>CM056779.1:10000000-20000000 GCA_029852875.1 Mythimna loreyi
ATATATTTTTAAGCTATCATGAAAAAGTAGAAAATATACACCTTCGTCTCACTTTTTTGTATTGAAACACACACACGCACTTTTTTGTAATAAAGAAAAGATTATACCTATCTACTATCCCTTATAACACCTCTTTAAACAATTTTTCAGCTATCACAACCCTACAAATTCTTATCAACAAAATACATTCCAAAGTATTACCCAAAAGGAAATTGAGAGATATGGATCTTTCCCCAACATTTCTGTGAACATTTCACTATATTTGCTACAATTTATTTACCCTAGATAGCATCCGTCAGTTTACCCATAAACATCAAGTTAGCATTATGCTGACATTTGCGATGTTTCCCGTAGAGATACAGGGCCTCCTTTTACGTCCTATAAGTGACGTTGCTCCATAGGGAAACATGCAAACAAGCAATCCATTGGATTTACATAAAAGGTTCAATGAATTTGCTATAAGCTCATATTTGCGGTGACACGTAGGAGCGTTTTTTGCTTACCATTTTCGTTGGGAAAGTCTTTGAATTTTAATCAATTTTTGTCATGCACCTTTATTAAATTTTCAGTCAAATTTGGCACGTGATGCAATAGACACCCAACTCCCTAATTGAAGTCCTCTCAACCTTAGTATGATATTTAAGTCTTTATGTTTTCAGTTTGCGTCATAATAATGATTCGATAATAATTATCATAGTGTTTATTAGTTTGTATGTAAGAAGCATATTATATGTATTTTATTATTGTAAGGCACTTAATCATAATTCATTCCACTTTTAATATCTTTTAATTATTTATTATGTACATATACGACAGTGTTGTCTGTTTTAACCAAAAATTTGACTTGTAGAAAATCTATTTCCTATGTACCACTAATGTACATTAATATTAAATAAATAACTAAATAGATATTGTTTTTCATGAGGACAAAGTTGTTGACATCTATTTGGTCAATAATCATTGATTAGAAAACATTCCTTTGTATTCAATCACAGCCTCCTTAGCCAAAATATAATCGTTTCGTTTAGAGTGAGCGCTTGTAGTCGGTCACGCCCCCAATTCCCTTGTTCGGACGTCATCTCAATAATCGGATTGGGGGGCATGGCCAAACCTGAGCGTTCGCGTTAAACGAAACGATTGAGATTTGGCTAGGGTGGCTGGTATACTTATCTCTCTATCTAACCAAAAATACAGTAAGAACTAGCCATCACTGCTAGACATTCGTAATTATTTTCCAGAAAATTAACAATTTTATGGATAATAAAGTTCATTTCCATCATAATAAAATTAACGCTGGCTAATTAACCGGTAATCAAGATACCTTTCTATTCCTGTTAATAGGTATTTACCTGTAAACTGGGCCTAGCATAATTTGTAATGAAGATGTTCAACGAAATCGACGAAATGGTATGTTGTCTTGTTAATGTGTCGTTGTGTTAATGGATCATAACGGGGAATTGCCATAAAGTATTAATTATGTTGTGTAAAAGCTTTGTGATGAACCCATGTGATAAAATTGTACGAAATGATTTCGTAATGAAACAACTAGAGTTATGATAGATTTGTTTTAAAGGGTACTTTTTTATGGTAGGTAAAAATCATCCAATGACGAATCCCGCCCTCAGGCGGAGCGAAAAACAGTGTCGGACTCTTACTGACTAAACAACCCACCCCATTCCTACGTTGCCATATATACCAGAGCCCCGGTGTTACGCTTTCGCATTAACCCTTGGCGCTAGGAAGCTTCGACCCTGTAGAGCCCCTACAGTTTGCTAACAACTGCAGAGGCGTAATTGCTAGTTGTGTAGAATATGATATCAGATTATAGTTTCTTAGAACACGTCTTCCTGTCATCGTAATTACGTTCTTATATCTTGTAAATCGTTAGTACTTCTTCAAAAAACATATCTGATGTCCAGCCACAAGCACCTATCATAAGATAAAAGGCATTACGCCCCTTCTAAAGCACTTCTAGCAGATTTTTCTCCCGTTTAATAGCCCTTCAACATCTTTTCACCCGTTCTTGAGACAAGATAATAAATCTTCTGGAGAATAGAGGAAAGGGAACAAAAATGCGTCATGTAAACACCCAGACACTTCGGGGGTTCCGTAAGCCAAGCAAAAGGGGGTATTAACTTAATGATCCAACCACATCCAACAGGTAGGATGATCTCAGTATACCACGGCCCAAATGTTTGGGAACTTTCCTTTACATCGGTCTAAAATAGGTTAGTTGAGAATTTGTGTTGAAGTCGGTTCAACGACTTCAACACATTTGACAATTAAGACATACTCCTACAGAATATACGAACAATGAGACAAGTGTTTGTTCCCGATTATAATTAAAAACGGTTGTGTCAATAAAAGAATAAAAAGTGCAGTGTTTTTTTTATCTTTTCTTGCCTTATCAACCTAAAACTTCTTTCCCAATATAAATCTAAATACAAAATGTTACTAATACCCTCCACGAATTAGGCACGAAAATAACTTAAGCTCTAAGCTCGCAAAATTGCCAACAGATGCCGCGTAAACTTACTATATCAACATTAAAACTTCGCTACAACGACTTTGCGATCGGTTCGACTAATTCGTGCGACTTCAAGTTGCAAATATGCGGGATGCCTGTTATTTAGGTCAGGATTAGATTCTGATTCCATTGTCGTTGATCGAAACGGTGACTAAAAGTGGTATGTATGTATCAGAGATGTTACAGATGTTCTATTTCGATTCCGAAAGGTTGAAAATTTCGATTGATTTTGCACTGCCGATTCCGATTTCGGATCCAATAAATTTCATTCGGAATTCAAATCTTTGGTTGGTACAAATTAATTTATACTTATCGCGTGGGTTACGTCCTTCCTTCCGTGCCTTCCATCAATTAATCTTTCATTTGTTTCATATTGGAAAAGATGTTCTTTACAAATTGCTCTTCATTTTACTTATCCGAGTTTTTGTAGTGTTTCTTTCACGCTTCTGCCTGCGCCTCCGCTTTCAGCTCCGATTCCGGTTTCGTTACAATCACTTCTGTTACATCCCTAGTTTATATAGCTGTATTTGCTTACATTTATATGATCGCTCAGATGAATGAACACTCTTACTCTCTTTAAGTCGTAAACGGAGGGTGGTGCACAAACATTTGCTCTACTTTTGTAAAGTGATTTATTCTGAATGGCAAAAACGTATTGTTAAGCTTCGTGTTTCATTCATGCTTTGAAGATTTACATTTTGGAGTCTGTTTGCGTATGAGCATCTCGTCTAAACTCCTAACTTTGTAAGTCAACATTTTCATAAAATTCTGTGACGCATGACGTAACTTGATTATGTCTTAAGTCTAGCTAGAAAGTTGTTTCATAAAACAAAAACTTGAACGCTTAAATAACATTTTAAATTAGGCTTCACTTCTTTGAGGGATTTCTGGAAGAATAACAAAATTTGTATTATTGGATGCTATTATAAGTACTATTATAATACATACTATATACTATTATTATAATAAACACTAACTGTTGCCGACGTTTTTGCTCGCGTGGAAATATAAAGTTTTCCCGAGAGAACATACTCCTGAAATAATATGTCTATAATAATACTATTTGGTCCAGAAATATAGATTTTGTATTTGAATTTGTGCTATTCAAGGGAAAAGACCATAACTCGTGTGCTAAATTTCATTTATATCCATTCGAGCGTGTAGAAATATCAAATATGCATACATACTTACAAACTTTTATCTTTATAATAATAGTGCGATTCCATCAGCTTCGCGAGAAAAATTGATGTCGCTCAAAAATGTTATGTAAACGAAGTTGACAAGTACATAATTTGAGGGAACCAATGAATAATAGCCGTTTTTCCTTGAAGGTAACAAATGAAAGATACTGACAGCGCCGTTTTATCAGTATCGATGTCTCGAGAGCGGTGCGAAGAGGCGTGCTCGAAGGAGTCACGGGGGCTCTAGAAAAGTTGCTGTAGTAATGGCTAGGGTTTATCGTACTAGTTCTTAATTTGAAATGAATGCTGGGTTCTATTGTTTTTTTTTAAAGTTTTGCATAAAAAAGTTTTTAGCGTGCGTAGAATCGAAAAGAAAATATTTTAAAAGCTGCTGGCTGTTTAGGACACAATAACATGAAACTTCTTTTTTTGAGTTCTTTTTTTTTGGTTTTAGGCACAGAGTACATTATTATTTTTAACTGGTTTTAGGAATGTTGCCCCATACTAGGTACGATAACGATACCTGGATTTTAGATATGGGTTTGACACTCGGAACACTTATCTGTATGTCATATATATATTTGTTTCGTGTGGGAATCGAACCAATGGCACATAAGGCTGCAGCCAATCTCTTAGCCACTGCAACCGCGCCGTCTGAAATGGTAGAAGTTACATGCGCTATAAAAAGATTGTAGCAAACATTGTAAGATTGTGTTTCTAAAAGAAAATATGAAGAAGGTTTTAGTTCGATAACTTCAGCAGGCTTCATTAAATCAACTACCACTATCGCTTCTTTCGAAAGCTCTCCATTTCCTACCATCGCTTCTTTCCAAAGCACTCCATTTTCCATCGTGCATTTAGAAGTTCAATTGGAAAACTGTTTCAACTAGTTATGAAACTTTTCCAAGTTAAATAATGGCTTGATATAATTTTGCAGCAACCTTTAAGTCTTCTAGGCGCCAATGGAGCGGAACATTGGCGTTAAGCTCGCTGAGCTAATTCCTACTAAAGATGATATGAGTTGAAACTTCCACTAAGGAGTACTTCACATTGTTGCCTTTATGAGCTTCTGTTATCTTAGTACTTCGGTTTTAATAGTCTATAGAACAGAGTACATAAGTTATTCATGTGATTGATCATGAGAGTTTATGCGGAAAGAGAAATGTTGTAGCATAAAATGGAACTTACATCATGGTTTTTAAGGCAGCAGGTATCATATTTTTTACGAGCAGAGTCGCTGAAACAAGTCCGTCTAAATTGTTTTAAAATATCAAGATGTTATGGTCGCTCTAGAATGACGCAACAGTTTTCTTAACATAACAAAAAAAAACGTTATACAAAGATTTTTATGGGCAGAGCCGCTGACAGAAGTCTGTCTAAAATAGTTAAAAAATAACAAGATTTTGTGGTCGCACTAGAATAAAGCGACAGTATTCTTAGCATAATAAAAAAACAAAATATACAAATTTTTTACGGACGGAGCCGCTGACAGAAGTCTGTCTAAAATAGTTTTAAAATATCAAGATGTTTTAGTCGCACTAGAATGACGTAACAGTATTCTTAACATAACAAAAAGGTTTTTTTTTCACAGAAACGCTCTCAAATCTTTCCGCACATACTTTAACTTCATTATTATCTTTATTTTTGTGTACCTACTTTAACTTGTTATCATAGTATGTTATGTATCTACAACTAATACTAGGCAGATTTAAAAAATCTAGTGCAATATTTGTGTCTTGATTGGTTAAATTGAAGGTAAAAAGAAAACAAAAACTTGTAAATCTAATCATCCCGGATGTCAGAACAAACAATGGCTACCCTCAAGTTCCGCATTGACTGCCGGCCAATCTCCTGTAGATAATCTTTATAAAATAAATCACGCTCCTTTGGACAATTCAGATCAGGATAATTAATATTCCATAATGAATCAAAGCAGCCCTCATGGCCTTCTGTTTCGTACATTATTTAATAGCCAATTTTTCGGCATGAGTTAACTCAGTATGTAGCAAAAATTCTATTTAGAATTAAGGCAAATTACCTTTACCGGATAACTTCCATCTGAATTATTCTCTCAACTCAATTAGAGATTTCGGGCGATATTGATTTATGGCTGTTCAAAACTAAGCTCGTTTTCTATTACATTATTTGGGTTTGATAGTCGTTAGATTATAATCCATCGACCCGCCCCCACTATGCAGAGCGGACTATTTATTGAGCCTATTAGAGAGACGTAGACAGTTATCAAGGGAGTGTGTGTATTCCAAGGAATTGTTTAACGACTGATATAGGCACATTATTTATTATGTCTGAGAATTATTGGCAATTGATGACAACCCCTTTCGATTTATTATCAGGATTGTGTGGAATACCACATTATTTTATTTCTTTCATCATCATCACCAGTCTTGTTAATGTTCCCTCTGTACATAGGCCTCCTCCCCCGGGAGAGGGAAAGAGCCATAATCCGTCACGTGGCCCCAGTGCGGATAAGTCATACGTCTTTGAATTTTTGGTTCTAGGAGCAGTGGTGATGAAATAAATTACACAAAGAAATGCGCCTGACGGGCTTTGAACTTGAGTCTGACTCGCCCGGTTTTTTTTCGGTGGGAAATCATTAAATAACTTCTTCCACTCTGGGCGGACCAAGAAAGAGCAGACTTTTACTGACAAAAACCAATTGTATTCCTCATTTGACCTTTGAGTTCCAAGGTCACGATCACGGTCTTTCGAACCACGCCACTGTATCCCACATCTGAATAAAACCTCTATACAGACAAGTCTCTGTTTAGTGATTCTTGTACTCACTTTTACTGCACACGTTTTATTAACATACAACTTTGTTTTTACAAAATTCAGAATGTAACAACGCCTAAAGAACTTTGAAAGAAAAGTTACTCGAAGTTTTTGTACACAAGAGAAGTTAATCTTTTTTGTAAAGAGGACATTTTATGTCACGATCGTGTACGACTATGTCAAACGTATTGTTGTTCTTATTTTGAAATAGAACTCTATAAAAAAAATGTTTAGACTTCGACTTTGGGCACTTAGGAAGCATTAGACTTTTTGGGAAACTGCTATCTTATAGATTTTAGGCGAGATCAGGATTGCGTTAAATCTTCTATAAACATGTCGATTTAGTTACATAAAATCGAAATACCAGTCACTGATTAATCACGAAATCTTATACACTATAACACCTACAAACTTAAAATTCGGCAGTTTTCATAAAGGATGTAGACATCCGCTTAGAATGGATTTTAAGAAACTTCTGGAACACGTATGGAGAAACCGGCTTTCATACTCTCTAACTCACCAGATCTCCAGGTGGAAGCTATAAGGAAACAGACTCCACATGATTCTGTCAACAGATTCTGACTGCCATAAGTAATAAGGCCAAATGGTAAAGGCTCCAACTTACGAGTTGTAGGTCGCGGATTCAAATCTTGCCATGCGCATTACTTTGTGTAATTTACTTCTTCACCACTGCTCTCAAAAAGGGGAAGGAAAACATCGTGAGGAAACCGGCATGTCCTAGTGCCACAAATTCGAAGATATGTGACATCCACCAATCCGTACTAGGCCCGCGAGGTGGATTAAGGCCCATTCCTTCTCCTAAAGAGAAGACTTGAGTCCCAGCAGTGGGAACATTAGGTATAAGGCTGTTGCTATAAGTAATAAACCAATTACAAAGATGATGTCACATTGGTGTAGACTTATCTCATTACGGTGGAAGTCATCATCATCAGCCTTTTAATGTTCCCACTGCAAGGACACAGGCCTCCTCTCTAGGAGAAGGAATGGGCCGTAATCCACCACGCGGGCCCAGTGCGGATTGGTGGATGTCACATGTCTTCGAATTTTTGGTTCTAGGACATGCCGGTTTCCTCACGATGTTTTCCTTCACCGTTTTGAGAGCAGTGGTGATGAAATAAATTACACAAAGTAATGCGCCTGGCTGGGTTTGAACCCGCGACCTACAACTCGTAAGTCGGGGCCGTTACGACTTGGCCACCACTGCTCCCGGTGGAAGTGGTTGGCGGGATTAGAGTTTAATAATAAATTGCTATTGTTTCATGTGAGGAAACATGAATTTTCATTACGCGGATATTTTAATATGGGGGTGGGTAACGATGCAAACTTGTCTTCAAAGGAGGTTAGTGCACTGTCGATGCGCGGTTATGAGATTGCATATTTCACCTCCTCTCAAAATTGGATAAAAAGCTATTAGTTTTTTTTTTATATTAATACGGAATTTGCATATAATTTTATGCTTGAATGCATAAATTAAAAAGAATCTCTAATAACATCGGATATATACTCTTATTTAACGGGAAATCATACAAGTATTATATAAGTATAATTAACTCATATAATGTTAATGATGATGATTTTTCTTCTTGTTCCCTATTGGTAAATTGTGACCTTGTATAAAAACTTGGAAAATATTTCTTCATGGTAATTGCGTTTTCAGATGATTATTTACATTACTACCTAATTGTATAAAAAGTTATTCAGGAAGTAAATATTTTTGAAGTCCTACATAATTATTTTAATAAATAATATCGACATCAAAAAAAAACAACCAAGGTCCGCCATTATTAATTCCAGGAACCCACGGAATGTCGTACTAACAGAAACTCAATGAAAATTGAAATCCTCTGGTGTCGCCAACCAAACTTGTTCACTTGAAAACTTCTTCAATCTGATTAATTTATGAAATATTCCAATTACACTCATTCTCTGAAACGGTGTGATAAAAATTTCAACTTGTTGGGAGAATGTTACTTCCAGCTAAATTTATGCCCAGAAGAGATATTATTTTATAATTTATGAAACTCAATTTTGGTTGAATTTATGAGCCTTTGTTAGTTATTAGTTTGCATCTTGTAGTTTATGAACAACATTTTTATGAAACAAAGTTTAAAGTTTCAGAACAGAGTAGATAGCAAAATAAACAAGATTGCCTTTGTCTCTAGAGTCTCAAGTAAGACATTGTTTCTCGCTCGAGATACCGAGAAGTGTCCATTAACAATAGTGTCACTAAAAAGGAAATAAAACATTTTGATGCAAGTGAGTCAAGTGTATCATCATGTATTAAATTACGTTTTGCAACACACTCGCTGATTAAGTGACTAGGAAAACTTCTTCTTTCTTTCTCGATCGGGAGCGTCTGCATAATCAGCCTAAGCCTTTATCTGTGGTTTACTTACATAGTTCTTAAGTACTTACTGACATAAATATGGATCTATTTGTCCTTTAACAAAGTAAAGGTCTGAAATAAAGTTATTATTAAGACAATAAATGTAACCCACAATATTTTCAGTACTAGTGCAATTTAAACTATGTATATTGCAAATCTAAAATTGGTAGGGATAGGCACGGATTTTTAAGTGACTATGTCGAAAAGTAATAAATTAAACGGCTCTCTATAAAGGCTGGTTCACATTTGGGCGACTCAATGCGGGTGCGATAATAAAATCTCGGTCTAATTGGATCGAGATGGCAGTACCCATCTTTCATGAACATATTTTAGTGCCACTTTCACGTGGGTCCCCTGCCTTATAAACAAAAGACAAAATGGAGTTACTACTTAAACTTGATCGTTGGAAACTCACAGTCGAGAACCCCCAGTACATTATTAGAAGCGTTATTACAATGTCATCTTTTCTAATTAATTATAAAACTGTCGTATCTTCAGATAAGTACATTTTTGGATATAAGTACGTCCTTAATTAAACCTTATTGCTTGTTCAATTAAAATTATATCATTCTATTTAATTGGATCCTATCTTAAGCAAATTAAGTTTCATTATGATTATAAATAATTTAAATATTATGATAATTGATAGTCATTCCTTTAACGTTGCGTAATGGCAAATATTTGGTGTCTAAATCAAAAGAGGATTTCTAGTGTTGGAGTGCTAAATAAGGATTAATTTGTTTAACACCAACCTCATGGTGTAACAAAAAAGGCAAAAACATTTTTTTTTCTCATGAAAACAAAGCTCTTTCAGAGGTTATACCGTAGCATCGCCGGGATACATTAAAGTAATTTAAAATTGAATTTACGGGGCCTCCAAACACTTCATAATTTTTCTGTATTTTTTTCAAAACCACGGTAAAAAAGGAACAAAATTAAAATTTTAGAAACATTGTCTATAAAAGGGATATAAATTTGAAAATTCTGCGTGAAAAACTGTTAGATTTTCCGTGCTATAACTTTCAATTAACAAGCGTTGCGCCGAGGTCTAACTTTTTGTGATTGTTGTCACAGTATGAAAACGGTTCTGCGAAGTTACAAGCAATTTCACTAACCATTGTGTGAGGAATTCTTCTTAATTTTCCGCTAGAGCGTCGGGTTGAATAATAACGCTCTTTTAATGGGCTTTTCCTGGTCCTTTATTTCGAGAGTGAAGTGTTTCTGTGAGTGAATCAATGGGATTTTCGCGAATGGACTTTTAAATAGAATTTTCAAAGCATTAGTATTCTATACATGAATGAATAGTGGGAAACTAATGAGATTTATTTAAAAGATACTTCTTGCTCCAACGCAACTCTATCATTTCTGTTCACGAACACAAAGTAGGTAATTTCCTATTTGCAAAAGTGTAAGTTGTCTAGCTGCGAGCTAGTTGTCGCTGTGTGAACGTGATAGGGGAGGATAGGAAGCTGTGGGTGGAGGCGGGAGACGAGGTTCACTTTGGCTTCCGAGCCTACTTCCGATGTGGCAGTGTCGAGTGCCCTGAATGTGCGCACTTACTCTCGCAATATTAAGCGTTGCTGACTTTGGACAAGGTTAACAACCCTATGTACATTCAATTGTAAAAGTATATTTTTTTATTTTTCTAAAAATGTTATTTTATAATTTATGTATCTAACGTTTTTATGGTACCTATGTGTTACAAATGAACAAAGTAAAACTCATTTTATAATTACCTTCAACTACCTGGGATGAAACTTTAATGAGATATCTCGAAATGTACATGAAATAATGAGTTGCTTCGTTGTCAATTAACAACAAAACCTGCGCGGAACTGTCTGCTACAAGACAGGCGAGTTGCTTGCTACCATTATTTATATGTCAAAAATATTCTTCTGCTTGAATTTACACTTTCTTTGAGAGTTATTTACAGTGTAAATCAAAGTAAAATGGTAAGTATGTATGTATAAAGCATAAAAGTATACAATGTAATGGTTTGTAATTAAAAGTGTTCAGCATTTTAATTTAAACGTATTCAATCCGTCGACGTCGTCCATTCAATATTTATTTACGCTGAAATGTATAAAATTTAAACTGTTCCAAAATGTTCCGACGCGATTCCCACTGCAATATGAATGCCTTACAACGGTTTTCAGCGACTTTAAATTAAATTTCTCAACATTGTTAAATCTGAAATTACATTTCTTGGTGACGGTATACTTACGGGCTTGCATATTACCTACGTTTTCATTTTCATCGCCAACAATGATAATATCTACGTTCGCTAAAATATTTCTGGGTTTCCTTATCCTGGAGAATTTAGTATGGTCGTTCACAAATTCCCTCTTTGTTTAGTTAGTCTTCTAAAATAATTAAGACTGTATGCAAACGCAAAAAAAATGTGTTTTAATAAATATTACCTCGTTGATCGTTGTCATCCGAGAAAAAAATCAATGTCTTGACCGTAGTTTATTCTGCAAATATTTAAGCTAGATCAAATAAGGCAAAAAATACTTGAATACGGACATAGCTGGCGGTCCTTGTAGACTCAATATTAAGCATTCCGACCAGTACACCTGACCGTACCTGGGTATTTCGGCCAGGACTGAATTCCCTACGTGCAAATTTTGCATAGCACTATCCACTTACGTCACTCGAGCTTGTCTAGAAAGTTTTTCTATTTATAAGGCTGAGTTAAATGGTAAAAGGATGGTGGAAGGATGGATGGTGTAATGCGCTTAGATCCATTTAATACTTAAGAGCACACGACGAGAGTAAAAAGTTTCATGTGCTTTTAACTTGGGAAGTGGACACACTGAAGTATGTGTGCTTTATCTTAGTTGAGAATCCTTATTTGGTTTATAACTTTCTTTGTTTACATCTATGTAAATAAAAAAATGTAATTTAATGTGTTGCTAAGCGCGAAAGTTAAGAACGGCTAGATTAGACTTACGATATTTTTTTTTTATGCTGAAGTCACAAAATTATTATTTATGAAGAAACAAACACACAGGCGGACAACAAAGTGACCTTATAAGGGTTCAGCATTTTTTATTTTTTCCTACGGAACCCTAAAAATTGAGAAATTGCACGAAAACTGATAAAACAATTTCTTTTCCTTTATTACATTAAAACTGTTCTTAGCTATGTTTTAGTTAGTATACGCCTAACTAAAACATAGCTAAGAGCAGTTCAGTCTTCACAACTATATAAGTTTAATGTGTTTGTAGAACGACGAGTGTGGGGTCAGTAGGGATAGAATAAAAATATGTAATTTTCTCTTCACATTTACTTAAACATTTCACCCTCAATTATAAACATTACAAATTAAATTTTAATAGGTTTCTGAAAAATATGGAATATTTCGTTACAATTCCATTTGGAGCGTAATAATGTATTCTCCATTTTTGAATAAAAAGATTTTATGCCGAAACACGTCAGTTTATTTCAGGAAACGTCTTTTCGGTTGGTTAAATACACTCGTACCTAACGAAATAAAAACGTATTGACAACATAAAATATTCTGTGCCTATAAATTGTTTCATTTTGTATCGAACCTATTCGCTACGTTCATTTTCATTGTTCCATGACTATATTTCACGAGTAACCGTTCGTCATCGTATAGGAATCGTTGGTAATGTAAATGATTGGAGGGGAAACGATTCAAACTCCGATTGTTGTTTTTTTACGAATACTCAAAGTCTGAACATTGGACCAAAGCAGACGCTTCGCATTCAAATGATTCACTTTTATTGCCCTTTTCTGATTGATATTCATATAATTATGCAAGTGGGAAGGGCTTTGGTGGACGCTTTTAGATATGAATGCTTTTTTTTAGGAATGGCAGCCATATTACCGTTTTGAATTTATGATAAAGGTAAAAGTAAGCTACACTGAAAATATTCTTCATATTGCCTAAAGCTTGAAAAGAAAATAGTCAGGCAGCTTCGAATAGAAAATAGTGTATCAGAACCGCCATAGATCTATACCACGATAAATAAAAACCTCTGTGAGACATTGTGACATGCTCGAGCAGAAAATCCGATAACGTGAACTTTTCAGTCGCGGCGTAAGTACGTACATATACGAGAATACGCGGAATAAAGCAGTAACTGGCTTTTGAACTTTTTCCTCCCCAGAGAAAGGATTCGGGTACAAAATGTTTGCGGTTCACTTTTGGCTTATTTTGTACAGGAACTCTATAAATGACTGAATATTTTCAAATGCAAATACTTTTGTGGGATTTGATGGTTTAAAAGCTTTGACGAAGTTGTTGTCACTATCTGTATTGTATTCCCAGTCGCTCAGGGCACAATGTGTTCGTTATCTAAATTTGTATGTTTTTGTATGAAATGAGGAAGTCAGTAAGTAAACATCGAGGAACCAAATGACGGTGATGATTACGCTATTCAGTTAGAAATAACATGTTTCAGCGGCAAGCGGAAAATTAAATGTGGGCGTCATATGTGTTTGATGCATTATGAGATATGTTACACTCGTATGTGTGCACTTAGGCTCACGCCTCACGTACTCGGTCGTGTATATCTCTGTTTACGTTGCAGTTTTGTCTTCATAACCGAGTTTAATCTTCAGCGTTGATTTGTTTCATTGTTCTCTTATCAACAGGATTTCCAGCCACACTTCACGCCAACACCTTTATATCTTTAGTTAGTTACGTGTCGTTACAACTTAAATAATACACCAAATATGTGAGTGATAATAGTGATAAGTAAGTTAAATGAATATTGAAAATGTTAGCTTGTGTGTGTCAACCAACGGAGACGGCGTTATTATTTAAAGGAGGACCACCGGTTGCTATGGGGCCACTGGGCACACACAAAATACGACATAACCCCGTTGATGCCATGAAAGCCCTCAAACTGATTCCTACAACAGTTCGACGTTCTAGCGATGACGCGAAAGACAGTGATCCGTCACACAATTCGTCGCCAACCCTAATCAACTCAACTGGAAATTTACTAAATTTGAGAAAAATAGAACGTAAAGCTAAGTCAACGAAAATTCTAGTTAACCCCGTCTGCTCCGACAGCGTCGCTACCAGCGATGATAGCAATCGATCCAAAAATGTCACTTCCAAGTGGAATGGAAAGAAAAAACGTCTCAAGTTGGAAAGCTCCGCCAAGAACCACAAAACAGACGAACGCAAACGTGATAAAAATGATCCAATTAGTAGAAGCGATGGTAAAGAAGATAAGAAATCGATATCTTGTTTCAAAATAAAAAGTTCCGAAGATAAATCACGTTCAGTCGAAGACCGAAAATCTGGAAAAGAAAACTGTACAAATGAAAATGCGAGTAATCTGATGAGTACTGAGAAACCCGATATAATTAACCATTCCAGGAAAAATAGCAGAGAAATTTTAGTAGACGAAGGTACTATGACCGATGAGACGATGTTAAGAAATGACCAATTGGAGACGGGAAAGACTGATACTACTATAGCAGTTAAGGAAATGAAGGTAAGCGAATAATTAGACTTAGCTAAAGTTAATCAAGAGAACTTGATTATCCGTAGAAACAAAAATAAATTCGACCCTGAAAGGAGAGAGGAAAAAAAAGGGATTTAATTGCATTTCCGTAGCTGCACAAGTGCTGGTATAGTTTCACTGGTGTAAAACTTGAAGCACAATCGTTCAGCTGTATACTGCTAGTGGGTTAATTACCAGCATTTCGATTGTCTCAACGTGTGGAGCAATCTGTATGCTAATGACGTGCTGAAACATTCTTAGATTGCACTTATCTCTTTTCCCTTTCATTACTATGCCTTTGCATGGACTTGTGACAGTAGTCACTCTCAAAATCGCACAGATATATGATTTCGGGCTGGTAGCCGAAACTCCACGTCTAAAGCGCTTATTTTACATACGACAAACATGCACGCAACATGGTAATTAATAATATTAATACTCCATACATGGACATATATTTTAGTAGGTTTATTATTATTGTGAAATTATTCGACCTTAAATATAGATTCGAATAATTTCACAATATTTGAATGTGAGTGGAGAATACTAGTGGCAAATATGAACGCCATATTATTTCCTCTCTAGATATTTAATGTAGGTGAATGAACACTTGTGAATACAGTAAGCACCAATTGATTAATTGAAGTGTTCGACAAAACTGTGTATTTCGCTGCGTTATTGGAATTATTAGCTGTGTGATTGTCCCTGGCCATCTGTGTTTAATATCCGGTGCCCAAAGCCCGGATAATTTCATTGTGGCTTTGCTAAAACCTCATTGCGAATCGATTCTGTGTCGATTGCGTATCGAAAAAGGATCTCTCAGCCTTATTTGATGCTTCATTGATATTCTGGCTCGTGCCTGGAATGATTTTAATATTGACATTTGCATAAATATTAATATTAGACGCTTTAGACGTGATGAGGCTGATTTTGCTTTTGTTTTCAACGCGTTTGACAAACGCTTCGGTTGAATTGGGTTAAACCAATTTTGATTTTAATATTATCATCGATGTTGATGACGATATTGTTACCATTATTACATTATTCTGGAATGTAATATTATGTCACGTCCGTAATACTAAGTATTGTGCCATATTTCATGTGATTATTAACGTGAAGCACTAGGTGCTAGTTGGTGCCTACTGACTGGGTAGCGGGATTTGTATAAAAAGTAACCATGGTCCTGGAATGCAAAGGCCAACTAATATAAATACAGGTAGGTTTTAGACAGAAAAATCTGATATCCCTTCTCACTCTACCCAGACTAAAAGGATTTACGCCATGGTTTCCTACCTTAAACTCTTGAGCTCCAAACGAACGCTTCTATTTTCCTTCTATTATGTCTCTAATTACGGTACTCGAAAGGTTAATAAAAGGGTACCTACCGGCCTGTGCCAGCCCTCTGTAATCAAAGAGAACGGGATGACTTCCTTGTCTACTGCTCCTATATCTGAAGGATATACCTAGAGTCCAATCACAGACGACTATGTATACTGCATTCGATATGCAGTCAATATACGGATCCGCTATTCAACGCGTCAACTTATATCAAGAAATCCACGTTCAAACATCTTCTTATTGTTGAAAGCCTTTGTTTCCAAGTTGCATCTTTTATCGGACAGTATTGGAGCAACAGATGTTCCATTCATGGCGAATGTTCCGCTAGAAGCTCGATTTATGGAAGCCTCGGTAATGATAAAGCCTCTTGTGTGTCCGACTGTGGCTGCAAAGCCAACAGAAACACTGCCACTGAACGTTGGAGCACTATTAAAATACATGCAGCTGTATTATATGCATTTCTATTGGCACTGCTATGAATATATATGTCAGCCGAGTAACTCATTTCAAATTCAGTATTGCAACAGTGTTTAAATGAACTTGATGAGGAGGACTTGTTTTGCTTTAGTATTATTGTGGATGGTTTGGAACTTAAATTCGTGTGAACTACTGTTATATTATTATCTAGCTGCTGCTAGCGGGTTTGTCCGCGTGTGTAGGAAATTATCTCAAAGACTTCTGGGATAAAAAGTATCCTATATCCTATAATATGCTGTAATAGTATACCAAGTCTCATCGAAATCCGTTCAGCTATGAAAGTGTGAAAAAACTTTCACCTTTATAATATTAATATATGTATAGTGCTTCTATTTTATTTTAATTTGCACTTGTCAAAATTAAGCGTCAAGATTTATGAAATAAAACCCATTTTATTGTATCACAAGTGATTGCCTGCCTACAGAAATAACTACTTATACTCGTACAATACGTAGTTATTTCTGTAGGCAATTCTGATAAAAATACAGTAAAGTGGGTCTTATTTCAGGAAAATCTTGACGCTTAATTACTTCTGCGAATTTTTAATTCATCGTGAACAATGATGAATCTTAAACTTGAAAAATAAATTAAATGTTTCCGTTTATTTGTTTCAGGTAAGAGTTTAAATAATGGCCCCTGAGTGTGCGCGCCGTGTAAAAGGTATTTAATTAAAGAAAATCCACTTCTCGCTTATCTTAGAACAAGGAAAAGTATTATTATCATAATTATTTTAGTATGAATCTGTGTGTGATATTACAAATCATTTGTTTCTGTTATGTAACAACCGTTTTGTCTTAATTTAGAAATTATATCAGTTTGGTTCATCCCTCAAAACACCATTTCAGAGACAAATTTGCGTGGTTTTCTTAAGATTTGACCAGTACATGTTTGCTGTATGGACTATAAAAGAGACTTCAACCTCTGAATTTGTTTCAGTATTTCTTTTCAGAGTAGTCAGCAATCAACGGCTTCATCTAGTTAAAACTGACAAAAAAAACGTTAACATTAACAAAATGAATATATCGTTTAACATGTCAGTGAATAGTTGGAAACAAATACGAACAAAAATATCGTACAGACCTAATTTGGTAACACAAATTTTTTGTTAGTATTTTTCAACAATCTCACTCTCCCAAAATAATTAAAACAATCTTTCCCGAGGCAGCAAACTACACAAATTGAAATTACAAAGAAAAAGGGAGACCTCGGCTTAAACAGAACGTAATTTTCGAAGAAGGCTATAAAGTTTTGGGGTTAATTATTTTAGTACAAGGGGTGAATATACGTAGTAAGGGTCGTCTGGCGTTGCAAAAATTCCCAGCGTTCCCTGTAGGTGGGATAATGAAGTTAGTCGTGCGGTGAGTTTCATAAACTTAGTTTTCACCGTAAAATGGCCACTACGAGTGAGTTTACACCTTGCGCATAATAATTCCGCTACCTCTACATCAAAACAAATGACTATTACTCCTAGTTTGTTCATCTCTCCCATTGTTTGATTTGTTTCTAACTTGCTTTTGTACTGAGTAATTAAAAGCCGAGGCTTGAGTGCTGCGGTAGAACATAGAAGATACAGCTATCTATATTAAGAGGGCTGCCAAGGCTAAGTTGATTAATGGAATTGGAAAGAAAAGGAAAATGCTTAAAAAAAACATTAATAAGTTATTTTAAGAAAAAAATCGCAAGATTCACTTCCGTACTTAGTTATATATTATTATTAACTGTAGACGGTTATGTGATCAATCACTTCTGGATTAGGTACTTGTAAGTTTTAAACGGAAAAAGGATTTTTTCTTTTCTTTAGATGACGCGTTAGTAAGTCCCACTTCCCTAAAAGTTATAATGACCAAAATTATGAGCGCAGCCAAAATATTACATTATCCATGCTCATTCATTGTTTACGTTTAACTTCAAACACCGTATGGTGCGTTAACAACGCTTTAAGAAAGTTCTATAGAAATAGGGCGACATTGAGAACCTGTTTCAATGAGGTCCCTCAAACGTGTAAGCAGGTTTTATTCTTTACTTCTTTTAAATGTTTATTTTTTTTAAACATGGCGTCTTTTTTGAGGAAAACGCGCAGTCACTTGGTTCTTTTTTTAAATGTGAAAAGAAAACAGGCCGTGATGTTGTTCGGCCTGTTCAGGTTGTTTGTGGGTCGAGGTCTTGTCTATTTACAGTTGGTCAAAGGTTGGCACGGTGTGGTTTTAGACGAGAAATGAAAGGCGTATGACTAAGACGGTTGCTTTATTGAGGTTTGAGTTGTCCCTGTTTTTAAGTGCTTTCTTGCTTTGATACTTTTGGGACGGTTTTAAGAAGATGAATAGATGGCAGGGACAAAAATAAGAAAAAAGTACTAGAATTCTGTTTAAATAATTATTTTCCTCATTCAGTGGTTAATGAAACAAAGTATTTAATGTAGGTAGGTACATTTTATTTTTCTTTCTTGACATTTCCTTTCAGAAAAATGATGCCATGGTAGGAAGAATTGAAATCAAAAACAGCACTCAATTAGACATCAACTTGGCTACGTTTATTAAGAAACCTGGAAAATGAAGCTTTTCTCTTGGAAATTTTGTTTTTCAATTAAAACTTTCTATTTGTTTGGCAAATTAAGTTATTTTTTTGCTTCCAAAGTTTACGCGATTCTTTTCAAAGTTGAGTAACCAGTGAGGCAGCCATTTCATAACATTTCTGGCTCGAACAGACCTATTTAATATCAAATAAAATGTTAATGGGAATTTCTAGGTTACTTAGAAATTATCCTCTCATTTATAAAATTTAATTGATTTAATCTTGTACAATAGTACAGTACCAAATTCTTATAAAAGTTTTAAGAAGGTTTAGTTGTTGTTAAAACTGTTTAATGAGAATATATAAAAACAATCTTTATTTATTCCTGCTTACAAACTTACCTCATGATATTACATACGTAATTGTATAAATTCGGAGCACTTGTATGACTTTTTCCAGTCAATTGAATGTGCGGAGCTGACATCTGTTATAGATTTATACTTATTTGACCTGTATACACGATTAGGAAATATATGTGCACGTGTAATAGTGTTAATAACCTATTTACAAAATCAGCATCATCATCATTGCAGTCGAAAGATGTCCACCACTGGGCATAAGTGTTTGTTTAAGGAGACGCGGCGAGTTGCATTACATCGTTCCGACTTCCAGTACGTGGTCGCCAAATATGATATCAAAGCTCTCTTTCGTTTTAACAATGGTACGAATAAAATTGCTGAGGTTAATTCTCTTCTCCCACGGATCTGGTTTCAAAATTTATCTCGTCCTAGGGTGGTGCAAACTGTTACCTCGACTCCAGGAATAAGGCAAGGAAGGTACGGGGTAGGTTTTTTAGTCAGTAAGAGTCTGACACTGGTCTCCCGCTCCGCCCAAGAGCGGGTTTCGTCATTCGATGATTTTCAGCTACCATAAAAAAAACCCATTAACTACAAATCCCCACTTTGTATCGTCATACTAATCGACAAGATCAATCCGTTTGACTTAATACAACTGCTCATCTTCCGTAAAATTTTCCGAGTGGCATACTCAAATAAAACAGAAAATTTAATGGCTCACAAATATTGGTTCTAACTTTGGTAAATGGCGAACATATAAATTAGACAGTCGAATTCTCTACGAAGCACAATTAACAGATCATTGCTTTTTTGTTTGGTGTAGAAACGAAAATGGTTTATCGGGATATCCGATTGATTGTAGGTTAGTGGCCTTTTTAATGTTCCCATTGTTTTTTTTTTATGGTAGGTGAAAATCATCGAATGACGAAACCCGCTCTTGGGAGGAGCGGAAGACAGTGTCAGACTCTTACTGACTAAAAAACCTACCCCATTCCTTCCTTGCCTTATTAATAGAGCCGCGGTAACACTTTCACACTAACCGGCGGCTCCAAAAGGGCCCCTACAGTAATGTTCCCACTGCTAGGACTTTGGCCTTCTCTGTACGAGAAGGAATGGGCTGTAATCCACCACCACAACCCACCAACCATCCTAAAACTCGTAATTCGGGGCAGTTACCACTCGGCCACCACTGATTGTAAAAAAATATCAAAAACAATGAAGTAGGTTTTATATAATTAATTAAAAAAAAACTGTTTATTATTATATTCCTTCCGCGAGAATCAGAAACTGTGCAATTTGTTCAATTTATTTATTTATTAGGCTCACCAACAATTGTTAAATCTAATCTAAATCTACTAGCCTAATGTTACAATTGTTTTTTTTACAATTTATGACCGCACCCTGTGGAATAAAAACTTAATCTGCAAATATGATTAGCCAGTGCATCGCCACTTCGGTCCGTTCGGCTTACTGGGATGAAGTTTACTCGGCCACTCTCATAACTGCGTTGTTAGTTCAACACAAATCGTTTGCCTTCTCAGTAATCCACTAAAATATTATTTTGGCTTTCAGTGCAATTAAAACAAGTTTTAGCTGAAAATATATGACTTAATTTTGCAGTAATGTAATTTTTGGTGGGTTTTTATGGTGGTAAAAATGATCTTATACCTATATTATGAAGAGGAAGGATTTGTATTTCTGTGTATAATGAATAAGTTCCCTCGCGCCTCAAGGAATTGTCAGCAAATGTAGAGGCCTAACTGCAGGGCCGAAGCCTATTGGGGTCCCGGTCTAGTTTCTGAAAGGAAGGTTCGACGCCGGTATGAGAGCTAAGAAGGAATGGGGTGGGTCGTTTAGCCAGTAAGAGTCTGACACTGTTTCCCGCTCGGATTTGTTATTAGATGATTTTTGCCACCAAAACAAAAACACTGTTTAAGTTAAGAGACACTACCTAATAAGTAAAAATCGTTTCTAGAATGTTAATGGCAGTTTACGTATAGCAATCATGCCGAGACAGCCGCCAAGATAACAAAGTGCTGATAGCAATTCCTAGTTCCACCAGTATCTGTGAAGTCCAGTACCTAATCTCGACTTAACGAGTTACGGATAGGGCAGACATGAAACCATTTACATAATAATCTGCGTAAACAGATGCCTTATAAAGCAGTTGAGACTTATTAGTTAAACTTCGATTGACGCCCACGGAAAGATAGCATCGGTCTTTTCCAAAAACCACACGCAAAAAGGGAAATTAGGTTTGCAAGTAAATCAGCTAAATACGTAATGGTTTCTGAGTAGGCGGATTTCCTTTAATGGGTAGATCTGTTTATCGTAAACATGTTTATTATGATTTTAAGGAAAATTCCGTTGGGATTATTTGAAAGAGTTTCCGTAGAATGTAAAAGGATGAAACTAATGGAACTGAGATGGATTTTTAGAGTAAAAATCTGACACGCCCTTCTCGCGAAACCCGGAATGAGAGAATTATTTATTTGATGATGATATCCTACAGCTATTAATTATAATTTAATTAATATTAGGATTCATAATTTCGATGCTCTGCTTCTGCTTTTTTTTTGTTATTTACTTGAGCTAATAATGATTGTTGAGAAAAGATTGGGAATGTGTCCTAAGGAAAGTTCCGTATGGGTAACAGTGTAAGAGTAGGTATAAGTTCAAGTGCAAATAAAAAGGACATTGTATCCCTAGAAAACAAATTTTATCTGAAGTAGCACAGGCGAAATTTAGTTAGGAAAAATTTGACACGCCCTATCACTCCACCTAGGGCAATAAAGTTATTTCATGATATCCCACCCTAGAAAAAAGGAAATTCCGATAAATTAAACCTGACGTAATGTTTTTAAGGCGTGCCCGTAAAACTAAAGGAAAGCCGCTGAGCAACTAGGCACCACAGCCCACTATTAGTATAATTACAAATTCGATTTCCTCCGCTCACCCAAAACCGACCTAAAACACTTAACTAATCCCCACTAACATCCAACTTAATACCGTAAACCGGTGCAAAGACGAAAACAAATCCGACCCGAAACAAAATCACTATTTACGCTTATGTAGATATGTAAGTGTTTATCTCTTGGCTAAAGGCGTATCCTGTACCGCTATTCTGAGGGTACCGGCATTAACAGGCTCGCCCAGTCTGCTTACTTATTCAAGGCATTAGGCTGGTTGCAGATAGTCAGTACAATGTTACCGAAAACGATTGTCCGAAGTCCGAACCTCACAGTCAGACCACAGCCTAAACAAACGTGACTTGAATGTTAATATGAGGGTTCTAAATTCGAGGTGTGGATGTGGCTTTAAAGGTGGGCCACACGGTTGCAATCTAGCGTTTCAACCAAGGTCACCTTGGCTGCAACTTGGCTTATGTGTTTGGTTGGTGACGCGACTGCCGCGGCTGTAAACCACGGGCCAACACGTTCGAAATTCAATTACTGCAGTTGGGAAAAGGCGCCTTCCAATCAAGGGCGTTGAAGGCCATGGTTTATAATTAATGTCTACACAGATTGATTAGTATCAAGCAAGCAACCAACGAAGGCAAGGTGACCTTGCTTGCCTTGGTTGGGACGTTGGTTAACAACCATCTGGTCAACCTTTTAGTTAGGTTTGTACGTAGTTTTGTTCACATATTTTCTTCGTAGGTGAAGGGAGTGTATTTGCTTGGAAGCGATATTGCGGTGCATTAAGGAAGGAAGCGCGCTGCAAAGTTTACTCTAGCACATTAATCTAATTCCCGCGACTTGTGTGCTCTATTTCACAATGGCGTGTAAAACCGTTTATCGTGGATAAAATATTGGTATTATGACGTTGTATTATTTAGCTTTAAAGTTTGTCACGTAACCATGAGTATGTTTTGTTACTGCATGCATTTGGTAGCGTGCAATGGTGGCCAAGTCGTATCGGCCCCGACTTACGAGTAGGTACATCACGGGTTCAAACCCAGCCGGGCGCATTACTTTGTGTAATTTATTTCATCACTACTGCTCTCATAACGGTGAAGGAAAACATCGTGAGAAAACCGGCATGTCCTAGAACTAAAAATTCGAAGGCATGTGACATCCACCAATCCATACTGGGACCCGTGGTGGATTATGGCCCATTCCCTCTCTTAGAGACGAGGCCTGTGTCCCAGCAGTGGGAACATTAAAAAGGCTGATGATGATGATGATGCATGTGATACTGCATATTAGTGTGTATACCTACAGTAAATATTTCAGTAAACATAAATTTACATAACATAGCCAGCCTAAAGCAAGAATTTTCACCCTATGTTGTAATATTAAAGCTAAACAAAATAATCAGCCGTCAAGATATACAATTAATTATAAGGATTACCACGCACGGCTCGTTTGTATATTAATAAGGAGACGCGAGCCTCGGCCTTGCCTCCGTCCCTTGCAAATAGGATTACGTGATGCGAGAATTCGTATTATTCATTTCGTCACTCTTCGGAATAGGGCGGGAGTGGTCATGAAGATTTATTGTTATAGGCTATGATAATTCTCTTACTCATAAGAATTTGTTGGCTTTGTTGAAGAAATATTGTGGCCTAAAAAGAAATTTTCTTTAGCAAATGCCTGTTTTTCTTGTGAAAAAACTGTAATATTTTCCTAAAAAATGAGGGTATATTTGTTGTAAATGTGACTTGACCCTTGATTTAGGTTTATACAATAAATGTTTCTATACACATACCTAAGCAAATCGGTGCAGATGCAGTCCGAGAACTAGGAACTATATATTTGACTAAGATAAACCGAGCTAAGGTATTATAGATCGAACGATTCTTGCACAGAGCCTCCGGAAAATTAAAGAGGAATGTGAAAAAAAGATGATTGTGAAAAAGTCTTTATTCACAATCCAACGAGCTCCTCAAGGTTCAATATTAGGGCCTATCTTTTTCTTTTTATTCACTTAGTTTTCTTTACGATACACTTTTTGACGATACACTAAAGATGCTCTCACTATTAAGGTCAATAAGACTCTGACTATCTTTTCCCAAATTTTTTTTTGAAACATAGTTTCATTTTTCCATAATTCTCAACGTATAGTCAGTTTTTGTGACACTTCATCATCATCATCTCAGCGTTAGTCCCGGTTGCTACCTTGGCTTTCACCTCGGTGCCCGGGGTCCGCTTTCCAACTCAAACGCCTCCACTTCGCTCGGTCTTTCGCGTCCTTTGCCGTAAGCCCATTGGCACTTCATTATTTCGAAACACTATACTAATTCGTGGATTTATATATAGAATGGATGTCTATTTTACGTCAGACTCCCGAATTAATTACATTATCGATTGTCAGCGTTTTACTAAAACAGTCTGACATATTCCTCAGATTGGTTAAATCGTGGTCAACCTATCCAATGTTTGGTTCGAAGGGATTACACCCAAACTAACAGACGGTAGTCGGATTAGCTTCCCAGGACCGATGGGTAGACCGATATATGGGTAAACCGTTATATGGGTAATTCTGAATACGACCTTTATCGGAATAGCGACTATTCTAGGTCCATAATCTAATTGACATTATCGTGTACCTTTGCGTGACTTTCCTAATTATGTTTTCGTTTGAACTTTCTAAATAACGTATTTTATAGGCATTCTATAAATACTGAACTAATTATTACTAAAATAAACATAATGTTTGATATAGCGTTTAGGTAGTGACGTCATAGTAAAATATATTTGTATTATGGCCAGTTTACTAAATTGTGGAATTAAAACTATGTGAAATTCTGCTTGTAGGTATGCCAGATTATCAAGTTAAATTATGGTTTGATCAAAATTCAATTTCAAATTCCAATTCAGGACTCCGTTATAGGTATGTGCAATATGTGTGTACAGTTTAGTTTAAAATTCCACACTGTATGTACCATGCATGTACGAGTATACATACAGTCAATCAATATTTATCTATACAGAGAGACAGGCAAGTTATTCTCTCATTGCAATTGAAAACTCAGCGTTTTTAATCGCTGCGATCTCAACTTAGCCTCATAGTGCTATTGCCACAGATATAGATATACCTAGATAACGCAAGCATCACGATCTGTATGGAAACCAAGCGTGCCATTTTTTGACTATTAGATATGTGTTTCACTATTTGTGATGGGAAAATCAAATCTATTCAAAGACACCCCTCACTCCAACCCCGCCTTGCCAGCACAATTAACCATTTTTATATTTTTAACTGATGTCTGACTAGCGCTGTACACTGATACAGACTGACAGCGAAAGTGGCCACGTACGATTTTTGTACGTAACTAGGCACGCGAAGTAGCGCTCTTGCGTTATCTAGGTACGAGTATATCTATATCTGTGGCTGTTGTTCAATAATGTTCTCGTTTCCACAAAGCCCGTTTAATCTTCGAACCACAAAGAGCTCGCTGACCATCTGGTAACCAGCTATACATCAAAACCTAACTTCCTTCTTGTGTTCTAGGAAGAGCTGGTTGGTACAGATAGTTCTATTGAATTGCAATCGCTGAAGTTTTAGAGTTTAGGAACCATAAATAAACTGGTATAGGAAACTGGATTATTGTAGTACTAACTACTACTTTAACTTTAGACTATGGATAACTTTGGAAAGTATAAAGTACAGTTAAGCAAATTGTTGTTAAGACTTGGTGAAATGGTTGGAGTAAATTATAAAGTAAAACATTATTACCTGTGCTTTTGTAAACAAGTAATTATAAGATATTAGATACATTATTAAATAGTCCTTATATTGACAGATAGTCTCTGATCAGTAGTTTCTATTACCAGTATATCTATGACTGAGTATACTTTGTGTTTTATTATATAAAGATAGAACATATAGTATTAAATGTACTTAATTTGGTTTAATATGAATACATAATGGATTATTATTTATTTTTATGTAAGAATGAATGATATAAAGAAGTAACCTTAAAACTAAATAAAAAAAGCCCTTATGAACTAACTAAAAGCACCTACCTAATCTAATAAGGCGTCAAAAAACACTTCCGCGTCGCTGTCGACTGGATAAGTGCCCAAAAGGCTGCCAGCATTGCCACTCTTAATACTTAAATTAGTTAGTATTTAAGTTTTAATATACATATTTATATAGATATAATATTGTTCCATTTCTAATAATAAGTTAGTTTGATTTATATAGGTAAACACAAATAGTATAAAGCTGATCAGTACTTTCTAATACCACGAAAACCGGTCAAACTTTGGCATAAAATTAAAGTTTGATCCGTTCGTTCGTTCAACTTGCGAAATAGCGTGTAGGGAAAATAATATTTTTAGTACAAAACCAATCCATCTACAACACGATAAGGCATTCTCCCTTCATGAAATATATATTGATAATAAAACCACCCAGCAAATCCAGTAAGGGTTGAGGATGATGTATCGGGCGCGTCATACATATTGTAAGCTCACTATTTTGGTATGATTCTGTGGGATTTACTTAGCGACCTCGAAGTTAATAATTTATCACGTGGCCGGCGCCCACGCGTTGTTGTTAGTATATAATAGTTATATACACGTAGTTATGTGTTGATTAAAAATGGTTGTCGGTTTTTGGGTGAATAGAATTTGTACCTATCGTTGAACGATTAGAACTATCACTATACAAATTTTTTGGTGTTTTTTTTTTAATCTACACTAATATAATAAAGAGGTAAAGTTTGTTTTTTTGTTTTTTTTTGTTTGTAGGGGGTAATCTCTGGAACTAATGGTTCGATTGGAAAAATTGAAGCTATAATAGAAAGCTGCTTTACTCCTGAGTGACATAGGCTATAAATTGTTTATATAACATGGATATTAACCAAGCTATCACACCTTTTGTCTCACAAAATTTTCCGCGGACGAAGTCGCGGGCAGAAGCTAGTGGTAGATAAAATCATCCAATGACGAATCCCGCCCTTAGGAGGAGCGGAAAACAGTGTCAGACTCTTACTGACTAAACAACCAACCCTGTTCCTACGTTGCCATACATACTAAGGCCAGAGCTTTCCTTTCAGACACGAATCCTTGGCCCTAGTTGGCTTCGACCCTTCTGCAGGGTCCCTATAGTTTTTTAAGTGTGTAAAAATCGACTTCCAGAGTGTACTGAGCCCTTACCGTCGTCTTTTTTATCGCAAAACAGTGGTTTTGCGATAGAATGAAACCATAAGAATAAAACCATAAGAATGAAAAGAGGCAGTGGCCTCTTTTCATTCTTATGGTTTCGTAAGTCCGGGCAACTGTCCGATACATGTCGAATTGTCGACAAAGATATTGCTTAGGTGCATTTTGAATAAGACATCGCTGACAATAAACCTAGGATATGACATCAATCGAAACAACTATGATTAAGCTGATATTAAACCTACATCAATTTTAAATTTTACTCGAGGTCGTCAAACTCATAGAAAACGGAACAATAAACATTCTCGATAATGTTAAACGTTTAATAGAAAGTGTAAAACGTCACGTTAGTATCTAAAGCTGTCTTTTTACGAATGACTAATGATTCTCGCGAGACAGCTTTCACGAGATGTCCCTTCATGTTTAACAGAAAATAGAAGAAAAGACATTGAATGAACAGCGGCTGTCTACAAAGCCACTACAATAAAATATTTAGGGCTACACAATTATTTCCAAATACCGACGCACAATTGGTAGAGAACTTTTTCAGAATGGAAAAAAAAATTGAATTCTGAAAAAGTTCTTTACCAAATATGTGTCGGTATTTTTTTCAGTTTTTTTTTAATGATAATGTTTCTTATGTATTCATGCTTTAGTTTTTTTTTTCTTTTAATGAGATACTTGAAAAAAACTGGGCAAGTGCGAGTCGGATTCGGTGAGCGAATCCGACTCGCACTTGCACTTGTGATAGTTTTGAGTTTTTTTTACTGGACGATATTTCTCGCCCAATTTTGTAATTCTAGGTCAACGGCTAGTATTACTATGAATTTTGATTAGCTTGAGAGTATCGGCGTTTTTCGCGACATAAACTGGCACGGAACGTAGATTCGAGTGTATGGTTTTTAATTCAACATGATACCATCACGCGTTCCCTAGATAAAGGGTCTTGACAGACAGACTTTTTCCTTTTGAGAAACGGAACCTTAAAAATCAGTTTAATCGGACGAAAAATCTTTTTTCTCTCTCTTCTTGTCCTTACATTCCCCTTTAGTAAAAGTTACACTATCTTATTACGCAAAAGAACCGGAAATAAGCAAGCATACAAAACACACCCTACACATAAGTAACATTCCCACTGAAGCTCATCCATTCGCACAAAAGCGTGTCTCCAAAATGCTCCTCACAAGATAAGTACCTACCTACATACATATGACTTCCTTACCTTATTACTCGGCTTTCAGCATTTACAGCTTTGCCTACCGCAAATTACAAAGCGGCTCTTGAACGGGCGGTAAATCCTGAGATTGTAATATGCAGTTCAGAGCTAAGTTACGTCGCTAATCCATTGTTGAATACCAAAAGTAGTTTGATAAAGCTGTTCAAGATTATGATTGGCCACTTTTTCTCACAGTTTTTTTTTTTTATGTGGACCTATTTTCTATTCAAATGGATGGAATGTGTTATTCTTATTTTTTAAATGTAGGTAGTCCAAAAATACTTTTTCCATTGAATTCCAGGGAGATAACCAAGTTAGGCTGGATTTTGCGTTATCCAGTTCAGAGTTAGTTACGGATTATTCTTCCAATATGGCCTTTTAGTGTGTAGGATCTTTTTTTTAAATAATCTTGTTAGTAAGATATACTAGTATATAAGTCGTTCTTATTTTAAAAATAGAAAATGAATAGTGCAAGTTAAGTCAAAAGATTACTGAGACTAAAATGACTAGCTTTTTGTTGCCATTTTGCTGCAGTATCCTATTCAACAGGGACTTTGCATTTTACGGATTCCGTTAAATATATAGCTTTCTTCTTAAGATGAGTGGAGACCCATTAAGCGAAAAATTCTGACAATCTCTTGTTCTATTCATAGCAGGAGTGCTATGAATAGAACAAGAGATTGTCAGAATTTTACTGACTAAAATTCACCCAAGTACCTTCAGTTGCGCGTTGCTTTTCCAGGGCCATGGTGTCTACCGAATAATTTTGCAGCTCCAGAACTCCTCTTACAAACAATAAAACTTCTACTATGTTGTATGGTTTTAAGTTTGCATCTGTCTTGTAACCTACATAAGAAAATTGCATTGTCCAAAGTCGATTTCCAAAACGCTTATTTTATATTATTATGAGATAAAAAAAACTTATGTTATGTCTGAGTATGGTTTCCGCACTTAATCTTGTGTAGACCATTGTACGTGATAATTAAAACTTAATGCAATATTAAATTTGTACCAAAACGAGCAAACATCAGCTTTCCTAATGACCGTCACTCGAGTTAGTAACGCAACCTATGTTAGCCAGAAACCTATTAAAATTTTAATCAAGCTACACCGTTCGGTGTCATTATCAATTTTTGTTCGAAATCCATTGACAACAGCTTTTTTTATACGAAATAATCAGCGTTTATACCATGTTACTCTGTAATTACATGGTATAAAATTTTATGACAGTGTTACCGAAAGGGACGGCATTAACTAGAGAGACGGAGAGCATACAAATGTCCTTTTAGATAGATAAACACTTCATTGCCTTTTAATGGTCTGCTTTTTAGATCAGTAGCTAATCGGTCGTGTTATCGGGAAATAAATGCTTTCTACTTATGGGCCCGAGCTAGGATTGCTTGGGCTTTACAAATTACTTATACCATCTTAGGGATGTGTGTACTCTGCTTTAGAGGTAATGGAACTTGATTACCTAATAGAGTTTCTGTTCGTAACTGTTATTTCTAAGGGTTTTTAGACATAATTTAACTCTAATTTACGTTTCATGAGACACAGTTGCTAAGGCATCAGTCTGTTATGGATGAGGTTAGTTAAAGAGTCCAAACCGGGCAAGTATTAAGCCAGAACTACACTGCACGGACGTCCGAAAGACACGCCTTTCTGGGCGCGTCTGTCTCCAAACATTTTATATGGAAACTACACTCTACGTTTTTTGTGAGTGATAATGAACTTTTCTAATTTTTTTTTGAGACATTACTGCTGCAAGCTTTGTCTCATCAGACTCCAATGAGGGTTGCCCCGCAACTGGGTAGTGGACATCTTGTAAGAAGTCGCTCCTTGTAAAACATGGTAAAATTCAGTCGCATCAAATCACTTCTTGAAGCAAATAAATAAATTAATTTACCAAATGTAGTATCAAACAAATTGGAATCTAGCACATATTTGCGAAATCGTAAATACAAATCGGCACCCGAAATTAATATGAGGGATCAACCATTACTGGGGACTGTGCCGTTGAATTTTATCGAGTCACTCGGCAATGTATGAACGGCAGTATTTGGTAATTACTACCAAAGGCGATTGAAATGTTTGGAGAGTGAGGGATTTTTTGATTGAGTGTGATCAGGTTGCGTCTGCGTATATTAAGACTGTACTGGATAGATATTTTGATATCAAAAAGTGTTGATGAATCAAGGGACTGTAGATTAACTAAGATACTGTTTAAAGAATTCAAAAATGAATTTAGAAATAATATATAACGGCAAAACCCTCGTAAAAATTACATTTGTATAACATTACACTAACACTATAAAGATAAAAGTTTGAGAGTATGTGTATGTTTGTTCTGCACGCTCAAACACCTCAACAGATTTTAATGATATTTGGCGAAAAAGTATGTGTTCAGAAATAGCATGTAGCGACTTTTATGGCGTCCTACGATACATATACATAAGAACTAAATAGTTACGACTACCCGAAATATTCTATCATGTAGTTGGCCACACCAGACATAAGACTCATAATATGGTCCGAGTATCCTCCGTTTTTGATAGAAGTGTCCCGTAAACATTTACATTTACACTATGTGCCGCATACCTTTACTAGCACATGTATATAGAAAACTATTTGAGAATTATATTCCCTTGGGATAATTTTCAAACATCACGCAGACAAAGCCGCAAGCAGCATCTAGTTCTAAAATAAAATGTAAAAAATCATTCTCATAATTCATCTCCGTACCGCATTCATTAAAGTTAAGCCACAAACATTCGACGCAGTTATTTTTGGTTGTGATAGTGTCTTGTCGCGACAAAAGTTTTAGAATTCTTGTTAATCCAAACCATTATTTATATCTCAATAAATTAATCTACTAAATTGTTCTTCATCCAATATTAATCTTTCAACAGTAATTAATGGCTTCTGTAAATATAAATTTAACCAATGCCATGTAACCAAAAGCGAATGGAAGCTTCCAAGGATTAATACTAACGAGAAACTGAATACAATTTTGTTCTGCGTTCATAATAAGAGAAGGAAAACTGCGGCCATTTTGAAAAACTTTCGAATTTCTTTATTCGTGCAAAGGTCTATTTAGTCCTTTTTTTGTGGGTCATCGAATGGTTTCTCTACTTTTACTAACTAAAAACCTTGCATTCCTTTAATTAAGCCTTTGCATTCCAGGAGCATGATGACTCTTTAAAAAAATCGGCTCTAGTGAGCACATCTCTTTAAGGCGAGTATGAAATGTGTTTCATGTGCGCCTTAAAAATGCTTGGACAAGCACGAGACGATAGCGCATTGTGATGCGCCGTCATCTCGGGCTGGCTCTTTATCGGACAGGGATGTACTGATTGCTCATCGTCTGTATATAAAGGTTTACAGCCGGGAATCAACCTGGGCTCCCGATTTTCAGGGCGTTTTGTAATGGCCGATAAATTCCATTACCTCTTTTTATCTCATTATGGTTTCGCAGAAAAAAAGCTGCTCTAGTTATTTTATCTATGTTATTTATCTACATATATTATATATTTCCGAATTAAGAAGTTAGGTAATTGAATATTTGTCAAATTCAAGGTTCTTACATATCCTACGGACAAACGTCAAAATCTACTTTACTTTGAAACATTTGATAGGTTTATGCAATAAAATAGGGTTTGACATGTTTCCAATTCCTAATACTTACTCAATTCAGAATTGCCCTTACTTTCCATGTACGAGTATTTATTGATTTATTACGTGTAGGTTTATTTTTATTCTTGTTTTATCGTAGAAAGTTATAAGCACTTTTGTTGAACTTTTTTGGTTGAGTAACTTCCGTATTTTTCGGTCATCGTCATGGAAGCAATTTTTCACATCATGATTATAGATGATTGAGCAATTATCGCCCTCGCTTTTGTGTGATTTCTTTTGAAAAGTCTGGGGCTGTTGAGTTTGAGGTTGAGAGCGAGGAACACTTACTTAAGTTAATATGTTCCTAGCGTTAAACCTTTGAGTGTGATCCCTTGATCATGCTTTTGCGCGTTCGTTTCAGGATCAACGTAACATGTCTTCATTCTTCTCTAATAATGTTCATCTCAATATTCCTACTTTTTTGGATCAAATAACTTCTCCGAAAAGAAATAGTGTCAGACCTTTATTTACAACCAGTATTTCTTCAGATGCACCAGTTATGAACTACCTTATCACTGGCATAATTGACAAAATACTGGTAAAAAAATCCTCTTAATAAAAAAAAACACCCTTGTGTTACATTTCCTCTTTATAGACCAGGTACACTTCCTTTACTCATAGAAGCATCACATCACATACACTACAAAACCTCAAGATATATTCCCAATCATGCTTCCAATCAATCCTTCCTTCAATCATTTCTCATTTATAAGTACACTTCATTCACTCATAAAGTCATCCACATACACAACAAAACCTCAAGATATATTCCCAATCAGATCACAATATTCCCAGTTGTATTATTCAACTCGATACAGATGCATTCAGTACAGATTATATTGTATCTTGGATCCGATATTAACTTTACCAGAGCGCCATTCAAAGTCAGCTTAGTTTGTACAGCTTATTCATGCTAAACGCTAACTCTAAGAATATCCTGTTTTCGCCAAAGTTTCTGTTGTTGTACGCTTACAAGTTGAGTTTTCCCAATTCCCGATTTGTGGATACTGTGAAGACAGGCTTTACTCCTGTCCGTCCCTAAGGGGCTATAGAACGTGACTTGTCGACTAGTTTCGTACTGTACGACTGATTTCGTTTATTTGCGCTCTTACGGAAAGTATTAAGTGCGTTTATTATCGAAATTGTGTTATAGGGAGTATCTTTTGGGAAGGTCCCTAGCGAAATATAACTAAGATATCTACCGTACAAATTCGAAGTGTTGCAAAATAACATGATAAGTAAATCTCTCTCAAAGAAGAACTAGATAGTAATCTAGTTCTTTTACTATTATATCTTCTTTAGTTTAGTTGTGTAGGGGTACTCTCCTTTAAGTTCACATTCATGTTATATTGACTCCGAAACATAGGTCTTTAAAAATCAACCTCGACCCGATAAAAAATAACTTTACTTTAAACCTAGTCTACCAAGACCTTAATTGAATAAATATTTAGTACATTTCGGAAAAAATGGATGAATATTTTCACGAAGCTCATTTCAATTTCATGGCTGAGGTGGTTAGAGCAATCCATCAAAATACCTTATTTGTCGAAAACGAAACAAGGGTCGACGAAAATATCATAAAATATTCATATCTACTTTCATTGTTTGAATATTAAGTCTTTCTTTTAACATAGGTACGGTTATTTTATACGAGTAGGTATATAATCTTTTTGTACCAAAGACTGTTCCAAAAATAAGAAGCCGGCTACAAGTTACATTAAATTGAGTGGGTACTCAGTTTCAATTTAAACATCTCCAGACTTAAGAAAATTTCAAGCTGAGCCTTAATAAATTGAGTAAAATAATGTTTCAGGACGAGCAATTACTTACTGAAAAGATAGAAGATCTTAGCCATGACGAAGATAACGTAAAGGTAGAAGTTTCAAAGTTGCATCACTCTGACAACTTAATTTATTAAAACCACCGCCAGAGCTCGGCGGCTGAGATAACCGAGTTACATAACCTTGTTTAGTCTCGGAAAAACTAGTGTACCATTCATTTCTGTTCCGAAGTATTTATTGCATCGTTACCACATAGAATCGTCGTCCCATTACCGCGGGAAATCTTATTCTAAACGAGGAGAACGCTAATGAATTGCGAAAAAAACAAGGCGCCCATAAATTCGTTGGCAGTCGTCCGCGTATTAAGGTTTCCGTAATTGTAAGGCACGAGGGCCTCGCAGGCTTTGTTTCGTCTGCCACAAACTGCTAGACGCGAGACGCGCTTTTATCGCAATTTATTTTCTTGACAATAAAAGCGCTCTCATTTTTCCAGCAACGAATTGCGGTCACATAGTGGTCCGCCATACTGAGACGTATGTATCTGAAGCTAAGTGCAGAAAAGTGTCAGGATGCCTCGGCGACTCGAGTCGGCGCTCACGGCCTAAGAATGTCCGCAATAGGGCTTTTAGATGTCGCTTTTTATTGAACGCTACTTGGCTTTCGCGATGGACCTTGCAAGTTTTAGTAGTCTTAAACTAAACACTTAAGACGACGTTAGATTGTAAAGAAAATTACATTTACTCGTTTCGGAGTTTAATGGAAAAGGCGACTGTTTTATGGGTAGGCTCTTAAGCGGGTCTCGCGAAACATTCTTGAAGCATACAATGCTTTATTTTTCACATGTAGCAAAGGCCGTGGGAGACAATAGAGCAAGTAATAACGTCAACCAGAAGAATGAGAATGGAACAAAACAGGCTGAAGTGGCGAGCCAGGGTCGCGCTATTGTTGCCGCGATATTGCAGCACGAGCCACACATGTGCTATGTATGGGCAAGAATACGTCAGTAATTACTGAAGCTGTCGGTTTACATTTTCCTTTCAACATTACAGTGAGATTGGACACGCAATCAGAACAAGGAATCAAAACAAGGGGAAGTAATTGCATAGATATTAACACTACATTACGGGTTTTCCAGTGAAAACAAAACGATCATAAAACTTGATTGATTATACCTATCAATAGTGTGAGATATAAAATCAAATTTACCTCATCTTTGCAATATAAACTTTCTTCTTCTTTCTTTACTAATAGAAGAAATTAGTGATTTCACCATTGAAAATGAATTTTGCTGAAAGTCAATAATAAGTTACTTCTTTTAATAATATAAACTAGTGCTTGATTACTATCCAACCAGATAGTGAGCAATGTTTCAATCGTTCATGGTGAGGCGCACTAGTTTATTAAGAGCCTATACACTCTAGCCTTGAAAACTCCTTAATTAAAATCGGTCGGGAAAACCGCAACAGCTAACAGTTACTTCTAGGCAAGCGTGCTCCATCGTCAGCCACATCATCATTTACCATCAGGTGACAAAGTAGTCAAACGCCAGCCTATCCACAATTAAAAAAAAGATTAAAAGAAAGAGATGTCAGCAAACAGTAGGGGCCCTACAGGGTCGAAGCCTCCTGGGGCCAAGGGGTTAATGCGAAAGCGTTACACCGGGGCTCTCGGACTAAGGCAAGGCAGGAACAGGGTACTTTGTTTAGTCAGTAAGAGTCTGAGCCTGTATCCAAGGGCGGAATTTGTCGTTGGATGATTTTTACCCACCATTAAAAAAAAAACACTCTATTAGTTGACGTAACTGCGAAAAAAAGAACTCGTCTTAAGTAGGTTATATTTATGATACAAAATAAGAATTTTCACAATGTTGACTTTATTAGCGCAGTTTTACGACCTGTGCAGGCACATCAAAGGGGCATAAATTCCGATTTCCATCCCAAACGTTTTACCAAAAGACATTACATAAGTTCATTCACCTTAGACCATATTTCTTGGAGCAGTAAGTTGGGGGCCAGTGGTGCGGACAAAGTTATGGGCCCAGCAAATGGTGCGATACAAGCTTGAGGGGACTACAGATGTGGACTATTGGCACTCGCATTGATTTTTTGTCTCGTTCTCCCATTGTTAATGATGAGTTTTCTGTCTCTATATTGAATAAATCCGTTTATGTCGGTGAAAGGAGTGACTTAGATCGTTTTCAGTTCAATCTTGTACGATAAGAGCTGTCTTCATTTGAATAGTTTTTTTTATGGTGGGTTAAATTCATCCAACGACAACCCCGGCTCTTGCGTGGAGCAGCAGATAATGTCAGACTCTTACTGACTGAATAACCCACTCCGTACCTACGTTACCTTTATACCAAGGCCAGAGTCTTTCTTTCAGACGCGAGCCCTTGGCCTCTGTAGGCTTCGACCTTTCTGCGAATTCGAATAAATTTGATTTTATTTGATTTTTTTTTCTCAGTATATATTTTTTTTATTGCTATAAACTAGTGCTTAACTGCGATCACACCTGACGGTAAGCAGTTATGCAATCCTTGATGGTGAGGCGCACTAGTTTATTAAGAGCCTTCACTCGCGTTGAAGACACCTAAATTAAGACGATTAGTTACTATACAAAATTAATCATGATAAAAACACGGACCAACTCAAAACAAGGACAAAAGGAATGCTGTTTTTCGCAACATTATCTCCAAAGTATTTCTGGCTTCGTAAAAAAACAGGTCATGTCATGCCATTTATTTTAAGTATTAACTGCATACCATTTGTGTTTCATCACATTTCTGTTTATGCGTCCTTTAGATGGATGCGAAAAACAAAAGCATAGCGGATTATTTTTAGGGTTCCGTTGTCAAATGGTAAAAACGGAACCCATATAGATTCGTCATGTTTATTTGTCTGTCTGTCTGTAGATGTATTCTGTGAACCGCTTTAAGATTTGCATAGAAAAATAGAACAAAAAAACTATTTTTAAGGTAGAACTGAAACTCATTTTTTTTTTCTATCAAACCCATAATTGTTGCGGGTATCTATGGATAGGTCTTCAAAAATTATGTTGAGGTTCCTAAAATCAATTTTTTTTTAATTGATTCGCGTTTTCGCGTTTGATCGCTATCTATCGCTACCGTTATTACCGGTATCGTTATTTTTTCTAAACTTTGCCAGTTTACGCAAGAGATACTTCCAAAGTGGTAAAATGTGTCCACCCCCCCTTCCCCTCCCGTAAATTCTAAAATAACAGAATGACAAAACTATAAAAAAATAATTAAACCACCATGTAAACTTCCACCGAAAATTGGTTTGAACGAGATCTAGTTAGTAGTTTTTTTTTTTAATACGTCATAATTTATAAACCACAATTGGTACGAAACCCTCAGTGTGCGAGTCGCACTTGCCCAGTATTTCCTTTTTTGTGTAGGTAGCTAATATTCTGATACAGTCAGAGGTTCCGTGTAGTTCCCTGGAGTGTCGTAATAGGATACTAAAGGGTTATTACCCCGAGGATGGCCAGTATCCTGCGAACATACGTCGGACCATACTATCATTAATTCGGTTAGCGGACTGATTATGGCAATATCCTCAGGGGATATTCGTGTGTTGCAGGCTTAAGGTCACTTGACGGTTTCCTGCTGACATGGACTCTCGGCGCTCTGGGGGTAATGTTGTGTCATATATTTTGCATGTAGATAGATTGACGAATAAATATTTCTCAACATAATGCTAGCTTATAGTGTAATTTTTGGTATAAAAAGGTATGAAAAATAAAACGAGTAATTATGATTGAGAGAGCATTTTTCTTATTTTGTAATCGCATCGCATCGTTGCTTTCCATCCGGTGAGATAGCGGTCAAGCGCGAACATAATTATAATCAATAAAAAAAATTGCTATAACTGACTATTAGCGAGAATAAAATCTAGCTGAGCTGTGTCAATGTCAGCAATGGAATCTATATACAGCTAAAACATCATTCGATTTTTCACAATTGTTCTAAATTCAAAAAAGCAGGCATTCTTTTGCTGTGAGAACGTTTGAAATAGTTACCGTCGCCCAAAACGCAAAGGAAGTGAATAAGCATAGGTCGGTTTTAGTCATTATGAATCTGATACACTCGCTCCACCCTAGAGAGGGAGAAGTAGGAACCCCTCGAAAAAAAGAGGCACCCTTTTAAAAACAATTAATGCTTGTGAGCATGTGTGTGTTAATCCAATATTCTCCGGCATACTCATTCATAATCCAAAACATGAGCATAATACGTAAACATTCTCACATGGATTTTTATAGAAATAAAACAAGTTTATTATGCACGACAGGGATACAGGTGCGGTCGGCACAGTAAATCAATGTCGACTCCATTTAACCAGTCTAAAACAATACCAATTCAATTACAACTTGTATTTTATGCTTCTCTGTGTACAAACAAAATGAATGCCAACAAAAAAGGATAGACTTGATCATTTTACTGGAAGTGTAATTTGCAGGGAATGAGTTCGGAATTTGATCTTTTAACAAACTGGCAACTTACAAAGGCGTAGTAAAGAAAAAAAATACACGAGAGAATATAACCTTTTTGTTTTGACTAAAACAAATTATGAAGCGGTACCTAAATTCCAAATTTGAATCTTTAAAATTTGGAACGCTGAAAAAAAAACAAGCGACACAAATAAAAAAAAAAATGTTTTAGTCAGATCAGGATAAGCGCACAGATGTGACAAATCTTTGAAATTTACCTAAATTTTCCTCATGAATCAATCTGTCTACTGGTGAATATTCGTTTTTAGGAGTTTTTGAGTTTATCGTGGAAATACAGACTGACGCAATTCAACTTTGTTTTATAATATGCAAGGATATAAAAACAAACGTATTCCGCATTAAAATCGCTGACAATATCGATTAAACATTCAGTCAACGTTCAATAATGTTGAAACGTACCTAGACAGTTAAATTAAACAGGTACCTTCACAAATATTCCATGCTTCAAAAGTCGGTCAAGGCGACATTTATGGGGGTTATAAGTTATAACATGAAAGGTCGTAGCGTGTGGTAAACTAGCTTATATTATTTATTTTCATTTTTTGTACCGCAATAATAAGTATGAGAGTTTTATACAGACGTTTTTGACCCAAGCCTTAGGCTGACATTTTGATACGAAAGGTAATCTCGATTGTGTTTTCATACGTTTTGAAACTAGGGTTAACTAAATATCACTCATAATTTAAGTCAGCTGAAGTAATTAATTACTAATGAAGTGAAATAAACATAAGAATAATTAAACTGACCGCATTTAGTTAAATAATACGAGGTTCATTTTATAATTAGCTGCTGCCAGTCGCTTTACCTGCATGAAAGCAGAAAATTGACACAAAGGAACATAGTGTACAACTACTACTTAATGAAGCACCCATCCTTAAATCGACATTAATAATCTTTGCTTAACTTTAGAGGTTGACCTGTACTGACTGAGCTGTAATTATTCTAATCATAGATCTTATATACTTATTGACTTCTCTGTTACCAAGTCCTTAATAAGTTTTTCAATAAAGAATCCAACAACGTATTTTTTTTAGGTGGGAAATCGTCTTTACTCCCGCCAACCATGTGTATTAAATTTTAAATTTAGAACGTAGCTAGTGTCTAAAACTCTAAAGTCTCTATAATGTGTGCTCTCTGTATCACGTAAATCAAGTTAGCTCAATGTCAGGTGTTGTATGATTAATGACGCTCATGATATTGCTATAGTTGCTTTCAATCACACCCTGTAGGTATTTTACCTACAGTTCATTATAAAGGATGCCCTATCTGCAACCTTTAAAAAGTAAAACGAAACTCTATGAAAGATTTTGAATTTCACTATTCTCTAATTAAATCTGCTATCGAGTGGATTTAAATATGGAATCAAAAATAAATTCAAGAATACTTTATTCGTTTTACTTTTCAAAGGAGTTCTGAATACAGTTTGAGACGTTATTGAAAAATTTATTTGAGTAATTTTTAATGTGAGGTAGTTAATTAGTTGGTTTTCACTGCGCAAGAATTTAACAAACTTACATTTATTAGATACATACATAAAAGCTAAGTATTCCATTTTTTTTTTCAGGAATATACTTGTAGTGAAGAGTAATTCGTAGCTTTAACTTCTTAATTAAGATAGAAAATTAAAAATGTAACATAATAATTATATTTCTCTTTCACGGAGTTTTTTGGAACAGAATTTTAAGCTTCGTCACAAAATACAAAGGAAATTGCATCCTTTAGTTTTATAATATAGAAATAATTTTTAGTAATAACTAGGTACTTTTTAGAAACAAATTATTTTATCCGAAAACGAAAAAAGAAAATTAATCTGTCACAACTTTATCAATTTTGACATCTGGAATGTTAGTAAAAAAACAAAACGAATTTAATAAATTCGACAAGAAATTTCAATAAAACAATATTAAAAACTAGTCTTTGCCGGCGGCTTCACTCGCGTAAACGACGGTTGTTATACATGATGGGAACATACTCCCGGGATAACGTAGGCGCGGGTTTGCTGTCGGTTAGTGGTAGGTAGCTCGCCCTCCGACCGCGTGGCTAAAACCGAAAGATGTTAATAAAACCGTATAGCCGTACCCCCGATGTTCTTTAGAACCACGAGGAATATCTGAAATGGAAGCCCGTGGTCTTTATCTGTATGGCGTATACCAAACTATTTCGCCAACCATACATAAAAGCTTTTACAAAACTTTACCGGTCGTGATTTAAACCAGGGTTCTTCTAAGTGTTACTTAAACTACTCACAAGTACCAACTACATACTACATGGTACTTATAGTACCAACGTCACTAGTTCTACGAAACGTACGTGGCTCAAGCCGTCCTTGTTCGAATCGATTTTTCCGGAACTAGAGTATTTTCTTTGGAGGTTTATAGAGTACACAAGTTTGTTGGTATGAATATTTTATAACGTTTTATAAGTACGAGAGTGTTTCTTTTTTTTTGTAAGGTCTGTATTATGAGTATGTTTGTGTCATAGGCAATTTCTAGGTGCTGCTGTCTTCGTGTATTTTTTTATTATTGATATTTCTGCCCAAAATATTGAAAACGAGTCTTGTCAAGGGATAACGTCATACGCTCTCGTTTTCAATTGAGTCCAGTTAAAATAAAAGACAACCAACCTCATTATTAGTGGTTGCATTTGGAAGAGGGCAACTGAATGATACATATAAGTGGGTTTTAGTAAAAATCTGATACGCCTTTTTTGTTTCTACGTCAAAAAAGCTAGTAATTGGAAAAGAGCTAGTCAGACTGACCAAAAAATGCGGTTTTCACATTATTTTATTGACCTATAATATAAAAAAACACAAGTCACATTTGGTGGAGGACAATGTCCTCAACGTAGTCCACATAGACTACGTTGAGGACATTGCCCAAAACTGGGAAGAGAGAGAAGAAGGTTGAACAGAGAAGAAGACTACGTTGAGTGCCATAATAAAGCGCCTCATACTACTCTACTGACAAACTGCACCAACTCTTGAAAGCCCTGTCACAACTACCAAAGTGTGTAATTAAAGCACACAGAGGAGTTTTTGCATATTTGTTAGGGGTGGTGAGAAAATTAATTGATAAAGTTCCCGTCCACACGTACCGCCGCGCCATAAATATTAATCACAATGTTATGTACGCACCTACTGAAACATAGCGCCATTTTGTACCGAAGCGTAAGTTTTGCTACCGTTTAATTCGGCAAGCTGCTTTGCTGTAATTGTTTTATTTTACTAGGTGCTACTAGCGGGTTCGCCCTCGTGAATTTAGAAAATTATCCCAAAAGTTTTTTTTATGGTAGGTAAAAATCATCCAATGATTCAATTGAGTAATGTTTCCATAAATAAATATCAGGGAATCATTCATCATCAGCCTTTTTAATGTTCCTACTGCTGGGACACAGGCCTCCTCTCTGGTAAAGGGAATGGGCCGTAATCCACCACGCAGACCCAGTGCGGATTGGTGGATGTTACATGTCTTCGAATTGTTGATTCTAGGACAAGCCGAAAATCAGTACCACATTAATATCTCTTGGTGGGCAAGGAAAAGTAATACATAGGTACCATAAATATTTACATCCATATGAAATACCAACATCTAACCTTAACCTTAATTAGATTATCTGTGATCATGAATTACTCTTACATAAATTTAATGGAGAAATAAAAGCAAAGTAAGAAACCGGATAGTCGGCTTAATCGACTAGTCGATAAATATTCGAGACACCTCTATTAAACACCATGATCTAGAAAACAAAAAAACTCGCGTTTTATATCACCCGTGGGATCAACCAGTCTATTTCTCCAAGCCGTCGACGGCGCGCTCCGTTCCCGCGCGCCTCAAGGAGTTGTCAGCAAACCGTAGGGACCCTACAGGGTCGAAGCTTCCCGGAGCTGAGGGTTGGTGCGAAAACGTTACACCGGGGCTCTGGGAATAAGGCAAGGAAGGCACGGGGTAGATTCTTTAGTCAGTAAGAGTCTGACACTGTTTCCCGCTCCGCCCAAGAGTGGGATTCGTCATCCGACGATTTTACCTACCATAAAAAAAAACCTTAATTAGATTCTGTGCGATCATGAATTACTCAGATACATTTTACAATTACTCTTAGATAACAAAGTAAGAAGCCGGATAGTCGACTTAACCGACTAGTCGACAAATATTCGAGACACCTCTATTAAACACCATGATCTATAAAAAAAAAACCTCCGTTTTATATCACCCATGGGATCAACCAGTCTATTTCTATCGCTCAATTTAATATTCACCTAGCAACATCAACAACAAAATTCCCTGTATTCTGTACACATTACGTTATTAAACCACATAAATGAAATTCTCACATGAATGGACACGTAAAGCGGAAAAAATGCGAACGTCATTCAAGGAAAAACTTTTTCACGGTTGAGTAACTCACTTGGTTCTTATAGAGATCAACAACAACTTTTAACATATACTTTTTATTGAAAACTTTAGTTTTTTTTTGTCAAATAACATGTTATAGTTGAATGTTTATATGTTTTTTCAAGCAGAGAGTCGAATAACAAATAAATTCATGAAGCCAATGATCCTTGAAGAGTCTATATTGTGATTCATTCGCTGTTAGGTGGTCCAAGTGTTGAGTTTAAGCGGCATTTTATATTTAGTACTAAAGCTTACGACTGAAATGGCTACAATTAATTTGAGTCTAGTAAAGCTTTAAAACTAATAGCTCATCATTATTAATTTATTTTATTTTTTAAATAAAGTATAGGTGTAATCCCCAGAGTTCATTTAATTTTATTAAGATCGACTACAGCCCATTAAGTAGCAAAATAGCTCCCTAAAATAAACACAGAAATAAATCATTTAGCGCATTACAAGCGAGATGTCTATAATAATTCTTGTTAATGACCGCCTTTTTGTTGAAGACTATTTATTTTTATGCGACATTACTTCCCCGTTTAATAACTTACCGTGTTAATAATTTATTAGCTAAATAAGGAATCTTGCTGAAAGCTAAGCCAGCAGATAGCGCCATTACAGTCGATGGATAAATAAATTAAGTTCAAACAACAACAACAACAACAACAAAAAAAAACAACTTACTTTCGTGGAATAATTTTTGCTTGTCAAATTAATTCCAAATATTGTTTTTAAAATAGAATCATTTATTTACATGAAAATAATTATCAAAACTTTTGAATTGTCATTGACGGCAGTCAAAAATAGACATAAAAGTTTTTAAATCAATAAACAGAGCAGCTACACAATTATATAACTCGGTATAATTGATGTAGAAAAATGTAGAAAATAAACATGCCAACAGTTGAAAACAGTGTAATGATCGAGGATCGCGTTCCACAAAAGTAAAGTAGATGGCGTCATTAGGCACGCCACGTCATTTGATCATCACTAGATTTTGAGTAATGACAGATCGCGACCCAGTGAAAAATTGATATTTTAAGGTTTTATTATCTTCTTCGTCTATGTCGGATCGTATTGATTACCTTTCGACTTTGGTTATTACATACACAATTAAAGAACAATAGGCATGCGAACTCCGGCGTTCACTTGGGACTCAAATATGCTTTGATGACAATTCTGCCCCTTCGACAGCGTTGGCATTTACCTCGTAAAGGTCATCCAAGCGCAGGTGTTGAGACACAGAAAGTTTGACAGTAGGTGAAGCATTGTTTGGGACATAGTTCCACCCTTGCATTAAGGCTTACGAAATGCTGGCTGGCGGTTTCGCCCGCGTGAAAGTAGAATGATGACCCAAGGGAACTTACTCCTGGAATATTTTATGTTACTACTATTTCGGATATAGTTTGAGTGCCAAATCCAATTATACCGAAAGATAATGTAGGTAATAAACCTGTAACAAACAAAAACTCAAAACAATTCTTTCACCTTTATAATATTATCATCATCACCATCATTTCAGCCGAAAGACGTCTACTGCTGAACTTAGATCTCATTCTCTCATCTCTCATCAGGTCATCAGTTCACCTTCTTGGTCAGTCAGTCACTATCTTATGAGGGTTATTGTACTTCCACATGTTCTCTATTAAAGTTTATACATTAAGCCATACTTTTTCCAGTCTAAGGGCGGACTCACACGATCTATGTTTTATTCATCGCCTGATAGGAGGTTCTCTACCTCCTCACTAACACGTCCACTCAATAGGTTTAATTACCTTCTGAACAGGGGTTTTCGTTCGTTGATTTTAACTTTATTAAACTCTGCTTTAATTAGTCTACATGAATATAGTTTACATTAATTAAGTGTTTGTTATTTGAGAGTGATTTTAAGTGCGATACTGGTAGGTCGTCATCTATTTACGTTTTCAGGTTTTTAATTGTTAAATGAATTAGTAAATATGATTGTAGGTGTAAATACATCTGGCAAATTATTTTTTCAATAAACACGCATTCCCGAAACCCGTAAATACAAGAAAAACTTCTATTTCAGAAATTTATTTAATTCATAATAATTATGCCTCGTTGACATAACTGTTTTTCTGTTCATAAATACTATTTAATTTTTTATTAAATGTTAAAACCTTAAAAATCTACGCATCTTTGCTTTAAAAAAAAAATATCACCCTTGACCGTGACAAAATGAAAAACCAAAACAGCACTGATTGTGATAAATTAAAAAAAAAACACGAATGTGATATAAATTGAATAATAAACTTAATTACCTAATTACGAAGAGTATTGAAAAAAACTTATCGGTTTAACCGTTTTCAGTTATATCGGTTGGCTATTTATTTAAACACTATATAGATTTTAAATTTAATTAAAAACTCATTACAGTATCAGCGTATTAAAATAAACTTTAAAACTTAATGATAATGCGGGAACGAGTCTGTTTAATTGTTTATTTAATCAGAAAACGTTTTCATTAGGTAGTTTTAACGTTTAAATAGTCATAAAATGTAGATTTAAGGTCTAACAAATCCACTTTTATGACTATTTCCCAGTAAGGCTATCTTAACCTTTCGAATATCGTAATTAGATACATAATAGATAGACAATAGGTGTGCGAACGCTGGCATTCGCTTGGGGCTCAAGCATGGGCGTAGCTACCGCCGTATCAAATATACAGGACTCTCGCGGTATAGAGGTCCTGACCTAAGAAAAAATTCGCAACATGTTATCCACAACCGTCTCATAGGGCAGCTAAGCATCTGTAAAAAAAATACGTTTTTTTTTTTTATACGGGGCTCCCGAAGGACTTTTGATACGGGGCCCCTGTGGGACTAGCTATGCCACTGGGCTCAAGAGTTTAAGCTACCCTACGAAGATATTACATAAGAATGAAACAATATCTGCACATAGTAACTTATCCGATACGAAAGTGCAGAGGTTAACATTGTACTCATCGGATAAAACCTTTTAGTGCCCATCTCTAATACTCCTAAATCCGATGCGGAAGTAATTCCGATGGACCGCTACCGGGTTGAAATACTTTACCAATAGTGAGATTTACATCAAAATACAGTTGAAAATATACTTCCGAAATAAGGGTAGGATTTGGTAATGTTAACAATACATAAGTGCTTAATTCATAGAATCTTATTGCTTGTTAAGGCATTGCAAAAAAAGCAAATAATTTAAAAAAGGAAAAAATGTTTGTCCTTTCTTTAATAGATATATCATTACGTAGTATAAAATTAAAGTTGCTTACCGCTGTCCCTATGTATGCTTAGATCTTTAAAAGTACGCAACTTTGATGCGTTTTTTTTTTATAGATAGCACTCTATCTATGGATAAAAAAACGCTGTAAAATCCGTTGCGTCCTTCATCTTGAATCACTATTCAAGAGAAAGGTTTATGTGTATAATACATGCATAATATATTCAATATCAGTACCCGTGCAAAGGTAGGGCCGGTCGCTAGTTATATTATATAAATTACTAGCTTTTGCCCGCAGCTTCGCCCGCGTACATAAAATATAGCCTATGTCACTCAGGAGTAAAGCAGCTTTCTATTGTTGCTTAAATTTTTCCAATCGGACCAGTAGTTCCAGAGATTACCCCCTACAAACAAAAAAACAAAAAAACAAACTTTACCTCTTTATTATATTAGTGTAGATTATTCATTAATATTCAAAAGAACATTTTAAATGAAAAGTAGGAAAAAATTTTTAGTTGTTATAAAACCAGGATAATGTTAACTAAATATTCCATTTCATTTTTAATTACAGCAAAAAAATTGGAACACGTGTAAACCCTCATTGAGTTGTGGTGGAGACCAACTGAAAATCAACCCACGAGGGCCATTCCTAACTGAATTAGACTGTGTGAAGCAGTAGTTTTGCTCTAAGCGAGTAATTAATTTGTGAGACTCGCCCTGCCTTTGAAACGACTCTCATGACGGTAGGAAAGCTGTTAACCATTTCTGAACTATAACGTAAAACCCATTTAGAATGCTCTTAGAATTATTATTATTAAACCCTTGTTCTATAGCACAGAAACTTTGTAACAGTTCTGTTTTATCTTCGTCATAATGTTAGCTTTTCGTAACAGCTAGGTACATTTGCCAGTTTCCGTGTAACATGTTGAATATTTTTTTTATGATGTATGGCATGAAAATTCACAGAAAAACGTTAACATATTTTCAAGTTCTATAATGCCCACCTGTAATCCAGAAGGGCTACTAACGAAGAGGAATACTTTAGAAATAGAATTCTTTCTACATGAAGCCATATTATGGGTTAAGTTACATGAATATTCAGAGTAAAAAAGTAGGTGTGTATTAAGTAGAGTATTTGCAAGTAAATTGTTATTTGGTAACTAAATAACTTTTACATAATGCCAGCTTAGTCAAAATTATTTAGTAAATAACTCAAAAATTTGTACTTTGAAAGATGAATCCTAAACAATTTTTTTATGATTCAATCTTCAAATACCACATTTTTCAGTTATTTCTATCTACGCATGATTAAGCGTGACATAAGTAATACAACGAGTCGGCGACACGAATGAACACGAAGCTTCACGATGAAGTGACTGAAATGTGCCGTAGAATAATAATGGCAATTTACTTTTCCCCGGGAAATAAGGCGAACAGTTTCTGAGAAATACGAAATAGACTGTGACATTGCACTCATTAAGGGAAAATTGATCCTATATTCAACGTCGTTTTCTCTGAACAATGATCAAAGTAAAACAAAGCTCAACAGAGCAAACCCGTTTCAGAATCTTTGAACACTTTAAATATTTACGGACAAAGATTTCGGAGCATACGGCTTTCAAAATATGGCTCGTTTAAGTTCATGTATTACGTCTGTCTGTTTATTTGTTTGCTTACACACAGTGCCACTCAGTGTCTCACTTGATGGCGGATTATCTCTCGCGGTCCGAACTCGGATTATGCTTGTGACTTTACGCTTATTCTCATGTTTAATTTCGAATTAAAAGCCAGAAGCTGAAAATTAACAGGCGAAGTTTGACAAATTAAGTTTCAGCGTCTTTGAATCGTTAATGAAGTCGTCATCGTAAAGAATACGTACTGAATAAAGATGGTTTGTTTAAGGAATTCGAGGTGTAGGTAAAGACATGACCTAGAGCAAGGTCACCATGGGACTCACAGACCTCTACTGTTTATCACAGGGCAGGCTGTTTCGTATGTTTAACAGCTCATTTTTCGTACCTATTTGAAGCGCCACTCGCGAGCGTCCAGAGAACTAATTTAACTAATACATATAGTAGGCGGCGCGACATTACCAGTTTTAGTACCGTAGACACTCGCTACAGTCACTGTGACCAACAGCGCCAATATGGTGAATATAAACCGGGAACAAAAGCACTTTGACGGCAACCAGTCCAGGGATAAAAGAGGTCAGTGATGAGATTTCACACAAAAGAAAGAGATGCGCTAGGACACAATGTTAGCAAAATGGAGCATTTTCTGATTCTGATTACTACAGCGGATTATATACCTACCTTCTTTTGCACGTCATATAACTCACGATTCCTCGTAATGATACCTAAAAATTCTCAACAGTTTTAACTCGCATTATTATATAGTTTATATAGTTATAGTTTTGTGTGTAAATAAAAAGGCTTTCACTCTCTGAAAAAATAAATAAAATCAGTGCTGTCAAATCATAAAAACAGCGAAACTTTTATCTGGCAACAGAATTCAAATTGTTTGAAGTTGATCGTTATTTCATGCACGTGAACGAAACATGTTAATACGGTACAATGCGTACGTTCCCATTCAAAGGCTTACCGCGTGACTTCTCATTCGATTCATTCCAAGTTTGAACCACAGAAATAATCGATTTACAGCAATTGCAATAACGGACCATTTGTGAAATCTCTACCGATTCTAAGACAGCGCAAAGTGAAAAGTTTCCACAAAAGATTGCACTTACTTTCGACTTTATGGAAGGATTTATTTCCATCTTAATCCATGTCCAAGATAAATCTGGCTTCCAGTAAAATGGAGAGAATTTAATAGGACTTTATATCATCTAGCATACGCTTGCATCTTATGAAGCTGAGAACATCTTAAGTTTACTTTCTTTAAAATAAATAGGACACCGTGGTTACCAGACAGGAAAAGTTGGTCAAATGTCAAGTATTTTAGATGGATGTTTAACAAAGGCATACTTAACATTAGCTAAGTATTTATTTACCGACATTATTTGCGGAAAATGTATGTAAATATTGTACAAAAGGCTTTGTCGTATTTTATTTTGTTGGAAATAAAAAAGCAGAAGTAAAGCCGGTCGCCAAGCGTGTTGATTATGGCGTAATCCTCCAAGGATTGGCCGTTATGACAGACTAGCGAGGTAGGGGGGTTAAAAACGTAGTCTTTATAGGGGTCACGATTTGTAGAAGCAGCTTTGTATTACTGTTTATTTATGGTTTTAGTTTTCTATTGATACATGTGAGAAAAAGAATGATGTTAATGACATAAATACTGACTGTTTTATTGGGAAATAGTTGTAAAACTCCCTAGGGAGGAAAAGTACAACTTCCAATCCGGTCCGCAGGCAACTTTACATCTATTTTCAGAGTATGAGTAAGTCCCCTGGATCTTCTTGATATGGTACTGCTAGCTCCCATGGGTCGTAGTGTTCCTCGTCAAATGGGCTAACCAACATTTTTTTTAAATTCATACTTAGTAGTTTTTTAAATTAGAACGTGAAAACAAACAAAATCTTTACCTTTATAAGTAATACTCGTAGTATGGATAAAAAATATAACTACATACATTCATTACTTAAATATTACGTGTGTTTAACTATGCGAAAACAGATAGGCGTCGAAGTCCACCATATGGCAATCTTCACAGCTTGTTACCACATAGGATGGCAATGCTAATTCTTAAGGCAAAGAACTTGATGTTAATAGTGTCGGTTGAACATCCTGCCTTACAAAATTGTGTTACAATCCGTCATTCAAAAATCACAAGTGTCAAGCAGTAAAAACAAACCGATTGGTGGCAACCATTAGTGATCCCGTCAGTAAATACATTATTCATGGCTATGGGAACGGGAGGCTTGCCATCCACATTTTTACAATGGACGGACACAGAAATTCACTTACGTTTATATGCTACTAAACTATTCACCCGTTATTATACGAGAGATTTGAGTTTATGTACGTTGTGAGACCTAATATTTGGATAACCTACACACCGTAAAGAGATAACAATGGAAAATAGTAAAGTTTTTGACAGTCTGAAAAATATCTGTTATTTTTTTCGCTGTACGATGTGTTTTTTTTTTTTGTGTGCCATTTGATATTTATTGGTTCTGAAAAAATATTTTTTCGATATTTTGCTAGACTACTGTCCTGTTTTTGCTGGAAAACAGCCTCCCCCAATTCATTCCAGACATTCTTCTTCCGCGTTATGTTCATTATAATAAAATTTATAATTACAAGCGCTTATAATCCTCGACACACAAGTTGAACCGTCATGGCGATTAACTTTGAATGCGCAGTAACCGTTTTTCGGGTCTCAAGCGACTTCGATTGAGAACCTAAAATCGGTTCGGAAAATCCGTTCCGAAATAAAAGTTCGGAAGATTTTCTGCTATTTCAAATGTGGAAAATGTGGAAATATCATTTTATTTCATAGTTTTCCTTTTAAAAAATGATAATATTAAAACAACAAGCGCATTTTTATAATTGTGTCTTCGCGTGTAAGCTAATAGGTACAGAAAAGCAAAATATTGTCGCAGTGCAATTAAATTAAAAGACAGCGGAGGACTGTTTTTATTACCGCCAGCTTTTATTTACGACTATTTGCGTTGTTCTGCAGAATATGAGCGTTCCATTTAGATGTATTAACGGTGTTAAAATATGGATAAATAATATTATCATAATAACTGAGAAAAGCTAAACTGTTATTAAAATTCGCCTACGTAAAGCTGTTCCGAGAAATTCAGAACTATGAAGCCTTTTATGTTGAACCATTGAATATGAAAACGATAATACTTAAAACCAATATTATCACGTCAAGCTATTCATTGACCCTTTTACTCATTCACGTCTGAAACTGGATAAAAGATAAATACATCTGGCACTGTGACTTTATATTTTACTTTTTTTTTATCGCGCTATCCTTCACCATTAATTCCAAATTTCAATACAAGCGGAGGTCAGCGTCATTATACTCTTTCACAGTCTGACAGTAATACAATTTATCTTTCTGCCAATACATCACAGGGCCGACAGGGCTGGCTATCAACAAGTGTCGAGATATATATAAATTGTACCTACAAACTCCCTTAAGGTTATGTACATAGTGTACGTGCGATGATTAGAGCGGGTATAAGCGTGGTAGCGGACGCGTTAAGTAACCATAGGTCATTGCCAAACCTAAATGGCAATGGGCAGGACACATTCTCGCAGAATAGATAGCCGTTGCGGTCGAAAAGTTCTGGAATGTTGTGTAGAAGGCGGTCTTGGAAGGCTTTCTATAACCTGGCATGGGAGTAGACCGATGACCTGGCAAGGGTTGTACTAATCCGATAGATGCGAAATGCTCAGGACCGTTCGTTGTGGCGACACTTGTGGAGGCCTATATACGTCTTTTGGCTGAAATGTTGATGAGTGGTTGTGGTGGGTAATAGAGGCTAAACGTGTTTCCTTAGGGTAAAACAATCGACGATTGCTCGCTAGCAAGGCTTCTTCGGTTGCCACAGTTGTACAGTATAGTAAGACACAAACGACGTTTTTATAATAATGTTCGGTACTTCGCGCCCGCTTACGCCTCCGCTCAACTCTCCGCCCTGATCGCGTCCTAATACCGACGATACGCCGAAAGGGACCAAATCCAAGAATTTTGTATGACCGCAAGATACGAGGATGAAAACTTACAATGGGATTTTGCTGTGTTATCTTCTGACGGTTGTTTGGTAGTTTATTGCTATCTGCTCCAGAGGGGAAAATAGTTTAACCCAGTGAAATGGCCTTTTCGGTTCCTAATAGAGAATTTTCGGTTTGAAAAGTTATAGGAATCATGTTTTTTACCTGCTTTATTGGAAAATTGTTTAGGCTTATTGTAATGTTTAATTGGGGTCATTAGTTATATTTTCTAATAGAACCTAATTTGTGTTGCGAATGCCCTGCTCAACAAGAAAATCAAAATATTATCTAAACTAATAATGACTAATTATCAAGATCAGATCCATAAATCAGGTCGTTTAGGAATGTAGCTAATAATTTATAGTTATCTGATATTATCCCTGTCTGGAATTAATAATATTGAGCCAACTGTTTCCTCCCCTTTCCGTCGTATTCCTCGATGCTGAGGGTCGTGATTACCCTGCCTCATCACTTTCTCACTTATTTTAATATTAATAAATAATATGTTTTTTTGTCGATGGATATATTAATAACATTATTCAGGCAGGGAGTCTTAACATATTTCCTTTTTCTGGTAATCAGTCCAATTAAGTCTCTCAAAACCACGACCCAATATCTTTGGTTATTGATATGTTGCAATAGTTTCACACCAATCAAAGGTAAAATCTGGGTGCACTAGTATATTGCGTACAGATGGAACATGGAATAATCGTCGGTTTATTCCATGTTCCACGAAAATTGTCCAAATGCTCTCTGAGAGTTGACTTCGGGCCGTCGTACACCTACAAAATATCCGAGAGGCTCTGAGATAAAATAACCCTTAATAATAATATTTCACAATAATGCGTACAAACACACTAAAACAGCGACGTAAACAACACAACTATTCGCCAACTGGTTGTTAACCGTCTGGTTATAACTTAAACAGCCATAAAAGACCATGATAAAAATAATAAATGCCAGATATCCGAGGCGCAACCTCCACGGCGATACATTACGTCTGAGTTATGGAAAAGGGCGACCCAACTGAATTATGAAGACAGTTCAAATAATCGTAGGCAACTAATGTGGTATTAAAAGCCTACTGGGCCTCTTCATCCTCTGACCTACAGTTATCGTCGAGAGACACTCATATTTGAGCACTCTCGCTAATCCTAGCCGAGCGCGGGTCAAACCGTCGGGTCGGTGTTCGCAGTGTACACAAAAATGCAATTAATGGACGAGAGTGAAGTCTTTTCTGTGGTCAGTCGTTACCTATGACATTATTTTTTTCCTAGAAATAGATAGATTTTAATAGATTAAAACTTTATTGAACACTAAAATAGTAAAAATTTGACAGAAACTTATTTCAATAGGTACAAAGACGGTATTATTGCTCATAGCGATATCTACCAGATAATCTTAGGATAGAGTATAAGAGCTTAAACTAAAAAGAGGGGTACTCTGTGGTCCAGAGACGAATTAATAAACGTAATTTTAAACTAAAATATTAATTAGGTTACGAGACTTCAGAAAAATCACAATGATCCTGAAACGCAAAGGGCAACTGAGATACATGGGTAGGCTTTAGACAGTAAAAGTCTGACACTCCATCTCACTCCATTATCAAGCCATAAAAGCCATAATTAGAACAATGTATAAAAAGACTTTCTTTCAGACAATTTTATCTTATAGATATAGGTTCATATTCTTTATAGTATGAAATGTTCTGAATGAATAAACCGGTTATAAGCAAAGCCAACCTAAAACCTTTCCACGATACCTAGACTATAAAATAGTTATTAAGGTGAGCATAAAAGTAGTGTGTTAATAAAATTGCACTATGCAGTATGAGGCAAATGTATCGTTATCGCCTACTCCTTCCTAGTGCATACTTTGTAAGCTTTCATCAGCTTTTTATGTCTTGTCGTTTTACAACCCCACCTCTAGATATTACGTAAAGCCGGAAAATGTACAATATGTTTCTACATGGCCTGCGATACTGCATGACTGCAATATGGAGACCCTTTCCATTTTACACAAATTTACTTTTGGCGTACCTTTAAGTTTTGGGCAAAGGTTTTTGAGTAGTAACAACATTCTTATTTACCAGAGTGCAATCCATACTAATACTATAACGATTGTGGTTTCGGACATTTGTTAGGCGACTGCCTAACAAATAATATTTATGTTTTACATAGACCGACTGGTCTATGTAAAACATAAATATTTAGGCACATCCCAATGTACTGGAAGCCTTGGGGTTGGCTAGTTAAGAAAATTCTATATAAATAATGATGAACGAGACTAAAATCAAGCTCAGAACTCAGAGCAGCTCGTAAAAGACCCAAGTTCCTGTGCACCTCAAGGAGTTGACAGCAAACGTAGAGGCCCGGCTACATGGCCAAAGTCTACTGGGGAATTGGACCAATTTCTGAAAGGAAGGTCCGACTCCTGTATGAAGGCGAAGAAGGAACGGGGTAGGTCGTTTAGTCAGTACGAGTCTGACAATATCCCACTCCGCCTAAGGGCGAGATTTGCTATTAGAAGACTTTTCCCACCATAAAAAACAACATTATATGATAAACGTGAGAAAAACGAACCACCAAAATGGCCGCATTACTATCAAGCTCACCGCTCTCCTTATTGCGTCACGTACATTTTATTTGAGTCCCTCGCTGAATGTAAGACGTCTAAGTGCATTATTCTCGTCGCGCGAACTAGCTGGTATATACCTAATGCCACTTCGCTTCGTTCCTGCACCTGTACCGATGCTGCGCGTAGCTCAGGAGCTTTTCTTGTACAAGCTGTATTAAAGTTTTGTACGTGTTCCCATCTGTAGTTTGTAATGCTCATATGGCAGAGAGTTATATGAAGAATTTAGTGCCATATCTACTAAAGTATATTATTTTATTCTACTAATAAAGAGTAGCTTATGATACCATTTAGCCTTCAATAAAAGAATTGACTGATAGTGAAAGAATGATTTTGGATTAGATCAGTTCATAGATTACCAACGAATAATCTTTTTAGGGTTGCGAATCTCAGAAAAAACGGAACCTTTGTTGGATTTTTTTTTATTTTGGGAAAAATAATCCAATGACAAATCCCGCCCTTGGGCGCAGCGGGAAATAGAGTCAAACTCTTACTGACAAGACATCCCACCCCGTTCCTTCGTAACCCTTCGCACTGGTGTCGAACTTTCCTTGCAAAAACTGTCTCTTGGCCGCACTGTTGTCCTCGGCCCTAATGGGCCTTTACGACTTCAGCTAGTCCTTACTTTATCTTATTAAATTAAATCGACTTAAACCAGGATTCACACACTGAACACATAGAACCAAACACGATTGATATGTACATAAATCAACGCATCCATACTAATGAACCTATTGACAGCCGGGAAAATATTGAAGGAAGCCCCTATGCTAATAACTCAGAGTTAATTGGTGTGATGGCGTTAGTTGGGGTCGTATGTCAGCAGGCATTAAGTCTCGCAGTGACGTGAACGACGAGCTTTAGCCACGATGGACAGCGGGATAAAGTGTGGTTGATTAACCTGTTATAGCCACACTGTGGGTGATATGGAGGCCTGATAGATTTTGGTTTGTTATGTGTATAGGTCAGAGATAGTGAACCTGCGGTACTCCTGCCAGTGGAGGACTGCGGTACTCCTGCCAGTGGAGGACTGCGGTAAAATAATTCGGACACGTAATAAATAGGTCATTTAAAACAGCGGTAATCACAATACTGGCTAAAACTATACCTGTGTCCTCCGATTGCCCTTTGCGTTCTAGTTTCTAAACATGGGTTTTCTTTTCAGAAATTCCCCGTTACAAGATTGCGGCTTGAAGAAAGATAGTCCTGTTCTTTATTGAGCATTTTCATTAGCTGCAATCATTTTCATTATTCCATTTGAAAGTTGTGTTCTTCTTACATGCAACGGATCACAGCGTCCTTACCTTCTGCATGATTCAGATTTTCGGAAGTGACGACTGTATGTCACCACTGGTGCGTGGACCGTCCGGAGGACACGGTGCAGCACACGGTAGATGTGTGCCCCGCTTAGGCAGAGCATCGCCGTCGTGACCTTGAGGGGGCGATCGATCCTTGGAGCTAGGAGTGGTAGGCTGTTGCCTCCTACTGCGAAGCAATAATGCTAGCAAAGGAGAAAGGCAACGAAGGAATGGAGTAGGTTTTTTAGTTAGTATAAGTTCGACATTATCTCCTGCTTCGCCTAAGGGGCTTCCTATCAGAATAAACAAACATCCAAAGGTTTCCGGAAACTTTCTTCAGTATACCTATGCACCACTTGTACTCTTGAACTATTTGCATTCAATAGAGCCCATCAGAGCGTTGTTCATCGAATAGCAAGTCATTAAATGCCTCACTTATTCATTCCTTGATCGCCGTTTCAGCACTTTTCTACCCTAACGACTATCGGCCATGGCTACTACAATAAGGCTCATTTTAACTTCAAATTACTAATTCTTACAACAATCGACTTTTACTTAAGTAATTCAAAGAGACGCTACTAATCCCCTGAAAGTAATTCCTTACTCATCAATTAAATAGCCCACAAGAGGAAAACCAACTTGCAAATCTTAATTTAAAACAATACTGTAAATTAGATTATTTGTAGCCTTACAATAATAATAATAGTACATTGTTATACGAGGGATGAAAGTTAGTTATTTAGTCCCGAGAAATTTCTTGGCGACCGAGCGACAGCGAGGTCGCTAATAGTTCGAGGGACTAAATAACTCTTTAACCCGAGGTAAACACTGTGCTTTTCATTACGAATACGAGTAAAATAAAAATAATAATAAAAACCTGAATCATCGTCAAATGTCTTCGTATGTTTTTAGGTAGGTATATTTCTTTTGATTTAGGCGGTAAGCGGTTTTCTCCTCAAAGAATCTTGCGTTAAATTTATAACTGAAGCTGATGAACTTATCGTGTTAATACAAATTTCTTATAACAGAGATTTAGCAAAATGTAAACAAAACTCTACACCTCGAAAAAAAAAATCAAGAAAGACCAAATCGGCCACAGACTATAGAGAGACTTTACCCGCCATTTTTTTTTTTTAGTCGTCGTCTGGCTATTCAGTCAATATTTTTCATTTTATCATTGTAAAAATTGGTCAGGTCAACTAATTTTTTTTCAAATATAATATTACTTTTAATGAAATAGTTGAAAGTAAATTAAAATAAAGTCATTAAAAAAAAGTATTCTTAAATTATTTCTATCTCTATGTCATTTTAATTGTACTGGCAGTATAAAAATTCGGGTCACGGTTTAATAGAAATGTCAAAATAGAACTGGTTTTTTTTTTAATATTTGCTGTCTAAATATTAAAAAAAACAACTGTCAGTTGTAAAGTAAAACTCCCTAGGGAGTAAAAGTACTTCTTCCAACCCTGTCCGCAGGCAACTTTACACCTACTTTCAGAGTATGAGTAATGAAAAACCTTTTATTTATTATCCTTACTGACTACAAAATAAATTAATATTATACATATAGATGAGAAACGGTAACAGACAGACAGAGTTGCTTTAATATATATTAGTATAGACAATACAGTACCTACGGCCGTCGGATCTTAGCAAGTCTGAAGTGAAAACTCTTAGGTATAAAAATAAGGGTTTTAAAAAAAATTGTACCAATATCAGTTTTTATCAAATACTGTTTTTAACTGCTAATAAATTGCATTTATTTGTTTAAACTATTTTTTTTTTCGAATTTTCAACCGCTAAAATTTGCAGAGCCTAATTTTAAAGACGCCAAGTTTCGACGGCCATACTACAACCTTTTGTAATCAGCCGTCGGCTGTCAATAGGGTGACCCTCTTGGGCCAGTTATTTTCAATTTGGCAGTAAATTCTATCATACGGCAGCTAAATTCTAAAATTAATGTCTGATATTTGGTTAATGGAACCCTAGGGGCCTTATCACACTAGCGCACTCCCACACATAGATAAGTTGTCAAAAAAACTTAGCTCTGCAGCATATGCCGTTAGACAAATTCGAAAGCTAACTGATTTAGAGACAGCCCGTTTAGTTTATTTTAGTTACTTTCATAGTGTAATGTCGTACGGTATTTTATTGTGGGGAAATGCTACCGATATACAGACGATTTTTGTTCTGCAGAAAAGAGCTATTCGTTCCATTTATAAACTAAGTCCCAGATTCTCCCTCAGAGAGAAGTTTAAAAATATTAATATTTTAACTGTGGCATCTCAGTACATCTATGAAAACATTTTGTATGTTCATAAAAATAAAAATTTGTTTAAAAAATACAGTGATATTCACAACGTAAATACTAGGAATAAACACAAATTAGTGGTTCCGGTAACAAGGCTCAAAAAAATAGGAGGCACATTTAGATGCCAATGTATACGCTTTTATAATAAGCTTCCCAGTCCTATTCAAGAACTTAGCCTTAATAAATTTAAATCATTTGTAAAACATAAACTTTGTCAGAAGGCTTTTTATACTGTAAAAGAGTATCTTGAGGACAAAACAGCTTGGGATTGACCTGCTCCAGTAATCACTGTAATTGATGTAATTTCATTTCTTATTTTCTGTTTTTTTTTTTTGGTATCATTATTATATATATATATATATTTTATTATTATTATTTTTAACTGACGATTATTGTTATTTTACAATTATGACATATTTCTCTTTTTTTTTTGCAACTATTAAATTTAACATTTAAATTTGAAATTGACAATTGTATCTTTTTTTTTTTTTAATTTGCAATATTAATGGGTAAAATTACATTTTTGTAAATTTTTATTATTGTGAATGTGGGGACTATGTGGATTACTTTTCGTTTTTCCTTAATTTTAACTTTTAATTAACTTATCATGTCTGGCAGTTATGAGTACTTTTTGCGGCCTACCCAAATGTCCTTTCTTTGGTATTGTTCGTCAAATCGTTGAGCTCCTTGGTGGTCCTGAGTTGAGCTACACGAGAACTGACAAATGCTTGCACTGACTGGACAGGTCCACTCAGAACTGTGTGGTTCTTTCTTCAAAAGACCATCTCAGACTCCAATCTGCATGGTTCTCATATTATTTGACCATTACATGTTTGTGTATGGACTTTAAAACAGACTTTGACCCCTGAGTTTGTTTCGGTGTTTCTTCTCAGGGTAGTCAGCTAGGAAACACCGGCCTCATCTAGTATAAAAAAAAAACGAAAAAAAAAAAAAAAATTGACGTGTAAAAGAGTTTGTAAAAACCTTTTTGCAAAATAAAAAATCATCATCATCATCAATCATCATTAATCAATCATTAATCATTAATCATTAGCGGATTGCCAACGTCCTCAAAGCGGAGCGGGTGCGCAACGAATTCGTCGCGAACACGTCGCGGCTGCGCAGCGAAGACGTCGCGGACGCACAACGAGATTTAAATTCGTCGGTGCTTTCGTTTTCGTCTCCGGCGTCTTCGAAGCAATAAAGCCAACAGCAGTGTTTCCTCGTCGGAATCCATTTTGTTACTGAGTGTATTGTCCGGCGATAATTTGCTACAAACACGCCACGATAATGTAATGCATTCGCTATGCGTCCGCGACGTCTTCGCTGCGCAGCCGCGACGTGTTCGCGACGCATTCGTTGCGCGCCCGCTCCGCTTTGAAGACGCTCGCTAGTATAAGGTATAAGGCCCTAGGAGGTGAAGTAGACACAATCTTAAAAGGTTTAACTATTTTGAAAACGAAATTCTCTTGTATATTGCTACAACGTAGTATAGATTGACTATCTATTTTTTTTTAATACCTTTGTGGGTGACTCACATATCACCTCAGTACACTATACACGTACACAATCAATATATACAGACCACCAAAATTTATTCTATTTAAGTATACGTATATATTTATATATACAAATATATATTTCAGAGATAACACTACACATATACACAAACACTAAACACAACATACTCGTACAGACATTTGACGTGACGCATTGGAAACGCGCACTGTCCATGACGCGCCGGCGACTTATTTTCTTCTACCGCCGTGTTGTTATATTCTGTTCTCACCAGTCACGATCTATCCTGTCCGAGAAAAGGACGTGCGCTCGCGCCGAATAAAAGTTGTTCGCGTAGTCTACCCGCGGAAACCTACTGCTGTGGACTGTTATTTCTGATCGATATAGTCCTACTAGTGCTTGGCTCATCTGCACCTTCTATAATATCTGTGTTGTTGTGTTGTGAGTGGAAAATACACCTGGAGATACCAACGAAGAGTTTTATTCATTCACCACTTACCCAGTGAGTATCTACCTACGTCACACACACACCCTACAAACAACCAAACCTTCAATTACTTGATATAAAACCAGAAAGCAGACAAATCTAATTCTAAAAAACTAAGAATTTATTCAAAAATAAACTACACTCGAAAAATAGTTATAGTAAGCGATTTAAGTTTTGTCGTGACAATTCTATTTACTTACAATATGAGGTCGTCCTAACTTATATAAGCCAAGAAAAACTTTCAATTGAAACCTACATGTTCTAAAGAAAAATTGTTAAAGTTTCCCTTTTAACAATATCGAGGTGAAGTCTCAATGACTTTTTCATGATAATAAAGAAGAAATGAACTTTCGCCAGAGATTTTTCTCTTATTATCCTGTGTCATTAAATTGGTATTATGAAGATCAGCTTTATTATAATACTTTGGGTAGAAATTTACGGCTTCTTAAGGCTTTGAAGATTCCTTTTTGTGTACTGTGGTTATTATTTTACTTATAGACATTAAAATTTTCATCGTTTTTTAATACTAGTAAAACTATTATTATATAAGCTACTTAAATATTCTCCAAAATATATTGTCTAGTTAACTAACGGATTAATTATAATTAAGCAATCTTTTACATTTTTTAGAAGATTTCGTCACAGTTTGAAAGGAAAATGTGGGTTACCATGCCAATCCAATACGGTTTTTTTTTTGTATTATTACGGATTATATGAAACTGTTGGTGAGCCTCAGAACCAGGGTCATAACAATCACGAGAATCACATTAAAGAGTACAACCTCTATTCACTTTTTTTGCCGTTTATAGACTCAAACCTAATTACTGATGGAAGGCGACGATGTGATTGACGATGAAGCACGCTTGCTTAAAAGTAACCTATTCTTGAGTTAAATATGGTTATCCAATGACGAGTTTTTTTTAAGTAGTAAGGTGTATATTCAGGTGAAATATAGGAAGGGATAAGAACTGTCTGTCTGTCTGTGAGTGTGTGTATGATCTTTCTATCTGTCTGAAAATCCTAGAGAGGACAACTAATAAGTCAAATTATTGTGTTAAAGGTTCTTATGCAAAAAATAAAATAAAATTGAGAACATAAGACTAGTGTAATTTTCTCAATTTTAGCTCAAAAGACTTGTTGTAGGTCCTGCTGTAATAAAAAAAAATGAATAGTCCCGAACTGCATCGTGAATACATCAAATAAAATCCCTGTAACGACACCATGACTCTAAGCATTTGACCCCGATGAGATCGACTGTCTAAAAGCCACGAAATGCAATCCGTTGCGACCACAAAACATAGGACAGTTTTTTTTTTCTTTTTTCCTCTCTGACAATCTCGCACTGCCATCGGAGTTGCTATAATTAAGACCTCTTTTGAAAAGTGATCGAGAGTTTTTCATTTCAGTTTCCGCTAGTGCAAATAGTACAAAGAACTAGCGGATGTTTTGTAGACAGGATGTGCTATATTGTCTTCTATATTCATCTAGATTAATTACCTAGTGCCAAGTTATTTTGTTACGTGACACAGCCAGATGTAACCTAGATAATGATGATGAATCTTTTAAAACTCATTTTTTGTTTGCACTCTTGAGTTGATCTTTATTTTTTAAATTTTTTTATAGTCTTCTATTTCCTTGACGTCCCCTGAAAGCATGTCGTTAACGACCTTACTTGTGATGACAACTTTAGGATTCTAAGATTCCATATCTGCCATGATGTCGCTTTTAGCGATAAGATCGCCATAGTACCCACAATTTATGCTTTTGTATTTTTTTTATTAATTTTGTGTCCAATACAGTGTATTCTATTCAGAATCACCTCTTATTCTATTCATGTATCTCTGAATCATTGCACCAAGTAGGTAACCTTATTTTTTGATGTAGTCATACAATATTTTTACGTAGCCTCATCACATAGAGGACCTATATGATGAGGCACAAGTGAATGAAGTGGATGTCGAAAAAACAGGAGCAGTCACTGTAGTCTTTAACCATAAAACTGAAGATGACGATATTAACAATGTATTTCTGTATTGTCCACAGTTGGGGGAAGGGGTGGAGCTGACTTTGGGCGAGCTGCGCGCGATGGCGCTGCGGCAACAGCAGCAGATCGACACGCAGCATCAGCTGCTCTGTGCCAAGGAGCAGCGGCTGCGCTATCTGAAGCAGCAGGAGGCTAGGCAACATCAGGTCTGTACCACATCTTACTATAAAAGATAACCAAGAGCCCGTCAACAAACCATCACCAGATCACGAACGATCAGTACGTAAAATAGGGAAGTTCTTCGTACGAAAAAGTAGTAGCTGCGGTATCTGAAGCAGTAAGAGGCTAGGCAACATCAGGTCTGTACCACATCTTCATTTAAAAGACAACCAAGAACACGTCAACGCACCATCATCCAGCTCCAGGGTTTTAACTTACTGGGGCCAAGGGTTTGGGTCTGAAAGGAAAGCTCTGGCCTTGGTATATAAGGCAACGTAGGAACGGGGTGGGTTGTTTAGTCAGTAAGAGTCTGACACTGTTTCCCGCCCCGCCCAAGAGCGAGATTCGTCATTTGATGATTTGTTCCATCATTTAAAAAAAGCCAGCTCACTAAAGATCAGGGGACGTATTACGACCTTTTTAAAATCCAGTCTGTTTCCAGGCAAGTCAGTTTACGGCCGTAAACTGCCTGGTTATTTTTCGTATTATGACGTACGTTACTCTGACTGGAATCATCCTGGACGATTGTCTGTGGCTGTTTTGCACTGCTTCGAAAGATGGCGTTCGAAAACATCAAACAAAGGTTACCGATATTTACGGTTTTTAAATATTGAATGTAATATTGTTTATTGAGGAACTTAATGTAATTTTGTAACAGAATCTGAGATTAACAACGAGTTTAAAAACGAATTATGTATTATATCCATAAGAACAATGTCCTAAATTTGAAAATACAGCACATCTCACAACACACATTTCTGACACACACTTCATTTCTGAACGTACCTAGGTACTGCGATAACTGCTGACCCGGCAAAAACAAAATTAAGAGTGTCAAGTGTGTGTAAACAAAGCATTTTAACAAGAATATATTTATGTGATGTGTATGTGATTGTCGATTGGTATCACAGTAAGCGACGCCGTGGAGTGCTGCGTGACGTCACGCAATCGACAGGATGGTCGTTGGCGACGGTGTTCAAGTGCTTGGGCCGCGAAACCCTAAGTTCAGACGTAAACATCCGATAACCTCTGTGCTCGAAGGGAATGGAACGTAACCAGTGATCACAAAAATATAAAACATTATTAGTGCAGTGTTTAATTGAATACCTTCATTAAAGACACAATAGAAATACAATAGGTGTGCAAACGCCGGCGTTCTTTCGCTTGGAACTCTTTCTTAAGATAGCCGTGTAATTCGACATAATTCGTAACAGGTTAGGAATAGATTGATTTCGAAAGAGTTGTGTGATTCGTGTCGTCAGTTGTATTCTTTTATTTTAATAAAATACTATATTACTTAATAGGAAATCGTTTTACTTGAATAAGCAATCTGATTTTTCAATAAGAATCCTGTTAAAGTCTTGTTTATAAATATTATCTACTAATTAGGTAATGATGGCGTAAGTATTACCTAAATTATTCATAATAATTACCAAATTAATTGTTGCTCTTTATTTGAAATTCTAAATATACCATTTTATTAAATTATATATTTACGTATAAATATCTCGAAGACCTTTGAATTTTTGTTTCGTTGTTCTCTTATAACGCATTACGTTCAAGAAATTCGAAGATTATTAACTCATAATAAATACTAAATGCTTTAATTACTGTCCAAATAGATTAAAATGTAATAAAAAGACAAAACAATTCACAAAAAGTTACTCGAACCCGGCGTAAACTGACTGGCTTGTTAGAGGCAATTTTTGACACTTAAGCAAGCTAAGAACTGTCAGTTTGACGGTCATAATACGTGTTTCCCAGCCAATATCCGTGCAGATGTCGGTCAAGTGTCACGTGACTGCTGACTGGCTGGCAATAAGATGTCATAATACGTATAAGCAAGGCAGTTCATTTTAAGGCGTAAATTGACTGGAATTAAGAGGTTGTAATAGGCCCCCAGTTCGTCAGTCAAGTTTACAGTAACAATATATGTCAATGTACTATAAAACTATTTTATAATTATGGCATTTCGTCTTGTAAGGTCTTAAAAAAACTAGAAAATTTTTCGTCGGAATTATCTAACTTGCTGGAGCGATTGCGCTCGCTGGTGCTACTAGGAAGATTGTAACTGAGTCTACATAGTATAAATCAATTTTTTTCTATAAATCCGTCTGCTCCATAAATTTATCATTTTATATGGAAATCTTACTAATTTATTTAGGTGCACACGAAACAACGGGAAAACAGTAAAACCTAAATAAAAACACATTATAAATAACTAAAAACAAAACACATTACCTATAAACAAAGGACCTGCTTATTTCTATAAAAAATATATTTAAATTCCAGAAAACAAAAAGGATTCTAAAAGGAATGTAGACAATAGTGTAGAACTTTGCAGACAAGGTTTACCACTTAAAATTAGTACCGAAGACCTAATTTATGCTTTTCTTCTTCAATAAAGTCTCTAAAATCAGTAATAAATCTAAAACATAAAGGTAAAGTAGTAACTTGGTTGACCTCTCTCGGGACTGAGTGTACTTAGTTCGCTTAGTACGTACTCGCAAGCCTTTTACGACGCGATTCCCTCTAGCAATTATGACGTCACGGGTACATGTATAAACCTTCGTTACCACACACATATAGAACTTACACATATGCAATATTTGTTAGTAAATTCATAACAAATATCGAGCCTTTTTAGGAAGAATATCTCAAGGAATATTTTGTTTTATTTTCAGTAGGGATTTTCTCTTCCTAATCAAAAAATATTAATTATGCAATATTGTTATAATGTATTTTGCTTGCTACCACATCACCACTTCTCACTCTCAATATATGTGTTCAAGAAAAATATATAATGGGTACGCCTACATACAATACAACGCTTTTTTATGGTAGATAAAAAACATCTAATGACGAGTCCCGCCCTTGGGCGCAGTGAAAAACAGTGTCAGACTCTTACTGACCAAACAACCTACCTACCTAATAACCTACGTTCCTATGTTGCCATGTATACCAGGGCCAGGGCCTTCCTTTTAGACACGAACCCTTGGCCCCAGTTGACTTCAACCCTTCTGCAGGGTCCTTTCGGTTCACTAACAACTCTTTGAGGCTCGCGGGAACAGTGCGCGCTGTCGACGACTAGGCTTGGTCCGGACTATTACCAGACTACCGGATGGCGAGCTACCCATTGCTGGACGTCTGCAAGCCCGCGCCTACGGTGGCCGGAAATCGGAATCGGAATCCCGGCAGCGTCTAGGGTGTGAGCGCCGTTGCCTTATGCAGTCGGCCTCCTCCTTTATACACTACAACGCTGGTAGAATATCTACTAAAAATAATATTAATTGAAAAACAGTAAATTACATTTTTTTATAAATTACATAAAACAGTAAATTACATAATACAGTAGACTGACTGAATATCACGGAAAAGCGACGATACGTAAATTAATGACGAAGGTTCCTAGAAGACGTATGGGAGAGGATATTGAATAAGCTGTCCAAGTCTGCACGCAAGGTCATATTAGTAAGTACCAGTGGCGTAGCAAAGAGGGGGGCGGGGGCGGGCCGCACCGGGTGTCATCTTTTTTGGGGTGATACCCACACGATCTCACAACTTTAAGAACAACATACAAACAAAAATCACTAGCACAAAAAAAAAAAACTTTTTCGGGGATTCCTCCACTACCACTAGCTCAGCTCTATGTATAATTCGGAGATTCCCGCAAAAGAGCCTGACGCTGTGCTTGTCCTTCTCCTGATCCATGTCTTTATGATATGAAATTTATTGCTTTTAATTTCGATGGGGTGACACTACCAACTTCCGCACCGGGTGCCACCCAAGGTAGCTACGCCACTGGTAAGTACCTATTTTTATTAAATTATGGGCAGCCAGAAGGTCGTGCGATAATGTCTATACGGCTTCCCATTATAATATGCTTCTGTGATTTTCTTTATAACTCACGGTGCTCTCGTCCGGAATATAACACATGTGCCCTAATTTTCCGTATACCCTCTGAGAACCTAATGAACGTTACTAATGCCGCTATAAATGTGACCCCATACTGGGCCCAAATTATATAATAACCAGTCAAGAAGAAGGACTTTATATCAGAAAGTACATACCACTTACCCGTGTCCATGATCACTGAATTGATCAAATCAATTGATCTAGTCGTTTGTTCACTCACAAATATAATATAATATTTGACAATTATTACACAACGTCACACAACGCCGTCGAGTCTCAAGCTAAGCAGAGCTTGTATTATGAGTACTAGGCAACTGATAAACATACTTATATAATTCTAAACCTACATACCATAGATTAATTACACCCAGACACAGAACAAATGATCGTGCTCATCACACAAACATTTGTCCTAAGTGGGAATCGAACCCACGACCTCTGGCATAGCAGTCAGTGTCTCTAACTACTAGATCAACAGGCTAGTCAATTGATCACTGAATTGATCTGAAATCAATGGATTTCGCCGTTTGTTTACTCACAAATATTTCAGAATTAATGTTAATCCCAGGATAAACGGTTTCGTCTCTCAAAAACAATACAACAATCAACAACAACAATCTAATTTTCCTTTTCTGTTACATACAAAGTCTATTTTTCTAATTGTCATTTCGCAGGTATGCTGGAAGAGATTTCTTTTTAAGAGATTTCTTTACAAATAAGTGTCACCTCTGTACCTATTTTTCTGTAACCTTCTTCTTCTCTTGTTTTCCGGTTTGTGTACATGTTACGCTCAAAGATCGAAAACGCTCATTGAGCGGAAGAATAGCTCACAACGCATTGTGGTTAAAGTAAAACATCCACATGGCGAAATTCGTGTTATGGCTCTAGTGAAAACGCGCACGACGCGTTGTGGCAATCAAAGAAAGACCACATAGCAAAATTCGTGTCGTGGCTTACATGCTATTTGATCTCAACGCGTTGTGGCAATGAAGAAAAGCCATGACGCGTATGGAATATTATTTAATTACGACGCACACTACTTTCCGATATGGATCCTACTAGGCCTAGGTTGAAAATGTTTTGGTAGATGTCCTTAAGAAAATTTTTTATTTTATAAAATCACGGCATAACGTGTTTCTGATTATCAAATATATATTAAGTATATTAATTATATAAATTAAAATGAAACAATATTTGTTATTTATTGAGATTACTTTATATTTAAAAAAATCAACGTATTAAGTAACAAATCACTGAACACAAAATATTAATCATTTGTAAATTACCTACTCCTAATTCACTTAAAATAATAAGGGCACTGTACAACTCTAACAAAAATAACTTACCTCTAGTTCGTTTGTGACCGACGTTAGTATGTGCTTTTTCCAAAATATCAAACAGTTGATCTGTTTTGCAGAAATATCGAATTTTTGAACTTGAGCTTTCTATTCCAGCTTCAACCAACTTTTCAGTATCACCAATCTTTAAGACATCATATCGTTTAAGACGTCGATACTGCTTCGACGACAGAGACTCCTTTGTCTTTTTAAGAAGTTGAGACTGTTTTGTTTCATTAAGTAACATTTCATATTTTTCTGTAGTCATGATAAAACTGCGATCAGTGCTTGTTTCCACAAACTCACGTAATTTATCGTAAAACAATTCTTTTTTATTCGTCATACTTAGCGCTGACATTAAAATTCTCTCTCATAAACAGAAAAGAAATGAATAAAACTGATGTTTCAATGCGTCTTTGCACCCGAGCCGACACCGACAAGTTACAACCTGTCCGTCGTGATATGGTTAACACAATAAATGCTCAGAACGCGTCATGGCTTTTCTTCATTGCCACAACGCGTTGAGATCAAATAGCATGTAAGCCACGACACGAATTTTGCTATTTGGTCTTTCTTTGATTGCCACAACGCGTCGTGCGCGTTTTCATTAGAGCCATAACACGAATTTCACCATGTGGATGTTTTACTTTAACCACAACGCGTTGTGAGCTATTCTTCCGCTCAATGAGCGTTTTCGATCTTTGAGCGTAACATACATAAATAGTTAAATACCTACGTAAATAAATAAACGAAACTTTTTCTTACTAGTTTCTCAAATGAAAAGTTAACGTATAACAGCCCCTTTTTCGTGTATTTCAGTCAAACAACTTAACTTACTTGTAAGAAGAGTATGTATTTCTGTTAGGATATAGTGACAGATTCAATTTGTAAGTAAGACCCGGTTCTGGAGAGACTTAACAGTCTCCAGTCTCAACGGGAATCGTTACTAGATCGCCGAGATGACAGCGACCTCGGTAGTTTATTGAATAAATTACGAAATTGTGTCACAAGAATACGTTTACTTTTTGTCTATTTTAGCAATAAAAACAGCAGTTTTCAATGAAAATATTTTTTTCATAACAAGCTTTTATAGCTCGGTGTATATCTTTATTATTAATAAAGACCAAGACCTTTCTGAAAACTACAAACACGTTAGGGTTATCTTATTGTATTACACCACCTTCCAACTGCATCAGTAGACCCTGACTACCATAGAATCAAAATACTCGTTAATACAAATCAAACGAGCCCAAACTCGAAGGGGTTGTAGTGTTTTAAAGCTAAGTTCCTATGACTATCTTCCAATTCCCTCATCAGATCAGCTCCATATCATCATACTGCATTGCCCCGCAATTTACACATGCATGCAAAATTTTAGCTCAATTGGTAATTGGGAAATAGATCAAATTTAATCGATAAACAAAGAAATAACTTTAGATAACTTATTATTTTGAGGATTTAAAAACAATTCACGTATCACACCCTCCCCAGTTCACACTTAAAAAAAAAGACGTCCCCAGTTCTTTAAATACATTTCTGTTCCATTCCATTCACCGTTTGATACCCCAGAGAAAGAAAAACCTGACCCCTCCGAACGACGCAATAAACTTCGTATTATTTTACCAAAGCTCTCCCACCGTTCATTCAATTAGACTACTTTTTTTCACTCAGCTTTCCAGATTTTCTGAAACCCAAAAAGTATCAAACGTATTTTTAGAATTTACGAAAAAGATGAACACTCGCTATGATTAATCAACCCCGACGGATCAAAAGCTTTTTCTCTCTTTACGAAGTCCCAGAAATATCTAGTGTACTCTACCTTTTGCGCTTTCATTTACTCGTATTTCTGGTGTTATTCAGTCAAACGCTGACTTTCGAAATCATAAATCGCTTATTGTCTTTTTATTTTGCTTTTTGTTTCGTTCGCGACACGACATCGGGAAATCATGTCTCTTCTGGAACATTATTAAACATGTGCGTATGATTTATTTTGCTCTTATGATGTGTTTTTTCACTCACTTTTGTGACACCAATTTGGTCGATTTTACGCTGTTTTCTTGCTTCAAAAAGTGGCACTATATTTAAGTGTTCTTTATTTTTTTTGTAGTTGTGACTTCTACTACTACTTAAATAACACTTTCCGAGGTCAACCTTGTAGATGAGTTTTTATTCTTGGGAGGAGCGGTAAACAGTGTCAAACTCTTACTGACTAAACAACTCACCACGTTCCTACGTCGCCCTCTATACCAAGGCTAGAGCCTTCCTTTCAGACAAGAACCCTTGGCCCCAGTTGACTCGGCCCTTTTGCAGGGTCCCTACGGATTGCTGACAACTCCTTAAGGCGCGCAGGAACCTTGTAGTTGGGTGAAAATTTTTGTAGTGGAAGAACTTGATATTAAGGCTGTAAGAATGAGTAGTAATTATGACGTTTTGATTACAATTTACGTTTTGCAGCTCTCAAACAAAAATTGTTCTTGGTAGGCCTTTTATGCGGGTAATTGATTTAATCACCGACGATATAGTGGAGCAACCTGTCCAAAAACAAAGAACTCGAATTGGGCGTGTTTAGTGAACTCCTATTAACAGAAAGGCAACTATGTTACGTAGTCGAACTATACTGTACTATATTCTGATTGTGTCATGATTATTCATGAATGAAAGCCCAAATACTGACACCGTATAGGTACCTCAGAAAGCACGTCAAGCCTTTGATCCTAACTGTCGAAACAGACTAAGCAGACTACGCATCAAAAGGTTCAGTCAATCCTAAAATGATGCAACCTGGTAAACAGGCATACTACTAAACCCCGCACTACATATCTACATCTTTCATTATCTCGTTACGTAGTCTGTCAACGTGATAAAAAAAAATCTTTGCAATAAATTCTACGTAACTCTGTTGAACCTATGTACTTATAATCGAATGGCATGCAGTATACATTGTTATACATAGTATCGGTCAATAGATCCTTTATCAATTACACATGCGATGCATCGATGGTTCTAGCTTCTAATACACAAAGTTTTAGGCAATATTCTTAAAACTTCTAGCCGGGGCGATTCAGAACAGTCTTACCCCAGACCACTACCTTACTGTGTAGTCACGGACTCCCATTTAGTATGCCCAATATACCCAGCCAGGTAATGACTTCACATTATATCTAAATAAAAAAAAATATATATATAGATGATAATAATTCATAGATAAGTGTGCGCATTATAGGATGCTTAGCACAGTCAACGAGCACAACTGCGTATCGATAGGGATTGCAAACAATCCACTCAGAGCAGTGCTCTCGACCCACTGCGAGGCATCTGATAAGTACATCTAAATTATGCTATACAAATGTGTGACTTAAATACCCAGTAATGCACCTAATATTTTGATTAGACGGTTTTGGGTGCTAATCTCTCAGAACACAGCTTTGAGCGCAGCGCTGATCTGCCGACGAAATCCAAGCAGGTACATTCAAATCACATACAAATCCTATGTACCTATTTGTAGTTCGTCGTTGGGCCAGCGCTGCGTTTAAGGCTGTTTTCTTAGAGAATTGGAAGCCTTGCAACTTTAAGGCGAGTTAAGACACTTATGAGTTGTTACACACATTTTATGGGGTTTTTCCACAGTTTCTACGTATTTTTAAAGCTTTAAACGCCTCTTTCCATATAAGTAGCTTACTTTTATGATGATTTATCATGACATATTGACGTTATTATTATTTTAGAAATATTTACATGACTGATAAGTCTCATATAATTGCATCTTAAATTATTATACCATGTTATTATATAACTATCTTTATTCTAGAAAATAAATAAAATTTCATTTAATTTCAAAGCTCAATAATAATATTAACTTTATTTCTAACTTTACCAAAAATCTAGTTAACTTGAATATCGTTATTAGAGACATAATAGGAAGACCCATAAGTGTGCGAACGCCAGCGTTCACTTGGGGCTCAATCTAAGAGTTCACCCGTATTCACAAACAATACTCAAACGACCCTTGACTAAGCAAACGCACAGCGTTGAAATAGAGCTCTGTGATTGGTTCGTCTGTGTTGCGTAGTTCACAAACCCTGCCCTGTGCGCTCGCGAGCACTGTGAGACCGCATAGTAACGTTTGTGAATACGGGTGTAAATGTATTTCTCATTTAAACACCATCTTTTTCCTTAGCGAGCTTTAAAAACCTAATAAAACTAAGCTACCTATAAAACTAAATTTACTTTTATAAGATTTTAAAAATTCAATAATAAGTTGAACTTTCCTTTATCTAGACGTAATTTTAATGTAGTAATAAAAATTCCAGGGCTGGTGCAAAAATTCCTTTCAAAAGCCTACTTTGTTCCGAATTCTTTGAAGTTTTTGTTCCCTACTTTTATTTAATTTTTAATTAAGACCGTAGGTACGTAGTACTGCATTTGTATGTGAAATGGTTCTCATTGTTATTCTTCATGAATAACAATAAAATGGGCTCAGACTGTATTTATAACTGGTCTTGACAAAGGGTGACACGTATGAAAAGGGAAGGTGTGAATTTTTAAAAAGGGTTTCAGAAATCCGTAATAAAAAACAAAAGATTAAAAGTACGAGAAACAGGAAAAGTAAATAGAACGAAAAATCTTTGTTCTCTGTTACGAGTTAGTACGTCAAACTTTTTAGATTGCTTTTGTATAATCATAACTGTGTTATTTATAATATTCGAGTCGAGTTTGTGTTTCTTTCGTAATTGACTCTGACAGTTTAACATTGGAGAGGTTAGAATTGAAATATCATTAAGTTCGAAGTACAATTGTTTACTTAACTTCGAAGATTAACAATCTATATCTAAACTAATATTGTAAAGAGGAAAGATTTGATTTATTTGTATGTTAAGATTTAACTCAAAAATTATTGGAACGATTTTTTTAAAGTTCTCTTACCGTTAGAAAAATACATCTTCACTGAGTAACACAGGCTATATTTATACTATGTAGCTTTTTAAAGTAGCATTTACATTGTATAATATCAACACAGCTGAAACCACATGAGCCGAAAGAACAAGTTTCCTTTTATGGCGTAGACGAGCACTAGCACATTTTCCAAAGTTCACCCCTTAAGAGGAGTTCTTGTTTGAAATGAAGGCTCTGGCCCTAGTATGTATGGCGTCTATGAGTCTGACACTGTTTCCCGCTCCGCCCAAAAGCGGGATTCGTCATTGGATGATTTTTACCTACCATAAATTAAAAAACAACCCTAAAAGGATGAAACGGAAGCCCAAAAAGTTTTATGGAGAAGCCTACTTTTACGCAGGCAAAACCCCTGGCAAAAGCTGGTCTCATTATGAAAATTGTGAAAAAAAAATTATATCACTGTGTGATTTTGAACCCGAAAACAATAGAATTTTTATGGTGGGATAGACCATGGAAGCGATCTTAAAAAAGAACTGAAAAAACATTTAAAACAAAATAAAATGACCAGTGCTAACAAAAAAATTAAAACACGCATCAAGATGCCTCATCGCAGACGCTCTCCATTAGCCTCAAATATTATAATTTCGGCAAATAATCCTATCTATTTAGCATATTTATTGTGACATTAAAGACCAACTGAGTTATCGTGGATAAACACGTCCCGGAATCTTTTGGAGAAATTGTGAACAGATTAGAGAAAAAAGAAAAATAAAACCCCGTTCTTAATAAATCTCCCCGGGGCGGGCCGGACGCGCCTTAGCCTAATGCGATATTTATCACAGCCTTAAAAATAAACTCTTCGCACGCAATAAGTAAGCCTATAAAATAAACAACATTACCCCACTGCCTTTATACAGATCTAATTTTATATTCATTAAAATTCTCCCTTTGAATTTAATTTGCCTTCGTCTTCATCGATGTACTTTACTGTTTAATATCGTTTAATTAATGAAACATTGTTTTGACTGGAAACACAACAAGCTGTTTATAAATATAAATCAACTGTGTTAGGAAAATTTTAAAACTTTTCCACACGCCAGACCTCGTTTTGAACAATAAGCTAAAAACCAAGTTATTTAAATAATGGTCGGACAATACGTTAAAAAACTGTCCGGGGTTTTACTCGCAAGCGTAGTTTGATTAACTTTTTAATGTTTGTAATTTAATGCGTTTGTCGGTAGGTGGCGGTCGAAGGTGAGCGGCTACGGCGGCTACGAGAACGCGTAGAGGCGCAGGAGTTGAAGCTACGACGGTTACGAGCGCTACGCGGCCAGCTCGACAGAAACAAGCAAGCGAATATCGCACTTAGTAAGTACTCTTATAATTAAGTTTTGCTTAAAACTTTTCATCAGACATACTTTATCTTACGAAAAAGTTACTATAACACAGGCAAGCAAATATCGTACATAATAAAAGTTATTATAGCAGTTTTTCTTGAATTGATCTTTTTTTAGTAAAAGTTACTTTACCCGCAATCGTAAATCAGATACAAAATGGTCCTAACAGCGGTTATTATGTACAGATTTCTTTCACAAATAATTTCTTATGCAACATTATTGGTCGGGAAAAACTGTTCTGATTTTCCTCATGCTTAAGTCCCTTTTTCTACGAACTGTGGCTCACAATCCTTACAAATGAGGCATATGAGAAGTAGGGTTGCCTTTTGCGAAAGTAACATTTGTTATACTTAAATCAGTAGGTAAGTAATTCTATGTACGATATTTCAAGGTATTAAAATACTCTGTAAATAATGTTCATTCATTGTCTCTTTAAATTTATGCAAATGTGTTTAACTGGGGTTTAATACTTCGAGGAAATATTGTCAACAATCGTACGATATTACATTAGAAGCCAATTGAACGTAGCCATTGAATAATATTGACATATTAACGGGTGATTAAACTCAATTAAACCGAAGTTAATTTTGATTTGAGTTGGTGATAATTTGGACTTAATTTACTACCTAATTTTCGGGTAAAGAAACTTTAGCTTAATTCTATTCTAATTTAAATTTTAGTCGCTTCAGACAAGATGAGTAAATGTCGTAGTCTCTGAAAAAGGGTCGAAGCCTACTCGGGCCCAGGGTCTCTTTCTGAAAGGATGGCTTGACCCCAGTGCGAAGGGCAGAGATGGAACGAGGTGGGGTGTTTAGTCAGTAAGAGCAGACCCTTACCACAACAGTGTCAGAACACTGTTTCCCGCTCTGCCCATGAGCGGGATTCGTCATTGAATGATTTTTGCCCACCATAAATGATATTTATTTTTGCAAATAGGTTTTTCACAACACTTTTACACGTCATTTTTTTTTTGTTAGTTTAAACTAGATAAAAAAAGATGAGTAAATGTTGCCATGAAGCTGTGTAGAAAATGTTCTTTGAAGGTATAATAAAAGAACAGAAATCACCGGTCCATAAGGAAAATGCGGCATACTACAACGTCTGAGACATATTTTTAGAAATATTTACGTTTACAGAACAGCCTTGTCGTCTAGACATATTAAGTATTTTTATTTCAAGGCTAGGCACTGTTCTCGTTGTATCAAGCAATGGGCAATGTGCTCTCCTTCGGAAAATATCGAAAGCTGACCCGAATGAGGGCGATTACTGGCAAATTGGCAATAAGCTTGCTTATTATTAGATACTTAAATAATTATTGGCGTATACTGCCTTACGAAGCTACAAAGTGGTAACTCAATCAAAGAGAAAGATAGTTTCGAGAAAAAGATAAAAGCTTTTACTCACGTTTTCAACGGCTTAGTATTTTGATTAAAAGTATCTGAAATCCTTTAGCATGTCCCAGATTATGCCACGAGTTAAATTTTATAAAGATATACTTTAACTAAGTAGTGGAATTCTTTACTGTAGTCTGAGTTTCCTGGTAGCTACAACCTGGTGAAATTTATTTCAAGAGATAGTAAGAGAAATAAATATATGAATAGGATACTGCTAGACCATCAATAATTGCATCATTGCTTACCACCAGGTGGGATCGTAGTCAAACACTAGTTTATAGAAATTTAAAAAAAAAAATGAAGCATGATCTATCGTCGACCATACACATACATAGTAACTTTCTATTAAATTAAAAAAAAAAATCGGTTCGGTGGCTTCTTCTTCTGTCGGTACACTCTTGTCAGAGTAGTCGTGGTCATCACTGTGGATCACGATAAGTGACCATCTTGGTCATACGGCACCATTCATCGCGGACTGCAGCTTTCCGGATGCATTCGTAGACCGAGCACTTAGTTGCGGGCTTGATCTGGTCTGTCCATCTCAAAAGTTTTGTAAAATACGCTTTTTTACTGCGGTTTAGTGTCTGCACGACAGTGATGTACCACATAGTTAGTGACTTACAAGTGGTTTATTTTTTTAAATTTCCACTAAAGGTAATTTTTTTTTTAATATTCCTTGTGCCCTATGTGAACGTTTTAGCTATTTTAATGCAATAAAAAAAATTGCCGGAAATTTTTCTGATACTGATTTTTACCTCAGTTTATACGGTCCTTGAAAAAACAATATCGCTAACTCTACTTCAAATAATAAAAACCAACCATGAATACCAACAAAATATTTTTAAATTGCTTTCTATTCGAATGTTACACGTACCTATTTGTAGTTCCGAGAGCCGATCCAATAACCTAAAACGTTTTTTATGTTCCGCAAAACGCATCGAAAATTCTCGTGGCCACTTTGTTTTGCGGACACAACAGTTTTTCATCGGAAAAGGTTATAAACTCTTTGTTTGTGTTATTGAAACACTTTAATATTGAAGAGCAGTGTAAGTGATTGACTGGTGAGTGGCTGACTGTGTGAGTGAGTGAAAGTGAGTGTGTTGCGCCCAGGAGCGTAATTCGTCATTGGATGATTTTTGCCCACCATAAAAAAAAATATTCGATATATTTAGATCTAAATATTACTTTTCACATATAACCTGTCAAATGCAACGAGGTCATAAGTACAGATATACTACAATACTATCAATACAAATAACGTTAGTAGAACATAACCAATAAGAATTCATTCATCGGGGTTTGTCCATAGATTATGTCATACTTTGAGGGGTGGGGAGGGGGTCAACAAAGTGTTAATGTGCGACCAGGACATGGGAAGATAAAAAAAAATATTAAGTACCAAAATTAAAAGATTAAATAATTTTAAAATTAATAATTGTGTGGACTTCACATTGGAAGAGTCAATAACCAGCACTAATAAAGATAAAGGAGTGTTTAAAAACATGCGAAATGGCCGTATCTTTTTTTCCATTTTTTTTTTCACAGCTTTAAGGGCCCGAAGATTTAAATAAATGGTTTTAATTTCAACTCGATACCTCTACATGTTCCCGAGATAAAGAGTCTTGACAGAAAGACAGACGGACAGCAAAGTGACCCTCTAAAAAAAAACGTACAATTTCTCTGCCATAATTTATGAATAGCTCCTTATAAGACGAACAGCGATCGATGCCTTGCCTCGAATCCAGCCAGCGATCGAAGACTTGTTTGTTAAGGTTAACTAGAAAACTTCCATGCAAACTGTTCAACAATGTTCCATTTAAGGGTAGATTGTTACGTATGAAATAAGAAAGGAATTAAAAGCAGCGTGATTCACGAAGGAGTCCGCAGACCGAGTTTAAATGAGGAGAGAAGTGAATTTGGATTAGTTAGGAACTTTTTTAAGGGGTTTCCTCCTCAGAGGTTCTGAATTCTTTAAGGGTTCTGTATGTCAAAAAGAAAACAGAATCCTTTAACTTAAACCAATTCGTTTTTCACCTGTCTGTCAAGTATTTTTATCTTGGGAACGCTTGAAGTTGTTGAGTTGAAATTAAAACCATATAGGTACATAGAACTGGCCAGTTCATTGGTTAGTAACTCATGTGATCTCCTTGCAGGCACCACAGTACCTACATCTCTGCGTACCCTTGAAGCTGTTTAAAAACCAAACTTCTAATTTAACGGTAAAAAGTTACATCTGTTTATGTCACATAAAATGTATATTTCGAAACTCAATGGAACCAAAATTAATAGGGTACTTCGCGTTGATTTAGAATCTTGAAATATGGCATAAAACAAAGTCTTACAGCACATGTATAGAAATAAATCTGAAAACAGTAAATTAGTTGTTACGTCACAAAAAAAAATACTATTTTTCGATTCGAAAAAATCTTAGAGCTAAATTCGGAATTTGAACTAGGTATGTAAGTTTATACGGAACCCTCATGCTCAGTACACGAATTCGCCTCGTACTTGCCAGTTTTTTTGTTCGTCTAACGTTAAGGGGAATTCTGGCTTTGTGTTTTTGCCATTCAGTACATTCTGCCGACTAATTCCGTATTTACAATAAAACTCAAAATGGAATTGTTTTCCCCGTTGTATTGTATTTCCACAATTTCATTGAACATTGTAATGAGTTTCATGCAGCTCCTGAAACAGAAAGAAGTCAAATGAAGCATGCTCCAGTTCACATTAAATATGCATGTCTGCGCTACAATTTACATTTGTAATACGCTTGCCAGTTCCCGAGAATGGATTGACTTTTTCCACTTTTACTTATCTACCTTAAAATGTACTTTCTTTTCTCATCATGACAAAAATGGATTTCTCTGAAAGGCACTCAATACGATTTCGTTTCGTATGTCAATATTTTACTCCATAACTTCATATCGACTAAATCCCAATATGAAATCTTAAGGATACAGTTCCTGGTTTCTAGCTGTTTGCTATGAAAACACGTATTTTGAAAGTAAATAGTGAATTTGTGGGTATCTTCTGTCTCATGTTTTTGTTGTGTGATATAAGAAATATTGTCAACAAAATAATATGACCCATAGATTTATGTCATTGATCTGAAAATAGAAAGCTCGTATGAGCATTGAAGTAAATATTGCCATACTAAAATTAGATATATATTTAGAATAATTACAAATTCACGCCCAAACGGACCGGTGTAAATGGGTCACATTATTGGATCAAGAGCATTCTATTTAGAGTGCAGACGACCAATTTGACATTGGACTTGCAGCATTGAATGAAATAATACGATGCGCTATATCAAACGATGCAGATTATTATTAATGGCAACCCCTAAATAGACAGTATCGTTTGTATGTTTGGTGTCATAAAAAGCTTTTGCCTCTTTTTTCCACAGGAAATATTAATACCAAATATTTTCTGTGGTAAAAATACGAAAACGAAATTCGTTCGGCTTACAAAAATATCCTAAAAAAAGGTGGTCATTAGCACGAATTTTAATAAAAATATATTTTCGAGGGAAAGGAAAAACCGAACACCGCCACCAAAAAAAAATCACGCAAAAAAATTATGTTAATATTCGGTGATGTTAAATGTAAATTAAAACACATGACGAGACTTGGCAAAAAATCGGATTCACGAATACTGAATGAATAATCTCAGCATGTCGATGAGGAAGAAGAATAAATTAATGTAGGGAATCCTTTAATGCTCGTTACAAAGCGGATCATCGGATGAATGGGATATTTTATTGATCATTTTCCGTTAAACACAATTGGTTTTATTTCACTCATGAATGGTTTGACGGATTTCTGTACAATACAATTTTCCTCTTTTCTCTCTGAAGGTTTTTTAGTTGAAACCTCATTTTTATTTCATTTTCGTTTAAACTTTCGATGTCGAAACGTACTTTCGTTAAGGCCTATATTTTTTTCAATAGTCAAATAAGGAACTTTCTAAACAGTCGGTAATTCGCGTGACCCAAGGTCTGGCTTTTACCATGGACAAAGAATAAACATTACCATACTGCGTGGTAATGCTGCCAGCCTTTTAGGTAGGTACATTATTAGACATTAGTAAATTTTTTTGACGCCACATTTTTTTTACATTAATTTTAGTTACTTCTAACATGTCGTACGCATCGGCGTACGATTGTGAAAACCGATTGTGTCTCTAATTACGATATACAAAAGGTGAAGGGCGCTTTTTTATTTAGTACACATTCAGATAGTTAAGCGGTTTTTTTTTTAAATAGTCAAATAACTTTAGTTGGTTAAGCCCCAAGCGAGCGCCGGCGCTCGAAAACCTATTGTTCTTTAATTGTGTCTGTAATTAAGGTAGTTAATAGGTTAATCCTAAAAATAAATATTTTCTAAATAAAAGTATGTACATTCGCCAATTTTTTTACTTTGGTAACTAACTTAATTGTAAAATCGGATACTATTTCGGATCTAAACCAATCAAAACCAATTCGGTTATGTAGGTAAATAGACTGAAAAAATCGGAAAACTCGGTGAAAAAACCAAACTGAACGAATGGAACCGCGCCCCGAGTACAAGTAACCGTTATTAGGTGCGGCCTAATTGTCTGCACGCGGTTAATTGCTAGTCTAATGAGAAAACTGTAATTTAGTTGTTTAACTTCATTGAACGATAGAATTTGGGAACGATTGAATTGAAGCTTTAAACAAATAGTTCAGGTTGTAATTACATCTCAAGTTAATCAAAATTATAAATGTTTATTAGAAATATAATTATTTGGTTCTGAATTAAAAAAAAAAAAAAAAGGCCACCCAATGTGGCTTAAAAACAAAGAATATTAAATTAAAATTCACTTCCAACCAATAAAATCTGACTATTGTATAAACAGCAAACAATTAAAAATAAATAACGCCAGCTATTATAAACAAATAAAATGTCCAAACAACACAAAAACTGAATGTACTCGAAGTATAAACACAAACAGACTCAATTATCCGTAACATGACGTCACAGTAGAATATTCCATTTTCAAAAATCATAACCGTTAATAGGAATGTCAATCCCGTTGGTATCGCGGCTTCACAGTCCAAGAGGGACTAGTCGTTTTATCGCCTAGCGACCAGGCGATGGCCCGATTGTCCCGTCTGAATCAACAGGGTTAACTCCACAGCTTTGTATTACGTAATGCGATCTTTGAACGCTTATCTGTTGGGACTGAGTTGGAGTAAAGATGAATGTATTCAACCCTTTAAGTTCTGGGTTAGGTTGAAAATTTTGAAATGTTTGTGGTGTTTTAAGTTTGGGAATTAGGGAGGTATGTGAACGATCAAAAGTGTTACGTACTGGTCAAACAACTGCCTTGTACAGTCAATGAATACAATACATTTACAAATATTTTTTTTTTTTTAATAATATACCTAAACTAGAGCTTGACTGCGATGCCGCTTGATGGAAAACAGTGATGCAATCGTTGATGATGAAGCGCACTAGTTTATTAAGAGCCTATTCTCTCTAGCCTTCAAGATAACTAAATTAAAATCGAATGGGAAGACACAGAAGACATATCCAGGTTTATGATTTTTCTGTGATTTCTAAGTAATGAATTCTGGCCTTAAGTCAAGACTTAAGGCCAGAATTCAATTCGACAAAAGACATTCATAAAAAGACACTGCTGAAGCATTTCCATGTTTTATTTTCACAATTTTAAGAAAGCTTACAGACTAAGCATATCATTACATAATATAAAAAAAGTCCGCTGTCTGTCCCTATGTATGCTTAGATCTTTAAAACTACGCAACTGATTTTGATGCGGTTTTTGTTAATACATAGAGTGATTCAAGAGAAATGTTTATGTGTAGAGTACTCATATTTAATATCTGCATTGCACCCGTGCGAGGCTGACTGGTCACTAGTTTAATATAAGTCACAAAGTTGCTATTTAAAAACTTTCACGGATAAATACCTACTAAGATTGTTTAAAAAGCGACTGAATTCTGACAAAGTCCTTGACCATAAATTTTTCGGAAGTTAACCTATCTATCAATAGTGTACTTATATTCTTTTTTTCATAGTCATAAGTTTTATTTACTAACGATAAACTGTATTTAATTTATATATGTTAGTCTATAAGGTATATATCTATGGGCCAAGATGCCTGAAAATAAATGATTTATTATTATTATTATATTTAATGAAAGATACATAAAAATATACATTTAATTATACTAAGATTGTTTTGATTGATTGTTTTCAGTGTAGCCCCAAGCTGGCACAATAAATAATAATTATTATGTAAAACAGTGTCACAAATAATGCACGAATGTAGGACTACAAGGACATAATCATCATCTAAGGTTATTTCATAAACTTGGCACTCCGGTAAAAGCCACAACCCGATAAATATCAATACCTACGTATGTACCTACTTATTGGGTCGCCGTTTATAAGGTCTAAATGGATTTCCTTTGCCTCCCTAATGCTATTTTGTTGGGGAAGTACATTTGTAATGCCGGCTGAACAACCCTATGTAAAGATGTTCGTGTGAAAATGTTGAACGAGGAATATCAAACGTTTTGCGGTCGGTAATGTACTCGGAGGTTATATTTATTTATCAAAATATGATGAAAATATAACAATGAAACATGTTTTTTTTTTTTTGGTGGGTAAAAATCATCCAATGACGAATTCCGCTCTTGTGCGCAGCGGGAAATAATGACTCTTACTGACTAAACAACTCACCCCGTTCCTACGTTGCCTTTATAGCAGAGCCAGAGCCTTATCTATCTTCTATCTATATATAAAAATCAATGCCACTTTTCGTTGTAATTTTATAATCCAAAAGCGGGCTCATCTATCCAAACCAAATGTTTAGGCTTTGTTCGGACTATTATATATTAGTAGATGGTTTATGTGAAGTTAGCACAAAATCGGTCGAGCGATTCTTTATTTATCACACATTTCTGTTGCCGGGAGCGAAGCCGCGGGCAAAAGCTAGTTCTTTTTTATACTTTAAACACTTTTCAGCTTTTTATAGTAAGTTTAACTTTTGACTACGTTAATTACAGACACAATTAAAGAACAATAGGTTTTCGAATGCCGGCGCTCGCTTGGGGCTTAATAGTCTAAGAATATTTTAATTTTAATTACGATCTCAATTGAGTGTGTTTTGAATTTTATGTACCTAAATATCGCCTAAAAAAAACACGGTTTATATTATTGTATGACCTAAATAATCCACTACACACCCTTATCCACTTTTATATACATTGTAGCTCTATGTTCACCAAGACAAACTATTCGTCGTAACTGCCGAATTATGCCGAGAGCCCTCGAAGCAGTCCCCCATCTAGGCATATCACAGATAATCTAGATACTCGAGCGACGTCTGCCAATCGCAGAATGTTCTAGAAGCATTCGAATTTCGATCGCCGTTAATTAAAAGCATTCCAGTTAAATCCAGTTTGGTTCACTAAGTAATCATAACCGCACTGCAATGCGGCTTGCATTTGTGTGCCAATTAATGTTTCAATAATTGGGATCAAATGTTTGATTGGAGCAAGAGGGAGATTTTTAAATTTTTAGGTTTTGCGATTTTAGGAAGTTCTACATCACCATCTGTATTTCAAAAAGTCTTTATGACTGTGTGTCTAGTTCTTTTGTAATAAAAAATGCGCCGTAAATTGAAATAGATTATGTGTTTTTTTTTTAAATTGCTATAAACTAGTGCTTGACTGCGATCCCACCTGATGGTAAGCAGTGATGCAATCGTTGATGGTTCGTTGATGGGTTGATGGTGGTTGATGTCGTCCTGATTTAGTAATTTTTTTTTTATATTAAAATAAGGTGGTGTAAACTTTATAAATGGGCACGTCCTTTTAGTACTTATGTAGATCATTCGATATGATGCTGCAATGCACTGGAAGTGTAGGTAGGTAGTCGATTATATGGGAAGTAAAAACCTAGTTACTCGTATCATAATCTGAACTTCAACAATATTTAATTAATATGATTTCCTTATTAAAATTCAATTTATATTTCCTGATTGTTAAGAATATCCACTTATGAAATTGGTTTTCCGTCAAAAGTGTTTTATCACGACGAAGTTTAATTAAGTTTCTTGTTTTATTCGCACGGTACAGTCAGCCACCCCGTGCGTAAATAAGACGGCTTAATGTCCATCCTGATTTGTCAGGGCCAGCACACTACAGTAGCCCAGGTGTGTTTTATATCCGCCCGGGCCTAAATCACCCTTTGAATTTTTAAATGTATTTACCCAATTTCGGCATTATTAAATTAGCAAATTTTATGAATAATTTAAGGTTAAATCATCCTCAAAATATATCAATAATGGCAACATAAAATATAAAAAAATCATTCCGATGTTTTATTGCTCATAAATCTTTGATCACTCTCAAATTCGGGAACCTTTCGCGACGTTGTAAAATTTTATAAGTGTTTTATTACTTAATTAAAAATCTGATATTAATATCTTACAGCAAAGTCATTTTTGGGCATAGTAAAATATAGACTCGGTCCAAAAATGGAGTCGAAATTAAATAACTCGTTCCGGGAGAATTTATTGTGACGTTTTTATTTCGTCATCTCTTCGTTTATCAATATGCCTCACACTTACAAACATTTAACGACTAAATTATGAAAGTAGTAAAATCCAGATGATTTGTTTCAGATTCAAAATAAACTCCGTTTCTTTGATTAAAATTGTAATTGCTTTGTCACCGTATTTTTTCTGTATTTACGACAGAAAAATAAAACATTTTGATTAAAAATACTTTGAACACTTACTATTCCATCACTTTATTAAAATTCCTAAAAGAGAAAAAGTATCAGCTTCTTAAGGAAACTTAGATTTTATTTCATTTCAAGACGTATCTGTTACTCTTAAATTAATTTGTTAAATCAATTTCTTGAACCTTTTAGAACAAACGAGTTCTTCCCAGTCTAGAGCTATAAAATAAAATAGGATTGAAAGTGCGAGCTCCTAAATAAATAACGTCAACATTTTATGGGCCATTGATTCGCCGATGGAGCGTAAAATTTGTGTTGTAACCACAATTTGTGTTGTCCTCAGAATAGATAAAGTTCATATTAAGATTACTTGCGAGGATAAAATGGGGGGCGTCTTCTGAATTTTGTCGGGTTATAAATGTCCGTTAAAGCAATTTTCTCAACTCTTGCGTACCTTTACGGACGTGATAGAGATGGATTGTCTTTTACGAGCGAAAATCAAGTGATAGAGTGCACGGTTTTCTTTAGTGTTCCTTAACTTTGGTTTATTTTATTTATGGTTATAGTACCCATATATTTTGTGAACTCTAAACTGTGTTCGGTGGGGAAAACAAAAAAGGAGCTCATAGAAAATACGGTTAACTTTTTATTAAGGTACATCTTCTGTATCAGTACTTTAAATCATCGATACCAACATTTTTTTGAGAAGCTCCTGCCAATCGCAAGGGTAGATCTTCAAAGTTAAGCAACAGTTACCGAGGTCAACCCAAGAATGGGTGTCCATGCACGTACAGTTGCTCTACCTCCACTAAGCCGTTGGTCCCGGCTGTCATTTGAAGATCTTTAACCTTTCGTATACCATAATTAGAGACATAGTAGAAGGACTATAGATGTGCAAACGCCAGCGTTCGCTTGGGCCTCAAGAGTTTGATTGTTACGGATATTCAAATGCAGAAAATGTGACACCGGTTATACCAAGAGATATTGCATCATTCAGTTACTGGGTTGTCAAGCCCAGAAAAGCGTCACTCCTTGTAAAATACTGGTACACAGTTACTTTCGGTAAAAAGGAAGCCGACCCAACCGGTTAGGAAAGGCCAAGCAGATTGATTAACACAAACATCTACCCTGCACTTAATAAATTGAATGAGGGCAAAATCTGTTGTACGGTGAAATAGTGTTGGCAATGTTGTCCAAACCAACTTGTAACTGCATATGACGTGCACAAGAAATTTTCGGTTGTATTTTTTAGAGTGAAGTTCAGTGGCTTAATTATCCGAAAATTTATTCCTAGTGGACATTGTGTTGTAAAATTGGTGCAATGTAACCCAAGTGTCTACAAAACTGGATAATTGAAAATTTAGAATCGTTGAATCACGAAAAAGGAAGCTGAGATTATTATTGTATTGACTATCACAGCGAAGTCTACCGGGACGGTTTTTTTTTTTATGGTAGGTAATAATCGCGGGGCGGGAAATAGTTTCAGACTCGTACTGACTAAACAACCTACCCTGTTCCTACGTCGCCATATTATTATATACCGGGGCTGGGCATAGGCCTCCCCCAAATGGCGTCACAAAGGTCAGTCTTGTCGTCGCCACCATAACCAGGTCATCGGTCCACCTTGCAGGAGGCCTTCCCGCGTTGCGTATTCCATTTTCTTAGTTCCTGTCTTGTTATGCCAAAAGGCAAAAATGGATCGTCTTCATAAACAGAACTTTCGGGAAACACTGAAGAGTTTAACAGCGTTGAAGAACTCATTTGGAATCTTATTCGTGTAAACGATTACCAGTAATCGCGGTATATAAATTTGACGATGGCTATTAATTACTCTATTTAAACTAGCCGACAAAATATCAAACCTAAACCTACTATTATGAAGACCAATGATTTATGTTTTGGTTTGTAATTAAACTCTTGAGCCCCAACCCAAGCGAACGTTGGCGTTCGCATATAAAGGTCTCTGCACACAGAGGGCGCGGCGCGGCGGGACGTGACGGCGACGCGACGCTGAGCAGTTGTAATGTACTAGATATTACGGACGACGCCACACAGAGCCGTCCCGCTCGACGCGACGGTAACCTCGGATCTGTATGGCGTAGTCGCGTCGCCGTCCGGTCCCGTCGCGCCGCGCCCGCTGTGTGCAGAGACCATTACCCAAAAGGAACTTAAAAATTACTCGACCAATTTTAAATTTTCTTTCAACCGTAAACGCTGAGTGTCATAGGCGATGTTGTTTACACGCGAGTGAAGCAGTTAGTAGAACCTGGTATGGAATCCTAAAGATCACAATAATGAACCCAATTAATTTTTCTAGTCCCATTACGAGTTTGTTGGAATCGACTTTCTGGCGGTTTCGGTTCCGAATGAAGGTCTTATGCCACTCACAACCATTGGATTCCCACAACTCTCACCGTGTCAACGGCCCACCTGAAAAACTTTCCAGCGCTGCCCTTCCAGTATGTGGTCGTCATCTGCTGTAATTATTCAAGACAAATACAAACAATAAAATCAATAATTATGTCGGACTCACTTATCGATAAAAACGAATCGGTATCGAGTATTGGTCTACTCTATTCACTCACGATCGCTAGGTAACGTTGCTTTTCGCACAGATTGTTCGATTTAGAGGGTCTATTCAAGTAGGCATTCGATTTTATCTCACATTCAAGCAAATATCCAATTACTTAGAAGGCAAGCTTTTCCTAAGAAGATGAACGTCGTTAGGATGATAATAAAATGCTATCTGCCGGAGAATACTATGAGGAAAGTGTTGATATTGTATCGATGGGAATAAATCGTTCAATAGAAACCAACAATAAAAATAACTAAAGGAAAAGCTTAACTTTTTACATTGTGTTTTGATTTGCACGTGTTATTCCAACTTTCTGTTAATTCATTAAGCCCGAACAGGACACCGGTGTTCGCACACCTAATGTCTTTTATTTAATTGTGTCTTTGATTATTGTGTGGTCGAAAGGTTAATGAAAAGTTAGTATTATGCATGAACTATAAATCAAGCAAATACTGCTAAAATTAAAGTCACATAAAATTATATTTCCAATTTATTTTGTCTATGATCAAAGCAGTTCACAATATTTTTCATATTTTTTTCCTGTTATTACAATGATTCTCGGTAAAACATTTTTTAATACATTTTTCCGAGTAAATATAAATTTCTGTAGACGAAGCTCACAGGAATTTTTCGAATTTTTCCAAGAGATACCGTGATCCTGAAACGAAGAGAGCTACTGAAAACATCGGTGGGTTTTGAACAGTAAACACGCTGAACGTCTGACACAGAAAAACCATTATATTTCCAAAAAACATATATTCCTACCTTACTCAGTAAGAATAAAAAAAAATAGATTAAAGAAAAAGTAGCATTAAAATCAGTGCAAGGCCAAAAAGGCGCCTAACTCGGCATATGCTGCAATACTTTAAAAAAAAATTGAGTATTGAAATAAATATCGCAGCGTTGATATTCTGTGAATCGAGGGCGTGGCCAACTACAAGCGCTAACTCTAAAACTAGGGGAGCACGTGATATAGCGATCAAACGCAAGCCTATAAAATAAAATAAAAATACCCATTGCATGTGGGTGCATTTAATTACGGATAATATATTGATTGCAAATTTTTCTAAGGTATTTTAATGTTGCTTGCTATCTGTACAATAAAGAGATATTTAATATAAACATTCTGTTCTCCATACCATACCTTATTCACTGGGAAAACGCGAAAGAAAATTGAAATAATTTCTTTTAAAGCGGAAATTTTACCAGCGTTCGGTCTCATTCCTACCAACTTAATATAAAATCAAGGTAGCTACTTGCTTGAAATTATTTTTGAAATAAAACTTATGTAGGTAACTTAAACAAAATCAAGTAGAAGATGTAAAAAAAACTTAGTTTTCTAGAATCTTACAAACACAGCACCAACAGATTTTTTGCTTCCATTTCCCAATCGTTACAGAAAATTTTCCGTTAAAATTACAAACGAAAACTTTCAGGTACACATAAAAAATTCATAAAGTGATGTTCAAGAAAACCGTTTTACGGTTTTTATTTATCGACATTAATTTTTCATGTTATCAGCCTTACGATGTCTATAAAAATGAAATATCGTTAGGTTAGGTACAATGTTACTGTAATATGGCGTGGTACCAGTCTTCAAATGACACGACGGTGACGCATCGACTATACTTAGGAAAATCAATATTAAACATGGCATTGTGGAAAGTAGGATATGTTTCGTAGTTTGATATCATGACAAAGAATATGATAAGTTAAAAATGAAAATGATTTGTTAAACTTGTTTTACACAAACGTTTGAGGAAGTGGAATATTTTTCGATTCCCACCCAGGACTAATGTTTGTGTGATGAGCACGACCATTTGTTCTGTATCTGGGTGTTAAGTACTTATCTATATTATGTATGTGTTTAGAAATATATAAGTATATTTATCAGTTGTCTAGTACCCATAACACAAGCTCTGCTTAGCTTGGGACTAGACGACGTTGTGTGATAGTTGCGGAATTTAATAATAAATATATAAAAAAATATATACCTATATTGAAAATGAAAATTCATAGTCACATTAATATCACAAAGGCGAAAGTTTGTATCTTTGTCACAAACGGTATTATATAAAATTGGGTACATGGGTATGTAATGAAATGACTTTTCATTAATTAAAATTTGACGCGCTTCGCGAATTCGTAAGTTGTCAATAAAAGTTAAACGGGGTGACGCAAGATTTAATGGTGGAGATTGTTCAGACTATTTTGTGCATTTTAATGTTATAAAAACTTGTGACAGAGAAAAAGTGATATAATTGAGGAGGTGATATTAGTGAAATTTAATTGTCATTTCTGTGTATTTTCAGAGAATCAATTTTTGGTTTACTTTGAAATCTTTTAGGTATATTATGTCCTCGAATAGGATATATACTTTTTTATATATACTAGGTTTTTGAGTAAGTAATTAATATACACAGTGATTTTTCGACATCAAACATATTTGACCAGCCCCAAAGCATTTTGTCCATTTTGCAGAACAGATTATATCAGGTCCATGCTTTGTAATCGAATTTCTGAAATGCATATACTTTTTGTTTACCCCATCACCAAACGTAAAACTCTGACGGCGAATAAATGCGAACAAAAAACGTTCCCCATATTTACATGTTGCTATTTTTCATTGAACCTAATCGTTGTTAAAGTTGAAAGTTCCATTTGTTCTCGTCCCTAGACATCAGTCTGTGTCAGCAAGGAGGTTTTTGCGGTCGCACCTACATTAGCTCCGCGCCTACAAATGTGGGTTTAGTTGAGCGGCCCAACACTCTGTTGTGGCTAATCACTTTACAAGTTTCGTCTCATTAAGCTGATTGTAGCCCACTCTAGTTCATAGTTCTGTATGGCAATCGGGCCACTCGAAGACGACCTTTGGAGAATCGATTTTAAACCTGGTACGGAATATATTTTCTTTAGCCTTTTCTAGATTTTTCTTTTGTAGTTGGTTTTATTAACTAATTTTTAATCATGGCTTTATAACGAATAGATCATAGGAATCTATAATGGTGTACACAACAATCACATACCTAGTTAACCCATGCGATAAATCACACAAAGAGAAAATTAAATGAAACGTATAGGCAAACTTTCCATGTATCTATCTACGCACATAACATGATGACACCTAATTGGTCGATTTAAACTTCACTCCTCCACGTAATCCTATGTGGAAGTTCTTCACTCACGAATATACGATAAAAGAACTATTTCCCAAAGCTGAGCACATTATATTTTTGATGTGTGATAACGAGCGAAACAACCGTCTACGCGTAAATTGTTACTCAAGAAAAAAGGGGAGAAAGGTCTTGTCCTACATTAGATACTAAAAGTAGAATACGTTCCTAGAGGGGTGTAGTTAAATCAATTTGGGCGGGTCGCGATACATTCGCTTCGGAGAAATATTCGTTCATTCGTCCATACGACACCTGACCTTCGAGGCTTTTGTTCTCGATTGCTTTCCTTCCAGGGATGTGGCTTCTAATATCGTGTTACGTGATTTTAAGCTTAGACGCACGTAGATTGTTTTGCTTATCTGTAGGCGTATACATTTTAAGTATCTCCGAAAATACTCGATCTTTTTCAAAGTTTTTCCTGAAATCGGATAATTTCTTGACTTATTTGAAAATTGTATTCGAATCCCGGCAACAAAACAGAGTCGTCACTATATTTCCTATTACTATCTAAAACATAAGAGCAAGACAAAACTAGGACAATATTTTTAAAAATCAATTTTCTCGGATCTTCATGAAAATCCTGGAACGTCATATTGTATTCTGAAAAGACTCCTGCTGTGTGGGTACTGATAACATTATTTGCACTCTTTATTTTACGGTTGGTTACTGCCCTTTGACGGGAAGTCAACCATTGATGTGTAGTGACGCGGTAAGCAAATCACTCGTACGACTGACCGTTACGCGATGTGATTTAGACAAGCGGTTTTAAAAAGGGAACTGACCATAATGGCTGGAAAAGTTTTGAAAAAAGAAGGGTTTGTATATTGAATTTAAACTTTCATTCAAACGATTTTCCTAAACAGTTAGGCAATGACATATAAAGAGGGATATCGCCGAAACTGACATTGATTTTAATGGTTAATCAGTTACCTAAGAAAGTGAAATAAATTTATGGAATATCTAGTCCCTAAGTATAGCGACCATTATTAAAAGCAAGCACCCATACGGCATTCCCATATTGTAAGATATTGGAATCCATAATTCCTATAGAGATTAGAATGTAATAGATAATATTGAGACGATTCAATATAGATTGAATACCGACCCTATAACTTTCTTGGACTGGACCGGATAATGATCTTAATTAAGTTCCTCATTAAATCATGGCTTACTAATATAAGCTTAATCATGTTATCTAATCTCTTGAGCGATTCTAAGCAAGCTATAAACTACTGAGCTAGGTTTAGTCTTAATATGGAAACTCAGAGCTAGATCATTGAATGCCTTACTTAGCTCCCATTCAGTATGAAGTTCATTAGCGTATATTCAGCTGGTTTAATTTGCTTTACGATATGCTGTCGCTTAATGGAATTTGTCACATAGTCAACTACTCTACAGTATGGCCGTCGGATCTTGGCGAGTCTGCGGTTTGACTCTGCGAATATTTTTCAGCCGTATATTTGGTTTTCCAATGGAATAGACAAAAAAAAAAACCGCCTTCAAAAAAAGCCAAACGATAAAAGTTCCTACACTAAAAAGTTGAAAATAAAAATTTGAATTGCTGTAAAGAAACTTAATTTATAGGTAAACTTATTTGACATTAATATTTTGCAAATATTCAAAATTTATTACTTCTTTTTGGAGTCGGTGCCAGCATTTTTATTGTTGAAACTTAATGTTACGTAGCTTTTTAATATCCGGTGCCATTTTTCGTACATAATGCTTAAACATTTTCAATGTACTTAAAATGTGGCAGAAGGTTTTTGTAAGTATATATTTTTTATTTAAAAAAAATGTGCACATCGGATGATTTTTTTTTAGAGGTCTAATTTTATTTATGTCTTAATTAAGTATTATATATTTGAGTTTGCAAATAGGTACTAAGTAGTTTTATAGTTAAGTTAGAAGTAGTTTTTCAAGGGATTGTTGCCCATTCGTAATTCCTTGCCTTGGCTGGCACCGACTCCAAAAAGAAGTAATAAATTTTGAATATTTGCAAAATATTAATGTCAAATAAGTTTACCTATAAATTAAGTTTCTTTACAGCAATTCAAATTTTTATTTTCAACTTTTTAGTGTAGGAACTTTTATCGTTTGGCTTTTTTTGAAGGCGGTTTTTTTTTTTGTAAAAAGTTTTTTTTATTTGTAGCCGTTTAGTGTTTTTTATTATAATGTGTTATGGCAACGAAGTCAATATCGTTTCTACATTTCTTTTAGAAAAGTTACCAATGTCATATAAGTAGGAATACATATTATAGATACATTGTTACAGTGTGATCGTTTTGATCTCGTGGAGAGATGATATGATGCATAAAATACTTATGATTCATCTCATGAGTACATCTTATGACAGCTCTCATAATCATCATCATTTCAGCCAGAAAACGTCCACTGTTGGACATAGACCTCCCCCAAGCGTCGCTACAACGACCGATTCTGTGCGACTCGCATCCATCGCGTTCCCGTGATTCTCACCAGGTCGTCGGTCCACCTTGTGGGAGGCCTTCCAAAGCTGCGTCTTTTGGTGCGCGGTCGCCACTCTAGAACCTTTCGGCCCCATCGGCCATCTGTTCTACGAGCAATGTGCCCTGCCCACTGCCACTTAAGTTTGGCAATTCTTCGGGCTATGTCGGTGACCCTGGTTCTCCTGCGCATTTCTTCATTTCTGATTCGAACACGCAAGGAAACTTCGAGCATAGCCCTTTCCATTGCCCTTGACAGCATTGCCCATGACAACTCTAATAAGCTCAAACAATGCTAGGGTACATTATTTTATTTTGAAGTTCCCATGCCGACCTTCCACCTTCCAGCTTCATCATCACATCAGTTCAATAGTACCTTACTGCCAAAGTGCATCTTATGACAATTCTAACAAGCCCAAACACGGCTAGGATATATTAATTAGTTACGCAGTTCCAGTGCCGACCTTCCACCTTCCAGCTTCATCATCACATCAGTTCAATAGTACCTTGCAGCCAAAGTGCATCTTATGACAATTCTAACAAGCCCAAACACGGCTAGGATATATTAATTAGTTACGCAGTTCCAGTGCCTACTTTTCAGCTCCATCTCATCATCATCAGATCAGTACGATGATAACATTTTCAACATAATTATTTAAGATCATTGGTTTATAGTGCATTTCATAGTTGCTTAACTACCTTGATTGTGATATCTATGCGAGTGTCAAGTTTCGTTAGCAATTTTCTGATCTTCTTCACCAGTTCCACCTCATCAAATGTTACTTTTTGACTGTAAATGCTTGAGTTCTCGATGAAAATATAAAAAAAACTATATAGTTGCCTATAATATTTGAGGAGTTCCCTCGATTTCTCATGGATCCCATCATCAGAACTCGATTTTGAAAAAAATGGGACCAATCTGGAAGCATATCCTTTCAAGTACAAAAAAAAAATTTGCAAATCCATCCATAAACAACGGAGTTCTGAGGTAACAAACATAAAAAAAAAAATTAAAAAAAAATAAAAAAAAAAAATACAATCGAATTGAGAACCTCCTCCTTTTTTTGAAGTCGGTTAAAAAGTGAAATTGTCACTTCGGTAGTACGACATTGTAGTCCGTGGTCAACGTACGTTAGAATACTTTTACAATTTTGAATGTAATCTAAGGTTGTAATGTAATGTAATTTAAGGTTGTAGTCCCAGAGTATTTTGTATGAATTCCGCTCAGGTTTATGTCGACTTCGCAGCCCTCGAATAACTTTTCAAAACGTTTGCGAGGTTTTAAAATTATTATTTTTTGAATTTTCAAAATCTTCCGTGATGTGGGATAGACACGTTTGAAATTGTAAGTTAGGGTCAGATCCGCATTGTTTTTAAATAGCCAACTAATTTATATAAATTATTTTTGCCTGGCGGTTACAATTAAAACAGTTCTCTTTTATATTTCAGATTTTCAGACGTTTAAAAAAGTTAAAAACGAGTAGAACCTGGTGTTAAGTGGGTGCTGTACGTTAAGTGAGAGAAAATATGAGACTTTTACTGACCAAAATCTGCTGTGCTCCTTCAGTTACTCTTTGCCATCCAGGGTTGCCGCCTTAAACAATTCTAGCTTATATTTTATTTTTTTATGACACCCATTAGAAAAATACATACTTACATTTTTCTTTAACGACGGCCAAACTACCTATATACGAACTACCCTATGCTTTTTGGGTGACAAAAGTTATGTTCTTTAACTTTTGTCACCCAAAAAGCATAACTTTTATCACAAAAGATATTTTTAGCATTTAGTGTAGGTATAGCAAAAAATTATGTTGCTCCATCGTGTCGTGTACCAACGGAGGGTCTCTTCATACAGATAAAGCCCTCTTTATTGTCTTCAGTAATTGAAAGGTCGGAGGTATTTCCCTCCCGGAGCTTTTAAATGTGTCTCAGCTGAGCCCGCGCTACGTAAAATAGCATTTTTGCCCCTCAATACGTTAGAATTTCGCAATTGTTAACTTTATTTCGGTCTAAATTAGTTTTATTGTTGTCCTAATGGTAACTATTAAGCGAAATCAATGTTTATTTGCCTATAAATTGGAGTGAACAATTCGTAAAGTTGAGCACTAACATTGGGAGTTAAGGCTACAGTATTACAACTAAGCTGGTTCGTTTCTTTTAGTTAGTTGTTGTGAGTTTCTGGCTTGTTTCCAAGTACTTACTCTGACTTAAGGTAGGTACTTGAAAGAGTTGTTAGTGTTGTCGTCAGCGCAGATCAGTGTCGGCGAGCTATGGGTATCTCGCCGTCCAATTTATTGGGTAGCTAGGCCCGGATTGCAGATTTTATTCCACAAGTGCCTCAACGAGCGGTCAGCAGTGACGAGGCCAGTAAGACACAGGCACCTTAGCCTGTTAAAGCTGCGGGATCTTCGAAAGAGTTATCAAGCCGTTTTTTTTAGCTTAAAGAACACGGATAGGTTTTAGTCAGTAAAAGACTGGCCCTCCCTTTTGCTCCATCTAGAGTCAATGGGAAAAGTTACTGATATAGCCAGATCATTTAGAAATTACGCCTCTCATAATAAATATTCGGATTATTCAACATGTGAGCATAAATCTCCAAGACCACCACTTGACTCCCACGCAAAGGTACTAAACGTTAAACCATTATCAAAGGATTTTTCATAACGTTCATTCTGAATTCTTAGCAGTCTCGACGTCTCATATTCCGGACGATATTTCAAAACATTTTCACAAAGTAGACTTACCTGTAAACGTCAACAAACAATGGGTTACGTTTAAGCGTTTCAACATCCGCACCCACGTTTTAGCATTTTTTTTATTGTTTCAATGTGACAGGCGATAACCACATTTTCAGCTTTCAGCCATTTTTATTCCTGCCTTAAAATTCAAGCATTTTTTATAGATGGTAAAAATACTTTCTCTTAAACTGAAACAAATACTTGTACACAGCTTCAGCTGTTCTTCAAATGATGTTAATTTTCACTATTTTGTTGTTGTTCTCCAAGTCGCTTCTTTTGAAAGGTAACTGATATCTTCTTAGGTACGTATCGCTTTGTACCCTCACATTTCCGAGGCATAAATAGAACAATGGTATATTGTTATTTTGTATATTGTTTCGTGACAAGGGAAAGCAATTTCCACCAGGAAATATTTTGTTTTATCAAACAAGATACGAATATTTTTATTGTTATTGGAATTACATATTTGTATTTAGGGTCGTCGGGAAAACAACAACCTATTGTTGTAACAATTAATTAAACTTGACACTTATTCATCGTAGCTTGTACCCAAGACGAAATGACGTGGGTGGTTCTAAGTACCTACCTACTTATTTCGGTAAATTAGACGGAATGAAAACGAAAACCAAGTGTCATGAAAGCCATATTTTCTTATTTAATCCTCTTCATAACACCGAAACATTACCAACATACATATATTTTCATCATCTAATCCTTATTATCCTTTTCTCTTACGGGAATTCCGTGTTTTTCCTACTTCTTTTTAGGAATAATTGCCTAAGCTTTATGTGAGCGAGAAGCGATGAGCTTGATTGTGAGAGAGAAGAGCTGTTTTATTTTATTATTGTATAGCAAAAGACATTAGTGTCCTAAATATTTAATGAAGTAATATTGCTGTATAAGGTACTTCATTAAATAATAGGTATACAGGTACTTTGTTGTAGGTACGTCTCTTATTTTGTTTATAAGAACAAGTGCTTGACTGTGATCCATAGAAATATAATGTGGTCCCACATGATAATGAAGTGTACTAGTTTATTAAGAGCCTATTTACTCTGACCTTGAAGACACCTAAAATAGATTTAATTTAGTCTAAAGTTCGTAGGCGCTTATTTAGCTGAAAAATACTTGACATCAACACGATACAGTCGTATTATTTAGAAGTTCCGATGAAATACTTACCACACCCCCATTACGTCATTACGGGTGTCTGTCTGCCGCCCTCAGTCTGACACGCCTTTCAGGTGCTTGATAAGTTCAATTATTTACATATTTTTTATTCAACTTAAATGCTGTCGATGGGTTCTCTTATATCTATGGTTCTGTCTATCATGATCTTTATAGCTTTGTTACAATTGTTACATTTAACATAGGACTACGATAATTTGTTACCTTGATTGATTGAGATTTGAAACAAATACTATTCGTCTTCACTTTTCACTTAAGACTGTACCTAAGCGTCTGTCTCTTATCTGTTTATAGCCTCCTATTTTTAAGTGTTTGTGTGTACCTACATAAATAAACAAAATAAGCTTTACTCTTTTCATTCATATATAACTAACTGCTACCGAAGAATACACCCGCGTGAAAGTGACTGTCGCAAAGGAGTATAGGTTATACTCCCGGGATATTTCATCCAAATCCATTCAATCTTTCAAAAGCCTTAATAATATTAATGTGATGAAGTATTGAAGTCAGCCAGGACAACTGTGGGATGACGTACGTGAAGGCCCAGTATCCACCAAAGCAGAGAGGAGCTTTTCGTTAATTTGAAACATCTTCTCTCATGCTTAACTCCTCTTACCCCTTGACACCCAAGCGAGCGCCGGCGCTCGCGCTCATGATTTTGCGCCACGCGCCGTTGTCAAATTTTCAAAAATAGAATGTACAATATTTGAGCATTTTTTTTTTTGTAGGGTATTTTGATATTTATCCAAGAACGTAAAAAAGAAGTTTTTATAGACAAATAACTTTCCGTTAATACCCGCGAACGGCGTTCGCTGTAGTACCCGCGAACGCCGGCGTTCGCTTGGGGTTTGGGAGGCGCCTAGAATTACAGTCAGGTTTACATATTTTCCAAATTACTTAATCATTTTCATCTTTTGTCCTCAGCGAGCGACCTCGAGTCAATACGAGCGCTCTTCAATGAAAAGGAGAAGGAACTGTCAGTGGCGGTGGCCAAGGTGGAGGAGCTGACGAGGCAGCTCGAGGAGCTGAGAAGAGGGAGAGTTCAACCTGCGCCCCCCTCTGCGCACGAACTGGACAAGCTGCGCCGGGAGTTAATGGTGAGTTCTGAAGTAAGCTGGACACTATTTCATTTTTTTGTTTGCTTTTTTTTTGTTTGTACATGGCGAGTGTAAATTTTATATGTTGGATAAAAAACAAACATCACATAATATTATGTGGTGTACCTACAGTACAACATGGTGTGTTAAATAGTAAATATATATTATTAGTACTTGATTACGGACCGACGATTCAAGGAATGGTTATGCCAGTGACATCTTTAATATAAATTTTATTTGACAGATCGGAATGTGAAATTCAATAGTTAGCCTTACTTCATCAAGTAGATAATTTCATGTAGGGTTTGTTAAGATACGAGTAGGTATATTTAACAACCTTCAGATTACCCGCCTCAGTTAAAGGTGTATTGAGCAAAGATCCCTGACATAGTCCCCTAACATGATAATGTCATAACAAGATGCCTGTTACGGTTAACAGGCAAATAAGGACCACCGTATGACAACAATATCTTTACATTTGTATTGGACTATTATTATTATCCAGACAGCTTTTACGACATCCGTGAGAAGGGTTGATGTGATATTCTCGAATGTTGCCGAAATACCGTTACACGGTTGTTACTTTATCTAAACTGCTTAATATTATAAACAGGTAACGTTGTCAGTTTATACGTTTGTGAAAGGTACGATTAGCTACATTATCGCTTTCGTAATATAGCACAGCATCAGCTTTATAATGTTCCCACTGCTGGGACTTAGGCCTTCTCTCTAGGAGAGAAAATGGGCCGTAATGCACCACGCGGTGAATTGCGGGTTGATGGATAATATCGCTGCGTACCAGAAGCAAATTGTTTGCTTTAAAAAAAAACTTCCTCGTCTCTATTACCATGGGTAAACAAGAGCGAGGCAATTGGTAAAAGTTATTTTTACCTAAACATCGACAAGCCCTTAGTTTTATCTATGTGATATTTTTAAAATACTAAAAAAACTTCATGCAAAGTAAAGGCGAACTTAATACCTTCGGCATAATCTACCAGTCAAGGATAGTAGAAAAGATAATATTATGGCAGGTGCATAGTCTTGTAAGTTAACCAGAAGCTGCCAATTACTACGCCATTGCACCAATCGAGCCATCTACTTATGTTTTAATCATATTCTCAAAGAACAAGATTTTAAACACCGAGACGACTCTTCCGTTTCCCTTGATAATATTAAATAACCCTCTCTGTATTTTCCATAAATGTAATATTAAACAGGTGTAAGATACACCACGTCTACTAAAGTTAACCAATTCATTTAACTTAGTAACAAGTCTAAACAATTTGGTCTGTAAATTATTGAGAACAACGATGTATTTATATTGCTTTGTAAACTGACTTATAGCTTCTCTTTTCTTTGAAGGGGAAGGACTCAAAGTTTAGGCAGCGGTTTGTTTTATCTTAATTAATAAATGAAGATAATAACCGCATGCTTGAGTTTTGGATAACGGCCTTGGAAGGACAATAAGCAGTCACTTTTAGAATGTTCACTTGGTTTTGGCTGAATGTGGGTGTAAATGTAAATACCCAAATGACATAAGCCGTATCGCATTTGTTTTATAAATGATCTTAAGTTAAAACCGCGTGAAACTCCATTTTAAAGCCAAAGTTTGTAAGGCAGCCCATACGCCTACAACAATATTACACATCTATATTTTTTTTTTATTGTAAATTATTATTCGACGTGTAAGGATAGTGTAATACTACCTACTAAAAGTTAATTAAAACCTATTGTTTTAAACGAGACATTATGAGAAGAAACCTCTCTGATCAGGATCTACCCGTGACTGAAGTAGGAAGTTATCTTCCCACTTCAAAAGTTAGCTTCTTGAACACAAACTTTCTGAAGACCCCTCGTCAAAATACGAGCCCTTGTCAGTCACTGCACCTGAAGGCAAATTATTTATCGGCCGATAATTTGTAATTAGGGCTATATTAAAATGATAGCAGCCATGTTATTTTTTTATGTTATTCCCGTCAATATTCAAAGGCGGGAATTTTCATTTGAAGTTCAACAGAGTTATGAGCTAACGTAGAGACCAGTAGTACCGAAGCCAACTGGTGTCATAGACCAGCTTCTGAAAGGGAGGTTCGACCCCAGTATGAAAGGCTAAGAATGAGGGTAGGTTTTTTAGTCAGTAAAAACCTGAGACTATCTTCCGCTACACTCAAGTTGCAATTAGATGATTTTCACCCACTACAAAAAAAATCCCAGATTAACTTCAGCAAATTTCATAATTTCTTGTATTCCATTACATCCCCAGACTTTTACTGAGTAAAACCCACCTGTATTCCTTCAGCAAAAAGACAATTCCTTTGCTTTCCAGGGATACAGTGATTATGCATATATATATTCCATAACAGCTGTCACACAACGTCGTCTAGTCCCAAGCTAAGCAGAGCTTGTGTTATAGGTACTAGACAACTGATAAACATACTTATATATTTCTAAATACATACATATTATAGATAAATTATACCCAGACACAGAACAAATTATTGAGCTCGTCACACAAATATTTGTCCTGGGTGGGAATCGAAACCACGACCTCTAACTACTCAGATTCTTTCAAACATTCCCCCAACTTACTGAGTGTGTCAATCACTCTGAATGTACTCGTAGATTTGAAATAGATTCAAAACCCGACTTCTTCACATACACTCCAGTGATGAGGTACCTACCTTTATATCTCACCTAAATAAGGCCCTTGTATTCAATAGCGTGAAGTGATAAAGCATTTTCTTCTAACATTGATAGATTACTATCTTGGTGGACGTTAGTATACGAATCAATCAATCGAGTTCAGAATAGAACAGAGGCCGACTTTTTAAAAAGGTTATGGTGATTGATTTATTGTTCCTTTATTGAGTGATCTTATAACCTCAATCCGATAACGTTCGACCTATTTGATACGATACTGGCCGTATATAGAATTTTCAACATAACGTCATTTTGTTTTTTTTTTATTCGATATAACCATTAGTTTCGAGTGCGATCCCACCTGATGGTAAGCAGTGATGGTGAGGCTTAGTTCATTAAGATTCTATTCACTCTAACCTTGAAAACACCTAAATTATAATCGGGCGGGAAGACCGCAGCCGGCAAACTGTTCCAGTTACTCGATGTATGCGGAATAAACGACGAAGCAAAACGCTTATTCTGAACCGTAGAAGTCAATTTAAGGGTATATATTCGCCGTCCGCTGGGTTGGTTTTTACTATGTTTGTTATTCTAAACAGAAATCGCACTTCCTTTTAAACCAAAATTAGGTAATCAAAAAAAAAAACAATTGGCTGTGCCATTATTCATATTCGATTTTAGACGGAACTATGTCTTGATTTGCCAAAAATCTATTCTATTAACCTTATTTTTACAATATTGTACCTTACCTTACCTTACGTGTCAAACCCACCCTCTTTAATAGTCAATAGCGCCACAGCGGCTGACGGGTCAGTCCTAACAATATAATAAAGGCGATGATCCCATTCACCTGGGAGATACCTCGGATAGCTAACGAGATCGCTACGTACGACGGGACACAGTAATATTTGTAGAGCTTGTGCCCAGCCAACTAGGTTGCGGGCATTCGGTCGCTTGAACCCGCGTCTTGGACTTGATCGTTGGGAGACTATTCTGTGAGTATTTTGTTTATGAATCTTTTTTGTCGCTGATAAGGGTAGCAATAGTTAAATAACCCTTTTTTGATACGTTTAAATTTAGAAAAAATGATTCAAAGTCCCGTAAATTGTGAGAACTTACTATTAGTACACGTCCTAATAGTGTCTTCCCTACTAAAATATTATCCGGCTCGAAGAACCAGGTGGTGACCTAAAAGCAGATAAAGGTACATCATGTATAAATATAGACACATCATCTTTTAGTTTCCTACTAACTACGATGTAGCTAGTAGGAAATTTAGTTCTTACTAACTACGACTAGTTTAACATGCTCTGCTGTTCCTAGGAAACACAGTGAAAACACCGATTTGATTTTCCTGTTTGGAGAGAATCATACTTCTTCAAACCGTAACGCGAATTCTAGCAATTTATTTTCCTCGACAGAACACCTAATCTTAAATCATCGTTCAAAACGAATAAAAACAAATGAGAAGCAACAAGCTATTTATATGAAACCGAGAATTGAGAATAGTCCCCGTATATGAGACGACATGAAACTCGCGCGACTGCCTCGGATGTATTGCCAAAGAAACAATATTGAATTCGACGAACTGGAATAATGAGACATGCGTCTAACAAGACTCCTGGTCTCCGAATATTTTCTGAAGACATATAAAAACCTCCGATGCCTACTATATTACCGAGAAAAATAATAAAGTATGTTCTGTCGGGATAACAGGAAAAATAAAAGGTAATATTGGTGAAAAAATCTCCTTGTTCTGCTAGTTAATCTCATAAACGGATTGAATTGACAGTTGGTACACTGTGACATCTGCACAGACAAGAAAAAAAGGTTATCTATATGTCTATCCTTTACCTGGAACGACTTTCGTAACCTAATAACTGAGAAACATAATACCGATTCGCAAGCCTACTGAAAATTGTGTGATTTCTGACTACCGATCTTCAAATGGCAATCGGTGCAAAAGTAGTCTTGATATCAAATGGACGGTCACCCATCCGCAGACCGACCCCGGCAAGCGTTGCTTACCTTTAAAAGACCCCATGCAGCAAGTATTATGTAGTCAAGAGAATAAAATAACAAAGAGGTAAAAAACGAAATGATTTTATTGAGCTTGACATTCATTGTATACACAAGAACGATCACTCAACACAAGTCTGATTTATGTATTGGTTAGTAAGATAAAACACTGAGAAATTGCCTAATAATTCAAATAATTACGACTCAGTGAAACACAGATAAATTTGTGGTAAGCGAAACTATGGCAAGCTGTAATTACAGATGCATACAGCACTCTATCAACACAAACACGATTAATTACGTGTGAATTAATTTAGTAGACATGTAAATAATATTTTGACCGTGATGCTAATTTGTGATAGGAATAGAGTATAAACGTTTGTACGACACGTAATTAGGTAGGCGATACGTGTTGAAGTCAGGGTTGCTTTAGGATAAAATGGTCTCGGAAAATTCGCGAAGTAACTACGTTAAACGAAAACTTTGCTCTAAATCTAACAACAGTTGTTGAAGTAAGAAAGGGGGGAGTTTTCTATTTCCCAACTCATTAAAAGCTTTGGAATTTAGGGTAAAGTAATAGATTAATTTGGTATTTTCCTATAATAATAATACCTATTAAACTACTTTCACACAACGCCATCTAGTCCCAAACTAAGCAGAGCTTGTGCTATGAGCACTAAACAACTCATAGATATATTAATATCTATTAAACAACTGATATAGTACACTACAAAAATAAATACCATTAATAAAAATAAATCATTTTCTGAAAAGTACATCAAAATTGATTATTAAATAAAGCAGGCATTGTCATTTCAAACACTGGTTTTAGAAAGAGTGGGGGCGCGGTGGATCATCTCGCTATCCCATTTGCATGCACGTAACCTCATGGCGATGACGTCATTTCTCAGTTTGTGCATCCTTTATCTATTTTTGACAACTTCCCCTTGCACCAGATTTAAAAAATTCTTAAGTTATTTAATTTAAATGTTCTTAAATAATTTTTCATATTTCTATTTACGATTTTGGACAAAGTTGCTATAAGATATAAAAAGTAAAAAAAAAATTGTTAAGTGCCTATGGGGTATAGTAACGCTATTAAATAATTACTTAGGTAATAGTTGTTGATAGACAATCGTTGCAAAATATTGTTCAGAGTATGAAAACAAATGAATAAACGAAAGTTGGACTATGTTTTCAATAATTAATGAAAAACTGAACCTAGAACATAAATTTATGATATTTCCTTGTTTGTTTATGATAATTTCCTGTTCTCTGAGGGTTGCACGTGGTGCAATATGATCCGACATGAGACATGGCTGGACCAACCTGCACCGTGTCGGATCAAGTACTGAAAGTTTTTCAATTACTGAACTTTATAATATGGTTCCTGCATTTTCCTAGAGAAGCGTATTTTAAACTTTAATAATAGAGCTGCAAAAAAGGGAATCACTTCAAAAAATGAAAACTGTTTCTGAAAATAACGTAACTGTAAATATTTTATGAAATCATTTGTTCAAATTGTTCAAAACAAATCTACTATAATTTTATGTCAAACGGAAAAATGACTGACTAAAATATCAACTACTAGCTCTGTTTCTACCTACTACTAATAATTTTACTTTACTACTAATTTTGTACAAGGTTTCTTTTTACAACGTTGGAGAACATTAAGAGATGTGTTTCCGAAATTTACCCTTAAGGGTCCACTTACAGTGGTCTAAAGGTTGTACGGAAAAGTCTACTTTTACGCGGGCGAAGTCATTTAGTATGTTATAAACATGTAAGATTATAACGAATGTCACTATTTCTCAATAGTAAATAGGACTACAAGGATCAAAGGAAAAGAAGTGTTCCAAAAGAAACTCCTTCTAAAAGGAAGTTTCCAGAAAAGTTTTCAGGAAAATTTTCATTATGTAACTACATTAGAACAGCTCACCAACCCTACAGGTAACTACGAGTACAACTAAACCCACGTCACCGGACTAATTTCGCTAGTGAGTCTAATGCCAACATTTTGATTCAGTCCAATTTGACAATTTAGTTACCGACGCGGCATTCAACCGGTCCAGTGTTCATCCGATGACCTTAGAAAAAAAAACTTACAGTGTAGTGGATTATTAATGGACCAGTGAACGTTCAAATTAAGTGTTGTGAAGTGAGTGAAATACCTTTAATACAACAAGTGGGTAGAGGGCGAAAGGTCGGTATTAGAGTAAATCAAGTTAGTTTGCTAGTACCTACCCGTTTCAATTTGTGTCGTTTATTTCGTAAACTGAACCTTTTTCTATCCTTTTTCGAGTTGTACGTTATTTATGCAAGTTGATTTGGATTTCAGTGAGAAGTTTATTGTGATAAATAGTTATCTTTGAATTGCAGAAACAAAGAATCAAAGAGCTCTTGAATAACTCAGTTACTCAGTTCCTGCCTAAGGTTTTCCATTCATTTTATGGCACAACTCCGTTAAGTTACAATCATTTGGATTTTATTGAGCAGTTCCAGGATTATTATAGGCTAAACATTCAAAATAAACATTGGTAATTATTAAATAATCATTAACTTGGCGTGAATTTCAAAGTTTTACGAGACTAGTTTATGAACTATAAAACTAAGAAATAGCAATTCAAACAGTGATAAAATTAAATTACAGGTAGTTATGTACCTAGCCATTAAATGTATAATTCTCGATATACGTTAACAATAATAATAGGGGGGTACTTCTAACTATCCCTTCATGGCATAATTCGGATATTTGGATTAATATCCTCGCTTAGGATCGCACACCTACTTAATACGCTCGTTGCCTTGATTTACGTTGTCAATCTACTGAATGACCTGTCTGATGGGTCTTTATAACATTACCAGGTTACCTACCTTAAGGGATATACAACTTTTTATGATTTGAAATTCAACATAATCTAAACAACTCGTCGGTTTAGATGTGATGTCGAAATTTAATGTTTTGAAAAAAAAAATAGGTGAAATTAGATTACTAGACTATTTTCCTAATAATTAGATATACGAATACTTGCAATTTTTTCATTAAACTTCAAATGTCTGGGATTGGTACAGACAAAAAGCGAAGATCAGGCAAAAACTATTAGGTGTAAATTTATAGAACTTACACAAATTTACCAATCTTTTGATATGTACGGCTTTATATTTATATTCTGTTTAATAAATGAAGGACAAATTATAGGCGGTTGGTGTTATTAGCTCCTATTTTGTTCTCTCATATATCTGCCCCTTAAAATACGGTCCCGTAAGCTTTAAATTAAACGAGTAAGGAAAGAATTTAACTTGTTTACTGTAGGATTGAAAAGGAAAATCGAGTCCACATTTCTTAGTTGAGTCAATAGACTTCTTTTCGCGAATCGTAAAAAAGATTGTGATTGAATTCTGATTCTGCAGGTAACTAAGTCTGTCTTTTTCTGTTTTTTATATTAAATTTATTGAAGTAGGCATGTTACCTAAAGTAAGTACACAATATACAGTTTAACGCAATAAATAAATTTTAAGGGGGAAAATATCATAAATTTGATCAAATTTTATATCATAGTAGGTATATGATTTAGTATATAGCTATTACGATTAAAACAGAGCTAGACATGTTGGTTGGATTTTTTTTTAGCCCGATCAACACGAAAGAAGACGTGTTATTATTTAAATAGGTAAAAAATATAATTATTTTTCATAACTGAGATTAAAAAAGCTGTTTTTAAATAGCGAAATATTGACTTAATTTAGGTATTTATTTATTTAATCTTTATGTACAGTACTGGTACATAGGCGGAAAATAATGCAACAAGGCATACTCTACCAGTCAACCTTTGGGTTAAAAAAGACAACACTGTGGTATTTAAAAATTTCATTGAAATTTTAATAAGTTGTAATGTAGATTCTTATTTACAAACAATAGTACCTACTGTCGAGTATTTATTTAAAAAATAGATTAGACCCATTACAAACTTGAAGTTCTTCAAAATTACACCCAAGGTTCTTTAAGTATCTTATTAGTTATTTTACGAAATGTAGGACACCAAAATATATTATTAAGTCCCCCAGGAGTCTTACTGGGGTTTTAAGTTTCGTAAGTCATTCTATTTTAAGAACTCTTGAAGTTCTTTCGTAATTATAGTGACAGATTTTTCAAACTTGTTTATTCGGTGTAAAAAAAAACTTGTTTAATTATCTTTGTGTACTGTTAAAAGATGTGGTCATGATTTTTATGAAGAAGGTCTGTATTGAACTACTTTGCTTCTTTGAATATGTATTTAATCTTTCTTGCACGACCACAAACCATGTTTCCATAGGTACAATGCTCACCTGATCTCAAAAAAAAAACCTACACAAATAAAAAAAAGCATTGTACATTATTTTGGGTCGCATCTTGTATGCATTCCGACGTTTCAACGCAAAAAAAGTACTTATAACGTTGACAATGTATAAGCAACATTGGAATCAGCTGTTTATTTTCCCACGCAACTGTACTTAATTGTCAATCGATATCGTTCAATAATTTCTTTATATTGATGTCCTAGCGGCCAGACGTGGAAAATACACAGTCACACGGACACGTACCATCGATACATTGCCCTTTTGTTCTCGAATATGTTTTGTTTCAATTTGTCCTCGGTAAAATCGGTAGGGACTTATATTACAGAATAGTACTTTTTATGGTGGGAAAAATCATCTAATGACGAATCCCGCCCTTGGGCGGAATGGGAAACAAAGTCAGACTCTTACTGACTAAACGACCCACCTTATTCCTTCTTAGCCTACATACCAGGGACGGATCTTCCTTTCAGAAACCGGGCCCCAGTAGGCTTCGGCTCTGCAATTGGGCCTCTCCATTTGCTGACAACTCCTTGAGACGCGCGGAAACAGAGCGCGCCGTCAACGAATGGCTTGGTCCGGACTGTTACCAGACTACCGGACGGGGAGCTATCCATTGCTCACCGTCTGCAAGCCATGTACTTGTGTTCAGAGTCGCTGAACTTGACTAGATGCCTACCTATGGGCGTTTTTAATTGCATGCGGATTTGCTCCGAATGCAGGAAATTTCAAAAGGCAAGGATAATGTATCCCGCTTGTGTATTGCACGCATTATAATAAATACTTTTCTGAAAAGGAATACCGCATGCGTGATGAAATCCGCACAATCGGTATTCAAAATACCCTTAAACATGCTTACAACATTATTTATTTACGACGTACATGACTAGGTAGACAGTAAAATAATTGTATTGAATAGGAAAAATATCATATTAATATCTAAGTTGATATACACACCATCACACCACCCTAATATTCTAATAATTTACCTATAATTTATTTTTAGAACATACTACTACCCAATTCCTGGTCTGTGTGAGCCATAACTTTGCGAACTCAAGCCATAGACTTGATGTTAAGTCATGTGCACAAACGCTAAGTCCAGCCTCGGAGTAACTTAGCAGATCACTGATTTGGTGCCTACCCAACCGCATAACTCAAACCGCAACGGACAAAGCTATAAGTACGCACGATAGTTTTTACTGTTCCAACTAGTTTACTTTTTCTCTTCGTTTAACTCTATATGAAACGAAAAATACAAATTGCTCTTAATGTTGAGTAGAAAATCCGTTGACATGGAAAAAGTCATTCACATGGAACTGATTCAGCTCAAGAATGGATTTGTGGTTAGATAAATCAGGAGTATAATGATTTGGACTGAACTCAGTGTGAAAAAGATTAGAGCGATTATTTGGAGGACTTTTCTTTCGCTGCTTTTGCTTTTATTTGGGTCACACGTTTAATTTGAACTAGGGATGTCACGGAAGTGGTTATATCGGAGCTGAATTAGGAACCGGATATTTTAAATTTGGTTTTATCGGAACCGAAACCGGAATCGGAGACAGTGGCAGAAACAAAAACTCTATTAAATAAATACAAAAGCAAGTATTCACGACTTACTGACTTATTTTTCGGACACGTCGTGTTGGGTCACTCGGGACAACGTACCTATCGGAATTGTCACTTTTTTTAGATATAGTTCGGACACCATTAAATTTAATGAAGTTATTTAATACAGTCAGATACAAAAGTTTATAAATATAATATGTAGTAAAAAAATATTCAATTCAATTCAAAACATTTATTTCAGATAAACATCCATATATAGCCTAATGTTAGTAATAAATAAAAAAAATGTTAGTATTACCTACCAAAACTATTTTAATTATGACTTTAAAGATACAGTAAGTTTGCGCTATCTTTTGGTAATAAATGGCGTAATTTGTTGTTAATCACCAAAGCATTAAAAAAAAAAACAAAAAACCATTCAACACTTTGCCTTTCCCAACTCCTGAGGTCGGCTTCCATTCAAAATAAACAAAGGTACCTATTTTTTTTTATTTAATATAGCAACAGGTTCCATCTCATTATCGCAATTTAATTAAGAACTGGGGGTAATTAAGGTGTCACTGTAATTAAGATACCATAATATTTATGAAGAAAATATATCTATTATCGATACCGGGAGCTTTAATAAATCCATTTGAACTTAATTGAATGCGTCATAAAATTTCGCAATTTATTTTATAAGGGAAGCATCCTGAAGCATCGCAAATTAGGTCGCTTATACCATTGGCAGTGCATCCGTTGCCTTTTATGCCATAAATATGGGCAAACGATTAAGTATAATCTGCTTTCTATATTCTATTTGTGGCACAACTACGCACTACGCCACTTTTCCCCCGCGACCGACGACTGCAGTGCAATTTACCCGCATTTTAAATGACTCAGAGTAGATTTCTTTGAAATAAAGCTTATATTAAGGTTAATTATATTGCATGCACGCCAGCTGGTTTTTATACTAAATTTTCTTTGGTAATGATTTAACCACAACTCACTTGACATGTATCTAGGTACAGTAGTGGATTTATGTTTTATAGTACGCGGTTTTATTTTAAACTATTTGCAGAGCGAAGTCAACTATGGAAAATATAATATACCTATTCAATTGCATGCGCTATTATGTACGAATATACATGTAAAATGTAATATTAAATATTGATAAATAACATACCTACCCTATTCAATCTTGGCTCACTTTGATCATTTTTTTATTTGGCGCCATAATCGATTGGTAAGAGTCTTGTGCAGTATTATAAATTCTTTTTTGTTACTGTTTTTGGCTTGGTTACTAAGTCCTTTAAACCACGCTTTCGTATTAATAGGCTTAGAATTAATAATAATAATTTAGAATTAGTTTACCTTTGGAATGCGGGTACAACTCATTTCTATTTCTAATATATTTGGCAGCAAAAAAATACGCTTGTTTTTTAATTATTTATTTATTCGCACGAACTATTTGAGTGCTCTCTGTATAATTTCTCCCCCTCCGTGCGTGGTATATTTCTCAATACTGAGTGTCGTGCTTCATCATTTTGTCTTTTTTTTGTATATAATATTTATTAAAGTTTTAATATAAACCTTAATCCATTCACTTAAATCCGGTTTCCGTAAGAACCCTAAAATTGATCTAGTTATATCTGTATGTATATTTTATTATCCAAAAGACAAAATTTACTCAAACTTGTTAGTGAGTCTTACTTTAATGTACTTATCCTTAAAATTTCTCTGTCTTTAAATTGCAGTACCGCAACAAGCTGAACGAACAACAGAACGGCAGGCTGTCGGCGCAACGAGCGGCGCTGGGAGCGCGGCAGGAGGAGATGCGGAGCATCGACCGTCGCGTCTCCGAGCTGCAAGCGCGACTGCTTCGGAAGAGAGCCTTGAACAGGCAACTTGCAGCTGCGCATCGACAGCCGCAGCAGCAGAGGTTTGTGCTTGACTTATTATTACAGATCTCACTTTTGTGCCTAGAAAACGGCTACATACTTATGCAGACTGTCTTATATTTATTTATTTAATCTTCATGAACAGTAGTGGTACCTACATAAGCGGACATAAAGCAACAAGGCATTCTCTACCAGTCAACCTTTGGGTTAAAAAAGACAACACTGTGGTAGGTGTGCACAATAATTATATATATGTATATAGGTGCAAACTTAAATTACTATTGAGTCACGCCACATGGTTACAGATAACGTAGTTTTAACAAATTGGTACCTATATTATGTCTCGTTAGGCGTATCAGGATTGTCTCGTTGAGCAAGTTGGGATTACATAGGGTATGTAAAGGGTTCATTAATCCAATCGAATAGATTTTACTTTTTGATCTCTTGCTAAATTTTCTTTCATATTTAAAGTCAAAATTATCTTGACATTTAAAATTAAAATGGTAATAAGCTACGAATTTCAGTCACAAAATAATTAAGCCTTTTGTGGCGGCGAGTAGCCTACTTCAATATCGTCACAAGTTCATAAAACCGAAACTCCTTGGTGAATGTGGTTCCGTCGCTGTCGGGACGGAACAATAGAGCCTGGAAGCACAATAGACCCTAGGAGAAGTCGAATTTTAATAAATTATTAAAGTTGCGTTTTGTACATTACGTATTTTACAAACAAGTTGAACAAATTAAAATGCATTGAAAAATCTAACTTTTCCATTTTTATTTCCAGATCGACAAATCCCACGCCCTTGCAACAGTTGCCCAGCTATTCTGCTGGTAACACTGGGGTAAACAGTCAACCAAAGAACCAACAAGCTCGAGGAAATGTTGCTGCTGTCGAACCTTATAATCACGTACCCCATGCTCAGAGCGTTAGCCATAATGCCAATTTCCAGGTAACTATTGAAATGAAATCATTGTGCCATTATTACTTTTACAGCTAACAACGCTTTTTTTATCTGTATTTATTGGTTCTATGGCGCCCAATACACAGTAAGCTTTGCAGTCAGTTTTGCCACAGTCAATATTTTGACTGACGAATAACATGTGAAATGCGATGATTGACGTAGCGACTGACTGATATAAGCCATCATTCGTGATTAATGGAAATGACTGACGCTTGCATGACCGTCTTTAGCTGCCAATTCTGTTGTTTTTTTATTGGCAATTAAAAGTTTGACACTGACGTTACAATACATAAAAGTCAAGATTTAGGAAAAGTCAAAATCTATAGAAAAAAATCCATGGCGCGAAATTTTTTTATTCAATTTCGATAATCTATTTCTGTTAAAAAATTAATACAAATTTTAATAACTTGCAGGCGATGAAGCAGAATGTAATTCAAAACAACGTGCCATTAAAACAACACACACAAAGCGACAACATTCAGAGTCATTTAACGCAGGAAGCGCATTATTTGCAACAGAAACAAATGATAAATCCCTTGTTCAACGGCTACACTCATTCGCAGGGGCTCCAAGAGAACCAATATCAGGGACAATATCCCAACAAACATGAGAACTTTAGTCACGTTCAGCAAGGGATCGGCAACGCGTACGACCAGAAACCAATGCACGAACAAAACAAATACATGGACTACCTAAAACAACCGCAATACAGTCCAAACAGCACCAGCAGTTCTAACAGCAATCAAACTAACAAAGATCTGAAAATAAACGAACAAGAATTCCTCCCAGAGTTTGCTGCAAGCAAGTCAGATCCCAAATATCAAACGTTGCCTTACAACACGAAATTCCCTCAGAGTACGAACGGGAAATTAAAACCTGAAGTCAATGGTAAGAACAACGAAAACCAAGACGCGAAAAATGCGATCAACGTAAATCACATGACTGTACATTCTACACCTCTATCGGTTGTAAATAAAAGTCTAGCGACACCTCTAAGTCAAACGGAAACTACATATCAGCAGGAAAATACATATCAGTTGCAAAAATCCGACTCTTCAAGTAGATGTAATCAGGAAGGGAAGGAGAACCACGCATATCCACAGAGTAGGCTAAGTCAGAGTAATAATCAGAGCAGTGAAGCTTCGAAAGGCAGCGGGAAGAGCCAACAAGCGTTGAAGGGCGGCTCACCAAGTTTGGGTTCCAGTACAACATCTGCTAGCAGTTCTATTGGATTTGGGGTGAGTTTCTTAACATACATACCTACTGTAACAACTAAATGTCACTAAAAAGAACTACTAATTTAGATATTTTATCAAACAATGAATTCTACAGTTGCATAGAACCCTCCAGGCAACTATAGAATGCATTAATTAATCCGCCTATTTTAAAAAATAATGTATGATGTGATCACATTCAGAATTTGTCAATTACATTTATTTTCATAAGAGTATCATTCACTTATTAACATAAACTAAGAAACTAGTTTTGAAGTTAATCAGGTGTATTGTAAAAACTTGTAATTATTCACAGTTCATATAAAATTAAAAACTTAATTTAAATTATTAACAACTTTATTTGTAGTTAACAATACTAAATTATTTGCTAATGTGTACATAAGTACTTAACATAATATACCTGCACACCTTGGGTTGAATCATCAACTACCATTAAATGTGTCCACACTAAGCTTGTATCAGTTGCTGCACACCATCACACATCACCTGTAAATATCATCATCATTCATTCATTCCAGAAGCCTGTATCGAGTGTAGCACCCACATCAGTTCAGGTCTCAAGTGGGAAACCGTCACCCATTTACCAGACATCCTCTACAAAGATCCAACCGGTCCAGCCACAGACCGTTCAGACCCAAAGCATCACTGTTTCATCATCAAATCATGTAGCTAGTAATGTGGTGACCTCCCAACCCCAGATTGTTAGGAACACGGCATCTGGACTGTCAAGTACGGGCAGTTCGTTCGCCGGGCAGAATGCGTCGTCACAGAGTATCCTGTTGTCACCGCCACAGAGTGCCAGCACGCCACTCTCGACGCCTGATGTTAGCGGTACAGACAAATCTCCCAAACCGGCCCTACCTCCAAAGCCTACTATCAAGGTATGTACTTGTTACATTCATTGCTAGATTATACCAAGCTCAAGTTGTCATTATTAGTATTAGATTCATACTCATTTTCAACAGTTTTTGTGTCTTCCAAATGTTTCAGCTTTGTTACTAATTATGTTTGTTCCTAATTCTTATACAAACAACATATTTTTAACAACATTATCATCTCATTTCAGACACCACCGAGACAATCAGTGAACACCGATGTGGGCTACAACCAGTCCTCTGAAATCACCCCCATGCCCACCATACCCTTGCCTACAGACCTGTCCAATGACAGTGAACAACAAAGCCAGAAAGAGTCAGTTAGCAGTACAAGTAGCAATGAAATGATAATCAAAGCTCGCCCACTAACTATAAGAAAACCACCGATGAGCGAACAGCCCAAACTTAGAAACATTAGCAACGCCAAGAATGGAATAAGTGTCAGTATAAATAGGCGTATAGAGATGCCACCAGCTTTCTTATTCCCTGAAATGGATCATTTAGTCGATTCCATGCCTAATGAGAACGGCCTAAAGGAGAAGAAACAAAAGGATGAGGTTGATAGAGCATTGAATAATAATAATAATAACATATCAATAAGTCAGGAAGATAGTAAGGATGTTGTAGTGTCGGATATTACAGAGCAGATCAGCTCGGTAGATTTGAACGGTCAGGATTCTCAGGGTACTGAGAATGTTCTGAGGCGGAAGAAGGGCAACTTGAAGCAGGGCGGCAAGGCTCCGCTGGCAAGGCGAGTGAGCTTCGATCCCCTCGCGCTGCTGTTGGATGCTAGTTTAGAAGGCGAGTTGGAACTCGTTAAGAAAACGGCAACACAGGTATGTTAATTTTTTATTTATTTAGTTACTAATTGAATATGGTTGTTATAACAAAAACCCATTACAATGTGATGTTAATTTTTATGTGGTTTGATTTCAGGTGCAGAATGCAAGCGCTGCAAATGACGAAGGGATCACGGCTCTACACAACGCGATTTGCGCTGGGCACTTCGAAATTGTCAAGTAAGTATATAAAATTTATTTCATAATTTACAACAGTTCTGTATTTTTTAATAAAATTACCGTTTATTGGGCAAACTAGTTGCAAAAAAGAGCTTCCTCTAATATTGAATTAATATGTTTGTCGTACATTGCCAAGTTGTGTTTGCGCGTACGATGACGCGGCCCGTGTCTCCGTAAACAAGCACTAAGGAAAGAAGAAAAACCCACATCCTAAGCATATATGTTTCTCATATCAGGGCAAAGCTCCTAGCAAAAGCTAGCATTCTAATTCTAATAAATTATAAATCGATGGAATAAACTAGGATCTCTCCAAACCATTTGAAAACTCATTAGATGCTTCTTAAATGTCCTACAAAATAAATAAATATAAAATTTAACAATTCTCATTGCACAATTCCAGATTCCTAGTGGAGCTAGGTTGCGACGTGAACGCGCAGGACTCGGACGGCTGGACGCCGCTGCACTGCGCCGCCTCCTGCAACAACCTAGCTATGGTGCGCTTCCTCGTCGATAATGGTATGTGTCCTAAATATTATACGAGACGTATGTGGAACAGTGATAAAACATACTATGCTTTTCAAATGAGAATAGTATCGATTGCCAGGAAGTGACGTCACGCCGTAAGAGTCAAATGGAAGAAATTTTGGCAAAATTGAAGAACTCTGAGATGAGTAAAATTGAAGAACTAGATTCTGATTAAACTTTTTATGTTCACAATTTGTAAATAAATTTAAGTTTTCATATATAAATTAAATCTTAACAATTTCTTGCCTCGATTTGCCAGTAAATCGTGACGTCACGACATGGCAAACGATCCTATTCTCATTTGGAACGGAATCCTTCGACCAGACGGATGTTATGCCTTACAGTTGATTTTGGGCTGTGCACCTACGTTACAAATCGGGGGGAAAATTTGATTGCGCGATACAGGATTTCATAATTCTGCAGTTCTTATTATAGCGCCATAGATGTCGCTACAAATTCGTCTTGTAAATTCCGTGCTGAAAAATTACTTTCTAACTGTTGATTATATGGTTGTGGAGATTGCTGCTCCTTCTAAAGTTTATACACTGGTATAGTTTATTATCAACGGCAGAGGTAATTGTAGCCGTCGATACGTGGCGGCATCGGCGACAACTGTCAACCTACTGACAATTGACACGCGATAGCTGCCGCTGATCTTGATCTTTGTTGAAATGTGCTCTAAGGATGTCTCTAGAGGAGGAGACTAGTAGACGTACCATAAGATCGTTACAATAAACCCTTTACCGTCTTACCTCTTAAGTCTTTAGTATTGTACAATCAACTCATCATCATCCTTATTAATGTTCCCACTGCTGGGACACAGGCCTCCTCTTTAGGAGAGGCAACTCAAGGGTATCGTACAATACTCACCGCGAAAGACGGCTATTTTCGTGAATCAATTTAAATGAGAAATTAACTCTTCGGATAAAACTAGTGCGCCTTACCATCAACGATTGTATCACTGCTTACTATCAGGTGGGATCGCAGTAAAGCACTAGTTTATTGAAATTAAAAAAAAATGTCCTCAAATTAGCCCAATAGCAACCTAACAACTGGCGCCATTATTGTACTCGTATAATTCTCCACTACTACCGCCATCTAACGTTTAATCTGTGCACAATTTCAGGCGCGTGTATATTCGCAACCACGCTGTCTGACCACGAGACGGCGGCCGAGAAGTGCGAAGAGGACGAGGAGGGCTTCGACGGATGCTCCGAATATCTCTACAGTGAGTAACGTGACCTATGTATTTGAGTTAGAACAGGGTTCTGAGAACTGTCGAAAGATGGCACTCTTTTAATGTAATGTGGAAGCTATATGTATGTATAGTTCTTAACTAACAGCATAGCGTAATTAGCTTTGTAATGTTTCCACTGCTGGGATGTAGGCCTTTTCTCTAAGAGAAAAGTCCTCTAATGAATAGGCCACCAGGCCTTGGGGTTTAAACAATAGAAACACAGGATACTGTCTTTACTGTGTTTCTATTGATTGACGAGTTTGGGTCAAAGCTACTGGGCCAAAGTAAAACGACTACAGTTATAAAAATAAACTTTATTGATTGCTGTCTGTCAACCAAAACGTTAGTTTTTTGTTCTTTTATTTTTTACTAGCTTTTGTCAGCGGCTTCGCCCGCGTACATAAAATATAGCCTATGTCACTCAGGAGTAAAGCAGCTTTCTATTGTTGCTAATTTTTTTCCAATCAGACCAGTAGTTCCAGAGATTACCTCCTACAAACAAAAAAAACAAACTTTACCTCTTTATTATATGAGTGAGATTACTTCTGCCATGCGGTTTACCGCACTAGAGCAGTAATCATTTTCCATGATGTTTGCAGGTGTACAAGAAAAGCTCGGCATCATGAACAACGGGCTCGTGTACGCGGTGTTCTCGTACAGCGCGGCGCGCAGCGACGAGCTGTCGTTCGACACGGGCGCGCGCCTGCACGTGCTGCGCAAGGGCGACGACAGCGAGCGCGAGTGGTGGTGGTGCCGCGCCGACACCAGCGCAGAGGGATACGTGCCCAGGAACTTGCTGGGGGTACGTTAAACAACTATTTCATTTATCATCCTTTTGAGCATAGCATTAGCCTTATATTAATCCCACTGTTAGGACACGGGCCTTCTCCCTAGGAGAGGGAGTGGGCCGTAATCCACCACACGAGCTCAGTGCGGGTTGGATGTTTCATGTCACCTGAACCTGTGTATTAAGAGCTGTGGTAATGAAATAAATTACACAGGGCTGCTCCTCTCCCCCATCCGAAGGGTAAGGCAGGCCCTTCTGCAGCGGTGGCGACTAGGCTGCGCCTGCCGCATCCCGAAGAACCGTCGGCTAGCGCCGACTAGACAATTGTTGACAATAAGGCGTATGACGACGTCATGAAGAAGGCCAAGCAAGTGGTATTACCTCTCCTCGAGGAGCTAGGAGCCTCTACGGGCTTCCGAGCAGGTCTTGCGATATCCCGTCAAGGCCAAGGGCAATGTTCGACCTCTACGCCGCTTCCCCCACTACCGCGGCGACTGCCGCTTCCCCCAATACCGCGGCGACTGCCGCTTCCCCCACTACCGCGGCGACTGCCGCTTCCCCCAACACCGCAGCAGTCGCCGCTTCCCCCACTACCGCGGCGACTGCCGCTTCCCCCAACACCGCGGCAGTCGCCGCTTCCCCCACTACCGCGGCGACTGCCGCTTCCCCCAACACCGCGGCAGTCGCCGCTTCCCCCACTACCGCGGCGACTGCCGCTTCCCCCAACACCGCGGCAGTCGCCGCTTCCTCCACTACCGCGACGACTGCCGCTTCCCCAACACCGCGGCAGTCGCCGCTTCCCCCACTACCGCGGTGACTGCCGCTTCCCCCAACACCGCGGCAGTCGCCGCTTCCCCCACTACCGCGGCAGTCGCCGCTTCCCCCACTACTGCGGCGACTGCCGCTTCCCCCAATACCGCGGCAGTCGCCGCTTCCTCCACTACCGCGACGACTGCCGCTTCCCCCAACACCGCGGCAGTCGCCGCTTCCCCCACTACCGCGGCGACTGCCGCTTCCCCCACTACCGCGGCGACTGCCGCTTCCCCCAACACCGCGGCAGTCGCCGCTTCCCCCACTACCGCGGTGACTGCCGCTTCCCCCAACACCGCGGCAGTCGCCGCTTCCCCCACTACCGCGGTAGTCGCCGCTTCCCCCACTACCGCGGCGACTGCCGCTTCCCCCAACACCGCGGCAGTCGCCGCTTCCCCCACTACCGCGGCGACTGCCACTTCCCCCAACACCGCGGCAGTCGCCGCTTCCCCCACTACTGCGGCGACTGCCGCTTCCCCCAATACCGCGGCAGTCGCCGCTTCCTCCACTACCGCGACGACTGCCGCTTCCCCCAACACCGCGGCAGTCGCCGCTTCCCCCACTACCGCGACGACTGCCGCTTCCCCAACACCGCGGCAGTCGCCGCTTCCCCCACTACCGCGGCGACTGCCGCTTCCCCCACTACCGCGGCGACTGCCGCTTCCCCCAACACCGCGGCAGTCGCCGCTTCCCCCACTACCGCGGCGACTGCCACTTCCCCCAACACCGCGGCAGTCGCCGCTTCCCCCACTACTGCGGCGACTGCCGCTTCCCCCAATACCGCGGCAGTCGCCGCTTCCTCCACTACCGCGACGACTGCCGCTTCCCCCAACACCGCGGCAGTCGCCGCTTCCCCCACTACCGCGGCGACTGCCGCTTCCCCCACTACCGCGGCGACTGCCGCTTCCCCCAACACCGCGGCAGTCGCCGCTTCCCCCACTACCGCGGCGACTGCCACTTCCCCCAACACCGCGGCAGTCGCCGCTTCCCCCACTACTGCGGCGACTGCCGCTTCCCCCAACACCGCGGCAGTCGCCGCTTCCCCCACTACCGCGGCGACTGCCGCTTCCCCCAACACCGCGGCAGTCGCCGCTTCCTCCACTACCGCGACGACTGCCGCTTCCCCAACACCGCGGCAGTCGCCGCTTCCCCCACTACCGCGGTGACTGCCGCTTCCCCCAACACCACGGCAGTCGCCGCTTCCCCCACTACCGCGGCGACTGCCGCTTCCCCCAACACCGCGGCAGTCGCCGCTTCCCCCACTACCGCGGTGACTGCCGCTTCCCCCAACACCGCGGCAGTCGCCGCTTCCCCCACTACCGCGGCAGTCGCCGCTTCCCCCACTACTGCGGCGACTGCCGCTTCCCCCAATACCGCGGCAGTCGCCGCTTCCCCCACTACCGCGACGACTGCCGCTTCCCCCAACACCGCGGCAGTCGCCGCTTCCTCCACTACCGCGACGACTGCCGCTTCCCCAACACCGCGGCAGTCGCCGCTTCCCCCACTACCGCGGCGACTGCCGCTTCCCCCACTACCGCGGCGACTGCCGCTTCCCCCAACACCGCGGCAGTCGCCGCTTCCCCCACTACCGCGGCGACTGCCACTTCCCCCAACACCGCGGCAGTCGCCGCTTCCCCCACTACTGCGGCGACTGCCGCTTCCCCCAATACCGCGGCAGTCGCCGCTTCCTCCACTACCGCGACGACTGCCGCTTCCCCCAACACCGCGGCAGTCGCCGCTTCCCCCACTACCGCGGCGACTGCCGCTTCCCCCAACACCGCGGCAGTCGCCGCTTCCTCCACTACCGCGACGACTGCCGCTTCCCCCAATACCGCGGCGACTGCCGCTTCCCCCACTACCGCGGCGACTGCCGCTTCCCCCAACACCGCAGCAGTCGCCGCTTCCCCCACTACCGCGACGACTGCCGCTTCCCCCAACACCGCGGCAGTCGCCGCTTCCCCCACTACCGCGGCGACTGCCACTTCCCCCAACACCGCGGCAGTCGCCGCTTCCCCCACTACCGCGGCGACTGCCACTTCCCCCAACACCGCGGCAGTCGCCGCTTCCTCCACTACCGCGACGACTGCCGCTTCCCCCAACACCGCGGCAGTCGCCGCTTCCCCCACTACCGCGGCGACTGCCGCTTCCCCCAACACCGCGGCAGTCGCCGCTTCCTCCACTACCGCGACGACTGCCGCTTCCCCCAACACCGCGGCAGTCGCCGCTTCCCCCACTACCGCGGCGACTGCCGCTTCCCCCACTACCGCGGCGGCTGCCGCTTCCCCCAACACCGCGGCAGTCGCCGCTTCCCCCACTACCGCGGCGACTGCCGCTTCCCCCAACACCGCGGCAGTCGCCGCTTCCTCCACTACCGCGACGACTGCCGCTTCCCCAACACCGCGGCAGTCGCCGCTTCCTCCACTACCGCGACGACTGCCGCTTCCCCAACACCGCGGCAGTCGCCGCTTCCCCCACTACCGCGGCGACTGCCGCTTCCCCCAACACCGCGGCAGTCGCCGCTTCCCCCACTACCGCGGCGACTGCCGCTTCCCCCAACACCGCGGCAGTCGCCGCTTCCCCCACTACCGCGACGACTGCCGCTTCCCCAACACCGCGGCAGTCGCCGCTTCCTCCACTACCGCGACGACTGCCGCTTCCCCAACACCGCGGCAGTCGCCGCTTCCCCCACTACCGCGGCGACTGCCGCTTCCCCCAACACCGCGGCAGTCGCCGCTTCCCCCACTACCGCGGCGACTGCCGCTTCCCCCAACCGGCACGCGGCGCGGCGCGGCGCGGTGGTTGGCTCTCCGTCCAGTCATCTGGTAACAGTCTGGGCCAAGACAAGCCGTCAACGGCGCGCTCTGTTCCCGCGCGCCTCATTGAGTTGTCAGCAAATGTAGAGGCCCAACTGCAGGGCCGAAGCCTACTGGGGTCCTGGTCCGATTTCTGAAAGGAAGGTCCGACCCCGGTATGAAGGCTAAGAAGGAACAGGGTGGGCCGTTTAATCAGTAAAAGTCTGACACTGTCTCCCAATCTGCCCAAGGGCGGGAGTTGTCATTGGATGCTTTTTACGCACTATAAAAAAAAACAATTCTCATTCGAACTCTCCGGTTAGTCGACCGAGTTTATTTTAGGTAATTTAACTAATAAATATTATTTTTTTTTGTTTCAGTTATATCCACGAGTAACCACACAGCAAGATTGAAGTCTTGAATTATGACCTGATTAATTTGTAAATATCTATTAGTTACTTTTATTTTTTATGTATTTATATCACTGTAATCTAAAAGTAACGACGCTGTATACAATTTTATCAAATCTAATATTTTGTAAATATTTAACTGTGTAAGTCAAATGAATGAGATTATATTGTACATTTTATAAATATTTTGAGTCATCACTGATATTATTGGTCATAAAATTTGTATATCTTAGTTCTGCAAATGTTGTGAACTATTACACATAAACTGACAATACAAATAATTATGAAGAATTAACGCTGGAGTTTTATTTTGTCTTAATAATTGTATGTAGTTTGTCACATAGCCCAACATCGCTACAAGATTCAGGATTCAGATACTGTTATCAATTACTACATCTTCAACTTAAGAGCCAGTGAAATGCACGAAAGAGTCATCCCATTTATCGCTATATAAAACAAAACCGGTCAAGAGCTTGACGGGCCACGCCCACTTTAGGGTTCCGTAGCTTCCTGTCACACACATCACAAGTTTCTCAAACTGTAACAGAACTCTTAAACTACGCTACGACTTCAGCGTGAAGTAGCCCATGTATAAATTAGTAACAATTTCCTAAGAGATGGTGCTGTACCCTGTGGTAATTTTGGATTGCGTGAACCAATTTTAATCTTTTTAGGGTTCCGTAGTCAACAAGGAACCCTTATAGTTTCGCCAAGTCTGTCTGTCTGTCCGCAGATAATCTCAGCGACTGTTAGCACTAGAAAGCTGAAATTTAGTATCAATATGTAGATCAATCAAGCCAACAAAGTGCAAAAACAAAAAGTGATAAAAAAATGTTTTATTATGTACCTACGTCCCCTACACGTAGTGGGAAATGATTTTTCCATTTCTGCCATAACGTGTGAGACATTGTTGGATAGGTATTTAAAATTATGATTTACAATTTTTTTGTTTATCTATCGATGTTACGTGGAGTGGAATCTTACATTTTTCAAGAAATTAAAGTTTAAATTTTAATAAATAGCTCAAAATTGTACATTTTGATCGGATTCGAGTTTTTTTTTTGTGTTTTGCATTTTCTGAGAAAACTTACCATATTTTTTACACTATCAAAAAGTACAGATTTCATAAGAAACCTACCGGCTTATTAAAAAAATCGCATATTTTGACGTGATGGGTGCATATGGGGCCCCACCACGATCTTCGGGGCCCAAGTCAACCTCCCCTGCAAGTTGGGGCACCTGCCGAACAACAGACGAGGCTCTGGCGCTGGCTTTCCCTTTTAGGGTTGGGAGGTCAGACGGCAGTCGCTCCCGTAAAGGCCACAAATAGCCACTAATATGGATAGAACTGGAAAGAGTGTTGCCACGGATAGGGCGCCGCCGCAAAACGGCGCGCAGGAGATTCGCCCGACTCCTGTGGCAAGTGGGCAAGGGCTACCGTGTATGGGGCGAACACGGCCAAAGACGCGAGCCCCAACCCGGAAAATCCGCTTCGCCAGCCTCAACATTGGCACGCTGACCGGACGCGCGAGAGAGTTAGCCGATGTGCTTCTTAGGCGAAAGGTGGCCGTGGCATTCCTGCAGGAGACTCGGTGGAAAGGCCGCAGGTCCCGGCTCATCGGGAATGGCTACAAGCTGATCTACACGGGTGCAGCCGGTGGGGAGAACGGGGTGGCCGTTGTACTCTCCGAGGAGTTTCAAGACGCAGTCCTGGAGGTGAAACGCTACAGTGATCGGCTTATGGTCGTAAGTGTGCTTATTGACGGGGTTGTAACCCACTTGATAAGTGCCTACGCACCTCAGGTCGGTTGCAGCGACACTGAAAAGGCTGCGTTCTGGGATCAACTCGGTGGGGTGCTTCGTGGCATCCCGTTGTCGCAGGGAATCGTTTTGGGTGGTGATCTGAACGGTCATGTGGGTGACAGGTGCAAGGACTTTGAGCATGTTCACGGTGGCTTTGGATACGGTAGCCGTAACGCCGAAGGGGAGACTATCCTCCAAACGTGTGCGGCTGCCGGCCTTGCCATCGTGAACACGTATTTCAAAAAGAAATCCGAACACCTGGTTACCTACAAGAGCGGGAGGTACGCTACCCAAATCGATTTCTTACTCACACGGAGGCACCATATCAGTAAGGTAGCCAACTGCAAGGTCATACCCGGCGAGAGTCTCACTGCACAACACCGTCTCCTTGTCATGGACTTGCGCGTCAAGCCTAAGGTCAAGTTTGTTGAGCGCCAACAACGCCGAATACGGTGGTGGCGACTGAATGAAGCCACGTCCCAGTCGTTCGCGTCGGCCATCGGCGATAAGTGCGATGGTACCGATGGCGAACCTGTGCAAAGCCACTGGGACAGGATTCAGGTTGCCATCACTGAGGCTGCAAAGTCGGTGCTCGGCTTGTCCAGGGGCGGCCGCAGGTGTGACAAGGAGACTTGGTGGTGGGATGACACAGTCCAGAAGGAGATCAAAGAGAAGAAAGCCCTCTTCAAAACGTGGCAAGCTTCCAAATCTCCCGAAGACCGCGACGCATACAGAACCGCAAAACGTGCCGCCAAGAGAGCCGTAGCCAGAGCCAGACGAGACCACTTACAGCCACTTTATGATAAGTTGGAATCGTCTGAGGGGCAAAAGCTCATTTATAAGTTGGCACGTTCCAGGGTCAAAGCGGCACTGGATATCTCTAAGTGCCGCTGTGTAAGAGACCCTGACGGCAATCTGTTATGCGAGGACCACGCGGTGAAGGAGAGATGGCGCTCGTACTTCCACGAGCTGCTGAACAAGCAGCACAAAGAGGTGCTGTCTCCGGTTCTCCCTCCAAATCAGGGCCTTGTGCCCCCGGTTACGCCTGAAGAAGTGCATGTGGCTCTTCGCCGCATGAAGAACCGGAAAGCTGTCGGTGCCGATGGAGTCCCCATTGAAGCCTGGAAGGCGATGGGTCCTCATGGTGTGGGCATCTTAACCCACCTATTTAACCGCATGCTCCTCACCGGAAAGATCCCTAGTCAATGGAGACTGAGTATTATCACTCCAGTCTTCAAAGGCAAGGGATCGGTGCAGGAGTGTGGCGACTACCGGGGGATTAAGGTTATGTCCCACACCATGAAGCTCTTCGAGCGGGTGATTGACTCTCGGATCCGACAGGAGTGCACCGTCTCGGGATGTCAATATGGGTTTCGACCAGGCCATGGCGCCATGGATCCCATCTTTGCCCTAAGGGTTACCATGGAGGGATACAGATCGAAGAATACGCCTCTGCACCTCTTGTTCCTAGACATGCAGAAGGCCTTCGACTGTGTCCCCCGTGATGTGATCTGGTGGGCGCTGAGATCCAAACGAGTGCCCGAGACCTATGTTGACATCATCCGAGATATGTACCGAGACTCCGGTTCTGTGGTTCGGACCGCTGTTGGCGATACGAAACCCTTCCCCATCACCGTCGGAGTTCACCAGGGCTCTGTCCTTAGTCCGTTTCTGTTCAGCGTGGTGCTGGACGTGCTGTCCTCCACCATCAGGGACTTACATGAGCGGCCGCCATGGCTGCTCATGTATGCAGACGACATCGCGCTGGCGGACTCGGACAGTGGGCGCTTGGTTCGACGTGTGGCAGCGTGGAAGGAATCGCTGGAAAACGGCGGTCTGAAAATTAATGCGGCGAAGACCGAGTACTTGGCCTGTAACACAATTAACGCTGCTCCTGTTCGCATTGGCGAAGACACAGTTGAGCGCACGGAACAGGTCAGGTACTTGGGATCGGTGCTCCACGAGTCCGGGGATGTCGATTGCGACGTCGAGTCACGTATCTCGGCGGCCTGGGCGAAATGGCGTGAGGTGGCGGGGGTTATCTGTGACCCCAAAATGCCGGTTAGGCTCAAAGGACAGGTCTATAAGACCATCATTAGGCCTGTCCTTTTGTATGGCAGTGAAGCGTGGCCTGTACTTGAGCGACATAAGCAAAGCCTGCGTGTCACGGAAATGAATATGCTGCGCTGGATGTCTGGAGTTTCGCGGAAAGACCGCATTAAGAACTCCCGCATCCGGGGCAGCCTTCAGGTCCGTGACATAGCAGATAAACTGCAGGAGGGTCGCTTACGCTGGTATGGCCACGTTTTACGAAAACCGGCAGACTACGTGGGTAACAGATGCCTCGCCATGCCGCCTCCGCCGGGACCCGGAAAACGAGGTAGGCCTAAGAGGCGTTGGATCGACGTCGTAAGGGACGATATGCGTGCTAATGGGCTTAAGGCAGAGGACGCAAAAGACCGAGCGAAGTGGAGACGACTAGCCAGGAAAGCGGACCCCGGGCACCGAGGTGAAAGCCAAGGTAGCAACCGGGACTTACGCTAGGCTGATGATGATGATTTTGACGTGATAATTTTCGATTGAAAATTAGGGTGTTTTTTCGATATTGAATCAAAATAACAGCAATTGTGAATATTTTAAATCAAAAAAATTACAGTAAGTTTGGGATATGAAACGGTAATTTTTCATCAAATGTTGTAAAAAAAGTCATTTTTGAAAAAGATAAAAATTAAAAACTAAAAACTCGGTTTTTGGACTTTTCACATAGATTTTGAGGTTATGTGTAATAAGTGTACTTAAATACAAAAGTGGTAGATCTTTTTATGAGCTACAAGTGTCCCATTTGAATTTTTTCCCTAGAACCAGTAGTTTTGGCGGAAAACAAGATAAACCGTTTTTTAGCTTAAGGCTAAAAGCGCACACCCATCCACTTCTCGACTTCAGATCGACCGTAATTTATTTTTCCTTAAATTACGTTTCATCATTCTGTTCCCTTTCAAAAGTTATCTGTGACCTACAAATAAAACGATTACAGTAAAGATAACTACCATTGTAGGCAGGCTATAATATGTTGTGTTTGAATATTTCATTCTAAAAACGAAAAACTCAGAAAAAACATGGATTCTTAAAGATTTTAATTACGCGCATTATAACGCGTTATTTTCAATATGACCGATATTTTTTGTGTGTAACGAACGATACCATTTATTGAAAGTATACGTTATGATTTTATTTACAATAAACAAAACTAGATGGCAGGAGATGTTAGTTTTCAAACAGATTTAAAATTATTTCGATTAGATGCCATAGCCCCAAAGACGCAAATGCCCCGGGTGACCTTATGTTACAATTTTAGTTCAGAAATAAAAAACAACAACAAAAACACAACATCCCACAAAAATCTTAATATTAATATTTCTGTGGTTCATCCTATCAAGTTCAAAATAATTTTCCTAAAAAGGCTTTTTATATTTCTACTTTTTAGATATTTCATATTTTCTAAACGTATGGTTCAAAAGTCAGAGGGGGGGACGCATTGTTGGTGAAAATATTAACACTATCAATAAATTATTTGTAATCATTTTTAAATATCTATCCAACAATATAAGCACAAGTTAGGGTAGAAATGAAAAAAAAAATCACTTTCCACTTTACGTATAGGGGAGCTGCCAGGGCCTGGGAATAAGGCAAGGAAGGAATGGGGTATATTTTTTAGTCAGTAAGAGTCTGACACTGTCTCCCTCTCTGCACTTTATCTAAGCGAGATTTAACTCATAGATATTGCTCATCACCGAACATAATTATTATTATGATTGCTTGAAGGAGAAAACCTTTACGAATCTCATGTAGCTAAACAAACGCGCTGCGGCCGCACGTCATATTAAATGAGAAAAAAAAAATAAGCCAAGAGCGTGTTGGGCTACGCTCAGTGTAGGGTTCCGTAATTCCCCCCGTCACAAAATTCCTATTGCCTATGTAAAAATTAGTAACTCAATTTCCCGAGAGATGGCGCTGTACCCGGTGGTAATTTTGGATTGCGTGAACCGATTTTACTTTTTGTATTTTTATGCGAAAGAAGATTCGCTCAGGATAATGAAATATGTAAAAAAGTTAAAAAAAAAAATGCTAGCATGTACATTTTTTTTTTTTAAATTAGTTCAGAACTTATTTTTTAATTTTTTGCAAAAACTGTTCGTCCTATCAAGTTCAAAATAATTTTCCTAGAAAGTTTACTTAAAGTTCTACTTTTGAGATTTGTTTCATTTTTCTAAAATTATGGTTCAAAAGTTAGAGGGGACGGCTTGTTTTTTAATTTTGGATCGATTATTTTTCGGGACCCTTAATGATTTTTGAATTCCTATCCAACAATATATCACACGTTGTGGTATAAATGAAAAAAAAAATCACTTCCCACTTTACGTGTAGGGGAGGTTACCTAATATTTTTTTTTTACCACTTTTTGTTTGTGCACTTTGTCGGCGTAGTTGATATACATATTGATACCAAATTTCAGCTTTCTAGTGTTAACGGTCGCTGAGATTATCCGCGGACGGACAGACAGACAGACAGAGACTTGGCGAAACTATAAGGGTTCCTTGTTGACTACGGAACTCAAACAATAGCAGCGCTACAGCCGCGCGCACGTTATAGCCGAGCTGTGTGTAACGTGCACGTGCAGCATTTGGAGACGTCCTAATATCTTTTATCATCTACACTATCTACACTAATATAATAAAGAGGTAAAGTTTGTTTTTTTATTTTTGTGTTTGTAGGAGGTAATCTCTGGAACTAATAGTTCGATTGGAAAAATTGAAGCTATAATAGAAAGCTGCTTTACTCCTGAGTGACATAGGCTATAGGTATAGTACATTTTGATACAAGTGCAGGAAGTTTGTCATTGCGACCGAGGCGAAATTCGCACGAGCCGCAGGCGAGTGTGTTATGGAGCCGAGGGCTGCAATGACAAATCTGCACGTGTGTCAAACGACGTTTTTCAATACACTTACGACTTGTGAAATAAAGAAACAAAAAATTTACAGTAGATATTTTAAGAAATATATAAGTATAGCATTCAAATCTGCTCTGGTCAATTTCTAATTTCGTGGGGTCGTCCAGCGACTCTGGGGGACGCCTCGCGCCTGATTCGATAAACTAAGTAAAACAAAATAATCACCCGTGACCGTGACGATAAGGAAGGAATAAAAAAGCCCTTGTTGTGATAAACTCAAAAAGCACTTGGGTGATATACATGCTATATTGAACCTAATAGGAGTGCGATAAGAGGCAGTTTTCGAGTAAGTGTATTGAAAAATTATTTATATAACATGGATATTAACCGAGCTATCACAACTTTTGTCTCACAAATTTTCCGCGGTAGTCGCGGGCAGAAGCTAGTGTATTTATAAATTTATGGATCTTTCAGACCACTACAACGTAACTATCCTAAGGCTACCCACCGACCTTAATTTCATCATCTAATTCTTGATCAGCGCGAAATTCAAATGTGTCGTTCGAAAATCCGTAAAATCAGGAACACAATCTATAGATACTAATATTATAAGGCTGAAGAGATTGTTTGGTTGAATGCGCTAATCTCAGGAACAACTGGTTTTTTTTTTATCGTGGGCAAAAATCATCCAATGACGAGTCCCGCTTTTGGGCGGAGCGGGTAGCAATGTCAGACTCTTACTGACTAAACACCCAATCCCGTTCCTTCTCTACCCTTCGCATTGGGGCCGAAACTTCCTTTCAGAAAGAGACCCTATGCCCCAGTAGGCTTCGACCCGCCTTTTGCAGATTCCCTACGGCTTTGCTGCCAACTCCTTGAGGCGTGCGGGAACAGAATACGCGGACGACTTGGCTTGATCCGGACTGTTACCAGACAACCGGACGGCGAGCTACCCATTGCTTGCCGTCCGTAAGCCCGCGCCTAGGAATTACTGGTCCAATTAAAAAAACATATTTCTGTGTTAGATAGCCCATTTATCGAGGAAGGCTATTTAAAATTACGCTACTACCTACGAGAGCGGAGCAGTAACTAACGGTGCAGGTGAAACCGCGGGGACAGCTTGTAGTATATAATATCACTTACCAAATAAATAACGAACTCCCATCACTTTCAACTTTTATCACATTCACAAAAACTCAGCTTGCACTCAATTAATTTCAACATTTCAACTAAGGAAAAAGATTTTTAGTTTGATCACAATTTGTCTATTGATTATTGATGGCCTCATTTAGGAAATTTCCGTTGTGCAATTTTTTTATGTACCCTCTTATTCTTTAACCATATTTTATTTTTCGTTAAAATGCATCGAAGCACAGAAATACATTTTGATTTTGTACAAAACATTTTACCTCGCCGCCATTTAGTCGTAAAAGCTCCGACACAGGTGGTAACCCATGGTAAACACATTGGCACGTTACGTCACCAGCACTAGGTTCAATACGTCCGTCTTGGTCAACCGTCCGAGAGCAACTGTACACAGTTGTCTGTGATTCCGAGACAAGTACACAAACACTTTGCTAATACTAGGAGCTATAATCGACAACCGACCTTCAATGCACAAAAGTTTTTCGGGCCTTATCTCTAGGGAGCTGAGAGGAATCATAGCAACGGATTCAATTTATTTATCATCATTACATAGTATAAAACAAAGTCGCTTCGTCCCTATGTATGCTTAGATCTTTAAAATACGCAACGAATTTTGATGCAGTTTTTTTAACAGATAGAGTGATTCAAGAGCCGGGACCCGGAAAACGAGGTAGGCCTAAGAGGCGTTGGATCGACGTCGTAAGGGACGATATGCGTGCTAATGGGCTTAAGGCAGAGGACGCAAAAGACCGAGCGAAGTGGAGGCGACTAGGCAGGAAAGCGGACCCCGGGCACCGAGGTGAAAGCCAAGGTAGCAACCGGGACTTACGCTAGGTTGATGATGAGAGTGATTCAAGAGGAAGGTTTATGTGTATAATACATGCATAATATATTAAATATCAGTTCCCGTGCGAAGCTGTGGCGGGTCGCTAGTTTATTATAAACTTTATTGTACACCTCATAATGTGGACAGGATAAACATTTACAAAACTAAGTGTACAGTGGAAGTGCTTCAGTCCACTGCGAAGACGTGACAACCTCTAGCTTTTTACTTCCCTGTCTGTATCTATCTGCTTGCTTCGCTAATTTGCCTCTTAGCGACATAGCTATACGGGTTAGATTCCCGTGTAGCGTAGGAGTAGGTGTATCACCTACCACCCTACAGTACAATGGGCGGTCTTATCGCACGGGGCATTTTTTTACAGACAACCTTTAGGTGAACTAAACAAAAGGAGATATATTTGGATTCAACTTATTTGCCGCGTACTACAATCATAAACTCTTGAACCTCAAGCGAACACCGGCGTTCGCACACATATTGTCTATTATGTCTCTAAATACAGTATTCGAAAGGTTAATTGTTTTACCGTACATGGTTGAGTACAGTGTCGAAAAATTAAGGCTGCTACCAAGAATCAAAACAAACAAAATAAAACTTATATTATAAAAATTTATTATCTAAAATACATTCACATGTCGCCCTCATCAGAATCCTCAATATCAGCCAGGGCCTGCTTGGCCAAGTTCTCTGCTTCGCTGGCCAGTTCCTTGGGTACCAGCTGGTGACGACCCTTTGTGTCCTTGGAAACCCATGAGAGCTCTAGCTCGAACTGCTTGTCCTTTAGTTCATCGTGCACGATGTAGATGCTGAAATGTAATAAGACAAAAATAAATTATGTATTATAGAATATTTTTTATTTTATTTATCATTTATTCTTGCTTTTTTCACTCTTCTAGTAAGGTGCATTATGCACGGCAATAGAAAAATGTGATAAATGAAGAACCGCTCGACCGATTTTGTGGAAACTTCACATAAACCATCAACTAAATAGTCCGAACAAAGCCGTAACATTTGGTTTGAATAGGTGAACCCGTTCTTGAGGTAAAAAATAATAACGAAAAGTGGCATTGATTTTTATACATATAGATTTAATTCTAGATGCAGTTAGTGTAATGTGAAATAATTGTACTGTTTATTTGTTTAAACGATAATAATAATAATTCGACGATTTTTTTTTATTCTAGATGAGTCCGGTGCTAGATAAGTGAGTTTGTTATGCCTCTGTAGTGTAACAACTAAAATTGTAGACGCAATTTTGACTTCGGAATGTTATGTCTAGTACCCAGCAATCTGAAATGCCCAATGTGCAGGTCATTGTTTTACCTTCCAAACACATCATTTTTCAACCAATCTAATGCAAATGGTGGCATAAAATCGACGCTTGAACAATTAACCAAAAATAAACACTACAAATTACTGCCACAAGGGTTTTTCATTCATCTTTTTTTATTGTGTGATTTTGAAAACAATTGTTAGATTATTACAAACACTAAGCTTTGCACTGAGTTCAAGATAGTGGCTTGTTGTACGCCAAGTGACTGTTCTGTTTGAGATAGGATAATAATAAATAATGTAGTTAATAAATAATATTGTCTAAAATATTAAGCTTTTCTATCTGCAAATAATTCTGCACTTACACATCCCACTCAGACTAACTTCTTATCAAGATACATAGGCCATCATCCTATCTACTACAGTACGGCCGTCGAATCTTGGCGAGTGTGAAGTAAGCCTAGGAGCGAATTTTAGCTCTTGTGCACTCGTAAAAAAATATATGGCTTGTTATTGCTGTTAAAAACCTAACTTCACACTCGCCAAGATCCGACGGCTGTACTGTAAGTTATAGTTAACATTAGATTTTATCCTCAATTATTGCAGTATCTTTGTATTCTATCTGTATTTGTTCTTTTCTTTTTTAAGTATTTGTGTGTACATAAATAAATAAATACAACTATTCGAAAATAGTGTTGCTGGAAGAAAAATTTGTATTTTTACAGATAGTTGATCCATGTCTAGGTTTCTAGTGTATGGATGAAAGTTAATACACTCGGGAAAAAGACCCAAATATTAAATTCTTAGTGTCGGCCAAATGTTAAGAAAAATAGTTACAAGATATTATATTAGTTTGCAGACAGTTCTTACTTTTATAATGCACCCATTTTTGAATCATTAAAAATAAAAATAAAATATCACTTCCTTCAGTGTATAATTTACAGTCTCTTTGTACCATAATACAGTTAAGTTTTTGTTTTCATAATTTACCTAATAGTAATATTGGTATTCTTCAGTATACTTCCATATAACACTTGTGGCCAAATTCACCAATAAAACTAATCGCGACAAAAAACAGTTTAGAGCGTCTAATCGAGATTATAGCTTCATTTCGCGTTCAAAATAAAACACGTTTGTCTTTTGTTTTAAGTAATCGCGATTAGTTTTACTGGTGAATGTGGGCCTTAGTTTACTTAGGGTTTACTTGTAAGGACCAAATTCACCAATAAAACTAATCGCGATTATTTAAAACAAAACACAGTTTGAGCGTCTAATCGAGATTATAGTGGTTTGTTTTTAAATAATCGCGATTAATTTCATTGGTGAATGTGGCCCTAATGGTTTATTTATGAAATGAATACTCACATCCTAGCGGCCTCCTTGATAAGTTCCTTGACAGTGAGGTCAGCAAGCTTCAATTTTTCAATTTCAGTCTTGGCAGCCTGTTTTGCTTTGCCTACTGCACATCCAAAGTATGACTGAAACATACAAGATAGATAAATTAGATTTCCATATGACTGGTACAGAAATATTGAGTATTTTTTTTAATATAATATTGGGGAACAGATCAAGATAATGTTTGACATAATATATTTTATGAAATATATCTCAAACATTGTCTTATGATCATATACCATAGGCCACAACCACATAAATCATAAATTATAATGTTAACATAACATCAGAATTATAGTGTTCCTATTGCTGGGACTCGGGCCTCCTCTCTAGGAGAGAGAATTGGTTGTAATCTACCATGCAAGCCCAGTGTGGGTTGGTGGATGTCACATATCTTCCAATTTTTGATAAATTATATTAACCAGTGATTAATTGTAACCTAATAAAGGTAAAGAATCAAAATGAAAGTGTTGTGTAAGCAACTGTATGTACAATCTTAATTTAAATATTTTTAGAGCAGGACCATTGGAAATTATAGTGTATTCCTCATTATAATGGCTATGCCAAGAAATTGTTATCTGTGGGCAAACCTATGCAATGCAATAATACGTATAAATACTGTACAGGAAGAGGCTGAGTGTGAAAGGTTTTCTGTATTTTACAAATTTTATTTTATATAGCATAGTGGAGAGTGTCTTACGAGAGTCTTAAAAATTGTGAAAATAGAACAGAAACAAAAATATCTTTTATTATTTTTACACGAATTTTGTTTGATTCTTTACTGAGGATCATCATAAAATATTCAAAATGTGTTGTACCTAAAGTAGAGATCATAATTATCAGATAATGTCCAACAGTTACAGGTTAATTCATTTCAAGACTAATCAGCAAAATTTTTTTTTTTTTATTACAGACTTATTAATAGCAATAGTGTCAGTATAAGTAAAAAAATATTTTTGACAGTCTAATTGTTCGGGGGTGTGTCGACATATTCAATTTTTTCAACTGTTATACAGATTTGAATGAAATTAGCTTTAGCAGTTAGTTTCCTTAGAAAGATAATACTTTTGTAATGCAATTAATAAGCATGGCTGCAATTACAGTGACAATCAAGTTTTAGTGTGGATCTATCTACATACATCCCACCCACACAATAGGTTTTTGTAACAAAGAAAATAAAGAAATACTTACAAATGACACTCCACTGGGATCAAGCATGTACATCTGGGGGCCTTCATAATCATTCCATGTTCCCATGACAACAGAGCAGCCGTAGGGTCGGACAGCACTGTACAGTGTGTAAGCATGCATGTACATTGAGACACGCTCATTTAAGTACTTCAGTGGTACTTGGGCACCATACTGGGATCTGTAGTTTGATGCTTCGGAACGAGCTGTTTCTACAATCTGTCTTGCGTCTGAGATGAGACCTGCTACTGCCTGAAATTGAGAATGATATTATTGTTTAAAAAAAAAAACACGTAACAATAGTATGAGGAGTGACAAGAATAGATACAAGAAGTAATAAGTATTGAAGAAAGTTTGAAAATGGCACCAGTGTATGAAAATTTAAAGAGTATTGTTTTTCTTGGTTTGGTTATGCAGAAAGGAGCCATGAAATGCAAGTTACTAAATGAGTTATAAATGTTGATGTTGATGGATGGACAGGAAGAGAGATGATGAAACGAGGGATGGATTAGATGAGGAGTGATATGAAATAAAAGGGAGTCAATTAGTGGACTGCAGGCAAGATAGTTTATAATATACATGGTTGCATATTGGGGATCTACAAACTATTGAAACACTCTAGTAAGCTTATTCTGCAGACTCATTCTGAGTAAGTTTCATATATTGAGTAGTGGCAAAATATTTGATAAATTTTAAGATGGTCCTATGCAACTACTTTAAATCTGAAAAGACTTAGTCCAGATGTACAGTTCAAGACTTTTATGCAACATTTCTCAAAGATCTCAAGGACATGCATTAGCACAGCAACAGCCTTATAATGTACCCGCTGCTGGGTCTCAGTCCTCCTCTCTAGGAGAGGGAATGGGCCATAATCCACTATGCAGGCCAAGTGCAGTTTGGTTCTTGCAGGATGTTACATGTCTTTGAATTTCAGGTTCTATGACATGCTGGCTGAGTAGAGATGCATTATCAAATAGTAAAACAAAAGAAATAGGATATTAGAAGAATGCTTACCATGCCAACATGCTCGTCAACATGGAATATTCTCTTGTTTGCTCCAGGTTCATACAGCTTGGATGTCACCAGTTTCTCTACAGCAAACACCACTCCATCCTTCCCCCGGAGGCCGATCACTGTTCCCGAGTTTTCTACGGCCTTAGCAGCATACTCCACTTGGAATACCCGGCCATCGGGAGAGAATTGTGAAGCAGAAAGATCGTACTGTAATTACACAAAAAATGCTAATGGTGATCTATAAAGATAACAACTGTTATACCATAAATACAAGGCTAATATCATATCTTAATATTTTATAATTAGTAGATCATAATATCGCAATGATTCTTAATACAAATCCTATATAAAAGTTTGAAAGTTTAACACAAATGAAAAATAACCTATACGTTAAATCGCAATTCAAAGACAAATACTTACACCCGTCCCAATAGAACTCATGTTTGTAATAATATATAAAATTAAATGCTTGATAAAACCTTAAGTTAGCACTTTTACATCAAATTTCTAGCAATATTTTTAGTTTGCGGCGGCGATGACAAGCAATTCAATCGGTTTACTTTGTCATTGATAAGTTTTCTATTACCGTCGTCGTTACGGATTCATACAAAGAAGAAAAAAACCGTTCCGTTCCTCAAAAATATTAAGCAACTAGTTCACTGAATATTACTAATACTAATGGTAAAGTTGGAATTAATTTAGCAAATGAAGTAATCAAAAATATTGACGGTAATTTTTCCAACGTATAGATAGTTATTACATTTAAAAGTTGTTAAATAAACTGCTTATTCATAGAATTTTCTGCGAGTAAAGGATTGTCATCAGACGCGTTTAATTTTGTCCAATCAAAAAACTATATTTTTTCTAAATGAGAACAGTCTTGTCAAATTTTGACAAATCATTATCGGGTCATATAGGTGCGTTCAAAATTATAATTTTTAAAGGTGTATTGAGTATTGAAGGCATTTAAGAAAAACTCTGTGTAAAAATTAGTTCCTAAATATGTCTATTTACCACGTCAGTTTTATTTATTAAACCAGCTTTATTTTGGAGCGTTACGGCCCGTTCACGAATTCGATCTTAGCGGCGGTTTAATAGTAATGTCAGGCAATCATTCGTACAGATTGTCCGTAGGGTATATAAGATCCTTGTTCATAAAGAAATAGTTTTGAATGCATTGCCGTTAGTGGTACCACACCGTATAACTAGATGGCACTTTTCTTAAGATCAGGATTACTGGTATACCACAGTTTAACTAGATAGGGCTTATTAAAATTGGCATAGGATGATAGGCAAAGGACATTGCCCATCTTTGTACAGGGGTTGAACAGAATAAAATAAATAAAAATAAATAAATAAATTTTATTTTATACAAAATCAGTATTTGCATCATAAAACTATGAACATAATAGGTATAGGCTTTTTTAAGGTACAAATATATGGTACTCTGATTCCTAAACTAGGCGTGGGCCTGTAACTTAGGAGTCTGTGATTCTCCGTCACAATCAAAGCCATGAAATTAATTAAGAAGGACAAAAATTAAGCTTAATGTGACTAAAAAACAGAAAATAAAACAAATATGATGAAAAAAAAAAATAACTAAAAACTAAACTATATGGTGAACAGAATGCTTTGCTGAACCGTTGTATTTTGTTTTTCAGGCCAATAAATGCAAACAATCAATACACTGAAGCGCACCCTGACATCTGTACCAGGAGTCAAGATAAAAAAATGATTTTTCATACTCTGAAAGTTGATCTGAAGTTGCCTGTGGCGCGAGTTGAAAGTAGTATATATATAGTAGTAATATATAATTAATTACATATATATATATAATTAAAATTTCATTGGTACTTACCCTACCTACCTAGGTACTTATTCGATATTTAGCTTAATAACCATAAGCTCAGGTAGAAGTTCAATAAAGTCGTCTATGACATCTTTAGGTACTGTTCTACAATTGAAGGAGCAGATGTAATCATGCCACTTTAAAACTTAGAGGTAAATAATTAGATATGTAGTTAGTTACCTAATTGTACCACCATCATTATCATTTCAGCCAAAAGACGTCCACTGCTGGACATAGGCATCCCCCCATTGTTCCCATAATAATTAATTATTGCCTATAATTAAATACAATTATTGCGTAATTGTATGGGAATCAGGAAAAAGTTTAATAATGTAAGTTTATAACTTCCTGTATACTTTTCAGTTTGTGGGCTAGCTATACTCAGGAAAGCTGCAACACCCTTCGTGTCCAATTTAGTAACGCCTTCAGTGCAGTTTTGCGTCTGCCTCGCTGCGCTGCAGTGCGCTTCAGGTATGTTGGCACGCATGGGCTCACACGGATTCGCAGAGTACTTTTTCTATATCACGGTCCCGACCAACGGAAGCATTGTGCGTCACTTTAGAGTGCTCCAATACCGTTCTGAAAATTATAGCGAGCAGGTTGCACTGTCTTTATGTACGACACTGATGTGACAGACAAGTTAGCTATATACAGTGTAGCATGTAAGAGACTATTATCTATAGGTACATATAATAAAATCGTAGAGAAGTCAAAACTGTACATTGAATATTTTTTTAAAAGAATACTTGGGGCGTGATCTACAATCGATACCGAAGCCAAAAATATAGTTTTTAGAATTTTTGTCTGCGTGTCTGTTTGTCTGTTTGTCTGTATGTATGTCCGAACTGAACTCAAGCAGTACTGCATGGATTTACTTCAAATTTTGCATGAATATAACTAAGAGGCCGGGTCGTGCAATGGGCTACATATTATCACGCTATCACCTACGGGGGAGGAGCAGTGAATCTTTATTTTTCTTACGCATTCTGTGACAGCGTGTAAGCTAACGACTGATAATTAAATGTTGTTTTTAAGTAAGCCATTCTATTATCTAGCTTTACTCAATAAAAACTACGTCATTTAAGTAATATTCCAGTGCAAATAGCACCGTTAACGATAAAAAGTGGAACAAAATAGTAGTAGAATGAAACCCATTGAAAAAGGAAGATAATATAGCAAAAATTTAAGGAAAAATAAATTACGGTCGATCTGAGGTCGGGAAGTGGATGGGTGTGCGGTTTTAAGGGTAAAAAATGGTTTATCTCGATTTCCGGCAAAACTACTGGTTTTATGGAAAAATGTCTAATGGCAAACTTGTAGGTCATAAAAAGATCTATCACTTTTGTATTTACACTTTTTCACATAGCCTCAAAATCTATGTGAAAAGTCCAAAAAACCGAGTTTTTGAATTTAATTTTTATCTCCTTTAAAAATTACTTTTTTTCATAAAATTTGGTGAAAAGTTTCCTTTTCATGTCCCAAACTTACTATAATTTTTTTTATTTAAAATATTCACAGTTGCATTTTGACTTAACATCGAAAAAACAGTCTATTTTTCAATTGAAAAATCTCACGTAAAAATATGTGATATTTTTTAAAAGTTTGTTGGCTTCTTATTCATTGAAATCTTTACTTTTTGATGGTGTAAATAAAGTATACATTAATATAATATTTTTTTTCAGAAAATGCAAAAAACTAAAAAATCTCGAATCAGAATTTACTTTTGTTTAATCATTATTAGCGACCCGCTCCAGCTTCGCGCGGGTGCAAAGGTGATATATTATAGCTATAAACCTTCCTCTGGAATCACTCTATCTATTAAAACAAACTGCATCAAAATCCGTTGCGAACTTTTAAAGATCTAAGCATACACAGAGATAAGCAACTTTGTTTTATACTGTGTAATGATGTATCGAGGTGTTTATTAAATTTTTTATAAGATTTAAAGGGGATTTCATGTTGGAAATGTGAATGATTAAAATTGGGGTTATCTGTGACCCCAAAATGCCGGTTAGGCTCAAAGGACAGGTCTATAAGACCATCATTAGGCTGTCCTTTTGTATGGCAGTGAAGCGTGGCCTGTACTTGAGCGGCATAAGCAAAGCCTGCGTGTCATGGAAATGAATATGCTGCGCTGGATGTCAGGAGTGTTACGGAAAGACCGCATTAAAAACTCCCGCATCCGGGGCAGCCTTCAGGTCCGTGACATAGCGGATAAACTGCAGGAGGGCTGCTTACGGTGGTATGGCCACGTTTTACGAAAACCGGCAGACTGCGTGGGTAACTGATGCCTCGCCATGCCGCCTCCGCCGGGACCCGGAAAACGAGGAAGGCCTAAAAGGCGTTGGATCGACGTCGTAAGGGACGACATGCGTGCTAATGGGCTTAAGGCAAAGGACGCAAAAGACCGAGCGAAGTGGAGGCGTGTTTCCAAGAAAGCGGACCCCGGGCACCGAGGTGAAAGCCAAGGGTAGCAACCGGGACTGGCGCTTGGTTGATGATGATGAATGATTAAAATTGGACGTTTGGTTTTGAAGTTATGGCGAAATTAAAATATTACGATTTCTGCTGCACGGCCCGTTGCGAAGTGAGCGTCACCAAGGCGCGACTGCGGGAGGGGAAAATTCCCCTCCCGCAGTCGCGCCTTGGTGATCTATGAGTAAGGTAAACAGTAAACCGCAGGCCTGCTCCCTACGCAGCGGTCGTGCGCGAAGTATAATAATTTTGGTGCGATTTTTTTAGATTTCGTTCTTAAAATACACCTATGCAAAAGTTCTTCTCAGAACTAAACAACAGTTCTTCTCAGAGCTAATTAACAGTTCTTTTCAGGGCTAACCAATAGTACTTTTTAGGGGTAAACAACAGTTCTTTTCTGGGCTAACCAACAGTTCTTTTCAGGGCTAAACAATAGTTCTTTTCAGAGCTAGAATATTACATGCTATTAACATTTTTTTAAACTTTTGAAAATGCCAGGTTTCAACTTTCTAAACATAGTTCTCAAGCACGGGCAGCAAAAACACGTCGTATGGGAGAATCTTCACCTGAACGTTCACAACGACTTGCTGAACAAAGTCAAAGAAACTCTCAGGTACGCGTACGAGAGTCGAGTGTCGAACGTTCGCAACGCCTTGCACAACAAAATCTGAGAACCTCTGAGTTACGTGCACGAGAGTCGAGGCTGGAGCGTTCCCAACGTCTTCATGAACAAAATGTAAGGACGCGCAACTGAGAGAGTTGCGCGAAAGAGAATCGTGCGTGTCGAGCGTTTGCAGCGACTTAGAGCTCAGGCAGAGAGACAACAGTTATCCACAAATAGAGTCCGCAATCGAATTTTAGCCGCCTGCCACTCTTCTTCGCTCCGGATCATGGCTTCTGCCAAACTCCGCCGCAAGTCAAAGCCCACCTAGAGAGAGGTGGACAGGAGGTTCTTTCAGAGTCTCTCGATAGAGTGTTATCCAGCTTAGAGAGAATTCATTTGCTGTGTGTACGGGGACATCAGTCGTTTACCGCACCAGCAGAATTCTTTGGTGTGTGGGCGGGCCATTTTGACTTCCAAAAATGATCAGGCTGCAGCAATTAACGAATGTATTCCCTCGGAGATTGAGTGGAAAGCTGAAAGTCGGAGTCCCTATTATGCATCTTCGGAACCTATGTCCTCCAAAGTTGTATAACAAGACCCGTCTTAAAGTCATCTCGCTGCACAGACACACCATTGAGGCAAAAATTCATACGGGTTGTGGTGTCGGCGAGGCAGAATTTGTACCTCATAACTTCCCGTTCCAGTTCAGCGTACAGTTCCCCGTGAATGTTTGCTTCGCGATGACCATCAATAAGTCGCAGGGGCAGACACTGAGTCAGAGCGGGTTTCAACTTTAGGACGAGTTGCTTCTTAAGCAGTCAACTGTACGTCGGCGTCACCAGTCCTGACTCTCTTTACTCCTGGCAGCATAACTACCATCGTAGTGTGGTGGCGGAGTGGTAAAGACTCTGACTTACATGTTGTAAGTCTGGGGTTCAAACCCAGCTAGGCGCATTACTTTATGTAATTTATTTCATAACCACTGCTCTTAAAACAGTGAAGGAAATCATCATGAGGAAACTGTGACTGTGAATGTCTTAGAACCAAAAAATCGAAGACATGTGTCATCCACCAATCCGTACTGGGCCCGCGTGGTGGATTATGGCCCATTCCCTCTCCTAGAAAGGAGGTATTTGACCCTTTGAGGAACTTTATAAGGCTGATGCAAATCTATTTTAAAATTTGTTTACTTATAAAACTATAGCGACATTGCCATCTTAGGTATTTTTGGTGCTATAGAGCCTTCACGCAGACAACGTCGCGGGCAGCAGCTAGTAATAATTAATTTTAAACGTATTGAATTTTTGTTGTGATTTTTATTTAACATATTGAATTTTAATTTATTGCATTTTGGTTATTTAGTATGACAGATGATAGGAGAAAATATAAGAAAAAACTTATTGCGCTGATCTCAAATAAAACGGGACAAGAGCAGGAATAAGAAGAAAAATTGACTGAATTATTGGATATTGTATTCTGTTTTTTGCTGAAAATTGTTTTTTTTTAATACGTTGTTTTTAATAAATTATAGTGGTGTTCTCTTAATTGAAATGTAATGTTTTAATGTATTGTATTTTGCATTTAAGGCAAATGTCTTTTTAATATTTACCTATGCATGATTTCTAGTTTAAGTTTTTACTTAAACCAATTTTATTATATAGGTATTTACAAACTATCTCACCCGAAATAGAAGTCCAAAAAGAAGTCCTCATGAAATAATCCATTTGGTAGCTCCAGTTCTCTGAAGGCACTCTCACATACGTGCCGAGGTACAAACATTGCCCATAAATGACAAAACACTGCCGTTTCACGAAGCAAGTAGCAGAATTACCATGTCAAAAGAATTTACGAGCGTGGCCCTGTTTACACGTTTTTGCCTGACGCGTCATATCGCCAAAAAATCTACAAGAACTTTATTATAGCGGAATCCTTATACGCTCGAATGTGGAAGAAAGTCTGCCGGCCTGACATCGGAATTTCCGAAGTAAATAGTTAGAAGCTTAGTTCTTTCAAACATCTGCCTGGCTCCGGCTGTGATATTGGTTTTATTGGTAGATATGTGGTGTGGTGGTAGGAAATATGTAGTACAAAGTTGTGAAATAAAAGTTCGCTGTTCCTTTGGTATTAGTTATTTATCGATTCGTAAGAAATACACGGCTAAATTTTGATCATTTTAATCCGATTGAGGATCAATTCAGTACATGAAACACTGGATTTGTAAAGATAAAATTAAAAATAACTCGATAAAATTAAAAATAACTCGATAAAATTAAAAATAACTCGATAAAATTAAAAATAACTCGATAAAATTAACGCTTATACGAAAATAATTTCTTTAAGTAAACTTCAGCTGAGCGAGGCCAATGACCTGTTTAGGTAGTTGGTATTCAACGGCCGACAACTACCTACAGGTAGAGGCTCGCTCAGCTGACGTTTATACTTAAATGACGACGTTTATACATAAAAGTACTTTATTTTTAATCAATTTTGTCTTTTACAAATCAATATTGTTTCATGTACCGGATCGACCCTCCACGGGATTAAAACGATCAAAATTTAGCTGTGTATAAGGCACTCCTTCTACTTCTGTCTCTGTATCTGTTACTTTAGGATTCTTGCGGCAGTTACTAAGAATAGACAGCTAGATTGGTGGTCGTAATGATTAGAGAGAAGGATGCTGATAACACTTCCTAATATAACGCAACTGACGCCTTTTACGAGTCCCTCAGGCAAAGAGGGCTCTTTTCTTTGTCTACGCATAGCAACCCTGTTACATTATAATAACTTTGTCTTTATTACATTCCTTCTGGTAATACTAATTTTAATCTAATCTTTTGAGTAGACCTTTTGTGTATAGACCCATTAAAAAGTAACACCTACGATATCACTTCAACACAAAGGGCGAAGGGATGTTTGAATAGTCGCTACCCTTGTGTTAAGTGCGAATCTTTAGATCTTTAAACGCCAAATAGATACTCTGCCAAAATCCATTCTTCACCAACTACTCGGATTGTTTGTTTCAACCACGATAATTGCCTACGTTCCCGCATCTTCACTCCCACTATCTGCAACTGCGGTTTCCAAACTTTCGTACGCAGTGGAAATGTTCTTAAACACTTCCAGAAAATTCACTGCTCAAAGAAAAAGTTTTTGAGATGGCGTTGAGAATTAAATTAATATTAGAGGCTAAGTGTTCAAACCCACTTTCTTAAACAGAAAGTAAAAATGTTTATAAATAAGCTCTCCAGCCATTAAGTAAAACAAAACTTTCAGCTTTCAGAAAGTTGAAAAAAAAAAACAATTTGGGTGGTTGGAAAAACAGTTGCAAAAAGTGTAGTTAAAGTCAGAAGTTTGAGAGCAGCTGTTCTATAGCCAAATGTAAGTAAACACAGCACCCTTGAAAGGGTTCGGGCGTTCCCTTGGAGCTGGAATAAAACAAAATGAGCTTTTCTATTGATCCACAAGGAACGTGCAGTTTGTGTTCAGTGAACCTGCGAATATGAATAAGCCACCAAGAAGGTACTACAAAGATAGGTACAATGTCTATTCTCTTCTATAAATTATTTTGTTTATAAAACAGTTTTCAATGAAAATATCATTTTCATAACAATCTTTTATAGCTCGGTATATGTATACTTTTATAATTAACACTCATGAAGACCTTTCCGAAAAGTACAAACACGTTAGGGTTATCTTATTGTATTACCGAGAGTCTACGGCTACCTTTCAACTTCATCATCAGACCCTAACCATATAGTACTCGTCAATACAAATCAAACGAGTCCAAACTTGTAGGGGTTGTTTTTTTTTATTGCTAAGTTCCTATGGCCACCTTCCAGCTCCCTCATCAGATCAGCTCATGCTATCATAATATTGCATTGTCACGCGTTTACACATGCATGCCAAATTTCAGCTCAATCGGTAATCGGGATGTGGATAAAATTTAATTCGCAAGATATGATCACAAATATCGGGACAAGTGAAACTAATATAAGGTTGTAAAAACAAATTGACTCACCCTCTAAGAGGATGAAACAGGGGGGCCGAAGTTTGTATAGAAAAACCTTACTTCTAGCGGGCAAAGCCGTTGTCTGAAGCTAGTCTACTTATATGCGTTCCAGAATTATAAATTTTCCTTCTTATTGACTTTTTGCAAAATCGGGTCAGACTGTTATAATCCATTTCATACGACTTTTATGTAAGGGTAATTTCAGAACCCAAGGCTTACCTTTACCTTACCTATTCAAATTCAACGAACCTTTTAATCGTCGACTCTTTTGTCATTTGGGTAAATATTTAAGTACAAGCAGAGCGAGTATTTACAACGACAGAAATTATGCGGAGTAAATGACTTGCCGGTGCGCGGTACGTACGGGTGCTTAAATAATACCGAACATAATCGGCTCCGACATTTTTATGAATTTTATGAAGTCATTGCTTGCACCAAAGCGTGCTCGACAATGTAAAGGCCCCCATATAAACCATGTAGGGCAGAAAACCTTCACATATCACGGTAGACGATATATTTATTGCTTTAACAATGCCCGCCTGAGCATGACCACGCCGAATTAAAAATCCTGTCGCACTTACATGTTTTCTGTCGAGCTGTGGGTCCACATTAAGTAAATATTCCTGTAATTGCGTTGTCTAAAAAATGCGAAGATACATTTTTTGGCCGCGAGCCGGGGCTGCATACGAAATGAGCCACACTGGGATTATTATTTGCGTAGCTGACATCCTAATTAACGTGACTTTTTTCTTTGTCCGCCTAGCAGAATTTTTCTCGTTCGAATAATGGACTAACAGTCGGTATGACGTAGGTAGCGAATAAATAACAAAAGAGGTCCTGTGGTAGGGTGCGCAAAAAATGTAGATGATAAAAAAATCTCTTCTTATTTAAAAGTTAATTGCTCTTTTAGTAGGTACTGTTAGTTCAGAGTTCGAATTTCAAAGAGGTGGAAGTGATAATTCTGAAACAAATTCAGAGCTCGTGGAACAATTAAACCGCTTGAATGTGAAATGGAAAAGCTGGACAAAGTTTGAGAGCAAAAGTCTTAGAATTTAAAGATATATACTTTCACTGGCTTCATTTACGTAGAACGGTGTAGCACGTTGAACTTCGAAGGTAGGATTATGAACACTAAGGAATATTATTACAGCTTTAGTGCCTTTATTTACGTAAGACTTATAAAGCTTTGCAATAAACGTTTCGTGTATGTGAACAAAGGCTGGTTTATTTCGAAATTGCTCTTTCGTTAAACTCGTTAAAAAATATAAAGCCCGATTTGACAACTTCGAACGATACTGAAATAAACAATAAAATAATAATTAATTACATAAAGAATTTTAATGTAATTACATTGGTAGCATATATATATGTATGTAATATAGAAGGTTTATTTTCATATAGCTTATTATAAGCAATATTAAACAGCTATACATCACATACAGCTAGCAGCTATACTGTTATACAGCTATTAATAGCTATAGCTATTTAGCAGCTTATTATTAAACAGGCTTATTATTTTTTGAAAACTAATTAAATGTTAATATGTACTTAGGTACATTACTAGACTTACGACTAGTCGTAAGAAAAGGGTAATATGCAGATAATGCTTAAGTGCCTATAAAATTTTATACCAAAATGAGCAAGTAATTTTTTTTTGAATGAAATATAGGTAATTATGAATATGGCATGTAATTTCCAATCCAGTTATTCTTTAGAATTTTTAAGTTTTCCGTCTTTCACATTATACCTATTTTTTTCCTTGCATATTTCATATAAGTATATGAATTGTTGTTTAGGCAGGTATTTCAAATTAGAGATCCGATGGATGAGAGACGCCTTATGGCAGTCGTTATGACAAGACTTGGGGGAAGCCTATGCCCAGTAGTGGACGTCGATCCGCTAAAATGATGACGATGGCAATGGTCAGTTTTTTTTTGTTATTTTTCGAAGGCGAAATGAGTAATGTATTTTTTACTATTAAGTTAAAAAGCAATTTCATAGACATAAATCAAAAATACCGGCTGTGCTAGGATTGACTTTTCGCATGTCGTAATTAGAGATACAATTTAAAAGCCATTTTGTTTCGCGAAGATCTGCGCACAAAGTTTTATCAAAGTTTTTACTTTCCTTGTACCTAAAACTAATTTCGCATAATAATCACGTTCCATCCCACCAGTTTCAACTTAACAAAAATTTCCAGCAACATTCTAAAGAAGTACGTGGCAGATTTTCAGCACTCTATCAAAAGGCAGGGTCGTTATGTTACATTTTATTTTATAGGTACACAGAGCTCTTCATCAAGCAAGCTCCTAGTTAATCAACTCTAGCACTAAAAACTTTTCTTCCAAAAGTATCGGTCGTTCAATTTGTGGCGCCCCGTCAACACGGATTGTCGTAAAAGGAGCTAAGCAAACGGAGAGGCAGCTATCGCCTTTATTATATTTCTGTGGCAATATTTTGTCGGCATCACGACGTATATTAACGAGTTCGTGTAACGCCCCGCCGAGTAAACAGATTGCTAATATATCTGCGGACAATCCGCCGATGTATTGTCGGCACGAGAGGGTTCTGAACCGAGTTAGTCCCTAAGGATAGACGGTCTCTACGGGTCTGATTAAATTTCTAATGTTTTGTTCTGCAGTTTAACTTAGGTAATTTGTACCTCGTCATATTATTAAGTCCATAAGTCTTCATGTGTTTGTAGTAGAAACGCACGATTCGGATGAAAAGTTAGACTAGGTCAGAACTAAGTCAAAGTCAGGTCACGAAAAGATATGAGGGTACTTACCTACATACAGTTCGTGTCCCTCAAATCTTATGCCAAAATATTTGTCACTAATGCAGAAAATACCTACAGTATCCACTCTGTATAGACAACTGCGGAAAATATATGACTGTATCCCAAATGGGGAAGTGCGGTAATAAATTACCAATCAGGTGGTGTTACAATGCCGTGCACTCGCAGTCAGCCTAAACTTGGCTGAGTTTGAGCCAAGTTGTACTAGCTATGAAATATTCTGTTGGTTCCATTTATCCGCTCTTATGTAAAGTGCACTTACTTGCACAAATTTGAACCAGGGAGACCATTACAGAGACGCGCGGACGATTTCGTCCCGTTCAGCTGGAAAAGTGCTATGGAATCGTAATGGTGTTGCGAATAATGGCATTTGAATTTTGCTTGAGTAAACATGAAGTGGAGGAGATTTAATTTTGTTTGAACGATTTAGCTGGTAAATGCGCTGACAATGAGACGAATTGTGGATTAACGCTCATTGTCATGTAGATTTTGAATACGGCGTGTGAGGAAGAAAATGGAGGAGCCGAATATCATTTGACTTTATCATATGACTTACTTTGATAGAGAATCTGCTAAAAGAAATCGTGACCAGTTTTCTTACTTCATGATAATAATTTACTTATAACTTAAGAAATATAGATTGACAGTGCGGGTATAGTAAGTCAAAAGATCTATATACATATATTACAAAGAGCAATTTTTATGATTGTAGTGTTTTTCCTGTAAATGGTTTTGCAGCTTAAGATTTAAGACACAATTACGTACTTACCTATACCTATGTTTCTATCTGTATAATATTTGTAAGAACTGTTGGTGAACCTTACATAATAAACAAAGTACCTAGGTATATTCTTCTGAGAATATTTGCAGACTATTTTCTAGTAGCACCGTGCAAAGTGTGTTTCAATTGGACTTTTTTCACGAAAGAGTACCAAATAAAAGTATCTACGAAAATTAAAAAAAAAAGAATTTCAATAAAATCAGTTTTTATGTGGGACATCAAATTGAATTCGGACCTCACTCGAAAGCTAACTTTCATAAAATTTTATATGAAAACTTCACATACATTGTGGACAAAAGAGAGCATTAAGGATAATCTATGTGTCGTGAAATCTGAATTTTTCTTTTCATTACCTCTTTGTACTGAAGCAAAATGCTGGCGAGATTTGGAGATTTTAGTTCCAACCATTATAAGTTTTATTTTTCCAATAAAAATATTTAATGTGAAATTGAATGTGATACGAGACATTACCAAGTATCATTAACGTTTATTAATGTTAGCAAAACGAAACTCGCATCTAAATCAATTTCGTGGAAACGTTATTTTTGAATAAGTTGTCATATTTTTTTGAATTTGGAATATCCAATAAAAATCGCATCTGAGAAAAGCAAAGCGAATAACGTCAATATATTATATTTGATTTGACTTTTATTATCAAAGAAAGATACGATGATTTAAAAAGCGTGACAATTGTATATGTAAAACACAATGTCAGAATCGTTTTCACTCTTGAAACGTAATCTGGAAAATCCTTTAGCAAATGCTCTAACTTATTGAATCCATACAATGTGATCGCTCCACCTGAAGCTGATAACTCCATCGCCAAATGGACACATCGATATAAAAGATTTTCCGAATATATTTTAGGGATTTTACGTATTCACGCATAATTTAACTTGTAACGCAATAAAATATCCATTAATTTTGAAGATGGCCATTTTCCAGTGGGCTGAGCACAAGACGTTAGATTCTGAGGGCAACTTTTCACTTGGAAAGGTAAATTTCGCGTCTTCATCTTACTTTCGATTAAGTTATTTTACCTTGAGAAAAATTTGATAGAAGTCAACTTTTGAGGAAAGACGTTTTGTTATTGTTGGGGCAATATCTGGAATAAAGCTATGAAGTTGGGTTAATTTATTTTTGTTATCCACTTGCACCAATGAAACTGAAACATCCTGGAAATGTTCTTATGTAAACAAACAATAAAACCTTTTTCCTTAATCAAAAGGGGTGTGAAGACAAAAGAATTCACACTCAACTGAAACACACAATTTTTATCCACATACATTATGGGAAAAATAACGAACCGAATGTAAATAAAGCTATATAAGATATTACAATGTTATGTTCTAAATGATATATAGATGGAAACACTTAAGAAGAGTACTTTAGCAGAAAACTAATATCAGTGTTTGCCAAGCAGTTCGCATTTGGAGAATTGGGGTGACAGCATAGACAATTTAACTAATAGAGCAGACAGAAAATAATATTTGGAATAGGATTAGCTCATATTCAAATAATGCTGTGATGTGATAAAGAAGAAAGATGAAAGAGTCGAGAAAATATGAAGCAGTAAAATGTCTGGCCACTTGAAAAGGACATGACATGACTACATGAAGATGTAACTGTATGTCCACAGTTATTGTTGGAAAACAAATTACGACTGCAGTAGATAAGTCAAATAATATTTAAGTAGAAGTGAACAAAACCTAGTCCGACAATGTATTTAAAAAATGTAGTGTTAAGCATGTGGACTTGTAACAAATAACTTACTCTACTAGCGGTAAAGTCGGATGTACCAGTATTACAGAGACCAATCAATTGCCTAGTCTTGTAAGAATTATTTTCTTTCCAAGATTAAGCGACTTCACAAAACCTAGACTACCATCACAGAATAGTTAACTCAAAGAATCCCCACTCAATGTCATCCACAAAAGATTACAAGATCGAAATTCAAAAATCACAGCGCGTCTACAGACAGTGCTACAAGATTCACACAATACCCGCTTATCGGAACGTCGCAACGTTATTAAATAAACAGCCAACTCGTACGAGGCTGCATCACTATCTTCGAAGAAGGAGCGTCGGTAAATTATTGAAATCCAAATTTGTCGATCGCTCCTGCAGATGTTGCAAGGATTTTGGCGCTTTGTCGTCGAATAATATAATTATTATCGTTGTTGATATTGTATTTCGGAGAGATTGTATTGATTGATAGGTTGATGTACAAGTTTAATGTGGCAGTTGGTGTTGTTACAGCTGTCAGTATTATTCGCAATTGAGGGTTTAGTATTTTGATGGCTTTGAAAAGTTTAACACCTTGTGCGTGTGGGTTTGGTATTAAAGATATTCAATAATAATATCACACATTTATCGGAGAAAGGTTGGTATTGGATTTGTCAACTGATACACGTTAACATTGTTTCTCTGTGCTTAAGGTATTTTCAAAGACATTGAGCCTTCCAAGTGCATGCACACAATAATAGAATCGTATGTGAATATATACCTACACATATCCGAGATCAACCCAATAGTATAATATTGATGCAAAGACGTTTGGAACTCCTTAACCTAATTTTTGTGAACAAAAATAAAAATGAGCAGTGCAAATTCTCACAGCAGATAGTAATTCGTCTGACACAGGCAGAAAAAGGATTCTCAAGTAATGTGTAATGCACAGTCGTCGAGGATGAAAGCGGGTTTTTCAAAGAGACGAATCCGGAACGATTCAATCTTTAGCTTCATTTAAACGGAAGGCAGAGCATTGAACTATGAGGAAACGCCTCAATAGTGGCAAATGAGGCACGCTCACTGCTTGCAGTTTTAAGAAAATTTCTTTAAAGAAGCTTTAATTCAACGTCTTTAGAAAATGCACCCGGATTTACTTTTAATGAGTTTCGAGAGTGCAACTTGGGGTTTACTTTCCGAATGAATAGCAAATCTAGCTTCTTGGAATCTATTGCAAATCTTTATTTATTAAATTTATCGTTAGCAGAGATATATTTCTGTTTGATATTTTTTTCAGTAGGAATTCATTCAGCAACCCCGCGCTTTGAATTAAACCTTTTACTCTGTGTAGAGTGTCAGACAGTATCAGAATTTTACCTACTCATTATCTTCAAAAACCTTCTTCGGTTGTCCTTTGTGTTCCATGGTCATGGTAACTCTTTGGAACACTATAATCTTTTGCTGTTGCATAACTTCTGAAATTCCATGTGCTTTTAAAAATCGAATTCATTTTTTAAATTAATAGCAAATGTTGTTACTGCTAAAGCTAGCAGCAAATGTAATTTGGCCAGGATCACACGAACACCATGAGATGTTGTTGTGTACGACAATTTCACAATTGATTGACAGGAGTCATCACGGTTGACGTACGAATACGTAGTAGTAAGAATGCTCTCATAAATCTTAGTATCGCTTCGGCTCACATGTCGCCGCAAGAAGAAAGGAGTTTCAGTACAACTTGCATTACTTTTACGACTTGAGTAAATGTTTGAATATAAGCTCTGTTATTTATGATCGTATTAAAAATGAATCTTCATGTATCCAACTGTTTGTTCGTAGCATTTTTATTTTTTTAGGGATTTGTAAAAGCTTTGTATGTCGTATGGCAGTGAATCATATTTAAAGTGAAGAAAATAGTGTTAGATGGCATGAGATCTTTGAAATAATAATATCTACATAGACTAATCCTTGTCGTAATTTAAAGAAGTGATATATTATTTAGAGCCTGCTTTATTTTATTTATCTATACCTACTTAATATTATAAAGCACAAGAGTTTGTTTGTTTGGTTGAACGCGCTAATCTCAGTAATTCTTGGTCCGATATGAAAAAAATTTTCAACGTTTTTTTTATGTGTGAGGTATCCCATTTATCGAGGACGGCTATAGGCTATAACATCATGCTACAATCTAAGAGAGCAGTGCAGTAATTAAAGTTGTGTGGTGAAATCGCGGGTGACAGCTAGTATCTCGTATCATTTAGCAGTAAAGAAACTTTTACAGCTTTAATATTTCTAAGCATACCTCCTTATGTCTTTTCAAAGGAATTTATCTTAAAATCGGTCCAGTCAGTCATATTAGCCTATAAACGATTTGAACCGAACTCGATCCGTCCACAAAGCTGTCTGCATCCGATACGATCGGTCGGCAAAACGGATCATACGGGAAATATCATGTGGCACTTGCAAATGTAGCGTGAATCTTAAAATGTAGAGGTTATATGAGTAGGTTAATATTGTATACTTGATTCTACCCTTGATTGTTTTTTCTCTCTGTCACTCAAAGGTTTGCTGGGAGAAAACTCATTGTTGAGTTAAGCTCACCTTTGTACATCAATTGTCAAACTGCCGTACGTACTTTAATATATGTTTTGTGTATAATAAAGAATAAAGGATGCGCAGTCCTGATAACGTTACATTATACGAGTGAATATCACAATTATATTTCGCGGAGTGTTAGACTGCGTTATACATGTAGTGGACCCTCGTTATCATCATCATTTCATTTCAGCCAAAAGACGTCTACTATAGGACATAAGCTTACGCCAACTGCTACCACAACGACCGGTCCTGTGCGCCTCCCAGCTATCGGTTTCTAGTGACCTCCGCTAGGTCGGTCACAACGTGGACCAGTTCCACTTTGTGGGAGACCTACTAGCACTGTGTCTTCCAATGCATTGCCGCCACTACGGAGCCTTTTGGCTCCGTCGAGCATTTGTTCTGCAAAACTGCCCACTACCACTTCATTCTTACCCACTACACTCATAAGCATAATCATCCGATCCGACCGAATGTATTCCGCCACGACGACCTAGTGTATATGAACCTAACATTTTTAAATATCGCAGCTTGTTGCTTATTTTCTATTTTAGCGTGAATTCCGATTTTGAGCTTATCAATCTTACTGCACTATACGTCATTCATAAACTCAGACTATATTGCGAGCTAAAACAAAAACAGCCTAATTCTTTTTGACTATGCACTGTTTTTTAGTTTTATTATTAAGTTGTATGTGGCACAAATATAAAAATTCTTTTTTTCTCGCCATTTATTTTTTCTGCAAAAGAAGAGAAAGAAAGTCATTAATCAAATTTAATTATTTCTTTTTATATTTAATTAAGCTCCTAATGTACCGAGTTGTGTTTATGGTGTACCTACAATAAAAAGTATCTATCTATAAATCTTTTCATCTAGCAGTTTCTTCGATCAGTAGTACTATTATTGATCGAAGAGCAGTTTAGTATTTGTTTTTGGATAATCGAAATGCCCCGATAAACTTCTTCGAAAAGAATAAAAAAAAACCCTATAATGCATCAACATTATAAGTCAGTCTCCGGCATGTGAGACAAGTTCAAGCTACTAGAGGTTAAGCGTTGACGTCAATGTCAATTGAGCACCGTCGGTGATGGATGAAACTCTCAGGGGTTCAGTTCAACCCTTCGAATTACTTAATACCCTCAAGAGCGCACGAGGTTTTATATTTTTTCTTGAAATCTATTAGAGGTTAGAGGTGTTTTTTTAAAGTTGCAATTCATTGAGTTTTTGCTTTACTTTTCCGAATACACATTGTACCGAGTAACCGAGTAATATTTGCATAAAGGCAACACATGAAACGTGTAAAAGCGCCATCGTCATACAGGACATAAAAAAAAAACAACGTAATTCATAGGCATATTATGAATTCTAGTCAACTTCGGTTATTAATCATTACATAGCATAAAACAAAGTCGCTTCGTTTCGTTCGTCGGATTTTGATGCGGTTTTTTTTTAATAGAAAGAGTGATTCAAGATAAAGGTTTATATGTATAATACATGCATGTATTTGATATCACCATTGCACTCGTGCGAAGTGGGGCGGGTCGCTAGTATCTGATAACTTAGTAAACGATCATCTTCATTACCATTTTAGCGAAAAAGTCGCCCACAATTGGACATAGGCCGCCCCTAAGTGTCACCGTAACAACCCTGTGCGTCTAGCGTCAATCGTATTTCACGCGGCGTTCATTTTTGTGGCCAGTCCCACGCATTTTGCAGGGATTATATTGTCTCCGATACTCACGGATGATGTAGATTTCTGGTAATGTAGTTTTTATCTTCAACATAATTATAAGTAATCATATCAATACATTCAGAGATTATCCGGTTTAAACAAACAATTAGTTAATTATTTCTCTTTATGATAACATACTCAATTAACCAAACCAAACCAATTAACATTCAAAACCAAAGTTAGTGAGCTTATTCGTAAGAGGTTGGCAGTAGTTTCATCACAGCGTTAATTGTTTTCCAATTGTCGATTTGAACCAATTGTTTGACTTTATTTGTGTAAATATATATAGTATAGTTTATTTATGTATATATTATGTAATTATATTATATTTATGCTTTATTAGTATATCTATTCGTGTATTCACTTTTCCTTTCTCTTTTATTGGACCTACCACTTTTTGTCTCTCCATCACCCTAAGGTTGACTGGCCTAAGGTATTAAGTCCGTCTCTGTACTTTTGTGCATAAAGTGTTTAATAAATAAATAAATTAAGACGCGAGTGATGCAGTTAGTGAGAGATTGACTGCTTCGTTGCGTGTTGCGGTTTCGACAATCACACGAAACATACGAAATATTTGTATAGCCTGCAGTTATTGCGGGACTATACTGGCCAGCTGTTTGTGTAGGGAGCTATGTGAGTTTATAAGTTTGTAAGCGCCAAAGAGCAAATGAAGTACACAGGTAGGAGTTAGATAGTAAAAGTTAAGACTTTTACTATCTAACTCCTACACTGAAGTAAGCTTCAGATTAGAGATAAATCATTGAATGTTACATAAAAAAACTACTTAATCTTTAAAAATTTGGTGTGTTACAGTGAATAGGCTCTTAACAAACCAGTGCGCTTTACCATCAACGGTTGCATCACTGCTTACGATCAGGTCAAAAACAAATAGTTTCTCAAAAATTAAAAAAAACCCACTAATATAGTTTTATTCTTTCTATCCAATCAAACCATTCCTTGTATTGGAAAGACAATCCCTTCGCACAAGGATTGCATTCCCAATCATGTGTCTTAATGTTTCTAATTAGGTCGCGAGTGAACCCGTGACTCTGTTAGCTAGTTATCTCGTTACCTGTCACAACTCAATCTTCGTGTGTACACAATGAGATAATTGAGTTGGCAGAATTAACCCTACGCGGCTGCAAGGTGACTTGTAGGAACCGCCTTTGTGAGCTGCGAGGGTTGTTCTGCCTTACCTTCATTTGTCATCTGGCATTCATTCATTCATTTCGAAATGATGAAGACAATGAAGAAGAAGACGCATAAATTTATTTTTAGAAAAGCAACATGTATATTTATAAAATGTACCAAGTAATTTTTTGATACCTTAATAGATAAATGTTCTTCTTATAATAAAACTTCTATATATAAAAATGAGTAGCTGTTCTTCAGTCTCACTATAACTCGAGAACGTCTGAACTTATTTGGCTTATTTTGGGATTGAAATATTTGTAATAGTTCTGGAAAAGTTTAAACGTTGAGTAAAACCGTTAAAACGTTAAACGTTATAAGTCGGTACGAAGTTTGCCAGGCCAGCTCGTTTTCTTACATATAAAAATGAATAGCTGGTCACTAGTGTCGCTGAAAAATTGGTCAAATCCGTCTGACCATTGGTCGGACCGAATTGATCAATTTTTGATCTTGAAATATTCGTAATAGCTCAGAGAAGATTTAAACGCTGAAAACGGAAAAAAATGGCGGTACTAGGTTTGCCGGGAGCCTAGAACATCTGATAAATTTTTACTGCAATGTGCATTACAGTATTTGTGTGTATTTTAACATGTAATTTAACATTAACATTTCATAATTACGTTTAATAAGGTTGTACAATTTATGCATGTTAGTTATGTTGTATTTACTAAAAAAAAAAAAATAACTATCATCTAAATCTTTTCTTTTCTAATCATTTTGAGATTATTAAAAAAAATCTCAAAATTATTAGAAAAGAAAAGAAATAAAACATCACAATACAATTTCGCACACGCGTCAAATATCGTACAAAAAATCTCAACACACATGAAAGTAAAAAAAAAAAAAAAAAAAACACGAGACCACGCTACAATTTTCACGCGTCAAAAATCCCAAGAACGCAGAGAAAAAAATCTGCCAGTAAAGCAAAATGGCGTAGACAGTAAAACAGTACAAATATAAAAACAATAAGCACACGACAAGCATATAAATACATTGTGTTAACTAACAGCTTGTTGGTATTTCAGACGATGCTCGCAAACGTGCCATCTGATCCCCAGTCTCTGTATATCGACCTTGTAGGAACAGCCTTTAGTGTTGCTACAATCTTTTATAGTGTATCATTGTGTCTGCTTTTATTTTCTGACGTTTTAGCTATGGAGAAATCTTGGGTTACATTCTCGTGTTTCTTTTGACTGGTAGAAATGTTTATATTTGTTTGTTTACTTCCATTTTCATTATTCACATTATCATCATCACCGTCTATATCATCATTTCCTTCACAGATATGTAAGTTAGGGTCAGTTTCCTTAGGAATGTCTTATTACAAACAAACGTCATGATTAATTACCAGTAATGGTGATTGGTTTAATATTGATACATTTACAGTTCACGTGCTGCAACCGCAATATGACTAATCTACATCAAATATTTGCTCATTTGCATAACAAGGTGGTGGATGTTAACTTTAACACTAGCTTATACCAGCTGCTTTACTAGCGTGAAAGTCAAATACATCATACCAAGAGAACCTAGTCTTAAGATAAACAAATAGTACCTTATATCATCGTAGTTGTCAGCAAACTGCAGGGGCCCTTCAGGGTCGAAGCCTCCTGGAGCCTAGAGGGTGGTGAAAACTGTTACCTCGACTCCAGGAATAAGGCAAGGAAGGTACGGGGTAGGTTTTTTAGTCAGTAAGAGTCTGACACTGGTCTCCCGCTCCGCCCAAGAGCGGGTTTCGTCATTGGATGATTTTCACCTACCATAAAAAAAATAAAACCTTATATCATCGTAATCCATTAGGTATTAAGATAATATAAGATACATGGTAACAAACTGACAGAGTCACTTTCATTACAGTATAAACAGTATGGATGTACCTTCATTTGTTATTGATACTGACGACACGAGCCAATAAAAGTTCCAGTAACAGAAAGCACCTTTACGAGTAGCACTTTCGTGAAAACAAACGTTAAACTGAACGCCGCTACCCCAAGTTACAAAATTAATGCACTCCACCACACACAGTCGCTGAATTGTAAGTCAGAGAAAGCCAACACTATGGCCATTCTTATTCCACCATCGTCCCCAAACAAGCGTTGGCAAGTTAATATTGGCTGAACCTTGTCTCGCTTCTACCCTGCGCCACCCCTGAGTCGGCATGTGAGGATGCGAACGTTTGTTGTATCTTAGAAACGGTAGCTGAATGGTTAAAATCAATGGGAATAGGGGTACGCATAATTTATGCTGTTGTTCATTTAGAAAAAATATTGTTCTGGGTAGGAGCCTGGTGTGTATTTGAGTCATTTGTCAGTATTTATCTTACAATGTGGCAGTGGGAACAAAATGAAACACGAGCGAAAAGAAATAGGTACCTACATTTTGGCTTTACAACAGTTAGGTGCGGCCAAAAAACCAAAACATTATACAAAAAAAAAGTTTCAGAAACAACAACAACAACAACAACTGCAACTTCAGATATTATTTTTCTTCGCCAAAAAAAACTTCAGAGCAAGGATGAGACCGGTCTTTAGCAATTTTCAGTCAAAGAAAACTTTTTATACCATCGTCTTGGCAAAAGTTCGTAAGACCGTTCGCCATTAGAGGCTACCCAACCATGTGCGTTCCAGGAAAAACTTGCTCACTAATGCCTAAGTTTCTGAAAAGCTTCAAATACAATTTCGGGCCGCTCTTTAATGCTCGCTTAGTATGGCATTATCTTTACAATTTTAGTTCTCTGGCTGGCGAAAGTAGAATCCCCTTTATGTCCGACTTGTTCCGAGAGACTCGTTAAAAATTTAGAGAGGATTCTCATTTGACAAATGTTGTCATAAAAAGTTTAGTAGCCTAGACTTTATTACTTGTTCCTGAACTGACGGAATGGAAGCCTTCAGCCCCTTTTACTTAGCCTTTCGTTGTTACTATCTAATTACAAATTTGATGACTTCATAATATAAGACATTTAATTTATCTACACTAATAATAAAGAGGTAAAGTTTGTTTTTTTGTTTGTAGGAGGTAATCTCTGGAACAGACTATTGGTCCGATTGGTAAAATTTTAGCAACAATAGAAAGTTGCTTGACTCCTGAGTGACATAGGCTTTATTTTATGTACACGGGTGAAGCCGCTGACAAAAGCTAGTATAAGATAAAAATAAAATTTACTTTAAACACAATAAGAAAAATAGGTAGATCTTTTAATTTAAAAAGAAAACTTGTTCATTTCACAAAAGTTACATAACAATGATGAAGTGAATTCTATGTTTCACGACGAGAAAGTGGGAGTTCTCGCAGAAAGCCAAACTCGAGTATCTTAATTGTCTCAATACTGCTGCACTTTCGTGTGGCAAAGTCAGAAACTACAATCTAAGAGGGTAAAACTGTAACTTAAATGATGAAACCTAGACAAGAGTAGCAAAACTGTATATGAATGAAGTATAAAACTCTCTGAAGAAAGTAAATTTTATTTAAGCTAAGGAGAATTTTATTTGACTGCAATTGCTATGATATCTATTCTATAACTATGTTTTCATTGCAGAGAAAATTGCTTTTTACCAAGCATGAAAGGAAAGGTAAAACAATAACCGCAACTTTTGCTAAAGAAATAGAAAACATTTATATATATTTGCTCAATAATACTAATCGGTACGCTTGCTAAAGAACTGTAATCACACTTATTCAAGTTCATCAATCGCCACACTTACTCTAGAACAACAATCGACACACTTACTCAAGTTCATCAATCGCCACGCTTGCACAAGAACATTAAACTATTGAACCTGGTTAGGTTTAAAAAGATTTTCTACTAATATATGTTTATATATTAGTAGAAAATCTTTTTTTGCATTAAGTCCATACATCACTAAAGTTTATTTTTTGACAACTTTTCTGTATATAACGTTTAAAAAGTGCAACTTTATTATTTATTGGCACCTACTGATTCCAGAAGGATAGCGTAAATGTACTTCAAAAGTTTTAATAGTCAATTTTACGATAAGAAATTTATAAAGGATGTGTCTCCACCCAAAGTTATCAGTCAACATGAAACTAAACTTAGTACGAAGAGTAGAAGAGTATTACAAGCAACTTGTCTCTGATTTCGTTGTCCATGCCCCAGGCTTGATTGGGCTTGAGGGTAATTTTATCTGACTTTATTGAAAAGACAAATATTTACGAAAAATTACAATTGATTCTGATAGTATCTTATTATTGATACTGGAAAAGATTTTGTATGAAGTTAAGGGCTCTGTAATAGCATTTTTTTTTGGCCACAGTAGGCGCGGGCTTGCGGACGGCAAGCAATGGGTAGCCCTCCGTCCGGTCATCTGGTAGCAGGTAGCAGCCAGGACCGAGCCCAAGTCGTCGACAGCGCGCACTAATTCACGAGGACCCCTGGACGGGCCCTGGGATCAAGGCAAGGAAGGAAGGGGGTAGGTTGTGGAGCCAGTAAGAAGCTGACACTGTTTCCCGCTTCACCAAAGGGCGGGATTCGTCATTATTTTGATAATTTTTACCTAGGTACCATAAAAAAAGTATGGTAAGATGTATGCGGTCAGGAAAACCAGTTCACTATTATTGTGTTTTATCTACTTTTTATTTATAGGCATAAGTATTATAGAGGATTAAAATCCCTACGATGTTGTGGAAACCGATATTAAAAAAAAAGTAATTTGTAATTCAATCGGTTTTCTAAACGAATAGAACCGTTGGGTAGTTAAATCTATTCCAAGTCACCTGTACTCAAGTACCCATTTAAACCGGTCTTTATTTCAACCTGTGGTAAAGGACCCAGTAATGTACCCATTCCTATCTCATTTAAATAAATATAGGGAAAATCGTAATCGAACCCTTAAACGGGATTTATGAAGCAAATGTATAAAATGGGGTAGCACAATTTAATACGGGAAGTTTACCTAAATCGTCGTTGTTGAGTAAATCGAAATTGCTTCTCTTGCCGAATGTAATTGCTTTCCTTCAATGTAGCAATCCAATTATTTTTCTAAACCCTGAAAAGATTTACCCGAGTAATATCGACCAAAGTTTCCCTTCTTATCGGAAAACGATATTGAATGTATGTAACGTGGCCGACCATGGCTGTAGAGTTCTAGGGGTATAACCGCTACACAATGCTAGGAAATTATTGTTGCTTATTAAATAGGTCTATAAACCGTTTCGTCAAGGAGCGAACGAACACTTCAGGAAAACGTAGGCTATTGGCACGCGGAACGTCCCTACTAACATTTTGGTTGTAGCTGTGAGTAACGGAAGCGCTGGCGTGAAAATATTTTCCGCAGTCGCTATAAAATATCATCGCCTTCTTCGTACTCGGAGTTATAATTACATTTTTTACGATCCAACTCTTTGCATTGTGAGCGATATGATCGTTAGAAATGTCGCCAGCAAGCTTGACCCAGTTGTGGCTTGTTAGCGCTTCCAGGTAAATGAAAAACTTATTGGTTTCCATTGCCGAAATAAACTTTAGGGAATGTGATCAGTATTCTAGGCGGACACGAATTGTAACTTTGACCACAAACTTCAGTAGATTCGGAACGTTTGTTTCCCCAATTTGGTGTGGCTAATTTGAATAGGACCCGTGGACTGCGTCAAAGTTTAATCTTCCTCCTAATATTGATCCAGAAGGAGTGAAGTTTTTACATTTCTAACGAACCATGAAAGCGTTTGGGGCGCAATGGATCAACCCTTCTCTAAGCGATGACTAGTTGCTGAACAATGATAAAGCAATTTGTCTCGAAACTAATCAAAGTCGAATGTAATAAATGTATTGTTGGCTAACGTAATAACGCCTTCTTCTTAGAACAACAAAATTAAAGTTGTTTCAAGTTGTAATCGTTAAAACTTTAATTCCTTGAGTTGTAAACGTGGTACTTACATAATAGTACGCTATTTTCTTTAGTGCCTTGGTCACCATACTTTATAGTATTTATTACGTTTTATGATGAGAAATAATTACGAAGTGAAAGAATTATTAATCAGTACGTAAAATCACTTGAAACTTTATTACATTATAATAAAATCTTTGAGCTTTATATAGAAATATAATTGTAAAGATATATTGCTTTTTGTGTTACTTAAAAATACCGAGTAGTTATGATTTTACACGGATCGAAGTTCGCATAAGCATCGGATCGCGTGTGACGTCATTTTACAACGCTCTGTTTAGGCGTAATTTCGTATAGGTACTCGCGCAGTGTTTCGTTTCACTGCTTCCAGTTTTATGATTTGAATTAGTATGGGTGAAGGATTTTTTTTTGGCAAAAATCATCCAATGACAAATCGCGTTCTTGGGTGGAGCGAGAAACTTACTGACTAAACACCCCACCCCGTTCCTTCTTTGCCTTTCGCACTGGGACCAAGCCTACCTTTGAGAAAGAGCCCCTGGGCCCCAGTTGGCTTCGACCCTTTTGCAGAGTCCCTACGGTTTTGCTGACAACTCCTAGATGTATTTGTTTTTTTACATAAACCAGTGCTTGACTGCGTCACTGCGATCGTGCGTAACGAACACTAGGTACAAACATTAATGCTTAAAAATGCCAATATCAGTTGTTATTTATAATATCAACTGCTAATAGCATTTATTTTTTTAAACCATTTGTTTTTGTACGAGTGAACTCCCGTACTGTAAGTAGTAATGATTTTATACATACAAATTAAAGAAAAGGAAATATTTAAGATTACTTATGTACTTACATGTATTTTTTTATTTTCTTAGTAAAATTAATAAAACAGCAAAAAGTATATTCACGTAGTTCAGTATGTCGTTTTTATCGCTAGGTATCTAGAACTTTTGGCGACAAAACGAGAAAATGTCACGACTAGAAGAAAAATGTGTTTGAACAATTCGGTGTTGCTACACTATGTACATAGTGGATGAAATTCAGGGAACTTGGGAAATAAAGGGGCTGCTTGCGAGACAAAGGTGGAGCTTATTGCAAATTCCTACGCTCACCTTGCGTTGCTATTAAACCTCCTTTGCGATACTGCAATATAATGTTTGTAAATCTCTTCAGAGCCGACACGTTGGAGGGGCACGTTCGTTTTGTCTAATCAATCGCCTTTGTTGTGTTATGTCGTTGACTTGTTTATCTACTAGCGACCCGTCCTACAGAACATAAAAATACATGTACATAAATAACTTTAAATATTTACACGAACATTACTCAAAAATTGAGTGCGTTGGATGAGTCCAGTTTCGGGTAGTATTAATAATTAGTTTTGTAACGGATGTTGTCGAACCTAAATTAGTATTTATTAGCGACCCACCCTAGCTTTGCACGAGTGCAATGGTGATATTTTATATATTATGCATGTATTATACATATAAACCTTCCTCTTCAATCACTCTATCTATTAAAGAAATCCCTGGTAGTAGCTATAGTTATTTTGTAGAAGAGATATCAAAGTCCCTAGCGGCAACAAAATAATAATCTTACTAAAATAATCTTCTTTTTCGACGTTTCGTTTGTCTTTTTATACTCTAAAAGAATATGTTGAAAGCCAATTCGTATTATAAATAACAAGACGCGAACAATTCGTTATTATTACGTAAAATGATGTACTATATTAATGAAGACGTCATGTAATACTCGTAGCAACATGGAACATAGTTACAATATGCAGTAATAGGCAAATATCTCGTATACATAATTATATCCATTAATTAAGCCTTAATTAATATCAGAACATAATTCAAAATACTGAAACAATACAGCTCAGATACGCACGTATTGGCTGAACAAGTAATACTCGTACGTCAGTCAGTAATATTCGTGAAAAGCCTTTCATGTGTGTTTTAAATGAAAAATAAACTGGCTCTAAACCTTTTCATCATGGGCCGGTCAAAGTTAACGTCAGTGGGCTCGCGAAGCGCCATTTCGTGCCATAAAAATATTCATACGAAGTATGGAAAAATTCCTACAATCAGTGAAAGCGGCCCCCTGAGGCATATTGTGGTACAGAGTTTTCATTAAACACAGAGCGCGGTTTTTGTCCAAAAAAATGCCTACATAGCCCGAGGCGCCTCCCTCTCATATAAGGAATGTTGTCTCTGGGAAATTAGTTCATAAAATTTCGCCCAACTCACAAAATGTACGAAAGTAAGCTACTCTTTTCTACAATCTATGATTATGTTTTCTCTTGTTTTGTTTATCTCGATGTAAAAAATAAATTACAAAATATTCTGGCTCCGTGACATTTCGTCCTTTTTGTGTTGAAGATGAAGAATTTTTTGTAAGTAGCCGGTGGTGTTACACGCGATTATATTTCCCGCGGGGAACTTAAATTTTTTGTAACGTTCTCATTTATTTTATTTTCTTTGTTTTCTATTCATTCTGGGCAGGCTTTCGGAGCGTTGTCTGTCAGTTAAAATATTAGATTTTTTTAAAAACATTATTCCAAGAATAAAGGCCTGAAGAAATCGAGATATTTTGATTATATAAAAGAGAGACCTAGAACAAGCAGTTTCGTAATAATAACAAAAACATTATTAATATCGCTCCGTCGCCTTTTTATTACATTTCAATAACGTTGTAACACGTTATTTGAACAGGGGCAACTATGGGGCAATATGGGGCGGTATTACGTGCAAATAACAGGGGACACTTACGAAAATTGCTTATACAGAAAACTAATATCAGTGTTTGCCAGCCGTTCGGCTATGTTATGATGTAAGTTAAAAGTAAATGGGAGAATTGGACCCACACTGATTCTGTTACAGTATTTCGCAACGTACCGAACGAGTTTTGTGCCAATTTTGGGTTAGTCCAATATTGGTTCAAAGTTTCTAAACCGTATTTGAATTTCGAATTTGAAGTTAGAGAAAAATATTGGTGTTAGGTGGTTCTGCGTCTATTAGTTCAAGGTTTTGAAGTTTGCAGGTGTAGTTATCAATTGCTTTTCAATAAGTGTTCTAACTCTTTATTTATTTGCAGGCTCGCGTTCATTTGATGGTAAGTGGTTGATGTGATCGCCGACGCAGCACGCTTGCTTAGAAATAACCTATTTTTACTTGATGTAAAGCTTGAAACTATAAAGAAACACAGACCCTGACAGAACGTTCTACAATTTTCAAATAACAGTAACAATGGATATAATAAGCTCAATCTACACTAATATAATAAAGAGGTAAAGTTTGTTTTTTTTTATTTTTTTGTTTGTAAGAGGTAATCTCTGGAACTACTGGTCCCATTGGAAAATTTTTAGCAACAATAGAAAGCTGCTTTATTCCTGAGTGACATAGGCTATATTTTATGTACGCGGGCGCAGCCGCTAACAAAAGCTAGTTTTAAATAAAACACACAGGCTTCTATCGAAGAACAGAAAAAGATTACCCAGCAAGTTATTTTTTTTTTATCAGCCAGTAAAAAGCATTATGTAGGCACAAGTCTTTTAGTTTCAAAAGCTGTGTTTAGTAAATCTGTTCATGTGCGTTCCATTTTCAATAAATCAAATCCAAAGCCAAATAGAGTTACCAGCTCAAACGGTTGTAATCTGTTTACAAAAGACCTTTTGCAATTTTTTTCAATTATAAGAAAACAAAAAAAAAAAACGTAGCATCTAAAGAATTAGTGTATCCAATGAAATGAATGTGTTTTTTTTCGTAACCGTAAATTCCAGTGGTTTTGTACACAAAGATCTTTTTCTTGAGAAATTGGATAAACATAAAAAAAAATAGCAACTCTAAACTCTTTTGGTTTTTTGAAACCACAATGTACACTTTTTTTTTAAATTTGAACCATAAATACACAGGCGATGCAGCTCAAAAAGAATTATGGAAAAAGTTTGTACCTTAAAGTTCATCAGTTTGTTGTAAACTTAGATAGTACTGTAAGTCCGTTATTCGTTTACCTACGGCAATAAGGATCTTTTACACAAGGAGATTTTTTCGAGCAAACGACTTGAGGCGATTTTGTCGTGCATGTAGACTTAGAATTAAGTAGATATTATTTGTTTGTATGAATAATTTTAACTTGGATTGTAAAGCAATTTGCATCTATGAAATACATTGTGCATGTGTAAAGATTTACATGTCAAATGTCAATTTCTGAACACCTGTGTCTGGAACGGACGATTTTGATGGTCATTTCAATACCTGTATCGCTAAACATTAATGGATACACCATTAATGTTTAAAAAAAAAACATGGTGTGAACAACAAACATCTTCACTGACATAAAATTATAAAATATAGTCGACCAAGGAGAGATCAGTTACTAGTAGTTGTCTTTTCAGTTACTTTTTACGTTCCAGGACCTTGTTAGCTCTTTCGAGTAATCCTTCAGGCACGGAGATACCACTCCACCAACATTTGCCAACCCTTGACTTCTATTTTTATACATATTCGGAGAAAGTCTATTAAAAAATCAAGAATGAAGAGAAGGTCACATTCTTCATTAGGATCAAAGGCTATGAGATATGTTATTACAAATTTTGTAGGCTACAAAAATTCTTTAACCGACTTCTTAAAAATCGACCGTTAAGTATTTACATATTTTGGTTCTTAAAAACCTGATCTGAAATAATATTATTACGTCGTGTATGAGTAATGAGAACGTACAAAAATAATCTCGAACAAGGCTCAATGTCTTTAATATTTTCCATCACAGTGTTGGATTTTTGGCAATATCAAATTCTAATATCAGGCTGCTTGCCACATGTCGACATGGCGTCAATAAAATCCAATCCAATAAAGTTTCTTTTGTGTCGATGTTAAGCCTGGACCATATTGGAGCACGGATTGCGTTTCATGTCCCAAAACTCGTAACTGCCTTTTCTGTATAAAAACGCTTATCTGCTGCTGAACATTTGTTTTCATAGAATGCTGCAATGAACGTTAGGTCGAGCAAATTAGTTTGCGAAAAATGTTGAGATCGACAAACTGGACTTGACGCAAAAAATACGTGTCTGTTGACTAACTAGAGGATGACGAGGATCCTAGTGAAAGTATATAAGTTGGTTTTAGTCGGTAAAAGTCTGACTACCTTTTGTTCAACCAAGAGAGGGAGAAGTTATTAATTGGTTTTTTCCCACCAACAAAAAAGGATAGGTTATTCAGGTTAGCCATCCGCCTGGAGGGCACGTTGGAGCATAAGGTAGATGTGTGCCTCCCTTGGACAGAACACCGCTGTGTCCTTGTGGGAGCGATCGGCTCGTGCAGAGCACCGTCGTGTTCACGTGGTAATGATCAGTGGCACGATCTCTCTTGCCGGGCCTTGGTACAGGGTATGGTCCAAAGCGATGAGGAGGCCTCCTTCTGCGAAGCAGTAGTGCTTTCAAAGGAGGAAGCCGTACGTGCACGTGCGAGGAAGCGGCGCTCACGGCCCAGCCACCGGGATCCAAACAAGATTTCCGACAACAGTGAGCGTGGGCTTGCGAACTTGGACCGAGCCTAAGTCATCAATCGCGTGTACGCACATCTCAAGGAGATGTCGGCAAACCGTAGCAGGGCCCGCGAGGTCCATTAAGGTTATGGGTTTGCTTCTGAAAGGGAAACTTGGCCCTGGTATGAAAGACAATGAAGAAACAATAGTGAGTTTTTAATAAGTAACAGTCTGAGACACCCTTTACAATCATTTATTCATCGAAGACATTGCAGGCAGTTATGAGCTTGAGAGTAATTCACTTTCCTATAACAACGAAAACTTACATAAAAAATTAAGTACAACATCGTCAGACTTGGTATTCCCCTAACTAAAATTAAAAATTTACTCGACAAACAGTGATACTCCATCCTAAATCTTAAAAATGTTACAATTTATCAAGTACGTGTATTTTTTCCCTTTTAAAGCTGTGTAGTTAGGTACGTATCCATGAAATAATATTTAATATCATAACAAGGATTGTTTTGCTTACCAATCCCCGGGCGAAACGTAATTGGTTGAAGTTCTTTTGGGATGAAATAGAAATGTTATTACAGAAAATGATCCCAGATTCGTACTTTAGAAATAATAGAGGTCGATACCGCTTCGTATTGTATCGAAATAGATGTAATTTTCCTTTGACTTATTGAGTTTAGTTTCCAAAATAATGATATCGTTACTTTGTTACTCAATGTGGTTCAACATGTTGGCAAACAAGTTGCTACCGAAACCGTTGACTTCGTTGATGTTAAAAACGATCCCAACCCTAAAATGCAAATGAGAGAGGATACAATACAAACTGAACGTATCACTAATTTCATTCCCCAACTCCGTATAAATATGTATGAACAAACAAGTAATGTAATTTCAAAGATTCTGTAAGCCAGTATTTACGTACTTAAACTGAATTAACGTACACAGTGGAACTGTGTAGAAGTCAACACGTAGCAAATGTTCCGAATTTGTTTTGTCTTCTTCTTGCATCAACCAGTGACGTTCATGCAAGAAAAGGATGGAATATAACAATCTTAAACTTGGAAGTTGACTTTAGTAAAATATTCAGGGTGCTTCACACCACCTCTATTATTATAAAACAGAGAGGTGCTTTTAATCCGGCAAAATGAAGATTTGTGGCTCAGCGGTACTCCTCAGTTATTTCTTTCTTTACAGTTACTTACCTACCTCTAGAAAAAATCTGTATTTCAGCAAAATTGGGCCAAATTTTCTTGAAAAACTGGCGTCTACAGCTGTTTCCTTCTTCTTTAATTACCATTCTAATTTCTGCAAGTCGAAGGCAAATTGAATATTAATCTCCAAGACTTTTTGATACAAATAAGTTTATGAATATTGTGTCTTAATTTATTAGACGAGTTCTACTGAAATCTCTGTCTTTTGTAATAAACTCAGTAGAATTTCAATAAGTTTCTTTAATTTCACAAATGGTGACAGCCGTGTTTGTTGTGAGAGAATTAATAATGAGAAATGTCGTGTTGTTACGCCAAATGTTTTAACAGAACAATTGATTGACTTATTCCTGTTAATAATATGGGTTGTAACGGAAAGGCCATTACTATATTTTAAAAATTAAATACAATTATATTATTTTGAAGTTTTTGTTGTTAATTTTATTAATGTAATTCAATAGTAATATATTATATCAATAATTTGTTAATGTCAATTTAGTCAGTAATAATGTCAATTTATACATTTCATGCATATTCAATAATATCGCTTCAATATTGCTCCAGCGATGCATGCAAAGTTGTCCACCATCAAAACAAATTTTATGTTACCTTTTAAGAGTATTTTTAATATCATGCGGATTTCATAACGCATGCGGATGTAAAACCGCATGCGTTATGAAATCCGCATATGAAAAAAAGTAATAATTTCAAAACGTAAAAAATCGCGTCCCGCGTGCGTATTGCACTCAAATGGTTACTTGAAAGAAAAAGACATTTGCGAAGGTAACGCATGCGGACTAAATCCGCATGATATTAAACCTTTACTTTAGGTACAAACTTGCGCAACATGCAATGTAATTAGTGATGTAATGTAACCGCATTCAATGATTTAGTCTGTTAACCGATCAGATTTCCGAGCCGTTCCACCAATGAAATGCAATAGTAATTGCACTGCCACTCCGATTTGTGTTCGCACAACCATGTAGCGTTACACCATTAGTTACATTGCATGTTGCAAACGTCTATTCGCAACATAAAATATCTTGTCGAACCCACAAATACAATTGCCATATGCATCAGTCTCCTATGAACGGTAATTTTATTTTATGTTCACGTATTCTATTTTTATTCGCTCGTTTTGTACCAAGTTTTATTACGGAGTATATTTGAGTGAATGGATTGTTAAAAAACGGTGAAGGAAAGTTTAATCTTGGACAGAAGGCAATAAAATAAGGGTGAGAATTTTGTGAGAAGTCGGCGCCAAGCCTGCCAGTTGCAGACAGCCATCGATAGGGTTCCGAATGTAATGGCACCTACATAGAGTGGACAATACCTACCAAAAAATCTGCTCGATTGTACGAAGTTTCGTTTTAAATTGGTCACAACTGTTTTTTTGTTTGTCAGTAAAGTGTTGTACACTAAGCGAAGATACTGAAGGTAATTGAAAATTTAGCTTGACAGTCTACTATAAAGCGATTCTTTTTCTTCGAATAATCTATTATTGTAAGGTATAAGAAAAATCAATTTATGTCTGATGATTCAGTCAACATCTATCTTAAAAACTTGAAATCGAGCTACGTTTTTTGTTATGAAAATTTTTAGATCACTGTTTTCCACAAACTATTTTTTTTATAAACACAAAAAAGCACTTGTGTATTATAGGATCATCTGTACCGGGCTTTTCAAGACTCAGGTAGGTAACCAACTTTGTAGGGTAACCAACGAATCGACTTTTTAGAACTTGATTTATTACTGAATCGATTATTCATGACTATGTCAGGTCAGAGTAACTAATTTATCTACTGTTTATCGGTATGTATAGTCTTTTTATTATAGCAGGCACATTATATTAAAAACAAATACCTACTAGCAAAAACTCTCTTTAACGTTACATTCTGATTGTCTACAAAATTACAAATCCGAAACCTATGTAGAAACTATCCCCACAGTGGTATTATCAACTCTAGGTCGATGTAACACAAACCGTTTCTCTCTGTCATAAATTTGAATAGAATCGATTGGTGTCTGCGCCTCCGGGAAAGTTAGATTTCCCTCAGGACTCCCACGACACCTGACCGAACGTAAAATATATTCTCGATTTTTTTTCCGACTCCCGAAATGATGGATTAGGACTATATACGCGATGTTTCATGCTTTAGAAGGCAGGTTTACGTTGAAATATGATGATACTGTTGAGTTTGGAGAACGATTACTTTCTCAGAGGACTGTTTCGACGTTAGATAGTATTTTCTTTTTTTGATTTCTTGTCAATACTTGGAAAAGTAAAGAAGACAACGTTTTTTGCTGCGGTTTTTTCTTGAGTTGGTAATAAATTGTGGTTTAAACGAAGGGTACTGAATATTCTATTTTTTATTTGATAACAGCAGAAACCTATCTACACTAGATAGGTTTCTGCTGTTATCATTCCTAATATTTTTTCGATTGTTTAAATAATTTAACCTTTTGAAAAAATCAAAAATTCGAAGACATGTGACATCCACCAATCCGCACTGGGACCGCGTGGTGGATTATGGCCTATTCCCTCTCCTAGAGAGGAGGCCTGTGTCCCAGCAGTGGGAACATTGAAAAGGCTGGTGATGATGATGATGATGAACCTTTTGAATACCGTAATTAGAGACATAATAGAGAGACAATAGGTGTGCGAACGCATTCGCTTGGGGTTGAAGAGTTTAATGCGACATAATGGTGCTAACACATGTAAAATGTATGAGAATGATTGCCATGCCTTGAAGACAAACTGCTTTGACTAACTGCTCCGGAAAACATCGTACCGCCTAATATTTAAATCTTCCTTAAACTTTTGCGAATATTTCAAGATCAAAATTAGCTACATCGGTCTAGCCGTTCTCGAGTTTTAGCGAGACAAAGAACAATTTTTATATATAAGAAGATAGGTTTGCGTTTGACCGCTATCTCACTTGATGGATAGCGATGACGCGGTTGACGATGGAATGCGTTTACCTAGAAGTAATCTATTCACACTTGACTAAAAGAGTTTTCTGATGGCTACAAAATTCCCAGGTTGTAGCCATCAGAAAACTCAGACAGTTTATTGAACGCAAAATGAATGTATTCCCAAAACTTTTGTGCGTGTAGGTGCGGCGTCCACCTACACGCGTTACTTAGTTCCGAAAAGTTAGCGTAGTACATTAACTGTAGGATTATCTTTATTTTCGACTCAAAGAGAACTTCAGCAATTTCAAGAGACCAGCACAAACATCAAAAGACTAGGAAATGGTAGGCCGATGTACACAATTACACTACGAGACCATCATCAACATCAGCTTCCATCACCTTTTTTAATGTTCCCACTGCCGGGACACAGGCCTCCTCTCTAGGAAAGGGATTGGGTCGTAATCCAAAAAAAAACCACGCGGGCCCAGTGCGGGTTGGTACTCGTAGATGTCACATGCTTTCTAATTTTTCTTTCTTTTTTCTAGGACATGCCCGTTTCCTCAAGATGTTTCCTTCACTGTTTTGAGAGCTAGAAGACCATATCATGGTGAAAATACTATGAAATCAATATCTTACAGCAGTTCAAGACCGAAATAGCCTTAAAAAATTAACCACGACAATATGTGCTTTGAAATAAAATCTTGCGAAGACTTAGTGAAGTATATATAAAGTCTTATAGGTCAGCAAGTAGCCTTAAAGCAGTTCAGGGAACAACGATTTGACAGGTTCAACTGTTACCTGACAACACGATATTCCTTGAAATGCTCTACTCGAGAACACGTTTGATGGGCGTATGAAGATCGGTCCTGGGTTTTGTTTACCGATCAGTCTTAGATTTTGTTTATTTACATTATTGGTAGACAAAGAGTATTTAGACGACCGAAAGAATGGTATTATGTGTTGAAATATGTAAGAGTTAGTTTCACTCGTTATGTTCTTAAATTATTCATTGAAAACTTTTTACGATGTATTATTTTATCCTAAAAATCTTAACTGTTAGTTGTTGGTGGCGGCGATCTCTCGCGCCGGGCCATAGTAGAAGCCATGGTTCGGAGGAGTGGCAGGCGATCGCCTCCTTTAGCAAAGCAGGAATGGATAGCAAAGGAGTAGGCCGACCGTATATGGCAACGGCGCTCACGTTCCAGACGCCGCCGGGATTCCGGTCTCAATTTCTGGCCACCGTAGGCGTCTGGTAACCAAACCAAGCCCAGTCGTCGACGGCGAGCACTGTTTCTGCGAGACTCAAGGAGTTGTCAGCAAACCGTAGGGACCCTGCAGAAGGGTTGAAGCCGACTGGGGCCAAGGGTTCGCGCCTGAAAGGAAGGCTCTGGCCCTGGTATATAAAGCAACGTAGGGATGGATTAGGTTGTTTTGACAGTAAGAGTCTGACACTGTTTCCCGCTTCGCCCAAGGGTGGGATGCGGCATTGGATGATTTTTACCTACCATAAAAAAAAATGTTTTATCCTTAAATATTATTTTACATGGGGTTATTTAATTACAAAAAAAGGCTTAACTGAACTAAGGCGATGATATTGATCATTTTAATGATTACAATTCCATGAGCAAATACGTGTTACGGTTGCAAATCGTAAATATTTTGATGAAAATAGCATCTCAAGCCGATGGATGCTAGACGCACAGGACCGGTCGTTATGGAAACATTTAGGGGAGGCCTATGTTACAGTGGACGTTGTTTGGCTGAAATAATGATGATGATAATCTGTAATTGAATTGGATAATGAAAAAATAATATTTTTGCGAGCTTGCGCTTTAACGTTTCGAGTACCGTAATTAGAGACATCATAGAAAGACGATAGGTGTGCGATTGCCGGGTGCGCTTGAGCCTCAAGAGTTTAAATGTAAAAGTTTATTAGAATATAATTCCTTGTCAATGTTAGGCTATCACAGTTCAAAGTGTGCAGATTCATAAAACGACAATTTCATAGGTAGACTCAGTATTATAACAAGGTAAAGCAGAACTCTTTAAATCGAATTTTATACTTCTACTTAAACTTTACTGCCTTCGAGCTAAGATCTTTGTTCAACCCCGGCTTGATGGGGAGGAATTCCTTAAGAAGTTGGTTTTTATGAAATGTTATGTTTCTTCGAGCCAAGTTTTCCGGGAATAAAAAAAAAATTGCGCTTTAAAAATTCAAGTTACTCTTTTTAAATATTTACTTTTTTATATTTTGTTGTAAATTAAACATTTTCTTCAGGTGGTTTTATTTACCTGCCTGTTTTATTTATTTTTTGTTTTTCTAAAAAGTCAAGAATGAAGAAAACCTCAGATGAATGATTGTTACCGACATAACCCAAAGAATCGCCAAACTTAAATGGTAGTGGATTGGGCACATGTGCCCAATCTTAACTCAACCTCAAAAAAAAAAAAAAACCTGTCAACCATCTGTTCTGGTGGTTGACAGGTCCGAAATGTTCTGGAAGGGCAACCGTGAAGACGCAGCGTTGGGAGGCCTCTCACAAGATGGATCGAATTGACCATGGTACAGTAGAGAAAGTTTGGGGAGGATGTTCAGCTCTGATCTTTTTTTGGAAGAATTAAAACATTAATATGTTAAGCCCTGGACAGCATATGGTTCTATAACAATGAAAAAACGTTAAACCACTATTCCTTATACCCAATTAGAAGGAGTAAATGCTAGCTGTTCTGTACAGCTAGCAATTACTCCTTGGCAACGCTGATGTACTCAAAGCTTCCTAACAAAATGATTACGTATATCTAACCTAACCTTTGTTCCTCCACACAAGGTTACTTCTGTTTACCTAATTTTCTTTCCGTTACCCAAACATGAACCCTTTTTTAGGTTCCTCCGCATATATTAATAATGTCGCTTAAATAAAAATACATGGTTCTGCTTGTTCCTGCAGCTGAACATACGGAATCCCTAATAAGGCAGGCTTATGGTGAATAACATCTGGGCCCCGAGGACGGCAAACACTTGGCAGTAAACACGAGGTTACAGTAAGAAAAATGATTTTGTTTTCCAAGGTTTTCCTTGTATTGACATAACTTTGTAACGACTCATATGTAGACAACAGTGGTTTGTTTCGCTACTCTACTTTTAGGGCTCCTTAGCTGTATGGAACTCTATTACTTAATCTCCGCTAGAAACTTATCAGCGAGCTGTGTCTTATAGGGCTGAAATACATAAAAACGTTGCAGCGCTGCGTTGCTTAAATAGGTAGAGTCGCCCGCAGCAAAGTTTTGCGGTATGCATTGCGGCGAATTCCTTAGTCCTAAATGGATGTATTCAGTATATTTTATTACGTTTATTAAGGTCCATGGCAGAGAGACGTCTGTTCACACTCAAAACTCACGAGTAACTGGTTATACCTGTAGGAAATAACAATAAATGCTAAAAGTTGCGTTGCGGCGGCGCAAAAAGGCAGCATGCGGCGCTGCCGATTTCAGCGGTGGGACGCCGCAACGCGGTAATGTGTTTCGGTCCATAGACCGTAGTAGTTTCAACTCTTTACGAGTTGAAATGTGCACAGAATGCGTGTTTCTATTACCACTACAACAAAAAGTAATAAAATTAAACTGAGGTTAATATTAAACGGGCCTCCATTAAACGCATCGTTCTGACGTCTGTCCGTCCGTCTATCAGCGAGTTGTATCTCATAAAACGTAAGAGGTTGGGAGATGTAATTTTCACAGATTGAGTATTTCTATTGTCATTATAACAACAAATAATAAGATAGCGTCACCCTTTCGGATTGGTGGATGTCACTTTTTATTTTATTTTTTAGGCATCGGATATCCTGTTTCTTCATTATATTTTCCAGACAAAAAATAACATTAAAACTAAAGTTAGCAATTAAACACCATCTTCATTCAAGAGACGTTATCTTGTTGAAGTTTTTTTTTTGGTCAATTTTTATAGTGTTGTACGGAACCCTTCGCATGCAAGTTCGACTCGCACAAGGAGAGTTCTTTACTTTTGTATACGAATACGCTAGCCGCTATCTTAAAGCTCGCTTTTGTCAAAGAAAGCTTTTAAATTTCGCGTATAAAATAAGAAAAATATGCCTCTTGGATTTTTCTGTCATTCTCAAGTTATGTAAGCTAACAAACTTCTGGTTTTATGTGGTCTTATCTTACTTGAATTTTCTCGGCAGAGTGATGATATTCCAACTGACTTGAAAGCTTGGAAGATAAGCATTTGGAAAATAAAATTACCTACCCTTGTCCCCGGAGAGATTTGGTTACCAACATTCCTTTGAAGTCTTGCGTAATAAAGTCTAGGACTTGTGTGTTAGCCTTAATCTAAACCTTAGCTAAAATAGAGCTTTGTAATTCTAAGTTCTCAAGAACAAGTATTTAAGTAGGTATTGTAATGTAAAGCTTGCGGAGTGCCGCGGTTTGTCTGCTTAGAGCTTGTGTAATCTTAGAAGCAGACGACGACGTTGCGACAACCTCATAATACGCGAATATACCTAGGTATTGTAAAGTTTATTAACTTTTTTTATGGTGGGAAAAATCATCCGACGACCAATTAGAGTGGGAAATAGTGTCGGACTCTTACTGACTATACGACCTACCCCGTTCCTTCTTAGCCTTCATATCGGGATCGGAGCTTCCTTTCAGAAACTGGTCCAATTCCTCAGTAGGCTTCGGCCCTGCAGCATGGCCGCTACCTTTTGTGTTTAGACGGACCGGGTCCAAGTCGACGGCGCGTATCGTTCCACGCGCTTGAGAGCAGTGGTGTTCAAATAAATTACCCAAATGCTTGACTGGTTTGAACCTGCGACCTACAACTCGTAAGTCGAGATCGCGATTTGTAATTAATTAATTTTTTGTTTTAGTAAAACGTCAAACGACTTCTCCCACTCTTGGACGGAGTGGGAAAGCGTGACTTTATTGTCTAAAACCATCCCTACATTCTTTCTTTGCCTTACATTCCAGGTGCCCTTTCAGAAACCTATGGCCCCAATCTATTAATACGGTTCACTCTCAAAAAATACGAAAAATATTGAGACTCATAGTTACTACGTCAAGTATACGTAATTTTCCTTTTCCTTCCTCGGATCCCTCGATAACATAGAAAAAGCGGCCATAAATACCATCCAATATAGGTACCCGCCTCCCTCAAATAGTCCATTGTGCGTACAAAAGTAATTCAATACATTGTTATTCCTTTTACGTGCCCGCAAACTCTATAAAGTTTCATAATGGTACCTCTGTCACCTATATTAATGGTGGCTACAGCGTTTATCTACAGGACTAAATTAAGAAATTCCTTTCGTCGCATAAATCAATAGAGGTGTGATATATTGTTATCGTGGAAGGGGTGGTATTTTATCCTCTCTTGTTCTCTGCAGCTTGCATCAGGATTCGAGACACGTGCCACGTCGGGGGAGCCTAATTCTTCTCCTAATTTCGCACCTTATTGTCGGCGGGTGGCAAGAAAATGGGTATTTTTTGGTATAAATTCAACACCACGCTCAAAGGTCTATGATCTTTTATTACCCTTATATTTTGCTAGTAATATTATTATGTTATAATAGGGAATAAATAGCTCGGTGATTTTTACCTCGGCAACTACGTTTTTTATGAAGTAATCAGATAGAAAAAATAAGCTCGTAGGATAATATTTGATATTAATTACTCTTTTGGCTAGACTGTTCATATTTGTTGAGGATTTGGAGCATAACATTTAAATTCATGGCCTAGAAATAGAACCTTTTTTGGATTTTTGCATTAAATTTTATGGACTACTTTTTTAGTCGGACCGGGCCTATGTCGTTCCACGTGTACATCAAGGAATTGTCAGGAAACCGTAATGGCCCAGCTGGGTCAAAACCTAAGCCGGAGGACCTGTGGTCCGAGGGCAAAGAAGTGACATGTGTGGGTTCCTTAGTCAGTAAAAGTCTGACACTATCTCCCATCCCGCCTACCTAAAAAAAAGATACTTATTTAGTAATCCACCCACTAAACACATCGTGCGTAGGCGTTTTGGGAGATGGTTGAACTAAGTACTGAAGTAAGCTTGTAATATTGCGAGTAGTATCTACCTACCTAGGTAGCTAGGTAGATACGAACTTAAAAAAATATATTATAATCAGGCTCTCACACTAACTTCTTACGTAAAAACAGGCAGGCAACATTATAAAAAGCTTATCAAAACCAACATCAATATTACGAAAAAAATGAGTTCTTTTTTCAATTTCAATTTAAGGGGAAGTGTAAGATGGGTGCGTACATGCCTCACCCATCAGAATTCTGAACATCCCCGAAATGAAGTTGGTAAAATATCTTAGACATTTGTCAGACGATTACCTGAGGGGGGTAAGGGGAATGCCCCCCTGATAATATTCACAATTTCGAACCCCTGAAATATTTTACTATGCTTATGAATATAAATTTACTTATCTCTCTTGCACCTTTTATTTATTTTCGGGGTATAAAAAATAGATGTAAATGTATGTGGATATTTTCCATTGACATGAGCTTCAATAATTTAAGAAAAATAAAATATACACCATGCATGCATATAATGCTCGTAGACCTATTGTAGTCCGAGGACGCGTAGCTTCATGGACGCGTATTCGTCTTTATGCATTTCGTGTCGTGTTGTAGTGTTGTTCCTGATATGTCAATTGTTTTGCAGAAATATAAGTCGTAGCGTATTATGACGAATACGCGTCGTAGGAAGGAGTTGTCAGCAAATGTAAAGGCCGAACTGCAGGGCCGAGGCATATTGAGGCCCCGGTCCGGTTTCTGAATGGAAGGTCCGACTCCAGTATGAGGGCTAAGAAGGAATGGGGTTAGTTGTTTAGTCAGTAAGAGTGTGAAACTGTTTTTCACCCCGCCTAAGGGTAGGATTCGTCATTAGATGATTTTTCCTACCATAAAAAAAATCATGTCCATAGATAGGCCTTAGATTTCTCTTTGTTGCCAAAAAGTTAATAAATCTAAACACGACTTTCCAAATTGCTATCACTGACTTTCAGGCGCTCATTCCAAACTACTAAAAGTACAAAGTTCCCTCGAAAATTCTAACAAATTCCCTTTTCCTTTCACAAAAAATGAAGTTCACACACCGAAAATGTTCAGAATTCGTTTAATTATAAGGAGCGGCGTACTTTCCCGTTATTTCGTATTTAGATGGGCCCGTTATATTTTGAGATAAAGTTTTCCCGAGTTGGGGAAAGAATTTTAATAGGAAAGGAATTGTTAAGAGGCCGGTGGTGGGTCAAAGCGTTCCAGACGAGGTACGTTAACAATACTCGTTATAGTGTAAGCTTGTCTTTAAGTTCCTTCATCGAATACTCCGGGGATTTCATGTTCGAGTGGTTCCCTTTGCTATTTAAATAAAGCTGATATTTTCTTTAGAGCTTCAGTGCACCTGAACGAAGGTTCTGCTATAAAATTCAATGTTTTAAATTCAAAAGGTAGTTCGTTCAATGTTTGTTTAACTAACCTTACGTCTGTCTGTGTATTTATGAAATGGATTTTTAGACTGGATTCGATATCGGGAGTGTGTTGGATTTTCCTTGTAGAAATTACAACTTTCCAATATTTACATTGGGTACAATGTTTATAAAGGTAGGATTCTGATATTCTATTTATCAAGAACTCGTAGGTTTCTTTGCCATCTGTTTTTTATGGAAAATCATTGAGTAACAGTATTTTACTAACTAAAAGCCACATTCCATGGCCATGGTAACTTTTTCGAAAATTCCTTTATAGGTATACGGTTATAGGGTATATAGTTACAATAACCTCCTTTGATTAACCGACTTCAGTTCTTCCAACCAGGCAGGTATTTTGTCTAGTCCAAGCTACTGCCTAGGTGTCGCTTTGTCGGTCCAGATGACTGACTGACACATTAACGCACAACCGGAACTACAGGATCAAGGGGCAATATTTTTTTGCACGAGGTCAGGCTACCCTTATGACGTAAGCAAGAACTAAGAAAGGATTTTCCAAAATTGACCCTATAAGGAAAAGAATCAATGGTTCAAAATTTAATATGCAGAAAGCTACCTTCACACATACTGACTCTCTTCTCATATACGAACTTATAATATTTTTCGATAAATTCGTTAATTTAACTTGCCAACAATAAAGTCTTAGCTTCAAGCGTCTAACCGACAGAGCTCTTTGAAAACACAGGTCTGCGAAAAAAAATTTTTTGTTTAGCTGCATTAGATATTTTTACTGAATTATATGTTTTAAAGTGCGCTGATTTCAAAAGTTATGGCCATTTTTTCTATCACATAAGGATTTTTTGCAAATTCCAACATAAAATATTGGTTAAAGCACTCCTTTATTCAAAATTTTCAAACAATAAGTATTTTTTTTTTAAAGCAAACGAAACATTATTTTGATACATATACTTATTTATGTTCTTTATGAAACCTCGTCTTTTTTTCCTTGATACTTTGACGAGTCCTTTTCCGATTTTTATTTTCAGTTTCTCGCTTAAGCAGCCAACAGTAGTCAGCAAGCATAGTGACATCCCATCGCCCTTAGTACCTTCTCTCGATATCACGCACATCCTGGTGAAATCGCTCCCCCTGCTCTTCACTGTAAGCTCCCAGGTTTTCAGGAAAATAGTCTATGTGAGAGTTTAAAAAATGGACCTTCAAGCTCATCTTGCAGCCTTGAGCTTCATATGCTGCTAACATCCGTTGCACAATGGTTTTATAGTTAGGATTCCTGGTATTTCCTAAAAACTTTCGCACTACTATATTTCTCTGTTGACTTTTAATAGTGAATTCACCACAGATATAACAAAAACTGTTTGGAGAAATAACACAACCCCTTGTAGCCATGATTAACAGACAACAGCACTGTTCACTTGAATATCAGTATGTCTACTGAGAGCTTTTCTTTGTTTCAAGCGATATACGTCATTTGACTTGTCTCAACCTGTTAAAACATTCCCAGTCTCACCAACAGCTCAGGTTGTTTTTCTCCATTATCAAAAAAAAATCATATGGGTTTATTACTATAGTTATAATTATAATGAACATAGATACTGCAATATACATAAAAACTTATGTGATATAATAATTTGAATATTTTTTATGTTTTTGGGAGGTCAAAATCTGTAAGAAAATGTAAAAAAATCCTATGCAGTTTTTTGGTCGCAGACCTGTGAAATCATCCGTCTAATATAACAGTCTCTATGGATTAACACTTCGGTGGTACCTAGGTATCCGGCACACTCCACCTCCTGGTGAAAGCATCCGGCCGGCGACACCGCTCGGAGGGCGAACATTCAAAATTTCCAACTCGCAAAGGATGTGGGATGCCCGAACGGAAGACAACCACCGTTGAGAGTATCAGGAGGGGATGGAAACTGAAATTTGCATAAATACGTAAAATTGTGGTATAGTTTGCTGCGAGGGTACAATGGCTTGAATGTATAGGATCGAAACTAGCTTATGTTTTGGTAGATTATTATAAATTATCAAAGGTAAAAGAGGGCAGAGTCAGTAATTCTGTCATAGTCAAAAGTCGTTCAGTTTCTGTACTGGTTTATCCTGAGTTAAGTAAGGTTCTAAAACCGGACTTGAGGATTGAATAGTCAAACCTAAGAGCGCCGGAGCTTCAAGGATAACTAAAGGAACTATATCACATATTGATTTCTTTGAATATTTTTCTAAGAGACTGGCGAGGACCTATTTTGTAACTATCCCGGATTGCTCTCTTTTGCAAAATGAAAATTGATTCTACATTAGCTACAGAGACGGTACGGATCGGTAACTTTGTATCGTTAGTATAAAAAGATTACATGGTTAAACTAACCTCAGGAACTACTCATTGGAACTGAATAATCATTTGATTATTGGATACTCTGGCTAAAGACTAGATAAATAAGGTCAAGCTATGATTATTTAGTGCGGAGCAGTAACCAAAGATGTTGTTAAAACTGTGGTGTAGAGCAAGTAGCTGTATGTGGTATATTTAAATATTTCTAGTAGCACCAGAAATCGTCATTCCACCAAGGTCAGTCTCGGTGGCGACAGTATTAAAATTCATATTTGAAGTCTCTGACTTGTGTGACGCTTACTCCGTCTATTGGCTCTGATAGTCCAATGCATGTTCAAATGTGACATCTTGTCCCAGCATATGAACTCTCAAACGCCTGAACGTTAAATAGTCATTAATTTATTATTTTTAATTTTCCGCATAACTTGCTTATGTTTTTCTTCCATAAGAACCTTTTTCTGATAATAACAAACAGAACAGAAATAAAATTTACCGAAATTGGTTTAGCTGTTTACACATGAAAAATAAGTCGATTAAAAGAATATATTTTCTAGTATAATATATGTTACGTTTTACACGTGGGGAAACCATTGGCAAAAAATAGTCATAAAATAATGTGCGGTTGTTGCTTCACCTCTTGTAACATAAATTTATGCTTGAAGCCTATTTTTTTGAAGGACGTAATATGGTCTGTATGTTTTCCAAAGGTTCCGGTATTTTCACTCACATACGCACGATAAATCCTTTCGTAGGCGCACGATAAATCCTCCATCTTTTGTGCCTTCATCTATTTTTGCCAAAATTTTATCCTGAGAGGATTTCTGTTCAGCCAACAATAGAAGAGGCAAAAGTATTATCTCCGTGTACTTTGTCGTCAGTACTACGTGCAGCAAATGAACTTGAGAGATGTAATTGCAGATCTATCAGGCGAAAAGTCTATAGGTTTCTATAGACTTTTCGCCTGATAGGTCTGCAATTACTTTAATTATTAATTAACTAGCTTTTGCCCGCAGCTTCGCCCGCGTACATAAAATATAGCCTATGTCACTCAGGAGTAAAGCAGCTTTCTATTGTTGCTAAAATTTTTCCAATCGGACCAGTAGTTCCAGAGATTACCTCCTACAAACAAAAAAACAAACTTTACCTCTTTATTATATTAGTGTAGATTAGTAGATATTTGCTACGTAAAAATAATTGACGTTTCTCGGATCAGCTAGAATAATTATAGATGTAGGCTACAAAACTATCAGCCCATTTAATTAGGTAACACACAAAAAATATGATAACTATGCGCTAGCTATAAGAGCTTTTTTTAAATATTTTTATAAAATCTGTGGTCTCTACGTTAACTCTTTGTCACGTCAGTTTACGCGAACCTTTATTATTTTGGTAACATAGTAGAAAAAAAATATCAGCACAAGTAATAAAGAATATGCATGCATTTGTTTAAAATTGTTATATGTCGGTTGCTTACCCATCACTTTTGGTATTGTTTTCACAACTTGTATTTTATTTTTGTATTATTATTGATAATAAACTGGTAAGTTAATATTTACAATATATGTCTTAGTTATAATAAAACAATTCTTTTTTCATGCATATTCCTTATATTATTAAATCTTACGTATGTTCCTTCAGTAACCCTTTGCATTCCAGGACTGCGATAATTATAATTTATATGTCTTCCAGACTGAATAAGCTCTTATAAACTAATGCGCCTCACCACCAACGTTTGCGACACTGTTTCAACTAGTTTATATCAATTAAAAAAGAATACTTTCGAAGATTCTCACAGCTCATAACGCAGGTCCTAGAAAAAATAGCTCTGCCTCATAAAATTAAACATGAAGAGCATTCACATGTATAAAAGGAGTTTAAAATTCGTGAGAGATCTCGCAATCAGTGGCAATTGCTCTTGTAAGTCTTGTCTTTCAATTGTGTTTTGCAACTCATGTATAAAGACAAACAGCTAATGTATGCTATCTTGGAAGTTATATACGTTAAGAGGGCTTTTCCGCACTCGGCTGTTATGTAGTCTACGTGAGCATGGTTTACAAGCTTTTTGCGTCATCCAACGCAAACCAACGAAGTGGTGCGATAAAGAGGTAACGCGAAAACAGAGAAATAATGCCTGAAAAGTCGGTTGACGTTCGGTAATTCTGTCATTTACTATTTAACAAAAGTTGTTGCAGGTTATTTTGTTATAGCCTTACAAGTTTAAAAAAAAACACCTTTCAGAATCTTTGTTAAAGGCTCTATGAATACATTTTTTTTTTTAATTTATAAGTACATTATAAAGAACGAAAGTTTATACAAATTACGCGAGGGATTTTCAAAGGTGGACACTAGATTAATCTGGATTAACGTTTTGATTTCAATTCAAAACTAGATAATATCCATAGATACCTACACAGGTTCGTTCATTCGTTGTGGCGATACTTGGGAAAGGACTAGGTCTAACAGTGGACGTTCTTTGACTAAAATGATGATGATGATAATGATCCACAAATATCCGTGCTCATTTTTTTTTTATTCGCTATAAACTAATACTTGACTGCAATCCTACCTGATGGTAAGCAGTGATGCAATCGTTGATGGTGAAGCGCACTAGTTTATTAAGAGCCACTTTAGCCTTGAAGATACCCAAATAAAAAAATATTTTGAAAGAGATTTGTAATAACGGCGTAATTTCTTAAGAGCAGTTGTAAGAGATACATTCTCACATCACATTTGGGACTGACGCTTTTAAATGCTTCAAATTTAAAGAAATTTCTTCGTCAAAAATACTGCAGAGAAGTATCTACAGTATTCTGAAGTGAATAGCTCTGAGGTGTTTGTAAAAATAGGTCACCCTTATCTAGTAGGTGTCGTTAAAATAAACTGCACAGTTACATCGGATGGATGCGCTGCACTCTGTAGGTAGTTACTTTCAGGTTCGATAAAATGATGCTTTTTATTTAAAACTAGCTGTGCCCGCGACTTCGTCCGCGTGGAATAGTTACTTTGGGCATCATATTTATTTTTGCAAACAACCTCAGCTTTATAAATTATAGCTGTTACCCAAGACTTTGCCCGTGTCAATTTCTGTTATTAATTTAAACAATTTAGTTTTTAAAAGAACATAATTATCTAAAAACTTCATAGAGCTACACTTGGGCATGCCATAATCTCGGCGGTAAGTCCCCTCTTTGAGGCGTGGTGGATAGACATCACGCAGGACATGACGCAGGTTCTCACCGGACATGGGAAGTTCAGGAGATTCCTGCGCCGGATTCGTGCGGAAGAGACACCCAGGTGTCGCCACTGGGTGGCCAGCACGGAGGACACGGTGGAGCACACGTTGGAGGTGTGCACTGCTTGGGAAGAGCATCGCCGTGTCCTCGTGGGGGTGATCGGCGGCGGCGATCTCTCACGCCGGGCCTTGGTTCAGGCCATGGTCCGCAGCGAAGAAGAATGGCAAGCGGTCGCCTCCTTCTGCGAAGCAGTAATGCTCGTAAAGGAGGAGGCCGACCGCATAAGGTAAAGGCAAAAGCGCCCTCGCCGTAGCCGTCGCCGCCGCGATCCTGCCGATATCCGGCCACCGTAGACGCTGGCTTGCGGTCGGTGAGCAAAGCTCGACAATTAAGACGCTTCTAATGATATGTCATTTGTCGAATTCTGATAAGTAGTTTAGAAGTTACGAGGGAACAGATGAACATCCATACCCACATACATACATACATACATACATACATACAGGTCAAAATCATAACCCTCCTTTTGCTTCGCCGTAGTCGGGTAAAAAAAACTACGTCTTAATTACCATGATCAATAGATTTAATAATGTTTTTATTATTTCAATTAAGTTCAATTTTATTGTCGAGGAGAACTCAAAAAAAAAAAACGAATAAATAACAATACAAGTTTAAACATAATGTGACTGTCAATATACCCATAAATTGTAACTTCTGTGTAATATCTATTTTTATAGAGTTACAAATTGAGTTACAGTTCAGAAACAGTATAGAAAGAAATCAACTACAAATTACAAGTTGTCGCTAATGACTAATTTGTTATGATCTATAGCTTCTTTGAAGTAAAAAAAAGTTTTGTGTTATATTTGGAGACCCTATAAAACAATTCTAAATAAAAAGTGTGATTATTATTGTGGACACTAATAGACATTATATTTATGTATATAAATATACCTATTAGTGTCTAACGATTTATACATTAAATGTTTTTTTTTTAGTAAATGCATCGTTTTTATAAGTTAAAATGGCCGAAATTTAATATAATAAGTAAGTAAGAATTGAACGAACAAAATACCCTACTGTGATTTTTTTTTCGTATTCGAAATTTGTTTTCGAACTAAGAGGTTGAATAAAAAGGTTACAGGTTACATTACAGCACAAGTGCGTAATGGTAACCAAAATATCACAGTTTGGTAACAGATGCTATTATAAACCTAAGTGCAGTGCAATAAGAGCCACTTTCTGAGCAAGTATGTTAAAAATTAATTATTATTATACCAAATAGTTTATAAGTTTCAATTGTTACTAACCATTATGAATCTTTGTTATCTAGTAAATAGAAAAAAAAACATTAAAAGAAAGAAAGCTTGCTTCACTAAATTGGGAGTAGTCCTTTGGCGATTTTAGTAATAAGCCTACAAGTTAGATCGATATTACAGTTCAAGAACATTTCCAACTTGGGATGAGTCAGAAAGACCAGTGACGAGACTTTTCTTACTAAATATGCTGAAACTGGCCTATTTGTATAATTCGTTTATGGTTATTTAGATAAAAGTTGCCTATTTTCGTATTGGTTAATCATGCGATCCATTTCAGGCAATCTGTCTTCATCAGACGGCTGGATGAAAGCCCAATGAGCCTTTTAGGCGCTAGCTCGCGTTTTATTTCTATTACGACGGTATTTTGGTTAACAAAATTCGATAGTCCTGTTTACGTCATATTAAGGCCCTTTTGTGGAAAAATCATGAAATGACGGCGGGGCGAGAGGTAAGTAGTGTCAGACTTTTACTGACTAAAAACTCACTCCGGTTCCTTCGTTGCCTTTCATACCAGGGGTTTTTTTTTATGGTAGGTAAAAATCATCCAATGACGAGTCCCGCTCTTGGGCGGAGCGGAAAACAAGTGTCAGACTCTTACTGACTAAACAACCTACCCCGTTCCTACATCGCCATACATATCAGGGCCAGAGCCTTCCGCATACATACCAGGGCCAGAGCCTTCCTTCATACCAGGGGTGAATATTTCATTCAGAGACCGATCCTGGCCCCAGTAGACTTTGACCCTACTGGATTCCTACGGGTTGCTGACAACTCCTTGAGGCACACCTGGAACGAATCGCACCGTCGACGATAAATGATCTTTACTTTTTTTATTGATTACCTATAGGTTTGCGCTTGACCGCTATCTCACCTAAAATAATAGGTTTTGCAAGTAGGTTTAGAAAACACACGTCATTTTTTATATGAGTCCGGTGTTTCCTAGCTTACTACCCTGAGAAGAAACACCGAAATAAACTCAGGAGTCAAAGTATTTTTTTTTTAATCCATACAGTAAATATGTATAGGTCAAATCACATAAGGACCATGCAGATTTGTCTGAGATGGTTTTTTGAAGGTAAAATCATACAAATTTGAATAGACCTGTCCAGTCTGTGCAAGCATTTGTCAGCTTAATTCAGGACGCTCAATGGCTTGACGAACAATACAAAGGAAAGGACATTTGGGTAGGCTACAGAACGATGTACACGACTTAGACAAGTCCATGGGAATATACGACAACCAGGATATACATAAGAAAAACCAGGGGGTATAAAATATGCATATGAATCATGGAAGTTCGTCATTTTAGTAGACAGGGTCGCATGGAACACACGGCTGTTAAGAATAATGTATTGTATTGAAAACCGGCGGTATAAAGCATTACTTAGTAAAAGAAATAACCGTTCGTTTCATTGACAATAAATGTCAACTTGGTATACATTCAATAGACGAACAGTCTATTGTTTGAAAAACCCGTAAAAGGAAGGAAAGTTGTAGCACGAAAGTTTAACGATGACATCGAACACCGCACACAAACTTTTCGAAAGGAAACTTTAGCACGTGACAAGTTAGTAAAAAGAAAAAAGATGTGCGTAACAAAATTACATAGAAGCTGTAATATTCCTAAGAATTTCCCGAACGCAATATAACTGCTCACGGCTCACGCCTTTTGAACCGAATGTTTTACCAAATTGACGTTCGACATGAGATCATGCATTCTTTTGATATGGTAATCCGTCCCTTCCCTCGGGCAATAATCGATTATTAAATAGGTAGAAATCGGAAGATCAGGGTCCCTTATCTACTGTAAGACTCTTAAGAGGATTCCTTTATGACATGAAAGGTCGACTGGCCGTTGTTGAACAAGGAATAATTTTTTGGCAAATTACTTTTGTGACTGTCTGAAATTTCAGGAACCAATCTGTGGGCTGATGAGTTGCCGCAAGGAGTTATCTTCGGCCCACGTATTTTCTTACAACAGAGCGAAATTACTGATTCGGTAGCGATTACTATGAATGAAATTGTTATAAATTAGGTTGCGGATTTCCATATAGCGGGGGCGTGGGCGGTTACTGTTATGGAAATGTAGGCGTGACATGTCGATTACGGTACAGCGAAATGAGGAAGAAATTTGAATGGCATAAGTGGTGTAATTGGCAAGAACAAGTAATGTAACAATAGGTTGTTAGTCACGTGATGTTTAATTTCGAGGAATAAATAGTAATATAATGAATACTGGAGAAGTTATGCGCCATGTTCTCTTTTAACAAGCACTTTTTATGTTTAGAGTAATGTGATGATGTGTGTGACACAGGGTGAATTTTTAAAATGGGTGTTGATACCAATCCTTACTAGAATTTACTTCTGGTTACCGATTAAATCTGGTTATCCAAATTGGATAAATCCATACTAACCTTATTAATGGGAAAATAACTATGTCTGTTTGTTTGTCTGTCTTTCACGGCAAAACAACTACAAATCGACTTGATTTTTGAAGTGTAAATAGTTAAAGGCTAAATAGTAAAAGTTAGTGACTAGTTAATGGTTAGGTAGTGACATAGGCCACTTCCCTACAATGGGGGGGGGGGTGGAAGTTTATATGGAGCATTCCGCAAGTAGCGTACTCTTAAAATTTGTGAGTAACAGAAAAACCTTGCTTCATTTTTTATTGGAAATCTATCCCCAGTTTCTGACGTTTTATAAGAGCCCATGTAGGTCTTATATCTATCAGCTAAGTTTACCCTGAAAAGTAAGACTTTAACTTTTTAAGTGCCTTTATTTTAATAAATAAATTAAAAGAACACTTTATAAATATCCCTATAGGTACCATTTAAAATGAGCTCTTTCTTCAACGTCTTAAGCAAGTTTCTAGTGGAGTTATAAGGCCGGATTTTCTTAAGAATTAAATAAACTTTTATTGTTGAAGCCAAGAAAGCTCTCGAGTGTTTGTTGTTAACTCCATTTCTAAACTCATAAACAATTTTCGTTTATTTGTTTTGTGTAAGTAGCGTTAGTTATTTTGTAGATAGCAGTGGCTCCGTTTGCGGAAAAGTTTTTTGGTATCTATAATAAAAAATGTAATGTTATTGTAACAAACTTAGTCGGTTGTTTTTCGTTTAGCTCAAGACATAAACGGAATTTTAAATATAAATATTTATCCACTTAAAGCATGAATGTTTGTGTGGTCTATTTGAACCAAATGGGTGAGATCCACTTTTAAAATGAGTGATATAAACACTTAATGTTATTGGCTGAAGGACACGGTTTAGTATACAGTAGAGGTGTGCCCCATTTTGGCGGGACACTGCCTTGTCTTTGTGGGGGTGACCAGTTGCGGTGATCACTCAAGCCGGACCCTGGTTCAGGCCATGAACGAAGCGCAGGAGCCCAGCAGGGGCGATGCCTACCGGGTGATTGGTTACGGTCGCATTTTCATTACTCGAGAGGATGCTTCAGTTCCAGCAGTAGTGAAGCTGCCCAACTGCAGGGCCAATGCCGACTGGGGCCCGGTCCGGTTTCTGAAAGGAAGATCCGACTCCGGTATGAGGGCTAAGAAGGTAAGGGGTGTGTTGTTTAGGCAGTAAGAGTCTGACACTGTTTTCCGCCCCGCTTAATGGCGGGATTCGTCATAGGTGATTTTTCCTACCATAAAAAAAGCAGTAGTGAAGCTGATTATGTTACAACATAAATATCTATAAGCTCATACGTTAGTTGAAAATGCATTCAATAAATTTCACCAACTAATGTGCGTAAAAGGTCCTAAGCCGTACAATGTCGTCGAAAATATAAATAAACCAAATTCAGAAGTCAAAATATTTACAGTACCGTCGTTTGGCAAAGCGAGTCCGTCATAAGCGTCGTTAGATAAGGCGAAGTAAGCTCAATAAGGCTTACAACAAATACTTTAAGTGCCTCCCTGGGAAACAAACAGGCTTTAATTTCCTTTTGTAAATTGAAAAAAATAAAAGTTAAAACGTCTTTGAACGTCTGTATTGCTGAGAAGATTAATTTTATCTTTTAATCAAAATAAGGGACGGAATTTTGAAAGGTTTCTTGGGACATTTGCACTGTCTATAGGGCGATAAGGCAGTAGTGAATCGTTAAAAATACGGTAGGCGTGGACTCGCGGACGGCGAGCAATGGGTGGCCGTTTGACCGCCCGGTCGGTCGGAAAACCGTAGAGTCCCAGCAGGGCCAAAGACCACTGTGGCCATGGTTTCATAGTTTTGAGAAAGGAAAACCTGGTTTCTTGGAACGCAAGACAAAAAAAAATACAATCGAATTGAGAACCTCCTCCTTTTTTTGAAGTCGGTTAAAAAGAACACATGAGTGTGTTTTAGTCAGAAAAAGTCTGACGAGCTTTCCCGCTCGGCTCTAGAGCGCAAAAAGTTATTTTATGATTTCCCAACTAAAACAATCTCGTTGAAATTAAAATCTTTGGTTATACATAGATGCTTTTTCTGCGCTTACTAAAAAATGCGCGGTTGCTTTAAAAGACAAAGCAAAATCTGAAAAAGGAAAAACTAGTCTAAAAAAGTTGAAGCAAGTGCCACGCCACCTCTTTTGTTCGAAAGCGAAAAAAAGTTGATGACGATACCTCTATCTCTGTTCACTTTTATTAATAGCGAGATCATGAACAGAGAGAGGTAGAGCGTATGATTCTGCATAGACTAAGTAATACTACGTATCTACGATTCTATCATTAAAAAAAAACGGGCTAAGTGCGAGTCCGACTCTCGCACTAAAGCAAGAAAGGGCAAAAAATTGCCCTAGATGTATGCCCCTTTAAATATTTATTTTATTTTGTTTTTAGTATTTGTTATCCTATGGATGAGAGATGTACAGGACCGTTCATTGTGGCGATACTTGGGGGAGGCCTATGGCCAACAGTGGACGACTTGACGGCTGAAAAGTTGATGATTTGTTCCTATAGTGACAACAAAAATATGTACATACAAACTTGGGGAAACAACTGTCTACCTATCGCTGTTCTTGATATACAGCCTTCGCTGTTTGTCCAACTGTCTGTCCCTAGGCAGATGACTATCATATCCCAACATTTTAATATCGAGCACAGCATTAATTTACCGCATTTCCTGTTGGTAACGTTTAATACTTAAGCTCACTTAAAATAAAACTTAAGTCGACAGGTGACATCCAATACATTTTAAAATTAACTTCATTACCAGTATTTAGATATTGCTCGGTTTATCGATCAATTTTAATTACTTTTTACAAAGTAACTGATATGTGTGCAGGCGACAGGTCACTGGCCACTTGAGACACGCCGTCAGATCGTATCCGAAGCCTGCGCAAGGAGGATATGACAACTTTACTTTTTGCAGAAAAAAAAAAACTTCGAAAGATGTCTGAAGAGCGAAGCGACGCCGCCGCGCCGAGCCTCGCCGAAAAAAATGCATAACGATGCTTTGACACCATCACTTTGATGGCGCAAGTCGAAAATAGAAGGTTTTTGCTAAGAATAATTGCTTAAAATTTTAATTACGAGTAACGAACGGTTGAAACAAGTAAAGAAAATTAACGTCACTGCACCCTTGACGTTATATTTTATGCAAATCTTTAGGCGACATCTGAAGTACTTTTAAAATGATATCAAGTACTAGAGTAAATCCGTCAATTTCCATTACAAATCACACGTTTTGATTTAGACATTGATTCATTCTAGAAGCCATTGGGCTTTTCCCGTGTGAGACTAGAAAATGATCTCATCGGAACATAGCCTCAAGATAAAAATTATCGTAAAGATTAAAGTTCTTTCCAAGCACCATCAGGGCCGTGTCAGGGACGGGCAAAAACGTGTCCGTCCCGAGACCAGGCATCCTTGTCCTGTCAGGAGCTGTCTGTGAGTGACGTAACAGTGCCGTGGATAGGCTGACGTCTTTCTTTAACTTCATTGTTTCCGTATCCTAGTATACCTAGCCTAAGCGCAGTACGGCCACAGTTAGACAAGACATACAATATGCTATGATATATAAGCGTACATTTCTATTAATAACTTATTATTCTTAACCATCAATCAAGTCGATAAATTGCAAGGATAAATTATCAACACGGGTACGCCACGAGCAGCGTGGAACCGGCACGTGTCGGCCCTGACATTGACGCTCCGTTGCTGGCACGGGCTCGGATATATACTATACGATTGTGTTTATAGAAAATGTACGTACCCAAATTTTTTAGGCTTTTGACGAAACGTGTTCCTGCCCCGTCGCTGACACGGCTCTGACGTGTCCCCGATAGACCTTTACCGTTGTACCAAGTTTCACCTATACCTAATCCATTCCACTGACCGACTTGGCAGTCAAGTGATCAAGTGTGACTCATATATACTCGATTCTTTATCTTAGTTCTACAAATAAAAGCACGTATTCCGCAGTGAAATACGTGTTTTTTACGTGAAACGAAAATGAAGTTCAAACACATACTTTCCCAACTACGATTTCAAAATAAATTCGTGCCTTGTGGAATACATAAAAGAAAATAAACAAACAGTGACGAGGCTTCGGAAGAAGCGTCCTGTCTGATCGGAAATTCCGTTATTCGCAGAGGGAATCGACTAGTGGTGCATTCGGTCGGTTTGAACTCCAAGAGTTTGTAGTACGAACGCCATAGCCCAACTGCATGAGATTGGATTTCGAACGTATAAAAGTTTAGGTTTAAAGAGCATAGTTTACATGCACGGGATCGGTCCGCCATGAGAAACGTGGGTCGTGTTACAAAGTTCTGAAATCTAAATGTCTTTGGAAGTTTGCATGCGAGATGGAAACAGGTAACTATTTTGAGTGTTATGGTAGCCTGGTACCTGTTCCGACTTGGTGAGCTCTGGAGTTAGAAATTGCTTCATGTTTAGACATTACTTAGTGCCTGACTTGTTATAATTTTGCATATCCATTCTCAGTCCTTTGAGCCGGATACAGGTAATAATATTTATTTTAAAGTGGTTTAAACTAGTTAAAAAAAAAACAAAAACAAGCATGCGGAAACCTTTTAAAAATTACTCCATTACCTCTGCAAGCAAACGAGCGGTCAACTACTCTACTTCAGGCATCGGCACCGATTAATTCCCGCAAAAATAATTACAAATAATAACGTCGCGTTATGTAGAGCAACGTGTTAATCATACTGCTGTCGTGTGAGTTTGCTGTCGAAGAAAATTGCTCAATCAAAGGCCTGGCCAGGTCAAGCGTGACTTAAGTCATAACAATGTAATAACTGACCAACGAACAGCTTATTGACCTATTAGCTTTTCACTACTTGAATATTTACAGGGACTGATAACAGTTGAAAATGCTCGCTTGTAATTACACAGGTTGTTAGTTTGACGTTATTTTTAGTTGGTTGTTGTACAAAATATTTTTCAGGAAGTCGGAAAATATTGTGCCCAAAATTGTTTAGCTTTATTTTTCGCAGTCAGCTTGAAATTAGTTTTACACAAACTGGATCGTGAATGTGGATTTATTGTGTTATGTTTTGCTTAGCTAAAAATACTTTACTTTTATTACTTTGCACTGAAACTGTGAATGTCCTTTACTGCTTGATGTGTTGACCGATCACCTTGACATGAGCGGAGAATGATACGTAGAGGTCAAGCAAATAAAGTTTGCGATCCCTGTCTAAGGTGCCAACCATAAAATGGTATATTAAACACGTAATCTGTTTGGTCACACCACAAAAAATCTCAACTGCATCGAAGATAAACATTGGCTTGAACGGTCAAAGGTCTGCGTGAGTACTGAAGGTGTTATTGCACGAAATACTAAAACAATAAAAGTAATATAATTACTTGGCTACATTCCTTACAAAAGTCCACAATATAACTAACATCTGAGTATTATTACAGCTGGTTTCTTCCGAGGAATAATGAATAGAGGGAAGTTTACTTAGTCTCAGCCCCCCACGGCTATGTTGCCGGCTCCTACAATGTTGGATGAAAGAACACCTGACTACAGTGCCTCGGTGGCTACATGCATTATGTGGACGGGTTTTGTTTCATATTTTAAAAGAAAACGGGACTTTTGTTTGCGTCTAGGTCTTAAGAAGGAAAAACATTTTTTCAACTCAATTATACTGATTTTTTTATTGTTATTAGGCTTGAAATACATAAACGATAAATTATATTTATTTTGTAAATTATACGTTTTAAAATAACACTTTTACACGTCAATATTTTTTTATGTTCTTCAGTTTAAGCTAGGTGAGTTCGGTGTTTCCTAGCTGACTACCCTGAGAATAAACACCGAAACAAACTCAGGGGTCAAAGTCTCTTTTAAAGACCGTAACCATGTATTGGTCAAATCATATGTGAACTATGCAGATTAGTGTCTCAAGTGGTCTTTAGAAGAAAGAACCACCAGATTTGAGTAGACCTGTCCAGTCAGTGCAAGCATTTGTCAGTATTCGTGTAGCTCACACTTAGGACTACTAAGGAGCTCAACGACTTGACGATCAATACCAAAGAAAGGAAATTTGTGTAAACAGCCAGTTTAGTAAATAGGATAGAATAAACTACTAGAATATAATGACCTAATCTCATTCACGTGCACGTCTCTCTACGGATGAACAGGCGTGAACGGTTTTCGTAAGGTGAATTCGCGCGTGAATTCACGACTTATGTGGAGCCACCATTAAAAAGGTCACAACTTGGATGCCACCGACCCTGAGTACATCAGAAGTCATGGCAGGTCAAGAGCAAAACAATCTCTTAGTCACCTGGGTGACTAAGAGCAAATACTTGGTCACCCTGGGGTGACCAAGTATTTGTGCGGACAATCAGGTGACACACTTTATAACGTAGTGATTTTTCATGATATAATTATGAAAGGGACGACCTGGATGTCTTCCTTGAGAATTGGAGTGGCAAAGCATGTGACCGGGATGATTGGAAGGAATAGAGGGAGGCCTTTGCCCAGCAGTGGGACAGTACAGGCTAGGTATAATAATATAATAATAATAATTATGAAAGGTTTGTACATAGACTCTTTACATAAAAACACTAGTCTTCGGTTTTCTCATAATTATACTAAAATTAATCAATATTTATATGAAAATCTATGCTACTTTTCGTTGTAATTTTATAACTCAAAAACAGGCTCACCTATCTAAACCAAATGTTTTGGCTTTATTTGGGCTATTTAGTAGATGGTTTATGTGAAGTTTGCACAAAATCAGTCGAGCAGTTCTTCATTTATCACATTTTTCTGCCGGCAGCGAAGCCGCGGGCAAAAGTTAGTATCTCATGGTGTCATGTCTTATAAACTTATATGACATATACTGACATTGAACTCTTGAGCCCCGAGAACGTCGGCGTTCGCGCACCTATTTGTTTATAGTTCTATTGTGTCTCTAATGATCAATTGAGACGTTTTTCATTTTCATAGCGACTGTGTTAATAGGATTTGATGAAGTTACCTTCAAATTGACAATAGGCAAAAATATGTTTTAAATTATTTCTGAAAGAACTGAATTTATTGAGAACGAAAGTAGTTGGATCTACTTATCGTTGTAAATATATTAGAAAAAGGTCTGATCCACTCAGAGTTAGAGACACTTCAATGAATACAAATCACTCGAGTCAATTTGAAATATTGAGCGTCAACTTGCTCAATGTATAAAAAGAGATAAGTATAGACATCTACTTAATACTTTTCAGCAAAGTTTTATAACTTAAAAGATCAGATTGTTAAGTAAACTAGGCATCGAGGTATATAAAGTAATACTTTTTTCTTCTTTTTCTTTTCTCGGTGATTTCTTATGGAAAAATAAGTTGTTATCTGTCAAGTATGTTAATAATATTGTAGTTTAACCTTTTGAGTACAATAATTAGAGATTTAATACTCGTAGAAAGACAATTTGTGTGGAACAATTCGATTGGGGCTCAAAAGTTTTAAAATATACTCTGCGCTGCATGAATAAAATACCTATCTATGTTTTTTTTTTAAAATTTTAAATACTGTTAAAAGTATTAAATCGGGTATTTTGCTGTTTTTGTACAATATTTTTTAGTAAAAAAAAACTAAAAATCTCATTAATCATTTTTGCAATTTTTCATAAAGAACTAATTTAAAAAATAGTAAATGGCCAAGTGTGTCACTATTTATAAACAAATAAATTTGATTCTTAATGACATTTTCACGAGGCTTTTGGCATTTTTGGCACTTTTACTTTGATTAGTATCAAAGTCAAAGTCAAAATTAATAACCCATTTACAGGCACTTTTGAAACGTCAAGTCTGTCTGTCCTAAAAAAAATGATGCTAATCGCATTAAAATCCCACCCAAAATGTATGGCATTTCCTCATGCATTTAACCTAAGTAATGACTTGTCTAAATGTAAATGAAAGCAATCGACACTATCGGCGACAAGAATAACAATCGTAATGACGACAGTAGTGAGTACCAGATAATGGTCGCAGTCGCAGGAATAAAACTTAATCGCACATTTATCTGCCCTGACATAGCCTAACAAAATGAATAGAGCCGCCGTCTTATCTCCTAATGTTATGAGGACTTACGACTCTTTGATTAGCTATTCTGTGGAGTTTATTTCTTGACGTGTCTTTAACGGTAGATTACTTGTGGGTTGTTAGATATCTATAAACTTTACTTTTGTATTTTTAGTACAGTCAATTTTGGCATTTTTTGCCGAAAATAAGAGCACGATATAAAAGCAATGGTAATAGCGTCGACTTTCTAGGTGTAAGTATATAAATTCAAGAGCTTTACTATCATATCGCCATTGCTCTCAATACTGTAAAAAAATAATCATAGTTAGGTAAAACCGATATATAATTATATGAACACCTCGAAGAAATGTTACAACCACCACCCGCACCGGGCTCACGTAGGTACTGGATTACGGCTCATTTCCTCTCTAAGAGAGGAATCTTGAGTCCCAATAGTGGATTTTTTAAATTATGCTTATTGTTGTATACGACATACTACATAATAAAATTATTGACATAATAATTAGTGAGGTAGTTTTTTTTTCGAATTCGAAGAAAGAGAATTATTTACTTTAATAAGCTTTACGGATAAGGGATCAACATAACGATCACATATTGATTTTATAATTTTGCGTAAATCAATCTGTCTTGTGATTTATGTAGGCTCAGATTATAATAAAAACGGAATCAAGAGCAAATAAACTTACTGTTTGCGGGAAGTTCGGTGGCAGTTTTAATTTATTTAGAAATGAATGTCTAGTAGATAGGAACTGAGATGTAAATAAATTGTAATTTGGTGTTTCCAATGTGTACAAAATTAAAAAAAACTCGCAGCATAATCTCACTAAAATGGTGCCGAGAGTTTTATTACGATAGTACTTCAATGAAGGGTACCAAAACATTTGTTCAGAAGAAAAATGCTGACTCAAAACATTTACTGCTAAACGCTGCAAAACAATGATTGTATAAAGCGAGTATATTAATCTGTATAGGTATAACCAAAAACGCTCTAGACTTGACACTGGCTGAGTACACAAACGTGTGAAACTAAAAAGAAATAAAAAAAGTTAGTAAATAAGGACAAAGTTGAGTAATAAGGAATACCAGTTCTCCATAACAATTACGCCACTCGGATGTAATAAAAGTTCTTTTTTTCTGCGTACGTGACGCAGGAATCAACCGACTCTTATGGACGTGTTCGGCATAGCTTACTTACGGTTTTTCCCTTTTATTTTCTTTCTCCTGTTGTTACCTCTTTTGCTCTCTATTAAGGTATGACTCCATAAAGTTACGATTTGACGACGATTTCTTTTCCCGAGTTCTTCGTTGTTTCTAAATTCGTGTTTTTTGTTTGTAGAACAACTCCACTAGGTGAGACGTATCGTAGTTTTGAAAGTGTATCTGTGCGGTTTTTGGGATGTTAGCTTAAAATTTATCGCCGATAGTCAAAGAGAACTGATTTATTAAATACTTATAACCAGGTAACTATTATAAGATAAGAGATCGTTAATGAGTGCACCTGTCTATAAATTGTACTTACTGCTGCTTTACAATATAATTCGTGAGGGTTCTACATACAAACTTTAGACCCCCATTACATCCCTTTAGGAACTGAATTAAAAAAAATCCTTTCTTAATGTTCGCCTACGTCATAAAAAGAAGCCTTGTGCAAAATTTCACGATAATAGGCCCAGTAGTTTCTACTGTGCGTTGATATATCAGTCAGTTTCTCCTTTTATATATATAGCTGATTAGATGTCGTTCCCAGAAACTGCAACATCTATAGCTTCACATAAGAACTAATTAACTATGAAATCCTGCATCGGACAATGGCAGTCCTCTGCGTGATTTGGACAAATAGATTGAAAAAAAAAACTGCATACACAGGGAATTTTTCAAGCATTGCAGTTGAAGATTGGAAAACGATACATGTAATACTTATTCACATTATCGAACACAACTCCATTAAGAATGTTGAGAAGAACCTTGAGAATCACAAATCGACTTAATAATAAATCACAGTTTTGGCTTAGCAAATCTGTTAAAGTAAACTTATCACACAAGCACTAGTGGCACTATGAAACTAATTTGTTAACTCAACACGTGGCTTGCAGCTTCCAGCGGTGTAGAGCTACTCAGTCGCATGCAAGCTAACATAAAATGTGAATGTGTTTCAAATACATTAGGATAGTGCTGGATAGATTGCACTTACCTACATCAGCTTCTTTGAACGGAGCTGAAACTTAGTAGGGTTTGAAACAAATGATTTTAGGTGTAATTTATCTAAAATATGTAGGTGGGTATTTTAAGTAGGTTTTTAACTATTAAATTTTAAGTTTATATTGCTCAAACAAAAAAAAAATGTATTGTTGATATAAATATTGATTTTAAATAATTTCAACGAACTGTACCTATCTATTATTAAATAGTAATACGTGGAAATGTAATGGATTTTCCATTTACTAATGGCGTACACGTTTTGATTTTTTTTACGAATTTCATTGAAATAATTTCAACAAAAACGGTTATAAATAAACAAAATCTAAACACAGTTCATAATTTTTCCATCAACAATTCTGTATATATTTTCACAGTCTTTTGTTATCAAATAAACAGTGCGATCACAGTTCCCAGTAAACGAGTTTCGTTTCCTTTCGCACGTGAAAATCGGATTTGTTTAATTTATTACTTTGTCTCGAGACAGAGAGATGCTACGGTTACTTAGCTCTCGACACCTCACTGTTATAATAGGATCTCTAGGAGGATTTAAATTGAATCCTGTTGCAGGCTGCTCAAATGTATTTAAGTCTTCATTGCCGAAAATCGTGATGAAGCATTTTAGGGGTGTTTTAAGAGCTAGCAAGTTATTTTCGTTGAAAGCGAAATAAGGTGCCGCGGCCTTTTGTGAGTTTTAAAGTATAATTAACGATTTATTACTACAGTTATCTTAGAGTTTGTTGAATATTAAAGTCTGGTACCAACTTGTATACAATTATTTGATTTTTTGTAGATGTATCTCTGGATTATGCCTTGTTATGATAAATCCACCTATGTAAGGACGACTACTGTACATAAATTTCAAATAAAAAAAATAGAAAAGTACCTGATCGTCATATCGACTCTAAAATGTCAAATTTTGGATGTCAACCTTAGCCTCTCCACCTGACCGTCCAAGACCCCTGGTGAAGCATAACAACCGCACTATTCATATACATATTATCATGCATCACAAAAGTAAGTCTCTCATCATTTTCTATCAGTCAACGAAGGTGGTGAAGAGGGTGGACAGACAAGAAATAATATATTAAGAAAAATGGGTACGAAAGTGTATAATATACATATAGTCAAAAGAATAATAGTATACATTTATATAATTAATTTAATAAGTTTTTAAAACGACTCAGCCATTTGTGTATAAGTTCCACAAGTCTCGCTTATATACTTATTATTAAATGTTTGCCGTCCTGATATCGAAAGAAAACGCATATCATGTATAGAATAGAAATAATAGAATAAAAACAATTTTAACCGAGACAGACACAGCACAATGATTACAAACATAAAGATAAAAAAAAAGAACAGAAATACAGAATGTGCTGAGCGAGCCCGTACCGAAAAGGTGACTACCTCAGCAAATAAAAAAGAGTATGAGCCAAGAACATGTGAAGATGTGAGAGCATGAACTGTAAGTATATTAATGCAAAAAATGAACGATATTAAAAGTACAAGAAGAATAAAGCAGTAGAAAATAGTTAGAAATTAGATAGATATGTGTACGTATACAAATACAAAAGGTTGTTGAAACCTTCAGCCAATCCCCATCTTAGTACATTACCCTTTCCCTCACAGAAAATTCACCTCAATATACCTCTCGCTACGTCAGCTGTAGTTTTTAATAAAAAGCAAAAGTAGAATGTATTTCATTTACCCCTCACAATGTATCAAGACAAGACAAGGGTGCAAAAGGGCTGACTCCGGAACGAAAATAAACGTTGAACGATCACTTAGACCCTTCACTTTGAACTGACGGCCGAAACAAAGGCTCTTGTGTGAAATACCTATGTAATTACGTAGTGGGACTAAACATCTATTACGTAAATAGCAATTTTCTATGCCCTAGATTTTTAGGCCGCTTGCCAGTTCATTTTGTAGAAAGGAATTTCAGCTAGTTGTCTAGTTAGGGATGTTATCCATCATCAGCTTAGCTGAATACGGGTTTTTAGCTTCTAGACTGAATAGACGGAAATTTTACAGTATATTCATTTAGTGATTGTCTGGGTTTATGTATCTATATATATATCGGCGTAAACGTCTTTAACAATACGCAGAGCGCACGTGCAACGAAACGTTACGAACTACTCACGCGGCGCCTACAACGCCCCTCCAGTCAAAAGTGAAAGGCAAGAAGTTTATAAAAGGCGTGCGCGGCGCATGTACGGTCATTTGTTCGTCGACATCGGAGCTGATCGGACGTTCTTGAAGTTGATTTTATTGTTATATTCGTTTTTAAATTATTGTGATTACATAAGTGTCATGTAATTATTAAATTTATCCATATAAAAAGTGTAAGTGATTTAATAAAGCATAATGAGCAATGAATATGCATTTAGTCATGAAGACACCACTCCTCTTACTTATACATATAAAATACCACTCACTGATTAATCACGAAGTCTCAGAAACTATAACACTTAATAGCCCTCCCCCTAGTGTCGCCACAATGAGTGTCCTGCGTCTCGTATTCATCGGATTCTCGCGACCCCCACCAGGTCATATTTCCAGCATGTGGGGCCTTCTTTCATCACTGCGTCTTACTGCACATGATTGCCACTCCAAAACCTTTCGGCCCCATAGACCATCTGTTCTACGAGCGATGTGACCTGCTAACTGTCTTGGCTCGTTGAATCGGAGCGCAGATTCACGCGGGACACAATGGCTTCATTTTAATTGTGTCTCTAATTACAGCATAGGAAAGGTTAAGTGTGTCCATTTGTATTTAAGGTTATGTGCCTTGCTTATAATGCCTTAGCCTATAACATTGGTTTGGATGTCTTCGTTTCTGATCATGCAAGGGAACACTACCCCGTGTTTCCAATCCTGGGTTAACAATATCTATTGCCTTTTGGGTGTCTTTATGCCTCTTGATGAAGCCCATTGTGAGTCACACACACGTTTCGGAGCCTTATGTCGTTACTGACAACATACAACTAAACAGTAATGGACCGCCTTTACTCGTCAGGTTATTCAAAAACAATAAAATAATATATTTGTTAACAGAGCTATACTGTAAACGGATTGACGAATATCTTCCAAGAAAATAAAAGTAATTATGTACCAAAAATCAGATTAAATATTCATCATTTAGGAAGATTAAAAAAGATTGAACATTTTTCGTAATAAAAATGAGAAAGACAGAAGAACAAAGGGCCTTAATTACATCTCCAATAATAACACTCATTTAGATAATAATTATGTTCGGCCTAATTAAAATGAAAGTGGATATTAACGTTATTTTCTATGAAAATATTTTGCATAAATGTTTTGTGAAAATTGCCTCTGCAATTTACAATGAAAAGTGGTGTCAAAACACTGTCATATTTGTGTTTCTAAAGTTCTGCGAATATATTCATTTTTGTATTTACTTTTGTAATTTTTTACGTGAAATTTGATTTTTTAACACTCTTAACTGGAAATGCTGTTTTTTATTTACCTTTTTTAGTATTCTTGTTAATTTAATCCATTGGTTGGAATTATTAAAACTGACGTGAATTTTACCTTCTTTATGGTAGGTAAAAATCTAACAAACAGGAAGGAACGGGGTAGGTACGCCGTTCCTTCCTTGCCTTAATCCCAGAGCCCTCGTATTACGCTTTTGCATAAACCCTTGATCCCAGAAGGCTTCGACCCTGCAGGGCCCCTTCAGTTTGCTGGCAACTCCTTGAGGCGCATGGAGACCTTGTTTGTTACATCTTTACACTCAAACGGGTATAAGAATTAATTCAAATATCAGCCTGAACCTTTTTTTCACAATTTACCACAACATCATCTAGTCCAAAACTAAGCAGTGCTTGTACTCAGATTACTAGGCTATTGATAAACTTTCTTACATATTTCTAAATACATACATATCATAGATAAATTACATCCAGATACAGAACAAATGAACGTGCTCATCACACATATATTTGTTTTGGGTGGGAATTGAACGCACGACCCCTGGCATAGCAGTTCTAGGCAGTGGCCCTGGCCACTGCCCACCAATAGACAGGACTGTACTGTTTCTTTGCTTGGCGAAAATTTACTTTCACTTTGTTGACTTCTCACGATAAAATAGTAGATTATTTAATTACTAGCTTTTGTCAGCGGCTTCGCCCGCGTACATAAAATATAGCCTATGTCACTCAGGAGTAAAGCAGCTTTCTATTGTTGCCAACATTTTTCCGATCGGACCAGTAGTTCCAGAGATTACCTCCTACAAACAAAAAAACAAAGAAACAAACTTTACCTCTTTATTATATTAGTGTAGATGTAGATTAATATTTCACTTAATTTGGTAGTCACTAACCAGATCAATCGTAGTACCTAGATATAACCACAAAAGTATATAATATATAATGGTACAATGAATAAGATCAAATGGCAATCGGCAAAATGAAATGCAATATGCATAATATGATAATGGCGCAATCCGTCATGCGTATGCAAAGTGAATATTTAGCATAGCAACCAACACGTAATTTGTATATATCAGTCCAGCAAATCCGTTTCAATGTCTTACTTTGCTTATTATGTGTGGAATGTATAATCTTTTTTTTTATATTATCGAGAAGCAATATTGGTAGAATAATATACCCCCTTTTCCTGGGGCCCTAGTCTGCTATTGTTCGTGGAGTTTTTATTTTAAGGTGGGCAAAAATCATCCAATGACGAATCTCGCTCTTAAGCGGAGTAGAAAACAGTGTCAGACTCTTAGTGACCAAATATCCCACCCTATTCCATCTTTGTCTTTCGCACTGGGACCAAGCCTTCCTTTCAGAAAGAGACCATGGGATCAATGGCATAAACAATTGTAAGCGCGGGTTTGCGGACGGGGAGCAATGGGTAGCCCGCCATCCAGTCGTCTAGTAACAGTCTTGACCGAGCCCAAGTCCTCGCCAGCGCGCATTGTTCCCGCGCGCCTCAAGGAGTTGTCAGCAAACTGTAGGGGCCCAGCAAGGTCGAAGCCTTTTGGGACCTGGGACCAAGGGTTGATGCGAAAGCATATTACCAGGCCCATGGGGTCAAGGCGAAGAAGGAACGGGGTAGGTTTTTTGTAAGTGTCTGAAACTGTTTCCCGCTTCGCCCAAGAGATTTGAGAGAGAGTGATTTTTACTTACCATAAAAAAAAAAAACACTGTAATGGATAGTAGTAGGGACCATTACTACAGTGGTGTCTTTGTGTTACTTTAAAAATGATTTTAATTTAAAATTTCGTAATTCAGATACCCAGAGTAAAAGTAAACTTAGATGCTGTGTTGGTTTTATGAACCTTTAAAGTTCTTAAAAGTAATAAATTTAAGCATTGCGTCCGACATTTTGCGTGACGTCAATGTTATTAAACCTTATCCTTACATGCAAAAGAAGTGAGATCCTTTTGAACCCGCTGCCTGCGGTTCTACCTACGTACAATCATTACTTCCCACCTTTAAACTATGAACTTTTCCACTGTTATTGCTTTCCCTTTTTTTTCTTTTTTACCACCCGTATTGGACAAAAAAATATTAACCATTAAAAACCGATCCAGCCATTATTGAGTTTTAGCAAGCCTACGAATAGCAAATGATTTATATACATACGTGATAGAAGATATTATGTAGAATAAAAATCTGAGGGTCGAAGCCTACTGGGGTCCGAACCCCAGTAGGCTTCGACCCTCAGATTTTTATTATTATTTTTTTTTTTTCGTACCCTCCAGTACCCTCAGGTTTCTTTCTGATTATTAGTAGTATATTAGTAGATACGTATACACTTTCCAGAAGGAACAGAAACTTTTAAAATACATCTGCAAAACAGTTACAAAACTCTAATCGTAAATACATTACGGCTCCATTGTAACAATACTATGTCTAGCTGGGTTCAAAACCATCAAATTCTACTCTTTTCCTACTGCATAAAATCGTGTCACACCACTATAAAACAAACGTCGCATGTTTACTAAACATAGACCTTAAAACGTCAGGTGGTTCGCGGTTATAATTTTTCCCCTTTCAAAAGAGACCGTTATCGTGTTTCCCTGACCTTTCATTCACTGTTACATTGGGCAATTTCTGTGCAAATGTCTCAATTAACACAGAAAATGGTGATAAAAGCGACAGCGAAAAAATTGGTGCCAATTTTGAACCAGACGATAATTCAGTGTTTCAGCTAAAATCACGCCAGACATCCTGACCATTATTATAGTCTATTAGCAAAATAATCGACTCTGAAATACCACAGTTCACAATCTACCTAATGAAATAACGTAAATAACGCTTCTGAGTTATGGAACGCAAATTTCGCTGAGTAGTTACGCCCAAAGAATTATTTACAGTTCTGTTCTTCAAACTTTTTTCTCTTGGAAGTTGGTGTTGAGTTGGCTTTGCGTATTTCTTTTGCATTCTAACAAGATGCTTCTTTGAAAATCTTTGTAGATTAATCTTTAAAGCATTGCTTTGAAAAAGATTTCTTGAAATTTGATTTTCCCATCTAAAACGCCATCTAGAACCGAAAATTCTCGAAGATGTGACATTCACCACCTCGCACTGGTCCTTCTTGGTGGTTTATGACCTATTCCCTCTCTTAGAGAGGAGGCCTGAGTCTCAGCACTGGGAACTTTATAAAGCTGATGCTATTCTACGTTATCAAACCGCCTAGCAGTTCATTTCATCCAATAGTAGTGTACTTAAGCACAGTTAACACTACTTAAATGTGTAATCCCGTCCGACAAAGCAATTATTTTAATTTAAAGCACTTGACGGCGACTTTTGGAGACAATAATGCGCTGGAAATGCATTTTATGCTCACTGTTACCTGCTCGCAGTTTACTTCTCAGCCAAATGTTTATGGGCGATAAATCTTCAAACAATTGCGACTAAGGCACTTGCATACTTGCTGTAAATAAAAGGAAATTTGACTGTTGATAGGAAGCAAATATGAACACGTTATTATAACATTGATGTGCTATTGACAGATTTTACAATGATATTGTTTGGCGGCTGGCACCGCTGCCCTGATATTCGTTTAAAGTGCACAAAGTCAATGCGCTCGAATCAAAAACAAGAATGGCTTTGATATTGGTAGAATTCTCGAATACTACCAATATCAAAGCGATTCTTGTTCACACAACGTAAACCTCGTAGTAATTACACCCATATTATTTCGCTCGAAATTTAATTACGTGAATACGAGCCCAAACACCAGTAAAACAAGTATGTCATTCTTCATTTTGTCGGCAGTTCGCAGAATTTTCCGAGTAACAGCCGTGTAATATTGAAAGCTAGAACACTTAACGTGAAACAGCTGGAAACCTTTACGAATATGAGTCTAATTACACGCATTTTGTACTTGTAGCCATTTGTGCAGTCGCATTAAGACTGTTTGTTTGTTCGCCTCAAATGTATCACGGCTACAACGATTGGGACCGCTAGGAACTGCAGTTTATCCACCAGAACGACGCACACAGTCTCAAGTGCCCATTCTGTACGTCGTCAAGCCTTAATGGGCAACAACAAATGGTGCTATTTATCGTAAAATCGACACTAAAAACAGACTAACACATCGTTTCGGCAAAACGCGTAGTAAATTTTATACGCCCTCGTGTATAGGAGTCGGATGTACGTTCTGTTAGACATTTCAGGGTTTTGAAAATTGAAAAGTTTACACCGTTTGCTGTGAATTGATCGACAATAAACTGGGTAGAAATCTGACCTTAAATGTTTATTTTCTTCTTAGCTCACTGGCTATAAAAGTGGTCTAATATCTCAGTGGACTTAACAGAAAGCCACATCAATCTAACCTTTAGTGGGCGTCGTGAAACATCCATTCTGAGCTAATAAAATATTTACTGCAGGTTGCACCTTGCAAACCAAGTTCGTCTGTAGTTTGTTTGCTAGACATTTTTCAACGTTTCTTTTATTGTGTCATAAATATATCTTGAGATTAAATTATATTATAGCTAAGTAAATATAAGAAAATTATTAAACCAGCCCATTGTACGATTAATTACACTAATAACAGGGCAACTGATCAAACAATATTCAGTTCTTTTTTTAAATGTTATTCCAATCTTACCAACTGCCGTTTTTTAAAGCAATTTTCGTGTGTTATAGCTCTTTTACGACAATCTCGAGAGTGAGGCGTGTTCATTAAACATACGGGGTGATCGTGGAGGAAATTGCTCAACAAAACGCCACAAAAATGGGATAAAAGCCCTAAAATTTATGTTGGGGGCTCATCGGGCCATTACCACGTAGTAGCGTTGTGCATAAAACATTAAAATGTCGTGACACCCCGCCTGCACTGTTATTTACGTACGTATTAGTAATTTTCAATTATTTTATCGTAGTTTTAGAGCAGCAGGTGCTGTTTGCTTTGTAAAGATCGGGAGTATGTTTTTTTAAATATTGTTTTGTGAAAATAGCAATAACCATTATTTTGTCTGTTCCAAAATGGTCGCTGAATTTGCATTTTATACTTGTTTCTATTGTTTATGTTTAGTAAAGAGTAAAAATCTTTTAGGTCGTATAGAAGTAAGAGGTAATGTAGATACTGAATATTGGGCACAAAAAATCAAATTGTCATAATTTGAATACTGGTAAGTGGTACACGTGGATCGTAAAATAAAATAAGTGGAGCCAGATTGGCGTCGAGCTCGTGGTGTTCGGGTGGTCCAGCTAAGGCTGTCGGCACACTAGCGTTATGCGCGACAGTCGACGCGACACGACTTTGAATAATTAGCTAATAATCTCATTGTTGTCTATTCAAGCGTTCACAATTTTCTTACATAGTCATTATGCAAGTCGGACCAACGTGAAAGAATCTTTTGTTAGTCAATATTAAAAAAAATATGACATTTCTCGACCAGCGCTTAAATAATACTTATGTTAAGTTTTATTCTTGCGATTTGTAGAACAGAGTATGAACGTTAATGTCTAATGAATGCGAAGTGCTTTCCTAACATTTTAGTGTCCAATTTAAATGTTAAATTGGTACTTCGAAGTGTAACGAATAGACTGATGAATTAATGATGAACCATAAAGTCTATCTTGAGCGAGATTCTTGATTTTATTCACTTTTAGCACCCTTGGTCTCGGAGTTTTTGTAAAAGGAACATTCATTTTTGAAACCGCTGACTGCCAGTATGTAAAAAGTCGGGGGTTTTCGCTTTGTCTTCGTTATGAAGGAGTCTTTACTTGCACCTGGCAAGCAGGTCACGACCCGGCCTCGGCCCTCGGGTCTCAAGATCGAGAACAGAGCTAAGATTCATTGATATCGGAATACCGTCCGAACATTCTCTCAGTTTCAAAGGTTTTGCTATAAATTGGAGACGGTATAAATTGGGAAACTATTCCGGAGGTATTAGATCCAGTTGAAGTATGTGTGCTCATTATTTTCAGTGAAGACGTTTCCTGGTGGAGGAATTAGTCTGAAGTTCTATGAGTTTAACTTCCCTCGAATCGTATTAACTTTGTTGATAAATTGTTCACAAAACTATGTTTAGTTCTGATCAGCATTTTGTGATCGATTAGACATCACTCAGCTGGATGACTACTTAACCTATAGAGTACCTTAATTAGATACTTATTAGAAAGACAATAGGTATGCGAACATCGGCGTTCGCTTGGGCTCAAGTTTAAAACACAGCAGTACTTTTATTTTTAGGTGGGAAACCTAACATGGCGTATTAGACTTTTACTGACTAAAACCCACTCTTTTATAGAAACATAAGAGTGGGTTTTAGTCAGTAAAAATATTTGCCTTTGTTTCAGGGCTGCGAAGTTATCCTTCGCACAATCCATATTTGTCCCTAGCAGAAAATCATCCAGTCTTCTCCCACCTTTGGGAGGAGCGGAGGATCCTGGTGACTAGGGTGTAAGGGCCGTTATCTCATGCGTGCTTCCATCTTCTTTGCTGACATCACTGATTCAGAGGAGGCAACGGCCTGCCATTCCTCCTCATTCCGAATCATAGCCTGCACCAGGTCCCGTTGCAAGAGTTTGTTTCCGCCGATCGCCACCACTAGGTCACGGCGGTACTTTGTTCAAGCAAGGTACCGTATGTTCTGTCGTGTCCCCTGGATTGGTCAATAGCTAACCTATCACAAAAAAATTGTTTTTACGTTCGAACAGCTGAATGGATTTGGATGAATCCTGTAAATTATGTAGACCATTTCTTTGAATAGCACAAGTTATTATTATTATCGCGAGAGTATGTTTCTTTGGAACAATTGTCTTCTTTGAAACGGACGAAGCCATTAGCGGCAGCCAATACTATTTAAATTTTAAAATGGCCATGTTCCAGCAGAACTGTTCTCAAAGAAAAAGGTATGTTGGTATATAGGTAAATTGGGTTAATAACTCAATTTATAGGTCCATTGAATTAACAATTCAATGTAAGTACCTATTTGAATTTCGTCGCTGCGGCCAGCGCTGCGCTCTAGGCTGTTTTCTTAGAGATTAGCACGCCAGGTCTTCGATTAAAAAAAAATTGGATAAGGAAACATTCAAGACTTTAAAGGTATGTGAACCGGGTGTAAAGTCCACATCACCATAAATTCAACCGAAAGACGACCATTGTTGGACAAAAGGTCTCCTTTAAGTGTGGCAACAACGACTTGTGTTGTGCGTCTTGCATCCATCGATACCCGCAACTCTTTCCAATACAGCGTTTTGCAATACTTGGTCGCCATTTCAGAACCTTCCGGCCGCATCGACCGTCTGTTCTGCGAGCAATGTCCTATACCCATTGCAACTTACAGTACGGCTGTTGGCTGTCAGATCTTGGCTAGTATGAAGCTAGTTACTCTTCCAATTTTAGCGCTTGAAAAGACGTACACAAATTAAGGTTTTAAAAAAATAAGTGGCAATAACAGTTTTTAATAGCAAAAACAACTGCAAATTGCAATTATTTGTTTAAACCATTTATTTTTTTACAAGTTTTCAAGCGCTGAAATTCGCAGAACTTAACTTCAGACTGGCCAATATTCGGCGGCCGTACTGTATGTTTAGATATTTTTCTAACTATGACGGTATTCTAGGATCCTCCATCTGGACCGGTATTATGCTTGATCTGGGCAACTACCTGATAGTTGATTTTGATTTTAGGCTGTTGTATTGTTCTAAAAGCGCTGAGAAAATTAATACCGTGAAACAGGACTTTTAAAGAAAAGAAGAAGAAATTCTTCTTTCTTTCCTCTAAAAATTTAAGCAGAACTTTTAATTCCTTTGTGGCATCTTATATAGAAGTACACTAAAAAAATAAATAAATAAAAAAGCTGTTTATTTCTATTAAAACACAGTTTTAGACAATTCTTAACTTAATCTTAAAATTAAAAAGAAAAGATTTTACAGTTAAGGAATTGCTATTTCATTACAATTCATTAAATATCGCTTCAATATGTTGTAGGTCTGCCTTTTATTTTTGTTTTGAATTTTACAAAGGATGTGTTTTGGCAACTTGTTTAGTATTCGGGCAAGACTGACATTCCATACTCTCTCACCATAATCGTTATGACATTTTGGTATACTCTAATACCGTAAAGTAGGACTTTTAAAGAAAAGAAGAAGAAATTCTTCTTTCTTTCCTCTAAAACCGTGAAGCAGATCTTTAAGTTCTTATGTGGCATGTTATATAGAAGTTGCTGGAGAAAGGCATGATAAGACCAATGTTTCTTTTAACACCAACCAAAATGTATCACGTAGATAAACATCTCGCTCACCATTAACTACCAAAGCCTACAAGTATAATGCGTACTAAAACAGCTCTATTGAAATGTCCCAAAGATAGTGAACTCTTTTATCAATCCGGTCACGCCTCATTCTAATGAAGTGAGGAGTTTGTCACGTAACTCCGGGTAGCATTCGGAATCGCGATAGAAGGAAATTTACTGCCGCCCTAAATACTTGTAAGTACCTATACTTCTTCAGGAGCTTAGGAATTAGGTGTTTTTTATGACTCTTGGCTTTTATTTCGTGATATTCTTTATTTGGAAAAAAATCTGGTGGCTTTGAGATAAACTGGTTCCTGCCAGTGGTTATGCCCGCTTGAAAGTGGAAGATATATATAGGTGTATATATATATATTCCACAACTGTCACACAACATCGTCTAGTCCCAATATAAGCAGAGCTTGTGTTATGGGTACTAGACAACTGATAAATATATATACTTATTATATTTCTAAATAGATACATATTATAGATAAATTACACCCAGATACAGAACAAATGATTGAGCTCATCACACAAACATTTGTCCTGGGTGGGAATCGAACCCACTACCTCCGGCGTAGCAGTCAGGGTCACTAACCCCTACACCAACAGGCCAGTCAACCAACAGGTATTATATATATATATATACTGCCTGGTACAGCGCTTTCTCTCGGGAATAAAATGGGCTAGTTATGCTAAGCCAAAAATGGTCGTGGTTCTGTTACATTGTGAGAAATTTGTGACGAACAGGAAACTACCGCTCGCTCTTGGCTGGTTTGTTATATTTTTGACTGACTGCCTTCTTTGACACTTTTGAACGATAGTCCAAACGTGTCAAAGAAGGCAGTTTTGAACTATCGTTCAAAAGTGTCTGTCTAAATAGTGTATTTGAAATAATTGCTTTGATTCTTGATTCTATCCGGGCGATAGGAGTAAAAAAAAAATGGGAACGCAAAAGCTGCACTTTTAGTTTTTATCAAACAAATTGAATACTTCAAAATGTTAGCTGCATTTGCACAATACAAACTGAAACGCATAGGAAAAATGGAAAATCCAACAGAATCTTCTATCGCAAATTGTATTTGATATAACCAAAGCGCGAGATGGAAGCGGCCCGGTCGAATCTAGATAATGCAAATACAGGGCTGCAGCGTCCGATGTACGGAACTCTTTTGACCACGAGCCCCGAATAACATTTCGTTTGTATAGGGTTACCATATCTATTCACCTGGTTGGAATTCTTTTGACTTTTTGTTGGTGAGTTTTTGTGTAGTAAAATTGTATTTTTTTTTGTATTTTTGGGAAGGTACTTATTTTTGCTACTTAGCACGTAGAACAGATGGCCGCTGGGGCCGAAAGGTTCTGGAATGGCGAACGCGTATCGAAAGACGCAGCGTTGGAAGGCCTCCCACAAGGCGATCTGACCTGGTCAGGGTTGCTGGAATCCGATGGATACTAGACGCACATAACTGGTCTTTGTGACGGCGCTTGGGGGAGGCCTATGTACATCAGTAGACGCCTTTCGGCTTAAATGATAATGATGCCGATGATGATTAAGGCATTTGTGTATTGTTGAATCTACGTGTCTTCAATTAGGTAGGTAAACAACACAGATCGATTGACGATAGCGACATCAGGCGCAGCAGTCTTTTGTAATTACCTAAACCGTGAAAGCTTAGAAAAGATTTTAAGAACGTGCGTGCAATATTTATGATACTTCTACTCAATAACAATTTTATGTAAATAAATATACAAGATACTGTAATTACCCAAGTTGACGACGATGCATATTACGCGCGCCTTCGAATCCTGCTAAGGTTACAGGAGCGTTTGAAAGACTTCAGTAGTCATGGAACTAGAAGAATGAATGAAAAAAATTATTGAGAGTTTTAACCACTAAAATATCTGATTCGCCCTCTCACTCCGCCAGAACGGGAGAGGGCATTTGATGATTTTTAGAGATAATTATATCATATATTTCGCAATACAAGGTTTTTGTGTGTTTTTATTGATTGTTAGAACACTTTAAAAGTTTAAAAGACATTATATAAGAAAAAAATAAACTATGTACCAATGATTAATGTTTGCAAAGATAATCACAAAAAATATACAGTAGATATAGGTAGCTAATACCGTCTGCAAATATCGTACAATTCGGACAAAATGCAATATTACTCACCACTCACCATAGAAAATATATAGTATGAAAATTTATAGTATTCATCAAGTTCTAGTCTACTTTTGTACCAAATCAAAATCGGTTCAGCGGTATAAGCTTGAAAGCATTACAGACAGACAGAGTTACTTTCGCATTTATAATTGAGTATTTAATATGGATAAAAGATTACATTATCCAGATTCTTGTCCTAAATTCTAAATCAAATGATGGTGACCGTACTTATATCAAATACCGGGCCAAAAGCGGCGGCCGAGCGGTCACGGTGAATGTTGTTTTAATAAAATGACGCTGATTTAATCTGTGCTCACAGGGAAATTAGAATTTTCCAGAAGGACTTTTTTTAGGACCCATACGAAATTGTGAATTACGTCATATCTGCAACAATAAAGATGTGAAAACGTTGTGTTTTTGTTTCCATTTTATTAAAACTAAAAGCAAAATAATACCGGCATTATTTGTTTTCTCTTGATGAAGATCAAACGAAAGTAATATTTATGGAGTCGTATTATTTTGTTAGGATAAAACAATTTTCATTTAGAAAAATGATATTGAAAGATAATTTTTCAATTGAGTAGGCAGTAGGTTTGTATAGTTTCCGAATGACTTATTTTATCTCTTTTTAATGATATAAACTAGTGCTTGACATCTCACCTGATGGCAAGTAGTGATCCAATCGTTGATGGTGAGGCACACTTAGTTATTGTCTATTCACTCTAACCTTGACGACACCTTAATTATAATCGGACGGAAAGACGGCAGCATTCATGATGTTCCAGTTCCTTGATGTATTTGGCATAAACGATGAGGCGAAACACTTGGTTCGGTCCATAGAGGTTTCAACAATGTAACCCTAACGGTTAAGTATCCACCACATACGAGTAGTAGAGTACGAGTTTTCAAGCACTAAAATTCGCAGAGCCTAATTTTAGACTCGCTAAGATTCGACGACGGCCGTACTGTGCTTGCTGTTTGTCGAGTTGTCTGATGGTAGAAATGACATGGTTTTTTTTTATGGTAGGTGAAAATCATCCAATGACGAAACCCGCTCTTGGGCGCAGCGGGAGACCAGTGTCAGACTCTTACTGACTAAAAAACCTACCCCGTACCTTCCTTGCCTTATTCCTGGAGTCGAGGTAACAGTTTGCACCACCCTCTAGGCTCCAGGAGGCTTCGACCCTGAAGGGCCCCTGCAGATAAATGACATGGTGCAACCAAACATGAAATTCCGAGTATATATATTCGCGTACACTCTCCGAAATGCATCCTGTAAAACATCGAAGGGCTGGCTATGCTACGCCAGTGCTCAATATTTTTTTTCTTTAGATTTTATTGTACTTATTTATAACATTACTTTAAAATTAAAATCCTACCTCAAATTGATACACACAGTCCATCCAGATAGGCTAATGAATTCCAAATAACGTCAGATATAAATTGAATATTTAAAAAAATAAAAGCATATTTCTGTTCCTGTAAAATTCTTCGGTTTTAGAAATTATATCGCAATTCCAGCACTTTAATATTTTATTCAGGCAGTGGGTACGTGTTAACGGTTTCAATGAATGTTTGTCATCCATTCCTCGGCTTAGTTTTAAATAAAATTTTGATGTAGACAGCAGCGGAGAGGCATCAACGATTCTGAGTGGTTTCCAAGAATCGGAAAATTTCGAAATGGAATTATGAATATTTTGAACTTGGAATTGGAAAATAACTAAGTGAGTTACTTTGGAATCTTTTTTTTTAACCGACTCCGAAGATGAAGAGGTTACGTTCAGCTCTATAGTTTTTTTTTTAATAATCTGATAATTATAGCAAGTGAGAGAAGAAGAAGAAACTATAAAGAAGAAGAACGTTATATGTTCGGCTGTATCATTTGTTGGGGTTTCTTACATCAAAAAAAAAAAACGGGACCTGTATAACATCACTTTGTTGTCAATCTGTTTATCTGACAATATCCTTTTTCTTGGGAATGTGTGGAGATATCCAATTGAAATGAAAACCATAATTATACTCAAGTCTGCTGTTTTGTTGAAGCTATGAAAAAAGGTCTAAGGTACCGAAAAAAGAGGCCGTTTATGTTGCAAAAACGTATTAACCTCTCAGCCCTCAAGCGAACGCCGGTGTTCGCGGGTACTACAGCGAACGCCGGCGTTCGCGGGTATTAACGGAAAGTTATTTGTCTATAAAACTTTTTTTTTACGTTCTTGGATAAATGTCAAAGTACCCTACCAAAAAAAAAAATGAAAAAAAAACATTATATTTTTGAAAATTTGACAACGGCGCGTTTCGCGAAATCATGAGCGCGAGCGCCGGCGCTCGCTTGGGTTTCAAATATTTATCCAAGATCCCATATACATTCAAATTATTCATACAGAATAGATTACTTTAGTAATCTGTAAAAATCAAGATAGATAGAAAGAGTGGAAGAGAACGGACGCTACATAAATAAAAAAAAAAACTCATTATGCACTTTCAAAATGAATTCGATTGCTTTTTATCAGAATCGTGATGAAGTATCGCCAGATCGCGTTTAATATCAACACAATAAGAGTAATCTATTCATGTCAGTGAACAAAGGCAATATTGCCAATGAAACCTAGTATTCGTTAAGCATCCTTTATCCTTTGTAAAGTATTGAAAATATTCGATAATATTTCATGGATCTCTTTCCGAGTGCAAAGTTCAGTGCAACGTGAATTACAATGTTTTGAAACGAATTTCGATCGGGGTTTTTTGTGGAGTATGCTTTTTGTTAATGGGTGTGGGGTCTGTGATTTCAGTAAAGACATTGCATATTTTGGCAGTACCTACATATGTTTTTTGAGGCATGTAACACAGAATACAATATAAAAGCCTGAGAAGGAGCATTGTGGCTATAGGGTTACAAAAGTACATCATGGAGTTTCTTACAGGTTCTTCTCCATAGAAAACGACCAATTTGGGGTCGTTTCCTATGGTGCCGTGCACTATGTTCTGACGTTTTACAAGTGCCCATGTAGGCCTGTGCTTGACTACAATTTATCGGATATTACAAGTGCCCTTCCCTCCCCTCCCCTTGCCTTTGCCCTCCTTTTCTTGCCGTCATTCCCTTGTCTTCCCTTTTTTTTGTTAGGAAATCATCAAAGACCTCCTTTCTCAGCTCTTTGCAGAGTGAGTGTCAGACTCTCACTGAAACACCATAGAAATATAACTTATAAATAATTTATTAGTTGTTTAGTACTCATAAGACAAGCTCTGCTTAGCTTAGGGCTAAGAGGCGTCGTGTGACAGTTGTTAAATACATGTAAGAATAATTTAAACTGGGTTTTAAACTCTTGAGCACGAAGCGAACGCCAGCGTTCGAATATCTATTGTCTCTCAATTATGTCTATAATTACGGTACTTGAAAGATTAAAATAAAACGACTAGCACAGCAAAGGAAGCTGATAAGCAAGAGCAGTTTTTTTATGATAAAAAAAATGTACTAAATCTAATAAATGAAAAATATGAAAAAAATATCTAACATTTTGTGTATAAACTCTTTTTTATCATTTCCAACCCCCACAAGAATATTTTTAAAATACACTTTCCGAAAGAAAGTTACCACCGTCTTTCTAGCCAGATAAACGTATGACGTGCCAAGTGACCTATTTAAATACCATATGTATAAAACACGGCCTTCCAAAAGAGCAGACGACCCACTAATTAATATGCCACCACCATTAAAGCCATAATATTTTTTGGCCAAGATTGGACAATATTATGTCCAAAACCCGCAGACATTGTTCATCATAAAATGCAAATTCGTGTAAGTAGGGTAGGAAAGCTCACGAGTGGCCAATAAATAACAAATCAGTCACAGGCATAATGGGACCATTCCTCAGCGCCAAGAAGTTGGGAGTTGGCTGTAGTTCAACTCAAGTTCTTGGTCCTGCGATGTTGGATGCTGGAAGGTAGGTAGCTGTTAGAAGGACAGAATCAACTGTAGATGATTTTTGCTGAATAGCATCAATACACGGTTAAATTTTAATCATTTTGAACCATTAGATGATCCAGTACATGAAACACTATTGATATCGATAGTGTTAAGATAAAATTAAAAAAAAAAAAAAAAACTCCAATTAGTATATATAGTGGTCTTTCGTTGCTTATTAATTACCTGCAGGTGATAGGACTCAGCTGATGTTTACTTAAAAAAAATGATTTCATTCATGCATATATGAATTCGACTCTCCACGGGGTTAAAACGATCAAAATTTAGCAGTGTATAGAATTACACACTTTTTTAAATTAGCTCTTTGATTCACCATAAAGCTGTTCTCAGTTTTATGGTGAATTAAAGACCAAATTAAAAAAAATACCTAGAAGATTCTAAGACTATCGAGCTTACGAGTACGTAACATTTTTTTTCAGCGTCATCACACATGATTTGATAATTTTTACGTAAGCTAGCTAGCAAGCGTTCCTATTGATAATGAGCAGGTGCTTTAGAAGCAAACGTGGATGTTAAGTAAAAGTTGTAGAAAGAAAAACATTGAAGTTTTATTATTTTGTTCTCTTGTTTTTTTTTTTTTTGATAACTATCATACAACGCCGTCTAGTCTCAAGCTAAGCATAGCTTGTGTTATGAGTACTAGACAAGTGATAAACATACTTATATATTTCTAAATATATACATAATAATAGTATAGTTATTTTTTATAGTTAGTTTTTTAATTGGTTACTTATGACATGGAGAAAGACAGTCCGTGACTAGATGGTGCCAATCAAATAAAAATTAATCTAAACAGCACTCCAATTCAAGTGCCAGTTACTTACCACAAGGCGCTCTGTACACTCGTATATGAAATATTCAGACAAATACATCGCGATCGCAGCTCGTCGCCGAATGTTCCTCTTGAAACTGGACCAGGGCTGAAATTGTTTCACAGAACGACAAGGCCCAGTAAAAAAGAATAAATTCGTATAAAATACAGGAAAACGGTTATGGCATTGCATTCGTTTTTCAACTGTAAAGCCAAGCTTTTCATGAAATTGAACTTTGTGGTTAAATCTCCGAAATAAAGCTTTCGCTTTATGATATATTGTTTTGATTGATACTGTGATCGGAGTACAGAACAAAAGAAACAAAGATTTATTGGAGATCCCGAATGAAACATTTAAATAACATGTCATTTTCCAAAAAAATGTTTCATGATTTTTATTTGGGATTGTGTGATTATTATAGTATTGTGCTTTTGGGTACAAAGCCGACCGGCCTACATTGTCCTCTCATATCTATAAATATTGTAATATGAAATATTGTAGAAACAATCACTTTTTTAAAAGAGTAACCATGGAGTTTTTTGCCAGTACTTCTCCATAGAAAAGGAGGATCAATTGGAATCGTGCGCGTGCGTTTTATAAGTGCCTATGCAAACGTATGTGAAATAAATGATTATATACATTGAGTTTGATTATTCGAAAGAGTTACTGCGACTCTGCAAGCCAAATGGTAATTAAAGGAACACAGCAAGATTTAGTCAGAATTCTGATACTCCCTCTTTCTCCAGCCAGTACAGGAGGAGACATTTGATGACTGAAGAAAAATAATGTTGTTCAGCTTTAAAATTTATAAATTTGTTATTGTGAAAAGATTGCTAGATATTGCTTCTTTTCTGTGCGGGACCGAACCGTTAAGGATGCACTTTAAAAATAATAATATGGAGTATAAGAGCAAAAAGTTCTATGTCTATAATATTAAGGTTTTTGTTACAGTGCAATTATTTTTGTGTAAAGTAAATTCTTTTCATTTCTTCTTTAGTATCTTCAGGCAAAAAAAAGTATCCTATGTGCTTTTCCAGGTCATGGCCTACCAGTAAACCAAGATTAATCAGAATCTAGTCAGCAATTCTTGAAGGTTTACCTTCTAAAACAGTAACAAGTTTTCAATGAAAAATTTTTTTTTCATAACAAGCTTTTATAGCGGTGGTCTATGCTTATATAAATAAAACTCGTCAAGACGATTCACACGAGCCCAAACTCGACGTGGTTGTGCCGTTTAATTACAGAGTTCCTATGGCTACCTCGCGATTCCATTATCAGATCAGCTCCATGTCATCATAATATTGCATTGTCATCCGAACTAAACGTGTATACCAAATTTCAGCTCAATCGGAAACCGGGAAGTGGATCAAATTTAAGTTGCAAGATTTGATTACAGAACGACAGACAACGGGACAGGTGAAAGTAAATAAAAGCTTGTAAAAAAGTACTGACATAATAATCTTATTTATAAGTATGATTATGTTGAACGAAGTCGAATACAGCTGCAATATAATTTAACTAGTGTTCTGCCAGCGGCTTCGCCCGCGTGAAAATAAGGTTCTCAAAACTAACTTTAGCTCCTCATTACATCCGTTTAGGAGCTAAATTTTGAAAAACCATTTCTTAGTACTCACCTTCGTCATGAAAGGAAGACTTGTGCAAAATTCCACGCTCCTAGGCCCAGTAGTTTCGGCTGTGTGTTGATATGTCAGTCAGTCAGTTTCTCCTTTTATATATAAATAGACTAGCGTCCCGCCCCAGCTTCGTGCGGGTGCAAAGGTGATATATTATACCTATAAACCTTCCTCTGGAATCACTTTATCTATTAAAAAAAAGCCTCATCAAAATCCGTTGCGTAGTTTTAAAAGATCTAGGCATACATAGGGCCAGAGCGACTTTGTTTTATACTATATAATGATTTAGACTGGTAGAAAACTGCATTATGCCGTCCTAAACGCACTTAAACATTTAATGAGTTTTTATACAAGGCTTGCAATAAAATCTTTTACTACGATTAATTCCACTTACAATCCGCTTTATTCCTTTCTAGAATTAAATTCTAATCCAGACTCACAGCTAAATTACCTTCTGCGAATCCGTTGTAATGAAATGAAATTTTCTTCATAAGAAGTTAGATGTAAGAATTAGCTTCGGCACACGACCCGGCGTTGTCTGCCTCTGTCTACAAATGCTCGCGTTGATCCTCTGAAATTGAAATTTAAGACCTTATGAAACCTTATCTGGTAAAAGTTTTACCTCGTGTATAGAATATGTTCGTACGATATGAAGGTAAGTTATGTTTTGTTAAAATTATTTAGTATATTAGTTCGTTTATTAACTGTTAACGTTGTATTGTTGAGACAGCGTTTTGCCTTTAAGTTACTTTGGATATAGAGTGTAGTTAATAGGATCGACGAGTTTATTTCTTTCAGTGTTGTGATTGTTCCGCTTCAAACTTTTAACCAATCAGAGAGTGAAACGGTTCGGTAAATGAACGTTTTAATCGCGTTAACGTTAAAACAACTCGCACTAGGTACTCAGAGCCCTGTGTTAGCAGCTATAATCAAAGAAAATGATAAAAAAAAAACTGGCAAAGGCAACGTCTTTTCATACTATAGGATGATTGGTAATTGAGTGCGTTCCTTTAAAAAGAATATTCTAGAGCTTATTTGCAACGATTTTGACCCCAATAACTTGAGAGCCTAACTAGGTTTCTTTGAGGAAATTTAAAATTAACGAGGGACTTTTCCACCTCGCTATAACCCAAAATTTGTACAAAATTATGAGAAGTTTTACTTCGGCTTTGGATAATAAATTGTTTCTGTAACGACTAAAAATTAAAGTTAATAATAGTATAGTACCATTCTAAGGTAAGTACATAAAATTAGAGATAAATACAGACTAATATCAATAATCGAGCTTATATAATGGTTCCTGAAGCCAAAGGGTTGATGCGAATGTGTAACATCAGAGTCCAAGGATCAAGGCAAGAACGGATCAGGATGGGTTGTTAAAAATTGAAAATGTATGATATGTATATTGTTGATGTACCTTAATAAATAAATAAAAGTCTGACGCTATTTCCCGGGATTTGTCATTGGATGATTCTTCCTATCTTAAAAAAAGCTCATACATTGTTACAAGAGCTAAGTTTCTAATTAAAAAGTATATGCATCTGAAGTTAAAATTTCTTTTAAAAGTTTACTCTCATTTAAACATTTACCTAGTTTATTTAATGCCATAATTTGTTTGAATGATGCTGTAAATCATTTGACAAATCTAAAAAATAATAATAAAGAGGAGGATCCATCTCCTTTACCTCTGAGTAACATTACTCTTGTCCTCTACAATGGTAATTGGAGACTACAGAGGTGCCTTAAAGATCCCATGGTTTCTTAGGAAGCACTTACACTGATGTATTGCCACAATCATTTCATACGGACACCATAAAATACTCACCCGTTGGCTATTTATTCTGATTTGCCCAAAGATAAACTGATATGGTGGTTTTCTTTTAGTTTTATCTTTTCAGGTTTTTGTAGCTGTATACAAGGACTACGGAAATGTTTGGAAGAAGTTATGTTCTTGGAGAATAAAGGACAACTAAGCATGAGGGAGAGTTTATTACCATCACTTTTACTAGAGACTTCACCCATATGAAAGTAGAAAGGATCATGGTGAAGCTTGATGAAGCCTCGAACGAAATTTTGCTGGCATATTTTTTAGGGATGAAAAATATGCAGAAGTATTTATATTAAATGTTTAAATAATTTTGTCTAGGCTTATTATATTTTCAGATTCCAAATAAGAATTTCTTTTTGCGAATTTATTTTACCCTGGCGAGTATACAGATGTCATAAATTTTATTAAAATATTTCGTTATATGATCATAGTAATATGTAGACACTTTTTTATGGTGGGAAAAAATCATCCAATGACGAATCCCGCTCTTGGGCGGAGTGAAAAAGAGTGTCAGACTCTTACTGACTAAACACTCCACGCCGTTCCTTCTTTGCCTCTCGCACTGGGACCAAGCCTTCCCTTCAGGAAGAGACCCTGGGCCCCAAAGATAATAATTTCATGAATAATTTCGTCACCATTGTTCTTTGCTCAAGGTTTTGTACTGCTAATATAAAAAGTACCCTGTTTGCGTTTTCATGTTATGGTCCATCCGAGTCTAACCGTATGGTGGTGAGCACATAGTTATGTATCCTATAGGGTGTTAGACGTAAAGAATAGGACCGACTCATTTCTTCCCGCGGCTGTCGTAAGAGGCGACTAATGGCCACCGCTGCGTTAATTGGGAGTCCGCGCGGACGCCCGTTCGGGCAACCGTCGCGCGTCGCGCATACGTAGTTTTCAGTGGGAGAACCACTGAAAACTACGTACTAATAATCTAGTTTCCGCAGCGGAAACCGAATTATTACCTGCGAAATGTGTCTAGTTCAACTTTAACAGTGTGCATTTAATCATATCGATGGACAACATTAAATTATTAAGTACAGACATGAAAGTTTGTAAACACTTGTGTATATATTCTTGTCACTTCTACACGGTCTAACGACTAAACAGATACGAGTAAAATTTAAACACGTATTGACCATCATCATCATCACAACATAATAGCAAAAGATTTGGCTACTGGTTTTACAGTCGGCCGCCTGCCTGATGCTAACTCTTCCGAAATGCTGTTGCATCAGTAACCATCAGGCCACCAAGCGGTGACCTGAGGTACTTGATAGTACGCACGACCATAAAATGACCTTTAGGGTCAACCTTTGGATCGCGCGGGCTCTCGCTGTACGCAACAGCGAGAGCCCGCGCGATCCAACACAAAAGTGATCCGTCAGCCCCGCGCACCTTCTGCTACATAATACACACATACGTTAAAGTATGTAGGTACTTTAATTTTACTCATATCTGTTTAGTCGTTAGACCGTGTAGGATTAACAAGGATATATACCTACACAAGTACTTACAAACTTTCTTGTCTGTAGATAATAATTTAATGTGACGTTAAATGTTATTTTTTTCTATAAAAGCATTGCTATTTTTAGTTCAGTACGTCTAAGTCGGTCTTAACCTGTCGAGTACCGTAATTGGAGATATAATAGAAAGACAAAGGTATACGGTCGCTTGGAGCTCAACAGTTTAAAACATATTCATAGAGAAATTAAATAATAATTTAATTTGTCGGTGGTACAATCCAATTTGTTTACCTAAATTAATTGAAAAAATTACCTAGATAAAGTTACGTGTAGGTAAAAATACTTAAATATTTGACGGAAAGTAATTTTAGTTACAGGGACTTCAACCTAAGGCTGCGTTTCCACCAAAGATGTTCGAGAATGTGTAGCGAGGGATGTGTGTATAAAGAATTAAAGAATCAATAGAATCGCTTCATTTACTTCACCTCGGTCTTTGGTTCTTTACAAACACATACCTCAATACCCACCCTCGTACATCTCTGGTGGAAATGCAGCTGAAGGGTGCAAGCACATAAACACGTTACGATGTCACAAAGTGTCACAGCACAGCAACGTGGCGTCGAAGACCACATCATAGTGCCGTGACGTGGAAGTCGACGTCGAGCAACGTGAATAATCACTTTACGAAAATGCAACGTGTCACGGCACGTCGTCGTGACATAAAATCTAACGGGTGGAAACGCGGCCGAAGGGGTCAAGCACATAAACACGTTACGATGTTGCAACGTGTCACGGCACAGCAACGTGACGTGGAAGTCGACGTCGAACAACGTAAACAATCACGTTACAACAATACAACGTGCCACGTTGCATGGCAAGTCGTCGTTACATAAAATCTCACGGTCCACTCTTGTAGTATCGTTTCTTTATTATCCGTCTTCTTAATATTAGCAGGAGGAGAACACATCTAGTATGGTCCATTTCTCGAAATTAACTGTGGCAATTCTATAAATGCGCCACCGTCAATACGATGTCGTTCAACGTGGCACGTTGCGTTGTCGTGACGTGATTGTTTACGTTGCTTGACATGGAAATCCACGTTACGTTGCCGCACCGTGTCACGTTGCTGTACCGTGTACCGTTGCCGTACCGTGTCACGTTGCGTCGTCGTAAAGTGTTTATGTGTTTGAGCCCTAAATGCCATTTACTTGTGACTCACAAAAAAACTCGATGAGTTTACCGGCACGTTTGCCCGGACCCCACCGGGGATAATAAAATGTTTTTCAAACGTGTACCTATTCGTTCTCATATTATTAATGTACTGTGTTTCATCAAGGGTATATTTTTAGCGAGCTAAATTGGATAACTCCTGCGTAAGTATGATACATTGTGGTACGCTTTGTATATTTGTTCGGAGCAAATATATTATTAGAATAAATATTGTAGGTAGTGTGAGATGGGCTTTTTTGGTTTTTTTTTCCGTGTGTTAAAATCATTCAAAGACTATTCCCGCCCTTGGGTGGGGCAGGAGATAGTGCCAGACTATAACTGACTAAAAAAACCACCCCGTTCCTGGGTTGCCTTTCATACCAGAGCTTTTTTTATGGTAGGTGAAAATCATCGAATGACGAAACCCGCCTTGGGCGGAGCGGGAGACTAGTGTCAGACTCTTACTGACTAAAAAACCTACCCCGTACCTTCCTTGCCTTATTCCTAGAGTCGAGGTACCAGTTTGCACCACCCTAGGCTCCAGGAGGCTTCAACCCTGAAGGGCCCCTTCAGTTTGCTGACAACTCCTTGAGGCGCGCGGGAACGGTGCGCGCCGTTGACGACTTGGACTCGGTCTGGACAGTTACCAGACGACCGGACGGCGAGCTACCCATTGCTCACCGTCCGCGAGCCTTCATACCAGAGCTGAGTCTTCCTTTTAGAAGGGAATCCTTGGCTCCAGTAGGCTTCGATCGTAGTCTCCGCGGTATTCGTTGGGATTCGAAGTTGCCTTGCTCAAGCACAATCATCGATCAAAACCTGCTCATGATACTTCAGTTAGCTTTGTGCATTCTACAGCCACGGTGACCGTTTCGAAAATTCCGCAGTAACAGTAGCTAGCAGAAAAAAACTACTGTTTCTTTTCAAACCCCAGCAGTACAAAAGTTAAACCAGTCAGATACAAAAAAGTTCACAGACGCGTGTCTTAAATGAGTAGCACTCGAATTCGCTCTGGTTTGAGTAAGGATAAGAAATCGCATCCATGAGCGGTGTCTATGTGTGCGTTGCTTAAGCGAGCTACTACGTACGTAGATTTTCATCTGTACTATCTCACTTTTGTGGTCATACCTAATACTATGCCACGAAATACTTGGAACAATTATCCGCAAAATCCTTCAGTCGACATTCAAATCTGACATGTCTTGTCGATTAACGGTCAGTTCACATAGAGACGCGACGCGAAGCGACGTTGAACGCACATTTTAATGGAGTGATTCAAAGTAGGACTTTATTTACTACGCGAAAAGATACAAATTTCATTGTGAGAATTTACAATACGTTGCTCCATGTAGCGCTGAGCCTCGTGACGCCTCGCGGCGTAGCGCGACACAGCGCGACGCATCGGTGCATCACTGGTCCGTGCGGCGTGTTTTTACTATGCGCCTCGCAACGTCATGATGCGTCTCGCAGTGCCGCGCGGTGTCGCGCGGTGCAGCGCGAAATCACTGACCTATTCCTGCATCGTCACGTCGCGTTGCGTTTCGGTGTGAACTGACCCTAAGCGAAATGCTCTTATCCAATATCAAGTAGGTACGCAATGGTTAAGAGCTTGTGAGAAATTCCTCTTCATCTGTTGTGATAAATAGCTGTAATTGTGGATCAGTTCCTGGTAAAGCATCGGGCTGGTAACTTAGCATAGTGGTTTCTGGGGACTAAATACGTCTCATTGGCTTTCCAGAATTTGCTTCCAATAGCGTTCATGTATGTATTTTCATTAGGAAAGTAGTTTCTGCCAGCGGCTTCACTCGCGTGAAAATAGGTTTTTACAAACTTTGGATCTCCGTTTCATCCCCTAAAAGAGGGTGAATTTTGGAAAATCCTCTGTTAGTGCTCGCTTGTGTAATAAAAGGAAACCTTGTGCAAATTTTTACCCTTTTAATCCCAGTAGTTTCGGCTGAGCGTTGATATTAATGCCAGTTACTCACTCTTTCCTTTTGTGTATATAGGGTACTTATACACGTAATTGTAGCCATGGTCACAAACAACTTTCATTACGGGATCAAACCTGAAATCGCGAAACAAATCTGTTGGTCAGTATATTTATTTTCGCCTAATTGATCAAAATGTACTAAATTTGTCAGTTAAGGAAACAAAGGTGGGTTTAAGTAAAAGTAATAGCCCGACATGTCTTTTCACTCAACCCAGAGCAGGGAAAGTTGTTTGTTGATTTCGCTCGTGAAATAAAAAAGATGATTAACCGAAATTCATTTAGATAAGTAGATTAGTTTTAATAGTGCCTAGTTCGAGTTTGTTTTACGTTAATGCAATCGACATGTTTATTACGTTCGGCGCTCTGATTGGCTCACTCCAAGCTTGTCCAATCAGGGAACCAAACGCTGCAAACGTATCACCACTCAGTAAACTAAACGGCGAAAGACAAGACATAAAACCAAAACGCCTCACACAATCATAAACAAAACGCAAACTTTCCCGCAAAAATTAACAATTTAAAAAGCTAAACAACAATCAGGCCGTAATCTTGACGTAAATACAGACTCAGCTATAAAACAAAAAAGTTACACAGCAAAATTTTAATTACAAACAACTGACGAAGGTCATAATAAAACGTAATGAATTTTCGTTGTCATTAATACACAGTGGCATTTAGTGGCCATTCGTATTCACACTCACGACTGCCATGTTTGCTTGTCGCACATGTGTGTAAAAACACGGTAAGGGTGGGAGACGTCATTGGTCCAACGCGCACCCCTCCACTCAGTTCAAGTACAGTATATGCGTAGTGCACTAGTACTGGCGCTAGTGCTTTGTCTCTATGTGCAGCGTTTGAATATGTTAGAGGAGTATGTACTTAGTGACGTGTTGAGAAGACTTATAAATGCCTTGAGCGTTTTACAGTGTGGAATTAGTTTTAAATGAGTCTAGACTTTTTAGAATTTAAGCTTACTTTTTTTTATTTGTTGACGTTCGAATTTTGAATTTGATTTTGACATGTGGAAAAAGTTTCGATTTATGTTATCATGTGAGATGTCATTTTTTTTTAATTAGGAGTACGGCATATAGGAGTACATACAGTCGAAATATTCTGACCGCCCCGAACTTCGCAAAATTAGCTGCGCAGTAATTTTTTTTATGAATATTATGGGAAATGCGTATTGCGTTATAATTCGAGTATGGTGGCGATGGTTCGGAACGCCAAGTTCAGAGTAGCCCATCATATTTTTACTATACTATAATCCTGTGGGCTGTATTTATAGACAAGTAAACTTAAATATACACAAGACACGCAGATTCAGTACGACTGCCTGTAAGCCGCACCTACAAATATTTTCGGAAATTGAACCCATGATACACACGCAGCAGCCACTCAACTACTGCGTCAACCGTGCCGTCCATTTTATTTCGAAATCTCAAATACCAAAATAACATACAAAAAATTCGCTAAATTCGTGGTTCTGTATGACGTCACTTTCTAGCAGCCCAGCTTTAAAAAGTCAAATCAAAATCTCCATTTTTTCAAGCTCGGCCCGTTTATTCCACTGATTGGAGTTGGAATAAATTACAAGATTTGATCCCCTAATGAACTACATACTACATACCTATCGTTGTATACCTACGTTTAGAAGTCAATTGATTCTGTCTACCAAACGCTAATGATAATCTCATAGTCACGTGCCACACAAGAGAGGATAATAAACAAGAAAATACAAAAGAATCTAACACAAAGTCTACTGATTTTATCCTTAATAACAAATGAGCGGTAATCAAGTCTGGTGATCTGTATCTCAAAGAACATGCCAAGTGTGGGTGGACTAAACAAGAATTTTGTATTATTTGGAATGTTTTGTTAAACTAGTCGTATCCTAGTCCTATATTTGAATTTAGAACGTGAGATAAGTGCCAAATTATGGAATTATGTCATTCATAACAAATTCTAAATTCTTTTTTTGTTTTTTTTTTAGCACTTTTGGTCAGTACGGCGAAAATTTAAAATTCGAATTTAATTTTTCGTACTACGAAATTAATAAATTCGAATTGAAAATGAAGTTAACCTTACTACCTAAATGGAAATGAAAAAAAGAATGCTGTCTGTCGGTTTCCTTTGCGTGCGTCCATTTTAACTGTAAATAAAAGTATTAATAAATATTGCAGTGGTTTTGATTTATTTTACGGGGGTTGGGGAATGTCGCTTAGCCTTCAGCGATAAATGTAATAAATAGAGGCGGGAGCAAGCTCACACACTTTTCTGCACTAGTGTGAAAAACACAGCGTGCCTAAAAGAGGTAGGGATAAGACCGAGTTTTCAAGTGAGTATATTGAATTTTGTTTATAAAGAAGAACTTAGAGTGGCTTATATAAGCCAGTCTGGTTTTTCATTGTTATAATTCAACCCTAAAAACCAGGCTAGAGAATCAGAACATAGATAGCAAGATCTTATTTATTCATAGCAAACTCGTGGCTTGGCTGTACCCATATTGAGTATTACGTAAGTGCCTTATACTGGACTAGAACGCGGGCCTTAAAAAATCTAATATAAGCAATATCGTTTGGAAGTACCCTATATAATAAATCCGCCATATTATTATACGTATTGTAGTCTTTATGTAAGTATTTCAGCTACATGGAAAAGGTTGTTCCATTCTCATATTAAGTCTAGTTTAATATTGTCGGATTCAGAGGAATGCTTTGTTATGAAATAGTTTGGCTATAATAAAATGTTGAGGTGGAAAGTTTTACAAAAATAATGAACTTCTAATTTTACTCGAGGTTTTTTATAGTGGAAAAAATCATGGAATGACAAATCTCACCCTTGGGCGGGGCGGAAGACAGTGTCAGACTTCTACTGACTAAAAGACCCGCCGTTATTTCTTACCCTAGTTCCAGAGCCCCGGTGTTCTGTTTTCGCATCAACCCTTAGCTCCAGAAGGCAATTTTACTTGAGATAACTTTGCTTCGCACACGTGAAAGTAGAAAATGATGGTCCTATACCAGGACATGACTAAGTATCAAGACCTCTTACATTTTATTGGGGCGATCGGTGGCAGTGATCTCTTGCACCGGGCCTTGGTACAGGGTTATAGTCCAAAGCGACGAGGAGCGGCAGGCGGTCGCCTCTTTCTGCGAAGCAGTAATGCTAGCAAAGGAGGAGGCCGCACGCGAGTGCCAACGGCCCTCATGTCCGAGCCGCTGTTGAGATCCCGATCCCGATTTCCAGCCACCGTAGGTGCGCGCTTGCGGACGGCGGGTAATATGTAGCTTGCCGTCCCAAGTCATCCCAAGTCATTGATAGTGCACCTCGAGTTGTCAGCGAACCGAAGGGGCCCAGCAGGGTCAAAGCCTACTGGGGCCATGGATCATTCGCTGAAAGGAAGGTTCGCCCCCGGTTTGAAAGGCAACGAAGGACAAGGAGTGGATTTTTAGTCAGTAAAAGTCTGACATTATCTTCCGCCCCGTCTTACGGTGCGGAGATGTCATCGTATGATTATCCTACCGACAAAAAAGGGTCTTAGTCTAGAAATTTAACTAAATCACCTGGATTTGGTTTGGATCTGTTTGAGTATGAAAGGGTAAAACATACTTATAGTCTTATAGTAAGCATGGTCACCGCCCAGCCGTCCGGTAACAGCAAACCAAGGTTTGGTTTGGTGATGGTATCCTTATAATTTTTATACATCATGAAATTTTAACCAAAAAATATATATATTTCTTTTTTTCACTCATCATTCATTCATTTCATCATCATTTTGATTGTGTGTCAATTTATCACAATTCATACAAATATTTGATGCATGAACATTTTAAATTGGACTCAAGCGGCCATGAATGACGTCACAACTAAATGCCTATGTTTAACAATGGTTGCTTTCAGCAGGTATTTATGTCGCAGTCAAAAATGTTAATTGGTCAAAACTAATTTTAACTGGATGTTTTTGATGCGAAAGTCTTTTTTCACCATTTTCACGTAATCTTCTTATATATAAAAATGAATGGCTGTCTGTTAGTCCGATTTGGTTTTCAAATATTCTTAAAAGTTCAGGGAAGGAAATTATCCTTATTAGGTTGTTTGAAGTTCGCAGGGATAGCTAGTAATATAATAAAATAATATTTATTTTGTTCAAATGTATAAAATTTCAATACAATATGGGTGCGTCAAAAGTAAATGATTTCATTGAAGTAAATGTTTTGAGTGTGAGTTAAGTGTAAACATTGATCAGAAATGCTTTTTAACTATCAAAATTATGTACTTATTTTGCTCAAAACCATGATAGTTAAGTTAGTAAGATTTTTGTGGGCATTTTAAAAAATAATTAGCATTTCGAGATGCTTATAGTTAGCAAAATTTGCATTTATTTTTAAAATATAAAAAATTGCGTTTAATCTTAGGAAAGGTTGGCCGGGACCAGTCAATATTACTTTTGACTAATTAAAAATTTTGACTGCAACATACACATTGTTATATGTTAAAGTTAACAAGGGATCCAAACAGCTTGTACTTTGTCAAGAACTAATACCAGTTTAATTTTACGACCAATATTGAAGACCTAAGCAAACACTTCGACCTCAGGTACCCATACAAGTAAATTAGAAGTTAGGACCCGCATAAATGTTAGACAGAACGTTTATGTTTCCAAGTTTCCAATATCACTAAATAACCTAGTATCGTCACTTGAAATTACGGAGTAAGGGCTAATGTCCACGGGCGCGTTGGTTCATAGACGAGTATTCGTCATTATACTTTTTTATGGTGGGACATTATTAAATGACTTGTCCTGTTCTTGGGCGGAGTGAGAGAGCGTATCAGATTTTGGTGACGGTTTCTTTGCCTTTGGAGTGGTGCCAATAGTATCTTTTTTGTAATCATGGGAATAATATTTTAATGACAAATCCCGCCCTTGGGCGGAGCGGGAAATAGTGTCAGACTTTTACTGATTAAACTTTCCACCCCGTTTCTTCTTCACCTTAGTTTCAGGGCTCCGGGGTTCACATTCACTTAACTCAAGGCCCTTGTAAGCTTTGACACTGCTGGGCCCCTACGATTTGCTGACATTTTTCTAATTTGCACGTACACTACGCGCCGTCAACTAATCGAGCTTGTCTCATCTGCAAGCCTACGCATACGGTGGCCAGAAATCGGGTTCGAAGATACGGCGGCGGCGGCTGCGGGTCATGCATGAGGGCGTGCGAGTTCTTCTACGTAGAATGAGACAACAACTAGCGGCAACAACATGACGGCATGACGTTTATTTGTTCTTTCGTTTCCTAACTTCGTGTGTAAACCGTAAGGTGGCGCACCATTGAATGGACTTGCGTTTGCCACCATTGAGTTCATTTTTGCTTGCACTCAAAACGAAAACTTCAAAGGTTTGGTTTGGCGCTACGCCGCATGATTCAATCGAATTTTTTAGAATGATCAGGCAGTAAAATGACCGAGGTGGTACATCAAGCGTCTAATGATGAATGCTTCTAAGAAGCTATGCGTCCGTGGACAGTAGACCTTATGAGTTCTAAACTAAAAGTCGGTTAGGTATCGGCTAGTTGAGACTTTGATGTGCTTATGTATTCTGGTGGTACTAACTTACACTCGAGAAGGGATTCGAACGAGGTAGTTACTAGTTCGTGAGAACCCTTTGAACTAACGTAGAAGATAGTTCACACTTGGCCGGAGTGTACGCCAAAGAGGCCAGCTATAGGATATTGTGCATTTAGTTTTGATTAAATGGTCTGATGTAAGATTATCGGTTATGTATGTATTCAGCATGTTATGTCCGTCAGGTCGTTGTTAATAAAAAATGTTTAGAGCTATGGGTTGATCTAAGAAACGATAGATGGAATATGTCAAAATCATTATAAGATAAGACATGATTTCACATAAGTATCAAGGGATGACGAATATTGAAATAAAAACTGATGAACTGGATGAATTAAAAAAGGAGCACTACTGTCGATTCTTAATTTATTATAGAACTAGCTTTTGTCAGCGGCTTTGCTCGCGTACATAAAATATCGCCTGTGTCACTCAGGAGTAAAGCAGTTTTCAATTGTTGCTAAAATTTTTCCAATCGGACTAGTAGTTCCAGAGATTACCTCCTACAAACAAAAAAACAAACTTTACCTCTTTATTATATTAGTGTAGATGAGTATGATGATGTCTCTATGTATTTAAATAATAGATACAAGTGGACATCGCCACCTTCTTACCCTGGCTTGTCCCCGTGTTACTTAGGATTGGTGCAACAATTTTTTTCCATTCTATCTTGACATCCGTCATGCGGGGGCTACACTTACTTAACACCTAACGGCATTACCCACTACCGCGGTATTTATCACGATAATTTTAACGCGCTAAAGTGGGCTGCTAAACACTTGAAATTAGCTTGAGTTATCGCCTAACGCCAAACGGGAATGTTAATGCCGATGTCAAACTATTGCGTTAAGTCGTGGCTACATGGAAACGTGATCCCGACATCACGCTATCACTGATTCCCTTATCTTTCATATTATTGACCACATGTCTACCTTTAACGTTTTTATAGTAACGTGTATTCCATCTATCTTATATCTCATCATCTTCATATTATCTATCATATCTATTATATTATATATCATATCATCTATCAAGACCGTTCTCTTTTTTGAGAGAATGAGAAATTCCCTTTCAACTTTTCGGTCACTGGAACCACTTTCAAACTTCTTCTAATATTCTTATTTGTCACTCTATCCACTGCTCGTTATGCCAACCACGGAGTAAATATAAATTTATATTTACTCCGTGATGCCAACACACATGTAGACATCACTCTGCTAATATTAATATGAAGTTTAGTATGTCAGTTGTTTTTTCATTTATTTAGAAGATCTATCTGGATAGCTTATGTAATTATTTTGAATTAATAATTTTATGCAAACAGCATCTGTTAGGCTTTTTTATTTGATTTAACTTGTTGAATCGCAGCAAATTCTCAATGAAAAACATGATTTTCTAAAAAAAGTAGTTCCATTTCTATCCGACATACATTCCCTTGAAATATTTCAAACATGGAAATGTATGTCGTCGTTCACAATAAGAGCAAATTACTGTCTATACGGACGGAAAATGCGACGCAAGGATTTTTCAAACGCGCTGTAGGAAAAACTCATTGAGATTGATCCTAAAGTTATGTGTACCGTGCCAGGTATGTTGTTTTCCTAGTAATTCTTAAAAGGAAAAATGTGTCTACTGACCTACTTCGTCAGTATTATGTCCGGGCCAACTAACGAGAGATGCCGAGAGTTATCGCGATAATTATCGCGACATTAACGTTAAGCGTGGCGACGACTATCGCAGTAATTTGACAACGGCATTAACATTCCTGTTTGGCGTTAGGCGATAACTCAAGCTCATTTCAAGTCTTCTGACTCTTTTAATCGTTTCTCCATCCTAATACAGCAGTAATAAAGGTTTTTTGTGGATGGGTAAAACTTATCCAATGTTAATACCTAAAAAACAAAATGCACAAATATTTATATTTGTATATGCTATCACATAGAGTTAAAAAAATATATATTTTACGTAAAAAATAAATCCTCATACACCTTGCAAATTACAGGACATATGAGGTAAACGAGACACAAAGAGCAAGAAACAAAAAAACAAGCCAATTGAACCAGGAGTCAGCCCTTGAGACTATGAAGCGAACTTAAAAGAGGTTGGAGTAGTTACCAACGTATATGATGCTTGAGAATTTCTGATGATGCCAATGAATGGTAGACTTGAAACTCTTTAACGTTGTGGAGGACATTATGATGGATATAGTTACAAATACCAAAAAGAGAATGTGACAGTGAAAATGACAGCTTGTTTAAGTCAGTATGGATAATATATACTAGTGGTCTTGACTTACGATAACCAGTCTGAAGACTGTTTTCTTCTAGACAAACTGATTGAGAACCCTATTGCAGCGCTACTATAACAGTTGGACCTGCTAGTCCAACTGTAAATTCAAATCTTCCAAAGATTCACTGAAATCAGTGAATCTTTCGAAGATTTAGTACCAACAATGTTTCATCCAAATCGGATAAACCGTTTAGAACGACACACATACGAGACAAGCACACGTACAAAATAATTAAAGTTATCATATAACTAGCTTTTGTCAGCGGCTTCGCCCGCGTGCATAAAATATAGCCTATGTCACTCAGGAGTAAAGCAACTCTCTATTGTTGTAAAAAATTTTTCCAATCGGATCAGTAGTTTCAGAGATTACCTCCTACAAACAAAAAAACAAAGAAACAAAAAAACAAACTTTACCTCTTTATTATATTAGTGTAGATAAGGCACCAAACGCAAAAAATGAAAAGAAGACACTTGAAGATAGAGACAGCCTTAAAGAAAAAGAGATAGATAACTTAAAAAAGGTTTCTGATAAAGAAGTAAAAACGAGTTATCAAAAGGTTATCACTTCTTTTATCGAAGTAAAAGAAAAAGAAAAGACACAAAATATAATTTCAAGCTTAAGACAATCTCATGAAACATGCGAATACATCAACAAAACATGACAAACTCAACAAAAACCAAAATCCTCTACATAAAAAAATACAAATTCACAACGCAAATTACTGCCTATGTAAGGAAGACGCGAAACAAAGAGTAAAGTGATAAAAAACAAGTCATTTGATGCACGAGACAGCCCTTCAGACAATGGGCGTACTTAATGCCCGTATCATGTACCAGCGTGTGATACAGATGTTCCTGTTAATTAGCGAAGCTGCAATGACTGAGTTAAGACCTAGTTAATGAGGGGGCAGTTTAAAATTTTTCATGTTTAATTTCTATGCTCGTTAGGCTTTTTAGGGCAGGTCAGCGTGTCTATAGGTTAGAGTCAAGTGGAGGCTTGAATGAGAGCTGATGTTGACCTCTATTTTTGGATGCTGTTTTGCATGAGGACAGCTTTTATTAACCTACAGTTTTTTTTAGATGGGTAAAATCATCCAATGACAAATCCCACCCTTGTGCGGAGCGGGAAATAGTGCTAGACTCTTACTGATTGAACAACCCACTCCGTTCCTACCTTGCCCTATATAAGGGCCAGAACCTTCTTTTTAGACTCAAACCCTTGGGTCCAGTTGGCTTCGACCCTACTGCAGGGTCCCTACGGTTTGCTGACAACTCCTTGAGGCGCGCGGAATTACGTTACAGCTTAAAAATGTATATAGATTTGAAGAAAATAGAAATGATGAAAGTAATAGAGTTCCATTAAATATGTATAATCTGATATGTAATAAGTGATTCTTTCAACAATGATATAACATCTAAGACTTTTAGAACTGGATAAAACATTTATGAAGATACCCGCCTACACCTTTTTATATAAGAAAATTCTATTGAATACTTTTCTTTTTGGAGCTCAAAGAGTTATGTTGGACTTCTACCAACTAATAGTTTCTATTGCTACTATACATTGGAGGCTCGGAACACAAATGATCTCTAGCAGGCCCCATCGCCTACTGAGGCAAATTCATCTGTCCACTCATCATCATCATCATCAATTCAGCTGAAAGACATCCACTGCTGGCACATAGGCCTCCCCCAAACGTCGCCACAACGACCGGTCCCTGTTTGTCCATTGCACGTACTTTATAAAGGTTTTTATAAAGGTGTGTATGGAACAACTGCACGCCACCTTGACTGGTCTGGCTTCGACTAAGCCGTCCAGACCTCTTGATGACCTAAATCGGAGCGCGACAGTCGGGTGTTCTTCGGGTTCTGGGAGTCACCGTCGGCAGTCATGCTAAGCACATCTGGAGATGAGCTGTGACGCATGCTTAAGACAATCTACGGAATGATGGCAAGTCTTGCTCATCCACCGTGCTTCCAAATAAGTAAGAGAGAGACGAGAGACATGTGACATAACTGCTCTTTCTCCCTTATTCAAAAATTCATCACATACAGTAACTTCACGGAGAGATAACTATTTGTACTGAGGACGGTCACGAGGAGGACTTCTGGCATAACACTCCACTCAGTCTGCCCTCCTTCACCTAAATATCAAAGTAGATCAACGAAATAAAGAAGAAAAAATACGATCTAATCCTTTAATCCTCAAGGAGGCACTAGAAGTGTTCCTCGGTACTTATTAATGGAATAAAATATAGAATTATTTATGTTGGCAACTTTAGCTCACACTTCGCTACAATGGCGTGTTTGTTTATGATTTCCCTTGAGTACCCCTACACCTATTTGTAGAAGCCTTGAAGGGCGATAGAACGTTTTCATTACCCATGTTATGAGTTGTTGTTGAGAAAATTATGTCGCAACATATCAAACTTTGTGCAGAATATTAGTGATAGCTTTATTTCTGGATTCCCTAAAGTGAGTCATTGAACAATTTTGTTTTTACTCGTAGAATTAAATACAGAGGAAATGAACTACTCAGAGAGCAGAAGTAAAAAACTGTTATTTATTATTAATTAATTTGATATACTTTTGAAAACATCGTGAGGAAACCGGCATGTCTTCGAAGATATGTGATATCCACCAATCCGCATTTGGCCTTGGTTTATGGACTATTCGCTGTCTTAGAGAGGAGACCTGTGTCCCGACAGTGGGAACATTATGAAGGCTGATGATGAAACTGTACTTACTAGCTTCTGCCAGTAGCTTCGCGAGAAATTTGGCTTCTTCATATAAACTTTGGATCACTTTTATCCCTGTAGGAGTGGAGTTTCGTAAAATCCGTTTTTGACGAATGTTTACACCCTATAAGGAACCTACCTGCCATAGTTTGTATGTATTATATGATTTCGTAATTAGTTTTATAAATATATGGATAGACTGCACTCCAATAGACATACAAAAAACAAAACCGAAAACACGTATAATGAGTGGTCTTACCGCATTCCGCGATTACTTTTAGGCAACCTTTGTAGATTGAAAAGTAGACTGACCGATCATAATTTAGGTTTTAAGGGATAGAGAGGGGCTTTGAGTAAACTAGTCCGTCTCACAATCAACAATTGCGTCACTGCTTACCATCAGGTAGGATTGCAGTCAATCACCAGTTTTTACGAATTAAAAAAAAAGGTTTACTAACTCTTTAAAAAAACCATAGTACAAGGCAAGGAAAATATACAATCTAATGCACTTTAAAATATTATTTTCATTTGAAAATGCAGGGACGTCTTCCTCTTAACGTTTCGTTGTTAATTGTAGAGGTAAGAGCTCTTTTGTAGTTAGCTGATGCCTTCCTGTTTGAAAGCAAACAAAATAAAATGCTGCACGCTTCCGCCTCTGATACTCCTGAAAGATTCATTCTTACGTAATCTCTTGTGGGATGAGTAGGTAGAGCTTCAATTGTTTTGAAATACTTTAGTCTGCTAGACTAATTTGTGTTTTTTTTACAGTTTGTGTTGATTAAAAATGGTATGTGTGATATTATATTAAACTTTTGAGCTCCAGCGAACTCCGGCGTTCACACACTTATTGTCTTTCTATTATGTCTCTAATTACGGTATTCAAAAGGTTAATGGTATTACAAAAGCAAAGAAGCCGTTTGTAATGCCATGATCAGACGTACGTACTGAGTAAAGTAAAAGGGTGAGATGGTATAAAGTTTTGCTCGGCCGAGATAATAATTAATGTAAGCGAGTCGTAAAGATTAGCGCTCGGTCGAGCAGTTGATACGTACCAAGTATTCGGCCGAGAGCACTGTCTCGCACGTTTGTTTGGTAGGTGTGATCAAGTCATTTCTTTTTCATACTCGACGGATTTGGATGAAAGGCACACCGGGAGACCATTTTTTTCTTTTATTTGTTTTAGAGGCTTTAGTCGTAATTTGACTATGATAGCTTCATTATAACTTACACTTGTGTCTTATACTAGATACTAAACTAAGGCTCTTATGGATCTATTGCAAACAGAATTTATAAAGCATATTGGCCACTTCCGAAGTAGGACTAGAGAAAATACTCTGAAAAACTCCAATGTCACTCTCCGGTAAACCTTGTCCTAGAAAAATAGCACACACTTTTTATCCCGGGACACTAAAACAATTTTCTATCTTCACACAGGTGAAATTACTGGCCTCAGATAGTTCCATCATAAAAACACCTTTATTTGCAAATTTCGAAAACATAAAAAGTTAGAGTGCTAAAAAAATTATCAACTTAAACCAATTTACATTAGTGAGTGGTGGTATTTTTAGCCGAAAAAAGGGCTACATTTTTTTTGTATCATACAGTAAGGTGGAATGTGGTGGAATTGTTGATTTTTTTTACTCGTGTGAAAAATCATCGGATGTCGAATCCCGCCTTTAGGTGGAGCGGGAGATAATGTCAGACTTCTTCGACCCACCGTTCCTTCTTGCATTAGTTCCAGGGCCCCGGTGTTCCGTTTTCGTCGTTGAAGGTAAAGGAATCGTTGATGGTAAAGTGTACTTATTTATTAAGAGCCTATTCACTTTAGCTTTAAAAAAACTTAAATTTCTAATCGGATGGAAAGACCGCATTAGCTAACAGTTTGTTAGTAATTTGACTTGAGCTTCTGCCAGCGGTTTCGCCCTCGTGAAAGTAGGTTTCTCCATACAAAATTTGAGCCCCCTTTCATCCCCTTATACGGTGAATTATGGTTAATCCTCTCTTAGTGTTCGTCTACATAAAAGGGAGTTTTGAGTAAAATGTCACGTGCCTAGTCTGCGTTTATACGTCACTCAGTTTCTTTAAGCGCTCATAATATTATGAATTATCTGTCATTCGATGTACAAAAGCCTAACATTGATTGTTCGATTACAAACCGTACAAACCCAGATAATAATTTACAAAGCATAATTTTCATATCACAAGCCACATAATGTCAATCCATCCGCCACAATATCTAATCATATTATCGGTAAATTACAATATTAATTAACTGAGGATCACGTAATTATAGGTAAATTAGGCTAGGTTCATACAAGCCACACCTCGAAACCATAGTATAAAGAGAAGGGCAGTAGGCTATCTCCGGCCCAATCCGCGATATAATTGCCTACTGTCTTAGGGTTGTCACTTTTAGCAAAATTTTAATTCAGTGCCTATAAATTGACAAGGGTCGGGAAGTTGTATTTTTTACTTATATAATAAAAATAAAAAACTGGTATAAAAAAATACGTTTTTTTTGCGATATAAACAGCCGTATATGTTTTATTCGTTAACTTAAAAGTTTCGTTTTTTCACAGCTTGAAGGGACTATGGTTTTAATTTCAACTAGATACATCACGCATTCTCGAGATAAAGGGTCTTAACAGACAGACATACAGATAGACGAAGGGACAACGAACTGATCCTATCTGAATAAATAAATAAAATAAATAAATAAGGGTTCCGTTTTTTCCTTTTGAGGCACGGAACCTTAAAAATGAATAAAGTGACTAAAATATTATAATTAAAAGAAACACTAAAACAACATTAAAAACTAACGCCTATCTCTTAGACTATAATCGAATTTATTGTTATGATTCGTACTTTGCTTTATATGTATATCTGATTTACAATTAGTCAATTATTTATTTTGAATTACGATTTTTTAACTGTAAGTAGGTGAGAAACTAAAGTAACTGAGAAATCGGCATAACCAAACGTAAACAAAGCAATAGCAGCAAATTAATTGACGGATCAAAAGTAGAAATTAAGCCTACCTACCTGCTTCCTCTGTGTGATAGAAAACTAATACAACAAAAAATAAGTAGGTATCTCAAAATCAAGTAAAAATTATATGCTAGAATGAGTGACTAGCTTACCTTTTTTGTTCAATAGGTAATCTGAATAGAGACAATTCTAGAATGGATGAATTGTTAAGACACCCAAACACACAGCAATACGTTCTCCTGCGATTATCAGACATTTTGTTTTGATTTAGCGGTGCCGAAAAGCAGTGACGCGCGAAACTCGTATAGTGTTAGCCCCGACTGGCGCAGTGAGAAACGGATCGAGATTTTGTTACAGTGTGCGTGCGTCGACGCGTAGATACTATGGCGCACACATACAAGCCGCGCGCGGTGCGTTTGTATGAAGATAACCTACTTCCCTTCTCTTTATACTATGTCGAAACCAAACATAATTACCGAAAACTGTTATTGTTGTGAACCTAGCATTAATTGAATTTACTCTGAAGTTTATTCAGATGAGGTTAGTAAAGGCAATCGCTGGCTCTTTGATTAACTAAACACTGTTTGTTGGCTTACAATTATTCATGATACGGTCTCTCTGTTTAATTTAGTGGGTCATACTTTAAGTTGCTCTAATAGTTGTGGCTAGTTGTAACCCTAAGTTTGAACTTAATAAAGTATGTATACGTACCTACCTACATGGCCTGGCAAGTTACCCCCAGTATTCTATATCCTAATATCATAAAAAGAAAAAATATTTTTATTTTGAATAAGGTAGCTTTTCCTTGGTTCCTAAGGTTTCTTTTCCTAGAGAGGCGGTCTGAGTCCCAGCACACTATAAGCCTGATGTTGTGCTATGCTAAGGTTCAAAGGGGCGCCAGAAGTAAACTGTAGTTGTAATAGTGCTCACCGTTGACCACAGCATCACATATCATCAGGTAAAATAGTGATCAAGTGTAAGTCTGTCAGTATTAAAAAAACGAGCAATTTAATTGCGAGTCGAATTCGCGCACTGAGGGTTCTGTACATGACTATCTATGAAAACATTTCAATTTCCAAATAAAGTTACGAAGATTTTTACGAATGGCCTTTTTTACAGTTTTCGGATTTTTTCAGGATTCTAGGTCAACGGACAATAGGCTACAAAATTTGATTCTCATGAAAGCGTCGAAATATATGTTTTTTTTTGCGATATAAAGGGCCGTATCATTTTTTTCACAGCTCTAAAGGACTGCAGGCCTGAGTATATGGTTCAACTTGATACCTTTATGCGTCCCCGGGAAAAACGGCCTTGATAGACAGACGGATATACTATAGACGAACCACAAATTGAAACGTAAGTTAGTAAGTACCTCAAAAGAAAAAAATGGAACCCTTAATTCTATAAGGGATCCATTTTTTTAAACCACTGAGGTGAGGAACCCTAAAAAGGTCATAAACTGAACTAATTAAAAAAATATTTTACTAGTAGAATGCTACTTAATCCCTGACTGATGTTGGCTATACATTATTTATATTCTCTTCTTTCACGCAGGTGATCCCGTCGGCGGTAGCTTTATAATAAAAAGGCCTGATTTCAGTTTCAATTGCGAAATAAAACAAAGAAGATATTCCTTGGTTTTGTTTCATTTCGCAAACCCGATTAGCAAGTAATTTTCTTATAAGGGAAGTGAGTTTATTTCACAAAGGAAATGTTAATGTCGTGAAATATTACCGGAATCTCCTTAAAAAAGACTGATACTATAAAGGAAGGTACTGTTGAAGGTTCTATACAATATATTTAGAAATTCTATAGTATATACACTTCTCATCAAAAAAATCGAAACACCTTGCAAGTTTACGTTTTGTCAGGATTATCAGAAAAATGTGTACATTTAGGAATAAATGTTAAATGTCGTTTAATAGTGAGTAATATGAGCTTATCAAATCTTAATGTTAATGTTCTAAATTTAAATGAATTTTTCATAGGTTTCGTATTTTGTTAAATGAGTCATTTTTATTCCGTATGGAGTATAAAGGAAATGGATAAAACAACACACGTAAATGAAAAAAAAAGCTAAAAAACGTTTATTTAATAACTTGTATTCCCTCCCCGAGCTCTAATTACTGCTTCCATACGGTTCTTCATCGATCGGATGAGAGTCACGATCACATGCTGTGGTATATTGTCCCATTCCTCTTGGATTGCATCTTGCAGCTGGCTAAGTGTTTCTGGGGCAGGATCTCTTGCTCGAATTCGTCTCTTTAATTCATCCCATAGATGTTCAATGGGATTCATGTCCGGGCTTCTTGCTGGCCATTCCATAATAGAGATATCGACTTCGTTAAGATAATCTCGTACGACGCCCGCGGTGTGAGCCCTAGCATTGTCGTGCATGAATATGAAGCCGTTGCCAATAAAATGTGCATAGGGCATCACATGAGGCTCGAGACACTCTTCGACGTACCGATGACAGTTTAGTGCAGGCAGACGTGGCCCAGACACGAAAGCAAGCTCTGTCTTACCGTCGGCGCTGATTCCTCCCCAAACCGTCCACGAACCGCCACCATAGCTGACCTTTTCTTCAATGCAGCATTGTGCATAGCGTTCTCCGTCTCTTCTGTAGACCTTGTTCCTTCCGTCGTTACCATACAGCATAATTTTACACTCATCAGAAAAGAGAACTTTGCTCCACTGTAGGTATGACCAATTTAGGTGCTCACGTGCAAAGTTAAGGCGCGCTCTTCGATGGTCTGCAGTTAATTTCGGCCCATTTGCTGGCTTATGCGGTACCAGTCCACGATCCTTCAACCTTCTTCTAATTGTAGAGTCACTTACAGCCACCCTTCGTACAACACGAAGCCGCTGCTGCAGTTGAAAAGCGTTAAGGCGTCGATTTCTTAAAGAAGTTGTTACAATAAATCGATCATCTCGCTCAGAAGTGACCCGATTCCTGCCAGATCCTGAACGGCGCGTGAACAAACCAGTCTCCCGATAACGTTTATAGACTCTATGAACAGATGACAGGCTTAGATGCAGTCTTGCAGCCACAACACGCTGACTAAGGCCAGAATCCAGCAATGCCACAACTTGGGCGGCTTCTGTGGGCGAAGTATCCATACGTTTTAGAAAAAAAACCTTTTTTCAGACGTCCCAAAGTCACAGTATTGAAATAAAAAACAAAAAGTTTAAGGATAGGCGCCAATTTTTAGTTTTTAAACGCTAAATGTACTCCAACCCTAAACACACATTTGTCTCAAAACAGTGATTCATTTCGTTTATAAGATAAACAAATGAAATTCTAATTTTGAATTTAGAATTTTCGCTTATTACTGTAATGGCCAAACTGCCAGCTATAATATATGTATTTTTTTTCATCGTATGAATTCTTTTTTGTGTTAAATTCGGACAGAAACAATGAAAACGGAAGTGTTTCGATTTTTTTGATGAGAAGTGTATATTTATCTACAATTTGGTTTTTGTAAGTATAAGCAGGAAAAGGAAACCAGTAGTCCTAGAATACAAAAGGCAGTGGGTAGGTGTGGTTTTAGTCAATCAATAAAAGGCTTATACGCTCTTCCTCACCAACGTAGAACAAGAAAAGTCAGGATGATTTGCCACCTCAAAAAGAAATCTTTTACTAAATTATTATTTTTTTACTTTTTGTAATGTCACTGCTTAAAAGTCAAAACGGCGAAAGAAAGCATCGTGACGAATCCGGAATGTTCTAGCTACAATAAAAAAAATTGAAGACTACCAACACGATTTAGGCCCACGTGGTACATTACGGACCATTCCTTCTTTTAAAGAGGACGCCTAAATCACCAGCAGTGGAAAAATTATAAGTAATGCCTGTACTCTCCCATTGCTAGGCAAAGCAAAAAAAAGTGACTCAGATCCGCGAACAATCCCCAAAATGCCGGTTAGGCTCAAAGGACAGGTCTATAAGACCATCATTAGGCCTGTCCTTTTGTATGGCAGTGAAGCGTGGCCTGTACTTGAGCGGCACAAGCAGAGCCTGCGTGTCACGGAAATGAATATGCTGCGCTGGATGTCGGGAGTGTCGCGGAAAGACCGCATTAAAAACTCCCGCATCCGGGGCAGCCTTCAGGTCCGTGACATAGCGGATAAACTTTAGGAGAGTCGCCTACGCTGGTATGGCCACGTGTTTCGAAAACCGGCAGACTACGTGGGTAACAGATGCCTCGCCATGCCGCCTCCGCCGGGACCCGGAAAACGAGGAAGGCCTAAGAAGCGTTGGATCGACGTCGTAAGGGACGATATGCGTGCCAATGGGCTTACGGCAAAGGACGCGAAAGACCGAGCGAAGTGGAGGCGTTTAAGTTGGAAAGCGGACCCCGGGCACCGAAGCGAAGGCCAAGGAAGCAACCGGGACTAGCGCTGAGATGATGATGATGAGATCCGCGAACAATGCAAGGCATGGACGGTCCTTGCATTGTTCGTGGATCTGAGCCACTTCTTGTTAATTCTTGCTAAGGAAAACATCTAAGTCATCTCACCATCTTCTCTCTTGTCTGCCGCGACCCCTTTGTGCGATTCCAGGGCGCCAACTTTGTGTTCTACTGGCTGTCCCACAGCTTGATCGATACGGCAGGCATGCCAGTCCAGGCTAGTCCCACTTAAGCTAGGCAGCCTTTGAACGACGTCACCGATCTGTGTTTTGAGCGCAGTATATTGTTTCGAAACCGATCCGTTATTTTGACATCTAGAATACTGCGCTCTATAGCACGTTGACTACCCTTAAATTTGGACTGGTTTCGACTTTTGGTCGTTAGTTAGGATAGTCAAAATGGTATAACTAGAGATGGAATTAATATAGCATTACCATTAATATTTCAGTAAATCAGAGAAGATTTCTACACGTGGCTCTCTAGCCACGTGTAGAATTACAAACTAAATCTTCTCTGATTTAGAAAAATGCGAAAAGCAAGATTTATAATTAAAACCATAATTTATATTCAAACGATGTTGAAACAAGGCAATTCTGGATGATAAAAGTATATACATATTTGCGCACACGAATCATAAATCATAGTTAGTATGTACTCAAATTAATTTAACAAATATTAATTTGCCGGCATAACATGTAATCTAGGCACGTTGTTAATTTAGGAAATAAGGTTAAACAACGTATCTCTCCAAATATATATACATAATGGAAAAGATGAAACGTGGGCTCATTGCCTTTGTTGAATAATTTATATTTTATTTCTCATACAATCCCGTTCTGACGTCCTTAAATGCGAGTCTATGAGCCCAGGGCAGTATTCATTTTTTAGACACATAAGAGTTTCAAGAGAATAATGAACAAAGAAAAATTGAGGGAAAATATGACTACTTTTATGATTAAAAACGTAATATTTCGTCTTTTGTCAAATGTTAAGATGGAACAGAATTAGAATGGTGTATTATATTCTTTAATTAGTATTGCTTTTATGATTATATTTAAGACTTTATTTTAGTTATTATAATTTATTAATTTATTTATTTATTTATTTATTCTTCATGCAACACAAGGTACAAAGGCGGACTTAATGCCTTAGGCATTCTCTACCAGTCAACCTAGGGTGGTGAAGAGACAATATGGTAGGTGCATAACAAAGAAAATGTTATTTAGTAAACAAGAATACAAATACATATTTCATGTTCACATAAACATACATATATACTTATATATATACATACATACATAAATATATTTACACAAAGTAAGGAAAGAAGTTATAGACAATGTTCCACTATTAGTGAAGAAAATAGTTCCGTAACTTCCGCTTAAATGCATAGCGACATTCAGCCGCTCTGATATCGAGAGGAAGCGCATTCCACAGAAGGATGGATTGGATAAAGAAAGAAGAATGGACGAAATCAGAAGTATGAGAAGGACAGAGCAGAAGAAGATTGTTAGAAGAACGCAAATTCCTTGCGTGTGAAGCACAAAGAAACTGAAAGTGAGGTATGAGATAGGATGGAGGCGTGGGAGAGTTGAGTAGAGAGAAAAGAGTGGTTAAGGCACGCAGACTTCTTCTCTGGCGAATAGGCAACCATTTCAGCTCTGACCTGAAGGTCGACACATGGTCATACTTCCTCAGGTTAAATATGAACCTGATGCAGCTGTTGAGGAGTCTATCAAGCTTATCCAGCAAGACCGCGTTCAGGTCAAAGTAACACACGTCACCATAATCTACAATAGGGAAAATTAAAGTCTGCACAAGCATTGTCTTCGTCTTTGCGGGTAAAAAGTTCCTCAGACGATACAGACACCGCAAAGTCCCATTGACTTTTTGACAGACACTAGACACTTGACTTTGCCAGCCAAGCGTCGAGTCAAGATGCAAACCGAGATCCTTTACGCTTGTGCTGATGGGGATGACAGTTCCATTGAAAAGAATAGGAGGCAGAGAGCTAACCGCCACTCTACTCATCATGCGCGAGCTACCAATAACAATGGCCTGACACTTTGAGGGGTTTACAGACACCCCAAACCTATCAGACCAGCTACTGATAGCATCCAGATCCCGGTTTATATCCTCTATAGCGTCTGATAAACCTTCCACCCGCACAGATGTGTACAACTGAAGATCATCGGCATAAAGATGATACGAACACCGAAGACAGTGAGTTATAAAATTTATGAAGATGGAAAATAACAATGGAGAAAGAATTCCGCCCTGTGGAACTCCAGCATCCAGATCACGCCAACTCGATGAGCTCTCATCAACGCGAACCGACTGCCGGCGTCCCCGAAGATAAGATGCGAACCATTCCAGCGCCTCGGGTGAAACCATAAGATGGGAAAGGATAGATAGGAGTATGTCGTGACTGACGGCATTAAAGGCATTGGAGAAATCGATCAATACCAACACAGTGACCTTTGTATCTTCCATTGCCTTTCTAATGTCACCAGTCACTTTAAGGAGAGCGGAAGTAGTACTGTGCCCAGGTCTAAATCCAGACTGGAATGAGCTTACGAGCATATTCCGGTGAACAAACCCCGAAAACTGCTTATGTACGCAGGCCTCAAGTACTTTAGACAAGAAAGGGAGAATGGATATTGGTCGAAAATGATTAGGAAGGGAAGGATTCGAGATTTTAGGAAGCGGACGAACATAAGCCATTTGCCACAGGGATGGGAATTGTCCAGAATCGAGAGAAAAGTTTATAATGTGTGTAATCGGCGGAAGAAGGTGGTCAAGGATTAGGGTGACCATATACCGACTGATGTCGTCATGGCCCACAGCTTTGGATTTTATGGATAGGATAATCTTTCTGATTTCATCCAAAGTGGCTGGAGAAAAGCAAAACGGCTCTATGATTGGACGAGGCAGGCCAAAAATGAAATCCACCGTCTGAGTCAACATTTGTGTATCCAAATGAGTAGTGGTTGTGAAGTGACGGTTGATTTCATCCAGGCCAATAGTTTTAGGAAAATCCACATGACGTGCCCTACCGATACCAAGAGTTCCTAAGAATTTCCAAGTATCTGCAGGAGAAGAAGAAGAAATGTTATCTAGAATGTGGCGGCGTTTGGCATTACGTATCACCTGGTTACACCGATTTCTTGCAGTTTTGAAGAGGTTTTTATTTACTTCGCAGCGATCCGCTTTATACTTCCGAAAGGCCCGATCCCGATGTTTCATCGCAGCACGGACGGCTGTCGTCATCCAAGGAGCTGGGGGACGCCTAAGTTTAACCCTCTTTACAGGCGCGTGTCTGTCATAAAGAGCTAACACGGTTTGATTAAAAATGCACAGTTTGTCGTCCACGGTCGTTGCCTTGGCAAGATCCCCCCAGTCCAACTCCGACGCATCCCGACGCAATTCTTCAACATCCATACGAGAGAAACAACGCATGTGCAGAATTTTAGGAAGAGGTTTAGGTGGTTTTAGGACATACGACAGGAAAATGAGGTCATGGTGGGAAAAACCAGGAGCAGGATATTGACCATGAGAAGAAACAAGGGAGGGATTGGATGTTAGGATCAAATCAAGCCATGTGTCATCACCAGAAGCGTTAAAATGAGTTGGCTGCAGTGGAAGAACGTGAAGACTTACGGACTCAATTATGTGAAGGAGTTTACGGGAACGAGGAGTTGGGTGAGAAAGGTCGGTGTTGAAATCACCCATGATGATGCAGTGTGTATACTCTGATCCTACAGACTCCAGTGCCAATTCAAGGTTGGAAAAGTCCACGGTGGGCGGACAATAGACAACACCAAGAAGGGTCTTGACACCTTTTATATAGATCTCCAGGAAAAGGTATTCAGCGGAGGCACTGTAAAGTGAAGGAGAAGAAGAAATAATTTTGAATGGGAAATCACTACGAAGGTAGATGGCGACACCGCCACCTCCCTTTCCAGTTCTATCATTCCGGATGAGAATAAAGCCAGGAAGCGAGTAGGAAGTAGATAAGAGATGAGGCTTAAGCCAACTCTCAGAAATCAGAACGGCGTGGACATTAGCATCCGAAAAGGTGTCGAATAAATCACTATAGTGACTTGGCACACTCTGGGCGTTAATGTGGCAGACGTTAAACAGATGTTTACTCTGCTGACTGAAAGTCTGACGCATAAAACCACCCAGGGTGCCATCGGACAACGAAATGAAGCTTGCATCAGCGGAAGAATTAACGGACTCAATGGCTGAGTGAAAAGAATCATTATCTGATAACATAAAATAAAAATAAAATATAATATAAAATATTAATAAATATACAACTGGACTATTAGTCCAGAATTAGATTACCGGTGCAACACTAGCTACTATCTGTGCACCACCCGTCAGCAACACTAATAGAGAGTAACACTACAAAATAAAAATATTATATAGAAACATACAGACAAGAAACAAATATTATACAACAAGCAAACATAAATAAGCGGAAAGCAAAACCAAATATGAAATGTAAATATAAATTAGCAAAAACGAAACGTATTACGAACGCACGACACACTAAATGTCAATGTCAAACTGACATTGACTTTGACAACTATAGACTGACATTTCACAAAACAAAATAAACAATTACTACCATCACAATCACAATTATAAAGAAAAATAAGGAACGGGTATTAATATAGTTCTTTTGAAACTCATTTAGTTTGCGTAAAGTCTAAAATAATTATTTTTAAAAAGCGTAGAGGAGGTTTGTGATGAATATTTAATGGGTTTTATAATAACTAAGAGATCTCTCTATTACGAAAAATAAAATGTAAAACATTTCAATTAGTCTATTTTGTAGTAAAAAAATAAATAAATTATATATTCAAGTTTAAAGTTTATAAAAAAATCACTGCTAATTTTCCAATAAATTGGTAATATTCTGACACTTATAAAAAAAAATATTGTTCCAGTTATTGCTCTACATTTCAAGATTGTAAGAAAAGAATAAGTTTTTAAAATTATTTGTGGTATACACCAGTTACCTCTTATTCTTTTAACTTTCTTTAAGCCTTTTTTTATTCATTTCGCTTTTTAAACAAACCACTTAAAAGTGAAACGTATAGTAAAGGAAACCCTATATTTTATTACGCTACAATTAGCTGGTAACAAATGCAGAGTTAGCACGAAACAGCTTACCTCTCATAACTATAACTTCTCTAATAGTGTTGTGCATATGGAGTTGATACTTTATGAATTCACAAAGTATCAACTCCGTATGCATCACACTCATACGCGCTATATGGCTGCTTTCGTTATTTACTTATGACTTTACTACCTTCTGATTTTTTTTTAAATATAAATAACATCAGAAGGCTTTTTTATTTTTTATTTATATTATGAAACTAGCGTGTTACCTATAACACAGCCTAAATCTTTTCTTGAATAGTATATAGGTCCACTAACTTCTGCTAGTGGCTTTGTCCACGTGAAAGCAGACCGTGCAAACTGTGGAACCCCGTCACCCCGGGAATGAATCTTGGAAAATCCTTTCTTGTTATGTTATGTATACATCATAAATAGAAAATCTGTACGAAATTCCAGCACTCTGGGGATTTGAACTGGCTGTTGATGAGTCAGCGAGTGAGTCAAAACTTTGTCTTTTATATACTCGTATAACTAAATTTGATTTCATCCGCGTAGAAGTCGAAAATATTCCTATAAGGTTTTTGATTGATTTTTTTTTAAATTAAAATATTAATTGAATGAAACGTAGGAATTTTAAATTTACTTGGCCTGGCTCGTAAATGTGTTCGAAACCAGCCAAAGAGCTGAGAAAAGAAAATGTACCCGCAAATAATATATTTAGTTCCAAAATAAGAAATGGTGACAAAAAACAAGTACATATTTCTTGGTATAAAAATGAGGGCAATAGTAAAAATTACTGGCTCCCTAACTAGGTTATTAGCCTGTGATTGAATTAACAGATCAGTCTACGATTTCGTTTGCGTAAAAATTTAAAACATTTATAAAACATATGGTCATTAAGAGGCTGCTTTAGTTGCGTGTTGCTATTATAATTAATAGTGAAACTATATAATGTTTGGATGAAAGCATCTACTCGGTCTTATATTATTATCAATGGAAATGTAGCAACTTTAACCGTTTACGCAGCGCACACAAGAAAAGCTTTCAATTGAAAAAATGAAGTGATTTTTTCCCCCCTTTTTCGTCGATACTCCGCTCCTTTTAGTCATAGCGCGATGCTATATGAATATCCAATTCATTCATTTAAATAAATCTTGAAGCTATAATTAAAAGGCGGCGTCAAGAGCCTCTAATAAGCAACAGCAATACTAGGACCGCAGCGAACAAAAGAGCATTTCTTAAATTTTCAATTTGGAGTCTGAACGAGGGTTGGGCATAGCAGACGCTCATAATGCCGCACTCGACACAAGGACTGACCGCGGCTACTTCGACAGCTTCTCGTTTAAGTGGTTGGTCGAAGTTAGTAACTGATAGGTTCTTTTTTTAGTGACAAGCCCTGGCTCCTTAAGAGTCCTCAAGAGAGCGTGTGAGAACACAAGAGCTAAGAGCTTTTACACTTTTTTTTCCGACACACTCCCTTTTTCGTATTAGACTTTTACTAACTAAAACTTGTTCCATGTTCCTTCTATGTTTTGTGTTCCAGGACCTCGGTTTTAAAAGACTACTTTGTCGTCGTTGTCTACGTCCATGCCCCTAATAAGTTTCGACCATGGACGACCACTATGGTTTTGCTGGCATCTCTTTGAGACGCGCATTGAACACTACGCTTGGTCGAAAACTCGGACTCTGTCTGCATTGTTATTGGATTCCCAACTGCTCGTCGTCATCGTTAAATTAATACAAAGAATCTTTTAAAAAAATCTTTTTAATCGACAACTAACCTAAACTAACTACAAATAAACTAGATTTTATTTATCTCATGTTTGTTCCTGCCTGGTACAGCCGTCCGCACTTCAGTACTTCAACTTTAAGCTGGCAGTGTGTTTAATTAGGACAGAATTTCAATAGATGAAGAGGAAAGATACCTCTATCCACAAGTTTTGCCAACTTTGATGTGCAGCCAACTGTACGTAGCAACTAAATAACTAACACAAAACTATCTAATATTAGTTTCAGTAAAGACTGAAAGTTTAGCTGTTTAGAATATCGCTACCTCTTCTAACTTGTACCATACGGTAGGTTTTACTCATTCAACCTCTTACAACTGGCCACTGAATGAAACGTCAATTTTAAGCCTCAAAATAGCCTTTTAAAAATGTCTAGTACGTTTAAAAGTATGTTCGTTTCGATTCAACTTGAGTGTAACAAGAAAAGTTGCATTTCTGTCGTCATCTTTCTTTGCATTCATTTAGTAATTACATTGTTTTAAATTATGTGTAAAATGGCTGAGTTGAGAATATGCCGAAAATCGAGTAGTGACCGGTATTGGAAAGGGTTCGCTATCCATTAGCATAAAATTTTAAGACCTAATATAACTTAGCATAATGTTGTTTGGCATAATTATATTTTCGCATAATATAATTACGCATAACAGCTCATGCATAATTTTTTTAAGCATAATGTCTGTAACCATAATAATGATTAGGCATAATATTTTAAAGCATAAACTTATTAAGCATAAAGTTCTAAAGCATAACTTTTTAAGCATAAAGTTCTAAAGCATAACTTTTTTAAGCATAATATCCTAAAGCATAAAAGTTAAGCATAAAAATGTTAAAACATATTTTTGCATGCAGCATGCAAGCAAGCATGCAACATGCAAGCAAGCATGCAGCATGCAAGCAAGCAAGCATGCAGCAGGCAGGGTTTCTGTGACGGCTCCGGCGCTGCGGCCCTCCGGCGGCCCCACGCGTGCTAATCGTCGCAGACGGCTTTTGCTCACCACCGCAGCTTCGGCTTGTTGCTCCTAAGCCCGCGGGCCGCCTCGCCCCTACGCGCCTACGCGATTTTAAATAACACTCTAGGGGTAGGACAAACAAGACTACGGCGTGAAGTCGGTTTTGCAGCAATTCGGTTCTGTATGAACATTGTTTTTGTTACTTATATTAATTGTATGCCTAAATATTATTATGCTAATAGTCATTAGGCGTACTAGCGTTATGCTAAAAGTCTTTAGGCCTACTAACGTTATGCGAATCAAATTTATGCCAAAACAAATTAGTCTTTAACATGATTATGCCAACATAAAATGTATGCCTAAAAAAATTATGCCAAAACAAATTGTGCCAAAATCGTTATGCCGAAGTATATTCGGACAAAAAACATTATGCGAAAAGAAGGGATCCCATTGGAAAGCTCTAGAAAATTTCATGATGTTGTTAAAAATACCAATACTAAAGAGTTGAAAGGATTGTGTGAGGAGTGATATGAAAGAAAAGAGAGATAGTGATAGTGTGACGGGTGACAGGACAGAGTGGAAGAAAAAACATGTTGCGCCGACCCCAAGTAATATGGGATAAGGGTAGGATGATGATTAAAAGTACCAATGCTAGGCGTTCCAAATGAGAATAGAATCAATAACCATGTTGTAACGTCACGTCGCGGCGTCGTACTGTCAAATTCAAGAAATTTTGGCTAAATTGAAGAATTCAGAGATGAGTTAAATTGATGTTCAAAAATAAATTAAATTTATGGTAAATGTTTTTTTTATGTCGTTTCTCGATTTGACAGTAAATCGTGGCGTCACAATATGGCAATCAATCCTATTCTCATTTGGAACACATTGTACGTAAAGAATTGTACTTTTGTAACAATAAATATTTAAAACTCTGCTTTATTTATGAGTATAGAAGCTAGATATAAGTTACAGCTAGCGGTTTTGTCGAGTGCACGTTTCACAGACGGGCGGAGTGGAGGCGATTTTTTTTACATTCGACTTTTTTATGAAAAAACGTCAGACAAGCTTTGTTCAAAGCGATGCTAGGTGGTCTCATATACATTTTAGCTCCACTTTGTGCAACCTCAGTTAACATTTTCTGTCTTACGGGTTTTAAGTGTAAATTACTTCGCTTAGTACCTACCTACGTATATAGTTTTCGGAGCTAGTTACATATACCGCAGTATACTGATTGTGTGTAGCTGTTCATTCGTGAGCCAAACTCTATAGCAATTTCTGATATTAAGGAATATTGGATATAGCAAACACAAGGCAACAATCACCGCTTCAAATAATCTTCCATATTAAACCGAACGTTCGAGATATCTGATAACAATAGCTTCTCCCCTTAAGCAACAGATTGGCCCAAAATTCAAAGCGACCCACCCTTAGACTCAGGTCTTATTCACTATCTCAATATCCTAGTATCCTAGTACCTCGTTAAATTGGGAACCCGTACGTTTACCGCCATTGTATCGGGGTAGACGGCATTCTTCACACCCTTGGCTCGTAAAAGGGAATGTCGAGATATAGGCGAGTCTGTGAAGGGTCATCGGCGCCCTTATTAGGAACGTCTTTAGTGTCGTATTTCTTAAGGGAAGGTCAGGTTTGGCGAGCAGTATAAATTATTCGGAACATATGGAGCGCCTGCGGTTTGAGGGCAGAGTTCAGAGCTCAGATATATGTACGTACAGACCGTGTCTTTGTTAAGTTTTGTTTGCTGAGATTTTAGTGTTGTACCTATGTATTTATTACACTATAGTTATCTTTCTGATTATTAAGTTAGAATTGTGCTGTTATATGTTTTGTTAGTCTATCATGAAATTATAATCATTACACAAATCGCACTTGTATAATGATTGTGATTTAACTAAGAATAGACACACAACAGCTGTTTTTAGCGGCTTTGCTCACGTGACAATAGAAAATTATCCCAAAGGAACAGCTGTTAGAGCATGAAACATTAACAAACATACTAACTTTTACCTTTATAATGTTAATGTGAAGTATTATTTTAAAGAAAATCTTCCTTTATAGTGTTGATAATCAGTTTATAAGGTTTCAATTTGGATACTTTCTTCTACAATTTTTTTTTTTATTATTGTTGGCAAAAATCATCCAATGACTTCTTATCTTGGGCGGAGCAGAAAACAGTGTCAGACTCTTATTGACTAAACACCCCACACCGCCGGTCCTTCTAGGTCCTTCGTACTGGGGCCAAGACTTCCTTACAGAAAGAGACCCTGGGCCTCAGTAGTCTTCGACCCTTTTGCGGAGTCCTTACGTTCTACTGCAAGGTTTTTGGTTGTTGTAGATGAGTTCAGTTAATTTCATAATTTACAGGATTTTTAATTAAGTCACTTAAATTGTAAGGTTGAGAAATATTTAAACAAAAACGGAATATTTTATGTTTGAAAGTCAAGAATCTCCAGATTCAAACCACGTATTTTGACACAGTATTTTTAGAGCATCTTTGAAACTTGATTTCGCTTGACTCATTTACCTAAAATGTTTCAGAGTACAGGTACACTTTTACCAAAGATTTTCCACGTCATGCAAAAGTTATGTTTTCATCTTGTGTAAACCACAACACCCAATATTCATATCTTTGACGCTCCTGCGTCGTAAAAATATACGACAATGTTATATGTTAAAAGAATCGTAACTTTGGGGCGTTGATGTTTCAATATTTCTTTAAAAATTTACAAGGCACGCTCTGTGTTTTACGATAAGAAAATATGAAATTATTAATGCTTGTATGCTTTTATGGCTCGCACATGTTTCATATCAACAATCAGGGGAGAGTGAAAAAGGAATCAGGCCGACTTTATGTTTTAGGTATTTTTTTTTCGTTGGGTAAAAATCATCCAATCAGAATTCGCGCTCTTGGGTGGAGCAGGAGATAGTATCAGACTCTTCCTGAATAAAAAAACCCACCCCGTTCTTATGTTGCATTTCATGCTGGAGCCGAGCCTTCCTTTCAGACGCGAACCTTGTTAGGTATTAACATTATGATCCTTGCAAAAAGAAACTAAAGTAATAAACAAATCTCAGAGAGCTCTGAGATCTTCGAAGATAGACAATTGAACTTCTTAATTGTTATCAATAATATTTTATAATATGACGTCGAATGACATGGGATACTTTCTACCCCGGTAAGTATATATTCTCAATTCACCAACAAGTGTTAAGTGATTTTTTTTAACCCTTTTATGACCAGTAGGAAGAGGTTTTCAATTTGGTTGTATTTTTTATGTATATCAATGAAGCTACTTTTACTGCTGAAGGGCATCTCCAAACTCTTGTTTTTCTAAACAGTCATTAAAAAACTAACCGCAAGATCTTTTAGACATTACCTTAAAATAAGATAACTATTAAGCCCATAGCTGGGCAAAAAACCCTTATTGAACTTTTCTAAGTTATAAAAGATAATTGGATTAGCTTTTTATACAGTTTTATTTTTATGTAATCAAGATTCTCATCTCGTTTTGGATGCTGAAATTAAGGTTGCCAATCTGAATGTATCTAATCGAATAGGTAGCTTAAGAAAATATAGTTTTAAAAGATTTTTCTACACTAATATAATAAAGAGGTAAAGTTTGTTTTTTTGTTTGTAGGAGGTAATCTCTGTAACTACTGGCCGATTGCAAAAATTCTTTTTGTGTTGGATAGTCCATTTTTCGGGGAAGGTTATAGGCTATATAACATCACGCTATGACCTATGGGGGCGGAGCAGTAACCACAGACGCGGGTGAAGCCGCTGGTAGCCTATAGGTATAAATATATTGCTAACATCACGCGGGCGCAGCCGCAGGCAAAAGCTAGTAGTTTTATAAAATGCTGACATTTATGAAGCAGACGGTTTTAATTTAAATGGAAAATGTGATTATATGCAGGGAACATTGTCTACAGACGTCGAGAGAGAAAGAAGAGTTAGTTACAAAAAGTAAAGAAATTCTTTCAGCGAAGTTTCACCAAATGTTATTGAAAGACTTGCAGTGTCAGACCGTCTTTAAACGATTTTCTGTCTTAGTCATTCATCATTTTTAATTTGTATGTTTATGTACAACTAGCTTTTGCCCGCGGTTTCGCCCGCGTACATAAAATATAGCCTATGTCACTCAGGAGTAAAGCAGCTTTCTATTGTTGCTAAATTTTTTTCAATCGGACCAGTAGTTCCAGAGATTAATTACCTCCTACAAACAAAAAAATAAAAAAACAAACTTTCCCTCTTTATTATATTAGTGTATATGTAGAAGTGTAGATAAGTTATCTAGTATTTGTAGCGACATATATAGCGAACATACGTTTCGAAGACATGTGACATCCACCAATCCGCACTGGGCCCGCGTGGTGGATTATTGCCCAATCCCTCTCCTAGAGAGGAAGCCTGTGACCCAGCAGTGGGAACATAAAAAGGCTGATGATGATAATGATATAGCGAACGACAAACATACGAAATTCTGCATCGCGCCCACATGAACACATACGATAGCCCGAAATTAACTAATGGGCAGTAGCCAATCAGACATTACACCCGTCAGGTCGGAGGATCCTCTTTTTTCAACGGAGGTTTGCGAGACTATGTTCCACACACCTCCAAATATTCATACTACAATCTCAGCGTATTCTCTATCAAAATAAAATGAACCTATGTATGTTTTTTTTTGTATTTATTTTTCTTTCTAGTTGTCCATGAAAAAACATGCAGAACAGTTGGTATCAATACATAGTATAAAACAAAGTCGCTTTCGCTGTATGTCCGTATGTATGCTTAGATCTTTAAAACTACGCAACGGATTTTGACGCGGTTTTTTTTAATAGATAGAGTGATTCTTAAGGAAGGTTTGTATGTATAATAAATGCATAATATAGTAGAGAAACACTGATAAATTTAAAGGTTTCTAATGTGATGTCGTAAATAAGCACGTTTTTTTGCGCTTATATTGCAAACGCTGGCTGAACCCTACGAGATAGACCAAAATAATGTACTACAGTATTGTTCACCTTAAAAAGTTCAACAAAAAAGTCCGCGATGGTATATGTCTATCTCTTAGGGATAACCCAGCATAACCATTTTTATTCTTTACTAAAAAATGGTTATTTACGAAGTGATTTTAAACAATACAGCATTAATCCTTATCCATTTAAGTACCTTAAATAAATTGTGCATTTATTATAGATCAATATGCTTTTTACAGCATGTAATTTAAGTGAATATTACCGAAGATATTACAAATTTAAAATGCAGGGTCGTAGTTGTTTGCGCCGGGCGGCGCGTGCCTATAAATAGCGCGTCGATGGCCGCGCTTCGCCTTATAGCACTTTATGATTTGCAGCGATCGCACGCGTTTATCGGAGCTCTCTAGCGAGGAAAATATCAAGAATTAATTAAACTGAATAGAATAAGTATCTTTTGTTGTTGATTATCTTTTAATTTTTATTATTATAAGTACATTAGGTTAGATAGGATTAGCTTGAAACCATATTTCTTGGTATTTCTTCCATTAAGACTTTGATTTGAATTTAGAGTTAAGGCAATTTAGTACTAATTCCCCGAATTCCTCTGATACCATCAGATTTACCGTTCCAATTTAAACGCCTACAATTTCCGGTAAAGATATCTTTTGCAATGACCATTAATAAATCGCAGGGTCAAACTTTTAACGTTGCAGGATTAGACTTGAGTGTTGAGTGTTTTTCACATGGCCAATTATACATATGTCGCGCTCGCTGTCAAGAGTAACGTCTAAGCAAAACATGTTTGTATTGGCTAATGACAAAAAAGCTGTGAACGTTGTGTATAAGGACATTCTGTAGTAGGTATATTTTGCATTGCACCCGTGCGAAGCCGGGGCGGGTCGCTAGTTTATTATAAAAGCTTCCACAACTAAGATAATAGCGGTATGAAGCAGTTATTTCCTGCAAGTATTGTTACGTATCATCGACTGTCAAGTCGGGCGCATCGCCACTGTACGCCACTGTACGCTTCCGTACGCCATTGTAAAGCGTTCATTACAATGATTGACATTCGATTATGCATTTCTGATCACCCACACGCTATCTGGAAGCGTTATGCCAGATCAATACAGGAGTGTTTGAATGTTTACAATTTTGGATTGAAATAACGAGAGGAATGGTTCTGTTATTGTTTCTTGTTTTAAAGTAAGTTGGAATGGCAAGCGGTCGCGTTACATAAAGTTTTTCATGATGATGAAAAACTTTATGTAACGCGCATCATCATTGAAAGACGTGCCATTGCCTGTTGGACATAGGCCTCCCTCAAGCGTCGCCACAAGGACCGGTCCCGTGCGTGTCGCATCCATCAGATTCCAGCAACCCTGAACTAGTCATCGGACCACTTTGTGGGAGGCCTTCCAGCACTACGTCTTCCGGTATGCGGTCGCCACTCCAGAACTTTTCGGCCCCATTGCCATAGTTTGCGATTATTTTCGCAATGTTGGTTCTCCTACGAATATCTTCATTTTTGATTCGATTACGCAAGGAAACTCCGATCATAGCTGCCCCTTGGGTGACTGAGTCTTCTTATGAAGCCCATTGTAAGCGACCATGTTTCAGAGCCATATGTCATCACTGGAAACCACAAACTGGTTATAGACTTTCGTCTTAAGACACTGTAGTATATTGGAAAATTAAGAAGTTTTGCCTCTATAATATTAGTAACATTACGTTTTCAGGGAGTTAATTGTATCAGCACCAAAAATCAAAAAAATATTCTTGTCTGCTACATATGTATAATAAGTTAAGCTAAAATCGTAGCGCTATGGCTATAGGTTGTACACATAGATATGTCAAAGTTGTACACTTGTACAGTAAGTTCTAGTATCTAAAAGTACATTCTACAGGCGAAAACATTTTTAAATAAGACTACTTGTTTTTGTGTTTATTCTTCAGATATCAAATTAAAAATGTATTCTTTCCTCTTTACAATATTACTCGTAGTATACAAATATAGGTCTCTTACTACCCGTAGGCTAACACATAATATATTTGCCAACAATAATGTCTTTTGGGTATTATCTATCAAAAATCAATCTATGTAGGACTAATATAGTTTTGTTCTTCAGCAGTCTTTTGGAAGATATAAGTAAATAATATAAGTATTACAAATAAGCTCTGAACCTTTAGCAAAATTATTTCGTGAGAGCTTTCGCAGTTCTTTTCTATATACCCTTTATGAACTCTAGCGCTATATTTAAACAATTCCCTCGAGCAATTTTCCTTACAATGACATTAACAACCGTTTTTCCTAACCATATGGCAAGAACCTTCTGCTGGATTAACCAGACGTGACCCCAACATAATAAAACTATGTAGGATAGTTATTACGGAGGCTGCCTATCACACCGTACTATGATTATATTTACGTAAATTTTTTTCATGCATTCCTTCTTCTATATATCTGCCGTTAAACTTTAATCCCTTGGAACCCCGATTTGGTAAATGAAACACTATCGATTTGTACTGATAAAAAAAGAAAAAGTTGAAGTACTTTTTTTTAACTCAAATTAATTTACGTACGTACAAAATTAATTTCATTAAGTAAATGTCAGCTGGGCGAGTTCAATGACCTGTAGGTAGTTAGTACGCAACGACTGACAACTACTTAAAGAAATAAATTTCGTAAATGCGAATACGAAAATGTCAATACGAGATTTAGAAAAAAAAGGACTTTTTTATTTTATGTTCAAATTCTCCCAATCTGCGTGTATCAGACTTTTACTGACTAAAAGCTTCCTGTATTCCTCTACTTAATCTTTACTTTTTACCTTACTTTTCGGATGACGGTGGTGGTTTAGGCGTAAACATGTCCTCTTCTTCTATCTCCTCGCTCGCATTACTGTTCTGCAGAAGAAGTCATGGTTTCTCCATACAACCAGATTCGAGAGGCCGCTGATAACCTCTACAAAGACACACCCGCTGGTTGGAGCACCGCCCGTCAAGACATCGTGTCTTATCCGTTTCTATTACGTTCTTCATATTTTCTTACGTTCTTATAACATTCCTTTTAGGTTCTTCTTTCCATGCGTAATACGCTTCTAGGGCAATAATGATATGATACGGTGTATTAGGCAGACATCTTTATCAGGGTTCGTTGCCTTTTAGTGTATTTACTTTCTTAACACTATTAGTATTCTTTCTTCTTCTCCCATTGGATAAATGGCGTGGAATTAAAGTGAATATTCTGGATTTTCAAAGAGCAATGTTGCGTGACTTTGTTAGAAAAAAGACAAGATTACAATCGTGTTTTTTAATGTGCCTGTCTTGTTTTATTTAACTTAAATAGACTTTGCTGAAACGACCTGTGACTTGTAGAAAGCCTTAGGCTTATTAAGATCTGTCAGTCTTTGTATAATTTTGTTATTTTACTATTTGACTTATAAAAAACTAGCTTTTGTCAGCGGCTTCGCCCGCGTACATAAAATATAGCCTATGTCACTCAGGAGTAAAGCAGCTTTCTATTATTGCTAAAATTTCTCCAATCGGACCAGTAGTTCCAGAGATTACCTCCTACAAACAAAAAAACAAAAAAAATAAAAATACAAACTTTACCTCTTTATTATATTAGTGTAGATTAGTGTAGATATATAACACAGAATAATATTTTAAAAGTAACTAGCAATGGGCCCATATAGTGTATTTATGGCCAGTTCCCTTTCCTAAAGAAGAGGCCTAAGTCTCAGTGGTAGCAAGAATATAAGGCCGATTGTATTTTTTTTTTAGTTATAAAACCGTTCAACTGTGGGATTTTTGATAAAGTCGCCATAGACTTGGAACCTAAAAAGAAACAAGGTACACAGGTGGGTTTTACTCAGTAAAAGTCTGATACTTTCCCTAACTTGAACTACTCTGGGTGCAGTTAATGACATCTCTAACTCAAAAAAAAAACGTGTTCCGTAAAAACTTTTCTATGAAAACCAGTTCGATCGATTCGATCAAAGCCTCCTGGGGCCAAGGATTGATGCGAAAGCAGAACACCAGGGCTCTGAAACTAAGGCAAGAAGGAACATGGTGGCTCATTTAGTCAGCAAGAGTCTGACACTGTTTCCCGCTCCACCCAAGGGTGGAATTCGTCGTTCGATGATTTTACCCATCATAAAAAAACTGCGTTGCATAGAATTCGCATGATTAGATCGAGTCGCTTTGACTCACCCACAAAGGACACCACTTTACGGCTGTTTAATTACCAGATAGGCATTTAAATTATGCCTGTAGCCCAAGGTGTGTGGGCTACAGGCATAACTTAAATGCCTAGCTGGTTATTTTTAGAGGCCAGAAGACTCTCCTGAGACTGTCTTAGTGGCCATTTAAATTTTAAGCAACACCTCATATGAAGATGCACAATTCCCTTAATATTACAGTGCATGATGGTGGTATAGGTGTTTTGTTTTGACATAGCATTAGCGATCAATGACCTTTATAATATTTTCAGGATGTTTACGATAATCGACTTCACTCGTGTACTCTGTCAACCGTGCATCATTTGAGATAAAATATATCTTTGAACCAATAAAATAATATTTATAATCAAATCAGTACTAACCAATATACTTTGATCTTCTTTTGTACACTTTATAAATCCAGATAAATAAATATTAGACAGAGCTATGAGGGACAGGATAATGTTTTCTTATACGTGTTCAGAATACAAAAATAAGACACGATATTTTTAATCTATCGTTCATAAAACCTTCCCCAAAAATGACGACCATTTTGGTCTAGTCGTCATTAACCTGACTAGACCGAAGTGGCCAACATTTGAGCCACATTGAGACTTAGGTACGCAAAACGCACCGTCCGTACTTAGGTACTGTATATGTACTTCCATAATTATGCTTATACCTCATTATTTTTAGTTATATTTTAAAACTGAAAATGCCGAAGTCCCTAGGTCAATGACCGCTATTGTCATGCCAAAATGCAGCAACTATAATACCTGTTCCGATCGTCTATCGTCTATACCACCGGCAATAATACCATAACGTTCAAATCTGACTATCAAAGCACAATTAGAACGTGCCCGGAGACCGTTTTGTCTCTCAACCATGTCTTGAATAATATCCATTACCGACACATAAGCTTAACCCTTCATAAGATATTAACATCTAAGGCATTATTAACAAGTAATCCTTCAGAGGAGAGGTGACCCAAGCTTTCATATGTTAATTCTGACCTATTAACCTTCGTAAGCATGCGCTTTGGTCTGTGAGACCGCGTGTTTTTGTTTTTTCATATATATAATCTAAGCGTAAACTTGTTAAAGCGCGAGTCCGACTTGCTCTCAACAGGTTTGGTTTTCAGAAGATCCAGGACTATAACTGATTTTTTTTCTTAATCGTACCCTCTTGACGGAGTGGTCGTGGTCGTGGCTCAGTCGAGTCCAGTGCCGCCATCTCTCTCGCGATATGACGCCATTAATAATAATAATAAACATTTATTTCAGAATCAAGTTCCATATTTTGTTAGTAATTAAAATAAAATGCCTTATATCTAGTGTTAGTGAATAAACTAATCCAATGTAATGGGTAATTATAATGTTTTATTTTTAAATTTAAGATCCACTAGAGACTCCCCCATCCCAATCTATTTAACTGCATGGAGTCTTATCCAGCGTTCTAGACACAGAGAGTCCCAGTGGTCTGCCAATGTCCTCAGGATAGAGTTGGACTGGCACGAACCCGATATAGTAATGATGCGCATCTTTACGCATGACGGTTGAAAAGCTGTCAACATTGGCGTCGGCGAACATCCCGCATTAAGCTCTATGTTTGGCTGCTTGGGAGTTTTCGAGGGAGGAGACGAGGTCCGTCCACCGTGTTGGAGAGCATCCACATGATTTCTTGCCCTCGACTTTTCCTTGCACTACCAATCGCTCCATTCAACTGATAAATTAGGTTTAACTTGTTGGAAAAAAAACATTATCATTTATTTTCAAGATATTATGAAACCAGTTAACTCGGCAAACGTTGTTCTGACATGTAAATTAACTAAGAGACTAATGGGAGTGGAGTAGGAAAATAAAAGATAGTCTACAATCTATTCTAGAACATACCAAATATACACAAAAACTTTAATAATAATCAGGCAATCTGTTTCAGAGCACTTCGATCACAAACAATTTTCATTTCACATAGGCCGACATGGGCACTTATAATACTTCAGAAGCGAATGAACGGTACCGAATTGGTCGTTTTCCATGGAAAATAACTGATAAGAAACTCCTCTTTAAAAAAAAATGGTTTATGTTACAATATTTCCATATTTACGTTTCAACAATGTGAATAAGAAATTTTTATATATTAGATTATGTTGCAAAAGTCGGGTCTATGAGACCGGGCGTGGGTATGGTAAGTGTAACAAATTGTAGCGCGGGTATAGACAGGTTACTACGCATAATCTTCTCAGTTGATGTTGTGAATGGATGCGAGTGTGCGACGAAATTGCTTTATAAGGACGTTCTCTTTGTATGTAGTTCTGTGGGGATTTGGCTTGCCCGTGTGGTTTGGCAATTTGTTATTTTGTCCTATAGAAGAAAAGGAGAGGCGCCTAAATTAGAAGAAGAGGGATAACATATTTGCCCACGACTTGATTAACGAGAATATTTCGTAACAACATAAACAACCCTTAAACTCTATTTGGACTGTACCATTGAAAGGCAATAAAAATAATAACATGGAGTACCGGTTATTTCCTAACATACTTTCGACATGCGTTTCATCCCTTAAGGGGGTAAATTTTGGAAAATCCTTTCTTAGTGTTCACCTATGTCGTAAAAGGAAGTGCCGATCGTGATTTCACGATCCCAGTAGTTTCGGCTCTACGTTGATAGGTATGTCAGTCAGTTTCTCCCTGCTTATAAATTTCGGTTAAACTTTTCACGAGACGATTCCCAAGTTGAATTTGATAGCGACACACAATCTACGAAAGGATCCCACAGTGAAAAACAAATGACAGTCTCGCAAACACAAAAATTCACCAAAAAATTCAATCATTTTATACCTATGTTGTTTGGTTTACAATAAAGAATAGAAATTCAAAAAGTAACATAGCTCGCAAAGAGTTCCATTTTTGAATTCTATGATAGCTTTTTTCATTCTTCTATTGTAAACGGCTAAATCCAGAAACTTTTAGTATACCTCACGTATTGATTCAAAGAATACAATTTTGCACATATTCCCTTTTTACCCCCCATAAAAATGTAATTCTCAGTAGTTTCGATTATGGGTTGGGTTGTTAATATGACAGATTTTTTTTTACTGTTCATAAATACAATTTAAATATGTAGTTTTAAATAGATAAAATATAAACCAACAAAATAGATAGTATTTAAATAGATAGTTTCTTCATTTTATTATTTCCTAGAAAGCCATTGCCTACTTCACTCCTTACAATATCTTTGGGATCCATTCTCCCTGATATACCTACAAAAAAACTTTATAAAAATCAGTAAAATCGTTTCGGAGGAATTCGATATTTTTACAAAGTAGAGTAATCTTCTTATATATAAAAATACGACATAATAATACATCCATAGAATCAATTAATATTTGACAGTAAATGTCCAGTTCATTTTGATCTGTTCTACAAAATGTTAACTCCGTCACTCCGGCCATAGATGATTTTCCACTCAATATCTATGCATGAAGCCTAAAGTGTTACTTCGTGCTTTAGTGCGGATTATAGCCTAGCACTTGAAATCCTAGTTCCATTTTTTTTCAGATTAAACTCAATTTACAGGTTGGCATTTGGAACGAGTTTTAATTCGCTCATGTCCTTAATAAAAGAAATCAAATTATGAAAAAAATTAACTGGGCAAATGCAATTCAGACTCATACACTGTGGGTTCCGTACAAATTAACTTATGTAAAAAGTTCAATTCCAGAATTGAGTCTCGAGATTTTTTTCGAATAGAGAAAAGTATTTTTTTTGTGACGTAACTGTAAATTTACAGTTTTCAGAGTTTATTTCTATATTTGTGCTATAAGACAGTGGTTCATGCCAAATTCCAGGGTTTTAGGTCAACTGGAAGTACCCTGTGAAAGAAATAATGTGATCCTATAAGAGTTTCTTTCTTTCCTTTTGCGGAATCCTAAATAAATAGTTTTAAAGGTTTAATAAATTAAAATCTCTTTCTTTAATTTTTTAGGCTGGACATGTGTCTCCTAATGCTAATCAAGTAGTAGGCCCTTAAAACATAATTAAAATCGGTACTTAAAAATCGAGAGACGGGTCAGGATACACCATGAAGCAGATAGCGGTATGACTTAAATGCCTTCCTTTAGAATCGGTAAGCTAGATATATATATTTTTTATTGTGTAGGTAGGTACGTGAAAAAAAAAACTACGAAAACTCGTGTTTAATTTTTAGATAGGCTAACTGACTCAGCTGGTTTGCAACTAATCTACAAAAAAGTCGGAAAACAAGACTGTTACCCCGAACGTGACAAAATGTTGATTGTTAGGCGACCCTAGACTCTAACTGAACTAGTTGGGCTTTCCGAAAATAATATCACACCAAATTGGGTTTTACCCGAAACAGACGTATAGAAAATACCTGGATTGGGACATTTCATTAATATTGGAACTTCTCGGAGTAGTTTGGGACATACTATATACACTTCTCATCAAAAAAATCGAAACACCTTGCAAGTTTACGTTTTGTCAGGATTATCAGAAAAATGTGTACATTTAGGAATAAATGTTAAATGTCGTTTAATAGTGAGTAATATGAGCTTATCAAATCTTAATGTTAATGTTCTAAATTTAAATGAATTTTTCATAGGTTTCGTATTTTGTTAAATGAGTCATTTTTATTCCGTATGGAGTATAAAGGAAATGGATAAAACAACACACGTAAATGAAAAAAAAAAGCTAAAAAACGTTTATTTAATAACTTGTATTCCCTCCCCGAGCTCTAATTACTGCTTCCATACGGTTCTTCATCGATCGGATGAGAGTCACGATCACATGCTGTGGTATATTGTCCCATTCCTCTTGGATTGCATCTTGCAGCTGGCTAAGTGTTTCTGGGGCAGGATCTCTTGCTCGAATTCGTCTCTTTAATTCATCCCATAGATGTTCAATGGGATTCATGTCCGGGCTTCTTGCTGGCCATTCCATAATAGAGATATCGACTTCGTTAAGATAATCTCGTACGACGTCCGCGGTGTGAGCCCTAGCATTGTCGTGCATGAATATGAAGCCGTTGCCAATAAAATGTGCATAGGGCATCACATGAGGCTCGAGACACTCTTCGACGTACCGATGACAGTTTAGTGCAGGCAGACGTGGCCCAGACACGAAAGCAAGCTCTGTCTTACCGTCGGCGCTGATTCCTCCCCAAACCGTCCACGAACCGCCACCATAGCTGACCTTTTCTTCAATGCAGCATTGTGCATAGCGTTCTCCGTCTCTTCTGTAGACCTTGTTCCTTCCGTCGTTACCATACAGCACAATTTTACACTCATCAGAAAAGAGAACTTTGCTCCACTGTAGGTATGACCAATTTAGGTGCTCACGTGCAAAGTTAAGGCGCGCTCTTCGATGGTCTGCAGTTAATTTCGGCCCATTTGCTGGCTTATGCGGTACCAGTCCACGATCCTTCAACCTTCTTCTAATTGTAGAGTCACTTACAGCCACCCTTCGTACAACACGAAGCCGCTGCTGCAGTTGAAAAGCGTTAAGGCGTCGATTTCTTAAAGAAGTTGTTACAATAAATCGATCATCTCGCTCAGAAGTGACCCGATTCCTGCCAGATCCTGAACGGCGCGTGAACAAACCAGTCTCCCGATAACGTTTATAGACTCTATGAACAGATGACAGGCTTAGATGCAGTCTTGCAGCCACAACACGCTGACTAAGGCCAGAATCCAGCAATGCCACAACTTGGGCGGCTTCTGTGGGCGAAGTATCCATACGTTTTAGAAAAAAAACCTTTTTTCAGACGTCCCAAAGTCACAGTATTGAAATAAAAAACAAAAAGTTTAAGGATAGGCGCCAATTTTTAGTTTTTAAACGCTAAATGTACTCCAACCCTAAACACACATTTGTCTCAAAACAGTGATTCATTTCGTTTATAAGATAAACAAATGAAATTCTAATTTTGAATTTAGAATTTTCGCTTATTACTGTAATGGCCAAACTGCCAGCTATAATATATGTATTTTTTTTCATCGTATGAATTCTTTTTTGTGTTAAATTCGGACAGAAACAATGAAAACGGAAGTGTTTCGATTTTTTTGATGAGAAGTTTATATTTCTTTGTGAAACAAAAGGTTCAATGAATGATAGAGAAATTAGCTTTACTTTTTTATATTATTTATTTAAGTAGGAACTTTGGTAGATGTAAGAGTTAAGGTAATAAACAAAAGGAAGACTTCAAACGTGATGAAAAGTTAGCTTAAATCAATTTAATCAATTGAGTGTATTATTGTCGCTAAATTGTCTTTATTCCCAACCTTTTAATTTTCAAACTTGTATATAATTATTTCGCAAGTTAACATTGTACCGCTAAAACATGATTTCGCTAAATACCACCATAAACATAACGGTACCGCATTGACCATTGCATAGCAGGTGGTAGAGCCCTTAGTCGATGAGGGCCATGTTAACCCACTTTAATTAATTATTTATGAATGACTTTAAGATACTAGTTTGAGTTGTTAGTTTATTGAAGCAATTGTAATACAAGGTAGAGCAGAGCTTCGTAATGCTTCCGTGAACAAGTTTTTTCTTTTTGATCCATTTAATGAATATTTTTGAGGTATAATATTCAAACACTCTGATTTAAAGGTGCATATGTAAAAGGGCAAAGGGCAACAACCAAATAAAAACTTGTGTTCGTATTTGGTTGTTGTTTGTGTTTTTGTAGTTGGTTTTGTTGTTAGAGATTAAGGATCTGTTTTTTAATCTGCCTTGGTAGGGACTGCCACCTAGCCTGATACAATACATACGAGTTTTTTTAAGTTTTTTATGGTGCGAAAAATTATCTAATGACGAATTCCGCCCTTGGGTGGAGCGAGAAAGAGTGTCAGACTCTTATTGACTAAGCGACCCAATCCTTTCTTTTTTAGCCTTTATACTGGACTGTCGGAAGTAAATAATTGTGATGTGGGTTTGCCAACACACTCTTCCGTACAAGAGCCAAACACATAAGAGAGTTTGAACATAATTATTCAAAGACTTACCAAAGAAAGCATAAAAAGGTAATAAAAGAAAACGATAACGTAAACGTTAAATTTAGATCAACATACCCATGTTAGTATAATTAGAAGGAGATCAACAGCCAATACCATCAAAATACTAATCCCAATAAAAGAGCCGTACACTTTTTACCCGAAACATTGACCCAGCAAGTACAATTTGTGAGCAGTAGAAAGCAATTTATAATGCATAATCAAGCTAAAAGCCTGCAGCTGGGTCGACAACTACTGGACATACGTTTACTACGACTAAGAGCCGGTTACTTAGCAATTTAGAAGGCAGTTTCGGATGTTACGGCAGCTACTTAGTATAGGAACGGTTAAAATGATTAGTACAGTCTTGCTGCTCAGTTGTCAAACATTCTCTTTGTGAAACTTGCGTGAATAATGCATGTTACTGTCCTTAGTTTAGCAGTTTGAAGTTCAGAGGTGTGAATGTGTGGAACTATGTTGAGGTATTAGTTTAAAATAGTGTTGCGGCCTGCAAGTATAATATTCTTGGTAGGTAGTGTAATTTCTCCCGTTTATTAGTTGCTTTAATAGCATTAGTTGGATGATGAGCAATGAAACAGTGATTATAAATTAAGTACCTGAGTAGGCTTTCAGTGAGAGCACGTTTAGCGGAATTTTATGGAAGATAGCTTTCTGTACTATTCTTTTGTTTTACTTTTGTGATTATTTCTGATGCTGTGTTTATGTCGAATACGTATTTTTAGTGTGTTTTACTAGCATAGCGTTATAGCGTTGTGTAGTACAATTTAGGACTCTCACAAGCAAGCGTTACGCGTGATAATAATCGTTATTCAGATATATAGGTAAAATTATCGATTTTATATTAATCTTTCATCAGTTTTGCATTGTTGCATCACGTCTCTTGATGATTCTACAACATACCGTTTCCTTAGCTTAACATTCTAAAGTGTTGAATTGTTGATCATAACGTAACAAAGTCTACAATTCTGCAAGCTACAACATACCTACTTCTCGACATGTAATAAGGTGTTTATAGCGTTTCGAAGTCTTCACAGAGCAATAAAGTCTTCATATTGAACTATATAACCTTATAGCCAACGGAACAACGACCTGTTTCCTGTAGCAAGAGAATGTACAAATACACCAACATTATCGAAATAAGCATCCTCGATCCAATCACGACGAACGAGCATAAAGCTATTAAGTGAATGAATATTAATTATCACATTATGTTTTTGGCACACAAACAGCCATAAGCTGGCACATAAAATATTGGCGTTTCGTCAATACCAGAGTAGCCATCGGACATTTTAACCGTATAATCCTGCTTACAACCATCAACTTATTGCCACAAACGCATTGCGGGGCTTACGTTGTACGGAAAGCACATCGGGCGCGTCATCACAATTGATGAAATAGTACACAGAGCTATGAAAATACGGTTTATAGAGGAAACATTTGGAGTTTCATTTGGGTGTGGAAACAACGATGAAAGCAGATTGATAAACATAAAACAGGCCTCACGTGTAAACTGAGTGCACTAGCTTTTGACGTTTATATAGTGCCCATGTAAGCCCATAAAAAGATTTTGACTTTGAGTCTATATTATTTTAGGTTCAAAATCTGATCTCGTTCAATGGTAAAGCGATATTGGTCTAACAAATTTGCGGTGGTCGAGGATCGGTTGGTTGCTCCCGACGCTCTCTGGAGTTTAGGATATCTCCTGCTGCGGGGACTGGTATGTGAGGATATCCGTTCTCTCATGACTGTGACTATCGATCGTCTCCTGTGCTACTATTACTGCTTTGTAATAAACATCTTTTTCTTTCTTTGCAAAAGGAAGTGCAGCGATTGTACCACATTTCCTCTTAGTCCAGGGAGTCTTTTGGAGATAGAAGGAAAAGACCTCAAATGCTGGACATAGTTCTCCTCCAAGCATTGCCACAACAACCGGTTCTGTGCATCTCGCAACTCTTGGACTTGCGCGGTCCTCAATGTCAAAGCAAACCGCGCAAACGATATTTTTGTGTATATTATATTATAAAGCAACGTAGTTTTACTATCTTGTATATTATTATCTTCGTAGCATTTGATCTATCATTCCAAAAGTTGACGAAATAAATAACTGAGAGAACTATTTGACTATATTTCAAATATAAGTATTAAGGCCCAGAGAAAAGTAGTGTCAGGTTATTAAACCTTACAATAGGTTTAATAACCTGACACATTACTTTTCTCTAACCTAACCTAACCTAACACATGGATACACAATCAGAACACAGTCTTAATCCAGGTGCAGTCGTGTAATTATACTAGCAGATCAAACTATCCGAGACGTTAATCAACACAGCTATTGTAGGTATATCAACGTTAGCTATTATAAGCACAGCCCTAATTACTTGGTGTTAACTTACTTCTGACCATCAAAGAATTACCTCTAATGAGGGAACAACTTCTGCAGAAATTCCCTCACAATAAGTACATTTTATGCTTTTATACGCAGAAATATTCTGCATTGTATATTTAACGACGGTAATTGTTGGGTACCTAAATTACTTTATAGAACTATTAAGTTTATTTTTCATTCCTTCTAGATGATAGGGTAATTCTTGATAATGTATTATAAAAATAGGCGTTTTTATTTCAGCTATTAACTCAGTGATTCCTAGTTCCACGTTTGTGTCCATTATACAAAATGGAAGCGCAGGATTTCAAGTTCATTAGACTTCGCATCTCGTTAGCGTGTAGTCGAGTGGTTTTCCAATATTGGTCTTCTGGACAATACGTAGGTAAGTTCATGATTTACATTCATGCATTAGCTATTTATGTGGGCTTTATAACAAGAGTAAATCAACTGGCTGGACGACTAAATAAACTTTGCCACTGGATGTAAGAATGAAGTTAAACATGTTTATTTTGTTGAGGGATGTTTAGTTTGCGTATAATAAAGATGATTTGTAGGATAGAATGGATAATTCTTTTTAATTCGTCAACTAAAAAAAAAAAGAAAATGTTGAAATTATAATTTGGTTTTTCTTTATCAAATCAATAAGAATTGGAAAATATATTTTATCTTTGCCAATTAATTCTTATTTGAATTGAAATTTCAGAGACGGCATATGACATGTGATATGAGGTCAAATTTCAGGATTCTAGGTCAACGGTAAGTACCATATTATACCTATGCACTTTGGTTACTTTGAGGGTGTCAATATGTACGTTTTATGTGACTCAAGGCGGCATTTTTTTTTAACTTACTAGTCGAATTCTTAACAGAATCAGGGGATCCCAGAGCTGAGTACATGGTTTCAACTCGATACCTCCAGGCGTTCCCGAGATAAAGGGTCCTGACAGACATATGGACAACAAAGTGATCCTATAAGTAAGAGATATGTAACACTAAAAACGAACATCGCGTAGATTTGTTTGCTAGTATAATACGAATTTAAAAGAAAAAAATCTGTATTTTTATACCTGAATAGGAAGCGGATATGATTCGCAGAAGCAACATAGCTCCGAACATGTCCAATGTTGCAACTGAAGCTAGTTTTGCTCTGCAAAAACAGCAAAAGCGAAATGAAACTCTTTTCATAATAAAAAGCTAGATCCTGGCTGCGTTTCTCTGTGCTCTCATTATTTAAAAATATACTGTTTACTATGTTTATGGTCGGTGATATTACGTACATAATTTACTTTCTGCTTAAAAAAATACCAGCAAAACAGTTTTTATTTACCGATATTTAGCTAGAAAAGGCAGAGACCTGTGGCTCAACATAAAGTAGGTAGCAATAAATATCACTTTTTTTGTATTTCAAAGATGAATGAAAAGAGATTACATGTAGCAGAGATGAGAATGTTGAGATGGATGTCACGAGAATGGATAAAATGCGAAATGAGTATATTAGAGGAAGTTTGAAAGTGGTGCCTGTGACTGAAAAGTTGAAAGGAAACCGTTTGTCTCTTTCATACCGGGGTCTAACCTTTCTTTCAGAACTGAATTTCCTTTTACTGTGGCCGGAAATTGGGATCGGAATCCCGGCGGCGGCGGCTGCCTTACGCAAGCTGCCTTCTCTTTTGCTAGCATTACTGCTTCGCAGAGGAAGGAGACAACCTGTCATTATCAATCAAGAATCACGATAGCATCTCTCTTCGAAGTATACGAGAGTTAATACCTGGGTCAGCACTAGACAAAGTCAGAGAAAATCACACCGCACCCACTGCCCCCGACCCAAATGTGCAAGGAAACACAAGGGTGATTTTAATCAGTTCAGTGAGTTTGACAGACCCTTCCGCCCAATACTTCACACTAATATAAAGGCGAAAGTTTGTGAGTGTGTGTGTTTATTACCTTTTCAGGTTTGAATGGCGGAGTGGATTTTGGAATGGATGAAACTTGGTACATAGATAGACCATGTCCAATATATGTTTGTAGGCTCATCTGTTCCCTCATAGCTCCTAATAAGTGTATAGGTACTAATCTGAACTCAACATATGAGGTATCGTTAGAACTATCTCAATATTGTCTGTTGAACATAGGCTAGGTGACCTGTCGATGTGGTACCCTCCAGTTGACAAAAAGTAATAAATTAAGAAATAAAAATTAAATAAATACGCCGTGTTTATCAATATCATTTTAAAGGGCTTCTTGTACATTTCCAAAATTTTTTTGAAAAGAGAATGCTTTTGCTTTTTTTTTAATTGCGGTAAACTAGTGCTCGACTGCGTTTCCACCTGATGGTAAGCAGTGATGCAATCGTTAATGTTGAGGCGCTCTAGTTTATTAAGAGCCTATTCACTCTAGCCTTGAAGACACCTAAATTATAATCAGACGGAAAGACCGCAGCTGGCAAAATGTTCCAGTCCCTCGATGTTCGCGGTATAAACGACGAGGCAAAACGCTTAGTCACTACTGTTGATGTCTGAACAACAACGTAAGGACGGATACTTGCCGTAGCTTGAGACTAGAAGCTTAAAAAAATATGTATCAATTTCTCATAATACAAGCTGTGAGTATTTCTCAGCTTATAAATTGTTCTGTTTAACGTACAGTAAACATAATTAGTGTTGGACTACACAATCACAGCTGCGGTCACAGCCAGAACGCAACATGCACACGAGTACATACCTATTCTGTTTTCTAATCCCAACGCAGTGCTCAAGCCAATAACTCCATATCACGTCACGGTCAAACTGTCCTCTACTAACTTTAAGCGATTCCTGCGGTCAAAGCAATTTGTGTGGACAATGATTTAACAGCTATCGTAATTAGTGTGCCGAGGAATTAATGCAATTATAATGGAACGGCACGGAATACCAGCCGGTCGTGTTTGTGCTAATGTGTATGTACCGTACTATCTACAATTCTACATGTTTGAGGTGGGTATGTGCTGAGATTGTAATGTACTGAAGTTGAAATTGAGAAGCTTTAGGTTACGCTTTAGGTACCACTTTTGGATTGCAGAAAACATCACTACTCACAAGGACTCACAATGAAATAAATCGGCCAAGAGCATGTCGGGCCACGCTCAGTGTAGGGTTACGTAGTTTCCCGTCCGTCACAAATTTCTCACAATGTAACAGAACCCAGTAGCCCATGTAAAAATTAGTAACACAATTTCCCGAGAGATGGCGCTGTACCCGATGGTAATTTTAATTTACGTGAACCGATTTTAATCTTTTGTATTTTTATTTGAAAGACAATTCGCTCAAGATAAGAAAATGTGTAAAAAAGTTTTAAAAATGCTTGCGTGTACGGTTAAATTACAAAATTAGTTCAGAACGTTTTTTCTTTTAATTTTTCAAAAACTGTTTATTTTATCAAGTTCAAAATAATTTTCCTTGAAATTTTATTTTAAGTTCTACTTTTGAGATTTTTTTCATATTTTTGAAACTTATGGTTGAAAAGTTAGAGGTAGACACCAAATTTTTTACTTTTGGAGCGATTATTTCCGAATATATTTATATTATCAAAAAATTTGCTTACGAGACCCCTAATAATTTTTAAATACTTATCCAACAATATATCACACATTATGGTAGAAATGAAAAAAAAAATCAGTTCCCACTTTACGTGTAGGGGAGGTACCCTAATAAAACATTTTTTTTACAACTTTTTGTTTGTGTACTTTGTCGGCGTAGTTGATATACATATTGATACCAAATTTCAGCTTTATAGTGCTAACGGTCGCTGAGATTATCCGCGAACAGACAGACAGACATGGCGAAACTAAGGGTTCCTTGTTGACTACGTAACCCTAAAAAGACTTGTTTTGATATTGTAACATTTTTAATGGGTAATGAATAAACATAAGTTTTTTTTAGAGGAAAATAAGATCTACAAAAAAAAAATCATATAAATGATGGTCGTCGTCGTGGTTTGTTTACAAAAAAAAAACAATTTGAACGACACCCTAGTGGTGTTATCCAATGCTATATAATTTTATATCATTTACACCATCTTTGTAGCTTTAAGTTGAAACTTTATTGACCATATCTTAGGAAAGTGCTTCTAAAGCCTCAAGCTGTATTAAATGTGAAACATTTTCAAAAGTCAGTTTTAAAAGCTACATAATAAACGTAAAAAGTTCTCTAATTGATTGACAAGGCAAGCACTTTTCCAAACCAGTTTTCCAAGAAAAATACATTTCAACATTACAAATGGAATCCAAAGAAACCACCGCTGCCACAAATAAAAAGCTGTGAGTAGACACAAAACATTTTTAATCGGAAACATTTAAATATTCACTTGTGTTTTTATTTCTCTTTTAAACAAAACAGTATTCTTTTGTGGACGTCTAATGAGAATGTTGGCGATGTTCACGGACCAGGGGTCAAAGTGGCCTCAACTTAGAAACTTGAAACAATCTCAGCAACGTTCGTTATCTCCCGAGAAAATTGAACTTGCCAACATTGTCATCGTAATGAAATTCCTCTCGGATAATGCCACATTGCTGCCCTTCCCAGTTTGCATTTTGTTTAGTGGAAAAAATCTAGTTATTTCTTGGTATTCTTGAAAATGTTATTAAGATTTTTTCCCTGATAAAAAGATGATAATTTAACGAGATAGTCTAACTACGAACGCTGGTAGCTACGGTGCTAGAAACAGATGCTCCTGAGCTGAATTTCCACCCTTAAATGTAGCTGCAATAAAATACTAAAACCTTGCCCTTTTTTTATCTGACCTATAATACGACGTCATTTTCGTATGGAATCTAATTTATGTGCTTTCATATTGCCCTTTGCCCTTAAAGTATTGAGTCTTCATAAATCAACTTGACAAAATATAAAGATGCATTTTCACTCTCAATATTGTGTGCAGTTAATCGTTTCCCTCTCTTTCTACCAATTGGAGCAAACTGTGTCAGTACACTTACATAGTACGACGAGGTCTGGCCGGCAATAGTCAACATAAATGAATTACAGAGTATTACAAATGTGCGAACGCGCAGTGAGTCAAAGTTTTTGTATGGAAACTTGCCACTCTGTGACTCAATATTTCTCAAGTGTCGACGTAATATGAACACAACTAGGTAATAGGTTATGATTGATGACCAAACCAACTGCTAAGGGGACGCTAAATTCATTTGCGAATCGATTCGTCATTTATTATTTGTTAGCATTGAAACGTTAATTAAATATGAACGAAATGACAATCGGGATTATCATAATTGAGTTGTATGTGAGCGTTAAAGTTAATCTGATATCTTTATAGTTGTCCGACAGTTTATTTCGAAAAATATACATATTATGGCCTTTAATAATTATATCTAAGAAGCTTATGTCGTAATAGTAATTTACGTTATCCGAAATTGTGAATATTAACGCCAGTTATTAGGGTTCAAAGACTCGCGCAAGATGGCGGATAGACACAGATTAAAATTAAAATAAATTGCTTTACACTTTAATTGTATTTAAGGATAATTTTCCGTGCTCCTGAATTCTAGAGTTGCTGGCTGATGGTATGAAGATGTGGAGACATTGAGCGGGGTGGAGGTGGTAAATATGATAGAAAAAATGTAAGTTGCAGTTAACATTTTTAAATACTTGCTTTATGTTCTTACGTGATGAGTAACCGAACCGAAGGAACATTATACTAATATATTCACATACTTATATTTTAGGTTAAAAATGTAAAACAATTTATTATGTTGAATGAATAAATAATTGTAAAAAAATATAGAAAATAACAAAACTGCGTTCCATGCTTTTAACACTGGTAATGGAATGTTTGATAGGTGCTTATAATATCTGAATAAAACAAAAAAAAAAATTTTTTTTTGAGAAAGTTGAAACCATATTAAAATCAGAGATGAATTTATGTATTTTTAAATTAGTTACACAAAAATAAACTCTACTTAAAAATCTTTACAACGAAAGTCCACTCCACAGTCGTCGGTTTCCATTCGGCATACTCTAAATTTCATTAGGCGTTTAAGTCGAGCCACCGCCGTCGTGTAATTGCTCATTTTCCTCGTCATCTCCTGGAAAAAACCTTACAGGGTAATAGTGTTTTGGTTTTAAATTGTAGGTAGTGGAATAATAGTTGTGATAGTAAAGTAGTGCAGATCTAGTGATACTTAGAGGCAGTTTTTCCGTTGATATTTTGACAAATACTTAAAAAATTATAGTAAAATGACAATATTATGTTTTCTACTTGTTTGGCTTATAGTATTTTTTTTTTACGACAAGCTATTGCTAGCGAGTTTCTTATTTGACTGCGAAACCTAATGAAGCGATTTTTATTACAGTGTGTTAATAATATTAAAAGATCGGAACAGTAGGCGTTTTGAACCGTCATACTATCGAAGTAATGAGCAATTGCTTAAGGGGTTTTCGCAACAGAATTTGATAAAACATCGATGGTATAAAACATCGTACACCTAAATTAATGACACACTGTATTTAAAAATCGAATTATCAAGTGCGACACTGGATGATTCGATTTTTAAATCAAATAGGGAACCCGTTGCCAGCGGCTACACTCGCGTGATAGTAAGAAATGATACCTGAATCATACTCTATTATAAAAAATATCATTGCTTTTCTAGAACATGTTCGATCCATCTACCAAGTTTCATCCAAATCCGAATTTTCGGCAAGTCTTATTATTTTAACAACATTACCAACATAACACAAATCGACGGATTTTAGCTCAATAAAAATATCCCTTATCCAATACAAAAACGGCGGCGGCGGTACTTACAAACTAAGCTTGAGCAAAATGCGTACTAAACCATTATGAAAGTTACGATACGACAAAAAAGGTTTAAATCCTAAGCCGAACACATTTTTATACGATCCCATAAAAATCGGTAATCCGGCCCCGAGTGGCGAGCTCACAAAACGCGAAAAGCGAAAACAATTTGTCCCCGAATAAACATAAGCGAATTAAATTAACAGTGGGCGAAAAGCTACTTACATTTAAACCATAGGAAAATTATGATCTTTATTTTATTAAAATAGAATTATTATTATAATTTATATTCGAAGGCATATGACGTCCAACAACACGCACTGGGCTCGCGTGGTGGATTACGGCCTATTCCCTGTCCTAGAGACAAGGCCTCAGTCCCAGCAATGAGAACATTAAAAATACTGATGACGATGACAAATTGGGTCACCAAGATACAGGCTTTGCCTAGTGTGGGACTCATTGTTATTTAATCTGTTTTCAGGTTTTTGTGGCATTTAATTAATTTCAAGTATTTAATATCGTAACTATTCATTTCTAAGTTTAATACCAATTAGAATACCGATCTTAATGTATTCCCGGGACTATTACTATGTATAATACCAATTAAGCGCGATCTAAATGTGATATAAAGGTTAGGTTAAGGTTAAGTTACTAATTTGTAGATTAAAATTATACTGACAATTTGGCCTGTGTTGTCAATTTGTTTAAATAAAAAAATTAAAAGTAGACAACAGGAAATAATGAGATATTTCTAATATAAGTATATTTATTGTAACTTACTGGGGGTTACCTTTAACTCTGTAATACACTTTAATATGTAAATGTAGTAAGTATTTTTTTTATCCGCTTCAGACTTTGCTGAGACCCCGTGATTCGAAGGGTACGTAAAATCTGTAGCTTCGGTTGTCATTCGCAGATTTTCGATAGTTACTCATTGTCAAAAAATTCGTCAAGATCTCGATCGCAAGGCAGGGAATTAATTTTTAAAAACATATCATCATAAAAAATATATGAGCTAAATATATTGCATGCTGTTCGCATGAAATTCTCTGATCCGGTTCGCAAAATCCAACATAAATCGTCCCGCAGCAAACAAAAGGGGACCGAATTATGAAAAAAACTCATTACTTTAAAGCGATATCAATGAAGTGCATTCCACCTTTACGGAGGCCGCCAGGAATTGAATTAAAAAAAAAGTGCACTTGCAATTACGCCATTCAAATGCCCCTCTCGCGTTTCAATCTTTTATAGCAGCCTCTATGAATCCGAATGGAGTGCAATATGAGATGAGAGGGCCAATAATGAAATATAAAAACAGAAATAAGCACTCCTTTCCCCGGCTATGGACCGTCGAGTATTCTCCATTATTCCCATTCAGTAGATTTGCTTTGACGAGTGTCCTTATGGAGCGTTTAAATTATTTCACTTATTTGTCGGTTGAGAAAGGTAACGCTGAGAATCATGAGTGCATTCGATCTCGTGCCGTCAACAATTTATACGGTCATAATTCATGACAACTTGGAAATTTGACTACTTACTTACTAAAAAAATAAACGTATTTTTTTTTTTTAGGTAGGTAAAAATCATCCAATGACGAGTCCCGCCCTTGGGCGGAGCGGGAAACAAGTGTCAGACTCTTACTGACTAAACAACCTACCCCATTCCAACGTTGCCATATACACCAGGGCCAGAGCCTTCCTTTCAGACGCGAACCCATGGCCCCAGTTGGCTTCGACCCTTTTGCAGGGTCCCTACGGTTTGCTGACAACCCTTGAGGCGCGCGGGAACAGTGCGCGCCGTCGACGACTGGGCTTGGTCCGGACGGTTACCAGACGATTGGACGGCGAGCTACCCACAAGCCCGCCCCTACGGTGGCCGGAAATCGGGATCAGAATCTCGGCGGCGTCTCGGGCGTCGTTGCGTTAAGCGGTCGGCCTCCTCCTTTGCTAGCATTACTGCAAAAGGAGGCGACCACCTGCCACTCCTCCTCGCTCCGGACCATGGCCTCGACCAAGGCCCGGCGCGAGAGATCGCCGCCGCCGATCGCCCCCACGAGGAAAATATAAACGTATGTGAAAATCAATATGACATGTTCGGAATTAGCATGAAATGTCGTCATTTATACTCATTAGTTTTCCTATCTAGATTCCTACCTAGGTAGGAAAACTAATGAGATTAAAAATCGTTATAGAGTAAAAGAACGATATCGGCAACGAACGATTTCAAGCATCCTTCCATCGATGGATAGAAGGACGCTAGAAAAGTGTAAATTCATTGAAGATGATAGCAATTAAATACGAACACATACTGCGGTACTCAAAAATAAATATAATATTAGTGTAATTGTGAACCTGAACACTACAGTTTTCGAAAGGTAAGAGCAGGTTTACGAATGCGATGAAAAATTAATTTCCTGACTACATTTTTGTCGCTCATGTCATAACACAATGAATATGTGTGTGTCGGCTCGTGTCCAGGATGGTGTTCGAGCTCTGGTCTATCAGATCTATCATGTGGGCGTATGTGGGTATCGTGCAATGAATAACAACGGCTAGCAGTTGAATCAGTTTACTTCTCAATACATTTCGGTACAGTGCACTGTTATCACAAATTACAACAACACGGACAGTTTCAGAACGTCTTGACTCTGCGACGGCTTGGCTCAAAAGTGTGCCCGCTCCCCGTGCGGGTTGGTTCACCCCACCACAAGCTCGTACCTAAGCGGATACGTCACTGACTGTCAGGCGCGCCATCTTTATTTAGTTCCTCTAGTTGCCACTAGATGGCGTGCCTTGTCTTGTTAACAAATCGAAGCCGTTTCCGACACGGCCATCCTGAAAGACACACGTCCTCGTGTGTTAGTCGTCATCGCCACCTCAGCTGGAAGATGTCCACTGATGAAATGTTCCAACTAGTCATCCAGCGCTGTGTGTTACTCTGAAACAAAACACATCTCGCAGTATCATATAGCTCGGTCACTCCTGACAAACACTAGGAATTAATCTCGCAGCGCGAGTGCAGTCCCAAACACGCAAGTTTGAGATTACGTGTCACACACACAACATTAAAAATTCACATCTTGGCCATGAGCGACCATTTACACAAATATCTGCTTAGTGCGGGAATCGAACTCGCAACACGCAGTCAATCGCTTAATGTGACAACAAATCTTTACTCAATAAACCAAATACAAATTTTGGGTAATAGAAATTGTCATACTGTTACTGTTTCTGGTCCGGTCTACTTAGGCCCTTTAGAATTTTAAGCACTTGGTCCAGTCAGTCATGACTCTACAAGGCTTACTTCTTGGTCCGGTCAACCACTGACCCTACAAGATTAATTTCTTGGTCCGGTCAACCTCTGACCCTACAAGATTAGCTTCTTGGTACGGTTAACCCTTCAGCTTACCACAAGTACTACGTTATCTCATCAGTATTAGAACTGGAGACGATTGTGCTAGGCCGGATAAATATCCCTTTAGCGAATGCTAGACCGGACATCAGTCCCTTTAGCGTATGCTAGACCGGACATCAGTCCCTTTAGCGAATGCTAGACCGGACATCAGTCCCTTTAGCGAATGCTAGACCGGACATCAGTCCCTTTAGCGAATGCTAGACCGGACATCAGTCCCTTTAGCGAATGCTAGACCGGACATCAGTCCCTTTAGCTGAGTCATTGGACCGGATTTTCCCTTCAATGACTTTTTCCTACATTTTTTTGTTACTTTCTTTTTTTTTCTCTTTTTTTTTCTCTTTTTTTTCTCTTTTTTTTTCTCTTTGTTTTTTTTTCTCTTTTTTTTTCTCCTTTTTTTTCAAATACCTTCCTAACTCAGTTGGTGTACAAGTGCTTCTTTCTTAACCTATTGTGATACCGTTACAGTACACACAACTAATCAAACTAATCCAAAACAGTAATCGTTAAGCTGTACATTATGATCTCTGGCTACTCATAGCCGAGTAACCTCTAGTTACACTTCCATACCTGCGCATCCCTCCAGGATCGCCAAGTCTCTAACGACTTAATGGTTTCCTACAATACGTCCCTAATTTAAGGTACTAACGGTCTACTAAGACCACCAGATATTGTTTTCTATTAAGCTACGCCTACATATCAAATGTCTGATCATATTGTAAACTTAATTATCTCATTATCTCAACTACTTTATTGTAATTATAAGCTATGATTTTCCTCCTACTTCAAACGCGTTTTTTTTTTTTATTGTCTTTTTTTTATTTTGTTTGTGGGTAGGTTGGTTTTATCTCCTCGTACACCTTTAATATGGTACTACACAGTATTTATTGCGTAACGCATAATCTTTCACGACATTTAAATCAATCTAGGGAACTACGTCATCTTTTGTCATTAACGGCAGATAACGCACGACTAAAATCGATCAGAAATCATTTCGTGTCAAGATATTGGCATTATTACAGGGCATCATCCGCTTTGGATCTAGCATCCTTACTTTTCATCACCCGCCTAGGATCAAACCATATCGAATGACACTATCCACCACGGATGAAGAGCCTCACCACTTGAATTTAATTATCGAAAAACGGATCACTGTTTCAAATGTAACGTTATTCCGGCTTTAGTCGACGCTCTCAAAACTATTGTATCATTAAACCAATACTCTAATTATATCAAACATTGGGAATATGTAATTGAAAATACAACAATCACTACCCTAGGTCGTGTAACTGAGATATTTGATCCGAGATAAATAGCAACGAATAACGATTCGGTACGGTATTGTTATTTAGTCTTCGATAGTCTCTGCACATTTAATTTGACGCGTCGTATTTCTTAACTAAAAGACTAGTTCAGGTCTTTTTTTTTTGCAATCATTGAATTACACGGTCGCACCATAATTCATTTACCCGCTTACGAATTATTTTTAATTCATCCTTGCCAAACTATTACTGTCGTCTTTATACAGTCAAAATTAATCGAACGATATAGATCACTTTTTATTGCACGCGTTTGTAGGATACCGATAGTAAAATAGTCCGATTATTAACGAAACGACACAGAAATAATCGCAAGTTTATGTTCAAGGACACGTCGGTGTCAACGTCAACATTATTTCGGAGAACTGTCACCGTCATAAAAAAATCGAACCTTAATTCTCAGATGTACTGAGGGTACTTTGTAATTACAATTATTTACGCCATGAACCTAAGCTATTTTCAAAAAAATGTTTCACGGTCATTAATTCAACTGAACCTTTGCAACAACATTTCACGGCCTAAGATTTAATTTCGCAAATAGATGTTGGTTCACGAAATAAAATCGCGATTTAGCTATTATCAATTTGAACCACAGAAGTAATGATCAATACTTAGTAGGTACCGTCATATGTCACCTACACTTGTCAAAGTTATTACCTTTTATTTTACATCTACCCCAAAATTTACTGACAACCTACACTGTCTCCTGCTCCGCCCAAGAGCGAGTCTCGTCATTAGATGATTTTCACCCACCATAAACTCAGCTTCAGAATAAAAATGGAATGAGAATACCTGACCTTTTTCTGATGAAAGATCGGCGACCACGACGTCAATCCATCGCTCGCTGTCACAACGGCACCGTCACGGTTACCACCGCGCCACTTCTCTCAGGGATCCAGATCTCCATCAAGAACTCTGCTCTCCAAAGCCGACCTGGATTGGCTTGCTACCTTGTTGCCGGTGGTCTTGAGGCTTGAATATTCTTGTTTTCAGTTTGCGTATGTCCAATTTTCTCGTAGTGATTTCCGATTTGCTCTTGTCTCTCGGGGTCGAATTTGGGTAGATTCACAATCTGGGTAGGACGTTGTAGTTTGCGCTCTGGGGGCACAACGTCACCATGGTCCAACATTCGTTGCTCAGGATTAGGGAAAAACCCCAGAAAAAAAACCTAATCAGACCATTCAAGTCTATGCTTCGATCCGGGTCTTCATTTTCGAATTTTTGAGATTCGAATAATAACCGCCAACTGTCTTTGTTCTCGCCATTTTCTTCAGTGTTGCGTAATTATTGCTCACATAGCTTGTCGATTCATTTGCACGATTGAATCCCACTTCTGATGTCGGCTCGTGTCCAGGATGGTGTTCGAGCTCTGGTCTATCAGATCTATCATGTGGGCGTATGTGGGTATCGTGCAATGAATAACAACGGCTAGCAGTTGAATCAGTTTACTTCTCAATACATTTCGGTACAGTGCACTGTTATCACAAATTACAACAACACGGACAGTTTCAGAACGTCTTGACTCTGCGACGGCTTGGCTCAAAAGTGTGCCCGCTCCCCGTGCGGGTTGGTTCACCCCACCACAAGCTCGTACCTAAGCGGATACGTCACTGACTGTCAGGCGCGCCATCTTTATTTAGTTCCTCTAGTTGCCACTAGATGGCGTGCCTTGTCTTGTTAACAAATCGAAGCCGTTTCCGACATGTGTTTATTTTTGTGCCTCATACGAAATAAACCAAACAAACTCCGAATCTGTACCAATAATGATGCAGCAATCGAAGCTCCGAAGTGTCTATCAGATTCTCTACTATAGACACTTTCAGTTTTCAAGCAGCACTTTGCCTCGGCATCATTCGTTTCGGGAACCATTGTTCAGTCGTTCAAAATTACCAGACTGCACCAAATATGCATTGAAAATAAGTTCTATCATTGTATCGGATTTTTTCTCGATGTTTTTCTTTGTTAGCTATCTGCTTTAGAATTACTAAAATATATTAGCTGCAGCTAGCGATTTTTGCCCGTACGAAAGACTGAAATTATGCCAAAGGTTCCAGGGTATGGGCTGCCCATGTAGTTTCATCAAAATCCGCTCCGCACACACTCATAAACTTTCAAATTAAAATATTAATATGTCGTATCAAAAATTTAAACAGATTCTAAGACAACCAAATTTTGAATTTCAAGTTTCTATGTTTTCATTTCAAGCATAATACTTTTAATAATAAAAAACACGTCGCCATTTACCCTTCTATGTACTCTCAAAAAAATAAGATATCTCCACTCCACTATTATTCAGGAATCTCGACGACCTTTTCAGAATCACCCACCATATTTCACTTCAACATCTCTCGTCCATTGTACCTAGATACATTAATCTAAACTGTAGCAAAATGAACTAAAAGACGTATTCATTCAACGTCGTCGACGAAACACGCAACGCACGCGAAACGCACAAAATAGAAGGAGAAAAATGTCACCGCATCGCTAGCTGGAGCAAATAAAATTGTTTCCTGTAGCCAGGACATCTACAGTGGTGACAATAGGTGCCCAGACAATGTAATTGTTCATTTTATTTCGGGATTTTTGTAGTAAATGTGTTTCTTACTGCTGAAGTGCTGATGTTGTAGAAAGTTCTGTATTGTTAGATTTAGCTGAGCTGTAAACTTTATTTGAGAATCGTTTCACCTGACTTAAAAGCTCGCTGAGTTTTACAAAGACAGTATACTAGTTTGAAACATTTTCAGGACTTATGAAACCATTTAAGTATCTAGTTGTATATATGTATATATTTTTTTGTGTTAATAAATGTGTTTATGATTTCGCAACGTAGGTAAACATTAACTTATTTGGGAAATAATCAATTTCTTTACGTCACTTTCTTGTTGAAGGAATCCAATAGGGTGTAAACTAGGGTAACCCGCTAGGATAATGGAGAAATAATGAAAAGAATACTGTGGTCCGAAATAAATATATATAATCATTAGGTGATTTTTACCTCAAAGAAACGGTGTGGAAAAGTTTTTCAGAACTTCTCTTGATGGTACGCTTCTTGTTATTTCAATTTTAACTTCATGCTTCTAAGGTTTAAGTAAGCATTACTTTACTTTTTATGGTAGTCAAAAATCATCCAATGTCAAATCCCACCCTTGGGCGGAGAGGGAAATAGTGTCCAACTCTTACTGATTAAACAACTCACCCCATTAGCAATGATGCCTCACATATCAGGGCCAGACCCTTCCTTTCAGACTCAATTTTACCCTCCTTCAGAAATAGTATGTATATCGTAACTAGTTTAGATCATGTTATGCAACCATTGAGGAGGCAACAAATCACTAAGCGGCCTAGCTGCAAGTGATTGTTAGGCGCACATTAAACGACGCGTGCGAAATAAAACAAAACGCCACGTCTGTATCTGGCCTGTGTGCGCATTGAGATTCTGGACCCGTAGGTAGGGCGCAGACGATCGACGTTATTAGTCTAAAGAACAATCGGCTTTAATGGCGGGTCTTTTCTTTCATTTCACAATAACTATGAAGACTATACATAGCATTAAATTGCTTAGTACAAAATCATAGCTAGTATAATACGTGCAATATTGGTAAAAGATCAGAAGCTGGCCTTTTATGTAGACTTTGGAGGGTATGCGGTACAGAGAGTAAAGTCTCACATAGCTCTGTTGAAAGGAATAATCCTCCGACCAGACAGTTGTCAGTGGGCTACTGCCCTATAGTTGACTTCGGGCTGTCGTATATGTTCAAATCGCGCGGAGAACTTTCATTGCACGATGCAGGATTCTTATAGTTCTTATGTGACGCCATAGATGGCGCTAAAAAACTATTAAAGCTCTTTGGACAGAATACGATGGAAAAAAATGTGGAGGCCTCCAATGCATGACGAGCTTCACGCCTTGGCGTCTCAACCGTTGGAAGTCGCTGGACTTGCAACTCCTGATGTTGGGGACTTGCGGACGTCAAAGTATAGATACTTCGCCATCCGGCGCGCCGGTAAGGACAAACTGAAGTCGAGTTGACTCAGCCTGATACTCTCTCCTAATCCATCCCGAGCGGGAGAAAATTTCTGATGATTTCTTGTGTAAAAAGAAAAGGAGCGAGGAAATAACGGTTGCTACTAATGTACGATTGATTTTTCGTTACTGTTTCTTGCCAGGGCTTGTCTAATTGGTTTAACACAAAAATTTTACACAAAAAATACCCTGAAAGCCTATCAAACACTAGTCGATTTGAAACTACAACCGTAAGCGTGAATTGGATAAATGGATAAAACAAACGAGTGAACACGCATTAGTGCAGGACGTGTCCGATGAGTCGGCAGAAATCGGACTATGCATGCCTATGTCCAGGAGTTAGCAGTTGTCCGACACGATTTAACCAACCTGCCTTTTTGGTACAATAAACACAATTGGTAAAACTTTCAAAAAACTACTTTAATATGCGAAAAAGCTTTAAAGTCCTGTTACATACAAAAGTGCTTTTAATAATTCAGCACTATAATATAAAGTAAGACCAATCTGAATGCAAAAAAAGAATCTTCAAATGGCTCTCCTGCATAATGTGATAAAAAAATATTATATTTTTTCATTACACTATATACGACTTTCTTAGGTAGATTTGTCTTTCATACCAGGGCCGAACCTTCCTGTACGACTTACGCAGTAGAAGCAATTTCTACGGTTTTGCCTTGAGGCACGCGGGAACAGTTGGGCTCGGCCCCGTTAATTTCGACAGTGAGCTACCCATTGCACGCCGTCTGTAGGCCACGAGAGAGGAATCATCAGACTTTTACTAACTAAAACCTACCCGTATTTTTACATTTTCCCTTTCCAGGATGCCTGAAGGCTGATGCTATGAAGAGGAAATAGGCCGTAATCTACTACGTAGGCCCAGTGCGGGCTGGTACATTCCCAGAGATGCGTTGAATTTTTTAAACAATCTCGTGGTCCAGTTTCAAATTCTTTCAATACGATTTGATGACCGAAAAACATCGCCCGTCTGAGCAAGGCCTAAAGGAGACAGTTTCCAATTTAGATGACTATTTCTTTTCAGTGCAGAATGTAATCTATTCCATGTTCCAGTTCTACAATGTAAAATGACATTAACGTTTAAGAGCGGCCAACCCAAGGTACATTTTCATACAACCGCTCTTACGTGACTATGATGTTATTACACATCATTCTTCAGATATTTTGGAAACACAGATATTTTGTGGATATTATCAAGGCTTCTATAGAAATCGTAACATAAATTTGTGTTAGAGTAATCTGGTAAAGACTTCTGAAAATCTGCTATTTTACGTGAACTTTGATTATAAATAATGTGCTCCTATTTTACAAATATAAGAAAGTAATTTTTAAAATTTTTTGCGCATTTCATCTAAATTCTAAATGATATCATTTTTTTTTTCAAAAATCCTTAAGTGTTTAATAAAAACACGTACTTATTTCCTGGAACAAAATTTGATAAATATTTGAGAAAAAATTAGAATTACCGAATGCCAACAGAGTTTTCAGGTGTTATCTCTCTTTTTTCGTATTACTTTTGCATCAACTTTGGATTGTGTTAAATGAAACAACAACCTTTTAAACCATATGCGACGTTGACGATAGGCGAGTGAGGAAGGCCCACCTTAATGCGATTCTCGATGTGGAGAACAAGACATTTAATCGAATAATCGATCCTTTATTTTATGTTGGTGTTGAGTGTTAAACTGTTCTTTGGAATTCATTTAGAAGTGATGATTTTATTTTATTTAGAATTACTGTCATTAAATAAAACGAGGCATTTTATTATTTTCCAATCGTTCCTTTTTTCCTTAAAGCCAATCAATTTCTTTTGTCTGGATAAAGGGTAGGTACAGAACTCTTAGATTGCAAAACTATTAATACATAGCTCTAAACATTTATTGTAAAATGACGTATTTTGAAGTTAAGAGTTAATAAGTGAGTATCTTAGAATTTCTTTCATCTTACCCCGTACCTCTATGTGAGGATCTAATAACTATGTCTGTATCGATGTCTATGACGTCACATAGAAACTGAACTGCGAATTTTTGCGTCACGAAATTAGAGATTTTTGCGCGATTTAAATATATATAACAAAACAAAATCATCTATCAGGCAGTTGTCCGGATCAGAGGATGTTTGTTCCCTTTTTAACGGAGGTTTGCGGGACTTTACATTCTGTTACGCATATCTCTAACAGTGTACACTGTTAGAGATATGCTGTTATAGTTCTTAATACTGCAACTGTTCCAAATAAAATAAATACTCAACAATAATATTTCACATCGATAAATTATGAAAATAAATTTTAAGCTAACATATTTCAGTTTTCCCGTCAGTTCGTTTCGTTAAACCATAACCTAAGAAACTTAAAATCACTTCACTACTTCATCCAAGATAAAGTCGCAACAGCAGAGAGTTTGTTAAAATATTCATTCTATTCTACAAGTAGACCTGCTCTACAGGAACTTGAGTATATAGTTGCGGCTTTACCAAGCCGGGGGGCTGAATTAATTGTGAAATTAGTCAAGTTACATAATGCCCCGATGATGGGGCTCAAGCGCCTCTACTGAAGGTTTAGTACTTAATAACCTGTTCTTAGCCGGTTGGGATTAAACGTTCCATGTCAACAAAGCCTAAATTGATGAATCACAACGATTTTGGTACAAAGTCCTTAAATATTAAAGTTTGCTACTTTATCAGTCTTAAATTTGGGATATTGGCTTCTTGAAAAGTAATTTGAGATTGTTGGAGTAAAGAGTTTTAAGACGTTGTACACAAATAATCCAAATTAATTGAGCAATAAAAATATATAATACCTTGACTACAAATTTTTGTAGAGTTTAAATAAATGCTTCAAACGCTCAAAAAGTAAACATGCTCGAGTCACAATTTAATTTTAAAATATGTTCATGATATTATGAACATATTTGGAAATGATTTTGAAGATAACAATGTTGGACTGAATTTCCGCGTATTCATTTGTTTATTTATTTCAAAACAACAGCCTACAGGTTTTAAACATAAATTAATCACAATATGAACAGTTGTTGCCAGCCACAATGTTTAAAAATGCAAATTACACGGAAACATAGACCACAATATGTTGTGGTATATACAAAATATATACAAGCCAAGTACGTGTTGTGGTTCTATTGATAAATCAACCACATCGCGGCCTGCCAATGACTGTTGTACCGTTATATTCTCGATCAATCTAGCCTAAGGTTGTAGCCTAGTTAGATTCCTGGTTATATGGCGTCCAGAAGTAGACACACATAGTTGGAAGTTCATCAGTAAAGTCCGATGTTGTTTTTGATTTATCTGTTTACAATCTGTCTATGCTTTATAATCAATTTAGCAGTGCTCTTTCTTCCACTTCTTTGGACTTTATTTTCGTTATTTTGAAGACTAATGTTGGTTATTTGCGTTTGACGATGATTGACCGAATGGCGCAAAAACAATTTTATTTTGATTATGAATCATTGTTGACATATTGTAAAGTGTTTCCAGTGATATTTTTTGCACCTTACGCTTAAGGAGTTGACCTTTTGAAAGTAAACAAAATTATTGCTAAAATAAACATTCAGAAATGACCATTAATAACCGTACCATGTTACAGTATCTGGAAATTGTCATTAAGCTTCAAAGAAGCCCGCTTCGACATCCAAGCACCTGCCGATGTCGAACGGAATTAGATTGATGGTGTAATTAATACGCTGTGGCACTTCTCCTTTGACTGATGCCGTTGTGGTCATCCGCTTAAAACCACAAGGAGCTTCAACGGACTTACCTTTCACTACCAAGCTTTGTGAGTTCTGAACGACTTTTTCTCCAATCAACAAGGTTTGATCAAACATTTGAACAAAGAATCTTTCAAATTTCCATTCTCAAACAAGTTTCTACGAATCAAAGAAAGGCATTAATTAATCCAAGATATAGATGCTATTCAAATAGCGTCAAACCTTAATATTAAATCAGAATTTCTACGTCCTTTGTCTTCAATGCTCAAAGCGGTTCCTATCGACATACCAATCATTCATCTAGGAAATAAATCTTTTGCTAGCTTTTGTCGACAGAAGGTCGATTTGGGATTCCTGTTTTTGCTTGAGGACCGAGTGAGACGTTACAAAAAAGACGGTCTGTCATCAGGCCCCATGAGATGAACAACATTGTGGTTTAGAAGGGCAATTTTCAAACTAATTTGCTTTTGTATTGACGTTTTTTCCTTTATTTCTCTCTCGTAGTTATAAACGATATTATTTATTTTTTTTAGTTACATGCCCTTAGGCAAGAGTCTCCATGTGATGCTGTCGAAGCCGATTTGAGAAAAAGTGGTGAGACGTTCTAGAACCAAAGTTCAGGTCGAGAAAAGAATACTAGGAAGAATTTGAGACTTTTGCCCAGCAGTGAGAAGGTATAGGCAAAATAAATTTAAAAAATACTACCTAAGAGTTTGTAAATCTTTAACTGCTTATAGAGGTCGGAATATTTAGAGTATATTATATTTACCAAACGTTCATGGAATTAAACATATATTGGAAATAAAAATAGAGTAAATAATACCTTCTTTTAAAACCCGGATAAAAATCATTGCCATACAGCGTGGCAATGCCATCAGACTTTTGGCCATAATATTATATTAGTCCACAGCGATGCGGAAGAGTTTTTCGGTGCCATATTATTTAGATTGATTTTCTATATATTCACTGGGTAAAATCCAATGACAACTCCCGCCCTTGAATGGAGCAGAAGATACTCTCAGACTATTACTGACTAAAAAACCCACCTTGATTCTACGTTGTCTCTCAGGGCCGTTAAGGATATAAGTAATTACAAATTCTAGGCTAATTAAACAATTCAATAAAAAAAATAATGAAACAGTGGTTTAAAAATATTAAATTGACGTGTTCGTAGAACAATAGCCTTGATGTAATGGTAGGGAGTTTCGTGAGAGCAACGAATTTGTAACTCAATCACCTAATTAGAGTTTGTTTGGAACAACTTCAGACTGTAGGCGAGTAATTAATAGGCTTTGTAATCTAAAATGTAATAAGAAGTAAACAACAAACACTGAACGAAAAATATGACACTAAGTGGCTGAAAATTCATGGACTATGTATAAAGACTTGTTTATATTTCTTAACGTTACAGAACAAAAATATTAAATAGTTAAATCTACATTATGTAAAAAGCTCGTGCCTCGTTTAAACAAATATCGATATTCTCCGAAACGACGGTTTTTGTTTTTTTTTTTTTTTGTTTGGGGCTATTTATTACCCTCCTACCCCCACTCTCACTTTTTCTTTGATAATTTATTTAGCAGGACAACATTTATTAAGTAAGCTAGTGTAATATTAAAATACCGTATTAGTGTGTGTTTTTGGTTGGTCAGAAAATAAGTGGATGGATTGTGAGGGAGAGGGAGGCCAAAGAAAATATGGATGGATTGTGTGAGAAGTGATATGGAAGACAGAGGAGTTAATGATAGCGTGACGGGTGACAGGATAGAATGGAAGAAAAAAAAATTTTGCGCCGACCCCAAATAAAACGGGACTAGGGCAGGAAGATGATAATGGTTGGTCAGAAAATAGGTTCTCGGCTATGATAATGTATATAACCCAGTAATAACGGTCCTGACTAGCGAGTAACAGGTCCCTAGTTCGAATCCAGCCTGGTGGCGAAGGAAAACATCGTGAGTTGCCGGTATGCCCTATAACCAGGAATTTAAAGACCTGTTCCATCCACCAATCATCACTGGGCGCGCGTGATGTATTACGGCCCATTTTTTCTTCTAGAGAAGAGGTCTGAATCCTAAAAGTGGGAACATTATAAGATTGATTATGTATGTTATGTATAAGGCAGAATATCGTTTATTAAGAAAATTAGTTTTACAAATTATTTTTGCTTACTTTCAAATAATAAATTTGCTAACACTGACCACAATTACCGATACAAAAACCCACACAACAATGTAACAAAATTCCGTACTACTTCAAAATGAAAATATTATTACACTCTGTTCCCAGCCTAATGAAAAATGAAGCGAGCGGCGGGACCGCACGAAATCAACTTATTATCGCTTATTAAGTTTCCTCGATACATTGCTTTTCTGTTGTCTAGTCAATTTATCGTCGACAAGTTAGTCGAGGGGACGCCGTGGTGGTACGCTCACTCAATTAGTTAATTTTGTTAAATATCCTTGATTGAGCAACGGACGGCAATCAGCCATGCAAATTCTCTCCGTCATTTCCGAGACTGCCGAAATAGGATTTCGCTAAACGCAGTGTATTTAGCTTTGCGTTGTAATAAATTGTCCGTGCGGAACGAACGGTATAATGAATGAGCAGAATAATGTTGTAACGTTTGAATAGAGAAGCTTTTTATAATTTTTGACAGTAGTGTGTTCTTTTTTTGAATGTTTGAGGGAAGGACTTTTTTTTGTTTTTATTTGTTTTATATGGCTGCGGGGTATGTCCGAAAGAGTTACCGTGTTGACCTGGAACGCAAAGGAGTGAGTTTTAGGTTTAATATTTACGACTTAAATTTTGTGGTCTCGGTCGTCTAAATCTAAAAAATTGTAGATCAATTTGAGGTGCCTTATAAATCAATTCCAAAAGTTTGTGCAAACTTATGTGATCTCTTATTAGTCCTTGTAGTATTATGAAATGATATCAGTTACGATTACTGATGTTCAAGACTGACTTTATGTGATTTAGAAACATACCTCTTAATTTTAATTTATTTTCCCATTTACTTCGATTAAATTTGTATGTAAGTCTATCGTTATGTGTGTTTGTTTAGTTACTAAAAAACAAACACGCGCTTCAGTTCCTCACAGAGAAGGAGAAGTTATTAGATAATCTCAAACCTTAAATCCTTGAGCCGCAAGTGAACGCCGGTGTTCGCACATCTCTTTCTTTTATGTCTCTAATGACGGTATTCGAAAGGTAAATCACGTAGATTGGTAGAAAGGAGGTGCGTAGTTTATTTTGAATTTATTTACGCTCAACAGGTGTCTTATAGCTGATGGAGCCAAAGTGTTGCACGTTAGAAAAATCCACGGGAATCTGGCTCGACTATTAGGTATATAGGTACACGTTTTACGGCAGATATGAATGTATCACATTAGTTTAAAAGTTTAAAATGTCGATCATGACAGCTGTTTGCACAAATATCCAAAGTTTTGCAGGTTTTATTTTAGTTTTGGAAATGAAATCGTTAAATATCTTCTTTTACTCTGACTGAAGTGAGAGTGTCAGACTTGACTAAAACCCACCCATGTTCTTCCAATGGCCCTTTGTACTCCAGGTTCCAAGTTACGATCTTTTCGTTAACATCAAACAATTGGGGCATGGCCAACTCCTTTGAGTTGGCCATGCCCCAAATCATTTGTTTTGGCGTCATCTCGACGCTGTCACGTGGTTAGGATAGAGGAATTGGAGGTGTGGCCTATTCCAAGCGTTCGACGTTAACGAAACGATATAAACTTTACTTGGGGTAGGGTATCAGCTATAGGATAGCGGAGTTTGTCTATTTCGCTGGTAGCCCTTTGAGGCGTGCTTGGAAAACAACGTGCCATCGAGCCGGGTACTACATAATATGTTGATCACTAACGCAAAGTATTGGTACAATACCGCTAGTGAGCTATCCTTTATTGTTTTGATCCCATGAGACTCGCCTCTACTCTAGTACCTACTTTCCACTGAAGTGTTGAGGCCATTTAATTCATTAAGCCCCCCCCCCCGAGCGAACGCCGGCGTTCGCACACCTATTTTTCTTTAATTGTATGTGTAATTACAAGGTCGAAAGGTTAATCGCCACCGCAACCTCTTCCGTATTTTTTTTTTATAATAGATAGCCTCGTGTTTGTCCTGATGGTAAGCGACGATGTGGCCGACGATGGAGCACGCTTGCCTAGAAGTAACCTATTCACTCTTGACTTAAAAACCCCTAGGTTGTAACTATTAGCACACAACGAATCCGGCAGGGAATTCCACTCCTTAGCGGTACGTAGGATGACGAAAATCAGGATGAGTAAGGAAATCGCATAAGAAACATGCGCACTAACCGTACTATGTCTGTTGAGGTGAGGCTCGTTGACTCGTTCAGCTGGAACCACTGGCACGCACTCCACTCAATGTTCATTAACACCAGCCGGGCTATACCACTCGTAATAGTTCGCGAAAAATGGGAGAAATTAGGCACAATTGATTTCGTGACACCCCGCGCGGTGATTATTTCAAGAGTTGGATGAGGTGTGTCCTCATCGAATGTTCGCGACCGAAGACAAAGTAAGGGCATTAAGGCAGATTTATATTGAGTAAGTAACTGACGTCAGTCCACTGACGAGTCAGTGCTGACCTGGCACTGCTATAGTGTAAATTGATTTCAAGTCAGTACAGTACTGTCATGTCAGTACTGACTTCAATATTCGCGCTGCAATATTTTCGGCGTCAGTCCACTCCCCCGCCACCCGCGCCAGCGCTACTGACATCGTGTAAATTGCCCAAGTCAGTTGCTGCCGCTCTGTTGTACGGTAACCATGATTCGTCGTACCGGATCACAAAATGACACGAAAATTGAGCGACACGGAAAACTTAAAACTTGTACAACTATACCGTGATAATTAATGCCTATGGGATTTCAAATCACAAAATTATAGAAATAAAGAAATTCTTTGATTCTTTGCTGTTTTTGAGAAATCATTTTTCCGCACTGACTTTACAAACGTGTGTACACCAAAAGAAATATCTTCGACTACTGACTGCTTGTAAATAGTACGCGTCAGTTTTCGGCGCCAGCACTGACGACAGCTACTGACTCAATGTAAATCTGCCTTAAGTCAGCAAACGTGTGGCAAAAGGACGGGAATATAGAGAAGGAATGCATTTGCGAGTACTTACATCTACCCTCCATTTGGAAATATAAAATTACGAAATCCAACAGTAACGATATCTATTCAAAATTAAGTATCAAGTAGATAGATATCAGTCAAAAACCTCATAACGGTATATATGCTGCCCTGGTAATCGAGAGGGCAGTAAGTCGAAGGTGGCCATTTTTTTTCGATTTAGAATGTACGTCAAACGAGCTTTCTTCCTATCTAGGTTTTATATTTCTACGTAAAGTAGAAATGCCTTTTCTTATTTGATAAAGAGCAGTAAGAACGGTACGATAAATTTAGTTACTACGTAAAAGAGCAGGCCACCTTCGACTTACTGCCCTCTCGATTACCAGGGCAGTATGTAAATGTCACTATTTCATTTTAACATTGATAACCTCAAAAAGTTTTGTGTGTGAAAAAAAAAACCTGCCAGTCGCCGACATATTTTGTTACCATTTTTTCTTAATTTTTACTTATTTATAAACAACTAGCTTTTGTCAGCGGCTCTGCCCGCGTACATAAAATATAGCCTATGTCACTCAGGAGTAAAGCAGCTTTCTATTGTTGCTAAAATTTTTCCAATCAGACCAGTAGTTCCAGAGATTACCCCCTACAAACAAAAAAACAAACTAACAAAAAAACAAACTTTACCTCTTTATTATATTAGTGTAGAAGTATAGACAACTATATATTTGTTACGGTGTTATACTCTAAATCTTTCAAAAACGATTCGATACGAGTAAGTATTGAATCTTTTCAATTGGTCCCGAATGAGTATCAGTACTTGACGACGTAAACGTATCGATTTCATAAATATTTTAAAAATATAATAATAATATATTCCACTACTTTCACACAACGCCATCTAGTCCCAAGCTAAGCAGAGCTTATGTTATGGGTACTAGACAACTGATAAACATACTTACTTATATATTTCTAAATACATACATATTATAGATAAATAAAATATACAATTAAATAATGACTAATCTCACTTTTAATTACTAATTAAAACAGTTTAATTACTTAAAATACACAACATAATACAGACACTGGCTTTATCCACTAATCTCGCGTCATAACAAACGCCATGAGAGTTCAGTAATACCATGAGCACCATGACACACCACAGAGATGTCACATCACTGAATTTTAATACAATGCGTCTGTAAAGGCGGGTTCAGATAGGACAGAGACAAAAAGGAATTGGTAAATCATTTAGCATTTTGACTTTGGTAATCACAGACACAATTAAAGAAGAATAAGTGTGCGTTCGCTTGGGGCTTAATGAATGAATTTCAAAACAAATCAATTATTTCATATAAAAACTGTCAAAAAATAAATAAATGTCCTACAACCATAAATTCGAAGACATGTGACATCCACCAATCTGCACTGACTGGCTGGGCCCGCGTGGTGTATTATGGCCCATTCCCTCTCCTAGAGAGGAGGCCTGTGTCCCAGCAGTGGGAACTTAAAAAAAAGGCTGATGATGATGAAATTATTTAATTCGAATTCCTGCCTTAGTTCCAGGGTCCTGGTGTTCCGCTTTCACCGCAAGCCTTGGCCCCAGAACGCTTCGATCCTGCTAAGCCCCTACAGTTGCTGCAAAATCCTTGAGGCGCGCGAGAACTGTACGCGCCGTCACTGTCAAAGATCTACGAATGACAATCGGGACCAATCTTTATTTGTCATTTCTGAAGTACAGGTTTCATGTACTTATGTACACACGAATGGAAAAAAAATTAAATTCAAAACCGCAACCTCATGCAGGAGAGGCGAGTACCTCAACCACTGACAGAATTACAAGCAATTTTGATTTAATCAGTGACTCCTGTAGCAGTGAAAATGGTTAGTCATTGCAATAATTTATAATTTTATTAGCCACCAGGACGAATCTACCCTCTAGATGTTATCCCTCACCCACCCTTTACGATACCCATGGGTAAAGGGTGGTTTTATGAATGTAGCTACAGAATACCGCTTATGGTACCTATGTCTGAACCAACCTTTATATGTAAGGGAGAAACAAACGTTGTTTTGGCACATAACCTGTAATGGTGTGGTGTTTTAATGACTCTGTGGTATGTATTAGGGTTAATTTTGTTGAAGATCCACAATGTTATGTTAGCAGCAACGTTCTCAGAAAACTAAAAGGCTGGGTTGAGTTTTCATCCTTGTACGTTTGTTTCATGATTTTTTTTTTGTTATAAGTAATAAAAACAATTCAATGCATAGGAAATGCTACTTGCAACTATTTAAAGCTTATTATTTTATTTTATTTAGAGCAGTGGTGGCCGAGTGGTAACGGCCCCGACTTACGAGTTGTAGGTCGCGGGTTCAAACCCAGCCAGGTGCGTTACTTTGTATAATTTATTTCATCACCACTGCTCTCAAAACGGTGAAGGAAAACATCGTGAGGAAACCGGCATGTCCTAGAACCAAAAATTCGAAGACATGTGACATCCACCAATCCGCACTGGGCCCGCGTGGTGGATTATGGCCCATGCCCTCTCCTAGAGAGAGGAGGCCTGTGTCCCTACAGTGGGAACATTAAAAGGCTGATGATGATGATGATGATTTTATTTAATTATTTATGTACACATTAATAGATAATGAACATTATAAAAGAAAAGAATGTACAAAGGTACTGCTTATTTCAAAAAGAAATTTCTTCCAGCAGACCAGCGAAAGTATGTGTATGCAATAGTGTGTGAATATTATACTAATTTTTTTTTTTTGGGTGATGACAAGAACCGATCTTTATGACAACTTAGGGCCGAATCACACACAACGCTAAGCTGAAATCGGCAGTGCCGCTCTTATGCTACCGGTGAGCCGCACTGCCAATTTTAGCAACGTGGCGCCGCAACACGGTTATGTGTTTAGGCCCTTAGAGAAGACCTATGTCCAACAGTGGACATCTTTCGGTTAAAACGATGATAACTTTTTGTCCTAAACAATTCACGGTAGGTACAGCATTTAAAACTTCGCTTCGCCCGCGTACATAAAATATAGCCTATGTCACAGGAGTAAAGCAGCTTTCTATTGTCGCTAAAAAAATTCCAATCAGACCAGTACTTTCAAAAATTACCTCCTACAAACAAAGATACAAAAAAATAAAACTTAACCTTAGTGTAGAAGTGTAGATGTATATGAATGCAGTGAGAGATTTTCTGTACTCATGTCCAGTACATGTTGGCTGGTTTTCGGCAGTGTATACCGACGTGGGTCTGTGTATGTTTTAATTATAATAACGTTGGCATTTTCAGCATAATGCTTCCAGGTCGCTAGTTTAATTATACAATAACATTATCAATATTTGCAGCTGAATTATATGAACGTTAAATGGTTTTGTGTGGGCAGCAATTTGATGAAATTATTTTGAATACAGATTGGATCTAACCCCTCGGACGCGCGGGGGGTATTTTTATTACGTAATTGCGTCCTTTTTCGAGAATCGCATAAACAAGTAAAAAAAAAAAAATACTTTTTCTGTATTTATCCAGGAAAAAATAAGATATTGAGACTAAAATTTTCGGCCGAATGAATTTCGCACACATGTGTACAAATTAGTGTTTTTTCAAGGTCATCCAAGTTGTACAGACACTTGTACAATCAGCCTGGTATTTTTAGTTTTTCAGCAAGGGTGTTTTTTTATAGACTATTAGTATTAAAGCAGAAGAAGCTGTGTAAAAATAATATTTCTAAGTTAACTAAAAAAAAGATACGGTCATTTATGTCACAGGAAACGACACTCTTATGGGAATCGAAATTCATAGAGTACTTGAAATTTGGCACGAAGCAAGGTCTCGTAATACGAGTACAGGATAAAATCTGAAAACTGTTAATTTAGATATGGTTATGTCACAAAAAAATAGCTTTTTATAATTTACTAGCTTTTGTCAGCGGCTTCGCCCGCGTACAAAAAATATAGCCTATGTCACTCAGGAGTAAAGCAGCTTTCTATTGTTGCTAAAATTTTTCTAATCGGACCAGTAGTTCCAGAGATTACCCCTACAAACAAAAAAACAAACTTTTCCTCTTTATTATATTAATGTAGATTTTTTGCGATTTAATATTTATGGTGCATTATATTTAACCGTACTAAAATTATTTTTACATTTTTAGAAACAATAAAATTTTTGGATCAGCAATTTTATTGAAACCAAAAAACACTTAAAATCAAAAAGATAAATCATAGTTTTCAAATTATTACAGACACGACCATTATCTAAACAAATACGGATTTGTATTGGTGAGATTAGTACCTACCTAGTATGAAATTAGTAAGAGCATTTCTTGTTACAAATATTACAATGAAACCTATATACAGTACGGCCGTCGAATCTTGGCGAGCCAGAAGTTAGACTCTGCGAATTTTAACGCTTTAAAAATCATAAAAAAATGCTTTAAACAAATAAATGCAATTTGCAGTTGTTATTGCTGTTAAAACTGTTGTTGGGTTGTCTTTCTCGAGCTCTCATACTCGCCAAGATCCGACGGCCGTACTGTAAGCTGATGTGTATCGACCTCACCACCCACTTATTAGAGTTAAAAGATAATCCAAACAAGAATTTAAAATAAAATTAGTCGAGAATCCTTATTAGACGAACATTGTGCTCTTGTTAATGTTGCCGAGCAAAACCCACCCCACACCGAGGGTTGTTTACATGTGGTCGACGATTGTGGCGAGTCGAGTAAGAGACTCGACGTTAGTAAATGCATGTACATGTACGTATTATAAATTAGGCGACAGTGCTGTTTGGCTGGAATTAGCAACCTTGTTTTGGGAGCCTCGTTTAGTCTGTGGTTTTTTGGCACGTATGAAGAGAGCATGAAATTAAAACGGCTACATCTTAGTCGTGTTACTACTATTTTAAACGCAAACATTTGTGAGGATAAATTCGTGTGAGGACGAATTAATATAAGGTGGTTACTATTTCAAGCAAAGACTATTGAATGGAATTTGATTAAACTTAACAATAATACAGTGTATAATTTATGAAGATAGACTTGGTGTTAACTTCGCTAAAAAAACTAATAAGTTAGGAACTTTAAGTAATTATTTCCGTGCCCCAAATTTCAAGAGAGCAGTGGTGGCCGAGTAGTAAGTAGTAACGGCCTCGACTGAGTTGTAGGTCGCGGCTTCAAACCCAGCCAGGCGCATTACTTTGTGTAATTTTTTTTTTTAATTGCTATAAACTATTGCTTGACTGCGATCCCACGTGATGGTAAGCAGTGATGCAATCGTTGATGGTAAGGCGCACTAGTTTGTTAAGAGCCTATTCACTCTAGCCTTGAAGACACCTAAATTATAATCGGACGGAAAGACTGCAGCCGGCAAACTGTTCCAGTCCCTCGATGTACGCGGTATAAACGACGAGGCAAAACGCTTAGTCCGGGCCGTAAGTGTCTCAACAACGTAAGGGTGGATATTTGCCGTACGCCGGGATGTCCGAAGGTAAAATTGGGATGGCGGAATCAAATCGTGCAATTCCTGCGCACACTCTCTAAAATAGTCCGGTCAAATTAGACCAAAAAATAAGAGTAAAGTTACATAAATTCCCACCTAGCTGAAAATCGGTAAGATTGTTTAAAATATCATTAAAAACAAAATTTGAAAGTTCCCCATCTTTCCCCTGTAAGGAAAAAATTTTATTCAAGGTCAAAGGTCAAAAAAAAGAGTTTTTCGCGATTTTCAGCAAAACGGTAAGTTTTATCATAAAAATACGTCAGACAAAAATTGTAGATCATAAAATTATCTACAAAAATGTATTAATACTTTTTTTTCTACGAGCCACCGTTTTTGAGATATAACGATTCTAAAAGTTGCAAAAGTTGTAATCGTCATAATATGCATGAATACGCCACGTATATAAACATCTCTATAGTTGTAATATATATTAAAATATTTTTCTATCAGAGAGAGTGGTGGTGGTGTCCAGAGAGCAGTGGTGGCCGAGTGGTAACGGCCCCGACTTGCGTGTAGTAGGTCGCGGGGTCAAACCCAGCCAGGCGCATTACTTTGTGTAATTTATTTCATCACCACTGCTCTCAAAACGGTGAAGGAAAACATCGTGAGGAAACCGGCATGTCCTAGAACCAAAAATTCGAAGACATGTGACATCCACCAACCCGCACTGGGCCCGCGTGGTGGATTACGGCCCATTCCCTCTCTTAGAGAGGAGGCCTGTGTCCCTGCAGTGGGAACATTAAAAAGGCTGATGATGATGATGATTTTTCTATCGGTCATTGTAACTTAAACTACTAATATAAAATATACATAAGCTATAACTATACAAATATCAGGTAAAATGAAACCCAGTCCCTTAATTTATACACGATTGTAACCTTGAGAAAACATCTGTCCCCTGGTCAATTGTGTGCGTGGCTAGGGTCTTATACCTACTATAATAAATGAAACACTGTTAGTCTTGGATGCCAGTTCCTAGTGAAAACACGTGTTTATTCTAACCTATATCGTGCTGTTTTGAGTTTTATAACAAAAATGTCAGAATATTGTTTTATTTGCTCTAAACTTTTAACTGAAAGTGAAATTGTTACTGTTGAACGTGGTATGAAGACATTAATTAATGCAAGTATCGAAAGAGCAGATGAATTTTCGGAGTATCTAAAAAATCAAAAATCTGTGACAATACATGAAAATTGTCGTAAAAATTATACTCGAAAGTCTTCTATTGCTGCAGCTAATAAAAGACAACGTGAAGAACAAGAAGCCAGTACATCCAGCCAGTAAAACGCGCTGAGTACACTACCTCATAGGTGGCGAGGAAACGTGTGCATATTAAGACGATTACAACTTTTGCAACTTTTAGAATCGTTATATCTCAAAAACGGTGGCTCGTAGAAAAAAAAGTATTAATACATTTTTGTAGATAATTTTATGATCTACAATTTTTGTCTGACGTATTTTTATGATAAAACTTACCGTTTTGCTGAAAATCGCGAAAAACTCTTTTTTTTGACCTTTGACCTTGAATAAAATTTTTTCCTTACAGGGGAAAAATGGGGAACTTTCAAATTTTGTTTTTAATGATATTTTAAACAATCTTCCCGATTTTCAGCTAGGTGGGAATTTATGTAACTTCGAATGTCTAAATTGACCGGACTAAAATGCATCCTGTAGAAAATTTCATCGCCACTGCTCTTAAAACGGTGAATGAAAACATCGTGAGGAAACAGCATGTCCTAGAACTAAAACTTCGAAGATATGTGACATCCACCAATCCGCACTGGGCCTGCGTATGGCCGCGATTGCGGCGCATTCTCTCTCATAGAGAGAAGGCCTGTGTCTCAGCAGTGGGAACATTGAAAAAGCTGATGATGATGATGATATTTCTAGATCTCAAAAAACGGTTACTGATGGTCATTGAAAGCGACCATACTAAATAAAGACAGTCAACTGTGCTCTACTTTAGAGACCAAATTTAAAAGTGTCATGCGTCCAGTTACGATAACATAATTATGTTCACATAAATTCATTTATAAACTCATCTATTTTAATATCCCCGACTATAATGGCGTTAGATATGTCACCAAAATAGATTTATTGTTCATTATTCAGTATTGAAAGTAGTTTAAAATAATTATTTTAATCAACCAAACCCAAATTGAATTGATTTATTTACGAGTACTTTTAACGCAGTTGTGTAATCGAGTTTTGTAAATACTTAGGTAGGTACAGAGAGTAAAGTTGGTCCACCTACCTACGTTACTCTGAAGAGAATTATATGAGATTCAATTTAGTACTTACTTACGCCCACTTCAAGTTAATAGAATAAATAACTGACGGAGTAAATTAATGTTTACGTCTGATAATAACTCAATTCGAAGAAAAAGCCAGCTCGAAGTTTTTGCTTTATCATTTCAAAGTCTTTGGAGCAAAGGGCGGTTCTTAGAAAGGGGTGGATGTTAATGAAACTTACATAATTATCTGCACCCACACTGACGTCATTTGTTGCATACACCAGTAAGTAGGTCGTATCGCTGTAAAGAACGAAGGACCTGGGGCCGTAGTCACCGGTCCTTGATGTTCTAAAATCCAGAGTGAGATAGGGATAGCGCCATACGGCTTCTGTTTCCTCTCCCTCTCACATCGTTATTTGTAGATATATATTTGTTTAATTGCTATCAACTAATGCTTGACTGCGATCTCGCCTGATGGTAAGTAGCGATGAAATCGTTGATGGTGAGGCGCACAAGTTTATTAAGAGCCTATTCACTCTAGCCTTGAAGACATCTTAATTATAATCGGACTGAAAGACTGCAACCGGCAAACTTATTGTCCACAACTGAGATGAGAGTTGAATTTCAGATGAGAGTCCATATCCAGTAAATAAAATAAGTCTTACGTTTAACTTAATAGGACGAAATGAAATAAAAATAGTGAAGTAATAAATTAAAATCACATTATCAAATCAAATGTCAAATCGTTAAATGAATGAATGATTAATTATTCAAAAATAATTAATTAGTCAATAATCAAAATATTTAAGACTAGCTTCTGCCCGCGACTTCGTCCGCGGAAAATTTGTGAGACAAAAGTTGTGATAGCTCGGTCAATATCCATGTTATATAATTAATTTATAGCCTATGTCACTCAGGAGTAAAGCAGCTTTCTATTATAGCTTCAATTTTTCCAATCGAAACATTAGTTCCAGAGATTACCTCCTACAAACAAAAAAACAAACTTTACCTCTTTATTATATCAGTGTAGAAGTGTAGATAGTGTAGATATGGTAGGACCTTGGACTCGGTAATAATAGTTGTTATATTTTAGTTTGTCTATTGCGATCATCGAATCTGAATCTATCGTGATCTTCAACATGTTTTACGAATGAGAAACGATACTGTGTTATTGTTCGGGTTCTTACGGTATAGACTCGTAAGAAGAAGGACGCTGGCATACATCCCCATTTGAGTACTAAAACGAAACAACTATATATTTTGTTCAAGCGGTTTGATTGAGATTTGTTTTTTCAGTCTGCAATGAATATGAGATGAAAGGTAGAGTTTCTTTATAATATTACCCTTGTAATGTTACTGATTTTCAAAGAAAGATTATTTAATTAAAAGATTTATTAAATGTGAAGTGGTTGTGATATATATTGTTAGTGCCAAGGAGGGTTATGTCCAACTTACAGTGGATGTCTTTCAGTTGAGTGATGATCACGTTGATGTTGATACTTGATACTTCTATCAATTCTTGACTAGCAATGGACATAAGATTATGACACAAGATTAATGCTACGAAGCTGTGGAAGTCATGAAGGAGTTTGTGGGACCTTCCTGGAATTTATCCTCTAGAACACTGTAAAAAAGTAAATATCATAACCATGAAGGTATGGAAGGTGATCTTTGCCCGGCAGTGAGACAATTCAGGCTGGTAATAAAAATAAAAGTATAAATTGATCATTACTATTTCCGTTAATTCATTAAAGTACACGTAAATTTTATTTTTAAAACATGTCACAAAAAAAAAATATAAAAAATAGTGTCCCACTGGTATCGGGAACAGGAACCAAGCTACCAGCAGTCAGAGCTCCAGAGAAAGGACGCTGCTAATATTGTTAGCAGGTTTCTTTCTGTGGAGCCCCTTTCTCGAGTTGTGTCCAGAAGTACCGCTTTCTGAATCAAGTCCTAGCTAAGATGTTACTATTATCACTGTACTGTTGGCTTACGTTATTGTCTCGAGTTTAAGGGCAGTGATAGTGGACAGTCAAATACGAGCTGTGGACGGAGACAGACGTGTGGATTTATCTTTGCACCATTCATTGAACTGAGTGGCCTTTGGGCTAGTGGTTAGTGGCCCTGGCTGCTACACCGGAGGTCGTGGGTTCGAGTCATACCCAGGACATATGTTTGTGTGATGAGCTCCATCATTTGTTCTGTATTTAGCTTTCTGCCAGCTGCTTTGCCCGCTTGAAAATAGGTTTTTGGACAAACTTTAGACACGCGTTTCATCCCTTTTTCATTTAGGAGCTGAATTTTGAAAAACCCTTTCTTGGTGTTCGCCCACGTCGTAAAAGGAAGCCTTGTGCAAAATTTCACGCTCCAAGGCCCAGTAATTTCGGCTGTGCGTTGATATGTCAGTCAATCAGTTTCTACTTTTGTATATATAGATTATTATTATATTGAACGAAATCGACACGTGAGGTGCTGATGCTGAACAATTCACTGAATATCACTCAGTAATATTATTCTCTCACTACTAAGGGAGCTTGTTCTCATTAATTAGAAAGTAAAGTAACTCCTCTGAATTCGTTCATAAAACAACATAATACAGTGTACCATAAATTCGCTTATCTGCATTTTATCAAAGACATTTCACTGACAAAGTTAGGTTTAATGTTACACTTTATTTGCCTTGTTTTAGTAAAAAGTTTGGCAATTAAAGTGTCGTTGGCTATTTTGTTTACGAACTTATGTTTAGTGTTGTCTCGGTTTGTTTTACGGTAATTATGTCATACCTTCAGAGTTTGTTAGTAAATAGTTGACAAAATGGTATAGTTTTTAATTTATGTTTAAATTAATTTATCTTTTAAGTTCTTAATTTTGAACGTAGCTGAAGAGGATGATGTCCCAATAGTAGAGAGAGAGATTGCGTGAATAGTAGAGAGATTGCGGAATGTTCACTGAGGCATCTAATACTAGTGAAAGTAGAAATACCATTTTATTCTCTGGACGTTTCTCCAAACAGAAGGTGCTTTCTAAAGGTTTTCATCGATACACTCAAAACACTATGGTTTGAAAACCATGCCGAAGTGGCGCGATAAATTAATATTTTTACGTATTTATCACCCATTTTATAAACTTTACTGTCTGCGATTCCATTGGCATAAAACCTATCGTGTTGCGTGCACAAACCACACAGAAGTTCATTAAACTTTAGAATTGAGGGGAGTCAATGACCCCAGCAAGTATCTATCAACACTCTATCTGCCGACGGCCAAATTATTTATTCCCATAGCGGCGGGATGGATGACAATGCCGTAAAACCGCTCCGAGACAATCGCTCAACAGCTGAAACCTTCGGCCGCTCACAAAGCTCGGCTAGTTATAACTCGCTCGTTATCGTCTCGGTGTTTCCGCAATTAATCCTATCTCGGCGATAAGGCTGTTTCAAGTTAAGGGCCAGTCACTAGGGATCTAAGCAATCTTTACGGGTGACTTGTCAAAGTGAGAAAAGGGTCGGAAGCTCGAGAGACTTTCAACAATGCTTGTTATCTTAGAAGTAAGCCAAGAACGCACCTAATGATACCAATTTTAAAATAAATACAAGGTTCCGGTGATGGTATTCAGCTCTTGGGAAAAGATTTCGTCTTTGTCATGACAAAAGAACGCTTGGATGGATTTGATAAGGAAGCAAGACGAACTTGTATTAAGTACCGAGGCATTAAGAAAATATTTTTACTGAAGTAAAATAATAAAATACAAGGTAAAAGGAAACGATTTCGTAAATAAAACCGCGTTTTATAAACTCTGAAAATGGAAACGAAAATGTTTATTTAGCGACATTAAAACTTTCTCATTCGGTTTCATATAGGTGAGGAACAGAAGAGCCGTTTGAGGCAAATAAACACAACGTAACCAAAAGTTAATATGGTCGGTAGTGGAGTTCAATAAAACGATCCGTGTTCGTGACGGATGTCGACAGGGGTTGGGAACATTTGCTTTTATTTCGTCGTGCAACTCGTTTAGCACATGCCGACTGACAATCAATCTCAGTCAATATATGGGACAAAGGATCGTTGTTTCTGTGTTGTCGCGGCCTAATGAAATTTTTCTGGTGCGCTTTTTTGCAACTGAACTCTCTCTCTTTTGCACCGTGCACATAAAGGCCTGCTTAACGTGGACATTATTGCGAGAATTTTTCGAACAGGGAATTCCAAATATGCGTGTGTTTTCAACAAAAGTTTGTGACGCAAATATGGCTTCATCATTGGAACAAAGAATAAAATCGAAAAAGTTTACAAACTTTTTCGATTTTGTTCTATTTTTATTTTGTGTTAAGTGGAAATTATCAGCCATTATTTGGGACAACATGGGGCTGAAAATTTCCGTTATAGGCTAAAACTTTTCTAGAGACACGGGTTGAGTCTATAATATGCAGTAAATATTTTTATTTTGATAGGTCGTGTTTAACCACTGACAAAGCAAGCTTGCCTAGAAGTAACCCATTCACTCTTGCCTTAAAGACCTCTAAGGTCGTCTATCTCTTTAGAGCTTATAATGAGTGTAATTAACCATTCCTTTATCTGGTGCGACATTCTGAAAACTGCCAAATGTTCTAACTTTCCATAATCGACTATCAGGGTAACATCTGGTGCTGAGTCACCAGCAACTTCCCAAGTTTTAATATTCACAAATGGGCTATCTTCATTTGTGACCTACCCTTATCAGGCGTGACATAAACCAGCACCCTATTAATTTATGCCTACTGTTAAATAATAAAGAAAAACGAGTGCGGATCCCCCTAGGAGCTACATTGAAAATAATAATATAATAATAATATATTCGCAGTGAGCAGTGGTGGCCGAGTGGTAACGGCCCCGACTTGCGTGTAGTAGGTCGCGGGTTCAAACCCAGCCAGGCGCATTACTTTGTGTAATTTATTTCATCACCACTGCTCTCAAAACGGTGAAGGAAAACATCGTGAGGAAACCGGCATGTCCTAGAACCAAAAATTCGAAGACATGTGACATCCACCAACCCGCACTGGGCCCGCGTGGTGGATTACGGCCCATTCCCTCTCTTAGAGAGGAGGCCTGTGTCCCTGCAGTGGGAACATTAAAAAGGCTGATGATGATGATGATGAATATATTCGACAACCATCACACAACGCCATCTAGTCTCAAGCTAAGCAGAGCTTGTGTTATGAGTACTAGACAACTGATATACATACTTATATATATCTAAATACATACATATTATAGATAAATAACACCCAGACACAGAACAAATGATCATGCTCATCACACAAACATTTGTCCAGGGTGGGAATCCAACCCACGACCTCCGGTGTGGCAGTCAGGGTCACTAACTACTAGGCTGACAGGCCAGTCAACCAGTCACCAGCAACTTCCCAAGTTTTAATATTCACAAATGGGCTATCTTCATTTGTGACCTACCCTTATCAGGCGTGACATAAAGCAGCACCCTATTAATTTATGCCTACTGTTAACTAATAAAGAAAAACGAGTGCGGATCCCCCTAGGAGCTACATTGAAAATAACCTCTTACTGGCAGACAAATTAAATTTCCTACACATTGATTTTCACCGCGCACAGTAATTACTTAATTTACCGATTAGTTTACAGAGTCGTGAGCGCAGCCAATGGGGGGAAGATTTATAGACTAATTTGATAAGGGAGCTCCTCAGGTATCGAGATATTCAATTACGGAGATTGTGCTGTGAAAAATTCTCTAGTGAGATAATTTGGGGAGGAAAAATTTTTCAATGTTGTCGTAACAATGATAAAAGTCTTCTTTTGCGGTTTATGACCCATTCGTGGAAGAAGTCTTGGGACATTTTGAACATTAAATGTATAAATTAGATTGCCTAAATTAACTTTTTCCAAGAATAAGTACTACATTTCGACAGGAGCAAGGTACTTAAAGAAAATTATTTGCATTTTTGCGATTTTCTGATAAAAGAACCTTATACGTTTTCTTAAAATGACCTCATATTAATTTACTTTCAACTATTTAAAACTAATAGATATTAGAAAAAAAATTGTATGTTGGAAGAATAGCCGGCCCACCAAAGAAAAAAAAACCAAATAAACAGGAACATGGCGATCCGATTTAAGTTGATTTTTTCGAGTTTTAGAGTTTTATTCATATTTTATTAAATCTCTGTTATGAGAGATTTGTATTAACACTATAAACTTAGTTAAAGATTGAACACCAAATTCTTAAGAAAGGCTAAAGCAACAGTAGAAAACCTTTTACCGCCGAAATAAAAAGAAAAATATCTAAACCTACGTTGTATTCATGAAAAGCAGAGTGAAAAGTTATTTAGTCTCTCGAACTATTAGCGACCTCGCTCTGCTCGGTCACCAAACGACGTCTAAGGGCTAAATAACTTACTCTCAACCCAAGGGTAATAATGTACTATTCAAATTCCAAAAAAACTAAATAAGAAATAATAGTTCTCTTAACTGCTTATACTAATCCAATAAAGGTAACAAGAAATTTTAAAATTGTAGTTTATTTTTTTACTCCATATCCGTGGATTTATGCATTTTTGAGTGCATTAAACTCTCGTTTGGATTTAAAAAAGTCCAAGTCATAACTACGTTAAAACCGTCATAAAAACACCAAGTACTTATTCGTTAGGTTTTAATGTCAGTTAAATACAATTTTATTTCATTGAAAAGGTCTCGCGGACCGCGGTATTCATCAGAGGTATTAACATAATATTTAGCGCTACAGATCTGTCAAATTGTCATCGCAAAGTTATTAATTGCAGATTATATTGATCGGATAAAGGTCCGATAATACTTTTAAGTATGTTAATATTATATAAAGTTTTTTTTTATTCATTATAGGTTTCCGCTTGACCGTTATCTCACCTGATGGAAAGCGACGATGCGGTCGACGATGGAGCGCGCTTACCTAGAAGTAACCTATTCACTCTTGGCTTAAGGATTCTCGGGTTGTAGCCATCAGGAAACACTGACTCCAGCAAGGAATTCCACTCCTTGGCCGTACGCACAATGAGAGTGAATGTTCAACAAAGTTGGTTTCTAGATGTGTCTGTTTATCTGATATCATCATCTTCCTGCTCATAGCCCATAATAGTCGGCTTTCGCATGTTATTTTATTTTTAAGACCCGTCATGCTATCACTAACCCTTTTCTTTTATATCATTCTTCGCACCAAACCAGCGTCAGGCAACTTCTACGTAGTTGTCTAGCATTATGCTGAACTGGACCTGTTTGGCACAATCGTGGCCATATTGTTAATTTCATGATTCTTTCTGTTATAATTTTTATTTGTTTTTTTTTTTTTTGTATTTTCAACTTAAGTTTGTATCTATCAACTATTGTATTCATGGAGTGCCAAATAAACATGTTTTCTTTCTTTTTCTTTTCTGAATAAATCCATATTTTCTTTGGTCTCCTTCTCCGTCTCCATCCACCCACATGAATACGCATAGATCATTAAATAACATACGTTTCAGCCCTGCTCTTTACCTGACCATACTAAGAGAGACGGTTCCCATTCAAGTTTTCAGTCACTGGCCCCACGCCACTTTCAAATTTCCTCTAATACACACTTTAACCATTCTCAGACATTTTTATCTGAAAATTCCTTTCAAACTAAGATGCAATTTTCACTACAATATCGAAGCATTTTCGTTGGACCAAAGACCCTGGTAAAGGCCGAATTGGACGATTTCATGAAGCTTGATAATTTCTTTTTTTTTTTTAATTACCCCACACTAGGAAATACTCCTGTATCGATATAGTATGTATGGTATGGTATGGGATGGTATATCGGGCTGGTATTCGCAACTCCACGACTACGCGCGTATTTTGCGTACGGGTGGGATAAATTGTGTGTCATTCGATCCACCCCAGCTCCTCGAGGAAGGCCAGCAGAGCCTTAGTATTACTTTGCCCTGTATCCTGTGACGGCTGGGCAGCCTAGAAGCAGATGTGCTGCTGTTTCTTCCTACGCCATGCGCGCTCTGCACAGTGGGCTGTCTGTAACTCCTAAGACAGAGAGATGCTTGTTAAGGGTCCCATGGCCCGTAGTAACGGCCGTTACCTTACGCTAGATATAGTATGTATAGATACCCGGACCCGGAACACGTATCTGTAGACCATACAAATATTTATTCCGTCCGGGGATCGAACCCGCGACCCTCAGCGCAGCACTGCGCCAGTCGAGCCGTGAATGGAGATAGTTTGACTCCCTTACTCAAACAAAAGCGTGAGTTTAATTGATTACTACTGATTTTATATATTATGTAGAGTCTTTAATCAATTACGCTAAAGAAATTTACTAAAATACTTTTCGAAAATATATAATTTACTACAATTTTTTTTTTCTCTTTTTTCTTGGGACAAATTTTGGGGTACTTCAGTTTACTTGCTGTTGGCCTGAGGAACATAATGCACTATGTGTTTGTTCTGGGTTCAAATCCCATTCAAAGTTTGACAATGTCTTGGAGAATGATGTCTTTCAGTATGGCTGTGAAAAGAAAATTGAAAAAAGAAATGATACTTATTGATGAGCCTGCATTTTCCTACTTCTTTTAATTAACGGGTAATTTTTTGAAACTGAGAGATTGACTTATTCGTCAGGCCATGTTTTTTCTTTATAATTTGATATTTTTATTTTTATAGGTTTTTCCCGATCACTAAATGTATCAAAGGCACTTATTTGTATCCAGTAGCTTACGACACACAAATGATAGGTACAAAAACTACGCCAGATATCTCTCGGTTTCAAAGTATCACCCTAATATTCACATATAACTATGTAATTTTGACGAAATGGAACGATAGTATTCTTCAAAAAACTGCCAGAGTTCCCTTTATTTGCGGACTCATTCAGACATATCGATTAGTTTCAAGTGTAGACCTTACCTTCTTTCTTTTATTTTCGTTTATCGGGGGGCCTGTTCATTATGTGCCGTACCCAAACACGCTTCGGATAGTTACACTGGTTAGCTGAAAAAATAAAACATGCATGTCCAAAGTACAAGTAGGCACACGCGCGGTTACTAGTTTATGTAGTAAGTGCTCAACAAAGGGGGGGTTGGTCGCGGCTTAGTGGCACTTAGTACTAATTATACATTCATGTTGATCAAAAGAATGGAAGCTTTCAAAAGCCTACAAATGGAAGCCGATTTTTTATGAATTAGCAGAACATTAAAAGGAACCACTAGAGGCTCACAACGGTCAACAGTGCTTTTGATGACCAAATGACCGACCCTCGGCTGGAGAGCACTCCGAGCGGCCCCTATGATCAATATTAAGCGTGATTCTACACAACCATGTACGACATGAAAGCTAATGCAAACGATTTTTGCATATGAAAATGGAAATATGTTTTTATTTATATTGGAAATCTTATCCCTTATAAGTGCTTTCAAGCTGAACCGATTGGCGTACTTAATTTGTGAGATATATGAGTCATATTCACTTTTTTTGAATTGGGAAATCATCTTATGGATTCTCGACCTGAAGGGTGGAGTGGGAGTGTCCGGCTATGACTGATTAAAAATTTTCCTATGTTTATTCAGTTGCTTTTTCTTTCCAATACCATGAGTATATCCTTTTCAGAATCAATACTATGCGCTATATATATACTATAGAATTTATCTTTATCATCATTTCAGCCGAAAGACGTCCACTACTGAACATATTCCTCCCCCAAGCGCCGCCACAAAGACTGGTCCTGTACGTATCGGATTCCAGCAACCCTGACCAGGTCAACCGCGGTCCAACTAGGCTTTCCAACACTGCAATACCCGGTCGCCACTCCAGAACCTTCCGGCCCCAGCGATCAATCGCCAAACTTAAGTGGCAATAGGCAGGACACATTGCACGCAGAACATGGAATCTATGTAGGTACAAAATTTTATAACTGTGCCATGAAAAATCAAAAAGTTATACGCTAGTGATGTTAACTGTTTGTCCACACAAACACATAGTCACCGAGCCATCTGGATGATTGAGGGGTGACTTTTGCACCCGCAGCGCCAGTGACTAATGTCCGCTATGAACTTCTGGGACTTGTATTGTACTTTTAAATATTTTTGGGCTGAGATATACATAACACCTTGTGAAAATTAATGGAATCAATTCAGTAACTGATTCTGAACAAACTGTATTCAGGTTACAGAAAAAATAGTGTTTTACTGTACTGTACTGTTGTAGTTGAGTACCTATACCTAAATTAGTAAACTAATTGCTTATCCCAAGACAAGGATTCCTAATATACCGAACTAAACATTGAAAGCTATAGGATTATCAGTAACATCTTAATTATCTAGTACGTCATTTGTCTCCATATTAAACATAAACATAGCAACTCTCAATACCTCCAACAATCCAGCTACTACTAATAGAGGAGGAAGTTTATCAGTTCTCGGCACGTTTTGCCTGTTACTGGGAACTTCATTAACGCACACTATCCTACCGGGAATTTATGCTTAGCGACATATAATGACGTTAACTAGTGAATTATTACGTGACTATATTAGAATGTATAACTCTTGCCTGACTACTTAAGTACTTTGATTGATATTTGTGTTGGGCGGTTGTTTATTAGTTTGTTGAAGTTCTTCTTTGTGGTCGTTTCTTTCTTTTGCTTTGCGAGGAGCATGGAGTGACGAGTCTTTGTTTAACCTCAAACTCAAAGTTATTTTTGGCACATTGGCATTTATAAAATGCTAAAAGCCAGCGCACTGTTTCAAATGGTCGTTTTCTATGGAGAAAAACCGGCAAAAACTGCATGGTTACTCTTCTAAACCAGCGTTACCATGGCATTTTTGCTGAACCGGACATTACAGAAAAAATTATTACTAAAAACCAATAAATATGCAACTTGCAGTTGTTATTGTTGTTAAAGAGAGTTATTGGCATTAATTTTTTTAAAAACTTTATTTTTGTACGAGTTTTCAAGCGCTAAAATTTGTAGAGCCTGACTTCAGACTTGCCAAGATCTGACGACCGTACTGTACGATTAGGTATTTGTTTCGAAATAAAATAAAGTAACCAAATTTTTTTTTTTCCAAGTAACCATAAAAAAATATGATCATATATAAATTTAAAAATTCAACTCAAAAAAAAAATTGCTGCTAAACGAGTAATTCATGAGAATCAAAGCGTTTAGGAAGCTAAAAAAAAGAAAATTACCACGTATAATATTTCACGTGGCATTTTAAGAAACCTACTAACATTGAATGGAGAATAGCGTGTTTTAAAACTAAAATGCAGCCGACCTATATTCAACACAATGGCCTATGTTTTCGGGAACACAATGCGAACCCATCGTTCACTCTCGTTGCAGTTTGTACAGGTGCTTGCGATTTTTACTCACAACCGCCATTTTTGTTTAAATTCCTTTTTTGAAAATAGAGATATAATTTTACTTTATGGCTTGAAGCGTTTTAAAGAATACTTCTTGGTTGGAATTCTTATAAAAATAATAGTGTCTTAGTTTGTTTTCTTCCCGTAGTTTTCTTTATATCTTGTTTATTTGAAGAAGACTAGCTAGAGCGTAACTTTTCTGTGTCCTTAGCTTGGTTTTAAAGCTACAAATTGTGAAACGACTTTTGTTTTACAATGCATTTTACAAACGCTGAAATGGATACACAAATAATAAGTAATAAAGCATAGCATTGCATCACCCTTTTAATGATCCTACTGCTGATACTCAGGCCTTCTCTTTAGGAAAGGTGGTAGGCCATAATCAACCATGTGGGTCCGGTGTGAGTTGGTGAATGTCATGTCTTCGAATAGCTGGTTCTAGGACATGCTGGTTTGCTCACATATTTTCCTTCACCGTTTTGAGTAAATATCATTAAATATGTTTTTCCAGCTATAGCATCTGCAGATGTACACACAATATGAATTCAGAATTAATTACTATTTACACGATTCAAAAATGTCACTTGGCTACGAAGAAAGCAACTAACACCCGTATTCACAAACAATACTCAAACGACCCTTGACTAAGCAAACGCACAGTGTTGAAATAGAGCTCTGTGATTGGTTCGTTTGTGTTGCGTAGTTCACAAACCCTGCCCTGTGCGCTCGCGAGCACTGTGAGACCGCATAGTAACGTTTGTGAATACGGATGTTAGTATATTTAATAGCCAGATCTTTACGGCACCGGTTGATTCCAATTTCAAAATTAATATATATATTTTTTAAACTGTTAAAGTATTAATGGCCAAATAGAGTTTCATACTTCACTCTTCAATAAAATGTTATTTGAAAAACTATACCTATATTAAAATACTGCAAAAGATTTATTTTTCGCGCTAGCTTTTTAATACAAAGGCTAGCTGGAAGAAAACATCACTATTCCCACTAGCCACCAAGAATTACAAAACCTCTCTCAATCACACCAATATTTAAAAAAAACAAATCTTTGCTTGTATATATGTATGTCTGTGTGTTTTTGAGTGCTTAATAGATCATGTATGGAAATAAGACATACAATACTTTTGTTACAGGAGTATGTTCTCTTAAGACAGTGATGGGCAATGATGACAAAGTATGGCCCACGGACCAGTTCCGGTCCGCGAAAACATTTATTCCAGTCCGCCGAAGGTCCTACAAAGTGAACTGCGTGGCCCACGATAATTATATTTTGACGGTTCAGAAGTATAAAGTATAGGTATTCTACTGTGTTTATATGGTCAAAAATTTCAACACTAAATATATACGAGTATGTATTATTTTTTTTTTATAATGATGGCCTTCATCTGATATTCCTTAAACTTTCTGGCCCCCCATAAAAAAAAGTTTGCCCACCACTGTCTCAGGACAATAACGAAGGCAAATTCTGCGGTAGATTCTAGGACAAAGAACTACTTTTTCTTCCCCAGAACATATTGCATAACGATCTGTATAGTCATAAAAGAAAGTACAGTTCGTATCGGAAATTCCCAGAGGGAACTTGAACACTGCATCTTGTATAGTCGACCAATCTTAAGTGCATAGCGTCGTCATGTTCTGCATTTAGACAGTCGTATTCCGTCTCCTTGCCATTGTTGAAGATTTCGATACGAAATTTAACTGAATTTCGTAACATAAATCGCTGTGTGATAGTTTTATTTCAGACATGTGTGATGGTAATGATGAAAACGGATATAAATGGAGTTGGAAATGAGAATTATACAGATAGTGTCTAATAGATTTTTTTTCAATAGTCGTACTATCCCACTGCTGGGTAAAGGCCTCCCCCAAGTCTTTCCAAATCTTCTTTTCCCGCCAAACAGATAAATGTAAACTATAAATACGAGGGCAATAATACCACTTACTTCTGTTTTCTTTTCAGCAGACCTTCGAGAAATAAAAAAAATAAGTATAGAGAATTTTGGACAAGTCCCTGGACCAAGCCTAGAGGTCGACGGCGCGCACTGTTCCCGTGCTCTTAAAGGAGTTATCAGCAAACCGTAGGGACCCTGAAAAAGGGTCGAAGCCAACTGGAGATAAGAGTTCGCGTCTGAAAGGTAAACCGCAGGGACCCTGCAGAAGAGTCTAAGCCAACTGACGCCAAGAACGAAGGCTCTCGCCCTGGTATAAAGGAAACGTAGGAACGGGGTGGGTTGTTTAGTCAGTAAGAGTCAGACAGTGACACTGTTTCCCGCTCCCCCTAAGAGCGGAATTTGTCATTAGACGATTTCTACCCACCAAAAAAAGCCCTATAATCTAGTTTACACGAAATTAAATAGGTTATCCGTAGTTTAGTAACACAATATCTTGAGCGAGATATACGGCAAAACTGCGAATGAAAAGTTGCATTTTTGAATTGATCTGAGGAAAAAAGTGTTTCACATTTTTTTAGTTCGGTTCACAATCTAACCGTTTCGTCATAGGGGTTTGGCCGAGAGATTTTGTGTGACGTGTTTTATAGGAAATCCGGGGATACCAGTTCCTGTTATTCGCACAGTATCGAGTGTTTTGGTTTTTTCCTACAGTTCGCTCTTTTGAACTACGTTGCTATAAAATTATTATACCTACACCAATGTTTTACACAAAAAATTTCAGTGACTAGTCTAATATTCATGTCTTGTAACAACGTAAAGTACGGCCGTTGGATCTTGGCGAGTCTGAATAGTTAGGCTCTGCGAATTTTAGCGCTTGAAAGCTAGTACAAAAATAAAGGTGTTAAAAAAGATAAATGCAAATAGCAGTTTTTGACAGAAATAAGAACTGCAAATTGCATTTATTTGTTTAAACCATTAATTTTTTTACGACTTTTCAAGCGCTAAAATTCGCAGAGTTTAACTTCGGACTCGCTAAAATCCGACGGCCGAACTGTACAACTGATGAAGTAATGGTTATATTAAAAGAAAAATGAAAGTATTTAGAACCACAGTATTCAAATGGCTTCTTCTGTTCCAGAGCGCGTGTCAGGTTTTTAGTGATCCATCTATGTTTCTTCATATGTCCTTTCTACTGTAGGGCTACGGTTACCCTTTCAATTGTTCACGTAGCCCCAATAACCATCAGGTCATCGGCTTCACGCGGCTCAAAAGGATCGCGCCATCGTTTCAAGCTTGTTCTTTACCAGACAGATACGATGAGTTACCCATCGCTCGCCGTCCACACGCCCACTTTCTGTAAAATGAGTGCTAATTTTATCTTGCCTGTCAGAGACACGAACGGTCCGCAAATGTCAAGTGAATCAGCTATTCATCTTCCCACGCTATCTGTAAGAGAATATTGCAATAGAATCTCAAAGGGCGAAGCTAAACTTCTTCATATAATATGATATACGGTAAAGAACAAACTTTTTGAGTACTTTAACCTACGTAGTGTTTTGGCTTTGACCATCTTTAAAATATCAAAAGTACCTATTTGTGGCCTTTGTACTTACCTACCTATAATAAGTAGTTATATTATACCTTACAATTCCACAGTACTAGCTATTCCCCGCGGTTTCGGCCGCATCTTTAGTTACTGCTCTGCTCCCGTATGTTGTAGCATTATGTTATATAAGCCTATATATAAATAAAAGAAAGAATGAAAATAAAATTATTTTTGTACGCACAGTAATTTACAAATAATAAATAATAATTTACATAAACAGAAGGAAAAAAGTTAAAAACCAAAAACAAAAATTAGAATGCCTAGTGCGCAAGTCCGCGGGGAGGTCATCCGCAAGGCGAGGCAGGCAGTTGACCTCGCCAGGATTGGAGTGATTGGGGGCTTCAGGATGCGACGCACCGAAACTGGTGCCGTCATCTTGGAGGTCCTTGGGGAGAACAGCGGCCCCACCGCAGACGCCCTGGTCGAGAAAATCAGGGCTTTGTTAGCCGCGGAGCAGGCCCAAGTGTCCAGACCCACAAAATGCATAGACATGCGCATTATGGGCCTGGACGACTCCGTGATGGTGGATGAGGTCGTGGCCGCCGTCGCCAAGGCGGGAGGGTACCCTACCGAGCAGATGCGGGCAGGCACTATCCGCACCAACAGCACGGGGATGCAAACCGTCATAGTGAGCTGCCCCGTAACGGTGGCCAAGGCCGTCACGGGGGGAGAGCTGAAAACTTTTGGTGGGCTGGGTCTCCGCCCAGGTAAAGGTTCTCAAGCCCAGACTTCTGCGGTGCTACCACAGTCCCGTGGGGCACCACGTGGGAGCCTATTATTATTTATACACGAGGGAATACTTAGTAAAACCGTAGGGACTCTGCAAAAGGTCTGAAGCTTACTGGGGCCCAGGGTCTCTTTCTGAAAGGAAGGCTTGGCCCCAGTGCGAAAGGCAAAGAAGGAACAAGGTGAGGTGCTTATTCAGTTAGTTATGGTATGCAAATAATTGAATTGAATTGAGTCTGACATTGTTATCTGCTCCGCCCAAAAGCGGGAATTATCATAGGAAGATTTTTGCCCACCATATAAAAAAAGGATTTGTTACTAATAATTACTTTTTCTAATTATAAATTCCCCAGATATTTGAACAAACAACCATGCATGAGAGTAAATAAACACAAAGTAAAATAACAGACAAACACAATAAAGTTAACTCGCTCGAAATAAAATACGAGAAGCTTACGTTAATGTAAATGGTTTAAACCTTCGGGATTATAAACTAATAGTTTTCCACCTACACATTCTAGTTGCTAAAACACAGAAAGTCGTTAGTCGTTTTGTGTGAACAGTCTTATCCCGAGGGCAGACACTATCGTCTAACAGTATTTCCCAAAGTGGGCGATAACGCCCCCTAGTGGGCGCTGCAGGTCTCAAGGGGGGCGGTAAGAGACCCAGAAAGAAAATGGAGGCGTTGTGTAGAGGTTTCAAGTTGCGGGTTATAGTAAAACTTTCGTTTAGAATTCTCCGTTAATATACCCACATAATATACATATATGTATAGGTAACAATAATTAATTAATCTAATTTGAAGTTATAGTGGTTTTTAAATAGGTGAAAAAATGGGGGCGCTAATAAAATATTTATTCTCAAAGTTGGCAGTAGACAAAATAAGTTTGGGAACCACTGGTCTAGATCTATGTTTTTAATCTAGTAATTAGCTTCTCGGGACACAAGACTTATATTACCATGTTGTGTTGGTCTTGCTACAACTGCTCTCAAAGAGAATGATTAGGTGTGGCTTTTTGTGACTAAACAAAGGGACTATATTTCGGTCGGCAAACGTAATTTGCGGTGTGGCGCTGCTGACTATGACAGATAAAGTTTTGAATAAAGAATTCGAATATTCCGTTCTTTTTCTTTGTTGTTTTTAAAAATGGAAACTGAACAATTTTAAAGTGCGGTATGCGGTAAATAAGTTGAACCCGTTGCTATGGTTACGCACTGTCCCGGACATCTATTGAGTCTCGAAATTCGATCACTACGCATTCAAGGCCATGTTGTTTCAATTTGTGTGTCGAGGATTCTGAAAGGAAGGTCCGACCCTGGTATGAAGGTTAAGAAGTAATGTGCTGGGTCGTTTAGTCAGTAAAAGTCTGACACTGTTTCCCGCTCCACCCGAGGGTCGTCATTATTTAAAAAAGTTGACCGCCATGATGTTTCAACTTACGTGTCGAAGATTAAACAAAAGTTTGTAAGATTTGAATAGATATCAGTCCCCAAGATACAGGCTACGCCGAATTTAGGGACCACCATTTATTTTACACAATGAAGTTGTCAATAGTTACTACTACATAACATTAAGTTACGATATTTCTTAAGGCAAACATGTGACAAAGGTTTAATTTGTTATTATCTCCTTTATTTACTTAAAAATACATTTATTACATATTTAAATACTTAAAAAATAAAAATTGTTTACAAATAAAAATATAAAAAAAATAGTGTACCACCGATATCGGGAACAGGGTCCAAGGTACTGGCGGTCAGGGCTCTAGAGAAAGGAACCTCCTGACAATAAAAGTCGTGTCCAGGAGTACCTTTTTCTGAATCAAGCCGATTATTACTATTGATTTGACAACACAATTCTTTTCTCATATATCTTGTTTTATAATACAACGTAATCACATTTCAAGGTCCATTTATCGACGTACCAAAACTAGCCGTCATTTTCTTTATTCTCGTACAAACAAAGCCAACGGAACATTTACAAAAATCACCGTCTATTTCTTAACAGGACTAGACTAGCTCTGTAGCTAATAAAGGCTGTGCGTACTCGTAGTTTTGGTTTCTAATTGGCCCTCTGTTCAGCTTGCTCTCAGATAATTGGATTATCTTGCGAGTGTTTCCGACGCCCGTATCCTCATTTGGTGTTTAACTGATTGTAAGACTCGCGCCTGATGCCACCATCTTTGAATTTTGTCACAGATATGTAATTGGGCATGTAATTTAGTTAGTTGGTGAATTTGGAACGCAAATACCTAATTTTGGTGATGTAATTACTTACCTGTCAAAGAGACCGCATGCGTGTTTTGATTGAGGTTGTGAGTAATTTTGGTGTTGGAAGTTGTTTATTCATGGTGATGTCATAAACTAGGACTGGAGTTCAAAGAACAGTTTGTACTATTTGTTGTTCTCTAAAGCCGTAACTATACGTAACTTGAGGCGGCGATCTCTCGCGGCAGGCCTTGGTAGAGGCTATGGTCTGGAGTGAGGAGGAGTGGCAGGCAGTCCTTTTGCGCAGCAATAATGCTAGCAAAAGAGAAGGCCGACCGCATCAGGCAAAGGCAACGACGTTCGATCCCGATTTCCGGCCACCGTAGTACACGTCATCGGCGCGATTAAAAAACGTGGTGTGCACAGACACTTTTATTAACTTAAATAAAGTATAATATAAATAAATTGTACTTATATTGGAACATGTACCTTAAAAACCTTTTTCAGATCTGTCTAATGCTATCGCGAATATAATATATACGCGTTGCAAATAATTTAAAACAGTTGCTATGATTTTGCACAGTCCCCGTTGCGCAGCCTGCCGCACTTCGATTGAGACTCAAAAACCTGTTACGATTGTGGTCCAACTTTCAAGCCACGTATTGTAGACACTTACTCATCATTTTATGTATGCCAAGTAAACACCATCTCCGCCTAGCAAAAAGTTCAGGGTCCCACAAAGTTACAAATTGTTTACCCAGGTAAATTGCTTTGTAAAGCTCCAGGCGGTAAAAAAATGCGTCTAAATCTGTCATGAGAGCTTCAAGTATATTCATCTTGCGTTTGCAACGTTATTTATATACGGGACCCGGGTATTAAATGTCAACGGGGCAATTTATTTCCAGATGCCAAAGATTTTTCCCTGGTGTTGCCTGTTCAAATATTATTTTAACCTTGGTTGGGAAAGGTTATCTTGGAATTGTATTGGGTAAAGTGGGTCCTGGTTTTGTGCGGGTAATTCAAGATATTGATACATTAAATTGTTACTTTGTTTAATAAAACTATTTCTTGGTATTTTTTCCTATACTTAATTACAGCTGGGTATAGTAAATTTTGATACAAGTATAGGAAGTTTGTCATTGCGACCGAGACGAAATCCGCACGAGCCGTAGGCGAGTGACCGCGAGTGTGTTATGGAGCCGAAGGCTGCAGTGACAAATTCGCACGTGTATTATTTAATACTTAATACACGAAATTATTTAATACTTACTAAGTTCTGAAAATAATTTGAATTTAATAGAAATATAGTTGAAGATCTTTGGAGCCTCCTCCAAATCTTTTCTATCAAAATCAATACTTTTGTTGAAAGAAAAGCTGTAATTGGAAACCAATCCTCAACAACGAATACAGTATTATAAAATTATGATTAACAGTAATAAAGGCTTAATATATTATTATTATATACTGAAAATTAAATACTGATACATTAATTATAATTTTAATCATAAAGCTTAAAATGTATTGATAAATTGTCCATTTGGCCTCATAATCTGCGTTTCAAATGAGAGTAGGTACCTACTATGTTTTTACCAATAATAATAACAATATTATTATTAATTCCCTTTATTAAAATTTCAATAATGGCAACATTACACGGCAATTACAAACAATATTGCCATTATTATTCACAAATTATTGAAATGGACCTATAGAATTATAATACTTGTAAAACAATTAACGAGTCATATCAATCATTTTCATTAATTTATTGTCATAGGCGTTTACTCCGATGGTTAATACATTACCTATGTGTCAACATTTAACAAATTTATGGCTTTCAATTAAATTTTAATAATTATGAAATTATGTTGAAGTAGATAATTCACCAAATTCTTGGTTTTCAGTAATTTTATTGTATTAATAAAATTATTCGAGTTGTTTATGTTGCTTTAATTTACTGAAATATTTATTCAGATCCAGTTATTTTTAGGGTTCCTCAAAAGGAAAAAAACGGAACCTTATAGGATCACTTTGTTGTCTGTCTGTCTGTCAAGACCCTTTACATCGGAGATGCAAGGAGGTATCAAGTTGAAATTTAAACCATATACTCGAATTTGCGGTCCCTTGAAGCGTTAAAAAAAAACAAACTTCTAAGTTAACGGGAAAAAGATACGGCCGATCAAAAAGCAAAAAGCCGTTTCCCCGTTTAACTAGAAGCCTAAAATGTGGCACGAAACAAGGTCTCATAGCACAAGGACAAGGATAAATATGAAAACAAAAAAATGTGATTACGTCATAAAAAATGGATCAAAAAAGTCGATTGATACGGAACCCTAAGTGTGCGAGTCCTACTCCAACTTCTCCAGTTTTTTTGGAATTGCTTACATATCGGACGCGTTCACAATTATGTAAAATCACATGCACTATACACGTAGACCTAGAACTTTAACCTAGATCTGTAGGCCATAAAAATAGTTTCTGTATATCTACTTGTTTATTCAATTTGTATCTCTATGGCTAAATAAATGTGATTTTCTTTCTTTCATCCTCATTAAAAAATATATATATTATTTTATTATTTATAGTATTATTAAAAAATATTATGATTACTAGTGTCTGAATTGTAATTTTTTAAATTATATTTAAAATTACTATGGTATGTAAAGGCTAATGGCTAATGAAAAAAAAAGCCTTTTTTATTTCATTTTATAATTATTTTAAACAATAAAAAACCAGGACATATAGTAAAAAGCACTTATTCCGATACGGCGGCATGATCAGTCTAAGTTCGTGATTGTTCTCACAACTTGTTCATTCAGTTTATAATTAAACTTCGGTCAAGTCCTAGTTGACTTCGCTGTACTTGTGGGGCTCTCGGGAACTTTCTTCGTTTGTTTACCACTGCTGCTATGATTATCCTTTAAGTGCCTCCTAGATTGATAAATATTCAATTTGTTGTTAACACTATTATACTTGATTATACTAGTAGCTGATAGTCGAAGGCTACTACAAAATTTCTTGATAAATGTTTCAGCATAGTCTACGAAGATATTATTACATATTTTTGTGCGTATTTTGCGATTTGCAGTTCATTTTTTTTTAATTGCTATAAACTAGTGCTTGACTGCGATCCCGCCTGATGGTAAGCAGTGATGCAATCGTTAATGGTAAGGCGAATAGGCACCAAAATGTCCTTTCCTTGGTATTATTCGTCAAATTGATGAGCTCCTTAGTAGTTCTTAAGTTGAGCTATACGAATACTGACAATTGCTCGCATTGGATCTGTACTTATGGTTCTTTCCAAAAAATACCATTTCTGACGTTAATGTAAAATATTGTTAACGTAAATATTGTTCTCATAAATGATTTGATCATTACATGTCTGCACTTTAAAAGATACTTTGACACCTGAGTTTCGGTGTTTCTTGTCAGGTTAGTCAGCTAGCAAACACCGGCCTCATCTAGATTAATCTGGCGAAAAAAAAAGAAATATATTTTTAAAAACCTATTTTCAAAAATAAATATCATTTTTGGCATTTATAAATATCACTATCAATAATTGATTAGGTATATGATTTTTATCTTATTAATTTATAATTTATTGGTTGAGTTGATAATGTGATTTTAATTTTTTTACAATTTGATTTTGTTAGTTTATTTTCATTTAATTGTGTATGGACTCTCGTATGAAAATAAATGGTATTGCTATTATTATGATACTCGTAGTACCTAAGGTAAAAAAGAATACCTTCTTACTTGCAATAATGACATGTATCTATCTATCGGAGTCTGGTATCCACACTTAGTAATACGCGGCACGTTGTGTGTGTAATACGTCGTAATCATTAACAATCTTCCTAACTTAGAGGAGAGCTTTTACTTTGTGTCTAAGTTGGAAAGTTATGATGATAGTTTTACTGAGTATAATTGTATAAATACATACAACTATTTGCATGACATGTTGCGTGTAATAAAATACAGCTGCTTGTCTACACAATTAATTTAATCATATATAATAATAATTTATTCAGCTACACTAGTTACAGTCCGAATCAGAAACTTGCATTTTAAAGCTAGGAAAAAGAAACTTACATTCAGCGGGTTAAATTACCCTTAACAATAAAAGTCCAGGCTCTTCATATCGCAGCCAGTACCACTAGCCAATAAGGTCGATCCAGGGATTCCTTGCCGTGCGCTGCATTCGGAGCCTGTCGCCTAACTGTCCACGTTTTGATTAGCCATCAACTTTTCATGTGGTAAAGTGTAGCCTCAGTTTTGAAATATATTGAGAGAGAACTTTTTATGAAAACATATCATTTACCTATTTAGAATAAATGATATTTTCTAAATAATATCTTGTCAAAAAAATTGGTATTTCTCGCATGTGTGTCTACATGTCGAGAATTTCCAAATGTACATATACCTAGACGATATTCAATCAATCTAATTAATAGGTACTTAAGCTTACAACGTTCTGAATTTCATTGTTTTAATTTTGACGTTGGTACCAGGTCCCGACCTTGTCATCAATTATATATTTATCATTACCAAGTAGAATATGTGTGCTCTAGAAGGACGGAAATGAAAAAGGAGAAGCCATTGATATTTTTATCTGCCTAGTCGAACATTAAACAACTTCAAAGCGAGATGTTGAATTTTTAAGTGTTACAAGCAGCAAATTGGAAAAAATAAAGAATATTGTGACCCTAGAGTATTCAACATATGAGGAAAAGTTGTTTGTATGTTGGTCCACGGTATCCTTTGGAAATATTGGTTTAATTACAAAAATGTTGGTAGGTGTCCCTTAAGTGGACCGATGACTTGGTGTATGTTGTGGAAATCTAATGGACGTGAATCGCACAGGACCTACCTTGTACTGACCCTTGGCTTGTGGAGGCTTTTGTTACCAACTTTTAATCAAAATGATCAAATCATATTTTTATTTTGGTAATTTAATACAAAACAAAAAATTGAGACGCAAAAAAAGGGAATATAAAGCTACAAAATCTCTACGCCGGAAAAGAATACAGTACTTACCTACAAAAATCTAACAAGATCCGCAGAACATTGCTAGTAACTATTAAATAGTTTAGGCCGAGTTTTAATTGATTCCTTTTATACAAAGAGGTAATACGGTTTTATGATTCGATTGCTCCGTTTTATTACTGGTTTTAAGAGGCTTTTAAAAGAATCTATTCGGAAGCGTAATCTAGAATGCTAATAAGTCGAGAATGAAGTTCCGTCTTTTGTTTATCTAAGTTAATTAACACAAAGTTGGAGACATTCAAGAATGACTCCTGTCCATTTGAAAATAGAAGTTAAATAAAGATATTCTAATTTTAACTAGCAACCCGCCCCAGCTTCGCACGGGTACTGATATTGAATATATTATGCATGTATCATGTCCATAAACCTTCCTCTTGAATCACTCTATCTATTAAAAAAACCGCATCAAAATCCGTTGGGTAGTTTTAAAGATTTAAGAATACATAGGGAGGAAGCGAGTTTGTTTTATACTATGATTACATAGTATAAAACAAAGATATCAAGCGAGTATTTATCAAAACAAGATTGCAATGTTTTTTTTTTCATATTTAGCTTTTATATACACATTTAAAACTCGTCAATACGAATCACACGAGCCCAAATCATTTAATTACAGAGTCCCATGGTCACTTTCCGGTCCCATCATCAAATCAACTCCACCACATAGTAATTTTGCATTGTCATCTGATTGACACAAACATGCAAAATTTCAGCTCAATCGGTAACCGGGAAGTGTATCAAATTTAATTTACAAGATCACAAACATCAGAACAGGTGAAACGAAATAAAACCTTGTAATACATAAATGATCTACAAATCACCATTACTACAATATGTACCTATGTGGTTTTTTGTGGGGAATAAAAGCCTCCCTTATATTAAAAAAGAGAATTCTAACATCGGTGAGCGAGGCTCAGAAACAGGGTAGTGAGATAGATTTTAATTTTAGATTCAGCTCATATGTCGTATGAAATTGAAACGCGAAAAAGTAAAAGTTATTTTGGACGAGACGCCCTTTTGTATCGTTTTAATGTATTTTTTTTTTTCGTTCCTAATAACAGCCCTATCAATATTTAGTAACCTGTGAGTGTAGAGGTAAACATGTTAGTTCGGTGATAAATCTCTAAACAAAAACCTCTAAATGTTTTTTTTTTTCACTGAATATGTACAAACTTTTTCGCTGAATGTTGACCACAGGCTTACTAAATAGGTAATAAAGCAAAAATCAAAACAGATTTAAATTTTGTAAAAATAAACATGACACAGGTCTATGTCAACGAAAATTTGCATTGTATTAGAATACTTTACGTCTGTGGTATTTGTAAGTTTGTTATTATTGTAATAACAATAAAATAAGTTATTATTGTTATGTTAAACGAACGAATTCGGATGAAATTAGGCACTCAAATAGACAAGGTCCTGGAATAATATATGAAATCCTTTTTATTTCTGGAGTACGTTTTCTTATGTATCATTGTTTTTCATGCCATTCTTCACCACATTTGTTTGGCTGTAGAGATTGTCTTAAGCATCCTTTCTGTTGAGTACATGAAGTTTAATTTAAAAAAAAAACTACTTTCAAGCGGGCAAAGCGCCTGACAGTAGCTAATAAGATAATACATATCAACAACAAAAAGCAATAAAAGCAAGCTATCTAAAACACAACACATGAAACAGTTATATTGTGAAGTTAGTAGCATGTCAGACAACAGGCCGATAACCTAGGGAACCCGTCGAACTATAAACTGGGCTCGCACTTCCCCCAAGGGGGTACGCCGAACCGTTACCCATGTACTACCAGAGCCATCCGGTTGTACGTACCGTTGTCGAGAAAATACTGAATTAAATATGTGTAGTAGATAGAAAATGGAAATAATAAATGGTATTTTATACAACGTTGAAAGGCTTAGGTCGATAAATTGTAAAAATGTATGACTTTACCGCTTCACCGTTATTTTTGACGAAATAACGTGAGCTCTATATTTCAACTTATGTATGGACCTACTAAGGCCATGGATCTACTGAAGCCAAGGACCGGCTTCTGGAATTAAGGTCCGGCCCCGGTACGCAGGGTTAAGAAGGAATACGGTGGGTATTTAGTCTGTAAAAGTCTGACACTAACTCCCGCTCCGTGGCGGGAGTAAGTGTCAGGCATTGGGTTATTTTACCCACAAAAAATGAATTAAAAATATCTTTTTGGAAAAATGATCTTTTAAACTCTGTCATAATTGACAACTATTACGTTCTATTGCTAATCTATACTTTTTAAAAACACTTTTGATAGAAATGATCGTTTGGAAATTAAACATAATATACGCAAAGGAAATGTCCATAATTGTTCTTGCGGCAATGGATACAAATTATATATTCAAGTATATATAAACAAAGTGAAATTCACTTATCAGTAAAGGGGGTTTTAAATTCCAGAATATATGTCATAAAAACTACGATCTATCAAACAGATTGGGGACATTGGGAAATTTTACAGCTGCAATTTATCTAAGTTCCAACAGCAAAACAGCAAACTTCTAGATGATATATCTAGAAGTTTGTTCCGTGATTAAAAAAGGAGAAATACTTATTAATTCAACGAACAAATTCGCTAAAGCTTTCCAAAAAACCATCGACATGTAAACCACGCAGGAATTGAACCCCCTCAGACCGGATGTATTAAAATTTCCACAGTTTAACTTTAGGGTGCGCGTGGCGATGCGTTTTGGTATTCACGTACATACCTATACACCTTCCAACTTATACATCCCAACACAGGATTTTCTCTTTAGGCCTATAACAGCCCCTAATTTATACCATATTTTGTAGCACGTAAAGTCGGTTTTTCAACAAACATATTTAACACTGTTGATCGCCAGGAAATTGTTGAAATATTAATGGGTACGTTATGCTCAATTTCCTGGCTTTCAACGAGTAGCTATCGGGGACTTTGTCCTCTAAAATGTTAATAGGAATACTTGTTCAATTAGTTGATAGATAATTAGCAGTTTAAATAGGGCGCGTCATTGTTTTAAATCGGAAAGGATATTAATTTGTAGTTTATATGACCGTGAAACTGCTTTTTATGAGGCATTGAACGATATGATTTATCAACTTTAAACCCATTAGAATTTATAATGGTTATGACTTATAAAAAACTTCGCTGTAAATAAAAAATACCATATTTTGGTGTACAATTTATTATTTCTGGTTAAAAAAAAAAAACAGAAATAAATTGAGAAACAGTTATAACCACCCTTTCTAAACAAAGGCCGATTTATGTAGATTTTTTGTTTCACAATATTGCTCGTTCCTGACGAATAAAACGCCAGTCCTTCCAAACTCCGGCTTTCATCAATCCAACATTTAGAATTTTTTATTTTTCAAACAATAGTCGTCGTGTTTTAAGCCGTGGTTTCGTTATTTTAAAAATGTGAGTCGGTCAGTAGCACTTTGTTAGCCCGAGCATCCGACATAAGGGCTGTGAGGAGAGATCAACGCTTTTGAAAAATTACATTTATTAAATTTGCAAACGTTATTCATCACGGCATCCGTTGATTATTCCAATTTTTCGCTTCGTCCGTTCCCGTTAATTGTTTTCGCAGTCGATCCAATTCGCTCTTCAGTTAGCTTTACAATTTGAAAGTGTCATTTGATTCGTGATGGATTTCGGAAGTTTTTTGGCAATTTCACGGTTCACGGGTATCCCCAATGGATTCTGTTTTGTTTCAACATACATCTGAATCGACGGATCAACGCCGATAACGTAGTTCCACGCAATTGTCCCAAAAAGTGTTTGTAGCGAATGTAACAGCCATTTTTTTTTTTAGAGGGAAAATATTTTTAATTTTGTTTCGTGAATGTGTGCTTTAATTTTGTTGGGTTTCCTTTAAGGAATTAATACGATTTTGTATGGTGTAGCTATTAAGTTGGATTGACACCGAAGCCATAAATAAAACAAGTGAAGTTAATAATGTGTGTAGCCTAATTAAATTAAATGAAACCCAACAAACAATTATTCAAAAGTACTGTGGACCAACTTATGGTTTTGTTCTCAAAGTTAATTATATAAAAAACTTAGACATGATAATAAATTCTTATCATACAAAACGGCATCAGTTAATGATAGAAGTACACAACAAAATAAATATTACATTAAAAACAGTAATGATCATAAAAGTGTCACAATAAATAATAAAGTTTAATTTAAAATATCGCACATAACGGTGGCGAAATGTCTCAATTTATTTTATGTAAGCGTGACAAAAGCTGTAAATGTGGAATGGTCAATTAAATCATGGCAATTGCCACGCCTATGCTGACCAAAACTGTGTTTTCATGTAAAACTGCGTTAATGTTAAGTTACTTAACTTAACATTCCACAACATAACCAATTACGATAAGAGTTCGCTGATTGCTTATTTTCTTTAGGCGTTTTCATTTTCAACAAAAACACTGTAAGGAGATTTAGTATTCAATTTAGTTGGTGACATACAGAATAAATTTCATTATCTACACAAATTGAGTCTTTTGTAATGTGATAGACGTGCAATTTAAGAAAATAAACGTTATTAAAAAAAGATTACTTGACTGATTATTGTTTAATACAAGCTTTCCAAGCCACACGGGGTTCGCGTAGTAGATTGCGACCCATTCCGTCTCCTAGGTTTGAGTCCCAGCTGTGGGAACATTAAAAGGTTGATTATGCTGCATATACTATGCTTACAAACTTTCACAAGCACACCTCTAAAACTTGGCCCCATTCCTCTTGAGGTTCCTTCGTAATCGTGTAGTTGAGAACAATGCCACAGTTTCCTATCGATAACTGCAGTGGTATCGATTCCGCATTCGGTGTGCTTGGTATCGATATCACCGTTTCCCTAAATGTCACAGTTTGCATATAAATGAGTTATCAATAAACATAGAATAGAATTTATGGTTTGTCTATGACAACTGATTTGAAAATGGAATGAAATTGTTGATGGAAACATTTGAGTTTGGAAATGGACCGATATTATCTTCTATGTAAAAAATGAATTCTTATTTGCCTTAGTCACGCTGACGACATAACTTGACGACAACTTTGCAGATATCTGGATTTCATTTATCTTTTTTAGGATTTCTAATACTTTATAGGTTTTATTTACATAGCCTGTACTTTTATACTGCTGTGCAAAAAATCAACAGCAGCAGTGATCCATCATTGGTTGCGATTGCTGGTGTGGCAGTAAGTTTTTTTTAGGTTTTATGTCACTAACCGTGTAGTTAATTTTTTTAGTAACCGTTGGACCAGTGTTGTCTTAAATAATTATTATTAAAGGCCTTCCTCAACTTCTTCCAGGTAGTTTTTCTTTCGGGCCACCTCGCACAGGTTCTTATGGCAGGCGTCTAGGTCATCTCGCCACCTCTTCCCAGGTCAACCTACATCGTGAAGACTCTTGGCTAACAGTCAGAGTGCATGCGGCTGATGTGACCCGCCTAATCTCATTTTAGCCTGGCAGCCTTTTTTTCCGCGTCTATGACCCGTTTAAAAGCAGCAAAGTAGGAAAATATCAGAAAACTATGACGACTATTTAACTTTCGCGCAGTTTGAAAGTACCTAGCTAGACAGTACAACGTATATCGTCAGCTAAATCGCCTAAAAATAGTCTGTATGTCGGCTAATTATTTTATATGATATAGCCTTTTTTAACCGGCCAGCTTCCAAACCAGATACGAAAGCAATCTTACCAAAAATAGCGGAGAAAATATTGATAATAGAGACTTATGTTTCGGTCAAATACCTTTAAAAAACCAAAGTAAAGTATGGTTTATAATACCACACATCTTCAGGTGAAGCATAGCATTAGTTTGGTAATCAAGCATTCATCCACAAGCCATTACCATATCTAATATGTGCGTGCCTTCATCATTTCATTGTGTTTAATTCTACACTAATAAGTTCCGATACTGTAAACCACATCAAAGGTCCGAATTAGCATGAGCGGGCACGTTTGAGGGATAATAAAGCGGTAGTGGTAGTCAGCAAGAGCACCTTAGGGGCTAATTTCGCTTGGCAAGTAATGATTATGAGTCTGGCGCGAGGCCTGCAAAGGACCGCAATATGCAAATGATTTTAGCCTTTAGCGTTCAACTGTCCGTCGCTCCTGTAAAATAATTACATTAAAATTAACTTCGATGTTATTTTCTTAGAATTTAGTCGTGGCCTTATAGTAAGAGAATCTAATTAAAGTTTGTGAAGTAATTACAATTGAATTAAGATGAAAAATAAAATTTAACTTTACCAATCTACTAAGACTAGTACAGATACCCTACTTTGAATTTCCAGGAAATCGTTTGAAATTCATTTTAACTCTATAATAGCCAGAAAGAACATTTTTACTACCATATTTTGGTCTCGTTTAGGTGGAGTGAGAGATAATGGACGGTCGTCGTACATTGCCATATAATCTGAATATGTCTGAAGTTAGGCTCTGCGAATTTAAGTGCTTGAAAACACATACAAAAAAAAATTAAAAAAAAAATGCCAATAACAGTTTTTAACGACAATAACAAGTGCAAATTGCATTCATTTGTATAAACCATTTATTTTTTTACGAGAGAAAGGCTAACTTCAGGCTCGCCAAGATCTGATGTCCGTACTGTATGACGAACGCCCAACGCGCCCCGCAACGCGCCGCTTCTTCACAAACGAATACTAAAACTTGCTTGTGATCCTCCACTCTTCCCTTGATAGGGAAACCAATGTCTTATCGTGCTTTCTAAGATACGAGAGACATAATTTAAAAGATGATCAATGTTCCTCGAAATGATTAGGGACAGACTAAAAAATAACATAATAAATATGAGCACAAACAGACTTCTTCAAGTAAATCCTGTAAAGAGAAGATGATGAACTATTAAACTAAAGTATCAGAAATAAATCACTACAAATAGCTATTCCACGCGCCTCAAGGATTTGTCAGCAAATGTAGAGCCAACTGCAGGACCGAAGCCTACTGGGGCCCCGGTCCGATTTCTGAAAGGAACGTCCGACCCTGGTATGAAGGCTAAGAAGGAATGAGGTAGATCGTTTAGTCGGTAAGAGTCTGACACTGATTCCCGCTCCGTCCAAGGGCAGGATTCATCATAGATGATTTTTCCCACCATAAAAAAGTACTAATATCTATTAAAGACGAAAATTGTTATGCACGTATGCTTAAACAACTGAGCGGATTTTAATGCCATTTAGCCCACGGGTATACCATGTTCTGTAATAGCATTATAATATGCTTTTTATCCCCAGAGCATAGCAAACCTTGGAATAATTTTCTACTTTAACATGGACAAAGCCTCTACTAGCTAATATACAATACCTAATCTCTCTAACAATTAATTATAATTTTACAAGCCTATCTTAAATTCTTAGATCTCTAGTGTACTAGAGGATCATTAATAATTCTTATTAAATTTCATAAACTACAAAATGAATGTTACACTATTATTAGGCAGTGTTGTCTTGACAGCGTCTCAAAACTTCAAGCACATTTATAAATCTTCAATAACTGAAACTAACAATCACTCGGAACAAAAGAGTAGATTTACTTTCAACGCTAAAATATTTCTCTTACAAAGATTAAGTACAAGGAGAATGCTCCATTTAGACGATTAAGCTTTTGTTAATAAACGCTTGAGCGTAACAACAAAAGGGGTGACAAATAATTCGTTTATTTACCCTCTAAAGATAGGATAATCATTGAAGAAGACGGTAATCGGGCAGTCCTGAGTTATTGGACACTTTTGTTGGCTTTAATCACGTGATAACGTGGAAATATAGCTGGCTGTTGCTTCTTTCTTCAACTGCTATGGGCCTTAAGTAATGTGGTGTGTAAAGTATCTTCTTTTTTTTTAAGTCAACAGTTGACTCTTTTGATAGTTTGGTCTAGTACATGTAGGAAGTCTAATGCAGGGGTGGCCAAATTTATTTTTACTCAGCTTCTACTTTTCACTGAATAGATTGTTCGAAAGGGATGCCTCGGCCACGGACCTAGAACGGCAGTAAAAGTCTGACACAAAAGAGTGGGAGAAAGCGTTGGGTGATTTTTCACATAAAAAAAGATCATAGATAGGTTTTAGTTATTATATTAAAAGTCTGATACTCTCTCTGCAACCTTAAAAAAAGAGATTCTACAGTTACAGATTGAGTTTTGATGTGTTTTACGGAAATACACAACTGAATAAAATGTTTGTTGCATTTACAGCAATATTAAATTTGATTAAAAAAATCATGTATTTTTCCACATCAACTCTCCAAAACTTTTGAATTCTGTTTCCCAAAATAAACTCAAAGGTATTATTTACAAAAACTTTTTCACACATACATGTTATGTGACGCGTCGCGCCGTGCAACGAGCAACTATATAAATTATAGAAGTTTTCAACTTTAAAATGCACCATTTGCTCGGAGCTCTCGTCGACTTTTTAATCTGTTGATCAAACAGACGGCCGGCCGACGACAAATTTATTCTTGTACACAAAGATCTTAATCGCAATGTTTGCTTTTGAGCTTCAGCCCTTTTAAAACTGAAGATATATTCCGCTAAACTACAAGAAAAATTTAAATATAAAACGTTTGAAGTCGAGCTTTGAAAACTTGTGGTGGAATATTTTTGCGTTCATCGTGATTAAGTTCTATTGTGAAGAAAAGATGTTATAATTTGAAACTTAAATGTATGTCAAATGTCTCAAGGAGTTGTCAACTGTAAGGGCCCAGTAGCGTCGAAGCCTTCGGAGCCAAGGGTTGATGTAAAAGCGGAACACCGGGGCCCTGGAGCTAAGGCAAGAAGGAGCGGAGGGTCGTTTAGTCATTAGAAGTCTGACACTGTCTCCTGCTCCGCCCGAGGGCGCGATTCGTCATTCGATGATTTTTCCCACCATAAAAAATGCATATCAAATACAATGTTGGTTATCTTTACCTACTAATGTAGATTGGTTGAGTTTGCAGTAGTTGGATATCGGTACGTCTACCTGTTCGAAGTGTGTTTACCTTAATGAAAACAGAAATATATTACGGTTTATAAGAATCTGAAACACACGACGTCATATCACCATTGTCACCGCTGCGATTTTTTTTCTTGTCACCAACGAGAAAAATAATGTAATCTTATTCTGTCACTAACCGCTTCCCAATGTGTTATCGCTGTCAAAATAGAAAAAAAAAAACAACAAAAGATGCCAAATTATGATTTGTTTGAGAAACTTTGTAACACCGTATGTCAGGTGTGTATTTCTGCTCTGATCTTGGCATCCGGCCAAGGCATTGTTATTTAAAAATCTTTAAAAACCACAGAACACGTTTCCAAAAAAAAATGCCCGCATAGAGTTAAATTACGTACAAAAGTGTTGGGTATCCTGAACTGGCAAGTGTAAAAATTCAGTTATATCGGGTATTAAATAATATTTGGTACATACACGTTTTCACTATTTTTTTTTTTAAATAAACAAAGAGAGAAAAAAAATATTTTTGTCACTTATAGTCACACCCACAACAGAAACAATATATAGGCACATGTAAAATTGTGTATCACAAAGCTGCGCCAAATAGGTCCAGTTCAGCAAAAATGCCACATAGCTACGTAGCAGTTGCCTGACTCTAGTTTTAACTGAACCTAATTAAGAGTAAAATTCATAATATTTAATATTACTTACTTATAACTAAATTCCGCCAAGCCCGTTCCGCCACCAGACCACCAGTACGGCGATGCGCCACTGGAACTTGGTGGACAGTTGGACATTACACTCATACGCATAAAATACTTGGGATCACAATATGTCTTATGCGTACGGCTAAAGAGATTTTTTTCGCTGCCAGAGTCTGACCCCTAGACACCTAGAAGTCTTTAATTCAGGTGAACTGGTTACTTCTTGGCAAGCGTGCTCACTGTTTATCACCATCAGGTGACATATGTTTCTGAAAGGAAGGTTCGACCCCCGTATGAGGGTTAAGAAGGAAGAGCGTCGGTGGTTTAGTCAGTAAGAGTCTGACACTGTTTTCCGCTCCGCCCATTTCGTTCTTCGTCATTAGATGATTTTTCTACCTTTCTACTACCATAAAAGAAAAAACCATCAGGTGACGGTCAAAAGTTTCAGAAAAAAAAAGTTTACATATCATGTCAAAAATCATCGAACTGTCAAGTTTTGACAGAAACACAGCATAACCCTACATTATTTTGGAGAGACAATATCGATTCTTCCAAAAATCAACCCATAGAATCTCAAGCTGCAACTGGTTGCTAAATTATTATAATAAGCGGTGGGGTCAGCGTGCAAATTGTGGGGCATTAAGCAAATTCGGTCAAATTAGCGCCGGTACGGCCAATAATAACTGCCGAGCTCCCAGCTCTGCCAACAGTTGCACAACTAAAAACATTATTTACATTATTTTGCATCTTAAACTTGGAATATTTTCTCCAATGCTGTAATCTTCTTTCGCTGATTGGCTGTTGTTGTGGACTTTAAAGGAAACTTATGGTTGGTTGCAGTAATTGCATTTCATATATTTTATGTTCAGAAACATTTGTACAGCGCTTCCGTTCTATTGCAAGAAAATGATTGTGAAATTGTGTTATCGTTAATTTTGTATTGTTTGTAGTTCCGTGTTTACTAGTTTAAACCAGAACGTTTTACGGTCATGTTGTGCATGTCTATTGTTTAATTAAATCTTTTATTAAGTTTTTAAGCGTTACTTGTTTCGTTCATTGAAATGGTTTTAACCACAAGTTAAATTAAACTCTTGAGCCCCAAGCAAAATAATGCCGGCGTTCGCACACCTATTGTATTTCTATTATGTATCTAATTACGGTACTCGAAAGGTTAAAATGTTTTGTTTTTTGGGAAATCATTGACTTCTTTCGCTCTTGGGCGAAGCGGGGCCCTCCCGCACCGCAGATTCAGCATGTCAGACTTTGACTGACTAAATCTAGTGAGCTTTTACAGAACAGGAGTACCTGTATTTTCTTTGTTTTCATTCCAGGCCCGCCGGAATTCTCTTTCACATAATCCATGAGCCCAGTAAACTTCGACCCTGCTGGGCCCCTACGATACTATTACGTTTGCTGAAAGAAATCTCAATGTTAAGTTTTCGCCTATGTACACAAAATCTAATATGTAAAATAAAAACTAAAACAAACGATGTAGGAGTATTTCTTATTATTCTAAATAGAATGATAATACTAAATGTATAGTAAAAACATAATATTTATGTACATTGATTCATTCATAGAGTAAATTCAATTGAAAGCAGGTAACCTGTATGTTAGGTATCTCTGAATACCGGAATAATACCAAGCTAGAATTATCTATTGATTTTCTCGATATTCACACTTTGATTTTCCTTATTCCATTTATTGGAATTCTGCATTCTTGGAAAATTAATCAAAATAGTAGTTTTATTATTTACTCGTATACATTTTCTGTGACGTATGTCTTATGTATGCAATTAGTATACAGGGTGTCATTGACATGTTAACGCAAACGAAAACCATAAATCCAGTACATGATTCTAGACTCCCCAGTGGTGGAATTTTTTGTCGGTCTTTTCTTATTTTTTTTTAATAATTTTTTTTCGTTTTTTAAATTAAACTGTATAAATACGTCATTTTAACATTTTTTGCGAAAAGAATGAGTGAATTACATTCTAAATTAATAATGTCGTCGGGTTTGACAAGAATAACGACTTTATTTGCCTCGGTAATTTTTTTTATTATTTTTTTTTTGCAAAAAAAAAAATTTTTTTCTTTTTTTTTTCAAAAAATATCATTGGGGTTGGTTAGAATAACGATTTTATACAGGCAAAAAATAAAAAAACAAAACTTTTTTTTCAAAATTTTGAAACAAAACCGACGAAAAATTCCACCACTGAGGTGTCCAGAATCATGTACTGGATCAATGGTATTCGTTTGCGTTAACATGTCAATGACACCTTGTATAGTATTTTGCGCCCTACCCAATTGTCCGTTGACCTCCTTGGTAGTGCTAAGTTGAGCTATACGAATACTGACAAACGCTTGCACTGACTGGACAGGTCCATTGAAATCTGTGTGGTTCTTTCCTCAAAAGACCATCTCAAACACTAATCTGCGTTGTTATCATACGATTTGACTATTACATGTTTGCTGTATGGACTTTAAAAGTGACTTTGACTCCTGAGTTTGTCTGGTAGTCAGCTAGGAAACACCAGCCTCATCTAGACTAAACTGACAAAAAAAAATTACGTGTAAAAGTGTTATGAAAAAATAAATATCATTTATCATTAAAATTTGAACACATTATTTAACAGGTGCTATTTATAACACTAAAAGAACAAACGTTGCAACACTTGCGATGTAAATAAAATATGTCAGGCCGCATATAAATTATGCGGTTCACATTTTGTGGCAAATTCGTAAAGGGGCCAGCGCTAAATGAAACGAAACAACTGTTGTTGGTCTCTGGTGTTGCACTGACGTTGGCAATTTTAACTAATGACATCTGACGTCTGATGTCTGACGTCTGACGTTTGGCGCCAGATGGGACACACCGGTCGGAGAGAAGTATTTATTGATTTTCACGTTTGGAAAGACAGGTATCATCTGCTTGTCATTAGTTGTCGTCTTTTGTCAGCTCTAAGAATGAGATCGATGCGTTTTTGTGGCGTTGAGTTAGCTAATTGTTTTGTTTTTCAACATTGTAAATTGTATTTGTATTCAAAACAATTGACAAACAAATAAATTGCTAGAGATTTTTGGAAACAAATAGAGATTCGACATCGTTTATTGCATTATAAGTCTGAGACTTTACGTAGTCAGTTAAATCTAAAATTCAGACTGAATCTTCTAAATAACACTTGCAAATATCTCAAGAAATAAATCTCAGTTATTCTACAGTCTAGCTCAGTTCAATAATATCGTTTTACAAAGAATTACATTGTGGAATAATTCTGCTTTGGAATTCAACTGCGGTAGGTGTAGATAAGACAAGTTCTCTTATCTCGAAAGGGATAAGGAGGTGCTAAACATAGAAACCAGCCAGATGGTTGGATGATACAGTATACATAGAGGAGACTACAGGGTGACATATCTACAATACAGAGATACGAAGCTATGGGTCGCAAAAAAAAAACGAAGAGAGGAAATGTAAAAAAAACAGTTATTCGTTTTAAAAGCTAAATGCAAATGTGAACCGTTCAGAAAACAAATTACTTACCTGCCAGGTGAACTACTTTCCAATACGACTCTACAGCAAAACCAATTAGTTTCCAATTAAAATCGAGGACCTATCGGTTTTTCCTTGACGTAATTCATAATAATACCGGTTTAATTTCGCCCAAAACTGACGTATTAACGAGAAAATTTAAAATTACGGTTTGATGGTAGACGGGGTTTTATAAAAGGGCTAAATCCTTTAAAATCCTCATGCGGTTTTCAGTAAAGCCTTGTACCTCGCCAGTTTTGTTCGCGCTGGCTAACATAATCTGAGGATTACGCGAATTAAAAAAAAATGAAATGACGTAGATATGTATTAATCTTTTATTCGCTTTGTGGACCATTCGTGAAGCGTTTGTGGTGTGTAGTGTTTAAGTTATTGTTGTTTTAATTTTTATTGTGCTAGTTCTGCATATACAAAATTTAGTTAGAAAGTGGATTCTGTTTATGCAGAACGCAATTAGGTATTTTAAATGTTTAGTAGGGATAGTAAACTTTGTGACAAACATAAAACTAAAAATATCAATTTTGTTATTTATGTAATGTTCAAATGCATAAGAGCTGCTTATGCTTATTTCTATAGAAATTTCTTCTAGAAGGTCTACAGAAGGAAAAAAACTAATGTAAATGATAGAGTGCTGTGTACTTATAAAGATCGGACCAGAAGTATTTTAGTTTGACAATATTTTTACTGAGTAGAATTTAGAAGTTGTGTTTGATTTCATTTATGACAAAACCACAAAAGAACTGGGTAAAAATGATATGACTTGAAAAGAGTTAAAAATTGATTGATATAAAAACAAAATAATAAATGGGCAGCTTGAAAGTAGTATATAAAAATTTAGAATCTAATACTGAATTGATCCCGGTTATTTTTATATTAGGTATTCTTTATTTAGAGCGAAATATAATAATTGTATGTTATTCTAAATTCTTGGATAAATCTCAATTGCGTCATTAGCATGCTCGTTTAGCAGGTGTGTACATTTCAATACCGATGCGCTACCGATGTAAATGATGCTCATATTTTTATTATGTATATTTCTAAAAAAAGCATTACCTAAGTAAAAGCACTACCTCAGTACATTTAAGTAAAAGTTCGTTACAATTGAATTTATTTTTCTAATTGGTAATGTAAGTATAAGGGTGCGCAGTGTTCGAATTGCATGTTGTATGGAAGAATAAAACATGTTTTAGATATATATACCAATATTTACCTCACCATCTGTCCGCCATTTAAAAACAATTGGATATCACTACAAAATCTTTCTTAATTTATATTCTAATAACAAAAAGAGAAATACATAGCAGACGCAAATAAATAACTTAAGTACCTAACCCCGACACAAAACACCTCACACGCGTATAAGTTACCTCGAATCCAACATGGCGGCCTGATAGCTCCCCTACAGACATGCAGGAAGCATTGTTTAGAGCGTACTTAAAAACTAATCCAGCCTAGTGCTATTAAAACAAAGTAGACTCTCGACCGTGACAGCTCTCTGATTGGTCGTCTGCCGTCCCTTTACAGACATTCCTCATTGTTCTACAAGTCTAGTTTCCCCCACTCTCTATGTCTGTTTACCCCTTTATTTTAAAACTAGTGTTGTAATAATAAAACTAGGAGCGTTTTGTTTTATTTTCTTTGCTTTGTATAGCCTTGACAAATAGCTTGTGTGGCTTTAGTATATGAGACATTTTTTTTATTGAGTATTTAGGAATATCGCATGGTATATATAATGTACTTACTACAATAAAAATTAAAAACAACTTATTCTACAGTATGGCCGTAGGATTTTGGTGAGTCTGAAGTTAGGCTTGCAAATTTCAGCGTTTCAAAACTCGTAAAAAATAGTTTAACAACAAAGAATTTGCAATTGCTGTTAACAACTGTTATTGGCATTTGTTTTGTTAAAACCTTTATTTTTGTACGAGTTTTCAAGCGCTAAACATAGCAGAGCCTAACTTAGATTTATTATTACTTCAGACTACTTCAGACTATTTTTTTATTACTTCAGACTAGCCAAGATTCGACGGCCGTACTGTACTTTGTTATATATGCTGAAAGATAATTTACAGTTGGCTTTCACTCTTGTATCTAACTGTGAACCAGTTGTATAATACCTGTTTAATTTACACATAAAATTTATGGCTGCTTCTTCTTAACAAATAAACGAGCTATTAAAATATACTATCCCATGAATTTATAACCACTTATAAGCGCCAAGTTCTGATCACTGCTAATTGTATCTTATGATTTACATCAGACCATCTGTCTGTGAACTAATTTAGTAAAATTCAGTTTTAGTACCTATTGAGGTTACATATCTCCTTGAGTGCCGATTGTACATATGTCTGTACAACTTGCTGACCTTGAGACATTCTTAATTGACATCTTTTTTTCACAAATTTTTACAAAATTTATTTTACCGTAAAGTTTTTGGTTTTTGTATTTTAGTTTTTTTTTAGAAAAATGCAGTGAAAGTTTTTTATTTAACTTATTTTTTTTGTTTATTTTAAGAAAGGAGTCAATGGCCCCGTCGTTTGAGGGATGTAAGTGGTTCAATACTCGTTTATTACCTATAGGTAAGTTTATATGTATGTACTAGTGAAAGTATGAACAGATGTGTTTACCTACAAAAACAACAAAGAACAGTACATATTACAGTGTTGAACAAAGCGAAGCATTCTGATTGGTTAAAAATTTAAGAATAGCGGCATTCAACCCCTCCGCTGCAGTATCAAGTTGCGGTCATGGAGCCCGAGTATCAATTAACCAATATGGCCGCCAAACATGAACTTAGAGAAAACAGATTGTAATAAAAATAAAATTTTGTGGAGAGTTTCAATGTACATTTTATATCACTGAAGAATGTTAAAAGCGAATACTTTAGTACCTACTTAAAAATTAAAGCCAACAGATTGTTGTAGAAATAAAATTTTGTATAGAATTTAAGTGTAATTTTTACCAAATTTAGTGAAGAATATTAAAACAACTACTTCAGTATTTTCCTACCTACTTGAAAAAATTTCAGCATTACAAAATTAAACGAAAATAAAGAAATGATGTATCCAATGGAATAATGCAGCTCTTTCAAAATATTATTGCTGAGAATTTCGAATTAACTTTTTAGATTACTTTCTGTTTTAGTCCTTAACTTATTATTCAGATCTTAAAATAAATTTCATTACTACAGTTCAGCATAATATAGAAAGTTAATTAATTAAATAAATCTTCGTCTAGAATTAAATACATTTTTATACTTATTTGAATAACTAAGCAAGTCGTGTACTTATCTTTTCATAATGCTGCATTTTTGGTAGACACATATTAATTTTCATGCAAACGCTATACATGCTACTAAGAGTATATAACTTTTTTGTAATTAAAAGTTTCAGAAGGTGAAATTTAAAATGTAAGTGGAAAATCATCAAGAAACTTCTCATACTCTGTTTGGAGCGAGACACTAAAGCCAACAGTGTTTCTTCGGTGGCCCTTAGCTTTCCAGCCAAAGAACTCACCATGTCAAGTTAAAAAGTAATTCATGTGAACCAGAAAAAGAGATGGAGATTTTGTATAGGATGACCGGTAATTAGTTACCGATATTTAAACACGTGAATGTAGTCATGATAACAAACTTCTACAATGGGTATATTTTAACTTCTTATATAAACCTGAAGTCGCGGAAAATATCTGGTTCAAACTCAAATTCAAAATCATTTATTTCAAATAGACCACATGCACTTTTGAAATGTCAAAATTAAAGCTAATTTGGTTTTTTATTAATTGGTTAGTTTATTAAACCCCAAGAGTACATCGGTGTCCGTACACGTATTGTCTTTTAATTGTGTCTGTAATAACGGTAGTCGAAAGGTTCCTGTCGTACCTCCCTTTAACAGTTTCAGTTATAGTTGTAAAATGGATAGCGCCAAGAGCTCGTAGTAGCACTACAGGGCCATGACACATTCCAAAACATTCCCACAACCCAGGTATTAACGCCTTTTTTAACTTTAGTTAGCTAACGCAAAAAAAAACTCAACATCAACAGATCACAATCAAATAAAATCAACATGTACCTACGTGTGAACAACACATTTATAATTGTGAACACACAAATCTTCGGCGACATTATCAGTTTATTGAATATTATAAATATTGACAAACGACAACCGCGCGTTGTAAACAATAGGTTTATTGCTTCCTGTTCCAGATCATTTAACTTGCACGTGACTTTAGTAGGGTTGCCAAATAATGTCGACTATCTATGAATTTCGTTCATTGATACTGATGTACCGATATAAACGGGGGTGCCGAGTGGGAGATTTTTGTTAGCGATTATTACGTTATTTATGAGTTTAAGTTGAATTCAATAATCAATACTTTTGTGGTTAGGGATTGGGGGCGTTTGGGTTTTGAAAACCCTTAAAAAAATGATCTATTTCAAAATATTATTAAGGACCTATTCGGGTAGTAGTGTCCACACAGGTTCTGAATTTGCCTATACCTTATGTAGTCAACCCTGAAAGACAAAATAAAATAAGGTTGATTTTTCAAAAAACTTTTTCATTACTCATACTCTGAAAGTAGGTGTAAAGTTGCCTGCGGACAGGGTTGGAAGATGTACTTTTACTCCCTAGGGAGTTTTACTTTACAACTGACAGTTGTTTTTTTAATATTTAGACAGCAAATATTAAAAAAAAAAGTTGTTCTATTTTTACATTTCTATTGAACCGTGACCCGAATTTTTATACTGCCAGTACAATTAAAATGACATAGAGATAGAAATAATTTAAGAATACTTTTTTAATGACTTTATTTTATTTTACTTTCAACTATTTCATTAAAACTAATATTATATTTGAGAAAAATGTTGACCTGACCCATTTTTACAATGATAAAATGAAAAATATTGACTGAATAGCCAGACGACGATAAAAAAAAAATGGCGGGTAAGGTCTCTCTATAGTCTGTGGCCGATTTGTTCTGTTTTTTTTTTCGAGGTGTAGAGTTTTGTTTACATTTTGCTAAATCTCTGTTATAAGAAATTTGTATTAACACGATACGTTCATCAGCTTCAGTTATAAAAACGCAATATTCTTTGAGGAGAAAACCGCTTACCGCCTAAATCAAAAGAAATATACTTACCTAAAAACATACGAAGACATTTGACGATTCAGGTTTTTATTATTATTATTATTTTCCTCGTATTTGTAATGAAAAGCACAGTGTTTACCTCGGGTTCAAGAGTTATTTAGTCCCTCGAACTATTAGCGACCTCGCTGTCGCTCGGTCGCCAAGAAATTTCTCGGGACTAAATAACTAACTTTCATCCCTCGTATAACAATGTACTATATTTTATAAGTTTATTCTTTTGAAAGAATGATATAAGAACGCGCAAAAGAGAAGACTCGAAAAGGTCCTAATTAGTAGCTTTTGATGTGATTGGTGGCCAAAATAGTGTTAGTTTAAATTCACGCATTGATAACAATATCTGTTTCTTTTTTTCTTGTTGGATTTATTTCGCTATCGCTTTTCTATTATATGATACTCGTAGTGACCTGTACAATACACAACAACATTTTTCGGTTGTTTTGTCCGTGTATAACATATCTGGTTATTAGAATATCATTGTTTTGAAACCAACGAAACAAAATACACTGTTTGTTTTACCCTCAACCTCACAACTCCAACGCCACAATATACCTTTACCAAAATCTACCTCGAAATCTTTCACCAAATCACGCCAAAAAGGAGGTTAGGTAAACTCATAACCGCTCATAACATCGTAATGTAACTAAAATTATGGCGGCTCATCGAATATTTTGTTTATTTAGTTTGTGGCTAGTTCACAACAAGCCTATTTGCTAAACCCAGTACTGAATAAATAATTGTTGGTCCCTTGTTAAATATTAAAATGGGGCTAGATGTTGTACACGGGCGATTTCATAGTAATGTTAGGGGGATAATAAATAATTGGATGTATTTTGTTGGTGGTTGTTGTAAGTCAGTTTGTTGAATTATATCCTAGCAATAGACAATAGCACGTCCATAAAAACTATTTGTCGAAATGCTGAAATGTACAAGACTTCGCAGCAGCAGTTCTTCAGCTAGAACGCAATCGGCGTTGAACCATGTGTGAACCGAGCCACCGATGGGTACTTCGGTATATGGGATGAAGTACTCCATAGCTTGACGTATCACATCGGATACAGCATCCGCACAGCTCGACGGATTTTCAGAAGAGAAGCAAACCTGCTGCCAAGGATAAGATGCGAAGAAGTGCCGCATCTCATCTCAATCTGCTGAGTTGTAACGCCATATCCGTCGTTCACCGCGTGAGTCAAAGTCAGTGGTCGGTCCTCTGGTATGGGAAAAGCCAGTCTTGGTGTTATGCATTAAAATCCCCCAGAGCTACGAACTGCGCAGAGTGACTAAGCAAAGCCTTATCGGCGGCCTGACTGAAGTGGTCAAAAAGTAGAGTCGTCTCCTGATCACCGCTGTGCGATCGGTAGACACAGGCGTATACAATATTTATACATTTATTTTAACCTATAAAAAAATCAACTACGCAGACAACACGTATACAAACCGTAACAAAAATTTTGCGGAGGCACTCTTAATTTCTACCTCATATTTTTTAGGATAAAGTAATCCCGTAAAAGCGTTATTATCCATAACTTGGTAAATAAAAAACTATCTTGTTCATTAATAAAACATAGATCTTGCTTGTGAAATTTTAATAAAAATATGAAAATCTCAAGAGAGCGATGAGAATTTACGTTTTCAGCATCTCGTCTGCAATGTCACTGATTGAACTTCTAATAAAGTGGAACATTTAAACTTTGTTATAGATTCCCTAGACTCTTGAATATTGTACGACTACAAGAGCTTGGAGAACTTAAAATAGAACATTAATATTTCTTCTGAAGATAATGAAATGAAAGAAGATGTCCCTAACATCTTTCGTATCGTCCGAGTCTGATGTCAAGCAGTACAACAAGCTATACAAGAGCCGTAAGGGTCAGGTGTACACTGCAAGATGTATATTAAGCTATATGAGGTTATTATTACAACAACAACAACAACAGGCCAGTCGAAGTCCCGAAATAATACCCTAGTGGTCTAGTGGTTAGTGGCCCAGACTACCATGTTGATTCGATTCTCACCCAGGACAAAAGTTTGTGTGATGAGCTCAATCATTTGTTCTGTGTCTGGGTGTAATTATATCTATAACTAGCGACCCGTCCCAGCTTCGCATGGGTACTGTTATTGAAAATATTTATGCATGTAAAAAAAGGTTTATGTGCATAAGCACATAAACCTTCCTCTTGAATCATTTTATCTATTAAAAAAACCGCATCAAAATCCGTAAGAAATATATAAGTATGTTTATCAGTTGTCTAGCACCCATAACATAAGCTTAGCTTGGGACTAGAAGACGTTGTGTGACAGTTGTGGAATTATATTAGTTCGGGAGTAAAACCATTTTTAAAGGTATTTTGTTGAGCGAGGTGTATCCAATTCAAGCTGCTGCCCAGATGCGACGCACAACTCGGTTTTATATTTTGAAACTGTTTTTAGTAATGCTAATGCATGTTTATCAAAACAAGGTTATGTAAAAAGAAGCAATGTGGATTATGACAGATGCCATAGACAACGCATGTAATTTTCACTGAGACCAAGGCTTTTTGCCCAGTGTCTATGGGGTCGTTGACTGACTAATTGTTGTATTTTGTGTGGTTGTTTTATGTGTGTATGTATGTGCGTCTAGTTTGGGCCGAATAAAAATTGTTTTTCTTTCTTTTTTCTTTCTAGCTGTACTCTTACTCCAAAATTCCCGTTTTGATGGGTACAATCGTAAAACCATCAATAATTTCTCCTGCTTAGGATGGAGCGCGAAAGTGCCAGAGTTTACTGACTAAAACGACCTGTGTTTCTTTAGTTGCTCTTTGCGCTTCAAAGCTGCGGTATTTTTTGCGAATAATATACAGAAATCAATAAATAATTAATCATTTAAATGGTCGTGTCTTCTATATATGAGCAAGTATGTGCCTTGGAAAACAAACAAAGATGCACGCTTGTCAACTATAATATCCTTAGTGTACTTGATTAATCTCCACTAAGGTAGGCCACCGTGAACGTAAGTCCGGCGAACTACTATGTATGCTAAGATATAAGATTGTTCAAAAATAACAACTAAAGGTTTAGGCAGTAAAAATCTGACACTTCCTTCCATTTCACTAAGATCTACAGAAATCGTGTGATTGTTTTCCATGTAAAAGTAAGGAATATTGTGCCTGTTCTCCACAGTGAAAGTCCCTACAGACAGGTATTTTACCTATGAATATTAAATATTAAACTAAATAATTTTATTATTATCATCTTCAACATTTCAGCCAAAAGATGTTTATACTGTTGGATATGGACCTCTTTTAAACATCATCACAAATCTCAGTCCAGTGCTTCGCACTTCCATCGGATTCTGATGAATTTCTTCAGGTCATCGGTTCAATATGCGGATGGCTTTCTAGAGCAGCGACGTCTTCGGGTGTGCGATTGCTACTTTAAAACCTCTTGGCCTGATCTACAATCAGAGATTATGTGTAATTCTAATGCGTAGCACTATGTTTAGAATGAACAAAGAAAATAACTAATTAATTAAGCCCTATTCCATATATAAGAAAAATATTTAATGAAACAAGCAAGACCTCGTCAAAGGCTTTCTCTGCAGGCTTTACTTACATATTTTACTTAATTCGGAGAACATTTCTGCCTATTTAAGCTCAGTGGGAATTATTAATATAAAATACCTGCTCACACGTCCCATTCCTTCTACGAAATAGTTCCACGAAATTGAGTAGGCTTACCCTTAAACATGTCTATTATTTTTCCCAAGTCGGTGGTAGGGTGAGTACACCAAAATTCGGCCGAGATCCACCCCTATTTACATATGCGAATGTGTGCGGTTTTGTTTCTATTTGCGCTAGTAGGGTGTGTACTCGTAATTACGGCATTGGGACAAGTCCCGAGGCGAGGCGGCCACAGACAAGGATTTAGGTTTTTGGATAGTAGAAGTTAATTTTCGTTGAAAAAGTGGAAAAGATAAGTTTTGGTCAGTTTTATCGGTTCGTGATTTTTTGTCAGCTACAAATTATTGCCAGATTTTACACATATTTAGTGGCAAACTGCAGAACAAATAAGCTTGGGGCTTGATTTCAAAGAGAAAATGAAGTTTAGAAATATGTTGTGTCATTCCACCTTGGAGCGGGATCATTTCATAATATGAGATTTAGGGATTTTGAAAATTAACTGACCTTTTTTAGCGTCTTCTACTACTTAATAGAAGCTTCTGAGAAAAATACCTCTTTTTTAAGCACATATTTAACGTACATCGCCTAGTTGTTTGTTTTCATGTCTTTTTCCCGTCAATCTTTCTCTCTTTCTCGCAATTTTTTTTTGTTTGCAAAAGGATAATTTAAGCTTATAAGTAACTACCAGTTACCATTTCAATTATATTTTAGTTTCAGGAAATCATTTAATTAATTTTTATGCTTTATGGAGAACTGCGAGGACGTGTTAGAGTTTTACTAAATATAACCTCTTCTTTGTATCTTTTTGCCTTCGTTCCAGGACCTCGTTGTTCTTTTTCGCACAACCCATGATCTCATTCATAAAACTGCGTACAAAATTTCCTCATTCAGCTATAATTTCGCATCACAAAACAAGCTAAACTAATATAAATAAATAGTAATACAAATATTATCAAGACATGTAGTTCCTTCTCCGTGTACAATTGTACATGCAGTCAATTTTTTTTACTATTAAAAAAAAATACAGTATAATTGTACCGACCTTGACCATGACATTTTAGAAGCCACTTCCAGTAAATCATAGATCGCGGCCCACCCCAGTCGTCTCTAAATGAACTGGGCCCGTGTTCATGGTAATTCTGGGCCTCACCTGAATCTCGATGTGCCTCTAAAGGGAATAAAACATACAGGGCGTAAGATAAAGGTATAGCAGACATTTCAAAAACTGCTCATATACATTTTACAAGCTTCTGTCGTGGCTTCACCCGCGTGGAAGTTGGTTTCTATATACGAACTTTAGACGCCTGTTCAAACAGTTGTATCCTATTTGGAGGTTCGCGGAACAGAGAGTAAAGTCCCACATACTTCTGTTGAAAAGGGAGGATCCTTCGACCAGACAGATGTTATAGTCTAGTGTGTTACTCCGTAGTCCGTGCCGTGCAGAGACTAAAACGCAGTAAAAGCATTGTAAAATACGCTATTTTACTGCGTTTTAGTGTCTGCACGGCAGTACTGCCTGATAGTTGATTTCGGATTGTCGTATATGTTCAAATCGCGCGGAAAAGTTTTGATTGCGCGATACAGGATTCTTGTAATTCTTAAGTGACGCCATAGATGGCGCTATACCTCTCTTATTGCTCGTCTTATGGTTCATTTGAAAAAGAACCTCGGGGCCCTGAAACGAAAAACAAAGAGGGAATAGAAACTATAGGTATTAGTCCGAATTACTTAAAAAAATAAATTTTTGTTCAGCAATTGTGTATTTTGTTTTAATGTTTTTTTTTTAAATATGACCACACATTTCCATTACAGCCTCATAGAAACATTCAATTTCAATTCATTTATTTGCATACCATAATGTGAATACAGATGACATTGACATTGACATTGTAAATGTTTTCAACCCGGACCTGTCGGTTTCTGCTCTCTAATTTTATTCTTTCTGTCTATTCAAAGAGGGATAGTGCTAAAAGTTAAAACTAAATTTTTGGTACAAACAGACTAATGAAGTGGGTGAATTTTGGTGGGACGTGCAAAGTATAGTGATTATGGCGATGTTTATTTTACAGTAGCAAATTTTTGTAGGTCCAAAAGTAGTGTTGACTACAAGTTGGTGGTAAAACTTTTGAACTTATACTGGACTAGTACATAATATGTAGTTAAAATAATACGATATACTGTAATGGTTTTGTTAGCACTGACGAGGGCCAGCTGTACTTGCGAAGATAGTACGACCTTTCGTATGCTGGTTGGTGCGTAAATCTATGGGAGACGCAATGGCTTTTTAATTGTGTCTCTAATTATTGCATACGAAAGGTTAATAATATTATTATTATATGAATATTCTAAGCTACAAATAACTGAAGAAACTTAGAACTAGATAATAAAATATCCTAACATAAAATGACCAATTTGAGAGTAACCTCTGACAGTGGTCAGAAAATTCAAGATCTGAACATATCACACAAGGTAGTACATAGGTCACACGAATAGGTATGGCGAATGTCCAGCAGTGGACGTCCTTTGGCTGAAACGGTGATCATGATGACGATGAATGTTATAAAGGAATGCAAAAGTTTGCGTTTATATTTTTTAATTTGCTATTGCTTCAAGTGTGAATCAATACTAAGTACCAAGTTTCCACGAAATGCGCTCGCCCAGCGCATTTCGTTGAAACTTGGTACATGGTTAGACTATAAACTGCAATAGCACACAGATCTTTTCCTCTTGGATTAGTTTTCTACATATACGCAGGCAAAGCCGCTCTCGAATAACACCCGTAGAATGTTACAAAATAAAGTGTCCGAGAAAACTATTACAAGAATAGCCACAGCACTCTAATGTTGGTTTAATTCTCAGTTTATTAAGACATGAAATTCTAATTTCCACTGAGTGTTCATTAAAAATACATCGAGCAAAGAAAATAAACGCAAACCCGAAAATTTTATGATGATTAAGTTAAGTAAACCGAAGAATTTTAATAAAATTAATCCAAAATAAAAATACGCAAGCGGAGAAAATCTCGTAATTGTATTTCTGTCAAATCCCTGTAAATAGAATTTCATCCCCTTGTGTCTTTGTATTGAATATTGGACGTTTTATTAAAGCTTTTTCTTGCTAAGTCTACTTAAAACTCAATTCGGTCCCGCAGTACTCGTTTCAATCAATCAAAGTCCGATTGAAAATTCGATTGCAATAAGAGATGACGGGGGAAGGATTACGTGACTACATTACAGGATATCGCTGAAATATTTTCAGGATTTTCCTTTTGAGACTCATCTTAGTTTTTTTTTTTCGAATACCAATTCTTTTATTTAAATTATTTTGAATTCAGATTCAATGATTTAGATATTGTACTTCTTAGTAAGCGCGCTCCATCATCGACCGCATCGTCGCTTTCCATCAGGTCACGTAGCAGTCATTCCGATCCCGATTTCCATCCACCATAGGCGCGGCGTTGCGGACGGTGACCAATGGGTAGCTCGCCATCCGGTAGTCTGATAACAGTCCGGACCAAGTCAGTCGTCGACGGCGCGCTTTGTTCCCGCGCGCCTCAAGGAGTTGTCAGCAAATGGAGAGGCCCAATTGCCGGGCCGAAACCTACTGGAGCCCCTGTCCAGTTTCTGAAAGGAAGGTCCGAGCCTGGTATAAAGGCTAAGAAGGAATAGCGTGGGTTATTTAGTCAGTGAGAGCCTGACACTATTTCCCGTTCCGCACAAAGGGGCTTTCGTTAAAAAAAAAAAAACTAGAACCTATCAACAATAACAAAACATTGTTGATAGTATAAAATAGTCAGTAGTAGGTCATCATCATCATTAGCCTTTCTTAATGTTCCCACTGTAGGGACACAGGCCTCCTCTCTTGGAGAGGGAATGGGCCGTAACCCACCACGCGGGCCTAGTGCGAATTGGTGGATGTCACATGTCTTCGAATTTTTGGTTCTAGGGCTTGCAGGTTCACAGTTTTGAGAGCAGTGGTGATGAAATAAATTACATAAAGTAATGCGCCTGGCTGGGTTTGAACCCGCGAACTACAATTCGTAAGTCGGGGGCCGTTACCACTCGGCCACCACTGCTCTCCAGTAGTAGGTACTATGGGGCAATTACCGCAAACATACCTTGCTCACGACTCAATCAATCGATGACTGCGTTTTGCCCAATAGGATGCACGAAGCGTATTGTAGTCGTGTTTCTATTAATTTAATATTATATGACTTAAATTAACTCACTCTGGAGCAGAGTTGAAGTGTCACGACGCGTCATACTTTTAACCTTTCGAGTTGGTACTCGAAAGGTTAATTACAGACACACTTATTGAATACCGTAATGAGAGACATACTATAAACACAATAGGTGTGTGAACGCCGGCGTTCGCTTACGCTGAAGAGTTTAAAAGGCAGACAAAAAAAATTACACCAGATTTAGTACATTTTGAACAGCTAGGTGAACATATATGTCCTGACTAGCAGTTTTTTTTCGCGAATTCGGATTTGGTCTCCTAGTAAAAGTTGTTATTTTTATGACTGAGATCACATGTTTAAGTATCGGTTACTAATTACCAGGCACCCTGTATAAACGGTCTATTTTGCACACCTCGGTCAAAAGGACGTTTTTGATACTAGTCTAGTAACGTTTGTGGCTAGCTTTACAATACGCCGCTACTCCTCTCTGATAGCCGCCTGCCTCGTGCATTCATACAGCGATGATGAGCCACTTACTGAATTTTTTTTTGGTCAGTCCATCTCATAGGCTATCTTCCTCGTAGCGCACATACACATGCACAAGTACAACACACACAACTATTCCGATGGAAATAAACAGGTCGTAAAATGAAATGGCGATAGGAATGGAAAGCGTCAACAATTAGCGAGATACAAATTGGCACCGGACAATGCTTGTTGTTATTTTTTGTTACACGCATTTTGCTCACAAAAATACAAATAGTCTCAAATAGAACGAAACCAGCAAGAAGTCTGTCTCTCACTGCCGGCTTTTTGAATATTGTGGGTAGCCTAGCATCAACCTTACAATGTTCCTACTGTTGGGACTAAGGTCTTCTCCCCAGGAGGAATTTGCTGTAATCCACCTCGCGGGTCCGGGTTGGTTTTTTTATGGTAGGTAAAAATCATCCAATGACGAATCCCGCCCTTGGGCGAAGCGGGAAACAGTGTTAGACTCTTACTGGCTAAACAACCTACCCCGTTCCTCCCTTGCCTTAGTCCCAGAGCCCCGGTGTAACGGTTTCGTATCAACCCTCGGCCCCAGAAGGCTTCGACCCAACAGGGCCCTTACAGTTTGCTGACAACAGCTCCTTGAACAGGTGAATGTCACATGTCTTCGAATTTTCAGTAATGCGCCTTGAGAATGCTTCTATTGGTGGCTTACCTTCCACTACGTGATGACCTAAAGAGCATCTTAGGTCACCGCACATACTACAGCACTATACACCGTCTGTAAAGATCGCCTTTCACTACACCCACGGGAAGTCGTCCAAAACCATACAATACCATTAGCAAAAGTGAGTTTGCTTAAATTTTGCCGATAGTACATAAATTATTATTACCTTATGTTTAGAGAGCTTCTCGTTATGATTAACTAGGGCATGTGCACAATGTGTAACATATGTACTAATACTGTTACTCAAACATTAATACCTAACAATTATTATTGATGACCTCCTGCCACACGCTTACCGAGCTAACGGGCTACACAGTGCTCTCGGCCGAATACTCGGTACGTATGAACATAGCGCCGAGTGCTCGGCCGAGTACAACTGCCTAACATCACTGTCTCGGCCAAGCAACATTTTATTGTCTCGCCATTTTACTCGGTATGAAAGTGACTCAAAAGTGTGAAGACCCTTAAAGGTGAGCCATTTCACACAGTTGTGGAAACATAAATCTGTAAAACATAAATATCGTTGAAAGGATCTAATAAAAGTTTTGTACGTATTAAAATAATGGAAAAGATGAAATCAATATTTTTAAGTGTAATTGCTAAGACAAAAGAATTATGTGCGCGCACAGTACAAAGCATGTGTGTTTCCATTGCACTGTTATTGACGTCTTGTTTGCAAAACGGCTCTGCTGATAATTTAGTCTTGCGTAAAATTATTGAAACGGTAAAATATGGACCTTTACTTCCATTTACAAATACTGAGTTTGTGTTTTTTTAAACAATCTTTCAGGCTGCTATAGAAAATAATATTCTCGATTTGAATATTACTAACAACGTTTCGTTGTTTCAATTATTAGTTGGTTTCGAAATTGTTCTTTATTTAATTTATTCTTCTAACATGTTATAAAACAAAGTCTATATCGCGTTTGTTTCTCTGACTGTGTTTGTTTCCTACAATTTTAAAACGATTGGGGATATAAATGCTCTTTTTAACAATCAGTATAGTGGATGAGAAAGATTTGTGATACCCGTGTGAATCTAGGGTGGATCACTGTCTGAAAAAAAAAATTAAAAGTAACACTTAAAAGAACTCAATTTTCTTTTACAAGCAAGTCTAGCGCTAAACTTAATTAACAAATAAAATATTTTGGTAATCTTCTAGTGTTAATATCTAGTTAAGTAAGGTACCTACATTTTTAGAAATAAATTATCTTATTAATATTATAAACTTACTAATATTATATCTTACTAATATTATAAATGCGAAAGTTACGATGTTTGGATGTTTGTTACTCAATCACGCCAAAACGGCTGGACGGATCTGGATGAAATTTGAAACTGGCATAGGATACACTCCGGAATAGGACATAGGCTACTTTTTATCCCAGAAACCCCAACCCCAACACGACGTGGGCGAAACCGCGGGCAAAAGCTAGTGTTTTATATGAAACGGCAAGTTACAAAAGTAAAACTAAAAAAAGTATTATTTTTGATGACTTGAAATTTCAAGTTGCTCAGATATAAACATTTACCAGTTGCGAAGTTTCGGCTTAACAGATAACTATAGAGCGCAGTATTCTGTGTGTAAAAAGAATAGACCGAATACGGAATAATACGCAGCACTCCAAAAAACGGGTATCGTCCCGCGCTGAGCCCGCATGGTTTTTTTTATGGTAAGCAAAAATCATCCAATGACGATTCCCGCTCTTGGGCGGAGCGGGAAACAGTGTCAGACTCTTACTGACTAAAGAACCTACCCCGTTCTTCCTTTGCCTTATTCCCAGAGCCCCGGTATAACGCTTTCGCACCAACCCTCGGCTCCAGAAGGCTTCGATCCTGAAGGTGGGCCCGCATGGTGGATTACGACCTATTCCCTTTCCTAGATTGGGTGTCTGAGTCCCAGAAGTGGGAACATTAAAAATGGACCGATGATGATGATGACTCCAAAAACAGCACGAAAGACGACTACATGGAAGGATTTTGATTCTTTTAGCCATCAGCAGCAGCATTAGTCTTATAATGCTCCCACTGCCAAAACTTAGGCCTCCTCTCTATAAGAGGAAATGGACCGTAATCCACCACACAGGCCCAGTACGGGTTGATGGATGTCACATGACATGTCTTAGAATTCTTGGTTCTAAGACATGCCGGTTTCCTCAAGATGTTTTCCTGCCCCGTTTTGGGAACAGTGGTGATGAAATAAATGACTTAAAGCATAATATGCCTGGCAGGGTTACCTGATACCTAAAACTCGTAAATCGGGGTCGTTACTATTCGACCATCATTGCTTTTTAAACCAGCAGTGAGACAAATACAGTAAGTGATAAAAATTTTTGCAAAAGATTCGAAGCCAACTGGGGCCCAGGGTTCATGTCCGAAAGGAAGGTTCTGGCCCGGGTATATTATGGCAAGGAAAGGAGTAGGTGGTTTGGTCAATAAGAGTCTGATATTGTTTCCCGTTCCACTCAAACTCGAGATTCGTTATTGCATGATTTTTACCCACCATAAAAAAAGAAATATCGAATGATCTAGGCACACCGTCCTTTACCAAACAATGGGAACTTACCTCGCGATCCATATCTCGGTCTCAGTGGAAAGCGCGTGCGGCTCGACCAGGCGTGTAGTGCACACGATAGTCATCTCCTCTGATATGCAGTTAATAATGTTACGCGATAAATAATGCAGGTGGAATACCTCTCAACTCCTGCGTCCTTGTTCGCCGCCATTCAATGCAATCCACTTCCTACCGATAAGCTATGTCTCGTATTAGAAATTGATTTCAGATAATTTATTGTATGCCCGGGGCTGTGTTCTTAAGGGTGCAATACGTTTCAATAACATCGCCTGTTCGATGTTTGTTAATAGAATGCGATGTGCTTGGCTTCTATTTTGTGAGATGGATGGTGAGTTATTGTTAGGTGTTCTGTTTTCTTCATTATCTACTGTTGTTTTGTCTTTCTTTCTTTCTTCTTTTTCGGTAAACAGTAGGACTTATTAATTCTCAAATCTTTTATATAATTGACTATGTTGTATACAAACTGTCTATCCTCTGAAAGTATGAACATTTTATTTATAAACACATCGATCAATTGAAATGATTACTTATAGTCACTGTAAAGTACTGTACTGTGAGTACTGTTTTTTTTTTCCTAAAAAAACCTTCCCCTTCTTAGATCTCACTATCCTCATAAATCTTGCGCTCATCTCTTTGAAACACTCATGAAACACAATGTCTTAACGAATTAGTTTTCCCTAGAAATGCAAAAGGCAACTGAAAGAACATAGGTGAGATCTGGTCAGTAAAAGTCTCGTCGTCTACACACGCTCGTCCGCAACACCCAGAACTTAAGTTACTTGATGATCTTAAAAAATACTACAAGTCTAAAATAATAACAATTACAATAAATTCAACTCTATAAAAATCCCATTACAGTTTCATATGCAATAAACAAAGCTGTATTCAACCGCAACCGCATCAAAATCATAGTAAGCTATTTACGACGGGCATATTATCATGAATTTTTAAGTGTCCTCGTTTCACCCGAGCACATCCCACCGTGGAGAGATGAAGCTATAAATTGTTTGTTTATTCCCGCCACCCGTATTTAAAAATGTATAATTTAATATTTGTCGAGTGCCAGACGTAATTTTTCTCTTACTATATGACCCCCCGTTATAGGAGATTCACGTTTATGCATCATAATAAAAATGCCATAAAATCGCCTTTATTGGCCATCCTCCACGCACCAGTGGTAACACTAAATTAAATTATTCACTGTTTATTAAATTTTAGTTGGCTCTGCGAGCATATTTTAAAACTGTTACAAGAGCAAATTAAATTCATATGCGCCAAATGATCTAGTTTGTATACAGACTTCGTTTATTGGAACACTTCGGCATGCTTTTATTTTATCGAACTGCCATGATTATTTGTAGTGAAAACAGTTTCTGCAGTATTTATTGGCATGGTAATAATGCTATTATAATGTTAGTAAATATTGAAGCGAAATTATTGGATGCGCTGATTTAATTTAGTAGTTTGTAAGCTTTTTAAAAAAATAAAGAATGATAATAATACTGTAGAGTACTCAGATTTTACGAGGTTCACTGATCGGGCATCGCCGGCGTTACCTGGCGAGAAATTAGGTCAGGTTTTCAAGTTAATGTTGCCATTAGAAATGCAGTCGCCTGTCAAATTAAGGCAAACCAACGTTCCAGACCTGTCTGTATATTTGGGTTAGTGCCCAACCAGGTGGAAAATGTTACTGGTTTGCTGTTATCCAAATATTTTTCGCGAAACGTTTTCATGCAGAAACTTTTAGGTCTAACTTTTAGTCTGATGTTAAACTTATATCACCAAGTCCTTATACATGAATTAAAAATTTGAGAAAGCTTGAATTTCAGAAAAGCGTTTGATATCTCGGGGGACTCGATTTTTATCCGGCTAAGGTATATCAGGGTAAAAATCTCCTGTCTTTTTCCGTGACATAGGTTTCCTCTACGCAACCTTACAAGTTTTTCATCGTGATAAGTCCTTGCATAATTTAATGCTGAGCAAACTTTGCTCAGACTTTCACAGTAAAATTATATAAGTTGCTTAAGATTTACAAGCTTTAGTTAATGAGATAGTTTTTGTATGAGTATTAAATTGTTTAGTAATAAAAGATACACGTTTTAGCCATTTCATTCAGGTTTTTGACACAATCAGGATTTTTATAACTTTTTTTTTTAATTGGTAAAATAGTTTAATACTAGACTGCGATCCCAACTGATGGTAAGAAGTGATGCAATTGTTGATGATGAGGCGCACTAGTTTATTAAAAGTCTATTCAGTCTAGCCTTCAAAACATCTAAATTAGAATCGGACGGGAAGACTGCCGCTGGTAAGCAAATTATTCCAGCCCTTCTGGAATCATTATGCGGTATCAACGACGTGCCGAAACGCTTACTCCAGACCGTAGTAATAAATGGTAACCCTAGCGGAGGTTGAACACGCTTCATTTAAAACTTATCGATTTTCATGGTTCGTTACAAATGCAAAAACTTCTGTCAGGCATTCCGTCGGCTGCTTTAGTATGTAAATCGAGCTCTTAAGAGAAACAATATATTTCGGCCTACCCCTGTATTGTCCCAAGATAAAACTTTGCAGAATTAATCATAAATTAGACACTCCACTGAATTTGTGATTCTGTGGGAGCAGTCTTCCTTCCGACTTAGAAAGTTCTGCAGGCTGTAGTTCACTTTACTTACAATGGGTGTCGCTGTAATAAAACTTGAAAAAGTTGAAAAAGTTTTCACGAATTTGGCACATAATTTTCTTGGATTTATGGATCACTGGACATTAGAATTTTGCGCATATTCACTTACACACTCCAGTTTAAAAGATATTACTCGTACTCGTATATGGTTATACCAACTTGTGTAAAACCAAATAATAAATGAATAAATGATTTCAGAAATGGCAATGTTACTGTTGGTTGAAGTAGGAATTGTTAACCATTTATTTAAAAAAAAATATATTTTACTAGCTTTTGCCCGCAGCTTCGCCCGCGTACATAAAATATAGCCTATGTCACTCAGGAGTAAAGCAGCTTTCTATTGTTGCTTAAATTTTTCCAATCGGACCAGTAGTTCCAGAGATTACTCCCTACAAACAAAAAAACAAACTTTACCTCTTTATTATATTAGTGTAGATTATTTTTTATTGTATTGTAATGTTAAGTATGTGTTTGTTAGGTAGGTAGTCTTACACACTCAAACATCTGAGCAGATTTTGTTGAAATTTTACATACGTAAAGGTAGGTTATGTCCTGGAATACCTAGAGATATTAGTCTACTGTTTCTTGTTAATGTATTATAGTGATCATACATTAGCATGTTCATGTTAAATTATTCATTTTAAATTATGTTTTATTATTATTTGTTATGTTTTCACAATTCTGTGTTAATTAATGTAATTGGACATGTATCGTTTTTGTAAACTATAAATAAATAAATATATTAGAAAAGGAAATAACTGAATATTCTTATCTCTTAGTCTATCTAATAGTTTACGACTACCCGCGTAAAGAAGTTGCCGGCAGACTGAAATTAGATTAAAGTAATAGTAAGGTTAGTTACCATATTTTTTATTACTTTTATCATTTATGGCTATGATTATTATAACTGTCGTGACTTAACCAACATCATATTTATGACCAATTTCCTTCATTAAAAAGCAAATAAAAACAACCTACGACTGCCTTCCATAATCATAACTGAACTTGCACATCGGTCGTCGGTAACACAAAGTTAGAATAAATTAATCAATTGTAGTCCCTCTATCAAAGACATTAAGGTTCATTACTGTGGCCTAATTAACAAATTTACGACTGTTATACTTTTATTAGGTACTTATAAAGCGCGTGGCATTAGAACAAAGGTAAATGTTTCCTGTGTTTGAGTAACGTACAAATATTTCTACTTAGTGGCTCGGTCACCTTTCGGTCACAATTTTAATCCGTTAGGCGGTTTCTTTGTACTGTATGACTTATTGTGGGCTTGTGGGACGACATTATATAAACTTTATGTCTATTATAATGAAGACTTACATACACAATGGGATTGATTAAAAAAAACTCTGCTTAGCAGTGTTTATATGTTTATTTGGGGCATGCATACTTCCTCAATAGACCACGTGAAATTTTATTGTATCTTGGGTGTATACAGGAATTTTCGGACAACATTGTAGAAATTGTGAAGCGCGCGCGAGCAATTTGCTCACGCACTTTTTTTCTTAGCTTGAGTTTACTACACTATTCCGAATTACTGCAACTCTCAACAACAATGGCAACGGTTATTGACGAGTCTCAAAAAATGTGAGCCAGAGGCGGCGCACTGTGAGCAAAATGCTCACAGAGCGCCGTCTTATAGATAAACGAGGTAAGTGGTGAAAACTATTATATGACTTTATTAGTCACATTTCAAACACCGCTGATTTTCTGAATCGTTTTCTCGCATCCATTTATGATCGTTAGTCGAATAAAACGGTTTCCACAAACAGTAAGGAAGCCATCAATACCAATACAGTTCAACAAATAGATACAGAGAAGTAACGAGCAATAAATATAATGTTAATATCACTACATATCGAGAGGAACCTCGACCACACGCGATCAAAGCGACATGAGCTATAAAGATCTTTTTTTGGAAATAGCCCCGTTCGATTTCTGTGTTTGAAACTGTAGTAATAATAAACATATCAGCAGTCAACAATTTACAGGCTACAGCATCCAACAATTCACAGAAATTTTAAATTTAGCCGAAATGGTTACTTTTTTTCAGATTTTTCATTTTTGTAAGATTGAGAAAATATTGCCTCAATAAAGCTTTTTGATATTTATCAATCTCAAAAAGCTTTTTTGAGGTTTTATTTATTTTTTTGATTGATATTGATACCAATTTCAGAATAGTTTTGATTACTTTGTGTAAAGTTATTGTATTGCAGTGAATTTTATTCAAAAAAAAAACGCACGTTACGTTTGTTTTTTAAACTGAAATTTGATTTTTTTTCTAGTTCACGTGCATTCATCCGCATTTGTAAAACAGCTGTATACTATTTGATCACAATTTTAAGAAGTGTTTTTTTGTGTGCTGATCTGTAATTTGTTTTTGGTTTTAATAGGATTATTTTGTATGTATGTCTAATTCATTCTTAGTTTATATAGGAGTATCCTTATACCTTACCGTACCTTAAAAGTCCCGTCAAAATGGGTTTAACCGTTTCGCAGATTAACAGGATATAGACAGACAGAGCAAAGACCAACATTTTTACATCTGCATATATGTTATTTGCTGCTGAAACAATTTTCTATGGTTGTGACGAATTTACAATGAATTTATGGATCTCACTATTTTATGACGAGTTCACATAATAACCCTGATAAATCTTCTAAGTTTTTCAAGCAAAATTTTTCACTAAGCCAGAAATCCTCTTTTGTTTATGCTCAAACGTTTATTTGCTTGAAGGCCGACTCAAAGTCTAGAGTAAGATAATTGAAACAAATTAACAACAGTCTGACGTCACAAAATGTTCCTGAAAGCTTATCTAAATATCCTTTAGTGTAGCTTAATAGTTTTGTCCTGGGTTTGATGGGCTGTGGCAGGAAAACAAATACCCATTAAAGACTGCTTTATAGGTATTTTTATTTCTAGGCTCATGACACTGAAAGTTAAAATGGGTCTGTGTCCTTACACATAGTTGATTAGAGTGGAAGCTACGGACCCTAGCGCGGTTTTTGTCTTAAGAATAGTATAGAATGAAATGGAACGGAACGGAACGAAATAAAAATATTTTATATTTAATACTTGCGCTATGAGACCTTCCATAATGCCAAATTTTAGTATCTAGGTCAAGGGAAGTAGTAGAAGTAGTAGTAGAAGTACCCTATGAATTTTGATACTTTGTGAGTATCGAAAATGTATTTTTTGGAATATATTTTTATATCATATCTTTTTTTCTGTTGACTTAGAAGTTGGATTTTTTTTTACAGCTACAAGGGACCACATACCTGAAGATACGGTTTAAATATTAACTCGATACCTTTACGCATTCTCGTGATAAACGGTATTGACAGACAGACGGACAACTAAGTGATCCTATAAATATTCCATTTTTGCCTTTTTAGGTACGGAACCCTAACCAAAATAAATCATAATAAAAAAAAATCATGAAATAAACAAAAGAAAAAGTTTAGTTTAGCACCATCTAACGAAAAAATAGTCAAACTCAGGCTCGTAAGGTTTACCTTAAGTGGATTACAGCACCTAAAGATTGGTTTCTCGGACTGTACACAAAAGAAAGAGTGGCGCAGACAGAACACTTCCTGAAGCACTCAAGGGACCACATACTTGAAGATACGGTTTAAATATTAACTCGATACATTTACGCATTCTCGTGATAAACGGTATTGAGTACACTTATTAGCGATTTGCTGGAAATCTACAGATTTGATTATAAAATTAAAATATAGAAATGGTAACATGTAGATAAACAAATAGAAAGTCAACTCAATCAGTTCAGTTTTAAAAGTAATTTTTGAGGTATCTCCATGTTTTTTTTTTCGAAATAAATTACTACATACTTTTACCTACATACTTTTTGTATGTCGGTTTTGAGTACTCTATCTAGCATTTTTTGTTAATTGTAGAAAGGTTTGCACTTGACTGCTATCTCACCCGATGGAAAGTGACGATGCGGTCGACAATGGAACGCGCTTACCTAGAAGTAACCCATTCAATCTAGAATTAAAGATTACCGGGTTCTAGCCATTTTATCTATCCTTAAGTGAATTTTGTCTCTGAGGAAACCTCCAGTCAAATAGTCAACAAATTTCTTTTAGATGAAGACATCTTCCCATCCTCCACTTAGGAACGTGCCCCCAATTGTAATCATTGCCATTTCGAACAACTCCACAGCTACTTTCGTACTAAGTTAAAAATGGAGTGTAGCGTGAATAAATAATGGAATTCCAATCCGCTAAACCCACGCAATCGCATTGCTTCTATTGTGCTTTTTAGCTTTTCCGAAAGCTAAATGCGATTCTACTAAGTGTAGGTATAAGCTTTCCATGAACTCGGAACTCGTCATAATTGACACGGATAGAATGTTGTTTTATCGTTTTGTTTTTGGTAACTAATGTATGTAATCGTACTGTCCCTTCCTACTTCTTGTGAGTGGCTTAAAAATGATGGTCTTGAAGAAGTTTTAGTTTATTAGCATTTATCTATTTTCATTCTTCTTTTAACATATTTTCGGTCAAGACTAAATTTTCTTTTTTCATTATTTAGTTAGCTGCAGAAATTTATTCTCATAATAAGAACTATTTACTGTCTTGTCCCTGAACAGAGTCAAGGCGTTAAGTCCGTCTCTGTACTTGTGTGTATTAAGTGTTTATTAAATAGTAGCAAGTTATGTTCAACGGTTAAAAAAATAAAGTTTAAAAACTAACACCCGACTACTTAAAAACACGCTCTAAAAAGTACTTTTTTTATTTTTATTTAACATATTTTGGAGTTCTAAATAGGTTAATCTTGGGTTCATTGATTTCTCAGCCCATGAATACAGGTAAAGTCACAAGCAAATGCTAGTAATATATATATATATTCAAAATGTACAAGTAAAGCGCTTTCAAATGATACCAAACACGGCATATTTATCTTAACTTTATTTTTTTACTTCGTATGTTTTGTCCGCTAGAGGGCGCCACATTAGATTTTGTGAAATCCCATATAGCCTATAACCAGCGGACAATTAAGACGCTTCTAATGATATGTCATTTGTCGAATTCTGATAAGTAGTTTAGAAGTTACGAGGGAACAGATGAACATCCATACCCACATACATACATACAGGTCAAAATCATAACCCTCCTTTTGCTTCGCCGTAGTCGGGTAAAAAGCAGACTTAACAGAGCTGATACTTTCATACTTATCGTAATAGTAAGTCTCTTCCTTATTGAAACCTTTGTTTTTGTCAAATATAACGCAAAATAATGAATCAAGGTTGGTCTACTTTCCTAATTGTTTATAACAACTTCTTAATTACCGAATAATCAGTTGTTCGAAATCAGAACTAAATTTCAAAGTTCACAAACACAGAATCACAGCTGACAGAATAAAGAGACAGTTCCACTAAGGAATGGGAAGTTTGTTAAATCTGTGTGTTTGAGTCAGTAGAGCTGTGTAAGTTGTTAGTTGTAGAAGTGAGCGATCTAGCTTGCCGCGAGTGGTTTGACTTGACTTGTTGATATGAAAGTAACTTATTATATGGTCTTTGAGTAAAACTCTTGGGATTATTCCGAAAATTTGCCAAGCACTACTTGTTTTTGTGTTATTTCCATTACTGCGATACGGGGCGTTTAAGACCTCGCTTGAAAACTATCGTTATAGTAATGAGAGGTTTATTAGACCTCGTAATGTTTAAGAAACTAAAAGCTTTTTGTGCTAAGTGTGGTACGAGGTCAATGTGACACATTGGATTATGTATGTCGATTAAAGTAGGTACATATACCATTGGATTTTATTTGAATAATAACAAACTATAATAAAATTTAAATTACGGCAAAGAACACTTTGTTTTTCTTAGTCGCACCGCAAAGAAGACACTTACGAGGCTTATTAGACCTCGTTCGACACGAAATTCCGTGTTAGAATTTTATTGACTACAAATGTGTCTTTTAGTGGCCTTTGTATCCTAGGACTACAACTTTCCTTTTCAGAAATTCTCCTTGACTATAGTGGGAAGTGTAAAAATAATGAAATTACATTGATATTATATTGGTGAAAGTAAAGTACATGTGTGTGTTTGTTTGTTAATCCATTACGCTCAAACTCCTAATCAAATTCGAGTAAAATTTGATACACGAGACTTAGAAATAAGGCATAGGATCTTTCTACAAGTAAATAGTACATTCTACATAATTTTATACATTTACATAATTATGTAAAATACAAAATAGTAAAGTGGTTACTACTAACGGTTACTAACTGTTATCTATACTTACGATACTTACCACTACATTGGTTGTTCCATAGTATACATTTGACAGCTACTATTTTCTATTTGAAGCGCCATCTGCGAGCATTCAAGGGACTAATATTTAAATTTAACGCCAGAATTAGTTAAACCATTTTTGATTATTACTTAATTTCTTTCAAAATCCTCGTGCTAACATTGGAAAAAAACTCTAAAAATTGAGGTCAGGTGTAAATTGTAAACTGTGCCATATCACAAGTTTTAACGCGTACGCAAAATACGCGCTTTAATCGTGGAGTTTCGGATACCAGCCCGAAATACACTACAATACTTGTTTTAGTACCGTAGACACTCGCTACAGTTGTTATGGCCGGCAGCGCCAAAATGGCGAATAACAAACATGAACAAAAACACTTTGACAGCCTCCAATCCCTGTTAAATAAATATAGTTCAGAAATAGAAACTAAAAGTTTATTTAAAAAATATTGAGCGTTTTTTTATAGGGTATTTTGGTATTTATACAAGAACGTAAATAAAAAGTGTTTTCATAGAAAGAAATTTAAATATGGAAAATTAGCAACTTTGAACTTTGCGTTAATGCCAAGATTAAGAGGTTAAATATATATGTTATCTACGCGTATGTACAGAAAGGCTTATTTTTTCTTTACTTTGATTTATCCATAAAATATAAGCACTGTATAAAAAGAGAAGAATAATTATCCGCGAGACTACAGTAGTTCACGTTTTAATAAACCGAGTTTTGTTGCGTGAACTAAGGCGCTCTAAACTTTGCAGATTTATTATACACTGCAACTTCGTTTAATGTTTACTTGAGCGATACTTTGCCTGTTAAAATTTATTATTTATCCAATTTAAAGCAGCAAAAATAATAGTAATTTCTGTGTTGAAAGTAAAAATACTTTAAATAATAGTAATCCTTAACTGTCACACAACGCCATCTAGTCCCAAACTAAGCATAGTTTGTGACACAAGTTACTAATTGCCTACTGGCAATTAATATATTTTTATATTATATTTAAATACATAAATAATATTATAAATACATTACAACCAGATAATATAAACGACGATTGTTTATAAGACAAACATTAATCTTGAGTGAAAATCAAACCCACGACCTCAGGTATAACAGTCAGGTCACTAACCACTACACGAACACGCCAGTCAAAAACACCACATCATGAAGCTTAGTAACGAGTGGACAGCCGCGATACTTGGCACAACTATAAATCTTTCTTGTAAAGGGACACAGACCTTAGTTTTATCACTGAATGCAGTCGAGAAACCGTGGTATCGTAGCCAGGCGACAAGAAATAAGGGCCAATGTCCCCACCCTCGGTCAGGGCGAGATTAATTCACTGAATAAATAAAAGTCAGCGGATTAGGCCAAAGTCGTTTCCTCCCTCTTAAGCTGACCTCGCGTGCTATTGTGGAAAAATGCCCACCACATAAATAAAATTCGGACGACACCAAATCAAAGTGAAACACACGGATTTGTTGTTTCGGCGAATAATTACGAACGATAAATTACCCGAAAAATATTTTGTGGAACTGACGGAACATAATGAGGGGAAATGTTTTTCGCTCTCTATAAAACTGTCGCATTTATGGGTTAAGCTTATTGGTTCTTAGTTTCATTTGTTTTTTACTTGATATAAACTACAGTTCGACTGCAATCCCACCAGATGGTAAGCAGTCATGTAATCATTGATGGTGAAGAGAATTAGCTCATAAACCTATTCACTCTATATTTGAAGCTATCTAAATTATAATCAGACGGGAAGAACGTAGCAGACCAAATGTTAAAGTCCTTCGATGTAAGCAGACGCGCGGATTTTCGCGCGCGTAAATTTGCCATTAACAATTTTCTTTTGTTCATAAAAGTTTTCGAATTCTAAACCAGCGAACAAATCTCGATGTTTGCGAAGAACAAATGTTAAATGTTTAATGTGGCGAGGTTAAACAAAGATACGCGTATGATGGTGCCCAGTCACCGGGGAATGGAAAGATGAATCACGAAAATTTGAAAAACCTTTTTAAAAAATTCCCACGTAGCCAGACGTTGGGAGTCATAAAAATTTCAGCTTACAGCTTTCGCGATGAAATAGTGGTTTGTTTTCAACGAGAAAGAATATTGCATTATTAACTTAATGTATTTTAACTTATTAAACAAATGGATATTTGGGGTGAACTCGCCAAGTGGGTTGTGAGATGTCATCTCATATAGAGCATTAATATTATATAGCGTTGGCAATAACGCATTTCAGGAAGAGCGGTTCTTTAATTTAAGTGAGTACCGACCAAAATAGAGGAGTCCCTTTAACGAGCAAAATTTTTCCTGGAACAGATAAAAAAGGCTGGATTGGGTAATGAACTAAAAGCTTATCTCGATTCAATCTCCACATACTTTCCGTATCTAGGTTTAACAGAGATAGTCCTTATTTTCAAAGACTTCAATCGCGGTTCTAAATTACCTTTTGGATTACAAAGTATCAATGTGATCTTCAATCTGTCGAAACATGATAAGATAAGCGTGACTCGGCGTGACTGTAATCCTGGATCGTTGGTATTTTAGTGAAGCAACCAGTGACGTAGATACTCGATGGGTTGGGAATCGTACCGCGTTCTACGACGGCCCGTACACGACTCCACGTTACATTACCGCAAATTGCATTAAGGCTTATGTGGATATTCCACAGTATATTGAAAATGTCGACAAAGTTTCATTGTTGGAAGTTTTTTTTGAGATAAGAATTTCGAGTAGGTACAATCAAATACAGAGAAGTTTGTGGCTGATCTGGTAACCGGAAAAAGTTACTAAACGTATTTTCAATTTTGTTTCCTAGAATTTTATTTTTCTATTATAATGTGTATTATTTATTTTCTGGGAAATACGATAAGCTTCGTTAGAAAGAATAACGTTTTCCTTCTTATACAAATGTCTTTTACAAGACTACCTGTAAAATTATTCCAAGGAAAATTTACTGCCGGGATAAAAAATATAAAAAATAACTGTGTACTACATCCCGGTTGTCAAATTTGGTTTGGTATAAAGCACAAGCAAACTTAGCTGCTTATGATATTAGTATGATAGATGAAGGAAAAAAAAACAATATAAAAAGATCTGTACATTGAAGTTCTTTTTTACACATAATACGGTATAAAAAGAGGCAAAAAGTAAATATTTTACTGAGATAAATCCTAGAATATCGGATAAAACAGTATACGGAAGTTTGCTTCGAGTAGCGAGAAAACTTACAGGATTTGCAGCAAAACTTACTTTTATCTTGAAAAAGCAAATGTAGCATCTCATTTTGCCGTTTACTATATAAAGGGGAGTGATCGTAGAAGTAGAACGGATCATAAAATGCACGTCGCTCGCCGAGAAGTCGCTTCTATCAATCACAGACTAATCGAAAATTCCAGCTCAATAAGTGCGGAGAGCGATCGAGGACGGATTATGTGTCTCATCATTAGATAATATTACTCAGATCTCATAAGAAATTCTCGTTCAAGTCCGTTTCATTCATTCGTTTATTTCTTTACGATGAAAGACAGATACGAATAAATTAAATCCGAACTGTAAGATCACTAAAGTTTGAGTCGTAATTGGAAAGTTTCTTAAGATATTCCTCAAATCTGGAGTATTTCTGCCTGTTTAGATTTACATAATATATACGGTAGGCAACAGAATTTGTAGCGGAATTAGCATTCGTAATTAACATCTATTTTGAAGTTTATCTATGACGTTATTAATTAGAACATTTATTTTTATGACAAATAAATAATTTGTCGAGAGATATTTTCTGAAACTGCAATTAAACTCTTGAGAAAATCATGAATTCGCACACCTTTAATTTTCTTTCTATTACGTATTTAATTACGATACTCGAAAGGTTAATTAAAACTGTTGTCAAGAGTTGTATGTTTTTAAAGTTAAAAAGTAATCAGAACAGTTTCATTACAAAACTTTCTTTTTTTTAACCTCTTAAGTTTTTTAAACAAATCAGAAGTAGGTTTTTCACATAATACTATACAAATAACTTTTACCTGAACAACGAGTGACAATAGATCTGCCTATTGCTCGCATATTAAACGGACCGAAAAGTTCTAGAGTGGCGACCACATACAGGAAGATGCAGCTTTGGAAGGCCTCCCACAAGGTTGACCGAAGACCTGATGAGGGTCACGGGAATCCGAAGGATACGAGTGTAACAGGACCAGTCGCTATGCCGACGCTTGGTAGACCACTATGTCTAATAGTGTCCGTGCCTATTTCAGTTGAAATGGTGGTTATGAATAAAGACAATCTGATAGTCTTTCTATACAAAAATTATGACATCACCAATTTTTAAAATCAAATCAGCTTGAAAATTAAGTAACGATTAAAGTTTAATTATGATAATAAATTTAACAAAAAATATCATATTCAACTCAAAATCGTACCGAACGCACATTTCTAACATTTGCATTGCTTTTAACACTCACATTAATTTAATTTATCTCGCTCTGTGGAAACAGACAGTTTGGGAGAGACTTAGCCCAAGTTGAGGCGATGAAGTTTCCACTATTGGAACAGGAGTGGAATAGGAAATTAATATAACTACCTTAAATATTTATTGCATCCTCCTTCTCACTGAAATTGAATTGAATTGAATCAGAAACTGTGATAGAGCCGATGTATCGTGCATTGTTCCTTAACATTTTCCCATTTAGTGTTCATAAATCATTCGACTTTCGGAAGCCTAGTTTTCGTTAATAGATTAAAAAAATGTTATAGATTCATATACAACATTGACAACATATGATTTAATCGTATATATTTAAAAAAAAAAATTTCACCATGACATTATTTCACCAGTTTTTCCTATTCCTTTCAAACGGTTTCGATCTTTAAAAATATGTTAATACAAAAAAAATAATCTGGTTAAGTATTCTTTACAGTGTAGGTACATAGCTTAATAAGTAAATCAATTAATATTAACTCTGGCTAGATGTTCAAGGGACAATACACAGTAGGTATATACCTTAAAATGAAAAATGAGTGGATGAATGAAGGTAACTTGTAATTTTTTTCTGTCTAGTTGAATTACTTTAAAAAATATATTAAATTAAGTAACATGTTGTAATGAGACAAGCGTATCTAATTATAAAACCAAGATAAATAAAACAGAAGACACAAAAAACTGAAAATAACCAACCATACAATACCAACACAATTTGCCTCCAGCGAAAAATCCGAAAAAGAAAATCCTCATATTTACGACATAAGAGCAGATTGTGGTGTTGATGGCAATAATAACTCCATGGTTTTTTGTTCCGTTGGTAGTGAAAGATATTGCGACTAATGCTCAAAAGGGCGCGTAGTCGCGTACGACTGCGACGTTTTATTGAATAACGACCGCTGACGCCGCGCGAGGTAGATAAGCGGGCCAGAATGTTGTGACCCCTGCTTTACTTTAGTCCGGGCCCGAATTTTTGGTGAAAAGAGTTTTTTTTTTGAGGCTTTCTCTGATTGAAGTGTGCGTTTAGTTATTAGAGGGTGATATGTTTGTATGTGTTTGTAACGGTGAAGGAAACATCGTGAGGAAACGCGCATGTTCTAGAATAAAAAATTCGAAGACATGTGACATCCACTAATTTGCACTGGGCCAGCGAGGTGGATTATGGCCCATTTCCTCTCCTAGAGAGGAGGCCTTTGTCCCAGCAGTGGGAACATTATTAAGGCTGATGATAATGATGATGTTTTCTCCAATTATCTTCCTAGCTTAGTTTGTTTATGATTTTTTGTTATGAGCCTGCCTTCTATTCTTCCACTCTCTTCTGTCTTTGGCCACTTCTGGGCTAATCCTTTAAAAAGGGGTCTAACTCGTCAAGCCATCTTCTTCTGGGCCTACTGCTGTTCGGGATCTAGTCATTGTTAGTTATTTTATTAAAATTTCTTGGTTATAATTTTCTTACTTTGTTAATATTTATCTTCAGTAAAAATGTAGATATTTCTATTTTTATAAATCTAAGTTTTCTCTATATAGGACGAAAGTGCTAATCGAACCAGAATTTTATGGCCCTTTTAGTTTAGTCCAAGCTCGAATAAAAAAAAAAACAGTTTTTTTTTAAGGCTTTTTCTGATGGAAGAGTATGTATGAGGTTGATATGTTTTTTTTTCAATTATCTTCCAAGCTTAGTGTTCCATTTAATTTCTTGGTTATAATGTATTCATTTAAATTGTTTTCAGAATTTTTTTTTCAAGTATAGTAATTTTTTTTATATGAGACGGTCTTGTTAGCAAAAATTATGCTTGACGATATTTTTTTTTTTTTAAGCACTTAGCCTGTTGACTTTGGTAATTACAGACACAATTAAAGAACAATAGGCGTGCGAACGCTGGCGTTCGCTTTAGGGCTTAATAAATTAAAGTAAACTTCAGAATGTTTTCATACTCATCAATTCTGTTTAATCCATGTAGGTTAAATGCACAAACGTCAGAGCTCAAGGTATATTGGTCTTCTGTTAAAGTTAAAAGCAATTTGACTCGCACCTGACCCTCGTTGGCAATATCAACACATGTGCACGGTACCCAGCCGTCTCTTTAATTAAAAAGACATCACTTTTTACTACGAACGTGGATGTGGGTAGGGGCAGCAGAAAAAATACCACTTTATCATTACAAAGGGCTACGAGCCATTTTATCAAACCCAATGTTTTTTCACAAGACAAAGGATTGTACTACCAAAATTAATTTCGAACTAAAATAATATTGACAAAACCAACTTTTACTGCGAAATTGAGTTTCACAGAAATCACAATACATTTTAACTCCACTCTATTTTTCTAAAGTATAAACAAAAACATTTTTATATCTTGACTTTCTTAGTCCAATCCAAATAAGAAATAAAAAGAAAGCAAAAAAGAAAACCCAATATAAAATAAAACATTGAGTGACGTTATTGTTTCGTGTTCTACTTTTCTCTTTATTTTGAACGACTATTCTCGAACAAGGAAAACGATAGCGTACTTTCGACTTGAAAAAGATTTAGTAAAGAGATCCATTAAGCACCCATCCAGCTGGATGAGTCCAATAACAAAGCAAGGTGCTTTTTAACAATTTCCTAATAATTATAATCTTCCGCTCTGCCGGGCAGGGACAAAGATAGAAATTAACATATTTCTTTAATTTTCAAGTCGACTATTGTCCCAGAAAATTAGACATCGGGTGAACTTAATCGTTAGTCCAGCAATTTGCTGTAAAAATTATGTGGCGTGGGAGCCAATTAGAAGGAATAAAGGCTACAGCGTAGGGCAGCACGAAACGCGGCTTTGTGATCGTTATTTCATCTTAATTACCTTTTTTGATGGACTTTTCGAAGGTTGAAATCCTCCGTTACGCATTCAAAGGGATGGACTTAGTTAATATTCCGGCAAAGTACAAAAGTGTCGAGGGGACAGTACATTAGAAGCACAGTGATGGCAGGACGGCGGCGGGCGTTGACGAATTAAGTGAGGTGAGGTGACATTAACTTCAATCGTAGCTCCAATGGTTTATAGTTTAGTTTTTCATATTTTACAGTTATATTCCAAGTATTCAACATTATTTACTCCTATAGCTTTCAATAACTCTTAAATTATCTGTAATAAAGTACCACTATAAAAAAACTCACTGCCTTTCACTGACGATATAAACAATTCCCTACTAATGACTCTTAATAAAATTAGGCGATACTCATTTATGAACAATACAACATTCGCACACGCCGCAAATTACATCGCGTTGGCTACGCCTTGTGGTCCTACAACACATTACCGGGATAATGAGTAATAAATCTAAGAAGACTAGGGCAAAACGACGACAACGGCCATATTAAAAGTTTCACAGGACGCGAAAGCTCTTTAAAATAATGGTCTTGTAGTACAAACGCGTAAACGAGAGCGTAAAAGCCAGGGTGTTATTATAAAATCTGAATTTCATTAACCATAAATAAGTGGGCCAATTTGTCGAGGGAGAGCGTAATTGCACCCATGTCCACTCTCCGGCCATCGACATCAATATTACTCTTTTTTTTACTCACATCTGGACGCTGGAACTACTCCAATTTAAACATAATTTGACTCGAAATTATTGCTTAATTATTTTCTCTTGTGATAAATATTATTGTAATCGATTCCTATAATGACAGGATACTGATAAAAAGGTTACTATTAATCCTCTGCTGTGTTATTTTGGATAATTATGAGTTGCCTTTGGTAGAAGAAATAAACAGCCTGATTTTAAAGTTAATACCAAAGTCCAGTATTAGCTTAACGTATGCAATTTCGTGACGGCAAAATATGCAGTACGTCTTTAAAATCCCGCAAAGTTAAACTAAAGTCATAAAATATATAAATGCTGCCACTTGCAAGTGAGTCAAATTTTATTTATCCTTGGGGACAATTTCCTCTTGTCAAGCGACGGCCACCCGGGCATTTGCTATAACGAGAAAACGACGAAATCAACTTGGCCCAAATTAGACGCATTCTGACGCGGTTTACATGGAGGGCGTCATAAAACTTAGTGATATTGTCATTATTACCCATTTATTTTAATATACTTCGTCGTAAATAGACCCAAACGGACCTCCATAGAGACGTTTGTTTTCAACTTTGAAATATATTTGTTACTACTTATTATGAGCTCCAAAAAAGTCGTTTCTATTATATTTTACGTACATGGTTAATGTTAATAATTAAAAAAAAACTTAATATCAAAATACATGTATAATTTATGTTTTTTCAAATCGTAAAGAGAGAAAAATAAAAACCATAATCGCTGTCAAATGGGCAAAGTTATGTCTAAATCATAACTTTATTAAAACATGAACACATCTAATTAATATTTGCTATTTATTAAGTTATTCTTAGTTTTGACTAATAGGCAAAGTTTACTATTAATAATAAATAATTTTTACAAAACAACTCAATTTATTTACAAAGTTTCACGCTGAGCGTGAAGTTAACAGTTTTACAATTAATAAAACAAATTGTGAAAATAAATATTAAAATTTGTTAATCAAAAAACAAACAGGTTTGAGATACACATGAATGATTGCTGATATTAATATTTCTATGTTTATTTAAATCATTATAACATCTGTTTTTGTTTCGTTTGTTTAATGTTGTTTAACACTTGATGTATGTTCATCGATAGTGGAATGTGATAACGATGTGAATGGCCAAGCCCTTTCCAAATTTCTTCGTTTGTTAAATCATCCGTGACTGTTAGCAGTAAAACTAAAGTTATGTATACTTGATACACATTTAAGGTTATTTCCCCTCATTAATAAATGACAGTAAATGGTTCGATGAGCCACTTCACTATGCGCTAATAGAGGCATCTATTACTTTACGGTCGACAATGTAAAGTACCTGCATGAATTTGTGTGGGATATAGTGTATGGGAACGTGTCCGTTATTAGGGTTCTGTAGCCAAATGGCAAAAAACGGCTCTATGATAGATTCGTCATGTCTGTCTGACCGTCCGTTTGTCACAGCCATCCGTATGTCAAACTATAAGAATGATGCTGTTTGTGTAATTTGGTAAGTAGATGTAATCTGTGATCTGCATAAGGATTTTCACAAATAAGAGAGAAAAAAAAAATTGCGGTTTCCCCATACTTACAACTCAAACTCATTATCATTTCATATATCATTTTTTTCATCATATCCAAAAATGATATATTGAAGTTTCGCATATTATTTTTTTAAACTGAATAGTTTGCGCAAGTGACACTTTAAAAGTAGTAAAATCTGTGTACTCCTCCCCCTTAACTTCTAAAACAAGAGAATGATAAAACTAAAAAAAATATACGATGTAAACTTCTAAAGAAAATTGGTTTAAACGAGATTTAGTAAGTAATTTTTTTATATTGGTACTTCGTAAACCGCAATTGATACGGAACCCTCAGTGTACGAGGTCGACTTGCACTTGCCCAGTTTATTTATTTTTTTATTGCAATTTCATCGCTTGTCATTATGACTTTGTATCAGATAAACTTGTTATTTTTAATGGGTAATTTGTAAAATGACCAGCGTTTTAATAATCGTAATAATATTTATGGAGTATCTGTTTCATCTGGTAGGTGTATCCGTATTGTGCATCGGTGACTACAGAAAATTATATGACCTGCGCGCTAGATGCGACTACATGCACTGAAATAGTATATTGTATTTATGCGTTTTAGTGTCGGATTGTTCTAAAATCACTTTGGTTTTACGTGATTTATTTTTATTAATTACATTAGCTTTTTTATGGTAGGTAAAAATCATCCAAAAAAAGATCGAGCAAAAAACAGTGTCAGACTCTTACTGACTAAACAACTTACCCCCTTCCTACATTGCTATACATACTAGGGCCTACTATATACATTGACTTTAGCTTTTAAGTATTTTTGTGTTATGAATGTAGAAAATTAAAATTAATTACCGTTATTGTTGCTATAACCATCCACATTTAATTCAATCATTCCCATATTTCCAGCATCAAAGCATTTTGATTACATGTAATTATGTATGTAGATGCTAATGAAATATCTAAAGAAGCAAGCAAACTAATTAAGATATACACATTATCATAATTCTAAGTAAGCTATTAAGTTTGAAAATTAAATTTAGATAATATTCTTTACAAGAAATTAGTCTTATAATTAAAATTAACGAGATAAAGAAGTCTTGCAGAAGCTACAACCAATCTATTGGATGATCCATGACCATAAACGCTTTGCTAGAAATAGTAATAACATTTATAAATCTGTATTTTTCATATGTTTTACAAATTTAAATGACACTAGTCACAGTCTCCACTCTAGGATCTCCTGTGTCGTGGAGACTGTCAAAGTCAAAATCAAAATATTTTTACTTCACAGGGGCCTACATAGGCACTTATAAAAGGTCAAAAGCTAGTGCACGGTTCCAAATTGGACATTTCTATGGAGAAGAAATGACAAGAACCTGGGCTTGCGGACGGCCAGCAATGAGTGGCTCACCGTTCGGTTGTCTAGTAACAGTACGGAGCAAGCCCAAGTCGCCGACGCACGGCGCGCTCTGTTCCCGCGCGCCTCAAGTAGTTGTCAGCTAAACCGTAGGGACTCTAAAAAAGTGTCGAAGCCTACTATGGCCCAGAGTTTCATTCTGAAAGGAAGGCTTGACCCCAGTGCGAAGGGCAAAGAAGGAACAGGGTGAGGTGTAGTCATAAGAGTCTGACACTGTTTCCCGCTCCACCCGAGAGCGGGATTCGTCATTGGCTGATTTTTGCCCACCATAAATAAAAAAACCTGTGTACTTTCAGTTTTCAGAACCGGTAACTTTAAAAAAGTCCGCCAACAAAATACAAACACAATAATTTTTAAAATACAACTAGCAACATGTAAACCGAGTCCATTGCCACTTGTAGCTGAAACGTTACGTTAGCGCCACGTACAATTAAAGTCATGATCAGTATCTGTTCGGCGAAGAGTTCACCCCTGACTTTGGTAATGTCATCAGACGAAAATAATTGTAGACTAAACTGTATTAAGGCAGACGGGAGGCAGGACATGTGCACTTTAACAGTAACGATAGCCGACAATGTGGTACGTATGATGAGAAGTTACATGACAGAAGTTTCGAGTATGTTCTGAGATTTAAAAATATTCATCATTTCATCATTATCATCGTCACCGGCCCATTCTGAAAGCCAGTGCTGTAGACTTTTCGTATTTTGCGTGTGGTCACGGCATTATGCTGAGTGTTCATCATCATCATCATCAGCCTTTTTAATGTTTCCACTGCAGGGACACAGGCCTCCTCTCTAAGAGAGGGAATGGGCCGTAATCCACCACGCGGGCCCAGTGCGGGTTGGTGGATGTCACATGACTTCGAATTTTTGGTTCTAGGACATGCCGGTTTCCTCACGATGTTTTCCTTCACCGTTTTGAGAGCAGTGGTGATGAAATAAATTACACAAAGTAATGCGCCTGGCTGGGTTTGAACCCGCGACCTACTACACGCAAGTCGGGACCGTTACCACTCGGCCACCACTGCTGAGTGTTGGGCCTACACAAAACGGCATATTATTTCGTGAAGAATATTTTTAAATTAAATAATCAGAATTTTTCTTTCTGTTAATTACCATCATTTAAGCTTAAAGATGTCCACAGTTGCATAAAGGCCTACTCCAAATGACGCCTTTGTTCGTCTCGCATCCATAGGATTCCCGCGACCCTCACCTGGTCATTGATCGACCTTGTTGACCTTGAGGCTTATCAACGATGCGTTTTCTAGTACGTAGTTGCCACCCTAGAGTTTGACCAGACCTTTTTATACGGATTACTATATAATAATAAGGTAGGTTTTAGTTTATAAAAGGCTTACAGTTTTGCTCATCAATTAGTCGTTCAAGTTATACGATATATTTAAATCCTCAAAAATCTGTCTCTCTATTTGTATTATTGAGATAGGAATAGAGAGAAACTACGATTTTTTTTTTTATGATTCAAGTGTTTTTGTATGTTCTCAGGTGCAGAAAGGAACATATAGAAAATAGTTAAGGGAAAGACTCCTCATTTTAGGGCATCTCATGAATGACAATATTAAACGCTTATACATTCTTGTTAATCTTCACTTGTGTGTATAGGATATGAAGTCCCATATAACTCTATTGATAAGAGAGGATCCTCTGCCAAGACTAGTGTTGTATCTGCTTCGGCTACTGCCAGTTATTTGATTTCAGATAGTTGTATCGCACATAAAACTCTAATACTGCAATGCACAATATTTTAATTTAGTTCTTATATGGTTTTGCTTTGAAAAATTGTAGTAAGTTATCGTGTATTTGTTTTATGTTTCATATTTTTTGAATGACAGTTCGAAATTAAACTACTGATCAACCTTCACGGTGACAAAGAACGTCGACTTTCAAGATAACATTTTAAGTATGCTTAAACTTTTATGGCGAAATATTTTATGCTTTGGTGCCATAACTGACCGAGCGGTAGCAACGATCTTTGATAAAATAAATGACGCGAATTATGCAACATAGCGCGAAGTGCTTTCATATGTGCGTCTGACTTGCCGCAAGTAGCCGCCAGTCACTTGCGGCAAGTCAGAACGTTTACGACTTGCACAAGTTGCCTTTGGGTTGGTTATTTTAAAACTGCACGACGGGGTTATCAGTTCTATCGCGATTTATGACTCTGTCTTAAAACGCGGAAAATATATATTGGTATTCTTGAGTTTGCTATCCGATTGGAATTCCAATTCGGAATGGTTAATAGTTGTATGGATGGCTTTAATAAAGATATATATTGGTTTCTTAAAGATAAGCAAATTGGTGAAGGTGATTTGTCAGGTATGAGCAATGGTTGCGTAAAATATCGCCAATCTGTGGACATTAACACGGCTATTAGCACAGTAGCAGGTGATTTGTTTCTCAAGCTTAGTTTAACCATCCGCGTGTGTCTCGTCAGCATTTACGCTTTTGTCTTCTTCTTAGTCGTGCATTCTTGACTGAGTGGTCGTGGTCATTTCTCGTTCGAGTCTTGCGGCACCGCTTGTCTGGCGATGCGACACCGTACGGCCCTCCTGTACCAAAGCCAAGATTTCTATGGAGACGAACGTGTATGAATATAAATACAGTTATATTTTAAGCTAAATACATATTTCGATGCCTCCCACGTAAGTTGTTGTAACCCACAAAATGTCGATTTTGGGTTTTTTATGTAAAAGTGTCTAACTTTATGTATACTATCCTACAAAAAAACAAAAAGTCCAAAAAACCTATTATTTAAGGTACTTTTGAAACGTATAATGTTGTATATTTCGAACGATTCCAGCGTAGACTGTAGTATTTATTACTTGCAATGGTTTACAACGGGGAAAAGCGTACGCGCGCCCGTTGTATGTAACACATATCACAGATTACGCTGGAAATCGCTGCCAGTTGCACAGCTCGCGTAATTTTTACGTCGTTAATTTAATATTCTAGTAATTACTATTCCGTTTAACCTTATCTTTAACTAACGTGATAACCTTTTAAAATATGGTATTGATCCCATACAACAATTTACGTCGATAATTTTCAAAATATTTTATGTTAAGTGATACATACAATATTTTACTTCGATGCTAGATATGTAAAAGTGAGTTGTAACATCACATACAACGATTTACGTCGCTATTCGTTTGAAATGAGTACGTTGTATATATTTTTCAAGGAGTGTTTTATGAATATCACTGGAGTCAGAGCCATCCTAGACAACCATTTTCATTGAATCTAAGAAGTTTTAAATGACTAAATTAACAGATGATGGCATATTCGTAATTTTGAACCCTAAAACTACAGATCATTTTCTCCTCATTAAACTTTAAACTGCTCACTTACTCGTATTTCATAGCTGTGTAGTATAATAACCATTTGGATTATGACTGTAATTGCCATTTTTGTTTATATTATATCATAATAATTATAGCTAATAACAACTTGGCAAAATGGGGGATTATAGACCCCGGTGACACACAGTGCGAGTGCGGTGTCTCTGACCAAACAATGGCCCACCTATTGGAGTGCTCAAAATGTCCCTACAAGTGCACGCTGGAAGACCTTAAGAATGCCAATGAAGCTGCTATAAATGTGGCAAGCTACTGGGCCCAAAAACTTTGAGGGAAGCGGAATCCATCGATTGGAGAAGAAGAAGAAGAATTATAGCTAGACTGTGCTGGGCAAAGGCCTCCCTCCATTCTTTCCAGTTATCTCAGTTTTTCGCTTTATCGTACCAATTCTCAAAGAAAGCATCCAGGTCGTGTCGAGTAAATGTGGGCCTGATTGCCTGTAAAGTACCGAAAGATTACAAGTGAGTTTTAGTCAATAAAAGCAACTTTTACTAATTAAAAGCCACCAGGACTTTCCTTCTTGTTCGTGTTTATTGCCAGTTTCCCAAATCAGAAAACGTTGTTCGATACTTTTACCTTAGTCACCATCTGCATGTTTCTGCACTGTTGAACTCTTCAAGCTAAGTCCACTATCAGTTATTTGATTAAATGAAGTATCGTTTGATAAAGGTAATGAAAAAAATACACATTTAAAGACTACAGATTTTTCAAAAAGGACTAACAAAAACAAAGAAAACCTTTCTAGTAAAATATTAAAAACAGCCGGAAAACTGGTCTACTGAGTCTGCTGTAAGCACTATTTCAATAAATTAAACTAAAAAGACGACAAAGAAAACAATCGATGTATAATTATGGCTAATTTAGTTACAGGAGAGCCCAGCTTAGAATTTATGCTGATACTATTGCGAGACATAAGTAAATAAGATTAAATTGCCTGTTACCGTTACTGAAACTTCAAACTTCAGACGTGTGAAAACAACAGTTTTCCCATTTCTATAAGTGATTAAGTTCTTAATAAGGCATTAGTTAAATTTGATATACCAACAGCAATATTAATCCCCGATCAAAGAGATAATTATACTGTTAATAATAACAGCCTATGAAAAAGTCTGGGTCTGTCAAAACTATAGTTTGTGACTATTTCAAGAGCTTTTCAACTTCTTGCAAATTGAGTCAAATTATGCTTGACAAAATCCACAAATGTTATATTAGACAGAGGTTTCAACTTTTAGTGTATATAGTAATAATGTGTAGCTTTTGCCTAAAGGGTACACGATAATAATATTGTGAAGATAAAAGGGGTACAAGTTGGTTCTGAAGATTCAATATTACTATAATGTTTTTTCGGACTGTAACGTGATGACCATTTCTTCTCGGTTGGGAAACAATGGCTATTTCTCCTTTTTTTTTAAATGCATATTACAGAATGAGCTTTAAGTAAAGTCACTTGGAAAGATGGAGAGGGGAAAGATAGATATAAAGTAAAGACTGTGGGAGAAGTTATATGAAAGAAAAGGGAGTCAGTGATAGCGAGACGGGTGATACGACAAAATGGAAGAATAAACTTGTTATACCGACTCCAAATAACATAGGATTAAAGCAGGAACATGTTAATTATTTACCTATTTTTAAATCTCACTCGGTTACTAGAATTTTCATAATCAAAATCTTAAAATACTTTTTTGATTTTTGATTATTTAAACTGTAATTAAATTTGATTAAAGAACGATGTAATTAATTCAAAGTATAATTTAAATCAAGAGAACACTTAAATTTTCAGTTTTATATATTTTTTAATTATTTTTAATCTTAATCTTTAATATTTTTCTAATCTTTAAAATATAGTTTGTTATTTTAAACTTTAAATCCTAAAACGCAAAATGTTGAAAACCAGTTTGAAAATATTCAACTTTTTTGAATTTCGGAAATGTATTAACAAAACAGTATTGTCCTAAACGAAATTAGGCTGAAAAAACCTGGTATTTATTTTATTATATCAATTAATGATACACATACCACACCCTTTTTTTTATTTGTAGTCGACGTACATTGATGTAAGTATCATATATGATTAAAAACGGCTCTTATACTCCCGTGTATAATAATGTAAGTAATAGTTACAACATTTTGCAAGGACCTCATGTCGCGGTAAACAGTTGTAACAACAAAATCCAAGAAACTGTTAAAATTATAAAGTAATGACATATAGTAAACAATAACGTAATAAAAACTATACTCTCATACCGAATTTCATAAAGATTCTTTGAAAAATGTGGTTTGTATCGCAAAAAGAATCTTTAAAACGCTCTCCTGTAAAATTGCATTTTTGGGGTTACAACAACTTACGTGGGAGGCATCGATTTGTTCTTCAAGCTCCAACTTGTTTTACGGGTATACCATGTCCTGGTAACACATAGGGTACTTTTATCCTGTAAGTATGTTCCCTCGAGATACGTAATTCTTTTGTTTCACGTAGGTGATGCCACGTTTAGAAACTAGTGATATAGAATAATTATTTTTAAATTACATTTTTTAACGTTTAGTAAACAACAACAACAACATTGACACAATCGTGTTAACACATATATACATACCAACACAAATCATAGCGGGTTTAACAGCGGTAAGTCAGAAGCGACCACTCGGTGCCAAAACATAAAATAAATAGAAGGTATACAATACATACTCAGGTAAGAACAAAATGTACTTTCTAGATCGCATTATGATCCAAAAAGTATCTCTTCAACCTAAACTTTTGCTTGATTACGGTCCTACATGATACGTAGTGATACAATCGTTGTATAATCGTAGTGGTACAACACTAGAAATTGTATCAACTCAAACTCAAAATAATTTATTTCAAATAGACCATTTACAGGCACTTTTGAAATGTCAAAATTGAAGCTAATTTGAACGTTCGAAAGCGTAGATCTATATGGAGAAGAACGTGCAAGAAACTCCTTGGACACTCTTTTAAGTTAAATTTAGATTTACATATAACTTGGTTATAAAATTTCCTGTTGCTTCTATTTTGCGAGTATCGATCGGATAAAACACCCAATAACAGGATAAAAAATCCTATTACAAAAAAGTGGTCCCGTATTTTCTATGTAGCAACAGGAAATTATTCAGAACGGCAAAGCATGAAGCCGACACTAAACTGATTAATATGCATTTAATATCCTCCTGTATTCACGAGATCCCTGGAGTAATTTCACTCAAATTACCAATGCATTATTTATATGTAAATGAAAATGTATGAATACCTTTGAGATGTACTGTTTTAATGGTTGCAAGGGTGAAACGTTTTCATCGTTTCGTCTTTTTAACTTTGATCTAAAAATGTGGAAATGCAGTTTATCAGACTTTTGTTTTGTTGTTTAAAGCTTTTGGGATTGTTATTGTTTTGTTAGAAGGTTTTAAAAGTAAATGTGCAGTATAACATGACTTTGATCATTTTAAAACTATTAGTCATTCATCATCATCTTCATCATTTCTGCCGAAAGACGTTAGCTGTAAGTTGGACATACGCCTCTCCTAAGCTTCGCCACAGTGACCGGTCCTGTGCGTCTCTCCTCCATCGGATTCTAGCAACCCTGACCAGGTAACGACCTGGTCGGTGGTTAAAATGAGCACGGTGCACCAATGGGTCCACCTTTCTCCTCTCAGTCATTTTAACCCGAACTTTTGAAACCTTTTTAAGCTAAACTTTCGGAATCAGAATGGAGCTTCTGCAACACTTCTGGCCCCAAACCAAGTTACGATCGTTTCGTTAACGTCGAACACTTGAAATTGGTTTCGCCTTCAATGCCTTTGATCTGACTACATGATGGAGCGTATAGATAACGTCAGAACACAGGAATTGGGGGGCTGTGACCAAATAAAAGCGTTCGACGTTAACGAAACAATCTCGGCTTGGCTGGAGTGGCTGGTAAAACTTACCTATTTGAAAGGTATTGATATAAAAGGGAAAGTTCATTTTCAACTATACTGCAAACTATGAACTTTCATTAAAAATTTCACGCCTATTCCTTGCCATCTGTTGATTGCCATTACAAGTAAATTTTTAGCTCCATTTTTCTAACGGAGTTACTGCATATAAGTTTATGATTGTTGTTGATCAAAGGTGCTTTGAAAGCCATGAAGTTAATAGAAAATAGAAGGCACTTCTAACTTTGAGAAACCTGCACATTGTAAAGGGAGCAAAAAGCTATTTCTGTCCACAACTCTTGAGGTTTATTTAAACCTGAAAGTAGTCCTTAGCTATTTGTGGTTGTGTTGGTAACTTTCACAAGTTGATGCCAAAGCATGGTAATGAAATAAAAACTACGGTCTCGTATCCCTGGGCGTGGAAACTTCTCTGAAAAACATTTTATAGAACTTTTTCGCCCCAAGCTTGTTTAAACTCTGTACGTTATTGTTTATTAGTGACCCGCCTCTGGTTTTCGCGGGGGTTAAAAATCTTTGAAATTCTTGGCCTTCCTCTCCTATAATATGCATTTTTTATACATATAAACCGGTTGTTTAACGTGTATAATAACGTGGTGTGTGGTTACACACAAACCAATCAACTATAAATTTAATTTTCTGTACATTTGTTACCATTTTGGTGACCGCAGAGACCCTGCAGAAAGCTCGAAGCCAACTGGGGCCAAGGGTTAGCGTCTGAAAGGAAGACTCAGCTCTGGTATAAAGGCTACGCAGAAACGGGGTGGGTTGTTTAGTCAGTAAAAGTCTGATACTATTTCCTGCTCCACCCAAGAGCGGAATTTGTCATTGAAAAAAAGAAATATATTTATTATTATCAATGTACGCAAAGTACGTGCTTTAGTCGTGGAGTTGTGGACACCAGCCCGATATACTATTATCAATGGATGAGTTTTACCCACCAAAAAAAAAAAACATTTTAATGTGCAATAAAATAAATATCCTATTCTTTTTAAACACAGACTCAAAATTTTTGTGTGTATTAAAATTAAAAGTATTATTTAATTTCGAACACAAAACTTGTATCAATATCAACTAATAAATCATCTTCAAATCAAAACTATACTACATTCATTATAAACAAGACAAGCTCAACCCAATACTAAAGCTTATTGATCAAACTATGTGTTATCTCCTGTTGACTCTGTCCGATTTGTCACCAGAATAGCCGTCAAAGGGCAATTAGCTGGACCACCCAGGACTTGTCAATACGGACGCACGTCAGCTAGCACCGGCTAAAACAATTTGTTACCATGCCATACAAAAAGTAGAAAAGCTGATAATTGTAGACAGTAGGCGTTTTGCTTTTGTTTGGCCCGAATAATGGTGTCGTTCTTAGTATTGTGTGTAGATGACATAATGATGTCTTAGGGTCGGTTCATATCTGACGGAACATGCGTCGCGTATTATCGGTCGCGTAACGCCAGAACAGACAAATGTATAGAAAAATACTTGACCGTTCACACTCAACCGATGATACGTTAATGCGTCGAGCGTACAGCGTCTATTCCGTTTCCGTCAACGCATTATCGGTCGACGTAACAGCGGTAACGTCGCGCGCGCCACGCTCTACGTGTATTTTGATTGACGCATACAGACTAGGCGTAACATTAGCAGAGATCGTTTGTGTGAACCAAATGTTACGTCAGGATGGTCACAGTAAAACAAAGATACTTCCAATCAATTAGTTTATAATTATAAGCCTCCCAAATAGCAATAATTTCGATAGGCTTTATTTTAAAATTCAATATCACACAACACAACCGCTCTGTAGATGCTAAACGTAGAAACTGACTAGTGGCAGGACGGATGATACGCTCGACGCATTTTCCGTTTGATATGAACCGACCCATTCGACAGAATAGACGCGACCGATGATACGCTCGACGCATCATCCGTCAGATATGAACCGACCCTTAAGGTTGGTGTAGACTGTCGTGATGCCGTTTTTCTTATTTTGGTTTGTATCAAAATTTATTTAGATATTATCCTATAACATACTCATGAAGTAAAAAGTAAACTATGTTCTTTTGGCACACAGCTTAAAAATATTACAAACTTGCGACCCGCCCCAGCTTCGCATGGGTATACTGATATTGAATATATTATGCATGTATTATGCACATAAAACTTCTTCTTGAATCACTCTATCTATTAAAACAATCAGATCAAAATCCGTTGCATACTTTTAAAGATCTAAGCATACTTAGGGACAGCGGTAATTTAAGCTAGGGACAACGGTAATTTAAGCAACTTTGTTTTATACTACGTAATGATGTTCCAAAATGGATTCAAATCCTTCCAGCTTGAGTTTGAAAAAGTAACACACACACATCCTTGCCGCATTCTGTTTCCTAACAGCTATTCACGCGTTACTTAAAAACCCCTAAGGTTTAGGTTTAAGATTAAGATTTCTAGGCAAGCAAGCACCATCGTTCGCCACCTCATCGCTAACTATTAGGTGAGATAGTAGTCAATCGGCCTATGATAATAAAAAATCTTCGCCAGTAAAATACTTCTAGTATTAATGTGATTTAAGATTAATAATTATTAAATAATTTTTCATCAATCAGTTTTTAATACAATTTTTAATAAAAAGCCGTCGACAATTCGTTTTGTTGCTTTGCCGTTATCTTATAGCACCTGTTTCTGTTGATGAGAACCTTAGGAATAATAAGGGCCAACTGGGGCCAAGGATTTATGTCTGAAAGGAAGGTTCTAGCTCTGGTATAAAGGCAACGTAGAAACTGGGTGCATTGTTTAGTTAATAAGAGTCTGACACTATTTCCCGCATCCCTCTAAGGGCGGGATTTGTTATTGGATGATTTTTTACCCACCATAAAAAAAACCTTAGGAACCATTCGAACCAGTCTTATAATATGTGGCATTGAATGTAGACTACGACCCCGAGTTTTATAATTATCAATATAAGCGAAATTCTAGGTAAGAAACAAATGAAAAAGCAATAACAATGAATAAATTATATTTAAATAGAATAAAGATTATTCAGAGCTTAATAGATGTATTTTATTGAATGTAATTTTATACTCGAGAATGGCTGCAGTAGCCGACTATTATAGCAAATTGAAATTGTGTATAATTGTTTATTTATATCATACTGAAAATCTAGATCAGGGGCGTCCAACCTTTTTTGAACATTGTGAGTTATTATTACCTTCTTTACCAAAAGTTTAGATGAAAAGTGTATAAAATAACTTGTATTATACTTTCAAAAACTTGTGTGAGTATAATCTTGATATTATATTATTTTTATATCTAGCTTATGCGTCAATGCTGGCCAAAATGTGTCCTCTATTCCTTTATGTGGCTTCGTTTGGAAGGAAGAAATTTTAGTCGTGCATAGTCTTAGGTCGGTTTTTTTAAATAATATTAATGATCGCAAAACACATTTTTAATTATATGACAAAAAATAAAAATCAGTTCAATGTAACTTTTCAGTTGCAAAATGTGCAATTGAAAAATTGCATTACCAGTTTGCAGGTTAGATAGATATTTTGGCATGTGCGGACCTCTAGTGACTCACGGATTATAAGTTGAGAACCAGAGATCTAGGTAAAGGTTAATTTAATCTAGACGATAAAACAAAGTAATCAAGATCTTAATAGATTCATATTAATTGCTATCTTTGAAAAGCCGTATCGTTTTATGGAGTCGTCAATTCGAAGTTTCCAGATTAGTACTTACTTATTTAAAATTTGATTGTTTTCACGAAATTACGAGATAGTACGATAAAGTTTTTTTACAAAATTTATATTAGTTTTACCTAAAGAGAGACCTCGGTAAGCGTGGTTTCTTAAGCTTGGAGATCGCACCTTGCAGATGTACTACTATTTCAGCTGCGAGCTGTTCCAGCTTCGTAGAATAAACACAAATCTTTATTCCTACTTTGTAGGTTTCGCATGGTTTCCTATAAGTTTCGATCACCCGACTTTCCCATGCCATAGCTTTTCCTATCCCCAGAGATTCATCAACAGATAAGGGTCACATGATCGACAAAAACTTGTGCGAACGCCGAAAAATCTCGTCAAAGAACTGCGCAAATCTTCTCCACCCAGACCAGATGGTATCTTACCCTGAGAATAATATCCCCATGAGCGATTTCCTTAATTTCGTGAGCGAATCAAGGGGATCGATCCGCCCCGATCGCTAGTTAGTGATAACGTTTATGGATGAATGCCGGCTCGCAAATAACGAGTATCTTTCTTTCATTCGATCACGACCAAAAGCGGTATCGTGTCTGGATGTCAATTGGCTATAAGGTTGCGAACTTTACCGAAGATACCCGAGGTCGTTTGAACATGTTTTTCGGTTTTTGTTAGCTGCTTATGAATGTGTTGCCGATGAGACAAATATGTTTGTGTTGTTTGTAGTAATACGAGTAGGTTCTTTGTTATATTTTCTTTTCTGTTCTGTAGATTATTATACAATGTTGCTATGTATAGGGGTTATCATATTTAGTATCTCAAAAACGATGCCTAAGATGTGGTTTTAACTCACACGAAAAAAGAGATGCCAATAAACCGTAAGGTCCCAACAGGGCCGGTACCCGCTAGAGTATCGGCAATTTTCTGATAAGAAAACACTGAGTCTTAAAACGCTCAAAAGTAACTGAAGCACACAGGTGTGGTTTTAGTCAGTAAAAGTTAGATACGCTCAGCCCCATTCAGAGTGAGAAAAGAGTTGATTTTCACTTCAAATTTTTGTAAATTTCAGATAATATTTGTATGCATAATTTGGCAAAATTATAAACGACATCTTTTCTTCATAAAAAAATTTGGCCTCACACTAACAATTATTCGTGCGTCCTAGAACATCTCACCTGGAATAACTATCCTGTATACTATGCAATAATTGTTCAGTGCAAACATCGAATTCACGACACGCAACGCACTAGTCAATCACTTGAATATTAAACTATATCAATTAAAAATTCTAAAATAAAACAGCAAACCAGCATGACCATACATAATAATATTTGTATTTTTCTGGTAGCTAGAAACTAGTGAATAGGGTACTTCATGGTGCATTGTTGATCACATTAACGCTTGCTATCAGATGAGGTAATGGTCAAAAGCAAGCCTATCATCATTATAATCATCATTTCAGGCGAAGGACGTCCACTCTTTGATATAAGTTTCTCGCAAGTGTCGCTACAATGTCCTGTGTGTCTCGCATCCACCGCATTCCCGCGACACTCGGTCCACCTCGTGGGAGCCCTTCCAACACTGCGTCTTCCTGTGGGCGTATGATTAAAAAAAAGTAAAATAATATAATCTTAAAAAATATCGCAGACCCAACAAAGCGTAACATATCCCCGATTAAAAAACAAAACTTCACACCTTTACGTCACCTTAGAAGCCTCTACAAAAATCCCTTTTGAATACAGCTTAAAACTTTTATCGAAGTGACGTGGCAGTACTAGTGTGATCCATGATCCACGTGGTGCCGAAACCCTATACAGTGAGTAAGCCATGGCTGAACGACCAATCAGCGACGAGGAAACGGGCTTACCGCGCTGGGGCGAGTCTCTGTGGAGAGTGTTCGTACTTCGGTTACATATCACATATTTATTGGAAGTCCACGGTTTAGTGGAAAGTTGTGAGGTTATGTAGGTTTTGTTGAGGTGGTGTTTTAGAGATTGGGGTTGAATGAGTCAGCAAAGCTTAGTTTCAACTTCAAAGTTGTAATAAAAACCTAATCTATTTAAAGGCGGAGGTTTGTGAGTGAACTCCTTTAACTTTTCGATTACCGTAATTGCAGACACAATTAAAAGGCAATAGGTATGTGGACACCGGTGTCCTCACGGGGGTTAATGAATTAACAACTGACGTAATATTTGTATCTACTAGTACGTATATTTTTATATATTAGATTAATTATTTATGTAGATTTATATTGTCACCTGATCCCTTGATTTTTTTCTCTCTCTCTGTCCCTCAAAGGTTTGCTGGAAGAAAACTCATTGTTGAGTTAAGCTCGCCTTTGCATATGCATTGTCTAACTATTATACTCGTATACACGATGTTTTGCGTTCAATAAAGAATAAAGAAAACAGTGTTTGTGTATGTCGGTATGTTTATTATTTCTTTACGTTCGAACAGAGACATCTGACACACGGCTAGGTCATATCCTTCCTCCTTTTTTATCCCGGGGGTTTCCCTTTAGGCAAAATTCTACTTTTAGTCAAGCGAAGCCACTGGCACCGGCTAGTGAATATTATAAAACCGAAAAGTTCAATTGAACGTGCTAATCTCGAAGCAATAACCAATGACGCGGCGAAACCCATCTGGCCCCAGTTTGAAGGACTAACAAGGAACGGGGTGGGTTTTTTAATCAATAGTCCGACACTATCTCCCATTCCGCCCAATGGCGGAAGAGGTCACTGGATTATTTTTACCATAACACACAAAAAAGGAGACAACTAGTAAAAAATAAAATGATGAAATTAAATCTATATTTTCTCATTACTCTTTTACAATAACTCAAAACTAATTTAATCAAATATATGAATCATGGTATCCCTTTGTTTATACAAGTTAATATTCAGTTTTATAAAACAATCGTCGTCATCCTTACCTGAAACCAAATTAAAGGCGACTCATTTAAATAAATATCGTCCCAAAATAATCACAATCAATCGACTCCAAATAAGACAAAGGGCTCTTCACACATCATTGAACATATTCCACGAACTCAAAATTACTCATACACATTGTTTCAAACACAAGAGTCGGCGCGGGAGCAATTAAAGGCCCTTTAAACGTCATTCGTGGATGACAGTCGCAGGGCTGACGATGTCGAGGCGTAATTGTCGATAATTCTGTCGTCATTGGGCCCAGAACGGCCCACCCAAGCCTCATCGCGTGTAATAAGGCCACACAGTGCTGCGTTCGAAATAGAGAGGACTAGACTTTCGAGCGAAATTTTCGTTTTGCTCGTTTTGCTTGGTGACTGTTTTTTAAAGGGCAATAAGTGGCAAGAAAATTGTGAGATTTTAGTTCGTAAAATGAGTAATATTTTTCACTGTTTTTGATGGGGAAAATATAATGGTTTTTGCTCTGATATAATTGTTAGTTAATAAATTGGTCTAACCTAATTCCATCCGCATTTTTTTTCCTATAAATTCTTATTTAAATGAGAAGGCATCATACCGTAAGTGTAGTAGTGGTAGGGTTCCATATACGCCTTAAGGAGATGTTAGCCAACAGTAGAGTTATGGGTTATGCGAAAGTGAACCCTGGAACGAAGGCAAAGACGGAACAGGAGTAAGTTTTGGTCTGAAAAAATTTGACACTTCATCTCGCTCCGGGAGATGTCATTGGATGATTTTCACACAAAAAAATATCCACCCGTAATTTTACGACCTTCTCTTAAATACAAAATACATTTATTACCTAACTAAAACTTATTAGAAAATGCTAAAGTTTTCGTAAGTTTACGACTGTACTTGCAAAGGTTAGCACTCTTCTTAGTACTGGTGTCATAGAAACTTGGAATTATTGCAGCATCACGAAGTTTGATCTTAATTTGGCGTATCAATTCGCCGTAAAATTTTGTAGCTCTCTTTACTGCGTACGCGTTACTTTTAAGATCTCAGGGTTTCGTACATAAAAAGTTTTTCGACGACTTTTCGCCTTTTGATTAACCCTAGTATACTTATGTTGCTTTTAAGTCTTAATCTTTTAGTCTTGGAACTTACAAAGTAACATAAAATTCTCATATCCATTTATATAGAGATATTTCGTCTATCACCCGTATTCACAAATAATACTCAAACGACCCTTGACTAAGCAAACGCACAGCGTTGAAATAGAGCTCTGTGATTGGTTCGTTTGTGTTGCGTAGTTCACAAACCCTGCCCTGTGCGCTCGCGAGCACTGTGAGACCGCATAGTAACGTTTGTGAATACGGGTGTAAGTTTCTTCAACAGCTGGTATTTTTATTAAAAACTTTGTAGACGTTTAATAGTAATTGATATGTACATCTTTTGGGCACTAAGACGGCGATAAGACTCCTCTTTGAGGAGTAGCGGCGTCCTTATAAGGGTCCTTACCCGACATGATTGGTTTTGGAGTTCAGGTTCAGGAGTTTGGAGGTGCAGATTGCTTAGAGTAGCTTAGTGGTAAAACATAAGTTGGAAGTCTGCTCCACTTGGGCAGATCACCGCTGTACTCGTGGAGTCGATCAAAGACCGTGGTATGGAGTGAGAAGGAATGGGAGATCGTTACCTTTTCTGTGAAGCAAAAGAGGCGATCGAAACCTCTATAGCCCACTGACAGAAGGACGTACAAACACGCAGATAGACAAACATCCGGTCGACAGACTGCTGAGGCTGTTTCAATAAAAACATTAAATATATTTTTGTTCTAATTTATTTGTCTCAAATCATTTAACTAACAAATACCGAATTTCAATGACGTACATATATCAGCACTCCTTTTCACAATCTTCACGATATAAATAAAATACATAGTGATCCAATAAAGTTTGCCGTAAATAGGCTTTTGTTTACAAGGCCTATTAAAATACTGCGAACATTTTAACGAATTTATGGCATCTTAAAAACTCTTTACAACCAGTAGCGTATTTGCGCTCTCCTGACACTACAAAAATATTTAATTCCCTCATTAAACTTTAGACTAATCTAATTGATATCCATTTTATTACAGAAAACGAGGATGGTTAAAATTAAAGCTTCGGAAAAGACCATTAATTTTAAATTAACTTCGTTTTAATATTGGCATTAGCCACGCAATTTGAGCGTACTATTAGTTTCTTGTATCCAATCCGATTAAATATAACTTTCTTCGATTTGATATTAATATTCATATCGCGTTTTTAGGTTATTATTATTCATAAAACGGTTTGCGTGTTAATAAGTAGATGGACTTCAATTTGGATAGAAATTAAGAAACGTAATCAAGCAACATTTCAAAAGAATTTGAAATTATCACTTCGGTCTTGTACTTTTCTTAGTTTATCTAGGACACTATTAGCATCTCGTGGTTTATGGGAGAAAAAAATTAAGCTGTTTGTCTCAGACGTCATTCGTGGATCATTGATAGTTAATCCAGAAAAAAAAAATTTGGCCAACAGCTACTGGGGTAGCTGGATTATTGGCTAATATCACCCCTCAGTGCTGCACCTCGATTGAGGACTACAGGACTGTTTATTGTGGTGACACTTGGAGGAGACTAATGTCCAACAGTGGATGTCTTTGGCTGAAACGATGATACCATCATCTCTTTTTATCCCGTGATAAATAAAAACTGGGCAAGTGCGAGTCGCACGCACAGAGGATTTAGTACAAACTTATCTATAAAACAGTTCATTTCACAAATCAAAAATTTTAATGATCGATTTTTAAGAATCAAAAAGAATCGACTAGTAGAAAAAGTGTTGAAGTATACATTTTTCGCTATATAAAACAGCCCTATCTTTTTTTCGTGAACGTAGAAGATTGATTTTACGAGTTCATAGCTTGACAACAAAGTTGATAGAACGGAACCCTTACTATGATACTGTAAGGGTTCCGTCTTTCCTTTTGAGGTTCATGACCCTAAAAATAGCCATATTTTAGTCTATTTTTAGCTAGCTAAATCAAAAAGGGACGTTCCCTTATAACAATTGTAAAAAGATTCATACAACCATGTCCATACGATAGCAAAGATAAATGGAACAAAGACGTAGTCTTCGTGTATCGATGCGCAGGTCTGATATGCTAGGCAGCGTCTGTCGCGACCAGTCAAAGGCTTTTCCACTTGAATTTTATCAATGGAACTGACAAGCTTTTTCGCTAGGAATGATCCTTATTCGAGATGTCTGGTAGCTCCTAAATATACATGAAGCTGGGGGACGTCTAGCAATTGAAATAGTAATTGAAATAGCTATTTCAACGTGCCTATTTTGATGATAACGCATTTTTTTTAAGTTTTTTTTTTCGTTGGTCTGATGAGGGTTGGGTTGGTTTGGTCAGGGTTGCTGGAATCCGATTGATGCAAGACGCACAGGACCTTTGCTGAGGCGGTGCTTGGGGGAGACCTTTGTCCAACAGCGAACGTCTTGTGGCTGAAATGATAATGATGCTAAAATATTGTTGGGATAGTCTGTCCCCCATAGCCAATTAACGCTCTTTTCGTTAACGATTAACGCTTGAAATTGGCCACGCCTTCCATTCCTTTGTTCTTACCACGTGACTGAACGTTGAGACGATGTCAGAGCAAAGGAATTGGGAGCGTGGCCAACTCAAAACGTTCGATATGAACGAAACGATCGTAACTTTCATTAAATTTATTGTATATTTCATGATTCTGGGAAGGCGAGGTTATGGTATTCCGTAAACCGATCCTGCTTTAATCACCAAGCTCAGTATAAAAGTTTTTAAAACACAAAACAAACTAAAGCAATGGATACTAAAGTACTGGTATAAAACAATAAATTAGGAATCGATACATTGATTTACACTCGCATTTTGTTATTCGAACAAAATAAAAGAACCGTATCGAATCATTGTTAAAATACGCCGCAGAGATCGAAACAAAATTTAAATCGCTATCGCGTTTGCTTCGCTACATCCCGATAATGTATGCAGAAGTAAGACACTCGAATAAAATTGAACGTTTCAAATATTAAGTCCTGTTCGACAACCAATAAACACATGTTTGGTTACGGTCTTGTGTTTAAACAGAATAAAAGAAACAAGTGAATAACGATAATTGTTCTTCTTGCCCTATATTTAGAATACTTTGTTGCATACTCATGCTCTTAAGGTGGGCCTTCCTGACTCGCCTATCGTCTACCTCAAGCATGGTTTACAAGCTTGTTGCTTCATCTAAAACAATCCAATGTGATGTTTGATGCAAAAGTAATGCCAAAAAAAAGAGATAACATCTGAAAATTTTGTTGGCCTTCAGTAATTCTACGATTAAACTCTTAAGGAATTTAAAAAAAAAAATGACAACATTTAGAATCTCGATTAAATGCGCAACGCTTCTATAGAAGTACTTTTTTTAAGTTTTAATTTACTCTCCATAACGTACTCCGTAATGGAGAGTCCAAATTCACGTAAAATAGCACATTTTCAGAGGTCTATACTGGATTATTCTTACACAAATTTACGTTTTAATTTTTTTAGAAGCCTAGATAATATACACAAAATATCTGTGTATCCAAAATATTTGAAGAAAGATGTGTAATAACATTATATACACGTAAGAGCGGCTGTATGAAAATGTACGTCGGGTTGGCCGCTCTTAAACCCTTATTTTATTGTATTAAAGTAATTTCATGTCTAGCTAGACCTGTTTCAAAAGCACACTTATTATGTTAATTTAAATTGGATAATGTTTGAAATTGACCTTAATAAACATTATTACTGTGCTACGTAATTATGTGTGAAATTAACTTTTCGATATTAACACTTTTAAGATGGGATTAACGTGGAATATTGTAATGAAAGTGACTCCACCAAGATAGAAATCGCTTACAGTATTCGTTATGGATATGAAAAACAGATAACATCAGATCTTAATTTTATGCATAGTTTTGTACTGAATATCAAATCGAAGAGCAAGTATTGTAAGGATATACCTTTACATTGTTGTTGTAAAAAAAATATGCTCTATTAATTTTCGGTACCTTAAAAATATTTTCTACACGAATTTAAAAATGTTTTAAATTCTTTTGTCCTGCTATTTGGCAAAGGTCCTTTTATAGCAACAGCTTCTAGAAAGAAAGTAAAACAGTTGAATACAGTAGACATTTTCTTTTAAATAAATTCTACGTAACTATCACCTTTACAACATTTTACAGCCGATAAAAGCCGTTTACTCGTCTACGTTCTCATTTATTTTTACAATATTCCCATTTTACGCGACGAGTCTGTATTCGATTGAATGTTCTGGGAAACAGGGCTCGTTGTCTGTCACATCCAATTGTACGCTGCCACCGTTTCGCAACCCCAACACATAAATTTCGATGCTATCTCCACAACGCTACAGAGTTATTTAAATGTACAACATCACAAAAGATTATTAACGTAAAGTGTCCAATGCGAACAATGACAACCCTACCAGTCCAATTTAGATTTTCGTATAGGCCGACAACTCTAATACGAGCTTGTTTCAGTCATTCATTCAAGTTTAGAGTCTAATGTTTTTCGATAGATTGGATTTGGATAGCATTCGCGTACAAAATTCGAATCGGCGTTTGAACGCTCTGGTAATACGCGTGCTCCGAGTTGAGACGTCGGCTTATATAGGTGTACAGAGAGGAATAGATTTCGAGCTGAGCCCTGCTTCACGCGTTGTCAGCCTGAATAAACTTCCAAATCGATTCTACAGCTGAGAGTGACACCCTTGGATAAGGTTGGCCCGCGTCTCGGCGTTTCTACATTTGCATAAAGAATAGAAAGACGAATATTGGATATGGGAGTATCTGCGACAGGGGTTTGCAATTTGCCGTTCCTTTTTTAAAGTATTCTTTATTTAAAGTCATAACCGTGCATTTTGTAGCAATTCCGTAGATTGTTCCTTAAATTTACATTCAAACAGTGCAAGTTTGAATTTTTGCAAAGTCTTCTTAAACCAAAGAATTTCCCTTCATTTTGAGTGTTTACTCGTCAAAATAAGTATAAATAAGTCATAATAATCGAATAGAAGGAAGCAACAAAGTTATATTTGCGTGAAATGAACATAAAAATGTCAAATGTTAACATTACAGCGCCCGCAACAGTTTTATTGCAGCCGACTCGAGTCATTTAACACATCAACCTATTGGGGGTCGGAACATTATGATATTGAAGAGATTTGAAGCATCATATTCGTTAAGTGAGGATAAAATGATATTTTCTTGATCTATTTTCTCATCAATTTTATTTGTGTTTTATATCTTTCGCATCAAGTGCAGCTGGATCAACTAAATTTTGATTCGATTCGTTAGATGGTATACTTTAGCTCTTATCTCAATAATCTTTGGATGATCAACTTGTGCAATCATATTATTTTGAGTGTTATCAGTCGAAATGCAAACTTATTACTGTAATTACACTGCCGATCCGATTCCTCCAATTAATTTTTCCAACTCAACCATTTTCCCTCACCTGGCTTCCACTATACACCTTAGCAGTAATTCCTCGCGGCTATTCCTTCAGACATGACTAGATCAAAGCTCATTTTCTCTTGAAACTTTACTGTAAGTAATAACCCTTAAACCCAACATGTTATGTCCTGGGGCGGTGCCGACACAACTAATGTTGTTGAGAGCAGCCATGCCTGATAACTGTGCACAAATGAATAGGTCTGCGTTAGACATGACGCAACCAACCCAGTGAAGTTGTCCAATATCGTACGTATAATTTCCTTTCCGCTATGCTGCACAGCTTCGGTGTTGAATTTAGACCTCCTTAGTGTGGCACCTTAGTTACCGTCAAAGTGGACACAGATTGATAAATAGGATCTGGATCATTTCAAATTTGACTATACTTTTGAAAGTAAGATTTTTCGGGAAGATGCTTTTTTGCTGTATCATGAGATTTACTAACATATTATTAATAATGGGAAGTACGCGTACGAGTATGGAAGCCACAAACTTTTTGGTCTAAAAAACACTAAAAACATTTTTACCAAGATATAAAACGAGTTGGCAACAAAATTTCTAAATCCAACAATATTTTATAAGAACCATATAAGCACACACGTATAATCATACCGTACAGTTTCTCCGAGATAATTATTTGAGTCAATATAGCGTTTTTAGCAAGGCGGTAGACAATCGATCAAGCAGCTGGTTGCAGGGCCGCGTAATTTGATACACATCGGAATGTGGACACAAATAAAATCACTTAGCTGAGGAGTGGCGTCCTGCAGAGCACATCAACCGCTCACTGCGGTGACCACGGACACAAAATGCTGCTAGAAAAGTTAGCTTAATTTTGAATGCGGATTTCGCAAGATACAGGTCTATTTTTAAATTACCAGCAAATTTCTCAAACAGATAAAAATGAAGGACAAAATTTATGCAAAAATCAACTCCAAAAGACAGAAAGACAAAACATTTGGCCAAGTTCCGCAATCGAAAATTTAAAACAAGAGAAAATTAATTAAACAAATTTTTTAAAACAAAGAAATATAGGGCACTGTTGGAGCGTTGTTTTTCAATATATTGCGCAAAGCAGTAAAATATGTTAGCAACTTTAATAACTCCATTTACTTGTACTGCGCTTTGATCAAACTGTAAATATTTATTTAAAATAAAAACTTTATTTTCATTTTTAAACCAGTGTAGTATTTTGTTTCGAATATTAGTAATTCTAGATTCATTTTAATATCGCATTTTTTGTTGTACCGATATTTCAACTACGAAATCAAGCTCAACTTTAAATATAAACTCAATAAATGTGCTTTTAAAAAATATCATAAATCGCTTACCATTTCCAAAGATCTAGAGTATCTTTTACATCTTGCATTTCACTTATAAATAAAACAGGATCGGATTCTATTACGAAAGAAATGAAGTCTCTAAAGAAACTTCAATTCTCACAGTTGGATTTCGCCACATCTGTCCGATTAAAACATCAGGATGGTACTATACTGATATACTCGAGGATATAGTTACGGGGATTGTTTATAGACTTAAAGAGTTCAGGAATTAAAATACTTCTAGATATTATATATATGGAAAAATTATTATGGCTTCTTTATTGTACACTGCACACTTATTGTACTGTGATTTAGCAATTCATGAGCAAAGCTGATTTTTATATAACGACGAGTTTTATCCTGGCAATCTTTTATGTATCAAATAATAACATAATCAGCCTCATAATGTTCCCTCTGCTGGAACTCAAGTCTCTTCTCCAGGAGGGAATGGGCCATAATCAACCATGCAGCCCCAATCCGGTTTGGTGGATGTACCATGTCTTCGAATTGTTGACTCGAGGACAAGCCGGTTTCCTCACGGTGTTTTTCTTCACCGTTTTAAGAAAAGTGATGTAGAATTCCCGCAATGAGTAGAAAAAGAGGTAGAGCTAATATTTTCCATCTCTATAAATATAGTACATTTTGATACAAGTGCAGGAAGTTTGTCATTGCGACCGAGGCGAAATTCGCACGAGCCGTAGGCGAGTGTGTTATGGAGCCGAGGGCTGCAATGACAAATCTGCACGTGTGTCAAACGACGTTTTTCAATACACTTACGAACATATTACACTTACTTCCTTTGAAAATTACGACGCATTTTTGTTGATTTCTTACTGAAGAAAAGTTTCCAAAGTTGCCATATAGGTATTTTAGATTTAGATTGCAGCAAACTATAGTAAAGCAAAATATCTGAACGCAGCGGCTTATTGTCTAAAAAAATCTCTTATATCTTATATTCAACATATTTTTCACAACTACTAATAAATAAGTTACTTAATAAGACTATTATTTATAGACTTTTTCCCGCGCTTATTTTTTGCAGGATGAAAAAGAAGCAAAGACATCAAACCGCTATACATCCTACTTAATATTAAGAATACAAATTCAAATATTTTTGAATTTAGAACACAGATAAATGTTAATTTCAAAATCAAAATCAAAAAGGTTTTTATTTCATATAGGCCTACAAGGGCACTTATAAAACGTCAGAAGCTAGTGCACGGTTCCAAATTGGTCGTTTCCTATGGAGAAGAACCGGCAAGAAACTCCATGGTTACTCTTTTAAAAAAATGATTTCTTACAATAATTCGTTGTTACAGTACTTATATCATTATGTAAGAACAGTTTTTGTATGTTGTGAGTATTTGTTGTTAATAACAAATTATTGCATAAATAATCATGTTTATTTATTATATTCTGTTAAAAACACGATTTAAATTTTAATTAAATATTAAAACCTCAAAAATCTGCACCTCATTGCTTTAAAAAAAAATAATAATTACGCTTGACCGTGACGATAAGGAAGAAAAAAAAAAGCCCTTGGTATGATAAATGAAACAAAAGCACGCGGGTGATATACGTGTCATGTAGAATCTAATCATAGTGCGATAAGTGACAGTTTTCGAGTAAGTGTATTGAAAAATATTTTTCGACCTTTTTCTTCCTCCTCTTCTTTTTTCTTTACCTATTGAACTCAGTGGAGTCTTGACTAGTAGTGACTAGTCAAGCAGAATAGTTGTTTTATTTTTCCACTATCATTATTTTATATCTATTTTTTTTGTGAATGAATCATAAATAATGACAAATTTTAATGACTAGTAATCGATATTTTTTTTGTAAATATTCCAATGACTTGTCTCTAAATGCTGACACTCCCTCCGAATTTCTTCTAGAGGTACAGTGGGAGGACGTGTCAAACTTTAACTGACTGCTTAATTGTTTTTCTTCAGTTGCTTTTTGCTTTTCAATATACATATACACCCATATACGATACAAAATATGTCAGTGCAATAACTTTTATTAAAAGAGTATTTGCTTTATTTTTATTTTCCTCTTTGCTCAAACTAATACGATTGCGTGGGAGTGTGAGTCGAACAGTTCAACTCAGCTTTAGTTTGATTGAAAATTCAATTTTCGCTTTTCGCATCCAGAGATCGCTTCATCTGGCTTCACAACTTTCTTTTAGTTCACGCTAGGCTAGAACGAATGCTGTAGCTTGACTTCGAAGAGATCTATGAATTGGAATATACTACTACAAGTTCTCACAACAATTTGTATTTTAGATAATTTTTACTCTGAAAAGACCTGATAAGAATCTAAAGAATCTGGGGCCCTGGGCCCTGTTCTCGATACCGGTTTTTTGTGCTTGGTAAAAATCATCCAATGACGAATCCCGCCCTTGGATGGAGCGGAAAACAGTGCCAAACTCTTACTGACTAAACAACCGACCCCGTTTCTTCCTTGCCTTGATCCCAGGGCCCTAGTAATACGCTTTTGCATCTACCCTTGGTCCCAGAAGTTTCCCGATACTTTTTTTATACTCGTATTTTTAAATGTATTATCTATTTTTAACGCACTATTTGAAAATGTAATTTATATGTAGTATTAATAAATAAGCTATTTATAATCTAAAGATTTATTATTATTTTGTAACTGATTGCGGTTAACTTTACTCAATAATGTGGTTTATTTTAGTATTTTTAATATTTGAAGAGTTCGTTCAGAAGAGCTATCTACAAAACAATATCTGATTCTATGAATACACCGCTTAATTTTAAACCCTAAACTTGTTCATCATCATCAGCCTTTTAATGTTCCCACTGCAGGGACACAGGCCTCCTCTCTCTAGGAGAGGAAATTGGCCATAATCCACCACGCGGGCCCAGTGCGGATTGGTGGATGTCACATGTCTTCGAATTTTTGGTTCTAGGACATGCCGGTTTCCTCACGATGTTTTCCTTCACCGTTTTGAGAGCAATGGTGATGAAATAAATTACACAAAGTAATGCGCCTGGCTGGGTTTGAACCCGCGACCTACAACTCGTAAGTCGGGGCGTTTACCACTCGGCCACCACAGCTCTCGTTATTGAAACTAATTTGTTTCAAAGCGGTTGTTGTTAATTAATACAACATAAAGTTCAAAGTTCGATATGTAGGCCAGTAATGTTTATTATTTAATTCAGCTTAGTCTTCTTATTTTCTGACCTGAATTCTTTAAATGTTTATTATAACACATGTGAGGTAATTTCACCATCCCATTTCTTTCATCGGACAACCCTAACGACGGGGAAACCTCTACGGTTCGCATTAAGCGTTTCGCTTCGTTGTTTCTTTCGCGTACATCGAAGCACTAGAACAATCTGCCTGCTGCAGGTTTTTTAAAAAGGGAATTTCAAAAAAAGTATAATAAATTCATTTCAACAATTCACGACTTGAAAATTAAAATGAATAAAGTATAGAGGTCATTTATTCAGAGAAACTAAAATGATGTGTAATAAAAAAGCTGGTCGAGTCTCGAAGTGAAATTTTCAACTAGGAAAATTCGTAGGGGTAAAATAGGGCATGAAATTGTTCCTCAAATGGGTGGTATTTGTTTATGGGAGCTAAGGCAGTGAAATTTAGATGTAATGCTTGCTCCCGATGTGTTCCGTGTGGTGGTGATGGTGTCGCATTTGTCACTCGACGGTGTTCCTGACATGTGTAGATCCCGGAATATATCCACCTTTTGGTATTTTTGAGACGGTTTGTTTGAGAATTGTGGAAAGAAATAGGAATATTACGGTGTAGGGTTTTTTTTTAGCTATGAAACTTGGAATTGAGAGTTTAAAATTTTGAGCGTCTATAAATCTTCATTCTTTATTGTACATAAAATATTAAATAGTACGTAGTAATTAGAAAATTCATGTACACAGACGAACTTAATTCAACAATGAGTTTTTTCCCAGCATACCTCGCACATCATAGCATCTAGCATCTTCATTTCATCATTAACCATTGTATAGCTTTATTTATTTATTTATTTAATCTTCATGTGCAGTAGTGGTACATGAGTGGACTTCAAGCAGCAAGGCATTCTCTACCAGTCACCTTTGGGTTAAAAAAGGTTGACTGATAGAAAACCTTTGGTTAAAACCTTTATCATTGCTGATTGTCACTCCTGTTTTATAAGCACTCGTATTATAGAACAACTGTGACACGACTTTTAGCAAAAGTCTGAAGTACACATTTGTGCGTTTGTAATGCATGAAGTTTTAACAAATTGTTAATAAAATAGTTAATTAGATAATTTACGCAACAAGACTTGTACCTGTAGTATCGATTGCTAACAAAGTGAAAAAGGGTAACAAAATCAACAAACCTTTTTAGTTTAATAAGCAAAATCTAATACTTATGAAACAGTTGAACATACTCAACTTAAAAAAGTTAATATAAAGTGAAAAAAGATAATAAAATCAACTAAACTTTTTAGTATACTTACTACGCGTAAATAAACAACATGTAACAGTTATGAAACTCTAAAACATACTCAACTCAAAGAAGTTAATAAAAACCCTACAAGCGTAAAATTCAAACCAAATTCCCAGAATACGGATGCACATTGACAAATCGCTGTAGTTTCTTCAGAACAAAGTGGGTTATATTTCGTTCCCACACTGTAAACGTTTATTGAATAAGTAAGTAAGAAGTGGATTTCATAAAGGGAGGTAAGTTTTAAATTTGACGCCGCATTTTCATCTTTGCGACAACAATTTGTTAGTTTCTTTCCTGCCTTGACATATGTAGTGAGGCCATAGAGTCCAGATTGTTCTTTATTTTGAGATAAATTGAAAACTGAAAAGTTTTGTGTACCCCATCTTGGCAATTTGGTTTGGGGAACGTTTGAACGTAATGGTAGGGGAAGGAATGGGAATAAAGACAATTTTTCATGCAATGTTTTTTTTTTTTTAGATGGTATCGGATGAGTTCTCAGCATTTTAATCAAGAATTTAGTCACAAAAATATTTTATTTCATTTTTCTATCTACATTTCTACAGTTAAACGAACGAACGTGTTTATGTTAAAATTAGACGTTTAAATTCAATTTCATTTGCATCTAGTCGTAGGTTTGAAACTTTAAATTTATATTTTATGTAAAACATGTATTCAGAATATATTGGACATAATTAGGACATTACGTTGGCAAATGACATCATCACAATGTTCTGTGTCATACGTAACGGGCTCAGAAATGTATTCCCTCCGTGTCTCGACTTACTTCCAACCATGTTGCGACAGTTTTTATCAACATAATAACCGAATATGTATTCAAGTACGGTGCTTAGTATTACTTTGCCTTATAACATTCTCATACTTACAACAACTAATTTTAAACTTTATTTCGTTTCAATAGAGCTTAGAAATAAACTTAAAATGTCATTGTCTAATAGATTGGTCTCACGCACTTGTGGCGCCGCGTGGTGGCGTTTTGTTGCAACTAAAAGTTCCTTGCCCTTATTAGATACCATGGCTCATAAATGATGCATGGAGGTATGAAAACACTAGATATTTATGATGCCATTAAAATATAATCATAATTCCAGTATATAAGAAAGCGCTTAAAAATTATAATTCAAGCTATAAAACTGATCAAAGTGATCTAGGCGAAGGATAAAAGACGTGCTTCGCTGAATATTATCCGCTGTAATTACTGTGAAGTATCTATGAAAATTTATGTATTTTACATGAGAATCGATACATTTTTACCGCTCAGGGACATACGTTTTTTATATACTGCAAGAAATGTTCGTTTCGTTCGATAAAAAAGTTATGAAGAAGAAATACAAATATTAATTATGACCTTGTGATGTTCCATCGCATTCAAATCGACAAGCATTAAATGAGTCGTCGCTACGGGTTCGGTCATTCCGATTATCAGTTGGCATATCTTCGTCCGCCAACAATGAGAGACAACCCGCTAAATGCGCACTGCACTTGAACATCTTAATAATCCATTGAAGGGCCGTGTCGGCGCAGCATGACGCGAACCCAACACAACCGTAATTATTTTTCAACGGAGTGACATTTTACGCAGAAATAAATAATTTCGATGCGCCCAGAAATTACGACTACATTAATTCGAATGTGCGAATAAATAATTTAGTGCCAACACGAAATTTAATTATTTCGACACAAAATGAACCGATCCAATTTAACATCAATTTTTGTCGCTCGAATTGGTTTAATGCGTGTTCGATTTCGAATAATGCGATCATAATATGACTAGTTTCCTGATACAACACGGAGTTTACTGTTCACAGCGTCGTAACGGGGCAACAGCACTCCGACGTGACATTTGACAAGCGTCTCCTATAAAGTTTAAAGTAATTCAACCGGCGGGGACGTCACGTCGATGCGCGTAGAAAGTCAACCTTTACGATGGTCGAGTGAACAAAACAAAACAAGTTGAACATGTCAATGCCCACGCCTTTGGTACGGTAACCTGATACAAGCAGGCGGATACATTTAACACCACCGAGAGGTTCGCAAGCGTTCGCGTCGCGTGAGCGCCGAGCATTAAGCGGAGCGATGAGCGATGCGGCGAGCGTAGGTCGAAGGACGCCGTCGATAGTTCAGTGCAGCTAAGTTATTCCACAACGACTGTAATCTCGCTGGAGACTACTAGATGTCACGCACGTTTGGTACGTGCTTTGTACTACTTTGGCAAAGCTTTAAAGGTACACGCTAAGGTAAATTCAGCTCTTAGATAAAGGTCTACAGGCAGTAAAACATTATCTTTAAGTCTATCGAAACATATAAAAGAGGTAGTACTTTCTGTGTTTTTGCAAGGATTGTTTACTGTAAGTATTGAGAATTGTTATTCAGCATGCTATGCAAGGGTTTCGTTATTATTCTTGGTTGATTGGTCGCTTATGTCAGTATGACCGCTACCTAATCTACCCATCCGCTCGCCCGTGTCATGAAAGAGGATACTTTAATATCCGATTCATTGTTCTGTTACAAATTTGTCAGTGATCTTTACATTAAACTTTTTCTCTTTTAAAATTTGAGATGGGTCCATAATCCTCGTGCGGCCGGCACGTTGTAAGTAAATCTTCGTCACATAATGACGTTTAGACCACACAAATAAAAATATTAGATATCGTATTAAAGAGCTAAGCATCTATCGTAAGCATTATACGAGTGTCGATATTCATTACATTTTATTTTGATTTCTTTGGAAGTTTCCTGTTTCAACCCGTTAGCTTTCTAGAGGTATAATTTTATGGGAATATGTATTTTGTAAATGAAACCACTATTGTTAAAGTTTGACGAATGTAATAAAATATGAGCATAATAATTATGTGAATATTTATACCGTATTATGCTGATGCAATTTATGCGTAAGTCAGAGTGACAACTATTTAAACAATATATATATGAGTAACTATGTAAGAATGCACGATACGAATATACTTTTATAAAAAGGCCTGCGTAAGAACACCATTTTTTCTCCTTGTATTTGAAATGTTAGCAAAAAAATAAAAATTTCAATACAAAATTCATAGCGCAATTTAAAATCGCTTAAGAATTCTCCGTAACATAAAAGGTGATTTTAATTTTTGGCAAATTAAACATAATTTGCATAAAATAAGAATCGTGCGCCCGTAAGGATCTGATCGACCGTAATTACTTATCATAATTATTAATATTTCGCTGCTGTCACGCAACGGGTTGCCTCAGGGCAGACCTTAATGCTTCTCATTGATGATGGGTAGCCTCCACAGTAACCGAGTCAGACGATAATTTGAGATAATTTACGTAATTCGGCATAATTTTCATTTGAAGAGCATGTTGTGCTCAGCCGAATACAGGCAGAAGTCAGTTTTAAAATCGAGATCTAATTTCTAACTACCCTCGAGCAGTTTACACAAATTAGAATTTGCAAAACTTTCATTATTTGAACGCAAGCTTTAAAATACATGGAAAATGGGTTGGAATAGTTGTTATTAAAATTCCTAGATATTATTCTGTTGTTAACTGAACGCTATACTGCGTTTTCTTTTATTAAGGCTAACCATTTTACTAAAGCAAATGTTTAGACAGAAATGTTTATTTTAAATAGAAAGGTCTGTAAAATACGTTTAGAATTACAATGAGAATCTTTGCTAACTCATCTTTATTTAGACAATTTTTTCGCAAAACGAATAATATCAGTTATTGCAGTGGTAATTAACTTTGATTGCACAACACAATCTCCCGGTGCGCATTAATGACATCAGTGGTAGAGCCACAGAGCATCGAAGCTCCTATTTGATGTGATCGGAATCGAGCACCACGACGACACGCAGGGGACACAGAGTAACAATGCCCAGAGGTGAACCACGATTTACGAGCGCTGTGTATGGTACGTTTTTGTTGCATCCTTTTTGGACTTTGTTGTTGGTTTTATAATGGTTTACATGATGTATTTTGGAGGTTTTGCCTTTATGTTTAATTTTATTAGGTTTTTTTTTTGTTTACCCGTATGGTGTGGGTCTTATCACATAGTGATTAATAACAGGTATCACTCAATTTCACAAAAACCTAGAAAACTTATGATCAGATAAATTAACGTCACTCAAATATATATTTCATAGTTTTTGATTGTATAATTTTACTTATATTCTTTGTTAATATAGGAAACTAATGCCTGAGTCACAGCTTCTATCTAGTATAGGAGCCAGCGTCTAAATATTATTACTTAATGTTCCTACTTATTTTAGTAGTAATTTTAAGTTGTGTTTATGGTGTACCTTTAATGAAGAGTATATCTATCTATCTATTTTATAAAGTATTTTTGTGTATACATAAATTTACTGTAATTAATTTAACATTACTGTAATTATTTTATTATTAGGTAAACCTATGTATAATAACTTTGAGCATAATTTCATTAATTTAAATACATAATTATTGTAATCTGGCATAAATACAGATACAATATTGTAAAATTTATCTAGAATTTCAATTAGGCCGTCAAAATTATAATAACGTTCATAACTGTAATTAAAAATAATATGTTGACAAGTTTAATTTTATTGAAATGAAAAATCTGACATAATCGTTACACAGTATAAAACAAAGTTGCTTATCCCTATGTATGCTTAGATCTTTAAAAGTACGCAACGGATTTTGATGCGGTTTTTTTAATAGATAGAGTGATTCAAGATGAAGGTTTATGTGTATAATAGGTACATGCACAATATAATATATTCAATATCAGTGCGGGTCGCTAGTTTATATATATATAATTATATATATCTATTCTAAATAGCGAAATAATGTTATTGTACTCGATAGTCTGTTAATTAGCTAATCCAATCGTCTCAACTCATTGGGTACTTAAACGACGTATTGAAGCATGTGATCGTACGTAATTATCTGATATCCGTGATATCACAAGAAAATATCGAGTATAAAAAATGTTTACCTATCTATCTCATGTATATATCTTCATACGAAACGATATAACCAGTAAGCACTATACTATTAAAAAAAAAACACATACAGGCAAGCGAATACTCGTATGTTTCCATATATATATATATATCCATATTTTTTTCCACCTGATGGTAAGCAGTGATGCAATCGTTGACTTCGCAACTAAGCGAATCGCACTAGTTTATTAAGAGCCTACTTACTCGTACACCTAACTTTGAAGACACCAAATTGTTCTAATTCATCGATTTAAATGTTATAAACGATGAGGTGACAGAAATATTAATATTTTTTTAGACTCCTCTATTAATCTTAGCAGGATAATTATTTTATTTGTCTCGTCATAATACTTTTGTTCATGAATAATGACAAATATTAATGACAAATTATCGATATTAATTTCCACATCTGTTATAACGTTTAGTCTACGCGTTGAACGCGCTGCTCCGCAAAGTTCATCAGATAATGAGCACATTTGTTGCGTGTGAAACTAGAATACCAAGCTACACTTCGCGTAAGCATCAAAGAGAATGCTTGCTCTTAAACCACGGCCGCTTCGATAAATCATGTTTCGTTTAAAACATTCTAACGCTTCATTTTGCTGATCCAAAGGTCCGATGCCGTCTTCAGTGGAAAACGTTCTTAACAGCTCTTTTGTAATAAATCCAAGGGAATTTTGCGTTACGACTGCAATAATACGAATCAGATTAAGTGCGGAGTGTATTACCTTTTGTTTAACGTTTGTGGTCTGCCTTTGGTTCGTAATTAATGTGTAGAATGTCAGTGCTGCCCTGCCTGGACATAACATCGAAGGCACGACTTCCACAAGTCTTCTTTTTTCACTTTCTGCTGTCTTTGTTGTATTGCTTAAAAAAAGAGTACAGCTTGGAACGCTATCGTAAAAGCTACATTATCGTGGCCTTTGATATTTAAATAAAAAATATTTTCTATTAAGCAGATAGGTTATCTTGAGCTATTGTTTCCAGTCAGTCAAAAGAGACGAGAATTGAATATTTCTTTTGTTTCATTTTATTTAATCTGTAGCTCTATAGTGCGGGGTTAGGCTTGACAGAATCCATTTTATTATATCTTTACTTTTGTGTTGTAATTATCAATGAAAGAGAATAGTTTATGCCTATTATTTGATGTAATTGGCAATTAATTGGCTTTGACTATAATTGGATTACATAAACATTATTAGAATATACCTGTCTTTATGTTTAAAAGTTAGAATAAATTGTTCCAAAATATGTGTTGTTTACATTTAATCTATGACTTACCCAGCATTTTTCAATATATATAATTATGTGGAGCAAACAAATAACTTTAATATTACAACAAGTTGTAGAAAAACAATAAAAATCTCAATGGGATTCCCCGCTTTGTAAACTAATAAACATGACCATTCAATCGTATTCAATATGTTTAAACCATTTCGTGGTTAAGTGTCTACAAATAGCCACCATATTAAAATGCTTGCTTCAAATCATCAAAATTAATATGTGTAATAAATAACTTAGTCCATTGGCGTTCCAGTGGATTTAACGTAAACATACACCACGTAACGTTAAAAATTTATATTCGTCTAATAACTGTCGAATTCTTGTAGTAACAAATTATAGTGATTCGCTGACTTACTGAATGGACGTCGGTAACAAATAGTGAAGTAATTCCAAAGAGTTTTGAATAGAGTCCAATACTATTTTGGTCGGCGAACGGTGATCTTTAAACTTATATTTCGTTTTGCCTGGAGATCGCTTGCCGATAGAATGACGTTCCATGGTTCAGGAGAGATATAAAGAAATGTTTCGGATATTATAGGGTTATATTTAGTTGAATATTTTTGTTGGAGAAATTATTTGAAGTTATTGATGATTGAGATTAGGTTAAGTATTTTATATCTTTGAAACGAATTTGTTATCTTATAAGTGTATTATCAGATTTTTAAGTTGTGGATCTTTATTTTTTATTTATAGGTTCATAGTCTCTTTATTTATTTTTTATTATTTGCTGTAGACAATTTTAATCGAGTAAGTCTCAAACCATCTGTTTTTTTATTACCTAAATACTGTAGTGTAGTTGTTTCTTATAGTTTGTTGTATATTGTTTCTGTACCAGAAACTATTTTCACAGACACCAGAAAAACATCTTCTGAGAAGCAATCTTAGATGTTCCAAAACTAATCAAAAGTAAATTTTTAATAACGATTAATCGTATTTATATATCCCATTGCTAATGTGATATATAAACCACATTTACGAAATTTGTTTAAAATAACCTGAAAATTAACTTCCCTAAATGAGCTAACTCAATAATCACCTAAAAGTACTTACATATAAGTTTTTGTTGCGCAAAATTTAAAATCCTAGCTTTTTGAGCCGCGTGTCTATATCCGTGTTCGTAGCTGAAGTAGTGACTGGGGCAGCTGTACTCGTTCGCATCTCAATAATGAATGTATTGTCCCGCGGTACGTACCCGATCACAGTCCAGACTATTTTTGCTCGAACCTGTCTGCGTCCGTCATGGAAAAAATGTCCGTGGAGTTGTTACAATGACTGGAAACTTTAGAAAAGAGACGACGCTATGTATTTTTCATGACTTGGCTTACAGATCGATGTTACAGATACGCGAAGAAAAAGTTGGAGCTACTTTTTTGAGTTCTGGTCTTGAATTCATGACTTAATTTCCGTAGTAATATTTTTTCCTTAGATATTGTCTTTTGTTTTGTCCTTTGTGTAATTTTAATCTTTTGTGATCTCTTGATCCTTCGTAAAGTTATTTCTTTCTTCTGTATTAAATTCTATTTTGATTGTAATACGATTTTTGGCTTAGCAACACTTATCTCCATTACCTTCCGAATAAATCGCGACACCTGAATGAGCTGTTAAAATCTTCGCCACCCTTTTCATCTCCATACCATTCTAATCCCTCGTCCTACCGTCATGAATGAAGACACATTTGCCAACGACAGCGAATCCAACGGAGTTATTTGATTTATTCCAAGCTGGGACTATTGAAAACTTCCATCAGAAGTCATTATTTAGCCGCTGTAATGAAGCTGTGGCTGGAATCTTGAGCAGCAGACAAGTGCAAGCATCAGTCCTGGATCTTTTTGTTATTTATTGCGAACTGTATTTGTGTATCGCTTGCGGAGATTATGCTTAGATCTTGTTCGGGCAGAACTATTTTCGGTTGCGTAATGTGCGTAATATGTTATTATACGCTGTAGTGTTTTCCTTTACTTGTTTTGAGATCAATATCACCTTTATGTTGTATTACATAGTTCTTTATTGGGGTGCATATGGGGCCCCTCCACGATCTTCGGGGCCCAAGTCAACCTCCCCTGCAAGTTGGGGCACCTGCCGAACAGCAGACGAGGCTCTGGCGCTGGCTTTCCCTCTTAGGGTTGAGAGGTCAGACGGCAGTCGCTCGCGTAAAGGCCACAAATAGCCAATAAAAATGGATAGGACAGTAAAGTTATTTAGCGGACCCCGGGCACCGAGGTGAAAGCCAAGGTAGCAACCAGGACGGGCGCTAGGTTGATGATGATGATGACTTAGTTCTTTATTGTATCTTGAAATAACAATTTTATAAACACTAAACTTTCAAATAAATTGTCATGGTTTGGAAATACCTAAAAGTATGAACATTCGTTCAGAAACATTAAACTACCTAAATTACGTCGGTTTGCAAAAGCACAGCAACTTACGTATTCATGTCAAGGTTGGTTACATTTTCCTTGAAAGAATTGCAAAGCTCAGTTTTAGTTCACCCACTCATAAAGCACAAAAACAAAACTATTAATTCAAGTTTTTGTGCACGTGCCTTTAATGAAACGTTTGAGCAAAGTTTCCAAGGAAATTCATTAATTATGTTCTCAGAAAGTTTAGAGAGGACTCCACTTGTAAGGTGAAATTAGTTCTTAAATTTTCGACAAAAACTGCTTGTTCTACTGAAAACGGGCTCAGATCTTTATTACACAAATTTTAGAAAGAAACTGGAGCACCTGAATTAAAAACTTTTGTCAATTTTTTTTTTAGTTTTTTTGTCCGGCAAAATATTTGTAATTTTCAAAGTCGCCGAAACTACGATGCTTTATCAGAATGCAAAAACCCATCGTATCGCTAAACGATCGATCTTTGACATTTCCATGGTTCGTCGCCGTATCGCGTCGTGATGTCGTGGCGCTTCGAACAATCTTGCAATTTGTGAAATATTTGGAATAGTCCCGACGGCGGCCACCAACGAATATAGCAGGGGTTTACTGGATGTGCGGCCCGCGAGCATTAGATACTTCGAATTGGTTTTTAACTAATTTTAAGTGGAATTAATCGACCACCGACTAGATCGATTGTGGACACACAAGGTGGACCCCACAATGAAATAATTAAGGGAATTCACAAGAAAGGTTCGGTTTGTATAGCCTCAAAATTAGGATCACGTTTGGATCGATCATTCTTAGTTTGGGCACAGAAAGCACAAATCGACCGGTGCTTAAACAAATGACAATGGGACCATGCTTGTCTTTTGTTTCACTTTTTGTGAAACAAAGTAGCGAGGTTATTTTGTTCCGTTATTTTAATACGTGATCGATTACTATTAAACGGCCAGTTTAAAGTTAAGATGTGAGTTAGATACAATCTACGTTTTTAATTATGAAGATAAAGATAGAAACGTGGTAAAAGAACCGAATAAAAACAAAAAATAAAGGCAAAACCAAAGTGATAGACATTTTGACCAGAATTGACTAGCAGAAGCAGAAGTGTTAATATAGTTAAAACAGCTGGATAGCCTCTATTGCCATGAAGGACGCTAAATTAAGAAAAACTTGCTATAATAACATACCAAAATGGAAAAAAATGTCGGAATAATAGTGCTTAAATATTAACCATTGATACAAGAAGGATAATCAACATCACACGTAATAATAACACCGGTAGACACCACACTACCACACAGACCTCTTAACCTATTTCTGCCAATAATGCCGCATGTTTTTTTTTTTTGCAAAATTCCCGCAACTACTCAGGGGGGACCAGACACACAAGTGCTTCCAAGTGCACGGCAGTGTGTCCCATGCGGGTGGTCGCAACGTAGACGATTCAATAATGATGCCCCTGACGTAATATGGCGGCTTTAGCCACGCAAAAACCGACTTGCCAGAATCATGGACAATACAATAAAATCCACAAACAAACCTTCATATCTCCGCGGTGTCTTTAACTTCCATGAATTTTATTACGTCATCCTATACAAACAACCCTAAGGAACTATAAACTATTGTTGTACTAGTCTAATAAAATTGCCGGTACCTTCTGTTGCCCTAATAAAATTGGTTCCATAATATAAATGTTCGGTTGAAAAAATGACCAGAGATTTTTGCCGATTTGAAGAACAGATTTTATGTTTCCCATAGATAAATTTTATTGTTCATGCAAATGATGATTCACCCAAAATTTAGAAGACTTTGTGTAAAATCAAAGTCTAACTAAATCATTTGAAATATTATTTTTGCTTTAAAAATGATAAAATAAAATTTTTACAGTTTTGTTACACTGTCATAATATTTATAAATAAGTAGGAGTTACGCTAACTAACAAAAAGAAGTGAAGATAAAACTTGGTATCTGCAAAAAGACAAATTTAGCAGAGCGTGGTTTCGATCCACGGACCTCTGGGTTATGGGCCCAGCACGCTTCCACTGCGCCACTCTGCTTGACAGATAATGTCGCGAAATTTTACACCTCTTGAAGTATGTGGCTGATGGAATAGCAAGTACAATAAGTTGCACAGGACGTTAAAAAATTATGTATATTATAGTATTTATTATGCTTACTTATGACTACACAATCAAAAAAGAATATTAATAGTGAAGACAGAGATAAGATTGTTTGAAAAAAAAAATCCGGACAAATGAGAGTGAAACTCGCACACAAAGGGTTAATAGTGGCAATAAATATATAAACTCTGTGAACATTTGAACTGCCTATCTATTACGGTTAATGAGATACAGCCCTTTTTAACTGACTTCAAAAAAAGGAGGAGGTTCTCAATTCGATTGTATTTTTTTTAATTTTTTTTTATGTTTGTTACCTCAGAACTCCGTTGTTTATGGATGGATTTGCAACTTTTTTTTTGTACTTGAAAATTGAGTTTTGATGATGGGATCCATGAGAAATCGAGGGAACTCCTCAAATATTATAGGCAACTATATAGTTTTTTTTTTTATATTTTCATCGAGAACTCAAGCATTTACAGTCAAAAAGTAACATTTGATGAGGTGGAACTGGTGAAGAAGATCAGAAAATGGCTAACGAAACTTGACACTCGCATAGATATCACAATCAAGGTAGTTAATTAAGCAACTATGAAAATGCACTATAAACCAATGATCTTAAATAATTATGTTGAAAATGTTATCATCGAATTGATCTGATGATGATGATGGAGCTGAAAGGTAGGCACTGGAACTGCGTAACTAATTAATATATCCTAGCCGTGTTTGGGCTTGTAGTTAGAGGTAGTTTTTCAAGGGATTGTTGTCCATTCGTAATTCCTTGCCTCGGCTGGCACCGACTCCAAAAAGAAGTAATAAATTTTGAATATTTGCAAAATATTAATGTCAAATAAGTTTACCTATAAATTAAGTTTCTTTAGAGCAATTCAAATTTTTATTTTCAACTTTTTAGTGTAGGAACTTTTATCGTTTGGCTTTTTTTGAAGGCGGTTTTTTTTTGTAAATTTTTTACATATAAAAGATTGGCTCGAAAAGAATTTCTGTCAATATGTTTAAATTCATAATTTATTGCACAAAAAAATTTAAAGCCTTCAGAAAAGTAATTAATATCACTGATGTAACTCCAAAAATTAGATTCGCTATTTCATATAAATAAGATCCTTTTCCTATTTTTTGTTTTATTGTTTTAAATTGTACCCTGGATTTTACTCAACGATCTCTCTCTAGAGCCCAGGTCAGGTTTTCTGGAAGAAAACTCAACTTTGAGTTAAGCTTGCCTTTGTACATAGATATTGTAATTCTCTTTTTATTGTTTTCTATTTGGTGTATATTAAAGAATTAAAAAATCCTTTAAACTAGGAAATAATCCTGTATCTTGGAGCAACATTTTACATTTTCAAATGTATTGATACAGTTTCATAGATATGGTGGATCGCAGACAAGTACTTAATAATATCTCATACCATACAGCTGAGATTTTGGGTAAACGCATTTCAGATCATATAGTTACAAGGTTCATAATTATGATTATATTGTTGCTGACGACACTGCAAGTTACAGATTTTAGTCACTGCATGTTGACAAGTTGTCATCCGGCGAGCATAAACATTAGTTTAACAACATTTGTTGACATGTGTGGACGTATGTGCAATTAGTTTTTTTAATATGGCTGTAGTGTGGAGCAATTTGGGAGCCAATTTTACCCAAATAGTGAACAAAAACACCAAATTAAATCAACTATTTAAATCAACAACTGTTCGTTGTTTACACACAATATTAATCAAGAAATGTTCAAAAAATAATTCCGTCACTCTACTTATGTTTGTAAGTAGTAAAGTTATTCGGCTAAAGACATTTAGACATAGCGTAGTTTAAATCCACAGACCGCTGGCTTTCGAATAAATAAGGCAACAGCAAAAACAATTGAATACAATTGGCTTCTACTAAATCATATCAATAATGCCATAGAAAGAGTACAAAAAGAGATATTAGCAGAGCATGGTTTCGATCCACGGACCTCTGGGTTATGGGCCTAGCACGCTTCCACTGCGCCACTCTGCTTACGACGCAGCTCGCTCAAATGCAACTCCTATTGAGTATATTACTAAGGCAAAAGCAAAAATAATTTAGTACAAATGTCTTCAACTAAGTCATATTAATAATGCCACAGAAAAAGTACAAAAAGAAATATTAGCAGAGCATGGTTTCGATCCACGGACCTCTGGGTTATGGGCCCAGCACGCTTCCACTGCGCCACTCTGCGCACGATGTAGCTCGCTCAAATGCTACTCCTATTGAGTATATTAATAAGGCAAAAGTAAAAATAATTTAGTACAAATGTCTTCAACTAAGTCATATTAATAATGCCACAGAAAATGTACAAAAAGAGATATTAGCAGAGCATGGTTTCGATCCACGGACCTCTGGGTTATGGGCCCAGCACGCTTCCACTGCGCCACTCTGCTTACAACGTAGCTCGCTCAAATGCTACTCTTGTTGAGTATATTACTAAGGGAATGGCAAAATATTGAATTGAAATTGTCTATCTACTAAACCATTTTAGTAATGCCACATAAAATGTACAAAAAGAGATATTAGCAGAGCATGGTTTCGATCCACGGACCTCTGGGTTATGGGCCCAGTACACTTCCACTGCGCCACTCTGCTTACTATGTAGCTCGCTCAAATGCTACTCTTGTTGAGTATATTACTAAGGGAATGCCAAAATATTGTAGTGAAATTGTCTCCTATCAAATCATATCAATAATGCCAAGGAAAATGTACAAAAAGAGATATTAGCAGAGCGTGGTTTCGATCCACGGACCTCTGGGTTATGGGCCCAGCACGCTTCCACTGCGCCACTCTGCTTATTGAATAATACGATGAAATACTACTCTGTTTACAACCGCATATGTTGCATACACCCTTTTACATTAAATTACCATAAAAAAGAGGTAACTAATGGAATAATATATCCGATTTTTAAATACCGCGCATAACGAAGAATTGGGACAATAATGCCGTCCGATTAAAATTAAGTGCTTTCATGACCTGAGGTTATAAACTATTAACAAACTAGTGCTTTTCACCATCAACGATTTTGTCACTGCTTGCCATCAGGTGAGATCGCAATCAAGCACTAGTTTATATCACCTTTTTTTTTAAATAGGTCACTATGATTTGCAAATATCATTCATTTTGGAAGTAGGTGTCAAAAAACAAAGAAACAAAAGCATTTTTTGCTTTTGTTTCTTTGTTTTCCAACACCGGCTTCCGATATTTTTTTTCCCTATTACCTAACACATGGTTAACTCTTAAGCTTGCAGATCAATGCGAACGAAACAATTAAAATATCTTCGTAGTTTTGTATAGTGTTTAATGTAATAAACAAGATAAGCTCTCTGGCCTAGCCTTGTAATATGGCAAAGTTCCAAAGTAACTAAGTTGTTCCAAGATTCCAAAACTTGGAAGTTTTTAGTAATGAAATACCGGAACATGCTGAGGCTGTAACATAAAGGTATATGAATCGAAATCACGTACTATTTATATTGTATGTTGTACGTTTCTGAAAAATATTACATTCGAAACAAAAGGTAATATTGGTTAGAAGGAAAGGAATGTTAGTAGGTTATGTCTTGACTTATTTTTGTTTTATTTGTATAATTTTGTTATTCAAGTCATGTGAATCAAAACCAACTTCTATAATCACATCGTTAAAAAAAAAAGTGACATAAAGAGCTTTTTTTTTAAAAAAAAAAAAAACATAAAGAGCTAATCTTTCGTGTTAGCATTATTCTTGTTTCTAGAAGACTGACTTTTAACAGTAGTCAGACATCAGCAGAGTGGCGCAGTGGAAGCGTGCTGGGCCCATAACCCACAGGTCCGTGGATCGAAACCATGCTCTGCTAATATCTCTTTTTGTACATTTTGTATGGCATTATTGAAATTGTTTAGCAGATATACAATGATACAGTATTTTATTGCTATTGCATTAGCCATATAACGAACAGAAATAGTATTTCACTATGCTACGTCGTAAGCAGAGTGGCGCAGTGGAAGCGTGCTGGGCCCATAACCCAGAGGTCCGTGGATCGAAACCATGCTCTGCTAATATCTCTTTTTGTACATTTTCTGTGGCCTTACTGATATGATTTAATAAGAGACGTAGTTGTAGTACATTGTTTTTGACATTTCCTTAGTAATATACTTAACAGGAGTAGCATTTCAGTAAGCTACATCGTAAGCAGAGTGGCGCAGTGGAAGCGTGCTGGGCCCATAACCCAGAGGTCCGTGGATTGAAACCATGCTCTACTAAAACAACTTTTTGACCATTTTTCAAAATCTGGAGTAGATTGAAAAAGAAAAACTTTTGACTGTTTTTTAATCGAGTTCAAACTAAGAACTTGACAGATGTAACGTTGTGCGGCACGGCATAATTCTGTTATTTTCCAATCACCGAATTTCAATGTTCGTATTTTAAACTTTTGTTCGTTGATTTTTGTTATTCCAAAATTGATTTGAGGCCATTGGCAACCCAATTACGTTCAGCCGTACCCGTTGGACTGTAACTTTCTGTTATTATTTTGAACATCTGTCAATTTCACGGGACGACGCTTCGGGTCGAAGAAACAGTACCCACCTTGTCAGATTGTCTTTGTTCAACTCTACTTAAGCGGAAGAAAATAATTATATCGACGAATCGAAGACGACAGGCATTGGTTTGGATGAAAAATAATGAAATTATCGTTTCTACAAATTATCTGAATCTATTATATTAGGTCCACAAAAGAAAGAAGTCGCCCTTTTATTTCATTGGTTTGAAGAAAATGGTGTTTGTGAACTCAACAAGAAAATTAAGTTAGAGATGACTTTTTGATTGTTTGACTATTGAGTCCGCTTCTCTAGAATAAATAGTAGGATAAATATCATATCATATCATATATATAATATGTATTTAACATCATCAAAATTATAACAGCATGGGAGCAAAATCAGTAACTATCAAAGTATCAATTTTTTTATTATTTATAGGTTCGCGCTTGACCGCTATCTCACCTGACGGAAAGCGACAATGCGGTCGACGATGGCGCACGTTTACCTAGAAGTAACCTATTCACTCTTAACTTAAAGATTCCCGGGTTACCTATAGCCATCAGGAAACACAGGCTCTGGCAAGGAATTTCACTCCTTGGCTATACGCGCAATGAATGTGTGTTTAGCGCGCAGAAACACAAAAGTTCACACATTACAAATATTATACTAAATTAATGTTTATTTCAAAAGATATATAACTCTCACACATTTGATTTCAACAAACCTACAAAGTAGTAAGTAGAGATTAAAGAAATGTAGTAAGTAATAGTGTATAAAAAAACTAGAGAACAATTAGTATTTTTTTTTTTTTTTAGGTAGGTAAAAATCATCCAATGACGAGTCCCACCCTTGGGCGGAGCGGGAAACAAGTGTCAGACTCTTACTGACTAAACAACCTACCCCATTCCAACGTTGCCATATACACCAGGACCAGAGCCTTCCTTTCAGACGGGAACCCATGGCCCCAGTTGGCTTCGACCCTTTTGCAGGGTCCCTACGGTTTGCTGACAACTCCTTGAGGCGCGCGGGAACAGTGCGCGCCGTTGACGACTGGGCTTGGTCCGGATGGTTACCAGACGATTGGACGGCGAGCCACCCATTGCTCGCCATCCACAAGCCCGCGCCTACGGTGGCCGGAAATCGGGATCGGAATCTCGGCGGCGTCTCGGGCGTGAGCGCCGTTGCCTTAAGCGGTCGGCTTCCTCCTTTGCTAGCATTACTGCTTCGCAAAAGGAGGCAGAACAATTACTATTTAAAATTTATGTATGTTTGTTTAGTTAGGGTCAAAAGGTTTTGTACATATCTTTATGGAAAATTAGGTGCAGCCAGAAGCTATATTTTAATTCATATAAACTAAGTGTTTGACCACAATTCTACCTGATGGTCTTTCGTCGACGGCGCCCGCGCCTCAAAGAGTTTTAGCAAACCGCAGGGGCCGGGTCAGCAGGGTCGGCTTCCTGGGCCAAGGGCTGATGCGAAAGCGGAACACCAGGGCCTTGAAACTGAGACAAGAAGAAACCGAGTGGGTCGTTTAGTCATTTAGAGTTCGCCCTAGGGTGGAACGAGAAACAGAGTCAGCGCTGTTTCCCGCTCCATCCGAAGGCGGGATTAGCCCATCATAAAAAAAACCTGATAGCCCTTACCAGCAGGTGGAACTACCCACATGATAGCAGATAATTATTTCAAGGGCACGAGCATGTTCTCGGAATCAAAAGTAAGAAACAGCACCCATGGTCTGGTTACATTTGTGTCAAGTTTTATCACGATCCGAATCACATCACATTAAAGTAACAACCTCATACTCACACACACTTACAAACTTTCGCCTAGATGATGTTAATCTACACTAATATAATAAAGAGGTAAAGTTTGTTTTTTTTTTTTTGTTTGTAGAAGGTAATCTCTGGAACTAATGGTTCGATTGGAAAAATTGAAAATAGAAAGCTGCTTTACTCCTGAGTGACATAGGCTATAAATCTACACTAATATAATAAAGAGGTAAAGTTTGTTTTTTTGTTTTTTTGTTTGTAGGGGGTAATCTCTGGAACTACTGGTCCGATTGGAAAAATTTAAGCAACAATAGAAAGCTGCTTTACTCCTGAGTGACATAGGCTATATTTTATGTACGCGGGCGAAGCTGCGGGCAAAAGCTAGTTATTTATATAACATGGATATTAACCGAGCTATCACAATTTTTGTCTCATAAATTTTCCGCGGACGAAGTCGCGGGCAGAAGCTAGTGTGATATAAACCTACATTTATGCTTGAAATACACAAAAACAGTACAGTTAAACATCACAGAAATTTGCGGTTTTGCTCGAAAATTAATAAAAATAATCATTTTGCTTTAAAACAATTATGGTATTAATATATAGCAATTGCCTCTTACGAGTCCTTCTGTGCAATTATACGATATTATTTTACTGTTAAACGAGTATTTTTATAGCTGTGCAAGCAACGCTATGGTTAGTCTTATTTACAATACTAAAAATGACGTAGTTATTCATATTTTAATTATATGGCACTTAATGAATTTAAATATTTTTTAAAGCACTGATCTCTTGACTAGCTAGCTTTTGCCAATGACTTATCTCACGTGAAAACAGAAAACATATAGCACAAGCTGAAACATTAATTCATTAATTTTGTACTGACTACAGTAATAAAGAAGCGCTGTGAAGAAATTTTGAAATTTGGTCCTGGAGTTCTTGCAAATTAAAATATATAATTTTTAACGATAAAAAAAATAACAGCTGTTAATAATATTAATGATATTTATAATATTTAATTTTGTAGAATTAATATAGAATTACAAAACTTGTAATTCTATATTTATTATAACAAACAAGTTTTTCAAAGACACTATTATTTTTTAATATGATTTTTATTATATTAGGTCTAGGGTAAATAACGTACGCTTTTGTATATAGTTAAATGATGAAACTTGGTTGATGCAAAAACTTTTTGTACTGTGATTGTTTTCAAAAAAAGTTCATTGTTAGATATAGACCTCCCCTAAAAGACGCCACTGTTCCTGTGCCTCCAACAGATTCCCGCGAATAAATAAGTAAAAATGCATTGAACACGACTTCCAATGTCCAACTTTTTCACGTGTAATTTAGCATCATAAGCGGCATTTTTGTAAGGTACAACTAAATTGCTCTACATAAAATAATTACAACATTCTGTTTACTCAGTACGTCTGTAAAGAGGAAGGTTTACGTATGTAATTTTCTTGTTAACCTTTGGACATTGGGTCTTATTAAGTCATAAGAATTATACCACACCGGTTCCTCAAGTGCGTGTTTTGTTTTTAGCAAAAAATTGACTTGAAGGCATATTTAAAAAAAAGGAAATTGGTTAAAGATCGGGACTGTCGTGAGTGTGTGTTTATTGAAACATTGAACAGAGTTCAAAATGGTGATTTTTAAATTGTTTTAAAGTAAGATGTCATGCATGTCTTGAAAGCATTGTATAAGTATGCTAAGTCATTCTCGTTGTCTCTAGTTTCAAATCACTAACTCACAATCAAAAATAAACTAAATCGAAATTTTAAGAACATTTTATTGCATTAATGTAAGTTGTCAAGAAACATCATATTCCAATATTTTCTTTGGTCATCGTCGTTTATACCACATACTTACATCGAAGGACTGGAACAATTTGCCTGCTACGGTCTTCCCGTTCGATTATAATTTTGTCTTCAAGGGTATAGTGAAAAGGCTTTTAAACTAACACTAGTTTTCCAGAGGCACACGCCTCACCATCAAGATTGCATTTCTGTTTACCATCAGGTGGGATTGCAGTCAAGCAATACTCTCTATCAATAATAAAAAAAAAATTTCACAACGTATTTCAAAAGAGCCAGTTGCAAAAACCTGCCTTCATAACAGTTTTTTTAAACGAGACAAGTTCGACCCCAGCAATATAGGGGATTTAAATAAAATATAAAAAAAAAACTAGAACAAAAAACCTCAAATATCACCGTACTTCAATAAAACCACTCGCTTCTAATCCAGCACAAGCTTCGGCAAACATTTCAATTCTACCCGCATTCATTTAAAAAGCGTAATTTTCGTTCACTATTGATCTACCATTCTATTGCCTTTGTTTTTATACACCCCCATGCACTTTTATTACAGCTTTGCAAATAGCAATGCAGCTGGAATGGGTGGGTACTAAAATATAAAATGGCTGTTTTCAAATATAGTTTTAAAACCGTTTCGTTTGTCTACGTCGCGCATTTGTAATTTTTTCTTGCTAACTGTAAAAGTGAAGGTATTTTTCATGTTTCATAAAAACTTGTCATAAAGAAAAAAAAGTCAACGTATACTGGTTAATTGATTTAATAACCACTGCTAACGGTTAAGGAAAACATCGTCAGGAAGACGGCATGTCCTAAAACCTCGAAGGTATGTGACATTCATCAATACGCATCGAGTCTGCGTCGTGGATTTCGGTTCGTTTCCCCTGCGTACATATTGCATCTATTCTATATTTTGTAAATACCTACTAAATTTTTTCTCTGTATTACCCTAATGTTGACTAGTAGAAAATGTCTAAGGGAAATATCAAATAAAATACAAAATAATAAATAATCAAATAAATAATAAATTAACTGTAGACAATAGATACACCTTCATTCATGCTTCCTTTACTAGTAATATAATCAATAATCATTCCATTTCTAGCTTTATTAAACAGTTTATCGTTTAATTCAGCAGAATAGAAGTTGTAGGAGAGTGTATAGCACTTTTGACCTTTTTATTGGTAGGAAAAATCATACGTAATATAAATAGCTTGTCTCTAGGCGTAGAGCAGGATCAAGTAAGAATATGAAACTGCTGCTGACTAAAACCTAACCGTATTCCTTCAACGGCCCTTTGTTGATCAGAGGCGAGGTAACTCTTTCCGCCAATTCCGCAGAAGTATAACCTCTACTACACTAAAATACCATTTAGAATTATGTTGATTAAAAACGGTGCAAAACATCAACACGGCCACAATGATCCGTTAGTTGTACTACAAAATCCCACCATGTACAAACATTCAGTTCTAATAGGAAAGAGCCTAAGCCTCTAAATCACGGACCGGACCAACATAATACATGCTAATCATAATAACTATAAACGCAAACAGTTTCCTTTTAAAGGTGAATGCGAGTCCCACATGTCCATTCTCCATACAAAATTGTGTTTCATGTATTTATTGGTATTTTCTTAAATAATATGTGTGTACGTCTAGAAACCATCGATATATTAATGACAACGCGGTTGTTATGTGTTTTGTGGATTAGAAAGTGATAATTGATTTGTAATGAAATAAGTTTGATGAAATATGAAAATATATACGTTTACTGTGATTCTTGGGCTTTTATATTGAAGTACACACCCCGAAACATTCATCAAACCTCATTATTCATCATCAATTCTGCCGAAAGACGTCCACTACTGGACATAGGCCTCCCCCGATTCTAAGCGACAATTATTTAAAACTCAGCGATATTATATTTTTCTTTTTTGATGATTTTGTTTTCAGACACCATATTATATAGGTTGATGAACATACTATGTATTTATTAAATATAAGGATAGTAATTAATAATACAATAAAAAAAAACTTAAGTATAAACTAAACTAAATATTACACACTAAAAAAAAACACAAACAAAAATAGGTTGATAAACATATTTTTATTGATATAATTTTGATTTATAAGTAAGTAGATATTGGAACAGTTTTGGGTCTTGGAGTTCGTGTGCGTCTTGTTTTCTTAGACATTTCTCGCCGCCTGATCGGCATTTTGCGTTACTGTTGGGCTGACTCTTAGAATAATTGGTGTCCAACATGGTAAAGGACCGGTCGTTGTGGCAACGTTTGGGGGAGGCCTATGTCCAACAGTGGACGTCTTTCGGGTGGATTGATGATGATGATGATGGCGATGTCAGTATTCTGGGTACATTTCCCAATGACAGTAATGTGAAGGAGTATCTGGTTATTGTATAAACTTACCATGTAGCTACGTATATTTTAACTTTTTTATGTTCATTTATTGTGTATTATGTACAATTGTACATTGTAATTATTTTGTAATAAATTTTAAAGTAGAGGGTTTACAACCATTAATTTTACAAAATTTTCTAGAAAGTATTTTGTATGGAGAAGAACGATTTCTTGATGGGAACATAGCGGGTATAAGAATCAGCAGATCAAACAACACATATCTTTTTTTTTAACTAAAAATAAAAAGCAGGAGTGTAACCAATCTTTATCGCCACTTAAGCCGCAAAAAAAATGTTCACCATTAAACAAAAAATACACAAGGTGTGTTTGTATCTCTATTTCGGAATTATTTATAGTTTTATCGTTATAATAGATTTGTTAGCTAACAATTAATGGGCACATTTTGATTGGCTTTAATTGTGACATTCGTTAAGATATCCAAATATGGGGTGTCATAAGAGCAGGTCTACATAAGGCAAACTTGATTAGTTTCGGTATCTAGAGTAATAAATTAAAATATATGAAATATGAGACTGTGATTAGGCGAAGACGGATATGGTCTATGAAAATTAAAACAAAATGTCAGCAATAAAACCGTTAGCCGTTTTAAAATCAAACAGTGCAAATACTTCCGGATTTGCTTCAATCGCAGACAGTAACATACAAATAGTACTTAGCATAGCATCAGTCTTATAATGTTCCCACTTTTGACATTCAGACCTCCTCTTTGGGAAAGGAAATGGACCCTAATACACCACGCAGTTTCTGAGCGGGTTGGCGTATGTCACATATCTTCAAATTAAAGAGTAAGGGTTTGAACTCGCGACCAACTTACTCCTAAGTCGAGGCCAGTACCACTCGGCCACCACTAACCTAATTAGTAGCTTTATAATAGACAAAATGATATTATCCAGCCTTATTTTTGTGTGGGAAATCATCAAACTACTCTTCCTGCAAAAAGAAATGTTAGACTTTCTCTTTTAGAGTGCATGAAAAGAGCCTTCTCGTTTGGGACATTTCTTTTAGAGTTCATGAAAAGAGCATCCTCGTTTGGAAATAAAAATATTGTACTGTGTTTCGTATGGCAGTGCATGCCTAGATAGCTAACAATCGTTAACGTGGAGTCTAACTGACTAACCCTTTCACCATGATGACTCAAACTCAAAATAGACTACATAAGCTGACAAAATTCTCAGAAACCTCTCTATCTATGAAATACCTACACAAAAGGTATTCGATGATGTGTTGAGGATTGAAAACTGAATAAAGGCCTTTTAACATGTTCTGGCTAGCACTGAATGTGCTAGAATTTAGAATTGCACGTTCTTGCCATGTATAGTGATACATGGCAAGAACGTGCAATTCTAAATTCTAGGTAACTTGTAATATTTTTTATCACTGCATTGCCTGGGAAAGACAGACTAATAAATAGATCATTGTCATATGATCTATTTATTAGTCATTACATTACAGTACATTAACAATGCTGCTTCAATCTTTTAAACAAACGCACAAAGCAACGATATTTGCTAAATAAAATTTAAATTCATTGAGTCCCAATAGGACGCTGGTGTCCGCACACCTATTGTCTGTGTATTGAATTTCGGGCTAGTTTTTTTATCCACAACTCAACGTCTAAAACGCGTTTTTTGCGCCACCTATTGTCTTTTAACAGTATTTGTAATTACGGTAATCGAAAGGTTAATAGAATAAAATCCTTTTCACACGCTCTGATTGCCACAGAACGAGGCAATGTAAGGTGAAAAAACCAATAAACTACGCTCGCAAACTTACAAAATTCTTCACACAGACAAAACATAGACTGATCAAAAACCAGATCATATGAAAAGGCACTAAAAGTTCTGCTCCAATCTTTTAAACAAACTAGAAAAACCACTAAGAAAAAAATTTTACTAAATAAAATCGCGAGTTGGTTTTTCACAGTAAACGGATTAAAGTGTGGTAGCTGGACCCATAAATCTGAAGATTAAACCAACCTATCTCGAGATTGCAATCTCGCGGCCGCCGGTGCCCGGCATCGATAATTGTACGGATAACCGATATTCTCGAAAAACGTCTCGAAAAGGTCTAGGAGTTTAGATATACCCTCCATTGTTGAACTTACACAACTCAAAGTGGGTAATGTTTATTGAAAAAAGTTGTTAGAAGCCTGATGTGACAACTTTTGAACTTTGTTTGAAAAGGTGTATAGGAGTTCTGCAGGGGTGGGTGCGTAAATAAATCGTGAAGTCTACTTAATTTAACAATGTTTTTTTTTCTTCTTCAGGTTTTTGCTGAGGAGGGATTTTACTAGTGAGAACGGTATATGTCAGACTATCATGTTGATCTACGGGTTAGTGATCCTGCTTGCTATGCCGAAGGTGGTGAGTACGATTCCTTCCCAAAACAAATGTTTGTGTGATGAGCACAGTAGTTTTTTCTATGACTGAGTTTTTTTTTTGACGTGACAACGTCTTAAATTAGGTTGCGGCTGGGAGTCACTTATGAAAAAGTGTAACGCTCGGTAACGTTACGATGAGTCACCGAACGAGAGAGAGGCCCGCCGAATGCCTTGCGTCTCTCTCCCACTCAACTATGATCGGTCTGCCGCGCGCGCAGCACTAGAGAATTAGGACGTTGTCACGTAAAATCTTCGCCCGTAAAACCGACTTTACAGGCAACCATTTTTTTTTTTAGGTAGGTAAAAATCATCGAATGACGAGTTCCGCCCTTGGGCGGAGCGGGAAACAAGTGTCAGACTCTTACTGACTAATCAACGTACCCCATTCCAACGTTGCCATATACACCAGGGCCAGAGCCTTCCTTTCAGACGCGAACCCATGGCCCCAGTTGGCTTCGACCCTTCTGCAGGGTCCCTACGTTCTATGACTGGGTGTCATTTATCTATAATATCTATTTATTAATTAGAACTTTAAAAGTATGTTGTCAGTTGTCTAGTAATCATAGCACAAACACCTCTATCTTGGGAGTAAATTGGAATTTGTGAAAGTAGTGGAATATTATTATTTTCATACAAAGGAAAACTTTAATCTCCAATAATTTGATATGATACTCCTAATATTTTTTTTACGAAATTTAATGCGTAGACGTGTGTATCTATAGATTGACATAATTGCCCATGTAGAATATTAAATTTACTGTCATTGAATATGTTAGATGAACTTGATATGGGTAATAAAGTGTCAAATTGACAGGTCTTTGACATGCCAGGGTTAGTTGGAAATGTCATTCACCAAATAGGTTGTGACTGCTTAAGTAGGTATATGTAATTTAACTCTATTAATTTTATGTGATCATAAGCCTTTTTTATAATTTAGTTTACTATGCATTCCTAATAAGAATAGGATCGATTGACAGGAAATGACGTCACGCCGTACTGTCAAATCGAAGATATTTTTGTAAAATTTAAGAATTCAGAGATGAGTAAAATTGAAAAACTGGATTCTGATTAAGCGTTTTTCATTCACGATTTGTAAATAATTTTTTTTTTTCGTAAATGAACTTATAAATGTCTCGATTTGACAGTAAATCGTGACGCCACAATATGACAAACGATCCTATTCTCATTTGGCACGTATTTTACTTACAAGTGTTATGCAGGCATATAAAACAGATTCACCACATGTTTTTTTCTGCATTTGCACTTTTTTATGCTGAGACGTTGTCAACATCTAAGTAAAAGCATAAGTAGGTAGGTAAACGACATTGTTCTTCCATGCACATGCATATAATATTCTATCTACAAAAAGAAGAAAATAAATAAATAAAATAAAAGTTTGTCGACTATAAAATGTTCTCGTTTAACAATCGGAGTTCGTTCGTAAATTCGATTGCCATATTGAAATAAATTGCTTGTAATCTTATACCCAAACAGCCAGAAAACAACTGAATGAGCAATATCAGGTTACCCCAGAGCAAAGAATGGTCTCACTTTTTGTCCTTTTGTATATTTTGTCATACGATTTACCTAAGGAAAAACGAACAAAGTAAATCGATAACATTACTAACACAAGCCAAATATACTGATTGTTTATTCCCATAAATAATATTATATTCCTTTAAAATAATCAAAACAATTTAACTTTATGAAAGCATTTAAAGGCTTTACGATCAAAAAAAAGGTTTACGATTGTAATTTTCATATGGAAGTCGATTACCACCATTAGTTTCACTAATTACACGATTTTACAACCGCAATTTAGTTTTATTACTATTGGAACATTTTCTATCGAAGGGCTGAAGAACACGGTACCGATGAACCATAAAGAAGTCATCGCGGTATCCTATAATTTTACGTTATAAAATGCTGCTAGCGAAATTTTGGTAATTTTTAAAAGAAAAAGCTAATCAAAATGTAATATAATTCAAAATATAAGTCAAAGCTAAATAAAATATAATGAGTACCTAATATAAAATAGATAATATTTGGGAATTTCAAAGCTCTAAAATTTAGTACATACAAAATTACGCTGAATACGGCAAATAAAACACTTATTACCGACTGACTCCCAGTGAATATTTAAAGAAAAAAACCCACAAACTTTGAATAAGGTAAACCGTGGGCGTTCCGACAATGAGCACGTCACTGACTGGCCTTTGAGCTGTCAGCCTCTTGAAGAAACCGGGGCAATTACATTGAAAACTCCCGCAATGCTATCTTTAAGAAAAATAATACTAGCTTTGAGTCAACTGACGTAAGGGGCTTATTAGCACGCCCGCTGTGACGGCCAGGAGGCTCCGCTTTGTCTTAGACTCTGCTACTTTATATAAATGACTTGTTTCCATGCTAAAAAATAATAAAATATTCCAGTAATAGCCGACATTTGTAACTGACAAGACTAATGCTATTTGCTGTTAAAACAAAACAATTTCTGCTCAGCAATCTCTTAGATCAAAGCAGACATCTAATGAAGGGGAAATTCTACATTAATAGTGACGCGAGCTTCTGTTTTATGGTTTATGATGAGAGATTATTAGAATCGTCTAATGAAACTTTGATTAAACATCAAATAGCGAACGTGAGTAAATTAACACAGAATACCAGCAAGTGTTAATCACATGATGAATCAGTGAAGCCGTGGAAGCAGCTAGCTTGGCGCTCGTGATTGGTCAATGCGGAGGAGGAGGTATGACCAAAGCCGCAGTAAACCCATTAAGATCTCAAATTACCCAGTACGCCCAAACCTCGGATCGTGTGACTAATCGGTATTAAAGGTGCTGTTATGTCTTAATTAAATTATTCTCATAATTCCGTGGTAATTCTGTTGCGGTCGAAGAATTTTACTACGTTACAAATTTTGTACAATGGAACACTTTCTGAGGCGAATGGGAGATCGACTGCCTTAATTAAGGGAGTTACACACGGACTTACATTTTAATGGAACATTTGAGATTACGTCTGCTGTTAGCGGAAAGGAAAAAAATAGAGGTTGTTAACAAAATAATAACTGCAGAAAAACCAACGGTTTGAATGTACGTTGAGAGTTATGCGAAATGAAATTATGCGGTCGCGGTAGCGGTTAATATTTTAGTGGTAACAGGCTTTTTCTATTACTCATAAAGGAGATAGTTTTGCTAGCCCAACCACGTGAATAGCCGAGGGAAATAAGGATTCTTTCGACCGTTAAATTTACGACTTGTCCCAAGGAAAGCCTTGTCTCCTTCCCGAGATCTCTTTTTATAATTTATTTGGTTTGTTACGACCGCACTTCCCCAGTTACTCTCATGAAAATGTATGTCCCGGTGGATGCACATTGAAATTTGTCATTCATGAAAAATCTTTTTAAATTATTTAGTTCAGAATTCTCGTCTCGCGGGTTCTGAATAGCTTTTTGATTGCGTTTTTAAAGTAAGTTATGTAGTTACTTTAAAACTGCAGAGCACCGTAATAAAGGTCTCCATAATACCTATCATGTGGTCACGTCCAATCTTTTCGGATGGGGACTCTGCTCACAGGGTGTAAAATTTATGGAAATTGCATTTCCGCATTATGTTCGATATGAGGGTGAAATGTAAGTTCACGGTAGGATTTTCTTTAGGCAAAAACTATGATGCGTCACCGCTTTTTTTTTGTATCAGATCTTTATCTAAAATGCATACTCAGATGATACATGGACATGGGTGATTTTTTTTTTCAAAATAATATGATCACTTAAGGTTTAAATTAAATTCCTCTCCTGTAAAAAGTTAAACGATTATTCCAAGACGTGCTTTACACATAAAAACAAAAAAACCGATTCTCATTAAGGACCTAAATAAAAAATTAACCCTTGCTCTGCTGGTGCAATCTCTTTAAAGTTATAACAGGATCATAAACACAAAGATCCTTGGGGTTAAGACTCTGTCGTAATAAAAGAGAAACTTCATTAAACTTGGTCAAAGATACTGGCCAAGTAATTCTGGGTTCGCAACAAGCTACCGACGGACAACGACGACTTATAATCGTAATATAAATTTCTAAGAGCAAACTATGTATGAACAAGTTTATGATAGCTAATCTACACGTTATGATTTTCTTTTATGTATTTTGTTTACAAAGAATATATTACGTAAGAGAAATAAAGATAAAATAATTTTTTTGTCTTAAAAATCTTTAAATTCTACTCTAATATTAGATAATAATATGATTCATGATATGAACAAAATATTTTGTTTAGTATAAAGTGGACTGTGTTCAAACAACCAATTGCTTTTCAGGGACTTTTAACAACAGAACATGTTATTAAAAACCACGTTTGACAACTTTACCTGATAGATATATAGATATTATTATTATTATATTATTATAGTTCTTAAAACCTTTAGCTGTGTATGAGATGTCTGTCATATACCAGTGGTGCATCGTCGAACGTCTAACGATGTAAAGGACTAGGCGGAAAAAAATTAAGTAATTTTGACTCACACTCTTTTTATGAGTCGCAAAATCATTTAATGACTTCAACCTCTCTAGAGAAACCTTTCTGGCTTTTATTTACCAACTAAAACTCACCTATTTATATACTAAAAGGACCGTTCATAACGACGACAGTTGGGAGAGGCCTATGACCAGCAGTGGACGTCTTTCGGCTAAAATGATGGTGAGTGATGAAAACTCACCTTTCTTTTAATTACCTTTTATTTTCTAGGCTTGAAGACATCCAAATATTATAAGGCTGTTTATGTTTATGCCAATCAAAGTATAAATAATGCCCATTTTAAAAACAATTCTACTGAATCCTAATTTCCGGAAGTACCTACTTTCAGGATGTCCGTTTATGATAGATTTCTGTATTATGTATTTGATTTGACAGAAACTAAAGAAGAGGAAAAGGTATAATTTTAATTTGTTTAGAGAAGGTGATCTCTGGAAAGATTAATGCAATTTTGGAAACTTATATCATTGAAAAATGAACGATTCCTGTTGGATTGATACACAAGATACCCAAATTCAATGACTTTTTTAATATCTTCTAAAAATATAACCAAAATACCTTAACGATTTAATCGTAATTCAGATAACAGAGTATTTGAATTACTTAATTAATTAATAATAACAAGTATTTTCTTATTAAACTCTCCTTGCGACTGAGCCGTCAGCATCTCAATATTTTCCGTAATAAAAAGCTATAACATAAAAGAGCACATAACAGTGAACAATAATTTCGTAATTGTTTTAATACAAAAATAGTCTTCTTTGAAAATATTATACTGTTTTTAGAAACACACTAATAACAGCCGTCTACTACCATCTCATCCTACAATAGGCAGGCAGCGAAGTTCTAATCAAAGTAACGATGTGAGCTCATCCGCCTTTGAGACCGAAAACTCTTTTATATCTTCAAAGAATAGAACGATGGAGCAACTCGCTTACTATTGAAACAAGAGAATTTTCTATTCCAGACATTTTAAGCACTATTTGCCATTAGAATGAGACAATGGTATTCGTAGTTATTTTATTAGACAACTTCTAATCAAAGTATCAGACGCACATGTAAAAATACTAGCTTTTTTTGCCAGGCGGCTTCGCCATCATGAAAGTCAGTTAACCCCCTTAGGGGTCGTAGGGACTCTGCAAAGGGATCGAAGCCAACTGTGGCCGAAGGCTTGGCCCCAGTGCGAAAGGCCAAAAAAGGGATGGGGTGTTTAGACAATAAGAGTCCGATACTGTTTCCCGCTCCGCCCAAAAGCGGGATTCGTCATTAGATGATTTTTGCATACCATAAAAACTCCCTTAGGGATGAAGTTTCGTAAAATCTGTTCTTAATGGATGTCTATGCCCTATGACGAACCTACGTACCAAATTTTAAGTTTGTAGGTGTTATAACTTCTGAGATTTTGTGATAAACTAGTTAGCTGTATTTCGCTTTTATATGTATAAAGATTGAACCCATTTATTTATATAAGACAAAATCCGCACGCTCGCATATGGACTAAGTCGGAAAATGCATCATTTTTATCTTCAAACAATACTAAACCCAATAACAGAGAGGACGACAAATTATTTTAAACCAAAGCTAAAGGACAGACATTTAGAGAAACTTTTGTTGATTTTAGACTACCGGGGAGTTAAGGATAAATACACACTAGAAAAGATACTCCCAAGATTGAATCTTGGATACCGTAGACTTTTGACATCGTCATGAATAATACGAAAACAACAAAACTCATTTCATTTTAAAAATAATGTCATAAAAATAGTTAAATAAGGAGAGATGGCTCTGTTCTTCCTTTGGTGTAACAGTTCCATCTTCAAAACTGTACACTTTTGTACAGAGTAGGCTGCGAATTCAGAGACGCGTATTTCTCTAATTCATTAAATTGCGATTATTTTTTGTGGTATCAATTAATTCATTATTTTCACCGGCGTGTGCTATGGGAACTTGAAAATAATTAATAGATGTATTCGCTTCAGTTGAAGCTAGTTTTGGTATAATTTGTGCTAGCACGTATGTGTTATACGTAAGGTAAGTCGTGAATTTATTGTTAAATAAATCGGTAACTCCATTAAACATTTTTATAGATGGTTATTAGGTAATTAAAGGTCCACAATGTCGAAATGCTACTTATACTAAGTTCATCTCTGTAGCACGTCAAACGTGTGGCAAGATTTCCAAAAAACTGCGACCATTAATTATCAAAAGATGTCTTTTGCAGTATACAATACTAAAAAACCACAAGTCAAGTAATCTCGAATGCACAACGCACAAGACATTAACTTGCTATCAAATGCCAATGCTTTTTTCCCTCACAACAACACAAGAAAATGCTCCCAATAAGGGGAAGGATCCAAAGCGATAATTGTCACAGTAATCTCTGATGTTTTAAGGACTGTAGTCGCATAGCAGACAGAACGAGTGAAATAAAAATGCTGAGACTGAAGAAATAAACGAAAGTATGCATTATTATGATGACGATCCTGAACAAGAATGCATGGAGATTCCTTAGATGCATAAAATTTTCAGTTTAAAAATACACCGCCTAATATTCTCGTTATCTCTTAATATAAGTTGGAGAATCTTAATTGGAATTGTATGAATAACTGACATTGTGTAGTTAAAGGGACCGCATTCAAATTAAACAGTAATACATTTCTGAATTTGGTTAAAATTAAATTGATCGTAAAATGATTCTTTGTTTGGTAGCGCCATCATTAATGACACTTTACATAAATTATTATAGTGGTCTTAATAAATGAGGAATGTAATTGGAATGAGTTTTCTTTTGAGTTATTTACATGTATCATCATCAACCTTTTTAATGTACTCACTGCAGGGACACAGGCCTCCTCTTTAAGACAGGGGAAATTAAAAATAATTTTAATATTATTCAACAGTGTAATTGAAAAATTGTTTACTAGTGTCTGAGAATAATAAGCATAGATTATATTTATTAAAAAGTAAAAATTGTCTAAGTAAGTAAAATTCTTAAGATTTACTTAGATTATCAATTTACGTGATTCAGCTAATCCAGACATTTCTATCCAAGTTTCGACTCAATTCCATTCTTAGTACGTCCTGTAAAATCAATGAAGGAGTAGAGAATTGCGGTCCCCAGCCTCCCCTGTTGCAAGTTTTATGCATACTAGATGATACGACGGAAAAACATACACAAGAGTAGTTATTTTTTATATTTGTTACCGTAAGCGTGAAAATTTACGATCAGCTTTAGGGAACTCATATTGGTTTTCCGCAAATATACGAATGGAAATTATTGACGATTGCTTTTTATGTTCCTCTGTTTTCCGTAACACGAAAAACATGAGGAGTCACTTTTAATTCGGATGAAAGTTCTCAAGGGAATGATGGTGGATGAACATTTTGGATAGAAAAACATATGGATCGTAAATATTTGTTATAGGTCAGACAAATGTCAATAATATTTAAACAGAATCAGACTGAGTAGTTTGTGCAAAAGATGAACAGATAGTGAATGTTGAACATTCAATAAACTTTACTAAGATTAACGCATTAGTACAGGAGGTATCGGATGAACCTGCATCGTGTGAATCCAAGCGAAAACCACAAACACAACGTGACGTTTGTGGTTACAAGTTGGAATAAAAGTGGAAGTTCAATGGTATAAAATTGCAAGCAGTAACGAGTCACCTACTCGAGAACACAGACGTGTTCAATCCCTTTAGAATAAAAAGCAGGTAGACGATAAAATTTTATTAAATCCTCTAATGGTGTTTTCGTTCCTAGAACGCTACCAAAATCTAATAAAACTACGGCATTCTAATTCGCAACAAAGTAACCCAGGACGTCTAAAGGGTTAACCAGATGGTTGTAAACCAACGTCTTAACCAAGGTGACCTTAGTAGTTTCAATCCATGTAGACTAAAGTTATGAATGCCCTTGGTTGGGTGGCGTATTTCAACTACGGTGGTTGAATTACAAACATGTTGGCGGGTGATTTATAATTATACATCTAGCCACAACACAAACCAAACTTACAAAACAAGCTTCAGCCAAGGTGACCTTGGATGGAACGCTAGATTACAACTGTGAGGTCCACCTTTAAACCCTACAATTTACAAGGCTGTTTTAATCCAAACTGGCTTTTTCGGGCACAAATCGTGGGTAAATTGTGAAGCTGCAATACCTATGTACCCACGTTTCACATAGATTGTTATGTACAGTGGCGTACTGTCGCTAATGCCACAAGTTGTTACTAAGCTTCGCACTGTTAGTTGCTCCAACCATCTTACAAGTTCTAATTAGCCCCCTTGTTTCTCGAAACAGCTACCTACAACGGTGTTCGGTTATTTCTATTACATTCGCTTGGGTTTTGGTTGTGTGGATGAAGTAATGTTTTATAGGTACTGTTTACGCAGATTAGGATTTGATACATAATAAAAAAGATTTATTTCATACTAGCTTTTTTTAATATCGTGCAGATTTTATCACGCATGCGGGATTGCTCAGCTTGCATACATTCCACAAAGTTCATTCAAGTCTTTATTATAATGCGTATAATACGCATGCGGGATGCGGAGCATGATACCGATTGTGGTGAAATCCGCACGATATTAAAAACATCTTAAGCCCTTTCCGGCAAAATATCTAACCTAAGAAACATTATTTTGAGGTATCTATTGTTTATTGGATCTAGTTTATTGTTACTCATTAGCCGTAATTATGGTTGAAAAGCGTTAGGTAATGCTTTATTTATGTGTTAAATATCTAGATATTACTACACAACTCCTTTTTACAGCCTATCGTAAGTCTAAAATGAAATGTTTTTGTATTTATTTAACGAATTATTATTGTTCGTCGGCTTCGTTTGAAACAATTAATCGTGTACCCATTAGCACAACCAGCTCTTTTATTCATGAAATGAACGAAAAACTTGTCATTCTTTGCGACTTCCATCTTGGCATGAGAGAACCAGGTTTTGGTGACACTGAGTTATTTGGAGCTTATGCAATGCAAGGTTAAAAATTAAAGCTACCGTAAAATATTATAATTTTGTCATAATCACAACAATCATACAATGATGGAATATATTAAATAGTACCGATAAATCATCACCTAAAACAACAAATTTACTATAGAGGTTTTTTTTTTATGGTAGGTAAAAATCATCCAATGACGAGTCCCGCTCTTGGGCGGAGCGGAAAACAAGTGTCTGACTCTTACTGACTAAAAAACCTACCCCGTTCCTACATCGCCGTACATACCAGGGCCAGAGCCTTCCTTTTCAGACACAAACCCATGGCCCTGATTGGCTTCGACCCTTCTACAAGGTCCCTACGGTTGCTGACAACTCCTTGAGGCGCGCGGGAACAGTGCGCGCGGTTGACGACTGGGCTTGGTCCGGACGATTACCAGACGACCGGACGGCGAGCTACCCATTGCTCACCGTCCGCAAACCCGCGCCTACGGTGGGCGGAAGTCAGGATCAGAATCGCGGCGGCGTCTGGGGCGCAAACGCCGTTGCCTTATGCGGTCCGCCTCCTCCTTTGCTAGCATTACTGCTTCGCAGAAGGAGGCGGCCGCCTGCCACTCCTCCTCACTCCGAACCATGGCTTCTACCAAGGCCCGGCGCGAGAGATCGCCGCCACCGATCGCTCCCACGAGGACACAGCGATGCTCTGCCCAAGCGGGGCACACCTCAACCGTGTGCTCCACCGTGTCCTCCGGGCGGTCCACACAGTGGCAACACCCGGGCGTCTCTTCCGCACGAATCCGATGCAGGTACCTCCCGAACTTACCATGTCCGGTGAGGACCTGCTTCATGCGGAAAGTGAGAACGCCGTGAGTTCTTTCCAGCCACGCCTCAAGGAGGGGCATTACCGCCATAATTATGGCGTGCCCAGCACTGGGTTGCGATAGCCGCTGACGCCATTTCGCCATCACAAGATCCCGCCGGAGCTCTTTCCGCCACGCCTTAACATGCTCAGGCAGCGGACTTTCGCCTCGGCGTTGCACTTCCATGCGCAGATCGTGCATGCGTGCAAGGACTAAAATATAGAGGTCATTTCTGATAACTTGAAAAATTTTTCGCTTTAATCCTACAGTGCAGCACCAAACCAAACCATTGAAGTTTTCATTTCGAGTGCAAGCGAAAATTAAATTCATGGTGATCAGTACAGTACCTACATGGTTGACATTCCACCTATACGCATAAATTGTTTTGGGAACACATTCATTGTGCGTACAGCTAAACATTAAAAAACCCGTTTTGACATCTCAGAAAGACCCTAAAATGTAACTTCGAACGAATTTGAAAAAAAAAAAAAAAATGGTTGCCTGTAAAGTCGGTTTTACGGGCGAAGATTTTACGTGACAACGTCTTTTTCTCGGTAGAATATTTATTGATATGAATATAATTAAATTGCACAATAGGAACAAGGAATTGAATGAAAATAAGAATTGCACAAATTTTCTAGTGCTGCGCGCGCGGCAGACCGATCATAGTTGAGTGGGAGAGAGACGCAAGGCATTCGGCGGGCCTCTCTCTCGTTCGGTGACTCATCGTAACGTTACCGAGCGTTACACTTTTTCATAAGTGACTCCCAGCCGCAACCTAATTTAAGACGTTGTCACGTCAACAAGTAATTTGAAACATTTTGATTTTCTTTTTGTAGATAAATCAGCTTTTAATTAATAAATTATATTAACTTAAGGTATATAATACAGACTAAAAACAATAATACATAGAAATGGGTAGAAATAAACAGCTGTTAAATAAGTACTACGTAGCATTAAAAAGAGAATTATTTTAACAAAGAAAATATAGAGTAAATAAATGTTTTTCTTTATTTCTTCTTGTTAGAGTAAAGTAGCACGTAACCCTAACCCTGATATCCGTGTCGGATACAAAAGTTTTTTATTCCAAGAACTTATTTTCTTTTTTAGAATTATAATCATTTTAACTATAAATAGAGACACTTCAGTGACACGTGGGTGTCATGAAAAGCCCCTGTAATATGCGGAGATGCGTCTGACATAACTGATATCAGGGGATGAACGCCTACACTCCCTCTATTTTTATAGAAAGAGTCTGTAGGCGTTTACTTACTCTTCCTGATAGGCGTTACAAGGCTAATAAGTTGAACCATTTGATATGGGTTTCTTTATGGTGGAAAAAATCATCTAATGACGAATCCCGCCGTTGGGCGGAGTGGGGAACAGTGTCAGACTCTTTCTCACTAAACAACCCACCCCATTCCTTCTTAGCCCTTCCATACCGGGGGAAAGGAAGGTCCGATCTTCCTTTCAGAAACTGGACCGGACCCCGCGCCTTCGATGGCTGGAAATCGAATCCGGCCTCCGCCCTCCACCTTTGCTAGCATTACTGCTTCGCAGAAGGAGGCGACCGCCTGCCACTCCTCGCTCCGGACCATGGTCTCTACCAAGGTCCGGTGCGGACCTTTTGTTATAGTTACCGATACCGATTTTAGGTCTCAATCGAGGGGCTATTATTAACCATAGCAAATGGTTTTATTTGCCACGTGCTTATAACCTTGGAGTTAGGCAGCTAGACACCCAATAATAGTTTTCAATTGGCTATTTGCACTGAAAGGCAAAAAAAAAGGTAAATAAAAAGTATAGATACCTATTTAATTAAAAAAATTATATTCGTATACTTTATTTTTTAAATTTATACATAATATAGATTAAATTGATAACATTCGTAGACTTCCTTCCTTAAGGTTTCTTTCCGACAAAAACCCGCGGCCCTAATATGTATCAGCCCTGATGGGTTCCTTCGGTTTGCTAACATCTCTTTGAGGCGCACGTGGAACACTAAGCACTGTCGACATCTTGAACTCGGTCCGGTCAATTAATCGGACGACCGGACGGCGGCCATTGCTCGTCTTCCACAAACTTGCGTCTATTGGTGAGAATATCGCTTTCGCTAGCACTACAGCAAAAGGTGGCGATCACCTAGCAATAACTAGGTTAAGATCACCAATACTAATCTCCATCATTGGCACTCAAATTCAAACCATGAATCTTAATCGCACGGCCTATTACCGCATAAACGTACGTCGTAGATTATGATAATCTAACTACATCATACATTATTGCCTTTGCAATATCAAAGTCGCACAATATAGTTTCAGGCCTTCTGGTATCGCCAACAGATCTGTTTACATCGTAATTTATAGTCTCCTTTCACTAACGCTTTCCTCTCGTAAGGAGGATAATATGGGCATACATCGCTAGCGATAGCAACACTCATTCGTACCGTATTTATGTCAAGATATAAAATAGGAGTGTGTTTTGTTCTACAAAAAGCTTTGGCATTAGACTCCATACTTACCCGGTTTGATATAAGGAAACAGATCCAATTTATTACAATCAGTGGTAATGAGAACATGTAGTAATGTCTACATCGTCGATCTTCATTATGAATGTTAATTTAGCTCTATCGGCACATCGTATAATATTACTATATTAGTCACAAATAACAAAGCTATGCTACATAATCAGTATTAACAAGTTTACCCTGATTAATTGACCCCAATTTGTCCAATAGAATCGATCCTCCGGCGAATTGTCCTTCGGCAAACAATCAAGCAAACTTTGACCTCCCAAAAGAGAACACTTGTTTTTACGAGGTCGTAGTAAACCTTTCAGCGTGGTCGACAATGCGTCGGCTGTCAGCCTGGCTATAAACTGCCGACGTGGTCGACGGATCGCATTTGTCAACAATATAAAACTGAGACCTTGTTGGTGAAAGAGACCCAGCATGGCGGGTAAGGGTTCATTCATCCATTCAAGTATTATTTCAATACCTCCGACGCATAAAATTTATTATTGCTACATAAACTCTTATTAACATATACTGGTATAGTAATTTCATTATTATAAGTACCTAATTTCAATGCTGATTCATTATATCTTAAATAATTATCTAACATTTGTTTACTGTGAACACCTACTACTATTTTGTTTGTTTTTTTTTTTAACATAAAAGTTGGTTAGTAGGAAAATTGACTGGGACATAGGTGGATTTAGTCAACACGGCAGATATTTTAAGTCCACTTATGCATGAGTACTACTACTATACATGAAGTTTAAATCAATTAATAAATAAAGTTGTAATGTATTTTTCGAGTACACTTGTATTGTAATAAACTCTTTCCTAGATAGGAGGCCGAGTCCAAGCAGCGGGAAGAATGCCCCGCTTGGGTCGAGCATCACCGTGTCTCTTGGTTGTAGGGCCATAGTACAGGCCCTGGCCCGAAGCAGCGAGGACTGGCAGGCGGATACCTCCTTCTGCGAAGCAGTAATGCTGTCAAAGACTGACCTCTCGCGTGACGCAACGACGCTCATGCCCTAGCCGCCACCGGGGTTCTGATCCCGATTTTCGAGTCGCGGTAGGCGTAGACTTGCGGCCGGCGAGCAATGTGTAGCTTGCTATCCGACCAAATATAATTATCTCTGTATAGATTCTGAATCTGCATAGGTATATATATTTATATACACTTCGAAATATAATTATAACAAAATGCATTCAACCGTTACGATTTTATTTATTTATTTATTTAACAATTTATGTACTTACACACACTTACATATTTAAAGAAAACACATTATAGAAGAAATAGTACAAAGGTACTGCTTATTTCGCAAAGAAATTTCTTCCAGCAGACCCGCGAAAGGAGAAGTTAGAAGGAATTAAATTAAATTAGATTAGTTAAAAATTTACAATGTTCTTACTCGGTTACAAAGTTAGAAAAACAGTAGTAAACAATTATCTTTATGTCAAGTTTATAGGCGTTCACGAACAGCAAACTAAATTGGAATTATATGGCATGCAACAAAAATCACACGTAAATTCGCAAAAAAGTCTTTAGTGGTCAAAAGAAAATTAAACTTCGAATACTTATGTGTAATGGATGGTTGTAACATGTCGCAAAAATCATTTATAATTTTTACTAAAAAAATGTAAGCGACTTTTTATGTAAAAGTTTAAATAAATTGTAATGTAAATGTAAAAGTTTACATAAAAAGTCCTAATGTACTTTTGTTTCTGCCACCGACTTTGGAAATTAAAGTGATCTGTATTTTTTTAAAGCGTTTATATTTTTTTCTTTTTAGTTGAACATACTACTGCACACTATTTAAGTATAACACAGCTACACTTAAATAGTGTGCAGATTATATAATAAGGTACGTTTAGATATAACTACTGAAACTATTACAAATTCAATAAACCAAAATATGGCTCGGCTACATTGGTTTTATTATGAAATTCCCGTGCTTATTCATCGACTTCATCATCAGATCAGTTTGATAGTAATATTTTCATCAGCACAATAGTTTGATTTTTGTTTGTAAAGAACACTTCACTAACAGTCAAATTATTTTTGTTTTGTGTTCGTGAAGATCTATTTGGTTCTATCCGAAGTCTTTTTATCAGTTCAACTTAAGTTCTAAAATCGTTGTATATTTTTTTATAGGTATATTCGTTTAAAAAATATATTTCCGATATGAAATAGCATATTACATATACAAAATTATCAATATTGTGATATTACAGATAAAACCGTATACAAATCATAACTAGCTTAAATACACCATTTATTTGAATTCATTTAATTCTAGATAAATAGTAGGGACTAGATATTATTGTTTCTTTTAACAACTAATTTGTATAGGTAACTTTATTAATTTTTTTTTTGTTTCTTGAATTTGAGACCAATTATATAACTTTACAAAATCCATGTTATGAAGCCACCATAATTCTACGTAAGCTCAATTAAATCCTCTTAGTACACAGTTAGAACGAAATAATAGTAACCGTAAAGCCTACAATACATAACTGTAACTCCTCAGTAAGTACGAAACTAATAACTTAGGGCCGACAGAAACATTCGTCCTGGCCGGAGCGTATCGAAATTGTGCGCAGTTACCTCAGAACGGCCAAGTCTAGACAAAGTCTGCCAAAAGGCTTGGAGATTAAAGACAGCGAGATGAATAGAAAGAGCCTAGATTCTGGAGAAAGAAAACGAAAAATGCCTTTACGTAAAGGCTTGTGCGCTGTCACGAACACTGTATTCTTATTTAATCTTTTTGCCGAAGGGGTTTGTGCAGCTTCCCTCTCCCAATGTATTGTCTCGTCTGCCATCAGCATTTGACGATGAAATATTAACAAACATTTTTCAAAATTATTATTTATGATCAACTTAAGCGAGCATAAATTCAATTCTCTAAGTTGCCCTTAAGCTTTTACAACTTAATACGCTTTTGATGAAGATTGTTTCAGCTGTCCTTCATAAAACCATATAAGGCCAAATAAACTATTATAAAATTAAGAATTCATAAACACCATCATAAAAAAAGTTGTATTAATAGTGGATGCGGCAGCCATTAATATTATTAATATGGCTTCATGATGCGAGGACCATAAAGTTGAACAAACGAGAGAGGCGGGATACTTTTTACCGCGTGGGTTCCCATAAAAACGCAAGCCCTGAATTAGCTCGATTCTTTGTCACCCCTTTTGAGCAACCCTAAAATTTTTACTACCACCGTCTTTGTCTAACAATAACCACTACATTCCCATCCGTTAAACTGCATCAAGGAAAAACAACGTGAAACCGCCCGAGATGAAACGAGATAGAATAATGTATATGCACTAGTACAGAGAACAGAGAGAGCGGCACACGTAGTAGTACGAACGTAGCCATGGATGGGTGCTTTGTGCCGGGAGGGACGGAGGCTAGGGAAAGCTAGCGTGCGAGCGAGACAGACGTAAAAATTAACCAACAGAGGGGAGAGGAACTGAGCTTCTTCAAGCGGGGTGGTTAGTCCGCATTCGACCGCGTCGGCGGCAACGTCGCCTCTCGAGGAATATTCCGCCGAAACGATTCGAACTGTGAAAAATATTTTCCAAGTGCGATTTCATACTGTTAACGTTTTGTGTTTATTTTAAGTTTTTTATTGATATGATACGGCTTCCGCTGGTTTTTGGATTTCGGATTTCAACATTGGAGCAACAAACTTTCGTATTACTATAAAGTACGATGTTTTTGTGACGAAAAACTTGTAAGATTGGAATTGTAAACACTGAAGAAAAATCAAGAAAAAGTTATGAGCGATATTCCGTCGCTTACATTAATGTGCCGGTTATGATAAGCTCGGAGCTTTGACCAAACTTGGATTTGTAAAAAGAGGAATACCAAAGAAAATGTGTGCCAAAATGTTATTTTATTGTTTCTCCTTGTTTACCCTCATTATGTCTTGGATTGGAGTGTCGGCTGAAGAGGAAGTGTCATCTCCGTTGCGGGTAGCACAATGCAGAGCAACATGTTTACAAAAGGTAAGGAAACCATAAATTTCGGATTCAGTGTACCATCATCGGTTTTGTCTGGCATTTAACCCAGTTTGCTCGTGGATAGCTGAAATACAATGTGCTACGGTTGTAAGGGCAACTTCTCGACAAAAATCTAGTAGTTGTCACAAAATGTTGAGCTCTTGAATCAACTTTCATCTTAGGTCCTTCATTGAGACTATACTGTCATCCTCTGAATAGGCTGTTTTTTCCGTCGTTTACTGCGACTATGTAACTGTAGGGCCTCACGTTTTGGCAATTCCAACGAATTGTCAAAATTTGAGCTTCTGTGTCACAAATGTCTGCTGTAATACTTATGTGTGGCATGGTCTGTAGCTCGTATAACTAAATACATAGCATACTCTCATTTTGGCATTAGCAGACATAGAGATAAAAAGCAACAGTCTATACGTTTTGTGTTTTGAAAGAAAATAAAGCGATTCTGATACAGTTGTCAAAGCTTTTACAAATAAGAGTCAAAGAAAAGCAAGAGACGCAATTACAGAGCTCCCTCATTGTTCAACAACTGTAATAATTGAAGGCATTTGAAATAAAACAAGAGAACAAGGCCGTGATCCAATTTGATTGTATTGACTTTTCCAAATTACTTATCGTTGAACCAGATCTTGAATGAACTTGTAATCAAAATCGAATCTTGTACGGAATTAGAATATATAATAGAATCGAAATACTTTTTTGTTCACTTGTCCTTCATTCAAGTTGCTTCTTTTTACCTTTTAGGCAGTTGATACTACGATTATAATAAAACTTCAAGGTTTCCATCTACTGTTAGGACTATGTTAGTAATACTTAAAGATTCTTTAAGAAATCAATTACTATGATGCTGACAATTTCAAATTTAAAACGTTACAACACATATAAAGACATTAGAAAGAACCTAGATTAAATGTTAATCAAAAAAGCTCTGTCACACAAGATCGGTCCAAATGAATAAGTTACAGACATGCATCGTCTACATAACAACTTGGAGTTTTGTTTATTTCTTCTTTTAAAAAATATAATTTTGACTAGATATGTTAAAAAAAAAATTAATTTAATTTATGCCAAAACGGAGAACCATGAATTATGGTTCTGGTTGCTTCAAAATAATTCTAACCTAAAAATCTGAAAATCAAGCAAAGCAGACAACCGGTGTTGTTGTCAATCGGTATTGATGAAATAACCTTTTGTGAAACGTTTGTTATCTTTTACCATATTAACTGCTACAGCAATGCTATCGTTATTCTTTTTCAACTCATAATACATGCTGTATTTAGGCCTATTTGCGGGATCTGTCAATCATTTTTCAAACGAAAAGTTTGATCAAAATCAACAAAATGTCAAAATCTGACACATGTTTTGCAGTTTTATCGGAAACAATTATGATTTGGGCAGCAAAAATAGTAAACCTTTACCAGTAATAGATCAAAAACAGAGGTAATGCAGAGATTATTTGTGTTTTCAGTCATAAAGTTCAGTGATAAAAAAAAAAAACTAGATCTTGACCTTTTTTCCCATCAGATTAAAGCTTGGAAATCTAAAAATAGAGAACTTTTTTAGACACCATCATATCCAAACACTAGTGAAAGGTGGCAAAAATTATGAATTTTGTTGAGAACCACTTTTTTACATATTTTACAATGAAACGGCTTCTCCAAAAAACCAAAGATTGGGGTTTTCTTATTTTTAAATGAAAAAAAAAAATCAATAAATCATTCTGCAGCCTTATCAATTAACAACAAAACCAAATGGTTCTGTTTGATACTTATCAGCATTCAAAAACCATATCCATAATAATATATCGATCAGTATTTACAGATAGGATTTATCTAAACTGGTCGCATTATTTATTCGAATCATTCGAAACAGGTTGCCTGCTGGTTATCGGTGCGCGGACCATGCCTCCATAAACGTAATTTGTATCGGCTATCCCTTTTAAATTGGAATAAACTTATTTGTTTCAGCTCTCCACTAAGAGATTACGCCATAAATTATTTTGTTGTTTAATCAATTTCTTGGTTCAGTAAACTTTAATTAAGATATTCGTGGATATGTGCCAGCGTATTTTTATACAAAATATTATTTATTGCCAATGAATCTGAGATTATATATTCATCGATAGTATACTGTCCAATGACTAAAGAATGTCTTTTAGTTTTAAAATTATATTTTCTTGAAACTACGTTTTGTATTAATAGAAGAAAAAAACAAAAGAGAATCGCTTGCCGACTCCATATCACAGAATGTTTAGATTGCAAAGCTTTAAAGAATGTATCTTAAGAATAACTTAGTAGCTGCCAATAAATAGCTTCGGAGTCCATTAACTTTATCAAACGAGGACCACGTTTCAAATCAGATTTCAATGGAATCATAAATTAGTAGTGTCAGCCACGTTAACTATTTGAGTACCAACGAATACGTGAATCAAATTACTTATCGAAAATGCGTTCTTAATCGAACCTTTTGTTGGAGAAAATTGATCGTAGCAGCAGTGTATGTACATATTATATGCACTATATAAAATAAATATAATTTATTCTTATTTTTGTACCATATTGTATATTATCATCAAGCTTTACATGTTTTATATTAGTCAAAATGTCATCTGGTACTTCGATTTCTCAAAAATGTCAAAGATAAATATTACCTTACCACGCAAGATTTTGGTCCCTGACATTCCTCAGTAACCGTTTTGCTAAATATCGCATTTTTGTTCAACGGAGCAGCATAATCCTTTATCCCGAATTCGTCATGAGACACGCACACGAAAATTAATCTATTCAGTATTGTATTATTTGTTGAATTTTAGCGATATTATATTTATGATTTCAGGTAAGATCACTACAAAAAAGGTTGAACCCATATCATGCATGTAATCTATATTTCAGATATCGACATCTGCTGCTAATCCAGGATGTATTTACTGCGATCACGCTTCCATTTTTTTCAAACTAATGGTTTGCTTTTAGTAGGCGTTTTTTTTTATCAAATTCTACCTGTGACAAGAGCACAATGATATCCACATTTTTTCTTGTTGTTTGCGAAGGGATGTGCGTGACGATGCCGGAGGCGGAAGGATAGGTAGTTTATTTTTAACATTATTAGGGTACGTGAGGAAATACGCAAATTACTTAACTATAGGCTTAGAAATTGACCGCCTACCTGCCTTTGTACTAAATTGTAGGCAGGAGTGATCTTATAAAATTTGTTTTGTTACCTGATGGGTTGATGTGTAAAACGGTTTGCGCTATTAGCCATCGATAAAAAATAATCGATTTCAGAGGATAATAACTGCAATACAAAAAACGGTCTAAAACAATTGGAAGATGATATTTAAAATCTTTATGACAAAACGGTAACCGTCCCAGTAAAAAATGCAGACGTTGACGGCCCATACTGTCGCCAGAAACTATTTTCTTCTATTGTGTCTCATTGAAACATGGTCCTTTTAAAATATATTGGCTTGTGTTTTTGTTTCTTCTTTTTTTGGGAAGCCTTTTTGTTAGAAGCGTGCCTCGCTGGTTGGTAAGTTGGACTTTGGGAACACATGATGAATTTTAAAAAAGAACTTTTAGTGCCAAGATATAGATATGGTTATGACTACATTATGGCATGTAAGTTACTTGTCATGTAAATTTTATGTGTCGTTCCTTTATAAAAAACCGTTTTGAATACTTTCATGTTTGGTAAATTGTTATGGGATGTGTACGCTTAGAATCAGAATGAGGTATTTTATTGTTTTTTTTTTACGGTCATGTTTGAATTTGATTTTTTTTTTAAATTTTTTATTCAGTGACCTGGTATTTTCGAAGCGTTCGAAACCAATAGTTGTGTTAGTCAACCTTGATTTCGATTGAATAAAAAATATTTTTCTCTCACGACCTTTGAGGACCATGTTTTCGAATCCGAATAAATATAACCAACCTACATACATACACAATTTGAAATCAGGTCATACCATTTTCGGTAACAATTTTGTCGAAACCATTAGCTGATTGTTGGCACAGTTTCAACGTTTTTGAATCAACAACTTTTATGACTCCATTTTGTAAATTTTATTGCACAAATTTTAAGTTACCCAAATATTTTAAACGCCGTACTGTACTTGAAAAAAGAATAATGTCGGCTTCACCTTGAGACCTAAAACATTGCAAAAAGAGACCATAAAGAACGGGGCCGGGTGATCGTGAAATAAAATCTCGATTAGAAATTTAGGAACGTTCCGGCCTTCCCTTACGGTCCCTTTTTGAAGTAGTCACTCGGTCTTAGAGCATTATTATTTTATCGTTGTTCAGCCATGCATAAGAGGAAGAATAAAAATTTTGTTCGAAGTTAAAATAGAAAAAAAAAACATCTCAAGGCTTCGGATGCACGTCCTCGGGCCACGCAGCGTTTAGAAAAAATAAACGAGAAAGTCCACGCCGAAATGACCTGCGTTTTTGTCCACGATTTGTTTTCGTTTTTGTTACGTTTGAGTTCATTTGGAAGTAGCCATGTCTGCTGCTTACTGAATTAACTTAAATTGCCTTCGCTTTTTTGTAATGGAGAAAATTGCTTTAAGTTCCTTTTGTGGTTACAATTTGGGTAGTGGTTGACACCAGTGGACAAGTTGTGGCTTCATGTTTGGGCTGTTATGTTGTTTTACGCACATTACGCGAATACGATTCTGAAAATGTGGTAATAGATTAACTGAGAAACTTATCAAAGTGATGTCTTTATCTACAGCAACCAAGCAATCAAGTGTGAAAGGGATTTGTTGTCTTGAAGACGAAAATTTGATTGCTCGTAACAATGTGAAAAAGGCAAACGTAGCTGGCGGCGTGGCTCGCGCTCATACGGCCTCACCTCGTGAAGGGTGGCTTATCCGGCAAGCAGTCGTAATAGAGCCGTATAGCAGAGCAGACGATTAATGATTCATGACCCCTCGTAGCGCAGTGTCATCAATATTATTCTGTTTGTAGCCAGCGCGTTTGGCCCACCCTCGCCCGCGCCCCGCTCATACATAAATAAGCGCGACACATCGTCTTCTCTGATTACATCGCACCGATGTAGTGAGAAATAGTGTAGTCGGATGCTGAGCCCGTCTTTTGTTCAATATATTCCCTAGAGACACCGAATGAATAGTTAACACTGTATGCTCAACGTGCATGTTTACGGTTTCGGGTTTCTCTTAAAGATTCAAGATAAGGAAGGTGAAGGAATTTATTCGTTTGGTGGCAATAAGCTGATGTTACAATCGGCTTTAGTGTGAAGTTATAGGTTTCATGTGACGTGATACGTATCGCGTGGACCGGCGTAGTCCTCTTACGCCTCCCAATACAAACGATGCCACGAAAAGCAACATAATATATTATTCGTTCGAACATATAAAAACAAGCTTAAAATAATAAATCTATTTTCTCTACCATAAACTCCGATAGGGCGTTTGCGGAACCATAAAATATTTTACGTGTTCTTTTAGTTTCCCATGATGATTTGATCTCTCAGTAGAGACAAAGGCGAGAGATTATGGTCATAACTTTTTCTTGACACTACGATTGCTTATTGGCCGCTCATAAGTCAATATTTTAATATTCCAGTGCCATGTGACAATAAAAGAAACACGTCGTTACTAGAAATTACATGACGTTCCGTTAGTCCTAAAGTTGACGGAGAGGCGGTTGTCACGCGATCCGGCGATAAAGCACGCTTCGGACTAAACTAAGGGAAACGCGGACTCCAACTGGATTCTAACGCAAACACTGATTGATACTGCCTTGTGGACTTTCTTGATAGCTTACTCGATACTAAATCTCTTGATTATTAATTAAGAGTCTTATCAAAGCTTATGACAACGATGAAATTTTCATGAAACAACAACACGCTGAAATCAATTTGTATACGGATTTATTATTGGGTCGAAGATAATAAATTTGTAATAAAACTGAAATTACTATTATCAACTTTGTGCTGTCAAAAACTACAAACATTGCAGCCAAATTTATATAAATCATTTGCTTGTATAAATAAGTGTATTATTATAACGCGCGTTTTTTTACGAAGAAAAAAGGTTTTTCAGGAAAAACAAAGCTAAGAGAACAATATTTTTGACCGAACAAATTTCGTACACCTAGTTTGTTAAGTACGTTTAGTGTTTTTCAAGATAATTTAAAGGGTACAGTCGGCCCACGAGGAGATGAAAACAAACCTAAATGACAAATAGTATTTGACCTCTTGATTACCAACCATAAAAAGTCTAATTTATTGGGCATATTGGACATTTTTAATTTGAGTCAGAATAGTCGGTTAATTCGGTTCTATATTATTTGTTGGGTCGGGTATCCATCGCTGTAAGCTCGGCGCGGCCGCCTCGACTTGTTCTGATAAATGATGCGTCCGCTACCGCTACACCGCTTCGCTTTTAATCCTGGCTCTACCATTGTGTCCTCGTCCAATTTTTGACGTTAACCGTTTTCTTCCACAAACGACACACACGTTGTTTAGGTCCGTAAATAAGAAATTAATGATCCTTTCCCATTTATCTCTGTATACAATCAATCAACCCATACTTGCTATCTAATGACTTCTATTTGCTTATCGTTTAATACGGCGCTTTCACTACAAAGGGACTTAAGCTGTCAAATGTTTCGTTTTGTTCGAACACATATTTCATAATTATGGCTTCTTTTTACGTTTTATAAATCCCCTTGGGTTACAAATTACGATGGCTCATAAACAAAGAAGTAAGATAAACATTACAACAGCGATGTGGAGATTAAAAATTATGAAACAGTTAATCAGTTTTAATGGTGTAGTGAGGCAGAGCGGCAGTTTTGATTACATATTTAATGTTTCAGTAAACTGTTTTACAACGTTCCGTAGTTGATTGGGATTCGATTAAAAGCAGCTGCCCTCACTAAAGGCGTAGACTAAGCCCTACAGGCTGCGATGAAATGGAGATAGTTTTAATGCTCATAAATATCATTCCGAGACTCCGTCGTCCGATCAACTAATCACTTTCGTGCGGGTATCTGCGCTAGTTTCAAAACTAAAATTTGCACTCAAAATGTTTTGCTATTAGTTAATGAAAATTGTCTGCCACCTGCTCTATTTCTACGGAAAATTGAAAAGTTAATGCAAACTTTGATTATTCCGTCCTTCGTAATGTTTTTAAACGAATTAATAATCACGTTCGCGTTATACCAGAATACAAATCATACAAAATAAATTACAATTAAATATAAAAGGGACTGTAATAACTAATTTGGATATAAAATTACGTCATTTAGTACGATAAATACAAACACAAAAGCTTCATGGTTCAAAAAATTCGTTATTAAACAAAGCACAGTAGGATGTCTGCGATGGGCGGAGCCTTTGCGTATGCGCAAGCAAAAGCGTTTTCTGTAGGGTGGGGAAGGAATTAAAAGTGGGGAGACTCATTATTTCTACCCTAATTAAAACGTTTAAACTTTTAAGACTTAAATCGTTTCCACAAAAAAGTAAGTAGGGATAATTCCGATCCATTTGTTTCCCTCAAAAGTAAAGGTGTCAGAATTTATCGTGTTCCGAAAATTCCAGTCCATCAGAACCGCCCCAAATCTCTTTATCTCCGCATTAATCTTTTAAAACCCATAAAACGAATCTTTGGATCTTACCAAATATTTTGTACGAAATTGATGGGGGACCGTCTTTATCTAGAGCTCAAATCTATAATACGACGATCAAAATTCCTAGAGGTGTCGATACAACCCAAGAGTATGTCACAGATGTAAGAGATTGTACTATATCATGGCTTATTTTTTAAATTTAAGGGCGCCGTAGTTATTTATAGGAAAAGGTAAAAAATCGTCGCGAAGTCCAGTTATTAATTTTACTGTCGTTTTTATTACTTTGAAAGACATTTATTTTCTGAGTCCCTAATTAATTTTACTGTCGTCTTTCGTATACAGGTAGAATACGAAAATATTTGCATAAAGTAAAATATGGTCGTTTGTTGGTTCGGTAAATCATTAAAAGAGCTTTAAAAATGAAAAAAAAGGTTAGTAAGAATAGGTAGGGTGGTAGACTACCAACCCACGTTCAAAGTTTCTACGTCCTCTAGTTGTTTTAAAAATAGTTGGAGCATGTATATCACTACTGTACTGCCACTTAAAGTGTGAAACGATCATTGGGGGCTTGCGTGGGCCGCGTCCCAGTTGGTATTCTTCACACAAAAAACACGAGGCACCCTGTTGTTTTAAAGCTAAAAAATAATGAAATATGCCTCTTTATAGACTTTTTTATGTTAAACGTTGAGAGTTTTAAACGCCTTTCCTTTTAAAAAGTACAACCCGCAGCGAACGTATTTGTATTTGGTAACGATTTCAAATAGAGATTTTTTATATCGAATGTTTGTTTTAGAAAATTAACATTCAATAATATAGGTATAACTGAATTTTATTTTTATTAAATCTAATATTTTCTTGTGCATTCATATTTGATAGAGAAATAACGCATTTAAATAAATTCGTTTATGCATAAAACGCGTAAGGCAGCGGTTTAAATTGAAGTAACATGAATAATTATAATAGATTAAAGTTTGGTACACAGAATGGTGTAGTCCAATTTGGACAGATGGTTCCGTGTGGAAATTAAACCTATTCATGTGAATGAACAGGAAAGGACCATAGAATTGAGTCCATACACTTAGTTCCTTCATCTATTTGTCAAATCGAATCAAGAGTATGAAGTCAGACTAAATACAAATTATTTTTTGTAGAACAGACATCCGGCTTTTCAAAAAATATAATTGTAATTTTTTTTATTTGAGTTTATTAAATATGAACGTTTTTGACCTAGACCTACAAAGTCGTGCGTGATTTATGTCTATTTTAAAATTACATAAAAAAAGTTACGTTATTAGTTTAATATTTTATTTTTAAATAGGCATTTTGATTTCGGGTATCTTAGCGTTATGGTATAAATGTTTTTTTTTTTTAATAAAAAGTTTGGCCCACATTTGAAATTATTCCTGTAACGCGAATTCTTTCACAAACATACATAGTCATATCAAACACACAAGACTTTTAGATCCGAAACGCCTTTCTGTACACCTTATCATTCATTAGTCTCGTGCGGGAATCGAACCATCGACCCGCAGCGCGACTTGCGTATCCGCCATCTTTAAGCAGTCAATCGCATGTCATCATCATCATTTCAACAACAAGGCAAGTAATTGCCTTTGACCCTTCTTCTGTTTAAATAGAATTAATTAAAAAAAAATAAGTATTCAAATGCAAACAACTTTTATAAATTTATTTTATATAATTATCATTATTATCATCTTCTGCAACTCTGGCAATCTTACGCAATGTGCTAAACGTGTCATCAACTTTCAAAGAAAACTCATTCCAAAATTCTTCTCATGTAGATCCACTAAATCACCTCCTAATTTTAAATTTCCGACTCATCTGAGTAAACACGTACCATACGACCGGCTGGAACGTCGAGTAGACTAAAATACCAGGGGTTACTGTTCAAAGCCATTCGTCTTAGACTTGCCTGTCATGCCCAATAGCACCCATCAATGTTCCGTGTATTTGGCTGAAGCACGTAACACTTATTTTAGAATCTTAAAATAATATTGTTTCTTTTCTTTCCTCTTCAGCTATTGTCGTATTAGCATCGGGAAGTTGACGCGTTGCGACACTGACGAATTGTATCTTTGAAATCGTCTTTTCTGATTATTTTTTATGTCTTTGGCGTTGTTGATCTGTCAGCCATCTTTTTTTCTTTTGTTTTCAGCTAATTACATTCCTCTCCTTTCACAAAAATGTACTGATACGAAACGAGCAGCAAATTGTATTTCTGCTATCGATTTCCACAGACTTGAAATACGATATGAATTGGAAAAGAGTTTAATTAGCTGACTTTAAAGATTTCATCAGTTTTATTCAATTATTTGTAGAATAAATTTATTTGATATACAGTTTAATTGGTCGCTCAATAGTATTGTTTACCTTAAATAATATTCAAAATTGTGTCTCTGGATGCAAATATACTAAAATAAAAGTGTCTTTATTACTTCATGAATATGAATGAAAATACGTGAAAACTATATTCTTCGAAGAGAAACGTAACGAAGTCCATAAAATTTGAAAAGTGTCTATAAAGTCATCGATTCAGAATCAAATTAGCTGTTTCAACCCAAATAATATCAATTTCAATAGTGAATATATTAGTGGTACTTTACAGGGACAGTTTTATTATCACGGCTAAGATATTTTAACGAACCATGTGTAAGTACGTCTAAAATAAAAGAGGAACAGGTCGGGACATTTTTTGTTCATCGGACACGCCATTTAAGTCACAATCGTAAATTTTATTGAAATGTCGCAACAGCGATCGCCGCACGAGATGTCTTGTCTCCGGGGACGAATTTATGCGTAATTCGTAAACAAATTGACGTGTTCGGGACGTACTTTGAAGGGGACCCCGACTTGACGACTTGACGCTTCTTTTTGAATATTTACGAGATGACTGTTATACATTCTGTAAACTTTCACGTCCCCTGTTTTATTAACCGCTACACTTGCGCTTTATCAATCATTTCTTTAGATTATTGTGAATTCGTCCGTCTTTAAAACCGATTTAACGTATCGTTTGCGCTTTAAGAAATGACACCTCAATGCTCCTTCAGTCTGCTTCGTATGGCTTCTTAAGTCGTAAAATGGTATCACCTTACACAATAGATGCTATTGTCTTTTTATAAGGAATACTGTATATTCATTTCAAGATTAATTTGATCTTTGTGTTTTGCTTGGTTACTTACTTTATTGAGAACTGAATCGTCTGCTAGTTTTTTTTTTTTAATTATCAATTTAAGCGAGAAGCGCTTAAATTTAGTTTCCTTTTTAGCTGCCACTTCGTTTAGCCATAAAGTATGGACGATACGAGTATTTTTGTAAAACGTTTTGCTATAGCACAAGATCTGAGAGCCCTTAAACTTAAATTTACGTACTTCGAAACTCCAAAGGCGACGGTATTGTAAAGTTTATTAACGAACGCAAAAAACCTCGAGCGAAACTTTACAGAATGGGGCAATAAACTTTTTAATTTGTGGCGAATTCAATCAATAAGAACAGGAGAAGTGTCGTAAACACGGCCGTGGTCGGCGGCGCCCGCGGTGCAAGTGCCACAGGTTTTCTCAACATGGCTTCCTGCTGTTCAATGTTGCCATCTAAACGGCTATTAGTTACGTTTTACGCGAGACGCGCCGGGCGTTCCAACGTGTTTATTCTTAATTGACTCCTAAATATCGCTGTTTTTGGCCGTGAATCGTGTTAATCGGACATATTTATTTGAAAGCATGGAAGCGCACTCCCTAAGTGAGCCATTCGTACACAATTTTATAGCTGCGGACGCGACGCTCGATACAGTTCCGTTGCTTGTTAATTAAGGATCTGCGGCCACGCTTTATGGTAGGCAATAGTCACAACAATAATACATCTCGAGCAGTCGCGTTTCCTTTCCCAGTTGCCCGAGGACGCTTCTTGGCTTATCTGATGTCGTAAGGAGTATCGGGGAGGCTATCGGGCTACGTCAGTCGTCCGTTGTCCTGTTCGTATTATCTGCTTACTAAATAAAAAGCTTTTCCGTCGCTTGTCGCAGCGCGGTGAGGATACCGTGCACCGCGGACACCCAAGTCTTTCTCTCTTTCTTTCTGCTCTCTGTCCTGGCTCTCGTTTATCGCTCGTGACGTGACAATTCTTTTATTCCCGACACTTTGTTTCCACATAAATTACTCGACCGTTCGGTGCTACCGAGGATTGCTTCGGCTAATGTCACAACTCGTGGATTTCTGCCTTTATTCAGTTTCGTTTTGCATTCCGCCAGCTGTGTTTGCTCATTGTCTCTTCGCTTTAAATTAAAAAAAGATTTTGTTTTTATTCGCGCTGTCTTCCTCGCCCACGACTTTATGTGACGTCAAGTTTGGAATGAAGTATTCTTATTGTTGCGCCGTGGAGTCTTTACGCAACGTTGGATTGCATAAATTATTTAAAAGCTTTTATTTTAATTAAACGGGTAAAGGGGGTATTTGATCTGCGTATTTCTTGTTTGCTTAAACATAAAATTTGCATAATGTGGTTTGCAAAGCTGCAATGTTGTAAGGTAGGGATAATCAGAGAGTCATTGACTCGATATTAATATGGTGGTTCAATAGCTGGTTTGTGTAATTGTCATACAATCCGCTCATATTCCTGATCACGCGCAGGTGGCGCGCGTTGGGACACGCGCCGTGACCGAACAACTTGTACATATTACAGTGTTGTAATGCATGCCGACATTTTATTTAATAGATGAACGTGAACGTAAAGTAAGTATTGCTTAAGTTAGCGTAAATTTCCATTAAATTTTCCAAAATTAATTTTCTAAGGAGTAACTGAACCTTTGTAGTCTCAACCGGTACTGTAGTAATTATATATGACCCTGGAGAGGAAGTCGAGTGCTCACTAGCAAAGGTATTCGAATATTGTTCAACCTGAAAGCTCCGATGACCACTAATTCCGCATTCAAAGACCCTTTCTCGACACATTATTAAGGGAATCTGTCCAAAGGCGGCGAAGTAACAAGTGCCTAATCTCCTTAGTGGTTACATCACGGTTCGATGTCTCATGAAAATTAGATCCTTCACTTAGTTGAACTTTGGGCGTCCTTCCAAAGGTATGTTGTTGGTGTTTTCAAACTACTCACAATATGGGAAATTGATACAAGTAAATTATACCTATTTTTGTCTTACTTGTTGTTTAGTTTTCTTTCTTTTTCTTCTAAAGATCAGGCCTGTATTCCATCAGACCGAGCATGATAAGGCTAATTATGCGTAGGTATATCTCTTTCTTTTATATTATGTGAAGAATGTTGCACATTTATTTCTTGTATAAATTGTAATGTATTGCCATTTGTTTGCCCAAATAAAAAAGTAAATAATATGGATAATAATAAGTTCTGCAATTATTTTTAGTTACGCATCAATGGATTACTTAATAAAATCTAGCAACTGTGATATAGATAATTTCACCTTAGATACAATAAAAAAGTCTCAAGACCTACCTGTAGTAGCCGGAACCACTAGTATGCGCATGAGCACAATAATCAGTTGCTCTAAACTTAATGAATGGTCACATAGACTACCAAATGATAGAGTTCATCTAATGATAAATGATCACACACAAAAGATCAGGCAACTGCTATGATCACTGGACCATTGTTACACTTCGTGGACAAAAAATAGACGTTACCGTGCGTCTGAAATAGTTTATTTAGTGATTATTGATTAATCTTCTCATTACGACTTTTGCGGTTGGGTACACAACTGACCAATCGGTGTAATTTTGAGCTTACTTAGATAAGTCAACTACTGTGGTATTATGGATTAAAGAAAAGTAGTTTAGCTTTATATTGATTGAGTAGTTTTAAAAGTTGTTAATGGTAAAACAAAACTACTAAAAGTTGTTTATTATTTTTAAATATCCAAATTTTATTTTATAATATCAACAAGTAAGACATTATACTATTTGTTACTGTTCCTTTTACTAGAAAAAAACATGCATGAGGAACAAAAACAGAACTACAGCAATAAGTAGCAAGTCCATACATCATTGCTGTCAAATTTTCTTGCAGCTAAATATTTGTTCAGTAGGTATATCGCAGCCATTAGAATAGTATTAGATCCATCAATCATTTGAACAAAGCGATATGCTTTATAGTTGAGATAATTGTAATTAGAAGAGATAAAATATTATAGTGGATAAGCCTCTTCATGTTTCGATAACATTGGGTTTTGATTTGTTTAATATTATTTTGTTTTTTTTTTTTGTAAGCTTCAGTACACACAAATTACTTACTGTATAGGATTGAATATACGTTTTTTAATGCGACAACGATTCGGTTTTGATTGAAGACCTTTTGTTTCAATACTATGTACAAAACTTTATTCTCAATGTAGTGTTTCTTTCTTCGGTGGTTAAAAAATCATCCTCTGACAACTCTCACTCTTGAGTGGAGCAGGAAACAGTGTCATACTCTAAATGACTAAAGACCCACCCCGTTCTTACGTAGCCTTTCAGTGCCGAGCTTTCTTTTTAGAAGTAAACCCTTGGTCCCAGTAGGCTTCGAACCTTTTACAGGGTCCCTTTTTTATGAAAGGTAAAAATCATCCAATGACGAATCCCGCCCTTGGGCGGAGTGGGAAACAGTGTCAGACTCTTACCGACTACTAATCTACCCTGTTTCTTCCTACAATATGCTGACTACTCCTTGAGTTGCACGGTAACAAAGTAAAGGGTAACAAAACTGTCAATGTAGATTAGAAACTGAACGTTTAAGAAAAAAGTCGGTATTTTTAAGCTTGTTAAGAAGTTAATCGTTTACCTTCTGTATAACACAAACATTCCCAGAAACCATTTTGCTTAGTTGTCAAAATCTCTCCGAAACTGACGAGCTTACAAAGCGAACCGCAGCTTACAACGACAAAGGCGAAACTCCTGACAATACTTCATATCTAATTCAATAATCCTAATCTCATAACCACTGTCAGAATGGGTCCTAACTTCCTAAGATAACGGTAGAATCAGTGCATTGACCTGAACAAGCCCAGTTCACGCTGTAAATGAGTACCTACTAATACAAGTCTATGTATTATAAGTTGTCTCAGGCCAACCTCATACTTGTATCCACTTCCTAAGTAGCGAGGCAGCGTACATACTGATTAAGTGTCCCACATACAAAGTGGACTTTAATAACAGGCTTACGATTGTAAATTGGACGAATATAAATTATTTCTTTTTAGGGTACATCAAAAGGAAAAAACTGTCTGTCTGTACAGAACCCTGATAGGATCACTTTCTTGTTCGCTTGTCTGTCTGTTTTTCAAGATCCTTTATTTCGGGAACGCGTGGAGGTAACAGATTGAAATTTAAACTATATTTTATTTAAAATCTACGGTCCCTTGAAGTTGGGAAAAAATCAAACTTCTAAGTTTACGGAAAAAGACGCGTGTTACGGCACTATCAAAGGCATCGAAATTCACGGATACTTCCCGTTAACCTAGAACCCTGAAATTTGGCATAAAGCAAAGTCTTATATTAAAAATATAGTAATAATTCTGATTTTTTTTGTTACGTCACCAAAATACTTTTTTGGATTCGGAAAAATCTTCGAGACCCGATTCGGGAATTTATTTATTTATAAAGTTAATTGGTACGGAACCCTCAGTGTGAAGAGTCCGACTCGCACTTGTCCGATTTTTGTTCGTTTATCATTTCTTTTTTGTAAAGTCTACATGTCTTATATTAAAAATATAGGAATAATAATTCTGATTTTTTTTTGTTACGTCACCAAAATACTTTTTTGGATTCGGAAAAATCTTCGAGACCCGATTCGGGAATTTATTTATTTATAAAGTTAATTGGTATGGAACCCTCAGTGTGAAGAGTCTGATTCGCACTTGTCCGATTTTTGTTCGTTTATCGTTTCTTTTTTCTAAAGTCTACATGCGATACATCTGGCCACTTCTACTTTATGTTTGGCTATGCGTGCGGGAAGTATACAGAGGCCTTCTCAATAGACTTTGATTTTTTGCGGTTGTAGAATACCCATGCTAATAATAGATAATAAAGAAGGGTGGATGAATTTGAAAAGAATCAAATGATTCTATGATATTGCGCCTTCATTTTTGACAATTGATGTTTTGAAAAAGCATGTTTTTTTGAAAACAAAGAATTAAGTTTTTAAGTAGACGGAAAATATTTTTGAAAATTTCAAATATTCCGGATAGACTGAAAGACGGACAGACACAAAACTATGTTTCTAAAAAAATAGCACTAGGTACGCGCAGCTTTCCACTTCAATTTAGACCCGAAAATCGGCTATTGCGCATTCAAAGTCGATCGTCATGATAATTCAACTTGTGGGACGAGGATTATAACCGATTTTCGGTTCTCAGTTAAGTGGAAGGTTTTACCTAACCATAGTAAATTGTCCAACTTATTTGCCTTATACTCTACTTCAAGTAGTACATTCTAATTAAAGATACAGTGTTAGCTAATGCCCACAACGGATGTACTCACAACCGCTTACCGGTAGTTCAGTCAGTATTTAAACAAGATGTGTTCCCTTACATGTGGCTTCAATAATACCAGTACAAGTGTTGCTTCAACTTTCTTCATGTATGTTTAAACATTAATAAGTTTTAAGTGCTTCTACTGTTTATGTTTTTTAGTTTGATCTTTGTCAATTTTTCTACAGTCGTCTCTGTAAATCTCTTTAGCATTGTCTGTTGTATCAATACTATCACGCAGAAAATTACACCAATATTTATATTCTCACGCTACTCTAGGAAATGGTTGATGAACATAATGGACCATTCGGACACAGTGTGCAAATCTAATTTTTTCATTGATGATTCGGACACCACTTTTATTGAAGCTGCTTAGTATAGTCAGAAAAGGGTTTTGGGTTTTACTGCCCGAAATTGACGTCTTAAACCTTGAAATGGTTTTGGTAACCCTTTTTACCCCATAACCAAAACTAAAGGCCACAGACACATGTGTACCACGTTTTTTAAACATGTGGTTGTCGCGCGTTTTTAAAACGCACGTCAATGGCGTGTTAACGTCAAAAACGTCAAAAATATTATCAAGCGAATTGTCAGCAATCTATAATAGCCCAAAAGAAAATGGGTATAACCACATGCCTAAATAAAGCAAAGGTCGTCTATTCTATAGTCAGTAGCCATACAACTACTGATATTATCATACGTAATTGAACCACAAACAAACAACCAATCAGTATAATACCTAAATTAGAACAGTATATTTATTACTACGCCTTTTGCCTTAGGCAGGGTAAACTTTAATACGGCAGCAGAACAAGATACAACTTAATTTAATCTACAGGCTAAATCAGGCTCACATAATTGATATAAATCGGCATACATTGAACTCTATCGGGCTTTAGATCTAAGTTCTATTATGAGCGGTATAAGACAAGATCTTCGCATTAGGAGATCTATTTTATTTGATTCTTTTTCTTTGGATTCTAAAAGACCGGAATGCATCAATCACGAAGAAATCAGTTCCAATATAAATGTATTATCTATTGGATCTGATACGTCAGTCAGAGTTCAATCTTCTAAATGGATAGCAATATGTATGACAGCTCTAGTTTTTGTACGACCTACATGAGGGAGTGACGTCATATGCTTCTTTTTGTTGCAAAGCTAGATTTTAGATTGTGAATCTACACTCCAATACTCTACCTATACACTCCGCGTATCGAACATATTGAATTACAACTGATTTCTTAAAACTGATAGTTATCTTTGATGCAGGAGTTTTGAACAAAGTTTTCCTTACTCTAAGAGTAATTTAGGGAACAAAGGGATTGAAAAAGTATCTCGACCCTCCGAATCCTTTGATGCTTACCCTTTACCTTAGAATATTCCCTCTAGAGTAGGACAGGGTTTGGGAAATTTACGAGACATGCATAAAAGCTCTCAGATGTCAACTGCAGAATGTAGGTCCACTGAAAAGGTTTTGGTTAGAAACGGTTAATGTGTTACACTTAAATGTGTTTTATTTCTGGTAAAAATATCTCCTTCTAATTTCAGTAACTAATATAGTTCGTAGGAACCTTCTTGCCCATTTTGGGAACATGACGTTCGACCCTGTTTTTCCTAAGAGATGCCTGAAACCGCGGTTCATACCCCCACAGGGAGTGTATTTACTTAATTTTAGGTTATTATAAGTTCAAGCTGGAGGCTTTTAGTAGACGACCTCATAAATTGATCAATTGGTCAAGTCCTTTCTAGTGACTTATTAACATCTGCCTTATTTTGCTACAAATGTGAAATATCTAACAAATATTGTATTCTTGTTACAGGTAATTTACACACTTCCTTAGCAACCATTGATCACAACTTATTGTAAGTAAGTAACCACATTCATGAATGGACATCAATTATACGTAACTGACACAAGTCAGAAATAAAACCTCTTTGTAGGAGCGGTATTCGTCGTATTCCTTGTACATCCGAACCTTTTGTAAAGCGGAAATCGTACATATTGGTCGCAACACAATCGGCTCACAAAATAAATCGTGGCCATTGAAAGTTGGCAAAAGACACGTTCTAGCGTCATTTCAATAAAAGTTATTGTATTGAAAACTGACAATAGGTAGAGGAAATGATGTGTCCTGTATGGAGGCAAGCAAGTGGACTGTTTATAATTTGTCCATTGTGGGTATGTAATGGAACGTGTCCAGTGGCCGGCAATGCTATTGTTCGCGCACAAGCGACCGATGCACTTCCTTTCTAATTGGCTTTCACACTACGCACAAATATCCAGATAAATAGCGTAATTGGTGGAAAAATTGACAATGAATAGCGGCTTTATTGATACGGTTTTTATATCGTTTTGGGGAACTACCATTGTGGTCGATAAAAGAGTTCGCGATAATACACGCGGTAGACCGAATATCCGGACAGTCGGATATTATCTGAACTTTGGTAGTCACAACAATTTGGAAGACGTTGTGGTTAAATCGAACGAAAAATCGCTACAAAAAAGGATACGCTAATCTTTTTTGGGTCAATGTGATAGAATACTTTTAGATCTATCATTTCATTCTTGAAACTGCTCGAGGAAACTTAATTCGTACTGTAATCTATATGAACAAGAAATATATATATATTTTTTTTTAATGTAATATGCAACAATTTATCATTAGAGTTTTACCTATTAAAACCAATAAATTCCGAATTAATCCATCGGTAGAAGTGCTTATAACAATAATTTCTGATGCGCAAAATGATGTCAAAACATTTTCCTGTATGAAATTTTCATATAATCTCCTCTCAGTAGTCAGATTACAATGGCTACCGCGAGAATGCACGATAGCTAATCGCATTACGTCTGTTAATAATTAATTCTCCGATATTTCATACGCCATGATAGACGTTATCTCCAGTCCCATCTGCATCTGATACATCGAGTGCCTTACTGCAACCATTTTACGAAGATCCTCCATGACCAGACGATATTATATTTCAGACAATGTTGTTCCGAAAGGTCATCTTTTACTGGCCAGTTTTTACTATCGTCGTGGCGGACTCGGGACCTCCTAGTGGGTCAATCGTTAACTGTTTATGTGATTTTTATTGCCGTTTCTGAACTATATTAAAATGCTCTATTAAAATTCTAAGCACGATACATGAGGTAAGTTTACGATCTGTATGGAACGTTGCTAAATGTGCATAATGGCTTCATTTTGAATTTGATCGCGTTTATGGTGTGTTTCGGCATTTTTATGATAATAATCAGAAGATTCTGTTGTTGAATTAGTACATTTCAACTTTTTCTTCTTCAGGCCGCATTTATAAATGAATTTATTAATTGAGGTCTCCTTTGTTTTGATATCCTTTTATGGGTAATCTATCAAACGAGCTACGTTTGGAATTGGTCTCGGGGAATTGATTTCTACAGTACAAAAGGTAGGATTCCTTTCGTATCACATAATGCTATTTCAATCTAAATCTCGAATGTTTTGAATCCAATCCAAAATTCGTATCAAAGCGTTCAATATCGCTGTCTCTCGTAGCTCGAGACGCTCTGACGTCACAGCACCATTTGTCAAGCTGAGCCGGCGTTGCACTGAGCTCGACTTATCTAAGAAAGCTGGCTTTACTTCCATATCACACTGAATATCCTGACTCGATACGGCATCGAGGCGCTATACAGATTTATTAGTCTATAATTTATGAGACCTACTTTATAGCCATTTTGACATTTATTTGAAGATAATATTGAACCTTTATTAACTACAAATTTTAATATAATGCAGGTCTAAATTGCAAAGGTTTGAAATTATGTTAAATGATATATTTCTTGCGGACTTTTTGTTGTATTCACATATCTACAGGGTATTATAAAATATAATAATATTTTACGTACTATTTAGGTTTATTTAAATAAATCACTTTCTATAGAGATGAAAAGGGAGTCCAAAGTTTATGAAGACACCTATTTTCACGCGAGTGTTGCCACAGATTTTAGCTAGGTTTTTACTAAAAGTATTTTTCACATTATGTTTATTGGCCTTAAGTAGGCAGATAAAATTAAACAGTTTTGTATAGCTCTGACTTAAATGGATTGTCTTAGCTTCACGTTCACTTGTTAAATTATATACAATTTCAATTTCGCTGGTATTCCTTTTACTGGCTTGTAATTATGGGGAAGGTAAATTATTCAAGTTGCTGTTGCTGACCAGTTTTATTTTAAATTGAAATACTTGTATAGCCTTCTTACGTACTTTCTTCCTGGGGTTTCTATTTTGGTGTACGATAAAGTTTATTCCACTTTATCCTATTCATCATCACTATCATATCAGCCAAAAAACATGAAGTTATTAAATTAAAATTATTATGACTAGTAGCGACATCTAGGTTGTAGTATGTGAATTACACGTTTGCAATAAACCACATTTTCAAATAGAAATTAAGTTAGTTTACACCGATTACCCACCGTGTTTTCTTTTAATAAGTCCTCTCCCAAATGTCACTATAACAATGGGTACTGAGCAGACGCTCAAACGGTCATGGCTGCGAGACCGCAGCCATCGGATTCGAGCGAACCTCACCAGATCATTGGTCCACCAGTACGATCGTGGTATCTATTCCAGAACCTTGCGTCTCCATCCACCATCTATTCTGAGAGAAATGTGCTTTAAATTGCCCACTGGCACTTAGTAAAAATCTGCAATAACAACAAACATATTGAAATATTAAACTAATTACAGTTAACACAACGACATTGCCAAAATGTAGTTGCGTGCCACATTTAAGACAAATACGGTGGATGAAAATTTATATAACTGGGTTATGGCGAGTTGCCAAGTTGCCACCCATTTAGGTACTTGCAACAGCGACCCTTACCCTCCGCCGGCTTTTACAACCTGTTTGGGATGGTAAGCTACTCATGTATTTTATGTCGGGTTTTTACTTACAAAATAATGTTAAGGATAGCTTAAAGTAGCGGTAGTGCCTACCTGTACTTACTGTTACAAAGAGAAGTTGTTCTTTCTACAATCAATATCTAGTTTCTTGCTCTTCCAAGAGTTTATTTGCGTGTCAGCTTCCGAAATTAGGTCTTAGGATGAACATAGACAAACAAAAGTCATGGTCGACATTCATGTAGTACCCACTCCTATCAAGATCGAAAACTCTACACTCAAAATTGTAGATGAATAGGTTTACTTGGGACAGACGGTCCGGTCGGGTAGATCTAACTTCAAGAAAGAGGTCAATCGTCAAATCCGACTCAGTTAGATAGCGTTTGGGAAGTTGAGTGGCATATTCTCGTCCAACACAGTCCAGTGCTGCAAGACTAGACAAGTCCGTATTTACAATGAGTCTCTGATACATGGTCGTTCACAATGGACCTCATCTGATTGGTTCAAGTCACCCATAGGGCAATGGAGAAAACTATGCTTGAAGTTTCCTTACGCGCATCAGAAATGAAGATATACGCATATAACCAACACATGATTACCCAGAAGAATCGTCCAATTTAAATGGTTGTTGATACAGTCGCATTGCTCGCAGACCAGATGGTCGATGGGTGGACAAGGTGGACCAATAACTTGATGAGGATTTCGGGAATTAAATGGATTCTAGATGCAAAGGATAACTGTGGCCCTGGACATTCTTTTATGCTCTGCCCAGAATGGGAGAAGTGCTTTGATGGTATCTCACCCTAGAGGAATGCGGACATGATATGTTATTTATTTTTACAATATCTGAAGAGCCAGTCATCTGTTAAATTTTAACACCAGACAGCAATTAGAATGCGTCATTATAGATACAGGAAACATGCTTAGACAAAAAACATAACATGTAACGGAAACTTAAAACTGTTGTTCATTTTAACTTTTAAAGTACACGATTAGAGTATAAGTTTAACAATATAGCCATTTCATGTTTGTATAAGAAGCTTCACTTAGTTTTATGGCTGACATTTAACGGTTACTGGTAATGTGACAGTTATGTGGTTGGGACAGTGGCGTTATTGTCCTTAGAAAAAACTGTAAACAGTTTTTGAAACATATGCCTATCGTTAAGAGTTTTATGACCAATTTCAAGTGGTATAGTAATTGAGATGGTGAGAAGCATTGGTTGTAAATTAAATGACAGGACATTGTTTTTTATGAATAAAAAAAAATAATTATCGCCCCACACTAGGAATTACTCCTGTATCGTTGATTTACTAGCATGTAAACTCACATATACAAATACCAGTACATAAAAGCTAAAGACGATAGAATCAATTAGGATAGATGGTAGCAAAACCCACGCAAAAAAGAGCAAAAGAAGTAACATTTGAAATTCTGACACTCCCCACTACTACTCCAACGCTCCGTTATAGCAGAAGAAGTTATTAGCTGATTTAGAAAGGTACCTTTATCAAACTTTTAACACTAAGGTAATTGTCAACAAAAGAACATTACCTATACGCCTCTTACAAAATCTTATGCAACACTGTTAAATCTTAACCGCAAACAAATGAACGTAGTTTCAGAACTTGCAACAGTAATCGAATGAAGTAATCAATCAGTCAATTGCTGGACGGAGCCTCTCCTAAGTTGCGCTTGGTTGCATCACAACCCAACACCTGCGGGCAGTACGTTTGCAAGCCCATCGTCTCCTTTAGGTCATCGGGTCATCTTGGTCTTAAGTAATTGTGTTTGTTGTTAATTATTCAAATAGTAGAGGTATTCAGATATCTACGTAATACTCATGATTTATTTAGATTTATTTGAATGGGACCCATTGACCACCCACTGGACGGTTAGATAATAAATTAGAACTCAATAGATGGCATTGCAATTAGGGTCTCCATTTTTTTTTCTGACAAAAAGCCAGCATTCTGACAAGAGTAGTAGTAGGGAGTGTCAGAATTTCTAGAGTGTTCCTTCTTTTGCCCTTTTTTGCGTGGGTTTCGCTACCATCTATCCTCTATCCATCTAGCAAGCTACCCATGGCTCGCCGTTCGCAAACCCTAGCTTAATAATAATAATAATATTTTTTTATATTTTTAAATGTTTTTTTTATTTTTTTTATTTTAAGAAAATATTTAAAAATGTATAGAATATGGTGTAATTGCAAATAAATGGAATAATAATAATAATAATTTATTACCAAAAAAGTGGGTACAGTTGATCTATCCTATTTAAAAACAGTATACAAAATTGTTATTCTTTTAAAAGATAGAGTAAACGGCGATGTCTGTGCTAGTATTAACTGTGTGACAGACATCGGCGCATTCCTCTTACAGCTTTAAACATCTAGAATTTAACATAATTATAACCATCCACAACATAGTAATATAGTGTAACAAACAGATATGATTTTGGTGCAAAACATTTTTAATTAGATTTAACATTTTTTAAAAATTAAATTAGATTAAAATCAATTAGGATTCAACATTAATAATAATAATAATAAATTGGTATTAAAATATTTTATTTAGTGAATTGTTAGAAATAAATTTAAGATTAAAGAGGCATGCATGGAAATACTCATATGGAAGACAAATTATGTGTAGGTGTATGAGTTGTGAAATGTGAAATTTAATGTTATTCAGTAATTATATTTATATATTTCTGGCAAAAAGTCTTTCAGTCTCATCGTATGTGAGACCCTGAAGATATTCACTTACAAATTTCTTGCATTTGTATTTTGGAAGAGAATATACTCTGCAGATTTTATTGAGAGCATTATAAAGACTGAAGCTTAATATAGTAGTATATTACCATCGATCACTGGTTATTTATCAGTGATCGATGTATATTAGTTACCTTTTGTCTATGTTAAGTTTTCTAATTATTACATACTTGTGTTTACATTTTTTGCCCGACTCTTCAGCTGCAGGTACTGCTGGAAGTGTGGAGAAATTTCTTGTGAAATATAATGTAACACGTTTGTACTCGTCTTATCTGTATTTGTTCTTTTAATTTTAAAAAGGTACACACAATTGTGTGCATTACACTTCACACATATTATGAAGGTGAAAGTATTTGTGTATGTGTTTAGATTTGTTACTCTTCACGATGAAAAGTTTGAACGGATTTGGAAGAAGCACTAGAATAAACCATGACCTAAAATACCACATACAATTTTTTTTTTAATTTTGCGAGTACGCTCCCTTTGAATTATTTTCTACTTTTTTGGTACTATATTGATGTCTATTGGTTTGATACCATTATTGCTAGTTTTTGTATCTGGCTACGACATCACAAGCAAAGTACATGTCTATTATTTCTAAGCCTCCGAAACGCTATTTGAAAATCGAAATAACAATCTGCCTGCTTTTGACAATCGTAACAGATTTTCTTATAGAGATTTAAAAGAAAATCCTCCTACACCTAAATCCAGTTCGTATTACTCAGATAAAGCTGGTCTAGACATAGATAAGCGTAGGATACACAAGTAAGAAGTGCTGGCACTAGGCAAAAGCATTTACTTACTCGGCTTTTTGTTTTTGCTGATTTAAGCACCGTTTATGCTCTAAGTGGCTAGTCGGACTCTGTAAGTAGATAATCTTTTTTTCTCCTTTGTTCACCCTAATGTTCTCAAGGAAATTCTCTTAAAAGCCTTTGTCCGATATTTATGAAAATTCTTCCGAAAGAAATTGTATTGTTTCGTTAATTATATGCGAAGTTATTATTGCGATCTTCTTTGAGTGTTCCGACTGTTTTTATTCGCTTCAGAAACAAAGGATGAGAATCTCAATTTGCTACAAATATTATCTTAAGATTACTTGAAAATATCGACGTAATAAACAGACTTTATGAATCTACTTAAATATTGACCTTTTCCAATGAATTTACTTAATCGTAACTGTCCCCGGTGATTTCATTCGCGTCTTTGGTGACTTTTCAGTTCTTATTAGTCATATGGTGTTATACATAATTATTATTATATAACCTTTGTCCATAAATAGGCTATTTCTAGTGTTGATTGCAGTTACTGTGATTAGCGCATACAAACTCTTCTGATTATTAATAATATCTGATTATAAATATTATACAGAATAAGGTCAGTAATTTCCAAAAATTGTTTTACGGACCATGGTGGATTATAGTAGATCAAAAGAAAAATTACCATTTTCATAATTAATAATAACATTTTCAGGATTACATAACACCATTCTATTCAATTTCTTTTCCAACTAAGTAAACAAAGAAATCGTTACGCAACGAAACTTAATTAGCAATATAGCCTAAAGCTAGGAATTACGTGAGTTATGGTTAAGATCTTCTTCTAATGACAAGGCTTGGCAAGCTTAAACCTGTATGAGAACAAGCTTAATGTGCCACGAACCTTATATAAGCGAGGTTACACGTCCATGACGCAACTCATTTGACATTTAGCCGTAGCACGCTTTATGCCTCACCTGCATTTCTATTAAGTTCAACCGTCCAGTCTCCGACGCAATCCAATTTATTCTCATCAAAGTCATCTCATAGTAGTTTTTTGTCCCGCACGATATCGTCTCTCGAATATTTTAATTTGAAAGTACCAACATAAATAAGAAGCTATTACGTTTACAAACGGGCCCGGCCTTGCCGGCGTGACTACGCGACAGACAGTCAGGTAGCATCGAACCACGGCCTCTCCTAAGTAAATTGGATACCAATCGAAGCATGACGATTTTATCTTATAAAAAAATTCTTACCCTTTCTTTAGCATCTTTACGTAATTTTGAACACACAATGGACAGGTCTTGGCGGTTCTTTTTTCTCGTAAAGAATAATATTATGATATTGTGAATAAACGTTACGATACTGAGCGTCTGCTTTTATGTTGCTGTTCTGGCATCAGACCGTTACGTAGCTCCAGATTCGCGATAAAAGGAAAAGAAACCGCTCCAATTTCTAAAACAGTTTCTAATGAAAGTACTCGTACAATAAAGAATGCAATTGACTGGATTGACAGAACGATTTGAACTGGAACTGAAGTGGATAGGGAAACAAAACATTTAAATGTTGTTGACCCAGTCATCGTATCTACAGCGTCGGTTTGTGGGGCACCGTGTTCTATTACTATAATGATTAGCACTTCCATAAAGTCAAGCTACAAAGCGTGCTGGCCGAAGATTTATCGCGAGTATACCATCACCGTAAATATCCGCCTTACGCTTCCACTTCCTCTGAACTCCTTTCTATTGATTTATAGCGAGGGTTTTAAAAGCTAACTTTTTATAAAGCAACTCCGGCCAGTTGTTTCCAACTGTCTGCAGCATCTGGCTTCTTTAGTTCAGTTTTTACTTGGCATTTTAAGAACTTTGTCATTTTAAACTTTCTTCGTAAAATGATTTTAAGGGGTGCTTGAAAAGTTGGACGTGAGCTACCTGGAGACAATCCGCACTGCGCTAATAAATCGTAATGTTCAATAGATTGTAGAACAAATGCATGCCGCGACAGATGAATGCTAAACGAACTATATTTAATCGACTTAGCAATGGAAAGTTTCATTTTGTTTCTGCGTCCATAAATCCTTATTAATCCTCATTTGGAAGCCGATTCAATAAGCAATAATGAAAGACAAGACCTATAGCAGTAATACCAAGGGGCACTTTCTAGCTTAGTGCTTAATAATATAAATCAAATAGTCGTGTTCTTGTCATCAGTGCCGCAATATCAAAGCTCAGTGTAGATAAACCGGACTATTTAAAATGTTGCATTGTCGACAGCGGTTTAGCATTAAACGTGGGCCTACACAAACTTGTTGGTTGTGCTAAGCGACTGGGGGCGAGTATTTTGTATTACGGTTACTTGTGCTATCTTCATGTCAGTTTATTTAGCTTAACACTAACTTAATTGGCTATAAATTAAACGGCAGCAAGTTAGCCAGTTGCCGAGTGTACGGTACGCTTTCTCGTCTTGTTAGATCTGCCTATACTAACTGAGTGAATGCGGAAAATTTATGTATGTATTGTACGTCCCTACGGTAAGCTGTAATAAATACTCATTGTTTAGTACGCCACCGGTTAATTCGGATTGTTTGGAAATTTAAGTCCGTTTCAAGTTTCCAGACATTTATGTGACTGTTACGGGTACGTAATTTCGTGCAACTTGAGACTACATAAAAATTAATGCTCGCGTTGAGAGAAGTATAAAGGTAGAAGTACATTAGGTACACGTGGGCTAAGAACAGCGACCTGGCCACGTTGGTCTGTATACATTGTATATGTATGTCAACTAAACTTGTAGATCAACGTTTGATTTACGCCACGCAGATTGACTCTCTTTTTAAATCAAGCGTGGCCCATATATGCGTCGGTGTAATGTATTTCTTTTGATAGTCATTTTGGTGCTTGCATTTTACACTTATTTGGTTTCAAATGCAAGAAAACACCTATACTTACTGACAAATTCGTCCAGCAAATCCACATCAATAACCAAAGAGGATCTAATTCGCAATCGAACATTCTAGTCTGGTTATCTCATGTCACCTTACCATAATCACGTGTGCTTTCCACCATAGTAATGGACATTCCAAATTCAAATCAAATCGATCAGATACCATTTTGCAAATCACGTCAAAGCTCAATAGGAATTCACATTCACACGCATAGAAGCCAATGTATGGATACACAGCATAAATGATTCATAAAGACTAGTACACACTTGCATACTGATGCCTCCCCTAGGCACTTGCTAACATAAGATTGTTCCTAGTCGCTGGAGCTTAAAACAGGTGGAGTCACAATTAGCGGCAAAACTAGAGTACCTAAGTGTCTGATGTACGCCCACCTTTGCGACGCATGGGATGTCAGTTTGTTAAGGCGCAGTGACAACACAATGCACTTTATTTGGTTTTTTATTTTATTTAGTTCATTATTTTTTGTTAACTTTAGTTTTTATTTTTTATCATTACTTATTTTCTTTTATTAATATGAATATGTATTCTGGTTTATTTCTACAAAATGCGTTGTTAAGCAAAGTATTTTATGTAAATCCAAGCCTAACTAAGTGTTTACGCTTGCCGAAACGCGTAAAGTGTCAAACTGTACATTATAAATAAACGTTTTTATCGTAACCCATTGACAATGTGTATAAAATTACCATACACATGCAGATAGCAGCTTAATCCCCTAGAGAATTTCTAAGTAAGCCATTTACATTTTGAATGGAGGTACTCGGCCTTAATAGGTCTACATAGCGTCAGCTACACCTAGGAGGGATTACCTCACTTCACGCACTCCTGTGTACCCTACGGGAAAGAGAGGGCTTTATGGTGTTTGTGTCTCTCTCGTGTAATTCTTTCAGGCCTGTTTGTCTTGGATTAACGCATGTCTTTGCTTTTAACGCTACTGTTTGTTCGGCCGCCTACATAAATATTTGTAATACTATGCGGCCATTTACTAGCCCGGTTATGAGCGCCTTAATTGCTCTTCTTATTTTATGCTTTTGAAATATGGTCTTTGATAATTTGAAGTTATGCCGCTGATCGTAAACGTACTCGTAAAAAACGTATGCTCCAGTTTAGTTCAAAATAGTGTAGCGCTAATCTCATTAGAGATCATGTTCGATTTGATATGGGTTACCGTTCTCATCGGTGGCTCAGATCAAAGGAAGTGCCCTTTAGATTGTGAGATCGGCCTAAGTGTTTCGTGCAACTGTACATTCGGACTAATGATATCTCTATGGTTCACGTTTCTGATCGATAAGTACGCTCGTGAGCAAAATACTAACTACATTATGTAATACAGTCTTACAATATCGTCTATCGGATCTCCGCTACACTATTAAGCTCCTATAAGCTCCCGTCTTTAAATAAAGTACTTCTCTGAATTATTTTTACGATTCGGTGTAAATAATGTTACTCATTCGTGCTCGGAATTTACAAACGCGCATTTTGTTATTTCAGGAATGGCGTCGATTTAATTAATCTCTCACGTTACTTTGATTTCTTCGTAATGTAATGCAATGAAGAAATAACAACACGTTTATAAAAACGCCTCTAACTGCTGTACAACATCGCACCGACAGTAAAGTGATGAAAGTAAATACAATAACGTCGTAAGCGTTTACATAGTGAAGTTTCCTGGCATTATTTTAGTTATATTTGACGTGGAATAACCATAAAATAGGAATAAACTGATCGCATCTAACTCAATGTAAGTAGTATATACGACGCGTCACAACTTAAATCAGATACATAGCAAAACATAACCATTGCTGAGACCTCTTTACGCCTCCAGTGTACTCCACGGTTGCGGATAATTTTCGCATTGCGGCAATCGGATTCGGTACCGATATCGCTTCGTAACGGTCCTTGCATCGAGACTGCATTCTACACGATTTCCTTCTAACTTCAATCTTGATTATACTTTGCTTTATCTGAAATGACTTCTAAGAAAGCATTATGCCTGTAAAACAACAAATAAGACTAGATGTTTGATCTATAACGTACCCGATCGATTACTGTGAGTTATTGCAATTGGTTCATAGTTTAAGATAAAGATGGAACTATTATTCAGATAAATTAAAGATATTGAAAGTGGAAAGGCAATTTGTCAGATTACGAATGAAGAATGTAACAAAACATCAAAATTACTTTGTCAATCGAATGTCAAAGAAGCACGCAGCGGTCAAACAATCAAAGATATTTTATATTATAGATTATTCCGATTGAATCATGGTTCGTTAGCAACCGCAGCCAAGCGCGCATCTGTCGCATGGTCCACGGAACTTCTGATACTCACAAAAACCGACAGCCTTCGCCCGAAAAGGACAGCTACATATGACACTGCCATTGGCTGGAAAGGGACGACATTGAATCATATTATCCCCACGGTTACAAGAATGTCCTTCGGATTCGATGAATTTCGAAGAAAAATCTTATTTGGTTTAACAAAAATTACATTAATCAGAATTCATAAGCTGTCATAAGCTATATTGTCAACGCATTCTGTTGGTTCCGTATTTAGGTCTATAATGATAAGTTATTTTTATTACACACCCACACGTTGTTTATTGTGTGCGCGTATTGTTTTATGAGCTTCCAAATGTTCCCAAATTAGTTAGAATCCGGACATCTAAACCAAAGGGTTCTCTGAAACTAAACAGAACGTTATAGTTTCGTGTAATCCTTTACACGTCTTTATCTCGGAGGGAGTGATTTGTGACCGGGATTTGATACGAAATAGATTTGGTATTAGTTCCTAATTGTTTGTATAAGACAAAAGACAAAGAGCATCGAACTTCCTTAGTGGCTTTTACGTAGATTTCGTAATGGCGAGCGCATATAAGGGGTGAATTGATGAGTCGTTTTAGTTATTTTCCCGTCAATTCTAGCCGTTTATAGCCTATTGTGGATGACAGGCTTAATAAATTGGGGATTTTATAGTACTAACGAAATATTGTTTTTGAACGCTACTAATTTTAAAACGTTTTACTATGCCATAAAAATAGCCATTTTGTTTTATACAAAGCCTTATAATTTATCGCCGTTGTTTTATCTGTCACATATAACGACATCGTCTATAAAAATCAGTATTTTTATGATAAGAAATCAAATAACAAAGCGTTTTTAGATAATACACTCCATCATTAGACATTCATTCAAGACATAAATCATTGATAGCTGTATGATTTGGAATATTTAATAACATAATCGTCCCGGAGAGCAATACCGGTAGATCGGGCGAATATTGAAATGCGGGCCCACGACCACTTAACGGACGAAGCCAGTTTTCTTGTTGGAAATGTATGCTATTGTCTCCGGTGAGATATAAAATACCGATATGACCCTACGACGTCTTCGTTGCAAGAAATATTCAAGGGATACAGCCCACACTTTTAATAGCGGTTACATCATTTCCACACAATGAGAGCGCCGTCCACACCCATTCTCTGTCCGTATGATTTGAAATTATAGCACCGTTTTATTTGCTCTCAGCGCATTTATATGCGTCCGCGGAGAGCACAATGTGCCACAATATTATATGTTAAGGCACCTCCATACATAACACGCATCGGTCTGCAGCGATGTGTCGCACATGTGTCGCAACGCCCGCTCGTGTGGGAGGCAGAATGAAGCAGTAATTTAATCCTTGATTGTGTTCCCATTTAATTTATTCGCCGCATGATCAAATTTGGTACGTGTTTGTGACCATTTATATCATTGTTAGGTCGACAGTGGCAGCTTGATTTAATCCTGCTTTCTACGGAGACTTGCGGCCCGCAACGACATTGTCCCTGTTTAAATACATGTCTAGATGAACTGCTAAAGTGTCCGTTTCTCTGCAATCATCGCGAAATTATAACGTATATGCAAATAAATACAGGCTTAACACCGCATTCAGAAGGATACTTGCTTAACATTCAATTTTGTTTCCATACGTAATTGTTCCAAGGGTTTCCTTAATGGTATATCGTTTTTAATGTCTTAAAAACCAATTGTTTTAAAAGCCTTAAACTCTCTGGCGGGCGCCTATCAAGATATCGACCTGATAATATACATAATCCTTATAATACTGGGGCAGATTTTAGATCGTCTTGGTATAATTTAAAAATAGTTTAAGGACTGCGGGCTCGTATCATCATAATTATAGGCGGTCCGTCAGAGAGGCAAGGGGTATAAAAACTTAATGATGCTATAATATAACATCAATAAAGTAAATTGGCAGGATGTGTTCATAACAAGTAAATGGGTCAACACTTTGCTCGAAGTGTATTTAACATTTTTGTTTTAAACTATTCTGTACAGTTTTGTGCAACAAGAATGTTTTTATATGTGCTTTGTTCCAAAAGTGAATAATGAATTCCGTCTCACGTTTTCCGACGACTTTGAAACATTTTATGGTCTTGTTCTAAAGGTAAGATAAAATTGTTGTGGTCTGTCAGGCAATCGCAAAAAGTCGTACAACGAATGGAACTGATGGAAATAATAACGTTGATACCTCGGTCCTTTCTACTCGAAGCGACGTGCGAGAGCCCTGCGAGTCCATATTTCATGAAAAATTCATATCTTGGCTGGTACCTAATGATGTCGATGCCATCTTTTATTGCCGCCAGGGACATATTTTTCTTTAATCTTATATTATGATACTACATGCCCGTGATACCTCGAACACTTGATGCCTCATAAAAGAAACAAAATAAGACTAGGAGTATCACTAATTAGAGGACAGGTCCGTTGATGTATGGACATGTATACCTTTTCAAATTGTAAGTTAGTTTATTTTTATTTTTATACAAGAAGTTTCATTTTCTCTTTTTTTGTAGAACATGATACGCTTTATATTTTACAAGGACTAGATGCATAATCAGTTTCAATTTAACGATAAAAAATAAAGCAAAACAGCTGAAGTTTCCAATCGCTTCCCAAATCAATTTGTACCCGGAAACCGAGACCGTAAGAACAATTTATAGAAAACGTATGTCTCATCAAATATTTCGTTTATTTTTATCCCTCTGCTTCAACCAACCTACTTTCCACTAAGATCCTGAAACCGTACGGGACTAAAATTCAATTTCTACTTGTAAAAACGGACCGGTAATAGAGTTTACCTACAGCAGATCAAATAAAATAGCAACTAGAAGGGAGGACGGGGTACACAGATGCCTTGGTATACTTACCCACATACCGTATTAAATCCTGATAGTTTTGACCGACTTTTATTGGGAAATGTTAGATTAAATTGAATTGGAAACTGCATTAGAAATGGTGTGGTTATCTCGAACCGAGTAAGTGTATAATATGTCGATGGAATTGTAACTGTCTGAGGTCAGTGTAGCATGTTTTGTTGATTGGTTGTATTACAAAATCGAGTTCATTGATAGACATCTTTTCATTTTGGTAAAAAATATTCTCATTCTTCTCTTCTTCTTCATTTGCGACTGTTTGTTTTCCACTAAATAGTAAACTCCCTAAATTATGCCAAAAAAAATATAGCAAATAATAAAAAGAACGAGTGTTATGAAAAAAAAAGAGTTAGTGATAGTGTAACGGGTGACAGGATAGAGTGGAAGGAAAGCAATCCCAAGTAATTTGGGATGAGGGCAGGAAGAAAAAGTAAACTCCCTAAATTATTTGGCTTTATTTAACTACATTTGTCATTAGAATCTGTGGCATTGATAACTACCTCCATGAAGTCATTCAAAGTATAGGGACTTTAGGGCACTCAAACTAGTGGCTCGTATACTAATCAATCGTTTTTGTGATAGTACTCTTCACAAACTACACAAACGTAGAAAACAAATGAATAATATATCACAATAATAATGTCAAAAAGTCTACAACCCAACTTACTAACGAAATACTCGTATAGCCCAGTTTCATCTACCCTGGCGTATTCAATAAATTCTTTTGCTCCATCAGTTTAATCGCAATCCGCATCAGGCACTAGGTTTTACCCTTATTTCTTGTTACGCTCCTCAACTCTTACAATCTGTTTTGCGAAGAAATTTCATTTTTTCTTCGCCATTTGGCGCGCTAGCTTAGATTGTATTTTATCTTTATGCGAAATCATAATTCATGCTGTTTTTGCCTCTTTCGCCAACGGAGGCTGTTAGGTGTTTAATGTTATCCTCCTTTCTAACTTATATGCAAATGTCACACTCACCATTGTTTATTGTTGCCGATAAGATCACATTTTCTGCTACACTTTAATTGATTCCACCTCTATTGAAATAAAACTCTTTTCTATTTACAATTTTAATATTTCTTTCGCAGTTCAAAGCGATAAATCAAAAGTTAATCAACTCCAAACTACCGATTGCACAAGTGATTAATCTCGAAGATGTGTCGTTAGATTAAAGGAGAAAAAGTTGTTTACATATCATATTTCGTAAGTCGCTGGCATTTATTTTGTACGGACCTCTGGTTGACCCCCAAGAGCGCGCGCTCGCTACCCACAAAACAAAATGATAAATGAAGATCATCGGTAGTTGCGCGTTACATAAACGCTGATGGATTGATTGTAAACGAGCGTGTGTGCCCAGCGATCGATTAGTTCCTGCGGCCACAGCCCCGGGCCTGACTTATTGACGATTATCTTTAATGGATTTTGTAAACTCTTAAGTGTTGGTATGCTACATCCTAGCTCGCCTTTAAATGTAATACATCCTTGAACCCTAATTTTCTATTCAGATTAACGGTTTGATCGAAATAACTATTAAGACGCGTGTTAGAACGTTTATCGACGTCTCCTCTTTTTTGTTCCTCAATTCAATTTATTGGGTTGTACGATATTTAAATTCTTTCTTCGAGTATCTAGCGTTCAATCTCTAAGTGATCCGTTTTAGGGGACGTTATCCGAAGTCAAATACGAAAGATTAATTAAATATTATTCAATAAACGTTGTTTGATTAACAAAAGGGTAATCTGCGGCGGCATCTAACACAAATACGAGGCCACTCGACGAGCTGTTTTCAATCACCGTCATTCGTTATTCACTCACTTCCCTTTGCAGTTGCCGAAGTATATTCACGTCGTTTTGTTTTGTTTAACTTTCATATTTCAAACTCTAAAAGCGAAGTCGTGCGATACAATACTTGTAATAATTGAATCGGTTAGAAGTTCCTTGTTTGTGTATTTGGAAAGGCGAAAGTTGATTATCTGTTGTTTTATAAAAAAAACTTGCTGAAGTTGAAAAATAGAGTAAAAGTATTAGTCTAGATCAGAGGAGCCTTCGGCTTGGTATCTTTTTAATTCGCTTGATTTATGAGGCTCTATTTTTAAGTCAGGGAATGAGAATGTAGTAAATATAGCGGCTGTTTTTATTGTGGGCGCATTGCGCACTCAATCTCGGATGTATTTTTTGTTGTCATTAGTTGACGTGAAATAACACTCCTGAGCTGTAGTATCGTGGTAGAAAAAAAAATAAATTGTGTGAAAAATTACGATGATTACATCTAATAACGGGTAGATGGACGGAGTCGTTTGATGGCCTCTGCCACAGATTGGCATCATTAGCCGCAATGATACTGACCTAAAAGAGTAATTTTGTTTTCCTTTGCTACTCTTTGTTCGCTACTTGCTTTCTAAAACATTTATTTTATGGGTTAGTTCTAATAATTACAGTCGTAAATAAAAGCTGGTATATTCTGAAATTATCGTTCTTGTGTAAACTTATCTTAACGTCAATAATAGCATCCGGCAAGGAAATAGGTTATTTTAATGTTAGCAATTTAGATAATATATGAATAAGTAATATGTTTTGTAATTAGCTTAAAGATAACGAATAATTTTTTCTCTGAAAATTTTTAGAATTTCGTGCCAAGTAAATTACAAAATCAGCGTTTGTTTAGTGTTTGTTGACGATCGTAAATAATTCAGTAACTAAATAAAAAATATTTCTCACTACAACGGCGAGCATAGAATCTGGCACTACACACTAAAACATATTTACGGCCCATCAAGAGTTCTATTGAGAAGAACAAAAATATGAGAGCATACAAATCGTCACACTCAACGTAAACTCTTCATCACGACATTAAAACATATGACATTTAGGCCACTGCACTGTGGTTCAACCTTCCCCAGTTCTGGGTCTTGGCATATCAGGCAATTAAAGCGACCGACCAGCCGACGGTAAGCAGATGCCCGTCACTTTTATCAAATACATTAAACTGGTTGCTCGAATCGAACATTTATTTTCTTATTTTTTTTTTTTTAGCCCGCACATAAAACCTCTTGGAACACTGTTCAGATAACGAGTAATGTATTGGTCCTCCGTCGAATAATTAAATGTCCCTTTATATTGAGTTTGGTCGAAATTAAAGTGCGATTGAAGTGCTAATTAAGCGTTTTAGGGTCTGTTTAGTTGTTTGACTATGGCGGTGATGACAGAACTTATTAAGAGGATTTGTTTTCATTACAGATTTACTTGATTTAAAATGTATTTGCTAACATAAGTTTCAGAATGTTTGATCGTTTTGGGCGAAGAAACAAGCTTTAAGGAATAAGGTGAAAATGTGTTTCATGAGTCTTAATACTTTGTCTCTCAATTGCCCAGGGTACAGGGTGAATTTTTTAAACGAGGCAGTAAAGATTACAGAAAAACGAGTTCCTCTCCTAGGAACGTTGTAAATACAGTTCAGGAATATCTTGAGAAGTTGTCGATGGCCTTTTAGGGAACACATGACACATACAATGGTTAAGGTACAAGCCTGTGTTTAGATTTTTTATTCGTCTATTAATACAGTGTCTGTAAGTACATGTACAGTTCAGAACTGTACAGTCTCAAGTCTCTACAAGATAAATAAACGTAAACATCTTATTGACCGGTCGCAAAAATCCACCAAGGGAAAGGAAATCTCGACCTTGATATAAAAGGCAAATAAGAAAGAGGTAGATTTTTACTCACCATAAAAAAAACCATATATCTTATATCGTGTCCCAATGTAGGTACAATAAAAGAATATAACCCAAGGATACTGAAACCTCACACACAATCAGACAAGCAGATAATACTAGATTGCACTAGGAACCTACTTCAAATATTTTTTTTTAATGTAGCTGGCTGCCACATAACTATGCAAAGTAATGTATTAGCATAATTATACCTTGCATAATTATAATCACACCGTTTTCTTTACTTATATGGCAAAGAAAATTACCTACTTCCTTTTCAAACTTAAACTCATCAACTGCATATTGGCCATTTACATATTATGGTTTTGCACTATTGAAACATCAGATTTATCAAGATAGATTCTTACATGTTGTAATAAATTTTAAATTTTAAAGTATCCTATATTAAAATAGCCAGTAATGAATCCTCTTTCAGATTTGGTTTCCTAGTTTGTCGATTACAAGTCAGGAAATGTATTTAACTACGCTATAAACACTGTAAGGCGATATTTTATAGCATCTTTTGGTGTCCATGATACTATAAAATGGCCGAGACATATGATATTATTAAAAAAAAAAACCTAAACGATGAATTTTAACAGCCTACTCTACATATTAAACAAAAGCAATAAAAATTATATTATTGAGTAATAAAAAGGCTATAATCATATGAAAATCGTAATAATTTTTGTTAATATTAGCGTAAATTTTAATGAAGTTTCTTTTGAGTGACATATTTGATGTTTGTTCACAGTTCGCGACGCCCCGGCCAAGCGGGGAGTCCTCATGTTTGCAAGGCCCCGACTGTTTTATGGTAAGTGTTTAAAGCAATGTACCTGATTGGTTTAAAACTAAGACCAGACACATTAAACCTAACTATCTTTAAGAATTCGTCGAAGAAACCTCTTCAACAACCTGTAATTCGCGAGTGCCTTTAAGGGTTATTTCAAATAACAGTAATGAGAAGTTATTGCACATCTATGAACTACTGCTTAAACTCATAAATAAGTTCTGCATCTCTAAAGATATATTTTGCTTTCTATTTTATTTATGTTTTTATCTTGAGTTATATTATTTATGAAGGGTTTCATGAAACAGAACTATGATTCATAAATGTGACAATATAACATATTATCTCTGATACTCATCATTGAGTTCTCCTACAGGTGAATAGAAATCAAATACTCCTACAATCAAACAAAGCAATTTCTGGACAAACAGCTTTTCAATTAGTGAACAAACAATTTCCCAGGCTCAGCTGTTGGAGGGCAGTAATCATGTTTTACTAGCGTCGCAAAAATACTAATTGTGAATATTAAAACCTGCAGTTCTCAACAATTAGGACCTGGTATTCAGGAAACTCGTAAAGCTATTCTAATTGGTTTTGCCATAACATTTAATTACGAGTTCCCTCGTATTTATGTTTGTAGAATTTGAATAGTGTATGGTGCACAGCTGACGGTCATTTCATGCCTGAAATCATTATTTTCAAATTTTAAAGGAATGCAGTAAACTAAAAATTTAACAGAAACCTGGCACAAGGTTCTTTAATTTTAAGTATCTTAACTTTCTTTATGACAAAAGCTGTAAAAGTTAACTACAACCATTTTTGAAAGCCGTTTCAATTTTAGTTGATAGTTTTTCTTATGTTTTTCAATCAGCATTTATGACATCAGTATCGTAGCGAAGTTCTGTTGTGTCATTGAGAATAGGTACTGAAAGTAAAAAGAATGTCTTTGCTACTAAACTCCTGTGGGTGTTAAAATCAATAAATTCTCACTCGGAAAGTGGACTGCGAGGGAACGTACCTTTTGTCAATACCAGTAATTAATAATCGTGGTTCGCCCGTTCTTATAATTATTAAAGCTTACCGAAGCGAGAGCGCGCGTCAAGTTAACGTCAACTCCAACTAATGAGCGTTCCAATGACAAATGCTGCATTCGTAGCGACGGAGCAGTCAAATTTGGCTGGATGTGGCGTTGTCCTCGGGATTTACCAGATTTATATATTGCTTACAAAACGAAAATTAGGCAAATAATTCAATTCTAAAAGTTTTATCTTAGAGTTTTATTGAGAATATAAAATATATTTCCAAGCATTTAAAGTTTATGGAACCAACGGATGAGCATTTTTAGTTGTTTTTAATTTATAGTGTTTGAGTAGAAAACTTAAATAGAATTTTGATTACAAAAGAGTTTTTGCTCCAAATGTAATATCCAATAATTGTTTACCTGCTCATAATAACGCCTTTTGGCGAATCTATCTAAACATAATAATGCCTTATGGACGTTACATTGTCCGTGTTTGTATGTGTTTGTTTTTAACGATATCGACCCAATCCCAAAAGTAATGACAAACGACTGTATCCACACACAAGTCCACGGTCATCCGATAATGCATTGCACACTAATTTGACAAAAAAGATTCCGTTTGAACACACTCTGCCTGTCTCTGGGATGAGCATTAACTTTTAAATTTGTCTGTGTCAGTACACACTCCTCATTCGTCGTAATGACCGACACGATAATAAATTAAAGGAGTTCAAAAGACTAGTTTAATAGTGACGAATTTGTAATACGATGGTTTAGTACAACATGAGTTTGTTGTTGCAGTGTTGGGAAAATTGTGAACTTCTGCAGTCCAACTACCAGGTTTGGGGAGCTATCTGCGACGAGAAAGATATTTGTGTAAGTTGAAAACTTTATTCAGCTCCTAGATTTCACTTTTAAAAGCAGTAGTACTAACTTTACCTATGTTTACAGTTCCCTGGATGCAAGATCGCCTGTGAATTCCATTCGGAAGCAGCGCGCGCGTCGCAGACCCAACCTGTCATCCACACGAAGGGAGAAGGGGTGATGCGTGTGAGTGGAGCGCTCGCCCGCTGGCCCCCGCCGGCGCCGCGCGCTGCCTCCCGCCCCGTGCCCCTCGTGTACGTCGTCATGCGCCGCGCCGCCGAAGGGCCCTGGCGGCAAATTATACAAACTCAAGCACTAGCAACCCGGGTGCCTTCAAACAACGAAGGCGCCCTTCTTAGAGTACTCGTTGTCGACCCACTAGGACTCGTAACCATCTACAGTCCTGACGAAACTTGGGTAGCTCATGATACAAATACTTCCAACCACGATGAACACAAGTGGACACTCAAAGAAATATCCCTAATCCACCAAAAAGTCTTAGTTATTGGTGAAATTGCGTGGGAACCTAGAATAGCACGCGGAGTCTACTTAGTTACTTGGGAAGTTGACGGTGGAGGCTTAAAAGGCAATTTGTTCACGGACTCGACCAGAGTTACTTTATCATTATGGCCCGATACGGTCTACCACATTCAAGTGGAGCTAGTGTCTCGCACACCGGGTGTTGACAATGAGAGGTCAGAGACCATGACTATCGATACCAGTAGAGCTCAACGCGTTTCGACCGAAAGCGTTCAGGATGTTCAAGTGAGTGAAGGAGACCGCCTGATGTCCGTCCTCGTCAGTTCTATGAGAGGGGAACGAGTGCCAGAACGTTCACCTGACTCTGAGCTAGTACTGGGCTGTTTATCAGCTATGATTGCGTTTGGATTGGCTGTGCTAGCCGCGGTCCTGTGGAGGCGGAGACGGCGAGGAACGTTCCCGGGAACCAATGTATACATTGGTTCGTCTTCTGTGTTAAAGCGAAAGCTTGTTGAGGACTTTGCTCCTGCAGCGCACTGTTTCCAGCCAGTGCTGGTGCCGGAGACACCGACTAACGATTCAGTGCCACGCGACGTGGTCGTGTGACGTCACAGCTTCGATATGCTGTCGGTGGAAGACCGCGTCTTCAGTTCCTAAGCATTTGGACAGACTCTGTAAAAGACAAGTAGTTCGAGTGGAAAGAAGTGCTGTTTGTGATACACTAAAACTCTTAAAGAGAGATAATAAGTGAAAGTTAAATTGCATTTATTGTGGAATGTCGTGTAACTTGTTACGTTGTAAATTATAATGGACTTTGGAACACTGTATGTAAATGCTGCTGTAATAAAAATTACTCGTGTAATTTTGTTTGTACGTAGAGTTAGGCGATTGTAAATTAAAAAAGTTACTACTTATAAATGTATTTATGAAACACAGTAAGGTTAACACCAGAAAAATTAGTTATGTACATATGTTAAGAAGAAAAAATAGTACCTTAACGATAATTTTCTAAAATATGACTTGATTTATATACTGCTTGTAAATAAATATCTATAATGCGTGTACCGGATTTCGATGTTCAATTTCAATTCGTTTTGTATTTCTAAGAAAAATATCGGGATCTACTACAGGAGCACGAAATATGATTTTTCATTTTAGATTCCCTTGAGTTCTGGATGAAGATCAACAAAAATGTTATCTTTGAAACGGAATATAAAATGAAATTTCAGTTTGTTTCATGTTATTGTAGTCGACTGTTATACGGAATCAAGTTTATTAGACTAATCGGTATAAATATCTAGAACTATTTTTACAACTAGTCCTTATTATCGTTTAGTTAAAACATAGTTATTAGATATATTTTACGATAATAGTTTGATGAGGTTCTTACTCATTCTAGTGATCTTTACGACGTCTTCTTCAGCAATAAACATATATGTATGTATTTGTAAATAATGGAAACATTTATTGTAAAAAAAACATAACAGAGAAATTATATTTTTCTTGGCCTATGACAGATATTTGTAGAAGTTACGGGTGGATGTATCTATTAACGTTTTTTTCCACAAAATATATTGTTTTGGTTCTAAAGTGATATTCCTCTGATATTTGTGTCTCTCAGAATCTCTTAGCCATACACGTAATGTTACGTATCACAGTGTAGTGTCATAATTATTTGTTTAAAGTTGATGTTAGGCTTTAAACACTTGTACTTAATAACTTAAGTTTCGTTTCGTAGTGCAAAAATGTAAAAGAGACCAAAATTATATATAATTTGAAACAAATTTTGGTTCTGTGACAACCAAAATCCGAATAGGACGTAAGTTAGGAGCTTAATTAAATTTATTTATTTTTTTGTGATTTATTAGTACCTTCACTCGGTTTTGTAAATAAATGAATTGCTATAAATGACGACGCTGATCATTAACGTGTATAAATAAATATGTCTGCCAAATTACTGCCATGTTTTAATTTATCGACATTGTTTCCGTTGACGGTAAAAAAAAATAGATGTGCTATTGTTCTCTTTGCCTTTTGTTTCAAAATACTGCACAAAGAATCTTTCCAGTGCTCCCGGAACGGAGTTTGTACAAAAACTAAATACTTCGGTAATTTATATAATTTAGAGTGGATGGAAAGAATGACGGCTAACGAACGGTTCTGACACCTTAAGCGAGATTACCAAACTTTTTCATTACATTCCCGAACTTTCTTGACGATTCATAAACGAGTGTTGGGCAATTACCGTTTTTATACGATGATACTTTAAAGGTATCGAAGACTTCAACATTGGTACTTGCTTCGGTAAATGCCAGCGACTAGTTTTAGCACACCGTACATTGTGTTTCGAAAAATGTTGTGATTTTGGAGTACAATGTCAGATGTTTCAAATATACATCAAAAACTATATAAAGGATTTCACCAGCATACACAGTGCGCTTGAGCGTTACCAATAAATGTCATAACTACAATATAACTACACATTCAATGTCGATATTAATTTTTAATACTCTGTGGGTTTAGCGGGGATTTGCCGCTTGAATAAACATCAATCATTTCAAAGAATCCTTTAAATAAACATTGAGATTTAACTTCGCTTAAAGGATACCGTTGGGGCCGTCTAGCCTTCCCCGTATAAAACGGTACTATTGTCTAAGGATTAACGTCAACGAATTTGTTGTCAACAAACGCCTGATCAAACAAAAAGATTTGTGCCTCACACAACCAAGGTACCCCTCTTTCCAACTATTGTCGTCCTGTCCGGGCCAGCTTAAATACTTAACCAATTTTTTTTTTTTACCCAAACAACGGGACACAACAATGAATTCTGTTTTTAAAAGCGTCGCTTCAAAAAAAGTCCGTCGGCAGGCGGCGCACAGAAAAACTGAAATAAGTAAGTAATCGTAAATTCCGTCCTATCTTTTAAAAAGCCAATTACGAAGTTTGAGTTTCATTAAATTGAGAAATCCATTAAGCTAATCGCTAAGTTGGGAGCCACCGACGTGACGATTATGAAAAGGTTATTCCAGCATGCAAATGTAAAGGCGTCTTAATGTAAATTACGTGTAAGTGGAAGACAGAGCCGGCATTCTGAACTATAATAGACGACTGCATCCACGGATCCCCATAATTCACGTCGTAAGATTAGATATAGAGGCTTTTTGTTTTCACATCGTTAAAGTCAAATCATGGTGTCTTTTTTTATAAAAGGCCAGTTAAGATAGTCGCTGTTTTGGTATCGGCTTCTAGTTTTTCTCATTCGTTTTCATTAAGAAAAAACTTATTCAGTTTGCTTTGGAAATCTATGATTATGGTAACGTAGAGCCATTTATTTTAGTTACCCATTTTATTCTTGGCCCGCGGTTCTAGTATAAAGCATAGGCTCATAAATAACGAGGAAAATAGAAGGTGAACGCTTCCAAGAGTATCCTTTTGGGAGCGGGCAAAGCATTCTTTTAAGATTTATTACAGAACTTGAGCACATAACTTATTCCTTATGTGCCTTTGGAAACGATAGTCCCTTAAATGTTGACATTTTTCCCGTTCATTTTAATTCATACTGATTAGTATTATTTTTTCGCCTTAAATGGTGATGATTTACTAATGCTATATTTGGTGTTCTCATTATATTTTCAATAACGAACTAATGAAAGAACTCATAAAAAAGTCATCTTCCATTTTTAGATTGTAATAGAACTACAATATACGGTTCATATTCTTACTACCTATAAAAAAAGATCACATAAATAATTCCTTCCACAAAATATAAGAGTACAAAAATCTCATAAGTTACAAGGAAAATTGCGAGATATCAGCTCAGTCCCGATCCACAATAACACAACATGTTATGCTCCATGATCTGGATTATCCCGCGATTACAAATCCTTATTTCACGTCGATATACATCCAAACTTATAGTCAGAGATATTGCTATCGGTATATTTTAAAATGATCCTATCTAAACTGCCGATGCAAAGCGAATGTGTGGGACAGGCTTTCTTGTTAACGACGTACACTACAACTATCTTTTATGTTACTGAAATGTTGTCTGATACCGAAGGCTGTTATTTAAAACCTAGATATGTTACTATTTTAAATTGTATCTTCAACACTCCAATGTGATGAATATTGTGCTGTGTTTCTAGATCTCGAACTACTAAACTAGATTAAGAAAATCGAGTTAGTGAAAGTAATTCAATTTATTTTATAATCACTCCATTCTTGACAATAACGTCCGTACCAACTGGTCACTGGAAACATATAATTGAATTTCTATTTTGGACTCACCTTGAAATGAAATCTTTTGTCGGATAACGAGTAGGTGAGCAACAAAAGCTTGGTAACCGATTTAACATAAAAAGCTGGAGATGTAAAAAATAAATCGATGTAAGTAAATAATGCTCTTCATAAAAGAAATCTACTTAGGCTTATTCCACTTCTTTTTCTATTAAGATTTATGGTAACAATTTCGATAGAGTCGTGGAAGATACAAATGCTAAAATAGGCAGACAGTATGAGAATGATATACCTATAAACAAGATTAATGCGAAAAGAGCAAAACGAGTAAGTATTGTAAACCTATCTTGATATCGTAGGACTTCGCTTTCTGTAAGACCACCTACAGACATGCCGTTTACCAATCAATGCAGTGAAAAAGATACTAAAGTAGATATCACATGCTGAACCTAAATAATAACAGCTTACCAAGGAAAATAAAGTTCAAATATTTATAAATAACGACTTCAGGATATTACCACAGGACGCATTAGCACTTAAATACTTTAATAAGGTACTGAATATCAATGCAAACGCACACGAGACATTAAAATTTTAATACGTCCATTTACTAAACTCTAGTTCAGATAGGACGGAAACTCACGTTATGCGATTACCGCTAGTCTGAACTAGTCTTAATGACTGTCAGATGGACATTTCAAGAGCCCGAAGCGTGGCTGCTTATCTAAAGTTGTGGTTTGAATCTAAATACTAGCAGTCGTTGTATTTAATACGTAGATATGGCAGCTTTATATGTTTTGAAAGGCTACTTACAAACTTCAAAATAGTCTGTTTTTAGTTCAAAATTTGCATGAAGTGTAAACCACACCTATCTTCCTTTTGCAATATCAAGATTAACCCTTTCACAAGATCATCGTAACGTCTGGATAGTTACTGGACCAGATGATGTTGAGCTACATTGACGACTAGCAAGTCGTCTGCATTCTGTATGTAGTCTATAAATTATCATCATCATTATCATGATATCGCATTGTAACAAAGTCGCTCCCCGCATTTGAAAAGTTAGTGTATAAACATTATAAATATACCTAATATATACATTAATTAATATAAACATTATCCGTTAACTTTTTCTTTAACCACGCATCAAATTCTGATCCTCCACCTCGATTCGTACCCTTATTACTGAGGGTCATGAAGTTCCCGCTGGATTAGCTTCGTATTGATAGTGTCTCGCCATCTGTGACGGACAATTCTGATAGGAAGAGCGTTAAATGCAAGAAATATATGGGTAGGTATATGCCACCGGGAAATTCCAGACTCCATTATATTTATTGTAATAAAACTTTTAATATCATCTCCATTTTAGCCAAAAGACGTCCACTATTGAACTTAGATCTCCCAGAAGTAACAGGCTACAAATAAATGAATGAACAGGAATACTAAACTGTAGGGATCAAAGCCTCCTGGGGCCATAGGTAAACATGAAAGTTAACATTAGGGCCCTGGAACTAAGGCAACGAAAGATCGTGGTGAGTTTTAAGTCAGTAAAAGTCTGACATTATCTCCTGCTCTCCCCAAGGGATATGTCATTATCCCGCCAAAACAGAAACTAGTGTTACTATTGGTATTATAATGTTGTCAAAATAGTTACTTTATTCAAAGTTAAAATCTTCATCAACAGTAAACTTTTTATAAATTATTCTCTTGAAAATGTCAGCCGTCCTTTCAATCAAAGACAGCAATTAAGGATTGGCAATATTAACGAAAGGTCGAATAAATTCTTAAGAATTGAATGTTAATTGATGGCAAGCTCTCGCGAAGCAATTACCACTAGTCTTAGTGCCTGTCAGACGGACATATCAAGGGCTGCATGTCCGCTTATCTGAGCTCGCGAGAGTGCATTTATCAAAAGGAAGCCGTTCCACACACTGCTTGGAGTTCGGAGAAGGTTTGTAAGGATTATGTATGGGAAGTTAAGCTACTTTATCTGAGGTAGCAAACTATTGCATATATTTTATATAGTTTTCTGTCAACCGTGTCGTAAGTAATGCTCTAGTCTGTTAGTTATTTAAAAATAAATTGCCAGCGGGTTCATCGGCATAAAAGTGGGCATGGCACGTACTTCCAGTATCCGAAAGACCAGGATAAATAAAAGGTCTACATTTGAACAAAATTTTATTTAAAAAAAGGAATTAAAGTCATTTAATTTCATTCAGAGCTTAAACGAATATACACACACTTAGAAAAGCCGCCATTTTTTAGTTGGACTGATTTAAGTTTTTGCCTAGTGATTGAATTCCAATACAATTTTTGAAAAAAAAAAAGACATTAGACATTATGATGTGATTTGACATTGAATTTATAATACTTTAGGACTATTTTTTTTATTTAAAACACTGTCAATATATTGGAAACAGAGACATTCAAAAGTAATTTACACATCAATGTTTATAACAATACATACTGTTTTATGGCTTTATTTTGAAGGAGGTTGAAGCGGATAAAACAGTGAAAATGAACAATTTATATTCAAACATTTGGAACGACATTTATTTTACGGTTTCCATGAATCTTAAACTCGTGAATCCTGTACATATAAACAAAGAAATCATGTCTTTTATATGCAAAAAGTTGGTTTACAATTTTGTTGTATAACTAGTGCGCCTCAGCAACAATGATTGCATCACTGTTTACCATCAGGAGGGATCGCAGTCAAGCACTAGTTTTAATAAAACGGCAGTTTATTCGAATGCAGTGACACGACAGTTCTTTATTTGATCAAAAGATGACATAACATATACTTGTCGATAATAATTTATATATGGCAGTAGTAGGTTTATTTTATGTGTACAAAGGTTTACAATTCTAACACCCCAACTACAGAAAATAAACCAATATCACAATTTAAACAATCTTTTGTATAAGATACTAACAGTTTAAATTACTAACACTTAAACATACCTATACCTTCCAAACATTTATAATGTTTCATAGGACTTAAAGCTTTAGTTAAAACATCTGCTGGCATAGCAGTTGTTGGCAAATATTTCAAACTAATAATGTTATCATTGACTACATCTTTGACAAAATGGTATCTGATGTCAATATGTTTACTTTTTCTATGACACACATGGTTTGCCACCAACTTCTGTGCACTTTGACTATCATTGTACAATTTCACAGTGTGTAAACTACCAGTAAGCTCACATAATAACATTCTTAAATATATAGCCTCTTTACATGCTTCTGCTATTGCCATGTACTCAGCCTCCATACTTGATAATGCTACTGTTCTTTGCTTACGGCTTTCCCATGAAATAGCTGAACCTGATATTTCAAAACAATATCCTGTATAAGACTTACGGTCAACTGAATTACTAGCCCAATCTGCATCAACATATCCTACAAGTTCAGTGTCTCCTTTTGCATATTTCAAACAAAAATCTTTTGTTTTCTTTAAATATCTAAGTATTCTCTTAGCATACTTCCAATGAACATTAGTGTGACATTTATTGAACTGACTAAGAAAACTTACACTGAATGATATGTCTGGCCTTGTCAGAACTGCTAAGTACATCAAGCTTCCTATCAATTGCTGATAAGGAATCTCACTATCACAGGTTTCAGACCTTTCAATATCTAATTTACATTCAATTGGAGTACTAGCTTCTTTACATTCCAACATATTAAATTTATTTAATAACTGATCTATATATTGTTCTTGATCTAAAGTTACAATATTGAGCTTTTTATCAATCTTAACCCTCATACCTAAACACTGTTGAACCTGTCCTAAGTTTTTTATCTTAAATTTAGAACTCAACGCAGAAACTAAATCTTCAGTTTCACTCTTATTATTACAATAAACAAAGAAATCATCAACATACAAAGCAATGATAAGCTTTACATCATTACTGATCTTTGTAAAAACACATGGTTCTAAGCGACTCTTTTTAAACCCTATTTCACATAAACATTGCTCTACTCTCTCATACCAAGACCTAGAGGACTGTTTTAGTCCATAAATTGCTCTGTTTAATTTTACAATAACTTTCTCTTTTTTAGAATTGCAGTCAATATTTGGCTGATACATATAAATATCTTCTTTAAGAAAACCATTTAAAAATGCTGTTTTCACATCTAAATGAGTGACATCTAAATTTAATTGTACTGACAAAGCAAATAACATCTTAAGAGTAGAATGTCTTACAACTGGTGAAAAAGTCTCATCATAATCAACTCCAGGCTTCTGAGTGAAGCCTTTAGCCACTAAACGCGCTCTGTACCGAATACTATTATCACTACTGACTTTCTTTTTGAACACCCACTTACATTGCACTGGAGTTTTATGAGAAGGCAGTTCGTCAACTGGGGACCACGCATCATTTTCTTTGAAAGCCTCCAACTCCTCCTTCATAGCCTCGATCCACTTGTCTCGGTCAGAGCCCTCCAGAGCCTCATGGATGGTAACTGGGTCCTTGGTAACTTCGGTACTGGATGAAGCGCACAGGTTTGTATAACCATAACGCTCCGGTGGCTTCCTTATTCGTTTAGTGATTACTGGCTCTGGCTCATCATCTTCCTCAGATGCTGTTGTTTGCTGCAGAGTAGAGTCCAAATCAGTCAAAACATTATGATATTCAGATTCTGAAGAAATATCTGAGCATTCATCACTCTGAGAAGTTTCTTTTGGTATCTCTTTCTCACTGCTCTTAACATCACTGCCTGACTTATCTGTTTGGATTGTATCCCCAACTGAAACTGTTATATTGTCATCTACAATATTCTTCCTTTCAGTATTCTCATGTACTATAACATCTCTACTTGTTGTTATATTACGCTTTACAGGATCATATACTCTGTAACCTTTCACATTTTCTGCAAAACCGACTAGGATATGCTTCTTTGATTTAGAATCCCACTTGAGCCTTTTTTCTTTTGGAATGTGAACCATTATCGGACTACCGAATATACGGATATGACTTAAATCTGGTTTCTGTTTCATCCAGAGTTCATATGGTGTTTTATTATCTAATCCTGATGCAACAGATCTGTTTCTAAGATAGACTGCAGTATTTGTAGCTTCCGCCCAAAACTTCTTATCTAACCCAGCATCAAATAATAAACAACGAGCTCTTTCAACAATAGTCCTATTGATACGCTCGCTCATACCATTTTGTTCAGGAGTGTAGGCATTCGTCTTTTGATGAAGAATACCTGCACTTTTCAAATAATTTTCAAACTCATTACTACAGAACTCTAGGCCATTATCTGTCCGAAAAATTTTAATTTTTGCATTCTGTTGGTTTTCTACCAACGACTTGAACTCTTTAAAGTACTTGAAAACTTCACTTTTTACTTTAAGAAAGTAAACAAAAGCCATACGGGTAAAGTCATCAACAAATATAAGAAAGTACCTTGATCCACCGATTGAAGTTATCTCCATTGGTCCACAAACATCAGCATGGATAACATCCAAAGGCTTGCTGCTCCTTGTTCCTGCATGACCAAATGGCAAGCGAGACTGCTTTCCTTCACAACATACTGTGCATGTACTTTTGTTGATCTCCGACTTATCTGAGTATGAAATACCCATGACTGCTCCATCTTTCATCTTTTTTAAATCATTCATGTTCAAATGACCCATTCTCCTGTGCCAAACTTCACTACTAGTATCTTCAGTAGGAGATGTAAACAAACACTGCTTGCTTTCTAACCTCAACTTGTAAACACCATTCATTTCATCTGCAATTCCAACCAAACTGTTTTCTTGATTGTAAATATAACAGCAATCGTTCTTGAATTGCACACTGTTGCCGTTTTTGATCAACTTACTAATAGAAATTAAATTTGTCGAGAGGTTAGGAACACATGAAACTTCCTTTAAAGTCACATCATATCTGCAACCATTTGAAGTTTTTGTAATTATATTTACATCACCAGAGCACAAAACAGGCATAGCACTTTTGTTTGCTGCTATTATCTCCTTTATTTGAGGCGAAAAACATGGATTTTTCACAATGTTTACATCTGGGGTCAAATGAACACTGGCACCGCTATCTAAGTAAAAGTCGTCTTTACTATAATTTCCACTCAAGAAAACTGCGGAAAAAGCGTTCGTCTTCTTAATTACATGTTGCTGGTTTTGTTCCTTGGTGCACTGAGATTTATAGTGCCCAAATTCTTTGCACTTATAGCATTTTATTTTCTGTTTATCTGTTTTCTTTTGATTCGATTTCGATGAACCGCCGCCATTGTTGCTACGAGAGCTGTCATTCTTTTCACTTACATTGCCAACATTGCGATTTTGATGACAGTGCTGCCCTCTGTTGAAAAACGCATTTCCGGCCTCCGAACCATCATCTGACAGGTCGATCAATTTCGTTTTTACCACATCGGCTGTAATGGCGATTCCGGAATGCTCAATGGCCATAATCATTGGAAAATATTTATCAGGCAAACCAGCCAACAATAAACACCCGATCCACTCATCATTCACTGGAAATCCTGTTCCTGCTAATTTTTGGGCCGTCTCGATTATTTGTGTGATGTAGGTAGTCATTGAGTCGCAACCGTCTAGGCGAATTGATATGAGATTACGCAACAATGTGATTCTCCTTGAAAACCCAGAATCATCAAACATCGACTTCAATTTCTGCCACAAATCCTTAGTACTTTTAGCTTCCTTAATGTGAACATACAATGATGGATCTATTGTCAAAATTAACTTGGCTTTCGCTTTGGCATCTTCTGCTACTGCGGTTGCTGTTGCTGGTGGTTTTTCTTGCTTTATACAGTCAGCCACACCCTCTAGAATTAGCAAGTTCTCCGCCGCAAATGCCCATTCGTCATAGTTTTCCCGACCTTTCAGCTTTGGAATGCTGGTCAAGAAATTTGTAGCCATTTCCGTTAATTTTGTTAACTGACACTCACAGCCGTTTTTTTATATTACATACCGCGCCTAAGCTAAATAAAAGCAGAAAATATACTTAAAATTTAACTATAAGACATACTGGGCCCATAACCTAATAAAACGGCAGTTTATTCGAATGCAGTGACACGACAGTTCTTTATTTGATCAAAAGATGACATAACATATACTTGTCGATAATAATTTATATATGGCAGTAGTAGGTTTATTTTATGTGTACAAAGGTTTACAATTCTAACAAGTTTTTATTTATTAAAAAAAAAACAATGTTCAGTTTTACAGTTACTATATCTCAATACTTAGTTGATGTTTACCCTAGGGAAATACCAGTGAATTGGAACATGATGAAGATTCTGTCGAAATATACGAACAAAATTTAATTAAATATAACATTGGGTACAAATGCTCAATTTGTATAGCCGTGTGCGTGCAAACTATTGTTGTATTACGTTTTTTACAAGCCCGTTTTTAGTCCAAGATAAATTGGACTAACATTTGTCATGTTTAGTGAAAAGTTGAACACTTTTGTGATTTATATGGGGCAGAGCTAAATGGAATTTATGATTGCTTGTACTTATTTATATAACGACTTGATTTATTTTTATGTGTAACTAAAAGCATTTAATATTTTCATTGAGTCAGAAATTAGTATTTTGTTAAATTGTACAAATTATATTGACAGAGACATGTAAAAATACAAACATGTGACATACTTTTTAGAATTTAATTTGCGTATAATATAGCAATAAATATCAGGATGGCCTATCGGCAAACTTTTACCTCGGTCAGAGATTTGGCACTGCCATTCAACGTGGCAATTCTGCCAGCCTTTTGAACACTCTTCCACTTGACAGAAATTATTGACGCCCTATTTTAAGCTAGAAGTTGTTGTCTTTATTCAATTAGCTAACGTTTTTATTTTTCTTGCTCAATATTAAAAACCTTATATTTATCTTCTATAATATTGTATTATTGAGATATTTAAAAGGTCTACATATTTTTGGCAACAGTAAAAAAAAATATTAAAATAGTTAATGAAAAATCACATAAAAACCACCAGTTTCTATTTAAATTTTTCCATTAAGGCTCGTTTCAACTCACCTTTTGACAGTACGATACGAGCACGAACAAGCTAGCTAATGTGAAGCGGCTTAAGTTCTGTGGTGCGCCGGCGCGGATCCCAGTAATGGGCGGCTGTCAACGCGTGGGCGATCGACTAAACATCAGTTGTAAATACACGGTAAATATTTGTCTTCGATATAATTACTGTAATTGTAGAAGACGTTGACGTGGAGTTCATTAAATTAATTGAAGTGTAAATTAAAGTGTAAATTAAATTATTTGAGGTGCTAATGGGCCGTAATGATTGTTATGCGCAAGAGTTTAAGCTCACTCAATCAGAGAAAAAATAAAAGAAACTGAACAGGTGTTAAAACTTTTTTACGTTCTCATATTAGTGTAATTTGAAAACAGCGTTTTGCAGTAGTAGATAGGTGCATTTATGTAATTTTCTCCTTATTGCGCACTTATGGTATCCATTGATATTGCTATGAGCTTGGCCACATAATAATGTCTATGTGGTGTCTTATTATAAAACTTTTTTTTTTATGGTAGGTAAAAATCATCGAATGACGAATCCCACTCTTGGGCGGAGCGGGAAACAGTGTCAGACTCTTACTGACTAAAGAACCTACCCCGTGCCTTCCTTGCCTTATTCCCAGAGCCCCGGTGTAACGCTTTCGCATCAATCCTCAGCTCCGGGAGGCTTCGACCCTGTTGGGCCCCTACGGTGTGCTGACGACTCCTTGAGGCGCGCGGGAACGGAGCGCGCCGTCGACGACTTAGGCTCGGTCTGGACTGCTACCAGACGACCGGACGGCGAGCTACCCATTGCTCACCGTCCGCAAGCCAGTGTCTACGATGGCCGGATATCGGCAGGATCGCGGCGGCGACGGCTACGGCGAGTGCGCCGTTGCCTTTGCCTTATGCGGTCAGCCTCCTCCTTTACGAGCATTACTGCCTCGCAGAAGGAGGCGACCGCCTGCCACTCCTCCTCGCTGCGGACCATGGCCTGAACCAAGGCCCGGCGCGAGAGGTCGCCGCCGCCGATCACCCCCACGAGGGCACGGCGTTGCTCTTCCCAAGCGGGGCACACTTCTACCGTGTGCTCCACCGTGTCCTCCGGGCTGGCCACACAGTGGCGACAACCGGGCGTTGTCTTATTATAACACTTGCACTGTCGACAAGTTTATAGTTTTTCATATAAAGCTAGATAATGGTGAAACTAACGGACACTGATTTTGTTTTTGTCGTCAAAGAATTAAGTTATCTCCATTCTACGTTAGTACTGAAGAATGATCGACTAAGGCTACGCTATGACGCCGGCGTCGGGGTTATGTGGCTAAACATTAACTGCCTTATTACAAAAAGCGATCTAAAATAATTCCAAGACTATTACTTAGTTAAATTGGCATTGAACCTAGTAATAATACTGGAAATACATTTAGCGCTTATGCTTTATTTTTTTCGCAATTGCAGCGCGATAGTCACTTGTTTTTATTTATGTGGAACTAGCTTTTGCCCCAGGCTTCGCCCGCGTGTTATTGGGGTTGGGGGTTGGGGTTTCAGGGATAAAAAGTAGCCTATGTCCTATTGCGGAGTGTATCCTATGCCTGTGCCAAATTTCATCCAGATCCGTCCAGTCGTTTTGGCGTGATTAAGTAACAAACATCCAAATATCCAAACATCGTTACTTTCGCATTTATAATATTAGTAAGAAGTAAGACAACAAAGCGGCGCGGCAATAGCTCTGCAACCACTGCTGTCGCGCGGCACGTTTCAACTAATTTGAATGCACCCTTAGATCGCGTTTAATTGATTATACCACTTATTTTACTATCAATTAAACGCTCCCAAAAACTACATTAAATATTCCCAAAAACTACATTTAAATCGCATTTGATTGCTATTAAATTCTTAAGCCCTATAAATTATCTTTCTATTACGTCTCTAATTACGGTATTCGAAAGGTTTAATTTTATATCTCGTTTTGGAATACGCCAATAACAGTCCAAGAATAATTTGCTTTAAGTAAAACCAAGTATTTTATAGGCTTTGAAATGCTTAGTAAGACTAACGACATGAGAATTGACTTGAACACTTAGACAAGTTATAGACCCTTAAGCATGATGTTTAAGTTATACGGCGGTACCCACGTAACCTACTTCACATAATCTAAACAAACTTAACGAAGACGATGAGTGTTTGTTCAATATATGGTTTTAGTTAAAATAATAATTATCATCAACTTTACCAAAGACAGGTCTAGTGTTTGGAAATGTCCTGACTTGTGTAGCTTTGTTATTTCTGTTAGTTTGTAAAATAGGGACAGATTTTCAGGACAAATTCTCATACAATTTAATAAGTAGGTAAATTCTTTCATCATCATCATCATCAGCCTTTTAATATTCCCACTGCTGGTTCACAGGCCTCCTCTCTATGACAGCAAAGGCCATCACACGCGCTTTTAATATCACCACGCGGGCCTAGTGCGGATTGGTTTATATCGCATGCCTTCAATGTCAAATTCTTTATTTTACACCAAAACTTTAGTACCTACTCGATGAGTTTTCGTTGAACAAACATTCGAGTAATAGAAAGAGATCATATTCAAAGATGAGTTCCACTGTACTGTTACAAATAGTTTAGAAAACAGATTATCGTAACAATTATTCCTTAGGTTTTTTTTGCCCTCCCCACTGACTTGTTATGTGCTTTTTTTTACAAATACATGAGCTGTCAGCGTCTTCTTCCGTGTGACTGCAGAACATTATCTCAAGGGAAAATATTTTCGGCTTAAAAAAAAAAAAAACTACAAACCTAGGGATCTAAATTCAATCCAAATCTGTTAAGCTGATTAATCGTAAAAAGTAACAAAGCACATATAAACAGGCACATTAATACAAGCTTACACCTTTAAAATACAACTGTAAGAACCTACTTACACCATTAAACTACCTCCTAGTCACTTCTAATCTAAACCAGATAATACAAGACTAAAACTCCTCCAATATTCTATAAAACACAAACCACACAGCTTCCACACTATTACCCCGTCACTCGGCGAGGGTTAACGATTATATCAGAAGAACCTGTAGTCCCATAGCCATTACTCTTGCAGATAGGTCCCGATATCTGCGGTACTTATGAATAAACACTTAACGATATTGAATGCAGCCCGTTTACGCCTATCATTGGGGTTGCAAGCCGCCATGTTCGATTTACCTAACACTCAATGTAACTGGTAACTGCCGGTGAATACTGAAGTCTTGAATAGATATAGTGATTATTACTTAGATTGGGTTGCTTTCAAGTTTCATTGGCCTTCGAGTTGATTTATAGTTGTGTTAGGATCTGTTTACAATGGTGTTTAAAAGTAATCAAGGTTTTAATTGGGTTTTGATGATAATGTTTTTAAGATTATATGCGTTGAGTATGTAAACAGAGAAGTCCTACCATGAGCACTTGACACGATCCATTTTACAACTTAAATTGAATCAAAGGAATCGTCCGGTAACCGTACATGCGAAGGAGTTGTTAGCAGCCGTAAACTGCTAACAACTCCAAACAACATCGACGCCTACTAGAGCCAAGGATCCTGAAAGAAAGACTCAGCCCAGGTAATAAAAGCCAACAAAGGAACTGGTGGGCTTTTTAGTTAGTAAAGGCTGACACTATCTCTTGCTTCGCCCAAGGGCGAGAAATGGAGCACAGAGCGTATAGACCGCACACCTGAGGGAACGAATGTCCTTACGCCCCAGCTACTGAGATTACAACCATGACTACAAGTTACGGTAGACACGGACTTAGAACACTGCGCCGTGTCATGAATAGCTCGCCGTCCAGCCGTTCGGTAGTCGACTGGATCGAGCCCAAGTCGTGCACAGCTGTACTAATCCACGCGCTCCTCAGAGATGTCAGCCAACTGTAGAAGTAAGTATATAGTTCATTTTTTAATCCAAGACTACGATTTGATAACTTAAAATGACAAACTTCAGAAAATCGGGAACATATTTCTAGAGTGTGACATACTGAGTTGTCAAATCGTAGTCTAGAATTAAAAACGTACCTACGGAGTTCTGAAACCCGTAGTCCTAAACCGCAAAAGGCAACTGAAAGACACAGGTATGGTTTTAGTCAGTAAAAGTCAGACACATCCCCCACTCCGTCTAGAAAAATCCTTAAAAAAATATTACATTTTCACCCTTGATAGAAGGGTATATTCTAAAATGAGGCAACCCACTGCAAAACACTAGTTCCCGTTGCCAATCATTCAATAAATTCACGGAAGCTGGGAATTATCTCGAAATAACTGTGTATAACCATTTACAAATTACATACTCTTGCTAGATCAAATACGAAGGATGTTTCACGGAGTTAATTAGTGCGTACTTCGAGACGAAGTTTCCGTGTTATGTAAATTTTTGGTAGGTTTACTTATTCGAAGATTTCAATTAGAAGAATTAGAAGAGAAGAGGACAGATTAGACTCAGATTCACAGGTACTTAAATACCATCCTGGTTATATCTGCTTGATCACCCAAATTTTTTTTCCTTTTAAGTTTTCATCTTGATTGCAAGCAAAAATAAACTTAGCGGTGGCCAGGCGGAAGTTTATGTGATGATTTCAGTCGTGTAACAAAATGATGAAAACACCAATTTCATAATTATGTAAGGATCTAATAATAATCGACGGCGCGCTCTATTCCCGCGCCTCAAGGAGTTGCCAGTTAAGAATTTTCCCTTCATCGTTTTGAGAGCAGCCCTCTATCCAAGTTACGATGGTTTCGTTAACGTCGAATGCTTTGAGTAGGCATATTCCAAGCGTTTGACATTCATGAAACGGTACGGCAGTGGCGATGACGACTAATTTTACAGTAAATCTTATTTAATGAAGGAAATGAAAGACAATAAAGATTGCAAACTCCCTTTAAGCCCTCAGGTATCGTCTACTTCCGTATAAGTGAAAGTAAAGATAGTCAAGAAAATCTATCTAGAACTAAATGAACACATTTCTAAGTGTTGACCATATAGTGTTGGCTTGAAACCATGCAGAGCAAAGCCATGTTAGGTTTAAATATCGCGCTGGTACGAGACAAATCGGTTGCCCATCGCTTACGATCACGATGCCAACTTGTTCTAGTTGGATTTTACAAAACTTGCGTGGAATTATAAAGAGGAATATACTGAGCACCTATATGTTTTAATTTTTTAAGTTTGTATGTTCTGCTAATATTCTAAACGTGAATGTTTGTATGTAGAAACGTTTGTAACTCTTCTTCTTTGTCTTCTCCTGTTCCTATTATTTGAAGTGATTGGGGTCGGGTTTCCTCAGGATATTTTATGCCGGGTTGTCCCACCAGAAGGGTAACCTCTGCCTTTCTGACACTCTCTCTGAAGAACGTTTGTAACTCTTTCAAGCAAACATACTAAATTGATTTCGATGAAATTTGCTACACGGGTACACCATTTCCAGAATTAATACAATGGTATTTTTTGTTACGGGAGTGATTTCCTTGGGATAATTTTCTTTTATCATGCGGGCGAAGCCGCTGACAGCAACTAGTTATCAATAATTCCATGTTGATATTTAAATTATGTTGAATATTTTAAATTTATAGCAGAGTATGTAATGAAAAAATAATGTCAAAAACATCATAAAAAAAAATTTAAGACATTAAATCAAAATTCAATAAATCGTTAATAATAAAAGACAAGGTTATAAAAGCAACAGATGTAGCAAATAAAATAAAAGCAACAATAGAAAACACTCCTAATAAAAAACTCATCGAATCCATTGAAGAAACTACTTAAAACCCACCGATTACCAAGTTTAAATTAATACCTTTGCTACTCGAATTTCTAACTAAATTAGCATTCAACTTCGATATCGGATAGCTGAACTGTTGCTTCCAAACTTGCAATTACGGATAGTTCGTATACTCGTATAGTTGAATGAGTACAACAGGTGGCGTTACTGGTTAATTACGATAAACAAAACCGGTTATAATAATTAGTAAGGGGCGGTAGTGGGAGGGGCACGCCGCTGTCCGTAAAGGCGTGGTCGCTTTTCGGCGACTCAACTCATGTATAATTTAACACGTGGACTATGTCGTAACTGTGAACTTTTATGGTGATATCCGATTTTGTTTGACTTTAAGATTTTGTGGGATAAATGACCTTTTAATACGAGCAACAATTGTTACAAAAAGAAGTGTCTAAAAGTTATATTCAAGTAATATTTTTTTTCTTAAATTCAATTTGCCATTAAAAGTTAAAGAACAACTCTTTGAACAATCGTCAAATCTCAACCGCCAAGCCGTCATACTACTTTTTATCATATCGTAACACTCGAAACCTCTTTTTGCTGAGCTGTATACAGCAGTAGCTTCATGTTAAACCACATTACTTTGCAGTAAAAAACAAAATAATAACTCCATATCACGTAGCAATCAGCGCACAATTTACTAAACTCTACTTAGCTTGCGCTGCGCGTGCGTTGATCGTGCGTACTGCGCGTGACTCAATGGATGCAATGTGGACCAATGTTGGCCCAAAGTTTGGTTATAATTTTCAGATGGATTTGTAAAACGATTCCCAGGTCTTATATAAAAAATTGTCCTTGCATATTATTTTTATTCATAGACCATCATAAATGTCATGTATCAGATAAAACCTAGGATTGATAGAAGCAATAAAAATTTAATAGGCACTTCAGAATTTCAGCTGTCTCAGGTGTTGCAATAATAAAATATTCTATTAGTTAGATTTTTGTCATTGTCTTCGGACGCACAAAAAAGTTTGTTAAGTTTATGTTTCATATTTTAACCAACTCAATCACCAATATTTGAGCCAATCTCATGTCGGCTTACTACAGCTTTAATAGTCTAATTCACTTGCAAGCCCTGGCGGCGGAGTTTTTGTGACAAACTAACGTTCGTGGTGAAGTTGTGAGTTTTATTGTGTACGTGACGGGGCATCTGATAGCCTGCGTGCATCCTGTATACACAATGTGTAGGTAAATAACATTGTCGTGGTCATGGAGAAATAGCACTCAAATAAAAAAATAGTATGTAAATGACCAATAGTTTGTGTAGAATGATGAGCAGGACTATGAGTCTTATTAAGGGTAGTCAGTTATTGGGGAGATACAATAGGTAGTTGTTTCATGTGAAGTACTATACGCCCATAGTACAACAATATTAGATCTTCGTATATTTATTATTTTCAGTTTTCGAAGAATTTGTTAGATTCTGAAGGACAAAAAAACGAATAAGTGCCTGTCATACTCGCAGTAAAAGTATCCGTATAAACTAACTTATGAAAGCTATCCATTCCCGGACTGAGTTACGCAGATTTTTTTTAAGTCACAAAAATAGCTTTTTGTGACTTAACTAAAAATTTATTTATTAGATTTTTCCTTTATTAGTAATAGTATAAGACCTTGTTTCATGTCAAAATTCAGAGTTCTAGGCGAACGGGAAGTACCCTATGATTTTTGACTCATTAAGAGAAAATATACCTGGGACTCATTTCAAGCTATTTCACAGAATATCTCCCTAGTTAAAAATCAATGAAAAAGCAAATAACAGGAATCGTTTTCTTCAGGCTATCGTTATAGACGAAAACAGCTTTGTTGTATAGTCATAAAACGTATCAACATGATTATGATCCTGAGCATACAATCAAGTTGATGCGCTGTATCTTATCGAGACAATGCCATTCAGAGAACTGACGGTAGAAACAAACGATTTTCGATATCCGAGAAACATAAAAATATCACTTATGATTATTTCGAGTGGTAACCCTCATGAATAATCATTATAATGGCAACATGAAAAACACTCTCTTTGAACATCATATGACATTGCAGTAACAACCAATAATTTTCAAAATTGAGATTGATGGCTTTACAAAAGAATCTGCAAATGTCCGTAATCTATTACGAACTCATAGGGGAACAAACACAAGTGCCCATTAAGCGATTAATCACCCCATTCCCAATAATCACTGACTTGGCATTACCACCATAAAATTGTCCATCAATAATCATTTAATTATTGAATCACAGACGCAAAATGGATCCATAAAACTAGAAATTCTACACTACAAGCGTATTATCCGTAAGTTAGAACAGACATAAAACAAGGCTGTATATTTTTCACCTCATTAAAACATTCGTACCAAACGAACTCATTTCTCACAACGTTACTGGAAACATAAAATCAATTACTATTAGTTTTAGAACCGAGTTTACAGATAAAGCGTAAGTAAATTGCAACATGCAGAGAAACGGCCTGCACATTTTTCAGGGCTTGCCTTTAGATGGTATCAATAATTGGCATATCTGTGAACCGGCACACGGTAGATCATTTAATTTTCTTAATAATTTTCTATCGCGGAGCCCCTGAGGCACCGAGCGCCGGTCTAGCCTGCTTCTCGTTTTATACTTTTTAGTAATACAGTATAATCAATCTCACTGTACGGATGTTTAGGCCTAGATGTAGTACATGTGATAATGTGAGATAAATTGTTTAGATCGAATCGCAGACCACGTCGACTATACTTTTAATTGAATACTTTTGATCGACTTGATGACCTTTAAGACTTTTTAGTTGAAAGCTAAGACTTTTTCTTATTGTGACAATGTTTACTTTCTTTTTTAAAACCTATCATTATCTCTTTCTGGGTTACATAGCAGTTAATCCTAAAATTTCACCACACATTTTACAGTGAAAATCCAACATATCACAGTCAACCCTTGCATCCCACCTCACAGTTTACTGCACCAGTAATCTGAATCAGTTGCGTCGACTAGTGATTTATAGGAGCCGCCCGACGTCCCAGCATTCCGCTTTGTCTCAACCCGCAATAAAGGTAATTTCGTTACAAACTATGGACGTCCGTAGACTCTGTACCTTTCTATTAGCGTTACGAAAATATATAGTCTTTCTAACCTGTAAATTAACCTGATTTTGTTTGAGTTTTGTAATAGCTTCTATAATGATGATAGCTGCTTTTATTATTTCAATCGTTTTTACTGTTATTGCCTCTCTTTTGAGTACGAAATCAAGGAACAAGAAAGTGTCTTAATAGAAGTTAACTTTGTATTCCAAGGTCACAAGTTTAGCTATTTTTTGTACTCTCATGATTTCTTTTAGATTTATTTGGTCGTCAACAACTGTATCAGCTATAGTTTCTTTATTAACTTCTTTGCTTTCACCTTATTCAACAAGTTGAACTAAATTACATGCAGTATCTATCGCAAGTGCGGCAGCATCATTCAGACTGTGTGTAGCAATAAGTATTTGTATCTAGATGCTGTAGCAGTGACAGGTTAGTAATCCATCGCTTGCGAGCATCACAGAACTGGTTTCTGCAATTGACTCTTACAACTTGTGCAGGTTAACAACCATCTGAAACAGTGCTTTCTTCCATTTTTAGATTAGTATGATGTACTATGTAGAAACTAGGGATACAGTTTTAATTTGTATTTGTATCTTCATAAGTTTTATGTAGGTATTATGTTTCATATCTGAGACATTGATAATAATTCTTTTTTTACATTGATACTCGTATAAACTAGTTTTTAACTAAGATACAACCTGATAGTAAGCACTGATGCAATCGTTGAAATTAAAATGTTGATCAAGAGCCTAAATTATAATCGGACGAGACTACAATAAGCAAATTGTTCAGTCAATCAGTCTTAAATAGCCAGTTATTAAACATTATGCTTTTTAGTGAAGAATTTTGAAAAAAAAAGAGATATACTCCATAGAGTATCCTTCACAATGAAGAAGACATCTGCTGCAAGAACACGAAGAACTACATGTTGGTGGGTATATAAATATAGCTAACCTAAAGGACATGACTAACGAACTCAATGAGACATGTTGTATCTATTTCCTCACCACGCAGGTGTGTAGGTACCCTATTTAATCCATTATGAAACTTATTATCTCCGCTTAATCTATTACAGGTGCTGCAATGGTCTGAATGACAGTATTGGTAAATCGTATTAATGTCAACTGTTGCAAGAAACTGGCATTTGTGAACTGATACAATTATATAAATTGCATTTCTATGACAAATCACGATTTACCAGCCTCCCGTTTGTTTATCTGCAAAATGAATTTTGTAATTGCACGTTTCTTATGGAGTGGTACTAAATAAATTGCTTAATATGCTATGGTGGTAAATTAAATTTCAATAAAATGGGACATTCTGTTATATTAATTTTCTGTCAAGCTAATGTAATAATTTGTTAAGCTGTATCCGTTAAATAAATAATTAAGTATTATTATTTTATTCTATATTCTCAACGTTTCAAAGCTTTGGGAAAAACAAGTTAATCTAAAATTGATAACAAAATCACTTAACATTTTCATTATCTTCCATAAAATCAAGCAAATGGCTTCTGTTTGACTTATTTGCACAAAATATCTATCTTTCTTAGCTACTTGTATCGCCACTAAAACAAGTTTTGATTTTATTGTTAAAATCCATTAAGATAAAACAATTAAGACTCACGCTAAGGTATCAAAAACAAACACACATCCTAACAATATGATATGAAAATAGACTTAATTACGCCTACGATTCCAAATTAGAATAATTAAGGATGAATCAATAATAGACTCTATGTCCCAGGCCTTTAAGATTAGAATAACGTTAACAGCATTAGCTAATAACCTAACATACAGGATGAATCAACTAAGCTCGCATGGAGTTTTAGTTAGTTTTGTCTTCGATGATATGGCTAACATTAATGACCAGAAAAGATTTTGCAACTAGACTCTGAACAACTGATTGAATCAAGACTAAGGGATGATTCTCATTAGAACGGGCCGTGCCAGGGCCGGGGCGTGGACGAGCCGGGGCCCGTCCGTGCTACGCAATTTATTTTCGGACGCAGCACGAAAAATGTTCTGATTACGATGGGACGTGGAGGGAACGGGGCGGGCCGTGCAACAAACGTGGTATTGAAGTGCGTCGAGCGGGCCCGGACGGGACACGGATAATGCACTGTGTAATATAAATTGATTCATACAAAATATATGAAACAGATTAAAACCGTGCCCCGTCCGGGCCCCGCCCCGGGCACAGCACGTTCTAATGAGAATCATCCCTTAGAATAACAAACAAAAGAAATCTACATTGATTATATATTTAAGTCCAGAGTATTAATTCTCTATCCAGGTAAATGCAGTATAAATCCAGGTAGAGCAGTGTTGGCCCAATGGTAACGGCCCTGACTTAAGAGTTGTCGGTCGCGTGTTCAAACCCAGCCAGGCGCGTTACTTTGTGTAATTTATTTAATCACCACTTTTCTCAAAACGGAGAAAGAAAACCTCTTCTAGGACATGCCGGTTTGGCATGTCCTAGAATAAAAAATTCGAAGCCATATGACGTCCACCAACCCGCACTGGGCCCGCGCGGTGGATTATGGTCCATTTCCTCTACTAGAGAGGAGGCCTAGGTCCTAGCAGTGGGAACCTTAAAAAGGCCGATGATAACCTATCCAGGTTGTTTCTAAGTATACGTGTTCCCACGTGGATCACATCATCGCTTGAAATAAGGTGGGATAGGAGTCAAACTGATCCAACTGGAATAGAAATTAACAGACGACGTTTTTATCTGTAACAAAAGTATATTTGTGTAACATAGGCCCACAGCCGCGTATTTTCATAGAATCGTATTCATTATGTTATGGTAACGTCACAACAGCACGACGTTGCTACTTCTTCAACAGAGTTTCATAGTTTTTTATGTATGCTGTGTGCCAAGCAAATACAATAAGTATACAATATATTCGACAACTATCACACAACGTTGTCTAGTCTCAAGCTGAGCAGAGCTTGTGTTATGAGTACTAAACAACTGATAAATATACTTATATATTTCTAAATACATACATAATATAATAGATAAATTACACCCAGGCACATAACAAATGATCATACTCATCACACAACCATTTGTCCTGGGTGGGAATCAAACCCACGACCTCCGGCATAGCAGTCAGGGTCACTAACTACTAGACTGACAGGTCAGTCAATAGTAACGAATATGCGTCTAAAAAGGTAAGCATTCATAGTATATATATAGCCTTTAGTTTTGACTGACACTTCCACTACTACACAACATATACCAGTCGGTGGATACAGTTAAATCCAATAAAATAAAACTCAAAGTGTCCTTTTCACAATTTAGGATTCTGAATCAATATACAGCTCCCTCGTTTAAACCCACCTCAGTTAAAATGCGTCCTGTATATCAGAGGAGAATGTTTTATTCAATGTATTGAATCACTACAACCTAATCTTAATTGGTATGGCAATTCCCAGCATAATTGACATTAAACGATTTATAGATGCCGCCATCATTTAATGCCATACTATAATGAACATTTCAAAGAAAATATCTGCTAGAAGGTATGTTAATTACCAAACTGTATATGATTAATACTTAATTCGAAACCAGAATTTTAATATAATCGAATTATTTGTTGTTTCATATAATACTAATTAGTCCAACTATAGTTTACGATATAGTAACCTAGAATTTAATTTTGTGTTGCAAGAAAAACTATAAAAATATAATTATGTTGTAAATAAAAAAAAGTGACATGTTTACTATCTAAAATCTTAGATCTCAGATGATACAAGGGCATAATGTGAAGTTTATGAGGCATAAATATAGATCAAAATTGCAATAAATAATTAGGATAATAAATTAAGTTTAGTTCTTTATGATATAGAAATCAAAAGTCTAGGAGCGATGCCTGCCAGGGCTTCGGGATTAATTGAAATAGCCTTTTTTACTTTTTAGCTTTAGAAAATACTTTAAGCAAGAAAGTACTCCTGTCTGTAGGCTATATAAATATTTGTTTCGTGTCGGAAATAAACCCGTGACTCGCAGCGTAGCAGCCAATTTCTTAACTACTGCGCAAACCATATCGTCAATAATTATTATAATTACTGTGATATTGGACCCTTGTGGTCCAATATCACAGTATCGTGGTGATATTGGACTAGTGCAGGAACGGAGGTGGGTTTTAGTCGCTAAAAGTTTGACTATCTTTCGCTTCATACAGAGGACAGAAGATACAGAGGAGGTCATTAGGTGATATTTCACGAAGGGAAAATAAGAATGTCAAGGTTAAATAGCCTATTTTCACAAAAAAATCTGCTTTCAAATTCACTTATACACCCAATACACTCAAAGTCGGAACAGGATAAAATTGTTGTTCTGATTTTGAGCCAATTATGCTGTCAATAGTTTTAGGCTCATTTTGCACAACTACAAAGAGGTAAAAAAATTTTTTTTAATGTGTTGGTAACCTTGAACATTGAAAATAAACAAGCCATCATTCTGATTGAAAAAGTTACTTTTAAAGAAAAGAGAAAAACTGTATTCCAATGCTACGTTTGGTAATAGACCTGCAGCCTATATCGATGATGCAACCAGCAAACCCTAAAAACTTTCACTTAAATCCCAAAAAAACATCGGTAACATGTGTAATAAAGCTATAATCGTATCCAAGTCATTTACGTAATGTTGAAAAAACCTCAATTATTTCGGAGCCATAAACGGTAAATAGTGGAACTTTAATTAACCTATATAGTGGGTAGTAATTACACATGCACCAATTTCATTGGATTAACCAAATTTGAATTGCTTATTAAGGTGATTGACACACGTTTTAATCCCTTGCAGTATAAGTTTAATCGAATTATCCGTGAGGCGGTAGTCAGAAAATTTTAATTCATATACGACGACCATAATCAGAACCATGATCTAATCTTGATAGGGGCAGGATTGACGCTTTCATGTGTATATGACGTTCTAATTTATTCTAAGTGATCCAGGGGCCTTACCATGACATGTTAAGGTGTGTAGTTCCTTTGAGTATCTCGCCGAAGTTAAACGCACCCCATCGTATTGTCGCCTAGCATCATCGACTTGTATCCTACCGATAAACAAGCACGTTCATAGAAAATATTTGTCAAAATACTAAATAATAATAATAATCCGCTAATATTAATAATAGTCCGCTCGCGGACTAGTAGTAATGTAGTCGTGCAGTGCTTAATTGGCATTTTCGATATCAAAACTTAAAGCCCTCAAGTCAAAACTGCACTAATGCGATTTTAAAGTGTGTAGCATGCTGATACTTAAATGGAGTAGTCACAATACGGCACGCCTCATCTAGAGTGTAGTACATATATATCGATGCCTGGCATAGAGCCGCATTGACATTTAAAAACCCATTTTATTGCGAAATACTTATTTATTTACACTCACTATGTACAATTTTTTTTTGTGTAAACTTATTTCTAAAGGTCAAAGCCGTTTCAAATTATTAGGGAAAACTAGCGAAAATAATATGTTATTAATGTCTTTTTTTTTGGCGAAAGTATTACTTATACAAAAATCACATGTTGATAATGTTGTACTTGAACCTTTACTAAACAAAATATTTTTATCGACTTTGTTGACCTAGCCGTTACCGAAGAATCGACTTCAGAAAGTCACTGTCTTATGACACTGCTGGGGAGCTAGGGCCCTAAAATATCAGTTGTGCGATCAAGAACGAGGTACTGTAAACTTTTTAAAAACTCCGTTAACAGTTAAGTTTAGGTCGGCAAATGTATCGCTTTTAAATGCTTGTAGTAAAGCCTCTGGTTTATAAATTATAAAAATGTTCTAGTCGCACCAACTCCCATACCTAAGCTTGTCCGGTGTGCTGAGTGTGATTTATTGTTACTTTAACGTGACCGAAACGTTTAAAGACCCTCTGATTAGTTAGTTCATTAAGCTCCAAAAGAACACCGGTGTCCGCACACATGTTGTCTTTCAACTGTGTCTGTAATTACGGTATTTGGAAGGTTGAGTTTGGTGCAGGCTCGGAGCGCCAAACGTCATATACGCATCGATCGCATTAGAATAAAATAAACTCACACAAGACATTCTAATTAGTAACGCTTTTTATAGACGTTTATTAAAAATTGACGACTGCAATGCCCTCGTAAGAAATACAACACTTTGAGAAACTTGCAGATTAATCTAACATCAACATCCTGCTCTAATGAGCATCTCTGTCAAACGATTTTATGATGCCGTAAAAAGCAAAGATTTTTTTTTTATTTCCGAATTAGCATAGATATAAAAAACGCGTTAAGATTTCGTCTGAATTTACAACAGGGGTAAGATGTCTATTATTAAACTTTTGAGGACTTCCTGATTTCAACTGTAATGACTTTGTAATATCGCTTAAAGATTGGTAAAATCTATCCTTAAGTCAAACATTGGTTCTACTTTTCAAATATTTGAACAAAACTCTGTTCCACTGGTACCTATTAATTTTGGTAAATGGAAATAATAGTAGTACAGAATCTGATTTCATTATTCCAATTTCCAATTAGCCGTGTAATTTGTACGTATAACAACAAATTAACATTATCAGCCATGATTCCAGTAATATTATTATAATTAAGTTTATATTGTCGAAAACTCGTGAAAATAATCGTAAATTACAGGAATTGATGAGGATATTTTTGTTAGTACGTAGATTTTAATTCATACATTTTTTTAACTATATATTTTTATGTTTTTGGGTAATTGTCCTATGAGGGGGTAAAAAAGGATTCCAAAGTGCGACTATATATAAGCCTTGCGTGCATACCTGCATGTATTTTATATATTTGATCATGGCCGTGTTTTTAAATTATTTGTAAGACCCATGTGAAGTAGACTCCTGGGACCAAGGGTTAATGCAAAAGCGTATTACCAGAGCCCTAGATTCAAGGGAAGGAAGAAACGACCAAAAGCAGTATACGTCATTGGATGATTTTAACCTGCCATAAAAAAGGTGAAAGTAGAGGCGCTATCTAATCAATAAGTTACTACAGCTAAACATAAATATTTCCGTTGCCAAATATCACAAAACTGTGGCGGTAAAAAACTAGTAGCTACAATGTGAAAAACTGTTTTTTGCAGGCAAGCCGCGAGGCGCGAATAGTAATTTTATCCGGAATTTAAACCGACGCATATAACAAACTGTTTTTAGCTATGTTATATGGGTTCTAGCACTTGTTTCCAGTTCGTTTTGCATAGAAATGTACAATTTCGTATTTGTGATTTATACCAATGTTGTTTATTGCATGCTTTTTTAATGGTAGGTAAAAATCATCCAATGACGAATCCTGTCCTTGGGTGGAGCGGGAAACAGTGTCAGACCTTTACTGACAAAATAACCTATCCCATTCTTTCATTGCCTTGATCCCAGGACCCTGTAAAACGCTTTCGCATAAACCTTTGATCCCAGGAGGCTTAGACCCTGCTGGGTCAAGTAAAACAAAATCTGATTGGCGGATATCACTACGGCTATACTACTTACATACTTTGTCAAGTCGTCGACGATGCGCACTGTTCCCGCGCGCACCTCAAGGAGTTGTCAGCACCTGCACGACCCAGCAGGGTCGAAGCCTTCTAGGGCCAAGGGTTGATGCGAAAGCGGAACACCGAAACCCTGGAAATAAGACAAGAAGGAAAATGGTGCGTCGTTTAGTCAGTAGAAGTCTGACACTGTCTCCCGATCCGCCCAATGATGGGATTCGTCATCCGATGATTTTTCCCACCATAAAAAAAGCTACTTACATACTTTAGTCCGAGTTAAGACTTTAATTGACATGATTTGCATTCCGACCCGTTCAAAACTAAAAAGGTGACTGACTTTGCAAACTACAATTTTGTTATGATCGACAAACAAAGCCGCAAAAACAGTAAGAGAATCGCTAAATAAGCCGATCACAACAATGTAGTATTGTTGACATAAGAAAAAGCACGTTTTTCATTGGATTCGTTGGAAAATAAAGGCCGAGAGGTAGCCTCAGGCACGTGACAAGGTGACAAAAGATCGTCCGACAGGTATTCGGTGCGCTCAAAATTGGATAGTAATCGATGCGTGAAACTATACTTATGTCTTCGAACATAGGGGCCTGAAATGTAAAAAACATGGACTGGTTAAATATTATTAGTATCTGTTTTCAGTGACTGAATAAAAATTGGGTTTAATCTGTTCAAACATTCTTATTTGTGCCTCCTAAGCCAGTGAAGATAACTATTATTGAAAAGTTTATAGTGATCACAGAAGTTTGAGGCGGAATATTTTTTTTTACAACTTTCACACAACGCCATCTAGTCTTAAACTGAGCAGGACCTGTGCTGTAAGTACTACACATACATAACTAATAAACATACCTATATATTTCTAAATACATATACTTCATAGCTAAATTACATTCAGTTAGAAACCTCAGGCATAGTAGTCTTGGCTACTAACCATTACACCATCAGTCAAATTCGATTTAACTCGTATATCCACGAGAGGACACCGGTGATTCTCGTGATTTCGCGCCATTCTGTTCAACACCAAGCGAAGGACGGTCGGCATTCGCAGAGATTACAAAATATTGAGCATTGTTTTTTTATAAGAAATTTATCCAAGAACGTAAATAAGAAGTTTTTCATAGACAAAATGTAAATATCCGAAATAAACCTTCCGTTAAACCCCGCGAGGACACCGTTGTCTGCGCCCTGATCGTCAGGGTAAACTACTTTTTTAATTTTATTGATTATAGTGAAGTTCAGAATAGGTGTGTGTAGTCTTGCCAAGTTAACTTAGAAGCAGACCTCACAATGCTTGAGAAAAAGCTACAATGATATACAAACATATTCCTGAACACGAACATAAAGTTTGTTAGGGTAATTTTCAATCATTCGCTCATTATATTGACTTCGACAAACAATAGCTAATTGTTGGCTATTGCAAGAGTTAACTGAGAAAACGGGTAAATAACAATGGCCTAGCGATCACTACTTATGCGCAATTGAAATGTTTAAACTCAAAACGATGTAACTGTGCGTTGCAAACCTTAGCGAAATTACCGCATTTGGAATGCTGATCGTCTCGTAAAGAGGAAGGAGTAACTGAAACATTGTGTGGAAGAAAATATTTATCGTTTGAGATCGTGTTGGCGTAATTTAATTCGTTCATTAGTGTGTCCTCTTCTACACACAGTAGGTGTTTATTATTGCAATATAATAATCATTAAAAATACTTCTACTGGTTATTCGTTAAGATTATACCCATTAATATATTTAACAAATTTGGAATTATCCATTTTATATCACATAATTATTACACACAAAAAATGAAAACTCGTTTCGTCTATTAAGTCGTTAATTAAGAATGTTCCATCATCATCTCTCTCATTTGCCTGGTGTTTGCAAACCAATTCGCTTCGCAAACTTTTTTGTTTCGTCCTCGAAATGGAAACTTTCGATTAAAATGATAATTTATTCAAAGTAATTAGGGTTTTATAAGCGGGCTGGCCGTGTGTCTCGGCCGAGGGTAATAAGAAGTCGGACGGCATCCGCCTTCGGACTCGCCTTTATGCACAAACGAAGGTCATTATGATCGGATATTCAATTTACCATTGCGCTGACTCAGCAATAATTTACTTTTAAATCGAATTGTGGCGTTTGAATCGAATTTTATTGCTTAATACCTCCTGCTTGTTTTATGCGTTTCCACTCATAACTTAAGGACCTACTGCGATTCTAATAACGCTTTGTGCTTAGAAAGAACGATTCAGTAAAGTTCGCTTAATAACTTTACGAGTTACACAATTAACACACATCTAAACATATCTAACAAATTGCCTAATGTAATGTGAGAATTTGTATTGCCGAATTGGGTCATAAAATCTCAATTTAGTAGACTCATACACTATGTTTTAATTAAATTACCACTTAAATTTCCTGGTGTTTAAATTAAAGTAGATCCTCCCGATAAGAAAAATCTGATACTTTTAACAAATAGAAACAAAAGTCAAATCGAATACAAACACACGCGTAATTCGATAGCGCCTTTAAATCTCCTAGCAATTGGAATCTTCGTTTTCTACCTCATTCAAAGGCGTGGGTGTATCTCCGTATCAAATTAAATCTGTAACGTTTTATGCAAAACTTATTATTCATAGCTTAGAGCGAACTCTAATAAAAATGCAATTTTTCTCGTGTTAGTGACTTCATAATTTTCTTCTGGGCATTTTGTTCGCACGTTACAAACCAGACCGCGCGTCAGGTTTTTGAGCAAAATGACATCAACATGGCAGCATCTGTCGGGCAACTCGTCTCTTAACATAAATCGAATGATTTTATGACTCTAGCTGCCTATAAAGATCTCCAGTTTTGCCGTTTGACTAATTTTAATTGCTTTCCGGTTTTTACACCCTACGCTTGATCGGGGCACTGTATTTCACGTACATTTTATCGTTTTAAAACTCAGCCGGTAATAATTTACAATACAACGAGGCTTCGATGTGGGTCGTAAATAAACAAAGATTTAATGCAAAAGCCACTTTACAGTCTGTTTGAATTCGCTTTATTTGATGCGACGCGCTGTGACTAAGCGTTTATTTGCATTAACTATACCTACGTTAACCGAAATATCACCGTTACCAGTATCTGGGAATGCTTTTATTTCGAGTATAAATAAACACTACCATGGTTTTGCAAACATTGTTCTAGTTGTTTATTTTTTCAAGTGACTTACTTCAAAAGCTATATCAGGCTTTCTTGATCAAGCACTACTTATTCTGGCAAATCCGTAAGACCATGTTCTGTTATAAAAACAGCTCTAAATAGATCGAAAGGTAGATTGTAGTGCTGTACTCACAAAATATTACGACACGGTCGGAACGCAGGTCTTAAATGGTTAATTTCAATTTGTTACCAATCAGACACTCCGTCGATACAAATTATGCGCATATATTTCACTTGTCATAACGAGTAAAATCTCTTGCAGTTTGTATGGTGGGCGTGGCTTATCCGGCCCGTATCGACTGCTATCGTTTTGATATGACAAATTCAAAGAGGCGATTCATATTTTATGCATTAGGCGTGTTGGCTATGCGTCTGTACCGCCACGGCTGTATTCTTGAATTTTGAATGTGGACAGCATATGTGCCCATTTTCTTAACTGCGCATGTTTGTGTATGATCTTTGAATAAGTGGAACGAGAGAACATTGTGGCGAGAACCATATAGCCATCACATCTCAATACCGCTTTGAAGTTAGTTACTGACCCATATTGGTCAACGGGTGCTATAAATTTTACATAAGATTCGGTCTTACAGTATTAAATATAGACATAAATGTATAAACATAACACGTGTATATTTAAACAAAGTCTAAAATTTGTTACCTAAAAAGGATTGGACAAATGGACAATCAAATAAGCTAGAAGAAAAAAAATCAAAGGTGTCATAGTCAAACCCACAGATTTTAACCCTAATCTCAAACTGTGACAAACAAAAAAAAATAGAATCCAAGAATAGTCCTCCAACAAAAACACAAGTAGGCACGTACTGGCTTAAGACTACGACCGGATCTCTGTTTTGATTCGAGACTTTTATAAATCGTTGTTTTACTGTGATATATTGTTTCTAAAACGTAGATGTTTGTTTTCTATATCACATTATATTTTATAAGCAGATGGTTTGTAAGATAAAAGACAGATAAATGTGATTTGCCATTGCCCTGACAGTCAACTTTGAATGTATATGTGCGGTGGATAACAATAGCCAAGACCATCTTTCATTGTCATGCATGTGTCGTTAGGATCAGTAAATTCAATTATAAATCCTCAGAACTTGGTAGTAATGCATGATTCATAATAAGCACGTATCTATGGTCACGATTTTTACAAGTAAGAACTAGAAAATGATCACGATACTCGTACATTGTTCTTCGCAATTCTAATAGATTACTTTGAATTTTTTTATGTTTAGTGTTCTAAGATAACACGATTTTACCCAGTAACGCCTTTTTCTGTATTAAGTAATTATTGTTTTTTTTTTTTCGGTGAACAATTATAAAATTACTTTTTCAGCTCTAGGTGTAGTATCAGACGTGTATAACCAACCTGTAATATGATTTATCAGATATGTATAACCAACCTGTAATATGATTTAAAAGAGTGTCAGTGGAGTTTCTTGCATGTTCTTCTCCATAGAGATCTACGCTTTGGAACGTGTAAATTAGCTTTACTTTTTTTGACTGCTTTAACATTTTGTCTTTTCAAAATTGCTTGTTAATAATTGTCTGTTTGAAAGAAATAATTTGTGTTTGAGTTCCAATTCCTGAAATTGCTCTTTGCATTCTAGAACGTCGATTGTTAAAAAAAATCCCGTAGGCTATATGTAAGAGATTTGTAGTTTAATCTCAGCGTGTTTATTACTAGTTTACGTCATTCTATATAATTTCATTTGAAGAAACAAACGTGCATTTTTCATAGCAATTAAAATTTAAGACAATTTATTAAAAGGAAAAACAGGGTGACACTAAACTTGTGTTATAAAAATCAGTGACTTTCTCAAACATTAGGGCTAATAATTGGATGTAATATAACTAAAGAAGAAAAACCCAGTAGTTTACGCCAATATTTAACATAGATATGCCATAGTACAGATGCTTAAATACACCTTTCTTTTGTATATATTTGTTAAACAAATGCAGATCAAACAGTTGAAGCCCCTTAGAACAAGTAAAAGATACAGTATGTATGTCGTGTAGCTTCGGGGTCTATTCATTCTGCGAACACAGATACATTCACATTTCTGAGTAGTCCTTTTAGTGCAAGATAAAATAACCTATTTGCTTCCTACGTTACTTAAAAATAAGGATTGATTTCGATGAAAAATGTAACGCTTCTTTGGACACAATCGTGTTTAATTACGTGTCCAGAACAGACCAAAAATCTTTTTTTTACCAATATAATGTTTCTAAAATAAAATACACTAGGTAAATTCTCAAACAATAATTTATTAAAGTCGCTCACATAAATTCAATTTTAGTTTGATATCAACTTTTGAATTTCGAACAGCCGATTTTATCAATTCATCGTTACCGCAAAGTTCAACGAAATCTCGTGGTCTTAATAAAAATAATTACACCTTATAACAACGGACTTTTAGAGGTTATAAGTATGAGTAATCTTAGATTTTTAAAACGAAACGCTCATTTTTAAGCTATCAAATTCATAAATCAGTTTTAACGCTCAGAAATGATTGATGAATCGGTCTTGGTGTAAAGATAGTATAATTTAATGTAATATTACAAGACTTAATCACACTTAATAAAGTTCTTAGAAGTGACATATGCACGTTAGATTTATAATATAAATTTTAAGTTCATCAACTTTTTTATTTCCATTCAAGCTGTGATAATGGCCATTAGATTTGTTATTAAATGTTCTTCAATGGATTTTGAATATTTGAATTATAGAATATTAAGAATTCTAGAACGCTGTAATTCGAGCACGCTTGCGAATTGTTAATGAATTAATTTGTGAACTCGTCCGTAACGGTTATATCATAAATGACACCTTTAAGAGTACTATACGACCTAAAGTGCGATATTATCACTCTCATACTGCATACAAAAGAAAGAGATGCGCAAAGACACAATGCTTACAAAATATGAAGCATTTTATAAAAATCTATAAATTTGATTATAAAATTTAAACAATAAAATAGATTAAACAATTAAAATGATTGCATGTATTGAACGGTTTAAAATCGATAAAAATATTTTCAGAGGCATATTCATAATTTTTTCTAGTGTTTTCAATTTACTGTGTTTAAAATTGAATGCAATGTATATATAGAATTTATCCTAATGAATGACATATATTTTTTTGATTCTCTTTATTACAGTATATCTTTTATAATTTTACACATTTTAAAACTCGTGATTAGTTCCTGTAGTCCTCTTATAACAGCTTGATTGACGTTCAGATATGTCCTAACAAACCTCCGCAGTTGCAAGCCGTGCTCATCATTTATCACGGATTTATCATAAGATCGACGGTTCGGAGATAGACAAGTCAATCCAGCTTCACAAAATATGACATCACTTCACACAATTTACGAACGTCAATATCGAAGCACAGAAGCGGAAAATTGTACCTTTTTTGTACGCCCACATTATTTTAGACTAAGCTTCAGTTTTGATTACGTATACTAATTGTATTATTTTATAAACTTCCGCAGAAGTAATGGCAGGTGAACTGATACGGGTAATTGATAATAGCAAATAATAAAATATAGGTTTCTACTGCGCAATTTGTAATAGTCGATTGAAAGCGATGGCGGTTTCGAGTTCATAGTCTCGGAGGGAGCAACCAGCTTGTCATTAGCAATGCACTGAAGCAATGTTTAAATCTGTTCGTTACTAAACCTTGTATTTTCAACTATTTTCGTTAACATGTTTTATGCAATGAATTCCAGTTCGTGTTTTACCTGTTTACTTTATTTCTCTCTTACGTATTATTTAGTACAAAACCTGGAAATAGTTTCAATGGTTTTAGCAATTACAAAGCTCGATAAAATATTTAAGTGCACCATGATGGCGAATTGGAGTATAATAAACATGAAACTCGTGAACGGCAAATTAACGCAGTACCGCAATCCTCTAATAATCACCAGAAATGACGTGAAACGTATCTAATTAGGGCAACAATTGTTTATTGTGGAGCTCATTCCACACAATAGAAGCGTGTTGGTAAAAGTTGGCCCAATCAAAGCGGAATGTTGCCACATTAAGATTATAATTTCGCTTCATTCAAGAGCAATAAGTGGCAATAAGGTCGCTCTCACGTATTGCTGAGAGGGCTAAAGGCACGTATTTTTCGCATTATCGGCTAAATTATTATAAAGGGAACAGACGTGTGGTGTGGTAGTCTAAGGAAACTGTACTAAGCGAAACAATTGCCAAGGAAATAGCACGTTCGTCACTTTAAAACGAGGCGAAATGAGCGCAACTTTGTGTGTCGCAGCTTTATGTTAAACTGTTAAAGTTGCAAGTGTTTTGCCGTCTTAATACGGTTTTCTTATGTTATCCTAAGAAAAGATATGTCAGCGTACACTCATAAATTTTATTTTAGTCTTAGAGTTTTACAATATTATTTGTTAGCATTTATAGTTATGGAATTTGATATACGGCCTTTTTTCCAACAACTTATCTTTTTTGCTGTTTTGATTTATAAACTGAAAAGCCAAAAAAATACATGTTAGAAACAGATATTTGTGTTCTGAAAAATAAAAAAATACTGGCTGAATTTTCATTTGAATTTTTTTACGAATCTCGCGTTCCGTTACCCAAACAATGAGAGCTTTCAACAAGTTGAGTACAAACATTACGTTTGGAACAACATATCATTCTAACATGAAACATTATGTTTAAAATCTAAACAATGGTAGGTTTAACCATTTCCATACTATAACATCAAAGTGACAAGAATGAATTAATATTTCTTGTTCGCCATCACTCGCTGATGTAGACACGTCCAAATCTTGTAGGATCATTGTAGAACAATGACTGGCAAAAAAAAAAAATCTTTTGATAGTTATGTACGTTGCCCTTTTCTGTAGGAGAAATTTCAGATTGACGAGTCCTCAAATCAAGTTTTTATTTTATATTTGTTTTTGTGCAGTAAGCTATCATTCATCTTCACGCTGTCTCAAAGAAAAACATTTCATTTGTTCTTACAAGCTTACATATAAACCTGCTTCGTTCATATTCAACAAATCTCTCATAAGTCTCGTCTTGTCGTTTCAAAATTTGGGATTTTTTTAAAAGTGCATCTTGGAAATTTTCACCTCTCCGTGTCCCAAGTTAATATTTATGACCGCGACACAAACAAAACATGGCTGCATTAGTATTCGATCGTGCTTTAAATTTTAGATTCGTAAACCGCTTTATCAAAAGCAATATCGTCTATGTATTAAACATTAGGTGCCTAAGTTTTAAATGCGGTCGAAGTAGGGACGTTTTACATCGAAAAGTTTGTAAGGACCTCGGAATTTTTGAGACTAATAAGTGTCGTAGCAAAGCCTGCATACTAAAGAGACATCCCGTGCATGGTAATAGGAACTCGGAGGGAATATAAAATGCCAGTATCTACCTACCTATCATTTTAGAGCAGTGGTTTTCAACCTACAGTGCGCGAACTATTGTTGTTCACAACAGCTTAAACATAGTTAGTAGTAAAACATGCTTCCCACTACAGTAAAACATGATTCTAAAACAAAAATTCTTAATTTTCTTTGAACATATTTTAAATTTCTATCAAAAATATTGTATTTTCATAATTATTTTCGTTACTTGAAATTTTTAAAATGTTCTTAAAATTTCAAATTCAAAATACATCTAAGATCTTTTACTTTTGCTTCTGCAAAAATTTTCATAGTTCAATTTTCTTCTGGACTTGTAGTTACAGGTCATAAAAAGGTTGGAAACCACTGTTTGAGAGGGTGCCGCTGTCAGAGTGTTTAAGATAACCCAAGACGTGACACCTATATCAAAGTGTTCAAATGTACCTAACGTGTCAAAATTCTTAAATAAGCTCAGACGACGCGAAAACTCGGCTTGTGAACTTATAACCCAAAGCCCCTGTTAAAAAATATTACTGGAGTACATGACGCGAATTTGAAACACACAGAGGCAAAGGACATGGAAGTGAATAAGAAAATGTTGCTTATTAGCTAAATTTATCGCTACGAGTACTAACGTGGACGAAAAATTGTCCAGAGGCACTGCCACGAGCAGTTCAAGCGATTATTTGGCGACCTAAACTCAACTGATAAAGGAATGGTGCTACACAGTGTATGGTGACTGGTTAATACAATTAGTGACCGATACTTAAACATGTGATTGCAGTCATGATAAGAAACCAATTTTCCTATCGGATCAAACCTGAAATCGCGAAAAACAAATCTGCTGATCACATATATATTTGTCTAACTGGTCAAAATGTACTAAACTTGCATATTTTTTCAAGATTCCAGGTTTGGCAAAGTAGTAAAAGTTGTTTTATATCGTGACTACAATCATGTGTTTAAGTATCGGTCACTAATTACCTCTCACCGTATATAAGATGTTAGCTCCATACCTCTTTCTCGCTCGCTCACATTTCAACACGTGATAGTAAGGCCCCAGTTTGTGAATCTGAAAAGCTTTGTAAATCAACCGGTAATTTGTAAAGCAAGACCGTTTTTTCTGTCTACAATAGTAATTAGAATCATATTTCTATGCAAAACGAATTCAGCGCCAATTCTTAAAAGGGTTCTTAGAAAGGAAGTTATTATTTTAATATATTCAACGTTAGGGTTTTGATAATAGCGCCACAATTAGTTTCATATAACCAGCACTACGCCTGTAATATCACATCACATCATTAGGTACACCTGAACTGGATCATGTTCTTAGAAATGGTCAATTTGTGCTGTGACAAAAAACATCCTGCCATATAATGGGGTCTTATCGCTAGCGCTGATTACACGTTCTCTCCGGTAACAGAAGGCAGTGCTATTAAATTGTCATTAAAGTCACCTCAGTGTCATCTGCGGCGTCCGTTTTCGTGGGACCAAGTTTTTGTTGCAGTTTTTAGTTTTACACTGCCTCCAAATCTCATTTGGCGCGCCACCGAGAATTTTTATCGCATTTTAATCGTTATCTCCGAGAAACAAAGTCACTTTTGTTGTTCCAAAGAGGTAAATAAAGGTTTGTCGGGTTTCGTTAATGACACTCGATGTAATTTGATGTAAATTGACCGCCCCGACCGACAGGAGCGGCCACGCAACATGTCAACTATGAAATTGTTACCTGACTAATGTTTAATTTTGGTGTGATTGATGTTTCGGACCTTTACTTATAAAGTTGGTTCTATATTAGTTTGATCGTAGAATGATTTGAATATTCAAACTAAATGCCGGGCGTTGAAAAAAAGGGGCATCGAATAAATTGTCTTGTTCCAAATCAGATTAAGAAAATCGATGATCTCGTTGTTCGCTAAAGTTGGAGGAACGGTAAAATTTTATTGATGACTGTCATGGTAATTCCGCGAGCTGGTATTACGAGGTAAAGAAATTGCTGCGCCAACCTCCTCCATTGCGTAATGGTCGATGTGACCGCGATATCTTAATAAGTGGTTCTTGATCAACCTTCGAGGAAGCCTCGGGCTTTGCATAATTGTTAAACGTCTCAGCATCGTTTCAGATGCGCAGAGATTGTAACCATTTACCCTATTATCGGGCCTTTGAAGAATTATCACGAATCGATTCTCAGAATTAAATTGTTATGTTAAAAGTTACAAGCTTCGTTCATTATGTTATCTCAAACATTTTCTTTGATGTTTCATAAATTCTTACTTTCAGATATGGTGGAAGATTTTGAACATATGTCATCAATGTAAAGTGTATATATAGCATGGGAGTCACTGTACGGGGCGCCTCATCTAGTGCGTAATGCATATATATCATATTATTATACTCAATCACACACACACAGTGACTTTACTCCACTTAAGTGATCTGCATGCTATAAATTTTACATTGATGACATTAGTGCAGTTTTGACGTATGAACGCTGTAAGTTTTAAAAGTTTTCATACACGACAATGCCAATAAAGCGCTGCAGCGGACTTTTGTACTTATTAACTTATCAATATTTTGATAAATCATTTCTGTGAATGTGCTTGTCTATCGCTAGGATATATGTATGTTAATACATTTGTAGCTGTCTTATGTAGCTCTTATGTATTATATCTTATGATATTATGGGAATAAATTAAAAAAGGTCTCTTGTACACAAAGTTTTGTTCTACTAAAACGCGATTGTGTTCTGAAGTTAATCCCGAAGTCATTTGAATTTCAGAATATCAAGTAGGGGTCTTCTGTTTGAAACTGTGGGATGTAATAATAATAATTTAAGATCGGTACTTATGTAGGTTCTTAAAAATATTTAGATTTTTACTGCGAAATGAAAAGATATGTTCTGTGCAGTGATTTCCTGTGAAACCATAGTAATCACAAAAGTAATACTGTCAAAAGAGTGTCAGTAAAAGTGCGTTTGGAAGCGTTACTGACACTTTTGACAGTCTTTTTGACACCTCTCCTCATATTATTCTTTATGTGATTTATGTGCATTTTCATATAGAAAATTACAGTCATGATTTTGTATGAAACCTTGTACTAGAGCTTATTTTTCAATTTATGCTTTTTTCTACTTATTCTTTCGCACAGAATAAGCTTATTATTAGTGAATAAGAGCATTCGAGCCGTTTTATTTAGTATTTTAAAACTAATGATATATTAGAAAAAAAGGCTAATTAAAGGTTTAAAAGAAAGAATATGGTTAGATAAGATTTTAGGACCGCTGTGAGGCCAATATGTGTGTTTTTTATTTTTATTTAGTATGAATTCTATGATTTTTAAATAAACGTGAATTTCGATTTGTAGGAATAAATCTTGTTTCTTATTATTTTCAATTTTTACAGTACCTTTCTCAACCTTTACTATTCAATTTAAATAGGAACATTTATGGGATCTTCTGGTAATGTCTTAAACAAAAAAAAAGATCCCTTTAAATCTTAAACCAATAAAATTATCTCCGGTTAAGAACGACCACAGATCTCACGGTCTCTTCTGCTCTTGTACACCATGAATAAGTTCCCGCTCGTGCATGACCGACTTTTTGCTCATTACATCGCAAAACTGAATAATCTTCATGGTTGCAGATAGACAAAAAAGTAAATAGATTGCATGAAATATGTACATTATTATAATATCACGAACAAAGAGGCTGAGCGTCATTATAGATCTAAAAAGCTTGATATTGCCCAAGATGAGTTCAGGCGAAACATATGTTGCAGTTTTCTTTGCGATTTTATTACGGATTGCAAAAACGATCTGGTCGTTTCTGCTATACTTGCTCCGTGAGTGGACTTAAGTTTTTTATACTGTTATGATTGATAACTGCAAGGAGGAACGGGTTTTGCAGCATATCGTTAAAACAGGAGCTGTGTCATTACCGCGGTAATTAATGTTATGTTTAATAAGATTTTACTTTTATGGTTTGTGTATTTGGGTTATGGAAGTAAAGTAAAAATTACGTAAACTGGTGCTACTTCCAAGTAAATTTTATTCATGTATCAGTTTCGAAGTTCTGAGTAAATTATTTAATTAAATTATACGTCATGTTTCAATGGTTTCGTCATAATGCTGTCGGAAATCGGATAATGCTTTTGTGGTGATTCATTAAAATAAGATACAATGACTAACGTTAAAACGAAAAAAAATAGTAGGAAAAAAATATGATTCCTATATAAGTTTGGTACTTCAATTATAAAACGGAAATCTATGCAGGATAAATTTTATTGAAAAAAATATCTGCTATAAAATCGTTCCTAACTAAAATTTACCTAAACGTATTTTATTGTTATTAACCACAATATCCTTTTGGGTTTCAATAGAAAAGAAAACAAATATATTTTATTTTAATGGTTTCATCATTATTTGACTGGCCTGTCAGCCTAGTAGTTAGTGATCCTGACTGCTAAGCCGGAGGTCGTGGGTTCGATTCCCACCCAGGACAAATGTTTGTGTGATGAGCACGATCATTTGTTCTGTGTCTGGGTGTAATTTATCTATAATATGTATTTATTTAGAAATATATAAGTATGTTTATCAGTTGTCTAGTACTCATAACACAAGCTCTGCTTAGCTTGAGACTAGACGGCGTTGTGTGATGGTTGTCGAATATTATTATTATTATTATCACCATCATCATCTCCGCCAAAAAACGTAAGCATAGTAAGTGCACATAGCCACGACTGAACAATCCTACAAAGTTTGAGCTACACTAAATTGACAAGTGCTTGCACTGACTGGACAGGTCAAATCTGTGTCGGTGTTTCATCAAAAGACCGTCTCAGACACAAAATTAAATCTGCATGGTTCTCTTGTGATTTCGACCATTACAGTCAGTTTACTGTATGTACTTTAAAAGACACTTTAACCGATAGCGAAACAAACTCAGTGTTTTGCTATTGATTCTTAGTGTAGTGAGCTAGGAAACACCGGCCTCACCTAACTCAGTGTAGTCAGCTAGAAAACACCGGCCTCATCTAGTATAAAAAAAATTATGTGTAAAAGTATTTTTTTAAAACCTATTTGCAAATGGCATTTATCATTTACTACTAATGACCCACAAGTGTCGCCAAAACAGCTCGTCCTGTGCATCTCGCTGGCTTCGTATACCCTCGGCTACTGGGCCATCGTCCACCTTGGTTCTTATGGTTCGGTATCTTCTGATTAACAGTCGACACTCCGAAAACATTTGTTCCCATCGACCATCTTTTCTGTGAGCTGAATATATATATATAAGAGGCTCTACACTTAGATATATTTTATTTTTTTATTTTGCATGTTAACTTAAACCTAACCTAACCCATAAAAATGTAAGCACACCGAATGCTGTTAAAATTTAACTAGTATGTAGGCAGCTAATAATAAAACAATCTTTTAGGTATTACGTTTCAGTAGAAATAAAATGTATTATTATATTGATATTTAATTTTATTTTGTTAACATAAAAATGACATAAAATCTAATTTTGTTGGAGTAACTTTAGAGAAGTTACTTTTAAGTTAATAATATTCAATTTGCTTGTAAAATGTAAGGCTTTGAACACATCGTTTGACAGTAAAGCAGGATGATAGAAGTAAAACAATAGTCTCTTTGTTATACAGCATGCGTAATTATTTGTGTTACATTGTTCTTGTGCTATGTCGCGACGCGTCACCGTGTCACCGTCGTCGGCGTAGTTATGTCGGCGGGGTCAACAACTCTCGTGTTTTGGTGATACTGAGCGACATCTATGCTGACATAAAGGAACTATAATTCTGAATCCTGCATCGCGGTATTAGACGTCGGTTAATCACTCGTGATCAGAAAGTGTATGCTTATCACATCATCATCATTTCAGCCGAAAGACGTCCACTGTTAAACATAGGTCTCACTCGGATTGTCGCGATCCTCACCCAGTCATCCACCTTTTGGTAGGTCTTCTAACGCTGCGTCTTTCAATAAACTGATTCCGAAATGTTCATACGGAGACCTATTATTACAGGTCAAATGACAAAATATCAAAAAATAAAAATATCCTTTGTCAACAGTCCAAAATCAAATACTGGGAACTTAACCGAACATGACACAATACCCATCTAGTTGATGGATTCTGCTTTTTCAAAGAAAATATACCTTCTCTAACACCACACTCTCAAATGTAACCGCGGCTTTAGTCAACAATATTAGAGCTATGAAAGCTGAGTATTATTACATAAAAAAAATATTAAGAAATTCAGTTTCCATTCCATTAAAGTTAACATAGCTTTGGATCTCAATGAGCAACTGAAAGAATACAGATGGGTTTTAATCAGTAAAATTCTGACACTCCCTCTCGCTACATTCATAGCAGGAGGAGTTAGTTATTCTACGGTTTGAAACTAAAAAATACACTTGAACAGGCTGCTTCTAAGGTGAATGAAAACTAAATTTTCAAAAAGACTGCTTAGCTTTGGTCTTAAAAGGATTGTATATTTATTTATTAAAACTTCATGCAACTTAAAAGTACAAAGGCGGGCTTGATGCCTTAGGCATTCTCTACCAGTCAACTGAGAGTATACTATTGAAAAGAAAACATGGCAGGTGCATAAAAAAAGAAAAGATTATTAATCCGAGAATTATGTGATAATGTGTTTTCCTAGAAAGTATCTTATTTGTTTAATTAAAATCACTCTACTGTGTATAGAATTTATTTAAAAAAATCCAAAATCATGATTTAGCATTCACTCATGAGTAGTTTTTAAACATAACTGAAGATGTTGTCAGCAAACCGTAGGGTTGTCAGCTAAGCGTAGCGTTCCTGCATAAGGGTCAAAGCCAACTGGGGCCAAGGGTTCGTGTCTGAAAGGAATAAATGAAAAAAAAACTGAACAGTAATATAAATAGAAATATATATGACGTATAAACGGGGTAGGTTACTTAGTCAGTAAGAATCTGCCACCGTTTTTCACTCCGACCAAGCGCAGGATTCGTCATTAGATGATTTTTACCAACAATAAAAAAAAATACAACTAAAGATAGATGCAGCAAATTTTCCATTATGAGCTTTATAATATTATTAATTATTATAAACTACACTAACAAGATAGATAATGAAAAATACAACGAACAGACACTGTCCATTCAACATTATTTGTTTATACAAAATATCCGTTATCGTCGGACACTCTGCTCCCGTCGTTCTATAATAACAGCAATTGTATGCCGCCCCAAGACTTCCCGCAAACGAGCCTAGTGTTTGTTATTACCAGAGACTAACTGTTTATCTCTGTTTTATTATTCTAAGAAGTCGATCATGGATTTATGGACTGCGTTTAAGGGTTGTTGAGTAGTTAGTTTAGGCCTCAGGCTTCGTTAGTCCAATTGCTAATAGTGGAAATGAATAGGAAGTGTTCCAGTTATTCAACTTCAGTTGTTTTAAAACACTTGTAATTATTTGTGAATTCTATTTAAAAAAATCGCCAATTCATTCAGAATAGGAGAACTGTGATGGCCCAGTGCTAACGGTCTCGATTTACAAATTTTACGACCAGAGTTGTGTTTTATTTTTATTTTATCACCACTGCTCTCAAAACGGTAAAGGAAAACATCTTGAAGAAACCAGCAAAGAAGATGCATTCTTGCACCAAAACTCCAAAGACGTGTGACATCCATCAACCCGCACTATGCTCGCGTGGTACATTAAGAGGAGAGAGGAGGTGACTCAGGTCTCCTCTTTCCCAATAGTGCGAACATCATTAGATTGTTATGCTTATCATTATCATTACATAGTATAAAACAAAGTTGTTTAGATCCTATGTATGCTTAGATCTTTAAAAGTACGCAACGGAATTTGATGCGGCTTTTTTTAATAGATAGAGTGATTCAAGTGGAAGGTTTATGTGTGTAATAGATGCATAATATATTCAATATCAGTACCCGTGCGAATCTGGGGCGGGTCGCTAGTATTAAATAAATATTGGACGTTAATGACGGATATCTAATATGGTAGCCACAATAAAGTGCTGTCCCTTAGAGAGCGCCAGGATTACCCGAAAATAAGTCACGTGACACTTGAAACGCGCAGAGCAACCGAAGAAACACAGTGGGTTTTACTTAGAAAAAGTTTGACACTAGTTCTTCTACCCAAAGCAGGAAAGATCGTTAGATGATTTACCAACCACAAAAAAGGGATTAGCTTTTAGTACAGTACAAAACAGAATTGTGTAAGACAGGCCTTAACCCTGCGGTGGGACAATAATACATAAGCTAGTTAGATAAGATTAGACCAGTCTGCATTTGTCTTAAACTACATCAGACAGAAGTCTGAAATTTCTCTGGAGCTGTGTCTAGATTATTTGTGCCTGTTGGATAGCTACCCATCCTATTACATAATTTACTAACAGAATGTTCACTAAAACAAATCAAATCTTCGTCTAAAACAATCTTGCCATGCATCTGACGTCTAATGCTTTTCAAATATTACCCTACTCGCAATATATCCCGTACATTTATCTAAAATAACTCATAAACGAATATAAAAGGGTGACACTGATACACCCCGCTGTTTCTTTATGTTTAATGTTATTAGGCCGAAATGGTTTCCTTTGAATCGGATCAGGACAAGCCCTTTTCATTGTAAAGCAAATGATAATGGTAATGCTTGGACACCATGTTGCGCTTTATTGTGAATCATGGATATTAGAACACATAGAAGAGGCGACGCGTTGCAAATAAACGACATAGCTAAACCCATATGAATTAATTTTAAAGTTGTTCGGTACCAGTTTTCGGCCGTAACTTCAGTAGACAACCGACCAGTGCCATATAAAATTTTATGTTGATATTATTTCCGACGAGAATTGATGAATGGAAGATAAACTTTACCTTTTCTGTACAAAGATAATCGTGTAGTTAATAAATTTACACATAATACAAGTACTGACAAGGCTACAAAAAGTTTACGTTTCTTACACATGTATTAATGGTAAATTGATGTTGATTGACATATCATGTTATGAAAAAATGTATAAATTAGTCTTTTAAAAACCGGTAACATCGTATGCCCTTATCGGTATGCGGCTAGGTAGCTGATGTCCTTGGTGGCTGCCTGTTTCTACTTCGTATATAATTGGATTAAAATAAATGTGTGTTTTTAATTGCTCAATTGTTTTCTGAGCGGATATTTTTTGCCGTGTGCTTGGACATAAATGTTATTTCAACTTCATTGCAAGTGACATTACATTGACTATTAATATCAATGCCTGGGATATTATTTTTTTAGTATTGCTTATTACTAATAATACGGCAGAAATATTATAAAGAATGCTGTATCAACTAGTATTTTTTGTTTTTTAGATTATGTTAAATTGAGCGACCGTAATTTATTTATTGAATTGATTACGGTTTTTACTGTATTTAATTTGATATTTCATACCGATACATATTCTTTATTAGGTATAGTATATATCTATTTTAATTTACCCAATATGATACATAGAATATAACATACAATGAACGGTTTTAGCTTTGACCTTCTGGAATTTCTTATAGGCAACCTGAAAAAAGAGAAAAAAACCTTTAGACATTTTTGCTTACCATATGAACTCTATCGTATAAATAAACATCGATATACTAATTCTCGTTTCTGGAAATGCGCTTTTCCAGATATTATTGATCCTTAGTCACATCCAGTAACAGGACATCATTGTTTCCATCGCGTTAGAGTTGGGAGTCCACACGACACTAACATTGGAGATAGGACGGTCGTTATGTCGATAATTTACTGGGGAAATGACTAAATAAACACAGATATGAATGATAGAGCCTCCTGTCGCCGTTCGTGAAACGAGGACGCTGGAAGGGTAAACTCGAGAGCTGATTGAGTAGGGATTTTGATACTAGAGATGTGAATTTAGACGGGGACAATATCGATAGCCAGTGTGCTATTGCTGGTGTTGTGTTGAAGAATTAATGTGTTGTGTTGGTAATTGCTGTCAATCTGCTACTGTCATTGGATTAATAATATCATGGTTTGGGGTAAACATGGTGATGTTTTATGAACTGCTTATTTAAGTAAATGCTTGTACTAAAACTAGTAAAGCAATTTTGCTTTGGTTTGTATTAACGCTGTATAAATACCATCTGAAGTAAGTTACTGTGAAATTGCTACTATTTAGGTGTACAATAAAGATTATGCTAACTATCTTTCTATCTGAAAATACTTATAATATGACAGAACCGCAACCAAAAAGAAAACACCATGGCTATGGAACGCAAATAGCAACTTAAGAAATACGAGGTTTTAGTCAATAAAAGTCCAAACTCCTCGCTCAATCCAAAACTTTTATTTTAATTGTAAAGAACTAAAAAACGAAGACAGACGAATGAGATACCCTCTCAGTTTCAAACAATCACCATTTAGTTTACGCTATGTATTAGCAATAACTAAATTAGCACTTTAACTAATACGTACTGCTAAAGCGAGAAATACTCATACTCACTCACACCCACATAATTATAATAAATGTCGAAATAATACTGATTACTCAGTTACTTCAGCGCCGCGGGTCACAGGCTGCATACAATGTATCGACGCACAACCTAGCAATAACATTGTTACTGGTCGAATTGTAAAGCCGAGACCAGCATGTCGCCTGCAGTACAATTGTGGTTAACCGATGCGGGCAGACGGAATTCAGAATTCTGACATCTGACCGTCCATAACTTCGCTGAATCCGATTATAGGTGTATACGATCGAGACATGTTATATAAAAGCAGTCTATGGTTATTTACAATAAGGAATTTCAAGCGTGAATCAAAGTTTACAGGGTTGAAAATTACACGAAGTACAAAATATTTTTTTATGATTTTAGGACCTAAACTAACGAAGCAGTCATTATTTCCTTTGTGTATTTTACTACAGCCCAATTTGGTCAATTAGGTGGGTTTGCTTCTCAGTAAAGTTGTACTAAATTATTATACTTATCATGATAATAAATTCTGTCTTTTTGATAAGTCAGGCATACTTTGTGACTGATGACTGTCAAATTGTAGTCCATTAGTATTTTTTTTTTTTTTAAATTATAGCTACTCAGGTACCGTATTGTCACCTAAATATTTATTACTTAGTAACGAATGACACATTCCGGAACAGTAAGTCCGTACCCAAAGCAATTTATCAAATAAAAGAAATACAAATCAGATCACGTTGAATCATTTAAATTTGAACGCATAAGTTTTTTCTGCTTTGCAATTCAACTAAATAACACATTCGTTTTATCATGTCACGACTCCGTGTACCTAATTTAATGCCTAGTTGACGTAAGGTCTGTGACCCGTGTGTCTGGGGATCAAAAATCAAAGTTGTGTCTCTAGCATGTGAAGTATCCAGACAAAAATAAAATATTCTTTTTAAAACACTGCGTCTTCTACATTCTGGAGGTCTGCGTGGATTTTAATATTACAAAAGCCTTGTCTGTTTATCTACACAAATGAATTACTAACACACTAATATTATAAAGATTTGTACCTATGCAGTTTGTTACTTGTTCAAGCTCAAAAGCTTAAAGAGTTTTGGATGAAATTTGGTGTACAATAAAACCATATCTTAGTAATCGGTGATTTTTTGCTTGACTACTTAACTATCCCGGTTTAATTCATTAAGCCCAAAGAGGACACCGGTGTCCGCACACCTAATATCTTTTAATTGTGTCTGTAATTACGGTAGTCGAAAGGTGAAATTAAGCTTTTGTAGCTTTATTTTTCATCGACACATTAAATCAAGTATGTGCCTATAGATGCAAATAGTTGTATCGATATTATGAAAACAATTACATCGAGTTACGTGTTAATCAGATAAATTCATAATCCATTATTAGGAAATACAAGAACGCTGACAGATCTCCCACCAATGACAGTTAATATAATGAAATCTGCGATTGCTTGAGCTTAGTTTACGAATGCATTTACAAAGTAACATTTAGATTTAGCACCTTAATTATAAGAGTTAAAGTTTAATTTTGTTTGCAACATTCGTAAATTAGCAATCCCACGAAACGATAAATCCGACAGATAAGAACTATTAGCCGTACCAGTGACATTTCCAGTATGATGAAATTGCAGAAAATAGTGGAAACTTAACTAAGTTTCTGCCCGTAAGTGTTGTGACGTTAAAAATTTATAGCTTCGTGAACTGCAGGTGCTTAAATTATTCCGGAGATTATTAGACGGCAGAAAGACGCCCACACTTTCATAAGAAAACGGAAATTGTTTGTCTAAGTCGAAAATTACACTTTAATTTTGTCTTTTGACCTTTCCTCGACACTAAGACAAATTTTCAATAGCAAACAAACTGTTTTGTATTATTATGTAAATAAAGTTTATTCACATTACCAATAATGGAAAATATTATTGGTTTCCATCAATAGAACAAATTGCTTTTTATGGGCTTTCAGTTAAATAAACGCAATTCACGAATGGTTGGTAAAAAATATTGAATTATCTTAAATTAGGAACAATTTGTTACCGCAACCATTACAACCAATCACTACGCCCACTGAAGCTTGTAACGTTGCACTACCCACTACTTCCACCATGCTATATCTAGATAGACATAATACTCGTACCTGTTCATAAATAATTTGATAATAACTTTATTTGACCTTTCTAAGTAAGCATTTAGGTTAGAAACGTGGCCTATAAACTAGCTAACAACTTATTGTAACGAGTCCTCTCGTACTACCATAAAATCAAACTAGTGACATTTATATTAGAAACAATTATTATGGTAATTGAATCTGTAACATACAAAGCAGCTGTTGTAATATATTGTGTTATTTTAAGCTACTAGATAACAATGTCACTACGTAAATTATTATTTTCAATTTGAGGAAAAAATATAAGCAATAAAATGGATATTTGAAGATGGAGAACGTGGTAATCAACGTAAGTTATAGGTAATTATTGCAGAAAGTTTAACGTACTCTCTGCTACCTGACGTATTCCATTGATCATCTTTCAGTGCTTTTACAATAATAACAAATCGTGTAGCTCCACAATACATTTCAGTATGATTCTTTCAAATATTCAAACTCACTGACTATGTAAACTCCAGTAAATAATGTATTGCAGATATAGCTTCAAATAATCGAATATGTCGGCCGGACGTCAGCGGCGGCGAGGCCGACGTACTGCCAACGTGACGTCACGTGCAGCCTACCCGCCGATCTGCTGCAGTTGGCAGATGGTAAAATTGTACTTAATATAATAATAACGTCTGTCCGATGCCTCATTTCAACTGAGCTATTTTAGTGGAAACTGAACCGAGATTTTTATTAAAATCGACAATGTAGAGCTAAAAAATGATCAGTTTAGAGAACCAGTTTTATAAATCATCTTTGGATCTACAAAATATTTTTTGAACGGCGAGAGAACTACAATGATTGATGACGCTGTAGGTAATGATAATTTAGTAAAGAAAAAAAAAGATTCTGATGCAATATCACAGTTAAGATTTACTCATAATAAGAAACGGTAGATATACTCGTAGCTACACATCTCTATTTTGAAACGAAGAAAAAAGAGCACGGAAATATTAAAAGCCATATTAATTATTCATGTAAATAAGATAAGATTAATGGAATGTTAGCTGTCGATAGATATACTACCAATAGTGCTCTTTACGTCCAGCGTTTGCATGTTCGTATGACGTTATTGGCTCCCGAATGATTACGTTAATGGATACCACGTTTTAACGATCTTTTAGCTCTTGAATTGACTATAAAAGAGATACGACTGAATTTATGACCATTGAGACGTTACCTTTAATCTGCTACTCTATTAGTCCCATGCGAATTCTAATGTATTTTATATCTCGGCCCCGTTTTAAAGATCAAAGATTATCGAATTCATTAAAACGGATATCACTTTTAAAAGTTTTATGTTTTTTCTAAAAATTGTATGCACGTTATCGGAATTCAGATAACTGAACACGTTTAATTAGATTTTGTAGTGCTACAAAGTTTGACTGCGGCGTCGGTATACAAAAAAGACGAAGTACCTATTACTGGTTTCAGTTATTGTATTTATGTAAGTTTTTTATTTACAAATAATAATAAAAAAAAATATATAATTTTAATATTTTTTTATTTATAAATAATCCTTACTAGTATTGTGCACGTCTATAAGTGACAAATTCACCACAATATTATTCATTTGCAAATTTTAGTCTGTATAATGTTAATCCAGTGAAGGAGTCGTAAGTGTGTCGATATAAATAAATAAATAAATAAACTAAGCTACATAGAATCTAGTGCAACGTACCAATGACATACATACAATTGTTATTTCCTCAAAAGACAGTACTCGTAAAACTTCGTGATTTATATAAATTACTTTAATTTTAATAAACGCAAAGGCAACAGCGTAAACAGTATCCCATTTTTCATCATCAGCCAACTTTATGTAGCCGTTCTAAGCTCCAGTTAAATAAATAACCGCAAAATTCAATTCAACAAACCGTTATAAAATAAGCTGCAGGCTACAAAGTCAAATCGTTTTGCGCGGTTAACCACAACGCTTTCTGTCAGGTAAACCATGGATTTGAAAGTTTAAGTTTAAACTTACAGTTCTCGTCTGTAACCGAAACCCTTCAATATTTCAAATAGCGCATCAATATTTTTAACCAACTATTTGCATACCTGTTGAACTTCAGTGGTAAATTCTCGCCATATTGATCTTCTGGGAGTGAAACGATTTTGTTTTTCATCACTTCTTATATTTTTATCTTTTGCTGTCGATACATTCCTACAATTGTTTTGGATAACAAATATTACTGAAAGTTTCAGAAATTGTATTGTTATCCAAAATTATTTTATAACAATACAATTATATTCTCGGGATGCTATTGCAACAGGTTCTGGAGCACATTGGAAATATTTTCCAAAACCTACATAGACGGCTTTCAAGTCATAATTTGCAAAAAAAAAAAACTGCATCACTGCTATGTAGAATGCATCGCATCTATGTATTTGTGCGGAGGTTGATTAGATAGATAGAAGAGAGATAGAAGTAGATAGAGATAGAAGTAATATGTTGTACTAACACGATAAGGGTCACCTCCGAAATAAATGAATTTAACACACTTTAGATTCAATTAGCTTAAATTTTTATATCCACGTATATTATTAAATCTTTAACATTCATGTTCTCCAGCTTTTTTGTTTTCATTCAATCACCACTGTGGGTTTTATCTGACGCGGTCTGTCGCCCTCTGACAAAAAACTTACTTTAAATTATTGCCCGCTATATGTTGCTGGGCTCGTCTTGAAACGTCCCCCGGCTATCCCTAATACTCGACGAAACCAATTTGAATTCAATTTAGCTTTTTTTCGAGCAAGCTTTTGTTGCCTCCGAGTTGTGTTTACCTTATTCGATTTCTGTAATTTCATTCATAACAAACTGGATTTGGGGTTCGAAAAGCCCATCGGGGTTGACAGGGGCGTTTGAAATAATATTCTCTTTGATAAGAACCGGTTTGCAGCGAGACAAGTGGTGGGGCCCATGGTATCGGGCCATAGATTCGAATGGGATTTGTCAATGTGAAGTGACAAAAACTAATTATGTCCCACAATGAGCCGGTCTGGGGTAAGGGATCCGACGGATGGATGTGATATCGATTTCAACAATTGATTGGGTTTCATTGATGATGTGTGAATCAAACGGGAACTGAACCAGCCAGCTTTTATTGAATCGAAAATTAAAATTGAATAGGAAAACTGTAAAGTAATGGAAAAGGAATATGCTGACGCTTTAGAAGATACCCGCAGACACACACACAAAAGTAATTTAGAATTAGGGTGAATAGAAGCATAAAAGTTAATAGTAACTGTGGGTACTTTTTGAACACAAAGTTGAAAATTGGTTTATAGTAAACAAGCGTTAAAGAGAAACATCGTAAGGAAACTCAACATTTGTATTTTAGTATGATGGTGTAATAAATTTCAAACGTCTGTAATGCACTGAAAACGGCAGCACATCGGAATATAGCTTTAGATATAACGTATTTATCCATCTTGATCTTTAATAATAGTGTTATATTTTATGGTACTTTACTACAAGATATTTCTTCCAAATTGCATATTAAATTAAACAGTAAATATGCCACATACGGTCCAACCTAGCCAAAGTTCAACAAAACTGACATTTCAAGAATCTGAATTATTCAATTTCATGGCATATAGTATGGCAATACACGGCCATAAATATGGTTTTTACATCTATGTAAATGTATCTAGTAATGTCGAATTGAATTATAATAGGGAAAGTGTCTAGATTTACACTATTAAGCACCTAACACAGCAGGGAAAAGCTTTTAAGATGAAAAATCTATATAAATCGTAGAATCGTAGATGAACTTGTGAAATTCAAATGAGAAAGTTCATAATTCTCGTTATAATGCGCTTTATAGAACGTTATAATATAATCATTGGCGGTCAAACATCAGCATTTGCATTTTATAACAACATCAAATATTTGTAGATATGTTACGGGTAATATGTCTTTTCCGGCATTGTTTAAAATAACTGATTCAGGAAATGTATGGAATATTATTTTACTTTGTCTGGGCATTTTATAATGTCAAAAGTTATGTTGACAATGTACTATCGCCAATCGCAAGATAAATTGCTGGAGCCTCGCAGAGTACCTACTTAATTACCAGTTAAGTTAACCTCCGACACAGGTTCCTAGGTAGGAAATGTAGGAACCTGTGTCGAAGTTTCATAATTTTATAGCGACATTAATGTCACCAGATAAGAACTATCCTGCATCGCGTTGTTCGATTTTTTACACATTTTGAACATATACATACAACAGTGGGAAATCAATTATCGGACAGTTGTCAGGACCAGACAGAACACCCGCATTTGAAGAAACAGGCGTTTTGACACAGGTTTACAGAGCTAATACCCTGTTCAGTACACCACAATAAGTTGTTGAGTTCAAATGTGCTGTGCTGAGTCTTGTACTTACTACTGTACTACGAGTACCTAAATTTTAACAAAATCTGTTTTCATTGTTCTTCTTTTTTTCTTTGCGTGATCGCCTTTAGAAATTCTATACAAGGCCTAGGCATTGTGTGGGTAAGTAAAGTAAACTTAACCGAATATTTTATACATTGCCTGGGCGAGCTCAGCATTTTCTGAAATCACTAGGCATTCTTTACTTTGCCGGTGTCACGTATAAATCTTGTGTTATATGAGTGGACCGTTACAATATTTTTGTCAATTTGTTCGTAGTGAGGTTTCCCGCTGGGAGTTCGAGACAAGACAAACAATAACCCGGCGCCCTACGGACACTTATTGTTTCGCTAGAGTACTGATTATATCTCATCTCGGCGCTAATAGACCATTGACAGGCGGCTCTTCAGCATCAATTGGAAATAACAATATATTTGTCTTTAGTTTATTCGTATTTCTGTGCCGGTGACAGGTTTAGAATTTAAGTGTAAAAGTTGTCAATTTTTCCAAAGTGATTCTGTATTTAATAAAAATGAAAAGGTTTTCTTTTTGAGCAGAAAAATAATAGGTTTGCTTGTCTTGTGAATAAGAGATTTACAATTCTGTATCTTTTTAGATTAAAATAATCTTCGTTGATATAATATTTTTTTTTTCTTATTAACTAATATAATCATAATTATGTCAGTAGATCGTAAAATAATGTAGTAAAAATGAGCAAATTATTTACTATCTTGTCATAAGAGAAATATGAACACAAAAATGAGATTCATATAAAAAACATATTGGTAGGCCGAATCATTTATTTCTGCTCGCGGCATCTTTTCTGTACATGTTTTTCGCAAATTGGTTTTTTAATTATGTCTCTTTTATGCGTCTAATTTAGGGTTAATCCGGTTCTTTGAACCACGTTGCCTCGAGCACCATATTGCCCTTCTATTGTACTCTTTATTAAAGGGACCCCATGATAATTTTCGTTTCCCGTCTTACGCAAAGCGAAGGGTTACACAAGATGCTATTCAACATCGGAATCTCAATTTAGTTACTAAACAAGGTGTCTAATACACAGGATATTACAGTGGGGTAGCTTGAAAGGCTCCGACCATTTGCTCATTAAAGTCGTTTTGTTATTACTTGTAAACAACTTAAAGTCAGTATTAAAATCTTTAGACCCAACTTATTTGATACAGAATCTAGTCAATCTATTGACTGCTTAGTTCATTGCTACAAACAAATTGTGTGCTTACAATTCTGCATATTATATTTATTGTTACACACTAAAAAGGTGGAGACTGTGCTCTGAGTTTTCTTGCGTGATCGTATCAGAAATTAAGATCGCAGAAAGAACTGCTACTCTGTTACTGCTACTGTTACTCACATAGCCGTATTTTACACTTTGTACGTCATAATGGACATAGCACGTTGAATGTCGACAGAAGTAAAAGGCCTATGCTCTATTCCAGGACTGGTCTACCTGTGTACAAGTTTTATCCAGATTCATTCAGAACTAACAAACATACACACACACTCACAAAATTTCACGTTTATAATATTTTACTGCGATACATAGTTGCATCTGATTTGACTGGAAGCCAACCCAAATTAGTTGGAAAAAGACCGGAATCCCGAAATTAACATAATATACAAAAACAAACAGACAACCTCTACAAGACTCAAATAATTGTTGAGTAAACTAAAGCATCTTATGAAACATCTAACCTAGAATTTAAACCAACTGAGCTTAGAATTACAATAGTTCCCAGTCTTCTCCTCGCCTACTTCCGCGAGACAGTTCATTTCAAGCAAATGTAAATCCTCCCGTGGTCCCAAGCACTTATCCGTAGATAATCTACGGGTGAACGCGTACTAAGAGACAGAACCGGTCCGTAATATACCTGAGTTTATATAAATAAACGATTACGCTTCTCAGCTATTAAAAGCAAACATTATAAATCAAATGGGGAATAATTGTGCTTTGTTTTGCCCGAGGTCAGTGTAATCAGGCGTTTGCTCTTTATTTTGTATCCGAACCTCTTCAACTTATACACATTCATTTTTATATGTATACACACGCCATAAATTACTTTATGTAGACATTTGCCTCTGTTAAATAACCAAATTGTGTAGTAAATTAATGATTAATAATTATAGACTTTAAAATTGATAGCTTTTTTTTCTGTGATGTTTTAATGAAGTTTTGGGAACCGCACTTTCTAGTTTAAATAGCCACTGGGTGCTAATTTTAGTATATTTATGGTTTTAATGTAGTAACTTTTTGATTATTTGGAATTGGTAAATGACTTCCACTCTGTTCTGTTCTTAGCTTCATCTATGTTAACAGATGGCATTATGAGTTAGACTCGTACAGTCTTTATGTAGGAGTCTAACTCATTCAGCAAAAACTGGTAGTCACATCTCTTTTTGTGACTACCAGTTTTTGTTCTTCGGCATGTATAAAGAGCTTTTTTTTAATGTAGTGTAATAAAGGACCAACTCCAGCTATCTCAAGAGGGAACAAAGAGTGTTATAATCATGATCCAGGGACACATGCATTATACGACACCCATGGGGCTTAGTAGGGCGATAATATGGAGTGGCCTTGGCAGTATAATAGCGATACCTAATACCAAGCATAACGCTTGAACTTAACGGCATTACGAGTTAGACTCCTACATAAAAGCTAGATGAAGCTAAGGAAAGAACAGAGTAGAAGTTTTTGGAAGACACGTCTTCTAAAAACTTCCAGCCTTCGTGCAAGTCTTAGAACTTTTGCCTTACAGATACAATAAGCTCATAATAAAAATATTAGAACATATAAATCAGACACAAAAATAGCTAAAATTAAGATATATACGAGTATCTATACAATGATCACACTCAATAAATGGTTTGAAAACGACTACTGCAACTCTAACATATAAGTGAATTGACACTAAACTTGGTTAACGATAGAACAACAGTACTAAAGGCAACCCTATATTCGCACTGTTAATAACTTCTAAACTACTCTTAACAATCCAGCAACTTATGTCGGCAAGTGTATAACAAGCTACAATTTTCGCAAAATCATTATTCATAGTACACTTCACCATCAAAAGATAATTAACGTGAACAATGCACCTCTAACAAGACAACTTTCTAATAGATCCGAAGGTGTTATAGTTTCACAGGACTAGTTAATTAATTCCCAAGTAATCCATAGCGTTGATCGACGTTATCCATTGCGCTATCTATTATCGTATCTCTATCAGATATTGAGATTGTTAAGTCAATGTAACATGTATAACAGGCGTATATCGTGAAATGTCGCTTTGACGTTTATCGGTCTTGATGGCTTACATTGTAAAGTAGAAGATAGAAATTTTGAAAATGAAGAAAAAATTAATATGTCCAACCTTATCGAAGGAATATCCAAGTAGGCTGTAGATGGTGTTGAAATTATGCTTGTAGTTGGAACAGAGGTGACAAGAATATTGCATTATTTTGATGGTATAATGTATATTGTGGCAACAATTAGGAATGCAGTCACATCTTCAGTTTAGGGTGGGAGTCTAAAACTAGTTATTCATAATCGAAGCGTTGTAAATGCAAAACAAAAGAACACCTACATCAATATAAATCTCTATGAGATACATATCGAATGAAGCACGAGGTCTGAGTATTCGTTCTTATACATTTTTTTTTCATAAAACAATCCTCTTTCGTTTCCGCCAGTATCGTCATCAATCTCTTTTTAATAAAATTAATATTGATTATTAATTACCTAACTGCTTGGCTAATCAGCCATCAATTTCCAAGTTATCGCCACATAATTGCCACTTTTAGATTCACAGTAGCACTACGTTAAGCTGAGGCTATCTAAATGTCACCTTATTTAACTTTAACACCAGGTTAATTGACCATAAATTAAGTGCTGACTTAAAGGTTCGCCAACTCGCTTGTTCCTCCTTCCCTTACATTTAGCTACCTTTAATTTAACACAACACTTTGTGCTCTAATTACGTCCATGTTCGTTTTTGTTTTGTTTGGAAACCATTTTTCTTTTTTTGAAATTCTCTTTTCATTGTTCTCATGTTTTATTTTTATTTCTGACCAGTACTATGACGCGTCGCTTTTTTTGTTACTCACTATTCAAAACTCTTTTTTGTTAATTTGAGAGAGAATGTTAATACCAGTTTTATAGGTTGTTTGTTGCGAATTTTCGTGTGTTTCAAGTGTTTCGAGCCACATAAATAATTAAAATTAATGTGTCGTGTTATTCGTATGAGATTGAAAACATTAATCACATCAGTTGACATAAAAAATAAGTCAGTGCGTTCTGCATCACCATTTTGAAACGATTTCTTGGAACCGTTTTGTTATTATAATAATGTTTTTAGTGTTTCGACCAAAGTCAAAAAGGTTATTCTGATTAGATGTTTTATGCTTCGTTGATATAATATTTTGTTTTTTACGATGTCTTATATTAAGGTTTTGTAATTTATTTTACTGCCAATGTGAATAAAATATCGTTACTGGACGTATAGGTCTCTTCTAATTGAAAAGTCTCCTTGCTACATACAATACATATTGGTATTTAGTAAATTATAAGTATTGGACAATTTTAAATATTTCAGAAGCAAATTTAAGACATTATACTATATCTATATTAAGCTTTGAACTTACAGAAAGCACGATCTACACAAGCAAGCACCCCGCACACTAACGCTTCTTTCCTGTTATCTACCCAAGCCACCTGTCTCTAAGCATTGACTTTGTTTGTGTCGCGACCCGTCCCATTCTAATTAGCTTCTGTAGCGGCAGAGACAGTCCATTAATTATAACACAAAACGCGGTTTGATCCGTACAAACGATGTTGGAAAAAAGTTACAAAAGTTCAGCTTTACAACTGGAAATTTGGAAGTTTGGACAACATCTGCCACCGACTTACAAGCACGTTTATTTTAACTTTTTGGCACTGTGTTTAGTTTTTTTGCTATCGCATCTAAGGTTTTAGCTGTTGAAAAATCTGGGAATATTTTATACATATTGCTTGCTATATGGCAGTCAAAAGTGAGCTCGTAAAACATAAAATTCGTACCTTAAAACCCACACGATGAGGCCGCGGCAGACTAGGAAGAAGATGGCGGGACGACTTAGGTATCTTTCTTAAGTATTGGCAAGAAGTGACTGAGAGCCGGGGGCAATGAAAGGAATCTTGGGTGGCCTTTACCCAGCCATTATTATTACCATTTCTTGCTAATTTGCTTAAAGAGAACACGTCCATTAACTTTTTAATGCGACCACAATGATCATGAATTCCAAATTATTTATTAGCTTCAGTTCTCAAAAACCTTTTCTCAAAAATATTTTTATGTCAAGCTTTAAAGATGTTTGCTCTCGAAATAGCGTTTATTCACCAATTTTATTAACAATACAATAAAACACTTAACAGCTACCTGGAAGACGAGACAATAAAATCAAAAAGGTATCATATCGTAATTAAAAGTGACAAGAGAATAAAAAACACTTTATTAGGCAGGTTCAGTACGAATATGGCCGTTCACGATGAGTCAGGACTAAACTTCGTAACGGTTAGTACGCAACAAAATTAAGTTAATCGTTTTCATCGTCATTGAGAAGGGGAAAATCATCTGCCTTATTAATTTTGTTAAGGAAGCGTTCATCATATTTGTCTTAAGTTTTAAGGAGCTTGTCTTGCGAACTTTCTTTACTTGAAACTGTGAGCATCAATGTATTTGAAATCTTTTGTTATGGCGATCTTAGTAGTTAGTGTTTGAAATTTAAACAAATAACTAAATAGTTATTTGTTTAAATTTCAGTCTTCATGGTAAAACTATTCGTCAGTTAGACTATCCGTTACTGAGTGCTAACTGTTCTGGATACCTTCACAACATATTTTTAACATCACACATGGAAGGCACCTTTGATGATGTGCGGATCCAGGTGAACCACTGCTCAAATAATCTGGTCAAACGGGGTTTCTTTGACCATCGAGATTTATCGAGGTTGCACTCAGAAACTCTCACCCAGAGACAGAAACCTTCCAGTGGACACAGTGGAGCACACGGTCGAAGTGTGCCCCGCTTGGCCAGAGCATTGCAACTGTGTCCTCGTGAGGGCGATCAGCGGCGGCGATCTCTCGCGCCGCGCCTTGGTAGAGCCCATGATCCGAAGCGAAGAGGAGTGGCAGGTGGTCGCCTCCTATTGAAAAGCAGTAATGCTAGCAAATGAGGAGGCTGACTGCATAAGGCAACGACGCCAGATGCCGCCGGGATTCTGATCCCGACTACCAGCCACCGTAGGCACGGTCTTGTGGATGGCGAGCAATGAGTAGCCCAGTCGACTGTTCCCGCACGCCTCAAAGAGTTGTCAGCAAACGTAGAGACCCTGCAGAAGGATTGCAGCTAACTGGCGCCAAGGGTTCGCATCTAAAAGGAAAGTTCTGGCCCTGGTATGTATGGCAACATAGGAATGTGGTGAATGTTTAGTCAGTTTCGTCATTGGATGATATTTACCTACCGTAAAAAAACCCAGAGACAGAAGAAAAGAAAGGGTGTCGAAACTTTACCCAAGACGTGAGCGCCGTTGCTTCATGCGGTCGCCCTCCTCTCTGGCCAACGGAACATCCTCGATCATTGAGATTGCCCTTCCCCATCCATGAGAAAACTGTCTCAAGATAATTTACTCTCACGATAAAAAGCCGGCTTATCCAAAAACCGGTTTGCCTATGTACGAATCATCAAATTTTGATCAGCCGTTTGGGGGTAAACACTCTATAAGCACATACAACGTTACGTTACGTTCATAAAATTAGTGACTTCATCATCTGTGTGACGTTTGAAGGATTGGCTGCTGAGGTTTGTTATGGTGTAGATTATCGGGTCTCAGTGCCTTGTGTATTGGAGTTTAATAAACTCCAATACACAAGGCACTGAGACAAATATATAAACTCAGTTTATATATTTGTAAAAGTACCCACGATACAGGAATAATACCAAATGTGGGCCAATATTTATTTAAAAAACAAAACCCTCGACTATAAAAATTCAGTACATGTTCAGATTTTGCAAGAGCTTATTTCCAGCTACGATGTGAACAGTTATCAAACGACTGCGTATAGTTTTTCATTCAAAATATTTACGTTTTTAACCCAATTAATTCCACCTCCAAAAAAGCAGGCAGTACCAATTTATCCGTGCATTTCCACAATTTATTGTTACACCAGTAACGCCACTGTTTCCTAAAAAAATATCACCGTGTATAAAATTGTGACAGCCGGTGATTTACACCCGAAACAAAATCTCCCATGAGTTATGCCCTTTTAAACGCGACACTTGCTAACAATGCAGCTTTCTCTTTGTCTCTCTACGTAGGCGTCTAGATTGTTTAGTGCCTTATGCTGCTATGATGTATGGAAACCCGAGTTCTGATGTCACATCGTTATATTAAAAACGCAGAATGGGCATTTTGGTTTTTTTTTTTTATATTAACGCGTAAAATAAATTTTGTTCAATGCGCAATGTAAGAAATCTTTTTGTCTGTTTTGGAGTAATTAATTGCCTTCTTAAACCACCCACTGCTAAATGTACATTTTATCCTGATACGTAACTTTTTCTTAACGTAATGCTCAAACGCCTTCATAACAAAATAAGAAATAATTTTTTGATGAAAATGATGATCAACGAGAATGTCACGGGTGATCTATGAATACTGTACTTTGAACAGCAACCAGCCGGTTGCATTGTTAGAGCAAAGTCTTGCTGAAACTATAGATTGTATCAGTGATTGACGAGAAGGGGACTTCGTTGAGGCCACAGAGAGGTTACTACTGGATAAAGTAATACGATAACGCGATATTATAAAGTTATATAGCAACATCGAATAAATAATCTTATATAGTAAGTAGATCTTTATATTGGCAATCATTAAAACTTAGTAGAACCTTACGTCATTCAACGTCAAGAAATCCTTTTTTGTCACAAAGCAAGAAGTTTTAAAAAAGGCAAAGCTACATAGCACACAGAATAAAAAAAGAATAATTTAAACGAACTGTCACATCAGTTACCTTGGACGCGACATTTGCACTCGTAATCATTTTATTTTCTGAGCGCAGACACAATCGCGACTACGATCAACGACATATCGCGTTTGACGTTCGAAATTCAAAACAATAATAAGTTGGAGTTCCTTTATTTTTTACTGATAAATTATTCATATCATAATCCGAGTGATGGGAGCGATCGCGGGACCGCGTTCCGTCGACTCATCCGACAGGTCTAATTTAATGCGTGCATTTATTATTGGTAATGGAATTAACCGAGCCCGATTATCATATGATTTGATGGACGTACTATCTCCCGATCGCTGGTTCGTGCCGCCCACTGCACTTAAAAAAACCGTCGGGGCCCACAGACGACGTGGTCATTACGGCTAATTATTGTTATCTTTATAGTAGCAATCGGTCTGCCGTGTTCGTTTAGTGCCCGTCTTTCGATAAAACGCTACTTTATAACGCGAATTCGTTGTCATTCTGTGTCCCCAAAAAGGTTGAGAGGTTTTTTCGGGCTAACTATCATTTGTGTCGAATTTAGTTTTTATTTTATAATGACAGAGCGGCGCGGAGTGCTCTGCTCAACTGTACGTTGCCTTCATTATTTGCGATGATATGGATATTCCTGGTTTTTTATTAAAATTATCTAGTGGTATTTTTTTCAATTATAATTGAATTAGACGTTTTTAAAGCACCTTTACTTTGTGTGTAACCGCAAGTGTAATAATCCATTTTCTCATACTTGGTTGGTTATGAGATGTAAAGCCAACAAAGTGTTCGTTTGAAACATTCAAATGTTAGCATTCCAGTCACATAAAGTAATCCGTTCCAGCAAATCCATTGTTCATATTAGTGAGCAGAGCGTATTTAGTCACGTAGCTGTGCTCTAAAACGTACCTACATTATGTACGCGAACGGCGGAAAATGCGCATAAACTCAGTTCCACCTGCTTCAGGAAGATAATCCTTCCTTTGATTTTTTCTTTCTTTCTGCGTGAAGAAACGTTTGTAACATCAGGGACGCCGTGACAAAGAGGATAAACGCATTCAATTATTAATGTTTACTTTCTCTTGAGGATAAAACATCGCCCAACATAAATCTTACTAACAGTCTTCTTTAGGCCCTCGTGGACGTCTTTTTTTGTTTTCAATTGCAGTGGAATTCCAAAATGACATAAAATCTTAGGAATGGTTAAACTTTTTACTTGCCATTTCTCCAATTAAAAATAAATTGATGTCAGACCAGAGGAAGGGTATAGTCGTCTTTGGGTGAATGTAAATAAGTGGAACAATGCTCAATTTGGCTGGCGCAGCTAAACCGAGCACCGGCGCTAGACGTGACCGCTTCGCTCACTCCTACCTCCGTACGGAGGGCAGGTTGGAGGAAATTAAAAAAGAAAGTTTGTTTAAAGAAGTTATCCTTTATTATCTTGAAACTGCTTTTGAAGTCACGTACAGAAAATACGTTTGAAGCTTTGTTCTGGGCGAGACTTTGAAGCGACACGATAGGATGCCTTGTGTTCTATATAAATTAAGTCATACAGCATTAGTATTTAATATTTGAATCTAGTAAGTAAAGAAAAATATTTTTACAACATAATGGGCACCTTTTATGAAAATCTGTTACCTTTGCATTAGTGTTTAATATTTGAATCTAAGTAAAGAAAAATATTTTTTACAACATACTGGGCACTTTTTCTGAAAATCTTTTACTTTTGGCAATCAGTTAAAACTGGAAAAAAATGCAAACAAATTAATTATTAATAACTTTATGGAAATGTTGAGCATTTAATTTTTTATTTATTAATCGGAGTTCAATTTTAAATACAGGTCGAAAGAGAGCAAAAACTATAAATAAAATCTCCAAAATGACATACATCCTTTGTAGTTTAAAAAGTTAGCGCTTATGATAGTACTTTTTCAGGAGTTTAAAGGATCTAGTCGTATATTCATATCTTTAAGCTCAAAGGCTAGTAAAAAACGCTTTATGCTAAACATCTTTTGACCCCAAGTATCGAAATATTAACCTTAATTAAAGCAAAGAGCACAAGTTCAATAACAAACGAAAAATCTAGAGATAAAAAATCAAAACTCATACTGCGGGTTTCTGAAAAGTATTTGGAGTTAAGATTGTGTCAAACTGACTAAAATTCAAATCCTAATATCTCCAAATCTTAATGCGGAAATTAGGGAGAGATAGGTTCAATTGTAACAAGAACATGTAACAATTCACCACAGATTCACCCGTTTATAGCCCATAAAACCCGATGCTGCAATGAATGATCTCCGTTCTTCATTGCTCTCAATGATCGCTTGACTGATTGATTTTATTGAGTTCTGATTATAGTTTAATTTTTGTAACACTAACTTTTTGTAAAACTAATCCCCCTGGTTGTACAGGAGCAGCGCGTTAGTCTGAAGTTATGCCATAGCATAACAGCAGTCTTTTAATGTACCCACAGGTGGGACTCAGACCATCACTTTAGAAGAGGGAATTGGCCAGGTTGGTTTGGACCCGCGACCTACAACCTACAACTCATAAGTCGGGGTCATTACCACTCAGCCACCATTACTGCAATGAAGTACTAACAGCAATTATTTATTTGCCGTTACTAATGGCATAACAACAGTTTTTATTAAAAAAAAAAAAAACTGAATTGGGTGCTACTAAATACTTTATTGGCACGCCAAAAAAGTTCCTGATTTTGAACCGACTCCATGACTTACGTGGTACATTTAAGCAGTGCTATTACAAAAAAACATTAACTAAATATCGATAGGTCAAAAAAATAGACCATTACACTCCTAAACATTTGGTAGTTGGACGCAAGTGTGAAGTGATTAATCGATGTTGGCGCTCACACATGCGACGGGGTGTTATTTCGGAAAGAATGTGAGGAACGTGCTTCCTCGCTGACCCCCCAATGACCCCCATTCGACCCCCCTGCGTGAAACAAATACGCGATGCGACCATGCTGGCCATTCGTTACTGTGATCTCCCATTTGAATGGTGTAGTGTCTCAATTCTGTTTTGTTTTTGGTTCGACAGCTTTGGGTTCGTTTGCCGTTGAACTTTTTGATCGTAGTGTCGCACTTCTGAATCAGAATACAGGACAGTTACTGAGAAATGTGCGGTGTGCGGTTAGGTGTTATTTTTAATGGAACAGTGTGTAACTGCATTGATTGGGAGACATGTTTGACTTTATATAACAAAGGCTATACATTAAATAGACTTAAATGATACAACTGTGACTCTAGAATGCAAAGAGCAACAGAATGTGAAGGGGGAAAAGTTTTACACTCCCGATCAATTCAAGTCGAATGGAAAAAAGCTATATTTACCTCTAACACCTATTCATGATTCACTAGCTTTTGTCAGCGGCTTCGCCCACGTACATAAAACATAGCCTATGTCACTCAGGAGTAAAGCAGCTTTCTACTGTTGCTAAATTTTTTACCTAATACAAACAAAAAAACAAACTTTACCTCTTTATTATATTAGTGTAGATTTCAATCGGAAAACATTGTTAGACCATACCCCTCTTCAAAGTGACATCATAAAAACTCACTACTGAGCATCTCACATCCATCAGATTCTAGCAACCCTCACCTGGACATGTGACTTCCAACGCTACGTCTTTCAGTACATGGTCGTAACTTCATAAACATTCAATCCCATCGACCATTTGTTCTACGAACAATGTACTCTGCCCACTGCCACTGACGATTTTAAACGTAGAATATGTAGTCACATATTCACAGATTACAAGAGATGCAATTGACCAAGAACTAGCAAGTAGAAACCCTTCTTCAAGAATATCTCATGTAATCCGATTCCTATGCATTAATCTTCTAGATGCAACACTCAACATCTTCATACCAGATCTCCACTATAACTTCACACTCCATATCAGGGAATATCACTGCTGTTGTATTTCAGAGTCGCTTTTTAAATCACCACACACAATATCATCTTTCACGAGCGTTATTATATCTTCCAAAAAAGGGGAATTTCGCATGAGAATATTTATAATTTTAGTCCGAAGGTCCCATTGTGCTTGGTTCGAGGAAACCGGAAACCATTACGGCACCATGTGCTCGGTGTCATACCAGTTTCGGTGATACCTCGCGTCATTTCAATGTCTTTTGTGGCATTTTTTTAATATTCACGGAATATGGTTGGATACTTGGAATATGGTACACTCAGTGATTTGTGGAGGTTTCGGGTTATTTATTACGTTGATGAAATGTTGAGGGTTAATGTGGTATGTATGATTAATCCGGAAGGGGTTACGGGTGATGAAAGATACCAGATGCAAGTAACATCATGGATTTATTATAGGAGCTTTCGTTTATTAAGAAACAAGTTACCTTACGTCTAAGTTTATTTATATTATAAACCGTCATACGTAATAAAGATATAATAAAATCCTAAAGCATTATCTACCATTATGGAGAAACAATATGGCAAGTGCATATAGGTATATGCACATTTAAATGTTATACTATTTATTATTATTATTACTAGCCTGTGCTGTCTCACTGCTGGGTAAAGGCTACACAATTTATAATGACATGAAACATAAATAATAAAAACATTACAGAAGTAATATTACAATAACATTATTCTTTGCACAACTTTTTTGCATTATTCTCTGACCTGGAAATTTCAGCAAAAATCTTTGAAGCAATAAATTTATCATCCATAACTTTTGCTGAACAATTTTTGCTTACTGCTTTATAGCTTCTAGATTTTTTTATTGCGCTTTTAATATTTTTCAGTTCACGTGCGCTCTTTCAATGTCTAATGAATTTGTCCCAGACGATTTTAAAATAAGCGCTGTCAGCGAGTCACATGTTTTATATAAATTGTGCTCTTAACGACGTCGGCACATAATAAAATTTATTTTTTAACGGCTTAGATTTGTAACATTTTTAACACCTCAACACATTTAGGGCTCATTTCAATACAGGCGTGTGATAATGTCGTAAAGTAGAGTTTATTGCGTGGGTTTAGTGTTATAATTAGAATTTGTAAAATCATTATAGTGCTTATTATATAAGTAACTTGGAGGTAAGTTTTATAGTTATAAATAACATAATTAGAGGGTTTCGAAAACTGATTTATTAAAGTATACATTTCGTTTTGATTATTGTTGGTATAATTCACAAAATATAATTTTTCACGCTCCAATGGCTCAAAGAATTTCGATGACATTTTGGTACATGCGTAGCGCATATCCTGGAATGACACATTGGATACTTATTGTTCTCAGAAATTGCTCTGAATATTTTTTTATCATATAGACAAATCCGCATGGAGTAGTTAGTTTAAACATGACATCCCTCATATACTTACAAAACGTTTTGGCAACACTTTAATTGTGCGTACAGCCAAGAAGTGGAATTCCTTCCCGGAGTCTGTGTTTCCTGATGGCTATAACCCGGGAATCTTTAAGTTAAGAGTGAATAGGTTACTTTTAGGTAAGCGCGCTCCATCGTCGACCACATCGTCGCTTTCCATCAGGTGGATAGCGGTCAAGCGCAAACCAATAAAAAAAAATCAAGGGCCTTGTGTTTAACATATAAGATATTTCTTTGTTCAATTCTGAACAGGTTAAAAAAAGTATTGTTATTTAAAAAATCCCTTTCAAATTAAAACACCCGTAATTATAAAACACGTATTACACTAAAAAACATAACGAAAACAATTAGTTCCCTCCACCAAGTCCCACGTTTGTACAATGGTGATATCAACGCGTACATCCGGACACAAAATAGTTAAAAATAATGAATCATTACTGCAACCCCTTCAAACACACCTTTTGTGTGACATTATAAAGGTGACAATAGACTTTCCTAATGGTCGCTCAGTCAAAATTGACATAGAAAATGATAGCTTGTAAAAAGAGATGGTTAGGATAGCAAACCCGATCTTCAGTAAACAGTACGATAACTGTCCATGTTATTCACACAGGAAAACTATTTGGGAAAGGAGTATGGTTTTATTGGACTCAATATCTATTTCTCCCATCTTTTATCCCATGTTACTCACGACTAAATTTTTAAGACAGGTAATCGAGACGTTTGATTCGCGCTTGATTTGTGGCAGACCTAACTAAAAGCATCTGATATAATTATAGCAGACCAAAAATCTACGAAAATTATCTAGAACATTACCTACTGATACCCCGTGCTTTTACAAGCATGTAAAGCCGTTGGTTCGGATTGTCATTCGTAGATATTCGACTGGCGTTACAGATAGTCACACTTAGACGTCAAAAACTTTTACCAAGGATCTGGCGGATCTAAGATGTCACCCCGGGGACTATGGTGTCGCCAAGCTACTGGTTCCTGGAGGTCTGATAAGCAATAGCTTCATGTAAAAACGAAAATTGAAGCTGACCCCAAGCTAGTTGGAGAAAAAGCTAATGCAATGAGAAGTCTATGAAAATTTAAAGGCTTTTACAATAACACATGTTAAAATTAAAATGTTCAAAGACTGGTAAACATATAACTTGAAACAGATATTTATCGACACTTGTTCTGGATTGTGTTAATTACCACCAAAAGCATAACTTTTGGATCATGTTATTTGTGTGTCAGTTGTATCGGTTTCATGCATGCTCCGTGTTGATTGACATTCGATCAAATATTTTATCCGCGGGCGTCGAAATATTTACTTGAAGCTTTATTTAAACTATTATTAATATTGTTATAACACTTCTCTTACCACCAGTCTATTATTTGGTTTTGATTCTGTTAAAAGAGATTCCTGTTCCTGATTTCTGTTTCCTCATGACTACAACCCAGCAATCTTTAAGTCAAGAGTAAATTGGTTGCTTCTAGGTAAGTAAGCTCCATCGTCGACCACTTTTTCAGTTTCCATCAGGTGAGATAGCGGCCAATCGCGAACTTATCAACAATAAAAAAGCTGATTAATTTTACGATCTAATTAGAAATGTTTTGTTACGTTGTTGGAAACGATAATCCTATAAAAGGTTCACAGTAGATTCTTTCTAAATTTCATAGTAGCATAACAAATGTCCCACATTAATTGACTCGTATCGTAATTTGGGACGCAGCGGGCGTACAAAAAAAAAAAAACCGGAGGCTTGCCGTAATCGCTGCGTAAAAGAAACAAGTGTAAAAGCGTCTCAACATTGACTTGGCTTAGTCCGTAGTGTTGTACCAGGCTTCCGTGACCAATCGTGACGGATAGGGCTAATTTATCAAGGCGTACTTCAATTTTATAATAACTTGCAGGTTGCATGTGTGACTGAATATTCTATTACTATGGCTGCTCGATTAATCTTCAGGGTACGTTATTAGTGTCTAAGCTCGATTAATGACTGTTTGTTAAGTGATCGAGCGGTGTTTTTTAAAGTTTACCATTTTCTATTGTAGCTTGAATGTGATTTTGTGTAACTTTACTGAATATGCCTTTATTAAAACTCAATTTTAATCAATTGTGTTATTATTCTTTTATTAAAATTCTGAATTTAGTCACGTACGTAATTTTATTACATTTTGAACCAAAGTTCTACGAAACACAATCCGATTATAAAGTTTGAATCTATTCGAAAAAAAAAAAAAATCGTATAAAGATCATCGTCCTACCGAATTGAACTTTCTCGTTTTATTGCACTAACATATATAATTATACTGATGTCATAATCCGTCGTAATGGTAGCGACGGATACTATTCAACTTTACCGGTAACTACAAGTTCTTACTACGAGTACATGGACGAACGAACTTACAAAGCCACAGTAAACAGAGTACTCGTTGAACGAACTTGTTCTACTGGAAGTTCGATATGTGAAGTCGTAAGAGATTTTCTACGCTGTCCTCATAAGTGGCTTAGGCTGTACTCAACCGTGTGGTAGCTACATTGAGATTGTGGGTAATGGAATTAACTCGGACCGATTATCATATAATTTGATGGACGTGCTATCTCCGGCAAGCTGCAATTGAAGAAAAAACCCTGAGGCTACGTCGACACCGACTATTAGGTGTAATTACTGCTATCTCCCTCTCTGCAATTCTCATTTGTTTTCATTTTCTTTCAACGGTAAGCTCAGTTGGTAGCTAAAGGAGTAATAACTTAATGAAAGAATTTGTGTAACTTAGCTTTTCTAAATAATTGGTTATGCAAAGTATAGGGCAGGTCAGTCATGTCATTATTATAATGTAACCATGTTCTGTTACTAAGAAACCCTTTATTTAACTCTGTATATGTTTTGTGGCGAAGAAAATGTTAGTACGGTATGGCATACTAACATTTCTTTCGCTACAGGTAAAATTAACAAAAAAAAACCTAATTTCCTGCGATGTTAGTTTCAATATATTTCTTCCACGTCAATGTTGAGTTAGTCTAACTTTGATTGGATATGAATGACCGAATAACATATTCATTGATTAGATATTTTTTTTAATCAAGCCTCTTATAATCAAAATCACATAAATTATGGCAAAAAAATAATAATTGACATGACTAAATCAGTCGACAGTCAATAAAATATTTTGATCACAATCGCTGTCAAGTCAATGAAACCTGTCTACAGCTCCTAGTTATTTAAAACTCAACTTAATTACAAAACGGAGTAAACAGAATGAGTTTTTGTGCCGCTTTCAAATGAATCTCTCCGAATATTTGAAATTAGTTTCATATTTTTATGAGTCAGAAAACGTTTAGTTAGGAATATTTTTGTCATAATTTATGGTATGCTAACGAATATGTCAATAAATAATGTGAGTAAGCTGCGTCGCGCTCCCCATATATCTACACTAATAATATAATAAAGAGGTAAAGTTTGTTTTTTTGTTTTTTTGTTTGTAGGGGGTAATCTCTGGAACTAATGGTTCGATTGGAAAAATTGAAGCTATAATAGAAAGCTGCTTTACTCCTGAGTGACATAGGCTATAAATTATTTATATAACATGGATATTAACCGAGCTATCACAACTTTTGTCTCACAAATTTTCCGCGGACGAAGTCGCGGGCAGTAGCTAGTTATTTATAAAGAGTTTGTATTACTTTTGTAGTTAGAAGCTAGTCTATGCTCGGGTTTTTTTTATTGTTGAATAATGATGCAACGGTAAGTCTTGGAAAGGTTAATTGAACATGGACCCTTGGGGATCATTTAGAAATCCATTAATAACCTTAACATAGAAGCATTACATATTTAAGTTGACCATATAGCATGGATTAACATATATATATTTTTTTTTGTGATGAGAAATTATTAAAGAACTTCCGCCCCGATTAGCGAGAGGGAGTGTCATTTTCCCTGATTAAATATCCACCAGTGATCCTGTGTTGTGTTTTGCATTCTCCAGGACTTCGGTAACTTTTTCGAACAGCTCAGTAGCCTGAACAGTAATGCAGTATTTAATCTCGGCTCTGGGAATAAGGCAAGGAAGGTACGGGGTAGGTTTTTTAGTCAGTAAGAGTTTGACACTGGTCTCCCGTGCTTGTAATGATAAAAGCAACTAACACTAAACATTAAACATGCTATTAGAGTCAAGAATAAAAAAAATAAGACTAATTTCTTAGCTGGAAGTAATTTGCTTTAAACAAACCTTATATTTTATTCACTTCTAGGTACAAAACAATAATGGCATAATAGCCAATGCTCGTTGACGCACCTTACGAGGTTCATGTTAGGTGACTAGATCAGGTCAAGAGCTTCTTTGTATCTGAACCACGATAAAAACTTCTACATTAAAAAAAAAATACTTTGCTAGTATTCTTTGGGACCAGGAAGTAATTGTACTATTATCAAAAAATACTACTAAAAATGTTATACGTATAAGTCGGGATCGCGGTTCGGCAAAGTACCCCACAACCCGCTGGATCAAGGACTTTATTCAGAAAGTGATACCTTTGAACAAGGCTCGCGTTGTTATAAGGTTCCTGTCTCAGGAGCCATGAATGCTTAGCGGCAGTACCGCAGCTATCGCTTAGACCCTGCTCTTGAAATCGTTTTTTTTTAGTTGTGTAAAAATCATCCAAAATGACATCTCCGCGCCCTTGGGTGGGGATGGAGATAGTGTCAGATTTTACTGAGTAAACAGACCTCATCTTTTTCTATGCCTATGTTCCAGGGCTCCGGATGATGTTTTCACAGTAACCCATGGCTTCAATAGGCTTCGACTCCGTTGGACCTCTGCGATTCGCTGACAACTCTTTGAGGTGCACCGTCAATGACTTGGCCCCGAGTTCTTGTTACCGAAAGGATATTGCGTTTATATTTAAAAGAGTTTTTTTTTTATTTTCGAAATATTGAATAATGTACCTAGGTAATCTGGCTCTCCTAAACTGGTGTTTCATTTTACAAGTTTAGGAGAGCGGTCTCGGAGGTATGAGCTAATGCAAACTTTTCTTTTGAATGTTAACATTTGTATGTTATATTTATATTTACCTATCCTCTTTTTTACAATCCATTTTAGAATTTTAATCTACTTTTTATTTTATTTTTTTAAATACGTGTTCTTCTTTTTTACGAGTATGTGTTAATTTTTTCAACCAAATTTATTGTGTAAGCTGTGCATACCTGTAATAGGCATGCATACTAGTATAAGGTATTTTGTATTATCTTATGTGATATTCCTGTATGTATGCTGTTGGTTTGCCAATAAATAAATAAATAAATAAAGTAATGAAAGTGTAAATAAGTGAAATAATGAATTAAATTGAAATCAGGCAACTATTTATTTATACAATTATTTATTTATACAATTATTTATGGTTGTTTTAATATTATTTCGCTAGGTAAACATTGTGGTTGGGGCGGCAAAATAAAATTAAATTTGTATTGTGAATGTGTTTTGTAGGTGTTGTTACTAACCAAAGTGAATCATTCCAATCCGCACTTTGCCTGCGTGGGGGCTTACAAAGTTACAACCCATTTAATGTCCTAAAGAGGCGGCCTGAATCCCAGTAGTGTGAAAATTATAAGGCTAAAAGAAAAGTTTAAAAATTTCCGTCCTCTCGACTTAAAGATTCCATCTTAAGATAGCCATCAGAAAACATAGGCTCTGGCTAGGAATTCCACTCCTTGGCTGTACGCACAATTAATGTGTTCCCAAAACGTTTTGTACGTATATGTGGGATGTCCATCAGGTACCGGTGTCGCAACGCTGTAAGTCTGGTAGTCCGATGATGGAACGGGAGTTGAAAGATTTTTTTTTTAATTTCAATATGTATGGTTTAGTGATGTGGGATTTGTTAGGTAGACGTGGAATGCTGGAAGAGTGCTGTCCTTATACTGTACGTGACCTACCGCCGCGCTACTTCTACCTTTGAAGACTTCCACTCCCCGGCGCACGTGATGTGATTCTCAACTAGTTGTTCACCATTGGTGTAATTGCTGCAAGGCATTCCAATCTCAGGATTTTTTTGTGGTAGGTAAAAATCATTCAATGACAAATCTTACCCTTGGACAAACAACACAGATTCTTACTAACTAAACCACTGACCCCGTTCCTACGTTGCCATACATATTAGGGCCAGAGCCTTCCTTTCAGACACGAACTCTTGGCCCTAGGTGGCTTTGACCCAGGGGGCTACGGTTGCTGAAAACTCTGTTTTCGATGTGAGGATAAATAACTAAGGCTAATGCCATCCTATGCCATTGCGAATCATTATCATCTGATTTGTTTCACTATTATTGTTAATTAAATTTGGTCCATTCTCTCTCCTAGAGAGGAGGCCCGTGTCCCAGCAGAGGGAACATTAAAAAGGCTGATGATGGAGATTATTTATTAACCATTTAAATGTATTAATTTTTCATTTATTTTGTTGGTTTTGATATGCAATAACGACTTGATAAAAATGATAAATTATCGAATTATTAATTCAGAGGAGTCATCGCAATCTAAACACGACACAATAATAAAAAGTTATTATGATTGTTTGTTCGTTAACCGGCTTTCTAAGTAATTAATATAAGCCGATATTTGCTCATGCATAAAATGAACATAAATATCTCTCATTATGTAACATCTAACTTGTTAGATATGTAGCCGGGAGTATATCTAGCTTACGCTATGTAGATCTAAACTATCACAAGATTTTTTTCTGGGAAAAACTCAAATAAACTTCTTTTTCTCCGGGTGAAGAGACAATGTTTTTTGTTTTGAACTCAAAAGTTCCAGGGCCGAGGTAAATCTTTTGTATAATCCCGCAATCCTTACCCTATAGTCACAGGCTTATGGGTGACGAGCAATGTCTAGCTCGCCATTCGGCCATACAGCTAAAAACTTCGGCCGAGGAGTCGATGGAGTATAGAGCTTCACTGTTATGGTCCTGTAGAGACGAAGCCCATCAGTTCTACGGTTTTGAGAAAGGGAAGCCTTTTTCTTGACACGCTCTTTCGTTTCATCCTAGTAATTAAAAATACATTAGACTATTAGTCACCTTTATAAAAAGCCTGGACTAATTGTTAATTAAGTTATAGTGATTATAATCAAACGATTTATTAGGTATTATTAGTGATAAACATCTTTCAATATTTCATCGCCATTTTTCTAATAAAAAAATAGTTTTTTTATTAGAAATTTGGTTAGTAAAAAAACTATTGTTATATTAGCAAAGTTTAATCAATATAAAATCTAACTCAATCCTACTCACATTTTAATTAAAAAGTAATCAACTCACTAACTCAGTTTTTTCATTAAAAAACGTAATGAAATTGAAACTAGAAGATGATATCTGCTCAGCTGCATTTATATTCATCATAGGTAGGTTTTTATTGAACGCAAACCTATGTTTAAGAACATTTCTCAACTTTCACACAACGCCATCTTTTTTTTTAACCCTAGATTACTACTCTACGTCGCAGAGGCGCCCGCGTTTTTGATATATTGCTTTCTCTTTTTATCCTTTGCGCGTACGGCATTCACGTTCAAGGACATCTCAGTCATCGCCAGCACGTGTCCCAGGACGGTGTTTGCGTTACGGTAAGTGTAATAGTTTTTTTGATATTACTACCCTTGGCGCTCCAAAGACGTATGAGTAGTTTGTATGTAAGTTTTACGCTATTAATCAAATTATTTTGTTAGTGTTTTTTTGTTCATTATTAGTTACTACCAGTGTGTTTTATCTTTTTTTAGGTACGTCTTGAAACTTCAACATCATGGCTAGTAATAGAAGAGCTATGGATGATATTATAGCTAATTGGCTAGAAGAATATCTGGGAACAGCGCAAATCCGGGATATAATTGAAGTAATCCTAAAAAAACCTTCCGATGACTGTTCTGAAGAAAATGAGGGTCCACCACCGCCAAAAAAAGAAGATATTGCTATTATTGTACATCTAAAAAGAAGGAGATGTCCAAAATGACGTGCGCCAGGTGCCAAAAATCTATCTGCGGCGAACATCAAGTTCATGTATGTATCGGATGCATCTAAAATTTTTTTTTTGTTACATTGCTAGTTTTTTTTAGTTGATTACTTCATAATTTACTATTTTTCAAGAGAATTGTATACTTCAAGTTTTTATTTTTTTATTTTTAATGAGAAGACTGTTACATGGCCTAAGTTCCTAAAATTAGTTTCTAAGATTTATTTGATTAAAGATTTTATAATAAAAATATATAAGTATTAATTAAAATTGTGTTTTTCTTTTTTTAGTAATCTACACAATTACATAAACAGACAAAACATATCAATCATACTTATAGGTTTTTAACAAAATCATTAATAAATATGATGCGCCTCGCAGGCGTATGAGTAGTTTCTTTGTACGTCGCAACATGAGTAGTAATGTAGGGTTAATAAAAACTAGTCTATTTACTCACAAACTCAGCAAAGCTTGTGCTATGAGTACTAGACAACTGATGAACATATTTATATACTTCTAAATACATAAATATTCTAGATAACTTACACCAAGATACAGAAAAAAATGATTGTTTTCATCACACAAACATTTTTCGTGGATGGTAATCGAACCCATGACCTCTGGCAATCAGGAATCAGGGCCTTTTACCACTAGACCAACAGACCTATTCATGTATGCCAATACCAAATCATTGTTAATGTTTGATACCTGCTGAAATTTAATCGCACTTAAAAACCTTATTCCAATTTCATGTAATCATTCTCTTTGTAATGCGATTGTGGCATAACGTATGTTCAATATGTTGTGGTCAACATTTTTGTCTAAACCCATAAATTATTGAAACTTGTTTGTTCGTTGCATCGCCTTTCTCGAGTCGTTTATGACTTTATGACCATAATTGTACACAACTTTGTGAATCACGACGCACGAATGCACGATAGAAAGAAATACAATAATTGTTTTGGTTTTCTTAATTATAATTAGCATGAACCTATAATCAATAAAAAAAAATAGCTTTTTTTTCAGTAGATAGTGATTCACCGTAGTTACCATGAAGTAACTATAAACATAATATCACTGTAATCTACATCTACACTAATATAATAAAGAGGTAAAGTTTGTTTTTTTGTTTCTTTGTTTTTTTGTTTGTAGGAGGTAATCTCTGGAACTACTGGTCCGATTGGAACTATTTTTGCAACAATAGAAAGCTGCTTTACTCCTGAATGACATAGGCTATATTTTATGTACGCGGGCGAAGCCGCCGACAAAAGCTGGTTTTAAATATTATTCTGTAACCAAGTTATAAATGTGCATGCTGTGGTATCCTGTTACTGGAGGAACACACGTTACATAACCTCTTATTGGTGATTAGTTTATTGTTTACTGTGTATCATTTGTTGGAGATTCAATTAAATAAATAAACCAATAACTTTTTGACGGATAAAACTTAGATACGAATAAACTGCTGATTTCAGTAACATATCTATCAAAATAACAAGCATTTTAGCAAACGCTATTGTGGTCTATGGAAGCAGAGGATGCAAGACCTTCGCAACATTGATGCACTGCAAAATGTGGGGCTGAAGACGCATGCTTAGAATTCCATGGACTGCGCGCCGAATTAATATATCGATCTTCAAAGATTATCGCCCATCAAACATTTTGTAAGAAGGGAATATAAAGAAGGGAACCATTGCCACTCAGCCTGCTCTCATAACATAATATTAACTAGAGACAAATAATACGACCTCAAAAGATAACGTAGGGACCCTGCAGAAGGGTTGAAGCCAATTGGGGCCAAGGGTTCGTGTATGAAGGAAGGCTCTGGCCCTAGCATGTGTAGCAATGTACGAACGAATGTTTAGTCAATAAGAGTCTGACACTGTTTCCCGATCTACCCAAGGACGGGATTCGTCATTGGATGATTTTTATCTACCATAAAAAAACCTCAAAAGATAAGAAATTTATATTTTTAATAAAAATAATACACTTTTCATGTGGTTTTTATAGTCAGAATTTTAAGTTCGTAAGCTTACGAGGAATCTGAATTGTAAACAAGAATTAAGCTTGTTGGAATCAGTGTATGTTGTAAGATCCAATCGCAAAATTAAATGAGTTCCTCGAGTTCGGTTTTACGATTAAAACTAATTAAATACACAGTATTTATTTTATAGCTGACTCCTGAATAGCGGCATTGCCCGCGTAAGAGGGCATTTAATTTTATTTATTTATTTATCGTCATACAACCTTTACCGCTTCCAATACGACATAATCCTAGGATCAAAAGTATGCTGACTTTAAAAAAAAAATAGTTTAAAAAATGTCAATTACAGTTTTTAACAGCAATAAGAACTGCAAATTGCATTTATTTTAAACTATTTTTTTTTTACGAGTTTTCTAACTTCAGACTCGCCAAAATCCGACGGCCGTATTGTACTTGCGCGAATCCGACTCGCGCTTGATCTTTTTTGATTAAAAATTCCGCTAACCATATTAACATATTATCTGTAAACGATGCAACATTGTTAGTTTATTTAAACGTCATCTGCTTAACGGTACGTTAACAACGCAATAATATTCTCTTATAATTTGTTTTACAAATCGACATCGGGTGGTCTTCTTATCCGTTTATAATTTAAGTTTTCAAGCTTAGAATGAATAGGCTCTTAATAAACTAATGCCCCTCTGCATTAACTATTGCATCACTGCTCACCATCAGGTGGGATCGCAGTCAAGCACTAGTTAGTATCAAGTAAAAAAAAATCAATTAAGTACAAAATTTCTTCAGTTTCTTTGTAGTCTTCATCGTCGTCATCATAATTTCAGCCGAAAAACGTACACTGCTAGAAGTAGACTTCTCCCAAGTGTCGCCATAACGACCAGATCTGTGCGTCTCGTATCCATCGGATTCCCGCAACCCTCGCCAGGCCATCAGTCCACCTTGTGGGAGACTTCGAACGTGTCTTTTTGCACGTGGTAGCCACTCTAGAACCTTTTATTAGTATTGGTTTATTATTATTTAACCAATTGGGTAAAATTAATTATATTTTGCCGTAACTTTTTTCATATAAGCTTTATTGACACAACAAAAAAATATTTCTATATACTTTTTCCTCCTTCTAACAAAATGAATTCTCGAAAATATATGGTACTTACCTTTTGCCAGCAGATTTGCCCGCGTTATATTAGTGAGTAAGTAATTCTAAGGGAACATAGTCCCAGAAAAGAGTATTGTAATTGTACGAGGACATGGTGGATCATTATCATACATTCTAGCAATGAAGAATACTTTTGGTAAAACGCTAGAACCTTGCACCAAATTATATTCAATTTTGTCCAGCCGTTCCGGTGTGAAGAAGTAACAAACATACATACACCAACATCACTCTAGGCGTAAGCTTGCGGACGACGAACTAGTAGCCCGCCGTCCGGTCCGGCCGACAGGTAATCGTCCAGACCGAGCCAGAGTTGTCGAAAGCGCGTAGTATTCGTCGCACGCCTGAAAACAGCATAACCGTAAGGACTAAGCAGGGAAGAAGCCTATAGGGGCCATGGACCGGCTTTTGAAAGATCCGGACTTGGTATGAAAGTCAAAGAACTGAAGGCGGTTTTAATCAGTAAAAGTCTTAGGTTAAAGGTTCGCTTCCGAAAGAGAAACCTAAGGTCCCGGAAAGCAAGACAATGAAGGAACAAGGATGATTTATCACCTAAAAAACACAAACTTTTGCCTTCACAACATGTGTGATGTGAGAGACACGCCTTCTGCAAATCTAACTCATACCTGACATTTTTCACACTTTATTCATATTTTTTATTTTGTATCCGTTTAGCACCTCGTTGCCATATCTCGAGTCAACAACAAATCTTAATCTCTGCCATTTAAATACAATATTTTATCTTGCCGAAAAATGCCTCTGCAGGTTGAGTATTAAACCAGCAAATGCAAACGGCATTTTTAAGGCTCTTACAGAAAGGCCGACAACGTTGGGATATCATGTTTGTAGATATTATTACAATACGCAACATATAAGTAACCTTAAAACTACGTACATACGTATACTATAATTTAAAAAAAAACCTTTATGAACTTAACTAAAAGTACCTCATTTAATAACATTTCCGCATCGCTGCCGACTGGTAATGTGCCCAAAAGGCTGGCAACATTGCCACGTTGTATGGCAATGCTCATTCTTCCAACATACGAGTATAAGGTGAACTAAATTGGCAATCAATCTTTAATACACAGCTACAGATTTTTTACTCCGGTCTTAGTTCGAATTAGTCGTCATGGGCTCCGCTGTGCATCCGTCGACAACGACTTGGAGTGACGTTTTACTCAGGAAGTCTTTTACCCAATAAATCAGACCAGGAGAAATGGCGTATGCTGGAAGCTTGACCTTAACAAAGGACTATCGTGCCAAACCCCGTCGAAGGTCTGCGAGACGTATGGCAAGTTTTTTTATGAAATTAGATATTTATTCAAAACAGTAGTATTGTCGCTCTATACCTATCAACGTATGCTTTTAAGGTATACATAGACGGACAAGGAATGTAATTATTAAAAAGATAGGGCTATAAAAATAGCATACATTAAATAAGCATTATTTCTGTTAACAATTCGGAGCATCGCATTAGCATTTTTATATTAACTTTCGAAAGATTAAAGCGACCTATTTACTGGGTATTTTATTATAATGCTTCTGAATGATTCCAATATGTAGATTTGAATAACTTTTTGCAACATAAACTTGGCTTTTGTATGTCGAACGTCTTTAGGATATCCGTTATTAAAGTTCTATAAAATAGTAAATTTGTTTTGGATATGATATCAATTTATACCGTCTAGACTCTAGTAGTTTAGTAAGTTATATTTTTTACCCGACTACGGCGAAGCAAAAGGAGGGTTATGATTTTGACCTGTATGTATGTATGTATGTGGGTATGGATGTTCATCTGTTCCCTCGTAACTTCTAAACTACTTATCAGAATTCGACAAATGACATATCATTAGAAGCGTCTTAATTGTCCGCTGGTTATAGGCTATATGGAATTTCACAAAATCTAATGTGGCGCCCTCTAGCGGACAAAACATACGAAGTAAAAAAATAAAGTTAAGATAAATATGCCGTGTTTGGTATCATTTGAAAGCGCTTTACTTGTACATTTTGAATATATATATATATTACTAGCATTTGCTTGTGACTTTACCTGTATTCATGGGCTGAGAAATCAATGAACCCAAGATTAACCTATTTAGAACTCCAAAATATGTTAAATAAAAATAAAGTTTAAAAACTAACACCCGACTACTTAAAAACACGCTCTAAAAAGTACGAAACAAGAAAACAAGAAAGCCGTGGTCGTATGCCATAAGAATAATAAATTAAAAAAAGTGGCATACGACCACGGCTTTCTTGTTTTCTTGTTTCGTACTTTTTAGAGCGTGTTTTTTTCTACGAAATGAGGATTTCATTTCTTAGTAATCACAAACAATATATTCTGTTACATAATGGATACGTACATATCTAATAGTATATTTTGCTATTATACTTTGGTTTTAGTATAGCAAAACCTGAATTTGGTTTGTTTGGAATCGGTATCTGAATCGATTTCAATAATATTTTTCACCATGTTATTTTATTTCCAAAAATATTTAAAGCACACCACCAATATTATATTTTCGCCAAAGTATTTATTAGTACAGGATTTTTATTAAACGGATGTACAAAATCTTTTCATAGTATTATTAAAAAATGTTTTTAAAACTAGTTGGAATTTATAGATTTAAATTGTTACCTTCTTTTTTCTTTGGCTTTGGGAAACTTTTTGCATTTGGTCTGTGACAAAGTAGTTAGTTTTTGTTACAAAATAAAGTAACTTTGTTTTAAATATACATAGATGCAACACAATAATTATGTAATTTTAAAAGCTACCTCAACAAGATTCGCTGTAGTATTCCATCATCAGTTTGGCATGTTTTGGTTGAACTGATGACGAAATAAAATACTTCAACATAGACTTCCCCCAAGTGACCGTTTCTATGCGTCTTGCAACTACCAGATTCCCGTGACACTCACCAGGCCATAGGTCTACCTTGTGTGATCTCCAACGTTGCGTCTTCCGGTACGCAGACACCACTCTAGAACCTTTTGACTTTAAGAGCGCACAGCTCTTGAAATTTCCTTTCTTGACTTCATCAAAACGAAGATATCACTAGAAGAACTAACGTTTCCGATTTAGCCCGAAAAACCGCCAAAGTTAAGTGGTAGAAGGGGGAGGCACATTGCTCGCAAAACTGATGGTAGTCAGGTAACTGCACCAAAAACTAAAACAGTGAACTTCAATTCAAAAACCGAATTTCTTTGCAAATAACAAAAGAAAACTCGGATAGCATTTCTCTACCAGTGTTATTGGCTATGCAGCAATCTCCTGGGATCCAACACTTGTACCGTATATTACAAGTCTGGTCTGGACCAAGTCTGCGGGCATAAATTGGTTCTACCTATAAACATTTATAGGTAACTGGGTCTGTTTTAAAGATAACCAATCTCTTTTCCAATTCATACGATATTCTTTTCTATTTGGATTGCCTAGTGCGCCGTTTTTACCAGTAGGGATGCTATGTAGGACACGTAGCGAGGCGGAGGTTAACAGAGGCGGAAATATCATACTAACACTTTAAAGGGGAAATTCGAAAGAACTTTTATTTTTTTAGAAAAACTTTACATCACACTAAGATATTTTTTTATTACTACGGTATCGTAGGTGCATTCGCAAACACATATATTTACATTCACAGGACACCTACACCCAGAAAAACAAAAGAAAAGGAATTGGACAATTAGCTCACTCAATTGTCTTTAACAAGAATTTGGGGTCAATTTAGAACATGGGTAGATCATGTTCTAGAATAATGTCAAAAGTAAACACACGACACACGCACAATATATACACGTATCTAGTATTTTCACGTGGGAAAAAACTAGTGAAAAAGAAAAAAGAGATTTAACTATTTCTTCTAACAAGTATCTACTGATCGGTAATGAAGGAACAAACTGTATTGCACAAAAAGTTTTCGGCTTTTATCATCTTGGAGGCGATCAAAAATTGTGACACAGTTATGTCTTCAATATATTTGTGAACTCAAACGTCATTTCAACCAAACGTATTAAGTATCTTTAAGGACCGAAACATTATCACCATGTTGCGGCGTTGCGCCGCTAAAATCGGCGGTTCCACACTGCCGATGTTAGCGGTGCGGCACCGCAACGCGGTTATGAATTTTAGCTCTTATGTCTCTCTCACTCACTTGTGGGCTTAGTAGGCCTCAAATACAATGCCTCTGTAAGCTGTAGATGCGGATGTATATGTCAAGATACTGTAACAACCCTAACACAAAGGATATAGCAATCGTTGGACGCAAAATCTTGTTGACATTATGCAGTTTTACATAAAATATTAAATCTTGGCGACAGTTTAATGTAACTTTATCTAGTGATTGTATTGGTTACGGGCTTTGAAATATGGATAAAGACAATGGCAATAGGATATGATTTGCGATCGGTTTGGTAAGAAATGAATTGAGTTTGAGTTTATAGTTCCAACGACTTCCTTTGTATAACGTTTAGGCAATTGGTGGTCTAAATAACATTTTCACTATACCTACTCAAATGCGTTCTTATTCTTATGCTTTTAAACTTGCAATGTAGAGTATTTCACACTAGTGCGGAAAAATTCAGATACAAGGCATAAAATAAACATAAAATTATGTTTAGTGCAATTAACATTACAATTTTTTTTATTATACCAGCCTGTTCAAGCATTTTTTAAATAATCTCAAGTCACTAAATATAATCTTTTACATACTTAAAAGTAAAATATTTGCGAGTGGGTACTTACACCTCGACTGCAATGGCAAACTTTTCCCATATGCATAAAAACCTTCCTACTAACTATTTGAATCTTCGTTGTTTTTCATTTTACTTTCATCAAAATACGAATAAAAAAGCAATACAAACGTCTGAATTGACAAAAGTATCAATTGAAATCGATATACAAAAAGTCAGATTTATCAGTCGATCGTCTGTGCGGTCCCTCAAATTTTCAACAAAAGACAAGACAATATAACCCTACAACGGTCGCGTGGATACCTTTTGTTGTGACACCAATAAATCCGATTTAAATTTTGCGTGTCACAATCGCACGCGCGTCGACAGCGTGACATTGCCGTGACAAGGTATCGCCCAGTGACTGCGCGGGGGTTAAAACGTTGTAAAGCTATTATTGTTATTCGCGTGCATCGCGTGTGAAATAAGGACCTTTTTTACAACCTAGTGCTCCGTCTTATTATTATCTATTCACGATTATCGGTATACGATAGCCCGGTACACTCAGTAGCCATTGTGCCTAATACTGATTTATGTGATAAATGAGTGCATTTGACGTCGTAAATAAGACAGAATAATTAGAATATATTGCTTTGGCAAATAAATAATTCATAACTTGTTCGTTGCAATGAGTTGCATGCAAAGATCACGAGTTATCTTTATGATAATAGACGTCAAGAACTCGATGCTGATTGTGTTTCTATGCATTTGTAAGAATAGAAGGAGAATCACATGTGGGAAATGCGACCAAAGCATAGAGAACTGGCCCAGAATTTACTATGGTATCGTTTAGAGTTAGCGCTGGTAGTTGACCACGCCCCCAATTCCCTTGTTTGGACGTCATCTCTACAAAGAACTTGGGAGCATGGCTATCTACAAGCACTTACTCTAAACGAAACTATTGCAACTTGGCTATGAGGGCTGAGCAGCTAACACTTGGAGTGTCATGTGAACCCGAGCGTGACGTTTCACGTCGCGTGATACGCGCGTGTTAAGCGTGACAACCCGCTCCGTAAGATTGATTGACAATGTAGGCAGGCAGACTAATTAAATACTAAAATCTTGGCTAACAAAAAGTAGTTACTATTACCGTGTCGCTTGGGCAGTTGGACATGTAGGTTTTTTTTTTTTTATGGTAGGTGAAAATCATCCAATGACGAAACCCGCTCTTGGGCGGAGCGGGAGACCAGTGTCAGACTCTTACTGACTAAAAAACCTACCCCGTACCTTCCTTGCCTTATTTCTGGAGTCGAGGTGACAGTTTGCACATTGTACATGTAGGTAGCGTAGCCTTGTCTTCAATGAAGATAAATGTGAAAAAGTAAGTAGAGTAGTGAGTCATGAAGGTAACACTTTGTTACCAACTAAAGAAATTTTAATAGTGTTTTTATTGATAAAAGCAGGAGCTTTATGTGGGAACTTTGTACATGGCAGTTTTAAAAATAAAGAGATTGGTTAGATTTTTGCAAGGTCCAAATATTTCTATGACAAAAAAAAATACAAAATAAAATACATCAATATGAAATCACAAGAAATTTTTTCTGATATATTGTAAGGAAAGATACGTTACATGTTAATGTGGACCGGATAAACATTTACAGAATTAAGTGTATAATGCAATGCAATTTCTTACAGACAACCTAAGGATGGACTTAACGAAAGGAGATAGATCAATCAATTTTGTGCCGAATACTTTACTCGACACATCCAAACATGACAGTAACACCAGTTGAAAGTTGTCAAAGTTAGATACTTTGATAACATTTTTCGCAACGGTGCACAGTATTTGCATCAAACGAAAAGCAGCTACGCAAAAATCAACATTACCTGCATGAGTCATGTGAACGTACCGTGACGTTGACGTGACGTCGCAACACGTGCGTGTTCAGCGTGACAACCCACCACTATGCAGATTGATTGACAATGCGAGCGAACACACAGGGCAGTGTGTTGCTTTGTTAAATTGCTAATGTACCCACAATTTTGCAAATTATATTTCCTGTCATTGTTGGGTTATCGTGTGTTTAGAGTAATATGAATCTCATTGTTGAGTAATAGTAGCCTACATGGTAAATGTTTAGTATGGAAAGGAGTTTTGCATATTGAGAAATGAATTTCTGGTGCTATATTTTATAGAGTGAGTTCACATATCTTATAAAACGGCCGACCTCAGAATCGCACAGCTTCAATTAAATTTAATGAAAATAATTTAAACCATAACCTAGCAATATTGAACACAGCGAAAAAAAAAACAGAAATTTCAATGAACGTTTTTGTTCTCTAAGCACTGCACAATTAAGTGATAAACATAGGTATAATTATACATTTGTTCGACCAACTGATGACCAGCCAGGATCCGCACAAGGCTTCGGAATGAACACACTATAGATTATAACGGCTTCTCAATTTTGACTAAAAGGCTGTAGGACTGAAAGTTACATTAGCTTTGTAATTACTCAGCTTGAAAATTATTTTTCATTTCTATTTAAGATTTAAAGCCCCAGAGAAGAGCGATTACACAAAAAAAACAACAGTTTGGCTTAACCATAATCAACGAGTTCATTCAGGAGACAGTTAGGAAGGAGTAGCTACATTTTATTGCAATGTCCAAGGGATAGGACAGGCCGAGCTGCGGAGTGAAAAATCTCTATTCCGCTGTGGAAATAGTATAAGTGGAGCGGAGTGGAACTGAGCGGACTTTCAAATAAAACAAATGAACACACGGCTCTAAACTGGACAGAACGGAGTCGAGCTGAGAGGACACAACGGAGTCGAGCTGAGAGGACACAACGGAGTGTAGCTCAAAGCCACTTCGCGACGTTTCGCTTCAAAGAAAAAACTTGCCACTTTTCACTCACTCTTCACTATTCTACTCTAATTAGCATCAGAGGAAACGAACCCTTCCCGGAGCCCTTGCAAAAGACAACTGAAGCAACACTGGGGCAATGAAAGTCTGATACTCCTTTTTGCTCCAACCAGAGCAGTAGAAATCATTTATTATGTAGAACTAAAATTAATATGATTATGACGTCAATCAAAAAATATTTTCAAACACCTACGAAACTCGCGGAAATTCAAAAATGACATCATCGATCAACCCCATCTATTTCCCGGAGTCTAGAGGGTGGTGGGAAACTGTTACCTCGACTCCAGGAATAGGGCAAGGAAGGTACGGGGTAGGTTTTTTAGTCAGTAAGAGTCTGACACTAGTCTCCCGCTCCACCCAAGAGCGGGTTTCGTCATTGGATGATTTTCACCTACCATAAAAAAAAAAAACCCCATCTATTTATCTACATCTACACTAATTCTACACTAATATAATAAAGAGGTAAAGTTTGTTTTTTTATTTTTTTGTTTTTTTTGTTTGTAGGAGGTAATCTCCGGAACTACTGGTCCGTGGAAAAAATTTAGCAACAATAGAAAGCTGCTTTTCTCCTGAGTGACATAGGCTACATTTTATGTACGCGGGCGAAGCCGCGGACAAAAGCTAGTATTTTATAAAACTAAATTTGATATGCTTCAATTTATATTTTGATAAATCAAAATAGAAGTTGCTACTACTTCATAATGATGACATACCACGTAAAAAAAAATAAGCAAAGTGATTTCACTTTAAAACCATCGTATTTTGTTAAATTAGAGATAAGATTAGGCAACGTCTACATAATAACGTGCGTGCCGAATTAATTCTACCTTTTACGCATCTTTTATTACAGTATAGTTTCCGTTTACTAATGGGACCACCGCTTCCCATGAGTGTCGTACGACGTGACAAAGGGATTGCCGAAGGGGGATGGGCAGTAACATCCACCTGTGCTAATGACTTCTTATTGCCATTATCAAAGGTGCGAAGGTTGGTGATTATTGCTGTAGGGACCTTTGGCAAAGCGGTTGTTTGACATAGAATACCTTTTAACTACACTATTATTATTCTTTTTCTCTAGTTTTTCACGAGTATTTGTATGGTCTGGATGTGTTTTGTATGCGAGTTTAGGTATTTGAATGCACGGCACTATAGGAATAGAAGTCATGCCTAGTGTGAGAAAAAGTTTAAAAAATAATATAATCTTCATCTTTCTAATTCTATCCATATTGCTAATGTCGATACAGCCGTTTATTTCTCTGTGATCGAAATATCGTTCTTTCTCTCCGATATCAAGTACTTTACTTTCTTTTTAAAATATATAGAATACAGTAGAGTGTACGGTGGAGGTCTATTACACTTAGTGGTGGGCGGCAGTTGGGTGGTGGATGAACCGCGTCCGGCCTCGGTTCAGGCCATAGTACGAAGTAAGAGGGATCGGAAGTCGGGCGCTTCTTTCTGCGAAATAGTAATGCAACCAAAGGAGATGGCCGACACCGTGAAGCGGAAACAAACCTTATGCTCTAGCCTCACTGGAGATGACTGCCGGCTACCGTAAGCGCAGGCTAGCAAACGGCGAGCCAGGGGTGGCACACCTTCTGGCCGTTCGGTGACGAACAACTTCGGGTCAAAGGCATGTTGTGTTCCACGAGCTCCTCAAAGAAATGTCACCAAAATTGACGGGGCTAATAAGAGCTGACGACTGCTAGGACTGCAGATTGTTTGAACAGGTTACTGCAGCCGTTGCAATCAGTATAAATCTTTTATTCCTCCTATTCCATCTAGAGTCAAATCGTTTAGTTAAATGATATAATAATGTCCCTTGGTAACCCAAACAAATTAAAAAAAAACGAGAATAATAAGAAAGTTTCTTACGAAATACATCTATTTTCTTTAGCACGAAGCCTCTTTACCTACCTACAAATAGACAAGCCACTCCCAATCCGGAACTGTTTCATTGTATAAATATTACAAGTACCTTCCGCACTCAATGTGCCTATAAAGGCATTTCGATTTGAGTCAATATTCAAGTATTAGTACTCACTTTACACGGAAACAAAGTGTGCCCATAGTTCTAGCGACCCACGCAACGTTCTTAACGCCAACGTAAATAGGTAACAATCTTGCCACAAAGTGGAGAACTTACAATTCTAATGTAAGATTTAAAATCTGTTTAGACTAACTGTAGTTTAGTATTTTAGTACAGTTGTAAAAAAGCCCATAAGACTCATCAGGGTCACAATGATAATACGATAGGCACAGATTTTGATTTGTTGACCACTCTAAATTTACATGAGTCAAAAATATTATTTTTTATCATATTCGCCATTTCATGAGAGACCTGTAGCCTAATTCTCGTAATTAAAACCGGAGTGATATCATAGCGACTTTGACATTTTCGTATTCACATCCATCAATCGAGTTTGAACGACACCGATTTTGAACTCGTTCATCCTAATAAGTAATCTTGTACGAATTGTATGTTAAAAAGGGTGCTAAAGAAAATTTTAGGAATGGCATTCCCTGCCAAAGTCTGTTCCTTGATAGATCTGGAAGCTTTAAACCAAGAGATAGATTAATTTTAGGCAATCGTGCTCTATCAAACACTTCATTGAATATCAACATATGAGATAGTTATTGGTCATTTGCGAGCCTATCAATAAGAAAATTATCATCAGAACGTAACCCGCTAAAACGCTGATATTACTGAAACGGTTTATTTAAAACCTTGTTGTGTCATTGGTGTGTCTCTGATATTTATGAAACATCCAACCCAAGGCGTCGACAAATAAAAATCGCTACGAAACTTACTAAGTTAAGCCTAGATAATTTATTAGAACACAATTCACAATCAATGCCAGAATTATCAGCAACCTACATTCAGCAAAAACAGAAGAAAACGCCTCAAGCCTATAAGAACCTCCCATATTTCTTTATAAAGAGTCCATCTAGCGGCATTGAAAGCTATCTGTTCTGAATAATGTTATTACTGAGGGTCACAGTCAATGATGTAGAAAATCTTCACCAACGTCTTATACTATCGGGAATAGGAAATGGAAAACAAATATTAGATATTATACAGTCTTGACCGACCAGTAAAATGTTGCAGACAGAATCAATTTTGTGCTGATAACATATTATTTCTTTTTGAATTAATTATTATAAAATCAAATTACCCTTAGTTCCACGTGGATAAACTCATTCATCCATAGTCCTAGTCTTTCACCACATAGCATCAGTTCTTCATAATTTCCATTAAGTTTTAATTAAACTAAACTTGGCATTGTGAGGTACGACTATGTATTCAATTTAAAAGTTCTATGATTGCTAAAAAGTAATAAAAGATCTTACACAATTTTAAGTTCTCATCTCGATATAGCGCATTACACTAGACATGACTTGGAAGACGCTAGGAGAAGGAATGAGCTGTGAGCACCTCTACGCTTTTTTAATTCCAGGACATGCTGGTTTTTATGAGGTTTTTCCTCACCGTTTTGAGAGCAGTGGTCATGAAATAAATCATCACCACAAAGCATCTTCAGTGCAGGCTTGCGGACGGCAAGCAATGGGTAGCTCACCGTCTGGTCTGGTAACGGTCCAGACCAAGCCAATTCGTCGACGGCGCGCTCTGTTTCCGCGCGCCTCAAGAAGTTGTCAGCAAATGTAGAGGCCCAACTGCAGTGCCGAAGCCTACTGGGGAACCGGTTCGGTTTCTGAAAGGAAGGTCCGAACTCGGTTTGGGGGCTAAGAAGGAATATATATTCTATTCTATTCTATTCTATTCTATTCTATTCTATTCTATTCTATTCTATTCTATTCTATTCTATTCTATTCTATTCTATTCTATTCTATTCTATTCTATTCTATTCTATTCTATTCTATTCTATTCTATTCTATTCTATTCTATTCTATTCTATTCTATTCTATTCTATTCTATTCTATTCTATTCTATTCTATTCTATTCTATTCTATTCTATTCTATTCTATTCTATTCTATTCTATTCTATTCTATTCTATTCTATTCTATTCTATTCTATTCTATTACTTTACTATTAAAAAAAATAGTAAAGTAATAGTTTTTGAGTTAAATCATAGCATACAAAAAAAATCAAATGCAAGCAAGACAGGCACTGAGGGTTCCGTATAAACTTACCCATGAAAATTATTCAATTCCATAATTGAGTAACGAAGTTTCGTTCGAAATTCAAAAAAAAAGAAATTATGAGGTTACAGCAAATTTTCAATTTTTTTATTTTCTCCCATACTTCTGATGACCTCGCTTCATGCCAAATTTCAGGATTGTAAGTTAACGGAAAGTACTATAATGAGTTTTGATTCCCTTGAGAGAGTCGAAATATATGTGTTTTTGCATTTAATTTTTCAGATTTTAGTAACCGCATACCAGAGAATTATAGTTTTAATTTCAACTTAATACTTTCAACTCCTTCAATTATTTCCGAAATAAACACTATTCACAGACAAGCGACCAACAAAGAGATCCCATAAGGGTTGCGTTTTTTCTTCTTAATCAAACCCTAAAAATCAAATCTTTCCTCTTGATTATAATTAGATGATACTATTTTCAGAGAAGGCCTGTTTTGTGTAGCCATGAAAAAGCAGAACATTCATCAAGAATTTCAGACACATAAGTAAAGGTGTGCCTGAAGTATTTCCTGTTACACCCAACAATAAAAATATCCTTGTTAACTTTACCTACATTTATGTGACTTAACAAACACCAATTAACATAATAAATTAACCCGTTGGTTTCGTGTATAAAAATAATGTTAAAGTCGTGGTCGGTGAATAAATTAGTGAGTTTGATGATAAATCATGAGGTGGGTTTCTTGAACATGTGACAAAGGCTTAGGCACTTTTTATCGCAGCCATTTTTACATATCTTTATTTAAGACGTTGAAATATGAACGAATGCGTTCTTGATAAACATGTGTGATGATTTTGTTCGTTTGTCAGTGAAGTGCTACTGGTTTTTGGAGTTGATTATGTTGTTCGATTTGAATGGCAGGAGGGTTATCCCTCTGTCATGCGGCGTCGTGACTCAGGTATGCAAGGCGTTTATTTGCAATGACAAGGTATGCTAACGATTTGCAGATTGATCGATGGAATGTTTGCCTGATGTCGATACGTTAGGCTAATATTTATCGATACAAAAGCATACAATTTCATTTCCAAAAATGTTACCTTAAGAGGGGTGGCTGATTGGTATGTGGCTAAAGGTAATCAATGAAAGAAATACCCAGTTTTGAACATTTTTTAAAATTTTATATATTTATTTATATACTAAATTATAAAAATACCTGCAACCCACATTTTGCATTAGTAGTTAGACATCGGTACCTAAGCCCGCAAACTTATAAGCCGTTCTAGTACCTCTAATACTTGTCATGAATTGACGTAATAATAATTTTAAAAAAGAACGAACCAGGAAACTATTTAGCTACATTCATCAATGACTCATCCTAGATGTTAAGTTAATAATAAAATTGATGATCTAATTCTTAAACTAGTCAAAACTTCATGCACGACTAGTAACAATAAAAAAAGATAGTAGCTAAAAGAAGTTACGACTAAATTACATTACATGCACCTATAATTACTTTACTAAATAATATACATCAAAGAGGCCGCTTTAATCTAGTATAGGATGACGATACGAGTTAACTCTTTAATGTGAATTAACGGCCGGATTTTAATCTAGACTTCGATCACTCTAGACGGCAATAAAATTCGACCTTCAGAGAAACATTCTACGATTAGCCATAAAATCTAAACTTAAAATAACTCTGCAGTCATTTCAAGAAACTCGACCTATACGAAGTTTAGTATAAAATTCGATACGAACTAAACACAAGTACCCACGTAAGTAGCAAAGTACAAAGAAAGAAACAGAAAGGATAAAACACCCGGCGCTGGTAACGAGCCAGTCTTCGTGTACCATTGCGAATGTACCTACACTACTTGCCCGTTTGTTATTTTATTTACTCTCTACTCAGTAAACTCTATTACCCAGTCGATGGTTTTGATTCCGAGAAGTCGATGTTTACATTGAATGTTAAACTTATGTCACTGTTGTCACAATATTTTACTTTCAAGCGTTTTGTCCGTTGTGAGAAAGTTTATGAACGCTGAATGCTATGTTTATTTAAGTTCGTCGATAGCGTACATCATATCGATGTAACCCTCTCCTGGCTCTAGAACTCGAATATATTGTGAGTCTATTTTTTATCCTTCGTATGAACTCAGAATCGATTTATCGATAGTTGTGTTCGCAGCACTAATGCGGCATTGACTCCTTGGGTCGAAACAACTAATGGACTACGTTATTACTGGCCACCTCAACGAAAAAGTGCATTAGCGTACCGTGAGTGGAATAAAAGTATTTGAATATAGAACTTAAGTAAAGTGCGCTGTGAGTGCTTATGCCACTTAACAAACAACGATTTGCCTCATTTACCGTAATCGCTACAGTTTTATTTCACTTCGCTTTCGGAAGCCAACATGTTTCATATGAAATAATAACGATTCGTGTTTATAGCATTCGATATTCAATCTGATTTGCCCCAAAATGATTTTTAATTTTGGCTTGTATCAAAAGTTGGCGTTTAATTTTCGAGCTGGCTTTTAATATTTTGTGAATTTCGAAATATGAGCGATATTTGCGTTGCCAACCAGGGAAGTTAGATCTGCGGAAGTTTTGTCGACGTAAATATTTTGAATTGACTATGAGAATGTTTCAGGAGGGAGATATGGATCTTTCTAAACTGGGCGGTGCTTTAGTTTGTGAAGTTTTTGAGTCCCCTTCTTTGACTCTTATCACGGTTAGTTAGGTCCGCCCCGGGAGTGGCTTTGGGAGTATGAAAATAGAGTGCCCTTTCTTACAATATTGCATTTGACATCTGAGAGTTTGGCTTATCAGCCTGTGTTAGGGCGACGGTAGATGATGTTTTGTCTAAACAAAATATTCTTTGTGGAATCTTTTGATACCTTTGAAAGAAAAAATGTTAGCATCCATTTATGAATTCATTTAGCTACGTGGCTGTAAAAACATTTTCAAAAGAATTCATCACCTCGCACAAACGTGTTCACATGCAATAAATTGAGTCATTAAACTGCAAAAATTATAGCTCTCAAGACTTTGAAGTTAAATAAGCGCTTAGTTTGTATTTATGAGTCGTATCTGTAGATTTACAATTTCTCACTTAGTTTCAATGCAGTTTTACAGTCAGCCGGTTAGGCAGACAAAGAGGATGGACATAATGAATTTTCGTATGTGAATTGGCAAATAAATAATTCATTGTGAACGAGCCGCGGTTCCTAGTAATGTAAGAAAGCGTATTTCAGCTCATATCGTAAAGTGCAACGAATGACAACAGTCGTAAAATTTTATGTTCTGTAGCATGTCGTCCTGCCTCAATTACAATTACAAATTATTACAAATTTTCAACTGAGCCAGTCAAGTGTCATGTGTTATATGCGAAAACCATTGCTTACAATGTTTAACGTACATTCTTATTAAATTTAGTTCATAAATTTTAAGTAAACGATTTTGTAGTTATTTCAATCGATGTTAAATTTCGCAGCAGGATGTCGATAAACCGTTTGGTTTGAGTCAATTTAAACTTTAATAAGTTGTTAAATTATTGGAACTAATAGCTTGTTATTTCAACTAAGTAATTTAATTACCAAACCAATAAAATTGTTTGACTATTAAATGTACCTATTTATGTTTAGGCACGTTGTGTTACAAAGTAGAATAATGTGTGGCAGCAGATGCATTCACATTTGTGACAGTAATAGTCAACCCATCGTCAGAGACACAAAGTTTAAAACAACGTTCTATTATACTAATTTATCCTCAATCAGTTCTCAAAGAAGTACTAAATTCCTTTGCACTAGATTTCGTATTTGAGAAAGACAATATAAAAGACATACAACTAAGTATCTTTAAGAATTCCTAACAAAAACAAATACTGTGACTTCTAACCACATCAATACAGAACCACTCAGCACTTAATAATGTTCAGAACGAAGAATACATTTCACACAACAATACTCCATAGATAGAATAACCGACCTCTTTCCTACCTCGGCCACACATAAGCCACAAGACGCGTCTCCATTAGATACAGAAAGCAATCTGCAGAGCGCACAAGTCCGCCTGCGGCACATCTAGGTACACCCTGACCTACTATTAAGGATTGTCTCACAGCACTTTGCTCACATGCGCTCCCCGAACTCTGTAATCTGTGTAATTTGTGACAGCCATTTCTGATTTATTTACATAAACAATAGTCTCGAACGTTCTCGACCACTTATTACTGTTTCCAGTCAGCGCAGTGTCGATTTAATTGCGAAGATTTAAATTATCGTTGATATTGTCTGGATTTTAGTAATTGCAAAGTTAGTGCTCAGTGTAATAAAGTGTTCTTGTGTATAATTATTAATTAACTCCGCAATGGGCTCGGGAATGGATGTTTAATGCCACACATTCAGGCTGCTGATTGGTAGTTTAGTTGGAATCTGTGCTTGTACTTCATGTGCTAACGGTTTTCCCTATAGGGTACGAGTGAGGCCAAAGCGTTGAGTGACTTTGAGACCAAGCTTTTAGTGGCACTGATTTGGTGAAATGATTGCAATTGACGTCTGACCTATTTTTGCTTTTGGATTACGTTTGCAAATGTTAGCGACTTACTTCTAATTTCACAAGCACTGTACATTACTTTATCTTAGACCGTATTTCTCATACCAAACCGCATCATCATCATCATCATCATCAGCCTTTCAATGTTCCCACTGCTGGGACACAGGCCTCCTCTCTAGGAGAGGGAATGGGCCATAATCCACCACGCGGGCCCAGTGCGGATTGGTGGATGTCACAAAACCGCATATTATTTGTTAAATCTTAAAAGAATTCATATCTTAGGTTAATTTATTAAAACCTTAACTCATTTCATTTACAGAACCTCATATATTGCCAGTAATAAACTATAAAACGAGACCATTACTTCAATAATTAATTTAAAAATTATTAAAGTAATGTAAAATAAAAAATATTAAAGGCGGGATGTTATATTTAAACAAAAATAAACGAGAAATATAAACAATTTATTGAGTAATAAATATACCAATTGGAACTTTATATCCTAAGATATAATAAAGTTATGTAGTAATATCCTTCAGCACTTACTGTTTGACTAATAAACCTGCCTCGTATAGAATATGCAAGTAATTTAGATGTGTTTTATTTATTTTAGTAAAATGCATTAAGTGATCTCATATAATTGACTTTATTAAAGATGACAAATACTGTAGCACTATAACAATATCGTGCTACACTATTTGTCAACTTTTATTGATTTCTTGAAAATAATAGCTGTCAAACTTGCTTCTGAACTCATAATATATTTTTGTGAATGTACCTGAATAAATGTTTAATATGGCCTACTTTTTATCTTGACTGTTTTTTTTTTGGTACTGTGTAAAATAATTAAATATCCCAATACCTTAAATACTTACCTGAGATATATATACCTATGTATCTAAGATAAACACTGCACTACTTACTTAACACCTAAACAGGAAATTTTAATTACTCAAAACTCTTCATAATTTAATTATAACATTTTATTAGTAAAAAAAAAACTGTAAATAATGAACAGTATTATCAGTCTTGCTTGGAGTAATATTAATGAGCATTTCACTTATTTCCTTTGCAGTAGATGCAAGTAATATCGAGATATTTAATCAGGTGTAAGGTTCCATGATCAGTTGCCCGGCTAAAGCCGTTTCCGCACCGATCTGATAAAAATAAATACAGATAAATAATATTTCTACTCCTATTTATAATTTCCCGATTCGATCTAGTGAATACATATCTTATAAAAGTTTATGATGTGGGATAGTATAAAAATAAATGAAGCAAGAACTTTATATTAATTTACAATATCATTTATTTTGGTTTACCACTACAACACAACAATACTTTTTTTTTAAAGATATTTAGGAATGTTTTTCTTGGCTTCTGATAAAAAAAAAATATATAGTTAGTTTTACTTCCTATGCAAACTGTACTTGCATAATAACCGCATTGGTGTAACGGGTAAGTACGGCCATTGATCATCCTACATTTGATTCATAAGAATCATACTAGAACAGGGTGACTAAGCTCATCTGTCAGAAAACTATGACGTAGCCCCGAGGATATTATGTACCTATAATCAAGATTTATTATAGCGGAAACACCATCAGCAAAATAATCGTCTTGTCTACACTGCTCTTCTTTTTTAAATGGAGTAGTTTTCTTCTTTTTCTTTTTGGATTAATAATAATCTCCTTAAAGAGTTTGAGCTCAGAAGGTGACTACGTTGACTACAACATCGATGGCACTTATTACATCCTTCGAAGTGTAGGGGAATGGGCACTATGACTTTTTTTCTTAAAATTACCTGAGGTAAAACATAAGCAAATCAGAAAATAGTATTTACAACAAAAAAACAAAATACTTTTTTTTTCTACGAGCCACCGTTTTTGAGTAAATGCTGGTTAACCTTTCGATGTTGTTACTAAGCCTACTGAACAGAATACAGCTAGCCGTTGTAGCTTAGAAACAATAAGTGACAATTATTGGCAAGTAAACTGACATTAAACTGTTTTCATACTTATGAAATATGACCGTGGAACACAACCTTATAATCTAACATGGTACTTTATATCCGAGTCTCATAATAATATTCCAGTGAGCTTGGTTCGCAAAACTAAAATTATTTTCATTGCAAAACAATGTAATGTCGATTCAATCGAGTCGTATCACGGAATATCATATGAAGAAGATTTTATTACCCCGGAATATCAGTACCTATATTCCTGATAGGATCGATTCTCATTACTTTTGTGGCAAAAACTTTGCGAGTTAATGCGCTGTTTTAAATTAATCGTTATTCCGGTCACAAAATTTTGAAATTATTCCGTAACATCGTGGTTTGGATCGGATTATTTTAATCTCATGGGAAACTTTAGTTTGCGGTTTATTTGATGTGCTTACGTTTGTTTTGTAAGGGCGTTTTGTATATAGTATAATCCCTGTATAAATCGGTCTTGATCATCAGTTTTCGTTTCCTCAAAGTTTATTTAGATATGTCATTTTGTATTTATTTATCATTTATACAAAAGAATACAGAATCATTTAAATTAAATAACAAACAAAAACCACAAAGGTTTAAACTCGATATTGAACTATACAAAATGCATTTTATATGTATATGTACATTATTGTCGATAACAAGTAATAAATTATAATAGACATAAAGTAATCTGTGGATTTCCATTTGTTTCTTAGTTATAAAATACTAGCTTCTGCCCGCGACTTCGTCCGCGGAAAATTTGTGAGACAAAAGTTGTGATAGCTCGGTTAATATCCAAAAAATAATTTATAGCCTATGTCACTCAGGAGTAAAGCAGCTTTCTAATATAGCTTCAATTTTTCCAATCGAACCATTAGTTCCAGAGATTACCTCCTACAAACAAAAAAACAAACTTTACCTCTTTATTATATTAGTGAAGATTGATTTAACTTACTATACAGTTATAGGAGTTATAGACTCTAAAAAATAAATGAAAACGCTTAACTAATTAAAACAAACTTGATCCACTTGTTGTTAAAAAATAACAAAGATTTATTATAAAAAAAAAACTACACGTGCCGAATCTCTTTATTATATTAATTGTTTTACCTATAATGATGGAAAGTTTTACAAATAATTTAGGTGGTACGGTTTATTGAAAACTGATAACGTAAACCAAAACCATTGTATAGTGACTGTGCGAAACACGATTTGAAGCTAAAACCGAAACCGAATGGAAAACATTGGCCGAAACTGGAAGAGAGGCCGAATCTTCCAGTTTCGGCCAATGTGCAACCGAAGTGGTAATAGGACAACTGACAAAAAATATATTTTGATACTTATAGATATTTCCAACTTTAAATCGATGTGGTTTTCTTTTGTTATATAGTTTGAAATAATTGTAAGCATCGAAATATTATTTTTTATTCGATTTATCCGAAACTGAGAGACTCGATCATTTAAATATATTTTAAATTTGGTTTAAATAATCGAGTCTCTCAGTTTTTAGGTATCTTTCACAACAGTTAGCTTGAAAACGCTAATTTCAGTCAAACTGGATATTTGGCCAACTATTAGCCGAAACCAGTTCTTTTGGCCGATATTGAAACTGAATCTTACATTACTAACTAAAGTTCAATTTATTTTCCCGTTACAAATAAATACTGCTAAAATTACAGATTTTATACAGGTTAAAGTTTTATTTATCCAAAGGATAAATAGGTTGGCTTTCCGGACAAAGCTTTGTGCGACCGCAACTGAAACTATGTTGTGCAAATAAATAAGGAAACGGACATACGATCGGTTTTTGGAAAACCATTTGTTGTGTCAACGATTAAAGTTGTTTTTTTTAAAGGGAGGTTGCAATAAAGATTTCAGATTTGAGGTTGTTTTTACTGATCAGTTCCATAATCTTTTGATTTATACATATAGTTGTGGGTACGGTTTTAACGTTAATATAACAGTTATATTTTTTTATTTGATACAAACTAGTGCTTGACTGTGATCCCACCTGGTAAACAGTAATTCAATCGTTGATAGTGAGGCACGCTAGTTTATCAAGAGCATATTCACTCTAGCCTTGAAGACACCCATATTATGATCGGATAGGACGATTGCAGCAGGCAAATAGTTCCAGTCCTTTGATGTTCTAAGAGAAGCGCCTAATCCGGGCCTTAGAATTTTCCACAACGTAAGGGATGATTATGAAATCTCGAACAATTTTTTTATTAAAAATATAATTCTTATTCACGCCTAAAGAACCTGTTGTATCTGGAGAGAACCCTGTAGTACCAAACTACAGCCCCTGGTGAAAATTTTGTGGTACCTACCTATCATTAGAAAATATGAAAAAAATACCATTCTTACAATGCATCAGTCGGTATCACCGATCATCTGTTCAAGCCCTAAGTGACCAAAACAAAGGTATACTCGTACATACGGTACACATAAAATTTATTTATTACTGCAAGCGAACCCGCACGCACGTCTATTTCGTGGGCAAATTTATAGTATGCCGATTTTGCATTATGGTATGGTACAGTCTGCAACAGTGAGCTGTATTTAGAGTCTAGTTTAGCTGATATTTTAGCAATTCAATTCTGTAATTCAGAGTATAAAATATATGTATACATCATTTATTTATTATTTTATTTATTTATTTAGTACAGCAAATTAGCCATTAATACTAAATTATTGAACCCTTTCACTCTGTCTTCTCACAGATCATAATATCTATCTCTCATATATCCATACTTAAGTGGTAGTAGGCAGAGCACAATGCTCGCAGAATTGATAGTCGATGAGGCTGACAGATTCTGGAGTGAAGTCGCTGGGAGGCACAGCTTTGGATGGCTTTCCACAGGTGGACTGATGACCTGGTAATAACGATCGCGGGAATCCGACAGATGCGAGAAATACAGTACCGTTTGTATTGGCGACTCTTAGGGTGGGTATGTCCTACAGTGAAAGTCTTTCGCCTGAAACAATGATGAACGATGATGATGATTTTCTTTCAAACATTTTTTCAGTTTCATACGTGACATAGAACTGATTCTGTTCGAACTGTCCCAATTATTTTGTGTTTGATTTTTCATCCCTGATTATATTTCATTATGATAACGTTTTCGAACCGTGTCAATAAATTCTCGACTAAATTTGTCTCACAGCGGCTAAACCCAATGCAGATTAACCAATTACGCAAGATACATTATTGTACGCAAGAGTACTCTGTAATTCTGTGGTTCCATTTTATTTTCTGTAGAGTAAAATACTTCTAGGTTTTTTTTTTTTTTTTTTTTTTTTATGGTGGGAAAAAAATACTTCTAGGTGGGATGTCTCATTGTAATATCAAGTTTATTGATATATTCTTCAGTATGAATCACGACCTGTCAACTCTGTGGCATCTACTCCTGGGCATAGATTTCCAAAACAAACGACTCTATGCCTTTTGCTACCAACGCCTCCCCGTGGCTCTTACCAGGTCATCTTTACATCTGACATAGCGCCACCCACGCTTAGCCTTTTGCTCTATGGACTACCTACTATTTGTACTCAATAACTACTAAGTTATTGAGTAAAATATACTGCTAGTGTGGTTTCCTATCGTCATTTCAAATCCCTAATGTAATAACAATAAGAATGTAGTTCTTAAATCTACACTAATATAATAAAGAGGTAAAGTTTGTTTTTTTGTTTTTTTTTATTTGTAGGATGTAATCTCTGGAACTACTGGTCCGATTGGGAAATTTTAGCAGCAATAGAAAGCTGCTTTATTCTTGAGTGACATAGGCTATATTTTATGTACGCGTGCGAAGCCGCTGACAAAAGCTAGTTATAAATATTTCGAAAATTTAATTATTTGTGCTTACTACGTAAATGAGAATCTCGAAAATATTTTTTCACACTAAGTGTTAGTCGCCAATTCTTTTATTTTTTCTATTGCTTAAAAAAGGACTAAGTTTCTTACAGTAAATTTTTTTTTACCGAAATAAAGAATATACTTTAGCTAACACAAAAGCTGTAATATTTAACCACAATATTTCTATTTGATTAATTGCAACATTGAACATAATTCAATTATAAAATCAGTATTCAAATATTAGATTTAGTGACAAATCTCTGGATTTGATTAGTAGTTGATAACAGTATAGTGTACATAAAATTAGCATTAAATTTACCCATGACAAAATTATTATAAAGTAATACGTTAAGCGGTATAACCGAATTGATACAAATTGCAGACTGCTACTGATTCAATATTATTGAGTCATAATTTCGTTATTAGTTGAGAAATGTCATTAAATCTGTGATCAGAATAATACATGAATTAATAAACTAGTGCGCCTCATCATCAACGATTACATCACTGTTTACCATCAGGAGGGATCGCAGTCAAGCACTAGTTTAAACAAAAAAAAAAACAAAAATACGCAGATTTTATCATACTGCAAGTAGTTGTAAAAACATTATCTTGTTTAATTACAATACCTGCATATTTAGAATTGAAATGTGGTATTGAAACAATATTATGAAAGAGTTAAAAAACTTTAGCAAGACTAAAATAAATTATGAAGATTTAACATTGCAAAGCTAATCTTACTATTACAATAAGTCAGTAGTTCAATCAAATCATAGCCATAAATAAAAAACATAATCCGGAAATATAATGATCTTATTCAATCAGAATTTATTATAACAAATTTCAATGTGATCATGATCATAAAGCGTAAAAGTCGATCAAAGCGAAACTTGGTATTCCACTGCATAAATACATAAGTTAATATGCATTTTATAGATTTGACGTATGATCATATCTAATATAGTTAGGTTATAAAGATCTTGTCATGAAATAATGATTCTGCAGAATAAGAATATAATACTTTTAGTGTACCATGTAGTTATCCTTTCATTCATTCATTCTCATTCCTCATGTGGTGCTAACCATTAAGAAATCGTAACACTAACCTAGACTGTAGTTTTTTTCTGACTAGCCCATAAAATAAAATAAATAAGTAAAAACAAAACCACCAAGAAAACACTAAAATAAAGCAATAGTAAAAATACACTTTTCATAGATCCGATAATCAATAATAATATCTATAGGGGATCATAATTCTGAACAATACAATATTATGGAAGAACTTAAACTGAGAAATATCTGCAAAAGTATAAAAATTGCGAACGCAGATGAATGGATAGATTAGAGCAATGATAGTGTCAGTAAAATAGTAATGAAACGTGAGAGCCTGTCGATAATTGCAAAGCAAAACCAGATAATTCACTAAGTAAACACCAGAATAAAGTAATAGAAGATACAATACACTTTATAGATCTGACAATGAATGAAGCTATTTATCAAGCGCTTAGAATACACGAGTTGTAAGGTCAGCTGAGGGAAACTGGCAAGTGTGATCGTGTTACAAGATAGACGCCCAACAAGTCATTATTCACCACAATCTTAAACTCTGCAATTTGTTTTCCTACTCAAGTGATACTTATGTTTTCTGTTTATAGATGTTCAAGTGTGACATTATTCATGTCTTCATTGGTAAGTGTGCTTTTAAGTTCATGTTACACTTTAGCTTGCTTTAGCTTTAGGTTATTGCCTACTACTTGATACTTTTTATCATCAGATCAAGCACACCTGACCACTAAAAAAATATTTGCCACCTTGATGGATACTTTTCAATTGCCTTCTCACTTCATTGATCAGTTTTTGCTTACATTATTATGACGTCAATAGCAAACGCTGCTGTAGGTATTGGTCCTATTTTACCACACAGTGAGTCAAGCAGACTTATTAATTTACGAGTATAAATCTTATAAATTACAAAGAAACATAAAATATTGTTTATAATAGTTTTCTAAAGTTCAGGCTTTGTTCTAAACAGACAGAAAATTTATTACAATAAAATGCAAGCCTGCACTTGGAAATAAAGAGGGTTGTGCATCGTAAACCTCAATGATACACGGAGGCATCTGCCAATAAAATAAAACCTATGTGTTGGGAACTTTGAGAACGTCTCTATTTCCCATCGCGACTTGCTCGAGTAAAATAGACAAATTCATGGATGTCATTTTTTATGTCAATCTTTTGATTTATTGATGTATAAGGGACATATTCGCGTGTAGTTTATTCACGATCACATCGCTCTCTCGATTTGTATACCCAATTTGATATCTAAATTCGTCAGTATGGTATGGCTTCTTAATTCATTGTTCTTGTTTCATGTTTCACCACTGTCCCATATTTTTTTAATGAAAGGCATAGATAATAATCAAACTTCTCCCATAAATTAAAAAAGCCCATTAAAATAATTATCAATTCTGTCACAACTTTTTCTCAAGCGCTGCTTATTAAATTCTTCTCAATTTTTTTACGAGCAGCGAATTCCAAAGTTATTTTCGTTAAATCTATAAACGCGATTAATTTGAGGAAGGAAGTAGGTAATAATTAGCTTCCATGAAAAAAGATATCGGTAATAAAAGTGCTTCAATATAAATAATCTAGTTGGTTTTACGAGGTAATAAAGTATCTTGAAAATTTCCTACTCATCTGTTGGACATTTCTCTCACAAGCTGGGTCGAGTTTGAGTGTAGGCGAGGAACCTTTTGTCATAAAATATAATGTCAATGTATTATTGTTTGTGAATATTTGATACTGTATTTTATTGGTGTATTGCTTGACGAACAAAGGTTCTATGTACTGCCTTCTGTGCGGAGAGTTACGGGATCTATTTAAGGAAAATGAATTTCGAGTCATCATTACCGTAATTTCAGCTGAAAGACGTCCACTGTTGGACAAAGGCCTCCCCTAAACGCTGCCGCAAAGATCCTGTGTATCTTGCGTCCATTGGATTCCAGCAACCCTGGCCGGAAGCCCTCCAAGGCTGCGTCTTCTGGTACACGGCCGCCACTAAAGAAACTCATCAACAACAACATCAACGTTTCGAGTCCAGTATTTGAGACAATTCTTTTTTCTTTTTTTAAATAAAAACTGATTCTAAGTGAAGTTGAGTCCGATCAGTGATAAGTGTCTACCCGTATTTTTAATTAGATGGGAAATCATCCAGTGACTTCTCACGGTCTAGGGCGGAACAGGAAGTTGTGGCAGACTTTTTCTAACTAATACTACATTTGCGTTCCTCCTTTTAAGTACCGCTGGTATGGCGTTCCAGGATACCGAGTTTCCTTTTCAGATGTTAACCTATGGCCGCAGTAAGCTTCGTCCGATGGTTTGTTGGCATCTCTTTGAGGTTGCGTGGAACATTAAGCCCGGTTGACGACTCATACTCGGTTCGAACGGTGTTTAAAAGTCTGGGGCCCTAGACAAGTGGCAATCGCTCCGTGTCGAATCCATTTCTAAGTTCGATTTCGCCTTAACGATGTCAACCACAAAATGGTAGACAAAGTGACATCGACTAACATATCGATAAGTCGAAGTTTTGGTTCGATAAAATAACAACTTCTTGGCTATGGTTATCGAATTAAAACGTCAAATTTGACGTATAAACAACTAATAATAATTAGCGAATCGAAAACGTTTGACCACGTGTCTTTTCGAAGGCATATGTCAGTTCCATACATTTCGGAGTTTCGAATTTCGTTATCGTTAGTGAGAATGTGACTTTGTCTAAGCCCCCTTGGTTAGCGACCTATCTATTATTCGTCGTCCGCAAGCCGACGCCTACTGTGGCTGGAAATCGGGGTAGAGATCTCAGTGTCTAGAGAGTAAGGATGTCCATTCCCTCACGCTTGCGACTGCTTCCTGCATTAGCATTATTACTTTGCAGAAGGAGGCTATTGCCTGTCATTCCTCCTCGCTCCAGGCTATGGCCTGTATCAGAGCCCAGTGTGTGAGGTCACCGCCGCTGATTGCCACCACAAGGATACGGCGGTGCTCCATCCAAGCGGGGCATTCCTCCACCGAATGATTCACTGTGTTCTTTGGGCGGTTTTCAAAATGGTGACACCTGGTTTCCGTTCCCAGTTCAAACACAGTCAGGCGTTTCACTTTCTGTAATTGGTTTCATCGACACAACTCTGAAAACGTTAAAAGAAAATATTGTAAGGAAACTGGCCAAGCGTAGAATAAAAATTTAAAAACATGTGAACTTGTGAAGTGACATTTATTAACGCACTGGAGACACGTAGTGGTGGCTCAATACCTCTCCTAGAGTTAAGAACCGAGTTCCAGCAATGGGAATATTACAAGGTTAATTATGCATATTATTATTAAATAAAACTAATGTTTAATAGATCATTCTGGTATACATCAATTTTATACAGATGAGAGTTGCGAGAAAGCGATGGATGCAAGACGCACAGGTCAGTTCGTTACAGGAGGGGAAGGCCAATGTCCAAAATTGGACGTCCTTCAGAAGAATGTCAATGCTACCAGAATGTCATAAAAAAAAAATAGGTCAAGGCATTGTAAGCGAAACTCATTCTTTAATCCATTATTATTTATCTCCGATTCAAAATGAAATCCAATAATCTTTTTATTTATAAATACAGTACCTTTAGATGTACAATACAACGCTATCAGTGTGCCCATCTCCGTCTATATTGGAGATTGTTATCATGAAAGACGTGCTTAGAAAACTAAAATTAGTTGGGATAACATGAAAATAGAGAGTCCACTATAATACTCAAAGCAAAACTATGATATATTACAGTTTTATATGTAATACCTTTGTACATTACAAACCATTATTGAAAAACTTTATTACGTTTTTGATATATTGAAGTTATTAGAACGAAACTTACTAAGTTTCAAACCTTTTTTAAGCTTCTATGCCAACAATTTGCCACACAATGTCTTTAGGTGATTATGACGTTTTTACACAATTAATTCCAGATATTTTGGCATTAAAGATGTTTGTGATGTGGTTGTTTTTCAGGTTTTTATTAAAACAAATCCAGTGTGAAACAAATCTGTCCAGGCCCTTGAAAATTGTATCATTTGCACAAATACATATAATTTTTTTAGGTAAAAGTAATATGTATGTATATGTTTCTTTCCATCTAAATTAAATCAACGTTTTGAATGATTTTTCGAAGAGCAATTTAGGTGTAAAAATAAAACATGTGTGTCAAATAATAAAATGAACAACGGAAGTTACTGAATACCAACGTATACGTGCTGTTGTCTCTCTATTTTCGCGTTGCCTCTATATCTAACACAGCTTTGAATGAAGAAAGAAGCTTTTAACCATACTATGATGAACTGATGAAATCAACTATTTTGCCCACCGAAAAAAAATTAATGTTATATTTAAATCAGAGTGTATATTCAATATGGAAGATGATAGAATAGTATAATTTTTTACCGTCTGGACAAACTTCTTGAAATTATGACATTTGCTAAGTCGGGCTGAGGGGCAATGAATAAAAGATCTTGGTTTAATGAAAAATAACAGGCAGTGGTATGTACTGCGCTGTAGTGAATACATTAGAATCCTACATAAATTATTGTTAAATGAAAACTTTCATACAACTTGAGCACTAGTTTCCTCTCATGCAAAGTTTCAAAAATGATAATACAGTTTTTGAACGTAATAACCATCCCCGGGGATCGTCAGGCACTCTCACATTCTGTGATGTTCCGTACATACTGAGAATATTAATGCGCTCCGCTATTCTTTGAGAACGCTTTCAAACGTTCATTCTTACAGAATTCCAGCCAAAAGCCGCCGCCTGATATGATAATCCGTCACGTTTTCTGAAAAATTACCTAAACTAGCGGATGTTAGTTTAATGTATAGACTTAGTCTATATCTGTCAAAATACTAGGCATCAGCCGTGACTAAAATTAATAGACTAGAAAAATAAATTGTTATATATTGCGGTTCTGAAAAGATATAGCATGTTAACATAAAATGGATGAGTTCAACAAAGAAAGAGCTTTTAAGAAAAAAGAAATGTTACTACTTCATATATCACTGCTCACCTACAATTTATTTCCTTCATACAAACATACCGGAGATGCACTACCTACAAATTATCAAATCATAAATCTTCAAATACACAGACAGCGTCCCGCATATCAATACGAAACTGTAAACTTAACAACTATTTGCAATTCAATTCATGCAAAATTTATCGTTGAGCGTCGAAATGCTTCATTGCACGTCTATACCAAATGTAAATACCAAGTACGACGTAGGTACCTCACTAATGCTTTAGAAGACAAGCTCAGAAGCTCACTTAGTTCGCATTTAGCGGACCTAAGGCCACCAAGCCGCTGAGGTTAGGTTCTTAATTAGCCATCGCTCGCAGCTGACCGCTTGGAAGTGCGATCTAGGTGCTCTTATGCAAATACCATTATATTTCCGACTAGCAATAATATACTCTACTACCTTGATATACGACTTAGTATACGTGTAAGCTAAGATTTGTGTAATCCTTGTGGTTGGGAGACGGGTGACATTCACATAGAGCATGTAGTTCGAACTGATCGTAGGCGAGCTATCGATAAGAAAATTAGATGCCATTATGTCAACATTTAAATTTATGAATGAAATAATTGAATTCTTTGAATATATTTAGTGTATATTTATTTTAAAGAAGCTTATAATCAAATCAATAAACAATATTCATTGAAAATACACAAAAGCAAATCCAAAATTGAACTGAAAACTGCAACCGCTGAATCAATTGTATAGACAGTTTCTAAATTAAATGCGGTTGATTTGAAATTAGCAGCAATGGCAACAATTGTGGTTTTTGCCAACTAAATAAATGTATAATAAAAGTTGAACTAGGCTTATTGACATTTTGCTAAAATTCTTTAAAGAGTGATGTACACTGACCATAGTTACTCTTTACTAGTAACCAACCGGCTACTTATATTGGAAATTCAAAACTGCTCAAGGCGATGTAGCAATGATGTTGTAGTTTTTTGAACTATTTATTGATTTTTAAAGGAATTTGGCAACAACAAAAAATCTTGAATAGTCACTAAGTTTTTATTTTTATGATTTAAAAACAACATCGCTATTACAGGGTCGCGAAATCGACATAGACCCAAGCCTGTACCTACAATATATATTTTGTAACTGCAACCGGCTCTTAATGTTAATAACAAATTAATGAATATCGAAGGACTGCAAGAGTTTGCCCGCAATGGTCTTCCCGTCCGATTATAATTTAGGTGTCTTCAAGGCTAGAGTGATGCGCCTCACCAGTAACAATTTCATCACTGCTTACCATCAGGTGGGATTGCAGTCAAGCACTAGTTTATATCGATTAAAGAACGATAAACATTGTTGCAATTCTGCAAATGAAAAAGATAAATAAAACAACAATCGTATGCGACACGGTTAGTACATAGAACAATATATCACAACATATTTCTTCGAAGAGCGCTAAATATAAGATTAGCACATGATTTACGGTACAAAACTAACTTGAAAAGAAGAACAAACAGAAAGTGTAATATCAAATGTATTTCTAAGCATAATTACTGAACAATGTGAGCAAAATTTATGCTCGAATGAAATCTCTATGAAATACGGTATGTCTGGTACGTCAGGCGGTAACAATGAAATGTTTATTATCTTTTTACTTGTGATTTATAGCACATTTATTTCCTTTGTAGTTCTTTGGTGGACAACTGAATTCAATTTGCTTAATATCTCAATTTTGAGATGGTTTTAATTAGAGTTGCATTCCAATCTGCAGTACTTAGGAGTATGAATAATGTTTTTATTTGAAAAAACACACTACACCTACACTCAGTGGGAATAAATGGGGCACAAACCTTAAATTTGATCTTTTGAAAAAATATTGCTATTGTTTTTTTTTTGTTGTGCGTATAAAAAAAAAACAAATTTTTATTAATCATTCCATATAATGTCCGTTTTTAAATTGATCTAGGATACAAATTATTTTATAGTTCTCCAAAAATGTAAAATAAGCTCTGGATCTGGTATGAAGGCAACGTAGGAAAGGGATGGGTGGTTTAGTCAGTAGAAATCTTTCACTATTACCCACCATAAAAAAAAAAACATTAATTTGTATTTTTTTTCGAGCTTTTAATCCTTCGTTTTTACGATCCTTATTGATGTCTTTAGCGCAAACATAGTGTACCTATTCACATCGTGTAGACGTATGAATATCTGTCAGATAAGTACATTTTGCATATTCAGTTGTAGGTACTTATTTATTTCAATATTAATGTAAAAGTACCGGGCGAGAGTTATTTTGACTGGCATTGAAAATGCAGATATCGTACGTTTTTCATATTATTACACGCTGCTGCCACCGGTTCCGCTCATGTGAAAGTAGAAAATTGTGCCAAAGGAACATACTTTCGAGATAAAAAGTATCCTGTTTTTCAATGGTGGGTTATTCCAAGACATGTCCTACCAGTGTGACAAATTTTATCCAAATCCAGCCAGCCGTACGAGCCAAAAAAAGTAACAGTCATATATATACACTTACAAATTTTCGCCGATTAACTTTAGGGGAATTAAATTCAGGAGCACGCACATGTTTAAAAAGAAAATAACAAGTACAGACATAAGAGCACAAAAGACCTAGAATTACGCACTCTTTAAGTAGTATTTTTTTATTAGTATTTGTAGTATTCCGTAATGGAAATTAGCAACCTATTACCTATCCTTACTGTTAGACTGTATTTCAAGAGATACAGTCCAAAAACAAACAAAAGACAGACAGCGAAAACTTAGTAATAGAATTTCGTTGGCTTCCCTTCAGAAAACACTTTTTTTGTGGTGGAAAAAATCATCCAAGGACATCTCCCGTCCTTGGGCGGGGCAAGAGATAGTGTCAGACTTTTACGGACTAAAAACCCACCCCGATCCTTCAAAGTCTTCTTTCTAGGGGCTCCTGACTTAATTTATTTGAATTCTACTTGTCGATTTTCAATAATAGATTACCACATAAGATGCTACACTTTTTATTACTTCAAAACTTATCGATACATACCTAATCTGACATAGTCGACATGGTATTTTGATAACTGGTTCCTGTTACAAAATGCCTACTGGCTTTTAATGTAATATTAAAAAAAAAAATAAGGAAAAAAATGTAACGACAAGAAACTTGACAAGCGCAAAGCTTTTTAATTGAAGGATTCCGTATCATTGAAGGAAGACATGAACAAAAAAGTTGTATATTAGAAGCTTGAAGTTACCTCGGCTACAGACTGCACATGCGGCGGCAGCGGTGCAGTTGCAGCCGCGCTCGGAATAAGTTCACAGAAATCCATACTGCTGCAACGAAAATCAGTCGTACTGCCAAGTCTCGGCTGCAAGAGTTGCCGCATCCTGCCGCCGCAGACACGTTAAAATGGGTATGACACAAATCCATACTACTGAATATAAAACCAATCGTGCAGCTTCACCTGGCCTCGTGCATCCGCCGCATATGCTGCCTGCATCCGAAGCCTGCAACCGAGTTACGAATAGCACCTGTACTTACAATATTGGCACTGTGTACCAGGTATAACGAAAAAAGACGTAATAGGACTTACATGCCATTAGAATCTGCTTCCAGATATGGATCATTTCAGTGAAAATATGTCCACAGCTGGATATTATACCACTCCCAGGTTTCCTCACAATGACCGTTCCTGTGTGTGTACATGGAAACCTTGAAATATTTAATACATATTCATTTCTTTGACAGTAAAAAGGTAGTGATCATTGTTTATAGTTTTAAAAGATGTTAATTTTTGATTAATAGTTTCTTTTACCAAGTGTTGCTTTTTCTTTACGATTTTTATAAGTTTGTATCATAAGAAATTCTGTAACAGAAATTAAAAAACTGTAGGTCCAATTTAAAATATAAATCACAGATCCCTAATAAAAGATTAAAAACTGCCGCTTCTGATTAATTTAACTTTAATATAAGCTTTAATGTTGTTAGTAGATTACATAATGGTCAGGTATTGCCAAACAAACGCCTTAATTTATTTTTCTTGCCGTTACATGTCAGCCAAGATTATTAAGATGCTAATGTATTTTTTATACTCTTCTACATTATTAAATTTTTTACATACCTTCTATACGAGACAAGCTCGATTATTGATTTTTTTGCTGGAACTTTATTTAATGACTTGAGAATATGTCGCAATTTTTGAGTAAAAACTTACTCGTGTAGCATCAATCATTTTTTTCTGATGCACGATGGAAATGAATTACGGTCTAAGTGTGTTCGCTGTTGCGTGGTGAAAAAATGTGTGAAAAATTACCACGATTACGAGTAATGACGGAACGATGTAACATGTTTCGGTAGTTACAACAAACATTAGACTAAGCGTATCGCTCCGAGCTTTGTTACCATTTCTCACGTTATTATCGCATATTCTTCCTACATCATTACACAATTATTTTTCTCCGAAACAAAGGAAGATTGAGCGATTAAAGAACAAATCTTTTTCTTTCAATTAACGAGTCGTTGCTCATTTATAAACAGGTTAACATTGAAGGTCGTAATAAGAGCCACCAAAAATTTAAAGTTAAATGAAGCACGCGTAATTAGCAGTGAGTAAGCCAGATTGGGAGCAGGGCAATACTAATAAACAACGAGATAAAAGGGCGGACCAATAAAGCCGCTCGAATAAATATTGGATCGTACTAATTATCATAAAAGTACATCCTTGCCTTAGTCGTGAGCCCATTACCGAATAGCTGTCATTAAGAGCGTGCTTCGATAAGACCAGACTGAGTAAACGCCACCCACGGCGCATGCGTCGTACAAGCTTGTAAACTAGAATTATACTACTGTAAAACATCCTAGGAACGCTAAAGTAATCTTATCTGATCACCAATGAATACATATTGCCATTAAGCGGCTATATCGTTAATAATTTATACCAATTATAGTGCACCATAAACTTGGTATAATGGCGTATTCGCTAAAGACACCTCTTCATTTTCGTTTTGCCAGAAAGCGAGTACTTCACGTTTACCAACATAATTTTGCGAGCAATAATTTCTTTATTTTATGTCAGCGGACGGCCATGTCGCAGAATAATGCAACACAAACGGTAGCTAATAACTATAGTTTGAGTCGTAAAATAAATGCCGTCCGCTAGAACTCTAAAAGATATCCAATAGCTAAGTTACTGCGTGTGTGGATGCGGTCTATGAATATTCACGGGTATTCGATTCAAATAAGAGGATTTAACGGTTTGAAACGCCACTAAAGAGCGCAGATTACTGGCTCAAACAAACTTGAAGATAAGAAAAAGTGATGTGCAAAAGTTAACGCATAAATTTCTGGGTGGAACGTCTGGTCTCGTCTGCCACCGATCCACCAGATTATCCTACTTCGACAGTTCGACACAAGTTTTTCGGTTGAACTTTGAATTATGCAAGAACCTTTACTAGATAGAGATGTCGGAACCTCTGAAGACGTAAAATGGTTTCATCAAAACTTACTTGTTTTGTTATCAAGAATGTTCCTTTTTTGTTACGAGTTGTGAACCTATTGAGTAAGGGCGCAATGTGTTACAACTTATGAAAGGTTGCGGTTGCGAACTCGACACATTGTTGCTACTGTTGTTTACACTTGCAGATGGTATGCAAAGCATTTGGTGCCAACATTGTAACAACACTATTCGTATGCAAGACAACAAACTGTGTAGGTATGCGTCCTTTTTCTGTTACTAAGTGGTACTTTGGTATTTTATCAGACGATGACACTCATATTTTAAAATTTTCTGTTTTTTACTTACCAACAAAATCCAAAGACAGTCCCAATACTTCACGGTTATCTCAAGATTTGTAATCGTCAAAAAAAGAAACTATTCGTTGTACTAACAAAAGAATTCGTTCAGGCCGGAACGATTGGCTGGTAAATATTAGTTTAGTTTTATAGATAATAGATTTTTTGTTAATAAATAAAAAATAATTATAGACTGGGAGTTTGGTTTTATCAAGTAAGTTTAGTAATAATGTCGTCACGATAAAAATCAATTGCAGAAGTGGCTTACCTCGGGAGCTGGTGTAATAACAGTGCGGGGCGGCCGCGGGCGTCGCCGACTCCGGGCTTACTTCCATGGACTATTCTGAAACTATTTGGACTGGTATACCTACTTTCACACGGGTAACTACTTTTTTTTTTCTTGAACTGTTTATTTATATGTTTAGTAATTATTGCAAAATAATATAATAATAAACTAATTATTAGCAGCAAAAGATAACCATTATTGAAAAAAAAAACAGCTACAGGCTGAAATGTTGCGTAGGTTTCCATTTCCGGAAGTACGGAACTTCCGATTCATTCTGCAACTCCGATTCAAATTACCGTTCCAATAAATTTTAAAAGGTACGTACATGTATCGGTAGTACAAACTAGTTTATACTTGTTAATTGGAACCTTCTCCTGTGCCTTCTGTCGATTACTCACTCACTTGGTCACTTGTTGTTTAGTTTCGTATTTGGAATATTTTTTTTTTATTTTTTATTCCGTCTTTATGATTAGTTTTAATAGTATTTCATTTGACACTCCAGCCTCTGCATTTGCGTTTCGGTTCCGGTTCCGATTTCGATAAACCAAATTAAAAAGAAATCTTTACTTTTAAATTCGGTTTCAAATAAGTACTTCCACTTTACCCGGAAGGTAAAGTTGTTTCAACAAAACAAAATTGTTTCGTAAAACATACTTATCTAAATTTTTGAGTCATAATCTTATTTAAATGATTAAATTAGTAAAATGAATATTATTCTCCAACACAGAATAAGACAAATGGTTTTAAATGACAGCTCTTAGATATTACACATGAGCTTAAAGCAATTAATTCTCCAAATTACTCTTTATTCACCAGAATAATTACTTGGAACCCTCTAAATTATAACAAAATTACTGAGACAGTTTATAAAATTAGTCAAACCAAGAATTTTTTAATGAAATTTAAGAAAACTCATTACGAATTCCTTTCAAATCACCAAAAAAATATCAAACTTGGGTCAGATCTTTGATAATCGCCGTAAACTTTGGATGAGAACAAAAAAAATGTGTTGCAGAATAACGCGTTTGATCCGAGATTAAATCGCTACGACTTTAGCCATCGATCGGACAACAATTAAGACGGTGTAGGTAAAAATTTTTGTTGCGACGCCTTTTTAAAAGACCATTCGCCCGAACGCTTTCGGTGTTCCCAAATTACCGGGTACGAGTTTTACGGATCAATTTTATTTATGAGTTTAATCAATATTTTTTAAGCTTACGACATTTAGAACAGGCGATGTCGTAAAGATTGCTTTGTTAGGAGATTTGTGACGGTGCTCAATGACATATTTGTTATTCTTATAAACCCTTGTAAAAGTCAAATGGTTTTTAATTTATGTGTTCGGAACCTGTTTATCAATTTTCTACTTGGCGGTTTAAAGCTCAACTTCAACATTTTTTATTTCTCATTAAATGGTTCCGTTGTGGTGGTCACTTCATAATTATCCATAGTTACGTGGACTTGGTCTCATTTTTAATATTCCTTCTTATTTTCCGTGCAATTGCAGTAATTATGTTCATCTAAATGTATAAATTAAATTCAATTAAAGTATGAACACCATAATTTTGTACTTATGATTCAATGTTTATGGTAACTGAGTTTAATTGTCTTACCGGTTTTTATGCTTATTTACATTTTTAATACTTTTGTGGCAATTATTTTAATATCTGCTTCAATGAACTTGTTTAACGGGCATGTGGGTAAACGGTTGATGATATTAGCATATAAAAATTCTGTTGCAAAAAGTCTTGGTTGCCATATGCAGAATTGAACTTAAATTAAATTACGTGGTCAAACGTGCTGAGTTTTAATTTAAATTCTGTGTAGAACATTTAAACGGTAAATCAGAACTGACAAGTTTATTGAGGAACAATAATTAGGAGTATGTTTGAGGCATTTTCATCAACAAATACAGTATAGATGTCCCTAAACTGTCATTGTTGTATCAAGGCATTCAAGACGAAAAATTATTTTTACGAGAAATATCCAAATTGTCCTTTTCATTCAACCTGTATGATAGGTTGACTGATAGAGAATTTAATAAGCCTTTAAGTCCGATTATATATGACTAGGGCACGAGTATACATAACAAAGTTAAGTCCAAACTTTATTGCTGAACACAATACAATACACAAGTCAATACAATATACTTATACAGGTCTAAATTAGTATGTTGCATGCTAACTTTTTTGGTAAATTCAAAAACAATTGATTAGTTAACTAATCAAAATATAATTAAACTATATTATAATTTAAATATATTACCAGACGGTAATATAGTTAAATTATAATGCCTATTTTTATGTTATAATTTCCAAACATATTTTTTTTTATATAATTTTTGTTAGACTGCACCTTATCTTATAAGGTACAGTCTAACAAAAATATTGGCAGTTTGTTGATTATTATTGGAACCACTCTTTTTTTCTACGTTGTAAATCATGAAATATCTTTTCCAACTCTAGGTGTCAATCTTTTACTGACGAAAACCTATAACATTCCTTAACTTACCCTTTATTGCGATGGTTGCGGAATCCTTCGAACAATCCGCACCCTAACTGGCCTCTACCATTTTACTAAAATCTCTTTGAGGCGTGTCTATTCTTACTGGAAGGCCGTACGACGATCTACCCGTAGTTCTTCGTCTGCCAACTCATGTCTGCGTTGACAAGTGGTTATCCTTCGACTCCTACCGAGGGCATCTCCGGCTGATGGAGGGCATTGCTAAGAAAAAAATATTGAATATGGCTTTTTGTGTGGTCTATGACTTGTTTCTATATCGTGCTCGCTAAATAAATAAATCAGCAACGTAAACGTCTGTACTAAATCACACTCATAATGCACCTAAACGCATCCACTCCACCGCATCTAGTAACCACATATTCTTACATAGGACACGTCAGCATCCATCGAAATAAGTCGAGAGGCGTGAGTGAATAATTTCCCCTGATTTATGTATATGGTCTCTACGCAAGCGGGTCCTGGCTCATTACAGTTGACGTTGAATGATGATCGGAGCCCGAAGAAAAATGCCATGTTTAACCATCCGATGGTTATGATTTAATTCCTATTGGCAAAAAACTGCGACGAATTGAGGTTCAATGAACTTATGACGGCTGCACACGGGTAGATTAGATGCGATCGAGGACGCGATAATCTTATGGAGATATATGTGAGGACTAAGGATTGTACATGGAAGGTAGTTTGGATGTTTGCGCAGCTGAGGGATCACACCTCACCTTGGGATTAACTATTGGCAAATGGCGATCAACATTTACTTTTGTGAGTCATTACGTTTTGGCAAACATACATTATCAGTGACGAGTCACTATTTACCTGATGGTATCAGATTTTTATATCGTTGCGTTCGTACATGGAACGACTGGAACAGTTTGCCTGCAGCGGTCTTCCCGTCTAGTTATAATTTAGGTGTCTCCAAGGGTAGAAAGAATAGGCTTTTAATAGACTAGTCCACCTCACCATCAATGATTTTATCACTGCTTATTATCAGGTGGGATTGTTGTCAAGAAGCTTATATCAAATAAAAAAAAAAATCAGTTGCTATCACAATGTGAAGTTTTTAAAACGTGAAAAACTTATTCTAAAGAGTAATTTATTTGTTCTTTTAAAAACGTTTGCAACCAACATACGTGAGTAATCTTCACATTATATTATGTAAAAATAATAAAGATAAATCGATGTATTAGAATATTTTTGATGATAATGTTTTGGTACAACACAGTGACGGTGATCAACGCTGTTTTTACTTAATTCCAATTTGCCGGCGGCAATTCGCCAGGATCCGTATAACCTTATTAATAATCTAGGTCGGTTGTGTACGTAGAGATTATGATGTGTGTAGTATAATAAACCTATAGGTATTTAGAATACTCTGCGTTTATGTTTGCCTAGTAGCGTCTGCCAGCGGCTTCGCTCGAGCAACCGTAGTAAATTGACCTGAGGAATCGTAGCCTTGGGATGAAAAGTAATGTGTTCGAAGGAATACTTTATCCATGTGCGTAATTTTATGCAAATTTGTTTAGCTTTTAAACTTTTGAGCTCCGAGCGAACGCCGGCATTCGCACATCTATTGTCTTTCTATTAGGTCTCTAATTATGGTATTCTAAGACTAAGGAGTAAAAAACACACATTCATAAAAGTCTCTTTTCCAAATTTCTTATTTATATTATTAATGCGATTAGCTAGTTGTTTGGAAGAAATTATCTCAATAGGATAATTACGAGTATTTACTTATTTATAAATTCATACACCAATGAAACTTTGTACAAAAAATGGCGTTTTCTAACAGTCGATTTTAGCTGATGCGGAGACATAATATGGGAGGAGTATATTCAGCTAAGGTGTCTGTAATCAATTTGAGTTTAATTTAGCATGTCATGCATTAATTTAGCATGCACTTCAATTATTACCACGTTTAATTCTGTATTGTTTACACTTCGTTACTGTAGCTATTTATTTTCTTGTTCCTGTTTCAAGATAATTTTTCTATCATTCTTTATAACTGAAATTCGATAAATCTTCACAAGGGCAAATCAAAATAAGCTGGTAGTATACCAGTAATACTACATCAATTACTGAATTATAGTCCGTTTTCAACTTTAAATACATGCTCATGAGAACACTACTTTTCTCTTTCCTATAGTATAAAAACCTACGAATCTTATAATACAGATAGTTTTAAAGTACCATAACAATGCAACTAATGAACTATAGATTAATACACGCCAGACAATCGCATTATAAAATCGCACATCTAAGTCGCCATGTGTGCGCTCTCCCACACATTCTAGGGTTGCCCCAACACGGGTGTGATACTGTTTTGTTTTAATTTAATACCCTGTTTGCGTTAACAGTTCGAAATTGAGTCTATTCTAAAACTAATTTGTACACGAATATATTTCTTGATTTGTTTTCAGTGTTGCCAGTTAATTTTCTATTATGCTTCTCTGTTTGGATTTCATAATAGGTCTATTTATTTTATTTGCGTTTCTATTATGTCGGGTTTGTTGACACGTACGGGTTGTGGAATTATTCGGTTCTGTTCATGTGTACATAAAGTATCTCGTTATATCGTTTATAATACTTACGCCTTGTTTATGAACGAATATTACCTGTGTACGTGGCGAAATTGTTATCAATGTTACGTTGTGATTGGTTGAATGAATTTATTAATTTGTCAAATCGGTGTGTTATCTTACCTCTAAATTAGAGTATGCTTTCCGAACTCTCCTCTTTCTGGATGAACTTTTACATTTGGGTCGTGTAAAAGTTCATTCAGAAAGAGGAGAGTCGGGTCGTAGTAGCCTTTTCTCTATCTTCTCTCCTCTATTAAAGACGTTTATAAGGGATTTCGGTTGGTGTTTCTATGCAGAATTGCATACCTACGTAATTAAATTTTTTTAGTTACGTTCGTGTACTCCGGTTCGGTCTCTGAAAGGAAGGTCCGACTCCGTTATGAAGGTTAAGAAAGACGTGGGGTGAGTCTGAAACTTTTTCCCGCTTCGCTCAAGAGCGGGATTCGTCATTAGATGATTTTGTCCCCGCATAAAAAAAGTCCGTGTGCTCAAGACATACGTGTGTTATCCTATCGACCATCTTAGTATCTTACCATAGTAAGAGATTGTAATGCCAACACAAATAGACAGGGGGATAGGGGTCTGTAAGGGCTCTGTAAAATTCTTTTTTTTTCACAAGTTACGATATCGCCTACAGTAAACTTAATCGGGTCGCACGCCCTCAATGGCCCTAGGTTTGAATTCCAAGTCGAGCCTAATTAGCTTTTTATTTGCTATTGACTTACACTTAAAGCTGAGCTAAAAGCGACTAATTAAGCGAGGCAATGTAGCCACGTCCATATCGAATGATTCAGGCTATACGCAGATCGACTACTGAACTTGAACTTGGCAACGTTTTTTCATGTTATGGAATAGTTAGATAAAATTTATATAATTTTATGTATAAATTAGTGTAGTTCATTACATAAAACTGTTAATTGTTTTGTTTCGGAAGTCACAGTAGAAGATATTGTCCACTTACGAGTACTTTGCTAGTTTATCATTATACGTAGTCCAACTTTGCCGGTAGTTGCATATTGGTCTCTTTTTTCTATTGCTACTCCTTAAACACTCCTTTTTTTACGTACAAATCCTTGTGCATGTCAACCACACCAGTGATCCACACTTGCATTGGGACTGTGTAGGTGAAATGTGACTTCAACTGCCTCGGTTATTGCGCTTGAGAGCTTTGACCCAAAGAGTAACTTCTAAAGGACGCACGTGGAACGTTACTTCGCGCCATCATCTCGGTTTCGATTAATTAGGTGGAAATCGTCGATCCTAGACCTTTTTAGGGCTCCTGAGGCTACGACATTCATGGTTTATCCATGATGACAACAATGTGGTCCATTCATCACGCCTCCAGACGACTACGACCTCTTCTTCCATCTTTATCGAACCCTGCTATTCTAAATCCAGGTGCCTTATACTTTAAGTAAATAACGCCACTCCAAAAACAACACCAAACCACACTGTTAATTCAAAAATCCCCCCACAAACAAAATTTCCTCTTAATCACCGCATCGGATCTTTTTTGTTGAGACGAAAACAATAAAAGTGAACCGTTTGCACTGTCTGCCATTTTCAGGAAACGGATGTTAGCCGGGCGTCCGGTATCGTTCGAGGCACTATGCCAACAGGCCCCGTGACGAACGTATTGGCCGCAGAAAAGAAAAAAAAGTGTAATTAATGTGGATATTAGGTATTTGGGATGGGTTTTGTTTGATTAATCACTATTGTAGGTTGTTACATGAGCTTATTAGCTTACGACAGTATGATGGATGTATCTAATCGTGCCAATTTGTTATGTAATACATAACCAAGAACCAAAAAAGTGAAACTCAATTGAACCTATTCAGTTGAAAGACTCGATAAGACACTCGCCACTCATACATGAGCATGCGAGTTCGAAACTGAGCAAATACCAATATGATTTTTTTCAATTCATTTGCACTTTTTTAAGTTTATTAAGGACATTACTAACATACTTCGGAAAGCATGTAAAGCCGTTGCTCTTGTTGTTCACCCTCAGACATCAGAAAGCCTGATCATCAGTCTATTTAAGGAGAATCGTGCTGCCCAGTAACTGGATTGTGGAGATCTAATAAGCATTGATGCAAACGTGTTTTTTTTTTGTAACACAAGAAAACAATACTCGTTTCTAAGGTATACAGTTATTCTTGGTGTACAATAAAGTATAAATAAATAAATGCCAGTATTATACAAATAACAACTGCTTATCTGTACTACTTAATTCAAAACTTGTGTATACAAATTTTACTGAATTTCGGATTAAGTTAAAACGATAATCCTTGTCAAAACTGATGTCAGATTCCGTAAATCTGACATCAGAAGTTCGTCTTCTGACTCTTCAGAACGAGACTGTCAAAGATCTGCGAAACAGTGCCCACTCAAAGGCCATCGTCGACAAGCGACCTCTACTGCTGTCATTGTCCTAGGTACGATCTCCTTCAGGTATTTTTAGGGGAAAATTAAAAAGTTAAAAGGCAATCTTCATTTCCAGAATCGTTTCTCGAAATTGTCTTTTGATACTGCCCAAGTCAACTGAGATTCCTTTGTAGAACCACTCACGTGAGTAAATAAATCCCTGGCTTTCTACGAAACCTTTTCTCCAAAGATATAATTTATATGTAGGTTGGTGGTTCTAGGTTGTTCAAATATCCCTTAGGTATTAGTTTGTTCCGTGGGTTCACTCCTAATAAACATCCCAAAATAAATGTACATATTGGCAGGATAAATTTCCATAATTTCTGCTTGTATGACTCACCTATTGATTGATTGATTGATTGATTTAGAACAGAACAAAATCACATTTTGTTCGGAACAGATAACTCGATCGAACAAAAGATTCCTTACTCTGCTTCTTTCTAATTTTTAAAATAGTGTTGAAATCTCAGTCATTGCTGAACTCAGACACCCAGTGCTGGTTTTTAGCTAATACTCCGAAGTTATGCACGGAAGAGGGAAAGTCTAAATAAAAAATCAAGTTGAACTTGTCAAATTACTTCTTCAGCTGTGGGTCGAACGAGACGGAGTTTCAGATATTGTGTTCCTATTCAGGTGAGTTTTAGACGGCAAAAGTAAAACGTAGGAACACTTACGCATTTCAGGGTCACGGTAAATCATTCGACATATCTCGCAACTCTAGATGACTGAGCGATACTGTAGATAGAACTACAAGAATTTTTGGAACCAAAGACGTTTTAAGACCTTTTCAAACATTTAATCTTTTGCCTCGCCTTTTCCCAACTATGTCGGGTACCTATCTGATCTCTACAATCCAGTACTTAGGTAATACGATACGCTTTTGCAAGAGTGGTGTAAATTTCTTGAGTTCTGACAATCCGTAAAGAATTTCAAAGGACTAGAAATGACAGCCAGAATCTCCTTCGTAAAATCTGAGTATGTAAAAGTACAAGCAAAACCAACATGTAACCGTACAAATAAACAGAATCTGTTACTTCTTTTTTTAATATTAGTTCAGATATCTAGCTCTACGACATTTCCGCAACATTGTTGTCGAAGCAATGAACCGTATGCGACTATTGTGTTTTCTTGACTATACAGAACATGCATCATATCTACGAGTATCTAAAATCTTGTTCCAAGTTTTCACTAGACTTTGTATTCTTGCATTAGTTCTTTCTTTTCTTACATTTTGTTCACAATAACAAAAGTTATGTAAGAAGCAAAATGTTCGATGCTTCAATAACAACTTATTTTTGACGTAAACACGTTATCGAAGCTTAAAGAGAGGTCACTTATGAAACTCTTGTGTGAGTAAATGGTCTAGAAAAATAATTATTATGACATGTTATGTAAGTTCTTTTTATAACCTTTTAGGCAAAATATGAAAAGCAGTATTACGATAGACTTTTGCCAATTCTGACTAAGTGCTGCTTTTAAGTCTGTTAAATCTTACTTTTTCTTCTTTTTATAGAGGAGATCCGAGTCCCAGCTGTGGGAACATTATATAACTCCTCAGTACCAAAGGGTACTGAAGAGTGATCTCCTCTCTTCCTCCCCTAGAGAGAATGGGACGTAATATCAACAAACAATAGAAAAACAGGAAAAATACCACGGATTATTGGATGTTTCATGTATTCGATATTTCGGTTCTCGGATATAACACAGGGGGAAGTGACTTTGACTTAGATTTTTGAAACTGCGCAACGGATTTTGATGCAGTTTTTTTTTAATAGATAGAGTGATTCAAGAGGAAAGTTTATATCTATAATACATGCCTAATAAATTTCATATCACAATGCACCACGTGTGAAGCTGAGGCGGATCGTTAGTCTTAAATAAACGTTTTTGGTTATTATTATTCCGGCAGCATTTCAAGACTTTTGGGAAGACATTCACGTGTCCGTCGTTTTTAAACTTCGCAACCCCACAGCTGATAACAACGTGTGATAGATAACTTTCCAGCATTACCATCCATCGCGATACTCATATCTAAGGGATGTTTTCTCTAAACAAGTCACGTATTAAATGAGAATATTTGGCCGAGCCTCCGCCTTATTTATCATTCTCCTCGCTGCTACACCCCATGAATTTTATACAAGATTGAACGATTTAGTGAACAAAATTGATGGTACATCTATTGTGTGATGTCAGCGTCTTATTGAACAGTGTTGCCGAATTACTGAACAATTTTAGTAACGCTCTTTTTTCTTTCTTGAGATTTTTCTCCTTTAGTAGACAGCTAGTCAGCCGGAATGATATTGGTTTTCGTGTTGATATTTTTCTCGGGTATGTTGTAATCATGTTGTTTTATGTTATAGACTGACGGACAGATGGATGGGTACCTAAATCGGAAGATTGGAACCATTTGCTTTCAGCGGTCTATATTCTCGTCCGAATATAATTCAGCTGTTTTACCAAAACTGGAGTGAGTAGGCTGAGAAACTAGTGTGAATCACAAATATATAATCAAGTGAGATAACGGTCAAGCACTAGATTATATTATTTAAAAAGTCTTATGACAAATTATATCATTGGCAAAAAGTCTTATTATTGAATTTGCCATAAGAAATAATCACTCTAACGTAGCCGCGAGTTTCGAAGTTATTAATTATTTTATTTTATTATTTATGTACACACAAACACTTAAAAGAAGAAAAGAGCACATAGAGATAGAAGAATACAAAAGTACTATATCGGGTTAAATATGTAACAAACCTCACGTCAACAAACTTTGCAATAGAAAGCAGTAAATGTATTAATTAGCAACTAAGAAACTATTTCACCTGATGCTTAACGATGATATAGTTTATCAACTATGTTCTACCATCGTAGAACATTGAAGACTAGAAGTGACTTACTCTTTTGACTTAAACACCCCCGAGACGTACTCGTAGAGCTATCAGAACACCCCAGAGGGGTATTCCACTCCTTAACTGAGCACAATGACTTTGTAACCAAAACATTTAAAAAACAAATGTAAAATCTAAACAAAAAACCTCTAGCAGAATAACGGATAATTACATTTTCAAGATCCCCAGTCATTTCAGCAAATCTAAAAATACGGTCGAGTAAAAAGCAAGACCCAATTGAGATACAGCCAAATCTACGCTACATTATTTAGCGCTTCGTCGAGCATCATAAATAATGGCGACAAGAAGAAAAGAAAAGCTTAACAAAAGGCCAAAAATATTTTCTCTGATAGGCCAAAGCTATTAGTACCTTCGCAGGTTAATCCTTGGAACCTCTCAAGTCCTATTTATGTGATCGTGGGACAACGGATGCCTCTCAACTGCCACGGGCTGATAAAATGCTCGTCCGAAGGGACCCGATCAATCCCGACCTATTGTGAACGATACAAAGTCTTTTCATACTTATGTTGGTAACATATTCTTTGTGAGAGATTTTCCCTCTATGTTTAGATAGGTATTGTATAGAGTATCTATTTATGGTGGGTCAAAAGGGTGAGCTGTACAATCTAAAAATTGCTTCTATTATTCTGGAAAACAAGAGTTAAATTCAATACAGTAATAAATATTAAAAAGGAAAGATAAAACTCTTCTGAAGCCAAAAGTCTCCTTATGTTATAATTTTTATTTTTATCTGTCTGTGTGTTTGGTGGTTTGAAATGAAATGACTTAAGTTCAGTTCGAAAGGATTATAATGGATAAAAATTAAAAATATAAAATACATACGAACTAAATCAATGACGCAAATTTTAGATTACTTCCTACCATTTTAACGGTAGGAGTTCAATATGGACTGGTCTGCACTGTCCTTACATAATTTATGTGCGTCTTATAAGTGTTCATGTAGGCCCATGTGAAATAAAAAATTTTGACTTTGACTTGACTTTGACTTTGAATGTGCAACCAAAAACGAAGAGACAGTACTTAGTCAAAAAACAAAAGATACATTCAAGTAAAAAAAAAACTAAATATTAATAAAAAGTTTTGTAATCATTTTATTGTAATAAAGTTCTGTAACAGATTATTTGAAAGTGTCAACCTAGAAGACAAAGAATAACTGGGGCAATTCATTTAGGTTTCAGTCAGTACTGTGAGAGCCTCGAGTCCTCTCGAGAGGCTCCCAACCTTCAGGGACGTGGTAATATCAAATCAAACCACGTTTAGCTTTATACTTTTCCTATATTTTTGCTTAGACGGCTCGTCATACACTCATATTCTTTTTTCATGACAACCTATTATATTTCATTAGAATAATCTAAACTACAAATAGACTGCGAACGTCTTGCCGGCCAGTATGCTATAATCCAGGGCGCATGCGAACTCTTCAGAGATATCGCATTCAGCCACCCCTTTATTGAATAGAAATGTTTGGATACCAAACATTTCTATTCGACAAAATTTATCGCAGGCTATGGGTAGGACCTACCTACTCCTAACCCCGATTTCCCTACCTATGTGGGGACTATATATATATTTTTTTTATTATGGCGGATGGTTCTGGAGAACTAGTTTAAGCTGGGGTCAACGACAAAATTTCAAAATATAATCAACCTTCATTTATGTTTCTATTGAGCATCATTCCGCTCTCACCCAACAGCGTTGCCCTGCTTAAACTTCGCTGGAGCAAAACCCCACTAAAGGCCTCAGCGCACCGCCCTGCTGACCTAGGAAGCCAAAGTGACAACCACCCCTATTGGGATTACACTCTAAGATACAATGCCTTCTGACTTTTATTCCTTCGGGCGCTTATCGGGCCAGAGGTCAAAGAGCCACAACCATTGGATCACCTATACTTTGCTTCATTATATGAATCCATTCCAGAGCAACAATTAATCAACACCGATTAAATTTAATTATTCAAGCTAAGTATATCAATGGAATCAACTTGACTCCCTTTGCGAAGACTATGCTTCATTTGCAAAGTTGATATCAGCTCACATTAAGTGCGCAATTTCCTCCTCATTCCCTCTGAAATAGATACATTCCTATCCTATAACCCTAACACTTATCTTTCGTTTTGATTTTCCGTGGCTCCTCCTCCAGTCTCCTGGTTGCACCCATCAGCACTTGACCTGGCACGCTGCGCGTGCTTAGACATCTGCCCTGGCACGTTGCTCGTGCTCACTCGGCAGCAGTTTTTCATCATGCAACAAAAATATATATTAACACTTCATTACAACAACAACTTAATATGACAATATTATCTGTCATTAATGACTTTTAATGAATGACATAATATTTTTATATACTTGTTCTGGATACTATGCCTTTTAAGCCATATATATTTACAAAGTTCTTAAAACGAAATGAGATTTAATACCTATAAAAATACAGTCTAATAACTTCTTCTTATAAAATTTCCAAAATTTAAATTTAGGTAAAAAGAATTGTTTTTTAAATTTAGTGCAATAATCTTTACAATTTGATACATGTGATTTAATTTCTTTTAAATGTCTAAGATGGAGGGACTTTCTTGCAACCAAACTTTTTTGTGCCATGCACTTTTTAGTTTTACCTGGAACGCGATCTTTTTTACGTAACATATTAAACTCAAACCTTTTTTTGGGAACTTTATGCGTTACCATGGGAGAACGGTCATCATACTTTGTGACAACTTGTGTCATCTCCTTTTCCTTCTGTAAAAAACCTATAAATTCACAATTTATTATTTCCAACTTATGATGCTCCTCGTAATCATTTCTATAGGATACTTCATCATGATCATCTTGAGTTATTGTAACGAACGTATCTTTATCTGGAATAAAATCGGATGAAATAGTAATACATGGATTGAACACACCCGGGGTTTTGTTTTCATCCGTATACTCCGTGTTGTCGTCGATTTGGCCGCCCTCATCACAGCCCTGGTCATCAATGTCGTCATGGCTGCTCACGCCACAGCCCTGGTCATCCTCGTCCTCCTGGCCGCTCACATCACAGCCTTGGTCATCATCATCATCACTTGGCTCATTATCTTGTGGATCATCCGTCATGCTAGAATATAAATCGGTATTATTACTCTGATCCACAACACTAGACGGTTCACCTTCACCGCATAGCGCTGGATCCTCCTCCACGACACATAGTTCCACAACACTAGACGGTTCACCTTCACCGCATAGCGCTGGATCCTCCTTCACAACACATAGTTCCAGTGCGGCACGATGCTTACATTTAAAACATTCGCACGGGAACTCACTCCTCAATAAATCGCACAACGTTGCGAAGTCCATATCATCATGGTACGTGTACCTAAAAAAATACTGGGCTGGTCCCTGTAGGTATACGCCCAAAATGAGTGCGTAGTCCTTCTCAAACCACTCGTTGGTTCTAGCCGTCAGCTTGAACTCGGCAACAAATTCCTCGAAACAGATATCTTTATCTATTCCCGAGTAATACATCATTTTTTCTTTATAAAACTAATCAACGAATAAAAAAAACACTTAGCTCTCAAATCTTCAGGCGTCCACTCGCCTGCTTTACTAATTTTCCTCGCTTGGCATGCAAGAGGTGTTGTTTATAAGGGGCTGTACCTACGCAGCCGTTTCCTTCAAACAATCAAGTTACTTAAATCTGAAATACAATTTTTTTTGCATTGGGCTTTGGTGCCTCCACCATATGTGAGAGCCTCGAGTCCTCTCGAGAGGCTCCCAACCTTCCAGGGACGTGGTAATATCAATGAAACCACGTTAAACTTTATACTTTTCCTATATTTTTGCTTAGACGGCTCGTCATACACTCATATTCTTTTTTCATGACAACCTATTATATTTCATTAGAATAATCTAAACTACAAATAGACTGCGAACGTCTTGCCGGCCAGTATGCTATAATCCAGGGCGCATGCGAACTCTTCAGAGATATCGCAGTACTATGTCGTATGTATTTGTAAAACACAGTAGGAACGCAGTAGGTACAAATTGGAATACCGGAATAATGTTATGTTTAGAGTCATCATCATCATCAGCCTTTTAATGTTCCCACTGCAGGGACACAGGCCTCGTCTCACTAAGAGAGGGAAATGGGCCAATAATCCACCACGCGGGCCCAGTGCGGATTGGTGGATGTCACATGTCTTTGAATTATTGGTTGGACATGCCGGTTTCCTCACGATGTTTTCCTTCACCATTTTGAGAGCAGTGGTGATGAACTAAATTACACAAGGTAATGCGCCTGGCTGGGTTTGAGTCCGCGGCTTACAACTCGTAAGTTGGGGATGTTACCTCTCGGTCACCACTGCTCTCTCTTCATGAAAAACATGTGAAAACTTAAAACTAGTTTAAAAATTAGATTTTACCCTTTCGCATTAATTGGAGGTCGCTTAAAAAGTAGGATCACTAATCAAAAGTAGGATAAAACGCTAGTGAAATATGGTGCAGTTTTAAACCCAGAATGATAATAAATGAAGGCTATGCGTTTCATGTTAATGTCTAAAAGAAATTTAAGTTTTAATGGAAAAATAGTTAACGTTTATTATACTATCCGATTTTTATCAACTAGGAAACCAATTTAGGAAATCGGAACCTACAATAGCAGTTAGAAGCTGCTTTAAACTATTACACCTTCCAATTTCTAAATTGGTTGTTAAAAATCTGATAAATAAGATGAGATGTTATAAGTCATTAAATATTTTGCGGGTTCATCCGTAATGACTTTTCACGTTGTGTAAAATATTTCTTCACAAAAGCAAATTGTTAAGGATTGCTGTTGTTATTATTAATGTTGGTTAAACAAATTGTTATTTTTTTCACATAGGACAAAGACCTAAGCACCAGCAGTAAAAATACAACAAGGTATTACTATAAAGTATTAAAAAAATAGTCTATATTTTCATTTCTTTGCCATTACTATTTAGCACCTTACCTATAAATTTATTGCTATGTAGTAACTACACAGCAATATATTATATACTAAATTAACACCCAGAAGCAGTCCAGATTACTATTTAACTTCAGCTGTACTATTTACTGTAAACAGCTTTATTTCTTATACCTCTAGCTTTAAAGATCACACAGGAAACAAGTTAGCCCAAAGGTCAGTTGGTACGTATAAATCACTCGTTGGGATGTCAACTCGTTCCCAACCATTGACTGTAACAGCTTCCGCAGTTTGTAACTCGCTTTTACTGACAGATCATAGTTATTATTTGTAATTAACTTATTAGCTTTTTAATTTCCTTACTTTTGATTGATGTGTGTAAGTACTGACTGTAGTGAACTGACATTAGGACTATAAAGGTACGTTTAGACCACGTACCTTTACTTTCGTAAAAAGTTTGGTATAAAATATTTAACTACTGTCTTCTTATGTAGTACTATAATATGCCCCATCGGCCGGAGGATACGATGTTTACGGTAGCGGTGTGATCTGCTTGGACAGAGCACCGCGCAAAGCTTTGTCCTCATTGGCGATCGTCGGAAACAAACTCTCGCGCTGAGCACTCATAAAGGCCATGGTCCAGAGCGAGGAAGAATGGCAGGCGATCACCTTCTTCTGCGAAACCGTAATGCTAGCAATGGAGGCGTTCGCACACTTAATGGAACGAACTCACTCATGCCCCAGCGGCCGGGCTCACAACCTCGATTTCCGACCAATGTAAGCATGGGCTCAAGCCCGAGTGGCATGTAAATTACGTTAAAAAATAATTGTTTTTTTTATTATTATCTCATAGATGTTCAGTCTATTCATCGATAAATTCAATTATTATTTACCAAATAACAAATTTTTACACCTATTCAGATCATAATTTATTTTTAAATTTTTAAAAATAAATTATGTAAAGTCATTGATTACCATTAGTTTAACTTCAATGTTTAGAATAACATCAAAGCCATTTGAAATGTCTGACAATCTAACTCTTTATGAAATTGCAATAACATCACTTGGTACCTGGGAATCAAACAAGGACCTCTCAGTAAAGACGCTTGTAGCCACGAGATAAGAGTCCTTGAAAAATCCCAGTCACTCTCCTTCACGCACAAATTCAATCAGTAATAAATAGGTTTGGGCATAAAATATATTTATTTATTTTAAAACTCAGCAAGAGCAATAGTAGCCGAATGGTAACAATCCCGATTCACGAGTAGTAGGTCACTGGTTCAAACTTAGTCAGGCACATTACTTAGTGTAATCTATTTCATCAGCACTACTTTCAAAACGGTGAAGGAAAACATCGTGAGGAGACCGGTATGTCCTAAAACTAAAAATTTGAAGACGTGTGACATTTACCAACCCGCACTGAGCCTGCGAGATGGATTAGGAGAAAGAATACTCCTAGGCAGGAAGACTAAGTCCCAGCAGTGGGAACAGTAAAAAGGCTGATGATGAATTTAAAACTCCTAAAATCCTATGTGTTTTGCACAAAATCAACACGCACCAAACTGCCCATACCACGATTTTTTTTTAAACAATCAATAACCATTTACAAAATACTGGTGTTGTGATATATGGCTAACATTTATTGTTAGGCAAATGTTTTCCAGACTACCTCGTAAAGGTCAAAAACGAACATTTCGTTGGATAATTAAAATTGTGTACACATATTCACATTTAAAAATGGCAGCAGAATAAACATTGGTAACCATGCTTGACCGTCGTATAGTAAGACGACTTAAGATTGACCGCGTAAATACTTTTTTTTCTTGCAGTATTCTATAACATAACTTTTATTTTATTTTACTTTACCAGTTGACAGCGATGCGGAAGAGTTTTTTGACGCTTTATTAGATTAGGTATTTTTAGTTAAGTTCATTAAGTTTCTTTTTCTTTTTTAATTGATGTCTATATTTATGTAGTTTTACGGTTACATAATTCTTAATCAAAAACTTGCTTGATAACTGAATTATGTCCAAAGCTTTTTTCGTATGTTATTATTTAAATATTAGGTATGTTACCAAAGAAAAACAAAATATTAAGTTTACAGCCGTCAAGGCCTGGCAAAGTTCCCGAGTACATCGGAGCCAACGTATATTTAATGTCGTTTACATGCCTATGCCAAAGTAAGATAAATTCGCTCAAGTTCCACACGAGTTCGATAAGTAGCTAACTTACGGAGTTATCTCCATACATTTGCTGAATATCCCAGCGATTAACCAATCACGGTTATGTCAAGATATTATACGAAGTATTTATGTCTTTGACAAGTTTGACACACATTACGCGTTTGGATATACAAGGTATTTACATACGGAGTATACTTTTGCTTTATTTACTGAGTGTGTGAGTTTAGTACCTACGATGTTGGAAATCGCAAAACAGAATGTTCTATAAAATTGAACGATGTTTTTCTTTTCTATACAAGGTATTTGTGTCAACGAGTTGACCCGGTTCTACAAAATAATCTAAGTAAATAATAGTTCAAAATAAGAATTTAAATGTATTCGTATAAGAATTGAAACTATTCACATTATTATAGTTCGTTTTTTAATTCTAGACTACGATTTGACAACTCAGACTATCACACTCTAGAAATATGTTTCCAATTTTCTGAAGTTTGACATTTTAAGTTGTCAAATCGCAGTCTAGGATTAAAAAACGAACTATACTTAGTTTTTTCGGGGTGTTGCAAATAAAGTGGACGAGTATTAGAAAAGGATGAGCATCGTTCCTCACCTGTCAAGAGGATTCGCATAAATATAAAAGTGAATGATGTTCGCCGTGAACCTGTCAGTGCTCTGAGCAGAGCAATTAATTACAATTTTAATTGAACCCGTCAAGCAGTCGCTTATGCAAAATCATTATTGCAGTTTCCTGCCTTAATACTGGCTTGTAATTTAAAAGAATTACTGTGACATTCAAAGCATAGAACTCGACGGTTACGGCAGTAATTTTTATTTACCTTCCAGATTATTGTATTTTATTAATATGAATATTGTACTTTATTACTTATTGCAGCTGACTACGAGAATTGCCGTGCTGTGATTATGGCCTTGTGCAATTTGAAATGTTAGTGTTAAACTGTGAAATATTTTACACTGATGTCAAAAACCATGTTTCTTAGTAAATAACAGTTAGTCTGTAAGCGTAACTTCATAACCGTCTTAGCATAAGTTTTGTTGTATAACTACACTTGGAGATTTCATCTGAGTTTACTACTGACATAATTGTGACTAATTGTGTGTGAGTGTGAGCTAAGTTTGTTTAAATATGTTTATAATCTGAGCCGATTATATAAAGCTTTCATTTTTTTTAGTTGGGTTATCATCCATGACTTCTCCTGGTAGAGCGTCAAATTTTTATTTATTTTTTATATGCTATAAACTGTTGCTTGACTGTGATCCCACCGGATGTTAAGCAGTGATGCAATCGTTGGTGGTAAGGTGCATTAATTTATTAAAAGCCTATTCACTCTAACCTTGAAGACACTCAAATTATAATCCACTGACTCACAAAAAAGTCTACTCCTATTATCCTTCTTTGCCTTGCCTTTCAGGACGCAGGGTTTCTCTTTCGGAAACCACCCCATGTCCCTAATAGGCTTCGTCCCTGCTGGTTTTACTGTCATTTCTTTGAGGAGCGTGTAGAACACCATGTGCTATCGTTGAGTCGGGTTCAGCTTGAATGGCCGGACGGTGAGCAACCCACTGCTCGTTCTTTAAAAGGCCACACATGATCTGGCTGAAAATCGATGTAGGAATCCCGGAATTATAACTAATTAGCTTTTAGTCACTGCTTAGTTCCTCGAACCGAACCGCTCCACTGATTTTGTGCAAACTTCACCACCATCAACCATCCACTATTATAGTCCAAAAAAAACCTAAACAATTGGTTTCGACAGGTGAGCCCGTTATAAAATTACAACGAAAAGTGTCATTGTTTTTGATAGGTATAGTATATTGATTATGTGTGAAGTCATACCTACCTTCTATGCCGATATACAAACATAGTGGTGACTAGTCAATCACACTACCAATTTATATTTTAAAAATAAATCTGATTGCGAAGTGCCATCAGTTATCTGTCAATTATTAATTTTCCAAATATGAATGTAGGTCACAACAAAAATTTTAAACACCTATTTTTCTAGGATTTGCCAACAAAGAGACAGGCACAAAGGGATGCCTAAATAATCAGTAAAGGTAGGAGTATTTTTTGCTGTTATCCAATAGAATAGGAGTGCTTTAGTACACTTCTGTGTTGGAGCTTCGCACTGCCCTAGTCAACCAATTTCGATTTCAATCGGCGTACCATTTATCGATTGAGGCACTTACCTAGTTACAATCATTCAGAGCCGTTGGACTACTCAATTCGTGAAACTACTTTAACTCTAAAAGCTGGTTTAGTCATCTGAAATGTTCAATATAAAACCTTCACTGAAGAAAGAATCTTAACTTTTATTTATGACAGCAATCTTCCAATGACATCACCGCGCGGGAGGATATGTCATACTTGTATCACTCGTTACTATATTCCTTACTAGCTTTTGTCAGCGGCTTCGCCCGCGTACATAAAATATAGCCTATGTCATTCAGGAGTAAAGCAGCTTTCTATTGTTGCTAAAATTTTTCCAATCGGACCAGTAGTTCGAAAGATTACCCCCTACAAACAAAAAAATAAAAAAACAAACTTTACCTCTTTATTATATTAGTGTAGATTTGCCTTGCTTTCCAAAACTCCGGGGTTACTTTTCAGACCAGCCAATTTTTTTTTTTTATGGTGAGCAAAATCGAATGCCGCCCTTGAGCGGAGCAGACTGAAACTGTGTCAGGATTTTACTGACTAAACACCCTACCCCGGCTACCCCGTTCCTTATTTGCCTTTCGCACTGGGGTCAAGCCTTCCTTTCAGAAAGAGATCCATGGCCCTAGCAGGCTTCGACTCTCCTGGCTCCCTAAGATTTTGCTATGCGCCGGTAGACGACTCGGACTTATCCAGACGACGACCTTCCTATTGCTCTTCAGTGAAGCTAAAACAACGTATTTAAAGCAATTTACTGGGAGAGTAAAATCACAGTTTTGTATTGAAATATCCAGGATGCAGGATTAGAGCTGTGATTATGATAAACAGCGATAGGCCTGCCGTTTATCAAGTTAAGACCTAAAACTGTCATTGGCCGAATGTGGGTGTGTGGGAGTCTCTCTTTGTCTACCTCGACGAGAATTGCCGACTGCGATTTACAAAGTTATAGTATTTAATTTCAATTCAATAATAACAATGACTAATAATTTATTGGTCTAAAGAATATGTCTTAATACTAAATTTAAGTTATATTCTTACAAAACGTGATTAATATTAAATTGAACAATGGTCCCTAAGCTAGGCAACGCCTGTATCTAAGGAGCTGGACTTGCGTTAAACAGCATTTAATACAAGTATTAACTCGCCTTAGTATAACATATTAACTTTCGTTCTTGTAACAATACTCAATACTTATAACAACAATAACAATATAATAAACAACAAATACAACATTAACAACAAACAACACAACAACTACACACAATTTTTGTCAATATTTTTTAAATCAGGTGTATGTATACCGATAGCAATCGGATTACCTGGATAAAAGTAAAATAATACTAATAATAGCATAGGCCTTATAATATTCCCATTGCTGGGACTCAGCACTTCTCTCTAGGAAATGAAATGGGCTGTAATCCACTATATGGTCCCAGAGCGGGTTGGTAGATGTCACAGTCTTCGAATTTTTGGTTCTAGGACATGCCGGTTTCTCACGATGTTTTCCTTCACCGTTTTTGAGAGCAGTTAGTAGTGATGAAATAAATTACACAGTGAGGGCAGTGGTGGCCGAGTGGCACAGACTTACCAATTTTTAAGGTAGTGGGTTTAGACCCAGCTAGGAGACAAGAACACTAATAAAATAATATAATAAAAAAGTATTACCTATATATATATATTTTTTTTTATAAAACATAATAATTCAAATGTGTTCATTACATAGTTATTTATAAGTTTGTCGCTTGTACAAGTGGCAGTCATTCGTAAAGCGTTTCTCCACAGATCATTATTCACGTCTTATCTTTATTATCCTCTCTGTAAAAGAACTTTAATTGGTGCCACATGTTTCAAACGAATGTTCTGCTGATGGCTGCGCAGGCACACATTTGGAGACCGAATGACTTTGTCAACAAGATATAAGAATTAATTTCTCCAAGTAGTTTTTTTAATGAACGTGTTATATTTTTTTTTTATTACGGTTGAATGGTTTTATTTACAGTTGTCATAGTTAATATTTTTATTGGCGGACTGGCGCCCATTTTTTTATTAATCATAATTTTTAGGGTCTAATTATATTAATTACGGTTTTAAGGTGAACTCGGAGTAACTTGATTGACCGCAGAGATAGTTACAATAAAAATTAAAAAGGTTGTTTTTCAAACGGTTGCTTAAGACTCAAACTCAAAAATATGTTATACTTATATGCTATTGCTCGTTTTTTGAACTGACAAAATACTCTTTGATTACTCATTTAAAGAAAAGTATTGATTCTACAATATTCCCATTTTAAAACATTAATAGACATTATGAGAGAACGATGTGATCCACTTTTTACCTAAAAGCACAATAAAGCATACCTATGAAAAAAATTGAATAGAACCCGACGAATTCACAGAAAATCTATGAACCCGCGGAATCTACAGTGTCGAAAGAAAGAATCAATCAACAACCCAGGGAACATAACAAATGAAAGAATAAGTACTCAAATTCTGAAAGGAACACATTAAAGCTATTCTCGTTTCAAACGTCAACTGAAAAACAAAAGAGTTGTTAATTTTTTATTACCAATACATAGCATAAGTAAGTAACGGAAGTTGTATACGTAAAGGAAATTGAATTCCACCACAGATGCTACAAGTCATTCACAAGTCATAAAAAGTACAGAGAAAGTCATAAAAAGTACAGAGAGAGTCATAAAAAATGTACTCGATGCATCCTGAAATAGATTTGTGTTTGTAAATATTGCACTTAATTTTATGTGTTAAATTTTTCATGAAACTTCGCATTAACTAGATTTTATTCACGTATATATTAAGCTCCCCTTTTCCCCTTATCACAGTGAGAAATGAATGAACGACTAACGTAACTATTTTTTCCTTTTATTTCCGTTTTCTCTTAGTGGTGGATATTAATTTTAACTGACCTGAATAAAGAACGTTGCGATTTTCATGTAACTTTTTCCATAAAACTATTTCTGTTCTGAGTTTGTTATATGTAAACTAGTTTTTTAACAAGATTTCGTCCACGAGAATGTTTTGCTAAAATCTTTCATCATCATCATCAGCCTTATTAATGTACCCACTACTGGGCCACAAGCCTCCTCTGTAGAAGAGGAAATGGGCCATAATCATCTTAACACCTTTTATTAGGGGTGATTTTCAAATCTAATAATATCAGTCTTTATTATTAATTTTCATTAGACCTTGTGCCAAGTTTCAAGTTAACCCAAGGAATAAGATTCTGTTGAAGTAGATTCTCTCATAGAAACTCGAAGATCTCACAAATCGTTGTATAGTTGTCATCACCATCATCATCATTTTAGCCGAAATACGTCCACTACGGGACACAGGCCTCCCCCAAGCGCCGCCACAAAGATCGGTCCTGTGCATCTTGCATCCATCGGATTTCAGCAACCCTGACAAGGTGAGGTACTTTGAGTTCTGGAAAACAAATAATAATAACCGTTTTTTATTTACTTTAGTTACTGATTATACTAAGTTTCAAGTTTATGGTACTAAATATTACATACATTCGAATTTCTTTCGAAGGAGTTTTTGGAAATTCAACTTTAAGGCGCCAAAAGTTAAATTTCCTAAAACCCCTTCTTAGTACTCGCTTACGTCATAAAAGGAAGCCGTGTACAAAATTTCACTTTCCTAGTCCCAGTAGTTTTGGCTGTACGTTGATATGTCAGATAAATAAATTAAAGTCTACATAAAACAAATTAGGTGCTCACGCTATAGAAGATCCAAATAATGCAAATAATTCCGATCCAATAAATCGTTTTAATTATTTGCGACCTAATTACCTAACTCGGATAAATCTAGATAAATAATATTATAGAAAATGAATTGCGAACTAAATTATTCTAATCAGAATAATCTGCCAATTTCACTTGGTAATGCCGCGTCAATTTGTTCATTTTATTCATTAATATTACAAAAGCTTTTGTGTCCATGTGTGTGTATGTATTATTGTGTTAGTTGTACCATTACTAATGGCCGAAGAGCTTTTAATTAATTTTTGCAAACGGGAAGACCATGTCTTGAATAGCATATAAAATACGTTTTATATCGATAGTATGTTTCCTTGGGATAATTTGCTTTTTTTCCGTGCGGATGAAGCAGAAGCCAGTTATGTTATAAATTTAAAAGTGACGTTTAATGTTTGTTTCAACGATGATCTCGACTGTGCGCACTGTTCCCACGCGCCTCAAGGAGTTCAGCCTTCTGGAGCAACACCGGGGCCCTGGAACTAAAGCAAGAAGGACGGTGGGTCGTTTAGTCAGTAGAAGTCTGAGTTTGTCTCCCGCTCTGCCCGAGGGCGGGTTCGTCATTCGATGATTTTTCCCATCATAAAAAATGTCTGTTTGTTATAAAAATGATTCATCCATATAGGCTTATACTAAAACTACACGGCACACGTGGCCCACGTGGGCCATGTACGATGATCTGGGTGCGCGTTCGTGGCTTTCGCTAAGTCGATCTAGGCGCGTCAGTCTCCATACATTTTGTATATGAAACCGGACTTGTAAAACTACATTTAGATCCACGCCACGTGACGGAATGCAACGTCGTGCTACGTAGAAATCAGGTGTGTTACACGTGTCTCTTATATGCCCCGAGCGAACGCCGGTGTTCGCACACCTATTGTCATTCTATTATGTCGCTAATTATGGCACTCGACATGTTAAATTGATGAATAGTTATATAATTATAATTAATTATATTATTAATACTATTTGTATTATTACTTTTCGTGTAGAATTTGTGAAGTTTTTATGATCCTAACTTCCGAAATAAATAAAAATCCCAAGTTTACACACATCAAAAACAAAATTGAGATGTCTTCGGATAACTGTCTCAACTCTCAACCAAAGCCGAAGGCAGAAGCTAGAGATGAATAATTTAAATGTGGGTATACCGGGTACTTCTGCCTTGGGTTTACGAGGTATTTGCATTATAAAGCGTTGTGACATATCACTTGTCCGACTTGTAATTTAGGTGTGTAATGGCGCGTTCAATGCAATATGAGGTACGATCCCCGACGAAATGGGATCACCGAGCGATTTAAGAGACAGCTTTATTAGTTAGATTTCATTTTGAGTTTAAGTTTAGATCGTTTTGTTTTGTTTTGTTTTTTTGTGTCTGTTGTATCTTGATTTTAGATTGGCAGGATGTGTTTGTTAGTTTAATTAGATTTAGGTTTTGAAATGTTAGCCGGTAAGATAAAAAGTTAAAGATACAATTAAATAATTATTGTTCCATTGTACTAATACCATATTATCGTTTTCTTTTTTTAAATACATAAAATAAATAATTGTTATCTAACTCTGTTCCTAGAGTTCTAGCTGTTGGGTTTCAGAAATTTTTGAAAACCAACATTTTTTTTTTTCAGCTCTTTTTTAACTTTAATAATGTTTAAACAGGCTAAATAAGAAAGAGAGAGAGAGAGAGACGCTTGATAATTTTAGATAGTAGTAGATGTTTAGTTTACCCTAAAGCCTAATGAACCATTTATTACATTTTTAGCTTGAGAAATGTCATTAGATTTGTCTCCATTGTAAAAGTGACTATATAACCTACCTATATATAAAAAAAAACTTCGTCTTCGTCGTGACTTAGTCCCTAGTGACGGTTTCTAAATGGTTACCTACTCACAAAAATGTCATAAATATAAAAATTGACAGTGTCAAAAAAAAAACACAACCTCGAAAAAACCAACAAAAAAATTTAAAACAAGTAACTTGAAGCAGCCTAATGCAGCCAATGGCGTCAAATCTATGATTGAACTAAAAATAAAATTTACTTACAAATTTCGAACTTTTAGTAATTTTTTGCGGTCGGTTTTTTTGACAATGTCATTTTTTTAATACTTGTCACTTAAAAATCAACTTAAAATACACAAAGTTAAAGTTGATACTTGCTTGAATTAATTGCCATATATTGAAAGTGTCTAGGATTATTTATTCAAGTAAGACATGTAGACAATAACGCACGGTAACGTACGTCTTATTACCTGAGCGTTACGTTGCTAGAATTGTTTGTGAAGACTAGTCCTTATTCACTAGACTGGCTATTAGGAACAAGATAATTATTTTGAAGTAATGAAGTGAAATTTATTTATTTGTTAGAATGTGGTAGGTAAAAGTAGAATTTTGTAAACTCGCGATATTGGACTTATTTTTAAAAGATACATAATAATAATATTGTCTTATTTTATCAATGCCTCGTGACATTGACGTCATCATCACTTTATCTGGTATGTTACCCATCACAAACGTATTACAATTTAGTCTTGCTTTTATTTTGAGTACATATTTTAAAATGGTCATATATTCAATGTATAATTTTGGCCAGATTTCTTCAAAAAAGCTGTTTCTAGACAAATTTGAACCCCTGTCATCTGCCATCTGTGTTTGAGTCCATGAAAATGATTTTTGTTATAGAATACAGTTATTGACAATTAAATTGTGGTAAGTTCTATAATATTCAGATGGTTCCGATGTAATAAACCCGAATGTTATGTTTGTAGTAATCTTATAGATTTATCAATCTAATAATCACAACCTTTTTAAATAAAGTTTATTCGTATGTTCTAATACTTCTTGCTTGGGAGAGGGATATGTAGTGTTGCAATAGCCGCAAACTGTTTCATATCACTGCTAGTGCTACTTATTATCACGTCAACGTAAACGATTAAATTTTTCATCATCATTCATCACATCAGGCGAAAAACCTTCCTCAAGTGTCTGCATAACGAACGATCTTGTGCGTCTCGCATCCACGGATTCCCGATAATTTGTACTTAAACTTTTTTCCACACAATTTGTCATACCAACTTACATAACATAACAACTTACACTAGTACCAAGGGCATTGTTTCAGCCATTTTTACAGAACAAAACACTACCAATTGAAAGTATTTTTCGATTCACACTACTAACACAATGACTTAACAAATAACATTTTCGACACGAACATTTGCTTCGCAGACCCCAGAATACGTTTACGAATGCGACATATTTGTTATAGTGTGGTTTCATTAATCACTGTGGGTAGCCTTGCGGTGCCTTGTGACTGTATATGCTGCTATATTTCACTGTTTTCCTCCCCGTCTGACCTAGACAATATTTGTGCCAGAAATGTACGTAATCTACTGAGTGATTCCGGATAATTTTATTTATTTTTGTTTGTGCTTGTTCGTCATTTCCTAGATTGAGGTTTGGTCTTTTGGTTTTTGCCCGAGTCGTAGTTCGTGATTGGTCATATAAAAAAGACTGTAAAAGGATGTTTCTTTTGTTTGGCAGCTAGTGCTCGACCACAAAAGATGCTATTGTATATATGTACATATTATTCAATAGTATTTAATTAAATATGTACGGTACATACGTGTGTAATACGGAAATTGATTAAGCTAGATATCAATTCAATTTATACCTCTACTATAAATATAAATACCACACATTTATAAAACATAATGACGACACATCACATTACTGTAACTAATCACAAACGGTTAACGTTAAACCGCCCAATTTTTACATCGTCATCAATATGAGGGAGAAACTACAAATTGTATGGCAAAAACTTGTCAGCTTTCATCAATAAATCCTCACATTGATTTATTGACATGCCCGTCCTATTCTTAACAGATTCGCTATAATTTGTTAGCCAAATAATCCGGGATTTCGATGCGAACCCCACAACGCTATAAATAAAAGCGTTCGAAATAAAAGAACGGAGACAATTATTGCAGGGTGTACGAAACGAGCTAAATTTCACCCACATTATAGCAAATAATGGCTAAACAGTAGGCGAGCTCGCGTCACCCTCCGTCGCATCGCTTTGCATCGATATGTTACGCCCCGATCCCCTACATCTAAATGCACAACAGGAGATCCAGAAAAAAATCGCGCAACGGTAGGGCAACGCAATAATGTGAATATTTATGTCGGAGGCACGTGCTGATTTGCCATAATGGTAACATGAAATTCGCATATTGGTAATTACATTCCAGGGGACTGCCATTTACGTACGTTTATTATTATATTCTTTTGCTTCAATAAAGTCTCGTTATAACACGTTTTAACGTACTCGCTGTTAGGGATATTTTGCAACTAACTCAAACTTTTGTTCGGAAACTAGGTAAATTGAAGTTGTGCCATTACTACAAACGTTATTTCCAGTTTTCCACTGTTTATGACCGAGCTACGTCGTTAGCATATTGTTTATGAATCCTAAAACGTTACACTACTCACTAGTTAATGCAACAAAGTAGAAAATAATAAAACAAAGGAAACGCTTTACATTATGAAGAGATTCGTTTGAGACACGGAATTACGTGAAATGTCTGCAGATAAACGAGTAAAGCTTCACAAAAGAAGCTAATCTCGTATTTTGATGGTATAGCCATAGGGTGAGATGGGGACACGTTAGCCCCAAGGGATGCAGTCTACGGTAGGTACGTCTCTAAGTCTATTAAGACGACTTGCGCCGTCCCGGGGGAGGCGGACGCTGCAGGGCTACACGATAGAAAAACATTTTATACTGAGAAACGACACCTGTTCGAATAAATAGAGAAATCCTGGTCAATCTACGCGACCACCCTCCTTTGTTAACGTCTACTGAATACAGATATCTCCCCGAAGAAAACAATTAGCTTCCATATTAAAACAGGAAACCCCGTTGAAATAAAAGCAGATAAAACAATAGCAAAGAAGAAAATGAGGCTGCAGTTTTTCAATTGCAATCGGCCGAGATCCTTTAGATGCGGGCTTAACCACCACAGAACAAAGACGACGGAATGAAAGTCTTACTCATCATGATTTATAGTACAATATGTACAAAATGAAATTGTGTATTGTAAACTACGCTACGGTTTTATAGTTGGACTTGTGAAACAGATGTAGGGACATTCGGCGCCTCAAGGGACGCAGGGGACTGTGTAACAACGTTACCCAAGTTCAAGAAAGGCCGAGGGGCATCGCTAAGGCAAATTGTGACCGTAGGGTCACCGCTCGTCTATTTGCGCGGCCAAATTACTATAACCAAGGTAAATATTGCAGGCATTATTTGATAACACTAACTAAATTGTATCGTTTATATATTGGTTTTGTTTAATAACAAAAATAAAACTAGGATTTGCGCACTGAGGGTTCCGTACAAATTGTTCCGTATAGGTAAATTATATGAGTTCAATTCCCGAATGGAGTTTTGAACACTTTTTTTTTTTACTGCGAATTTATCGTTTTCATTTTTACAATACGAGTATATACATCGTTTTTCAATTTTTATTCCTGCATCTGTGCTATGAGACCTTACTTTATGCCAAATTTTAGGTTTCTGGGGCAACAGAATATACCCTATGAATTTTGATTGCCTAGAAAATGTAGAATTGTAGGTTTTTTACGATATAAAAAGTATATATCTTTTTTCTTTACCTTAGAAGTTTGATTTTTTCATAGCGTCAATAGTACCTGATATCTTCACCTTATCACGCGTTCTCGAAACAAAGAGTCTTGACAGACAGATAGACAACAACATTTCAAATATTTTCCTTTCGAGATACGAAACCCTAAAAAGAGTAAACAGTAGGAGTCATGTGTCATAACAGTGGAGTATGCACCATTAAGAAGCTAAGTTATTGCGTGGCGCGGGACTTCGTGTACGTTAATCCATTTTATTATAGATATGTGCTGCAAATCGAGTAGTGTGCTCGGACAGAATTGATTTAGACCAGCCGCAACAATAATTAGAATCATATGATGTATGACTCTGTTTGCATTTCCAGTTACATTATTAGTTATTTTCAACCGCTACAATACCTACCTGTCGTTTACCAACTTACATTATAATGAACTAAATAACGTTATAATGATGCTGAATTATTCATAGTGGTTGCAAAATTAGCAAGGTAAGTTAGAAAATTAAATGATTTATGTATTGTAATTGTTAATTAGAATTTGTTGTGATAATAGATATTCGTATCAAAGCTATAATGCGATTGCATAATTTTCTGTGATATAATTATAATAATAGATGATTAATTTATTATAGGGTAAGTAGATTGATAGAACAGGTGGTCGAAGGGGCCAAATGGTTCAGCCCCACAAGCTAAGTTACGACCGTTTCGTTAACGTCGAATGCTTTGAGTTGGCCACCCTGCAAATTTCTATGTTCTGACGTCATGTCAATGCTCAGTTACGTGGTCAGAAGAAAGAAATTGGAGGCGTGGGTAATTCCAAGCGTCGACGCAGCAAATTCAATTCATCAAATTGATCATCTAATATCGTGACGTTTGGATCTGGCCTATATCCAGCAGTCAACGTTGACAATGAAGTATATTGCAGCTCACCTGTAAAGTCATACGTATAATACAAACACTCTTGCAAATATTGCCAAATACTTGTCCGTAGTTACATTTTTTTTTTTAAATAGCCCTAACTGTCCCACTGCTGGGCAAAGGCCTCCCCCAAATCCTTCCAAACTTTCTTCTCTCGCGCCGTCTCGAACCAATCGTCTCGGTACGCGTCTAGATAATCTCGCCACCTCTTTCTAGGCCTAACTCGACAACGCTTTCTTCCCTCTGGTGCCCACTGTGTGGTGACTCTTGCCCAGCGGTCCTCGTGCATGCGACTAGTGTGACCTGCCCAATCCCATTTAAGCCTGGCAGCCTTTTTGCCCACGTCTATTATGCCCGTCCTGGAGCGCAGCGTGTCATTCCGTATTCGGTCTGTTCTTCTTACGCCCAGAATACTACGCTCCATAGCTCTCTGGCAAACCCCAAGGCGGAACTTTTGTAGTTCGGTGAGTGACCAAGTCTGAGCACCGTAAGTTAGGATGGGCAGAATACACATGTCGATGAGTTTACGCTTCAGGGAGATCGGTAGATCACCCTTCATTAGCGTCTTCATGGACCAGTAGCTTTTCCAGGCGTTCTGGAAAAGCTCCGTAGTTACATACAACAACATATTCTACTCTTAGGTATACTATTGCCAAGTCTTTTTGTTATAGCCTTAACCAAAATTTTACATATTACTAGCGGTTGCCAGCAACTTCGCCCGCGTTAAAGTATAAGATTGTTCCAAGAAAACATATTCCTGGGATAAAAAGTATCCCATATTATATTCGAGGACATATTCTACCTGTATGCCTTTTTTTTTAAACCTGTTAAGCCTTTCGATTGTGAATAAGTTCGCTCACCTACTGTTCCTTAATTGTGTCTGTAATTACGGTAGTCGAAAGGTTAACAAATAATATATTAAATACCTGCCAGAGGATTTTTTTATGGTAGCCAAAATCATCACTGACTAAACAACCTACCCCGTTCCTTCCTTACCTTAATCCCAGATACCTGATTTTACGCTTTCGCATCAATCCTTGACCCCAGGAGGCTTTAACTCACCTTGGGCCCTGCAGGGCCCCTTCAGTTTGCTGACAACTCCTTGAGGCGCGCGGGAACAGTGCGCGTCGTCGACAACTTGGGCTCAGTCCGGACTGTTACTAGATGACCGGACGGCGAGCTACCCATTGTTTGCCGTCCGCAAGCCCATACCTGCCAGAGGTACAATAAATAGACCACAAGTTTCATTTAAAAGATGATGATGTATGATGTAATAAAACACATTGAAATAGAAAAAGAAAGGATAGAAACTATTAATATTGAAATCATTCAGACGACCTTTCTTTTGGTGTCTACCCTTTAACTATAAGAGGAAAAAAAAACCTAGTTCTATTATAACGAAAATAGACTCTGGAAAAATCCCATTATTTCTACAGATACTGTTTCACAAAATCAGGTCGTCGCCTAACGTTGAACACAGTTCGCTTCAATCGATTTACTTCAGCAGAAAAAACTAAACTCGTTAATCATTCCTAACACCCTTTTGCAAATACACTGTAAGTCTAAAATAAAATTAATTTAGACTGACAACAAAATAAATGACCCAGACTTCAAATGTGCTTTTTAATACTTGATGAAACATGTCTTGAGAATAGATTTTTAATGTCACCCTACATGACAGGTTTTTTTGTCCTTAAATTTTCATAGATGATACACTAAATAAAACTGGAGTGTGGTTGGACTAACATTCTGAGGGTTCCGTACCAACCAACATATGTAAATATTTTAATTCCCGAATCGAGTCTCGAAGATTTTTCCGAATTGACAAAAGTATTTTTCATTACTCATACTCTGAAAGTAGGTGTAAAGATGCCTGCGGACAGGGTTGGAAGAAGTACTTTTACTCTCTAGGGAGTTTTACTTTTCAACTGACAGCTGTCCAAATATTAAAAAAAACTAGTTCTATTTTGACAATTCTTTTGAACCAAGACCCGAATTTATATACTGCCAGTACAATTGAAATAACATAAAAATAGAAATAATTTAAGAATACTTTTTTATGACTTTATTTTAATTTACTTTTAACTATTTTATTAAAAATAATATATATTTGAGAAAAATGTTGACCAGACCCATTTTTACAATGACAAAATGTAAAATATTGACTGAAAAGCCAGGGAGCCGAACACTGAAAAAAAAATTGGCGGGTAAATGGTAGTCTCTCTATAATCTGTGGCCGATTTGATCTTCCTTGTTTTTTTTTGAGGTGTAGAGTTTTGTTTACATTTTGCAAAATCTCCGTTACAAGAAATTTTTATTAACACGATAAGTTCATCAGCTTCAGTTATAAATTTAACGCAAGATTCTGAAGAGGAGAAAACCGCTTACCGCCTAAATCAAAAGAAATATACCTACCTAAAAACATACGAAGACCTTTAACGACGACTCAGGTTTTTATTATTTTTATTTTCCTCGTATTCGTAATGAAAAGCACAGTGTTTACCTCGGGTTCAAGAGTTATTTAGTCCCTCGAACTATTAGCGACCTCGAACCTCGACCAAGAAATTTCTCGGGACTAAATAACTTTCTTTCATCCCTCGTATAACAATGTACTATTGTTTTGTGACATTTTTTTTATTGATTTTATAGGTTCGCGCTTGACCGCTATCTCACCTGATGGAAAGCGACGATGCGGTCTACGATGGAGCGCGCTTACCTAGAAGTAACCTATTCACTCTTGACTTAAAGATTCCCGGATTGTAGCTAACAGGAAACACAGACTTCGGCAAGGAATTCCACTCTTTGGCTGTACAAACACACAAAACACAAACATAATCACAAATCATCCGTTTTCAGATTGATTTCTGTATCTGTGCTATAAATCAAAGGAACGAACAACCTTATAGGTCAACGGAAACTTCTCCATGAACCCGACATCCGTTCCTTTTTCCATAACTTATAGGTTTATTTTTTTCTCAGTTTCAAGGAACTGTAGTTCTACTTAGGTAAGCTTTAATTTCAACTCGACATCCTTGCGCGTTCTTGAGATAAACGGTTTTGACCGATAAATGATCTAAATAGACAGACAGATGGACAACAAAGTGATTCTATAAAGGTTACGGCGCGTTCTGTTCCCGTGAGCCTCAAGGAGTTGTCAGCAAAACTGTAGAGACTCTGCAAAAGGGTCGAAGCCTACTAGGGCCCAGGGTCTCTTTCTGAAAGGAAGGCCCCAGTGCGAAAGGCCAAGAGGAAACAGGGTGTCAGTTTAGTCAGTAATAATCTGACACTGTTTCCCGCTCCGCCTAAGAACGGAATTCTTCATTGGACGATTTTTGCCTACTATAAAAAAAAAATCCTATAAATCCGTTTTTACTTTGCAACTACGGAACCCTAAAACTAAACCAATAATCGAACTAAAACAACTAATATATAACTAACACTAAAGACCTACATGGAATTGAGGCCAAAATGCCTGTCCGTTTAAACGCCTCTTTTGGCTCCAAAATGTTAAGCTTATTTGGTTCAAACACAGTCAAGCAAGACCAGTATTGGCACGGGACGCATTGTCGTCAGAAGTAACGCTTAGGTGGGAAACGCTTGCACAAACTTCAAAAATATCTTGACCTATCTACACAATGATTTTGTTTAGTTAGAAATCCGTAACTTTAAAATGAGGGCTAAAACTATACTTGAGTTGTGTCACGAGCAAAACAGTTATAACCTTTCGAGTAGGTACCTTGTAGTTGTCGTAAAATTTGGTGAGTATTCAAACTGTGTAATAACACTTACCGCCTTATTCAAAAAAGCGATCTAAAATAGATCCAGGACTATTACTAGGTTTAATTGGTCCCCCGAAAATAAATCACGTTTTGGAATAAGGCGGATATAGTTTATTCCGACGAGTATGTTCCTTTGGATTAGTTTTCTAAATCTTTTTACCTTCTGTTATCTTCTTTGCCCTCACATTAGACCTACTCTTTACTCTGCTTCACATCAAATAAATATTCGGGGTTGGTACCATTTTTTTCTGAGTAACGTAAACTTGATTTCGTAGTAGTTAACCTAATTCCCAGATCCTTCATTTTCTATCATTTCCCTGTATAAAAGGTAATAAAGTTCACGTATTGCCGTTCCCATCCGATACATTCGACATGGCAAGAACAATACTCTTTTGTGCCATCGCAATGGTCCACTGGTTGTGCATTGTACTACTTTCAACCCCCGATCATGTTCTATTTTCCATTTATAAAGCAAAAGGCTGATTTATTTTTAGTTCTTTTTGTCATTCGTTGTGTTCATCTGCAGTCTGATACTGAGGATGGGATGTTGTTGATCGATAGTAAACGGAGCTAGCTACCAATGCTTCTTTTAACGTTTGGGTGAAGTTTTTCTGCTTCTGTGTGCGATAAGGTTGGTTTATTGACTCAAATGTCCTTTGTTTTTATGGTGAACTATGTGATTGAATGGGTTTTTTAAGATAGAAAATAATCTAATGACTTCTTCCGTTCCGGGAAGGGCGTATCTGACTTTTAGTGTCCATAACCACACCTGTTCTTATGGAGAAGTGTGCGGTATTGATTTAAAGTTTATGATAGGTATACTAACGATTATCTCCGGTTTTGTTTTGTGAGAGCAATGGTGGCCGAGTGGTAACGGCCCCGACTTACGAGTCGTAGGTCGCGGGTTCAAACCCAGCCAGGCGCATTACTTTGTGTAATTTATTTCATCACCACTGCTCTCAAAACGGTGAAGGAAAACATCGTGAGGAAACCGACATGTCCTAGAACCAAAAATTCGAAGACATGTGACATACACCAATCCGCACTGGGCCCGCGTGGTGGATTATGGCCCATTCCCTCTCCTAGAGAGAGGAGGCCTGTGTCCCTGCAGTGGGAACATTAAAAGGCTGATGATGATGATGATGATAATCTCCGGTTTTGTATGGAATCATAATAATTGCACAAACCTTTCTCATTTATTGTTCTTTGTGTTAGTATTTTTTTTTTTACCAATATCTGTTGCGTAGTTGAAATAAACCGACATTATCATTATGAATCAGCATGAATTTTGTTTTGGCACGTTATTGTACTAGTGTTATAAAGCGAAACTTTCTAAGTATGTGTGTGTTTTTCAACTTTTTAATGCTCAAATGGATACCGGTTCATCCATGTCTAGATAGAACAAGATGCTTATTATCTCGTGAGTACGTTCCTTGGAATATTTTTAATGAAAAATAAAGTTTCCTGAATGTGTCGTCACTGATATGTCTTAACATGCAGCACTTTTTGACAGTAACTAACAACCATTGCCGTACTTAATTAAATTTTAGACACTATCAAGTGAAAATGGAGAATTTTCCGCAGCACAGCGTTTTCATAAGACGATTAATTAAAGTACAAACTTCACGGCAAACATTGTTTAATGCCTTATAGTTAGAGCTTAGTGACAACGGTGTAATCCTGATAACGGCGCGACATAAATCAGCTAAAACTGTTCCCGTCAGCATAGCCGCCGTGCCACAGCGTCGAAACACCCTAATTTACTATCGTATTAGGTGGCCTAGCAACGATTATTTTATACAAAATGCGAAGCTTAAAATTAACGAAGCGACCATTTTAATTTACAACCAACGACCAATTAATTTTATTAACTTGTCGATATCTCTATTTATTGAGTCGAAAGATTTAATTACAAATGCATGACCGTGCATTCATACACGAGAAATTATAACTGCAAATTTCGACCGCGTAACTCATGTTGAAAATCGTTGCAGCAGACTATACAGTATCACTTAGTGGGTACTTATTGTGTATGAACAAAGAAAGACGGCGTATTTGAGTGCATGGCAGGACTCGGGCAGAGTCGGGTAACAGGCAAGGCCCACACAGTTAGGCTCAATTTTAAACAATTACTGTTGAGCGAAGGGTAAATGTTTGCGTTCGACTTAGAGCGGTCGGTGCCAGTGGATCGCCCACACGCGCGCCTGACAGGTATTCATTACATTCACGATGCACACGATGCAGCATGCAGCCTTCGCGGTCAACCAAACGCAGCGATGCCAGTTTTTAAACTTTTTGAATTCTTTCGCGATGGGAAATGTTGCTTTGTTGCGATCGAGCCTTTTGTAAAATGAAAGTCACCGGAGGCGGAAATAAACCTTTTTATTTTACAAAAAAATACAATGGATTTTGCAATATTTTTTTTATATTTGAATTTTACAATAGACATCCGCAGGAGAACCAAGGTGCCAACGTAGCTCAAAGAATGTGATGGGACTGAAAGATTCTGGAGTGGCGACCACGTACCAGAAGACGCAGCGTTGAAAGGCCTCCCGTATGGTGAACTGATGACCTGGTGAGGATCCTGGGTGGCTAATGGATGCGAGACGCACAGGATCGGTCGTCGTGGTGATATTTGCGGACGGATATATCCAACTGTGAACGTCTTTCGGACGAAATGATGATAACAGAGTTTAAACCAATATTCTCAAAATACCATTGCGAAGTTTAGCAATTGTATCTACGCTTAAAACTAACAGAACTGAAATATTCATCTCAAACACGAAGTACAAAGTTTTCAATTGATTAATTTACTCAATATGGCAAGTTAATTTCAGCCTTTGTACGAACCAACGCCCATAAAATACTCAAACAGATTTAGAATCGTGGGTTTATTAGAAATTCATTTCAGTTAATTCTGCACGTAAATAACTTGCCTGCGTTACTTACGCAAGCCTCACAAGATTAATAAGCTTTAATACACGCCACAAAGTACTCTCGACAAATATATTTGCCCATGGTGCGAATCACGGCTGTCTACGAAGCAACATCATAGTAAAATATTTACCAACACGACATCTTACAGAATAATCTATAGAACAAAACAAATGTTGAACATTGCTTTGTTGTGTTAGCGAGCGCCCACGACCGCTATCGTTTATCAATCTCCTTAGACTCGGACACAAACGTGTTTACAAATTACAACATTGTCTTAACGCTCCGAACTCTTCTACATACATAATCGATAATCGTTTAAACTAATAGGATTACTCGTTCACGAAACATTCGATACGCTTCAGACACGTGATTAAAAATGAACCTTTAAGATTAACATTCCTCCCAACCCTTGGACGATCCGACAAAAAGAAATAACAGAAGGGGACTTTAGAAATTCGACACGCATTTTGTGATTTATTGAAATATCTCAAACATCTTGGTGTTATATAAATCGCGCTGGAGGGGGAGATAAAACCTTCGTTTGCTAGCTCGTCTTACTGACAATAAATCATGACGTCATCCGGTAGAAAAACGATATTTAGGTGTTAAGTTGTGAGCATCGTAAGATAACTGAGCTTAAAACGAGAAGGGTTTGTTTTTATTTAAACAAAAAATTATCTCCGAGACGCTTCATAAATATTCATAAGTTAAAGCATGAGACACCACTTCTTAATATTTGAACCGAATTAAATCTAATTCGGCGAAATACCGCTGTAAGATGCACCGTGTTTGGCGAGCAAACACAGAGTAAGTCAATATTTATAGTCCACATTCATGACGTACCAACGACCGAGAAACAGACTCTTTTTAGTTTTTTATTGACCTTGGATATTTGTACAACAATGGCAACCAAATCCTTAACAGCCTCGGTATGAATTCAAAACCGTCGACGAAGCATGTGGCTAATTATAATTGATAATTTGCCACATTTTTTGCATTTTTATTAGCCTCTACGAATGTAGGACGCGGTCAGACACAGCACGCCGTGCTCCCACATAATTAGCGAGGCCCGTATCTCCCTCGCCCGCACCCACTTTGCATATTTTGTTTGCGCAAACATCGCCACTGTTTGACTGTTAAAATCAAGGATCTCTTCCCAACTTCAGGGACAAACAACCAAAGCCATAGGTCATCCCGCCACGGCGACTAATTAAACATGTGTTACTTTTGTTTAACGGATGCGTAGGCTTTAATTGTTGGGGTACCGACCACAGACATATGCCCCACTAGACAACTTCCCCACTTGCATGCCGACCAAATTACATGCTCCGTAAATTTGAAAGAAAATTGGTATTAACTTAAGTTTCCGCATAATTTGCACGTAAATTCAGTGTTTACCGTCTAACAGCCAGATATTTCAAATAAAATGCATCCTTAACCCAAAATAGGAACAAGAACAAGGTAAGAACTTCCGTTTCAAAGTCAGAACTTTAAGTTCGTTTAAAAATTATGAATTTATTTTGTAAGTCTTATAAATTGTCAGCCACTTTTATCTTCTATTCAGTTATCTTGTATCGTGTCAAGGCAAAAAGGAAGGACGATTTAAAACGAGGTATTATTAAAATGGCAAACAAAAATATAATTTCTAGAAAACGGCGGTAAAAAAAAATAGTATTTTATTTCGCGTTGTTGGACGACAACAAAGAAGCTTTTAGGAAGATTTCATTGAGCGAGTGGAATAAGACGATTCTCATCGGAATTAGAGTTTGGGCAATCCCGTTCATTCAATGCGTTAATACGTGGCTCTTTGACGGACACGGAGGGATTGTGCCACTGTTTGTCAGAAGGGATTTGCGTACTGTTACTCGATAGAGCTCTAAAAACGTAACGGTTTTCGGCAATACGCACTTCAGACACCTTACATCTGAAAAGGTAAGATTTGCAAATACATGTTTATAGCAAAAGAATCCACACGAGATCCGCTGCGTATGTATTTAGGCTCCTTTTTATCCCATACATTATTTGCGTAGGTTGTCTTTGTATTTCAATATTTAGGGATTGTCTTTGTTATTTCACGTCTTTCGCGAGCTCGTAGGAAAACATTTCTGTAATGATATTTATACTATGATAATATAAAACCTTGGTCCCATTTATTTCCCTATCAAGGAATAATTTTGTTGGGAAAACTAAAAGTTAGGGTACGGTTTTATTGTTCAGGTTGTAAAGAAAGTGCTAAGTCTGGTCTGCCCTTTTCTTTGCCCTAATAAAATATAGGGGTTGGCACCAAAAGAATTCGATGTATCTTTCTTCGTCAATGTCATTACGTCCTTTACTTCGACGTGAATTCTTGGATTAGAATGTCTGTACATGGCTAGATATATGTTTTTTTTTTTCAAAACCCTCTATTAGATTTCTGGCAGTAATAGGGATTATGTGGAATCTATAGAAGACGGCTCAGACTTGTGTAGTGATACGATCAGTGTTACATCCAAGTCTAGTGAATTGAGTATAATCGGCATAAATGCTGATCTGACGCTAAAAGTTTCCAAGATTAAATCTTTCTAGAGCTCTCGCAAGTGTAAATGAGGGTTAACCAAAGTCACCTTCATCGGAGTGGGACAATTAGTACCTATTTCAATATAGACTTTCTTCGTGCAGCATACTAAGTATCGAACGTGATTTTTGCAATAGTAATGAAAATGTTACAGTAGGCAATATATACTTGTATTCTGAAAGCCCAGGACTATAAAACAATTAAGTAGCTATTACCTGTCCCTATGATTATCAAAAGTCGCCATTTCTTTTTATTGCCTATAATTTTATATGTTGTAAGTATTTAAATACGCATCTGTTTGAGACCGTATGTATGTATCTGTGTATCTATTGTTATAAGTTTTGGTTTTTTTTTTCAAACTAATGACAGCTCCTTGTTATGTTCTGATAATGACTGAAAGAAATAAAAAGAGTTTATTTACGCTAAACAATTTAAAAAATATTACGAAGACAATTTTATTTTATAAGTTATCCTACACATCTGCGCAAAACGGTCAGCGCTCTCCAAAAAAAAAAGCTTATATGGCACTATCGATAGATGCACAACATTACGCCAGAAACATCTAATGCCCATTGATTTATCGAGTTCATTTCTTGATTTTTCAAAGGGAGTTCAAAAGAGGGTAGATAAAGCTCGAAGTATAACACAGAACACGTTACCGTTAAAACTTGAACCGTATCCCTATCGGAAACTTTCACTCGAACTTCTACTCAAAGCTGTGATATGAAAATATTTATGGAACCATTATGGCTTAAGAGATATTACAGCTAATGATCTAGTCTTAGATAATGTTTGGTTTTAAAGCGCGTGATTATTTTTAAAGATGTGATAAAACTTAAGAACTCTAACATAATTTAGATGAAGTAATAAGAGAAGAGGGGACTGTAAAAATAAATTTGAATTTAGAAGAAATAATGTTATTGCGGCCATTTGTTACACATTCACATTATTCTCTTTTGATAGTTGGAATGAGACTTTTGTATTAAATGCAAGATAGCCTTTGTTAAAAATATTCAAATGAAATCTACAAAAGCCCATAATAAATTAGATGTAATTTTAAAAACTTATCATATTATTCTAAACGTTAGAGAAAAAACTGAAGATAAATATGCAAATACTTAAAAAAAGACAAACAAAACAAAATTGTTATTCAAAACGCGGTACAGTCCATCAAAAAAATCCATTACCCGTCTCTTAATATTTAAATTTTATATTATCTGTTTGAAGGAATCAAACTACGAGTACTATCGCTTTTGTTGCAACATAAAATTACTGTTCACATTATCAAGAGCGCATTTCCCTGGGGTAAGGCCGCCCATTAACGCCAACTGTTCACATTGGTTCTCCTTACTATCGTAGGTAATATATTGTGCATGCGGCTCTGTGTGGATATACTGACTTATGATTAATAGTATTCCGCTTGCGGCCTCAACTGTGTTGAAATTGGTCACAGTTTTGATAGCTGTTGCGTCTTGCGTTGTCTTCCCGTGATTTAGTACTTAATGATTATTGCTTGGGTTAGATGATGAGCCGAAGCGTAAGTTTGTCATTTCTGTGTTGGCTTCAATTTTGTTTGGTCGAGTGCAACATTTGTCATTACCAGCTTTTATGTTTATTTAGTTTCATCTATCCCAATGTTTGTGATCAAATTTTGTAAATTAAATTTGATCTACATCCCGGTTACCGATTGAGCTGAAATTTTGCATGCATGTGTTAATCGAATGACAATGCAAATAATGTGTCGTGGAGTTGATCTAGAATTAAAACTTCGAAGACATGTTACAACACGGTGGCCATAGGAACTCTGTAATTAAACGACACAAACCCTTCGAGTTTGGGCTCGTGTGATTTGTCTTGACAAGTCTTAAATATTACTGTACATAATTTAGTATATACCGCGCTACAAAAGCTTGCTATAAACAAAAAATATTTACATTGAAAACTTTTTTTATTTGTAGACTCTAAAGCTATGAACATGTCTGTGTCACCGTCCTTATGAAACACTCAGTTCGGATATGTTTAGACAGAAACGATGTTAAACTCACGGTAAAACTTAGTCCATCAATTGTTAAGACCAATGTCATTGTAGAGGTCTACCCAACATTTAAAGTTAACAATAGATGTAGTGGTCAATGGTTTACGAGCTAGCTGTAATAACCGTTAACCTCGTAAAGCCCAACAACCTAATTTAATGACAAAAACAATTTTATCACTCCGGCCCAAGACACTTTTTAAAAACATTGAATTACGGCCCAGCGACCTAAAATTATGACATGATATTTAAACGTATTTTTTGTTTAAATAATCCCGCCAATTTAAATCTACCGTCAATAAATTATTAATCTTGAACGCATGTCTAATTTTGACTATTTCAAAATATTTTTTGCATGAAATAGTTAACTTTAGGTATAAAAAATACCCCATAAAAGAGTTTTTTGAGGTCGTAAATCACCGTCCTAAATCAAAGTTCTGGGCCGCAACTACTTGCACCTATTTTTAGTACATTGGGCCGTAATATATATCGACCTAAATTTAGGTTGGGCCTTACGAGGTTAAAGCAGGATGCAAAATGCCTAGTCAAATGTAGTACTAATTCTATTTGTAACACATAAAACTATTCTCACGGTTTGGTCAAAATAGTACAGTTGAGCGGAACCGGTCATAGATTCTAAAGACTTAACTGAAAACAAATGAAAACCGCTTACTGACATACTTCAGCATTTTGTCTTCTTCATTAATTGCTAATAAATTACTATTTCATTGCTTGCTTGCTGTTTTATGAGCAACGACGGCTATACGGCTAAGTATATCTTACGACATTAATCATTCCTCTGAGAAATGAATTATTTTTGCCGTAGGTCAGCGGTTGATATGGCTATTCACTGCCCACGCGTTAACAGGATATATCCATAATTAATGTTAGATTATATTAAATGTATCTGATATTATCTTCAGGGTAGTAAATGGTTTTATGGAAAGTAGCCAAGGTACTAAGGGCGCCTCCAAATTAGCCGAAAAGTGACACGTGACGACAGCAGCGTGGCCGCAGCGTAGACGTAGCTCGGTGACCACGTAGCGCTGCCGCCGCGTGGCAATTTAAAGGCGCCCTAAATAATAAAGTTAGTGAAGTCAAGAGCAAAAACTAATCAACTACGGTTACTTTTATGAAGTATGAATCAATTTTCACAACCTAATTATATTTTCAACATGTAAAAGTTGACCGTATTTTTTTAATTAAACCGCCGAAGACAAAGCCAGTTACTTTTTATAGGCCATTTCAACGTTACCTAGAGTCCACTAGCGGCATGCAAATATTCACTTAGGAAGGAATGGAAAATAAAGTGACCTGAATACGGCAAACTGATAACGTAATTTAGATATGCAAACCTGTGATAGTAGGTTATGTTACGATAATGATTTTCGTGATTCATATTTTGAATATATATATTTTTTGTTTTATCTCTTTTTGAGTATTTAGCCAGGCAGCGTCATGTTTAAGAAGTATTTTATTGCTAAGAAGTAGCTTATTGGTCTAGTGGCTAGTGGTCTTGACTACTCTGCTGGAGGTCATGGGTTCGAATCAGATAAATAGTTGATTATCTTATAAACACAATGATTTAGTTCTATATTTGGGTGAAATATATTTATAAAATGTGTTTAGAAATATATGAGGTCGTCAATTGTGTTGACCTCATAATACAAGCTTTGCATAGTGTGGAACTAGATTACGTTGTGTGGTAGTTGTGAAATTTTATATTGTAATTTTTGACAAAAAATATAGTGTATTTATTTTACATTAAAATGATGAAGTGTAATATGCATCTAGTCAGCTCTACGTGCTTTACTAAAGTGATCAATCTAATATAGAAAAATTTCATGTCAAAGTGTTTATCGAACGCCTTCGAAAAGGTTTAACCAATTTTTATGTTTTTTTTTTTTGTGTGTATGTAGTAGGTCTGAAAATAGACTATTTTTTACATCTTCATCTTTGATTTTTATAGTGCAGTTAGTAGTATTTTTTTTCCATTACCAAAATCATATTAGTATATTTTTAGATTTGTGTGAAATTTTACATCACAACATTCACTAGGAACCAATTAGCGTATAATTAAAAAGCTACTAGATTTCATCGTAAATCCCGCCGACAGCTCTACAAACAATCATACAATCTAAAACCGTATTACACGTGTTTTCATCAAATCATGCATCGCCTATCGCGCTCAAATAATTCAATTAGTTATATGATACACAGAGGAATGTATAGCATCAGCTCCGATAATGTGTTCAGTTGTGTACGAAATTAGAATCGAGAACGCATCCGCTTTTTGTGTGATCTCCAACAAATCGAATTGGAAATCGATTACGTCTGTTCACGAATCAACTTCAGAATCAATTATTAGACTCTCTTGTTAAATCAATGTTTGTTGCCCTCGAAATCTTAGAGCCAAATAAGATTTTTGTCAGAAGATTTTTTTTTAAGAATCAACCCAGATTTTGGTTCAATATTTATACCGCCAGCTTAAAAGCCAGAAAGCTGGTGAAGTGCTTCGATAACAGAACAAGTGTTTTGATACCCTTAAAAATTGTCACCGTTATTTGTCAGACAATTTACACAGACCGACTTACACTTTTTGTGGTCAACGACGTCACACTAAGCGCGGTTTTCCTTTGATGTGGTATATCATCAAATAACTTCTTCTGTTGTGATTGGAACGGGAAGAAGTATCAGGCTATTATTATAAATGTAATTATTTTAATGTATTAACCTAAATTAAATCATCTTCGGTACCTAACTATAACAATAATTAATCTTAAACTATGATTTAGGGGGTCTGACACTCAGGTTTTGTTTCCACGAATCAATTTTAGTATTTTGTTAGTAGATAAACGTACAGAGATACTTAAAAGACAGTCAACAATAGACTGTCTTTTTACGTCTCTGTACGTTTATGGAAGGAAATAAATTAATTATTATTATTACTTTTTTTTTAAATTCCCCTTGTCCCTTCAGTTTCCTTTATGTTCTCGGTAACTATTCCGTAGAAAGAGTTGCCGAGACATAGAGTAATATGACAATTCAGCAAAACAGCGCGGTCGCATCACTACTTATAACAATATCTCTGACTTTCCGCATCGCTTTTAGAGGGCCGGTCGTCCACTCTAACCCGTATACCTATAGAAAACAGATGCCGTCGTTCGCTTTCTGTATAGCAGAGCCTTCAAGTAATATAGGACAGATTTAGGACGCGATAGGGACGTCATCACACGTGAGGCCCGAGTGCTCTATTAAACGCCCTATTTTCACACCAACACCTTTAGAAATTGGTTTTTATAGGTGTTTTCCGTTTCGAGCATATGAATTTTAAACTCTCTTTTGACCTCTTTCTCTTTCCATTATCGTAAAAGTTTTACGCCTTTCGTCGAAAAGGCGTTACATTTTGTGACAAAAACGGTTTTCTTCGGAACGGTTGTTAGGAACATTTTCGGGAAATGTATCATACATAATCAAGTACGATCATGTTGACGCAATAGTTTGAAGCAAAATCGTAGTACATGTACAGTACGGTCGAAATATCTTGACCATTCCAAACTTCAAACAATTTATTGTGCAGAAAAAAAAATTAAGGTCACAATACGACAAAATATGCATATTGCGTATTTTTTCAAATATGCGCTGAGTCTGGAACGCCTAACTACACAGTGGTCAATATGATTCGAGCGTACTTTACATAAAAACAAAGACAATTTATATTCTAAAACACTAATGTAGGAACAAAAGGTCAAACAGTCTGCTATAAATATTTTTTATTGCCTACCTCAATATAAATCCAAAGGACAAAAAGTATTCACTAAAGTAAAACATTATCTTATAAAAAAAGACATAAGGGAATCATAGCCTTTGAAACAAGAAATAGGACGGGGCCCGTATTGTTGGGGCTCCGAATTGCCTCTAACAATCAAAAGGGAAAAGCTTTTCAGTATAAACTCCTCAAAAATTATTACGGCTGGATTCTCTCGATAAAATTGAGACTTATCCACAAAACACAAGTTGATGCCAGCCTCGGGGCAGTGTTAAAGACCGCTGTCAATCTCCCTTTATCCTTTAACCTCCACTCAATTTATTATGATTTGGGCCTCGAATGTATTGAACGATTCTAAAAGTTACGAGTATTGCTTGTAAATATTTTTAGTGTTTGTTTTATGTTTATCCGTACGCTTTTTCATCGACATCGAAATAATGATTCTTTAAAGATTGTGTTACAACGTTTATCAATATTTCATATTTTTCCTTTTATGTTTTCCGCCCGTTTGATGACAAATTCTTTAAATCCTTTTAATTTATGCGTGACATATTTCCTTTTTATCCTTTTATTACGATTTTGTTTTTCTGTTCCTCGTTGGATATTCGTTTTTATTTTTACATACATCCTCGGAATATAATTTGGTGTTCTAGGAAAGGTGTATGTGTATGAAAGGATGTCGACTCATTAGTGTTGTGAATACCTGGGTTATTTAGGTATTTAGAATATGAATATCTGTTATGTTACAAAAAATATTATTTATATATATTTTTTTAAGTAAAATATATATTTTAATTCCACAATCATAACTGTAATTATTTAAAAGCCATTTATTTTGGATGGTGATCCTTAAAGCAAGTATTATAATTTCAAAAATTATAATTTTATGTTGAGTAGCTTTTGGTTAATTTAGTAAGAAGCCAGTTGTTGTAAACAATGCAACAAATTAATAATAAAAAAACAAAGTGGTTATAATTTGGCGATTCTTCGGGCTATGTCGGTAAACGTTCTCTTGCGGATATCTTCATTCACGTTACCAGAAAAAAAATACACATAAACAACAACATTGAACAAATAAACAATTAAGGTAAACGGTAAATAATATAAGAAATTATAACACATTGATTTGCTTTGTATGATGTGGGATTTCTAAGAACATCAATTTGTATGTTGTATCTGCCTGTGCCTGTCGTTCGTTATGTATATAAAACCTAAACCCAAAAAATAACATTCATTTCAGTTGCATGCAATAATAAAGTAAACAAACAATATGAAACAACAAATACTGCATAACCAATCTCTAAAATATGCAAAAACCCGACTGCACTCCACGAAACTGAAGTCGCATGCTATAAAACACGATCATAACCGATTGTCGCATTGCATGCAGCTGCAATAAATATAGCAAAGTAAACTTTATAACTCACGGGCCCTACTAAAACCATCATAATTTCGATGTGAGAGAGAGAGATGGAGTTACAATCTTCTCATACGAATTTAAGTCAGTGTGGCGAAACTTAACGGAGATTAGTCAGGTGCCTATGCAGAATAGTACATTTTGATACAAGTGCAGGAAGTTTGTCATTGCGACCGAGGCGAAATTCGCACGAGCCGTAGGCGAGTGTGTTATGGAGCCGAGGGCTGCAATGACAAATCTGCACGTGTGTCAAACGACGTTTTTCAATACACTTACGACTTGTGAAATAAAGAAAGAAAAAAATTTTAATCGTATCTCATACAGTAGGAATTTAAGAAATATATAAGTATAGAATTCAAATCTGCTGTGGTCTATTTCTAATTTCGTGGGGTCGTCCAGCGACTCTGGGGGACGCCTCGCGCCTGATTCGATAAACTAAGTAAAACAAAATAAACACCCGTGAGCGTGACGATAAGGAAGGAATCAAAAAGTCCTTGTTGTGATAAACTCAAAAAAGCACTTGGGTGATATACATGCTATATTGAACCTAATAGGGGTGCGATAAGAGGCAGTTTTCGAGTAAGTGTATTGAAAAATAATTATTATAGTACACAAGTATATGCGGACACACGAAAGTGTAAAAGATAATTATATTCCTTGAAATCCCATAACACATTGAGAGTAAAAGAACAGAAATTTCTATTTTAAGGAGCATATGAGAAATTAAACGCAGGAACAAAAGCTTTACGTAGTTTCTGAGACAAGGATGCCGTACAATTAGAGAAAAATCCAATAGTATTTTTTAATCTATCAGGAGTTTTTTTTATGGAGGGAAAAATAGAGCGGGAAACAGTGTCAGAGTTTAAACGACCCACCCCATACCTTCTTAACCCGGGTCAGGTTCGGACCATCCTTTCAGAAACCGTACCGGGACTCCAGTAGGCTTCGGTTCTGCATTAGGCCTCTACATTTGCTGACCACTCCTTGAGGGGCGCAGGAACAGAGCGCGCCGTCGACGACTGGGTTTGGTCTGAACCGTTACCCGACGACCGGATGGTGAGTTACCCATTGCTTGCCGTCCGCAACCCTGCGTCTACGGTGGCCGGAAATCGGGATCGGAATCCCGGCGGCGTCTGGGGCGTGTTGCCTTATCAAACCCACGACTGGATAGGTTAGACTGCTAAGTGCTTGTTTACGGAAACGCGGCATATTGCTATATGTTTGTGCTTGCGCATGCGATGATGCAGGCCGCTGCTGTAATATACGACAAGCGCCCAACTCCTCCACATCGTGACGCGTCTCCGTAAACAAGCATTAAAGGTACCCTTAGTAGTCGTACTTAACATAAAAAAATCAAGTATTACTCTGTCTAAAAGAAAATACCTAGATTTAGTTGGGTTTTCTTAGAAACCATTAGGGTATAAGTTCCTTCCTTAGCTTACATTAAAATTTGTTACTTTTATTATATTGTAAATTTCATTTTAGGTATTATAAGATTTCAGCACCTTGTCATAGAAAAATTAAATGGAGCTGCAAAGGGCAGATCTTTTTCGCGACGGAATTATTGATGGCAATGACTGGTCTTAGTAGGGGGGAGGGCGGGTTCAGAATGATGAAGTAGAAAATTTTATAATGTTTTAACATTGGCGGCCAAACAAGTAGGTTACGGCAGCAGCTGTGGATAACGACAACACGCGAGAAAGCAATATATTGGCACCGAAGACGCCATTTTCTGTGCCGTGGCTTGTTACACCGATACAAACATTTTTGTACGTAAAACTTTTTGCTGTGATTTAATGTTACTGCTTGTACGTGTACGATATGTCTATGTATTGGATATTACAGTTTATGTTATGATATCATCATGCCTGATATTACAAGACAGACCTGCACAGAATCCTTCTGATGGTAGTCGTCATTTTATATAAGTTACAGTTTCGATCCTTTTGCGGCTTACTATGGAAATAAAGTTTATTTCAGAGATCAAAGAAGGTATTTCATCTAAATTAACTTTCAAAAAAGGATATGTGTTTTCTCACTTACCTGGTAGGTAGTATTGGTAGATTATAAGCCTTTTTATATAATGCCAAACATTCAGTCATAGGTACTCTCCAAACTTTTAATTGTATAGTTTCTGTCAGCGGCTTCGCTTACGTCAAAATCTGGAGTAAAAAATCTTGCAAAAGCTATTCTAGGACATGACACAACATAGAGCCAAACCTCGGATTTCTCTAGCTGATATCACTAAAAAAGTTATGTGGATCGTCATTTTAAAACCTCATTATCTTCATTTTATATTAAACCTGCCTTTTGAATATCAATAATCTTATTCACAGGAGATCGAAAGTTGCCAACTTAGCCCAAAGAAGCGCCAATCTTAAGTGACAGTAGGCATGGTACATTGCTTGCAGAACCGACGGTCGATGGAGCCAAAAGATTCTGAAGTGACGACCACGCATCGGAAGACACAGCGTAGGAAGACTTTCCACAAGATGAACCAAGGACCTTGTGAAGGTCACGGCAATGCGATGGATATGAAGTATAAGACCGTTAATTTTGGCTACATTTCAGTGGAGCCTATATCCAGCAACAGACGTTCTTCAGCTGTTATGATGATTAACGATGATCAATAAATCTGACCAGCTGTTAAACTGAATGTCAGAAGCAGATTGCGCCTACAATACTCGAATTAAGTATGTATCGCGTCAATCAGCTTAATGATTAGCATTCAACAGAAGTGTGCTATTGTCATTTACAACACACATTCAGCTAATCGGTTGCACCTGACAGCTATCAGGACATGGTAACAATAATGATATAGACTGATATGCTTTGTCTACGCTCTTTAGGGTATACCTTTATTAGGTCAACAATGTTCTTTCTGTTATATTATTCTGTATTCTGTCTCGTTTGTGTGTAAAAGTTGACAAGAGAGTAAAACCGGTAAAATGGTTGTGCGATTAACGACTGCGCTAGTTTTTGTGGGTTCGATGAGTTCGATTGCCTGCAGATAGATATGTATACCGGGTCTCGGTTTCTTGTGTATGTAAATGCTCCCACGGTACAGAATTAATCTAAGTGTGACACAAAGTATTCCTTAAAAAAAAAACAGTAACAATCAGACACAGTCACATGGCAGGGTTATAGTCAGCAAAAGTCTGTCATTCTCTTTTGCTCCACCTAGAGCGAGAGTCAATGATTTCACACGTCAAAAAGGGATACCATGTTTATATACGCACCCAAACTCTGAGACAAAGTTTTCTTTATTTAAAAAAAAAAAAAACTTCAAACTAACAATCAGTCAAGGTCGGATTTAGTCAGTAAAAGTCTGACATTCTCTATTGGTCCACCTATTGAGATAGAAGTTAGTCCCTGATGTCCCACCACGAACAAAAAGGAAAGTTTTTTTAAAAAACTCCAAAGAAAGAAAACGTTCAGGATGTTAGTCCGCAAAACAAATCGAAAGCAACATTCCCTAATACACACGTTGCCATAACCATTCAATCAAACATGATATCCTCTTTGCAATAAACCGATGCCACCTCCTTACAACCCGTCTGCTACAAAACTACATAAAATATATACTAAAAAGGGAAAGTATATTAGTAAACCAACCAGTTATCACAAGTTATAGTAGTAAGTTAATAAAGCTTGTAAGCGAAGAGTTAGCAACCTATCTTGGAGTACATCAGGGAACTTTGACCTCACCGTGTATACGGCCTTGTTCGAAGGATAGATCATTATGGTACTTCTCGGAAGGTTTGCCTTTCTTGTAACTAAGAGATAGTACGTTGTAACATGCTTTTACTTAACGAAATTCTGGTTTTCTTACAGAAAATGTGTTAGCTATATGTACAATAGTCATGTCTACATCCCTCTCCTCCTCCTCGATTCGTACTCCATATTGCTAAGGGTCGTAAAGGTCCCGCCATATCTACATAGGTAGACTCAGATCGTGAAAGCATTACAAACCAATGTAAAAAATAAATTGTAAATGTATTTTTAACTAATTCGTTTAAAAAAGTTTGGAATAATTAAATCACAACATTTCCTTCCCTACACAATCAGAAATACACATGAGATATTATACATCTAGAAGCTAAGCTAACAATCAACTAAAGATCATAATTATAGACATGATATAAACATTATGTGAAAAAACTTATATCTGTTTATCACTCATCTAGATAAAATAGTAATAAATTATGTACATATAACAACCAAACGAATTTAAACGAGTGAATTTTCTCTAAACAATAAATCATTGTTATTACCATAACATAAAAAATAGTATTGTTACACAGAATACAAAATTACTCATTTACATAAAAACAAGTTACGTAATGAAGTAAGCCGAAGAAAATGAGCTTCCCTGTAACGTTCCTATGGGAGAGGTAGTAAAAACAGATGCAAAATTTACAGCTGTAATTACCTAAGCTTATGCAGAACTATATTTCCGGCATTAATCTTTGAACCGACACAAAGCCATACAGAGAAACTGCTAGCTTAAATTAGTTTACATTAAATAGCAGTACAAGTGACATTTAACCGTACATAACACTCAAAATCCATTAAAATGAATACGCGTGTGGCGCAATATAATTATTCTAACGTACAATTAGCAGAACCGACGCCATTACGAGAAGGTACCAGTTAAATTAATGTTGGGTTACAGACACTCGAAAGTTCCATTATCGTTAGAAACACGATAATGTTTAGGTGATAAGTCTGCTGTAGGCATATATTAAGGACTTACAAATGTATAGGAATGTACAAATGTTGTACGTGAAATACGTTTCCTAGTTTCAAGTGATAATGGGAATAGGGTTTCCATGTAGTGTGTACCGTGGGGCTATAATAGGTAGTTAGTTTTAATGAGGTGGTAGTCTACCTTATAATTATTATACGTACGAGTACACACCTTGAACAAATGAATGACGTAACTTCTCCTTAGACTTATCATTATTCCCTCATATCAGCATAGCATAATCAGCCTTATAATGTTCCCATTATTAGGAATCAAGTCTCTCTAGGAAAGAAAATTGATCATAATCCACCACGCGGGTCCAATGACTAACTCGCACTGGGTTTACGCTTGTATGGAACGATTGTGATGATACATTAGGCGTTGGAAGAAATGTGTTTAAAGATTATAGAAACACACTTGTAGAAAACACAGCAATGGCAGCCTTAGACAAGTACGATCGTAAAACATAGCAAAGTAAAGCTATCAAAAATTTGTACTTGCAACTACAACATACTTTATATATACTCAGACCTACAAAATATTTACAAAAAATCATAAAAATCAGTCCAAGCCATTACGGAAGAAATCGATAACAAACACTATGACACGAGATTTTTATAGATTAGTTAATATACGTAAGCAGGCTGAAGAAAAATGCATCATCACTATCAAAATATTTGTAATGAACCTTCATACTTTTCACGATTCGATGATCGTGGACGATTATGGTACATATTTACACATTGCAAAGCGTTTAAAACTTCGTGGCAATATTTGCCACTTGATTGAAAATTTTGTGACTGGTGTTACGCCGAATGACGACGAAGACTCGCATCGATTCCGTCGGCTACTCAACCAGCCAGCCAGCCTATTTCGGCCGCACGAAACTTGAATATTTGCTTGCGTGAGCCTTTTTTTTTACTATTTTTGGGCACGTTTGCGAGTTTTGCAATCCTGCCTTCATATTAGGTTGAGGGTAGCTAGCATATTGAGTTTATAGGGAAAAAGTGTTTTTATTTAGTAGCTCTCTCTCTCTTTACTCTCGATATGAAATCTCTTGATAACTCTACTCGACGTTACATCATACCTCGGTGTAACCGTGTATAGCATTTGTTTTCATAGTTTGCATTTTAATCCTTAGACTTTTGGTATAATTCGTTATTTGTTATGTAACATTTACTCAAAAATGTACAGTCAGATGTCAAAATTGTTGGTACGCTACAATCATGGCGATAAGGGTCCTCTTTAAGAAATGGTTACAGAGGTGACATAGTATCCTCATTTTCCGTTAACGCAGATAGTTTTTGGAGATTCCTGTTTTTGGTTCCACGGGAAGATGTGGCCATATGCATATTTACCATCATACACCAAAATACTGTACAGTGCCAGAGTTCTACCCCGTTTGGATGGTAAAACACCATGTCCTCGCATGAATATGCTTGAAGAATAACTTCCCTGACCTCAAAAAAGCAATCCACCAAAGCAAGCACCAGGTGCCACAGGAGACGCCTTGGGTGACGGGTGTTGAAAAGGGTGATCCTCGGGCTTGCTGACGACGAGCAATATGTAGCTCGCCGTTCATTAAAAACTAAACCAGGGTTTACCACGCATTGTCTTCCATTCATACCTCCAAAAGCTGGTAGCATAATTGTGTGTGTGAAGTGAAGATGATGGCCAAGGCAGCCATGACTGCAAGAAAAATAAGAAATTGTGGGTTTTAAACAATAAAAAGCTAACATTTCCTTTGCCGTATCCAGCGGTAGAAGTTATTTATTTCAAAATTTGATTCCACTTCATGAAAAGAAAAACACTCCATAAAAGCTTAAGTTTTTTAATAAAACATTATCAATATTAGGTATCATAACATAGTATAAAATGAAGTTGCTGTCTGTCCCTATGTATGCTTAGATTTTTAAAACTACGCAACGGATTTTGATGCGGATTTTAAATAGACAGAGTGATTCAAGAGGAAGGTTTATATGTATAATACATGCATAATATCCTTAATATCAGCATTGCCCCCGTGCGAAGCTGGGGCGGGTCGCTAGTAGAAAAATAAACCGCTGTATTTTTGAAAGAGTGTGACTATAGTTTGGATCCCCCATTGTTGCTAATCAATCCATTAATGGTTATTGTAAATTCTAAAAGCGGTCTTAATATTATAATCCTATATAGAAAACTGTGTACACCGTTTTACGCAAAAATGCATCTAGTTATTTTATGGTCCACTTCATTATAATAAGAAATTAATATGCAATATCCCTATAGAAACAGGCTTTTTAAATGACCACTAATGAACACTTTCAGCACAATATAATTTACCTTTTAAGCCAGAGGGAATAATTTTATCACCATCGACTGCATGAAATGCGCAACTGTAACAAACGAATTAATGTATTCCGATATTTATACCAAATCGATTCGTTCAAATGAAACTTGATTATCTGGCTTTTATTGTTTACTCGTGCATTCGGTGAGTGCGCAGATAATAGGGATGTAGGCAGATATTCCTGTCTGCTTTCATGGGAAGATAAAGAACACCATTGTATCTTTGTCAGCGTTTGGAACACTAAAGCCCAAAAGGAGGTGCGTTTTTTATGGTGGAAAAAATCATCGAATAATGTTTTTTTCATCGGGAGACAGTATCAGATTTCTGCTGACTAAATGACAAACCGTTCCTACCTGCCTTAGTTCCAGGGCCCCAGTGTTTCACTTTCACATTAACCCTTGGCCCCAGAAGGCTTTGACCCCGCTGGCCCCCCACAGTTACTGACGCCGTCGATGACTTGGGCTCGGTCTGGACGGTTACTGGATGGGCTAACAGCGAGCTTCCCATTACTCGCACCACTCGCAACGCCGGCATTCGCTTGGCGAATGCCGGCGTTCGCACACCTTCGTCTTTCTAATAAGTCTCTAATTACGGTTTTCAAAGGGTTAAATCTTATTAAGAGGCTAGTTTAATGAATAATTACTACATTATGTCAGTATTGGACTCACATAATGTAGAAACGTATGTAGTAAGTAGTTCAAACATTTTCAAGATAAAACCAAGCATTCTAAGCTTAGACAAGTGAACCACTTGTCCAAGTTTAGAAAGCTCAAATAAATGAGCTTTTTAATCAAGACCTAAGTTTTCGAGATCAGCTTTACATGATGATGAAATCGTTTCTTTTATATTTCCTGACCCTGTACGTTTCCTAGCTAGTATAGAAATAACCTATCCAGTCAGTCTATCTATCACCTTAAAGCCTGTCGTGACTCATTTGTGCCATATCAAAGCACTAGTTTTGTGCTAGTTGAGCCTAATCCTAGGATTCATCAAAAAGTATTATCACAGCTCAATCAACCTAGCCTAAAACGAAAGTTAGACTAGCCTTAAAAGGTCTATGATTGTAATCTAGACAAACCTTTTTAAGTTTGTAACATTGTTTTCATTATAATTAAAAAAAAAAAACACCATTATATTTTTATAGTTTTAATCTCGTGGAGGGTTGATCCGGTAAATGAAACACTATCGATTTGTAAAGATAAAATTTAAAAAATAACGTGCCTTTTTTTAAAAAATTCGAATTAATTTACGCATGAATGAAATTAATTTCAGTCAGATGGGCGAGTTCAATAACCTGTAAGTATTTAGTAGATACGCAACGACCGACAATTACCTACAAGGTCGTTTACTTAAAGAAATTAATTTCATACATGAATATATTGATACGAGTTCGACCCCCCACGGGATTAAAACGATCAAAATTTAACGGTGTATTCATGTCCCTGTTACCATGTTTATTGGCAACAGTTTCCCTTAAATACCAGCCTTTTGGAATAATCATTTGTTATATTTTAAACGGTAAAGTATAAGTTAAATTATTAATGTTAATAAAAACACAAAAATTATTAACATTTAAAATTGTCCCTTGTTACGAAATTACAATGTAATGTCGACGTTTTAGTTTGGAGACCCTACAATAACCGTAAGTAAACAAAATTACGGTACACAGCGTATACAAATGTACCATTCTGGCTGTACCCAGAATGGTACATTTCTAGCGTGTACATTTATGTACAGTAGAATATTCATGCAGGTATAAAAGCCTGCTAAGACCACCTCTTTGTCGATTGTGTCACAAAATTAAACGAAAGCCTGTGTTTACTTCTGTCTTAATTCCCTACTTCCTGCTCTAATTATAAGTATGATTTGGCCAGTAGTTTCGTTCTCATAGAAGTAAAAGTTATCAAAAGAAAATATACTCTAGGTTTATAAATTATTCCAGGTCCTGACGCGGTATGACGTGTGCCAAATTTCATTCAAATCCGCTTAGCAGATTAAACGTAAGGGGGTAAAAAACTCACACACACTATCACATACGTACAAAATAGTTTGTACGTAATATTTGAAGTAAAAGTCTGCAACTACATACACGTATTTGGATCGATTATTTTTACATTAGTCGGTTATATGAACAGATTCGTTTTACCCTGGTAGTCATTCTAATAACACTTACTTTTCAAACCACTTCAAAATGCAGGAGATGGTTATTCGATTACATTTTTTTAAACGAAATCTTAATGGATTATTACGCGAGGTAATCCACCATCAGGAGTTGGTATCAAATTCACCAATCTATTTGAGACAGCAAATATATGCTAGCCTATTCAATCACAGTTCAATTCATGAAACTGATATGAAAAGGTTTGAAATTACCTGTCGATAAAGCCAAATTCTAAATTGTTGGAATAATGGAAATTCTTCAGACGTAATGTGATTCGAATTAACTTTAGGATGAAAAGATGAGTTATTACTCATCTTTTTGACTTTCTGTTGAAAAATTAGAAATCTTTTATCGTGGAACATCAAATTTCAGTCTGCAATTGCTGAGGCTGTTGTAGGTATTGTTTCTAAGAGTTAGTGCGACCCAACACTGTCTACACTCTATTTGCGTTAAGTTTAGACATTTAAAGAAACCTTTTTTTCTGTCTGTTCAACCGATTTTAACTGCATCTTTCGGAAGGTGGTTGCCATTCAGGAAACTTTCGCCCCATCGATCCGCATTATTCTACGAGCAATGTGCCCTGTCCACTGTGCTACGAAGTTAGGCGATTATTTGAGCTAGCATTGGTTGTCCTGCGCATATATGCATTTCTGATGTGATCATGCAAAGAAACTCGGAGCATAGCCGTTTCCATTACCCTATGAGTCTTCTCATGAGGCCTATTTTAAACTACTACTTTTCGGAGCCATACGTCGTCATTGTTGGCAACACACATTGGTCATTAAGATCTTTCGTCTTGAGACATTGTGATATATGGGACGAGTAAACTGTTAATTAAAACTCCATAGAAAAAATCTTAGTTAAAACGACTATTGCAAACAACAATAATAACAACGAATACCTAATTGAAACGATCATCAATTTTAATGATATCAACCAATTGCTTAATTGCCATTGTCTTTGCAAACAATCTTACTTGATTATTCAGTTATTTCAGTTTATTTCGCTCTTTTTTATTGCGATCGAAAACAATTAATATTCATTGATAGGTACGGTCTTCGGTCCATGGCGCTCCCGATTTGAATAATTGGCTGATTTTTATGCAGTTGAATTAATGCAATTGGTACAACGATTTTGTTTCATTTTTCGCTACTCGAATCAGTTTGTTGTTGATAACAACTACGGTGTTAATATTGGTTTGATTTCTGTTAGTTTATAGGACAAGCGGTCCTATAATCTATAAATTTATTTATCTTTTCAATTCTCTTTTTAATTCATATTTGTACTGAACAAATTTTAACTTGGCGAGCCTGAAATAAGGCTCTACGAAATTTAGTGCTTGTGCACTCGCCTAAAAACAAAGGTTTTAAAAAAATACAGGCCAGTAACAGTTGTTAACAGCAATAGCAACTGCTAGTGGCGTTTATTTATTTTTAACCATTTCCTTTTTTATGAATGCACAAGCGCTACAGTCCGCGCTACAAGGTTGTCTGGTAGATATCGCTGTTAGCGATAAGACCGCCTTTGTACCCATAGATTTAAGCTTCTGTATAAGTTCTGTAACTTTTTGGTGTACAATAAAGTTTAATCTATCTATCTATCTATCTATCTACAGTCCCGAGAGAGCCTAACTTCAGCCCCTCTAGCCAAGTTGATAATAATTTGCAATCGTTAACACTAGTAAACAACTAATCAAAGTATACTAATCATTTCAACAAAATTAGTTCAGATCATTCATAATGACAAAATGAAATGTATTTTTTTTTTCTACAATGATCAACGCTACATCCTGCAGTTTTTGATATAATTAATACTTAAGTTGAAGCGTTGCGATTGTAGAAAGAGACTCGTCACGAAACGATTGTAACTTGGCTAGGGGGGCAGGGTCGCCAAGATAAGACGGCCGTACTGTACCTACATTCTTCTTAAAATTAGATACTGCTGATCACGGCCTACTGATTAAGGATGCATAGCTGCTAAGACACGTTTTCCTTACTGCAATAGGGACATCGTCGTGCCATCGAGTCGCTTTGTCAACACAGTTTTTTTGTTTTCTATGTAAACTTCACGCAGGCATACACTAAGCTTATAATGACGAAAACGCGTCTATGTAGCTACTCGACCGTGGAGCGTAGGCCTAACTTAGTGGTTCCATATTTCTATTCATCAGTTTTGTGTCTTTTATTAGCTAATAGTGACTTAGTTACTTGTAATGTTTTGGTATTAACCTTCAGAAGTTTTGAGTCTAGATGTCGATTTTGCTGTTTGATTAAGTTAGTGAGACAACCAAAGCTTAGCAATTTTTGACAAAATTCTCAGCCAGGAACAATATTTTAGTAGGTGCCTATTACCACCACCACTAAGTTTCTATTACCTCTTTTTTTAATTTAGTCATGGTTACTTTTTCAAATCAATGCCTATTTCTAAAATGTTCATTAGCCATTAGACGGATGAAGAAGCCAACCTAACTTCGTTTATTAGAAAAAAAATAAAACTATGAAACATTTATAAACCTTCCAAGAAAAAGACAAGGTAGATATGTTATGAGAAAATCCTCCTACATCCAATTTACTAAAGTCTTATAAGACAAATTGTTTCGTCAATAAACTTGTCCCGTTATGTTACTGAAATAACTTTCTCGGTATTAAACAATACCAGTTAATATCGTAGGTACTGTAAGCCTAGCTACTAAACAACGCAGTATTATATCGTAATAAGATGGTGACAGGTATCTAAGCCCATCTCTCCCTTGCCGTCTTACAATTAAGATCTTAGGATCGTAATTGTGATTTAGGAAGTTATTTATTAGTAATCGTAATTAAAACTCAAAGAACAACGACGAGGAAATTGTTTGTTTGTTTGTATAAAGAGTCTACATATATCACCATGATACCATACCACCAAATTGATTTATTACGTTTTATCAAATTAAATTAATGGTCAGTTTTAGTAAAGCAAAGAAATCGTCAAAATTGGAAACTGATTTGACTTGATTTTTTACGTATTAACAAAGATATCAACGTATAATAGTGGCAACTTGCATACGTATAATTAAAGCTTAGATTTTTTGTTGCTGTATTACTTTTGGCTAGAAAGAACTTTTAATGTTGCAATTAATTTTATGGTCAAGTAACATAATAAAATTTATGCTTTGCTTTCTGTATTGCATTAATTTAATATACTTAGAAAACACATTTCCAAATTAGAAAATAAAATAACTGTTTTTGCTAGGAATATAGTAGTTATAACGACCAATGTGACATTGTAATGCAATACAAGAACTACCGCACCAGAAAAAAGCATGGCAGTAAGACATTTCAACTGCTAGCCAGTTTAATGACTTATCTACTAATAGAAAAAGAAAACATGACAATATGACATGACATCTTGTCGATCGTCAAAAATGCGTTTTACAAGCTTTTTATTAGCTTGCAATATAACTATGTATGTTCTGCTCAATTTTGAAGCAATCTTTCAACTCAATTTTGAAGCAGATATCTTCAACCGATTGAGCTGCAATTTTGCATGCAGGTGTAAATCACATGATAATATAATATTATGATGACATGGAGCTGATCTGATGAACTCTGTAAATAAACGGCACAACCACGTCGAGTTTGGGCTCGTGTGAATTTTGACGAGTTTTATTTATATAAGTAAAGACCACCTCTATAAAAGCTTGTTATGAAAAAAAAAATATTTTCATTGAAAACTTGTTTGAATTCATAAGGCATAATATTGACATAAGTAATATACGTAATTTCATAATCTTTAATCTGGAACAACTTTAATACTTGTTTTTTTATTAATGTTAATATCTAAGACTAAACTATTTAGAAATTTAGAAAAGACCTTTAAAGCGTTTACGTCATAAATAAAAAATCTTAAAAAATTCGATTCGGGAATTGAACAGTTTTCATATTTAACTTTATACGGAACTATCTTATGAGTTTAGAAACTTGTTTTTCAGCGCGTCTAAATATCCCAACACATCTGCAAACTTCTGCTAGCAGATTTAATTTGACCTTGGATTTCAGTCAAGAATAAATAAAACACATAAACGACACAGTTATTGCGAGTTTAAAACCGCCAAAATGTTAATACATAAAGCGTATTTAAACAATTACGCTGTATAAATGTAACGATAACGGGTAATTGCATTAACGGAAACGGTGATTCGCATGCAATGGCAAAATAACTGGCGGACTCCCGACCACACACCCATTTATCCAACTTAACATTAAATAAAATTGAAATATTTTCACTATATTGAAATGTTATTTCACATCCGAAGCCTCATTAAGCGACATTCACTTGTGTTATACGTTTTTAATTTTATTATAACACTGGCATATTTAATTAATTGTGATAATTTCGACAGATTCAGCGAATGTTTGGGTTCCGCGCATTAATTTGCGTTTTGTTTAAACCAGCAATTCACTTAGCATAACGAGTCATTATGGTTTATGATGTTAATTTTCTACGTTTCTCAATTTTCCCGTGAATATATGAGTTCTGGAGTTGTTGCGGGGTTTTTATAGACAATTAACCGATTAAAGCATCAAAAATATTCATTTATGAGTACTAGCTGCCGACAGTGACTGCATTTGCGCGAAATTTGAAAATTGTCCCATACTGGAATATATAATCAGGATAGAAAGTATTGTGTGCTACTCTAAGAAATGGCCTATCCGTGTACCTAGTACAATCGGAATCTGTTTATCAGTTTATCAGTTTGAACGCAACAAAAACCTACTTGAAAATTTCGTCTTTATAATATGATAGCGGCCCATTGCACCCGGGCGAAGCCGGGGTGGGCCGCTATCATGTTAAATATATCATGCATGTTTTATACATATAAACCTTCCTCCTGAATCATTCTGTCTATTAAAATAAACCGCATCAAAATCAATCGCGTAGTTCTAAAGATTTAAGCATACATAGGGACGAAGCGACTTTGTTTTATACTATGTAATGATAATGTAGTGTGATTTCTATACGAACAAGTTGACACTGACGTGTCTTCATTGTAGATGAGAAAGTAATTCCGTCTGTCTATTACCTCTTCCAACGGATTTGAATGAAACCATGTCCCAGGAAATGATTTGGACATAGGATATTATTATCTTGAGAAATAACTCTACTTCTTGACTATCACAAGGACCAAGCCGCCGGCAACGTATAGTATTGTATAAAGTCAGTTGCAGCAGCGACACCGTTATCGTATTAGTTTCGCTTGTCACACCAAGACTCCATCATCGTGTGATTACCTTGTTAAAGTTTTGTTAGTACAGTCACCTTACTACTGTGTACTTTTGTGTACCTGTAAGTCAATCATTATCTTATATCGATCTCGAGCTCTTGAGCATATATTATAATGGTCTAGCAGAATAATATGCAGTATTTTTTGGAAAAATGATTCCGAATTACCAAGAAAAAGTAATTTAATTTTATCAGAAATTACAAACGGCGGCAGTAGAATAAAACATAGTACCCAATGCCTTTTCTAAACAAAAAACTGGGTAAATTCACGAAACCAAAAAAGTTGTTTTTACGACGTAAAACTACAAATTTACAGTTTTCAGATTTATTCCTATATTTGTGCTTTAAGATCTTGCTTCTTGCAAAATTTCAATGGTGAACTGAACAAAGGTGATTCGTGAACTTTGATTTCCTTGAGATTGTTGACATGTTATGTATATGTTTTTTGCGACATTACGGGTGCCTTCAAGTTAGTCGCAACGTGCCAGGCGACAACAGCGTGGCAGCCGAAGTCAAAATATTTTATTTCACATAGGCCTACATGGGCACTTGTAAAACGTCTGTCAATCTTTTTTCCATTAATATAGATATTTGATTTTTTTACTGCTCCATGGGATCAATTTTAATTTTAATTTGATGTATCTATTTGTCAGAATGGTGACTGACAAACAGATACACAGATGGACAAGAAAGTGATCTTATAAGGGTTTCTTTTGAGGTAAAGAATCCTAAAAAATAACTATAAAACAAAAGCAAGCTAAAGTTAGCTTATCAATTAGATAGATTATGAGAAATTTCGAAAATCGAATTATGCTTCAGAAAGCTTTAATATTGCTAGCTACATTTATTGATCTATAGATGTGTGTACTTATTGATTCGTACACTCAAGGGAGATCGAAATATAAGCAGAGAATAATCATGACGACTGCTAGACCCAACGGAAGGGTGCATATCAAATCGGTCAGTACATGTCACGGCAGCTGACGCAGCGCTGCATCCCTAGATTGCAGGATGCAAAATTAATTCGGTGTTGTTTGGCACGTCATGTACATTGTAGTGATTAAATTCCCTTGCATTATTTACCACGATAATACCTATGGTGGGGAATTTCGGCGAAATTGTTTTGTGGGAAAATAGACGTTAAAGGTTTAGCGAATTCTGAGCTTTGTGTTCAAAGAGTTGGGAACTATTGGAATATATTTGAAATTGAATATTATAGGTACATAGAATATTGTCGATTTAAACGCGATCACAGAATTAAGTGGCATCAATGATCCTTTACTAATACGGATCGGCTTTGTATAATTCAATTTTAGATTCTAAATTCAGATTTATCGAGAATTCTTTTTGAAAATAAAATTCTAATATTACAGAAAATGCAACCCTACTCGGTGTCTCATAGTTATTTGATTTTATTGCAGATATGTGAAGACCAGAATAGTATATAGGTACGTAATTGAATTGTGAGCTAGCGCGCGTTGGCGTCACGTGCGCGGGCCCTAGGGACCGAGCTCCGACAATATTTTGTTTTATCTATTTTTAATGGCAACTTGAGGGTTAATCATCAGTGCAGATTTGATGGCTTGCGGTCCATATTCGCTATTTAAAAATTGTAGGGCGTGGTTTTATGATGCACTTCGACTAAAGCGATTAGGACCCTTTTTATGAGAGTTCAACAGTGATTTTTTTTTTGCCATTGGGATGGTGCTAATGTCTTTTTATAATATTTTTTATTAGATCACAATAATAATCAAGTGTGATCGATGATGGTGGGGTTTTTCTGTATATATTTAAACGTTAAAAATAATGTATCTAATAGACTATAATTTTATTTACCTATCACTTTCTTTTTTTCAAAATTCATTTTACATTTCCCATTGTTTTCTTACTTAGAAAACATAATATCGAATATCATAATGTGCGATAAGAATAAAAATAGAACATCTTCCGTGGACCAGCCGCCTACGAAACATATACGAACAAGTCAAACAAAAGGGCTAACACACAAAAAATAGCAAAAACGAAATCAATAAACGTATCTCATACATTGAAATAACATCGTTCCGACAAAAAATGGACAACTTAACATAAAAAAGTAAAGTTTATTATTTACTTAGAACATACAGGGTTATGCTCCAGTGTTTTGATAAGGAGAGATCAGCGACTGGGAGCAAGTTTTCTTACGACGTCGTCGCAGGCAATAAAGGCGTAAAGTAGTATACTTAGCCCGTCTCACTTGCCAATAAATGTAGCTTCTTGCCATAAGAAATATATGAGAGCCGCCGCGAAATCACTACAAACCTTTTAAGCTGACGTTCTAGATAAAGTTGGAAACTGTTTTAAAATTGTATTTTATCGTAATTTCATCGGAGCACGTTCCATAACGAAAGTTGGCTTTTTTGTAGGAGTCATTGGATAACTCTAATGACTTCTCACGCTCGAAGGCGGTGCGTGAGGGTGTGGACTGCAGACTTTTTCTGACTATTCCTGTTCTTTCTTTGCTTTCATAACGCATGACCCTAGTAAACTTTGACCCTCCTGGCTCCTACGATTTGCTGACATCTCCTTGAGGCGCGTGTGGAACACTACGCTCTGTCAAAAACTTGGGCTCGGTCCAGACGGTTACCAAACGAACCGGACGGACGGCGAGTCACCCATTGCTCGCTGTCCGCTAGCCCACGCCTACGGTGGCTGGGGATGCGAATTCCGACGACTGGAACGTGAGGGTCATTCCTTCGATTCACTATAAACCTTTCATGTTGAGGTTCTAAATAAAGTTGGAAACTTTTTAAAAATGTATTTTATCATAATTTGATCGAAGCACGTTCCATACCGAAAGTTGGCTACGGTATTACTTATACTTTTAATGAGAGAAAAGCCATTGAACCAGACTTTTTACTGTGATAAGGTCGCCTTTCTCACTTCGTTACCTATTAATAATTAATTAACACCACGGTTCAAACACACGAACGCCTTAATCAATACGTTTCTCCGAAATTCTCTGAACTTCAAGATTATTTCGAATTTCGGAATTAACCGTAATTAGGAGATCGTTCTAAAAACAGTATCATTACGGAGAAATCTAAGAAGGTAGTGAATTCAGAGAATTAATTTTCTTTACATTTATTGATAACCGTAGCTTGCTTATTAATTCTTGATATGATTATTTATTTGAAGTTCTGTTTAGGGGATTATACATAGAAATATATAAAGATACAGTGATGAATAAGTTGATAACATTTATTTTTCCTTTTTTAAACACAAAAAAAAACCGTTGCAAAGTCAAAAACAATTTATATTTTGACATAAACATTTTTTATTTTGTAACGGTTTTTTACGATTACACTAACAACGGTTTAGACTAATTGCAGTCACTTTGAAAATTGTCAAAATGTCGGCCAGTCAAAAAAAAAGAAAGTGAAGCTAAATTGCATGTTCCAAGGCGTAGATCTCTTTGGAGAAGAACTTGCAAGAAACTCCATGGACACTAATTTAAATCATATAATCATATCGCAAATAAGTAATAAAATTTAAAACACGTAGAAATTGAATTAAACCCATGAAACCACTGATAGCTAAGAGATGTCCAGTCTCAAGTGACGGCAACCGTTTCCGAGCATGATGCGTGCATCAGCCTCATTCAGCTTAGCCATTTTGAAGGGAACTGAGTGACCCAATGACACGTGCCACCATCAGCAAGACATTTGAATGAGCATGACAAAATCTCAACTGCCATTGTCGTAATGTTAAAAAAAAAATTGAAACCTCATAAATAGACCAAACTTACATTCACAAAACTAAAGCCGTGTACAGAACATCCTTTTAAATTGGTATAGCCAACCATATGACACAACGACCCGGAGTCCGAACAATATTTGATATTGTGACGTCAGCAGTTAAGGTCCAGACGCGCGGGCTGTCAAACCTTTTTGCACAGATAACGTTACAAATTGGATAAGCCCTGTCATTACCAATACACTGGCCCCGTGCCAGGGCCACGCCACCCGCTATAATTTAGATTGTTTCGTGTATCATTTCAGCATCGAAAGCGATAAAATTTTACGGTTATAGCGTACCATATGCTCGTATACCTCCTACTGTATAAAATACGGTGTCTAAGCGCGATTCCGCTCATGTACACGTGGGCTATGATGTGATGTGATGTGATGTGATGTGACTTGTTTGTCATCCGTCATTATAATACGGTGCGGTTTATAGCCGCTGCAGTGGACGGGTTATGATTTTATGTTATGGCTCGCTGTAGCGAATGTTTTTGTATAAAAAGTTTTATTGCTGTGCACACAATGGCTGTTGTTGGCCGGTCTTCTGTTTACATTGATGGATAGCTACAACGTACGGGTAAATGGAAGGTTAGTGATGCGCTGAAGCCCATTACTGGCTTTAATGTTTCGATATCATGTTATGGATAGATCAATTTTCGATGATCAAGCTTTGGGTATAAATTATACGTACTATTGTTTGATGACAATAATACAATGAAAAACTGAAACAATGCATGAAATAATATGCCATAACAGAATATAAATATGTAATAGGCCTTACCACGAGTTTTTATCTCGATCCATTTGCTATTCAGGGTGCCTGGTATAATTAGTGACTGATACTTAAATACGTGTTTGTAGTCATGGAAACAAACAACTGTTGCTATAGGACCAAACTGAAATCACGAAAGAAAAAGTTTTGGTCCCACAGTTAGTGTTATTTGTTGTCATGACTGTAATCAAGTGTTTAAGTATCGGTCAATATAAATATCGATAATAAGGTACCAGTCACCCTGTATAACTCTTAACTCTTTTTCTCACTCGCTCGCTTGTAACAGCTACAGATTAGGGTTCTAATTGTTTAAAAAAATTAAAAGTTTTATCGAAGTTACAATAATACTGAACATTCAAATACAAACACAAATCACAATATACACTAAAATAATAAAGAGGTAAAGTTTGTTTTTTTTGTTTGTAGGAGGTAATCTCTGGAACTACTGGTCCATTTGGAAAAATTTTAGCACAATAGAAAGCTGCTTTACTCCTGAGTGACATATTTTAGGCTACCGGCTATATTTTATGCACGCGGGCGAAGCCGCTGACAAAAGCTAGTGTAGTTATATGGATTGAAGTCTTCATTAATACATTACGTATGTTCGTTTCAAGATAATATTATTATAGTAAACCTAAATGTAGAATAAACGTGATATATATCACGTTTTGTTCTATAAGCTTTTAGCTCTGTTTAGTTCAGACAAACGTTCGAAAAAATTTATCTTGTTAGATAATATTGCAAAGTCTCAATCAAGAATTAAAATGGAACAAAATATTTCAGAAAAGTTGTATTTATAGAAAACAGACACCGCACCTATAAAGTGAAACACTTAGTTAAAAAAGGTTTTGTAAGTGGTTAAGGTACCGGTACCTTTCATACATGTGCAACCACATGCATACACAAAAAAAACATATTATTCTAAGGCAAATAGCAAAAGTCTTTCTTTCCTTAAAATTAAAAAAAAAACAATACTAAAATACTGCTTGTTATTACTAATCATCCAAAATGTCAAATAACTTTTCTTTTTTGAGCCTGTCGAAATAAAAAATACAGAAACATAGTAACCCACATCAAACAACAAATCCTACACAAAAATCGGTACTTACATACAACTCACAAGCCACTCAACACGAAAACCTCAAAAACATATATCCCAACAATATCACTTTCACGTTCAAGCTGACCAAATAGACTCGAACACAATAATATTTGTACAAAACTAACAGAAACTTGTCCGGAAGGGTTTATACCCATAAGTTATGCATTGATAGCGCTCACTCTTAAATCAATATTATTAGAACAAGCCCAACTTTCTTCAGATAGGTACGAACAGGTAATAATATTGTTCGTCTATATGTAACTTCGAACTTGAGGTAACACAAACATTAACTTTGGTTTCTTGGTGAAGACGGGACCGATGTTAATTAATTATTTCACTGCCAGTTCAAATTTTATTTACTTTTTAGAATTCAATTTGTGAGGATTTGTTTGCTTTGACTTGATATAATTGTGGGCTCTTCAGTTTAAATAGTCTTGTTATTTAAATAGTTTTGGCACATCTTCAATGCAGTTTTTTAATTAGATTTCTTGTATTTTTAGGGTTCTGTGGGTCTTTACCTTAAAAGGAAAAATGCGGATCCCATATAGATTCACTTTGTTGTCCTTCTGTCTTTCGGCATGTCTGTCTGTCAAAACCCTTTATCTCAGGAAAGCGTAGAGGTATCAAGTTAGATTCTGAAATCGTTAGAAAAGACTTCAAGTTAGCAATGAAAATATTTTTGGTATTGAACGATTTTCATTGGTAAGTATGTGCGGAACCCTCTGTGCGCGTGTCCGACTTGCACTTGCCCTGATTTATAGGTACATTTTTTATTTTCTGTGACTACAATTTTTTTTAACAATCCACTGCACAAATGCTGTGCATTTAAAGGCCTGAGTGAAGTAACAAATTCAGCACTCTTTTTTATATATTTTTTTTATTGTTTAGACCCAGTGTATGGAGTCGGCAGTGTGTCAATTTAAATAAAAATAAGTAAATTTTTCACCTGTAATTTTTTTTTGTATCGCCCGACAGTCGGAATGACTCCTGCATCGTGAGTGTGTTTACACACATGTAAACTGAGACCCTGATCCGATATCTGTAGGCCATACAAGTATTTGTTCCGTGCGGAGACCAAACTCGTGACATACGCGGCTTGGCAGCCAATCACTCATCCAATGCACCAACCGATCCGGAAACTACTCCTTCTACTCTTCTCGACCGAGTTTTAGTCACGGTAGCCAATATCAACAGAGCTTAACCAGGTAGACAAAAGGTATTATAGTTTACAGGCGTGTGTTCAAACACTGGTATAAGCACTTTTATTACACTCACAGTCTGATAGGATGGCAATACGTCAAGACCGAAGAAAGATCAGGAAATTAAAATTCGCTCGGTCCGAACTGTTACCAGACGACCGACATCCGGCTACCCATTGCTCGCTGTTTGAGGTACATGTGGACCACAAAGCATCATATAGGGCAATCAAATCTCGGTAGGTTAAAATAGTTACCTTTCTTGAGATCGCTATGGACAATCAATGCAGACATTGGATGTATAACGGATTTTTCGGAGGTTTACTTAGCCGTTACTTTTTCACGAGTTTTATCTCCACCTAATACAAAGATTCAAATAATCAAATAATCTACTTTGAAATTCTATCAGAAGCTCCGCTCCAGTAATCATGTTAAGATTCTCTAGAATATATTCCCGAAGCTAATTTATTTCGTATTCCTGTTTTCCTTTATTCCTCTCCGCCTTAGAACTTAAAAACAAAACTAATTAAAATTCTAACTTTAACGCTCTTCGGGAAGTGTTGTAAAGTAACGAAATAATGTTTTCATTAAAGAGGGTAGTCAATAAAAAGTAGCGTAGCGTTGGCTTCGCGCTGGCGTGGAGCTGGCGTAAAGCTGGCGTAGAGCTAGCGTATTTGGTGTAGAGGAGGAATGCGCGTTTGCTGGAAGTGTTAACTAAAATTTGCATAGTTCGACAAAAGTTTGGCGTTAAAGTTGTACTTCAGGGTTCCGCACAGCGCGACCATCTCGAACGAGAGGGAATTTTAATTTTGCAACGTTGTCTACTTGTATAACAAATGTGTATTCAAAAATCACTAGAAAGCAAACATAAAGAAACCTTACCGTGAGATGTGATGCGGGTTTGCGAACGGCGAGTAATGGGTAGCTCGCTGTGCGACTGTCTGGTAACCGTCCTTTCCTGCGCGCTTCAAGGAGTTGTCAGCAAACTTTAGTGACCCAGCAGTGACGAAGCTTCCTGGGGCAATGGGGTAAAAGTGTAACACCAAGGCCCTAAAAGTAAGACAATGAAAGAACGGGATGGATTTTAGTCAGTTAAAGTCTGACACTATCACCGCTTCTGCCAAGGACGGGAGTTGTCATTGCATGATTTTTGCAAAAAACCGTAAGAAGTGACGACGGTTTATTTAACTTTTTTTTTTTGGTAAATAATAATTAAATGTTTATTCATCAAGCGTGATGCTTGCATCATCATCATTGCAATCAGAAGTCGTTTACTGCTGGACAAAAGCTTTTCAGTCCTCTAGCGTCGATATGTCGACTAACCCTGTGCTTCTAGCATCAACCCATTCCTATGGCAATTACTTGATTTCAAAATAATATTATGTGTGAAGAGATTTAAAATTAACTTATTATTTACGCTGTACCTAATCTTATACCTACAAAATTATATAAAGCAACAAAAAAAAAACTTGGTGTCGAAAAAATTCTCCTCATCGCTAATACCTTAAAATGTACACAGAAAACTGGCATTACCACACGATTTATAGTTCTTTACAAACAAACATCCTTTGATATTTTTCAGATAAACTCTGTGGAAAGCCTACCACAGAACACAAGATACACCGTACAATTACAAGAGAATTTTAGGATTTCTGGCACCGGTACTAAGAGCCCCAATTTTGGCTCCGGTAACAACGGAGCACGGTTTGTCTAAAGTGAATGAGCAATAAAACAAATCCCGAATAAGCCCAAAGGACCAAGCGAGCGGAGCCGCGCGAAAAATATAGTACCCACCGCTATTTATATTGCTCTGCTATGCTTAACTTGGAGTAAAAGAAAAATGGAAAAAATATCAGTTTATGATCCGTGAACGTAAGGTTTAACTGTAGAAATAAAGGTTTTTATTTTGTAAAAGATATAAATAAACAGAACATTTCATTTCATGGTAGGTATCTAAATGTTTTATGATGAAACACTGGTAATCGTATGCCAATCAATATGCCAAACCCGTCATATTCATGAGTTGGTAACATAAAATGATAATCGAATGTATAATACGAAAGGATGGGGTATACAATGGGTAGATGGAGAGGGAAAGGGATTAAAATAGGATGAATGGATTGTGTGAAAACGTTACATAAAAGAAAAGGGAGTCAATAATAGCGTAACAGTTGATAGGACAGAGTGGAAGAAAAAGCAAGTATGCTTGCCCACATATCGCCGCTAATGTGCATAAAGCAGTTAACGAGAGAACTTAATAAGATATTCGGCAGATTATATCCGATTGAGTCCAATAATATAATTACAACAATTAGTCTATAATTTAGAATATTTTCATCTAGTTTATTAATGTAATTCAATAATTTTATCATTGTTTCAATAATTTCTAATTTAAAAAATAATTTATATATTGTAATATATTTAATTCAATCCATTTCATACAATGTCACTTTATTCATTACATTAATTAATATACTACATTAATTTTGAAATACTTAAAACAATTATTCAAAAACGTTACTACTAACAGTTATTACCCGGAACAATGCGATGAAACACATACCCTCTAAAACAACTGGCAATACGAGGACCAGACAATTTACACGCATAAATTATTTTAATTCCACAAAAAGTAATCCTAACAGTCGTTCCGTCAAAGGGTACGTAGGCACTAATGCGACAATGTAACATCAACTTTAATTAAAGCCCATAAAACGAGCCATGCAAACTTCCTTCCACACGGCCCAACTTTGTCGTGCGGTCAAACGTATTTATTCTTTGACACATTTGTCAAGTCTATTGAAGATTATACTCTAAACTATGTCATCCACATTTGAGAGGATCATAAAACATGCTAGGTTGCTTTCATTAGCCTGGCATTCGTGTATAATCCAAGTAAAGGATACACTATACTAACTCGGAACGTAACCTTCTCTTTTACGACAGTTATAAAATTTCGAATTTCGCTACTCAGCGTTGTTAAACTCTACTGCACCTTTGTTTATTGTCGATAGCGTGTTTAATTTTTATTAATCCACTTAATTTACGATCTTTAGCATACACGTCTTTCAAAATTTACGTTCCAGTTTCACGGTTCCGTAAGACAGGGTTAATGACACCCGTTTTATTATATTTGATTGTTGGTATAAAACGGTGGAAGAAGTAATATACTTTTAAACATAAAACGAATATGTCCATCGTTATTGATGATCGATGAAGCAGAAGATTAGACCAATTTCACGTTCATATAAATATTGCCATAACTCACATCTCTTAGGAAGTTATAGGCTAAGATTAATTGAGAAAAAGGTTGCTTCAGATTAAGAATTATTCTTGTATTGCGGGTGCGTTCATAAGCGTGTAAAATAGAGAGTATTAGAGCCACCAACGTCCACAACTAGGTTTTGTAAGCTACGTAAAAAGTAGTTCTGTGCGGAAATTGATCCCTTGAGACGCAGAAAAGCAGATAGCCGCTTAATCACTGTTTCAATCGTGGTGACAATTATACTCGTAATGATATTATAATTAGAAGAAAATTGTGGCAATAAATTATTAAGTATTTAGCACTCTTCAAAAACCTATGCAAGAAAGCTAGAGCATCTTACTGCACTAACATGAAAATAGCGGGTGGCCTATTCCATACCAGCAAAATAGCAACTTAACTAGTTAACTGAAGCTCAATTTCTCTTCTAGTATGGGCGTAATGGGAACCTAAAGGGTATCGCTAAACGTAGCGAGCGCTCCAAGCAATATGCAGCATTGACGCATTGGGTGTAAAGGTCGGAATGGTTACGACAGTTTACCGCGATATTATGTCTAATCCGCTCACATAACCAGCCCACTAACACTCGAGCTAAGCATTGGGATGATTTATGTCAATATTCGCAGCTGTCTAACGCCAAAGCCTATACATATTATGAGATTTATATGCGACAAGCTGTCTCTAGTTACTATGTAATTTTGAGATTCTATTTATTGAGTTTTCTTCTAAATCTAGTGCCAACATTTATAGTTTCGCTACTTATCAATTTTGTTTTTATTTTTAAATAATTCCAACTACCTATTCTGAGTGAAGTTAGAGAAAATCTTCATTTCAGCCAAAAGACGTCGTCGGTTGGGGTTATGCCCAAGCGTCACCACAAAGACCTGTCCTGTGCATTTCGTTTTCATCAGATTTCGGAAACCCCGGCTAGTTGATGATCTAGATCAAGGTAGACCGATAGGTCCACCTTATAGAAGGCCTTCCATCACTGCGTGTTCCGGTACGTGATAGCCAATACAGAACCTTTTGGTCCCAACGGCCATCTGTTCTGCGTGCAATGTGCCTTGACCATTGCCATCTTGTGGATATCGCGGAAAGAGGACGTCAATTTTATACTGACCCATCTGTATTCCTACAATAGCCTTTTTCGTTCCAAGGTCACAGTAATTCTTTCGAGCTATCCTGAAGCCCTAGTAAGCATCAGCTTTACTGGACCATGTCGAAACTGACATTCGCTTTCATAAATTTTGTCCTCCTAAACGATGCAATTTTTGCATTTTTATCGCCTGATTTTGCCCATGGCATGGCATTTTTATGGTTCCTTTAATGCACCTCAAAATATCGTTCATCAAACATTACTGAAGCATAAACTTTTGCGATATAATATCGTCTATAATAAATCGGATTTTGGCAGAGAATCCATTAAATGTTTATTACACCTAAAATATAACACCAAATCAAAGTGTAACTTCAAAAGTTTTCATTCAACGAGTTAGAAGCATTTCCAAAATAATTTTCATTGAAGAAGACTTTGAGGGCACTAAAAGAGCACTTACTCGAAGAAAATTAAGTTCCAAGTTTCTGTTTTATTATGTACTCTTCGAAAGACCTCAGAAGCGATATAATTTTGTTATTTTCTATGGAAAATATAATCGTGGACCAATTATATAGTTGCTCTACTATGATGAATTTAACACAAAAGTAAAATTATTGTGACATTTCTATACAAAATCAGTGACTATTCAGAAATCACAATACAGCCCTGTCATAATTATTTGACTTCGTTCGTAGAATTATGTATTCAATAATACTATTAAAATAATTATTGTTGTGAACAAAAGTTGAGTCTTATATTTCGTTGAATTTATAATTTCAACTTAATAACGATAATTATGGAAAAATACAGAGCTTCTAAAATTCTATCGACAATAAATTAAACTTGTTTAAATAAATCATTTAAGGTAACGTTGAATGTACTCTTAAAAATATATCTTCAGTAACTATTTATCATGCTGCCATGAAAAACATAAGTTAGAAAAACTCCATAGGTTATTTTTACAAGTTTTTTGCAAGAAACATCACTTTGTGACAATGTTGATCAAAATACAACAATAATTCATAGCAGACACGATAACCGCATAAACTAATAATGTTTGTACGCCAACATTTGACTCATAAAAAAGTTGACAACGTATCTTGAGTTATTGGTGGTAGAGTGTCCAAGTTTTGTGGGATTTTCAGAGAATTTTTGTAATGAGATTTGAAATCGAATTTGGATTTTTTTTATTGTTTGCCTGTTTTCTTTTATTTTTGCATCAACTACTATTTTTATGCGCATCACTGAAATGTTAATTATAAAGGCTAAAGCATTAAATGTTAGAAATTTAGGGCGCATAAGTTTAAAACTCTTTTTTCGTGATGTTCAAGAAAACCTGATCCAAATACTAATAAAAATATTACATTATCACCATCACTATTTCAGCCAAAAGACATACTAATGGACATAGGCCCCAAGTGTCACCACAACAACGAACACTCCTAAGCTTTAAACTTTTAGCAGGGTATCGATCCACCTCAAGGCAAGCTATTTAACTGATTTGAAAATTAGAATGCAAACTACTTTTAAAAAACCCATTCATCTGTCAGGCGTGGTTGGTTATGACGATCATCCCTTTGACAGTTCACTGTAGCAATCCTTGCCTAAAAAGTTCCATAGTCATTAATAGTATAGTTATTTTAACGATGATATTGTTTGACTATTGGTAGACAGCTATATCCTATCGGTATGCAATACTATTTTTTTTTAAAGACAGACATACACTGTAAATGGTTTACTTGGAATAAAATTTGACTTTGACTTTATAAAAAGGGGTTACCTTGAACACTCCTGTGTTTAATTATGTTATATATAACTTTGGTTTTTCTTGCTTTGGAATCAAATGATTTTGTTCTGCCTACACACATTTATAATTTATTCATTACATTGATTTAAAAGAATCGTGCTAAGAAATTATTTTATTTATATTTTGGCATCCGCCATCTGACAGCGCTGAGCATAGCTCCACCAACAAATTTTGATCAAAATTTAAATAAAGAAACGCAATTTCTTTATTTGTATACAAATTGATGTACAACAGAGGGTCTGGACGGAATGATACACTATTTGTGATGTCACGCGTTACTATTTGTTCACTTTTCTTTAATCTTATGTCAACTAGTCAACAAACTGCAAAACTCTTTTGCATCATTAAGGCTGATTTACATTGATACAGTAGTTGGCGCCATCATCACTGGATTGTGGCATTGGATCAACATCGTATCAATATAAACCAGTTTCAATCTAGTCCAGCAATCTCCTTCTTCTTCTTTTCGTGTCGATTTGACTTAAATTTTGTCCGACCAATATTTATCAACTTGGACAGCTCTTTTGTTGGCCTCCTACAAGTCATTAAAGGTGCAGGTGGTAGTGTACGCTGAGCAGGAAAGGAGGTGACGTATATCCTGTGAAGGAGTTCCACACTGGCACTGTATTTGCGATGCTTATCTGATTATCTCTGCAGCGACCAACAATTAATTTAAATTGATACAGGGCTGATCCAGCTTCGCAATCCAATGATGCTGGCGCCAGCTACTATGTCAATGTGAATCAGCCTCTATTAAATTTTAATTAACAAAGCTTGTAAAATTGTATTGCGTCCTGAAAATATTTCTTCTAGTTTGGCCACCCTGATTGGTGGCCAGAGTAAAAAAGTTTGCCATCACGAACGAATAAGGCCGGACGAAGTTTTGTTACTGTTGTAAACGTATAAGGATGATTTAGGCGACTTGTAAAAAGTTGATAATATGTAATGCCGAGATTCTGAGATTTATGATTAATCCCTTGCCGAGATATTTTCTATCTGAGTCCTATCTTGTGACAGTTCGGATGGATGACAAAAAAATAAGTTGAATCAGTTGGATTCTAATATTTCTGAAATTCCAGTTAGTATTTATTTTTTATGGTAGGTAAAAATCATCCAACGGAGCGGGAATCAGTATCCGACTCTTATTGAATTAAAAAACCTACCCCATTCCTACGTTGCCATATATACCAGGACTAGAGCCTTCCTTTCAAACGCGAACTCTTAGCCCCAGTTGGCTTCGACCCTTCTGCAGGGTCCCTATGGATTGGTGACAACTCCTTGTAGCGCACGGGAACAGTGCGCGACGTCGACGACTGAGCTTGGTCCGGACGGTTATCAAACGATTGGACGGCGAGCTAATTCCAGTAAGTATCAGTGTCAGGTCAGGAGAAGGGTAATTTTTGAGTATCTAGTTATAAAAATATCAGTATCTATTGCTGGCTTTATCAATATGGTTATGGATAAAAGTTACTAATTTAGGTTAATTTTTCTTAAAGTGTTGATGTATTATTTTGTTTGGATTACAATATTTTACTTGCATTAAAATATGCTGCGTTTAAATTCTTATATTAGAATTGCGATTTTGCATGTTTGGTCATTTATGGGCATACAAATATTCGAAATTTAAGAAAAAGCTATTTATACAAGCCTACAAATAAAAAAACCGGCCAAGTGCGAGTCGGGCTCGCGCACAAAGGGTTCCGTAGCAGCAAATATAATAAACTTATTATGTCAATTTATACACCTGGTGAATGGAGCCTAAACTCTCCCGATATTTTGCCTTGTACTTATAGGTTCAGCCATCGTTTTCAGTGTAAGCACAATAACTTAACCAAAATTACAGTTAAATCAACCTATCTCAAAAACTATAAGAGATACTTTGATCAAACCAAAAATCGTTGAAAGAGTTAATTAGCATGCATCACCTCTATTTTTTTTAGAATTTTATACCCCGTAGTTATAAAAATAGAGGGGGGGGGACATACTTTTTACGACTTTGAGAGCTGATATCTCAAAAACCGTTCACTTTAAGAAAAATATTTTTTAGAAAACTTTATATCATTTTAAAAGACCTTTCCATTGATACCCCACACGGGTATGTACATCGAAAAAAAAATTTTCATCCCTCAGTTACATGTATGGGGGGCCCCACCCCCAATTCTTTTTTTTACTATTTAGTGTCATAATTTTGTAGCGGTTCATACAACACATATTTCCATCAAATTTCATCACTGTAGTACTTATAGTTTCCGAGTAAATCGGCTGTGACAGACGGACAGACGGACAGACGGACAGACGGACAGACGGACATGACGAAACTATAAGGGTTCCGTTTTTGCCATTTTGGCTACGGAACCCTAATAAATTGGAAAATCCTATGTGGTAAATTTCCAAACTAGTATTATGATATAAACACTAATATTATTTAACAGGACAATTATTAGTTTTTTTTAAGCAGTAATTTCTCAAAATATCGTGGTATTTGATAAAAAAAGACTTCACATTTCGACTCACAGATACTTTTCACATACAAATTACGTGCCTATAACTTCAGTCTTTGAGCACAAATTTTCTTGAAGCAAATTCGATTCAAACAAATACTAGTACCTAAGATAAAAAATCTTCTCTATCAAGACACACGCTGCTATAAACTTGATAAAATGCCTCATCCTTCAAAACGGAGGGTTTAATATGAAGCTACTAGTCGCGCCATCTATCGAACTGCGAGCGAACTAGTCATTGTTACCATGTGTGACTACTTGGCTGTAATAAATTCCATTTATCTCAGTTACCGGGTAATGAATAACGCTTAAAGTTTTATTAGTTTCTTCTTAGTTCATTTCTCATGGCTTTTATTATTCATGCTATTGTATTCTATTTTGAGACATTTATTGTCGACTAGATTCTGCACGCCGCTTCGTCCGCGTGGAAGAAAGTTTTTCCGTAAACTTTCGGAAGTTTTTCAATAACCTTCCGAATTCAATTAGAGACATAATAAAAAGACATTAGATATGCGCACGCGTTCGTTAGGGGCTCAATAGTTAAAAAAAACTTTGGACCCCTGTTTCATCCCCTTAGGGAGTGAATTTTGGAAAAAAAAAACTTATTCTTTGAGTACATCACAAAAGGAACCTCTGCGTATTCATTTTACTATATTTATTATTATGTGAGCAGTGGTGGTCAAGTGGTAACGGCCCCGACTCACAAGTTGTATGTCGCGGGTTTAAGACCCAGCCAGGCGCATTACTTCCTGTAATTTATTTAATCACCACTGCTCTCGAAACAGTGAAGGAAAACATCGTGAGGAAACTGACATATCCTAAAACCAAAAATTCGAAGACATGTGACATCCACCAATCTGCACTGAGCCCGCGTGGTGGATTATGGCTCATTCCCTTTCCTAGAGAGGAGGCCGGTGTCCCAGCAGTGGGAATATTAAAAAAAAGGCTGATGGCATAGATGATTTATGTATGTATTTTTCGATCCTGTACGCAAAATACGCGCTTTAGACGTGGAGTTGCGGACACACAGCCCGATATACTATACTACCTACTACTTTATGTATGTAGCATAATATTGTACACTGTATCCTGCCCTCGAATGTGATGTCTCTCTGTCACTCAAAGGTTTGCTGGCAGCAAACTCATTATTGAGTTAGGCTCGAATTTGTACATCAAATTGTCAAAAGTTGTTTTTATGTAAGTTTGTTTTTGTGTACAATAAAGAATTAAGAAGTGTCCCCACTTGTGTGCTCACGCCTCCATGGATACTATATAGCTTAACAATATTATAATATGTTGTGAAATATTTGTATCTTTTATTTTCAGTTCTCTTGAATAAAAATATCGTGAAGCATCTTTTATTTTCGTGGCACAAATATTTATTGGTGAGGAAATATAAATTATTCGAACGTCTATAAATCTATCGTCACGTTGTAAAATGGTCGTAGCGAACTAGCAATATGGATCAACACCAAACGGAAATCCTTTCGACCATCTTACAAAATTGATTTTTATATTTATTAACTTATGATTTATTTTCAGGACGCTTGAAGATACGGATATTACAAATTTTATGTAACTTCTTAATAGATGTTATTGTCCATTCCAGGTTGCCTGGAAAAGATCGTGAAATGTGTTCAGGCCGTCCATTGTATATATGTGCTTTGGGTATAACTGTTTTCTTTGTTATGTTTTTGTAAATACTTGAAATAAAGTATAAAATAAATAAATAATAATATAAATATGACTTATAAAGGTGACACTAGATATTCAAAATTAGATTTTTTAAATACATTACTTGATTGATTTTTCAGTTATGATAACAATAACTTCTGCCAGAGACGTCGCCATTTTTGCATCACTGCTTGCCAGGTGCAATCGCAGCCAAGCATTAGTTATGGCAAATAAAAAAAAAAAATATGCCAAAGGAACATACTCCCGGAATAAAAAGTAATCACAAGTTCTATTCCAGGAAATGGCCATATCCTCAACCCACATAACTGCTGACATGATCTTCTGTGCAGAAGATCATGTCAGCTGAAAGACTCAGCTCAGGATTAGTCAATAAAAGTCTGATGGGCATATCAGGCTTTCTCTTACTTGTCTGACTCTCGCTGCACCTCAGAGCAGACAAAAAGTATAATATAATATAATATATAATATATTCGACAACTATCACACAAAGCCGTCTAGTCTCAAGCTAAGCAGAGCATGTGTTATGAGTACTAGACAACTGATAAACATACTTATATATTTCTAAATATATACATATATTATAGATAAATTACACCCAGACACAGAACAAATGATCGTGCTCATCACATAAACATTTGTCCTGGGTGGGAATCGAACCCACGACCTCCGGCATAGCAGTCAGGTTCACTAACTACTAGACTGACAGGCCAGTCAAAGTATGAATCATATTTTTTTGTAAATTGGTATCTATACGTCAATTTTTTCATCAACTTATCATAGACGAGGCTGATGTTTCCCGGCTGACGACTGCAAGAAGAAAAACCGAACTGAACGCAGAAATCAAAGTGTCTTTTGAAGTTCATACACTAATACGCATTGGAGTACACACATCTTTTTCCTTATTTTTTAATTTTAACCTTTTGAATACCGTAATTAGAGACATTAATAGACAGAGAAGAGTTCAAACCAACTGTAGATGTTTTTACATCTACAGTTGTGTTTTTCAACGGTAGACGAATTTACTTAATTGACTGAAATTAAATTGAATTCAGTCATAGCCGACACAGCCTGGTCTGGAAGGGTAATTGCATGAGTAAAGTTCACGACACTAATCAATACCGAAGATGACAGATGACGTCCATAGACATAACATGAGAATAAGCACGTATGTGGGTATAAGCCCCTTCGTACACAAGGCTACTTAAATATTTGACACTATAGGATTTCAGCCTCTGAGCAACTACCGCCATAATAAGTGCTTTGAGGATCGTACACGAGTCGCGTCACCGACGCGGCGACGTTCTTCCCGCGACTCGCATGATGCCAGTCTTGCGCTACCTTCTGGCTAAGATCGTCGCTATACCTGTAAATCGCGATGTATTCAAAATGCCCTTACTGTCCCGGTGCTGGTCACAGATTTTCCCCGAGTCCTTTCAAATCTTCTTTTCCCACGCCGTCTCGAACCACTCCTTATGTTACACGTCCAAATCATCCTGCTACCTCTTTCTGGCCCGGCCACGACGACGCTTTCTTCCTGTAGATTTCCGCTTTGTTTCGACGTTTGCTCAGCAGTTCTCTTGAATGCGACTAACGTTAATTATTAAATTGGTTTTTAGTGACTGAATAGGCGATTTACATCTTGCGATTCAATGTTATGTGTACAGACCATTCGCTACTCGATACTCGCAACTATACAACATAAAGATCTGCGAACCCACCACGTAGCCAGATACTCTATCGAACCCCTTCCAACAAATCGACCCACCTATTCATCATGTAGTAATTAATGTAATGTAGTATACAACATTTAGTATCGAAGATTTTAGTAGTCTTACTTCAGTAGTTTTATTTTAGTAGTCTTGTATACGAAGAGGCTTAGTCTAGCAATAATATTGGTCATATTAATACACACAATTGCATATAACACTGCCATCCGCAGCCTCGGTCACGAAGGGTAGCATGCCACATCAGCGTTGCGGTTAACCGGCGCGCGACGTCGACGTCATCCTACCGTCTGATTGATAACCTCTAGCGAACTCAGCGTGTTATGACGTGACGTTACGTCATCACATATTAATAACTAGCTTAATGCCTGCGACTTCGTTCGCAAGATTGTTTTCATAGAACTTCAACACACCTTAAACCGTAATTTTAAAACTACCCACTTGGAAAAAAAATTACAATGATAATGACAGCCTTTTAGACACTTTGAATATATTTGTGCAAAATTTTAAGTTTAATGACCCTGAAATAAGATAATATTCCACAACTATCTCAAAATGCCATCTAGTCTCAAACTAAGCAGAGCTTGTACTACGAGTACTAGATAACTGATAAACCTTATAAATATTTCTAAATACATATTTATATGTTAAACGTCCGCGTCGTTAAATATTGATTATTTTAATCCCGTAGAGGGTCCAGGGTACTAGATAGTACATGAAACATTATCGATTTGTTAAAATAAAATTAAAAAACAAAGTATTTTTTTTTTCTAAAACTGGAATTAATATATTTCTTCTTTCTGTTTTATCTTCTTCTCTCCTTTTCTTTTTTCTTCTTCTTTTATTTCGTTTCTTCTTCTTTTTCTTTTTTTTTTATCATCAGGTAGTGGTAGGTCATTGCGTCCTAAATATACGCAACCAAGAAATAAAATTTTGCATAAAAACATTCATGTTTCTAGTCTAAGTAATTTCAGCTGTGTGTCAGTTGGCAGTTGGCATATCAGTCAGTCAGTTTCTCCTCATATATATATCTAATTATATAGTTGGTAATTGACCCCTAGTCAAGTCTAAATTAAACTTAAATATGAGTCCGGCCTCAAAGTTTAACTAGACTTCGGCATTAATTATTACTAGTATAATTTCTAACAAATGGTAGGTTTACCAAGTTTGTAGAGGTTACGTATTGGACTTGATTGTTTGTATAATTAAGTTAGGGGTAATAAATTGGGACTAGAATAATGGAGAAGGACGTTAATAAATATTTTGTACTTTATTCAACCCATACTTGTGTTGAAATATAACAAAACTTTAATTAAAGAACTGAACTAAAGTTTTTTTTTGTTCATAGCCCGTATTCCCGGCACTAGATAGTTATTTTCCAGAAAATAAAATTAATGCTCCATAACTTTCAAATTTAAATTAAGTTTCTATTTCAAAATAAGCTCTTAAAATTAATAAATTTGAAATAGGTAATTCACTTATTAAAACTATCTTAGTTTCATTAAATGAATTACCTTTGAAATAGATAATTTATTTATTAAAAATAATTTTCAACACCACGCGAAAAATTTTCAACATTCGACCCACCCCTTTCTCTCGGTCACTTCTCACCTTGTGGTGACTCGTACGGGTTAAAACAAATTCTTATGCTCTTTTCCATAAAACTCTGGAATATCAAAGAGAATAGAATAGAAATAAATTTATTCAGTACAGACACACACAACAGTTACAAAAACACACTCAAGAAATTTTTGGAAGAAAAAGCTGAAAGTAAATTATCCTTCAAGCGTAAAATTCAGAACTTTTACCGGAACTCCTTTTAACCTTAGCTCGGTCATCGTCATGATTGTCATATTTTAATACTGAATTATTTTATACATATTTATAAGTTTATTGTATTAGTTTATATACGTATTTTATTATTACAAGTGACTTATTTTTACGATACCACATTCTATCTGAAATGTGTGTGTGTGGACCACAGTATTGTGTTTTTAACCCAGAGGTTGACTGATAGAGAATGCCTTGTTGCATTAAGGCCGCCCGTACCACAACTGTACATGAAAACTAATTAAATAAATAAATAAAACACTTTGCAAATGGCTTTGATAAAGAGGATGTTGTTACACTATATATAAGTAGACAGGCGTAAATCTTTCAACGTTTATTTTTCTAGTAACGGATAAATAAAATTAGAAAACCATAGAATTTATTTTTAATTTAATCGCTTTTTCTCGACTCTTGCCCCAAACACTGTCCAAATGTGAGGGCGTAAGCGTACAATACAATGTATCACCAGATTAATGTGTGCGCCAGTGATGTGTGAGACTCGATGTGTACGTACCTAAATCCGCACTGTTCGCCTTTCCGTATTTGCACTGACCACTCGAAAATCTACGAAATTCAACTAACCTAACCCAAAAAAAAATCTTGCGCCAAAATTCAAATAGGGAAATAACTGCGACCATTGAATTCTAAATTGCATTTCGCATTTTGAAAAAGCAATTCGCTTTCTATCTAGCTGACTCGATAATTGCTTGTGATAATTGGATTTCCGGTCATAAAAATGTAAAAAACTGCTCGGTATCTGAACCGCCCTTTACCGTCGGCTTTCAGGGGGTGTCGCTTATTTATATGCTAATGTAGCGCTGTAGAAATGCCACGCACGACTTAGGTGTTGCACCTGTCCAATTATAAGAACAACATTTTCCCCTATGTGCATTTTCATGGAATTTTCTGCATGGAAATTGAGGTAAATTTCGCCACGTCTGAACGCCCCGCGCCACCTTTCTGGGGAATATTTCGCTTTTGCACAGGCAGCCGTTTGTGTAAATTATTACTTGGAAGGTAGATTACAGCACATATGTCCACATAGCTTCTAGTTTATATTCAGTTACTTTGCATACTGAATTTTGGAGAGTTTCGAACAAATCTTTAAAAGTGCTAGGTTTAGTGAGATTTAAATTGACTTAAAAGTAGATAAATAGCCTTTTTCCGCACTTACTTATCACTTTGTGGGTATGATAATAATTATAATTTATTTTATGCACTGACAAATCACACACAGACACACACAGACAGATTATCTGTGACGTCATTTGTATTAGTGATGTTTCACCCATTCCCCCAGACATTAGTATTCATGGAAGTCAGTCGATCGAGAAAAGAATTTTCGCGGCTCCGTCCAATCTTGACGAGGGCTGGACTGTGCTGAGTGGTTGCCATTTCCTCGCTCCCTTTATTTTTTCTCCAACAACTTAATGGAGTCATAAAGAATGGGCTGGTATTACATTATAATGTTTTAACTTCATCCGCGACGCGGAGGGTAATTGTATAACATTTTAATATTCTTTTGGTAATAAGAAAACTGTAATTGGTCTTGTGGAAGCGAGAAATAAAGCTGCTTAACGTAGCGCAGTCATAGTCACGTACAGTTGAGAAATTTTAAAATGAAAAAGATGTAGTATCAAACACTATATAACAAAAGCTATTCTTTAAACTAGTTAAGAAAATAAAGTAGTTTCTCGCTTGCAGCATGTAACAGATGTGGGTACACAGAATAACAGAACAGGGCATCCATTCAGCTCTCGCGTTCCCAACGCAAGAATTTATCTAAAGCAAATCTCATTGTTCAGTGGATCCGCGGAGACGTGATCTGAACGCGCAAGTAAGACAAATTCTCATCGAGTTGATTAAAGTTGTCAGCCAGGAACGCGAGAGATGCAATTTAGCCACAACCGGCAAATATTACGCGTCCCGCCGTCAAAGCCGCACCTACTATACCGGATTGTTCCCTTGGCTCTTGTAGATTGCGTATTTGTTAACGTGAATAGACATTCCCTTGATAAGCGTGTTCCGCAAAATTCGTTTGCGACCGCAGAGAGATCCGCCCACGAAATGAAGTGCAGCCCTATCTTAAGGAGCTTATCACGACGGTAAGAAGGCCTATTTCTGAAAATACATTTGCGTAAGATGCTAAAAATATCTCTGGCTTTCTTTAGATTCAATGAAAAGTTCTTTTCCACACATTTTCCTTGAGAGTATTTTTAAATTACTTGGCCAAGTTGTCATCATTTCAAACAGTGATCTTAAGTTGGATCTTTTAGTTATAACTAGTCTGTAATCGAAACTTTCTAGACAGTAAATAATACCTGACGTCGTTCCAAGCTGCCGTTGAAATTATGCAGCAATAATTTCATAGTTCACAAAGCACAAAGTAAAGCGTAGAATGTAAGTTATACGCTCACCGTAAAGTGGCCTTAAGAGAGCTTATAACACGACTGAACACATTGTGAAGAACCTTTCAGAGAATAAGACTGTATAGAATAACGGGTAGGTAGTATGTCTGCAGCTTTGTGGCTCAAGTTGGTATAACCTGCAGTATTTGTTATAAAGCCGCTGCATCGCTTCACTGAAACGCTGCACGCTGTATTTCTGATGAGTTTGCAATTGAACTGTAGCTAAATTTCTAGCAATCTGTCACGTTTGTAAATTATTGAGCTCGACTACGCAAATTAAGCGCTTTGTAGCGAAATTACGATCTCAATTTAGTGTAATGGATTCGTGTAGTTCTGAAACTGTGTGGCATCTGAAAAATATTGTTTTAAATTGCAATCAAATTGTGAATCAATATAGTCTTTAACTATAATTTATGAATTATCTTTTAAATGTTTATCAATCATGAGTACAGAGTCCCTACCACGAGCTCTTAACGTGATCCAATTGACGACCTAAACTGATCTGTTAAAGGGATGGAGCTATATAGAGTGTACAGCTTTAACACTCTTTCTCAATCGCGTGCCTCACATTTTAACATTTAAAGCCCCAAGCTCCCCAGCTGCCCCATTTCGTTAACATTGAACGCTTTGATTTGGCCCCCAATTCCTGTGTAATGACGTCATCTTAACGCTGAGTGTCATGGTCAAAACAAAGAAATTGAAGGCGTCGCCAATTTCAAGCGTTCGAAGATAACAAAACGACCGTAAATCTGACTACGGGGGTTGATCTAATAAACCTTGTAGAACTCAGTTAAGAAGCAACAACAATTTCAAATTTAATGTTCGCCAAAACTTCTTTGGATTCATAAAAGACTCGCATGTTCTCGAACCACACACAACTGAGAAAAGTAGATCAAAACAGGTAAATTCGTTCTTTAATTAAACGAGTATTGCGTTGCCGATTCGGCTGAAACTCCACTGCAAGGTAAGATTGCCTAAGTGAAAAAGCACGTACCGTACGTATAATAACAGTTATTGCGAAATATTTCTGAACGTAATGCCACTGATATTTCTAATCCACAGAATCCTTGGCACGCGAGAGCTAGGGGATTACACATTCAAATAACGCATGCTAGTCGCTATACAGGGGACATTTTCCTTTACGTACACCGAGAACTACGCAGCACTATGACTCTTGTCAGTTCCTATGTAGAGGAGTCACTGTTTTGAGCCGAGTTTAACACTGTGCTCTCTGTGTTCGGAGTTGGAATCGCACTTAAGTAAACTGGGATTTAGCCCAATTTCGAGGCTTATGCTTCTAAAGGTTGCACCGGGAGCTGCATTGTTATTTAGGCACATAAACGTAAACTTAGTATACATATGTGAGTATCGAACAAGCCTTCATTTAGTGTTTGAACTTACTTGACATACTTACAAAATCGTGGAATAACTTTACTGAATACGGAGCTCGTTTTCTGAAAAATATTTTGTTTTGTCTGTGTAAAGTACAGCATTGAAGAACATTGGAACCAGTAATAAATGTCTCGACTTAAGTGTTATATGTACTTCGTGGAGTCAATTCTAGGTATGTGCTAGGTAGGAAGCTTTACTCTTTGTAATTTATTTCATCATCATCAAAGAAAAACATCGTAAAGAGACCTGTACAATCTAGAACGATAATTTCAAACACTGGACCGTATGTTTGGTATCTTGATGATAATGTCAAATCGCAGAAAGCTTTTTCTGGCTAACTTAACCTTTTCTTCACAATTCTCATATAGAAAAAAAACGGATTATTGCTGAGACGACTTGCTATCTCCTTTTCATATTATAAAAATCACTGACATTTTTAGCTCCTAGTATTTGTATTTTTTATCCACCCAAGAATAAACCATTATATCATTTACCAAATCTGTATATAATTCGTACTGGTATGAGGTAACCGACAACACTTAGCTAGTGTTGTCGCTTATATTACAGTTATTAAAAAAAAAAAATTGAAGCATTTCAAAGACCGTTGCTATCATCATGCGATCAAAGTCGAGTGAACTGAAGAAAGTTTGCTTCTCAAATACTTTGACAATATCAGACAGTCATTATCAATGGGGCAGAAATAAAAAAAAATCGATCATAGTTTGGGTGCAAATTGGTCTAACTGAACAAACTCTCTAACAAAGTAAACAAATATCTCACAACAATCACGATCTTAAAAGAAAAAAAAGCAAAGTGTGTTAGCAGCTTATCGCAAATTAATAATGGTAGAGAAACTTGTTAGTCTGGCTACTGATTGCAGTGGCGAGTATCGCTGCGAGCCAAATAGAACAAACACTTTAAAGATTGGAACACGCAATTATTTTTCTTTAGAATCCATATAATTTTATGTAAAACTACTTTCTACCAGCGGCTTCGCCAACGCGAATACTTATGGAAAATTATTCTAAGGGAACATACGTATAAGAAATAAAATGTTCTATAGGCTTTTTTGGAGTATGATCTACTCTAAAACTCGTGTCTCAAAGAGATTGGTCGATTTATTATGGAGACACGTTTATCGCTTGATTAAGAAGAAACTTAAAGATACAACATTTAAATTATATGCTCTCTGGAACTCTCTGTACCTAGAGAGAACCTATAATGAGATGATAAACTTCGAAAAGTACCTGAACCATTATAACTGTAGTGATGATACAGCAAAGAGGTGCCTCGTAGTCGTGGCGATTGTTGCTACGTATAATCTCTCGCTTCTGGTCGCGCTTCAGTCCATGGTAAGACGTAAAAACATCATCTCTTTCTGCAAGGTTTAGTCGCTCAGGAGGTGGTGAAAAGAAAGCGTGACAATACAACTTCTTGCCCTATACTGGGCACCAGCGGTTGTAAATCTATCTCCAGTCTATATAGGATGATCACTGTGACCAGCAGGTATATATGTATATAAATGAGACTACGGTGTATCATGTTTCCAACGTGCCTGTCTACAGAATTTGCAGCCGTATGCATTGCTATCACACAATTTCAGCCAAAGAAACGTGGCAAAATGTGTAGTCTCTTGTACCAAACGTGCCAAAATACCGTGAGGATTTACAAAGTAAGGATCCACCAGATTTCTGCCTTAGAGTGGGAGAGATCCATGAGGATATCCACACGATACTAAGAAAGGTAATTAAGATAGTTTTTTAGCAGTTTTAAAAATCATCAATTTGCGACATTACATTCTTCCACAACACTTGTGTTTTTTGTTCCGTTATTTTTATCCAACGACCAAATGCCCCTAAAAAATCCTCACAATAAACAGAAACAAGAAACCAAACTTTCCAAAGCTGTAATTTAAAACTTTTATTACAAGCTCACCTAAACTGCAGAAGAAAAATATTTCACAAGTACAAGTTCTGCAATTGGAAACGTAGAACTTATACAATACTTTATATCTTCATAGGAAGTCTAATTCAAAGTGAACATGCCGATGAAAAACGTACAAACGTTGTTATTGATTGTAGTTGAGCGTTTCTTGTTCAAGAATGCAAGGAAACTTTATCCAACTAAGATATACGCGTGTGTGCGTCTTGCATGATTTAAAGTTATAAATTAGTTTGCTTTGTGCATTCTTACCGTGTTTAGCAACAGTTTCTTGTTATACTGTTGATTTATTTTGTAGTTATTTATGTTATTATTAGCTTGACTATTAGCTTTAATCCATCGTGGATTACCTTTTTTTATAGTGGGCAAAAATCATCCAAACCCGCCCTGGCCCACGACCTTGGAGTGAGATACAGGGTCAGACTCTTACTGATTAAACATTTCACCCCGTTCCTTCTTTGCCTTTTGCACTGGGGCCAAGCCTTTCTTTCAGAAAGGGACCCTGGGCCTCAGCAGGCTTCGCCCCTTTTTGCAGTTTCTACGACCAGCGGAAACCAAATGGTTTTAAGTCCTATCAGTCATAGCGTAATGTTATATAGGTACCCCACAATCTTCTGAAATAAATGCGTATTTATTTTAGAAGAAAAAAATGTTTATGTGTTTATCTAACACAGAAACATTCGCCTTATTAAAAACAAACTTTTTTTATTTGAACCAGTATTTACTAAGATTTGAGATTAGCGAATTCAAACAAACTCTTCAGCTTTTTAATATTACAAGTATTCTTAGATACTATAAATATCTTAGTACAATTATGTGACAGTGTTTTCAATTCATTCAAATAGATTAAAATACAATATCAGAAACTAATTAGTTTCGTCTCCAAATAAGACTGATTAATCAATTCACAGAAAGACAGCCGACTGATTTACAAAACAATTCCGACCCCATACTTTAATATGGACCAAACCAGCTATATTTCGCTCCTGAAATCCGAAAGCTAACTGCCCAATATTTTAGAGCTCTGAACGAAAACCCAATTAAGTGTAATTTATATTTCCAATTCTGTAGCTAACGGTACCTCGGTACACTATAAGTGAACGTCTAGTTTCCATTAAACAATATGAAAGTTGCAGACTTCAATAAAGTCGTTGACGGCTAAGCGCAGTTGATCTAAAAATCAATACTTTGATAACAAAGTTTGCGTTGCACGATTGCGTTGTCCGTATTCTGATTGCGAGCACGTAGCCATAACGTAGCGATTGAGTGACGTACCCTAGCAGACGAATAATATGTCGCCCCAGGCTAACGTTGGTAAGTTGGTTAAACAACCCGAGTGGGGGCCGTATTGGAATATTTACGTTGATTGCAGTTTTCTGTTGTGATCGGGGTGCCGTTTAGTGTCCAATAAAATTATTTTAGGTGTATTATATTATTTTTTTAATAGTTTTACAGTTTATGTGAACGAAGTTATAGTGTTATGCCAGTGATAATTATTATGGGTAGCTAGCATTCTGGTCGATCGGAAACCGTTCGGACTGAGAGCAAATCGACAACAGCACGTAGGGTTTCACGCGCTCTTCAAAAAGATGTTATTAATCACAGGGCCCAGCAGGGTCTATTAGGGCCAAGAGCTACTAGGACCAAGGGTTGATCCGAAAGTGTATTACCGTGGCCCTGAGATCAAGGCAAAGAAGGAACGAGGTAGGTTGATTAGTCAGTAAGAGATTCGAGAGATTGATTACCTACCATAAAAAAAACTAGGGCTACGGGATTTTTCCAATTTTCTGAAAAGGAACCCTGCCAAGGACACGGGTATAATTTTAGTCAGTAAAAATCTAGCTAAAGTCATTATATGATTTCCTGGCTCAAATCAAAAGAGTTAATTAATGTTATGGTTTAATAAACATAGTTTTTAATAACAAGAATAATCTTCGATAACTTCACGATATTCACAGAGAGTTAATTCAGATCAGAAAATATAGCCATTAGTAATACCTACTCGAATTTATCCAGCTCGCTTCTAGGAAACACGTGGCGAGAAATATTGCTAATAAATAAGAGCTTTGAAACGATGCTTGAAAATTCAAGTCTTTAAGTTATGTTTAAGTTAATAAAGTTCACGATATTCAGTTGAATTTACAAGACCAAACATTATTCCTAGTACATGACCAAATGTCAAAATAATGTAAAAAAATATTTTTCTATAAACTAATGCTTGACTGCGATCCCAGCTAATGGTGAGCAGTGATGCAATCGTCAAGGGTGAGGCGCACTAGTTACATTTCAAAGCTTTTAGATTCTGTATATTATATTCGTACTATTTATGACTGAAAAACACATTTAAAACTCTTGTGCTCCAAACGAACGCCGGCATTTGCATACCTGTTGTATTTCTATTGTGTCTCTAATTACAGGCTTACTTACAATAATAATACGTAATACAACGATACAGTATAACAAGGTCTAACAAAATCATTGAAAACCAGCATATAGGTATATATTTATCATCATTACATAGTATAAAACAAAGTCGCTCTGTCCCTATGTATGTTTAAATCTTTATATAGGTACAGTAAAAGAAAGGGGTTTTGAGACGACTCTGCTTCAATGAATACCGACTGGTGGCCATCCTGATATCGAGAGGAATCGCATTCCACAGAATTAAGGACTGTATATAAAAAAAAGAATATACAAAATTAGAAGTATGAGAAGGACAAATGAGTAGCAGATTGTTAGAGGATAAATTACATAATCTAACACAATAAGGCAAAACTGGCTGACTAGACTTACTGATGTACATAAATTTAATTCCGGTAAAATATTGCAGTATAACCACACATGAAATAGGTCTGATGCAAAAAGTCATTCACCATTAATCAAACATTGAGTAACAAAAGACATCATACCTTTTAGCTGCATATACCAGTATTATGCAGAGAATGACAAAAAAAATACTAAGTTTCCTAGGAAAATATTACCTGAAATAAAAACCAACATAAGCGCACAACCCCTGCCTGTAGATTGCAATGACGATCACGCAAGCTTGAGTGACAGCCAACAAGCCTCGAAATATTGCATTTACATTACCGAATACGTATAATTTGCTTTCGTGTCTCGCACAACAAAACTGTTAATGTATTGCGTCTTGAACACGCAACTCAAGTAATCGTATTGTTTATTTTAAACAATTATTTATTTTCAGACGACTACGAATATTTTTAAAAAGCTATATACTGAATTCAGACGTAGTTTCGTTTTATTTCTCTGTTTCGCGTCGACTCAAAATGGTCGCTTTCAACACTTGAGCGTTTCACTTCTAGCATTATGACGGGAAATTAAAATGAAATATAAAGAAATTTTGCTTTTGCTTAGAAGTTGACTATGCTTTGACAGTCTAGAAAAATATTGTATAGTAGAATTCTTTAAAGAAAATAATAATGTAGATGAAAATGTTTTAGGTATTGTGAGTATTTATTTCTAGAAAACTAGATTTTACCTATTTGAAATGCCTTTTAATTTTAATTTAAAATAAGAAAAAAACAACAACTAGGAAGTTAAGTAAATTGAAAAAGGAATAAATAGACGAAAAAAAAAAAACAAATTAGTAGATAGTAATAACGAAACAACTAAAAATAATGGGCTGAAATTCGAATTCCGAAAAATAAAAAGCAATCAAAATAATCAAAGACTCTTTTTAAAATTTTTAGAAATTTTAAACAATCAAGAATAACACTAAGAAATCAAAATATTAAAATGACTTTCGAGATATTTGGTTACTGACTTAGGAATCTGAGTAGGAGGATAACGCAATTATAGTATAGAACAAGTATGAAATTAATACCAATTAGAATCATTGCACTATAAATTTATCATGAACGTAAAATAAATATATGACCCAAAACCTATCTCAAACAAAAATTAAGCAAAATTGGGACGATAAATCTTCCATTCTACCAAAAACTATCCGAACCTCAGATAAACCATCTTAATAGCCAGTAAATCGTGCTTTTAACACTAAAATCTTTACCCAGCACTACCGTTTAAAATCCTGACGAATATCCCATTTTACGAGGAGAATAATAAAAGCGGATCACATTAATTAACCGTGTATCTGCCGGCTGATTAAGAGTGCAGTACCGGAACGCTATGGGGTCACCTTTAATTGGCTCGCTGTTGTATTTTAGATGTGCGATACAGCAGCCGGGGGTTAATGAATAGAACAACAACAACATGTGGACAGTTGTTGTTGTCCGATATGTCGTTTTGTTTTGTAATTGCGTGTTAAAGGTTGCTTCACAACGTTTGGACCATATTAGTTGCGGCCAAAGTTTTGGCGCAATTAGCTCGACTTAATGAGGTTTTGGGTGGTTTAGGGAAGGTCTCATTTGGACTGAGGATAGAAGGAAGGGTTGTTGTTTTGTTTCCGTGTTTAGAAACAACTTTTGCGTTATTTTCTGGATGTTAAACCTCCGTAATACACAGAGGCAATTACTGGTTGAATGTGCAAGCAGATTCAGTGCAAACAAAGCCGAGCATGGGTCTGATGTCACAAAATTTTAATTAAAATAGGTAAGAATAAAACCTCCAGCAGAATTTCGTTAATCGAATTAACCTTGGAAAGCCGAGATTACTATCGGTTTCACTTAGTTTGGGATAGACACTGTTCGTTAATGTACGACGGAACCCCACCGAGGGAGCTCAAATACTCGTGTGTTATTCACGACGCCACTCACTAAGTCTCTTCGCAGAATCCACTTTTCCGACGCAAGGATTAGTATACTTTCTCTATCTCAACGCGAATTATTAATTTACCAAAGTAATATCCATAAATATGTATGTTTTATCTACGCATCGCTGAGCTGAAATCTTTGATTAATATTTAATAACAATTCTCAATTAAACATGTTCCAGCGTATGAATTAATGATCAAGAGACGAGCTAATTTCATCATCAGAAATTCAGAAAGTGAATGAACAAAAAGACAGTAATTTCGGGGAGGAATTAAATTTTAACAGAAAACACTCGAAACGAGAAAGTGCGCGTTTCGTCGGGTTGTGTATTTAACGCGGATGTGAATTTCGCCGCATCCGCCCAAAAATAAATGAGCTTTCTTCCGCTTACTTAATTTACTGCCTCGCCCGAAACGGGCTTACACTCTGAATATATTAAAATTAATATTTCGCACTCGCTTAATGTCGTCCTTACCTCGGTGTGATTTGTTAACACCAAGCTTTTATTGTATTAGGAGCTTACACAGTATTTGTAATTTACAAAATGCTACTATTACTGCCGGAGTCAAAGGTAATTAAAGCTAATTAAAATGAAATGTTCTCGCCTGCATAATTTTCTGCAGAGAGGACGTTGAGTACGTTTTAAATCTACACATCTGTCAAAACATTTATGCAAATGAATGGGAATATAACTTTTTGTTATTCCAACATTGTGGACGCTAAAACAAAGCTTTTGTAAGCTTTAAAAAAGGATTTAAAAACCTTATGAATATGTGGAAAATTTATATCATAAATCATTATTTTGTTAAACATAAATCACTGAAATCAAAGTTACAGTAAAAACGGTTTTATTAAAATAGTATACTAAACCATTTCATGAAATCCTAATTCCTTGTTTGTGTGAAAATGAAATACTAATTTTCACTCTCACGAAATTAGTACTCTGTATATTGAATTATAATTCCATATTTAAGCAATGTTGCCAGACAAGACGTGAAGTCTAGACAGTAGCAAAATATTAATAATGTTGGGTAAAATCTAGTTTCCAGAATCGATAAACTAGTAACCTAGCCACGCTTCGTACGGGTGTTACAAATCTGTTTTTCTCTAGTAAAATAGTTATGCACTTAAGAGGCAGTGGTAGCTCCGTGGTAATAAACGGTCCTGACTTACGAGTTGAAGGTTGCAAATCCAAAACCAGCCAGATACCTTTACATTACTTTGTGTGTTTTATTTCATAATCAGTTCCTCAAAAGTCAATGTCTTAAAACCAATAATTTGAAAGACTATGTATCTAACTGGACGTGGTCGATTAAGGCATATACCTTCTCCTAGAGAAGAGACCTGAATCCCAGCAGGTTTTTTTTTAAATCCCAGCAGGTTCATTATGATTATGTACATTTAAATATTTCTTATGTTTGCTGTGTCAATTTGTAAAAACCGCATAAAATTTCGTTTAGTAGTTTTTAAGTTTACCGCAAACAGACAGTTTACTTATTTTATTGCAATTATTATGTAAGGATTCAAAACTTTTTATATGTAAGTACCTACATTAGGACCTTAAAATTATCTCCAGCAACTACACACTCAATTTTTGTTTTTGTTTCACACGTTTTTTATTGCGTTTAGCCAGTGTATTAATTTTCATTCTCTTGACGTTAGAGTTAGTTTCAAATGTGGATGTAACATTTTTTTTTTTTTTGCAAAAATTGACGGAAGCTTACCGAGAAGGCTAAATCAAACATTTTGTTTTTTTTTTACATTTTGTATCAATTCAGTCTTCTCGATATATACTAAATTAATTTTTAAATCCATTTTAAGCAGATATTCAAACTACACCAATTTTACGTCACAATATCCACCGGATTCAATTTGCGAACATCGATGTGGATGAAATTTTTGATACCCTTATCGACCCGTTTGTAAATATTGTCATTTTTAGTCGGTATATATACCTTAGGCAGGTTTTAATATAATAATAATAATGTAAATATTAACCTTTGTATGAACAAACTATGTTTTTTTTTTAATAAATAAAACAGCGACTGCACTTCGGGCAAAAGAATCTCGCCAAAACTCCAACACGGACTCTAAAAGCAGCCATTTTCAAAAACAATTGCAGTCTAAGTCCGGAACATTTAGCAGTAACAGAAAAAAGGTAGGGGTCATTAATCGAAGCTGGCCTCATGGAGAAGCCAATGCTTACACACCCGTCGAACCGGTGAAATATGACCGAAATAAACGGTTGCAGAGTTATGTGTGTGTGTGTGCAGTCCAGCTGATATAATCAACCTTGGAGTTCATATTGATCTGAGTTTTGCGTTATTTTGCATTGTGCACATTGCAGACTACCCCTTTTTTAGTTTAAGTTCTTACAGTTCATCCGTAGATAAGGTTGTCTAGTGGGGCCATGAGTGGATGCAAAAACGAAACACCAGGGCCCTGGAACTAAAGCAATGATGGAACGGTGTTGGTCGCTAATCAGTAAAAGTCTGACACTTATATTTCCCTCTACGCCCAAGGGCGGGTTTTGTCATTGGATAATTTTTTCCACCACATAAAACTAGATATGCTGTCAGTGATAAGACCGCCATTTATACCAGTAGATTTAAGTTTTTTTTTACTATTTTGGTTTACAAGAAAGTTTAGTCTATTATAAATATTAAGACTTGTATGATAAATTATAAGTATCTTATTAATATTATAAATGTGAAAGTTACGATGTTTGGATGTTTGTTACTCAATCACGCCAAAACGGCTGGACGGATCTGGATGAAATTTGGCACAGGCATAGGATACACTCCGGAATAGGACATAGGCTTTTTATCCCGGAAAAACTTAAGGTTCCTGTGGGATTTCACATTTTGTTTGATCAAGTGTAAATTTGTATAGGGCAACACCAATACCACGCGGGCGAAGCCGCAGGCAAAAGCTAGTAGGAAATAAATAAATAATAAATGTGGATTTTACCGAATTTTTTTTTTTATTATTCCGGCTAAGAGCGAGTCAGACTCGCGCACCAAAGGTTATGTAACATTAACATCTATAAGTGGAGTGTTAGTAATATTCAATAATTACCTATTTTTAAACCCTAAAATAAAAATAATTGTTTTTTTTTTTGAGAAATTAAAAGCAATAATTCTGTCTAAAAAAAAATCACAATAACTCTAGTTATTAACCGCCCATTTTTCTGGTCAGTAAATGATTACCTTTATCATTTTTTTCCAGGATAACTAAACCAAAATACAGTCAATTTATATTTCAGGCCCATTCAGCATTCTGTCAGCAAAAAAGCTGTATTTTTCCTAATCCGGAAAGCGCACGTCATCCTCACGTTCCGGTCTCGTTCCGGCGTCGTGTCCACGTCGTCATTCCATCGTATACATCAATGAATTCTGTCCGGTCCGGACTTAATCGGACAAATGTACGTTTTATTTGGACAAGAAGGCCATTTAATGGTGCATTTGTTATTTATTGGTGATGATATTGGGATCAACAGGGTAAACATAAGTACGGACAGGTCAGGACAATGATTGTACAAATTGATTAGATTTTGTTTGAGTAAGAATAGAAGTAAGTTAATTGGAATCCGATCTAATCATTTCAAGCAAATAATTAAGTTACGCCTAAAGGCATTCTAGTTCTATAATAAAACTAATTAAAAGTTTAAGTTTTAGTAAGTACCCACATCAATGACCAGGCTCTATGGTCGTAGAGTAAATTATTTTTAATATTATTTAATTAACCTTTTTTAATTTGATTTGGCCATATTTACAAATATTTAGTTGTTAATTCCCAATTTTAAATTTAATTTGCAAGGCATACCTATGCCTAGGGCTACTCCCGATAGGTTTTGTAAATAGTTAAACTATTTAAATCAACCATGTCTAATAACAGCTATCGATAGAAAACCTTGGTTTCCAATTTTAAAAAAACCGCAATCAAATCTGTCCACCTATTTAGCTGCAGACTTGCCAAGTTAGAACGGTCATAGTGTTTTTTTTATGATAGGTAAAAATCATCGAATGACGAATCCCACTCATGGGCGGAGCGGGAAACAGTGTCAGACTCTTACTGACTAAAGAGCCTACCCCGTACCTTCCTTGCCGAGCCCCGGTGTAACGCACGGTCATACCGTACGTTTTTGTGAGTGAGTTTTTTTTTTATATGTTTGTGTTAGTAGTCATATCGTTAGCCCAAAGGATAAAATAAACATATAGTGGAATACAAGCGTATTTGTCAAAAAAAAAATAATACAAAAAATGTTTGGGATTGACACACTCGTACCTTTCTAAAACGGGATATTTTAGCATTTCGACAATCCAAATAGCAGGCAGAATGTAACTGGTGAAAAAGGCAGCATTTCAAAACGAAACCTACAAATTGGCGACTACTCAAAAGTAGTTACATAGCCCCAGAATGTACACTATTATTTTAAAACAATTCAAGCTGGAATCCTAGTGAGATGAGGAGCTATTACGCAATGAACATTGCGCCAATTAACGGGCTGAGAAGCACCGATTCGATATTGCTCGTAACTTAATGAGTTCCGTTGTAAGACAAACTGTTCGGCTACTGGACACGAGCGCGCTAACCAAGATGTAGAGGATAACTAGAAGAGGTTAATTCGCTTATTTTTTATTACCTACTTATTCCTTATCATTTATTTATTGGATCAACAAAAAATATCCTAATATATTATTGTGTCGAGTGAATACAAAGGTGAATTTAACCAATTATAACAGCTGGATGTTTGAAGGGATTGGACGTTTAACGAAGAAGAGTCTTACTCTATAGACCTGAATCATCTATATAGTGGAAGAAGAACATATATGGGAAAATATGACCCGTTATACCAAACAGTAGGAATTTGCATTTAAGGTAAAAAATAAAGAATAAACTTTATCAGAGTGAACCGTTCTCTCCTGGACAGTTTCCCAAAAATTTTCTCCACTTTACGTATGATTCTTCTAATTCAAAGAAGCCATCCAAGATATTCTTCTATAATATGACCAATTCAGGTTAACCAAAATAGATAGTTTAAGTTAACAGAATTTGGTTTGTTTAGTGGCCACCTGGGCACCTAAAGGTTTGCATCGATTCAAAGGCCTTCTGAACACAAACTGGCTCCAACATTACTTAAAAAGAACAACTTAGTTAATAGCATCTATAGACAAGTATCTTGTCTTTGGCCAGAAGACAATGCTGTCGTATCCAGCAGCCCTTTTTCCTTGTTTCACTGGACTGGGACAAGTTTTAATTAAGGCAAATATCTCGCACGGGGCTGCGATGTGGACATTCCATTACAGCGTTTAGCTAGAGATAATGAAAATCATGTGTGACTTATCGGATTTTGGGTTTTCAAGTTCACTGCTGTATGTGTTTGACTTATGGTATACAGTAATCTTCTGAACTGCTCCCGTTTTAGGGTAAAGTGATAGAGCATGTCAAATTTTTACTTACCGATACCCACAAATGCCCTTCAGGTGTCTTTGAATTCTAGAACTACGGTTTTCTCTCTCTCATTTTTTTGAGGTGCGCAGTCGCCTACTCAGGTTTGGTCTTTGCCGAAAGGTCAAACGGCGAGATACCCATTGCTAGTCGTCCGGCCGCGCTTACAGTGAACAGGGATTGCCTTTCGATGCCCAAAGCGTCTTCTGTCATGGGCACTTGTTATGACATAATGATACAGTAAGATTGGAAAAGTCTTTTTACGCGTTTGATCTTACCATGAACCTCAAGTATATCATCATTGTTAGTCACAATCCTTCACCAGCACATCGTTATAGGCTTATTATTTCATGTATATAGTTGCCACTTGTGGAGCTCAAGCTTCCTTCCTATGGCAGAATTTTAAAATGGTGACTTTAGCTAAGCTAACATTTTCTTCCTTTAATTTCAGTTCAACTGGAGCTCAACCGGTATATCTGAAAGTTCAGCTAGGTTCAGTCTGATATTAGAACTGTGCGACATAAATCTTGACGTTTTTATACTAGATCCGCGAGCAGTAAGCGCCAGCCAGAAGATGTATGGATAGTATGGCAACTTAAGGATCGTAATAAATTCACAAACCCTTCGCCTACGCGTAACAGGAAGAACCCATTTTTCTCAATCAGAGCGTGGGAAATGACAACCATTTCCACTTCCAATTTGTTTTTTTTTTCTGTTAGATGCCACAGACTTTCACCACAAGTAATAGTCTTAACAAAGATTTAAATGTACAGAGGAAAATATAAATGAAATGAATGAAAAGCATGAAAACCTTCTTTTAAAAACAACCTATCTGGAAACCGATCTTCCTAAAACATTTTACAATTACCCGCTATTTTAAACTTATTACCCTTTTCGCATTACGATTAGTAACCGAACCAAAAAAAAAGAATAATTAAACAAAAAAATATATTCAAGACGAAGAAAATCGAAATTACCCCTCCTAGGGAGGGTGCGTTGCTCCCTGGCTCCCTTGCGCCACAAATAGTATAAAAACAGAAGATTCACGAAGTGTGTGTATGTTTGATAAAGTGTCATATATACTCATCATGCCATTGCGGTTAAAGCACCCACCTCTGATACATGAGGATATGAGTTCGAATCGGGCAATTATCGATATTTTTTTCAATTACTTTACTAAAAACTACTTTCTAAAATCTAAAACATTACTGCCAAACCATGCCACGGAAAGGACATAAAGCCATTTTTTTTTCGTTCATTTTGATCTGTGACAGGTGTTTTGACAGAAGTATAATTTTTTCCTTGGTTTGTGGCGGTCTTATAGGCATTCGTTCCTCATAAAACTTAAGTTGTATTCAGCATCATCCGGTTAGACTGCAAGCCGAGAAAATAACTCGGTTATTTGATAAAAGGTTAGGGAGATGCTGAGAACGTTCATGTATGATCTGTTCGTTACTCGCTTTCCCAAACACTGTTTCCTTCTCTAATTCACTCATGGTCTAACACACTTTAAATTTGGTAAAGTTCCTACACTATAGATCAAAAATAAAAATAGTTGATAAAATGTTAGTAAAATTTTATAAAATTTAAGTTTTCATTGGAGCAAAAAGAGTAGGCATAGCTTCTGTTACGCATCTTGCTGGATAACCGCAACGTTTGAATTTATTTTATCTTTTGATTCGACAGCATGTGTTGGTATAATGTGTCCGATATAAGAATAAAAGATTTTTTTGTTAAAATTGTTTGGTTTATGGATGTAGGAGTTTTTACTGTCATTGTAATGCAGCAAAAGTTTTAAATGATAAATGATAATGATAAATGATATTTATTTTGTAAATAGGTTTTAAAATAACACTTTTACACGTCAATATTTTTTTCTTTTCGTCAGTTTAAGCTAGATGAGTCCGGTGTTTCCTAGCTGACTACCCTGAGAAGAAACACCGAAACAAACTCAGGGGTCAAAGTCTCTTTTAAAGTCCATACAGTAACCATGTATTGGTCAAATCATATGAGAACCATGCAGATTAGTGTCTGAGATGGTCTTTTGAGGAAAGAACCATACAGATTTGAGTGGACCTGTCCAGTCAGTGCAAGCATTTGTCAGTATTCGTGTAGCTCAAACTTAGGACTACTAAGGAGCTCAACGACTTGACGATCAATACCAAAGAAAGGACATTTGTGTAGGCCGCATCAAATACTCAAATCTGTCAGACATCATATTAAAATTACGGAAAAGGAAAAGTAATCGACATAGTCCTCACATTCACAATAATAAAAAATAATAAAAAAAAAAAAATGTAACTGCAAAATAAATTATTGCAAGTCCAAAGTTAAAAAAAATAAAATAAATAAAAATAAAATACAACTACAATAATAGTGCTGGAGCAGGTCAATCCCAAGCCGTCTTATCCTCAAGATACTCCTTAACAGTATAAAAAGCCTTTTGACAAAGTTTTCGCTTTACAAACAATTTAAATTTATTCAGGCTAAGTTCTTGAATGTTACTGGGAAGCTTATTATAAAAGTGTACACATTGGCATCTAAATGAGCCCCCAATTTTTTTGAGCCTGGTTGTAGGAACCACAAATTTATGTTTGTTCCTAGTATTAACGTTATGGATATCACTGTACTTTTTAAACATGTTTTTATTTTTATGCACATACAAAATATTATCAAAGATGTATTGACAAGGCACAGTCAATATATTAATGTTTTTAAATTTATCTCTTAGTGAGTATCTAGGACTTAATTTATAAATTGAACGAATAGCCCTTTTCTGTAATACAAAAATTGTCTGAATGTCGGCGGCATTTCCCCACAGTAGAATGCCGTAGGACATGACACTATGAAAATAGCTGAAATAAACTAAACGGGCTGTCTCTAAGTCAGTTAAATTACGAATTTTTCTGACAGCGTATGCTGCAGAGCTAAGTTTTTTAGACAATTTATCAATGTGAGGACCCCACTGAAGCTTAGAATCTAGAGTAATACCCAAAAACACTATGGTATCTTCAGGACTCAAATCTTTACCTTTTATTTGTACACTAGTTTCAACTTGCCTAACATGAGGCATTGTAAACTTAATAAATTTGGTTTTTTTTTCATTTAAATGCAGGTTGTTGACGTTAAACCAGTGTACTATTTTAGACAGAGCAATATTTATATCGTCAGTATTTGACTGCTGACGTTTATGTTTAAACAAAAGTGAAGTGTCGTCTGCAAACAACACTATATCGTGGTAATCCTTTATTAGGTAAGGTAAATCATTTATATAAACTAGAAATAAAAACGGGCCAAGAATTGAGCCCTGGGGGACACCCATCGTTATAACAGATCCATGTGATCTTTGCCCGTTTATATCAACTCTCTGAATCCTATCACTGAGATAAGATGTAAGAAGATCCAGAGAGGAGTTACGGATCCCGTAATGGTGGAGTTTCCTGATTAAAGTTTTATGGTTAACACAATCGAAAGCCTTGGACAAATCACAGAAAATGCCCAAAGCATCGCATTTGTCTTCCCATGCGTTATAGATATGTCCTAAAAGTTCAACACCAGCATCGGTTGTTGAACGACCCCTTGTAAAACCGAATTGCTTCGTATGTAACAATTTATGTTTATTAAAAAATCTTTGTAACTGTTCTAGAATAAGTTTTTCAAATATTTTACTAAAGGTAGGTAGTACTGAAATGGGTCTATAATTCGTGGGGTCTGTTGTACTACCCGTTTTAAACAATGGCATTAATTTACTATACTTCATTAAATCAGGAAACTCACCACAATCAATACAACTATTAAAAATATGTGCTAAACTAGGAGCTACAACGTTGATAATCGATTTTACAACATTCACAGAATTTCCCCATAGATCTGTTGTCTTTTTGACGTTTAAAGTGTTAAAAGTTTTAATTATGTCTCTGTAGGTTACATGTTCCTTGTTTTTTTTTTTGTTTCATGTTTTGTTGTTCTTGTTCCATGTTTTTATTTTCCTTTGTCGATTTTAGGAAATAATTGTAGTTTTGGATTGTTGGTAATATAATAGTAAGTACTATAAGATTGACATCATCACTATAGTGCACAGAATTCCCTTAAAAAAATAAATAAAAATATCTTTTGATTCCTTCGTTTCTAAATCTATTGCCCGAAGTGGGACTTCTTAAATACCTTATTCAGTGTCCCTAGCTCCCGCTCGTCATTAAGAGTGGGCACGCAAAGGGAAATTATCCTCACTTAACCCTCCTGAAGGCGTTAACTGGCACCTCACCGGAGAGCCCTCGCCCGCGATTACTTTATTATACAGATTGGAACAATTTTTCTCTAGCTTGAAAATATTTATTTTTTAATATTTCTCTGTAGTTTTCAGGATGCCTAGCTTTAGTCTAAGTAGGTGTAGGATAAGGATGAAACTTCATCAAAATTATTATTTTAATAAAACTCGTTGATCCGGCAAACTTCGTAACGGATTTTCTTTCACTCTTTAAACCTTCTCTGGAGTATCACGAATAATTCAGGAAAAGAATTGGCCAAATCGGTCCAGCTGTTCTCGAGCTTAAGCAAAACTATCGAACAGCTAGCTATCTTCATTTTTATATATAAATTTATCATACATTTAAGATTACTTAACCCTCATTGATTTGATATAATCAAACAGATCCCAGCTTCGGCATTTTAGTAAATAAAATTAAGTCAATATGCATATTCACATGTCACTATGTACCTTCTTCACCCACGTGAAGCTTATATGCATATGCTTACCGAGATCTAAGGTATGCGCTTATTATGTTATGTTTTTTGTAGTGAAGAGAAAACTTTACTTGATGGCTCCGAATCGTATGTTATTTAGTTAGGTTCGGTTTATTTTTCTGTCAATTCTTTGAAGTGTGAAAATAGATATATACATAGATAACGTGGCGTAATGTAGCCCAGTAGCTTATCCCCAATCCTTGCCTTATATTCCCTAAAAAAACCGCCTTGAGAATAGTATCTCTGTACAGTGCGGCCGTTGGAACTCGGCGATTCTAAAAAAATAAATGCCAATAACAGCTTTTAATAGCAATAACAACAATTAACAACAATGCTAATTGCATTTATTCATTTAAACCATTAATTTTTTTACAAGTTTTCTAGCTCTAAAATTCGCAGAGCCCAACTTGCCGTACTGTACCCATCTGTATTGTAAGTTTGAAAACAATCAGTTCACAGACTACCGCTATAGGAAGCGACTTATACGTACTTTTTCTTACTACGTTTTCTGCGGCGGCAAATTGCTCACCGCAAGAGTACCCTAGAGTTAAATCAGCTCTAGTCTACTCCTTTCTAATCTCAAAAATGTTTAGGCTTTGTGACACATTGCCCCATGAACTGAAAAAGTAAAAAAAATATTATCTAGTGTGCTAAAATCATCCAATGACAACTCCCGTCTTTGGCCAGAACGGGAGATGGTGTCAGACTTTTCACTTGACTTCAGTGTTCCTTCTTTGCCTTAGTTCCAGGGTTGTGGTGTTTTTTTTTTATGGTGGGTGAATTTCTACTAATGACATCTCCCGCCCTAGGGCGGAGCGAAAGTGTCACATGCCTGTTTTTACTGACTTATGTTTTCACATTTACTCATTTCCCCAGGAAGCTACAAACCTGCTGGGCACCTACAGTTTGCTGGCAACATGCTCGGAAACAGTACACGCCGACAAGGTTATCTGACCGTCGGTCAGCGAGCTACCCATTGCCCGCCGTCCGTAAGCCCGCGCCTACGGTAATAGCCTCAGGACGATATTACTTACTTACAGATTTTAATAAATATATAATAAATCATTATGATAAACTCTGAATTGAACTACAACAAGTTTTCGCAAACTATTTTAAGAAGATATTTTTAGAGCTGGTAATATTCCCACGCTATAAGATTCATTTTTTAATTTAAGTATAAATATAAGACAAAGTCTCAGCAACATTTATTTTTTATTTTGTTCCAACGAAAATAATATTTTCTTTCATAGTTCACAGAAAATTTGAGTCAACATTCGAGATTATTTGAGCAAGAAAAATATTCTTATTTTTTTTCGACTACAAGCCCCGAATCACCGTTAACCGTACCAAATCTTTAATTCTGTCCCTTCGATTCACGAGCCCCGATTGTTTTTCCGAATGAATGCATCAAAATAACAATTCGTTAAGGATCCAGTGGCCAACCCTCTTCAACCCTGGTTCATTGTACCTATCTTTTGTATTGTGCTTGTTACTGCACGTTCAAGGGTATAAAATCAAACGGGACAATAGAAATACGTAATTGTACTCTTTGGTGTTTTATTTATCTGTACTTGGCACTCTTCTTGTGTTTTTTTTTCTGGACCCGCTTGCTTCATCATGTCAGTTTCAATTTGGAACAGAATGTTAATACGAATTTGAATTACTCTGAGCAACTTTGATCGTATTTTGTAACCAACAAGCTTGATTATGCCAGTTTGAATTTGGAACATAATTTTAATACGAGTCACAGTTACTCTGAGCATGGCCATGGTCTTGATCATGAATTAACCATAACGTCGATAAAATTGCAATTTTACTCCAAAAAAAAACATGATAGGTTTAGTTGATATAATTAATGTATGTATTTCGATCACGCTAGTCAATTGCAACAGAGATTAGCATTACTTTTGTACAGTATTATGTGCATAATGTTTTAATAAATAAATAAATTAGCCAAGTACTTACACAAGACATATTATACAATAGGATATTTGTTCCTATCCGAAAAGAAGACAACTCAAAATCACTTTTTGCCTAACCCAGGAATGGAATCCAAAACCTCACACTCGGCAGCCGAAATTGCGACTACGTCACAGCCTATATGTACTAATAGAACTAAATGTAGCATGTACCCTATAAAAATTATTCAAGGGTTAGTTATTTTAGGTTCGAACTACAAATTTCCAGAGGTTGAATTCTAGAAAATATGTAAAACACGTTTAAATCGAACATTTTCCTTTTGTATTAATTTTACAAAGAAAACAAAGAGGCTCTTTCAATTATGTTTTCGGACCTCTTGAAAAACATTTGGAAACTCGTGTAAAACCCATATAAGTCACTGAAGGTTAAAGTACTAAGTAAAATGGCGAAATTATATGAACTTTGAAACAGTTTCCTAGTACGTGAGTTACACAGTTGTATGGCTTTGCGGCTACCTAGTAATTTACTTAAAATTCGACAACTTCATCTAGATTCACACGAACCCACAATATGTAACAACAACTCTATTATTTCAGTACCTAGTACCGAAAATAGATTTAATAGTAGGTATGTTAGCATTAACTCAAGTAGGATTTTAGTAAATATTCAGTACGTATGTATTCATAATGTTAGTGGAAAACCCGATAAATTCTCATAAGAACTCAAAAGTCTCGTATTTGCTTGATACTCGTATACATATCATCATTAGCCTTTTTTTTAATGTTCTATTTGCTGGGACACAGGCCTCCTGTCTAGGAGAAGGAATGGGCCATGATCTACCACGCGGACCCAGCGCTGGCTACTAGCTGCCAGCCAGCTTATGACTTATCTCATCATCATCATCATCAGTCTTTGGGGATTGGTGAATGTCAAATGTCTTTGAATTTTGGTTCTAGGACATGCCGGTTTCCTCACGATATTTTCCTTCACTGTATTGAGGGCAATGGTGATGAAATAAATTACACAAAGTAATGCGCCTGGTCGGGTTTAAACCCGTGACCTACATCTCGTAAGTCGGGCCCTTTACCACTCGGCCACCACTGCTCTCTCAGAAACTATAACACGTGCAAACCTAAAATTTGGCAGATAGGTTTCTTCTAGGATGTAGACATCCGTTAAGAACAGATTCTACGAAACTCCCCCCTAACGAAGTAAACCGATTATCACGCGGACGAAGCCGCTAGCAGAAGCTAGTATTCAACAATATTCTAGTAGAGACGACTTACATTATTTTACTAGGTGTTAGATCTAGTATTCCACTGAAAAGCTGTTATATAACTGCATTAGACTCGCCAAGCTTTATCGAACCCGCATGCAGTGCAGCAGTCAATCGTTCAACCAGTCTACAAAGCCTAAAAGTACTTGGGCTTTATGAAAAACATCATAAATATGATTATAATGATTTATGATTCGTCGATCTCTAAGGTTCTAAAAGCTAATCGATTGCTCCAATCAATAAATCGATTACAACACTATGTTTCATTGTTTACTAATCCTATACCAACAATCGTATAGAAGCATCGCAATGGACTGAAATCGAACCACACGTTCAACAAACCCATTGACTCTGTGGTTTTGTCATTATGTCCCTGCTAATATTTGTCCATCGACGCTCGCCAATCGATTGTCATGTTCACAACGAGCTGGCATAGGGTTTGATGTTATTATAGACAAGAGATCCTACCATGAGTTCTTTGATTCATTTTACGATCTAAAATGAACTGTTAAAAGAATGGGTCATATAGGGTTTATAATTATGTGGCTCTATCCCTCCTTCTTGCTCGCAACACGTGCACGTCATGGTAAATCTCCAGGAATGTCATGGAGATCCCAAATCGGAATTACGCTTTTTTCTCATTTTTTTTTTCATAATTTTTAGTAAAAACAAAAATAGACACACAAAAAAAGGAGAGTGGAGAAGAAGTAGATTAAAGAGTGTAATTTTAGTAGTATTTCGATAATAGTATTCATTCATCAATACTTTTTAATTTGAAAAAGCCACAAAAGGGGCGCTTTATGAAAAGTTCCAACATCATATAAAAATTACATTTCAATAAGTAGAATAAACCAGGACACGTGGGTTATAGCAAAACTACAGAAGTTTCACAAGTTCCAGAAGGCTTATAATAATTTTAGACTAAAAAAAATAATCTTTATACGAAGTGGCTGTTAATTAGTGACCAATACACAGTCATGATAACAAACAACTTTTAATATGGGACTAAACTTGAAATTGCGAAAAAAAATCCGCGAATATATTACTTCCTTTGACTACAATCACGTATTTAAGTATCAGTCACTAATTACAAGTCACCATAATTATATAGGCTGAAAACCTATTTATTATTTTCTGCAATCCCGTATACTTTCAAAGTATGGCACATAAATGTTGGATACTTTTTGATGCAATATTGGCAATCTCAATTTTTATTTTAAAATGTAAAACACATTTCCCAGTCTTGTTTAATTTACTTTTTACATTAACAAAAATAATAAAATTTCAGTACGGCGCGTAGATTTTCATTACTGTTCTGAAATAATAAGAAGAAATAACCTTGTTTCTTTTTATTATTTGGTATTGTCTGTGAAAAAGCCTCTCAGGAAAACTTAATAAGTAAGCCGTTCAAACAACTTCGAGAGTTTATTTCAGAGGCTCACATAAATTCCATAAGGTTTATAGGCACTTCGCAAAAACTTGCTTTTTTTCACTTTGCTTATCGAAATTCGCATCGAGTTACGAAAACGACTGACATTACACCGAATTCATAAGTACGTTTTATTTTTCTTCGATCTTTTTTTGAAAACCATTTTAAATTGTGCCTAGAGAAGACTAGATAGACCCAATCTAGTCTTTTAATTAACCCGAATTATCTTAAACCTGTTTTCTAATTCAAAGATCATGACGGGTCAGACGGTAAAGAAACTAAGAGACTATTTACTAGTTTTAAAGTAGTTAAAAGGGAGTAGTTGATTAAAAAGGACCCTGTTACTTAGATTTCACTGTTTGTTTGTTTGTATGGTAGGTAGACAATTAAAATTTTCTAGTTTTTGAGCAGTGGTGGACGAGTAGTAAATGCCCCGACTTACGAGTTGTGGATCGCAGGGTCAAACCCAGCGAGGAGCATTACTTTGTGTTATTTATTTCATCACCACTGCTCTCAAAACGATGAAGTAAAACATCGTGAGGAAACCGGCATGTCCTACAACCAAAACTTCGAAGACATGTGTCACAAAAAATTTCGGTAAATCTTTTCAAATACTATACCTTATCTTAAACAGCATAAAGTTCTATAAACTTTGCTCCCGTCATATCACGTCTTACTGAACATCGAAGTCGTCTCAAAGCAAAAAACGTCGATAAATGCTCAAGTGGCTTCATTTCCCAAAGTGATACAACATTCTGTTCAATCCACCTTTATGTGAAGACGAAACACGTTGAGTACCTTTATTGGGAGAGTTTTGGCTACCAGGTGTCTATAAGAAAATGTCAACAAATCTTTTAAAAATAAGTGGCTTTTGCATCCAAAAGCCACTTATTTTTAAGAGATTTGTTGACATTTTAAAGCTATACCTGTGACGTCCAAAAGCCATCGCTTTTGGACGTCATAGGTATAGCTTATAACGAAAACGATGTTTCTGGCTAATTTATTTAGCAAGACTGCAATATTTATGTTAGTTCCACACTTAGATTTATACAATGTAAGTACGTAAGTACGTAAATCATACCAAGATGACAACCTCCCGCGTCCGGCCCTGATTCACGCCGTGGTCTAGAGCTAGAAGGAATAGGAAGCAGTCACATCCTTCCGCAAAACAGTCTCATACTTGCGAGCTAAGGAGGTGGCCATAATCGTAAGGGAAAGGACCTCCTCACGCCCCAACATAAAAAAGATAAAACCAATAAAGCTATTCTATAAACTCACTATAACATTTTTAATGAAATTGAATGACTTCTCTCGCTCTTGGGCAGAGCTGGAGGGCGTGTCAGACTTTTTGAGGCTAAATCCTTTTTGTCGATGCCTTCAATCCCTTTGGATTCAAGGCCACTGGGTATTAGTTCTCGCACAACTCGTGACTCCAATAGATTTCAACCGTGCTAAGTTTCTACAGTTTACTGACATGTCTTTGAAGCGCGTGTGGAACACTACGCTCTATCGACTCTCGAGCTTGGTCCGGACGATTAACGGAAGGCCAGACGGCAAGGTACTCATTGCTCGCCATCTACAAGCCGTAAGGACGCAGTGAGAATTATTCATAATAAACAAGCTGACAAGCAAATCTAATACGATGATTAGTAGTAAAATCAGAGAAGCCCGATGTGCTTGACATAGGAAAGCACTGTAAAAGGTATGGTGCTTAAAAAGGTATATACTGGTTGCACTAGATAATAATCTATAGGCAACAATTTTGTACACCAACCCTGAAGACATGTTTTTTAATTAATTGAAATAATTAAGGTTACTAAGTACATCTTGAAGATGGAGGCGCTGTAGAGTAATGGATTACATGACTCAACTGCATACCAACACACAGATGGATTACGGCGCAGCCCACAAGCTATTTGAGCCCACAAAGTGTACTGCAAAGAGGATACTTGAACTGGAAGCTTATCAGCGTATTACCTGAACGTAGTATCCAGTATTACTACGTTCTGTTACCCTGAACACACTAATCATTGTGGTTTATCTTGACACGGACAGGTTAGGTTATTTTTTTTTATAACCACCCAATAATGGGATAGTTAAAAAGCGTACGTACAAAGAGAACTGGTTTGATCTAGATGAAACTATTTAATTCTAAAATCGGATTTGGCCGGTAACATAATTTTAAAGAATAAGAATGGATTACCCAAAAATAAAAAGAGAAAGAATTTAAAAGACCACTGGTTTTTTATGGTAGCGGAGCTGGAAGTGTCAGACTTTTACTGACTAAAAACCCACTCCGTTCCTTCTTTGCAGTGGTTTCAATCTCCAATAGCCCTCACGAGAATTCAGTGAAGCTCTTCCCAAGCAGGGCACACCTCTACCGTGTGCCACTGTGTCCTCCGGGTGGCCCACAAAGTGGTGACACGCGGGCGTCACTTCCTCACGCATCCGATGCAGGTACCATAGGTCATACTTTCCATGTCCGGTGAGAACTTGCGTCATGCGGAAGGTAAGAACGTCATGCTTTGGCCTTAGGCCTTTCTGAAAAGACCAGTCACTGTTCCTCCACTGTGGTAGTGGAGTTTTAACCTACAACTCATAAGTTGGCAACCTTACGAATTTTAGATTGCAGGTTCAAACCAAACCAGGCGCATTATTTGGTGCAATTTATTTCATCACCACTGCTCTCAAAATAGCGAAAGAAAACATCGTGAAGAAACCAGTATGTCCTAAAACCAAAAATTCAAAGACATGTGACTGCCACCAATCTGTATTAGGTCCGCGTGGTCGTTTACGGCCCATTCCCTCCCTCAAAAAGAAGGCCTGATATATATAAGGATATGATATAAGGCTGATGCTATGAAATGCTTTCCGAAATTTAAGCAACAAGCGAAAAAAAAAACTTTTGAAGAAACCTATCTTCACACTGGGGAAGTTGCTGGTTAAAGCCAGTCAGTAACAACATAAAACTCATGAACATACACACACACACTATATCACATAGCACAAAAGTAATCTTTAAAGAGTCATACCCTTGTACATTGTTTTTCTTTCTTTAATTCTCTCTTATTTTATTTATTTATATAAACTTTATGCACATAATAAGTACAAAGGCGGACTTAATGCTGTAGCAACCTCATTAGTAAATAAAAAAAAATAAAAACAAAAATATTTTTAGAAGGTGATGTCACTTGGTGTTGACGTTAGTTGTCATTATTTTTATTGTAAAAAATCAGTTCATTATATAAAAATCTAATCTAAAAACATTTCTTTCCCTTCTCTCCTTCTGATATTACTTTACCCCTAAATTGGTGACCCCGAAAAGAACACAAGGATGGCCCAAAACAAAGCTTCGCAGTCCAAGCAGGATTTGGCGGAGTTGGCGAAGCTGGCAGACCGGATCCACGACGTCGTCGGTACTCAGATGGCATCAACATCTACCATCAAGACACCAGTACCGTCGACTCAAACATCGTCGAACACCCAGGGCAGCAGCGTATACTCCGCGATCGCCGCCCTGACCAAGCTGATGGAGAAGCTGACGGAGCAAGTGAAGCGATTGTCTCGCCCCGGAGAACAGTCCCGCAGTCGTACGTGCCATCGATCCAGCTCAAGACGGACCCAGTTTCCTCAGTGCTGGTACCACCAGAACTTCGGCGATCGGGCTAGGAAGTGCGTGAAGCCGTGCGACTACTCCGCGTCGGGAAAAGAGCGGGGCAATCAGTGATGGCGACCGATGATTGTCCGAGCGCTGGTCGCTTGTTCGTCACTGATCGAAGGTCGAAGATGCAGTTCTTGGTCGACACTGGCAGCGACCTCTGCGTCTACCCCCGATCAGCAATTACGAGGCGGCTAGAAAAAACTACGTATCAACTGTGTGCGGCAAACGGTACATCAATAAATACCTACGGTTTTATTAATGTATCGTTGAATCTAGGGTTGCGCCGTGACTTCACTTGGCGATTTATTGTTGCCGACGTTACGAGGGCGATAATAGGCGTGGATTTTTTATCTTTTTATAATTTGGTTGTTGATTGCAGGAACCAACGCCTCATCGACAACCATACTACGCTCTCCGCCCCGGCGTTGCCTGTCCGTCGTTCTGATGGCGTCTCTTCGGTGAGGGTAAGGCTCGGTGATTCCGCATACACACACATACTGCGGGAATTTCCCGACATCACTCGCCCACAAGGGACACACCGCACCATAAAACACAACACAGTACATCACATCCGTACTACACCAGGGCCACCAGTATCATGCTCACCTCGCAGATTGGCCCCTGATAAATTAAAAATTGCCAAGGGGGAATTTGAGGCAATGTTGCAGTGTGGTACCTGCCGTCCATCAGACTCACCATGGTCGTCACCTCTCCACCTAGCACCAAAGAAAGACGATGGCTGGCGCCCGTGCGGTGACTACAGGATGTTGAACGCACGTACCATCCCTGACCAGTACCCTATCCGGCACATCCAGGACTTTGCTCATAGCTTGTCTGGATGTACTATATTTTCGAAAATCGATTTAATTAAGGCGTACAATCAAATCCCTGTGCACCCAGAAGACGTCCCGAAGACAGCGATCACAACGCCGTTCGGTCTTTTCGAATTCCCGTTCATGACGTTCGGTCTTCGGAATGCCGGACAGACGTTCCAGCGCTTCGTGGATGAAATGCTCAGGGGTTTAGATTTTACGTACGCATATCTTGACGATTTTCTGGTCTTTTCGAAAGACCAGAAGACCCACGAGCACCACCTACGTCAGTTATTTTCCAGGCTTCAGGACTACGGCATGGTTATCAACAGCTCGAAGTGCACCTTTGGAGTGACTGAGATAGACTTTCTAGGCTACCACATCTCAGCCAAGGGCACGAGACCATTGCCTTCCAAGGTTGAAGCCATACGAAACTTCCCAGCACCCAAGACCGTAAGAGAGCTACGCAGATTTCTTGGGATGCTGAACTTTTATAGACGGTTCGTTCCAGGCGCAGCTAGTTCTCAGGCACCACTGAACGCTCTTCTAACTGGGTCAGTTAAGGGTTCACATCCCATCAACCTCTCATCTGAAGAGTACGAGGCTTTCGAGAACTGCAAGAACAGCCTTTGTCAAGCAGCACTGTTGGCTCATCCTGACTGCAACGCAAAGTTGGCGTTGGTCACGGATGCATCAGACAAAGCCATAGGTGCTGTCTTGCAGCAGCTTACAGCGGGAGCTTGGGAGCCCCTTGCCTTCTTCTCGCGAAAGCTCAGCTCAGCGCAGGTTAAGTATTCACCATACGACCGCGAGCTGCTCGCCATTTACGAGAGTGTGAAGTACTTTCGGCACATGCTGGAGGCTCGTGACTTTGTGATTTACACAGACCACAAGCCTCTCACATTCGCCTTCCACACCCGTAAAGATAATTGTTCACCACGACGTTCCCGTCATCTTGATCTGATAGCCCAGTTCACAACGGACATTAGGCATATATCAGGCAAGAATAATGTCGTGGCAGATACACTCTCGCGCGTTGAGGAGATTACTCAACCTGTGTCCGCTGAACGGATTGCTGAAGCGCAACTGAAAGACCAGGAGTTGAAGCAACTGCTCAGTGGGGATAATGCTCTACGCTTGATACAGGTCAGCGTACCAGGTTCCCAGAAGCAGTTATATTGCGACTTCAGCACCTCTACGCCAAGACCATTCGTCCCCAAGGAGTTGCGCAGAACAATTTTCCTTAGCCTGCACTCCTTCAGTCACCCAGGCACCAAAGCGTCAGCAAGATTGGTTGCTGACAGATATGTGTGGCCTGGTATTAGGAAAGACTGTCGAGAGTGGGTTCGCTCCTGCCTGGCTTGCCAGCGCTCGAAGACCACACGGCACGTCTCTGCGCCACTAGGCGCCTTCAAATTACCGCAATCGAGGTTTGCGTTTGTCCACATCGATCTCGTAGGACCTTTGCCATTGTGTCATGGTTTCCGTTATTGTCTCACAGCCGTTGATCGCTTTACGCGATGGCCAGAGGCAATACCGTTGGCAGACATTACCGCAGAAACCGTGGCAAAGGCTCTACTGAGTGGCTGGATTGCTCGTTTCGGCTGCCCATCGGATATCGTTACCGATAGAGGTAGGCAGTTCGAATCAGCACTCTTCAAGTGCCTATCAGCCATTGTTGGCTTCCAACACCGCAGAACAACTGCGTATCACCCAGCCTGTAACGGACTGGTGGAGCGATTCCACCGCCAGCTTAAGGCTGCTATCACCTGTCACGCCAATAGCAGTTGGGTGGAATCTCTTCCACTAGTTCTGTTAGGCGTTCGCAGCGCTTACAAAGAAGACGCTCAGGCTTCAGCTGCCGAATTAGTTTATGGCCAGCCAATACGCCTTCCAGGTGAATTTTTTGACCCCCAGGCCGATGAGACCTTTGATATGACAGACTACCTGTCAAGGCTCCGGAGTATAATCCGGAACCTGCAACCAACACCAGCAGCCAGGCACGGCAGTAACACCAAAACCTTTGTGTTTAAGGAGTTATCCTCCTCAACACATGTGTTCCTTAGGGACTGCACTGCTGGTGGTGGTTTGAAACCGGCTTACTCTGGTCCACACAAGGTCATCGAGCGGGGAGACAAAGTATTCAAGTTGTGTGTGAACGGTAAACAGGTCACCGTTACAATAGACCGCCTTAAGCCGGCCTTCATACTGCGTGACCCTGACAATACATCACCACATACCACTAACATTCATCACAACACACCACCATCACCACTCAACTCTAACACTCCTCACCACACATCCAACGCGGATAACCGAAACTTACCTTCGGCCGACGATAACGTCATCAGAGCGACGCGGTCGGGTCGCCGCGTTAGATTTCCCGTCTTTTATCGCCCTTGACGGTCTTTGGAGGGGGGTAGTGTAGCAACCTCATTAGTAAATAAAAAAAATAAAAACAAAAATATTTTTAGAAGGTGATGTCACTTGGTGTTGACGTTAGTTGTCATTATTTTTATTGTAAAAAATCAGTTCATTATATAAAAATCTAATCTAAAAACATTTCTTTCCCTTCTCTCCTTCTGATATTACTTTACCCCTAAAATGCCATACGCATTTTCTATCAGAAACAAACACGCTATGTGCAACATAAAGAAAATTAAAAAAACAGAAAAAGAAACAAATACAATAAAAAATACATACATATAAATAAGCATATACATATATATAGCAGAACTTTCTATGTAATCCTCTTTCTAAACTAAAAACCTTAGTCATGTAGGTATTATAAGAACAAGCTGAACTGGCAGAATTCACTCAAAGTTAGAACTGCTAAAATTGGCTGTCACTCCCTTTTAGATTGCGAGGTCATTCACTTCTGTGAAGTCTTTTGTTTGTTTCGTTACTCAAATTGTGTAGGGTACCTTCCTTAATAAAGTCTAAAACTCCCTTAAATCTAATCCTGGTATCACCAACGTTTCAGTGTTGTCCATTCGTCACACGTAACGTCTACGTATCGTTGTCACGTAGCGTCCCGTAGAAAACTTTTATTGCTTGCCGTAATTGGAACATCGAAATACAAACTACTTGCGTTGAGGGTAAAGTTTGCTCGACAATTTTGGACTAAGGAAACTTTAGACTTCTGAAAAGTATATAGATGCGAAGGTAGGAGAATTATGAGTGAGGAAATCATCAAACATCTTCATTCGGGAGTCAAGCTTTTACTGAATAAAACCTGGTTCTTCTACTTCTACATTCAACCCATAGCTCTGGTGCTGAGAAAAAGCTGGCTTATTTTATGGAGAGATATAATATTATACCTGTTATTATCATGCTGGCTATTAAACACTGCTCTAACTAAACATATAGCAAAAGATAATTATCTGACCCGACACGCATTGTGTCTGGTCTAGGCAACTGCCAAATATTTTATTTATAACTTATTGTATATGGTCTAATCATGCAATGAACTTTAATACCGCGACGCAGGATTTAGGATTTTAGTTCCTATATCATGTCATAGATGTTGCTTCAACAATTTCAGATTTATGCTTGCTTTGAACAGTTCTGGTTCAGTTTACTAGAAAATGCAAAGCATGGCGTGGCAAACTATATTCCTAAAGCCGCAAATATAAAAACAAAGTTCCATTTTATTTACATTCATTGCGACCATCGTTCGACTACGCCACGAAACCCTAATTTGAAACTTAGTTCGAAAACGTGGCTAGATTTTACGATCACTACGTTTAACAGTCTTTACTTTCATGAATCTAAAAGAACTTTACGATTTTCCTAATCAATTTAGAACATTTATTTAGGTAAGAATACTTTGCGGTAGCCGAGCCCAAAATTTGCGTGTTGGATTGTTCTTCAAATTGTAAGAAAATCGTTTTCACGGGGGAATGGTTTGAGTGGCTGTCATTCTTCGGGTATTGGGCGATATTGAAACCTGGTTCTCATTTTAATTAAGAATGACGAATGGTAGATGTCAATCACGCAATTCGTTATGAGCACCCCAATGAATATCTGTCCGCTTTCAGGTGGTTTGTTTGATTTACGTTTTGTTTTAATCAAGTTGAGTAATACTAAATTATTTTATTCATTATACTATTTTTTGTTTGTTTATTGTTGAAGACTAGGAATCTTCAAAGGCCTTTCCTATTTTTTACTAAACTAATTTGCCATGACAACGAAAGAAGAGAAAGAGCAAGTTTAGACTGTAAAGTTGAAAGGGAATAATTTATCTTCGTGACCATACGAAGAAGAGTGAGAATAAAACGCATGCTACTAAAAAAGTTGAGTATACATGTAGAGTTATATGAAAGACAAATAAAATAACAAATGATTGGACAATGATGATTAATGAATCCCCATGAAAACTTCAATTCTTCAATTAACGACAACAAATAAACTTTTATTTAATTGAAACGACTTTGCCAAGAAGAAAAAAATAGTTAAATATATTTTAAGTCATTTTCTCCGGTTTATATTTTGATAGAATAGAATATGCAGTGATGTAATCACTGCTTGCAATTATTATTTAACATCATTTGCATTAAATTTAGCGAGGCAACCTCTTCGCAATGTATTAAGAAATGCGTTATCTAGCGTGTAATATTTACCATAATCGAATAACATATGAGGGGTCATCCTTGTTCTATGTATCTTAGATCATAACAAGAATTTAAAAACTGCACTAACGTTACCAATGTAAAGGTGTATTGTAAGGTCTGCAGATCACCTAAGTCAAGTAAAATAAGTGTACAGTACGCCTAATCTAGTGCATTTAAATCGATGTATTACAAACTGTATGATTATGTCCTTAACCGTTTTTAGGTTCAAATCCTTCTCTCTCACTGGTAGTGTAGAGCCGAACAAGAGTTTTACTGGTATTTCCTGTAAGTAACGTAAAGTTAGAGGAACCGCCAACAAATTTTCATGTTGTGGTTAATTTTCCCTGTTTATGTGGGAACTTCACCAGTTGTGGCTAGTTAACGAGAAGTTGGGTTAATATTCCGATCAAACTGTTGTGTTATTATTTTTAAGATTAGATATTAGTAAAAGAGTAATGAGTATGTAGAAGAATGGAGAAGGAAAGAAAGGCCGATGAGAAGATGGTTGAATTGTGTGAAAAGAAATGGGAGAAACCGATAGCAAGACAGGATGTATGAAAAAGACGTGCTTTTTTGGTGGAAAAAATCATCTGATTACGAATCCCGCTCTTAAGTGGAGCAGAAAACAGTGTCAGATCCTTACAGACTAAACGAACCACCCCATTCTTCTTACCCCTAATACCAGGATCGGACCTTCCTTTCAGAAACCGGACTGGGGCCCCAGTAGCTAGTTGGCCCTTGAGCCTCTCCATTTGCTGACAACTCCTTGAGGCGCACGAGAACAGAGCGCGTCGCGGCTTGGTCCAAACTGTTACCAGACGACCGGATGGCGAGCTACTCATTGCAAGCCCGCGCCTACGGTGGCCGGAAATCGGGATCGGAATCCCGGCGGCGTCTGGGGCGTAATCTCCGTTGCCTTATGCGATCGTCCTCCTGTTTTGCCAGCATTACTGCTTCGCAGAAGAAGGCGATGGCTTGCCACTCCTCTTCAAGAAAACGTATTCCATCAACCTCCAGCAACATTTATCACGGGCAGAAAGATGATGAAGATGCCCATTTATATTTTTTGGCACCCAAATTGAACCATTGTGGTGGTCGATTTTGATTGTGCAGTAATTTTCAGGTAACCATAGCTACTGGTTTAACTTATTTGACGCGCACTATAAATGGTTTTATCTGGAAAGAAATTAAGATACAGTTTCGTATGATTTTATTTTTCAAAAATTTATTACAAAATACATTTATGGTTTTTCTTTTTGTATGAAATTTTAATCCAGTTATTTTCTATTATTAGTAGATAATAAAATTAATAACCGATATTATAATTCTAGCCTTAATTAACCCATCGAGACAATTACGGCAATCAAAGTTTGGCCGTAATCACAACACAACACTAAATTGAATAATAGGATTATTTGTCATGAGAAACTGGCAGGTGATGGTATAACAGGAGTTTCTTGTATTACACAAAACGCCCCCTTAATAGAGGGAGATTTAAACCTGAGTGTAGAAAGGGAAAATCGTTCCACATATTTTGTAGTTGTCGCTAATGCTATTGCATGGCAGGATTATATTTTTATTTAGGGTTCCCCCTTTTAGAATCACTTTGTTGTCTGTCTGTCTGTTTTTCAAGACTTTTTTTTTATCCAATTGAAATTTAAACCGTATATTCAAATTTACGGTCCCTTGAAACTGTGAAAAATCAAACTTATAAGTTAATGAAAAGAAGAAGATACGACTGTTTATATCGCAAGGAAACGTATATTTCGAAACTCTTATAGGAATCAAATTTTGTAGGGTTGTGACTTTGAGTCCTAAAATTTGGCATGAAACAAAGTCTGTTTCGGAAAATTTAATTGTTTTCATTGTACGGAAAACTTTAAGCGCGAGTCCGACTCACACTTGCCCGGTATTTTTTTTTAAACTTGTCCCACACTTGGAACTTCTTTCAATTTTCCGAAACAGACTTTGTTTCATGCCAAATTTTAGGACTCAAAGTCACATTTTTATGAACGCACTATGGAACAGTCCATAGTGCGTTCATAAAAATGTAAACCCATACACAAAATTCTATACGTCATAACAATTCTTTTTTCAAAATTAATAGAAGCCATGAAACCACCACAATTATTTTATTCCATTCACTTGCTATCTAGACAAAAATCTTCACAGTGATTAATGAATATCTCGATCTTTTTAATGATCCTCACCTGGCTGTAAGACTCACCTGTCACTGATAGTAAGCGGTTATGTGCTTGACAACGGTGCACCTTTACCTAGAAGTAGCCTATTTAATTTTCACTTGAAGACTCCCAATTTGTCCTCCTCAACACAATTTGAACTCCTTAATCGTACGCTCCACGTGTGCTGTACACGGTGGGAGGAGGGGTATTCACCGTTTGTTATTTCAATTCCAACTCATACTTCCCGATATGCAAACCTGAAGAAAACCGACAGAATAACAACTAAGCTTCGGTGTTGATAAACCTCTTGGTTCGTTTCTCAATCGACTCGAACAAATCAAGCCGGTAATAGGAAAATTCATCCCAAAGATGAGGCAATTCTCAAGCACACTTGCCACTTTGTAGGCAAAATTCTTGTTTTAGATAACAACACAATTCAACATCCGAACCCACTCGAGCGATTCAGCAATACAATCATGAAGAACGTCTTCCAAGTCATAACATTCTTCAAGAAAACAATATAAATATAAAAGGAGCTGCGTACAGCATTAACAGTCGATTCAGCAAACGTCGGCACACTCTTTCAAATGAGACGGCAAGTAGGTAATTTCGTGAAAACCCAGTTCTGAAATAAATTATTCATCGGCGACGAAACGCCTCAAGCCCGTATTCATTTCATTTCTGAATCTGAATTCTACTTTTCTTTCGCGTTTTTTGCCAAACCTTACCTTTAATAAATTTTATATAAGCCCTAAGATTAAACAGCGAAGTGCTACTGGAAGGCTTCCGATAATATTGGAGATTGGTTGTGTAATAAAATCGTAACCAGTACTACGGTGTACAATGAATTGTTAAGTAGACATTTTTGTTCTGTGATTCTGAAGCAATTGGCACTTGGAGGAATTGAACATTTTGTCTATTGTAAAATTGTTGTAATGTTTTGAGCATTTTACTTTTTTGACAGAGCATTGTGTTTCAAAAGACAGGTTTTTTATTAAATTATGGAGACGTGTATATTTTAACAATTTAATTTTGAACTGATGGTAGATTTTTTGTAAGACATAATCAATGTGACAAAACCAATACTTACGTAGGTCGTGAATACAAACCGTTACCTATAGATAAGTAAGTACAGCGTCTAAATCTCAGTCTGGTCGAGTGGAATTCCGCAAAAGTACGTATCTGTATTACACACAGAACTATTTTTCAAATCCTCGTGCATCCATGATGTATTAAAAAAGTTTTCAATTTTGCTTGCGTTGACCGGTTGCCAGCTCTCCTTCACTTTAAATGGAAATGTTGCTTCAATTCCTACTACGAAAAAATATGCTTTGAAAAAGCTGTAAGACGAGCTAGTAGGTAAAAGTTGGACGTTTCTTTATTGAAGAACGTCAGTCTGATTTTTCTGTTTGGTTTAATTGAACGTCTGTATTTTAGTATAAGAATTAAACGATATATTCATGAAGGGCAGATTTTTTTCGTTAGTCCCACGTGAAAGTAGGTTTCTCCATACAAACTTCCAACACCCGTTTTACCCCTTAAGGCCCAGCGCACACCGCTTCAGGTGCGGCGGAGTGCAATTAAAGTCAACAATTCAATATAAACCGTAACTGCCTTAACATGCGCCCCGCCGTGTCTCCAGCGGTGTGCGCTGGGCCTTAGGGATGGAGTTTCATAAAATCCGTTCTTAGCGGATGTCTACGCCCTATATGGAATCTACCTGACAAATTTTTAGCTTGTAAGTATTATAGTTTTTGAGATTTTTTGGTTAATCGGTGAGTGGTATTTCACTTGTAAATATACAGACTATAATAAAATATGCTTACTTAGAAAACGAATCTACCTACCAGACTATAAAATCCCAATAAAATTCAAACTATTCGCTGAACAAGAAACTCTGAAGTCAGTCTCATATCAAACTGAAACTTTCAGTCGTTATCAGAGCCTGTAATGGCGGCGATCGGTTCACGCTCGCAAACTAAACTCATTGGCAAGCTTCTCAAAATATTACATAATGGTAGGACACGATAACCGGGACACATAATTGCTGTTTGGAATGGCTATGTGCCGAGGGCTATTTGCCAATCTTTAGTAAACTACACAAATTAATTATCAGTTTAATATACAGGATGAATTTAATTGCGTAGCAATTTTTATGGCTGCAACTTTTACTGTAATAAAAAAAGAAATATGAAAAAAGAAAAATTCAATGTGCAGCCAGCAACTTTATATTTGATACATTATGGTTAGAATAAATTAACATATAATGTTAACAACAGTTAATTGGGCCACCTTAAAAATAAAAATAAAGTGTAGTTCTATAGAATGATGGCAGGGCTTCTATGAAATCTGAGTCCACTTTTCCTGCCTTTATATAAAAGCGCATGGAAAAACAAGCTATTTAATCACAAAATACATAAGCATTTTTTCATTCATAAAAAAATAGAAATTTAGTGACTCTGAATGGAATAAGATATGAAAATTACCACGTAATTTTTATTTAGCTTATAAATGCCCATTCAACGATTTAATACACATAGGTATTGGAAGTATATAATTTTTCAAAAGGATTTGAAATTATGTACCTCAAGTACCTACTGAAAAATGCAAGATGGCTTTTTTAAACTTATAATTTTGTTGTGAAACATATTTTCAAAATAAAATATTACGGTAATTATAACCATGAATATTAAAATATTTTGTTTTTCTTCCGTACCCTTAAATATTTACAACAAGGAAAGGTCATCCTGTATATATAGTTTACTGTTCGATTATAGTTTTGTTGATTTTATGAGTGGATAATTTTGTACCAAAGTTTAGTTGTAGTGGAATGCCGTTCTAGACCAACAAACACCAGTTTTATTAGAAATTTGACACGTATTTGCTACCTGCTAATTGGTTGGTTAGAGGCAGCTGTGAATTAGCTATAGAAATCAGGATTACTTATTGTCTTTTTGGAATTATTTTTTACTAGTGACGCGCCCCTGCTCCGCACGGACGCTGATATTAAATATATTATGCATGTATTATGCATTGCATATAAACCTTCCTCTTAAATCACTACAAAAACCGCATCAAAATCCGTTGCGTAGTTGCATACATAGGGACAGACAGCGGACTTTGTTTGAATTTTATCTCCATAACAGTAAACTATAATGTGACTATGAAATAAATGACTTTAATAAAAATTAAAATATAAAAAAGTATATAACTTCATAGTTTTCAAATACGACTATAACTACAGAATTTCGATTGCTATTTTAAACTCATTTACTACATATTTTATAAACCGAAAATACTAGGAAAATTAGTCAGATCTTCAGCAAGAAAACATTAAAGAGCCTACTTAGGAACCTTATGTATATTGTAATAATAAAAACGTGTTTTCGTCCAACATCTTCATCCTCTAACATAAAATATCGCCACATTGCGAGCTACTGTTATTTTTTCTCCCTTCCTTACATAATTCTTCGGTCCTCAACTTATTGTTATCCCTCGGCTCTCATTTTCCAACATAAATCAACTTGCAACAGCTGCAGCGTTGCAAAACGACTAAAATATGAAATAATACGGTCCTTTAATGTAGGTAACTACCTTTTTCTGAGTTGGATGAAAACTCCATCTGGAACAACTCGATTTAGTTTACTTTTGTTTAAAAAATAACAGTAAAGTTATTTGTATTTAAGCGCTTTTTCATTTGAAAGCTGTGCGAAGTATGTGTAACAGCACTATAGAAATGTGTGAGCATTTTTGCTAAAACTGCCAGCGAGGTTCCAGATTTACACGGAATTTTGAATTTGGATGAATGATTAGACTATTTCTTGGAATCTACACTAATATAATAAAGAGGTAAAGTTTGTTTTTATGTTTGTAGGAGGTAATCTCTGGAACTGCTGGTCCGATTGGAAAAAAAATAGCAACAATAGAAAGCTGCTTTACTCCTGAGTGACATAGGCTATTTTATGTACGCGGGCGAAGCCGCTGACAAAGCCGCTGACAAAGCTAGTAACACATAAGACTATTATCCTGTAGGTATACTTATGTTCTCTCGAGGCAATTTCCTTTTTTCATGCAGGTGAAACCACTAGCAACGACTAGTTTAATATAAATTTCATGATTTATCAGTGAGTAGCACTTTGAAACATTACTAGCTTTTGCCCGCGGCTTCACCCGCGTATGTGAAGGTTTCTCCATACATACTTTTGACCCCCGTTTCATTCCTTTAGGGGGAGAATTTTCGTAAATCTTTTCTTAGGGCTCACCTACGTTATAAAACAAAATCTTGTGCAAAATTTCATGTTCCTAACCTTAGTAGTTTTGACTATGCGTTAATATCAGTCAGTTTCTCCTTTTATACGTTTAGAAAACACAGATTAATTGTAAAGAGACAAGCAGATACGACAGGGCGGGATTCGTCATTGGATGATTTTTACCAACCATGAATAAAATGACATTATCCCTAGTGATAATGTCACTCATTTGATAATGACACATTACACAAGCAATACCTACCTAATTATGTAACTTGCATCAACAATTTAAATCTGATCGGAAATCGGGTCTATAATTTTATTAAGCTGTTGTGAGTGGCATATTGGTGCGGTTTAATTAACAATTCGCCCCAAAATACGGGCGGGCCGGCCCATAACTCAGCACTGACATGGAGTCCTGTGACATACCCGATATATGGTTGCACCTATGCGACTAAATGTAAGCTTATCTTGAACGTTTTGGGGACTTTTGTTAGCTTCTGTTTCGGTATGATGTATGTTTTGCAGTCCTGAGTTTTTATTAGGAGTTAAACGATTTATTTCGGACACACTTACACACTATACAAATGAGCGAATTTCTAGACTATATGTAATGTCAGGTCTGGTATTAAATTATTGCTTTATGGTCAACTAAAACAGTTTTTTTTATGTGATATCTATACATATAATAAAACAGTAACGAAAGAAAAACTGTACATTGAGAATTTTCTGGAAAAAATGAGTGGTTTTTGTTAGAAAAACGTAACTGATGACAAAAAGTGACTTTTTAGAATTTTTGTCTGTTTGTCTGTTTGTCTGTGCCTATGGTACAGGTTGGCGCCAAAACTACTGGATAGATTGATTTGCAATTCAGCAAAAATGTTCCTTGTAAACCAAGGAAGGCTTTAGGCTACATATTATCACGCCGGAAGTTATGGGAGGTAAGCAATATTGAATTTAAATGGTGCAATGGATGCAAGGCTGTAACTTTTTTTTCCGTGGGCCGATCGACTCAAAACTTAGCATAAACATTACCCTAAATTAGTTATTCAGGATGCCATATTTATTTTTTCAGTAGTACCCCCAGTGCAAGATTTAGGGGATGTTAAAGTTTGTATGGGAGAATCTTATTGCTTGGGTTAATTAACTTGAAACTTGGCACGTAAATTTATTTAGGTAAATAATAAAGATTCCCATTATTAATTTTTCAAAACTACGTAATTTAGGCAAAGAAACATAGTTTAATGAATATTAGTAGTATAAAGACATATTTTAAAAAGCGCCATCTATGAGATTACACAAAAATCAAATCAAGTTACATTTTGACACTTTTTGGAAATTAATAATTTTTTGACCATGTTGGCAAGGTTAGCAGTTAGTTATTCTTAAAATTCATAGATGGTAGTGCGCATTTTCTTCATAAAAGTCGTATAATTGGTTTTGACAAATTTAAGTTTCAAAAAATCCTCAAAATCTCACGACATAGGTCGTGTTCAAGATTTCATAGTCTCTTACTGCGCGGCTGAATTTACTCACAACTGGGAATAAAAAATGAAAAAAAAAACAATCCCAAACAGAGCAAATGTTACTTATTTATTTTTAGGGAAATATCTCAGGTAGTGGTTGGTTCGTTTTACGAAAAAATGTGGGTTAATATTTAATACATAATTAAAAAAAATAGTTTATCTCTTTAACGGCTTTCTCCATGTTTATATGAAATGTCTTAGGCTGGACTCATACAGCCGGAATGGCTTGCTGAATTCAGATCCGGAATTCAGAATCTTAATTAAGAACGTCCGAAATGGCATACAAAATCACTATGCTCCACACACATTCTGATTTATTCAGATTCCGAATGATTCTTAATTTCTCAGATCGATCTTACAAAATGGTACTGACGAGCGTTCTTAATTTCAGAATCTGACTTATTAAGAACAGTGTGAGGTCAAGCGCCGGAATTAAGAATCTGAGATCAGAATCTGATTTCAGAAAGCCAATTCCGGATGTGTGAGTCCAGCCTTATTCTTATTCCAACGGTCTAACGGATTTATTTTGCAACGCAACCTAATCTTTCAATGTTATTTATATGTATACGTACAACGACATCTACTGACTCAAATTAGTACAAACGAAAATATGACATTAACAAAATAATATTATTTTTACCTTTCGACTACCGTAATTACAGACACAATTAAATGACAACAGTTGTACGGAAATTTGTGTCCTCTTGGGACTTAACTAAAGAGTTTAGGTAATTATAATAAAATCGTAGGAAAGTCAAAACTGTTCATTAAATATTTTTTTAAAAGAATACTTGGGAAGTGATCTACAATCGATATCGAAGCCAAAAATACAGTTTTTAGAATTTTTGTCTATTTGTCTGTATGTATGTCCAGGCTAAACTCAAAAACTTACTTGGATATATATTTATACATACTGCATGGATTATCTTCAAATTTTGCTTGAATAAAGGATGGGCCAACATATAGGCTACATGTTATCACGCTATCACTTACGGGGGACGAGTTATGAATACTTATTGTTCTTACGCATTCTGTGACAGTGTTTAATTTAACGACGCATATTTAAATGTTGTTTTTGAGTAAGCCATGCTATTATCTGGCTTTACACTATAAAAAGTACGACATTTAAGTAACTTGGGCAGAGAAACATAGTTGAATGTAGTAGCACATAGAAAATTTTAAAACAGCGCCATCTATTTGATTTCATAAAAAACAAATTCTTCCTAAACGTGGTATCGTATATTATTTATTTTTTACTATAGGCTTTATTGTACACCTCATAATGTGGACAGGATATACAAATACAAAGTCGCACAGGGCAATATATAGGGCAGGGTATAGTTCGTTTTGAAAAATTCAAGTTCCAAAAAACTCTCAAAATCTTGAGCAGAGTTGAGCAAGACTATTAAAAAAAATGCGGCGTTAAGTATTACAAAAAAGTTATGTTCATTAAAATATCGCCATCATTTGTCTGAAGATTTTCTGCGAGCTTTGAGGCGTGCTACTGGAGACGAAGTCGATGTAACTCATGATCGTGTGCTGAACACCAGCTGTCTCAGTTCACTTCAAGATGTGGACATTTCTATCGGCGGCAATCCACTGATCTAATATGGATTACTAGCTCCCCAATCGTCACCGCATCAAGACTATGGAAATCGAGAGTATAACGCTGAGACAGAGTTCTCTTCAGAGCAAAAACAGATTTATAACACCGTCCTTGAAAGCGTTGTGCAAAACCAGGGCAAAATGTTTTTCTTGTGTTGCTCCTGTTGGAACAGAAAAAACATGGCATACTTGCAGAGGTCAGGAGGCAAGGCAATATTGCTATTGCTGTCGCGTCGTTGGGAATTGCTACCACACTGCTAACGAGTGGCAAGACAGCACATGCCATCTTCAAATTCCCATCGATTTAGAGAGCGTCAAAACGCCTGTTTGCGGTGTGTCACGTAACAGCGATAAGGGACACGTGCTTAAGGATAGCTCTTTGATCATATGGGATGAGCGTATTATGGCCAATAGGAAGGCAGTTGAGGCCGAGGACAGAACCCTGCAGGACATCCGCGGGAACGAACATTTGACGGGTGGTGTCACAGTTTGTTCAGTGGCGATTTCGGGCAAACGCTTCCCGTTTGCTACGTTGAAACCTTGGCTTCGATCCTGTTGGGCTCCTACAGTTGCTGCCGACTGCTGGAGGCGCGGGGAATAGCGCGCGCCGTCGTCGACTATCGAATGGGTGAACAAAGAGCTACCCATTGCTCGGCGGTCACAAGCCCGCGCCTGCTGTGGCCGTAAATCGGGATTGGAGACACGGCGGCGGTAGCTGCGGCTTGAACGCCTTTGCTTTTGCCTGATGCAGTCGACCTCCTTTTTTAGCCGCTAGCATTACTGCTTCGCAGAAGGAGGCGAACGCCTGCCACTCTTCTTTGCTCCGGATCATGGCCTCTGCCAGAGTTTGCTGCAAGTCAAAGCCCACTGCGAGAGAGGTGGACAGGAGTTGCTTCCAAAGTCTCTCGATAGAGCGTTAGCCAGCTTAGAAGAATTCATTTGTTGTGTGTACGGAGACAACAGTCATTTACCGCACCAGCAGAATTTCTTGAGTGTGTGAGCGGGCCATTTTGACGTCCAAAAATGATCAGGCTGCAGCAATTAACGAATACATTCTCTCGGAAATTGAGGGAAATGCAGTGATCTATACCTCAATAAACACTGTCGTTGAGCAAGATGACGCCACACATTATCCCGTGGAATTTTTGAACTCCCAGCCAGCAAATGGACTTCAAGCGCATACCATAAAGCTGAAAGTCGGAGTCCCGATTATGCATTTTCGGAATTACCTATCTCCTCCAAAGTGGTGTAATGAGACCCGTCTTAAAGTCATCTCGCTGCACAGACACATCATTGAAGCAAAAATTCTTACGGTTTATGGAGAAGTCGAGGCAGTATTTATACCTCATAACTTCCCGTTCCAGTTCAAGCGCGTACAATTCCCCGTGAGTGTTTGCATCGCGATGACCATCAATAAGTCGAAGGGGCAGATACTGAGTGCAGCGGATGTCAACTTCAGGACGAGTTGTCTCTTACACGGGCAACTGTATGTCGCTTGCTCCCGCGTCACCAGTCCTGACTCTCTTTACATTTTGGCTCTTGGCAGCATAAATTGGTGTGGTGGCGGAGTGGTAAAGGCTCCGACTCAGTGGTGGCGAAGTAGTAAAGGCTCCGACTTACAAGTCGTAGGTCTGTCGTTCAAACCCAGCCAGGCGCATTACTTTGTGTATTTTATTTCATAACCACTGCTCAACGGTGAAGGAAAACATCATGAGGAAACTGTAACTGTGAATGTTTTAGAACCAAAAATTCATCAAGTGTCATCCACAAAACCGTATTGGACTCGCGTGGTGGATTATGGCCCATTCCCTCTCCTAGAAATGAGGTCTGTGTCCCAGCAGCGGGAACTTTATAAGGCTGATGCAATTTTAAAATTTTAAAAGTTGTTTACTTATAATGCTATGCCATCTGATATACACTGATCATACACTGCCATTTTAGATTTGTTTGGTGCTGTAGGGCCTTCACGCAGACAACGTCGCGGGCAGCAGCTAGTTATGAAATAATTTTTCTCGCTTTAGATGGAGTTAGAGCGTGTGCAGAACCACTCCTCAATAAAAAGACTTATGGAAACTTAGAGGAAGTAGAATTGTGAAGTGCCTTGCTCGCATAACTCAGATTTTTCTATTATTCCTGATGAAATATATATATATATATGTCCACAACTATCACACAACGCCATCTAGTCCCAAGCTAAGCAGAGCTTGTGTTATGGGTACTAGACAACTGATAAAGTACTTATATATTTCTAAATACATACATATAGATAAATAACACCCAGACACAGAACAAATGATCGTGCTCATCACACAAACATTTGTCCTGGGTGGGAATCGAACCCACGACCTCGCGCATAGCAGTCAGGATCACTAACTATTAGACTAACAGGCCAGTCAAATAAAAATATATCCAATAAAGTAAATCTCTACTGTGTAGACCCAATTTGAGCAAATCTTTCTTCTGAATTGTTCATACGTACTTACAAGCACAAATATTTTCGTCAACATGGGAATTTAGAGGTAAGTAGATCAGAGAGTGACGTCGTACATAACAGTATGGCGGTCGGATCCTGGTGAGTCTGAAGTTAGACTGCGAATTTTAGCGCTTGGAACCTCGTACAAAAATATGTACGTGTATGTACTTAACAAATACTAGTTGAGATTTGCTGATTGCTAACATATATGTGAAAGCTTTTAATTAGCAATTGTCCGCTAGCATAAAATAAAGTATTCATTTTTGTTATAAGTCTGTAAGCTTTCTGTAAAATAAAGTAAATAAAGTAAATAAATAAATAAATAAAATAAAGGTTAAAAAAAATACCTGTAACAGTTTTTAACAGCAACAACAACTGCAAATTGCATTTATTTGTAAAACCATTTATTTTTTTACGAGTTTTTAAGCGCTAAAATTCGACGGCCGTACTGTACCTTATGTTGTTGAAATGTGCGGATGTTTCAACCAGACGACATTTTTTTCTGGCTTAGCCAACTGCCCCATAGTTGATTTGACTATAATATACGTTCTAATCGTGCGACGAACTCTAACAATACGACGCAGGATTTTTTGTTGAGTTCCTAAGTAAAACAATTTTAACTAATTAACTTTGCTGTTTGTATCTGCTACTGTGATTAACAGTCACTTATGTGTTTTTATTATGAACTAGCTTTTACCTGTGGCAAAATAGAATGATGTCCTAAGAAAACATACTACCGGGATAAAAGGTATTTCATGTGCTATTCCAGGATATTCAAATCAGGTCTACCAGTGTATCAAAATGTCGTTCAAATCCGTTCAACCGTTTGAGCGTGAAGTAGTAACGAACATACACACATATATTGGGAAAACCCAATATATGTGCAAGTATTTCATAGGTAAAATAGATTTTACTTATGAAATGTGCGTCCAATGAAAATGATCACTTTATGCTGTACTATACATATATGTATCTACCTATATACAAGTAATTATGAGTTTTCGGCTTTACAATAGTTTACAATACTTTTATGATTAGGAAACCAATATATTAACCTAGTCCCAAGGGTTCTCGTTTGGAAGGAAGGCTCAGCCCTGGAATAAAGGCAATATGGAGGCGGAGTGGAAGACAGGACTTCTACTGACTAAATGACCCACCGCTCTTTCGTGCCTTAGTTCCAGGGCCCCGGTGTTCCGCTTTTACATCAAGCCTTGTTCCCAGAAGGCTTTGACTCTGCAGGGCTCTTACAGTTACTGACAACTCCTTGAGGCGCCCGGGAACAGTGCGTTTCCCTCTCTCTCACTCCAGTTTCGTTTCAACACGCATAAATCTTTCGCCTTTGCATAACGTAGGACCTGGGTGAGTTGTTTAGTCAGTAAAACACTATCTCCTGCCCAGCTGAGGGCGAGAGTTGCCATTGGATAATTTTTACCCACCATAAAAAAACCATAGTGTTAGCCTTTTCATGAACTAGAATCTAGAAATGAACATGTTTAAATAAATGCTTGACGTCTAAAAAGAGTGAAAATAGAGACAAAATAAATAGTTGTCGGCAATTGACTTAATAACCAGCTATTCTAGGACTCATGTTTTACTCATAAATATTGTCAAGAATCTGCTTAAAAGTTACAACAGTGATTGATTTTCTTGAAAGCTTTGAAGTCTGTGTTAATATTCGCGTCCCTTACTTAATAAGAATTTTGAGCGAGCACTAACAAACATTATTTAAACTAAGCGAAGTTATTTTTGAAATTAGAACGCGCACTAAAAGTTTGGTCAGAGCTTAAACTTTATAATTACATACCTTTTTGCTTTGAAATTTTAAACTTTATTAATTTAACTAGAATGCAGAGTTAAAAATAATGATCAAAGTAAATGAATAATCATTAAAAATCTTTGTGGTTGTTTTGATAAGTTTTTTTTTTAATTTTGTAATCACAAAATAAGTTAATTATTAAATGAGGTTGTTACAAATTATGCTATTGAAACTTTAACTTGATTTGTTTTAAAAAGGCAATATTTTTGTTTTTATTTTGTTTAGGAAACATTTCCAAGTTATAATTTTCCTATATTATCAGGTTGATATTTACAAATCTTCGGCTTGACGAAGTAGTTAGTAACCATAAAAAAGCAGAATAAACACTCCAAGAAATTCAACAAAGACCGACACAAGCATAAAGATGAAAAGAAGTGGCTTACATACACGAACCAACAATTCTCTCCAAAAATATTTTCCTTAATAGCGGTTTTCACAAATCCTATCTACACAAAATGTTAAAGCTGGGTTAAGTACGGCCCCCATTTGGGGCTACCACCGACATTTACTCCAGTAAAAAAAAAGTTACTCATAATAATAAATACCAATTTATTCCGCGGTTAACGTCGAGTTGGCCCGTAAGCATGGTTTTTCAAAACCTGTGGAATACGTCCGCACAATCTAGCTGCCTAATATTAATCCTGAAGATGGGAAAGGAAAGGTCTATGAAAGTAAGTTGCCCATGAAAATTCATGTTGCTTTTGTAACATTACTTGTTACGGTTATTCCTCATAACATTGTTTCAGACTCTCTTTTATTTGGACTCTTAATATATATTAAATCCTATTACTATTATGATTTTATTATAATTCAACCTTTCGAGTACCGTAATTAGAGACATAGTGAGAGTCAATAGGTGTACCAACGCCCGGTTCGCTCGGGGTCTGAAGAGTTTAAATAGGGTTTAGTCAATGTGTGTCAGCACATGTATGCTACAGTCAACGTTAAGAATCAATTATATGTGTGTATGTTTTTATACATACATACACTCAACACACTCTCAAGTGTGTTGAGAAATAAAATAAATCACACTATATTCAGTTTAATATCCAAAATAAAAATAAAATATTTGTGTAAATTGCCGCTAAAACTATAAAAAATCGGAAAAGAGGATATTATAAAAAGTAGCATGTACGATGGCAAATATGTTACAGATAAGTACACCTACCTACCTGTTACATATTTGCTATCAATTACTCACCCGTTTAGGTCAACAGGGTGCTCCATTACTCTCTCAAACACTGAATATTTTGCTTGCACGCGCTCACATAATTTTAATCAAAAATTTATTAATATTTGCCGTTCTCTCGAACATTATACGTTATGGCTTCGCGAGTAACAGAACAACGAACATGATACCACCCTACGCGATAACTTCGTTAACGCAAAATGAGCCTTCAATAGCTAAAGTTAAATTAGGTTAAAACAAAATAGCAGGGGTAAGGAAATAGCTGTTTACTTTTATACTTAGCCTGTAGAAACAAATGAGGTTAATACGTAATCAAGATCTGCGTGATTACAAAGCGCAATTGGAAGGAAGTTCGCGACGATATTATTGAAGTTTTTCAGCTTTAAATTTGGTACAATTGTTTACAGTAACGCTCGGTATGCAATGTTGGTGAGGAATTTATTTTCTAAGAATACGGTTTGTACAATACAGTAGTGACGCGTTGGGAAGCTTAAGTGCAGCAAGAAGCTTTTTCTTTACAATTTGTAATTCAATGTCCATCTATTTCTATTGAAAACATCGAATTGGGACAAATGTTACGACTAGTACGTTTATCAAGTTTTACATTATTTTTTTTTTTGTTATTTATAGGTTCGTGCTTGACCACTATCTCACGCGACGAAAGCGACGATGTGGTCGATGATGGAGCGCGGTTACCTAGAAGTAACCGATTCACTCTTAACATTTCTTTATTTATTAATCAATTGGTTTAGTATGCACAGAAGCATACGGCAAGCCAACAATTTCACTGCCGCCGTGATTTCAATTCCGATTTCCGCCTACTGTAGGCGCGGGTATGCGGACTGGCGAGCAATGGGTAGCTCACCATCCGATCGTCTGGTTACTGTCCGGACCAAGCCCAAGACGTCAACGATGCGCACTGTTCCCGCGCACCTCAAGGAGTTGTCAGCATACCGTAGGAGCCCTGCATAAGGGTCGAATCCAACTGGAGCCAAGGGTTTGCGTCTGAAAGGAAGATTCTGGCCCTAGTATAAAAGCAACGTAGGAGCGGGGTGACTTGTTTTGTCACTAAGAGTCAGATAATATTTCCCGCTCCGTCCAAAAGTGGAATTTGTCATTGGACCACTTCACTGTTACTAATATATAACAATATGTCAAACTTCGATTCCTGAGCAATCAGGGCGTTTAGTATATTTTACATCTTCACTCACGAACCGATCATTTGCCACGCAATATGGCGCTCTTAGGGTGTGCCAACAAAATGTACGAAAACAGCTTGACCACATCTTTTGAAGAATTTAAGAGCAGTAAGCTTTTAAGCGAAATTTAAGCTCTTAATTAAACTTAAAATAATCTTGTATTACGCCACAACATTAATTAACCTATATTTATTTTAAATCATTTCAAAAATTGTGTTGTGTTTGTAATGGCATAAAATATACGTATCTTTGTCGATATGAACGATATTAAAATGAAAACATTATAATGTTATCATGATACCGTGAAAGAGCTCCCTTGAGTTTTCTTTGGATGGCGCATTACTTTAATATAGTGCTTTATATGAAAACAACCTAATTTGTTTATGAAAAATCGTCGCTACCACGCAAGTTAAAATTACACGCGACTTTCGAAAGACAAAATATTTTATGATACATAAATTATATTCTCAACTATGACATGCAAATTAGATTGTAGATGAGACGCCATTGCAGTCAGTATATATGGCAGAAATGCTACAGAGAAATTGGTCAAAACATTGCTAAAGTCAACATCAATCATAACATCTATTTTCTGGTTTCCACTTAGTTACAACAGCGACAAATTGTTGAATAACTACACAAAAGCTAGTTATTTTCAAATTCAGAAACCATTTGTCACAACTAGCACAAAATTAGCAATCCACAAAGGTCACTTAATTCCCTGACGCACACCTTTTTGACACAGAGTAATAAACAAAATGGAATAACCGGACCACACTTTAGTCTGCGAAAACAAATGCGTCGCATAAGTTATAACCCGAGTCTCGGAGTCGAATATACGACGAATGAGGATTCTGTCCGTCAGCGTTCCACACGAATTTGAATACAGGTCACTAGTCATTCCATTTACATCCCACTCCGTGCCTTATAGGTACAGTAGGCGACATTTTCTCGCCACCTCTTTAATATTTTTTCACAACGGCTAATGTAGTAAGTGCCAACATCGATCAATCATGGCATTATGTGGGGATCAACGATATTCGGTTGCGTGTTTGCCGTGCGTGACATGGTAGTACTTGCCGACATCGGTTCGTATTAGCCGAGTCGACCCACCTAAACTAGACAGATACGTATAAACGACTGCGTTTATCGAATTATGGTACCCGTTTGTTTATTGGGGTATTGAAATATGAATTACGTGGATAACCATGGATGCCCACTGGCATATTTTCGAAGCCTTTTTTCTTGTGATGTGCAGCCCAGTTACATTGGTTTACGCTGTTAGTATACAATTTTCAGAAAATTGTATTCTTTCTGCCTATATAATAATAGCTACTACATTGTAAGTAGGTATATGCATCGTTGTTATGATTGGAAATGGCGAGTATGAATACAGTTATTAATTATGCGTCGTGATCTCAATAAGCATTACTTACTTCAGCGACAGCAAAAGTCTGTCATGAATTGTGTTAATGGACTAACTTCTCTTTAAATTGTTGTGTCGGTAGCTCAGCTTGTCATTAATAAACTTGGTGCGAATATAAAATCCAAACGATCACCACAAACTGATCCACGAAGACGTTTATTGAGATCAACACATCTTGATACACGACAAGGAAGCAACGATAAGTGCGGCGCCAAATAAAGAGAACACCTCTAAGAAGAGCATTAATCGTAATCACTTAGCTGAACGGCCACTATATCTATCACATAAAGAAGTCGAGTCACGAAGTGTGTGCGAGGTTAAAGTGTCGGATGCTCACTTGTTTGAGAAAACCGCAAATAAATATTCTCGAGTGCGACTAATTGGTTCCCGTTGGATTCGACAGGCGTCCGGATCCCGGTACTGTGGTCCACCGCATAATTTATTGGGCTGACTGTACCCGCTGTGGCGCAGACGGGACGCGTATTTACGAAGCCCTATTCAGAATCGTGAACCTAGATCTAATAGTTACGTATTCTGCGGCTGTTATTAATATCGAGATCGGTACTTGAGGTCGCTGAATAAGAAATGGATACGCGGGGTGTTTATTGTGGAGCTGTATATGCGGGGGATCAGCCCTTTGTGTTGTGTATATGTGTTTAAATGCAGACCTTATTATGGCATTAAACGAAGTCAGCTGATGATATATAACAAGCTTTTCAAATTTTTTGATCGCTCTTACATAATATCTATAGATGTATTTTAAGTTATGAAAAGGTACGTCGTGGTTTGCCTCAATATCAAATAAACACCTTTTCAATCATTATTATTCTCTTAACCGATTCCGTGCGGATGATGCCGCACAGGCACCATGTAAATCTATTGCGTTTGGCGTATGGTGCCCGAGAGGATACAAAACTAAAACATAAAAAACTCGGCTAAAACGACACTTGTCAAAAGAGTCCCGTGAATAAAAGTGTCTTTATTTGTCACCCATATCATGCCCACAGTGTTCGTTTCAAGTAATTTCGTAAATTAACAGACTTCAGGGGTTGTAAACCAAGTTGTCGAGTCATTTTTTATCAATAAAAATACATTTACATTCTTATCCAAATAAAACACTTCATAATCATGTTAGTGTTTGTAGGTACAAGTAGAATATTTTTTATTCATTAGAATCGGACTTCCCATTCAGGTATACATATTTTCTATTTATTATTCAGCGTTTTGTAGAGAAACAATATTACCATCGAAATAGCGGATTCAAAATTGTTTCCCTACAAAACACTGCATAATAAATAAAAATATCACCTGCCTGCAAAATGAAATGGTACGTGAACAAATTCTATATAACACTCTTAAATAAATAAATCAATAAAATAATGCAAAAAGGTTTACAACACCTGGTAGAAATTAGTCCTTTACCTTCCATTTCCATAAAAACACATAGATCGTCACTTTTAAACGCACGGAATGAATTTACTGACCGCTTACTTTCGATACACAATGGCAAATTACTCTTTAACACGTGGAAACACGAGTACAAGCTAAAAGTTACAATTCATGGCGGATGAGTCCCCAGAGGAATCATCAAAGTCTCTGGCGCTTGGTGCCCCAGAGGCATCACGGAATTTTTGTTTGACGCCAGGCACTAAAGATTGCTAAAAAGACCTCCGCACGGAATCGGTTAATTATCGTACTCATAGTCATTATTGGCTATAAGTGGACACTCAATAAAAGGCCAATCAAAATAACAACTGCTATTTAAAATGAAAACCATTTACGCTCTATATCACACAGGCATGAAATGTTACATAATGAAAACCATCGCAACTGGGACAACAAATGTGAAATATATTTTTATTTTTTTAACGTTACGCAATCATTAAAAGCTACAATCCGTAATGAATGTTAAGTAGATGACCACTCCAAACCTCACTTCCGACAGACTGTTGGTGCCATTATTAATGTAATATCCACATTGAGGGCCGTCCGCTTTTATTCTTTACAAAATTCCCACTGAAAAGCTAACCCATAAAACATTAAATTGATCTTGAATAATTCCGCTCGTGGAAAATTGTAGATCCGTTTTTCACTTCTTTAACTCAACGTTTTTGCCCATTTGGATTCCGGAGCGTATCCAACTGAGCCTGTTATCCTCTAACTTCGCCTTCTCGTTGAAAAACTCATGCTATAACCGTAAATATCAATTTGTATGAAACTAGAGGGAGGAGACGTAGCCGAGGGCAGCGCAACTTAGCCTGCTACAGTCAGTTACAAATTGAAGTGGCTACTTACAAGGATTTAGGATTTTAAATGTCACATTGGCTTACGAAAGAACTTTAAATTGGGGAACATTTTGGGTCATAAAAGTCCGGAGCTTTATGATAGTTACTGAACAGTTTTGCCGGCGCTGCGATGTGTAGAGTCCAAGTTTTTTACTCGTGATTAGGTTACTATTTATGAGGTTATCAAAGTTCTAACTGCATTTGTTATAAGTGTACGGAACTGTTCTCTCGATGCAGTTTGTGCTGTTTGTGGGCCAATATAATTTTATGAGGAAAGGAATTTCAACCACCTTTAGGTAAATTCAGTAAGGTATTTGGATTTTTAAAATCCTTAAATAGCACTATCAATACAAACGACTATTTCTCCCGCACTGCGTTTTGAAAGCATTTGATATTTTTTGCTATATCCAGCCAGTTCAAATATTACTTCAAGTACACTTGACATGACTATTTTCACACGAAAATAATATTTCATCAGTATAACAATAAAGTTAATGCTAAACTTAAGAACTATCTATACTGATTTTGGAATATATTGATGTAAAAAAAAAATAGACTTGCAATAATTTTTATCTATATTTTCAGGTTTACATGTAAGATTGAAGATAACGGAGATATTAATTCATTACGAAATACTGCCTTATTATCATTTTATCAATTAAGATACATTAACTAACTATGGCAACGAGTAGTAACGGCCCTGACTTACGTGTTGTAGGTCGCGGGTTCAAACCCAGCCAGGCGCATTACTATGTGTAATTTATTTCATCACCACTGCTCTCAAAACGGTGAAGGAAAACATCGTGAGGAAACCGGCATGTCGTAGAACCAAAAATTCGAAGACATGTGACATCCACCAACCCGCACTGGGCCCGCGTGGTGGATTACGGCCCATTCGCTCTCTTAGAGAGGAGGCCTGTGTCCCTGCAGTGGGAACATTAAAATGCTGATGATGATGATGATGAACTAACTATGACACCATTGTTTGAATTTAAAAAATAAACGACCGCATCATCGCTTACATCATGTGAGATAATGCATGGTCAAACGTGGGCCTATGAATAATAAAATTTAAAAACCATAGAGATTGTCAATTGTCTATGTCTCCATGCTTTCTGAATACCAACCTAATACTGAAGATTTTTCATACACTATATCATCAAATAAAATATAGCTCTCCAAGGACGCCGAAATATTTTACGTATGTATATAAAAAAAAAACGAATTCCCTTCACCATTCAAAAACCAACCCAGTACGAATGAATAAAACTTTTATGAAAGCATTCTAACTGCGGTTTGGCACTAAATTCTTCCATAACAAAGGTAGGTGCGATCTGAAACGCTGAAATAGTTTTTGCATACGTTCAAGCTACGTGGTGTGGGGTGTGTTGCCTCCGCAATAAATTGTACCTTTGATTCCATTTTATTTTGCTGGTTTTAACATAGGCAAAATATTAAAAAATATTATTTCCTTATACAGAAATAGTTCATAAACCATTTAGACTGCACATTGTAAGTTTACTGTATTCATTTGTTTAACATTGGATAATAATTTAATCTTAAAATATTATTCAGCCTTTAATGCTTGCGGAAAGGTTCGGAAGTGGCGGAAGACGCAGCGTTGGAAGAACTCCTACAAAACTTACCGGTGATGGGAATCCGATGGATGCAAGATACACAGGAGCGGTCGTTATGGCAACGCTTTGGGGAGACCTAATCCAACAGTGGACGTCTTACGACTGAAATAATGAAGGTGGAGATGATGATGCTCGCAAAGCGACTCCTAAAGAAGCCAAGCGTACAGGGTTGTCAGTTATAAAACTTTTAGAACATTTGTTCTACTTCACTACTCACTAGGCTCTAGTTTAACTGTGCTTGTTTTTATAACCTCTCTGTTTGTTATTACCAAAAATCAATTTCCCAACAGCCTTTTAGCCAGTGCCCAAAAGGCACTAAATTCTTCCAAAATAAAAATACAAAAAATGCTGGAAACGTTTTGGTGTACGCTCAGACAACATACGAGGAGGCGTGTCACCACCACTATAAAATGTTCGTAAAGTTTGATTCCAATTTGTATAGACAACAGGAAAATGGGAGACACATTCACGTACAGGTTGAGTGTCGTTTTTATTCAGACTTATTTACTATCTAAACTTTAAAATATTCTAATTATTGTTTTAAGTGAAAAAAGAGAGATAAAAGGTTATTAAACAGTACTTAATTTCGATTAATACTAGTTTTTCCTGTTACAAGTCCCGTGAGAACAACAAATTTTTCAGGGGTAAAGAGGTAAAGTAGTCCTTGATACTCAATTGAAATAGGATCAGTACTATCTGAATTACGTCACTAAATAAAGATGAAATATATTAATGGTACTTACATTATTCAATTATTTTTTACCTTTTGAATAGCGTAATTACAGACATAATAGAAGAAGATACTAGGTGTGCGAACGCTGGCGTTCTTGTGGCTTAAGAGTTTAAGGCGTTTTCATATTTTCTTTAAATTTCCATAACAGTTAATAAACGCAATATACTTGACTGACCTTTTTCTAAAGTGCTTTCGCCTTTACCCTAATGCGGTATCTCATAATTTTCCAAAATTCTGTTTCAAAAAGCTTGAAACTTTCCACATTAGGTTGTTTCAATAAAGTTGAGAGAGAATAAACCGATGAGGTAAACCAGTAACTTTATTGAAACAACTAAAAAAAAAACCCAGTCTGTACTTATTTATTTATCAATTTTTAAAGTACTCCATATGAAATTTAAGACTTGGAGAAAGTCTTTTCTTGAGGCAAAACTTTTACACCAGTTATTTTTAAATATATTATTTATGAAGACGAAAATAGTTTTTCTACACAATCCCTGCTTTCTCGAAACTCACTTGGACTTCCGAAAACAGTATAATCCTTTCAAGAGAAATAACTTACAGTCAACAATTAACATTGTATTCCGAGTATATTAGAACCCGTAATTAACACATGCCTCCAGAAGCGACGTGTTTTGTAAACGACACGAATATAGGTACAATCTCTAGCCAGTGTCGTAAGTAAGTAATCAACAGCCCTGGGCCAATAAAAACTGAGGCCCCGTTATTTACATAGTAAATCATGAAAATTATTATATACTTTCTTGTACACCAAGACTAAAATATATTGAAAAGAAAACTTATAATAAAAAACATACAATCGGCGGCCTTATCGCACTCAGCGATTTCTTCCAGGTAACAGGTGGCAAATAAACTATTATAAGCTCTGGATGGAGAAAGAAAAAGAGAAAGAATATCATACTTTTACTGACTGAAACAATTTTCTCGAGCAGTGTGGCAAACTATTTTATTTCGATATGAAAGCAATTTTTTCGCTACTTCAAAAAAAAAGGTTTGCTAATCGGGTTTTAGGGCTCCACGGTCTTGGGAGCCTTGATACACTGTTACGTTAAGACCTTCGATAGCTACGCTGGTGTCCAACGGCGTAGACAGCGCCACAGGGTCCCCGTATAAAAAAAAATATATATGTTTTTTTACACACGCTTAGTAAACTAAGCATTTTTGTAAAAGAGTGAACCCTACGAGATAATTGTGGATAATATATTGCGAATATTTCTCGACATCGGGGCCCCTGTACCAAAGGGGGTCCCTATCAATGATACGGCAGATATGGCTATAGCTACGCCCCTACTAGTGTCTCCAACTAAAACTCGTATGCTAATGAAGCGGTTTTCTGAGCCCTGCATAGTGGACCCTTGTCAACAAAGTTTGTGTATTAACCAAGTACAGTGCAGGCTATATGACCTACTTCCAACTAACAATTAGCTGGGTTTAACGACCTTTGACATAACTATTACATTGAATGGTACCTATGTACTTACATAATCGTTGTGTAATTGGATGGGCTGGTTCGCACGCTATCAGTCTTTTTTTTCTGTTCCATTTTTAAAGTGTAATGGGGAAGCGAATGAAGCAATTAAACTGTTTTATTCAATGGGAGCTATCTTGAGGGTTTACGGCTACTGAAAATAATAATCAGCCAGATTTAATTCTCAAGTCATAAGTGTTCTTTGGTGAATAAGTGCTATTCTCGCTTGCACTATATAAAAGTTAATTGTAAGACAAATATCAGATTGCCTCTTTCTTGAAATATTACTGAAAGAACCTCTTACCCCTTCTGCTTTTATTGTTATATTATAAAACACTTACTTTTCACTTGATCTTTTGATACACGTGGAAATTTGTCACTGATGCATTCCGTCATGTCATGACTTTTGTCATATGTATATTACTTCCTGTCTTTGAAATTACAATATGATATTTAATTTATACGTAACCTAATTTATTTGATATAGTCGTTACAACTTAAAGTTTGATCTTAGTAAAATACCTTAAAATACCCCCACTCTGGACGACTAAAACTCACCCGTGTTCCAACAGTCACCCTGTATGATCCAGGATGCGCACATCTGGCTGAAAATTACGCATCTTGTTTAATTTACTTTGAACTTATATTCTTCGCTTAGGTAAGGAAACTTCAGAGAAAAATATGAGCCATAGGTACATCGTTTTATCGCCCACACTGGAGATGAGATGAACTTGCCCTACGGTGATTCTTTCCGGTCAACTTTTCCACTTCATTTAAGTTCCATACTTAAATTGTACTTAATGGCGAAAAGTTGGAGACTTCACAAAGATTTAACAATGCTTATTTTGAAGGGACTCGCCCCCCATCATTCCTATTTATCTGAACGAGGCTTTGTTACAGAAACGTTTATTGAAGGAAAGCCATTTCGTTGCTAAAATGTAAATTTTACGTATTCATTAATTACTTACGAAATGTTATTATTAATGAAGAAACTGCGAGATTAAACTGAAGTACCTAATTCGATTTAGTACTAACTCCAAATAATAAAGACTAAATAATAAAACTCAATAAATGAATAAAACTCCACAAGATTGCCAAGTTTAATTATGAAGTTAATTAGGTTGGTCTGATGAAAAATTTAAATCCTCACTCAAGTTAATTTCCTCAGGAACCCGGGATCCATTTTCTTATTCACATTGCTCCGGACAAATTTAATCCAGATGAGAGACGATTCTTAGAAATCGTTATTACTTAACTTATGAAGTTGAGCTGCAGCGCAATCGAAGTAATAATTACTTTTTATAATTTAAAAACATCATTAAATAAACGAACAAAATGATGGCACTGTTGGCATTGCATAGTGGTTAAGCCAGTGACTGCTTCGCTGTCTATCGAGGGTTCGATTCACGAAAGTAATAGACGTTTATATATATGTTTTTTTTCTGATCTTGTGTGTATACGTTCACTATTTCGTGAACACGTACAGGCGAATACATAAAAAAAAAAAACAAGGAATTCTTTATTATGAAAAATTCTTCATTATTCTTCTTCTTTATTGATTCTTCATTATGAATTTTATTATGCGTAAAATTCTATAAACAGGTTTTGATTTTGCAAACGTAGATTCTGTCTACATTATTTACATTACATACACACATTACATTACATTATTAGGTAAACGAATCCACATTCGCTATCTCTTTTAAAACTTATACAAGCAATGAATACTGAAGGTGTGAAATCTTTATTTCTAAAGATATCACTAGATAATGTTGGTTATCGTGTGAATCTCCAAAACCCACCCAAATAGACTCTAGTGATTAATTAGTCTAATTTATCAAAGATTTTAGGTCAAACGTATCTACTTAACATTCCAATTTTAAATTAACCCCACGCGTCTTTCGACCAAAGAAATAAAAAAAAAAACAATCTTTTGGTCACGGCCCTTTTTATTTTCGAACGACATTATTAGTATAAATTAATTCAATATGCGACCATATTAATTCAATGTAACGACATCTTTATGAGCTGTGACACAAAGTAGGACGTGTATACGAAGAATAAATCTGTCACTAAAGTTAACGCCCGGTCACAAATTGTAATTTACCGTCACATGTGCCGAACGAATAGTAATATTTCTATGTTATTCATGTCGGACTTGTATGCAAGGCATCTTAACGAGTCCAGTAATGCTTGAGCGATAACGTCAATAAAACGATTTTCTAATCAATAAAAATGTTTTTTTTTTTTAAAAAAAAGGTTAGTTTGGTTGGATTTAACACCTGCAATTGACTGTATATACTTAAGGTGACTGGCTAATTGGTGACTTATTCTCATAAACGTGATTGTAGTCATGATAAAAAATAATTTTTATCATGAGAACAAACCGCAAAAAAATAATAAGCAAGTCCAGCACATTTTGACCAGTTAGACGAACCGACGTCCCATAGTAAAATTTGTTTGTTATAATGACTACAATCGCATGTTTAAGTATCGGTCACTAATTACCAGTCACCCTGTATATTGATACAATTCGTAATAATATATTTTTAAAGTTTATTTATGATAAGGCATATTATGCCTAGGTAAAATTTTAGAATTTATTCAACGCCAAATCTAGTTACAATAATAAACGGAATTTACTATAGAATTTACTAAAATTCAAACTGTCAATGAACTCATCATAACTTATGCCTTAATTTTATTTTATGCTCACGTATCCACAAAACCATGTGTCAGAACTCTGAGCTAATAACTCTAATGCGCTTATTACGCTCTGCCCTTGTAATATTGTAAATTATATCCCAAGTCACACCATGTAACAATAAATCTTTGTCTAAATGAAAACCATTAGACACGCTTATTCATAAAGCTGGTTATTCTATTAAAACATATACGGTGTGAGTCGATGCTAACCTCAAATTGGATCCGCGCAGCACAGTCTTGGGTCTCAGTTTGTCAACTTCAATATTTAACTTGTCCCCTGTAGTTTCCAAGTTCTATCTGTCATGAACACAATGGTTGAGAACAGTAGACATACTTCTGTGTGTTTTGCGATCTATTGCTTGCTATTATGTGCTCTCCAAAGTTTTAAGTGTTACAGATGCTCCGAAAAACTTTGATTTGGCAGCAATTTTAGTGTTACTATACAAACGCTATTTGGGGCGAATAAAGTTTTGGTAAAGATAAAACTACTGTTACAATGGTTTTAAAAGTACCATAGTACCACAAATGTCAGCCAATTCAGCTAATAAATATGAGAAAAAAATCTTATGGGGAATTGATGGAAATATAAAAAAAAACTTAAATTATCTATATGTAATCTAGTCGTACTACGCATTACATTAGGCGTACCGTACAGTCGCTTTACTTGACTTTGGTGATCTGCAGGCCGTACACCTTTACATTGATGACATTATATAGCGCAGTTTTGACGTTTACGCAGTTTGAGAGCACTGTAAGTTTTAAAAGTTTTGTTAGACGACATAATGCTTATGAAGCGCAGCAGCAGACTTTTATATTGAATTTTCAGTATTTTGACAAATATTTTTTATGAACGTCTATCATCTATTGCTAGGATGTAAGTCAATGACTGAAGTCATCTAGAAAGATGTCAATTTCATATCGATGATGGTAAATGTACGAGTATTTAGATGAAGCCATCAAAAATCTACAGAACGTCGGTTTAAACAAATATTTCCATATCATTAAAAAAAAAATCTAAAACTCTATTTAACTCCATACTATCAAACCCAAATAACCATCCAAAAAAAACTTACATTTATCAATATCATTTCCGATATCATTTGTCAATGCCCTGTATTTTTACACGGTTCGTTTTGAAATCGAAGCGATGAATCGGTTATCCAGCAGTCGATTCCCTCGACGACCAGCGCGCGACAATCTAATGAGGTCTCAGGGGAAAGACGTTGCCTTCCATTTTCAACAGATATCGTCCGTACGCTTATATTTCTGATAAATATATTCACGTAAAACCTGAATATTCTATCAGGGAAGCGTAGGGGATTGGAATCAATTGTCTTATGTTTCAATATCTTTTGGTATTTCTAGGATAAAAATGATATGTGTTTTTCGTTTCTGTTACTGTTTCTACCTACTGATAGTTTTGTTTGAATATTTTTATCAAGTAACTAGCTGCTATTACATACGTATGTATATATATACAAAATCACCTATTGAAACAAATACGAAAAAATTGAAAAGAAAGCTAGAATAGTTTTCGCTGCTTCGAGTTACAAATTTTTTTTTTGTTTGTTACTTTTTGTTTTTAGGTGGGAAATCATTCAATGACCTGTTCTGCTCTTGACTGGAGTGTGACGGAGTGTCAGACTTTTCCCGACCAAAACTCACTCCTTTTGCTTCTTTGCCTTCATTTCAAGGCCACGGGGTTCTCTTTTGCACAGCCTTTGGTCCCAGTTGGCTTCGATTCTGCTGAGCCCCTACGGTTTGCTAACATCTTAAGGCTCGCATGAAAAAATTGTTATTGCGTTAAGACCGTAAAAAAATAAGAGCGGGATTCGTCATTGGATGATTTTTACTATGAAAAAAAAATATCATAAGTAAGCAGTATCCACTACAATACTTATATCATTCTTGATTCAGCCCATTGTCATGAAAATCAATTGAGGAAACAAAATTCATAATATTGATACTTATGGAAAATGGGATGGAAAATTGCTTCGCTATATGATGTCAAACTAAACAATTTGTTATAACGAAAAAATTTAATGACACGAATGTAGAGTAGAAGGTTTACTTTGAAATAAATTTAGCTATTCAAAGTTATTATTTGGAAAATCTAGATCAAAATCCCTTTTTAGGATGTGCGTCCGTCATGCGCAAGAAAAGTAGCTTTACATCGGTATCCTTTGCATGATTGCTAATAAGCTGGACAGTTCTATGATAAATCATTGTTCTTGTATTTCGGCTGGACTATTGAAGCAATAGTTTATCTATGCATTTGTAATTTTTTTTATTATTTATATAAACCAGTGCTTGACTGTAATCCCACCTGATGGTTAGCAGTGATCGAGTCATTGATGGTGACGCGCCCTAGTTTATTAAGAGCCTATTTATTCTTGTCTTGAAGACACCATATTATGTTTGGACGGGAAGACCGCAGTAGGCAAACTGTTCCAGCCCTTTGATGATAGTATTTTTAACATAGTTTTAGTTGTTAGTTTATTCATCATTTTTATTGAAAAATATATTTTAAATAAAAAAAAAAATGGTGGTCTACCGGTAATGGGAACAGGATTCCTTATTCCTTCCTATTCTTCCTTCTCTCTCTTGATCGCTGGCGATCATAAACAGTGAAGATAGATGTTTAGCTTACCTTTCTAGGCTTTCACGAAGTTCTCGTCATGCGGAACGTTTATATCAACAATCATTACACGCCTCTCGATTCGGTCCACTACCTCTATATCAGACTTAGTGGCTACAATAGTCCGGATAGTAATGATGAACTGACGACAGTACAATGTTATATGACAATTCGAGAACTGGGTGGATTAGTAATCCAGGCAACAAAGTTGTGCCTGTACAAGTACTATCCGTTAATTGAACTTGAACAACCGAGAGAATATGGCTAATTGGTTCTTTCGTAAGGTGACACGCCCTATGGATATCATCGGTGACGCCTTTCACAATAAATCCTTGATTATTATTCTTCATTGTAACGTCGTCTGTATTGTAATTTCTATAACTAAAACACTAGGCTTAGGATATGGATGATTAAATACATACACTTCACCATCTCTTTTTTAATTCAATTTTCTTAAATTTTTCATATGACATTACTTCCTTATTTTTTACATATGACAGAATGACCATGGACAATGAAATGGCGTGACAGAAATCATTTATTTTATTCAAAACAAAGGAATTTCAAATAAACTTCGCAGCCAGGAATTAAACTTCCTGCCTACGAATGTTAATTTTTAAAAATCCATTGATGTAGTTTTCGTTCTTTTTTTCCTCCAAACCTGAACCGAGACTCATTTGAGTACCTTTCAAAATTTCTAACACATTTGGCGATTTAAACCTACCTAATAAATTCACATATTGTCGTGGGTGGACAAAGCACAAAGTACAGATTTGATTTCCCAAAGCCCTAACAGATCGGCTTTGCGAATCGTGTGGGATATTTGGACGTATGTAGGCTCTTTCATGATTGGCAATTACTCCTAGTTATATTTCCAAGTTAATTGGTGCGTTTACGTATGTAACGGTACCAGCAATCTCAGAGAACATACTAATAATTTATTTCCCTTACCATAATATCTCGGCTGTCTGTTGGGAATTATTAGCTTTTATCTACAAAGCTATTAAAGGCGTAATCAATTTAGTATTTAGTCTCTGCTCAAGGGAATTAGTTAAATTTATCTTCGTTATGTTCGTAGGCAGAACTGATTTATAAAGCTGTATAACAAACGTTTTAAATGATGTTTTAATGATAATTGATAAAAATTAAGTAGTTATGTGTTTATCTGTTTTTCATTTAGTTTTGCTTCGTCAAGGTCTAACACATTTGTGTTCTTTTATTTGTATTTTTCGAATATTAGGATGCATATTATAAATAAACCATTCTCCCTTATCTCTTATTTTTGCTTTTACTTCAGTGATTATAGTCTTGACAAACTTGTGGCTAAATTAAAACAGCCGAGTTATTGAATCGAGTTCCGTTGGTGTTTTACTTATTCGTAAATTGATACCCAGTGAATACTGGTGTGGTTTTGTATCTAAAGTGACTAATGGGTAACACAGTATCTAAAATCGTCAAAACAAACAATGACAAAATGAAGCTAAAAATATTGCCATAGTATCATTGATTACTTCTGTGAAGCCTGTCGGGAAGGATAACTTGTTACTGCAAAATATGTACTGCAAAACACCACAAATGTATTATACCTGCATTCTATGTGATTGTAAAAACTATATACTTTCTAAACTAAATGCAAGAAACGTGTGAAATAAAATCGAAAAGAAAGTACACATTGTATGTACAATAAAACAAGCATACACACATATTATAACAAAAAAAATACGTATAAGGTTGACATTTTTTGTTTTATTTTCTAACGAAAACTCTTAGATCATACCATCGAAAGGAGAGTAAAATTTAGACATCGTGTTTCATACGCAGTTTTTTGATCTCAGTCTTCTAATTGCTGCACAGTATCATCATGAAACTCTTAATACATACGGCTATATACAAAGACGTTAAAGTTAGCCATATAGTGACGTATCTGCACATAACTGGGAAAGATAGATGTGGCGACTAACTCACTAAACTTACTCAGAAACTGCAAACAAGATCTTATTGTGGTCGTGTGCTGTAGATTGTTCGCAAGTGCACACGACCGTTGATGATTTAATTCAGCTCCCACTGCCTCTATCGAGTCTCTGAGACGCAGAAAGTGGGTTGTCGGCTTTTTGTATTGAGATATCGTTGAGTGGTTGCCACTTGTTAATATTATAGCTTTATTAATGGAAATAAAAATCTCGTTATTCTGCCCGAAGATGCACAAATAAATACAAAAAAATAAAGACCTATTTTCCTGTCAGGCTGTTTGTATTTCATATGTATGTTTATTTTAGCTATGCTGTGCTTCTGTATTCTTGAAAAGTGATTACTAAAGTATATAAGTAATCACTTCAAGAATACAGAAGTATTTTCTGAGAACTTAAACCTCCGGTAGGAACCGTATAAATCGAGTAATGATAATTTATGTATGGCATCTCCAAGATATCTTACTTGAAATATAGTATTCATTATCATCATCATTGCAGACATAAGATGTCCAAAGCTGGACATCAATAAGCCTCCCCAAAGTGTCACCACAACGTCTAGTCCTGTGCGTCTTGCATCTATCAGACTCTTGTGATCCTCAATAGTTCATCAAACCACAACTTCTTCGGTAACCCAGATTTTTCTGGAACGAAGACAAAGAGAGAACAGAAGTACGTTTTAGTCAATGAACTGACACATCCTCAGGGTCCACCAGACCGGGAGAATAAGGGTCGATTTTCCACCTATAAAAAACCTCTTCTTTTTCGGTAGATATTTTCTAAGTACCCACATTTACTTGAAAAATTGAGGTAAATCAATCCGCTTTGAGAATATAACTAAGACTGAAGAGAATGAGCTGCGCTTCGTAGTTTCATTTCCCTGGAGAATTCGTTTCCTACCAGCACGGAAACGATCGACCTCCTTCGGTTTTTAATCATAAATGAATATTGCAGTATAACCGTAGAGCATAAGCATGAATTTTTAAGGTTATTTAATACTAGAGTGGAATAATCAGCCAGTCTGATATTATACTCTCATGCCTTCGTTCAAGAATATTTTGGTGTAGGTAACTCGATTTCCCCAAAAGAAATTCATTTTACAAAAACCTCAAGATAGACAGACATTCCATTTAAATACTCCTTCACGTCGAACATTTTCCAACGTAATGATTCCCAAGATCTTTGCCCATCAAAACTAATGCGCTTCACCGAAGGCAGAATTCAAAAAAACTTATTCGTCCCATTACATAAATAAAACAGTAAGTAACGCTCCTACCTAGCTATAGTGTACTCAAACAACTATCTAAGGAGCCGGTCTATCCATTTTTTATCTTTAACTACCCAATTCCGTCAGCATAAAAAGCGCTTTCTTGCCATTTAGCGCTGTTTTCGTCCTTTTTTACCTCAAAACCGAGGCTATAACACCTCTCCCGGGTGCGGTAATATTTGCATTTAGAGCGAACGACTGATATTCTGACCTTATCAGAGGGAGATTGTGTTTGAGGGACGAATTCTGATGACGCAAGTGGCGCGAATCACTTAGATCAACTGCAAGAGACGCTCCCGGCTTACGTGATAAAAATATATTCAAAATGGGAGATCTTGTCGGTTCAGAATAATTTTAAATTATTACAAAGTTTGTGAGTAATTTATGCTTCATTTGATTTATGATGTTAGGTACTGGAAGAGCAAGTAGTTGTTTGAAACTCTAATTAAGATATATTTTATTCCTTACTAGCAACCCACCCCAGCTTCGCACGGGTAATATTGAATATTTTATGCATGTATTGTGCACATAAACCTTCCTCTTGAATCACTCTATCTATTAAAAAAACCGCATCAAAATCCGTAGCGTACTTTTAAAGATCTAAGAATGCATAGGGATAAGCAACTTTGTTTTATACTATGTAATGATTCTGTATTGCTGACATTCATTTCTAAATCCAAAAAACAGCAAAACGATAGTTGATGCGCAAGTGTGACATGTATAGTCAAGGGCCAAAAGTGTTGTAGCACTCTACCAATGCTAACAGTTTAAAACGGTTTATAAGAGTTCCAATGGTCCATAGCACACAATTCTGTTATACAAAAATGTTCATAAATGTTTGACCCTTTCCTACAAGAAAATTTTAAATAATGAAGCATTGGTCAAAAGCAACTGCAGTTGTGACCCTTGACTGTACCTTTGTAAAACTCCTTCGTCCTAACGTTTAGTCGCACAATTTGTAGAAGTACTACTACACAATATAGTACAACTAAGAAAGCACTGTAAATCAAATTCAAATACGTTCGCGGAGCAAATACCGAGCAGCTCTAGTATTCCACTAGAGAGCAACTCTACACAATGTGAAGTTATCGGATTCTGTTGTATTGCCGGCTCGTAATTATGAATTCATGAGATTTTAGAGAAACGAGGACCTATACGTGGTACTACCGACATTATTATCAATATTAATTAAATTGCTGAAATAGTTTATATAAGAACAAGGGTTAGATGAAATAATTTCGTTCGCGTTGTTAACTGAAAAGTTACCCAATTAGCTGTTTTTATAAAAAAATAACCAAATACCTAATTAATTTATCCGCCACGGGTAGTATTCCACGCACGCCTCAAGGATGCCTGCAAACTGTAAGGGCCCAGTAGGCTGAGGCCTAATAGGGCTATAGAATTGGTTCTAAAAAGTAGTAGTAATAGTAGCAGTTCTGGAACGCCGCAATATGAGGACAAGATAAAGCAAAAACTAAGTGTACTATGGGTGGCCTTATAGAACAAGGCTGAAGGCTTTCTCTTACAGGCAATCTTACACAGGTGTAGTTTTAGTCGGTAAAGATCTCACACGGCCTCTTGATTCAGCCTAGAGCGAAAGAAGTCATAAGATAGTTTCTCACCTCACAAAAAACCTACCGTTTAATCTCAACCCAAGAACAGAGAGAGAGAGAAAAAAAAACTAATTTGCCTGACAAAAAACACACGAAAACGGTAAACCTATTATCACAAAATTAATTAGTGAACTCGTTGGTAGGATCTAATTCTAATTTAGGTGTTTTCAGGATAAAACGTTTGAAGCTACCATTCCCCATTCCCCTCTCGTTTTGTTCAAAGACGGCTTAGCTGGCGAAGTTTGTTTAACTTTACTGTATTCTTATTTCTGTAATTTAATTTGCAAGCTCTTGGTGCTCTCACTGAAAGGGCCAAGTTGTTATCGATTGAGTAAATTGAAGGTTATTAATATTGGTACTGATGTTTTCTTGGCTTTTTTTATTATTATAGCCTACTTTGTGTCCCACTTCTGGGCAAAGGCCTCCCCTTTCTCCTTCCAAACTTCTCTGTCTTGGGCGATCTCCGGCCAAGTTTGCCCCGCGAACTCTCTTTTTTTTTATGGTAGGTGAAAATCATCCAATGATGAAGCCCGCTCTTGGGCGGGAGACCAGTGTCAGACTCTTACTGACTAAAAAAACCTACCCCGTACCTTCCTTGCCTTATTCCTGAAGTCGAGGTAACAGTTTTCACCACCCTCTAGGCTCCAGGAGGCTTCGACCCTGAAGGGCCCCTGCAGCCTGAAGGGCCCCTGCAGCCTGAAGGGCCCCTGCAGCCTGAAGGGCCCCTGCAGCCGCGAACTCTCTTGGCTTAGAGATTTTTTATTATTTAGTCCATTTATGTTCCGACGGGGCTCGAACTACCTTGATTCAGCCCTTGCAGCAGACGTCTACATGATCTCACTAATTCTTCTCAAGATGGCGGTAGCGGCAACCTTTCTGTAAGCACCTACTTTATACTGACTCTTGCCCAGTGGTTTCTTCGTCTATGATTACTAGTATTGTGTCTTTCAAAGCAGAGTGGTGTTTCTTATCCTGTCAGCTCCAGAATCTTGTTTATTTTTTTGATAAAAATTTTTGCACATCGTTAATCACTGATTTAACAACTGCCTAATAACACAAATCTTCTTTTGTTTTATTTTCTGTCCATATTAACATTGGGTGTTTTCTATTTGAAGTAACATAACTTTTTCCCCATTTGAACAAATATTTATACCGTTTAAAGTGGCACGTTAGTGTAATATGGGTTGTGCCTAGTAGTACTCGTCCATTATTCCGTAGGATTCCATTACACGAGCGAAGTGGTTCTCACTCAGTTGTTATGTTAGGCAACCGTACATTCTATAACAATTGTAAAAAAAATACATTCCGACCACTCGGCAGCGGAACCTATAAAAATAACGAATCACTGAAATTATGAAGCGGCATAAAAAAAATAACAAAAAGTGACAAAAATCCAACGGCAAATTCCTAGCAACAAAACACGCATTCAAATTAACCACGAAACAGGATGCTCGTTACGTAGAGAACAAAAAACAAAAACATTATGAAACAGGTGAAGGGTACGGCTCCGGAATATGATAATCATATTTCAGAGAGTTTCAGTCCACTTGTTGCCATTCAAAATGTTCCCATGCAATTTGTCCTAGTTATATTTCACCGTATTGTTACCATTGTACGGACGTCGACTACTCTTCGTTGACCCCATTCGCCTTTATTTAAACTTAAACCTTTTTTATTGCTTGCAGCTCAGTTTTTATTACTGGAACATAATTGGGGGTGTCGCATTTCTTAATACCCCCAATTACGTACGAGACGTCAAGTTAAAACTAGTAAGCGTATGAAGGAATTGCCACACGCTGAGTTACAAAACTAAAAATAAAACACCCTTTATTCACGTGGCTGTTGTTTTGTGCTGACCGTGGTCACTAGAAAGAATTTCTTTTTCTTCGCTTTGGAGTTTTATTTCTAATAATAAGTATTTCGATGAATGCTCGGTCATCATTCTGGTGAAGGAATTGGACGTAGGTACATTTGTTTTGATCGGTTGTATTTGTAGCAATTTCACATAGTTAATAGTAATAAAAAAAAAAACCGCCTTCAAAAAAACCCAAACGATAAAAGTTTCTACACTAAAAAGTTGAAAATAAAAATTTGAATTGCTGTAAAGAAACTTAATTTATAGGTAAACTTATTTGACATTAATATTTTGCAAATATTCAAAATTTATTACTTCTTGTTGGAGTCGGTGCCAGCATTTTTATTGTTGAAACTTAATGTTTGGTAGCTTTTTAATATCCAGTGCCATTTTTCGTACATAATGCTTAAACATTTTCAATGTACTTAAAATGTGGTAAAATGTGCAAATCGGATGATTTTTTTTAGAGAAGTCTAATATGTATTTATCTCTTAATTAAGTATTATATATTTGAGTATGCAAATAGGTACTAAGTAGTTTTATAGTTAAGTTAGAGGTAGTTTTTCAAGGGATTGTTGCCCATTCGTAATTCCTTGCCTTGGCTGGCACCGACTCCAAAAAGAAGTAATAAATTTTGAATATTTGCAAAATATTAATGTCAAATAAGTTTACCTATAAATTAAGTTTCTTTACAGCAATTCAAATTTTTATTTTCAACTTTTTAGTGTAGAAACTTTTATCGTTTGGCTTTTTTTGAAGGCGGTTTTTTTTTTTGTAAATTTTTTTTTATTTGTAGCCGTTTAGTGTTTTTTATTATAATGTGTTATGGCAACGAAGTCAATATCGTTCCTACATTTCTTTTGAAAAAGTTACCAATGTTATATAAGTTGGAATACATATTATAGGTACATTGTTATAGTATAATCGTTTTGATCTCGTGGAGAGATGACATGATGCATGAAATACTTATGATTCATCTCATGGGTACATCTCATAACAGCTCTCATCATCATCATCATTTCAGCCAGAAAACGTCCACTGCTGGACATAGGCCTCCCCCAAGCGTCGCCACAACGACCGATTCTATGAGACTCGCATCCATCGCGTTCCCGTGATTCTCACCAGGTCGTCGGTCCACCTTTTGGGAGGTCTTCCAAAGCTGCGTCTTTTGGTGCGCGGTCGCCACTCTAGAACCTTTCGGCCCCATCGGCCATCTGTTCTACGAGCAATGTGCCCTGCCAGTTAAGTTTGGCAATTCTTCGGGCTATGTCGGTGACCCTGGTTCTCTTCTCGCATTTCTTCATTTCAGATTCGAACACGCAAGGAAACTCCGAGCATAGCCCTTTCCATTGCTCTTGACAGCATTGCCCATGACAGCTCTAATAAGCTCAAATAATGCTAGGATACATTTTTTATTTTGAAGTTCCCATGTCGACTTTCCACCTTCCAGCTTCATCATCACATCAGTTCAATAGTACCTTACAGCCAAAGTGCATCTTATGACAATTCTAACAAGCCCAAACACGGCTAGGATATATTAATTAGTTACGCAGTTCCAGTGCCTACCTTCCAGCTCCATCATCATCATCAGATCAGTTCGATGATAACATTTTCAACATAATTATTTAAGATCATTGGTTTATAGTGCATTTTCATAGTTGCTTAACTACCTTGATTGTGATATCTATGCGAGTGTCAAGTTTCGTTAGCCATTTCTGATCTTCTTCACCAGTTCCACCTCATCAAATGTTATTTTTTGACTGTAAATGCTTGAGTTCTCGATGAAAATATAAAAAAAAACTATATAGTTGCCTATAATATTTGAGGAGTTCCCTCGATTTCTCATGGATCCCATCATCAAAACTCAATTTTGAAAAAAATGGGACCAATCTGGAAGCATATCCTTTCAAGTACAAAAAAAATTTTGCAAATCCATCCATAAACAACGGAGTTCTGAGGTAACAAACATAAAAAAAAATAAAAAAAATACAATCGAATTGAGAACCTCCTCCTTTTTTTTGAAGTCGGTTAAAAAGCAGATCTGATCTTCAGTGTTTGTTCGGCGTCTCTCCGCCGACCATGTCCAATCTTCCATCCTGTATCAGGTGCCCTATTACAGCGGAAGTGACCGAATACTGGGTCAGGCAAGGAAATTTAACTGGTCTTGCCATCGACACACTACGATGAAGAATTAACAAGAAAAATGTTACAGTAATACCTACAATGTTTGTAATACAGTAACATGATTGCATATATTGTTCATACAGTTTTTTGTATATTATTGCCCATCTCCATAATTATATACCTACACTTTGGAATGTGCAACTAGCATCATTTTTCTGACTTCTACTAACTCCTCGACATTTAAAAAGGTATTTGTAGTCTTGCCATTTAAAAAGTTTTTGAAATAAAATACCTTACAACTTGAATTTTGGAGGTTTTGTTTTTATTCTTATTACAATTGATTACCAAATATAATCAAATCCATTGGGTCCGTATCTAAGTGCAGATTTTTCGTAAAAAAAGAATATAAGCGAAAAAAGAAGGCATTGTTCCACCGAGTATCAAAATACAGGATATATAAAATATAAATTTTCTGCTTCTCCTGCATAACCCCTAACATAAAGTGGCATAAACTGTCTGCCTAAGCACACTTAACCCAAATCTAGATTTTTATTATAATTGTTTCCGTCCCTTTCTCGCAAGGGTGAACGTTGAAGCTGCCGGAAGATTAATAGCAACATTTATCAGACTTTCGTTTGTTTTGAGTGTCGTCGGGGATAACCGGAATTAGGTTGTTCGCGAAATGTGCTGTGAAAGTAAAATAATCCAATTTAAATTATTGCACGAACGACAATTGTTCAGCTTGTGGAGCAGCTTTCAGTTTTGTGACAAAAATTATTTAGCGATCTCTTATTCTTTTTAGTTTGAAATATTTCAATTAACTTGTGTATTGGATATGGATTTTCTTTTTTTGATTTTGGTTTTTCTCCATAGAAATCGACCATATTTGATACCATGCACCATGATTTTAAGTGCCCATGTGGGCATGTGAAAAATAAAAAAGTTTATTTTTTATTTATTTACAGTTGAGTGATGAGTTGGAAGAGCAGTAATAGTCGAATGGTAAGAGCCCCGACTTACGAGTTGCAGGTCGCGGATTCAAACCCAGCCAAGCGCATTACTTCGTGTAATTTATTATTTTCACCACCAATGCTCTCAAAACGGCGAAGGAAAACATCGTGAGGAAACCGGCATGTCCTAGTACCAAAAATATTCGAAGATATGTGGCATACACCAATCTGCACTGCGGCCTATTCTCTCTCCTAGAGAGGAGGCCTGTGTCCCAGCAGGAACATTAAAAACGCTGATGACGATGAGTTGTCGGAATAGCTGTGCCTAGGAAGGGTTAGGCTCTATCGAACATCTGTTCTCTGAGCAATGTGCCTTGGCTCATCTAACATTAGGTCGCTGGAATCTGATGGATGCGAGAGGCACAAGACAAGTCGTTGTGGCGGCACTTTGTTTTTATTTTGTCTATCTCCAACAGTGCTGTCCAACAGTCTATCAGCTGTTGTGTATTTTGTATATGTGTCTTAGATGTCAGGTAATAAGGAATTATTATTATTTTCGAAAGAGTTAGTCCCATATCTTGTCCAGGCATTTACTTTCCATTGCAGATTGCCTGTAAGAAATCACGGAATGCGACAAGGCCGCCCATTTTATGAATGTGCTTTAGTTTCTACTTTTTTTCTATGTTTAAAGGTTTATAGCAAAGTATGCAGTAAAAAAATAACATTGAATAAAATATTGTTCCTAGCAAACTTTGTTTTTTTTTTATTAGTCCGTAATCGATTTTTCCATATTTACTTGGTTTTTTTTTATGGTGAGCAAAAATCAACTAATGACGACTAAAAATTATTGCGAGCGAGAAACACTGTCAGACTCTTACTGACTAAACACCCCCCCCCGTTCCTTATTTGCCCTTCGCAATGGGACCAAGCCTTCCTTTCAAAAAGAAAACCTGGGCTCCAGCAGACTTCAACCCTTTTGCAGAGTCCCTACGATAGACTACTAGGTTAAATAGCAAATATTATTAGCATACATATCCTCTATTTAACAAAATGGAGAAACAAAATACGATTTCAACACTTCGTTTGTCGTTCTTTTTGCTGTCGCTTAATTTGACTGCTGACAACCGAGTCCCACGCAAATAATTTGCATACATTTGCAATCGGGACACCTACAGTCTAAATTAAAAATAAAATTGTCATTGGAAGGACAGTGTGATGTTTTGTACTATTTATAAATGGCCTTTGGTATGTAGGTTAGCGCCAATAAACATGTTATTGCTCTTAGTGCTAAGTAATGTCTCTATTTACTGGCGACGGTTATGGTTTAAAATATCGTAGCATCAATATAGGAACACAGTTAAAATAACAAGTCTATTTTACCTGTGCTGGGAGAGGATTTAAAAATACAGAACATCTGCTAAATTACACGGATCCGATTCAATACGTCACGACTGGCTTTAAAAGAAATGTTTGTTTTCCTTTTCTCTCGATTTATATTAATCTACCAAAGACGTTGTCTTTGCCTATACGTTTTTGTTTATGTTTTTAAAGAAACAAACTACGGATCTGATTCTGAAAATCCTTCACTGCTATAACTGGTAGCTCACCGTCCGAGAAGGACAAAACAGGTGTTCGATAGCACGTCTTCCTCACACAATAAAATAAATGGGATTCACTAGGCCGGTACCTACCGGGGTCTTGATATTGTTTGATAGAGTTACCGTGACTCTGTAACGCAAAGGGCAATTAGAAGAACCCAGGCACTAGCGTAGCTACTAAAAAGCTAAATGGAGCAATGCCCCGGGGCCCCCAAGCTCAGTGGCCCCCAAAAGGAGTAAAAATTTGACAGTCCCTTCCACTCTACCCATATTAGAAAAGGCAAATGAGTAATTTGATGTTTTCCCACGTAAACAAGGGGACTCAGTTTTTTTGCCCCAGGGTCATTGGTCACCTAGCTACGCCGCTGTACGCAGATGAGTTTTAGTCAACCAAATTCTGTGATGCTCTTTCGCTCTCGATGAAGCTTTATGATTTTTTTATTGTGGGTAAAACCTGTCCAATGACAAATACCGCCCTTAGGTGGAGCGGGAAATAGTATCAGACTCTTGCCTACAAGGTAAATAACCCACCGTTTCTTATTTGCCTTTTGCACTGGGCTAAGCCTTCCTTACAGAAAAAAAACTTGGGCCCCAAAAATGCAAAATCTACGGTTTGAACTTTTGAAGCGTCATGATTTCCCAAACAAAAAAAAACTGACCAACTAACCTCACAACCTATTTCTACTAAAAAGAAACTTCCATACACATTACATACAAAGCCAGCCTACCTCACAGCAAACAAAGTGTTTTGGCTACAGGTACAAGTGGGCCCCGAGACGTTTTGTGTGAGAGCTTCCAACCCAAAGCCCTTATCTCCCTAGCGGTGCCCTTGAGCTAGTTGCACCCTTTTACTTTACTCGTGACCTGTAAATGCCGTGTGTGGCCCGTATTAATTTGGGTAGAAGTTAAGTTTGTATTATGGAACATTTAGCAATTTTATTACTTGGGATGATATCTAGATATTAGGATTGGGATGATATGTATTCGAAGATATGTGACATCCACTAATCCGCAATGGGCCAGCGTGGTGGATCACGGCCCATTTCCTGTCGTTGAGAGGAACCCTGTGTCCTAGCAGTGGAAACATTAAAAGTCTGATGATGATTACTTAGCATGGAACGGATATTATTAAGAGAGTTCTAAGTATATACGAGGAGTGACGGTGAGGAAGAGGAAAGCCAAAGAAGAGATAGATGCATTATGTGAGGATATAAAAGATAAGGGAGTTAGTGATATTGTGACGGGTGACAAAGATCAAATGACCAGAGTGGAAGAAAAAGACGTATTACATACCAAGTAATACGGGATGAGGGCAGGAAGAAGTCGAAAAACATTTCGCTCGATGCGTTTTTGATAGGGTTCGGTTATGAAAATAGTTCAATAGTTATCAATATTTTGCCATCAGGAATATCAAATATCATTAAAATTGTTTTTAGTTGTAATATTTCACTACAATATTGTATTACGACAAAAAAAATGCGGCGTGTCTATGCAAAGCACCACAAAGGTTAGATAAAACTCAAAAATAGTTTCTGCTGTCGGCATCACACCCACGTGAAAATAAAAATTTTACTCAAGAGAAAATAGTCACAGTATAAAAAGTAAATTTTGTTCAAGTCCAAGGCATGCATGGTTTACTCATGTGCCAAGTTTTATTAAAATTCATCAAGCCGCTAAGACATAAAAAACTAACAGACAGAAACACTTACTTTAGCATTTCGATGCCTCCCACGTAAGTTGTTGTAACCCCAAAAATGCAATTTTACAGGAGAGCGTTTTAAAGATACTTTTTGCGATACAAGCCACATTTTTCAAAGAATCTTTTTGAAATTCGGCATGAGCATATAATTTTTAATATGTTATCGTTTACTACATGTCATTACTTTATAATTGTAACGGTTTCTTGAATTTTGTTGTTACAACTGTTTACCGCGACATGAGGTCCTCACAAAATGTTGTAACTGTCACTTACATTATTATGCACGGGAGTACAAGAGCCGATTTGGATCATATCTGATACTTACATCAATTTACGTCGATTACAAATAAAAAAAAGATGTGGTATGTGTATCATTACTTGATATAATAAAATAAATACAATGTTTTTTCAGCCTAATTTCGTTTAGGACAATACCTTTTCGTTGATACGTTACCGAAATACAAAAAAGCAGAATGTTTCCAATCAAGTATATAAAAATTTTACATTTTTGGGTTTAGAGTTTAAAATAAGAAACGATATTTTAAAGATTAGGAAAACATTAAAGATTAAGATTAAAAATCATTTAAAAAATCTAAAAATAAAAATTCAATCTTTTTCTAAATTTAAATTATACTTTCAATTAATTACATCGTCCTTTAATCAAATTTTTACTACAGTTTAAATAATCAAAACTCAAAAAAGTATCGAAACCAAAATGATTAAAAAAATTCTAGTAACCAATGAGATTTAAAATTAGGTAAATCATCATCATGTTCCTATCTTAGTCCAATGCGATTTGGAGTTGGTGGAACAAGCTTATTCTTCCATTTTGTCGTATTACCCATCTCACTATCACTAACCTTTTCTTTCATATCACTCCTCCCACAATCTTTACTTTGTAATCTTTTCCTCTCTCCATTTTTTCAAGTGACTATACTTATAGCTCATTCTGTAATATGCTTTATTCTTTTTCTTTTCATAACCATATCCAAGACAAACGATAGGTAAATAAGTAATGTTTAATAACTTACACTCTAGAAAAGCCCGCAAATATTAAGTTTTGCTCGTAATATAGGTACAATAGAGGGTTTGTTTCCCGACCCTAAAAAGCTGATTTCATGCATCTAACTGGTGTATTTATATCATCAGCATTTCGGCATCTTAAGGTATTGTTGTTGAAAGAAGTGGCCATTACCTTACAGTCTGATAAAACATTAAATTAATATTGAATCTTCAGAACAAACTGGTACTTCTTTTATTTTTACGATATTATTATCTTTCAGATCTTGTTTTCTTTGTGTACCCTTAAGGCAAAAGCTATACGTTATTACTATATACACTAAAAGTTTAAACCTCTGTCTTAATATAACATTAATGAATTTAGTCAAACATAGTTTGAATCAACTTGCAAAAAGTTGAAAAGACTTGAAATGGTCACAAACGATGGTTTTGACAGACCCAGACTTTTTCACAGGCTGTTAAATATCTCTTTGATCGGGGATTAATACTGCTGTTGGTTTATCAAATTTAACTAACACCTTAATAAGAACTTAATCACTTTTAGAAATGGGAAAACTGTTGTTTACATACGTCTGAAGTTTGAAGTTTCAGTAACGGCAACAGGCAATTTATTCTTATTTACTTATGTCTCACAATAGTATCAGCATAAATTGTAAGCTTGGCTCTCCTATAACTAAATTAGCCATAGTTATACATCGTTTTCTCTGTCACCTTTTTAGTTTAATTTATTGAAATAGTGCTTAAAGCAGATTCAATAAACCAGTTTTCCTACTGGCTGTTTTTGATATTTTACTAGAAAGGTTTTACTTTGACGTTGTTAGTCCCTTTTGAAAAATCTCTAGTCTTTAAATGTATATGTTTTTCATTACCTTTTTCAAACAACACTTTATTCAATCAAATAACTGTTAGTGGACTTAGTTTAAAGAGTTCAAGAGTGCAGAAATATGCAGGTGGTGACTAAGGTAAAAGTAACGAACAACGTTTTCTGATTTGGGAAACTAGCAATAAACACGAGCAAAAAGGAAAGTCCTAGTGAGTTTTAATTAGTAAAAGTTGCTTTTACTGATTAAAACTCACATGTAATCTTTCGGTGCCTTTTGTGTTCCAGGCCCACATTTAATCGACACGACCTGGATTCCTTCCTTGAGAATTGATACGATAAAGCGAGTAACTAAGATAACTGGAAAGAATGGAGGGAGGCTTTTGCCCAGCAGTAGGACAACACAGGCTAGCTATAATAATAATGATATAATATAATCAAAAATGGCTATAACAGTTGTAATCCAAATGGTTATTATACTACACAGCTATGAAATACGAGGAAGTGAGCAGTTTCAAGGTCCAAAGTTCCAAATATGCCATCATCTGTTAATTTAGTCATTTAAAACTTCTCAGATTCATTGAAAATGATTACCTAGAATGACTCTGACTTCAGTGATATTCATAAAACATTCCCTGAAAAATACTTACAACGTACTTATTTCAAACGAATAGCGACGTAAATCGTTGTATGTGATGTTACAACTTACTTTTACATATCTAGCATCGAAGTAAAATGTTTTGCGTATCACTTAACATAAAATAATTTTAAAATTAGCGACGTTAATTGTTGTATGGGATCAATACCATATTTTAAATGGTTATCATGTTAGTTAAAGATAAGATTAAACGGAATAGTAATTAGTAGAATATAAAATTAACGACGTAAAAATTGCGTGAGAGGTGCAACTGGCATCGAATTCCAGCGTAATCTGTGATATGTGTTACATACAACGGACGCACATGCGCTTTCCCCCGTTGTAAACCATTGCAAGTAATAAATATTACAGTCTACGCCGGAATCGTTCGAAATATACAACATTATACGTTTCAAAAGTACCTTAAATAATAGGCTTTTTGGACTTTTTGTTTTTTTGTAGGATAGTTTACATAAAACTAGACACTTTTACATAAAAAACCCAAAATCGCCATTTTGTGGGTTACAACAACTTACGTGGGAGGCATCGATTTGTAAAACTAGTTCATAGCAGCGACTTCGCTATCGTGACAGTAGAAAATTATCTCACAGGACATACTCCCGAAATAAAATTCTAGTACGCAGAACACTGGCTTACTGTGTGCCGAATCCATATTAATATTATAAATGCGAAAGTAACTCTGTCTGTCTGTTACGCTTTCCCGCTTAAACCTCTCAAACGATTTTGATGAAATTTGGCACAGACAATCTTTAGACCCTGAGAAAGGACATAGGCTATCTTTTATTGCGAAAAAAAGGACGCAGACGAAATCGCGGGTACCAGCTAGTTTTATCTAAATCTGTTCAACTGTTGGAGTGTGAAGAAGTAACAAACAGACACAATCTTTCGCCTTCATAATATACGCGAATTTTGGCCGTGGCTTCGCTCCTGGAAAAAGAAAAATGTGATAAATGAAGAACCGCTCGACCAATTTTGTGCAAACTTCACATAAACTATCTACTAAATAGTCCAAACAAAGACTAAATATTTGGTTCGGATAGGTAAGCCCGTTCTTCATTACATAGTATAAAACAAAGTTGCTTACCGCTGTCCCTATATATGCTTAGATCTTTAAAAGCACGCAATGGATTTTGATGCGGTTTTTTTTTAATAGATAGAGTGATTCAAGAGAAAGGTTTATGTGTATAATACATAATATATTCAATATCAGTACCTGTGCGAAGCTGGGGCGGGTCGCTGGTGAGTTATAAAATAACAGTGAAAGGTAGCATTGATTTTATATATATAGAGATTATCACAGAGGATCTTAATTATTAAATCAATTTTTCAATTAAAATTTATAACAAGCTTTTATAGCGCGGTATACCTGTCTAATTGACACTCATCAAGACCAATACTCTATTATCAGACCCGAGTTACTACCATTTAGCATTAAAGTACTCGTTAAGATCAATCATACGAGCCCAAACTTGATGAGGCTGTAACTACCAAGTTTCTTTGACCAACTTCCATTTCCAGATCATCAGATAAGCAACATATCATAATATTTTTGCTTTATCATTTAGTTTATACATGCATCCAAACAGTTAAATTGGAAACCGAGAAAAGGATCCAATTTAATTTGAAAAAATTGATTACAGACCAACACCGACAAGACCGGTCTTTGTGGTGGCGCTTGTGGAGGCCTAGGTCCAGCAGGGTCGTTTTTCGGCTGAAATTATGATGATGATTCCTTTTTGATTGAAGTCCTTGAGAGTGTTGTCAATAATCAACTGTCTCATTACCTATCCTCTAATGGCCTGCTGAGTCCCTATCAATCTGGTTTCCGTCGTGGTCACAGCACAGTGTCAGCACTAGTTAAGATAACTGATGATATTCGACTGGGCATGGAAAACAAGCATCTTACAGTGTTGGTACTACTGGACTTCAGCAGTGCCTTTAATTCAGTTGATTTTGACATCCTCTTGGGTATCCTATCCTTTCTTGGTATATCTCCTCCTGTGATTGCTTGGTTTGATTCTTATCTTCGTGGTCGCTCACAGTCGGTTCGCTCAGGAGAGGCTTCCTCTGACTGGTGTGATCGTGCTGTGGGTGTTCCTCAGGGTGGCGTCCTTTCTCCTCTTCTTTTCTCAATTTTTATTAATGCTATCACAAAGGTCTTGTCTTCACACTACCATCTCTATGCAGACGACTTGCAGCTTTATCGACACTTTAAACCTGAAGAGCTTTCTGACGCCATTAATGCCATCAATAATGATCTTCAAAATATTTGTCAGTGGGCTAAAAGTTTTGGGCTTTTAGTAAATCCAACTAAATCGCAAGCTCTCATTATTGGTGGCAGATATTTTGTAAATTGTTTGAACAATCAGTCTATTCTACCACCAGTTTTATACGATTCTGTTACAATAGACTATTCAAAAAAAGTTAAAAACTTAGGTGTTCTCCTTGATTATTACCTATCTTGGAATGTCCACATTGCTGAGGTAAGCAGGAGTTTCAGTCACTAAAACGTCTCCAGAAGTTCCTGCCCTTCTCAACTAAAGTTACTCTAGCTCAGTCTCTTCTTTTACCTATCCTAGATTACGCTGATGTTTGCTTTCTTGATGCGACAGAGGAATTACTTGATAAGCTTGAGCGCCTGCAGAATTTGTGTATCCGCTTCATTTTTGGACTTAGAAAGTACGATCATGTATCGGAATTTCGAAGGCAATTGAAGTGGTTGCCTATTCGGCGGCGTCGGGATTGTCACACTCTTTCTTTTCTCTTCTCTGTTCTTCATAATCCCACTCCCCTAAGTATCTTCGAGAACGCTTTGAGTTTCTTGTGCCGAGAGGAAAACCTTGTCGCTCTTCATCATCTCTTCTCAATCGTTTTCCTGTCCATTCTTCTAGTCGTTACAGTGGATCTTTCACTGTTCGAGCTGTACGCCTGTGGAATTCTCTTCCACACACAATTCGAGATAGCCCCTCGTTGGAGGTTTTCAGGGGAAGAATTAGGGAACATTTCTTGTCAACATGACTCATATATATGTATGTATTAGTTTTATTTATTGTATATATAGTATGTTTATGTATTTGTGTAGTTTAGTTTTAGTTTTAAGTATAGCATAATTTTTGTTTTGTAGTATTAAGTTGTTGTGCACATGGATGGATTATCCTCATGTTTTATAAATTTCTTTATGTTTGTATAAGGGTTGCTGGAAGAAAACCCAACTATGAGTTAAGCTCGCCTGTGTACATCACCTGTTCTTTTATTTGTAATTTTAATTATTAGTGTACACTAAAGAATATAAAGAATATATGATTATAAAAACACACATCGGGACAGGAGAAACTAAATAAAGGTTTGTAATCAAATACAAAACTCACAAAGTCTCTATCTTTACTTTCTACAAAGTCTATCTTTACTTTTCTAAACAATTATTCTTACCGAAGTTAAAATCATACGTAAGTGTTTTTTTGACCAAGTTCGTATCGTGCCTCGTAAAGTTCATTCACATCAATCTTTATCTTTTTGATTTCTGTTAAAGCTAAAACGGATGCCATACCTACTTTTAAACCTCGGTATAATTTCACTATGAAAGTTTATTGAAGGCGCTCGTAAAAAAAACACAATTTCCTTTTAACATAGAAAGGAGAATCCGTAAGTGCCATAATAATATTAGAATGTTGTATTTTATAACCGGCATTGTTTCTACTTTGAATGCGTCGTTTTATATCGATATTCGAACATATCGATTTTATGACGTATTATAAGTTGCCACTTTTCATATTTATTTTATATTTCAAATAGGGGAAAGCAAGAACTAAAATCAACTAGTCACAGACCATTAAAATTATTTACAAAATGTTTTGAAATATTGTAGCTTATTACTGCATATTTATATGCATAATAGTTCCTTTTACTCGCTATTTCGTTCGCGTGTTAAAAGTATTTCTCGTATAATATTACACATAAGTGTTGATCCCGCCACCTGGTGGTCAAATATGCTAAAAGAGGTATAGTAAGTAAGTCTGAATACTCAGATAAGCCAGAACAAAGCTGTCTGGCGTATTAAGAGATCCGACCACAGATAGACTTTAGAAAGGGTTATACAAAGAAAAGGAAATGTATGTTTCAATACTTTAGCAATTAAGATTATTGTAGATTCCTATTAAAAAAACTGCTATGGCTAGGATATTTCTCTGAAACCAAAACTTAACCTGTTCTAATACATGGGCACTCCATAATCGAAACGGTAAGTTGTCTTTATTAGAAATGGCTATAAAAGTAAAAGTCCTCAGTTTCTTCCTAACGTACGTCTATAACAAACATAAGTATTGGGTAGATACTGCTTCATGCATAGAGCGTCTTGTAGTGCAGGGCAACGTTGAGGGCACCAGGCCACTTGGTAGATCACCAATGAGATGGATAGACCAGATCAAGGCCGCAACTAAGTGCTCGGTCTACGAATGCACCCGGAAAGCTGCAGTCCGCGATGAATGGCACCGCATGACCAAGATGATAGATACTTCATCGTGATCCAGAGGGATGACCACGACCACTCTGACAAGAGTGTACCGACTGAAAAGAAGAAGATACTGCTTCAGATTGACATAAAAAACTGTGAGGCAGAGGACATCCTCACGCCCCTGCCACTACCGCAGATGGTGCTCAAATGGCCCTGGGTATTGAGGGTCACAGAGCGTTTTACCCAGTTACCATAGCATACCAGGCATGAGATTGAAGAGATCCAGGAAGTCCGAGTTGACAGCGAGTTCTGAAAAATGCCAAGGCCCAATAGAGCTGATGACATCTAGAACTACGAGGATGTTTGAAAGAATTACCATGGCTCTGCAAAGCAAAAGATTTTAGAAACTCAGGTGTATTTCTGTCAGTAAAAATCTGACATTCCTTCTTGCATCCTCATCTTCCACGTTTGGGACGGCGGCAAGGCCGTTAATCGCAGTAAATGATTTTTTATAATCTTTACATAGTATACAACAAAGTCGCTTGCCGCTGTCTGTCCCTACGTATGCAGAGCTTTAAAACTACGCAACGGATTGTGATGCGGTTTTTTTTAATAGATAGAGTGATTCAAGAGGAAGGTTTATATGTATAATATATACATGATATATTTAATATCGGCATTACACCCATGCGAAGCTGGGGCGGGTCGCTAGTAATGTTATAAATCCTACACTAATACGCTCTCTGATCGCCACAAACCATTGAGGTATTTAGGTGCTCTAAGTAATCCGCCTACCAAACGATATGATTATGGCAATATCCTAAAGTCCATTATTGTTGCATACACCAGACCATGTTGAGCTAGGGAAATTTACGAGCTGATTAAGTACACTATAGTCAGAAACTCCAGAAACTAATGCTATTAGGTGACGATCGTTATAAGGTAAAACAAGAAACCTTTTGCAATAAATGCCTTTGTATAACTTTAGTTGCATTTGCACTAAAATTCAAAACATTCAACAATCATTAGGCAAATAGGACAACTGCAGGTGTAACAGAATTGCTCAAGATTATTTTTAATCTTGTTTAACAAAGTACCTGACACTAGGGTTGGCAGTGCATTGATTTTTTTTTTTTACTTAAATTAAATTTTAAAAAATAAATTGGGTAAAAATCGAGTAATTGCGTAATTGGATAATTGGGTTTGGTAATTGTTAAATTTGGTAAGACAATCATTAATATTCTAACTCTGTGAGAGACTGGTGCCTGTTAAGGGTTTTTGGAAAAAAAACCTGTGTTACAGGTCACCAGGCTACTTCCACAGCTAGAACTAGCCATCAAAAAGTAATCGTGCAAGAGACGAAAATGAACAATAATTAAAAGTAGCTTAACAAAAAAATTGATGAAGCATTTATATGGGTAATGGTTATTGGCAGTAATAAAAGAAGGAATTCGAAAATACATTAGATCGTCAACTTGGCCACAGAGAGAGAGAGGTACAACCATAGATTATAAAAACAAAAGGATCTGTGACACTCTATGAAGCGTATTGTTAACAAACTAACAATGAGGAATTTACATAACACATAATATATTGATTTCATCATTGCATTGGAGCAGTGGTGGCCGAGTGGTAACGCAAACTAAGTTAACTGCTAACACAAAGTGAAATTAATATTTGATACATAAAGAACCCTAGTTAGCCACTTCTTCTTTGTCGGTATCACTCTTGATCGTCGTGGTCATCACTTCAGGTGTTGGTGGCAAGCTTCACAACACGCCGCCACTTCGCTTTGATGGCCGGCTTCCTCGTAAAATCCTTCGATTGTGATGATGATTTATTGCCACTTTTATTTGGTCAGTGGCCGGGTTTCCTCAACCTTTACTTGTACTAACAAGTTAGCAATTAAGTGAGAGTTAACAATAAACTGATTTACGCAAGTAGACGTTGTTCATTCAAATACCCAATATCTTTAAAAAAAAAAGCTTTACTAAGAAGCGTCTTTCCTTCTTTTTAATCAAATTACGTCACCAACGCACCAACATTGGCCCCAGAACTTCCATTATGGACGAAGCCTTAGTTCGCTTGGTCGTGACTAACACGCTTGGAAATACGCCAAAGCAAACTCCGCTCAACTCTAATATGATTTCAGTTTAGTTTCGAAACAAATCTCGCATTCGGCAGAATGTAGCGATTAAAACTAGCTAAATAAATGTTACTGAACATAGTGTTGCTTTGAAATATTAGTTGTTAAAGTCGATGAGGTGTAGTTTTAAGGCTCTAAGACTTCTATTGGTTGTGGCTCACACGTATACACGTACGATTACGTGACATTTCCTCATCAACCTATACGATGTTTATAGCTCATTGTGGCCTCACTGCAACTAATGGTTTTATGGAATATCAGGATTATTTCAGTTTATGTTTTTGTCTTCTATAAAGATGGATGGAAGGATCGTATAATGCGTTAAAGCCTTCCTCTCTAAAGTTTAGTAATATTAGCAACAGTTATTTTTTTTCTTTGATGAAGAACACGTCAACTGACTTCTTTCCTACTGGGGTTACGAGTTGATGTGAAAGCGTAACACCAGGGCTCTGGGGCTATGGCAAGGAAGGAACGGGGTAAGTTGTTTAGTCAATAAGAGTCAGACACTGTTTCCCGCTCCGTCCAAGGACGGGATTCATCATTGAAAGTGTGTGTAAGACTCTTATTGACAAAAAAGGACCCAACGACTTTCCACCTTAAAAAAAAAACTAGGCAAAGGCGAGTCAAACTTGCACTGAGGGTTGCCGTACAAACTTATCTGTCAAATAGTTCAAAAAGTTTCGAGGATTTTTCTGAATTATAAACATTTTTTTCTAGTTATGTTCTACAACGAATTAACTCTATCCAGATATATTTCTAGAATTATGCTATAAGACCTTCCTTTATACCACTGAGAGATATCATTAGATGAATTTTACCCACCTAAAAAACCTGTAAGCATAATGAACAAGTTCCCAGAACGTTTATTGAAACGTTTAGTACGATTGAAACGTTTAGTACGTTTGTATGATTGAAACAAATTATTAAGTTATTTAAATTGTTAAATAACTTAATTATTTGTTTCAATCATACATACCGAAGCAGCAAGAATATTCAGTAAGAAAATGTGTGATGACGTCAGAATAGCTAAGAAGATCCCGCAGCACCGCTTCACCTGAAGGCATAACAATATACATAGCACTTTATACGGCGGGGTCACGGCCGCCACTGAACCTCCATACCTAATTTACATTTTGATCACTACAGACTGCTGAATGCCGTTTGGCGGAAAATTTACTTCGGTTTGGGATTGGGTTAGACAAATATCTAGGGTATTGGTATTATTATATGCGCCTTTCATGAAAATTGAAAGTTACTACCGGGTAATACACCCGGTAGTAACTTGGACAAGTAAAGAGAATTATAGCAAATCTGCACTTTTTCTTAAAGTAGTTTGTCTATTTTTTTCAGTTAGCTTAAACTCTTGAGCTCCAAGCGAACGTCGGCGTTTACACTCCTATTCTCTTTCTATTATATATCTAATTGCGGTATTCGAAAGCTTATGTTGCCACTCCGTTTTATATACAGGAAGCCAAAGAAGAATGCAGATTATGCTTATGTTATAAAGTCAGAACCTATGAGGTACTTTTTAACGATTCCTTTCATTAACTGTATAAAAATACTTTATTCACAGCATAATATTAACTTAGGTATTGTGCGTACAGCTAAGGAGTGGAATTCCCTGGGATTTTTAAGTCAATAGTAAATAGGTTTCTTCTAGACAAGCGAGCTTCATCGTCGGCCACATCATCGCTTACCATCAGATGAGATAGTGGTCAAAGGCAAGCGTATGTATAATAAAATATATAGAATATAATAATTATATCCAACAACGTCGTCCAGTTCCAAGTTAAGCAGAATTTATGTTATGGGTACTAGACAACTGATAAACTTACTTATTTCTAAATACATACACATTTTAGAAAAAATATACCCAGTCACAGAACAAATGATTGAGCTCATCACACAAATATTTGTACCTGGTGGGAATCGAACCCACAACCTCCGGCACAGCAGTCAGGACCACTAACCACAAAACCAACAAGCCAGTCAAATATTGATAATCACAACATGAAAAAAACATCAAAACGAATATATAATGTATAAAAACTGGTAATAATAACATATAAAAAGAACTTTTCAAGCAAAAAACTCATATTCATAAAACAATCCTTTACCCAGATTTCAAAGCCAGTCCTTAAAATTATTCCTAATGATGATGAACTAGCTCTGCCCTTGGATTCTCCCGAACCTTCAGGTTAGATAATTCTGTGAAATATGGCATTAGTAATTAAAACTTCTTTATTACCCTGTTCCCTTTAAGAGAGAAGAGAACTTTAACGAAAAGTAACATTAAAAGGCTTCGTACTAAATTTTCGGTTGTCAAATGATAATTTTGGGAATTACTGGGAAATGAATTCTGGATTCCTAAACATTGTGTTTCTTTTTGATGGTATATTATATAAATCTTTTTATATAATGTGAATGTAAGCGCACGGACGGTATCAGAGTTAACTCTAACTTCAAAATTGAACGCAGGGCAGGCAGACCTATATAGTAAAAACAGTTGTCTTTATTAAAATAAAGACAACAGTATCTATCACTATTAATGCGTGAAAAATTCAATTTGAGTATTTTTTCAAATCGCATATGTCAGTTATAAATTCATTATTGAATAAATCCAAATTATTTTAATAAATAGTTTATTATTGAGAGCTCATTTCTTAAAATTACATACCTACTTGATTACAATCTAGGCTAAAATACTACAAAGTTATCACCAAGACACACTGAACGAAATAAGACGCAAAAACTCATACCACCACAAAACTCACACCACCTTCATCATAATGTTCTTCACGAAAACATTTTCTCCATTAACTCGAGTTTCTATTAAGGAATAGTTTTTTTTTTTAATGTTTTGTTAAAAATACGGAGCGTGGTGCAACGGCACACAAAAGACTGTCATATTTCATGGGATAAGTACCGCGGCTCATAATGCACATTTCTTTCATTTATTTGAAAAATGGCTCAGCCATAATTTAGGTCAAATATACGTACATTTGTGTTCTTTAAACCCTGTATTTTATTAAGTACTAACTGACTCAAAATATGTTCTTTCTGTCGTAAACGATTCCGCAAAAAAGTATCTTATCTATGAATAAGTTAAAGTTATAATAAAGATTGATGATTTGAAACTTAGTAGTATGAATATGAGAAGAAAAAGTATTTTTTTTACAATTCCCCGTGCATTTTACTTTTTTTTTTTCATATGACCCTTTCAGAGACATAATAAAAAAAAATTAAATACAATTTCTTATTCTCGAGTCTTGCGCTTAGCAATATATTTAACGATTTATTTTTATTTAAATAAATCGTTATCCTTCACTTCATGTAGCAAAAACACTAAAACTATCGTGGATATTTTAAAATATTTGAGTAACGATTGCTGACAAAATAATATTGAAATAATTTTAATAAGTCATTATCTTAAAAATGAAGCCTAGAAACTAATCGTTTAAGAAACCATTACAATATTGCTGAAAAACTTAGCTCACTTAAACTTAACTGACTTAAACTTTACTTACTTTTAATTTAGCGTCTATATGGATAAAAAGTCTAAAAACAAAATGTCCAAAGAAAATATAAAAAAGCCACGTGCTCCTTCAAGAAAACTTTAAAGTGATATAAACTAGAGAAATGGGGAGAGCTCTGCAAAGAATCTCAGTCCTCTTCAACAACAATAAAGCGGTTGTCACATACTCGTGGAAAGTTAACACTATATCATAGAACCACTTGACATTAACTGAGACACCCATCTACAGCTGTTCTTCGAAGATTATTGTGTGTTGGCAATGTGCAAAATAAACATCATTCATCATCAGCCTTTTTAATGTTCCCACTGCTGGGATACAAGCCTCCTCTTTAGGAGAGGGAATGGGTCATAATCAAAAACGCGGGCCCAGAGCGGATTGGTGGATGTCACATGTCTTCGAATTTTTGGTTCTAGGACATGCCGGTTTCCTCACGATGTTTTCCTTCACCGTTTTGAGAGCAGTGGTGATGAAATAAATTACACAAAGTAATGTGCCTGGCTGGGTTTGAACCCGCGACCTACAACTTGTAAGTCGGGGCCTTTACCACTCAGCCACCACTGCTCTTAAATGAAACATATTGGTCTATATTTATCAATATTAACCGACCTACCTAAAAATGGGCAAATAAAAGATGTTTTATTATTATTTATTTGAATGTAATTTAAATTCAATATACACTAGATTTATTTTAAGTTACATTTAAAGAAATACTTTATTTTATAAAAAGAAATGTCACACCGACTAATCAATACTTTGCGCGACCAGAAGGCTGGCTTATTCTTTTCCCACGGAATTAGCATTGCCATTCAACGTGGCAATGCTGCCAGTCTTCTGGGCACGTTTTCGGATGGCTGCGATGTGGAGGAGTACTTCAACGTCTAAGTGTATTTTGTGTTTTCGTTTTATTGTACATACATAGTTCGATGTAGCGTAAATATTTCGTTTAATAAATTTCAGAAAAATATCTACACTATTTACATCTACACTAATATAATAAAGAGGTAGTTTGTTTTTTTTTTGTTTGTAGGAGGTAATCTCTGGAACTACTGGTCCGATTGGAAAAATTTTTGCAACAATAGAAAGCTGCTGTACTCCTGAGTGACATATCGCCCGCGCACATAAAATATATAGCTATATTTTATGTGCGCGGGCGAAGCCGCTGACAAAAGCTAGTATTTTATAAAATTAATACTTTTTAAAATTGTTTTCTTTTCGTTATTAATAGAAGAACTTTGAAACTTGTTACATTACTAATTAATTTGACTCTTCCACTTACCAGTTTATTAAGTACTATCAACACACTACAATTATTTCAGCACCTTTCATCACACAATATAATTATATGGGTACATCACAAAACCCTCTAACTGCGTGGGAAGGGTCGCAGCTGATGCACTGTTTTTCTTTCATTGCGAGACCGCTACGAACATAATGATTTTATACAATACTTAATGTAAGAGAAGGGGTTCATGGCGGGTTACAGATGCAGACATATTTTTTTTAATTTTTATTTATATCTCCCTTACATCTATCACTACAGGTATTACTTAATGGGATAGTGCGGCCTCTAAATTATTTTACTTTATAATAAATTTAATAAACTTGAAAAGAAAAAAAAAGAAAATTAACAACATAGTCATTAACTATATAAATCACATATGTATAATGTGATAGACCAGTGGTTAAGGCACACGCCTATCTCATTGTGATTTTTTCCATTCTTAAGTACTTTTCTAAGTTTATCTAGGACATCACTGACACCCCGTGCCTCGGAAACTGCGTAAGGCTATTTGTCTCGGTTGTTATTCGTAAATCTTTGACAGTAGTTACAGTTAGTCAGACGTCTGAAAGACTGACAACCCAAAACATATCCAAGGAATATTGTGTGGCTCTTAAACTGGGTGGAGGTCAAATATGTAGTCGCTCCATATGAAATGCAGCCATTCAGCTGCATTTCGATACATACGGAGACTCATTGTTGCCCCGGAAGGCACGTATATCCTTTGGTCCCGGCTATCATTTGTAGATCTTTGAAAGTCGTTACTAGTTAGACGCCAGAAAATCTGACCATCAGTGTATCCAAGGATTATCGTGTTGCACTGAAACTGGGTGGGGGTCTGCAGGCACTCCATATTAATGAAACAAGAAGCAAAGACATAGCTGCATTTCGATACATACGAGGACTTTGTTGCCTCTAAAATCACGTAAAGCCGTTGGTTCTGGCTATCATTGGTAGATCTTTAACAGTAAGTAGTTAGCACCAGATTGTTTGACCATCAGTGTATTCAAGGAGTATTTTTTTGCCTTGTAACTGCAATCTGGAGGTCTAATAGGTAGTCGTTCCTTATGAAACAAAAACATTTAACTGAATTTCGTTACATACAGAGACTCCTAGTTGCCACGGAAAGCACGTAAAACCGTTGGTTCCGGCTATTATTTGTAGATCTTTGACAGTCATTACTAATAGCCATAAGCCAGAAAATGGTACACTAAAACGAGAACTACATTAGACACACACGTGTGCCACACTTGATTTTTACGTAGAACGACGTTGCGCCAGGTGCCATATAAAATGTATCATATATGTATACAGTCTGGTCAGATCGGAGTACGTGACCCATGTGTTCGCAATGTAGTTCTACCTAAATGTTACCGAGGAGTTTTGAAGTTTAAAATATAAGCAGTCACTTCATAATGTACTGCACCCGGTTAAACTTTATAATGACTCCAACTTGAGAAAGGGATTTTTTTATGGTGGAAAAATCATCTAATGACGAATCCTGCCCTTTGGCGGGGCGGGAAATAATGTCAGACTCTTACTGACTAAGAAACCCACCCCATTCCTTCTTAGCCCTCATACTAGGGTCGGACCTTCCTTTCAGAAACCGGTCCGGGGCCCCAGTAGGCTTCGGCCTATACATTTGCTGATAAATTCTTGAGGCGCGCTGGAACAGAGCGCGCAATCGACGACCTGGCTTGGTTTGGACCGTTACCAGACGACCGGACGGCGAGCTACGCATTGCTCGTTGTCTGCAAGCCCGCGCCTACAGTAGCCGGTGGTGGTAGGAGAAAGGGCTAGGAAGATTGATTATGCTATAAAAATCTACGCACCTACTAATGAAATGTATGGAACAGTTGACCTGTGGCACAGACAGTTAAATTAAACTCGGTGGCTATCTTTCCCTTCGGCGGTAAATTACTGAATTGCAAATTTGTAGGAAGAGCTACAGTGCTGGAATGGTCAAGGACTCTTTTATTGCGGTCCTTTCTTCTTTTTCTCAATGGAAAGACAATGCAAAGAATTTTATATCGTATTTAGGTAATGCTAATGTTTAAAAAACTTCTAAAGAAATGATTCCACTATTATACGAGTAAATATTAATCGAAGTTTTGTTCAAAATATGTTTTGTAGTCTCAAATCAACAACAACACACACTCACACACTATTGTCTACATTTCTACCAATTTCTCCTTTCGCAGGTCTGCTGGAAGAAATTTCTTTATGAAACCTACCTACCTTAGTACCTTTGTAATTTTTTTTCTTTTGTGATGTTCATTATCTATTAATTATATGTGTGTACATAAATAGTTAAATAAATAAATAAAAAACAATTTAAAAAATAATGTATGTAAAAAAGAATTTAATTTAGAGTTGAGAAACAGTTTTGACCTATTAAATAAAGAAAGTATAGAAAAAAGTGTGGATTTACAATATAAAGAAATAGTACATAGTATAACAAAAGCGAGCAAAGTTGTAAAACAAAATAATAATAAAACTAGAAAACTATCAGGAGAAACCAAGAAGTTAATAGAAGAGAGACAGGCTTTAAATAAAGTAAAAAATGATATACTATATAGGTTAAAAGACAAAGAAGTTAAGCGAAGTATCAGGAAAGACATAAGAGATTATAATAAAAAATTAATACAAAATGCAATTGAAAAGAACCAATCACTTAAAATAGCAAAGCAAGGTATTAACAATAATAAATCGTGGATTACATGTCTAAAAGATAGCAATGGCGTAAAACAACATAACAGGAACAAAATTTTAGAAATTTGTACGACTTTTTACAAGACCCTATACTCCGATACTCGTCACACACCACCAACACCTACTACCTATTCATGTTCCGAAAATATACCACCCATTTCTGAAGTAGAAGTACGTGATGCACTTAGCAAATTAAAATACAACCGATCCTGTGGTGAAGATGGCGTGAGTACCGAAGCTCTAAAATTGGGTGAACCATCATTACTCTTCTACCTAACAAGATTGTTTAACGACATTCTTCATACCGGTAATTTTCCAACCAACTTTTCCCATGCCAATATGATACTTCTCCACAAGAAAGGTGATAAGTCCGATATAAATAATTATAGACCGATTAGCCTAATTTCCCATATCTATAAAACCTTTATCAAAGTCATAGAAAAACGCATAGCTACACAACTAGACCAACAGCAACCCCCAGAACAAGCAGGCTTCCGTAAAGGACTTTCCACCACTGACCATCTACATACCATTAACCAAATTGTCGAAAAATATCAAGAATACAAAATCCCTCTCTATGTTGCTTTTGTTGACTATTCTAAAGCCTTCGACAGCATCACACACTCTGCAATTTTCAATTCCCTCACTAAACAACAAATAGAATCCACTTACATACAGCTACTACAAAATATATACACTCATAGCACAGCTGCGATTAAGTTAGAGAGATTGGGTCCTATGTTTGAAATTCTTAAGGGAGTCAAACAGGGCGACTCGTTGTCTCCAAAGTTGTTCACCAGTACCCTGGAAGAAATCTTTCAGACATTGGCAGTCAAATGGGAGGACAAGGGTATTGTCATTGGCGAGGCGAGATTAACTAATCTGCGTTTCGCTGATGATATTGTCCTTTTCTCTCCCACAGCCACAGGACTAGAGTACATGCTACAAGACCTTAGCGACGCTAGCCTTGAGGTTGGACTGAAGATGAACATGTCGAAGACCAAAGTCATGACCAACAGCTCCAAAAGGAGCATTCATGTTGGCGGGGAGAATATACAATACGTCCAAGAGTACATCTACTTGGGCCAAGTAGTCTCTTTCCAGGCAAGGCAAGAAAAAGAAATAATGCGCCGAACAGAAAATGCTTGGAAGAGCTTTTGGTCCATGAAGGATGTATTCAAGGGCAGTTTGCCCATGTCACTGAAGCGTAAGCTGATGGACATGTGTATTCTCCCTATTCTGACATATGGTGCACAGACTTGGTCTTTGACTAACATCCAAAAGTCCAGGCTCAAGGTTTGCCAGCGTGCTATGGAGCGCAGCATACTATGTGTTAAATTAACAGACCACGTTCCAAACACTACACTGCGCTCCAAAACACAAATAATGGATGTGGCTCAAAAGGCTGCCCAACTTAAATGGGACTGGGCAGGACATGTCTGCCGCATGTCTAGCGAGCTGTGGGCCCGTAAAACACATGATTGGTGCCCGGACACAGCGACGCGGGGCCGCGGCAGGCCACGAAGGAGATGGCGGGACGACCTGGATGTCTTCCTTGAGAATTGGAGCGGAAAAGCATGTGACCGAGATGATTGGAAAGAATGGAGGGAGGCCTTTGCCCAGCAGTGGGACAGCACAGGCTAGGTATAATAATAATAAATAATAAATAAATAAACAAACTATGCGTCAACTTATGTAGGTATCGGAATCGAGTCTAAAAGCAACAGTTTTCTTTTTTTTGGTACGAAATTTTAAGATCACTTCAGAATGAGAAAACGTGGGACTAAATCTCACTTTTATTCCTACAGTATTCCACAGTCGTGATACCTAACTCTGTCGAAAAACCCAACAACCCTGGATCATACAAACGATTTAAAAATACTACAGTATATGACTTATCATTACATAGTATAAAACAAAGTTGCTTACCGCTGTCCCTATGTATGCTTAGATCTTTTAAAGTACGCAACGGATTTTGATGTGCTTTTTTTAATAGAAAAAGTGATTCAAGAGAAAGGTTTATGTGCATAGTTAATACAAGTATAATATATTCAATATCAGTACCCGTGCGAAGCTGGGGCGGGTCGCTAGTTAAAAATAAATTATATGATCAATAGTTGTTTCGGCAGCCATAAGTACCAATCGAAGGAGTGTCACATCCAGCAAGTCCCATGGTTAGTCGTGACCCATCACGGGTGCTTCGTGACGGCCGCTTGTCTCAATTCAATACGGCTCACATGCAAATTTGTGTTGATTGTCGTCTGTATCGGCAAATAATCGACCGGAGTCTGGCGGGGCCCGGGTCCCTGCGGGTCCCTGCGAGTCCCTGCGAGCCAGGGACCCCGCACTGCCCTTTGGAGGACATTCTATTGAGTAATAATATATTCGATGGCAGATTCGGATTCTGTTGGCGGATTAATGGTATTAATTTAGATTTAAATTTGGTGAGAGTTATTTGTATTGAGCTGAGAATTATTTGAATTGCTGTGTGATTTGACTATTAACAAAAATAAATGGTTTTATTTTGTTTCAAATGGCTGAATAAAGATTGCAGGGCCAGAGTCTTACTTTAAGACAAGTACCCTTAGCCCCACTTTGCTTTGACTCTTCTGCAAGGTCCCTACGTCCAGTAGCTATTGGTCTTACAATTTTTCAAAAACAGTATTACTAAATTTCTCAGACCCTCATTACGCAGGCATTCAGAATAATGACAAAATTACTTTCATCAAATAACAAAGACGTCACAAGACGATGATAAACCATTTTCCGCCAATCAGGGCGCCGCAATATTCCAGTGATTAGGGGTAGGTAGGCACTGGACAGAAACGCGTCATTAGTTCGAACCCTTACAACGACGTCCAAGCATTCATCAAATTGATTGACATCGGATTAAGTGTGCCAGTACTTTGGAGGACAAAGTATTCAAATAATACACTGGGCCGCAAAATTTGCGGGCGCTTATAAAAAGTATTAGTTTTTAGGGAAGAGTTTGTTTAAGACGTAAAATGACTTTGGACAACTATATTATGCTGTAGTGATTATTTAATTTAATTAATCATCCCAGTTTATTGGTATTAAAAAAAGACATACAAAACTTTTTCCAAAAGTCTGTATTCCCTTTAATTATGTTTATATTCTATTTTTTTATTATTTAGGCCATTATTTTGCCTATTTAGACCATATAATAATGTAATTGAATTTAAATTATTATTTTTTTTGCTTTTATGTAGCCCCTTCAAAGCCTCGAGAAAACAGTCATTTGCTTTAGGACATCATTAAACTGATGGAGAAGGAGAGGGAGGCCAAAGAAAAGGCCATTCCTTATGCGGTCAGTCTCCTTGTTTGCTAGCATTACTACTTCGTAGAAGGAGGCGACCGCCTGTCACTCTTCCTCGCTCTGGACCATGGCCTGTACCAAAGCTCAGCGCGAGAGAGCGCCGCCGCCGATAGTCCCCACGAGGACGCGACGATGCTCCTTCCAAGATGGGCACACCTCTATCGTATGCTCCACCATAGCCTACGGGCGTCTCTTCCGCACGGAACTGTGTTCCTTTGGTTACACTTTACGTGGTAACGCCACTGTAACGGTCTTCCGCGTGGTAACATTCCGCAGACCAATTTCAAATGCTCATGATGCGATTACCAGTCCATTCACCTCTAAAAAGTCCAACCAGAGCCACTCAGAACAGGCTTAAGCCTTCAGTTATACATACACAATATCACTATTGTATTTAAGCCTTGTAATCAAAATAGGGTGTGTACATAAAGTGGGTGGTTATTATGCACAACAACTTAATCCTCGACACGTGCTTGTTTGCGACACGTATCTCTTGCGAAGAGGATCGCATTCTATACTGCTTGGTTTATGAGTATAAGAGAAGCGGGGGTTTGTAGGTTGTTAGATATGTGTCTAAGTAGTAAATTTTGATCGTCTCTATTCTTCTTACTGAAAGGCTGGCACTAGTTTATTGCAATTAAAAAAAGGTCAAATTTTTAACCGCCTACGTCGAGTTTACCCTACAATTAGCGCTTATTCCGCCATGTTCGCACATGTACGACCAACGTTATATATCTATATCTTTATCTTCTGTTTGAATTTTATATTGAAGTGCTGAGCAAAATGGATTAACCAGTCGTAAACACACGGCCCTGGCATTTGCCAGGCATTGCTAGGCATTTGCCATAAATGTTCCCACTGCAGGAACACAGGCCCCTCTCTCTAGGAGAGAGAGAGGAGGCCTGGCAAATAAAACGAGAAAACTATAAACAGCAAGTTGGGCAAGTTCTTTAGTGGAAACGTTGCCTTACTTTGAACTAAAAATTGGTAATAATTTAAACAATATCCACTAATTAAATTATCAAACGAATTATATAATTTTTTAACCATGTAGAGTACAAATGTTACTTTAAGCTTACCTCGGAGTGCCTTGAAAACAAATATAGCATAACATATAGTACTAGTGACCCGCCCCAGCTTCGCTCGGGTACTGATATTGAATATGTTATGCATGTATTATACACATAAACCTTCCTCTTGCATCACTTTATCTATTAAAAAAAAACCGCATCAGAATCCATTGCGTATGTACTTTTAAAGATCTAAGCATACATAGGGACAGGCAACTTTGTTTTATACTATGTAATGATATAACTTAGAGACCAGAAAAGCTATAATATCTTTGAAACGAGGCCTGTGATATTGACTGCAAAGTACTGGATATTGAGGAAATACAACAGAATAAATATATAAGTAAAGTGAGATTCTACACTCTACCCAATAAGCTCCTTTCGTCAATAGAGGTAATTCAATTTTATAAGGAAAACCTGTCACATAAGTCAAAGAGGAAAATCATAGTATGTCTTTTCGCCTGTTCGATATCTTAACTTCTGAAAAGTAATATGTTATTTTTTTATGGTGGGTAAAATTATGTATTGACGAATCCTGCCCAAAGGTGGAGCGGAAACAGTGTTAGACTCTTACTGACTAAACGTTCCGCCCTGTTTCTCCTTAGCCTTCATATCGGGGTTGGACCTTCTTTTCAGAAATCGAACCCGGGCCCCAGTAGGGTTTGGCACTGCGGTTGGGCCTCTACGTTTGCTGACAACTCCTTGAGGTGTGCGGGAACAGAGCGCGCCGTCGACGACTTGGTTTGGTCCGGACTGTTACCAGACAACCAGACGCTAGCCATCACTCACCATCCATAAACACGCGCCTACGGTGCATACATCAAATAAAAACAAATGCGAGTAGAGGAAACATCATCATCATTGTTGAGTTAAGCTCGCCTTTGTACATGAATTTACTAATTACTGTGTACTATTACATGTTTTTGTGTACAATAAAGAATAAAGAATAAAAACGTGGTCGAAGATCTGTTATCACACTTACAAAATAAACCCAATTTTTTTTTTTCATATTTACTCTTTATATTTATGTTAGTCTGTAAACCTTGCGGTTAAAAAGTCTAATCTAAATGGTAGTGGTGTATAGACCAAGATGCCTCATACTAAATCATTTATTATTATTTTAATAAAGGCAATATCGCCTTTAGTTTAACACTTGTACCACACACTAAAGAATATCCAGCTTAAAACGAGCTTAACCAACGTGCATTGTACTGAACTCATCACAGCTAATAGTATTCATAAACGCAGCGAATTCTGACTAAATAGAATATTTAATTAACACAAAGCCATGTTTATTTATAATTAAATGGCTTAACCACAAAGCTAATTAGGATTTTTATTTAATACAACTAATTGTATTTAGCTTACCTGAATGCTTAGTTGCATTCCTATTAAATAAAAAATATAGGAGTGAAATACCACTCACTGACATCATGAAATCTCAAAAACTATAAAACCTACAAACTTAAACTTTGGCGGGTAGGTTCCTTATAGGGGTTCCCTACTTGTTTTCGAAAGTTGATGATTTGATTTTTATTATATCGAACACGGTGTGTCGATGAATTATGTCGTCGAAAGTATGTAGTAATTTATATAAATTAAATGTCACGGACAACAGTAGGCTTTTCAAACCTACAAACTTTCAAAGTAATATAAATTACAGAAAAAATGAGCAATCATTGTAGGGTTTTTCGTAACAGGATTTTTCGCTCAAATGTTACATCGCACCAATAACGCATCGACGGAATAAAACATCGTACAACTAAATTATCGACACACCGTGTTCGATATAATAAAAATCGAATCATCAACTTTCGAAAACCAAGTAGGGAACCCTCGTTTTTTTCTAGAAAATTAAAAGCGCAATGCGCCAATTTTTAAATCACCACGATTTTGAAATACTACATCCCTCCAATCCAAGAGCTATCCCTGAAACTTCATGCATCTATCAGTCAATCAAAGTTGCGTCCAAACTGTCCTTTGTCCAGGAATTGAAATTGTACTGTTCGGATGGACAGGGGAGAAATAGGCAGTCCACAGTACTGTCAATAAGATTTCAGGGTGTTGAAAATTTTGAATGTTGTGAGAATGTTTCAACAATATTTTAATTTTTTTGCTCTCGTATATTTGGTCATTTTTTACTGTGAAAACATTTGTGACATTTGACTTTTTTGTGCGTAAAATAAAGAAAAATATTAGTGAAAGCCACTGCCTACTGGAAAAAATCTACAAGTCCGTGAAAAGACTAGGTCTTTTCACGGACTTGTAGATTTTTTCCAGTAGTGTCACACCGCACGTCTAGACGTGCGGTGTGACACCAGTAGAAACATTGAAAAATTAGTATTTACTAGCTTTTGTCAGCAGCTTCGCCCGCATACATAAAATATAGCCTATGTCACTCAGGAGTAAAGCAGCTTTCTATTGTTGCTAAAATTTTTCCAATCGGACCAGTAGTTCCAGAGATTACCTGTTACAAACAAAAAAACAAACTTTACCTCTTTATTATATTAGTGTAGATTAGATAAATTTTAAGACAGGAGGCAATTTCTAAATGAAAGCAAATCGATGTCTTGTCTTGTCTTGGTATGGTCATTTGAAGAGCTCGTGAGGAGTGATATGAAGGAAAAGAATGACATACTCGACCGCTTAAACTCATAGTAGACTAGTCATGCGTATGCATACAACAACATTATAGTTTACCAGGCATCACTTCAAACCTCAAACTGGATGATGTGTGGCTATCAGAAGAACAAAACCTACATATCTCAACACCGACCCTGAGTAATGGTAACGGTAACGGAGCTGACTTACGAATTATACCACGCTGTCAAGAAAGTACCGGGAAAAGATTAATAATACACAAAATTTTTGTTAATCATCTAAATTTATTTTATCACCTTCAAAGTATGCCCCTTCAGAAACAATACACTTACGCCAACGAATTTCTCAATTATCAAAACATTTTTTAAATTACGCCCTTAGAAGTTCGGGGTGCTTGAGGTTCATGTTCGTGTATCGCTGACAACTGTGCCACCAGTCTTCTTTTTGTAGAATACCATTTGTATAACACATTTTTATGACTACTGCTATCCGAAAACAGCGCAACCGCACAATATACGACTTCTTTGTTTCCAGGTCTAACTTAGATTCTCAAGACTATGTTTAACAAACGGCATAACAAAAACAAACACTTCCCGCCATGTTGGCTTACATTACAATATATAAATAGGAGTACAAAAAGCGATGCGGTCGGGTCCGGTCGCGACCTTAGCAGTTAGGTACTCGTAGTTAGGTGTAACGAGCCAGTCCTAGCCCACCGCAAGCTTGTTAGACAAACGAGGCCAAACATGTGTTTGTTTTGCATTTTTTAGACTGGCAACCCTCGCAAGCAGAGGTACACAGTACACAATACAAAGGCGGTCACATTTCACAGACCTAAAAATCTATGGTAGTGTTTGTACTTGTTTTTCGGATAATCACAGAGGATAGAGGATTTATTTTTGTTTGCTTAGGTCTCCTTAAGCTTGTGTGATACGGCAAAGCCTTGTTTGTCTCACCTTGACATCTCAAATAAGCTTTTTTTGCCAAAGGTTTTTTCTCACAATTCATCATTATGTATGAGCCAAAAGCTAGACTTACCCGTATTTTGTTTGAATCCTAACAGCAACATTGGCATAATCGGGATAGGTACAGGCCATAAACTTGAGCGGGAAGGAATGGCAGGCAGACGCTTTCTTCTGCTAAATAGTAACGCTAATGTAGGTGGCGATAGCACGCTTGAGGGAACGGCCCTCACGCCCCAACCGCTGAATTCCATACCCTAATTTCCACACCCGGTAAGAGTCGCCTTACGAACGGCAAGCTATGTGTAGCCCAGCCATCCGGTAACATCCATCCTGTTTTATGAAGGGATCCAGCGAGTACGAAGCCTACTGTGGAACCCAGAACGCAAGGCAAAGAAGGAATATGGGAGTGGGTTTTAATCAGAATTTTGATTATAGAATCATTGGATGTTTTCTTACCTAAATAAAAAAAAAATATAAGGCAAAATTTAGACTTATGTATATCGTTTGTCGTGATTAAAAATATAAATCTTAACACCAACATTGGCACAACCACAAATCCAATCTCAACAAAACCCGTCACCCGAACTAAGCAGACATAACGAACAGCGTGCTAGGGAACAAAACTAAACAAAAACGTCACAGCTCACAGGCCACAGCACAAACATCAGGCATTTGAACAATAACTAGCAAAAGGCTTTAATCATTTCATTCGTGACAAATTCCCGTACAGATTTAATTGATGGCCACGTCATCTGAACTTGGTCTATAATTGGGCGATGGTGAGTGCGCGCTAACGAGGTCCCGAGCAATGCACATGCCAAAACACGTAGAATAGACTTCCTATATCTTGTGCTGGGTGAAAAATTACATTTTAGAGCGAAAGAGGAAATTGTATAGGTCAGCTGTGTCCTATTTAATTGGGTCGCGAAGGGATATAGGTCGGTGGGTGAATAGCGTGGTTGTAGATTCGGGTAAATGCAATTTTGAAACTAATCAAACAAGCTTTTATAGCACGGTTGGCGCAGTAGTTAAGCGAATGGGTGCTGTGCTGCGTGTCGTAGATTCGATTCCCGCTCCCGCTTGGAACAAGTTTTCTTGTGTATGTGACTTTACATGTTTGTAAACATAACCACGATACTGGAGTAATTTCTAAAGTGTTGTTGTTCAGTTGGCTTCGACCCTTTTGCAGGTTCCCTACGGTTTGCTGACAATTCCTTGAAGCGCACGGGAACAGTGCGTGCCGTCGACGACTGGGCTTGGTCCGGACTGTTATCAGAGGATTGGACGATGAACCACCCATTGCTATCTACAAGTCCGCGCGTACGGTGCATATGTCAAATAAAAAAAAATGTGAGGAGAGGAAAAAATTGTCCAAGATGTATTTTCACACTTACTAAATTTACCCAAAAAAAGTCAAGCTGTTTCGGAGGATTTCGATAACGAACACTGACACGAGAGTATAAGACCGATCGTTGTGCCGATATTTACTATGACTAGTATTTTTTTACAGTGGGAAAAATTTCAAATGACGATTCCCGCCTTTGGGCGGTACCTGAGACAGTGTCAGATTTCTACTGACTAAACGACCCAACGTTCCTTTCTCCCTTAGATCCAGGGCCCAGATGTTCGACTGTCTCACTAATTATAATGATTATGATAATAGTGAACATGTAATTATAATCAATGAGACAAAAACTAAAAAGCTAAACACAATAGAACTGCTAATAAAACTTAAACATCTAATACCAAACTCAAAGAATCAAATGAAACAGTACAGTAAAACCACTAAGCTCAGAAAGTAAAGTTACAACTACCCACCTTCGTTAACAACTGTTAATAGGCTTAGTAATTCTACTAACTGTGACACATAGCTAATGATGATTTGTTTTAATGGTGGGCAAAAATCAACTCTTAGATAATGAATACTGTAAAACATATACGTATACGTATAACGAATACAGCAAATTATAATCAGTGAGACTAAGACTAGAAAGCTAAACACAATAGAACTGCTAATAAAACTTAAACATCTAATACCAAACTCAAAGAATCAAATGAAACAGTACAGTAAATCCACTAAGCTCAGAAAGTAAAGTTACAACTACCCACCTTCGTTAACAACTGTTAATAGGCTTAGTAATTCAACTAACTGGGACACAGAGGGGACAACTGGAAATAAAAAAGCATGATGGAATTAATCCCCAGTGCTGGCTTAGCCTAGTTAATTCTCAATAGGCTAACTTTAATCTAGAGTCGCGATCAACCTGGATCAACTTTATTTTTCATTTCCTCTCTAAATTGACCCTTTATTTAAAGTAATGGTTGCAACTTTTCTCTACAGAATAAGGTGTTAATTTTCAGAATTTGTTGGTAGTTTTTGAATTGTGATTAGTTCTAGAGTTTATTATACCGAAGTATAAAAATGTATAAGTAGATTTTATGTATATATAAGATATTAAATGTGTTTTTTTTTCAAGTTGGTGCTATCTATATTTTTATTTAAAAAAAAAAAACACAGAATTATAACTTAACTTGGTACAGAAAAAACATCAACATCTATAAAAAAAGATAAGCTCGAATTGATAACCCGAATAACATAAAATTTGAACATAGCCAATTGGCGCTATGTTATATTGTGAAATAATGTGGACAATAAACAGATATGCAATTGTAGCAATATCAAAATATAATAAATATTCATCATCATCCTTTTTAATGTTCCCGCTGCTGGGACACAGGCCTCCTCTCAAGGAGAAGGAATGAGCTATAATCAACCACGCGAGCCCAGTGTGGATTAGTGGAACTCGTCTTCAAATTTTTGGTTCTAAGACATGACACGATATTTTTCTTCACCATTTCGAGAGCAATGGTGATGAAATAAATTACACAAGATATCGCTGAAGAAGTTACAAAAAAAAAATCAAAACACATAGTCAATCTGGAAAACTCCCCTGGAAGTCGAATATTACACTGGTAATACTCATTGACCTACTAAAACTCTAATTTCCTTTCGCCAACCACAAATCACTAGAGATTTGTAACAAAAATTATGTTAGTCTGCAGTAATAAAGTTCAATTATTTCGCAGTCTCTCATCTGCAGAACATTTTAAATTACTGTTTTCATAAAAACAACAAAAAGTTAAAATAACCTCGGGGTTTAGACATCGTTATCTCTTACTATCCTTGTAGATGACGAAGGACGATTTAAAAACTAATTACCTTCTTTGAAAGGAAAATGTACCTACATAAAGTTTTCTAAAGTTAGTTTTCATAAAGACGTTAAGCGGAGTTGAGTCTTGGGCAGGAAATTGAGCAATTTTAGCATTATGTACGAGTAGCGTGCGCGCGTTGATTGTAGCTAAATATTCAAGAAAACAGATATGTTTTAAGACACGTAAGCGTATATGACGCGTAATTTAAATGAAAATTGCTGTTGCGATACCTAACATAATGAGGACACGCTGGAATATACTGTAGAGGTGTGCCCTGCTTGGGAAGAGCATCGCCATGTCCCGTGGGGGACCTTGGTACAGGCCATGGTCAGGAGCGAGGAGGAGCGGCAGGCGGTCGCCTAGAAAAGAAGGAGGCCGACCGCAAAAGGCAACGGAGTTTACGCCCCAGACGCCGCCGGAATTTTGATCCTGATTTTCGTCCACCGTAGGCTGGGGATTGTGGACGGCGAGCAATGGTTAACCCGCCGTCAAATCATCTGGTAACCGTCCGGACCAAGCCCAGTCGTCGACGGTGTGCACTGTTCCCGCGCGCCTCAAGGAGTTGTCAGCAAACCTTAGGGACCCTGCAGGAGGGTCGAAGCCAACAGAAGGGGTCGCGTCTGCAAGAAAGACTCTGTCCCTGGTATGTATGACTACGTAGGAATGGGTAGTTTAGTCAGTAAGAGTCTGACACTGTTACCCGCTCCGCACAAGGGCGGGATTCGTCATTGGATGATTTTCACCTACCATAAAAAAACCTACACCATCTCCTCATCCATCCATCTTGTGGGAGGCCTTCCAACGCTGTATCTTCCGGTACGCGGTCGCCAGTCCAAAACCTTTCGACCCCTAAGTATGTTCGTATTGGTAAATCCTTTCACCAATATATACATTACATTTCCGAAAATGTAAAATACTGTTGACATCAATACAGAGAATATTATTCAATAGCTTTATTAAAACCATTCACTTAATTGCAATTAATAGTTACAAAATAGCCTCGTGAACAGGCGCAATAAAACCGACAGCGAATAAATGCTTCGTCAGAAATTAAAAGCACTCGGGATCATTCGGAGAACCCTCATCACCGAACTTCGTAAAACCCGAATCAAACGGTTTTTGTGAAACAACCCTCATTCTAAGTTTAAATTAATATAATCAACAATCTAACACCATCGGTCAATATTGAAGTTCATATTTTATTTGTTTTCTATAACTTTGTTTTGGGAAAGTTCAATGAAGCTAAAGTTATTATTCAAGGTCAAGGAAATTGATTACTTTGACTTCCTTAACTCTGTATTGTTATTGTTAAACAATATTCGTAGGACTTGGGTAAATATTTGACGGTAGTCGACATTGACTTTGATAGAGAATTGGATGAAAATTTTCCTATAAATAACAAAAGTGCCAGACCTGTCAAAAGCCCAAACAGATTTCATTAGAATAATATTTTTCCGAATCGACAATCCAATTCATAAACAGGGACAAATGAAAGCCACAAAAATGGCCGTCATAATAAACAAAATAGCCAAGTAGGAAAATTTATTAGCATACTCCCATTACGACTTAAATGAGGGGACAGATACTGGAGGAGCGGCGTTGAACAAAATTTCAATTATATCAGTGGAGGAGTGCAAACGGGCCGCGCTTCCTCCGCCCCCTGGCGCCTTCAGCCAGAACTTTCTGTTTACATTTTGTTAACGGAATGAGAATTTAAAGCGAAATTTCTTAGCAACAAACGTGCGTTAAAAGTCAACGTAGGAGTGGAATAGTTGTAGCGTGAAATCGTCGCCGGGCGGAGGTCGTGCTTCGAGACGCGTGTGCAGTTTATATTCGCTCACGAATTTCAATGTGGCTGTAATTTAATTTGGCTGTTTTTGCTTTTAATTTAAGTTTCGACAGTCTTAATTCCTTAATTCATAATAAATTTTAATTATAGTCCCCGACGTCGCGATGACTGCAATTTTTTTTTAACTTTCTGTTAACTGTGTTTGGGTTCCTGGTTGTTCTTGTAATTTAAAATTTAACCAAAAAGGCAAGTATATAATCAATGGGATGTATTATATCAACAGAAATTAAGCTAAATTAAGCTGAGTTGCCGTACTATAAATGTAGTTCTTACTATTCTTCATCATATACCTACGGCATCATCAACACCGTTAAATTTTGGTCATTTTAATCCCGTGGAGGGTCGATCCGGTACATGAAACACTATCGATTTGTAAAGATAAGATTAAAAAATAAACTATTATTTTCTTACAGCTGAGTAGGTTCAATGACGGTAGTGTTCGGTCGGTTGCGTACTAACTATGTACATGTGGTCATTGAACCCTCTCAGCTGTTCTTTACTTATAGAAATGAATTTAGTATATGCGTAAATTAATTTCGGTTTTAGAAAAAAGTAGTTTATTTTTTAATTTTATCTTTACAAATCGATAATGTTTCATGTATCCCGGATCGATCCTCCACGGGATGAAAACGACCGAAATTTAATGGTGTATTGCTGGTTGGCGCAAGGATCAAACGATTAGTTGCTGTTCTCGCGTATCACAGCCACAATTTCCGCACGAAGTAAATATTTTTATGGGCTACAGATAGATTTTCTGAGTTTTGGATACCTATGTGAGTTTACATGTTTGTGAACGCACCCATGGCATTATAGGAGTTAGTGAAGTTTCCATTGCTGAGGCACAGGCGTCCTCTCTAAAATAAGGCGACGTAAAAAAGAACTGACAAAAATCTTACAAACAAGTCATCATCATCATCATTATAGTCGAAAGACGTCCACTGTTGAACATAGACCTTCCCCAACCGTCGCCACAATGACCGCTCCTGTGCGTCTCGCATCCAGCCGTTTTGACCAAGCCATCTGTTCTGCGTGCAATATGCTCTGCCTATTCATTGCTTTTATGTCCTACGTTAAAAAAAATCTTAACAACAAATAATAATAATAATTTTCCATAATAACATAATGGATTGAGTAACTTGTACTCAAATAACATTCGATAAAATAAACAAATAAAAGAAACGAATCTACATCAAAAACTCGATTCTAAGAACTCTCAGTAAATCGTCCTTCATCAACTAACAAGTCATCATCATCATCATCAAAGTTGAAAGACATTTTCTGTTGGACATAGACCTCCCCCAAGCGTCGCCACAACGATCGGTCCTGTGCATTCGTCAAATTCCAGCAATCCTGACCAAGTCATCGGTCCACCTAGTGGGAGAGCTTCAAATGCCGCGTCTTCTGGTATGCGGTCGCCACTCGAGAACCTTTCAGCACCAACGACCATCTGTTCTGCGTGCAATGTGCCCTACCCATTGATTGCTGTTTTTACGTTACGCCTACGTTTTAAAAAAAAATCTTAACAACAAACGATTTTCCATAATAACATAATGGATTTGGTAACTTATATCCGAATAACATTCGATAAAATAAACAAATAAAAGAAAGGAGTCTGCATCAAAAACCCGATTCTAAGAACTCTTAGTAAATCGTCCTTCATCAAACGTTGACCAGTTCTCGTTCCTCCGCGGAGGATCACAGACGTCGTTAAAACTTTTCGGACGGATAACACAGTTACTCTTTTTTTTACAAGAAAAACTTCATCGAAAAGTTATCATGTCTGTTTGTACACGACCTGTTTCTCAGAAACTCACTCTTGACTTTTTATGTACTTTTATTTAACTTTCTATATATATTATGAGAGTTGACTTTAGTTCTGTAATAAGTAACTATGTGAGATGTATTTTTCTCTTCTATTCGTAAGACCCAACCTAAATTTATGTAGGTCAGTATAAATTACGACCCAATGTACTAAAAATAGACGCAAGTAGTTGCAGCTCAATACTTTTTTGTAGTAAAAAAAATTTGAAATGAAAAAGCCTTTGACAAAATTCTTCTAAGTGGTACAATATCCTATACCTAAAGTTATTTCATACAAAAAAAAAATATTTAAATCAAAATTTATGTTTAAATATTATGTCATAATTTTAGGCCACTGGGCTGTAACTTTATGATTTTAAAAAATAGGTATCTAAGGCAGAACATCTAAATATTTTTGTTATTAAAAGTCGATAGGCCGTACAAGGCTGTACTAAAGGTAAGCTGAAGTAATAACACTTAACAATTCGTGGAAAAAACTAAATTCCTCACGTTTATGTTATGAGAAAATATTATTTAGTAAATACATAGATATCTAAACAGCAATTACATTACCTTTCCTTAACAAACTCAAGCCAACATCAATGTTTTATTGCTTCAAGTCAAACCAATCAAGAGGCAAATAAATCACAAGTCAACAAAACAAATGCTAAGAATCACGATTTTTTCATCTACAACTTTCCAAAGAAAATCTTTCATACATTATTCAAGTAGTTAAAGGATTTATTTGGAATGGGCAAAGTTACGGGGTTCAGATACTAGCAATTACTTAAACTAATTAATTGGTTGTTTTCCTGGATCGTAACATCAGCATACTTTTTGCTTAATGAAGCGAGCAATAAAGTACTGCAAGACGGCTAGGGTTGTCACATCTCCTTAACAACTATTCTACATTCAACAAAAACTGAAAATTTTAATTATTTGTGAATTTTTATGGTGGATGTCCCACATATACGTACAAAACGTTTTGGGAGCACATTCATTATGCGTACAGCCAAGGAGTGGAATTCTTTGCCGGAGTCGGTGTTTCCTGATAGCTACAATCCGGGTATCTTTAAGTCAAGAGTGAATAGGTTACTTCTAGGTAAGCGCGCTCCATCGTCGACCGCATCGTCGCTTTCCATCAGGTGAGATAGCGGTCAAGCGCGAACCAATAAAATCTATCTAAAATCAATAAAAAAAAAAGAAAAAAAAATTTTCATGTAAGTAAATTAGAAAGTTATTTGTTTTTATATCCTGTTACTTTTTAATATTTATAAGTAAATAGGAACAGATGATTGGTTAGTCTTCGATTCTTGTGCAAATAACCACAACATAATTGCATTTATTTAAACTAGTTTTATTAAATGCTTATCTTATCTTTAAAGATTTATCCAAATGTCTAGTTTACAGGATACTTGACCCATGAGCTAGTTTATAGCGTATAGCATTATCATGTCTGTATGTCTTTTGTGCATATTTCAGTTAGCAAGCGATGCAGAGAAGTTTATTGATGCCACATATTTAGTAATTTTGTTAGCAGTTCTGGTTTTAAGTGTTTGTTTTTTAATAATGTTTAATAATTGTTCCTTAGTTTAATGTCATAATATTTCATTGCAAATAAACCATCACTTAAACAAATACCTAATATCATGAAGAACCTACTTACAAATCCCAAAAAAAGTTTAATTATAAGTGTAGTACTAAACTTTTTGAAATTAAACTTTTCTTTAAGAAATGAGAGACAGCCCTATTCTAAACGAGAATTGCAATCTCAAGATGAGTCCGGCTCTTGCGAGTTTTCATACAGTCGCCGCCGTCTCGAAACAAAAAATTCGGATAAATTGTAAATTTTTCCAATAGCGGACTATTCGACTATAAATAATGTGCCTAACAAAGTATTGCCTTCTATGGATGCCAAATAGACTTATTTGTATGTAATTCATATAAATAAGTCTATTTGATTAGTTTGAATAAGGATTTTTATTAGTGTAGTTATAAGGATTTAAAACTTTTTAATTGTTTGTATAAAATTCTGTTTTTCTTCTTATTTCTTACATTACGTTATACTACTTACTCGTAGCTATATTAACTAGCTTCTGCCAGCGGTTTAGACTTTTATTTTCGTAAAATCCGTTCTTAGCAGACCTCTACTACACCCTTTAAGGAACCTACTTGCCAATGTATCCTGTCCGATTTCAATTTAGATATTTTCAAGCCTAAAGTGAATAAAATAGTGCGCTTCACCATCTACAATTGCATCACTGCTTACCATCAGATGGGACAGCAGTCAAGCATTAGTTTTTATAATCATAAAAAAAATATTTAATAAACTAACTCAAAAGAATTGAGTGCTATCCCAGTAATTAGTTCGTCCAGAGTAAGTATTTTGTTAGTTGCAGCAATTAATTCAATGAGCTCAATAGCATCGGCAGCTTAAGAATGGACGACTTTTCTTGTACTTTCTTTATTGCTGTACTTTAGCTTTTAAGGTAATGACTGACAAAAGAACAGCTAGAGAAAGAAAGAAAAAACGTTACACATAGTAGAAATAAAATAAATGAAATCGAAAGATCTCTTTTATTATGATGATCTGGCTGATGAGCATTAAAAAGATAGTGAGATAATTGGTTGAGGCTCACTTTCAAAGGACCATTAAATGTTTTTTTATTTATATATTTTGGTCAGTCAACAATTGCTTATACCATATAGTCCAGTGCAAATAGCACTGTTAATGATAAAAAGTGGAACAAAATAGTAGTAGAATGAAACCCATTGGAAAAGGAAGATAATATAGCAAAAATTTAAGGAAAAATAAGTTACGGTCGATCTTAGGTCGGGAAGCGGATGGGTGTGAGGTTTTAAGGGTAAAAAATGGTTTATCTTGATTTCCGGCAAAACTATGGGTTTTATGGAAAAAAGTCTAATAGTAAACTTGTAGCTCATAAAAAGATCTATCACTTTTGTATTTACACTTTTTCACATAGTCTCAAAGTCTATGTGAAAACTCCAAAAAACCGAGATTTTGAATTTAATTTTTATCTCCTTTAAAAATTACGTTTTTTTCACAAAATTTGGTGAAAAGTTTCCCTTTCATGTACTTACCAAACTTGCTATAATTTTTTTTATTTAAAATATTCACAGTTGCATACACAGGGATAAGCAACTTTGTTTTATACTGTGTAATGATGTACTGAGGTGTTTATTAAATTTTTTATAAGATTTAAAGGGGATTTCATGTTGGAAATGTGACTTTTGCGGTTTTTAATAGTGATTCCAGAGGAAGGTTTATAGGTATAATACATACCCTTTGCAACCGCGAGAAGCTGGAGCGGGTCGCTAATAATGATTAAACAAAAGTAATTTCTGATTCGAGATTATTTAGTTTTTTTTGAATTTTCTGAAAAAAAAAATACTGTATTAATGTATACTTTTTTACACCATCAAAAAGTAAAGATTCCAATTAATAAGAAGCCAATATTTAAAAAAAAAAATCACATATTTTTACGTGAGATTTTTTTATTGAAAAATAGGCTGTTTTTTCGATGTTAAGTCAAAATAGAGAGAAACTGTGAATATTTTAAATTAAAAAAAATATAGCAAGTTTGGGACATGAAAAGGAAAGTTTTCACTAAATTTTGTGAAAAAAAAAGTATTTTTTAAAGGAGATAAAAATTCAATTCAAAAACTCGGTTTTTTGGAGTTTTTACATAGATTTTGAGACTATGTGAAAAAGTGTAAATACAAAAGTGGTAGATCTTTTTATGAGCTATAAGTTTGCTATTAGACTTTTTTCCATAAAACCAGCAGTTTTGCCGGAAATCGAGATAAACCATTTTTTACCCCTAAAACCGCACACCCATCCACTTCCCGACCTCAGATCGACCCGTAATTTATTTTTCCTTAAATTTTTGCAATATTATCTTCCTTTTCCAATGGGTTTTATTCTACTACTATTTTGTTCCCTTTTAAAAGCTATCTGCACTGGTCTAATACATTAACAATCCATTAAAACGAAACATGCATTCATAAGTTATTAATTCAATATTTCAATTAATTACATGCTAACACAAACATGATCTATATTCGTTTATACATAATAATCGTCCACTGTTGTACATAGGCCTTTCCCAAGCACAGCCACAACGACTAGTCCTGTGGGTCTCGCATCCATCAAATTTCAGCAACCCTGACCAGGTCATCGGTACATCTTATGAGGAGTCTTCCTGTACGCAATCGCCACTCCAGAACCTTTTGATCCCAACGGCCATCTGATCTGCGTGCAATGTGCCCTGCCCATTGCCAATTAAGTTTGGTGATTCTTTGTGTCATGTCGGCAACTTTAGTTCTTTTGCAGATATCTTCATTAATAAATGACCTACAAGGTCATAACAATTATAGTTCTGACCACATTTTCCAACTTTTAACAACACGCAGACAGACATAACAGCCTCGTAAACCTACCAACTTAACAACACCTTTCAAAAACTCAAACAAATTCTCCAGCAATTAGACACATAGACACGTTACAAGGTAATTTACCCACCGCCGTAAAATAAATTTGCTCGCTCGCTTCGCCCAAGGACGAATTCAGACCGGTATGAAATTAACAAAGCAACATGGGAATGGGCAGCGTTTAACGGCTGATGACAGGCCGTGGGCGACGCCTCAAAACAAAGGACTGCTGTAAACTGGACCACAAGGGAACATGACATGTGTGTGGTTTAAGTAAAGAGAAATGGGACTTTCATTTGACAGCTGTGTTGCAGTCACTCTTTGTCGCTGTGATTGTGATAGCGGGCTGTGTTTACGCGAGCGACTGATTTTAGTTTTCTGCAGTATGTACGGGAAGTGTTGTGTTTGTAGAATGAGATACTGGAGTGCTAAGATTAAATGCAATTATTTTGTTGTTATTTACACAGGAAAATGAAATACTACATTCAATTGTTACACTTATTACATTCTTAAAGCTAAAACTCATACAATTATGACATTTTAGCAACCTCATAAAATTTAAAAGTTTAGTGCTTGTAATAACCATCTTAAAATAAATACGGCCTTGACCCAGTGGAATAAGATAAAAGGATCGTTAAAAATACTAATACTTATTTCGCAATGTGTTTATTATTATTTAGTACATTTTACATTTAGGTAATTAACATTGGCAAGAGATTTTACATGTAGGTATATTAATTTAGATCTGTAAATAAATGTCAATTACAGCTTGCAAAATTATACTTTAGTTAAAATTGGACATACATTAAATTACATAAAGGTACAAATGTTAATATTAAAATACAAAACTTTATTTTAAAATACATTGTTTTAATTCTTACATTTTATTTTACACCCGATGAATCTGGATGAGTCCCCATCATATTTCATGTATTATTTTTTAAATTAAAATTAACAGCAGATATTTACAAACTGCTACATTTTATCCCTGTAAGTAAGAAAACAATAAACTTACAACCGAGAATTACGTCGCAATTCTGTTCAATATTTTTTTTATTAAATTGATAGATTCGAGTTTGACCACAATATCACCTGATGATAATGATGTGGCCTATGATGGAGCACATTTACCTAGAACTATTCTATTATAACTGTTCACTACTATCTACTGCACTACTACTAACTATTCACTCTTGACTAAAAGATCCCTAAGTTGTAGCTACCAGGAAAAACAGGCCTCCCGGAGCTGAGGGTTGGTGCGAAAGCGTTACACTGGGGCTCTGGGAATAAGGCAAGGAAGGTAAGGGGTAAGTTCTTTAGTCAGTAAAAGTCTGACACTGTTTCCCGCTCCGCCCAAGACTGGGATTCGTCATTCGATGATTTTTACCTACCATAAAAAAAAAAATAGGAAAAACAGACTGTTCACGGGGCAAAAACTTTACGAATCCGTTCAGTAATTCCGTTCAGTCTCAAAATCTCAATTGATTAACTAACACCCAAATATACAGTCACATTTATAATACTCATAGTTACGAGACACCATTCCCAAGTCTCTCGTCCTTCCGCAATGTTCAAAATAAACATTATATCACATAAATCACCTAAAACATTTACCCAGCCCGTTGTCAGCTCATCACTTGTCAACATGTCTGAGGCCACAAGGCTCTGGGCTACACCTGCTGGCATTTCACTGCGATCTCTAAGTTTTAAGGGTGCAAAATGTTTATATATGAATGTTTGCATTATCACAACGTTGATTCGGATAACTATGGGTATATTTTTGTAGTCCTAGAGACAAGGGGTTTTTTTATGGTAGGTAAAAATCATCCATTGACACTGTTTCCCGACCTTGGGCGGAGCGGGAAACAGTGTCAGACTCTTACTGACTAAACAATCTACCCCGTTCCTACATCGCCATCTATACCAGGGCTAGAGCCTTCCTTTCAGACACGAACCCTTGGCCTCAGTTGGCTTCGACCCTTCTGCAGAGTCCCTACGCTATGCTGACAACTCCTTGAGGCGCGCGGGAACAGTGCGAGCCGTCGACGACTAGGCTTGGTCTGGACGATTACCAGACGACCGGACGGCGAGCTGTAGAGACAAGGGGTGGTTGTCGAAAGTCGAAATTAGTTTGGTTTGGATAGCTTATATCAATTCTCTACAATTTATGACAAATGTTAGCGAAAGAGGGAAATTCATTATGTTAAGGTCCCAAGGTTTTGGATAAAACTGGTACCATAAGAGTGTCACTATTACAAACGAATATAGCAATAGTATTAAATTTTTTATCATCAGTAAAATCGTCTTCTTCAAAGATCATACCAAGACAAACAATCTCTCTTCAAATTTTCAGTGGAAATAGGTATGTACCAAAATGTTCCGTGACCATCATGAAAATATCTACAACGACCTTCGTGGTCTAAATGAACATTTGACAAATAATGTTTATAAATGATGTTGCATATGAATGATACTTATTTTCGTCAATTTTCATATTGAGTACGCCGTTTTAAGCATTTTCATGATCTTCACAAAGCTTGGGCGCGATTATCATTTTTACAAAATATTCCAAACAATCATACTCCCTTTTACGAACGAAGGACATAGTAAAAAATCCATTTACAGTGAGGTAAGAACCGCAGCTCAAAAAGTAGTTTCAACCCACTTCCATGGTAAAAAGGCGCTGCATAACCCTGTATGTAAATGAAACCGTTCTATTCAAATACCAAGTGCCACATATACCCTGAAACATCCACATAACAGTTTTAAAACCGCATTCAAACATGAAATTCAAATATTCAGTGTGAATTTTCGCTCCCACCTCAAAAGTCGTTAAAAACAAAAGCATGGACGTTGGGAGATAACGATATGAACTCGGCCTAAACGCATAAACGTTTAGCGGTTGTAGTATCAACTAAATAGCTTCCTATGCGAATGAATACCCCACAATGATCCGGTCATAAATGCTTTTACAGTTTAGGCTGTGCGCATACATGGTACTTTCAACGATAGCGTGTAATCTCCCCCGATGAATTTCGATCACGGTGGCCAATCTCAAAAGAGGTAAGTCAAACACAGATGCACTCTCAGTTCTTTTATTCCTGGGATCGGGTCTCCTAGTACTCAAGGAGTAATCTTTGTGTGATCGCATCCGAAATGAAGATATCCGCAATCAAACCAAAGCTACCGACCTTACCCGAAGAATTGCCAAGTGGCAGTGGGCAGGGAACTAAAGGTTCTGGAGTAGTAACGCAGTTTTTTAAGGCCTCCTACCGTGGACCAATGATCTAGTGAGGGTCGCGGGAATCCGATAGATGTAAAGCACTCAGGACCAGCCGTTATGTCAAAACTTGAGGAAGGCATATATGTCTAACAGTGGGCGTCTTTCGGCTGAAATGATGATGATTCCCTGGTGTTATTTTTCCTGACTTTGGACATCCGTAACGTATGTCAAAGATCTACAAGTGAAGTTAGAAATTGTACACAAAAAATGCATGTATTTATTCATTAAATTTTAAATCTACGGAAGGGATTAGGCCTCACGACACAGGGTACCCTAGTGCAGGGGCCAGAGATTATTGTTTATAAGTCAATAAATTGTTTATAATAATATCTTATACAAACACTTGAACCAATAAAGATTATTATTATTATTCAATTTATTATTATTACTAGCGACCCACCCCAGCTACGCACGGGTGCAATGGTGATATTACATACGAGTACATGCATGTATTATACATGCAAACCTTCATCTTTAATCACTCTATCTATTAAAAGCATACATAGGGACAGCGGGACGCGACTTTGTTTTATAGTTTGTAATGATTAAGTTCGAGTAAAACAGTGTAATGATCTTCTCGAGACATAGAGTAATGTTGGTACGTTAAAATGGTCAATTAGACACCAACCAACCTCGACAAGTGTAGCTTAACGTCATAGTTCGATCAGTAAATACTATACATAATATCCTCAAAACAAAGTACAAACATTATTGCAGGCATCATGTCTGGCAGGTATAAACATTTTATGGTTTATCGACGAAGCATTTATGGGGTATTCACCTGTGACATATAAGACTTTTTGAATACATCAAACGCTTTATTTATCATTGCATGGGGTCGTAAATTATGGAAGTTATGTATTGCAAAGTAGTAACTACCCACATGATATTTGTATAGTGCTTTGCGAAAAACAACGTTGCTTTTTTAGAAGTTTTTTTTTTGTGGTGGGAAAATCTTCGAAGGTCGCCCTTGGGTGAAGCGGGAGACTGCATCAGACTGACTAAACGACCTCCGTTCCGTCTTATAATTTGAATTTAAAATAACGCCAGAATAACATTTTCGTTTTTTTTTTTAAATTTTTCTTATTTAAACCATCAAAATATTGTAAACAGTTAATTTATGTAACAGTACTTAAAATTTGGGCTGTTGAATCTTAGCAAAGAGAAAAGCAACAGGTATTTAAGACAAAACGCAAAGCCAGACCGTTTCCTCAGTAGTTTAAAATTTAAATGAACTCCATAGAAATGTTGTAGTCATTCATATGAAAATAAACCAAGCTGAAAATGCTGTAGTCAGTTAGTGTATTTTAATATTGCAGTAGTTTCGTCTATTCTGAAATATATTGTAGATAGAGAGTTAATTAATTACAAAGACAGTATTATAATGCCGATTTAATTACGCGGATGAGACAACACGTCAGGTCGGTTGCGTCATAAATACATCAGCAGTACACCACACCACACATATTGTATGTATATAACTATACTAAACTGCCTGCTATTGCTGCGAAACTTTGGGCGCCTAGTGTACAGAACTATATAACTATTATGTTCGACTATGATTTTTGGTGGATGCGAGAGACATGAGAGATTAGAGAGCAGTGGTGGCCGAGTGGTAAGGCCCCGACTTACGAGTTGTAGGTTGCGGGTTCAAACCCAGCCAGGCGCATTACTTTGTGTAATTTATTTCATCACCACTGCTCTAAAAACGGTGAAGGAAAACATCGTGAGGAAACCGGCATGTCCTAGAACTAAAAATTCGAAGACATCTGACATCCACCAATCCGCACTGGGCCCGCGTGGTGGATTATGGCCCGTTCCCTCTCCTAGAGAGGAGGCCTATGTCCCAGCAGTGGGAACATTAAAAAGGCTGATGATGATGATGTGAGATACACAGGACCAGTCGTTGAGGCGACGCTTGGGGGAGGCCTACGCCCAATAGTGGGCGTCTTTCGGCTGAAACGATGATGATTTGTTTAATTACTTTGCCTATAAAATGTAAAAGGAACAACAAACATCAGTGGCATAACCGCCATCAGATTTATGGTCCAAACTAGGTAGTTAGACTACCTGAGAGAGCGGTTTTCTGGGTCAAGCCCTTGATCCAACTTGCCAATGATAGCCTACTTAGGTATTTGTCGAAGCACTTGGTTATTATGCCGTTAACTGTCAAGACTTGTGGCACAATGACTGCTGCTTAAACATATTTATTTTTTATTTATTTATTACTAGCTTCGGCCAGCGGCTTTGCCCGCGTGATAGTCAATTGGCCCCATCGGTTTTTTTTTTGGTTGGCAATAATCAACCAATAACATCTCCTATCCTTGAGAAGATTGTGAGATAGTATCAGAACGTCAGACTTTTACTAACTAAAAACTTAACCCGTTCCTTCTTAGTCCTACATACTGGGGCCGGACATTGCTGGCGCAGTATTGGAGTGAAAATTGAAAATTGTTCGTAAAATCCGTTGAGAGATTACGAGATTAATCAGCGAGTGATATTTCGCTTTTATATATATATACATATACATATATACATACATATATATATATACAGATTGAAACCCTAATTATTTAGAAAATCTTAGTCAAAAGGGCCTTTCTGTAAACCTTGAAAGTTTACTGGGTAAAGTTTTAAGGTTGAAAAAAACTACACTGAAAAACACCTAATAAGAATTATGACTATAATAGTTAGCAAGAAAATAAGTAAATATATGGCCTTGTAGGTAACCAGACCTTACCTACTGGATAGAAGGGACCTAATCTTTAAGCCAATCAACTTTTACGACCAGCGTGGGTAGGTTATGGCTCTATGTACCTACGTATAGATACTACATATAAGTAAGTATGGATGTATCTTCGTACAAATATAGACCCTCGTACAAAATAATATTATAAATTCGAAAGTAACTATCTGTCATTGTAACTATATGTCTGTCTATCTGTTACGCCTTCACGTTTAAACGACCGAACCAATTTTGATGAAATTTACAAAATAACAAACATCCACCGTAGGCACGGGCTTGCAGACGGCGAGCAATGGGTAACCCACCGTCCTGTAATCTGGTTCCCGCGCGTCTAAAGGAGTTGTCAGCAAACTGTAGGGGCCCAGCATTATCGAAGCCTCCTATAACCAAGGGTTGATGCGAAAGCGTATAACTATGGCCCTGGGGTCAAAGCAGGGAAGAGACGGTGTAGGTTGTTTAGTCAGTAAAAGTCTGACACTGTTTCCCGCTCCGCCCAAGGGCAGGATTCGTTATTGGATGATTTTACCTACCTTAAAAAAAACATAACAAACATATGCAAAGATAGACTAGAGCTACAGAAAAGACGTAGGCAATAAATTATTTCGTGGTTTTCTATTTTTTATGGTGGGTAAAAAAATCATCCAGTTACAACTCCCGCCCTTGGGCAGAGCGGCAGACTGTAAGGACGCTGCAGAAGCCAACTGGGGCCAAGGGTTCGCGTCTGAAAGGAATGCTCTGGCCCTGGTAATAATGGATTTTTTTATGATTTTTAAATATCATAAAAAACCCCATTCCTTCTTTGCCTTAGTTTCAGGGCCCTGGTGTTCACTATCAGATCAGCCAGGGCCCCAGTTGCTATGGGCCCAGTTGCTATTAACCCATTTGCAATATCCCCAGTTGCTATGGGGGTAAGTAACACTTTATCAGTATTGGACAACATTTGTCGTGAGTTTGTTCCCCAGCTACAGTTAAAATGGTTTTATAAATAAACAAAAAATGTTAACGTTCTGGTGTTGCAATAAAAGTGAACGTTTCAGCGGCTGTGGTCACGAGCCAATCAGTCTTCCTTGACCACAAAATGCAAAAATGAAATTCAATGAATTTGTGTAAATCCTGTAAGAGGAAACAACAATGTTATACAATAATAGTAAAAAACATTTGTGATATGCTAGCATAATTGTTTTAAAATATAATATTTAAGGTGGGCCTTCCTATCGTCAACGTCGCGCATAATTTAAAAGCTTGTTGCTGCATTTAACGCAATCTAAAGTGACGTTTGATACTAAAGTAATGTGAAAAAATTGAGATAACACCTGAAAACTTTGTGTGTATTCGGTAATTCTACGGTTTACTAGAATGTTTCACAAAACTTGTTCCAGGAATTAAGTTTTTTTAGTGAATCCTTAAATTTTTTGAAAAAAAAAATCATCTTTAAGAATTTCGATTAAATGCGCGAGACTTATATAGAAGTACTTTTTTATATTTTTAATATAGGAGTACATTGTGGGGAGCCAAGTTAAAATAGCAACCAAGAATTAAAATAGCAGATTTTTAGAGGTCTTTACTGGATTACACTCAAGCAAATTTATGTTTTGATTTTATAGAAGCCTAACTCATATCCACGAGATATCTGTGTATCCAAAATACTTGAAGAAAGATGTATCATAACATTATAATTACGTAAAAGCGGTTATATGAAAATGAACTTCGGTTTGGCCGCTGTTAAGATATTATGACTACTTCTTATTGTGCTATTGTTTAAATAAATAAAATGAAATTGCTTCGCTAAAAACCTACAATGCTTCAAGCAAGCATTGATGGTTGCTCACAAAAATGTCTTTACGAAACATTTTAAATGTGAGATCAGTGAACCCACCCTACTAAACAACCCTATGAAAGGCTAGGGGACACTTTACGGCCTAAAGTACTTTTGGTTTATAGACGTAGCCATGTGAATTAGGTGTCATAAAGTAGTACATAAATATACTTTTACATATATTAGGGTACTTGTATAATGAGACGTTAGGTTAACGCTAGTAAGTTTAATTGCCTTACATTAGGGTGGGAATTCATTACATAACTTCTCATTTTCTGTGAAGAAACAGAAGGAGTGTTAGACTTTTAAAACATACCCTCAATCCCTTCAATAGCCAGAATTCTGTACCTTTAGGGAGTCTTTAATTTTTGATAGCCCCGCATGCGTAAAAAGCGGGGGGGGTTACGTTGACATCATTGGATGATTTTTACCTACCATAAAAAAAAAACCCGCAAAAGTCCATTTCATTCAAGTATTTATTATAATGAGTGAAATGCGCATGCGGAACGCGGAATGTGATGTGAGGGCAGCAGCCCCGCATACGTGGAACAATTCCGCACGCGCACGACATTAAAAATACTCTTAGTGCGATTTTTTTATCGTACTTATTCGGCGTCACGATAAAAGTGGCGCTTAATGACAATAACAGCAATCCTTTCTTTTCCATATGATTTGATATTTAGGGTACGTTTTTTTGAAAACTCCTACTAAACCATCTATTTTTTTTAAATTATCTTCCACTACTTCATATTTTTCTAAACCTCCTTCCTAGCTTTAAAACAAGGTAATAAATACTTTTTGTGAACTCAACGGGCCTTGTCTGTCAGCACCAAAGTAGTTAAAATCTTAAAGTACATTGATGAGACCTTTATTTGCTAAATTCACGCTAAATACACTTCAGCGATTTGTTGGGCTATTAATAGTTTTTTTTTTTTTATATAGCTATAAACTAGGGCTTGACTGTGATCCAAACTGATGGTAAGCAGTGATGCACGTGTTATTGGAAAAATTATGGTGTCTCTTCCTCAAAGGCTTATTTATTAAGAGTTAAAGTTGAGTCTAGACTTGTTCTTCCTCTCTAAACCATTTTATTTTTCTACGACATTTATCTAAGGATTAACTCAATTGCAGACAACATTCAGAATAACCACCAGTTCGCACCTGAGCTTATCATACTTTTTCCAATAAGAAAACCTGCTTGCACAATAATAATAGCAAATAGCCCACGTACAAGGCGATATTAGTAATAAATTCGACACCTCATCTCGTTCCAAATGTATCTCGATTACCCATAATGGCACAATAGGGCCATATTGAATGGAACTCGAGTTGGCACCTGCTTTGCCGGCAACACCGCCGCGCAGCGTACCTCCGCTAACAATGGGTTTGTTTAAGGGAATTTAGGCGTTGCGTTACAAGATTTGTGTAAGGTTATAGAGAGATTCCTATCACAATATATTGGGGATAAGTACAATCGTCTATCATGAACATTGTTTTCGGTGACAAATCATTAAAGCTCCCTCCACTCTGGATAGCGAGACAAACTGATAGACTGTTACTTAATAAGACCCACTTTAATTATGCTTTGCAGTTCAGACCGAAATTCTTTCGCATTATCTCTTCTTTAATGTCTATCATGTAGATATTGAATGCGGAAATAAAATACCAAATGAAAAAATAATGTATCGGGGATTTAGAAAAGATTTATGGCTGATGAGATTTGATTAATAATCATAGATAGAATCTTAAATTTTCTGTATTCTAAAATTAGTATTGACATAGGTATGCTTTGCTAACTAAACACATATTTGTAGAAAATTCTATCAAAGTAATGACAAAAGAACAAAAGAATTTTAGTCTCGATAATAATCCTACAACATATTCATACGAGCATGCCTTTATACTCCAGCTATCGTACTTATAAAGAAGCTCAAAGAAGGAATTCTGATAACAATTTTAGTCGCGTCTGTACGCTTGTGCTGTGGTTTCCATTCTATGGTCCGCGTAGAAATGTTTGTGCTTTTATGCTGTCACTGACTTATTTGCTTTTAATGCTTACATAAATATATTTTAGTTGCTACTATTCCATACTACCTCCCAAGTATTTCACAATACAGAAACACTACAGAACATTTCGTAAACACAATCTCGTATAGGTAATGGCACATGCCTACCCCTTTTAAAACTAAGCATTCATCATGATTCAATTTCAAGTTATTTTTGTTCGTTACTAAGCTAGAGAGTACAGACGTTATTCACAAAGTAATCTTTAAATTAATAAAACAAATCGATCCGACTCCTGTTCAACTGGTTACGTTTGTTAAGACATGTCAAAACGTAATCTAGCCGCGGACACTTGCAAATGAGTGTGCATCATTCCTTACTCGCTCACAACAATAATTTTGCTATCGAACAACAAAACCTTGGTCCTTGTGTACTAAAATAAAAGGTATAAACTCGTTTAAAAAAGAATTCTCGAGCAGCAAATTAAAGTTCTCAAGTATTGCGAAACTCGTTTTTTTGCGGACTGAAGTAGGGACAGCATAAAAGGATGTTAATTGGTGTTCCTTACTTTCTAAGATAATTGAGTCGTAACTAGGATGCTAGACAATGCGAATAGCTGGCAACATAGTCGCACATTGCGCACCTAACATTTGCATACAGAGCCCTTTTAACTCACAAACGGCGGGTAGATTCCTTGGTAATTACGTGTTCTACAGACCCATTAAAATAGCGACAAGTTAAACACATGTTCACAAGTCGATTGTGAATGGTATTAGTAATGTTGTGGTGTAATAGCTGTTAATAGATCTCTGATTTGATTAGCCTACTTTGATTTATCTATTTGTGATCAAACGCGACTGTCTGTACGCTTGCTAGACAACTGGGAATGTAAATTGTCCCTTTATATTTTAGCTCCAATTCATTGTGAGACAAAGTGTTTAACACCTATAATGAAAAGGAGTAACTCAAAGTTCCTGTAAATTCTGATTTGATTTAAACTGACCTTATAAAGTTGGTTTTACAAAGTAGCGGGCGTTGAAAAAGAGCACGAATTATAAATGTTAAAAAAGAAATACGGAAGGACTATATTTTCATGTCAATACTTTGAATTAACATCATAATGAAAATTTTATTGCTTATTTTGCCTGAGTTGCAATTTACGAGTAAAAGGCATCTTCCCTTTCATTCTTAAACTGCAACTTGTGACAATGTGATTATCTTGTGTATTACGTAAACATACGTCGCAGCTGTCTGGTTAAATTAGCCATCCAATTGGACGCCTAGGCCATTAAAACTAATCGAATCTCAAATGACTGAAGAACAACTAGCCAATATATAGATAAATAATTCGGTATTAGGTACCTATCAATGGTCTCTTTACAGAGCCAAATAACCATATTCTACAAAATGTATATTTTCTGACACGTGTAAATCAACAAATGGCAGATACTGCGAATCCAAATAATGGTCGTGTGTGCGTCTAACATTGCAGTTTGCAACGTTTTACTTTTTTACAACGATAGTTCAGTTTGATTGCCATAGATAAAAGGATGCATGGCAGTGCGAACATTTACCGATTAAACCGGCCTTTACAAATAGAGTTTTAGCCCGATTACAAAAACTATTCGGCTAAAACCGGGTATTTGTGATCGCTTCTGTATTCAAAGTTCGACTGCTAAATCAAGGATTGTACAATGGTGGAATAGATTGGTGGTTTTGGCTTACGTACGAAATATGCGTATAAAAATATTCACAAAGTAGTGTAACCGATCTGTGTAACCGATATTGTAAAAAAAAACCTTGTACAAAACAATTTTTCAATGAAAATATTATTTTTCAGTAAAGTTGCCTGCGGAGAGGGTTGAAAGAAGTACTTTTACTCCCTAGGGAGTTTTACTTTTCAACTGACAGCTGTCAAAATATTTAAAAAAAAAAAACTAGTTCTATTTTGACATTTTTATTGAACCGTGACCCGAATTTCTATACTGCCAGTACAATTGAAATAACATAGAGATAGGAATAATTTAAGAAAACTTTTTTTTAATGACTTTATTTTAATTTACTTTCAACTATTTCATTAAAACTAATATTATATTTGAAAAAAAATGTTGACCTGACCCATTTTTACAATGATAAAATGAAAAATATTGACTGAATAGCCGACCACTGAAAAAAAAAATGGCACGTAAATGCTAGTCTCTCTATAATCTGTGGCCGATTTGGTTTTTCTTGATTTTTTTTTCGAGGTGTAGAGTTTTGTTTACATTTTGCTAAATCTCTGTTATAAGAAATTTGTATTAACACGATAAGTTCATCAGCTTCAGTTATAAATTTAACGCAAGATGCTTAAGAGGAGAAAACCTTTTACCGCCTAAATCAAAAGAAATATACCTACCTAAAAACATACGAAGACCTTTGACGACGACTCAGGTTTTTATTAATTTTATATTCCTCGTAGGTATTCGTAATGAAAAGCACAGGGTTTACCTCGGGTTCAAGAGTTATTTTGTCCCTCGAACTATTAGAGACCTCGCTTTCGCTCGGTCTCCAATAAATTTCTCGGGACTAAATAACTAACTTTCATCCCTCGTATAACAATGTACTATTACAAAATTTGATCACAAACATCGAGACAGGTGAAACTAAATAAAAGCTTGTAAAATACAAATTACATTTTCGGAAACCGATGTTTCTGGTTTTGCTTTTTTGTTATTTAATACGGACTCCGAAAATTACAATTTTATTTTAATTATACAACCGAAATGAGCAGGTTAAAAATAAAACGAGAAAAATCCTTTTACCGCTGAGTTAAACTTTGGACAAAAAAAAACTCTCTAAACAACTTTTGATCAACAAAACCGCACATACTTCTAACTAACCGCTCAAACATGCCTCATTAAAACTAAACATACCTGAGACTAGAAGTATTTACCTCAAGTACGTTCATATACCGCAGGTATGTCCGTTGTTGCCTCGAGTTTGTTGGCCGGTTTAGTTGTAAACAAAAGAGACGCAAAATATACCACAAAGCGTTCTTGTGGTCGCTTTGTATCGTTTTCAATCTACGTTATGAAAGCGTCGTAACCGCTGGCCTCACAAAGCAATATGGCTGAAAGCTTAATATGTATTAACTGCGTCCAGAACTTCATATGCTAATATCAATATTGTTTGATGTGTTTTTGGGAGTGTATCTGGACAGGTTTATCTTTGATGTTGATGGTTGCTGTGGATATATGAATGGAGTAATGGGTGAATGATTACAGAATACCAATTTTGTTTTTAATGTAGAGGTTCTTATTTGATCGGCTTGTGGTGTACATGTCCAGTCTCTCTTAAACTGAGCAGCCTTCTAAATCATGGCAACGATATGTACTTTTGTGACGGGGTTGCAGCTTGCTGACGTTGAGCAATGAGTAACTCACAATCCGGCCACTTTGTCATCGAATTGACAACAGTGCATAGTGTGATCCACGCGCTCCTTAAAGAGACTTCTGTAGGGCCGGAGCCAGCCAGGACCTCGAGGGTTTTCTGAAACCTGTTATCCTATACGTAAAGGGCAACTGATGGATCAGGTGTGATTTTAGCCAGTTAAAGCCTGACATGCACTCTTGCTTTCCCAGATTGGGAGAAGTCGTTAGATGGCTTCCCAACTTAAAACAAAAAGACATGAAGAAAGAGGGGAAAAGGCTTTGAAGTCTTCTTTGAAATGGCCTAAAGATTTGGTCAATACAAGTAGGCGTTTGCCCATCTGTGAAACATGTGGGGCTAGATACAATAATCAGAGCAAATTTTGGTAAATCATTTCAACTACGCAATGCAGGTGTTGCGACTCAAATGAATGACAAATATTTCATTACAATTGTTGCGTGCTTCAAACATTTACGTGCACACAATCCCATAGTTCATATTCCAATTTAGTACCTACTGCCAACAGGTATATGCTACGCAATACTATTGACCACCTAATACCTTTATCTGCTGACAATAGGTGTATCCGAACATCTATTGTATGGGAACTATGGACACTGTAGATTCATGTCCTATAGTTTGATATTCGAAACTGTGAAACTGTGTGTAACAAGCATTATAGAACTAGGTGTTGTTTATGATTTTATAGAAAGATTAGTTGACTCCACCCACCACAATAGCCCACCACACATTTTTCTGACGGATAAATTAGCAAAGAAAAAATGGGAGGGGGAGATAAGATGGGTATTTTCAGACCTGCCTGTTTTTTTAGTTAGTATTAGTATATTTTAATACTAATTAAAAAACATAATAATTGGCGTGCAATATTTGTTAATGATTGCACGCTAAATTATAATACCATATTTTACAGAACTGGACTAATGCGGTGTACCTAACTGTGATGTAATGTATATTGAGTGAATAATGAGTATGCCAAACGAAACTTTTTTCTTTCTTGAAAACTTAGAAAAACCTTCAAGAAAAGCATATTTCGTGTTTACAGCAAACGTGAAACAAATTTTCATATCCTTTGCACTTTAAAGTACAAAAATAATTGTAACTTCAAAGTGATGTTTCTAACTCTGCTTTATTAAATTAATAAAAAAAAATCGCTTGAATATTTTTTTGTTGTTTCACGAGGCGTCGAGAAAATTCCTATTCAAAGAAGTTTGAAAACAATTTCTCGTTTGTAAAAATATTTGAAAATTGTTGCGCGTTTAATAATATTATACATACCGTGGAGTATAAAGTTTTAAGGCGCGTTTTCTCGTTAACGGGTGGGGTGAAGCAAGGGGGGCGAAGGGGTGACATCAAAGTGAATTAGCGAATGTTGTCTAGGGGCGTCCGTTTGTAAGCCGCTTTGAAGTTAGGGCTACCTGCAGGGAACCAGGGAACTCCGTTGAAATGTGCCAAAGCGTAAGGCGTTTTATTTTGATACCACTCCGAAGGGCCCGCGAAAGCAAACGCGCGGGAAAAATGTAACACGCTAATTTTGCCATGAGTATGCTTATTACACGGCGTTTGAAGTAAGCTGGCATCAAAAGATAATGCGTTGTTTTAGATGAGGTTTTACAGAATTCAATTTATGAACAATTTTGTACGGTCTGGTGATTTTGCGTAGGTACTTTTCTAGGTAAACTACACCCACGAAACGCTGAAAGCGTAAATTGTGTTTTTAAAAGCATCACGCTCTTTTATTTTCGACGTACGTACATCACTAATTCACTTTTTAATGAATATTTAGAACAATTACAGTCTTTTATTATGAAATATCCCGGCTTCAAGCAACTAACTATATAGTTTGACCTACATCGTGAAATAACAGATGATACACGTATTTCAACGGCGTCGGAAGAGACGATGGTTTATAAAGGCAGCAAAGATACGTCTTTCTTTTTAATACAGCTTCTAAAAGGGTTGCCAAGCTTACCAAAAAATGTTTTCGCCCATTTTTCTATGGGACCTTTTTGCCGGGGGACATTGAGCTGGGCTCGCGGATTCGCGATAACGTCTTGGTAGGAACTCGCTTTAAGGGGACTATAGCACCTAAAGCGCGGTTACTCTCGAACTGCATTCAAAAGAAAGAGATGTACTAGTGTTTAAGTACCAAAGCTTAGAAATATGAAGCATTTTATTTATTTAAACTTCATGTGCATTTGTAGTACATAGGCGAACTTAATGCCACAAGATATTCTCTACGAGTTTAATGTCCTAAACATTAGGTAGGTCTGCAGAGATGAAATATAATAAAATAAAACTTCTGTGGTCTACACAATAAATAAAAATCTGATATTCAAAATATAATGTCGTAGTATTAGATTTAGTTGTTTATAATAAATCTTTAATTTTTTTTTTATAAAATTAAAACACTCTAACGACAAAACATTGCTTGCAAAATAATCTAGATAAACAATCAGAACGGTTTTATCTATGTATATATCTAATCGATAAAAGTATTTTTTAGGCATCTTCCTGATTTTTTCCTTTTACCAAATTACCCAGTATTCTGTTTTGAACACATTTTCTATATCATCTATCTTTCTGATTATGTTTACAATAGATCAAAGGATTTTTCGCATCGTAAAACTAGCGCTTAGCTCTTATAGTCCTCTTAAATGCAAATCTCTTCACTACCAAATTCGGAACGATGTGGTAGTTTGTGATAGGTGGTAGATGAATTGGAGACAAATGAGATGCGATGGCGGTATATTACTCGCAGTGAATAGATTCAGTGTAGTCGTTGAGAATATATCGTTTGTGAATAAGGCAAATAGAATACTATTTGCCAGTTTTGCACACCTGGTTAAGTTACTTTGCGTGTTTCTGCGTAAATATCTTCGACAACTACGTTAATAGTCATAAGTAATTAAATCATTGTTTTGTTGCTGTAGTTTATTTTACGAGTATGTGTTATTAAAAATCCTTTTTTTTTATCAAATACTAGCTTCTACCAGCGGATTAGCCTGCATAAAAGTAGATTTTTAGATACAAACTTCTAACCCCCGTTTTACCCGGGAAAACTATATTTTATTTTCTTGTAGTTTATTACCCTACAACTAGTCATATTCCGAGTCCGGAAAAAACAAGCAGTATCTATAAAATAGTAGTAAATAGTAAACAGTCATTCATGTGAGCCACGTAAGTAAATCTTGAAGGAAATTACTGGCAATAAAAAGGGTATAAATAAAACGATATCTATTCGTCGTAAGCGAGTTTTTTTTTGAAGTGCAGTAACCTGAAAAGAAGTATTCAATAAAAATATATTTTTCATAACAAGCTTTAATAACGCAGAACCTAATAATCTATACTTCTATACTAATATAATAAAGAGGTAAAGTTTGCATTTTATTTTTTTGTTTGTAGGAGGTAATCTCTGGAACTACTGGTCTGATTGGAAAAATTTTAGCAACAATAGAAAGCTGCTTTACTCCTGAGTGACATAGGCTATATTTTATGTAGGCGGGCGAAGCCGCTGACAAAAGCTAGTAATAAATACTTATCAAATTCATTCCTTATTACCGAGTTTTTATTACGATCTTCCAGCTCCGTCATCAGACCCTGGTTACCATATAGGATCAAAGTAGTCAAGATGAATCACACGAGTCAAACTCGAAGGGTTTCTATTGTTTTCTTGCTAAACTTCTTATGGCCACTATCCAGCTCCCTCATCAGATCAGCTCCGTGTCATCATAACATTGCATTGTCACGCGATTTACACATACATACAAAATATGAACTCAATCGGTACCGGAATGATTATTTTTTCAAATTTAATTTACTAGATTTATCACAAACATCGGTCAGATGAAACTAATTTACAGCTTGTAAAAAAAGGTTTTATTCAATAAAGCACACAAAAACATACAAAAGTAGAAAGCAAAAGTCACGAGTGCAGAAAGGGCAAGAATCACAGTGCGCTTCAGCGTATTACACGACTAAATCATACTTTTATTGCTATAAATCATCAAATGACTCCACTCGTTATGGATAGAGTGAAGGGGAGTTTCTCACTTACTGGCAAAAACTCATTCATATTCCTTCTGTTGTCTTTTGAGTTCTAGGGCCGCGAAAACTCTTTCGAACGATCCCGCACCTTAAACTAAAAGCAGAACTTAATACAAATAACAAGACACTAAAAAATAATAACAAGTTGGATATATTCTATGTTCTGATCCTTAGGAAAAAATGATTAAAATCTCCAAAATCCCAACCCTTAAATGCCACAGTTTACCAAGTGCGTACTCAACAATTTCCTCTGAAAGCCTACAGTTATTCCAGTAATTTTTATAATACAGCCAGTCGGTTGGAAGAGTTCTCTCTGCCAAATACTATTAAGTAAATTTTTGTAGATACAGAACAGCGGCTTTTGTTAGTTTCTTGGCTAGAACCTCGGTAAACAGACGATTTTTCACCATATTGTAAGTGGAGCAGATCTAGTAGCAAAACAACGAAATATATCCGCGGAACAATACAGAAAAATACGTTGAAAAGACTCATAGTATACTTGATACTCGGACAATGGTATTTGTTGGTTGCATTGTATTGAGTTCCAATAATAGTAGTTTTTTTTTTATGATAAATATTAATGCCTGACAGCGATCTCACCACGGTAAGCAGTTATGCAATCGTTGATCTTGCAGCTGTGTTTTCCAGATAGCTATAACCTAGGGTTCTTTGCGAACTTGCGGACGGCGTGCAATGGGTAGCATTCTTCTACCATCCGTCCAGAGCAAGCTAGTAGTCGACGGCGCGCACTGTTCCCTCGCGCCTCAGTAAGTTGTCAGCACATTGCAGGGACCCTGTAAAAAGGTCGAAACCAACTTGGGCCAAAGGTTCGCGTCTGAAAGGAAGGTTCTGGCCCTGGTATAATTATGGTAACGTAGGAACGAGGTAGGTCGTTTAGTCAGTAAGAGTCTGAAACTGTTTCCCGCTTCGCCTAAGTGTACCTACTCATCATAGCATGATTTTTACCAACCATAAAAAACTTAAGGTTCTTTAAGTCAAAAGTCAATAGGTTACTTCTAATTAAGCGTGTTCCATCGTCATCTACATCATCATCGTAACCATAATGTGATATAGTTGATCAATGCTAACCTGTCTATTAAAAAAAAATATTAATAAATAACTGACATTATGAGTACAAAAGCGGTCTTACTCTTATCGGTTATATCTATGAGACAACCTTTGTTATTACTGAAATTAATTTTAAAATAAAATAGGTATGTGATGTATTATGTGTAACCAGCCAACAAAATTTATACATAGATATAAATTATATAAATACACCACAGACATTACCTAAGCCTTTATTATTTATTACCTTAAGTTAGGTACACTATTTCATAGAAATAAGCAAAAAAAGAAAACAACTATGGTAATTTATTGATGAAAGAAATTAAATTAGGTAGAACCTGAATAACATCACAGATTGGAAATAGTGCGTAACAAAAATTTTAAAAGACACTAATGACTAGGCTTAGGTACCTAACTGGCATCGGCAAGTGTGGGATTATCTTATATATCTGCTATTCTACATTCACCTATCTATAATGATCCTATCCATTCATCGTATGCATTCACCAGCAAAATAATTGAAACGGCTCAGCAATTGTCCATGAACCGAAATGGCATTGTTTCCGACTACGATATCGAAAACGCTACACGTGCTGCCATCTATTACCTAACCAGAAATGGATTTCAAACACGTTCCTATCACGGTTCATAACTGGAATAGAACAGCCGTCATTCCCAGAAACGGCAAATGTAACATGAATTCTAACCTTTAGAAGTAAATTAATATCTCCAACACCCAAGCAGAATAGTTTAGGACGTAACTGGAAACAATTAGAACAGATTTCGAATACCTGAAGTGATTTGAGTGAAGCAGAAACAATTACACGTACATATATCTTTGCGTGGCAGAGTTAGGCCACTTAGAAATACATACTATTCAGATAGTGTCCCGACGGGATAGTTTCCCGGGATAGCCCCGCCAGCGCCGCCCAGAATGCAAATTCTGATGAAGTGATTAAATTATAAGCGGAAGCGAATTGACCACCACCGTAATTTGATCACAAACTGTACTGGTCTGTTTCGAAAACAGACTAAACTGATTTAAGGATTTGTATGCAAGCCTCACCAAATGAATTGCAGTGTAATTTATGCGGACACTAGAAACAAAATCATTCTGATTCATTCCATAATTCGAAACTTGACATTTTGCAAATTTAAATTTGCGTTATTGAAATCTATTAAAATTTACAGTTACAAATACACTAAAAACATAAATAACAAGTTCATGAACAAAATAACACAACACACAGAAGAAGAAAGAAGGAAGTTTACGGACGTACGGAAGCCTATAAAGTTAAGCTTTGCTCAGAAGTGAGTTAGAAAAGGTTAAAAACAATGAGTTCAAGATAAAAAAGTGATAAGGTTCCATAGCCAAAGTTGCAAAAATGTTTTAAAAAATTACATTTACCCAGGACTGGAAAGGACAATTTAAAAATCTGACAATCCATGGCAGAGCGTAAAAAGCCAGGACAGTCCTGAATTGTCAATTTCGGTTATTGGACTTTCTCACAAAAAAAAAAAACTCACTTTCTCTGATTTTCCACAAAAGAAAAAATAAACAGACAAATAATATATAAGAGATAATTAATTATTTGGATATACAGGGTGGTCAAAAAGTCGTGGATCAAACGAAACAGGGGGACAAAGGAGGTAATTTCCAACAAAAAATCTTTCTCCAGCATGACCATAACTTCATTGTACGAAAAGATATGAATTATTTTTGTTTTTTCCATGAAACTACCGAGATTTTTTACAATTTAATCAGTAGAAAGTTAAATTGATTAAAAACAATAAAACAAAAGGTGTTGTATTATGACTCGATTATGTATCAATACTACAAAAATTGTATTGCAGCTCTTGGTATCAAACTTAACGAGCAATGAATTTTTTTCCGTAAATTTTGAAGCGTTACAAGAAATTACTTCTCACTTTAAGACCACCATTTGCAAAAAAAATGTATTACGGAAAAGTGACCCTGTATTAAAAAAACTTGCTGGTTTAATGCTGATTCGAATGAGGTACAACACTTTACTCTTTGATCTTTAGTTTTGGTTTTACGATCGTTTTTTCATATTAAGGTGCAAATTTCATTAAATTAGCCTTATTTTTAAATTGATTAGTTTATCATAAACTGCTAGTTTTTTTTGTACGTTGGAACGCTAGAACTGTTCTGTTCTTGTCACACTTAGGATTTGTGAGATGGATAGACACTCTTTCACACTAACCACCGATAGTTACCTGAACGAACGAATACTTTTTAATTTTTTTAACATCCACAATTTACACTACTACTCCAGAGTGAACCCACATATCATCAGAAATGATAGACTCCAGCACCTGTTTGGCATAAACATGTGGGCTGGAATAATTGACCAGCAGCTTGTGCTACATGAAATGCCACCAAGGCTGAATGGTGCTGTGTATTGAAATTTTTTACAAAATAATTTGAACCAAATACTGAACGAAGCTAAGATTCCTGAAGATAGAGTGGCAGAAACGTGGCTGCAACAAGACGGCGCCCCGCCTCATTATGCTAGAGCAGTTCGAGGACATTTGAACGAGAGTGTAGGGACTTGGTGGTAGGTAGGTGTCTTCGAAATGAAAAGCAAATGGTAGAAGATCAAAATCTTGCTAGCGCGTACCGCTCGCCGCGCCCTGGCGGCAGTTTAGTACACTGCGCCGGCCGCACTGGCCGGACGGAGCTGTGATGTGCTTGAATGATTTGTAGGGTCGCTACAAGAGCTTCCCTAACCGGTGGATTGGTCGAAGCGGACCTATTGCATGGCCACCTCGGTCGCCCGACCTTAATCCCATAGACTTTTTTGTTTGGGGCTATTTCAAAGAAATAGTGTATCAAGGAGAGAATAACACCGAACAAGAACTACGACAAAAGCTTGAGTTTGCTAAGTTACAAATTCTAAATAACAGAGGTGCATTCCGCAGATTACATGCGAATTTTATTAGGCGGTGCAGATTGTGTATTATGGTCAGAGGTAGGAACTTTGAGCATTTAATGTAAAAAATTGCATTTAAATAAAATTACTAAGGCATAATCGTTGTTTTTATAAAAAATCTAAACCTTCCTTTAAATTTACTATTTTATTAAATTTGCACCTTGATAAGAAAAAACGACCTTAAAACCAAAACTAAAGATCAAAGAGTAAAGTGTTGTACCTCATTCGAATCAGCATTAAACCAGCAAATTTTTTTAATACAGGGTCACTTTTCCGTAATACATTTTTTTTCAAATGGTGGTCTTAAAGTGAGAAGTAATTTCTTGTAACGCTTCAAAATTTACGGAAAAAAATTCATTGCTCGTTAAGTTTGATACCAAGAGCTGCAACACAATTTTTGTAGTATTGATACATAACCGAGTCATAATACAACACCTTTTGTTTTATTGTTTTTAGTCAATTTCATTTTCTACTGATTAAATTGTAAAAAATCTCGGTAGTTTCATGGAAAAAGCAAAAATAATTCATATCTTTTTGTGTAATAAAGTTATGGCCATGCTGGAGAAAGATTTTTTGTTGGAAATTACCTCCTTTGTCTCCCTGTTTCGTTTGATCCACGACTTTTTGACCACCCTGTATACTACTACAGAAAACTGTGATGCGAATTGCTGTGATGCAATTTCATGCGGCATTCAGACGGATGCAATATGCGATGCAAGTGAATTCACAAGGTCCTGGCGATGCGTCGTGCAAGCTTACAGAATTTTACGACGCAATGTCGCGTCATAGTTTTATGGCTAATGTTTTTCCAGTATCTCCTATCATTTTGCACCACACCACAACCGCAGGCAAGCCAGCGTACGCCAGGGCTCCACTAGTCCTCATTTCTCTTCTTTATGCTTTGTAAACAATATCTTGGGTCCGTCCTTGGTATAAAATTGTGTTTGAATAAAATCAGATCAAACTAACCTCACAGATGCTGCGGTATTGGAACAAACTGTGTCATCTCTAAGAAAGGTCCCACAAAATGGTAAAAGGGTCTGTAGTATGTGAACAATACGTTGATAAGATATACTTGAAAGAGGCATTGAGTCGATTGCACTACATTGTTGGAGATAAAAAAGGTAGAATGTATTGTGTTTGTATCCTATTCAGTGAGCGGAGCAATGCATGCCAATATTTCGTATATGTTTGTGTGATAATACCCGTTGTTGTCTACGACTTTACCCGCGTTTTTAAGGTTTTTGGTTTCGTATGGATATCTACATTATTTTGTGAATACCTTTTGAAGTGGAAAATCATTCAATCATTTTTCTCGTTCAAGCTCGGAGCGAGAAATCATATCAGACTTTAACTGAGTAAAAGCCACTCCAATGTTTCTGTTTGCCTTCCTTCCAGGACCTCGGGGTCTTTTGTCGCACAACCCAGGCAGTAGGCGATCCTGCTAGGCCGAAACAAGAGACAAATGATATCAATGTAATGCTACATTGATATAATTTGCTTAAAGTTATTTCTTTCTGACTATCCGTTACTAAGATTGTTAACATTATATAACAACTGAGGAAAATCCCGTACACTGTCAGTAGATATTTCTTCAAGAAAATATGATTAAGCAGTATTGGAAGTGGTCACGTGTAAAGTTTGGCCAATAACAAGCTCTAGACGCAGCACGTGAGTTGTCCGTCTCTCACACCGATACGAACATTAATATGTTATCGACCAATAATTCTTCATACTTTGCCTTCGTTCCAGAACTGCGTTCGGCTCTGGAACGAACGGGTGTTTTTTTTTTTGTACGGTGGGATAAATCACCGAATGACGAATCCCGTCCTTAGGCAGAGCGGGAGATAGTGTCAGACTTCTACTGACTAAACGACCCACCCCATTCCTTCTCGCCTTAGTTCTTGGGCCCTGGAGTTCCGCTTTCGCATCAACCTTTGGTCCCACGAGGCTTCGACCCTGCTGGGCTCCTACAGTTTGCTGACAACTTTTTGAGACTCGCGAGGATTGATATGCGCCGTTGAAGATTTCGGCCCGGTCCAGACGGTTATTGGACGATCGGGCGGTGATGTCGCCGTCCGCAAAACCGTTGTCGGCAAGGAGTTGTCATTAGGTGATTTTTACACACCTAAAAAATAAACCCAATTCTTCATACACATAAAATGAAGTTTGAATGACGTCTGTAAATCAAGTTGAATGTTATTACAGCAAAAAACTTCTAACAGCTAACAACCACATATAAAATGTCATGCATCTGCTGTATCTGATAATATAATAAAAGTGGCTAGGAAATCATCAAAAAACGGCTCCTTCTCTGGAAGCAGCGGGAAGAAATGTCAAATTGTTGCTTAAAAGACATAGAATAAGCGCAACATTTATTACCCACTATACAGTTTTTAGCCATTTCAACATTGGCGGCCTAAAATAAAGCAAAAATCTACCAGAATACTCGTTGATTCAATACTGCATTAATCAGTTAGCAGTTGGACAATTTATAACCGAAGCCTTGCCCAAGCTCGTGGGCCTCATCATAAGGTTCAGAATTTGCTTACGGAATCGCTTCTGGAAATATATTCGTAGGAAAACTATGCTTGGCGATATAGTCAGAATAATCGCCAAACTCAAGTGGCAGTGGGCAGGGCACGTTGGTTGCAAAACAGTTTCGATGGTGCCGAAAGGTACTGGAGTAGCGACCACGCACCAGGTGACACGGCGTTGTAAGGGAGGATATAAGGATCGAAGGCGTGGCGGAGGCGTGAGAGTCATGGGAATCCGATAGATGCGAAACGCACAGGCCGGTGCGTTATAGCGACAATTGGGGGAGCCTTATGTCCAACAATGGACGTCTTTTGAAAGAAATGACGATAATAATGTACCCGTGTTTCTTTAGTTTAGCTGCGGTGAACCAAAACCTAACGACATGGAAAACAAAACAACTATTTATGTTCATAATAAACAACACCAACCTACATACCTGTCGTTGTTATCAACGCCTTCAAAGTTTCAAGCCAAAGATTTTCTTGATACTCCTTAATATATAAACTGACACGGTACATAATGTATTCTGTGCATCCAAAGGATATCAAGTGAAGCGTAAAACATGACGGTGAAAGATTTTAAACGTGAATTTTTCTTGCTGACAATTCAGTCTGAATCTCTTTTTCGTTTCTAGGTTTTGGGATTTTACCGCAAAAATCAAATCTATTTGTGCTACGTCAATCGTTTTCGGCTTGTTGTCCAAAAACCAAATGTCGAGAAGTTTTACGACGGGAGGATATTTTCTTCGGTCATGTTACGTGACGGTCTGATAGAATGCCTTCTTTAGAGTCCCGTAGACAGATTGCTGACGAGTCGCACCATTAAAAGTTTCTGATTCAGTGATACGTAGTGCCTACGTAAGGATAAGAAATTCATTCTCTTTGAGACGAACTCAAAATTTTGGAACTCGAGCATAAACCAGGTCACCCTTTGTTAAAGTTTATGGGTAAAGCGGTATTTTTTAATAATATTGCGGAAATAGATTAAATAAAAATAGAGTATATTTTTCAGTCATCTCAGAGACAAATCCTATAAATGTTTTTTCCCTCGGGCAAAAGTGTAAAGGTATTGGAATTGAATCCGAAATTATCAATTAGTACTGAAACATTTCACTTCCTCAATAATTCACTTGAAGGTCAAATTGAATTAAACCTCGGGGACGTGTTTGATCGCCATTAAATCACCCAATAAGTAATTAGCACCGTTAAACATAATTACGCCATTCATTACTCGTTCATTACAATCGACGATGGCCCAACGATAAACATAGATTTCCATACAAAAAGTCCGATATTTGCATTTAACTTAATGAATGTAATAGAGTAAATAAATAAAACAACAAATTAAAAGGCATTTTTAATTGAAGAGTTCGATAATTAAGCATGAATGTTTAAATTAATTAATGAATTTCGTGGAATCGAACGGGCTGAGCTCCCTCCCTATCGACTGTAGTGTTCGCAAAACGAACATTCTTAATTAATGTGAACAGAACAAACGTTTCGCTACTGTAGATGTTCAATAATGTTAGCCAATTTTAAATCGTTCTATTTAATCCGTTGTTCATTTAAATTGATTAACTTAGAAACGGTGTGATTAAATACAAGTTTCGGGAGATCTGTTGTTGAAGACAGCTACCATATTATTTAAGACCGACTCAATATTTATTTTATACATTATTTCTTGTAGGAATTCTCATGTTAACTGAAACGTTATTGTTTCGTAATAATAACATATCAAAACGGTCCCTGGCAGTAAATTCGTGGAAAATATGACGGCAGTGTTTAGCAATCCGTATAAATTTCGCAAGCGAGCGAAAAAGAGAAAGTAAGTGTGTCGGATACGCGTCAGCTGGGCAGCATTAGTCAGGCGATGCGAGAAAATTTAATAAAAGCACTCCTTATCGCCCAGTCGCCCAGTACCCTGTCCGCTACTCAGAACAGTTTTTGCAGGCTGTGAGTCGCTCGAAAATTTCAAAATGGACAATTTGTTGAACAGCTAACAGCCACTGATGTACTTTTTATTCTTCTGACATTACTCCGGGTTTTTGAAGTCGAATGGAATTGCTTTAAAGTCGGTTAAGTGTTTGGGCGGATTCCCCTCCTCTCGCTTTGGTCCAATCTTCTTAGCGTATTATTGTTGTGTTTACATAAAAAGTGTTTCAGTCTGTTTTCGCTGCCGAAACATTTCTATAATGTTGCTTTTAATGCTATTAACAAAGCAGGCAAGCTATTTCCCCCTCGCTACATTGTTGAACCTGCAACATTTTAATCAATAATTACATTTCGTGCAATTTTATTATTATTCTATAGTGTTCACGGCGATGTCGCCGTAGTGAGTGCTCCCGTCATTAGTATTCAAAATGCAAATTGCTGCCAGCACTCAGGGCATTGCACCCGTCTCAGATCTTACTTTCCCAGAAATAATTTCATTAACATCTGCATACTTGCATGTTCCTTGCAGAAATTCCTTTCAACTCGTCTAGAACCTCCTTGGTACGTCTAGGTGTTTGCATTGTGAATGCATAGAAAACTTAGTTGGTTATAACACGTTTATTATGTTAACGAGATTTTGTTTGTCTTCTCTTAGCAGTTTATATTCAAGCTGAACGTTTGTGCTGACCGTAATACTCGTTAAATTAAGTCTCCTTTGAACGGTTTGTGTACATCAGAAAACGCCTGGCCGATTCCTTTATTTCCTGACCTACATTCTGTATCAGCTATTTCAGTGTTTGTTTTTTACTGAAACAAGTAGGTAAATCTTTACAATTTCGCTGGCCAGCGAGTATGTTTCGAAAAAAGTTGATGTATTATAAATTATACTTGGAAGCGACATCAAAAACTTACATTACTCGTAAATTCAATATTTAACTTCAGAAAACAAACAAGAATCCACGTTACTACATATAGATTGGCGTACAACGAAATTATTTATTTTTGTACCACCTATATATTTTACTGATTTCATTCGACTTTATCAATACTGAAAAAGTTGAATAATTTAATATTTAAATTATGACCAAAAAGATTCGTCTGAGTTGACGTTTGCATGACAACGTTGTGATTGTTAAATATTTATATCGTATTACGAGGCCCGGTTGATTGCAATTAACTTCAGCTATGGGATATACATTATCAATCTTCTCTCACAAAAGGATGTGGATCGTATTGTAACAATATCATAAAGGAAATAATAAGTTTGCTTATTGGTCTGTTGGCAATATGTTCGGCTCCAGTGCATTACTGAATTCGATTTCTGGGTATAATGAATGCTACGTTCATTTGAAACTAACTGAACCGTGCGAGCTTCACCGCGTATGAAATATTTGTGGTTTAAAAATATATTACCAACTTATTATAATATAATCAAATATCGTCTATGTCACTCACGAATAAAGTAGTTTGACAGTGGAAGATTTTTTTAAGTCTGTTTATTACTTTCAGAGATTAACAAAATAAAAACTTTATAAAATTTAAATTATTACAATAATAACTTAAATTATGCTTTAAAACTGACTGAAACACGTTAGACCACAATGTACATAAATACAATTCTTGACTGTTAGAGAGTTGGGAAAATCCTTTGCGTAAATTTTGACAACCAAAGGCAATCAATCTGACTTGGCTATAACATCTTATTGTCTGTCTATGTCTTTCACACAAAAAGCAACAAGTCGTAGACAGAACTCGTCATGCACTTGTCTTCAGGACTCCATGTCATCGCAATGTGTCATCTCCGTCGGTCCCAAAACCACGTCATTACATAGCCGCATCACTTTTGTTTTCTGTGACTTATGCACAATGATTTGATAGTGCTGTACTGTTTAATTATTTAACTGTAACACAGTGACTGTTACTGTTTCTGTTATTAGAGGATTTACTTCAGGGGCTTCGTTCACCGATTACAATGATGAGCACTCAGGGATTTCGGGATCAGCTTAGTTCAGTGAATCGAGTATTTTGATTATTTACCTGTTAGCAATTTGTGCGATGAAACCTTATGGTACACAATATGAACGTTAATTAAACAGTATGTTTTGGCTTTAGTGCATAATATTATGTCAATATTGTAACGTAGTGGTTTTATAACTAAAATTTCATGTTGGACGATGGTAGTTCTAACCCATCACCCATGGTTTATTTTGGTGTTTCTTCTCTCAGGGTTTGGTGTTACTCTTAGCTAGGAAACGCTGGCCTCATCTAGTTTAAACAGATAAAAAAATGACGTGTAAAAGAGTTCGCAAACAACCTATTTACAAAGTAAAAATCATTTTTCGCCCCTAACATGGTAAGCTCAAGAGGTTCCTTCTTCGGATTCGTGCGAAGGTGACGTCCGGGTGCCGCCAGTGTGTGGACCGCATGGAGGACACGATGAAGCATTATGGACATGGTAGAGGTGTACCTTCATTAATAACCACTGCAAATTGGAAATCGTTGATTCAACCAGGTATAACAATTGAATATTGACAGCACCTGTATGTATGGTCAATAAAGAAGATTTTCGAGAAGCATAGGGGTTATATTTGAAGTGAAACATAGCGTGCTGCTTGTTAAATGACAAAAACTTTTTTGAGCCAAATGAAAGTGCTCAAATTTTTCAACCCTATCTCCAAGGGTGCAGACATCATTAGTCATTGTAATACTCACAATCAAATGCTTAAATAATCCTACAATTGTGACTAAGTGCTAGAGCTTCGTTCGACTTTGATTTAATTAACTTAAGTGCATTTGCATTAATTTTAATCTTGTCAGATGTTAATTTGTCGCCAGGCTAAGAGCGACTAGACTCTTGATCTGCGAATAAATTATCATTCATTTTGCTTTGAAACATTCATAACTTCATACTTTATGTTTTTGACAACATCCTTTATATACGGGGATTACAAGATTGTAAATGTTGGGTTTTAGCAACTAACTCCGTGAGTGTACCATCGTGCATCTCTTTCTTTTTTATGCAGTCAGACAGTGACCACGCTTTTGATCATGAAGGCCTTAAAGGTTATTTAGTCATTCTTCTGTACAAACGTAGAATTGACGATATTTTTACTTGTTTGATTTCGATCAATTTTGGAACATGTTTCTATATTTTCTCACTGAATTGCACGTCTTTGGGCGTATGTAAAATACCTAGTTACCGTGTTGTGATAGATCTGTCTGTTTCCGAAAATTTAATTATAAACTCTTGAGCTCCGTGCGAATGCCGGCAATGTTCGCACACCTATTGTCTTTTTAATGTGCCTCTAATTACGGTACTCGAAATTTTAAGTAGATTTTTTCATATTATCCGTTGATACAACCAATATACATAAAATATTACGCATTCTTTTCGATATAAATCATCGCTGTATCTTCCGTTACACAGAAGTAGTTACCTGGGTAAGCTTAGTGCCAACATCAGGGCTTCTAGGAAAATGTGATCTGATCATCGGAGTAAAATTGGGTCAGCTCAGCGTACTATACAGGTTAGGAAATATTGATTGACGTTAGTATCACAATATACTTCACGTGGCACAAACTATTATACAGGGTGGTCAAAAAGTCGTGGATCAAACGAAACAGGGAGACAAAGGAGGTAATTTCCAACAAAAAATCTTTCTCCAGCATGGCCATAACTTTATTACACACAAAGATATGAATTATTTTTGTTTTTTCCATGAAACTACCGAGATTTTTTACAATTTAATCAGTAGAAAATGAAATTGATTAAAAACAATAAAACAAAAGGTGTTGTATTATGACTCGATTATGTATCAATACTACAAAAATTGTGTTGCAGCTCTTGGTATCAAACTTAACGAGCAATGAATTTTTTTCCGTAAATTTTGAAGCGTTACAAGAAATTACTTCTCACTTTAAGACCACCATTTGAAAAAAAAATGTATTACGGAAAAGTGACCCTGTATTAAAAAAACTTGCTGGTTTAATGCTGATTCGAATGAGGTACAACACTTTACTCTTTGATCTTTAGTTTTGGTTTTACGGTCGTTTTTTCATATCAAGGTGCAAATTTAATAAAATAGTAAATTTAAAGGAAGGTTTAGATTTTTATAAAAACAACGATTATGCCTTAGTAATTTTATTTAAATGCAATTTTTTACATTAAATGCTCAAAGTTCCTACCTCTGACCATAATACACAATCTGCACCGCCTAATAAAATTCGAATGTAATCGGCGGAATGCACCTCTGTTATTTAGCATTTGTAACTTAGCAAACTCGAGCTTTTGTCGTAGTTCTTGTTCGGTGTTATTCTCTCCTTGATACACTATTTCTTTGAAATAGCCCCAAACAAAAAAGTCTATGGGATCGGTAGACCGAGGTCGGGCGACCGAGGTGGCCATGCAATAGGTCCGCTTCGACCAATCCACCGGTTAGGGAAGCTCTTGTAGCGACCCTACAAATCATTCAAGCACATCACAGCTCCGTCCGGCCAGTGCGGCCGGCGCAGTGTACTAAACTGCCGCCAGGGCGCGGCGAGCGGTACGCGCTAGTGAGATTTTGATCGTCTACCATTTGCTTTTCATTTCGAAGACACCTACCACCAAGTCCCTACACTCTCGTTCAAATGTCCTCGAACTGCTCTAGCATAATGAGGCGGGGCGCCGTCTTGTTGCAGCCACATTTCTGCCACTCTATCTTCAGGAATCTCAGCTTCGTTCAGTATTTGGTTCAAATTATTTTGTAAAAAATTCCAATACACAGCACCATTCAGCCTTGGTGGCATTTCATGTAGCACAAGCTGCTGGTCAATTATTCCAGCCCACATGTTTCTGCCAAACAGGCAGGTACTGGAGTAGTAGTGTAAATTGTGGATGTTAAAAAAATTAAAAAGTATTCGTTCGTTCAGGTAACTATCGGTGGTTAGTGTGAAAGAGTGTCTATCCATCTCATAAATCCTAAGTGTGACAAGAACAGAACAGTTCTAGCGTTCCAACTTACAAAAAAACTAGCAGTTTATGATAAACTAATCAATTTAAAAATAAGGCTAATTTAATGAAATTTGCACCTTAATATGAAAAAACGACGGTAAAACCAAAACTAAAGATCAAAGAGTAAAGTGTTGTACCTCATTCGAATCAGCATTAAACCAGCAAGTTTTTTTAATACAGGGTCACTTTTCCGTAAGACATTTTTTTTTCAAATGGTGGTCTTAAAGTGAGAAGTAATTTCTTGTAACGCTTCAAAATTTACGGAAAAAAATTCATTGCTCGTTAAATTTGATACCAAGAGCTGCAACACAATTTTTGTAGTATTGATACATAATTGAGTCATAATACAACACCTTTTGTTTTATTGTTTTTAATCAATTTAATTTTCTACTGATTAAATTGTAAAAAATCTCGGTTGTTTCATGGAAAAAACAAAAATAATTCATATCTTTTTGTGCAATGAAGTTATGGCCATGCTGGAGAAAGATTTTTTGTTGGAAATTACCTCCTTTGTCCCCCTGTTTCGTTTGATCCACGACTTTTTGACCACCCTGTATTTCTTACTTTTGTTTTGACTTGTCATTTAAATACAATTGCGATTATGTATGGGTCCGATTGACATAATTTATTTAGATAGATAGATTGGTAGATGTATTCTTGATTGCACACCAAAACTAAAATAACTATAGGAACTTAAAATTAATAGGGTGCACAATGCGCGGTCTTATCGCTAAAAGCGATTTTTTAAGCAATGTTTTATTATACACTTTATTGTACACATACAAGATAGAAGAAATAAAACTAAAGCATATTCTTACAATGGGCAGCCTTATCGCATTCTGCGATCTCTTACAGGCAACCTGCAGTGCTCCTAACCAAGTTACGATCATTTCGTTAGTGTCGAACGCTTCGAGGTGGCCACGCACCTAACTCTTTTATCGCTCAGTCACGTGGCCAGAACAAAAGAATTGAAGGCGTGACTAATTCCAAGCGTTCGACGTTAACGAAACGATTGTAACTTGTCTAGGGGCAGAAGAGAAAGCACCTTCATCACCAGACTTCTCAAACACATCGGTGATCAATATTCCCAATCCTACTTCAATAAATAAATAAATAATTCAAACGTATTACGTGATGTAGGAGCGAGTACATCTGAAGTAATGTCGTTGACAGGAATCCGATCAGCTTAAATCTAAGATGTTCGGAGATCAGAAATCCAATTTACCCTTATAATAAGCGCGTCTCGTGCGTATCACTAACGGAATGATACCTACTCGTAGGACGGAAAGCGAAGTAAGTGCCTGTGTTACTATAAAAAGGGAAATGTTTTTCATATTATTTATGTGCCTTTCGCCTTTTCTTAACTATGTTGGGGGCCGAAAAGCAGCTGAATACATGAAGCAAATGCGTATCTGTCCTACACCGTTCAATAATTTGATAACACTGTCTTTTTTTCGGTAGGAAAATTAGGGTCAAACCTTTAACCAAACCGAGGTCAAACCTTCCTTTCAGAAACTGACCCTGGCCCCAGTAGGCTTCGACCCTGCTGGGCCCCTATAGTTTGCTTACAACACGAGACGAGAGTAATGAGACTGAGACGTCTGTGCACAGTATGAGTCCTTCGATTTAGATCTCAAAATAAGTACTATTGAGTTTTTCCTTAGAAAGTAGTTTGTAGTAGCCCGGAGTTTGAAAGTTGGTAACGCATTGTGCTCCCGTGCTTTGAAAAGCAAGTAAAGCCATTGGTTTTGCACCTCATCACTCTCTGGTCGTGTCAGATTGACGTCTCATTGGATTATAAAATAAAATAACAGAGAGTGCATCTATGTTTCCACTCACACTTGAGCACTATAATATCTCTTTTGTACTTGACTAATCTCTGTTGAGATTAGCCACCGTGATCGAAACTGGGTCGAGAGGATTAAAAAAACACATTACCCCTTACGCAACGTTCTACGTACGCAATTTCATTTCGATGCGAACTGATGCAGTTAAAGCGAATTCAATGCTGTGCCGAGGCTTTGTCCTACATGCGTACGAAATAGTCACTTCAGCTGAATTTTATTTAAAACAATTCTCTTCACCGCAAAACACAAGATAATATCAGATCAACTATAGTGTCCGCTTCGCCTCACACATCATCGTATCGCACATACGTGGGGTTTTCTACGTAGTGACTAATTGTTACATATGTAAAGTCAGGAACAGTACCTGAAAATCGCTCAAAATATTAAACCGAAGGAAAAAACATTTATTTATCGTACAGACACGTCATCATCATCATCAATTCAGCCGAAAGACGTTCACTGCTGGACATGGGCCTCCCAAACGTCGCCACAACGACCGGTTGCTGCAATTCGATGGATGCGAGACGCATGGTACAAACACATACAATGAAGAAACAACATATATGTAGAGACTAAAAATAAAAACAAAAACATTGTGCGTGTCTCACGGCTGTGTCAAATAACCATCATCAAAAATAATAAGTTCACCGTCAACCGTATTGTCAAGTCGTCTATTCGTTCAGTTTTACTACCACAACTGAAACCTTACCTAAGAGTACTTACATCACTATAGGCGTAACTTATTTGCACGCAAGTTATTAGCAGTAGAACCCAGTCATTTACATAGTAATCCTTTCAATAGCTCAGCCTAGCTTACATAAACTTTACGATATAAGTACTCACACGGCTGTACCAATTTACCCATATAAACCTCCAGTATAAAGTACATTGAATATTCAGTAACATAGGACTTTGGAAATAACTAGATTCTAAGTGCTTAAGTGTTATTTACTACACTATATTAATATTAATATGAAGTCTATTACGTTCTTTACAAGAAAAAAATCGTCAAGTTTTTGTATTTCTCAGGATAAGGACCAGGAGTCATGGTCTGTCGGAAGGCGTACCAAGAGGAGGCAGTAACCAACTCAAAGAGGTTCGCTAGACACTTTTCATGGGACGTGGTATCATATTTTTAAATTAATTTGATCTTCATAATCATAATTTTTGCCGAAGGACGTCCACTGTCGGGCATAGGCCTCCGCACAGTGTCACCACAACAAACGGTCCTGTGCGTCTCGCTTCCACTACATTCCCGCGACTGTCACCAGATCATCAACCATACGTACTACAAGCAAAGCGCCCTGCTCAATGCCACTTCAGTTTGGCGATTCTTCGGGCTATGTCAGGATCCCTGGTTCTCCTACGGATATCTTCATTCCTGATGCGATCACGCAAGAAAACGGTTAACCAGTAAGTACGCTACTAATGAATTCCTTGCTTTTTATTCATTAAATTGCGTTGGTACGTTGCTCTTTCTATCAATCCACAGGATCACATGCAAATTATATTTATGTATATTCTTGAAAAAATGGAGAATATCACAAAACTTCAGCGGAAAACTTTCAAAATAATGACGATCAGATTCAATAAGTTCTCAGTAAACATCAGTACATTCACAAATAATTGAACTTGATTAGTGGTTGTATATTAGTATTTTCTGACATAAAAATCACCCAGACCTTTTTACCTACATACGAGTATAATTTTCGGTAATCATATGAACATAAAACTAATTTCCCTGTCAATCCCTGATTAATGAACTTCCCACTTTTAACAGTAACTGTGTAAGTTCTTAATGATTCCATTGTCTCGTAGCTTTGCAAGGTACAAAATATGCTTATAATAAATCTTAGTATTCATCTAGAAAACTATACAAAGCCCTAAATAAACGTGGAAAAAAAAGTACATTAACTTTTTCCTAATATCTCTGCGTAGGTATCCTTAAAACAAACAATGAACAGTTTTTCATTACTGGAAAGTGTCATGAATAGAAGTAGATTATAGATATCTTTGTGTCTGTTTGGAAAATTAAGAGTATTAGGGAAAAGTAGGAGGGTCATTGACCGTGATTACAAGTTTTTTTTTACCATAACTGTCACACAACGTCGTCTAGTCTCAAGCTAAGCAGAACTTATGTTATGAGTACTAAACAACTGATAAACATACTTATATATTTCTAAATATATACATACTATAGATGATAAATTACACCCAGTTATTTCAAGTGATTCTGGTGCCAACTTTAGTATAGTAAGCATTTACTATGGTAACACGTATATTCCACATTACACATCATGGCGGTCGATTTTGAATGTGCATTAACCGATTTTCGGTCTCAATCGAAGTGGGGACTGCGTGTTACCATAGCATATAGCCTTATAATAGTCCCACTGATGGGACTCAAGCCTCTTTTCTAAAAGAGGGGATAGGCGGTAATCCACCACGCAGGCCCATTGCGCGTCGATGGATGTCAAATGTCTTAGAATTTTTGCTTCTAAGACATACAGGTTTCCTTACGATGTTTTCCTTCCCCATTTTGAAAGCAGTAGTAGTGAAATAAATTACAAAAAGTAATGCACCAAGCTGGATTTGAACACGCAACCTAAACTCGTATGTTGGAGATTTTACCATTCCGGTACAACTGCTCCATAGCAAATGATTTAACTTATATGCTGCATACTAAACCTAATTGTTACTAATTTTCTCACGATATTTTCCTAACATCTGAACTTGATAACAAATAAAGCATGGGGCAGAGTTCAACGTCGTGTTCGGGAGTAGTACTGTATGAGGTAAAGAGTGTTCACACACATTGCTAATAAATGCCGTGTGCACGCTGTCTTAGAATAGCTAAACTGGGCCACTGTCTTAGTTATACAAGCCTTCTCATGGCGTTCTACAAATTACGAATTGTTAGCGTTTCAAGTGAATCGGCCAATAGGCGTCGAAACAAGTCCAATTGGTGCGGCCCGTGGAGGTACATGGAAAAAATATGCTAAAATAGCTTAGTACCGAGATAGCTTAAGTGTCCTAATGTACCAAGTTGTGTTTATAGTGTACCTACAATAAAGAGTATATCTATCTATCTAGTTAGAGAAGAGCAGTGGTGGCCGAGTGGTAGCGGCTTACGAATCGTAGGTCGCGGGTTCAAACCCAGCCAGGCGCATTACTTTGTGTAATTTATTTCATTACCACTGCTCTCAAAACGGTGAAGGAAAACATCGTGAGGAAACCGGCATGTCCTAGAACCAAAAATTCGAAGACATGTGACATCCACCAATCCGCACTGGGCCCGCGTTGTGGATTATGGCCCATTCCCTCTCCTAGAGAGAGGAGGCCTGTGTCCCTGCAGTGGGAACATTAAAAGGCTGATGATGATGATCTATCTAGTTTAGTCCGTTGGATGCAAGTCGCACAGGACCGGTCTTAGTGGTGGCGCTTGGGGGAGGACTATGGCCAGCAGTGGACGTCTTTCGGTTGAAATGATGATGATTTGTTGAGATGTCTTCGTTAGTACAAAATGTCGTTTGATATTCGGTCAGTGAACCCATAACCCTCGCCTACGGTTCGAGACAATGCCACCACCATCGCAATTGACTTGAACTTTCTCCAAGTCTATTAAAAGTACAATTTCAGACATCTACCCACGAGAATACGGACTCTTCCACGTCCGTGATTTTTTGCTTTCCTAATAAAGAATCTTCTTTAGAATCCAATCTCGAGTAAAACAAATGTTAACAAAGGTTCAGAAAGAAAGTTGTTGAACAATTTATGCGGTATCCCTCAGGATAGCATCGTTTCGTTACACTGAACAATTCATATGTGATGTTGTCGGAGGCTACTCATAATATTTGCCGAGCGAACGTCGCTTGGGTGGAATTAATGTTCTTACGACTGTTCTGTCTCTCTAGTCGTAAAACCTGAGGCTTTTTGGATATTAAGAAGACAATGGGTTACGTTAATGGGCGGCAGTTTTTTGAGTGCGTGTGGATAAGTGTAGCATGTTTTTCTAAGATTATTAGTAAAGACTGTTGTAATACCAATACTAATAATATCAATAATACCAAAATGTAAGTAAGTTGAACCATTTGCTATGAGTACCCGCACGCCGCCATTACGATTAAAACCCGAAAATCGGTTACTGTGCATTCAAGTCGACAGTCATGATAGTTCAACTTGTGTGACGAAGATTAGATTGTTCTCGAACTAAGTGAGACATGTAACCATAGCAAATGGTTCTTTTTCATATCTATGTCTGAACGGATTTTACACGGTACACGGGTAGACTAGGATATGGTAAGGTTAGGGAGATATCCTAGAGAAGAAAGACTGAACGAAAAGAGAAGAGGGACTCCGCAAAAAGGTCGAAACCTACTGGGGCCGAGGGTCTTTTTCTGAAAGAAAGGCTTGGCCCCAGTGTGAAAGGCAAAAATATAATGGTGTGGGGTGTTTAGTCACTAAGAGTCTGACACTGTTTTCGGTCCCGCCATGCCACGGCACGCCATTCCAGGATATAGTCCACCACATAAACTTCTCTTTTTTCCCGGGAAATATATGTGCTTAGTATAATTTTCTATTTTCATGCAGGCAAAGCCACTGACAGAAGCCAGTGATAAATAACGAGCCGTATTTCATCAATTATGACAGCAAAGATCTATGATTGACGCTTAGCTCCTCATAAATATAAAGTTTTCCCGTACTAACACATCCTACAGTAAAGATAAACAGATAACAGAATCTCAATCACCATTTCAACACTGTCAGAATTTATATGACTAGTTGAACCGAATAGAATACGGATGAAGTATCAATCAAAAGCTGCCAATACTATCGGAAGCGTTCAATTCTATATTAGATTCATATCTTAAGAGCGGCCAACCTGACGTACATTTTCATATTTCTCATACAAACGCTCTTACGTGACGTCATTATACATCTTTCTTCAAATATTTTGGATACACAGATATCTTGTGGATATTATCTAGGCTTCTATAGAAATCAAAACATAAATTTGTGTAAGAGTAATCCAGTATAGACCTCTGAAAATCTGCTATTTTACGTGAACTTTGACTCTCCATAATGTACTCCCATATTAACCTTCTATAGAAGCTTAGTGCATTTAATCGGTATTCTAAATGTTGTAATTTTTTTAATAAAATCCTTAGGGGTTTAATAAAAACACGTATTTCCTGGAACAAGTTTTGTGAAATATTCGAGTAAATCGTAGAATTATTGAATGCCAACAGACTTTTCAGATGTTATCTCTCTTTTTTCGCATTACTTTTACATCAAACATTGGATTGCTTTAGATGACGCAACAAGCTTTTAAACTATGCTCCCGTCGGGGAGGCCCACCTTAATATCGAGTACCCGATAAAAGAAATATGAAAAGGAATAAGGCCGCGGTTTCATGTACACGCGAGAATAAGGCTTCCCGTGCGTGCAGCGACAACGTAAATCGCAACTTGTAATGTAATGAGGTGACGCAAAGACGCATTGCCCGGTGAGTGGTGGTGTGCGTTCACGCCCTTTGTAATTTTTATGTGCTGTAATTTGCAATTGATGGTCAAATGTTTGTGTTTATAGTGTAATAATTTTATTTAATTGGTTTGGTTTAGGTACTCTTTAAAGAATATTATTAAAATATCAAATTATTTTAAGGTTTTTTTGAAGAACTAAGTTCTTCTATAAGTGTGACGGAGGCGTATTTCGTCCACTTTGTAAAGCAAATTAAAAAAAAAAAAAAAAAAATTAACTTTTGAGTCCTAAACGTACGCACTTCAATTGTGTCTGTAATTATAAAAGTCGAAAGGGTACTATACTAATAAAATACAATATTTACATTATTATTCAAGGAGACAAGTAACTGTCTAAAAAGAAAGAACAAAGTCAAAGTCAAAATATTTTTGTCCTTCCTGTTATTCATGATATAAAATGGAAACGTTTTAAAAACACTAGGAATGACTGTGTTCACAAACATGATTGTAAACTCATATACATAAAACACCTAGACCCATAACATCTATCTTTAATCTGTAGAAAAAACCCGGGACACAGCACAGCAGTAAATTGCTCAACCAATTCCCCAACCATACCGCCAAATTATTACATAGTATAAAAGGAAGTCGCTTCCCGCTGTCCCTATGTATGCTTAAATCCTTAAACTACGCAACAGAATTTGATAGGGTTTTTTAAATAGATAGAGTGATTCAAGAGGAAGGTTTATAAGTATAATACATGCATGATATATTTAATATCACCATTGCACCCGTGCGAAGCTGGGGCGGGTCGCTAGTTATACAATAAAAGAAAAAAATAATTTATCAAAACCCCAGCATCTCACAAATAATAAGAAGACAGTCCTACTCAAATCATAATCACGATGCCCTTGGGTGAATAATTAACAATACTTTATTGAAATCCATTTGATTATGCGCCTGCGGCGTGGTGCACACGTGCGCCGTAATGAGGCGATGAATCGAACGCATCATTTGACAGCCGGTGTGCAGACGGCCGGATCGAAACCTTCCTTGTAAAGCTGGTAGCCTGGTACATAGAAACAGCTAGTGTATTATGCACAGATATAGATATACCTAGATAACGCAAGAGCTACTTCGCGAGCCTAGCTTACGTACAAAAATCGTAAGTGGTCACTTTTGCGGTCAGTCTGCATCAGTGTACGTACAGCGCTAGTCGGACGTCTGCTAAAAATGGTTAATTGTGCTGGCAAGGCGAGGTTGGAGCGAGGGGGACACCGTACGCAGCGGCGTCTTTGAATCGATTTGATTTTCCCATCACAAATAGTGCTTGTGACGCCATAATACTGCCGTGCTGACACTAAAACGCAGTAACAGGCTTTTTTAGGTATTTGAGTTAAATATTGATTCTGAACCGGCATTTTATAAGGAACATATTCGTCTTACCTAGGTTTTGATTCGATGATTTACTGGGCAGAAAAACGAAATTTACTAATGCAGTAACACAAAATTATTATGCCAAAATTCATTGTTATACTTACTAAAATGCAGTTAAAGCTGTTACGGCTAAATCGGCTTATCACTTTACCAACTTAAACGCAGTAAATGGCTCTATTACCTCATAAAATCTGTAATCCACAACTAAAGAAATATTATGCAATATAAATTAAAACGCAGTAAGCCCTTTTTGTACCGAAAATAGTAATACTGCATTGATGACGACTGATTGAAAATCAAACTAAATTGCAGTAAGTTGAGTATTTACTGTACTATAGTCTGTATCGTTCTAAAGTTGAAAACTATTTTTTTATTAAATGGCAGTATAAGTCCCATTTACTGCATTATAATTAGTAACTCGAACAAAGCTACTAAGTTTTACTGGTGTCACGATTAGACTATACTGCGTTCTAGTCAGGAATTGTCTCTCAATCAGTCACAGACAGCTTGATCGTGCTTGTCCATAGTCACATAGAAATTAGGGAATCTGTACTAACAGATTAGTCAATTCTTTGGGCTATATCGGTAATCTTGATTGTCTTGTGGATAATTTTCATTTCACTAGAATGATGACGGAAGAAAATTTCCATTGTGTTAGGTGTCTTTAAACCTTCTGATGAAGCCTTACTGGTCTTTCCTCTTCAGACTTTGTGGCATATTTAACAAGAAATTATGGCACAGCTTCCCAGCCCAGTTGAGCTGGATCCGATGATTGAGTTCATTTTTAAGCTAGACCTTCTGCTCAAATGGACCGTCTGTTCCAGCTAAAATTAATCGTCCAAGACTTTAAGATAAAAATAATTACCTACAAACTATTCATTCGAGATGGCTGTCGTTGATAGTTACAAAATAACAATCATCACGACAAAGCTTTGCAAACAAACGTAAGTTTGCCATCCAAGTTAACCATGGGCTTTACCAGTTATAGTAGCAGTTATAAAATAGTTCAATTTAGGTCGTAAAACGGATCGTGGTAGGGCCTAAGGTCTGACTTAAGATGGGTAAGCAACGGGAGGAAACATACACATCAAAGTGAACGGCTAGTATTTTATCTTTTGTTGGAAAAAAATATTACGTAATAATACCTACCTATTTTCCACATTAGAATATCACTTTAAAAGTATTTCTGATATGTATTTTATATAAAAGTCCCTAAATTAAATAAAGAATTAAAAAAAAGTATCATCGCATCCAAACATTAGTAATAATAGTTTATATAGCATTTTCTGAAGTTAGAATAGGTACATCAAAATATTCCAAGTAAATAGTTTTAATACTGTTCATGAACTCGTAGCCTGTATAGATCAACTTTAGAAACGAATTAGTTTTAATTTGCTTTATTGACTGGCATCAACACAATGAAAAAACTAAACAATAATAAGTCCAGCGGAAGGTGAGAACGCTGTGAAGTCTGTGAAGGTTATCCGCCATAATTATGGTCTGGAAAGACTTCACAGCGTCTTCACCTTCTGTATGACCTAGACCTTCACCGGAAATGGTAAATTCAAGAGATAACTGCACACGATCCGTGCAAAAAAGCCCGAGTATCACCATTGTATGGACCGCCCGGAGAACACGGTGGAGCATACAGTGGAGATGTGCCCCGTGTAAGAGTTGGTACTCCACACGAGTAAGGTGGTCCCGAGTGGAAGATTTGCGGCAATGGCTTCTTACGCTGGGCCCTAGTCCGGAGTGAGGCGGCGGCTTCCACGTTCAGAACAGTAATGCTTACAAATCAGGTGGCTGCAAGCGTGTTAATATTACTGAGACTGATGTTAGGACACGACAACATGTATTACCGAGACACAGGTAGTGTTGAAGATTCACACGTTTCGGTAGCAGACAGAAGAGACTTTTAATCTTAAACAATACAATAGCCAATACCATACCACAGCAGATATAGGAGTAATCTTCAATAAAGGATAAAGTAAGACAAAGAAAACCTGCAAATATTGTACAAAAATCAGCAAAAAAGGTAATAAACCAGGCAAGTGCGAGTCGGACTCGCTTACACGACGGTGTTGCACCATTATTTATACAAGATTAGACATTACATGTATGCGGAAAAATCATGTTTGTTGTATGGGATCCCTTCTTAAATGTTTTTAAGTTAATTAAATTACAGGTTTTTAAAGTAAATATACAGTTACTAGCTGTGCCCGCGACTTCGTCCGCGTGGCATAGTTATTTTGGGCATCATATTTATTTCTGCAAACAACCTCAGTTTTATAAATTATAGCTGTTACCCACGACTTTACCCGTGTCAATTTCTGTTATTATTTTAGACAATTTGGTTTTTAAAAGAACTTAATTATCTAAAAGTACTTCATAGAGCTACACACCCCCTTGGGCACGCCATAATCTCAGCGGTAAGTCCCCTCTTTGAGGCGTAGTTGGATAGAGATTACGGCGTCCTCGCCTTCCGCATGACGCAGGTTCTCACCGGACATGGGAAGTTCAGGAGATTCCTGCGCCGGATTCATGCGGAAGAGACGCCCGGGTGTCGCCACTGAGTGGCCAGCCCGGAGGACACGGTGGAGCACATGGTGGAGGTGTGCCCCGCTTGAGAAGAGCATCGCCGTGTCCTTGTGGGGGTGATTGGCGGCGGCGACTTCTCGCGCCGGGCCTTGGTTCAGGCCATGGTCCGCAGCAAAGAAGAATGGCAAGCGGTCGCCTCCTTCTGCGAAGCAGTTATGCTTGTAAAGGAGAAGGGCGACCGCATAAGGCAAGGGCAACATCGTCCTCGCCGTAGCCGTCGCCGCCACGATCTCGCCGATATCCGGCCACCGTAGACGCTGGCTTGCGGACGGTGAGCAATGGGTAGCTCGCAGTCCGGTTGTCTGGTAACAGTCCAAACCGAGACGAAGTCGTCGACGGCGCGCACTGCTCCCGCGCGCCTCAAGGTGTTGTCAGCAAACTATGGGGCCCTTCAGGGTCGAAGCCTCCTGCAGCCGAGGGTTGGTGCGAAAGCGTTATACCGGGACTCTGGGAATAAGGCAAGGGAGGAACGGGGTAGGTTGTTTAGTCAGTAAGAGTTTGACACTGTTTCCCGCTCCGCCCAAGAGCGGGATTCGTCATTGGATGATTTTTACCTACCATAAAAAAAAACCCTCCGCGTCGCGCGCAAGCAACCCCTATCGTCGCCCGCCGGCCAGGCGCAGCGTCATGTTTTGCACACATTGCGGCGCGTGTGAATTTTATATCGGAGTTATTTTAAAATTGTAATATCTTCTAAGATGTTCATTGAAAATAAGTGATGTCAAAGACAATTTTGTTCACAATTACATACTTTGAATCAACAACACATTTATTTGGATAAAGTTTAATATTACTATGTTGATACAACTCTACCAAATAATTGGTAATAATGCATTAATTTCGGCCAAATTTGATTCCCATAAAAACGGTGCTAGTGAGTTAATCTTAAAAGATAGACATATACTGTCGCGGACATTTTTTTAGATCATTTTAAGAGGAATAATTCCTTCATACATATTTTTTTGTTATCTTGAACCGTTTTCGCAGCGCACGCAACGAAAGCCCTCAAAGAAGAATATTTTTCCCCGTTTTTTCCACATTTTCCATTATTTCTTCGCTCCTATAAGTCGCAGCGTGATGCTATATAGCCTAAAGCCTTCCTCGATAAATTATCTTTTCAACACAAAAAGAATTTTTCAATTCGAACCAGTAGTTCCTGAGATTAACGCGTTCAAACAAACAAACAAACAAACAAACAAACAAACAAACTCTTCAGCTTTATAATATTAGTATAGATATGTGCTGTAAGCCTTTCAAGCTATGTAGTCTTCGTATTGCCGTAATTAATAAAATGGTAAAATCACGTTTGTTGCATGAGAACACCCACTTAAATATTTATTTTGTTCTGTTTTTAGCATTTTTTTTTAAGTTTAAATTAGCAGAAATGGTACAAAAAAAAATTTCTACAGAACAAAATACAAACAAAAATGTCTTGTTTTCTTTATAAATGCCTACACGACCTAATTATTTTCAAAATTTGTCACATACTGCATGTACAATTAGTTAAACTTGCTTATTAAAATGCAGTAAAAAATACTTATACTGCAAATTATTCTGTGAAATCGGTTAATACGACTATTAACTGATGAGTTTTTGCAGTATCAAGTATGTTTTACTCCATTTAAATCTGTATATCTATACTTTTTCGCATGCAGTAATAGACATGATTTTCGAAAAATCTATTTAATTTTGAATTGAATGGACTAAATAACACGCTTTTTTTCAAAATTCATTCTTTGTAACTGCCTTAATCCTCTAGGCAAAAAAAAATCTACCATAAAACATTATTACTATAAAATATACGACGTCAAAGTGTTTTTTGCGTTTTTCTCGAAACTGCTTTTTTGCTCTTACTGCGTTTTAGGGCATGCAGGGCAGAATAGGTAGTCAAAAAATGACACGCTTGGTTTCCATCATAGATATACTTTGATATATCTATGGTTTCCATACAGGCCGTGATGCTTGCGTTATCTAGTTATATCTATGGTATTATGTTTTAATCTTAAAATATATAGAGCAGCTATGAAACTAAATGTCTTGTACATAGTATGACGTAACTATGCTCAACATGCAGAAATTGGAGATGCTTGTACAGCTTTGGGGACGCTTGTAAATTAATTTGGAATGTTCCGAATTTGAATTTTGAATACTATTATTTGGTGGGAAAACAGTTAGCTTTTAACGGTTATTACTACTGTTTAAAGACAGTTTCTAATACAACTAAACGCTCTAAATAGGACCAGAATCCCAGCTAAAATCTGAGGGCCTTGGCTCACTAACACTAATATAATAAAGAGGTAGTTTGTTTTTTTGTTTTTTTATTTTTTTGTTTGTAAGAGGTAATCTCTGAAACTACTGGTCCGATTGGAGAAATTTTAGCAATAATAGAAAGCTGCTTTACTCCTGAGTGACATAGGCTATATTTTATGTACGCGGGCGAAGCCGCTGACAAAGTCTAGTGTTCTATAAAGTACTGCATCCTCGCTTGGCAGGTAAGATAGTAGGTAAACGCGAGCCTATCAATAATATAAAAAGTCCTGACTCGACAAACCACTATGTAGTCTGCTGATACGATATGAGAAAAAAGTAAAAAATACAAGGCACTTACAAAACTCCATACTATATCACATGCAACCATTTATCATCAGATTTTTTCCTGCAATCCCAAGTAGTGACGATTAAAATGTCGGCATCATAGACCATACCGACGTTTTTTCAAGAAAACTGCCTCATCCATAAATTCTATCCACGTGGTGGATATCTAAAACGGCGATGGATATACCTGTCCATTCAGAAACTAGTACGGCCGGTACATACTTCAAGTGTCAGGCATTCATCACGGTGACTGACACCCGACCAAGTGCGTCATGTACCGCAATCATACCTTTTATTTATGCAATTATTACATGTTACAATGCTAATCTTGGGATAAACTTGCTATGTAACAGTGTGATTGGAACTTGGAACTGAGTAAAATATTCGACCACTTTTCAGTCCAGACTTCTTGTCTGTCTTTGATCGGATCATGCCGTTATACTTTACATGACAGGACATAGTCATTTCAATGGCAACACAGAAACGACAATTCTGCCAGATAGCATAGCGTTGGGATAATTTCTTTTTAATTACAATACACTAGAAGCGTCGAGACAATTTTTTTTAAGCTAGTGCTTGATTGCGATCCACACCTGATGTTGAAGCAGCGTTGTAATAGTTGATAGTGAAGCGCACTAGTTTATTAAGAGCCTATTCACTGTATGCCTTTAATACACCTAAATTATTATTGGACGGGAATACGCCACGTCTTCTTAAACAAGCACTAACCGTTAACGATAGCGGAAGACCACAACGGAGTTGTCGAGACGAGCTAGTTGGATTTTTTAAAAATTGAAGAAGAAATAACATTTATTGGTACAGACACAGAGCATAGCACAATAATAAACTTGCAAAAAATTGAATTACTTATGTTTTTAAATTACTTACTTAAAACTATTTGTTACAAAAATTGTTGTTTGCCCCACGACTGCTCCAAATAGAAAGAGTGCAGGTCCATGAAAGATAGAAGTGGAGGGAGGCATTAGCTCAGGAGTCGGACCAAATAAGCTATCAAAACAACAACAAAATAAAAAACCGTTTACATCGGTGTTAACTCTGATGCACTAAGTTTGCCTGAATGATGTAGAATAGGATTTTTGCTTGGATGAACTTGCATCCTATTAGTATTCGCGCTGGTGAGTTCGTCCTGACTTGACGTACTTAGAAAATGTTTTAATTTGCTTTTACTAAGAAAGCTCAGTAGAGCATATGAACTTGGAATATTCTTCGGAGAATATTTCCGTTTCCTAGCAATAGTTAGACGGAACAAGTTTTTACGTAGTTGACTTCATTTTCAGTTCATTCGAGATTCATTGTTAATTGTTCAAGCTGATAGATACTTTGTACTCATCATAGGAGTTGATTAAATTATTCTAACAATACGAGTATGTTGGAATCAGCAGGATCTCAGTTTTAAAATAATAATGAAATTAACACAGTATTGGGACATATAAAATATCTACTTAGCACACACAAAAAAACTCAATGGTGCACGTCAATCGATTTTTTATTTAATAGCAACTTTTTCATACCGTCATTAAACCCAGAACACGCCTCAAGCAATTGTCAGCATAACGCAAAGACCCTGCAGAAGGGTCGAAATCAACTGGGGCAAGGGTTCGTGTCTGAAAAGAAGGCTCTGGCCCTGGGATCTGGCAACGTAGGAATTGGGTAGGTTGTTTAGTCAGTAAGAGTCTGACACTGTTTCCTGCTCCGCCCAAGGGCGGAATTCATCATTAGATGATTTTTATCTGTCATAAAAAAAAAAACACAACACGCAATGCAGAAGCTATTCACTCAAATACTCGTACAGGGCTTACCGATCTACGACGTGAATAAAAAAAATTGATTTCTCATTTTTAGGGGCATCCGAAATATTTCTGTAGTCACATCAATATCTCGCACTTTCATACAAACCCGTAGATTTGTTGTGACTAACAAATTAGTTGCGAAGACAAATGTTGCTCATGCGCACTATTTCTAAAAAGAAAGCCAATGATTCGACCAATACTGCCCTGCTTACAATACAGTCCATGCAACATCTACCAATCTTCTAACGACCCACCTCGGTACTTACATAAGATATCAGTTACGTGATAGGTCCTTACAGGGCGATTATAATCAACAATTCATTCCGGGAGCATCCAGTCCCCGGCGACTGCTCTATACTAGTGATCCCAACATAAATCCTCCAAGTAAAGACAAATGACTCGACCTTTTTTTCCTTTGGATTCCCGTAGGATAAAGGATACTAACAAATCCTTAAGAATGCGTCTTTTAATGGAATGATTACGCATTCCTAGTCATCTGTGTGTATTTATGTGGATTAGTGTGAGTGTTTCGTTTAGCCGAAAAACGTCAACTTTTGGACATAGAGCTACCCCAATCGTCACCACGGTGAATGTACAAGACTGTGCATCTTGCAACCATCGCATCTCCGCGGCTCTGATCAAGTCAACGGTCCATTATGTGGGAGGCTTTCCAACGCTGCGTCTCCTGGAGCATGGTCGCCACTAGAACCTTTCGACCCCATCGACCATCCATTCTACGAACAATAACACTCATGTGCAACGTTTTCAATTCCAGCATATTTTTTTAATGGAAAATCTTTAAATAACTTGTCCCACTTTAAATGGAAAGAGGCAAAATGTCAGATTTTTACTGGCTAAAACTGACCAGTGTTCAATTGTCCTTAAAATCCAGGGCTGAGATAGCTTTTTCGAACAATCCCTTAGCTCTGTGAATACCAGCTCACCACTATAATTTCATATTCTTCAAGAATATCAAAATCTGAACAGATATTTTAAGATTCCCCGAAAATAGTCAAATTGATTGATTAAAGCAATGAGTAAACAATATTTTAAGCTAACGTAAAGACAAAACATTTTGTCAATTCAGAGCCTAACGATTCGAAATTGATTGAGTGGCTAATTCACTTTAAATATATAATAACGAAAGATAAATTCAAGACAGAGACTAAAATAGAAAATTGTTGAGCTTGTTCGGCCTGTTGAACAAGGAGAATGTCAGTCTACAAACAACGATACTTTCCTCTCTAATTCCCAATTCGTGAACAAAATGTTACTTGAAGGATGTTTAGTATAAACAGTCAGAAAAGGGGGAAAAGGTCATTGCCTCAGGGAGACACCGTAAAACAGATGATGGCAAAGAATCCTACGGAGGCTAACACGTGCCTCTAAATATATGACTTGAGGGTTATTTTCTAAATATATAGACGAAACAAAGAGAACAAATACCAAATCCTTTGTGGTTAATTACGATACAAAGAAGAATTACATAGAAATATTCATATTTTTGGTTGTAATTTGCGAATGAAAATAAATATCGAACACAAAACCAACATGATTTTATTTGAAACGTAACGTTTTTTTCGGGATTCGACAAAAGAGTCTTGAGATCCCACCAATAATGAGTTTGTCAAAAGTAGACATTATTACGTACCTAATTATAAAGCAACTAGCCTTCTGCCAACGGCTTCGCCCGCATCAAAGTAGGATTCTCCATACAAAACTTAGACCCCCATTACATCAATTTAGGAGCTGAATTTTGGAAAACCCTTTCTTAGTGTTCGCTTACGTCATAAAAGGAAACCTTGTGCAAAATTTCACGCTCCTCGGCTAAGCAGTTTTGGCTGTGCGTTGATAGGTCAGTCAGTCAGTTTCTCGTTATAAATATATAAATTAATGTTGTCTACCTAAAAGTACAGAGCCAAAACAAATTAATAGAGTAAGAACATAAAAACGAATCCTGATTAAACCTGACACAATTTTCACATAGAATATGAAGAAACAATAATATGAATATGTTCTTTCATAACTCAAAGGTTTACTGGGAGAAAACTCGTAGCTGAGTTAAGCTCGCCTTTGTACATGATACGTCTGTATCACCATGTATACCGTCTTATGTTTTTGTGTACAATTGAGAATTAAGAAATACCATTTGTCCCAAATCTTTAAATGCTATTAAAATCTATTCATTAGTTTAAACAAAGAACAGAACTATTTTCAGCATTTCTACAATTAATATTGTAGATATTGAGTGTACAGAAATTTTAATCTTTAATTGAAGAATGAAGTGACCTTCATCATCATCATTTCAGACGAAAAACGCCTACTACCAATAGGTAGGCCTAGGGCTAAGGGTTGATGCGAAAGGACGGGATTCGTCATTCGATGATTTTTCCCACCATAAAAAAGAAACCAGTAGGTCGGTAGACTTACGTCTAGTAAGCCATAAGCCTGCCGCAAGCATCGCCACAACGACCTGTCTTGCAATGCTACCTTTTACGACCTGAACTGAACTGATAAAAGGGTGAAGCTAAATAGGGTATAAAGCTCCATCATAGACATTTTAGCACATTGTAAGTTCCCAGTGCATTTGAGACACATGACCTGAAGAGCCAGGTCATCCATCCACCTTGTGGGAGGCACCCCACACCATTTACCAACTTCAAAAGCTTAACTAGATATTCTTTATTGTAATATTCATGTCCTCCCCTTTTGGTAGAACATTCATTACAATGGAACTAAATACGCATAATGAACGTCGCCTCGCGTTCTATTTTAGCAGTTTTACAAGTACATAGATAGGATCACGCGATTTATGAATCCATTGTCTGAACCAACTATTCTCATTTACGTCTACAAGTTGGGCGATGCACCTGAATATATGGATGATTTTTGTTTTAATTCCTCCTTTTGCTTTGTATTGTAAACTGTTCGTATTACTTTGTTTACAGCTTCGCAAAGTTCTGCGTAATTGAATGTAATTTAGATGGCTATCGCAGCGTAAAACTTTATTTGTGTTGAATAGAACGAAAAATTTAAACGCCATTGTATGTCATGAAGCTTTTAAGCGCAGGACAGTGGCAGCAACTGCCTGCCAAATAAACTATAGAATAAAATAATAACGCACATTTTGGAGCACGTGTAGCTCCATCCATCGCGGTAATTGCTGACAGGCGGAAGATAGCTGGAGAGTTATGACGTCACATAACGTGCTAATGACGTCATAACTGCATTGCCCCGGGCGTGCGCTGACTTACGCCTCTCCCTGGGTGCAATGGATGCGATGCAATTTACTAAGCAAATCCTGCGCGAGACATTTTAACTGGTTTTACACCTTGCCATTAAAGACACGTAATGACATTACGTGATAAGTGCACCTGATAGTTGATACTGGTGTCATTTTTTTGTCTCTCAGTGTAAAATAAAGTGGTCATAGTTGTGCGTGCTGAATGCTAGACTTTTTATTGGAGCAGATGTTTTAAAGACATTCGTATTACATTTGAAATAAATATTTCTGCTCTCGTTTTGAATGTAAAGTGATACAGTATGATGCAGATAGCGTTACAAATACAGCAATAATTTATTGATGTAGGAGTTCATTTGCAAAGGGAACAGGTTAATTAAGATGGGCAATTTATGAGCTCTTATATAATATTAAATGTATTTACGATGTCTCCTAAAGATGTACAGTAATTCTAGTAGCAAAGTAAATGTCTAACTGAGAAATTGATGTATTTTATTTTGAACTTTTTTACAGAACCCTTATAGGATCACTAGCTTCTGCCCGCGACTTCGTCCGCGGAAAATTTTGTGAGACAAAAGGTGTGATAGCTCGGTTAATATCCATGTTATATAAACAATTTATAGCCTATGTCACTCAGGAGTAAAGCAGCTTTCTATTATAGCTTCAATTTTTCCAATCGAACCATTAGTTCCAGAGATTATCCCCTACAAACAAAAAAACAAACTTTACCTCTTTATTACATTAGTGTAGATAAAGACCCTGCAGAAGGGTTGAAGCCTACTGTGACCAAGTGCTTGGGCCAGAAAAGAAAGGTTCTAGCCCTGGTAAATATGGCAACGTAGAAAAGGGGTGCGTTGCTTAGTCAGTAAAAATCTGACACTATCTTCTGCTCCGTACAGGGGCGGGAGATGTCATTAGATGATTTTTACCCACCACAAACAAAAACCTTTAGAATCACATAAAGTTTAACGTATCCATTTGTCTATCTTTCTTGACTCTTTTTCGCAGGACAGTTACTAAGCTAGATACTAAGCTAGAATTAATATAAAATACCTTAGGACCTCTATTGATCTAGATCAATCAAAAGATACGACGAGACGATTCAGAAATCGAATTATTATATTAACATACTCGTAAGTAATTCTACAAAATCAGCGGTGTGTGAATCCAACTCTTACTAGAGGAAATTATTAGATTATTTGTTTACTACTACTAAACAAATAATTAATTTTAAAACTTACTAAATAAATTAAAAACTCGTACGTGATTTTTTTTTTTTTATTTAAATCTCAACTTAAAGCACAAAACATAAAAACCAGTATCGTCTAACCCGCGAACGCTGACTGGAAAAGTGCATAGCACAAGTGACAAATAACACATTCGGTACAGAACGACACAAAATTGTCGGTGTGCGGATCGAGGGCTACTTGTGCAATAAACGTCAGCCGTCAGGTTGAGCCACTATAAATCTACCTCGTCGCCGGTTCCCTTCATGAATCACCCGACGAAACGCCAACTTTTCTGCTACTTCCATTTCGTAAGGAAGAGTTGACATTTTTCGTGTTCAAAAGTAAAGTAGATGCGGTGTGTATTTTGGATGCGGGTGTCTTGAAAGTTGTGATACTATTTTAAGAGTTTCTGTTTACTAAAATTTTTGAAGGAATAAATTGAAGGAGTGATCGTGGTCCTGGAATGGAAAAAAAACAACTGAATTTCACATGTTGATTAAAGTCAGCAAAACTGACACGCCCTCTCAGTTCACCCTAAATCGAGAGAAAAAACATACTTATTGAAAAACTAGCTTTTGCCCGCGGCTTCGCCCGCGTGGTATTGGGGTTGGGGTTGGGGTTTCCGGGATAAAAAGCCTATGTCCTATTCCGGAGTGTATCCTATGCCTGTGCCAAATTTCATCCAGATCCGTCCAACCGTTTCGGCGTGATTGAGCTTTTGCCAGCGGCTTCGCCCGCGTACATAAAATATAGCCTATGTCACTCAGGAGTAAAGCAGCTTTCTATTGTTGCTTAAATTTTTCAAATCGGACCAGTAGTTCCAGAGATTACCCCCTACAAACAAAAAAACAAACTTTACCTCTTTATTATATTAGTGTAGAGTGTAGATAAGATGATTCTAAATATATTTTATTGCTACTAAGAAGCTAGAAACGTACGACAGACGGACCACAAAGTGATCCTATAAGGGTTCCATTTTTCCTTTTTAGGTACGGAACCCTAAAAATGAGTAATAAAGTTGGTAAGGAACCTGCCCACTAAGAGCAATCTTACTAATACATATTATAAATCCGAAAGTTACGATGTTTGGATGTTTGTTACTCAATCACGCCAAAACGGCTGGACGGATCTGGATGAAATTTGGCACAGGCACAGGATACACTCCGGAATAGGACATAGGCTTCTCTTTATCCCGGAAACCCCAACCCCAACCCCAATACCACGCGGGCGAAGCCGTGGGCAAAAGCTAGTATGAAAATAATACTGAACTGATCTAGTTTTCAAATTTTTTGAACCAAAGTCAGTATTACGAAATGCTGGTGGAAAATGGAAAAGAACTTCAATAATTCAATTTTATGGGGAAGTAAAATAGCTGGCACGTCATGCTCTTTTACAACTCACATAAAACTATAATATTTCTAGCTTAATGCATAAAGTAAGCATACAATAGGAATTCACGCAATGCAATTAAATCTACCGACCGCGGCAGGGTTGAGGCTCCAGTTTTCGTACTAAACAAGTTCAATACTTTTCATCATCATCATCATCAGCCTTTTTAATGTTCCCACTGCAGGGACACAGGCCTCCTCTCTAAGAGAGGGAATGGGCCGTAATCCACCACGCGGGCCCAGTGCGGGTTGGTGGATGTCACATGTCTTCGAATTTTTGGTTCTAGGACATGCCGGTTTCCTCACGATGTTTTCCTTCACCGTTTTGAGAGCAGTGCTAAATATTTTATTTAACTTTCTGCAGATACTAAGGTAACCAACATAGCCTGAAGAGTCTTAACAAGCAGTGGCAGTGGTTTTTTATGGTGAAAATCCTTCGCTTGGGCGGAGCAGAAAATAGTGTCAGACTATTACTGACTAAACAACCCACCCCGCTCCAACGTTGTCTTTATAGCAGGGCCAGAGCCTTTTTTTCAGAGGCCAACTCTTGGGAGCAGTTGACTTCGATCTTTCTGCGAGGTCCCTATGAAATCCCTAAAAAGTCCTGGCTGAACAGATGGTTGACGAGATCGAATAGTGAACATCCCACAGGATAGAGCGATGACCTGACGAGGGTTGCAGGAGCCTAATACATGCGAGCGATATTTTTAGGAAATCTATGTTCGGCTGTGGACATTCATCTTTTTTATGTAATTTCTATCTTCGAAGCAGGCAAAACCAATGGTAAAGAGTAGTACGTAATAAAAAAAAATATACCCACCATTTATGTACCTTAACTAAACAGTAGGGAGTTAACTGAAATAAAGATAGGAAGTTTTATTTAAACGTTGGTAGAAAATTGTTTTCCAGGAAATCCCTGAGGAGACCCCAAGAATTGCAAGTGAAGAGAGACTCTCGTACAAGCTTTACTTACTTTTATCTGGTTTATGAAAGTATACTCTTACCTCAGTACAAAATGACACTGATCACTTATTATATATCATACCTACCATACCTATCATACCTATATATATGTATATATATCACTATATTAATCACTGAGCAAATATTATAAAAAAACAAAAATATAAATGTGTGTATGTTTGTTACGCTCTCACTCCTAAACATATAAGCAGATACCGATGAAATTTGAGGCAGAAAAACGCCATATTCCAGAATAGATGAAATCCTGGGTCACAGCTGAAGCTATCTTACTAATATTATAAAAGCGAAAGTGGATGTTTGGATGTTTGTTACTCAATCACGCCAAAACGGCTGAACGGATCTGGATAAAATTTGGCACAGGCATAGTATACACTCCGGAATAGGACATAGGCTATTTTTTATCCCGGAAACCCCGACTCAATACCACGCAGGCGAAGCCGCGGCCAAAAGCTAGTAGTATAATAAACACACAAACAACATCAATCGAAAAATTCAAAGAAACTCTAGGAAATGCACTTATTATTTCTATTACAGCAATTTATTTACTGTTATGAAAGTAAAACACTTATAAACGCATTACCTACACTTGACTATAATTAGTTGTTTCACCCTTCGTGGCTTATAAACGCTACGGAAAAAAGATTACGAGCTGCCGGCATTCAGAGTATGTGCTATTAACATACTGACTGAATATCAGATAAAGGGTGTTTGTGAAAATTTAGTGGATGCCCGGTAATTACTGGATCGGTGATACGATCGCGTCGACACGCCCCACCGCGCGCGACTACATGTATGCCAGTGTATGGGTATGCAGATGCACCAAGGAGGATTTAAGTTTGTATAAAATCAAACTAACCTTGTAAAGTTTGACGCGAATTTTGAACTTGGTAAGATAAAAACGTAGAGAAGAAAGTCGCATTATTTATTATCATCTAGTTCAGGTTTTTTTTTTTTTTTTTTTATGGTAGGTGAAAATCATCCAATGACGAAACCCGCTCTTGGGCGGAACGGGAGACCAGTGTCAGACTCTTACTGACTAAAAAACCTACCCCGTACCTTCCTTGCCTTATTTCTGGAGTCGAGGTTACAATTTTCACATACCCTCTAGGCTCCAGGAGGCTTCGACCCTGAAGGGCCCCTGCAGTTTGCTGACAACTCCTTGAGGCGCGCGGGAACGGTGCGCGCCGTTGACGACTTGGACTCGGTCTTACCAGACGATCGGACGGCGAGCTACCTATTGCTCACCGTCCGCGAGCCAGTGTCCACGGTGGATCATCTAGTTCAGGTAGATTACATTTTTTACAGATATTTAAAAAAATCATACTTTCCAACTGCTGGACAAAGGCGTCCCCTACTTCATCCAAATGTTGTTTTCTCGATTCACCTCCTATCAGCTATTATGGTAGTATTCTAGGTCATCTAACCACCCCCAGGTCGGCCTCCGCGGCATCGTCCATTCTCAGATACTCATTTTGTAAAGACTATTTCTCATCATTTCAGCCGAAAGACGTCCACTGCTGGACATAGGCCTCCCCAAGCACCGTCACAATGACCGGTCCTGTGCGTCTTCCATCCATCGGATTCCACCAACCCTGACTAGGTCATCGGTCCACCTTGTGGGAGGCCTTCCAACGCTACGTCTTCCGGTACGCGGTCGAAAGTCCACAACCTTTCGGCCCCAGCGACCATTCTGCGTGCAATGTGTCCTGCCTATTGCCACTTAATTTACTGATAATGTCAAGGATCAGAGTGCATCAAACCAATCATCCACATTTTTATTAATATTAGATACCCAAAAAGCTGGCAGTATATCATAAATCCTGTGAAAATAGAAACAGGAAAACTGTAAATAAAATACAGAAAATGCAGTGTCTCAACTGATATCCCACATCCATCGTGACGTAAGCTTGTCACCTTCAGTCGTAGGACATGACACTAAACAAGATCACTTCACGTAGCACGGTTTCTATATTTTCAAACAATATCATTACATAGTATAAAATAAATTCGCTGTCTGTCCCTATGTATACTTAGATTTTTAAAACTACGCAACGGATTTTGATGCGGTTTTTTTTAATAGATAGAGTGATTTAAAAGGAAGGTTTGTTTGTATAATACATGCGTAATATATTTAATATCGCCATTGTACCTGTGCGAAGCTGGGGCGGTAGTACTAGTATATTATATATTATTCCACAACTATTACACATCGTCGGCTAGTCCTAAGGTAAACAGAAGTTGTGTTATGGGTACTAGACAACTAATAACCATTCTTATATATTTCTAAATAAAACACACAAATTAAAAAATTAGAAATTACACCCAGACACAGAACAAATGACCGTACTCATCACACAAACCATTGTCCTGGTTAGGAATCGAAACCACGACCTCCAGCATAGCAGTCAGGGCCACTAACCACTAGACGAAAAGGCCAGTGAAGTCAGTATGTTCAACAAGTCTAAAAGTCCACTTCGGCGCGTAATCTTGCGTGTCGCGTCTGCTGCACAGCACTGAACACCTTTTGACTGTCCGAGATGGTAATCTAGCTTGTGTGCAGAAAGGACATTTTATTATCAACCCCATCTTAGTGCAAAAATGTACACAGCTATAATTATTTTTCTTGTATTATTCAAAGTCATGTGACATCTACCAACCCCCAGTGCGCCCGCGTGGTAGATTAGGCCCATTCCCTCTCCTAAAGAGAAGGAATGAATCCCAGCAGTGGGAACATTAAAAGGCTGATGCTATACTTGTAATTATTTAAGTTGCAATTATTTTTTTTAAATAGGTAATCTTGTGGAAGACAATATGATTCTAATTAATATCAAAAATCTATTACATATTTCGGAAATTCAATCAGATATTCAAGGTGAAAAGTTCAACATGGGTAACATTAATTGTAATCAACTAGATACAGAAATATAATATACATTAAGTTAAAACAGTAAAGATTGTAAATAACTGTAAGTGTTATTATTGTACGTATATAAATACTTACTTCGTATTTTTTTTAAATGTGGTTATTATTCTTGCTACGGATTATATGAATAGATATCTATATGGTATGAATCTTCAAATATGAAATAAAAGATTGGTTGCATTTTTTTTTAACAAGACAGCTGTTGAGTTATTTCACATAATGGAACATGACCTCTAAGATTTTAAATGTCTTTTGCGATGCAGATGGTCGATGTTGATTCCACGAATTCTTGTACCGCCGCTTAATGTTTTAATTAACCCGTGGTTAATCTCGACTGCCAAAAAGACCCAAAAACCTATTTTTTTTTGTTTCGGCACCAACGTCTCGGCCACTTGTTGCCACTTCCCACGCAAGCGATCTGCATACATTTGCAGGCTCTTTCATCCTCGTACTTAGCATAAAACAAGCCCGACACCAAGTCATTATGCAGTCTCGGATTTCGAAGTACGGCTGCATAAATTTACGCCATTATCAAAATATCGTGAATGAAACAAACCGAGCATAAAACGGATTTAACCAGTTTAGGGGTCATTAACGCACGCAATGCGTATTGTTGTATGCTTATTTGCACGTACGCGTCGGTAGGGTTAATACGAGTGGAAATTGACGCATTATGATGAATGTTCCAAATTAATAAATATGTAATTAAAGGCAAATTAGAGCGTCCATTAATTTGTAGAATTAGTATTTGAATTCTGGAAATAATAAATAGGAACGTTGTTAAGCGTGTAATTTTCATGGCTATTAGCTTCGTGTCGTCACGCAAAATTACACTGGCGTGAGCGGAAAATATAAAATTGTTTAAGTCCCCTCATCAGGCTATTGTGGGGTGCTTGAGATGTAAAGATGCCGCGCCCACACAAATCCTTTGCTCGCTTGACCTGAGGGATCCGTGATTCCACCTCAAATATTTGGCACATTTCTCCACGAGCATTTAGATCAAAGAGCATTGAGCAATGACCGTCAAAAACACTCATTGTTAACTCCCTTTGATGATCAGTGCTCGAGGTACCTACTCCATTATTATGAACGCCGCTCGAGGCGCCGGGCCTTACTAACAATTCACTCAAATACTTAGCTTGAAGTAAACAGACGAAAATTCGTCTTAGATATACCCGACCGGCTCTCTTCACTAAATCCAATGTTTACGAAAGAGCTTGATTTTATACTGTTGCGTTACTATTATTCGATGAAATATTATTTCAAATAGATGTGTACTTATACTAAATAGATAAGTAAGTATCTGTATAGACTAGGGATGGTGAACTTTGTTTGATATAATAATAATAATATTTTTAAATGTTGCTTTATGCGTTTTTTTAAGAAAATAATAATTTAAAAATGTAGATTATATGTGTATGTAAGAAATAAAGGGAATAATAATAATATATCTTTTAGTAACTTTCACAATTGTTTTGTTGCAATAAAAAGTTTAAAACAACATTATTAATTGAGGTTTCATTGTGAAAGCGGGTGCCTATTATAGGTTTCGGGGAAACCTATGCTATAGGTCACCAATAGAATATATAGAAAACAAATAATATTGATAAGCCACCTAAATAGTTTCACTTAAACTAAATGCTATTATTTCATCATTTGCATCCCAAAAACCATAGATATAAGAAATATTTCTATGCCAAAAACCGTATATAATATAAAGCTAACTGTAGAATTAATTGTAAATGAAAAATTTATTGTGATTACTGCTGTTTCTATTAAACTAGATTTTTAAATACTGACTGATTCTTAAACCACCTGAACAGTTTACATGTGTGCCACTATTGACACGGGTTGAGCATGCCATAATTATGGTGGTAAATTTCCGCTTTAAGAAGTGGCAGCGTTCTCACCTTCCGCATGAAGCAGGTCCTCATCGAACATGGTAAGTTCGAAAGTTCTTGCACTGGATTTGTGAGGAAGCGACGCCCGAATGTCACCACTGTTTGGACCGCCCGGAAGACACAATACAAGTATGCCCCGCTTAGGCCACTTGGTACAGGCCATGATTCGAAGTGAGGACACGATATCCTGAAGCTTTGGCCGGTTAGTAACAATAAGATTTCTTCACAACGCGACGTCGAGAAAACATTCTATTTGTACTTCGCTATAAACAGCACCACGAAATCATCAATTACATCCCCAAGTGGGCCCAAAACTGTCACGAACATTACAGAGACATTACAATAGCAATCAAACGACTAATTACATCAGCAGCTGTATCGTTACATCAGTAACACCATTATCCTTTGATATCGTTTTAAGCACTGATCGAATTTCACTAAATCCCTATAAGACAAGACAATGAATATTCATATGTGTTTAGTGGAGCTATTACTTAGCTGAACGCGTCGAGCCGCTCAAATCTGCTGAGGCCCTACTATGACCTCGTGACGCGATTAATTTTACGACCTAAACTGAACTGTTAAGGGGATCGAGATATACAAAGGTGATACGACAGATGGGCTTTCCTTAAAAAAGATTAATACACACTTGGTATGTGAACAATTTGTATGAACCATTTTTACTATGAGACCAACCCAAAAATCACGAACAAAACCCGCTGCTCCAGTTTATGTGAATATAAATCTATGGAGCAGCAGGTTCTTTTTTCGTGATTTTTTGAATGGTCTCATAAATCAAAATCAAAAAGGTTTTTATTTCATATAGGCCTACAAGGGCACTTATAAAACGTCAGAAGCTAGTGCACGGTTCCAAATTGGTCGTTTCCTATGGAGAAGAACCGGCAAGAAACTCCATGGTTACTCTTTTAAAAAAATGATTTCTTACAATAATTCGTTGTTACAGTACTTATTTCATTATGTAAGAACAGTGTAGACCAGTCAATATTGTACTAAAAGCACAATAAAAATAATCATAATAATAAAAAATAAAAGGTGAATCGTAATAGGATTTACTAAGTCTACAGTGCTCTTACTTTACAACGTGAATTGTAAAAAAAATATTGTATATAAAAAAAAATTAAAAAAGTATGAGAAAAAAATAAAAATACATCAATCACTACAACAGTTACACTGCGGGGTGTTAACAAAATTAATTATAATTGAATTAATTTTTTTTTTTTGGTCTTAATAATATAAATATTGCAGAAGCAATGAGTCAAGAAAAAAAAAATGTGTATATGGAAACAAAGATGGAGCAGTTGGCATAGTAAAAGTGGTTCATATTGGTGTGTACAATGAACCTTTTTAAGGAAAACTCATCTGTCGTATCGACTTCGTCTATACTTTATAATGTATAGGTGCGTTCCTCTCACTCGCACGCTTAACATTTTAATACGTCATGGTAAGATCTCTAATCGTGCAATTTGGACGCCATCTCAGGAATTATGCTCAGTCAAACGGGTTCCGCAATAAAATTAATGTTCACAGTAAAATGACCAAACCGTAATTATGTCTTAAATCCTTCAACCACAGTTTACTTTAGATCATATTATCAAGTTGTTAGTTTCACCACGGCTCTATTGAAACCCTGTTATCTGTACCAATTTAATGGTAGCGAAATATGAGCAGAGTAATTTTCTAAGCCAGTAATGACTTAAATAAAATTAACTAAATTAATTACGTTGAAATTCCAGAGAACTATGTCAAGAAGTTCATTTTGTAGATAAGTTTATTAATCTGAAATACAACGCAAAATAATTAACTCTCGTTCGAATCAACGTGTCTACTAAATATTTAATATAGAATTACAGACGAATATTAAAATGAGTTTCATTAATAACGTACTTCAAGTTCTGAGAATTTGAATTAAAATTCGATGTGCTTATGATAAATAAAACAAGATAATTTCTGAGTGAAGACGATTTTGTGTTTGCTTTGTTTCACGTCACGATTGCCAGGTGGCGACAATTCAAAACTTTTCAATGGGGGCCGTCCTCTAATTAATTCTTGGTTGTAATTCTCGGAGACTCTATTCATTTTAAGTCCCGAGCTCGGAGTGTACTGCCATAACTCATTAAAAATTTCAACCAGAGAAGTATTCGCGAATGTTATTATAAATTCCGCTTCGCACGGTTCGCTCAGCGCCGCTTCACCACAGTTTACGTGTTACAAAATTCGTATATTTTATAAAATTTGGAATGATCTAAAACTCTGGAGGTTTGATAACAAACGCTGAAAGCGAACTCAAACCAAATCAAACATAGCGATGAATATTTGAGAATGTTTCGTCAACTTTACTATAACGCAACCACAGGGACCCGTATTCAAATAACTGAAGCATGTAATATACACAGTTATTTAACCAAAACAAAACCTGAATTAATTGAATCTAAAACCTTTATAGATTTAGGTTCAGTTGGTTTAGGCGGCCGACTCAAGTTTCGCACATGACTCAACCACGAATAGTTGTGGATTGGGACCACAAATTGGTGTAATAGCCGATACAAAACTAAAATGAGGATTATAATTATTTTTTCTCAAAATAAACTATTAAATATGTTTAGAGATATAATGAAATAACCTTAAAACTGTTTAGTTATGTAAGTAGTTGTAAAAACAATAAAGATACTATGGTTTTTTTTTTTTATTAGCCCTAACTGTCCCACTGCTGGGCAAAGGCCTCCCCCAAGTCCTTCCAAACCTTCTTCTTCCGCGCCGTCTCGAACCAGTCGTCTCGGTGAATATGAATGAAATACTATGAATTAATATTTTTAATAAAAAACATAACATAGAGTAAATATAGATCTCATAGCACAGTTATTAAAAGCAAAACCAACGAAAACACCACTTCAATGCGTCCACAACACATTACAAATCGAAGCCGCACCCAGACACTTTATTACGAAACCTAACTCCCCACGCTGAAGTAAATAGGACCTCTGTGCTTATATAACCTAGATTCTTTAGAAATTAACCAAGAGACGTTGAGCGTACTAATAAAGACATAGACAGGTCGGATTGAAGTGTGTTCACGACGTCATAAAGTGTTTTTAAAGCCAATCTGCGTCATTTTATCGTGCGGTCCACGCCCGCTTGTGTGCGTACAACCTAAAATATGACATGAAATCTCAGCTGAATTACGCACTTAATGTTAGACGTCTAATATATCACCCGAGCTGTTTGTAACGTCGTAAATTGTGTAATGGATAAATGTCAACTGTTAGAAGGTAAGCTATAAAGATGTATAGAAATTTTGTGTAATGTTTCAAGCTAAAGTAAGCGTAAAATGCATGCATGACTTTGTTTCTAGTTTGAAATAGATTGTTACGCCGTGGAAATAGAACACGCCGTTTCTTCGACAAAGTCAAGAGTATCACCGAATAATTAAAACGCATTGCTAGTCGAAACCTCCAGAATAGAAGTACGTACCAGGGCCTAGCAAATTCTAGAAAAATCGGACACGTATAAGTAGGTACTCAATAATTCTGAGAACTTTTGTAGGTACTTAAGTAACTTGGTAAAGGAATTTGTACCTTCAGTCTTTTACTATAGAGTCGAAATTCGTATGAGTCGTGGGGTCGAGTAGTTACCTACCGGTAGGTAATAAGAATAATTTATTGCTTCGCGGAAACGGTTTCTTTTGTTCTGGTGTGGCCTCGAACCTTCGGTATCTAGAATTTTCTTGGCTCTGAGTATAAATACGTGTCTACTGGCCGGACGTCAGTCAGTTTGATTTCGACTGCGATCAAGTGCGAATATCCAAGTCAAGTGAAGAACGTTTTCATCCATACGACGACCTAAGCGATATTCTTACGGATCTCTAGAGTGCATTACGAAGTGGTTAATTGACGATTGGACTAAGTTTGTGTTTTGTTTGTGGACAATAAATCTCTCTATCAGTAAACCGGCATTTGATTACTCACGTTCGTAACAACTGGTGTCAGAAGTGAGATGCCATTACTACAGAGGGACAACGAACAGCGACCACGAACAAGGAGACAAACGGAGATGGATGCTGCGCGTCACCGACTGGAGGAAGAAGATCCGGCTGGTGTCGGAGCAACGGCAGCTGCTGAGATGCCAACAGGACCAACTTCAGAAATGAGCCTCGCTGCGGTGTTGGCTGCCATGCAAGCTAGTATGGAAGCCGTTCGCCGCGAACAAGAAACCGCTCGCCGCGAACAGGAAGCTAACCAACGCCAGCTCCAGGACCTAATCGCGGCTAACCAGGAAGAAGCTCGCCGCGAACAGGAAGCCGCTCGCCGCGAACAGGAAGCCGCTCGCCGCGATCAAGAGGCTAAGCAGAACCTTATCCTCGAGAAAATCGATCACGGCCTCGTCACGCTGGGCGAGAAAGTAAAGAATCTCACCTTAGAGGTCAAGGAGGTTTCCGCCCGAACTGATACTTTGGAAACCCGAATAGATGGCCATGAAGATCGCCTGCTGGACATCAATAGAAAAATTGTCAAGCTGGAAGCACGCGAACCCATTGCCATTGGCTCATCAGCGCACACCCACTGTATGTCGGCCGCAAAGTTTGAAGTGCCACGTTTTGACGGCACGTCGTCATGGACTGCGTTCAAATACCAATTGGAAACATTGGCCAAGACGAACCGCTGGGATGATGAGCAGTCTTTCGCGGCGTTAACCTTGGCACTACGAGGAGATGCATTACTGGTTCTAGAGAACCTTCCTTCAGACGGCAGGACCTTGGAGCGCCTAATGGAAGGGTTAGACACCCGCTATGGTGACAAGCACCTCGAGCACGTGTTCCGCGCGCAGCTCCGCGACAGAACGCAGAGGCCTGACGAGAGCCTCCAGCAGTGGGGTGTCGAGGTTGAACGGCTGGTGCGGCGCGCATATAGGTCGATGACATCGGAGACTGTGGAAGTTAACCTGGTGCAGGCATTCATCGACGGACTACGGGATTCTGAAGTGAGAGCTACGGTGCGACTTGGGCACCACCAAACTCTCAAAAGTGCAATGGCTCACGCTTTGGAAGTGGAAGCCGTACGACAGGACTCACGCACGCACAGAGTTCGAGAAGTAGTGGTTTCGCCTTCAGTGCAGCCGCGTCACCGAGAAGGGGCGGTTTCTTCTTCGGCAACGTCCCGCTATATTCCGACGTGTTACGGGTGCAGAGAAAAAGGGCACATTCGTACCGATTGTCCCAAGAGGAAGAGGGCAAGTGTGGACTCCGCAACCCAAGTTAACGAGAAGACGATAAAACTTAATGTCGCTAGGGCTGCGGGGTGCGTGCCGGCTGGTCAATTAAAGGCCTCAGTCATCACCATCAATCAAGTCCATAACGGAAATAGTCTAACCATCGAAGGAACACTGAATGAACGTGCTTGCAATTTCACCGTTGACACCGGGGCGTCACGGACTATTATAAGACCTGAGTTGCTGAAACGCACGATCTTGTGGCAAAGAAAGTCTCCATCCTGCCGACTTCAGACAGCAACCGGCCAGCCAGTTTCCGTCCTCGGTGATACAGATATAGAGTTTAAAATCGGTGATCAAGTATACACCCATTCTGTTTTAATTGCAAATATTACCGATGATTGCATACTGGGTTTGGACTTCTTGCGGAAGTACCGGTGTGTTTTGGACATTGATAAGGGCGTATTGAAGTTTCCAGACCAAGAAGTGTTCCTGCGAGGAGTAAACACATGTAACCTCTATTGTTTAAAAGATACGACATTGGCTCCGAGAACAGAAACTTTAGTCGAAGTAAAATTCCCCAAGAAAATCAGGCAACAAAGATGCGTAATAGTTGAGGATACTGGCCGGCATCCGGAACTCATCACTGCGAGGACATTGGTAATGACGAAAGGGAAATCTAAAGTGCGAATTGTAAATCTTGGGAAAAAGGAGGTCCACTTGAAGAAAAACAGTGTTGTTGGGAGAAGTGAAGAAGTGAAGTATCTCCGCCAAATCAACACATCTCCAGTGAAGCAGGACTCGACAAAAGGTGAACCTGATCACATCCAGCAACTTCTGGAAAATTCTAAGAAGAATTTGTCGACCTCAGAACTACAGCAAGCCAGGGAATTTCTGCTACGGTTTCGGGATATTTTTGCAACGGGAAAGGACTGCGGAAGAACAGGTCTCGTCAAGCATGAGATAGACACAGGTGATGCTAGACCGATCAAACAGAGACCGCGCCGTATACCCTGGGCTAAAGAAACTGAAGTGGCAGAAATGGTGAAGGATATGGCTGATAGCGGAATAATTGAGCCTTCTACGAGCCCATGGTCTTCTCCAGTCGTTCTGGTGAAGAAGAAGGATGGCAGTACAAGATTCTGTGTAGACTACAGAATGCTGAATAACGTGACGAAGAAGGACAGTTATCCCTTGCCGAGGATCGACGATACGCTGGATATGCTCAGTGGTATGAGGTGGTTTTCAACCATTGATTTGAAAAGTGGCTACTGGCAAGTGGAAATTAGCGAGAAAGATAAAGAAAAGACAGCGTTCAGTACGGGCATTGGCAATGGCCTGTGGCAATTTAACGTCATGCCTTTTGGGTTGTGCAATGCTCCAGCAACCTTTGAACGCCTCATGGAACGAGTCATGGTTGGTCTTCTTGGTGACGTCTGCCTAGTATATTTGGATGACGTCATTATAATGGGCCGCACTTTCAAGGAAAACCTAAGAAACATGGAAAAAGTGTTCACCAGAATACGAGGGGCTAACCTTAAACTAAGCCCAAAGAAGTGTGCCCTGTTCAAAAAGGAGGTCAGCTATCTAGGACATGTGATTTCCGCCGACGGAGTGAGAACCGACCCTGAGAAGATAAAGGCTGTGCAACAGTGGCCAGTTCCAAAGAATAAAACCGAAGTACGTGCATTTCTAGGACTATGCACATACTACAGAAGGTTTGTTATGAGCTTTTCGGACATTGCAAAACCTTTGCATCAACTGACTGAGGATAAACGAGATTTTATCTGGGACAACAATTGTGAGTCAGCGTTCAACGAGCTGAAGCAGCGGCTATGTGAAGCACCTATACTGGGGTATCCGAGCAGAGATGGAAGATTTGTCGTTGACACTGATGCCAGCAATACGGGAATTGGTGGCGTATTGTCACAGGTGCAAGGTGACCGACAGATCGTGATCGCTTACTTCAGTAAGGCACTTTCAAAGCCCGAGAGGAACTACTGTGTTACTCGACGAGAACTGCTGGCTGTAGTAAAAACCTTGCAGCACTTCCATAAGTACCTCATAGGAAGGCAGTTCACGTTAAGGACCGACCACGCTGCACTGAAATGGCTGCTACAGTTTAAAAACCCGGAGGGTCAAGTTGCAAGATGGCTCGAGCAGCTGCAGGAGTTCAATTTTGTGACTGAACATCGTAGTGGGAAAGGGCATAACAATGCTGACGCTCTGTCGCGACGTCCGTGTGATGAAGACTGCAGACATTGCCAGCAAAACGAAGCCAGAGAACACGTGAACTTGATTAGAACTGAAGGCAACTTCAAGAAATCCCAGGAAGAAGATGACGATATTCGACCGATACTGGACTGGATGCGTATTGGAGCTAGGCCCCAGTGGAGTGAAGTATCGTCACTTAGTCCCGTCACAAAGAGCTACTGGGCGCAGTGGGACAGTTTAGTCCTGGAGAATGATGTGCTCTGTAGGAAATGGGAATCGAATGATGGCAAGGAGGTGACTACACAAGTGATAGTACCACGAAGTGAAGTGGTCCCCCTGCTACAGGAAATACACGATGGTGCTTCTGGTGGACACCTGGGGATCAAGAAAACTCTACTGAAAGTGAGACAGCGGTATTACTGGCTCAATTGTAGAGATGACATAGAGCAGTGGTGTCGGAAATGTACAGCGTGTGCATCTGTGAAAGGACCACAGACTAGAAGCAGGGGCAAGCTTCAGCTGTATAACGTGGGAGCCCCTTGGGAACGAATTGCCATCGACGTCGCTGGACCATTTCCAATTACAAATGACGGAAACAAATACATATTGGTGATCCAGGACTATTTCACAAAGTGGCCCGAAGTTTTCGCCATACCCAACCAGGAAGCGACGACAGTGGCAAAGAAGGTGGTTGAGGAAGTAGTGTGTCGGTATGGCGTACCTTTGGAGATCCATTCCGACCAAGGCCGAAACTTCGAATCTGCGCTGTTCCAGGAAATGTGTACCCTTCTGGGGATTTACAAAACACGCACAACACCTGCGCATCCACAGTCGGACGGAATGGTGGAAAGATTTAACCAAACCCTGGAGAATCACCTGGCTAAGGTTGTCGATGACCATCAGAAGGACTGGGACCGGTACATTCCACTATTTCTGATGTCTTATCGATCGGCAGTACACGATAGCACGGGACATACTCCAGCAAGAGTGAATTTCGGCAGAGAGATGAGACTTCCAGTAGATGCCATAACTGGCGTGCCACCTGACAAGAACAAGCCAGTTACGGACTACGTCAGTGACCTTCAGGACCAATTGGATGAAGTGCATAAACGAGTACGTGAAAATAGCATGAACACCAGCTCCAAAATGAAAACTAGGTACGACCGTAATGCCAATACCAAGGGGTTTGAGGAAGGTTCACTAGTCTGGCTTCACAACCCGCTCCGACGAAAAGGGAAGTCGCCGAAACTTCAAGCTCGATGGGAGGGACCTTACACCGTGGTGAAAAGGATTAACGACGTAACCTACCGCATCAAGAAAGGACTAAGAGGGAAGCCTAAGGTAGTTCACTTGGATAGACTGGCGCCGTATCGTGGATCTAATGATGCTCGGGACGAGCATGACTAAGAGGGGGGCACTGTTACGCCGTGGAAATAGAACACGCCGTTTCTTCGACAAAGTCAAGAGTATCACCGAATAATTAAAACGCATTGCTAGTCGAAACCTCCAGAATAGAAGTACGTACCAGGGCCTAGCAAATTCTAGAAAAATCGGACACGTATAAGTAGGTACTCAATAATTCTGAGAACTTTTGTAGGTACTTAAGTAACTTGGTAAAGGAATTTGTACCTTCAGTCTTTTACTATAGAGTCGAAATTCGTATGAGTCGTGGGGTCGAGTAGTTACCTACCGGTAGGTAATAAGAATAATTTATTGCTTCGCGGAAACGGTTTCTTTTGTTCTGGTGTGGCCTCGAACCTTCGGTATCTAGAATTTTCTTGGCTCTGAGTATAAATACGTGTCTACTGGCCGGACGTCAGTCAGTTTGATTTCGACTGCGATCAAGTGCGAATATCCAAGTCAAGTGAAGAACGTTTTCATCCATACGACGACCTAAGCGATATTCTTACGGATCTCTAGAGTGCATTACGAAGTGGTTAATTGACGATTGGACTAAGTTTGTGTTTTGTTTGTGGACAATAAATCTCTCTATCAGTAAACCGGCATTTGATTACTCACGTTCGTAACAAGATATTTAACGAACGAAATATATTTTTAACAAAACATCCTGTTCGTCTTACATCCATCATATTCCCGAGACCATTGTTTCATCTCGTGATAGGTAAAGCAATGCTGGATCTTTCGGTACGAGGGATAAAACATTACCTAGTACAAATAGAAGTGATATCGCGTCAATAGCCAATTCTGAATACACTACTATCAGGTTATATAGTAAATGGCTTTTTTTTTATGGCGGTAAAAATCTTCTAATGACAAATCCCTCTCTTGGGCTGAGCAGGAAATAATCTCAAAACTCTTACTAACTAAATGACTCACCCCGTTCCTTCTTTGTCTTCATACCGGTCGGACCTTCTTTTTAGAAACTGGCTCATGGCCTCAGTAGGCTTCGGCCCTCCGGCTAACAACTCCTTGTGGCGCGCGTATTAGAACGCGCTGTAGACGTCCTGAACTTGGTCCGGACTGTTACCAGACGATCGAACAGCGAATTACCCGTTGCTCGTCGTCCGCAAGCCCTCGCCTACGGTAGCTGGAAGTCGGGATCCCGACAGAGGTTGGGGCGTCAGGACCGATGTTCGCTCGCTTGCGGCTTCCTCCTTTGCCAGCATTACTGCTTCGCAGAAGGCCTGTACCAGGGTACGGCGCGAGAGATCACTGCTGCTGATCGCCCTCCGAGGACACGGCGGTACTCTTCCCAAGCGGGGTACACTTCGACCGTGGTGACACCCGGGTGTCTCTTCTTCACGAATCTACTCGTTGGAGTAGATTTTAGTAAAAGTGGGCAAGTCAAACTTTTCTTCCGGTCCGCCCAAGGGAAGGGATATCTTTAGATGATTTCCCACCTAAATGAAAAAGTTTATGTAGTAAAAATATTCATACCTACATAATATGCGAAATACCACTTTACCGGTTCTTCTCCATAGGAAACGACCAATTTGGAACCGTGCACTGGCTTCTGACGTTTTACAAGTGCCCATGTAGGCCTATGTGAAATAAAAAGATTTTGACTTTGACTTTGACCACTCACTGATTAATCTAGAAATCTTAGTTACTATAACACTTATTAACTTAAAATTTGACTGGTAGATTTATTTATTTATTTGTTTTTTGTGGTGTACATTAACGAACGGAACGGGAACGGATTTTACGAAACTCCACCCCTAAGGGGGTACCGAGCCCCGTCGATGGCGCGCACTGTTCCCGCGCCTCAAGGAGTTGTCGGCAACTATAGGAACCCTCCAGGGTCGAAACCTTCTGGGGCCAAAGGCTGATGGAGAAGCGGAACACTGGTGCCTTGGAACTTAGGCAAGAAGGAACGGTGAGTCGTTAATAGAAGTCTGACTGTTTCCCGCTCCACCCAAGGGCGGGATTCGTCATTGGATATTTTTTTATAGCCTACTTTGTTTCCCACAGCTGGGCAAAGGCCTCCCCTTTCTCCTTCCAAACTTCTCTGTCTTGGGCGATGTCCGGCCAATTTTTACCTACCATATAAAAAAAACCTAAAGAGCTAAACCGACTTTCACGCAAGTAAAGCCGCTAGAAGAAGCTCCTATTATACAGCTATCATCATAAATAGATTCCGATCCTAAACGCTTGAATCAATACGATAGGTACTGAAAACAATAACAATAACTATGAATATAGGCGTCTGCCTCATTCTTATTCAAGCGGCCTATCATTTAATCAATCTAATTCGAAGGTTAGCATAACTAGCGGATCGGTTGCGAATACTAGATATCCACTCAAATTACGTGCCTCACTGCTTTCATTGTAAACAGAACTTACTGTTGGTATAAAGACCTGCGAGTAGCTAAAGCAGTAGGCGAAGCGTAGCTAAAGCGATAAATCCGTTTAATTTGTAACATCAATTACAATTGAATGTTTTAAAAATAGAAATTTAAGAAAAAATATTTTTCTTTGTTTTACCGTTTTGCTGTTCCGTTGACCTGGTAAAGCTCGCAGGAATATGAAGTTGCATGATGCATAGGGTCAGTCGTTTTGGTAAAGTTTGAAGCGGGCTATGTCAAATAGTGGACGGCTTTCGGCTGAGATGATGATAATGATATTTTGGTACTAGTTAATAATAATAATAAATTAATTTATTTTTCTAATCAAGTTGTACAAGGTACACTTGATTATCGTCCCAAATATGAGTACAAATACAATACTAAGTGTTTCTTCTGCATATTTATTTATGCATACAGCAAAAATGTAGAGCTTCAAGTAATATGATCTCAACTAGTGAATCTAGCAAATAATGAACCCACCATCTTTCAGGTAGATCTCGATCACCTTTCTTCTGGTGATCTAGATCAAAATCAAGGACTGGCTGCAAAAAATGAACTTGAATACAGCGAACATTGCGATCGCTTACCTATGTGATGTGCACATTCCTTAACTTGTTTAGTTTTATGATTTAACACACTACTAACACTGAATTATCAAAGTAGTGTTCTCAGTTAATTAGGTCATTCATATAATAGTTTTTTAGCAAGTCAAGCAAGTCACCCTATGGCAACCAAGAGACGGCAAAAGAAGTAGGGGTCGCCAAGTCAGGAGATGGGAAGATGACTTGAAACAGACTGCAGGACCATTCTGGTTGAGAGTAGCAAGGGACAGAACCCACTGGAAGGAATTGGAGGAGGCCTATGCCAGAAGGCACACCGAACTTAGGGACCTATTGTAACCCTATGTTATGGAATAAAAGGCTATTATTATTATTATTATTATAATAGTTTGTAACGTAACTGACATCTGACAAAGGTATTTGACATCTACAAAAAATTGTGAACACCTTCCATAAAGCAAGTTCTTTAGCAATCCAAATCCAAGTATTAATCTAAACCAACTACCTGTACTTACCTTCCAGTCGATTATCAAGAATAACAAAAGGCATAAAACAGTATTTCCGTCGTCCATTAGCACATAATAACGTTTAATTTAGCATAACCGCTCGTTAGGCGGCTACACTTTCAATTTAGTAACAATTAAAAAGTACTAAAAACGTAAATCACTAAGACATGCAATATGCGAATTATGACATTGGCGGGTTCGCTGGCAAGGCTCGACAATCACATAGGTAGCTAAACGTAGGGGTGCCACGGTAGACTTGACAATCAATTAACTTTGATTTAATATACAATCGCGGCGCAATAAGCCCCCTATTTGAGGAGTGGTTAGTGAGGCGCCACGGCGTCCTCACTTTCCGCCTATCACAGATCATCAAATGACTCGATTATTTCGGGAGATTTATGTTCCGGGATCGGCGAAGAGATACGCCCGAAGCATATTATGGTGGACTGCTTGGGTACTGCTAGAGCACCGAGTCTTCGAGGAAGAGATCAGCGGGTTTTCCACATTACGAGGTGAGAGAAGAACCTAAAAATTAGTAAGCAGTCACGGCCTTTATTGAAGCAGTCGGTGACGGAAAAATCCTCTTTTCAAAAAGATATTATTTTTTTTTTCAATAAACAGTGGTTATTTGTTGTTAAATTATATCAAACTTCTCATTCATTTCCTTTGTTTGTTAGTGTTGAAGATAGACTTTTGCTTCTAAACTACAAACTTGTACTGCCAGCCTTTCATCATATTTAGTTCAGTAGGTCGTTATCCTCGTCTCCTTCACTTTCTTTTTGTAATTTGCACCCAATATCCTCCACAGTGACCTATAAAATCAAGTTATTAAGATTTAATCGTGGTTTTTTTTTCAATTTCTCCGCTCACCTGCCAGGGGCAGCCCTAAGCCGCACGAGAACCCTCCGGTACTCGTAATGACGGCGATTACAGCCCACCCGACTGTGGGACCAACTCCACTATTTGTCTAAAATCACTTAAAAACGGTTGCATGTTACTTAATGTGCGTGTATTTGCTTTAGCTCTGATCATTTGTGAATATATGTGTATGAAGATGTTTTCAAGTAATTGGTGTCAAAGTGATGAGTATTAAATGTATGTGTGAGTAATTTCTCACGCTATAAACTTATATATATATATTTTTTTTTTTATTCCACAATTATCACATAACATTATCTAGTCCCAACCTAAGCAGAACTTGTGTTATGGTACTAGACAACTGATAAACATACTTATATATTTCTAAATGCATACATATCATAGATAAATTACACCCAGACACAGAACAAATGATTGAGCTCATCACACAAACATTTGTCCTGGGTGGGAATCGAACCCACGACCTCTGGCGTAGCAGTCAGGGCCACTAACCACTAGACCAACAGGCCAGTCATATTGTAAAGAGGTAAAATCTTGCTTCTTGGAAATCTCTAGAAGTCTTAGGGCCAAATACACAAATAAAATTAATCGCGATTATTTAAAACAAAACACATTTTGAGCATTTAATTGAGATTATGGTTTCATTATCTCAATTAAACAGGTTTGGGGTTTGTATTTTGTTTTAAATAATAATCGGGATTAGTTTTATTTGTGAATTTTGCCCTTAGTCAGATTACAGTTAATTTTTGTAGATAGCAAGCTATCATTATAGTCATAGGATACTTTTATTCCATTTGGCATCTAGCTTAAGTCTAGCGACTCTACTACTACCATGACGCCTCTTATTTCTTTGTTCTGACTCATCTCAACGCTCAGTCACATGGTCAGATCAAAGAAATTAGAGGTGTGACTTTCTCGAGGCGTCCGACGCAAGCGAATAGAAACGAAACAATTGTAACTTGGCAGGGTACAGCCCCATAGCTAAGTTTATAATCTACAATCGTAAACGCTAATAAACAACTAATCAAATGTATGGGAACGACTTCATTAAAAAAAATTGTAGCCAAATTCACATAATTCAAAATGACAGAATTAAATGTAGTCGTTTCTATAATGATCGTCGGTACATCCAGAAATTTTATGATATAATTAATACTTATGTTGAGTCGTATCGATTGTAGAAAGTGACTCGTCACGAAACAATTGTAACTTGGCAAGGGAGACAGGAGTAGCTGGACTTCCTTTTCTACATACGTCTGTCTTTGGCCATTGCGGGACAGTTACTCCAGAAAAATTCCAGCTCATCTCTCCTCCTTTATCTTGGTATGCTGCCATATCATTTTCCGTTTAACCCAATAAGTGGCTCTTTTTGTCCACAGCTACCTAACATGTGGTAGATACAATCCCACTTAAGAATAGCAGCTTTCCGAGTAATTATGATATTAGTTTTGCAAGGCAGTCCTGGTAGCAAGTCCGATAGTAGTAAAAAAACTGCCTACTTTTGTCTATTGAAAAATAGGATACATATGCATATGCATGCATGGTTTTCTTTAATGTGAGTATGACAACACAGTAGACCTCGCTGATTACTTTTTGTAATGACTCACATTTTTATGATTATTTTTATTATGCTCTTGTATACAATATTGACTGGTATACAGTCCTTACATAATTTTTCTATTGATACTGTAATATGGAAATATTTTGTGTGGAGTTTCTTGCTTTTCCGTAGAAAACGATCAATTTGGAACCTTGCTTCTGTTGTTTTATAGTGGCCATTTTGGCCCATGTAAATAAAAATATTTTTATTTACAAGAGCATAATAAAAATAATCATAAAAATGTGAGTCATTACAAAAAGTAATCAGCGGAGTCTACGTTTACTGTCCTAAAATGTATGATATTAAAACAGATCTCTATGTATACGTCGACGTCTATTAATTAATAAATGGCACAGAGAAGTGGGTCAAATAAGTGAGCTCACATTCATGCACAATACCAAGGTATTTTACATTTTTTTTAAAGCTTGAAATTCATACGCGTCGACAGGTGTTGTACAATGGCACGACAACTGCCAACTTTGCCCTTTCAACTCAACAAACTGCATCATACAATAAAACGTTCCTCAAAGCTACAGAAGCAAAACACACTCAATACGACAGAAAAACGGATTCTTTCTCATATTTTCGATAAAATATTTAATGAAAAACACGTAACAGAGCTAACGAGCGAGTTAATTAACTCGCGTTTATTTTTCAGGTGGGAAATCGATTTTTCTTTAATTTCCGAGAGTTCTGTTTAAATGGAGGGTGTTATTTCGTTATTTCCGTAGCGGGTCCGTTAAAAGCGGCGTTTATGAGGACCACCCGAGTGTGGGAATATTACTGAAATTGTAAACGTTAACGGAGCAACACGCGGCTGTATGTACCGTATCCGTGTTTGGCGCACTAGCTATTAACTTTGGCAAATTGAATACTAAATTGCTCGCAAGTGATACTTTCGGTCTTGTGTTCTGTTGCTTTTAGTTAGTTAAGCTTATGTATGCAAATCTCGGTCATTAACCCGCTTGGCAAGTGTGGCAACTTCGAATCTTTTAATTGAAAGACTTAAACTATTTTCTACGAAGCAGTTTGTCAGATCTAGATGCTGAAAGATTTCATTTTAAATTAACTAGGTATGTTGAAAAGAAGGTGTCTACATGAAAAATGCTTTATTAAAAAAATTCGAAACACAAATAAATTATGTAGTCTATTCTACTTACAATTTTTATTGAGTCAAAGGATTCATTAGCCATGTACATAAAAATTGCGAGTCCAAACTTTGCTCGCAATGTTTAATTCAACCCTTTTTTTACAGATAACAAACCACAGTGAAAGTGGGGCAAAGGACCGAATTATAAAGCAAATAAATCAAAACAACCTTTATAAAGTTTATTCTGTCCCTCTGAGAGGTTGTTATCATTTGTTTATTGCTTGCTTTAGCCCAATTTGAATGTTTACTAAGCCCTCCCCGAAATAGCTGTGGACAAACTAACGTCCTCTGTGTGTTTGCAATTTAAATTCTTTACACGTTTCTTAGTATCACACAAAGGAATATAAAGGATGGAAGAAAAATTCTTTATTTTAGGATGCTGTTTGAACTTCGTCTGTGTACCGAAAACGAGTGCCTAGACACACATTGTTACACATTTAGCTCGCAAAACTGTTGTCAAAAAAAAAACGATTAAAGTTTTTACTAAAGCAGTCACTCATAAATATTACACATACTATTCAATAGAAAATCTCGGTCATTTTGTTGATGTGTCACTTGCGGCGATTACTGGAACTAAAACTTTCAAAGCGGCGTATTGACGATGCACCCCTTTGTATTTGTTCTCGACGTTATTAGTAACATAGAGACCAAATATAAACGGGCCAACCGAATTGAAATCCGGCACAGCTACTTTTAATATAATTATTACCAATAATTGTTTTTAATTACGTAAATGGTAATTTAGTTACATTAAGAAAATACATGTTAATAGATATTTCGAGATTACTTTTACATAAACTATTTAATGTGATGTTAATGTTATGAAAAGTAAATAAGTGTCAAACCCTTCATAAAACTAAAAATAAGTAAACAAATTCCCAGATAAAAAAAAAAACAAATTAAAACCTTTTAATCACACAATCACCAACACCTTTCACAACAAGACCTTACAAACGCGTATTTAACTTCGTAAATACCTCACTTGTTGCTTCTCAGGTTCTATTAAGCCTACCAAAAATATCTATTGAGTTCCAAAGCCATTCATTAAGACTGGAGGTTGCCACCGCGGGTTCATCGGCTGGCTATAGAGCCATCATCAATCTTGGGCTACAATGATCCCCTAACTAAGAACCGATGACACCGAATCATTCAGGGAACACACAACATCCATCTATGGTCAGTGTTTAGCTGCCTTTCACTACGGTTCCGTAGGAATTATTGCAGTTTGGGAGTGTCTATGAATTTTTTTGTTAAACGTCTACGTTGATGATGATGTAAATAAACAGAGAAGTGGGTAGCATTTTTGGAAATGTATTATTGGCATGCTTTTATTTATTTTTTTAATCATATAGCTTTTTGACCAATGCAAAGACGAGGTTGTATTTTTTTACTCACGATTGTTAAAAAATACATTACATTCAAACAAGATGAGATAAGATAAGATTTAAGTTTTGTTACTTTTTGGTATACAATAATCTCTATCTATATCGCTTCATTATCTCACTAGACACCACAATCTCTTTCTAACCTAACCTGATCAATTCAAAGTAATTAATAGCTGTAAAAAGTGCATTTAATTTTAGATTACAATTAGTATTAATAAAATTAGTATCTTTAGTGAAGAGAATAATCTCTTCACTAAAAATCTTGAATAAAATAAATAAACAATAAATAAATATAAAATACATGTCGTCTCGTGTCCAGGATGGTTTTCGTGCTCTGATCTATCAGATTTATCATGTGGGTCTATGTGGGTATCGTGTAATGAATAACAACGGCTAGGAGTTGATCAGTTTACTTCTCAATACATTTCGGTACAGTGCACTGTTATCACTTTACAAATTACAATAAAATGGACAGTTTCAGAACGTCTTGACTCTGCGACGACTTGGCTAAGAGTGTGCATCCGCTCCCCGGGCGATTTCCCACCAAATATATACAAGTATAATTAAATAAATATTAAATATTGAATTTAGATGACCAAAATATCCCGATACAAAAAATCATTCATACTATTTCATAATATGGTCTACCCGTATGGCGAATTTCATGCATTTTTGTTCGTACGTTTTAGAGAAGAAATTTAACAAACATCCGCACACGGACTTTCATCTTTATAGTATCAGTGTGATGCAGCTATTTAATTATTTATCTATTCATGATCGCATCTCAGTGCGATACGCAACTTAAAAGCTAACAGTTTTATTCGGAGCTTGATCTAAGTGACTGATTATACAATAGATGATCATTAAAGGTGCGTATACACTGGCTGATAAACGTTGCGCAATACATTAGTATAAGTAAAACGTCAGTGATAGTGTGCACAGAAAATAAGAAAAAATGTGATGATACAGAAAAGAAATACCTTTTAAAAAATCACAATATTAAATTTAACTTAATATTTTTATATATACGTGATACTGTGGTACGCTAGATGACGATATACGAAAAAAAAATCAAATATATAAAAAACATTTAAACTTTATGTGCAAAAATATATGTTTTAAAAATAATCACATTAATTTAAGAATATTTAAACTTTCCAGTTAGTTAGCGATTGTGTTGTATGTAGAATAAAAAATAAAAGAAAGTAGTAATAAGAAGAAAGAATAAAATGTCGCAAATTCTTTTTTTAGATAAAAACATTGAGTAAAAAAGTAAATTGTCCAAATTTTAAAAATAGGTTAATATAAAAAAGGTAAGTAAATAAGGACAGATCTCAACTGCTCTAACCTTCGATTTCTAGATTAATCCAATAATCGAAGGTTAGAGCTTCACATGAAGAGCCAAGATAAACCTTTCCAAGTCAACGTCAGCAGTCGTGCATTAGTTGCACAGCCCCTTCAACAAACAGCAACAATTTTTAATAGCCAGTGTACACACGTCTTAACAAACAGTTAAAGCAAACGGTAAAGCTCTCAACACCATTAATCATTAGAGTTTCTCATCAGTCATACATTCAGTGTTTATTGACTTAAAGTTCACAAAGACGACTGTGAGATACTTTCACTTAGACTTTGTATTCGTCAGCAGAGTTTTGTAACAGTATCAAAGAGGAGACTTGTGCTTACTGTTAGTGTATTTAATAAAGTTAAATAGTTAAGTATGCCTTGATAATTACATTGAATTCCTGATACATTTGCATTGTAATAAGTTTGTTAGTAATTGCTTGCCAAAACAGATGGCCAATGGGGCCAAAAGGTTCTGAAATGGCGACTACGTACCGAAAGACGCAATGTTCCAAGTCCTCCCATAAAGTGGACCGACGAGACTGTAAGTCAAGTCAAATCAAGCCAAAAGAGTTTTTATTTCACATAGGCCTACATGGGCACTTATAAAACGTCAGAAGATAGTGCACGGTTCCATATTGATCGTTTCCTATAGAGAAGAACCGGTAAGAATTTCCTTAGTAACTCTTTAAAAAATAAAATGGTTTGTTAAAATAATTTCACATCGTGACAAACTATTTTTTAAAAAAAGAGTATTAACTGATAAATTAACTAAGGACAGTGCAAACCGGTTAATATTGTACTTAAGAGCACAATAAAATTAACGTAAAAATTATAGGGAGTAATCTAAAATTTGCATCTACAGTGTTCTCACATTCACATTATTGAAAGAAGCCATAATTATAAAAGCAAGAAAAATAATTACAATTCTCTGTGCATATTATACATAAATTACATCCAGTCACAGAACAAATGATCGTGCTCATCACACAAACATTTGTTCTGGGTGGGAATCGAACCCACGACATCCGGTATAGCAGTCAGAGTCACTAACTACTAGAGAGACGGTGAAGATTGCGGGAATTTGACGATTCGAGTCGATGCGAGACGCATATGACCGGTCATTATTTTGACACATGGTCCCCCATGTGTTGCCACAATGACTTCCTTCGATTGTCTGTTCATTGTAGGGCCACGATAACTCTCAAACAATGCTTCAGGATATATAATTTACCCATAGTTGCGGAAATGGGTTAGAACTATATTCAGTTCAGAAATACTACTTGATATACTGTATTAAATTTACCTATATGTATACATTATAGTTATTTAATAATTAAATAACAGTAATGATTCTTTGTGATTTAATTTAATTATTACTATTGACATGGAATGATAATTTGTGATTTAATTATTACTACTGACATGGCTATGGAATTTATTTTTATTTTTTTATTGATTATAGGTTCGCGCTTCACCGCTATCTCACCATTGAAAAGCGACGATGCGGTTGACGATTGAGCGCGCTTTCCTAGAAGTAACTTATTCACTACTACCATTACTGAGGGTCGTGAAGTTCCCGCTGGATTAGCTACTTATTGATGCTGTCTCGCCTTCTGCAATGGTTCTTGGTGCTTGAGCTTACTAAATACCAAAATAGTATCAACAAAAGAATCTACCATTCAGTGGAGTTAAATGTTAGTCGGTCCCACATTGCCAATGTGCTGTGATGGTCATTAAGAAGTCAATCTCAAAGAAGTCCTTCAAAAGGACGGCGAGCAATAATCCTTTAATTTGCAGTCTCAAACAAATTATGGTCTACTTTCTCTTCAAAACCGCTTTCAAAAACCAGTGTTCTATAAAGGCAACAATAGCATGTACAGATTAGGTATTGGAGATCATTATTCAAAAATGACACGTGCATTTATAAAAATCGATTGTGTTACACAGTGGCTTCATCGATACAACGTATCAACATCGATATACTATACCGATTGAGTGTGTGTAATCGTTTGCCGCATGAATATTTATTGTTAATTTGTAAGCCCGATGCCCCGATAGTCCCAAGGCACACTGAAAGCAATATTTTATAATTTCGACATTATTATATCAGTGTTTAATGGTCCCCGATTAACCGTTCGAGTTATGTTCGACTTTCAAATTCACATTAATGGTCACGAATTGACTTTGCATCGATATTCACTACACGTGGTTTATTTATGTGTTTCGTGATTCTGTCGCGGTTCACGAGGCAGAAGGATATTTTGTGTTAATTGAGGACGGTTTGCGGTCGAATGTATTTTTTCATTTTTGCGATAGCGCATCGCGACTGTAGTTGGATTGCAAAACTTAATTATAACGATATATATATATATATTTTTTTGTGCAGTGTCAATAATATATATAATTGATGGAGTGGCGATAGCAGCTGCATATCGCAAGACGCAACTTAGAAGGTCTACCACAAGATGGACCGATGACCTGATGAGCGCGACTCGTCGGGTCATCGGTTCGCGTAGGACGCATCTTGGGAAATGCGAGACGCAAAGAACCAGGACACTGGGGGAGGCCTGTGACCAACAGTGAACGTCTTTTGGCAGAAATAATAATGGTGATTATGAATTGAAGAAACAAAATCAGACAGTCCATTTTCCTAAATAAGTTGTTTTCCAATTTTTTGCGGTTGTATTTTTGTAAAACACCTTTTTATAATTTTCATTTTTCAGATTTAGCACCTATCCCGGATACCTATAAATAAAATTAAGCATTGTGTAAATTATATGATAAGGCACCTTTAGGAATGAAGAATTATTAGAAGTTACCACGACTCTGGAACGTAAAGACGCGCAGCTGAAGGTACACTGGTAGGTAGGTTTTAGACAGTAAGAGTATGACATCAGTTTGATTAGTTACTTTACACCTCAAAACAATCCATAGAAATGACAAAGTACCCCATAACGGTTCAATCCACACATTTTTTTTTTTTTTATGGTAGTTGAAAATCATCCAATGACGAAACCCGCTCTTGGGCGGAGCGGGAGACCAGTGTCAGACTCTTACTGACTAAAAAACCTACCCCGTACCTTCCTTGCCTTATTCCTGGAGTCGAGGTAACAGTTTTCCACCACCCTCTAGGCTCCAGGAGGCTTCGACCCTGAAGGGCCCCTGCAGTTTGCTGACAACTCCTTGAGGCGCGCGGGAACGGTGCGCGCCGTTGACGACTTGGACTCGGTCTTACCAGACGACCGGACGGCGAGCTACCCATTGCTCACCGTCCGCGAGCCAGTGTCTACGGTGGCCGGATATCGGCAGGATCGCGGCGGCGACGGCTACGGCGAGTACGCCGTTGCCTTTGCCTTATGCGGTCGGCCTCCTCCTTTACGAGCATTACTGCTTCGCAGAAGGAGGCGACCGCCTGCCATTCCTCTTCGCTGCGGACCATGGCCTGAACCAGGGCCCGGCGCGAGAGGTCGCTGCCGCCGATCACCCCCACGAGGACACGGCGATGCTCTTCCCAAGCAGGGCACACCTCCACCGTGTGCTCCACCGTGTCCTCCGGGCTCGCCTCACAGTGGCGACACCCGGACGTCTCTTCCGCACGAATCCGGTGCAAGAATCTCCCGAACTTCCCATGTCCGGTGAGAACCTGCGTTATGCGGAAAGTGAGGACGCCGTGAGGTCTATCCAGCCACGCCTCAAAGAGGGGCACTACCGCTGAGATTACGGTGTGCCCAGCGCTGGGTTGCAACAGTCGCTGTTTCCACTTCACCATGAGATCTCGCCGGAGCTCCTTCCGCCACGCCTCGACATGTTCGGGCAGCGGATCTTCGCCCCGGCGTTGCTTCTCCACGCGCTGGTTGTGCATGCGTGCAAGGACTGTTGCCTCCAAATCCCATGGTGGTAGGCCAGCAAGGAGGCTCGCCGCCTCGCATCCACACATTGGTACGGATTGAGTAACTGATACGAGTGATTGATTGACACACTGCTTTTGTGTACTTCTTTACCAAATATTGTGAAATAAACAATAATCAGTCATACGATTGCAGCTATCGTAAAATTTGTTACCATTAATGGATTAGATTCTATTTCTTATACCCAAAGTTCTGTATCAAATCTTCCCCATATTGAATCAGGGCTATTAATTGGAAAAATTATTTGGGAAAAAAATCTAAAAAGATAAATATTGCAAATCTGGTCTACAATTGACACACATACAGTCAAGACTTACATACTCTTTTTTGCAAGCACTTAATAGAATGATGACTCGTGCCGTAAATAAAAATATCTTTATACAAACTTGTAAGTTATGTGCGAAATAAATTCCGAAGTCATCTTGCTTTATACGTCTACTTGACAAATGGACATTCATTCACTAAGTAAACAAACAATAAAAAACCGCACGGCGTGGGCGCTTCATAAAGAACTTTAATCACAATCCTTCGTTAATAGAATAAGACAGGGTGCGCGTGGGCTGCATCGCTTTCGATTTGATTCGATTGTCGAACATCGAGATATCGGTACCAATTGATTAGTGCCGAGATCAAAGATGTGCTTCCGCATGACGGCAGCTGATCGTATTCCTACGATTAACGAGTAGGCACTGTGATGTGAACCACCATATACATACTTACAAGTACCCACAACGTCTCATGTAAAGCAATGTATGTATGTAGTTTATAATCTCCTATGCAACCAGGTCGCGAAACTGCCGCCTAACGTGCAACTTTGTATAATGTGTTTAACAGTTTGTTTGTCTGTTCTAATTCTGAATGTGAGGGTAGCATGTAAAGCGAATTTTCATGAGGACAAAACAGATTAACATAGTTTATTTTATAAATAACCGTATCACAGAACTTTTTAATCAATTTCACGGCGTAGCTCGTAACAAGGATCGGTTTCATTGTAAATTCTTAACTATTATAAGTCCTTTGCTAAACGCAAATGTTCTTGTTTAAAATTCAATCCGGTACACATCGATGCCTACATAGGGTTGCGTGTCACAATCTCCTCTGTTGGTACTTCTAAATATCGGAAAGAATTCCTTGGAGCCATTCCGACTCTTGCAAAGATATCATGGTGCGAGCATCTCTAGAGCCACAGTAAACCGGTTGTAAACTCGTATCTATATGTCACAGTCGTACTGGCCGATCTGACTTACTACAATACGCTCGTAAAACTCATGAACAGATTCGCATAATCGTTACATTTTTAGTTTATAAATTTATGAGTTCCATGCGTCAATTTGGACTCCATCACGTGTCTGCCAATACGTTTGCCTTCCTGTAATTTTAGTTTCGACTCGCAACTATGTAAATCATACCACAATAAAGGCAAACCAAAACACATTGTTGACACGAGATTTCCATCGCACACGTGTATCCGCAAACGTCGGCTTTGTGGCAATTTAGCAAACGCTCGTATTTACAATTTGATAGCAACAATACAAGCTTTGAGCGGACGGTACTACCAATTAAATATCTTAGTTTTATTTATGTGCACCGTGTTAAGTAACCGTGTTTGCTTTTATACGCTTTTCGCTCGCGATAACTTCGACTAGTTTATTCTATATAGACATGGGATAATAATCTAGAATTTTAAAGCTACCAGTAAGACGGAACTTTGCCGGGACGAGGAATCAATTTATTTGCATTACACGTTTCTATTAAATATGCTTCCGGTACTTATTCCGATAAAAACGCCTTTTTATTGAGATCGTGAGTAGTCTTAGCTTCCGTTTATAATTTAATCTAAGTTTAAACCAAGCTAATTGCTTAGCACTAGCTACCTATCTGAGTTTCTCACGAGTGTTATAAGTACTTGATATTCTCGCCTTTATACATTTAAATTATTTTTATGAATCTCTCTGTTTAATGGTGAAAAGCGTGTGAAAATCGGTTTAGTAGATTTTGATAAAAAGGCAGACGTTTTAGCAGACTTTATTTTATATTGTATAAGAACATCGTCAGTTTCGAAGACTTTTGTACGTAACACTCGAGCTTTTTACTCTTTAATTTATAGTATTATGGTTGAGTTTCTTCTTTTCTTATTTTTGCTTTCTTTGTTTTGGTTTATATACATGCATACAGCTTTTACCACCTTTTAATATCGGTTTTATAATGGTAATCTGTGAACAGCACTGTGATCTACATTATTATTTAAAATTCGTATGATATCACATAATGAAGCTGTTTTTTGCTTTTATTCAATACAATAAAATCAATTTACTATCATATCTCGATCTTATGTTTTACACCGTGTGAAAATCAAACACTAACCACCACTAACAAGTTTACTTACAAGCTGTAATTGAACTGCATCTTACAATACGGAGAGATGGTTATCTCGGGTTAATTGATAGAGTATTAGTTAGCGTGTATTTGTTTTGGCTCCCCGACATAACAGTAATGGGTTAAGCGAAACACTTATCATCATCATCACATCGTGACCCAATAGTTTTAATGAAAGCCAGTCGGGGACCAGTAAATCGATTAGTTCCATCTAATCCGATAGCATCGGTTGGTAGTTAGCTATCATTGTCCGCATACGGCCCGTTACCGGTAGTCCCGAGATTAATGATAGGAGACTCATTGTTTGAAATGTTAGAAAAATCATCTATTAAATCTACACCGTCCATCACTGACAGGCCTGAGACGAGCTGAGTGGGTATTGTTTGATTATGTTTCGATGACGTGTATCTTCAAGTATTTCCGACGAACGACTTATGAACTTTGCGGAATATGACAGCGGTAATTTTTAATGTCACGGTTTTGGGAAAGATTTGCAGGTGATAAGAAGTCATTATTCACTGTCGAATTTCGACTTTAAATGATTTCGAATCATTTATTAATTACTAGCTAACTTCTCTGTTAATCTAGGATGTGGTCTACCCGTGAGCAACATTTGGTTCAAATCTGTTCAGCCGTTTCAACACGAAGGACTATCAAATATACATAGAAACTTTCGTCTCTATTATAATAGCTGTTACAGCGACTTCACTCGCGTGAAAGTAAAAAAATATTTCAAGGAAACACACTTCCGTAATAAAACAAAGTATCCTATGTGGTGTTCTAGGACATTGTCTAGTCGTGTATTTTTTTTTTCATCCAAATCCGTTCAGCCGTTCGAATATGAAGAAGTAACAAACTTACACTCAAATTTACACCTTATATACATATTAGTGTAACATCGTTTGAGAACTGTCAATGACGACATTTCTCTATCATTCTTTTTTCCCTTGAGATATCTAGAACTCTTTTAACACAATTTAAAACAAAAACTCATCAGAGGAAGTTCTGAACACCACCTCACTGGATCCCGTTTCCCAGCAGCATAGGTCCACAGCGACCGACTTACTTTGACGACAGAGCAAAACATTTTTCGATCAAACTTCGAAATTAATTTTGAAGTTTCCGTCTGACCAACGTTCAGCTAGATCCAAGAGCCAGTCCCAACTGTCGACCCGTCTGCAAGTTATAATTTTATAGCCAAGTTGAATGTTACGAAAATACAAAGACTAACTTTTTGTGCGCACATACTGCTAAGGGATTGTTCAGATCAAACGTATTGTCGGTCGCTGACTATGAGCGGGCGATACGCAATTTATAGGTTTTCTATATTATATGAACTTCTTCTTCACACCAACCGACTAAACACTACTAAGGTAGTCCGTTGTTGCTGATTCTCGGTGGCCGATTTATTGTATTACGCGAACTAACTGGTACGGGTACTAACTTTTACTGGTTAAAACCCCCACAGTTCTCCACAAGTCCCCTTCTTTGCTTTCGTTTCAGAGCCCTGAGATAAACTTTCACATAATCCATGACTCTCCTAGCCTTTGACCTTGCTGGTCCCTACGATTTTCTGACGTCTGCGTCTGCTAGAGGCGCGTATGGTACACTACGCGCCGTCAAGGACCTGGGGTCCAGACGGTCGGACAAGAAACTACACAATGCTCGCCGTCTGCAAGCTCACGCCTACAGTGGCTGGAAATTTATTCGGGTCGGGATCCCGGTGGCTAACGCATCTAAAAGTCCGTTCCAAAACACGTGCGGCCGCTTCCTTCGCTAGCATTAGTTCTTCACCAAGCCACCAGCCAAATCTTTTGTTCACACAACTAAAAACGGTATAACGCATTCTACAATATATCTGGTGAAAACGTTTACAGAAGACTGAGTACACGTTCACACTGGGCTAATAATGAGCATACTCAAAGTCAGCGGCGGAAAATACGTTTAGTGTGGTCAATGCCTTATAACAGTTTTATAGTCTAGTTAAAGACTTACAGAGGAGTTACGGGGTGGCGAGTGGTGACAGACAATTTGATCTTGTTTCAGATATGAAGTTGTGTCTACGTTGTGTATACCATATTTGTACATACCTAATGATTGTATCTCTTATGTTAAGTAATTCAATTACATTCTGTCAGTTAGTAGTTTGAAATATATCTTTGCGTTCGTTATTTTATGGAAAGATAGCAACTTATTGCTTTGCCAACGTGAGGACCAAAGTCAGGTTGATTTACAGTGTGGAACCACCCGGCTTTACTACTCTAAAGTTTAGACAATGAAATACTGAAATGCCAGATATCACAGCACAGGGAAGGTGCTTAGTAACTTTGTTTAGTGCATAATTTAAATAAAAGTATCTACTAGATACCCGCCTCAGATTCATATAGGTGTTATTTAATGTCCGGTACAACTATCTAAACAAATTTTTAATACAATTGTTGTCCTGATATTAACAAATACCATTTTAAAAAATCAGACGAATCGGACGAACCATTCTCTAATTTTGTTTTATTATACATGTTGAAATTAAGAAATTAATTATTATACTGTACGCACAACGATTACTCTAAACTGAAAAATGTCGTTGTATGACCTAAATGATATCATCATACCACAAATCATTCAAACCCACAAGCGTTGTTGGTGGTACAAGCTTTCACGCCATTTCTAGTTATTCTACGTATACTTGGTACGCTGTTGATTTTTTTTAAATCACCGAAATGGTAAATAGACGTATGATCACACAGTGAAGCGCAGCGTAGAACTTTGAAAGTCTTCTTTTTTTGTTTAAACATATAATTACACTTTATTTATTTTTTTATTGTTTACTTTTTTTTTCGGCAGACCAAGAAGAAGATGGCTGCACGACTTCGATGTCTTCCTTAAGAATTGGCAAGAAGTGGCTCAAGACCGAGAACAGTAGAAGGAATAAAGGCAAGCCTTTGCCTAGCAGTGGGACAGTATGGGCTAGAAAATAAATAGGATTTTTTTTTCAATTATTTCAGTCAAAAATATGGAAACTTATTCATTCGTTTTTAAAAATCAGATTACTAGTCCCGCAATTTACTCGAGTATTAACAAAAAAGTTGGCCTGCACTTGATGATGACATAACTGCTTGGAAAGAAAATACAACCACCCTTGTATTATAATGAAGTAATAGATTGATACTATTTGAACGTTTTGAAGTATTTATCCTACATAAGTCTAAGCTTATGTAGGATAAATACTTCAAAACGTTTCATAATAATTGCCGTTTTGCCTTCATGGAATCACGCAAATTCTCGATAAATCTAACTGATATTTGAACGCTCAGAGTACATAAACCAAAATCGACCATATATTTTTATAATACTCCCAATTTCAATGTTTCAGCGGGACCATTTGCAATTTAAATTCGCTCGCTTGGAAGACGCATGTCTCCAATATTGACTCAACGGATAGGAGGGCGCTCTCGAAGCCATGAATACATTTCACTTACTTTTCGAATGCGCTAAATAAACTATTAAAAACTAACTGTAGATATTGGATCGTAAGGGGTGAATAAAAGAAAGTAGTGGAGAGAATAAATGAATACTAACTCGATATTTGGTATTCAATTGAAGCTTATGTTCATGGCTTTATCTTATATCATCAGCATGAGGATTTATGGTTGAATATTTACGACTGACTAATGACTGGTGGCGGGAACGAATAAATGGAATCCTTCCTTAATCACTAAGATAAGGTTAGTGATTATGAAAGGATTCCATTTATGAATAGATAGTGACTAAAAAGAATAATAAACACATATACAACTTGTAACTTTAAATGCGCAATACCTCAGACACGCCAGATGACTTTTATTCAATTTACCTATATAAGAGAAAAAAAATAGAGGTTTTTATGTGCTGTTTTAGTTTCACTGCCAATTTTGATAATTTCTATAATAATAACTATATTATCCCGCGTACGAGAAAATGTAAATTGGACGACAACCTTACTAATTGTCCTATTTTGGCAGGTTTGTGTACGTGATAGCTTGGTTTATTAATAAATGGACAGAGCAACATTTGTCATATAGATTTTTTGCAAAATGTGACCTATGTTAAAAAAATGATTTTATTGATTTTGCTCGTTGTTCTGAGCAAACTATTATCAAAACTTGCGCATTAAACGTTACACGTTGTATTTTTCAAACAGACGAGAGGGCAACTAGAGGAACACGGGTAGGGTATGGTAAACAATAAAAGTTTGACACTCCTTTTTACTCCATCCAGACCGAGAGAAGTTTTAAGAATGTCAGAAACTCATTTTTACTCCGCGCAGAGCGTGAGAATTTCTTTTACGATTACTACCAGACCGATAACCGTATCTACAACTAAATACCAATGCAGGAAGAACGGGGCATCCCTAAATTGTCCTACCTTAACAAGCGATTGCTCATGGTTGAAAATCAAGCCACCTTCTTTTACCCTTCACAAAATTACCTTGTTCCTAACCAATTTTGCGAACAGCTGCAGACAAAACTGTTTACACCAAAATATTGCTAATATCGGCTTTTAAGCCACGATAGATACTGCTGCCTGCTTCTCCGCAACCCTTAGCAAATTGAGTTTTCGTATAGTTGAATAGTCAAGAGGAACCCTTATTGCTTATCATCTGCACTACCTACATAGGAATTCTATATATTCCATAAAGGTGTGTCTATGTTTTTTTTTTTTTATGGTGGGCAAAAATCATTCAATGACGAGCAATGTGTAGCTCACCGTCCGGTCGTCTGGTAACAGTCCAGATCGAGCCCAAGCCGTCGACGACGCGCTCTGTTCCCGCGCGCCTCAAGGAGTTGTCAGCAAACTGTAGGGGCCCTACAGGGTTGAAGCCGCTTGGGGCCGAGAGTTGATGCGAAAACGTTACACCGGGACTCTGAGACTAAGGCAAAAAAGGAACGAGGTAGGTTGTTTAATCAGTAAAAATATAACACTGTTTCCCGCACCGCCCAAGAGCGGAATTCGTCATTGGATGATTTTTACCTACAACAAAAAAAAACAGGTAGTATATCTGTCATAAGTGAAACTGCAATGACCTGCATTAAAAATCACCAAAAATAATAGTCTTTAAACAAACGAAACCACCATGGGCATAGTTTTAGCTCCACAAAGTAACTAGTTACTGCTTTATACTCACATACTTCAACGAACAGCACATCTCCATCCCGCCCACAGATGATGACAAGGCGCTATTAAGCGACTGCATCATACACGGACGTTCAACGCAAAAAAAATAGATTAATACCATATAGAACTTGCCACTTCACAGTAATTACTCACACGCTCTCTGCATAAATCTTCAAAGATAAACATCAAGCTCATCCTTATAATTATATTCTGCAAGCAAACGAACTGAATAAATATAAAATGCTAGACTGTTAAATGAGGTCTGCGAAGAAAAACTTATTCCACAAATCTTATAAAAATTACAAAGAAAATCATATAAAAAATAATTTCGCGAAACTTCATTTTAGACGCAAACTAATTATAGTTTTCGTTTACCAAAAACTATTTTCTATTTGTGTAGGTAACGTTCAAACAACATAATTTTAACAACAAAAACATCATAAATATCAAGTACACAAACACAATCCCTTTGTAACTAAAACAATTTTGTTTTATTCTGAAGAATGAGAATTAAAAACCATTTTGGTGAAATAATGCGTCTAGGTCGTCGGCTTACTGCAAGAACTCATTAACTGAAAAATGCAAAACATTGAATAAAGCTACTTTTAGTTAAACATTAAATTAACTTCAGTCAAAGTCCCACGTATATATCGTCGACTAACACTTTTTACTGACAAATACAAAGAGTTCTTGCAATAAGCCGACAAGGTACTAAATAAGTCTATGGATTGAAACATGCACCTTAAATAGACGAACTACCGTTACTCTATCCAGTTCATTTTAATTAAGTATGTGATATAGATTTATTAATATCTTGTGTACAAATACGGTAGGAAATCAACGGTAAATCCATTAATCCCAGCTGAGTATTAAGTGTTTCCTAGAGAGACCGACAAGCGCCATCTATGTAATCGCGGCTGAACTAGGAAGGAGTACGAGCTAGCTGTTGCTATTACTATCCATCACAACTCGCATTCGATCGATTATGCTCGATTCCTAATGGCTTTCTGACCGTTAATGGTTTAAACTAACACTCGTGTCTTCACTTATAATGAAGCGTAATTTATTACTCTTTAGAAGTGATGATTCACAACATAAAGCTATCCACCTACTCAAGAATAATATTTTTGCCATACAAAGCTGGGGCAGCTCGCTAAAGCTGCCAAGAAAGGCTCACTCACTACCTAGCTTTTTTGGTGTAGTGTAGCTACTACTAAAATAGCTAATTTAATGTTGTAGTAACAACAAACCCCTTACTATTATTTTAGTAGGTAGTAACTACAGTACTCAAAATAATAATGTCTAAACGGACGTAGAATCTAAATCAATAATGTTTAGGTACATGAGTAGGAAATAGAATTCAAATGAGCAACAGTTATAAACAAATAGTTTGTTTTCCAAAAAACAAAGGCCGAAAACGTTAAAGTTCTAAATTGACTTTTATAAACATTCGACAAGCGAACGAAGCACATTCATTAACATTCGGTCCATGTATAAAAGGAAACACTTTTCAGAATATGTCTGACGGTAACATATATCGCTTTTCTAGTAATAGACTGAACAGGAATAAACTTGATTGTGCACTGAAATAGTAATTATAAAATAGTAGTAATAGATTGTATTTTTCCAAGCTTTCATTTAGTTTCACATGACCTGAATATGTTTGTGATCAAATCTTGTAATTTTTGATCCACTTCCAGGTTACCGATTGAGCTGAAATTTTGCACGCATATGTCAATCAAATGACATTGCAAAATTATTATTTTGTGAAGTTGATCTGATGATTATTATTATTATCGCATTACTTTGTGTAATTTATTTCATCACCACTGCTCTCAAAACGGTGAAGGAAAACATCGTGAGGAAACCGGCATGTCCTAGAACCAAAACTTCGAAGACATATGACATCCACCAACCCGCACTGGGCCCGCGTGGTGGATTACGGCCCATTCCCTCTCTTAGAGAGGAGGCCTGTGTCCCTGCAGTGAGAACATTAAAAAGGCTGATGATGATTATAATGATCTGATGATGGAACTGGAATGTGGCTATAGGGACTCTGTAATTAAACGACTCAACCCCATCGAGTTTGGACTCGTGTGGTTCGTCTTGACGAATTTTAAATATATAGGTATATGCCGCGTTATAAAAGTTTACCGCCCTATAAAACTTGTTACTGATAGCAACGTCATACATTACACATTGATTTTGTTTTAAATGATCCTATCTAATGACTTCACCCGCTCTAAGTGGGACTGCTTTACTAACTACGGTTTACTAACTAACCACCACCAAAACACCTATCTTCCTGTTTTATCTAACGATCCAAAATCCCAGAAGCCAACCCATGGTCCACCCGTGTCCTCCGGGCGATCCCCAATTGTAACACCCGGTCGCACAAACCAGGTGAATGAACTGGATTAACTTACCATGTCCAGTAAGGACCAGCGGGATATGAAGACCGCAATTAATTTGTGTTAAGGTGATTGTTATTGTACTTATTTTCATATCTGGTATGAAAGTAGTAGTATGGAAGATTCGTTGTCTTTCAGCCTAAAGACATCAGCTGTTGGACGCAGCATCCTTAAGTGTCTCGTATCCCTTACATTACCGTGACTCTCACCAGGTCATTAATGTACCTTGTGGAAGGCCGTCAAACTTTCAGTGACTTCCAGTGCGCCGTCACTACTCCAGAAACTATCAGCCACGTCAGCAATCTATTCTGCAAGCAATGTGCCCTGAACACTGCCACTTGACGTTTGACAATTTGTTGGAAAACTCACGAAAATTAAATCACTTCAAATTACATCTCTTTAAAACAATGTTACCAATACAGCATCTTTAAATCAAAGCAATTACAATGTAACAATTTGAAACTGAATTCCAAACTAAATTATAGAACGATGGGAAATTGTCGGGACACGATAAAACACCGTTTATTTTCAACTGGCAATAAATTTTATAATATCCGCTTCTGGTTAACGTACTCTCGGTAGCTTCACTTAACTCAAGTTTATAAATTAAAAGCCTTTAAAGAACGAAGTCGATTGAGTACCATTCGAGAACCATATTCTCGAATAATATTCGGAATTTCGTAATAAATACTGTTGTTTCGAGTTTCCATCCCTCTTTTGTCTTAACAAATTAAATTAGGTCAAATTGATTTTCAGTTTTCTCGTCTCTTGTAAGTACTGATTAATTTGTCTTGTGGGAGTAATTACGTGTTTAAGCTGTCTTTAAATATTCAAATCTAAACAACCTTTATTTATAATTTTATTAACATAGATAATAACGTTAACATAAGTATATTAACGTTATTATCTATGTAGTATGTAGTAAGTACTAATAAATAAAATGATAGGTCGTAAATAACTGGAATCGGTTTCTTATAAAAAGCAGGTAAGATGCTCGCATTTTATCAAAAAAATTCATAACACGTCTAGCCACGATTTAGATCTCTTTACAAACGTAATAAGTGTCATCACGCCGGTAATGTATGCCCATTGAATATGAGAACTGGTGTTATATTATTATGTAGATTTTTCTAATTCTCCTCTTCGCGAGGCCGAAACGAGAGATGAAATTGTATTTTATTTAACGCCATCATAAATCTCCTCATACATGCTAAGAAATGAAAGAACCTTCATTCAAACATACCTATTTTCAGAGAGAATATAAATTCCACATTTTCAGTATACACGCATCATTACAATGTAATTTCAGAGCCGTTTTCCATTACAGGAAAGTACATATTATACTAATTAAAATATAGAAACAACGTTACACGAAGCTTGTTAATAGATGGATCTATGAGTTTCACTTGTAATTACGTCATTTGAATAATTCTTGGTTTATAATGTATGCCAAGAATATTCTATGAAGGATGGTACACATAATATCGTAGATCAAAAAGAAAATTCCAACTAATTTCATTTACTGAGGCGTTAGTTCTCGTCTACCAATTTCATTTACTGAGGCGTTAGTTCGGTGTCTTTAAAATCGCAGATATTTTGTAATTCGAGCCAGTTTAGGAGTTCACGACCTAGATACATGACGTCTCAAAATTATAAAGGGAGTCGAGGAGCCCTTTAAATTGAAGACACATCTAAAGCTCACATACGAAGGTGGATTGAAAATAATCCAAGTAGAAAATTAATCCTTGATTACGTCCCACTCCTCCCGCTCAGATTTGAGAAGCAAGTCAAAGATGTCAGACTGAATGGATGAGGCTAATAAACAAAAAGTATTTATTTTATTCTTGTATCTGAGATTATTGTTGTTCAAGATAAGGTTTCTATTATAGATAATGTTATAACTTTTATGAAACTTATTAACTCAAATAATAACTATCAAGACATAATAGCTATTCGTTAATTTATATTTGCTGTATAATTTTTTCGTGAATCTAAAGAAAACTTTTTCTGATTATTCTAGTCTATTACAATTAAACGTATAATAGCTTCGTTGTAGTAAATATAAAAAAACCTTCGCTGAAAGCTGGAAATACAAATAAGAAATATCTAATAAAATATGAGTAAAATCCTCTTTCAAAATTTCGCTCACACCTTACAACACCGTAATAACTCAGGCATATATACATACGTTTCCTGCCCTCCACACTTTCGCGCTTCCTGTAATTCAGCATCAGGGGCGCCTAAAGCTCCCACCTGCATATATTTAAGGAAATCGAAATATTTCACCTCTCACCCACTGGAGATTTACTTTAAAATTTTCAGAGCGTAATCCTGCATTGGATACTTTATACTTGCTATTCATATCAATGTAGATTGTTAATTAAAAACCTCATTATTCTGCGGCTTACCTACATACGTGTGTGCTTACGTTTGTAATTAATTAAGTAGGTATCGTATACGCTTCTTAGTTATAGGTAGAGTAAAGTACATGGCTGATTGTATAGTAATGAGTTATGGATGTTGTGGCTCTTGAACATTACATTAATTGGTGATTTTGAACGTTGTTATTTTTACAGCTGATAAGACCAAATGTCAAATGTCAATTCCTTGCCGGAATCTGTGTTTCCTGATGGCTACAATCCTGGAAACGTTAAGAGTGAATAGGTTACTTCTAGGTAAGTCACTTTCCATCAGGTGACATAGCGGTCAAGCGCGAACCTATAACCAATAAAAAAGTGTAACCTAAAAGTTAATGCATTATACATTTGCAAGATACATTTTGCGTCTCTATTTTTGGGTACGAAATCATCAAATATTTACTCCCATTCTGGGTGCAGTGAGAGGTAGTGTTATATTGTAACCCATCTTTGTTTTTTCAATTTAAGCCGATGCCCTAACAGGTCTCGTCAATCATAATGTTTCTTTCTCTTATGATTATTCTCTTCTCTGTTTTCTCCTAAGATTTTAATAGGTTTGAAGAGGAAGAAATCTTGATCCTTACTTAAAGATAACCTCGCAATAAATAATATTTGCTTCAGCAGGATTATCAATCCAATGACCACGAAAAACCAATCTCCTTCGATTCTCTAATAACTCTCGCTTGACAAAATATTTTCCTTTACCGATGACCATTGTCGTCCCCTCACTTACGGCAGTCGTTAAGCGAAACACAAATACTTTCGCGTCCAAAATTCGACATTGGAGCGTAATATCAATAGGATCGCGTGGCAATTTATATTTTCGTTGAGGGATCCCCTCACTAAAAGATCAATTTCGCGCTTGGACAAGTTTAATGTAAACTTAAGTGCCTAGGGGAGACACCAAATGAAAGCCGGCCCGGTTGCGCTAACAAATGTCTCTATGTTATTGAATTTTTCGCCTTGGATCTGGGGAATGCTGATCGTAAATTACTTGCTGCGTTTATAACTGTTTGCTCGGGTAATGGCCGGAAGCTAGCAAACAGTTTTGTAGCTGCAACTGTAGCCAATAATGCACTGCGCGACCATGAGATTTGCAGAATGTAAACGGTTCATTGTTTACAGTGCGTCGTTCTTTCTTACAAAACAATCAAGACAAAAATACTCAGCAAAACGATTCCAAAAAAATTAAATAAATTATTACGTTTGCTGAAAAATTAAGATTATAAATTAACAGATCAGAAAACACAGTTCAACGAACTTTATTTTATGAAATCTTTCACAGGCATCGCACATTTAAAATATAACTCCCAAAGCGAGAGCAACAAATCAGAATTTTAAATTAAAGCTTTAAAAAAAATGTAGAACAAATTTTTAGGTTGAAATAAAACAGTAGACCGCTAGAGTTTTATCTGAACCTAAAAATCTGTGCAAGATTTTACATAAAAATGTCCGTAAATCACAAATTGTCGTATTTCCAGACATGGCATTTTGCGGAGAGATGCCTACGCTCGTAAACTCCCACTTGTCTGTAGACGATGAAACGGAAAACTTTGATCGAAAACCGCACGTAGTAAGAAACCTTGTAGCAAGAGAAAATGTTCACGCTAGGGGAAGTTTCATGGATTTTATCGAATATGCTGCAACCAGCACGCTCTAAGCCAAACAAGTTCCGAACACTTGGCGTGTTTGATCTCAGATACTCGTGAGATGGATTCTGATTGATTTTATCCAGTCATGTTTGTCTTGAGAAAAAGTTGCGAGCGTCATAGCGATGTGCTGGCGATGTTTGCAACTACGTAACGATATGTCTACAGTCGTCAGCATCACGCCAACTCATTAAATGAAGAAAAAAGTTAGCATGAACACGTATGTTCTACATTTGTATATCTAACTACTTCGTTCGGACCTCTGTCTTAATCTAACAAGGGAATAGTGGGAAACTTGGCAAAACTAGATTGTAACTTCAGTTAAAGTTGGGATTCAGTCTATAAGTCCAAATACGTTTTATTAACTTTTGAAAACTTGCGATCTAAAGTCCGTAGTTCATCATTGAACATAAAAGTTATGCTACAATTTTGAAGGAAATCGTGATTTAGCCTGATAGTTCCTATAATGTCTCGTTTATAACTGAAAGAAGAAAATGATGAAATCGAACCGTATATCGAAGGATTAGAAGAATTGATTTGTTGCGGTCTTTCGCCGGAAAGTTACAATTACAATTTAGGTGTCGTCAAAGTTTGAATTATTTTTTTTGTGGTAGGTGAAAATCATCGAATGACGAAACCCGCTCTTGGGCGGAGCGGGAGACCAGTGTCAGACTCTTACTGACTAAAAAACCTACCCCGTACCTTCCTTGCCTTATTCCTTGTCAAAGTTAGAGTGAATAGGCTCTAAATAAACGAGTGCGCCCCACCGACATCGATTGCATCACTGCTTCTATCGGGTGGATCAAAGCGTGGTCAAGCACTAGTTTATATCAATTTATAATTCACTTCTCACTACACACATAGCATAATGTTAGTACTTACTGCCTTTGTCTATTAGTTTACTCAAGCGAGAACACTGCCGACAAATTGTGCTGCAGTTTGACAGAAACCATCCAATTTTTCATTGAATAGACCAATAACAAAAAAGGTAAGCAAATATCGAACACAATAAGCAGGAGACAAGAACCGATTAAGATAAAACTAATTAATGGCAAAAACGTCAAACCGAACAGCAACCTTTGTCCTCAGACAAATAGCCCAAACAGCAGGTGTAGACCCTAATAGAAAGCCATTTGTTTACCGTCGGCAAACTTCACCTCGTAACCCTAAAATCTAATTGGATTTAATTCCATTAGCAAAGGTCCAAATGGGACCCCTTAATTGTGCTGACCGATGCCGGTTTATTATATAGCCCTGGCTGGACCTCGTCGGAGAACGTGCGTCATTTCATTATGGAAAACATTCGCAAACACGAATATTGGCCGTATACGCGTGCTTTAAATTATAATGTGTGCACACCTTTCTATTTACGCGGGGAACTTATTAATATGATCTTTGCATTTTGGATTACGTCCAGCTAATGTTTTGGTCCTCTGTCCACGACATCGTATCATACCATGACCGTGTTAGGAACATATCAAACTAGAAAAGAAACGCAACCTATGTACTAATATGCACACTGAAACATCAACAGCTTATTAAACTCGTACCGATAGTATAGATACTCGTAATGATAGTCCCTATAGAAACCACTAGTAGGTAATATGTATACCTCGCTGTCCGGCCTGGTCCGTCTAGCTTTGGTTCACGCGCGCCTTAGAGAATTGTCAGCAAACCAGTAGGGGTCTAGCAAGGCTGAAGCCTACTGGAGCCATGAGTTGAAAAGGAAACCCGGGGTCCATAAACACTTTGCTAAGAAGGAACATAGTGTGTGAAATGCCATATTCGCATTTAAATGAATGTAGATGAATCATAATCATTACATAGTATAAAACAAAGTTGCTTAGATCCTGTGTATGCTTAGATCTTTAAAAGTTCGCAACGGATTTTGATGCGATTTTTTTTAATAGATAGAGTGATTCAAGAGGTGGGTTTATAGCTATGATATATTATAGCACCTTTGCACCCGTGCGAAGCTGGGGCGGATCGCTAGTAATTTATAAAATTGATTCTGTATAATTAGTTAAATATAAAAAAGTGTATCTCGTATTTTTTATATCAAGTTCAGAAGTAAAACTGCCAATCTTTATGACCATTCGGAAAGTTCGCAAAATCTAGACTAATTTTATTGATCACACGTCTAGCACTAGCACCATAAAGGAGTTTTTTAATGAGTATGTTTGTTACTTTTTCACAATGAAACTGCTGACGAGATTTGGATGAAATCTGGCACACGAGAAGACCATGTTCTGGAATAACATATAAAATGCATTTTAGCCCAAGATTCCTTGGGATATTTTTTACTAACACGCGGTGGAAGCCGGCAGCTCCAAGTAGTGCTAAATAATGGCTGACTTCGAAACAATTAATTTGCTAGTACCGTATGTGAGTAAATTTACTCCAGAGTTAAGACAAATAAATAGTTGCCTACTGCACAATATAAACCTAATACAGAAATGGCCAGAACATTAATTTACATTGCCAATAGGACCTACCCTTCTAATGACTCTGAATTTCAGTTACTGAGCAGAAATGCCCAAGCGACAAAAGAAAGCCAGGGCGCAATCTTCATGGTAGAAATAATGATTACTTTTTCTCTGTCTGAAATACTAAAAATCTTACTTGACATCATCTATTATATAAAATGAGAAAATGACTGACTTACATATCAACATCTATTGGTATTGGAAAAATGAAATTTTGCGATTTCCTTTTAGGACGTAGGCAAGTACTAAGAGAGGATTTTTCAAAATTCATCGCCTAAAGGAAGGAAACGGTTCAAAGTTTGTATGGAGCATATTCTCTTTCGATGTGTTCGCCATTCTCGAAGATGTTAGTCACTGGCCGAAACTAACTAGTATCTATATTCATATGCAATTGACATTATTTTTGTTATTATGGTTAAGCTCATGATCGACCACTTCCTCTCCTATTAGTAAGTCATGACGTGGTCAGACCCACCCATTCCTTCTTAATCTTTATACCAGGGTCGGACCTTTCTTTCCGGACTAAGCGTTTTGCCTCGTCATTTATACCGCGTACATCAAGGGACTGGAACAGTTTGCCGGCTGCAGTCTTTCCGTCCGAATATAATTTATGTGTCTTCAAGGCTAGAGTGAATAGGCTCTTAATAAACTAGTGCGCCTTACCATCAACGATTGCATTACTGCTTACCATCAGGTGGGATCGCAGTCAAGCACTAGTTTATTGCAATTAAAAAAAAAAAGAAACCGGACCGGTTTTTTTTGCTGACAACTCCTAGAGGCGCGCGGGAACAGATCGCGCCGTCGACGACTGACTTAGTCCGGACTATTATCAGACAACTGGACGGTGAGCTACCCATTGCTCACCGTCCGCAAGCCCGCGTCTACGGTGGCTGGAAATCGGGATCGTAGTCGAGACGGCGTCTGGAGCGTGAACTCCGGACGATAAGAAAGGTTTGACTAGAACTAACGCAACGTAATCGCTTGCCCCCATCACTTACACAACCCTCACATTAAGATATTTAAACTCCATTACTAAGAACCAAAACAGTGCGCGTTAAATATGCAAACCACACTTGACCTGCATTTCAATGGAGCTTTCAAACCTTACTCAACTTGAAACATATTAATTGTGACCTACGTACCATTTGATCGATACTCACACATTGAAATAATAATGAGCGTGCAAGGACTGGGGACCTTAATACCCTTAGAGTTTAGTTCAACTTGTTATGGACCCAATGGTATTATTTTTTGATATCCTAACACAAGCCGAAAGTTTTAAAAGAAATACTATCTCTGCTCTTATTTTAGAAAATGGTTTGACAACATTCATAACGCAATGAATTTTACCTACATCTGCAACTGCTTTAAAATTGTGATTTTACATTAATTTAATGTGACTGCTAACTTAACCTAACCTGTCTTTTTCTCATCTCAATGATGCATATTTTTGTCCTGAAGTCATTTTAATCATGCTGTGTAAAAAAAAACCTCAATTGTCAAACTTGATAAAAAGATCAAGCAAACACTCCAAGGATTTTCTTTTAAATCAATTAATAGTTACAAAATGGTGGTCAAGTTATTCAAATTAAAATTCTACATTCGTGATAACGATATAGAAAGATGTGCACGTTAAAAACTTGATGAGGCACGATATAAACAACACTTTTACTTGATCACCAAAAATTTTGTTATTCATGCCATTACCATTGTTATTGGGTGTATGTGTTTGTTATTCATGCCATTACCATTGTTATTGGGTGTATGTGTTTGTTATTCATGCCATTACCATTGTTATTGGGTGTATGTGTTTTCTTTGTATGTGTTTTCTTTATATATTTTCTTTATTTATTTCTTGTTTTATGATCACTGTATGGTTTTTTTTAATTGCCTGAAATAAATGCTTTTAATTTAATTAGTTCAAAATGAGGTGACCATATCCTTTATAGGTAGGTACAGTACGGCCATCGGATCTTGGCGAGTCTAAAGTTAGGCTCTGCGAATTTTAGAGCTTAAAAACTCGTAAAACAATAAATGCAATTTGCAGTTGTTACTGCAGTTAAGAACTGTTATTGGCATTTTTTTAAAACCTTTATTTTTGTACGAGTGAAGTTAGGCTCTGCGAATTTTAGCGCTTTCAAGCGCTAACTTCAGACGCGCCAAAATCTGACCGCCGCGGCGCCATACTGTAATATGGTCTGTATATCTATTTATCTGTATTTGTGTTAACTAATGTTATGTTTATTATCGTCATTTTATCTTGAATATACAGCAGTCAACAAGCACTAATCAGTAATAATTTAAATAAAACAAATGGTAGGTACTTACTCCTGTATCTAATCAAATCAAATGTCCTTGAAATTGATAGACTACCTACTAGTTATTACAGTACTAAGCAGAAAACTAGATTATATAGAAGAAATACTATCCACAAGCAAAAACCTAGCTTATATTTCGTAAAATGTTAATCAGATTACCTTGATAAGAAGTAATCTTTCGTTAATATTTACATTGGGTATCGAATTTTATCTACGACATTATCTTTATTGGCATTTTGGTATGGACAGTGAAACGCGTACGCAAGCTAAAAAATATTTTGAAATAATAACCTCCTTTCAAACGAATTGTAGAACTGTGATAAAAAAAAACTGTGATATTTAGTGCTTTTTAAATATAATGTGATATATGCTTATTTGATTTCTTTTGTGATTTAATAAAAAAACTGTGTGGTAAAACAATCAAAATGGCAATGTTTAGTTATGAAGACAACAGTTTCGTTAAAATGATTCTGTCTTCTTACAATGTGCTGGTGCATCTTCTACTAGGGGTACTGATTGCGATACCTCTCCTATTCGCAGTTGTCCAGAAGTTCTATGCTACCTCAGTTCCGGATAATATCATTATGCTTCATATTCTGCTTTGTGTGCCTGGGGTAAGTTATGTTTACTTTTAGCTTTAATATCAGGGTTGGTTTTCAACCAACTTCAAAAAATGTTCTCGACTCAACAAAATTTTCTTAGGTAGTTTCATTTAAATTTAGTGAAGATTTAATCAGAAACATGGAACTCTTAACTAAATGACAGTATATTTTCATTACGTTCAAACTCCATGTAACTAAGGTTTTATGTCTGGACTGATCTCCTTTGATTTCTGCAGTCAGTATCAAAAATGAAGAAACACGTCTATTATAATTCCCAATAATGATGCAAAACATAATGTGATTAATTAATTGACTAATCAGTTACATTTTCTTACTGCAGCATATAATCAAAACGTAGTCTAGTTAATTTTTATCTGACTATTTAATTCACTCCTTAGCCAGTCATTAATAAAAAAAAATCATTCAGATGTGATTTTATTTATAAACACTCTTGAATATAAAACCTACCTAAAAATGTCTGAATCTTATCAAAATCACCTTGAAATTGATGAACACATCTCAAAATTATTTATTATCTACCTATTTACATTATCACGTGCACATTGTACCAGCCAAGCACTGATATTCGATAATATTATGATTACTTAGTTAGGTACTTCAACATATATGCTAATGATGATTATTTGGAAGAGTATTCCATCCTTACGTTGACGAAACCCCTAAGGTCAAAGCGTCTCGGCCTCGTCGTTTATACCGCGTACATCAAAGCACTGGAAAATTTTGCCTGCTGCGGACTTCCCGTCCGATTACGATTTAGGTGCCTTCAAGGCTATCTGAGTCATTAGGCTCCTAATAAGCTAGTGTGCCTTACCATCTACCATTGCATCACTGATTACCATCAGGAGTGATCGCAGTCAAGCACTAATTTATTTCTGTGTGTTAATAAAAAGAAACAACCTCGTAATAACAAAACCCTACTTCTCATTCCAGTACCAGCTGCTGATGTCACAAGCATTCCTCTGTCTATGTCCATATAACGCATGGTCATCACATCTCAAGAGGTCAAACAAAATACATGCTCATTGGATCTTGCAGCTGCTGGGTTCAGCGATGGCCATTACTGGCAGTATCGTCATTATGATATATAAAGATGTCAATTTTAACACAACCCATGGAAGACTTGGTAAGTTCATCATCAACATCATCATACTTCCCTCTTTGTTTGTGCACCATGTTTACTTTTTCTAATCTCTTTTCAACCTCAACGGTATGATTTACTTCCCTTTTAGACTATTACTCTAGATTCATTAGTTTGGATTTTTCTACGTTTCCTTGCTTATCATGAACTTTGATTTTCAGGCGTTAGTTATATTATTATTTATTTCTTGGTATATTAAAAATATTATAATCAAATGTCACATAGTCAACAATTATTTATAAACTGGTTAATAAATAGATCTCAAAACGAGATCCATATCGTAGATATTGATATGATCCTTGTATTGCCTAAAATGACAGATGAAACCCTTGTTAAGGTTGTGGGTGTCGCCATTCTGTTACAATAAACCTCCAAATTACAAGAGCAATTTGGTATTTCTTTTATAGCTTTTAAAGAATTCTACTACTAGCGGTCACTATCGACATTGTTTGGTCGGCATTTAAGTCAGATAAAAAAGATGAAACCCGATTGCAGCTTTCACTTACCGAGTCAGATTGCATTTTCAAACCATTCACGGACCCACTCCGATATACACACAACATTTCATCCAAATCAGGCAAGCTGATTTAGGCAAAGTTAGGCGAAAAACACATAGAATATTTTTATACGAATACGTATAAAGATGTACGTATGTAAATAAATGTTTGTTTCACATATACTTGAGAACCACTTTATCAATTCTTTTCAATTTTTTTTTTTTAAGTTTTCCAATTTTTTATAGAAGGTTCTTCCGAAAAAATAAATTGAGCAATGCACTTTTGACTATTCGTAGCTTAGATAGGACAATATATGTATTTCGGGTCAGTCAGAACGAACCGATTCTATTGCTGATTCCAGTCCAGTGAAAGTAAAAGAGTTTGTGACCAAGTCAATCTTATACTTTATCAACCTGGACTTCCTGAATGTTTCTAACATAGTATTTTATCTATTTCCAGGATTAGTCGCCGTAATATTCACAACAATGAGCCTGTTAACCGGGGTGCCTACATTCTTCTCTGAGTCATTGAAAAGATTCATACCGAGCACCGTTTCCAAGCTGACTCACATCGTCTTGGGGATCACTTCCTTCGCTCTTGCCTCCGCCTGCCTCTGCCACGCCTACAATAAGTTCTCCTTCAGGACCTGGACAGGCGACCAAGCCGCCAACGGCGTTATTGCTTTCACAGCTATCTTCACCTTTATTATGAGTATCAATCCTTTGATCACGATGTGTAAAAGAATCTATAGTGTTGTTGAAGCTTATAGGACTAGGTATTAATAAAAATGAGTAGTGTTTAGTTGTTTGGATCCGTCCCTCAATCCTCAAGACATGTTTTATGAGTATTATAGTTCACAGACCACGTGAGCGATGAGAGCAATAACAGCCCAATAAGGGTTAGTAAAATCGGCAGTGCTGCCCGCCGTTCTTTTTCGCATCGCCGCAATGCAACCTTCAGCGTCTATTGTCGTATCTTACAGGGATAACTAGTTTCTCGAGAATTTTGAATGTGGATATGTCCCAGCCATCTGGTTAACAGCATGACCAGTTGTTCTTCAGCCATTTGATTGGATTATAAGCGTTTAACGAATGTCCAATTGGATGGCTTATTTAACCAGATGGCTGCAACAGATAGACGTTTCTCTACTATGGATCATAATAAAAATATAATTATTTGTTATCAACAAGACATTACTCTATTTTAAATAAACGACAAAGAATATACTGGTTATATCCATTTAATAAAGCGGTATTCGCGCCGCGGCGCACACCGCAAAGTTTTACGTTGCAGCGAGCGGCTCTGCCGATTTTATGTGTTTCGTCCCTAATAACAGCATCAACTAGCTCTAGTTATATTCATCACCACTGCTCTTAAAACGGTGAAGCGAAACATCGTGACGATACTAACATATCATAGAACTGGTAGTTCATAGACATGCGATACCCAACGACTTGCGCTTGGCTCTCTTTGTGGATTAAGGCCCATTGTGTCACCCAAAGATATATTATACTGTTTGATATATCTATGGTGTCACCTATAAGGAGGGCTGAAACTTAACGCAGGGAATATTATAAGGCCGACTATACTTAAAATATGCCATAGAGCAGACATATTACTATGTTGTGTAACTATCGTCTGCCAGATACTTCACCAGCGAGAAAGAAAGTTTCTTCATACAAATTTTAGACTCCCGTTATAAGCTTTCAGGGGTGAATTTTGGAAAATCCTCTCTCAATACTTGCTTAAGTCATAATAGAAATAGTTCAGTTTGTCAGTCAGTCAGTTTCTTTTATAGATGGATACAAAACAAAAGCTAACTCGGAATAATTTTATCCACAAAATGGTGATAGTGTGACATACACCTATATTGTTTAGGTATGCGGAGAATACTGTCCCATTACGGATTCAATTACTGCTAGCACACACGGTGTTAATGCTGTAGGTGTTATATAATAAACACTTAGCCAGTGAGGTCTCGGCTTAATATAGGTCGGCTTCCCGGAGGTGACTATAGAATTATGTAATTAATATGGTTGATGGGAAACAGCAACAGCTGTTAAAGCTAATTTTCATGATTTTCAGCGTGAGTCTTGAGGCTCTACCATGAAGTCTTAACGCGATACATTTGAAGACCTAAACTAAACTTTTAAAGGAGTAGGGTATATAGCTTCATCCCTCTTTCTCACTCCGACGCCTGTCTAGTTAGTAATATTAAACATGACTCCTTAAGATGGGCCTTCCTCGCTTGCCTATCATCTCGTCGCGCCAGGTTTAAAACCTTATTGCTTCATTGAACGTAATCCAAAATGATGTTTGATTAATGCGAAAAACGAGAAATAACACCTGAAAAATCTGTTGGCATTCGGTAATTTTACGATTTACTCGAATGTTTCACAAAACTTTGTCCAGGAAATACGTGTTTTTATTAAACCCTTACAGATTTTTAAAAAAAGAATACATCATTGGCTAGGCTTGCACAGTTAATCGAGATTCTATAATGAACTGAGCAAGCCTTCTAAAGGAATACTTTTTATATTTTTAATATGTAGGAGTACATTATGGAGAGTTAAAGTTCCCCAAAAATAACAGATTTTCAGAGGTCTTTACTGAATTAACACAAATTTATGTTTTAATTTCTATAAAAGACTAGATAATATTTACAAGATATCTGTGTATCCAAAATATCTGAAGAAAGGTGTGTAATAACATCATAATCACGTAAGAGCAGTTGTATGAAAATGTACGTCGGGTTGGCCGCCCTTAAGTAGCAAGTGGGACAACTGATACTAAACACAAATATGAAATTCAGATAAGTATTTGAGTACCTTTTTCAGGGTTGGGTAATCATCAATTAACTTTTTACCTAGACCGGTGTAGCGAAAGAGAGTGTCATACTTACACTTCTACTGAAAGCATCTACCAACCGCCTTACTTCAAGTTTATAACGCCGCGCCACATGCCAGCCTTGTAATTGCCCTGCCACGCCATGCCAAAACCAAGCCAGCAGAAGTAGCCACGCCAGCGGAAGAGGCCGAGCAACCTAGATGGAAGCTTTATTGACTCGACGGCGGCGCCACCATCCTGTCGTGCGCCACTGCACCTCACCAATCGCTGGAGGAAGACACCTTTAAATAGTACGAGAGCTCATTTTTGGGTACATTCTGTATCATAGAGAGAAGTGTTTATATTCCATCCTGTTTCAAGTTGTTACCAGGGCCGCAGTGATATTTTCTTCAAATTCCACAGACCAAGAATATGGTACCCGATGTATTTAAGTTAATGCTATTGTTTTATTCGTGTTGAATAATATAATCCTGAATCTAAGGTAAGGTAAGGTCGACTATTCACCGCTACATGAAAGATGCAAGGAGAGTTTTGCCACACCATCTGATCAGTTCAATTGTCTTCCATGCAATCGGACTTATTGCATGGCCTAGATCTATCATACAACTCATATAATATTATAAGGAAAGCATTGCGTTAGAGCAGTGGTGGCCGAGTGGTAACGGCCCCGACTTAAGAGTCGTAGGTCGCGGGTTCAAACCCAGCCAGGCGCATTACGTTGTGTAATTTATTTCATCACCACAGCTCTCAAAACGGTGAAGGAAAACATCGTGAGGAAACCGGCATGTCCTAGAACCAAAAATTCGAAGACATGTGACATCCACCAATCCGCTCTGGGCCCGCGTGGTGGATTTATGGCCCATTCCCTCTACTAGAGAGAGGAGGCCTGTGTCCCTGCAGTGGGAACATTAAAAGGCTGATGATGATGATGAAGCATTGCTTGTCCATACGCTGCAGTAGGACGGACTCGTCTTTAAGCTAGTTAATTAGGGCGACACTAAACGCCAGTGACATTGAACGAACAAAATAGGAACTGGCGTCACTCTCCGCATCATCATTATTTCAGCCGAAAGACCCCCAAGCGCCGCCACAAAGACCGGTCCTGTGCGTCTTGCATCCATCGAATTCCAGCAACCCTGACCAGGTCATCGGTCCACCTTGTGGGAGGCTTTCCAAAGCTGCGTCTTCCGGTACGCGGTTGCCACTCTAGAACCTTTCGACCCCAGCGGCCATCTGTTTTGCGTAAAATCTATCTACCCATTGCTATTGTCCGCACATCAAGATTATTCTAATAATAATTTGTCCTTCATTTATTAAACACAATAAGAATAAAAACCGTTTATCAAATGATTCGTAAAGTTTGTGTAAGTTTCATAAAAATACACGCCAATTAATTTTGCCTGATCTTCGGCTTTTTTGACTGTGTAAATAAATCGCACCAATGTCTATTTAAAAAAAAAGGAAATATTCGTAAGTATATCAAATTATTAGTCAATCAATACATATGAACTAACTGTTTAGACGTGATGTTTGATTTGAACAAAACAATCATTGCATGTAATTTGTTTTTTTTTTATTTGTTTTGTTCTTGTCAATTTAATTTTATGATTTTTGTACTGTATGTGGACTCTAGTCCTCTAGTCCTCTAATAAACGGTATAAATATTAAAAATCGTAAATTAGCCTCTTTACGATTAACCCGGAAACCCTGTTACCACTAGAATCCAATGAGTGTACTGTACAGCCACTCATCGGATCCTTGCGGTAACAGGGTAGGTACTATTGCCTAATCTGGATAGCATGTACGTGAACGCAGCCAGGCGTGAATGTAATATTGATATCGCACTCAACTACAATTGAAGACGAGTATACTTAGGTACACACCTTCTGTCAAGCACCTTCGGTTACTTAGTTTACAGTCGAAAGTGCACTTGTTGTCAATTAATACTTTAATAGGCTTTGAAAAGTCCATTGAAACCATACAATATTTTTATTCACTGTTTTCCTTAAAGGTGTCATCATCATTTCAGTCAAAAGTCGTCCACTGCTGGACAAAGGCCTCCCCCAAGCGCCGCCACAACGACCGGTCTTGTGCGTCTTATATCCATCGGATTCCAGCAACCTTCACCAGGTCATCGGACTACCTTTTAGGAGACCTTCCAACGCTAATAGACATTTTGATCGATTAGGGATCTTGGCAAAGGTGACACGGTATTTCACGTTGGAACAGCTCCTCAACCGCTACCAAGCGCAAGTTCGATCGTGTATGAAGTACTACTCTTATCTCTGGGATGGGTCTGCCAAATACCAGCTTGATGCACTGGAACTGAATTGAGAAGCGAGCCAAGAGGATCATTGGCAATGATGCACTTGTCGAGTCAAAGCTCCAAGGTTTTGAGTATCGACGCCTAGTTGCTAGCCTATCGGTTTTCTATCGTTTGCATTTCGGAGAGTGTGCATTGGAATTGCACAATTTGATTTCGCCTAGTCCCTTCCATCATCGGACGACCAGACGTACTGCGTTACGCCACCGGTACATGGTGGAGATCCCACCCATGCGTACAAAGCGTTTTGGGAACACATTCGTTATGCGTACAGTTAAGGAGTGGATTCCCTACCGGACTCTGTGTTTCCTGATAGCTACTAGGGGTCTTTAAGTCAAGAGTGAACAGGCTAAGTAAGCGTGCTCCATTGTCGACCACAACATTGCTTGCCATCAGGTGAGATTGTGGTCAAACGCGAATAAATAAAAAAAAAAACAAGTTTATAAAAATTTGCACCCAGCTGTTTTGAAATTGCTTGGAATGTTCAGAATACCATCATAAATAAAAAAATTAAAAATTCATCGATCCAACACCTGAAAAAGATACTCAGTGTCAATTCGGGAAAATATCTTTCAATCAAAACAATCTGTCCACAATTGACCAAGATATCATCATTACATAGTATAAAACAAAGTTGCTTACCGTTATCCCTATGTATGCTGAGATCTTTAAAATTACGCAACGTATTTCGGTGCGGTTTTTTTAATAGATAGTGTAGTTCAAGAGGAAGGTTTGTGTGTATAATACATGCATAATGTATTCAATATCAGTACCCGTGCAAAGCTGGGGCGGCGTCGCTAGTAGAAAATACAAAAAAAAATCTGGAACTAATATCTGTTGTTGTCATGTTGTTGTTCTGTGAAATATGTACGTCGCTGTCGGAGGACCCAAAAAAAACCAAAATGATTTTAAACTAACTTTAATCAAAGTAAAATTACAAAGTAAAACTTATTGCTAAATTACTACAATAAAAGAATCCTATTCCGATCGATATTAGATCTAGAATGAACAAATAATATTTTATAATTAATACGTAAAAGACACATCCGGTAAACAGGGGAATCGGGTGACGAGCGTCGCCAGCGTCGTCAGCGATTTCGGTTACACGTGTAAGGCTGTTGCCACACGCTCTATCGAGGCCGGTGCATGCTTGCAATTTACTTAGTGGTATGTACTATAACACCTCCACCGCCAGATCAGCAACTATTTCTGAAGTTTGAACTGAGGAAATATTGCTGACTGTGTCTTCGTTGCTCCAGATTGTCCAGGCTCCGCATATGTGTTATCTTCTGCAGATTTCCTCCTATCTTCTCTCTTGAACAGCTTGTATCTCTTCAAGACCATGAACGTGGCAAATGCCAGTATACAGAACAGCAGGCTGTAAAACGGGATCGTTGTGTGATAAAGGTATCCTGATTGCACGGATTGTAGTTGCAGCGGATGCTGTGCCATGACTTTATATTGGGCATCATGCAGTCTTGTAAGATCAATTGAATTCAGTTTGAGTTGTGTTGCTCCCAGCTGGATCTTGGAGTGATAGTTATCCAGGTGCGTTATCTTTACTGGTTGGCCCTCCACGTGATCATTGAGATTGGTGATTTTGAATTCAGGAGTGTCCAGGTAGCAGTTCACAGGAATAGTTGCAAGATAACTGCCGTTTAGTATGTTGTAATCTTCTCGACCGCATAAGGTGTGGATCCTTGTAAGGTTGGGGAATGATATAATGTAATGCTTCTCGTCCAGTTCTTCCATGGCTACTCTTGTTAAAGATATTGTCGTGATTTCGCAGGTCTTGTCGAGGGTTTGGTTCATGATTAGATTCTGGATACAGTCGGGATGCTGCCGCAGTTGATGGTTCATTTTATCTCCACAGATGTACCAGGTATTGTACTTCGGGCATTCAGCCTCTATGTACACATAACCTTTCCTGCTCGTTGCAATCAAAGGATAGGGAGGAATAAGGGCTTGTCTAAACCTATTAGGAGCTATTGACAGTTTGTAAAGATCGTAATTTTCTATGGCAAATATTGGTACTTTAAATATGATTACTATCTGATTGCCTGAATAGTAATAGCCGGGTTTTATTATATCGTAATATTGCCTAAGCTCTAAGTCTAGTATTTTATCCCTACCGTAGAGTTGAACTAACTTCTCAATCATATGGCGTAAAACTTCAATGCTGATCATGGAATGATGTGAACTAGAGCTGTGGATGAAAGCTAGGATGTTCTCAATTCTTATTAGTTCATTTAAGATTTCATCTAAATTTTCGGTTATTATAGTAAGTTGCTGACCAAATTTTGCATATCTAATGATGTTAGTGTCTTTATAGAAATCTTTGTCTAATATTGATTGTAATGTTTCATTTATCTTAGCTTGATTTGAGACTAATTTCGTGATTATTTCAGAATGCTGGACCATCCACTCTTTACTGATACTAATATGATTATTTAACTCTTCGGTGATTTCAAGGTTATTATCCTGTAAAATTTTGATAGTATTATCATATTTAACGGCATCCGAATAATCTAAATTTCCTGTGACGCTTTTAATTATAGATCCTAAACCATCAATGAGACCTCGCTTTACGCGACCGGGTTTAAGTGTATCTAAGTGATGCATGACGCTAAGCATTTTGTCAGAGAGATAGTTTAATTGTACTTCGTATAGCATGTATGTGTCATTATTTAGGTTTTGTCTATAATTATCTAGTTGATCTTGCAGTATCTTAATCTTGTCTTCGATGTCTTTTATCTGGATATATTGTAAGAAGGTATGATGATGGGTTATGAGTTTTGTTGCGCCAAGCCGAAAAGGGAGTATTCCTGGGCCATCACCAAGGCTCTCAAGTGTTATTTCCTGGTTTACATCCTGGGCCGCTATCGAATGAGCAGTCAGGACCAGTAGCACCCTGTAACAATTGAGCACTTTTAGGTACTCTTTTTAAACGACTTTTAGCTACAGGACCACGTTTTTTAGAGGTGTATATATGGATGGGTAAGTCGGCTAACACGATGTCCTGAGTGTATCTGGAAGCCGTCTTCTGGCGACTAGCTAAGGGATTTTTAACAAAGACACGTTGCTGAGGTTGATATTCAACTTCAGGCTCACGGGACTTATTGCGGTTTTCTGTAATATTAGTACGATTTGCTAAAGAGGATTCGTTTATTACGTCATAAACTAGTGTCATCTTATCCCTATGATTTTGTGTGTATTGCTGCATAAGATGGTTACTCAAATCTAATTCAAATGGGTCACGCGGATCAAAGTGCCCAGTTATGATGTCAATCGGTCGACATTTAGTAAAACTATGTATTGCACTATTGTACGCTAGAATGCCATAGGGAACAAGATTTACTATGTCTTCCCCTTTATGAGTTAACTTTAAAATACGTAAATGTTCTAATAAAGTCGAGTGGAAACGTTCCACTATTCCATTATCGTTTGGGGCATGGGGCAGTGTTTTATGGTGTGTTATTTTATGCATTTTGATAAATTCACTAAACATCTGGTTGGTGAATTCTGTACCATTATCCGATACGATGGTAAGGGGCAAGCCATGGTGTGTACAGAATTTTAACAATGCCTGTACAATACTGACGGCTGTACCATCTCGTATGTGATAGGCTTGTGCGTACTTGGAGAATACATCCACGATAGTTAAATATTTCTCTGTCTGGATGGTTAGCAAGTCTATATGAACAGTTTCAAAAGGCCTGGTGGCAGGGGGTACTACTCTAAATTGTTGGTTGATCGGATGTCGATCATACTTCGCCTGGCCGCATACAGTGCAACTATTAATGAATTTTGTGATCTCATCTCTCATTTTTGGCCAATAATAACGCTGAGAGAGAGCTAGGTAGCATTCGTTTATTCCACGATGGTTGGTTTTCCCATCGTGGTAGTGTTTTATTATTTCTTGCTGTCGCAGATATTCCTTAACATTTTCTACTTCTCTTTTAGTTAAGACTAAACTCATTGAACGACTTTTAAATTTATCTTGAATAATGGGTATTATTTCGTACATAGCCAATGGTGGATTTATTAACAATGCTGTTTTGATTTTAGGATTAACGTATTCTTTTATTACGTTTATAATATCAGTTTCCAGATTTGAACTAGAAACCTGCACACTTGTTCTTGTATGTGTATCAAAGGGCTTAGATGCAGTGGGACGCTTTTTAATATCGCCTACTACAGTTATATGAATTTGTCTATGGAATTTATTTAATGGTTCGTCGACTATCGGGATTTCAAGAATTGGATTTTCCTGACTGGTATGAGCAGAAACTGTGGATGAGTTACCTTTGGAAGGTGGACACTCAGATGCGTTAGCTATCATAGAACTCGTTTCTTCATTATTAATTTGGATGCGAGAGAGGGCATCAGCGTTCGTGTTACTGGATCCCTTCTTATAAATTACGGTAAAATCGTATTCCGATAATTTGAGCTTCCATCTGGTTAATCTTGAGTTGGGCTCTTTTAAGTTCATAACCCACTGGAGTGGCTTATGATCTGTAATGATCTTAAATTTTCTACCGAATAAGTACGGCCGAAAATATTTAGTTGCCCAAACTATTGCGAGGAGCTCTTTCTCGATAGTACTGTAATTTATTTCGCTCTCGTTTAGTGTACGGGATGCAAAACATACGGGCTTATCCGACCCTATTGGGCCCTGCGATAATACAGCGCCTAATGCAAAGTTAGAGGCATCGGTTGTCAAAATGAAATCCTTGCTGAAATCCGGGTATTGTAGGATTGGATCGTTAGTTATGAGAGCTTTGCATTTTTCAAAACTTTCGGTATAGTCGGAATTTATTACAACCTTCCTTCCTTTTTTCAAGCACTGTGTGAGTGGTTTTGTTACTCGTGCGAAGTCCGGTATGAATTTACGGTAATAACCAACTAACCCAAGGAATTGTTTGATTTCTTTAGGGGTGGTTGGAATCGGGTAATTTTGAATGGCTATAATTTTGTCTGGATTGGGTTTGATCCCGTCCTTTGTTATAACGTGCCCTAAGTATGAAGTTTCTAGTTTGAGAAATTCGGACTTATCTAATTGTATTTTAAAATTGGAGTCCCGTAATTTTTGGAACACCTTCTCGAGATTAGTCATGTGCTCCTGGAGCGACGTGCTGAATACAACGATATCGTCAAGATATACTAGGCAGATTGTGTTCTGGAGGTCCTTGAGGACATTGTCCATAACACGCTGAAAGGTTGAAGGGGAATTTTTTAATCCCATGGGCATGCGTAAAAACTCGTAATGGCCGTTTTCTACATTAAAGGCGGTTTTAGGTATGTCAGCAGGGTCCATTTCCACCTGATGGAACCCGCTTGCCAGATCTAAAGTGGTGAAGTACTGGCAGTTCCCTAACTTATCTAAAACATCGTTGATGTTGGGGATAGGGTATTTGTCGTCATATGTTTTTTCGTTTAGTTTTCTGAAATCGACAACTACACGCCATTTAGTTTTCCCGGAAGCATCAGCCTTCTTCGGGACAACCCAAATAGGTGAGCTCCAGGCGGACTCTGACGGGCGAATAATTCCCTGACTTAGCATTTTGCCAATCTGATCTCTAACTTCGTCTCTATGTATGTAAGGATAACGGTAGCTCTTTGTATAGACCGGGACTTCATCCGTTGTTCGAATGCGATGTTTGATTTTATTTGTGAATGTTAAGGCTTCGCCTTCTATGTAAAAGATGTCGGCATATTTACCACATAAAGTCTCTAAATTAATGCGTTCTTCTTTGTTAAGGTGGTCCGTACGCAAACGCGAAATAACTTCTTTTGCACGGGCTGGTTCGATAACAGGATACTGGGAGTCGTGAAGCGAACTCTCAGTACTCGTGCACTGAATATTATAAATCTCTGCCTGAACTGCATGATCCATAGAAAATATTAAATCATGTGGAGTGGGATTAGTAACCTCCAAAAATCCGCGATTGTTCGTTACCGTGGTTAAACAGTCTCTGATGACACAATTAGATATAGTCTGTTCGGGAATGATTGCATCTCCATCCTGTAAGTTAATTGGTACCCTAAGTATCTTTGATGAGTTAGCTGGGATAACACTTTCATACAAATTAATATTTCGTGAATTGTACATGTGGATTTTATTGACAGAATTACGAGTAATAAGTTGTCTATCTTTAAGGTCAATTTTAGCCTCCCATTTTTCTAATAAATCAAGTCCTATCAACCCATCAAAATAATTATGGAACTTATAAATGAACAGTTTAATATCTTCAGACTCTTGGAATTCATTAAACGTGGGAATCGTTATGGAATAATTATTTCTTGTCGTAGCATGTACGTTTGTGACCTCGAAAGGGTCAATATTTAAGGGAAAATTATTGTAAAATGTATCTACGGCTTCAGGGCTAATGAATGACTGGTTTGCACCTGTGTCGATTAGGAATTTCAAAGGTGGTTGCGAGATTTGAATGAATGGAAGCTGCCTTTGCGTTTGAACGTTAATTTCTATTTTAATTTGTCTGATCTCCCGTTCTTCTGAAAATCCTGATCATCGGCGGAACTTGTACTGGCACCAGTGGTACTAGTACTGGCACCGGCGGAACTAGTACTGGGATGAGGATCGCTTGCTACAGATGGCGAGTAATCTAAAGCTAAATTTTCATAGTATGGGCCGTTATCCACGTAATAATCAGTTTCTATGTTATAATATTCGGTATTATCCGCGTAGTAGTTACCGTTTGGTTCACAATAATAAACTGGATAGTAAAACTGATCACCGTAATCAGCGCATAAATTCATGTTCATCTCCTTGGTCTTAAAGTAATTTGATGGAGGCGGGTTACCACTTCTACGCCAATCGTGACCTGATGGTTGACCGAAAGAAGGCTTGTCTCTAACTACGTAGGGGCTAACGCCACTCATAGGCTTAGGGCCATTATTTTGTGGTACTTGTCTTGGCGGCAATTGGAAACTCTGATTGAATCTACTATAGTTAGGCGGTGCCGCGCGGAACATTTGCTGCGTGTGCGACATTGGCGCACGGAACATCGGCTGCATATTAGACATCGGCGCGCGGAACATTTGCTGAGTATGCGAAGGCATTCTCAACAAATTCGTCTGCTGAGGCTGAAAATTCGTAGCAGGGTCGCTTCGTGCGGAGAAATTGAACTGTTTAGGATTGATGACATGAGCTGAAGATGCTAAAGGCAAAGGCTTATGGGAACTCCCATTTAATTTTTTATCAGTTAATGGATCATGACGATGTTGCAAATAAAGAACGTTCAATTCTTCCTGCACGAACTCGAGCGCTTTCTCAACACTATCAGGACGCATGCAACGTATGCGAGAGCCTAAGGGCTCTTTTAAACCGCGAACAAAAGCTTGCATAGTTAACTTTCTATACAGAGTACGCTTGGCCTCCACCGTTGTCTTGACGTCCTCATGCAGGGTGACATATGTCATGATAGTGCTAAACAGATTAACGCAATGGTCATAAAATTCTTGCGGTGAATGGTTTCCCTGAGTTGCTAACATAAGGTCATTGTAAAGAGTGGTCTCATCTCTCTGGTCTGCAAAGTTGTTAATTAATGATTTTTTTATGCTATCCCAATCTTCAGGTACACCGTTCGAGTTAATAATACGTGCGGCTGGTCCAGTTATTTTGTTCAAAATACCGTTAATTAAGCAAAGTTTAGCTAAAGCATCATTAGGATTTGCTTCGACGTACTCCGAAACAATCTGGTCACAAAGGTGTATAAATCTTGGTAAAACATGCGAATTGCCATCGAAATCTGGCACTAAACGTAAAGTTTTATAAATCAAATCGGCACTACTCATTATGATGGGTTCAGAAGTCTCTGACCTCAATGAATCCTCTAACGTATTAACCGTACTGTCTAAATCTAAACTAATATCTCTATTTGAATCAATATTTAACCTACGTGCTTGTCTAGAGGGCTCCGGCCCTTTAGGGGTAGATTCCTTAGGGTGAAAAATGATTACAACTTGATAAACTAACTATAAGGAAAAGGGAATTGAAAGCAACTCACAGAAACGATTTTCAGTGTACTTACATTAACTGCATTTCGGTACCTCTGGGATCGATGTCTGGATTTCTCCTCCGCGCAGGACGACAGGTTCTTCTTACAGGATACTCGGCGAACGCGATCGCTCGCGACGGCGGTAGCGATATAGCGAGACGGTTATCGATATTAGATCAGCCTATCTAGCTAGCTCGAGACGCCTCGAGTATCCTACCGACTGCGCCAAATATGTACGTCGCTGTCGGAGGACCCAAAAAAAACCAAAATGATTTTAAACTAACTTTAATCAAAGTAAAATTACAAAGTAAAACTTATTGCTAAATTACTACAATAAAAGAATCCTATTCCGATCGATATTAGATCTAGAATGAACAAATAATATTTTATAATTAATACGTAAAAGACACATCCGGTAAACAGGGGAATCGGGTGACGAGCGTCGCCAGCGTCGTCAGCGATTTCGGTTACACGTGTAAGGCTGTTGCCACACGCTCTATCGAGGCCGGTGCATGCTTGCAATTTACTTAGTGGTATGTACTATAACATGTGTCTATTTGTTGTTGTTGTTGTTATAAAAAAATACCTGTTATTTATTTATTCTCCACACCTACCATAGAGCTGTCTTTTTTAACCCAAAGGTTGGCTGGTAGAGAATGCCTTGTAGCATTAAGTCCGCCTATGTACCACTACTTTACATGAAGTTTAAATAAATAAATAAACATACATAAAACAATACATACAGCCGAACATAGAACCTCCTTCTTTACGAAGTCTCGTCGATAAATAATAATTAATGCAATTTGTTCTGATGTCTAAAACGAAAAGCTGTAGTAAATTCCATTGACATGCGATTTTGGATGGAGTCTAGTAGTAAATATCAATAATGATTTTGATAACACAAATTACGTGACTGATAATAGAAAACAATGTATCGATAAATAAATCTAAACAGCGATAAAGGCAATATTGATTTACAAATGCTTATTCATTGTGATTCTAAAACCCTACAAACTATTTCGCTTGTAAGTATTATGCGGAAAATAAGTTGAACTACAATGGCCGTCGTTGCTATGGTTACCCGCAAGCTCCCGCTGTGGCACACTTCGATTGAGGCCCGAAAATCTGTTACTGTGTATTGAAGGTGTATATGCCTTGTATTGTATGTAGATAATTATGTTAAGTTCTGCCGTGCTTATGATAATGGCAATAAGTCATATAACTCAATATCGACCAAAATGAGTTGGTATCCGTATTCCATTGTCCAAAGCGAGTATTTTACGAAAGGACGAGACGTTGTGGAATTCGTTACACTCCAGCTACTCAGAGAAGGCCAGCAGTGCCTTAGTGTTACCATTTCACTTTTACAGGTTTCTACTGAATAGGCGATCAAAGTACTTCGTAATCGAAGATGCAACGTGAATAAGTCCCCCAAAATGAGCCCTGATGATCATGATTTTCGCAGCGCTGGACTTCCAGCGCCACAACTTGGTTACCACTTGGTTAGAACAGAATACTTTGACGTTACGTCGCATAGGGAAGACATATGTCCAACAGTGGACCTCTACTGACTCCAAAGACGATGATGATGGCGTATTAAATAATCAGGCAATAGTAGAAATCGGTGGCGTAGCCAGGTAACCGAGGGCCCTGGGGCAAAGTTCAAATTGGGGCCCTTATCTGTTTGGACTTCATCAATATCTTAAGAATGCTACGCTACTTTATCCTTGAAAAATAAATACCAAGCTATGAGAAGATAGATGATTGATCGTTCACATTCACAAACAATGATAGGCGGGCATCGACGTAAATACGTTCGGCGACAGTATCTTGTATTACTTAATTACCAAATCTTGAGTAGGCTTTTCAACCAACACAGCATTAATCACATTATCTGAATCATTATCAATTGAAATATTTGATATAAAACTGCTTGTCGAGTAATCAGTCAATTTTGGGTTTTTTGTATACTATCACATTTATAATTCATTAAGCCCCAAGACGACATCGATGTCCGCACACCTATTTGTCTTTTAATTGTGTCTGTAATTACGGTAGTCGAAAGGTTGATTAGATTCTTTCTTTTTCTTCACTATTTCAATTTATGTAAAATTATTACGTACTATTACATGTATATACTGCTATAAGTTTAAAACAGTGTCTAATCTAAACAGCAAAATACCCACGAAACAGCAGTCAATTAAAAATACTTTTAGGTACAATACGAATTAGACACACATAGTATGCCGAATGCATGTATTTTATTGAAGAGTCCTGATCCGTCTATTAACAACATAAGTATGGTCTAAATGCTTGTTGTTTCATTCAATGCTATTTTTTATATAGAAGAACGTAAAAAGAGAGGTAACACCCGAACTTTCGGTTGATATTCGCTATTGTCTATCAAACATTTTTGTATTTCATAAAACTTATTACAAGAAATAACTTTTTTTTAAAACCTTACAAGTTTTTGGAGACAATTTTAGCCTTAAAGAATTTTAACTTCTGGAAGGATGATTTTTTGCTTTTTAAAGTTATGCGTACAAAATTTAAAAAATAGCAGATTTTAGAGGTGGATTATTCTGCTATATTAAAGACCTCTAAAATCTGCTATTTTAGAGGTCTTTTCTGCATTGGTTTTACACAAATTTATATTTTAATTAGTATTTTACCAGCGACTTCGTTCGCAAGAAAGTTTTCATAAAAGCAATTCATCAAATCTTGTTTGAGAGTAGTTTTGAAAAATTGTTTATGACACTCTTTATGCGAATGCAAAGTTTTGTGCCAGGATTCAACACAAAATTAAATTTAGCATACTAATGAATTTACCCTTTTTTCCATTTTAATAAATATAATTTACAATTCGTTTTTTTTTCGACTATATTAGTTTTTTATGTATAATTTGAGATTTAAGAATTTGGCGTTGTGATACTACACAAACAATATAAATAAGAGGCTTTAATCACAAACGAATAGAGGTCCAGTTGGGAATTCTCTGTATGTTTTTTAAAATAAGTTTATAAGTTTGTTCTTATTTAAGTAATATTGCAGTCTATTTTATATAGATTCCGAAGGTGAAAGAATTTTTCACTCGTACTTTAAGCGGTTTGTTCAGTCAGGTTTTGGGGGACCCTCGAGTTTAAGGACCCCGGGGCTCTGTCGCGCCTAGTTCCTTAGTAGCTACGCCACTGGTAGAAGATTAGGCAAAGCTAGAAAGACAATTATTTGATACAAATAAATTATAAATTAGAAAAAAAAAATAACAATAAGTAAGCATAATGAAAACTAAACAAACACTTTCAATTAGAGATGACCTTAAAACCACTTAAACTCACCGCTATATTTATTACGTATTCGGTATTTCCATAACTCATGCCTAATAATCTTATCGGTTTGATTTCCTAAAATCGTTATCTATCTCTACGCAAAATGGTTTAAATATCTTTAATACTGAATATGCAAAATGTTTACGTATGTTCATAAAATAAAATATGATATTTTAAGTAGATAAGTAATGACAGTCTAAAAATTTAAGGCAAACTTGAAATTTTTAACTTTACACACAAATGCAACAATCAATTGCATCTTCATTTACCCGGGGCAAACGATCCAGTGTGGTTTAACTCTCTTAAACGCAGTCGCCCACAGTAGGTCATCATCAGGCATCAGACTCACCCCACCTAAAGAGCAATGGAGAGGACTGACTATATTTGTAGGAGAACCAAAATTCGCCAGAATTGCCAAATTTTAAATTAAGTGACAGTGGGTAGGACACATTGAAGAATAAATGGTCTATGGGGCTGAAAGGTTCTGGAGTGATGACCACGTACGGGAAGATACAGCATTGGTAGGCTTTCTACAAGGTGAACAAATGACCTGATAGCATGACATCAGCCTTATAACGTTCCCACTGCTGGTACTCGGGCCTCCTTTCTAGGAAAGGGCCACAGAGGACCTCAACTGCTGGACATACTACTTAAGTATGTCCAGCAGTTGATGTCTTGCTGCTAAAATATTAAAGAAGGAAATCGGTTGCATTAATAAATGTAAAATCAAGGTCTAAATAGTATAATTTTCTTGCCCCTTACAAATGGTCGACACAACACGTGTTTCTGCCATTCCGGTCTGTCAACCGACATACTATGACTAACTTCTTTCTCTTTCTTACCACATCTCACAAAATTTCATGCCAATCTTGGTGTCAACTATAAAACACAAATAGGCAGGTAAAGTCAACGTATATTGTTAGTGTCTGATAAAATTATCTACAGTTACTTTACGCCAATGTTTCAGCAGACGCCTTCATTCGTAATCTGAAGCACAAGGTGGAAGTAAGATATTGTAAACTATAGTTTTAAAACTGTGAATCATGGATACTGAAAATGGAGTCCGATCGAATAAACTGACTGGTTCAAGCTACCATTTTAGGACCTTCCAGGTTTCAATGAATCTGTTGAGCCATATATTGGTAGGCATCATAGTTGGTGTCAACTTAGTCTTCGTGTTTAGACTTCCAACACCACTCGGAGATACGCCTCAACATATCGTATTATGTGTTCTTGGAGTAAGTATTTTGTGATAATTTTATTTACGTTTCTTGTATAATATACACCGTTAAATTTTGATCGTTTTAATTCCGTGAATTGTTTTTCAAAGATAAAATTGAAAAATAAAATACTTTTTTAACTGAAATTAATTTACGCATGTACAAAATTAATTTGCTTAAGTAATCGTCAGCTGGACGAGTTCAATGACCGGTAGGTAATAAGTACGGAACTACCTACAAGGTCAGAGACGTTTATTTAAATTAATTAATTTCGGACGTGATTATATCAATTAGAGATTTAGAAAAAAGTACTTTATCTGTACATATCGATATTATTTTGATGTACCGGATTGACCCATCACGGGATTAAAATGACCAAAATTTATCGATGTATAACTTTTTGATACAAATCGACGGGACCCAAGAACAATATCGTATCTTAAAATTATTGTTTTACAGTATGAAGTTTCAAAGTTTTGTGTAAATTAATAAGAAGTGTTCTATTGGTTATTTCAAGAAGCAAAACATTTTTATAATGTAGGAATAATTTCCTGAAAGAAACTGTTTTTTTTTCTTATTAAACCAAACAAAAATAGTGCTGTATAATTATTAAATACGTAATATATTTCGTTCGTTTCTCGATAAGATTTTGTTCTTGGGACAGTCTGATGCTGTTAACGGCGACAAATCTGTAACTAAATTAAAACTAAGTGTTTAGACGGTAGACATTAACGTACTCCTAACTTCTAAGTAATTTATTATTTACAAAATGTATTTAATTTGCTGACACTTTCTTTTGTTAACGTTCAAGTATCAACCATTGTTTATATTAAATATTACTGATATCTTAGTTATACATCACAATCTTTATTATATATAGACAATATAAAGTCGGTGTCCGTGTATATTTTAATTATTTACTAAATACGCACTACAGACTTTATGCATACAAGAGTATAGAGGCGGACTTAATGTCAGTCACTTTCTATCAGTCAACCTTGAGGTTAGGCAGATAATATAGTAATAGGAGTAATAAAAAAGACGAATACAAGAATAGATAGACAAACAAACATACAATATATTTTGCTCGAAGGTGAATGATTATACTGTTCTTCATTTCCCACAGAGTCCATGAAATAAAATCGTGTTTTGATGTGTACCTACATCAATTCCCAATGGATCCATCAACGAGATTTTTCCCAAGTATATTCAGTAAAAACAATTTCTTGGTTGTCTCAATCAGTTTGCAAGCCTTGGGAAAAAGAAATAATTACTACGATTATTTTAGTTCGTGGACTTTTTGGGGACGACCCATATACTCAAATTATTTTTGGCTGTATATATACAGAAGGAATAAAAGAATTTTTAAATTGGTCAAATAGTTTTTGAGTTAAATCGTAACATCAACAAACCCTCTTTATAACATTAGATTCTAGCAATCCAGCTAGATTAAAAGCCGACGTTTGACACCGTAAGCCACAATTTTTTGCTGAAAAAACTGAAGAGTATTGATATTACCACCCTAGCCTACAAAATGATGAGCTCTTATATCACAAATAGATTCCAAGTGGTGGTGATTAGCGACTTTCGTAGCAAATCTCAGCCCATTACATGCGGAGTGTACCTCAAGGCTTTATACTAGGTCCTGTGTTATTCTTTATACATATTAACAATATTAATGACGTTGTTCCTAATGGAGAAATATCACTATACGCTGACGATACTAGTCTATTTTATTTTAGTAATAACATAGATGTAATCATAAAAGAAGCACAAAACGATCTTGATAGACTAGCTATCTGGCTCCAATACAAGTTACTAACCATTAATACAAGTAAAACCAAATATGTTATTTTTAGTGCTAAAAAAAAATAATTTCGCATGATTTTTTGATTATTTAACTATTCTGGTCAAACTTTATTAAGGAAAAGTACTGAAAAATATTTAGGTCTTACTCTTGATGACCGATTAATTATGAAATCACAAATTGACACAGTGAAAAAAAAAGATATCATCCCTAACAGGTGCACTTAGAGGAATTACTCGATGTCTACCAACACATGTAAAATATATAATCTACGACACTTTGGTTAAATCAAACCTCGATAATCTAATCAAGATATATGGCTGCTAAAATTAACCTTAAAAAACTACAATCATCCCTAAGTAAGATAGTTAAGGTTTATTCAATTATAATTTTCTAACGTCCTCTGACAAGATTTATAAAGAAACCAGCTTTCTTTTCATTAATCAAATGAACAAATATAATACTTGTATATTGGTACGTAAAATAAAAAAATACAGATAGATATAAGTACATACACAAATAACATTTACAAAAAAAAATACAAACAAGTACAAAAGCGCATTACTAGGTAGGCTAATCATATAATTTTAAGAGCACCAAGAACAAATTATGGTAGAACGATTGTTGTATATGAGAGAGCTGAACTGTATAACCAGTTGACTAAAGACATTACGGAATCAAAATCACTTCTAACGTTTAAAAGGGTGTTAAAACATCAAATTTTAAATGTTAGTGTTAAGTTTACATTAATCATTTTGCTTTAGTTTTTTTTCTTTCTGCGATATTGTCGCTAAACTTATCTTTAATTTATTTTTTTTTCCTCATAGAAGTGTTTTTGATATTCTTTTTGAACGAATAAAGTTTCTTTAACCACATTTCAACTGACTGATTGACTATCATCTATTTTATTTCAGTATCAACTTCTAATGGCACAAGCTATCCTCAGTCTGTCTCCCTACAACACCTGGTCTTTACATCTGAAGCTGGCCGACAAAAAACGAGCGCATACAGTTCTTCAGGTTATGGGATCTGCGCTAGCGATCGCGGGCAGTTTTATAAAGATTATGGACAAATATAACAATCCAAGCGCAACCAATTGGAATACTCTGCACGGAATATTTGGTAAGTAACGTTTCTTCGAAGACAAGGTCGTCGATGTCGATCCTGCAGTAACACACCTATAATGCAGGGTCGACCTCGGAGGTTTATCGATGTACGCCAGGAAAACTTGACCAGGGATCGACCAAGACAGAGAGGTTTAGCCTTTTCCCAAAACGGGGATACAATTTTGGAAATTAAAAAAATCCTCCATAAATTAAATTATGCATACCCAAATTATCTCCAAGATTCATATTGTGAACAGGAAAGCATTAAAATATCTCTCGTAATCGCATAGCTTGCCTTATCATTTATCTTTCTGAAGTGTTAACTTGTATTCAGCAACGAAACAAATATTTTAATTAAACTCTATTTCGTTTGTTTTACAGCGCTGATAGCCCTAGTGTTTACTGTGGCCAGTCTACTCAATGGATTGACCTCACTCTACGCTCACGAGCTCAGAAAGTTTCTTCCTTCTAAGCTATCCAAGATCACCCATATTTGCTTCGGGATCGTCGTCTTTATAGCCGCTAATATCAGCCTCTGCTATGGCTTTGAGAAGAACTCGTTCAGAAACTGGGTTTCCACTACAAACAGCGGCCCAATAGTCAACACATTGATTACGTTCACCGCTCTCTTAACCGGCATCGTTGTCGTAGCGCCATTGATCTCGTTTTTCCAGAAATTCAAAACCAATTAGTTTTGACTGAAGACTACCTGCAAACTTGAAAAACTTCAAACTGACTAGTTTCATGAAAAAACTATAGACGTAACAAGAAGACTGTCTAATTGTAGGCGGGGCGTTCTCTTTTTTGCCGACATCGATCAATACAAAAAAATATATAACGGCAGAGTAATTGTCAGATCAGTAACACAAAATTTAGAAAAGAGGGAAATATTAAACTAAAGTTTAAATTATAATAAAATTGGAAAACGTAAAATTTACATGCGTAAATTTGTCTGTTTTTCATTTTTTTATGTTAATATTTTGTTGTAACGGGATAACTACAAGTTGTTGTCGGTAAAAAGGACATTCCAGATACCTATTAAAAGTTAAGCGTTAGATCTTTTGCATAATTTTATACACATTAACGAAGAATTTATACTACTAGTATAATGTTTTTACTAATGCAGTATTTCACCTAATTCAAAGTATACCTAATAGAATCGCTTATTTTTTATGTTTTGTACAAATAATAGTCTTAGTTTTAAGGTTAATTTTAATAATAATATATAAACCAAACTAAATCTTTATTTTTTTCTGTGTCGTTCCTTAAAGCCATTAAAAGTAATCTTGATCCAGGAAATAATTAAAAGAAAACCCTACTAAAATAACACAAAGGCATAAAGTAGAGGACACAATAAAAACTAAATGCGATATCGTTAAATTCGATTGAGAACAGGTAGGTAAGCGATCACAACGGATAACCAGTCGGTGCGCTACCACGACCGTATCTTTATAGCATCTAAACATATAAAGGAAACCCGGGGAAGAGTAATGGCCCTCGATACGCACATTCTGGGATAGAGTATTGTTGCCATTGCTAATGTTTGAGATGTACGACCATATCGTTTGATAAATGCGACACTTCTAGCAGCAGTGTGCAGACCTTTGACCAGGAGCCCACTGCGATATTATTCGTATTCTATCGGTGGATTCAGATCCACAAACGGATGGACATGACGTATGCCAATATTACATTATCTGTTGCTAATGTTTGAGCTGTTTATCTAGCAAGTGTCATCTGAGGTATTTGAACTCAGATGACATTCGCCAGATAAACGGCTGAAGCAGAATTATCTGCAGCTTTTGATAACATGACTTAGTATGCAACGTATTTTTTTTTTATAGCTACTAAGCTAACCATCTACATGCTGGATCTACAGAGAGGTATGGAAGGAAAAAGGGGAGGCCTTTGCCCAGCAGTGGGACGTACTAGTGTATGTCCTGTAGGGGACCTGGATGGGACAAACCAAAACCAAACCAAAACGACGACTTGACTTTGGCAAAAGGTGTTTTCACTATATGGGACCATTTCTTTATAGCAAATTGAACAAGAAATCTAATTTATTACATACGACGAGATCAAAATGCAAATCTCTTGTCAAAACTTACCTTAAAAATCTAAACTACGATGACACAGAGAAAGTATTAACCATAAAATAAAAACATGTAGGTACATGTAGGTGTACTATACACACACAAATACGCACTTACATCATCACACACAACCACACAATCACAACCTCATACTCACATGGAGTCTTTGCCCAGCAGTGGGACATACACTAGTATGTCCCAAAGGCTGGACAACGTATTACTTTAAAAAAATGAACGAATTTTCTAGATAATCTTCCAAGCCTATTTGCTCTATGCCGTAGATAATCTCTATCCAGAGATTATAAATTGTTGTTTAATAAATCACTGCTACAAACAGTGAATTTAAAAAACCTCTATAACCCAACAACTGGGTTATCCCAATAGGGGTAACACTTTAACATGGCTTTCTTTTTTGAGATGGGAAATTATCTTATGATTATTAGGCTCTAGGGTGGAGTGGGACACTCCACAGCTTGGGTGTGTCCGACTTTTACTGACTAAATCTCACCTATGATCTTGCAGTCGCCTTATGCTTTTCAGGACGATGACTACATCCATCTACGATTTAAACTCTTCTTATAGGACACTTCGATGGGGCATTCAACTCCGATGGGGCTGTCCAAAGCGGCTATAAAAGATTCTATTGACTCCCGTTCGAATGGTTTTTTAAATAAAAGGATCAATGCATTACCTATGAGATGGCCGTCGACGGCGCGCATTATTCCCATGTGCCTCAATGAGTTGTTAGCAACTGTAGGGGCCCAGTAGAGTCGAAACCTTCTGGGGCCAAGGGTTGATGCAAAAGCGGAACACCGGGGCCCTGGAACTAAGGCAGGAAGGAGCGGTGGATCGTTTAGTCAGTAGAAGTCTGACACTGTCTCCCGCTCCGCCCGAGGGCGGGATTCGTCATTCAATGATTTTTCCCACCATAAAAAAACCTATGGGATGGAAAAAGTGCATAAATATCAATGGGACATACTTTGATTAAATAAATATATTATAATTTGATAAAAATCGATATTAGGCCTCATATGTAGGTATACAAAATTGGACCTTATATTTATATTTATTGAAAATTTGAAACCACATACTATAAGACATTTTTTTTTCATATAAATTTTGTTCCCTTTTGTTTGCATCAGAAAAATATATCAATAAATAGATAAAAATTACCAAAAAAATACTTACCCCAAGAACACATAATACTATATGTTGAGGTGTGACTCCCAGTGGTTTTGGATGTCTTAAGACTAAGTTGATACCAAGTATGATGCCTATTAATGCTTACCAATATATGGCTCAATAGATTTATTGAAACATGGAAGGTCCTGATATGGTAGCTTGCACCAGACAATTTTTTTCGATTGGACTCCATTTTCAGTATCCATGATTCGCAGTTTAAAAGCTACAGTTTACAGTATCCGACTTCCACCTTGTGCTTCAGATTGTGAATGAAAACGTCTGCTGAAATATTGACGTGAAGTAATTTTATCACACAATAACTATATAGATCTATGTGTTTATCTATATGATGTACAATATGTATTTAGTAGTATATAAGTATGTTTATCAGTTGTCTAGTAATTGTAATGTAATTATTACATTACACGTTGACTTCGCCTGCCTATTTGTGTTTTATATATCTCACCATGATTGGTAAGCAATTTTGTGAGGAGTGGTAAGAAAGAGAATGAATTCGGTGATGGTGTGACGTTTGGCAGAACAGAATAGAAGAAATTCGTATTGAGTCAACCCCTAAGTAACTGGGACAAGGGCAGTAAGGTGATGCTATTACACTAACTTAACAGCTTTTTTTCATTATCATTTCAGTCGCAAGACGTCCACAGTGGACTTAGGCAGAGGCCTAAGTCCACTGTGGAAATCTGATGGACGCAAGAGATAGATACTTAGGAGAGCCTAAGTATCTATCTCTTGCGTCCATCAGATTTCCTCAACCTTACCAGGTCATCAGTTCACCTTGTGACGAATCCTTCCAGCGTTGAGTCTCTCGGTAAGCCGTTGCCATTCCAGAAACTTTCGGCCCCATTTAATGAATTCTTCTATGTGTCCTGAGCACTGCCATTTAGGTTGACACAATTCTTAAAGTTATACCGGTAACCTTGGTTTTCCTTCCGATATCTTCTTGCACCTTCTTTGGTTTTTGGATGACGTTAAGCCTTCTGATTTGGTGTATTGTGAGCTACCACGTTTTGGAGCAATATGAGGCACAGTTAATACCGCGAAGCTTCAAAGCACTGCTAGTCAGAATCGATGATTAAACTTATTATTGAAGTTAGACTACACTCCTCCAGCATTAGGTGGCGACAGTCATTGTCGAGATATATTTTCAGACAGTACTCAATACCTGAACACAACACATAGAAATAAACATACGTAAAGATGTTGAATTTTCAATATTTACGCTAAATCATTTCGCGTAGAGATAGAAAACGATATATGGGAGATCAATCTACTGATAAGATTATTAAACATGAATTATAGAAATACGTGACCACGATAACGATAAGTTGTTTTACGAGCGAAGGTGTTGTAGGTATAGTTTTTATTATGATTGCTTATTGTAAAGATCTAAAAAATAATTCAGTTGTACGTCGAAACCTGTAGTAAATAAACATTTTTTTTCATTTCTTTCTTTCTGTCTAGCTCATAATCTATTTGTATGAAAAAAATAAGCCACCAAATTATAACAAGTCTTTCCTAACTTCACCTATTGTCTTGTTTTGAGATGCAGTCCTTGTTGTTGCCATTTCTACTATTACCTGATTATTTAATAAGCTATCATCATCGTCTTTGTAGTCAGTAGCTGATGTTCTCTGCTGGATATAGACCTTCATCAAGCGACGCAACGACAAAGTATCCTGTTCTACTTACATCTAGGGCCGCAAAAATCCTCCAAACCTATCATCAGGTTACGTTTTGAGAGATTTATGCACGCTACGTCTTTCTTTACTTTAACTGCTCACTCAGTAGAATCCTATAAAAATTAACTGGTAATACTAAGACACCGCTGGTCTCCCTTAAGGAGCTGGAGGGGGTCAAATGACACACCCTCCCATCCATGCACAAATACGCACTATGGACGATGGAATTGCGGTCACCAGCAAAACGTCATACACGTATACAAACGGAATAAGTAACTTGACTTTTTGTTGACTTGCTTTTAAAATGCCAATGGCTTTTAAAATATATGGATAGCCTCCTTCAACTCCGAGTTTTCCGCAAGGTGAATCCTGGCCTTAATCTTTCTCTTAAGTTCATTCCAAAGATGTTTAATAGGATTAAGGTCAGAGCTCCTTCCAGGCCGCTGCATAACTGTAGTAAATGGAGTGGTATACCGCGGCTATCAGGACAAACCCGGAAGTACGGTCAAGACCAACACCAGCACCTACTGGATTATACATCCTTCTGCCGAGCAAATTTGCTCTTGCGAATCTGACTTGCTCTTATTGGCTGCCTTATGTGGAGTCAAGCCAGCCAATAAAGATAAGAGAGAGGTGGGAGTTCTGTTCCTCGCCAGTGTTCACTACGGCCGACCAATAAAGGCAAGCCGGAGATGAAGAACAAAAAGTCTCTCAGAAAATCGGGCCCGTGGAGTCCGTGGGGTAAAAACGGTAACTTTAATTACTGCTATTTCAAAATCATACATTAGGGGAGGCTAGAAAAGATTATAAAAAATCAGTTTGTTTTAATATAAATAAATTATGAGCTAGAAAGAAAGAATGAAAAAACACGTTTAGGTATTTACACGTTGTCTCATGGGACTGTAATTATTTCTTATATTTTTTACAATAAATAGGTAAGCGTAATACAAACTATACGAACACCTTCATTGGAGACAGCCCTAAGCAAGTTATACTCACCGCTATCGTTATTACCATTTCCATAATCCATGCCCTAAAATCTTACCGATCTAATCTCCCAAATATCATTATCTGTGTAATAAAATGATTTACATATCGTATATACTGAAAATTCGACATCTTTACGTTTGTTTATAAAACTAAACAGCAGGTTATTTTAAGTAGATACTGACTTCTGTCTGAAAATAAATGGAGACAGCGAACAAGATAATGGACTTCCCCATTGTACTAGAAAATATCTCCAGGAAAACTAAAGTTACCGGCATAACCCGAAGGATTGCTAAACTTAAGTGGCAATGGTCAGGAGTCTATGGGACCGAAAGGCAGAAAGGCGACAGCGTACCAGAAGACTCAGAATTTGGAAAGCTAAGTCACAAGGAGAAATGATAACCTAGTAAGGTTGTGGAAATTAAATGGATGAAAGACACACAGGAACGATCATTGATACTTGGGAGAGGCCTTTAGCCAACTGTGGGCATCTTACGACTGAAATGAGAATGAATCAAATCAGTTGCATTATGTACTGCCTTTGTCCCTTTGTTATTAGGAGTCAACGCTTTTCGATTTTCTTCCATTCTGTTCTGTCAACCATCACGCCATCACCGACTTCTTTTCTTTTCTTACCATTGCTTATGTCATTACATACCAATGATAATCATGGTGTGAGAATATATTAAACACAAATAGGCAGGCGAAGTCAGCGTATTACATTACAACGTAATTAAATGACAATTACTAGACAACCGATAAACATATTTATATACAACTAAATACATATTGTACATGATATAGATAAACACCTAGATCTATATAGTTATTGTGTGATAAAATTACTTCAAGTCAATATTTCAGCAGATGCTTTCATTCACAATCTGAAGCACAAGGTGGAAGTCGGATACTGTAACCTGTAGCTTTTAAACTGAGAATCATGGATACTGAAAATGGAGTCCAATCAAAAAAATTGTCTGGTGCAAGCTACCATATTAGGACCTTCCATGTTTCAATGAATCTGTTGAGCCATATTTTGGTGGGCATCATAGTTGGTATCAACCTAATCTTCGTGTTCAGACTTCCAACACCACTATCAGCCACACCTCAACATATAGTATTATGTGTTCTTGGGGTAAGTGTTTTTTGATAATTTTATCTTATGAAAAATCATTATTTTACGGTATGAGGTTTTGAAGTTCTGTGTAAATAATAATACAGTGATTGTTTATTTAGTATAGTCGAATATAATAATACATTTCGTCTTATTTGTCTGTAAGATTCTGTTCATGGGATAATAGACAAAAGGGTTTTTAGTCAGATTTTAGGAGTGCGGAAAATTGCATACATTGTAGTTGGGAAATTGGGTGATGAGTATGACATTTATTGCTAAACTATCTCCATGGAAAGATATCAGTTAGCTGCAAAAACATCGAAAAATAAACCATGGCCCTAGTAGGCATAATGTAACTAACTGTATGACTTATGTGGGTTTCCCCTACGAGCGAGAGCAATTGTTTATCTTTTTTTTTTGCTTGCTTTCCACCGAGTCCAAAACTGCTAGGGAACATTTTTTAACACCAACTCATATGTGGCCGCAGTACTCCACACACGATCGGGCACGTTTTGATGATCAACCTTTGCCACATTAGAAGCTATCCCGGTGTGAAATACCGTCGGACCTTTGAACAGATGTACGTGTGTTGATTGTCTTGTACCTATTACATGCTAATGACTGCCTGGATCGCTACTACTAGCTCATTTTACTATTGCATGCTCGCCATAATAATTTTACTTACCACGATTTGATAAAACTAGAAATATAATAGTACCTCACAATCACCTTAACAACACTGACTAAATAAGATTAAATGAAGAATGGAAAGAATTTACTGTCATACGTAAAAGAATCCCAGTCACCATAATAAAACATAAAAGTTCATTAACAGCGTTATTATGGCTATTAGATACATCACTATTTGGTGATATCCCTCACCATAACATCAATGTTACTGGTCAAAAATGGTAAGCGGCTATAGAACTATTATAACACTGAATAACGATGTAGGTAACTTCACCCAATTCAGGTTGTCTCTCCTGTTACGCTGAAAACCGATCCCAACTGATTGATTGACCATTATCTATTCTATTTCAGTTCCAACTTTTAATGGCAGAAGCCATCCTCAGTCTGTCTCCCTACAACACCTGGTCTTTACATCTGAAGCTGGTGGACAAAAGACGAGCACATACAGTTCTTCAGATTGTTGGATCTGTGCTAGCGATTGTGGGCAGTTTTATAAAGATTATGGACAAACATAACAACCCAAATGCAGTCAATTGGGATACTCTACACGGAATATTTGGTAAGTAAGATTTCTTCGAAAACGGCGTCGTAGAGATCGACCCCGCAAAAGTTTTGTAACGATCTGATCATAGTAGACTTGACTAGAGATCTTCCAAGACTGAAAGATTTAGAAAGAGAAGGGGAGGTTTTTGCTCAACACTGGGAAGCAATTTTAGGAATAAAAAACAAGTTAATTCCATAAATATCTCTAAGATCAATATCGATAATTATATCGATTACGCTCGATTTATATCGATTATCGATTTCGTTACGAGCTATTACACTCTCGCAATCAGATTGCTTGCCTAATTATTCATATTTTTGAAGTGTTTACTTGTATTCAGCAACCAAACAGGTATCTTAATATACTCTGTATTTTTTTACAGGGCTGATAGCTCTAGTATTTACTGTGGCCAGTTTAATCAACGGAGTAACATCACTCTACGCTCACGAGCTCAGAAGATACCTTCCTTCTAAGCTATCCAAGATCACCCACATTTGCTTCGGGATCGTCGTCTTTGTAGCCGCTAACATCAGCCTCTGCTATGGCTTTGAGAAGAACATGTTCAGAAACTGGATTTCGACTACAAACAACGGCCCAGTAGTCAACACATTGATTACGTTCACCGCTCTCCTGACTGGCATTGTCGTGGTCGCCCCTTTGATCACGTTTTTCCAGAAATTCAAGACCAACTAGTTTTGACTAAAGACTTACTGTGAACTTGAAGAACTTTCCTAGTTTTATGAAAAGCTGTGTGTTAGTTTTATGTAAAGCTGGACATAAGAAGACTGCTTAATTGTAGGCCGGACGTTCTTCTTATTTACCAAGAATCGCTCAATAGATATCAAAAAAACATAACAGAGGCGTATTTTATCCACTCAGAAAGCGCCTTGCATTTTACTAATAAATTTAAACAATGTTATTATATTTAAAATTTTTCATGTTAGATAATATTTCGTTTCAAGGCTATAACAACAACATTGCTGTCGGTAAAAAGAACGTCCCAGATACCTATTAAAAATTGAGCGATGCATTCGTACAATCTGTATGCCTAATTTTGGCGCTAGATCTTTTGTTAAATTTTATTCACATTGACGAAGAAATATTTACTGTAATATTTTCACTAATGCAGTATTTCACCTATTTCAATGTATACCTAACAGAATCGCTTATTTTTTAATTTTGTACAAATAATAATTTTAGTGTTAAGGGTAATTTAAATAATAATTATATAAACCAAACTAACTTTTGTTTTCTGTATCGTTTCTAAAAGCAACTAAGGGTAAGTAATCCTGGTCTAAAGAATAATTTAATAAAACTTTGCTTAAATAAAACAAAGGCATACATAAAGTAGAGGACACAATAAAAACTAAATGCGATAGCGTTAAATTCGATTGAGAACAGGTAGGTAAGCGATCACAACGGATAACCAGTCGGTGCGCTACCACGACCGTATCTTTATAGCATCTAAACATATAAAGGAAACTCGGGGAAGAGTAATGGCCCTCGATACGCACATTCTGGGATAGAGTATTGTTGCCATTGCTAATGTTTGAGATGTACGACCATATCGTTTGATAAATGCGACACTTCTAGCAGCAGTGTGCAGACCTTTGACCGGGAGCCCACTGCGACATTATTCGTATTCTATCGGTGGATTCAGATCCACAAACGGATGGACATGACGTATGCCGATATTACATTATCAAGTACCTCAGATGACATTTGCCAGATAAACGGCTGAAGCAGAAAATTTATCTGCAGCCTTTGATAACGTGGATGTAACGTATTACTTTTAAAAAATAAATGAGTTTTATAGATAACCCTTCAACGCCTATGCTGAACTTCACAATCTTTGTGAAGACACCACAATGAGCATTGAGAAGAAAATAAAAATACCATTTTAAAGGCATTGCAACAAGTATAATTAAAAGGATTGTAATAAGTAATATCCAATTATTTATAGATCTGTCAAGTTCGATGCTGTATTCAAAGGAAATAATAAAACATAAAACTATTTTGCAAAACAGAAACGAGTTTCATTATTGTATGTGAATATTCGCTCTATGCCGATGCAGAGGCGATTATAAATTACTATTTGTTAAATTCACTGCTTATATTTCCTGATCATAGAACTGTGCAGTTACTATAAAATGAAAAATATAGTATTATTAAGTTGTTCCATCTTATTTTTCTTAGATGCCACCGGGGGCTAGATTTGTAGCTGGTTAATGTAAATAACCCCGTCCCCTATTACATAAAAGTAAAAAGAATACATAATTGGCAAAATATGAGTGTATTGTTGGACGTCTACCAAACCATTTGAAGAATAAACGTTAGTGTTTAAGTAGTATAATAGTAAGTAGTACGTGTGGTCGACGGTCGGATAAAGAATATTTGACATAGCAGGTATACTTATAGCTATTACTTTAAGCCTAGTAGCAAAATCAATATCTAGGATAAAAATACGACAAGTTCTAAAATGTGTCTGGTTGATAAATACTCACAAAAAGACACATTTTGTGAGTATTACTCGCATGTGTCTGATTAGTATATACTCACAAAATGTGTCCGATTGGTAAATACTCCAAAAATGTGTCTGGTTGATAAATGCTCACAAAATGTGTGCGGTTGGCAAATACTCCCAAAATGTGTCTGGTTGGTAATTACTCCCAAAACGTGTCTGGGTGGTAAATACTCCAAAAATTTCAAAATACGCGCTCTAGATATGGAGTTGCAGATACCAGCCCGAAATGTAATACAAACAATACTCCAAAAATATGTGTGTATATACTCCTAAAATGTGTCCGGTTGGTAAATACTCCAAAAATATGTCACACATAGTAAGCAATTCATTGAATAAAATAGGAAGACTGATATTGATATTGACATCACACACTATTGATATTATGCAATATTACTGTATAGGAATGTCTTTTAATCGCTGTGTTATGTTATTAAATAATCAATTAATCATTTCAAAATATCTTTGCTTTATCACCATCACTAGATTTATCAATAACGTTAATGACCAGCCTAAGATCTGCTATAAGATATACATACTTCTTTTTTAAGGTTGGACATCATCTACAGACTTCTCTGCGTGTCAGACTCTTACAGATTAAAAAACCACACATGTGTCTTTCAGTTGCCTTTTGTGTTCTATGACTAGAGGTTTCCTTTTCAGAAATTCCCCGCAGTCCTAGCTAGCAGGCATGGGCTCTGCTGTGCCCCTACGATTTTCTGACATCACTTTGTGGAACGCATAGATCATTACACGCTGTCGACGACTTGGGGTTCGTCCGGTCGATTACCAGGCGGCCGAACGGCGAGCATTGGTCGGTGCGCTTGACTAGTACAGTGCCACCTTGAGTCCCAACTGTTGAATTCTCTTAACAACTGTCGCGACCTCGCATGTCACTAGTTCTGCCTCCGCCTGGTGCACCTCTCCCCGCACCAGGACCAGCGTGTCGTCTGCGTAATAGAATACGCTGACCACCTTACCACACAGCATGTAGTCGTATGTTCCACAAAGGCGGTCCTAGTAACGATCCCTGCTTAACACTGCACGACTTCTCTCGCCGTTACTACTCTCCCTGGTGACCAGGGTAGATGGGTAACCTCTCCTTTAGGTTGGCCTGAACTGAACTGAACACATGACGGAGGTAGGTCAGCACCTGGGATTTGGGAACGTGATTGATGTCCAAGGACACCTCCACGACGACCCTGCCCCGGGACACCGCATTCTCCGTCGTGAAGGCTCGCACGAAATATAACTTATTTGTTCAACAGTAGTTAAATACAGATACAATTGGCTTAAAGGCCAATAACAGTTTTGAACAGCAATTACAAATTTGTTTAAACCATTTATTTTTTTACTAGTTTTCAAACGCTAAAATTCGCAGAGCCTATCTTCAGACCCGCTAAGATCCGACGGCCGCACTATACTACACTAGGCTGACTCAAGTTCAAAATGCTACCACCAACAATCGATTGAAGACTGTTTGTATATATTTACATCCACTTTTACCGAAAAATTATGAACGAAAAACTTATCTATAGCACAGGACTCAGCATAAGAAAAGGGAGACCTCTGCGCAACAGTGAGCGAAGTTGGACTGTAACTGATGATGATGATGAAGGAAAGGAATAAATATGTATACTTAGTTCTTAGAAGAAACATAGTTCCACTAAACAATGTAATAGCAAAAAAGGTTTAATAAAAGAAAAAAAACTGGATACAAAGAAATAATAATTTAATACGAACAATAAAATAAACTTTGTAAAAATCTAAGCTTAAAACATCATCTTTACGTATTTCATTAATGAAGTATAGATAACAATAAATGTGTAAAAAAGTATAAATCCCAACAAAATACTAACAACTTCTTTGCCGATCCATCTATTGAACTCGTATGACACTATGCCTGAGGACAAGCAAACGCTAGACGAAAGAAAACAAAGTAAACCAACTACCTTGTGAACAATGTGTAGTGGGCGGATCCCACGCAGGACGAAGGGACCAACTACCCACTTCATCAAGAAGGGGCCAACTGTCCAAGCCGCAGCTGTTAAAACCAATGTGAGCAACCCTGCAAAGCAAAATAATTAAAAATATTAGAATTTATAGGTATTGTATTACATTGTATTTTGGGCTGGTATCCGCAACTCCTCGACTAAAGCGCGTAAGTCCGCGTAAACATATACCATAACATAACCATATTGCTAATGAAATTAGATTATTTGTCAATTAAAAAAAAATTGTCAAACCAAAATACATAAACAGTTTTTGACCAAACTATTATATAAATTACTAGCTGGCCCAAGTGTTCAGCCACATTGGAAACTCGAGTAAAAGAACTTCATTTGAGTGCCCACAGTGAGCACGCGCGTAGCAGTGGAGGCCAAGTGGTAGCCCCGAGTTACGTGTAGTAGATCGCGAGTGCGCATTATTTTATGTAATTTATTTCATGGTCACTGCTCTCAAAACGGTAAAGAAAAACATTGTGCTGAAACCAGCAAGTCCTAGAAAAAAAAATCGAAAAAATGTGACATAGGTACACCAACCCGCACTGGACCTGAGTGGTGGATTACGGCCCTTTCCCTCTCTTAGAGAAGAGGCCTGACTCCCAGCAGTGGGCACATAATAAGGTTGATGCTATGTTTTGCTAGAGGGCACGCGGGCGCTGGAAGTGGCACGGACTGCATTTTTATAAATCTACACTAATATAATAAAGAGGTAAAGATTGTTCTTTTGTTTTTTTGTTTGTAGGGGTTCATCTCTGGAACTACTGGTCCGATTGGAAAAATTTTAGCAACAATAGAAAGCTGTTTTACTCCTGAGTGACATAGGCTATATTTTATGTACGCGGGCGAAGCTGCTGACAAAAGCTACAACAGCCTATGTCACTCAGGAGTAAAGCAGCTTTCTATTGTTGCTGAAATTTCTCCAATCGGACCAGTAGTTCCAGAGATTACCTCCTACAAACAAAAAAACAAACTTTACCTCTTTATTATATTTGTGTAGATAAGTCAAAAGTAAGACAAACTAAGCTGGAATTTGAAGGACTATTTCAGTACACTGCTATATTGTACAATTGATACATGGCCATAGATCTGCACAATATACCGACGACGGTAATATATCATAGAGGTGAATTGAAAGCGTTCAAGTGAACAATTGTATGAGTGAGTAGTTACCTGATAATCCATGGACGGTCCTAGATGCAGACATTTTAGGTATTGACACTGATATAATTCCGAATACAGCGCAAATTATCGTACACGTCTGAAGAAATACATGAGCATATTGTCGATGAGTTTTTCGCATTGGCGTGGCCCAGCCATTGATAAAACTTAGGGCTAGTATACCTTCCGCAGCACAAAAATGATACTGAAAATAAGTGTCAATTAAATAACCTTAATATGCGCAAACTCGTATAGGACAGTTTCATTTTACTCTATAAATTTTATAAGGTACAGAAAATAAATCTGGCTAAAGTTTTATAAAACTTCGTTCAATTTGATTATTTTGAATAAGGCTCTGGTGAACTTCTCAATGAATTTATAAAAGGCTTTTCTGAATTCTTGCTGAATCCAGAGAATATTCTATATCACAATGAGAAATTACAAAAGGGTTTTGAATAACATTTACTATGGCAACTACTTGAAACAATAAGAAGAATGAAACCATTAACGATATTGATTGAATCACAAATATGTCGTCTATATCGTTTAACAATTTTTGAAAATTCCAAATTGTCTTTTAATTGTGTCTGTAATTACAGTACCTAGTCGAAAGGTTAAGTTGTATAAGAATGTAAACTTACTGCTAAACTAAACAGAGCTCCATGAAACTCTCCTTTTTGATAAGAATAAATACTTGTGGACATTACAACAGTGCCTAGGAGCACATAGCTAATGCCTACCAAGACTGCCCACAAAACAGTTTTACTATAAGCGTACCCACTATCTTCAATGACTCGGTCGTCGAAAGGGCCTGCAAACCTTACCCTGTGGCTGTGACGTGATACATTGCTACTAATACTATGTCTGGTGGTGAAAGGATAAACTTGTTTCATTACAAGAGTCGGTCATATGTAATCTTTACTAAAATCGGCATTATTTTATAACTAATTCTTGATAATCTTGAAAATGATACTGCCATTTTTTTTAATAATAACGACCAAAGTAATGACAGTACGACTTTCATACTTTCGTGACATGGTATGAGAAGAAATTAAAGAAGTTATTCGTGAAAAGGTCTTTTACTTTTTTTTCTAGTTTCTGAGTAGTTTCGGCCCAAAAAGTCAGTAAGCTAGGCATAGGTCACTGAGTTAGAAGACCACGTAGTTTTTTTTTTAAGTTAAGCCGGCCGCACTCCAGGCATACAATTGTTTCTCCACAATTGTAGCGCCACATTTGAAATGAGACACATTTAACGCCCCATATATTCTTACGTGAGCCCGCACACCGAAGAAACATTTGTAGCGGGCGCACTTTGTGGCGAGACGTCATCCGCACTACAATAATTCAAGATCGGACCGGTTCGTTTTTTGTGTCGCATTTCAAATGTGGCGCTACAATTGTGGAGAAACAATTGTATGCCTGGTGTGCGGCCGGCTTTAGCCTGTACTGTCTCATAATGTGCAAAAGCCTCTCCAAGACAGTCGATTTTTTTTTTTATTACACCACCTAACACGGGCGGCGTTCAAAATTATAGATGGCATTCTGGACGCGAATTAATATACTTGTAGTGTCCTTACACTTCTAGTCAGCAGGACCTTTTTAAAGAACCGGGCAAGTGCGACTCGGACTTGAGTAATGAGGGTTCTGTACGAACCACCTGTGAAAACAGTTCAATCTCTGAATTGAGTTACGAAGAATTTTCTAAATTGAAAAAAAAAACAATTTGACATAACCACTAGCTTTCAGATTGTTTCCTATTATTGAGCTATAAGGCCCTACTTCATGCCAAATATCTTGGTCTACGGGAAGTACCCGATGAAATTAATTCACTTGAAGGTTTCGAAATGTACGTTTTTTGCAGCATAAACACATTTTTTGCGAGTCGAAAATATCTTCGAGACTCGATTTGGAATTTGAACTATTTGCATTGCTAATTTTGTACGGAACCCTCAATTTTACTCGCACTTGCCCAGTTTTCCGACCGTCCGATAACCGTCCGAACCGAGCTCAAATTGTTGACGACACAGAGTTCAACGCGCGCCGAAAGGATATGTCCGCAAAACGGTAGCAGGTTCGAAGTTGTACTCCAGGGAATTAAAACGAAGGCGAAGAAGGACCAGGAGTTTAAGCAGTAAAAGTCTGACACCCATTCCCGCTCCACCAAAGGGCACAAGGCATGTCATTGGATGATTTCCTACCAAAAAAAAAGGTAATTCGCTAATTCCATTTATAAGACAGATATTGCTAAAAACTTATCACGCAAGAATACACGAACCTAAAACTAGACAACATGATTGAAAGACTGTAGCTATTGTGGTAAATTATATTAAAAAAAAAAATAGAGAATATGTAAACAGAACGTAAAGTTTCATAATTTGTCAAACAGAAAAATCATGAATAAACGCACATATTTATATGAGGATAAATTGCAAAGTAATGGTGAGAGATAAAAAAAGACTTACCGCTACAGTAAACAAAGCTGCATGAGTGTCTTTTGTTACGAAAGAATATAAAGCAACGGATACTAAAACTGCACCAAATAACGTATGAGCCAATCCGATCGCCGCAGCCGTCACCGCTGTCTTACCGTACGGGTGATCCTCATCTGGAGTCAACAAAAGAATAGACTCCCTTGCCAGCTCCAATGGTTGGGTAGGAAAGTTGGTTCTTATATGGATCGGATATTGCTCCTGTACGATCATGATTTAAGTGTTCAACGACATGTATTTGCTATTAAACTCCGCCTTAGGTACCTATTGCCATTTATTTCCCACGCTTACTATTTACATAGATTTATTATGACATTTTCAGTCTGACGTCATATGGTCTTGGTCTTCTTTATAGTCTGTGATCTGACCATAAATAATGTAGGTAAGTTGACAGAGAATTTACTCACGAAACTTGTAGGAATTGATTGGAAGGCCGATATTCTAATTCGAAAAGTTAAAACAATAATAAAGAGATATCATAATAAATCTAAAAAGAAACAGCTATATTTGTCAATTACTACTGTTCTGACCACCAATCACCTAAAAGGCCTTAATTAGGACCTTTTCGAGGCACTATTGCGAGCTCATAACATAGTTCTTTTTTCATTTTTAGAAGGTACAAATTTAAAGCCCGATCCCACACAACCCGCTATTTATAAATATAATATAATTATGGCATAATATCATTATGACATAGGATTTTTAAAGATTTTTTCTAAAAATTACAGTGTTTCAGAGAAAACGCAAAGAACGAGAGCTCATCATTACATGGTATAAAACAAAGTTGCTTATGCCGTATGTATGCTTATATCTTTAAAAGTACGCAACGGATTTTGATGCGGCTTTTTTTGATTAGATAGAGTGATTCTAGAGGAAGGTTTATGTGTATAATACATGCATAATAATATATTCAATATCAGTACCCGTGCAAAGCTGGGCGGGTCGCTAGTTCATTATAATTTTCGAGTCGTATTTTTAATCTGACCAATAGTCATGTCGATATGACATATTTTAATACAAAACCTATCAAATTATGTTTTATTGTTCGATGTTTATCTGAATTTTGTACAAAACGCCTCGTATTTTCTAAATAATGATTTGTTTAAGCTGCTACCAGTTGGTATTCGAAGATTTAAAAAAATAAGCTTACTGAACACAGTTTAGTTCCCTCCCTAACTTATCTAAAAGTGGAAAACAAGCACAACAAAACAGACAGTAATTAAAATATTTATATATAATATCTCGATCTCAAAAACATAGTGGAGAAAGCAGACGCGGAATATATAACACAAAAAAAAATTAATAATCTGTGCATATGTTCGAATGGCTCCCATTTTATGAAACTTTCTTCCAACAATCCGAGTACAAAACACACGTTACTGAATACAAAAGAGGGCACTGCGAAGAGTCGGTGGACATTCTTAAGAAATCTCCCGAAACAATTATACGGATTAGTTATATACGCAAGAGGTCCAATAAGCATCGCGGCTATTGCCGATGAACCAGCTGCAAAACCTGAAACAAAATTATGCATATTATCAAAAAGTTTTCAATGTAAATATGTTTAGCATAGCAAGCTTTTATAGCAAAGTTCAGCTGAATCGGTAACTGGTAAGTAGAGCAATAGTACATTGTTATACGAGGGGAGAAAGTGAGTTATTTAGTCCCAAGAAATTTTTTGGCGACCGAGCAACGCGAAGTCGCTAATAGATCAAGGGACTAAATAACTCTTGAACCCGAGGTAAACACTGTACTTTTCATTACGAATACGACGAAAATAAATACTTATAATAAAAACTTGAGTCGTCGTCAAAGATCTCCGTATGTTTTTAGGTAGGAATATTTCTTTTGATTTAGGCGGTAAAAGACCCTCTTAAGAATCTTGCGTTAAATCGATAAATGAACTGATCGTGTTAATACAAATTTCTAATAACAGAGATTTAGCAAAGTATAAACAATCTACTACTCGAAAAAAAACAAGAAAGATCAAATCGGCCACAAATTATAGAAAGACTACTAATATGTACCCGCCAATTTTTTTATTGGTCACCTGTCTATTCAGTCAATATTTTTTTCATTTTATCAGCGTAAAAATAGGTCAGGTCAAAATTTTTCTCAAAAATATATTGATTTTAAAGAAATAGTTGAAAGTAAATTAAAATAAATACATTTATAAAAAAAATCTTAAATTATTCCTATCTTTATGTTATTTCAATTGTACTGGCAGTATAGAAATACGGATCACGGTTCCATTATTATATTATATTATTATTATAGCTAGCCTGTGCTGTCCCACTGCTGGGCAAAGGCCTCCCTCCATTCTTTCCAGTTATCTCGGCCACATGCTTTGTCGCTCCAATTCTCAAGGAAGACATCCAGGTCGTCCCCCCATCTCCTTCGTGGTCTGTCGCGGCGCCGCGTCTCTGTGTCCGGGCACCAATCCTGTGTTTTACGGGCCTACAGCTCGCTAGACATGCGGCAGACATATCCTGCCCAGTCCCATTTAATTTGGGCAGCACGGTTCCATAGAAATGTCAAAATAGAACTAGTTTTTTTAATATTTAGACAGCAGTCTTTGAGATAAATATGCCCCGATATTAGTTTTTTTTTATATATTTGCGCCGCATAAAATAATACCGATGATTCAATGATATTTACCGATTACTAAATTCGATGAAACTGAATGCCTCGCCATTTAGTACAGTTATGTAATGTAAATAACGTATATTTGTATATATATAGCAATATTTAGCTCAATATACCTGATAAATTCCTTTACCATTCGTCCTTAATGTTAAGAGGGCCCCTCTCGACCCGTCTATTGTTAACCTGTGCACAGTACAAAAATCTTGTTGGTTCATCGAACGCAACAATGCAATGTTTGATAGAATTAGACGCGCAATGCCACATTCATAAAATTACATATAATACCATTTTCTCAGAATTTCATTTCATAGTATGCCACTACACTAGCAAAATTTCATATTAGCAAGATTACACATTTCCGAAAAAAAGAGAGAACACCTAAACTGGTAATTAAAAATTGGTAATTTGTTCCACGATATAATTACGTGTTTTGTGACTATTTTAAAAGTTAAAAGAAATATATATTTTTTTAATTGCTATAAACTAGTGCTTAACTGCGATCCCACCAGATGGTAAGCAGTGATGCAATCGTTGATGGCAATGCAATCAAATCAAATCCAATTATTTAGAATCTTGGTTAAATGTGCAAGGTTTCTATAGTTACAGTCTCAATAGTTTATTGTTTAATTTATGGGGACATTAAAGATTTAAAGTATCGCAAACTAAAAAGCAGGTTTTCAAAGGTTTTTACAAGGACTTACAAAAAAAAATAGATTTAATTTTAATAGAAACCTAACCAATATCCTTAAGATCATGTTTTTAAAATGTCAAGATAAAGATGCATAATGACGTCATAATCACAAAAGAACGGTTGTATGAAATTATAAGTACCCCCGGGAAGATGCTCTTAACAATTGTTTAAATAATTAATTCGTGTGCCACAAAATGCCGAAACATGCAAGTTCACAGTTCTATATTTTAATGCAAAGAAAAAATATATTTTTATTCTTTAACCGAACAAATACCGTTTAAAAGCAACCTAATCATTACATAGTATAAAACAAAGTTGCTTAGATCCTATGAATGCTTATATCTTTTAAAGTAGGTACGCAACGGATTTTGATGCGGTTTATTTTAATAGATTAAGTGATTCAAGAGGAAGGTTTATAGAGATAATGATATATCACCTTTGCACTCGTGCGAAGCTGGGGCGGGTCGCTAGTTAAAGTATAAAATAAAAAACAAAAATTAAATAGTGCTTTTCTCTGTTTTAAGTTTTCACATGCCGTTTATAAGCCTATCAAGCATACAGATTACAGCCGTTGCAGAATATATAACAGTAAATCCAATTAAAATAAAATTTAAGTGGGAGCACGGCATCCAATCAATAAAACTTTCTTTCATCAATCCCATAGCAAAACAGACTGTACACAGTACAAAAGATGGCACTGCGATATTCCTGTGTGATCTCCTGTTAAATAGCCCGAACAACTTCTCTGGGTCCTTGGTATATACAGTAGGTCCAACAAGACAGGTAACTATTGACATAATTATACCCGCAAATCCTGGAACGAGAAGTTTACTTTAATTTTTATGGTTTTGGTACAACGCGAAACCTTATAGAAGTAAAATATGCGGTATGGCAAATCAAATGGGACATGTTAGCTTAAGCGAAGCCAGCAGAATGAACGAAAGGAAACGATTGGAGGCTTTTGCCGACGACTTTGGAAAATAGTATTTTAAGAGCACTGTTTGTTTTTTTTAATTTATTAACATTGTAATATTTGAATGAAAATGCTATAATATTAACGCGAAATAAGAATCCCATGGGTCCCAGTTTTACCTTTATACCCTCTGAGCGATCAAACCAAAAATAAAATATTGAAATGGTCAAGCCGGTGTTCTTTTTAGTTTTAGAGAACCAAATTAACAGCAATTGATTTAAACAGATAGATATTTTATAAATATGGTAAGAGCATTAGTTAAAGTATAACAACGTACAGCATTTCAACGTGGATTCCTCTCCAAATACCAATTACATTACTAGGTTATATATATAAATAACCATATAATATGATTACCTGAGTTAAACATATAATTATATGTATATGGGAAACTAGGTTTTGCCCGCGGCTTCGCCCGCGTGGTATTGAAGTTGAGGTTGGGGTTTCCGGGATAAAAAGTAGCCCGTAGTATGTCCTATTCCGAAGTGTATCCTATGCCTGTGCCAAATTTCATCCAGATCCGTCCAGCCGTTTTGGCGAGATTGAATAACAAACATCCAAACATCGTTACTTTCTCATTTATAATATTAGTAAGATAAGATTATGAAAACTGAGATTTGATCATATGAGAGACGATCAATTTACAACAGATTTTCAAGACGCGCTAATAGGCAAATGATTCAAACATTAAAAGCATTTAAAACAGATAAATTTGAAAAGAAACATAATATATTGCCATTGGCGAAGTGAGATAAACCAATTTTCGCTACGAGATGACATCGATCTGTTGTCGTCCACAGCCGCTGGACTAGACCAAATATTACAATACCTTAACGATGTGAGCCTTAAGATTGGACTCTAGTTAAACGCGTCAAAAATCAAGACCAAGACCAGTTCTACACGGAACAATATTTCCAGTTCAGGCAAGTTAAAATAAAGATATCACACCCGAACAGAAAGTACCTGGAAGATCTACTGCTCCATGAAAGATTATTCTTGAGCGGCACAAGCAAAGCCTGCGTGTCACGGAGATGAATATGCTGCGCTGGATGTCGGGAGTTTCGCGGAAAGACCGCATTAAAAGCTCCCGTATCTGGGGTAGCCTTCAGGTCCGTGACAGCGGATAAACTGCAGAAGGGCCGCTTACGCTGGTATGACCACGTTTTACGAAAACCGGCAGACTACGTGGGTAACAGATGCCTCGCCATGCCGCCTCCGCCGGGACCCGGAAAACGAGGTAGGCCTAAGAGGCGTTGGATCGACGTCGTAAGGGACGACATGCGTGCTAATGGGCTTGAGGCAAGGGACGCAAAAGACCGAGCGAAGTGGAGGCATCTAGGAAGGAAAGCGGACCCCGGGCACCGAGGTGAAAGCCAAGGTAGCAACCGGGACGGGTGCTAGGTTGATGATGATGAATGATTATTTAAAGGCACTTTGCCTAAAACACTTACGCGGGTATGTGTATTATTTCCATCCTGACAAATGATGTCAGATTTGGTCTTTGCATAAGAACCAAAAGTCCAAACAAAAATCAAAATATTCGAAGCACAATACTACGCACCAAACATAAATTATTGACGTAACCCAGACAGCTGCTCGGGATGGTCTTGACAAATCTACCTCAAACTGATCGAAAGGTGTGCTGGTAAAAACAAAATTGGTACACTAAAATCGCACGAGGGGTTCTCAGCAGACTTAAATATATGGCGAGACAACTTACAAATATGTCTCCCTTAGAAATTAACCAGAAAAGGCACAGAGCCGGAAGCAATGAAAGGAACAGAGGAAAACCTTAGCCCAGCAGTAGGACAGTAATTATATTCTAGATATAATGATAAAAAAAGTTGTTTGAAATCGATATTTTTTTACGACCAGCAGTGACTTTCCAATAGACACAGTGCAGTGATATATTATATTAAAGCTAAGTGTGAACATATTTACTAGAAGTATACATTAATATCTTGTTTAGATTATCTATCACATACCGTACATTTTTTACGATTAGTAGTTACTTTCCAATAGATACAGTGCGTAAAGTGACAGACGTGGGCCTAAATGCTTAAAGGCATAAATATATTTTGTTAAAGCTAAGTGTGAACATATTTACTAGAAGTATACATTAATATTCTGTTTAAATTGTCTATTACATACCTAATGTATTTTTCTAAGAATATAATCTTAAATATAAAATTTTCGTGTCACAGTTTTCGTTCCCATACTCCTCCGAAAAGGCTAGACCGAATCTCATGAAATTTTGTGAGCGTATTGAGTAGGCCTGAGAATCGGCCAACATCTATTTTTCATCCCCCTAAATGTTAGGGGTAGTCCACCCGTGCGAAGCCGTGGCGGGTCGCTAGTTTTTTATAAAGTTATGATTTTTTTTCAATTCGTTAAGGTTCAAGGAATGTATGGCCATCATTCTAGGTAAGTGTTTAAAGTTAAGTTTTTAAAGAAAGTAACTATCAATTGTAGTCATAAACTGTAATGGGTGATTTTTTTCATGGTAGGTAAAAATCATCCAATGACGAATCCTGTCCTTGGGCGGAGCGGGAGACAGTGTCAGAATCTTACTGACTAAACCTACCCCGTTCCTACATCGCCATCTATACCTGGGCCAGAGCCTTCCTTTCAGACACGAACCCTTGGCCCCAGTTAGCTTCGACCCTACGAACTGTAATGGATGATTAGATTTTCATCGAATTGACCCCGAATTCGACATAAAAACAGAGGAAAAAATTAACGCGTAAAAGTGTTAATGTTTTTGTAAAGTAAATATCATATTTTTTTTTTTATGACTGCTTAAAAATTGTTCGATCTAATATCATGATCACATTGGACAACACAAGATACGTTATGAGAAAAATGTTTGTGGCAGACGGATGGACCAAAAATATTTTATTAACAGCAAAGTCCTAAAGTAATCGATTTTAAAACAAAATTCCTTGCATTGATTACCGAGTCTGATTTTAGCCTCCGTTCACAATAACAGTGAAATAATAAAAACGAAAAAAACGACGGCATTTTTTACTTAACATTTGGTTTACGATCGGACATTTAGGCTATTGGCCCAATGAGAGGATAAGGAACAAAGATGCAATGTTAAGTACAGGCGGAGTAGTGCAAGCAAAAATTACTCATGAGGTATTTTTTTTTATGGTGGGACAAAATCATCTAATGTCGAATCCCGCCCTTGGGCGACAAAACAGTGTCAGACTAACTAACTGACTAAACAACCCACCCTTCTTAGCCTTCATACTAGGGTCAAACCTTCCTTTCACGCGCGCGCAGGAACAGAGCGCGCCATCACCCACAAGGTGTTCAGGTCAGAACTTTGCTGTTATCACATAATGGATTTGAAACTGTAAGGTTTTTTTAAATACCTGATAGTGCGTGTATAGATGTAGACATGTTTCCTAACGCAAAAAGTGACCCAGTCAGACCAAACAATACTGCACATAGTTCTAAGAAAAAATGCTGGAACTTTTTCTCCCCGGGTTTCAGCATCATTGATCCGCCAAATAATGTGCTGAACATCATGATTCCTGTCGTCATAAATAACTGGAACTGCAACAAAGTTTTTGATTAATAATATTCTGTGAGGCACCGGGATATAACAGCACTTGAGGTGCATGAAAGGAGCTTCCGTGCGGCGTTAAAAACATCATCATCATATCTGCCGAACGACGCCTACTGCTGGACATACTCGTAGGCCTCCCCCAAGGATCTCCACAACGATCGGTCCTGTGCTGTCCGCATCCAGCGGTTTCCCGCGATCTTCACCAAATCGTCGGTCCACCTTGTAGGGGGCCTGCCCACGGAGCGTCGTCCGGTACGCGGTCGCCATTCGAGAACCTTTCCACCCGAACGGACAAAAACATCATAATACGATTGTAAATGGCCGGCGTACCCTGGACAGCACTCGGCAACGTAGAGTCTAGCTGACTAATCCTTTCACCACGATAACTCAAACTCTTATTTTAGTGTAGGTACAATAAATTTATATTCTATTCTATTCTACCCAACGCCACTGCGGCCATTGGGGCAGAAAGGTTCTCGAGTGGCGATAGCGTACCAAACGAGCAGCATTGGAATGCCTCGTACAAGGTGGACCGATGACCTGGTAAAGGTTGCGGGAATCCGATGGATTCGAGAAGCACAGAACTGTGACTGTAAACCTTTTATGCTCTTTTTCCTAGTCCACTTAATCTCATTTTAAAGTTGCGCTGGAAATATACTTTTAGACTTAATCAGCCTATAGCGTCTACTTATCAATTAACTTGGAATTTTGGTTCTTTCAAGATGATTTCCTGCACCATACATAACCCTTATAATGTTCTTCCATTGCGAATAGTAAAGAACCGTAATCTACGTAGATCTCTCTTACTTGCTAATGTTTTCCTTCATCGATTTGAGAGCAATGGTGATAAAATAAATTAAAATAGTATTAAATTAGGTACCTATTTGGGCTCAAACTTACACCTTACTTCCACCTCACTAAACTTACGAGTAAGGTAGTGGCGTAGAAGTGGGCCACTAGTTACTAAAAATGTTTCGGGTCAACTTGTACAGTACTAGCTTTCTGCCAGCGGCCTTGCCCGCTTGAAAATAGGTTTTCGCACAAACTTTGGACACGCGTTTCATCCTTTTAGGGGCTGAATTTTGGAAAAGCCTTTCTTACTCTTCGCCTACGTCCTAAAGGGAAGTCCTGTGAAAAATATCACGATCCTAGTCCCAGTAGTTTCGGCTGTGCGTTCATATGTAAGTCAGTCAGTTTCTTCTTTTATATATATAGATATACTTACTCCCATTGTACACAGCAAGACATGGAGGTTCATTTTAAATGGCATCCGAAAATCTAACGTAAAGTAAAACACTGTGAAGACGGTAGTCCCCAATAACAACATGGTAAATGTAAATAGAGCTGAAAACCATATTTTACGTTTATAGTCCGCAGGTGTTGACTCTACTAATACTATTTTTACAGGGCCGACAAACTCGTGCTGATTGGATACTTTCTCAACGCCTTTGCCTTGGCATTCGAGATCGCACGTTCTCATATACTCGCCCATACTTTTATAGAAAAACTAAATTTATTAAGTAGTATATTAAATTATTTACATAAATAGGTAAAAAAAAATGTATATTTTAAAATAAATGTCAAAATATCTGACTGCTGTCAGGTAAAGTCATACCAATACAGATCGAAAATCTCAAAGAAATTTATACAGCAAATAGGTTGTATATATTATTCAACCAGATTGAAACGTATAGAAAAAGCTGTTTTAATGGATTTGTCTTCAAAGTCCAACGCACACTGAACAATTAATATTTGAAGAGAATCCAATGTTATGCGCACTGCCGGCCGGACGGGCCCACGGGACGTTTGAGAGTTTCCCGTTGCGTCACAAACTTTTATGCAAACTGTTCGACTTCAAATTTGGACTTTATTGCAAAGGATTAAAGATTCATAGACACACATAAACAAGTTTGTGTATCAGTAATTCAGTTATGGGAGCGTGAAAAAGCGGATCGCAAGCGTACACATGGCGCGATCCCTTGTCGACGATGTCGCGCGGAAAGGCAAACTTCACTTGAAAATGAAAAAAAAATGAAATTTCAGCGTCCCAAGCAAAAAATATACAAAAGCTTTAAAGGGGATTTCCTAATAATTATTTGAAATAGACAGAAACTACTCACCTAAACTCTATTTAAAAATGTGTTTTGAGTGAAAAATGATTTAGTGAAGTGTAAACTAACTACAAGAAATTGAAATTGTTAAAATGCGACGACTTTGAAGAGACAAAATGTGTCGTCGAAGTCTATAAGAAGAAACTTCTTATCACCGAGTGTGTATAGTTTTTCAGTTGGTAGTTTATTGTCATAGACTTTGACGTCACAACAAGTGCGCCTAAATGGCAGGCTTATAACGTCCGTGCTGGTAAACAAAAAAAAAGTTAAAAATAAATAAATGCCAATAACTAAAAAATAAATAAAGTTAGCAGTTGTTAACAGCAATAATAACTGCTAATGGCATTTATTTCATTCGTTCGGGTGCTGAAATTGAATATATTCAAACTCAAACTCATTTATTTCAAATAGACCATTTACAGGCACTTTTGAAATGTCAAAATTGAAGCTAGTTTGCATTATTATGCATGTATTATACATATAAACCTTCCTATTGAATCACTCTATCTATTTAAAAAAATTGCATCAAAATCCGTTGCGTAGTTTTAAAGATCTAAGCATACATAGGGTCAGCGAAAAACGACTTTGTTTTATACTAAGTAATGATATCACAAGCGCTTTTTTATTGTTGGTAAAAATCATCCAATGACGAATCCTGCTCTTAGGCGGAGCGGGAGACAGTGTCAGACTCTTACTGACTAAAAAACCTACCCCATTCCTTCCTTGCCTATTCCCAAACCCTGGTGTTACGCGTTCGCATTAACCCTTGGCCCAGGAGGCTTCGACCCCTTAGGGCCCCTACAGGATTCGCAGAACCTAACTTCACTCTCACCAAGTTAGAACGGCTGTACTGTACGGGTGAGGTTCTGGTACTCCACCCGTACCTACCACCTGAAAACAAGCTCTAGGTTTCTGACGCCCAGCAAATGCTTCGATGGTATCACTTTCGGTATAGATGTCGTGGCCGTCTCATAGAGATTGATCACTTCATATGGCCAAGTAAAACCGGCCAGATATAAACTTTTTTTTTTCACAACTATCACACAAAGTCGTCTAGTCCCAAGCTAAGCAGAGCTAGTGTTATGGGTACTAGACAACCGATAAACACACTTATATATATCTAAATACATACATTAATATATTATAATTACACCCAAACACAGAACAAATGATTGAGCTCATCACACAAACATTTGTCCTGGATGGGGATCGAACCCACGACCTCTGGCATAGCAGTCAGAGCCACTAACCAATAGCCTAACAGGCTCATAATCATATTTGAATCCTCGTTTGGCCTACTTTGTTTGGACATTTTAATCAATGATGATGATGATTAAACGAAAGGGGAGGCCTTTGCCCAGCAGTGGGACATACATTAGGTTATTAAAAAAAAATGATTAAACGATTTATTTAAATACTAGCTTTTGCCCGCGGCTTCGCCCGCGTACATAAAATATAGCCTATGTCACTCAGGAGTAAAGCAGCTTTCTATTGTTGCTAAAAATTTTCCAATCGGACCAGTAGTTTCAGAGATTACCTCCTACAAACAAAAAAATAAAAAAACAAACTTTACCTCTTTATTATATTAGTGTAGAAGTGTAGATGGTCAAATGTTTTCTTTAAACGATCTGGCTAATTTTAGTTAGCGATATCATGAAGTGACCAATGTATGCCATAGACACAGACAATTTTATTGTATATATCATTCTGTACGTTCTTTTTCTTTTAGTGCTGTATCACTGTCAAATAATGTCTAGCATTGTTTATCAAATAATGTCTCCAAATTACTATCAAAGGCTTATGGAAGTATTTTCAAGTGATTTATAAGTGTACTTTTATTACTGGTCACAATCACAACAAAGCGAATACTTTTATGAAGTCACATACTCATTTATCTATACAATGGATTACGTGATAATGAAAAAGATTGCAATACATTAATAAGTATTAACTAGGTATTTTAATCTGTTTTCATTTGCATAGCATCGTACTAATATTATGCAGGCGTAGGTTTTGTGAGCCAAGCCTCTGGTAGAAAGTATTGTATAATTAATATTAAATTTATTTATTTTATTTATTAATTTATTTGGTGCCCTGAAATCGCACGAAGGGGTCGCGGTAGACCAAGAAGGAGATGGCGGGACGACTTGATGACTTCAGGAATTGGCAAGAAGTGACTCAGACAGGAATTGGCAAGACCGTGAACACTGGAAAGAATAGAGGGAGGCCTTTGTCCAGCAGTGGGACAGTATGGGCTAGAAATAATAATAATTATTAATTTTAATTTATTTATGTGAATTAAAATCCGATTAATACTGCAACAGATTATCTACAGCTAAATTGCCCGTGGAGGGTCGATCCGGTACATAAAACACTATCGTTTTGTAAAGATATAAAATCCTACTACTATTATAAAGGCGAAAGTTTGTAAGTATGGATGTATGGATGTATGGATGTTTGTTACTCTTTCACGTAAAAACTACTGAATGGATTTGAATGAAATTTGGCACAGGCATAGGATACACTCCGGAATAGCACATAGGCTACTTTTTATCCCGGAAACCCCAAACCCACGCGGCCGAAGCCGCGGGCAAAAGCTAGTAAAAAAATAAAGTACTTTTCACTAGCATTCTAGGGCCTCGGTAACTTTCGAACAATTCTGTAAACATTATCAGTACAAGGACAATCCAAGACTTTGAACTGAGTACTCGGAGTCTCTGACGTTACTTTTTATAAGACTATCAAAGGAAGCATCACAAACTTCCAACAGCCGGCGTCCATCGTAGTATCTTCCACTAATATTAAAAGGATAATAAGTGGACCATCACAATGATCCCTATGGCGCCTGATACAATCCCCATCTTTCGATACGAGTATAGTCGGTCTGTTTGTTGCCAGTTTGCCACACAGAAAACATACTCATTCAGAAATAATATATTACACCCTCCTTAATATTAGGCCAATATGATGTTCTTATATTGTAACAAAACCAAACTATTTTCCTGTTGGTGCACCATGCTTCCGATAAACTAGCATACTTTACTATTGTTAGCTCGAGCAGGGGTTCGCGAGAATCCGGTAGTTATCATAAAAAGTAATGATGCTAACCGTCATATCAATATCTACAAATTGTTTTATTTTATGATAAAATCGCCATCAGTGTCGAATACTGTGTGTACAAATGGTGCAAAAGATACCGAACACGGATAACATAATCAAATGGGCCTATTATCCCACATACTCTTTGGAGAAAGTAATAGTAAATATTTTTGATACAATATATACGGAATACAGTGGTACCATGATTGCATAAATATTGCAACAAAATTGATCTGACCTATTGAGAAAATAAATTCAAATTTTTATACTTCGGGCATCATGGTCCAATTATTAGTAAATGTATGTACGTCGACTTCTTCTTCTTATTTAGTAATAATAAATAAACAAACACACAAAGAAACGCTATGAGAACAGCATCATAAATAGCCCTGCGTTGAGACACTCCGCCCCGTTCAGATAACCCATAAAAAGAGACCCTCCCTAATTGATCATCAAAAGCACGAAATGTACCTACAAAGACACAAGAGCTTATATATTCTGAGCTATTTGTTTTTTAGGCTCCCATAGTCTACAAGGAATCCTTAGTTAGTTTCACCAAGTCTGTCTGTTTATCTGTCTGTCCGTCCACAGATAATGGTCCGACGCGCTTTTGTCCGGTTTTATTATATGTTGATAATACTCTTTCTGTACTCATTGGTAGAAAGTGTATATTATATGTAGTAGTACCTATGTATTAATTTCTTAACACCCCTAAATTTCATGAAAAATCATTTTCAATACACTTACTCGAAAAGTGCCTCTTATCGCACTCCTATTAGGTTCAATATAGCATGTATATCACCAAGTGTTTTTTTGAGTTTATCACAACAAGGGCTTTTTTGTTCCTTCCTTATCGTCACGGTCACGGGAGATTATTTTTTTTACTTAGTTTATCGAATCAGGCGCGAGGCGTCCCCCCGAGGCGCTGGACGATCCCCACGAAATTAGAAGCTGTTCAAAGCAGATTTGAATGCTATTATTATTATATTTCAATTGTATGTCTAAGATACGATTAAACATTTTTTCTTTCTTTATTTCACAAGTCGTAAGTGTATTGAAAAACGTCGTTTGACACACGTGCAGATTTGTCATTGCAGCCCTCGGCTCCATAACACACTCGCCTACGGCTCGTGCGAATTTCGTCTCGGTCGCAATGACAAACTTCCTGCACTTGTATCAAAATGTACTATTTCAAACGTGTTCGCCCGTAAGTTCGCCTAACGCACAAGAGCAGTTAAACACTTGATGTTTAAGGTATACTGTACATCCTCGTAATCAAGTGCCCTACTCTTGATGCTTACCAAACTGGCCACCAATTTCCGACAAGTCTAGTATAGCGCTTGCAGGGTCCTGTTGTAGCTTACACGTCATTGCAGTGCTTCGGAAATGTTTATTAAAACCAGGACCAACAGTTTCTCAGCTGTCATTCGCAAAAAGAGTGCATCTATTTCTATCAGAGTGTAAAATTTTTGATCACAAAGAAACAACACAAAATACTTGTAAAAATCCCATCAATGATGACCCATCATAGTCGTATTAAGTATTATTAGACTTCAAAACTGTAACATTCACCTATATTGGTCCATCGCCGACTAGTTCCCTATCTCTTCTAACGATTTCACAAACAGCTGCTCCTAACACTAATCATTCAGTAACTAAACATCACCCTTCGACAACCTGCTTTTAAACAGACTTCTTCTAATTCACCCTTATTTAAATAAACACGTAATTACACAGAAACAATTCGAAAATGACCTGCTTCGTGTTTTTAATGCTCATTCGGGGATGGAGCCATAATCCGCGACAAAATGACTTCACCTCTGAGATTCAAGCTTCTCTCACAAACGATACGGCTCCTCTCTCTTCGCCTACCACCATTACCTTTTATTACTGCAAAGGTACACGAGTTTGCTTTTTTGACGTATAAATATAAGAAATTGTCGTAATAAAAGTGAATATCTCGGGTCGCCTTAATACAAAGAATAATTTGTTTGAACCTAAAAAGTGTCGCAGAAAATATTTTGGAGTCAACAGCGCTTGTAAAATTTTTATGTTTGTAGGATGAGGTAACAATCTGGTTTGTGGAAATAAACAGTATTTTCCGTTTGGTTGGCACACCATATTTAGTTTTTCTTTGTTATCCACCTTGGCTTGTGATTCGTTAATATTTCGTCTAATTTGAATTTCTTTTCAGGTCTACTTTTTTTGAGATATTTATTTCTATACTATGTAGGTTGGTTTATAGAGTTGCCAAAGCAAAAACTAAAAAATAGTAAATACCTTTAGATCCAAAAAACTTTGTAAGATTACCTCCTCTATGATATTCCGACACGATCTTTTTCAAATCCATATACGAGGTAAAGTCCACAAGGAGCACAATGTTCATTTGCAATATAAGATCGTAAAATAGTGTAGGCTTGCTGTTCACTAAACCAATGACACTATATTACGTCTAAATCACTAAGCATGCTATGCGTGAACGCTAAATTATACACTCTTATAACAAATGAACACAAAATGCAATCACAAGCATCTGCAATTTGCGTAATAATATGACATTACCTGCCTGTATTACCTCCTTTGACTGGAGGAAGTCGAGTGAAAGCGATAAGACTATAGAAAATATGAATCTAGAAACCAATAAACATTTAAACGTTTATCAAATTGCAATAAACACTATTGTACACAAACACTGGCAATGGTAAAACCCTTATAAATTCCAGACGGCATTACATAACGCTGAACAATAAACATTCAAAAATATGACCACTATAAACACATTTTAAACTTATTGATAACTCCGTGGAATCAATTACAAAAACTGTACCATAAAATACTAAGCGATGGAATTAATTCGATTGGCAAAGCAATTACGGCCAGTCACGATGGCCAATGATTCATGGTCTTCATTACGACGTAAATCATTTGTGGTCGACGTGTGAATTTACATAGGGCCTTACAAGAATTTCTATAAACATGCAAATTGATAAATTTGTGATCGCCAATGGGACATCGTCGCCTTTTTTATTTACTCATCAGAAGTGAGCGCAGTCGTTTATTGATGTTGCACCTTCGTGTCGATATAAACTTCTATATCTTTGTACCTAGGCAATTTCAATTGAGCAAATTTATGTAAGTGTGTGTGAGTTTTGATTCTAGAAGTGAAATATCAGGAAATCAAGCATACTCGTGATTAGATTAATTTTATTATGTAGGTTTCGATTAGATAGCGAGATAAGTCTGTTTTGACCCGGATCAAGTTAAATTAGTTCATCGAGTACACAGTGCGTCTAAAATCTGCAGGACCTGCAAACGCAAATGTACAAAATAAATAGGACTTCAGTAAATGTAACTACTGACATAGTATATCGGGCTGGTGTCCGTAACTCCACGTATAAAGCGCGTATTTTGCGTACAATATATATTATATATCTTACTAATATTATAAATGCGAAAGTTACGATGTTTGGATGTTTGTTACTCAATCACGCCAAAACGGCTGGAAGGATCTGCATGAAATTTGGCACAGGCATAGAATACACTCCGGAATAGGACATAGGCTACTTTTTATCCCGGAAACCCCAACCCCAACCCCAATACCACGCGGGCGAAGCCGCGAGCAAAAGCTAGTAATATAATAATAATAACATAATAAAGAGGTAAAGTTTGTTTTTTTGTTTGTAGGAGGTAAACTCTGGAACTAAGGGTCCGATTGGAAAAATTCTTTTTGTGTTGTATAGTCCATTTTTCGAGGAAGGTTATAGGCTAATATAACACCACGCTATGACCTATGGAGGCGGAGCAGTAACCACAGATGCGGATGAAGCCGCTGGTAGCCTATATATTGCTAACATCACGCGGGCGAAGCCGCAGGAAAAGCTAGTTTAAAATATTTAAAAAGCTTCATCTTTGGCGTAATCACGAGATACAATATAGAAAAATCTTCAGCTTAATTTATTTTCTTTTGCAACGATGATGACATTTTTTACTGTCGCACCAAAAAACGCCAAAAAGAGTAGGTAGAGTAGGTAAGCTTTTTTCGTAGAATTGTAAAAATATGTATGGTACATCTCTCATACACACAAATATTTGATGAATGATTACAATTCTTATCATTTTAAGTATTGCAAGGCCAACGCTTATCGCTTTTTTTGGCATAATATTTGATAATAATTATATTACATTCATGTAATCGACTATCAATCTGTCTGTATATGTGCAAGTCAACTAACACAACTAAGTTTTTTCGCAGTAAGAAATCATCGAATAACCTCTCTCGCTTTAGGTAAAGTGGGAGTGTCAGACTTTTAATGACTAAAACTCACCTGTGTTTCTTTAGTTAGTTATTGCATTCTTGAGCCACGGTAACGGTTCACGGGCCAAGTATCTACCCTACTGCGGGGCCCTACCATTTTACTGGCATTTGAAGACTTGGCCCCAGTGCGAAAGGCAAAGAAGGAACGGGGTGGAGTATTTAGTCAATAAGAGTCTGACTCTGTTTCCCTTTCCGTCCAAGAGCGAGATTCGTCGTTGGATGATTTTTGTCCACCATAAAAAAGTCTCTTTTAGGCGCACGTGTGACAAAACAAAACTCATGCCGGCCGGACAGCGAGCTCCACACTGTTCGTTGTCCACAGGTCTGCCCCAAAGGTGGCGAGGATCGCTTTTCGACCCTCAATCCCAGGCGACTCTTGAAATGGTTCCTGTCGCGGGAGCACGTTTTCTTCCTGATGATTTCATCTACCTACATCTCTCGCATTATTGCTTCGCATAAAGAAGTGAGCATTTCCCATTCCCTCTCGCTCCGTACCATAGCCTAAACCAAGGCTGGAGGCAAAAGGTCTATGCCGTACAATTAACACAACGTCAACAACACGACGTACAATTTAAATATTATTATTGCAGGAGAGCCAAGGTTACCGACATAGCCCGAACAATCATCAAAATTAACTGTGATCATGGTACATTGCTCGCAGAACAGGTAGCCATTGGGGCCGAAAGATTCTGGAGTGGCGACAGCGAGCCAGAAGTCACGGGATTCCAATGGAGACAAGACGCACAGGTCCTTTGATTGGCGATACTTGGGGGAACAGTGGAAGACCACATTTTACAATGTATCCCGACTATCTCATAATTATATTGTTTACGTACGTATTTTAACCTTTATAACATTGCCCAAAAGTGGTACCTGTACGACATCCGTGATAATTATATTTTAATAAGATAATAATCAGTCTCAGACGATAATCTATCTCTACTTAAATGAAGTGCAAACATGCAAGTCACCTCCGATATAAATCCGGTCTGAACTAGTTGCATATCAAGTTACATTACTTAGGGTGCATATTCATGAATATTTCCTGAAAACTTCGGAAAAACTCTTTACGGTAAATGTAAATATATGAGCTGTGGACCCTCCCACATTAGAATCGGTTAAAAGCATTGTCTTGTTTCCCCTCGCAACGAGATGTCGGGTTCTTAGCGGCTTTCAAGATTCCTAGAAGTTGCTGAACTTTCTCTCACATTTGTGTTTTCCATTTAAACGATGTATCGTCTTTTGAACAACAGTCTCATGTTCCGGAGTTTGATGAAGTATCTATTTCCGCTTTACGATGCTTGATTAACAAAGATGTTTGTGCCAAACTTTCATGAAGTGCCTACGACGCAATACTTTTTGTTGATCACCAAACTTGGGATAAGGCTCTTGAGTTTTTATTGTTTACCAGCTTCTGCCAGCGAAACAACCTACCCGGTTATACGAGGACTAGAGTCTTCCTTTCAGACACGAACCCTTGGACCCAGTTGGCTTCGACCCTTCCACAGGGTCCCTAGGGTATGATGACTTAACCAACTTAACTGATTGGTCCAGATGTTAACCAGCCGACCGGGCAGCGAGCTACCCATTGCTCGCCGTCCGCAAACCCGCGCCTTCGGTGGCCGGAAACCGGGAGCGGAATCCTGGCGGCGTTTGAGGCTTGAGAGCCGTTGCCTTACGCGGTCGGCCTTGTCCTTTACTAGAATTACTACCAGCAAGCCAGTCAATATGTTGCTACACTGGCGTGGCCGAACTATTTCGCTGCGTGTCACAAGTGACACGCGTGCCATACGTTCGCTATCCCTGCCATACACAATAAAAACAAATAAAACTCTTACTGAAAAACAAACATATAAATAAAGCCATAGGCAAGTTTGGCGATATTTTAATGATGATCAAACAATCTGCGCAGCACTACCCAGGCGTCACCGTGATCGTTGCAATAAATCTCACCGCGTGTTTCAACAATAATTGCATCGATAAACTTCACGGTTGACATGCAAAAAGTAATAAAAATCCGTTCAAGCATAGGGTCACCATATCTCAGGATTTTTCCTGAGTTCTCAGGATTTTTTTAATCTTCTCAGGATTGCGGCCGGATTCAGCAAATCTCATTAAATCTCAGGATTTTTAAAATTGTCAATAAAATTCTAAAAATCCTGATTTTTTTAATAGTTTTGGTTTTAATCATAGAATAAATTAGAATAAAATAATAAAGTAACCTTAAAACTACATATATACACATACAAAAACCCTTAAAACTTAACTAAAAGTACCTAATCTAATAAGGCGTCAAAAAACTCTTCCGCATCGCTGTCGACTGGTAAAGTGCCCAAAAGTTGTATGGCAATGCTTGTTAATAGTTAATAAAATATGATATACAGGGTGTCCCGTAAATAATGGATCAAACGTAACGGGTAGGTAGCTTATCTGATTTCCAACAAGTAATTTGAATAGTTTAAAAAAAACCGTTATGATAACCAAGATATTTTTTTTTTTCGAATTTTACCATTTTCTCTACCAGAATTTAGATTTTTTAATGCTGTCGCTGCAAATTATAACATTTTTTGTTATAATTTTTATGTAACATTTCTGAATAGCTTAGTAATGTTATAAGATACCATATTTTTAGTAACATTTTATGTGCCTTAGAAAAAAAATATTGAATTGAAAAGATTTTTCTTTACGATGATAAGACCAAACTTGAAAAAAATCTCCTGCGAAAAAATTGTATGACATCAACGACCACCATTATTTTAAAAACTTGTACATTTAATAAGGTTTGCAAATTGGTACAAAACTTACGTCTAGTCCTAGCCGTTACAAAGATATTACTATGAATGTGATGGTGATAGAAAAGAAATTAAAATGATACAATCTAATTTTTCCTTCACGTAATGGCTTATGCTTGAATGATTTTAATCTAGGCAGGTAGGTATGCGGCCAGCATGATTCTGAGCCGATGACGTATTCTGATCGAAATTAAGGATCGCTACCTGCGGCGGAGTCGCAAGGCACCTCACTTAGTGTGAAAGGGATAGAGATAGCGCCGCTTTTGCATTTTTGGTTGCTGCGGCGGAGTCGCAAGGCACCTCACTTAGTGTGAAAGGGATAGAAATAGCGCCGCTTTTGCATTTTTGGTTGCTGCGGCGGAGTCGCAAGGCACCTCACTTAGTGTGAAAGGGATAGAGATAGCGCCGCTTTTGTATTTTTGGTTGCTTGATTTTATTAGTTGAAAGTAGTCTCTCTTCGAGTGAATACTGTACGTCAGATTCCTTTCGCTACCGATTAGTACTTTAGTGTTTTCTTCTGTGAAATTTGGATTGTTGTATTTGGACTTTGATTTGCCTATCGATTTGGAACTCTTGATGTATTGGAAAAACGACTTGGCGATCCTACGGATTTCGAAAATATCGATTGTGTGGTTGTACGTGTGTGCAGTAGCGCTGAAACCTTATTCACCGTAATGCCCCCCGTTACGACTACACGCTACGGCAGTACGCCGATATGCATTTCATCTACGGAGAAACAAGAGGTAATGCCAGGGCGGCTGCAAGATTATACCGTGAAAGATACCCGAACCTAGTTCGTTACCTTAGGATGATTCGGGCAGACCCACAATTTTTAACAAAATTTTATGGAGTGACGAGTCTTCATGCCGCCGAGATGGATATTTAAATTTACATAATTTGCACAGTTGGCAGCTGGTAAACCCACATTTGATGCGAAAGGAAAGGAGCCAACATCAATTTAAAATAAATTTATGGGCGGGAATAATCAATGGGCAAATAATAGGGCCCTTTGAACTACCAGCAACTCTAAAACGCGAATATTATCTGTATTTTTTAAGGAATGAGTTGCCAACACTGCTAGAAAACATTCCAGAAGACGTGCGCCAAGCAATGTGGTTGCAAAATGATGGGTGCCCCGCTCACTATGCGACGGCAGTAAGGTCGCACCTTGACGAAAGTTATCCAAACAGATGGATCGGCCGATTAGGACCAATTTTGTGGCCTCCACGATCTCCGGATTTAAATCCCCTAGATTTTTTTACTGGGGATGTTTAAAAGACAGGGTCTACAATCAACCAATAGCGTCAGAAGGAGAGTTACGTCAGCGCATCCAATCTGCTGTATCAGAAATCAACCAAAGCCATTTCGTCCGTCAGATAAGAGCGTCCTTTATTAGGAGATGCAGACTTTGCATTCTCGTAGGGGGAAGACAGTTCGAACATTTGCTGTAAAAACAAAATAAACGATTTATTTAAACAAATTGATTTTTTTTCTTCTAATTCTTATCATACGCTGATATTTTTAATTAAATCATTGCCTCTGAAATACTACGGTAAAACATTAAAAAAAAAAAAGTTTAATTGTGCACACCTTTTTATTTATTTTTTATTTTGTTGATTCAGCACCTCTCTCAGATTCATAGCAATATCTTTGTAACGGTAAAGACTAGACGTAAATTTTATACCAATTTGAAAACCTTGTTAAATGTACAAGTTTTTAAAATAATGGTGGTTGTTGGGTCATACAATTTTTTTACAGGAGATTTTTTTCAAGTTTGGTTTTTTCATCGTAAAGAAAAATCTTTTCAATTTAATATTTTTTTTCTAAAGCACATAAAATGTTACTAAAAAATATGGTATCTTATAACATTACTAAGCTATTCAGAAATGTTACATAAAAATTATACCAAAAAATGTTACAATTTGCAGCGACAGCAATAAAAAAACTAAATTCTGGTAGAGAAAATGGTAAAATTCGAAAAAAAAATATATCTTGGTTATCATAACGGTTTTTTTTAAACTATTCAAATTACTTGTTGGAAATCAGATAAGCTACCTACCCGTTACGTTTGATCCATTATTTACGGGACACCCTGTATCTATGATAAAATATCAAGTATTTTCAAAAAAAAAAAAAACAAGTATTTTTTTCTATTTTTTTTTTATTATTGTCTTTTTTATGGAACTTAAATGGCGATCGTGCCGCCGGCGCCGCACTTCGATTTGTAACCCCAAAATCTGTTACTTGTATTGACGGTAATATGGCGCGAATAAATACGTCTCTTCGGAAAATAGAAATCTCAGGATTTTTTGATCAGGCCTTTTCTCCGGACTTTTAATTTTTTGATTTGGTAACCCTAACCGGGCACAGCTTTAGTGCTCTATAGTTGTGTGGAACTGCGTATAAACTAGGGTTGCGCGTCGATAGTTACATTGTCAGCTGATTTGTGCATTGTTAGCTTTTGTTGTGAGCTTGCGATCTATATCACAACTCTACCGAACAAAAAGAGTCATGGAAATAGGTTTCCGTGAATATATAGCGATAGCCTTCTCTAGAATTAGATATAGACATGCATTTATTTTCATCTTTAAGTCAAGAGTGAATAGTTACTTCTAGGTAAGTGCGCTCCTTCGTCGACTGCATCATCGCTTTCCATCAGGTGAGATAGCTGTCAAGCGCGAACCAATAATCAATAAAAAAAGGTGCAAAGCAAAAAGGTGAGAAAATGGAGGTGATGGAAATGGTGAGAAGGAGACAATGCTTACGTTCCTCCGCCGCAGGAGACAAGTGTTAGACGTTGTAAAACGCAGGGCATTTCTTGGGCTTGCGGATGGCGAGGGATTGGTAGCTCGCTGTCCAATAACGATAAAGCCCGTGTTGACGGTGTATGTGTGGTCGCGTGAACTCGTGTCTCAAAGATGGCGTTGTTTGTCAGAGCTGCAAAATTTTCTGAAAAAGTTACCATGCCGAGCGCAAAGGGTAAGTGAAGGAAAACAGGTTTTTTATGGTGGGCAAAAATCATCCAATGACGAATCTTGGGCGGAGCGGGAAACAGTATTAGACTCTTACTGATTAAACACCCCACCTGGTTCCTTCTTTGCCCTTGTCACTGGGGCCAAGCCTTCCTTTTAGAAAAAGACCCTGGGCCCCCGTAGGGTTCAACCCGTTTTGCAGAGTCCCTACGGCTTTGTTGACAACTTCTTGGACTCGTTGAACATAGGTGGGTCAGACTTAATGATTATACTTAATCATTAAAAGTCTGACAATCCGCTTTGTGTGGGAGAGAAAAGTTACTTGATATTATGAGTCTGGTAAGATAGTGGTGAAACGCGAGCATATCGAAAAGAAAAAAGAACATATACGGTGAAAAAAAATTAATACCTTTAGACTACACAGCAAAAATAACAACGTTATAAAGTTATATCATGATATACAGTTAAAAAATACCGTAACCTAACCGATAGTATATATAGATATAGTGCATAGCAAGCCACCGCACAAAGTGATGTGAACAGCTCGACGTTCAAGAGAAACTCGTTTGAAAATGTTACCAACGCATTGTTTCAAGGGAATATCTAAAATATAGAGCTATCCGATGATATACCGCCAACATTGCGGAAAATATTCTTAACAATAGAAGTCTTTGATTAAGCTGCACTCCAGCACTCCATTGAGTCGTGGTACCATCGAACACACTTCCGTCTGACAACCGCTAAGTTCATTTTTGCTTAACTCAAAACAAAAATTTCAAAGGTTAGTTTAGTGCCGCGCCGCAGAATTCAAGCGATTTTTTTTAAAGGGAAGATATACGCCAGTGACCTTAAGCGAACAAAACAGGAACTAACGTCAGTTACCGCGCATAAAGATTATTCAAATAATAATGTCTTTCATTCATTAAACACAATATGAATAAAAACCGTATATCAAAAAATTTACTGTTAAGTTATTTTTAGTTTGTGAAAGTTCCATAAAAAAAAATACACCCAATGGTTTTTGCCTGATCTTTGCTTTTTTGCCTGTGTAACATTTCACAACAGACATAACTTTGAAAATAAATTACCCCAATTTCAATGAAAAAAAATATATATTCGTACCTATATCAAATTATTAGGAAAATAGTCTAGTTAAACATATATTTTTCTCAAAACATACCGACAAGCCGTTTGGACATGATGTTGGATTTAAAATGATCAAAAGTTGTTAAGTGATCAAGCAGAAATGACGGCTATAGTACACCCAATCTAAGCTTTAGTAGACGGAATAAAAACGTACGTCTGACAAAGAACGTTACATTAACTTTGCCAAGTTTATAACAACGTCGTTCGCTCCAATTTACGTACAGCCTCTGTTCGAGTTCCAAAGCGGTTTTTGTTTCATTAAGTTCGCTACTCTAGGCTCGAGAATATAGGTCCTAGGCCATTGTTGTCTCGTCTCATTGTGATATTCAGGCTAGTGGCAGTCAACGAGCAATTTTCTCATTCGCCATTATGCGCTGTTATTATTCTCATTGTTTGAGACACATACATATTGTCTTATTAACGCACGCTCTAATGCGCCAGAATAATGGAGGTGAATAGAAATTGTAACGGCTTGGTTTTAGAAGGTGTATTTCAAAGCAGGTGTGTTAAATAAAATTTGAAAAAAAAATCGGTCAAGGGTGACTCGGACTTTCACACTGAGGGTTTCGTACAAACTTTTTAGGTAAATACTCGTAGTTCAATTCCCAAATCGAATCTCCAAGATTTCCCAAATTGCAAAAAGTTATTTTTTTGTGACATTACATTTTTCAGATTTATTCCTGCACTTCTGCTATAAACCTTGCTTCTTGCCAAATTTCAGGGCTCTAGGTTAATGGCAAATACCCCATAGGTTTTGATTACCTTGTGAGTGTCTAAATACACCATAAACGAAGCATAAACGGTACATAAACGGCTTCATCGTTAAATTGTGTTGACTTGGAAGTTGAACTATTTGCTTCTCTAAATGGTCGCAGACCTGAATATTTGATACAATTTCAACTTTATATTTATACCTTTACGAGTTGCACATATCAGAATAGACGAACAACAAGGAGATCATGTAAGGGTTTAGTTTTTGCGGAGTGACGTACGGAATCCTAAAAATAAAGTAAATGAAATTGAAAAACCAAAGGCCAAGGGTATGCTTCTGCAAGAAAGATCCGGTCTTGATATGAAAAGCAAAACTCTAACACTATATTTCGTAGCTATATCCCGCTACGCCCAAGGCCATGAGATGTCATTGGTTAAAAAAACCAATCGTGTGTGACAGCGTTTAGCATTACAATATAATTTCATCGACAAGTTTATTTACAAAAAATCAGCAGAATATGATGTCCTTTTCAGAATCTATTTCCACAATTCATAAACGTCTATTCTTTCCACAGTCGGGTATCTATGAGGAGTTTTTCCGCTTATTATTTTTAACAGTTATTTCCCCTCTGACCCGGTGCTATCGTTAGTGGGGCGGCGACCCCCAGGTGCCATCCTTCATTAATCTTATTCCCTTGCGCGGAACTCGAAGAATCTTAATTTGAAGTTTCGACGCTCCTCTTTATCAGAACTATGCGAAAAGAATCCTTCGAAGGTATTCATTATAACGAGATAAGGGAGAAGGGAAATTTTTCATTGTTTAAAATTTTCCTTTGGCTCTGTTTGTTGGGGAACTGTTTGTGTTATATTAAACAGAGTTTTACCAACCCTCGCTTTTAGCACCTATATTTTTCTGACTTACTAAACTAAACACTTCATATGATGTAAAAGTAACTTGAACATCGAAGTGTGTCAATACTTAGCACTTTTGCTAAAGTGTGACTCACAGCTGTAACTCACTAATCCTGTCGGAGATAAAATTACGAAAGTGGAGGGTAGGTAGTGGGGAGTGGCTACATCTTTAGTTACCAACATTAAGACGGCATCCGAAGGTGCTCGAGCATGTCTGAGAGCCCAACTTTGACCGGTGCAAGGAAACCGTAGCGTCTTAATGAACTTCTGAAGTTTCCCCCAACAATCCCCGTGATACATAAAGGAACTTTACAGCTTAGATAATAAGTTTGTAATTGCTATAGCAATCCCTGAGTGATGTTAAATTTCGTGGTCAGTGCAGAGTTGTAGTCGAGGTTACATTGGCTTTATATTAAACAGAGATGTACATTGTTACTGGTGTATAAAGGGTAGAATGAAACATTTGGGAATAATTTACGTTGGGGATTATGTTGAGCCACCCATCAACGAAGCTCTGTTTTAATTGGTTATGGGTATAAGAGGAAAACTAACTTAGTGTAACATCTTATGTCGATCGATAGTTTTCTGTGAGGTTATACAACGTTTTTACTCTTCAGGTTTAAAGCACAGAGGTTAATATTAAATGGATTAAGCTAAGCTAAAATATCAATTTAGTTTCTTAAAAAATACAAATTGAACGACTAAACTATCTAAGTGAAAATTTTATTCAAAAGAAGCTAAAACGAACTGCTTCAAAATTTCTAATCAATTAAATGGCGTTCTTGCCGAAATAAAATCAGTATTACGCCATAAGCTTCAAAACTACCCGCATTTTGTCCCAAGAGCTCCGTTCTCTTTCATTATATAAGTGCTTTCTAAAAGATAACACTAAAGGACTCTGCGCCTTTAGACACTAAAAGAGCAATATCGAGGAATCGTTTCAATATTCTATTTTACTTTTCAAACAATGGATCCGAATTCGTTAGCTACCTTCAATAACCATTTATTTCTTCGACCTATTTCAATCTTCTATTCCAAATAATAGGTATTGTATTCTTACTTCACAAGAACTCCTAAAATCTTAATTGGTTCTATTAATATAACATTTAGGTTTCATAACGGGTCAATAATTTTTGTAGACTATTCAAAAACTATCGACCAGTAATGAAACGCATTATGTAGGCAGCGATTGTTCGAAAGACTCACTGTAGCCTGTAGGTAAGACTAGAGCTACATTAGACCAACGCATACGTGGACCACGCCTAATTTAGGGTCGCGTCTCGTGGCGTGGATCTAATGTAGCTCTACAAGTCTAGTTTCCATATACACCGTTAAATTTTGATCTTTTTAATCCCGTGTAGGGTCGATCCAGTCGCACATTTGACATTGATTTCTTTAAATAAATGTCAGCTGGGCCAATTCAGTGACATGTAGATAGTTAGTACGCTACGACAGACTACTTGCAAGGTTATTGACTCCACGAGATTAAAAGATCAAAATTTAGCGGTGTATAGCGCCCAGATCGACCTAAGTGGCCCACGTGTGCGCAAAGTAGTTCTACCTTAACTGTGCGTTGAATACAAGTTGTTACTGCGTTTAGCTCCCTGATTGGTTAAGAGCTTGGAGCGAGCCAATCGGAGCGCTGACTGTCAAAAATGTCGATCGGATTAACATAATGAACTAGGCACTTTGAACGACCATGCTCCACCACTTTTTACCTTTGATAACCACCGCCAAAGGCTTTTTTTTAAACTTAGATATAATAAAACCTTATTGGCTGATTTCTCAACTCCCAAATAATGAATAGTACATTGTTATACGAGGGATGAAAGTTAGTTATTTAGTCCCGAGAAATTTCTTGGCGACCGAGCGACAGCGAGGTCGCTAATAGTTCGAGGGACTAAATAACTCTTTAACCCGAGGTAAACACTTTGCTTTTCATTACGAATACGAGGAAAATAAAAAAAAATAATAAAAACCTGAGTCGTCGTCAAATGTCTTCGTATGTTTTTAGGTAGGTATATTTCTTTTGATTTCGGCGGTAAGCGGTTTTCTCCTCAAAGAATCTTGCGTTAAATTTATAACTGAAGCTGATGAACTTATCGTGTTAATACAAATTTCTTATAACAGAGATTTAGCAAAATGTAAAAAAAACTAAATCAAAAAATCAAGAAAGACCAAATCGGCCACAGATTATAGTGAGACTTTACCCGCCATTTTTTTTTTAATCGTCTTCTGGCTATTCAGTCAATATTTTTCATTTTATCATCGTAAAAATGGGTCAGGTCAACATTTTTCTCAAATATAATATTAGTTTTAATGAAATAGTTGAAAGTAAATTAAAATAAAAAGTATTCTTAAACTAATTCTATCTCCATGTCATTTTAATTGTACTGGCAGTATAAAAATTCGGGTCACGGTTCAATAGAAATGTCAAAATAGAACTAGTTTTTTTTTAATATTTGCTGTCTAAATATTAAAAAAACAACTGTCAGTTGTAAAGTAAAACTCCCTAGGGAGTAAAAGTGCTTCTTCCAACCCTGTCCGCAGGCAACTTTACACCTGCTTTCAGAGTATGAGTAATGAAAAAGCATTTATACATACATATACACATACACGCATTTTCAAACTCGGAGAACTCGTACATTAACCGACATCACGTAAAACTAATGGTCATAATCTTAATACAAACAGTCCTAGTCAAATCCCGACATGACGCGGTAATATCGTTAAACTTTATTATTCTCACTTATAGTTACGCGATATTTATGACATAGGAGAAAAGGCCTTCGAGTTTATTGTTTCATGCTTCAGAGACGATGAATAAACTTGGCAATTTATGCCAGCTCTAAAGTTAACAGATACAGTAAACTCTAATAACAGTAGCACAAATCTTCAAAGCTGTTCACTGCGTTCTAATTGGTCAGTAGGCTAGTATATATTTTTTAATACACTTACTACTACTGAAACCCGCTCTTATCCCACCGTTTACAAGCATGCAATGGACTATTTCCCGCACTTGTGCGGGAAAAAGCGCCTGCTGTACCCAACAACAGTATTGTAATAAAATAGTGTATCGTATCAGCCTGGACGCGTGTCGTCCCCCACGAGGCGCAAGTCAACCCCAACAAAATCAGAAACAGACCAGAGCAGATTTGAATGCAATTTTTTTGTTGCGATACGATTAAACGTTTTTTCTTTCTTTATTTCTCGAGTCGTAAGTTTATTGAAAAACGTCGTTTGTCACACGTGCAAATTTATTACTGCAGCCCTCGGCTCCATATCACACTCGTCTACGGCTCGTGCGAATTCCGCTACGCTACGCTTCCGCTAATGTACTATCTCAGTACATTTTATTTAAAATACAGTGAAAACTGAGTAACTGGGACCTCAAGAGATCTAAACTTTTTAATAAATACTCACAGTAGCTTCATTTTTTCATTAAGACACCCAGAACTCTTAACGCGGGCTTGCGGACGTTAAGCAAAGGGTAGCTTGCTGTCCGACCGTCCAGTAAGCGTCCGGAGCGATCCCAAGTCGTCGACAGCGCACACTGTGCCTGCACGCTTCAAAGAGCATCAGCAAATCGTAGGGGCCCAGCAGGCTTCGGCCTACTGGGTGCATGAGCCAGCTTCTGAAAGGAAAGTCCGGCCCCGTCATCAAAAGCTAAAAAGAAACGGTGTGGATTTTTTAGTCAGAAAAACTCTGAAACTATCTCCCTCTTCCTCTCAAGAGCGGGACATATCATTGGATGATTTTTACCCACCACAAAAAAAAACTGTTAAAGGGATTAAGCTATATAGAGTGTATAGCTACATCCTTCTTTCTCGCTGGCACACTTGATATGTACCAGGTCATGGTAAAGCCCCAGTATTCCGTAGAGCCTAGTTTGAAGTGACTTTGTCTTATTAACAGAGGATCTTGCGAAGTAGTTCGATTGTTTGCACTTTGCAAACAAAACTGTCCGCCGGACTCCAGACCAATATTCAGAATGGTACATAATTAATTTTATAAGAGAATTGTTTCACTTATAGAGACCATTGACTTAAAAAGTCCCTAGTTTGAAGGAAGACTTAAAAAAATAATCTTATTTATTAAGGTTTTGTATTTCTTTTAGAGCAAGTCTTGGGGCCTCGTTGTAATTATCAGTAGTAGAGATAGTTCTCACATAATTATCCTGTATTTTTTTTTAGTTATTATAAACTAGTACTTGATTACGATCCCACCTTATGATAAGCAGTGTTGCAATCGCGATGGTGATGCTCACTAGTTTATTAAGAGCCTATGATCAGTATTATTGTAATTTTCTATTTAGTATATAATCTAATTTCTTACCTCTTATGTTGCTTTTAGCATTAGGTGTCTATGGTAGGAAAAGTACGAAGTTTTCATGAACGTTACCGAAGAGGAAAACTAATAAACTAAATTATATATGGCGAGAAAGAGGGTGGCCACTGAAAACCATCACTGTTCACTCATCTCTACTGCTAGTCTTTGAATTAATTGTAGCGCCATCTATGGCATCACGTAAGCACTAAACCTGCATCGCACAATCAAAGTTCTCTGCGAGATTTGTATCGATAGAACCGTCCGTTATCATCTATCGGGCAGTAGCCACCAGACGTAACACCTTTCTAGTTGGAGAGTCCACCCTTTCCAACGAATGTCGCACTTTATTCTCTGTTCCACATACGTCTCCAGATCAGAAGGTTGCATGTTCATATCACGTCAGGGTCACCAATTAAAGGGTTGCGTGGTCGGAACAAGTAATTGGTTTATGAGGTATTGGTAACTGGTTTATGAGGTATTGGTAACTGGTATCTGGAGTGGTGGTTTTTTTTTTTATGGTAGGTGAAAATCATCGAATGACGAAACCCGCTTTTGGGCGGAGCGGGAGACCAGTGTCAGACTCTTACTGACTAAAAAACCTACCCCGTACCTTCCTTGCCTTATTTCCAGAGCCACGGTAACAGTTTCACGCAAACGGAGTGGTGGTACGGTATTGGTAACTGTAACAGGTACTGTGTCACTACACGTCCAAATAATATAGAAAGGGAAACGCAAAACATATCTTGACATATCTTATTCATTCATTCAAGACTTTATTTTGATTCTTCATTCTAGCTGAACTTTTACCGGCTATATTAGCAGATTTATGATGATAGTTTGATTTCATTTTTAAAAGATCGTAATCATTTGTCGCGCTCTAATCTAATGTGACGCAAAAACGTCCATTACCTGTAATTTTTTATTATTTTATCTATTTTCATAATCTTCGGATTATACATTTTTGGAATAATTTATCTATTTTATTACATGTGATAAGAATTTGTAATAACAATGTCTTGACTTGTTTTAGGGTGCGTCTCGTGGAATAAAGTTATTTAGAATATTTTCTTTTTAATTAAGTTAACAAGATATAATAAATGTGAATTATACGAAATGTTGATATAATTCCTTTACTTATAAGTACAGTTATATATTGTTACGAACGTGAGTAATCAAATGCCGGTTTACTAAGAGAGAGATTTATTTTCCACAAACAAACACAATTTAGTTCAATCGCCAATAAACCACTTCGTAATGCACTCTAGAGATCCGTAGAAATATCGCTTAGGTCGTCGTATGGATGAAAACGTTCTTCACTTGACTTGGATATTCGCACTTGATCGCAGTCGAAATCAAACTGACTGACGTCCGGCCAGTAGACACGTATTTATACTCAGAGCCAAGAAAATTCTAGATACCGAAGGTTCGAGGCCACACCAGAACAAAAGAAACCGTTTCCGCGAAGCAATAAATTATTCTTATTACCTACCGGTAGGTAACTACTCGACCCCACGACTCATACGAATTTCGACTCTATAGTAAAATACTGAAGGTACAAATTCCTTTACCAAGTTACTTAAGTACCTACAAAAGTTCTCAGAATTATTGAGTACCTACTTATACGTGTCCGATTTTTCTAGAATTTGCTAGGCCCTGGTACGTACTTCTATTCTGGAGGTTTCGACTAGCAATGCGTTTTAATTATTCGGTGATACTCTTGACTTTGTCGAAGAAACGGCGTGTTCTATTTCCACGGCGTAACAGTGCCCCCCTCTTAGTCATGCTCGTCCCGAGCATCATTAGATCCACGATACGGCGCCAGTCTATCCAAGTGAACTACCTTAGGCTTCCCTCTTAGTCCTTTCTTGATGCGGTAGGTTACGTCGTTAATCCTTTTCACCACGGTGTAAGGTCCCTCCCATCGAGCTTGAAGTTTCGGCGACTTCCCTTTTCGTCGGAGCGGGTTGTGAAGCCAGACTAGTGAACCTTCCTCAAACCCCTTGGTATTGGCATTACGGTCGTACCTAGTTTTCATTTTGGAGCTGGTGTTCATGCTATTTTCACGTACTCGTTTATGCACTTCATCCAATTGGTCCTGAAGGTCACTGACGTAGTCCGTAACTGGCTTGTTCTTGTCAGGTGGCACGCCAGTTATGGCATCTACTGGAAGTCTCATCTCTCTGCCGAAATTCACTCTTGCTGGAGTATGTCCCGTGCTATCGTGCACTGCCGATCGATAAGACATCAGAAATAGTGGAATGTACCGGTCCCAGTCCTTCTGATGGTCATCGACAACCTTAGCCAGGTGATTCTCCAGGGTTTGGTTAAATCTTTCCACCATTCCGTCCGACTGTGGATGCGCAGGTGTTGTGCGTGTTTTGTAAATCCCCAGAAGGGTACACATTTCCTGGAACAGCGCAGATTCGAAGTTTCGGCCTTGATCGGAATGGATCTCCAAAGGTACGCCATACCGACACACTACTTCTTCAACCACCTTCTTTGCCACTGTCGTCGCTTCCTGGTTGGGTATGGCGAAAACTTCGGGCCACTTTGTGAAATAGTCCTGGATCACCAATATGTATTTGTTTCCGTCATTTGTAATTGGAAATGGTCCAGCGACGTCGATGGCAATTCGTTCCCAAGGGGCTCCCACGTTATACAGCTGAAGCTTGCCCCTGCTTCTAGTCTGTGGTCCTTTCACAGATGCACACGCTGTACATTTCCGACACCACTGCTCTATGTCATCTCTACAATTGAGCCAGTAATACCGCTGTCTCACTTTCAGTAGAGTTTTCTTGATCCCCAGGTGTCCACCAGAAGCACCATCGTGTATTTCCTGTAGCAGGGGGACCACTTCACTTCGTGGTACTATCACTTGTGTAGTCACCTCCTTGCCATCATTCGATTCCCATTTCCTACAGAGCACATCATTCTCCAGGACTAAACTGTCCCACTGCGCCCAGTAGCTCTTTGTGACGGGACTAAGTGACGATACTTCACTCCACTGGGGCCTAGCTCCAATACGCATCCAGTCCAGTATCGGTCGAATATCGTCATCTTCTTCCTGGGATTTCTTGAAGTTGCCTTCAGTTCTAATCAAGTTCACGTGTTCTCTGGCTTCGTTTTGCTGGCAATGTCTGCAGTCTTCATCACACGGACGTCGCGACAGAGCGTCAGCATTGTTATGCCCTTTCCCACTACGATGTTCAGTCACAAAATTGAACTCCTGCAGCTGCTCGAGCCATCTTGCAACTTGACCCTCCGGGTTTTTAAACTGTAGCAGCCATTTCAGTGCAGCGTGGTCGGTCCTTAACGTGAACTGCCTTCCTATGAGGTACTTATGGAAGTGCTGCAAGGTTTTTACTACAGCCAGCAGTTCTCGTCGAGTAACACAGTAGTTCCTCTCGGGCTTTGAAAGTGCCTTACTGAAGTAAGCGATCACGATCTGTCGGTCACCTTGCACCTGTGACAATACGCCACCAATTCCCGTATTGCTGGCATCAGTGTCAACGACAAATCTTCCATCTCTGCTCGGATACCCCAGTATAGGTGCTTCACATAGCCACTGCTTCAGCTCGTTGAACGCTGACTCACAATTGTTGTCCCAGATAAAATCTCGTTTATCCTCAGTCAGTTGATGCAAAGGTTTTGCAATGTCCGAAAAGCTCATAACAAACCTTCTGTAGTATGTGCATAGTCCTAGAAATGCACGTACTTCGGTTTTATTCTTTGGAACTGGCCACTGTTGCACAGCCTTTATCTTCTCAGGGTCGGTTCTCACTCCGTCGGCGGAAATCACATGTCCTAGATAGCTGACCTCCTTCTTGAACAGGGCACACTTCTTTGGGCTTAGTTTAAGGTTAGCCCCTCGTATTCTGGTGAACACTTTTTCCATGTTTCTTAGGTTTTCCTTGAAAGTGCGGCCCATTATAATGACGTCATCCAAATATACTAGGCAGACGTCACCAAGAAGACCAACCATGACTCGTTCCATGAGGCGTTCAAAGGTTGCTGGAGCATTGCACAACCCAAAAGGCATGACGTTAAATTGCCACAGGCCATTGCCAATGCCCGTACTGAACGCTGTCTTTTCTTTATCTTTCTCGCTAATTTCCACTTGCCAGTAGCCACTTTTCAAATCAATGGTTGAAAACCACCTCATACCACTGAGCATATCCAGCGTATCGTCGATCCTCGGCAAGGGATAACTGTCCTTCTTCGTCACGTTATTCAGCATTCTGTAGTCTACACAGAATCTTGTACTGCCATCCTTCTTCTTCACCAGAACGACTGGAGAAGACCATGGGCTCGTAGAAGGCTCAATTATTCCGCTATCAGCCATATCCTTCACCATTTCTGCCACTTCAGTTTCTTTAGCCCAGGGTATACGGCGCGGTCTCTGTTTGATCGGTCTAGCATCACCTGTGTCTATCTCATGCTTGACGAGACCTGTTCTTCCGCAGTCCTTTCCCGTTGCAAAAATATCCCGAAACCGTAGCAGAAATTCCCTGGCTTGCTGTAGTTCTGAGGTCGACAAATTCTTCTTAGAATTTTCCAGAAGTTGCTGGATGTGATCAGGTTCACCTTTTGTCGAGTCCTGCTTCACTGGAGATGTGTTGATTTGGCGGAGATACTTCACTTCTTCACCTCTCCCAACAACACTGTTTTTCTTCAAGTGGACCTCCTTTTTCCCAAGATTTACAATTCGCACTTTAGATTTCCCTTTCGTCATTACCAATGTCCTCGCAGTGATGAGTTCCGGATGCCGGCCAGTATCCTCAACTATTACGCATCTTTGTTGCCTGATTTTCTTGGGGAATTTTACTTCGACTAAAGTTTCTGTTCCCGGAGCCAATGTCGTATCTTTTAAACAATAGAGGTTACATGTGTTTACTCCTCGCAGGAACACTTCTTGGTCTGGAAACTTCAATACGCCCTTATCAATGTCCAAAACACACCGGTACTTCCGCAAGAAGTCCAAACCCAGTATGCAATCATCGGTAATATTTGCAATTAAAACAGAATGGGTGTATACTTGATCACCGATTTTAAACTCTATATCTGTATCACCGAGGACGGAAACTGGCTGGCCGGTTGCTGTCTGAAGTCGGCAGGATGGAGACTTTCTTTGCCACAAGATCGTGCGTTTCAGCAACTCAGGTCTTATAATAGTCCGTGACGCCCCGGTGTCAACGGTGAAATTGCAAGCACGTTCATTCAGTGTTCCTTCGATGGTTAGACTATTTCCGTTATGGACTTGATTGATGGTGATGACTGAGGCCTTTAATTGACCAGCCGGCACGCACCCCGCAGCCCTAGCGACATTAAGTTTTATCGTCTTCTCGTTAACTTGGGTTGCGGAGTCCACACTTGCCCTCTTCCTCTTGGGACAATCGGTACGAATGTGCCCTTTTTCTCTGCACCCGTAACACGTCGGAATATAGCGGGACGTTGCCGAAGAAGAAACCACCCCTTCTCGGTGACGCGGCTGCACTGAAGGCGAAACCACTACTTCTCGAACTCTGTGCGTGCGTGAGTCCTGTCGTACGGCTTCCACTTCCAAAGCGTGAGCCATTGCACTTTTGAGAGTTTGGTGGTGCCCAAGTCGCACCGTAGCTCTCACTTCAGAATCCCGTAGTCCGTCGATGAATGCCTGCACCAGGTTAACTTCCACAGTCTCCGATGTCATCGACCTATATGCGCGCCGCACCAGCCGTTCAACCTCGACACCCCACTGCTGGAGGCTCTCGTCAGGCCTCTGCGTTCTGTCGCGGAGCTGCGCGCGGAACACGTGCTCGAGGTGCTTGTCACCATAGCGGGTGTCTAACCCTTCCATTAGGCGCTCCAAGGTCCTGCCGTCTGAAGGAAGGTTCTCTAGAACCAGTAATGCATCTCCTCGTAGTGCCAAGGTTAACGCCGCGAAAGACTGCTCATCATCCCAGCGGTTCGTCTTGGCCAATGTTTCCAATTGGTATTTGAACGCAGTCCATGACGACGTGCCGTCAAAACGTGGCACTTCAAACTTTGCGGCCGACATACAGTGGGTGTGCGCTGATGAGCCAATGGCAATGGGTTCGCGTGCTTCCAGCTTGACAATTTTTCTATTGATGTCCAGCAGGCGATCTTCATGGCCATCTATTCGGGTTTCCAAAGTATCAGTTCGGGCGGAAACCTCCTTGACCTCTAAGGTGAGATTCTTTACTTTCTCGCCCAGCGTGACGAGGCCGTGATCGATTTTCTCGAGGATAAGGTTCTGCTTAGCCTCTTGATCGCGGCGAGCGGCTTCCTGTTCGCGGCGAGCGGCTTCCTGTTCGCGGCGAGCGGCTTCCTGTTCGCGGCGAGCTTCTTCCTGGTTAGCCGCGATTAGGTCCTGGAGCTGGCGCTGGTTAGCTTCCTGTTCGCGGCGAGCGGCTTCCTGTTCGCGGCGAGCGGCTTCCTGTTCGCGGCGAGCTTCTTCCTGGTTAGCCGCGATTAGGTCCTGGAGCTGGCGCTGGTTAGCTTCCTGTTCGCGGCGAGCGGCTTCCTGTTCGCGGCGAGCTTCTTCCTGGTTAGCCGCGATTAGGTCCTGGAGCTGGCGTTGGTTAGCTTCCTGTTCGCGGCGAGCGGTTTCTTGTTCGCGGCGAACGGCTTCCATACTAGCTTGCATGGCAGCCAACACCGCAGCGAGGCTCATTTCTGAAGTTGGTCCTGTTGGCATCTCAGCAGCTGCCGTTGCTCCGACACCAGCCGGATCTTCTTCCTCCAGTCGGTGACGCGCAGCATCCATCTCCGTTTGTCTCCTTGTTCGTGGTCGCTGTTCGTTGTCCCTCTGTAGTAATGGCATCTCACTTCTGACACCAGTTGTTACGAACGTGAGTAATCAAATGCCGGTTTACTAAGAGAGAGATTTATTTTCCACAAACAAACACAATTTAGTTCAATCGCCAATAAACCACTTCGTAATGCACTCTAGAGATCCGTAGAAATATCGCTTAGGTCGTCGTATGGATGAAAACGTTCTTCACTTGACTTGGATATTCGCACTTGATCGCAGTCGAAATCAAACTGACTGACGTCCGTTAGCTAATCGCGACACCCCCGGCTGGGGGTGTAACGAGCGGTTTCAGGGCTGAGCCCTCTGACCGCGGAGTCCGGCCGGGGCCCGTTAATACGGACCCGTCGCTGGGGTGCCCCATGAGGCGTTGGCCGCGGTAAGCGGTCGGCTCTATGTGTTATTGACTGTATGTGTATACTGTAGGCACGACACGGCGCTATGTTACATAGCGCCGACTCTTCACGACACACCGGCGGAACATCACCGCCGGGTGAGACCCCTAAGGGAGGCCCAGCGGGGGACGACCAGCCAGGTGTGCCGGCTTGTTTCGGACCTACAGTAGGCAGTGAAACTCCCGTCCAACCCGCACGCCCCTAGAGCGGGACGGGTTGAACCGCAGAGTCGAATTATGTATGAGTGTGAGCGGCATTGTATTGTGTTACATCGCTCAGTGTACGTGCACCGAGTAGCAAGCTACGCTAACTACTCGGTACGTGTGTATGGCGAGTGTATAGAGGCGAATGTGTGGTCGACTCGCACCGTGCCTATATTAACTTAGCACACGGCGCTTATCGGGGTGCGAGTAGGAAATGTAGAGTCTTTTTGTTTGAGTAGGCCGCTTGTAGACTGGTACGGCCTACTCAGGCGTCAGTCCGGGGAGGTTGGGGACTCGCTGCTCGCAACCAGGTCGCGGGGGAGTGGTCTCGCGTCGGGGGGGCGCGCATGCCAGGGCGCCAGGTGCTTGACGTGAGGCCAAGCTGAGGCGTCGGCACGCGCGAACATTCCCTTCGCGAGGCGTCGCACAAACTCGTCCAGGCTCTCTATCCCGAGGTCTCTCTCTATGACGTCGTTCCTCACGTAGCGAGGGGCGTCAACGACTCTACGCAACGCGAGATGTTGCTGCGCGCGGAGTGCTTTTCGGCTCGCCTCACTAGTGAGGGCGAACCATGCTGGAGCGGCGTACGTCAACACTGGGCGTATGTACGCCTTGTAAATACCCAGTTTGACGCGCGCCGGGATTCGGGATGAGAGCACTGGTGTGAGTCGGTTGCGAACCACTCTACCCAGCGTGGCGACGTTGCGAGCGTGCGGTCCCATGGAGAGTCGACGATCGATGGTCACACCCAGGTACTTGGCCCGGGGCGTCCACTCGATGTCGGCTCCGTTGAGTTTCAGACGTGGTGGTAGGGGGGCCGATCCCGTAATCAGCGCCTGCGTCTTACCCACGTTGACCGACAGTCGCCATTTGGCGAGCCACTCGGGGATAGTATCTAGCGCGCGCTGCATCTTAGTCGCCGCGTACTTGGCATTAAGGGATGTAGTAATGTACGCGGCGTCGTCAGCAAACAGCGCGAGCGTGGCGTCTGGGGTCGTCGGTATGTCGTCGGTGTATCGTGAGTAACACGCAGGCGAAACGCAGCTCCCTTGGGGTACGCCCGCTAGGATGGGTCTCGGGGCGGACAGGGCCCCGTCGACCACCACTCTGAAACACCTGTTCGACAGAAATGCTTGGACCACTTGTACGACACGACGGGGCGCTTTTGAGGTGGCTAGCTTGTACACTAGCCCCTCGTGCCACACGCGGTCGAAAGCCTTCTCCATGTCGAGGAATACTGCTACCCCGTACTCCTTCTTATTCATTGCAGCTGACAGGAGGTGCAGTACCCTCGACAACTGAAGCGTCGTGCTGTGCTCCGCTCGAAACCCGAATTGCTCCGGACGCGGAGAGATGTGCGGGGTGAGGTGTCGCAGCAGGAGTTTTTCGAACACCTTAGAGATGGCTGAGAGGAGGGTGATGGGCCGATAGCTCCCTGGTTTGAACGGGTTCTTCCCCGCCTTGGGCAGCATGATGACGCGCCCCTCCTTCCATGCTGTGGGGAAGACCCCCGTGCGCAGTATACCAGTAAACAGGCGCGCCAGGGCCGCAACGGTACGGTACGGCAAGTGGCGCAGCGCTGTATTGGTAATACCGTCGGCACCGGGGGCCTTGCGCGGCTTCGTCTGTAGTATGGCGCGTCTAACTGCGCCAGGCGAGAAGTATATGGGGTCCTCCTCAGGGGCTATCGGTGGTGCGAAGTAGTCTCTAAGGTGTTGCTCGACTGCTGCGATATGGTCGTGCTCGGTGGTCGGGTTCGGGCGGAACTGACGCTCCAGGTGCTCTGCGAAGGCTTCCGCGCGGTCCTCCGCTACATAAATGAAGGCCCCGTCGTCGGTTTGGAGTGGGCACACCGGAGCTGGGGTACTTGTGAGCTGGCGGCACAGTCTGTGTGTTGCCTGCCAGTCACTCGCTGCAGAGTCAATATGTTTCTCCCAACTCTCGGTGGCTAAGGCCTCTAACTCGGCCTTAACTCTCGCCGCTAGTCTATTGAGCCGCGCTTTCAAAGTAGGGCAACGTGTTTGTTGCCACTGCTTGCGTAGGCGCCTCTTTTGGGTTATCATGGCGTGGATTCGTGATGGTAGGGGGGGCTGAAGCCCTCTCCCCTGTGACTGAGGTGTTGTCGTCGCTTCCTCAAGGGCGCTCTTCACGCAAGCAGTGACGTCGTCGGCAAGAGCGTCGACGTCTGCGGCGGTAGCGACGGGCCGAGTAGGTGTAGTGGTCTCAAGCAAGTCTGTGAACGTAGTCCAGTCCGTTAATCGACGTGGCGCTAGAGGCTTCAGTCGGGTCGGCATCCCCGATAGGACGACGAGTACGGGATGGTGATCTGACTGTAGCTCGTCGTCAATCACCTGTTGCGTGATCTGGCAGCGTAAACCCGTATGGACCACAATGTCCAGCACGTCAGGTATGTGCAGCGGGTTGTCTGGGTAATGTGTGGGCGTCTCAGGGCCGGACACTGTGTATCCATGGGCCTCCGCGTCTAGGCAGAGCCGTCTCCCCTCGTTGTTCTGTATCAGGGCGTTCCATGCAGGATGCTTACAGTTAAGGTCGCCGGCGAGGATTGCAGGCGATTCGGAGGCAGACAGGGTGGCCCTCAGCTCGTTGAGGTCTAGTCGAACTGAGGGCGGCTTGTAGCAGGCGTACAGGCGAATGTCCTCGCCGGCTACGTGCAGCTGAACGCCCTGAACGTAGAGCGTGTTGAGCGGCTGCTGGGGGGGGGGGATTTCCTGATGGACGACTCTCCTTTTGACTAGAACTGCCAGACCACGGTATCTAGTATTGCTTGCCGACCTTTCGTCCTTCCTGTAAACGAGGAAACCTGGGAACCTAGCCCTATCTTCAGGCCCCAGGTGCGTCTCGCTTATCAGCGCCACGTCGATGTTTTGTTCCCTCAGGAGGTGGCGGAGAGGGGCGACCTTGTCCCGTAGGCCGCGGGCGTTCCAATGGAGCACCCTTAACGGCCTAGCCATGGCACAGGGTGAGTAACTTGGCCAGGCCGTCAAGGATGACCTGCTCCGGGCTCTGCCCCTGCCTGATGGCCTTAATCAGGTCCATCAGCAGCTGAATTGCGCAGGTCGTGATCTCAGCGTTGGGGGCCCCTCTAGGGGTGGGGTTGGTAGTGGTGGTGGTGGAGGGGGTGGTAGTGGGGGCACTCTTAGGTTGTGCCCTTATAGCGCCCGCTTTGGCGCCCTTCTTCCCCTTCACGACCTGCGTCCCCTTAGGGGGGGGGGCAGATTTTGGGACGTTATCCTCCTGCCGGGTCGCTGGGGGGTTGGGTTTGCCACCCTTGCCCCCCCGGTTCCGCTTCCTCCGCCGGGAGGAGGTGGCCTCTCCGCGTACCGTGGGCCCGTTGGCTGCCGCCATTAGCGACGCGCCCTGGTCGCGTTCGTGGGACTGGGTGTCCTCCGGTGGTTGAGGGCGGCGCGTCGCTATCTGGGTAGAGATGGCGACAGTCCCCGCCCGCCTGGCCCGCATCTCTTTCTGGAATACGGGGCACCTGACGTTGCAGGCCGGATGTGGGCCCCCGCAGTTCGCGCAGGTGGCTGGCTCCTCTCTGGGGCGCGGGCAGTCTTTTGCCACGTGCCCCTGTCCACATCTGACACAGGCGAGCGGACGGTGGCATTGGTGCGACGAGTGCCTAAATTGTTGGCACCTATGGCACTGAGCGGGCCCACGTTTGCCACGCCATGCCTCTATCTTGACACCCCGCATGTTCAGGAACACGCTGGTGTCATAGATGCGGCGCACGTCCTCTGTGCGCCGCAGCACGACGTGGAAGACGCAGCCGGGTCTTCCTTGGCGCCCTCTGATGTGGCGCACGTACTCCGGCTCGTACCCAAGTACGCGGAGCTCCTCCTCTATCTCCTGAGGGTCGGTGTCGGCTGGCAGCCCCCTGATGGCTACCTTTAGGTTCTTCTCCGCTGGTAGGGAGTACGCGAACCAGCTCACTCCACTTTCCCTCTCTAACCTAGAGAGGTACCGCTGGACGAGCCGGTACTCTTCTTCGGACTCGGGCGAGAATCGAACCCCCGAGCCATAGGGGCGTGCGTTGGGCGGGCGGCCTAATTTGGCGGCGATCTCCCTAAAATGGGATGCCCAGTTGGGTAGTTTCTCCACTACCAGCGGAGGGTAGCGAGGCTTCTTAGTTTTCCCTTTATTATTGCCCGTGGCCGAGTTCGAATCGGCGGTGGTGGGCGTGGGGGCTGCACTTTTGACACACTTAGTAATTAATTGGCCACTTACCCCATTTTTATGGTCAGTTCCAGGTGCGTCAGGGGGCGAGCGCGCGCTGCAGTAGCGCTTCGCCTGCTCGTAGGTGTCGCCGGAGCTCCTGCGCCGCCGCTGCGGCCTGGCCGTCGCCGTCGGCTCGTCGTACGACGGGGTTGGGGAGATCGGGGTGTCCGGATCTTCATAATTGTTTCTCCTCTCGTCACTGCCTACCGACGCGAGCGAAAGACTCGAGCCCGCATGCGAGGAGCAGTTCGAGAGCACTGCGGGCGAGTCGTATGCCGAGGCGCGAGGCGGCGCGGGCGAGAGCGGAACGGGAAGTGAAGCGGGCGGCACGGTCACCGTGCGCAAACGCGGGTCGCGCGAGACACCACTCGACGTCGAGGGACGGGGAGCGTGCGCGACGGAGAGCGACAAGGGCGCGCGGGGCGAGGCGCGAACTGGTGCGGTCGATGTCCCGGCTGCTGTCCTCGTCGATTTCGGTTGGGCACCTGAAGGAGCCGGAGCGCGGGCAACTGAAGGAGCAGGTGCGACGGCACGCGCGTACGTGGGCGGCCGATTTGCAGCGCTGGATCCCTGTTGCGGGCGTTGGAGGTCGGTGGCGCGCGCATGCTGCTGCGCAGGAACCGATGGCTTCGTTGGGTTGGGTGGGGTCTTCAAATTTTCTCCACAAGTGGGGGTACCCCCACCTTGGCATGAAAATTTTCCATCTTCTCTCCTTGGAAAAGACGGGGCGTTGACGGGCGCTGGACCGGGCAGCATAGTCCGGACGTTCGGGAGCGACGCTGTCCGGGCCAACGTTGGACCGGGTCGGTCCTCGGCGACTTCGTCTTCCTTATCTTCTTTGTTTCGGCCGGCGCCTCCGCGACTTGAGGGCGTGCGGGCGCCTGGCTTCATGGGCTTCATCGTGCGATGCGTAGCCTCCGCGACCACTTCGGTGCGCTAGCACACCGAGGGATGACGCGGGGGAGGCCTCCCCTTCGTATTGTCGCCGGTACAAATGAATTTGCACCGCCGACAACACAAACGGTTGGCCCAATTCGAATTTCGGGTCCGTGCAGAAAATGAGGGTAGATGACGCAAGAATGTTCGACGAGCACTGTTGACGTCCACCTTCACTGGGCTACTGGCCGATCCAAAAAAGACTGACGTCCGGCCAGTAGACACGTATTTATACTCAGAGCCAAGAAAATTCTAGATACCGAAGGTTCGAGGCCACACCAGAACAAAAGAAACCGTTTCCGCGAAGCAATAAATTATTCTTATTACCTACCGGTAAGTAACTACTCGACCCCACGACTCATACGAATTTCGACTCTATAGTAAAATACTGAAGGTACAAATTCCTTTACCAAGTTACTTAAGTACCTACAAAAGTTCTCAGAATTATTGAGTACCTACTTATACGTGTCCGATTTTTCTAGAATTTGCTAGGCCCTGGTACGTACTTCTATTCTGGAGGTTTCGACTAGCAATGCGTTTTAATTATTCGGTGATACTCTTGACTTTGTCGAAGAAACGGCGTGTTCTATTTCCACGGCGTAACAATATTTTTCAATTGAAAATCATAGGCCTATCGTTCAAATATATATGTATGTAAACATATACCAAAAATATGTGTAACTCAAAAGATGGGTGTCGTCGCTGACGAAGGTCTTAAGAAACGCTGGTGTTACTATTTAGTGGTGTTTACGAGAGATTGGTTAGAAAAGGTGGTAGCACACGAGGAAAAAAAGACTGTGTAGAACAGTTTTACCATGCACCGGAATAATAAAGATAAGTTTAAGTTGTCTACCTACTGTGAATACCTAATGATACCCATTTGTCCAATTCTTCAGCAAAATAACGTTCATTTACATTGATTACAGACTAAATAGGCCTAACGTGGAACATTTTTCACGACAAGAACGGACACTATTCTTGTTTTAATCTAGTATTATAATCGTTATAAGCGTAAGATTAGTTCGCACGCACTAAACTACGATACAGACAAACGTATTATATTTTGTGATTAATTTAATCATAATATTTACAATTACCTATTAAATGATTGTTCATTTAAATCAGCTCTAGACAACTAGAGCTTATCACGTTAGCAAATCGTGATCTAGATAAATAGGTTAATACGCAAATCATTGACAATAACAGTTTTTTTAGCCTATTATCCCCTCTACTGGGCGAAGACCTTCCGCTATCTTTTCCACACAAGTCTGTCCTCAACTATTGCAGGCCAGTCCTCCGGTAGTTGTCAAGTTCATCTCTCCATCTTCGCGTTGGTCTCTCTCTTGGTCTCCGCGTTTTCGCACTTCGTTAAATGGGACCTAATACGTCGCACTTCTAGCCCACAGCTTATTTGACATGCGGTAGTCAACCCAATCCAACTTTAGAGTAGCACTGTTTCGGGTAACATCTTATATTTTATTTATTTATTGAACCATAATACTGCGTAACAATGCAATGATCAGAAATAAGGATTCTGCACTCCATAGGTCGCCGACCAACATCGGCCTGGGCTTCTGTTGAAGTATCGAATAGTGTGTACGTACCCAAGCTAAATATTTTAGTTGAGAAATCCAGTCGCACTGGACGACGGTTTCCTCATAATTCTTTAAACAGTAGGTTTAGTCAACCCCCTGACAGACCGACATCGTCAGTTGCAGGACAAGTATTGGTCACTGGCGCAAGTTTACAGACGACCAGCAATGGGTAGCACGTCGTCCGGCCATCCGATAAGAACAAAGCTTAGGAAATATTTTGTCCCACGCGCGTCTCAATGAAACAACTCAACAAAATTGATGGGGCCGGGCTGGAAAGTCGACGCCTGCCAGGGGTCGCAGATTTTTCGTAGGAGTTATAGCAGCCCTAAGAAGTCATCATCACATATCTGACACTTCCTTTCGCTTCGGGAGAAGTTGAATTTGATTGTAAAAAAAAACTGTATAGTCTGCCCAACGCCGACTGTAGGTTTCATGAAGGTCTTCGCCTTTGCACGCCACTTAACCAGGTCTTGAGGCTCGTTTGTAAGGAGCCTCAAGAACTGGCTGGTCCTTCCTAAGGAGTATTGCCCATTGGCTTGCCACGTGCCAGGTGCATCAACAACCTAGTCGAAGTAGCTGGCTTTCGCACTAAACACGACATGAAAGTATCAGGTGAATCAACAAAACTAATAATTAATGATTAACTGAATAAAGAAAGAAATTACTAGCAAAATTCAGTGAGGACCGGTAATCGATTTGGGTCAATGTCAGCAACATCAATCATTGGCTGGGGCTCCGTAAAAACTGAACGTATGGATCGCTTCGGAGCCTCACTCATATATCACTCGACCACTCGTCACTTTTATGCGATTGGCGTAACTTACGGCCTGTAGCGGGACTGTGACGCAATCAAATTCAAAATGGCCGCTTTATTTTTTTTGCAAATGTTTTTGGTTTGGATACTAACTCCTTTAAGCCTTTTTTTAATGTTTTCGTAATTAATAGTCCATGTTGTTTACCATTAGAATATGGATGTATACATTCTATTTAATAGATAACTATATAAATATTTTTTATAAAATATATATTTTTTTGTAATATTCAACGTGCACGGCAAACTTCACCGAGGTACTAAACACTACAATAAAATTCTTAGTTCCATTTTATTAATTTATTTTATTTGGGTGACATGAAGCTAATAATACAAAATATAACGATAAGGTAAATCACGATAAGCCAATTTACTGAAATGGCGCTTATTTCAATGATTCCACATATTGTCCAGTTGCGCAGACACAAACGTATGGATGATGAGATACAAAACTGTATCAATTTTACATCATAATATCCAGAAATCAATTTGCGAATAATTAAAACAGACACTGAATTTCACTCGAAGAACTCGCGCTAAAAACTCTTTGCTTCATAAATTTCACTAGAAACCAGTGACAATTTGTAGAGGGGTAAAGTCTAAGTTCTGTTTTCTAGTGTTTTTGTTCCTAGTGTGTATTGTGAAGTTTGTTTGTAAATATTTTGATAACGTAATTTCCTTTCTTTCATCCCTTTGTATCCCTAAGTAATTTTCAAAATTATATTTTAAACATAACCAGTCTCCCGAAGAATATCGTAGGAAGAAATGGAGTGAGATTTCTCTGAAGTGGAATAGCTTAGGTTAGCAAAAAAAATGGCATCTATTCTTCTTTTATTATGCAAACATACTCCATAGTATATTTTACTTAAATTTTAACTGAAGCCCTTAGGTTCTAAGCCCTTAGTTCCATATATAATGGCATGGAGCGCTTCAGGCTGTACAGTTTTATGAGTTGTAATTAGTTTCAGTGTAATAACGTCAGCCTTAAGACCCGATATTCAATTACTAGCTTAGGAAGATATTTTATCTGTATCAAATACGCAATAAATAGAACATTGTGTGTTCATGTCAAAAACTCTTCGAATATAACGTAGTATTAGTTAGCAAATTAAATTAAAAATAGTACGCATAAAATCATCAATTAACAATACGTCAGAGACCCAAATAAATTAGATAATAAAGGACTCGTCAAAAAGTTAGTGTAAACTAATGTATGTGCATAGCTTATTATTCACGATGTGTATCGCGTGATTATCATTGCAAATGCTCACGCATACTCGTGAGGGACCGAGCAGTATAAACGGACAAATGAGATTAGCGTCCTAATTCCTTGATTGATGCTAAACCACCCCTCCCACGTACAGCCGTATGCATAGTAAAGTCATAATTTGAGCTCACGGAGTATTATGCTAATAATACTAGATGGGATACGAAAAAAACAAATTTTAACAAAAATAATTATGCCCTTCTTTTCATCGTCTCAAAGTCTTCGTACCATTTCGGCATGTTCCCTTTGTGTGTTGAACTGTCTTGATCAATCAATCAATATAAAAAGTCAAGAACAAAAATCGCAAACGGAAAAGAATCGGCATCATTAATTAAAGACATTTAATTTCAATAAACGCTCTGCAAACCATTAAATCGAAGATATGGAACTAATTAATGTTAAGCCTGTCCATTTTACCTCGAACCGATTGTTTGTATACGTATACGTAGATAGCCAATGAATTGCGGCGAATACACACAGAGATAAAATTAATGTGCAAGGGTACAAAAACAATGAGTTGGTTAATCAAGGTGCGCGCTGATAAAAATATTTACGGGCCCTTCCAGCAATATTTTATTATTTATTTAGTGTAGTGTGCGGCGTCAAAACGGGCGTGTGGTTAATATTTCACGGCGCCGACGTTAAGTCGACGGAGATTTATGGAGCGGCAATAGCCTGTGTTCTACAATTAACTAGCGTCGAAACCTGGAACTGTTCGGCTTCGGCCTATCGGCTGCAAAGCGCACCAATAATTAGGGTCGGGCTTAATCGTTAACAATTTAAGAGCAACTATTGCCGATTGCGAATTGGAAATCAATAGATAGTACTGGTTTTGATTTGAATATCGAAAGGGCATTGTATCGGAATGTTCAATGGTTTGTTCTACATTCCGTATTGAGATTGCACTTATGGAATAAAACTGCAAAGTTTAAAACTTATTAACTTAAAAATACACCTTTCCCCACTATAAATGTGTGTGTATAGTGTGTGCATAAATTGTTAAATGAATAAATATAATTCTGGCTACATAGTTTTGGCTACAGGATTGTTGGCTAGAGTTTATCGTGGCTCTAGAACCAAAAGAGCAAGGTAGGAGCGAGAGAACGTGTGAAACTTTTACTGACTATATTAGTAAAAGTTTCACACGTCCTCTCGTTTCATCTCAGCAGGAAAAAATGATTTCAAATCAATCATTATTAACAACTTACTTAAGTACTCGTACCTATTAAAAAATTTACTAATAAAATGTTATTACTCTTACCTACATATAAAATCAAAACAAAAACTCTTAATTAAATATCTCAAAAATGGCCTCCACCAATTCCTCCGCATCACAGTCACAAATAAATTTAAATTTAGAATTTACCTACATTTGGGTAAGCTATTACTATTTCCAGCTGAAAAAGTCTGGGGCCATGGGTTGGCAAGGACTAGAGGTTGGTCAATTGAGGCCATAGGTTGGCTTGGAGCAAAAAATTGATTTGAGGCCATTGGTTGACTTCCGATAGGAAAAGTCCTTGGATCGCACGGTAAAGAAGGAAAATAGCAGTGGTTTTAGCCAATAAAAGTCTGACAAGCCCTCCTGAGAGTGGATAGGATCGGATCGGAAGATATTGGATGTAACTAGTATATATAGTATACATTACCTACTAGACTACTAGTTGAAAGTACATTAAAAAACGTCTATAATTATGAAAGGACATCACCAAGAGTGAATAGGTTACTTCAAGGCAAGCGTGCTCCATTGCCGACCACATCATCGCTTACTATCAGGTGAGATTATGGTTAAACCCGAGCCAACCTGGAATTAAAAAAAAAACATTAAAAAAACTTTTATACAAAAATACATTAAAAAAAACTCTGTAAAAGGAAGACTAACACACAAAGCTTTTTAATAAAACCATTCGCTTGTATCAAAACTGATGACATGAGATAAATCACATGAATTCACATAAAACGCATAATCCGCCAACTCAATTGAAAATCCAGTCTAAAATACGAGTATAGCTGACGAACTGAAATTTAGATACATCTATGTTTCAATTTATTTTGTTACTCGAAAGAGAAATGACATCGTGACAATAGCGTGGAAAATGCACTCTGCTATAATTTCCACCGAAACCACAATACTGTGATCGTGATAAAATGAAATTCTATGATAAATTTAGAGTAGAATATTCGCTGGAGAAGGTGAACCCATTAAAACAAGATAAGAAAGATTATTATTAAATTAACAATTGTTGTAAAGGTGTTCAAAGAAAGTTTTTATGTGTGAGTGTGAATACCGTATGCCAGTGTCTGTGTTTTCTGATGACCACAACCTGGAAATCGTTAACTCTAGATATATGTTACTTCTAGGTAAACGCGTTCCATTGTTGTCGCTTTCCATCAGGTGATATAGCGTTGAAGTGGGAACTTATCATCAAAAAAGGAGTATATATATATTTATACATATTTATTAGTCCTTTACGCTTAAACATCTAAACGGGTTTGGACGAAATCAGTCACACGGATATACGTACTATATCCTAGAATAACGAAGATTGTTTTTATCTTGGCGGTATGTTGCCTTAAGGTAATTTTCTAATTACACATAGCCAAAACTATGAGTGATAACCACCTCACACCATAACCGTTGCATTAGTGCAGTATACACTACCTAATCAATGTTTTGTATTCTTTGACTGGACAAAATGCATTAAATAAACCTAACTACTGCATTAAGATTGAAATTTTGATTAAATCTAATCTTTTCATTCATAACAAGTCAAATGCTTTTAGTTGATGCACAAATCAATAACGTTAAAAACACTAAAGTAAATTCCTATACTATGGCAACCGAGAGGTAGCGTCTCTTAGTCGATCCTGATGTTTCGGACGTCAGACATCAGAGTACCGGACGGCGAGCTACCTATTGATCGCAAGCCTACGGTGATTGGGGATCACCATACGTCTTCCGACACACATTTTTTACCACTTTTTATTTTTGCACTTTGTCGGCGTAGTTGATATACATATTGATACCCAGCGTTCTAGTGCAAACGGTCGCTCAGATTATCCGCGGACAGACAGACAGACAGTCATACATACAGACAGAAAGACTTGGCGAAACTATAAGGATTCCTTGTTGACTACGGAACCCTAATCTACACTAATATAATAAAGAGGTAAAGTTTGTTTTTTTGTTTTTATGTTTTTTTGTTTGTAGGGGGTAATCTCTGGAACTACTGGTCCGATTGGAAAAATTTTAGCAACAATAGAAAGCTGCTTTACTCCTGAGTGACATAGGCTATATTTTATGTACGCGGGCGAAGCCGCTTACAAAAGCTAGTATTATATAAAAAAACGATCAAAAGTTTGCGGTGTTTATATGAAATCATATAGTTATCCTACTACATCGTTGTATGTAGGGTGGTCGTCACAATAGTCGTCTAATGCGGTGTCGTAGATTACTGCGAGTAGCCGGCCTTACCGTCAACCGCAACGGACAAGGCTGCACGTTTAGATGACAATGCATTATTGTCGTCGTCTCCTCGATCCAAATCTGGGTATTAATGCCGTTTACGACGTTGAAGTGAGTTCATCAGTTGGGCCTTTGCTGACTTCCAGATTAAGCTTCGTACGGAATAAGATCTCAGAGTATCAAGGAGTTTCTATAGCAAAATCTGTCAATAACTGTGTGGTCCTAACAATGGAACCTTTTTTGATTTAACTTTTTATTTTATTTTTGTTAATAGTTTTTTTTTAAGTCTCTAAACTTCATCATCATCATCATCACCCTTTTTAATGTTCCCACTTCTGGGACACTGGCCTCCTCTCTAGGAGATGTAATGGGCCATAATCCAACACGTTGGCGCTTTGCACATTGGTGAATGTAATATGTATTGGAATTTTTGGTTCTAGGACAAGTCGGCTTCCTTACGATATTGTCTTTCACTGTGTTGAGAGCTGTATTGATGAAATAAATTACACAAAGTAATGCGCCAGGTTTGGTTTAAACCTACAACTCGTAAATCGGGGCCGTTACTACTCGGCCACCTCTGCTCTCTACGATCTTACTACTACTTTTCTAGTCAAGAGCATTTGAGGTATATACATCTCCAAGCGTCCAAAAATAAAAAAACTCACAGAGCGAGACTCAACCATCACGACTAAAAATCAATACGAGTAAAGTCCATTACGGTACAACCATAATTAAATACTCCTGCTATCCCCCGTGGAAATAACCGAGATAATACATTACTTTTTATACTCACAACTGTAATTAGCAGCTGTTTAATAATCCTTTTAGCGTTTTATCGCAAACAGTTTACGAGGGAAAGGATACGGATACCCATATTAACTTTGAACATACTATGTGAGTGATATTGTTTGCGTATTACATTGTTTGTGAATAAGTATATGCGATATATATGTCGCAGCCATCTGATTGGATTAGCCATCCAATTGGACGCCTAGGCCGTTCGTTAAACGCCGGCATCCAATCATGACTGATGACTGAAGAACTACTAGCTGTGTTGTTGACCGCAACGTTAAACAAGATGACTGAACTTTGTGTATTCTTTAGTTTAGTAAGGTAAATTAGAATCACTTGGCTGAGTGTTGATTAGTTATTTCGAAAGAGCTAACTTTTAATACGCCCAGCTGGGGCGTAATAAACGTTGAGTGATTTTATTTCAAACATCTATCGGCCTAGACATTCAATTGGATGCCGGCGTTTAACGAACGACCTGGACGTCCAATTGGAAGGCTAATTCAGTCAGATGGTTGCTTTTGTTTCTTTCAATCTCAAACTCAAATAATTTATTTCAAATAGACCTTTTACAAGTACTTTTAAATAGTTAAAATGTTGGTCAGTAAATAACAAAGATGTGAAGCTAATTTGTACCTTCCAAAGCATAGATCTCTATGAAGAAGAAAGCGCAAGAAACTCCATTTATAACCTATTTAAACATTAGGTTACTTAAAAGGACACATAAATGAGCCACTTTGACGTAATAGTGTAAACACTGTTACACAATTCTACAAAAAAAGTTTTTTTTTCAGAAAGCTAATAAGCGCGTGACGATACTCGTAACTTGAAAACCTAATTCAAACTTGGAATCCCAGTTCACCGACTGTTGATAGAACTATCCGCTGACATCAGAGATTTAGCCCCGACCCCAGGGGCACCACGGGGATGAGCGCACTACCTAACATTTTTGTATATCCAGTAAAACTTTTAACTTCAGCTATAACTCCATGGACGTCTATTACTTTCTCCTATTGAGCCGCGGCGATAACTTTTTAACCCCAGTTGACGTGGGGTGAATAACTCGCGTTGACAGTTGTAAGGGGTTCGCGGAAACTTTCCTCCCCTAACGCTTATTGACCTCTTACCCTAGGAGAAAATGCATTCTCCGACTCCCGGCCGAATATAAAGCCGTATCTTTGACAGCGAGATGGAAATTCCAATGGAAATCGACAAAATAGCATTTGCGTTATAATATTTTGGTTAGGGGAATGGAAACACATTAATCATTTTATGTATTTTACGATAACATGGTTTCCATTGTTTTTACTGTTATGTGCGCTATTTCTATGCTGATGTTTTGAAATTTTGCTATAAAATTTCGTCTTAGACTCATATTTCATAAAGATACTCTCCGGCAAATTGCCACTTAAAATCCCTAAAAACTTAGATGCGCAAAACTCAAAATTATTCCTTGAAAAACTTTCGCCCGGCTTTTTAATTCAATGTTTCAGATAGTGCAGATCCACCCTTTAAATTTATAGTAAAGTAAAAAAATAAAATAAAGCAAAGATAAGCGCATATACGTCAGTTATAATGTCAATAGTCAATCAAATAATGTTAGAGCGGCCACATTAAAATGTATGCCACCGTTTGTAGTAGGAAGCACACAAACCCGCAGGTCGGTAGCGAGGTGTACAAATTACTCCGGTGCAACAGTGAGTGAATGTGGGCTCTTGACCCATTTCGTTGTCACATCTAGTCGCTACACATTACAACCTGCCCCAGCTTCCACCTAAATGCAAGTGAAAAGCGAACTTTAGAATTTTCGGTGCTAATTTCTCATGAATCGGGATTCAGTTTCGTTGGAGCTCGGCTTCTGTGTGGAATGTGTTTGGTATACGCCACACTGTGTAGAAAACGTTTCTCTATGAACGTTCCTTCATTATTTTTACTCGTATTTTGGTTTTTTTTTATAAGAGCGCTTCTAGTGGTTTTTATAAACATGCATGTCTAGAGTTTTCTATAATTTAGATATGTAAGTGTATAGGTAGATACTGTCACTTTAAAAGTTTTCCCCCTATAGGGGGATTCCCTATCCATTATGGTCCCTTAGTAAGGCAAGCTATACAAACTACTTACTCGAAGTTTGATACGCTCGATGCTCTTACGATGTATACCACTCTTTATCCCCTTTTCTATTCGAAATTCTTTGAAAAGTTTTCAAAATCACTGTTTTTCGTAATTTTGAACCAAAATACGAATTGTTATTTGTTAATCTAATATTACATGCATGTACACTCGTACATATGCGGTATCGCAGCAAAGCATACGTGCACTGCAACTTGTTATTTCTAATATCAGACGCGAACTGGCAACGCTAGCTCATTTCATTTGTATTCCACAATGTGGGGCACATTTCGTACAAACATTGGTAACCTCTGAATTGAATCTGTAATAGTAGGTACTGTTACTGTAGTAAAATATTTCCGTGGTTTTTGCTAGTGTCTGATCGAAACTGGATTTTCTACCAAAATCGAGGCCGAATTCTTCGGTGATTTCAATTTTGGCCGAATTTGAAATCTAACTTTATAGACCTATTAAAACACTATTATTTACTAAAATTCGGTTTATTTTTTGACACTCATCATTTCAGCCGAAAGACGTCCACTGCTGGACATAGATCTCCCCCAAGCGCCGCCACAAAGACCGGTCCTGTGCGTCTTGGATCTATCGGATTCCAGGAACCTTGACCAGGTCATCGTTCTACCTTGCGACGCAGCGTTGAAAGGCCTCCCTTCCAACGCTGCGTCTTCCGGTACGCGGTCGCCACTGCAAAACTTTTCGGCCCACTCCAGAATTAAATTTAAAAAAAAATATTTATTAAAAAATAGAATTCAAACACACAAAACCAGTCTCTGTAGCGATACTTGCGAGGAGGTCCAAACAGATCTCGGATGATGAGGAATCAAAAAAAAATTTTGTGTTTTTTTTTATTACGTCGCCTATGGCATATGACGCATCATGGCTCGTGTGACACTCACAAATCTGTAAAGCCGAAACCGAACTTCAAACCGTTATTCTGTATCAATTTGTAAGGAACTTCAAAATATAGGCTGGATATAAAACAAAATGGTTGAAGATAATATTTAGTGACAGGTGAAAAAAAAAGATGATGGTGATGATGGTGGAAGTGGTGGTGGTGCAAATGAGGTGGCGCGTAGTGTTGCACGCACCCCAAATAGATGTCAGTAAAACCGTAGGGTCCTAGCAGTCGATATCTACTAAGGCTGTGGCCCTAATAATTTCTGAAAGGGAAACCCGTAGACCTAGAACTTTGACTGACCTGTTGGTCTAGTAGTTAATGGCCCTGACTGCTATGCTGAAGGTCGTAGGTTCGATTCCCACCAAGAACAAATGTTTGTATGGTAAGCACGATCATTTGTTCTGTCTGGGTGTAATTTATCTATAATATGTTTAGAGATGTATAGGTATGTTTATCAGTTGTCTGGTGCTCATAACACAGGCTCTGCTTAGCTTGGGACTAGACGACGTTGTGTAATAGTTGGGAATTAAAAAAAAAAGAACACAACCAGTAACTTAACAACACAGGTGTGGTTTTTGTCAGTAAAAACTCTACCCTAGAGCGATAGAAGTCATTGGATACGAGATGATATCCCACCTCAAAAAAAAAAAACTGATTGGCTGGTTGATTCCAATCGGCTTTTTCCAACAGTGACATAGGATGGACGTCGACGAAGCATTAATTATACGTTAAGAGACGCATTCAAACATCCAAGATAAGGACTAACGTATATAAAATGTGATAGAAACCTGATACAAGATAATATCTATGTAATAACAAATTATTATCCCATATAAATAATGTATCTGCAGAATAATGTGAAAAGTAATCTCAGACTTAATACAAAGCTAAAACTTAATGCAAACCAACACGGAACAAGCTTCATCTAATCTCTTACGTACTATGGATGTTTACACAGTGTTTTGTTGGAAAACAGTGGCTCTGCATTCTGTGCTCGTTACCTCCTTGACATGTGTCAGCTGACTCCAGTTTATACAGAATCGCTATTACAGCCGCAAACTAGTTGGACTGTCGCGGACTCGCAGAAGATGGTCTGTGAGTTCAAGTTCCTCTAATAATACGGTCTGAGTGAGTCTTTAAAGATTTATGTGACGTCAGCTCATCGATACGGCTGGCCATGTCGCTAACAAAGGTATGCGAAGTTTGTTTGCTTTCGATTATGTTGAAGAGTTGCTTGTATGATTGTCGTTTATGTTTTAGTCAGTAGGGTAGATGGTAAACCAATTACAAAATAAAATTTAAGATTTGTTTTGTTTTTTGGAAAATAGGTCTTACTAGCGCGTGACTAGTTCCTTGAGAAAGGAAGTTGCAATAGCTCATGAAGGTGACGGCTAAACTCATCATTAGCATTTCAGCCGCAGGATGTCCACTGTTGACATTGGTCTCCCCCAAATGTCGCAACAACGAGCGGTAATACCTACTTCCGTTCCCAGACTGTGATAAGACAAGTCTTGATCCAAAAATAAACGCGATTATTGGAGCATTTTGGGCTAAATGTTATATTTTTATAGGAAGATGTTTTATGTAAAGATTTTTGGAAGTCGCCGGACCTATGCAAGAATTCGTGTCGTCTCTACATACGAACTGTTTACACTGCTTTAAAAATGTTGTCTCTGCTACATGACGCGTGAGGTTGCTCTGGACCAGGGTTGGGGTGTAGGTGAAGGGATGCCACGATAAACTTTCGTGGCTCGATCCAACGATACAAAATCATTTCTCAACACATCTTCCATACTAAAATACATTCCGTACTCCATTTCGACTGCATAACTAGTTCTCATCCACAATTCACATTAGAATTCCCACATCTGCAATCAGCCGTCTCGTCATTCACGCTCTATCTCGCAAATAAGGCGAGGACAGGACGGTTGACACAACGGCGTGTTAGCTGTCACCACGGCTCACCTACTAGGCAAACAAGACAACTAGTTTAGGCACCCGATGACAATCCAACAAGACGTTGAACCTCTGACAACTCATTCAATTCATTAACTGACGTTTGGGGCCGTTGGCACCGCAAATCACTATACTCCGTTTAGGGATTTGACTAAATGTAAACAGTCTTCACATGTATGTCTTTTATTTAAATTAAAGACATACATGTTGACATTAATATCTAAAAATTGTCTAAAAATGTTGTCAAAAAATGCTATTTGCCTTAATTTAAATTGGCAATTATTCAAACTTAAGTGGCAATGGGCAGGACACATTGCACGCAGAACATATGGCAGCTGGGGCCGGAAGGTTCTGGAGTGGCGACCGCGTACCGTAAGACGCAGCGTTGGAAGGTGGACTGATGAACTGGTCAGGGTTGCTAGAATCCGATGGATGCAAGACGCACAGGACCGTCTTTGTAGCGGCGCTTGGGGGAGGCTTAGCAGTGGACGTCTTTCGGCTTAAATGATGATGATAAAATAGCCCTTATATGTCTTTTATACGATTTTTTCTTTATCCATTCATTCATTTAAGTCAAAAGACATCTACTGTTTGACATAGGCCTCCCCCAAGTGTCACCACAACGAACGATAAATACGCTAAACATATGTAGTATAAATATATATATATAGGTTTTCTACTGCATATATATTTTAGTTTTCTTAGATTTCATACAAAAATTGATATAAGTACTGCAATATTACAGAAAATACTAAACATAAAGACACCAATATATATCTAATTTCTAAAAAAATAATAATGTACCTTTAATATAAAATTTATTTGAACTTATAAATTTAAGTCAATCCAAAGATAAACCTTCAAAGCTACTCATTTTAAACAAAGATAATTTCTTCTTTTCTTTAGACCTAGTATTTGAATCTAAACGATTTTCTAGTTTCTACTATTTATTTATTGAAGCTTCATGTACAATCTCGGCAAATTAGAGGATTTTAATAAGAGGCATTACCTCTTATTAACAATCCGGACCGAGACCAAGTCGTCGACGGCGCGCACTGTTCCCGCGCGCCTCATGGAGTTGTCAGCAAACTGTAGGGACCCAGCAGGGTCGAAGCCTCCTGGGACAAAGGGTTGAAAGCGTATTACCGGGGCTCTGGGATCAAGGCAAAGAAGGAACGGGCTAGGTTGTTTAGTCAGTAAGTCTGACACAGTTCAGTTCGTACCATGGTACTCTCCGGGCGATCTGCACATTGGTGACACCCGCACTTGGCCTTCAAAAGGCCAAATTTAAATCAACTTAAATCTAAATTTAAAAAAAAACGCTAAAATGGCTGTTGTTTGACAGTTCCAACAGCTGAAGGTAATTGCTTGTAAATTAGAAAGTCCTATATGGAGGCACTGGATACAAATCCATTAACATGTTTTAGAGTAAGTACTAACATTTAGTCCTAAGTTTCTTTTATGTATTTTTTTTACTAACACTTTATGGACCTTTGTCTGAAAAATAATTATATTATTATTATTTTGGTGAGTCTCCAACCGACCTGCATTGGAGACTTACCAAAATAATAATATGAATGAAACTATTTCATGAATGAAATAATTTTCTGGCTACCTATCTACCGTAGAGGTGGGCTTGCGGACGGCGAACAATGGGTAGCTTGCTGTCCGCCTATCCGGTAACCGTTCGGGCCGAACTCAAGTCGTCGACGGCGCGCATTGTTCCCGTGCGCCTCAGGGAGTTGTCAGCAACTGTAGGGGTTTAGCAGGGTTGAAGCCTTCTGGATCCAAGGGTTGATGCGAAAGTGGAACACCGGGGCCCTGGAACTAAGGTAGGAAGGAATGGTGGGTCGTTTAGGTAGGTAGAAGTCTGACACTGTCTTCCACTCGGATTCGTCATTCGATCATTTTTCCCACTATAAAAAAAACTTACTACCTACCTACTCATCTACCGGTACAGAATTAGCAGCAGCTTAATCACCCAATCGAGCACCCACGCAGTCGCCACAGCTTGCAATCCTGAAGGGATATTGCATGCAGTAATTAGCTGCCTGATTGCTAACCGCAGTACGACACTGTTGTCAATGCTCCTAATTTGACATCAAACACGAAAGTAATTGCTGTAACCGAGGTTATTGTGGAACCGACTGGTATGTCGTGTTTTTATATTGGAAGATCATATTAATTTATCAAAGGCGAAAGCTTGTGTGTGCATGTAAAGTTTCATCTTTGTACTCGAATAGCTTATTTATAGGACATGGTTTTTTTATGGTGGGAAAAAATATCAAATGACGAATCTCCGCCCTTGGGAGGAGCGGAACAGTGTCAGACTTCTACGTGTTCCGCTTACGCATCAACCCTTGGCCCCAGAAGGCTTCGACCCTGCTGAGCCCCTACAGTTGCTGACAATTTCTTGAAGCGCACGGGAAAAGTACGTCCCAATGTATATTCGTCGGGACGTACTTTTCCTAGTTAGCACATATCAACTTTTTACCCCGTGAGTATGTTCCTTATAAACAATTTTCTAGTTCCATGCGGAAAACACACAAATCGTAAACAGAAATTGTTTCTGTAAACAAAAAGTCAGTCAAATCAATGTACCTAAAGTTTAAAGACAACGCAAAAGGCTATTGAAGAAAGATGAGTTTTACTCAGTAATGGTCTGACGCACCTTCTCGCACCAACTCGAGTAGAAGAAGTTAAAAAATGTACTTAAACTTTTAGGGATCATCATCATCATCAGCCTTTTAATGTTCCCACTACTGGGACACAGGCCTTCTCTCTAGGAGAGGGAATGTGCCACAATCCGCGCGGGCCCAGTGCGGATTGATGGATGTCACACGTCTTCGAATTTTTCGTTCTAGGACATGCCGGGTTCCTCACGATGTTTTCCTTCACCGTATTGAGAGCAGTGATGAAATAAATTACACAAAGTAATGCGCCTGGCTGGGTTTGAACTCGTGATCTACAACTCGTAAGTCGGGGCCTTTACCACTCGGCCACCACTGCTCTCTTTAGGGATAAAAACCATGATTTACAAAATGAAAACACGATTTTTTTTCCCAAACTATCAACTGTTTCCCAATCGTAAAGAACCAAAAAAAAACCCTAGCATTTTATGTTACTACCTGATATTTGCAACACTTGTACAAGGAGCAACAGCCGTAAAATTTTCAGTTTACGGCTCCTAACCAGGCAGGCAAGCCAAGCCTCGGTTCCACTTGTTCAGAACAAAATGAAAACTCACGATGCTTAAAAGCTCCTAAGTCAGAAACAAAGAAGTAACATAACTTTTACGTCGCCCCTCCAGGAAGTAAGTTGTAAGTACAAGTTAAAAATTATAGTGGATACTTAGTCTAATATAAACTCTACAAGAAACTTCAAGACTTTTACTTGAACTCAACTCCGTCTTCTTAGAATCTTGATACTATAATATGTTTAGCGAGAATATTATGAAATTTAGATACTTGAACGGGTCTTAGGAAAGACATTTTCTTTTGGGGAAGAATGAATATCTTGGAAGGTTTCTTTTTTGGTGGGAATCATCAAATGACTTCTAGAGCAGAGTGGAATACGCCCAACTTATACTAAAAGAAAAACAAACATTTTATTTGCCGTAAAAGGCGCATACTTTAAGGCTAACATAAAAATTATGTGCGGCCGAATGCTCAACTAACGCTGTATACACACGCAAAACGCGAAGAGTCCACGGCGCCATCAACGACTCGGGCTTGGTCCAGACGATTACTAGACGGCCAGATGTGGAGCTACCCAACGGCAGTACTCATCCAAAGCACGGCACACCTGCACCGAATGTTCTACAGGGTCCTCGGGCGCTCCATACAACGGTGACACCCGAACGTTTCTTCCTCTTAAATCCAGTGCTGAACCTACCAATCTCACCATGTTCAGTGAGGACCTGCATCATGACGAAGGCGAGGACATCGTGACGTCTTTCGAGCCACTCCTCTAAGAGCAGGATTACCGTCATAATTACGAGCGACGTACCCAAGCTGCAGGATTGTTCAAAAAAGTCACCGCAGCTTCGTAGTGCAAAGGATTTTAGTGAGTAAACTGAAGCTCCACACAGACTCAGGACGAGAACAGTTTTTTGATGATATCCTCAAAAAAAAGGGTTTGATGAGATTGCATCGCAAATACTCACATTCACACCCATTTTCCTACAGCAATAGTACATTTATCTAGCAAAACGCAATGTGGCACGTGCCTATTGCTTTTCAACACGCTTGCATACGCGTATGAAATGGCTGTAAAATTATTGTACTCGCTTGTTTCAAGCTACACTACGCTAACACTATCAATGCGAAACTCTATGCAGAACTGTGTTACCAATGTTGCCAGCTGTTGCAGCATTTGTTGAAATATTTTATACAGAAAATAACGACACTGAAAAGTTAGTTAGCATGCCTAATTTTTGCGCTTTATTTTCACGATGTACTGGTTTTTTTTTACAAGGATTTGATTTTTTTAACTTGAAATAATGGTGGATGTTAAAACTTCTATGGTTTTTGTTAACTCACAAGATATCGCACAAGCGTTTGAAACATTTTTGAAACACACTGGTTACGTGAACAGATAAGGAGTGGAATTCCCTGTCAGGGTCTGCGTTTCTTTATAGCTATAACTTAAGGGTCTTTAAGTCATGAGTGAATAGGTTGCTTCTTAGAAAGCGTGCTCCATTGTCAGCCACATCATCGCTTATCATCAGGTGAGATAATGGGCGGCTATAAAAAAATGTAATTAGATATTGCAATTAGTCCAATTACCATCTGGCACAGAGCCCACGTTTCTTTTTTATGGTGTGCAATATCATCAAATGACAACTCCTGCCCTTAGGTGGAACGAGAGATAGTGCCTCCTCTCCTATAGAGGAGGCCTGGATCCCAACGGTAGACCAAAAAATAAATCTTTTCTCCATTCGTTATCTTCTTACTACTTAATATTATAAATGCGAAAGTTACGATGTTTGGATGTTTGTAACTCAATCACGCCAAAACGGCTGGACGAATCTGGATGAAATTTGGTACAGGCATAGGATACACTCCGGAATAGGATATAGGCTACTTTTTATCCCGGAAACCCCAACCCCAACCCCAATACCACGCGGGCGAAGCCGCGGGCAAAAGCTAGTTTCTAAATATAACAACATTAAAATCACTATATTTTCTCAATACAACAAACCTTCCATTTACTTAAACATTTCCCGTATCTTACATCTCTTCCACTCCAAATCCCTAATTCTATGCAATTGCGAATGGCAACACCGGTGTGACCAGCCGAGCGTCTCAAACTAACGCATCGTAGCTGGCGAGTTTATGCGACAGAGGCGCTGTTTATTTGCCTGTGTTGCCATTCTGAATTTACACGCTGCACTCATGAATGGCCACGACTGACTAGCTATTCTTTCAGCTAAATTTAGTGTTTTCAGATGATTGAATAACGACCACATGAAGGTATTGTCATGGAAATCGTGAAATATTGTGCATGCCGATGAATGTGTGTGGTATTTTGTGTCGTGATTTCAAATGATATGATATTGAGTTAAATACCTACAGCCGAAACTGCTGCGTATTATTTGTAACCAAGTTATATAAAGAAAAAAAAATAAGACACAAACAGTTCGAAAGTGCCTGTAAATGGTCAATTTGAAATAAATAATTTTGAGTTTTGAGTTTGAGTTTTTATTTTTAGGATTCTGTACCCAAAGGACAAAACGGAAACTTATTACTCCGCTGTCCGTCTGTCTGTCATCAGGCTGTTTCTCATGAACCTTAATAATTAGACAGTTGAAATTTTCACAGACGATGTCCATACGTCTGTTGCCACTAAAACAAAAAGCCTTAAAAAAATAGAATAAATTAAATATGGAGGTTAAAAAAATATTTTATATTTTTATATTTACGGGTTTTTTTGTATAATGTTTCTATGTCTTACGTTGTTCCAAATAAACCATGTTTTTTATTTTTTTATTGCTTACACCTAGTATGATAAAACAACTTCTAAATTCTTCTAAGATTTACTCTGTTTTGCATTGGTGGTACGCCCACCAATGCAATCAAACTATCTCTTCCTATTCAAAGCTCAGTTACTAACAAAGTCAAAGTCAAAATCATTGTATTCCAAACTAGCGACCCGCATCACATAAACCTTCCTCTTGAATCACTCTATCTATTAAAAAAACCGCATCAAAATCCGTTGCGTACTTTTAAAGATCTAAGCATACATAGGAACAGCACAACTTTGTTTTATACTATGTAATGATAAACCATTTACAGGCACTTTTGAAGTGAAGTTAGTAAGTCTGAGTAAAGTTAATCAAAGTAAAAGGTCATAAATAGTACATTGTTATACGAGGGATGAAAGAAAGTTATTTAGTCCCGAGAAATTTCTTGGCGACCGAGCGAGAGCGAGGTCGCTAATAGTTCGAGGGACTAAATAACTTTTGAACCCGAGGTAAACACTGTGCTTTTCATTACATACGAGGAAAATAAAAATAATAAAAACCTGAGTCGTCGTCAAAGGTATGTTTTAGGTAGGTATATTTCTTTTGATTTAGGCGGTAAGCGGTTTTCTCCTCTTAAGAATCTTGCGTTAAATTTATAACTGAAGCTGATGAACTTATCGTGTTAATAAAAATTTCTTGTAACAGAGATTTAGCAAAATGTAAACAAAACTATACACCTCGAAAAAAAAAGGAAGATCAAATCGGCCACAGATTATAGAGAGTCTACCATTTACCCGCCAATTCTTTTTTTCAGTGTTCGGCTCCCTGGCTTTTCAGTCAATAGTTTTCATTTTGTCATTGTAAAAATGGGTCTGGTCAACATTTTTCTCAAATATATATTAGTTTTAATGAAATAATTGAAAGTAAATTAAAGTCATTAAAAAAAGTATCCTTAAATTATTTCTATTTTTATGTCATTTTAATTCGGTATAAAGTTTCGGGTCACGGTTCAATAGAAATGTCAAAATAGAACTAGTTTTTTTTTTAATATTTGCTGTCTAAATATTAAAAAACAACTGTCAGTTGTAAAGTAAAACTCCCTAGGGAGTAAAAGTACTTCTTCCAACCCTGTCCGCAGGCAACTTTACACCTACTTTCAGAGTATGAGTAATGAAAAGTATTATAAACCTAGTTCGTAAACAATACGTTCACAAAAGCCAGCTAGAACGAAGGCACGTGCATAATCATATTTTTATTGTAGTTCAAAATAATTTCACAGCCAAGGCAAACAATTTCAAACCCGCTTTATGATCCACGAAGCTAGGTTTACCAGCTTAAAATAAAATCATATTTTTCCGTAAGTAAATAATACACCAACCGCGAAAATAATGATAGCAACAAATGAAAATGTCAATTTATCGAGGTAAAATAAGACAATCAGAGAAAGAACGGTCATATTGGAGAAACGCCAAACGAATTGACAGTTCTTGTCGACAATAAGTAATAAGATGTCATTTATGATATTAAAAAAGTTCTTTTATTCCATCTTTACATTTTCTTGCTGATTTGGCAGCAGAAGATGCGACGTAGTTTTTCTATTAGAGATTTTTAAGTTATTGTAGTTTCCGGTTTTAATAGCAGTTCAACGTTCACGTTATATTATCCATAACTAGCGGATATCTGACGTGAACAACGACTTTAAAAAGAAAAATAAATTCTGTTCAACAATTGGATTTTTAATGAGTTATTTTAATGATCTTAAACCATCTTCAAATTATTGCCTTTATTTTCATCATGAAAAGACCTCGGAGCACATCGTTTGGATTAACGAATAATGACAGTACCACCTTACTAACAAACACACCCATTTCTTTGATGATGTCTTAATTTTAAATAAATTATCAAAACTATACAAATTACGCTTTTATTTGACAAATCTTATTATATACAAACGATGAGCTTAACTTAACAATGAATTTTCTTCCAGCAAACGGGGTAAAGGAACAACTTCTGCAAAGAAAGTCCAGCTGGGGCCAAAGACTTGCTGCTAAAAAGGAATGTCCGGCCCCGGTATGAAGGGCTAAGAAGGAACGGAGTGGGACCTTTAGTCAGTAAAAGACTGACACTATCTCTCGCTCCTCGCTCTCTCACTCTCGCAGGAGATATATGTCATTGGATGATTTATACCCACCACAAAAAAAAACCTTATAGTGATCCAGGGACCCGTGTTCATGGTGAAGTGGAAACAGCGACTGTCGCAACCCAGCGCTGGCCACCGTAATCTCGGCGGTAGTGCCCCTCTTTGAGGCGTGGCTGGATAGACCTCACGGCGTCCTCACCTTTCGCATGACGCAGGTTCTCACCGGACATGGGAAGTTAGGGAGATTCCTGCATCGGATTCGTGCGAAAGAGACGTCCGGGTGTCGCCACTGTGAGGTGAGCCCGGAGGACACGGTGGAGCACACGGTGGAGGTGTGCCCTGCTTGGGAAAAGCATCGCCGTGTCCTCGTGGGGGTGATCGGCGGCGGCGAACTCTCGCGCCGGGCCCTGGTCCGCAGCGAAGAGGAATAGCAGGCGGTCGCCTCCTTCTGCGAAGCAGTAATGCTCGTAAAGGAGGAGGCTGACCGCATAAGGCAAAGGCAACAGCGCCCTCGCCGTAGCCGTCGCCGCCGCGATCCTGCCGATATCCAGCCACCGTAGACACTGGCTCGCGGACGGTGAGCAATGGGTAGCTCGCCGTCCGGTCGTCTGGTAACTGTCCAAACCGAGTCCAAGTCGTCAACGGCGCGCACCGTTCCCGCGCGCCTCAAGGATTTGTCAGCAAACTGCAGGGGCCCTTCAGGGTCGAAGCCTCCTGGAGCCTAGGGTGGTGCAAACTGTTACCTCGACTCTAGAAATAATGCAAGGAAGGTGCGGGGTAGGTTTTTTAGTCAGTAAAAGTCTGACACTGGTCTCCCGCTCCGCCCAAGAGCGGGTTTCGTCATTCGATGATTTTCACCTACCATAAAAAAGGGACCCGTGTAGAAAAGGATCTAAAAGTTCGACTCGATTCACCCTACAGGTGATAGAACGACGGTATGGTATGGTAAGTATCACCCTTCAGAGTAATACTCACCATTAATTTCATCCAGTTGTAAAAGAACATGCTCGACACATATTTCAAGTAGCAACACCCTACCATTGAACTAGAAACAGCTTAGTTAAAAGACTTTCAAAGAAATTACCTTCTGAGTGGTTAACACTAAAGCACTCCCGTAAATAACAACTTAGTTCCCAGCTCCCACTTTCCCAGTCTGGACGTGGTGCACTGAATAGAACACACAAATGCCACACTTTTTAATTTTTAAAGGCTCTCCAACTGATTGGTCCGTAACAACGCTTACTTTGCAAAGTAAACTTAGGTTTTATCTCGAGAGATAAATCTTTGGGTCATTCGCTTTAGCCAGGCCAGTACACTGCAAAAACAACAACAGATTTAACGTGAAGAAGAAAATATTTCTTATACATGCTTTCATCTTCACAATAGCTACACTGAGTAGGTAACTAAGTATGTGTAATGTAAGTGTATTATAAATTTATAGAATGGCGTAAATTTTTCAAAATGTAAGCAATATAGTGAGAGCAATTTTTATCTTCAACGCTTTTAGCGAAAAGAAAATGAATGTCGACATCACTGTATTCACAGAATATTTCGTATATTTACAGTACCTTCAGAACAGTAACACGTTGTTAGCCATAAAGACCATCCGTTGGAAGGACGTTGCGCCGTCGTCTGTTGTCGTTAATATTTATATTGGAGGAAATTTTAATAAATACGCACACACGTCCAGTACGTCCAGTCATTTCGACTGCCAGCCAGCGAGGCATATCCGTAAACATTATATTTTGGTCGTAAAACATAAAGCTTATAAAACCGCTACATAATCGCGAAGGGTCCCGATGAGGGTCCCTAAGGAACCATTCTGTGTGGCTCGCCCCGAAAATTACTCGGCCAACGTAATTTTGAGCTTTTTCCTTTTGTTATTCTTTAAGGCCTCCCGAGATTTGCGACGTTATGATCTCATTTTGAGTTATGAGAAAAAACTCTTAGTTGGTCCCGCCTCGCGAAATCATTGTCCATAGGATTAGGTGCTTACTGGGAATTGAGGGTTTTTAGAAGGAGGATTTATTTTTCTTCATGCTACAATTTCCTTGTTTGGACGTATTTTAATTATTCAACAAATTGAATTATGTTCCTTTTGTAGAGGGACATGTTTATGAACAAAGAATTTTATCTAAAAAATTAAGGGTAAACAAAAAATTCTCTTAATTATTTATTTTTGGCGTTCGTGCCATGTTGAACAGGACGGACCCAGGGGGAAGGGCAAAGCGGGGCACGTCCCCCGCGCGGTTTGGTCAAGAAAAATGTTCCACGAAGAACAATAAACAAAGTGCTAAAGTAAGCACTACTTTTCTACACATGTTCGCATCCTGCATTGTCTTTTTCTCAAAATTTTCTACATAAGTCGTTCATAAACCTGCATTGATCAACATTCAGTTTGATTTATGTAGATGAATTGATCATCATCGCCTTCTTGGCCTGAACCCATATTACTTGACGTCGCAACACAGTTTTTTTTCTTCCATTCTGACTTGTCACCCGTCACGCTACCACGAACTGCCTTTTCTTTCATATAACTCCTCACACAATCCATTCATCTTTTCTTCAGCTCCCTATCTCTGTCTATCGTCCTCATGTATACTCATAACTCTTTTAATAACATACATTTCCACCTCTCTTCTTCACCTGACAAAAGATTCCCTTTCAACTTTTCAGTCGACTCAGTCTGTCAGCATTAATCAGCGCTATAAACTACCTAGGAGTATTATTTTCCTTCCTTTGTCGCAAAAAGGTTCCACATTGCTTCTAACACATAACAAAACAATTTAGAAGCTAATTACAAGGTTTTCATTTGTCTAAAAAAACCTTTTTCATTGTCTGAAAAAAAAAATTTCTTTTCTATCATGTGTTTTGCCGTTACCCTGCAATATAATATTGGTGAGTATTTTTCCTATAAAATTAATTTCAACCGACCAAGAGGCTATCACTGACAAATTTCTGCCCAGCTTCTAAAATATAACACTGTAATAACACTGGATGTTAGTAAATAGATAAGAACAATCAATTATATTTCTGCCACCATCAAACTTGACCACAACACTTCCTTTTGGGAGTCATAACGGCTATTTTCCTTTTATTACAAACGTGTCCCCAAGTTAGTAGTAACTTCGACTGCCTTTCTTATTACCGAAGAAAATAAAACCAGAACTTAGTGCGGAAGTTTCGCTACTCATTCTTGCACCGCATCTTCGAACGACACCTCTGGGTCGCATTTTGTCCAGGTTTTATCTACCTTATTTACTTTATGTTGCTCTGGCTGCATTTGTTACTTTCACTTCGCTTCCTGTCCCCGCAAATATTACTTCCCATAAAATATCCACGAGCGTCAATGGCAAAACTATATCTATCAAAACATGATACTCGTATGTTTTGTAACACTCGATTAAAATTGACGCACTTTATCGTTATTCCTGAAAACAATTCAGAAGCCCCGTTTATTTATTGTGTGACAAATATTGAACTAATTTTTAAAACAAACAGTCGATGATGAAAATGAATCTGCTGTTTTGTGATGTCAAATATTCGTTGAAAAAACTAAAACTGACGGGTTTACTGCACAGGGTTTGTTAGCAAACCAGGTCACCGCAGTTTTTAAATTCATAGATTTAAAAGAGAATCTGGTTCGATTCACACATTTGTTATCACTCCAATTTGGTGGGACAGTTCGCTAGGACGCGTGTACACTGTCCCCCCGCATAGCGCGCTGGATGAAAGCGGCAAATCTGTTGTAACATCGGCTTAACAGCTTGAACTTGACGCGTGGCGCAAGTTACGACCTAAGTTTAAGTGTGTGTTTTAAAGTAACGACCTCGCTTGCTAGCTAGTTTTAAGTTTCGTTGAAGAATTTAGCTGTCTGCCGCTTGTAAAATATTTCAGGAAGTTGCCATTTGTAGTGTTTTAGTTTTATTTATAATATTGCGGAAATATTTAAGTTGAAAGAAAGTTTTTCTTGCAAGTGTAGTTTCATACCTACATCAAACGACAAGACCTCTCGATTACGATACTCCGTTACTCCATACAGATAAAACAAGTCCAATTGAAAGTTTACTACAAGACTTACCAAACACATAAACTTTTTGAGCCTTCTCTTTTTATATTTCAAATTCTTCGGTATGAGGAATTAAATAGCGATTTATAACACCCAGTAGATTATGATATACCTATATTGTTATTATCCTTGAAGAACTTGTCAGCACCAAAGAAATCGCTATCCGCTCTTGCCTTACCCCACTCCATCTGGATAAAAGCACTCAGCAGTAGCAGGGGAACCCGCGTCCACTAAAATTGCAATGTGCAGCAACAACAGAACTTTACAGCGTCTCGGTGACAACTAAACTTTGGCCTAATCTGAGGCGACATAATACATAACTTGACAATGCATTGCTGCTAATATTACTGCGGAACATGGATATTACTTGACAAACAAGGCAATGATTCACAAGACATTACTGAACAATACGCTTGTATGTGTTAGGTGTATATTTGAATTTTTAATTTGAGATAATTATTAAGTTCTGTATTCAGCTTTATTTCTACTTTCTGTGTGTTTGTGTATTCAGCTACTATAATTACCACCGCCTTCACCACCACAAACATTACCACCACCAACATCTTACGCTATGTTCAACTTGAAAATATAATCAGGATATCAAGCTAACATTTTAAACAACCAAACCAACGATAATTAAACAGAGTCCTGTATATTTCTTTTTAATCTTTTTATTTCAGACATTTATTATTTGCTCCATACAATTGAGTTAGTAGTTGACTTATTTTAGGTAAGTCAATTACTTAGTCTAGAGTAAAAAAAACGCGGTCCAAACATCAATCGCATCATCGCTTACCGTGACGTATATTACTTTACACCATAGTGTCTATTTTGATAAAAGCACAGTAAACAGGCAGAACTAACGTTTTTATTGAAATACTCGAATAAATCTAAGTTTCTCCAAGCCTTTCAAACTTAATCTATCCAAGAAGCTTATTTATAAAGGACTGATCTTCAAGACACACACGACAAAATCCTTGTGCCGCAAGTAATTCCTAGAAATGTAAAGCCAAGAATATAAAATACAGATATCTAGTTATTGCACACCAATAGTTTTGCAAATTCCCTTGGTAAATTGAACTTGAAGATATAGATAAACAAAATGTATTTCAACCTATTTATTGACAAGGAAATGGTAGGTCTTATCATTCCTTGCAGGTTCCAAGAGACAAATTAAGGAAATACAAGTTATTTACAACATTAAGTAACTTGTTTCCTTTGAGTTGTTCCTTGTTCAAGATACGAACAATCTATGGGGCTCAAGTGCCCGATCGATTTGAGTGAGACAGCGGTCAATGATTGGAAATGTAGAATAACTCTACCCACGCAACAGACTTGGCTAAACAGTTCTTGATGCCTCTAGCGTCTAAAGCGACGTTTAAACTTTAGGATATTGTATCGTTTGCATGTCAAAGGATACGATATAGTTGATCCTTACAGTAACGATCAGCAATATCTAAACTTGCTTTTATTTATACCACATGTTGTATTGTAATTTTTTTTAAACTAAAGTTGCAATATCAAAAATTTATCAATCAATCAATTTTACTTTTAATGAAAATTTCTCTTTTTTCTGTTTTTATTATAATTTTATTTTATGCAACTGTTTCTTGAAAGTCAGTTCATTTTTCTAATTTATTATGTTTAGGTTTACCTTGTTATGAAATTATTTCGCTGTAATATAATTTTAAAATGTTTCTGTATTCAATACACACAATTACTGTAGATGATCCTCAATATAAAATAAAGAGAATACAAAATAAATACATATAAAGTTTATTAAGGAAATTGACAAAAAAGTTATGGAGGTTGGTTGGCTTAAGGTGGGCCTTCCCGACTCGCCTATCGTCAACGTCGCACATGGTTTAAAAGCTCGTTGCTTCATATAAGGCAATCCAATGTGATGTTTGATGCAAAAGTAACACCAAAAAAGAGAGATAACACCTGAAAACTCTGTTAGCATTCAGTAATTCTACGATTTACTCGAATGTTTCACAAAACTTGTTGCAGGAAATACGTGTTTTTATTAAACCCTTAAAAAATTTTGAAAAAATAATGTCAAAATTTAGAATCTCGATTAAAAGCGCTAGGCTGCTGTAAAAATCCTTTTTTTATATTTGTAATATAGGAGTACATAATAGACAGTCAAAGTTCACGTTAAGTAGTAGTTTTTTAGACGTCTTTACTGGATTATTCTTACACAAATTTACGTTTTGATTTCTATAGAAGCCTAGATAATATCCACAAGATATCTGTGTATCTAAAAAATATGTGTAATAACATCATTATCATGTAAGAGCGGTTGTATAAAAATGTACGTCGGGTTGGCTGCTCTTAAGCATATATTTTTTAAGCTTCATCTCACAATTCAGATTTCATTTCAAATAAAAGTTCTTTTCAACGCCTACCAAGCATTTTACTGCATCGTCAATCCTTGAATACTTCGTTCTATAACCCTGTATTATTTGAAGAAATCTCAAACTTTTTGATCGGACGAGGTAATTCGCAATGATTGGGATCTATACAATTTCACAGTGAGTGAACGCAAATTTCTTTTAAAATTTCTTTGTAACCGTTCCTCGGTCCAGACTTTTATAGTCGTCTAGTGTCGGTGGGGCTGCCAACACGGCCCGTTATCTTCGGATTTGTGAGGAAACGAGACATAAAGCCCGCCTGAACGGAACTCGAAATAAGGATTTTGGTGACACACACAGATTCCTTGTATAGATTGCGTATCAATGGAAACGTCCGCATCTTCAGAGAATAAAGTTTTCGAACAGATTGTGGCCGATTTTATTAACAACCTCTGGGTAGAAGACAGAAAAGTCTTTATTTTAAATTCGTGAGACGCCTTAACATTTTATTCACATTGAATTTACTATCCATCTTTGATTGGATAAAAAGATATCAATCCAAGTATGTACCGATGATACCTTTGAAAGTTGTTGCAGTGCTTTGACCCAACAGAATGGCAAAATACATTATCGAAGCACATTAAGTAATAAATCTGAACTTAGCAACCTTTTTGTGCCTCGAAACATCAAAACTATAACCATAAGAGGTACTACCAAAAACAAATAAAAAGTAATATAACATTTTATTCTTGATCATACAGTTTATAGTCTCCAGAAATCTTAACGATTGGCCGCTTAAGGAGTTCCATGAATAACAAGACTTGGACGATGAAGATTTTACATGAATTTTAGATGAACTTAGCTTTGTCGGACAAAGGAATTAAATATTAATAAAGTACCTCACATACGTACTTGAGATCGTGTAAAAAATATTACCCAAAGGTGTCAGAAAGTTTATAATGATTTATGAGCATAATTTATGTCTGATATAACATAATTCAAGTCGGGTTTATTTATTAAGAAAGTTATTTGATTTTTCCCGAAAATTGTTAATGAAATAGAGATTACCCTGGCATACAAATTTAATTGAAAACTCTCATTAATATTAATTTAGGAAAAAATTAAACAAGCTGATGTAACGGTTATTTTTAATCTAATGAATAATGATTATGAATTAGAGTAACAAAGAGATTTGAAAGCTCACGACACTAACGCATCAACACCCCTAAAAACTTATTACAAATTCCTGTAATTTAGCAGTGGAGACAATAATCAGGAGGCAAATTCGCCATTCGGAAGCGCTACCTCACAATCGTCGCATGAATATGGAATAACATCGGCGCTAAGTTAATATGTATGAATGTAACTTGTTAACTCACACCAGCGCCGCCAGATGGCATCGAGTCCCCAAATGTCCCACCTCACTCCACTTTATAATTCAAAGATTTGCTCGCGACGAATAAAGAGGCGTCTTCTCTAAATTATTCATGCTTAGACACCCTGTGCACTTGTCTGCAAGAGTTTCTTACCAACATTTTTGTAGTAGTTTTTGTAGCGTGGGGACTGCATTTCGGTAAACTTTAAGGGGACTTCCAGTTTAATAGTCGTGGCTGACAAAGTTTTGCAGAAGACGGAAAATTAGAGTGAAATTACGACGAAAAGCTATACAGAGAAATTGCAGGATACGCGTGATAAAGTTGAGCTAATAGAACAAGAATGAAGATGAATGGTCATGAGAGTGAAGACACTTAGATGGTAGTGGGCAGGAGATATTATTCGTAGAAGGAATGGACAAGGGATCCCAAAGATTCAGGAGTGGCAACTGTATATCAAAACTCACAGAGTTGGAAGGCCTTTCACAATATGGATCGATAGAAAAGGAGGGAAAGGGAGATGTACAGGATGTTGTGACTAAACTTGGTAGAGATATATGTTCATTAATGCATATCTCTCGACTGAAATAGTGGTGATGATGATAGCGAACATAACCAGTAACCAGACATGAATAATGTACTGAAATAAAGAAACAAAGGCAGTAGTAATCCCAACTAATCAGAGTTGCAATAAAAACGACAATAAAACGTCGCTCGTACTGTACCGTAGCATGTTATATGGGGTACAGCCAGCCAAGCAAATCCATTATTTAATGAATAGTAAAGTAAATGCAGAACATTAAAGGAGAATTAACTACTTTACCGTTATTAATTCCTTCACAATTTTCTTCTCCACAGTTACCTTTCCCGTTCCGTTTTACGGTTGAAGCATTACTGCAGTCCGCTACTGCTATAAAAAGTACTGGTCGAAAAAATTACGACTCTATTATTATTTTAAAATAAAAAGAAAAAAAACAACAAGGTATTTGAAGTACAAAAGCTCTCATACATATTCAAGAATACAATCAAGCACTCGTATAATTTATTGACGACAATACTTTTCTTCTGTTACGTGACATTATGTTGGTGTTCACTTCAATATCGAATCGGTCCCGTGTAGGCGTCGTTTTCCTAAAAAGGAGCGATGTTCCATCGACGAGCGATAAATCAGATGCCTATTGTTGGCGGAAAGTCGCAAATCGTAAGCAAAGCCGCGTCTGAATATTGTGAGACCGCTCTTTTGGAGTCGCCCCTCAATAAAATCTCACAAATAAAACCGTATTTAGGGATGAAGAATCATGAATCAAAGCATTTATTTTAAATAAGCCATTTACAGGCACTTTTGTATTGTCAAGAAGAAAAATGATGCTAATTGCACATTCCAAGCTTAGATCGGACTGGTAGAAACGAGAGACCTTGTTGCATTAAGTCCGCCTATGTACCACTCAATGAAGTTTAAATAAATAATGTGCAATAAATTCCATGAAAATTAAAATAAGCCAACTGCAGCTAAGAAATTACCAGTCTCAACTGGCAAAGGTGCCGAAATATGCGTCATGTCTGTGAACGGGCACAGACATAACGCATATTTCGGCACCTCGCATTTCAACTATTTTGAAGGGAATCGAATGATCTAACGATCCCATATGCTCTACCATCAGTGAAACATTTGAATAAGCATGACAAACTTTTTACTACCATACTCATTTATGTTAAGCTAGTTACTTAAAATATAAATTGCTCTTATTTTAAAACTTCACAAAAAAAAAAATCTCGTGTTTTGCTTTATTATAAATAACATTATAACCGAAGAACAGTATATTGTAGCTTATAAGCCTGTATACGTCTTTTTCTTTTTATTGTGGGAAAAATCATCGAATGACGAATCCCTGTGTGTAGCTTATAAGCTTCATTAAAGGTACATAAATTAATAATATCAACGCAGTCCAATAAAGCTTCCAACAGCGGCTTCTCCGACGTGAAAGTAGAAGATTATTAGGAAACATACTGTCGGAATATAAAGTATCCTAGGTCCTACCCATCCAGGATTTATGTCCTACACGGCCAAATTTTGATCATTTTAATCCTTTGGATGGTCGCCCGGTCGATCGGTACATGAAATACTATCGATTTGTAAAGATAAAATTCAAAAATAAGGTAGATACTTCTTTTTAATCTTGAAATTATTTTTTTAAGGAAACCTCAGGTGTCCGAGTTAATGACCCTTAGGTAGTTAGTACGCAACGACTGACAACAACCGACAGGCCACATGCTTTCATCAATATTATATTAGTGTAATAAAGAAAAAGTCATTAGCAGTACACAGTTTACAGTATTTATTTGTTAAAGCTTCTAAAATCGATCACCTCAGATCACAGATCTAACTTAAACCTATCTCTAAACACAGCAAAATCTAAAATCCAAGCAGACTCGGTGCCAATAGATATAAAATGCTGTGACTACTTCAATTGGCGAGATGGTGCGCGCTAGAATTCTGTGCACTGCCTACAAAGGATCTAATATTGAAACCGATAGAATTTTATTCAATAAAAGGAATGAATAGATGCCAAATTGATATTCAGGCACTCTGATGTTATAAGACATCATTGATAGATTTTGTATAGAACAGAAGTAGGTATGATACCTAATACAATACCAGTTCTTCGGCCAAGGGTTGATGCGGTAGCGGTACACGGGGGCCCTGGAACTATGGTAAGAAGGAACGGTGGGTCGTTTAGTCAGAAGTAGTCTGACACTGTCTCCTGCTCCGCCCAAGGCTTGGATTTGTCATTCGATGATTTTTCCCACCATAAAAAAAAATACAATACTAGTTCCTCTAACCCAGACATGCGCTTTACTTCGAGTAATTTATTTCATCATCACTGTTATAGAAACACGTCGTGAGGAAACCGGCATATCCTAGACAAATTCGAAGACATGAGATATCCTTCAACCCTTTCTTAGAGAGGAGCCCTAAGTCTCAGTAACAGGGAACAAGGCTTATTAAACTTTGAGCTCAAAAATACACGGTGTTCTAGAGTGACGACCGCAAAGTGAACCGATGACCCGGTAAGAGTCGCAGGAATGTCGTGGGTTCGAGACGTACAGGGCCATTCGTTGTGGTGACACTTGGGGGTCATGTCCAACAGTGGACGTCCTTCGGCTGAAATTTTGTAGCACCTAAGAACAGAACTTGACAACAGCCTCCCTATGTGTTATTACAGTGGATTAAAGGACATAGCGACTCGCTGGGTAACGACGCAGCGGATGAACTGGCCAGGAGGGGATCTGGTGCGGCGGTGTTCGGACCCGAACCCATCGTGCCGGTCCCCTTCGGTCAGCTGCGTGGCTGGCTAAGCGAATACACACAGATCCAAGCAGAACACTGGTGGTCCTCGACACCAGGTTGCAGGCAAACGAAAGAAGTCATGCCACACCTTAACAAAGCCCTCACTAAAAAACTCATACGACTTGACAGAGGCAGCCTGCGCCTGGTGGCGGGGACTGTCACTGGACACTGTACACTGAATAAACATCTTCACACAATAGGCATTACGGACAGCCCCCTGTGCAGAGCATGCTTAGGGCAGGAGGAGACAATTGCCCACGTGCTCCTGGACTGCACAGGTGTTACTGACATACGCACACGAACCATAGGCACACCGAACTCCCTTATTACACTACATTACGCCCTGAAAAACCTGAAAGGCATAATCAGCTTCTGGAGAGAAGTGGGCTGGTTGGAATAAGCCCACGAGATTATGGCCGCTATGGCTCACGTACAATGGTCTACACAAGACTAAGTGCGGAAACCATACTCAGACATAACATAACAGCCTCCCTAGCCAAGTTACGTTCGTTTCGCTAACGTGGATCGCTTGGAAATGGCCATGTCTTATAATTTCTTTGTTTTGACCACATGACTAAGCGTTGAATAAATTGATGTCAGAATAAAGGAAAAGTAGCCTAGTCAACTCAAAGCGTTCGACATTAACGAAACGATCGTATCTGGGCTAGCGGGGCAGTTCTTTACTACTATCTACTAACAATCTCACATTAATAATAACCTCATGGAACACTACAATAATAATAAACATTTTAAAATACCTGAAGTTAGCAGCGAAGTCTTCCGTAGAATCTGGAAACAATGTAAGGTCGCAATGTGACCGGGAGGACGTCCCATTTATCATCCAATCATGATATAACGGAAGATTTTTCGGGCGACAACTAGAGCCTCAAGTCTGCTTTTACAACAGTGTCTGAATAGTGGATCATTGATTTCAAAATTATTGATTTTGACAGGTTTGGTAATCTATATGGTATTCATATTCATTTGTCATTATGTACGAGATTACCATTCTAAAAAAACATTTTTCAATTAAGTCATCACTGGTTGATCACATCATATTAGTAGAATACCAAACCTGTCAAAATCAATAATTTTAAAATCAATGATCCACTATTCTGACACTCCGGCGGGATCTCATGGTCTGCCCGAACATGTCGAGGCGTGGCGGAAGGAGCTCCGGCGGGATCTCATGGTGAAGTGGAAACAGCGACTGTCGCAACCCAGCGCTGGGCACACCGTAATCTCGGCGGTAGTGCCCCTCTTTGAGGCGTGGCTGGATAGACCTCACGGCGTCCTCACCTTCCGCATGACGCAGGTTCTCACCGGACATGGGAAGTTCAGGAGATTCCTGCATCGGATTCGTTCGGAAGAGACGTCCGGGTGTCGCCACTGCGAGGCGAGCCCGGAGGACACGGTGGAGCACACGGTGGAGGTGTGCCCTGCTTGGGAAGAGCATCGATCGGCGGCGGCGACCTCTCGCGCCGGGCCCTGGTTCAGGCCATGGTCCACAGCGAAGAGGAATGGCAGGCTGTCGCCTCCTTCTGCGAAGCAGTAATGCTCGTAAAGGAGGAGGCCGACCGCATAAGGCAAAGGCAACAGCGCCCTCGCCGTAGCCGTCGCCGCCGCGATCCTGCCGATATCCGGCCACCGTAGACACTGGCTCGCGGACGGTGAGCAATGGGTAGCTCGCTGTCCGGTCGTCTGGTAAGACCGAGTCCAAGTCGTCAACGGCGCGCACCGTTCCCGCGCGCCTCAAGGAGTTGTCAGCAACATGCAGGGGCCCTTCAGGGTCGAAGCCTCCTGGAGCCTAGAGGGTGGTGCAAACTGTTACCTCGACTCCAGGAATAAGGCAAGGAAGGTACGGGGTAGGTTTTTTAGTCAGTAAGAATCTGACACTGGTCTCCCGCTCCGCCCAAGAGCGGGTTTCGTCATTAGATGATTTTCACCTACCATAAAAAAAAACTATTCTGACACTGTCGCCCGAAAAATCTACCGTTATATCATAATCAGATGATAAATGGGATGAGTATGCGGTAAATTAATAAAATTTTGACAGTTCCTTTAATCAGTAACTTACGATTTGAATGTTGTTGTGTACTTATTGTTTTTAATTCGTTACAAAACTGCTCGTACCACAATTCTATTACAACACCACTGACCGCCCAATGATTAGCCATAATGAATTAACAGATTACGAACTTTTGGCAAAATGACAATGGAATCGTGTTGGAATGACAATTTTTGTAAATAGCAGACTTGGGCCCTTGGAACTTTTTGGCCTTTCCCACGATCTTGGATTCTCCCCAGGACATCTAAAACGATAACGGTACCAAAACAATGCAATAGTAAATACGGTATCGCAGTACTAATAGTATCCTGAGATCTATCTGTCGATGTATCGCCCGATGCCGATGGTCGGATAGCGGCGCTGCAATGTGCTTTGCTGGCTTGATGTTATTTGCAGCCGTGCGCTGTAAAATGGTAACGCTACGCTTTTATTTATCGCATGCAAATATTTCCTTCGATTTAGATTTGAATTCTTTTTTAACAAGCGTAGGTATAGAATATTTGGGACCGGAAATTTTTTCTAGAAAATTACGTTTCAATGGGTAATGAAAATCTGTAAAGTTTATCTATTTGTCCGTCTAATTCTATCGAGCCTTTTCCGAATTATATTGAGTTTGACTTCCAGATCAACAGGATACCTGCAGGATTATACGCAAGAGTCACCGCGGGTCCAAAACGTAAAGGCAACTGAAGGATCATGGGTGAGTTATAAAAGTGAAAGTTACAGTAAAAGTTTGACACTTCCTCTGGCTCCAACCATAGCAGAAAAAGTTATTTTATAATTTTCTGTCTCAAAAATATTAAAACAGGTCAACCGAATGCTGCCTCGTACTTTGTAAGTAATATTCAAAAATATCTCAATATCAAACAAAATTCAAAAGCTATACCAATATCTGACATAAATAATAAAAAAATACGCTCGTAAAGATACGAGGGCGCGAAAATATCGAACGCACAGCGCAATGTACCGTCTATAATGATATTTTTACCAATGTGGACTATCAAATTGTAGCAGATTGCTTATTTACTACATTTTCTTACGTTCCGCTCACTCTTTCTTGTGATTTCATACCAAAGCCGTAAGGGTTCCGATTTAACATGTGTCTTTGGCGGATTTTTTTTATGCATATTATATTGTTGGATACAACTTTTACGATAGAGATTCAAACCTATTGTGGAATCAAAATTTGTCTACATCGTGTTTTTTTTTTTGTATTCAGAATGAAAGTTCATTACAGCGTGTTTCCAGCATTCGCTTTCAACATCGTCACAGCCCGATTCCATTAAATTGTGTTAAATTAAATTTTCGAATTCGACTCCTTTTTTTTCCTCCAGAAAACCTCCGTCTACATGGCGTCATCTCATAAAGGTCAGTTCACACTCGCACTCCGAGCACGCCGCGCCGAGCGAAGTTCGTGAATAAATTCGAGCAATTCCAGACCTGCCTTTTACGAGCTGAATGAAGTATGAACTCAGTACGTGCAGAGACTCACTTTACTACGCAGAAAATAAAAAAAAATCTAATGAACCCAACTTTATTGCCTTTAATAAAACGTAACGAAAGTAGTTCGCGCCGACGCCGCTAAAGGTTACACCTCATAGTTGCTCGATTTGTTACAAAATTGGCCTTAGTGTAACGGAGGATAACGAGCCATTTTATGAGACGCCCAGGTCACTTTCTTTTAGTACTGTCATGAAAGATCATACCTACATTCAAGTCATAAAGTTTACTATCTCAAGAATGATACCTACCTATATATTACATATAAATATACTAACTCGGTTCTGTCTCAACTCCTATATCTCAAAGGTGCCATAAAGTATAAATAGCTCCTTAAATAAATTATTGTGGTGATAAAATTCTTACTCACAAACATTTTGTTCTAAAAAGCGATGATTTATACTCTGGCGCCTCGTAATATAAAACTGGTTCAATGGACGTGAAAATCAAAAAATAATGATGAAAATCATAAAGTTGTAGTCACAAACCTGAAAAACTTGCTAAAACATGTGGTTAGGTATGTAGATACCAGTTAAAATCTTCTCAAGTTTCTATCCGCACACACAGCAGAAATTTAAACACACGTAACGCTTCAGATAATCAATATATCGGATATATTGTCACATCTTAGATAAGTAGTCCAGAAAGACTTGAAGAAGTTCGGTCTACCTACTAATGGAACAATTGGCATCTCAAGCAAAGGAAAGCGAATCACGAGAAACGGAAAGTACCGTGAAAAAAGAAAAAAAGATTACAGAAAAAAATACAAACTCCTAATCAATCAATAAAAGCAGTACCTTTGTACTGTTCTATCTGTATGTGTTCTTTTCGTTTTGTAAAAAACGCAGCAAAAGTTTTGCAAAATACGCAATTTTACTGCGTTTTAGTGTCTGCACGGCAGAATAAATAGTAAAATTTCAAACACAAATCGCGTACCAACAGGCGAAATATTGATCATAGTGCTTGGCGTTTTGTGGTTGATCTATCAATAATATAATTTTTGTAATCCAGATCAACAGAAAAAGATAATTTTCCCCTTATAAGTAAACTGGTTGATTGTTATAAAAAAGGGTTTTGTAACAATCAACGAAAGCAGCCAAACCAACACTGGAAGCACCGGACAAACATAGCATACACCCCGACTTCTCTTATTAATTCCGCTCACGTTCTGCCTCGGATTATATTCACTCATTAACTAAATCGTTGGACTGATCGCTTTAATTTTTGTCTTCCCATTTAATTTTACCGTGTTTTGCTATCTGGATAAGCCGTTTTAATCTGGTCTTGGTCGTTTAATTTATTATAAAGTCTGTCGGAAAGTATCGGTTTTAAGTAGCAGCGATAAAAACAATTCATTTGCAATGTGTTATCTTTTAAACGATAATAATCGTAAGTAGAAATTAAGTGGGCTGCTTAATTGCGCAGATGGCGGTTTAACTGAGGAAATTTTTGTTCATTAAACTGTGGTAAGCTGTATTAAGAATGTAGAGAATGTAGTTAAAATGCTGGTAGAGTTTGTTTACTGCTACTTACAAGTTTTCCTAAGACCTGTTTTTTTGTTACTGTTTAATTTTAGATCGTATTCAAGTACCTCTTTTTAACCTTAAGTATCTACCTCTTTTTTTACAACGTTCTGCTGTAAGAACAGTCAGACTTTTACTAAGTTGCACTAGAATTCCTCCATTTTCCTGGTGGTTCTTTTGAGGAATCCCGCAGCCTTGGCAGAACATAATGTACCTAATAGGTATATGAAGGTCTTAATTCAGTTCAGAAAAATTGCTTTAAATATCCCTAGAAAACCTGTAAAGAAGACAGCTTCATGGAAAGCTCAGTCGTTGCGGCAATAATGATTTAAACACAGCTGCATTGTTTTCTCATTTCCCAAGGTTTAAGTATGTACTTAAAATTGTGAACCGTTATTCAGACTAAACTTATACATGCATGAAACGTGACCGCGTCTATACCTTCTTTCTTTGATTTTGCAATTCGCACAGGGACAATGTTTATTTTGAAACACTGCTGCCCACAATCAACCCGTATTCATGAAAAACAGAGGGAAAAGCAAACTGTTTAATATATAGCGAGTCCACACGTTGATTGCATTACTTCGTTATAGATGCTTTATGCTTTCCTTACACATTCTGTCCGGCAAATACGACATAAACAGAGCACCCCCAACTATCTAGTTTTTTGGCAATTTCGATAAATCGCTGAACAACCAAAGGAAAGTTATTCGTTGTCAACACGAGGTACAATCATGAACATAAATCAGCAACAACATTAACATCCTGTATGGTTCTTTGTTTTGTGAAAACACGCCATTTATTTTGCTTTACCTTGCCAAAGTCTATTTTTAAAGCGTCGTTGTTCAAAACGATCCTTTGAAAAACAATTTCCGTTGGCCCGGCTGGGTCCGGGTTCGCTGTACAAGGAACAAGATAGATAGCCATATAAATCTCCCATGTGTCTAATTGACGGGTACGAAGTGAGGCCACCCCGTCCCGGCCAGACTTGTAGAACTGATTCACTTACCTCATTTAGAAAAAGTGTTGTAAGTAATGTTACAGTCTTTGTTTCCACCTTAACTATCTACTTTGGACTTGGAGTCGGACGCAGAAAGTTTCTTCGTTTCTCCGTGAAATTGCAGGATTAGTGCGGTCAACTTGTAAGGTGAGGCTCACGTGTTCCTAGACGAGGTTTTGTTACCACCACATGACTTAGTTGAAGTTTGGTTTACCTGTTTTAAGAAATAAAGAAAATAATTTGTACGTGCTGTATACAAAGTGCTTGAACATAATGTTTTCTGTTTCGTAAATATATCTTAGTCCTTACACTTAGATGCTTTTATGTATGGAACTTTCACGAGAATTATTATGGAATGTGTCTGGAAGAGTTCTTTATATTTCAAGAGAACAGTATTCTTAATTCTAAAATACTTGGATCTTTTAATAATATTTTGCAACGTCGCGTTGGAGAGATTTTTTCAACAAATATGTTTTTACTAAAAATAACAAACGATCGAGCTTAGGGCATGATTAATAAGATTTTTCCTTTTTCGGATGAAATAACGACGTGTATGTAGAAGCTCTTAGCCTGAGAGCACATTAAATATTCTCGGCCAAGTTTATGTGGCTACTCCCAAAAATCCTTCGTAAGAAAGTTATTTATATGTACGTTCACCTCACTTAACCTTGTTGCTTAAATCACCACGCTAGTTAATGAGATGGCTCTTATTTAGTGCGTCCTCGCTAAGAAATATCGTGCAATACAACTTTACTTAATTGTATCGCTGTTTACGAAGCACAATGAGATGGCACACGCATCATCTCAAACGAGTAATTTAAACTTTTTTATGAACCAATTAGCTCACTTCGAACACTTTAACGGCCATGCGTAGAATTAATTGTCGTTGATTGCAAATCTCATCAGTAACGTTTCTGAGGCAATGCATTACTGTGGGAGCTTAAATGAGAGAGCTGGCCATTTAATCATCGTAAAAGGGACATAAATCCCAATTACACGGCTTATTATTTCGAAAAAGGCTCAGAAAGTCGCAATGTGACGGAGTCCGAGGCAGGACAATACAGTACCGCTGAAATATTAGCTCGCGGAGCAATGCGATGCCGAACGAAGATCTAGTCAGCCTTAGCAACAATTTAGTACTAAGACTATGTCGTTTTATTTCAGACATTGTCCATCTCTCATTGAAGAGTAAAGTTTTCCTTATTAAGATCAAGGGTAAACCCGTTTGACTGTACCACATGGTAACAATTTATTGTTCTGTATCTATGTTTACTGTATCCTTGTGTAAAGAAATCCCCTTCTTTGTTTCTCGTCAATATTCAAACAAACACTCACCATCCCCCTATTAAAGGGTGTCCAGAAAAAATATAACTATCCGAATAAAGTGTTTGAGGTCCAAGAAACCGCTCTGATTGCACAAAGGGGTCCCGCGAGACTGAATTATCGTCACGTACTCCTACCACCCCACTTCGTTAGTTCGCGTGATGACGTGTGCCGAAACATCCCCCCCATATATTTGCAATTCCATTCACAAACTGTTACTATCATCATACAGTTATTTGGTGAACCGTTTCCTCTGGGAATCTTGAAGGATGATGTAGATGGACGAGTTTTAATTAGCAATTTGGGAGTAAAACGGGTGTAAGAGTTTTTAAGAGTAAAAATTCGAGGCCATAAATTAGGCAATCGTTTCAGATAGAGCTTCATATTTTCTCCAGTTTTCGTGGATAGGATATCATCAAATAACTTCTATCACTCTCGGCTAAGAGAGAAGAAGTGTGAGCTTTTCTTAGTTCCGGGGTCATGCGGCGGTGATTCTTTTACACAATCCTACATCCCTTGTATTGTAGTGTTACGAACGTGAGTAATCAAATGCCGGTTTACTAATAGAGAGATTTATTTTCCACAAACAAAACACCAATTTAGTCCAATCGCCAATAAACCACTTCGTAATGCACTCTAGAGATCCGTAGAAATATCGCTTAGGTCGTCGTATGGATGAAAACGTTCTTCACTTGACTTGGATATTCGCACTCGATCGCAGTCGAAATCAAACTGACTCCCGTCCGGCCAGCGAACACGTATTTATACTCAGAGCCAAGAAAATTCTAGATACCGAAGGTTCGAGGCCACACCAGAACAAAAGAAACCGTTTCCGCGAAGCAATAAATTATTCTTATTACCAACCGGTAGGTAACTACTCGACCCCACGACTCATACGAATTTCGACTCTATAGTAAAAGACTGAAGGTACAAATTCCTTTACCAAGTTACTTAAGTACCTACAAAAGTTCTCAGAATTATTGAGTACCTACTTATACGTGTCGGATTTTTCTAGAATTTGCTAGGCCCTGGTACGTACTTCTATTCTGGAGGTTTCGACTAGCAATGCGTTTTAATTATTCGGTGATACTCTTAACTTTGTCGAAGAAACGGCGTGTTCTATTTTCACGGCGTAACAGTGCCCCCCTCTTAGTCATGCTCGTCCCGAGCATTATTAGATCCTTGATACGGCGCCAGTCTATCCACGTGGACCACCTTAGGCTTCCCTCTCAGCCCTTTCTTGATGCGGTAGGTTACGTCGTTAATCCTTTTCATCACGGTGTAAGGTCCCTCCCATCGAGCTTGAAGTTTCGGTGACTTCCCTTTTCGTCGGAGCGGGTTGTGGAGCCAGACTAGTGCACCTTCTTCAAATCCCTTGGTGTTGGCATTACGGTCGTACCTAGTTTTCATTTTGGAGCTGGTGTTCATGCTATTCTCACGTACTCGTTTATGCACTTCGTCCAATTGATCTTGAAGGTCACTGACATAGTCCGTAACTGGCTTGGTCTTGTCAGGTGGCACGCCAGTTATAGCATCGACTGGAAGTCTCATCTCTCTGCCGAAATTCACTCTTGCTGGAGTATATCCCGTGCTATCGTGCACTGCCGATCGATAAGACATCAGAAATAGTGGAATATACCGGTCCCAGTCCTTCTGGTGGTCATCGACCACCTTAGCCAGGTGATTCTCCAGGGTCTGGTTAAATCTTTCGACCATTCCGTCCGACTGTGGATGCGCAGGTGTTGTGCGTGTTTTGTAAATCCCCAGAAGGGTACACATCTCCTGGAACAGCGCAGATTCAAAGTTACGGCCTTGATCGGAATGGATCTCCAAAGGTGCGCCATATCGGCACACTACTTCTTCGACCACCTTCTTCGCCACTGTCGTCGCTTCCTGATTGGGAATGGCAAAGACTTCTGGCCATTTTGTGAAATAGTCCTGGATCACCACTATGTATTTGTTTCCATCATTTGTAATTGGAAATGGTCCAGCAACGTCGATGGCAATGCGTTCCCATGGGGCTCCCACATTGTACAGCTGAAGCTTGCCCCTGCTTCTAGTCTGTGGTCCTTTCACAGATGCACACGCTGTACATTTCCGACACCATTGCTCTATGTCCTCTCTACAATTGAGCCAGTAATACCGCTGTCTCACTTTCAGTAGAGTCTTCTTGATCCCCAGATGTCCACCAGAAGCACCATCGTGTATTTCCTGTAGCAGGGGGACCACTTCACTTCGTGGTACTATCACTTGTGTGGTCACCTCCTTGCCATCGTTCGATTCCCATTTCCTACAGAGCACATCATTCTCCAGGACTAAACTGTCCCACTGCGCCCAGTAGCTCTTTGTGACGGGACTAAGTGACGATACTTCACTCCATTGGGGCCTAGCTCCACTACGCAACCAGTCCAGTACCGGTCGAATATCGGCATCTTCTTCCTGGGATTTCTTGAAGTTGCCTTCAGTTCTAATCAAGTTCACGTGTTCTCTGGCTTCGTTTTGCTGGCAATGTCTGCAGTCTTCATCACACGGACGTCGCGACAGGGCATCAGCATTGTTATGCCCTTTTCCACTCCGATGTTCCGTCACGAAATTGAACTCCTGCAGCTGCTCGAGCCATCTTGCAACTTGACCCTCCGGGTTTTTAAACTGTAGCAGCCATTTCAGTGCAGCGTGGTCGGTCCTTAACGTGAACTGCCTTCCTATGAGGTACTTATGGAAGTGCTGCAAGGTTTTTACTACAGCCAGCAGTTCTCGTCGAGTAACACAGTAGTTCCTCTCGGGCTTTGAAAGTGCCTTACTGAAGTAAGCGATCACGATCTGTCGGTCATCTTGCACCTGTGACAATACGCCACCAATTCCCGTATTGCTGGCATCTGTGTCAACGACAAATCTTCCATCTCTGCTCGGATACCCCAGTATAGGTGCTTCACATAGCCGCTGCTTCAGCTCGTTGAACGCTGACTCACAGTTGTTGTCCCAGATAAATTCTCTTTTATCCTCAGTCAGTTGATGTAGAGGTTTTGCAATGTCAGAAAAACTCATAACAAACCTTCTGTAGTATGTGCATAGCCCTAGAAATGCACGTACTTCTGTTTTATTCTTTGGAACTGGCCACTGTTGCACAGCCTTTATCTTCTCAGGGTCGGTTCTCACTCCATCAGCGGAAATCACATGTCCTAGGTAGCTGACCTCCTTCTTGAACAGGGCACACTTCTTTGGGCTTAGTTTTAGGTTAGCCCCTCGTATTCTGGTGAACACTTTTTCCATGTTCCTTAGGTTTTCCTTAAAAGTGCGGCCCATTATAATGACGTCATCCAAATATACTAGACAGACGTCACCAAGAAGACCAACCATGACTCGTTCCATGAGGCGTTCAAAGGTTGCTGGAGCATTGCACAACCCAAAAGGCATGACGTTAAATTGCCACAGGCCATTGCCAATGCCCGTACTGAACGCTGTCTTTTCTTTATCCTTCTCGCTGATTTCCACTTGCCAGTAGCCACTTTTCAAATCAATGGTTGAAAACCACCTCATACCACTGAGCATATCCAGCGTATCGTCGATCCTCGGCAAGGGATAACTGTCCTTCTTCGTGACGTTATTCAGCATTCTGTAGTCGACACAGAATCTTGTACTGCCGTCCTTTTTCTTCACAAGAACGACAGGAGAAGACCATGGGCTCGTAGAAGGTTCAATTATTCCACTATCAGCCATGTCCTTTACCATTTCTGCCACTTCAGTTTCTTTAGCCCAGGGTATGCGGCGCGGTCTCTGTTTGATCGGTCTAGCATCACCTGTGTCTATCTCATGCTTGACGAGGCCTGTTCTTCCGCAGTCCTTTCCCGTTGCAAAAATATCCTGAAACCGTAGCAGAAATTCCCTGGCTTGCTGTAGTTCTGAGGTCGACAAATTCTTCTTAGAACTTTCCAGAAGTTGCTGGATGTGATCAGGTTCACCTTTTGTCGAGTCCTGCTTCACTGGAGATGTGTTGATTTGGCGGAGATACTTCACTTCTTCACATCTTCCAACAACACTGTTTTTCTTCAAATGGACCTCCTTTTTCCCTAGATTTACAATTCTCACTTTAGATTTTCCCTTCGTCATTACTAATGTCCTCGCAGTGATGAGTTCCGGGTGCCGGCCAGTATCCTCAACTATTACGCATCTTTGTTGCCTGATTTTCTTAGGGAATTTTACTTCAACTAAAGTTTCTGTTCTCGGAGCCAATGTCGTATCTTTTAAACAATAGAGGTTACACATGTTGATTCCCCGCAGGAACACTTCTTGGTCTGGAAACTTCAATACTCCCCTATCAATATCCAAAACACATCGGTACTTCCGCAAGAAATCCAAACCCAGAATGCAATCATCAGTAATATTTGCAATTAATACAGAATGGGTGTAGACTTGATCACCAATTTTTAACTCTACATCTGTATCACCGAGGACGGAGACTGGCTGGCCGGTTGCTGTCTGAAGTCGGCAGGATGGAGACTTTCTTTGCCACAAGATCGTACGTTTCAGCAACTCAGGTCTTATAATAGTCCGTGACGCCCCGGTGTCAACGGTGAAATTGCAAGCTCTTTCATTCAGTATTCCTTCTATGGTCAAACTATTTCCGTTGTGGACTTGATTGATGGTTATGGTTGGGGCCTTAAGTTGACCAGCCAGCACCCGCCCCGCGGCCCTGGCGACATTTAGTTTAACGACTCTTCGTTAACTTGGGTTCCGGAGTCCACACTTCCCCTCTTTCTTTTGGGGCAATCGGTACGAATGTGCCCTTTTTCTCCGCACCCGTAGCACGTCGGAATATATCGGGACTTTGCCGAAGAAGAAACTACCCCTTCTCGTTGGCGCGGCTGCACTGAAGGCGAGACCACCACTTCTCGAACTCTGTGCGTGCGTGAATCCTGTCGTACGGCTTCCACTTCCAAAGCGTGAGCCATCGCACTCTTCAGAGTTTGGTGGTGTCCAAGTCGCACCGTAGCTCTTACTTCAGTATCCCGTAGACCGTCGATGAATGCCTGCACCAGATATACTTCCACGGTCTCCGGTGTCATCGACACGTATGCGCGCCGCACCAGCCGTTCAACCTCGACACCCCACTGTTGGAGGCTCTCGTTGGGCTTTTGTGTTCTCTCGCGAAGCTGCGCGCGGAATACGTGCTCGAGGTGCTTGTCACCGTAGCGGGTGTCTAACCCTTCCATTAGACGCTCCAAGGTCCTACCGTCCGAAGGAAGGTTCTCTAGGACCAGTAGGGCGTCCCCACGTAGAGCTAAGGTTAACGCCGCGAAAGACTGCTCATCATCCCAGCGGTTTGTCTTCACCAACGTTTCGAATTGGTATTTGAAGGCAGTCCATGACGACGTGCCGTCAAAACGTGGCACATCAAACTTTGCGGCCGACGTACAGTGGGTGTGCGCTGATGAGCCAATGGCAATGGGTTCGCGTGCTTCCAGCTTGACAATTTTTCTATTGATGTCCAGCAGGCGATCTTCATGGCCATCTATTCGGGTTTCCAAAGTATCAGTTCGGGCGGAAACCTCCTTGACCTCTAAGGTGAGATTCTTTACTTTCTCGCCCAGCGTGACGAGGCCGTGATCGATTTTCTCGAGGATAAGGTTCTGCTTAGCCTCTTGATCGCGGCGAGCGGCTTCCTGTTCGCGGCGAGCGGCTTCCTGTTCGCGGCGAGCGGCTTCCTGTTCGCGGCGAGCTTCTTCCTGGTTAGCCGCGATTAGGTCCTGGAGCTGGCGCTGGTTAGCTTCCTGTTCGCGGCGAGCGGCTTCCTGTTCGCGGCGAGCTTCTTCCTGGTTAGCCGCGATTAGGTCCTGGAGCTGGCGTTGGTTAGCTTCCTGTTCGCGGCGAACGGCTTCCATACTAGCTTGCATGGCAGCCAACACCGCAGCGAGGCTCATTTCTGAAGTTGGTCCTGTTGGCATCTCAGCAGCTGCCGTTGCTCCGACACCAGCCGGATCTTCTTCCTCCAGTCGGTGACGCGCAGCATCCATCTCCGTTTGTCTCCTTGTTCGTGGTCGCTGTTCGTCGTCCCTCTGTAGTAATGGCATCTCACTTCTGACACCAGTTGTTACGAACGTGAGTAATCAAATGCCGGTTTACTAATAGAGAGATTTATTTTCCACAAACAAAACACCAATTTAGTCCAATCGCCAATAAACCACTTCGTAATGCACTCTAGAGATCCGTAGAAATATCGCTTAGGTCGTCGTATGGATGAAAACGTTCTTCACTTGACTTGGATAGTTCGCACTGATCGCTGTCGAAATCAAAACTGACTCCCGTCCGGCCAGCGAACACGTATTTATACTCAGAGCCAAGAAAATTCTAGATACCGAAGGTTCGAGGCCACACCAGAACAAAAGAAACCGTTTCCGCGAAGCAATAAATTATTCTTATTACCAACCGGTAGGTAACTACTCGACCCCACGACTCATACGAATTTCGACTCTATAGTAAAAGACTGAAGGTACAAATTCCTTTACCAAGTTACTTAAGTACCTACAAAAGTTCTCAGAATTATTGAGTACCTACTTATACGTGTCGGATTTTTCTAGAATTTGCTAGGCCCTGGTACGTACTTCTATTCTGGAGGTTTCGACTAGCAATGCGTTTTAATTATTCGGTGATACTCTTAACTTTGTCGAAGAAACGGCGTGTTCTATTTTCACGGCGTAACAGTAGTTTTGTGTAGAGCATCATAGAAGAAGACGGGCCTAAAGGTTCCTTTAAACGCAAGGCTACACAAAAACCTATTACCTTATACCTATATATACATAGATAAAAGATGTTACCCGAAAAGCTTCTACTCTAAAGTGGAATAGGCCCCAATATGTCTGCCGCATGTCAGATGACCCCATATTTAGGAGCCCAGCGGCTCCTACAGTTTTTACTGATATCTTCTTGAAGCGCACGTTGTTATTCTGCACACGACTTGGGCTTGGTCCGGACGACGAGCTACCCATTGCTCGCCGTGAAGATTGGCTGTTTCGCCTTCTATTGTACTAAAATAACCTTCACAAATTCTACTTAGAACAGCAAATAAACAAAACATTCTTCTCTGTTTACACGCCGCGTGTTTCACATAATTGAACGATGTCGACGTAATGAAAGACAGTATTGAATCAGGATGCGAGATCGTGGCGCCCGCGGCCGAGACTGGCTACATTTGATTTCTTTTAATGAATGCTTGCTTAAACCATGTTTATATGTGTTACATGTTTAAACTGTGGCAGTCTTATGCCATCCTAGTATGTCTTAGTGGGATTGAAGAATGAGTTTGAGTGAATATTCTGGTTTTTAGGATTCCAAGGGATGATGCGAAAGCGTATTACCAGGACCCTGGGATCAAGACAAGGAAGGAACGGAGTAGGTTGTTTAGTCAGTAAGAGTCAGACACTGTTTCCCGCTCCGCCCCAGGGCGAGATTCATCATTGGATGATTGGTTTTTGACCTAAACTAATAGTAGGTACAATACAACCGTCGGAGTCTGCAGTTAGATTCTGCGAATTTTAGCGCTTGAAAACTCGTACAAAAATAAAGGTTTTAAAAAAATAGATTTCAATAACAGTTTTTAATAGCAATAACAACTGCAAATTGCATTTATTTGCTTAAATCATTTATTTTTTTCTAGTTATATTATTATAGCGCGTGGCTATTCGCAGAATCTAACTTCAGACTCGCTAAGATCTGACAGCCATACTGTATTTCTATTCCTTAAATAGATTTACAGCTACTAGTGTCCTCGACGCAGCCACATGGGAATATAAAGTTATGTTCCCGAAAACTACCATCCCAAAATAGAGTAGATTATACCCCCTAAAACTTGAGATATAAATCACATCGTAAGTATAATACGTCACTTTGGTAAAACTGTGGTCCTTGTAACAAACTCGCCGGATATGACCAGGAAATTAACCTCATTCCGAATCTCCTTTTTTCCGTCAACATCCTTTAATATTAACCAGGACTTACACTCCTTTGGACAGACTTCATGCTGTTTTTCTTACATAAACTAAGTGAAGTACCTACACGGCAAATAAGTTGGACAATTCGCTATGTTTACGCGCAGCCACTTCGATTGACATCTAAAAAATCGGTTATAATCCTCATCACACAAATTGCACCAACATGACAGTCGGTTTTGATCACGCAGTATAAAGTACACGTCAAATAAGTTGGACCATTTGCTAAGTTTACTTTAGTTTTTAGTTGTTAGAGAAACGAAAGATGGTTATAAAGGATTATAACTATCTTTCGTTTCTTACTGATGATTTAACTTGTGTGATAAGGATATCACACAAGTTAAATCATGTAATACACAGTAACCTTTTCAGGTCTCATTTGAAATTGGCTGCACGTAACCATTACAAATGGTTCAAGTTATTTGCCGCGTACTTACATCAGAAAGTAATGGCGGCATTTTACCAACAGTATGAACAAAGAGTTATGAGGCTCAATGTTATTGGCAAAATCCGATTATAATAAGTGCGAGTAGGTACCTCTCCTAGAGGGGAGCCCTGAGTCCTAGCAGTGTGAACATTATTATAAGGAAAGGAAGGAAGGAAGTTATAACTTACTAATAAGTAAGTATGCTATGCTTTGCTATGTTATAGGTAATAAGTGCGGATGCTGTGCGTAAGGGCCCGTTATTCGGAATGTCTCTCAGTAAAAGACAATAGCCCGTTCCTGAGACCTAAGATGGTCATTTACTGAGGGTAAACGTGATAATTGATAACCTTGTTACTACTTGACTGGGATTTAAACAGTAACCCGTTTTTTTTCTGTACTGAAGTGGCAATAAAAACCGAGCAAGTTGTAAGTCGGATTCACACATCAAATATTCCGTCGCAACAAAAAAACGGCAAAAAAAACGTTTTTTTGTATGGGAGGCCCACTTAAATGTTTGTTTTTATTGTTTTCAGTATATATTTTTTCCTATAGCGGCAGCAGGAATATATCATGTGTGAAAATTTCAACTGTCTATAGCTATCACGGTTCATGAGACACAGCTTGGTGACTGACAGATAGACAGACAGATAGTTCATTCTTAGTCATCATAATCATCATCAGCCTCATAATTTTCTCATTGCTGGGACACAGGCCTCCACTCTAGGAGAGGGAATGTGCCATAGTCCACCACGCGAGCACAGTGCGGATTGGTGGATGTCACACAGTGAATTTGTGCTCTCACAGCGGTCTTAGTAATAGGGTCCAATTATACCATTTGGATACGGAACCCAAAAACCACATCAAACTTTTCAACTGCATTAATTAATTCCCCCACTCATTAATTAACTAATCAATATTACATGAAGCCTCAAAAATTAACACAAAATTTTCAAATATAATCACTTCTTTTAATTAACACCGGTAATGCATAAACTGTTCGTTCCTAATTAAAACACAGCTATATTAATTAGAAACCCTTTTGGAAAATATAATTACTTATTTTAACAGCGTCGGCTGCCTAAATGTAATACAGGAAACACGTCTAAAGAAAATTCCCGCAGGATTTGTATAAAAAGGCGCAGTTTGTGTTAAAAATAAAGTATTATTCGCCTAATTAGAGAGTTTTTATAATGAAATATACATCGTAGAGGCTTTGTGGGGAACGACAATGCGCTGGGAATTGCATTTGATCATTTACTGTGTTCTGTTATTAAGAAATGTATACAAGAGAGGACAATTGCAACGATAACGAATGAGAGGGGAGAGGAAGGAGCTTTGTGCAATCAGCGCGTTTTATTCGCCGTCGACGTGCCGGCTCTCTTCGCCGGGGTAATTGTGATAACGCGATGTCGTCGACTCTCCAAAACGTGTCTGCAATCGCGATCATCATTTGCACGTTTGGAAATCTGAAAATCTTCGTAACTTTACTATCTGTAAAGCTATGGCCATAGTACGAAGGCTGTTTGAATTACCTTTCGTACATACATATGCATGGAATTAGCATTCGTTTGTTTAACGTCGGAAGGTTTGATTTGAATACACTCACAGCACTTCGTTTCAATCGTTCCAACAGTTCCAAATTTTCACTAGAAAATTAACATAACCGGTATTTATACCTATAAACGAAAATACGCTATCAATACTCCATATAACAGGATTATCTATATAAAATATCGGTTTAACTAACGTAAAATCACAGTTAAATGGCTCTAAACGTGCATTTGGTGTGTTTTGGTGCCAAAGATAACACAAACAGCCTGGAACCGCACAAATACTTGCTTCACGCATACTAATGTGTCCCAGGCGGCTGTCGGCTAGCGCAAGTCCTATACACTATCGTATCGATAAGTTTTACTCTAGTATCGATAGTAAATCGGGAGATATATGAGTGGTTTGTGCAACTTTATGGGCCGATAGAGAAGTGATTTGCGTATTTATCTAGTTGTCGCTACTGTTTTCGAAAAGGAGGTTAATTACTTAAAAGCTAAACGTGTCCTGAATGGGTACCTAATATCTAATACATAGCTCTATTCTAGATTTAAGCAACTTTATAAAGTTATTGTGGAGTATAAGTTCTGAGAAAATAATTTAAGTTAGAATAGAATAAACTTTATTGTAGGTACACTAAAATAGTATTTAAACTTTTACTCAAACTCTATGGATACAGTGGCTTATCGAAATCTATCAGAAAACCTTTGGATAGACCGTAAAAACTAAAAATAAAAAGAGAGTAGACTGCGGGACAGTTGACTAGTAAATTAACATTAAAAATTAAATTTGAGCTTAGACTATTTACCTGGTAGAATTAAAATTATATACTTATATTATTTAAGTAATAATTATATATATAAGTACCCAAATATTATATTTTATACAATTAGGTCCTTTTTTGCCGAACTTTAAAGCCTGGCTGACAGAAAGTAGTGCCTATCTGATTATAATTTAAGGAGACTTACGGTAGCAGAGCTGGCTACCATTGGGCTTTGCCACGGCACTTGGGTCGGTCTGGTCCTGATCGACAAAGCTGTAGGGAAAAGGCCTCCTATTGTGAGACCTTGATAGTCCAAAAGGAGGCTGCTGCATGGGATCTAAAGAGCCAATCCTACTTGGAGAAAAAGGTATCGGGAAGGCAGAGACGTCGAGACAGTCGACGTCAGATACCCTAAAACCAACCAAATTGAATCTTTAATATCACAGGCGCTCAGAGGTTGAACTCCAAATGCCTACAGAATGAACACACTAAGTGAGGGAAGACAGTGGTACTGTGAACTCATGTTGCCTGCGAGCCTCACTTTGGCTCGAAAGAGACCCCGCTGCAATCTCCTCAGATATGTGCCATAACTGATGTTTATTCGGAGGGATCCAGAGTGGTATTTTAAAAGGTAACTCCCAGAAAGAATCCCATACTACCTGGACTTTCTCCAAAAGTCCTGGCTACTTTTGAAAGTTTTCCTCCGATAATAAAAACGGACTTCATATACATGTTCTGCACCAAGAATCATTCAACTCTAAACTGAATAGAATGACAATGAAATAATTAATTTAACCTGCAATAGTCGAGGAATGGAGTGAAGTAGTTAAAAACATCGTTAAGCACATTGTCGGAGGCGTTTAAGTCGGCTGAAGTGAAAGTTTTCACGTTACGAATACTTGAAAAGTCCATTACACGCTTGACGGGGTCGACAGCGACCTTACGACGCCGACTTGTTTGTAATTACACAGACATAGCCCCGAGATTTCATTTAAACTTCGTGACAGCACCCGCCGTTGACAGCTCTTTCTGCAATTGTTAACTTCTTAGAAAAATATTATCATAGTCGAACCGTACTGAGGCAAGCGAGAGCGCGGAACACCTGCCTTGACAGGGCTACTTTATAACTACTATTTACGGTAACCGAGGCTTTGATTATGAAGTCGCTTTTGCAGTTAGCGGAGTATTTCTTTGCTTAAAATTTATTTTAAATCTGTTTCAGTCTGTGTTTTTTTAATACGTTATTTTTATTAAAATAATAAGATTTGAGAAGAGATTTATTTCCCCCTTATTATTAAGAACAAATTTCACATAAGTAAAGTAAAAGAAAGAGAAGGAAGGAAGGGAGTGAGTGAAATGTGTCATATAAGTTTCTGTGAAATTGTTACTTTTTTGGTGTACAATAAAGTATTATTCTATTCTAAATTTCTTAATAATTGATTACAATCTAATCTATGAAACTAATGAGGAAAAAAAGAAGTGAAACCCAGGTGTTGGTAAAGGCTAGACGAACGGAACTTTACAATGAAACATCAGTAGCAAACTCTATATGCCACACATCACGTTTTAACATACTTTCTAAAACTACCCTCCATCCCATTATTCTCAGCACGACACACAATTTTCTGCAGCTATTCTTACAGCTACAAACTCAATAAACATTCGGCACATTCGTTCTCCTTGTCTCCAGTAGTGTCAGCAGTGTCGACACTGCTCTACGACAGTGCCGACACTCAGCCAGTAAGCGGATTGGCGTGCCTACATAGTTGTGTAGTGAATTAATAAGTTAGCAGTTCATGCATATTAAGGGCTGTAGACAACCGCGGTTTTCCATATTCATATATGTACAGTTTCAGGCCAAACTAAACACCTTGAGAATGTTAAGGTGGTATTTAAATGGAGGGTTTCTATTGAGACTATGTACTTGTACATTTTCTTGAAAGGTATTGTTGTGGTAAATGTAAACGAAGGGATTTATTCTATAGCCGCTTTGATGTTACGGACTTTAAATTTTAAATTATTGTTGAATCTTTACTTCTTAGTTCTTTATTGTACTACATAACATCAACAGTGAGAGTAGGGTATGTACTCGTACAAAGATGAGATTAACTCGAAATTGAATTTTCTTCCAGCAAACTTTTAAGTTATAGAGAGATCATATCATAAAGGGTAGAGTTCGTACAATTTATAAATAAGTAATTTTAATTGCTGATTTTAGTTTTAATAACATATTTTGTTAGTCTAATGACTGTCACAGATTTTAATTATTTATTCGAAAATAATCAAAACGGCTGTGTCTAAATGTCTTACATAATAGTACCTACATTCTTACTCTAGGGGTGAAAGTTACTTATTTAGTCCCGAAAAGTGGCTAAGCGTAGCAAGGGCACTAAACAAGTCTTTAACTTGAGATAAACGCTGTGCTTTTCATTACGAATACAGGGAAAGTGAAAATAAAAACAAGAATCTTTGTACCATTTAAGGGGTCTTTCTTTTCATTTACACATTAAACCGATTTTCATCTGCTTTTGCCCCTTCTCAGAAATCGGGATCAAAATAACGAATAAAAAATGTCTACTATGTATTAGGAAAAAAAACCGGCCAAGTGCGAGTCGGGCTCGCGCACAAAGGGTTCCGTAGCAGCAAATATAATATACTTAAACCTGCTACGAAACACTAAAATTTGCACCAAAAACAAATGAATTTATATTATTGGGGGATTTATTAGTACGTGACCGGTTTAATAGCACCTATTAAACCAGTATACCTACTTACTTATTTTTTATAATAGGTACAATTCAATATTAAAAAGTCTCAACGCCAAATTCGACTTGCGAAAGAAGTAAATGGGAACGATGAAATTCTCTTAGCGCGCACAAGTGACAACGACGTCTGCCCTCACGTGTCTGCCCGTTCGGGTCGACGCGGTTAGCTATCTTATCCCTGCCCCCGCGCGAGACCACGCCCCGCAACTCACGCGCTGCAGCGCAGCGAGCGACCGATCTTCTTGAATCGATGTAATAATAATCTATAGGATTAACGCGTTTTAAAAATATTGGTTCGATGGATATGTTTAACCTATTATTACTCAACAATGACATTTGTAATATTAAACTTTATCAAATGCACAATGTATTTAAGGTACATTACTGGATAAGGATTAATGGCGTATTGCTTGAATAAGCTAATATTTCTCGTAAAAAGTACCTACATTATAAAGATTTTATATCATCGCGGATTTTTAAAGGTGTACAATACTGTAGTATATTTTTTGATCTATCTTATAAGGTTCAGCCATCGTTTTCAGTGTAAGCACAATAACTTAACCAAAATTACAGTTAAATCAACCTATCTCAAAAACTATAAGAGATACTTTGATCAAACCAAAAATCGTTGAAAGAGTTAATTAGCATGCATCACCTCTATTTTTTTTAGAATTTTATACCCCGTAGTTATAAAAATAGAGGGGGGGGGACATACTTTTTACGACTTTGAGAGCTGATATCTCAAAAACCGTTCACTTTAAGAAAAATGTTTTTTAGAAAACTTTATATCATTTTAAAAGACCTTTCCATTGATACCCCACACGGGTATGTACATCGAAAAAAAAATTTTCATCCCTCAGTTACATGTATGGGGGGCCCCACCCCCAATTCTTTTTTTTACTATTTAGTGTCATAATTTTGTAGCGGTTCATACAACACATATTCCCATCAAATTTCATCACTGTAGTACTTATAGTTTCCGAGTAAATCGGCTGTGACAGACGGACAGACGGACAGACGGACAGACGGACAGACGGACATGACGAAACTATAAGGGTTCCGTTTTTGCCATTTTGGCTACGGAACCCTAAAAAAATGAAGATCGGATTGCTGCTTTCCCACCCATTTTGTTGTTTTATTTTTTCAGCTATAATTTCTTATTTTCTTAATTGAGAAAACAGCATTTATTTCCCAAATCTATGTTATTTTAAAGAAATAGTCATCTAAAAAAAACTTAATTAATATAGATCTACTTATTTTTATGCTGTTTCAATTTTAAACCTCCCTATAATTGAGTAATTGTATAGAACGTTGGGACATGATTCAATAGAAATGTGAAAACAGAGCTGTTTTTTTTTAAATTTAACTGTCAATTACAAAAAATCTGTGTGTTATATTGGGTATAGAATGACGTCACATAACTAACCATGCATAGGTAGTCATTCAAACTAAATGTTTAAAGAAAAATTCAGTTCAATCGGTTTAATGTTTCTACTTCAAAATTGACTTGCAAGATTTTACCCGAACAAACATAGTTAGGCATACAAAGCTTACAAGTTAAATAAAAGCTTGTAAAAATATAACTACACTATAGTCGTGCAGTGTAATAGAATTTCTTCGGTAACAGTTTTTACCGCAGGTATTGTTTGTACAACTTTTCCTCTTTCAAAATGGTCGCATATACGAGTATGTTTGAAAGAAGAACAAAAGCCAACACATTTTCTCATCACTATTCTAATAGACATTCTATAAATTGTATTCCCACGTCGTAACTCTACACACCCGCGTCGGTAACTTCCTTAACTATGTCTATGAGGCAGAATATAAATTATGCCAAGGTATATCATACAACAGTAATATAACGAGAGCAATAAAGGTAAACTTATTGTGTATATTTTAGTAATAGAAGGAAGAGGAAATATATGAGTAGGATTCTTAAAGTAGACTAATAATTTGTTATACCTATTTAAATTAAATGTTGAAAGTTCGCAACTCATCATCAGCCTTTTTTAATGTTCCCACTGCAGGGACACAGGCCTCCTCTCTCTAGGAGAGGGAAAGGGCCATAATCCACCACGCGGGCCCAGTGCGGATTGGTGAATGTCACATGTGTTCGAATTTTTGGTTCTAGGACATGCCGGTTTCCTCACGATGTTTTCCTTCACCGTTTTGAGAGCAGTGGTGATGAAATAAATTACACAAAGTAATGCGCCTGGCTGGGTTTAAGCCCACGACCTACGACTCGTAAGTCGGGGCCGTTACCGCTCGACAACCACTGCTCTCTACTATCGCAACTAATCATACTAATCATATAGCATAGCCGAAGATAGAGCAACATGGCGAAATATAGTCCATCAAAAAGTTATTCGTCGAGGTCACGACCCTCAGCATTGAGGATAAACGACGCAAGGAGGAGGGATAGGAGAGATATAGCATAGCATAGCATCAGCCTTATCATATTCTCACTGCCGGGTCTCAGGCTTTCTCTATAGGAAAGGGAATGGGTCGTAATTCACCATGCGGGCCCAGTGCAGGTTGGCCAATCATGTAGCTTCAGATAATGACAAGGTAACACGTACTCCAATATGACGTGACTAAAATACACTTTATAATGTAAATACGAGCGCATAACTAATTTTGAATTAAACTGAGTGAAATTTTCATGCCATTTTAGTACTAAAATACCTACCTACTCTTATTTTTCTGTTCAAACCTCGGTGTGGTACTTATTGTTGTCATAGTTTTTTTTTTTATTCTAGAGTTTTTACAATATTTGACAGCAAATGTATCGATCCAGCCTTCTCGGCGAGCTCCGCTAAGGCAGTCTCAATACTAAGTACCTGCTTGCATTAAAATTCTCAGCTCCATTTTACCGAAAACCACTACATACTAGGTACTAGCTTGACTAACACGATCTTTAACAAATCTGTCTCGGCAGACACGATATGACGATGTCTGTCTCGACAGATTGGCAAGTTTAGTAGGGTCCTACTAAACTTGCCAATCGTGCTCTCGCAAAAAACGAATCATTGTTATTCAACCCGAAACTAGAATTTAGCCAAAAAAAAACTGAGTTCCCACATATTTTTACCGGCACTGTAGATGGATCACTCAAAAATTGGTTCCAATTAAAATTCGTACGGTTTGAGTGGCGCACCCGCCCGGGTGCGGGCGAAAACATAGGCATAACCAACCTAGCTAGCGAAACCTCTTCGTGATCGCAGAACTTACTACCTATTAATTCGATCTACACCAATTTAGGTACCTATACATATATAGACTGCGGGATTGTTCAAAAGAATTACCATAGTCCTGGAACTGAACTGAATGACTAAAAGAACTCGTGAAGGGATTTTAGTCAATAAAGGCTGTAAGTAAAATTCTGACACGCCCTCTCGAAGAAGTAATTTGGTGATATCCTACCTCAAAAAAGATAGAAATATATATAAAACTAGCTGTGCCCGCGACTTCGTCCGCGTGGAATAGTTATTTTGGGCATCATATTTATTTTTGCAAACAACCTCAGCTTTATAAATTATAGCTGTTACCCACGACTTTGCCCGTGTCAATTTCTGTTATTATTTTAGACAATTTGGTTTTTAAAAGAACATAATTATCTAAAAGTACTTAATAGGGCTACACACCCCCTTGGGCACGCCATAATCTCGGCGGTAAGTCCCCTCTTTGAGGCGTAGTTGGATAGAGATTACGGCGTCCTTGAATCCTCCATGACGCAGGTTCTCACCGGACATGGGAAGTTAAGGAGATCCGGCGCCGGATTCATGCGGAAGAGTCACCCGGGTGTCGCCACTGAGTGGCCAGCCCGGAAGACACGGTGGAGCACACGGTGGAGGTGTGCCCCGCTTGAGAAGAGCATCGCCGTGTCCTCGTGGGGGTGATCGGCGGCGGCGACTTCTCGCGCCGGGCCTTGGTTCAGGCCATGGTCCGCAGCAAAGAAGAATGGCAAGCGGTCGCCTCCTTCTGCGAAGCAGTAATGCTTGTAAAGGAGAAGGCCGACCGCATAAGGCAAGGGCAACATCGTCCTCGCCGTAGCCGTTGCCGCCGCGATCTCGCCGTTATCCGGCCACCGTAGACGCTGGCTTGCGGACGGTGAGCAATGGGTAGCTCGCCGTCCGGTTGTCTGGTAACAGTCCAGACCGAGACGAAGTCGTCGACGGCGCGCACTGCTCCCGCGCACCTCAAGGTGTTGTCAGCAAACTATAGGGTCAGGGTCGAAGCCTCCTGCAGCCGAGGGTTGGTGCGAAAGCGTTATACCGGGACTCTGGAAATAAGGCAAAGGAGGAACGGGGTAGGTTGTTTAGTGAGTAAGAGTTTGACACTGTTTCTCGCTCCGCCCAAGAGCGGGATTCGTCATTGGATGATTTTTACCTACCATAAAAAAAAAAAATAAGTGATGTCAAAGACAATTTTGTTCACAATTACATACTCTGAATCAACAACACATTTATTTGGATAAAGTTTAATATTACTATGTTGATACAACTCTGCCAAATAATTGGTAAAATTTCGGCCAAATTTGATTCCCATAAAAACGGTTCTAGTGAGTTAATCTTAAAAGATAGACATATACTGTTGCGGACATTATTTTAGATCATTTTAAGAGGAATAATTCCTTCATACATATTTTTTTGTTATCTTGAACCGTTTTCGCAGCGCACGCAACGAAAGCCCTCAAAGATGAATATTTTACCCCGTTTTTTCCACATTTTCCATTATTTCTTCGCTCCTATAAGTCGCAGCGTGATGTTATATAGCCTAAAGCCTTCCTCGATAAATGGTCTATTCAACACAAAAAGAATTTTTCATTTCGAACCAGTAGTTCCTGAGATTAGCGCGTTCAAACAAACAAACAAACAAACAAACAAACAAACAAACAAACTCTTCAGCTTTATAATATTAGTATAGATAATAGTGGTACCATGGAATATGGATGTATATTTAAGAGTAGCTCATAGACCTTCATTTTAGTATTGTTGCGATTTTTAATGTAAGTAAAATTACTACTTGAAAGATGGTTTCAACACTCTTCTAGTTCTTGACTTTTTATACTAACTAGTGTTACATCGTGTTGCTTGTGTAGTTGTGTCTTACGCCCACAGGAGTTGGCTGACCGCCAAAGAAAGAGAGCTAAGTACATTATTTTCAATAAAAAGAAAATAGCTAATGCAGTATGTATACCTACTTCTTTCTTCAATCTGACAAAATAACAATTTCGTCATATTCCGACAACAGACACGGGAATAATCCGACAAACAACATTATTATCGTTCGTAAATATATTGTTGATTGTATGTTACTACCTATTGACTCCCACAGAAGTCCTCCTCATAAAGAAAATATAAATAATACAACATTTTCCTCCAAAAATATCATTTACTTTTAGTAAATAAGTAGGTAAAAGAGCTCTTTTACCAACTCGAAGTAGGTCTTACTCGATATTTAAATAAATATTTCAAGATTTTTACTTCATAATTTATGAATAAACTACGGGCTTCTTAATTCCCTTCTAAGGTCCGGAATTAAAATAACCATCATTATAATGATTTATGAAATCGCGCCCTAATTAGGCCCGTCTCCGTCTTTCAACTGAGCTCTACGGGGAGTTGGGAAATGGACGAACAGAGGATGGGTCATCCATCTGACGTCCCAACTTAATCTGAATCTGCGGAAACATTTTGTATTGGGAGCGATTGATGCCAGCAGTGCTTTATAATGGTTTTATTGAATTTGACTAATTTGATGAACTTAATTGGGTACCCTTATTATTACAAAGAGATGCTTTGCCTCATAATATAAAAGATTTCAGTATGTTGGTTGTGTTCATTTGAACGTTATACGTATACAACTAATACTCTCTTTACGCCATAAAAATATTTCATTTTCATACGTCGACTCGACACCCAAGCGAGCGCCGGCGCTCGCGCCATGATTTCGCGCCATCCGGTTGTCAAATTTTCAAAAATAGAATTTGCAATATTTGAGCATTTTTTTTATTGGGTATTTTGATATCTATCCAAGAACGTAAATAAAAAGTTTTATAGACAAATAACTTTCCGTTAATACCCGCGAACGCCAGCGTTCGCTGAAAATTAAAAAATCAACACACATTTGCTTACTCACTTGTACACTTATGACTTTTATTTCAGTCTACCTCCTTCTATTATGCACGTTACGTGAACTCTCAATCCAACCTCAGATCGAGCCTTAATTGCATTCATTAAACTCTGAAATATTCATGCACCTTCGGTGTAAGGATGGGTAATCGATCTCAATACTCAGCCAGCAATAACAGCTCTAGCAGCATTTTGAGCTACCTGCATACTGTTCACGTAGATAGGTACATTAATATTGCTTCGAGACCAATAAGGCTGTTTACAAACGCGCTTTGTACTTTGTGGCTGGCTTGCAAACAAGCCTGTCCCATTATTGCACCATTGTGTGCCATCCAGTGTCTGGAAATTTTGCAATTAATATGGGCTTGTAACCACGCTTCAGTACAGCTGATTAAATTCATGTGACGCCCACTACAGTGTATATTGTTGCGGTGGTCATGGTTCTGATTGATAGGTTGTAAATAGATATCGATATTCCATAGTTATATTGATGATAGAGCAACGGAGAAAATTCAGAAAACATGCATATTTAAAACTCAGCGCTGTCTTCCATATGCATGTTTTCTGAATTTTTGGGTGCAAAGAAATTAGTTCATCATAATCATCATTTGTTCTGTGATTGTATGTAATTTATATATCATTATGTATGTATTTAGAAATATACAAATATGTTTATTAGTTGTTTAGTACTCATAACACAAGCTCTGACGGCATTGTGTGATCGTTTTTTTTTATGAAATAAAGGTATAGTTTTTTGTGTAACTAGGAGTATAAGGTATATATACTTAGCTATAGAAAAAAACAGTAGATAACATACGAACTAGATTCTTATTACGTCCACATGTGCTATTTAAACACGTGAGCTTCTCATCAAAGTTCTTTAACTTTTACTTTGTGGATGATGACAAACGCAATGATTATTGTTGTGATTTAAAACTGGTATCGATTTTTTGATGCCGCGAGAGTCTTATCAACAATAACTATTGATACAATTTGGAGGTTCACTGAAATAGGCACGATCATATCTCGATAATATGGAATAAACATAGAATATTTTTATGGGAGAGAACAATTTTATTGTAACTACCAAAGCAAAGATTACCAAGAAGAAATACTCCAAAAACATAAAGCTAAATTCTTACTTTTTTAATTGGACACTGTCTAAATACACACAAACCGTTTAAAACCAAAAGAAAAAAAAAAGCAAATCATGAACGCAATTGAACAAAATACTGTAACTGCTCAGCTAGGTAAAGACGATATTGTAAGCTGATAACTACATATAACTAAAAATCAGTGTATGTTAAATGTATTTAAACGTAATAATGTTTGAGCGCAATAGTGGAGAATTGATTGGTTGAGTGAGACCGCGGAGTGCGGGCAGGCCAAACTTTCTTAATTAACTCGTTATTGTGCAGCGCACGAAACAGCGCTCTACTCCTACGTCCATAGCTTATAGCGTCCGCACTAAGTAAATACTACCAACTTATTATTTATTGTATTTCACTTGTTATTGTTCTGCTGCTATAAATTATGTATGCTGCACACCAACTTTGCAAGGCCGAGTATACGGTTAAAGCTTTCATTTATTTTATTTTAAGAATTACGACCGGCTGCCTAGTTTTAATCAAAGTTATTTTTATATCAAAAAATTATGTTCGTACATATAGGTACGGAATTCGGAAAATGATGACAAATCCCGTTCAACTTCAGTTCCGTTTTATCAAATCGTTATCCGATGTTAATTTACTACGAGGATTTCGATACCGCAATCGGCTAAGCCCTTTGATACGAAACGTTCCAAAAGAGCTAAACATAACATTCCTACATAAGAGACAAGGCTACGAACCTATTCGGATAATAAGGAAACCCTTCGCAGTAGAAAAGGTCGAATTAATTATGTAGACGGTATCGAAAGGACGGGCCGACGCGGAATCAATGTCAGGCTTTTTCAGACATACCCATATTTGTCCCCGGCCACCATCACACAATGCTCTTTAATCTGACCATTAATGACATGGCTCTCACCACCCTGGGACCGCTCTTTTATTTTTATAGGTCTGTAACAAAAAATTCACCTTCATGCAAGTCAATCCAAGTGACAAAGGTTTTAAATCCTCATTAATTTAACGTTATTCGCTGTTCCAGTGCCGTAAAGTCTGAAATTGATCGGTTTTGTTTATATATCCTGCATACACCCTAGACCACACACGGCACCACATAAATCTTGTACATACAAAAATGCTTTATTAAATTTATATTTATTGATAAACGTTTAAAACTAAAGAGCTTTAGTCTATAAACGTGTTGATAAAGCGGCAAAAACTACCTATAGGTAGGTAGACTACATAACTTAAATCAACGCTCAACGCTTCTCATATTCTGAAAGCTCACACTTTTGTCCATAAAATTATATTGGGTAACTATTTAAATGGTTATCTGAGCCTTTGCTACGTAATGGCCAAAGAAATGTAGATAAAGCGAGATAAATGAGGCACTTGCACACTGCCTCCCAACTCCACACCTCGCACAAAAACAAGCTTAGCTCATGGATGGACACTGCCAACTACTACAATATAAAACCTTTATTTCTTAGAGGACCTATCTCTATATAGGGTCATTACAAAGCCCGCATCACCACAACAAAAGTTAATCAGTAGGCAAAGCACTACTCGGCAGCTACACAACAGCGCCTAGTCCACAAAAACCCGCCATTAAAACGATAAGTTTTTCAATGAGGGATTTAGCAAAAGCTTCTTTTTTCATCCACTTCGTTCACCCATAAACGAACGCTGTCAGCCATCGCCATTGAAATCGGTCTCCTTTAATTTTGAAGCCAATAAATTTTGTAATCCGCCAACTGAATTTATATCGGCCATTTAATGTCAATAAAAGAGAAGACGCCAGCCTACGCCAGCTCGCGCTTTTTGCCGGCCCCGCCAAATGTCACCGAGCTCATTTTACATACAAAGGTGATGTGTCAATGATTATAGTTCGGTAAGTCGGATCCTGAGTTACCGAGTTCCTTGCATTCCATTACAAGGCTAATTCAAGGATTTATTTAAGAAGGCTTCTCGTACACAGCTCGTTGAACGCATGAATGACCTTTGGGTTCAGATAGATACCTACCTTTCTAAGTTATACGAGAAATATCTATTTAGTTATTTTATGTAAGGTTAGTTTCCTACGTAACTATGTACCTGGAAAGTATTGGAAATCAATTCTCACAGCAAATCATATTAAAGCAATCACATCTATCCAGACTGAACGTCAATATTTGCGTATTAATATGTACAAAGCGTATTGTAATTACATCCTGAATACACCTATGTGTGCTACCGTCTTCTCGTTTAATTATGTCTAAGTACTCACACAGTGCCTAGGTACATATAGACAAATGTCTAGCCATAGAAGGCATCACTCAGGTTCCATTAAACCGTCGATGGTGGATTGAGAACGCGGTTGCGTATGACAGTGTACTTGTTGAAGTCTAATCGCTTGACGAGGGAGTCATGTCGACACGCACGCAAATTGCGCCGCTTGTTTACGACACTGTACCTACCTAACTCAATTTGCGTATTGTAGTGAACACTACCTACTTAATCGCTTCGCTAGAGGGTGGTGGAACACTCGGTTTGCTTTGTCTTAGTGCATAATACCTGATCGGTGTAATGGGGGTAAGCGATGCGGACTCTAATTTCAGGCCCAATTGTGCCTTGAAAAATGTAATCAACATCGTTTAATAACTTACCTTCCAATCTAAACCTCTGCAGCTGATTTCTTGTTTGTTAAAGAAACTGCAGTTCGTGTCACGCATTATAAGTTCGCTACAAAATTCAAACAGATATTGAAAGTATCTTGAGAATAATCATCTTTTTGAATTGAAACGCCAAATGGCATTTCCATTGAGCAAATGGTAGAGCCGTGCCGCTTTGTCGTCAGCCATTCGCTTCGGATTGAAAGGGCTGGATTCGATTTCGTATGGAGCAGCTAACTGCCGATCGCTGCGACGAATGAATACCTACACTCGATACAAAGAACTGATCGGAATATTGAAGCTTACTCGAGTAGCGAGTCAATAGTGTCGTACAAAATACGAAACTCATTTGAATCTTGTATAGCAGCTTTGAAAACTCTCTTTAAGAAAACTAATGTTAGCTAATAAGATAAAAATATATGTTCATATTACTTAGATTAAAATAGTAATATTAATAGAAAACCAGTAAATAAAAAACATGGGAGGTGAACCTTTTTATTAGTAAACTATTTTCATGATTTTTTCATAGACACCTTTTCTATTCGCCTCAATTTTCCGTAGTCAAGCCAAATGTTGACTTCTTTGACATTTTAGGATAAAAATAACTCAGATTAGGACAAATGGGACTATAAAATTAGGAAGTACATAATTTTTTTAGACTATTTTCGACCATCTCACAATAAAATGACCATGTTGGTAAAGGAAGGGCAGCGTTTAAATTTGAAGTGCGAGAATTGCATCAAGCCGGTAATGCGGCGTCTCGCCCTGTTCCAGGCCAAGGACGAGTATGAGTGCTATGCAGAGAGTTACGTCAAATGCTTTTGGGGGCTCTGCGATATGCACCGAAGTAACGAGGATATCATTCACGCACCAGATATTAAAGGTCAGTCATAAATTAATTAAGATCTAAGATCACTCTGTCTAATGTATTTACGTAGATGCGAAAGACGAATGTAAATTAGCTAGGGATTATGATTTGCGTGCGATATGGGCCGACAAAGCCTGCTACTATAGGTATACTATATGTAGCGTGGCCTGCAATAGTGAGCATGCTATTTTTTTTTATATATTGCCCAACACTATGAATTATTTATTATCTACTCCTGTATCGTAGGCCTGTTCATAAAAATCTAAACTCACATTCACAGCACATCCCGCCCCGGAACATCTAAATATGTAATCTGTGCGGGCATCGAACCTGGACAAGCAGCGCAGCAGCCAATCGCTTAACCACTGCGCCAACCGTGCCGTCAATTTTCCAATATTAATCATATTCACCAGGCTGCCAGGCAGGGTGCAAGCCAAATGCTTAGAGCATTTAACCGCTCTAAGGCCAAATGTCGTGCACAGTACCTAAATTTTCTCTTCAACTGAAGCTAGAGCGAATCGAATCGGGTGAATAGACGCAGCAACACTCTAGTATATTCTTGCTAGATCTTCAGTAGGTAAGTATAGTGCGCGGCAAATAAGTTGAACCCGTTGCTATAGTTAAGCAGACTGCGACGTTACTGCGCATATAAGATCGACAATGATGGTTCATATTGTTAGCCGAAGATTATGACAAACCTTCACCCCTTGAAATATCTTGTCTCTAGTAGATGATACCTATACTACTAGGTACTTTTATGCTCTTTAACTCCTAAGCCCAGCTACCGGGATCTCAATCCCGATTTCCATCCATGCTAGGCGAAGAATTGCCGACGACGAGCAATGAGAAGCTCGCCGTCCGGACGTCCCAGCATTGTCGACGCCAACTGGGGCCATGGTTTGTGCGAGTGTACCAAGGCCCTGAAACTAAGGCAAAGTAGGAATAGAATGGGTTTTAATAGTAAGAGTCTGACAAGGTTTCCCGCTCCACCCAAAAGCGGGATTCGGCACTGGATGATATTAGCCCACCATAAAAAAAAACGGGTTTTATTTTAATCAGTACCAGTTTGATACGCCCTCACACTCTATCCAAGAACGGGAGAAGTTATAGATGATTACCTTATGTAAAAAAAAACATTTCAGTCAAAACATACTAAAACAGTAATATGGATTATTTTGTTCCAGTTGTGGTGACTGATCAACCAAGATCTCAAAAGCTGCCATACAAAAACGTTAGAATAATGAACGATATTGCAGTGAAATCCTAAAGACCTACCAACAAAATAACACAACAGGCAAATACTAAAAATTGCATATTTTATTTACATGACAGAATAAAAATTCACTATGATATATAGTCTTGTTTTTCTTTAAGTACTTGGCGTACATTCATATTTATTCTTGATTCTTTGATATAATTTTTAAATCTCTCCCATTCCTTGTTGTCTTCATTTTTTCTCATCATTGATTTTAAGTCTTCCGAGTTCGATATATACTTAAAACTAGGGTTTTTACTTGATTCTTCTTCAATATGCTGGTCATCCCAAGGGAACTCTGTAGCAGGTAGTATTTTTGGTACAGCATGATAACTTAATCTGGCCTCCTTAGACATAATGACTATGTCTCCACTATTTATCAGAATTGCTGATGGTTCTACCGACTTATCTTTGCCTCCAAGTAGAAATATTGCTGACTGGCCAAAACTGAAACAACAAATTACCTACTATGATAATTTTTCATGTGAAACCAAATTCTGAATTTAATTTGTGAATTAAAAAAAAAACATATATTTTTATGATTATAAACAATCATTTTATAATATAAATTCAATAAGCAGTAGGCAATGAGAGACTAAATAGTAATATTATATTGGTAAATACCTACTTCAATCATTGGACATTGAAAAATAGACCTCAACACTCTATTCACATGTTTTAAATAGCTAACTCCAGTTAAAGTAAAAATGCTAGTATAGCCCACTATTTTTTTTTTATATTTTTTTTTTGTGTATACATTTTACCAATCAATTATTTATAGAATAATCATCAACCCCTACAAAATAAAAGTAAGAAAATCAGTATTTACAGGATTTTTTCATTCAATAAATTATTCAACTACCTGAATGAAAATAAAGGTGCTTCCAAATTGATTTCTGAATGGTCAGTATGAGCAGACAATGTGGAATTCATGTGGTAGTAGTTCACAATGGCTGCCTCGGCCCTGAAGTTGGAGTAACCCAGGTAGTCAGCCAGTATATCTGATAGTTCTGCCAAATCCTCAGGAAATAGAGACTTGTTCTGTTCTGTGTAGACCTGAAACGTTAGTAAAGCACTTTGAGATCTAAATTCAGTTTTGTTCAGGAATAATTTATAAAAGATTAATTAAACTCTTGAACCCCAAGCGTGGGTTTTTGTTTGGACACTTATTGTTTTTCTATTATTTATTTATGTCTCTAATTATGGTATTCGAGAGGTTAAAATTCAGCTTTGCCAAGACACATGCATTTTAAATACTTCACCAATCATATTAAGGTACCAAATGATAATATTAACATTTTACTTTTGTATCCCAGTTGTGATGGTATCCTAGTGTTGTCCAACGAAGTTTCTTTTGAAGTAGCCTGTCACACTGTCCGTTTCTAAAGCATTCGTCCCACCAATCTTGTAAATTCATTTCTATATCAATATTCAATTTATTTGGCTTCCTTGGGTACTCTTCTAGACATTTTCTGATCCAATATCTTTGTCCTAAAGCCGTAAAGGGATTTCTGATAAATAGTAAACCTGGGTGCCTATTTAAATTGAACACTTTCCATTCTTTTAAACTTTTTAATCCTAATCGTTCTGCTCTTGCGTCTTCGATGACACTTCCTGGTGTAACATCAGTAACCTGAAAATTAATTTAAACTTTAATTTAGTACTAAATAGACTAGGGATCACGAGAAAACTATGATATCAATCTAACCTTTTCAGTGGAGCATTTTTCCAATTGTATCACGTTGTCCAACGACGGCTTTGATTTATTTGACTTATAATATTTGAACGTCTTCATAAACTTATCTTCTAAAGAGAGTAAATTTGTATTTTCTTCCATTATTTTCAATAATCATTCTAAAAATAATGATAAACAATAATTACAGGTGGTTTGTTGACATATATTTTGACATTGACAATAGGATGACGTTGTTGTTTAGGGTCGCGTTCTAAAAATATATAAACAAATATATAAAACCTCCACTAGGAATCTAGTTAAAACTGGCTGCAAGTCTTGGCCGCACAGGCATTGGCCACCATGAAGAAAGTTTGGCCGTAGGATCAGTCGTATAACTACCTACATAAACTTCGAAACTTCTTTTCATAATCAGAACTTAAAAATCCTATACGTAGGTACTCCTCTCGCAGACAAAACCAACTAGTTTTTTCTGGCATGCTCAGCATCTGATCTGTGACCATTTCTAATAAGCATTTATATTAGAAAGACCTAAAAAAAATTACATAGTAGTGTGTAATACGTACATATTACTTGAGTCCAGTGAGAATATGCCTTATTATCGTAAAATATCGATCGTCTCCACACGGCCACGTTCACAATATTAAATAAATGTGTCAAAACTAAAAGTCAATGTCAAATACGGTGAAAATATTGTTGTTGGTGTTTTGTGTGTGGTTGATAAGATTTTTTTACAAATTACTTACATAAGTTCTTTTAGTTGCAACTTTCATAATCAATATGAGTAATACGATTTCGGAGCAACCGATAGATGCTATCAAGGTAAATGAACTTTGAACATTTATCCATATTAACAGATAGTACTATTTTGCGGTTCATAAGCATTCTTGGTTTCCCTTTTTTACCTTTTCTCTCATAATGTGAATAGGGTGACTCAATAAAATGAGCGGTTAAAAGTGCGCCAGCATTATTAAACAAATTCAAGTTCCAAAATAAGAATAAAATATGTTAAACAAGGTGAATATGAAAAAAAAATGATTAGGATTCTATTCACCCTGTTTGACTGTAATAAATTGAAATTATCATTAATATAATAATTAAAAACACAGAAAGAACAACAACCATATGGCAAAGCTTTTATGTGTCATCTATACTTGCCCATCTAATAATTTATTGTACTTATTTTTATGTACCTATTACAGAATTTTGAAGATGGAAAGGCTAAATTGAAGAAATGGTTGAATATGAACTTTAGAATAGAAATGACGGATGGAAGGGTTCTAATAGGAGTGTTCTTGTGTACCGATCGGGATGCCAATGTTATCCTGGGTAAGGAGGGAAATATCTTTTTATTTTGTAACGGTTTCCTATCTGTAATGTTTCAAAATCCAAAAAAAAAATTAGATTTTTCCATTTCATTCCTTAAATTTTTCTTTTTCAGGAGCTTGTTCAGAATACCTAAAAGGCTGTGATGGAGAAACTGAAGAGCCAAGAGTACTTGGTCTAGTCATGGTACCTGGTCGACATATTGTTTCCATTCAATTAGACGACACTACTCCACCACAAATGTATTGTTATGATGAGTGATTCCTCCCAATTATCCTTGGTTTTGTAATTAAATACCCCTTTTTATTAATAAGCCTCCTTAGTTTGATATTGTACATGATATTTATATTTACCAGTAATTAAGTTTTCTAATTTTTCTAAGACAAAATAAAACAAGTAATCAAATAAAAAATTCTAGGTGTTTATTTAAATTAAATAGCATTTAACTTCTCAATCAATTGTTTCAGTACATCTGGTTCAAGGTAAATATTTTTAGAATCATTAGCAAATGGGTTGTACTCATCTGGGCTGTGGTTTGAATGTAATATTTCTGATAACTCTTTTGCTAAGTCATTAATAAAATGCTGAGATCCATTAAAAGCAGACAACAAAAAACTATGATTTAAAATATTATTTAAACAGACATATGGGTGTACTACTGCCACTTGTTTGCTTAACCTATGATAGAAGGCCACACCTAAGTGTCTCACATCCTCATCTTCATCTTGCAATAGCATTATTGCACATTTTATTGAAACAATTTTCACCAAATCAGGTAAGTTATGAAATTCATTTGCAACTTCATTATTAGCAAGCGCTGCTATGCATCTCATATCCACATCGGAGTTTTCATAATCACAGAACTTTCTTATGATTTTCATCAAATTCAATTGATCATCATTTTGAATGTTGGTGATATGTCTTGCTAACAATGGAATACTGTATCTTATTACATATACTGATTCTCTTTCCTGTAATACTTTCAGGAGTTCTGCTGTATCTAAGTGGCCTGATAAATTAGTTTTTAGTGATATTTCGAAAATTATTCTCCAAATGATACTGCTGTTGTATTTCTTCTCAAATGCCAGCAGAACTTCAACCATTTTCAATAGAACTTCTTCTGCTTTACAATCCTGTGTTTTAACTTTCATGAAAATGAATTCACAATACTTCTCGTAATTACTCTGCTTCAGTATTATATTTAGAAGTGCTGGTATCTCATTCCATGCACTTGTGTAAAGAATACATTTTTTCAATCGAGATTCTGCCCACAGATCAACCCCAGGAAAGGAAACATTATTATTCATTTCAAAAACTGTTCTTTCAATATCTTCTAATTTGAAACTCTTCATAAAAATATCTTCAAACAATTTTCGACATAAGTATGAGTGTTGCTCATTTAAAAATTTTCTTTTAAATAATTCTCTGAACTTTTCAAAATGAGCTTTGTATGCTTCATGCAAATAATAATATTTATGGCATAGGTTTAGCAAAATTAAACTACCATGTAGAAAGTTTTCTGACACACAGACATGGTATAATAAAAACCATAAATTGTCTGAGATTTGTGTGAAATCATGAATGTTAAATATGCATTTAGCAGTCAAGCGTCTTACTGTGTGTATAGGACTATCAAGGAGCAAAACTAAGTGATCAAATAATTCCTCAGTAACATGTTTCTGTTCAATCATATCATAAGAGAAACTATATCTCTTTGCACTGTTTGCCAATAAGTTCAAAATAGGTACTAAGTTTGAGTGAATCTGTACTATATCAGGTTCATAAGTATCTTCCAATTGTTCCAAGATATATTTCCATAGCTTGGGTGAATGTGTTCGCAGCTCATCGCATGCTACAGTCGCCGTAGTTTGCTCATCACTGCCTGAAGCTTTCTTTTCACCTATCTGTTTCGGAATTAAAGCCCCATATAACTGAAGAGCTGCATTTCTGAAAATATTTAAGTGTTTTGGTGAGTCAATTTAATTAAAAATAGGGTAGTTTTGTGAAAATTTGTGGGTCTATCAGTTGGATTACGAAAAAAAATGTTTTTGTCTTATAAATAGTAATATTATGTGTGAAAGCATTGGAACATCGCTTTGAAGTTACGCCTAGACACATTTTTAATTCAGAAGTGACAAGTTCCCACTGCGTAACATTTCATACATGCTTCATCTCAGCCATTTTTTTTTCCGAGAAATGTAACTAGTAGACCCAATATTTTCTTGATTGAGGAATAATCCTTATTGTAATGTTCAAATTGTAGTTAGCAGTAAATAGATGTATGTACAACAATTAATTACCTGATTTGCCAATGATGACTTGTAAGATTACTGAAAGCAAGTTCAGCCAATCTGGCAAAATAAAACATCATATCTGAAGCTAAACTACTGTCAGTGACGATTCTCGTCAAGAAATGAATATAAATAGCTTTTGGTAAATCAATCTGATTTTCATCTGTCTTCTTTGGAGTGTCTTTTGTGGTATCACATATTTGTAGGAGTGTGTTTATGAAGTAATGGAATAAAGGCTGAAATAAGGATAGAATACAATTATTAAAAAAAAAAGTGGGTAGTTACAAAATTCTATCATAAAGATATTTTCCTTACTTTTCCCTTCTTCATATCACTTGATACTATTCTGTGTACCATAATAGATAGGCCTGCACCCCTTCTCGTTATGGACGCCATTTTATTTGTTTCTGATATCAAATCGCTCAGTTTACATCTAAGTAAGGTGTTGGGCACTTCCGATGCTTTGTTTTCTTCAGGCAAGGAAGTTAAGAATTGAATGCCTTTTCCTAAAATTAAGAAACACGTTAAGTAATAATTCGTGACGATATATAAGTGTTTCTTGCCTTTCTGAAATCATATTTTTAATAATTCGTATGAATAAATTTTTGGAATAAACTATCGAAATATATAAATTATTTACCCAGAGAAGCTCCTGCAGCTTCTATGGCTCCTTTATGTCGCGAAGTTTCCAAAACATGAGTAATTATGTTCAGATACTTCTCACACATAGTGGCATCATCCTTATTCAGTTGCACCAAAATTGATGCTAAGTTACAAGAGGCCTGTGAACAAATTCAAATCAAATTCAATCAATCAAAATAATATATCAAGAAACTTTTTAGGCATGTATGTTGAACCTTTTCCTGTTGAGCTTCTTAAAATAAAGTTCAAAATAAATAACCTAAAGAAACTTATTGAAATTTATTTGTTGTGAACTTTATTTCAATCAATATACAGTCGGCAAATACCGCAACTTACCTTGACATTCAACCAAAGTGAGTTCAATACAATTTGGTGTAAACCAGATATTTTTGTCTCATCAGCCTCATCACCAATGCTGAGACCAGAATTGTCAATCATATTTTCTACCATATCACTCATTTTAGAAAAATCAGAACTTGTTGAACTTTCTTCTTCCCAAGCAAACTGGTTGGATATGCTTTCTAAGACCTCAACAAATTCGGGCATAATTTTGTCTATATCAATTTTGTAAGAATTTGAAACACAAGTCTCTAATACAACTAACAAAATGTTCATTAGGGAATGTAACTGCTTTCCTGTTTCAATAGACTTCATTATATTAGTTTTAGCTTTATGTTCAGCAATTAAATCATTGTACGCAAAATAAAAGATATCCTCTACACTTTTATATTCTGCTATGGAATGTTTATCTTTGATAACTAAATTGGTCAGTAATTTAAACATACTCTGGCCACAACTAATCTCATAGAAGAATTTACTTTTCATGCTTTTCAGAGCACCATTTACTACATGTTGCATAATATTTGGCTTTTTCAATTCCTCTGAATAGTGATTCAACAATAGGTTAATTACATTTTCTCTAACATCATCTGCAGGGTCTTTTAGTAAACTGACCAATTTTACAACAAAATCTTCTGTGGACCATAACCAACATTCTTTTTCCTTGATATAGTCTAGCAGCGTAATGTTCGCAAGCCTTGTTTGACCTCGTTTTTTGCAAGGAATTTCACTAAAACAACTGAGAATGGTATTACACAGTTTCACACTTGTGATCTTCCTTTGATAATTGCCATTCAAGTTTATTGAGTTCACAACAAAACTCTGCAATCTTTTACAAAATTCTAATAAACCTTTTAAGTCTTCAGTATCCTCATCTTTAGCTTTCACAATTAGAAATATGGAATGCAATTGCGTTAAGAAATTGTTGAGACTATTCAACATGCTTAATCTTAATACTGTACAATCTGAATTCACATTGTTATATAGGAAATCCAGTATTAAATCATACTCCAATTGGCTTGGAATTATCTTCCTCTGTGACACACAGACAATATCAAATGCTAACATTCTTATATTATAATTTCGGTGCTCTATTCCTTTCAATACAGTTTGTTCAATGTAACCAAAATCTTCAGGAGAAATGAACTTTTTGTCAATGATGCCAAGTTTATTAGCTTGCTTCATAATACACAATTGGCTGAACAGATTTTGTTCTGATCTATGTTCTTTTAATTCCTCAAGCAATGTATAGGGTAATGTAGGGAATTTCTTCATGGTAATCAAACACCAGAAGTTTTTGAAATTCTCAATTGCCTTGGTGCTGGTACCATTTAAAACTTTTATGACTTGGCATTGGAATAATTTACACCAATCAACCTCGAAATTGATTTGTTTTAGTAAAGCATAGTACATATCAGCACCAGCGGAAACCAGCCCTGGTTTATACAGACTGTATATGAGACCATCAACCCATTTGTTATCATGAACTAAAGAGAACAAGTTACCTCTTTTTAGTTCAATAACTTCAGAGAGCATCAGATACTTTGCTTTATTCCAGTAGAAACCATTGATTTCCTTTACAACCATCTCATACATTTCATCATCTACTATTGAAATTAGTGTCTGAAATATACACCTATTCAAATCTCTAATGCCAGTAACAGGATTTTCCCAATTATGGTTGACAAAGTTGAGCAATTTGATTTGATTTTCTTTACTGAAAATATAGTCTTGATAGTCTGTCCCTTGTACCTTTTTGAATAATTTAACTGTCTTGAATGATATGAATGTAAATTGGGAGTATTCATATCCCATTAGAAGGAGTAACTCAAACATTGATTTGAGTACAGCTGCAGTTTTTGAAACATCATTCTGGATTTTCTGAGTTAGGTAAGTTGATTGAAACATTCCATACATCATAGATACCACATTGTATGTTTTAGCTGATTTTGTTTCAGTGTCCTTCTTTATGAATAATTCTTTGTCAATCATTTGCAATAATTCTGTTAGATAGACATCTTGTTTGTCCGTTAGTGGTATCACTGTATAAAAACATGTTGCACATAGCAATTGATCATCAAATATTTTAAATCCTGTTTGTAAGTGTGACCATAAAATGTCGGAAACTTGATTCCAAAATTCTATACTTGTATTGGAGTTTTGTTTTGATAATTTCAACACATCCTGAAAATAAGACAAAATAGAGGTTAAAAATATATTATAAATCATTAAAAATATTATAAATCACAATCATTTTGGATGTGTAAAAATATTTTCACAAGTTATTTGAAAAATTAATAACATTTGAGTAAGTATCATTGATTAGTGGATAAGCAGAAACAAGAAAGAAAAGTAGTTTTACCTGTATTGACTGTATCTTCAATTCGCTAGTAGAAACGTTAATCTCTGCTAGAATTTCATCATATCTATCCATTGTGTAATATGTTGCTGAAATATGCACAATTTTATAAGGTCACTTAAAACAGTAAACAACAATAAACTTCAATTCACAAATAGTAATTACTTCCCTAGGTTTATTTTAATGTTATAAGTTTCAAACGATAAGATTTAAAAAAGTAAAAGACAACAATTCATGAAACATAATTATTTACTACATAAACTATATTTACAATAACAATCAAAGGATAATATAACTATGACTCTTTAATGGGTTCATATCCTTCTTTCTGGATTTTCTCTTTATAAACATTAAAGTCTCTCTTTCTATCGAAATGCGAGACCCACTGCGTAGGGCAGGATTTTTCAAACATGCTTCTTAATTCCAAGCATGCCTTTGGTTTCTGTGAACTATCTTTAACATTTTCCTTATCTAGGCATTCCCAGTAACGATCTCTGGAGTCCCAGCATAGTTTCCGCTGCTGTCTATCGGGAAACGACATTTTTCACTGTTTCTGAGCACCTACAATGTAAATTTTTATTTTTGTAATGTGACGCTGGTAATAATCGATAATTTGTAGAAGCAGTAAAAGAATGTAAGGAAACTCACGCACGAGCACTCCAGAAATTATTACTCAGAATAATATCTGTAGTAATTGCTATTTACCGCAACTTTTATTTGATGATATTATCGTTTTCTCTTTATCAGCCCCGCATAACCTAAAAATTTTTGTAGGACACTGACGTCTGACAGCTTGTTTCTTTTTTTTGATGAACCATTTGTGAAGGCTAAGGGCTTAAACCATATCGCCTCATGATATTTGATAAAAAAGAAGAATACAGTTGTCTCAGCTTTTTTATAAGCTTCACTGAGGTAGCCAATAAATACTACAGTAAATCTGAGTGCCATTTTGCCGAGATCATGCCCGTTATATATACATATATGAATTGTCCAGTTTCATAGACACTTGATTGAGGGTATAATACGCCAAATCGAATAACAAATACTCGAATATCATTTGATCGACCACTATAAATCGAACGTCTAAATACTCGAACGTTCATAATATCGAATGGCTATTAATTCGAACATTCAATACATCGCACACTCAATACATCGAGTGTTCAAAATATCGAATGTTTGTTTGATCGAGCGTTCAACGCATCGCATATTCATTCTATCGAAAGATCAATATATATAAAAGAATACAAGAAAACACTTTTTTCTCTTTAAAAAAAAAGAGAAAAAAAAAGAGGTAAAAGGGATGAAAATGCGATTGAAAAAATATTGAATAATAAAAACAACATGGATTTATTAGAGTTTCTGTTTGCAATTTACACAAAATATTAAAATGTAACTGTAAAAGATAATAATTAAAGATTAAAATGTGATTTATTAGTAAATTTTGTGATTTCTTGTATTCTATTATACAGGGTGTCATTGACATGCTAACGCAAACGAAAACCATAAATCCAGTACATGATTCTAGACCCCCCAGTGATGGAATTTTTTGTCGGTCTTTTCTTATTTTTTTTTAATAAATTTTTTACGTTTTTTAAATTAAACTGTATAAAAACGTCATTTTAACATTTTTTGCGAAAAAAATGAGTGAATTACATTCTAAATTAATAATGTCGTCGGGTTTGACAAGAATAACGACTTTATTTGCCTCGGTGATTTTTTTATTAATTTTTTTTTTTGAAAAAAAAAATTTTTTTTTCTTTTTTTTCAAAAAATATCATTGGGGTTGGTTAGAATAACGATTTTATACAGGTAAAAAATAAAAAAACAAAACTTTTTTTTTAAATTTTGAAACAAAACCGACGAAAAATTCCACCACTAGGGTGTCCAGAATCATGTACTGGATCAATGGTATTCGTTTGCGTTAACATGTCAATGACACCTTGTATATATTGATCTTTCGATAGAATGAATATGCGATGCGTTGAACGCTCGATCAAACAAACATTCGATATTTTGAACACTCGATGTATTGAGTGTGCGATGTATTGAATGTTCGAATTAATAGCCATTCGATATTATGAACGTTCGAGTATTTAGACGTTCGATTTATAGTGGTCGATCAAATGATATTCGAGTATTTGTTATTCGATTTGGCGTAGTACACCCTTGATTGAAGTACAAGCCAATATACTTACGTTCCATTGTACGGTAATCATCCTGATGTAAATAATGTCATTTAGCAAATACTCTGTAAAATTGCCGCTTCATAAAGGCCGCCAGTTTAAAAGTTTTCTTTCCGCGAAAGAGCACAGTTCACACTAACAAAATGCACAAGTCATAATTCCAACCAAAAGACGTCCACTATTGGACACAGGCCTTCCTCAAGCGCCACCACAAAGGCCGGCTCTGGGCATCTAGCATCCATCGGATTCCAGCAACCCTGACCACGTCATCGGTTCACATTGTAGGAAGCCTTTCAATGCTTCGTCTCCCGGAGTGCTGAAGTGGCATGTGACAAAATTGTTTCCTGATCTTTAATCTTCACTGTTTTATATTATTTTGAGTCTGTACAAAATTTTTCAATTTACTGCTAAAAAATATCAAATGAAGCTCACAGGTCCAGTAGGTATTCTCTATTGTCTCAAAACTTAGGAAAGGTGGAAAATTAAAAAATTGATTATAAACTGTTTAATTTATTTCTTCAATTAATTTTTGAACATTTTCTAAATTATTTATAGTAAAGAAATGAAAATGAGTCAAATTACAATCAGAAGCCAGCTGATGAATTAAATCTTTAACTATTTCTGTGCAAGGTCTATTCATTTTTTCTTTATCACGAGCTGCTTCCAACAAATCATCAGACACCTTAATTTTACACATTTTTATAAAACCTTCTAGCTGTTTCGGTGTTTCAAATGAAAATACCCCTGGTATGACTGGTACGTCGGGTTTCATTTTAAATACACACTCTTTTAAATGTTTAAAAGCGTCAACATCAAAGAATGCTTGCGTTAATATGAAATTGGCCCCAATGTCGATTTTCTCTTTGATTTGCAACAGTTTTTCGTCGGAGCAGCCAGGGAAGCCTGCAATACCAATGCAGAAATAGTCTTTTGACTTCTCCCTTATGAATTTTATCAGTCCCGAAGTTGTTTTGAAATCTGAAGTCTCTGGGTCGTAGCCCTCTGAAAAAGAAATAGGTGTCACTAAAAGGTGTAAAATAACTGCAAAGGAAATCATGTCACTAAAATTATTCTGAATGAACTTCTTCGCGATCGCAGAACCCTAGTTGGTTCTGCGATTTCCAGTTCGACCAGAGGTCGTCCTCCAGGTATCATCACTTTGTGGACCGCCCGGAAGACATGGTGTGCCCTACTTGGGTGCAGGAGCACCGTATCCTCGTGGGGGCAATTGACGGTAACGATTTCCCGCGCCAGGCCATTGTCTAAAGCGAGGAGGGGTGGCAGGCGGTTGCCTCCTGTGAAGCAGTGATACTAGCAACGAAGGAGGATGCACGAACACGCACTAGGCCCACGCCTCAGCCACCGGATTCCGATCCAGATTTCCGGCTACCGTTGGCGCAGACAGCGAGTAATAGATAGCTCGCCGTCCAACCGTCCGGACCGAGCCCAAGCCATCTACGGTGCGTAGGTACTGTCCTACACACGCCTCAAGGAGATGTCAGCAAACCGTAAGGGACCAGTTGGCTTCGGCCCGACTGGACTCAAGGGTGTCATACCCTCTCGCTCCGCCCAAAAGCGAGAGATTTACCCACTTAAAAAAAGAACCTACTACCTACTAATTCGATGTACACCAAATTAGATAGTAACAGTAGCAGGGCTTATTGAATTTGGTGTGAATTTACCCTTTTGTATTTAATTTTTCAATAGGAACTGTACTTACCTCCCAAAACCACGAATAGATTGCGAATATTATTTTTTTGAAGCAGAGACAGTAATTCCTCCAAATAAGTAGCCTTCATCATGTCACAAGATAAGTGCAGTAGGACCTGCTTTTGTTTACTTCTCAAAAGGAGAGCAGTTTTGATAGGATCTATACTCATGTTTGCACATTTGTGGATCTTAGCATGCCAAGTCACCGAGAAGAATGCCGGATCCACCTTTAAATTATCAATATCTTCTTCAGAGACATCAGGAGTAACCTCAAACGAGTAGCTAAATTTTCCTTTTCCTTTATTTTTTATCAATTCAGTAAGTTTGATGGGTCCATTGTCTTCCATTTTAAGAAAATAACTTCAAACAAATATAAAAAATAGTACTCTGTCCTTCAAACCTTTAGATATTATGTCTGCGGTTGATTTGTTTTGCAAATTTTGACTTGTAGCTGTCACCGATTTGTAGAATATCTTTGAATATAATCTCGTTGGTTGGTAATTGCCTTCGTCATATAGGTCACAACCTATTTGTAAATAACTCGACGCTTAAAAACTCAACGCGACACTACTCGACCACACTGCACAAGTGAATGACAGTGATGATAGGTCCGCTTGAGTCCAAAGAGTATGTACCTAAAGCTAATGACAGAGCCGCTTAAGTACGATAAGACGGAAGCTATACACATTCCTAATTTATGCCAATAAGTACACCTACGTGTTTGATAACAGGTGCAACCGATTGATAATTTTAAGAAATCTATATTGCACGTTATGACGGTTGCACTAAAAAGTAATGGATTATTTTTTAAATTGCTATCGCCAGTCCTCCAGAATATTCGAATATGCCACTTATGATGGAGAGCAGCTTCTTATATCCCCGATGAAAAATTATATCATAGGTACTGCTGTCCTAACTTGGCGAGCCTGCAGTTAGGCTTTGCGAACTGTGCGCTCGTAATTTAAAAAAAAAATCCCATTAGCAGTTCTTAGGTACTGCTCTTAACAACTGCCAACGGCCGTATTGTACAGTATGAAAACACCTACATTTAAGTACTTACCTATATTTTTTCTAAATAAAAAAATTGGATAGATATTCGCGCAAATTCTCCATACAGCAACTTCTACAGTCAAAACATAGGTACTCTTAGAATTATATGGTACCTAGTAAGAAAAGTAAGGGCGTTAAATAAAACACAGTTTTATTAATTAGGTATTGTAATATGACTGCTCTATACATTGATTAACAATCAGCCATATACTTTATCACAACCCAAAAGGTACAATCAACGAAAAAACTGTATAATGGTAACGTCACTACAAAATCCTCAAATGAAGCTGTTAAGCCGTAACATGTCGTGTATTAGGTACTTGTACAATGAACAAATTGCTGTCACCTACGTCTTCTACATCCTCCATTATATAAAATTGTCTACTTATCTAATGACCTAAGATTAATTATTAATTGCGAATAACATGAAGTCTGCTCGATAATGTCAGAATATAATACAAGTGGCAATATTCTAATTGTGTAAAAGCCTCCAAACACCTATTCTACGATCCTCTACATTAGTAATGACTTATTGAAAACTAGTTCCATTGTAATAATAAGATAATTCTTACGTATGTAAGTTATTGTTACGGTTCGGTAAAGCTTCATAATGATCAGTGTGGCACCGATCATAAATGGTAATTTTGATGGCGATTCGATTATTTTTTTATCTACTTAGTAGATAATAAATGGACAATGATAATAACAATAAATGCGTCGCTAAAATGCACGTGTATTTGGGACTTTCGAGACTATTATGAATAGCCACAATTTGCTCACCTATCGTGACTTAAAAAAAATGACAATGTCTTATATTATGTTTACCTAGTCACTTCATGTTCAAAAATTGTAGTTTAGTTGATCATTTTTATTGACAAAATCAGTGAAAAAGTCAATAATGATTGTTTCAACTACGCTAATTTACAATCGTGCAGTGACGTCTTCTAACAAACTGTGATATGTCCTAACTTCAATCGTCACAAACACGCTTAGCTATTTAAAAACTGTTCTGCAAAGAACCTTAAAAATTAAATGTATGTATTTAAAAATAACATAAAATCTTCGACTTTCGGATGGTATCGTGTGACAATACATGTTCTGAATTGACACTGAATTCAGTCTTGTATTCGAAGTTAATTAGAGGTAGTTTATTTACAAGGAATATTGTTATCTTATACAAGATCATCATCGGAACAAATTATAAACAAATCAATAAGTATCAATAAATTATGCCAAATGAACATTTAATATTTCTAACACACTATGGCTTGTGTTTCTTAAGACTCCTTTATTTAAGCTATTCTACCGTAAACCTTGTCTCTCAATCCATTGCTCTTAAATTTTAATATTGAACCTTTCTTGTGGTGCCGTTTGTAGGTATAGATACATAGAATTAGCTATTAGATAATAGTTAATAGCAATTACTTTAGTTAAGAAAACCTACATAGTTTATTAGGCTTTATAATCAGTTTTCTACAGTTCAAACAAAACTGGAGCTTGTTTGTTTTAAGTTTCTACGACATACCTACACATCTATACCACTTATACTAAGATTAAGAAGACATGCAAGTCAAAAAGTTACTAGTAAATGTCGGACATGGCCCCTTGTCACTAGGACAGGACAGAGGACGCACAGGCTACATGGGTGGACTCACTCCTAAGTAAATATGTATTAATATATAGTAATTAAAACCAGGCTATAGTTTTTTATTTGCAAATATAGGCCCTTACGAGCCTTTTCCCACAACTATAGATACGTTAGCCGCCCATCGCAGGTCTGATCACCACAATCTAGTGATTAACACCCAACATTTCACCGCAGTATGAACACGGCCAACGCTTACGTACGTTTAAATTCGAATGCATTCATACACCTAAGAGATATAAAAGTAAATTCTCTTGAAAAATAGAGTGCACAGGTTGATACCCCTACATGCATTTTAAATTTTATTGTCCAAGCAATCGTAACGAAGTCAAGAAGAGTATCATAAAATTCATAAGAGATTTTCAAAGTTGCTTAGAAAATTAAAACGCATCCATGTAACAACTTAACCTATGGATATTGTCGCGTTATTTATCACTAAATTAATTTAATATTCATTGGGATATTCGCCAATCTATTGACTAACATAGTGCATAGTTATACTAACAATATTAGATATAAATGTTTACGTCTACTGACGTCCTTTAACAATCGCGTTAAATTCTAAATAATCGGTGTTGTGAAGCGTTTCAGATCTATAATGGTCGTATTGTGTTGTTGATGAGGACAAACCCAGTTGGTTTTGTCGGTAAAGTCCATTGTATATTTCTAATTTAGGGTATGGCCTCATTGATTACAATGGAAAAACATTTGTTATTAAGAGCTGACCGTGATGTTTGCTATCGGGCAGGATGTCGGAGTATGACGTCAAATGCTCCCTTTTTTTCGTAACTAAAATTTTTCCATCTATTTACTTTATGCGCAAAGAAAATCGCTTCATGGGTTTATATTTGGAAAACAAGGAATTTCCTCAAGTCTACGACACAATCCGACCATTTGTATTGTTTAACAACGTTTAAGACAAATAAAGTCATTAACGATTACAATTAAATGGACTCCATTTGTTCCGTGAGCTCCAGAATAGGGCTTTCGCTGAGAGGAAGCATGCCAGTTGTAGGTGGGAGACTGTGGCCTTGCCAGTTGGACTGGAAACAAACATTAAAACTTCGATCAAGAATGCATCTAAAATAATATATTAAAGTTAGATACAGGAATCTTTAGGTAATCAAATTTTTTTAAAAACCTTGCCGACTTGATTCATATCCCTGAGTGAGACCTCCTGATTGTTTTCCGTTTATATGTAAAATCTTTTTTTTTTATAGGAACAAACCTGATCACTCTCTCACTTGATGGAAAGCTACGATGTGTGTGGCGATGGAGTACGCCTGCCTTGAAGAAACCTATTTACTGTTAACTTTTTAGTTTTCGTAAGAACTAAGCTACGAAAACAAATAAATGGCAGATTTATAATAATTTTCGTAGTTATGATCATTTGCATCTTTTGCTCGACTTACTTTTCTGGAAATGGTTGTTGTAAATATTCTGCCTTATTTTTTAAGAAATCCTTGACTAATTTGCTTCTGCTAATTATTTATAATTATTAACAGCTAAGCCCTAGCAAGCCCGCCTAAGTAGAACAACGCTTGCGTGAAACCAACAGTGTAGGTATAGTTTTATACGTATAACGTTCTTTGCTATTACCTATTACTTAAGGATTTCCAATGGCTTTATTGCTAACTACCGCTGCTTGTATACTGCTACTTTTTGCTGTTTATTTTAGCTTCTCTGTTCTTTAATCTTAGCTTTCTAGAAATATCAAGCAACAATAGGCCGAAGACTTAGAAACTGTTTACACTGAGAACTTATCAGACATACCGTCCGTAAGCCATCCAATAATCTGGAAACACTTATGGCAACTGGAAAGATTTCCATCTTTCCAGTTGCCATAAGTGGATCGAAGCCCAATACGTAAATTTTTCCAGGTAAAACAACCAAAGATCACACCACGACGCTCAGCCGTAGGCAAACAAAAGTAGGGGTGGAAGATCAGGTTAGATCCATTAGCTTTTTGGTATGACACTTAATATTTACCATTCAAGCATAAAAATAAAAATACTTAGATATGCATCTATCGCAAACGTGCTTAGCAAATGTGTCCACTACAAAAAAGCTATTTGCCATAATAAATAATAAGGTGTAAAAAATAAAACTATTATTATAAATTTACAATAACTTGTATTTAAATAAAACTTGCCTCTAAGTAAAGCTATCACATCTTACATAAATTATTTTATAATTAGCAAATAATAACAAAAACTATAGGTACAGACTTTCACAAAGAAAAAGTACAGACTCATAACTTATAATATCTATAATAAATAGATACTTAGGTCTAAAAAAGTAACGTACCGTGGAGAAAATAACGTACAAATATATAATGTAGGAACATTCTCATATGATGTCGTAGTCTTAGCACAAACCGGCAAATGCAAAACATACAACGTCTAAAAATTAATACAATACTTGGCAAGTAAAATGTATAAATGGAATAGCTATGTTATACATACAAACACGTTGCTATTTATTGATGATATTAGCTATATTTTTACGAACAACAGGAATGAATACTTTATAACAAGGTGTTGTATATTTTTATTTGGTATAATTATCAAATATTGAGTGCATCTATTATATTGATACAATGCAAATTATGCTAAGAATACATGACTATTTATTGATGTTTATTTTTTTTTATTATTATAAATGTAGGTACTTATCGGCAGTTGGGATTATATTGCAATGAACTACTGGTGTACTATATAATTTTAAAGCGCTATTTATTGTCATGCACTCTACATATACGCAATATATCTGTGAAATTACAATTTTCTACGCGTTTACATACTCACAGTACGAATATAAACCATAATGAGACCATTCGTTCATCTAGCGAAAACACCAACGTGGAGACCGTAAGTCTCATAAGAGAACTGATTCCACGTCGTGTTTACGTAATCCACACTACAAAATCTACTTTTTACGTGGAGTACTACTAATTGATCTGTTGGAATACCTGGAAGCAGGGCTGAGGCTGGAATAGAGCCGCGTTCCACTGGCCCGGCCACAGCGGCGCGTCCACGGCCGCCAGCGCGCCCGCCTCGCCCTCCCCCTCGCGCACCTCCCGCGCCTCCCGCCGCCCCGCTAGCTCCGATATCTGGCAAGCAGTCTGCAGGCTCGACGGCAAGTTCGACCAAGTCTCATTACCCAACCTTTCCTTATTCATTATACTAATCTCCATCGAGCCTTGATATGCAAATTTTGCCTCCTCTGTTCCTTCTTCCGACTTGTGCTTCAGCGTTCGGTTCGGTCCCTCTACTATAGCTTGGAAAGCGAGCAAATCGCGATTCTCCGTTTCCGTTAAAGGCAAGGGAGGTAATATTTGTTGTTGCTGAGCTATTTTGTAGCTTTGCTGTCGAAGCATTTGTCGCCTACTGAGGCCCACTTGTAGAGTGTGAATGCCCATATCGTGAGCAGGGTTGCAGGGCATATTTGGTGGAGTCATTTGTTTCTGTAATAGCTGTCGCTTCTGTTGAAACAGTCTGTGTTGCATGAGCTGCTGCTGTAAGGGTGGTTTGACTTGTGAAGCGGCGTGTTGCAGCTCTGCCTGGTCTTGTAGTTGTGCTACCATTTTGGGACTGGCGGGCATCGGAGGCGACGTGCTCGAGTAGTTGAAGGTTTCGGGCAGGCTGATCCTCTTAGGTGTAGGATTTTTTGTATCTAAGTAGTGCGGACTGAAACTCGCCGCAAACTGATTGTGTTGGATTTGTCTCTGTGTCATTTCCTCTGCAGGTATTGTTGACTGGTACTGAGTTTTTAACTTCTGAGCCTCTTTCTGGACTAGATGAAGTTCCAAAACACCTTTCGCTTTACAATTTTCATTTAACCGTTGGCTATTAAAAGCCAGGCTGTTCTTTTGTGATTCGTTAGACTGTGCAACTTGCTGTGCTACGAGGCCATCGCTCGCACGACGACCTTCCCGAAAGTCAACCGGACTCCGCGTGATTGCACGTGGACAATTCTTATTATTGACAGATTGATAGTTCAATGGATTGTGTCGCGCAATAAATCCCACGCCCGGGGTTTTGTTGTTGTAAGAAGATATGTAAACGCATGGATGCATTGGACTTGTGTTCACAAGCGAGTTGTTCTCATAAGCCAATTTTTCTTCATTAGATGTACAGCTAGGAAGACTACTAGCTAGCTCACTGGAACAGTCGGACAATTGATAGTCTAAACTTTCGAATGTAGAAAAATTACTTTGTGACGAATCGCAACTCAGATTTTGGCTGAGACTTTTGTTATTAAAAAAAGTTACTACACCACTACTGGAACTTGAACTTGCGTAAGAGCTTAGTCTGTTTTGAACACCGCTGGTTGCGTTCGCGACATCCTCCATATCTGTCTCGCAACCTTCGTCTGTCGACGAAGAATACTGTTGTTGAAATTTTGTCGCTTCTGCTGTGTTGCCGCTACCTTGAAGATTTTGCGAATAAGTTTGGCCTGTTGTATATCTGTTAAGTGAAAATTTGCTATCTGGTCTGTAAAGCCCAGTCGGAAATAAATCACCGGTACCCGCAGTAGACATAGAAAAATTGCCATCAGCTGTACTCGACATCGGAGGCAAGACAGAATTTTGTAAGTACGCGTATGCAGGAAGATGATGATTCATGTAGTCTTTAAATGGTGGCGTACTAGTTTGAAGCCGATTGAGATCTTGTTGTTGCGCTTGTGATACAAGTCTTGTGGATTCAAGAGGTTTTGGTTGTTCTAATACACTACTCAGTTTTGACTCTCCAAGCTGTAATGGAATAGGGCTTGTGCTTAAGTTCACAGTTCCCTTCAAAGGCAGCGGTGATTGTTGTAAAGTATTCATAAGTTTAGCTGCTTCAGAACACATAGTGAACGTTGTTGAATTAGGTATCTTCATAGTTTCAGCGTTGAAATTAGTCGCCGAAGCAGAATTTTGTAGAAAATTTGCTATGGCGTTATGATCAGTTGCTGAGGAGCTTCTTCCACTGTCAATAGCACACTTCGAATCGAAACTTGATGAAGTGAGCAATCTAGTACCATCGATAGTACTTTTAGTAGTTTCAGGTCCCACGGTCGTCGACTGTTGCAGTAGCCGTCGGCAGTCTTCACTTGACTGTTTTAGTATGTTCTGTTGTTGTTCATAAGTTGAGGTGAGGAGCCTATGTGTTGGCACATTGGTCTCATTGACTTTAGCACCTAGCCTTTGGTTTGATTGAGTTACATCAATATTTCGCATGGAAAGTAGCCTAGTGGATTCTGATTCATGACTTCTGGAGATAGCATCTAGGTTTCCGACTAGAAAGCTCCGGTGCGTATCCGAGGGGTCGGAGTTTCGCTGGAGCAGTCTTTGTTCGGTCATATTGACGGCCGCTAGGGATAGCAGTCGCTGCGTTTCGGCAGACGATGAGTCCACCGGTGCAGTGGATATTGTCGGTGTAGCTCTGTTGTAATCCCGTGATTGAGGATCGCCAGCATGAAGAAGTCTGAAATAAATATGCATAGTATTGTAGATTTGCAGCTTCAAGATCACCTTAAACATCTACTCTAAAATGTCATCGCCAATGGCGTATCAGTACTATGTTTTCGCAGCATGCTTACCTAGTGTGATGTTCCCGCCTCGCATCATGAGCTTCTTTTGCTAAGGCCTGGTCGGCCACAGAGGATGGTCTGCGTGAGGGCCTGGTGCGAGCTTCCACGTTCGACACACTGCTTGCCGCTCTCGCCCGCAACTTTTCTAATAGAAGAAGGTAGATTGCAGCGTGGTGATCGTAGCTATTGGATCGGAGGCTCTGCAAAAAGAAAGTGCAGAAATTGTATGACCATTGAAAGGACGCTTCTTTGTCAGACACTGATCAGTTTCTAATCGTTCCGGATATTTCAAAGATTTTAATTAGGACCTACATACCTCCTTGGTCTTAATAGGATCTATGCCTAAGCTCTGCATGAGCCTAAGCACTTGCTCGTTGGACTCGGCTGGCGCGTGTGCCGGACTCCGTGCAGGGTCGGCCGACACCGTGGGTACTACATAAGGTTCCGCCGCCATCCATCGGTGCTTTTTGATTTGTTCTATCGTGAACCTCTTCATGGGCTCTAGGACAAGCATCTTACGAATCAGAGACTCGCAATCTGGAAATAAAATTACGTAACGTTAAAACATTGTTGTTTTGAATACAAATTCCGTTATCTATCTCGATTTATTAATAAGTTACTCGTAGAAACTATAAAGACTATCAACAATAGGATACTCGTAGAATAGACATTGGAACTTTATTTACAAGAAAAACTTGCACTGTTGGTTCGTCTCAAGATCTAAAATCAAAAAGATTCCATCTGGATACATCCCATTGTAAAGAACGCAGAAAAATATACTTTTCAGAATACGGCTTTTGATCTAAGAATGAAGTCATAGCAACGGCTTGTCTGCTTTTTTTCTTTTTATAAAAAAGTCAAGTATGAACTATTGAAGTAAGTATCTATTGACGTTACAAAATAATTCATATTCATAACCTTTGACGTTATCCAAGTCTGGTCATTGTTTTAAATTGCGTAGGTACATCCATTAGTGCAATGTGTTTCTCATAAAACAATTGACGTGCGATACGGACTAGAAGATATATTATGTAGATATAGTTGGGTAAGTACATATAGCTCTGTGACGTAAGGCATAATCGGTTCATAGCGCCTAGTGCGAGTCTGTTTTATACGTTTACGCGATCGACAAGTTTATACGGCGGTTCGATTGGTTCGCTCCGAGGCCTTAGCCAATCAGAGAGTCAAACAAGATAAACATTCCGATGGCATTAACGTAAAAACAACTGACACTCAGTGCACTGTCTGCGTTAAGAGGTAACAAAACGCTTAAAATGTTTGGCTCTTTGTCAATTACGTAGTGCAAGTTCTGAGTCGAAGTTTTTATCAGTAACGGTCATTAACCTGAATAACAGCAATCAGAAACACAGTGCGACGTAATGCGACACGTGATTATTACAAAATACCTACGATTAACACGTCTTACAAGGATTTGAATATGTAAACAGGTTTTAATCTTTGCTTTTCTGCTATAAAAGTTCATTTTGTTAATTAAGAATCTTCATATATCGGCTACGGGATTAACATACTAGTTATTTTATAGTCTGTTAATATTAGGTTTCTATTATAATACAGCTTAATTTGTGGTTCTCCTATACTTACTTTGATACCATTAGCAACCCGCCACTACTTTGCTCGTGAGTCATTGCAAGAGCATCATTGCAATTTTCGGTTTTTCTCTACGATAATATAATATGTAGGCAGGTGGAATATTTTTTAACAATATGTAAGGATAGAGATTTATATTTTCAAAGCCTAAAAATTATTCTTTTCATATATTGTAGGTAGATAATCCGATTTACCTCACGTCTGTCCTAAAATACTTTCTTTCAATTGACCTAAGTCTATCAGACTGAATTACGCCTACTTAAAGACCTTATTAAGTACCTTACAATAGCGTCTAATCAAAGTCCTCCAGTTAATCCTCACAACTGACGTCATAAGCGGAGTAGTAGGTAAGCACGACAAGGTGCTCGCAAAACACCGAAAGGTCACAGGCCGGGTGACTTGGGAACGTGACGTCAGACCTCTGTAGCCGAGCAAATACGGTCGTTGCGCCAAATGACGGTCACATCCGTTGCAAAATGTACGAAGCGTATGAACCTCTAACACCTATGTACCCTGCTCTTTAAGCACAGAGGTAATTTTCAGCGGTGTAGAAGCAATGATAACGATGTTATATGCTCTACATCCTTCTAGTAACTCATGTGAAAAATATGTAGCAGACAGCTATTTTATCATAAGGTATTATATTCGGCGTGAAGCCTAAAAATATACTGGAGTACGAAAATAAACCTCCATGTGTCCCCTACGGGTTTCAGGAATAGAAATGTGACCTTGTTACGTATAGCTATTTCATTGAAAGGCTTTTGTTATGGTGATTTAGCTTTCTATACTTAAATCTATATTGATAATCCACTTACAAAGGCAAGATTTGCGTCACATGGTGGAATGACATCAACTCTTGGATCAAAGTACATAAGGCGGATGAGTTACGTAGAGAGCCGATGACTTAGCATTCACGGTACAATAATAATTATATTACGGCTTAGAAGAGCTTTTCTTGCGAGTACTTATATGCTTTTTGCGAGTGTTGCGTCAAACTTTTTTGGGTAGAGAATACAATGGACTAACTTTAAAAATTTAAAGGCCTTCTTCGTTCTTTCTTAACCCCAACAATTTTCAACAAAACTTTTTTCTGTTAATAAACATAATAATTTTAGGTGTTTCTAAGTATTTTTCCATGCACCTAGTCTAGCCTACCTAGTTTTCAACTTATGATCCCGCTATCGTTAAGCTGTTCAGAGGTCGGAAATTACAAATTTTCTCGAGAGGTCTTAAAATAAACTAATTGAATACAGTACCTACCTATTAGTTTACATCAAGCTTGGTTAACAATAAAGCAGTGGCGTAGCTAGTCCCACAGGGGCCCCTGTGGGACTAGCTACGACTAGTATAAAAAAAAGGTATTATAATTACAGATGCTTAGCGGCCCTATGAGACGGTTGTGGATAACATTTTGCGAATTTATGTCTAGGTCGGGGCCCCTGTACCGCGGGGCCCAGTATAATTGATACGGCAGATACGGCGGTAGCTACGCCCCTGCAATAAAGGCAAGTTGTCATATGGGTGAAAACATGAACATGTGCGTAGGCACGTTCTGTAGGATATCAAATCCTTTTTTAGGCTGTCATAGCGCACTGATTTTCTGGTAGGTAAGAGATAATATGTGCCTAGAAACAGCCCATTTTTTTATTGCCCTTTAAAAATGGGTTAGGAAGTCGTCAGATAACTTCCCCCGCTTTATATGAAGTAGAAAACAGTTTAATTCCTTTACTGATTAAAACCCATCTTTTGCTATCTAGGGCCACCATTAGTAGTCCGAAGATTCCTGCAGCCCAAGCAACCTATTTAGTCTTAGCTTGAAGATATGCCTTCTATGGTATGGATGGATGGGATGTTCACCATGTACCGGTAGCTGATAGCCGTATGACTTGTAGTCTGGTGATGAGGGCTTGGTGAAATTGTACAATTCTGACGCACACTCTCTGAAATGTAACCGATAGAAAATTGAATGGCTAGCGACTCATCTTTGCTAAAGTTCCCATATTTTTGGCAGCTTGTTGAGTCTGTAACTCGAAGTATAAGCCGATATTGGGGATAGATTTCAACGTAACCCCAACAAGCTTAAGAGCGGTCTGTTATTATCGGCTCGGAAAGATGGAGCCGGGAGGAATAGACTCAGCGTGGAATAAGACACGCCTGAGATTTAGCAGCAATTATCCTTAAAATTTGCATAATGATTCTACCTACGTGAAAAAACATTGAATAGTAAACATGTTCGGTTAGTCATATTTTCATGTTATTTACCATATAGGTAGGCACTTTACCGAATACTTCTGCTTTAGATGTATAAACAAAAATAGTACGGGACCTCCCCGCTCAATACCTAATTTGCTAAGCAAGTAATGTTCGTTCTGTGCTAATTGTTGCAAAGAAGTTTTCTTCTTCCCAACGATTAGAAGGTACTTTTACCTTCCTGGTAGTTGACATAGTTCCTCAACATCATAATTTCAGCCAAAAGACACTCTGTTGGACACAGGCCTCCTCCAGTGTCGCCATAATGACTAGTTCTGTGCGTCTCGTATTCTTCACATTCCCCCAAATCTCATCGGGTCATCGGTCCACCTTGTGGGAGGCCTTTGCCAACGCTGCGTCTTCCGGTACGCGATCACCACTCAACGCCTTACGGTTATCCTACCCCAAACTATGAGGTAACCAATATAGATATAAGACAAGATAATATTATGATGTATTTAGAAAATGTCGTCCTTTCGAAAACATTCAGGTCGTGCGTCATACCATCGAAAATACAAATAATTGCTTTCATGTGCCGAAAGAGAATGACGCCCGTTGAGAAATAAATAAATCCAATACCGAAAATAATCTTAAGTAAATATTTCATTCACAGTACTCCCTCTTTACTTGGCATTAACAAAACATAGTTGCGATCCGAGTGACGAATACGATTATAAATATTCTCTTAAACGCACTTGCGCGCTGAAAATAGCCAACGCGCATCCAAAATCTCGCTAACAAAACACCACGCTGAGAGTAATTCAGAAGATACTATTTTATTTACCTTCCTCCTGCTTTCTAAAATAAAGCCGATGAGTGGTCGACTTTTTGCTAGGCGAATCTATTAATAATCGCTCGGACGCAAATATCGCGTGCTTTGCTTGACCATTGACGCAATCGAGTGAAAAATGTGCGGGAGTTATTTAATGAAACGGTGGAAAGTCGGGTGGGTGGCGCTGATGCGGCCGGCCTGGTGCTCCATGAACTTGAGCAAGTTTACGAGCTAGCCGTCAGCCGCGTCACCGCCCGCTCGCGCCGCGTCGTCGCTGGCATTGGCCCGCGCCGCTAATTATTTTACAAGCCATAAAGCACATGTAAACATAACCATAAGTCAGTTGACGTACATCCAACAATGTTGCCCACTACAATAACATTACAATATCACGCCAAACTCCACCACTCAGACATCTTTCCGCCAAAATATTGCATGCATTGTAAACACCATTTTATTTTCTTTGACGATGATTGTGCTGGTTTTTTTTTTAATGAAAATTCCAGGGGTTTCCACGTTTTCTTTTACGGAAGTAGAGTCGCACTGCGGTTTGCCTGCCATTGGTAAAGGAAAAGACTAACAGTATTAGGTGAGCCATGTGGGTGAGCCAGTACCAAAGATTGAGCGAGCGATATAGACCCTTCTTTCAACAACTTAATAAAAAAACGCCATATCATAAGAAATACATATAGTTTTTCAAGCTTTTATTTAACTTTCAATGGTATTGTGTTAGTCTTTGGCAAATTTTGCTAATGGTTCTTAAAATATAGAATTAGTTCTAAGTTCCTAACCAATAGTTATTGGTCCTAATTTGGTATAGCTATTTAACTTGATTTTTTTACTGTGGGTATAATCATCCAATGACATCTCCGCACCCTTGGATGGGGCGGGACAGGGTGGAAGACTTTTATTGACTAAAATAACATGCTAAAATATGGTAGATGGTAGATACCACAGATCTAATGATGCGAGTTAATGGTGCTATAGGAACCAGTGTTTCTTTCAGGCTAAATCCTCGGGGGGCAGTTAAGAGATTTGGGGGGGGGACAGAATAAATAAACGAAACAAAGTAATATTTAAAATCAATTCCGATCATTATTAATTTTTTAATGATTAAATGATACTATGAGCTGAACCAAAATAGTGAAATTCGTCGCGAATGTACGTAAATCTGGTGCAGACACGCGCAAGTAAGCGATCGGCAACCTATTGCTCTTGATTAAGTTCCATACGCCCCGGGGGGGGGGGGAGCAGTAAGGCTAATAATACCCGGATTAATACCTGAAAGAAACACTGATAGGAACTACAGCTGTGCAACTTTTATGGCTTAAGCTGAACCGTACGTCGACAGAGGGATAGAGCTATATCGATTATATAGCTACCTCTTTCTCGCACAACTGAGTTAAACACGTCATGGTAAGTGCAACATGAAAACCTCATCGCGTTTGAGCTTTTTGGAACAGTCATGACACTACACCGCTCTATAAAAGCTTGATATTTTTCATTGAAAACTTATTTTACGAATGCAAATATTGTGTAAGCCTCAGCCTTTTAATGTTCCCACTGCTGGGACACAGGCCTCCTCTCTAGGAAAGGGAATGGGTCTTAATCCACCACGCCGATCCCAGAGCGGATCGGTGGATGTCACATGTTTTCATTTTTGGGTCTAGGACATACCGGTTACCTCACGAAGTTTTCCTGCACCGTTTTGAGAGCAGTGGTGATGAAATAAATTACACAAAGTTATGCGCCTGGCTGGGTTTGAACCCGCGGCCTACAACTCGTAAGTCGGGGCCGTTACCGTCATCCTACATTACTTTCATACATTACTTCCATAATATTTATCTTACTTTATTATCCCGTATTTAAAGATTAATGCTCAATTCAAAGAAATCCAAGAACGTTCTCTATAATTCCAACAGCTGCACGGCTTGCAGCTATATAATTGTTAATTTAAACTGCCCGGAACGAAGTGGTTTTCACGTTTTCAAATTAATTGCATAGCATGATGTATTAGTTACAACATGTTTCCCTATAACTTTTAAAGTGGATATAAAGTTTGATACACAAGAAAATTTTATTTTAAAAGGAACTGTGTTTTCTGATCGCATTTGCATGAAACGTTAATATTTTGTCGGTCCACCCGGCTGACGTCAGAGGCGAGCTGAACAAGCGATCGCCTCTGAAAGAAAATACATTTTTCATAATGTCCTCCGTTATGACAGCGCGGTGACGTGACGGACGACAGTCTACAGAACTGCGGATAATAGCTGCCTTATTCGGCACATGTTCCTGATTTAATTTTTTTTTTTTTATAATTTTTTTAATTCATATTTTGTGAAACGCACAAGATTCATTGTAGTGGCCAGCGACTATGTCCAACAGTGGACGTCTTTCTGCTGAAACGATGCCTACGATCATTTATAGTCACTTGAACATATTTGTCAGTCATCACGAAGAGGCACAAGTCAGAAAATGTAACATCCATCTTACTAACCATCGCTAAATAAAATTTGCTCCTGACAGTCGACTGCATCTAGTTAGACCAGAAGCCAACTAAGCTAATATAGTTAGGAAAAGGCCAGACAGCAGACGTGCTAAACGACCATTATAAAATCAATATTTTCGTCTGACCTAAACCAGTAAATAATATTTAAATCCAGTTTTGTTATATTGTGCCTGTCTAGTGTCTACTACGGGCTTTAATGATGATAATAATATACGATTTTTAACAACCTATCACAAGTTGCAGGTAGTCGAACAACTTTGAAGAGAACCGAAACTGTTTAATTAAAACTCACAAACTGAATCAAATAAAGGCATCATTAGAATCGAAAAAGCATTTTATTTGTGCAGTAGGTAATTAGGTGTAGGTAATATACGTTGATTAGATGTTTCGTAATCGCTATCCGCAATCTTAATGAGCACCGTACAATGCGCAGTAGCTTAGTACGAAACATTACAAACCTGCTAGCACGTCCATAGCAATTAATTTCGCAACGGAAAGGAAATCGTCAACGTACATGAGCATGTAAGGAAAAAGTAAATTATACGCACCTCAAATATACTTTGTTTGAGGCGTTAATACCAACACGCAAAGCCTTTAGCTGTATAAAAAGTGAGACATTACTGCTTACTGCCAGTCGCGTGAGAAACGCTAACCGAATGCGCTTGTCATATCCGGAATGTGATATTAAATGTCTTTTATTACTTTATCGTAATACAAACCGCATTTAATAACGTATTTAGGCGGTTTGACTGACGTACACTTACACGACATATAAGTCCTAATTATTAACTTATTTCAAAGTACCTACTAAAGCATAAACTCTTCGCACCATCCGCAATCCACCACAAAGGTGAACCGCATACTCATTGTAAACGTTTGTTTAATATGGATATGCGGTTCACCTTTGTCATTTGCACATATGAATACACACTCATAAAATAGCATTAACTTAACCCACAAGAAATATACGATTTGCCCTCTAACTCTGGGTCTTGCTTTTAACCACAAATCTGTAGACAAAAAATTAACGACGGATTTCAAATTTGTGAATTCTACTTGGGAATAAAAAAAAAACATGAACTATAAAAACATAATTGTTGAGAATCTCTTAATAACATATGCATATATGTAGATAGATATAATTAAATCATTGGCTGACAATCTATGAAACAAGTTGAGAACATATTGAGATGTATCAATACATCTTCGAGCAGAGAGCTCACGTGCGCAACACATCTGCTCACTCGACGCAATGTGTTGAGAAATTAGATGCCTACCTGAATATAGAAACATGTTTTTCATGGAAAAGTTAGGGATAGTACGCTATCTATTTTTAATTTCTAAGCAGGTAGGTAATATAAACACAGTTAAACTGTTTTAAACCAGTGTGAAGTGGATCTTAACTTAAAGTGAAGGAAAAAACAAATTAATGAAAATACCTAAGGTTTCTCATTCTTCGGTTCCTCCTCAGTAATTTGTTTTTCTCGTCTGTATATCTTTTTAGTCAAAAAACATTCAGTCCAACTTTTAATACACTTCTGATAGAAATCCACAGTCGTCCAATCTAACAAGTTTTGAATCGAGTTAACGAAACTTGTTTGGATTACTAGTTTCCTACTTAATTCAGGAAGGGTTTTCTCGAATTATCGAAACTCGTAAACTTCCGAAGACAAGACCAAATTTTCCACGACACGAACTTCCTATTACGAATCTGAATAATTCATAAAATAGCCTTGCTCGTTACCCAAATAATAATACGCACTCATTTTTTTGGATGAAAGTTTGAAACTGTAGGGTAAGGTCGTTAAAATATATAAGAGCATATTTTTATGTGGAAAAAAGTAAAGCTTAAAATCGACGAATAAAGCTAGAGATTAACATCCCTCAGGCGACCTCAATCTTTGTGCCATGGAAAAGGAAATAATCCGTTCGTTAGTGCTATAGCATGGAGACGAATAGGCAGGATTTTTAAATTTGTCGGAATGGGCACGTTCGTTCCCGCCGGCGAAGTTAGAAGCACTGCTCATGATGAGGACGCAGACAAGGTGCTCCGTGGGAGAGGGGCATGAAACGCCCGTAATAAGGGCCACAGCCGAATGACTACAACGGTCTAGAGGGCGTTTTCAACCGCACTTGTCCTCTGAAAGCACTCAACGAACTGGACTGATTAAAAATTTACGGCCAACTAATATTTTACGCGTTATGGAGCAATTATATTTACACAAAAGATTGCATAGGTAATGTTTCTTTTCCGAAACATAGTCAGATGGCCCCCCTACCCAAACGTGTCCCAAATAACACAAATAAAGTTATAAACAATGGTAGACATTTTCGCCAATGCCCTTCACTGTTTCCTAATGTTTCTATCAAGTTACAAATTGGTAACCGCGTCACGTAACATCTTCAACCACCTGAACAGGACCGAATCTCTGGAGGTCGCTCGGGCAATATTCCCTGAATAAAAATACAGTATTTACCAAATAAATATTACTAGTAAAACATAGCAAACTTAATTTATTGTGTGCAACAAAATTGAGCAGTCTTTTCCCATGAGTCAGTTTACTTCCGACAGTCAGTGTAAAAATATATATAACTTCTGGTAATAACTTTTTATTATATTGAGTCAGCATAAACTTTATATTAAAAAGGACTTTTGACCGTATTTGAAAGAAAGAAGGTCTTGGTCTTAACGAGCATAATAAAGATGGATAACGAGGTGATCTTATAAAGGTTTCATGTTTTTTTTCCTTATCATATAAAAGTAAACTGCTGAGGACTTGATTTCGGACAGCTTTGAACTGGTCAGCAAATCCAAATACAAAGATAGTCCAATAAAGTCTTATAAAGGTAATCTTGAAGCTAAAATTAAGTTAATTTAAGGAGACTTATGCATCCGAAAATCCTAATTATAAAGACTAAATTATAAAAAACTTAGAATTTTTTATATCTTCTTATTTATTCTGTTTATACAAAGTCATTAACATTTCTTGCGTCAAACCTTCAGCGAGAAATGTATCGACGTACTGAAGTAACGTCAGCACCCACTATTTCTGGATCACGCCCGTCATCGGCATCAAGGTGCTCATTGAATTAACTAAAAAGGACACACACATCGTGAAAGACGTTGCCCTTTTTGAGTACTTTACTGGGGTGACTTTGCTTCGTCATCTAGACAACATCTGAGGTTATAAAATAACATTTATTTGATAGCTGTTGGCTCTTCTCAGTTGTACACGTGTGTAGTCACATTTACAATTAAATTTTAAAACGTTTACACGGATTTTCTTGTAATCCAATTATCTAATCTCTCGAATGTAAACTGCGTCAAAGCTGTTTATCTTCTTTTGTTTGGTTTGTCTTTAGCGACAGTTGATATTATTATGTTGATACCTGAATATACGTAAGAAATGACCTAGTCTAATATTGATAAGATAAATATTTTCATGACAAGGGTATTAAGATTCAATTCATCATGTGCAACTCACGTGCTGAAAAGTATGAAAATATAATCTCTTGAAGTCAAAGCAATGACTATTGATTTAAGGTAGGTATCCTTAGGCTTTATTGTTGCGAATGCGTAATTTTCGGTGTATTATACTGGGTAGGATCTTCGAGTGAAGACGTGTAATCTGCGTCATTCATTGTACCTACTCCACTCTTTGATTTTAATGTACCCACTGAAAATAGCGATAATCTTGCTGAAGGCCATGAAATGAATCTCAATAACAGTGTCACACTTACAAACAGTGATTTGACTTCAAAAGGAGTCGTTTTAACTTTCTTATCAGTGTAATTCATACGGCTGAATTACTCAACATAATAGAAATCCAACGCTCCTTGGTAATCGAATCTGAATTAATAGCTTTTGGCGTCGGCCCATGGCCATGGTCAGGAAATTTAAATAATAATTTCATTTGTTACTGGAATTCTTACAAGTTAATCGTAGCAGTTGGAAAGTTATTTGAATTTAATAAGTACCAGTACGGTTTTCATGTCAATCGTTCTTCAGAATTAGGTTCTCTGATATATTGTTTCAACAAATCTGTAAATAAAGATAAAGTCGAGCAATTGATGTTATTTCCACAAGACTACGTGTTGGGCAGTCATAATTTATTGGTCTGTATTCGCGGTCGGTCCACGGGATGCATGATTGAACATCGCCGATGACGCAAGTGGACGGCCGCTTATCGATTTCATTATATATTTTTTATCTTTTACGTTCACAATAGTTTCCAGGATAGTGTAATGCTTCATTAAGACTGACTAATTACAGATAATCCTTTTGGATTTGAAGCATTTGACGTAAATTGGTATCTAAAACTAATGTAAAGGCGCTAACAAATTGTGGTACCTTTGGTACTTATTACGCATTTTCTGAAAATGTTTTTTTTTATATGATTAGGCTCGCGTTTGATCACTATTCAACTGACGACCTAAGCGATGAGATGGCCGACGATGAAGGATGTTTAACTCTTGACTTAAAAAACCCTAGGTTGAAGCTGTCAGCAAACACAGGCTCCGTCTGGAAATTCCACTCTTTAACTGTACTGTACGCACAATTAATGTATGAGTGTTGACGTTAGCGAAAAAATATGAATAAAACTGTTATATCAGTGTTTATTATTTTTGGTTTGAGAATCTTTAGAAAAATCCGTTATTTAAAGTACAAAGTTGGAAGTTACCGTAATGCTCAAGGACTTCTTCTCGACTTACAATGTTTATTTAAGGTGAAATTTTTTCCTTAACCTCGTTTATTTAAGAATTGTTAAGTTATATTTTGGGAAGGGAGAACCTTTACGTTATTTTTAGCATTTAGTTGTTTTTAACTTGATTATACACGAGTTCTTATCACGTTTCTGAGTCTTGTGGGTGTATTTATAAAGTTGGTCTACTTTATGTACCTACTTGGAACTCTACGTTAATGTATACTACCATCTTAGGTTAATGGTATATTAAAGGTAACTGTTGCGTTGGGATAATTTCCTTTTTTCACGCGGACGAAACCGCACGTAGCGTGAATAGAATCAAATCCACTGTCAGACTGACCTTACCTATTTGTAATTAGGTCCTAGGTTACTTTAAATTTCTTTAAATTGTGTTTCTAAGTTTATAGTCCTGCTGACGTATTATTGCATATATCATTTTTATCAGGCATTTAGATAGATTTAAATATGACTATCGAAATAGATATAACATTAGTATTCACATATAAAAACAAATCACTTGTAATGCAAACAGTAACAAGATATTTACAAAAGAAACTTAATCACATAAAGAGGAGAGTTACGTAGGATTGCGATTTGAGTATCAAATTATAAATTTAAAAGAGAAAATACTAAAGCTACCCGTTGTAAAACAAGATTAAAAATAAATCAGATTGCAAAAGAAACTGTTCTGTGTACCCAAAAGCTTTACAGTCGGAGCTTAATTGAACAAAAATAAAAACGCTCCATTTTTTATCGAAGTCTGCGTAACATCTCAAAGCTATTAAGACACTCGACGTGATGGCTACAAAGAACCTTCTTAATTAGAAAGAAAATTGGTGAAGTTAGACGAAACGTGTCAGTCAGTCTGAGCCCCAGTTAATCTCTTGGTAGCACTTGAAAACTTGCTCATACAGAAACGGTTTTCTTTTGAAACTCAACGCGAGGAAAGTGGCATTGTTACTTGCATGTCTACCTTTTCGAGCAAATGAGTTTTCACCTACATCGCCCTTTAAAATAAAGCGAAATTGTTAGTCCAAGACTGTACCTACTCAAAACGTGCCTTGAAACTTGAGTAAAGACGAGATCTCGAACCGTTTAGTTGGAATCATAACGATTAGCAGGCCGACGATAAGCACATACGTCATCCGTTTGAAGAGCGTCAAGGGTAATTTAGTTTACAGTTTCGGTACGATAGTCGGACAATGCTGTGACGTAACAACCTTGAGCGGTCTTCAATGAAGAAAGCAATGTCGAGGCTTGCTCAACGTACAATCAAGAGATATTTTTCCTTTCCGCTCTACTCAGCACAATCTTCTAGTAGCCATGAATATTGATACATACATAATATTGTATAGAGGCTGGAAAATGTCTCGACGGTTTCACGGGTATCACATTACGTATCGTCGAGAGGCATTGAAACTTCGATAAGTATCAAATTGAGACGTAATGAGTTTGCTGTCGCTTACCTTCGCTCATAAAATATGGTATCCTAAATCTGCCGGAGAGCACCCTGTCTCGTAATGACTGAAGAGTGGAGCCGTCGAAAGGCAGTGCCCCACATACGAGCACGTATAACACCACGCCGAGACTCTGCGGAAAGTATATCATCATTAGTCTTGAAAACTTGCCTCGTTACCTATCTAGGAGAAAGAAGAGATAATTTTAATATTGAGTATAGCTACAAGAACTTGAATGTTAGTGTTCGAAGCTAACACTATGTTAGCGTAAATATAAGTAGGTATATAAAAATTATATAATAATAGTGATAAAAAGTTTTGCATTTAAATTCCTTAGTGCTAAATTCTTTTATGCATAACTCACCTACTTATATTATTATTAATATTCCATAGAATACTATTTACTTTCAAAATAAAAGTTCGTAATAAACTTTCGATAAAAATAATGCCTAGCAAATGACATTTATTATTATTGAGCCATAAATAATAAAACTGTAAACTCGTGCTATGACGCTATCATAAAATAAATATGGTTTCTAGTGCGTCAACTGTGACGAAATAAGAAGCTAAATTACGTTAAACTCTCACAATTGTGAAAAATAAATTAACCTTTGAAAAAGTCATAAAAGAAATTGAGTTTTATTGATTCAAAAAAAAGAGATTATTGTCGGTAGCTTTTTGTTTGTTTCTTAAAGATTTTGGTGTCACGATGAATTGTACCTAATTGGTGCAAGACTTACCCATATGTCAATTTCTGGGCCAGTGTATCTCTTGCCCTCAAAGACTTCAGGAGCAGCATAAGGAGGAGACCCACACCATGTCGCTAGAAGCTCGCCAGTTGCGTAATAGTTACTAAATCCAAAATCCGCAATCTTGATGTTCATGTTGGCATCAAGTAGCAAATTTTCCGCCTAGAAGGAAAAGTTTTGATTAAAAAAACAAAATAGATCTTAAAGCGAGAGCTACTGACGTAAAATGTTTCATGCATAAACGTTATGAATAGTCGCCGCATTCATGGAAGAGGAAATTAAACTCTGTACTTGAATATTGTGTCGCCACTTTTCCCTTGCGCCACTAATATATGCAAGACGCGAGCCATTTCAAGGTGCTTCGCTGACAGTTCGTTAATACGTATTCCTATTTATAGTACAGAATTCATGAGGTTAATAATAAACATTGAATCATCTTTAACCCGGAATTCCCAAATACCTTTTTTTTTTTCCTGTGGCAACACTACAGCTAACAGCTGATTAAAATTAGTCCGTAGTAAATTTAACTTTAAATATTGTTTTTCTGTATTTTTAAGGCCTATTTCCATTTACTCTTCAAGTAAATACAATATTAATCTTTATTTAGTGTTTATTCGTGTATTAAAGTGCAAAAATAAGCGAAAAAATCTCAATAAAACTTTGACAGTTAGTGGTTACCGGTACGAGTGATTTTTGCATTGTCATCTTGTTAACAGGTACATTAATCTATATTTGAATTACTATTATATTATTTGCGCATTTTTATTTAATTATTATTATACTTGTCATTCTTTTATTCGCCTAGAATTTGTTGTGAATGACATTTGAACAAAAGTAAACATAACCTTAGTTAGTTGGTGACAGAACTTAACTTTCTAAAGTTCATTTTCTTTTCACTAACTATCTTCTGAACTTCTTTACAACTTATCTAGTCTTATTCTATTTCCTTTTCATTTCTCTATAACATCCTAATCATGCCTATGACTCGTAGCGCCTATGCTCGTCAGGAGGAGTCCAAACTCAGTCTGGCTTTGAGCGAATTGAAGGCGTCGCGAGAGTACTGTGACCAACTGAATAAGGAAATAGATGACAATGAAAATGTCCTCTTAGAAGCCCACTTAAATAATAAAAAGTTAAGAAAAGAAATGGCTCAGTTAAATATTCAACTCACTGATGCCATTGAAGACCGAGATAGGCTCCAACTTGTTGTGGACGGGTTCAGCCAATGCTGTACAGAGTATGAGCATGCTCTGAATCACAAGTACATATTGCAACAACAGCTGCAAGAGGCAAAAACTCAAATTTCACAACTCGAGACAACTAATCTGAACATCACTGCCTCGCTGAATCAGAGTCTGTTCAGCGAGTTGGTGCCTATTGCTCCATCACTAGTTACAGAAATTAACCCCTCTTATACTATAGATTTAACTTGTGATGATGACTCAAAATCATGTAACAGAGTGAGGGTAGTTACTAGTAAAAATAAACTGAAAAAGTATATTAAAATCAATAAATACATTGTAAAAACCAAGAAAATGGTTAAGAAACAAAAATTCTTTATTAAAAATGTCAAATTAAATAGGGAAAGATTGCACTTATTGAAACAATTAGATATATATTCTTCAAATTTAGATAAAAGTACAAAGAAATACCAAACTGACACAGAAGATCTGCAAAGTGAATTAAGCAGGCTTCAAGATAAACTTAATTCAATGACCATAAAATACAATGCTTCTGAAAATCAAATGCGGGAATATGTATTGGCGATGAACAAGCTGGTGAGCTCACAAAAAACGCATTGTGAGCAATGTCAACTAACATCTATTGCTTCTGCATCAGACCATTCATTGACAGTATGTAATACCGCATTATCCCAGTCTAGTGTTAGTTTGCCCAATGAAATTACTAATTGTTTATCACAACAGGTAATAAATAAAGATATAGTTATTTTTTGTGATGAAATTGGAAGAGGTTTAGGCCACCTTTTGAAAAATGAATATCCGGGGCACTCTATAATAAATAATTGCATGCCTGGCTGTTCGCTGTTTGATGTAATGAAAAAAATTATAAAATGTAAATTTGATAAGGACTGTATACTATTAATTTTTGTTGGTAATAGAAGCTATGTGAACAAAGGAGAATTGCTCCAATATTATAGAACATTATGTAACCTGAGTGTAGCAAAAATTGTGATGTTCACATTCCCATATAGCAAAAGTTTGCCACAGGAAGAAAATAGCATTAGATATAAGATTAATATTACTTTACACAATATGATGTTAAATAATAATTTATTTCATTTGATTGACACCAACAATTATGTTGGCACTGATTTTTATTTGAGAAAAGATAGATATCTTGTAGATAATTACTATCTTTCAAAATCATGTAGAAGACAGATAGCTGTGTCGCTATCATATTATTTTTTTATTACAGCCAAGAACTTGGCTAAACAAATTGCTCCTATTGAGCAACGCAATGACATGACTACTGACTTTGCCAATAACTTGGCATCAAATATTTATTTAAATTAGAAAGTAAGACAACAGAGTCAATCTCTAGCAATAATAATATATTGTTGAATAATTATCAGTCCATTCGAGTATCAAAGTCACTAAATAGCATCAATCTGGTGCATCAAAATATTCAAGGTTTAATGAATAAAGATTTAGAAGTCGAACTTTTTCTTAATTGTAATAAAATTGATATTCTATGTATAACTGAACATTGGCTGAAAAGCCACCAGCTCATGTTTAATTTTAGTAATCACCAGGTTGGTAGCTCATTTAGTAGAATTGATGCCATACGTGGTGGCTCATTGATCTTAGTAAATAACCACCTGAAATATAAAGAACGGAAAGATATTGTTAGTCTGTCTGTTGAGCGGTCAATAGAAATAGCCTGTATTGAGTTGGACCAGTTTATTATATTAAGTGTGTACAAACCCCCTTCTGGATTGTATGACTGTTTTGAAAAAGTAATGGATGAAGTATTTCATAAGATTTCCAACTCAAACAAGTTCATAATCACTTGTGGTGATTTTAATATTAATCTGTTAGAAAACTCAGCTTTATGTAGTAAAATTATAAGTTTATTTCAGTCCTACAATCTTGTTAACTTGTTTTTTGAGCCCACTAGAATAACTCCTACTAGTGCTACTTGCTTAGATAATATTTATACAGATGTTGTCCCAAGCCACAAACAAATTATAAATTTATTAGAATCTGATCACTGTGGTCAATTAATTACTTTTGAAAACCCAAACAACAAAGTGGTTAAAAAGAATATCACTGTCAATCCTAAAACTGTGAGTCGTTTAGAAACTTTTAAAACTAAACTTGCTGATAAGCTACCTATGTTGTCAACCCTAGATGATATCAATCATCAATATGAAAGCTTTTTTAATACCTACTGTAAGCTATTTGATGCCACCTTTATACCTAAAACTATTTCAGTTAACAATAATGCATCTTTTGGTGAATGGGCTACCGTTGGTATTCACAAAAGTAGAAATCGGCTTTATGAGTTATATGATGAAAAGATTTATATTAACACTGCTGAATTTAGTTTGTATGTAAGAAATTATTCCAAATTATTTAAAAAAGTATGTTCTGTTGCAAAGTCGCGTTATTTGAGTTCCAAAATAAAAAATAGTAATAATATAATTAAAACGACTTGGAATATTATAAACAGTGAAACCGGAAGATCTACAAAACAATGTAGTGACTATAAACTTGTAATAGACGACAATGTCATTCAATCGGACTCTCAAGTTGCTGCGGCTTTTGAAAACTTCTTTTCAGAGATCCCCATATTAACAACTAAATCTCTGAACTCATCACCCATTGCTGCAGAGTCTCTGCTTAAAGAAAATGTTAAAGTTTGCGATTCCGAGTTTAGTTTTGAACATGTAACCTACAGAGACATAATTAAAACTTTTAACACTTTAAACGTCAAAAAGACAACAGATTTATGGGGAAATTCTGTGAATGTTGTAAAATCGATTATCAACGTTGTAGCTCCTAGTTTAGCACATATTTTTAATAGTTGTATTGATTGTGGTGAGTTTCCTGACTTAATGAAGTATAGTAAATTAATGCCATTGTTTAAAACGGGTAGTACAACAGACCCCACGAATTATAGACCCATTTCAGTACTACCTACCTTTAGTAAAATATTTGAAAAACTTATTCTAGAACAGTTACAAAGATTTTTTAATAAACATAAATTGTTACATACGAAGCAATTCGGTTTTACAAGGGGTCGTTCAACAACCGATGCTGGTGTTGAACTTTTAGGACATATCTATAACGCATGGGAAGACAAATGCGATGCTTTGGGCATTTTCTGTGATTTGTCCAAGGCTTTCGATTGTGTTAACCATAAAACTTTAATCAGGAAACTCCACCATTACGGGATCCGTAACTCCTCTCTGGATCTTCTTACATCTTATCTCAGTGATAGGATTCAGAGAGTTGATATAAACGGGCAAAGATCACATGGATCTGTTATAACGATGGGTGTCCCCCAGGGCTCAATTCTTGGCCCGTTTTTATTTCTAGTTTATATAAATGATTTACCTTACCTAATAAAGGATTACCACGATATAGTGTTGTTTGCAGACGACACTTCACTTTTGTTTAAACATAAACGTCAGCAGTCAAATACTGACGATATAAATATTGCTCTGTCTAAAATAGTACACTGGTTTAACGTCAACAACCTGCATTTAAATGAAAAAAAAACCAAATTTATTAAGTTTACAATGCCTCATGTTAGGCAAGTTGAAACTAGTGTACAAATAAAAGGTAAAGATTTGAGTCCTGAAGATACCATAGTGTTTTTGGGTATTACTCTAGATTCTAAGCTTCAGTGGGGTCCTCACATTGATAAATTGTCTAAAAAACTTAGCTCTGCAGCATACGCTGTCAGAAAAATTCGTAATTTAACTGACTTAGAGACAGCCCGTTTAGTTTATTTCAGCTATTTTCATAGTGTCATGTCCTACGGCATTCTACTGTGGGGAAATGCCGCCGACATTCAAACAATTTTTGTATTACAGAAAAGGGCTATTCGTTCAATTTATAAATTAAGTCCTAGATACTCACTAAGAGATAAATTTAAAAACATTAATATATTGACTGTGCCTTGTCAATACATCTTTGATAATATTTTGTATGTGCATAAAAATAAAAACATGTTTAAAAAGTACAGTGATATCCATAACGTTAATACTAGGAACAAACATAAATTTGTGGTTCCTACAACCAGGCTCAAAAAAATTGGGGGCTCATTTAGATGCCAATGTGTACACTTTTATAATAAGCTTCCCAGTAACATTCAAGAACTTAGCCTGAATAAATTTAAATTGTTTGTAAAGCGAAAACTTTGTCAAAAGGCTTTTTATACTGTTAAGGAGTATCTTGAGGATAAGACGGCTTGGGATTGACCTGCTCCAGCACTATTATTGTAGTTGTATTTTATTTTTATTTATTTATTTTTTTAACTTTGGACTTGCAATAATTTATTTTGCAGTTACATTTTTGTATTTTTTTTATTGTGAATGTGAGGACTATGTCGATTACTTTTCCTTTTCCGTAATTTTAATATGATGTCTGACAGATTTGAGTATTTGATGCGGCCTACACAAATGTCCTTTCTTTGGTATTGATCGTCAAGTCGTTGAGCTCCTTAGTAGTCCTAAGTTTGAGCTACACGAATACTGACAAATGCTTACACTGACTGGACAGGTCCACTCAAATCTGTATGGTTCTTTCCTCAAAAGACCATCTCAGACACTAATCTGCATGGTTCTCATAATGATTTGACCAATACATGGTTACTGTATGGACTTTAAAAGAGACTTTGACCCCTGAGTTTGTTTCGGTGTTTCTTCTCAGGGTAGTCAGCTAGGAAACACCGGACTCATCTAGCTTAAACTGACGAAAAGAAAAAAATATTGACGTGTAAAAGTGTTATTTTAAAACCTATTTACAAAATAAATATCATTTATCATTTATCATTTATCATTTATCATTTACCACCATTTACCCGTCACTACAATTTCCGTTGGACAACAAAAGCAACATTTGCATGATTATTTTCAGTCCAAACAGCTGTAAACTTTGATACGAGTACAATCATTTCCAATTCTTTTTGTATATACAAGTGGTTCTATTAAAATTGGGAAAGACATTTAAACTTCTTGCTTGAAATTAATTTTATACAACCACAGTGTAGAGGGGAAATTAACTTATTTTATAGTTGAAGTTTGGGTTAACGTTGATGTACGAACGTGAAGTGGTGGTTGAAAGGACACTGAAACGCTCTCGTAACTTCATTTTAACACTAAAAGCGCGTACTCGCAAAACTACTCGACGCCGACTAACTAAAGTGAAGTTTGATAGATTTATGCATAATGCTTAGCCCAACTGTTATTTTAGTCTAGTTCCGAACTATGTTCAGTTATACGGTTATACTAAGCTTTAGATACACTTTCTGACGTCCAAATAACGTTGAAAATGTGGGAATCTAGACACACGGCATTGTGTTAGCCAAGTTCGCGAAGCAAAAGAGCGGAACACCGCTGTGGGAACCCGAACAACACACGATTCATTTCGGTCCGCTTTTGATCTCCCATAACTGTAATTTGACCTACAAGCTATTCGTATCAGATCTTTATTTCTTTATCTGTATTAACAAATAAAAGTGACTTCATTTCATGAGAAATTGACGTCCGAAAATTTCTATTTTTATCACTACATCTCTTAAACGTTAGAGAACTTTCAAGCAAATGTAACAACTTGCCAAGTCGCACTCAACTGACGAATGTAGAGTACAAGTATTAATGAAGCTATGATTTAAGGAATTTCGAGAGAACTTAGTATGCAGTTAAATTTCAATACCTTTATCAGCAGAGTTGTAGTAAAGATCATGGATTTCTTTCACATTTACATTTATGTGGGATATATTATTATATTTCACGATAGGCAGGGGCCTTAAGTCCCTAACGTAATTAAAAATTATGCTGGTCTCTTCAGCTTAAAATTATATTTTTTAATTAACCTGTTCCCAGCGAGTGGGTATAATAAATACTGGGTATATCTAAATGGGTTAGTATTTCAAGGCTTCGCGCTTAACTTGCCCGGCAATAAATAACCCCGAGTAATTTATAGTTCGTAATGAAAGTTATACTTAGTATTACCTACATATTTTACATTACTGAGTAATTATTTAAATAGTGTTTAGTCCATTTATTGATATTAACTAATATACAGTCTTCTTCACTTAGGATTGTAAATTTCTTGACCGTCTCAGTACAAACCGTATTACTCTACCTTGTAGAAATGTTTATAATTAATCTATCCACACTTCTGTGGTGGTTGTTATTAACATAGAAATCTCTACAGATGGCTGATCGTCTGTATAAGTACACTGACCTTAGCCACCAGTACCAGTGATGCCCTTACAGGCTTACCACAAACGCACAAGCTTCACCACTGTTTGCCTGCGCAGTGCAGGCAAAACTGTGTTAAACCTTGTGCATGTAGCAGTTGTATTAAACCGTCCTCTTGAACCCATTACCTTAAGATCCCTGTGCACGATGCGCCTCTCATGGCAGTACTCGACTGCGGAGAGGATCTGCCAGAACTTGCGCCGCGCCGCCTGCTCAGCCATGCGGCCGTACCTCGCGATGTAGTCTGCAAGCAACATGTTGATATTAACCACAGAAATCTGGACATGTGCTCTGTCTCTGTGATATTAATCAACATTATAGAAATTAAATGATATAAGAATCTACCCTGAATGACACAATTTCTACATTTTTTTAAGACATAGCTTTCAAATCGCACGCGCAGCATAGAAGAAAATTTGTATGTCCCTATATGATTATGACTCATCATGTCTTTCGATTATCGATTACTGTGACCGATACTTTAGATTTTGAAAAGTAGGAAGGTATACTTCTCTTTATTTGGTATAGTTTGAAGTAAGGTATGGACATTTTACACGGAAAAATGTGTCACCAATAGTCAGCATGTTCAATCTGTTTGACAATAACCATATGTGGCCAATTGTAAAAGACCACAGAACATACCACAACATACTTACAGTGATGCAATGCCTTTGTACTTCACTATTACATACTGAACCTTCAAACGTACAATCATTCAAACAATTGTCGTAAACGGCAACGCGTCATCCGTTTAGCACTTATGTTATTGTTCTAGGGACTATTATCGGTAGTTTCCGGTAAATGATGATGCATCTGAATACAAAGAGTACTATCAAGCTAGAGCATCACCTACATTAACATAGGCACCTCCCTACCTAGATAGGTACACTGGATAAGTGTGTGCGTATTTTCTGTTGTCGCACGCTGAATTTACGTCATAAATTGATCGTAGAACTGATTATAATATCGTGAACAAATGTAGGTACCTATCAATATAAATAAAAGAAGAACTCAGTAAAATGATTGCTTATCTGACAATATGACATAGTACTTAAGCCTATTTTCAGGACTGTGAACAGCATATTTTAAATTTCAAGGCGAGATTAAGCGAAGGCCACTAGAAACACAAAACAAAATATTTCTTTGAACCTGAGTTAGATCCAAATAAGATCACATACATGTTCATAATTAAATAATAATTAACCACATTAGATCCGTGACCGACATACACGTAGACCGCGCTTGATTTGTGCGTAGAATGACCGACGCGACGCGACGTTGCGTGCATTGGATCGGATATAGCTCAACAAGTCAAATTGCCATATAAAATGTATGGAGAATGACGCGCCTAGATCTGTGTACCTACATAACCCACGTGTGTGCAATATAGTCCTGCCTTTAGGTACACGGATAGTCCATGTCCAGAAATATGATATAGGAACCTTTTTAATCCGGGAGTATGTTTTCTTGGAATAACTTTCGACTTTCATCTGGGCAAAACCGATGGCAAAAGTTAATGCGTAAATATTGAGGTCAATATACTTTAATAACATCAATTCTGATAACAATGTGTTCTATCAGAATACCTAATTAGTAATGATAGGTAGTAGGTTCTATTTATATTGTCTTACACTCTTAATTATAAAGAGACAAACTCAAAAATGATGAAATTGAAGTTATGTTTTTGAATTTTCAAATTATAATTTTTGACTTTGTTATTTTTCTGATATCTTATTTGCTTGTCATTTACTGACTGAGTTTGTATGTTGCAATACAATTTATTTCTGTAACATTCTTGCTTGCCTCTTTCTTGCTAACATCATCATCTCTCTAACCTTATCCCAACTCTATTATTGACAGCTTCCAGACAACTAGATGCGGCTGCATACCTATTTTACCTTTTTAATCTACCTATTTTACATAGAGCTGATAGGCATAGGAGGTCTGATAGGCGACTGCCTACAACCCAGTAGATATTGTCCAGTTTACCAATGATAATTTTTTCCTTCATAATATATTTTTATAAAACCGAAATACCCGTCATTGATTTTGAAAATGTGGCAGATTCCGTATGGGAAACACGCCATAAGTAAGTTCGTAAAATCCCTGTAAGATGTCTGTAGACACCCGCTAAGAACGGAGTTTACGAAACTCTACCCCTAAAGGGTACAACGGGGTTTGAAGTTTGTATGAAGAATTTATTATAAAATAGTCTTCCGCCGCATCTTTCTGTGTTGAAGGGATTTGCATGCAAATTTTACAAAAGACAGAGACTTTATTCATGAGAACGGTTTTTTTTTAATGATACAAGCTTATTACAGAAGAGAAAAACTAAGAGTTTCAAAGAACTATAACACTCGTGCGGAAGCTCTGGCACTGGGATTCGTTAGTAGTTATAATAATTGAAATACAAGAGAAAATAAAATGGTAAACAAACTATTACGTAACAGCAGTTAACTGTGTTGCAAGAACAGATGGGTTATTATTTATTAACAGCTTGCTGTACAGATAACTTTAGCGCGGAGTTCATTAAAAGTAGGTACCTAATAACAGGCAACTACGTACAAAATATTTACGTAAAGAAGATAATGTTACGAACGTGAGTAATCAAATGCCGGTTTACTATGAGAGAGATTTATTTTCCACAAACAAAACACCAATTTAGTCCAATCGCCAATAAACCACTTCGTAATGCACTCTAGAGATCCGTAATAATATCGCTTAGGTCGTCGTATGGATGAAACAATCTTCACTTGACTTGGATAGTTCGCACTCGTTCGCAGTCGAAATCAAAACTGACTCCCGTCCGGCCAGCGAACACGTATTTATACTCAGAGCCAAGAAAATTCTAGATACCGAAGGTTCGAGGCCGCGCCAGAATAAAAGAAACCGTTTCCGCGAAGCAATAAATTATTCTTATTACCTACCGGTAGGTAACTACTCGACCCCACGACTCATACGAATTTCGACTCTATAGTAAAAGACTGAAGGTACAAATTCCTTTACCAAGTTACTTAAGTACCTACAAAAGTTCTCAGAATTATTGAGTACCTACTTATACGTGTCGGATTTTTCTAGAATTTGCTAGGCCCTGGTACGTACTTCTATTCTGGAGGTTTCGACTAGCAATGCGTTTTAATTATTCGGTGATACTCTTGACTTTGTCGAAGAAACGGCGTGTTCTATTTCCACGGCGTAACAGTGCCCCCCTCTTAGTCATGCTCGTCCCGAGCATCATTAGATCCATGATACGGCGCCAACCTATCCAAGTGGACTACCTTAGGCTTCCCTCTCAGCCCTTTCTTGATGCGGTAGGTTACGTCGTTAATCCTTTTCATCACGGTGTAAGGTCCCTCCCATCGAGCTTGAAGTTTCGGCGACTTCCCTTTTCGTCGGAGCGGGTTGTGGAGCCAGACTAGTGCACCTTCTTTAAATCCCTTGGTGTTGGCATTACGGTCGTACCTAGTTTTCATTTTGGAGCTGGTGTTCATGCTATTCTCACGTACTCGTTTATGCACTTCGTCCAATTGATCTTGAAGGTCACTGACATAGTCCGTAACTGGCTTGGTCTTGTCAGGTGGCACGCCAGTTATAGCATCGACTGGAAGTCTCATCTCTCTGCCGAAATTCACTCTTGCTGGAGTATGTCCGGTGCTATCATGCACTGCTGATCGATAAGACATCAGAAATAGGGGAATATACCGGTCCCAGTCCTTCTGATGATCATCGACAACCTTAGCCAGGTGATTCTCCAAGGTTTGGTTAAATCTTTCCACCATTCCGTCCGATTGTGGATGCGCAGGTGTTGTGCGTGTTTTGTGAATCCCCAGAAGGGTACACATTTCCTGGAACAGCGCAGATTCGAAGTTTCGGCCTTGATCGGAATGGATCTCCAAAGGTACGCCATACCGACACACTACTTCTTCAACCACCTTCTTTGCCACTGTCGTCGCTTCTTGGTTGGGTATGGCGAAAACTTCGGGCCACTTTGTGAAATAGTCCTGGATCACCACTATGTATTTGTTTCCGTCATTTGTAATTGGAAATGGTCCAGCGACGTCGATGGCAATTCGTTCCCAAGGGGCTCCCACGTTGTACAGCTGAAGCTTGCCCCTGCTTCTAGTCTGTGGTCCTTTCACAGATGCACACGCTGTACATTTCCGGCACCATTGCTCTATGTCATCTCTACAATTGAGCCAGTAATACCGCTGTCTCACTTTCAGTAGAGTTTTCTTAATCCCCAGGTGTCCACCAGAAGCACCATCGTGTATTTCCTGTAGCAGGGGGACCACTTCACTTCGTGGTACTATCACTTGTGTGGTTACCTCCTTGCCATCGTTCGATTCCCATTTCCTACAGAGCACATCATCTTCTAGGACTAAACTGTCCCACTGCGCCCAATAGCTCTTTGTGACGGGACTAAGTGACGATACTTCACTCCATTGGGGCCTAGCTCCACTACGCATCCAGTCCAGTATTGGTCGAATATCGTCATCTTCTTCCTGGGATTTCTTGAAGTTGCCTTCAGTCCTAATTACGTTCACGTGTTCTCGGGCTTCGTTTTGCTGGCAGTGTTTGCAGTCCTCATCACACGGACGTCGCGACAGGGCATCAGCATTGTTATGCCCTTTTCCACTCCGATGTTCCGTCACAAAATTGAACTCCTGCAGCTGCTCGAGCCATCTTGCAACTTGACCCTCCGGGTTTTTAAACTGTAGTAGCCATTTCAGTGCAGCGTGGTCGGTCCTTAGCGTGAACTGCCTTCCTATGAGGTACTTATGGAAGTGCTGCAAGGTTTTTACTACAGCCAGCAGTTCTCGTCGAGTAACACAGTAGTTCCTCTCGGGCTTTGAAAGTGCCTTACTGAAGTAAGCGATCACGATCTGTCGGTCACCTTGCACCTGTGACAATACGCCACCAATTCCCGTATTGCTGGCATCAGTGTCAACGACAAATCTTCCATTTCTGCTCGGATACCCCAGTATAGGTGCTTCACATAGCCGCTGCTTCAGCTCGTTGAACGCTGACTCGCAGTTGTTGTCCCAGATAAAATCTCTTTTATCCTCGGTCAGTTGATGCAGAGGTTTTGCAATGTCCGAGAAACTCATAACAAACCTTCTGTAGTATGTGCATAGCCCTAGAAATGCACGTACTTCTGTTTTGTTCTTCGGAACTGGCCACTGTTGCACAGCCTTTATCTTCTCAGGGTCGGTTCTTACTCCGTCGGCGGAAATCACATGTCCTAGGTAGCTGACCTCCTTCTTGAACAGGGCACACTTCTTTGGGCTAAGTTTTAGGTTAGCCCCTCGTATTCTGGTGAACACTTTTTCCATGTTCCTTAGGTTTTCCTTGAAAGTGCGGCCCATTATAATGACGTCATCCAAATATACTAGACAGACGTCACCAAGAAGACCAACCATGACTCGTTCCATGAGGCGTTCAAAAGTCGCTGGAGCATTGCACAACCCAAAAGGCATGACGTTAAATTGCCACAGGCCATTGCCAATGCCCGTACTGAACGCTGTCTTTTCTTTATCCTTCTCGCTGATTTCCACTTGCCAGTAGCCACTTTTCAAATCAATGGTTGAAAACCACCTCATACCACTGAGCATATCCAGTGTATCGTCGATCCTCGGCAAGGGATAACTGTCCTTCTTCGTGACGTTATTCAGCATTCTGTAGTCTACACAGAATCTTGTACTGCCATCCTTCTTCTTCACCAGAACGACTGGAGAAGACCATGGGCTCGTAGAAGGCTCAATTATTCCGCTGTCAGCCATGTCCTTTACCATTTCTGCCACTTCAGTTTCTTTAGCCCAGGGTATGCGACGCGGTCTCTGTTTAATTGGTCTAGCATCACCTGTGTCTATCTCATGCTTGACGAGACCTGTTCTTCCGCAGTCCTTTCCCGTAGCAAAAATATCCTGAAACCGTAGCAGAAATTCCCTGGCTTGCTGTAGTTCTGAGGTCGACAAATTCTTCTTAGAACTTTCCAGAAGTTGCTGGATGTGATCAGGTTCATCTCTCGTTAAGTCTTGCTTCACTGAAGATGTATCGATTTGGCGGAGATACTTCACTTCTTCACATCTTCCAACAACACTGTTTTTCTTCAAATGGACCTCCCTTTTCCCAAGATTTACAATTCTCACTTTAGATTTTCCCTTCGTCATTACTAATGTCCTCGCAGTGATGAGTTCCGGGTGCCGGCCAGTATCCTCAACTATTACGCATCTTTGTTGCCTGATTTTTTTAGGGAATTTTACTTCAACTAAAGTTTCTGTTCTCGGAGCCAATGTAGTATCTTTTAAACAATAGAGGTTACATGTGTTTACTCCTCGCAGAAACACTTCTTGGTCTGGAAACTTCAATACGCCCCTATCAATGTCCAAAACACACCGGTACTTCCGCAAGAAGTCCAAACCCAGAATGCAATCGTCGGTAATATTCGCAATTAATACGGAATGTGTGTACACTTGATCACCAATTTTTAACTCGATATCTGTATCACCGAGGACGGAGACTGGCTGGCCGGTTGCTGTCTGAAGTCGGCAGGATGGAGACTTTCTTTGCCACAAGATTGTGCGTTTCAGCAACTCGGGTCTTATAATAGTCCGTGACGCCCCGGTGTCAACGGTGAAATTGCAAGCACGTTCATTCAATGTTCCTTCAATGGTTAAACTATTTCCGTTATGGACTTGATTGATGGTGATGACTGAGGCCTTTAATTGACCAGCTGGCACGCACCCCGCAGCCCTAGCGACATTAAGTTTTATCGTCTTCTCGTTAACTTGGGTTGCGGAGTCCACACTTGCCCTCTTCCTCTTGGGACAATCGGTACGAATGTGCCCTTTTTCTCTGCACCCGTAACACGTCGGAATATAGCGGGACGTTGCCGAAGAAGAAACCACCCCTTCGCGGTGACGCGGCTGCACTGAAGGCGAAACCACTACTTCTCGAACTCTGTGCGTGCGTGAATCCTGTCGTACGGCTTCCACTTCCAAAGCGTGAGCCATTGCACTTTTCAGAGTTTGGTGGTGCCCAAGTCGCACCGTAGCTCTCACTTCAGAATCCCGTAGTCCGTCGATGAATGCCTGCACCAGATTAACTTCCACAGTCTCCGATGTCATCGACCTATATGCACGCCGCACCAGCCGTTCAACCTCGACACCCCACTGCTGGAGGCTCTCGTTAGGCCTCTGCGTTCTGTCGCGAAGCTGTGCGCGGAATACGTGCTCGAGGTGCTTGTCGCCATAGCGAGTGTCCAATCCTTCCATTAGGCGCTGCAAGGTCCTGCCATCCGAAGGAAGGTTCTCTAGGACCAGTAGGGCATCCCCACGTAGAGCTAAGGTCAACGCCGCGAAAGACTGCTCATCATCCCAGCGGTTTGTCTTTACCAACGTTTCAAACTGGTATTTGAATGCAGTCCATGACGACGTGCCGTCAAAACGTGGCACATCAAGCTTTGCGGCCGACGTACAGTGGGTGTGCGCTGATGATCCAACGGCAACGGGTTCGCGAGCTTGGAGCTTGACAATTTTTTGATTCATGTCATCAAATCTAATTTCCAAACTATCAGTTCGGGCGGATACCTCCTTGACCTCTAAGGTGAGGTTCTTTACTTTCTCGCCCAACGTGACGAGGCCGTGGTCGATTTTTTCGAGGATCAGGTTTTGCTTAGCCTCTTGATCGCGGCGAGCTTCTTCCTGGCTAGCCGCGATTAAGTCCTGGAGCTTGCGCTGGTTAGCCTCCATGCTAGCTTGCATCGCAGCCAACACCGCAGCGAGGCTCATTTCCGAGGTAGGGCCTGCTGGCATCTCAGCAGCAGCCGTTGCTCCCATACCAGCCGGGTCTTCTTCCTCCAGTCGGTGACGCGCAGCATCCATCTCCGTTTGTCTCCTTGTTCGTGGTCGCTGTTCGTCGTCCCTCTGTAGTAATGGCATCTCACTTCTGACACCAGTTGTTACGAACGTGAGTAATCAAATGCCGGTTTACTATGAGAGAGATTTATTTTCCACAAACAAAACACCAATTTAGTCCAATCGCCAATAAACCACTTCGTAATGCACTCTAGAGATCCGTAATAATATCGCTTAGGTCGTCGTATGGATGAAACAATCTTCACTTGACTTGGATAGTTCGCACTCGTTCGCAGTCGAAATCAAAACTGACTCCCGTCCGGCCAGCGAACACGTATTTATACTCAGAGCCAAGAAAATTCTAGATACCGAAGGTTCGAGGCCGCGCCAGAATAAAAGAAACCGTTTCCGCGAAGCAATAAATTATTCTTATTACCTACCGGTAGGTAACTACTCGACCCCACGACTCATACGAATTTCGACTCTATAGTAAAAGACTGAAGGTACAAATTCCTTTACCAAGTTACTTAAGTACCTACAAAAGTTCTCAGAATTATTGAGTACCTACTTATACGTGTCGGATTTTTCTAGAATTTGCTAGGCCCTGGTACGTACTTCTATTCTGGAGGTTTCGACTAGCAATGCGTTTTAATTATTCGGTGATACTCTTGACTTTGTCGAAGAAACGGCGTGTTCTATTTCCACGGCGTAACAATAACGATAGTATTTCTTTGGTAGAAACGTGGACCTCGCTGCAAACACTAGGGAACCCGACCTATTTATTTATTAACCTTTCAGCCCCTAATGTCCCACCAGGGTCGCATATTCACACCCAAATACACCAATCGAATCAGATTGAAGAACTAAACTAAACAGTCACGAATACAGGAACTCAGGAATAGGACACGAAAACATTCGTCGGACCAATCCGAAGCAAGGAGGATTAGAGTTAATTATCAAACACTGAAACAGTTGACTAAACAACTAAAAGAATATCAGCAAACGTTGAGGTCTAATGCTCGATTCCCAGGTCGGTAAGAACTAGGCTTCTCTCACCACCAGGAAATTAGTAATCGACCCAGAAAGAAGGTCCGTCTTTAGGGAGGAATAGGTCGTGTATTATTAACCCCAAGGGACCTGTTTAAGGCTTACTGTCATAACGATATGGGTACATGACAGTAAGTAGAACATTCTGTTCCCTAGAGGATCACACGCCGCCGCATGTGATGTTATGTTACGCCAGAGCCGGACCTACAGTACTTATTTAATAACATAAGCTGCGGCGAAACAGGAATTGTAAATTCATCCGCTTCGTATTGCAAACACCTGACGCAGGTGTTGATGAAGTCGGACAAATGCATTATTGAGGCTGTATTCTCATCAACTTGAACAATCGCCTATTAATTAACTGTATATTTCACATTGCCTGTGACTTCGTTTGCGAGAATACTTTTATAAAACTAACATTCCTTAAATAGTATCTTGAGACTCTTGAGAGTACTTTTGAAAAACTATAAAGACAAACTTTAATCAACATAAGTTTTTGATTAAAGTTTGTGCCAAATTGTTTCCTTTAGCTCGAATTTACGCATATACGAAATTATTTTTTTAATGAATATGTCAGCTAAACGAGTCCAATGACATGCGGTTTGGTATTAACTACATATAGGTCAATTTGCGCATGATTGAGTCCAATGGGACTCAATCATGCGCAAATTAATTCGAGTTTTAAAACAAAAGTACTTTATTTTTAATTTTATCCTTGCAAATCGATAGTGTTTCATGTACCGGATCGACCCTCCATGGGTTTAAAACGATCAAAATTTTACCGTGTATAGATGGGATAAAGTGGAAAGATTAAATGGCAAAGAAGAAATTAATCACGCTTGGCTGATGCCTCTGCCGTCCTTTGAGTGTCATTAAACACAGGGCACAGGACAGCCTTTGCTATTAATAACAATATAGCGTTATGTGATGATCGAAATGAATGATCATAGAAAATTAAGATCTTCACGATTGCCCGATTGTTGGAAAGGGTTAAAGTTATGTTCGACAGATCAGCTGTACTGTAGCCCTAGAACGAAAAGGGTAATTGGAAGAATACTGGTATGTTTTAGCCAGTAAAAGTGTCATGCTCTCTCTAGAAACCTAGAGCTAGCCTAGGTATGTGAGCTAATCTAGGTAGAAACTAAGAACAGGAGCGAGTTTTCACCTCGAAAAACAGACTGTAAAATAAAAACAGTAAAATAAAATACATTCTTAAAGTTTTTGTAGACTTCTACAAAGTAAAGCCGAATTAAATCCTTGGTAAGTGATAATAAAGGAAATCTTAACAAGGTTTCCGCTTTACCTAATTTTAATTAAAAGGAGCTTTGTAATAACTGAGCCAATTAGTAAGACATTTCTCTCTCATTAAAAATGATGAATCGTAATAATTACCTACCAAAGCCTGGTAGACCGAAACCTTTTTTCGAGTATGTAGCGCATTTAAAATGAGTGAAACAATTTAGCAACTTCTGTGAATAAATGATTATGTCCCAGACACATAAGGGGACAAAATGTCCTCCAGTAGAAAGCTCAAGTGAGAACTACATTAGATGGACGCATACGAGGGCCACGCCTGATTTGTGCGTAACACTAACAACGAGTAGCACGCGTGGCGTGGATCTCATGTAGCTCTACAAGTCCCGTTACCATATAAAATTTATCCTGACCGATCCGTCCAGATCGGCGTACGTGGCCCACGACACCCAGTGTGCCCGATGTAGTTCTACTTTCAATCTATGTGACCCTCCTGGGTCCCCCAATAATATCCCCAACATTTTGCAATGCCTGATATGGTTGACAATTTGACAGCTTTGCGCGTCATGTTGAATGGGGGACATATTGTCATTTGTCCGTGTTTGTAGGCTTTAAATTTGAAGCTAATCAGAAACCCTCAGTTCAAAGTACAAGCGCTAGGGGTAGCTCGCAAAATATAAAATACTCTTAAGTTTCCTTGCAACTTGCATGTCTGTAGATATGTTGAATTACTATTGGTGGCCGTAATACGTATTGATTTACGGATTATTGAATTTCGTTTTCATGAAATAGCCAATAAAGACGAAATGGCAAAATTGTACTGTTGATTTTAATTATTATAATTTCGTAAAAATATACACCGTATTACAGTCGTCAATATATTTTAATCAACATAAAACTTAGCCCTGACCTGCAAAATGCAAAAAACTTAAGAAAATTTGAATTTCGCGGGCTAAATTTGAGACCCCTTAACCAGGTAAATGATTTAAATATAAAGCTGCTTGCAAATCAGAAACACTCATTTAACATAAAACTCTTTTGGTATGAATCATAATCTCTGATGACGACTTCATATTTAATGAAATTCATGCAAAAGAACCGGGATTCGAGCCTTGGAGATCGCAGTTGGATTTTGGGGAACGTAGTCAGCTGTGCGCGAAATTGCTTCCCTCTTCCACCCCCTACCCCCGCCTCCATCACTGGCACCCTGCTAGTGACGTCACGCCAGGCCTGCTTACGTCATAGACAAAGCGGCCACGAACTTACCAAACGAATACCCTTAATCGATTTCGAGGTTATTTACTACGTTTTATTTTTGGTTGCGTTTAGGAAAAACTGTTTACCTAGCCGATGAATAAATATGAATACGTTGCTCACAGATTCATACGTGTTTTATGAATCAATAGGTTGCTCGAAATAGAAATGATCAACTGAGTTCAACTTTTGTAAAACTGTTTCTCTCATAATAAATGTCTCTATCTACCATTTATTTACTAAGCTTCCTTCAACGCAACTACACTCAGGTTATAAATATTTAATTCATGTAGGTATGTAAAATAAAAACATGTGAACATGGCGGCAAGGCGGGCTACAATGACTAAAGATTGATGATCTCATTGAACGTATTCTGGAAACTTGCCAGTGTTAAATACTTAATGCAGACTGTCTGAAAAATGAGATAACTAACGAGATTGAATGACAAATAAACAATGCAAATATGTTGGTATGTCTGTCGGTATTGTTGTAACATAATGTGTTTTCTACTAAATTCTATCTTCGGTGAGTCAAAGAGTGTCTGTTACAAATTTTTTCAGCATTTTCATGGATGCATAGTGAATCGATTTCTTTATACACCTGTAAAGATATTTGCATCCTAGTTATGCTTGATTATAACTATTAAGATGACTTACCAAATATTTCTCCTTTGCTTGCATATTCAGAAACTATGTAGATCATGTTCTTCGTCTCCATGACCTGAAACAAATGCAATTTCGTATTCATTCTGGATTCAATTTAGCATTAATTAATCTAGAGTTTTGTTTTCACAGGTTTTCACTTATGAATATTGCAGCAGTTTAGTAGTCAGCACTTAGGCAGACGTTTAACTTTATGTTATTTATTTCATCACCACTGCTCACAAAAAGGTGAAGGAAGGAACCAAGGCAGGTCTTAGATCCAAAAATTCGAAGACATGTGACCTCCACTAACATGTATTGGACCCGCAATTTGGATTACGGCCCCTTCCCTCTCAGAAAAAGAGTTCAGGAAAACTGTATGATTTATTATTAGATTATGTTACAGCTATTGACTAAATAATAATAATATCTTCGTTAAGTATTTCTCATCACTAAACAGCTAGTTATACATTATGTGGAATGTAAAATTCTACAAATTCAATAACTAGGAACCTTTTTTCATTCAAGTGAATGTTCTTGAGATGATTGAGTTTGAAGTGAACATAGATACGAGCTTTTTTGCACTAAAGTAAATTAACACCCATTCGTCACTTAAACTAATCGATTTCCGTGATTAATACCTATTCTGAACGTTTTGCAAATAAAGGTAAATGACGTACTACTATCAATACGCGAGGTCATTTTATACATACCGCTTTTATATGGATACGACTCCAGAGACCAAATATGGTAATATATTTTACTTATTCATCGATCACAGACCACTAGGCTAACCTTAGCTAAGTAATACTAACGTCACTGCAACCTTCGTCTGTACAATATGTACTGAGGTTTATGCCTAATGTCATGATCACACGTATCGAGTAAAAGGGCAAGACAGTAAAATGTTGTTCGGCTGAGACAGTGATGTAAGGGAGTTGTAGAAATCATAAGCGCTCGGCCGAGCACTCGGCGCTATGTTCATACGAACCGAGTAATCGGCCGAGAGCACTGTCTCGCTTGCTCGGTACGTGTGAATTGTGATCAAGGCATTAGTACTCGCAATTACAATCCTATACGAACACTAAAACCATGAAGTCATTAAACTTACGTAAGTTCTGCTAATTAAATGCTAAGGCTTATTTAATTAGAGCTTTGTTGAAGAAGCTTTTGTCTTTACTTGGCAATAAATGGCCTGACAGATAAGGTAGTTAATGACACTTAAATAATGCGCCTATAAATATGCACAATGTCATTAATATAGGTTAGGTTAGGTTGCCTCCCCAACCCTTTTTCAACGGTATTTTAGAACGTGTAAATTACCCTTTTATAGAGTCGCCTGTTGGTATTTACATACTATTTTTATTTAATAATAAAACCAATTAATTAAAGGGTAATTATCGTGAGAAAAATATTTGTAATAAACTTGCCTGTACGCATTGAATTTAAATTTTGAAATGTTTGTGTAGCACGCATGATTGTATACACACACGTGTGTTTAGGTTAAATTTTTGTTCATTCCCGGAATTTTAGGAACCTACATGATATAACAGTTGGCTACTGGCCCAGACCATCCTTAATATATAACATAAGTATAATTGGCCTTATAATGTTCCCACCGTTAGGAAATACATAGGCCTAAGGAAAGAGAACTAGACTTCCTATCTAGGAAAAGATTGTTATTATCATTAAATGTTTTATAATATCAAAGTCCTCCTCCGCGTCTATAATTATCTTAGTAATAAACTGAAAAACTTATTGAATTCATATTATATGTCATTTCGCATCGCATCGCATCAGCCGCAGCCTTATAATGTTCCCACTGCTCGTCGATAAAAGCAGGATTCAAATAAAATTATTATATGTATGATTTATCATGTTTCCCATGACCAATCATTTAATTTGTAACCAGAATATGTCCCTGAGAGAATTAATTTATTAAAATTGTGATAATTTAATTTAAATAGCGATGCGGATGAAATGTCCAACGAATTCCTTCTCCCCTCTTTTGTGTTTATTATAGTCATAAAACTAAATATTTTCACACATAACATTAATTTGCAAAACAGCAATATTTAAGTCATAACCGGTTTTCTTTCATAATTCTACTACCGATTAATTCAATAGACAATATTATCGTATTCGTCTATAAAAACACAGCTGTTCGTATTCCATATTTAATTAAAATTATATTCATAACAGTGATTCTTTTTCTATACGCAAAAACAAGTTTCTGAATCGGACATGATATACATACATTATTATATTATATTCGGACACAGTGTCCGAATCGAGTACTAATTAGATAAAGACAAAAAAAAAAGTTTTGGTAGGTAGCATTTTCCCCATAAATTATATGTATTTCAAATTTTTTATCTGATTTACTGAGCCGTGAGTGGCCCAATCGTCAGTGTAAAAATACTGCAAATGAGTCAATTCGGGCACTGTATCTAAATATGTCAGAATCTTCAATAACTTAACAAACAACAACGTGAAAAAATAAACAAAACAAAAGTACCAATTATGTAGAGCACGAAGCTTGTGTTTAGTTAAGAAAAAACTTATAAACGTAAGTAATATCTGAGTACAATGACAAGTCAACACGAATTTCTGACGATCGTATTCAAAATGAAGTCAATTGCCTTTCGTCGCAATACCGTCTCTTAACGCCACTTAATAATTTTGATGGAAAAGTTCTCATCTCAACATTCAATGAGGGCCTTTTATTATAAATTCAGCTAAACTTTGTCCTATCAAAGTGCTCAATTCTAAATTACAAATTATTTTTTAGATTACTTTTAGATGTTACTGTTAAATTGAAGTTAAGCTTATGATTTTTTTTTGGTTTGAGCAACTGTTTTGTTAGCTTTGTCTTATTTATATCTGAAGATATGGGAACCAGCATCATGCCATTAGTACACTATCGGCTCTTCAATGTTGTTTCCAATGGTTTTAAAACTACATCATTTAATAACTTTTGTTTTGTTGATTAATTGTACATAGGCCTCCCCCAAGTGTCGCTACAACGATCGTTCTTGAGCGTATCGGTCAACCATGGTTTTCTGTACTAGATACAGCCCCGGATCTAGGGGGGGGCAAGCCGGGGCCCATGCCCCGGGCGGCAAATTCAGGGGGCGGCAAAATCAGGGGGCGGCCAAATTCACACTTCACAGACCAATGGACAACTCATCATTTATTTAACTTTGACCACGGAATAAATAATAGCACAAGTACAGCAATTTTATGGCCATATCAACTTGACCGATACCCTGAGCGCGGAGTGAGATATGCTGCACGACTGCACGAACATTTATTATTCGTGAGGCGCGTAGGCATAGTTCAAAATACGCGCCCGGTTCCCGCTCGCCTGCAGAAATCGCAGATCGCTGCAGGCGTCTGGTTACCGTGAGTACGAAAGAGATAAAGCTATATTCGAAAACTTCCTCGTCGATCTCTCTCCACGACAGTGTTTTGTTTCAAGGCCAGACTTCGTCGGCCCGCCACCACCACCGCCACCGCCGCAGCCGCTTCTAATGCCGCTGCCGCTATCGCCGCCGCCACAACCACTGCGGCAGTGCCCTCATAGAGGGCTCGCGAGGAGACAATGGACTGCCAATTACGGCGCCATTTCGTCTCCTCCAGGCGAATGTCAACCACTGCGCCCCCCGCTCAGGATCTGTTACTCCAGAGCATGGCGCGGTGGTCAATAAACGTCACCGTGGTCTCCAAGCCATACTTTGTCCTGCCCAGAGCTGACTGGGTTCAGGACCTGAGCGGCTCGGTGATCCTTATCTCGTCGGCCGCCGCCGGTACCCCAACCCTTGATGGTCATGGCCGTCCGGATGGTGCGGGGATACCGCACGGTGTCCCGCGAGGCGGCGAGCCTCCTTGCTGGCCTACCACCATAGGATTTGGAGGCAACAGTCCTTGCACGCATGCACGATCTGCGCGTGGAGATGCAACGCCAGGGCGAAACTCCGCTGCCTGAACATGTAGAGGCGTGGCGGAAAGAGCTCCGGTGGGATCTCATGGAGAAGTGGAAACAGCCACTGTCGCAACCCAGGCCATAAACTCGGCGGTAAGTCCCCTCTTTGAGGCGTGGCTGGGTAGACCTCACGGCGTCCTCACCTTCCGCATGACGCAGGTTCTCAACGGACATGGGAAGTTCGGGGGATTCCTGCACCGGATTCGTGCGGAAGAGACGCCCGGGTGTTTATTAAATTACATAGTTATGGCATTAGAGGGAACATCCTTAAGCTCTTAAAATCATACTTAAGTGACAGAATACAATGTACGGAAATCTCCAGAATATGTCCTACAACAAAATTAGAAATCACCTATACCTCTGAACCAAGGTACATTAAATATGGCGTACCTCAAGGCAGTGTTCTGGGACCACCGTTTTTCTTGATATATATTAATGACCTCCCAAAATCCATAGGACAGAAAATGGTACTTTTCGCGGAATGGTACTTTTAGAATGTAATAATCCAAATAACTATCAAAATGACATTAATAATTCTTTAAATAAAATAATAAATTGGCTTAATGATAATAATCTAATAATTAATTTAAATAAAACAAATATAATGCACTTTCATCAACGACTTGAGAAACCACTAATTAGTGTTGCTTATGATGATTATGAAATAGGGGAAGTGAGTTCTACTAAGTTCTTGGGTATAACTATAGACGAACAACTGACTTGGAAACCTCATTTAGAGGAAATTTGTAAGCGATTAAGTAAATCAGCATATGTGCTATTTCAACTTTCCAAAAAGTTAATATTGATACATTGTTGATGGCATATCATGGACTTGTCGCCTCAGTTCTACGGTACGGTCTTATTTTTTGGGGACAGTCAACAAATAGAGAATTTGTTTTCAGGATGCAGAAGAGATGTATACGGTGTATGTGTGGTTTAAAAACTACAGATAGTTGCATCCCTTATTTTAAAAAGTTAAAAATATTACCTCTACCCGCTCTATATATCCTAGAAACAGCATTATTTGTAAAAATGAATCCACATTTATTCAAAAAAGTATGTGATGTAAAGAAAACACCGATGCGTGCTCAGTATACCTATGATTTATGCCTTGTGAAATGTAAAACTTCTCTTATGAGGAAAAGTTTCTTTGGTATTGCACCGCAAATATACAATAAAATACCCGATGAAATCAAATGTATGCCAGTCAAGAAGTTTAAAAAAACGCTTAATGGATTACTTCTTGAAAAATGTTATTACACTCTAGGTGAATTTCTTAGTGATGTATCTCTGTAACTTTGAAATAGTGACATTTTAACTTATAATTGATCTTTTTATTGATAATAATTGACCTATTTTTACTCATAACTGACATTTTATATTTATTGGACATTTTTTACTTATTGACATTTATAATAGCATTTTTTTTTAACTTATTTTACTTTTAATATTAATTGACATAATACATTTTGACATTAAATAATTATAAATATTGAAATTGTACTTGCTTCGTAATAATTTAATGTAATGAATTTATATTTTAATTTTAATTTTTTTTTAAATTCTATTTCTCTTAAAAAATAATTTGTATGTCAATTGACAAAACATAGCGCACTATTTAATATTTAAGATCCTGTGTAAATAACCTATGTTTATAAATAAATAAATGATTGATTGATTGATTGATTGCCACTGTATGGCAAGCCCGGAGGACACGGTGGAGCACACGGTGGAGGTGTGCCCTGCTTGGGAAGAGCATCGTCGTGTCCTCGTGAGGGTGATCAGCGGCGGCGACCTCTCGCGCCGGGCCTTGGTTCAGTCCATGGTCTGCAGCGAAGAGGAATGGCAGGCGGTCGCCTCCTTCTGCGAAGCAGTTATCCTTGTAAAGCAGGAGGCCGACCGCATAAGGCAAAGGCAACAGCGCCCTCGCCGTAGCCGTCGCCGCCGCGATCCCGCCGATATCCGGCCACCGTAGACACTGGCTCGCGGACAGTGAGCAATGGGTAGCTCGCCGTCCGGTCGTCTGGTAATTGTCCAGACTGAGTCCAAGTCGTCAACGGTGCGCACTGTTCCCGCGCGCCCCAAGGAGCTGTCAGCAAACTGTAGGGGCCCTTCATGGTCGAAGCCTTCTGGAGCCGAGGGTTGGTGCGAAAGTGTTACCGCGGCTCTGGGAATAAGGCAAGGAAGGAATAGGGTAGGTTTTTTAGTCAGTAAGAGTCTGACACTGTCTCCCGCTCCACCCAAGATCGGGATTCGTCATTGGGTGATTTTCACCTACCATAAAAAAAAAAAACATATTGATAGCTGAAATTATATGGATGATCAAGGTGAAAATAAATATAAGTAGGTAGGTGGGGCGGCATTTTTCAGTTTTTGCCCCGCCTAAAAAAAATTGAAGATCCGGGGCTGACTAGATACATTTACTAGAAGTATATTTATGATACAAAACTCAATCATGAAAAATACCTACATAAAGAACATCCTACCATGTATAAACAACCTCCTTTTTGACGTCGATTAACGATAGATACGATAAATATCATAAACGTCACGTACCTAGCAGTGATGTCCTAGAATTTCGTTAGTCCTTATCACCTACCTACTGATTTTTATCGGAACAAAATATTCATAACGTCAATCTATTCTAACCACACCACGCTCACGCAGTTTATCTATCGGTAAATGGAATCTATTAAGGAAACACCACTTAGGCCCGGAGCACTTTAATCCACTATTAAAATAGAGGTTTTGGAGATTAGTCAGATTAACCGCGCCCGTGACCTCGGCCTTAAATTCGTAGTTATCACTAAAAATACGAGCATGACTCAATATTTCTGTTCTGTCTTTTTAAAACGGCTACCAGCTGTTCAGAAGTCATCACTACGCCGTGGAAATGAATGAAAACCGTGCTGTGTTGTCTATAAATAAACATTGGGGGTAACATGATTGTTTTGCGACTGAAAACAACGGATATGGGTGTTTGATTGTGTAATGATAACATCTCAACAAGCGGAAATGGTCTCTTCCCGTGGGTTAAGGACATGGCATAAACAATAAGTGCCATACACGGTGACATTGTTTGTACACAAGGAACTTGCGACCATTGAAGCTCTTAATAATAGTATCAAATCCATTCATACTTTGGCACGTGTTACGAAGCCCAGATTACGTAACAATGCATTGTTCCAATTACAAGAATTGGTATTGTACTGTAACCTATTTGCCTGGTTAGTTTCATCCGCAGGACTGTTACTATGTTGAGATCAGTGCACGCGGGATTACTTCGTGCATACTATACCAACATCTAATTTGAATGCCGGTTTCTTAAATAAATTCCAGTCCAGCTTTGAGAATATACTATCGAAATGTGTTTATTAAATGCAATAATTCAAATGCTAAGTCTACAAAGACTCCTTATTCATTCATAATGGCTTCCGAGATTATTAAAACATTCTTTGCAGTCTCGCTGGAGGCATTTGTTAATATCAGTGAAGTGCTACTTTCTATTCATGCTCATATAGGGATAGAAAGTATCGTGTGCATGCAATTATATCAACCAATGAGCTCATTCACCTCGAAATCCTCATCCCACATGAACTTCAATGACGCATAATTAAAAACTCGTATAATAACTTTATTGCTTGGTACACCTGTGTCTATAAAGTGAATGTAATTCATAAAATGTATAGTAGACGATACTTAAAAAAGTCCAGGCTGGTATTTCACTTAGGTACAAATCGTTTTCTGTAATTACATACAATACAGGTATAAGTTATAACTCTTTTTTATACTACCTGCTCGATAATGCTTATTTCTCTCGTAGCTCCCTTACATTGCTCGGGAGTTAATTACATAAATTCCTCACTGACGTTCGGGATTAAAACTTAGAAACCTTCGTTTCGTTCAGATTTCAACATGAAGACTTTTCGGAAGCTCACTCTGACATTCATAAAATTCATATTGTAGGTACTAAGCTTATGCGAGTCATCTTTCAGAATCTCTTTAGTAGACGGCGCCTATGTTATTAGTCATAAAATAAGTAATAACCCTTTTTCATCTTATACCATAGTGTAGCTCTAGCTATATATAACGAACTGAATATTGATTATTGATTTGTCACTTGTCGTTCGGTGGGCTGGAGTGTTCGTGAGCACTAACGTGAGGGTGATGCACGTCTAATCAATTAGGCACGTCGCGTTCCGCACGAGGCTAGCTGCTCGGTGCTCGCCTTCAGCGTCGTTAGTGCTTTCCGTTCGTGTATTTACCGAACAAGGACCTAGCAAAATAGGTTAACTTGTTCTTAAGTTAAATGGGTTGGTGTCGTACAACTTACGAGTAACTATTGTATTCCATTAACAACAAATACGATTTTTTTCACTCGTGTCGCTACGGTCTTTCATGTTAAAGCTATTCGGTTAGCTCCAATACATAAATGAGGATCCCATTCCCAAAAGAGCCCTTAATTCTATTTGAGGTTACCCAAAATATGAAGCCTACGTGTTAACCTATTTTTATTCTCTCCAATAAGAAAGGTATACATGTGGGTTACCAAATTTCGACGTGAAATATGAGAGCCAAACATGCGATTGCTGACGTAAATTGCCTCATACGTAAAAGCGATCCACATTGACTAAGTTTCTGACGTAAAGAACATTTGAAAGACGAAGTATAGTGTGTTGGACCGCTGCAAGTTTTTGTTATAGTTATGTGAGTAGAAGAACCGACATTTCTTGTCATAAATGGTGCAGAACGATGTAAGCGAGCCGTTCTCGTTGCCACGTAATTCATATGTGCAAAACATGACCTTACAAGCAAAAACGTGAGTCCGATGTCGTCGCACTCTACTTCCTCTAACTTCTGAGCAGAAATTAGAGGCAATCGAATGGGATGGCAGCATAGCCAACATAGTAATGTCACGCGTCAGAACAGCTAACGGCATGCCGTACTACTGGCTCATTTTGTCGGCTAAAGGCATTATTGTCGCATTATTCGGAGCGAAGCATGTGCACTGTGTAGGTAATAAGAAGGTAATAAGCATAGAGTATTCGCTCCATCAGGCCGGTAAGCCTGCAAATTCTTATGCATTTGTTCCGCTGCTTAGCCGTGGAATCAGGAGTTTCTCTTTTCCCACTTTTATTTGCTACTAACCTGATGCCAATAACCGTAATGCTAACAGTTTTTTAACCAGGTTTAAAATCTTTTCTGACATCATCGTCATTCGTAGCTAGTATTTGTATTTACCTACCGATCACGCCTCACGTGGGTGCATTATAAACCTTATATTTACCGACATCTTGTTTCTAACTTCCCACAGACGTATAATTTAGTTTCTGTTTATAATAATAAATTAATTTTATGACTCACCTGGTAAAGCTTAATTATATGAGGATGATCCAGTCTCTTCATGATGTCCACCTCTCTGTAGACTTTTTGAAGATTGCTGGCGTCTAATTGTGATTTATCTATTATCTTAATTGCTACCTGCAACAAAAAGTAAACACACCCTTCATTACAAGTTAAATAACAGTGATGATTAAACTATCTCTATATAGTGATTGAAAAGTGTGTTCTTAGCAATTTTGACAAAAAAAAAAGAACAAAAAATTTATTACTGTCGTGAAAATTTATTACAAATCTTTGTATTTTCCGAAGTATTACAAATTGATCATGACTGTTAATAGAAGCCTGCCAAAGGACATTCGCACAAGACAAAGTGCCTAATCAAGTTTTTTCAGTGATTGTAACGGAACAATACCGTTAGTGGCTCGTGTGTTTCCAGACTTACAAAGGGGCCGGTGACGTCAAGACGAGCGTCATTCCCCAACGATTGAAGCAATTGACGTGATTACGCTAGCGGATCCGTCCACCGCAGCCGGGTTAAATTATGAGACAGCAAAATACCCCAGGAAAAGAAAGCTTTACCCTACCGTTGCAGTATTATTTGTAGCGGACAATCCGTGCAAGCTAAGAAAAGGTATCTCCGCAAGCACAATGAGTAGATGTCCTTATAAGATGGATGGATGAACAACAATATCACAATGGTTTCCGAATGTTTTCTTTATTCTTTCATTATTCTCGCAAAGGATTTGAAGCAATAAAAGCGTTTAGTCCTAACAAACAGAACTCTGTTTTAAACTCTATTTTACAAACAATCCTATTTTAAAATCATTTACGATTTTGGGAAAGAATGGGTGCCCGGATTATTTTCTACATCGTTGTAATTTTATAATGTTGGACTGACTGTCCGTCATTATTATAAGTACTGCCCTTGTTTTACGAGTTTAGTCTCTCTAGGGACCAAAAACAAGGTAGGTATTGGAAACACTTCGTATTTCAAAAGTAGTAGGTAAGTAGCCAGTGACCACTTAACAGTCTGCACAATGGCAACACATTATTATCGTTTCGAAATGTGGTTCATCGCGAAAGATATTCAAGTGTTTTGCAAAATATTTTGATGAAGCGCTAGCAACATTTCGCATCGAACTCAAAAAGTGTGTCAAGTGATATGAGCGTGACATGATTCTATTTAAGTATTTCAATTAGTAGTTCATAATCGTAATCTTTATTTGAGTATATTACCAAGGTACAGTCAAAGTGACCATGGAGTTTCTTGTACCATCTTCTCCACAGAGGTCTACGCTTTGGAACGTGCAATTTAGCTTCACCTTTTTGACTGACCGACATGTTGACTATTCAAAAGTATAAAGTATAATAATAATTAGTGTATCTAAACGATTATGGTCTCAGATTCCTACCAGATTACTTACATACTACCTACGACCTTTTAAAAGAAATAACTGCTCAAAGTATAGGAAAACACGTGCGCATTGCAAATAAAGGAAATAATATAAATAAAATAAATGTAAGAAACTCCGTATTAAACTCGTTTAAAATCATCTTGTAGTCTACAAACACGATTTCTTGTTAGTTTTATTATTAGAACAGGACACTGGGACAGTAATGATTGTAAATGCAGTAATAGAAGCTGAACTACCGGTCAGCTGCTTTGACATTGACCTCATTGGACAGATAGCGGCATTGCGCACACGACTCACTGACGTCACTGCGTTGGAAACACCCCTTATTCCTGATACACTCAGGAGCTTACGCAACCTGACAAGTAAAGCCTTCATCAATTAATTACGTATTTATGTACGTATATAATTTTCATAATTGCACTTTGGTTCACTGTTTTCCTCCGAAGAGATTCAGGTTTTGATTTCATTACACGTGTATCTTTAATGCATGCGCTGTTTCATGTTGTCTACTCCAAGCATAACATCCTCTAACGTGCAAATAATTTGATTTTCTAGCTCTTAAATCATGCTTAGGTAAATATATTTTAATTTAAGTCACACGTAGAAAGTGACACGACACGAGCGACGTGACAAATGAAAGAGAAAATGTACCTAATGGACCAATTAAGTAACTATCGGTTAATTATTGTATAATACCGACATTACTCACTGTCCACGTGACAGATTACAAGCTAGTTGTTTTAATGCGCTATTGTTAGCCCATACAAGAAAAACGGATTAGAGAAAATTGTTTGATTAGAATTCTGATATCGTTACGCCAAGTTGCGATCAGTGGATTTCATTCAAGTTAAAATTTACCTATCGTTGAAGTTGTAAAATGCATTAAGGTGGATGTTACAGGTTGTTTATAGCCATTTTCCCGTTAGATGGCGCTGAAGTCAACATTTTTAGTTTGGTTTCAGCATATAGAGTCGTTTATAATTTTGCCCGGTTTTCAAGACTGTTTTTCTCAATATTCAATGCAAATTATTTACTAAAAAGTCATATGCAGAACTATTTTATTGTAGAAAAGTTCCGCACATACACTATTATAGGTACGAGGTATACCGAGAACGATAAATGTGTGAACATCTGAACATCCACCTTAACTACCTAATTGTTTGACTACAATAAAGACCGCTATAGGTAAATATTATATTTTTTATATTATCTAAATCCGAAACAAAATATCACCTTATCAGTTCTTGACAAATAAATAAATATACTTAATGCTTGTGTGACTTGCCAACGGACAAGAGAATGACCTTATTCAAGAATGCGTCATGTGTTACTGAGTAGAATTTTCCTTCACTAAGAATTCATTGCAAATACAATATAATGTACCAAATTATTTCATCATCGCATATTGGCAACATCAAATGGAGATAACGTAATCCCATGGCAATCGTCACGCATGGCCACATGTTATCTTGTGGGCATAATAGACCTTATTGCTTTATTATAAAAAAAAAAAGATTAGTTTAAAAACACTGGTTAGCTGGTTCTTAATTCAAAATTGTCTACGAAGAATAATAATTATAGTTAGTGAGTTTTATAAATAAGGTTGTTATCATTCTAAGGTTGCATTGTATTATTATTAAAACATCAGGTGGACAATTTCCCACATGAATTCTGCGGCCCATACCACCAACGGTTGCTTGTGGGTAGAGGTAAGTGGCCGGCGCGGAATCTCGATTGCACAACGCGGAAAGACTTTTCTAACGAAATGAACCGAGGACGCTGCCAGTACCAGGCTCCCATCCGGATGTAGAGTATCACGGATACACCTCGAACCTCCGCTCATCATGCAAGGTTCGGTAACCTGGGGTCATCGACCGTGCACCCCATTGTTTAAAATTAAGTACTGGGAACTAACTTCAAACATAGGGTGTTGCAAGAAATATGTTCCCATACGACAAACCGAACGTGCAAATAAAAACTGATCATAACTAGCATTGCAGTCTGTTTGAACCATGAGATACAATAGGTATGACTATAATATTCTCTGAATTGTTATAATCATTCAGCTATTAATTGTTTTGCTTGTTTCCCGTTGCGTAATAATTACCTACCTGCAAGTAGATAGATACCTATAGTTCGTTTTTTTTTAAATTCTAGACTACGATTTGACAACTCAGAATGTCACACTCTAGAAATATGTTTCCAATTTTCTGGAGATTGACTTTTTTTTTTAATTGTGCTAGATTTTACAGCAGCAAAATCTACACATAGGTATATGAAATTATGGTAATTATGAATTTAAACATGTATCTACCTAAGATTTGCACAAGAGTATTGTTAATGTTCATTGTACTATGACATTTATTTAAGAATTGTGTCTTAGTTACGAGAAAATCTGGAACTGACACTAATAACCGCTTTAATTAAAAGCCTTCTTCTTGCAAACAATACCGGTTACATCTTGATTATCATGAAGAAACAATAGGACTTACATATTCATTAACTCTGATTACCTAACCAGGCACTTTGTTCTATCCTAGATTAATGATATTCGTCGCCATGCCTTTCACAACGTTGGATTGGGTTGGGCTTCTATGCATAAACTCAAGCTGTTTTCTCATGGGGGTAGACAGAGGCAAACGACACCTGCTTTTATTTTTAGGTGGGATATCATTTAAAAACTTCTTCCAGTGGAGCACGAGAGAGTCTAAAATCCACCACTGCCATTTGCGTTATAGAGCCGTGGGAACTCTTTCTAACAAGCCTGTACCCCTGGTAATGAACGCCACTTGCTACGATCCTTAATAATCTTCAGGCTTCGTTTACGTTCATACCTTTGATCAAGAGATCATGAACGCCCTATTTAATGGAACTTGTTGTAGGTACCTACTATCTCTACCATGTACCTTTTTCGTTGTCGAGAGGAAACCTTCAAAAGGCGCTCGGACTTTGGGGATAAGTCCGAGGAGTGTGGGATTTTTACCTCACTAAAACAGCCCGGTGATCACCATCAGCACGTAGAAGAGGCTCCGTTACCTCTCAAAAGACCATTCCGGAACCCCAGCTCTACAATGTAGGTACCTACCATCGTTGTGGTCAGTTTGGGTATGCATAAAGTGACCACAGTTAGCGCACTTTAACCACGTGACTGTTACAATCCACGAGCCCTCCTACAATATTCTAGAAACCGACTAAAATTACCTGTTAGACCTACGGTTAACTATTAATAACCGTGTCACCGCTCACACAATACCTATGACGCACATCGGCTATTACTTTCTTACCCTCATAACTATAATTAGGAGGCCAGTGATAAATTAGCACTAGTCTCCTAACACTGTGACAGCGAATCTCGTATATTTCGCACCTGGTTGCTAATCAAGAGATCTTGGAGATGACTCGGTCTCGACTCTAACGTTGACTTTATCGACCGCAGTGGGGATTTACCTCAATCAACAATACGTCCCAAATTACCTAAGTCAATACAAGCAATTAGTATTTTTTTGCTTGTAATTCTATGAATATGTATAAAGGATTTTGATCTTACTTTATTACTTATTAGATTCAACATTTATTAACTTAACTATTCCTTCCTTCGTTTTGTGATCTTTAACAAGATTCAAATTGTTTTCAGAGCTCAGTTTAAGCTTTTAATTTATCATACTTTGACATTCAAATTAATGTTGGCTTTGTTAATTTCTAACAACGCTTAGATATAAAGATATTCTTAATTCTTGGTATGATTTACCGGATTTCAAGTAGATTCTCATAAAAGGCATATAAAAATTTGAAGTAATAAAATGTAACGTTTAGAAACGCCTGACGTTTAGAATTGAATGCACTATGCATTATATAACGAAACCGTGCCTCCAGAATTCAATATTCTGTAGCTAGGATTTGAATTTAAATCGAAGTATTAGATATTGTGCAGAGGAACGACACAAATATATTTTTAGACATAAAGAAGCATATTTCCCAGAAATGTTCAATTATGTATCATGTCTATAATAATAAAGGGAGAAAAAGTATTTGGCAATACATACTTACTTTATTATCGACATAACTTCAACACAATACATTTTACGTCAATACCAGCTGTTAATCCGTGCATTTATAACTCAACTTATCATGTCTGCATGTCACAATTTATCATAATTAACGGCGAATTTTGATCGCCGAATTATGATATGTTTTATAATTGGGATCAGATGTTTAACTAGGTTGCTGACTGTCACACTCAGAAGTGATGACAAACTATTACCAAGGATAATGACGACAGAAAAGCATAAATTAAAGCTTTGAGTGCATAATAAGTGCATATTAGTTGACAGGCACATGAATATATTTATTATTGCAGGTAAGCACTAACAGACTAACACAAAAAGTAACGCGACGATATCAGACAAGGAAAAAACATCTAAAATAAATCATGGAAAACGTTTTCCTTCTCGGAAAGTTGCAGTAGAACTCGAACAATATTAAGCGCTTCAAAAGAGTTCCTCCCAGATTGGATTCATAAGTCTTCGAAAAGGAATCACGTATTTTAGTTCGCAACCAGGAATGCAAGCTTCGACCGAATTCAGGGACGTTAAGCCCTTCAGTCACAGTCAACAAGTCTAGACGACGATCAATATACTCGCCAAAGCGAGACAGCATACGTGAGAGAAAGACAGATAATATTCATTTTCTCCTCTTCTCTACTAACAATCCTTGTGTAGGGAAAATTCGCAAAATGCTGTGCGGTAATAAGTATCTTTTGATAAACGTTTTGAATAGAAGATAAGATTGTACAATGAAGAGTAAAATGGAAGCGTGTACGTGTATCTACAGCATGATCAGAATAGGCTGACTAGGGGATGGGGTAGGTACGGATCGAAACGCAAAATGTCCATTTAATTTACGAAATGCTATTAACGCTGTGGTTTATTAATGAGGTTGAAAACAACAACGATGCAGGGAATAACTGCTAAATGGCTGTTAACCCCTTTATACAATTGTTTAACGACTATTTCTATAAAACCTGCCCAGAAGTGAAATATTTTGAAACCTGTGAACAGTGCAAAGTTGTTCCATTACAGTCTTCTGCCTACGCATTTGAAAACAATGGCCACAAGAGTAGGCAACTTCTAGTAAATGTAGTACGAAGTGACGTCGGGGAAACGTAGTACCCTCCATTCTAGTGCCCCCCTTCCATCATGTCGTCCGGACCACTACAGACGACTTTTTCAAGGATAAAAACGGGAGACATCACACGGAGCATTCAATTTGTCAACTCTTGTGTGCTTCTTTTCCTTTTACCTTTACTGGTATACCCCAAAAAGATTGCAACAAACCAAAAGAGAAAAAAACAACTTATGCGAGGCGCATTCTACATATTTTATGTAGTTACTTGCATCATTCGTATACATAAATGAAGCTTAAGTATATGGCTGGATCGTAACACTAGAATCATAAACCAGCAGTAACAATTAAATCACTTCAGGATTATGTCACACCACACATAATTAAGCAATGAAAGAGATTTGCTCCTAACATACAATTTTATTACAGCCATTTTCAATTCAAAATTACATTGACGTCATGACAGAAGATATCTACTTATCGAGAAGAGCAAACAAATACGCGTGTCTCCATGTTATCGTTCTGAACTATCTGTTGATAAACGGGCCAGTTTCAAGATATTTATGAATAGTTCACTATTTATGGAAAAAATGTAAAACTAGAAAGTCACGAAACTAAGACGGAGGAGACGCCAAGGGTGACCGCCAGACTGCAAAGCGTAGATAACAAGCGACGACTGACGCAGAGCTCCAAAATAGATAACGCATTTGCGTCAAGCGCACATTTTTCAATCAGTGTAAACGGAGCGCGTGCCATACTGTAAGATTTCCTGGCAAAATATTCGCCAACTTGGCGATCACGCATCTCCTTGCTGATCACGCTTTCTTTATTTTACCAAGCGCAACGCAATGATTCAAACTGTCTAGGCACACATCGTTTATCAATTTTACACCACGATGGATTGTTTGTGTGGCATTTGCGTTAACTGCCTGTCGTATACATATGGAGACGTCAAAGATGTACATAACATCATACACGCTAACTACTGATTAGCAAACATGATTAGATATTCAAGAATACAACTCTACATAGGTCACTTATGTTACAACATGAATGAAAATATTTCTCAATCTGAGCTACGAAGTGCGTGGTGAGTTCACGCTGGTAGCGCCGAATGTCTGGCCGTCACCTTGGTGTTAACGGCTCGCACTGAAAAAAGTAAAATAATAAAAACAAGACGATGCGTGCACCGGAGGCAAGGTCGATGCCGTGGTATTTCTGGACGCGGCAGGCCGCCGCCGGCGCTCGTTCCGACCTCATCCAACTGACTACGCTGAATCACTGATTGATAGCTGCGTTCCTCGAAACTAAATGTTTCGCCAACTTTTTCAATTTACTCTTTTGGCGCTTTGTTTATATTTACACCGATTTGCAGTGCTTCTCACGCATTTACTTGTTAATGAATATGTTTAAATCGTTGAACAGCCGTTGAGTTATGCCAGCGCTCAACTGGTTTTTAATCCAGAGAAACTTTTACGTTTCTGGTAACAACATATATTTTTTGTACAAAAAGATTTCCTATCCAAAGCATCACACATCCTACTAAAGACTGTGTAAACAAAAACCGGATTTACGGTATCTAATTTTGTTAAAAGGTAACCATGTACATATGAAACGCACAGTGAAGCACCACGAAGGCCGAGGGCGTCTGTTCTGTTATTTTGGTGCATTCATTCAACGTCGCGTCCTCACTTCAGTAACTTTCTGTGGTGCGTCATCTTCATCGCCAATTCTAAACAAAAGTCTTTATTTATATTCCGCTTTATAGCAGCAGAAACCCTGAAATCGATGTAATCGGCGGTTAAAAAGTCGTTCATAAACGCAGGCCGTGCGCCGTGAGTCATTCACGACGACGGCGATGTACAGTATTCGGCCAATGACCCACTTCGGTGCCATAGACTCGTACGACTTTAAGTAGCCTTTTGTACCTGATGGACATTGAAATAGCAATTTCTTCAGTATAGGATTGAAAAATCGTTTGGCTTCAGCAAATGCCAGTAACAATGCGAACCTTATATGGGAATTTCTAATTATTATGAGTACAAGTTAAAAATAGATTAGAGACCTTATAGCGTCCATATAAGTTCCATCAAAATAATTTCTCAAAACAAACAATCGTCCAAAATACTTCATTAATTGATTAACTGCTTCAAGTTTAAGAACTCGAAAAGCAATTATTATCAAAAGCAAAGAATTTGAAATTCTCTGAGCCGGTTTGTGTCTTCCATCATATATAATTTGGTTAAAGGTTTCTTTTATCGATCCTCTGTGCTACAAGTTATGCCTATCGCATCATCATCAGATTGCAATACGTAGTTATAAAGTAGAACTACGTAAAATGCAATCTGCGTCCACCGTATCTGCTACAAACATACTTCAGTTTGAAGTTTACAAATAGAAAATGACCTTTGCAGCGACATTTTGCTCCTATCGCTCTTGAGTAAAATTACATTTCGAGTTCCATTGCTTCTTTGAAAATGTAGGTGAACAATGCTGAACTTTTCTTATCGGGACTATTTTGAAGACGGAAACCGTAACTTTAGTATGATACCCAGATTTTAGAGTGTATGTTATGAGAAAAGCTGAGTTCCTGCAATTTAACAACGCGTTCCAGACGAACGGTCGCTGACACTAAAGAAGATTCAATCGTTCATTCTATATCTCGCCTGGTTTCTATGTACTTGGACGAGGTAGGACGTTGGCATACATTTGTTGCTCTACTCAATTTAAAAGGAATGTCGGTGTCATGAATACCTCCAAATCAATACTTGAAAGTTCAAGTTCCAAAAGCGAAGTCTTGTAAAGTAACCCAGTATAGTTTAGCAGTGGTCTACAAACATTTAACTAGTAAACTAAAATAAAAACTTGTTCCAGAACCAAACAAAGTCGAAACATACGGCTTAGAAACGTGACTGACTATGTTTGGAGAGCTGGTTCACGTTTGTCTTGTACCTAGTTATCTGTATTCCCATTATGTAATATTATTATTTTTGCAAATTAATAGTCATATAGATCTCATGACTTGTTTTAGTAGTAACTTATTTTAGTAGTAAGAAAAAAAATCCAATAAAGAAACATCAAGAAGACTACTCCAGTTCTAGTTTGCCGAGAGACAAATTTTGTGATGAAGTAGATCAGCTAAACATTTCTAGTATCGACATAATATTCTTCACTGAAATCCAATGAGCGTCAAAAACTTCCAAATGTCTTTCGAGAAGACTTTCGATGTCTGGCAATTATTGCTGTACAGCTAAAACTGGAGCTTTATCTGCCTTTTTTCTCGACGCTGTATCGAGCGTGATCATGTTCTGTCCATTTTGAATTATCAGTCATCGAATATAATTAGGTTGCCTCGGTACTTGCACATTTTCTGAATGCTAATTCATATTGCATCTGGTGGGAGATTGGTAACATATCATCACTAAACATAATTCTATTTTAGGAGGTACTTAATTGGTTAACGAGTATAAATAAAGCTTTTCCTTATAATTTGTTATTTTATAACATAATTATGAGCAGGTAGGTAACTTTAGCGATGAGTTTTGCGAAATAGCTGCACTTCGCAACAATCCAAATATTTCGATGCGTCTTGCATCTCTCGCTGTGATTTTTTAAATTTGCCATTTTTTGACCTTTCGTCATAACTAAGTGTGCACACCGGCTTGTTATCATTATCATTTATGTTGATAAACTTGTTACTCCCACAGTCGCGTGTTGTGATAGTACAACCTATAGTTTAAATTAACTGTCCGCTAAGTTTGCTACTTTCGCTTATTACTCACTAATGCTAAGCCAGTCAGAACGATCCTGCGTTACTTCGCCATTATGATTAATAGCACATTGTTTACAGGATGATGATTATAAATCGTAGGTAATTTCGGCTTGTTTGATTATTTAAGTGCGTAATCGTAGATACTTTACGCAACTTGGTGCTTGGTTTATTTAGAATTTGTTTCAGTTTTTATGTAACTAAATATAAAAAATATGGGTGGTTGAGTTGATAATCATTCAATGTATGTTGTGGGAATTTTAAACAGCTATTTAAAATCGTACCACCAAGAATAATTATGCAGAAATTTGAAACATTCATTACGTTTATGAAAATTCAGACAACTCACAACTGACGATGATGATTAACGATGAGACTGAAATAAAAACTTTTGGAAATAAATAAATGCGAAGTGAAGATTTAATAATTTACTCTTTTTATAAGTAAATGTGTGACGAAATACCGCGATGTAATGTTAAGATTTGGAACAAGTATAAGTAATGACATCAAGTCTTATCTTAAGGAAGGTAAGCAGCTAGGTAAATTCATGTTTTTATTACCTCAGTTTGTTTGTCTTTTAAACATATTTAAATGAAGTCTTGGTTTTCCCAAGTGAAGTACCGAGCTGGTAAGTTTGCTACATTATTTTTATTGTTCTTTAATTTCTGAAATCGACGGTGGGAAATCCTTAACACCGATATACAAAAAAAAAACTTTTAATGGAGGGATGGACAGGTCGTCTAGGTATTAATTTCGTAAGTTGCAGTGTGCATATTAATTGCCAGCATTATCGTGGGTGATTCGCAGGATAAGGTTCTAATAACTATATCTTAGAATATTGTAGAAGTAATAATTGATAGGTATAGGGGTGTAATGGAAGTAGGTAGGTATGTCCCATGTGCATTAGGTGTCGAAGTTATCGATTGCTCCCTATCCCTTACCTCAGTCTTCGTTATTCGATGTCGTGCTAACTTAACGACGGCAAAATTTCCCTTGCCAATGGTCCTCTCGATGTCGTAAAAACCCACCCTAATGGGGGTTTTCGCAGGACGTTCACGGTCCGCCATTGTTGATTATATTATAATCATCAAATTCCAAATGAATATTTTAACACTTCGGAGGATTTATACAAAATCATCCGTAACACTTTTTTGTTTATATCCATTGAAGGCAGTCATTAACGCACACAAAAATTGGAGCGAGTTATCAAGCGCACAACAATGAACGAACGTATAATCCCTTAATACGTCATACAATAAATAATAAATACATGGTTTGATTGTGAATTACGCGATTCGTTACTCCCTAGTAGAGTAAATCGTATCAAACACACTATATAACGTGTTCCGTATAAATAAACAACACTATATTAGATTGTTTTTAAAAACAGCTTAGGGAATCACACACTGATCAGTTAATGTTTCTCATTAGCACATTAATTATTTTGTATACAAAAATTATTTACAATTGATAGAAAATCGCTCAGAGGCGGCGTGCGCGTATATCACGCTCAGAGCACCACGTCACGCCGCCGCCTCGCCGGCTGTCAACCGGGTACTGAACTCGAGTCTCGCTCGCGTCGATCGAGTCGAGTACTCGTAGAACCAAGCACACCACCTACCGCGGCGGTACACGCGCGCGCTTTCAGTCGCCTGCCAGCCATGTTGATTTTCTTCATGACGTCAACAAGGCGTTCGGCGTTAAGTCGGACTACCTACGTAAACCTATACTGCATGCTCTTAATAATGTATATAGTTTATAGGCATACAATACATACTCATACAATTCTATGTTGGTTACACAAAATCGTATACGCATTCCTCCATTATGATATTTTTGTAGCACTCTATACCTACCTACTGTATATATTCAAAGTCAATCACAAATCTACAAAACTACCCACTCAATAACAAGGTATGTGGAGAAACATTTTATTTCTTAAATTCAAGAATCTTTTTACCAACATTATACGAGTATATTATGTTGGCAATCACACACTGATTAAATGCACGAGGCAAAAAGTGCCAAACGCGAGCCAAATTCAAGGCAAGCAACTCCACTCACTCAATTACTTGGTTAATTTCAAAACTACCCGCCTTTTTTACTGATTGGCGGGTATTTTTGAAAACATTTGAAAATATGGTTGAGGTTCGAATTGAACGTAGAAAATTATTTCGTAAAACTTTCTTTTTTTTTTCTTTAAATAGTCATTAAAATTATAAACCCTTAATCCCCAAGTAGTTTTATGGTAGATTAACTGCAGGGGTAGAAAGATAATAGAAAAATATTCCACAGAAATGTAGGTACCTACTTCCGGGATAGAAATACCATGACATAGTTTACCCACGTAACATAGTAATAAACGACAATGTAAATAAGTTGAATTATTTGTTATGGTTACGCACTTTGATTGAGACTCGAAAATCAATTATTATCCTCGTCGCACAAGTTGAACTATCATGGCGGTCAACCTTGCGTGCCGTACCCGTGCGCAGTTTAAGTTAAGTGCGAAGTGGCGGCCGGCCCGTAACCATAAAATGGTTCAAGTTGTTTGCCGCGAATGATAACAATTTGTTTCCTTAAATCTCCTAAACCCTAATCAAAACAGCGAAAGATAGAAAACTCGCCTCTAGCGCGTGTAAGAGCGCGTGGCAAGGACCGCTGAAATTGTGCCTATTTGGCAAGATTTCACATCGGTCGTGACGATGATCGTACACATTTGTCGCCTAATGCTATTTAACTTGAACGATAGCGCCACTCTTATATCTGTCCTTCTCTATGACTCTGGCTTTAGGTTTGCGACTGTGATGACACTGATCATAGATGTGTGAGTTTCGAGAGGTTTTCTGATTGCTATGTATGCTAATACCACGTAAAGTACCCTTTTTTATAATTCAAATATATCAATGACAAATTGACAAGATCAAGAACGCGTTCTAACAAAGCTAAGTTCTCACTTCGGAAAATAGTACCAGCAGGTTTCTTACTGTAGCAACACCACGACATTTTGGGTAACACTCTACAACTATATAGTCTATGGTTATCATCCACGTTTCAGATCTGATCAACATTCTTTTTCGAAGTTTAAGCATCAAGAATATTCTCTCTTTGTCTGATTGCCTGTGAATTCCGATAAGAATAAATGAATAACGACGCCTAACCGTCTACGGTTCTAAAGCACTGTAATGCGACTGATATTTTTTTGCAATGTGATTGTGGAAGGCATTGGACTTATTACAAATTTCGTACATTTTCAAGAAGTATTTTCAGATTTGTTATTTATTATCTCATTATTTTATTTATATATTTCTACTCTATCCTAAGAACGCACATAGATACATTCAGATCAAGTTTTTATGGGAACTGTTGCTTTTATACTTACCAAGATGTCGGTGATACTCTTCTACAATTTTGACAAGAAAAAGATCTATGTATCGTTATAAAAGCTTATGTGAGATTTATATGAGCTTATAATCGTTTGAATGTGTAAATAATTATAGCTAGAATAACGTCAATATGAATCAACTTACCGAAGAAAATGTTCAGAATATGAAGTGCAGTCAAAAAAGCACGAATATTAAAAACAAAAGTAAAAAGGCCAAAGATCCTTCTGAAAGTCCGGACGAAATAAGTATATCTAATCAAGAGAATTTAAGCGATACGTTAGCCAATACTCTTCATATTAAAAACATCAATAGTAACCTAACTAATGGGACTAGTGATCATCCAAACGGCAGCCCCGAAGTTCTGAAGGATAAATCGGACACCCAAGAAAATGCTCCGAGCGAGGACGTGAAAGATGTAAATAGTGTACAGTGTAGTGATGAAACGTGTCTACGAGAGTGCAAGGACACACCTGCTCAACAAATAGGCAGGTGTATTTTCGATGATGCTTTAGAAAACCTCGAAAATGCTATCAGCAATGAGGAGCAAGAACCTCAAGATGACATTGAAATTATTTCGTACGAATCTGAGCTACAAATGCCTGAGATCATGAGACTTATACAAAAAGATTTGTCAGAGCCCTACTCCATCTATACTTATAGATATTTTATACACAACTGGCCTAAGCTTTGCTTCTTAGCTACTCATGAAGGAAAGTGCATTGGTGCCATCGTTTGTAAATTAGATATGCATCGCAATGTTGTGAAAAGAGGCTACATTGCTATGTTAGCTGTTGATGAGAAATATAGAAAGAGAAAGATTGGCTCCAGACTGGTCAGAAAAGCAATACAGGTAATTAAAGTTTTAATTTTTATCTTAAAATAACAACATTCTTTGTCAAAATTCTTTAAAAAATATACTGCAAGTTTCCTCCATGGAAATAAAGTTAACTTGTATATATAATGTAGACCCTATAAAAGAAAAATAAATCCATAAATTAGGTTTCCTGTCTAAATGCAATTTTATTGTGACCTTGTTTTACTGGAGGTTTTTCTATAATAATATAATATGTCCACAACTATCACACAACGTCGTCTAGTCCCAAGCTAAGCAGAGCTTGTGTTATGGGTACTAGACAACTGATAAACATACTTATTTATTTCTAAATACATACATATCATAGATAAATTACACCCAGACACAGAACAAATGATCGTGCTCATCACACAAACATTTGTCCTGGGTGGGAATCAAACCCACAACCTCCCGCATAGCAGTCAGGGTCACTAACTACTAGACTGACAGGCCAGTCAAAATGGAGGTTTAGTGTATTCTGTTTGGACTTTGCTTACCCTATTCTTATTGGTATCTAATTGCATAATTTACTTAAAAGATTTAGTAGTACTAATCCCAAATGTGTTTGTTTCAGGCAATGATAAATGACAATGCAGATGAAGTTGTTTTAGAAACTGAAATCACAAATAAACCAGCACTGAAGCTTTATGAAAATCTAGGCTTTGTGCGGGACAAACGCTTATTTCGATACTATCTGAATGGTGTAGATGCATTGAGATTGAAATTATGGCTTAGGTGAAATAAGTAGGTATCTAAAGAGAAATTCTCAACGTTGTGTTACATACTTTTGGAGGCCATGCCATCTCAAGCATATAAAAGCAGATACTGTTGTTGACATGGCGTAACCTACTGCCATCCATGAGGATTTAGCCAAATGTATAGTTTGTTTCAATAATGTTTTAGTCATGTGATATGTTTATCTAATTTATGTGTTAAAATTGTTAATGAAAATATTTTCACCAATTCTTTTATATTTTGACTGTAAGATTTTAAAAGTGGTTAATATCCAAACTAAATACACAACTTTGAAGAATTATATTGTAGTCACTGTTTATTTATATTTGTCACCCTGCAATGTTGATTTCATCACATAAATCAATATAGTTTTATCATCATACTAACTTGACAAAGTAGATATTTTGTATCTACTTGATTTTTATGTACTGTTAAATAAATAAATATATGAAATCCTTGAATTCATAGTAAAGTATTTGAACAATAGCATTCATTAAATTTTATTTTTTATCCCCGACTGAGTCCACTAATATTAAATAATAAGAAAATGAAATCCATATTTTTTCTAATAATTTATTATCAATTGAGTATTCATTCAAAATGTAAATGTAGCAGTGTTAGTTGAAGCAGCATCATAAATAAATGTATTATTCACTGGCTTATATTGTTTGGTAACAATTTTGATAGCTTCATGAGCTACACAGCCACCTAAAAAGGCTGATACGCTATGTATTTCTGCTCCTCCATACCGACACATTTCTTGAACATGATCATCCTTTGGAAAAGGAGGGCATGACACATCTCCAAGAACTTTAGTTACACAAGCCTTCAGCTTAGGAATATCACCTTCAGGTTCTGTATCACCTGGAGCTCTACAATGCTCTGATGTGAACATTTCAGCAGCTCTTAGTAAAACATAATGGATCATCATCACATCAGGTTCCTCCAAATACCTGGCTATGTAAGATGCCACAGAACTGGTTAGTTGATACTCTGATACTATGCTTGATCCACTAATAAGATGTAAGTCATGAGCATGTCTACAGAACAGTTTCACCTCTGCTTCACTGATATTGTCACAATGCAATTGGGCAACAATTTGTTGCACTTTTCTATATACTATTTCTGTATCCATAGCAGCTTGAGTTCTGTACAAATTTTGCAACTTGATATAGTGGTCTGTTGAAGCAGTCATGTCTGGCAAAATACCCTTCACAGGGAGTTTACCCTTTCCTTCACCCTCCACAAATCCTCTCAGTGCTGAGCACATGATCCAGAAAGGGGTACTTTCTTTTGTTAAATTGGTGGCAGCACTGCAGTATAAAAGTTCTTGACTCTTTAAAGGCAAAAATGTGGGCATTAAAGCAGTATTAACTGCTTTTAATGCTTCTTCAAAATTTTCTTCATTAATTGGAATACCATTTTCATCTTTTCTGATGAAACCTTCAATAATAGCTTTGATTTCATTCTTCTCTTTCCTGCTCATTGGCCAGCGATTTTGATTACTGTCTTTCCATTTTTGGATGGCTTTGTATATAATTACAATCCATGGTATATGCCCATGGTCTTTCAAATCGACAGCATCTATATCAAAACTATCTAAGAAGTCAGATAATGCTTGAAATGGATAATCTAAGCGTAAGTCCGTTTGTTCATTATCAGGGTGAGTTTCAACTACTGCATGTTCCCTCATCTGGATTCTGAATGATCCTAAGAAGCCAACTGATCTGCACAAGATTAGTGGAACGTTGATATCCCACAAATGTTGGGACAGATCTTGAATGGTCTGCTCTGAAAGTGTAGTAGCTATAACTACACTGAATGACTTGAAAAATTCAGGGTTTTCTTTCAAGATTTGGTCAGGGGGTTCCTGAACTGCATGGCCTTGTACTGCCGGATTTAATTCTAGCAATAACCGCAGCGTCTCTGATCCTCTATTTAAGCCTTTACTAGAACACTCCAAAAAAAAGTTACTACCAATGTCTTCATCACTTACGGTTTTATCATCAACTATTGTTACTGCACCAACACCAGGAAGGACTATAGATTTTAATACTTCAGTACCTAAAGCCGTGGCGTTTATCAAACAAATATGTCCATGTTCAAGTGCAGATTGGCCGTGGTCTCCCCATAATCGAAGTTGCCGGTCATATTGTTTCGTCTTTTCGCTTTGTTCTGGTGACTTCGGTGAAGGTGAAGCCATAATATTTGAGCAATATCTAAGTTTACAGTTACTTTTATAAAATTCGTATAGTCTAACTTATTACAAGTTACCTACTCAAGTTTACTTGTATTGTAAAAAACGAATATGCAAAATCTAGCTTAGGCTATGCTGCTCTGTCAATTTTAGAGATTGACAAGTTCACAATATGACACTGACAGACAATTGAAAAATCAATTTTTTTTTTTTTCATTGCGCCATTTGGGGGGACTGAGGTGTAAGAGCATACTGTCTCGTTATAAGTAAAAACTACCTTTTTTAGATATTCAGCAGTAGTTAGCAACAAATGTAATATAATCAGCCTTCTCGGCAAGCTTAGCTGAGGTAGTACCATATAATATTTAGGTCTATTTTAGTGATTCAAAGATTTATATATTATCTAGTTGCGCTGATGATTACATCACAACATCCACTTTACTCTTAGATTTTACTTGAAGAAATCTCATAAAAAACTCATATACAACTTAGCTATAATACATGGTTATCTGTAAATTAAAGGTAAAGCCTCTTGCATCGACGAGTGTATCAAGAATATCTGTGACACATTTTGACATAACAAGAATCAAACTTTGTAGTCTGTGGTTTCTATATGCAGCTGATAAAAATGTAAAATGGAATGGCTCTTGTGTTGTGATTTGTGAGAATATTATCGAATAAAACAGTCATCAAGTCTCGGTTTGTTTAAGTGAAATGTTAAAAACATTCAACAATACGAATGTGTATGGAAATGAATTTACAAACTTTATTTCAGGATTTTAATCCTAGGTATAGCGTAATTTGTGTTTTATTGAAATGACTTGGTGATTCGTGAAGTTGTTATAATTTGTTTTTGTTTTTCACAGCAAATTCGTGGTACACAGCTGTTTGCTGATATTCACTGCATTGTTAGCTTTAAAGTTAGATAATTCTATATCATGGTCATACTGGGCCGTGTTTACGCCAATATGGGTGTGGAAATTTCTTGTAGTTCTTGGTGCTACAGTTGGCACATACGTGTGGTGGCAGTACCCTCACTTCAGGTAACTGGTTCTAATGTAATCTAAGACTTAAATTTAGTTTCATTAACCTTTAACATGTTCAACATTAAACTATAATAAAAAAGAACAGTGCACACAGTTACATAAAAAATGAAAGGTTCATTTAGTTCAATAGAGTATAATATTATGATTACCTTGAATGATGAATAAATATATTTTTTACTATTATAGTTTAAATCTTTGCAACTGTTATATTTAATTATTCAATGTCACTGAATAATTTTATGATACAGCAAATATATGTAAACTAAACATATAATCAAGTCATGAAATTGTATAAACAAGATATCAGTAATAAAATTATTTAAATAATAACAAATTATTATAATCTTATTTTTCAGGTTGGAGGGCGAGGCATACATTCATTACAAGGCTATGCTTATCAGTCTTGCCATCCACCTGATTCTGCTAATGTTTGAGCTGCTTGTCTGCGACCAGTTGACCACTGGACGCCATGTGTGGATACTGGTCTTCATACCACTTATCTTCATAAGCATAGTTTCCATTGCCATCTGTATATGGTCTGTGAAACATGATCGAAGCTATGAGGTGTGTATAAATTATCCCTTTTATGTTAAAAGACTTAGTTCATTTCCTGATTGATATGCTATACTGCATTATTAATTAATGTTGACATTAACATATATAAATTATATTGATATTGATAATCAAAAGATTAGTTATTTTGCAATCCTATCAAAGCCTAATCATTTATCAGCTTGTAACTAAACAACATTATAAATATTTAGTTTTGCACCACAACTCATTTCAGCCTTTTGCAAGAGATCTAAACTGGCACAGCTCTTTTTTTCTACAACTATCACACAAAGCCATCTAGTCTCAAACTAAGCAGAGCTTGTGCTATGAGTACTAGACAACTGGTAAAAATACTTATATATATGTAAACATATTGTAGATAAATGACATCCAAACACAGAACAAATTAATAACAATTTTGTCCTGGGTGGAAATCAAACCCAAAATCATCGGCATTGCAGTCAGGGCCACTAACCACTAAAACAACAGGCCAGTCAAAATATATATTTAAATATATTTAAACCTTGATTGAAGTACTTCAGCTATAATAAATAATGGAGAATCATAGAAGCATGGTTGGCAGGTAGAGAATGCTTTGTTTCATTCAAGACTGCTTATATAGTAGCAAATCAAGTATTTTTTACCATAATTGTATAGTAACGTTTTTTAACTGTATACTTACATTGTACCAAGTCTTTATCAAGTCTCAAAGGAAGCTATATTATTATTTTGTATCGACAATTGATATATATCCGATGACTAATATACTATTATTGTTTGCCATAATCACAATTGATAATGCTGGCACTGTTTTATTTTTGATACTTCAATGCTATGATGACAGATAACTTAATAATATATTACCAAAACTGTAGGGGAATCCGTACGAAACTGCATATGTTATATATGAATATACTTGCTAACTCTTATGACATAATAATCTTGACCGAGACCTGGCTAACTTCCGATATAACTGATAGCGAGTTTATCGACGAGCGTTATACTGTACATCGATGTGACAGAGATCGCGTTGCCACCAAAAGGAAAGATGGAGGTGGCGTTCTCATCGCTGTATTAAAAGGACTGCGCTCTGTAAGATTACTTCCATGCTCCTCTGTACATACTCACATTGAGCACATACTAATACAGCTGCCATGTTCGGGCCTAGGTCGAAACGTGATTGTTGCTGCGGTTTATGTTCCACCCAAGACGCCTGAAAGTAAATATGTTGAATATTTTGATCTTTTATAATCCCTGATTGGGCATAATAACCCTCAACATTTTTATCTGCTAGGTGATTATAATTTACCCGAAATTGAATGGTTCACATGTACCGCGGGTGCCTCGCAAACCGCACAGACTTGTAGAGGTAACTCTCCTGTATGTACTCACTTAGGTCAGTTCATGTCCTTCCTCGGCGCTTATCAATATAATATTACAAAGAATCTGAATGGTAGAATATTGGATTTGGCCATTAGTAATGACGACTGCACCACATACTCCCCTACAGATTATCTACTACAGTTAGATAACCATCATCCACCGTTTTGTGTGCTAGTAACGGTCTCATTACTCAAAAGTTCAATAGTTCGTAAGACAATTAAGAAATATAATTACTTTAAAGCTAATTATGAAAACATCAATCATGACTTAAAAGAAGTAAATTGGGACGACACGTTCTTAAATGACAAAACACCAGACGAGTACTTAAGCATGTTCTATAACATTATTTTTGGTATAATAAGAAAGCATGTGCCTTTGGTTAATAGTAGGTCTTTGAAGTTTCCTGTGTGGTTCTCTAAATCTCTTGTACATATATATAAAAACAAAGCCAAGGCGTGGATTAAATGGAAAATGTACAAGAATTTATCTGACTACGAGCAGTTTTCATTACTTCGCGCGAGATTTCAATCTGAGTGCAAAGAATCATACAGAAAATACATTAGTTCTGTGGAGGACGGTATTCGAGACAACATTAAATATTTCTGGACATTCATTTCTAAGCAAAAATCTACTGCTGGATTCCCTGCTACTATGAAATACCATAATCAGTCATCAAATAACCCAGAAGATATCTGCAATATTTTTAGTGACTTCTTTAGCTCCGTTTATGAACCCTCCACCTTAAAAAGTGTGCCGTCCTCGCAAACTGAATACTCCCCCAACTGCTCGCTAATAAGTAGTATTAAATTCTCCAAGACAGATGTGTTGAATGAACTTAATTCATTAGACCCTTCTAAAGGGCCCGGACCTGATGGTCTACCAGTTATTTTTATTAAAAAAACTGCCCCTAATCTCTGTACGCCTTTGCACACCATATTTAATTTATCTATTTCACACGGGATATTTCCACAAGCTTGGAAACTTGCTAATATAACCCCAGTTTACAAGTCTGGACCCAGGCATGACGTCGAGAACTATCGTCCAATATCAATATTACCAACTTTGTCAAAGGTTTTTGAGAGGTTAGTCCACAATAAAGTGTACCCTCGACTTCACAACGTTTTATTAACGCAGCAACATGGCTTTGTCAAAAAGAGATCAACCGTAACGAACCTGGTGACTTTTACAGATTATTTGTTCAACAACTTGGATGCCCGTGTTCAAATTGATGCTATATATACTGATTTCAAGAAAGCCTTTGACAAAGTTGACCATGAACTGCTTATAAAGAAGATTGCTTTTAATGGGATACGTGGGGATCTTTTAAGATGGTTCTATTCTTATGTTTGCAATAGAACACAAAGAGTCGTATTAAATGGTTTTTGCTCTGCCACTATAAATGTGACCTCCGGTGTACCGCAAGGTTCTATTTTAGGACCTCTCCTATTCATTTTATTCATAAACGATGTTGATAAATGTTTTAAAAATTCAAAGTTAGGTACTGTTATATGCTGATGACATTAAAATATTTAGGTAAATTAAAAGTCATCTCGATTGCTCCCTTTTACAAAAGGATTTGGATGCCTTTTCGGAGTACTGTGCACGCAATAAACTTCAACTTAGTGTATCAAAATGTTGTGTCATAAGTTTTACCAAAAATAAGAATATTATACTAAACCGCTACTTCTTAAAAAACGCTAATTTGAAAAGAGAAACTTTGGTCCGGGATCTGGGAATATTATTAGATGATAAACTTCACTTAGATTCCCATATCAACAAAATTGTTAATAATGCCTTCCGTATGTTTGGTTTTATTATGAGAACTGCTAAAGTATTTACACGACCGTTTACCTCTTGTACCTTTATAAAACGTTGGTTCGATCTCAGTTAGAGTATGCAGTTTCAGTATGGAATCCCCACTATGGTAAATATTCTGATATGGTCGAAAAAGTACAAAGGAAGTTTCTAAAAGCCATGCATTTTCGTTGTTATCATACTTATGCATCTTACAATGACCTGTTGAAAAAATATAATCTGCAAAGTTTGAAATCTAGACGAATCATGTTGGAAACAATGTTTTTGTTTGATCTGTGCAATAATTATGATTGCATAGATCTGTGTAATAAGATTAGTTATGTGGTACCTAGAACAACAATGCACCGGGGGGTGCGCGCAAGACCTTTATTTGCAGTAAGTTCTTGTCATACAAACGCGGGTTTGCGTGCGCCTCTCCGCCGCCTTACTAGTCAGTACAATAAGATTTGTGAAGACATTGACTTCTTTGTTCCTGTTCAGAAATTTAAAAGGCTTGTCTGCGAAGCAACAAAAACAATGTAAACTATGTAGTTAATTCAATGTAATTCTCTCTTCTTCTATCTTTTTCTCTTACTTGCATGCTTATCTAAAATTTCTATGTTAATGTTTATTTTTCTGTTTTAATAGCGCACTGTTAGTATCACTCCTAAGTATGTTGTGGAAAATGTCGTAGGTTATACATTTATAATTTCTGTGCATTTATAATCTAGTGTAAGATTTTAATGTATAACTGTTATTTTTCCCGAATAAATAAAATAAAATAAAATATACCAGTACTGTATGAAGATTAAATAAAAGATGTACTAAACCAATATAAACAGAGGTAAAGGGTAGAGAATGAGAATTTGATGGCTCGGCTGGCACAGTGCTTGAGGGATTGACTGCTGCGCTGAGGGTTGTGGGTTCAATTTGCGCACAGAACAAATATTTGTATGGCCTGCAGATAGGTGTTCCGGGTCTGGGTATCTTGTGTATGTGACTTTACATGTTTGTGAACTCAACTACGACACAGGAGTAATTCCTAGTGTGGGGTGATGTATAAAAATAAAAAAAGTATAGTATTTTTTTTTTATTACAGTTGGAATTATTTTGTGCTGTAAATATACTCCAGTTCATATTCCTGGCGCTCAAGTTGGATGAGTTCATCAGCTGGTCCTGGGAGGTTGTGTTTGTGCCACTGTGGATACTGATGTGCCTCAGTCTTGTAGGTGAGTGTATGTACAGCTTTATACATGTTTCAAGTAGGAATATTGGCTGTAGAACTACTTCCACCAGGCTGTTCTAACTTGGGGAGCCTGAGTTAGGCTCTGCGAACTTTAGTGCTTCAAAAAATTTATGCCAATAACTGTACTTTAACCCCTCAGGTGCCAGTGGGGCATTGACTCTCCTTCTTAAAACAAACAAATAAATCAGAAAAAAAAGATAAGTAAAAAAAACCCTTCACTAAACACTTATAAAAAAAAAAACGACAGTTAAGAATTTTTCAAGGTCAGAAGGTCGTACAGACGTATGTACAATCGGCGCTCGACAGGACAGCGTTGACAACAGTTAATGGCATTTTTTTTTAATCATTTATTAACCACTTGCCATTATAGAGACATTCATGATAAGTAGTACATAAATTATTGCGAACATGGGGAAGGTTAATGAAACCTTCCCCGGACGTAGATTGTAGATCGAGTTTAACAAAAAAAACAAATAAATTAAAAAGTTTGGGCCGCCCGCAAGCTACCAGTTCACCAGTTTATTTTACACTGAACTGTTGTCACTAATGTGTACCAAGAGTCTAGCAGTTCTAGTAGCAATAACTATACTATGCCTACTAAATAAGAATAGGATCGATTGACAGGATGTGACGTCACGCCGTACTGACAAATCGAAGATATTTTTGCAAAATTGTAGAACTCGGAAATTAGTAAAATTTAAAAACTGGATTCTGATTCAAATTTTTTCGTTGACAATTCGTAAATAAATTAAATTTTTCGTAAATAAACTGAATTTTAAAAATATCTAGTCTCGATTTGATAGTAAATCGTGACATCACAACATGGCAATCAATCCTATTCTCATTTGGAACGCATTGCATTTTTAGGTTGCTTCGTCATGTATGGAGATTCAATCTCACTATACCTATGGTATATCGGGCTGGCGTCCGCAACTCCACGACTAAAGCGCGTATTTTGCGCGTTTTTTGTACAAAATCTCACTGTATCTAACAAAACGAGTCAGTCCTAGCACAACTAACTCTTGTTCGCTAGGAGTTCCAGTACCAGCCACCGAAGTTCACCTCTTAGTCACTTTAATCAGACCAAAGCGTCAGTAAACATTTAAAATATAAATATAATGTATGTATATACACCGTGAAATTTTAATGGTTGTTTTCCCTCAGCGAAATGGTTGTGTCTTGGTAATACAAACGTTTGATAATAGTACATTTTGATACAAGTGCAGGAAGTTTGTTATTGCGACCGAGGCGAAATTCGCACGAGCCGTAGGCGAGTGTGTTATGGAGCCGAGGGCTGCAATGACAAACCTGCACGTGTGTCAAACGACGTTTTTCAATACACTTACGAACATATAACACTTATAATACACTTACTTTCTTTGAAAATTACGACGCATTTTTGTTAATTTCTTACTGAAGAAAAATTTTCAAAGTTGCCGTACATTTTAGATTGCAGCAAACTATAGCAAAGCACAATATCTGACGGCAGCGGCTTATTGTCTAAAAAACTCTCTTATATTGAGATATTTTCAACAACATATTTTTCACAACTACCAATAAATAAGTTACATAATAAGACTATTATTTATAGACTTTTTCCCGCGCTTATCCTTTGTAAGATGAAAAAGAAGCAAAGACATCAAACCGTTATACATCCTACTTCATATTAAGAATAGGAATTCAAATATTTTTGAATTTAGAACACAGATAAATGTTAATTTGTTGTTAATAACAAATTATTGCATAAATAATCATGTTTATTTATTATATTCTGTTAAAAACACGATTTAAAATTTAATTAAATATTAAAACCTCAAAAATTTACACCTCTTTGCTTTAAAAAAAAAAATAATTACGCTTGACCGTGACGATAAGGAGGAAAAAAAAGCCCTTGGTATGATAAATGAAACAAAAGCACGCGGGTGATATACGTGTCATGTCAAACTTAATTGTAGTGCGATAAGTGGCAGTTTTCGAGTAAGTGTATTGAAAAAAAATAAAATATTAAAAACAAAAAATTAACCTGTAGAGTGCAAGCTAATTATGACGTATGTGCAACGTGCGAGAGCTTATTTTGGTTTAAATACTTAATGAATCGGTTTCCTTTGACGGCGTGCTGCTCATGCGACTCTAGTAGTACCTACAAATTACGTCTAATGTTACTATTGTTTTCGCTTTTTAGAGTTGATGAATATTTTTATTAATTACTTATAAAAAAAAACGTTTTATTTTATTATTTTTACTGTAAAAAAGTTCTCCTTATGGCAAGTCATTCTGCCGCGGGAAAACAACCATTTAAATTTCCCGGTGTATAGTCATTAAAAGAAAAAAAAATCAAACGTATAAAGCAGCTATTAAAACTAGTTGATAAAACTCTTCAGCCCCAAGCGAACGCCGGCGTTCGAACACCTATTGTCTGTTAATTGTATTCGTAATTACGGTATTCAAAGGGTTAATTCATATTCCCTATCTCGCACGCCCAAGCAAAAGTATTCTGAAGTAACCATATATTTTTCTAAATGAATAGGTAAAAGATTTTATAATATCGATAGAGGTTTGAACTGAATGTTGAATTAGCTTGCACTCAGTTTTTATTTTCATTAAGCTGAAACCAGTAAAGCTAGAACTAAATTGCGAGAACTACTGCGCGGACGGCACACACGTCCTCCTAGGCGCGTCCGACCCAATACATTTTGTATGAATGCTCTATGATCAGCTTTTAGATTCATATTTGCTTTGTTGTACTTGGGGTTGCTGACTAATTTAGGGGCCTAGCTTTGCTCCACTGGGTCACACGACTTTTTTGCATAGAAACATATTTCGGCTACCATGAGGAATCATACCACTTTTTTGTAATAATTTCCATTTATTAAGAAATTTTGGTACACTTTTGATTTAAAATTACCCGTTTCCTTCTGTTTCCAGGGGTGTTATACAGCATAATATTCGCTGGGATCTTGCTTCGGACGCCGGAAGTCAACGTACAACAGCGACGAACTAGCTTCAACTCGGCGTTAGCTTACACATTCACCGTCATACCTATATTAGTTTTTCAGGTTTGTGTCAGAACATATTTATTTACTAGTTTTTGCCCGCGGCTTCGCCCGTGTGGTATTGGGGTTGGAGTTTCTGGGATAAAAAGTAGCCTATGTCCTGTTCCGGAGTGTATCCTATGCCTGTGCCAAATTTCATCCAGATCCGTCCAGCCGTTTTGGCGTGATTAAGTAACAAACATCGGACCTTTGGCATTTATAATATTAGCAAGATGTGTATACTAGCGAACCGCCCCAGCTCGGGTGTTATAGTTTGCGGCAAATACGTAGAACTAAAATGGTCGTCTTTAATACGCGGAAATCTGTTACTGCGCTGTAAATGTCAATCGTCTTTTTGGTTCAACTTATATACTACTAGCTACTGCGACAGATTCGTACGGGTGCAATGGTGATATTATTATATGCATGTATACACATATAAGCCTTCCTCTTCAATCAATCTATTAAAAAAAAACCGCACCATAATTCATTGCGGAGTTTTAAAGATCTAAGCTTACATAGGGACAGACAGCGGGAAGCGACTTTGGTTTTATACTATGTAGTGATATAGTGCGTATCGAAAAACATTATTCTTTGAAAACCTTCCTGATGAATCATTCTGTCTTTTGATGAAAATTGTGTGAAAATTTGTTAATTCATTCTTGAGTTTATCGCATTAACAGATAGACTGACGCAGGCCATTAAGCCCCCCATTGCGTTAGACTGTGACTTGCAAGGATAAGTATAGATATTGAAGTCAAAACATCTGTAATTATAACCGAAACATGTTTTTGGTAATTTTTACCTGTTTAGTAATTATTAAAGTATGGCAGTACTGCGTGAATCACTTAAATTTAAAGTATAATACACATTATACTCTCGTGTCGTTATATTTTTATAGATTAAAGACTTTGGTTAAAACAGATGTGATTTACTGGGAATTATTTTGCAGTTATGTATTAGTAGTATATATGTATTGCTCATGTAAGGAAGGTTGTAATTATTCTAATTCCTTTGTTTTGTTGATGTCGCATTGTAGACTGGCAACGTGCCAGAGTAAACGCTAGCAAGGAATCAAGGATAGGTACACGGAAACCACATCTGATACACAAAGGAATGGTTTAAAATGATATTTGTGTGACAGAAAATATAATGCCATAATATCAACGGTTTTTTCTGTATTCAATAGCAGACAAGCCCTTTAAATATTATAAATAGGAAAAAGAAAAGATTATTGAAATCCCTTTAAAATTCTGTTTTGCATTTTAAATAAGTAATTTTATTTTTATGAATAAAAAGAAAATATTGAAAAGTAAGTATTTAATGTTTGTAAAATTCTTTCTTTTTTTTGTTTTGCTCTTGTCCTTACATGTGTCCTAAAAATATGTAGCCTATTTTCATCTTATCACTAGAAAACTCTTAAATTCTGCTTCTCAACATACAATTTGTCCCACAGGTGCTATTAACAAACAAGTTGGACGATGGCCTGCCACTCTCTTACACAGTGGTGGTCAGTCCGCTCTTCGTCAGCTATGCCACGCTCATCATCATGTCGTTTAGTTCCAAAGGCGGCAACAAATGTAAGTAGCTTTTATTGAAATTAACACCTTAAGCACGTTAGAGTCCTACGCTGCGCTCCATAACCCACACAGCAGATGTCGGAAAAAAAACAGCCAGGCTGAATTGGGAGTGGGCTGGCCACGTCGCAAGAATGCACCTGGGTAGATGGGCGAAACGTTGTCCCACACTAGGAACTCCTGTGTTGTGAGTGCGTTCACAAACATGTAAAGTCACATACACAAGATACCCAGGAATACCTATCTGAAGGCCATGCAAATATTTGTTCCATGCGGGAATCGAACCCACAACCCTCAGCGCAGCAGCCAATCGCTCAACCACTGCGCTAGCCGACCCGTCAAATATTGTCACTCATTGGTCGCACTAGGGAGGTCGACGCCGTCGAGGCCGACCGCGGCGAAGGTGGTGTGACGATCTGATCTGAGCTGTGGAACACAAAATAAGCTGTAAAAAAAAGCAAATTAGTTTCTTTTACTAGCGTTGTATTCTAACCCCCAGTGCTGCTCCTCCCGCTTATTGAAGACTATAAGCATTCACATTTCAACGTTCACGCGGACCAAGCTGCTTGCAGTTGGTAGACAAGCAGTTGTTGTGGACACGAAGACGATAGTCTAAAATGAATAAAATGTAGCCTATTATGCCAATCTTTCGAGTACAAGCTGCCTCTATGTAAAATTTCGTCAAAATCGGTTTAGTAGTTTAACCGTGAAAGTATAACAGACGGACAGACAGTGACTGCACTGTAGTACCGATGTCACGCTCACACACCATTACCCAATTCGACATTTTCATTTTTTTTACACATTCATCAATCGATTGTTGTATTGTATTGACTATAAAAATGGTTGATGGGATGAGACAAATGACTAATATGATATTTTCCTGTTTATTTACCAAGTCGCAAAGCATGACCGACAGGTAGTCTTGTCTAGAAAAAGGATTAAAAGACTTAGTATCCAAGCTATTTCAACCATCACATTACATAAATAAATCTCCATATTGATTTCAGTTTCCAACAGTTTAACGACGATAAATTTTATAGTCTGGTTATAAAAGTTTCAGACCTGAGTTCTCAAGATTTCTGCAGTAATAAATGTTTGATTGTAGGCGGGCATTTATACCGATTATTATCTTCCATAGAAGTATAATCATCATTTCAGCCGAAGGAAGTCCACTGTTGCCTCCCCCACGCGTCGCCATAACGAACAGTCCTGTGTGTATTGCATCCATTGTGTTCCGGCGACTCTTACCATTTTACCAGGTCATCAGTCCACCTTGTAGGAGGCCTTCCAACACTGTGTCGTATAGAAGTATAGTGAATCGGAATTATTTATCTATTTATGCTTTTTATTTCCAGGGTGGTTCGGTATCAGGAAAGACTTCTGTCAGTTCCTCCTATCAGTATTCCCACTGTTACAAGAGTACGCGAACATTGCGTACAACAATAACGTCAATAGAGGCGCGAACGTCGTGCCCAGCGACCCTCCCGAACCTTACCGAGACGACGAAACACAGAAGAAAGTCAAAGAAAGCAAAAAGTCACAGAAGAATCAAAAGAAAAACGAATTCATGAAACCTGTAGTGCCTATAACGAGTATAGACATGCCAGATTGATGTTTGTATAGCTTGGTAAGTGCTGAAATGTGTGTTCACTCGTTAAATATCTTCTGTAATTATCGGGCTTCTAAATATTACTATGAAGCAATATTAAACATTGTTAAGTTTGATATTAGGGCTAAGCTACACGTTCCGTGTTTAGGTTTAATTAGAAAAAGATATTACAACGCGTACATTATTTTTTATTGTTATTTCTATGTAGGCTAATTAATTGATGTTTATTGTAGTACAGTTTTATTTGTTGCTAAGTTTCAACCGGCCTTATTAAGTTTTGTGTCGTTAACTTAATCCACATACAAGTTATTGTGATACCAAATAGCAGTTTTTTTCATGCTCCTTTATCATTTTTTCTGGTGTAATAGAATAAGATTTTACATAGACAATACAGATTGTATCAATAAATTCGTTTGGTATAGTAGAATATTTTGCAACATTAATATTGAAAGTGATAAATTTTAAAAGTATTTTTATAGGAGGTACCTGTGAATGAATTAATCTCTAATTTAATGAAGTGACTTTAGTATTAAACCTGGCAGGTAATGGTGATAATCGTTAGTCATATCAAAATAAGCAATCTTGCTGTGTAGCTCGTAGTATTGTTGGTTCTCGTCGCATTTCACATACTAACCCAGTTTTAATAAATATTTTGCCATTATTTTTAGATGCGAAAATATTCTGAAGTTCATTTTCAACGCTTAGGCGTACGAATTAATGTTTTTTTTTAAATCATGTTTTTAGGTAAATTTTTGTAGGTTAAAGGTAATTATTTTATTTTATTTTAAACTGACGGGCATAAAAGTATACTTAACAATGTTAACATGTTGACGTTGTGCACATATTTGTAAACGAACGAATTGTCTTAGTGACAATACATATAATAATTGTAAGATTATTGTAATACTTGCCTAGCCCTTACGTTTGCGGAAAAAAAAGTGAAGCATATACTAAGTGATAAGGATCTTTTCTTCCTAGTTTGGATAAAGGTATTTTTTGTCTTCGAAACAATATGATCGATTTTATGCGTGGCTTTGACCCGGTAGAGTATTTGTCGGTAGTTAATTGAATAGAGATTTTAAGCAAATTTCCACTATGTAAGGAATGTTAATAAAGAGACGTGTTCCATTTTTGTAAATCCGTTAACGCTGTTACAACAAGTCATGTGTAAACCCTTCAACTGCCCGCTTCGGTCCGACAAGTATTCCCGCCACGGTCGTGTATCTCCGACTACCCAGTCGAAAATACACGACCGTCACTCCGTCTCGTTTAACTTCAATCCTTACAGGTGACAAGAGCGACGAGATGGAATATTTGGTCGTAAATGTGACCCTCGCGGAATATAGAGTGTTTGTCGAATAAATTCGACATTGATGGTTAAGGGTTTTTTACATTGACGTGATTCAATACCGTGTGTTGACCTTTAGTGATTTAAGAGCAACTGTCTTAAAGTCTTGCCAGACTTCAATGAGACTGAGTTATAAGAACACAAACTCTTTATAATGATGTAGTTACAATTTGAATATCACTTTTATTTATTAAAAGAAATCTGTGTTACATTAAAATTAAAAAAGAAAGAGTTCAAACTTCCTTGCACTAGAGAAAATATGTATATCTGATGAGGCTAATGTATTTGAGGCAATTGCATAATGTAGGTATGTATTCACAAGAAAACCTGTAGGATAAAGAAATCCTGGAACCTCTTTAACTGCCCTCGTCGGATTTTTCCGACGACTGTTTTCCGGTCCTATTCGCCGGTATTTCGTCTCGTTTAGCCTGAAGGGCTCATCTCGGCTCATCCTCATAAATTACAGATTATTATTTCTAGCACATATTGTCGCAATGCTGGGCAAAGGCCTCCCTCGGTTCTTTCCAATGTTCTCGGTTTTGAGCCACTTCTCGCCAATTCCCAAGGAAGGCATCTAAGTCGTGCAAATGACCGATGAGTTGACGAAATATAGTACTTGATCTTGGATTTGCGATCTTATAACAAATGCGAGTGCTTATCAGATTTATACGACTTAAGTGGTTAAAAGGTTGGTTTTACTGTGTTATACAGGTTGATCCCTCGATCATGAAAGTACTAGATCAAGGATTAAGAACAAAATCATAACGCATAAGTGGCCCAGAATTGCTCCAAAAACAAAAAATATTACATTCGAAATTCAAATCTCATTATTAAAACTGTTAAAACATATTTGTTGAAAAATAAACCAATTTTGTAAACAATAAGGTTTAATATACAAAGTGAAAAATGGCGCTTATTCTATTTTCAAATTAGAACGATGTCATATCTCAACGTCTACCATTGGACCGAACTGACACAGAATTATTTGTAATGATATTTGTCGCGCCGTTTTCGAGATCGGTAATCTAGTACATTGATGATTGAAGGGTTGATGTTAAAGACAGCTACAAATTTCCGTCAAAATTATTCTGGTGTAGTCGCAGACAATTCTAATTCTAGAGAAACAATGCTATTAAGTAAACGGTAATAATAGTAACTATTCGGTCACTGGACAGGTTTTAAAACATCAATTTTCGATGTTTATTTGAGTCGAAACAAATATGTACAATCAAGTTATGAACATAATATAATATGTATAAGTATAAATGTCGCAATTCTCTTCTATAAGTATCGACTGGGAAATAGGTGAAGAAAATGGTTTAAATGGTGGTTGAATATTTTCAATTATCATTCATAACACCACGATTCGTGTTTATAAAGCATCATGAATACTGGAAAGTTTTTTCTGCTACTACGCACGCACATCAAAAATTGGTGAACGATACTAAAGTACACGTTTCGTGATAAAAAACCATCCATGTTGTACGAAAAACGCCATATATCAACTGGGTGGCGATAGTGACATTCTAAAGGGGAACACGCACCGCCTAGTTATGATTCATCACCGCGACACTATTTGCTCTAACTTCATACTAACAGCTACAATTTATAGCTTATTTTGCCCTAAACCTAATTTGTTGGTAACACAAATTAGTTTTAAGCCATAAATGTAGCCTTTTAGTGCCGTGTAGTTAATTGACTAAAATGTTCACAAAGTTTTGTTAATGGTTTCAAAAAATAAATGATTTAACGCGAACATGGCTTATCTTCCATCAGACAAACTTAGCAAAGCAAATGAAGAAATTAACATAAAATAACCTTTGCATGTCTGACAATGGTAATAATAATTATGCCAACTGTATACTTACCCAGAAGCTTTAGAGCGAAAGGAAGTGAACCGTTTAGTAAGGTAAAGAAATGTCTGTCTTGCCGCTTCAATAAAAAGCTTAAGTATTTTGTCATACATATGTTCATGTACTAATTAATTGAGGTACACACATACACATCAGTCACGATACAGTTCAGTCGCGCCCAAAATATAATTCCGCGGAAGTCGTAGGTGGGATACTGTATCACACGTCAATTACGTCACGACTGGCGGCGCTTCTGAGTCATTCATACACACACACCACACTGTGACGTGCTTGATGGGTGTGTTTGAACCTCTAACAAAGTTACATGAGAAAACTTTAAAACTGTACAGGGCTATCTATAAATTATGTTACTGTGATATTCTCTTCCTATGATGTCGCAATACGCAATATCGTTCGAACAATTACCTGAATATTTTGTTAATAATAAATAATGTTTGTTTATATTGTTTCGCAAATTATTAAAAATACTTATCAACTGTACATATACAATGTGTTTTGTTTAAAAATTCCTTCTCTCATTTTTATGGCGCTTACCATTTGCATAGTTTTATTTTAATGTTATTTGTAAACAGGTATCAGATGCAAGCCCATGTAAGCTTGAAACTACCAATAGGCTTGAAATAAGTCCTACAGAGCAAAATTAAATACTCATTACGAATATAAAAATATTTTTTTACATTAGGAATATTTTTGCAAATATTAAAAAAAATACTGGTTATGTATAAACTTTTTAGACAAATATCATAGTCGAATACAAAATAGTTTGAGGCTATGACTATATTCTGAGGAGCCAACGCGACGGTTGTAGAATTTACCACTAACTCGAACTGTCAATAATAATGAATGAATTTTTAAAACAGCCCCCAACCAAGTAACGTAAGCTGAAAATTTTCAGTATGTTCAGTTTGAATGACAATGGACGCTTAGCCAAATGACGTCATTCATTTGTCCTGAAGATTGTGGCCTAGTATACCCCCATCACGATATTAATATCGATTTTAAGAGTTTGTTGAAAAAAATATGAAAAGAAACTAGGTACGTCACAATAAATCCAATAAGGCGAACAAATTAAATGTTTTTTTTTTTAAATAATATTACTATAGCTAACATACGTCCGCGTCGGTAAAGTTAATAACAATAAATATATCAAACCTTATTGCCGAACTGGGGTTTGTTATTCAGTCAATCATAGTCATAGCCTTAACTTAAAAGTTACAATATCTCAAAATGTAATTTATTTATGATCAAAGAACAAAAAAATTAGTCAACCATGGAATTTTCTATTCCGTGGAGTCGACCATATCCGCAGGCCTGCTATTCAGTATTATTTATGGGATTCAAACAACTTATGATCATGCGAGGCAAAAATGGCTTAGGGAAGTAAAATTTCCCTTTTTATACTTCGATAATGCCTGCAATAAAAATAGGCAATGGCAAGCCAGATCCACAATTTGCTGTTTACCAAGGACTTTTGATTCGCTGCTGAACTTTCCTTGACCCGCTATATGGAAGTAGAAATTTTTGCCAGGGAACATCGATTTAAAATGTATTATAGGTATAGCTTGCTATGTTGCAGCCTTAGCTACCGATGTGATGTTTGTCCTTTATAGCCGAACTTTGCAAGTTTTTAGTGTTGCAGGATTATATTTGGCACTACTTGGCCGATTTTAAGAACCACAGTACCTTTTGTGGAAGTTTATTCTGTTAGTACAAATAAATAACAGTCTGATGAAAACTAAGCTATATCTAATCCATTCAGTGGTTTTTCACGTAAGGATATCAAGTGTTAAAACCCAAAATGGTTTTGTAATACCTGGCCATTGGCTTGCGATAGGCTGGTCCGAGGAATCAATAGTAGAAATATGTTAAGCTTCATGGGGTTTCTGTAAGTTATTAGGTTAATGCATCCGTGCATCCTTTGCCCGCGATGCACTGAAACTTTTTGTACTTATGTACCAAAATGTTCCTTCTACATTCCCACTTCGATCCTGTTCTTACAAACAATTTGAATAACAAATTTGTTCAGTCGATTGAAATCTATTAAGAACTTCACACAGAAAAGTCTTCAACAATTTCGCTAGTCATAAACTCAAGGTTGAACACTAATAAAAAGTTTAACGATCGCAATTCGCAAGTTGTCCAGCAAGGGTTTAGACGCTTCGTCGGAGTCACCTCGGGGAGGTGGCACGGATATCGCTACACATTGATTTTGTACACAATACTCGGCAGTCAGATTCAGTCGTTACCATGATTTCCACCAGTTAGTACGAACCAAACGGACTTTTTTATTTTTATTTTCGCCATAGAATATTTTTTTAACAATGTTATCTACCAAAGTGACTAGTAAGAAATGGATAAGTGAGGAAACCCCTGATGAAGAAGAGCTTTTCTCTCATTGCCGCGAGATGGAAATGGTTTGTTTTGCAGTCACTAAAGTAATATTAGACTCTGACAACAAATGGAAGGGTGCACTTGGGAAAAATAATTCACATTCTTTGTCCAATCGGAATTATATCATGGAGTTAGTGAATATACAGGTAAGGAACTGTGGTCTTTCGTTATTTTATATCTAATTTAGTAATATTTAAAAAAAATCTAGATAGTCAAATGACTAAAATAGAAAGACTAACTTTTGTAGATATTAATAAGTAAGTAATTTAAATGAAAAATTCCCTTCTTACACTAGGGTAAAAAAAAACAGGAAAGAAAAACAATATCAGCTGATTCATTCAACTCCATTAGGTAATCGTTAATCAATGGCGTAGTGGAATCGAGCAAACACGTCGAGTAGGGTTTACATTGTATTTTTCAATTTCCTTTATGAATTTCAGGTATTAGATCAAATAATAGAATATTTAACAAAATTAGTGAAATCATTTTACAAATTGAATCCTAAGTTGGCTCGATTGAAAAAAGACAATGGGCTACTCATGAGTAAACATGATCATATTTTTGATAGATTGTGTAGCATACGATTTGTGATGTTACAAACTATAAATGGGCTTATAACAACTATATTGAATACTTGTCTGCATCGGGAAGACTCGAGGAAAATGATCGAGTCGTGTTTGAGGTAAGATTATTTTTTAAACTGTAAATTTTTAGGCGAGTTTTTTTTTTTTCTTTGGAATTGTTTTACAAGATACCTAATTTTTTTTTTCAGTTTGGTGGGAATATACAACGACTTGATCGGTTTAAGTTATAAGAAATTCGCAGCTAAATTTAATATTGGGAGCAACTCATATCCTAACATTATAAGCGAAACTAAAAATCTCACCCTGACGAAGATTGTTCAAGTAAGATTTTTTTACGGCTTTTCATACTGTTTGTGCCCAATACTTGCGGGTAGTTACATTGCGCTTTAAAACCCATGGGTCTAACAATTGTACCTAATGTTGGTACACAGGCACCTTGATTCCACCGCGCTCAGAGAAAAAAGAAGTAGAAATTTTAAGTAGAGTTAGCAAAAAATTAATTAAGCATGCATAAAAACAATGCATCGAACTTGGTGTAATTTATTTTTCAATACACTTACTCGAAAACTGCCTCTTATCGCACTCCTATTAGGTTCAATATAGCATGTATATCACCCAAGTGCTTTTTTGAGTTTATCACAACAAGGGCTTTTTTATTCCTTCCTTATCGTCAGGGTCACGGGTGGTTATTTTGTTTTACTTAGTTTATCGAATCAGGCGCGAGGCGTCCCCCAGAATAGCTGGACGTCCCCCACGAAATTAGAACCAAACTGTTCATATTATACATATTTCTACTGTATGTTTGAGATACGATTAAACATTTTTTTCTTTCTTTCTTTATTTCACAAGTGGTAAGTGTATTGAAAAACGTCGTTTGACACACGTGCAGATTTGTCATTGCAGCCCTCTCGGCTCCATAACACACTCGCCTACGGCTCGTGCGAATTTCGCCTCGGTCGCAATGACAAACTTCCTGCACTTGTATCAAAATGTACTATTCCAAGTTATGTCTAACACAGACAAAAAAGGGAAGATTAGGCAAAAACTATTGGGTGTATTTTTATGGAACTTTCACAAACTAAAAGATAATTAATTACTAATCTTTTGATATAAGTACGGCTTTTATTATGTGTTTAATAAATGAAGGACAAATTATTATTCGAATAATCTTGATGCGTGGTAACTGACGCCAGTTCCTCTTTTGTTCGATCAAGGTCGCTGGCGTATATCTGCCCCTTAATCTTTTGAATACCGTAATAGGTTTGCGAACGCCGGCGTTCAAAGAGAGTTAGACAAATTAAAGTTTGTCTTTTATGCTAACTCTACTTATTTCATTTTGGAGCGCAGTGAATCTACCCTGCTTTCCTAACCAACACCAAGTAGGTACCGGTACCGTATCGAGGATCTCTGAATAGATTCCACAGATAAGTAATATAGCCTCATGGCTTGCATCAATTTGTATAAACGTAACATATCATTGCAGTTACTTCCTAATTTACAAACCCTTCCTGAATATAAATCGATAATATTGTTCAGAAGACATCCTTGAAAGGAAAATTTATTGAACTGATACCGACTTTGAACATTTCTGATGGCATAGGTAAATCATGTTACCTACTTACTAATATGATTTACGAACACTAGGTAGAAACTAGAAACATATTCGACGATAAATCTATGACTTTATGAACAGTGAGCATAATCGAATCCGACTTATGAAATATTCATTACCTACTGATGTTTATGTGAGTCCTGAAAATAACAACTGTATATATCATTGTGTGATATCAATTTATGGTAATGGGATTAGAGAAGTACTTGTCTTCCTAAAATATGTTTAATATCTAACGCAAACTCGAAACTATTTTCCCAGTCCTATTCAAGAACTTAGCCTTAATAAATTTAAATCATTTGTAAAACATAAACTTTGTCAGAAGGCTTTTTATACTGTAAAAGAGTATCTTGAGGACAAAACAGCTTGGGATTGACCTGCTCCAGTAATCACTGTAATTGATGTAATTTCATTTCTTATTTTCTGATTTTTTCTTTTTGGTATCATTATTATATATATATTTTTTATTATTATTATTTTTAACTGACGATTATTGTTATTTTACAATTATGACATATTTCTCTTTTTTTTTCGCAACTATTAAATTTAACATTTAAATTTGAAATTGACAATTGTATCTTTTTTTTTTTAAATTTGCAATATTAATGGGTAAAATTACATTTTTGTAAATTTTTATTATTGTGAATGTGGGGACTATGTGGATTACTTTTCGTTTTTCCTTAATTTTAACTTTTAATTAACTTATAATGTCTGGCAGTTATGAGTACTTTTTGCGGCCTACCCAAATGTCCTTTCTTTGGTATTGTTCGTCAAATCGTTGAGCTCCTTGGTGGTCCTGAGTTGAGCTACACGAGAACTGACAAATGCTTGCACTGACTGGACAGGTCCACTCAGAACTGTGTGGTTCTTTCTTCAAAAGACCATCTCAGACTCCAATCTGCATGGTTCTCATATGATTTGACCATTACATGTTTGTGTATGGACTTTAAAACAGACTTTGACCCCTGAGTTTGTTTCGGTGTTTCTTCTCAGGGTAGTCAGCTAGGAAACACCGGCCTCATCTAGTATAAAAAAAACGAAAAAAAAAAAAAATTGACGTGTAAAAGAGTTTGTAAAAACCTATTTACAAAATAAAAATCATTTATCATTTATGAAGAATCGTTTGGGAGCTCTTTACACTCGAGTAGATACCTATAGAATAAAATATGATCGTGCCCATCACACAAAATTTGTGTCTTGCTTGAGAATCAAACCCTCGACCACCGGTGTAGAAGTGAGGGCCACTAACGACTAGACCAACATGCTAGTCATCTAAAATATGTTCTTATGCAAATTCATTGTCTTTATTTACGCAGGTTCTGTCCAAAAGTCGAGCTGAAATCAACTGTCAACGCTTGATAAACTGTTTGGTGAAAGTATATCAACCTGCTCATAACTCTGATAATGATTCCAGTTCTAGTTCGGCCGAGAGTTTGGAAATCTATCAGTAAGTAATGCATGGATAAAATAGGCCACTTTTTAATGAAATAGCCGTTGAGTAGGGTTAGAGGAACTGAGAAAAAAAATGGTCGCAAATCTTATCTAGAATTAAAAAGAATTTATGCAAATATTCTGATTAAGAAATTAAAGTTATTGTTTATGAAAAAAATAATAATTTAATTTTCTTATTTCGCAATGGCAATTTTGTTACCTACTACTACTTTCTTATTTCAAATGGCAACAACACTTATAGGCTCCAAGGCTAGCTAGGGATATACGGATGTATTTCCTCTAAGCGAGCTTAGTGTTTACTTTTTCTACATTTTCTAGTCTTCTAAGCTTTTGACCTTTCGGGGCATTTCTAAAAAGAAATATGTAATTTTCAGCACCCTTACGAAGCACATTACCCCACCTACATCCACAATGTCTCGACACACAGTTGATAAGCGTCGAGACGCCTTCATAGTGAATAAAAAGCTGAAAATGAAGCAAGCACAGAGCCTCATTGAGTTAAAGAACGAACACAACAAAAGACTTAATGAGTTGGTGACTACGCAGAACTCGGACGCGGAAGTACCGTACTTGTCACTCTTGACTAATGAGTACACATTAGTACATATTTTTAACAGCGAAGGTACCGATTAGATCATTATTTTCTAGAGATCATAGTTTTTTCTTTTGTTATTATATTAGTTTTTGTTTGACTTAATTTGTGTAGTTTATTAATTTGTGTATTATAGTATAATGTACTTATGTTTTATTAGTAAGTTTATCTATTCTTGTATTCACTTTTCCTCTCTCTTTTATTGCACCTACCACTATTTGTCTCTCCATCACCCTAAGGTTGACTGGCAGTCTGGTAGTAAATGCCTAAGGCATTAAGTCCGCCTTTGTACTTTTTTGTGCATAAAGTGTTTGATAATAATAATAATTAGGTATAGTACGCGGCAAATAAGTTAAACCATTTGCTATGGTTACGGGCAGTCCCCCACTTCGATTTGGGAACTGAAAATCGGTTACTGCGCATTCAAGGTCGACTGTCATGATGATTAAATTTATGTGACGAGGATTATAAGAGATATTCGGGTCTCAATCGATGAGGGGGGCCTGCACGTAACCAGTAAGTAATGGTAGCTAATGGTTCAACTTCTTTGTCGCGTACTACTACGTTTGTCTCTTGGCCGGTGTCAGAGGTATAATAGACAACCTAGACTACAACTTTAGTGTTTGCAATACAGCTCTCATTAACCCACGTAATTAAAGAAAAAAAAAAAATACAAAACAACTGTTTTGTAATGTCCCTTTATTTGACATCGTAATTGTTTTATGACTGTCATAAAACTCGAGAATTTTCAAACGCACATGCGCCGTGTCGCACTTGGACAAAGAGTCGAACACCGCACTGAAGCGGCCAGCCGCACTGGGTAGACTTTCGTCAAACGCGCATAAACGTTCATAGCACCACACGATATATTTATTGAACGCGCATGAGCGATTTATCTAGCACTTGCAATTTTTTTTTTAAAATAATTAAGCAGCAGCAGGGGAACTGGTTTTGTTTTTAGTAATTTATTGTGCGTCTATTCGGATAGACATGTTTTCTTTCTTCTTTCTATTTTAATATGAAAGAAAAATACACATTAACTTGTTTATTTCAGACAATATAAACAGTATACTGCAAAGCGAAGAAATGTATATAGAAATACTTTTGGATACAGTAGCACATATGTCACCTAATCTACTAGGAACAAATGGTGTCAAGAAGTTAAAAAATGGTTAGTATTTTTTATTATTAAAATACGAAGTAGTGGCGTAGTAAACGGGGGGCGGTGGGGGCGGACCGCACCGGGTGTCACCTTCTTTGGGGTGGCACCCGCCCGGTCTTTTGACTTTAAGAACAATGTACAAACACAAAAAAAATACTAGCACAAAAAAATTTTTTTTGGGGGTTCCTCTACTAGCTCAGCTCTATGTATAATTCGGAGATTTCCGCAAAAAAGCCCGACGCTTTCCTTGTCCTTCTCCTCCTGATCCATGTCCTTTATCATATAAAATTTATTGCTTTTTACTTTCGATGGGATGACACCACCAACTTCTGCACCGGGTGGATCTATCAATAAGAAAAGGATTCTGTCGTCAAATGTCTTCCGTAGTCAAGACCTTTGACGACACGGTTTACTCGGTGTGTTAACGATTGACTGCTGCACTGCGTGTCAGGGTTCGATTCCATGAACGCAACGAATAGCTTCCTTTATTACCGGCTTGGGATATGTATGTGATTTTCATGTCTGTGATCGCAACCATGATACTTAATTCCTATTGTGGGAAACCGTGTTTTTTTTTTTAATTCATTTCTGTGTAGGTCGAATTCAAGCCAGCAAGAAAGCTGCTCATAAAGTCACTGAATACTACCAGAATATACTTTGGGGCGATGTTGGAAGCTGTCTCGAACATATTGTCCTATGGTGGTCTCACTATCCCCTAGCTATGAGGTAAAACAGGATCCGTCAGTGATTTATTTTGACAGTTGTATATTTTGTTATTTGTGCACCGATGACCTGGTAGCGGTAGCGGGAATCCGATGGATGCGAAACACACAGGATCGTACTTTGTACCTACACTTAGGGAGGTGTATGTCCAGCAGTGGATGTTTTTCGGCTGAAATAACGATGATATTCTATTCTATCCTATTTTTGTTAATGGCAAATGGAGCCGATGTCGACTATTCTGCCAATGTCGAAAGATGATAATTTGTTTACGCATATGAGTTGAGCTACATCTAACTCCACCGAATCGCACTTGTCTATGGTTCTATTCTTTTCTTTCATTTCGAACAGTCATTTACTAGAGCAAGAAAGAGAGCAGGAGTGCGATCTCACGCGGTGGAATGCAGAGGCGAAGCATGGACAAAGATACATGATCAACGCCTTTTTCTTTCATAAATTCGAAAATGATACAGCGAGTGTCACAATCCAGTGTTCAACTACTTCGTTCGTATCATCAGCTGAAATAGCGTCAAAAACGCAATTTTATCGGTTAAAAACAAAAAAAAAACAACTCGTTCTTAAAAACCCTTGCTTGAGGCCTTTTAGGGTGCGATGATGTGGGTGAGGGGCCGCTTCGTCCACGCCTATCTGCGTACAGGCGGGATGGATGAGGTGGTAAGCTAGCGTAGGAAAATACGGACCCGTGCACCAAGAGGTCTTTCCGTTGAACTCAATCCTAAAATTCTTTCAGGTCACCAAACACAAGCCAAAATCTTCGAGAGTGGTTATTTGCAACTTTCAACGTCAACAGTAAGTTCCTTACCTATATCCATTACCTCCGACAAGGGTACAAATCATATTCAATTCTGCATTTAAAAGCATTTTTACTATTTCAGATACTCCTGAATTAATTTTATCTTCTTTGAGAATATTAGCTGATGCTTTGGGATGTCATGTTACATCGACATCTTGGGACAAATATTTTGGGTGAGTAAACTGCTTAATTTTTATTTCCTAGGTCTGCTATACCATTATCAATATAGAATGGTGCGGGTGACAGCTGTCAAATTTATAGAAGGAAGCCTTCTATCTGCTATCCTTTTCTCTCATCTTGAATATGCATATTTTCGTGCTGCTGTCATCCTACACTATCTAAAGAAGACCATAATATGATCGTTAATTTCAAAGATTGAAGTTGTTTTTATCTTTTTCAGTGCAACTTTGACTACTAATCTACATTTAACGACGCTAAAAGTTAACCCTGAAATATCCTTATACATTACCGAAGTAAGTTTGATTAAAAAGTCATAAATTTTTCTTTTACACAATTTTATCCAAAAATCGAGAATGTATTTTTTTTTTTCGTAGAGTACAGAATCTGGCGCGAATTTTGCGTTGATGTTACAAGCATTAGTGACCCTAAACAACCAATGTGAAGTGACGTGGGACTATATTCTTGGAGCTCCTTTAGAAGATTTACCTATCGTGGAGCAGATACCTATCTTACATCGTCTAGGTAAGAATTTGTAACTTTAAAATAAAAAATTACACCACTGCTTATTCTTAATATCTCTCGCGGTGGGCTCTGGTTCAGACCATTCCGTTCCTTTTCCGTTGGCTTGCGGACGGCGAGCAATGAGTAGCTCGCTGTCTAACCGTCAGGTCCGATCCCGCGCGCCTCAAAGAGCTGTCAGCAAATTCCTGGCCTCTTGGTGCCATGTGAAAATGTAATACCAAGGCCCTGGAAATAAGGCAAAGAACGAACGGGGTGGGTTTTTAGTCAATAAAACTCTGGCACTATCTGCCGCTCCGCCTAAGGGGAGGTGACAAGACGGGAGATATCATTGGATGATTTTTGCTCACCATAAAAAAAATAAACCTGGCACTGAAGTTGGAGTTAAACTCGTGTAACACGTTTTCACTGTTTCAGATCATTCTATCCACACATACAGACTCTGGTGCTTGGCGGAAACGCGACGCCTAGCAAACTTGTGGGAGATGAGAGATTTCTTCCGAATAGCCCACAATGATATGCAAGCTTGTATGGAGCAACTCATTAACTTGCGGTTTGCTGATCATACGGTCACTATAGAATCAGGTACATTCGATACTTTGAAATGTCTAAGTAGGAATGTCCTTGTCCAATGTAAAACTTATGGCAACTATACTTTACAGGAAAAATTGGAGAGCACGAAAATGTATGCGCCAAAATGAGAGAGAAGTTAGTATCGGAAGTCAAAGTTAATATTCAAAAACTCAAGGTAAGTGAACAACAGTTGATGAAAATGGAAGTTTTTTATAGGAAATAATCCGAACGGGCCATAAAAAATACGTATTTTATAACAAACTAAAATTGCATTTTTATAAATACAATTAAGACATTGATAACTGTATACTCAGGCATTTTAACTTATAGAAGAAACACAACTACCATTGGGAAAATGTTTTTATATCAATAATCAAATATACGCTTTATTTTAGGAAGCAACAGAAGAAATAATTCAAGTCCTATCATCGGTATGTGTGACCACAAGTTTGGCACACCTGACCATGATATTCCCGAGCAATGCGGAATGGCGGCTTGTGACACGACCACCACAGACAATAAATTCTATTTATGTACATGAGTTTTTAAGTAAGTGCTTCATAATCTTGTTCTTGTTCGAAAGAGTAACTGTGGGAAGAGTAACCGAGAGAAAGTCCAAAACTCATATTAAGCGTGTCCTAACCAAAAAAGCATATTATAAGGTTAGAGACTATGTCGAAGACACGCTTGTCTGGCAATGACTGCTTCTGCACATGTGGCCCCCTGGTAACTTATTCAGATTCTGTATAATTGTCTATTAACTGCTCCATCTTTTTACTTTTTTTTTTATATATAAGTACGACATCTATTTTTTTTTACTTGTATAGTTGTAATAATGTAGACTATATTTGTGTGTTTTCAGATACAATGTTGCTACCAGTAATAATGGCAACACAAGACATAACGACTTTGAACATGGTGCTCCGACTTATGTGCGAGTCCTGGCTGCATCACATCTACGTTGCGAAAGTTAAATTCACGTGAGTATTTACAGACTTTTAAAAACGTTTTAAATTTATCAAAAGAGTACGTATTATAATGTAACTAGCGACCCGCCCCAGCTTCGCACGGGTGCAATGCTGATATTAAATATGTTGTGCATGAATTATACATATAAAACTTCGTCTTGAATCACGCTATCTATTAAAAAAAACCGCATCAAAATCCGTTGCGTAGTTTCAAAGATTTAAGCATACAAAGGGACAGAGAAAGCAACTTTGTTTTATACTATGTAGTGAAACGAGTTAGTGCCCATGACTTTGACTCTGCATGATTAGTACTTCGAGTCGCTTACATAAATACTATATTATCGTAAAGTTTCATTAAAATCCATTCAGTAGTTTTAGTGCGAGAGAGCAAAAAAACATCCATACATACAAACTATCGCTTTTATAGTATTAATAGGATGTTAATTGCTAATGTAATTTCAAAACTGGGGCTTGGTGTCTTCAATATAATTTTATATTTTTAAAATTGTTTTACAGTAAAGATGCTGCAATGCAACTTCTGCATGATTTTAACGAAGTAAGAAATTGGCTGAGCGATTGCAAGCACCTCGCCACAGCATCAAGAAAACAAATGCTTCAGAATGAAGTACTAAGGTACAAAACATTTAAAAATGCACCTTATTGACATGTAAATTATGGTCTATATTACAATAATTTAATAATTTACTTGTGATGTATTTAGGAGGTGTGAAGGTGTGGGTAGATTGCTATTACATGCTCCTGGAGATCTCATATCGATGCAGGACTCCACCATGCAGTCTGCTCAGCAAGTTCGAAAGGAGGGTAAGTTTTCAAACTCAATTACCAATTTTATATATGGCCAACGCAAATCTTCACCATGTAGGTAACTATCTGTCTTGAATTTTATGTTTCGAAATAACAGTGATTGTGCGACAAGCTTAATTTAGGTATTTTGGGAGAAACGTCGCAGAGAGACTCGTTCATCTTATTGCCCAATTTTATTCTATACTTAAAATTTTATAATTTGGGCCGAGGGCTGATGCGAAAGAGTTAGGTACACCGGGGCTCCGAGCCCCGGTGTACAACCCCGTTTCTTCCTTGCCTTAAGCCCAGGCCTAAGGCAAGGAAGAAACGTGGTTGTGTAAAAGAAGGAGTCTGACACTGTATCCCGCTCCGCCCAAGAGCGGAATTCGTCATTATTTTTTTTTACCTATCATAAACAAAAACTCTATCCCAGAATAACTGTCAATATAGTACATACATAGTAGGTTAATCTATTCAAGATATAACTGAATAATATACATTCTTTAATAAGACCTACTTGCTCTAAAGTAACCCTTCCTCTTTTCAGTATCAGAAAACGATACTCCTGAACAACTAATGCCTGCCGAGATGTATGTCCCCAACCAAAAGCAATGGCTGACGTTGCGCGCTAAGAAAATGAAAGGACCAATCGCTTTTACATTATGCTGCATCGTACTAAGTTGATGTAGGTAGAAAATATAAATAAAATATATAGATTTCAACATTCAATGTCGTTTATTATTTTTCCTCAAATACAGATTGAGATTAAGTAATATAATTTGACGCTTATAAATAAACATTTGGATCCTATTTAGTTTAATAATTCGGTTAAATTGAAATACCATATTTCGTTACTACATGTCAGTTTTTTTTTTTAACTTTTACATATTTTTTATCAAACAGAGTAAGTCCTATTGACTGTTTACATTAAAATACACGGAAAACATCGATACGACATTCAACAAACATCTCTATAGTAAAACAATCTGTACAATACAACCAGATTACATAAAAGATGCAGACAATTAAATTGTACCATAAAAGCTTTACATTAAAACTTAATATTACAGGACCTTGTTTTAGTACAAATAGGTTTTAAACAGGATGACCCACTCTCCCTAATTGTTTACAAGCACACTTGCGTCAATATCTCAGACACTGGTATCCACATGGAAGCCCAAAGGTGTTGATGTCGGCAATACGAACCTACCGAATTGCCGACGATATAGTACCTAGTTTTTGTTGTCACCACTCTGGAACAACAAACCATGCTCCAAAACCTGAGCACGGCTAGCTTCAAAGAGAGATTCGCAGTAAATCTTTATAAAACAATGACTTTATAGTAATAAACGTAATGCCCAGGTAAAATAGGCTGAAAACTACATTGTATGTGTGATAACATTCAGAAACCAGAATAATTAATCGCTGAATTGAAACTGGTTGGTTGCTTACAAAATAGCAAAAATTTCGACTTGGGGTAACAGGAGTAATGGAGCGAAGCATGTATTAAAGGAACAGATAGAGGAACGAACACCAGGCTAAGCTCCGAAACTAAAAAATAAAGAAGTGGGCAAAAAGGCTGCCACGCTCGATAGGTCGTGCCAATCTTTTGCATAAAGGTGACCACAGGGGTCACTTCAAGGTTCATACGGCCCTTAGCTGCCATTCAATGGGAGCCAGAGGATAAATGGCGTCACCGAGGTCGGCTAGAGAGCGGAGGCAAGATGACCTGAATACACACCACGAAGGCTCGTATTGTCGATGTCTGCTAGTCGTGGTTTAGTGTTATGGCGGTGTCTGAAAAGATATAGGGAGCAAGAAGGTCTTTGTTCAGGCGTAAGACACAGGTAATAAATATATATAATATTAATCACTTTTAAGTTGAAAGTGTATAAGTAAACGTTCAGGTGGCTCTGTCTTTGTTATTTAACGTCAATTTTATTTTGTATTAAATTGTTTAATTGTAACTTCTAAAGGTACAAATTAGTGAAAGGTACAAATACAACAAAGGTAACAACAATTTTAATAATTAGGTACATTGTTCAGTATTTTTGTAAATAATAGGAACATGTGTGACAAAGGAGTGTTGATACATCTTATGCATATACATTTAACTAATGACTACAAAATCAGTCAAAGACTAAACCAGTCTTGATAAGCATTTAATGCTTTATTCTGACAAACAGCCTGCAATGGTGCAGGAATGCAATTTTTGCATGATTTTAAGGAAGCTATAAAAACGTAAGAAGCGTAAACAAACAACTAGCTTCAGAACCGAAAAAACAAATCAAAATGAAGTAGTTCTAAGGTACATTTAATCACATTTATTATTTACTATCCTTAATTTAATACTGAGATTAACTTATTACTAGATATTTTAATTTAACAGTTCGTTGAAACAGAAACATTCCTTATATTTTAATTATACACCAGATATTCTAGTTTTACCATATGATTTTTAAAGGATATAAGATCATTATAGCAAATACAGGGCTTTTCTGATGCCATAACTGGCCAAGAATTTATTTAAATTAAACTTGATTAAGCCAACTTATCATTGCGGTTATGTTCGAGGGTTGTGGGCGCTAGAGATTACAAAGCCATATCATTTTTAAGGTAAAAGTGTATAAGTAAACGTACAGGTAGGTCTTTTTTCTTTGTAAGGAATTATTTATAACTCCTAAAGATACAAATTAGTGAAAGGTACAAATAAGGTACACTAAAAGAATTAGGTATACAATTTAATTAATTAGTATTTTTTCAAAAATAGTAGGTACATGTGTGACATAAATATTTCAAAACTTTTTACTTAAAACTAATGACTTCTATACATTCAGTCAATGACTAAACCAGTCTTTATAAGCATTTGATGCTTCATTCCGTAAATTCACATTCCTTCCTGGTCCATGATGGGGCTTCAAATTCACACAACAACAATTGTTTTGACAGGTATACCCAAGGCAACAAATGTAGTCATAAAACAGCCGCACTCAGAGGCGCCCCCCTCAGACTCAGAAATCAAATTGATTCGAAAGAGTGAGACAACTCTATACAGAAGCTTAGAGATCAAAAGAGAGCGAACTAGTTATGACTCATGGCTAAATAATTTTGTTACACATATTGTTCTACATATTTATTTTATTATGCAAACTGGCTGCAATGGTGCAGGAATGCAATTTTTGCGTGATTTTAATCTACACTAATATAATAAAGAGGTAAAGTTTGTTTTTTTGTTTGTAGGAGGTAATCTCTGGAACTAATGGTTCGATTGGAAAAATTGAAGCTATAATAGAAAGCTGCTTTACTCCTGAGTGACTGAGTGACATAGGCTATAAATTATTTATATAACATGGATATTAGCCGAGCTATCACAACTTTTGTCTCACAAATTCTCCGCGGACGAAGTCGCGGGCAGAAGCTAGTGCAGTAATAAAAATCTAGGGATCGCACGCAAACCATTGGCTTCACGAACCGAAAAACAAAGGCAGCAGAATGAAGTGATTCTAAAGTACATTTAATCACATTTATTATTTACTATCCTTAATTTAATATTAAGATGAACTTGTTACTAGACGACTCTACATTGAATATTTGGACTCTATTTTAATTTGAAAGTTCGTTGAAACAGAAACATTTCTTATATTTTCACTACACACCAGATATTCTTGTTTTACCATATGATTATTATTTTTTTAGTATATTACTGTTATATAATTCCCTTGTGGGTGTACTAATGACTTCATTACATTAAAATACACAGAAAACATCGACACAACATCCAACACCTATTTCGACATTAAAAATCTTGTATATATAGGAATAAGCGAAGTGGAGAGCTAATATGTTATCATCGGCTTGTAGAAAAACAAAAAAAAATGTGTTTTTTGTTTATAGATTTTTTTTGTAACATTGCTTTGATATTTGTCGGTTTAGGAATAGAGTGACATGATAGTAGGGAGAGGGCAGGCCACGAGTATCTCGGATGTCGTAAATTGGCTCGACAGAAGTCCGAATACATACATACATACACCTCGTCACGCGATCGGCTATTTCCGCAAGAATTCGGATGCACGAGACATTAAAACCGCCAAGTTTCTTGTATGATGAAGCCAAAAGCAAAAGTTCGGACGGCCTTGATTATTAAAATCTATAAATTCGTCAAGTTTATCTAAATTCAATATTTATAACTCCAAAAGGTACAAGTCGGTGACATTAGGAAAAAGATCAATAGAAAATAGACTTTGTTTTATAAGATTTTCATACATTAATATCGATTAATATCGATTCTAAAATACTACTTGAGTGGAATAGCTCTTTCCATTGGTATAATAAGTTTAAATATTTTAAAGTTACACTTAATACTAATGACTTCTACACATTCAGTCAATGAGTAATCCAGTCTCGATAAGCATTTGATGCTTCATTTCGTAAAGTTACCTTTCTTACTGATCGATGCGATGGTAGAAATGGGGCTTCAAATTGATTCGATAGAGTGAGACAACTCTATACAGAAGCTAAGAGATCGAAAGAGAACGAACTAGTCACGTCTCCTGGCTAAACAATAAATATGTTTAAGTGATTTTGTTCTTTATTCCTTTTTTTTCTTGATCACGCCGAGAAATACAATTGACTGTAGCAAGAGAAGCTTTTACACGTGAAAGTGATTCTAAAATATGTAAAATAAATTATTTTTTCTTCTTTTTCTGTGGTAAATACAATTTATAAATAAATACTTTTTGTATATCTACTTTTTGTTTTTGTTTCAAGAAGTTGTAAATTGAAAAAAAGTTTTGATAAATATCATATTATTTTTTCTTACTTTCCTGGCAAAAGATTTTTCCTTTTTAATCTTATGTAGCAATATTTCATAAAATTTAATTTGTTTATCTATAAGAAAAAATGATACGATGAATGTTTGTGATTGCATAATCCCGCACGCGGTCCACTCACAACCTTTAACAGACTCCTCTAAGTGACAAAAAGAAATAAATATTCGATGATCTGAGCATATAAGTATGATCTGAGCATATAAGTATGATCTGAGCATATAAGTATAATCTTCACATTAGGGAGAAACAAAAATCACGAGCAATCTTTTTGTTCATTTGTATACAGGGTGTCATTGACATCGCAACACAAATTAATACCATAGATCCAGTTCATGATTCTAGCCGACGAAAAATTTCACCACTTTGGGGTCTAGAATCATGTACTGGATCCATGGTATTAATTTGTGTTGCGATGTCAATGACACCCTGTATACACCCGGTATAGTTAAAATAAGTTGTTGTAAATAGCGTCGAGAGATTATTTTCTATTGCATATGTAAAGTATTGCATGTATAAGTGTGCAAGATTTAGATACTCAGTATGCGTTGACCCGGACAGTTAAACTCACAATATCACTAATCGTCATCAGAATCCGACCGTGTACATTTTTGCAGCAACTTATCATATTCATTCCTTTCAATCAACTCCGCTTTAATCCTCTGCATATCGCTAAGAAGGCTGCTTACCTGAACGTTCTTCAATTTCTCGCTTGGTACTGACGCATCGCTGTCTAAACCTGAATCTTCTACTTTCGCGTCGATCACTTCTTCTTCGGACACTTCGTGGAATGATTCTTCTGAGCTTTCGTACTGATAGTCGAGGCGGTACGCTTTGGGGATATTGTCTTCCATATGTTTGCGTTGTCTGGGGGCTTTGGGGTCTAAAGAGCTACATTTGTCGCCATCCTTTGTATTTCGATGCAAACTACTGGAAGGAACCTGTTTCTTGTGGCTTAGTTGTGGAAATAGATCTGTCAAAATAAAAATATATTTGGGTTTTTCTATGGAGGCATGATAAATTCACATCGATTTTGTAATAGGTTGAATCATTGATAGAACCATAAATAGAATCATATTTTTATCAAAACAATTTATTATAGTAATAAATTGTTTTGATAAAAATATGATTGTTACGTCAAATATGAATGATTTTTGAGTTGGTTTTGTGTATGTGACTTTACATGTTTGTGAACGCACCCACGACACAGGAGTAATTCCTAGTGGAGGGTAAAGTTTTTTTTTTTTAAATTAAAGTAGTGTATGCAACTGAACTTTTTGCAATTCCCTTATTTCGTCAGTAAATCGGCCAGTATACACCGTGAAATTTTAATGGTTGTTTTCCCTCAGCGAAATGGTGTGTCTTGGTAATACAAACGTTTGATAAAAAAATAAAATATTAAAAACAAAAAATGGACCTGTAGAGTGCAAGCTAATTATGACGTATCACAGCGTGCGAGAGCTTATTTTGGTTTAAATATTTAATGAATCAGCACGCCGTCAAAGGAAACCGATTCATTAACTCTAGTTGTACCTACAAATTACGTCTAATGTTACTATTGTTTTCGCTTTTTTGAGTTGATGAATATTTTTCATAATTATTTATAATATTTTTTTTTTTTAATTTTTACTGTATGCTTCAAAAGTACTCCTTATGGCAAGTCATTCTGACGCGGGAAAACAACCATTTAAATTTCACGGTTTATATTGAAGACATGAAAATGATGTACGAGTTTATTTGTTCGACATACCACGCGAGCGCCTCAACGCATTCTCCGCAGAGTTCATCTCAGCCTCGTGTATAGTGTGTCCGCGCCCCTCTGCCAGCCTCTGTCCGCGGAAATACACGCCTACTGTGTATATTCGCGTGTTTGTCGGACCAATGCACTCGATCACCCTGCCAATTTAATATTTATGTCACTTCGAAATTGTGATAAAGTATGCTTAAATTTTTTTCGTCACGTATGCCGCCACGCGAGGTGATTATTGAGCGACTTGTGATACAGGGAAAAGTTGAGGGTACCAAGCCACGAGGCAGATCGTCTATGAGGTTTTTTATTTTTTTATGGTAGGTAAAAATAATCGAATGACGAATCCCACTCTTGGGCGGAGCGGGAAACAGTGTCAGACTTTTACTGACTAAAGTACCTACCCCGTACCTTCCTTGCCTTATTCCCTGAGCCCCGGTGTAACGTTTTCGCACCAACCCTCAGCTCAACTCCGGGAGGCTTAGACCCTGTAGGGCCCCTACGGTTTGCTGACAACTCCTTGAGGCGCGCGGGAACGGAGCGCGACGTCGACAACTTGGGCTCGGTCTGGACTGCTACCAGACGACCGGACGGCGAGCTACCCATTGCTCGCCGTCCGCAAGCCAGTGTCTACGGTGGCCGGATATCGGCGGGATCACGGCGGCGAGGGCTACGGCGAGTGCGCCGCTGCCTTTGCCGTATGCGGTCAACCTCCTCCTTTACGAGCATGACTGCCTCGCAGAAGGAAGCGACCGCCTGCCACTCCTCCTCGCTGCGAACCATGGCCTGCACCAAGGCCCGGCGCGAGAGGTCGCCGCCGCCGATCACTCCACGAGGGCACGGCGTTGCTCTTCCCAAGCGGGGCACACTTCTACAGTGTGCTCCACCGTGTCCTTCGGGCTGGCCACACAGTGGCGATTGTCTATGAGGTAGATTAACCAAATAAAAGCGGCAATAAGTGGCTCATCGTTGCTGCATAAATGCACGAGGAAGGCGGCCATCAGAGCGGCGTATTGTAAAGCTTACCACCAACACCTGAAGCGACGACCACGACCACTGAGTCAAGAGTGACACCGAAAAAAAAAGAAAGATAAGACGTCATTGGACATACTTGTAGATCGGTATATCGGGCTCCCCGCCCTCCACGGAGCGCAATGTGAGGCAGCACTGCTGCAGCTTAGACTTGGAGTCGTTCCAGTCCTGATTCATGATGAACTCCTGCAGCCGCGGGAACAGGCAGACGTTGCAGAATACTTCGCAGTATTTTATATTCTAGAATGAAAATGAGGGACTTTTACTGGCTATAAAATCCGCCTAGTTCTATTCTGTTAGCCTCTGCGCACCTGGGCCGCGGTAATTCTTTGAAACAATCCCGCAGTCATTATATTTCAAATGATTATAAAGGATTTTATAAAATACTAGCTTTTGCCAGCGGCTTCGCCCGCGTACATAAAATATACCTTATGTCACTCAGGAGTAAAGCAGCTTTCTGTTGTTGCTAAAATTTTCCCAATCGGACCAGTAGTTCCAGAGATTACCTCCTACAAACAAAAAAATAAAAAAACAAACTTTACCTCTTTATTATATTAGTGTAAACTAGCTTTTGACAGCGGCTTCACCCGCGTAGATAAAATATAGCTTAGTCACTCAGGAGTAAAGCAGCTTTCTATTGTTGCTAATTTTTTTCCAAACGGACCAGTAATTCCAGAGATTACCTCCTACAAACAAAAAAACAAACTCCTACTTACCTCTTTAATTCTTTATTATATTAGTGTAGAAAAGTAGAGCTACTTGCTCATCCATTGTTATAGCAAAATTTCCTTGCCATGCAAGTTTTTATATGTCTGTAGAAGTTTTAAGAGTTGCAGTATAAATTGCCCTTTTCTTTCTTTCCTGAAAGCCAAGTTACACCACGCAGTTACGAACGCTTTAAGTTGGCCCCGATTCCTTTGTTCTGAGCCTTGAGATGACATAAGAACAAAGAAATTGGGGCGTGGCCAACCCATTGTCATACGTTATCGGAATTTCTTTTGTACACTCGTAACATAACCTTTTTTTCGTCACTTGACAGTTTCCCATTTCCATCATATTTGAAAGGTTTCTAACTCGAAAAATTGTTTCTATTTGTAATTTTGGAAAAGTTACTTATAAACAAATAATAAGGTTTGCTGGGAGAAAACTCATTGTTGAGTTAAGCTCGCCTTTGTACATGATGAATTGTATTACTACTGTGTATTATTAAATGTTTTGTGTACAATAAAGAAAAGCAATGGTAGCCGAGTGGTAGCTGCCCCAACTTTCGAGTTTGTAGGTCGCGGGTTTAAACCCAGCCAGGGGCATTACGTTGTGTAATTTATTTCATCACCACTGCTCTCAAAACGGTGAAGGAAAACATTGTGAGGAAACCGGCATGTCCTAGAACTAAAAATTCGAAGACAAGTGATATCCACCAACCCGCACTGGGCCCCCGTGGTGAATTACGGCCCATTCCTTTTCTTAGAGAGGAGGCCCAGCAATGGGAATATTAAGAAGACTGATGATGATGTACAATAAAGAATAAAAACAACTGAATCAAGTACCCAACTGATGAGCACAGTATTCTAAATGTTACTTACTTTGTCAATATACAGTGCCCCTAGGAAGGCTTCGAACAGATCAGCCTTATGTTTCCTAGTGTTCGGCTTCGCTTTCGGGTTGCCGTATATGGCGTACCGAGCCATGTCGAGGTCGTCGCACACCATCGATTGCGTCCGGTTGTTGACTAGAGATGAACGGAGTAGCTGTCAACATTGGTACATAGTATGAGTGCAGGAATTGGGACAGTCGGTGGTTGTTGCAGTGGACACCAAAACCTAATTTTGTGTCTAAAGGCAGATTTACATTGAGTCAGTAGCTGTCGTCGGTGCTGGCGCCGAAAACTGACGCGTACTATTTACAAGCAGTCAGTAGTCGAAGATATTTCTTTTGGTGTACACACGTTTGTAAAGTCAGTGCGGAAAAATGATTTCTCAAAAACAGCAAAGAATCAAAGAATTTTGTGCAATATTCTGCAATGCAACAGCACACATTTCTTTATTTCTATAATTTTGTGATTTGAAATCCCATAGGCATTAATTATCACGGTATAGTTGTACAAGTTTTAAGTTTTCCGTGTCGCTCAATTTTCGTGTCATTTTGTGATCCGGTACGACGAATCGTGGTCACCGTACAACAGAGCGGCAGCAACTGACTTGGGCAATTTACACGTTGTCAGTGGCGCTGGCGCGGGTGGCGGGGGAGTGGACTGACGCCGAAAATATTGCAGCGCGAATATTGAAGTCAGTACTGACGTGACAGTACTGTACTGACTTGAAATCAATTTACACTATAGCAGTGCCAGGTCAGCACTGACTCGTCAGTGGACTGACGTCAGTTACTTACTCAATATAAATCTGCCTTAATTGTGGGCAGATGTTTTAAGCAAAATTACTTATAAATCTTAATGTATAAAAATAAGTGGCATTTTTCGTTATCACTTTATAACTCAAGAACGGGCTCACCTATCCAAACCAAATTTTCAGGGCTTGTTCGGATTTAAATAGTCCGAACAGGCAGTAGACAGTTACGGTAGATGGTATATGTAAAGTTTGCAGAAAAACGGTCGAGCGGTTCTTCATTTATCATATTTTTCTGTTGCCGGGAGCGAAGCCGCGGGTAAAAGCTAGTACAACATATAATGTTACTAAAATGCACTTAGTATTTTTTTTTAAGAAAATAGTTATCTTAGTATTAGGCATATAAGGATTTAACGCACTATACTTCTTTCAAAATAACACTAGACATTTAAGATAACTTTTTTTTACTTTAAATAGATAACATCCTAAAATAATTCTTCAAATATTGCTGAAATCGATTCAGTAAACGGTTCTGAACATATTACTTTCAGGATATTTCTCAATTATTTTGTTACATGATGTTTAAATGTTACCGGCAACATGTATATATCTGGTATTACCTGAATGCATAAAATGTGATTTATTTTATACCTTGCCTAGTTATTCTATACAATGCTGAATTCACAGCCGGTAATGTGTGTAAAAGAGGACAGCGGAAAAGGTTGTAGGTACGTTGTTTTTGGGCACCCCGACACGGAAAGGTTAGGTTAGTAAGCCAACATTCGCAGCAGTGGCATATGTAGAGTTATAGGTAACTAGCTTTTGCCCGCGGCTTCGCCCGCGTGGTATTGGGGTTGCCCTATACAATTATACACTTGATCAAACGAAATGTGAAATCCCACAGGAACCTTAAGTTTTTCCGGGATAAAAAGTAGCCTATGTCCTATTCCGAAGTGTATCCTATGCCTGTGCCAAATTTCATCCAGATCCGTCCAGCCGTTTTGGCGTAATTGAGTAACAAACATCCAAACATCGTAACTTTCGCATTTATAATATTAGTAAGATGTATACTATAATATATAGATATATACTCACAGAGAGATGTCCCTCGTGATGGTTGGGGAAGTGTCGGTACAGTCTTTCGGAGACGATCAGCTGCAGCACCGCGTCACCGAGGAACTCCAGACGTTGGTTGGAGCCGAGTGTCAAGTGTGTGAAGCCCACGGATCGGTCGGTGAATGCGCGGGCTAGTAGACGGATGTGTTTGAATTCGACACCTGCAGAAAACATGATTGTACATTTTTATTGATCATACAAACCATTTATTGTTGGTAAAACATATACATATACAATTTACAAACTAGTGTTAATACCTACATTTACTTCTGACAATAAATAAAATTCAATAACCATGTCAATGTCGATGTCGAATGTTGTATAAAATTAATATTTATTTTTTTATATATTCCACAACTATCACACAGCGTCGCCTAGTCCCAAGCTAAGCGAGCTTGTGTTACAGGTACTAAACAATTGATAAACATACTTATATATGCTTAAATACATACATATATGAGAACAAATGACCGTGCTCATCATACAAACATTTGTCCTGGGTGGGAATCGAACCCACGACCTCCGGTAAAGCAGTCAGGGTGACTAACCACTAGACCTACAGGTCAGTGAATAATATTTAACAAACTTTAACAACACACCCTAACACTTCTTCTGAGCACGGTTTGAGGGCAACACTAGCATCCTCTTCCAGTGTCCCGTATAGGGCCATAAGTTCTACTTGCAACGTATTTATAAGTCGTCACAGGGGAGTAAAAACGAGTTTCAAACTTTGCATTTTTATTCTAAAGTGTATTCTGTGATATACCTTACCTTCATCGCATAGAGTGTATATTCGTATGAAGCTGTTGCTCACATTCGCTTATTCACACAAATCTCTCTTACAAATCAGCTCTATCAAAATAATTTGTTACACAAAAACATACCGATTGAGTTTTCAAAAAGTACAAGCTTCTGCAGAAACTCGAAGTCCTTGATATACTTCCTATCGCCGAGCGGCTCTTGTTCCTGCAGCGGGTGAAGTCTCTTCTTCACCCACACCTCCAGCAAGTCCGGCTCGTTGTACCATAACGCTAGAGCGAATACACGGTCTGCCACCTGGAGGAAGAGGATTATTTAGTTGAATTAAAGGAGCAAATACAATATCGAGGACCTATAGTTTGGTCTGACTTCGGAAAATTAAGGATAACTGTATTTTAAGCAAATACAGCGACCGTTATTTTTATCTAGCTTTTGCCCGCGGCTTCGCCGGTGTGGTATTGGGGTTAGCAGCCTATGTCCTATTCCGGAGTGTATACTATGCCTGTGCCAAATTTCATCCAGATCCGTCCAGCCGTTTTGGCGTGATTGAATAACAAACATCCAAACATCGTAACTTTCGCATTTATAAGATTACCTACTGGATATAAGCTAGACTATAATTTGGAAGTACAGCCTAAATAAATATATCTTGATCAATAATTAAATTGTAAAGCTTCAAAGATGTTGTTGATGTGATGAGAGAAGTCCGATATGGTTTTTGACGTCAAGACCATAATACTTCGCCTTGCCGATAGAAACAGATACATATTATTATAAATTTGTATAAAACTGATATACCTATCTCGTTTGCTGTTCTCTGAATTTTTATATTGTTTTCACAAGCAATATTCTATTTTTGTATTTGATATTTTTTTCTTGCATGCTATTGACTTATATCCAAGCATTCAAGTTCTAATTTCGTCTTAAAGTTAGTAGTCTGTAAAGTTTTAATTCCAGACCATTCGTTAAAATTCGTGTTAGTCTAAGTTCCGAGGAACATCGTCTTTTAATCCACTTGCTACTAGAGTAAGAAATGTAACCAAGTTTGTTTGATGTCATCTCCACCTACTTCTATTCCGGCATCCAAGAACAGAGAGGCCATGACCGCTTCGAAGCAGTTGGCCATAGCGTGTCGCATCACCACTTCGCGACACAGATCCGAACCGTGTGTGTATAACATGTATTGCTCCAATCCTATGTTCTGTAACAAATAAATTGCGAATTTATGTTACATACACAATACTTTTGTATTTCTAGAAGTTAATGACAGAATAACACCCAATCATTTGGTATGTGTTGCCAATAACCGGCACCGAAAGATCATCTATCCTATCCATATCGCTTATAGGCATGCAATTTACTGTTTTTCGCATTAGTGCGGATAAGTGCTGACGCTTGCCCCACATGAATGATGCGTATCATATCATATCTGATATAATTATGATACACGTGGAAATTTATCCTGTAGCACTTGGTTCCATAGTACCCTCACCGGTGGCTCAGGCGGATTTCGCTTTGGTCGCAATGACACAAATGAAAACTTGGATCAAGACGTACTATTTTTTTTTTCTTTTTATAAAGCTCATCAGTACCTTAGCGAGCTGCGCCAGATGCTGGTTCTGCACGATGGAAGCCCTGTAGGTAGCGAGGCCGCCCTCCGCCAGCCCCGGGAACATGCGGAACAGGTGTATGCTCGACAGGAACTCCACCACCGCGTCGCCGAGGAACTCGAGCCGTTCATTGTGCTTTATATCAGACTCTGTTTCGCTCTTCTTGCCGCAGCTGGACATTATGTTTATTAGAGTTACGACACCTGGGAAAGAATGAACAGGATTAGTTAATAAGTAATTTTCTGTTGTTAGTGAATTTTAAATAAGTTTAAAAAAGCATATTGACCAGTCAACGCTTCCGGAAAATAAGTCGGTAATTGCAAAAATTTGTTTATTTATAATTCACGATTCATTGTTCCGACTACTGACTTATTGTCTGGACAATAGAGTCGTTAATCGAAAAACAATGCTTGGCGATTACCGACTTATTGCCCGGGGGCGACGACGTGTTTAATATTAATAATGTTTTAATTTTTAATAACGAAATACAAATGCGAAACACTAGAAACAATTAAATACATAAGCCAGCAACAACAGTTCAATATTTTCATAACATACATTCTGTGGTATGCGAAACAGAGTGATAAGTCCCGTAAACCTCCGTTGAAAGGGGAGGGCTCACCATGCCAGACAGTGATTGTCTGCTCCTGGCAACTAACTGACAGATGATTTCGGTCTATGTTCTAAACGCGCGCAGAACTCTCACACCGAGATGTAGAATTTTGAATTTGTATCTCTTATATGGCGTCATGAATATCGCCCACAGACGATTCGTATTTTTTGTATGTGACTTCGGTTAAATAGATGGTAAAAGGCTTCGTGGATGCAGCCCAATTCGTTGGTCCGACCATATCCGCACCGCTCTTAACTCAACGATATATGGGGCCCTTCACTCCGTCATATACAGGAACGAAGATGGAGAAACATCATAATTAAGAGCGAAAATGATGCAGCAGGGTGGTTACTACCCTCAGCATTGAGAAATACGACTCAAGGAGGAGGAGTAGCCGAGAAAAGTTGTGGGAGTGAGGAGAAGAACATCGGTATAGGGTAAAATGAAAAAGGCCGCCACCGTCGCGTCGTGAATTTCGTTTTTTTTACGCCTTTAAGACTCCGTGCATAAAATTCATTCCCTAGAGTTTAGGCAAATTCGCTGTGATGCTATGTTTGTGTGCATCGTGCGTGCGCCTACACACACACGCGCGCAATAGTCGAGCTTAGTGAACGTGCTGCTAAGCAAACAATGTTGATCCTTTAGAAGATATAATATTTTATTTTCTTATTTTATGATGTTCACCTATGTACCACTTTTGTACAAGTAGATTAATTAACAATGATTAATTAAAAATAATTAATTAAATATATAATTATTAAGTAACAAAATCATATAATAAGTACGGTTTGTAAATAAAAATCTGGAACTTGTGTATATTTTATATTTATCACAATTGTCAAAATAGTTCAGTTTAGTGTTAGATGGATGTTGATACATTTAGACATTAAAAAAAATGTTAAATACAAAACTATAAATGACAATTACGATAGCTAATTTATGTAAAATGGTTGTAAAAAAAAAACATTTTCAAAATTCTGTTTAATTTTGAAAATGTTTTTCGTCAAAAATAAATTATGTTTACGAGATTTCTCTTTTAAGGTGGCATTTTTCCACTCGCCTAACCATTGAGCGTGGTTGGAAAACGTGTTGCTTTGTCCATATCCAACGCAATGTTTGATGGAGAGGCAACACGAAAAAAGAGAGATAACGCCCGAATACGAATACACAAGCTTAGAAAGTTTAATTTACTATTACCTGCTTCGATGGAAAAATCCTAAACGTCAATCACCGATCACTAAAAAACGCTTTACTCGGCCCTCAAATGTATAATAAGGTTTCAAAAAGAGCAGAATTTGTCTCCTGCCGCAGGGCAGATAAAAAGAAGAGATATTTTAAACAGTCCTATGCATACATTTGACCAGTGGCGCACCCCTATGGATGACTCAAGACCGATTTTTTTTAAAGAATTTTTTTTTTGTACTCAAATTATTACGCGTCTACGGTAGCCGGAAATCGGAATCGGAATCTCGGCGGCGTCAGGGGCGTGAGCGCCCTTGCCTTATGCGATCAGCCTCCTGCTTTGTAGAAGGATGCGACCGCCTGCCACTCCTACTCGCTCCGGACCAAGGTCTATATAAACCTGGTGCGAGATATCGCCGCCGCCGAATGACTCCATATGGACATGGCGATGCTCTGTCCAAGCATGGTATACCTGTACCATGTGCTCCACCGTGTCCTCCGGGCGCTTCACACAATGGCAACACCCTGGCGTCACTTACGCACGAATCCAGTGCAGGTATCTACCTCCCAAACTTACAATGTTCGGTTACCTGCGTCATACGGAAGGTGAGGACACCGTGAGGTCTTTCCAGCCGGGCCTCAAAGAGGGGACTAACCGCCATACCTGCATCGGATTCGTGCGGAAGAGAAGCCCCAGGTGTCACAGTAGAGGTGTGCCCCGCTTGGGAGGAGCATCGCCGTGTTCTCATGGGGGTGATCGGTGTCAGCGATCTCTCGCACCGGATCTTGGTGGAGGCCATGGGCGCAACCCTCTGCGAAGCAGCAATGCAAGTCAAGGAGGAGGTGGACTGCATAAGGCAACGGCGCAAACGCCGCCGGGCTTGCGGACGGCGAGCGATGGGTAGATCACCGTCCGGTCATCTTGTAAGTTGTAACAGTGCGGACCAAGCCCAAGTCGTCGACGGGGCGCTCTGTTCCCGCGCGCTTCAAGCAGTTGTCAGCAAAACGGTAGGGACTCTGCAAAAGGGTCGAAGCCTGCTGGGGCCCAGGGTCTCTTTCTGAAAGGAAGGCTTGGCTCCAATGCGAAGGGCAAAATGTTTAGTCAGTAAGAGTCTGACACTGTTTCCGGCTTCGCCCAAGGGTGGGATTGGTCATTGCATGATTTTAGCCTACCATAAAAAAAAACCACTGTAATTATGACGTGCCCAGAACTGGGATGCGACAGTCGCTGTCGCCATACCACCTGGATATCTAGCCGAAGCTCTGTCCGCCATGCTGCAACTTGTCGCGGCAGCGGGGATTCACCCTGGCGTTGCATCTCCACGCGCAAATCGTGCATGCGTGCTAGGGCTGTTGCCTCTAGTTTCCATGGTGGCAGACCAGCAAGGAGGCTCGCCGCTTAGCGGGAAACCGTGCGGTATCCCCACTCCATCCGTATTGCAATGGCCCTCTGGCATGCTTTTGGATGGGCCCTCGGTTGCTTTTGCAGCGTAGGAACCCGGTGGCGGCGCGTTCCGAGGGCCGTTGAAACACATATCCTTGGGCTTGTGTAGGGCCACTCGCTTCTAGTGCTAATTGAAAGTAAAATCTTACATTTTCTGGAAACGAAGCTACAAGCAGTGCATTAATCTTGCGTTCTTCAAAAACTTTTCTTGCACGTATCAGCCCTACCTATATATTTTTTTTCCTTTTAGCAAGGCATTCATAATGCATCCCTTTCTTTCGACCCATTATCTACAAAAAAAGGATCTAGAATACTAGATTTTGCATTTGCCCTAAATAAGTACGTAACCACGTGATGAATGATATTTATTTTGCAAATAGATGACACTGGTGTTTCTTAGCTGACTACCCTGAGAAGAAAAACCGAAACAAACATAGGGGTCAAAAATATAAAAATTCTGTACATAACGAATACGTAAATAGGTCATAAACATTGTAGAAGTCATAAGTGAAAGAATTGTAATTAAATAGTAATAGTATTTCTGTAAATTATGTAGTTCTGGAAATTATCTTTACATACAAACAAACAACCGTTACCTGTAATTATCATTGAAGTCAAAAGAAATTTTAACAATCTTAATAAACAAACCTAAAATAATCAATAATACTTAATGGATCAAAATGTGGTAGTCAGCGTACAATAATGGGAATTTATTTACGTAAAACTCGGGAGCGGCTGCGGAACAAAGCGACGCGTCCACGCGCTGGGAAGGCCCGATTGTGACTGACGAGATCGAATTTGCGCGGTCGATAATATAGTCAATTTTGTTTTGTAATTTACGAAATGAAGTTATTATTTATTTGTAAATTAAATTTTTGATTCTTGTAAAGAGATTTCTTAAGATTATTTTGCATATTTTAAATTTTCTTAAAAGTGTTTCCAAGGTATAGAAAAAAATACTTATTTGTACACATATTTTCCAAGAATTACGTTTCTTCAACATTTTAGCTATATTTCCAATCAAAGTCAATAATGTAATCAGTATATGTTGTAGTAGACCATGTAATGATGTTACTGGTATTTTTTAAATGTCGTAAAATCCCGTGTAATTTTGTGTAAACCTTAGCCAACCATCACTCGTTCGTTATTTTTGCGAAAAAAGGGTTTGGAATATGGCTAATTGCCATTAATCCACTCATTATTTTACAAAAATTCTCAGTATATTTAGGAGAATAAGAACTTGACTTTTATAATCTATAAAAAGAAGGATTAAAAGTCTTCTCTTTTGTCTCTCAAACCTTGATCAAAAATGTTCAAAATGAGTTGATTTCATACACGGCCCCTTAAATTTTTATAAGTATTTTGGCTGTTCCTACTCGTTTTGATACAAAAATTAAAAAGTACGATTCATCTTAATATCATTCGGAAATAAAGTCTATATTAGAAGTGTCAGGCAATAATACAATCCGTACCTATTACTGTAAAAAAATCCCAACTTACCCTTCTTCCTTGGATAATGTACCCTCCTATTTCCGTATTCCGGCTGCCGTATCCCACAGTTAGTGAGGCTGTTCCTAGCATGATCAGGATTCGTTCCAAAGTTCTCCTTGTACGATGGGTGGGTCAGGGCCGTTTGTAACAGCGCCCGTTGTTTGAACACGTAGCCTATCGTCTTCTCGAGGCTGTCCAGGGATTTATGGAAACGGAGATGCCTGACAAGAACTGGGATTAACATGGCATGCTGAAAATAAAGTGGTAATGAGAGTAAATGTAACCAATGCTTGACTGCAATACCACCTGATAGTAAGCAGTGATGCAAATTTTGACGGTGAATCGCCCTAATTTATTATGAGCCTATTCACTCTAGCCTTGATGATACCTAAATTATAAGTATGAGATGAAACGCTTAGTCCGGACCATAGAGGTGTTAACAACGTAAAGGTGGACACTCGCCGAACGTCGTGTTGTCCGATGGTTGAAAGGTGTTGGCGGAACCAAGTCAGGTAATTCCTATGCACACTCTCCAAAGTTAATGTAATTTTATCTAAGTAGCTAAAAGATTTCTAAGTGGCTAAAAATGTTTTTGAAACTGCAGGCACGCTCGTTTTTTTTTTTTTAAAACATTGATAGGCTCACGTTTGACTATAATCTCACCTTAGTAAGCGATTATGTAGCCGACGATGGAGCACGCATGCCTAGTACCTAATAATAGTAACCTATTCACTCTTAGGACAATATCACACTAGCGGTTTGCAAACCAGTGCCGGGCGGGGCGGGCACACAGAGGCTGTACGGCGAAAACGTCGCGGATGCCTGGCTTATTCCAATTTTAGTTACCGTACACTTAGTAACAAAATCTACCTCTAATATTAAAAACTAGCTTTGGTCAGCGGCTTCGCCCGCATACATAAAATATAGCCTATGTCACTCAGGAGTAAAGCAGCTTTCTATTGTTGCTAAATTTTTTCCAATCGGACCAGTAGTTCCAGAGATTACCTCCTACAAACAAAAAAAACAAACTTTACCTCTTTATTATATTAGTGTAAATTTCGTATTTGTCCACCTCCAGCAACACCGTGAGGCGTTTGTACGAGACAGTACTAAATGGAGTCCAGGCAACTATTTGCGGCGATCTCAACAAATTTGCTGCGAAAGCGTAGCGTGTTCGTTGCGCGCCCGTATTGTTCGTTGCGCATCCGCTCCGCGTTGAGGACGCTCGCAAACCGCTAGTGTGATAAAATAAAAATCACTACACTGTAGTGTTGTCCTACAAGTTATGAAAAACGTGTCAACTAACTAGTCAAGTGTTGTCCTACAAGTTATGAAAAACGTCTCAACTAACTAGTCAAGTGTTGTCCTACAAGTTATGAAAAACGTCTCAACTAACTAGTCAAGTGTTGTCCTACAAGTTATGAAAAACGTCTCAACTAACTAGTCAAGTGTTGTCCTACAAGTTATGAAAAACGTCTCAACTAACTAGTCAAGTGTTGTCCTACAAGTTATGAAAAACGTCTCAACTTACCTGTACCACATCACACATAAGCCCCGTCGTATGAAAACCTTCTGATGAGAAAGCAATAGTGACGTCTCTCTTCAGCTTACTCTGTGCCCGCATGTCCCGCAACTTTGTCTCTTTGACAGCCAGTTTCTCACGTTCCTTGAATGATGGTTTGGCCATGTTGGCAACTAAATGCTTGTGCTTTAAGAAAATTCGCAAAGCTTTTTGGTATCTGTAATTTTAAGTACTTATATAGTAGTAATAAGCTAGTAGATATTATAATATGGATAAAGGATATACCAATGGTTTTATAATTTAAAAAGGTAAGTCAACTTAAATAAGAGAGTGAGTTCTCTCGAAGTCACAAAAACATACCAAAGTCAACAACGGTGTTTTGAATTATTTCAAACTTGAAAAAAAAAAGAAAGAAAGAAATGAAAAGAAAAAAAAGAAAGAAAGATGAAATATTGTCAGCTGTGAACATTTTAATGAAAACAGAACAATACATCGAAGTATTTTTTTAATTATTGACGAAAACCAACATAAGACATTTCTCATATTCCGCTGGGCAAAGGCCTCTAAGAAGTCCTTCCACACCTTCTCCCGCGCCGTCTCGAACATATCAAAACTTATTATTTTTCAAAAGCCACATACACTTACTCAGGGTTCCCCGCATAACTGAGTTGTGATGGGCGTATGCTAAAGTGAACGATCTCGGGGTAAAATGTTTTTGAATTTTTGTAACAACCGGCGCCACCTTCGTTGGAGGTAGGAGGGCTGCGGTCCAACTGGTCTACCCTCACGGAACACGGTTTCTTGCCTGGGTACGTAACTATCATGCCTGAAAACCGAATCTTAATAACACACATGCATTTGCTAGCTATCGCAATTTAATTTTGTATCTCTACGATAAGGTTTTAATTTAATTTCCATTTTTTTCTAAATTCAAATTCAAATTCAAAAATCATTTATTTGCTAATATGGGTAATCATACAAAGTTATTAAGAATATAGCACAGTCCAACCATATTACACCTTAAGGCGTGCAAATCACAAGCTTTATGTTGTAAAATGAATTTTTAATTAAATATACAATTTATTTCTGTTCTCTCCAAAATAGCCAAAATATCAAAGAAAAACATGCAAATCAAAAAGTTAATAATAATGCCACTTCAAGAATTTAAATTTAAAATGACATTTGTTAAATAATAATGTTAGGATACAATTGCGAGATAAATGTCAAAGTAAGAATAACATAAATTAATAAATCCAATTCGTGCATTATAAATATGCAATATAAAAAATATGCAAATGCAATATAAAATGTTGGCTATGCAAAATATATATATATTAAATTAATAATGTCATGTATTAATTGAGAATGTCAAGAAATATAAATGTCAAAGTATAATAATGTCAAAGTGTAATAAAGTCAAAGTATGATAATGTCAAAAATATATCAAAAAGCATGGAGGCAACAGGACACTTGCAAAGTTTTTTATCACTATGTTAACTGATTTGACGTCTCTTTATTTAATATTATACCTTTAATTTTTTCAACAAAGTCCTGCCAAGCATAGTGGTTCATATTATGAACATCTTCCAATGTCTCCGGCGCTATCAATAGTCCACTTTCCACTATCAAGTATTTCAGTACTTCGCACATGGATAAAACCTGAAAAAAAAAACACACATCGCCTATATAGTTGTACTCATTGCTATCAAAGTAAATCTAATTGTAGATCAGAGGGGTAATTCCGTAACACACAATATATATACACAATCACACAATTGATCGAAATCCCCCTTTTTTGACAATTTAATCAAAAAATCAATCAAACAACCAATCAATACAATTTTTTAATTAGTATTTTATTTCTTGTAGAGCCAACATTGGTTGTGATCAATTGCATCACTGCTTATCATCAGAAGGGAAATCAGTTTATATTATTAAAAAAAATAGCTAGTTTATTCACGGTAAGAAAATATTGACTTCTCATTGTCACTCAGGGTAGCGCAAAGTAAATTAGAAAGCCAAGTTTCCATTAACCAGTTGAAATAAGCACTTCAGACAGTATAGACCCGGCTTTTATCAATTTAATAATCAACATCTCACCTATTTTTTTTCACCAATTTTTATATTTATTCTGATTACATTTTATATCGTTAATTACTATTAATATTTAAAAACAATGTTTTATAAAAAGTTTATTTTAATATTAATAGTTTAATTTTTATCCTAGTAAGTATGATTACACCTTTATTTTGCAGTTACACCGATGAGTCACTATTTGCTTAACGCGAATAAACGCAATTAGGAAGAAGACATAGTAGGTAAGACAACTTACCTATAATAAAAATTACTATTGATATAAATTAATATAATACATACTGACCTTGGGCGTCTAACCAAACACGATCAGTAAGCATGTATAAAAATATTAATAAAAGTGGAAGGAACAGAAATAGTAACCCAACGTCCTAATGGAGCGACAGAGTAAAGGTGAACGCACACTTATTCGAACCGAACGCATCGAACGAATCGAAAGAGTTTTTCTTTATGCTGGAGTCCTTTCAGATTCATACGATTCGACGCGGTTTGGTATCACTTATAAGAATTCATATAAACAATTCTATTCTTTCGGTTCGTTCGGCGCGTTCTATTTGGTTAAGTGTACCTTTAACATGGTTTTTATGAAACGTTCACGCTGCGTATACGTTCTAACAATGATATGATGGATAGGTTATAGTCTAGGAAATTTTCAGTTAATACCGATATTCATTTTGAAAAAATCGCAGAAACGATAATACGTTCAGGATTTCAAGAAACCAATAAAAACGAAAATAAATCAAGATATACCTCACATCCGTTGCCTGGTAGACATCTTACGAATCTGGGCATGAAGTGGAATTGCGAGCATGTTGTGTCTGTACCTTTACCCAAATCTAAGTCGACCAGCTCCAACAATTCATAAAACAGGAACTCCTCTGAAAAATATTATGGGCAAACGGAAACTTTGAATTTAAATGGCAGAAATAAATAATTAGACACAATATTTAAATTAATGATGTTGGCTTTTAACTAATACATACACTGTACGAGGAAGCTATAAAGAGGTCGCATAGCACAACTTTAAAAAAAATATATATGTGGCGGTTTTACACAACCTCTCTCTACATCTGAGCTTACTTTACTCGCATCGCAACACTCGAAAAAGATTACTTCGCAAGCTGTACCTACTACATATGTCTTTAAAACGAAAGACATTATTTGTCAGTAACCCCTTTTCACAAAGTGATGGCAACGAGACGTTATAATAAGACCCTGCTTTCAAGTATTTCACGAGATTACAACTACATATATATGGGTATATTAAAATCTAGTTTCAAACTACTACTGACCAAACAAGTCCAATTCCTTGATAGTGAAGTTCTGCGGGGCCGGTTCTTCTACATACAAGATGGTGTATTCAATGTTGAACCGCAGAACTTTGCAAGTCGGCAATTTGGCAAGTTTGTAGTGAGAGAACATCGAGAAGCCACTGAATAGGAACTCATGCTCATCGTGAGAGATCATAGTTGGAAATCTTATCAAGAAGTTTGTTGGTGGTGACACTGTTATTCTGGAAAGATGAGAAGAGTGTGTTGACAGGTCAAGAGCAACACGAAGGGTGCATGCCACACAATATGTGTTTGCAATAAATAAGTCTAAAGTGGTATCCAAGGCAAATATTCAAGTGGGTGATAGAATAGGTATGACGGTAATCTATTATACACGGCAGCCATAAATTAATTTCGTATATGTGTAAATTAATTTTAATTAAAAAAAAACATTTTTTTTTAATTTTTACGAATCAATAGTTTCATTTCATGTAAAAAATCGTCAATCCGCGGCATTATAACGATCGAAATTAAAAGGTATATAACAATATAATAAAAAAAAATGTGGAGCGCTGTTTTAAATGCTGGGGCCACACATTTATGGCGTTATTTTTTAATAATGCGCTAAAGTGGGTGGCTACATTTGTAATTTTTTTGTGTTATCGCCTAACGCCAAACGGTAATGTTAATGCCGTTGTCAAATTATCACGTTAAGTCGTGGCCACACCTAATGTTAACGTCTTTCTGCCTTTTATGACTACGGAATAGAACTCAAAATCGGTTGAACTGACAGTAAAAAAGTTTTGTCTGAATGTCTAATCTTAACGCGAATAGGGTATAGATATGCGCAAGCAGCGACTAGACCAATCTACTCTTCCCAGAGAACTGATAGTGTGAAGGCGTAACAAACATACACACACATACAAACTTTCGCTTAGATAATATCAGTGTGTTTAGTGTAAGTCAAGCATGTTAATAGTGGATCGAAGTTTTGTCACTCACCTGTAGTGATATAGCTTGTCTATGTTGCTCTGTGTCGGTATGCACTTGGGGAAGGCCTCCTCGTTTGCATACACTCCGTGCCGCAAGCCTTGGCGTCGTGCGCGAGCACTGCATCGGCACAGTGGGCCTCCGTTCATTTCTCCAGTGCTGTTGAACCTTTTGGAATTTAGAGATTAATGTTATATTTTTCACCCGCTACCATTCCGGCGTGAATCGGCCCTAATTACACAATGCAGAGTTCAGTAGTTTAGTTCAGATGCGGCGCCATAGATGTCGCTACGCTACAGTATTAACCATAAGTCCATAAGTAACTTTGTGGAAAAAATCATCAAACGACAAATTCCGCCCTTGAGCAGGGAAATAGTGACAGACGTTCACAGTGTAAACGTCCCACCCTGTTCCTTCTGTTGGTGGGACGCTTTCGCATTAACTCGTGGCCCAGGAGGCTTCGACCCTACTGGGCCCCTACAGTTTGCTGAAAGCTCCTTAAGAACAGGAACAGTGCGCGCCGCGACGACTTGGACTTGAATCATGTACAGGATTTTTTACTTTGTTGCAAAATTAAATACTTTTTTGTATTACGTACCACAACTCAGGATGAAGTCTCCTAGGATGACTTTGCTTCCTCTGCAACTCCTGCATAACTCTCTCTGTGTAGCTTTGAAGACCTTCTTCATCTAAACTCTCATCTTCACTTTCTGATGAAGAACTTCCTTCTTCAGCTTAAAATAAATTACGCAAAATTACTGACTGCTATGACACTGGAATAATGATGAAGTAAAATAACACAAGAGAGACAAATCTGTTTTACCAGGTCAAGAACAATCATTTCTAATAGATTCTCAAACTAAATCTGCTCTGCCCTCCTAGCCAAGTTACTAACTTTTTGGTTGGAATAGGCCACGCCTCCAATTCCTTTGTTCTGACCACGAGAGCGAGCGTGGTGATGACGTCACAACAAAGGAATTGGGGCGTGGCCCTATTCTGTTATAACCCTTATTCATCATCATCATCAGACTTTTCAATATTCCCACTACTGGGACACAGGTCTCCTCTCTAGGAGGAAACCCTTATTACAAGGCAATAAAGTCTTAATCAGCTTTCACGAAGAATCAATGTATTTTTCCATTACATACATGCTAATGTTGCATTTTTACCTTGTGCATGGAAATGAAGTGCATTTTAAAGTCAGTTAGATTCTGGACGCCACCGCGTAATCTATTGTGCCCAAATATTCGGGAGCACTTAAGATATTACTTACTAAAATTTGTGTGTTAAGTTAATGTAAGTACTTATGTGTTTGTGATTAAAGTAGTTTAGTAGAAAATAATTGCCTTTTTTAAAAAAAAATAAAGACGAACGGGGTCGGCCTTATAACAGTTCGACGTTCACGAAACGATATTGACCTGGATAGGGGTGCTGATGTTTATAGAGCTCATAGTATATAACTACACACATTAGTAGAAAAAAAAAACATAAATAAATTATTCGTGTTAAAGGAAGGATTATAGAATTATTATTTATGGTCGAAATATTTTTGTAAAGTTTGTGTATGGTCGACCTACTCGCATGTACCTAATGCTGTAGGTTAATAATGAAATCTTTAGTATACATAAAAACTAAGTACCTACCATTGCACATGCCAACTTTAAGGGGCTTTATGGGAGGCAGTTCATCTACTTCTGGCCTGGCTTTTCGCCCCCTTTCAATCAGTTCCTCGAAGAATGTCCCACAGATCATCTCTAGTCTGGGTGTTTGTTGGACCCCGGACCCATTTTCTACTTGCTTGTAGTATAATTCTGCTGGAGTGCTTCTGTACCACATATTTGATGTCTGAAATTATTGAATTTGTTAAATACGGTCATTAAAGACACAATAAATGTGCAAATGTCGGCATTCGCTTTGAGCTTGATTAAATTTAAACGAAATTCAGTACACAGTGATATTTTTTTTTAATCATACTTAAACCCCAAGGACACAGGCAAATTTTTATCTAGCTTCAATTTCGCGTCCACTATAATCGACATTGACGCGAAAAAAATCGTGAGTAAAAGTTAGTAGGTACCTATTATAAATGCGGTACAGTTTTTAGGGTTCTGTAGTCAACACCCTTACAGTTTCGCCAAGTCTGACTCTCTGTCTGTCGGTCCCCGTATAATCTCAGCGACCGTTAGCACTAGAAAGCTGAAATTTGTATCAATATATATACAATGTGTCCGGGTTCGGACTGTACAAACTTTAGGGAGAGATACTTTGCTCTATTTTATCACTAAAACTATTCTACATGTGAGGTCTAAACCCAACCCCCTCTGAATGGCAAAGGCAACGGCGCACTCGCCGTAGCCGTCGCCGCCGCGACCCTGCCGATATCCGGCCACCGTAGACACTGGCTTGCGGACGGTGAGCAATGGGTGGCTCGCCGTCCGGTCGTCTGGTAGCAGTCCAGACCGAGCCCAAGTCGTCGACGGCGCGCTCCGTTCCCGCGCGCCTCAAGGAGTTGTCAGCACACCGTAGGGGCCCAACAGGGTCGAAGCCTCCTGGAGCTGAGGGTTGATGCGAAAGCGTTATACCGGGGCTCTGGGAATAAGGCAAGGAAGGCACGGGGTAGGTTCTTTAGTCAGTAAGAGTCTGACACTGTTTCCCGCTCCGCCCAAGAGTGGGATTCGTCATTCGATGATTTTTACCTACCATAAAAAAAAAAAACAACCCCTCTGAATGACAGCCATTTTTGTATCTTGGTTCAGTTTTGGGTAACGTCCATACTAAAACTTATGTACAATTGGAATTTAATGCCCGATTATCGTATAAAAAAAACTTCCCGTAACGGCAAAGTATTAGCAATCAGATAAATAACTCAAATTATTTTAATTATTGCTATATCATACTGAAATAAATGCTGAAACATCAACTTCATGTCAAAATTATCATCGATTTTTTAGTTTTTCAAGATTATTTCAAAAAATACCCCCGAGAACTACCCTTTTTATAAGCGTAACTTGTGGATGATAAGTTTACCTAGATAATGATGCCAAAAACTCGATTCTATGACTATTCGTTTAAGAGATATTGTTGCTTAAACCTAGCCCTTCCGTGCATAAGATATGAATGAGCGGTGCATTCTATGGGGAAGTAGGAAGAAAAACATAACTTGCTCCTGTGCGCGTTGTTGTTGGAACTCGTGCTCGTGTGTCAAATTATGTGTAGCCACAACAACCAGAAGACAGGGACTGTTAAACATTAATCTACTCGAGTTTCGTCAGACGAATACTTACTTATTTTGTATTGACATCGTATTTGTCCCATTTTAATTACAATGAAACACAATAAACCTTTTTTTTCTTCCTACTTCCCCATAGAATGCAACGCTAAAAATCACTTCCCATTTTACGTGTATGGGATACACGTAAAATGGGAAGTGATTTTTTTTTCATTTCTACCATAACGTGTGACATAAATTTTTAGATAGATACTTATTTAAAAAAAAATGTTTTGAACTAATTTTTTAATTTAACCGTACATGTAAGGATTTTTTAAACTTAGCTTACATATTTATTATCCTGAGCGTATCTTCTTTCAAATAAAAATACAAAAAGATTAAAATTGGTTCACGCAATCCAAAATTGCTACCGGGTACAGCGCCATCTCTCGGGAAATTGGGTTACTAATTTATATATGGGCTACTGGATTCTGTTACATTGAGAAATTTAAGACCGGCGCTGAAACTTTGGAACTCTACACTGAGCGTGGCCCGACACGTTCTTGGCCGGTTTTTATTTTTTAATTTCGCGGCGGAGAGAGAGGACATAATAATATAGACTTTTACTGACTAAAATCACAACTAATTTATCCTTCTTTGCCCTAAGAATTCTAGGACCACAAGTATACTCAGTAGCTTCGGCCCTGCCTGGCTCCTATAATTTTGAAGAAAGTCACTGAGAGAGCTAAAACTATAATTTGCCCCTTGGTTATTCTTACTGAAACAGGTAGCAATATCTATAAAAAATATTTAGATTATTTTTAATTGTTGTGTGAATAATAATAAATAAATATTTTTTATAGCGCCAACACTTTTTTATTGAGCTGCCAGCTTGAAAACATCCTGCAAAACAGTTTTTACAGATATAGCTAAAAGGCTAAGTTCTAATGTGTTTCAATTACCTACTTACCTGTTCTTCATCTGATTTGTGCTTCTTTGACCACTGTTCCATTTTTTGCATCAAGTCCTTCTGAGTTCTGCAATAGTTTTTCCTATAAATGAAAAATAAGTCATTATTATGTGATACATTAACTCCGCCGTTGACGGTCCCAAGCCCGTATGTGAAAGGAGGAGGGTTGGCTGAGAGCCGACCAAACCAGCTGTAAAAGGTCAACGCCGAGTCTCGGGCGGCGGTTAACTAACCCGTATGATCTTCCCAGGAGGTGATAGGAAATGATCCCTCCAACCCGCTACTCCGTGGACTTGTCTACAGAATCGGGGACATTGACTTAACTGCCCGTGTCAAGAGGTTGAAAGCCTCAATAAAAATTCACCCCAATCCTACGGTGGGCACCGCGCCAATAGGATGAATGGCTGAGGGTCTCAGTCTTTAGCGCCAACCTTGGTGAACCTGGCGAACACCATTGTATATAGCCTTCTCACAGGAATGGCGTCACCCTGTGAGCGACAACCATTTCGTCCAAACTCGTGGGAACAATATGAGTAAACCTGAAAATAAAACACAAAAAACAACAACACAACAAATCTTTCATAAAGGATTATTTGAAACGAGACCAAGATCTTTTTCATTCAGCGGTTGCAATAGCAGTAATAATATGACAGAAGCACCTGTCTGTAAGGAAAAACATCAGAGTACACTGCAGGATAGACCAGACAACCAAGCTAAGAAAGCCGATCAAACATGCTCTCCACTAAAAGAGAATGCACAGAATAGCAACCACTGGCAACTAGACCGTTTACCTCCTGCAAAGAGAAAGAGACAGGAAAGTCCTACCGGGCAACAGTCAGCGAATAAAGGAATCAATCCTTTGGTTCCTACACAAAACAGATTTGATATTCTTAGTGATGAAAATAACGAAACTGAAAACAACAAAAAAGAATATGTCCCAAAACCAGAGCCGATCTTTATCACAGGAGTAATCGACATAATCTCGCTGAGAGACATCCTAAATAAGGCAGTAAACCCAGATAAATATCAAATGACTACACTTAGATCAGGGCATATCATCAAGCTTATCCCAAGCGACATCGAGACTTATAAAATAATAAGAGATTACCTTATTGAGAAAGAAATACACCACTACACATATAAATTAAAAAGTGAGAGAGCGTACCGAGTGGTTATCCGAGGCTTACATGCATCCGAAGATATATCACTTATTAAAGCACAGGGCCGTTTTATCCATTAGGCAATGTAGGCAACTGCCTAGGGGCCCCGCCAGGTACAAGGGCCCCACGATTCAGGAAAAAATAGACTATGTTTCATAAATGACATGACATTTAACTAGCCGTTTGCCAAACTATATACATACCAATATAGTAAAAAACAGCGTAATTCTGAATGAAGTGTTAGACAAAAATATATTAAGAAGTTAGAAGGGTAGGGGGGCCCGAGACGTGCATTGCCTAGGGGCCCTGACATGCATAAACCGGCCCTGTTAAAGCAGAACTCCAGGACAATGGGCACGAAGTGAGACAAGTCGTGAACGTGCAACACCGCACAACAAAACAAAAACTCCCACTTTACTTTGTGGATATAGAACAGCGGCCTAACAACAAAGATATATTCAATATAAGACACATCGGTCAGGTTAAAGTTACAATTGAGGCACCATACAAGAAAAGAGAAGTTATACAATGTAAGAGATGCCAAAGATTTGGGCACAGCAAAAATCAATGTTTTCGTCCCTTCAGATGTGTCAAGTGCGGAAATGACCACCCAACAGCTACTTGCACAAAACTTCCTGAAACAGACGCTGTATGCGCAAATTGCCAAGGTAGTCACCCAGCTAGTTACAGAGGATGCAACAAATATAAAGAATATAAAGAGAGAATATTAAAAATTAAAGTAAAACCAGACTCCAACAAAGCAACTTTCGTTCACACCCACCAGCCAAAAGCTACCCCAGAAGAACCCCAACCCTCAGCTCAACCGAGAAGCTATTCCGACGCACTAAGACATAGAAAAGAATCCAAAAACCTGACCGACCAATCATTGTACACATTACAAAAAAAACAAATAAATGACAACTTGACGGACAATGGACCAAACATTACTAAAATGTTAGACATAATGTTCAATCGATTCCAAGAAATCATGAAAACCATGATGGACAGCATGATGGACCGGATGGTCCAACTAATCACAGGACTGGTCTCACAGAGGGCATAAACCTCCGTATACTCACATGGAATGCCAACGGGATAACTACTAGACGACAAGAACTTGAGCTTTTCATGGAAATGGAGAAAATTGACATAGCTTTGATTTCCGAAACAAGACTAACTCCGAGGTCATACATCACATTTAAAAACTACACAACCTATAGAACTGACCACCCTTCTGGAAATTCACACGGTGGGACTGCGGTTATAGTGAGAAAAAATATCAAGCATTATGCCTTAAACCCATACAAAACAGATAAAATTCAAGCAACTATGATCAAATTAAATTACAAAAATTCAGATACAACTATTGCTGCAGTTTACTGCCCACCAAGACACTCTATCAGTGCGGAAGAATTTAAAACATTTTTTGCGGAGCTAGGACCGACATTTATAAGTGGAGGAGATTGGAACTCCAAGCATACCTACTGGGGCTCCCGATTAATCAACCCGAAGGGTAGACAACTATACAAAGCCACAGTAGATATGAACCTTGATTGCATATCTCACGGTGAGCCTACATACTGGCCAAAGGATTTAAACAAAATACCTGATCTATTGGACTTTTATATAATAAAGAATATCAGCAGGAACTACACTAAAATAGAGAAATGTGAGGACCTATCGTCAGACCACTCCCCGGTTATTCTTAATCAAACAAAAGTTGCCATTCCCTCTGAGCCATCGACACGAATATACAATCAAAACACTGATTGGGACAAATACAAGGACATCATCTCTCAAAACCTAGAACTAAACATTAAATTGAAAACAACAGAGGATATTGAAAACAGTATTGAAAAATTCAACTACATAATTCATATGGCAGCCATCAAAACAACCCCTACAAAAAATACAAATCGCCCTCATAGAGAATATCCAAAGAAAGTAGTAATGAAAGCACTAGCGAGGAGAAAATTAAGGAAAGAGTGGCATAGGACTAGATATCCTTCGGATAAAACCAAATTAAATAGAGCCTCAGAGGAATTGAAGAAAATGATTAGCGACTATGAAAATCTCAGCTTTCAAAACTACTTAACTCGCCTGACTCCTAACAAAGACACTAATTATTCACTGTGGCGCGCGACTAAAAACCTCAAACGACCTGTAAACCACATCCCGCCAATCAAAAAAAGAGATAACACCTGGGCCAGATCAAATTATGAAAAAGCGACAGCTTTTGCTGTTCACCTCAAAGATGTCTTCACCCCTCTTGAGACTAGGAATGAAGAAAAGGATAAAGAAATTAGGGATTTCCTTCAATCACCCAACCAATTATGCCTACCACTAAGAGCAGCAACCCCTAAAGAAATTTCTAGAGAAATTATATCACTACCCACTGGAAAAGCGCCAGGGTATGATCAAATTGATTCGACCCTAATAAAGAACCTCCCGAAGAAGGGCATAATGTTTCTGGTGATGCTCTTTAATTCATGCCTAAGACTGAGCCATTTCCCATCCCAGTGGAAGATAGCACAGGTGGTAATGGTGCCTAAACCGGGCAAACCAGTAGAGGAAACCTTATCATACAGACCTATTAGTCTCCTCCCTCTCTTGGGTAAACTTTTTGAGCAAATAATACTCAACAGAATGTACGCCCACTTAGAAGAAATTCTCCCAGAACACCAATTTGGCTTTAGACAGAAACATGGTACTATAGAACAGGTGCACAGAATATCAAACACCATAAGCCAAACTATTGAAAACAAGCAGTTTTGTTCAGCAGTTTTCTTGGACATAAGTCAGGCCTTTGACAGGGTTTGGCACATGGGTCTTCTTTACAAAATAAAAAATCAGCTACCACACTCATTCTACTCCATTTTGGCAAGCTACTTAAATAAAAGGTGCTTTGAGGTAAAAGTTCAAAATGAAACATCAGAGCTATATGACATTAGCTCAGGAGTCCCACAGGGCAGTATTTTAGGCCCAGTTCTACACCTCATATTTACTGCTGATATACCAATAAAAGAAGATACTATGATAGCCACGTATGCAGATGATACTGCTATATTATCGGTGAACACCGAGGCTGCATCCGCATCAGCAACGCTACAAAGGCATCTCATAGAAATTGAAGAATGGCTAGGGTTATGGAGAATAAAGGCAAACAACAGTAAATCGGTCCATGTCACCTTCACTCTTAGAAAAGGCGATTGCCCACCAGTTACCCTTAACGGAGAGCAAATACCGCACTCTGACAACGTCAAGTATCTCGGTATGCACTTAGATAGGAGACTGACATGGAAAAGTCACATCTGGACTAAGCGGAAGCAACTGGATACAAAATTCCGAAGCTTGTATTGGTTGGTAGGCAAAAAATCCCAACTGTCTAATGAAAGCAAAATGCTAATCTACAAAGCAATCCTCAAGCCAGTATGGACGTACGGCATCGAACTATGGGGCACAGCATCCAGCAGCAATATTGATATCTTGGAAAGATTCCAAACCAAGAGCATTAGGTGCATGTATAACATACCTAAATGCATCAGCAATAAATATATTTTACGAGATCTAAATCTTAATACGGTGAAACAAGAAATCTCCATCAGAAGTTCCAAGTATCAGACCAAGTTATCGAAACATGTAAATGCCTCAGCTACTAAACTAACAGGCACTGGCAGCGTTCAGCACTCAAGACTGAGGAGAAACAGTGTTCCCTCCCTCAAAAACCGTTTTCCAACATTATAAAGAGTGAAGTCAATGGACCCCTCTTTAAATTAAAGACACACTCAGGCTGAGGTCAAAGAAAATAACAGCTAAATGTGGAAAAACAGATTGCTGTGCTAAGCAGGATTGAGGAAAAAAAAAAAAAAAAAAAAAAAAAAATTATGTGATACACTAAACATATACCAGAATTTTCAAAAACATTAATTGTGATAAAATTCTATGAACATGCCTGGTACTAAATGCCTGGAAAAATTCAAAATAAGTTTAGGTATGGTGTATTATTTATTCAGTGTTATGGTAAGCATATTTTGTTGGCCTCCCTAGTTGGGTACTGAGCATAAACACAAGTCATAGCTACATGGAAGAATGACTTTGGAGACAGATTATGTGCACATAAAGTATTTGTATACTAGGTGCTCCCAGCGGCTTTGTGTTTAGTAATTTATCAGAAACACATTCCCACTATAAAAAATATTCTGGGCTATTCCAAGATATAGTTTACCCCTGTACCAAGTTTCATTGAAATCCATTCAGTAATTTTTAAATGTAACAAACAAACATCCGCGCATTCAAGCTTCCACATTTATAATATTAGCAGGATAGTTGGCACTGATTATGTTATACAGTAGCTAGCTATAACTTATACAAGGTGTCATTGACATGTTAACGCAAACAAATACCATTGATCCAGTACATGATTCTGGACACCCCAGTGGTGGAATTTTTCGTCGGTTTTTTTTCAAATTTTTTTAAAAAAAGTTTTGTTTTTTTATTTTTGACCTGTATAAAATTGTTATTCTAACCAATCTCAATGATATTTTTAGAAAAAAAAACAAAAAATATTTTTTTGCAAAAAAAAAATAATTAAAAAACATCGAGGCAAATAAAGTTATTATTCTAATCACATCCGATGACATTTTTAATTTGGAATATAATTTACTAATTTTTTTAGCAAAAAATGTTAAAATGACGTTTTTATAGTTTAATTAAAAAAACGTAAAAAATTGAAAATGAAAAAATATAAGAAAAAACCGACAAAAAATTCCACCACTGGGGGGTATACAATTATGTACTGGATCTTTGGTATTCGTTTGCATGTCAATGACACCCTGTATACTAACCTGTATTCTTCTAAAATTTTCTCCCGGTCCGTCATTGGCTTTGAGGGAGTTTCACGTCTTGAATGTCTTGATACATATGACAACTCCCTAGTTCGGCTGAGAAGACGGTCCCGGTCGGGTGATCGCTTCCTTATTCTGCTGGGAGACCGGAGAGTCCTTCTGGACTCAGCTCGACTGTGACTTCTGTGGTCTCTAATTCGAGACATGCTATGATATCTTTCATATTCGCATCTTTTTCGCTCATACTCTTGTCTTTGATCTAATCTTTGCCTGTAAGACTTTTCCCTGTCTCTATGGCTCATTTGTGATGGGCTGTGACTATGCACACTGTGACTACGGTATCTATTCTCTTGTTCTTGTTTGTCTTCACAGTATCTTTTCTCTTGTTCTTGTTTGTCTTCACGGTATCTTTTCTCTTGTTCTTGTTTGTCTTCACAGTATCTCTTCTCTTGTTCTTGTTTGTCTTCACGGTATCTTTTCTCTTGTTCTCTCTCTCCATCTCTATCATATTTTTTTTCATGAAAAGGAGATCGAATTCTCTTTGAAGTACAACTATGAGAGTGTCTGTTGATTGAATCCCTTCCAGATCTATCATTCCTTGCTTTGTGAGATCCAGATGAATTTAAATTGATTAACACCCAGTTTTGAATAGCTTTGGTGGTGCTTGGTCTTGTATGATTCACATTGGGATAATTATTTGGTGCTGCATAAGATTGTGGTGGGACTGCGGGTATATCGAATGGCCCCACAGGATAGGGTCTGATTGGAGGAGGTACGTTCATAGAGGGTATGTCTGGAGGTGGTACGTTCATTGGGGGTATGTCTGGAGGAGGTACATTCATAGGGCGTATGTATGAAGGAGCTACGTTCATAGGGGGTATGGCCGGTGGAGGTACGTTCATAGGGGGTATGTCTGGAGGAGGTACATTCATAGGGGGTATGTCTGAAGGAGCTACGTTCATAGGGGGTATGGCCGGTGGAGGTACGTTCATAGGGGGTATGTCTGGAGGAGGTACATTCATAGGGGGTATGTCTGAAGGAGCTACGTTCATAGGGGGTATGGCCGGTGGAGGAACGTTCATAGGGGGTATGGCTGGTGGAGGTATGTTCATAGGGGGTAAGGCGGGAGCTGGCATGGAAACATAGCGCGGCGGCGCGCTCGGTGGTGGATAGCAGAACACTTGAGGAGGAGGCAAATTAGGGAGAATTGGAACCGGCGATGGCACATTCAAATTCGGCGGGGGAGCACTGTAACTCACCCTCGCAGGTGGTACGGACATTTTCGGTCGACTACCGACTCTTTATTGTGTTAAACGTGTCCTTCACATTTTTATTTTCAAACAAAACGTAAACAGTTTTGAGTTTCAAAATATTGTTTTAGCTACAATTTACAGCTGACTTGTTTTGCTTGTGCCTGTTTTGTTTTGATTACCTTCACAAGCAAGCCAGCTGATACAAATTGTGTATGAGGAAGTAAGACGACACTACCCACAATGCTGAAAATACAACACTATAAAATTCACTTTGACATTGACGTTCAATCTATAGTTTTCAGATCACCCGGTTTTATCGATTCGAATCATAACCAATCTTATTTTTTATAGCATAAAATATCCTACAAACAGATATCGATACAAAATATTACCAAACCTTAGAGCATTTAACCTACATATGCTCTAAGTACCGAACATAATAATATTATTCGATCACTGCAAATATTTTCGGCCATACTATGTAATGTAGGTACTTGTTTTGGACCAAGGTTTAGGCTTTATTATAGCAACTAGAAGTAAAATGAATAAAATAATAATAAGTTTAAAATAGTACATACATCTAAATGTATGCATGTACTATTTTATCATTGGTTAGAACTAGGTTTTGCATTGCAGTCCTTTATGCATTTTGGATTTATTCTGAGATTCCTTTTTTTAGGTGGGAAAACTTCCCATGAATTCTCTCGCTCTTTGTGTTAGACTTTTACGGGCTAAAACCCACTCCTATTCTCCCTTTGCTTTCTTTCCAGGGCCCCAGGGTTTACATAATTTTCATAGAACCTATGGCCACAGTTACCCTGCTGAGCCTCCTTTTTTTTTGAGTGGGAGAATCATCCAATGATATCTCTTAACATGACAGCTCTTGGGCGGAATGGGAATAATGTCAGACTTTTACTGACTAAAATCCTACTCCTGTTTCTTTGCCTTTGTTAAAGGGCCCGGGGTACACTTCATATTACCAATGGACTCTACTGGATTTGCTGACATCTTGAGTAGCGCGTGGAACGCTATGCGCCGTCGACGACTAGGGCTCGGTCCGCTGCGGACGGTTACCGGATGGCCGGACGGCGAACTTCTCATTGATCACCGATCGCAACTCAAGTCCGCGCCTACGGTGGCTGGAAATTAGGGTCGGGATCCTGGCGGCTGGGGCGTGAGGTCCGTTCCCTTGTGCGTACAACCACCTCTATCGCTAGCATGACTGCTTCGCAGAAGAAGGCAATCACCTGCCATTCCTCCTCGCTTCGGACCATGGCCTGTACCAGAGCCCGGCGCGAGGTAGGACACAGCAGTGCTCTGCCCACGCGAAGCATAGGTACCCTTACTGTGTCCTCTCGGCGGTCCACACAGAGGTGACACCTAGGCATTCCTTTCGCACGAATCCGGTGCAAGAACCTCCCGAACTTATCACGTCCGGTGAGGACCTGCGTCATGCGGAAGGCGAGGACGCCGTAAGGCTTTTTGAGGAGTGGATGGAAAGATCCAGCCACTCCTCAAAATGGGAACTTGACACCAAAATTATGACGTGCCCAGTAAATTCCTATTTTGAGTTTCCCATTTTATTGAATATATCTATGATGATGAGTAAAACTAAAAATCAGCTAATTTACTGATTCTTTAAGGCTTCGCGGTGACCCGCGAAAATCAAATTTTCTTAACTTTTTCTGCATTTTGCAGTTCCGAGAGATCAGAGTCAAATTAATAAAAAATATATTTGTCACCCATAATTCGTATTTATTTACGGAATTAATCATTAAAATCATCATACATAGGTACAACCCTTTCAATTCGTTTTTCCCCATTTTTTTTTCCGTCAAAGTAAGTCCTTATATAGCCATTTTCCACTTTTTTTTAAATCTAAAACAGTACCTATTCATTTAATCAATTGAAAAAACGCCACCGCTAAAGGAGAGAGAAAAAAGTGTGAACTAAAAAAAAACTTAAATACCTACTAATTTCTATTAATTTAACTTAAAAGTCTAGTTGATTGCCAGATTGATATTATTTATTCACAATCTTATCTATTCCTTAAAATAAAAACAGAACAAGAATAAAACATTTTTTTAAAACACTAACAATTTTATTCATCATTTATTATTTATTATTCTTACACATTATACTTCATGAATTCGAAGAATAAATTAAATTATGACAAATGTTCCTTATCTTGGCACTCCCGAGGCATTCTCCATCCTTATAAAGGACTCCAAATTGGCCTTCAGTGAGTGCTCTTAATTTATTTTCTAAGATTATAGTAAGTCCCTCGGTGTTTTTGACAATTCTACAGGGCGTAAGGGGTTTTGTGTGTTGAAACCTGAAGTAGCAATTCAGTACATTATTGTTGACTAGTTCCATTGGCTCACTGTGTATCCAATGAGGAGAGCCAGTAAAGCAGATATTATTCCACAGTGCTGGGTGTTTGGTGCCAGACACCTGAAAAAGAAAAGTTTCGTTAAAGAGGTAAAAATGGAAAAATTCTGAAAAAATAGTCCTATGCGTTTAAGAAACTTTATTTTCTCACGCTAAACTGCTCCACTCTATGGCAAAAGCCAGACTGGGAAAGAAAAGGAACTATTTTTAGAAAGAACAATATTAGTAGAGTTGTTGCGTATATACTGGTTCAGGTTTAGAAATCAAGTGAGCGCTTTTCAATACGCAAACCACCTCTAAAATATTTGATAATATAAACACAAAATACACTGGGTATGATATTTGCCGAGTACGAACCGCTACCACAAGATAACTAGTAAGCGGCTGCGCGACATGAGAAAACCACACGGGCCACACTTTCACGGTTATTGCAGAAGAATTGGATAATTTTTTGACATACGAAAGAAAGGGTTCCTTATGTAAGCATGTATCATTGTGCAAGTAATATAGCATGAAAAAAGGAATTTTAAAATATGTAATGTTTAGTGTAGAGATGAAACATTACGACACACACAACACAACACCTGGCCTTCCAAGGTGTGGGTATCGGTATCGCATACGTTTGTGAGCATTACGCTGTTGCGAGGAGCAGTGGTGGCCGAGTAGTAATGATTTACGATTTAAGGTCGCGGGATGAAACGCTTGCGCCTGGGTGTATATTACATCACCACATCACCACTGCTTTCAAAACGATAAGGATCTAGAACCAATAATTCGAAGACATGTGAGGTTTACCAACATGTCCTGGGCCTTCATGGTGGATTAAGACCCATTCCCTCTCCTAGAGAGGAGGCCTGAGTCCCAGGAGCGGGAACATTATAAGGCTGACGCTATACGGTTGCGGTTACGGTTTGCGTTACCCGCTTTTTGTACCGAGTATTTGGCGATACCTTCAAGGTTGGGTATTAAGATTGGCAAATTATCACTTATCTCTAACACAGAGGTATTGTGCATGTGTGACTGACACTGGCTTCAAAAGACTGGAAGTTATCTAACCTGCGCGCAAGATGTTTCGTGATAAATTTGGAAAACATTGTATTATATTATGTCTACTGTAGCATTTTCCCTTAAGTATGATGGAATTAATTACATCTGAAAGGCTTTCAGAACTGGTTTTCCATCCGCCATTTATGAACTCGGCCGTAATGCCTTTATCACCGGACGCCTAGGTTTTTAAGCAGCTTCAGAGCAATTTTGAGTAGTTAGCAACAAGATTTTTGTTGGAGTTATTAAAGTTAAAATCTGTGATGGTAGCTAACCGTGCCAGCCAGTTAGATGTATATTGTGCTGAAACTATTTTTACCCATAAAATAAAAAAGTATTCCTAGAAGTTGATCGAAATTTTCACATACCACATAAATATTGTTTGTATCCAAATCTTTTTTGAATATAAAGTATGCCTCCTTGTGGCTCGGCACACCGCATCTCTGGCCCACTGTCCATTTGTGCAGACCTCCATGTTCACCTACAACTTGTCCAGTATCTATGTCTATAAATTTTCCTTTCTTTGTTTCAATGTACTGTAAAAAAAAAATATATTTTGGTTGATTAATTACAAAACACTTATTAAACATTAATGTGAAATTTTAAGTTTTAAATGGTGAAATGTATGACCTGATCTATAAAAAACAATCAAGTTGTGCCACTGTGTCTGTCCGTCTGTTTGTGACATAGATATTTTAGAGTTGAATGACAGAGATGTTATGGGGTTGATATTTGATTTTTTTTTAAATTGCTCCTTCAATTCTGATTTTGGATAACAGAATTTGGATGATATTGTTGATATGCATAGCAGTGATCATGAGCCTATATAAGACACACATATGCCTGTTTATGTATTACTAGCTTTTGCCCGCGGCTTCGCCCGCGTTAGTTTGGGGTTTCCGGGATAAAAAGTAGCCTATGTGCTATTCCGGAGTGTATCCTATGCCTGTGCCAAATTTCATTCAAATCCATTCAGTAGTTTTTACGTGAAAGAGTAACAAACATCCATACATCCATACTTACAAACTTTCGCCTTTATAATAGTAGTAGGATATGCATCTGTTTTATTCTTTCTGTTGAATACTCATTCACTTGTTGTTTTTTTTTTATTTTGTATTTGGCATGTTGTGAGTTCACAATTCATTTATACTTATCCAAGTTCATATAGTGTTTCATTTGACATATCTGCCTCTAAAGTTCTAAATTAAAAACCTCTGTTTTTGAATTTGGTTCCAATATAATCACTTTTGTAACATGCCTAGTTTGTGATAAGTATCTTAAAAACTATGGAATGGATTTTAATGTGATTTTCACCAATAGACAGAGTGTATCATGTGAAAAATTTTAGTTTATAATGAATAAACAATAAAGTGGAGAAAAGACAAAAATTTAAGATTTTTAATATCCTTTGCAAGGATATTCCAAATCTTTTTAGGAAGGTGGCTAGTTTTCAAATAAATTGGAATAAGGGCGGGAATAAGTTTACAAATGTTTTAATTGAGATTATTTTTGTGTACCATTTATATCAGTAGCACTTTTATTTGCAAAAAATAGTAACCCTGCAACAGCTAAAGTTTCCACCACAAACCTAAGTAATAGATTTCCAAAATATTTCATTTCTAATACTTACTTCTTCAATAAATTTCTGGAACTTATTTTTCCCAATGAAACATATTCCAGTGCTATCCTTTTTGTTGGCAACATTCAACAGGCCTTCAGTTTTAGCTATGTCTCTTACTTCCTTCTTTAGTAACCCTGCTATGGGAAACATGCATTTTCTGAGAGAGAATTGCTTTACTTGTGATAGGAAGAATGTTTGATCTTTGTGCTTATCTTTGGGCTGCAGCAACCTAACTCCTGAAAATCAGTAGAAATTATTAACTTTTCATTCAAGTGTTTATGTATTGGTACTGGTTAGTACTTTATCATACAAAACCATACCTTCATTGCTATTATACTTTTCCAAAAATGGACCAAATGATGTATTCGCATAGTGACCGGTGGCTATAACATCAAATCCTAAATTGTTCCTGCAATGTTGGAAAAAGCTATCAAATTTAATATATCTATTGCACAATATGTCTGGGTTTGGTGTTAGACCAGTCTCATACTCTCTAAGTATTACAGTAAATACATCGTTCCAGTATTCTTTTATAAAGTAGACTCTATGCAAGGGAATATCGAGCTTACGACACACGTATGTTGCGTCTTCAAAATCTCTTTCATCTGAGCAAAATCCGGCTTCATAGTTATTATCCCAATTTCTCATAAATACTCCTTCTACTTGGTATCCTGTAAGTATAATTGCAGTTATAAATTACGATAAATTCGACTATAAGAAGTCTGCACAAAAATAGTATAGGTTCTTCGTTGAAATTACCGGCTCGTTTGAGTAGTAGTGCAGCCACGGCACTATCAACACCACCCGAGATACCCAATGCTACTTTTTTAAACATAATTGATGTTTATTTTAACAATTTTCACATAGAAGTAACAATAATTTTGATTTTTCGGCAACCCACGACCACCGTAAAATGTGCAACTTTTTTATTTTCCCGTTGTGACAGTGACATAAGATGACCACAGGTCAAGGATCTTGTATCTCTGCCACAGGTTAAATAAGATAAACGTTAGCGGTTGTTTATGGTTTTTTTGCCAGGACTATAAGGGAGACCTTAGACAATAAATCAATCTTGGGTCGATATTTACGTTTTTGAAACATACGGTTTTGCTTTATGGTTGTGAGATTGCCAGCCTTAATAATTTCATATTTTTTATAATCTGTGACACTCGGTGATTTGACAAGTTTGTTTGTTGAAGTTTGCTTGCACAGAACGTAGGTTATTCTTGCGGTATTTAATAATTTTTGGGTATATTTTTTTACCAAAATGTCGAACATTAATCTACAATGTCTGTTAGGAATACAGTGTAATGATTTCGTAATGATAGCAGCCGATCAGAGCACTAGCCACAGTATTATGGTGATGAAAGACGGTGAGTTAGCGGTTTTCAGTTATGGAGTTGAATATTATTTTTTCATGTTCCTTGATTAATATATCTTTAATCTCTTTTAGATGAGGAGAAGATCCACAAGATATCGGAGAAACTGATCATGGGTGTGATTGGCGACCAGGGCGACTCTACCCAGTTTGCTGAATACATTGCTAAAAACATCCAATTGTATAAAATGCGCAATGGTTATGAGTTAGGACCGACTGCCGCTGCCAATTTCACACGCAGGAATCTCGCTGAATATCTGAGAAGCAGTGTAAGTATTACTTACAACAATGATATCTTATTAGAGTAGTCTACATATGAGCAAAAGAAAGCCAAAAGAAACAGTCCAGCATTCATTCTGCAGGACTTCAGTTATAGCATCATAAAATCAAGGCTTATCCATTTTTTAATTACTACTAAATTATATAGACACCTCATTTTCACAAGATTGCAGAAAACTAAGTTAATTTTTATATCATAAATGTTTCAGACACCTTACTTTGTGAATGTGCTGATGGCTGGTTACGATAAGGAAAATGGCCCAGAACTATACTTCATGGACTACTTGGCATCCAGTGTGAAAGTACCTTTCGCATGCCATGGCTTCGGTGGATACCTTAGCTTGAGTATCATGGACCGCTACCATAAAAAAGGTAAGTTATGGTCTGTCTTTTTATTCATTGTATTGTATTTACATTGAACATATTTCTACCATCTTTATAATACTGCCTCTGATTTTATTTGAAAGGTAAATCTCACTTGACCTAATTTTTACATCATGGTTGCAACTAGAGTTGGAAAGCTTTTATTTCCAAAGACTGCGGTACCTAGATTAAAGTTACGAGTAAAAATATATTAATAAATATTAAATAATGATTCATAGATTGATTATTTGATTTGGATTTTTTTGTCAATTATCTATTTTTCCATACTGAAATAGGATGATTCAAATGTGAATTCTGAACTGAAAAAAATTCCATAATACTGATCATGCATAAACCAACCGGATCATTTAAAAATCGGTTGTTTCGCAAGATGTCTTCTCCATGCTTAATTGGGACACCATAGAACCCTACTTTAACAGCAACATAAAATCCTGGGCTGATGAGCTTTTTATTGTTCATTCATAATGTTTTTAATTTTACAGATGCCACTGAGGAGGAAGCTTATGAAATACTGAAGATGTGTGTTAAGGAGGTCCATAGGAGATTGTTTGTCAGCCTGCCCAACTTCCAAGTGTCTGTTGTCAATAGGGATGGCATCAAAGTACTGCCCGTTATCAACTCAGCACTGTTGAAGTAATTTTCTTAATAAAGTAATATTTTCATCATAGTTATTTTCTTTTTACTTGCCTATCTAGTTAACATTCCTTCATCAGCCGAATTGACTGCATGGACAGTCGAAACGTAGATTAACGCTTCAATTTGCAATGCTCATATTAATTTGCTCTGAGATAGAAAAAGATGCGCAAATTCGAGCGCAAGCTACGAAATACGCGTATTACATTTTAGTAACGAAAGAAGAAGAAACTGCGCCAGAGATTATTACCGGAGCAGCATATAACTACAGATTTAGTTAATATTTGATAGCTATAATCAGGCCTTTGCCCAGCAGTGGGACATACACTAGGCTATAAAAAAAAATCAATTACGAAACGTTATGTGTCACGACATCACTAATACGTGCGCATTATTCAAGCAACTTCTAAACGTTTTGACTCAGCACTAGTATGAATTGAGCCTTAGTAGTAGCAGCTCGCATGAAAGTCCTGAATCATTGGGGCAGGGAACGAACCAGCCCTCTGGTCACACAGTGAGATTGTAATATTAGTGCCGGAACGGCAGTGAAAATAGCCCGCCATATTTTATACATGAGATAGCGCAAGGGATGAGGGCTGGGTCAATACAGTTTGCATCCCACACCATAAGTCCCCCCATGATCTTGTAACTGAATGCGGTTCACACATGCATTCAGTTTCAAGACACTGCAAAAAAAAAAGATTCTTGCTGAAGTTGACATCCGATTATAAACCGATTCGGTCGCACTGCAAAATTTAAAATCCGATGAAGTGGTATAGCGCATTCAATACATGCGTTCGTATATACGATACACGCAGGGGTAGATTCGGTTATTTGCCGGATCCTGAGACCGAATACGTCGCGTCGTCGGGTCGCCAAATCAACGTGAGGAACTGCGTGCTCTAGCTAAAAAAAGCCGGATTATTCACATGGGATCTCGATACGAAGCCGTCGGATACGGCAAATGCAAGACGTGCTGTGTAAATAAAACCATTCGGTTTATCCAGATCCGATAAAAATAAGATTCGACAAAACGTGGCTCCGTGTGAACGTACCGCGAGGCGTTCGGCGGCCTCTCGTTCGTAATGCGCGGAGCAATGCAGCGGAGCGCAGAGCATCATGGCGGCGACTGGAGCACTCGCGCGCATGCTCTTGTAGTAGCCTAAAGGCGCTCCGAGCGCCGCATGCGAATTTATTCTTTTGTAGACCGTATGTCACGGTACTTAAGGTTTATATTAAATTGTTGTCTTCAATTGCGCTCCGCCGTGCCTCCAGCGGTCTGCGCTGGGCCTTATGCTGTATTGGTTCCTATACTGCAGTGCATTGGCATATTCTACTGTCTGTCTGGGAGTACAGGATAATAAGAGTGGAATGCTACTGAAAGAGAGTGCAACTGAGAAATAGTACGTTTCCATTAGCGGAACGGAGCGACGTGCATCCGCTTAGAGTCAGTTACCCTCCGTTTTGTCGCGTTGAACACGCCGTTGTTTCATCTGAAACTCCGCTTAGTTTCACCTTACACTGTTCTCACTGCTGCGCGGAGTGATTTCGATTACGGTGATTGGCCAATCACGGTCAATTCCGCCCAGTTCCGCGTCAGTGAAACGCACTCTTCATCCAAGTTTGTTTTGTTTTCAAAGAATTAATAACTTCATTATGTAAAAAAAAAAAAAACAAATTAATAAGTCTTAAATTGTATTTTTATTTAAATACTTTATCTTTGCTTAGCCTAAAAGTCTTATTAGGTATTTTATTTATCCGCCAGCCTTGCTTCGTTCTGGACTAGACACCATATTAGCTTCCTGGTTGTCCATTTGTGAACTATTGGGGTTTTCGCCATCGCCCATATTGTCACCTTCATTGTCTGATTGCTCTGTAATAAACATAACAATTTTTGTAACCGAGGACATAGTAGATACCAAAAAACGAGTCTAAGTATACAGGGTGTTTGGTGCATCGTTTGCCAAATTGATTTGGCCGACAGGATAGATCATTTGCTATATCTTCAGTTTTAATAATTCATTCCTTGCTACACCGTTTTTTTTTAAACATGATTTTTTGTAGTGTAGTTAATAAGTGTTTTTTTTTTAGCATATTGCACACCATTGGAAAGGACATAAACTAGAGAACTTTATAAAAGAATTCGAAGATCTCCAACGCTTTTAGTTTTTTTTTTTTTATAGAAATTTAAAGTTGAGTTATAAAATTATTTTGTCATATCCCATACACTTTGTAGGTTTTTTATAGAAAAACTACACGTTACTGGCAAGTAATTTTGAATTTCATAGAATCATACAACATTACAGTTAAATATAAAAACAAAATTTGTTGGATAGACTAATAACTTTTTTATTTATGTAAGCTTAAATGCTGAAATCCGGTGTTATTCAGAATAAAAATTAAAAACATGTTTAAAAAAAACTGGTGTGGCAAGAATGAATATTGAATTAATTATTGGGGCAGAAGATATAGCAAATGATCTATCCTGCCGGCCAAATCAATTTGGCAAACGATGCACCAAACACCCTGTATATTTTTTAAATAGTCTATTGTACGTCCCATTGCTGGGCAAAGACCTTTTTCCTTCCAAACCTCTCTGTTTAGGGCGACCTCCGGCCAACTTTGCCCCGCGAACATGAGATCGTCACACCACCATCGCCGCGGTCGAAAAATTAAGTCATGAAAAATGTGTCTTCTTTGGTGGGCTAAAGTAAAGTTTGTATGTAAAACAATAGCTAGCAACTCGGCGTCACTGCTCAAGACTTTGAAGTCTAGACTCGATAAGTGCATCGTCGCCAATGATCCTCTTGGCTCGCCTCTCAATAGACTCAAGCGCATCAAGTTGGTATTGGGCAGATCCGTCCCAAAGATGAGAGCGGTACTCCATAACCGATCGAACTTGCGCCTGATAAAGTTTAAGCAGCTGTTCCGGCGTGAAGTATTGTCTAACCTTTGAGAGGATTCCCAACTTTTTTGCAGCCAGTTGAGCTTTTGTTTCGATGTATGGCCCAAAATTGAGAGTAGATGTCAGCGTTATACCAAGAAGATCAAGATGGTCAGTTATCGGCACGGATACACCCCGGAAAGTTGGAGCAGGGCTAAACTGACTCCTTTTAGCGGAAAATAGACACGCCTGAGTTTTAGCAGCATTGAACCTGACCATATTGGCATCGCCCCATTCAGAGACTGCCTCCAAGGACAAGTTCAAGCGCCCAACCATAGCCTCTCGAAGAGACTGGATCTGTGACCCCTGAGGGACCCCGGCATTGATGGTCATTTGACTCGACGAGCAACCATCGATGACCACACGGATGGACCGGTCTCTCAGAAAGTCTGCGATCCAAACACACAATCCAGTAGGTAAACCGAATGAAGGAAGCTTACTAATAAGGCTTTCGTGCCAGATCCTATCGAAAGCCTTCGAGATGTCAAGGGAGACGGCAAGCGCTTCCCCGTGTTTCTCGATGGCCTCGCTCCAGATGTGGATGGCATACGCTAGAAGATCACCAGTTGACTGATTACTTATTTATTTATTCTTAGGAAATACGGCGAAATCCGTATTGTCGGTCACTCAAGATGTCATTAGCTTCTAGGTATGCCAGGAGATTAGTGTTCAGTACACGTTCCATTGTCTTACAGAGAACGGAAGTTACCGAGATGGGCCTGTAGTTAGCTGGGTCAGTCCGACTACCCTTTTTGGGCACGGGCTGTACATTAGCTTGCTTCCATGCATTCGGCACTTTTCCAGCCTCAAATGAAAGCCTAAATAGGCGTGTCAGGATTGGAGTCAATTCTGGCGCACACGTTTTCAGCACGATTGCCGGTATCCCGTCAGGACCGCTAGCATTGTTCACGTCTAGGTTACGTAGCACCCTACGGACGTCCTTCTGATGGATGCGAATATCTGACATACTCGTCCCACAACCATCAGGATAAGCAGGGGGCCGCGCGTCACCGGGATCTAGACGCGAAGATTCCGCGAAGAGGGAGGCAAACAGATTTGCTTTCTCCTCAGCGGTGTGGGCCAGCGAACCGTCGGGCCTCAGCAATGGCGGTAGTGAGGGGCGGCAGAAGTTCGATTCAACCGACTTAGCCAGGGACCAAAACGCTTTGATACCAGCGGGGTATGAAGCAAGTTAGTTCCCGATGCGGCTGATGTGGTCGAATCGAGACCTCCGCATTGCCTTCTTGCAAGACTTGGCAGCACTGTTGAAGGCTCTCTTATTCTGACTTATGTCACTCGCCTTGCGCATGCGAGCGTCGGCCCAGGCCCGGTATGCTTCGTGTTTAAGCGCATTAGCGCGATCACACTCAGCACCAAACCAAGGACGAGCTTGGCTAAGCATTGTCACGTCGGAGAATGGAATGTAGTACTCCATCCCCCGCCGCAGCACATCCGCCACAGCATCTGCGCATGACGATGGATCATCCGAAGAAAAGCAAGTATTCTGCCAAGGATAACATGCGAAGAAAGATCGCATGCCATCCCAATCTGCTGACCTGTATCGCCAAATCCGCCTGGTGCCTCTAGTGCAGAGATCAGGCGGAGAATAGACTGATACAGATTTCACCAAACAGTGGTCGGAACTACCTAACGGTGATGATACCGACACTGAGTAGCGGTCTGGATCTGTTGTCAGCAGAAGGTCCAAGCAATTGGCCGTGTGCGAATCAACATCCGGCACCCTTGTAGCTCCCTGGACCAGCTGAGTGAGATTTAATGCCAACGCAAGCTTTCGCATCTCTCGACCAGCATGGTCTGTGCACTGGTATGGGAAGAGCCACTCCTGATGGTGGGCATTAAAGTCCCCCAGTAACACCAGTTGAGCGGAAGGGTATCTCTGCTGAGCCGCATCCGCCGCCTCACTAAGGTACTGTGTGAGCCTGGTCGCCTCCTGATCTCCACTGTGCGAGCGGTAGACACAAGCATAGATAATTTTATCCATGCCTGTGACCACCAGAGTCCAAAGCGTTGAGAACTTGGATTCCTCAAGGTTGCGGAGACGCCGATAGCAGATGTCTTCCCGGGCGTACAAGCACACGCCAGCGTGTGGTTTAAAATTGTGCTCCAGGATAAACCCTGGATAAGACAGTTACGACACATCTGATGCACTTCTAATCTGCGTCTCCGTAAGAAAAAAGAGGGATGGTTTTTCCGTCTCAAGGTGGTGATGGACTGCTGAGAGATTGGAGTGCAGACCCCGAATATTGCTGAGGTGCACTTTAAGTGAGAGGGAGTGCAGCCGCTGTTTATCGTTTCTCTTTTTCCTGGACCTTGGCATATTAAGAGTGAAGGTATGAGGAGAAGGAAGTGAGTTGGAATCCTATGCTGCCAACCTTCGGTCACGCACTGGCGGAACAGCATCATTGCGGTACTAGTCTGGAGACTGCAGGGACGCCCGAGCCCCCCCGGAAATGACCATCGGGCCCTCTCATCTGGTCGCCAACCAGCACGATGGTGCATTCCGGGACTTTGCAACTATGTTTTGTGGACACAAACCGCTATGATGCATTGGAACTTAAGCGCCTTTAGTTAATTAGCTTATTAGTCACTTTCACTTTTGAATTCTCGACCCTAAAAAAACCACTGTAACAATTTTTTAGGGCAGGTGGCATCGTCACGGCTCAGGATGAGTTCTTGCAATTACATAGCGATCTATCACAAATCGTTATGATACACAGGAGGAAGGATAATCTGGTGGAATCGTAGGGGCTCACTGGTACACTTAAACGCTTTTAGTTCATTAGTCTTTTCATTGTCAAGTTGCCGATCAGTACCGCCACGATGGGAGCTGTGCGTACAGTTATTTATTTATTTAACCTTCATGCAATCACATAGGTACAAAGGCGAACTTGATGCCAGCATACTCTACCAGTCAACCTAGGTTGGTGGAGAGACAATATGGCAGTTATGTCTATTTCTAAAGTTAACATGACTGGTAACAACTCTTTTGAATCAGAAATAATAGGAATTACCTTTCTTGTCTGCTGGCATATCCTCAGTTCTATTGGCGACTTGGAAGTGGTACTCCAATTCGTCAAAGTCAAATACTTGGTCTGTAGGCAGGAGGCACGGCAGATACGCTGGGAATGTTGGCTTACAAGCTATTACTGAAAATAAAAACGAACACAATTTGTTGAATCTTATTTTTTTTTTTTAGTTATAAGTGGAGTAACTAACACGACTTTCTTTTATATATATAGATGATGGTTTAACTTTGTCGATGATTATACTTACATGGGAACACTTGATTGTCTTCTGTGTTGAACAGGTTGTGTGTCTCACTTGTCTTTGCTAGGAATTTAGTCAATGCTCTCTCAATGTCTCTTTTCTGGTTGGCAGCTTTCTCTCTGATAAATTCATATTCTGTTACTGGTTGTTTGTGAGTCTGAAATATAAATGATAAATATTAATATTTCTTTCTGCAATTTTTCATTTGCTGAATTAAATATTTTTTTGCTATTTTAAATAAATATGAACTAATAATTATAATTCTTCATTGAGAACGAAATTATAAAGCACTAGTGACCCACCCTAGCTTCGCACGGGTGCAAATGTGATATATTATATCTATAAACCTTCCTCTTAAATCACTCTATCTATTAAAAAAAACCGCATCAAAATACTTTGCATACTTTTAAAGATATAAGCATACATAGGGAATAAGCAACTTTGTTTTATACTATGTAATGATGAAAGGTGCTAATAAGACAGAGAGTCTATTTAACATGCTCTTTGACAAGTCATGACACCAGTCAAGTTTTGATTTTGTTTTCACAATCAGTATTCTATTTTGTGCAACAGAACAATGTGGCCAAGTTTTATTTGTAGAAACTATTATGATTTGGTAAATTGAAATTACGATTAATAAATATGTAGATTACTTTACTATATATATTGGTAAAAAAAATATTACACTACTGAAATAGAAGTGTGAACCATGGGAGTGCTACTTTTTTCCTAGCCTAATACATGTCAATTTCAAGACCACTAAACCATGGCATTAAAAAATGTCACCAGCACTTACAGGTGTCCTAATGTACGCATGTGGATCAGGTAGAGGCGGCAGGTGGAATGGTATGTGAGGAGCAGCTTTAGCTTTGGATCCTGCGGACAGCATGGCTGGTGTCCGTGGAGCTGGGGCCTGCTGCGGTGGCTGGATCACATGCCTGTTGGGGCGAGCTGCATACTGCTCTAAGCCTTGGAGACTGATGCCTGTAAATGGATTATAAACATTTTTTATCCTTATTCTTAGGGTGTCTGTGAGATAGCACTGCTCTTCTACCTTATTTAATGCTGGATTTGGAATTGTTTAATGCAAACTGTTCTAGGATATTTGGCACATCTATTTCACATTATTATTTTTTTATTTTTTAGAGCATTTTTTTATATAGTGTTCACAGTTTGGTGTATCTTGAGTTGTAATTAAAAAACTACTTCCATCATACATACCCTCCCTTTTTTTAAATGCAAGGAATATCACAGTATCAGTATGGTTTTAACTATAACTCCTTCAAGCTGGTTTTTAATTCCTGAAGTAGTTCTTGGACTATTCTTCTTTTAGTCTTAAGAAAGGCACTGGATTAAACATAAGCTTCTAAAGTGATTTAAAAAAATTACAAAATGTAATATTTAGTTTTGGTGGTGTTTATGGCTCAGGGCCACATCCTAAGAATGACATCTAAGTCATTTTGCTATCTGTGTAGTGCCTTTTGAGGCATCAATTTTGTGTTTCACAGGCATACCACTCACTAGGCTCGTGGAAAACAGTAGGGCATTCCCAGTTAGGTAGTGCACTCTTTTGAGCTACGTCAAAAATCTGTGTTTTGGAGCATGAAGATTATCTAATGCGATGTTTTAGATTAATACCAACTATACTTACTATTCCATAGCATTGTTAACAAACTTAGAGTATTAAGTTTAGATGTTAGAGTAAAAAAATGATGGTAGCAAGTAAACTAAATGCTTACCCATGTTGATAAGAGCCATGACTACATCTCCAAGTACTGGTTCTACCCGTCCTGATAGCTCACAGTAGCCTTTAGCAGAGTTTCCAACTTCCGAAAGAACTGGAAGAGAAAACATAGGGTTATTTACAGAAAACTACGTTATATGCTGAACTTATATAATTTTAACATACACTTCTCATCAAAAAAATCGAAACACCTTGCAAGTTTACGTTTTGTCAGGATTATCAGAAAAATGTGTACATTTAGGAATAAATGTTAAATGTCGTTTAATAGTGAGTAATATGAGCTTATCAAATCTTAATGTTAATGTTCTAAATTTAAATGAATTTTTCATAGGTTTCGTATTTTGTTAAATGAGTCATTTTTATTCCGTATGGAGTATAAAGGAAATGGATAAAACAACACACGTAAATGAAAAAAAAAGCTAAAAAACGTTTATTTAATAACTTGTATTCCCTCCCCGAGCTCTAATTACTGCTTCCATACGGTTCTTCATCGATCGGATGAGAGTCACGATCACATGCTGTGGTATATTGTCCCATTCCTCTTGGATTGCATCTTGCAGCTGGCTAAGTGTTTCTGGGGCAGGATCTCTTGCTCGAATTCGTCTCTTTAATTCATCCCATAGATGTTCAATGGGATTCATGTCCGGGCTTCTTGCTGGCCATTCCATAATAGAGATATCGACTTCGTTAAGATAATCTCGTACGACGCCCGCGGTGTGAGCCCTAGCATTGTCGTGCATGAATATGAAGCCGTTGCCAATAAAATGTGCATAGGGCATCACATGAGGCTCGAGACACTCTTCGACGTACCGATGACAGTTTAGTGCAGGCAGACGTGGCCCAGACACGAAAGCAAGCTCTGTCTTACCGTCGGCGCTGATTCCTCCCCAAACCGTCCACGAACCGCCACCATAGCTGACCTTTTCTTCAATGCAGCATTGTGCATAGCGTTCTCCGTCTCTTCTGTAGACCTTGTTCCTTCCGTCGTTACCATACAGCATAATTTTACACTCATCAGAAAAGAGAACTTTGCTCCACTGTAGGTATGACCAATTTAGGTGCTCACGTGCAAAGTTAAGGCGCGCTCTTCGATGGTCTGCAGTTAATTTCGGCCCATTTGCTGGCTTATGCGGTACCAGTCCACGATCCTTCAACCTTCTTCTAATTGTAGAGTCACTTACAGCCACCCTTCGTACAACACGAAGCCGCTGCTGCAGTTGAAAAGCGTTAAGGCGTCGATTTCTTAAAGAAGTTGTTACAATAAATCGATCATCTCGCTCAGAAGTGACCCGATTCCTGCCAGATCCTGAACGGCGCGTGAACAAACCAGTCTCCCGATAACGTTTATAGACTCTATGAACAGATGACAGGCTTAGATGCAGTCTTGCAGCCACAACACGCTGACTAAGGCCAGAATCCAGCAATGCCACAACTTGGGCGGCTTCTGTGGGCGAAGTATCCATACGTTTTAGAAAAAAAACCTTTTTTCAGACGTCCCAAAGTCACAGTATTGAAATAAAAAACAAAAAGTTTAAGGATAGGCGCCAATTTTTAGTTTTTAAACGCTAAATGTACTCCAACCCTAAACACACATTTGTCTCAAAACAGTGATTCATTTCGTTTATAAGATAAACAAATGAAATTCTAATTTTGAATTTAGAATTTTCGCTTATTACTGTAATGGCCAAACTGCCAGCTATAATATATGTATTTTTTTTCATCGTATGAATTCTTTTTTGTGTTAAATTCGGACAGAAACAATGAAAACGGAAGTGTTTCGATTTTTTTGATGAGAAGTGTATAACTTACATTAAAAATAATGTGTACAGTCTTAAAGGATAGTATACAAGGTGAACTATTACTGTAAGTACCTAATCGCTAATTTTTAAACTAAGTTATTCAAACTTGAACTTACAACACTGAAGCATTTCTGTGAGAGTTTCTAGTGACATTTTGTCAGCAGATTCGAAGCCAGTTTCTAACAATACAGTGGAAACTGCAATGTTTAGTATACGTCTCCGTGCATCTGTACCACTTTCTACCTTTTCAGTATTTTCTGCCATATCTTGGAGAGCAATCTTGCGTACCTACTCTTGGTTTAAAAAATAGTAAGTAATAATATTACAATCAACTGCAATCAACAAACACGAAGGTGAAAATTTATTTAGCTTTTTGACAGTTTCGGTTTTTTTTTCATAATATTAGTTAATCATTGAAATTTAAGCTTTTCAGCCAAGGTATAGATAGACAAAAAGTAAAACGCAGTCATTACTTTTTGGAAAAAGTGCTGTGTGTTTTCGGAGTTGCATAATTTATAACGCAAACTTCGAGTATTCTATCTAATAAATAATCAATATTTACATCGATATTTGTTTCTCAGTCAATATGCCAAATTGTCGATTATGTGTATGCTGTCGGATCTTGGCGAGTTTGAAGATAAGATTTACTCTTCAAATTGTGTGTGTGTGTGTGTGCTTGTGCACTCGTAAATAAATAAATGGTTTAAACAAATAACCTACCTATGCTAATGTACTATTGCTAAAAAAACTTAACATCCATACCAAAAACCTTTAAAAAATTAACTTGACATTGACAGACCAGACAGTATGACACATTGCGATATTGACGTAAATGCGTAAGCACAAAGTAAGCATCGATTTCGTCACAAATTTTTACTGATTTTGTGCTTTTTTCGATCCTATCATAGCTAAAATGTATTTATTTTGAAGAAAAGTTAGTTTTGGAGATTTGTGTTCTAGTTTAGATGAGAATTTTAGTTCTAATTATCTTATGTGTGACTCACCAAAGTCACCAATTGGATAGTAAATTGGGTAAGTGCCTTGCCTAATCATAATTGCATTCGTATAAATATAAATTTTCTAGCCTAATAGAGCAGAATACCAACACATCAGTATGATTCTATATATAGTATTCTAATAACGACAATGTTCATTTGAGATTTACATAATTTTTATAAACTTTCCATTTAATTTACAAACTTAGATATTGTAATTAGAAAGTAAGATCATTGTTAAGAACGTTAAATTAACTTGATATTATTGTTATACGGTGACCCTCTGACTAAATGTAAGTGTTCTTGTATTTTTTTAAAACTAATGTGAATTAATTATAATTGCAGTTAACTTGGAGTACCTGAAGTAGTTATAGATCTACTATCAAGATGGTAAAAATCTACGGCCTGGGTGTGCTTTATAAAGGTGTGAACAATGCCACTATCCTTAAAGCAGCTTACAACCTGCAAAGCTTCAGTATATTCCAACGAGGCTCCGTTCAAGAGTTCATGGGTTTTGTTAGTAAAACAATAGTAGAAAGAACTCAACCAGCATCTCGGCAGTCAGTTAAAGAAGGAGAATATATGCTCCAGGTGTATGTGAGAGCAGATAACTTGGCAGGAGTCCTGATATCTGACCATGAGTACCCAAACAGAGTGGCGCACACATTGATTACTAAAATATTGGATGAATTTACTGCAGCAGTGCCTGCAAGTCAATGGCCCACTTTAACTGAGGACAGGACAGATTTCCATCTTCTACCAGAGTACTTAACAAGATACCAGAATCCCCGGGAAGCTGATGCCTTGACCAAAATACAGAATGACTTGGATGAAACAAAGATTATTCTACATGACACTATAAAGGCAGTGTTGGAACGTGGTGAGAAATTAGATGATGTTGTTGCCAAGACTGAGAGTCTATCAACGCAGAGTAAATTGTTCTACAAGACTGCCCGAAAGACTAACAGCTGCTGTAATTTCTAAACATCCTGGTGTTGTATCTGACTTGGCCATAGTTCAATTAATTTATAATATGGTTTTGATGAGTTAAGTGGAGTTTAAAGGCTTGATTAAATATTATTGTGGCCATTATTATACCCCACTGTAAAATTGATTAGTAAAAATATTAGATTTATTTTTCTGTCATGCTTTACTTTAGTCACATATATTTGATTATGTAGATATTATACATAAATATCTTGTTTTTGGGGTTTGAAGTATTGTTGGAAACATTTATGAATATCTTTAGATATGACAGTTGTCAAATATCCTATACTGATAAACAATTTAGCTATGATGCCAAACCAGTGTGATCATCACAATATTATTGATTATTGATAAAGATACTGACAAGTGTATCAAATGCTTTCACTGTGGCCTAAGTGTTAAATTACAATAAATAAAGAACATTTGTTAAGGCTGCACACATCCAGACTTGTATTGATGGGCTATCATATAATATTATATCTCTATTTTAATATAATATGACTTTGAATTGAACAAATACCTAGTAGTAAGTTCTGCTTGTGTAGAAAAAAAAGGTAGCCCAATAATAAATGTGTGTTATAATTTTGTTTCATGAATTTTTAATGGTACAGTCAATGGTTCTATTACTCTATTTGAACAGTAGCTGTTATTGATTATACCAACGTTATTGAATAAATATATGATTGAGAAAGGGCAGGAGCTCCAAAGGTTCGTAACTGCTACTTATTAGTCCTAAGTTCGAAACAAAGTTTATTTACTAACTTAATTTTTTACATTATTATCATAATGTATACTGGAGTCAGAGTGTAATGGATGTGTGTAAGCAATATTATCTATAAATTCTTATAACTATGTATGTCCGTAATGTAGAAACTGTTAAAAAGCTAGTGTAGTATACTGAGTGTCATGAGTCATGAGATTTAATATTGAAAACAGGAAGTTAAATGTATTTAACGTATCTTAATTAATGTGTCTAAATATCATTCATACTATAATAGAAGTTGGTTCATAAAATACCAGTATATTCGGTGCACAGTTGATCATTAAGTTTGTATTATCTTGTTCCCCACCTAACTAAATTGCCAATTATATGAGATACTTAAATTCTACTTAAATTTTAATTTTACTTTTACAGCTCTAAGGTAGTGATGCCAAAAAATTGGAAAAAACTAGTAAAAAGGCTTTGCATTGCGAAATGCTGTGACTGTATTTACTAATGGTATAGGTAAGAGACGTGAAGAATAATATTGAAAACGTGTCTATTCCCATTCTAATTTGATCGAAAAGGCGCAGTATAAGAACCATCTATAAGTAAAGAATCAGATAACACTGTACCTATTACACATTGCAGTGTTTGCGCTGCAGTCTGTTGTCTGACGTCACGATTAAGATATTCAATGTTGTCGATACTTATTACAAATACGACAATCCGTTTCTTTGTAAATAAAGAACTGTAAACGGTTTGTAACATTAGTAAATGATAAACTCGTCCTTTGTTGACACCGCTACCGCAAGAGTCACAGCTACTAATGAATTGATTGATTTAATTATTGTATACTGCGTAAATATGTGTCTATCAATAGCCGGGTCGGTTTGAAAGCACTGCGGTGCATAAATCTATAGTTATTGCCAATTTATTGGATATAAAGAGGTGGCGGGAGCACTGAAGCGAGGTCAAATTTTACGAACTTATCTGACCTAGATCCTTGAATTTGACCTGATTTACGTAGCGGCTGCATTTTATAGTACAGTCAACAAAAGAGATAAGATTGCAAGCAGGTTTTTTTTAACAACTATTTGCCCCATTACTGACAGGTTTGCAGAGTATTTAGTAGGTATTTCTTGCATAGTGTATTTTAATTTTCTATGAACATCGATTGTAGAGGTACCTATTGCCTGATACCAGCATTTCTCTTTTGTTCATTGTACTTACCTCGGCTTACAGAAAAATAAACGCTATTGTAACATAGCAATACATTCCTACTTGTTGGTAGATTAGATCTGTAAATTGTAAAAGGCAGCCGGGCCCTTGCACATATTAAGTTATCCAAATGAGGATAAGATTTATTTAGTTTGTATAGGTATGTACATGTTTAAAGAGAAGGTAAACCTTTTATGATAAGTGGTGACACGTCTTGATAAGGGTCGATACATATTTGTTTACTCTAAGGCTGCCAACAGACGGACTGCATCACAGCAACCGCACGCAGTCGATTATAGTCAAATCCATACGTGCAGTCGGATCTGTCTGCTGTTTGCGCAGTTGACGCATCTGGTATCTTCTGCAGCTTCCTGGCCTGGGTTTATGTAAGATTTGATTTTTAAAAACCTCCAAAAAAGACGTCTGCAGCCGATCGCGTGGAAGTGATATCATGAATGAACGAAGTCGAGCGAACAACTGCATTTAGTTCAATATATTGACTGCGCGCTGTTGCTGCGATGCAGTCCGTCTGTTGGCAGCCTAACGTGTGCCGAGATTTTATCTACTACTAAAATAAATTGCTAATCGATTTGTTGTCTCTTAGTGGTATTTTAGCGCTGGTGTAGTCTAGTTATCAACCTGCATGAATGATTTTCCTGATTGAACCTAAGTGTATGAACTTGAAAGTGTAGGTGGGTAGACGCAATTGGGTATTTGCCAGAGTTCATTTTTATACATTATTTTTTATTAAACAACCAGTAGTAAAAAAAATATTATTTTTATGAAAACAGTAACCGTTATAAAATGAAGTAATAATTCTGTTTTTTTTATTATTTTTTTTATGTGAAAGAGTGTGCGCGTGTTGGGAACATCTCGATGTCTCTTTTCTACACACGTAATCTAATGGTGATGACGTCACATTATGGTTTGTATTTCCTTTCGGTTACTTGATAGTGCTTTTCCACTAGATTTGAGAGGTTTCTAACTTCTTTAGCTATGAACGGATTTGAAAAGCTCTGTTTGCCATTTTGATAAAGTTGCTATGTTGGTTTTTTTTAGTTGCATTTTTGCATTTATTGGTAGTATAAAAAATTGGCCAAATACCCAATTATGATGTTCAACTCAGGAAATAATCTCGCATCGTACAAGCGACCATTGTGCTATTGGTTATCGCTTATCGATTTTCAAGTTATGTGGTCTTTCGGAATTTCAGCCACTATCAATGTAAAACAATGTGTATCGAACTTTAATTTTGTAGATAGAGGAAACTAAAGCGTATTTACTTTTCCATGTTCATTTTTAAGACGCTGGTTGCGTGAAACGCATCATACTTTTGGAATGAGGTGCCTCCTAATACTACATAAGTAGGTACTACCTATAAGTGATCTAGCTACTAATAAATGTATGACCTTTAACCTCACAGAGACCTTTGTAAAAACAAGGTTCTAAAACCAAGATCACTAACCAGTTTTTATAGACAAGCTTCATGTTGAACAAGGAAAAGCAAATACGCCAATCTGTAAGATAAACCTTTGTGAATTTTGGATGTGATTTGAAAATTTATAGTATGTGTAATATCTACTTTGTATTAACATGTTAATGGAAGTTGATGTTATTTATTGTATACTTGCTTCATGACGTGTTAGTCTACAAATAAAATCGGTATTTACAATTTATTCTCGGTACTTTTTTTATTGTAGCTTTATTCAAAGAAAAATTGGTTTTATGTTATATATAGTACTTTAACCATACACTTAATGTGGAATTTTTCCGTTCGTACCAGAGAACATAAAAATCTGTTTCTTGCAGTAAATAAAAGTCGGGGATGAAATAAAAATACATATATTAATTACATCAATTAATATTATATTTCCTACACAGTTCATTATGTAGGTTACAATAATAAAATATACCTATATAATTTTTATTTAAAAACAAAATAAATAATAAAAACAGAAACGTTTTCCTTATTAGTAGAGCTAACGCTAAAATCATTGACTCTTAGCAAACGCATAGTCCAGGTAACATTTAAAACAATCCTCCTACAAGCAAGGGAGAGCTCACTTATAGTATTATTATGGAATTTACTCATTAATTCTATGATTAATTAATAATGAGTATTGATGTCGGGCGAATCAGCACTTGAGAGAGTCCATCTGTAGGTATTTGTGCTCTAAAACTATCTCCTACACATAGACTACGATTAATACAGTTGTAAGCATGCTAAGGGATTTAGTAAAAACTGGAGTTCTCAACGGGACCTAGATACTAGGTATGGACTATAATGTTAGTTGGAAGGTCAGGCGCCGACTCCCCCGTCATCCTTTAACCTAAATAGAAGGAGACTGGTATTACATCATTATTGAATAATAGAATTTTTGCTGCTAAATTTTTGGCATCAAGCAATGGAATAGAAAAAAGAACATAGAAAACACAAGCTTTGGAATAGACCACCAGTGAGATTTTGACGTATACAGTTTATAATGAGAATGTAATTATTTGATGAGCTGTAAAATAAATTCTATCGACCATCGTAGCGTCTATAACTCGATACCACTCCCAACCCTAAAATGGACACTTGGTGTCTCTTGGTTTTTTAGCCGACTTACCGTATTTTGTTTGTATGGAATATTCTAATATCTACCAAACTGCTGAACGGATTTATTTAATTGGAACCTTAAGATGATCCAAATAAAGATCACAATCTATTATTTGACGGGTGGAGGTGGTGTAGAGTTGCTAAAATGTACGATGATCTTAAATTATTCTCAAATATGCTAGGTCTTTGAATCGTATTTACTGCGTGTCTCTGGGGATTCATAGTGGGTAGTTAGATAAATAATCGGAAACTATTTCAAAAATGGAATACACGGTAGTGGTGATTTGAATAATTCCGAATAGGATGATTCGTTATAAGGAGGGTTACACATGATACCAATTTTGGAAACTTTCAATGACTTATTCAATAATCGTACCTAATCAGTGAATGGGAAAGTTGACTTCTTAATAACTCATATCCCCAGGAACAGCTTCTGTCCGTTCATTGTTGCAGTAAATACGACCAAACTTAGTTTTTATTTGTAAAATGAATTAGGAACAGCCTTAGGAAAAGTTAAAAGAAAAATGTAACAAAACTGTAAAGAGATGCTCTACGATAACATCACATGACTCAAGTTATGTATCGTAAAACGGAATGCACATTTGACACGAATCGCAGAGAATATTACCTCCATTAATTAGTACGGAATTATACAGTACAGTTAGTTACAAATCTCACTGGATAGATAACAAAATTAGCAAATATATACTTAAACAATTTTATAGTAGATATGTACAAAAAAATAATAGTCAACACAATATAGAGATACATTGTAGGAAATAGTGAAGGTAGGAAATAACGTACATAATAGGTAATCAAATTGAAACGAATAAATGCCCATTCAAATTTCCACACAGGAAATATAACGTTAAATATATATTCTTTATTTCGATCGCACTACTTAAAATTATGTTTCTAATGATAAAGAGATTTCACTATTATAGTCTTACAATATATCTCTTTAACACCCACGTGTTTTTTTTTTTTTTGTTTACATCTATGCACTAATATTACATTTAAAATATGTTACAATGTTCCCATTTGTTATTTTCCGTAAATTGTAAATATTGCCTGACATGTAAATGAAATGAAAAGTTATTTTGAATTTTTATGAAGGTAATGTTGCTAAATTATAAAATAAATAGACAACATGTGAAATTTTCGCAAAATCAGTCTTCCTGTACCTACTCTGGACCGGTCCTAGTAAAAACAATTACTTGCTACTTTGGATATTAAAAGGCCGAAATGCAAAATTTAAAATCAATTCCTTCAAAGGCAGGGTTAACGTTAATTACTTTCTTTCTATCGTTTACTTGATATTATTAAAAAGTTTAAAAATCTACACGAACGCGCCTACGGGGAGTTACAGCCTGTATATAGGCGAGACAGGGTGGAGGGATGGCGGCGGCGGCGGGGGGGGGGCAGGGTACACGATACGGAACCTAACTGAGGCAACCTTCACCCCGTAATCCGATTAAAATTACGTTCCTATGTCATAAAATTATAAAACTTGCAAACTTGTGATGTATCAATAACTACTTAATTTAATTGTTAACTCTTTCCAAGAGTCACGTATATTTTAGAAACTTAAACAGTATGGTTCGAAACGATACGTTTACCGCGAGCTACGTGGCACCGTCTGTGATGTATCTGTCACCGGAGCATTGCGCACACCGTACGGTTGGAATAAATCTTGCGAGAATAAACTCTCGATATATCATTTCAAATAGAATACATCTCTAATTATAATGTATCGGAATCTATTTGAAAACAATGAGCTTACAATTTTACGTGATTAATTATAAACCAACGGTGTTTAAAATTTCCGGCGACATATCCAGCCGCGAATACAATATACAGAAGAGATCTAATCGCGACGATTCTGACATTGCTCACGCGCAGCTGTATGCTCTTAAAAATTAAAAGAATAATTTAATATAGACTCTACCTTGACAACAAGACTCAGACACTAAGTAGATAATGCCTGTGCAACAATATAACAAATAGGTACATAATTAAACATAAATTGTAATAATTATAAATGCCTTTTCATTTTCCGAGTAGCCAATTAAATCTTAAATGTCATACAAAATCGTATCAGCTATACAGAATAGCTATCGAATCAGTACTCAGCATTTCTCATCACTTATTCAAGAGTGAGAATAAATAGGACAATCGCTCATCTTAATTTCAAGCAAAAAGAAAAATATATTGCTATACAATAATTATGCATCTTCAAACATGATCTCCTTAAAACTACTTATACATTATAAAAGGCATCCTTTGATAAAAATAATTATTCATCCAAATTATTTGAATACCGCAAATCACTGTAAATCTAAATACGAAAGAAACTTCTACGACAAATCACGACACAAGCAACAAAACTGACCGATCGGCAACTACTAACACAACGATTACGTAGTTTATCTTCACATAAAATGGCCACAGGTCACACATTCTACGATTGCACCCGGGAACGCGTTTTTGTACTAATTTAAAGGTTTGCGATGAGACACTACGAGATAAGAAACGATCAAGTCTGTGGAGGAGCGGCGTCCTCTGGCCGCGCCGACACCGAGCTCCGCCGACATAACTGGTCCAACTTCGTAACGTAACTTTGGTGTTCACTTCTTTCTGATAAAATACATTATAAAAAATTGTGTGCCGCGTCCGCAGCTCGTCGACGCCTCGTCCTCGGTGCACAGATCGGCGCTGATCTTACAAACGATACCCAGAGCGAGCCTTCCGCAAGGATCATTTGTTCGGCACGTGGATCTTCTTGGACCGGAAGTCGTATATCTTGCGGCAGAACAGCACGAGCTCGGGCGACACGGACGGCGGCAGGCGCGCGTCGTTGGGCGCGTACGGCGCGCTCAGCTCGCTCGCCGGCAGCGGCGGCACGATCGGCGACGCCGACGACACGCCTTCCTCCGCTGCTTTTAGTCGCTTGCGATACCTGTAGCGATACAACCTTCATTAATTCTTCCAATTTTGTGAAATTAGTGAAGTTCCTGAAGCATTTCCTCTTAGTAATCAGCAATATTCTCTTCAAAGCCGATGTCGATGGTACAGCAGAATGCAGATACTGACCGGCAATACTCGTTGAAGGTGAGTACGTAGCACTTGTCCTCGATGCAGGCGACGGAATTGGCGTCGCGGTGCCGTGACGCAAACACTTCGTCGGGTGCGTCAGCTGGCTGCCGCCCGATGTCCGTGTGTTCCGGCCGGTAGTACCACACTAGAGACACCATCATTTCACCTGCAAAGGACAAAAATAGTTTTACCTACGTTATTCACACAGGGACGAGCACAAATCAAAGATATCTTTTTTTCAAAATCTAATTTGCAATAATATATGAATGGTTCTCACGGTTCTCACCATCATCAGGGTTCTCCCATAGACTGGCGACCCTGGCGACGTAAGGCTGCGCCCGCGCAAGGGAAGCTCGCAGTAGGACGCAGTCGCCTCTCGCTACACTGTCGCCGCTCGTGTGCGTCATGCGCGACCAGCAGCGTGCCGTGCGGTCCAGCCGGGAATCGTTCTGTAAGCGTTCAAATATATCGTGAATAAAAGGGATTAATAGATGATGTAGGGTTGAAAACGCAGATATACGGTATAAGTAAAATTGTTATCAATAGATGAAAAATGATTGTCGCTACTCACATTGAGGTAGACTTTGGATAGGTAATGTTCGCCATCCCAGTTCCATCCGTTGCTCCAGCGCGGCGGCGCGTGCGGCTCGAGCGGCGGCAGCGCGGGCGGCGCGAGCGGGCGGCGGCCGCGGCGCGAGTGTCCGCCGCGCCGCCGCGCTCGCCGGAAGGCCGCGCCCGTCGGCACCGGGGACGCACACGCTTCCTCCACCACCAACGTTGCCTCATCCGTCTTAATAGCCGGCCTCTTAGAAACCAACAACTTGACCACTTTCTCCACATTCTTAGCCTTCATCTCTCCTGACAGTTTGCATCGTTTCACTGTCGTCCTATCCAGTTTCATTGGTTTCGGTTTCTCCTTTTCGATCTCTTGTATCTTTTTCTCCTCAGACTCTTCGAGTTTTTGTGCAATCTCGGCTTCGATTGCTATTTCCTCAACATCTGGTTCAAAATCTTCTTTTTCTTTTGAAGCTAAAGTTATCTGTGCGGGTATCGTTATATCCACATCTGACGTAATAACGTTAACGCAATTCTTATTGTCTTTCACTATTTCTGGTACAGCCTTTTCGGGTTGAGGTACAATTACTTCGGTTTCTGTCTTGGCACATGTCCTTGATTTGTCATCAACATCATCGGACTTGCTTATGGGTTTACGGTCTTCCTCAGGACCAGATTTTACGGTGGGTGGTTTTAATACTGATTTTACTCCATGAGTAACTTTGGAATCAACTTTCTCTACTTTACATGCCATTTTCTTGCCTATTAGTTGAGACACTGCAGCAAGTGTATTGGCACGTACTCCGTTAGGGGTGTTTGCATTCTCTACTATGTTATTGTTAATATTTAAAGTTTTCTTGACTGAATTTTGTGCGATGCTCTCTGTGGGAGAGAGAAATAGTTCAGCAGGATTTAGCTCAGCATCCAAGCCCTTTGCGTCAGGCCTGTCGATGCTGTTTTTTCTTATAAGATTGTCGAGAAGTAAGGCGCTTTTGTTTTTTGGTTTTGAGGGTAACAGTTCATCCGTCACTGCAGAGACATTTTTTAGTCTGGCATCCTCTTCAGCTGGTTTATCTAGAAGCATCTTTTTTGGCTTAGGTCCACTCACTGTGCAATCTAATTTCCTCTTCACGCTCTTCTTTTCTGCTGTCGGTGATTTTGGCGTTCTTTTAGGTTGAGTTTGTTTTTTCTTCGGTTCCTTAGTGATAGTTTCGGTCCTTTGAATATCAGTTTGATCCCCTGAGACCTTTCTCCGCTTTACAAGTTTTACGTGTTCACCGATACCATTCGTCTTACAAGTCTCCTCAAGTTGAGTATCTTTCATATCGATCTCTAGTTTAGGCTTCGAATATCTTCTCTTTACCGCTTTGGCCGCATCAGTGACAACACTAGCTTCCATTACAGTGGTACTGTTATGTTCTCTGAGAGCTTGCGCGTCTGGTTTTCTTGCTGCGTTATATGTTGGTCCTTCATTTTCCTTTTTGACATCGACTAAGGGGGTCGACCTCTCATCTGACGAAGATAAGTCAATTGGAGCACAGGTCGGAGGTGAAATAGCGAGGACGTCATCATCGGCGTCGCTGTGATGTGCTAGAAGTGGTGGTTGTGGCGTGGATAGCAGGAGGCCAGTATCGTCACCAGCGAGGGAGCGCCTTGCCATGGCCTTTCCGAGGCGAGCGCGGCGCGGTGCCACTGGCGGGGGCTGCGGCGCACAGGCACCGGCCGAACCACGCGCTGGGGATGGTGGTCCGACAGCTTCTGCTGGGCCTGGGATATCATTGGCGATTCGTAACTTATCCCGGGCATCATAGATCTCACGTTTGGGTGAGACGCCACCTATGGCAGGCATAGCACAGGGATGTGGAGCATCCGCTGCAGCTGGTGGCTCCAGCTCTAATGGCGGATCCTGCAATAAAAGGGTACGAAATCAATCACAAGGACTTGTGTTTAGAAAAAAGATCTATTCTTTTAGCGGACGGAATTTAACAGTACCTTGCCGCTGCCATGAGTGTCTGCTGCAGCGTCAATGGCGCACACCCGCACCTTCGGTCGGAAGGCGGCCCCGGGCGGCGCTAGGGCAGGGGGAACGTCTGCTGGGCCACCACCGGCTGGGGCTTTACCAGTAGCGGGCCCAATATGCACGTTTTTTGGACACGCGTTTAATGGGCACGGGCATCCGCGATATTCTGTAACAATGGGTAGAAACATATAGCATCTGGCATAATCGTATTGGGTTAATATTTAATCTTTGAAGCGACTGTTAAGAACAAGAAGCAAACAAAAAGGATTCTAGTTGCTGATGTTACTGTACACAGGGCAGGATATGATAAGAAAAATAAAGAAAAACAGATGATTACGCATAATGATGCAAACTACAATGATAATATGATTGATGTCAGGTCCATCAGTAACTTTGGGAACAATCTAGAGGATGGAAGTAATTTTGAAATGACGTTGTTACTCACCTACGTATGGTATCCTTTGAGGTGAATGTTGGTAACATGGTGGACTACCATAATACTGTGGTGGTGGTGGGTACGGCTCACTGCCGACGCCAACCATCTGTAAACAGGACACCATACATCAAAGCCTGTATAATTTAGAGAGAAGAGATATTAATTAAGGGTTAGCTATCGAAAAGGTGGTTGATCTAACTATTACTGGGAGCTATAATTTAAACTTTAGGTAACTGCTTTTCTTAGCCTCTAAATAGATGGACTGCATCGACACCATCTGCCAAATTGCAATACAGACTTTGTGCAGTTGATAAATTATAACTGCTTCGAAACAGCCAATCCAAATATATGCGTAGTCTGTCATGTTATGCTAATTGCACGTCTACTGGAAACGTTAATTATTACTGTTTTATTTCGTTTGTCCGTACCTGCGCATCCGGTTGTGGTGGTGGCATGTGGTAAGATCCCGGAGGCCTGTAGTAGCGGCCATAACAGAGGTCCGGGTAATATGGCGGGCCATATTGTTGTAGTACCTGCGAAAAAAGGAAAAGGGTATTAGGGTAAAGATGCTTTTCGTTCCAAACAAGCAGGCGGAAGATTTGCCGGTAAGAAGTTGCCGCCACCAGTGTTCCTATATGTACAGGACCCTAATGCTCATGTACATAAGTATAGGAACTAATCAGAAAATATTCTAATATAACATTTTATGCCTGTCTTTCATTCTTACTCCAACCAGCATCCACCAAAGGTAGATGAAATCTCTTTGCTATGTTACTACGCCATGCTAATCTGCCTGGGCTAAAGGCTCGGCAAACGACATTATTATGTCAAGGAATGAACTACATATATGCGGATTGAGTTTCATTGGATCCTCCGATAAAATTCATTGTGCTTTCTCGTATATCATATTACGAATAGTCAATTCGTTATGTATATGTCGTGGTCAGATCATAGAAATTGATTTTGAGAAAACTAGTCGTATCTTGAAGTCTTGAGTGAATTTCTATGATTAGGCTCATAATTATACTCTACGCCTGCTCCGAACTAGTAGTGTTACTACTAGTACTCAAGAGTATTGATTGGTCTTTGTCACCATGTTTATGAAAATTTTAGATTCTTGAACTTTTCGTTTTTTCATTTCATATAAACTAGTACTTGACTGCGATCCCACCCCCAGATGTGCTGTAACACTTCTGTATTGCAATCGTTGATAATGAGTCCTTCTTTCCGATGGAATTTCGATATTTTCTTTCGCTGTTCAGATTAACAAATTGCTCAAAGCCCTGGCAGGCAGGATTCTAAATTCTAAACCCTATCTTACAATAAGCATTATACGGGGCCATATATTAGTCCCTCTTTGATTCTCATATGCTTTTATCTTTTTCATCAGATAGATCAGGAGTAAGTAATTTGCTAGATTGATACAGTATATGGTGATAGTTAAGTGTTAGAATTGTTACGTGCTTACCGGTGGATGCGGCGCGTGGTAGTGTGGGTGGTACCTGGCGAGAGCGCGCTCGGCGTCTGCGCTAGACTCTTTGATCAGCGGGCCCGCCGGCTGATAATATCCTGTAACAACGAGAAAGGCATGTTTAATATTGATAATTTACGTAACTTATAAGCATTTAATTAAGTTTGTCGTCAAGGAAAATGCCTCTAGGACATCTATTCCATCAATTCACGCCATGAATAAACAACACATGTTTGTACCCCACGAAAATCGTCCACATTCACGTTCACGTTTGTTTATGGAGCTTCACGGCACTAATCTGGAGCCGTTATGCCGTTTAATTGCTAGCGTGAATCTGTTGTGAAAAGGGGATAGTGCTATTTGGTCTGTATAGCTCCAACTCTCTCACACTACGAAATCATGATAGCATTGGTACTTTATAGAAGTAATAATAATAACTAATAAGATATGTTTCTGATCGTGTAATTATTAATGCTCGCTCTTATCTTCTCTGTATGAGAAAGACTATTTAGTATTTACCCATTAGAACATTTACAGACCGCTATTACAATAAACAATGCTGTGGTTAACGGAAAGAAAATACACAACCAGACAACTGACAATAAAAACAACTCCAAACATGACACAGAGTGCACTGAAATGGATTTGAAAACCGAAGCGTATTACCCTAACGGAGTACCTATAGAAACTTACGCAAAGTTACGGGCAACAGCTAGGAACGAACTTTCAATCAAATATGTAGGTACTCAATGAGAATCAGAGTTCTGCGAAACATTGGAGGCGAGTGTAAGTGGGTAAGTGAGTAGGTTCAAACGATGCATCTGTGGATGATGCGTTGGGTAGATAACTGGTATTCGGTCTAACGTTCTTTCGTTCACTCAATGGTTTAAACTCTTGAGCCCCGAGAGAAAGCCGGCGTTCGCACACCTACAGTCTTTCTATTATGTATCTAAATATGGTACTCGCAAGGAGAAGATGGAAAGATGAATGACAATATAGGTAGGTAAATTGTTCCTGATTGTTTTTTTATTTCTAAATTAATAGATAAACTGGGCTGGACCAAAACTAACGATGTGAAAATAAGCATTACGTTTGGGATTGCAGGATTGATCAAAATAGTCTCTTGACTCTGGAACGCTACGGGCAGTTGAAAGAACGTAGGAGGTTAGTCAGTAAAAGTTGGACATTTCCCCTCGTAGGGTAAATACGCCATACGTCGGCCTCTCCCCAAACTTCGGCCGTCTGCACATTTTCAGCTTGCGTTCCTTTAAAACGTAATAAAGTGGCAAGAATGCCACCCTAATTGTAACCTTAGTTCATACTTTATATGTACAAACCGTTATTATCCCATTACGTCGCTCACTCTTCGCGTACTGAGCGTCAGCAGAGATTGCGCCGTCGAAGCGTCATTTCCATATTAAAAGTACCTTACTTGCTGTGAATACCGACATTTCGGGGATTGATATTAGAACGGTAAGACATTCCTTTTTTTTGTTTTAAGCTTTCTTATTAGTAATAAGTGATTTTTACTATATTTTGAGATATTTTTTCCAATGTTTTACGTATTGTTTTAAAGGAAAAATAGGAGGCCGCCAATAGAATACCAATTTTGAGTTAAAACCGAATTCTCGGCCGTGGCCGACTTAATGTAAATGCAGTCTGTTTTAAAAATTCCAATTGTAGTAATTTCATTGGCTTCATAAGAGAATTTGCAACGCATATAGACCAATAAATCTATTTTACGTTTAATCGCCAAATGGCGGCCGGGGTGATATTAGTTAAATCTCGAGAAATAATGGACACGAAATGGAGGCCGGCTTTAGAAATATTAAAGATCGTAAAGTCGACCAGCCTCAAATTCGAGCGCCACTATACAGGCTGATTACTTTTTTATTTTCTCAAAGTTAAATATTAAATTTATTAATATTATAAAGACGAAGAAGAAATAGTAGGAGTTGATAATATTATTAATAACCTCTCTATAATTCAAAGTTATCACGAGATCCCTACAAAATCTCTTTATATTTCGAACTAAATCAATACATTTGTTTTTTTGTTTGTGGGAGGTAATCCCATAAGACTGAAGAGATTACGACTTTTTTAATTCATGACAAACACATTTATAATTACCATAGCATAATAATGTTTAAGTAACATTTATTTTATTATTTACCGGCAAAATAATCACTTTTGAATTATTACAGTTTTTTTTTGGTATTTGATGTTTTTATTTTATTTTTTATAATTATAATATATACTTAACTTTGTTTAAAGCAAATAGAAAAATACTTTACCTGGTAAGTATTAAACAAATATTAATAATGTAGGCATACTTAGTGAGACTCCTGCCAAAATAAATCATATTAATAATATTTGTCAGTTTTAATTTAAAACACCCTATACCCGGCCGACATTTGGGAAAAACGCGACCGACTATGGGCCATGAATGGCCGACTTTAGGAATTTTTCGTTCTCGACGCATTTAAACCTTAGTACTTTTTCCTTGTAGTAGAAATGTTAACCTTATGCCCATAAACATGAAATACATATAACAAACTATCAAAAACCGCATCAGAAGCATCTTTATGTTGCAAATTGATGGTACCAGAGTCATCCCAATACAGAAAAACCATGAGGGGGCCGACATTTAGCGTATTTACCCTACCCAGAAGCTCAGAGCGGTAACTTGATTATTTTGAACCTCAAAAAAAGGAAATATGAAACACATTACCTATCTAATTTGTCGGCTTATATTACTATTACAAGTTGTCTAAGAAATTATTCCCTATACGTAGGTACGTAATATTTTATAGCAACTCCAAATGCGGCACATTTAGGCCAAGTTTCGTATTTGGAAGACCACATACCCGACATTTATTTCGCTAATAGAAAAACCCGGTGCCAACAAATGTTTATAAATTTATAAAACAAAGGAAAAACTTGAAACAGTTTTATCACGGCCTCGTATCGTCGTATCTGTCGGATGCGGTCAGCAAACGCGACGTGTTCACTTGTAACGTCCAGCACACACCAGTCGACAGAACGACTTCACACCGCAACTGTAGGTAGTGTGCGCCACCACTTCCGATTACGCAAATGAGTCATTTTTAGATTTGAAACTGTTTTATGAGTTTGAGAGATTTTTCTAGATATAAGCACTAGGTATCTAATTTTTATTTGCTTTGGAATTTAAGTAACAAATCAGTTATCTACTTAGTCGATACTATTTTATCGACTAAGTCAGACAATGGTTGATTATGTGAAAATAACTTCCAATCTATTAAACTCATAGAATAAAATTGTTTTAAAAATGAGATTTTTGGATTTGTACTTAAGTATGTCTAATATTGCACAAATATCTATGCGATTATTAAAGTAAGTACCTATTTCGCTCATATCTATAAATTTTCTGCGATTTATAATTAATTTCTCTGTAAGAAAAACTAACTGGGGGTTAAAGTCGCCTTTGTAAGTACATTATCAGCTGTCCTATTTTTATAAAAGTGGTGTTTCAAGTTATAAAGAATCATAACTTTTTTAATTATTTATCTAAGTAGGCTGAGAGCTTTTTCTGCATCTAATAAAATTTCCCGCTTAAAAATAACAAAAGAAGCAGAGTTAAAATCATCAAATTATTACATCAGTCAACTGTCGAAGTAGTTCCGGTAAATTCCGCGCGGCGCTAGTGTGCTCTCATACCGTTATTGCTAACTTCGTGGTCGGCTGATACGGGGGCGGGAGGCGGCCTAACTTGGAGTACGCCACTCCAATCATACCGCCTCTCGAACGACCGGGCTCTTTCCGTGATCTTTTTTACAGTAATTTACTTTACAAGATCATTGTTTGTAACTTTTGAATAAGAAGTTAATTTATTTAACAGAATTTTAAAGCAATATATTTCATTGAGAAAATCACGATTCCTATAAACTGATTCATATATATAACCTACTGCATCGACCGCAAAAGTTGTGGTCGAAATGATGCAACAACACGCAATAACAAGAAAACATTAAGTAGGTACTTACTGTGAAGACATCAAAACGAATTAATATAGTCTTAGTGGTCAACATTCATATAAATCGACTATACAAATAAACAAAATTAAATCAATCATACTTTCTGTTACAATTCAATAACACTTTCCTACCAGACAAGATAACTATGATAAGGCTCATAACTAACATAAATGTCCATAAAAAAAACCTTACAATATCGTAAAACAACTCCGGAGTGTTCATTAATTCATTCAGATCACAATCGCACCAGTAATAATGGCGATAAAAACAAACATGTGATATTATAGAAAGAGAGAGCCCTATGCTGGAAAAGATGAACCAGATAAGGACGGAGATATCAAAGCCGTGGGCAGGTGCGTTCAAAGACATAAAACCAGACAGCAAAATGCGAATAAGTGAACATTATTTTAACTTAATTTTGTTGAACTTGGATATGTACCGGCTGATCTAGAACCCTAATATAACTAAAGAAAACACAACTAAAGATAGCTTTACTATTTTCTTCCCTAAAGTTTTTTTTTAAATTTTATTTAAGGTTTATGGTCATTATGTTTTTTTTTTTTATATCAATCTAATAAAAGTCAACGCAAATAATACAAAACAAATGTTTATCAAGAAATCTTAACAAAACTGAAACACATGTTTCTAATAAATTACTTCATAAATAATAATAGAGCCATAACACCATTTTTGTCGTCGCATGTCGTCTATTAATTAAATAAATAGGTATCGACTTCCATTAAAGACCATAAACTAAGAAGGCATTTAAAACTTATCCGTGCCATTGTAAGGTCTAGTCTCGTTGGGAAAAGAAAAAAAAAACAATTTACGTTGCAAAACGGGGCCTAAAAGAAGCGGGCGGTTTGCCTTGAGCCGGTATGAGGGCAGCTGCAATTCTATAAGGGGCTCTATTTCTGAAACAACTTTTTGTACTTATTTTATTTATCTACCGGTTTCATTGTAATGTTACAGGAGTCAAGAGTACGTGCGAAATCTTGTGATGCTGCTGTTTTTGAAATGCGAATTCTTATTTTGAACACGGTTGTTCCATAGACTATGCTCTGTTTCTAGATCTTTAAACATGCTCTATGAAGTATCGATGCGGAGATTTTGGCGTTTTAAGTCTGTCAGTGATTGTTTTAATAATTCGCAAATTGATTCTAGTGGACATTGTGCATGAACAGTTTTGTACGGTACCTATCTCAAGTGAAGAATATGTGGAATCATTAGAACTACATATTCTCCACTACAGAACTGAAGAATAAATGTGGAATCATTAAAATAAGGCTGGTTTAGGTAAAACTGAGCTGAGAATTTTATATTAGTATGGACTACCTCAGCAAAACTTGCCGAGAGGACTGCATTTGTTGCTGTTCTACAAAAACATTTGGATTTGTTACAACCGTATTATGATGGAACTCAAAGTGACTCTAAAAAGTAAACACCTAATTTCCAAATACGCCATTGGCTACATGCGCAAAACGTGCAAAACCAAAACAAAAAAAAGTATTATTGTTTTTATAATTGAAACTGGTCAAACACGTGATTTCGCGCCATTCCGTCAATTACCTAAACGGATGCTGGCGTCCGCATAGATTATATAATTCTATTTGCAGGGTATTTATTGAAAAACTTAAATAAGAAGATTCTTCATAAAGTAATCTGTAGATATGAAAAATAAATCTACAATAAGTCTAGAAAACGCTAGGCGATCAAAAGGGAGTTACTCGTATGTACGGTTCTAAACTATCCTAAGAGTCTAGATCAGTGGTTCTTAACCTCTTAGGCATGAGGGACCATTTGATTAAATTCCTGTTTCGCCAGGGACCACTCAGTTGGTTTATTGGTAATGTATATGGTACCTAATTGTAAATAAATCATAAACACAAATAATTTTATGACTACTACTCTTTTATTAATTACTTCGCCTTCGTAAAAATCTATAATAAAGTTACCTACAGATTTTTGCATTGTGTTGAATCGACTCATCGCGTTACGCCACGTCACTGATTTATGATCGCTTCGCGGACCACTTGGACTGACTCCAGGGACCATCAGTGGTCCGCGGACCACCGGTTAAGAACCACCTAGATTAAGGTTGTAGTGAATGAGTGCAAGTCTTCTTATAAAACACTAGATATTCAAACGACAGTCTTTACAAAAATTTAGAATAATTGCAATCACCATACACCGAGGTACAGAACAGCTAGGAGGCGACAAGAACAAAGAGACCGGACCTCAAATGGAATCAGGTGTGGCTATTATCCTGTGAGAGTGTTGACGTATATCTCGTATACGCAGAAATGTCCCGGCTTCCGTCCTACATCTCGTGCCCTATTACCGGTTCACGTAGGGATCTAATGGGAGCTGACGGTGATGGTGGACAGGATTACCGTGGCCGGATTCTGGGCTAGACAAGAAATTTAACTGGTTTTGCCATCGATACGCCCACGCACGCTCACGTGTCGAAAAAAAGACAAAAAAAAGAAAAGAAAAAAAGAAGAAAAGAGTCGTCTATGATCCCAACACTCTATTTCACGATGCACAAGCAAAGGAAACCAACTAAACAGCCTAATGAAAAAAAAATGAGCACAGATCCGCAAATCACATTTAATAAGCCGCTTAATCGTTTAACAAACACCGCTTGGACCGGTACGGGCTAACCGTTCAATTAGCGACAGAGCGGCCAATTAGACCCGCCGCACACTGCACGACAAAAAGCGGCGGACGGCGGCGGCCGGCCCGACACTTGCAAGCGATTAGCAGTCCACTACTGCTAGTACGTATTACTAGTTACGACAGATGATTTTAAGATTAAGCTCACTGCAATACGAAACTTTAATATTTATGCAATTCATGGTCTTGTAAGGGGTGAAATGGAGATGGAATCAATGGGGTTTTAAATTCAAACTTTTGAGCTAGAAGCGAAAGCCGGCGTTCGCACACCTCCAAATAAAAAAAATAACTTTTTTTATTTGGTATGTAATCACAGTAGTCGAAAGGTTAATTTTTAGAAGATAATGCCCATACCCCGTACTATATTGTGTCACAAGTATATTAATTAATACCAAAAATAATGTTTCATTTAAGTATGTGTATAATGTACCTACTGTTTTTTTTAACCATATCATAAAATATTAAAATGTTATTTATTTTTTCTACACTAATAATATTCTAAAGAGGTCAAGTTTTTTGTTTGTAGGAGATAATCTTTGAAAGTATTGGTCTGATTGCAGGGGCGTAGCTACCGCCGTATCTGCCGTATCAAATATACTGGGCCCCCGCGGTACAGGGGCCCCGACCTAGGCAAAAATTCGCAACATGTTATTATTTTTTTTAACCTCAACTATCACACAACGTTGTCTAGTCCCAAGCTAAGCAGAGCTTGTGTTATGAGTACTAGACAACTGATAAACATACTTATATATTTCTAAATACATACATATTATAGATAATTAACACCCAGACACAGAACAAACGATAGTGCTCATCACACAAACATTTGTCCTGGGTGGGAATCGAATCCACGACCTCCGGCTTAGCGGTCAGGGGCCAGTCAAGGCCACAACCGTCTCATAGGGCAGCTAAGCATCTGTAATAAAAATACGTTTTTTTTTATACGGGGCCCCCGAAGGACTTTTGATACGGGGCCCCTGTGGGACTAGCTACGCCACTGTCTGATTGGTAAAATGTTTCACCAATAGAAAGCAGTTTTATTCCTGAGTGACTAGTGAGCTATATCTTATGTAAATACGCGTGCGAAGCCACGAGAATATGCTAGTTTATTATAAACATGAAAAAAATATTCCTTCAAAACAATAATAGAACTTTACAAACAATATCATCAACAGGTTTCTTCTAAAGCGAGTTTTGTACATTTCCATTCCCTTGTTGCTATTTATAAAATGTTTCCAAACTTGGAGAAGTCAGTTAAATTCTAAAGTTTACCGGCCCTGGATGTTTGTTTGCACAATGCTCGCATAGAATCTACAATACTATTTAAAGTCTCTATTAAACCTCTAGCGGATTCTATCATTAATATTTAACTGGCCAATCTTGCTTTGCCTCGAGTTGGAGGTACTTTTAATATGGTTTATACACAATACTGTACCTACTCTTCGTTTTAAAATAGCTTTGTACAGTCATAGCTTGATTGGTAGGTTTATTTGTGGAATTTTGTAACGAAGTAAACAGAGGTTAGAATTTATTAAAGTCACAAAATAATTATTATTTACCTTCTCTTACATTTTGCTTTTGTTAAACGAATCTTTATGCTGACCCGGTAAACTTCGGACCACCCAAACATGGCAGGAACAGGGTAGTTTGTTTATTCAGTAAAAGTCTGAAACTGATTCCAACTCCGTCCAAGGGCGGGATTCGTCACTGGAAGATTATACCTACCATAAAAAAATGGGGGGCAGATCGCACATATTCCATGTGTGCGCAATGTGGTACTACCTTAACATCATCTAAAAAGCTGCCTACATAAAGCATCATTTACCAAGGAATATTTAGCTTTATTGAATTTTTAATGCAAGCATGAGTGATAGGATTGATTTCTCCATTTAATATAGCTCCAGGGTAAGTTTATATTACGTAGGTACTACGTAGTTAGGACTTGATAGGAGGCGGTTAGCATAGGCGTACCCCTGTGTCAAAATGATTTGGTCGATTTGGCAATACACGGGGTAAATATTTTTTTTAATTTACGTGGGTAATCATCATTTTGTTATTTAGATATGGGTATGCATGTGGATGGATGGAGAGGGAGAGGGATAGGGCGGTAAAAGAAAAGATAGAGTTAATGATAGCGTGACGGGTCATAGGAAAGTATGAAAAAATAAAACTTGTTGCGCGCCCCTGAAAAATTGATTAGTTTTGAGCAAAAATTGGTTATATGCGCAGTGTAAATCGCAAGAAAAATGTATGAACATTTCAACACAAACAATTCTACATATAATATATTACAGAGTTTGTTGAGAAGTAATTCAACATGTAAGTTGATGAATTAAGATAAATAGAATAATCTTTACAACCATACTTAAACATTTTTGATAAAAGAAAACTCATGCGCATACGGAAGCTGGTCATAGTATAATTGGCTTCTTCAACCAACTTTGTTCACAAGTATTTTGGTTTGCCATTGCTAGGTTTGCTAAGCATTGGAAGCCAAGTTCATTTTTATTGGTTGACGGAGAATTTTATATTAAACTAGCGACCCGCCCCAGCTTCGCACGGGTACTGATATTGAATATATTATGCATGTATTATACACATAAACCTTCCTCTTGAATTACTCTATCTATTAAAAACTATTAAAGACCGCATGAAAATCCGTTGCGTACTTTTAAAGATCTAAGCATACATAGGGACAGCGGTAAGCAACTTTGTTTTATACTATGTACCTAATGATTAAATTAATTCCACTTTGTAATCGGGTGTCAGTTCGGTCCTTAGTTTGAGATTTCCTTAGGTATGTTTATTTCAAAGTATTTAAAAATTAATCTGCAGATATCCCTGACCTACATTTTCCGCATAGCGTAATTTAATGTCTTTATACACGAAATCATTGCGTTAACTTCGCGGAGATTCCTCAAATTGTTGCTTTATCCTACACACGGTAAACAAAGTTTTAACGTTCGGCACACTATCTAGGTACAACATCTGAAGTATTTCACACTCGATGATCAAAGAACTATCAAACACATGCAAAACTGTTGCATAGTTTCAATCTTATCGTACACATTCTTTGGTATCAATTTAAAATTAAAATTTATCTTTCTTTCTCTCTAATTTAGAAAGTTAATCTACACTGGTTAGTCAAAAGCACCTAAAATGAACAAAAAGATTAGATTCTCACTGAAGCATAATTCTTCTTCGATGTCTTGTTTACTTATAAGTTTCTGCATTAATCCGTATTATCGGAGATATTGGGTAACAGAAAATTATTTCTGGTAGAAAATAATATCTGACAGAATCCCAGCATCGTAAATAAAGTCTCTAAACCCCTGATTCGAACTTTCAGACAGATTAATAAGCCAGACGTACGATGTAATCTACGAGCGATTGAATGAACAAGATTAACCGAACGAACGAACGGTAGCGGTATGATCGCGTTCTCACAACCGGCGTTTTAGAAAACGATCCCGACTCAGCGCGGGCTCTCGGATAGAGGCATAATTTTTCAAACGCGAATTTGTAACGGTCGCGCAGTAGCGTAATGTGCGGACCACCGAGGTTGATAGATGATGCCACCGTGGCAAATGCTACATCTATTGTATAATTGACGTGGAACGCACACTTTAAATAAACGTAATAGACGCAAATTATGCATGTTGTATTTCAGACGCGATGACTAGGCCGCTTGTTGCTCTTTGTGTACATACAAGAAACATTTAAGATGTTGCGTGGGTTGTATTATCTAAGAATTGATTATTTTCTTACTTCAAATGTTTCCTTTTAACTTAATGAGTTCTCAATTTATAGGTTTTTTATTATCTTATCAAATGGCGAGAAGTGCTGTTATTCAACGTTTACTTGTTAATAGGAAGGTAATCATAAAAAATACTCGCATCGGCTGTGCTCGTAAAAGGTTTTCAAAGGAACTTATCGTTGGAAATAGCTTAGCGTGCACGACCGGACACATTCCTTTATAATAAACCTAAAATAAATAATAGCACTGTGGATGACCGTAACTATTCTCAAATCGATATCAATAAAATGTTAAACTGGCTCACAGAAAACGCCGAGCGCTATTCGAATTTTGAATTGGTCATTCGATATGATTTGAATTTAGAACCGTGCCGTGGAGTTTATTCACACTGGTCAGATCGACCGTGAAATGAAAACAATCTAGGTATCGCCAACGTTTCGTTCCGGTGCAGTACATGTATTATGTATAAAAAAAAACTCTAGAGCTGTTAATGGCGGGCAAGCTTTTGGTTAAGTAAATCCACTTTTTAGGGTTCCGTAGCCAAAATGGCAAAAACGGAACCCTTATAGTTTCGTCATGTCCGTCTGTCCGTCTGTCCGTCTGTCCGTCTGTCCGTCTGTCACAGCCGATTTACTCGGAAACTATAAGTACTACAGTGATGAAATTTGATGGGAATATGTGTTGTATGAACCGCTACAAAATTATGACACTAAATAGTAAAAAAAAGAATTGGGGGTGGGGCCCCCCATACATGTAACTGAGGGATGAAAATTTTTTTTTCGATGTACATACCCGTGTGGGGTATCAATGGAAAGGTCTTTTAAAATGATATAAAGTTTTCTAAAAAACATTTTTCTTAAAGTGAACGGTTTTTGAGATATCAGCTCTCAAAGTCGTAAAAAGTATGTCCCCCCCCCTCTATTTTTATAACTACGGGGTATAAAATTCTAAAAAAAATAGAGGTGATGCATGCTAATTAACTCTTTCAACGATTTTTGGTTTGATCAAAGTATCTCTTATAGTTTTTGAGATAGGTTGATTTAACTGTAATTTTGGTTAAGTTATTGTGCTTACACTGAAAACGATGGCTGAACCTTATAAGATAGATCAAAAAATATACTACAGTATTGTACACCTTTAAAAATCCGCGATGATATAAAATCTTTATAATGTAGGTACTTTTTACGAGAAATATATACCAGGTGTATAAATTGACATAATAAGTTTATTATATTTGCTGCTACGGAACCCTTTGTGCGCGAGCCCGACTCGCACTTGGCCGGTTTTTTTTTATATGCTTAGCATACAAAGGTGCTAAATTAAAATACGGATGTGGTTTGCCAAATAAAGCACCAAAATTGATAAGCACCAGATATAATTGAATTTAATGCAATAAGCGTCTTAATTGGTCGTTTATTCAACGTTTTGAATGATACACAGAACAGAACTGAATATTTCCATTAAGGATTTTGGATAATTGCTGCGGGCGTTAGATAGTTTCGGTTGACGGCCCGTGGGAATAACGTTTCTATAGAGCGAGGGCAGTCGTTAGAAAAAACCAATTACCTCGTACAAAAGTCAACATAATAACGTCATCGAGTGATTTCCCCTCACTAGGAATCAATCTTGTAAACAATTAATGAAGCCAGTCGGAAAACCGTTTATCTACCTATCTGTTCCACGAATGATATTTATCGCACTAGTGCAAACGTCGTGTTTGTCAAATAACTGTTATTTCGTAATGATATAAAATATTTTAATTTTAATAAGAAATATGAAATGTGTTTGGCAGTCTTTCTTGTAAAAACTTGTGTGTCGCGTTTTATTCGTTTTATTTTTAGAATGTTTTTACTGGCGCTAAACTTTTTAGTGTTGCCGCCTGTTTTTTAGGAAAAGTGGGATATTTATTGAGTTTATCAGTTTATTTTACAGATAAGTTATTAATTTAATTGGACCATTGGTAAGTACTTACTCGTACTTACCAATGGTCGAGTCGTGAAAAGGTCCACTGCGGCGGTTGCCAGACACAGGCCATAGGCTCATTATTTCAGGGGCCATTTATTTTTTTTAATTATTTTTAAAATAAAGTCAGCCTGGTTAATTAGATAGATAGACTTTATTTAAAAAAAATACCTACCTACCTTTCGATCCTGTAATTACAGACACAATTCAAGAACAATAGTTGTGCGAACGCAAGCGTAAACGCCTTAAAAAGCTTATCTATCAGTAATAGTCTTGTCAAAATAAGTGTAGATGTTTTGGAAATTACCTGGGATAAAAAGACCCAAACGAAGACCTTGTTTTTATTTTTGAAGTGCCGTGTTACTAAAAAACTATTATTTTAACATAATAAACACACACTTTATTTTTATATATTACTTAATTTGTACCTAAGACGATTATTTTTCCCTTTAAAAATACAACATGTACAAATATTGGGACTCAATTAAAATATTCATTACTAATCAAATATTTTACTGCGGCCCGACTTTGTTACATTAACCTAATCCTTAGAACACACCTGTTTTATCAAATTAGGTCCAGACGTTTCGAAGTTTACCATTAACAAACTAAAATATTTATAAGTTTATTTTTTGTGCAAGAAATATTTTAATCCATTTGCTTATGTAATGTGTAAAGTTGTAAACATTCCTTTACTCTTAAATATGTCAACTTTAGTTAAGTTTCTCAAACTTTGTAAAAAAAAACAAAAGTCTAATTACTGAATACGGAATAAGACTCAAAATTCTGAGACTTTCCCGGATTTCTAGCAAGCCAAGGTAATTGCTACTCTTTTTTTGAGTAAGGTATATGAAGACTCTGTTTTTCTGTAAGATCTAATAAAGAAAAGTCGAAGCGTTCTGGGGCCAAGGGTTGATGCGAAAGCGGAACACCTGGGCCCTGAAACTAAGGCTGGAATGAATGGTTTTAACTTTTAGTCATTAGAAGTCTGACACTGTCTCCCGCTTTAAATCGTCATTCGATGATTTTTTCCCACCATAAAAAAAGAAAGCAGTAAATACGATAAAATAATAACAGTAAGTACCCTAAACATCTTATCAAATTGACTTGCAACATGAGTTGGGCATCAAAAACTGTCCCGATCACAAATATTGGAAGTACCCATTACCCAATACCCGGTACAATCACGGTTATTTCAATGGGATTTCAGTCGGTTGGGGTCAAACCGCAATGTGAACGACCGCAGCCAATTGTGTGGCAATCGTATAATCATTCAGAATAATGAATACTTAGTGAAAAACACCCATTACAATAGTCTTGCCAGTTTATATTTGTGTATTAATCCTATTTTTCAACGACTGAAGTTTTAAGAGGGCTATATTTTATTCAAATTTATTTACGTAACTATTATACATCCGTGTAATTTATGCATCATAAATAACACACATAGTACATGTAGACAGACAAATAAAATAATTCTGTTACAAATTTTTCATGCTCAATTTTTTGCCGGCAAATTTTTCATTTTACGACATGACAATTAGGGTTTTCACACATCCGGCTCGTTAACAAGACCGTGTTGTTTGCTAAGCTTCAATTGAATAATCGTGTCTTGTCATAAGACGAAATTGAATGTCTATTTATATAAAATAAAGCGCATAATATAATGGAGTTCATTGTAAAAAGTTACACGGTTGACGCACGAGTGTGTATCCAAACGTGGAATAGCAAAAAGTGTGTAGGTACGCGGATTCGCGAGGTCACTGCCCTCAGATTGGTTAGACACGACTCCTCGCTGAGTTGTTTTTTTTTATCGCGACTTTTTGTCGTTCTCGCGTGCGTTACCCTCACATCACAGTTTGTAATAGGTCTTTCCTGTACTTTCCGATTGAAGTCACCTCTCTAAACTTTGTAGACAGCACTATTAATAGGTTCATTAGTCGATGTTCGACCAGATTGACAAAACGACACGTGTAGGAGCACAAAAAACTACTCAACAAAGAATTATTTTTTACATACCTAGTTAGTACTTACCTACTTATAAAAAGACTGTTGTTGTCGAGACTTACAATTTTCCAGCAAGCCTACTTCCTATGCAAATTTATGTGCAGTTTAGTGCATTTTTATGTCGCATAAGGAATATATTTTTCAGGGAACATGCTTAATTGAATTTAAGTATGTTAAACAACGCCAAACACTAGCGTCTTTCAGAACAGGATAATAAAATGTGTTTATTTACGTAATAGCAGAAGGTACTTAAGTAAAATAATATAAACACGTATTAGCTATAAAATGATAGGTATCTCAGCAAAAAAACAATGAAACTGACACAATAACATTAAAGACGTCAGTTAAACTTACAACCAAGTCTAAATAACTGGTGTTTCTATCAATGTCTAATGTTTAGCAATAAAAATTGTAAAAAAAAAACACTAGAGCATATGGGTAGGTAGATACTTAACTATAATATGGTGTTACATAAAACCTACACGCGTGCTTACATCAGATCCAGATGTCATATTTACAAATCCCACTGCAATAAAAACAATTCCGATGATCGCGTTTCGTGGAAATCGTTAATAAAAGTCGTTCAGTGAAGCGAAACGTTCCTATTTTCCTATCCTAGTGTTGTCCATACCTATTTCGATTTGTGCCTCGTACGCGTCGGAGGCAGCACTAACTTGGACACTACGCGACTTCATTGCGGAGGCGGTGAAGTGTTCATTTGCATTTATCACTTCAAGATGTATGTGCCTACCTACTTACGTGTTGTAGAAAAAGTGTAGTTTATTTATTGTATTTGATTAACATTTTATTAACTTAGTAGGTATTGCATTCGAAATTGTCACTATTACTGCACTTTATGCGTTATGAAATTATTACGTGGGGTCCTGAACATTATAATTTGGAGAAGTTGACTTTACTGTTAAGTAATTAAAATATATAGGTAGGTCTTTAAATTTTTTATTTAAATTATTCTATTGTACAGTTTTTGCGGTTAATGCTCAATTAAAATTTTTATGCGCAGTCATATAACTTAACATACAAACGACGCATTTCAACACCACAACTTTTATGAGACTATAAAATCAATAATTCGTTACAAAAGCAAATTCAATCGAAAGGCAATTTGGTAAAAAGTACACAAATAGTGTTGTAACAATGTCACTAAAACGTTTATTTATTCAGAAAGGTACAGAAAGTACAAATATAAGAGGCGCGCATCGTAAAGCGTAGTGTACATACATAAAATAAATTGTATACGCTGTGCTCACCCCTGCGACCTTGAGCGGGTAGGGTTGGCCCCCTCCGTTGCACGAACCGATTCATCGAGTGGTTATTATCGTGCAGTAAACACTGTACATAGTTAATGGGTTTATAACTGTAGCAACCTACATCACTATCAACCGCTTTGCCCGCTTTTGTGACGGACAAAAGACTTATATCCGATATCAAATTGATGTATGTTAAGGTTTAAAAATAAATATTATAATTATACAGAAATTATCAAAGATAAAAAAGTAAATGAAAGATTACATTAATTTATGACACTCTAATGATAAGATAATTTTCTTTTGAGCATATTAGGTTGATTATTATTAAATCTAAATTTCATTATTGTGAGGATTAAATCGGATTAAAGCTTAAAGCCTTGTAGGGAGTAGATTGGGCTGCTCTCGGATCGAAATCATTCAATTTATAAATAACGAGTTGAATCCCGTGGTTTCACCCGTCTGTGGCTACTGCTTTGGTCTTATCGGTAGTAGCGTGATGTTATATACCTACCCTATAGTTTTGCTCGATAAACGAGTTATTTAACAATAGGTAAAATATTTTTTCAATTCGAACCAGTAGTTCTTGGGATTAGCGCGTTCAACTAACCAAACAAACTCTTTAGTAATATTAGTAGACTTGCTGTCCCCCGCGGTTTAGTTACTGCCCTGCTCCTATAGGTTGTAACGTGATGTTGTAAATATAAGCCTTCCCCGATACATTGAATGGATGGATCTGGTACAGAATGACTTTTTCAAATCGGACCAGAAGTTCTTGAAATTAGCGCGTTCAACCAAACAAACTTTTCGGCTTTAATATTAGTATAGAAGTATAAAAGGATCGTCTGCGACAATATTAGTTAGACACTAAAAGCCAGTGTAATGTTTAATCAATAACAATATCCGGATCCAATCAGACAATTAGCCAGGACTGACGAGCACGATCACGGAACGCTTTTATCGTCGACGGCGCCGACGTGGGTAGCGGAGCTGCGACACTGACATTATTACAGCTAAGTAACGTTTGACATCTGCACCGCACCGCCATCTCCCACCATCAATTGAGCTTTGACAGAAATTAACGTCCATTTCAAACGCTGTCATAAAAATACTCCTCAACGACACTCATGGGGCTTTCAGTTTTCACATTATGATCAAAACAGATTAATGTTTCACACACCATAAAATGCGACACTTATTTTATTGTTCATAAATACTTATGAATCAAACGTGCATTCAGCATATTTCATTGAAAATGAACGTTTCACACCAACAAGTGGTTTCTCATGGGAATTTTAGTTTTGGTTCAATAAATCAAAACTACGATTTAAACGCAAAAAGCGCTTTTATTTATGTATCGAATTTCAAATAGAGCCAATTTAGCATTCAGTTAAGTTAAAATATTATTCGGAATCCAATATTCATGAGCTAGATACTTAAATCAAAAAGCGAAAATGTTTCTAAGACGAAGTCTGAACAAAGAAAGGACTAGACTGAGTCTAACATTACCATAAAATACAGAATAAAGCGTGTCATCTACGCCCCGTCCTAAATATAATCGCCTAAAAAGGGAAGTGTGTCGTTGTCCTGAATGTGGCTGGGTGGTGTAGGCAGAGTATTGACAATGGGCTTGTCAACAGGCAGGCGGCAGGCGGCCAGTCGCGCCTGTGCGCAGAATGAGCGCCCTGGGGCGCCGGCGACCCGCTCTACATCCCATGCTTAGGGTCACCAGGATGTCTACGAATATATTATGCTTCTAGTGCCGTGCTAACTTTGTGAATGTGATTGTCGAGATAGACTTAAATTATAAATCAATTCAACTAGTTTATTTATTTTGAAAACTTTCTACTTACTTAACTGCTGAGTACAGAACATCCGTGTGGCATTGAAGATATCTACCTACACGATTATGTGTTAATTTATTTAAATAAATCTTTTCATTTTGCAGACATTTATCGAAACTAAAATATAAAAGACAAATAAAAAGTGATAGAGTTCCATGAATATTGTTCATGAATAACCGCAACTAAAGTGTGGGTTTACTAAAAGAAACCATAATTTAAGTCATTCTAGTTTCCCTTACGATATAATAAAGAACCTAAAACTGCTATTTCATTGCGGTTTCAGTAAACATTTTCCTGTTCATATTGATACCGTTTACACTAAAACTATTAGCTGTTCCGAGTCTTCGATACGGTTTATAGTATCGGACGAATTTTGCGAATGGGTATTTTCGGATATTCCCCTACCGTTCACCTCGTCGTGCTAAAAACTAGGCCGATGTCCGTACGATGGAACGGATGGCAGCCCTAATTGCGACCAGACATTTGAATGATCAGGGCGAAAGAGGCCGCCTAGTCTGTACATATTGGGAACGATACCTACTGCCTTCACACACTATATGAACAACAACGCACGATTTCTTTAGGGAAAACGCTTGTGATATAAAACCGCAAATCCTTTGTTCAGAATCTATTTATACTTATATATAGGTAAGATACGAGTAGGTATATATATAAGTTTGTATTTAGTAGGAAACCGCTGCAATTCAAATTCTTTCACTAATTTGAACTTGCATTATTGACGAGTGCTATCGTCTATATACCTATTTGCTAAATCACGCGAGTGAATCCGCTGGTAGAACCTAAAACTCATGAAGTATTATAAAGCTGAAGAGTTTGTTTGTTTGGTGGAGTGCGGTAATCTCAGGAGTTACTGGGTCGAATTTGAAAATTATGATAGTGTTGGATAGCTCATTTATTAGGCTGTATAACATCAATATTTTTTTTAGTGTGTGATCAACTAATGACTTCTCAAGCTCTTGGGCGGAGCAGTGGGCGTGTCAGACTGTTTTATACTAAATTGACTGACCATTGCTGTTTCTTCTTTGATTTTATTCCAGGGCCTAAACTTACAGTTTACCCCAGGTGAACTTTTGCACAACCTCAGTAAGCTTTGACCATGCTGGGCCTCTACATTTTTGCTGAAATTTCTTTGGTATAACATCAGGCTACGACCCAAGGCAATAGAGCAGTAAACAAAAGAGCAAATCATACCTAGGTGTTGATATAAGAAGCCAATTCACATGAACGCAGTTAATAGCGCCTCCCGTATCAAAACGATTGATTGCGTTAGCCACGCTTTTTGCAGCACATGAAAAATTTCGCATGCCAATAAAAACTGTACTTAATTGTATGTTTACAGTGAACGTGGTTATAATATAAATATGCCTTTCATCCCAAATTACTGCACTGTTAATATATAGCGTGATATAAATCAAGTGTTCAATTAGCATGTTCGCTTTGTTGTTGGGAACTTTGGAACATAAAATTGGTCGTTTCAAGGCCAGTGGGTATTGTGTACACTTGAGTAAACAGAGTCTGCTGGAATCTTAATGAATATCAAATTATTACCTTCTGTGATCACGTGTTCCTTGTTATTGACCTATCGCTAAATAATATGGAGTGTCGATAGTTCATTTAAGTACTTAATTAGGTGTTGTTTGAAATTCGGCCTATGAAAAGGAATTCACATTATGTAGTATTTATTTATGCAGAAACGAACACTTACAAAAAGAAAAGAACACATACAGATAGAAGAGTACAAAGGTACTGCTTATTTATAACGAAATTAATGAAATTAGTAGTAGTTATTGAATTAATAGTATTTATTGTTTGAGTTTTATTTTTCCGTGTACCATCGAAGTCATTTCCACCTAACCACCACTACGTCCATTTTTGCTTGCACTCGAAATGAAACTTCAAAGGTTCGATTTGCGCTGCGCCGTAAGATTTAAGCGAATTTTATTTTAAAGAAGGCAAAAATGACCGCGATAGTACCTACCTACGTATTGTCTTCATTTCTGCTAATAGATATAAATAAAACCAAATTATCTACCTATACCTACCATGCCGTTTATCACATTACGAGCACTCAAAAATTTATAAAAAAAAAATAATGGACTTTTAAAAACTAAGATACATTTATATCTTTCAAGGCGCTAGTTTGAAGTTTTATATATCAAGATAAAAACTATAAAATTGGTCGTTTAGCAATACATAATCCGTGTTAAAATATTGTCATACTTTGTGTCTGTTTATTCTGTGGCAAGTGATTTGCATGAACAAATCATTGACCTTGTCTTTGGACGGAACTTCATCTTTACCATAAACAAAAAACCTCTTTGATGCCAATGCTATAGTAAGGAAACTTGATTTTTATTTTATTATTAAGGGAACGTGTTTTTATTAATTTTTAGTAGGGATTATTGAAGATAAATATATGATTTATGACTCTAGTAAAGACGTTATGGAATTCAAAAAGTTTAAGTAATTCTTTAACCGAACTTCAATAAAATATACTTACCAAAAAGTTTCAGAATAACCTTATAATGTATTCTTTTTAATGTAAAAATATACAGTATTAAAACTTTACGCCCACAGTCGAAATTAAGTAAGTATTTACGCATTAATTAATTAAGAAGGTATCTACTTCCAAAATTAAGGGGCACAAAAAATAATTAAAAATGACTTTAATTGCCATGTAATATTAAACGCACAAGAAGTACATAAAAATGTCGTAAAACTTTAATTTGGTAATACAAAAACGAATAAGATCGTTTATAAAGCATTACCAGCCTTTGTATAGCTTTTCTTACTAGTGCATAAAATTAAAAGAAAAAAAAATATATTAAAAAAAAACTAGCTTTGACGCCTGCGTGAACAGTATTTTTGTATAGTTTTTTTGATCAATTTTGTTTTTTTCAATATGACACTTACCAAAAACAAAACCAATTATTAATACATTTTTAAAAGTCAACACACACATACACATAACACACACACATACACACACATTTAATTCATTTTTTTCTTATTCAGTAACTTGAATGTCACTTCCAACCTTCTACAACGGTTACGGCAATTAGAAACTTAACAAGTCGGTTAAGAGATGAAAGATAAAGGAGTATGTAAAGTCATTGGCACATCACATCGTGCGGTCTAACACGACCCGAAACTGTTTGAGATAACATCTAATGTTTTTAAAGTTTGTCCGTCTCAGGTGCTCCAGTTACATCGTGAAAGAAAGAAAGAATATTAGCTTATTTAGCAAAAACAAAACGCGCATTTCTATAGTAAGGCATTAGTAAGACATTAGTAAGGCCAAAAGCCTAGTATCCCGAACTTTTTTTTATTAAGTCATGGTTATAGAGATTCGAGCCACTATGCCAGTTCGTATCACGTATAGTTAGTCGTTACTCTATTACCTACTTGGTAGTTTTAAATTTAGAACACGGTGTTTTTGGCGGCATTTTTAGTGGTTGCTTTACGGAATTTTCATTGGTTGTTTTTATTATTCGCTATTATTACAATTGAATATTGTGAGGATAAATTGGTCGTTTTATATCTTAAGTGTCTACACAGCAAAGGAATCTTTGGTACATGCGTTTTTTTTTAATGGAGCTGAGAACTTTATTGTAGTATTTATTGACTACCTCAGCGAAGCTAGCCGAGAAGACTGACACGATACAATTGCAGCTAAATACTGCAAAAACATTAGAATTAGTTAAAAACATTAGTTAAATCCGCATTCTAACAGAAAAAAATAAAACACTTTTTAAACTACAAATACTAATACTAGCTAAATCTCGGAACAGAAAAAAAAATGCGCAAACCGTGTTAAGTCAAAAGAAAAAAAAAACTAGAACATTGTATGTATAACTAAGTACAGACCTAGGTTCCCGGTTAATTAGTAATTTGATTGTTTCCAAACTGAGTGAGGCGTCAGTTTGATTGTTCACGAAAAAAGACAGAGAATTTGTGTGCTACGCCGTAGCAGTGTCTACGAGGTCTACGAGAATTTTAGTCATATTTAAAAGGGTAGTTTTTAGATATATGCGAGTTTAGTTAGGTTACTATTTATAAAAAATATACTTTCAGTTCTAAATCCACACTGACATTATAGGTATGAATGTGAAAATAACGCTGTCTGGTTTTTTGTTTGTTAAGTTTTGACGTCGCTAAATCTGAATCACGAAATTTAATAGAAGGACAAACCCTTCTCTAGATTTTAGGCAATAGTATTTTTTTGTATATAATTTACCTATGTAATTTATCAAGTCAATGAAGCAGCCGTAATTGTCTAATCGTCTTTTCATTGGATGATATCATATGATAAAATTAAAAACTATTCTACATTTCTACCAATTTCTCCTTTCGCAGGTCTGCTGGAAGAAATTTCTTTATGAAATAAGCAGTACCTTTGTACATTGTTTTCTTTTGTGATGTTCATTATCTATTAATTATATGTGTGTACATAAATAGTTAAATATTAACTATTGTCTACATTTCTACCAATTTCTCCTTTCGCAGGTCTGCTGGAAGAAATTTCTTTATGAAATAAGCAGTACCTTTGTACATTGTTTTCTTTTGTGATGTTCATTATCTATTAATTATATGTGTGTACATAAATAGTTAAATAAATAAATAAATAAATAAAAATAGATAATCCTTTTATTTATTGTCTACGTCAATTCTTTTCTCTCCAGCCAGTCTCATCCTTCATAGTCTCACAAAGCAAAAAGTCAGTAAAAGTTAGTCTTCTAACTAACCTCAGATTTAAAAAAGCAACTTGTAAAAACATATCGCGTGTTGCTTCTCCCGCGTTCTTGCAGAGTTCACCTCTGAAAATGGGTTACTAAGGTGGCTATAGTAAGACGACATTTATTAGGGCGAATAAACTGTTACTACTTATTGCAACACCCGGCACTGAATTCTGAGGGCTTTAGCTTTAGTTCAGCTCTCGCGGAAACGGCGGTTTAACAGATTTCGAGAAAACTCGGAGTGAAGCTGCCACTTAGATACTTCGTTACCTTTTAAAGGGGGAAACGTTATTTTGGGAAGCTTTTCCACTATGCTGCTGAAGGCGAAGAAAAGAAAATTTCTGACATGGTTATTTACCTACGTATTTTTGAATGACAAACTCTAATAGAACAATAAGCCATTGAATTGGCCGACTTTTAGTTCGTTTATGTATTTTATGTAATAATAAAAGCGGTTTCAGAGTTACATCTCCTCAACCTTGTGTGCTGTTGTCATCCTATTTCACTCAGCGCTAGTGCTAGCTCATTTGCTATTATTTATGTAATACATATCTTTTGTAAACTACACATATTCATATCCGAAATAGTTACCTACTAAGCCAACTGACGCATGTGACAAAATATTTTAACATTCATGTTTTCTCACAAAATATTCATTATTAACTGGCTCTATATGTTCAGTGAATCCGCTAGAGAGCAAATGACAGCAACGCTGACCGACTGCTGTCTAAATTAAATCCGAGCCGACAGCGAGCCGCACTCAAATGTAAACGGATAACCTATATCTAAATGTACGGTAGAATTAAAATGGAAACTTGCGAAGTTGTGATTTTTTGTTTCATTTTTTTTTTGTCTGTAAGAGGCTGCCAGTACCGATCTGATCACAAAACTCAATCGTTGATTGAAAGCTTCGCCACGGCCGGGTGCTATTGCGGATATTAATATTTTTTCAGTAAAAATAACCGGACGGATTTGTAAGATGAAACTAGTAACGAATATTTTAGTATCAGCAAAAAAGTTGTTTAGTTAAATGTTATTATTGTTTTTCAAAGTTGTTACCTTGTAGAAACTACTTATTATCTTATTTGTTTGTTTCTCAAATAAGTCAAAAGATAACAAAGATTTATTTTTTTATGTTGAAGGCACTGTTAAAAATAAGGTAATATCTATTTTTAAATTGATTATATTAAACTGTTGTTGTTGTTTTTTGCTTTTGTAAGAAATGGTATGAGTATGACAATCTTTTTAAAGGAAAGTCCTTCAAAAAGGTAGTCATATTCTTGTGCAGCCTGCCCACCCTCACTTAAGGAGAGTATTCGTAGATTCGTAGTCCGATCTAGGGGTCAGACATCAGCGGCGCGGTGTCCCACTCGCGTTTCAAAGCGATGTCAGTAAACCGTAGAGAGTTAACTTGCTCGCCGATGCCCGCTAGTGCCGCTAGGAATTTCTTAAAAGGAACCTCGTGATCCTAGACTGCAAAGTAAACTAAAGGAATATTAAGTAGTACAAAACACAAATTGCAAAATGGACATGGGCAGGCTATAGCCAATAAAGTTGCATTCTGCAACAAAACTTGGGCTAAAGCAGCGACTGACTGAAGTCCGATCAAAAACAATCGTCGATGCGACAGGCCAAGGAGATGGTATGATGAGTTAAACTTCTGTCTAAAGAATTAGCCAGATGTAACTAAGAACAGGGAAAAGTTGAAGAACGGAACGGAGGCTTTTATATTGCAGTGGGGTACAACAGGCTCATAACAGTAATGTAAGAAATGGTAAAACATCAGGAGGCTCTCGTAGAGCAGTTTAGACACGGGCTTGATTCAGATAGCAGAACCTATAGATTCTTGTCTCAGGATATCTGACCATTGGCAGTTTGAATCTTTATTAATATACTAATATAAAAATCGTAAAGTATTTTTCTTTGTATCTAGTACATTCAAAAACTATAGGACCGATTTTGATAATATATTTACCAATAGAAAGTTGCTTAATCATTGAGTGACATAGGCATATATTTAATACTTTCACGCAGGCGACGTCCAAGTGTAAAAAAAAAAACAAATGTATCTTGTCCATTTATGAAATGAATACTGGGAATACTTATTATGTTAACTTTACAGCAAAAACTTCACAAGGTTTTTCAGAAGTCTCATAAATACACCGAATATTCTATTCGTCCAAAACTTGCCAAAGCAGATAGAATAACAGATACATCAAATTCATCCAAATCAAGATGGTGGCTATAAAAAGTATTATGAATTCGAGACTCGCGCCCAAGTGCCAAATCCCTGACGGGCGACGAATTTTAAACAACACACAGTTATTGATAGTTGGATTCGTGTCGAGTTTTATTTGTCATTCTGTTAAATGTACGAAGCGACTTATTGCGAATTATTGTTTTGAACTCATAATAGACCGCCACGAAAAACTTTATTAGTGTCATAAAAGTTACATTCTAGATTAATACTCGGAATTTGCTCATAAACTGCGCTAGAATAACTGCTTTAAAACGTGAATTGAAAATCTTCTTTTTGTGATCCACTTAAAATTTTATATTCTTGAAACGCATCCTGAGGTAAGTGGATAAACAAAATTATGCGGGTATTAGGCCAGACCAAGGTTAGAGCAATTTTAGCGGTAACAAATCATATTTGAACGTATGACGTGATGCATTATCTAAATATAATTCCGGAAACAATGTAATGTATGCGACATCATAATTTTATTGTTAGTGTAAAATAATATTCGTGTTCAAGTTCAGATTTGGCAAGTTAATTTACTTCGCGAGTAGCCTTGTATCGGTGGCATTTACAAAACAAGTAAACAGCTATAAAACATCGCGTTGAATACTCTTGAGAACTCTTCAATGCTTATGGTTGGCGAAAATTTGGCAAATTATTTGACATAGAACCTCTAATTAATTAGAGTTTTCTGAAATTAGTTGGTAATGCGTAATAGAAATGTTGCTATGGTCTTTTTGATTAGGTGAACTTGAGAGTGATTTAGTAAGATGATAAAATACGAAGATAGTAAAGAGTATCGCTCGCAAATGTTTATTTGTTTATCCTATGTTTATTTACACATTACAACAATTACACCACCGGAGCACAATTAGCTCAGAATCTGTTACTTTCTAACATAATGTGCGACTTAGAGTAGTACTTAGTCATGAATAAGCGGCGTGGCGGTCATCACAGTCTTACACTTACAAAATAAAGCTTAATAAGGATAATGAAACTCGTAAACACTAGACAGAAGAAGATAAAAGCCTACTTATATAGTTGGTGTAAAAATTTGCTCTTTAACCCAAAAACCCTTTATAAAATTCCGTTTCGGTCGAGTGCGGTGTTTGGGCCTTGGGTGAACAACGTATTGTAAACGACAACCCTATTTTACAAAGTATGGCGGTTAGCACCGTTTTGACTTACCGCCCTTTGATTCATAAGAATTATTAATAATGTAACATTTTATAGTCAGAACATACACGGTACTTAATATGATAATTTTATGGTGCTCGTTGAAAATAATTATCACGTAACGATAGATTGGTCAGACGGTCATTTATTTTTGAATTATGAAATGTAATTTTGTTGACTTAGTTAATTACTCAAAAGATTTTTATCAGTTTGACAAAGAATCCTTGGTTTTCCATTCTATTGGCATTGGCTTGCTGGTAGTGTTGGGTTTTGGCCATATATGCCATACAGCCAAAAATAAAATATTATTAAAAATATTATCTAAATATTATTTAAGGATGTTGTATATGCAGTTGTAACTTAAAGCATTCACGCGTAGGAGCCAACTTTGGAGTAACTGAGTTCCGAATCTATGCAGGAACTTCTTGGAAATTCAATTACATTTCAACGAGTTCTAACAACATAAGTTGCTTTCATGAAACTCAACATTTTACCTCGACTGAGGCAAATAAAGAACGATCGCTAGAATTAATATTAATTGAGGTTATATTTAAAACAAGATATGAATAAATTATGTGAGCATGAACAACTTGATTTGTTTTTAATGTTATTGCATACGATGTTGTATTTGATAGCGAGTAATTTTGATATGACTGCAATTGAATAAACTGGCGCTTGGACCACTCTTGCTGATTGTTTTTATTGAACTTTTCAATTGTGTCATCGCGGTCATCGTGGGTCAGAGTTACACTTTATTAAGTACGGTGGTAAATTATCTATATGTTGAGTGTGAGTTGTTTTTACGTTAACGCTTCGAAATGTTTACCGCGTTTGACTCTCTCGATTGGTTCAATTTGGAGCGGACCAATTGGAGCGCCGAACGTCATAAACGAGTCGATCGCGTTAACATTACACAAACTCGCACCAGGCACTCTGAATTCATTCCACTTTTTTGCCGAACTCTGAAGTATAAGGAAATCATTAGTTAGAAATAAGTCTTCTATGTTCGTGTTAAAATATATTCAATTGCCTATTGTTGTTATAAGACATGTTTTTTTTTGTTTAATAAACAGCGATAATGGTCAAGCAAAACTCTATCAAATATAGGCTTGTTATCGCAAATTGTAGCAAAAAAAAAAACCATTTATAGATACATTGCGCTAATAGTAGCACAGTGTGTACCTATATTGTATATACCTATATTGTTATCTGAAATTCTATCAGTAATTACAATAACGTACAAAAATATTAGTCTGCCGTTTTTTACAACATTTCCTCTATTGACCGAGTTAATATTATTGTAATTAGATACCTAAACTAAATAGGTATTTAATTAATAAATAACGGTGTTATGGTTTACTAAAATTTTAAATTTAACGGTGGTACTTATATGAACTAACATGGCTACGAAAGGCAACGAAACGAGCAGATGGACCCGAAATAAATACCTAATAATAAAATCCTTAAAATAGTATTTAACAACAGGAAAAGTTTTAATTATTCCCAGTAAATTAATTTATCGCCTTTATGTTGTTAAACGTTAACAAGGAAAAACACTCGCAAAATAGAAAGTTAAACAAAAAATATAACAGCTAAACAACAATCAATTTCAACAATACATTTGACACTTCCCGATTTGCGATTAGACAACTCGCGTGACAAAGTTGATCAGTCATTCAAGGTCGACCGATACAGTGAGTGAGTGAATGAATGAATGGATACCAGACGAATGAACAAACACAATACAGTGTCCCCTTTGAAAAAAAAATCAATAAAAGTGACTTACTGGCATACAGCTTTTTCCACATATTTATGAAGAAGTCACAGTACTTGAAGTTAATGTAAGTTTGTATCGCGTACGTCTAACCAGGGCACTAGGAAGCCGCAGAAGTAAAGGCTATCAAAAGGCAGTTAGTGCGCATATCAAGATATCACGACAATGATAAACGCGAGGTCGAATCTGCTTTTTGCGAGGTCTCGACGCGGCCTTCGCAAAAATTAGCGCGATTTACATAACGCATAGGTACCTACATTATTTACATTATCTAGACGAGTACGGATATTGATAATATAAATGATGATAACGCTTATGAGATCATGTCTAACGAAATATGAGAACTAGGAAATGACTAGGTCAGCCTGTGTTAGCGTTGGAAGCTGTTTATTTTATTATTTAAGCTATATGATCTAAAGCAAATATCACGGGTCTGTGGAAAATACGTCTTCGGGGAATGTTTATTATATTTACAAATAAACTGCCAAATACTATACTGTAAGTAACACTTTTGTGTGGAGATCATTAGAATAGAAAGCATATTTCACTTTGTTCACAAGTTTAACCTAAAAGCATCGTTTAGTAAATCATCCACATTGTATTGTGAGATTATAATGTAATCGTCAATGCCACTCGGCTCCCAAGTCTGTCATTAACCAGTAACGTAATTACTGTAGTATGAATAATACAAACGAAACATGTAGATAATTACTAAGTGTCTCGTTAATTTTAAAAATAGACGAGTAACCTCAATCACTATTTTAAAAATATTTGAACACGTGTCGTCTTTTCGTGCAGCAAACACGGATCTACCTCACATGTTAGAGCTTACGAAAAGGCGCCTAATTAACCTAATTAAATGGTTCTCAATAATAAAATGTCCATTCATTTACAAGCTGATCTATTAGGAGGTGCTACACTCCAGTTTAGATTAATTGATGATAACTGACGACGCCGCCTTCTATTATTACCATCAATATTTAAACACGACCTAAAATAGATATTTTATATCGCCAGATGAACGATAAACGTTCCGAAAGAAGAGTAAGCACGATTTTATTTAAATCGTAAAAGGGTACCGTGGGTGGCGAGGGCGCTGGGTGACGCTGTGATTGCCTCGTCAAAGTGTACTGATGAGATTCCCTACGGCTAATTATATCGACTATCAATCGAGAAAGTGCCGCTTGCGACACGAATAGAATTGCTATAATTATAGTAATGAAATAATAGATTGGGTGTAGGAGTACTCGTCTGGCTCGCTTGCCGCGATACCGATGCCGCCCCGATCACTCCTTTTTGAGTTATTAATGTACACGATGCGGGCCAGCAACCAATATTATTTATTAATCACCCGATGGAACCGAATGCTATCGCCACTTAACGCGGAGACGGAGTTAAGTTTACCGAGGGAAGCAACCGGTGCGTACTTCCTCTCGAGCCGAGCCTTGCGCCAACGGGAGCCGCACAGAATGACGAAATTAAATTGCCGTCAACATTTAACCGAGCAATTAGTGAGCGGGTTTATTGGGCTGGCATTAAATCTCGTTAAATACAGAGCACTGTATGATTAAGATATGTATGGGGAAACTTGATACGAATCGATTCTGAAGGCCGACGAAACGCAATCAACTATGGTTTACATTGAAATGTGAAAGGATACAATCGATTTAATTGTATTTATCACTACGATTGTCAAATTCAAAAAGTTCAGAAATAGTTGAGGTCACAGCATAATCAAGTAAGAAACTCCACAAACAACACTCGCTTATAAAAGATTCCGCGTCTTATTCGACGTCGATCTATGATAATCTCACGCGCAAACATAATATAAGGAAACGGGAAATAAATGGATTGTAAACGTTGAACGAATTCGAATTTACATTTTAGTATTGTTTGCTGGCAGTGAGACGTCGTATGGTGGTATCGTTCGGGATAAACAAAAGAGTTTAGTGTTTACGTGGTGCGTAACATAGGGGTGAGATATTTATTGGTCGTTTTTATCGTCAGTTATATTTGTGAATAATGTAACATGGGAACGGTGGCGCGGCGGGAGCCGGGACGATGCGGGCGCCGGCTCGGAACGACCCGCTGACCCACTCTCCTACTCACTTGATTACTGCACCGACGATTCAATTGGACAAAGGCTGAAAACACGGTTAATGCGATTATATTTATAATGCTCCCTTACTGAGTTGGTGACGTTAAATATGCAAATTGCCTGTAATTTGCAACCTCTGTCCAAAGTAGTCGAGAGAAAGGTCAGGGTTGTCTGTTGTTTTATTGTGAAACTTACCGTAAATCGAGGTACGAGGCATTCTGTCACATAAGCTGCATGTGCAGGTCGGCTTACCTGAAACAAAATGCGGGCTTGTTAAACAACTGCATAAAGCCGACTAACTACGTACAGATCATATTATATGCAATGCAGGTAATAAAATTAGGAGCACGTATTCAATCTCACATAGCGACAGAAATTACAACGTGGTGGCAGTAGGATTTAATTCCGTCTGAGCCTATAGTCCAACAACTTTCCGCATAGAAATTGAATTTCTATTGTGTCGGTCACATGTACTAACGTATCTAATATATCACATTCACCTATGAGCTTTCTAAATGTGGCTAGAAAATCATTGTTATATCATACAAAATTTAGCACGGTATGGTTCTAAGATTTTTCTTAAAGAAGGGAAAATTATTCTTAAAATGTAAAGACAGTGAAGGTACTGCATGTAAAGAGCTCTATTACTGCGAAGGAGTTTTCAAAAGACACGTTTGAGGCTAAGCTTCGTTTGCCTTCAAGAATGTTCAACGTGAATCTCTAGAATTGTAAATAGATTTTGAATTGGAAGCTGAGGATTGTTATCGAGCAGTAGATATTGCATGTGAGTGCAATAAATAAGAGAAGTTTGGAATATTCAATATTAAAACAAAAAAATCCCAATCACTGCTGGGGGGAGTTGTTTTGGACTGTATCCGTGGTTTTAGACTGTTACTGAAGAAATTCTTGTGGGTTTTAGTCCGTAAAAGTGTGACGCTCTTACACTCCACCCAAAGTTGGAAAAAGTTGTTAACACTATTTTGTTTCTTACTATAATTCATTATCTCTGTTGATTTGATGATGAACTGTTCGATCGGAATAATATAAGCAAGAATGAAAGCCGCGTCTATAACTACCTACTGCGTTCAAAGTAGCAAATGTCACACAAGTAGTAACTTTTTACAAGCTGCATAAAGTGTTAGACACGTCTATTTGCACGAGGTTATTAAGATTCTAATAGATTCTCAATGGAATACCGTCTGCATGCATACGTAATGTCTAATGATCGGTGATATGGCCGCGCCTGTTTGTACCGCAACGCCTTCGTGAACGATAGCCTTTCATTTAGCCAATTATCGCTTTAAATATTACCAACGTTTGATTGGTTTTTTCAATGTTTGTATTCTATTGCATGGGAATCACTTGAATGATAGTGAAGAATGTTTACAGCTATTCCATTACCAGGTGTTTCATTTCCTGTGTTAATATTAATTACTTTATTAATGCCAGTAGAAGCAGTTCCGCATATGTTCACTCCCTTCTTTGTTTCTGTTGAAGTTTGTTACTTCGTAACAACTTAATTTGTTATTGGATTGCTTAAAAAATCTTGCTTAACATATTTTTAATGATATAAACATTCATTATTGATATCTGTCAGTTGAAACTTAAGCTAATTTGTCATAAACATGTTCGGTAGTTGCTCAATTTTGTCTGACACACCTATAAGACCTCAATGCGTAACACGACAAACAGACAAATGATTAAATATCGTTCAACATGGAGCTACTATTAGTTACAAGTGACCGTAATGTTTTATGATATCTATAATTCAATGCGTGGCATTGCAAAAGCCGCCGCAGTCAATACACTAAATAAATAATTCATTAACGTGCCCTTATAAATGCCGCCGATAGCTGCCAACAAAAATACGTTTCACTAATTAATTACGTTTCAACAAAAACATGTCCTAGGAGTCAATTATTGTGTTTTGTGATAATTCGTTTATTCCAGGCAATACACTTTTATGATGGCTATAGAAGTATAGATGAACTCGTATTATGGTTTTAGGTGTAATTATATTTATTTATTGAAAGTGTCATGAGTAAGGTTAAAAAGTGCATATCGTGGTTTAATTTTAGAATAAACATTTAATAGTACTGTTTATATGTTTTTAAATATTCATTGGATTTTTTTATTGAAATTATAAAAAGCTTTTCCCTTATGCATAGCGAGTGTTTAATGTTTACGGTTGGAGTGAGAGGGCGAAGGGCTAAAGGGCCCCCGCTCGACTGATTATTGTTTTACTTAACTTTTTATAGCCCATCGCGCGGCCACCATTCCCTGCTCCGTGGGGTTGTATTCTCGTAGTGTTGTACACAATGTTCTTGCGTGTTACCAAGTTATTTTACTAAGAACAGTTTTAAAACTTTTAATTGAGTTTTAGTTGCTAGCGGATGTTTTATTTGTAGTTTATGGCACTAATATGAGCTTATTAGCATTATATAAACGTTATTTTTTTTTTATTTGTTTTGTTTTAATTCTATGACCTTTTCTATTTTAGTGTAGGTATTGAAAACAAGATTTTAAATTAATTAAGGCTGCCATAACTTTTTTATTCTCAAAAAATTAGGTAACTAAACTTTTTACAGTTTTATGATGCTTATTTTTATTACAATTCCACAAGACAGTGTCTAAAGTCTTCATATCTCCAAAACCTATAAATATTTGGCCACTGAAAATATTTAGCGGACAAAAATCCAGAGAGAATAAGCAAGCACGAAGTGAAAAGTCTAGTTATTTCTATTCCCACAAACTCGAACATTGGTGAACAAACAGTTGGTATTGGATCGCTCCGAAAGGCGGCACTAAACTGGAGTGACAGCCCACCATGCACGGAATACAGTTACTATTTTTTACGATAGAATTGGGCAGTTTCTGTTTTTTGTACATTATTGTGTATAATATATACTAAATAATTCTAAAAAGAAGAAGTTCAACAGTAGAAGTAGAAGATTTCTGAGGAAGAGTGGGCGCGGCATAGGAACATCTCACTATCTCTTTTGTACACTCTTATCCTGTGGCGGTGACGTCACATTTTAGTTTGTGCATCCTTTTTCTGTTATTTAACAGTTGCCTCTTTCGCCATATTTGAAAGGTTTCCACTTACTTAATTTCAAACGGAAATAGAAAAATTCTATCCATTTGCGATTTTGGTTACTTACGGAATCTATTTACTGAGTTTCCCGAGTAATTTTATATCGGATATTAGACCTGTGAATGTCTGAATATAGTTTTCGTGTTCGCATTTCTAAATGTTTAGTCTTTTTAGCAATAAAAAACAGTAATCTAAATATAATTTAGAGATAATAATATATTTTGTTTATAGAACGGACATGATACTTATTTAAAATTAAAGTAGTCAATAATTGATTTACTAAGCAAAAATTCAATACCACATACTTACTAATAGTACATCTATGTAAAATATGTATTATTATGTTTGGAATCTATAAGTACTAAACAGCACTGGAGCGAACTGAGATAAACATGTACTGTACACGGCATTGAATATTTGGTTTATGATATAATGATATATGAAATGATCTAACATTTGACTACTTCGATTTTAAATGTCCAAGTGCTCGCGAGTGTTTTTAATACCCGTTCTGTAAACAAAAATAAGATAAATGATTATATCTAAATTATATTAAGAGTAATACTGTTTATTGCTGCTAAAAAGATAATTTTTATAAGAGTTATTTTAAATTAATTATCAGATCTGCGACATATTTCGCAACTTTCGAAAAAAATAAACTTACAATAACATGAAATACAACTCACCAATACAAAACATCCCAAGCACAAAAATTAAATTACAATATGAAAGGACTTTATTTAAAAAAGCGTATGAATGAATAAAATGCAAAGAGAGACAATCCACTTTCCAGATGATTCTAGATTCGTGTGAATTAATTCAATGAGTTGATTATTCCCCGACCGTTTCCTGGAGCAATAAGAACGATAATGTCGAGCACTATCTCACTCGCACGTCAAAGGTTGACTGAGGAGCGAGAGAGATAAAAAAACGGGAAGAGATTATGTGGTGCCAGTGAGATTTTTGTGAGTCACACTGGGGGTCTACCCATGACGTCATCACCTCATGCCACAGTGTAAACATTGAAGAGCAATTTAACTCCCTTATCGATTACATCAGTAAAGTGCCTTTACGATTCTAACAATGGATGCTTTGTTTCTGTCATGAACTTAATATGGCCTGATGACAGTTTAAATAACAGGGAAAAGATCGATGATTTGCCTGATTATGTTTGGCTTAGAACTTAGGGGACACGTGATGAGAATGCCGAGTTGGAAGCTTGTGGGAAAAACTACACGTGCCATTGTCATGATTATATTAAGATTCATTGCAATTACAGATACAAGGACTACTCTAATGGGTTTATTAGAGACTTTATGATACGAAACGTCAGTTTATATGACTATAATATGGCAGAATTTTGCAAAGATACTGATAAGAACATTATGATTTCTAGTAATTTCGCAGCTGTTATACTTTCCAACAACAATCTGATTTTATTCGAAGAACACTTGTTTCGTGATACTATGAAAAAACTTACAACCAAACAGTGTTAATACTAACTTTATGTTGCTTTAGCCGTATAAAACGCGTTCACACTAGAAAAAGTTTCAGGTATAAAATCTAGGCAGTTTGACAGCGATGCTACCGCAGCTAATCCCATTTTCGTATTTAATAAAGTCGAAAATTCTCGTTATATTTTTATGTAGACTTTCTTTTCGGAATAGTTCAGTATTTTAGCTGCTACTTTGATGAGCATCTCATCTGCTTTATTTTCACAACATTCAGTGTGACTTTCTTTTATTTTCTTCTGATTTAAATTATTTCCTTTATTGCAATGACTTGTAATATCAAAAATTTCAATTTGTGAACGATACTGCAATAGTTGTTATCTTTAGCGTAATAATCCTCTAATCGGTTCTATTCATCACGAATATGATATTGCTATTTTTATAGACTTTAAGTATCAAGCTTATATCTTCGTCTTACACTCTAACCAGCTATTTATATTCAGTTCCAACATTATTCATCATTTTCCTCTAACCATTATGTAACAGGTTTAAAGATGAAAGCATAATGTGGGCCAATCTTCTATTACTTAGCATTCTCCCGTCACTTTTATATGATGCTAAGTGACATGCACTGACAACCATATTGTTTGTCATTGAATTGCTGCATCATATCATAGCTCGAATAAATCTAGAAGTGACAAGAGACATTCGAACAGATCCGGATTCGCTCACGGATCTGCGCGAGGTCGGTTCACATCGTGCCGACGACGTATAATTTGCGATAACATTGGAATAAACTAGATAAATGCATCTAGTGTTCGCCAGTGCTTTAAGCTTATCTTCCACATTTACAAATTCTAATCGTTAAATATCTCACAGTTCGCAATTAAAACAAATGAACGTTCTTTACTGATTCTAAGTGGCCGTTTTTATAAAAACATGACTGCGGAAAGCAGAAAATCGGATCAACTCTGATGTCATCTGAGTTTCTTTGTTTTTGCCAAAGCTCTCTTGATGAAATAAACCTTTGATCCTATGTTGGGTTAGCGAACATGTTAAATGCCTTGTTGAATAGATTACTAGTTATAAAATACATAGATTAAGTTCTCGTATCAGGTTTCTCTTCTATGAACACTACATATAAGTGCGAATTTATAGCCTTGTAACATGCTCAAACCCCACTAAAGAGTTATACGAACGTCACATAAAAATCATATTATTGACGTTTATCGATTGGCAATAAAAATGATCAAACGGCTAAATGTCTAGATTTGCTATAAACGTTATCCTAAAAATGGTTCAATATGAATGTAGGCGATGCCGGATATTAAACGCCAGCTTGGCGATAGTTATATTTAACTTGTCGAGTGCCGTGTAAGTTTTTAATAAAACTTAGTTTCCTCAAATTTTGATTTATACTTTATCTGCAACGTAATATCGCGACATTTTGCGGAATATCCACATTCTATCAAACGATATGTAGAACACTTATTACGGTTAATCATAGAGAAGTTAATATATGCACTTGTAAAAAGTAAATTAATGCTAAAGGATAACGATTTCCATTGAAGTGTTTATTGCTTCGTGATAATAATAAATATTAGCCACCAAACATGGAATCATCAGGATGTAATATCAATTAAATCAATTTGATACGCAGCGTATTTTTTCCCACAATTTATAATGAAAATACCGTATTTATATCACTTCCTGTGTCTAGCCACCGATAAAAAAAAAGTGATAAAACTCGCGTTCGCAATTTGTTTAGTGAGTCACTTGCGACGGTTTGCATTTTAACGTATATTGTATTAAATATCATTTATTTTAAGTCTCGGTTCCGCACATTGATAAATGATATTTCCATGTTATTTTCCGCGATATGATCTTAGCGCAGACCAGACAGACAATTGTAACTGGCTTATGAACAAAACATCACTGACGCGTTGTGGTACCTACTTATGCGCATACACATAATATAAAGGCACACAACGCTACAATAAATCAATTTACACTGATAGAGTAGATGATATCCCAACTGAGTAATCACATAATTAATTCAATGAAGTATGGTGGCATTAATAGCTCATGTTAGTAATTTTCGGCCATAAAAATGATAAATGCTGATACTTTTTAGAAAAGTTTTATAATTACGCCCGTTTAATAGAAATGATAAAATGTATTAGCATAATCACTAACCGAGATGTGTCGTTAATTCTCGTTTTGATCAGATATAATTTTTAAATGTTTGTTGTTATTGTAAAGGACACAGAAGACGGGGATATTTGTGGAACAATTGAAGATGTAACTGGCCTTTTAAGTTCCTTAGATTTGTCAGCGCGTTTGCATTCGGGGAATACAATGAGTTCCACGGATGTCTCTTTGGGAATCCCAATTCTATCTCGTTAATCTTCTCAACGTCGTTTAAGTGCGATGAATTTGTTGTAAACTGTATTTATCGGGTTAAGTTGTGGCTTCGAACAGTTATTTTAAATTTTGGATAAAGATTGATTGCATTTAAACTTTCTTGTTTTTTAACATCATCAACAGAAATCATTCCTGCTGAAAGACGTTCACTGTTGGAACCAGGCTCAAGTTTCACCACAAAATGAACTCCTGGGACTTTGGAACAACGGCAAAGAGGAACAGGAGTCAGTAAAAATCTGACACGTCCTCCTGATCTGCCTAAGAACGGGTGAAGTAATTTCTCTCAGATTATTTCTCATCTAAAAAGTAATGCAAATGTGAACGGTTTTGCATCCATCGGATTCCTGCGACCTTCACCAACTCTTACTAATAATCAGTTTATTTTCAATAATAAAGAAAAAACAATAGTTCCACAACGAACATAATTACACAATTAACGTCACTTATCTAATGCACGGTGAGCTGTTAGTGGGAGGTGATATATCCACTTACTTGTTAGTGACGGAAGTGTTAATAGGTACAACGTGCGAAGTAGTGTGTAGTGCACGATACTCACCGCTGTTGGCGTAGAGATCGTGAAGCGTATACAAGGGATAGTCACCTCGTCCAGTCAATTTGCACAGGTAGGCCGACAGCAGCACTGCCTCGTGCCGGGGATCCTGTCCCCCGTGGCTCGCTGCCGGACGCATCAGCGACGATATAGAAAAATCCGTCAGCCCCTGAGCAGCACCACCCCATCCATTCGAACTACACAACTTACACTCCTCCTTCATTGTTCCAATAACACTAATAAATATAACTCTATTATCCGTTTTTTTTGTACTCGGTTTGTACTGGGCACTAGTAAATCACATATAAAAATATCCGTGGGCTGGCTCGCACATCACAGAAGATATCACAGCAGCAAGTTCGGCGTCTGTAATCCGGTCCTATTAAAACAGAAATCTGTGTTGAATTCCGCTGTCCAAGAGATAGACGTCTAATATAGACTCTATAACTATTTAAGCGGGACTCTAGTTTGGACTAGCTTCACTTCCCAGAAACGAAATCAGTCCAAACACGAAATTTACCAACACATACAAATCGCCTATCGTACAGTCGCCAACAACTTAATCGCTGTATATTTAACAATTATGACATTTACAACAAATTTTATTGGCGACTGTATGAATTCAATCGCAAGCTTAATCTATACTTCGATGTAAAACATCTTCGAGTTATTTATTGGTTGCGTTTCATGAATCTCTCAATAAATTCTTAGGTAGCTCTGAACTTTGACATTGAAACGTCATCTCCCACACTGAAACCAATAAGGTCCTCAATTTGTAAAGCGATAGCTTCATTTGCGTCATATATAGCACTTGTATGATAGTAGAGATGACACTTTAAACATCGTATTAAATTATGATGCAATTTAATATGTTTTGGTTGATAATGTCAAATTTATTAGCCGTAAATGCAATTAAAACGAGTTATTACGCGGTACTGGCGACGGTTTGCGAAACAAGTTTATTGGGAGATGGCGACGATTATGCATGTGATGGTAAACAAACATAAAACGTAGTTTGGTGTGGTGTAGGCGAGCGCTGCATTGCGGCTGTGCCGGGTCAGAGGTGCAATGCCGTCGGACGATTAAAATTGCGAGCGATGCGCTATTGTTGCTCATCCTGATCCTACACTCGACGACGTCTAATCATCATTCGTGCGTTACGGTCCGTTATCGTCTAACTAATTTAAACTGCGTCATTCATGTGTTCGACGCATTGATCGTTGTTCTCAGACAGCCTTGACGTCATCTTGACCCAACTGTTCTCAATGTAAATTCAAAATAGAATGATATACTTGCTTATAAATGGTTTTAAAATGTCAATAGTTTTATGTTCCAAGTCAACGATGTGTCGCAAACTTACAGATTATCTGTTCGGTAAGATGGGCCGCAATCTGCATCATCGATCAAATGATACCGCCAATGAAACCGATCTGAACAGTTAGCTCGGTTCACGTCTTGAAACACAATTCCTGTGAATTCAACAATCTGAGTCCAACGATGATTCATTATTGTTTGTTTACACCACAACTTGTGGTGATTGTATCATAATAATATAGTAATACGAATATAGCAAAATATTTTCATCTGATCTGAATCTGTTTCGGAGAATCGGCATTATAGCGTTATAAATATTAATAGTGTGAGTTGAGTTGGGTTGTGGCTCGATTTTCAGTGACTGCAGACTACTTTTTATTTTTTGTTATCCATCGCTATTCGCTTACGTGCGCGGAATAGCGACGCAATAATGCACGTGGCCTTGAGTCCGCCGGTAAACAAACGTCACGTGTGCGCCAGTGGAAACATATTAAAAATCGGTGCTCGCGATCTTTTCCTACTGTTTTGTTAGTCTTCTGCGTATGTAAGTCACGTGCTGGTTATACATAAGTGCAGAGGATTACTTATCGTTAGCTGTAAAAGTATATACGTAGGTAATGTACGGTGATAAGTTTTTGTGAACGTGATTACTTAAATGAGTACTTAATTATCCTTTATCTGACAATTATTTAATACGATAGTTTTTGTTAATAACTGCCATTGTAGTACAAAGGGGTCGAATGAGCCTAAACTGCATGAGCTGGAATCTTCCGTAACACTTCCAAAGTTTTCGAGAAAAAAAAAGCTCACTTAATAATAGGTATAGTCGCACGTGCGATCGTGGGGCAAGCAGCTGCCGTGACAGATGTTGTCGACGGAAGGTCGCCCCCCCCCCTTCCGGCCCCCGCGAACCCTCCGCACTACCTGCCTCACCTGACTTACAACCTCACTCAATTCCACATTATTATATTTGGAGCACACATCAGGGCCCAAGGACCATAACATAAACACGATCCACCCTAATTAATCAAGTCCTTAAGTGCAACAATTATGGGCCATAACGATAAATCAAATTATGATAAAATTAGCAAAGGAAGAATTTTGCGCAGTTTTATTACAAGTAGTCACAGAAGTATGGAATACATCATGGCCTGTCCGATTCTTAGAATCAATCGTAATTTCTCATGCTTTTGATAGCACTGAAGGAATTCTTCGTATTCAGTTCAATATAAACTGAAGCTTCAATCCAAAGTTCTAGCGTTAGCAAATGGCGACAACGCTGTAAATATTTTGGCAATGTTTTCTGGCGGTCGCCCAATAGGACAGGCATTCAATAAGGTCTAATAACAAGCGCCCAGCACTTGATCGCTCAGCTTAAACGATGAGCTTTGGTTGAAGCGTGTGTCTGTGTGTCACGCGTGTTTGCATTTCTATAATATATGAGCTCGCTAGTTTCATGGACTCGGTTCACAATAACTCTTGCAGTTAAATTCTTTTGGCAGAGCGCCTTGGCTTCTGCCCAGGGACATCATCACCAATTCCCAATGCAGTTTTATTGTTTCGTTCCGGTGCTAGTGAGTTATGTTTGATGGTATTCATTTGCTTTTCAATAAATATCAATAGCTTCCAGGTCAAAAATGTGCCGTTGATAAAATCAATCGCTCGAAAGGGCAGCCCCTTTGATGCAGTTGGCAACTAATGTTGGCGAGATCCCAATTTGTGCCAACTACGGCTGTATACTTGCATCCACTCGTACTAGATACTGTTATGATATGTTATTTACCAACTCCTACAGACTCTGCTGTTAATGTATTTTTACCAGTGCCTATGTAGATGATTCATTGTGCTATGCGAATATATTATTTGAGTTCGTGACCATGTGCCCATAACACACTTATAATAATTCGACATTATTTCACTGATACTGTGTTTAAGAAACGTTGCAGTAAGAGTTGCTTTATCGCGAGTGAAGTTATCAGTATCGATTACCACTATCGTGACAGTGCGATAACTCAATACAATAAATAATCTAACACTTTCCTTTATGTATATTATGGCCTTTGATTTGTACTGGTTACTGCCAGATATGTTAATTTCAGGGTTTAAAAATAAAGAAAACCGTGTTATGATTTATTGGACAGTTTGTCAGTGGTTGTTTTGTTGTTGTTGATTGGTAATTTCAAAAGAACATCACGATCTCATTAATCATTATTAGCAATTTGCCGATGGCCCGTTCTCTGCAACCCGAGTAACGAAAGCACACTGGTCGGTTTCACAAGCATCACAAACTGCTTACATAAGGCATAAGGCGTCTTGCGTAAACTCCACTTAGGTGCACAGCTCTATCGTAAGTTAGCTTTAAGTTCACGTACGTCGGGCCGTGCGAAAGAACAGATCGATTATATCGGCCCTCCTTATTGCCCAATTGACTCCATAAATATTAGAGCTCAATGAAGGCTGTTGAAAAGAATTACAATGGAGCTTGAATCTGATTATGAGAGTTTAGAACTAAATGATGATTTATGACAGTTTAAATTTAAATCAATGGATTTTATAAATATCTTTGGAGTAGGTTCGCTGAAAGATGAAGCAGTAAACACGATAAAGCTATTAAAAGTTTCCCTTAATATAATTTATAAGCAATTTAGATCAAATTTAGACTTTAATAGTAAGTCTCATAAAACCTGGTTACGGTAATTGTCGGGAAATTATATCGAAACAAAATGGGAGACTGACAAAGCGATTCGTGACGACCCACATACGTGAGGTAGAAAGGAGCAATGAAAACTCTCTCGATGTCGGACGAGCACCGGACCGTGTCACACAGACTAATTTGTGCCAATCATGAGAACATTTTTTATCAGAATTCATTTGAATTTATATTCCGCCATGAAATAATGTTAAGCTCTGCTCTTCAATCCATTCAATTGATAAACAAAGAAGGTACTGTGATACATAATTAACCAGATGGTAGATCCAGCTCTCCCTAATCCGTAGCGGTAATTAAAGCATAACAACTCCTTACTGAAAGGTAAAGGAAAGCGCAAGAGATAAGGTTTCTAAAGCTATTTATCAATGTAATTGATAGCTATCGGTGTTAGGAGAGTGTGAAATTTTGCAATAGAGCCACATCGTACAAGAGGGCCGGAGGGCTGGAGAAAGTGAGCCTTTCACTCGAGCCTACCACGCTCCGCGGCACTAATTTAAACAATCATACGCAATCATGCCTATTGTTATAGCTACCTATTCATTTCAAGATCACAGCTAGGGATAATGTTCCGAAAATCACGGAACTGTTACAGGTAACACAGCAATATCAATTTCGTTGCATTCACCTCTATTTATCCTCGTATCGTAAAAGCGAATACAAAAGTCTCTTATCGCTTCATCTAATCGATGAAATCCCTGACGTAAATTCGTGCGGCTTTTTATATAAAAACAATCAATGTTTTCCGGGAATTCTCGTATCAGTAACAACATCAGTTGTATAATGCATTACGATCTTCAATCCAGTTATGCAAATTATAATAGATGATTTTATACTTATTTCCGAGTTACTTCATTTAAGTTAAACGGAGAAAATTAAACTCAACAGGCTGTGGTTTGTACTATTAAAGCTAGCTAAGTAGAAGATTAACTCGAGAGTCGAGAATGGCGATATGAGGTAAAGTTTAAGGACCACAAAGGTTGAAGTTTGAGTGCAACCTGCAGCAACAGACCGCAAACTCGCTAGTGAAGACACAAAGCCCCCAATGAATTACATTATGGATGTACCACTCGGTTTTAAACTAAACTGATGTTAAAAGAAAATATAGGGCCAAAGCGTCCGCAAACTTTTCAGAAAGCAATTTGCTTAAAATTACGAGAACAAGCGGTGGAATTCTTGATAATACAATTACACTTGATGAAATCTTTCTTACTTAGTTGACGTCTACTATCTTGATTTGAACGTATTAAAAGAGTTTAAAGAGATTTTTAGTAATTAAGTACTTCTGTAGTTTTAGTAACGATAAATAGGTTCATATTCTTTAGTACTTCACGAATAATTGGAGAGCTACGGTGGATATAATAGATTCGTTTTATGAGGTGCTTTATAGGCAAAGTACAAATTAGTATTGCCTAGCGCAGAACAATAAATTTTAACTTAAGAGGATTCTTGAAGCTCTAGCCTTGTAGTCTAGAGGTCTAGAATCCCTCAAGGAATTAAGTAATACCAGAAATCTTTTACGGAATATTATCAGTTGGTTTATTCGATCTGAAACATGCATTTTTATTATAAAGTTTGTTTAGATTTTGAATATGGCGTTTAGGATACTTTTTAACTGTTATTTAAGTATTCCGAAATGTTCAAATCCGATATATTCGTGAATTCGGTGATGTGTAAATGAAGCACAGTGGCAGAACTAGCCTAGATAATATATATATATATATATATCTAATAATATATATCTAATTTATAATAAAGAGTTTGTAAAAGCTCATCGTCACTGATTCAGTTACAAAAAATAAAGTTACATTAATAAAGTAATTATAAAGTTACATTAATGATGCCATTGAATATTTTACTGCCAAAAAAACATCAGAAAATTGAATGATTCCTGTGTCGGTATTTGATGCGGATGAAAATGGGGCGTGTAGCTAGTATAGTTTATGAAATCAATATGTAAATAGTAATTAATTAATAATAAAACATTATCCAGGACTCGTACAGGAAACTTTTTAGAAATCTTTAATAGTTAAACTTTAGTCGGGTTTAGATAAATAAACAAGAATATAATGTTTATATGATCATTTATCTAAACAGAGCTTTTAGTCATTGCTGCAAATGACCGTGTCTTAATCTCCATAATTCTAAACAAATTGTTTATACTAGTGTATTCCGTATTGGTATTTAGTGGAGAGCCAATAACAGCGTTCCAAATCGCCCCTCTATGCCAGCGTAATAGCTTGTTTGCCGCCTTTTGTCTAACTAGGGCACTACCTCGATGGCATTAATTGATAGCATTGACAAGCTCGGCTTACAGCACAGATTCCACGGAGGTTTACTCTGGATACAGCTCGGAATTTCAGGTGAATTCAAGGAACTTGTTAGAATTAATTTAGAAGCGCTCTTGTGTTCACTAGATGTCCCAAACACGCTGCCCGGTATTTTTGACAACCCCAATGAATTTAGACTTCATGTTAGTAAACAATTTTGTTTTGGTAAATAAGATTAGGGAGACCTTTAATATGTTGATTATTTCTCAACAAGTGAATCAAGCTTTTCGTTACCTAGACAAATGTTTGCGGCATGATTATACGCTTAAAGATAACATTTACAAGGTATTGCAATGTGTTACATTAGCGGTAGATAGATAGAGTTTGTATTAAAGCTGTGTTCTGCTAAGCAAATAAATATTTTATCGCTTGTTGACATTCCGTGAACATTGTAATGTGACACCGTGTGCCGCGTCCATTTACGTCAGACAGCTTATTTGATGATGCCGGCACGATAGCAATCAAAGGCGCGATGAAAGCGGTCTCCGACACCAGTAGCCGTATGGAGATTCGGTAGCTTTTGCGACCTCGTCCAGTAGACAGAACCCGTTTCGCACAATACCACAATGCCCACAATTTCTTTGCACGATCTGATCAACGGCACTCGCCGGCCGACACCACACCGCTACATACGCGACACTTGTGACATTTACATGTATTGGAAGTTCAGTTACGTTTCACGATCCATAAGAGTATCAAAACATCCACTGGTTGGCACAACACGACACTAGACGTGAAATGTTTCGCTGAATTCAGGTTAAGTCGCGAACGGAAGCACTGCTCAGATAGTGCGTCGTGTTTACAGTTGGCGCGGCGTTTTGCGGTTTGAGCGTGTACGAGGCAACCGCTCGCTTCCGTGGTTGACAGTCGACTGGCGGCGCTCGCGGACGAAAGAAAGCTGTGTCGTGCGCGGGGCAAGGGGGGCGCGCGCGGGGGGCGGGCACACCTGCGGGCGGCGGGAGCGCCTCTTGCCTCGGGCGACGCGGCGAAGCTTCCCGCTGCTACGCAATAAACGCTCGATAAACTTTCTCATTAGGCGCGCCTAACCGTGTGACCGTAAGCTCGTTTCTGCTTGCACATTAAATGCAATGCAATACGACAACATTCATGTAGGCAATTCACACTCGAGCATGCACTGAGCTTTCGCCTCGTGCGCGACTATCCCGCCACGACCCATGCGTGTGCGCACTCTATTGAATTTCAGACTTATGTTAAACAAATGGCACATAACTCGTTGAATAATGCAGCTCTCCAATAGATTATTGAATACTTGTTTAGCATAGATACATCTAGGTACTAGTATTACCCATTTGTACCCATTACTTGCTGTTGTTCGTAGATAAATCCTGATTTTGAATAAATAAACATAAACTAAGATAAACTTTATTGTTGTTATTAATACCTACTAAGTTAATATTAAAGGTAATTCACGCCTGACATTAATACATGCATAATAACAATAAATGATTAATGTGTCCAGTTATTAGAAGATATCCTAACAGAAATGGTCCACCATGTAAAACGAAATATGTATGATTTTTGTTTCTCCGATTTCTGGAATTAACTACTTACATTCCAATTTCTAAATACACACATTAATTCTCTCTTTATTGTACATATAGCCTGAAGGCAACAACAGAAATAATGATTGTTTTTGTAAAATAATATCTACGTTTCAGACCCACGTATGTCAAAACATGTAGGTATTTTTCTATTATCTTTTCTAACTAATAATTAGTCTCAAGTTTCGTAAACATCGGATAAAATAGACTAAACATTTTAAGAGATGAGATATCAAACTACAACTACTCATCTTCTTAAACACTATTTAGATGGTCATGTAGAATGTTTAGCAAATATAGAAAAATACAAGATGTACCTAGTACTTATATTAGAAACCTCTAGATTATGTTGGTTGTTGGTATGTTTAGAAGAGAGTGGGGACCAAAACACCTCCCTGTAGTAGCCCCTTGTTCAGAAAGGAGATTTTACCTGGAATATTCTGAGCAGATAAAGAGGATTTAGTAAAGTTTATAACATAGGATATCTTAGATCCTGAATAAAATATTAGTCACTACAACCAACAGTTTAACTTAAACTTTCATAATATCGACCTTATCGTATGCTGCTGTCAAATCTACAAGGATGTATTTTGGAACTTTATAACCATCACTGATTTTACTCCACAGGACAAGGGACAAGGCATGCCTTGTAAGTTTGATTTTATGTGTGAGAGCAGACATAGGAGAGAGCTTTCAAGGCAGGAATTGGAATAATGATATTTTACTCGAATTAAAACATAGTACATTAGAGGTGTTCCAATTATATTGCAATCATCGCTAGTTATTGACATATTCATGTCAATAACAACAAAAAACATTTGTCATTTGTGTTCCAGAATCGGGGTGAATCCTTCAAATAATCCCACAGCTAATCGTTTATTACATATATATACATACATATATATAATTATATATTGTATAACATGACATTAAGTAAATAACCACAATAATTTATAATTTTTTCAACGTCTATAGTTCTTTAACACGGATATTTTTTTAAATGTTTTCGTTTAGATATTAATGAAGATCCGATAGTGTTAAGAGTTATTAACCAATAAAAACAGAGCAGCTAGCAATTACATTAGGAGGGTCATTAGATCAAGGGCCCGAATATATCTTGTTGTTATGTATGTTAAGTTTTTATTGGTCGAAGTGTTACAAAAAGGATGGTTATCTAGTTAAGTAATTACCTACGAGACTTTAATATATGTAAAGTGACCAACCGACCGCATCGTTATGTATTTCTGAATATAAATTCATTCTATTGAAAGTAAGTGTCTATCTATAAGTTTTATAACACAATAGGTTAGGTACTGGTACTCGTGAATAGAGACTGCATCGGTTGGTCGGAGGGTTCGCGTTAGTCACAACATATCCGTCTGTATAATGTATATATCATCACGCCGGTGACCGCGTGGACACAGCACGTGGCCCCGGCACGTGGCCACTGACGTAGGTAGGTACCTAGCCACACTACAACGTACACTTTATTGTGCTATCCCATTACACTTTGTCTAGGCTAGATTTATAGACGTAAACATCTACTGGCACAATCTACTGGAATGCCTTTTAACTGTTAATTGAATAGCAGCCTTAATAAATCAAACATCTTTCCTGGAACTGTTAGATTTTCCACAGAACGAAAATAGAACTGGCGTCATTCGGTACTGCGTTACATTTTACTACTCGCGTTAACTAAACCTACTGAGATCGATAAAACACCTAGGGCACGACAGGAATTGTCCTAAATGAATTACTTTTCCGTCTCGCAAGACGATTATCTAGAGGGGTCGACATTCTAAACCCCATTCCCTTAAATAAATCTGTAATTAAACCTGAAAATGCGGTTGAAATTAATAGAAAGTTTCAAATAAAAAACGATAGTATCACATCTCAGTAATGGGTCTCGTTGAAACTTAAGACATTGTGGAGGCTTTTAGCTCCTTAAACATAAGATAGACAGTACATTAAAAGTTAAGTGAGTTCTACTTGGAACGAAAAATTTCATGATGTCAAAAGAGAAATATGCGAAATAATAATCTGGAGATAAGAACAGTGTTCAAGCTGCTATGCAAACTTTATGATTGTGATAAATGGTATAATATTAGTGAAAATGGTTTTGAGATTGGTTCGATAAGATATTTTTATCTTGGATATTTTTTTAGTGCGCAACGTAACATAAAGAAATAGTTTGGATTGCATTACTGCTTGCTATCAGTTGGATATGCAGAAGCACTGCATTATATCAATTCTAAAAAAGTTTCATCAGTAAAATCAAAAACATTCTCAAGGATCCTTCCTGCAAATAACTAAATATGTAAACATAAGGAGATAGAATAGAGTGTCAAGATTGTATTGATTCCAACTGTAGTGAGTACGATGTTTGATCTTTATCTACCCACCCACTTCAAACTTTGACATAAGGCGATTTTGCTCACCTCGTCTTTTTATAGATTTGGACCGAAGTATTTTGGGAGTAAATCACAGGAATGAAAAAGGGTCAAATAAACAAAATAGAGACAGTCGAACAGAGACATCAGTAAATTCTTAGTGCACGTTTTTTTTGGAATAGTATTAGTAAAAATATGTATATTATATAATAATAAACCACAATTAGTCAACTTAAGATAGCCACTAGAGGAATGGTGACTGAAGTAGAATTTGATCAACTGCGGTTACGGAGAGGAAAATTTAGTTGGAAAAGGTATCGGCGTGTTTGTTGCCTACTTAATAAACTTGCAAGCATTCTTACCACCTGTTGTCACCATCACTCATAGTGATTAATGTCTGCATACTCTATGACTTCACACAGAAGTATCTCATCATCTTTAACTGAATTGATTATATCTTTGTTATTGTCATGACATTAGAAACTTGAATTTTAGTTCTTGACTGCGAACCCATCTGATTGTAAGCATTGATGGAATGGTTGATGGTGAATTGCACTACTTCATTAAGAGCCTAAACAGGCTCTCATTTACTTTATCTTTGTGGACATCTAAATTATAAACGGATAAGAAAATCGTTGCAGGCAAATTGTCCCAGTTTTTCGACGTACGCAGTATAGACGACGAAATGAAATGCTTAGTCCGAATCGTACAGGTGTCAACAACGTAAGGGTGGGAAGTAGAAAGTTGATAGCAGAACCAAGTCCTGTAATTCCTATGCACACTCTCCAAAATGCATCCTGTAAAATACCGAAAGTGACTTCCTATATCCATGCTCTAGACTTGTAGATTTGTGTTAAATAGTTAAGTGTCTATTGAAAACTCATCAGAAAAAAAAGAACACTGGTAGGTATTTACTGTGGCTGGCTGTTCTAAATGGAAAACAGACTGCGTAGAACACTAGGTACTGTTTATTATAAATGATATTATGCGCATAATGATGTAAGTCCAAGGTCGAAGCAAGCCTGCTTGTATTCAAGTGAACAGTACAGCTCAGTGCATCAGTCCTGACCAGCTAGTATGGAGTCAATATTATAAATAGATCAAAGTCTAGTAATATCTTTAAAAATATGTCAGGTTGGCAGCAAATCAAAGAAGAACCGGTATATAAAAAAAAAGAAAAATGCAGGAAAAAGGAAAAAATTGTCTTGTGTGTTGAAAATCTGGAATTTGAAAAAAGAAAATTGTTTAAGTGGAGAACAGTGGTAGCCGAGTGGAACGGTCCCGACTTATAACTTAGGCCGGGGATTCAAACCCAGCTAGACGCATTTTGTGTAATTTATTTCATTACTAATGCTCTCAAAACGGTGAAGAAAAACATCGTGAGGAAACCGGCATGTCCTAGAATAAAAAATTCGAAGTCATTTGTACCAATCCGAAACTGGACCCGCGTGGTGGACTATTGCCTATTATTCCCTTTCCTAAAGAGGAGGCTTGAGTCCCAGCTGTGGGAACATTAAAAGGGCTGATGATGATAATTAATTTAGTGTAAAGCAAACGTACGCTCTTAATGCGATCCAAAAATTCATTTGACGACTTACTCTGAACTGAACTCTTTCACACTCGTACGCCTTACATTTAAACACGTCATGGTAAGGTCTGTCTGCAAGGCGCGAGTGCAATGTATAATACATACCCTCCAGTGGCGTCGCTAGTCCCACAAGAGCCTCGTATAAAACAAAAATGGTTTTACGGTTTTATGGGTAATGGTGTTACGTACGCCAGAACTATTTAGGAATTTTGTACATGTCATTACGCTTGGGTTTTTAAATAGATCTCTATTTATTTACTATCTCTTTATTTGACCATTACATGTTTACTGTGTGGACTTTAAAAGAGACTGACCCCTGAGTTTGTTTCAGTGTTTCTTTTCAGGGTGGTAACTAGTTAGCTAGGAAACACCGGACTCATCTAGTAGTAAACTGACGAAAAGAAAAAAAATGACGTGTAAGTTTTCTTTTGAAACCTATTTACAAAATAAATATTATTTATCTAGTTTAAAAAAAAATTAAAATCTCAGCATGTAGTTCGCTTAAGAATTTTCCTGCATCCGCCTACGTGCCAAAGGAAATGTCAAAGAATACATTTAAACATAAATAAAAATGTCAATGCATTCAGTAAAAGCATTTTCATTTCGTTGAGAAAAATTAAATTAATTAGTTAGCCTTGCATTTTCACAATTAGTCGAGTCAAAGCGTAGGTGTAAAATAAATCTCGCACTGAGCTATTTGTTATTTCGAGAAAATTGTTCAGCTTTTAGCTAATTTTCAGCGAATTGCAGAGTAACACAGTTTTCATTTGTCTAGTTTATCAGTTTTTAAACAGTTAATATAAGTTTTAAATACGTGATGCGTAGGAGTTATGATTTTCCGAGTAAGGTTTTTTTTTTTTTTTTTTTATGGTAGGTGAAAATCATCCAATGACGAAACCCGCTCTTGGGTGGAGCGGGAGACTAGTGTCAGACTCTTACTGACTAAAAAACCTACCCCGTACCTTCCTTGCCCTATTCCTGGAGTCGAGGTAACAGTTTCCCACTTCCCTCTAGACTCCGGGAGGCTTCGACCCTGAAGGGCCCCTGCAGTTTGCTGACAACTCCTTGAGGCGCGCGGGAACGGTGCGCGCCGTTGACGACTAGGACTCGGTCTTACAGACGACCGGACGGCGAGCTACCCATTGCTCACCGTCCGCGAGCCAGTGTCTACGGTGGCCGGATATCGGCAGGATCGCGGCGGCGACGGCTACGGCGAGTACGCCGTTGCCTTTGCCTTATGCGGTCGGCCTCCTCCTTTACGAGCATTACTGCTTCGCAGAAGGAGGCGACCGCCTGCCATTCCTCTTCGCTGTGGACCATGGCCTGAACCAGGGCCCGGCGCGAGAGGTCGCCGCTTCCGAGTAAGGTGGGTAGAGCTTTCTGCTGACGACGCTTTTAAAGTAGGTGGGAACTAGGATAAGGGCAAGGGGCGATATTGTTGGTACTTATACCAACAATATAACTTGTTATACGACGCTTTTGCAGATGAAATGAAAATATATCTACTATTTTAGATTCATCTAGTATTTTACTATTTTATAGTAGGTATAATTTCATCTAAAATCTAAAGTAATTCTGTATATCTGTCGGTTACTTTATGACTTCGGATTTCAATAAAGATTGGCATGCAAATAGAACATATCCTTATATATTAAAATATTTTTTATTTCGTATGTTTCCTTGGGATATTTTTTTTAATTAAACGTGGTTGATGCCGGGGGCAGAACCTAGCTATAGGTATTAGAAACTGGCGTTGGGGCCTTACCATGATGCGTTAAAATGTCAGTTGTGCGAACGAGAAAGAGGGATGGAGCTATACACCCTATATACGTACCTCCGTCCCTTTAACAATTCAATTTAGGTCGTAAAATAAATCGCGTTTAGAACTCCTGGCAGAGCCTCTAGTCTGGACGTACTGATACAATTACAAAAAAGAATTCTCCTACAGGACGAGCTGCATTGCCTCTCTTTACTCCTTAAGTTAGGTATATCTATACAAAAATACACTGTTTCTGTAGGAGTTGGGACTTCCCACAAAACAATCGAAACTACGGGAACAAGCCGTTAATACATTATGTAAAACTAAGTGAAGGTATAAAAACAAGATAAAAAATCCAATTATGATATCACATTTCTTTTATCAAAATAATTGAAAATGATAAACGCGAAATATCAGTGATGACAGCCACGTGCTCTTTAACTTTTTATGTTTATTTATTGCATTAACTCGTTTAGAATTCCTATCCAAATGATTATTTTAATTATACTCGGAAGCGATAACTGTGTTGCATTTTATTTAGAATACTGGTGTTTTGTTCCAAATATTTGTACGATCGTGATAATTGAAAAGGTTTACAAGGAAAATAGATCGATTTCCTGTTAGTCATGGTAGCTAAATTTGTCGATTATCCTTTATAATACTTATCCATATAAATTTACTTCAAAAACAAAAGTAATTCGATCAAATAAATTACCAAGTAAGAATAAAATAAGAGATCAAAGACAAAGCTTTTAAATCTGAGCTCGACAATATTCACATGAATAAACCGATCGGTTCAGAGCCACAGTGTATCAAACAACAAATACTTAAGCAATCAGATCCGATATCTCGGGAGAAGTCGGGCTACAGTCACTGTATGCAAACGAATACATATTTTAAGTTGAAGCGAGTTGAATAGCGGCACAACAACGTCTGCAGATCTGGGTCAACACGCTTGACGTAAAGATACGATCACTACACATCTTAACTTTTACGGTAGAATGGAAAAAAATCATTTTACAATACCACCCACAGTCAGTGACGTAGGTGACCAATGGCCCAGGGGCTAAAAATGGCCCCCTTTTTGCATGGCAAATCATCAAATAACCTTTCTTGGAGCTGGAGGCAGTGTCAGACTTTTACAGAATAAAACGAGTTATGATTAGAAAAGGATTGCAACCCATTTTATTTAGATTTTGAAGGTGGTAGCAATTTTCGGTCCCTACTCAGTTTTATAAGATTTTTGCAAATCAGGTTTTGGGGCAACCTGAGCTTGATGGCCCTAGGGCACTTCCCCACCTAGCTCTACCCTCAGTCAGTACTATGGTTTTAACGGAAAGCTCAGCACTAATATAATGATGAAGTCTTTAGAGTTTGATTGGATTTAGATTTCTCAGAATTTCTATGAAAAACTCAATAAAACAAACATTGAAATTCAAGGTAAAGAGAAAGAAACAAGGAAGGATAGAAAAAACAAAATTGGTTCGGCGATTGAATGTGTCATCAAAATTTCAGATATTTATACGTTAGGTAACCGGTAAAATAAATGAAATCTTGCAGATATAGGATCTGCGATCTGATTTTCGATAGGATGTTATATATAATCTAGTTCTCGATCTAATTCATACTCATGTGATGTGTTATATATTAGTTAAACCCGTTTAGCTACGTCTCGGTTTTTCCACACAGCTATTTTTTATGTTCGATAAATGATCACATAGATCTAAGTAATTTAATTATTAATGTCTCTATTAAATAATGTGAGGCGTTATATCATCTCGTTCTTTTTTCTCGGCCCGCATGTTAGGAACTCTTTGCCGACGCCATCAAACGCATGAAATTCCCTGTCGTCAACGTTTACATTATCTAACATCTGTTAATGACACGAGGAAATACGAGGGAGAACCCGCCCGATTGATTTTAATTGCTTTCATGACTAACCTTGTAAAACAATTTAAACGTGAGGGTGTCATCCCATCGCCTCAAGCCAAACCTACCAGCACCTAACTGCGGGATTTACTCCAATAATTTGTAAATTACACGATCAAAACTCTAACTTTATTGATGTGAGCTTCGAAATTGATATTCAGCCTAATTAATCGTCAGTTTTCAAAGTGATTATTTTCACAAATTACAGCTCCTCGTCCGAGGAGCATAATTTAACACGCATTCTACTAAGGGGTATGCTTCATTAACATTTTCCGTTCCCATTACGGAAACAGGCGCGGGCTGTTCGAAGCTAAACCGCGCGAAACGAACCTCTTTTTGTCTGAGAAAAAAGAAAAAGAATAAAAACACAAAAGTTCCAGCCAGCTGCGCCCGAGCATCCTGTCGACGTCACAACACCTTTTTGCATCCATTGATCACGACGACATGCAGCTATCCTTTGCTGTCGAACCGCTCCGTTCCGCGGGGAAGCGAGATGACAGTAATGAGTGGCTTCTCCATCGAGATAATAACGGCAGTCTTCCGCAAAGCGCCTGTTCTTTGATAATAATGCGTTTTGTTGCAGAGCTTGTTGATTTTTATTTGGCTGTAAACGGGTACGGGGCGCCGGGACAAAAGGGTGGTCGCTCGTCAATAAATTGTCATTGTTATGACGCAGTCGTTTAACACTTGGGGTTCCGTCAAGCTCATTATATAATTTGCAACCGCTGCTAATTGCGGAACATTGTCTGTCAGACGTCACTCGAGCGATCGAGAACGAATTGAGATAATGTCGTTTAAACGTGCCGTGAACGAAACATATCTATCATTTTGGCATCTGTTTAATTAGTTAAACGAACAAGTCTATACGTCACCTTTTGTAACAAATAGCATAAGTATTTTTCCAATGGACTTACTCGAAAATGTACTTATCCCATCGCTTTTAGGCACGTAATAGACTATTTCTCGCATTAGTGCAGAAAAGTGTGCGTGCTCGTACCCGTCACAATTTTATTACATTTATCGTGTCAACCCTCACAAGGCGCGCGTCAACCCTCGTTTATTAATTTCTTCTTAAGTGTATTAAAAATTCCGTTTGATATACGTGCAAATTTGTCACTGCAACCCTCTCAAAAATGTACTATTATTGAATGAAACCTATCTAATAGGTAATAATTGCACTTGTGCGTAACATCATTGTTATCGTACAGCTGTCACTCACACTGATACTGGACATGAAAGGTGGCCGGTTCTACTTAGCACAGTTTATCTAGGGCTGTACCACACCAACTTGAGAGAGATACATACAATTTAAAAGCCACATGATCCAACCAGTTTTAAAGGGTAAGGTTAATAAAATTTATAATGGTTAAAGCGATTTATGGTGAACGTGTTCAATTATTAAGTTGGTAGGTTGCGGAAGAGTTTTAAATGGGGTGTTTTATTTTTATTCTGAACCGCTTCCAACAAAAGTTTCTTGTTTACTGAGAATGAGGATTTAACTCTTTCTATATTTAACAAAAATCACAGTTTAAAATAAAATGGTAGGTATATTTTTATTTTGTTAAATTATTTTTACACACTGTGTCTCTTTCTCTCATCCAACTCTCCTTTCGTAGGTCTGCTGGAAGAAATTTCATTTCAAATAAAAAACATATTTGCGCTCTTCTATCTGTATTTGTTTTTTTTTTTATGTATGTATTTGAGTGTACATAAATAAATAAACCTCTCTAGGATGGAATGGGCCGTAATTCACCACGAGAGCCCAGTGCGGGTTAATGGATGTCACATGTCTTCGAATTTTTGGTTCTAGGACATGCCGGTTTCCTCACGATGTTTTCCTTCACCATTTTGACAGCAGTAGTGATAAAATCAATTACACAAAGCAATGCGCCCGGCTGAGTTTGAACCCGCGGCCTTTAACTCGTAAGCTCTGTTATAACTCGGTCACCACTGCTTACTACTGCTACTTTGTAAAAATAAAAGCCAATTTTCATCACTGCTTTTCTAAGGGTCGAAGCCAACGCGGGCCAAGGGTTCGTGTCTAAAAGGAAGGTTCTAGCCCTGGTATAGGTGGCGATGTAGGAACGGGGTAGGTTGTTAAGTCAGTAAGAGTCTGTGTCAGACTCTTACTGACTAAACAACCTACCCCGCTGCTTCGCCCAAGGGCGGGATTCGTCATTGGATGATTTTTGCCTACCATAAAAAAATCTCTGCTTTTCTTTCATCATGATTTTCCATTTTCCGAGATACCGTCATTCGGGCAGCCCTATCCCACAATCACTAAATAATTTGTCGTTGACTGATAGCAAGACTGTAGAGCGGTTAAGGTCAAGCTTTATCTGAGTATGTCGCCGCCGTAGTGCGGACGAAACCGAGCTGGAATGTTACACTTACGTACTGGAGGAAGAGGAAGTACCGAGATAAATTCAAGGCTCACTCGGAGATCAAGTATTAAATTAACTACACATGTCTAGTCTTCCGGCGTGGAGTTATCAATAGATATAACGGTCAGCTTCCTCTTAAGAGATTGAAATTTGTCTGCTGTTTGTTTTGAAACAGTTATAATCGTTTAGTCGGTGTTATTCGTACATTAGCACCGATTTATTGAACTACTAAATGCCGGTGCACGTGTAGGTATGTTTTTTATTGTAGGTAAAAATCATCCAATGACGAATCCCGAGGGAGACAGTGTCAGACTCTTACTGACTAAACAACCTACCCCGTTCCTACGTCGTCATATATACCAGGGCTAGAGTCTTCCTTTCAGACACAAACCCTTGGCCCCAGTTGGCTTCGACCCTTCTGCAAGGTCCCTACGGTTCGCTGACAACTCCTTGAGGCGCTCCGGAACAGCGCACACTGTCGACGTGTGTAGGTATGTGCTTATGTTATCGTTAAATTGTCGAACCCACCGCGATGAACGAGCCATTTATTTATCTAAGTTTAATCTGCTACGATAAGTGGTGCTAATTTCACGACATGTCTAAATCTAGTTACTGTTGTCACTTGTGGTTTCATTTGCACCTTTGGTTACTGCTCCGCATCCATTGGTCATAGCGTGAGGTTGTATGGTCTATAGGTACTATTTGTCATGAATCTTGGCTAGTCCCAGAGATTACCATGTCTGAACAAGGAAAAAACTCTTCACTTTATTACAAGCTTAGTGCGAGTTGGGTTACGTTTTTGACGCTGGAGCTGTGATTGGTCCGCTCCAAGCTCTCATCAATCAGCTCTCCTACCCTTAGCCAAGTAGTGATCGTTTCGTTAACGTCGAACGCTTGGTTTCCACGCCACCAATTCCTATGTTCTGACGTTATTTCAACACTCAGTCACGTGGTCAGAACAAAGGAACCGAAGGCGTGGCCAATTCTAAGCGTTCGACGTTAACGAAACGATCATAACTTGGCTAGGGAGGCGATTGCGTTGACGTAAAAACAACTCGCATTCAGCACACAGATGTAAATCATTTCCATCACGTAACAAACAATTCAGTAGTAGGTATATTATGTTATAGTTATTACAAAACGCTTGTTTACCAGATTATTATACAAACACACTGACCACATAATAGCTTATATTATCAATAAAATTCACGGAAAATCCCAAAGACAGCGAATTGCAATAAACAGGAATAAAAGTTCGATAAACATCGAGAATAGTTATTAATTAATTTAATGTGTTGTCCACATTCAATAGGTAATACTCGTATGTATTTTTAGCACGTTGCATGCCTAAACCAAAACACATTGGCAATTATGGCAACAAACATTTGTCAAATACAGTCAACAAATATTATAGTGGTCACAAATACAATGTGCGGAAATATCTACTAATTTATATTTTTACTATATATTTTTGGTATACGTGATTTGCACTTAAACCAACTGTTAAAAACAAGCGCTAATTCTACCGACCAATTTTTATGCAGTTTGGCGGGTTTATAAACTGTAAAATAAACACTATACAAATTGTATAATTTTAAACAAATATAATTTATAAATGAAATTGGCAAGGCATAAAAAAGGACACAAAAAAAATATGTATGTTAAAAACCGTACTGCATAAATGTGTCAAACAAACTGGTCTCATATATTTTATCGTATGCACATGCACTACCATTACCTGTTCCTTTACAAAATTGTTTACCAACATAGCAATATAAATATTTACTACATAAGTGAAATAAACAATTTCCATGCTGACTTAGCAATGAAAGAAAAACAAGATTTATCGTGTACCTGTCACGCTGTTAAAGTCGTGAGTCAATTGAGATGAACGAGCTACTATACCATACATTGGCACCAGCCATTTGCCGAATGCTTGGCCCAACCATTTGTCTTAGTAGTTAAGGCCAAGATATATCTACAGGGAAACTTACAATTGTAGACTAATAGTACATTTTGATACAAGTGCAGGAAGTTTGTCATTGCGACCGAGGCGAAATTCGCACGAGCCGCAGGCGAGTGTGTTATGGAGCCGAGGGCTGCAATGACAAATCTGCACGCGTGTCAAACGACGTTTTTCAATACACTTACGACTTTTGAAATAAAGAAAGAAAGAAAAAACGTTTAATCGTATCTCAAACATACAGAAGAAATATAATAATAACAGCATTCAAATCTGCTCTGGTCAGCTTCTAAGTTCGTGGGGTCGCCCAGCGCCCGTGGGGGACGCCTCGCGCCTGATTCGATAAACTAAGAAAAAGAAAAATCACCCGTGACCGTGACGATAAGGAAGGAAAAAAAAAGCCCTTGTTGTGATAAACTCAAAAAAGCACTTGATATACATGCTATATTGAACCTAATAGGAGTGCGATAAGAGGCAGTTTTCGAGTAAGTGTATTGAAAAATCAATTTCTGCCCCCTAGTCAAGACAAATTCTCTTGTTCGAGTGTCATCTTAACAAAGGAATTGGGGGTGTGGCTGTCTACAAGCGCTAACTCTAAACGATACGATTGTAACTATGCTAGGGGGCCTCTTCTTTCTTTGCCTTAGTTCCAGAGTCTTAAACTACTTATGGCTAAAAGACTTGTCAGTTTTATTTATTTATATGTCTCAGTGCCTGCCTAAGGTAAACCATAACATGTTGATTATAAAAAAGCATACCTAGGAACTCGTAATAAAAGATATACGAGTAAATCAATTTAATCATCCGGTACTTAAACATGTGATTGTAATCACGATAACAAACAACTTTTACTTGGAAGCAAACCTGAAATCGCAAAATGTTTAGTACCTTTTGACCAGTAGTTAGGCGAATTTTATTTTTCGCGATTTTAGGTTGGTCCCATAGTAAAAGTGGTTTGTTATCATGACTAAAATCAAGTGCTTAATTACCAGTCACTCTATGTATACTAACTACTACTGACTAACCCTTGACAGCAGCTTTGCCCGTGAAAAAGTCGGGTGAATTTTGGAAAAATTCTCTCATTGTGCTCGCCTACAGTGTAAAAGAAAACATTGAGAAAAGTTCCATGTTCTTAGGCCCAATAGTCGGCTGCGTGTTAATGAGTCAGTCAGTTTCTCCTTTTATAACTACCGATTATATTAAATACAAATATAAATTATACATATATTAGATAAATAAAGGAATTTCCGAGTAAAGGGAAATATAAATTGTAATTTCCATAGTCTTATAACATGCGTGTAGTCAAGGAAAACTTTGAAAGCTCCGCCTTCAAGGAAACTTTTCAAGCGGTTCTAATTTTTCGCTCTCAAACTTTTCACGTATGTTATTCTTTCTCCCTGTATTTATACACCAATTCCTTTTATTCCTGGTATCGTTTTCATCTATAGAATTTCTGGAATTCTTGACGTGAGTTGTTGAAACCTCTATGGTGCGGACTAAGCGTCTCGCCTCGTTGTTTATACCACGTACATGGAAGGAATGGAATAATTTGCCTGTTGCGGTTTTCTCGTTCGATTATAATGTTAGCGTTTATTAAGGCTAGAGTATTTACAGTAAGCTTAAAAAAGTACTTAATGTTTTCAAAATTTTTAAAATTACATTGGTTTACACAAAAAAAAACGAAGAAACTAAATAGATGTGTTCCTGTAATATTATATTTCATATTTAAAAATTTGTCCTTTATTTGGAAAATTGAAAATGTTTCATATTTAGTAATTTATACAAATTGAAAGGGTTGATTTAGCTATTTATGACAGATTTGAACATTTTTCTTGTGCACCTCACCATCAACGATTGCATCACTTCTTACAATCGGGCTGGATTGGAATGGACTCAACTTTTTAACTATAAAAAAAATCTTCCTCAATTCACATTCTACAAATAATCACTTTCGTCACTACAGTTTTCATTTTGATTTAGGTACACCCTCTTAGACCTATTCAATATCTCTTTAAAGCCGTTAACTTGCACCTCACAAGTCAGGCTTAAACCAATACCACGAACTCCGCATTAATTAGCATTATCCACTAAATTGACTAATTAATGTGTTCTGTGAGCGTATAAATGACTGGCTTCTTAGATCATCATGCTTATCTTTTATCTTAATTGATGCCAATGATACCACGCAACTATGTAGATATAATTGTTACATTAAGTAATTATATTTAGACTAGCGTAGTGCCCCAGCTTCGCACGGGTACTGATATTGAATGTATTATGCATGTATTATGCACATAAACCTTCCTCTTAAATCACTCTATCTATTTAAAAAAAAAACGCATCAAAATCTGTTGCATAGTTTTAAAGATCTAAGCATACATAGGGACAGAGCCACTTTGTTTTATACTATGTAATGATAATGATTCTTAATTCTTAGGTTAAGTTTGTTTTACATACTCAATTTAAATCCAGTTTTTAAAACGAATGAATGTTTTGTAAACAATTTGCCTGTTGTCCGTCTGATTATAATAAAAAACTATGACTATGACAGTCATAGTTTTTTATTATGTTGTTTTTTAATATGGGTATCTTTAAGACCAGTGTGAGAGAGGGTAGGCTCTTAATAAACTAGTGCTTCACAATCAACAATTAAATCACTGCTTACAATCGCGCGGGATCGCAGATCAAGCATTAGTTATTTCATAAAAAAATAAGTGATGAATTGTCAATTATGTTTTTATGAATCAATAAATTTTAACGAGCGAATCATTTGATTTTTATCACTTCTGGTACTTACGTCAATGTAAATAATTAATATCCTATTTTTTTATAATTTACGGGAATTATCGCAGCCTTGGAAAACTAAGAGTAACTGAAGGAACATAAGTGAATTTAGTCAGTTGAAATCTGCAATACTCTCACGCTTAACCTAGCGCGAGAGGAAATTCAATAATTTCCCACTGAAAAAAAGTCAGTAGGCATAAACGCTTCACGCTTTTTGACAAGAGAAAGTTCACAAAGAAAATGGCAAATATGATTACATCTAATAACCGACAATTGAGAGTAACGGTACAAAACAACAATAGACAACAGTTACAATAGCAAAATAAATAAGGGCACATCTCTTCAACATCGATCATTAAGGTTAGTATACCGCAAAAACCTTGAAAAAACCGTTAACTTAAAAGAAGGTACCTTAAGTTGAGTCCTCGTAATTAAACAATTTTTTTACGTTAATTTTAATTTAAGAATACTTGTTTGAATAATTTTTTTTTATATGTGTTTGTTGACTATATTACCTCTATTAATCCGAAGACAAAAACATAAAACAAGTAACTTTCTTCGATAGAAAAAAAATCCGAACTTACCTCTAAAAATAACATTTTATGAATTTTATGCCGTAGTCATGTACTTTCTGTCACATTAAAATAATGAAAAATGTAGATAATATCGTATTAAACATTAATCAGAAATCAGTTTTTAAAGAAACATGAAATTGAATTTTTAATACATTTTTATTTAGTATGGCGCTTTTTTCGAGCAGGTTGCATTTTTCCTCTCTCTATCTATTTACGTTGCTATCGCATAGTTCTATCACTTTCACACTTTTTGTCATTTTCGCAACGAGGTATCGTCTTAAAATCAAAATAGAATTGTGGCCTACTGTGTACAGAAGCTCAAAGTCTCCCCTAAGGGGTACGGCAAATCTCGGCAGGTACAAATGGCAGTAATACGGAACCAGTTTAACGGTCAGACTCCGGACCGTTAACTGCGAAATCGCTCGTCGACTGTATCACGAGGTATTAGTCTATAGTTTGTGAATAGTTAACGCCACAGATTATTATCTTGTTACGTTTTGTTTATTTGTACTGTTTTTGTTACTCTGTGGTAGCAGTAACAATTAAAGAAACAAGTTTATTTAAAAGGAGGTTGATTACTTGATGATCGATTGATTGTTGATGAATAGTTTTAGAGACTAAGATCTATTGTTGGCGGCTACAGTAGAATAAATAAATAAATATCGTGAAGTTCCGTAAACAGCCGTAGTCAAAGTCAAAGTCCAGTCAAGTGACATGACTTTGACTACGGCATGTTTGTAAATTTTTGCGGAGTGTTCGATGGGTACAGTACCAGTAGTTGGCGCGTGTGAAGTTTGGCTCTGCGAATTTTAGCGCTTCAAAACTCGTACAAAAATAAAGGTTAAAAAATCTAATAACAGTTTTTAACAGCAATAACAACTGCAAATTGCGATTGTTTGTTTAAACCATTAATTCTTTTACTTGTTATCAAGCGCTAAAATTCGCAGAGGCTAACTACAGATTCGCCAAGATCCGACAGCTGTACTGTACTACAAGTGTAGTTTATGCAAGGCGTGAATTCACGCCAGTAATATGGAGCGGCCATAATAATAAACAAAACTACTAGCTCCATACTTTACTAGCGTTCTCTCACTGTCTCACCCACTTTGGTTACTGCTTCATTTCTGTGGGTCGTAGCGTGATGTTACTTGAAATAGTTTAAGGAAGTTTTCCTCGAGAAATGAACCATCCAACACTAAAATGATTTTAACCGACTTCAAAAAATGGAGGAGGTTCGATTGTATTTTTTCAATTCAAACTGGTAGTTCTTGAAATTAGCGCGCTTATGTTAGTATAGATAATATTATAAAGCTGGGGTTTGCTTGGGGTCAGTTCACACCGAGAGCGAGAGTCACTTTAAAATGTGTGTGAAGCGTTGTGTAGCGTCGCGTCTCGATGTGTATTAACCCTTAGTCGGAGCAGGGTGAAACCGCAAGGACATCTAGTAAACTAATAGGTAGGTAGTTCGAGAGAGTATCTTGTATCTGTTCTTGGAAACAGTAGTTCAGTAAATTCTACACATTGTTTTTTTTAAAGTAGCTGGTTTACAGTCGTGGAAAATCCTTTTCAGTTTTAATGAGATCGTATACGTTAAGCGTTTTTAGTTGTAAAAGCATAAATACTCAGATGAGTAAATTAACTTCGGTTTTAAACAAGCGATTCCTAGTAACATTGACTGCATTATTCAATTCTGGTTAAAATAGCAAAGTACCATCATTGCAATTTAAATGTTTAAAAATTATAATACTCGTATATCTAAAACATGAATGTCACATAAATTGACCTCAATGGAGCTTTTTTTAATGGAGATTAAAGGTTTTTACGTTAGTTATAAATAGAACTATAAATGTACCAGAATGTATCTGAGTACTTACACTTACCATGGGGAAATACCAAATCATAAACGTGCGTAGTATTTATGCTTCGGGACTCTCTCATTTGTTACACAGAATCGTATAATATTTTAGTTCAATGGAGCTTTAATAAATCAACTACTGTATAAATATTATAACAAAATATATAAAATAGTTAAATCGGCTGTTGACGGCCCTTGAACGAGTGCGCCCTGATGACTGATAGCAAGCAAAAGTGGCGGGAAGTCGTGTGGCGTACTCTGAGGGCTTCCAAAGAGCTACCTCCATGATAACCACGACCAGATGCAGTATGCAAAGTACTATATTTTCATACATGCGGCACCTCATCGATCACGTGGTAGTAAGGTTGAATACTAGTAATTTTGACATAAAGCGAAGACCTATCTACCTCCACAGCCCAGTTTTTTTCAGCGTGACGTCGACGCGGACGATTTGGATTGGTCCGAATTGTTACCAGACTCAAATCCGCGTCTACGGTGGCCGGAAATCGGGATCGGAATCTCGCCGTCGTCTGGGGCGTGAGCGCCGTTGCCATATGCGGTTTGCTTCCTCCTTTGCTAGCCTCCACAAGGGCACGGTGATGTTCTTTCCAAGCGGGGCACACCTCTACCTTATGCTCCGCCGTGTCTTCCGGGCGGTCCACACAGTGGCGACACCCGGGCGACTCTTCCGCACGGATCCGGTGCAAAAACCTACCGAACTTGACATGTCCGGTGAAGATCTACGTCATGCGGAAGGTGACGCCGCCATGAGGTGTCTCTGGCCACTCTTACTTGACTTATCGCCGTGATTATAGCGTGCGCAGCACTGGGTTGCGAATGTCGCTGACGCCATTTCTCCATCATGAGATCCCACCGGAGCTCTGTCCATCATGCCGTGACGTGTCGCGGTAACGGTTCCTGGCTCGCTGTATGCAAGCCAACACCTACCCAGTAATTGAGTAATACGAAATTCTTTGATCAGGCTGGTATCAGCCATGCAAAATAAAATTGTATTAACAATTTACCGAAATAAACTCGAGTAAGCGTTCAGTAATACATAACATAGGTGTAAAATATATGAACGAATATTAATGAGCTCATTCATGTTTGTATAAGTAATAATCGTTGAATAAATTTAACCGAAGTAAAAACAGGTTTCAGAGAATATAATTCAACGTAATTTTTTCATTCAAAGATGTGTTAAAACAGCACATTCAATTCAGCAGATAAAAGATAATTGAGAAAGATAAGATATCGCTGACTGCGTACAATCGTGAGATTAATAAATAACTTCATTTTTAGAAACATTACTTTAATATGTCTTTTGACAAGCAATAACCAAATATCTAATGACGACTTTTAGAAAACTCCAAAGGTAATCTACGATAGAAGAGCAGATTACGAGCTGTGCAAAAGTCGAGTACGAGTGAAACACGAGCGGATCACGAGCAGAGTACGAGGAGACACGAGCCGAGTACAACAGGCACGAGCCGAATACGAATCGAACACGAGCTGAGCACAAGTAGAACATGAGTTGAGCTGAAATTTGTATAATATCGCTCTTCCAAATACGAAATAAAACAACAAGCGACAGAAGGAAAGCAATGAGGCAGACAAGTTTCTCGCACTATAAGCATATACTTCTTTGTTCCGATTAAAATTTATCGGAACCGAAATCGGAGGTTCAAATTCATTCGGAAATTCGGAACTTTCAGAATCGAAATTATACCTACGTATATCTCTCAACATTCAAGATTAGGAGGAAACCACAATGAAATTCTAATTAATTACTCAGCAAACATCAACATATATTTAACATCCTTAAGCACAGAATAACATATTATCAAAACAACAAGTTAAACTAGCACTAATAAGTAAAGCTCGTAACGAGACGTCCCATCTGCTTGAGCCTGTTGATCCCGGCTTCCATCCTTTACCTCGTTAGTTCTCTTCGCGCCTTCAGATTTACGCGGCGATATTTGAGAGCACCTTTATAATTAGAACTAGGAGCAGTGGTGACGGCCTCATCTTATTGGTCGTGAGTTTGTTTTTCGGTGCAATATTTATTTCGTTGTCACTGTTTTACATGACTAGCAATCATCCTCAGCTTAGCACCGGTGTTATTTTAATATAATTTATATAAATTTTTAGAAATTTTCGACTTATTTTTACTACAATATGCGTTTACTCCTTCTTCATAAATCACTCTATCTATTGGTGGTATTGGTTCCTCGGTAGTTGTTGAGTTAATCGCAAACAGAGCGGTGAGCAACTTTGTTTTCTTTAATTCTGTATTGTACACAAAACTTAACATGAATAAAATTATTTGATGTACAAAAGCAAGCTTAACTCGTTTTGCCATGTGTTAGGAAGGATAATGAAAATGTAATTGACAAGGACGCACGAGGAAACATCGCTCAATATAAAATGTTATCATAAAGAATATGATGGGATGGGAGTATCAACATTTGAGAATCACCAACCCGTACTAGGTCCTCGTGGTAGATTTAGGGGATCTTGAGGGTCCAGACGCCTTCTGCCGGAGGCTCTACGCCGGCATCGTTCGGTCCATGGCCCTTTATGGGGCACCAGTGTGGGCGCCGTCGCTGCGTAAACGCCCGGCGGCCCAGCTGAACGCCTGCCAGAGGGTCATGGCCATCCGGATGGTGCGGGGATACCGCACGGTATCCCGCGAGGCGGCGAGCCTCCTTGCTGGCCTACCACCATGGGATTTGGAGGCAACAGTCCTTACACGCATGCACGACCAGCGCGTGGAGATGCAACGCCGGGGCGAAACTCCGCTGCCCGAACATGTCGAGGCGTGGCGGAAGGAGCCCCGGCGGGACCTCATGGTGAAGTGGAAACAGCGACTGTCGCAACCCAGCGCTGGGCACACCGTAATCTCGGCGGTAGTGCCCCTCTTTGAGGCGTGGCTGGATAGACCTCACGGCGTCCTCACCTTCCGCATGACACAGGTTCTCACCGGACATGGGAAGTTCGGGAGATTCCTGCACCGGATTCGTGCGGAAGAGACGTCCGGGTGTCGCCACTGTGAGGCGAGCCCGGAGGACACGGTAGAGCACATGGTGGAGGTGTGCCCTGCTTGGGAAGAGCATCGCCGTGTCCTCGTGGGGGTGATTGGCGCCGGCGACCTCTCGCGCCGGGCCCTGGTTCAGGCCATGGTCCGCAGCGAAGAGGAATGGCAGGCGGTCGCCTCCTTAAAGGAGGAGGCCGACCGCATAAGGCAAAGGCAACAGCGCCCTCGCCGTAGCCGTCGCCGCCGCGATCCTGCCGATATCCGGCCACCGTAGACACTGGCTCGCGGACGGTGAGCAATGGGTAGCTCGCCGTCCGGTCGTCTGGTAAAACCGAGTCCAAGTCGTCAACGGCGCGCACCGTTCCTGCGCGCCTCAAGGAGTTGTCAGCAAACTGCAGGGGCCCTTCAGGGTCGAAGCCTCCTGGAGCCTAGAGGGTGGTGAAAACTGTTACCTTGACTCCAGGAATAAGGCAAGGAAGGTACGGGGTAGGTTTTTTAGTCAGTAAGAGAGAAAAGATTTAGGGGATGCATTCTTTCTCTAAGTGAAGATGCCAGCACCACAGCTGGGAGTGGGAACTTCATAAGGTGATCAAGGCGTTTATTATGGTATTTACAATGATTCATTATTATAAATAAAATTGTATGTAAAGTAACAATTTTCAGACACCGCCAGTTGGGCATACTTCCAGTCAGTGATACGAAGAAATTTTTCGACACCATATTTTAAATGACAGGAGTTTTTGTTAAGTGTATTTTTTTGTATAGTTGGTTAATTTTTTTAATAATGTTGTCAGTAGTGTTATATTTTGTTGCAAGTTTGCAGAGAAATATCATTTCCTGATTTATACAGGTTGCAGAGAACAGAACAAAACCGTTATATGTTTTAATTTTTAATCGGAGTATTAGCAGTGATATGAGAATTGAAGTTTCCGTAAAACGGCGGATCAAGGTTTTTAGATCAATTTAAAGGTTACCGAGATAAAGCTAAACCGTTTTAAAATTATTTTGGCTTTATCTAAAGTAACTAGAAACATACTAACATAGTTTGCGTATGTTACGGAGAATTCTCGTACACATTTTCGCTGATGGAAAGCTTTTTTTTACTGGACTGAAAGCCAAAGCCAAAGGAGGGTTATTTGTGTTCAGGGATTATGAAAAAACTGATGAAGCGAGAGGGAGTGTCAGACTTTTACTGACAAAAACTTGCTTGTGTTCATTCAGTAGCCTTTTACGCTCCAGGGCTGCGAAAACTCTTTCAAAACATCATGCAGAACAGCGATGGAAAGCTGTATCCCTAAGCTGTGTCGCTTAGTGTCAAAGTTAAAACAAAATAAGTATGTTATTTGAAAAAGATACGTTGAAAGCTAAAAATATTATATTAGTATCTAAAGGCCAAACTAAAATACTTTATAACTTGTTGGTTCTGATCTCTTGTTTCGCACAAGTTAATTACATCACTCATGTTAACGACCTTTGGAAGTCCAATTATTGTTTTAGCATAAGTCATTGACTCCAAACAACTTAGTCGTGATGAAACAATTATTGTGCAAATTCGCTAATTCCGATTATTGTGTTCAAGTGTAGCTTTTGAAATTCGGTTTGGGATGGATGATTGGCTCCTGAAATACAGGTTCTCTAATTTAGTTCTGCAGTCAGGGATATGTTTAATTTATTCCCATTTCTACAATTTGAAATGTTTCAATGTTGGTGTTTTTAGTGATTTTTCCCGCTGTAAGGTTTATGTCAGATTTTTACTGAGTAAAACCCACTAGCGTTCCTTCTTTGTCTTCGTTTCAGGGCCCAAGGTTTCTTTTTGACTCCGCTGACATCTTTTTGAGGCGCGCGTGGAACTCTGTCGATGACTTGGGCTCCGTCCAGACGACTACCGAACGGCGTTTGTATATTTTTTGGGGTGGAATTTTGAAAATTATTGTTTTTAAAGTTATCCCTAACCGTTTGAGCTGAAATTTTGCAGATATATTCAATTTGGATGACACTAATTCCTCCTGAAAAAAAAAATGAATTTTAATTTGTCCTGAAGATGGAGAAATATTTTTTTTTTATGGTATCAATTAAAAGATACTATTTTGCTTAAGCACATTTGAACACTATCACACCGGGATGGTAAGCGATGATGTGGCCGACAGTAACCTCATCATTCTTGGACACAGGTTGCGAACAATACGAAAGAAAAACAACATCATAATAAAATCAACATGGCGGATTTTTAAAAAAAATATTATATTAACAGTTTCTACGTTTTGTTGTTCAAATTATGCCAAAATGTTAATAATATCTTGTTTCTGTTGACTTTTATAGACGTTACGAAACTTAATAAGAAGACATGAAAGAATCTCGTGGGCAGTAGTGACGTGAAGAGCTTTGATAGTTTATGGATTGTTGCGTATTACAGCTTTTATGGCTGAAGCATCACGTATGGCTGCCAGATTTCAAAACATTGTGTTAATTATCCGAACTTCTGATTTAATATTATAGGAGATTTAATATTCAACAACTATCACACAACGCCGTCTAGTCTCAAGCTAAGCAGAGCTTGTGTTATGAGTACTAGACAACTGATAAACATACTTATATAATATTTCTAAATACATACATACTATAGATAAATTACACCCAGACATAGAACAAATAATCGTGCTCATCACACAAACATAGATAATCTCATAAAGTACCTATACCGCTATTTTTGTGTTATTTATCATTTCTAAAAATTTTGGTGGGCTTTGACCTGAATTAAATCTACACTAATATAATAAAGAGGTAAAGTTTGTTTTTTTGTTAGTTTGTTTTTTTGTTTGTAGGAGGTAATCTCGGAAACTACTGGTCCGATTGGAAAAATTTTAGCAACAATAGAAAGCTGCTTCACTCCTGAATGACATAGGCTATATTTTATGTACGCGGGCGAAGCCGCGGACAAAAGCTAGTAATTAATAAACAAAGAAGTAATAGTAGTACCTAAAGAAGCAGTAGTTTTATTAATTGATATAAACTAAGAAGTAACCGATATAACACGGAGACTCTCTAAACTTACGAGTAAGTGACAATGGGCACGACATATCGCTTGCAGAATAGATGGTTGATGCGGTCCAAACGTAATGTAGTGATGACAGCGTGCCCAAAGACACTGTTAGAAGGATTTTCACAGGTTGACCGATGACCTGGCGAGGGTTACAGAAGTTCGATTAATGTGAGACGCAACCTTAGTTTATTATATAATGTAAGACACAAGTGTAAAGTTGAAGAAGAATGAAGCTGTCATAGCCGAATTACCACTAAAGCCTTTAAAAAGAAAAAAAAAACATTGGTTTTTAGTGATTTAAGGGGTTTAGCAAACGGTGGCAAAGACAAATGAAATAAAATCAGTATTTATATTGTTTTGAATCAAAACTTGCATAGTTTCAGTAAGGGGCGAGTCATGATTTCTAAGCACTACCCTTGTGAGTAAACACTGAAGGACGATTATCGCGTGTTTACGTAAATTTCAAAACCAAACATGCTCAGTACTGTTTGCTGTAATGAGTTTCAGAAGCGCATTACTGTACCTGCCTGCCGTTAACTAGTTTTAACAGGAATTATTAGTTAGGTAACTCGTTTGTTTTGCCTAAATATCTAACAAAGCAGTAGCTACTTAAATATTGTTTTGTGATAACGGTGAATATCTATATATATAGGACTAGGGACTCGCCCCAGCTTCGCGCGGGTGCGTATATTATACTTATATATCTTCTTTTGGAATCACTTTATCTATTAAAAAAAAACCGGATCAAAATCTGATGAGTGCTTTTAAAGATCTAAGCATACATAGGGATAAGCAACTTTGTTTTATACTATGTAATAACTAGCGACCCGCCCCAGCTTCACACTAATGTATTACGCATGTCATACTTATAAACCTTCCTCATAAATCACTCTATTTATTAAAAAAACCGCATCAAAATCCGTTATTTGGTTTTAAAGATTGAAGCATACATAGGGAAATGTGACTTTGTTTTATATTTAAACACGTGATTGCAGTCAAACTACTTTTACAATGGGATTAAATCTAAAATCGCGAAAAAAATCAGCAAGTTCTGTGCATTTGACCAGTTCATCATCATCATCATCAGCCTTTTTAATTATCCCACTGCTGGGACTCAGGCTTTGACCAGTTAGGTGGACATAAATGTACTGAGTAGCTGATTTTTTCTCATAAGTGAGGGCTGTTACCACTCAGCCACCATTGCTCTCATGGGACCATACTTCAGATATAGAAAAGCATCCTAAGTGCTATTCCAGGACATGGTCTACCAGTGTAGCAAGTTTAATCGAAATCCATTTAGTAGTTTTTTTGTGAAAGCGTAAAAAAACATCCGCATACACCTAATCTATCGTGTTTATATTGCTTTTAGCGATAACAGCACTTTGTACAGTACAGCCGTTCTAAGTTGGCGAGCCTGAAGTTAGGCTCTAACAACTGCAACAACTTATTTTGTTATGTTATTGCTCTGCGCTAAAATTCGCAGAGCCTAAGTTCAGGCTCGTCATCTTAAAACAGTCGTACTGTACGAACTCAAGGAGTTGTCAGCAAACTGTAGGGGCCCTTCAGAGTCGAAGGCTTCTGGAGCCGACGGTTGGTGTGAAAGTGTTACCGCGGCTCTAGGAATAAGGCAAGGAAGGAATAGGGTAGGTTTTTTAGTCAGTAAGAGTCTGACACTGTCTCCCGCTCCGCTGTAGATACCCATACATTGAAGTTGCTGTGAAAACGTTATTAATTTGGTTTACAATAAAGTTTATTCTAGAAGGATTGGTGGGATTTTAAGTTATAGATCCTTTTACAAAATACGTGAATACATCTATCTAATAAGCTGACTAAAAACCTGACGTAACACAAGCGTTACGATCATTAGCTTCCTACTTACGTTATGCAAGTTAGCTTTGAAGTATACAAACATACCTACTACACACTATGTTACAGCTCGTAGAAAAGGCTTATTACATAAAACTTCTGAGCACATAATTTCTCTATTTGTCTGAGCAGAATCCAAATAAGTAGTTAATTAAGCTGACTTACGTAGTTTTGCCTTTCTGGGCCATTAAGCTAAGCTTATGCGTAATCTGGAAAAATATTACTCAAGTCTCAACTAAGAAGGTTTTTTTTGTGTTAGGGAAATCATTGAATGACTTCTTTTGGTTTAGGAGGAGGGGGATGGAATGTCAGATTTTTACTGCCATAAAACCTTGTTTTTCAGTTGTTGTTTTTGCGAAGGTGGCCTCGTGCCAACCGCAGTCTTAGCAGCTAAACCTCTGGGTCTTGGAGCAAAGGCAAAGAAGGAACAGGAATGGATTAAGTCAGTAAAAGTCTGACACGCCCTCCTGTCCAAGAGCGACAGATGCTATTGAATGATTTTCCATCTAAAAAGCCTCAGTAGCCATCGGTCCTAACTTGCCCCCAAAATTTTGCTGTCATTTCTTAGAGGCGCGCGTGAAACACGACGTGCAGTCGACCCGGATTTGTTACTTATCCGACGGCCGGAAGGCGAGCTACTCATTGCTTGCCGTCTGCAAGCCCGCACCTACGGTGGAGGAACTTTTAATGCCTGCAGGCGTGAAATTATCCTTCATTACATACGAGTATTATAAATCAAAGTCCCTTACCGCGCCTGTATTCTGTTTCTTTATGTAGGTATATGTTTGCAAAAAACTCAAGACCATTGAATGCCGTAGGGACTCTGCAAAAGGGTCGAAGCCTACTGGGGCGCAGCTTCTCTTTCTGAAAGGAAGGCTTGGCCCCAGTGCTATAGGCAAGGAGGGAACGAGGTGGGGTTTTTAGTCAGTAAGAGTCTGAAAATGATTCTCGCTCCGCCCAAGAGAGGGATTTGTCATTAGATTATTTTTGCCCACCATAAAAAAAAAACATTGTATGAATTTTAAAATGTTACTAATACAGCGAAGACTAATTCTTAAGAAAGTTTTAGTAACTAAAAAAACACTGGTGGATTTTAGTCAATAAACGTTTGACATGTCCCCAGCTTTGAGAAGAAGTTAAAAACAGAACAAATTAAAAAACATAAAATGCTAAGAATTTTAAAGATTTCTGTCACCTGTACGAAGCCGCGGTTTGTTGGACTTAATAGCTTTACTTGTTAAATCAGCCAGACCTTGTCGGTACTAGAATAGGAACCCAACACATGGACAAAGGTGTGGAGTGGAGTATTGTTGTTTACCAACACTCGCTGGAACGATTCCAGTTAAGTCAACTAGATGCCGTGTCTTCGGAACAATTTCTCGGAAAGCAATTGGATCCTCGTGTTGTAAGTGGAGATGGATAGGTCACACGCTTCGGAGGGATTCCGATTACATACCTACCTATATTCCATCTGTTACTACTGGGCACCAACAGTTTAACGAGTCAAAAAGAAGAAGATCTGTTACTAGGGCCATGGGTAAATGTGAAAGTAAACACCAGGGCCCTGGAACTATGGGAAACGAAGGAACGGGGTGGATTTTTAGTCAGTAAAAGTCTGACACTATCTCCCGCTCCCTGAACGAGCGGGAGGTGTCATAGTGCTAAAAACCTATTCCTGTTCCTACTTTACTTTCGTCCAACTGCTCCGGGGCAATCTTTCACATACCCGATGGCCGAAAAAAAATAACAAAAATGACTTAAAAAAAGGAGTGACCTTTCGAGATGAGGTTGTATTTTTAGAAACATTTAAAATAAATCTGTATAAATACAACAAATAAACGTTTTGAAATAAGTAAAACCGACTTTTAAATAAAAACGCTAACAAACTTTAGAAGTCGTTGTATTGTTATTTGTTTAAAGTTTTTCATATCCAAATATGTACAAAAGTGTAAAGTGCGTAGGGGAGTGAGTGAATTGATGCGCCGGTCGCCGCTACCGTCCGTCCGGCAATGGTCCCGTCCGTCCGACAATAGTCCCGTCCGTCCGGACTCCGGACACAAAGAGGGATGTGTTTTTATTCCTGATTGTGCCACAATGAAGTCCAACAGTCGAGCTTTCACTCACTTTGCTAGGGTTGCCATATCTATAAACAAAATTGTTTTATACCCCGAAAAAAGGTTTGTTTGCAGCCGGTTTTAAGGGTCACTATAAAGATGGCGCGCGCTATAAACGAGTGAAATAGAGTTGACAGCTATGTGTCGAATTTTAGGAACCATTTTTTTCGTGGAATATTTTTTTAACCAGAAATAAACGTTACAAATTGGCTTAAACACTGTGAAGCGTTTATCAAAGTGGTCTGTATTTATTGTATAAATATAGACGAGTACATAACAAAAACATGAATAAATTTAAAACGTATACTTTGCTTCAAGTACTAATAAAAATTGAGTGTTAAACTTTTTATTACTATAAATATCTACTTATACTCGTAGTTCTTAATTCTACAGGCATATAATATGTACTCAGTTGAATTAAAATTTTTATTTTTTTATCATTTTGTTAGTGCTCGGTATTTTAATCTTTTTATTTTATGTTGACAGGAGGGCAATGAATTGTAAAGCGCATTTCACAGGAGAGAAAGATTTCCATAACATGTGAATTTGTTATGTATGGTCATAATTTTTTATTTGTTTTATTATTGTTTTAATACAGATAGGACAAGAAATATATTAACACTTATTTAATTAAGTAATTAAAACTGTATATAGGGTGCACTGGTATTTAGTGACTGATACTTAGACCTAACCAAAAAATCGGCAAGTTCGGTACATTTTGACCAGGCCGACATAAATATAGTAGATCTACACATAGTAAAAGTTGTTTGTTACCATGACTAAAATCACGTTTTTTTACATTATAGATTTTTGTGAAAATATGTTACAATTTTTATTTTTTTAAACTGTTCGTGAATGGTACAACCCTACGCATGTATATTTGTACGGGCGGGTTCCGCTAAACGTCATGCCGACATTATAAAGCCGAAGCGGATTTCCGAATGCTCCTCAAAGCTCCGAGAAGATAAAATTTTTGCGTTCGAGCGGATGAAAGCACTTGCTTTACGGATGTTGATACATTTTTAAATCGATCTATGATTCCATTTATTTTTATTACATCTATGTGATATTTTTAACCAAATCAAAAATGTTATTCCTCTCTAAAATAGATACTTATTTTATACCGATTATACTTGGTTGACTTGGGACCCCGACTTGGCCAGTTTAGGTTAGAAGGGGAGGGTGGGGTCTAGTACCCGTCATTCCCTTCATGATTATTTTATTTTAAAGTACTTATAGGAGCGTAATATTTGTGCTTAATAAGTAGGTATTTTTGGTGGCACAAAAGGCATAGTTTGTAGTAAAACCCAGGAATAACTTGAGGAGCATTACCCTAAAACTATTTATCATCGGAAAAACTATGTATTGATCGATGTAAATGTTAACTAATCAATCTATATATTACAGAGCTGAAGAGCTTTCAAGAACAGTTTAATTTCAGGAACTTATAGTTCGAATTGAACATTTTATCTTGTATAGCACTTTATTGAGAAAGGCTATACATAATATAACATTGCGCTATAAGCTGCAGACGCAGTACCAAAATACCAGACTGAAACGTGGGAGACGGCATTTTTTATTATTATTTAATTGGTTATTATTTAATCATTATTAGAATAATAGTAGGATTATTAAAGATTGTGAGTCGAAAGACACTTTATCGGTTAGTCTGCTGTTTAATGTTCTACAGATAGTATAAAATTATGTTAGATACGATCGAGCAAACCATATTAGCGCAAAGCTAATTGTTAGCGATTATGGAAATTGATATAAGACGTAGGGTAAGCAGTTATTTAAATCGAGTGGTACTGTTTGACATATTTATGGGTAGGTTACTATTTATTGAGTGTAGAACTGTTGATGCTTAATACTGTAAAGGCAATTTAACCTTAATAAAACTTTACCACAATAATACTTACTAATAATATATTATGTAACGGAATAAACGCGCTATTTTGATTCGAAAAGCTGGATTTTCCACGTTACAAATTCTTCGCTGTTTCTCATCAAAACGATGCAGGGAAAAAACCAAAAATCGAAAACATGTGACATCCACCAAACAGCACGGAGCCGTGCTGTGGATAGCCCATTCACCGACCCCGCCTGCCTCTAAGAGTTGTCAGCAAACCGTAGGGACCCTGCAGAACCGTCGAAGCCAACTGGAAAGTTTCTTGTCTGAAACGAATGCTCTGGCCCTGGTACATATGGCAACGTAGGAACGGGGTAGTTTGTATAGTCGGTAAGAGTTTGACACGGTTTCCAGCTGATCACATACAGATAAACGATATTATATAAAAAAAGAAAGGGCGGGATTCGTCATTGGATGATTTTTACTTACAAAAAAAAAACACTTCTGTGTATTATGTATTATGGCCCATTCTCCCAGAGAGGTGGGAACAATATAAGGCTGATTATGCTAATATTATTTGTTACAATCGTCAATAAGGAAATAAAAATGTGTATTGTGAATGTACTTGTTTATCTATTAAAAAAAGGTTATCGTTTTTACGGGTTCACTGATAGCCTTTAATCGACATAAACCTATTGAAACCCAGGGTTTTTATTGTATTGTTTATTCAGTTGCCAATTTAATAGAAATATAATATTATTAGAGCTATAGGTATAACGTGTGCCGGCCTTTTACTGAACGGATATCCCTCATCAGAAAAGCTGATAATTATGTTAAAAAAAATATGTATAAAAACACGCAAAAAACCTGATAATAAATGGAGATAACTTCCCTATTAGCATTAGATAAAAAACAACACGTGGAACGGAAACAGCGAATTTATCAGATAATAACGTGCTTATGATAACGCTGATTTGTCTATAAATTACAGGCACGAGATAAGGGAAAAGGTCGTAAAAAAATATTGTTCCCGGTAGCTCCGAAGATTCTCTTTTATTGACATAAATGAAAGGGATCTCGGTGTTATTCGTCTATCGTATAATATACTTACTGGCGTCAAAAGAAACTGCTCAAAAGATTTTCGACGTTCCTTACCTGAAACAGAAAGGGAAGGTTAAGTTTAATTTGCCACGGGACTTGTTATAGAAGTGGACTCGCGTGGGTCACGCCCGAGTGACGCGAGGGAAGAGTTTCATGACGGTATTTTTCTATCGACATATTTAATGTATCTGTTAGTTCAAAAGTTATGTAATAAAGTTAATACTTGGGTTTTTATTAATGACTTGGAAAACTTTTCTACTAAAGCTATCAGCTTAATAAAACTATTTAGTTTCAAGACGCCACAAGGCTTTTATTTTAGTGTAGGTAAACTTAAAACCAGTTTAGTTAATCTATACTATTTATGTATACGTCGCAGTTATATCGTAGAGTTGACTAATCCTGCGAAATGGCTGTATCAAATAATCATATATTTTATGAGGATTTTTGTTTCTTTAAGCGCACCAATTTCTAAAAGTAACAGTTGGAAAAATCTATCTTAATACGATAGCCAGGTTTATGAAGTATGATAAAGGATAAATAACATTATACTATGACTTATGGAAATCTCCATTATTTTTAATATATTAAGGTAACTAAAGATCGCTGGTAAAGGTGGTGGCCAAGCTAGTCATACCTACTTAATGAATTCATAGTGAAGCACACATAATACTATTACATATTATTATTATTATATCTTATTTCATGATGTCTGAATATTAGTTAGAAAAATGATAAAACTCAATAGTAATGTATTTTTTATGCAAATAATAATAATATATAATAATAATATATAATAATAATATGTCCACAACTATCACACAACGCCATCTAGTCCCAAGCTAAGCAGAGCTTGTGTTATGGGTACTAGACAACTGATAAACATACTTATATATTTCTAAATACATACATATTATAGATAAATAAGTGCAGGCAAAACAAAAAACCTCATAAATACACTGCAATACATCGTAAAACTTACAGTTATAAATAGTGACGTGCGCAACCCGCAGAAAAAAAATAAAAAACCTAAAACGTTTTTATATCGCAAAGATTATGTAAAAGTGTACAAGATTTCATCCATATTACGTACGTTTTTTATATAAACGAGAACATAAAATGGCAATACGATGTCCGCTGGGATGTTTTATGTTCAGTATGTATCGGTAATGCGTAGGACGGTAAATGAGTCACCGCACTATTTTTGTAGTTTTCCGTAGACCCGACATTGAAGATTGGTCGGCAATGAAATTGTGATCATGTAGCTAGCTATATTTTATTTATTATTTTTGTTATTTATTGCGTTCTTAAATGTTATGATTGTACAACATAAATTCAAGTATCTATTAATAGTGTTAATTTGAGATAAACAATCATTAAAACTGTTTTTTATACTAATAATAATATTTATGTAGGTACTTTGAAAAGGAAAGATTTGTGTTTTTGTTTATAATAAATGAACTCAAAAACTATTGGACGTATTTTAGAAATTCTTTCACCAGTGGAATACTACTTCATCACTGAGTGGATATATTTTCAAGCGGGCGAAGTCGCTGGCAAAAGTTAGGTTATATTTGATTTGTAAAATAGGCGAGTACACTTAACTAAGTATAAAAGAACGTATAACTATTCTTAACTTCGTTTTACGTAACTTCAATTGATATTATTATATCAATTAATTAGAATAACCGATTAAAAATAGATCTGCTCATAATTTCCCAATGTGATTTATTTCGAAACGCGATAAAACAGCGTCTGTTTATTTTTTGAACCAACTACTTATCGCGTTGCAATTATTAAGAAGTTCTACGAACTGATTAATGGCTGCCCAGCTCATTCGTGCGTACTTTATGTTTGTGCAATGGTAACACTCAAAAGAAAATCTCCGCAGATTTCGAACATGCACAAATCTGACTCAGCGATGATTCAGAGAGGGGAGTGTTAGAAGTATTTGTGAAACATTATGACGTAATCTCTACTGTAGAGGGTCTCTCCTAAAAGCATAAATCACCTTTAATTATGTGAGAACCAGCCTTTAAATTTGTCAAATAAGCAAAAGGGCTAAACAACAATGAATGACGATGAGAGAACTAAAAGGCATTCATTATTGAATGGAGACGAGTCGGGTCGGCCGCCCACTAAACCATTCATCTTCAAAAATATTTACTGTAGGAAGTTCCCGGATTGCGGGGGTATCTCGGGAATCCCGGCGGCATGTTGTCGGCTACCTGTCCCGGGCGGCGGGCGGGACACGACACAACACTAGATCCTTCGATACCGGCGAGCACAAACACGCCGCCCGCTGACACCGTGTAATATGAACATTGTTTGTTCACAGACTCCGCAGTCTACATCAACGCTCACTGTTCTCTCCGAACAACTACTTATTGTATGTATATTTAAGCTAAGCGCCATTTGCTTTGCTCCGAGATAAAAGTATTCCAGGAATTTCCCGATACGATATCGTCAGCGAACTTGAATATGTAAAACCCGAAGCATGTTCTTATTCTTATCGCAGTATGATTTTTACTGAGTGAAAGTTTACTACGTAAGAATTGAGAACTTTTTCATAATACTACACATTTTTCATGTAACGCTTATTTCAACAAAAACCCTGGTATTTTCCCGTTACGTAGGAGACAAATTACCGTTTCGCACGCAAAAGGTGCAGTTCAATTTGAATCACGGCAGGGCACCCCACAACGAGCTCAGGAGAACACAAAAAAGGGAAAAGTGTGGCTGCTATTTTTTCCACCACCCCTTTTTGAAAAGCGTCACGTATCGGGAACAAAGACGTGCAGTGCTAATAAAAACACCGGATCATTTCAAACTCAGCACACACAACAACGAATGGAAATCAATCACTCACCATACAGAACCAGTTCACGCTAGCTCGTCGTTACGCCAACTATGGGAACTTCACGCTTGTAAACGTGAACTTTAATTGGCCCGATCTTTTGTTTGTATTTTGGTTTAATGTGTTTTACTAGGCTCTCAACACGCTTCGTCACACGTCTGTTCAAATAAAATAACACGTCGCTGAATGTAATTGAAACTCGTCTGGAGTTCTTAGCGAGAGCGGCGATAGTGTTGACTGTTTTCGGGTTTGCCCGAAAAAATACGCTTCTATGAGTGTGTAATATTTTATCGGCAGAAAAGAAGCGAGTTTATTTAAAACTGTGAATATAAATGTAGTGTAATTTATCCACTTTTTAGAGTGAGCGTGAGTTTACGGTCAGCAGTCCGCTAGTGACAAATGCCATGTCCGACTGGGGGACTGACGCATGTCCGACTGATTCATACGGAATTGCAACCGCATTAATGTATTGTGTTATAAATAGGGATATAATGGGGTGCAACAAGTGAAAGGAAATGTTTTTATATTGGAGAGATACTGCGGCTCTCTGTGGGAATATAAATATGGTTATCGTACGCTTTTGATATGCTTTATCTTATCGAGTGGTACAAGGTCACAGTCATGTTCAAGCTTAGTGATTGGTTTTAAATTTATTGCTTGAGAGTTATAGTAAATTTTTAACACAATTAATTAAATAAATTGGTCACCCTTGACCGTGACGATAATGAAAAAGCCCTTGTTGTGATAAATTAAAAAAAACCCTTGGGTGATATACATGCTATATAGAATCTAATTCGAGTGCAATAAAAGGCAGTTTTCGAGTACCTAAATGTATTGAAAAAGTACCTATTGTTGTCTTTGCTTTACTATCTGCTTTAATATGGGCTTATGGTAGCCTACACTTTACTCGGCTCTCTTCTCAAAACTATGTACACAGGGATGCAGTAAGCTCTTTCCGAAAACGGCTTACATCTACTTATTGCAACTTCTGTACCAGTTTGCACAAGTTGCTAACGTGTTTATTAACTCACCATCAGTAATTCCACATAATAATATTTACAATTATTCATGTAATTGACTATTTATTTACAATCTACTTATTAGTATCAGATTTATATAATATTGTTTTTTTTTAATGTTTTACTGCTTCCTTATTATTTTGTAATGTTTATTTACTGTTTGAAATTCACTACTTATTTATTATTTTAGGTTATTGTAAATTAATTACAATAATACGAAAGTAAATAAATACATTATTTGCAGCTTTTCAGATAATGCCATTTTATTTTAACAATTCTTTATCAAAAACTTCTAGTTATTGTACCTAATACAACTTTAGAAAACAACGCATTTATTGTCGCGTTTTCTAAAAATACGCATATCTTCTACAAATATTTATATTATTAGAATGAAGCCGTTACTGCCACTTGTCAAGTAAGTAAATAGTGATTAAACATTCTACTCTCGTACTCACCGTGATAAAGTATAATATAGTTGTGTTAACATGAATAAATAATGTCCGTACCGATATGATCTATGTAGGTACGAGGAGGTAGCTCTAATCTGAATCACTACTGGACATTTGTAAAATATATTATAAGTAAGAAGTGTTACCATTCGTCCGGGTTTGTCCGAGTTTAAAGGGCGTCCGCGGAAAGGGTTTCATTTTCAGTTCGGGTGTACAATTTTCGGCGTGGCAGCGCTAGCGGCGGCGCGATTCATACTGCCATGAGCCGTGTACGACAAATATACATATAATATATATTTCACAACTATCACACAATGTCGTATAATTCCAAGCTAAGCAAAGCTTGTGTTCTAGACAACTGATACTTAAATATTTCAAAATACATACAATATATTATAGATAAATTACACCTAGACACAGAACCAATGATCGTGCTCATCACACAAACATTTGTCCCGGGTGGGAATCGAACTCACGACCTCCGGCATAGCAATCAGGGTCACTAACCACTAGACCAGCAGGTCAGCTAAATGGTAAATGGTTTCTTATTACTAATCATTAAATAGGTAATTTAGAACCAGTAGTAATGGACATATTTCTTGAAAGGCAAGTTGAGGTAGATAGGAAATGTGACAATGTGTATAATTACCTCTTATTGCTCTCCTAGAGGGTATGTGGAAATTGTAACCTCGACTCCAGAAATAAGGCAAGGAAGGTACGGGGTAGGTTTTTTAGTCAGTAAGAGTCTGACACTGGTCTCCCGCTCCGCCCAAGAGCGGGTTTCGTCATTGGATGATTTTCACCTACCATAAAAAAAAAAAAAAAAAAAAAACCTCTTATTGCTCTAGATTGTAGCTACTTCTTTCGAACTCCACCCGAGGAGAAGTCATGTGCTGATTTCCCACATAAATAAAAGATGACGATAAGTGACTAATTGATTTATGACACTTGGAATTATTTTTATTAAAGGAGTAAGTAAAAAAAAACTTAATGATATGTCTACGTTCAGGTTCTGAAAATAAAAAATCGGAGTTTTTACGGTTATTGTCCTAGTTGCTAGTTTTTTCAGATAGCAAACCTAATTATAACTAGCCGAGTTCTTAGGCCACATCTATAACTTCAATTTCATATAACATTATGATAGCATAATATACTCGGCTCCGAAAGTTGATTTCGCACGAGTGCGAGTATGCTGATATAGTCTTCGACACACATGTTCAGCCATCATTGCGGTTGACCTTGAATGCGCAGTTACAAATTTTTGGGACCAAATCAAAGTAGGGGGCTTTTTTATGGTAGGTGAAAATTATTCAATGACGAATCCCGCCCTTAGGCGGAGCGGGAAACAGTGTCAGACTCTTACTGACTAATAAACCTACCCCGTTCCTACGTCGCCATCTATACCAGGTCTAGAGCCTACCTTTTGCCCAACCATTGGCTCCAGTTGGCTTCGACCCTTCTGCAGGGTCCCTACGGTTTACTGACAACTCCTAGAGGTGCGCGGGAACAGAGCGCTCCGTCGACGACTAGGCTTGGAAGTTAGGGGGCTGCGCTTCTATACTATAACTTTTTTTAAAAACTGTGCAATCTAAAAAATGCAAATATTTAAATTTGATTGCTAATTTTTTCATCAACTGCTCAATCTTTATCAAGCGCAAGTTCCATCGTGTATAGAGTACTGCTCTCATCTTTAGGATGGATCTGCCCGATACCAGCTTGATGCACTTGAGACCATTGAGAAGCGCATCATTATTATTTAGTAAGAGGATCATTGGCAATGATGCACTTGTCGAGTTGAAGCTTCAAAGTCTTGAGCATCGACGCCGAGTTCCTAGCCTGTGGGTTTTCTACCGGCTGCATTTCGGGAAGTGTGCGTCGGAATTGCACAACCTAATTCACCGTAGCCCGTTCCATTATGAGACCATCACGTCTGTCATCATCATCGGTTACTGGTACATGGTGGACATCTCATCTATACGCACAAAACGTTTTGGAAACACTTTCATTGTGCCTAAGCCTTACGCACAAGGAATGGGATAGGTACCCTGAATAGGTTACTTCTAGGCGCTCCATTGTCGACCGGATCATTATTTCCATCAGGTGAGATAGCGTTCAAGCGCAAACATAACAAAAAAAAAAATAGTTCCAGATAAGTTAACTCTTCGATTTCATTATTACAGTTACGGATGTATCATGAATGTATATAGTCCCATGAGTTAGGTATAGATGACTCACACACAAACAGTGCACGCAATCATGATGAATTGTTACAAATATTTTACATATTGTGGTGCAAACTGAAATTAATACTAACTTAGGTAATACTTTGTGTATTGAGTTAGGTATGAGTGAAGTGGGCGTTAGTTATAAACAGGAAAAAAACAATCATCTAACTTGTATTGGTTGTTGTTTTTGTAGATCTTTGGTACGAAACCAATTCGCTTTTGCTACCTACTGTTGAATGCTGGTTCTTGCCGTGCTATTCACTCAGAAAACAGCCTTGAGCACAGCGCTCACCGCAGCGTCGAATACTCATATGGTCCAATGAGTATTAAAATCGATGGATGTCAACAACAAACTGAATTTAACATTCATAGAGAACCTAAAAATACTTAAATATATATTATGATAGTACAGAAAACCGTACTCCAAAATATTGAAAATTATCGAGCGCTGGGAAAACCCAACGCAAACAAAATCAAGCGAGCGATATCAGCAATCGTTTCCCATCGCGCAACAAAGCCCAGTATTATGTTTATTTATCCACCGTACATTTAACTGGATCCAATCACAAACTATGGCATAAGTGCAGAGGAGTAGCGGGTTCTAGTTTAGATGTAGGCGAAGGCTCATTAGCGAGGTCTGTTTCTTTCATAATTCAGGAACAGCCATTGTCGCAACCCAGCGTTCGACCACATCGTCGATTACTCGTCAAGTGAAAAAGTCATGAGGCAATGTGAAAACGTGACCCGGCCCTGGAACGAAGGCAAATAAGGATTTGGAGTGGATTTTTTAGTCAGTAAAGGTCTGACACTATCTCCCGCCATACCCAAGACCGCGAAGATGTCTCTGAATGATTTTCTCCACCTAAATTAGGGTGATCAAAAGAAAGCATGTCTATAGTAAAAAAAAGCGTTCGTGATGAAATGTGGGCTGGTTCCAGGCTCCTTTGTAAACAAGGCCGTGGCAGAGGGTTCACATCGCCCATGCCTAGCTACGCCCCTACACAAGTGTGGTATCAATTAGCACCAGAACGCTAGCTTTGTCCATGGGTAACTCGGTCAATGAGTCACTTCGCGCCTCTAAATGCCCATTGTTGCATTATGGCGGCATTTCAATATCAAATCGAAGGTTTATATAAAAGAGTCGTGTAATAATTATATCTGTAAGCTGTAGCCGTTTGGAATTCTGATGCGCAAGCGTATCTTGTCTTGAATTTGTCAGCCTTCATCTAAACCTACTTCTCAATTATTTTTTTCAAGTGGAAAATTTTCTTGGACAGGAGAAGTCATTCTCCCGGCTTATGGCGACCAGATCTATGTTCCTTCACCACGAGTTTTCTTTTCAGAAGTTAACCCATCGCCCCAGACCTACTTTTATACCAGGTAAAATTAAAGAGAAGAAAGATTTGAATTCTTCTTTGTATACATTCTTTCACTAATGGAATGCTTCTATAGCACTGAGTAGAGAGTAGTACCTACTACACAATTTGATGATACGCAGGTGCATTGGTTGAGCGATTGCCTGCTGCGCTGCGTGTCACGAATTCGATTGCAGCACCGAACAAATATTCGTGTAGTCTGTATTTGATGGGTGTTCCGATTGTCTCGTCTATATAGATAGACAGAACATTTATTTGATGCTACAAAGCACAAAAAGATTACCAAAGTAAGCATATAACGAGACAAAAAAAAATAAAGAATCACAAACATCAATAATAAAAAGCACACTAAAAACAAGAAAATTAAAACACAAACTAGGGTACTAGTAAAAATTTTTGTGACAAAAAAAAGAAGAAATAAAAATAAATAAAATAAAAAGTGACTTGTGTATTTCAGAAAATTTAGACTGATCTGTTTTTCTTCCTTGTTTTACCGCAGATTCAATAAAAAAATTATAAATTACTCATGCAGTTGGCATTTAATATTTACCTGATAATATAGCTAATGATTACAGTTGATTACGATTAGATAACGCAGAGCTGTTCGTCACCTTGCATTTATATTGCAATGATACCTTAACATAACCGGCTTAACTTCCATACTTTTCGTTTCAAAGTTTCAAAACAGCCTTCAAAAACAAATTCAATTAGGTCGTTGTTTAGAAAGAAAATATCTATAAAGAGAACACTTAAAAAAGATTAAAAGAAGATTGTTTAAACATTGAACAATAATCCAGTGTAGGTTGAACCTTGACCCAGTTCAACACAGAGCCTGCAGGAGGTAGCGTTATGATGTTTAAAACAAAACTTTCCTATAACTTGGTACTTTGGAACTGACCATGATTCCAGGGCCGGTCGTGCTGTAGAGGAACACATATCTTTGGAAGATTCATTTAAACATAAACAGTAAAGATGACAATGAAGTTAAGTACAGCAACAGCAAACAGAAAAGATATCGGTGGGATCATTTTTTTTATAAATCATCATCATATTCCTGCTCTTGTTCCGTTTTATTTGGGGTCGACGCGACACGAGAAACATTTAAAAATGAAGATATCAAATAATTTAAAATAACAATAATAGATTCTAATAACTTTTATTTGGGGCCATACGGTCCAACTGGCTGGGTTTGAACTAATAACTACCTACAAACTCGTAAGTCTGCACTGATACCACTCGGTCACCACTGCCCTTCTCTGCTACTACTGCCCTACTCGGCAACCACTGCCACTTTGCATAGAAATATCAATAAATAAATGTCAATGTGTAAGAATGGAAATGCAGTTATATCATGATGTGGTGGGATCAGTTTAGCTTATGATGTGATGAAGCCGTTATCTGAAGTCATCGTGTGCATTCTAGACTGACGCGAGATGGCATCTAAGTGCCATTGTAATTATGTGGCATGCGTTTAATGGGACTGAGACATATGTAGAATATTTAATAATAAAACTTATAGTTTTGTAAATAATTATGTAATATTATGACTGTACTTTTCAAAGTCATTGGGTTATGTCTTGTAGGCGTGACCGGTCGTAAATAAAATGTAAAAAAATAATCTTTGTTAATATTTCTATGGTTCTATGCCAACCGAAATAAAGCTATTATTATATGTGTTTATACATCTTAGGACCCATAGGTCCTGGACCTTTGGAAGGCGTACAAAGGCCCGCCAACTCGCAGAAGCTCTTTGAATACTTTTAATGGAACGTGATGCCAACCGACGATTATCCCTGTAAACGAAATGCAAGAAGAACCAACGGTTTTTTAAAGCTACTGTCATATGCAAAACAATAACAATTGAGTTATGGTTTTTGAAGTTATTACTAAGAAGAAACCAAAGAAGGTTGAGGATTAAGACAGAGATAAAGGTACCTTCATAAAAAAATAAAGAATTTAATAACTATCCTATTAGCACACTTAAAACTGACGCAAAAAAACGTCTGCACAATTTACGCAAACAGATGCAGTAATTTTAAAGTAGTCCTTGAAACTAGTCCACAGACGCGATAATTGTGCGCCAGGGCGGGATATGACGTCACGCAATCTTTATGGCCGCTACTTTTGAGAATGTACCTATAAAATCCTTTGAATAGATTTCAAAGAGCTTCATAATAATGTTCTTTTGAAATATTTGTGTTTATGATCTTATGAGAGTGTTTAAATTCAATGTTTTGGAATGCTGTCTTATCTTGATCTATGAGCACTGCAGAAGACATTTTTTTTATTGACGTGAACTAGTGCGTACTGCGATCCCACCTGATGATAAGAAGTGATGAAATCGTTGATGATGAGGCGCACTAGTTTATTAAGAGCCTTGTAGTGACCTAAATTTAAAATGGGGCGGAAAGACCAAAGATTACGGTTGTTTCATAAAAAAATATTTGAAGCAATCTTCGATGTACCGACCATCCTGAAGAGATTTTTAGTGTAGATTTAAAATCAATCCAACTCCATAGTATTGGTTTATCAGATCGACTGCTCACTAATCCTCTTACGACAGCAAAACTCAGTAAGTACTCTCACGCCAACAAAACAAGATACATAAAACGTCATAATCCCAAAAACTGCATAACAAACCAACTATCACATCCTTTATGAGCTTTAAACCAAGCAAACAGTTCGGCGAACTCCACAAAAACAAAGAGACGAAGAGAATTTTGCTGTGCATGCATTATTTTAAAAATTTGTACCTCTAAAATTGCAGAAACTGTGAAAAAGGCGAGTGTGGACGGAGACTGGTTAGTGGGAGCGGCTGGGAGCGTGCTCTATCGCGCAGACGACGCGCCCGCTGCTGTTAGTCCCAGTATTACTCATTGCTTATGTGTGTGTGCACTTCGGTTTAGCTAACATCAGATTTTGGGATTTATCTTGAGGTATATTTGGAGTTGCAGCTTTGTTTTGTTGAGTAGCCGGCTTCTTGAGTTTGAGTTTTGAGTTATGGTTTTATTTATTACTAGCTGTGCCCGCGACTTCGTCCGCGTGGAATAGTTATTTTGGGCATGACATTTATTTTTGCAAACAACCTCAGCTTTATAAATTATAGCTGTTACCCACGACTTTGCCCGTGTCAATTTCTGTTATTATTTTAGACAATTTAGTTTTTAAAAGAACATAATTATCTAAAAGTACTTCATAGAGCTACACTCCAACTTGGGCACGCCATAATCTCGGCGGTAAGTCCCCTCTTTGAGGCGTGATGTCTATCACGGCATCCTCACCTTCCGCATGACGCAGGTTCTCACCGGATATGGGAAGTTCAGGAGATTCCTGCGCGCCGGATTCGTGCGGAAGAGACGCCCGGGTGTCGCCACTGTATGGTCAGCCCGGAGGATACGGTGGAGCACACGGTTGAGGTGTGCCCCGCTTAAGAAGAGCATCACCGTGTCCTCGTGGGGGTGGGTGATCAGCGGCGGCGACCTCTCGCGCCGGGCCTTGGTTCAGGCCATAGTTCTCAGCGAAGAAGAATGGTAAGCGGTCGCCTCCTTCTGCAAAGCAGTAATGCTCGTAAAGGAGGAGGCCGACCGCATAAGGCAAAGGCAACAGCGCCCTCGCCGTAGCCGTCACCGCCGCGATCCCGCCGATATCCGGTCTCCGTAGACGCTGGCTTGTGGACGGTGAGCAATGGGTAGCTCGCCGTCCGGTTGTCTGGTAACAGTCCAGACCGAGACCAAGTCGTCGACGGCATGCACTGCTCCCGCGCGCCTCAAGGTGTTGTCAGCAAACTGTGGGGCCCTTCAGGGGCGAAGCCTCCTGCAACTGAGGGTTGGTGCGAAAGCGTTATACCGGGGCTATGAGAATAAGGCAAGGGAGGAACGGGGTAGGTTGTTTAGTCAGTAAGAGTCTGACACTGTTTCCCGCTCCGCCCAAAAGCGGGATTCGTCATTGGATGATTTTTACCTACCATAAAAAAAACCCATCCGCGCCGCCCGCAAGCAACCCCTCTCCTCGCCCGCCGGCCAGGCGCAGCGTCAAGTTTTTCACATCATGCATCGCGTGTGAATTTTATATCGGAGTTATTTTAAAATTGTAATATCTTCTAAGATGTTCATTGAAATTAAATGATGTCAAAGACAATTTTATTTACAATTACATACTCTTAATCAACAACACATTTATTTGGATAAAGATTATATTATTATGTTGATACAACTCTAACAAATAATCGGTAAAAATTGGCTAAATTTGATTCGCATAAAAACGGTTCTAGTAAGTTAATCTTAAAAGATAGACATATACTGTCGCGGACATTTTTTTAGATCATTTTAAGAGGAATAATTCTTTCATACATGTTTTTTTGGTATCTTAAACCGTTTTGGCAGCGCACGCAACGGAAGCCCTCAAAGATGAATAATTTTCCCCGTTTTTTCCACATTTTCCGTTGTTTCTTCGCTTCTATTAGTCGCAGCGTGATGTTATATAGCCTAAAGCCTTCCTCAATAAATGATCTATTCAACGCAAAAAGAATTTTTCAATTCGAACCAGTAGTTCCTGAGATTAGCGCGTTCAAACAAACAAACAAACAAACAAACTCTTCAGCTTTATAATATTAGTATAGATATATTATACTAGCTTCTGCCGGCAGCTTCGCCCGTGTGAAAGTCGGTTTGTCTATACAATCTTCCTGTTCGATCGATCCCCTTAGGGGAGGTGTTTCGTAGAATCCGTTCTTAGCGGATGTTTACACGCTGTAAGGACATTATCTGCCAAATTTAAAGTTTGTAGGTGTTATCAGAATAGAATAATACTTTATTGTACACCAAAAAAGTAACAATTTCACAGAAACTTATATGAATCAGTTGGATTGTAGCCATTTTTGCCGAGTTTTATAATATTGTTTTTTCTACACTACACAAGTATTACCATTTATTGTACAAAAGGAGATAAAATATTTAAATCCTTATAAATACATAAATAAAAAAAACCTATACAAGTAATTTCCTACTCTGTATAGTCTCTATAACGTGTATACACAAAAAACTCAGACCAAGAAGAGCTACCTATAGTCTTTGTTTAGAAACGTTGAGTAAATGTAAAAAAGAGTTGATAAATCGTATTTTTTTGTAAATATTGACAGATTTCAGGAAAGGCGGTCAGGCATTCGGCTTAGTCACAAGTGTAAAAGAAAATAATGTAACAACGTACGAATCTAAAAATATAGTAGACGTCAGTGAGACGAGAGTACAGAGACAGACTACTGAATCAGTTTTTTACTGTTATATTTTTTGGAACTGGCAACATTTCTAATTATTCTTGTAATACATTGCGCACAAGTTAGCTCTTATTTGCTTAAAGAAAATAAATATTACATTTTCAGTCTTAACTTTCAAAACATACAATGGCTTACATGTCTATAACTAGCGACCCGCCCCAGTTTCGCATGGGTGCAATGGTGATATTAAATATATTACGCATGTATTATATTATAAACCTTCCTTTTGAATTACTCTACCTATCTATTAAAACACATTAAAATCCGTTGCGTAGTTTTAAAAATCTAAGTGTACATATGAACAGACAGCGACTATATTTTATACTATGTACTGATGTACTGATGTACATAGTATAAAATATAGTCGCTAAATATATATAATCTTACCAATACAAAGAGAGAGAAATAAAAGCTAAATAATATGTACACGTTAGGTCAGTTCAGTTAAACCTCGTTTGCCATAATTGGTTTAGTACAAATAAATCCAGTTTCATATACATGTATATTGTTATGATACTTATTGGTTTTTGTACGTGACTCATGAGATTCATCCACAAAAACGTGTCGAAACATCATGACCAGCAAGTATTTTCTAATTACTATATTTGTTCATCATAAATGTTGTCTACATAGTAACGATACACTGTGTGAAACGCTCGTAAAAATACACCAGTATATTGCTGGAAATCCTCTCTAAGTAGTGGTGAAAGCTCTAACAAAATCCAGCAAGCAATTTGCAAGATTTGTCCACATACGACTGTCGTTGAGAACATTGTAGAGATGTACACTGTACAGTATACTCGACAACGTTGGCGGGCAACCAACTTTCACTATTAAGTCCTAGTAAGAAGGTTGAAAAGTGGTCAATTGTCAACTTTGCCGACTGTACCCGTCTCAAGTGTATGATCGGCAAAGTTAAAGTGGGTAGTTGACGATAGCACTGCTATGCATGATAATAGAAAAATACATAACTAAGCTTACAAAGCTAATACTGCCTCTGTCGTAAATATCGATGGATTAGCATTTTAAATACGTTCATTACCTACTTAGATCCATAAATATCTTCAAAATAAATATTTTCTACGAAGAGAAAAGTTCTATAAACTTCTCAGAAGTTTGAGCTTAAAACTTGACACCAAATCAGAAGTTTGTTTACGTAGCTATATCAAAACATTACTTTACATATTTACGTTCGTTCAATGAAAGATTGAGGCATAGAAAAATAAATATTTATTTGGTGCCAAGCGAGTCAGGGCCGGACTATGGCCTTTTAACTATGCAGTGGCACGTGCCATAGAAATGGTTTTAAAATGACTAACAGGCAACTTTTTCTATGAAAGACGGAAGGTCGCTAGACCCGCCTTAGCTTGACAAGGGTGTTAGAAATCTTTGTATTTCTCGGTTTTTCCTTGCTATTTGTGAAATAATTATGGAAATTACACCTATAACTTCCTTCGGAATAATTCTGTCTATTGTTGCAAAACCGCATTCGGAATGTCTAGTGCGAGTTTGTTTTATATTAATGCGATCAACATGTACAAGACGTTTGGCACTCTGATTGGTTCGTCCAAGCTCTGAACCCATCAGAGAGCTAAACGCCATAAACGAGTCGATCGCGTTAACGTAAAAACAACTCGCACTCAGTACTCTGTTCTATTCAATAGTTTTATCGTGAATGCATAGACATGTTTGTGTATCTATTGCAGTGGCAGACTTGGTTTTATGGATATTCATCGAATCACAATGGCTTTGCACTTGACTTATTTATTTTAATTGCTATAAACTAGTGCTTGACTGCTATCCCACCTGATGGTAAGCAGTGATGAGAACTTTCATATTTTAACGCGTTTAGCCAGTTTTTATGGCATTCCCGTGATTACTTTCGCGTCTTTCCGAACTAAATACTCATGCTTCTACAGATACGAAAGATGACAATGAAATCCTAATAGAGAGATGAAATATAACGCCGCGTATTCAATAACTGGCACTTGGGCCGGCTATTGAAAACACCACGATAGCTCCAACAAAAGATTTTCTATTCTAAAATGAGGACTTATTTCCGAAGTTTCAGAATACTCGCATTAGGGTATGAAAGTTGAAAGGTAGAAATATTGGTATAAAACCGTGTTATTTGAGTCAAAACTTTAGTAAACCTTAGTAATGTTGATCATCATCATCTTCCTGAGTAAAAACCTTAGTAAGGATGATCATCATCTTCCTGTCCTTGTCTTATGTTATTTTGGGATCGTAACAACATGCTTTGGTCTTCTTTTATGTCCCATCAACCATCATCGTCGTACTATCACTGCCTGTCTTTTATATCACTTCTACAGTCCATAGATATTTTCTTTGACATCCTTTCCCCTCTCCTTCCATCCACCCATTATCATAACTCTTTTTGTAACATGCGTTTCATTCCTCCTCTTCACATGACTATACAACAAGATCCTTTTCAACTTTTCAGTCATTACCGCCACTTTCAAATACAATTTTATTGTGAAAGAGTCTTAATATTTTGTAGACATTTTATACATTTGCTTTTGTCAGTGGCTTTATTCGTTACCTAGGGAAACTAATGAGCACACTCGTTAAAGCTCAGTTGAATCGTCAACATCAGATCAAAACTGATAAAAAGTTATTTGCCCTTCTGTGTCTCTACTTTTGCATGCTCTGTCGAGATGTCTGTAGTCGTATGATAATTAGAGTTACTCGGAAATATTGATTAAGCTTCTAATTTATTTGAGTAGTAGTTTTGCGTGGAATCGAATGCTTGTCGAGATTTCCTGGAAGTTGTCTAGCTTTGTTAAAGGCACACATTATATAAATTCTCTCTTCTACGAAAAGTGGGAGAAGCGACTAGAGGTACTTGCTATGAACTCACATTTTCTGTATAAATTGAACCTCATGCGATTTATAAAGCGCTCTCTCAAAGTTTAGGCTGTTCCTGAGAATTTCCTGATGGGAAAACCAAATAGAAGCTTTCCTGGAACTCGGACCGTGGGTAGTGGCTTTTGAAACGACTAGGACCTAGTAACTAAGCGGTCTTTCATAATTCGAGTGTTATAACGTTGGAGTGAAAATTAATTTCTGTGAAATATGGTACTTACCTTTCCAAAGCTTTTCTGTAAGCTTGCAAGTATAACTGCATATAATATGAATTATTAGTCTATTAGTGGACTCTGTTTTCAGATCCCAAAACATTAAAATATCGAATATAAATTTCTTAATCCCCAACAAAAAGAATAAGAATTATTTTTAAGTAACTTCTACCAACAGATTGGCTCGCGTGAAATTAAAACATTGTCTAATGGGGAACCTAATTATTATATTACACATTCGTATGCCGTATTAGTTCAAATCTATTTAAAGTTTTAGCGTGAATGAGTCACAAATAGACACAGTAGTTCACACTCGCATACCCACAAACTTTAGTATACATATAATATTAGTGTATATTTTTGTTATTAGTGTAAATAACAGTAAAATCTACCTACATACCAAACCAATATCATTTCATTTAAGTAAAAGGCCAAGTGTGAGGCGCACAAAGCTGTTCATCAAAGCGACATTTAGTGGAGGTCAGTAAAATTCTTTCGGTTGAAACAAAGAAGATGAACTTCCAAGCTTTGCTTTTATTTAAATCGCACTTTAAAACAGCACTTCTATCCAGTCCATAGACTATCAGGACGGAATAAACAGGTAACAATGTAATCTGTGCCATCAAGTGCCGTCTATGTCCGAGCTGACACGTTTACGAGGACTCTGACCCACTTCACGACATTAGAAACGGACTACGCCACTCCAACTTTGTAAATAAGAAGCCGGTTTCAAGTTATGACTGACCTAAATACTGAACAAAAATATACACAAGCAACAAAGGGTAGGTGTTACAAATTCGGCACTTGTTCATTGTTTGCCGTATCTCGTGGCCAAACTGGCCAAGTACACACTACACAGTCTTGCGGGATGATTTCTTTTTTTTGTGGCAGAAATCCTCATGGATCATCCTCCACCCTGGGGTAGGTGGAGGGGTCCGTCAGACTCTTACTGACTAAAACAGCCCGGTGTTCCCTCGTACACTTTTATTGGAGGCAGACAGGAGGAGGTGCCTAAGTTAACCTAAGTTTGCTAAAAGGCAGGTTTTTGGACGGATGACTATTTCAACTTAGGTATCGCTATTCCTCCGTGTCTTTAGAAAACTAGTACAGTTGATGGTCTTGACGGTCATTCCTAGATTTTTTGACAGTCATTACATATAGTCAGAAGCTAGGAATTCAGTGCACTGAGTGTTTGAGTGAGAGTTGTTGAACGTTCACCGCATTTGACTCTCTGATTAACCTTTCGTCGAACGCAGATCTACGCGAGACACAATAAATTTTTAACTGTGTCCCTAATTACGGCATACGAGAGGAAGAGCTCGGAGTGGACCAATCGTTGTGCCGAACTATGAACGTGTCGATCGTGTTGACGTAAAACTAACTCGCACTAGGTACTTTGTTATAAGATTTGCTAAAGGATGTAGGGTGTTAACGTGTGTTTAATTGCTTTGGTTTATTAGAATTGCGGCCAGATAGGTATACGCTTTATATAAGATACTAGTATTTATTTATTTAAATTCATGTAAAGTAGTGATACATAGGCGGAATTACAGTAACGACGCATTATCTACTAGTTAGCCTTTGGGTTAAAATACTATACTAGGGGTAGGTATACACAATAAACTGATATCCAATTGCATCCGTTTAGACTATAAGCTGACCCCAACATAGTTACAAAGAGGCTACATAAAGTGATTTGAATCATTCATTGTTGTAAAGCACACACTCTGTTCGAGTTTTTGTTGCCACAGCAAACAGCTAAAACAAAGTTGTTCATCACATTTAAACTCAAATAACAGCAACAACAGAATCGCAACAATAAAGTAATCTCAAAATATATTTAACAAATAAGTTGGGCGTTAATTCGCGAGCGGGCCGCGGTTGATAACTGCTTACTAAGGCTTTCCGCTTAATGAAAAGCCAGTGGTGGTTAGATGCGGCCCGCTTCCCCCTACATCCTGTATTCCGCCGGCGTAGTTGCCCGGTTGCATTTTCGATTCGAGTACAGTACCTCATCACGAATGCTTACTAGCCAGTATATTATTTAAATTAGCTTTGCATTTGTGCTTTTAAAGGAGCTTAAAAGTTATTATAGAGTTGTCGGTACAGTTTTATGAGCTAGATTTGTGGTGACCTTTTTTTATTCACGTTATACCTAAAACATTTTAAATATTGTTTATGGTGGGCAAGAATCATCCAATAACCAAAACACTTCCTTTCAGAAAGAGACCCTGGGCCCCAGTAGGCTTCGACCTTTTTGGAGAGTCCCTACGGGTTTGCTGATAGCTCGTCGACGACTTGGGCTTGGTCCGGACTGGCTCCAGACAACCGGACGGCGAGCTTCCCATTGCTCACCGTCCTCAAGCCCGTAAACATTTTAGGTTTAATGATTATGTTCTAAGTTGTGAAAAATCACAAACGGTTTCAAAATAATTTTAAGACTAGCCTTTTTGACCTATTTCTTACAAGCGAACAAAGAGATTTTTTTAATTGTTATTTTTACTTGTTTTGAAATAGTTGTGAAGTTTGGGAAACAATCAACAGGACATTGATTAGCTACCGGTCAAGGATATTATGTTGTAACTTGTAATTACTATTAGCATTGTTTTATTTTAAGAGTAAATAAATGGTTTTAATATAATTAAAAGTGTAAATTTTCTTCAACAAACTCTCGTTAAATAATTCGGAATAATTTCCAACACGCCAGGTTTCCATTAATTTCAATAACATGAGAAATATGAATTAAGTTATTTTTTATTTCATTTTAAACTTGTATTGTGACGTCTGTGTGACGGGGTTTTGGTAGACTACGAAAAAGGTAGCAGATGAACTGGTCACTTGACAAGCGTATTCCATTGTCGGTCACATCATCGCTTTCCATCAGTTGAGATTTTTTTATTGTTTATAGGTTCGCGCTTGACCGCTCACCTGATGGAAAGCGACGATGCGGTCGACGATGGAGCGCGCTTACCTAGAAGTAACCGATTCACTCTTAAGTTAAAGATTCCCGGATTGTAGCCATCAGGAATCCCAGGTTCCGGCAAGGAATTCCACTCCTTGGCTGTACGCATAATGAATGTGTTCCCAAAACGTTTTGCAAGGCCGTACGTTTTGGTGGTCCGATGATGGAACGGGCTAGGCGGAATTAAATGCAATTCCAAGAAAGTGGTCAAACACGAGTCTATACATTATTAAAAAAAAAAAATAAGGACAAAGCGTGTGCTTGAGACAGATGGAAGAAATGAAGGGAGGTCTTTGCCCAGGAATGAGACAGAACAAGCAAAAACCGAAAATATCTGACACTTAACAATAATTTTGAAATGAAATTTACGACGTAAATAAGGCATTAACACATCGTAATTATTTCTATATGGTTAATTTATTACGTTCTTTACTCATTAAGGTGACAGTGAGACGGAGGTAAAGTTGTATAATTTATACTTTTGATTAAACACTTCCATTTATTTTAACTGCCGCCCGTTTTTGTGTTAACTTAATCAATTGGTTTTTTATCGGCTACAAATTGAGACCGCAATTAATCTAGGTATCCGAACGAACGATCTGGTTCATAAAATAAAACTCAATCATTTTTAATTTTGTGGGTGTGTTCGTTTTTTTTTGTTCTATCATCGCAAATCTTTTAAATTTCTCGTCTGTTGTTCATTTTACAATCTCTACCATTTATATAATGTGTTTCTCAAGAACGATGATGTAAAACTTCGAACTGTCAAGTTTTCATTTTTTTTTATGATGGGCAAAAATCATCAAATGACGAATCCCGCTCTTGGGCGAAGCGGTAAACAGTGTCAGACTCTTAATGACTAAACACCCTACCCCGTTCCTTCTTTCCCTTCTCACTGGGCCCAAGCCTTCCTTCCAGAAAGAGACCCTGGGCCCCAGTAGGCTTCGACCCTTTTGCAGAGTTCCTATGGCTTTGCTGACAATTCCTTGAGGCGCTCGGGAACAGTGCGCGCCGTCAAGGACTTGGCCTTGTTCTGGACTATTACAAGACAAGCGGACGGCGAGCAAACCATTGCTCATCATTCGCAAGCCCGCGCCAACGGTGGCCGGAAATCGGTGTTGCCTAAGCCTTCTTATTGACAAATGTCACGATCCTACTTTATATATCTAAATCGATGACGTTAATTGACATGTGATGCGCACGATTATCGATTTTCTATTTATGTCTATCTAAAATTAATGATCTGACGATTGAAACTCTATTTTGAGCTCACATTGTTATTTCAGTTTTATTTTTCAAGGATGAACAATGAAATATTTGACACGTGATATGTTTGTACCTACATTTAGGTTTCGTCTTATTACCCTTTTTATATTTAAGTGTCTGTTTCAGGGCTGCGGATTGGATGTTCACACGCTCAGGTGAGATTCCGATCATATACCTAACTAGCTTTTGTCAGCGGCTTCGCCCGCGTACATAAAATATAGCCTATGTCACTCAGGAGTAAAGCAGCTTTCTATTGTTGCTAAAATTTTTCCAATCGGACCAGTAGTTCCAGAGATTACCTCCTACAAACAAAAAAACAAAGAAACAAAAAAACAAACTTTACCTCTTTATTATATTAGTGTAGATGAAATCTTCAAGGTAAAAGGAAGCGCGTGCGTCTTCGGCAAACTTCGGGACGCGCCGTGTTGGCCATCAGACTGACATGGAACGAGGTGAAGTGTAGAGTTCAAGACCGGTTGTAATCGGTGATTACTGTCGATGCCTTCTGCAAAAGCTAGGGGACACAGCAAATAAGTCAAGTCAGGGTTGCAGGGATGGTAAAGAGTTTCCACGGCATTGAAACGCAAAGCGCAACTGAAAGACCAGATGGGTTTTAATCAGTCTGTCACTTTCTCTAGGTCCGGCCAAAACGAAAAGTGTTGTATGATAGTTCCCACAAAAAAGTATCTGAGTAAGTTATAAAATTACTGTTCATGTTTAAGTTATAAACGCGTTATTTTATTATAAACATGATTACGAATTTATTTATGTTCTGAATGAATAACGATAAAATGTTTATATGAATTTTAATTGGCCAATAAATATCTGGCCCTTCCCATCGTGACAATTATTGCTGAATAAAAGATAACAGAAATCAAGAAAAATATAAATTAGAAAGTCACCCAGCTGGTTCTTCAGAAAGACCGTTTAAATTGACGTTTTTCATTGATACAGTCAATACTCGATGTTTCGAATTGACGATTATAATTAAAACCTTTTCAATACGCTTTGACTTTTATGGGATATTAATTAATTTATAATTGCTGTCAATCTTTGCATGATATATCTGTTTGACAGTATTTATATTGAGTGCTATTAAATTATGCCTTGTTTTAATAATGGCCTGTCCCAGCTTCCCACGGGTCTGGAGGGAGAAGTTTAAGCCTCCTGCTGATTTTTTTAAGCAGTCGGAGAGCCTCTCTCTTGGACACGAATTGCCATGGCTAACCTGGAAATTCTAAACAGACTTTGCACTCAGGGTGGGTGCAGCAAAGGTAATCTCCATAGAGGGGTTCTCGGACGGTTATGATCTTCAATGTTTGTGCTCCACAGCCCGTGTCCTATCTTCCATTCTGCATCATGTGCCCTTAGCTGGTCACGTAGGGACCTAATGACAGCGTCAGTGGACAATAGTGCCGTGGCCGAATACTGGGCCAGACATGGAATTTTAGAATTTTCCTCAAGGAGTTGTCAGCAACTGTAGGGGCCCAGCAGCGTCGAAGCCTTCTGGGGCCAAGGGTTTATGCGAAAGCGAAACACCGAGACCCTGGAACTAAGGCAAGAAAGGACGGTGGGTTGTTTAGTCAGTAGAAGTCTGACACTTCTCCACCCAATGGCGGGATTCATCATTCGATGATTTTTCCCACCATAAAAATTAAGGAAAATTTAATTAGAGGATTTCACATACAAAGATATGTGAGGATACTAGGTGAGAAATACGAGACTGAACATGACAAATACGTTAACAATCCGTATTTCTCATGTTCGCTACCGTATTTCAAGATTATATCTCCCAATGGAGTGAACAACTAAGTCTAGATAAGGTGAGGCTAAGTGTTAAATCTAAGTGTTATATACAGCCTTAATGAGGTCTCATTTGTTCCTAGACGGAGTGAAGTGAGGCTTCTTTCGTTTCTAAACATTTATTTCTTACCATGCAATTTATTTAACTTTCTTTGATAAGACCTAGGTTTAAATATAGTATCACTCTCTTATATTACTCTCAATATTAAATAAAAAGGTGAAAGTTTATGTTGCATATAATGTGCATTATTTTTTTTTCACTCATTCGTCTAAATATATTTCGATGAGATTAGGCATACGGGTAGACCAAGTCCTGAAATAGCACATAGTCACAAAATGACATAGAATACTTTTTTTCTCGAGAGTATCTTTAACTCTTTCGCCCAAATGCACAGATAAATTCGAGATTTCTAAATCAAACAAGCATATTTTCCCCCAAACTAATTCTCAATTACTTAAAACAGGTATACTAAAACCGATCTTATAAACTTTTCTAAACCGATCTACAAATGTAAGTACTCGTAGTATTTATTAGCGGTAGTTTACAGCACCGCTACACTAACCTAATGGCTGGCTATATTTATTGTTTCGGCGATAGGGAAGCGGTAATTAGTACAGGTAAACAAAATTAACACTATTTAAAACCGGTTTTAAATGAAGACGTTTAATGTTGCCGAGTTTCGTTTCATTTGGAGACTGTTACTTGGTTTTGTAAGTGTTGTTTTCCACGATTAAGTAATTAAAGGACTTTTTTAAACGGACTTTTTCCTTAAGGGAATAAAATACCCAACGTTTTTGTGCTTGAGAAGGAAAGTAACAATATTTAACGCGTTTACAGCAATTCTTTTGCGTTCATAAAAAAACCGCTCAGGATGACTCGTTTTCTTTATTTATTTATTTATTAGCCCCGAGCGAACGCCGGCAATCGTACACCTATTGTTCTTTAATTGTGTCTGTAATTACCAAAGTTGAAAGGTTAAAAAAAAATAACTTCTTCCACACTGGGTGGTGCGAGGAGTATCAGAATTTACTACAACTGCTGAAAACTTGCGTTCTAAGTGCCCATACACCTCTACTTGGGTGACTTATTTAGTGATCTAATAAGGTAGTTGACGCAGCTCCGCTGGGTCTATCTACACTTCTACACTAATATAATAAAGAGGTAAAGTTTGTTTTTTTGTTTGTAGGAGGTAATATCTGGAACTACTGGTCCGATTGGAGAAATTTTAGCAATAAAATAGAAAGCTGCTTTACTCCTGAGTGACATAGGCTATATTTTATGTACGCGGGCGAAGTCGCTGACAAAAGCTAGTATTTACTATTTCGAAAAGAAGAAGACTGACAACAAACCTGAGTTCCTTCAGCCACCCTATGCTTTCCATAAAACCGCAGTATCTTTTTCAAATTAATCCTACAGACAAATACGAATCCTATGACAGGATTTAAAGATTATTATTATTATTATAGCTAGCCTGTGCTGTCCCACTACTGGGCAAAGGCCTCCCTCCATTTAAAGATTTAAACATGTGTTACACGTTTTCTAAACACAAGAAATAGGGTGTTAAGCTCGCCTTTGTACATGAATTTATGAAATCATTTTATTTATGTTAAGTTTTGTGTACAATAAAGTATTAAAGAACAAACATTTCCCGCTGTAACCATTAATATTTGCATGTCACAACAGCTACTAAATCCACACCATCGCCCCGTCATCACAAAAACAAATCATGGCAAGGCAAAGTTTATTTCGATTCGTTTTTTACGCCAATTTAGATTTCGAGCGGCGATAGGAGCAGGAAGGGCCCCGAGCTCCCTTCGATGAATGGGGGACGCTTGTCAACGAATTAGTGATAAGGTGATAACACAGCTTTGTTAATTTTTCTGTGAATAATGTTTTTCTCTCGTTTTAGGTGTTGTAATTTAATGCGGGTTTTGTTAAGTGTCAATGGATCCTACTGAGGCCCAGCTCCGGTTTCTGAAAGGAAGGCTGGGCCCTATTACAAAAGGCAAAGAAGCCTGTTTACCTGTCCTGAGCGGGATTTGTCATTGGATGATTTGGCCAAATATGGGGAGAGCGTGCGATTGGATAGTCAATTGTGCCATATTTTAATTTGTCTGTGAAAGAAGTGAAACTGCGGCAGCTTAAAGACTCTTACGATTGGCTGTGGTGCTACACAAACCTTTTAATATTAATGTTATTGAATAAAACAAAGAACAAACTAGTTTAAAATACGCTCAACATCCAAAAAATAGAAACAAAAAAGGAAACTTATTTTTTTTATTATCTTCTGAACTACGTTTTTTTAACGTATCTACTACATACATACGTACTTATAAAACTGCAAAAAAACAGTATTTTATAAAACCAATTTATGTTGTATCTCATACGTTACACCTACGCTACTATAGTGCGGCGATCAGAAAAATGACAGCAATTTAGGAGCGAGTATTATAACCTTTTAGTTCCATTTGTCCTACAAATTCGAAAACCGCTCACAACCACATCACAAAGTGGAACTAGATAATTAATAGTGGGTTTACGGCAAGGGAAAGTCAGGCGGACAAACATGGCGTTTCGTTATTCTGCCATTGTGACGAACAATGGTCGAACCGCAAGCTGTCAACCCGTCGCTGGCGCCGGCGGCCGGAATAAGGACACGCCTAGAGGTGAAAGTGTTGATCATGTTGTCATTGAGAAGAGAGAACATCGTTAATGATATGTAATTGTTTTAAAGTCAAACAGGCTTGTTGAGCTTTTTGTTTCAGCGCAATGGCTCGTTGAGTGCGTGTATCTGTTTTTATTTTTTGTCTTAGTATTGATGGGAAAGTTTGCCGGTGACTGAATAGTTGAAAACGAACCGTTTTTCTTGGTATGGTCATGTGAAGAGGAGGTAAGAAAGTAAAGGAATCAGTGTACCTATATGGAGAAGAAGAGGGAGTTCATAGAAAAGATGAATGGATTGTGCATAAAAGAAAAATCGAGTTGTGGCGACTCCATTACTAGGCTTCTATGTCACCAGGGGCCCAAGTCTGCTATTTACATAATATCGTCATTCCAACAAATTTCGTAATCTTTTAATTCATAATGGCCGATCATTGATCGGTCAGTAGTCTCGTAATAGAATTGTGGTACGAGCCATCTTGTTACAAATTAAAAGCAATGACTGCACAATGACTAATGGTAAGCCACTGATCAAAATAACTGGTAAAATGTTAACAGATTACCGCATACATCAGATATTCATTTGTCTTTATGTACGAGATTATCATTCTATATCTTTTCTTTCAATGGAGTGTCAGTGGTTGAGCATTGTACACTCATAATGATACCATTGAAATTATAAGTGGATTACCAAACTTTTATGTAATCAATGAGAGATCATTGTGACACTATTGTAACAGCAGAGTTGAGGTCCTGATGGTAAGCTATGATGTAGTTGGCGTTGAAGCACGCTTGACTAAAAGTAACCTTGTCTGAACAGCTCTAGATTTGTAGCTATCTGGAAATACAGTCTCTATTAGTTAGAAAAAACACCTCTTAAATGATGAATGTGTTCTCAAATCATTGTATACATTTAAGTGAGATGTCAACAATTCTCGGAAATAATGTGTCCATAATGTTGATAGCTTATAATATACCAAGCATCACGCACACGTCCGAAAAAGTAATCAATTTTTCTCGGAAGTAAAGAAACGAATACACATACCTACTGAATAAGTATATAGGTAAGTTATTTTCATAATATGGAAAGTGTTGACTAGAAGGATTGTACGATATAAGTTTATCGGCATCTCATAAAATAACTTATGGGTTCTATCTAGCGGTGCGCCGGTATACCAATATCAGTTACTTGTATGTTTTTAGAGATAAAATATGTTACTGCTTAGTAGCTAGTTTATTTTGTTAACTATGAAAGTAAAGGTATATCAGTTATTTAATTGATATTTAACAGTTAATATTAATAAAAAAAAATAGATAATTGGTTTCCTATTGTTTCATGCAAATACATGAGTGCAGTATATTTTTAAGAACTTGGTTTCATATTTAATAGTTAAATACTTCAGCCAGTGGTTTCGCTCGTATTAAAATATATGTCTATACGAACTAGGGAACCCCGTTTCATCCTCTTATAGGGTGAATTTTGGGAAATCCTTTCTTATCCTTTCTATACATCATAAAAGGAAACTGCAAAATTTTTGCGTTCCAGGTTTAAGACGGTCGTCCACAGCTTACCCACCCACACAAATGCACCCTGGAGGACCAAAAAAACGCCACTGACACTGCTATAAACGTGGCTACCTACTGGGCCCAAAAACTTTGAGGGAAGCGGAATCCATCGATTCAAGAAAAAGAAGAAGAAGACTGCTAAGTTTGTTTTAGCTTAGCTCGTATAGTTGAGCCAGTTTTTCATACATGAGAGCTTTTTTTTTTTCGTCTGGTTGGCGGTAGACGATTAGATTCATGAGCTGCGCGTTGATGGGTCAGTGAGTCAGTCAGGAGTTAGCGTTTTATATACATACAGATTTTTCACTTACTTTTTACTTGATTACCTTCAGACTACCACAATACTCTATTTAAATGGCAGCTCCATTTAATCCTACAAGGCTTAAGTGTCTGTCTGCATTTTTCTTCCACTATCTACAACTTTGTTAGGGTCATGGGTTTTTTTTACGATATTTTATGGTTTTAGCGCCACGATCAGCTTTCAGTCTTACTGGGGGCAGCTGTATACTAGTATTTCCTTCCCCTTCCGATATGATCTCCACAACCAGTAACCAATAATCGGGTAACACGATATCTATTAGCAACTTTCGTTAGGTTTTCTGCCTTCTACCTGTAGCAACTGATAAAGGTTTACAAATGACTAAGGGCTTTAGCGTATTTTTTTCCCATCTAAAAATAAATGATGAAGAAATTCATAGAAATGAAATATGGACCATTTTTTATCTAAAACAAAAAAGCTTTCATACAAACGAAAAACAAATAATTACGCTTTTTAAATCGGGAGTTCGTAAGCAGTGTTTTATTTCTGAAGAAAGTTGGGTCAGCATTGTCTATCGCAAGGCTTTTGTTGGAGAACGTCTTGGCGGAAAGGTCACGTGAATTGAAGTAGAGTTGAATTCAAGCACGTGGCTACGGGCTGGAGTCGGGCAAAATAACGACCAAGCTCTCGTAGATCTATATGTATTTGAATCTGGAAGAGCTTCTTTAATATGTTTTTCAGTTAATATGTTTTGTCTTTTTATGTAATAGCTATGTAATACAAGAAGGCAAAAAATTTGAAGCTGAAAATTAAACGATGAAATATGGTCATACACAATGATCTGGTGAAATCTGGTGACATTTCCCGCCCTTGGGCCCATACGGTTTGCTGACAACTCTTTCAGGCGCGCTGGAACGGTAATCTTTAAGTTAAGAGTGAATAGGTTACTTCTAGGTAAGCGTCGTCCTGTGCTCCTTAAGTGACCCTTCACTTTCTAGGTCACAGTAAATCTTTCGAACTACTCCGCAGCCGTGGCAAGTAAATTAACATTATCTTAAGATATAAATCTAGATTGAACGAGATTTCCTTTGTCCTAACTTCCACATAACATTTGTAAGGTAAAATGCTCGCTATGCTCAGTATTAGAATTATAAGTGCGCTTCAGATCTCTATCAGGCAAACATAATTGCAATTAGTGGCATGGCACTCATGACTCCTGCTGTAAAACAATGTTGGACGTAAATAGCACAGGGCTGTTCGTAAGAAAAGAGGCTGATAGACTATTGTCTGTCTCTTTCTGTATTACCATGAGTTTTAGAGGTGTGAGAAGGATGCAAAAGTAATTTGGGAGTGGCCCGATTGTAGAAGTGGGGTCTTTGTTTATTTGTGTGAAGCTGGTGTAAGCGGTTTTTTAACAGTTTTACTTTGGAATTATCAAGTTATTTAATCACTATGCTGGAAATCAGTAGGCTCTGTACAATATATGAGCATTTGCTAAGCGCTGGCCGTTTTGCGCGGATGTGTTGCAGAATTCGCACTATTTTATAGAATAGTTTTCGTAAAAAAAAGAGTTACCAAACATAACATATTTGCCAATAGCAAATATTGTGTTACGTTTGGTGAACCAAGCCTCTATAGTGGTTAGTTTTTTTTTAAGTTCTTGGCGTTCTAGGTCTTAACCGCAATCTCGCTCGGTGATAAGTAATGTAAAGTAATTTCACTACTACGAAAAAATATGAACACGGGTAGGTTAGGTACAAGCTAGGTTATATTCGTAGAATACTTTTATCCTGTTTCTAAGTTTCCGTAAGATTTTCCCATGGGCCAGGTGAAGTCTTGATAAAAGTGAGAACTTGGCAATTCATAATATAAAAACGAGATATGGAAAAGCTTAAGTGGATTATGATTTCGATGTCATTTTTATATTTATCATAAAATAAATATTTCCGCTTTGGATGGAGCGAGATATTCTTAGATTTTAACTAAATAAAATTCAATGAGACTCCTTCAATCAGACTTTGCCTTTCTTAACTATCCATCCCGCAGTACATCTTACATTTAAGATACAATTTTAAAAAGAAAATCCCAAACTCCAAGCAACGAAAAAAGCAACAGGAATGTAACACAAACCAAACAAAAAATCCAGCAGAAAATGGTATTAAAGACACAATTTCATTACCGCTACATTGATTTGTGTTTAAAGCACTCCATCTTGAATTACTTGTCTTATTTTTACGAGAAAAAATCTATTGTTACTTTTAGAAAACCGACAGAAAAGCTACCTCACGTTTTAATTATACAGAGGAAGGTAAATTAAAAAGCTGCCGGCCGTACCGATCGGCGTGGTAAAGGAGACCGTAAGGCCGCGGAGCCACTGGAGATGTGCGAGGTAGCTAAGCGGTGAAGCTAAGCTGGCTAAGCTAAGAAAATAAGTAAGACATAAGTTAAACTAAGTTGATGAGAGAAGATGCGTTACGTAGATAAGCACTAGGTTTGCTCCGTACGTTAGAAACAAAACACACATACGTTGCTTTCTTTAAACCAAGTTTCACTAGAGCGCCAAACTCTTATTGGAGATGTGACGTGACGTGTCGTCAAGAATCTCGACTTTGCGATGGTATAGATCAAAAATTAAACTAGGTGCTTTTAACTCTTAATCTGCAACCTGAAATTCAAATATCAGAAAATTTATTTATGTTTGTTTATTTAAACTTGAGCCCCTACACGTTCGCACATCTATTGTCTTTCTATTATGTCTCTAATTACGGTATTCAAAAGGTTAAATAAATAATTAAGAAAGTTAGTGTGATTACTGCTGTTTCATATTAACTAGTTGCTGATCATCTTGTCACGTGCCTAAATTATTTTCCCGCGTAGGTACCATCATTGGCGAGCGTACCATAGGTTCGCTATCTCTGCACTAGAGCTACGCTAAACTAAGCTTTGAAAACCGAGCAATCCTATTGGTGGGGATCCAACACAGCTATAGCTACGCAGCTTAGCACATCCGTAGTGGGACCGCAGCCTAAGCCCGGACTCATCTCACTTAATGTTTGCTTTTTGCTCAGCTTTTGTGCAAACAATTGAACGCGTAGGTAAACAAAAGATTTCATGTGTTGTGTCGCTGTTTGGACGCGGGGTACTAATGGCGGGATGTGTTATGATAGCAATAAGGGGTTGGTTTCTGGTTAGGGTTGTTATGGTAAATGATTCGTTGTACTCTAACCAGTGTTGCCTTTGTTTTTGTCAGCTCAAATTGTTTCAACAGGAAATTTAGAAGTCGTTGACGGCGCGCACTGATCCTGTGCGCCTCAAGGAGTTGTCAGTAAACTGTAGGGAGCCCACAGAAGGTCGAAGCTTTACTGCGTCTGAAAGGAAGGCCCGGTATGAAAGGCGACGTAGGAACGGAGTGCATTTTTTAGTCAGTAAAAGTTTGGCAATATTTCCTGTTCCTCTAAGGGGGGGAAGTTGTTATTGGATAAAAAAATACCCTATTAAAACTTTTTTTTTTTCTGAATTCAAGATCGTACTATACTGAATATACTTATGAAAGCTCTCGGCTTTATTATACATGAAGTTGGTTAGTAGCGTTTTCTCGAAATTATTTCGGTAAATTAATTGTAGAGTAGTGGCCCAGTCATAACTGCTCCGACTTATGAGTTGTACGTTGCGGTTTCAAACCCAGGGTGGTAGCTTACTTTGTACCTACATGTATTCTATTTCATCACTTCGACTTTTAAAACGGAGAAGGAAACCATCGTTAAAAAAACTGGCATAACCCAGAATTAAAAACTTGTAGATATGCGACATATACCAACCCGTACTAAGCCCTTGTGTTGTATTACGGTTCATTCCCTCTCATAGAGAGGAGGCCTGAGTCCCAGCAGTGGAAACATATTAATAAGTAACGCGGGCCCAGTGCGTATTGGTGGATGTCACAAGTCTTCGAATTTTTGGTTCTAGGACATGACAATTTTCTTACTATGTTTCCCTTCACCGTTTTGAGAGCAGTGGTGATGAAATAAATTATACAAAGTAATGCGCCTAACTGGGTTTGTACCCGCAACCTTCTTCGTAATTTTATTATTTTTCTATAAAACTTTAAATGTCATAATATTGTCCCGTATTTGGTTGTTAACGAACACAATGTTAACCGCACATTACTGGAAACAGCGTGATACGCCACAATACACGATTTACGTCAATCGGTCGTTAGGTATGGATTGTTTTCAAACAATAATAGAATTTATTAGAAAAATATACCTAACTATTGGAGAATTATACGCAATTTCATTTACCTACATAGTGTAGAGTAAGAGTAGCTTAATTGTATCTAATACACTAAGTTTATAGTAAAAATCTACACTAATATAATAAAGAGGTAAAGTTTGTTTTTTTGTTTGTAGGAGGTAATCTCTGGAACTTCTGGTCCAATTGGAAAAATGTTTAGCAACAATAGAAAGCTGCTTACTCCTGAGTGACATAGGCTATATGTTATGCTCGCAGGCGAAACCGCTGATAAAAACTTGTATGTAATACACTATGTTCATTTAATAAAAACGTTCTATAAAACCGAATTTAGGTATAGCATTCGGTGTAATAAATTGATTCGCTTTAAGGTTTGACCTATTTTTTTCCTGAAGGAAATCTGAGTTTCTGCGGTGTTATCGAAGCGATTATAGACAACGTATACACATTTTAAAGAAAGGCTTGTTCAGTTTAGTTTATTAAAATGAATCATCAATTTCCAAATGCTCACGTGAAAGAAGATAACCGCGCGGTAGCTGTGTTCCAAACGCCAATCTCCGAACCCACCCTTACGGGATCGCAAAGGAATTGGGGAATAATTTATTGCCCAATTAGTAGACCCTCCGTACCCAGAAAAATATGAAAATCAGACCTTAAGTGAGCCGATAATTGCTTATTTACCAGGACCCCACGACTTGTCTGGACGTGACGCACCCAAGAATTTTCATTGGCATTTTATGACCATCCTTGATTAAAAGATGGTACATCGTTTGCACACCGCTTTGATAATATAAACTTGCTAATTATTTTGATACCAATAAGTTCGGAATTATTAAATTAATTTTGATTTAGTCAAATGAGGATTTAATTTGCTAATTAACTTCTGTTGACAAATTAATATTGAATGGAACTGAAATTGATAATTATTGGAGTGTTTGAAATTATTGTAGAGTGTTTGGTTGTAGTGAAATGTGTTTGTTTTGCTTTAGTGGATATTTTAGCGCTTGTGGTGTTCGTTAATAGGTTGTAATAATGTGGTGATATTGCTACTTAATGTATTAGCTATAATGTTTACGTTCGATTATCTGCTAAATTAACATTTTGATACATAAATATTATTAAGAACACAGATACCGCGGACTCTTAACGTGATCTATTTCATAGTTCGAATTCACCCAACGCGGCGGCCGGCAAAAAACTCGCACGGTGTTAAGAAAAAACTAAAATAGTAAAAGCTGGCAATCCAATGTGATGATCATCAGTCTCCGAGCATCCTGAGAGTACCTGACCTTCCAAATTCCACTATCCTTTAGTCTGTTATCAGTAGGAAAAACAGCGTTCCTGGCTGGACGCACAGCTATCAATATTTTAGTTTCGTTTTTTGCTAGTTATAGATTGGAAAGGCTGCCCAACTGAAATGGGACTGGGCAGGACACGTCTGCCGCATGCCCGACAAACTGTGGGCCAAAGTAATACAAAGTTGGTGCCTTGAAACATTGCTACGGGGTCGCAGCTGACCACGAAGGAGATGGCGCGATGAGCTAGAGAGATTCCTCCCAAATTGGCAAGAGGAAGCGCGGGTCAGTGATGGATCGAAGGAGTGGAGGGAGGCCTTTGCCCAGGAGTGGGACAGAACAGCCTAACAAAAAAAAAACTCATAGAGTTTCTCTCTTTCTCACTCTTTCTCATTCGCGCGCTTGACATTTTAACACGTCATGGTAAAGCCTCTGGTACAAAAAAAAAAACAATACTTTACATCCAACCTTGTTTAGATAAGTCGGATAACGACAAGCTAAAAATGTTTACACAGTATAATGTGTCATTGATAACATGATATTCGTTCGTTTATTATGCGTCGAAGAAAAAGCTTTCCGCTGTCGAAAATTCTCCGAAAACAGTACTTATCTCTACACCCGATATTTATCTCCAGAAAAAAAAACAACATTCTATGAATTCAAAACGTTTTGTTTTTCTATCGATACAGAAGTTGCGAGATAAGTGAGATAGAATTTATGTTGAGAGCTCAGATTAGGAGCGGAAAGAAATTTTATTAGAGAAAGTGATGTGGTTTAATATACTTTCTTATTTAACCAATTAACGAGGTTTGGATCAGTATGTTGGACTACAGACAGTCGGTTTAATTACCGATAAATTATCGTGAGAGAATGTGCCGTAACGACTAGGAACGGTTCATTATGTTTTAGATTAAATAACTTCATCAGCTGTGATATTTTATTGATTTTTTTTATTGGTCCTTAGGACCGATTGCGTTCTTGGAAAATCTGTAGGCTGTTCGTTTAATCTTACCCTATTCTTCGTGTTTAATAGTGCAACATTCTGCTTATTTCAAATTTAGAATCGTTTTGAAATACTTTATTATACACCGTGAAATTTAAATGGTTGTTTTCCCGCGGCAGAATGACTTGCCATAAGGAGTACTTTTGAAGCATACAGTAAAAATAAAAAGTTTTTTTTTATAAATAATTATTTAAAATATTCATCAACTCAAAAAAGCGAAAACAATAGTAACATTAGACGTAATTTGTAGGTACTACTAGAGTCGCATGCGCAGCACGCCGTCAAAGGAAACCGATTTATTAAATATTTAAACCAAAATAAGTTCTCGCACGTTGTGATACGTCATAATTAGCTTGCACTCTACAGGTCCATTTTTTGTTTTTAATATTTTATTTTTTTATCAAACGTTTGTATTACCAAGACACAACCATTTCGCTGAGGGAAAACAACCATTAAAATTTCACGGATTATAGATACTAGCGACCCACCCCAGCTTCGCACGAGTCCTGATATTGAATTTATTATGCATGTATTATACCTACACATAAACCTTTCTCTTGAATCACTCTATCTATTAAAACAAGCTGCATGATCATGATATCTCCATAAGATGTATGTTATCTTCAAATGACTATAGAAGGCAGGGATTGGCAGGGCTTTTTCAAGTAAAGTTCAATGGTTGTTTTAATTATTTGCTTATTAATTCGTAGTGTAGTATAAAGTGATGGAAAATTAGCTAGTTTTGTATTTTAGGTAAAGTTTGACCAGACGTGGAACCATTGAGTTCTCGGTATATATGGGGTGTGAATTTTATTGTAGTATTGACTACCTCAACGATGCTTGCTAAGAAGCCTGGCTTGATACATGGTCTACCTAATAATGGAAAATAAAGTATAACTTCATCTTTATAAAAAACTATCAGCTACTAAAACTTGGCACTAAAGGCACAAAACAGCAAAGCCAAAAAAAAGAAGATGAAATAATAATCTATTATTATTTTACGTCCATTTCACTCAATCCTTCTGGCAATTTCCTTCACAGTCTATTTTCATTCATGCTCAAGGCGGGCTTGAATGAAAACGGGTATATAGCAGCACATTACCTCCCGGCCCTCCTCAAAACGGCCGTCAGTCATCCCATCAAGCGACCCGGAACAACGGAACCTCGTCCGTTCCCTTTACGTGATCTTCACTCAACCGCAATGTTATCAGATTTAACTATCATAGCTTATCTAATCATTTAAGTCTTTACTTTTTTTTACGTAAAGATATGTTGTTGAATAATTTTTGTGTCAAATATGTATATTGTTCAGTAGTGTTTGTGTAAAATACGTATATTGTTGTGTAATTCTTGAGTAAAATACATATATTCTTGAGTAGTTCTGGTGTAAAATACATATGTTGTTGCGTAATCTATTATAAAATAAAGAAGTCTAGAAGCTCAACAATCGTTTCATTAAATAAAGTTTTTTATGTGTTTTTAATGTGTCATTGTAACTGATATCAGAAACAAAATACTATGTTTTAATTTTCAAACATAAAAAGAAACACAAGTTCTATGTAAATACATAATTTTAGAAGCCATTAACGTCAGATACTCAGCCATATTTTACGGCTGTCTTTATCAGATAACAGAAAAGCTTTTAAAGATGTCACATTATTGGACAAAACTTTACTTGATAATGTCGTCTCGTTAATTTATCAACGGAATGACTAGTGTTGTTAACTTGTCTTATCGATAACTAGAACATGGCCTCTTTTATGTGTTATAGTAGTCAATCCTCGAAGCCTTCCGTTACTGTGTTTTTTTTTTATAATTTCTATAAACTAGTGCTTGACTGCGATCCTACCTGATGCTAAGCAGTGATGCAATCGTTGATGGTGAGGCGCACTAGTTTATTAGGAACCTATTCACTCTAGCCTTGAAGACACTTAAAGGACTCATAACGAATTGACTTGAAGACCTAACCTAACCTAGGGTAAACCTGTCATTCCTGCATACGCGGTTCCTTCGCGACAGCAAAAAAAAAGTAGAAGTGATATTAAAACTTTACAAATATTGTCGCAATTTCGTCTCAGTTACTGTCCACGTAGATTCGGGAATTGTTCGAAAGAGTATCGGTGGTCCTGGAATGTAAAGGAATACAGGTTTAGGGAGTAAAAGTCATATACCCCCCCTCTTTCCATCCAGGGCGTGAAAATACATTTGAAGGTTTTTTCATGGTGCGAAATTTCATCTAATTTGTCATCTAATACGTATATCTAGGGTTAGGTAGAGCTAGAAATGTTTGAAACTTGTAAATGTAAATGCAGACAAAATGAAAAAATACTCTTCAGATCTTATCATATTACGACAAAAATAGTGTTGGAATTCTCCATTGTCAGTCGTCAGTAGACGATGCTTCCGCAAATGATTGTAATCGATATTGAAATAGTCGATTCACACGTAAACATGCCGTCCGATCAGACGCCGACCTCCCGCTGTGTGCTCCTGTCACAACTGGGTCAAGGCACATCGCACTGGAGACAATAAAACTTTTTATTACCGGTATGTAAGGCCCGAGCGACAGATTTCAATCATTCCTTTTTTAAATTATTTTACTTGACATGTACGGTAAACTGTAATTATCGATGTAATTATTTGTTCAACTGAATTACTTTATAAGGTTTTTAACTTTTATTTTCTTTGTATATTTATTTAGACTCAACAGGTCGAACGGTAGAACTCAAGTTCGGAAGCTATTTAATACTTCCAAAAACTATGTTGATTAATTTGATGACTGTAGCCATACATAAGGCATATTTTATCAAAAAGTCACCATTATGAAAATAGTTACCTACTAAAGTGACCGATCCATTATTGGAAATGTCGACTTTGTCGATGGTGATTGACATTAACGTCGTTATAAAAACAAATGCATTCGTCAATAGGGACATTTTTATTTGAGTCGACTACTGTCTTGAAGTATTCCAGTACTATTCTAAAAATAAGACCTATTTTTTAAATTTCTTCAACGACCGGTCCTGTGCGTCCTGTCCTGACCAGGTCGTCGGTCTACCAAATGGGAGGCCGTCTGAAGCTGCGTTATCTGGTATTCTTGCAAAAATATGTTGATTAATTTGATGACTGTAGCCAGAGGATATTTTTTTTCATTTCATAATGCCGTCCGTTACAAAAATAGTTACTAAAATGACCGATCCATTATTGGAAATGTCGACCAATTTGTCGATAGTGAAGTCGCGCCTCACTTGTATAGATTGACATTAATGTCATTATAAAAAGAAATGCAGTTTCAGTTGTCATCGCATTCTTCAAAAGGGATAGTTTTTATTTGTGTCTGATACTGTCTTGAAGTATTTCAAAAACTGTTCGAAAATAAGACATCATTATTATTATGAATGCGTGCCTACGTGACTGTAAAAGGTCGAAGTATGTTTTGAGGTCGTTTTCTCAGTAAACAACATTAAAATATTTATTTCTAACAATTGTTAGAATTAAATAAATAGAAGGAAATCTTTTGTCTTGGTATAATATGGCCATGTAAAGAGGAGAGATGAAACGCATATTACGAAAAGAGTTTTGAGTTTACACGTAGATTGATGGAGAGGAAGAGGGAGGCCGAAGAAGAGATGGATGGATTGTATGAGGAGTGATATGAAAGAAAAGGGAGTTAGTGATAGTATGAAGGGTGACAGGACAGAGTGGAAGAAAAAAACATGTTGCACCGACCCCAAGTAATATGGGATAACGGTAGGATGATGATGATGTTAGAATTAAATAAATTTAACATGATATGTTTTCAAACAAATAAATACTTATAAATTAGTTTCACCGTTTTTACTCCGTTTTAACTTTTAAACGAAAATCAATACTTTGATTCAAAAAGATTGTTTTATGTCAAACAACATTCATTTGATTACCTCGTTTAAATATAAGTTCTATTTTTTATTTAAATAAAACACGTTTCTAAGTTAAATAAGTTGGTTATTAAGCTCGATGAGGAAACGAATAAAGTTATGTTAGCATCTGAAATTCGGCAGAAATCCAAGAAAGTTGGATGTGATTCGCCAACTCAGGCTCTAAACTTATCAAAGTGATTTGGCAAAGTTTGCGTGAATTCTTTGAAGATGCTTCCAATCGAATATATATAGTAATGTGTATGGAAGTGAGATTTTTTCAATAACAAAGATGAATTTATTTATTTATTGAATATTTTATGCACAGAAAATTACAGGAGCAAACTTAATGCCTTAAACATTTTCTACGAGTCAACATTTGGGTTGAAAGATGTAGAGAAAGATAACGGTAGGTGCCAAAAAAAAAAGAAAAGAATCCGATCCTATAAAAACCATAGATATATCACTCACTGATTTTTTACGAAATTTCAGAAATTATAACACTTAGAAACTTAAAATTTGGCAAATAGGTATGGAACCTATTTGCCAAATTAGGTAGGAAACTTTAAGTGATAAAATGGGTCTTGGACCTTTGCATGAAGAAACCCGCGAAGCCGCTGGCAAAAGTTATTACAATTATACATATAATCTATACTCAAATGAATAAACTATGAATCAAGATTTAGAAGTATGATTTGACTTTGAATGATAGATTAATTCACTAAGTAAGATTTCAATTCTCAAGTTAGCAAAGAATAATAAAATTGCAATTCCAGACTAGATTCAGTATCGTTTGTTTTGTTAGCCACAACAATGAAACAGTGGTTCCGCTAAGCCACTATTTTGTTGTTCTGATTGGAAAGTAGTATCGGGGCTAAGCTTTAAACTGGTATCAACACGAGGTGCATTACTCTGAAAGCTCGCAGCTTCGGAGATCACAATACTGACTTGTTGCTGGCTCTTTGCCTACACGTTTTATTGCAAGTTTTTCTTGAGTAAGTTCTACTTGTATGATAACAAACGAAAGTTTACTATCTCAGTAGACAATCGATGGTAATCTAGTGCTTGACAGCGATCCTACCTGATGGTAAGCAGTGATGCAATCGTTGATATTTTTTTTGTTAGTAGGTAAAAATCATCCAATGACGAATCCCGCCCTTGGACGGAGCGGGAAACAGTGTCAGACTCTTACTGACTAAACAACCTACCCCGTTCCTATCACCGTATCTTCCGGGTAGTACACACTGGCGACACCCGGGCGTCTTTTCCGCAGTAATCGTTGATTGTTAGGCGCACTAGTTTATTAAGAGCCTGTTGACTCTAGCCTTGAAAATGCCTAAATTATAATCAAACGAGAAGATTGCATCAGGCAAATAGTTCCTTCCTCAGCACACAAACACAGTTGAGACATCAAGGTGGTCGACTTTGAATGCAGTAACTGATTCACAAGTGTCAATGTAACCATAGCAACCGTTTTATTTGGGGTCGGCGCAATATGTTTTTTTCTTTCATTCTGTCCTGTCACCCGTCACGCTATCACTAACTATTGTATCATTTCTCACACAATCCATCCATATTATCTTTGGTATCCATCTCCCTCTCAATCCATCCACATTTATACTCCATACACTTACTCCTTCATATACGAATACTACTACACATTTAACGGCGTACTATAGGGTTTGAATTGAGTGTTCTTATTCTTACAATAATTGAAATCGATATGTGAACTGTAGTGATTTTAAACCTTCTATCAAACTTAATATCAATATTTCACAACACGTTAACTTCATATTTTTTCAATTTGTTTCGTGGCACCAGTTTACGGTTGGATTGTTTTGGCGAACATTCGATTATTTGTGTACACTCGCCGCCCGGCGCTGTGGCCAATCACATCTAAAATATTTGTTTCGAACACAACCCGGTGAAGCTAATCTCTTCTGAATACCCTGATCCCTACATCACAACGGTTGAACGTTTCTATCAGACCATTTGTTTGTGATACTGTTGTCATTTTATGAATAAGTAATACATTTCATTGATGTTGAACAAATGGGTTTGATGTTAAGAAGAAAAATGAGTTTCATCGTGAACCGAGGTACTTAGACGCTGTGAATATTGAACGCAATTGTGACGATCCGATGAAACGGGCTCGTTTGAGTTTTGTGTAGACAGACATAATATGTATGATCGTTTGTGTATTGTATTGAATGGGAGAAAAGCCTTCAAAGAAAGTGGTACCTACATAAAACCTATTATTATAAGTACACAATAATAATAAAAGCTAACTTGATATTTTTTTTATTATAAATAATTTATTTTTAGGCGAGCCGTCTGGGTCTAAAATTCTTTGAATTCGGTTTTCTTGTAGGCGATAGTGTAAAGATTCTTCAAGAGAATGATTTATATTTTTACTAAATATATAAACATTCTAGGTACATACATAATACTAATTACTTACGTAAGAGCCAATACCAAGACTTTTCGTCACCTGGTAAGAGAAAATCTACTCTATTTTATGATTGATTTTCAAAACTTCAAAATTGATTTCAACGTGCTTCTACGTGGTAATTAACAAGAACTAAATAAAAGTAAAAGCATCCCAAATCGATATTTCTACTCGATAACAATTTGCGAGATTGTTACGCTCGATGGTTCGGCAAATTTATAGGATCCGCCGACAGATGACAGCACTCGTAAATATTTTGACAGGTCAGCTGTTGTTTGAATGCAAAGGGCCGTGACAAGACCACGGTCACTGTTGCGTCGGCCTGTATACAAAACAAAAGATGACGACAAAATGCTTGGAATTTATTGCTAAAGTAAATAGCTGTAAAAAATAGTACATATATTAAACAAATAATTGAAATTTGTAGTTGCTGCTGTTGTGTAGCTTCTGTTAAAAACTGTTACTGGCACTTATTTTTTTTAAACTTATATTTTTATGCGTGTTTTCAAGCGCTAAAATTCGCAGAGCTTTACTTCAGACTTCAGACTGGCCAAGATCCGACCGCCGTACTGTGTGTAAGTTGCAAGGGTCGTTAGCGAGTAATTGAAGAATATTGCTTTTCTTTTTGTGCAATAGTGTAAACATTTTATCCATGACAGAGATATCCTCGCCTCGGGATTTAGGTAAGATCCAATTCCGCGGGAACACAAAAATGAACTGAGTAGCCCTGCTAGAGCTGTGGGAATGTTGTAAGGAGTTACCACGGCCTTGAAAGACACAAAACAAATGAAAGACCACAGGAAGGCATAGGCTGCAATAGACTGACAATTCCCCTCGGTCTACCCAGTGCAGGAGGAAATTCGAAGACTTACTTTTCTGACGTAATTACGTTGGCTAGTATAAAACATTAGAAGGTCAACAATACAAAGAGAAATGTTTTGCATTTTTATATTTTTGTTCGTAATGTAAACTCAAAAACTACGAGAAAGATTTCAAAAATTCTAAAACCGGTAGAATGCTACTTTATCATCGAGTGGCATTTTCTACTTTCACTTGTAGCTAATATTATATACTAATGTATATGTCTATTTTAATGCAACCACAAACTTTTTGATAAAAAATAAATAGTTTTTATGAACGATAGCGTTTTAAACTCTTGAGTCCCTCGAACGCCGGCGTTCGCATACCTATTATCTTTATATTATGTCTCTAATTACGGTACTCGAAAGTCAATACGATTACCATCGGTCGCAAGTTTTATGATAAGTCTGTGCTCATCAAAACGTGAGGACGCTCAAGTTAGCTCGAATTACGCAGTGGACTAGACAAACTGCCGTAATGTTTACTGTGGTGGCTGTATACTTATGTGTTGCCAGTGTTTTGTACGTCAAAGCCCATTTGCACGTTCTTAGTAAAGTTTTTGTACTGCAGCTAAAGCCTTGCCCATGGCGACTTTTTGTAACGATGCTGTAGCGCGTTCGTATCGATACAGTCGCGATGATGAAGCGCGTTAGTAGCGTAAGAAAGAAAAACGTGTGGCCCTTTAAGTTTTAAATTTTCATCTAAAACATTTAGAGCGTGAAAGATTAACTTTACAAATAGACTTACTTGAAAACCTGCTCTTATCCTACTGCTTTTTGGCAAGTTCACGCTCTCGTGAACTCGCGACTCTTCGCTCATCAATCCCAGTTTATTTAGGTATATCTTCTTTACTCGATTGAGTGTATCCAAAATCTTTTGACACACAATGCAACCCTCAGCTCCATGAATGCGGCGTCGATAACAACGACAAAGTTTATACACTAGTATCAAAATGTACTATTTCTACACGGATAATAAGTGTGGTTATATTGTCTAGATTTTTTTTTTATGGTGGGATCAATCATCGAATGACGAATCCCACCAGAGACAGTGCCAGACTTTTACTGACTAAGTGACCCACCGTTCCTTCTTGACTTAGTGCCAGGACCCCGGTGTTCCGCTTTCGCATCAACTCTTGGCCCAGAAGGCTTCAACGCTGCTGGGCCCCTACAGTTGCTGACAACTCCTTGCCTTTAAGGTACTAGCAAAATTTTCACTGAGGTGTTGCTCCTTTTAAGACCCTCAACTTATCCCGAATATTACGTAAAATCAGAGTAATTATTACAGACAAGAATAAGTAACTTAATAGCGTCTGTTTAGACTTTACTCAACTTGGTATCTGTATCACTGAAGTGAAACTTTAACGACTGCTTACGTTACATTTAGCTTTCCTCGTTAGACTCTAGTTTCCAATTGAAATAGTATCATAGACTAAAATGTAAGTAGGTATTAGTTCAAATTGTACTCGGTCTACTAATGGGGTACAATAGTACTAGTAGTACTAGTGGGTATAGTGATATAATTATCTAGAAAATGTAGACTAGTTGTGTCTTATTTAAAAGATTTATGTTAGAAAATTTAGCGGTCTGTTGAGATGGATGTATAGTGTGACGAGAATGGATAAAGTGAAAAATGAGTAGGTATGTATATATTTTTAATAATAATTTATTAATTTGTAACATACACATTATTATGTTAGTAATATTAGAGGAAGTTTAAAAGTGGAGCCAGTGACTGAAAAGTTAAATGGAAATCGTTTGTCTTGGCATGGCCATGTAAAACGGAGAGATGAAACGCATGTTACTGAAAGAGATTGAATTTGAGGATTGTATTTTTTTATAATGGGTAAAAATCATCCAATGACGAATCCCGCTCTTGGGCGGAGCACTGTCAAACTCTTACTGGCTTCTCTTTTGCACAGACCCTATGGTTTTGCTGACAACTCCTTGAGGGACGCGGGAACCGAGCACGCCGTCGACAACTCGGGCTTGGTCCGGACTGATACCCGACAACCGGACGGCGAGCTGCCCATTATTTGCCGTCCGCAAGCCCGCGCCTATGGATGGACTGTATGAGAAGTGATATGAAAGAAAAGAGAAAGTGATAGCGTGACGACTGACAGGACAAAATGGAAGAAAATAACGAACTCTTTGTTTTTCGACGCAACTACGCCGACCCCTAATATAACGGGATAAGGGCAGGAAAATGATGATTTAGCAGTCAGGCATTTTTCTAAAATTACAAGAAATGTGCCACCCATCCTTTTTTTAGTACAATCATTCTTCGCTGTTATTACAATTTGTAGTCGAAAATAACAAAAATTCATGACTATTTAACCCGAATCTAGTTTTTAGACGTTGATAAGATTTTTTAAGGACGATAACTTTTGCTTTTCGTTTGTTATAACCAAAAGAGTTTCTTATTGTACTCAAGGATAAGAAATACGTTAGTTTAAATAAATACTATGATGACGCAGGACGGCGTGGTGGTTGCGTGGGTCAAGCAGACATCAGACAGGAAGTATTGAATCGTCCGACACGACTGTCCGTAGATGTAGGGACCCTGCAGAAGGGTCGAAGCCAACTGGGGCCAAGGGTTCGCGTCTGAAAGGAAGGCTCTGGCCCTGGTATATAAACAACATGGGAACGGAGTAGGTTGTTTAGTCAAGAGTCTGACACTGTTTCCCGCTCCGCCCAAGGGCGGGACTCGTCATCGGTTGATTTTTATCCACCAAAACAAAAAACCCTGTAGACTTACTTTTGCTAAAAATTATTTATAAATAAACCTGTTTCAAATAGTCCATAAGAGAAGTACGTCGTGAGATCAAGCTAACAGCTACTAGGTACGCAGAAATTTAAAAAAGCTCCTCAAAATACACAACACTTCAGCATTCGATGATCGTTTATTGCCAGGTCTTTTTTAATAAACTCGTTAAAGTTTCGCTGTTCGATTTAATTTTTTATTAAGAAGTTAAAGTTCGTTACATAACCATAAAGTAAAAAGTAAAACTCTGTGGTTATTCTGACTAAGTAAACTTGTGCCAAATATCTTCTAGGAAGGAATCAGTAGCAGTGAACTAGATACGTCATGGCGAGCCGTTATCGTCTTCCATCCTTACAGCCTTCCTATTTTAAATTTAAGACATTATGACGTCAACAAACTTTTATAGAGTTACGACCAGGGTTACCATATCTTTTTTTCAGGATTTCTCCTGCGATCTCAGGATTCTTGAATTCATCTCAGGATTGCGGGTTTTGCAAATGTCAGGATTTTTCGATTTCCAATAAAATGTTTGTATGTATCAGATCTTTTTAACAAAAAGTTAAAGAAACTAAAAAGAAATCTTTAAAATTTGTTCAACTGTGTTACCAGCTTCCTTAGCCAAGTTGATAATCTATAATCGTTAACGTTAATAAATAAGTAATCAAATGTACCTACTGGAATGACCACTTTTAACAAAATTAGTAGCTAGTTCACATCATTCAAAATTATAGAATGAAATGTAATCGTTTCTACAATGAGCATCGCTACATTCTGCAGTTTTATGATATAACTAATATTTACGTTGAGGCGTTTCGATTGTAGAAAGAGACTTGTCATGAAATGATTGTAAATTGGCAAGGGGGCAGGGGTGCCAAGCGCCCCCCATTGCTTTAAGTGCAATGTGCAGTGTGAGTGCGATTGGCAATATATAAGAACGAAAATCACCCGTATTTTTAATACCTTTTTTTATAATTCTTCATAAAATTCGTAAACTAAAAAATCTAAAAGAAAGCAAAAAAATAAAAATAAAAAGAATTTATTTGGTAGGTACAGCATAAGGCACAAACAAAAAATCCGTAACATGTAATAGAAAGCAATACAAATCAGGATCTTTCTCCGGGTTTTTTTACTTTTTCATCTGGTAACCTTGCGGCTCTGGTTACAACACTTCATAATTACGATGTATGGAGCTTTCTCATCGTCGAGTCGTGACAGATTTCCATAAACAGACGAGCGTATGGCAACACACACGAAGACGTACGAAACTCTCTGATAAAACGCATAAATAACTGGGCAAATGACGTAGAAAATGTAGATGTGTTCATTATGTTCTAAACGATTAAGGCGGCTATTTAAATTCAATGAGTAACTCCAATAAACCTTGTTTATGTTTAGTTTGATAGATTTATTCGTCAAATAGAGTATTTGACATGTAAATACGAACGTGTTTAAGTTAAATAATAACATTATCGAACGTTTTCATGGAATATTCGAACAGAATTCGCCGGAAATGCGCAACAGTTTATTTATTTAAACTGAAATTGTATTGTAATTAAACGGATTCATTCATTGGGTGACCTCTCAGTCAGGGGCGTAGCTAGATGATTAATGGTCCTGGGCAAAAAATTGGGCCCTTTTTTACGTGGAAAAACATCAAATAACGTCCCTTGCACTGAGTGGAGCTAGACATAAAGTCAGACCTTTACTCTCTGAAACTAGTTGCCATGATTAAATTGTATTGCAACTTGTTTTATTTAGATTTCGAAGATAAGAGAAAATAATTATTCCGTAGTTCAATAACATATTTTTAATATGCTGTAAGTGTATAAATTAAATTAAAATAGTAAGAGGTATTCAGGTCTCAATCGAAGTGCGGTGAGGGACGGCGCGAAAGCATATCAACGACGGTCATTTTAGTCCAACATATTCGTCATTTCCTATAACAGATTTACGGAAGTTCATCAAAGCAGGGGGCTGATCGTAATCGTAGCAATAGGGTCAACTTATCTGTCGTTTGCTATAATCTGCTTTTGAGGATCCCCCGGGGGGGGGCTTCAGCTCGGGGGCCTAGAGGCACTGCCCCATCTAGCTCTTCGACAGCTACGCCACTGCTCACAGTATTATTTACAAACAAAGGAGCACAATAACACCCGGTGCACGGAAGTAACCAATTTTCCTTGTAACGATACACTCGTGAACTATGTACCAGGAGCTCAGAGATCATAGGAAGCACTGCAATAAGCGTAAACCATATTCATTTGAGATTAATTGAGACGTGACGAGATAACGATCGGGGAATATACATCACTAATCTCTATTATCCTTATAATCAGGGCAATAAGGTTCATTTCTCTATCTGTGGTTCTTACTAGGGTTGTGCGATGCTGTCGACCACCAGAACAATAACTGTTAGCTTGATCTCACGCCCTGTTTGTGGCTTTCAAAGCCCTACTGTTGGCGAATATGGATTCAATAAATGTTTCGATTGCCTCTGATAGATCGGAATTTTGAACTGCTCGGAAAATGTCGGAAGTACAAACTTTATTTTAGTTCAAAATACATTTACTTACATTACATACGAAAATCCTGTGATTTACCGTCATTTTGTGTTGAGAGTCGATTTTATTTACTTTGTGGTGGGTATTGTGTTTGAGATTTGTCTCAAACACAACATAAAGGTCATCTGAAATTACGCTAGCTCCACCAAAGAGCTGAAGAACTCATTGAATGATTTCGCATTTAAAAAAAGCAGGAAGAATTGTTAGGGCTCTGCCGCCCTAGACAAGTTACAATCGTTTCGTTTAGCGTTAGCGCTGTAAATAGCCACGCCCCCAATTCCTTTGTTGAGATGACGGCCGAACAAAGGAATTGGGGGTGTCGCCAATTCAAAGCGCTAACTTTAAACTATACGATGATAATTTGGCTAGGGGGGGGGGCTGTAACGCAAAAGGATAACTGAAGTAAAATGGGTGATTTTTAGTCAGTCAGTAGAACTATGATACTCCATTTTGCTACACTCTCAGTTGGAGAAGTTATATGATGATTTCGATCCAGCAAAAAAAGGCTTTATTCCTTTAAAAACCGAATAAACAATCTTCAGACTAAGAAGCACAACATCTAACAGCTATGAAAACACTCCTCAGAAAGGATAATACTCTAATCTAAATTCTACAACCAACAGACAGGTGAGAAGATTCCCTGCGCACTGTTGACACAATATACACCACTAATGTCCCCTAGTTAGAACAGTTTACACAAATAGTTGCTTGTCAAGTCCCAGTTATGTTACCTTATGTAACTGAGCAGCCGTGCTATGAACAACAATCTCCCCAGTTGATTCTAAACGACGTTTCCGGTGAGAAGGCGGATAACTTACTCCGCTGTGCTTTTCTTTTCAGTTTCAAGCTGAAGTTTAGGTGAGGGTCGTCTTTACTGTTCAGTGTGTTTAAAGTGTTTGTGATATTGTAGTGTTTAGGATGTTGTTTTATAGTTGGCAGTATGTTTAAAGATGAAGAAAAACGCTATAGTTACAAATGTCGTAGCAATAGCACATTTTGATACATGTGAAAAGATTTCGCTCGAGCCGCAAGTGAGGGTGTTATAGAGTCAGTGCTGTACAACGTTTTTTTTTATTTTAGATGATTCAGAATCTTACCAAATCTGAGTCTAACTCGCACTTGGTCGGTTTTCAATCTCTCCTTTCATAGGTTCACAAAAAGTTTCATCATTACATAGTATAAAATAAAGTCGCTTCCCTTATTTCTGCTTAGATCTATAAAACTAAGCAACGGATTTCGATGCGGTTTTTTTATTATATAGAGTGATTCAAGAGGAAGGTTTAAGTGTATAAAACATGCATAATATCAATATTGCACCCGTGCGAAGCTGGGGCGGGTCGCTAGTTTAAAATAAGCAGTAACTTTGTATTTACTATGTATAACAATTTTCTTTATGTGTAAACGTAAATATTGTAAGCCTTTTTCTATGCAATAGCATGGAAAAAGGCTCTCCTATATTCACTAAATAAATTCATCTTATTCCTCTGAACAATTAAACGACTAGAACCTAAAAAAATAACAATAATAACGCGTGTAAATTTTAATAGCAGCATCTGGCAAAACTCAACACTGGCTGAAACGCTCGACTAGTGTAATTGAGGCTCAAAGATGGCTGCTATCTGTCGTCTAAGGCACCGGCAGGCACCCCATTCAGCCTGCAACAGTACTAAGTTGACGTACTGTGTTGTACTTACTTGGTTACCCAAGCAAGGCAAGTTTATACTTGTTTAGTTTCAAGTAACGTGGTACTTAGTGAGTTACTAGTTAGTCTTCTATTAGTTGGACGAGTCTTGCTTCAGGAAATGAATTTCAATTACAAGTTTTTGTTTTGATTTGATTGATTAAGTTCGGTTTTTTCCACCACGTCTGCAATTCCTTTGTTCTGACCACGTGACCGAGCGTTGAGATGACGTCAAAATAAAGGAATTGGGGGCGTGGTCAACTTAAAGCTTTCGACGTTCATGAAACGACCGCAACTTCTCTTCTGGCTTCAGGCTTGTTCCACATGAAATAAGAAATTCATCATCATCAGCCTGAAATGAAAATTACCCCAAGGAAATACACTTCTGGGAAAAAAGTATCCTCTGTGATATTTGAGGATGTGATCAACATGTGGGTGTCAGGAGTGAAATTCCCAACCAGGGTCTGTGTATCATACGTTCCTTATAGCTATAGCTTTGGGGTCTTCGAAGTAAAGAGTGAATTGGTTACTTCTTAGGAAGCGTACCCCATCGACGACCACATCGTCGCTAACCACCAGGTGATGTCAATAATAATAATATGTTCGATTCAATTCAAATCTGTTTAGCCGTTTGAGAGTGACAAACATACCATTATACAAATACATTAATAAATTAGTATGAAAGACAATCTTATGGTAACATAGTTAATGGGCACAAGAATCTATAATGCAGTGATCTTCCTCTTGTGACGAAATGAAGACAGGATCATTAATTTGTTGTCCTCACAACAGACCCTTGTGTACACTTATGGGAGAGAGGCCAATCTGTGGCAGACTCGACATTGAGGGGTTAATACGGCATGAGGATAATGATTCGACATCGCAACATGTTTGCGGGATTCGCAATTATACGAAATGACTCGACATATTACTTTCCCGTAAAACTATTACGTAAGCATTTCTCTGTATACCGAAATGTGGTTTCAGTTGTGGTTTATTTTTAGACTGTTTTTGAAAACTTTATAGACGCGACAAAAACCGTCAGCGAGGTTTTGTTTTACTTCACAACAAAAACTGAAAGGACTGAAGGTAGAACACAGCTATTCCGAGCAAAAGTGCGTATTTTACGAGAGAGTGCACAGTTTCTCTGCCCTTTCAACCGAGACTTTATGATTTACGTAAGTAAATTATTTAGAAAAACATGGCGCAAAAAGGGAATACGTAAATAAATTAGCCGTTTTACCCTACAAATCGTTTAGATTTATATACGCAATTGTACACGTACTAAATGTAATTCAGAAGCAACGACAAATTCCCTAAAACGCAAAACCACCCTCATCCAAACAATATGAGACGGCAAAAACGGGAAACAGAGCGTTTACAGGATTGTCGGTGTATAAAAAGCGATTTTCTACATAGTCGTGTTGGCGGCGTAATGGGGCGCGCGAAGAGTGTCGTCCGTATTTCGCAGTATCGAGTTCACGCTTGCTCTCTCCAAATAAATTACCACCCAGATTGACCCAGAAAGCTTCTGGCTGTGAGGAACAATGGTCTGCACTGCGTTCGATAAAATCTCTTGATTTATTTACGGTTCCTATGAAAAAATACTGCGATGGACTCGTTGTGGGCGATAATCGTTTGTTTCGTATGCCACTTATGTTTGCTTGACACTAATCTGCTGTCTGTTTTATAGTTCGTAGAATATCTCGGAGATGGGGACGACGATAACTCCGACGCGAATTGTGTTGTCGTTAGCGAATTAAATAACTATAAATAGGATCGAGGAGTTAAATCAATTTGCACATTAAGCAATAAACCACTTAATGGGTATATGACTACATAATATATACAAATGGATAGTAATTATATGTACAAAAGCGTGTGTAAATAAATCACTGGGCATCTAATATGCTTCAACGTTGCTGTCAATGTTTTTTTTTTTTTTTTTTTTTTTTTTTTTTTTTATGGTAGGTGAAAATCATCCAATGACGAAACCCGCTCTTGGGTGGAGCGGGAGACTAGTGTCAGACTCTTACTGACTAAAAAACCTACCCCGTACCTTCCTTGCCCTTATTCCTGGAGTCGAGGTAACAGTTTCCCACTTCCCTCTAGACTCCGGGAGGCTTCGACCCTGAAGGGCCCCTGCAGTTTGCTGACAACTCCTTGAGGCGCGCGGGAACGGTGCGCGCCGTTGACGACTAGGACTCGGTCTTACAGACGACCGGACGGCGAGCTACCCATTGCTCACCGTCCGCGAGCCAGTGTCTACGGTGGCCGGATATCGGCAGGATCGCGGCGGCGACGGCTACGGCGAGTGCGCCGTTGCCTTTGCCTTATGCGGTCGGCCTCCTCCTTTACGAGCATTACTGCTTCGCAGAAGGAGGCGACCGCCCGCCATTCCTCTTCGCTGCGGACCATGGCCTGAACCAGGGCCCGGCGCGAGAGGTCGCCACCGCCGATCACCCCCACGAGGACACGGCGATGCTCTTCCCAAGCAGGGCACACCTCCACCGTGTGCTCCACCGTGTCCTCCGGGCTCGCCTCACAGTGGCGACACCCGGACGTCTCCTCCGCACGAATCCGGTGCAGGAATCTCCCGAACTTCCCATGTCCGGTGAGATGCTGTCAATGTTAATATTTGTATTCAATCAGTTTGTACATCTATTTATTTATTAGGTGTCTCAACAAACTTCGTAATGCTGATTTTTTTGTTCTACCTTTTACACCTTCCCGGAGCTATCACTAATATTTCAAGATCAAATTTAGCGAGTTAGTCTCGCTAAATTTGAATGCTATTCATTTTTATTAACTCGCGTAGTCTTATTACTTTATTTATTTGTGTAAGTTTATATCAGTAGTAGTTATAAATTGTTATATATAAAATGTTATAAATTGGAAGTATTTTAAAAAAATGTAAATAATTTTATACAACTATTTATGTGTATATTAGCACACATATAAGACAGCTAAAGTTTATGATTAATTGCGAACCAAGAGCTATAAACTAATATTGTTGTCATTTAAAAGTTACCAAACGCTGGCACACGTTCAACTGCGTTTTAAAACTTTTTCACGGTATAAACTACGAGGCCAATAAATTTTAGTTCAAAATCGGATGCTACCGTTTAGTTATTTTCGTATCAATATTTAAGTAATTCTGTTATAATTTCAGTTATTTGTAGCGTTGAATTTTGGTCCGAAAGTGTTGTGTGACGTAATTTCCTCGTGTATTTATTTTGGATGTCGTGTGAAATATTTGAAAGTTTTGTCGTCAATATGGAGATTTCAGTTAAGATATTTCATGGCTTTCTGAGTCCTTGGACGCTTTTGCATAAGAAAACTTACACCGAGTTTCTGAAAGGCCGATCATATTTTCATTCATTTGACACAACTGTCAAATTAACAGCTGTGTCAAATTAATTTGGGTTGTAGAAACGACGCTTAGAAAAATATTAAGTAATCTATAGCATGGCACTTGACATGCCATTTCTATTGAAGATTTGCCTACGATGTTAACTAACAAGACGATCAAATCAGACATCAATTGACACTTGACAAGCAATTCGATTTGAAAGCTAGTTAGTTGATTTTTACATTGATCGGGCTCCCGGAAACTGAGTGTTAGTGTGCTAATTTCATGAAACGTGTCATAGTCATAGTTTTTTATTGGTAAGGGATTTTTTTTAGGGGTTTTGGGGGGGGGGCAAGTATGCTTTCATTTAAAATTTAGGATAAGGTAAAAGGTAATACTTTAGTTGTTTATTTTGTCGATTATAGTTGTGACTTGCTACGGTAATCTCGGGGAAATGAACCAATCAGTGCAGTGTAATGGATTGCCGCCGTGTTATTTGACCGGCGGTTGGTTAATATCCTTTATGTGTATGCTAGACTATACTACACCAACAGTTAAGGTGAATGCTCCGGTTCGAGTCGTCGACGGCGCGTAATGTTGGCAAAGATATGCTCAGCAACATGGTTTTTTTTTTTAATATTCCTCTACTCATTCACATATTTGTTACCGCATCCACAGGACGCGATTACAGATATGTAACCTCACATTACCCCGGCCCCGGTTCGGTTTCTGAAAGGAAGGTCCGACCCTGGTATGGAGGCTAAGAAGGGATGGGGTTTTTCGTTTAGTCAGTAAGAGTCACACACTGTTTCCCGATCCGCCCAAGGGTGAGATTCGTCATTCGATGATTTTTCCCACCATAAAAAAACCCTCAAATTACTAGTCACCCATAATCGGGACAAATATCCGAGTCCCACATAGTTTGAAAACGGGTTAAATTGATAACATTTCGTAGATTTTATTTATTGTATTAAGTATTCATATAGTTATTATGCTAAGTACCTAATGTCCGACAGAAGACTGACATAAAGCTTGATTAGACGTGATAAAAGCCGGACTAGGTCACCGAATGATTTAATCAATCGATTGAATATCTAATTTGAATCGATAATAATCCATATCGATTACATCATTATCTACGTCGTTATCATTATAGATCTAATAACTGCTTGTAGCGATAGTCGTAAATAGACACATGCGATCGCCTTGATAGATCAAATAAATGAAACTAGTATATCTGTTATTTATTTATTTTTATTAATTGCAATGGTTAGACAACCCTATAGCGCATGGATGGAGAGGGGCCAAAGAAAAGATGGATGGATTGTGTGAGGAGTAAAAGAAAGAGAAGAAAGAAGAGACCGAGGGAGAAAAGAAAAAGGAGTTAGTGATAGCGTGACGAGTGACAGAACAGAATGGAAGAACAAAACGTATTGCGTCTACCTTAAATATTAATTTATTTTGATTTTAATTTTAATTTTCTAATTTTAATGTAATTTTATTTTGATTTTAATTTTATTTTCTAATTTTAATGTGATTTTATTTTGATTTTAATTTTTTCATATATATATTCTAATGTAATTATGGACTATGTCTGAAATAAATGATTTATTATTATTAAATAAAACAGGACAAGGGCAGGAAGAAGAAGAAGAAGATGAAGACAAGGGTTAGATAACCAGTTACAGTAACTAAACCAAAAAATAAAATAAACAATATTTACATCGATCCTTCTCACAGTAGGTACATCCAACATGCTAATAAAACTATCTACCATTAATTGGCAAACAGATCGTTTGTTGGAATTTAAGAGATCATCTAGTGCAGCTGTATTGCGTTATAAAAATCTAGCCAATCTTCCCAATATATCAACATCTTCATATATGTTAGAGCAAGCAGGATGGCTAAAAGTCACCTACAGGGTAATGGAAAGGGCTATGCTGGGAGTTTCCTAGCGTGATCGAATCAGGAATGAGGGTAACTGTAAGATCACCAAGTTTGCCGATACAGCACAAAGAATCGCCAAACTAAAGTGGCAGTGGGCAGGGCATATTGCTCGCAGAACAGATGACTATTTGGAGTCTAAAGATTCAGGAGTGGCGGTCGAGTATAGACTCCTTAAAGACGGACCAATGACCAAGTGTATGTTGTGGGATGCTTAGGATTGTCTGTTGTGGCAACACTATTTCCAAAAGTGGACGACTTTTGGCTGAAATGATGTTGTTAATGAAAAGTTTACCATGTTTTCCAAAGCACGGAGGCATCTTGGTATGTACTGAATAGTAACCCATTCAATAACTGACCTCAGAAACCGTCATTGAATCTTAAAGATCAACCCACACATTTGAGATACGTGTTAACGTCAAGTGATATAATAATAGAGTTTGTTTATCGAAAAACGACAAGAATCCAATATTTCAGTTAGAAAATCCACGGTAATATCTCAATATCGCATTTACAATAAAGAAGTATGATCGCGAGAACAAATATTGCTCGATAAAGGTGTAGATATAATTCTTCACATAACTCCGGGGTTTGAGCGAATGAAATGTATGAATTATGTATGGTTGGTTCGGGAGTACGGCGGTACACGACTTCGAAGTCGCTAATAACGTTATTCTATCTACTATAGCCTGTAGCGTTTACGTCATGAACTATATTGAAGTTTTGATGGAGAGTGTTTTGATAAAGTTTTTTATGATTGGTTATTTGATAGATGCATGTAGAGCTTCTTAGATAAATACAAATAAAACATAGTCGTAAGTGCAGCTTGCAGAAGACGTGTAATAAAACCGGCCAAGAGCGTGTTGGGCTACGCTCAGTATAGGATTCCGTAGTTTTTCGTTTGTCACATATTTCTCACAATGTAACAGAACCAAGGGTAGCTCAACGTCGGATAAGGATCAGAAAGCCTACAACGAACTCTTATCGCGATCCATTTATCGACCTAAATTGAACTGTTAAAAGAATGGAGTAGTTAAACTAAAAACCCAGTAAATTGTAAACAAACAGCAACTCCAAGGTTGAGCAAACTTGTCAAACATATAGGAAGCGGTGGCACGAACTTTTGTTTACATATTGAAGGTCTCAAGTTAAAAATAAACTTCATGTCAATAGAAAAAAGAGCTCACATGATATTAATATTATGTATGTCTAAGGGTAAATAAGTACGCAAATAGAATATAATTACATAGGTACATGCTAATATAAAGGCTAAATTTGTACGTACATGTATATTCACACATAGAGTTTGTTTGTTGCTCCATCACGGTGAAACGCCTGAACGGATTTAAACTTTTAAGCCCCACGTGTACACCCGCGTTCTTAGGCCTATTGTCTTTCTATCATGTCCCTAATTACGATATTCAAAAGGTTAAACGAAACATTGTACATGGATTGGCCATGTCCAGCCCCTAGCCGTTTTTTCGGTAATAGCATAATCAGTCTTTTAATGTTTCCTCTGCGGGAACTCAAGCCTTCTCTCTAGGAGAAAGAATGGGCGTAATCCACCACGCGGGCCTGTGCGGGTTGGTGAACGACACATGTCTTCTAATGTGAGTCTGTGTGTCTTTCGGGTAATAGTTACATCTAAACCTTTAGACAGACCACACACATAGACAATGAGGAAACTGTTCACATTATTCAAACATATTCGAAAATATATTCAAATGATTATACAATACAAAAATGTGTGTGATTTGTACCAGGGGAGTATGTTCACGTAGGAACATTTCCTCACAGTAATTCAAATGGAAGAAGTATGTATGGCTGTTTCCTTTATTTTTTGGCGCCAGTCCACAAATTCACAGTTTATTATCCGTTTTTGAAGAATCTCAGTTTTCTGAATGTAGTATGTTTAGTTAAAACCTTACATCACTGCCAAAAATTATCTGCGGGAATGCGGAAAATTTTATATGAACAAAACTGTTGTTCAGTGTGGAGTTGTTGAAGACCTGCACCACTTATTGATGGAATGTGTTCGATATGAGCCTGAGAGAAATGACTTGTTTAGGGTCTTGAAGTTGAACAGACTTGAAGTAGGAACATTCCACAACATTTTATCTAAACCGAATAGCGATGATGCGATGAGTCTGTTTAGATTCATGGCCCTGATATGAGTAGAATGTATATATTTAGGATACGATGGGACTGACATACGCATAGCGATTATAAATGTCCCTAAATAAATAAAGAATAAAAAAAAAAAACTATTGTTTGTAAAAGTCTCCACTACTCTAGACTGCAAAGGGCAACTAAAGGTACACATTAGCATTTCTGTTAGTACAAGACTGAGACTCCATCACGCGCCAAACAAGTTTGTTTGATGATTTCCCGTTCAAAAACAAAGTATCGCCTTGATAAAATAAATTATTTAAAAGATTACAACAACTAGGGCTTTCATTTCATCACATTACGAGTTTACGAGATTAAAAAGTACACTCCAAAAGGTATGCTGAGGAAAATTTAATTCAATTTCCATGAAAATGAATGATATAAAACCAATTGAACGTGTCCATCGGCAAAATGAGCGCGCCGTGTGTAAACTGAGTAGCGAGCTATTAATGTCGGTTTCGTATAGCGGGGACGATGTTAAGGTACCTCTCCACTTGAGTGATAAGAAAATAAACTCTGTTGAGGTTAAAGACAAGACGAGCTTAAGTATTACTGATAGGACTTTGGATTTTGCAATAATAGACTTTCAGAAAATTGAAATTTGTATTCAAAGTAAATGTAAAAAAATCACATGAAAAAAAAGAGAGTATCAATGACACTTCGCGTCATTTAAAAAAAGAACATCTTATTGACTGCCAGTCATCAGTTGTATCCAAAAAGTTTGCAGTCAAATAAAGCAACTTACAGTATTACGAGTATGTGGAAAAAGAGGGAAAGAGAGCAATTTACCGTAGGTCTATACGTACACAGAAGCGAGTCAACGGTGATGATGCACTTTGTCTAATCCAAAATCTAAATTCTTGAGCATCGACGCCGAATTTCTAGCCTGTCGGTTTTCTACCGTTTACATTTGGGGGATTGTGCGTTGGAACTGCACAATGTAATTCCACTAACTCCGTTCCATCATCAGACAAGTATACAAAGGGCTTGCTCCATAGATACATGGTGGACCTCCCACCCATACGTACAAAGCATTTTGTGAAAACATTCATTATGTGTACAGCTAAGGACTGAAATTCCCTGCCGGAGTCTGTGTTTTCTGATAGCTAGGTACAACTTAGGGGTATTTAAGTCAACATTGAATAGGTTACTTCTTGGCAAGCGTGCTCCATCGTCGATCACATCATCACTTACCATCAGGTGAGATAGTGGTCGAACGCAGAGCCTATCAATAATAATAATAAAAAACTGTTTAAAGGCAGACATTTCCTGCTAATCGAGTTATTAACTAGCTAAGCTAAAATAACTCACGTTATTTATTTACAGGATAATTAAGAAAGAGACGAGAAGTTTGAAGCCAAACTCAAACGTCAAACTAATGTTTTTAGTTGACAGTTGCTGATGTCTTCCTATTTATTTATTTACTAAGAGAAATTACTATTAAGTTGGAGGATAATCCGGCTCGAAGGACTGAATAGTAGGTTGAAAGATATTCAAATAATTCTACGGCATGTACAATTTGAAGGATTAATTAATGAATTGAAAGGAGTACCAATAATGGTTGTTAATTAAGTACTATTTATTTAATTATTTTTGTACTTATATTCTTTCTGCCATTATTGCAATCAGTGAAGCTAGATTTCGTTACCATACTTTGCATTGTTCCGATTTTAAAGTTAAAATGGCTATGTGTATGGTTATACAGTACAATAACAGTAGTGTAGGTGGTCTATAACCAAACATATCATGATTGGCAATATCGATAACGTACATGAATGGCAATCAAATTCGCTCTACATTATGTTAATCGACTTGATTCTTGGCACACGAACCACTCGTATAATGAATGTCACTTTATGAACGACGCCATAATAATGCATGGCATTGCGCACTGTCTTAACACGCCGACTTCCGATAGTCTAGAATAAGTCACGCACTTCCATAGGAATTCAGACGGACAGACGGACTAATCCTATGTCTGCTATGCGGTCTGAGTTATAAATAGACACTAAACAACTTCCCGTAATTGTTAAGTCCTGACATCTATATGTATGTCCTCACGTACGGACGTAAGGAGTACTAGTAACGATTACATTGGTATTTTGACAATCTTGGTCAGAATTGATCCGTACCGTACAGTCACTTTCGTCGACTTAAGTGTTCTGCATGCCATACACTTTTACATTGATGACATTAGTGCAGATTTGACGTATCAGCGCCGTAAGTTATTAAAAGTATATTATAGAAAATGGGTACATAGCTTTTTATTTCTTAATTTTAAACTTAATTCTAATATCATTTATATATTTTTTATTATTTATTCTTAGACAGCTATTTCAGAAAAGAAAACGGAGTTATAATAGACGACAATGCCAATGGAGCGCTGTAGCGGATTTTTGTATTAAGTTTTCAGTATTTTGACAAATAGTTTCTATGGACGTACTTGTCTGCCGCTACGATGTAAGTCGACAGAATTGATTGATTGATATACTATTTATTGTACACCATGAGAAGATATGACAGAGCAGTATATCTGAGTTTACAACTACCATGAAAGCCAATGGATACAGTCGCTGTGGTTAAAATCGGCTAAGTGGCATCAACATCATCATTGTACAGCATAAATAAAATTACAGCAGGAGCTTAATATTGAAGGAAGAGATCTAAAGCATTTGTAATTTTTTGTAAACTTTAATAAATCTGTTCGATCTATCGACTGAACCTCGTTTTTTCAAAAGCTGATCGTATTTTTCTGTCGAGAAAATCAACTGTCAGATTTCATTGTAGCTTTTGTGATTGGTAAAATCAAATCTCTTGAGAAGATAATAAACTTGTAAAAAGCGATGGCCATTGTGTGCTTTTATAGTATTTCAGTTATTCTAATAGAAAATCTTTTTAATATTTTAAAGTGGAAAATGATTCTTTAAGTCTTTATTGTTGTACTTGTGATGTGTACATAAGCCTAGCTTATAAGTGAATAACTGAGTTCATGTACTATAGCGGTCATTTCTGCCTGATGATAAAAAAAAATCCTTTGAATCCTGTGGCGCGGCGCCAAACCAAACCTTTGAAATTTTCGTTTCGAGTGCAAGCAAAAATGAACTTAGCTGTGATCATGCGGATGTGTCTTTGATGGTACATAGACAAGGTTAATTCAAATCATCACATAACTTCCACCGCTTTCATTGGAATGAAAGGAAGTGTCAGACTTTTCGTGACTATTCGTTTTAGGGCCACGGTAACTCTTTTAAACATCTCAAAAGTGCATTATTTATCTTGGCAAGATTAACACAAAGAGTTTGTTAATTAATTATATTGAGCAATTTACCCAACTACTTTTTTCAACGATTTAGTCATTATTCACAGTCTTAATTGAAATTTTGACATCTATTTTTTAATTTATTTTTTAAATATAATTTATAATTTGATTTGATGATGTTACTTTATTTTTTTACTTTTTTAATTTGATTTTGTTAATTTTATTGTGAGACTGATGTACTGGATATGAACTCTCGTCGGAAAACAAATGATATTATTATTATTTTTATTATAATTCATCTGTTACACTGCAGTCGGAAGTAACCTTAACGCCATGAGCGGTATTACCATGTATTACGGCGTGGGCGGGCGGCTACAGTGACGTCACGCCGCCCACCGCAACCTGCAGCTAGATTACTTTGATTCCTTTTATACTTTTCCACCTAATTGTTAATTTAAACCGCGGGACGTTGCCGGGATTTCGTCTTTGGATTTAAATTTTTTATGTGGGTTAAGGTAAATTGAAGTTATCTTTGAAAATGTAAAGTGTTTGTTTATGAAGTAACAATGAAGTTATATTAAACTGATATTATAAAGGTGAAACTTTGTCAAAGTGTACATTTGTATGTGTATTAATTCTTAACGCTCAAACCGCAAGTGGATTTAATGAAATTTGGTACATGGGTAGACTGTGTTCAATAGCACATACTCTTTGTATATTCATTTAGCCTTTTTTACTGGGTAAAGCAAACGGGAGCAGCTTATTTTATTATTATATCGTGGAGAGTTGAACTGGTGAACTATTTATAAGTCCATATAAGCCTATGAGTTAAAAAATACTAATTTGGACTTAAACTTCAGTTTTATAGTTTCATTAAAATAGTACAATTTGATACAAGTCAGGAAAGTAATAGACCTGAGCCGATTTTTTTTTTCTATAGTTAAAGCTGAGAGAGCAGTGGTGGCCGAGTGGTAATGGCCCCGACTTACGAGTCGTAGGTCGCGGGTTCAAACCCAGCCAGGCGCATTACTTTGTGTAATTTATTTCATCACCACTGCTCTCAAAACGGTGAAGGAAAACATCGTGAGGAAACCGGCATGTACTAGAACCAAAAATTCGAAGACATGTGACATCCACCAATCCGCACTGGGCCCGCGTGGTGGATTATAGCCCATTCCCTCTCCTAGTGAGAGGAGGCCTGTGTCCCTGCAGTGGGAACATTAAAAGGCTGATGATGATGATGATGAGTTAAAGCTTGGCTTCGAAATATGACTCTTGAACGGAACTGGCAAAATGTGGCAGAGCAGGCAATTCACAGTATATCTATACTCTTGTAAAAATAAACACCACTATTTCTGTCATTTCAACAATATTCAATGATAAACCAATCAAGTCTATTAATACTGAGCCTTTCATCCCCCTAACTAAAATAAACTTCCTACGTACTAGTGACAAACAATTCAATACTTAGAACAGTAACATTGCAATGGAAGCCGAGTGGGCGTTGAGCCTGACATTTTCAACACGTGGGCAGATGCATTAATCGAATTCTGACGTGTTTGAGAGTTACGAGTATTCCAAAAATAGTATAGTGGGAAAATAGAGGAGTAAGGGCTTGGATACTCGCTGTAAATTTGTAAGCCCGATCTACGTTCTATAGTGATAAAGAGTAGGCTTCTGAATTTAGTATGTTTAATTAAGAAAAAGAATTCTAAATTTTTATATATTTTCAGGATATAATTTGAGGAATATTCATTTGCAAATGCTTAATTTTTTGAGCCCCAAGTGAACACCGTTCGCATACCTATTGTCTTTCTATTATGTCTCTAATTACCGTTTGGAAAACTGTTAAAATCGGTCTTTCCATCCGTTTATTATTTGGGTGTCTTCAAGGCTCTTAATAAGCTAGTGCGTGTCACCATAAACGATTGCTTCATTGCTTACCATCAGGTAGGATTGTAGTCAATCAAGCATTAGTTTATATGAAATTAAAAAATATCTTAATTAAAATTACCGAATAGAATATTTTTCCGCTGATATTTGTGTAGGTAAATAAATTATCGTCAAAATTCTTTTACATATCTCCCAGAACTCCAAAATAAGCAGCTACTTAGTTAAAAGCATTGTTTATGCTATCGTTACTTAATATTTTTTCATAAAGTTTCTTCCATTTTAAACGAACGGAATTCCATGAATTTAATACCGGTGTCCTTTACAAGATAATTTAATTAATAAATTTCCAGTATAAAAACTCTGTGGGTGTATCGTTTATTCCGACAGTTTCCGACACGTGGGAAGATATAAGACTCATTTACACAATGAGGAAATCTGGCAAGAATGTTAAATTTTGAGGACTCCCTCTTTGTCATGATTTTTTTATGTCTACTGTCTATTCTATGTATATCTGTGGCAACACTGTTTACAATCACTTCTTCCAAAGCCTGAAATAAAAAATTGAATAGAAAAGAGAAAAAACGGTAATTATAACAAACATAAATAATTGTGCGAAGCTACATCTAACGACAAACTGTACATTTTAGTCACGATTAGATTTTAAATATTCATCGATTTTTAAAATTGCCGTACTCGTACGGAAAAGCGCGCTGTTTTTTCCTTTTCCTACAAATATTCCTAAATATAAAGCTGATTTATGACGATTAAGTATAGAAAATAGCACACGAAGAAAAAAAACCATAAAGATATTTCAAACAAACATTTAGTTTGCCTGCTGATTATTTCCATATCCGCACACGTGTGGAAAAGCACGCTGCTTTTCCTTCTCTCCTATATTTTTAATATAAAGCTGGTTAATCAAGAAAATGATACACGACAAAAAACAACCCGTAAAGATATTCTCACAAACATCAGTTACGAAATAAATAAAGTTTTTGCATTGCGTCAGTCCCATTTCGGTAGCATTGTGAAACTTCGCCTACATGTAATCATGTATCAAAATATAACTATTTTGGGTTGAAACGGACGCTCCAATTTTTAGAGGCGTGGTGTTTCTCGCCTTTCGATGTTCGACATACGAAATGATTGCTCACGAGGCGAGACGAGAGTCTCTCCTCATGTAAACGAGCCCTTACGTAACAACATCCGACGCGTTACGTATTAAGTTAATACCGAGAAGTACCAATAACAGTTTCCCGGAACAGGTACTGGTAACTGTTGTTTATTTGTTGATTCTGTTTCCAGTTATTTGTTTTCAAATTAAGTAGAATCAGCATTGTTACCTTTGCGAGGTAAAATAATATAGAAATGGTATTTTGCTGAATATATTATTATTTCGAGGTAATTTAATTCCATATAGGTAACGGGGCAACTCAACTCACTTTTTTTTTCTTTTTTCTTTTTATACATTAGTGTTAAACAGCTCGGCTACCGTGATAGGATATGTCCCGGGCTCGCTAGCCGACCGTCTAGTAAAGACCAAGCCCAAGTCGTCGAAAATGCAGTGTTCCAGGCCCTCCTCAAAGAGGTATCAGCAGACCCGATGTCCGCTAGCGCCATGAGGAATTTCTGAAAAAGTTAACCGAGCATCGGTTAACTTTTTCCTAGAACGTAAAAGGCAAATAAAAACATAGGTGAGTTTTAGTCAGTAAAAATCTGACACGCCCTCTCCCCCAATCTAAGTCATTAGACGATTTCATTCCTCCCAAAAAAAAAACATCAAATAAAACCTACCACCTCTATGGTTACAGGTACTTAAAATATTTTGCATTCTGCTTCACGATTGGCTAACAAGATACGACTTAATTTAAAGGTGGAACGCAGAATGCTTGTCTATGACGCCCCTTTGCCTTTTCTCAGACAAGGACGGGCCGTGTTATCCATAAAAGGTAAACAAACACAATAATATTAGCACTGAAGGACCTGTTGTATCAATAAATAATATTGTGGGTTTTAGAGCTTACTAAAACCTGTTATATTTTCCTTTTCGCATTCATTTTTTGTAGTGGAAAATTGTCAATAACTTTTTCTTCTGTAGGATGGAGCAAGAGATAGTACTTGTAAGAGTATTACTAAATGTGTTTCTTCAGTGGTAGTCGTTGAGTTCCAGTAGGTATGCGGCAAATAAGCCAAAATAGCTGTCGTTACTATGGTTACGCGCAGTCTTCCGCTTCGATTGAGTGAGACTAAGTATCGGTTACAGCATATGAAGGTCGATCACCATTGGATCAACTTAAATAAAGCGATTATTAACGCACTGCCACAAACCACGCAGAGCAGAGCGTGAATCTCTGACTGTATAGAAAACATGCACAGTCCAACACAGAAAATGCATTTACTTGCGTTCATTCAGACTATTGACACGCAACATGCAGCGCGATGCTGTGATGTGTGTGTGTGATAATCGCCTAACTCATTTGATTAATTCCGCGCGAAACAACATTTATTAACATTACGTCAATTATTTTTGTCACACTTACAATTTTATTTAAAAATACTAAGGACGGAAGGATCAAAGCATAAGTACTCCGAATCTTGTAGGGACTCTGAAAAAGGGTCGAAGCCTACTAGGGCCCAGAATCTCTTTCTGAAAGGAAGTCTTGGTCCCAGTGCGTAAGGCACAGAAAGAACGGGATGGGGTGTTTAGTCAGTAAGAGTCTGACACTGTTTACCGCTCCGCCCAAGAGCAGGATTTGTCATTGGATGATTTTTGCCCACCATAAAAAAATACTTCGAATCTAATTTATATTAATTAATATACAATATAAGTGATAAAAACATAATTATATAACAAGCAATTCACAGTGATGTTTAAAATTATTCTACAGCAGAAATTCCATACATTTTAATATTATGTTAATTGAAGGTTGTAAAGTTGATATTATTCGTTGATCCGTATTTTCGATATAAGGAAGCAATGTAATACCAATCAAGATACGAGAGCGATAAGGTAGCATTTTCATTAAACAGGTTTTGTTGATAAAATATGGAATAAATTATATTAAAAGTCGTGAATCTCCAGTTACATGAGAAATCGTGTGAAAAACTCCGCTTTAGTCGTAAAATCGTTAACCTTTTCATCCTCGAGTGAACGCCGGCGTTCGCGGGTATTAACGGAAAGTTATTTGTCTATAAAACTTTTTATTTACGTTCTTGGATAAATATCAAAATACCCTATAAAAAATGCTCAAAAATAGAATGTACAATACATTCTATTTTTGAAAATTTGACAAGGGCGCGTGGCGCGAAATCAAGCCGCGAGCGCCGGCGCTCGCTTGGGTGTCGTATAAAAAGAGAAATAATATAAAATTAAAGGGTTTTGTTTGGTTGTTTGATCGCGTTAATCTCAGGAACTATTACTTAGAATTGCAAAATTCTTTTTATGTTGTATAGCCCTTGTTTTTTTGAGGAAGGCTTATAGGATTTACAATATTTTTTATTTTGTTTTCTTTTTTATTGGGAGCAGAAGTATTTGCATCAGATATGAATTATGGGCACATATTAATGTCTATGTTTTTAAATGTTTTTTCTTTCTTTATCTACACTAATCTGTATACACTAATTTTATTGTTTTTTTTTGTTTGTAGGAGGTAATCTATGGAACTACTGGTCTGATTAAAAAAAAAAATTTAGCAACAATAGAAAGCTGCTTTACTCTTGAGTAACATAGGCTATATTTTATATACGCGGGCGAAGCTGCTGATAAAAGCTAGTTAATTATAATATGGAAAAAGAAAAACATTTAAAAACATCAATAAAACGAAAAACAAAAATACATGATATGACTCACGGGAGCAGAGTAACCGTAACCGATGCGGGTAAAACCATAAGGGACAATTACTCGTTAATAAAAAGAGAAAAAAGATGTTATAAAGCTGAAGAATTTGTTTTTTTAACGCGTTAATCTCCGGAACTACTGGTTTGAATTCGAAAATTATTTTAGTGTTAGATAGCCCATTTATCGAAGAAGACTATAGGGATTCTAAAGTTTGTATGGAGAAAGAGAAACCATTTTTACCCGGGCAAAGCCACAGGCAGCAGACAGTTGTTAACAAGAAGGATGTAAAATCATATGACGGAATGCCGTTAAGATTGAACTTAACTACGATTCTTTAAGAGCTGCTTGGTTTAAAGAAAACGTTGGACGACAGTAGTGATTTAGATCACAGTTAGTGCTAGTATAAGCGTTTTTCAATAAATCCAGTGCAGAGCGTTGAATCGCAGAGCTTTGATTAAAAATGTAAGTTTGCTTGGAATCTTGAATATTGAAAAAATCTCTCATCTGTAGAAAAGTTTTTCTAAAAAATCCACATAAAAGTACGTAAATTTTGAATAAAAAAAAAAAAAAACTCGTTCTTACATTGATTTATTAGGTAATCTATTTAATATTTTTCACACTAGTGCAGAAAAGTGCGCGAGCCGCTATAATTTATTACATTTATCGTATCAGCTTGGACTCTAAGCGATCCCCAAGAGTAGCGTATCAACCCTTTTTTATTTATGTATTTGTGAGGGAATTGAGAAATATAGTGTGGTACATGTGAAAATTCATAACACCTTCAGTTGGAATGGAGAACTTTTTCAATTGTATCAAAATGTACTATTTCATCAGTTCAATAAATAAACATATAACTACTTAGTCTGAAAAATCATGATCTCTCTGTTTACTTTGCTGTTATATATGTATACTAGCTGTGCCCGCGACTTCGTCCGCGTGGAATAGTTATTTTGGGCATCATATTTATTTTTGCAAACAACCTCCTCAGCTTTATAAATTATAGCTGTTACCCACGACTTTGCCCGTGTCAATTTCTGTTATTATTTTAGACAATTTAGTTTTTAAAAGAACATAATTAGGTATCTAAAAGTACTTCATAGAGCTACACTCCAACTTGGGCACGCCATAATTTCGGCGGTAAGTCCCCTCTTTGAGGCTTGATATCTATCACGGCATCCTCACCTTCCGCATGACGTAGGTTCTCACCGGACATGGGAAGTAGGAAGAGACGCCCGGGTGTCACCACTGTATGGTCAGCCCGGAGGATACGGTGGAGGTGTGCCCCGTTTGAGAAGAGCATCGCCGGTCCTCGTGGGGGTGATCAGCGGCGGCGACCTCTTGCGTCGGGCCTTGGTTCAGGCCACAGTTTGCAGCGAAGAAGAATGGCAAGCGGTCGCCTCCTTCTGCAAAGCAGTAATGCTCGTAAAGGAGGAGGCCGACCGCATAAGGCAAAGGCAACAGCGCCCTCGCCGTCACCGCCGCGATCCCGCCGATATCCGGTCTCCGTAGACGCTGGCTTGTGGACGGTGAGCAATGGGTAGCTCGCCGTCCGGTTGTCTGGTAACAGTCCAGACCGAGACCAAGTCGTCGACAGCGTGCACTACTCCCGCGCGCCTCAAGGTGTTATCAGCAAACTGGGGGTAGTCAGTAAGAGTCTGACACTGTTTCCCGCTCCGCCCAAGAGCGGGATTCGTCATTGGATGATTTTTACCTACCATAAAAAAACCCATCCGCGCCGCCCGCAAGCAACTCCTCTCCTCGCCCGCCGGCCAGGCGCAGCTTCAAGTTCATGCATCGCGTGTGAATTTTATATCAGAGTTATTTTAAAATTGTAATATTTTCTAAGATGTTCATTGAAATTAATTGATGTCAAAGACAATTTTGTTTACAATTACATACTCTTAATCAACAACACATTTATTTGGATAAAGATTATATTATTATGTTGATACAACTCTAACAAATAATCGGTAAAAATTGGCTAAATTTGATTCGCATAAAAACGGTTCTAGTAAGTTAATTTTAAAAGATAGACATATACTGTCGCGGACATTTTTTTAGATCATTTTAAGAGGAATAATTCTTTCATACATATTTTTTTGGTATCTTAAACCGTTTTGGCAGCGCACGCAACGGAAGCCCTCAAAGATGAATAATTTTCCCCGTTTTTTCCACATTTTCCGTTGTTTCTTTGCTTCTTTTAGTCGCAGCGTGATGTTATATAGCCTAAAGCCTTCCTCGATAAATGGTTTATTCAACACAAAAAGAATTTTTCAATTCGAACCAGTAGTTCCTGAGATTAGCGCGTTCAAACAAACAAACAAACAAACTCTTCAGCTTTATAATATTAATATAATATTAGTATAGATGTTGAGTTAAGCTCCTTTAAATATATGTGAACTCTGTTATCGACATAATTATGTACATAATAACTTGCTACAGTATACAATAAAGAATTTTAGAATCATTAAAAAAAAAAACAATTGTAGTAGCAATCAGTCACAGCTCTACGTCAGTAAAACAATAAATAAATCGCAGCGACCACTCTATCTTGTTTTTTATCGACATCTTGTAAAGTTTGTTTGTTTTATTTTTAAACAAAAAGTTCTCTTAAATGTTTGAATAATACATTTGTTCACAGATACATTCTAATCAAAGCTTCACGATTGGCCATCTGATTAAATTAAATATTCATCAGACTTTTGTTTTGTTTTTTTTTTAATGAAATAGTAAGAATTTTTTTTAGGTGGAAAAAGCATTCTATAGTATCTCCCGACCTTAAGCGGAGCGGAGGGTAGGGTCAGACTTTTACTGACTAAAAATCACTCCTGTTAGTTCTAAGCATTCTAAAGCCCTAATATAGTCCAGACTAAGTCGTCGACGGCGCGCTCTGTTCCCGCGCGTCAAGGAGTTGTCAGCAAAACCGTAGGAACTCTGCAAAAGGGTCGAAGCCTACTAGGGCCCAGGGTCTCTTTCTAAACAGAAGGCTTGGTCACAGTGCGAAAGGCAAAGAAGAAACAGGGTGGGGTTGGGTTTGGGGGGAAATAGTGTCAGTAAGAGTCTGACACTGTTTCCTGCTTAACCTAAGAGCGGTATCAATGGATGATTTTCGCCCATTATAAAAAACAAACCTGATAAGGGCAGGAAAACGATGATTGCCATATTTTCTGTCTTAACTGAAATATGCTAAAAATAGATTAAGGGCCGAAGTAGTCCCGTTTAGGCGCCGCGTCGCTAGAATCGGCAGTGTGGCCCGTCCGTAGCGGCACGGGGCGCCTCCACGCGCTATGTGTTTCAGCCCTTAGTAAGTTCAATGAACCCTCTTTATCTGTTACCACGAAATAAATATTTCTGTTTCCATATTGCCAATTTTCTTTAGAATTACACAAAAATGCCGACACAACAAATGGGAACTCAAGCTCGATTCCGCACTATGTCACAGGTCAATATACCCTTATCACGAGATATAAATAAAACCTTAGTTTCACGTTTCACATGACCTCTGTGTGGGTGTTGCTCTACTTGTTGACCTTTGACCTTTGCGCTGGAAATACGTGGGAGTTGGCGAGAAATTTTGACAGTATGCTGATATTGTTGTTACAATGAAATTTGGCTTTACAGGTAGTTTTGGCCTGGTTATTGATAATTAAATATTTTAAGTTGATTTCGGGATTACCTATACTTGTTTTGATTTGCGGATAAATGAAAAAAAAAACAACGATTAATTAACGATTGCATCACTGTTTACCATCACGTGGAATCGCAGTCAAGCATTAGTTTATAGCTAATAAAAAAAAGGCCGTATCTTTTTTCTTCGTCAACTCAGAAGTTTGATTTTTTCACTACTTCAAAGGACCGCAGTTTTGAGCATGTGGTTTTAATTTCAACGCGATACCTTCACGCGTTCCTGAGATAAAGGGTCTTGACAGATAGACAGATACATGGACACCAAAGTGACAAGGGGTCTGTTTAAAAAAAAAAAATTCCGTGTAAATGTAAATAATGTAAACAAATGTAACGTTAAGTCAGATAAACCTGATAATAGTCACGCGACGACAGCACTAACAAGTAATAATAAATATAATCGTTATCTTACTAATATTATAAATGCGAAAGTTACGATGTTTGGATGTTTGTTACTCAATCACGCCAAAACGGCAGGACGGATCTGGATGAAATTTGGCACGGGGATAGGATAAACTACGGAATAGGACATAGGCTACTTTTTATCTCGGAAACCCCAACCCCAACCCCAATACCACGCGGTCGAAGCCGTGGGCAAAAGCTAGTATGTAAATAAATGTAACATTAAGACAGATAAACCTGATAATAGTCACGCGACGACAGCACTAACAAGTAATAATATAATCGTTATTATCGATAAAACAAACATATCTATAAATACGGACAGAACAAAGGTGCGCGCGCGCCGGTTGCCACACTTCCGTTCTTTACATGTCTGACGCCATATTGGGATGATATGCGTCATGTCATTTAATGTAAATTCACTTAAATTGGTATTGCATGTTTGCGTTTTAGTTTGTATGCTGTTAGGTAATATTTACCTCATTATTTGTATATAATACACAGCCTGCCATCAGCGGCTTGCATCGAGGTACAAAATTGCTGCAAGGAATCATGTTCCTAGCATATAAAAATATCGTCTGTGCTATTGATAAATAAATGATAAATGATAAATGATCTTTATTTTGCAAGTAGGTTTAAAAAACACTTTTACACGTCATTTTTTTTATGCTAGATGAGTCCGGTGTTTCCTAGCGGACTACCCTGAGAAGAAACACCGAAACAAACTCAGGGGTCAAAGTCTCTTTTAAAGTCCATACAGAAAATATGTATTGGTCAAATCACATAAGAACCATGCAGATTTGTCTGAGATGGTCTTTTGAAGAAAGATCCATACAAATTTGAGTAGACCTGTCCAGTCAGTGCAAGCATTTGTCAGTATTCGCAAAGCTCAACTCAGGACTACTAAGGAGCTCAACACGACCCGACGAACAATACCAAGGAAAGGACATTTGAGTAGGTCGTCAAATACTCAAATTGCCAGACATACGCTAAATTTACTAAAGAGACAGAAACAAAAGAGAAAATACATATAGCATAATCCACATAGTCCTCATGTTCACAAAAAAAATATATATAGTTTACAAATGTAAAATTTTTAAAAATAAACATTAATGTCAAATCGAGAGAAGATAATAATAAAAAAAAAACAAAGAAAACGTTACAACAGTTAAAGTGAGTACTGGAGCAGGTCAATCCCAAGCCTTTACGTCCTCAATATAATCCTTTACACTATAAAAGGCTTTTTGGCAAAGTTTACGCTTAACAAAGGCTTTAAGTTTATTAAGGCTTAGTTGTTGGATATTACTAGGAAGTTTATTATAGAAGTGTATACATTGGCATCTAAATGAGCCCCCTATTTTTTTGAGCCTGGTAGCAGGAACTACATATTTATTTTTGTTTCTAGTATTAAAATTATGAACATCACTGTTTTTTTATACATACATTTATTTTTATGTGCATACAAAATATTCTCGTAAATATACTGCGATGGGACAGTCATTATATTTATATCTTTAAATTTATCCCTGAGGGAGTATCTGGGACTTAATTTATAAATCGAACGAATAGCCCTTTTCTGTAAAACAAAAACTGTCTGGATGTCGGCGGCATTCCCCCACAGTAAAATACCGTACGACATGACGCTATGGAAATAGCCAAAGTAAACTAAACGGGCTGTGTCTATATCAGTTAAATTTCTGATTTGTCTAACAGCGTATGCTGCAGAGCTAAGTTTCTTACATAATTTGTCTAAATGTGGGCCCCATTGAAGCTTGGCATCTAGAGTTATGCCCAAGAACACTGTAGTATCTTCAGGACTCAACTCTTTACCTTTTATTAGTACACTAGTTTCTACTTGCCTAACATGAGGCATGGTAAACTTGATACATTTAGTTTTTTTTTCATTAAGATGTAGGTTATTTACATTAAACCAATGTACTATTTTGGAAAGAGATATATTTATGTCGTCAGTAACCGGCTGCTGACGTTTAAGTTTGAATAAAAGTGAAGTGTCGTCAGCAAACAATACAATATTATGATTATCTTCTATGAGGTAAGGTAGGTCATTTATATAAATAAGGAACAAAAATGGTCCAAGAATTGAGCCCTGGGGGACACCCATTCTTAATACAGATCCGGGAGATCTTTTTCCGTTTACATCAACTCTCTGAATCCTTTCACTCAGATATGACGTAAGAAGATCCAGGGAGGAGTTTCGGATTCCGTAATGGTGTAGTTTCCTGATTAATGTGTCATGGAGAACGCAATCAAAGGCTTTAGACAAATCACAAAAAATGCCTAGAGCATCGCATTTGTCTTCCCATGCATCATAAATGTGTCCTAAAAGTTCAACACCGGCATCGGTTGTTGAACGACCCCTTGTAAAACCAAACTGTTTATTATGCAATAATTTATGTCTATTAAAAAATCTTTGAAGTTGCTCTAAAATAAGTTTTTCAAATATTTTACTAAAAGTGGGTAGCACTGAAATAGGTCTATAATTTGTGGGGTCAGATGTACTACCCGTTTTGAACAATGGTATTATTTTACTATTCTTCATTAAGTCAGGAAACTCACCGCGATCGATACAATTATTGAAAATAAAAGCTAAAGAAGGAGCTACAATGTGGATTATAGACTTAACAACGTCCACAGAATTATCCCATAAATCTTTAGTCTTTTTTACATTCAAGGAGTTAAACGTTTTGACAATATCCACACAAGTCACATGTTCAAAATTAAAATCAGATTCGCAAACTTTAACGTTTTCTTTAAGCAGGGATTCTGCAGCAGACGGTGATGAGTTCAGAGATTTCGTTGTTGATATGGGAATCTCTGAAAAGAAATCCTCAAAAGCCGCTGCAACCTGCGAATCTGATGTGATCTCATTGCCATCAATTACAAGTCTATAGTCACTAAATGATTTTGTAGACCTTCCGGTTTCACTATTTATAACATTCCACGTAGTTTTAATTATATTAGTACTGTTTTTAATTTTCGCACTCAAATAACGTGATTTCGCTACCGAACAAATTTTTTTAAATAATTTTGAGTAATTTCGCACATACAAATTAAATTCAGCAGTATTAACAACAATCTTTTCATCATACAATTCGTAAAGCCGAGTTCTGCTTTTATGAATACCAATGGTAGCCCATTCACTGAATGACACGTTACTATTAACCGAAATAGTCTTGGGTATAAAAGTAGAATTAAATTGATTACAATACATGTTAAAGAAACTTTCATATTGATGATTGAGGTCATTATGTGTTGACAAGTATGGTAAATTATTAATGAGTTTAGTTTTAAACGTTTCTATACGTCCAGCAGTTTTAGGATTAACAGTGATATTCTTTTTAGTAATTATTTTGTTTTGGATTTGAAAAGTAATTAATTGCCCGCAATGATCCGAGTCTAATAAATTTATAATTTCTTTGTGGCTTGGTACAACATCTGTATAAATATTATCTATGCATGTGGCACTAGTAGGAGTTATTCTTGTGGGCTCTAAAAATAAGTTAACAAGATTGTAGGACTTAAATAAAGTTATAATTTTTGTGCATAAACCTGAGTTTTCCAACAAATTAACATTAAAATCACCACAAGTGATTATGTACTTATTTGAATTACAAATCTTGTGAAACACTTCATCCATTACCTTTTCAAAGCAGTCATACAATCCAGAAGGGGGCTTGTACACACTTAGTATTCCAGAACATTGACATGTTTAAATCTACACCGCTAAATTTTGATCTTTTTATTCCCGTGGGTTGATCTGGTACATGAAACGCTATCGATTGTTAAAGATAAAATTTAAAAAATAAGTACTTTTTTTTTTCTAAGACTGGAATTAATTTACGCATGCATGAAACTAGTAACCGTCAGCTAAGCGAGTCAATGTATGGTAGTTAGTACGCAACGAACGACAACTACCTACAGGTCATTTACTCTCTCAGCTGACGTTTACTTAAAGAAATTAATTTAATTCTTGTGCGTTAATTATAAATAATAATTAAGATAAGTATAGTACAATTTTCTACTGCTCGAATTTAGTTTTGTTTGTGGCTACATAAAAAATCTGCTTTAAAAACTTACCACAACACAAACTTTAAATAAAAAGACGCCAACGACTAACAATCTAAAGCTTGAACGTGCAAAAACTCCAATAAAACTGAAATTAGTTCAGCGCAAAAACCTAAGCAAAAATTTGCTACTTTAACAATTTTAACAGCCGAACAAGGTACTGTAAAGAGCTGCCCTAACCCACTTTATACTTTAAATGTATTAGGTAAAGATGTAGATACAAGCTATAAAATTCCCATTCGCGGGAAATTCGGCCCAGGCCAGCGTAGTGCGGCCGCCCAGTATTTTATGACACTCAGCAAATTGGGTCACTACAGACGGAGCATGTTTAATTTACCATATAAAAAGTTTAAACGTGTTTTTGATTATAAAGTTCTAACATGAATCGTGTTTATTAACTCACTGATACTTCACGTTTGTTATTTTATTGCGGCGCACGTTGTGCATTTTAAGGAAGACATTTAAATGTTTTGTCGCCGTTTAAAATACTGTGGGAATTTACGGTTTTTTTTATCTTGTATCCAATAGGATACCAGTTTAAAAAAAAATAGTAAGTAATAGTTACAAATACTTAATAATAATTATGTAACTAAACAATAAACTAATATTGCTCTTTGGTTGATCTGCGAAAGACCTCTCATAAAAAAGTAATTCTCTAAGTGAATGCAACTGAATTTTAATTTATTTTAATTTTAAATTCATACCTGTAGAATAATTATTATTTTTACGGGGCATGTGGTGCTAACCAATAAGAAATTGTAACACTAACGTAGTTTTTAGTTTTTCAGTGTATATAGGTACGTATTTTTGGTTGGCCCATAAATATTAATAAAATAAAAATAACATAAACTCTACAAATTTCAATCAATATAAATTCTTCTAACAAGTCCCATCAGATGTTGGCAACTCAAAGAGTCTTTTCTCAGAAATTCAATGTAGGAAGAGCAGGACAAATTAATGGAAGCAGAATTATAAGGAACTTGTGATTACATTTCAGACAGAGATCGAAACTGTAAGGATTCTAGGAAGGTTCATGAGTTCAGTCATTTCCAATGTCGATCCACGTTTGAAATGACTGAGTTCGTGAACGTAAATTAATTTAAGGAAATTGTTTGATGTTGCTTTTAAATTTTTAATGGGAAATAATTTTCATTAACAGATATTTTGTAAAAGGCAACATTTACGAGCATTATTGCGGTATTAAAACAATACTTATAGTTTTTATAATTATGTAGATATTAAAATCAAGAAATAAAAAAAAAATGAAGACCGACCTATTTTGTCTAATAGTCTACTCTTCGTAGATAATAAAGACATCTTTAAGAGGCCACAAAAAGAAAAAAGATAAGAGTCAAAGAGAACAATAATTAGGCTGGGACAACGATAAATAGGAATGTAGAGAATTCAAGATCTTTCGCTAAAAAACTCGAGCTCAGCATTATGTAAAAATTGGAGCTTAAAATAAGGGAACAAAAGGTATTACAAGTAGAGCTACTTCGCAAGGTTATTTAGAAGTTATTCGCGGTCTAGATTCTCAGACGTTGCGTAAAACTTGGACGTCGTTTTCTAAAGAATTATTTGGAAAAATAATATTTAGCTATCTCTAGTGGAAACTTATTGATATTATACAGTGATATTGTCATATTGGTTAAAATCAAATTGCTATTTACTTTGTCTATCGAAAATCTATCTCTGTAGTCTACGGAGTGAGATATATCAAGAGGTCGCATGCTACTACAGCTTTTGTTATTTGCAAACTGGCAAGAAAACTTTTTAACATTAATCTATACTAATATAATAAAGAGGTAAAGTTTGTTTTTTTGTTTGTAGGAGGTAATCTCTGGAACTACTGGTCCGATTGGGAAAAAAATTAGCAACAATAGAAAGCTGCTTTACTCCTGAGTGACGTAGGCATATTTTATGTACGCAGGCGAAGCCGCTGACAAAAGCTAGTGTTTTATACGAGTACAGCGTACGTATTTATATTTTGATAGGAAGAGAAAAAAGAGATTGTTTTTCATACCAGATAAATAAAGACAGCTGTCACCCCAACCGACGAAGATATAAATAGTGCTTCTAAGAATACAGAAGAGAATAATTTAAGAACACAGAAGCCTTTCATTGTATTTGCTCCTCGACAATATATACCAAAAGATTTTGTACAAAATGCTGAAATAATTCAGATGTATTATAAGAAAGTAGATGTAGACTTCCACGTAACGATATTACATACATAAACAGTATCTACAGTTTCAGGTACTGCGCAGTTCTTTAGGAAAGCTTCGGTCTAGAGGTCGCGGCCGTGTCCTGGCTGACCTTTAGTTACGTCCTGAGCCGACTTAATATCGTCGTATCTAGCATATTATAAAACCATTTCGATTTATTTCTAGATATTATAATTGTTATACATGTTTTATAACTTTTCTAATTGAATATATATAAATAACTTTTCTAATCTTCTTCTCAATATATAAAAATAAGTGGCCTTTTTCGTTGTCACTTTGTAACTCAAGAACCGGCTTACCTATCCAAACCAAATTTTCTTGGACTATTTAGGAGATGGTTTCTGTGAAGTTTGCACAAAATCAGTCGAGTGGTTCTTCATTTATCACATTTTCCTGTTGCCGAGAGCGAAGCCGCGGGCAAAAGCTAGTTGAATATATATTAATTTTCAGAAATCAAAATTACCTACTTATAAAAAAAAATTGATCATGTTACCAGAAAAGTTTTATATTGATTTGAGATAGGTTGGGGTAGAAAATTAAGAGGATTGATAAGGCTTTAGAAGAAGGGTAAGAAAAGCTTACTAAGGAAGGATTTGAGTGTGAAAGATGATATTGCTAAAAATATTACCAGTGAAAATATTAGCGTAACAGTAGGACTGAATAAAGTGGATTAAGATTGTAATAGTGATGTTACTTGTACGCTTTAATTCTTCAATTCCTTTTTATCTAAAAGAACGCTTTTAGTTCCTTTGTAAAAGAATAAAATTAAGTAGATACATATTTGTATGTATTCTAGTTCCTATTTTGACTAATGGTTTCCCATTCAAGCAGTTCGATAATAGCATGCAGTATCCATAGGAGAAGGCATGCTTAAACGCTACCGACTTTTTAAAGTGACGAATGAGCATTAAAATTCAGCATTTTTTTTTAATTTTTAGTGTATTGATTGTTAGTTATTTTATACAAAGAATTTTTATTATAATGTGTAATTAGGTAATATTATTTAGGATTTACAGAGACAGTATCAAATCTATCTCATTTCATTCAGTTCATTCATCCAAAGGTTGTCTGTTAGAGTTTGCCGTGTGCTATAAGACCGCCTTGTTTTTGTACTGTTTACATTACGTTGTAATTGTTTTTATTTGTTTTTTTTTTATTATTAATAAATTATTATAATATTATTATTTCTAGCCAATACTGTCCCACTGCTTGGCAAAGGCCTCCCTTCTCTCGCTCTTGAGCCACTTCTTGCCAGTTCCTAAGGAAGGCATCCAAATCGTCCCGCCATCTCCTTCTTGGTCTGCTGCGACCCCTACTTTATTAATAAAGTATTTAATAAATACTATATGTATGTATATATGTATCTATTTTTTTATTATTTTTTAGTATTAAGTTCTTTTATGTGTTTTTTTTTTTTTATTACTTTTGTATTTGCACCAAGTGCAACCCCATTTTGTGTCCTGGCCATTTCTGTCTATACAGGGTTGCCTGGAAGAAATCGCCGAGTGCGATAAGGCCGCCGATTGTATGTTTTTTATTGCAAGTTTCACTTTCAATGTATTATGTCTTGGTGTACAATAAAGTATATAATAAATAAATAAATAAGCCCACATTATCCAAAATATGGTCTTCACAACGCTAGACTGGCCAGCAGAGAACCAAGGTGGACTTGTAATGCTGATAGTAATCGATGGCGATTAAGGTCATGTCCTTCGACGCCACACGTATGGAGTTGCGTATTTCGGTCTCACCAATGTAGGACATTAATATGGGACAAAGATATAATGTGGGACATTGAAGCTTTGAATAAAAAGGGTCTTTTTTATCGATATCGAACACCTTTTCCGTCAAACTCATCCTGAATTGCAAAGATATGTAAGAAGATTTTCGTTCGTTGCTCTTTCGATAAGGTCGTAGATTTTATTTTAAGTTGAGATATCATTTAATGACTTCTCCCCTCTAGGTCTGTCAGACTTTGACTGACCAAAACCACCCCTGTTTTCCTACTTTGTCGTTGCGTTTTAGGGTCCCGGGCTTTTCTCTCAGAAGTCAAGTAATGGCCCTAGTAGGCTTCGGCCTTGCCAGGTTTTGTTGACTACTCTTTGAGGTGCGCTTGGAACACTATGCACCGTCGACTTCTTGAGCTCGGACTATTAAAAGAACGAGGAACGAACGGCGACTTACTCATTACTCGTCATTTGAAAGCCCACGGCTACGGTGGCTTGAAATTGGGTTCGGAATCCCGACAGCGGCTGGAGCGTGTAGACGACTGTTCCCTCACGCTTGAGACCTCCTCCTTCGCTACCTTTACTGCTTTGTGGAAGGAGGCAACCACCCGCTATTCTTCTCACTTCGCACGTCGGCCTTTTTTGGTAAGGTTCTTCATACTACTTCTTCTATAATCTCTTGTTTTTAAATCCTCTACCTTGCTTAAGTAAGATTCCCAAGCCCCCCGAAAATTGAAGCGTTTTAACCTTCATATTAAACAGATTTGTGGGTCAAGGTCGAGGGTCGGCTTGGCACATCTTCGTTGTTATTGTTTAGGTTCTTTAGTTTAATTAGTTTTCAACACTGAGAAGTTGTGGATTCTATTTTAGATATAAATTCCCTTGATGTCTTGTTAATACTTATACTGTCTGTAGAGTTTTCAATTTTATTATATTGGTTATGATTTAATGACTTCATTTTCTATTATATTTGAGGAATTCTTTGTTTGGCATTAATTTTATATATACCAAAGTAAACAAGCATACTAATATCTGAATCGTTTCCAATAAATGTTTACACAATTTTCCCTAAAATATTTACAAGGGGTCATAAGTTAAACACCTCCGATACTAAGTACAGTGCAGGCCATAGCGGGCATTAGGCGCCAGTGCATAGCTAATTGCGAGAGCAAAATAACCCCTGAGTCGTCCAGATGACCCGGTGACCATGTATTTGTGCAGACAAAAAGGTAACATAACAACAAGCTTATAAGTTTGGGATTTTTTGTGATACAGTTAGGTCTAAATTTTTTGTACATACTTAGATTATTTATTTATTCGAAGGAGAACCAACAGCTATAACTAAACAATAACAGTTGTATAAGAACCATTGAGCCAATTACAGGTTCTCACGGGTAGAAACAGAAAAAGTAGCAGAAAACTTAGGATCACTAACAAGCACGATAAAAAAGAATACAATAAAATATCACTTATTACAATCAGCACGTTTGAAAAAGTCCGCATTCAGCTGATTTATGTAAAAGTATCATACACGTGTTTCGGGTTTCCCTTTACAGCAATATTCTGACCTTTACTTTCTCTCACGCATCTTACTGTACTTCATTCAGCATCAGTTATGGGCGGATGAACTGACAAGTGAATAATGACCTAACCCACCAAGTTTTCGCCACTTTCCATTCCATAATTGGATTTTACATACAATTATTTTATATTAATTAATTAATATTACTGTACAAGAAGCGGTAAAGACAATTATATATAATGGTAACTGTAGGCCTCGATCACATGTCATTTGTCCCCGTAATGGGGCTATAGTGTTCACGACTCCATGACCGAATGCCTATAATTATCGCACCAAGTGTAGAGAAAATGGCAGGTGTACGACAGCACAAGCTTCATTCATTCGTTCACTCGTTCGATTAGACGTCAGAGAACTATCATTAGTGGCTCTTTAGTCTCTGCCAGACCGATTGACTCCGCCCCCAAGAAAATGCATCGGAACCAGTTATCGCTTATCTCGGCTTTTTTATCAAAGAACCTCAATCAAATTAATGTTGCTAGTATTATAATCTACTTAATTCAATTGCAAATAGCTTCTGCGGTTTGAAACTTCTTACTTAGAATTTATAATATATCTATCTGTATCGGAGCTTTATTTATCTTGCTTGATTGCCTGATTTACTTATGCGTAATAAATATACTCTTAAATCTTGGCATTGAAAGTTGTTATGTCATTAGAACAACAAGTTAAGTGACTAAACATCAATAAAACACAAAGAAGAAAACTGCAAACAAATCTACTTAAGCTTTAAACTTCTTAAGCAACATAAAACTTCGCAATAACTTCCACAAGAGCGTCTGCTTATCTGCTTAACGTGTGGCGCCAAGAAAACAAAATGAGCGAAAACAACTCGGCTTCATATCAATTAACGCCGAGCAAACAATTACTTTCAGCCACTTGCGCGACGCTCCACAGACTTTGTTTTGTGGTTTACGTCACAGACACCTAATCATGTTATTTGCGTAATCTGTTGCGACTCATTCATACGTGTCTACTTGTTATTTCTCTCGTCGTAAATCGACACCGAAATAGGGAAACCACATTGTAAACAACGAACGAGCAGGGAAAGCAACAAGTCGCGGGGGCGGCTTCGCTCCCGCACGACCTCTTCCGGCCTTTTACGACATTTACGATACCATCTATCCTTATCCACCACCCACGAGTTATACGGATCAGACCCGCTGATGCGTAATAACCCCAATTTTCCATATCAAACATACGTAGGCAACTTTCAGGAAATTGGCGGCCGCTTAAGCTCTGTCAAAGCACGTAATTGCTTATCCACGTTTTCCATGAATGCACTCAAAGTAACCACTCGTAGTACGCTTGTAGAGAGTATGTGCGCCGCACGCTTACTACGCCGTACTCAAAAGCTTTGCATACGAGAAAAACAAACAGTGCAGTACCAGTCATGTGTTGCACGGCGGCTCCGCACTGCGTGCGAGAGTCGGCACGCTTGTAGTGACGCTCCGCCGCACCATACGGTGGCAAGTCAGCGATCATCGTGCAGGAGGATTTGTTTTGGTGTCGAGCTCAAGCCGCGTGGCGATGCGGTACAGCGCGACGTACAGACTGGCGCGCAATTCGCCAGAAAGGGATAGGATGCGCCACACGCATGCGCGAACACAAACGCGGGAAGTGTTTTCTAGAAACGACTTCCGCGAACATGCGCGTCATAAGGAGGCGCCAGACGTAGGTCGGTTAGGTCACTTAAAGGATTTTTTAAATAAAACGGTTGCATTCCAAAAAAAAAAAAAATCCATCCATCCATCAGAGATTATTAACCTCGTAAGGCCCAACCTAAATTTACGTCGATATATATTGCGGCCCAATGTACTAAAAATAGGTGCAAGTAGTTGCGGCCCAGAACTTTGATTTAGGACGGTGATTTAGGACCTCAAAAATCTCTTTTATGGGGTATTTCTTATACCTAAAGTTAACTATTTCATGCAAAAAATATTTTGAAATAGTCAAAATTAAACATGCGTTCAAGATTAATAATTTATCGACGGTAGATTTAAATTGGCGGGATTATTTAAACAAAAAATACGTTAAAATATCATGTCATAATTTTAGGTCGCTGGGCCGTAATTTAATGTTTTTAAAAAGTGTCTTGGGCCGGAGTGTTAAAATTGTTTTTGTCATTAAATTAGGTTGTTGGGCCTTACGAGGTTAACATCAACTGCACAAAAGCTCTCATTCAAGTTCTTCTCTGCGTGTGAAAGCTAATTTGTTCCGCGGAGAAAATATTATTGTAAGTGAGCGCACTTATTCATGAGAAGATCGAAATTGGGGAACTGTTTACGTTTGACTGAGTTTGCGTTCGGGGAACATAAACAATGGTCGCTTTTCTTTTATTTTTCTCGTTGTCTTTAGAGTCGGAAAACATTAAGTAGGTATGATGTAGTTGTGGCACGAACGAGTTTTTCATAGACTGCTAAAGGGTCAGATTAACTGAAGTTATAGACCATAGAAAATTGCAAAAGCTGCAATGAAAGGTCAGAAAATAAACAGTACCATGAGGTCGTACATTTTTTATTTTTTATTCCACAACTATCACACCACATCTTCTAGTCCCTAGCTAAGCAGAGCTTGTCTTATGGATACTAGACAACTGATAAACATACTTATAAATATATACTCCTAAATATGTACAAATTATTATAGATAAATTAAACCCAGACACAGAACAGATCGTGGTCATCACATAAACATTTTTCCCGAGTGGGAATCGAACTCACGACTTCCCGTATAGTAGTCAGGGTCACTACCACTAGACCAACAGGCCAATAGTCCATTATTCGATAACTCACGAGATCATGCAGCTATGTGCAACTTAGTCAGAACTTTATGGATAGATAGGTACTACAATAGTTCCAAACTATGGATATTTGGGGCATATTGAATGCTTGTCTACTGTTGCGGTATCGGTATCGGTATCGGTATCCGTAGTATTCGTATAATCGGTATTAATAGATGTTTGAAGTCCTTGTCAGTTTTCCTCTAAACTTGTTCGAACATCTTGCCGTTTCCAGTTATTGCTATAACAAAATTGGTCTGTGTATTACTACGTTCGGTACCCTTGAAGCCCTAGTAAGGTCAAGATTCTCTTTTTAAATTTAATTAGTTTAGGCGTCAGGTTTTTAGGAGATACGAGTAGATTGAGGAACGGTGGGTTGAGTGAAGATGGTATAAGTCGTTAGAAAATTTATGAACATGAACTATTTCCACAAATGTGCTTCCAACTGTCTGGTAATTGCCCGGACCAAGCCCAAGTTGTCGACGGCGCGCACTGCTCCCGCGAGCCTCAAGGGCTTGTCAGCAAAGTATTGGAGCCCAGTAGGTTTGAAGCCTGCTGAGACAATGGGTTAATGCGAAGACGTCACATCGAGGCCCTGGGATTGGTCCCAGGGCCTCGGTGTGACAAAAGGAACGGTCGCTTAGTCAGTAAAAGTTTGACACTAATTTTCCGATCCGCCCAAAGGCAAGCGATGTCATTGGAATGCACCAATCCATTAAAAATTAATTACCCAGCAAAAAAAACCCCTAATACATCGAGTTACAGGCTGGCTGGAGATAATACGGACCTTTGTATGTTTCAACTATTAGTAGCAATAAAAAGCAGTTGACTAGCACTACTAGTTTTAATGTCTTCATTCGGATAAATATAGGGTTCTCATTTCTTATAAGTGCTTATTAAATTGCACCTGGAAACTGTCAGTTTTAATACTTAATTATGTACTACTCGTACGTACTATCATTTTCTTTTATGAGAGCTAAATAATTTCTAGCGCATCCTCTTTGTGTTGTAGTAATAGAGAAAAATATAATTGACTATTAACTTTACATCGTGTAAAGAAATTGAGATTTTATTTAACAGTTGCTATGTACTTATATACTATGTAATTATAACATAGTTATCTTACTATAGTTAGGTAGGTATCCAACATTACATTTAGTATATGCGATCTGAGTCGAATCTGAGTATACTTTGTTAAAAATCAGTAACTGAATTGATTCCAATGACTTTTCCATCATGTTATAGGTAAGTTGACAATAATATTTTAAAAAGTTACAAGTTGGACACTAGCAACACTAAGTAGAAAACAGGTAATGGCAGGTTATGATGGGCATTAGGAACCAGTGCAAAGCTGGTTGCGAGAGCAAAACAACCCGTCAGTCGTACGGATGGCCCGGTGACTATGTATCTGTGCGGCCAGCCAGGTAACAGCTAATAACTTTGTGTTTTTTCATGATATTATTATGATTTTAAAATTTTGTACTACAAAAAATACTAGTCACGTATTTCAGGTTTTGCATAAACAAAAAACAAGTAATGAATGAAAATCCGTGACTAAGAAATAATTAAATCTATATGGTGTTAAACGCGTCAAAAAAACTTCTCCGCATTGCTGACTGGTAATGTGTAAAGCCTCTTCTCTGTTCAAGGTAAAAGCTAGACTTTGGATCAAGCGTAGGATTGACGCTGATGAAAGATGAGTATATTCTTCACTGCTGGGACTCTCTCTACGAGAGGCAATGGGCCATAATCCACCACGCGGCTTCAGAGCAGATTGGTGGATTTCGCATCGCTTCTTAGTTCTAGGACAATTTGGTTACCTCATGAAGTTTCTCTTCACCGCTTTTAGTGGAGATGAAACAAATTACTCAAAGTAATACGTGTGATTTTGGGCAAGGCACATTGTTTGCAGAACTGATGGTCGAAGGGGTTAAAAGGTTCTAGAGTGGCAACTGCGCACTGAAAGACGCAGCGTTGGAAGTGGAGAAGGTCGCGCGAATCCACTGGATGCGAGACGTAAAAGCCTCGTCGCCCTTGGGGGAAGCCTATCTCCAGCCACAGACTGTGTCTTTTGGCTGAAATGATGATGCCAATGTGTGAACTTAGCATAAACAATCTTCAAATAACAAGCTGTTTTTGTACAAGGAAAAAGCCGGAACAGAAAATAAATTGATTTACTTGCTCCAGTTTTCCCCACACGCGGTTTCCATTATAAATTCCTAGGAAACCTATAAGTTATTAAATTACTTTGGAACGGAGATAACCATTTTCGTTCAGAAGCCTGTTTAAGTAGCACATGAGGTCAAGGATGGTTCTGTGTCCCCGGAGTCGATTCCTTGACTAACTCGGCTTCATTATTAACTAGTTTCCAAGTTAAAATGTTCTTTGTTATGGCCACAATTTATTGCTCAACTTAGTAATTGGGATTAATAAAACAAACATAGGTTAAGGCGAAGTTGAGTCTTTGTTGGCCGCATGGGGATTTTGGGCGGATAATAGCTTCTGTAATTTTTGGCACTTGGAAGAACAAATCTTTTTCGGATTCCTTATCTCGAAAGAAACCTGTAAGTAAAATTGTGACTCCACCAACCTTGCCTAGAGGGTGGTGAAAACTGTTACCTCGACTCCAGGAATAAGGCAAGGAAGGTACGGGGTAGGTTTTTTAGTCAGTAAGAGTCTGACACTGGTCTCCCGCTCCGCCCAAGAGCGGGTTTCGTCATTGGATGATTTTCACCTACCAATAAAAAAAAAAAAACAACCTTGGAGTTAAACAATCTTAAACGCCCTAATACGCAAAACTAAAGTGATCCTTCACTTTTACTGATCTTCACTTCACTTCAGAGGTAAGTTTTAGTCAGTAAAGTGTCTGAATTCCTCTAGCTCCACCCTAGCGTGCAAGATGAACTAAGAAGACTTTTGTTGGTGGAGTTATTTGACGGTTTCCGACTACAGTTAATCCTCAGTTCATACTCGTATATAGTCCCTGAATGTTTTAAACACTAAATATTATAAAGACGAATATTAGTAGTGTGTGTATGTATGTTCCTTCTTCATGCTCTAATGACAAAACAGATTTGGATGAAATTCGGCGTATAAGTAGACTATATTACGACAGTTTTAATCCAAAGAGTATGTCCCCTTAGGACAATTTTTTACTTTCAGACGGGAAAGTCGCTGGCAATAGCTAAAAAGTAATAAATAAATAAATACAAGACACGTTAAACGCTTCAGCTATTTCACGTACGGGGTGTAAGTTAAAAGGGGAGTCCCACTACCAACCCGTGACAAACTGCACAGTGACTATATAACATAAGGATCTGTCAGATGCCGCCGTACGCCGAACGGATGCGATTTCAACGACATCTATATTAAAAAAGATAAGCGGGGGCACTTTTTCACAATCCCCTTAAGATGATGTCTTGAATCTTGAAGGTCGTTTAGCATGACCAAGATCACTGATATTACCCTAATATAAGTGTAGTGGATGTTTTACGAGCCATTCAGCTCGACGGCCACAGAGATAATTTGCGTGAACGTGTGATAAAATCGCTCCTTATTTAAGGCCGGTCCGGCCGAGTTGGCCATTGTGCTGTTTAAGCGACGACTAAGTGGTGATTACGAGGAATACACATCTGTGATACAAGAAAGATAAATATCAATAAGTAAACGTGGGTTACGGTATATTTATGGCTGAAGACATGAGCAGAAAATGTCGTGGATGTAGTATTTTGCAAGTTGGATGAAACTGCATTTCATTCTATTCTCTTGTAGGCTTTTTGTATGGTAATGACATTACATTACGTGACAATTAAGTGACTTGACAGGTACCATTGGCATAATTATATTTTATATGTAGCTTATGGCGGGAACACAATAGTCGAAGAAGAAAGAAAGAAAAACCTTTTATTTGCGGAAAATGACGCAATCTTAATTCTGCTGTGTGGTGTCAAACCAAACCTCTGAACTTTTCGTTTCGAGTGCAAGCAAAAATTAGCTTAACGGCGGCCAGACGCAAGTGTGTTCGATGGTACGTACACATTTCGTATTAAAATCATCGATCATTAAAATACTGAAAAAAACTTACCTTTCGATGACAGCGTCATAAAATGATTGATTTCAAAACCCATCTTACCTGAAACAAAAACGAGATAATCTATTTAAAACAGCTCTTAAACAAATCGGAGTTAACGAACTGTAAGTGAGAATTTCCATAAAATAAATGGTGGTATAATAAAGAGCTGCGTTTTAACTGGTTTTAACTATCGGATTGAGCCATGGACACGGGTATATTTGGTTTTATTTTCGATTCCGACCGGCAGATCGAACCGTACCGTTTCACTTAATTGAAAAATGCCTGTAGTTTTCAATCTATTTTCGTTTCCGATGTTATCTATGAACATTGTGTAAATATTTTTTATTGGAGACCGATAAACGGCGTACGGAAACAAATCTGTTTGCTGCGTATGAAATAGTGGTGTTAGATAGTTCGGTTATACCTATTGATAAATAAAAATCTATACTGAATATAAATTAAATCCAAGTGTTTTTTTGTTTAATATAAACTGGTGCTTGACTGCAATCCCACCTTAGTTGGAGCCAAGGGTTGATGCGAAAGCAGAACACGGGGGCCAAGGAACTAAGGCAAGAAGGAACGGTGGGTCGTTTAGTCAGTAGAAGTCTAACACTGTCTCCCATTCCACCCAAAGGCGGGATTCGTCATTCGATGAATTTTCTCACTATAAAAAAAGGCCGATAGATATTTGGAGCATAAAAATTCTCTATGATTATATTTACTAAAATATCAAGTTCGCGAGCACTAGAGGCGCTCCAATAAACAACACACTCAACAATAGGTAGACACTCACGCGTTATCGAGACGAATGAAAATCTGTATATAAAGAAAACATTACTGATAGAACAAGAGCCCAGGGCCGCCAGACGTTACTTATTTTCTGAGCAACAAAATGTATCGTTAAGTAAACTTATGTTATTTTTTCGCAAACTTTAAAGTGTCGGGTGGAAGTTACTGCCGACGAAAACTGTCCGGCAACATTGATTTGAAATTTCTAATGAAATTGTGTAAAACACATACAAAAATTATCACTCAGACTTTAAAAAAAGTGAGAGATTTTTTTATTTACCTTTAGTACTTGGTACCTGTAAATTGGCCGCCGGTCCAAGCTAGCAGGTATGTGTACCTTCAGAATATACACTAGCACTATTCTTTACGATACATTTTGTTGCTCAGAAAATAAGTAACGTCTGGCGGCCCTGGGCTCTTGGACCATGAGAACTAACTAAATTGTGTTCGTAGGACAAAGGTCGTAAATGAAAGTCCATAAACCAGAAAGTATGACCCAAATATCGGTTCTGTTTGTTTAGGCCGGGCTTGTCTGTGGTACTTACATTGTTGGGTCCTGTCGGTAAGTGATATACGTTGAGTGTGAACGGGCTGTTATACCGATACCAATGATTAAGCATATTTGTTTAAATCTACATTTAATGGCGAGATTTAAAGATTATTAATCAGCTTGTGGTTGTCAGAAGACCTTGTAAAGGGGTGCTTTTAACAAATCAGACTTGAGCGTAACGCTGGCTTAGCGAGGAAATCCAAATAGGACCATTCAAATAATTAATGTACTAGTATTTTATATATTTCCGGCAAAGCATCTATTATTTAGTACAGTAAACTATTTCTTAATAATATGAAAAAAACTCCTACAGTTTTGTTTCTTTTTATTCACCTCTAACTTCGTATTCACCGTCCTTTGACTGTACTAGTTTTAAGATATGCTTTTACTATGTTACAGGTTGTGTACCGTCACTCTTTGTGAAAAACCTTATAAGTGCAAATAAAAAACTTTGCAAGGGAAAGAAAAAACTGCGCCATGGAATTTTTTTCTACTACAGTTTATTTTCATTGCTTTATTTTAGATTACAAGAAATACAGAATTCGTAGGAAAACGACAATTACAGATGTTCTTTAGTATAGCTTGTAACAAGTGGAGATAGTCAGGTAATCTAGCTCCATCGATGTATATATACTAAACAAAAGTTTAGGCGTAAAGTACAGTCACTTTGTGTAATTTATTTCTTACTAGCGAACCGCCCTAGCTTCGCACGGGTGCAATACTAATATATTACGCATATATTATACTGATAAACCAATAGATATAAGTAGAGTGATTCATGAGGAACATGAATCACTCTACATATTAAAAAAACCGCATCCAAATCCGTTGCGTATTTTTAAATATATAAGCATACATAGGGATAGACAGCGATGATGTTTTATACTATGTAACTAGCGACTCTCCCCAGCTTTGTCTGGGTGCTATACTGATATTAAACATGTCATACATGTATTATACATACAGACCTTAACCTTGAATCACTCTATCTATTAAAAAGACTGCATAAAAATCCGTTGCGTACTTTTAAAGATCTAAGCATCCATATGGACAGTGGAAAGCAACTTTGTTTTATACTATGTAATGATGATAGATACATATATTTTTAAATGTTTTTTTTTTATTGAAATATTTAAAAATAATTAATATGTATAAATGATGAATAAAAAGAATTATAATTTTAGTTTACAATATATATTACCGCAAAAACGTGCTATTTACGACCTTTTCGCGCGAATTTTACGAGGTTTTCATGAACTGATGGTATTATAGGTTACTAAACTTTTTTTGTACTATATTAGGGCATGTGTGCCGAGGTTTTCTGTCTAAGAAGGTCGTAAAACAAAAATTACCAGAATTACGTTCTCGAGCGTTTCGTTCTAAGGCGACAATATATGGATATTAATTCTCCTGTCTTCTGGCATATTGCCCGGAACATTATCGCAATTTACTCAACATAGCTGTATTAATAAAATATTGTACTTCATCCATTGCCGTTATCTTTACTCTAAGTTATACAGCGGATGTTTTTGGTTACTTTGCTTTAACGGGCTAATCTTTGGAACTACTAGACGGATTGGAAGGAATTTATCTTTATGGAATAGCCAGGTTTATGACAAACAATACAGCCTCACTAGCCAAGTAACAATCGTTTCGTTAAGAGTGAGCGCTTGGAATTGGCCGCACCTCCAATTCTTTATGTTCTGAAGGTATCTCAACGCTCCGTCACGCGGTCAGAAAAAAAACCCGCTCCCTCTGTGCGGCCAACTCCAAACGTGCACGCTTAACGAAACTATTGTAACTTGGCTAGGGGAGCAAGCATATAATAAACATGCTACAAATCATACAGAGCAGTAGGTAAATAAATCGCGCGGAACCCATGGAACTATAAGATACAGAACATATATATAGTGTATGTCGGTATGGACAAAGCGCCGGCCAGTTATGTAATTACTTTGCTATTAGCGATCCCTTCTAATACGCGCCAATTAAGGGCGAGATCTTTGTCTACTCCTATTTGCTACTAATTAATTTATATGAACTTTGTAGCACTGGCAATGCGAGGCATTTAAAACAATCTGAAATTCCTATCGCATTGTAGAGTACGCTATTTACTTCAGCCATTATGAACTGGGAACGGCAGCGCAAACTGTAGCTATTAAATTAAAATACTAGGTCATACTGAATTTCACTAAAAGGTAGCAGTACTAAAAACCAGTGGTTTTTTGACACATATCACAATATGAAAACAATACGCCGCAGCGTAATCCATATTAAACAATCAAAGGGGAGTGAAAGCCGCCAATGCTCGCCACAATATGAAAATTTGCCATTGTGCAGTACCGTCGGCGCCGCGTCGGCATGTCCGCATACATTTTTGGCGATCCCATGTAATGGGCCACGTAAATACGACTGCGAGCGACAGCCCACCAATTACAAAATCATTAATAAACACCCCGAAATATGAAGTGGTGAAATAATAAAGTCGGCGCACAAATTGTTGGTTGCCAACCGCTGCTTGCGATTTATTCATAAAAGTAAATTGGCCACGTGTACCCAATGTTGGTTTATTGGATGGCCGCGGTAAAGGGTATTATTATTAAAATATTGATCCTTTTTTAGGGGAACTGCTGTTCAAAGGAGCGCAGATATTAGATCATTTCGGAGATATACCGCTGAATCGTGATACCATTTAGTTATTACGCAATTGTTATTCAGAAATTCTGACATTTGTTCGTGGATGTTGAAATATTCTGAATCGCGGATATTTGTTCTTAGAAATTCCTGCCGGAGTCTGTGTTTCCTGATAGCTATAACTTAGGGCTCTTTAAGTCAAGAGTGAATAGGTTACTTCTATTTTACTAACTGTTTGCATCGTCTGCCATGCGGCAAAGATGCGAGAGATGATGCCATCGCTTACTATCAGGTGAGATGGTGGTCAAACACGAGACTAAGTATTATAAAAAATATCATATATGCGAAAACCCGAAACACGTGACTAATATTTTTATGTAAAGAATCTATGTACCCATAGCTGTATCATGAAAAAACTTAAAGTCTTAAGCTTATTATGGTACCAGTTTATCCGCACAAATACATGGTCAACAGGCCTTCCGGGTAACTGAGAGATTTTCTTATCCCCGCGCCCTTCTGTGTACTGGCTTGTAGTGCTTGTTATGACTTAGCTGACCGTGACCAGCCCTCTAGACCCTAGCAAAGTAACAATCGTTTCGTTTAGAGTTAGCGCTTATATTTAGGCACGCCCCCAATCCCCCAGTTCGATCGTTATCTCAAAAAACTCTAAACGAAAGATTCCAAACAAGTTTGTTTGGATTCAGTTTTTGGCATACACTAAAAATAATGTTGTATAATTTTTTGAGGACGGCAAAATGCTCATAACGTGAGTACTCAAGGGATAATAGTTTATCTACTTAGCTGTTCAACCGCTTGCCAACTAATTGACTAAGTTAAACATGAACAATATCAAACAGAATACATTTAGTAAACTTGCTCAGTGTAACATTGATTAATTTAACCAGCTGGTACGCATCTCACGGTTACATTCGGTAAGCGTTATAGTAGGAGAGCCCAGGATGCTAAATTTGCAGTTATTAAAATGCCATGGGGACCTATTATATTGTGAAGATTTGGTTTAAAACTTTAGAACCCCCAGCGAACTCCGGCGTTCGCACACCTATTGTTCTTTTATAGTTCTTATAATTACCAAAGTCGAATGGTTAAAACGAAAAAGGCTATGGCAAGTTTTCATTTTAGTGGGGCAGAGAGCATGTAAGAAGAGTTTTCTATCCTGTGTTAAGCTAAGATGTGCAATAAAGTTGTAAATAGATAATAATAAATAAATAAAAAACAAATAGTCATATGGAATCACTCGACCGTGTCAAATTTTCATAGGGTATAAGCGCTTTGCCTTACTGATAACCGATAGATATTAATCTGATGATTACCTAATTCGAAGTGGCCGTGACCAACGCTTTTTTTATATATTTGTGATTCGCCCATTTCCATAAGCAACGCTCAAATTGTCAGATGATTGAACCAAATAGTCATTTTTCTGCATGTACTCAACCTCGTTCGAGTGACGCCCAAAATCCCCATCTGGGCTCCCGTACCATAGGTTCTACTATGACACTATTGTTATAAAACGGTACCGTGGTACTACTATAGTACTGTTGTTATAAAACAATGTACTGATACAAAAGAAGGAGTGCTTTATAAATAACGGTAGGTTATAAACATTACAATCAGGTGTTCATAGCCATCAAAAATAACTGAGATTATAAATCTTTTTTTTACACCCAGTATGACTTTTTTTATGGTAGGTAAAAATCATCCAATGACGTGCCCCTTGAGTAGAGCGGGAAACAGCGTCAGACTCTTATTGACTAAACAATCTACCCCGTTCCTCCCTTGCCTTGATCCCAGAGCCCCGGTAATACACTTTCGCACATTTTCGCATTAACCTTTGGTCCCAGGAGGCTTCGAGCCTGCAAAACCGGGCTACATTTCATTCCATTGCTCGCCGTCCGCAAGCCCGCGAATACGGTGGTCGGAAATCGGGATCGGAGACACGGTGACAATTAACAACAACTGATAAACAACAACAACAATAATAACTGATAAGCACACTTCATCATTAGTCTGGCCCAGTGCGGATTGGCGGATGTCAGATGTCTTCGTATTTTTGGACATACCGGTTTTCTTGTTCATGGATAAACTTACATATTTCATAATAAGATATATAGCTAAATTCACAGAACAAAGAGCAAATGATCGTGCTCATCACGCAAACATTTGTCCTGGGTGGGAATCGTCCCTACGACCTCTGGCATAGCAGTCAGGGCCACTGACTACTAGACCGACTTGCCTGTCAAAAAGTTCTCTAAGGATAATATTCTACAATTACGCGAACGAAGCCACAGACAGAAACTAGTGGAAAATAAAGCAACGGCAAGTGATAGGAGCATTACTTGCTTATCGTCCATTCAATGAATCACTTGAATAAACCGATTCCCTCTTAATGGCACTCCTACGCACTCCGTATAAGAGATTTACACCTAACTCGTTATCGCCTTAACTGTTTCTCTTTCTAGGTTTCCGAGATCTTTTGCTTAATAAAGGATAACGGAACAAATATTTGTAAAGAGCTTATTTGCAATATTTTTTTGTTTTGGAGTTAGTTTGTTTAATAGATAATATTATTATGGTCTCGGTATAAAAAAGAAAGAAAGAAAGAGGCCATAAAAACACTGGCCGAAGTCGGGTTTGTTTTAGGTCGGAAATCATCCCATGACATTTCTCGCTTTGGGAAGGATGCACGCGGAAGGACATATCAGACTTTTACTAACTAAATCCACTCATCTTCCTTCTTCGTTTTAGTTCCAGGTCCCCGAAGTTCATATAATTCATGGGCCCAGTAAGCTGTTGGGCCCAACGATTGGCAGACATCTCCTTGAGGCACGCGTACTACGTGCTGTCATAGGATTGAGCTCGGTCCCGACCATGTCCCGACGATTAGCAGACGGCCGGACGGTGAGCTCGTTACTCGCCGGTCGTAAGGGTGAAGTCGGTATGTGGATGAGGATGATGACGGTGATTGTAAATTCTTTATGAAAGCTATCTATGGTACCTTTTTGATAGTGATTGTTTTTAGTTTCATATTAATAAAGCGCCATCAACCCGTGCTTGATCCTCACCGGAGAATCAGATGTTGAGCCAGCTATGGTTGGACGAGTAAAATCTCCTTCCAGTAACGGTCTGACGAGCTCTCTATACATACTTTCTCACCTTTATTTGAGGGTTTCTACTTTTTTTTTAAAAAGATAAATGAAGTAAAAAATCAGGCAAATGGAGTCGGATTCGTGCACATTAGGTTCGAAGAAAAGTTTTTTTTTGTGACGAAACAAAAATGTTTTCAAATTTATTCCTATACCTGTGAAATATATAGACTTTGCTTTATGCCAAATTTCTGGGTGTTGAGTTATCGAGGAGAAAGTTTGGAAATACAATTTTTTTGCAGCAAATTTGATTTCTTTTAAAGAAATTACACCCGAAGCTAAAAGTCAACTAAACAAATCAGAGACATTAAGAGCATAATCGTCATCGTTTCGATACCTAATGTTCCTCTTCCTGCTATAACCCTCATTCGCAGAGCAAAGGGTAAGAGTAGCTTATTATGATAATCTAAACGAGAGACTCCGAGAACAACACAACAAAATCATGGAACCACTTCTTAGAACTAGAACCAACAACATACTCCATTAAATCTATAAACTCGTTGGAAAATGCCAAACTATTCTAAAACAAGAAGAAAAGTAGATAAATCATAAATTATTTAGTCATTTCAGAACGGCATCTTGTCATTATATGTATGTTTTTAGTACCTACTACGACCACGAAATCAATTCCCTTTCAGACATCGCGGTCAATTTATGGTAACTAGTTTCAGATTTACGATTCGCAAAAATAACGGTTCTACATAGTAATGCTATTTTCTCTTGAGTCCATTCGTTGAACCACGTGTCCAATAAATTGGTGGATACTTGTAAATATTGTGATGCAGCTTTCTGAGAAAGGGTTTTATGGGGTTCTTGAAATGGCGGGGTTTTGAGTTCGTAAATATCTTAGTGTCTGAGCTTCAATTCTATACTGGATTGTAGTGTTGAATGAATTATCTGAGACACTAGCGAACCGCTTCTGCTTCGCATACGTGGAAATTAATTTTAATTTTTTTTGGGACGTGGAAAATCAACTAATGATTTATCCCGCTTTACGCTGAATTGAGAAGGCGTGTCATACTGCTTAGAACCTACCTATGATCCTTAGTTGCTCTTTGCGTTTGAGGATCACAGGCAACGGCCCTGCTGGACTCCTACGGTTTTGCTGAAAACTATTTGAAGCGCAAGTGAGACACTACGCGCCTACGGATTTGGGCTCAGTTCGTGTCTTTTTGTATAAAAAATCGAGTGATTTTTCAACAATATATATCTTTTACATTTTCGTTGTTGTATTAAAAATAAATACATCAATGTTAATAAATAAGCCCACAAACATTTAACACATAAAACTACGAGTAATTTATTGAAAGCGTATTTCTTTTATATTTCCGTTATTGTATTAAAACAAATAAATGAATGTTAAAAGATTCCCACAAGCTGATGCATCCAAAATATAATTGAGTTTTCAGACGAAAATTTCATTTTATTCTTTCAAAAAATATTGTTACTTACATTTGCTGATTTTTTAACAGTGTCTAATATGAAAGGTTGAATTAAAATCTTTCCAAGTATTTCAGTTTGAACAACGCGTTCAATAAATATTTTTATTTATTTTACTTTTCCGATTTCATATCGGATTGTAAAGTTTCATTTGACCAATATTTTGTAGTTTAAAAAATTCAAGCTACTATATCGCTTTGATTGGTTTAATGTTGGAAATGATAAAATTTAATATTTGAATTTTAAAGTTCTATGTATTTATATTTACTCAACGTAAACTTGAATGAAAAAACCAAACCAATTATTATGCGCCTTGCTCATATATCTTATATATAAAAATGAATTGCAAAATGTGTTGGTAATCGCAGAACTCAACAACGCCTGGACCAATTTTACCAATTCTTTTTTTGTTGTGTTTGTTATCATCAGGAGAAGGTTCTTATGAAAAAAAAATAGGGCAGAGTAGGGTAGAGTGGAGTAAATAAAATAATCTGTTGCCGAGAGCGAAGCCGCGGGCAAAAGCTAGTTTTAAATATTATGTATTAATTAAACAGTTATTGGATTTTGTGATAGCGAAATATTTTTATTGTTGTTTTATGATAATTTTATTTAATTTACTTGTGGAAACAAACCTAATTAAACATTTACTTTATTAACTTAATATTTATCTAGTTATACTATAAAAATAAAATAGAAACGCAAATAAAATAAAAACTTATTTTTGTACATTCAAGTACAGTGAAATTTTTCATATTTAACGCAATAATGATTGACCTTAAAAAGGTATGGTTGCTTATAAAACTGCAATAATCATATAAATAAGTATCGTATGCATCAATCTCGAAGTCCGGCTTAGCACGTAGTTACGTGTACGTGTGTCTAATTAGACTGATAAATATCTGCAGATATCGTTGGCTTCATGTCCATCAGATAATCAGTTTTGATTCCACATCCTGCTTTAATAAGTAGCCATCACAGATAATATTTAGTCTAGTCTAGGACTATCATCATCATTGTTAGCATTTTTAATATTCCCACTGCTGGGACTCACGCCTCCTCTCTGGGAGAAGGCATAATCCACCACGCAGGCTCACTATAGGTTGGTAGATGTCACATGTCTATGAATTTTTGGTTCTAGGACATGCCGGTTTCCTCACGATGTTTTCCTTCACCGTTTTGAGAGCAGTGGTAATGAAATAAATTACACAAAGTAATGCGCCTGGCTGGGTTTGAACCTGCAAACCTACTACTCGTAAGTCGGGGCCGTTACCACTCGGTCACCACCGCTAGAGCCATGATTATTAAAGAATGAATACTTGTGCATCTGCAAAGCTCGACTCAAGGGTACTTTTCAATTATACAAGGACCGAGCTGCTAGTTCACCCACTCACAAAAGAAAGCTTTTGAAATATAATTTTATTTCAAAGATAGTTTTCATTTGGTTCATAAATGCGTACTCAGGGATTTTATCCGGCATACCGTATTCATGGCTACTCACATTTCCGTCGCAAATTTTCCACGTTTGCTGAAAATAATTAATAAAGTTTACTTCGCCTTCCCTAGTTACAGTATATTTGTTGGTCGGCCAACCGGTTAATTACAGTTTTCTGTTTAAAATTTTTTATATCCAATAAAATGTTCTTAGTTTTATTTTTCTAAGAAAATCTCCGCGTTCATTTCGAGTTATTTCGACTTTATACTTCTCCAAGAAGAACGGTAAAAGTTTCAGCTTTTATTGAGTATAAGTATGTTTTATAAGAAGAAAAGAACTTATGGAATTTAGTCTAGTCTAGTTCAACAAAGCGTTAATTTCTGAGAATTTCCTTGATATTTCAACTACTTATAGAACACAATGCTGAAGACAAAGCGCCTTATTTTTTTTACTGAAACACATTGTACGAGGTGCAGAGTGATAATACCCACTAACAATGAAATAAGAGACTCAAAAAAGCATTTCATTTGTCGTTCACTGAGAAGAGACGACGAAAACAAGACAGGAAAAATAAATAATGAAGCTCAATTAACTAAGAAAAGAGCGACTACACAGGATTAGGGACTCTAGATGAGCCACGCAAAAACTGTAAGACGGCATTATCTTCTCCTCAATGGCCTTTAATGCAGTGTTCTAATTATAAAGTTAACTGCTGATGAGCTAAACGATACATTTATATACAATATTTAACCATTTTGTTAACTGTTATAATCTACACTAATATAATAAAGAGGTAAAGTTTGTTTTTTTGTTTTTTTGTTTGTAGGGGGTAATCTCTGGAACTACTGGTCCGATTGGAAAAATTTTAGCAACAATAGAAAGCTGCTTTACTCCTGAGTGACATAGGCTTATTTTATGTACGGGGGCGAAGCTGCGGGCAAAAGCTAGTAATTAATAAAACAGTTAACAATAAAATGTTGATTAAAAGCGTTAATAAAAGAAGCCACTGCAATTACAATTTCAAATAGTACAATCATTAATTTTATTACGAATTAACTGAAATGACAGTTAATTTACTTTTAACACTTCTATTACAACATTTTATTACAAGTACTACACCGTTGGTTTGTTTTTTATTATTGGCTATCATGAGAAATTATTTTTAGGAGGCTGACCAACTTAATAACTCTACCAGGTGTCTCTTAGGGTCTAAGCCTCCTGGGCTAAGGGTTGATGCGAAAACTTAACACCAGGGCCTGGGAATAAGGCAAGAAAGGATTGAGGTAGGTTTTTAGTCAGTAAGAGTCTGACACTGTTTCCCACACCGCCCAAGAGCGAGATTCGTCATTAGATGATTTTTACCTACGATAAAAAAAACCAGGTGTCACTTCTAGAATTAGCAAGCATCTGTGTCGGCCTCCATGGCCTGTGTCCGAGATATTTCGTTGACGTAACTCGGAGACCTGTCTTTGTGCCTAATTTGTACTTGCACAGGATTTAAATAATAAAACTCACTTATTTTCTGCACTATTTTGAAGAGATCTCTTTTGGGGGCTTTGTCTTTGTTTCTTGCATTATGTAATTTTGGTATTGTGTGTTCTTGCGTTATGTAATTTTGGTATTGTGTGAAAACACAATACCAAAATTATACAATGCAAGAAATTGCATTGTATAATTTTGTTATTGTGTTTTCTTGCATTGTATAATTTTAGTATTGTGTTTTCTGAAAGCTTATGTGCAAACGTGTTTTATATGAAAACCTGGCGGATTTTTCCATACCTACGATGGAAAGAAAAAAAAGGTACTAAAAGAGTTAGAATTTTAAAAGCTACTGGAGCTAATCCTGGCTTTTATAATATTTTGTATGTAATTCAAAGATGCAAGCAGAATAAAAAAGAAACATAAGTTCAGGATAAATGTTACATAAAAAGTGTATTCAAATTATAATACAGCCATAGTACGATAGAGAAACATCACAAAGATGCTTGTAAAAATTACTTTTCTCCATTAAAAACGGACTAATATACATGCAATCATTTCGATTGTTTGTCAGGTTATTTTACAAGCAACGTTTGACTTTAATTGTGTTTTATTTTTATTATTAAATCAAATGCAAAAAAATGAAATGCTTCATGTTTGGCTTTGTTGTTGTGTCTTTTTTATCTCTTCCTTTTGTATGCAGTTTGAAAATAAACGTGTTTAAGTCCTATATAGTCCTTTGGTGTTTCAGGGTTTTTTTTTTAGGTAGATAAAAATCATCCAATGACGAGTCCCGCCCTTGGGCGGAGCGGGAAACAAGTGTCAGACTCTTACTGACTAAACAACCTACCCCATTCCAACGTTGCCATATACACCAGGGCCAGAGCCTTCCTTTCAGACACGAACCCATGGCCCCAGTTGGCTTCGACCCTTCTGCAGGGTCCCTACGGTTTGTTGACAACTCCTTGAGGCGCGCGGGAACAGTGCGCGCCGTCGACGACTGGGCTCGGTCTGGACGGTTACCAGACGATTGGACGGCGAGCTACCCATTGCTCGCCATCCACAAGCCGGCGCCTACGGTGGCCGGAAATCGGGATCGGAATCTCGGCGGCGTCTCGGGCGTGAGCGCCGTTGCCGTTGTTTCAGGGTTGATATAACAATCTCTAAGCCAGCTTACTTACTGATTAAAAAAAAAAAAACTATTATTACTTAGTAGTTTCTATTTTTTAATCAGGATAACAAATGTGGCTTCGGATTGAAGTATTTATATATCTACGTAATATGTTTGCCATGGGCATTGGCGTACCTATAGTTATTTTTCAGTTAGCCTCGCCCTAGATTTTCGTGTGAAGTTTTTATCTACACTAATATAATAAAGAGGTAAACTTTGTTTTTTTGTTAGTTTGTTTGTAGGGGGTAATCTCTGGAACTACTGGTCTGATTGGAAAAAATTCAGCAACAACAGAAAGCTGCTTTACTCCTGAGTGACATAGGCTATATTTTATGTACGCGGGCGAAGCCGTTGACAAAAGCTAGTTTGATATAAATTATAGTGTAAGCAGTAATACAATCGTTGAGTGTATGGCGCACTAGTTTATTAAGAGCTATTCACCAATTTTTAGTATTTTGGTGCCTATTATAGTATTTCGAATCGGTAACCTAACATTCTCGGGTGAGCTTTAGACCATACTGGACATTACCCACTCGACTGGGTTTAATACATTACACGAATGGTAATTGATAAATTAATATCCATTAAGAATATGAAATTCAAAACAAATATAAAGCTGTCTTAGTATGCTTTATTAGGAAATATGCTACTCCTTTTGGGAAGCAGTACATGTTACAGCAGTTTATTCCTGTGATTGCTATTTGCACAGTTACTGAGATTCAAAGTCTATGGAGTACTGGCGTACAGTGATTTACAAGAGATTGTAATTAAATCATCTCTTTGAGCATCCAATGACAGAGATAGCTGAGCACCTAATACCTGTGTTATTATGTAGTATCTTGTATAACATTGATATTATATAGACGAAAGTTGCTTGCATGTGTGTATTTGTGTACGTTATGTTTGTAACTCCTTCACGCATTCAAATCCATTCAACTGGAATGGAAATGAATGAAATTGGATACCAGAATCATTACATAGTATAAAACAAAGCCGCTTCCCGCTGTCTGTCCATATTTTTTTAATACATAGAGTGTGTCAAGAGAATGGTTTGTAGGTATAATACATCAGCTAGCAAGCTGGGGCGGGTCTCTAGTAGCTTATAATTTTTTTAAATGATTATTTTTAAATTGAAAAATCACCACATAACTTTAAAGCTCGGCCGTGGCATGAAAGCCAACGAAGAAACGGGGTGGGTTTTTTAGTCAGTAAAAGTTCGACACTATATGCACTATATGGAGATTTAATGACATCTCCCGCCCTTGAGTGGGAGGGGTGTCGAACTTTAAAATTATCCAATGGGATGATTTTAACCCACCGGACAAGAAAAAGTAGCATATAAATAAGTGATCCTGACATAAGTGATGTACCAACCCGTACAGGCCCCGCGTGGTGGATTATAACCCATTCCGTCTCCTAGACTCCTCTCTAGGAGACGGAATGTGTTATATTATATAATGGGCTGAGTCCCAGCAGTGGGACTATTCTTGGTTGACTGGTAGATAATGCCTTAGGCATTAAATCCACATTTGTATCCCTGTGTTACATGAAATTTTATACGGCTGATGCTATGCTTAACATAAGAGTTAATAACATGTTGTGGACAAAAAGTTGTCTTTGAATAATTAATTATCATTATTATTATATAATGATAATTAATTATTCAAAGAATTATTCAGCCAGCGATGTTATCACGGGCAGTTTACCAGGAACTAATTACAGGATAGTGGTCTCGGTCAATACAATTACTGGTCGATCGACTAATATCGTTTGTAATTGGATATGTATTGCATTCCGCATATTGATATCGGCTTGAGGGATTACCGCGGCTGTGTAGCCAATCATGTGTGCCCAACGGTGGCTGATTATAATGTTAATTTAAGTGGGGAGAGTAGTGGGGGAAATGAGTTATGGTTTTAATGTTACTTAGAGCATCTATTTATTGTTTTACTTAATTTTTAGGGTTCGTACTTCAAGAGGAAAATATGCAACCCTTATATCACTTTATTGTCTATTCAGAAAGACAACAGCAGCAGCAGCTGTTAAGATCGGTACTAGTATTAAAAAAAAATTGTTTTTATCATGATCTTGACTTGATGACATATTTAAATGACATATATATATCAATACAAATGTTCAAAATAAATATGACGATTTATTTTAATTTGAATATGCTAAAAATTTACGTTGTAAGTAAATATTATGTTTGCCTATTGCACACATGTTTGAGCAAAAATTACAAATTATCTTATCTTTTGGCATTTACATGAAATGGCATTATTATTATAACCCCTAACCCTACTTACCATTAAACACCTCAGAAGAAAAAATCCAAAACATCTCTTTAGTATGTGAAAAAAAAAAACAAACAAAAAGCTTTTTGTAATAAACAAAAAGAAAAACATACGCATACCATCTAGTTAGCCGTCCAATCCGTTCCGACTACATCTCTACCAACAGACCCGACACCACTCGAAATAACGGTATTATCGTGTTAAGAACAAAACAAAGCTTTTCTATTATCTCCGAGGTAATCACGAGACGGCCCGAGTATTCCCGAACCATAATTCCGTCCAATAATCCTTCACGATGAAGAGTTGAATAAGGCTGACGTGTTATGGCATACTCCTGAGCGTCGTTTCCTCAATAATTTGTCTCAAAGTAAAGGCTGACAGCTTCTACCATTGGCTTTCGAACTTGTGTCACTTTGAATTTGGAAGTCACTTTATTGGCCGGTTATAAAATATGGCGGCTAAAGTTCTGTGTTCCAAATTCAAACTCGCAGAGAAATAACCACATTATTTTGCGTTGAATCGAAACGATCATACTCTTTGTATTGGATTTCAAAGAGAAGCGATTGGTTCTCCCTCACCCCATGGGATTTAATCTCATCATTGAGAATCTGTGCCGCGGCTGTGTATCGTCAAATCCTTGACACTTTATATACCTATCACAAGTGTAACGCTGATGTCATCATTGATGTCTTTAGTTTAATCTGATTTTGATTAGTATCTTATATGAATGAATCACCCAGTATATCCTGGGCTTTTGTAGTGGCGCTGCTTGTAAACGCACAGAACAATATTAGGAAAAACTCAGTATATTGTTTAGTTAACTAATTTTTCACCTGTCAAAATGTACTGGTCATGATGTTTGTTAAAAATTGCGTGATGTTATTTGTACTTAAGGATTTTTTCGCCTTAATGAGGTGAGGTTGTTTTTGTTCTAAGTCAGATAGGGTTTATTAAAGCAATTTTTTATGAGATTTCGTAGTGGAAATAATCATTGTGGTCTTTATTTGACTGCGAAAATCACTTTGCTTTGTTCCGTGGGAATATTTAAGTCATAAATGTGTTATTTTATTACGATGGGTGACTATTGAGGACGTCCTCTACATCCGTTAGAGGAAATGAGATCTTATGTCAAGTTAAGTAAATTAAATATATTATTAGTGATACGTTTTAACTTAACTGCCCCTAGGCAATAATTAACCCAAGGAAAATACGTATCGACCATAAAGATTCTTCAAGTAGTCTGGTACAAAATAAATACATTTCAATTTATGAACAAAAATAATACTCAGAGCTGGGTTCAAGCCTGACTGAGCAATGAAAATATCCAACCTCTTTGTCACAGGCTACAGGCCAAATTGGATCGGTTTTCTGTGTAAAGTGCAGTTTAAGCTTTGTTGGCACACTCATCTGCTTTGTAATCCACTAATAACGAATATTCGATTATATTGCATACCCCTCTATAAACAGAATGCCCTGAAATTTTGATTATGAAACTGTAGTTGGGGTATTGGGAGAGAAAAGTCGGGGGAAGGGGCCCCTTACAGACTAGGTCAAGGGTCACTGGATCCTCTCGGCAGGGGAGGCTCCCACCCAATGTATATAGGATAACGATAATAGCCCATTGCGGCCTCATTACGCCACTAGATTGGTCCACTTAACTCGAAGCACATTTCATCATTTCGAATAGTAGGTGCCATTTATTCACACATTCATTATCGCGCGTCATTCATGCGACATAATAACGTTTGTAAACAAGTTATCGTCGGTTGAAATAGAGCAACAAACGCGTGGTATGTGATAAAGTAAAATTGTGGTTTGCGCCTGCTTCATATCAAATATTTATGCGCGGCGTGGAAAGCCGCGGGCAGCGAACGCCTCGCAATGGCGCGGAAACAGTATAAAGCGTGTTATCCGACGACGAAATAACATTTTTAGTGAAAAATAACATTGGGAAACTGACAGTGTTCGCTCTAAAGTGGTCTTCGAAATGAATTGACTTTTCACCATTTACTCCACAACGTCAAACGGGCGGAAACGCAATTCCATATATTTTGCATTTCCCCGCCTCGCTCACCTGTATATTTTCAAATTGCTTCACAGACGTATCTTTACAAGATTATGTCAGAACTGAGAAAAATCCCGTAAAACTTCATGATTATGCGAAAAACAGATAAAAATCCTTTAACCGACATCATACTCATCTAAATCCGGCTTATCATAAATCTCCGGTATTTGCTTGTTTCTCAGAATTATTGGTACGGTAAATTGTTTATATCAGTAGACTGGAAGGAAGAGTTCAACCGAGAATTTTACTAAGTAATTAAGGAGTAATATTAACAGCTTTTAGTATTAATGAATTCGTTGTTTATTACTTGATATAATTAGTGGATAAAATAATGTTAATTAGTTTACGACAGGTCTAATTTAGGAGGCAGAGTATTACGATGGTTAGCGGTTAAATATAAATTCCGTCCGCGTCACGGAATATTGCCTTCATAATAAGCCTCTCCTGGTCGCCAAGCATTTTTATTCGAGTCTCGTTCTCACTCCATTTTATTTTTAGACAAAACACCGCCATGCATATTCGAGCTGTTCGGTTGTTTAACTGCTGAAATCATTGCTTAGACGACGGGTGAATTTTCAGCGGTGTTTTATATACATAGCTCTAGTTAAATATTTGGATTGGATTGCTAACCTCCTCGGATAATGCTTACTCAGTTGGAAGTGTTCCCTCTCGGTTAAAAAGGTATGATTGCAGTAAATTGGTATGATTGGTCACGACTTACGAATATAATAAGGAAATCCTTGAGTTAAATAATCGAGATGTTTTTGATAATCGATTATAGAAATTATATCGAGCGAGATTTTTGGGCAATACATCGATTTGTTAAAGTGTTTAAAATTGGACAGAAGCCTTTTATATACCGCAAAATATAAATGTATCTTTTTTTGAGGTGGACAATCATCAAATGACTTTTTCAAGGGTGAAGCGAGAAAGCGTGTCGAACTTTATCGGATTAAACCCTACCTGGGTTATTGTAGGTACCCCAAAACACACACACACAGTACTTAACTCTTTCAAATGTCCCCGCAACAAAGATATACAAATTTGCATATAAGTATGTTTTTTTTTTCAACTAAAATTATTATTTTAGTAAAATAGTAAGTATTAATAGATACATATTTTCATAACTCACCATTACTAATTTAGTTATTTATAATTTATCATTTTTTTTTAAATTTAATGAAATGTTATTTCTTCAAAATTATTTTGGGCTTTGGTCGTCCATTATGTATTTACCTAGTTATATTTGCATGCTATCAATCCATAGCATGCAAATATAGAAAACCATAAAAAGACCATTTTCTTTAACTGAAGAATCACTCGATCTAAAATAAATAAGTAAACATTTAGATAAGATTATTGCGAGCTTTATTTAAACACACATATCTACACATGTTAATAAATGAAAAACATCGATACGTGAAAGAAAAATAAAATGTTCTCTCATAGAAATGCGAAAAGAAAAAACCTCTAACATTTTTCATCGGGTACGGTATTTTTAGCACTTATTAAGTGGTAACTAGATTTAGTTTTAACTAAGAAAACCCATTTCTTAAAGATCTCGACCGTAGCTAATTCAGGGTTCACGAGAGACCAAAGAAATTCAAGCCGTTTACGAAGTAAAGTCCCAGTTTTAACATTTCAAAGTGCAAACAAGTCTGTGAAACTTGTTCCTAGTTGGACCACACGGGACGTGTTTATTGCAAATAGGAGCTCAGGACGGTAGTGGAACTAAACCAAGCGGGGATTTCGTGCAGTGTGCGCCGGGCCTCACGTCTCGCGTTATTATTTTATTTGCTTGATGGATATTGCTTGTATCTCTTAAAAGTGTATGAACTACATGTAAAAGACTTCTTTGAACTTTGTTTGTTTTGCTTTTCTCTCGGGTAATGGATAGATTTGATGATATGTGTCTGATACACACACTGATACACTATCGTGATGTGTAGAGATATAGTTGTTGTGTGTTTATTTAGAAGCTGAGTATAAAGCGGGAATATATTGCAGAAAGAAAAGATTGTTTGCGCTATTACTTACTCAGATTGGAAGCCTAAAAAGAAAATCGACCGGTAAAATTTCATAGAAAGTAGAATAGAACAGCCCTCCTTGACAAGTTACAATCGTATCGTTTAGATTTAGCGCTGGGCCACGCCCCCAATTCCCTTGTTCGGACGTCATCTCAACTCAACCAAGGGGCGTGGCTATCTACAAGCGCTAATTCTAAATGAAACGATTGTAACTTGGCTAAGAGGGCTTATTATAAGAGAAGCATTTATTCGATATAGGCACAGCACAACAAATACAAAGTAAAAGAGAAGAGTAGTAGGTAATGATAGAATAAAGAGCTGAGTGTGCCCGTACTGAAAAGGTTATCATTTCAGTATTTTTAGAAACCAGATACCCAGCCCAGGTTCCGGTCACCGTAAGCTTGGATCTACGGATGACAAGCATGGGTATCTCGCCATCTGGCCTCCCGCTAACCGTCCGAACCGATCCCATGTCGTCGAAGGCGCGTAGTATGCCACAGGGGACTCAAAGAGATGTTAACAAAACCGTAAGAGCTATAGAAGAAATCTAGGAGTATATTTAATTCAGCAACATCCTGACACAGTCTTGCGCTCTACTCTAGAATGAAGTCATTAAATAATTTTGCTACCTAAAAAAAGGGCTGGTACCAGAGTAAAAAACAAATTGACTGTAAGAAATTCTAAACAAAATTGGCGAATACAAAACAACGTCTGGCAAAACTTCCAAGTTAACAATTATTTAACGACAAAAGACGGCAAAACATAAAACAAACAAAATAATAATAAGTCAATTACGTAATTAAAACAAATAATTAACGAAACGTTGACTGATGAAGATCTTAAAAGCTTAACGATGTAAGAATTTCCGTGTAATTGAGCGACGAAGCAAATATTTGTGATCGCTACGTATCAAATTAAATTAATTATACAAAGGGATTAGGGCATCATTAAGTTTTTATTAAAAAGTGAGGCGAATCCAATTTATACATATTTATGTTTTAGATGTAAATAATGATGACTAGTGTGGAATTGTGGATGTCTTAGGGTCAAGTTATACTAACGCAGTGTCTATCCAAAACTGAACGTAGAGCGTAACGCGAAAAGACGCGCGCATTCTTCTGAATTCGCGCGTCTGCGCGTGAAGAACGCTGATTGGTGCGCGAGCATTCTCGCGTATCCACGCGCCCACTAGAGAACCTTAGCGTCATCAGTCGGAAATTGGTCTGCGTCGGTGCTGATCACGATAGATTCGGGCGCGAATTCTGGTGAATTAGCGCGCATTCGTGCGGTTTCGCTTTAGTTGTAAAGAATTTGACGCTTCGATGCGCTTCGACTCGTCGTATAAATTGATGATGGTTTGTATAAGTTTTGGCACTCTGATATACTATTATATGTATATAAGGTGACTGGCAATTAGTGACCAATAACAAACAACTTTTACTGCAAGATCAAAACTGAAATCGCGAAAAAATGTCAGCAACTTCAATACATTTTGTCTGGTTAGGCGAACATAGATATACTTACTGATCAGCAAATTTTTATTTAATCCTACAAACTGTTTTGTTTAGGGTTCTGTATGTCAGCAAAAACGAAATCTTTATAAGATCATTTTGTTTTCAATATATACGTTTGTTAAAACCTTTTTTCTCAGGAATGCGTGGAGATATTACCTAAGCCGAAATCATATCAAATACTCAGATCTACTAGGCAGATTTTTATCACTGCTCTTAAGATTTAAGACCTTTGTCTTAAAGTGATAAAATCTAACTTCTGAGTCAACTAAATCTGAAGACAAAGCCGTTTATGGCGCGTTTTCACACGTAAGGGAATCAAAATCCATAGGGAGTAGGTTTATGAGTTTAGGCCTTATGAGTTTTGGAAATAATTATTTTTCTGCAGATCGGAAAATACTTTGAGACTCTATTCGGAAATCAAATTAATTGCATAGCTAATTTTGTACGAATTATACAGGCCGGGATTTTTTTTCCAAGACCGATAATTATTTTTTAAAGTAATAAAAAAATATATAAGATATATTGAGTCAATTACTGACTAAAATTACACCGAGTGTTTTGTATTAGGTATGTCAAAATATGGATATAGACAGGTAAGTTGTTTACCAATTAATTTGATAACTTACGAACCTTTTACAGAGATAACTAGACACCCTTATACAGAGTAAACGTTCCACATTTTCAACCAAAAAGATTGAATTTTATAACGAAATAAAATTGATGAACTATCCAATACGTCAATTTGGAATAACGTTCAATAGTCGAGTATAGCGTTGAAGTTGACTACTTGATTTATTTCAACAGAGTAGCAAAAGAATTAATTACTTAACCGGCTGTCGGTACTAACTACTGAAGGAATTTCCGAGCTCTTGAGTTACTGCAGGTTGCTTGTACCGTCAAACAAAGAAATTAGTGTGCAGCCCCCTTAGACAAGTTACTATTTATATTATAACTTTCGCTAACGTCGAACGCTTGGACGAGGCTATGCCTTAGCTCTGGTATAGATGGCGACGTAGGAATGGGGTGACTGAACAGTCAGTAAGTGTCTAACACTGTTTCCCGCCCCGCCCAAGGGCGAGATTCGTCATTGACGATTAAGTCATTGGAATGCACCAATAGAGACGCAACATTAAATACCGGTGTGTAAAATGTTTAGTCCTGCAAACCTGTCCTGTTGAGTTGACGGTACCGTCAAGTTAGCTACCTCTGTGACGTTATTTGCGTGCATTTTAATGATGGTCGGTCCATTTAATTAGGTGAACAGTTGCTACGATGCTGCTTATTTGCGTTTTGTTTGACTTACAGCGTGAACGCTGCGCTGGTTGCTTTGACGTCATAAGCGCGCTCTTTTGTTTTGCGAACGCGAATTGGATTGATAATCGTGTTTTATGTTTTTTATATTTTATGAACTAAAACTTCAAAAATGGCACTATACCAAAAAAAGGATTTTGCAGAAAAGCGTTATGAAAGTTTTTTTTTGGGTAGAAAGTCATCGTAGGGCGTGTCAGACTTTTACTGACTAAAACCAGAGGTATATTCTTTTAGTGGTCTTTAGTACCTATTCCAAGACCCTGGGTTTCCCTTACGGAAGCCTACTTATAACAAAAGTTAAAAGTTTACCTAAAATTGCAATTGATAAAAGTTCCGTTAAAGGAGACTGAGCGAAAGTGGTCTATGAACCAATAGCAATACTGTTATGGTACTTATGTAGGGATACCTCAACTACACCCTTGTGTAAAGGTGCATCAAAATCTGACCCGGCAGTTTTGAGAAAAATAGTAAAATTAGAGAAGTAACAACAACATCTCTGTTAAATTTATGTGTAACTGAACAACATATGTATACGCACATTTTGTATTAGAACTAAAGTGAACTTAGTTTGTTTTATAAACCATTCGACAAAGTTTTTCAGTTCAATAAATAATGAAAGTGTTATAGAAGACATAACAAGCTAATGGAGTAGGTACACAAATAGCAATTGTGTTTATAATTATTTCTCACACAAACACAACCTTCACTTACTCATTAAAACAACTATAACATTCACACTAATATTTTAATGGCGAATGTTGCGAATGTGTTTTTTAGTATTTTTTTTTTACTTCTTCACGCTCTAACGGCTCAACAGATTTGGATGAAATTTAGCATACGGATAGACCATGTCCCGGGATGGTATTTTTTTATCAAGATGGGAAATCATGTTACTTTTTTTATTAAGATGGAAAATCATGTTATGACTGTTTCCGCTCTAAAGCGGAGCGCGAGGGCGTGTCAAGTTTTTACTGAATAAAACCACATTTATGTTTACGTTCTGGGAACTCGGGTTTTCCTTTCAGAGACCTAGCCGACCAATGGCTTCAGTCCTAGCCCAGTTTTATTGTATTATATTTAGGGCTGGTATCCGCAACTCCACGGCTAAAGCGCGTATTTTACGTACAATCGTTTCGTTAAAGTCGAACGCTTGGAATTGGCCACGTCTTCAATTCCTTAATAATGCAATGCGTTGGCCACGTGACAGAGCGTTGAGATAACGTTGGAACAAAGTAATTGAAGGCGTGGCCAACTCAAAGAGTTCGACGTTAGCGAAACTATCGTAACTGGCGGGGGGGGGGGCTGAAACATGTTTCTTTGGGACAATTTTCTATTTTCACACGTGCGAAGCCGCCGGCAGCGGTTAGTCTATTATGTTCTCTGATTCCTCAACACAACTTAGTTAATAATTCATCACTATTTAATTGGCTTGCAATAAATATTAGTTACGAGGTTCTATTGTGCTTCATTAAGAGCGCTGTGAAGTGCTTGCTTGCAAGTTCCGCCGATATTTCTATAGAATTGTCCCGTTAAACTTCATGGTTATTATTATGAATCCTGGAACTGAACTTACACGAGTATACAGTTTGTATTTTAAAAAGATACCTCTTTAGTATTATGGAGAATAGGTTCTTGTAATGAACTAGCAATACTTTTATTTTTATGTATTTATTTTTAATGAATAGGTATAAGGTAATAATAGGGAGTTAGTGATAGTGTGACTGTGACGGATGACTGGACAGAGTTGAAGAAAAAAACATGTTGCGCCGACCCCAAGTAATATGGGATAAGGGTAGGGTGATGATGATGATGAATAGGTGGGATCTGGGCATTTTTTAATTTTTATAGTAAACCTTTGCTTAATTTTTACATAAAGTATTAAGTAATTAGATTTCCGTCGGTTTTCAATATAATTTCAGCAAAATATTCGCTGTCTGTTCGTGGGTATACCCCAGTCTGGCTAAACCGTTTTTGGTATCCATTAAACTTCAGCCAGCCCCCCTAGCCAAGTTACAATAATTTCGTTTCTATTCTCAAACGAACATTATTTTTCCAATCGAAACGTATCTGTTACACTTAGCGCAAAAACCAATCTATCACCCACTTCGCCAACCAAACTATTTCCGTCTCCAACATTTATAGTAAAAATAATAGCTCCATTAGACCAGAAGATTAAGCAATTTTCCTCTAACTTGATAAATGTACCTCCTCACTGAGCAGCCAATAAATTAGTCTCGTAGACAAATATGAAATGGAACCTCAGCCGTATATCATTAAAATTTGTCATACTGGTAAATTATTGATTGTGTACGTGTCAACTATTTGATTTATGTCCACACTGTGCCCGTAAATGTGGGATAGGATAGTCTTTGGAATTTGTTGGCTTCATCTTGGATTTTTTTTTATTGATTATAGGATTGGTGCCCGGACATAGCGACGCGGGGCCGCGGCAGGCTACGAAGGAGATGGCGGGACGACCTGGATGTCTTCCTTGAGAATTGGAGTGACAAAGGATTTGATCGAGATGTCTGGAAAGAATGGAGGGAGGCCTTTGCCCAGCAGTGGGACAGCACAGGCTAGTTATAATATAATAATAGGTTCGCGCTTGACCGCTATCTCACCTGATGGAAAGCGACGATGTGGTCGACGATGGAGCGCGCTTATGTACAGAGTGAATATCAGGAAACACAGATTCCGGCAAGGAATTGTAGTAAAGGAAAGAAAAATTGTAGTATTTTTTTAAATGTTTGTGTAGGTACAGGTAGTATTGGTCATGGATAGCCATATTTTAAATAACCGCTATCTTAATCGGTTCTCTAAATACGGTGAACGCAAACATCGTAAGGCAAACCAGCAAGTCCTAGAACCAAAAATTCGAAGACATGTGACATAAACCAATCCGCACTGGGCCCGCGTAGTAGATTACGGCCCATACTGGCTCCTAGAGAAAAGGTTTTGATTTCCAGCAGTGGGAATATTGTAAAGTTAATGCTATGCTATAGCATATATGGTATCTTAAAGGCAATCAAGTCAATTATCGACCAGAAATTTTTTTTCTTTGATACAAATTACTGGCTAAAGATAATTTTATGTGGAGAATACATAAAAAAGTATTACTATGGCTTTCTTGAAGAGAGCTGTTTATTTCCATGAGCAGAAAAACCCATTTAAAATGAGATTTCCGGTACTTCCTGTCTGATCGGCAATTTAGTTTAATGTAGGTATTCCTTAACGTCTATAATGTAAAATAAAATTTAAATTCGACGAATCTATTTAAGATGGGATGGGATTCTTCAAAAATTTGTTACCTCAAAAAAAAAATAGCCCATAGCAATACAGTTGTTACATTTTCCGCCTTAGAGAGATTTCACTCTTCCAATTCTTACGTAACGTGGGAAGGATAAAGAAGTCTTAAAATAAACACACGCTTCAATAAGTTCATTACGAAGAGCTCGGAGCAACACGCCACGTGTACAAAATTACAGGATCCAAGGCCAAACCACAGGCCAAGGCCCATATTACAAATACAAGTAGGACAATTTTCATCGTAAATTACATAATATTGTATGTGCAGAAGGGAGTTAGTGATAGTGTGACGGGTGACAGGACAGAGTGGAAGAAAAAAACATGTTGCACCGACCCCAAGTGACATGGGATAAGGGTAGGATGATGATGATGATGATTGTATGTGCAGAAGGATCCTAGTAGTTTTATTGCTGAAATCCGATGACAACCATAAATTATGAATTTGTGACATAAATGTAAATAATAAATGATTAATATGTCGTATAAATATGAAAAGGAACATTCATTACTGTTATTTATTTTTGTTGTTTTTTAATTATGTGACATAATATATTATGGCCCCTCGACCGCGGCGACTTTTTGTAGCGATGCCGTAGCGACTTGGCATCTTTTGTATAACGCGTTTCAAATGCGTTCTTCTTAAGCTATATAGTGTTCATTGTCTACAAAACTGATGAATGAAAGATGATTAACAACAACAACAACAACAGTTCAGTGATCCAACCAACGCCAACGTCTAGACCCGTTCGCGTCACTTATAAAGCTATAGGTACGTATTAGGTGACAATCCGAGTAATTTAACATCGGCACATATCCATTCGGACTCCGTACAAAAGAAGACGAAGAAGAGATTAGAAGGGTATCGTCCTTAGGCTAAGAACTCACGAAGCGGCTGACAACCGCGGTGGCCGCGGGTGAACATTAAGGGCCAGGTCACACGATCAGTTGCGGTGCCGCACCGCTAATATTTGGACGAATCAGCGGGCACACAAGCGACGCCACCCTTCTCGTACAGCCCCCCGGTGCGGGGTCGCAACGCATCGTGTGACCTAGGCCTAAGTTTAGCTTTAGGGAATGAATTTTTCGAAATCCTTTGCCAGTCTTATTAGTCGCTTCATCTAAAAGACTGGTATTATTGATGTTTTCCGACCCCAAACCTAATTGGGAAAAGGGTAGGCTGATTAGTTGATTAATGTGTTCTAAATTGTGAGTTGTAAGAAAAAGTTTGGTAAAATTTATTGCTTTTTAGCCTACTGGTTTTAAACTGCTAGTTATTTTTTGTCCGTGAGTGGATGGATGAAGTAAGTACCTACTATTAAATTACTGACTTTAAAAAGTGTTCGTGAAGTTTCCTGCACGTTCTTCTCAATAGAGATTTATATAGTAATAGAAATTATATTTACTATATAGTCAGCCTTATAATATTCCCACCAATGGGACGCAAGCTTCCGGCCTAAGAGAAGGAATGAGCCATAGTCTACCACGCGGGCTCAGTACGGATTGGTGGATATCACATGTCGTCGAAATTTTTTATTCTCCGTATGCTGTTTTCTTTACAATGTCTTCCTTCGAGAGCAGTAGTGATGACAGAAAAAAAGAAAACACATTTTATTTGCCGGAAATGACGCAATCTTAGAACTAGCTTACAAACTATAAACATTCTGTAAATAAACTAATTGCAATGTCCGCGCAAAACGACTAAACGTTCAGCTCAAACCCGCGACCTACAACTCGCAAGTCGGATCCGTTACCACTAGGCCACCGCTCTTATAGTACGTTAGTATGAATGGCAGCGGTAGAGCGGTAGACCTCAATCCCTCTGTTAGACCGAAAGCGGGCTCAGTACGGATTGGTGGATGTTAAAAGTCTTCGAATTTTTAATTCTCGGAAATGCTGTTTTATTTACAAAGTCTTCCTTCAAGAGCAGTGGTGATGAAAGAAAAGAAAAAAACCATTTTATTTGCCGGATATGACGCAATTTTAGGACTAGCTTACATACTATAAACATTCTGTAAAGAAACTAAGTGCCATGTGCGCGCAAAACGGTTAAACACTCAGCTCGAACCCGCGACCTACAACTCGCAAGTCGGGTCTATTACCACTAGGCCACCGCTCTTATAGTACGTTAGTATGAAGAACTAACCTTGTTCATGATGGGCAGCGGTAGAGGGCGCGGAGAACGCACTGGAGCAACCAGGCCGGCGCGCCAGTCCTCCCAGTTCTGGCACTGCGCACAAAATACAACTATATTAGTACTAGCTTTTGCCCGCGGTTTCGCCCGCGTGTTATTGGGGTTGGAGTTGGGGTTTGCGGGATAAAAAGTAGCCTATGTCCTATTCCGGAGTGTATCCTATGCCTGTGCCAAATTTCATCCAGAACGGTCCAGCCGTTTTGGCGTGATTGAGTAACAAACATCCAAACATCGTAACTTTCGCATTTATAATATTAGTAAGATTTTATAGTACTCGGCAAATAAGTCGAACCATTTACTATGGTTACGCGCAGTTCCCTCCCTCCCACTTCAATTGAGACACGAAGATCTGTTACTGCGGTTAGACGATCGACCGCCAGGTTGGTTCAACTGGAAAGACATTTTCTCTCTACATTCGTCATCATCATTATCATTATTTCAGCCGAAAGACGTCCACTGTTGGACATAGGCCTCCCCCAAGCATCGCCACAACGACCGGTCCCGTGCGTCTCACTTCCATTGGATTTCAGCAATCCTGGCCAGTTCATCAGTCCACCTTGTGAGAGGCTTTCCAGCGCTATGTCTTCCGGTACGCGGTCGCCACTCCAAATTCATATTGGATATTTTTTTTAAACTTAGACCCTTACTAGGAATATCGTCATAGACAAGATACCCAGACCCCGAACAAATATCTGCAGGCGATACAAATATTTGTTCTGTGCGAACCCACGACACGTAACGTAGCAGCCAAACGCTTAACCACTGTGCCAATGGTGCCGACGATTATTATTATTAGAACTTAAAATATAGAGGGCTTATTATATAAAAAATAAAAACTCCCAAATAGATTAAGTTGGGAGTGTGTAAGTATTGGTATTATAACATAAATAGTTAGTTAATAATTATGTGTTATGTTTGCGCAGTAATAGTTAATAGTTGTGGTCAAGCAAACAAAAGTTCATCATCATCAGCCTTTTAATGTTCCCACTGCTGGGACACAGGCCTCCTCTCTCTAGGAGAGGGAATGGGCCATAATCCACCACGCGGGCCCAGTGCGGTTTGGTGGATGTCACATGTCTTCGAATTTTTGGTTCTAGGACATGCCGGTTTCCTCACGATGTTTTCCTTCACCGTTTTGAGAGCAGTGGTGATGAAATAAATTACACAAAGTAATGCGCCTGGCTGGGTTTGAACCCGCGACCGGCCATCACTGCTCCCAAACAAAAGTTATTAATTAATATTTCTCCATCCACTTGGTAAGTTTAATTAGAATGAAGTGAATAGTATAAACAGTGTACAGTGTGTTTAGCGCTTTATTCGTACAGTACAGCGGATCTTGGCGAGTTTGAAGCTAGGCTCTGCGAATTTTAGCGCTTGTGCAGTCGTAAATAAATAAATGATTTAAACAAATAAATGCAATTTGCAGTTGTTATTGCTGTTAAGAACTGTTACTAGTATTTATTTTATTAAAACTTTTTTTTATTGTCAAAATCATCCAATGACGAATCCCACCCTTGGGCGGAGTGGGAAACAGTGTCAGACTCTTGCTGACTAAACAACCTATGGGGTAGGTTGTTTAGTCAGTAAAAGTCTGACACTGTTTCCTACGTTGCCATATACACCGTGAAATTTAAATGGTTGTTTTCCCTCAGCGAAATGGTTGTGTCTTGGTAATGCAAACATTTGATAAAGAAATAAAATATTAAAAACAAAAAATGGACCTGTAGAGTGCAAGCTAATTATGAAGTATCACAACGTGCGAGAGCTTATTTTGGTTTAAATGTTTAATTAATCGGTTTCCTTTTACGGCGGGCTGCTCATGCGACTCTAGTAGTATCTACAAATTACGTCTAATGTTACTATTGTTTTCGCTTTTTTGAGTTGATAAATATTTTTAATAATTATTTATAAAAAAAAACTTTTTAATTTTTTTATTTTTACTGTATGCTTCGAAAGTACTCCTTATGGCAAGTCATTCTGCCGCGGGAAAACAACCATTTAAATTTCACGGTGTATACCAGGGCCAGAGCCTTCCTTTCAGACGCGAACTCTTGGCCCCAGTTGGCTTCGACTCTTCTGCAGGGTCCCTACGGTTTGCTTATTTTTTTACGAGTTTTCCAGCGCCAATATTCACAGAGCCTAACTTCAAACTAGCCAAAATTCGGCGGCCGTACTGTACGAATGAAGCGCTAAACGTATTGTTTTATTTACAGCCCGGTCACAAAAGTAATGGTTTTATTTCAATCTACTCGGCTGACACAGTTTTACTACTCATGAATTTCAGGCATTTCGGAATTATGCTCTTTGAGTACCTACAGCTGAAAAGTTTTACATTCAGAAACTCAGTTTAAATATTCGTAAACATTCACCAAAGGAAAACACTGGCGATTCCTAGAAATCTCAAATCGAGTTTGAATTTTATTTAGATACGGAGCACATTTGCTTTTGTTCCTACAAATTCTAAAGTTCCTTGAAAAATGTAATATTATTTTGCCAACACGGAGTTAAACAAAGAGAAGGGAGATAAATATACTTCAAACATATCTCGGAGTTGTCATACATTCATCCCGTCAGTAAACAAAACAAAAAAGTGAATCCGCAGCGGCGAATGGAAGCGATTAGCGTTCGGCTTTCATGATTAACTCGCACAAGTTCGCTACTCCCCTCGTTCGTCTTCGCTACAGTAGCGTAGTTAGGCATGGGTGTTGTGGGCCTTCGTACAAAGGGGCTTCACGCAAGCCCTTGCCTCTTTAAGAACTAGTGTTTTTTAAACATCTACCTATTTAAAAAAAAAACACTAGTTCTTAAAGGGCTCTCTTTTGACCACTTCTTCACCAGATGGTAAGCGACGATGTGGTCGAACTTGTTGTCGTAAGTATGAGAAAAAAAGGCCTCACTGATGCGCCTACATCTAAACTAGTCCATGCTACGGCTCTGCTTCGCTATTTGTTGTTCGCATGTCCAGAGAAATGTTCAAATGGTTTTTCTCAGCAAGATAACAAATAGGCCACGGCCGCGCGGACGCTTAGACACTAATCAGGTTTCACCGAAATGGGATTTCGCTAAGCTATGAAAATTAAATGCTCTGCTCTCAAATTCGAATTATACCGAGATGAAAATGAAACAAATTCAACGTGGCTTGTAATTTAAACCTCGACCTGGACCAACTTTTCTCTGGCGGACTCAACTGTATATTGTGACTTTTAATTTGTTTAATGTTGCCGGATTTGCTGCATAAGTCCATAATTGGCGGATCTTATAATTTACAAGTACTTACCTAAATTAAACTTTGTTATTTTACTTTAATAAAATATATGGCCATAGTAATGTCTAAGTACCGTCAAACGGTGTCAATAGGAACAAAACTTTGAAAAGGATTTTCACTTGGACATACTTATTTATATTTTTTATTTCAAATCTACCAAAGCATTTGTTTATATTACCTACATACAATAAATAAATGGGCTTTTTATTTTTAATAATCCCACCTAATGGTAAGCAGTGATGCAATCGTTGATGATGAGACGCATTAGTTTATTGAGGGCCTATTCAGTCTAGACATAAGGACACTTAAATTATAATCAGACGCAAATATCGCATCAGGCAAAGTGCTAAATAAAGCGAAAATCTCCTTCAAATATTTGTTTCTATTTAGTACCCCTCGTTTCAATACACCCCGTTAAACTGCAGATAGGTAAAAATATAAAACTCCGTGTGCTAAACTGCTGTAAAATTTCACACACGTAAACGCTATTCAATTTAGAATTATCTCGAAACGAAATTAAATTGAATATCAAACAGTTGAGATAGTGCTGATTTGGAGTCTGTGTGGTGAACGGGCGCTTAGATAAGTGGCTGCTATTTAATATCTGCAAGATGTCTGGCGCCGTGCCACCGGACTACGCCGGATTACAAATAGGCACAACTCATAACTCGTGAACGCAAGAACTTAACTCAATTACTCGACAAATAACTCATTACGCACTAAAGAAACTGTTTATGGCACTCGAGACGGTTTAATTGACGCGATAAAGTTATATATTGCATATTACCTGTCAGAAATCGCTTAACAGCCCTTGTTCTGAAGGGCAAAGTACCCGTAGAGTATAAAATGAAGACTTTTTATCCTTTGTTTATCGTGTTGTCACAAATTATGCCATTAAAGAATAAAAAGATGGGCATTCTCTGAATAAGTTTATTATAAGTGTGTTGTAAGTGTAATTTACGATGAAAAACATTGAATTTTAGTTTTGAAATTACTTGCACGCTATTCTTTTTTTTGACGTGACAACGTCTTAAATTAGGTTGCGGCTGGGAGTCACTTATGAAAAAGTGTAACGCTCGGTAACGTTACGATGAGTCACCGAACGAGAGAGAGGCCCGCCGAATGCCTTGCGTCTCTCTCCCACTCAACTATGATCGGTCTGCCGCGCGCGCAGCACTAGAGAATTAGGACGTTGTCACGTAAAATCTTCGCCCGTAAAACCGACTTTACAGGCAACCATTTTTTTTGTAACGTGGGAAGTTGTTCAATTACTTCTCCTGCTCTAGGTCGGAACGGGAGGGTATGTCAGACTTTTACTGACTAAAATTCACTCCTGTTCCTTCTGTGCTTTTAGGGTTTCCCTTTTCAGAAGCCAACCCATGGTCTCATTACGCTTAAGTAATGCTAGGCAACAACAGTTTGCTGAAATCTTTTTAAAGGGGGGGCATGACATACTACGCACCGCGCCGTCGACGGTTTTGGCTTGGTCTGGATGGTTATCGGACGGCCGGACGGTAAGCTATGACTTGCTCGTCGTCCGCAAATCTACAAGCAATTATTGGAATATTGATGGGTTTAAATAATATTTATTTATTTTTATCCCTATCAGTATTCTCACAGACTAATACAAATCAATATTGAGGTTTTGTTAAAAGTCATAATAACATTAAAGCATTGTTATTGTCTCTATGGTTACGCTTTCAGTTATAACGTCTATGAAAGCTCAAAGCATTTAGGTAAATAGGTATGAATAAACAATGAAACCCAAACCATCGGCCGCAATTATGGAAGCGTAAAGGCACAATCTTACCTGGAATGAGGTTAGGCAGATTAGGCTCGGAGCCTGAGACAGAATGTGCTGAAGAGGAATTGATTCTGCCATCTGTCCCGACTGGGGGAACTGGGGCAAAAAGAAAGGGTACAGACATTCATTATTTTTGTTTACTTCCAGAACGGCTGGGAAATTGACATAGGTAAGTAAGTTAAGTACTGAAGGTATTTTTTTTTTCATTTGGCTTCACACGGGTTTTTTTACTAATATAGCCAGTGACAAAATACAGTCACTATTTTTTAGGGTTTCGTACCTCAAAAGGAAAAACGAGACCCCTATAGGAAGGATCACTTTGTTGTCTGTCTGTCTGTCTGTTAAGACTCTTTATATCAGGAACGCAAGGAGATATCGACCTCAAATTAAAAACATATACTCAAGTACGCGGTCACTTAAATAATCAAACTTTTATGTTAACAAAAAAAAAAAGATTCGGCCGATTTATGTCGTAAAAAAAACCTAGATACATTTGACCTACCCATTGACCTAGAACCCTGCAATTTGGAAAGAAACAAGGTCTCATACCTCAAAAGTCAAAATATTTTATTTCACATAGGCCTATATGAGCGTTTGTAAAACATCAGAAGTTAGTGTACAAGTATATAAATAAATCTGAAAATTGTAATTAGTGGTTACGTCACAAAAATATACATTTTTCGATTCGGAAAAATCGAGATTCGATTTGTCATATAAGTTAGATTTATTTAAAACAACTGTACAGTTTATGATTCGTCTAAGGAATTATACAAAATAGGTAAATATACAATCCAAAAAGTTTCCACAGATAAAAAGTATAAGAGTTTGACGACATTGACCCTCGGTGTCCGAGTCCGTCTCACACTTGCCCATCTTTTAGTATTTACACCGCAAATGTATCTAGTTAGCCTTCTCAATAAGCTCCGCTGAGGCAGTCGATACTACCATAAAATTTACAGCTCCATTTTACCGAGATAGCGCCTATTTCAATGATTGCACTTATCTGGGCATAAAGTGGAATCACTTATCTGGACAATAAGTAGAATGATTGAATCACTGTGTATACACTTGAGATATAAAACGACATCACACAGTATTTACTAGGAAATGGCCACTGAACTTTAGTCGAAGAAATCACACCCAATTTCCTGGGAGAAGTGGCAGACGGCCGCCTCCTTCTGCGAAGCAGTGATGCTAGCAAAGGAGGAGGCCGACCGCATAAGGTAACGGCGCTCACGCCCCAGACGCCACCGGGATTCCGATCTTGATTTCCGCCACCGTAGGCGCAGGGTTGTGGATAGCGAGAAATGAGTAGCTCGCCGGCCAATCATCTGGTAACCAGAGTTGTCACCAAACCGTAGGGATCCTGCAGAAGGGTCGAAGCCAACTGGGGCCAAGGGTTTGCGTCTTAAAGGCAGACTCTGGCCCTGATATTTATGACAACGTAGGAATGGGGTACGTTGTTTAGTCAGTAAAAGTGTGGCACTATCTCCTGCTCCACCCAAGGGCCTTAGTTGTGACTGAATGATTTTTACCTACCATAAAAAAACTGCAGTAATTTCGATTGTACAAAATTAAATAATAGGTCGCATTGTTTTAGTATCCTAATTGAGTGCAGTAAAGATTTTTCTTGTGTGTAGAAATGAGACAAGAAGAAAGGAAAGACACACAAGTCGTATAGTATTTGTTTCTGTTCGAATTCGTTTGAGTTTTTCTGCTCCGCGCATTTCGAATGACTCGAACAAATTGCCTGCTGCGGTCTTCCCGTCCGATTATAATGTAGGTGATTTTTAGACTAAAGTGAACAGGGTCTTAGTAAACTAGTGCGCCTCACCATAAACTACTGTATCACAGCTTACCATCAGGTGGGATCGCAGTCAAGCGATAGTTTATATCTTGCTAGTCTATATTATCATTTTCCTACCTTTTCCCATGTTATTTGGGATCTGCGCAACATGTTTTCTTCTTTCATTTTGCTCTGTCATCCGTCATGCTATCACTACCTTTCTTTTCCTTCATATCAATCCTCACACAATCCAACCTTCCACATGTATACTCATAACATGCTACTTGCATACTTTTAGTAACATGTGTTAAGCGCTAGTTAATATCAAATAAAAAAAAAGATCAGCTTAATCTGATCTAGATAAGTCATTTACTGTCCTGTAGATCGCTCGTTTATGGAATGCATTGCTTGTGACAATAAAACGTGCGCAAATACTGCCTATGTTTAAAAGGCTTGTGAAGTTAGTAACACTGTGATTTTGTTTTCTTTTTACCACTTACTTTCTTGTCTATATATCTTTTATGTATATATCCTACTTTATGGGTCAGAATGTTGGGCTATGAAAAAGACGGATGAAAAGAGATTGCATGTAGCAGAGATGAGAATGTTGAGATTGATGTGTGGTGTGACGAGAATGGATAAAGTGAGAAATGAGTATATTAGAGGAAGTTTGAAAGTGGCGCCAGTGACTGAAAAGTTGAAAGGGAACCGTCTGTCTTGGTATGGCCATGTAAAAAGGCGGGATAAAACGCATGTTACAAAAAAAGCCATGAGTATACATGTGGATGGATGGAGAGGGAGAGGGAGACCAAAGAAAATATGGATGGATTGTGTGAGAAGGGATATGAAAGAACGAGGAGTTAGTGATAGCGAGACGGGTGACAGGACAGAGTGGAAGAAAAAGACATATTGCGCCGACCCCAAATAAAACGGGACAAGGGCAGGAAGATGATGATGTATCTATTTCAGTAATAAGCACGAAGGTATTTAATTTTTGTTTAATTTTATTATTTAAGTGCAACCTCATTTTATGTCCAGGCAGTCTCTGTCATTCCAGGTTCGCAACCTAAAGAAATCGCCAAGTGCGATAAGGCCGCCAATTGTAATTTTATTATGAAGTTTCCTTTCATATATTGTAGTCTTGGTATAAAATAAAGTATTTATAATATATAAATAAATATATGTTACCTGGAATGAGGTTAGATGAGCAGCCAGTGATTGTATGCGGTGGAGATGATTTGTGCCTGCATTCAGCCCCCACTAGGGGAAAGGAGACACAAAAAAGGTACATTACTTTAATTATTTATTATCTTTACTAACCCAACCAACCAATCCTAGACGTACCTATAGAAGAGATAATGGAAAAGCCACCAAATGTACAGTGTTTTCGTTAAAAAATCTCCACATACAAAGATTAAAAATTCAAAGCATTTATTTCAAATAAACCACTACAAGCACTTCTGAATTGTTAAGAAGTTAGTCTGGCAGAAAAATTGACGCTAATTGCACATTCCAAAGCGTAGACTTCTATAGAAAAGAATGTGCAAGAAACTTTATAGACACTTTTTGTTTTTCTAGTATCTCGGTTACATATTTTTTGTCAGTGTTATGAACATCATTACATAGTATAAAACAAAGTCGTTTCCCACTGACTGTCCATATGTATGCTTAGATCTTTAAAACTACGCAACGGATTTTGATGCGGTTTTGTTTTAGTAGATAGAGTGATTCGTTTCAATAGGAAGGTTTATATGCATATTACAGGCATATTATATTTAATACTAGCTTCTGCCCGCGACTTCGTCCGCGGAAAATTTCTTGTAGTGATAGCTCGGTTAATATCCATATTATATAAATAATTTATAGCCTATGTCACTCAGGAGTAAAGCAGCTTTCTGTTGTTGCTAAAATGTTTCCAATCAAACCATTAGTTCCAGAGATTACCTCCTACAAACAAAAAAACAAAAAAATAAAAAAAACAAACTTTACCTCTTTATTATATTAGTGTAGATAATTTCATTATTTTAATAATAATTATATAGCATTTCACCCGAGCGAAGCTGGGGCGGGTTGCTAGTTTTAAATAAAGTAAAAAAATAAATAAAATATAATACCCGCATAAATATGCGTTAACTACATATACCAGTTTTAGTTTAGTTTAGTTTGTGCTTGATTCGATTAATACACTTGTAATACATTTGTGACTTGTAATATTTAGGTGTACCATTTGACCCAACCCTTTGGGGATAGAAGCGTGGTTTCGGCGTGTTACTACAGCATGTTAGCAGTATTAGCAGCTATTAGAAATTATACTCAAACCTTTGGATATTCTCAATTTATTGTTATTGTGAAATGTGACTTTAAAAGATTTGATGGCGCGTAAGATTAGGGTTAAAGTTATTTAGTACATATAAAGCTGTAAAATTCTGAGGTAAAAGTAAATTTGCCTTCAAATCTATTTTAAGTAATTACTGTAACATTCTTCGTATATAAACACGAATTTATCGTTATCTATGCAGCACTTTTACATATATTTAGAAGAATTTGTGGAGCTGTGTATTGGACCGATTATCGAAAACGATTGGACCGATTCTGTTCTAGTTTTCCAGATTTATGTTCCTTAAAGGTCTACAATAAGATAATAAATTTTACGCAATTTTCTATGGGGCATGTAGACAATTTTGTAATATATCTCTCTGTATTCTTTAACATTTTACGACGAAATTTTGTGATTATTTTCTCTCTGTATGATATAAGACTACTTTTAGCATTTTTTTAAAACTGCTATCGGAATTTCACTACATTTTGCTAGCAAAACTGTGCATGCCATCGTTATGATGTCCCTTGGATTTCTACGACACGTCTGTGGTAGGCTGTCAAGAGACGGTGACAAGGGCCGTGCTCAGGGATTGCTCTTTGTTAGTAGGGGATGAATACACTAGGGCACACAAGACTGAATAGATCCCTTCAGAAACTAAGACATGATGGAAAGTTGCAGTTGTGTTTGGCAGTGATTTTAGGAAACTCTATACTTCACAGACTGCGCTTGTCCATAAATTGACAAACAAAAATAAAGTCTTATTTAAAGTTGATTTAGTCTCTTGGTATATTAGCTCTAGTATAGAAGAAGGAATTAATTCATTGTAAAAAATGGACTATCAAATGCTGAAGAAATATCAACCACAGTAATCAACTCCGTAGGGACCCTATAGAAGGGTCGTAGCCAATTGGGGTCAAAGGTTTGAGTCTGAAAGGAAGACTCCTCTGGACCTTAGTATAGAAGGTAACGTGGGAAAGGGATGGTTTATTTAGTCAGTAAGAGTCTGACACTGTTTCTACTCCGCCCAAGGGGGGATTCATCATCGGATGATTTTTACAGCACATTCTTAAAAAAATCCTTTCGGAATTATCTTGAACACAGAATGATTCGTTTTTACGAGTAGTGGTAGTGGCATTTATGTAGTTTTAGTTTAACGAGTTTAATAGTATGCGACGTCCATGATGATTCAAGTGCCCGTCCTCGGAAAATCTTCAACGCAAGATTACCCGAGGACAGGATCATATGCTATCTAGTACTATATAAAGGATGTTACTGAGGGGAAGTTAAAAAACAGACATGAAGCAGACAAAAGATCTGCTTATAGCAAAACTTGCGGCAATTCGTCACGAAAAATTAAGGACTAAGCATTAAAAATGTAATTACAGAAATAACTAATGTGAGACTGAAGAATTATACTTATAAAATTTGGAAAACCCTGTTACACCAAGTTTAGAAAGTAATCATTATATTGCGGAGTTAAAAATTAGTACTAGCCAATATAGGTTAATTTTACCGATGTATCTTAGTGCAGAGTGAAATAAAATGATTTATTATATAGGGTGACCGGTAATTAGTGGCCAATATAAACACATGATTGTAGTCAATGATTACAAACAACTTTTACTATGGGATTAAACCTGAAATCACAAGTTCAATACAATTACGTTCGCCTAACTGATCAAAATTTACTGAACTTGCTGATTTTTTTCGCGGTTTTAGTTTTAGTCCCATAGTAAAACTTGTTTGTTATCGTGACTACAATCATATGTTTAAATATTGGTCACTATTTACCAGTCGCCCTATGTAAGTAGGCTAGACGAGGTTAGAATAAGTTAGACAGGCGTGTTAAGAGTAGTGTTTGTTTACTGATAAAAGCCTTCCCCTTTTACAGCATAAGCGGGTATCACCATCATATCTATATGGCAAGCTTAGGCTGAAGATCTTACCTGGCGTGGGATTAGGCGCGCAGCCTGCCACGGATCGCGGTGGAGAGGCTATGCGACTGCCCTCAGCCCCGACTAGGGGAAACGGAACAGAAAGAGAACTTACATTATCATTTTTATACTATTTACTTCATAGATTTTCTGCTATTTTAAAGATTTTTTTTCTATCTTTGCTGTAGGTATTATGTTAGTCATAAGCAATAAAATTTTTGTTTAGATACTTTTTGATAGATGTGTTCTGTTAGATTTTTCACGTGTTTTTTGTGGTGGGTAAAAATCGTAACACGGCAACTCCCACCCGTATTTATTTATTTATATATACTTTATTATACACCAAAAAATTTATACATATAATAAGACTTAATGACAGAGAAATACAATGGGCAGCCTTATCGCATTTTGCGATTTGGCCCTTGGGCGAAGCGGTAGATAATGATAGATTTTAGTGTCTAAACAGCAACTCAGTTCCTTATTAGCCTTTCATACCAGAGCTACTGGGACCAAGGGTCTAAGGGTAGGCTTCGACCCTGCCTGCTGGTAGGCTGGGTCCCTACGCTTTTTTCTCGTGTTTCTATTTTTCCTTTTGTTGTCACACTACTGGGTAAATGTGTTTCATAAATATTTGACTCTGTCTGCCGATCGGTCTAGCGGTTAATGGTCAGGACCATTAACCGCGCATTGCTATGCCAAAGCTAAAGGTCGAAGCTTCGATTTTCTTTTAATACAAATGTTTGTGTGATGAGCACGATCTTGTTCTGTGTCTAGGTGTAACTTATCTATAATATGTATGTATTTAGTAATATTTAAGTATGTTTAACAGTTGTATAATACTCATATTATAAGCTCTGTTTAGTTTGGAACTAGATGGCGTTGGGTGACAGTTGTGAAATCATATTATTATTATTTTCTTCTTACAGACCGCACAGCCGTCTGATTGTTGCGGTAATACATTCGAATTTAAAATTACTATTTGGTCGAGAGACTGGTTGTACCTAAGTGTTTTTTTGTTTTTGTTGAAATTGTATTTTTCGTGACATTTTGTATTACTTATTAAAAATTTATTAAATTTCGACTCTATAATATTGCTGGCACACTTATCGTTTGTTGACAATTTTCATTGTATTTATTTATTTTATTTTTATTGGATTTTGTACATTTTTTATATTGATCTAGTTTTGATATTGACATTTGAAAATTATTAATTGTATCAATATTTATGCCTTTTGGCGGATTATAGGTTGGACTGAACATTTTATACAAGATTTTTGTACCCTGTGTAGTTTGTAAAAATGAAATCATAAAAACCTACACAGCTATACCTTGATAAGTTTGAAGAGATTACTAATTAATGGTCCACATTTAATTAGTCGTCATCATCACATACCAGACATGATTATAGCCATAAGTTCTTAAAGCAGATTCTATAGCCATCTGCAAGCTTAAAGTAATACTTACCATACATTAAAACAAGTAATAATGTAGGATTATTTTACTGAAACTCGCTCCTTTAGCGAAATAAGCGTTAAACATATATACAAACAGTGTTGGTTTCTGTTTACTTGTTTACAAGCCATTAAACATATCCTTGTGTGCTTATATAGCTTTGTAATTTCCTTTTGTCTCTTCCTTGGATTTCTCTAGTCTAACCGTAGCGTAAAGCGAGTTTTGTTTATTGTTAAAAACCGTCTTGTTTATTCTGGTGCTATTTATTGATGGGAAAAGTTATCTAATGACAACGAGACAGTGTCAGAATCTTACTGACTAAATGACCCACCCCATTCTTTTTAACCTTTATACCGGCGTCGGACCTTTCTTTCAGAAACCGAACAGGGGCCCCAGTTAGGCTTCGGCCTTGCAGTTGGGTCTCTTCATTTGCTGACAACTCCTTGAGACGCGCGGGAACAGAGTGCGCCGTCGACGACTTGGCGTTGTCCGGACTGATACCAGACGACCGGACGGCGAGGTACTCATTGCTCGCCGTCCGCAACCTCGCGCCTGCGGTGGCCGGAAATCGGGATAGAAATCTCGGCGGCGTCTGGGGCGTGAGCGCCGTTGCTTTATGTGGTCGGTCTCCTCCTTTGCTAGCTTTATTCTTGTGTTTACCTATATTTGAACGGGTACATTTTTTATTGTTATTGATAAACCTATCAATATTATCTTGACTATTTAATCAGATAGGATGGTTGACGAAGGCAAAGTAATTACTAGTATTATGCGTCCCAAATAAGAACCGGAAAGTCAATAACCTCGATCTGTCAAATTTTGAGTGAAAAGTACGGTTTGCAAAAAAATCTTATTTGCGTATCAATAAAAAGTTTTTTTTTGCTTTTTATTACTAAACATTAGTTAATTCTAGTTGAAGTAAAAACGTTAGGCTTTAATATAAATTTGCCAAATATATTGTTTTAAGTCATAAATAGTTTACAAGAAAAACTATTTTCTTTCTTATTTTCATTGTTAGAAACAATTCGCCATTATCTTCTATTTACCACTACTCAGACACATCACACAGTGAAACAGAGATAAACAAAATTGAAAAACTGTATTCTGATTAAACTTTTTTCATTCACGATTCGTACGTAAATTATTTTTCTAAACATCTTTTTTTGTTCACTCTACCTAATTTTTTCGATTTGACAGTTCGTCGTGACGTCACAACATTGCTATCGATCCTATTCTCATTTGGAACGGATTGTATTTATTACTTATTCCTGCCCTATCTTACAAGCAGTACAGTGCGGCCGTCAGATCTTGGCGAGTCTGGAGTTAGGCTCGGCGAATTAGAGACCTTGAAAACTCGTTCAAAATTAAAGCTTTTAAAAAAATATGGTTTAAATTGGTTATTATTGGTTGGTTTAAATAAATAAATGCAAATTTGCAGTTGTTACTGATGTTAAAATCTGTTATTGGCTGTTATTGTACGATTACGTGTGCATTTAATTCCGCCAAGACTCAAGGGACTACACCTAAAAGACCTCAACACTAACATAACTAAAATGTTCAAAATAGCTTCGCTCACTAACTATTCCATTTAAATCTCTTCACCTAAGTACATCAGTCTCAAAATTAATTATTTCGTAGTTTCAGTATCATTATCCCGTTATTAAAGTATTTTTGTTTGTCTAACACAGAGTGTCAACTACGGCTCAGTTGCGTTCGCAGCGGTTTAAATGTTTGAACACAGCTCCAACTAAAGGGATTAAAAGTTTATTTTGCACTGACAAACACGACCTCAGTCGGTCAATATTTGTAAGTGTAGGACCTATTTCGAATGGACGGAAGATTTACTGGATTCAACAGAATTGTTCGTGTATTTTGTAATGTATCTTTACCTAAAACATCAGATGATGATGGATTTTTAAAGTAAAGAAGTTAGTACTAGCTCAAAGTATCATTTGTAGAGACAATTTTCACACAACGCTACGTCTGTTTATATCAAAAAGACGAATACAATATAACAAATAGGACCTTGTAATCCCGACATCAAAGTCCAAATCAACAAAAAAGCAAAACCTAAGATACCTAATCTTTTAAAAGAAAATAGCTTTCCATTCCCAAGTCAAAACATTTATTCCGCGTAATCCTTAATTGACTCATCAAAAGACGAAAACTAAAGCAAAGACTCGAACTACAAACAGAAGCAGACACGTCTAGGGATCACAGAGGACATTAGTTGGGAAATGAGACTAAAACATAAGAGATTATGTTAATAGCTGTTATAATATTCTCCGGGAAGAGCCCGGGGAGGCCAAGATTCTGCTTCGACATCTGCAGGCTTGGCACAGCGCCAAACTAGTCGGAATACCTACTCCAGTCGGTACTTAACTTACACTGTGTTAATAAAATGTTTAGAATCCCTTCACAGAACAAACGTTTTTTCGACTTCGTAATTCCAAGGGTAATTACTGCCAACTGTTGTTGAAGCTATCTTTGAAGTATCTTATCTTTTTAATAGGGTAATTTAAATTCAGAACGTATCAATTAGAGTGATTGCAATTTTGATTGTACGTGATCGTGAGGAGAAGCTAAAGAACGCTTGTGCCTATGTAGTTATAAACTTTGAAATTAATTGCTAATGCATTTTTATTAAATGGCAAGGACAAGAAACAGTGAACGTGACACTGAATTATTATTTATGTGAGAATGTATCATGTTCATTCACTTTGAAAACTTATACGGTTGAAACAAAACAAGGTTATAATCAATTCATTCAAATGATAAAAAACAAAAAAGAGAACATAACAAGCAACAAGCCGACATGATATAAAAATTAATAACCAAAACGTGAACACGGTGGCACGACCAATGAACGAAGCGAAACGAACAAAAAACGTCCGGCGTGTGTGAAACGCGACACATCGGCTGCGCTTGCGCCGGCGCGAGGCGAGGTCGGCGCTCGACGAAAAACATTGACCTATTAACGTGCGATATGAGGCAACCGGTCACGATGATAGATACATTGGAATCCTGATCATATTGCTTCTTCAACTCAAATATTTTACCAAGGCTATACCCAAAAAAATGACTGAATAAAGAAAACGTAATTGGATGAAGATAGAAAACACGCTCGAGCTAGGAAGGAAGTGAATTCAGGGATGATGGCTAATAGAGTCATATGAAATAAAAATACGGTCTACGCCAACCCCAAATAAATTGGGATATAGGCAGAGGGATGAATGAATGAATTTAGAATCCCTAACACGACGGATTGTAACAATATTGCGCTTACAAGATCATAAAGTTTGAAAGGAGTTAAGGAGTATAAAGTTCATAAACATGTTTGTGATGATCTACGGACTTTGATAACATGAAAGTAAAATATAAATGTGTCTACATCGCATTTATATCTTGGGATATTTATGGTGAATGTTATGGATTAATAAATAACGTAAAAAGGGTCGTTAAAAGGTCTGCCTGTCACTTTGTTTTTGTGAATCGGGGACAGTCTGAGTACTGAGTAGTCTGGGTCTTTGGGTACAGCATTTTTAAAGTCCAGTTTTCTGTTAATATGTGGTCAGACATGCTAATGGAAGCCTTGGTTCGTCTAATTGGTCTAAACATGGATTGTTTGATTAACCAATTGAAATATATTATTTTCTAAATTTGGTAATGTCATCTGCTAAAAGTGATACTTGTCTCTTTTTTTCATCGTCGCTTATTTTTACTATTGCGTTAAATAAAGTAGATTCGTTTTGATATTCGATTAAATAAGATAGGGTTCCGTGGCTTTTGTTGCAATTTTAGGTATATGTAATCAAACCAAAAGTTGAACAGGCACTTTTAAACTTTTTAAATGTCGGTTATTCTAAAAAGTGAACATAAATTCCATGTTTCAAAGCGTGACTGTATGCAAAAAGCCATGGACGAAAAATAAGGAAGAAAGATAAATAGACCAGTAACTTTTTACGGGAAGTGTTAAATTAGATACCTCTAGCAAAAGCTTCGAGCGTCGTAGGATAATTTTTTACCTGTATATTTTCATGTTGATGTTGATACATTACTCGACATCGGCCATAAAATACGAGGTATGAATTATCACACTACACTGCAAAAGGGATGAGTAACAGCTAAAGAACCGACTTTTAAACTTTGTCAAAGCGAGTGGAGCCGCGGGTAAAGAGCTACAAGATTATAATCTGGACATTACGATGCATTACATATGTGCTGAAGAGCTTATGCTGATGGTTGGTAGATGATGTCGAATAGTATATTCTGAAGATTTTGATTTGTGTTTACAACTGTCTCATAAGTCGTATCACCAGGCCCTATCAGAATATACACCATCGCTGCGTTTTTTTTCTAAAAATATCTCAGCATATGCTGCAATTAAGAGCGGATGAGCCTATTTTTCTCACACAGGTCTTTTAATTATTTTTTTTTATTGATTTCTTGTACTTTTAACGCGAGTCGAAATAAATGATCTCTTATTTTTCTTTCTTTTTAATAGCTAAATCAAATCGATCTTAGTTATGGGATCTAAATGACGGCAAGCAAACGAAGATAGGTATATAGGTAGCTTGTTGTCCGAAAGATTAAGCACAGCATGACGTTATCATTACATAGTATAAAACAAAGTTGCTTACTCCTATGTATGCTTAGATCTTTAAAAGTACGCAACGGATTTGATGCGGTTTTTTTAAATAGATTAAGTGATTCAAGAGGAAAATTTTTATGTTTACCTAATACATGCATAATATCAACATTGCACCCATGCGAAACTGGGGCGGGTCGCTAGTTCTGTATAAACAGATTTGTATAAATATTTTACCAAATTGTAACTTGACATAGCTTGTGATAACTGTCATGGGAGCATTCAAAGACAGAAATTCCGAAGTCAGCTTTTTATTACTTACTAGCTTCTTGCAGCGGCTTCGCCGTAGTGTTATTTAATAATATTATATTTAGCTTATGTCACTCAGTGGTGAATCAAAACTACTTATTAGTGTAATAATTTTTCAAATCGGTTCATTATTTTATGAGTTTATTCATTACAAACCAAAATACAAAGCTTTTCTCCATATAATATTTATATAGACTACTAATGCCGACCGACGTGAGCTGTACTAGAGAGTCTTGTCATTACTATTCCACCGCCCACTCACTTTAAAGTGTTAACATGAGCAATGACGCGTTGTAGACTTGAATTTTAAACTGTGCCCCCACACAGACAACAAACAACACAAATGTTGGTTAACATTAAATAATAACATACAATGCTGTTTTTTATTTAATCAGCTCCATCAATCTGCGAACCAATGAGGCAATGGACGTGTTTGTTGGCGTTGGTGGCTAATATGTGGTTAGATTGGAACTCAGGGCTTCACGGCTCAATGCCCCTGTTAACACCGCTCGAAGCTTAGCTAATCCGTGTCGGAAAAAAACGTATGCGAAAACTCAAACTGAGTTTAAACATGATTTATAGTTCCAACAACAAATAAAACATAATGGATTTAATTTGTCGTATAAAATTGCATAATTAATTAAATTGGAGATTTTGCTTTCAGAAATTTATCATTTTGGTAATGTAGTATAAATATTGCTCGTAGAAACGCGAGATATTTCCGTCATAATGTTTCAGTTTCGTGACAAAATGTTTTTCTCAAGTTAAAATACAAATATGTAATATGTTTTTGTCAGCGTTTTTCTGAAAACTCTTAATTGTTTTATATTATTTTGATATTCAATTTACGAGTGTATGATATCTGTTTTATTTACAGTCAAGTAGCTTTTTCTTTCGTTTTACCGGGTTTGATCAAAACTCGTAGAAATGAAATGATATGTCAGTCATTTTGATATTGTATCTTAAGGTAAAAGTGCTAGGGTTTTTTTAAAGGTAAGACATTACCGTAGGGACCCTGCAGAAGGGTCGAAGCCAACTGGGGTCAAGGGTTCGTGACTGGAAAGAAGACTCTGGCCCTGGTATATATGGCGACTTAGGAACGAGGTAGGTGGTTTAATCAGTAAGAGCATGATACTGTTTCCCGCTCCGCCTAAGGCCTTCTTATCCTTCTTGCATATACATTCTTCTTTTCAGAAGCTGGTCCATGCCTCCAGTAGGCTTCAGCTCTGCTGGACACTGGGCCCTGATCTACTTTTGCTGACAACTCTTTGAGGCGCGCGGGAACAGAACGCGCCTTCAACGACTTGGCTCAGTCCGGACGGTTACCGAACGGTCTGACGACGAGCTAGCCATTGCTCGCCGTCCGCAAACCTGCGCTTATGGTAGCTGGAAATCGGTATCGGAATCCTGATTTCAAGATTTCCAAGTAAGGACTTAATATGAAGTTACTTATCAACAAGTAATTACTTCTTTATAATAATAATAATAACTTTATTTCAGACCATGTTAAAGGACAAATAGATCCATATTTATGTTAGTAAGTACTTAAGAACTATGTTAGTAAACCACAAAAAAAGGGTATAAATAAGGGTGGGTTTATAATTATAAATAAGGGTGTAAATTTCCAGGTAAAATATTTTTTTCATCAACTGATTGTATAACGGTTTCCATTTATAGATACAGGTAAATGTTTCATGAAAAACCGTATTGAAACCCGTCAAAAGTTACAAAAAAAAAACATTTCCAAAGAACTTTTTTCAGCTTCAGTTGCTCGAAAACAATCAAAATGAGTTTCACAGTTTTCGTTTTTTAATAAAGGAGGTTGAACGCGGAAGTTATGTAAAAAAAACAACAGTAATTAATAATGTAAGGAAAAGGTTGTTTCGTTTTATGTTTTCTATGCAAACATGATGTATTGGCTTGTATGGGGCTTTCAACATGGTTTGATGGATGGGTGAACGATGGGAAAAAATCCTATATTGATACATTGGACGTGGCACGAAGTTTTAACAGTTTATTCAAAAGGCGCGGTTTTTTATTTGCAAATTTTTGCTATCCACAAATTGGTTGGCATGCAGATTCTGATGATTTTTTTTTTGTATTCTGGGTAACATTCATATAGTGATAACTTCCGCTCTTGGGCGGTGTGGGAGATAGGTTCAGACTTTTACTGACTAAAAACCCACCCGTCCTTTTTTTCCATCACTCCAGGGCCCTGATGTGGGAACTGCAAATTAAACGTGCAGACCGATTAAAGTTCAATTGCAGTCGGTGGTTTAGTGCAATCGTGTAAACTGCAATCAAACTGCACGTTTGGTTTGCAGTTCTATTGCAGTCATAGTTGAAATGCAGTCCGTCTGTCTAGAGCCTTAGAGAATAGCACACCAGTTTCTACATTTAAAAACGATTTGCTAAGCAAATCAAAGTAATGATTTTGTAGAAACAGATATTCGTATTTTACCATCAGATATAATATAACTTTTAATAATCGTTCAACATAAAGTAGCAATTTAAATGGGGTGATCATGGTAAACGCCTTCCGGGCTTACAAGTTTAACGAGGGCGTTAATTGTAGGAGAACTTGAGCCCTTACTTTTAATATTGGAGTCTTGGAGTCGTATAGGAAAATTATTCTTTCGAAATCGTAATCGCAAGTTCTAACTAATATGGCAAGATAAACATAATGTAATCATAATAAACAACTATAAACATAATTATAACTTAATTAACTATACTACTTTATTTTTATTAACCTGTGGATTGCATGCTTGCGAGATTGCTCCGCATGCGGAATCGTTGCCCGGTATTACACTCCGCGTCCCGCGTGCGTATTCCAGGCGTCATAATAAGTATTTGTAAGTATGAAAGGACATTTGCGGGGTTACTCGTGCGGAGCAATGCCGCATGCATATTATACTGGCATTCTTAGTTAAATTTTCCGTGGATAAAAAATCATTTAAGCATTTTTTTTTTTAATATTAAAAGGTTTTGAAAAAAGAAATCTGTCACTCAGAAATTCGATTTTGTGCCAGGTTTTTGTTGCAGTTAGGAACCTTTCGTATGCGTAACCCACATTTGGTCAGTTTTAATATTTTTTTTATAGTCTTTTGTACAAATTATTTAAAAACGTGATTCTAATATTGTGATAAAAAATATTCGAAAATTTGAAACCATGAGAAACATAATTTAAAAAAATAAAAATAAATAATTATTTAAAATGAATAAAGGAAATAGTAATAATAGTGATTTGTGTCCCTTTTTAAAAAGCGTGTATAATAATAATAATTTCAAGTCAGCACATGCGGTTCCTATACTTACAAAAATATACTACTATGAAACTGGAATAAAATATATTTTTGTATAGTTTCAGATTCGACTTCGGTTTTTGACCAGTCCCGAATTATTTTAGGGAAAATTTGCTAAAAAGTCCTAAATACTATTAGCATAAAATTATTCAATTCTGTATAAAATTTACGCGAGCGTATAATTCACGGATGAATTGAAAGAATAATTAATAAAATACCTACATCATACGAGAAACGGGTTTCGTAGATATTATCACCATTACGTTGATGGGCTACCGACTTGATACATGTTATTATTTATATTAGGTAATCTACTTGTCTTCATGTTTATTTACTTTGCAATCTACCGACAGAGGTATCATCATGTATATCGCAGAAAAACTTAACGATCTATATTAAATTAGCGCTACCGATGCGTAAATCGCAAACCTATCAATTTATCTGAGACTTGTGAAGTCTTTGCGATACCGTGGCAAAATGTTTAAATATTTTTTTTACGTTTTCAAATTAATTTTTATTTACTTACTTATACATACCTAGTATAACATTGGTTAGATTTGTTTTTAAACAGTTAGTGCAATGGTGGTCTTGATTTTCAAATGCCCATCAAAGCTGGTAATTCTATACTTAAAACAAAATAGGGCTCACTATAATTTGTTCAAAAGAAGTGTTCGCATGTTACTTCAAAGTTTTTGTGGTAAGTTCAAGTTTTTACTATTGCAGTGATTATGATATTTTTTTTAGTTTTAAAAGAAATTAGTAAGTTTTTAATTACGGTATAAAACTTGATTCTCAACAATTTTTTAGATAAAATAATACATTAAATTTTTCCATTTTTCTTTTTAGATAATAAAAACATAATTGACCCCATTTTGTATTGACTAGTATATAACAACTATGTTCATAATATTTACCTGGATGTGGGTGATTGTGTTCAGCGGGCGGCTGCATTGATGACAGGGCAGAAAGCGGAGTGTAGCGAGCCCCATCCTCACGAGAACATCCCTCCTGTGGAGACAATATTGTTACTAACATCGATACGGTAGCTTCATTAGTTATATTAGTTGTCGACTTTGTTTTGTTGTCTTTTATCCAGTAATGTTAACTCAAGTTGACTAACAATGAGGCACAAAGAGCAAAAGGAAGCCTCGACGCCGACTAAGATAGGATTACATTACGCCTCGGCGCAAAAAAGGGCTAATGCGAAATATACCGTCGGGAGTGAGGTATCGTACGTAGATCAACAAGCTTGTATTATGCATATCTATTTAGGATCCCTGGCGCTTCTGAGAGTTTAACATAACATTTATAAGATTTAACGCGTGAGACGATATAATCTGCGTCAAGGGTAACACGATGGTTACTCCTTTCACGTGTAAATCATTCACGCCTCAATTGATATCGAGAATGCAAACGAAAGAAGGCGTTCACGTTCAGAGCAAAAAGCTTATTTTTCTATGAAGACTTTAGTAAGGCAAAGCGATGAAGGATAAAGTGTGGATGAGGTCTAGGGGCGTGTTTACATAGAACTTACTTCATTACCACGTATTAATGAGAACCGAAGCGCCGGCGGGTGTATAGGCTGTATTACGTATGGGTAATACGCCACTCGATTTACTAACTTCCTCGGGGGTAAAGGGCCTGCTATCCACATGATTCACATTAACGATGAGAGATTTATTCGCACTCGACTTTACATTAGAATTTCTATTGGCAAGTGATTAATGGTCTTACCTTTTCGCAGTTGGCTGTGGCTGTGGTCTGCGTATGACTAGTTGATGAAATTCGGTACTGCATTCCGGACACCGTACAAAACCCCTCATGATGATGAGTAGCATATACTCCGGTAATGGTCACATCAGTGTCTTGGTTAACAATAACTTCTACCTTTTGTTTTCTATCTGATACAGCAGATTCATCACTTTCAGATGTAGCTTCATATTCGTTTTTTGATTCCGACTTAACGCCGGAACTCACCCCGTTTTTTGACTTCTGTGAATAAGATTCATCACTACATGAGTCTGATGTAGTATCATCTTTATTAGATTTGGGTGAACGTTTTTCGTAACTAGCTGCTAGAATTGCTGTGGCGTTAAGGCTTGCCATTCGTTTTTGTACGACCATGTCTTTTAGGTCCATTACAACTTCATTTCGGTTACGTTTTTTCTTTACAGGTACACCAGCTGTCTTTTTCATTTTAGCTGGTGGTTTATCAGAATCCGACTTGCCTAAAGTTGCTTTAGGAGAAGCTTTCTTTTTTTCTGAAGTCACTTTCTTCCTTGTATCTTGTTCACTATCTTCACTAGAAGAGGTAGAGGATTTTGGATCCCAGTATTTGCCTGCACTTCTGATACCAGGTTCTCCTCGCAATGACCTCTGAGGAGGGTTGTCGTCTGAGCTTTCAGAACTGTCATCTTTCTTCTCTTTTTTGGCTTCGTATTCCGATTCTGAAGTACTTTCTTGTTTTTCTATTTCCTTGGGCTTAGTTTCCTTCTTTTTAGGTGACACAGCCTTAGATGTGCTCGGTAATACTTGTCTGTCCACAGTTTTCATCAGACCCAATTCCATATGGGTTTTACTTTCATTTTCATACAAGCAATGAACTTTTGCTATTGCGTTAAGAGAAGCCATTCGATGTTTCTTAGGCCCAGACCACATTGACAAAAGTTTAAGCCGCCTTTTACTGGGTTTTTCATTACCTAGTAACGCAGAACTTTCTTTGAGATCAATCAGAGAATCTTTCGATAGCTCTTTTAATTCTTTAGATGGAGGCTTTTTCGCGCCATCCGTGATTCTATTTTTCTTGAACTTTTTATTTTTTGCTTTCTTATTTTTTGGGTTGTCGGATTCTGAAGACTCTTTGGTGTCATTATCATCATTAGACTCGCTTTCTTCAGATGATGAGTATTGGAAAGCTTTAGTATTCAGAGCAAATTTAGAATTATCTATATCTTCATCAGAAAGGCTGCTTTTCTTAGTTTGCTTTTTAGTTTTAGCAGAAAGTTTCTTTGCATTCGGATTTGGTTTGACGGATTTTTCTGGTTTCTCATTTTTAATTGCTGCAGGTTCTTGTTCAAGAAATTTGATGGGACTAAAAGGTTTCCCAGTTATACTTGATTTTCGAGCCACCATTTTATAAGATTTGCTTACAATAGGTTTTGGATTTTCAGCAGCTTCTGTTTCATTGCTGGCCGTATTCGTATCTACACTAGTTGCAGTGCAATTGTTTTGATTCTGATTAGCATTTAACTCTTCTGATCGTTTATTTTTCAGCTGTTTTACAACTTCTTCAATAGGTCTATGAGGCGAATATTTTTTCTTTTCTGACTCAGTCTTCTTATCTATAATTGTTCCTTTTACTCTAGCTATTGGCCGAACTCTGCCAACATTCTTGTTTACAGGACTGCGGAAATCAGACAGTATGCTTTTTGGTGAATCCACCTTCTCCGAGAAGGTATAAACATCAATGTCAGAACCTTGTGATACTAATGTATTTGAAGAATTTTTGTCTTTAGCATTGTCTTCCGCTTTATTTTCCAATTTCATAGATACGAATCGTTCTGAAACACTAAGATTTCCTTTTGAATTTTTGCAACATTTAACGTCAATATCTACTGTACGTGGTGATCTAGTGGAAGTAAAAAACTTTGGAGGTCGTTCTGTTTCTGATTTTGGAGTCTCGGGTTGATTATTGGAAGAAACTTTAGGAGGTGTTTTACAAGCTGAAGAATCAGACATATTTTTAGTATCAATATTGTCATCGATTTTTTCCTCATTAGTCTTAGGTTTATCACTCTCATCATTTTTGTCATTAGGCGCATTCGTTTTGTCATTTAAAGATTCATCGGTGCAATCCGGATTTTTATCGATTTGTTCTTTTTCCATTGTTTCCAGTTTTGGCAGAGCTGCCCCTTTCTTTTTGTCATTGGGGGCAACATTACCTTTTTTGATCACTGTCTTAGCTTTGGAGAATTTCGGTGATGTTTTCTTTATAACATCCTTATTAATTTTGTACTTAACATCTGTTTTCCGTTTAGCGCACTTTTTAACATTAGGCTTAGCAGGCTTCGCTCTTTTTACTGCCTTGACTACTTTTTTCGGAGGACCTTTCTTTACATTATCTGGAGAGCTTTTAACCGCGTCTTTCTTTTCCTTAGGATCTTTCTTGAGCTTTTTTGATGGTGAATCACCTCGAGACGTAGTAGCTTTACATGGTGTAGGTTTATTAGATTCAGTCGATGTATCGAGCTTTTCAGGTGTTCCGGTACTATCATCACTTTTGGAACTGGAAGATTCATCTTTGGAAGTAGTTTTCTTAGGATTTTTAATCAATGATTTTTTTACCAAATTTTTTACTTTTTTAGGTGACACTGATTTTTTTACAGCTTGCTTAACAGTTGAACTCTTAAACGGTGTTTTACTCAGGTCACCTTTCTTAGGTAAGGGTTTTGAAGCTTGTGACCGCATTGTCTGCTATAGTCATATGAATTTTGTCGTCATCGATGAAGTGATTCCTGTGATCACATTCTGAAACAAAAAGAAAGAAACAGTTATTTTTTAACGAATTAATTAGGAAACGATACGGACCACTGATAGAATTAATATAAACATAATTGACGGCATGCCAGCTGCAACCCGTTTCTAACTATCAAATCTTGCAGCCGCCTTTAATCGAGCAAAAAACCTTTTGTAATATGGTTAGCCCCACGACAGATGGCCGTTATTGTTACGCTTGGTTTTCTTCGAGTAACGGATTCGTAGGTAACAGTGAAGCATGAAAGAATTAATGCAATTGTGCAAGCTTTTGTCATTTTAACCCCATAGCTTCGTCTAGATCATTTTAAACTGGTAAGAGCACTATACATAAAGATTAGTCAGGTATAATGAAACCATATTTTTTTCATAGTTTAAGATCATTACAAAATAATTATCCAAATAAATTTACAAAAATTACATCAAACTAATAATATTAACCTGTAGATAATAAAGTAAAAAAAATACTTTAAAGAAATGTCTTTATCGGTAAACACGTGCTAAAGGTAAAATTAAATAAAATTCGGGCCAAAGCAAACATCTGCTGTGATAACAATCATGCGCAGGCGCATAAATAATCCCGAGTCTACACCAAGTTAAAGTTTTTTTTTATTGAAAAGGGACCGAAACTAACCGAATTTTATACCTGTGAGCACGTGCCGTCATTAGTGAATACAAAAAAGATAAGATTACCGCCATAAGCTAACATGAAAATAAAAGATAATGTTGTTGGTTGTCCAATAATAATGTAGGATGGCTGTGTAAAATTAAAATATAGCGCTCAAGGTGTTTACATCAACACCAATATTTGTATTAACACCAATGCTGTGTCAATGTTTTAATACTGAAATAAAATATTTTTTACCATTCTATTACATTTGCTGGCAGAAAAAATATTTTAATTAAGCTGTATATTTGAACTCTTCTGTTTGTATGAGTTCTTTTTATTTTTAATAATTTGTAGATAAATAAATAAGTAATAATTATTTTTTATACATATTTCTATTATTACTATTAATTTATCATTTTAGTAATCTGTAATGTTTTCGTCTACTATTACTACTATTTTTATGTGTGTGTGTGTGTGTTTTTTTATGCACTAATAAGTGTTGCCTACTAATAAAATATATTGTGAACCAAATGTTGTCTTATTAACAAATAAATTATTAATATCAGTGAGAACTTTACTAGTCGCCCACTAGTTCTACTGAACAGTTCTACGGTAGAACTAATGGGATTTTTTTCCCACTAGTTCTACGATAGTAGGTATAACAAAATAGTAGAACTATTGGGAACAAAAATTCCCACTTGTTCTACTGAACAGTTCCACGTTAGAAGTAATGGGAGTCTCTATACCCACTTGTTCTTCCTGTTTCATCGGTAGTACTAATGGGTTATTTTGTTCTCACTAGTACTACGTTTCGATAGGTTTTAGAAATGGAAGTAAAGTACCAAATATGCCAGTTACGAGTATATACACATGTTTTAGTTGAAGAGTTATTTTAATTTGAAGCTAACCATTGAAATATATTAATATTGCAGTCGCGTCCTCGTTAATTATACACTTACACTGACATTTATTTATTTACAGGTGATAGCTAAGATAAAATAAAGCTAGTACTTCAAAGTGGAATTTAAAGACATGTCTACGCGTTACTTGTACTCAGACACAGTCGTAAAAAGTCCGGTGTTCATTGAGGTCAAACATTTTGAGCGAAAGCGTCAGTGTGGAACTATTTCAATAAAACTTTTTGAGCGGCCTTCGCTGGCTTTCCGTAAATATTTTGTGGCTCTGTTTTGTAATGTTTTATTAAATATTTCGCTTGAATATGTGATGGCTACTTTATTAATATGGACTTTGTTTAGGTTTTATAAACTTTAGCGTATTTTAGAAGTTCGAAAATTCATATCTTGAGATATTATTAGGTAGTATGTACACCTACTACATGATTTTCTGAGTGAATGAGGTTAAAGTAAGATCTTTTTTGTTTGAAATCTATATTAATAAATCCATTTTAACGTATCTATTATAAGGCTTCTTATTAATTTTTTTTTTGTAATTTTTAGTTGCGTGTAGTTAGTAGATAACATATATTGAGAAAAGCTATAAGTTATACAATATATACGCGTATCACTACATGACGACTTACTTGAGACAAAGTCGTGGACGGAACCGCGGGGGCAGCTAGTTTCAGATAAAAGTCTTCCATAGTTTACTTGACTCTGGGAATAAGGCAAGGGAGGAACGGGGTAGGTTGTTTAGTCAGTAAGAGTCTGACACTGTTTTCCGCTCCGCCCAAGAGCGGGACAAGTCATTGGATGATTTTTACCTACCATAAAAAAAACCATAGTTTACTTATAAGGGCGAATCAGTTAACAAGTACAAAAACAAATTGTACCTATTCAATTAAGTAGTTTTTTTACCAAACTACGGAATATCAACATCAAAAGTTTTCGGTTACAAAATCAACATCCTCGCAATTACAAGCAAACAAAAAAGGAAAATGTATTTACTTAATACCAATCGATTGTATCCAAACATTAATAAAAATAAAAAATAACACGAGTGTTTTAATAACATTTCTTGTGTAACCCAAGCCGTCAGAATAAGAATTGTGTTGTTAGCAATAAATAAAAAAAGACTCCTTTCGCATAAGGACCGCCGCCATTGTAGTATCATTTTCCACTTTTCCGAAGGGATATTGTACATTATGGGTTTTATTTAAGTTGCTTAGAGCTGCTTTCAGTAAAACCGCAAATAGCTAATGAGTAGGTAGTTTTTCTTTTCTTTTACAGAATGGGTAAAATAGCCAATGTAAACTTACTTTTTTCTTTTTCTGTAATTTTAACATCTGGCAGTATACAAATTTAAGCCCACCCGAATGACCTATTTTGGTATTGTATGTCAAGTCTTTGAGCTTCTTATTAGTTCTAAGTTTGAGCTTTACGAATACTGTCAAATGCACTGACTGGACAGGTCCACTCAAATCTGTGTAGTATTTTCTATAAAAAACTCTATCTCAGACATTTAATCTATGTTTTTCATATATTTCTCACCATTATTATGTTTACTGTATGGATTTTTTCTTAGTCGTAGAGTAGTCAGCTAGGAAATGCCAATGCCATCTATGTAGTTTAAGCTGACGAAAAAGAAAAGTTTGCGTGTTTTTTTTTTTTTAATTTACTTGCAAAATAAATGTCATTTATCATTTATAAGCAGTTCGCATTTACCATTGAATTCTTAAAAAGAATTGCTGCGCAGCCAATTGTACGAAGTTCGGAGCGGTCTAGATGTTTCGTTTGTACTCACCATAATTACATGGACGCAAACGAGGACTGAGAATTCATAGTCTGTTGGCAAACTAAATTATCACATGAAAAACTTATGGTTTTACACGATTCAGGTTGCAAGAAATATTTTTTTTTTTCGTAATTAGATCAAGAAAAGTGTTTTTCTTTCTACAAGTTATTATTTATTTAATTTTTATAGATTGGCTCGCATTAGTCGATATTTCCCCTAACAGTAAGCGATGATATGGTCAACGACGGAGCCAGTACTAATCTAACCTGATCTTGACTTGGAGACAAAGGTGGTCATGGATCCTCCCGGTTTAATTAAAGCGGGAGGAAGTATCAGAATTTTGCTGACCAAAGCCTACCAGAGTTCCGACGTTGCCTTTTATTGCGTGAGCTGCGTTAACTCCTTCAAACAATCCGCTGCCCTGGTAGGCGTCTGCCTTAACCTAATTGACCCTTACAGCTTTACATACCTTTCTTTCAAGCGCATGTGGGACACAACACGTTAGGTCTTTACCGGACAGCCGGCCGGCGAGCTACCCATGGCTCAACACAGTCGACCTGATAACATAGACTCCGGCAGGGAATGTTACTCCTTAGTTATGAGCACAATAAACAAATTTTATACGCCCTTAAACAAACTTCATCATCATTATTCTAAACTATGTGCTTCCTTTTCTAATAAAACTTAAGTAGTTAATATAATATTATACGGTTTAATTTAAAGGTCAAAGGTTTTATGGCAACTGAGTGAGCCTTAGTAACCCGAGATCAATCTTATTATGCAACCACCTTCTCGTGATGGAAGCTTTCGTGACCTTTGACATTGTGGAAAACGAGAGCAAATTCACCGCATGCTTGTTGCCAAGTGGTTACATATAGGTAAATAAATGATAAATGATATTTATTTTGTAAATAGGTTTTAAAATAACACTTTTACACGTCAATATTTTTTTCTTTTCGTCAGTTTAAGCTAGATGAGTCCGGTGTTTAGCTTAAACTGACGAAAAGAAAAAAATATTGACGTGTAAAAGTGTTATTTTAAAACCTATTTACATTACATAGGATACATTAAGAGTGTATATTATGTTCTTTTTTTGGCTGTACATGTTTAAGACCATCTTTTTCTTTTAGAAGCCGTAGTCGTAGGTGATTCGACTATGACGGTTTCATTAAAATCTAAATATTTATATCTAACACTAAATACTAAAGTAGGCCTCTTCCGTAAGAACCCTGCAGAATGGTCGAAGTCAACTGGGGCCAAGGGTTCGTATCTGAAAGGAAGGTTCTAGCCCTAGTATTAATGGCGACGTAAGAACGGGGTAGGTTTTTAAGTCAGTAAGAGCAGACTCTTACTGACTAAACAACCTACTCACAGTGTCAGAACATTGTATCCCGCTTCACCCAAGGACGGGATTCGTCATTGGATGATTTTTACCTACTATAAAAAAGAAAGAAGGCTTAGTGTTTGTTTAAGAAGACGCGGTGCGATGGGCGACGCTTTGGGCGTTCGTTGTACCTATTATACAAAGTATTCTATTATAATATTACTATATTATTATTTTAATATTAAAAACAATGTATAGACTACCCAATTCAGCCAACAGGAAAAGATATAATCCTATTTGTTTAAGAATCGTTGAATGGTACTCATTCATAATATCAGCAGGAAAAGTGGTTACTTATTGACTAAACAACCCACCCCAATTCTTAACCCTCATACCGAGGTCGGACCTTCCTTTCAGAACCTAGACTGGGCCCCAATAGGCTTCGGCCCTACAGTGGGGCCTCTACATTTGCTGACAACTCCTGAGCCGCGCGGAAACTCATTCACTTCACTCTCTATGGACTAAACGTCATACAACAATTGCTACATTCCTGGCACCATATAAATAACATAACTGCTCCATAATACCAATAAACAAAAACCCCATCGACCAAAAATACAAACACAAAGCAGAAATAAGGAATATTTATCCAGATGTTGAAAAAACAGTTAAGTGTAAAAGAAAAATAAGAATCGCTGACCCTATTTAGGATTATAAGCCAACAAAAGAGAGTAAAATTAAAGCAAAATTTCCTCAAAATATAATTGAAAGTGCAGCTTGTCTCATAATTAAGCGAGTCTTTTGTCAAGATAACTTTAACAGAGGGCAACAGACCCGAAAGCACTTATTATTGTTTCAAGTTATACTTTATTTTTATCTTCAAGAAACTAAGAGTACTCAGCCAAGTGTTGTCGTTGTTGTCAATGGACTTACAATACGTGAAAATGATACTGGAAAGTTGTTGGCATGAGTTTCTGTAGTTGTTTCAGTTTGTTTTGGTATAAATGGGTGTTGTTTTCATTATGATTTAATAAAGATGAGAGGAGAAAGTAATTTCAAATCTGCAACGTTTTGTTGGTTTATTAAGAAGTCACAAAGCACATTTTTATTGTGTGCACGTTAAGAAAGAGAAATTCCCTGCCGGAGTTTGACTTTCCTGTTAGTTACAACCTAACGGTCTGAAGTCAAGAATGAGTAAGTTACTTCTAGGCAAGCCTGCTCCATCGTCGGCCATATCATCGCTTATCATCACGTGAGATAGAAGTCAAACGCGGGCCTAAGCATAATAAAACAAATTATACACTTTCATAAAAAGAAACATGCATGCCATAAAACTATGTAATGCATTTAAGAGGGAAGTCGGTTATTTGTCGCTGCTTAAATGTCATAGCATGCGTGGCTGGCAAACTATCATTACATTATTGCTTCTGCTGAACTCCAACATAATTTGTTATTTGCTCGAGCACTCCTTGGGTGGCCAAGTGGCAAATTATAGGATGAATTTGCAGACGCGCCGCATTATCGTCCCTAAGGTCAGACGGAAATCAGTCCCTATCAAAGCAGTAATTTTCCATAAATCAAGAAGAAAGAAATGGCATACGCATACTAATAAGGGAACAATCCATTATTTTAGACAAGGCCTGCCTCAAGGAGATATCTTTGGGCCCAATAAATTTTATCCAAAATTGGGTATCAAGTGGCGTTGATTTCAAAAGACAAATGAGATGATTTAAAACCAAAAATCTCGACCTAGACAAAGGTAGGTTAAGAAGGATTGATGATATTTGTTTTTAAACATCATAAAGATACTTTCACACAAGTCCGACATAGACCCGACTATGACAAATGAGTCTAGTACGAGACTGGAAACTTCATCTATGACTTATGGAACTTTAAAGACTTTAATGGAGAATAGTTGTCACAGGTGGCTAGCTTGTCGCTTGCAATGGCCGTTAGGGCTCAATTTTACAACGTCCTCTTTAATATCTATTGGTTCTTTTAGCACACCTGATTCTTATTGGAATCGTATTCGTTTGCAAAATTTTGATATCATACCTGATTCCTGGTATGTACATTCTGTTATTTGTAGAAGCAACGCTCTTTAAGTTTTCACCAATAGCAGGGATTTTAGTAATTTACAAACACTTTCCAAACAAAGCCTTAGATTTTAATCCAAATGATACGTTTAGTAATTAAAACGATCCCCTTGTAGACACAACCACAGACTCTCAGTCCCCTATTCTCTCTTTATGAGCATAGAAAGACACAATAACGTATTTTTCTTTAAAGCCTTTTCTTTCTTTGCCTTTGGCGAGAGTGTTAATTTCCTACTGCTCTAGTGTATTGCTGGCGTCTCAGTTCCGAGTGAGCCACTTTATTCAATCTGTGCTCTGAAAGCGAGTATTAATGGCGGTAGGTATTCTATGTCAACCCGTTCGACAACTTTGACTTAATATTTATTGCTACTCTAGGAATTGGTTTTCATTCTTAATTGGCTACTGGAATACGCTATAAAATTAAGGATTTCTCCCGCAAATGTATTTCGGTTTAGTGTTAAACTTAAATTAGAAATTGAAACGGCCAAGTATTCGGGATCAAATTCGAAATACACGATCAAATACAATACAATAAAGGAGTCGGCATCTTACAAATAAACTATTTCTAACAGATTGTTGTGATCCCCTTTGCGAATAAGTTGAACATTTTTCAAAGCCCAGTGATTTCGTGAAAGCATGGTTGTTTCTAGCCGTGGGGTGGAGGTAATACGCGCGAGAGAGGGGGGACTATCGATCTGGTTCGCGAGCCAGCGTCCTAACATCCGAGACGCCTCAGATTCACTTTTTCGCCATTTGCCCGTCGATTACAGTTCGTAAAGCTGATAGGCGAGTGTTGACAGTTACCGGGTAATGAATACTTTGTTCGTCAATAAAAAAGACTGGAGTAGTCTGTCAGAATGGTATGATTATTCAGGGTTGCTGAAAATGTTTTTATGCTAAGATATTGGATTCGGCATCTAACTTAGACCGAATGGAATGACGGCAAGTTTCCCATTTTATTTTTTAAAGTTTAGCACGTGTCAAGCCTTTCTTGAATTCAAAGTTTTTACTGGTTTTCAGGTTGAAATAGAGTTTGAGAAATACCTACTCAACTTCAACTACTTAAATCGGGGCTAGTTATTTACATAATGTATTATTTTCAGAGTTTTTTTTCCGGTGGGAAAATAATCCAATCTCCGTGCCTTTCATACCGGAGTCGGAGCTTCCTTTCGGAAAACAATCTTTGGCACCACTAGTCTTCAACCTAGGCTTTGGGCTCCTACGATTAGCTGACAACTGAATGAGGCGCTCTTGAAACACGCCGTCAATGACTTGGGCTCGGTCCGGATGGTTACCGGATAGTCGGACGGTGAGAAACCTATTGCTCGCCGTAAGCAAACGCGCGCCTATGGCTGTTGGAAATCGAGATCATCAGAAGTATTATTATTTCTCAAAGATGCTCCAATTTCCGCTTGCTATGGATGGAATAGTAGCAGAATTCGTAAGAATAAAATACAACAGACTACCTATCATTAACTACACAAATACATTACATTAACAACTCAATATCTTGCATAACCCGTATCAATTTAATTGCATTATCCACTCTGCCCGCCTCTCGGCACATCCCCTTCAATTATGGCCATTCTGATAGTACCCGGCGAGTGCTGACAGTAACCGGCTTATGTTTACTCGGCAGTAATGGCCGCCACGCGACTACTGTGACGTCACACGTCAACTGTCAAATAACGTTAACTCTATTAACTTGTGGGTAACTGGAATGGATTAGATTTGCCTTCGACTTGTTGTATTGATGTATCGGCTGATGGCAGGATTAGGATTGTGTAATTGTTGAGATGTTGACGTTATGTGGATAATGGAAATCTTGCTCTGAATATTTTTATCGTGGTTGTCAATCGAATTGTTCTTGCTTCTTAAAATATTCAACATCAAGATGCAAATAGCTAGATAGATTTTGACGGGACTTCCACAGATATTTATGGTAGAAGGAGTTACATATAGTTTAGATAAAGAATTACGGTTTGTAAATAAAGAAAATAAGTAAAGAAAGTATTTTTTTTTAATGTAGCTCTTGCTTTTTTAAGCAGACGTATACCAAGTAAAAAAAAACAAATGTAACATCTAAGTAAAGTAACACGCAGAGAAAATAACAAAACACGTAAAACCAACACACATTCTCAGAAATTATTCTTAATAACGAAAACGTTAAGGAAATGAGCCACTCTATTTAATACGGAACGCTCAGTAAGTGGTTACAGAAACTGGCAGTTATTTAATTAGTGCAAATGACTACCGATCCAAGAGCGAACGCTAATGGAATCGTCCATTGCGCCTTTACTCTCACCTCGCAGCTTTTGTTTGCGAACTAAAAGAGAAATGAACAAAATGCACTGCAATATTTTCAATCGTTGCATTGTCAACCGGTTTATTTTGATTAAGGCAATCGGATTAGTCTCTTTTTGTTTTTCAACGGGAGTGTTGAATGGAAAGGGAAGTTATAAATTGGAGGCAAAGAATAAATCTATTGATTTTCGTTTTCAATTCAAGTTGAACAGTGAATCTTAAGTTGATTAATTTATCTTCTAGCATAATGGCTATCTACAGGGGCCCTTCAGGGTCGAAGCCTCCTGGAGCCTAGAGGGTGGTGCACACTGTTACCTCGGTTCCAGGAATAAGGCAAGGAAGGTACGGGGTAGGTTTTTTAGTCAGTAAGAGTCTGACACTCCAGTGTCAGACTCACGCCAGACGCTCACCAGTGTCAGACGCTCTTGGGCGGAGCGGGAGACCACTCCCGCTCCGCCCAAGAGCGGGTTTCGTCATTGGATGATTTTCACCTAACATAAAAAAAAGCATAATGGCTATAGTAAAGTATCGGCTGGTTCGTTTAGCTCCGCCTGCGTGAAACTAGAAAATCGACCTAAGGGTAAATCGACCTAACCTTTTAAGATAAAAACATTATAATTTTGTGGTATTTCCAGAAATGGTCCACCAACATGCCAAATTTCATCCAAATCCATTTAGCCGTTCGAGCATGAAGAAGTAACAAACATAAGTATTCACACATAGCTGCAAGCAAACTCTCACCTTTGTACATTACGGCCGTCCTAATGCGAGTCTGAAGTTAGATTCTGCGAACTTTAGCGCTTGTGCACTCGTAAAAATAAAGGGTTTAAAAAAATAAATGCCATTTGCGTTTTTATTTCTGTACGTTGCACTAGCGCTATAATTGCAAGTATTCTTTTTGCGTTCACTTTAAAAAATCATAAATGTCAAAACGGGCCTTTTTATTTTATTGACCACTTTATAAAGGATTAGGTTATGAGGCATTTAAAAAAATATATTATTTTTATTCAGGACGTACCTAACAAGGAGACGTGTAATTTTTAACTAAAATTTTATTTAATGATATCACTTTCAGATTAATAAACAACCATTATATTTTCATTATCACCAAATAAAAAAAATAAACAATTTAAAACCTCAAACAACGAGAAGTTTTATCTGATCCTGTTGGAGTTACATTTTAAGTTCCCATTGTAATAATTGCTGGCTGAAGTAATTAAAACCCTGCTATTACCTAATATTACGACACATTACAGAACTACCAACAAATATTCAATTACGGCAATTACAGGGCTATTGTAATTGCTGTAATTTACACATGTTTACCTTTGTAATTATACTACTAATTGTAATTATAATTATTTTATGGTGCGCAATGGTGTAATAATGTATCGACAAGCCGCCGCCGCCCGTTGCACCCAGGTCCTTTTAATGAGATAATTATTTGAAACTTTAACGAAATGTGAAAGGTATTAAAAGTCGCTTCACAGAGTATTTTGTTAATACTGACCCGGGTCAGCACTTATAAAATTTAACTTTGTGGAAGGTTTATGTTAACTTGGCGGCCCCATAACTGTGATTTTATTTTTTATAAAATAAAATATAGTAACTGTTAAAGATTTTTGACCCTTTTATAAAATCATCATCATCATCATTTCAGCCGTAAGACGTCCACTGCTGGACATAGGCCTCCCCCAAGCGCCGCCACAAAGACCGGTCCTGTACGTCTTGCATCCATCGGCTTCCGGCTTTTAAACTATAATATTTCCGTGAATAGTACTGTGTAATCTCGTAAATATACACCCTTGAAATGGTAAGTTAGGGAAAGATTCTTTATATTTCTTAATCGCGCCAACTAATTTATATAAATCATGTTTTGATTTTTACCCAGCATTAGGTCTTTTCAATTCGAATAAAATATTTTTCATGATGTCCTTTATTAAAATACATTTAAAACAATTAATTTAATTAACAATACAATGTAAAAAAGTGAAATATAAACTGATCTTCTTTATTTAAAAGTTCAAAATTAGTATGTATCTACAACCTCGCCAAAGTTGATTGTTACTCGTACTTTAATTTGTGAATTTTGATCAGAAAGCAGCGGGGTTCCGTCAGAAAAGAGATGTACGAGTTTTGAATAAAGAAATCAAGTATCAAAATTACACGTCACCGCATCGTTTGTTCGTCGCAAGCGCACGCAAGAAGTCTTTTATCACGGTTTATTATACGTCCGCTATTCATTTTCACTTTGAACTCGCAGCTCGTCTCTTGACAATTTTTCTCCCTTTTGTTAGGCTAAGGAGGCGTGGAGGACTCACTAGATATGAATACAGCTCCTTAAGGAGGACTCAATTAGGGTTGCCAACTTTTTTAAGAAATGGTGATGTATATAATGACAGTACAAAAATGAGATTAAGAATGCACTGATAGAAAAGGCAGGCCCTTAATAGTTATACTTTGAGCAAAAACAACATTTCGTGCTTTTAAAATAATGACACTACAATCTAGCAGAATCAATAAAGCCGTGAGCTTCGTTCTTTAACCCCAACTTTACAATTTCCGACCGAGAATACAAAAATTGTTTCAGTAAAATACTGCAATCGAAAGATTTAATTCTGTTTATTTCAAAATTTTAGTCAAGATAAATAAAGTATTTTAGCTTTTTCTATTGCGAACGTGGATTATAAAGTATTCTCACATAAAATGGAGAACAATGCCTAATCTGTAATATTAGAATATGATTGGCAACCCTAGACTCTATCCACATTTGCATTATGAACATGATTTCAATGATATTCGCAGGCAGTTTGACAGCGTGAATGGTCTAAAATTATATCTTCTAATTAAGCGATTTAGCTATAAAATCATTATCTAAATAAGCTATACATTTAATTGGCCACTTTGCACATTAAAAACCTTAAAGGCAGAGGTTGGGAATGTTATTAAAGAACTGGTTTTGTAATTTGAAATTAAGATGGCATTTTAGTAGTAGGTATGTAAGGCGTATTTTGAATAAATGTTCGTAGAATTAAATAAATCCAATCAAAAGCTTGAGTTCTGATTGTGTGTACCACATAAATGTTTTGTACATTAACGAATTAAATAGGTTTATTAAAATGCAAATATAATCTTACTTAATATTATAAATGCGAAAGTTACGATGTTTGGATGTTTGTTACTCAATCACGCCAAAACGGCTGGACGGATCTGGATGAAATTTGGCACAGGCATAGGATACACTCCGGAATAGGACATAGGCTACTTTTTTTCCCGGAAACCCCAACCCCAACCCTAATACAACGCTGGCGAAGCCTCAAGCAAAAGCTAGTCTATTCTTCATCTCTTAAAATTGGAGAAGTTATTTAACATTGACTTATGGATATAAGTCGCGATAGACAAACACATTCATAGAAACTATTTGTCAAAATACTGAAAAGTTAATACAAATCTTCTGCAGCACTTCATTGGCATTGTCGTCTAGCAAAACTTTTGAAACTTACAGCGCTGATACCTCAAAACTGCACTGAAGTCATCAATGTAAAAATGTATGGCATCCTGATCACAGGACTAAAGTCACTGTACGGCGCGCCTCATCTAGTGCGTAGTGCATATTATCGATGTTATTACTAATCTCAAAAAACTTGGCAAGTGCAAGTTGGAGTTGCACAATGTGGGTTCCGCATAAACCTATGTTACTTACCTATTTTAGATTATCGAAGATTTTTTCCGGAAAGGCAAAAAAAGATTTCTAAATTACAGTAGGTACGGGTATCACAAAGTATTAGGTCTAGTGTTGTGTTATCAATCAGGCTTTACGCTGTCACTCGTTTGTTTTAGGGATGATTGATGCTAATAAAAAATCGATACCTATTATTTTCCAGGCTTTTAGCGGCCCATCAGATAGCTTTAGTTGGCATTGTAAAAGCTGCACTGACAGCCCTGTATAGGTTTAGTGATCCATTTGCAATTCCCAGTAACTGTAATACGTATTTTACGTATCGCGTTGTTTTGAAATTCAACATACATTTGTGTACTTGACTGTTAAAGTTAATAAAATCTATTGTATTAACCGCTAACTTATGTTTGAGCAGAGTGAGAGAATGTTGATTAGAATATATAAAATTTCCATTTAAGCTTGAATGTGGTTTAAAAATTGTTATTTGGTCGATTTATGCGACTAAGACATGGCTAAGTAATCTTTTCGATGCTCTTTGAAACTGGAGCTTTTTTTATCAAAGTTGAGGAATTAAGAAGGACAGGCGATCGTAAGAAGACTATTATGGCAGCTCCAGATTAGTGCCGTGAAGCTCCGAAAAAGGGCAGGTGAATGTGGACGGCTTCTGCTGGGTGTTTACGGGGTACGACGGGGTGTAGTTTATTTATGACGTAAATTAGTGAATCCGCGCGTGAATCCGTGAATTTGTGCGTACACTATTTTTCGGCATTTTCATAGTGATTTTTATAAATATTTTAGAAATAGCGTAAGTACTTGAGATAAGTCACGAAGAACCAAAGAAATAATTTGAGTTTAAAAGATTTGTTAAAGAACGCTATTTAGCCTTTGTCGTTAGATTTATAGGTCTATTATACATAATTAAAAGTATTAAAGTAATGTCAACAAAACAATCGTTATTTTCAATCACGTACCTATAGGAACTCCGTGCAAAATCAAACTCCCGGTGCTGAATTTTTATCGGTATATCCAAGAGCGGAGTTCTACGTGATACAATTTGAGCAGAGAATAACTACGGAACCCACGGCTGGCAATTATCCGGGAAAATGCCTGTTACCCGACATTATCCGATTAACTTAATAAACAATTAGCTGGTAGGAAATTTTAATTAAGGTGTTTGTTCGCTTTTATGTGCCATTGAGTTAGGAGCTCGTATGATGCTGTGTCGTTTGCCAACATTTGAATATGGTTTAATGTTTGTTTAGTGGCTCGGCTGGTCTTAAAGGATCATTTTTATTCTCTTAGGGATGGTAAGGTAGTGTTACTGTGTTATGAGGATGAGGGTAAAGTTGTTATTTATGTAAATTTCTGTTCCTGTATCGTTTTTAATGGTTAGTTTACGTATATTTAAGTAATACGTACGGGGGGCTGGGATAAGTCAGTTCAACAAAATTAATGTGCAATGCTCAAAAACATGTTTTGTCATTTCACCACCATGCAACTTATTTAGGTACTTTACAAAATAATTACTCGACAAACTTTTGATTAAAAACATGTCATTCGAAAAAAAGAAAACATTTTATCTCATGAAGCAACGTTAAAATAAAACCGAATTACTTTATATAAAATTTGATCGCAAGCTTACGATAGTCGCTTTTTAAAAATCAAATTTGCAATTTTATAAATACAATAGTTAAATTAAAACCTGTTACTGTGAAAATTAAATTGTAAAAATGTAAAAATAATTTAACATTTTCCGAAACATTTGTAAAGAGGAAGTATTTGCCAGATAAATGTTTGTTAAGCGAGTGTTTATAAAATAAAACATTTGCGGAATTAATTGTTTGTGAAATAAATATTGTAACCTGAACGAAAAACGTTTAATTTATTCAATGTTTAATTTATCAATGGGATTTTAATGGAACTTTAGTGCCAATACGTTAGCATTAAATGTAGTAATGTCTCAGTGGTAACAGCCTCGACTTACTTTGCTGGTTCGAACCAGGCATAGTTTTTTTGTACCCTTATTTCATCGCCAATGCTCTCAAAACTCGTTCATCGTCATCATCACTTCAGCCGATAGACGTCCACTGCTGGACATAGGCCTCTCCCAATAGTCCGCCATAAATAACGGCCCTGTGCATCTTGCATCCATCGGATACCCGCAACCCTTGCCAGATCATCGGTCTACCTTGTTGGAGGCCTTCCAACACTACGTCTTCCGGTACGCGGTCGTCTCTCAAAACTATGAAGAAAAATACGTGAGGAAATCGGTATATCCTAGAACCAAAAATTCGAGACATGTGACATCTGTCAATCCGCACAGGGCCCGCGTGATGGATTACGGCTTATTTTGTCTTCTAGAGAGGCCAAGGTCCTAACAAACATTTATTTTACTGTACAGCAAGGCGACCTGTAATGGTCGGAGACCGCTCGGACACCAAATGGGGTTGCACTTGTTGAATTTAAAAATAATTTAAGCAATAATAATAGATGATGTACTTTTATGCAATCAATGTGGATGGCGATGGATGTTTTGATATTGTTTATTTTAAGGAGGAAAGTTTACTGTGATTAGCAATACATATCTTTTCATTTTTTTTATATAGATTGAATTATTAATTTCTATTTTTGACTGCTCACGCATGTAAATGTTTAAATAAGTATTAGCAAAAGATATGAAGTCGGAGTGATTTAAGATTTTACTTTAAACTAAAATTCCAGCACAGCTAGTTCTCCAATTCTCTGATAAAGTAGTTTTTTCAGTAGGCTTATAAAAAAACCTTTTTTATTTGGACATAAATTATTCTCCTTCTTCTTCCTGCCATTATCCTATACTACTGTGAATTTTGTAAATCAATATTACATTTGAAATATGTTTCTTTCACGATTAATTTAATAGTAAATATATGTTTAAAAGAAAACATGATTGAAAAACCAGAAAAAAGAATATAGCAGAAAGAAATTTCACAGTAAAATACGATACCACGATAATAACACATTATTGAAAGCTAAACCTCATTGAGAAAATTAATTACAATACTCATTTACTTGTGCGTAGCGTTTAAATCACTGTTTACTAACATAGCATGTCATTAAGTCACGTGACGTTAACATAGAATGTCAACTGGCTGATTACAGGGTAATTGATATGGCAAGCAGTAGAAATTATTGCGCACACCTTACTTTGTTACTTACACCAGAGATAGCAAACCTATGACACGCGTGCCGGCTGTGGCACGCACGCGTGTCAATATCTGGGCACGCTATTGCAATTTTTTTTTTAAATATATTGTGTATTGATTCCGTATTTTGTAAGATTGTAAGGTAAGAAAGAAAGTTTTTTTTATTTTGGTAGTTTCTTTTTCGGGTTAGTTTTTTTTTTTGTATTAATTGTATATCCCACTGCTGGGCTAAGACCTCCCCTTTTTCTTTGTCTAGGGTGACCACCGGCCATGTTTGCCCCGCGAACATGATGAGATCGTCACTCCACCTTCGCCGCGGGTTAGTTACCTGACAAAAAAGAAATAATAATAATTATAGGTTTTTTTTAACATCTCGGTAATTTGCAATAGCGGAAATCACATTAAGACTTCTTCTGAATACAAAGTATTAAAAAAAAAAACAAAATTTTCTGCTTTTCTCTACCATAATAAACATAATAATATTATATCAGCGTTTAGTCAGATTATTATATTTTATCTATCCCTACAGCGGTCAACCTGAGCCCGTAGGCAGTTCAGAGATTTCCCGATTGGCCACTGTAGTTCGTATCCCGGCAGCAGATAGCCAGCCGGGGAGATAAAATTTAGAGTAGGATATCTTTCCCACTACAATTTACGTGTTTGGTTTAAATTCACAAGTAGCGACTGTATTAGTGTGATGTTTTATTTATTTATTGCCAATTTACACTGACAGTTCACACCACACATATACATTTTAGGCACATATTACTGGATAGCGATAAGTACACAAAGCATTTTAAGAACTTTAACATAATAATAATGAATAATAATAATCATAAAAATAATGTCATAATGAAACGTGATGTAATGTTAATATTATAAACCACATTTTCCGATAAAGGTTTACCATCCCTGAAGAAAACATTACCTATGATAATTAGCATGCATAACTCATAGCTAAAGTTATGGCTAGTCAACGTGTAAGTAGGTAATGCGTTTTCTACCGCCATTAAGCGTGAGTTTAAAATCTAAGTTTTTTTTAGTTATGTTTTTACTACTTTTTACCCCTACGCATTTCTTTCATTCGTGCATTCTTGTGTGCACTTTCCTGCAATCTACAATCACTATTATAATCTGTCCATCAAACATTGTATGTACAATAAGCGTGGTTAATCATTGGCGCGGTTTTACAATATTTTTTAGATTTCACTAGCTTCTGCCAGCGGTTTCGCCTGTGTGAAAGTGGAAAAGTGTCCCAACTGTTTGTCTGTTAACTTTTTATTTTATTTTATTTTATATGTACGATACATCCAAAATAAAAATAAAAGTAAAGTAAAATTTTATTTCAGGATATGGTTTACTCTTGTGTCAAGGTTGGTAGCACATCAGACAACAAACTGTCAAAATTCTGCAGACGATTTTCAACTCTTAACTGTAATATAAAAAGGTTCAAAATGTATTGGAGAAATCTGACAAATTTGTATAGTCTGATGTGCTGCGGACTGTACAAACATTAGTATATCGTTTTTTTTTTTTTAATTTTATTTTACTCGTATTATGCTTTTCTTTAAAATAGTTTTAAATACCTACTAATATGAACTAGTTTGTATTGCTATTTACAATTTGTAATCTGATTTTCAGAGTAATCACTCTCCCTAATCAGAAATTGAAATCACAATCATTTGCACTAATCACTGCCAGTTTATTTTACGTTAACGCGATCGACGCGTTTATGACGTTCAGTGCTTCGATTGGTCCGCACTGAGCTCTTAACCAATCAGAAAGAGTCAAACACGATAAACGATTATATCGCGTTGACGTAAAAACCACTCGCACTCGGCGTGCTAGTCATTTATTATCTACGTTTTATTATAGTTGAGTGTAACCGATGCGCGTTTTTGTTCAAGTTATAAATGATCTTATCAGTGTTCCTACTGGTCTTAACTACAATCAACATTCTGTCTATTAACAGGTCTATTGAATTAATGAAAGGTTCTCATTGATCAATGATAGTAAACGTAGGAATTTCCATTGTTATAAGAATAACCATAAACTATGTCTTTTTAAGTAGGCAAGACAAACTGCTCGTAGAACGCCGAAAAGTTCTGGTGTCGCAACCGTATACCTATCGATGTCGCATTCGAAGGTTTTCAACGGCAAACCGATGGATGCGAGACGCACAAAACCGATTTTTGTGGTGACACTTGAGGCAGGCTTTTGTCCAACAGTAGACGTCTTTCGGTTGAAAAGATGATAATAATGAAGTCCATTTAGCTCAGAACCATTTGTTAATTTGTTATGACTACCTACATCATTTTTAAACTTCCATTTTCACATCAAAAATACTCATGTAATCAAAAGCTTTGAACTCTCAATCCCCTGGACTCAAATTTAAATCCGCAATTACACATTCAAAAAATGGCAAGGCGAATGGCGAGGCGAATGAAGAGGCAAAGATATAAATACGGAATAATTGTTCTTCTTCTTTCTGCCCATAACCCATATTACTTAAGGTCGGCGCAACTCTTCCACTTCGTCAGATCAATTCAAATCACTCCTCACACAATCCATCCATCCAATTCTTTGGCGGAATAACAGTTCTCATTTTAAAAATAAAAAACCTAAGCTCATAACATTTCATTCCAAAGCTCGTTTCCCCCTTTCTTTCCGTGATGTTTGTCATCAAACGTACGTCACACAAACGGCTGGCGCGCGGGTGACGTGCGTCCCCCGGCGTATCGCTGATGACGTCAGTTCCTGCCCCATCCGGCTCGCGATCGCTATTAACCGCGATCACATTTCTATTTAACAGATTAAGTTATATTTATAGTGATGAACATTGTATGCGGAGTGTTCATAATGTACACTGTACAGTATGTGCCACTGGAGCTGCTATAAATGTGGCAACCTACTGGGCCCAAAAACTTTGAGGGAAGCAAAATCCATCGATTCGAGAAGAAGAAGAATGGCCGTCAGGTCTTGGTGATTCTGAAGTTAGGCTCTGCGAATTTTGGAGTAGTAAATAATTTTTGGCGCTTGAAAACTCGTACAAAAATAAAGGTTAGGTAGTCGTAAAATATACCCCTTTTTTACCCACTCTAATGTAATCGTTCTCCTTAAAAAGCCTTTGTAGCTTAATATAACATTGAATTCTAAATGCCCATTTCCCCCATTCTTTTAGTGACGTTTGATGTCAAGCAAACGTCATATAGACGACAGCCGCGAGGTTCACGTGCGGTGTATCGCTGTTGACGTCAATTCCTGCCCCCTCCAACCCACGATCATGTTCATCGGGATAATTTATTGTGCTTAGTTTTTCGTAACTGCACCAAATTGATATCTATCAACGTTTCCTTTCACAACATCACTAAGTGTTACTGTGTAACTGGCTAATTTTGATGCATAGGTACTATCTCTATCATCGAAAATGTTAATACTAAATATCAAGTAGGTAAGGTATTACAGATAATAATAAAATAAAAGCCTGCCTGCTATAGCCGAGAGATGGGAGGGGAACTTGACAAGATATGGTTTTAGTCAGTAAAAGTTTGACACGCGTTTCACCCTAGAGCGGAAGAAATCATGGGACAAGGGCAGGAAGCATCGAACGACTGGTCTTCCCGTCCGATTATAATTTAGGAGTCTTTAACACTAGAGTGAATAGGTTTTTAATAAATTAGTGCGCCTCACCATCAACGATTTCATCACTACTTATGGGATTGCAATCAACCACTAGTTTATATCTTATTTAGGGTGCATATGGAGCCCCATCACGATCTTCGGGGCCCAAGTCAACCTCCCCTGCAAGTTGGGGCACCTGCCGATCAGCGGACGAGGCTCTGGCGCTGGCTTTCCCTCTTAGGGTTGGGAGGTCAGACGGCAGTCGCTCTCGTAAAGGCCACAAAAGCCAATAAATATGGATAGAATAGGAAAGTTTGTTGCCACGGATAGGGCGCCGCCGCAAAACGGCGCGCAGGAGATTCGCCCGACTCCTGTGGCAAGTGGGCGAGGGCTACCGTGAGCGGACCCCGGGCACCGAGGTGAAAGCCAAGGAAGCAACCGGGACTAGCGCTGAGATGATGATGACTAGTTATATCAACAAAAAAAAAGGTAGATCGGAAACTGCAGAAAATTATGCAAAGGACCATATTAGCGTACTAGCCTTTTTTTTAAAAAAAAACTAACCCTTCATTGCGTCAGGTGGTCGCCTGGTTCATTTGATTATAATCTTCCATCCCCCATAAGAAGGGTCGCAAATAATGCGGTCAGATCGCCAAACGTCATGAGGCTCACCCTACTTATTTCTTTCAATTTAACGTTGATACGTGTTTTCATAGGATTCGCAGCATATTTTCTGCTTACAAAAGAACCCAACTATGTGAGTAAGTTTATTATGGGATCGCATTGTGTAGGGTGCAATATGATTATGAAGTTATTAAGGGTGTTTAGCAAAAGGCGGTAACTAGTTTTTAGCCTGTAGAATCAAAATAAAGATATATTGTGAATTAGTGTCAGTGCGTCCCGCAAATAAGAAGTTTTACTTCCTTTTTTTCTGTGTATAACTCTGATGATAACTATCATTAAAGTTCCTACTTGGAACATGAGATGGTACAAATGTGTCGACACATGTTGCGTCCCACACCAGAGGCCTACTCGTACCGACTCTATATGGAACCTACATCATGTCTTCTGGTATCTTCCCATCTTCATAAACGATCGGTACACATGGTGACAAGCGAGCTCGCCTTACTAATCAGATGCTGGAATGAAGTGCTATGCGGCCTGCACTCTTGCATCAGGACAGATCATGCTGACTGGGACTGTTGACAGTTTCACCGCAGTGGCACCGACGCGGGGCAACATAGAGTGGATGTCAAAGCTAAGCTCGGGCTTAGCAGGAGAAAAGGAGTCGGCTCCCTTTCCTCTGCAGCCAGCATAAGCTTAGCATTCGATTTAAATGAAGTGTTCAGAAGGTTATAACGTAGGTATAATGCTGCAGAGTCACACGTCTCAACTTCTCTGAGAGGATAGGTATAAAAAAACTATACTATAAGCGTTCAACATGCACGTCAAACATACGACAGTAAATTATGCGGCTTTTTTTATTAACCTGTCAAGATTGTCACGTAAGTACCTAAATACAAATTGTTGTTTCGATTGAATAGTCTGTTGATAAAAATAATACTGAATCTTGACCCTACAATTCGATCCTTAAATTAGGTAGTTACATATTTAAAGTAATGTAAGTACATCGGAAAGCACATAAAGCGAGACTCGCATATCCAGGGCGTTAAGTTCTTTTTGAGTTGATTTGAAAAAAAAAAGTACAAAAAAGTACCTATATCAATATAAGTCAGACCCAGCCATTGAAGTCATCTTGTTTCCGCCTGACAGAAGGCCTTTGAATACCTTCTTTAGGCGGTCAAACAAGCGCTCGCTCAACGATTGCTTCATGTCAGCAACATTGATACCTAACGCTTCCGACATACTCCAATATTTAGGTAGGCATATGTTTAGTTAGAGCGGTGGTGGCCAAGCAGTAATGGCCCCGACTTACGAGTTGTAGGTCGCGGGTTAAAACCCAGTCAGGCACATTACTTTGTGCAATTTATTTCATCATCACTACTCTCAAAACGGTTAAGAAAAACATCGTGAAGAAACCGGCATGTCCTAGAACCAAATATTCGAAGACATGCGACGTCATAATGAAGCAAATTCAAGTTTTGATCATTTAGAAAGATGCAAAATTAACCACGCGTCCCGTGACTAGTCCCTTGAAGATGATCTACTGTTTGAAGAATGTAATTCATCACACTTCACACAATTAGCTTCCCCTTCGCCAAAGCTTAAGGGAACATCTCCCGTAAACGCTTATCGATCGTTTGACAAGGAAACTTTTAGCGAAGTCTTTAAATCTGTCATCTTTATTGTTTGTAATTTAGTTTACAGGCACTTAGTTTCTTTTTTCTGTCAAGAATTTTCATATAACACAAAGTTGGTGTCCTGAAATCGCACTAAGGGGTCGCGGCAGACCAAGAAGGAGATGGCGAGACGACTTGAAACACAAAATCGAGAACATTGGAAAGAATGGAGGGAGGCCTTTCCTCAGCAGTGGGATAATATGGGCTAAAAATAATAAAAATAAATAATATTCCCAATACCAGTGGAACACATTTTTATTTTTTATAAAAAATTAAATAAGTAATATTTAAATATGCATATAGATTAAATAAACGGATTATTTTATTTCTCAATAATAAAACAAAATAATAATTATCCTCTATTTACTCACAATACGCATTGGCATCGCCATTACTCATTGTGAAGCGATTAGTCGCGAGAATGATACCTACACAGCCACAGCTAAGAGGAAACACGATTTTCCTGTAGAAAACCTGCGGTTAGCAAACGAAATTAATGAATAATAAGGAAAAATCCTTCACAAAAAACAACCGCACATTTCAGGGTCCCTATGATTTGTTAAAGCGATTCCAGATTAGGGAGCACAGCCGGTGTCGGGTAAATTTCGATTTCCGTCTATTGTAAAGGTCTGCGAAAATGAAATCACTTGTTAGGTTCGCCGAAACAGAATCACTTTTACGCCAATTCGGTCCTGCTCAGCCAATATATCCTCAGTCAGTTCAAATGGCGATTTTGCCGCCATTCTCCCGCGATTTATTCATGACGGCACGGTATTATATGAACGTGTATTTTTTTAGAACCCTGTTATTTATTTGTCGGTAGTGCTGAAGTATTATGGCTTATTGCTAGACTTTTACTAGAAAATAACGTTTTTACGACGACAGAGGAAGGAAATAGTGTTGCGTGTCGCTCGAGAGTTAAGGCTTGCAAGAGTTAGTATCGACTGTTGTGGAAACAGACTTTACTCAGGCATTCTGTCTGTTTATTTGTTTATATCCGCTCTATAAGTAATGTACATTAGCAGTGATAGATATCGATTGACTGATAGTTTATAGATTAAACTAAAAATCACTAATCTGTCAATTGATAAAGAAAAGTCAACACAATGAAGCACAGCGTGTCTCTCTTCTTCTCTTCTATCTTCCTCTTGAAATTGTCCTTTGTTACAAGTCTTTTTCTCCTATTTTGTCTTGTCACTCTTCACACTATCATTAACTCCTTTTTATTTCATATCACTTCTTCACTCCTTGCACAATCCATCCATCTTTTCTAATTAAGTGTTTAAATTATTATTTTTGAAAAAATATGAAAACAATATACGACCCCATATTAAAAAATAACTTGTAACTTTCCAAGCATTTGTACATTGAATTTTTATCACATAGTAGATGTGATAAGAAATAATATGTGACCGAGATATTTGCAATTTGCGGCAAAATTTTGATCGTTTTAATGTTGTGGAGGGCGATACATGAAACCCTATCGATTTGTAAATACAGGTACCTATAATAAGTTTTTTAATTCGAATTACTTAACGCATCATCATCATCATCATCATTTCAGCCGAAAGACGTCCACTGCTGGACATAGGCCTCCCCCAAGCGCCGCCACAAAGACCGGTCCTTTGCGTCTTGCATCCATCGGCTTCCAGCAACCCTGACCAGGTCATCGGTCCACCATGTGTTCACTTAACGCATACAGGTACGAAATTAATTTCTTCAAAACGATCAAAATTTTGCCGTGTATAATATGTTATAAAAGAGGGTCCCCTTAGTTTCTTGCACATTTGTCTACAAAAAAAAAGAGAAATTCACTTTGGAATATGCAATTACATATTTTTTCCGCCCGACTGACTTCTTGATTATTCAAAGTGCACGTAAATATTTGATTAAAATAAATCCAATTATCGAAATCTTTCAACACCCATCCAAAGCTTTAACCAATGAGAATATAACGAAAACTACTCCTAAACAGTTTATTATAAATTACAAGATTATACTTATGTTTGCACATTTCTTTGAAGAAAACTTTTTATTTCTCAAGCAAAGAAATAGCTAAAAGAAAGACAAGAAGTTTATTATTAAAGTTTATCTTATTCGCCTCGGTTGCCGAATTGGTTATCAAATAAAACTTTGGCAAAACAAATGTGTTTGGTTAAAAAGGCGGGTGTTCGGGTATGCTTCGCTCCGGTTTCGTATGTATTACTTATTTATAGAGTTTAACTCTGAAATTCAGATAAGTGCCATTAATTTACGGCAGACAGGCAACGCCGATTTGGTATCAAAATACTTTCGTATTTATTTTGTGTTTTTTTTGTAAGTTTGTGGGCCAAAGTGATATGTGTCAGAGAGTGACAGAGTTTTGGCATTGCTGGTATGTTTTCTGGTTACGTTTTCGGATTGGTTCGTCTTTGTTTGTTTTTCAAAAGAAATACCGAAAAATAAACAAGCTATAATTCAATTTTTCTGTGGGTGCTACCGCCTTGCTACGCCCCTTGCCCCGCCTACTGACTGACGTAGCGCTTCGGGGATCACCGGATGCGTAAGCGCAGTTGAACTTGAAAACACTGAACTTATGAACGCCATTTAGCATTAATTGCCCGAAGGTTTTTATGAGGTAGGTAGTACATTTATCAAATAAAACCCCTACCACTCCGGGTAAAGCTGAGTGAGTGTCAGACTTTTACTGAAAAAATTCACCTCTTATACTTCGTCAGTTGCCTTTTGCCTAAAGTAAAGAATCACGATTGGATGGATTTTTTTTATTTGATATCAACTAATGCTTGACTGCGATCCCACCTGATGGTAAGCAATAATGCAATCGTTGATAGTGAGGCGCACTAGTTTATTAAAATCCTATTCACTTTAGCCTTGAAGACACAAAAATTGCAATCGGATGGGAAGACCACAATTATCAGTTCGGATCACAATAGCTACCTAAATAATAATACCCTACAGCTGTCTGTAGGGTAAACTAGTGCGCCACAATATCAAGGATTGCATCATTGCTTAGCATCAGGTGGGATCGCAGTCAAGTATTCGTTTAGGTATATCAAATATTTTTTGTTTATTATAAAATCAATTATTCATTTAGACAAGAACCCAATCGTGATTCTTAAAAGGCTTAATTCCTTTGAATTAAGCCTTTTAATAATCTTAATTTAATCTCAAATAAAACTCAGTACCTAACTAAATAATATTCCAGGAAAATGGTTTTAAAAAGCAATAATGATCTGAGGATTAAAAAATATTGCTGGAAGTAATTATCGGCCGACAGCGTTTGAAAGCGCCGTGTTGCCTAGAAAATATGAAAATACGGTGATACTGATAGTACTCTTGGGAAAAATATTCTAGAAGCTTTTATTACTAAGTTATCGCCTTTTCTATCTATTCAATTTGTTCACGTAAATACTTTAAATACTCTAAATTTCAACCTGTTTATTTGTCACTAGCTTTCTGCCAGCGGCTTTGCCCGCATGAATGAAACTTTGGACAAGCATTTCATCGCTTTAGGGGGTTTTTTTTATGGTAGGTAAAAATCATCGAATGACGAATCCCACTCTTGAGCGGAGCGGGAAACAGTGTCAGACTCTTACTGACTAAAGAACCTACCCCGTGCCTTCCTTGCCTTATTCCCAGAGCTCCGGTGTAACGCTTTCGCATCAACCCTCAGCTCCGGGAGGCTTCGACCCTGCAGGGTTCCTACGGTTTGCTGACAACTCCTTCAGGCGCGCGGGAACGGAGCGCGCCGTCGACGACTTGGGCTCGGTCTGGACTGCTACCAGACGACCGGACGGCGAGCTACCCATTGCTCACCGTCCGCAAGCCAGTGTCTACGGTGGCCGGATATCGGCAGGATCGCGGCGGCGACGGCTACGGCGAGTGCGCCGTTGCCTTTGCCTTATGCGGTCAGCCTCCTCCTTTACGAGCATTACTGCCTCGCAGAAGGAGGCGACCGCCTGCCACTCCTCCTCGCTGCGGACCATGGCCTGAACCAAGGCCCGGCGCGAGAGGTCGCCGCCGCCGATCACCCCCACGAGGGCACGGCGTTCCTCTTCCCAAGCGGGGCACACTTCTACCGTGTGCTCCACCGTGTCCTCCGGGCTGGCCACACAGTGGCGACACCCGGGTGTCTCTTCCGCACAGAACCGGTGCAGGAACCTCCCGAACTTGCCGTGTCCGGTGAGGACCTGCGTCATGCGGAAGGTGAGGACGCTGTGAGGTCTATCCAGCCACATCGCTTTAGGGGGTGATATTTGGAAAATTCTTTCTTAGTGTTCGCCTACGTCATAAAAGGAAGCCTTGTGCCAAATTTTACTCTTCTAGTTCCTGTAGTTTCGGCTATGCGTTAATATGTCAGTCAGTCAGTTTCTCTTTTATTTATATACAGGGTGTCATTGACATCGTAGCACAAACGAATACCATAGAACCAGTACATCATTCTAGACCCCAGTGGTGGAATTTTTTGCCGGAAAAAAAACATTTTAGTTGCCGGCAAAAGGAACATACTTACGAGTAAAACTAACATAATTTGAATGCCGCGTATTGTATAAAAACTTCTATTACGTTTTGTTTCCAAGATCTGTTTGAAGTTATTAGGTATTAACTTAGAATAATTTAGGCAGTAGGTACTTATTTAGAATAATTTATCAACTAAACTAAGCCACATTCATTATCAAATGGACAGCCGCAACGACTAATTCTCATAAAATCGAGGTAATAATTAAGGCATTTAAGCAAACTGTGTAGTTTTATATTAACGTTGTACAAATTAGCCTATCTACCACCTGAATCTTAATTTCAACTTCGCGCGGAACTTATCTTGATGGCGCACGAATTGCGAACGGCTCGATGCGCTCTTGAGTACGCGGACATCAAAAAACAATACGTTAAGGCGCAGATTTACGCCAGCGACGATGAGCGAACAAAAGAGGAGTTAGCGGCTCTTCCCGCGCGTCAAAAATAGTCAAATAATAATTTGTTCATTATAGAGCCCAATATAAATAAAAGACGTATATCAAAAGATTGATAGATAGATTAAACTTTATTGTACACCAAAAAGTAACAGAACTTATACAAAACCTAAATCAATGGTAGACAAATGGCAGGTACAAAGCGGTATTATCGCTGACAACGATATCTACCAGACAACCTTAGGATGGATCGTAAGAACTAAAACAATAATACAAGATTAGGTTGCTAATTAAATTATCTTTTAGTTTGTGAAAGTTCCATAAAAATACACCCAATGGTTTTTACCTGCGTTTTTCATTTTGTTTGTCTGTGTTAGACGTAACTTTAAAAAACAAACTACACCAAGTTCAATGAAAATAGATGTAAATATTCATATATTAAATTATTAGGCAAACAGTCTAATTTTATACAAAAACAAAAATGGCTCCATAGATTTATATTCACATAACTCGACAAAATGTGTAGAGCAGCGGGTTTTTTTTTTGGCTGGTCTCACAATAGAAGTGGTTCAAAATTATGGGTGTGTATAATGATCCTTTTTAAGGGAAGCCCATCTGTTGTATCAACTTTGTGTAATTTTTTCAAAACATACCGACTAGCCGTTTAAACGTGATGTTGGTTTTAAAATCATCAAAAGTCTTAAATATTTCTCCCTTAAGTGGGTACATCAAGTAGCTACTCGAACCTGTCAAAACTTTCCCCGTCTGCCAAAACACAACACATGTCGACGCACTCATTTAAAATTTCGCCGTTGTAAATCGTCTGTTGAGTTGGCACAATGTCAAAATGGCGGAACAATTACGTTGTCAAGTCCTTAAGGTGGCCTGTCCCCACTCGCCTAGCGTCAACGTCGAACATGCTTGTCGAACAGTTTGTTGTTTTATTTAAAGCAATCCAACGCGATGTTTGGTGAAAAGGCAACAGGATAAAAGTGAGATAACGCCTGAAAATTCTTTTGGTATTAGGTAATTCCGTGATTTACTTGAATATTTCACAAAAGTTGTAGGTTTTGAGAAAAATCGATATTATTTACAATGTCGATTAAATGCGCAAGGTTCCCGTTGAAGTATTTTTTAATGCATAAAGTCATTGTGGAGGGCCAGAGTTCACGTAAAATAACAAAATTTTAAAAGTCTGTATTGGATTAGTATTTACATGTGTATGTTTTGATTTCTATAGAAGTCTAGATAATATCCACAAAATAAATATTTATGCGAAATATCTGAAGAAAGATGTGTAACAACATCATAATCACGTAAGAGCGGTTGTATAAATAAGTACATCGGGTTGGCCGCTCTTAAGGATTACACGTCGTCACGCCACACTCCCCGTCGACCAGACAACTTGGCTCGTCAGTTCACGTCAGATCCCCGACCGGCAAGCTCTTTACCACTTTAATACCTCGTTTTATGGAAGATTGTCAAAGTTACGCGCGAAAACAATGGGAGAGCACGCCAGAGCTCGCCCGGAATCGCTGAATAAAAAAGAATAGCTAATAAAATGATCATGCCGGATGTTGTTTGTGGGTGAACGTCAATTTTTTGCTTATAAAAGCTCGCGCTTGTTTGTGAATGGCTGTTTATTTTATTATTAAATTCTGTCTTACGAATGTTTAGTTAGCAAATTATTTTAACATCTTCGCTTTTTATCGAGGTCGGAATTTTTGAGGTAAAACAGTGAAGTTTTAGATTTACGATGGGAGAAGAAAAATATGTTTATCGGCTCGTTTCTCGGGTACTTTTAATCTAGACACGATACTCTTACTTTGGTAATGGTAGAACTTTTTATATTGAGATTACTAAAGGCTTATAGAACTCCATTAAGCCAATCGTCGCTAATAGATGAGGACAAGACCTTAGCCGAGACTTCTCGGCTAAGGTCTTGTCTTGTCTTTATAAGTGCTTTATATTGCTTTGGTACTTGCCAAAGCAATATAAAGCACTTATAAAGACGGTTTAGTTATGAAAAGATTCGATTTATGGATATTACATTATCTAAAACTTAAATACGTCTTCCTTTTATAATTTAGGTGAACTTATAAATAATCCTAGCTTGAGCAAATCGCATAGAACAGAGGATTAGAAATATATGAAGTCAGAAGATAAATGGTAGCTTAGTTCTAAGCGGTAATCTGGCATAAAAGACATTGAGTAAGTTCTACAAAAATAAGTCTGAAAGAGCGTAGACGACAATGCACTTATGAAACAGTACGAACAAGCAAGACTATATTTTATTGCACTTTAAGCATTATAAATACCGCCTATAGCGCTCCCCGCCCCATCTGCTATATGACGTGTGAATAACACGACAATTTAGACATAAAGAAAACTTAACAACCATTTAAATATTAGTAAACATTGCAACTAAAAATTTAACAAACTATTTCTGAATTTTTAAACTCATATTTTAAAATTGTTGTCCACATTTTTATGTTCTGTTCATTTCATTATGTTTTCGCATGCTCTTTAGTATAGTTCGCAAACTATTTTAACAACGCGCGTGTTTTAAATCAGAGTTTAACACAATGACACATACATATTAAATTCTGACGTATATTTACGTAGGATTGTGGGGTCATTACACTGCATTGCGAAGTGGGTGCCTAATTAGGTTCCTTTCGTTACGTCATGCCAAAGTTTTTGACTGTCGCTACGTCGATAGCGAATTAAAAACCGGTTGTACTGGTTTTTACGAAAATTATTATTAGTGCCTGGAATCTTTATCATGAACTTGAAACTGAAAAACATACATATCTTTACGGCTTTCTAGTTTTTAAGGGGAAGTTATACGCCTTTTGATAATAATATATATTTTTTTAATAATCAAATTTTTTTTATGGTTAATGATTTCTACAAATGCGTATGTAATACGCATTGTTACATAGGTTTACTTATTACGTTGTTTACTTGTACGCTTGTTAGTTGAGAATGGAACAGCATAAACTTTATTGTACACTAAAATATTAACAAAACTTTTAAACAAAGTTATCTATGGGTAAAATACAATAGCTTTAAATATGTAAATTATTCTACTTATTGTTTTATGTGTACTTATATAAATAAATTAATTAAAAAAAAAACAAATCCAAGTGCCTTTTAAAGGACCTAAAATCGGAATACCATCTCTATTTTTGTCCATCCTTCAATTTGTCGTATAATCTAATTCTGTTTGTTGACATAGGTATAAAGCTGGAACGCTAACTCAGTATAAACCTAGTAACTATGTCCTCTAAAGGAATTCGATTAACTACAGCAAGATTAAAGCGTGTCCTGCAATATAAAATCTACTTCCACGTCTCCACTTTCGTGTTTTAATTTTCCTCGTAGTAACCGATTTCTTTTTTATCAGGGAAAATTACCAGGCTCCTAGAGGTGAAGTAAGATTAATTTATAAATAATCTTTTAATCATGCTGTTACTGAAGTAACAAAAGCGAAATTTTTACTAGAGGATTATGCTTCAAGATTATCGACATGGCCTGAAGAAACGCCAAACTGAAGTGGCGGTTCGAACTGTTCTTAGAACAAATTTTCGATGAAGCCGAAAGCTTCTAGTGTGGCAACCGTATATTCAAAGATGCAGTTTTGGTCCTGATAGAAGATGCGAAACGAGACTTAGAGGTAACTTATGTCCAACAATGGATGTCTTTCGACTGAAATGATGATGATGACGATGCTTCAAGAAGTGAAAGTTGATCTTCACAAAGAATATTCTGCTCAAGATAGGGATGCCTGTCTTGTTTTAGGCACAATCTAAAGAAAGAAGAAAGAAAGAAGCATTCTTTCTTTCTTTTTCGTAGATCTTTTTTTAGATGGGAAATGATTACTTAAATCAGTGAAGCTTATCAGACTTTTACTAACTAAGACCTACGCAGCTTTACTTTCTATTTGAGTTCCAGAGCGGCGGTAGATAACTTTTAAAGGACACCTCCAAACTAAAATGAAAGTGTGGTTTTCCACCCTGGAAAACTACCCTTTCTGGAGGACTAAATAGTGAAAGATAAGAGGACAAGAAAAGTGTATATGTTCGTCTTTTATGGCGATGTCAAATCCCGTGAAGCACACAATTTATTGTAGACTTATAGACTAGACTATACTAGACTAGACGGTTTTGCTACTAACCGATTAGCTATCGGTCTCTCCATACGATAACCCAGTGAGTTAGTCGACAAGTTCCTATTATAATTAACTCTGACATAATGCCACGTGTTAGTTTATGAATCGTTTTATAATTGATACGCGGTCGACTCTGAATGGCTTGCGCGGCTGCGTGCGCGCCGATTTAAATCCTTGGTATTGTATCATAGTAAATGATTTATTATCTTCAGTGTTTTATTGTTTACCCTAAAGTTGCGATGCGAGTTTTATAAAAATGTGTTTATGTTTTAAAATTATGAAATGTTTAGAAGACATTTATCTGACTCTGCATTAAATTAAAGCTTCAAGTTTAGCGCTAATATAATAAAGAAGAAAGTTTGTGAGTGTTTTATTATAATATAACTAGCGACCCGCCCCAGCTTCGCAAGGGTGCAAACTCGCGAATAATACATGCGTAATATATTAGTATTGCACTAATATATTACGCATGTCCATGTCATGTTCTTATAAATCTTCCTCATGAATCACTCTACTTATTAAAAAACCGCATCAAAATCCGTGGCGAAGTTATAAAGGTCTAAGGACAGACAGCGGGAAGCGACTTTGTTTTATACTATGTAACTAGCGACCCGCCCCGGCTTCGCACGGGTGCAATGCAAAATATACCTACTACAGAATGTCCTTATACACAACGTTCACAGCTTTTTTGTCATTAGCCAATACAAACATGTTTTGCTTAGACGTTACTCTTGACAGCGCGACATATAATTGGCCATGTGAAAAACACTCAACACTCAAGTCTAATCCTGCAACGTTAAAAGTTTGACCCTGCGATTTATTAATGGTCATTGCAAAAGATATCTTTACCGGAAAAATATATATATTATTTAAGGTACTTAAATGGATAAGGATTAATGCTGTATTGTTTAAAATCACTTCGTAAATAACCATTTTTTAGTAAAGAATAAAAATGGTTATGCTGGGTTATCCCTAAGAGATAGACATATACCATCGCGGACTTTTTTGTTGAACTTTTTAAGGTGAACAATACTGTAGTACATTATTTTGGTCTATCTCGTAGGGTTCAGCCAGCGTTTGCAATATAAGCGCAAAAAAACGTGCTTATTTACGACATCACATTAGAAACCTTTAAATTTATCAGTGTTTCTCTACTATATTATGCATTTATTATACATACAAACCTTCCTTAAGAATCAATCTATCTATTAAAAAAAACCGCGTCAAAATCCGTTGCGTAGTTTTAAAGATCTAAGCATACATACGGACATACAGCGAAAGCGACTTTGTTTTATACTATGTATATTGATAATATATTCCACAACTATCACACAACGTCGTCTAGTCCCAAGCCAAGCAGAGCTTGTGTCATGGGTTAGTTACCACCTGGTCACTAACTACTAGACCAACAGGCCAGTCAGTGGCCAGTGTATGTGTGTGAACTACCCATTGCTTTCCATCCGTAATCCCCCATTTCCTATCTTGCTTGGGGTCGGCTACCAATCTAATTAAATGCGGCTGTTTAAGTGTTTACCAGTGTTTTAAATATGATAATATAATACCACTTCTATTATTTTACAACATCATTAAAGATGTAAATGTTAATAAAATAACCAGCTGCGGACGTAATGACGAATGGCTTGTTATTTCATTAATCTGTAGTAATAATTATGACGGCTACTAATTGAGTGGGTGACTATTTTATAACATTCCAGTTCTTAATAGATTAAGGAGTTTTATATTATGTTTTTTGGTTGTGTACGAACGCCAGTTCGTAGGGAACATTTGATAGACTTTTTTGTAGACTTGTTTGTCATAAGTAATGTAGAACATTTATGACAGTTTTTTTGACAACCCTTCCAAAATACGTAACAATATTGCATGTTCTTAGGAAGCTTTGCGTCTGTTTCGTTCTATATAATTAATATCGCAATCTCGTAATCTATATAATTAATATTATGAAGAGGAACTTATCTCTGTAATACCTAGATATTATTTATAATTATAGATAGCATGCTATATACATCTAAAAATAATATTGCAAAGAGGAACAACTTTAATTTTGATTTGTAAGAAAATTGATTACAAACAACTACATAATTGATTTCAAACTTTTTATTACCCGTAGAAAACTGCTTTATTTGTTTATGAAATAAATTATGAATATTTAATTTATTATATAAAGGCGGACTTAATGCCTTATCACTGAGTAATATTGGCTACATATTTATAAACGTATATATTTCCTATTTTCATGCAGTCAAAGCCTTTTATAGGGATAATAGGTGCATATATTAATAGATATTTTATCATTCCAACGAAGATAAAAATAGATGGCCCTTCTACGAAGGGCTGGATGCTAAAAAAGGCACTAAGTGATGATATAAAACTAGGTGGTAACAGGTAAATCCACATGTAAACTGATAAATTTATATACTTTATCGAAGTGTAGCGAACTTTCAAGTTGTTCTGAATTGATGAGAAACTATATATTCCTAAGCGTCTCAATATTTTTGACCGTAGGAGTTTTGCTAACTGTAAGTTAGTTAAAATTATTTAAATTAAATCATAGATCTGACGCCATGAATTGCATCAGACTACCTACATAAATATAAAGAGAAAGAGTTTTGAACGTTTTAATCAATAATTATTTATTGTACACCTTAAACAACTTATAAACGGATAACAAAGGTCATGTATATAGGCGAGCTTAACTCAAAATTTACTTTTTTTTCCTGCAAACAATTGAGTGATAGAAAGAGAGAAAGAGTTGTGAGAGAGAGTTTTAGTGGAATTTTTCAGTCACGTGTTACGACTGAAAGAGTGACAATGGCAAAAGGCAACAGAAGCTTGTACAGGTGTGTTTTACTCAGTAAACAACTGACACGCCATCTTGTTTCACCCTAAAACGGGAGAATAATTACATTAGGAGATTTACCACCTCAAAAAAAGCTCAGTACACCTTTAGCTGTAATAACCGAATTCTTTTTTAATAATTAAAAGTATTTCAAACCTCAATTCAACATTACTAACAACCGCACTGATTAAGAGTTATGCAATTTATAGACCCAGGTACAATTTATTGACCAAATTGATGTTACCGGGAATTTGAAAACCGTGTAATTACCAAAATACTCATTGGCTTTCCATGTTTTCAGAAGCGCTTACTGAAATAATGTTTCCACAAATGTTAAAATGATAATGAAAAGCTAATGTCTCGTTTGAGCCTGTTTACTGAATGCGGTTGTTTTAACAATTCCCTGTTTATTAGGTATCAAGTTGGGTAGAGGATTGTAAAGTGAATTTGCGTAGAGGAATTTAAATCTTCAATTTAACCTAACAAAAAGGGTCGGTGGTATGTGAAAGCTGTCTTATATATGTAGGATGTTTCGTAAAAGGGATGAAGGCATCGTTTTTTGGGTCCGGAAACCGCTGGCTTTGTATCTTAAACGATCAAAAGTTGGGCTACAAATGCAAGTCAGAACTTTTTTGGTAAAAAAGCCAGGCTTTTGATTACAGTTTTGGGTTGACGTATTCTTATTTCTGTGATCTTCAAGTGAGTTTCTTTACTTATTCGACCGCGTTGACGATATTGTCAATTTATATTGAAACTGGATAAGCGTAATCTGGTGATAATTCAGTAAAAAAAAAAATAGACCAGTGTACTAGCGGAAGTTAAAAAGACCAGTTTTTAAATTTAGCTATCGGAATGTAATCGGAACTGAAATCTTGGAAGGGACGGAGAATTCAAAACGTTTCAAATATGAAATAAAAAACAAAACCACAAGTGAAAGAGTAGTCGACACAAGGCACGGGGGATGCCAAAAATTCCGCGCGCGTCAAGTAGGTATAATATACAGTATGGCCGTCGGATCTTGGCAAGGCTCTAGACAGACGGACTGCCTTTCAACTGCAAATTTGCAGTTCGGATGCAGATGCAAACCAACCGTCGGTGTAGGTACAGTTCACACGACTACACGCCGACTGCAATTGAACTGCAATCGGACTGCTCGGTTGGTTTGCAGTTCTATTGCAGTCGTGTCAACTGCATTCAAACTGCATCCGAACTGCAAATTTGCAGTTGGATTGCAGTTGAAATGCAGTCCGTCTGTCTAGAGCCTTAGGCTTTGCAAATTTTAGCGCTCGACAACTCGTACAAAAATAAAGATTTAAAAAAAATAAATGTCAATAACAGTTTTTAACAGCAATAACAACTGCAAATTGCATTTATTTATTTAAACCATTTTTTTTAATGAGTTTTCAAGCGCTAAAATTCGCCGAGCCTAACTTCAAAATCGCCAAGATCTGACAGCCGTAGGTACTGTAAGTCTTTAAATTAGCCGCATAGAGCCGCGCGACTACGGCTGTGAGCTTTTATTTTAATAATATAGAATAGTTTTAGTGATAAAATAGAGCAAACTATCACCCCCTAAAGTTAAATACAGGTCGAACCCGGACACATTGTAAATCTTAGCAAAAGTTCATCATAACCAAATCAATCAAATCAATTCCGGTTGAATAGTAAAATAAATATAGGTAGTAGTCATTCATTCTTTATTCAAGTTAATTTTAACAAACTTTACAATCCCCTCTGACGTTCTATAACCAAAAAAAAAGGTTGCATATTAGGATAGCGACCATTTTTTCCATTTCTGGTATGTAGTTTTGCTGACGTGTTTAGTGTCACGTAGCCAGTCACCCTCAGAATGTTCAAACGGCATCGATCACAATGCATTTTTAGCTCCAAATCCGTATGGAGTACATCTGTCACATTTTATTTAGGTTGTTGCCTAACTCTATCAATTCACCTCTCTTTACTCTATAACTTGCGATTCTGTGAGTATTAATCGACTTGACAATAATATTGACCTGCATCTGCAGATTTATTGACTAAGCGAAGTTATTCACTATTTATTTCATGAATTTTAGTTTATATTTATTAACACTTAAATAAACTACCTGAGGTTTTTTTTTAATTTTTTATGCTAGTTAAATATCATCCAATGACGAATCCCGCCGCTGAGGGACAGTGCCAGACTCTTACTGACTAAACAACCTACCCCGTTCCTTCCTTGTTTGGGTCAAATTTGGGATTAGCCACGGGTTCACGTCCGAAAAAAAGGCTCGCCTTGGTATGAAAGGCAACATCGGAACTGGCTGGGTTTTTGGTCTTTAAAAATCTGATTTTATCTCCTGCTACGACCAAGAGCGAAAATTGCCATATGATAATTTTTACCCACCGAAAAAAAAAATGCCCGGGCTTCTAGTGTTAGTAAACATATTATTTCTATCATTAAATAAGAGCCAACGTAGATGGGCATGATATGTCTGCTATTTTATAAAAACATGTGCATGACCATCCCACACCGACGGTTCATATAGACAAAAATAAACTAAGGCTCAGCGCACACCGCTGGAGGCGCGGCGGAGCGCAATTGAAGACAACATTTTAATATAATCCCTAATTATTATTTTTTTTAAGAAAAAATTGCCCCACACTAGGTATTACCCCTGTGTCGTGAGTGCGTTCTCAAACATGTAAAGTCACACACACGAGATTCCCAGACCCAGAACACCTATCTGTAGGCCTTACAAATATTTGTTCTGTGCGGGAACCCGTGAAACGCGACCGAACCCGCGACCCTCAGCGTATCAGTCAATTGCTGAACCACTGAGCCAGCCGAGCCGTCAAGAACCACAAAAGAATATTTTCGTATGTGACGCTCGGAGCGCCTTCAAGCTAACTTGTAGACCGTATGTTAAGGTAATTAACTGCAGGGGCCCTTCAGGGTCGAAGCCTCCTGGAGCCTAGAGGGTGGTGGAAAACTGTTACCTCGACTCCAGGAATAAGGCAAGGAAGGTACGGGGTAGGTTTTTTAGTCAGTAAGAGTCTGACACTGGTCTCCCGTTCCGCCCAAGAGCGGGTTTCGTCATTGGATGATTTTCACCTACCATAAAAAAAAGAAAAAAAAAAAGGTAATTAAGGCTTATATCAAATTGTTGTCTTCAATTGCGCTCCGCCGCGCCTCCAGCGGTGTGCGCTGGGCCTAAGTGTAGTAAGCGGGTTACTAGGAGCACGTCGATTCGCCGCGGACTATAAACCTGCTAGGCTATTACAGCTTACGCACAATCACGACCTTTAAGCTCAATAACTTGGAATATATGTTCTTATACTGGCTTCTTGTAACATGTGAAATCGATTCTGTAGGGAAAGAAGATTACTATATTTTATTGTTTTGTATCTGTGGACTTTCTTGCTTAAACTCTTGAGCCCCAAGATATTTTATTATTTTATTTATTTTGAGTTCATACACTCGCTAAATATTTATTTTGATTAGTTCAATCCGTAGAAAAAAATTGAATTAAGAACTTGGCAAATAGTTCTTAATTCAATTTTTTCTACGGATTTTTTGAATTTAGAAAATCACCAATGAGTTTAGAGCTTTTATTTAGGCAGATTTTTTAAAAATATCTACGCCGTATATTTGAATTTGGAATCTACAAATCAGAATTTAAACTAAGCTTAACGATACCGAGTTCTATAAAAATGGCGCTTTACTTTCAATTTTGACTTTATGAAGTAAGCTCAAAAAGATATATTTTCGACTATCCCTTTCTAATTCAACTTTTCCTCCGAATGATAAATGGTTAGTTGAATTTATTAGGCGCTTCAAATCGACACAATTGAAGCTCGTGGCTCGGAAACAATCCAAAACTGTGCATACCACGCATCCGCTTGATACCGAACACGCCATCCAGTTTGTTACGACGAGCATTCATCAATAATTCCATTCATTCATTGTTTGTTTATGAACAACACGCCTATACATTTCTTAAATAATATTCAATGAATGTGTTAAGAAATATTACATTAATATTTATGTTTTGATTTACACAATCGACTTTTCTGTAGGTCTAACGTCTTATTGCAAACTAGAGATGGTCGGTAAAGCTGTTTTTTCAGATAACTTAACTTTTAGTTTAATTTTTCTACGGATAAGGTAGCATCGAAGACACTTTCTCCCACCGCTAAGTTCATTTTTGCTTGCACTCAAAATGAAAACGTCAAGAGTTTGTTTTGGCGTTTTTATATGTATAGAAACGATGATTGCCTGATACGATATACCTACGCATAAATTGTAGCGGAGGCGAGCTCGCATACTTTTGTGTACAAGTGCAAAAACAGTATATTGCGTGGCTAAAAACGGTTGGGATAAGGGCGCGTTTCAGAGATAGAATATTGAAAAAACGTTTTTAAATTCAATATGTATTCTTATTCTTATATTCTTTATTATACATAAATTACAGAAAAACAATTCGCACGAAACGAACGAACGCTCGAAATTGATAAATGAGTCTTTCAACGATACCATACAAAATTACTCAATTGTGTGATAATGCGTGATTTCATTCAATCACTGCGCGTCAATGTCAACATATAAAGTTAACAATTGATACGGGTTTGCTTGTACAGTCCTAAACAAAAGTAGGTAGATAAATCCACATTCTGTTAGAAAAATAAAACTTGTTTATGTACAACACTTGCACTTGCACCTGACCTTTTATTTTATGACAACTATTTATAGTTGTCATAAAATAAAAGGTCTGTTTTGACACCTGTATTTTGACAACTATAAATAGTTGTCATAAAATAAAAGGTCTGTTTTGACACCTGTATTTTGACTACCTAGCGACCCATGTATGTAGTGTGATATCTAAAGAAGTCACATGCGCCCCGAATTAGCATACTGGCTTACAAGACGTTCGCAGACTATTCGTGGTTTAAAATATTAAGAAATAAATATATTAGGTTGTCATGTCAACACATTAAGATTCTATGTCGAGCCGTAAGAACGAAAAATATAGGAAAAAATATAAAGTTAAACGTGGTTTGATTTAAAGTTATCACGTCCCTGGGATTGAGGTGCCTCTCGACTACTACTAAAACTAGCTACTGTCACACCGGACCCATAATTATTTTTAGTAGTAGCTACTACCGGACAAGCCATTAGGAAGCCAAAACGGACATTTTATTTTTTTACAACTTTAAAAGGGTTATTGTTGTATATCGGTAGTTATTAAATGTGTACAGTAAGACCGTTTTATCTTGGTGGGCCTGAAGTTAGGCCCTGCGAACTTTAGCACTTGTGCACTCGTAAAAAAATTAATGATTTAAAAAAATAAATGTCAATGGCAGTTGGTTGCAGTAGTGTTGTTTAGAACTGTTATTGGCTTTTTTTTTTTAAACTTAAGCTCGCAGAGGCTAACTTAAGGCTCACCAACTAAGAATGGCGGTTCTGTACATACATTAAAAAAATATTTACTTGTACTCTTTAGGTACTCTCTGGTTTGTTATCTTTGATTTTATAGCTATTCGGTTCTATTTACCTTTCGAGTTCCGCAATTAGAGACATAATAGAAAGACAATAGGTGTGCAAACGCCTGCGTCCGCTCGGGCGAGTTTTAAATATTAATAGTATGTTATAGTTGGCGTGTGCTGTCCCACTGCTGGGCAAAGGCATTCAAAGTGAAAGGAGTTGTATATAAATTTAATATTTACAACATTAGCGCTTTTAGTAAGATTATTCTTTGAACAGTAATTCATTCTAAACGTTTATCTATATTAAATTCCGACATCGGAATCTTGTAATAATTACCAATGGCTGGCCCTAGTCACTTGCAATCGCGCACCGTAGCAGTTAAGGGGCAGGTATACTCTAGCGATCTTGAGCGAACAAAAAAGGAGCTAACGTCCCTTCCCGTGTATCAAAATTATTCGGTTAATAATTTGTTCTTCATTTATTAAACACAATATGAATAAAAGCCATAAATCAAAAGATTGATAAATTGATTTATTTTTTATAGTTCGTTTTTTAATTCTAGACTACGATTTGACCACTCAGAATGTCACACTCTAGAAATATGTTCCCAATTTTCTGGAGTTTGACGTTTAAGTTATCAAATCGTAGTCTAGGATTATAAAACGAACTATAGTTTGTGAAAGTTCCATAAAAATACATCCTTAAGTTTTTGCCTGATCTTCACTTTTTTGTCTTTGTTAGACATAACTTGGAAAATAAATTAGGTACATCAAGATCAATGAAAAAAAATATGTAAATTCGTTAGTATATCAAATTATTAAGAAAATAGTCTCTAGTTCATCACATATTTTTTTCAAAATATACCGACTAGCAGCTTAATAGTGATGGTTGATTTAAATAATAATATAAGCCTTTGTTACTGTTTTTCATACTTGTTTACAATATTTTATTTGTTACTGACGATCGGTTTTTTAGAATCAGCTTATTCAAAGATTTCGACCTATCTCTTGCGATTCTGATGCATTCTGGGCCGGCAACTCTCTTGATGTCATCTTCCCGACGTTTTATTAGTCGACTTTTACTTCTTTTGCCATTCCAAAAGTAATATATCTCCCCCTTAAGTCGACCAATGAAATAGAAGTCATAATTGTATGTAATTTACGTCTGCCTCCGTCGATACGTAATGACTTTATAATAGGTCGAATATCAGTGATGTTTACATAATTGAACTAATGACTATATCAATATTGTTGGCCGACTAGTTATTGAAAGTTTCGAATTACTGTTAGATAATACAACACTAATGGCTACCCATTTTTTGGTGGGAAAACTTATAATAATAATATATATAATGTATAATAATGTAATATATTTCACAACAACTATCACACTAAGTCATCTAGTCCCAAGCTAAGCGGAGCTTGTGTTATAGATACTAAATAGGCAACTAATAAACATACATACATATTATAGATAAATTACACAATAATTTTTTCTGTGTCTGGACAAAACAAATGCAACACCTGACATTTGTCCTGTGTGCAAATCGAACCCACAATCTCCGCCATCGAGTCATCAGTCGATTTTATTGTTTCAAATTTATTTATTTTTGCTGAGCGGGTTCAAAAACCTTCAGGCACTAGTGTCTTACAAAAGCGAAATATAATTTTTAGAATAGCAAACATTGTAATTTAAGATAAAATAAACGACAGAATTGAATTACGTTTTCAAATTGAGACAATAGATTTTAAGCAAGAACAATAATAGCTTCAAACCCACTTCGTATATGCGAGAGCAATAGTTAAACATTTATTCATCGGTTATTGTAAATCTATCCAATGTAAATCTATCGAACGGGCCCGCCATCAGCACACATCTCACTCAGCAAGCTCAGTTCATTGCTTCCATACATCCTATCCGCAATGAATTTATATATCTCATAGTCCAGTCCAGTCTATATTAGCGTAGCTACCTATGGGCCCTGGGGCCCCCAAACTCTGGGGACCTCAAAACCTCAGCCTCTTATTGGACTACAAAAAATATAATTCGAAGATAGGTATAATAAACGACTCTGTATTGAATTACGTAAGACAATAGATTTTAAACAAGAACAATAACAGTTTCAAATCCATTTCATATATGCCAGATCAATAGTTAGACATTTATTCATCGCCGAATGAATAATATTGGCCGACCAATGTAAATCTATTGAACAGCTCCGAAATCGACACACGTCTCACTCAGCAAGCGCAGTTCATTGCTTCCATACATCCTAGACGCCTTGTATTTACATATCTCATATTCCAGTCCAGCCTGCATTGGTGTAGCTACCTACAGGGCAGTGTTCTGGGGCCCCCAAACTCTGGGGCCCCAAGTTCTGGGGGCCCTAAAAACACAGAAGCAAACCTTTTATTGAACTACCAAAAATTCTGCACGTTCCATATCTAAATAGGTCTCTTATATATATCTCATAGTCCAGTCCAGCCTGCACTGGCGTAGCTACCTACGAGGCAGTGCTCTGGGCCCCCCAAGCTTTGGAGGCCCCAAAACTTCAGAAGCAAACCTTCAAAATCTAAATAAACTAAGCTACTACCTTCCTAATCTGAATAAAATAAGTTTTAAAGTAGCAATACTACTTTAATTATAGCAACTCAATCTAGTCATTAACTGCCTTATTCCAAAACGGGAACTAAAATAGTTCCGGGACAGGGTTTAATACCAATTAAACTAAATTTAGATTTAGTTTAATTGGTATTAAACTCTGTAGTGTAGTTTTCGGGACTACGAGAATTACCAGGTTTAATATCAATTAAATGCAATCTAAATGTATCTCAGGAAGTGTTACTAGGTTTAATGAATAAGGCAGTAAAAGCCTAACATTGGAAGGAAAGCGAAGCACCATTCACAGCAGGCGAGGTTATTTGATGAGTTTCCGTGTAATAAAGTGGTTCTTGGTTTCTTAGCCCCAGGGCTGTTGGTCAACTATCTACGCCACTACCAGCCTGCCTTAGATCACATACGTGTATTTGCACCTGTACAATAACGTCAATGGATCCCTCGTTTACATGTTCTGAAACAAAGAGACGAGATTCACCCACTAACCTATTTTGTTGTATATATGTAGTTATCTTTGCATAGTCACGAATTGACAGGGTGCCCGACGCTATTACGTATCCACATAGTCGATGCAATTGCAGTTGCTATTGCCAAAATGTTGCGGTGGGAGTGATATTGTGGAGATTCTCAAGTCTATTTTATATACCTAATTCTTGTTTATTAAAAGGTTATGTGCAGAAAAATTTAAGGTAGTTTCTAACACAAATCGGGGTTGGAACCACTTCTTTGCTAGTACAGCAGAGAGCTTAGAGCGAGTTTCGACGCGTTTATGACGTTCTTCGGCGCTTTGATTGGTCAACTCTTAAACAATCACAGACAACGCATAAACGTAATAACAACTCTCATTCAGCTTGCTATTGAAGAATTCACTGTCAGGCCTGTGTACTAAATAGTTACAACTAAGGGGTCTTTAAGTCAAGATTAAGTACATTAAGTCTTAACATGAATGCTCCATCGTCGATCACATCATTGCTTATCTACAGTTGTAATAGTAGTAAAGAGCAAACCCATTATATAAAAAAAAAAACTTCAATAGTCAACCGCTGTTTTATTGCCCTTTGTTACTTGTCATAGCATACTTAATTTGTCTGGTAGCAATTAAAAAAGCGATCGCATTTAAAATGTCAATATTAAATTGTAAAGTCTTTAATCATTAACAAAAAAAAAAGCACAAAGTAGCACAAACAACACGTCACTTTCAATAACGTTGTCCCAATGAAGATAAGTGATAAACGTCAAATCCTTATCTATTTGACGTATCAGAGTCGCGGTCACAAGTATATGTACGTATGGAATGGACTGAGCGTTTCCTGTTCGACAATAATGTAAATACGATCGGAAAAATGTGTGAATATCTCTGCTAAGCGATTATGCGGTCAGTAGTTGCGTTTCTTTTTTTAATTTTGATTCGCTAACAGGTTGACAGGAACGGATGAGTACCTAATGCACATTACGGATATTGTCAATTTTAACTGTTTTAGCCGTCTCTTTTAGTTGCCAATAAAGAACGTTCCTAGAGAAAAACTTAAATAATGCTTTCGGTCCATTAGTGCCGTGAATTAATTACACTAGTTGTATCAAGCACCCCGCAAAAACCGGTCGCATTCACGTTTGCGCACTAATCTGGAGCCGACATCAAAAAATTATAAGACAAAATATTTTTCTTCGCTTTATCAAAAATAAAACGCATCAAATTTTAGGAGTGAGACTTGTTGCGCTAGGTAAAAAGCGGTACATACATATGTTTCGCATGTACGGTGTCACGGGAAACTATTTTGTTCCGCTGTAGGTGAGTTGCGAATTCCGAACTCGTATTTTTCTGTTAAAAAATACGAGTCCGAAATTTTCACCTGACGAACCAAATAGATTTTTTTTATTTTTTAGCCATCTTCTCTATTTTGTGAGATTACTCAGTTCATTCTCTATGCCTATGGTCGCAAGTTACGTAGTGGGGGCAGGCGTGTTCTCCACAGCTATACAGTTAATTACTCGTGTACACCGCCGTTCAACAATATTGGTCCGTGTTATACCCACAATATGTGTACGAATTGTTTTCGCTTACATACTAGTTTTTATTAGCGAATTATTGACGCGAAATTGCGTTTCATTGCAGAGTTTTAGATTTTCTTTATGTATTTTGCTGTTGAGAAAACATGTTCGAAATTAGAATCTATATAAGTATAAAAGTTGTTTTAAATGTAGTAGGGATTCCCGCACGGAAAGTCCTTTTATTTTACATACCGGGAAAAAACCGTACAGTAACTTTAAGTAGGGGAAAAATCGAGTTTCACAGGAAAAAAAATGTCACAAATACTTAGTACGCCTACGGACAAGATACCAACAAGACTTTTAGTAGAAAATTGATTTTTAACAAGTCCAGTTAAAAAAATTGACCTGGTTAAAAACCAATTACAATTAAGATGCTTACTAGGTGTACCAAAACTAAGAACTCCCATTTGGGTAATTGACGGTTAAGTAGTAGGATAAATGATCTTTATTTTGTAAGTAGGTTTAAAAACACTTTTATACGTCATTTTTTTTATGCTAGATGATACCTGAGGATACTAAAGACTATGTACCCGGTGACCCGTTTAGTGTTCTCAGAAATTTTATTAGTTAAAGAGCATTATAAGGAATCGTTAAGAAAATGCATTAGTTCTGCAAGGACCTGTTTCTTACGCGGGATGAAAGAATTCCTAAGAGAAGTGTCAGCTAACAATTCTCTTAAGAATTGGAAGATAGTATATTCCAATTCTTAAGAGAATTGTTATATTATCCATTTGGCAATATTTTGAGGCAATGTTGGCCGCAGCCAGAAGTGTCAGGCAATTCACCCGCGTGAAAGTAGAAATCTGCCCCAAGGGAACATACTCCCGGAATATTAAGTATGGTCCTATATACCTGTCCTATGTATCCCAGGATATAATCTACCCGTGTCCTAAGTTTTTTATAAATTCCTTCTACTGTTTGAGAGTGAAGAAGTAATAAACATACAAACACAAACTTTGGGTTTTATAATATCAGATAGTGTGATATACCGGATTTTGTATTTTATGTATGTATTCATGTTATTATGCCTTATAGTATTATTTCTAATAATTGTACACTGACAACCCCAAATCTATCTCCTTTCACTCAGTCCATCCAAAGGTTGTCTGTAAGAGATTGCCCTGAGCGATAAGACCGCCCATTGTATCCTTATTTTTAATAATGGTTGTCCTGTGGATATTTGTAATTAATGCGGTGTACAATCTACACTATATCTACACTAATATAATAAAGAGGTAAAGTTTGTTTTTTTGTTTGTAGGGGGTAATCTCTGGAACTACTGGTCCGATTGGAGAAATTTTAGCAATAATAGAAAGCTGCTTTACTCCTGAGTGACATAGGCTATATTTTATGTACGCGGGCGAAGCCGCTAACAGAAGCTAGTAAAGTATAAATAAACTATCTTACTGCCAGCGGCTTCGCCCGCGTGAAAATAGATTTTCGCATTAACTTTGGACACGCGTTTCATCCGTTTCGAGGGTGAATTTTGGAAAATCCTTTTTTAGTGTTCGCCTATGTCATAAAAGGAAAAGAGAGAACCCTGTGCAAATTTTCACTCTCCTAGTCCCAGTAGTTTCGGCTATGCGTTGATATGTCAGTCAGTCAGTTTCTCCTTTTATATAAATAAACAAGAAGGCAATTAAATACGTCATATTTTATTTCAGCACATGTCTTCTTTATTTCATTTTGCGTGGTACAAAAAAAACGAATGGACAAATTGAAATACGCAACCAATAATTACGTGGGTCTCGCAAACAAAACAATAAAAGAGCGATAGGCGGCTTATAACGATCGCATAACAGATGTTCTGCCCCAATCTCCCCAGGGCATGGGGCTCCCTCCTCCTAATAAAACACTATTGCTATTAGATTCAGCTAATATCGGTCGCTATCCGACAACTTGTGGTTACGGCATTAATGTTTCATTGTAGATTTGTGTGATTAAATGTTTTTGTAGTTTTCTACGCAATCCAATGGGGATTATGCAAACAATTGTACTATGTGTTTCAAAATCAGAATGGGATTGGTTCCCAGGATTTGACGTCACGCCGTACTGTCAAATCGAAGAAATTTTGGCAAAATTTAAGCACTCAGAGATGAGTAAAATTGAAAACTGCATTCTGATTAAACTTTTTTCGTTCACAGTTCGTAAATAAATATTTTTTTTCTCATAAATAAATAAAATTTAAATAACTTCTTGCCTCGATTTGACAGTAGGTAAATTGTGACGTCACAACATGGCACTCGATCTTATTTTCATTTGGAACGCATAGTAAAATTTATTGTTACTTATATCATTACATTGTGTAAAATAAAGTCATCTGTCTATATGTATTCTTAGATTTTTAAAACTACGGATTTTGATGCGGTTTTTTTTTAATAGATAGAGTAATCAGTGATCCAGAGGAAGGTTTATAGGTATAATATATCACCTTCGCCCCCGCGCGAAGCCGGGGCGGGTCGCTAGTATTGCATATAAAAACATGCGAGTTAAGTGTTGAGTTAGTATTATTTTAGAATAAAGACTTCTTTTTTTTACTTTTTTTCTTCTTTTTCTATTCTATTTTACTAAACGTTATCCGACAGTTTAAGAAAGAAAAACCTGCGCTTGAAACGAACTCTGTTTTCTTTAGTTTAAAAGCATCTTGGAAAGTTTTCTCAGTCACTAAAACATCGAACCTACTACTTTTAAAATTGTTATAGAGTATCAAGAGCATTGAGTGTAAATAGAAAGTTTAACAATAGTAAATAGAATGCGATTTTTTTAACACAATTTGGAATACTTTCACAAACATGATAGGTATAGGGATTTTATCACAATAAAAAAAAATCGAATGACAAATCCCACCCTTGGGCGGAATGGGAGACAATGTTAGACTTCTACAGATTAAACGACCCACCCGTTCCTTCTTTTTCTTTTTGACTGGCCTGTCAGCTTAGTAGTTAGTGACCCTGACTGCTATGCCGGAGATCGTGGGTTCGATTCCTACCCAGAACAAATATTTGTGTGATGAGCACGATCACTTGTTCTGTGTCTGGGTGTAATTTTTCTATAATATGTATATATTTAGGAATATATCTTACTAATATTATAAATGCGAAAGTTGCGATGTTTGGATGTTTGTTACTCAATCACGCCAAAACGGCTGGACGGATCTGGATGAAATTTGGCACAGGGATATAATACACTCCGGAATAGGACATACTTTTTATCCCGGAAACCCTAACCCCAACCCCAATATCACGCGGGCAAAAGCTAGTAAGTTATATTTATCAGTTATCTAGTACTCATAACACAAGCTCTGCTTAGCTTGAAACTAGACAGCGTGATGTGTGTGATAGTTGTCGAATATTATATTACCTATATATTATATTATATTCTTGCCTTAGTTCCAGGGACCTGGTGTTCCGCTTTCGCATCAACCTTTCAAACCAAATTTCTGTTAGGTTGCTTAGGCTTTACTTCTCTCCAAGTTAGACGAGCTTTTGATCAGCTTGTAACTGCCTGCAAGGTCATACAAGGAACCATTGACTCGCCTAGTTTGCATGAGGAGCTGTGTAAAATTTTTGTTCTTTTGTTTACTATAACTATTGTCGGTTAATCGCACTCAACGCTCTCCTTGAATCCAATCCAGGATTAGATCTGTTCGATGACGAATGGAAGGTGATATTGACTGAATGTCTGGTGATTTGCGAGAAGACTGAGTGAGTAGTTACTTTATATGTATATCTCTTAAATTTTTCTTTTTAATATGTATTACTTACATAATTTGTACCTAATCAGTGTAATTGGCATTTTGTCGTTCTGGTTAAAGAATAAATAATAAACCAAAAAATATTATGTTTTGTATTAAATAAATGAAGTAATCATTTCATTACATAGTATAAAACAAAGTCGCTGTTCCCTATGTATGCTTAAATCTTTAAAACTACGCAACGGATTTTGATGCGGCTTTTTTAATAGATAGAGTTATTCAAGAGGAAGGTTTACATGTATAATACATGCATAATATATTAGCATTGCACCCGTGCGAAGCTGGGGCGGGTCGCTAGTCTACACTAATATAATAAAGAGGTAAAGTTTGTTTTTTTGTTTGTAGGAGGTAATCTCTGTAACTACTGGTCCGATTGGAAAAATTTAAGCAACAATAGAAAGCTGCTTTACGCCTGAGTGACATAGGCTATATTTTATGTACGCGGGCGAAGTCGCTGATAAAAGCTAGTTAATTATAAATTAAGTCTTAAATTCTTAAAAGAGTTAGCTGTCAACAAAACCATTTATTTTTTTTATCCAAATTCAAACTGAAGGAGTTGTCAACAACTATAGGGACCCTTCAGAAGGGTGGAAGCCAACTAGGGCCAAGGGTTTGTGTCTGAAATGGAGGCTCTGGCCCTGGTATATATGGCAATGTAGGTATGAGGTAGGTTGTTTAGTCAATAAGACTCTGACAGTATTTCCCGCTCCGCTCAAGGGCTAGTTTCGTCAATGGATGATTTTTATCTACCATAAAAAAAGTTCTCCAGAGTAGTCGCAGACAATGTTCGGGATATCTAACAAAACGTTATCTGCAAGCTTTTGTTTATTGTTAGAATTTTTCTATTTTTGATCAATTAACCTCCTTTTTAGAGTCGTGTGTACCCAAAGAATAAACAAAATCCTTGCGACTTAAAATGCCAATACATTCCACGACTTTATTTAAATTTATTTTATTAAGCACTTTTTTTTGTTTATGTTTTTACAATATATTACACGATATTATCGCACAATGGTACATTTCTATTTATCCTTCTTGATTTCTCTACTACACAGTTTTCCATTCCCCTAGAATGGAAAAATTTCTAACTTACTTATTTTTTAATCATCATCATCATCAGCCTTTTTAATGTCCCCACTGCTGGGACACAAGCCTCCTCTCTAGGAGAAGGAACGGGCCATAATCCACCACGCGGGCCCAATGTGGATGGTGGTATTTTTTAATGAATACACAAAAATCTTTTTATTTACAAATTCGAAAAAAATTACTTATATAATAATGTACTTTTAAAAAATGTCAAATAGTAGGGTCGTTGTACGATACCACATTATTATGAAAAACAATTTTATAAACATAAGTTAGTTAAGTTAATGTGCTTCCTGTTCAAGTAGCTTTTAATTAGCGTTAATTATGAAGTTTATCTAATTATAACATGGAGCTTATAAGTGGTTTTAATAGTCACGATAAAATGTAATTTGACCACAGACTAAGTAGCTTACAGACTGATAAATATTTGATTTGAACTGATTACGCTGTTGTGTAATAACTCTATTTACGCGGGCTTGAGGATGGTGAGCAATGGGTGGCTCGCCGTCCAATCGTCTGGTAAGCCTCCGGACCAAGCCCAGTCATCGACGGCGCATTGTTCCCGCGCTCCTCAAGGAGTTGTCATTAAACCGTTGGGACCTGCACAAGGGTCGAAGCCAACTGGGGCCAAAGCGTGTCTGAAAGGAAGGCAACGTAGGAACGGAGTGGGTTGTTCAGACAGTAAAAGGCTAACACTATTTCCCGCTTAGCCCTAGGAAGGGATTTTGTCTTTGGATGATTTACCCACCATAAAAAAAGCTATACCTACCTAGCTATATGTTTGTGGAAGTATTTGAAACTGCCATAACTTTTAGTATAAAGATGTTCTTGTCATATTTCCTTAAGTATCACGAACGACGATATTTTTTGTTATTTGCACAATAAATCGCCAAATGTTCGTAGGTGGTCGGGTCGACATAATTCAAACCAGTGCCCGCCATTTGATCAATGTTTCCGGCAATATGACACCTGTGACTCCCTGCAAGGAAACTATTGGCTCCACATAAGGTGGCGACATCCGTATCCTCGATGTTTAGCCCATTATACATAACTAATGGCTCATTTTGGTAACTGGGTGCAAACTACTATTATCACTCGTGTTATGAAGCTAGTTTTCAACTGTTCTTGTTCTCTCTGATTAATTATGAAGGAGTGAGAGAGATAGACAATTAGCTTTGTCTTGGTCGAATAAAATTAATTTTGAATTTGCTGAGAAAGTGTTTTTAGCGATCGTGATAATAATGTGAGATTCTAATATCTGAAGGAAGGTTTCTAAATTCTTGAAAGATAACCTGTGGTGAGAGCAATGGTGGCCTAGTGGTAACGGCACCGATTTATGAGTTGTAGGTCGCGGATTCAAGCCAAGGCGCATTAATTTGTGTAATTTATTTTATCACCACTGGCTTGGGTGAATGAAGGAAAACGTGATGCAATCGTCGTGTCCTAGAACCAAAAACTTCGAAGACGTGTGATATCCACCAACCCGCACTGGGTTTATATGGTGGATTACGGCTGATTGCAGAGGCCGCATGAGTCCCAGCAGTGGGGACGTTATAAGGGTGATACATACTATGCCAGGGTAGGCGAACCTTTTTGCATCAACGTGTCACTTTTTCCAAAAAAAAGTTTAAGGGGTCATTGAGGTGCCATCAAATACCAAATATTGACTTACTGATTATTTGGCAAATAATAATAATGTATTGGGAACGTGCACGGCAGTAGCGCCATCTTGCAAACGCAGTTTTAGGGGCATATGTCAAAAAATAAATAACAAGAGTTTGTTTATTTTGTACAGATTAAAGTAAATAAAATTAATTTAGAAAGACAATAAATGTTATTTTAGAGGAATTATTTAAAAACTGTTTAAAGAAAAATGAACGTTATTATAAAAACTGGTTTTGAGAGTGTAAAACACACAATAAGTTTCCAGCCCCAAACTATGTTAAAAGGAAATAAATTGGTGTTAGCAGGACATGTAAGGAATGTAGAAGAACTGAGAACTAATAGGAATAGTTATTTAATACGAGCCACCATCATTCGTCAAACATCGGTGACCTTAACACCCTATAAAACAAGTTTAAACCTAAGTACTCTCCTAATCTAAAAATATGACTAAACTACTAAACATTTAGTTACATAAAGTATGCCAAACATTTTTTTTCATTTATTACAGATCGATAATGCTCGGATTGTCACTGGAGTTAAATGCAGTTGCGTTTATAACCAGAGCGGGAAGTGCAAACATGTTGCTGCTTTAATATGTTACATTAACAACAAAGTTAGTTATTCAAAAACGAGCAGTGAACAACAATGGGGAAAACCCAGTATTCGTCAATTTGTTGATTGTAAATATTCCAAAGGGAGATATTTTCAAGAAATGTTTGGATCGGTATCCAAGATTGAATGTTGTGGTGTCTGCAACATGTGTGGTTCTTCGTTTTATCAGGCGTGTATATCTAGCTAATGCATGTGACTCATTAATCTTCTGCCGTCGATATACTTTAGGAAATATCGTGGGAACATAACTCGGACTTGCTTGCGCGTCTGATTTTTTACCTCCTATAAAATGCTCACTGCAAATTTTGTCGTCGGGTTTTTGAGACCATGGTGATCCATCAACACTATAACAATAATTAGGTACTCAATTAATATTCTATAAAATGTACATAGCGCAAATGAAATAGATTTGATTTATATTGCAATTTTAGGTTACATCTAATCACTTACTTTTTCCTTTTTACAGCAGCCATCCATTTATATCTTTGATCTAATTTCCAGGCCGCTTTAGGAAAAATATAAAATTTGCACTGACTATTTCTGCTGTTATTTTTGCAGCCTACGATACAACAACAATAATGACCCATTATTTTCAAAAATTTCAAAACAACGTTATCAAGTTTGATTGTTTACTGATTGACGTGACGTGACATGACTGAGCCCCTTTTGTTGCACATTTTTGCCGCAGCAAGCGCAGCGATCGTTCTCTTTACCCCGTCCACCCACTTCGCACGTAGCGAATACTATCAAAACTCTCTATGAAAGAAAATAAACAAAAGAGATACATTTTAGATTGTTTTCGATTTTGATTTTTGTTGCTGCAAATGTTTTATGATCGACGACGTGCCCAAAATATTAAGTCGCGTGCCGTCAATGGCACGCGTGCCAATGGTTCGCCAACCCTGTACTATGCTAACCTGTGATCCCTAAGGTGGTTTCAAACAGCACAAGTCTGACTCGCCCCCTCACTCTACAAAAGAACGGCCGAAGTAATTGGTTCATTTCCCACATACAAAAAAAAAAACACTCGGTTGTGATCTTATTTGGCGAATAATCACTGCAAATGTATTTTTATGATAAAACAATTCATTTAACTCAAACAAACGAGGTCAGTTTTAAAAACATAAAACAATAAACATATTAAAATTTCGTATGAAATCATATCGTTTTAATGAATGGAATGTGTAATTAACTATGAATATAGGGTCTTTGTAACTCTTGCGTTGGATTGGATTTGGATTTCCCACTAAAGTTTTTTATAGAAGCAAAAAAATATTCAACGAAGGTTTCTTTCTATCAATACGTATTGAAATGTGCATGAAAACATGAATAATACGATGAGCATTTTTGCACAATACAGTGTATTTCAAAAGCAGTGCGTTATTTTTTCTAATATCCGCGCTAGAGCGGAAAAATCCGCGATTTACCTTTGCTTTTATTCAGTTTAGTGACGTAAATGAAACGGATGCCTTCAATTGCATCAACTTTGAATATCACTAGGTACTATTAGAATTTTATGATCTTTATTTTGAACTTTTTTTTTTATGGTAGTTAAAAATCATCCAATGACGAATCTAGCCCTTGGGCGGAGGTGGAAACACTATCAGGTTCTTACTGACTTAACATCCTACCCCGTTCCTTCCTTACCTTTATCCCAGAACCCTGGCCCCAGGAGGCTTCGACCCTGTAGAGCCTCTTTAGTACTCTGGATAACTAAGTCTTTTAGAATTTAAAACTTTCTAAGCAACTAAGCAATACTACTCACTAGACTCTCGGTATCATAGTAGCGGTTTTTCTTATCTCCCCAACCACAAAGGAATGGGAAACGTCCCCTTTGTATATCGTAATCCTGAGAACGATCAAAGTTGACTTAGTTGAAAACAAATTCAAAGTTTGAGGGGAAGCCGGGTATGATGCTAGTAGTCTTTTATGGCACTTCGTTGAACTATCGGATTGCAAGCTCACGCACTTTACTTTTGATGGAAGCCTTCATTGATGTTGAATTGGGTTGCAGAAGTATTCTTCTTGTTGCTAGGTCGTTATGGTAGTTTTAAATACAAGTTGAATTTATTTGAAAGAAAGAAAGAAAAAAGAACAGTTTATTTCACGTGAAATGACGCAACCTTAAAGCTATTAGACAATCATTACATTTTATAGAAAAGAATGTGTCACATTCGCGCAAAAACGGCCAAACGCTCAATAGTCCTATGCATAATGCGATGAGCTCACAGCGCTGTTTTTTTTACAACATTAGGTTCTCTGTCAATCCTTAGTTTCTCATCTACGTATCTGCGCGGATCTCTCGGAAAATATTGAATCACGGTTAACGGTGATTTCATATTAGCAAACCAACACTGAAATTGACTCATTTGACAACCCTCCATCAATAGCAAAATTTACTGCACATTTGCGCAACAAATCTTTTAACATAAAACTATTTTATAAAACCACGCAAACACGAAACAAGAAGAGCTAACAAATTAAGACCACCGTTGAAACTATCGACAACAATCTACAAACATTTACCATACCCAACACTATACACTATCTCAATCTTAAACACAGCATGCACTCCCTGACAAGCCACCATATAATTTAGTCGAGCTAGTGCGGCGCCAACCGCAACGATGATCTACGCATCGACTAAGCTACATACAAGTCTGAGGAACTATCCTTACCTAATCTATGTTATGGGGACAACCCTAACTTGACTTAAGTTTGCCGCGTGTAAGCTTTGATGAAGCTGGGATACGGTAGGGTGATTATTGAAACGAGAAGCTTTGGCAAGTTGAAATGAAGTGATTTTGGTAGTCTACTAAATTTTGTGGGATAGTTTTTGCTTTAGTTTTAGTTTGTTGTGCTAAGAGAATATTCTATGTAGGTATATATATAATCTAGTAAGTGAAGAACGTATACCTATCTGTAGCATTTAATTTACTGTTAAGAGGCAAAATCTTTCGGATTGACTTAATATACGCGAAACACCTTTTTTTTTTCAAAAAGTAGTGCACTTATCTACACTAATATAATAAAGAGGTAAAAAAAAAATAAAAAAACAAACTTTACCTCTTTATTATATTAGTGTAGATAAACACTAATATAATAAAGAGGTAAAGTTTGTTTTTTTATTTTTTTGTTTGTAGGAGGTAATCTTTGGAACTAATGGTTCGATTGGAAAAATTTTAGCAACAATAGAAAGTTGCTTTACTCCTGAGTGACATAGGCTATAAATTATTTATATACATGGATGTTAACCGAGCTATCACTACAAGATTTTTTCCGCGGACGAAGTCGCGGGCAGAAGCTAGTTTTTAATAAACTTACTACGGATGTTAATGCCAATTTGCCCTGCACCAGTGAGGCAACGACTTTTGGCACTGATTTTAAAAAAATAATATTTATACTTTCTTCAATTTGTAATGCTTTCTCTTTATAGACTTTTTTTTATCAATGTTTTAAAATTAATAAATAAAATTAGCTATTAGTTCATATTATATTATTAGTTTCTTCGTCTGTAAGCCTTCTTTAACCTGTCGAATACCGTAAGTAAATACCTACATAATAAGACCACCCATTGTACCCTTATTTTTTTTAATAATGTTTGTTCTATTTTTTTTTTATAATGTGGTGTACAATAAAGTATAAATAAATAATATAAAGACAATAGGTTAATAGGCGTTTGCTTGTGATTCAAGAGTTTAAAATGAAAAAAGATAAATAAATATATCTGTAGAACGTATTTCTTTGTTTATATTTACGTTGTTCATCAGTTACTGTATACAAAAAAATAAAAATGCGTCGACAATCCGTGATTACCGCGAATCAGTCACTTGTCGTGGTCGTAGTTCACAAGTGTAACCGCCCAGTTAACCTTTTTAACACAACGTTAATCCTTACCACGCGACCGATTTAACTGCGAAGCGTTTCAAAGGAAAATTTACAGTTTATTTAACGCAAAATTATGTTCAATGTTAATGCAATTTAATTTAATTCTCGCTGATATTATAAATGAACAACTAATTCTGTTTGCTACGTTTTAACTACCTACCAAACTAATTTTGACGATATTAATTACATCGTTTGTACGTGGTTTGTACGTTTAAATAATATTTGCAGAAGTTTTGATATTTACAACTTGTATTAATTTTAGATTTGCAGTAATAACATAAATGAAGCTCAACACCTGTTATTGTCTTGTAGACTTTTTCGCTTTATAAAATCATCAAATGAAGAAGTCATTTAATGATTGTCTAAAGCGAAAAAAACCTCCATTTAGGCAGAGCTAGAGAGTGCAGACTTTTACTCGAATGCCAAGCTAACTCGTTCAAACATTCGCAGTCCTGACCGGGGTCTTGTCTACATAGGTTCCCGTTATTAAGAAAAAAATAATAGAAACTAAAAAAAAAATGATTTTATTTTTTTAAGATTTCATAGATTCAAGATTTTCTTTACCTTTAGCCCCTACGCGAACGGCGTTCGCGCGTGATTGAGCACCATTCGGTTTAACACCAAGGAAACGCCGAACGCCGGAACGAGTGTTTTAATTTTTCTTGTTTATTAATTATAAAGTATATTTAATAAACGATTTGTAAGCCGGTCCTAAAAAAATATGAATGGATTGAATTTTAAGATTATTCTTTGTGCATTGTATATAAGTCTCAGTAGCTTAATAATAATAAAAAATATACATAAGTACTTTTCACCTCAGAGAACTAAAACAAATTCACGCAAGCGAAACCACGAGCAAATCTAATAAAATTACAAAGCAATATCCACATTAAATTACACAAACTTTCTCTTAATAAAACAAGTTTCTAAATAATAATAAATTTGCGGTTGGATTGTTTACTTACAAAGAATAAAAATAAAGCTCTCCTTGATCAGAAGTTGCGATTAAACTTGGCCGCTGTAAATCTTCTTTAGTAAGAAGTATAGCTTTATAAGTCCTTGGTGAAGGATGGTAATGGCCGGCGAATTGGGTGTGGACCAACGATCAGGAGGTCGCCATTAGGAATCCGACCCCACTGAATCAATATGGCGGGTTTCGCTGTGATATCTACACAATTAGCTCGGTGATTGGTTTTATTGATATATAAAGGGTTTTATAACTACAATTTAGTGAAAAGAGTTATGAGTGTACATGTGGATGGGAAAGAAGACAAAAACATATGGATATGGATTGTTTGAGGAGTGTTATGAAAGACAAGGAAGTAAATAATAGCACGACGGGTGATAGGATAGGATGGAAGAAAAGACCCCAAAATTCTTACTTTTTATACATCTACCATGTTGTCTCTCTGTGACCACTTGGTGGACTGATAGAGAATGCGTAAGTCATTAAATCCGCGTTTCTACTTTTGAGTTGCACAAAGATTTAATAAATTGGACATGATAGTATCAATAAGGAATTGAAAAAAAATAGCCATCGATGATTCTTTCTGATTACACGCTCGAGTTTTTCAGGCGTTAAACCAGAACAGAAGCATCACTTGATGAAGTGGAACTGATAAGGAATGCCACAGATTGCCAATAGAACTCCTAAGTTATACGCTTTTTACTGTTTTTAGATGGAAAATTATGACTTTTGTCGCTCCTCGGCTGGGTAGGAGGACGTGTCAGATTTTGTACTGATTAAAATCCATTCCTAAAATCTGTTTTGCGTTCCAGGCCTTGAATTTTCCTTTCAGATGCGAAACCATGGCCAGTGGCCTTTGTTCTTTCTGAGCCACCTCGATTTTGCTGACATCTCTATGAAGCGCGCGTGGAACCTTCGACTTTACTGACATTGAGGTCATCCGGTAACTGTCCGGAACGAGCCCAAGCATTTGACGGATATCAATAACATTTTCTCATGTTAAACAAGAAAAGCATTAATGTAATATTTTGGAAAATTATTACGAGTTCTACATCTATCTTTAGCGTGATTTTATTTAGGGCAAATTAATTCAGAGCCAAACGAAATTGGGGCACTAAATTACGATTTCAAAACAATCTCTTGGAAAATACCTAGGCGTATTGTTTATTTAGACGTTTAGGTGAAGTATTACTTCATTGTTTTAAGAGACGAAATAAAACAAGATGTAATTCAATCAGTTCATTGTTAGTCACCAACAGACAAAAACAATATCTATTACATCCATCTTTTTTTTCTTTTATCTTAACATTAACGTCAAAAAGATCAAGATGTTTTCAATATGAGCCTAACGAGATCACGATTATTGAATATCGGCCTATTTTTTTTTCGGAGAACAAAATAATATTCTGAGAAATGTCTAGTCTCGGTAGCGTATTGAACTTTTGACTCCGCCCAAGGCGATTAACCTATAAAATCCAAAACACGGATTGTTTGAACAACAGGAAAACTAATAAGTAAACGTTTCGTCAGTTTGTATTAAAAAGCTTACGCGGGAATTTTATAGGCTGTTTAATCATTTTGTTATTCTCTGTAAGTTTTAGGTTCTACTTTGTCAGTTAACGACTCGTAAATATTATTGTTGTGTTGCAGTGTTGACGTCAACGAAAACATCAAGTTATTTTAGTATTCTCAGTAGTTCATTACGATTTAAACCGGCTTCTTGTGACATAAACTGCGTAGTGGTTGAACATCTCTGGCGAGACAATGTAGCGTGGCGTTGTGCAATCTTTTGTTTGTGACGTCAGAGAATCAATAATGCTCCATGTTTGTGTTCGCAATTCAAAATCCAAAGATGGTAAATTAACGATTTTTTAAAAAAGAACTTTAATTTCTAAGCATTGTAGTTATTTTTTGAATAACACTCAGTTATCTGGATATTTTTTTTTATTCTGTTCCAGCAGTAGTACCGTGTACCTAAAACATAAAATAAACTTATTTTCAACTAACATAAAGTTGATATTTGCATAAGTCGAATTTATATTAACTGGGAATAAGGATTTAAAAATAGAACACCTAGCTAAAGACCTTTCAGATGTGATGCAAGTATAAATTGTAAAACCAGCGATGACCTTCTCAAATGTAAAGGAGGACGTTTACAAGGTTGTTACGTACAAACATACATACATGTTATGTGTGCATGTACAGGCGTATTTATTGTGTTACTCTGCGGACCTGTCAGGCGGTCACGTGTTCATTTTTTGTCTTATTTCTTCATGTTTCTGTTCATTCATGCCATTTGTTTCGTTAACTGTTGTATTAAGTGATTGTAACAAGGTCATACGTATTTGAGCTTTCATTTTTGTGCGTCGTTTCTAACTAAGACTAGCAACTCGCCCCAGCTTCACACGGCTGATAGAAAGTCTGCTGTTTTCTCTACCTAATCCGTTCATTATGGCAACAATTGGGGGAGACCTATGTCCAGCAGTGGACGTCCATTGGCTGAAATTATGATGATGATGATGAATTATGGAAGTATTATTGAATTAAGCCTTCCTCATAAATGACCGTGTCTTTTTATATTTGAATGCAAATCCATTAGATGGTTTTGAATTTATCTCGGCCATGTAGACAGACAGATGCAGTGAAGGAATTTGTTTTAAAATATGTAAGGATTTCTACAACAAAAAAGATTTTTTCCAGCTACCCTACAATGTAGTCATTTTAACACAAAAACTGATAGGTACAAATACTACTTAGTGTACTACTGTGCACGGTATACAAGAATTTTAAGTTAAAATATAAATGTTTACATATTTCCCGTATACATGAGGCATCATCAGTCCACTCAAAAGACGTAGGTACACCTTGAGATAAAAGTCTCCACTAAGACAGATTCAGTGTATTTCGGCCCCATTGACCATCTGTTCTGCCAGCAATATGATGACGCATAACTTAAATAATGTACAAAAACTAAATCTTACAAAGAATACCAAATGTGTTAAACAGAAATCATTATTCATTGGATGTATGGCTAAGGAGTGGAATTCATTGCTGTAATCTGTGTTTCCTGATAGCTACAATATGGCTACAATCTTCAGGTCAAGAATGAATTGGTTACTTCTAGGCAAGCGTACTCCATCATCAACCACCTCCTTAGTTAGTAAGAAAAGTCAAGTACGTGTCTAGCAGTAAAAAAAAAAACTAGAAATCTAGACTGAAGTCAGTTGTACTACTTAGGTTTTTAAGCCTTTTTTCTCCAATTTAAAATGGTGTTAATGGCACACTAGACTTAAAACCATTGCACAATAGTCGTTGCAAAATTAAAACTTAAAAATTTTATCTCTTTATTCTTTGACTAAAAGGTTAACTGTATAAGATCGGCCAAGTGCGATTCGGACTCGTGCACAAAGGGTTTCGAATCCGTACCGTCTGTAGCAAAACGGCAAAATATCATGTCGTATCGTCCCGCTTAATTTTTTTTTAAATTCTATTTTCGTATTTTTTATTAAACAATACAAAAATCGACGGTCCCTTCGTCCAATGTCCAAAATGTAATTTTTATTTTATTTCATCATTTACTTTGTTGAATTGATACGCATATTCCCAGTGAGTAATACAGATCAATTATAAAATATGATCAGTTTGAAACTTAAAAACGCTCTCCTGTAAACCAAGGCTTTTGACATGTCGCTTTGTACGTAGGGGCCGTCGAAATGCATCATCTTTGAAACGTTCAACTATCAATTTTTTTTTTATTGATTATATTATAGGTTTTGCGCTTGACCGCTATCTCAGCTGAAGGAAAGTGACGATGCGGTCGACGATGGAGCGCGCTTACCTAGAAGTAACCTATTTACTCTTGACTTAAAGATTCCCGGGTTGTAGCCATCAGGAAACACAGATTCCGGCAAGGAATTCCACTCCTTGGCTGTACGCATAATGAAAGTGTTGTTGTAATTATCATAATTCATGAGCTACTCCCTGGTACCAGACAAACCTACGGACAGCCGAGTCTAAGTAGTAAGCTAAATAGATATCTTAGACTACGGAACCCTAAAAATGGTTAGTCAGCATTGCATAATGCACACTCCAGCGTCGCTTGCATGAGAAAGATCTGCTCTTTCATAAATCACATTTTAAGTCTCATACTGATATCTAATGGGATAATAACACGTTTAAATCATAATTACTGTGTATTACAATTGTGTTACACACAAAGTTGTGGATTTATTGCGAAGTACAGACCTCCCGTAGCGTTGTGTATGGATTTGATGTTTACTTTGAACAATTATGTTTATGAAAAGGTTAATTTTATACTTCTTGAATATTTATTGTTTGGAAAAGTTTTAAGAGATATTGTGACAAAAATTCTTAGTTTATCCCCCTTATTATGCTTAAATACATGTTATAAAATCCAATTCGTTTCCAGTAGAAGAAAAGTGGAAGTTTGTTTATATTTATTGGGTATAATGATATAGAAAATGCAAGTTGAAATTCGCAGAATATGTTCAACGTGAAAATTGGAAACGCTACGCGAAGCCGCGCACACATCGCTAGACGTAGGCGTGTAGTAGCTTTACACGTTGCTCAAAGGTGACGAAGTGCTGCATAGAGAAGATGTAACAGCAACTAAGATGCACAATAGTATCGTTATCTAAGCACCGTGAAGTTGTCGTAGCAGCGACTACGATTCGTAGCCGTGAAATGGTAGCGACTACGGTTCGTAACCGCAACATCCAAGTGACTACGCTTTATAGCCGTGACATGCTAGAGAGACTACGGTTCGTAGCAGTGACGTGCAATCGACTACGCATAGAAGCCGTGGCGTAGCAGTGACTACGCTAAGAAGCTGTGGCGTAGCAGTGCCTACGCTGCTTAAATTTTAATATTCTTCATTTACGCTGGATTAATGTTAGACCTGCCACCACCTTAAGAATATTTAAATGAGCTTAATAGTGTTTTGAACCTGTGCCAGTTGATCTTCTTATGGACAACTTCAAGAAAAAAAAATCTTTACATGTTAACTATACAGAAATGTCCATCGCAGGTGTCCATTAACGTAGTCATTGTCATGTCTATGTTAATACTGTAATCATTCACGTGTTATATATTACAAGTGGTGCTAGTGTTGAGCTGTATGGATGAAGATGACGAATGGCCGTCCGATTGTAATCCGTGTATTGTCTATTAATTTACAGCGATGAACGTTACTATCTGTAGATAATATCTAGATAGATAGTAACTGATATTAGATAAAGTTACAATCTAGGTAGATAAAGTGATGTAAGTGTTGACGCAATGCCCGTCATCGGTAACTTGTATTACAGGCATAATATGTGAGATTTGTTTTTTAGATAGCAATGCGAGAGGGATTTTTTTATTATTGTTGATAGATTCGCGATAGCAATGATGTGGTCAACGATTTTCTTTTTGGAGTTTTGGAGGGGAAAATTTTTTCAATAACTTCTCCCGCCTATGGGTGGAGCAGGAGATAGTGTCAGACTTTTACTGACTAAAAACCGACTCGTTTTTTTGTGACCTTTGTTCTAGGGCAGCCTAGCAGACTTCGATCCTGCTAGGCCCCTACACTTTCCTATTAACTTCTTGAGGTGCGCGGGAACGATATGCGCCGCCGAGGACTTGGGCTCGGTCCAGACGGGTACCGGACGGTCAGACTGCGAGCTACCTATTGCTGGCCATCCGCAGACTAAAACACATAGAATAGGTATATCTGGTAAATCCGTCTCATAGCACCTACTCTTAGCACGACGGTTATATTATAATTCTTTATAATGAAAAAGTATACCAGTTTAATACCTAAATCATACTAACGTCAACTTAGAACCATTAACTAACTAGTTGATCGTAAGAAACTTCTTATCAGAGATCTTGTCGTTATTGACGTTAATATAGGCTACTTTATCAGTATTAGGTGGATTCATTGCTAATCTGCATGACATCTTACCAAAAATATTAGTAGTTATTAGTATACCGTAGGCGCGGACTTGCGGTTGAAGAGCAATGGGTAGCTCGCTGTCCGGTCGTCTGGTCCGTCCGAACAGTCCGGACCAAGCCAAGTCGTCGACGGCGCTCTCTGTTCCCGCGCGCCTCAAGGAGTTGTCAGTAAAATCGTAGGGACTCTGCAAAAGGATTGAAGCCTACTGTGGCCCAGGGTCTCTTTCTGAAAAGAAGGCTTGACACCAGTGCAAAACGTGTTTAGTCAGTAAGAGTCCGATACCTGCCCAAGAGCGGCATTCGTCATTGGATGATTTTTGCCCATAATAAAAAAGTGTATTAGTTGACATTAATAAATTCCATAAAATCTATTATTACTCAGTAGGTATACCAACCTTTTCAGTCTAACCACAAATTCTATTCAACACCAACTATGACACTATCAAAACAAAACTGAAACTGTCAGACGCTTAACTAACAAGAACATAAAACCTCTCATTAGTTTAGACAGGAGATTATTTTGATCCACAAATAGGGCAGTATCTACACATGTCACTAATAAGGCCTTGTCCAGGGTGCATGCGCGGGACTACAGCGGGTACATGCGCGGTAGCGGGTGCGTGCGCGGTGGCGTACGCGATTTCATGGTGGCCACAGTGCTGCCGCTCTAGCCAAGTTACAATCGTATCGTGACAAGTGTCTTTCTACAATCGAAACGCCTCAGCGTAAGTATTAATTATATTATAAAACTGCAGGATTTAGCGATGATCATTGTAGAAACGATTACACTTCATTCTGTCATTTTGAATTATGTGAACTTGGCTACTAATTTTGTTGAAATAATGTCATTCCCATACATTTGATTAGTTATTTCCTAGCGTTAACGATTGTAGATTATCAACTTGACTAGACTGGCTGCACTGTCAGTGCATTGCGAGCAGTGCGAGTTGGACAATGGAGGCTTGATGTCATTGTGTTTCTTTTGGAGAAAACGATAGACTATCACTCACTAACGCAGCCATTCAGTCTCCTACCACAGATTTTATTCAAAGTGAAGGCACTATGACGAGGATGAGTATGTGGGCGTTGTGGCTGGTGCAATTTTAAGGACACAGGCTAGAAGTATGTCTCCAGGGTAGAATAATAGAGGATTGAACAAAGCTTTCTCTTAAGCCACTTCAAGACTAAAATGGCGGGCGGCGGCTAAACAATATTTTATGTCGTTGTTGGACTGGTCCAAATACGTTGAGAACAATAAACGCCCCTTATGTTACTTACCAAACTAAAATAGAGTTAACCATTGACTGGAAAATATAAAATATTTGATATGCGTGTTTTTTGCTCGGCTTCACACTCGCATAAGCTCCTCACCCTATCCGTGGCCTAAGATGATGTCTACACATGTTGTGTTGTGCCGGGACTAAGGATGTCTCGGGAACACCGCGTGGCTGCACTAAAAATACTCCCGATCCACGATAACCGACGGATCGGTCTTGGTCACGAAAGAGACGTATCAACACCGGATTAATCTCCAGTTATAAATAGAGTGCCGTATCTGTGATTACGATGTGAATGTGTTAAGATACTCTTTTTTTATTGTGGCACAGTAGTGGTTGATTCATTAATGAAATTTTATTATTTAATGGAATATTCAAATTCAGAATTTGGTTTTATAATTTTTGAAAGTATTCTTTTTTTAAACTATCACATCCAACTGTTTTTTTTTTTATAGTTATGATTTAATATCCTACCATATTAACAATAATATAAAGTAAGAGAGAATTTTGTATTTATATTATTTTGAAGTTATTTTAACTCTCACAAAGGAAGGAAAAAAATTGTGGGTATTAGTCAGTAAAATTTGATACTTCCTCTTTTATCTATAGCGGGGACTCATTAAGAAAGAAATAAATATATTTTTTATTATTATTATTTTCGTTTCATAATTACCCACGTTAAAAAAGGATACTAACTATCCCGAGTATTTTTAACATTTGTGAATCCGCTATTTTTTTACTACTGATAGCATAAATGACATCCAAATGATAATGCAAACTTTATACGAGTATATATTTCCAAAGTACCTATAAGCTGCAAAAAGAGAAACTTAAAATGTCAAGAGTCTAAAACACTATCAATTAAATTGATAAATTGACGCTTAAATGTCAATTAAATAATAATTGTATTCCTATTAAATATGATGTACATATTTGTAGATACGTATCGAAATATTATTATTCTTATCTGACATTTAATTATGATATACACCGTCAATTTGTAATATGTATAAATTTAATTTATGTCGATAGGAATGTAAAACGTGTTTTGCAGTTCCAATGTATTTTCTCGTTTTGTGAACACAGAAATTGTAAACAGATATTGTTTCTGCTAAAATAAACTGATAAATTTTGGAGGTTTGGCATGAAATTTCACTGTGGTATGTCGATATATAGTTTTATTCAATTTTATTAAATACTTAACCTATTTTTTTATTTCTAAGTAAGTATAAAAAATACAGTAAAAATATGTAAGTATATATAAAATCAAAAACTAAAAGATCGATTTTAAAAATGTTGGTGCCATTATAATAGGTACTATTTTATAACCGAGTAACGTAGGATATATATTTTCCACTTTCACATGGGCAAAATCGCTGGCAGAAGCTAGAAAATATATAAATTAATTTAACCGAATTCTACATAAACTATGTTAAATTTATAAATCGTTAAAAAAACGTCCGCAAAAAAATACCTTTACCTCATTCCAAACAGGCATTACAATTATATTTGTCTCTCTTTTTTTTATTCTACCCTCTCATGTCGTCATGCTTTACGATTAAACGTTTGTGTGGCCGGTGAAGTAGCCATAAAACACAGCAATTATCAAAAGTGCAGGCGAGCTCAACAAAAAACAAATGAAAAAACTTTTAGGACATTGAGGGACACACAGGCATGATAATATACAGTACAGTCTCCATCTGTGCTTAATGTTTATACACCAGCCTGTATATGCGAATGTGAGAGTCATTAACGTTTTTATTTCTTGATTTATGTCCCTGGACCGCAGACGCAGCGCGTGCCAAGTATTTATTACGATGATTGAAACGCGGTTAAGTATCTAAGTTTATCTCACAAGAAACACAAACCCGATAATAAACTTTCGTTTTCTGTATACACTCTAAAAATATCTCCGTTCTCATGTAAAATTTTGCGATGTAAATATTATCCACTCAATTTGTGATAAATCGCTCGGCAGATTCATTGTAAAAACATTACTTTCGTCACGTGGCTGTGTTCCCACGTAGGCAGTTTCCCTCGTAGGCGTCACGGTGACAGTTAATTAATAAGAAGCCTGAATCTCCGCTCGGCAGCAGCAATTCGCGGCGTAACACTCTCATTCGTAATATAAAGTCCCTAAGTACTGTTGCAGACTTTTTGATTGAGACTCCGGGGACACTCGACGGAATCCGTCGACGAGGAAACTCGACTATTTGTCGACTGTTTAACGAACGAAATAATTTACTTATGCCTTAATGATAGCCCGAGTGATCTGTCACCGTGTTGAGTTATTGAGACATTTATTACGCTCGGTTGACATTTCAACGTGGCGGGAGAGAATGATATTAACGATGTATGCGCCATAGGGCGCTTGTAGCGTTTTCTAAACAATAAAACGTGGCCGTCGTCAGCCAATCGATCTCAACAGAGCGCATGAATTGACTGGAACTGACTCAGCGTTGTATAAAGTGACGATAAATTTACTCGGAGTAACGAGTCTAGCCAGCGGTCCCGAAGTGACAAACGAGAGATTTGCCAGTGGTTTACTAGACTAGCTGTAGAAGATTAGTTTCCCTACTCTCTGAGCTTATAGGAACTTGACTTGGAAACTCAGTTACGCATCGATGTGAGATACGAATAATTGATTTATTAACTTCGCTCGCTCCTGACTTACTTGAACTGCACGCTGAACAATATTCATACTTCACTTGCTCTATAATTAGCATAAAACTTGAAGAGAGCTTGTTATAGTCGGTGCGTTTGATAACTTTCTGCTTTTTTGTAAGTTAATGTTTGATTAACATTCAAAATGGTTGTATTAATCATGTTTTATACTAATATTATGAAGACCAAAGTGTGTGTTTAGCAATGTTTGTTACTGATTTACGTTTAGACGATTGAAAGGAGTTGTATGCTGTTTGGTTCTTAGAAAGACTATTTTCTGAAATAACATACTTTTCATGCTGGCAGTAATTTTGTTTATTTTTTGTACTGTGTGATAGATAAAATTGTTTTTTCTAATTCTTATTCGGTTTCTTCTTCTTGCTAAGGATATTTTATATTTTCATGCGGGCCTAAACCACTGGTAGAAATTGATAATATGTTTGTATATTCCGAAAGCTCATTTGATGTTTTTATTACTTATTTGCATATTATTGCATTATGTAAACATTATTTAATTACAATAAATCCTTTATATAATCAATTATTATTTTATTTGTTTCAGTTTAAGTTACATTCTACGATCTTTTTCAAATGTCAAAACGGATCTTTATACAAATGGCAATCATTGCCGCGTACACCAAGAGGGGTCCATTTATCATTATCCAAGTTGTGTAGGCAGATACCTAGTTTGTTCGTCGTACAATACTGTGTATTAAGTTATGCAAATTAAGCGGTTACTGATTAATATCTAGTGAGATAATCTTGCAACAAGGCGGCAGAAGTTTGATCAACGACTTAACTTTTCCAATGCCACCTCATAAATTTCCGACGCGAGGGTACCTTGTGATTTAAAGTTAAAAGGCTTTATGGTCATGAATAAAACGTGTCGAGGGTTCTATTAAGTTTTCCAGTTAACTTACTCATTATGCATGAGTCCGCGTGTATTTTAAATGCAGCGCTCTTCATATTTTTATCTTTCAATATTTTCTCGTAACCACCTTCGGTTAGCTCAAAGCCGACGATCATGAAATTAGTAACTTTTTTTGAGTTTGTGGAAGCTTTAATTACAAAAAGTCACTTTAATATATTGTAATGGAGCATACGTTACGCACTAACATCGCAATCAGAAAACCTGGACTCGAAACTCACACATCAATATCAGTGTCATCACAATCGCAATCCTACAGTCAGTGATAGACAAAGACAGAGATAAAAGCCGATAGCCAGCGCTGTCGTGCGTTCTAAATTGCTTTATCGAGGGTCTGATTTTAGCAGTCCATGCGTTACAGTCCAGTCACCTATCTTCTATTGTTTTAATTTCGTCTGAACTGTACACACCAAAAATAAAAATTAAGTTTACAAAGTTAAACATCTTCTTTAACTTAATCTTATTTCTGTTAACCAAGTTTAGTAAGAGTAGCTTAAACTATGGAGATACCAACAAATTTAATGGATAAGTCAATGAGACTAATTAAATGCGCATGAATCTTGTAGTTAAACACACTAATCCTTAATTCAAAAGCCATGTAAGCTTAGGAGTCTTAGCTTAAAGGCTAATTCATCTTCTAAGATAGTTTACTTGGCATAGTTAAGTTATATGCTTAGTACAGGAGGAGCTCAAAGGGAACTCAAATTCCACTAGACCGAATTGATAATTTTTAAAAGAAATTAAAACAAATAAAAAAATAAAAATAATCAATGAAGACAGTAGAAAGTAAAGAAAATCAAAATTTATAATTTTGTAAGGGCATCCTCGCTAAAGGAAGTAGTAGTAGGTAGTAAAAATATAATAATATATTATTAATGTAGAAGGTTATCCCTGCCTAGCAGTGAAAAGGTATATACTAAAATATATACGCATGAATGTATTATAAATATACATAATTTAAAATTAACAAGTTTGTACTGATAGACCAACTAAGTATAAAAATTTTTAATTGACCTCAACGAGCTAAGAAGAAAAAAGTTTATCTCAAGATAAACTATTTACAATTTCAAAAAGAAACTAGATAATACTATTAGATTTAGAACACGTCTTTAACTAGTGTTACTTTACACTCATGAGTACGCAACACACGTACCGTAGTGCACAAGCCAATATGAAGTAGAAAGTTAAAGTATCAAAACAATAAAATAGCAGACTTGCTTTATTGTTTGGCGCGTGAATGTACTCAGCAAGCAGTACCAACTTTTCCAATACTCCGATCTCAACAGAATCTAAAACCAAGACTTGACAATAAACTTTTAACTTCGCATACATCAATCGCTGACTCCGCAAATTTGCCAGGACGCTTCGGATTACACAACAAACAAATAGAAAACAAATAGATCGAGGATCGAGGGACATTCCGACGAGATATCTGTCGAATACTGACGGAACCAATCTATCAACGGAACCCTCACAGATAATATTTAAAGTGAAATGGTCGGATATCTGGACGTGGATTCAGCTTGTAACTGTCATAGGCGCGTAACGTTGGCTGACTTGCTAACCAAACTATTTGTGCGGTGAAGCTCCATCGGTATAACTACTAACGGAATGGAGAACGGAATAGCAAAGGCACGAGGTTCAAGTTCAATAAACTGCTGTTCGAGACTGTAGAAACCTGAAATTGTTAGAAATGTATTGCTTTCAATCCACAATAGAATGATCTATACAGATGGAACAGTGGTTTAGAAAGATCAAAGCAAAATTATCGTCACTTTTGGAAACACATTTGTTTGACTAATATTTCATTGACAACAAAAAGCCTTGATTTATATTAAACTACACAGAAAAAGCTCCGATTTCAACATTTGAGCTAGTTACAATAGATGTCGTGGGTGCCATTACGGTTTTTCCAGACATCGTAGATGCTCCGAGGGAGGTGTACAAGTACTGCGAGTGAAATGGCCGTCGCGTGACTCGAACCGCCTGAACGATAACACTTCTTTAAACTACAAACGTGCCAGTACATTTACCAACACTTCAAGTATTTGGGGGAACGAAATAAAAGTGTTTTGTTCGTCGCTTATCTTCCAAAGTTCTTTGTCATTTGGAGAAGTGTATTGTTTTATTGCTCGGAGCGGGTCGCCAACCCGACACGGTTGGTGGTGTAAAACGTTGTAGGTCTCGTACAGAATGATCTATGTCGGTCGTATTTCATTTCCAACATGCATGGCTTACTAAATTAATATTTGTTGGGTATTCTGCGTGCGAACTAGGAGATGAATGTACTTGTAGTGTCGCCAAACATGCCAACGCTGTAAATGGATATCGGTAAACAGGCTTTGTAACAGTTCCAGTCATTTTCTGGTTGAATTTAGCCTTTATTTGCAAAAATCTCTATGCTTTAGCAATTGATTACCAGTTGTTAAATTATAGTATGTGCTAATTACTTGTGTGAAACCTCGTTTTAATTTGTAAGTAAGTTAAGCTTGTTTTTATCGATGTTTAGCAATAATAAAGGTTTGGTATTTGTGAACAAAAGATTTAAATCCTATATCCTATAGGGTACGATGTTATAATTGGTTTCAAAATGCCACCTTTGTTATTCTGGAACGAACATTATCGGGATATTTGTCAGTCTATGTCAGAGATAGTAAACCTCAAGTAACTCAGCACGAGGGAAAATAAATTTGTCTCTAGTGAAAAAGTAGTGTTTCTAGAAATTGTTTGTTCGTAGTTGCAAATGAACAAACAACCAACGAGCCATCATCCATCGCATCACTGCTTACCATCAGGTAGGATTGTAGTCAAGCACTAGTTTATATAAATTAAAAAAAAAAAGACAACAGTAGCTTTCTCATTTATTCAATGAAATAAAAAAAAAACGTATAAATAAATATAAGAATTTTGAGTTGCAGACTAAGAATTTATTTTTTTGTTTATTAAATCGCAAAGTCAAGATTATGTGGCGGCACGTAATGACCACGTTAATTCTTTTGTAACATTACATTATGTAATAATACGTTCTTCAGTAAAGGTTTGCTAGCCCTGGTCTATTTTTTTAAATTGATTATAGGTTCGCGCGTGACCGCTATCTCACCTGATGGAAAGCGATGATGTAGTCGACGATGGAGCGATCTTACCTAGAAGTAACCAATTCAATGTTAACTTTAAAATTCCCGGGTTGTAGCCTCTAGGAAACACAGAATCCGGCAAGGAATTCCACTCCTTGGTTGTACGCACAATGAAAGTTTTCCCAAAACGTTTTGCACGTACATATATGTGGGATGTCCACCATATACCGTAAAAGTAAAACATAAGGCAGTAAAAATATAGGTACACATAAATACATGTATAATAAAATGAATATAGGTACATAATTTCTGAAGTGTTATATTTTAAAGTATCTAATCGTTTTGCGAATCCAAACATCTAAAAACTTAAAAGTGTTAAACTTTTGAAGATGATTTTAATGTGGGTTTACTTCAAAAAGATTTAGCGTAAAGACGATTTAGCAAAATGGAAGCAAATGAAGTGAGAACAATTGGAAACTTTTGATTTAAGATAAGATTACAAAGAAAATGTGTAACATTTTGACAGTATTTTAAATTGTTTGTTAACGTTTTACACTTCTCACGAGCAAACATAATTACATGTTTTCGAACAAAGACGCTGTTGTTTTTGCATTCTTTTCTGCGTTGAGTGGTTTGAGAAAATTGCGTAGATTCTGTCTGAGCATAGAAAAATGTTAAATGTGAATTCTTTACTGACGCTACGCAGTTCTTCACATTTTCCGTTATTGATCTTTTTTACTTATTTTAAATCAACATAACAAGGATTTAGTAAAATTCAACAGGTGATTTTTGACGGTATTTTATACGATAAATACAAACGACTTTTTTATGGTAAGTAAAAATCATACAATGACGAATCCGGCCCTTGGGCGAAGCGGGAAACAGGTCAGACTCTTAGTGACTAAACCACCTACCCCGTTCTTTCTTTGCCTTAATCCCAGAACCCTGTTGTTACGCTTACGCATCAACCCTTGACCCTACAAGGCTTCGACCCTGCCGGGCCCCTTCAGTTTGCTGACAACTCCTTGAGGCGTGCAAATGACTTTAAGTTTTCTTGACATTATCACAGAAGGTTCTAAAACACACCTTGAAAGCTAGATAACATTGTAAGAATGTGTACAACATAGTGACAAGTTACCAGGCTCTCATAAAAAGGTAAGTGCTGTCTCCATACCTTTGTACTCAAGAACTCTCTAGCTACATATAACATATAGCCTGCTTACGCGAGACAATAGAAAGCTCCACACATTGCAAGCGGTTATTTCTTTTACTGCCTTCTATGGCAAAACCAACACGGAGATTACCTGTTCTCTAATATTAAAACTGTGAAAACAGTACGCTATTACAAACAAACAAATAAATAATCACACATGTACGTTGTAATGTCAGTCATTAGCATAAAGAGACGGGAACACTCAATAGTGGTCAGTAGACATAAATAACAAGATTCGCGCCGCAAAAACAGGGTTGTCGCGTTTTCAATAACATTTAAAAAGCATTTTGCTTTGAATACTGTCTGGTTTTTGTATATTTTAAAGGTTTAAATTATTATTGTAGGCACTTTTATTAGCGTTTATTGCATACAATAAAAAATATTAAGTTTTTTCTTTTCAGAAATTTTAGCATTGTCTAGCTCTAAATCTCCTTTGCTGGTATTTTTGTTAAGTCCTTGAGTTTGTGTCTGTGTTGTTGTTGTACCGACTAAACTAATCCATTTAATTCTGTGTGGTCATCAAAAGACCATCTCAGATTTTAACTTTCATGGTCGACAGTTAATAGAGACTATGGCCAATGAGTTTGTTTTGATGTTACTTCTGAAGGTAGTTAGCTAGGAAACATTGCAATCACCTTTTTCTCTTTAAAACAATGTTGTATAATACAAATTATTTACCTTTCACTCAGGAATAAAGCACAATACTACTACTAGAGTATTTTTTTTATCACTCCAGTAGTTTTTAAGTTTATTTAAAACAAACAAAAATACAAAAGATTAGTATAGATTATTTCCCCAGCTTATTTTAAAATAAACAATTACATTGTGACCATTGTAGTTCTAACTATTAACATAAAGAGAACACTCAATAGTGGTCAGTGAACATAAATAACAAGATTCGCTCCGCAAAAACAGGGTTGTCAAGTGGGCCACTTTGACATTTTGCTTGCCCACTCAAAAGCAGATAGATAGATAGATATACTCTTTATTGTAGGTACACCATAAATACAAATCATTAGGAGCTAAAAAGACTAAAGTGTGAGGTGTGTGTTTATAAGCACTAACGTAATTTTCAGTTCTGTTTACGAATACGGACATGGGAATAATATTATACCGTTTTTAGATATCGTTACAGATATGAAATCATTTGAGAGTATTTGCTAAATTCGGTTACGGATACTAGCATATTAAAACAAAAAAAAAAAAAACAAGACGAAAGTAAAAGAAAATATTCTATCTCCTTTCGTTCAGTCCATGCTAAGGTTGTCTGCAAGAGATTACCCAATGCGGTGGGACCGTCCATTGTACACTTACATAGTTTTTAACTTTTTACAATAAAATACCTCTATATGTTTGTTCTGTTTTCTGAGCTCTTAAGTGTAATAAATAAAATAGAAATACATAGCACAATTTGACGTTTTATTTCTAGTCTAGACTATCAAACCTGTCAAAGGTTAACCGGTCATTTAGATTCCGCAAAGATCCGAAACTTTTATATCGGTTTTGGCCACGTTAACGGATGTTTTTATTTCGGTAACATCTCTGGTCAAAATTATTATTAACACTTCATTTTATATTAAAATAAATATTTTTGTTTGGGTAGGTATTGTTTATTATTAACTAACTAGCTTTTGTCAGCGGCTTTGCCCGCGTACATAAAATATAGCCTATGTCACTCAGGAGTAAAGTACCTTTCTATTGTCGCTAAATTTTGTCCAATCGGACCAGTAGTTCCAGAGATTACCCCCTACAAACAAAAAAACATAAAAACAAAAAAACAAACTTTACCTCTTTATTATATTAGTGTAGAAGTGTAGATTAATAATTAAATTGTATGGACTATAGTAGTAGTACATAGACGGACTTAATGCCTTGTCAGTTCTACTTTATAAACATACGGCAATAACATAGTTTTTAATAAAATTATATTACATTAATTAAATTAATCCAATGATTGTGACGTGTTTCCCTCCGCACCGAATATTTGTAACAATTGCTGTTTTGGTTTGACATTTATACTCGGTTATTCAATGTCTCATATTGGTAACTTCGGCAATAACAAATTTTGTTGTTTGTTTTTCTATTGTAAAATATCCCTTCCTCTATCCTGTGTTAATATTTTGAGCTGTATGGAAAACGTAGTAAACAAATAATCGGACATCGATGTACGGCAAATCGCACACACATCTACGGCCCGGATTAAGCGTTTTGCCTCGTCGTTTATACCGCGTACGTCGAGGGACTGGAACAGTTTTCCGGCTGCAGTCTTTCCGCCCGATTATAATTAGGTGTATTCAAGGCTAGAGTGAATAGGCTCTTAATAAACTAGTGCGCCTCACCATTAACGATTGCATCACTGCTTACCATCAGGTGGGATCGCAGTCAAGCACTAGTTTATTTCTATAAAAAAATAACAATTTAAAACTTCACGAAATGTAGGTACACATTCGTAGAGTAACACTGGGGTCTATTTTCACGTCTGCAATTTTAAGGCACTATACCTTTTATTCCCCGAAGCTTCGAGCAAATCGGAATAAAAGGTAAATGTGAAACAGACCGGTCTTTGTGTTCTATAAAACGTGGTAGCAGACTTTTATTTATTTTGCGGTAGGTGTCAAAGAGCGAAAATATTGCAAACAACAACTCCATAATACTATTGAATTATTTACTCCTGTCATATGGTAAAGGCGAAAGTTTGAGAGTGTGTTTAGTTATTTGTTACTTCGTCACGCTTGAATGGATTTAGATGAAGTTTGGACTATGTCTTGGAATTCGCGCCGGGCCTTCGTAGAAGCTATCCTTTGGAGCGAGTAGGAATGGCAGACGGTTGCCTCCTTCTGCGAAGCAGTAATGCTAGCAAAGGAGGAGGCCGACCGCATAAAGCAACTGCTTTCACGGCCCAGGCGCCGCCGGCTTTCCTTATGGTTAGAGAGCTATGGGTGGCTCGCCCTCCAATTGTCTGGTAAACGTCCGGACCAAGACCAGTTGTCGACGCGCGTGCAATTCCCGCGCGCCCCTAGGAGTTATCAGCAAACTGATGGTCGAAGCCAACTGGGTCCGTGGGTTTGCGTGTGAAAGGAAGGCTCTGGCCCTGATACATATGGTAACGTAGGAACGTCAGTAAGAATCTGACACTGTTTCCCGCTCCGACCATTCTTTGAATGATTATAACCTATCATAAAAAAAAAACGTGTCTTGGAATAGCATCTACGATATTTTTATCCCGGGAGTGTGTTGCCTTGGGACAATTGTCTACTTTCACGCGGGCGGAGACGTTGGCTGTAAGTCCTTTAATAATCTTAATATACATATAAAATACAACCAATTGCTTCTATCTATGTCCGTTAATTGACCACTTCCTAAGCCTAAGTCCCAGCATTTGGAACATCAAAAGGCTGATGCTATGCTATGTTCGTTAAGTATATACCTACTATGAAATTATCCAACCAATCTTCCCCAAACCGGTTCCCTTAGAAAAGCAATAATGCGAAAATGGTAGTCGACCATTAAACAATGCCTTTTTTGCTATAATTAATTAATCAATATTTATTTCTTTTTTTAGCGTAATATCGCCGGGTATTTGCTACAAATAGGTAGTATAAATATGAATTTCTGTAGATTTGTTTGCTTGTCTGATCATTAATCAGGTCTTAACGGTTGAACGAACTAAAAAGGGAACTTGTTAACCCGGTATTTTTTTATAAGTAAAATTTTTATAGGTAAAATTTCAACTATTCACACTAGCAGAACACTGCTGGCACTGCAGTCGGTAATATTACTTGTAATTGAAGTTTATACTTATTGAGTTATGTGTATAACATACACACACATAGGTATTTAATTAGGTATTAAATATATATTTTTTCCATCACCAGGTGGCATCGTGTACAGATTAAAGTCCCTTGATTTTTATTTTATTGTGTTTTTACAAAAGTTCACTCAAATCTATTTAAAATATATAAAATCTAAAAATTAAAAAAAAATACCTTTAATTTAATGTTATTATTTCCAAGAATAGAACCTAGGATAGAAAAAGAAAAAGAAATTATTTTGATGCAACGAAAAATAAAAAAATATTTTTGTTGCTTTGATCAATTTTCCACTTTTACATGAGTAAAGCCACTGTCAGAAGCTGAAGATAATAAACGTTAACTAAATAAACAGTAATAACTTTATCTTAAAGTAACTCGTTAACTCAAGGCTTCTCGGCAGCCGACTGGTTATAATATAATGAAGATTTATTAATAATTTAATTAAGAAATGTTTGCCAACCCTATTCCTTATTGCCTTTTGTTTCGAACACGTGCGCGCTTTGTCTATTTTCTAACTTGGAGTGTCGTACTTAGTAAGATATTGTAAGGTATATTTTCAGATAATATTACATTTCTTACTAGACCATAAATGTTGTTAGCGATATAGCAGAATTTCTCGGCTTTTAGAAAATATTTGTTTGTTTTTTAATGGTAGGTAAAAATCATACAATGACGAATCCCGCCCTTGGGTGGAGCGGGAAACAGTGTCAGACTCTTAGTGACTAAACAACGTACTCCGTTCCTATGTCGCCATCTATACCAGGGCTAGAGCCTTCCTTTTAGTCACGAACCCTTGGACCCAGTTGGCTTACGTTCAATAAAAAGTCATATTTTAAGGTTCATCTTTCGGCTTACTGACGTTTGGGACACGTCATGTTCGGACTGTATGACAACTGACACTTTCGACACTGTGTCACAACATGACGTGTCCGAAACGTCATCCTCAGCATGTCTAAATCAAACCAGGAGTCGAGCAGACTTCGCATAGAGACAAATTTATAAACTTTCTTCGTTTATTGCTTTTTGTAGTAGTGAAATAAGCATCAAAATCCGTTGTATGGTTTACAAGGATTTTTTTTAATTAAACAGACTAAATCGAAAAGCAAATTATTTTTCAAAGTACAAAATCTAAACACCGTTTAATCCTTTTAGTGGGGTGTTTTAAAAATACATTCCTATCCAATATACATATTTCACAACTGTCTCCCACGGTTACACCCACATCCTTAGTTACTATCCTACTTCCGTATGTTATAGCGTAATGTTATATTATATAATCTATAGCCTTCTTCAATAAATGACCTATCCGACACTGAAAGAATTTTTCAAATCGGACTAGTAGTTCCTGAGATTAGCGCGTTCAATCAAACAAAAAAAAGACAGGTTTATATTAAGTGTAGGTAAAAGGAACCTCTGGAATTTTTTTTTTTAGCGTTCTAGGTCCAAGGGTTTGAACTGTGACTTCATGAATCAATCAGAAGGAATGTAAAAATTTCGTGCTCGACAGCAAGCAAGTTGTTTTTCTAAATCCCAGAAATTAAAAGTAAAACAGGATAATACATTAATAGCAATCAATCAACTTATAAAGTTACGTAATCAAGCAGACAACAGTAGCATGCAAATTAATCATATAATTATTGTACAACAAATTACAATACATTATGAATATTACAATTACAAACGCTAATAAATTACCAAGTCAATATAAGGAAATGATTTGTTAAATATTTCCTTTAGGGAAACATTGCGGGAAAATTCGCAATGAAATATTAAGTCTTAGGCACACAGAGATAGTCGGAAAGTCGGAAGACAGCTGGAAGTGGCCGATTATTAAGTGCTAACAAACACGGCGTGCCGCGGAATAAACAACGCTGTACGGTCGGATGGAGATGTGGAAATACGCCTACCTACCACGCTTCTTAGGATAGATAGATAGATATACTCTTCACTAGCGACCCGCCCCAGCTTTGCATGGATACTGATATTAAATTATTATGCATGATAAACCTTCCTTTTGAATCACTCTATCTATTAAAAAAACCGAATCAAAATCCGTTGCGAACTTTTAAAAATCTAAGCATACACAGTGACAGCGGAAAGCGACTTTGTTTTATACAATGAAATAATTTGTTTAATATTTCCTTTATGAAAACATTGCGGGAAAATTTGCAATGAAATATTAAGTCTTAGGCACACAGAGATAGTCGGAAAGTCGGAAGACAGCTGGAAGTGGCCGATTATTAAGTGCTAACAAACAGGGCGTGCCGCGGAATAAACAACGCTGTACGGTTGGATGGAGATGTGGAAATACGTCCCTACTAATACCTACGCTACTTAGGATAGATAGATAATATTTTTAATTTATGAGTAAATTATGGAGGTGCAAAGGTCATGATGCGTAATAGCAGAGTTTCAGTAGCAACATTTGTACGGAAACGTAGGTATTTCGGGTAACTATTACGGACTCGTATGTACCTACACTGAAATAATTTTTATTTACAATATAATTATATACCATACCTGCAGCAAGCAGCAGAACCCCAGTTCCAAAATTGCTTTTGTAAGTAAATTTTGATAAAAATACTAATTTTGTAAGCAATTCAATTTCAAAGATATAATAAGAATTTATTATGTATATTGTAAATAAAGTCCTTAGAGAACTTATAAACTAGTATAGAAGTATATTTAATACATATACCTCAGTCAAGTGGTAAATAAACTCAAAAACCAAGTTAATAATGACAATAAAACTGTTTCCAAATCTTCCTCTGCGAATTGATACCAAATGAAAAAGTCACAATATTATGACTCTTTAGATTAAATCTGCTTTTGTAGTTATTAATTAAATGTAGGTAATGTTAATAATACAACAGTTTTACGAGCACATTGCAGTCATAAGCTAATAAATAATAATATCCATTACCAGTAAATAATAGCTAATAACAGCTGTTATTTACAAATACTCATTATTAATAGTAATTTAATCCTAACTAACATATTCAATTTTAAATTTTTCAAATGCGATTTTTTGTTGTTCGATTTTACGCCTTAACTACTCAAAGGATTGTCATGAAATTTTGCAAAAATGTTATATAATGTATTTGTAACCGAACAGCTCTGGAACTCAAATAGCAACTGAAAGGAATAAAGGTAAGAAGTCAGAGTAGGTCTTCTCTAAAAAAATATTTTTGGAGGACTCCTCACCTTCGAAAAAACAAATACAGCTATAAATTATTATATAAAGTATGCCAACCTCATGGTAGCTCATGCACTTAAAGCAATCCATTTTACGGCTTAATTTACTACTGTGAGTGTTAAGTGTACAAATAAACTTATTAGTATTATTTAAAAAAATATAAAGAGGTCATGGTACCTAAAGACCTTGATCTCAAAAAATGTTCATTAACAAAACTGAAGCTATGAGCAAGAGTAAATTAATAATAAAATAATTATATGTATTTATTCAGAGGTGGCCAGAATGACTACCAACAATTTCAGTCCATACTAACAAAATTTGGGTTAAACGAAACGTTTAAAATAAGGGTTACCTACTCCTGAATTCCCTGATCCGTTCGGATCCGTTCGTAGCTCGTCACCCCTTATAATATAAAGCTTATAAAATACCGAACCGAAGTAATAAATGACCGAAAACCTCGTGGAAATCCGATTTCAGGTTTAAGATACTGACAGACCCTTCCCGTTTTAATGAAAAGCGTACCTCATCACTTAAATATTGGGTTTAGTGAGTTCACTTTTATAAATAAAGAATATTGGGAGTTGAGTAACGTAAACGCAAACGTTAACGTTAGCTATAGAGTTGAGTGAAACAACAACATGAAGTATGAAGTTATCTGCGCTGTCTAGTTCTAGACAAAGGAAACAGATGCCAGGATTGTATAACATTAGTTGGCGTGATAACTGCTACTTGTAAGTCGTTATATATACGCCCGTATTCACCGCCTTAACAAGTTTGTTAATTTAACTCGCCACTTAATCACTTCACAACTGATTAAAAATTAACCTTAATATTACAGTTAATATCATTCAAAGCGAGTCATCAGTGTGCCTCACTTTCAATAAATTAAACGCCAACATGTAAGCGAATTTATAAAGAATTTAATTACTTTTTTATACGCAGGAGCGGATCTGGCGGCGGCACGAGTATCAAAGTAACGCGTAATTATTAACGCTTTTATGAAACCTCAATGGAAGGTATTACAGAATTATTTTAAAGTCAAACTTTATAAGATACTTACTGCGGAAATGTTGAAACCAGTCGGTACAGAGGATCCGTTTATTAATACATTAAACGTTTTGTAAGTTTATTAAATTATCATTTAAAATTAATTTAAGAGTTAATCCTTCCAATGAAAGAATTAAAGAAATGCGAACCACGATTATTTGCTCGCTTCATATAAATGAAAGCCCGAGGGAGATGCGCGAGATCTCAGATAAGCGAATTTAAAAATAACACTTTTCAACTCCCATTACTGAGTTGAAATTGTGGAAAATACGTCCTAGCAAGACTTCTCTATGAATATTAATTACTTAAGCGATCGCTTTAGTCTCATTTAATTAGAATTCCAACCCAGAAAGTGTTAAATTAAAATTATTCTGAACCCTAATTGTGGTTGTCTCTCAATCGTTTTAACAATTTTCAGTTTTCAACGAGCCGAACCTTTCAAATCCATTTATTTGTTCAAATATTCTTGAATGAGGACTCGAAAATAAAATTCAAGTCCGTAAAACTTTCTTGAATTAAAAATTTGCGGGAATCGGAACTGCCAGATGGACTGATCCGAGTAAATTGGATCGTTCAGTTATTTTCTCACAATGCACCAATTTTATGTTCGGCTTAAATCTTGTTTGTCGTTTATGTAAGAAGCCATGTCGGTCTAAATTCATTTGGTACGTACCTAGGTACTAGGTTGACCTGATTATGCAGCCGCATTGCAGTGGATCTCAGCGGATTTGGACAACCTCTTATAATATCAGTGTTGTATATAAACCGCCGACTGTAACTGATTGTACATTTTTAATTCTCCCAAGTTTATCGCTTTCCGCAGTTTCATTTTGTTCTGTATTTAACGGGAGTACAGTTGAAACATTACTTTCAGTATTGTTCGTAATAAACAGAAATTCTTCGTCTGGCTGAAATGAATTAAAATTATTACGTTAGGGCACCGGCTCCGCTAAAGCGTCTACATGGGAGTAATTACGTACACTTTGGATAAACAATTTGTGTAATCTCATCACGTACTACGCAGTGTCATGTCGATCTTCATACAGAATGGCTCTAAATAATTGTAGTAATCAGCGTTGCGACAGACCCCTATACGTCAAAGGATAAGGGAGATTTAGTGCTCCCGAGCAGATTAAGAGACCCATTCTATGAAAATGTTTTTACTTCTAATTCATTTGAATATCAAATAATTACATTAACTGCAGACAGTACGTCGTTTACTTAGATTTCACAAATTGAATGGCTATTAAAATTTATGATTTATGCAATTCATCTCACTTGATAGGTTTATTAGGCGTAACTTACATAATTCAAGTTTTGGAAGTAGTTAAATAAGTATTAGTTTCGGAAGTTTTTTTAGGTTCTTTGACTTTTCTTGAAATTGTAACATCAACAAAGACTCTAAACGTATCCAATAACAGGACACTAGAAAAACTTCTAAAAGCCAAAAAGATTGTAACAACAATGAAATTGCCATTTCTGAACAGCACCGGCGCTCGAACAAAAAACTAAAAAGTTTGCTCGCTCGTACAGTGTGCCAAGCCGAAATGTTTCTCCATTAATATGTTCAGTGTGGATTTTAACATTATTATGTGAAATTCTACTGCGTCTAGCCAAATTAATTACACTCTTTGCTAACTTCCGTCTTCGAGATAATTTTGTTTCCCTCCTTCGTCTTTAGCATTTTCGTAAGTTGCTGTATCAGCTTTCTTAATATTAATATCATCGTTTTTAATATCTAGTTCTTGTTTACTAACCGATTAGATAGATAGATTAAAACTTTATTGTACCTACACCAAAAAGTAACATAACTTATACAAAAATTTAAAACAAAAACTAAACTTAAACTTATTCTTGGTATCTTATGTAAGTAATTCTTCTGTCTGTATGTTTGTCACATGACTCCTCCTACACGGCTTTACTGATTTGGACAAAGCTTTGTATGCATATTTAAGTGGGTCCCTATTGGTTGTTCCAACCAGGAAAGTGGTGCTGCAATCGGGTTCTTAACTTTTTTTACAAGTACCCAGCTTTTGAGAAGGGCACAACTATTGGGACTGACGAATGATAGTTAATAAAATTTAAAGCGATAGATTTCTCTTTAAAACCAAATGCTGATGACAGTTATGATTTATACACGGAGAGAAATATTTAAAATATTAACTCAACTGAAAAGATATAAAAACATCGTTAGTGGTACCGTCTCATGTCGCATTTCTCTAGCAGAATCGATAAATGTAGATATTAAAGGAATATTTATTTAAGAATTTTATTTTAAAAAGAACTAATAAAATTACAAAAGGTATAAAAAGTCACAGGAGCGTGTTTCATTGGTCCCAGAGTACTGGAAATATTGCCACGTTGAATGGCAATACTGGTTTAATTTTTGTAAAAAAAATGGAAGTTTTGTGGTCAAGTGAACAATCGATTAACTTGATGATGTCTTAAAAAGCTCGATAACCAGCCTCTAAATGTGTAAACGTCAAATAGTTAAATACTAAAGCTAAAACTATTTGTAAATGCTACATTTCAGAGCAGTTTACATAACCGAACAAATATAGATAGAAACCTACAAAAATATTAGAAATACGTGGAAGAGCTCTACAATTCGACGTATTGGGTAAACCTCGAATATATTCAAGCCGATTGAATGCACATGCAATATCAAAATAAATATTGACGAAAGTTCACATTTGGTTACAGCAATTCTATGCTAGTACAGATACCGTTTTGCCTAGCTCTCCTCATCGAAATTGTATGAATGAATTTACATAGTAATACATAATTAACTGGAGCTAAGTTTCAATTAATGTTGGCCATCAATATTCATCATTTATTGCTTAATTTGGTAAATTACGCCAGCTGAAATTTATTTTGAGATTAAATGTTTTGTTTGGTAAATTAATTTTGTTATACTTGGCTTTATAGATGCTGATTGAAAATCATACTTCGCTTCCCACGCGGGATCGCTTTGTAAGTAGCACGTTAGCTGCGGTTTCATATTTGTCCCCCATTTAATTTTGTGAAGTGTTGTGAAAAATATTTTGCATATTTCGTTACAACATATTATAATTTAATATTTTATTACGATTTTAAATGTGTTAATTTTTGGCAGCATTATTAGTGTAGTGTATAATTTGCTGATCTAATTACATTAGGTATTTTTTACTTATAATATAACGTATATTTGCGACTTTACATCATCATCATCATCAGCCTTTTAATGTTCCCACTGCAGGGACACAGGCCTCCTCTCTCTAGGAGAGGGAATAGGCCATAATCCACCACGCGGGCCCAGTGCGGATTGGTGGATGTCACATGTCTTCGAATTTTTGGTTCTAGGACATGCCGGTTTACAACTTTTTAATAATAATAGAATATTCGAATATAAAGTAAAAGTGACAATTTCATAAGTTTTAATACAATCGAGATTTTTTTAAATTATTTCTGTAATGCAGACGATCTAGATTAATAAAAACTTGTCTTTAGATCATTAATTATTGCAGCTAGCTCTAAAGTATAAAACCCGACTTCCATTACATTTAAGCTACTATTCATCAAAAAAATCACTTCTTCTTTTATGACATATAATATATTACGCTTTCAATATCTTAGAGCCGACTGAAAATATCTCAAGTATTTCAGTCACATGAAAAAGGACAAAGGATACATTGAAATTTTATGGCTAGACCCATGTTTAAACTATAACCCTCGGTTAAATGGCTATAAACATGGACGAAACGGCCATTTTTCAAACAAAAAGCAAACATAGTTAAAGCACTTTATATTAAAAACTTTGTATACTCGTGTGGTCAGACTAATCTTTGAAACTGTTAGTTTTCTAGAAAAGTTTCACGAGCAAACTTCAAGCAAAGTATACCAATGCTAGCTTTGTTTTTAAGGTGGGAAATCTCTCTCTCGCTCCAGAGTAGAGTGGGAGGTCGTGTCAGATTATTACGGATTAGAACTACACCTGAGTCCATTAGTTTTCATCTCTTTGAAGTGCACGTGGTACAATTACGCACTGTTGACCTTCTGGGCTTGGTACGAACGATTACCAGATGGCTGGACGGCGAGTTATTTAATGCTAAACCGCAAGCCTAAAAAATTTTCCGCGAGCCTGCGCCTACCATGGCCAGTCGGATTCGGGGTCCTAGCATATGGCGGAGGGTAACGATCACTTACCATTCCTCCTCACTCCAGATCATGCGCTGTATCAGGGCCAGGGGCGTGAAATCGAGGACAAAGCAGGATTCCAGTCAAATGGGTGACACAATATGCTCCGTTGTATACTCCGCGTGGTCCATACAACAGTGAAATCCAGGCGTTCCACGAATCAGGAGCAGGAACCTCCCGAATCAACTATGTCCAGTGAGGACTTGCGGACGTTTTTCCAGCCTATCTTTAAAGGGACTTACCGCCATGAATGAGGATTGGCTTTAAGTGTCAATCAAATTTCATAAAGAGGCGGAGATTAAACTAATTATTTTAATTTTACATTACCACACCTACATAAGCTTAACCATATCAAAATTTTGGTTTGAAAAAATTGCCTACCGACTTCATAATTATACAAAAACCAAAGTTTTTTGTAACTAATAGGAAGTGATCTTTTGTTCAGCAAGGCTGTGTCCTTGTTTATGATTGCTAATTATTCTTAACTCGTTACTGCTAATTATATTCAATGTAAATGTTTACTAACATTACAAAATAATTTGTTAATGTTATTTAATTTGAAAATAAAAGTTTACTTGTGTTATCTTAGAGTAGAGTTAATTCTCAGCAAAGGCAAAGTTTGTTTGCTTCGGTTTAGAATAGATAAAAAAATTAAGCTCAAATTTTGCCCACGTAGGTAATACAGAATATTACCTATATGTGGTGTTAAACTAAAAGATCTCTCCAAAATATAAGATCAGGATCAGAGGCAGTTTTCTAAACCATGTCGATTTTGAGGATTGCCTATTTTAAGAGAGACTAGGCTGCAGAGGAACCGTAAAACACAAAATTGGTGCCCTGAAATTGCCCGATAAGGTCGCGGCAGGCCATGAATGAGATAGCAGGACGACAAAAATATCTTTACAACTACTAGTTTTTTAAATCGACTAATTCAACATTACCTCAGTTTCCTGATAGTCTATTAAATTTATTAGGTTCTGGCATGAATACAGTAACTAAGTACTGTGGGCAGAGTTAAAAGCGAAATGCAAAACAAAACTAATGTATTTCATTCCTCACATTTTATTAACATAGAACGGAATAAAATTAAATAAAGAGATGAAACTGTTTGTATCTTATTTTGAAATCAATTTTCTTCTCTATTAGGAGAGATTTTATGTTTTTTTTAGGTGCAAAATCATCCAGTAACATTTACCGCCTTTTAGTGTCAAACCTTTACTAGCTAAAACCCATTCCAGTTCCTTCTTTAACATCGTTCCAGGGTCCCGGAGTGCTCTTCCGCACAACTCTTGGCTCCATTAGTTAGCTGCTACGGTACGGATTACATGTTTACGATACGGTTATCTACTTATAGATGGCTAAATTTATTAGTTTATTTTATAAAAATATATGATTAAGTGACCTGTAGTCTAGTGGCTAGTGGATAAGTACAATCATTTGTTCTGTGTCTGAATGCAATTTATCTATCGTATAAAGAATTGTATGTTTATCAGTTGTCTATTACTCATAGCACGAGCTCTACTAGTTTGAGACTAAATGGCGTTGTGAAATATTTTATATATTATGTTATTAGTTTTTATTATTATTTATTCAACACTTCATGCACATAACAGTACAAACAACAGATTTAATGCCTAAGGCATTTTTCATTTTTTTTTTAAGTATGATTTTATGTGTTTTTAAATACCTACTTTGAAAAGTTAAAGGCACATAAACTAACGCTAGAACGTAATGAAAGCTGTATGTAGAAGCTTTTAAAGCTCGATTAGTCCGACTGATTGGTAAAAGCACTTTGCAATTATAAATGAATGAAGTTACTGCAGGTGCAAATGTAAATAACGATCAATTTTCTTAGATTCCAATTGCAGGTGTTATTTTACTTTTTTATGTCCAATAAAAGCTTGTGGTATTTTTGTGGAAAAGTCATCTAATGACTTCTCTCGCTCTAGGGCAGGTAGAGAGAGGCGAGGGGACGTGTCAGAATTTTACTGACATAAATCATAACGGTTCCTTAAATTTTTGCATTTTGCATACTTGGGCCTCGAGTATATGTCCTTTTCATACTTTCTTTCATGATCCTATTTCAAGCTTTATTTGGCACAAATCGTTAACTCTTCCAAATACAAATCTCACCTGTTATATTAAAATTTGATGATGTGACCTTCGAAATAACTGCTTAGTTTCAAAAACCTTGACACTTGCGTTAAACTAATCTTAAATGTCTAAATATTCTTTTAACCGGGCTCATGATGTGAATATGGAAGTTGGTTGGTGTCAAACTAAACACCGAAGTCTTTACTGTCGAGATTCTTATTATTCTATGAGATCATTGTTCACACAAGAGTTGTACTTCACGTGCTACTAAAGCTCATTATTTGACATTCAGAGGTGTTAAATTTCGTCTTGTTGGTGGTAGCACAATAACAAGCTTAATTTAGGCCACCTATAACAAGCTAGAGAGCTTGAAAGTCAGACAGAAAAATCTCTAGATGACGAACATAAAATAAACATTTCCCACGTTTTATTATTTGTCAATGATAATTATTAACCATAATCAAAGATAGCAGAGGACCTAAAACGGAACCCTGGGTCATGCCAGATTGTGTATAATAAGTATGAGAGTTGTATGACCTAAGACGAAGAAATTGCTGGCGTTTTTGAAAATTGTCACAAATCTGGAGAAGAAAACTGGGAGTAAGTCCTAGTTCACTTGACATTTGTAACAAGATGAAGTTATTAATTCAATCACAGGCCTTGCGGAAATCGAAGTACAGCTTTTACAATCCTATCAACAGTTCATTAGAAACGAAAACAACTAACGTCAAGAAATTGGTGTTAACTAACTTATTTATATAGGTATATACCTCATTCTAGAGAACATCCATTGTGTGTGATTTTCTTCCAGGATTTAGATTTTTTTAAAGTAGAGATAGGAGAAGAAAACATCGCTGACCTAAAATAATTTACGAGTAAGAGAGCAGCAAATACAAATGCTGATGTTTTTGTAAATGCATTGACCTGATTAAATCCATTACTCGAAAGCCTAATAAAAACCATGAAAAATGAAGCAAACGAATAAAAAGCTACGATTAATATATAAATCTATTGTATAAAAGTGATTAATAAAACGAACACAAAAGCGATTGAGCCAATCATCCGAAACAAAATATCAATTGGCCGTCAAAAATGGTGTAACAATTATAACAAAAGAATTTTGATACAGCATTTAGTGAATTTTCGATGTTTATTGCAATAATTTCGTTTCAAAACATTTAGGGTTTTGGTGAAACTTGACAAGTTTTAAACAATGGGTTATTTATTAATTTAACTTTGGCACTCTAGCATCTTATTTATCTATTTACAAAATTTTAAGGTACACGAATTATAAACTAGTTTTGTTTTATAAATTATTATCTTCTAGCTAACTACAGGGATTAAAACGTATCCTAGGTAATTCTTAATGCCATTTCAACATGGAAGGAGTAACAGGCTTACAGACATAGATACAAACTTTCCCCTTTATGATATTAGTGTGGTACTAACACTTCTGCCAGTAACTTTGTCAACGTGATAGTAGAAATATTATCCCATAGTAACATATTCCCGGTCTAAAATGTATGTAAGTACGTGTACATATATGTCTTGTGTAATATTATGTTATGTCATTGAATATTTGTGTTGTGACGGATATAAAATTCATGATAGTTCGCAATATTACAAATTTATCTCCAATAACTTTGTTGATATTCTCAGAATTTTGCTTAGATCTGCTTTGCTGTGGAATTACCTGTAAACGGTTTATAATATTGATTCTATCTGAGCACAAATTGGCTGCTGATGTAAATTGCTTTTCGTTCAAAGAGGAACATTCTATATCAGCATTTTGATTGGCATATCGAGTTTAATTTTGATATTGTGTTATTTGTAAACGATTATTTCGGACAAGAATTCAAGGATGATTTGATGCAATATGATTTCGGGAATATCAATTTGATAAATATTTGATGAGCTAACAGATGCGAATAAGGTAGACAGTAACTTATTGAGGAGTTGAAAATAAAAGGTTGTTTCAAGTCTTTAAACTTTGAGCACTTTGTGAGTAACACCTACTTACGTGCCCAAACTTTTCGTTTTCTCTCTCTCTCTTATCGACTCCCCCTAAGGGGAAACGAGCAAGTTATAACACAAAATATTGACAGATTAACTTAATAAGTAGTCAAGTCATTTAAACAACGTTGGCGGTGTTGCCACTTTCGAATGAGTTGTAGATGGAGCGAAACATACTTTCTTCAGTAATCGTCGGGCCGTTATTAAGACCTGACTTCTCTATACGATGGATTATATTACCTATGCAAATCATATTAAAAATCACTACATTGACGATGTTATATAAAAACTTATGCTACCGAAATGAGGGAGCAACCCTCATGAAACATGATCTTGATTTTTTACTAATGAAAATGTATTAGAGAAAAGTTGATAAACATAAACAAAATTGAGCCTTTACAAACAATCCAAATTCAACCCACTTTAATATTTCTGGGTAAATTTAAATGCGAAAATTATTCCTCTATTTAACGTTATGAAATCATTATGGGAACCATCATCATCAAAATCCGCTCACTGGTTTTAATAATTATTCAGAAAATTTAACTTATTAAATTTGTGGATTTAATTTTCCCGATAATATTACATTTTAATTAAGTAGTTATATATTTCAAGTACCTACCTATTTGTTGTTCGATTTTGTTTTTATAGATTTTAATCAGTAGACCTTGTTAAAAATAATCTGTGTTCGCCTAAGATCTTCCACAGTAGTGCAATTATAAAAACAAAGTATTTCAAGTTTTACAAATACCTTGAACACTAGAAAATGTTCGCAATATTAAGAAGATTAGTAAGACGAGACATTTCTTGGAAACAAGACAATTGAAACGTTGAGGAGTCTATAAAATATAATAATGTACTCGACTACGGAGTGAAGCTGCTTCTATGAAATGTGTTGATAATATTTTAAAATGTTAAGTAAGCCCTTTGAGAGTCGAGAGAAAAATATTTCAGTGAATCTAAGAGATTGGAAATTCATACGATTTGTTCGGTAGTATCTCGAATATATACGCCAAAGAAATATATTGGAAATCAGATTTCATGTATATCTTCAATTGATTTGGAAAAATAACACTAGACTACAGCTGAATAGTTAGGAATTTACTGCCTGCAAATAGATAAAGAAAAGTAATGTGAGTATAACATGAATACCGATAGAGTAAAACCTTTGTCTTTTCTAAAAGGATACGTAAAGGTGTGTATATTTGAGATTTATTACTGACAGTATCTGTTCAAATATCCAACAGTAAATAAATCCCTTCCTTTCAAAGTATTTGCGAAGGAATCTTGTTTGTTTAGCGCTCTCCAAAAGGTCAGATACGTTGATCTCTATGAAAATTAAGAATACTTAACTTAAGATTCCGTTTACGGATTCAATTTTATGGGTTTTATTTTTAGAATTTGCATTATTCAGCAATGTAATTGGCAATTATTTTTGTTTTCATTTTATTGTCTAAACTTCTAAAGGGTGTACAATATCTTGAATTTGTTGTTCGTTTATCTCGTTTAATACATTCTTCTTGTATTTCATTTACAAGAATTTGTACTAACATATAGAAGGGACATTACTTAAAGACGTAATAAAACTTAAGCGGGCATTATTGTTATTATTTGCATAATTTGGCATTTCGCTTTGCATAACGAGTCCAGACCCATGAATAACGTAGACTACATTCGCTCTGGCGGCCGCACTCACCCTCACTTCACTGAAAATATTATACTTAATTATACGATACAGTATAAAGATTTACATAGGATACAAATTACAGATTTATGCAAAAATAAATTGTTTTATTTTCACACACCGTAAACCCTGATTTAAAATTTCTCATTCACCGAGACCAAATTAAAGGATCGCGGCGAAAATATACGTTACAAACGAAATTCTCGGCAATTTGACTGAAACGGGTCCATTGGAAGTTTTATTACCAGGTGGTCCATGAATGATAAAATCCCATTTTCCACGGCATTAAGCACTGAACAGGACAAAAGATTCGCGGCAAATTGTCCACACGAAACCACGTGCGACGCGGCCGGGTTCCCAACGTCTAACTGCGCACTCTGGCTGCGCGGTTACCCTTAACGTAGGTACCCTCTTATAAATAACCTACCCGACCTCCTAAACAAAGGAACTCAAATCAATTAGGGTCAGGCCGGCAGCCTTACAATTAGGGCTGGATCAGACCGTCGCATTCGAAATGCATTCGTTCATCGACTACACTTTTGAAACAATCCAAACTACGCTTATGCTTCGACACTGGCATATGACGCGGCAAAAGAAGAAAAACGCGCAATATGCGCCGAAAAGAGACGGAACTATACGTATTAGCTGTTCGTCAGAGTAAGACAGCATCAGACATTTTGTAAGCTGATAACCAGAGGCAGCGAACAGAGCGAGGGGAACCATATTCTCGAGCGAGTCTGCATGAATGTAATGAATTAAAATTCAATGGTATACAAGCAAGACTTGGTGCGTGAGTGTGAATCGCTTTTAACATAAAGCTCACTGTATTTGTAATATGGTGTGTGATTTTATATTCTTTGTAAAGTGGCGGGTTTTGTAAACTCAATCAGAAACTAATTAGAACTTATAAGACGTCAGTTTTTGTTTGTATTTTTTATTTATTGAGATTTTATCAATTTAGTTTCAGGCTATAAGAATTTTACAAATGAATTCCTCGTTACACAATGAACCATGAAAGAAAATATTTTGTCAGACTGAGTGTTACTCAAGGTCCAGTTGTAATCCAACCTCATTCATTCAGATAAGGAAAATTAAAACCGGAAAGCTCATAGTTTCATTTACGGTCTAATCCAACGTTATCGCCATCAACTCAAGGATAAATACATCCCTTACATCGAACTACAGAACTAAGATGTAAAAATGATTAAAATTTTAAACAAAGCAACTGACCAACATCGAATTGGTTCATTGTGCACAGTGGAACAACGTGCTAAAATACACAGACAGAAATTTGAATTTGATTTTTACCTATACATCCATGGAAATGCAATCCATCATTGGATCCTCGCGTATCCACGGCCGTACGCACACAGGCGCCAGCGCGCACACTCGCGCACCGCACCTCCTCACGCGAAGGGAAAATCTTCACACACGACACAGATAAACATGTCAACTGCTAGACATTGTTACCCTAAAGTCCTTTCACGTTTTTCACCACAAAACCACCATAATACACTTATGATAACACAAACAGCATAAATGAACACAGAAACACTGGATTATTTTGCAATATCACCCGCGTTCGAGTCACGAAGCCGACGGATTCGACAAAAATACGCGTAGATATTGTAGTGTCGATTCGGCGACTGTTCTCCCCGCCCTGTTCCAGAGGCGAATGGCGCCGCCATATTGAATCTCACTACATCGGTGCACAGTGGAGCATCTAGCGGCAGATAAAGGAACGAAATGAAACGCTTGTGTACCACCCTGTATTTGTAATTTATTATTTATGACTTGTTTACAAAAGAAAACGTTATTTAAGAGGTCTAAGATGATTAAGACTACATATTTTGTCAAAATTTCTCTAATAAAACTATCTAAAATGAGCTAAATTCAGTAATACTTGCTAAATACTGAAACACCGGTGCATATCAGCTACGTATCCGAGTTTGTGGTATCGCGTCGAGCCGCTAGATAGCGCTGACAAGGTCAAAATAATATACAATCACGTTATATTATCAATATTCATGTTTATGTATCAGGTTGAACATTATGGCACGCGCTTTGTTGTTCCGAAGGGTTTTATGTAATCCGAGCGTTGTAATGCGAACATTATTTCTATCGGAATTTTATCAATTTAGGCTAATCTACGTAAGCGTTCTAAAAATATGATATTTAGAAATTTAGGGCAATTTGGGTGATAGTTTATTGAGATTTTTATAATATGAAGTAATAAAAAAATTGGATCCGACAATTCTATTGTTAAAGTAATATAATAGAAACTCCGTCCGGATGTTTGTGGTCGGTTGCCTTATTCTTACGAAGATGGAATATTAAATCAATGGATGTAAGTTGTTATAGCATCGATTGCGGTCGACCCATATGCTCGGCGTTACGCTCACGACGTGTTTTATGCTCCTCCAGTGATAAAAGCCGTCGTTGGCTTCCTTAAACCACGATATTGACGTTAAATTAGCTGTCAGCGGTAAAAAGAAATAGGGCCCTGGTTTTGTTTGGCGCGCCGTGTGGTGAGAAACGTGGCGGCTGAATAATGTTCTGTTTTCTGATTTGATGTTTTTGCAAGCTTCATGAGGGTGTTGAGTGAGAAATGAAATAAATTCGTGTTCTTTCTTTTTATCTGGAGTTGACACTTTATTTTCAAGTTGCGATTGCTCTAAGTGTTCTGCTTGATTTAAAAGGAAAACCATTTCTGCTTCTCTATCCTCGAACTTTTACGTTTATAGATCCCCAACAACCTCTCTTCGTCTTTCTATGCTTTCTATGTATAGTAAAACTAGTCAGTTCTATTTCAATGCATTCCTTTAGCAAACTTTATATGCTTTCTACAACCAAATGTAACTTTTAATGGGATTAAACTCAAAACTTTCTCTAAATTGCCAAAATAGTTTTGCATGCCCACAAAAGTCTCTATTGGCAATAAGCCAGCGCTAATATAGAAGTGATTGTGAATTTAGTCATTAAGGACGATGAGGTCGTTCCACTGTGCAGGCCTTTTGCGGGTTATGACTAAAACTTGCGGGTTCTGCAAACTGGGCACGGATATTTGAAGGGCCATTACGCCTAATAAAGTACGCATTGATTATGGTATTGTTGAACTGTGTATAATTGAGGATTAAGTAGTAATATTCTATTTAATTTTGTCTTGTTACTTTCAAAAATTTTTAGAATTTTTGGGGACAAATTTTAGACAATATTTATGGGCCCGGCAGACATTGTCCCACCCAAAAGCTGGTTACTCGTTAGAAAAAAGAAATAGAGTGCGCGATTATAGCACCACGTGCAAGGTCCAATTGGCTTTCCTAAAATCTAGGGAACCACTCGAATATACACAAAAGAATTCCATCCAAATAGCCGTTTAGAAATTAGGTGACAAAGACACGTACAGAAGATATGAAACCCTGTTTCATCTTTACATAATTATCTTTTATACGTGTCTAAGGAATCGTAGGAATAAGGACCATTAGGTATATATACGATGTAAATCGGTAAATCAACTCATACTCTTCCAAACTTTTTCACGAAGAAGACTTTCACGCGGTGTTTACTTGTTTGTTCTTATTAAATGATTCTCACATTAGATCTGTGAAATGTATTTTCACACGAAAACACGCAGAATATCCTGAGGGGTTATGCAGAGATATAACCATGCCCACATTTCGGCAATTGTACCAATATACTTCTGCTGTGGAATGCTTTGCCCGTGTCGGTAAGGCAATCACAAACGCTAACAAATTTTTAAAATATGGTTAAGGACTACTACCTCTCCTCTTGAACGACTTTCATCATCATCATCATCAATTCAGCCGAAAGACGTCCACTGCTGGACATAGGCCTCACCCGCACCTACGTATGTGTTTCATTATTTTCAAGTCCTTAATTCCGATTTTTTCCAGATTTCAAGTAAACTCTGAAGTTGCGTTTTCTATAAAGTCTCATAATTCGGTGTGCCTAATGGCAAAAGCCTCCTCCAATGCTTTGATGCATATCTTGAGCAACCGTTCTACAATTCGGTCCTACTGTCAATTTTAATTCATCTTTCCACCTTCTGTGTTGTGTGCCTTATAAATGTTACACTACAAACTTTTCTCTATCTCTCTCAAATCCATCCTAAGGTTGTTTAAAAACTTTAATTTAATTTAATGCTTTTAGCATTATCTAGCCTAATTACGATCGTTTCGTTAACGTCAAAGTCTTTGAATTCGCCACACCCCCAATACCTTTGCTATGACGTCATCTCAATGTTCAGTCACGTATTCAGAACAAAGGAATCGATGGCGTTGCCAATTTCAAGCGTTCGACATTAACGAAACGATCGTAACCGGGTTAGGGGGGGGTTGTACTGTTTTATTTATGTTTGAAATAGTAACGTTCTTACTTCTAACAGTGTCAAGCATCCTGCTAGTCATGCTTTCAAAATGTCTCGTTTTCACCGTAATGTCTGCGAACGTCTAGTTAAATTGTCTCACTCCACATACTGTTCACACGACAAACGGCACTTAATCCAACCAGCCGAGTATGCACTTCCTATATTCTACGGGTCGTATTGAGCTTGTGCTTTATTTAGCACTTCCTTTGATATCCTCATATGAATGACATTCCGTGGAGTCTTGTAAAGGAATGAAAGCGATTGCTTGGAGGAATCGAAGGAGTCTTTGTTTATCAGTACTTTATTATCTACCAGGCGAACAGAGTATCATTGAATAGAGATTCAACGATTCTCTAATTTTGCATCGACCCTAAAGATTTGAACTTAGGTCTCCTCTACCTTAGTTCATAAATTATAGGATCGACGTTATGTATCATTAGCTAACCACTTATATCTTTTTCTTGACAAGGGAGAACATGACTGTATTTTACTGACTAAAATACACTCCTATATTTCTTCTTTTTCTAGCGTTACAGAATTCCAGGTTATCCTTTCAGAAGCGAACAAAGTTGCAAATCTGACATTATTGTTTATTATTCTACTAATTTCAAACTTTTTCATCTTATAAACGATCCTTAGGTATGGCTGTAGCTACGCCCCTGTTACTATGGATAAACATCCATAGTAATCCATATAAACATCCATAATTACCGCTGTGTCTGCTGTATCAAAGATACTGGGCCCCTGCGGTATAAGGGCCCCGGCTTGCGGACGGCGAACAATGGGTAGCTGGCCGTCCGGTCGTCTGGTAACAGTCCAGACCACGCCAAGTCGTCAACGGCGCGCTCTGTTCCCACGCGTCTCAAATAGTTATCGGCATATAATGTAGAGGCCCAACTGCAGAGCCGAAGCCTACTGGGGCTCTGGCTCCACCCCGGTATAAAGACTATGAAGGAATGGGATGGGTCGTTTAGTCAGTAAAAATCTGACACTGTTTCCCGCCATAGGAGTAACTTAGCACTCGTTTAATATATCCGCTCAAAAATAAGTAATATGTACAAGATAAACCTTAATCCAAGTATACCTAATCATTACATAGTATAAAACAAAGTTTGCTGTCCCTATATAAGCTTAGATCTTTAAAAGTACGCAACGGATTTTGATGCGGTTTTTTTCAATAGATAGAGTGATTCAAGAGGAAGGTTTATGTGTAAAATACATGCATAATATATTCAATATCAGTACTCGTGCGAAGCTGGGGCGGGTTGCTAGTAATTTTTTAAACAGAGATACGTTTATCTTTACTGGATTGATATTTTTTGCTCTAAGTATAAGTAGGTCATCACCGTGCCTATAAATATACACTGGAGATAGGTCTGTTGGTATTAACGAATAAGTTTGATTGTAACAGTCAGTATTTAGAGTCATCATTTCACTTCTTTTTTTTATTTGCTATAAACTAATGCTTGACTGCGATCCCACCTGATGTTAAGCAGTGATGCAATCGTTGATGGTGAGGCGCACTAGTTTATTAAAAGCCTATTCACTCTAGTCTTGAAGACACAATCGGATAGGAAGACTAGAGCAGGCAATTTGTTCCAGATACATGACATAATTTGAGCATGAAATGTATGGCTATTAGTAAGAAAAAGTAATATTACTATGCAGTGGCTTAGCTAGTCCTACAGGGGCCCCGTAAAAAACAAAACAGTGCTTTTTATAAATGCTTGGTTTTTTTATGGTGGGAAAAATCATCTGATGACGAATCCCGCCCTTGGGCGGAGCGGGAAACAAGTGTCAGACTCTTACTGACTAAATGACCCACCCCATTCCTTCTCAGCCCTCATACCAGGGTTTTTTTTTTTTTTTTTTTTATGGTAGGTGAAAATCATCCAATGACGAAACCCGCTCTTGGGCGGAGCGGGAGACCAGTGTCAGACTCTTACTGACTAAAAAACCTACCCCGTACCTTCCTTGCCTTATTTCTGGAGTCGAGGTTACAGTTTGCACATACCCTCTAGGCTCCAGGAGGCTTCGACCCTGAAGGGCCCCTGCAGTTTGCTGACAACTCCTTTAGACGCGCGGGAACGGTGCGCGCCGTTGACGACTTGGACTCGGTCTTACCAGACGATCGGACGGCGAGCTACCCATTGCTCACCGTCCGCGAGCCAGTGTCTACGGTGGCCGGATATCGGCAGGATCGCGGCGGCGACGGCTACTGCGAGTACGCCGTTGCCTTTGCCTTATGCGGTCGGAGCCCTCATACCAGGGTTGGACCTTCAATTACGGCCTCCCTTAAGCGTAGCCATAAAGGCCATTCTTATTCGTCTCACATTTATGATATAAATAATATTTGCAAATAATTTCTTGTTACAATCTGTAAATAAGCGAACTCATCTGCATGCTGCATGCTGATGAGAAAAAAAAACATGGTTTTTTACTCAGTGTTTCTTATAAATGAGATTTTGTTTGTCACATTATAAAAGGCTACCCCATTTCGATTTGAATATCGAAGGAATACACATATTCAATTTATATACAAATATGAATATTCAATATTCATATTTGCGAATAAATAAATCGGTGGATTTAAGTATCAACAGAAAATACGCATGAAAAAATATATAGTAGGTACTTATCTCATCAATTTATCCATACATTTTTAGGGTTCCGTAGTCAACAAGCGTCAACTCTTGTTAAATTGTGTTACTAATTTATACATGTGCTACTGGGTTCTGTACCATTGTGAGAAATTTGTGACGGACGGGAAACTACAGAACCCTACTCTGAGCGTGGCCCAACATGCTCTTGACTGGTTTTAGAAAATTAAAATACTAACTGTGAAAACAATATCAGATACGTACGATACCCCTCCCACTTCATCCAGAAGTTATTCGATGACTTCCCACGTAAAAAAGGTGTCTTTGAACTAAATAAAAATAGTATCGTTACTTTAACTGTGACACCACGCACAGCAACGTTTGACTATTACCTGATTGGTTCCGGACGGCCGCACGATTCGATGCAGTTGCGCCTTCTCTAATATCATAATTAGGAACGAATTTTATGTTCATGATGTTTAGAAATCGCATATTTTATGCTGTGTGAAATTATAATGTCTTTTGGTGGTATGCGCCATTTATATTTGTATCACATAATCTGCTGTTATTGCACTGTCCTGGGGGAGTAGAGCTGGAAAGTCACAAATAACAGCATCCTGAGACAAAAATATTTTATACAAGACCTTTAAAAAATGCGTTTTTAGACAATGTTAAAAACGTTAACGTCCTACCACCTTTGGAGTCGCAAGGCCCAAGTCCCTAGTCACCTGTAGGGTTGGGCTTACGTACGGATGACGAGCAATGTGTAGGTCGCCGTCCAGCTGTCCAACTGACGGACATAGATAAGCTTTAGTCAGGCTCTGTTGCTTTAACCTAGAATAGAGGATTTCCCACAAAAAAAGTAACTAATCGATTTCTACAACTAACAAAAGTTCTGAAAATTGAAACAGTAGAATATATAAGATTTATAACTTGGATCCTTATACCTAATATTATATATTATACTTATAATAAATGAATTTTGGAGTTTTGATGTATTGAAAATTTTTAGTGACTAGTTTTGTAACGATTTTAATTAATGGAATTTAGTGTTTATTTATTTTTAATTTAACTTTATTATAATCTAAATGTGACTAATTTTTATATGGATCAAATCATAAGAGTACTCGAAATTAAAGAATTTTACTTTATGTATTTATATGTTTTAGCAAACAGATAGTCATTTACAAAGAGAATTCATCTTCCTGCCCTTGTCCCATTTTATTTGGGGTCGGCGCAATATATAAAGAGAATTAATACTCCTAAAAGAAATCTTAAAACATCATTGATGGCCACTTTTCTGACCTAACAACCTTCCTAAAGCCGTAATTTCAATTCAATTAGCCCAAGCAACCTCTTACCACTTTTCCCAACTTACAGTTTTCACTAGAACTTCTTAGCTCGAAGATTTAACGGTCCTTCTACTGAGAACTTACGATGTTCACTCCATAAGTAACCGAATGGGTCTTTGGTAGAACATTATTCTGAAGTAACTTAGCTCTGTCGCTTTTCGCTTTGGTTATGCTCTATTTTATATGCTGTTATGTTATTCTAAGCTATTAGTTATGCACTATTGGCGTCTCGAAACCGTATGCTTCAGTAATCCAATAAATCTACATTACGTTCTAATGTATTGTCTGTTATAATGGCTAAGATGTTTGCTCATGCGGTGGTCAAATGGGTTTACTTTATGCTTGATTATTGGGCCGGTTGTAGTTATGGTGTATTTTGTAAGAATTCCGCCTGGGTTTATGTCGACTTCGCGGTCCCGAAACAGCAGTTTTATTTTTCTTAAAAAATAAACAATAAATTTTCAAAAGTCGTTTTTAAAAGCTTTTTTTACAGATCAGATTTTTTTTTTTATAGAGCCATTTAATTTATAGTATGTTTTGCCCGAAGCTAGGTCATATAGTCAATTTCAATAAAATAATATTTCTTGTTGTGCTTTTTGATATTTATGGATTTCCATCGGTTTCAAAAAGTTCAAAAGTAATAAAACCTGAACTTAAAACCGTTTAACTTAAAAACACTACCTTTAAAGAAGTTTTTACTTATCACCAAATTTTTACACTTCCTTACAATTATAAAACAAACTCCTCACTATGTCTGTCTACTAAACTAAACTACTGAAAGGATTTTCGTACAGTCTTTGCAATTGACGAAAATTTCTCGAGGAAGGTTTAAATATGTATAAAAAGCATATTATCTATAATAAAGTCTGTTGAGAAACTGTGGAACGAGTCGTTAAAGCTGAAGAGTTGGTTTGATTGAAGTCATTGACCACAGGAACTACTTATTCGAATCTAAAAAATCTGTTTTTGGATAACCTATTTATTAAGAAAGTTTATAGATATATATTTTTTTAGTACCTAATCATTTATTTTGCAAACAATTGTCACCTATATCACAGCCTATATTAAATGCTCTGCCTCCTGAACTAGGTAGTAAACCTGTATCTCAGGAGGCGATTCCCTTCCAATGCATATTACAATTTTTTTACAAAGGATGCCAATTGTAAAAAACAATATCACTAAAACTGAGCACCAAGGCACTGGAACGAAGGTAACGAAGGAACCGTGTGTGTTTTTAATCAGTAAAAATCTGGCACTATCTTCAGCTCCACCCAAGCGCGAGAGATAACATTATATGATTTTTGCCAATCAAAAACAAAAAATACTAACTACAAACAACAGGAGCGAAGCCATGACTAAAAACACGGATGAAAAATGAAACCGCGGGGTACCTACAGTTATACTCGTACTACCAATTGTTAAGGCTTTTAATTTTTTACAATACTAGAGGCTATTTGTTTGGTATATAAATAGTAATGTAAAAAACGCCTTTCGATAATGTTGTGGTGTCGTAAAAAGTGTAAGGAACACTATTTTGGAAAGCCGGTGCGCCCGCGCAAACTACACTGCGTTGTTGTTAATACTGTACTAATGGACAAGGTGTAAGCGGCAGCGAGGCGTGTAACAGAAAACAAAATTAAACACTTGCTGAAGTAGGTAATAAGTAAAGTTTTAATCTAACGTTAACTTAATTTGGCGTTTGATAGTTATCATGTATTTAGTAAATCTATATACCTATGTATATAAAAATTAATCCCTATTACCCTTAGTCAAGCCATCACGTCAAATTATATTAACTTTAATCATTTATTGTCACATAAGGTCTTAAGCAATTTAATACGTAAAAACTTGAATAAACCCATATTACTACTCTTATTTATGCTAAAAAAAATAATGGCAAAAGTTGAGATAACATCACCTCTCACTAAAGCATTTTATTTACTGGTTGTGTTTTTTTGTCACTCAATCGTTGCTCTCAAGGTCAACTTTTTGTTTCGGTAATATAATATAATAATAGTTCTTTATTGTTGCAATATGTAAACAATTAAGTGAAAGCCTGACTCCTGAGCTAGGTTAGATGCCTGTATTTCAGGAGCCAGTGACTTGTTCAATTTACATTGTAATTGCTATGGACAATAATTATAAGATTTTTTTTATTTAGACAATTTAAATGAAAAATAAGAAAATGTTTTGATATTAATAATTATTTCATTTAGCCTTTTTACTACATTTTAAAACTAATAACAATATTCATTTAATTAATTAGAATTTGAAATACATAATAACACAACTTTGATAACAGATTAAAATTAAGTATAAAATAATAAAAAAAGAAATGGGTTAATAAATAATCATATATTTCCTTGGTTTTTTTTTTTATTTTTACCCGAATTTTATATTTAAATATATGCAGCACATTTTAAAACACTTCTACCAACACCAGCTGCTAACGTCTCATAACTTGCTCCACACACCATGATTCATGCTTCATTGAGTACATTATCGTTGGGCAATTTGCATGCTTGCCCCAGCCACCGAATAACGGTAGCATCGGAATATTGCCCGTCATATTTCATATCATTCACTGGATCCAGCTAATCTTCCTGCTATCGGATATTTGGATTGTGATTAATCGGTTTTTTTCTCGTATCGTGTACGAAATAAGTTTGTGGATTTTTTTGCGTGTCGATTTGATCCGATATTTAAGAGCTATCGTGACAGGTATTTATTTCAACTTTTAGATTTTTTGTAAAACTTACTGTTGTTAGTTATTTAAATGGGCAATTACACTCTTGAGACCAAAAGCAAAAACCAACGTTTGCACATCTATTGTCTCTCTATTATGCCTCTAATTACAGTATTCTATAGGTTAAAATAAACTAATTTAATTCAACATCATATGTTATACATAGTTATGTTAACATATTTGGAAAAAGTGAAATCTCACTTTTTCTCAAGTTTCGTAAGTATCATAATTTAAAACATATAGTAGCATCACTATTAGATTAGGGCTTTCTACAGTTACGTATTTTGAATTAATATAGTTTAGTTAAAATTAATTCACTAAACTGCTTCTATGCGGTGATGAAATCGTGCCGTAATAATGTAGCTAATCGGCCGACACATTATCGATACCGTGCGGTTTTACGCTATGACAATATTCGACGTCAGACGAAAAACGGTCCTATTTTTTTGTGAGTACCACATTTTATGTGTGCATTTTTATTGCGCATGGCATGAGCTTTATACGGGTCAGATTGTTGACATCGTAAATAAAAGTTACATCGTCAGTTTATTACACAGTGCAGTAAAGATATATTATCGCACAGATGCGCAACGCTTCCCCAAAATAAAATAACTGCTCAATGCTCATGTTAGTCAAACTTCATGGTTCCTTCATGGACATTGCGTTAACAAAAAACCAATTATGTAAACCTCCCTTATAAAACATTCGTGTTAACAAGTTATGATTATATTACATGTTTCTATTTTCTGTGAATAAAGGCATAGGAATCTTCATTACATAGTATAAAACAAAGTCGCTTCCTCCCTATGTATAATTAAATCTTTAAAACAAAGCAACGGATTTTGATGCGGCTTTTTTTAACAGAAAGAGTGATTCAAGAAGAAGGGTATATGAATAATACATGCATAATATATTTAGTATCAGCATTGCACCAGTGCGAAGCTGGGGCGGGTCGCTTGTAATATATAAAAATAAGTGGCATTTTTTGTTGTCACTTTATAACTCAAGAACGGGCTCACCTATCCAAACCAATTTCAGGGTTTATTCGGACTATTTAGCAGATAGTTTATTTGAAGTTTGCACAAAATCGGTAGAGTGGTTCTTCATTTATTACATTTTTCTGTTGCCGGGAGCGAAGTCGCGGGCAAAAGCTAGTTCTCTAGAAACATGCAAACATGAAGACACGTAATACATACCTATACATGATTGTTTTGATTTATTACGATATAACATTTGATTTAATAACTTTCGGGAGTTACTGAAATATGATCTGCTGCTCCTTTATTGTTGGCTCAATACTGAAAGTATCATATTATTATACTTTTTTGCTCATGTACTTATCACTATTTTTGTGTGTTACCTTATCTTGTTGCACTCAATTAAATTCGGGTATTACGCTAGTTACTTTTTACTAACTGTTAAAATAAGTTTAGATACTAATCGGATATGCTATTTTAAAGGATTTGTTTTATTAAGAAATGTGTTTGTTCACATATGTACTGAAATTTTGCAGCTTAGTTTTGATTTCAAAATTATGTATATTTCTGTGATATTTTTTATATAATAATAATAATAATATAATAATAGCCTTTTATTCCATAACATAGGGTTACAATAGGTCCCTAAGTTCGGTGTGCCTTTTGGCATAGGCCTCCTCCAATTCCTTCCAGTGGGTTCTGTCCCTTGCTACTCTCAACCAGAATGGTCCTGCAGTCTGTTTCAAGTCATCTTCCCATCTCCTGACTTGGCGACCCCTACTTCTTTTGCCGTCTCTTGGTTGCCATAGGGTGACTTGCTTGCTCCATTTGTCAATGGGGTGGCGTAGCATATGTCCAGCCCATCTCCATTTTTGAACGTCTATCCGGGTAAGAATATCTGTGACTTTTGTTCTTGTTCTTATGCATTCATTCCTTACTCTGTCTTTGATTTTTAGCCCAAGCATGCTTCTTTCCATGGCACGTTGGCATTTTGCCAGCCTTTCCCTCTGCTGGAGTGTTGTTGACCAGGTTTCACAGCCATAAGTGAGAACTGGCAAAATGCAGGTGTCGAATGTTTTCTTTTTTATGTGAATGCCTAGATCCTTGTTTTTTACTATTTCCTTCAGTGACCAGTATTTTCTCCATCCTTGGGCTATTCGTCTGTTTATTTCCTTTGACATTACATCTGAGGGGGATATTATTTGCCCTAGGTATATGTATTCTTTGACATATTCAATTTTATTGCCATCTACCATAATGACTACTTCCTTTGAGTTTGTCATCAATTTTGTTTTACTGGCATTGATTTCCAGACCAACTTCTCTACTGATATTTGCCAGGCTCTGCATCATTTGTTCTATTTCTGCTGGGTCCTCTTCAAGAAGAACTAGGTCATCGGCGAATCTCAGGTGGTTAAGGCGAGCCCCGTTGATGTTCAGACCTAAGTGGTCCCAATTTAGCTGACTAAAGATGTGTTCGAGAACGGAGTTAAATAACGTAGGAGAGAGAGGATCACCTTGGCGTACGCCCTTTTTGATAGGAAATGATTCACCTATTGATTCTAGTTTAATACTGGCCTTACTATATTGGTATACACTCTTTAGTAATTCTATATAGTTACTCTGGACCCCTTGTTGTTTAAGGCTCCGCCATATGTATTGGTGCCTGAGACTGTCGAATGCCTTTGAGTAATCTATAAACGCCAAGTAAATTTGTTTATTGTATTCATTATACTTCTGTATCAACTGTTTAATAGTGTGGATGTGGTCTATTGTGTTGAAGTCTTTTCTGAATCCTGCCTGCTCTACAGGTTGGCTTTCGTTTAGTGTTGATGATATTCTTCCCAGGATCACTTTAGCAAATACTTTATACATGTTAGATATTAGAGAAATTGGCCTATAATTGCCAATCTCGTCTCTAGGGCCTTTTTTGTGAAGTAGAATTATGTGACACTCGGTCCATTCTTCTGGAATTTGCCTTGTTTGTAAAATTTCATTAAAAAGTTTTGCCAGTACCGGACTGACTTCCTCTAAGGTACCCTTGAGCAATTCATTAGGTATCTTGTCCGGGCCTGGGGCTTTCTCTGGTTTTTGGGAATTTATTGCCTTGATTACTTCTGAAATAAGAATTTCTGGTACTTCGTCTACATTGTTTTCTTTAGCTTCGTTTACTTCCAGAATCGTGGCCAACTCTGAATCAGCTTTATCAGAATACAATAGGCGGTAATAGTCCGTAGCTATTTTCTGAATTGAGAGTCGATTGGTCAGGTGAGATTGGCGTTGCTTTAGTTTTGGTATCCATTCTTTCCCAAGTTCGCTTAGTTGTTTCATAGCCTTTGTTGTTCCGCCTGTTCTTTTTATATTTTCTTCCAACACTCTATTTCTTTTCTCCTTACGGTCTTTCCTCATATTCTCCTTAATTTCCTTGCTAAGGCTTGCAATTTTTTCGCGTCTTTCTTTGTCTCCTTTATTTGATATTAGTGTTCTTCTTTCGTCTAATAGTTTTAGTGTCTCTTTGCTTAAATAGCTTTCTTTGCTTCTGGGTTTGTTGACTAGCATCTCTTTCATTTTGTTTTCCAATCTCCTGTATTTAATCCCAGTTTCTGCGTCGGAAGTAATAATGTCATTGAGTGATTCTTTTGTGCGGGGGTTAGAGGAATAACTGTGTTCTGGTATTTGATACAGTTTATTATTATTTACTAGGTTTTTCCTGGATCTTTTGGGTTGGTTTAGGTTTAGGCAGCTTCTTACCATACGGTGGTCTGTGTTAAAGTTGAGGTTTTTAACTATGTTGGTATCTGTGAACGCGCGTTTTTCCGGTTCCGGTCGTCGATCAGTCAATACGCACGTCACAGAGCTCCGCGAAAAATTAAAACTAAACAGTGCAAAAAAGTGCCAATAAAGTGTTTAATACGAACTATTAGCTACATTAAAGAGCATTACATGCGTTTAGCGCAGAAAATACAGAAAAAGTGTGAAATTGTGTGAACAAATCAACCACATAAAAAAACATTCCAACCTATAAAAATTAGTGTCAAGTGTCATCTGTTGCGAATTGAACATAGACTATAGAGCGGAAACTACAGCACCAACATAAGCAACAAAACAAGTGTTGCCACATCAAAACAAGGGTTGTCACATCAAAACAAGTGTTGCCACAGTAAAACAAGTGTTGCCACAGCGAAACAAGTGTTGCCATAGCAATATATATATATATATAAAAAAAAAAAAAAAAAAAAAAAAAAAAAAGAAAATAATACAAAGATGGAGAAAAGCATGGAAATCCTGATGGCAAAACTAAATGAAAAGTTAGACCAACAAACCAAACTTATAACAACTTCAGTAACACAAAATGTCATGGCAGCACTTGACGAAAAGTTTAAAGAGATCGCCGTAGAAAACGCACAACTCAAAAATAAAATAAGTGAGCTGGAGTTAAAACTCAAATTCGTTGACAAGGATAAGCGCAAAAATAACCTCGTATTTTATGGCATCGAGGAAGGTAAAGCAACAACAGAAACGGAGTTAGTAGACTGCATAAAAGACATTATAATAGAAATGGGAGTACATTTTGAAGTCTTCGAAATTAATAATATTTACAGAATCGGTAAAAAAGAGCCCGCTAAAAATCGCCCGGTTGTAGTCTCACTCACAACTACGTGGAAAAAACATATGATTCTGCGAAACAGATCTAACCTACAAGAAGGCGTAAAAATCAAAGAAGATTACCCTAAAGAAATATTAGAAAAACGTAGACAGCTGCAACTGCAAGTTGAGGAGGAAAAGAAGAAAGGGAATATAGCGTTCTTAAAATACGACAAACTGATAGTAAAGAAGCTACAGGAAAACAACAGAGAAAAGAGGAAAAGAGAGACTTCAGGATCTCCAAAAACACCATCACAAAAGAAAGCCAATGCATGTAATGCACAAAGTACATTGACCACCTTGGACGATCCCCCCTCTAAAACTGCGACAAAGGAAATAATCAGACCAAATATACTGAAATATGTAGAGCGCGGGAAATCAGCTTCATTAACAAATCTCTCAAAAAACTAAAATGCGACACCCGGAACCAAATAACCCTAACAACCACATTACCAACCATAACACCATCAAATCGCACCCCAAGCCGGCTTGTCACCGTGGGGGAAGAAGACAAACACCCTCCATCTAAATCAAAACATTACGATTCGAGACTTCCTAAAACAAACCTTCCCATTAAAAATATACACAAAAAGAAAACAATACAGATAAAACAAGATAAAAAAATCACTGAACATATACATGTCTGCACACTGAATACTCGGACACTAAGAACCGAAGAGAGTCTAAAAGAACTTGAAATAGCTATATCCAACTTAAAATGGGACATAATGGGCATCAGCGAGATGAGAAGGCCAGGAGAAAGAATAGAAGAGAGGAAAGGCTATATCATGTTCCACAAAGGAGAACACACAGGACAAAAAGGAGTAGGTTTCCTTATTAAATCTAAACTGAAGAAGAACATAATGGGATTTGAAGGAGTTTCAGATAGAATTTTTTATATACCTTTGTTTATTGAATGTTGAATATGTTGATGTATTTATAGAACATTTATATATTTTTGTTCGCACACTCATATTGAGTTATAGATTTTTGTTAATTACGAATTTCTTCATAACCAGATGTGTCCTTATATGTAACGCTATATTGCTGCACACATTGGGATTGAAATGCCGTGTCCGTTGGTTAATGTTTCTTGAGACGTGTAATGCTGGTATGATTATTAATTACAGAGTTAACTTTTTCGATGGGGGATAACCTGGTTATTTATTATCAAAATTGTCGAGGGATTCGCACTAAAATGCACATTTTATTCATGAATATTTTATCAAATTGTTATGACATTATAATACTCACTGAGACATGGTTGACGCCTGAAGTATTTGATAACGAGTTCATTGATTCTCGTTACGTGGTACATAGGTGTGATCGAGACCGTAGTGCCACGAATAAAAAAGAGGGAGGTGGGGTCCTTGTAGCGGTATTAAAGGAGCTTCGTTCAGTTAGGTTGGCTTCTCAATCTGCTCTAGAAGCTAATTTGGAGCACGTTCTTCTTAGATTTCCAAGCTCAACTAGTGGAAAAAACAACATCGTCGGAGCTGCCTATATTCCACCTAGAACACCTGAATCCGTATATGCTCAATACTTTGATCTTCTTCAGCCTTTACTTGGCGATACTGACGTGGATCACTTCTACCTCCTGGGTGATTACAACCTTCCTGATATTACCTGGATTCCATACAATAATAATGCAGCAGTATCGGGATTAGTTTCCAGCGGAAACACTCCTATTTGCAGAAGTCTGAATGCATTTATGTCTTTTCTTGATGCTTTACAGTACAATTCTATCACGAACCCGAATAGGAAAATACTGGATCTAGCTATCAGTAACTGCGAATGTTCTGTGTACACTCCTACCAATTATTTACTGCAACTCGATATGCACCAACCACCATTCTGTGTTTTAATACCATTTAAACAACACCAACAATGTATGATTCGACAGTCGGTAAAAAAATTCAATTACTATAAGGCTAACTACGATAGGATAAATGAAGAATTATGCGAAATAAATTGGGATGAGCTGATCGGTTCAGAACACTCTGTAGATGTAGCAGTTACTAAATTCTATGACAAAATTTTTAGTTTAATTAGATCTTATGTTCCACTTGTTAAAGCAAAGTCTTTGAGATTCCCGATTTGGTTTTCCCCTTCCCTGATACGCATTTATAAAGATAAGGCAAAGGCCTGGGTTAAATGGAAATTGTATCACAATGTCAGCGATTATGAACAATTCTCGTTGTACAGATCTAGATTTCATGCAGAGTGTAAATCTTGCTACACGAAGTACATGGAATCTGTTGAAGACGGTATTCGCAGTAACGTAAAATCCTTTTGGACGTATATTGCTAACCGAAAATCTTCTACTAGCATACCTGCTGATATGAAATACAAAGACAAAAGCACCAATGACCCTGAGGAAATTTGCAGCTTTTTTTCTGAATTCTTTAACTCAGTCTATGAACAGTCATCTGGGAGGAATCTGACACCGAGCGAGGAGTCTTTGGAGCACGACACCCTTATTTGTAAGATTGAGCTTAGCATGGACGAGATATTAAGAGCTCTCAATTCTTTAGACTCAACAAAGGGTCCAGGTCCTGACGGTCTCCCAGTTATTTTCCTTAAAGCCACCGCCAAAAACATCTGCGCTCCTATACATATTCTTTTTAATAAATCTCTTATACAAGGAATTTTTCCTGATGTATGGAAGAGCGCAAACATAACACCAATTTATAAATCAGGTTCTAAGCAGGACGTTGAGAACTATCGTCCCATATCCATTATGTCAGCTCTACCGAAGCTTTTTGAGAGATTAGTCCATGATAAGGTATATCCTGTTCTTCACCACTCTATAATTCAGCAACAGCATGGATTTGTAAAGAAGAGATCAACTACAACGAATTTGGTTGCATTTATGGATTATCTATTTAACAATATGGATAATCGCGTACAAGTAGACGCCATTTATACTGACTTCCGAAAGGCATTCGATAAAGTTGATCATGAGTTGCTCTTGAAAAAAATTTCCTACAACGGCATACGTGGTGATTTACTCAGATGGTTCTCTTCATATATCACAAATAGAACCCAGAGAGTTGTAGTTAATGGTTTTAGATCTGCCACAAACATAACTGTGACTTCCGGTGTACCGCAGGGCTCAATACTGGGACCTCTTTTGTTTATTTTATTTATTAATGATATTAACACTTGTTTTCGTAATTCTAAAATATTACTTTATGCTGATGATCTAAAAATTTATAGACCCATCAAAAACTTACAAGATAGCATTTTACTACAGGAAGATCTGGATCGCTTTAGCGATTATTGTAGGCTTAATAAATTGCAACTGAGTCTGCCTAAATGCTGTTGTATTAGTTTTACGAAGAATAGGCATGTTTTCAGGCACACTTATTCTTTGGATAATACTGCTCTCTCGCGAGTGTCGGTTATACGTGATCTTGGAGTTTTACTTGACAATAAACTTCACCTAGATGCTCACATTGACAAAGTTGTGAACAATGCCTTTCGCATGTACGGTTTTGTCATGAGATCTACGAAGGAGTTTGTGCGACCCTCCACCTATTTATACCTCTATAAATCGCTAATCAGATCTCAGCTCGAGTACGCAGTGCCAGTGTGGAATCCCTTCTACAATAAATATTCGGAACAAATTGAAAAGGTTCAAAGAAAATTCCTTAAAGCCATGCATTACCGTTGCTTTCATACGTATTTGACATATGATGAATTACTTAAAAAGTATAAATTACTTGGTTTGAAATCAAGACGTACTCTCCTAGAGACGGTATTCTTGTTTGATTTGTGTAGCAATGTATATGACTGCATTGATATCCGCAATAAAATATGTTACGTAGTTCCTAGGACAACGGTCGGCCGCGAGGTGCGCGCACGTCCCCTGTTTGCAGTGTCCTCTTGTCGCACTAAGGCGGGTGAGCGGGCGCCTCTACGTCGACTTACCTCAAACTATAAGAAGAATTTCCTTCATATTGATATGTTTGCTCTTTCTTCTCATAAATTCAAATTTAAACTGTTGAAAACTTTAAGTCTGTAGTAGTTTGTATATTAATTAGATTTACACACGTTTTTTCCTCATTTTATTAATGTCCATAAAAGCAGCTTAAAATAAAAACTATATTTATTTATTAAATGTTGTAGTAGTGTAGGTTTTAGTTTTGAATCACATACTTTGCAAATTTTTATATGTGTATTCCGTGGAAAACGTCGTTGGTTACACATTTAACCACATTGTTTTGCATTTTATTTATGTACAAATTGTAATGTGTCACTGTTTGTTTTTCCCTTAATAAATAAATAAATAAACTCCTTATGTGCAAACATAATCATTGATCAAGCCACGCTAATATGCTAAGCTAATAAATCATTTTGTTTGCATATCTATTTTGACAATAAGATTAATTAACGGTTTATATCGAGTGGATTGGTATCAATTAAAGGATTAAAGCTTACTAATTGGTCTATGTCAGTAAGTTGATCGTTTTATCGAGTGCCAGGTGGACGCCTACAGGCATCGTGAAATGCTATATAAATTGAACTACTGTGATGTATGAAATATTGTAATGCATTAACCACCTTATTTGGACCACCTCGCTGTCAACCGGAGGGACCCTGCAGAAGGGTTGGAGCCAGTTAGGGCCAAGGGTTCGTGTTTGAAAGGTAGGCTCTGGTCCTGATATGTATGGCAATGTAGGAACTACTTACTGACTAAACAACCTACTGTTTATTCAGTAAGAGTCTGACCCTGTTTCCCGCTCCACCCAAGGCCGAGATTCGTCATTGGATGATTTTTACCTACCATTAAAAAACTACCTCGATATTTGTTAGAAGAATTATTAGGTTAAACCTGTAAAGTTCCAGCTCGCGGTATAGTAAGTATTGGTTCTAGAACACACCGGTTCACTATTTTTACCGCAGCTTAAAACCAATAAACAAAAAAAATACACCGTGAAATTTAAATGGACTTGCCATAAGGAGTACTTTTGAAGTTTTTTTTTTATAAATAATTATTAAAAATATTCATCAACTCAAAAAAGCGAAAACAATAGTAGCATGAGACGTAATTTCTAGGTACTACTAGAGTCGCATGAGCAGCACGCCATCAAAGGAAACCGATTCTTTAAATATTTAAACCAAAATAAGCTCTCGCACGTTGTGATACGTCATAATTAGCTTGCACTCTACAGGTCCATTTTTTGTTTTTAATATTTTATTTTTTTATCAAACGATTGTATTACCAAGACACAACCATTTCGCTGAGGGAAAACAACCATTAAAATTTCACGGTGTATATGGTGGGGATTGGCTACCGCACTTGCACTAGCACAAAATACAGGCTGCATTGCAAGCCTAGAAGCGGTAGGGGTAGGAGATGGTTTTCCCGTACACGTCATCAATCATCATCATCAATTCAGCCGAAAGACGTCCACTGCTGGACATAGGCCTCCCCCAAACGTCGCCACAACGACCGGTCCCGTACACGTATTGTCTGAATATTTATTCATTTGTTGTTATGATTCCTGTATTTCTGTAGTATACCAAGTACCTGTTTCATAGCCCCATTGAACTTTAATCTTTCTTATCGTATCTTGTGTCAAGTGGATCGATCAACCCGTCGAAACGAGTACCTACTTAACAGGAGGTTCGGCAGATGATTGAATAATCAATTTTGATCAGGCTTTTAAAACCCATGACTAACTAATTATTTTATAATAGCATTGGATAAAAACATTCATTTGGACTACTAATTGATTCGTTTATCATCTGATAACAATAAAGTATCAACTTTATTATACCTACACTTACGATTACAACAAGAAACATCTGAAAAAAAAACATACCAAAAACCGGCTTGTGTGATGAGCATGGTCATTTGTTCTGTGTCTAGGTGTAATTTATCTATTATATGTATGTATTTAAGTATGTTTATAAGTTGTTTAGTACCCATGACACAAGCTCTGCTTAGCTTGAGACTAGACGGCATTGTGTGATAGTTGTCGAACAGAAAAAAATATTGTTATCAGAGCATATCCAAGGTGCTGAAAAAGGAAACTTACAAACTGAAAATGTATTAAAAAAAAACAATAATTACGTTATGATAGATTATCTTTAAATGGTTAATTTATGTTATTTGAATTACTACAATTTTGTTTTGTAAGTACCTATTTTTTATTACTCTTAGTACTGTAAGAGTAATAAAAAAATCGCAGTCGGATCTTGACGAGTCTGAATTTAGACTCCAAATTTTAGCTTGAAAACTAGCAAAAAGGTTAAAAAAATAAAATAAACGTCAATAACATTTTTTAACAGCTATAACTACTGCAAAGTGCATTTATTTGTTAAAACGTTTTAACGGGTGCAAAGGTGATATTAAATATATTATACCTGTAAACCTTCCTCTTGCATAGGCGACTTTGTTTTAAACTATGTAATGATGAGTTTTCAAGCGCTAAAATTCGCAAAACTTAACTTCAGCCTCGATAAGATTCGCCGGCTGTGCCTACTGTACTAACCGTTTTTACAACTTTTTGCCAACGCTACTTTCATATCTACTTGATAATGGTGGAAGAGATTTCTATATAAAATAACTCAAATTGTTGAAATTCTAATCCGATTACTAAAACTGATTTCACTTCGAACGTAACGAGTGTACTATCGCTGAAAAAATTCAGCATTCATTGGCAACAACGGAAGTGAAGCCACGAAAAAAATACGAGTAGGTAATTCAGAAACTGCTTGAGCTGATTAACTGTCCTTGTTTGCGCCTTTTTCAGTACACTATTGCCCCACGCTTCATTAAAAGTGCAAGTAAACCTGCTATGATTAAAATATGAACTTGTATTTTTTTGTAATTATGTATTGAGAAACTCAACTCGCCACTGCCAAGTCAAGCTATCAAAAATTAAACAGCAGTTCCATTTAGACAAAGTCGAATAAGTACTAGGTAAATAGCATTCTTATACATGTTTCGGCTGCCGATATAGCACGAAGAATCGTCAAACTTAGTAGCATTGGACAGAGCACATTGCACGCAATGGCAACCGCGCCGCGTACCGGAAGACGCAGCGTTGGAAGGCCTCCCACAAGTAGAACCCATGACCTGGTCCGAGTTGCTGGAAACCGATGAGTACGAGATGCACAGAACCAATCGTTGTGGCGACGCTTAGGGGAAGCCTTTATCCAACAGTGGACGTCTTTCGGCTGATGATGATGGGGTTTCGACTTCCTAAATTAATGCATAAAAGTGAAATACTGACACTATCCTATGGTTCGCCACAACGACCAGTCTTCTCAGTTTCACACCCATTGGTTTGCTGCAACCACTCGGTCATAACTCTACAATATAATTATAAGAAAAACAAAAAATAAAAGATAATATTTGATCTAAAAAAAAATCGAGCTGGAATTCTTTTTATAATTAATAACTGGTCCTGTTTTATAGTTAACTAGCGACCCGCCCCAGCTTCACAAGGGTACAGATATTGATTATATTATGCACATAAACCTTCTCTTGAATCACTCATCTATTAAAAAAAACCCGCATCAAAATCCGTTGCGTACTTTTAAAGATCTAAGTATACATATGGATAGGGCGACTTTGTTTTATACTATGTAATTATAACTGTGGTCGTCGAAGGCGCGTACTATTCCCGCGCGCCTCAATGAGTTGTCAGAAAACTGAACGGGCCCTGCAGGGTCGAAGCCTCCTGGGGCCAAGGGTTGATGCGAAAGCGTAACACCAGGGCTCTGGGATTAAGACAAGAAAGGAAGGGGGTAAATTGTTTAGTTTGTATGAGTCTGACACTGTTTCTCACACCGCCCAAGGGCGAGATTCGTCATTGGGTAATTTTTACCTGCTAAAAAAATAACACTCTTAGGAGTACATTTAATCCACGCCTCGGGACGTCTGCCCCAGGCGTCCTAGAGACGCACCATAGAACGGCTTGTATGGTGGACGTCCGTGGAATGTAGTACTAGCTTTAGTCTATTCGTGTGCTAAGTTCCAACATAGTTACTGAGTACTTAGTTCACATAAAGAAGTAACAAACATTCACATACACTTACAAAGTTTCTCCTTTATTCAATCTCCTTTATTCTCCTTTATGAAATCATCAAGAGCTTCTATTGTATTAATTTTTTTAATTTTTCTTCCTTTTATTTCGAAAATCGAATAAAACCAAAGCAACCGAATACAAAGACGCCCATTGAAATCGAAACAGTAATTGACAGAAACTATGCTACAACACAACAACACAACACAACAACAACGATTATACAACGATTGTTTATAACTAGAATTAAGTTCAAAATAGCAATAATAATATTTCTTCATCTCCCTTTGTGAATTAGTATGATGGCAATAATGATTAGCACACTGTATGTGGTACTTAGCAGTGATGTTGCGCTACTGCTCCTGCGCAACATGTATCATCAAATACACGCACGATATAACTTTACAGCCTATAAGATAATAGTCTGAAATAGTACTGTTGTATAGTTAATTTATAGTTTTACTAGCTTCTGCCCGCGACTTCGTCCGCGGAAAATTTCTTCTTTTAACATATTTAACTCTGTTCCTATACAATTTCTCGAGATAAAAAAACAAACTTTACTTCTTTATGATATTATTCATAATCATGAAATATAGCCTATGACACTGAGAAATGAAGCAGCTTTCTATCTGTGAAAAAATTTTTGCAATCGAACCAGTACTTCCAGAGATTACCTCCTACAAACAAAAAAATAAAAAAATCAATAAAACAAACTTTACTTCTTTATTATATTAGTGTAGATTTATTCACAAGAAGTAATTTGCCATTTAAGAATTATTTTATTGGTACGTATACACTTGAATATCAAGTTGAATTTGTTTGTGTACAGATTAATGCTTCTAGGTTCTGGTTAGCACACCCTATCATACCATGACCGTACTAGGAACTTATCAAGCACGAAAAAAACGATACGTTGTCAGTGCCGTTTTTCCCGTGCTTGATACGTTTAGACCAGTGCAAATAGCTTTTGAAAGGGACTTAAATAGTAGTAGAATGAAACCCATTGGAAAAGGAAGATAATATAGCAAAAATTTAAGGAAAAATAAATTACGGTCGATCTGAGGTCGGGAAGTGGATGGGTGTGCGCTTTTAAGGGGAAAAAATGGTTTATCTCTAATTCCAGCAAAACTACTGGTTTTATGGAAAAATGTCTAATAGCAAACTTGTAGGTCATAGATAGATCTACCACTTTTGTATTTACACTTTTTCACATAGCCTCAAAATCTATGTGAAAAGTCCAAAAAACCGAGTTTTTGAATTTAATTTTTATCTCCTTTAAAAATTACTTTTTTTTTCACAATCTTTGGTGAGAAGTTTCTTTTTCATGTCCCAAACTTGCTATATTTTTTTTAATGAAAAATATTCACAGTTGCTCTTTATTTTGACTGAACATCGAAAAAATAGACTATTTTTCAATCGAAAAATCTCACGTAAAAATATGTGATTTTTTTTAAAAATTTGTTGGCTTATTATTCGTCGAAATTTTTACTTTTTGATGGTGTAAAAAAATATATACATTACTATAGTAATTTTTCTCAGAAAATGCGAAAAACTAAAAAAACTCTAAATAGAAATTACTTTTGTTTAATCATTATTAGCGACCCGCTCAAGCTTCGCGCGGGTGCAAAGGTGATATACAAGGTGTCATTGACATGTTAACGCAAATGAATACCATGGATCCAGTACATGATTCTGGACCCCCCCGTGGTGGAATTTTTCGTCGGTTTTTTTTCAAATTTTTGAAAAAAAAGTTTTTTTTTTTATTTTTAACCTGTATAAAATCGTTATTCTGACCAATCCCAATGATATTTTTAGAAAAAATAAGAAAAAAAAATTTTTTTACAAAAAAAAAAAAATTTATAAAATGTCATCGAGGTAAATAAAGTCGTTATTCTAATTAAACCCGATGACATTTTTAATCTATAATGTAATGCACTCATTTTTTTCGCAAAAAATGTTAAATTGACGTTTTTATACAGTTTAATTTAAAAAAACGTTAAAAATTCATTAAAAAAAAATAAGAATAAACCGACAAAAAATTCCATCACTGGGGGGTCTAGAGTCATGTACTGGATCTATGGTATGCGTTTGCGTTAACATGTCAATGACACCCTGTATTATACCTATAAACCTTCCCCTGGAATCATTCTATCTGTTAAAAAAAAACCGCATCAAAATCCGTTGCGAATTTTTTTGCTTTTAAAGATCTAAGCATACGCATGGATAAGCAACTTTGTTTTATACTATGCAATGATGTACTGAGGTATTTATTAAATTTTTTATAAAAGATTTAAAGGGGATTTCATGTAGGAAATGTGATTGCTGCAATTTTATGCAGTAAAAACGTTGTCTTATTAAATTTTAGCTTCGTTTAATCAGTCAACGTTATTTATATTCATTACATATGTTTAAATAATATAATCTTGCCTCATATATTTTATTTAACATTCTAATCATTTATTAGTTTTTGTCTCTTTGATAGCATTTCTTCATGGTTAAATTCGAAAAACTTACTTACTTATGATTCATAAATCAAGAATCATTAATTTCCTCGTAGGTTTGTTCTTCCACGTAGGAGCATTATGTAAGCATACGCAATTGCAGCAGCTACATTTTCAACATGAAATCCCCTTTAAATCTTATAAAAAATTTAATAAACACCTCAGTACATTATTACATAGTATAAAACAAAGTTGCTTATCCCTGTGTATGCTTAGATCTTTAAAAGTTCGCAACGGATTTTGGTGCGGTTTTTTTAAATAGATAGAATGATTCCAGGGGAAGGTTTATAGGTATAATATTTCACCTTTGCACCCGCGCGAAGCTGGAGCGGGTCGCTAATAATGATTAAACAAAAGTAATTTCTAATTCGAGTTTTTTTAGTTTTTCGCATTTTCTGAGAAAATTTACTATAGTAATGTATATATATTTTTTACACCATCAAAAAGTAAAAATTTCCACGAATAAGAAGCCAACAATTTTTTTTAAAAAATCACACATTTTTACGTGAGATTTTTCGATTGAAATATAGTCTATTTTTTCGATGTTCAGTCAAAATAAAGAGCTACAGTGAATATTTTAAATCAAAAAAATTTGGGTAAGTTTGGGACATTAAAAGGTAACTTTTCACAAAGATTTGTGAAAAAAAAAAGATTTTTAAAGAAGATAAAAAATAAAAACTAGAAACACAGTTTTTTGGACTTTTCACATAGATTTTGAGGTTATGTCAAAAAAGTGTAAATACAAAAGTGGTAGATCTTTTTATGATCTACAAGTTTGCTATTTGAATGTTTCCCCTAGAACCAGTAGTTTTGCCGGAATTAGAGATTAACCATATTTTCCCCTTAAAAGCGCACACCCATCCACTTCCCGACCTCAGATCGACCGTAATTTATTTTTCCTTAAATTTTTGCTATATTATCTTCCTTTTCCAATGGGTTTCATTCTACTACTATTTAAGTCCACTTTTTATCGTTAACTGTGCTATTTGCACTGGACTAGTTATACCATATATCCATACATTGTTGCACATAATTGTTATTACACACATTATTATCCAGTTCCGATACGCTCCGTTGATCGATTGATCCGCCTAAAGATCGAGTAGAAGATATAGTTTTATACTGTTACGCCGTGGAAATAGAACACGCCGTTTCTTCGACAAAGTCAAGAGTATCACCGAATAATTAAAACGCATTGCTAGTCGAAACCTCCAGAATAGAAGTACGTACCAGGGCCTAGCAAATTCTAGAAAAATCGGACACGTATAAGTAGGTACTCAATAATTCTGAGAACTTTTGTAGGTACTTAAGTAACTTGGTAAAGGAATTTGTACCTTCAGTCTTTTACTATAGAGTCGAAATTCGTATGAGTCGTGGGGTCGAGTAGTTACCTACCGGTAGGTAATAAGAATAATTTATTGCTTCGCGGAAACGGTTTCTTTTGTTCTGGTGTGGCCTCGAACCTTCGGTATCTAGAATTTTCTTGGCTCTGAGTATAAATACGTGTCTACTGGCCGGACGTCAGTCAGTTTGATTTCGACAGCGAACAAGTGCGAACATCCAAGTCAAGTGAAGATTGTTTTATCCATACGACGACCTAAGCGATATTTCTACGGATCTCTAGAGTGCATTACGAAGTGGTTTATTGGCGATTGGACTAAATTGGTGTTTTGTTTGTGGAAAATAAATCTCTCTATTAGTAAACCGGCATTTGATTACTCACGTTCGTAACAACTGGTGTCAGAAGTGAGATGCCATTACTACAGAGGGACAACGAACAGCGACCACGAACAAGGAGACAAACGGAGATGGATGCTGCGCGTCACCGACTGGAGGAAGAAGATCCGGCTGGTGTCGGAGCAACGGCAGCTGCTGAGATGCCAACAGGACCAACTTCAGAAATGAGCCTCGCTGCGGTGTTGGCTGCCATGCAAGCTAGTATGGAAGCCGTTCGCCGCGAACAAGAAACCGCTCGCCGCGAACAGGAAGCTAACCAACGCCAGCTCCAGGACCTAATCGCGGCTAACCAGGAAGAAGCTCGCCGCGAACAGGAAGCCGCTCGCCGCGAACAGGAAGCTAACCAGCGCCAGCTCCAGGACCTAATCGCGGCTAACCAGGAAGAAGCTCGCCGCGAACAGGAAGCCGCTCGCCGCGAACAGGAAGCCGCTCGCCGCGAACAGGAAGCCGCTCGCCGCGATCAAGAGGCTAAGCAGAACCTTATCCTCGAGAAAATCGATCACGGCCTCGTCACGCTGGGCGAGAAAGTAAAGAATCTCACCTTAGAGGTCAAGGAGGTTTCCGCCCGAACTGATACTTTGGAAACCCGAATAGATGGCCATGAAGATCGCCTGCTGGACATCAATAGAAAAATTGTCAAGCTGGAAGCACGCGAACCCATTGCCATTGGCTCATCAGCGCACACCCACTGTATGTCGGCCGCAAAGTTTGAAGTGCCACGTTTTGACGGCACGTCGTCATGGACTGCGTTCAAATACCAATTGGAAACATTGGCCAAGACGAACCGCTGGGATGATGAGCAGTCTTTCGCGGCGTTAACCTTGGCACTACGAGGAGATGCATTACTGGTTCTAGAGAACCTTCCTTCAGACGGCAGGACCTTGGAGCGCCTAATGGAAGGGTTAGACACCCGCTATGGTGACAAGCACCTCGAGCACGTGTTCCGCGCGCAGCTCCGCGACAGAACGCAGAGGCCTGACGAGAGCCTCCAGCAGTGGGGTGTCGAGGTTGAACGGCTGGTGCGGCGCGCATATAGGTCGATGACATCGGAGACTGTGGAAGTTAACCTGGTGCAGGCATTCATCGACGGACTACGGGATTCTGAAGTGAGAGCTACGGTGCGACTTGGGCACCACCAAACTCTCAAAAGTGCAATGGCTCACGCTTTGGAAGTGGAAGCCGTACGACAGGACTCACGCACGCACAGAGTTCGAGAAGTAGTGGTTTCGCCTTCAGTGCAGCCGCGTCACCGAGAAGGGGTGGTTTCTTCTTCGGCAACGTCCCGCTATATTCCGACGTGTTACGGGTGCAGAGAAAAAGGGCACATTCGTACCGATTGTCCCAAGAGGAAGAGGGCAAGTGTGGACTCCGCAACCCAAGTTAACGAGAAGACGATAAAACTTAATGTCGCTAGGGCTGCGGGGTGCGTGCCGGCTGGTCAATTAAAGGCCTCAGTCATCACCATCAATCAAGTCCATAACGGAAATAGTCTAACCATCGAAGGAACACTGAATGAACGTGCTTGCAATTTCACCGTTGACACCGGGGCGTCACGGACTATTATAAGACCTGAGTTGCTGAAACGCACGATCTTGTGGCAAAGAAAGTCTCCATCCTGCCGACTTCAGACAGCAACCGGCCAGCCAGTTTCCGTCCTCGGTGATACAGATATAGAGTTTAAAATCGGTGATCAAGTATACACCCATTCTGTTTTAATTGCAAATATTACCGATGATTGCATACTGGGTTTGGACTTCTTGCGGAAGTACCGGTGTGTTTTGGACATTGATAAGGGCGTATTGAAGTTTCCAGACCAAGAAGTGTTCCTGCGAGGAGTAAACACATGTAACCTCTATTGTTTAAAAGATACGACATTGGCTCCGAGAACAGAAACTTTAGTCGAAGTAAAATTCCCCAAGAAAATCAGGCAACAAAGATGCGTAATAGTTGAGGATACTGGCCGGCATCCGGAACTCATCACTGCGAGGACATTGGTAATGACGAAAGGGAAATCTAAAGTGCGAATTGTAAATCTTGGGAAAAAGGAGGTCCACTTGAAGAAAAACAGTGTTGTTGGGAGAGGTGAAGAAGTGAAGTATCTCCGCCAAATCAACACATCTCCAGTGAAGCAGGACTCGACAAAAGGTGAACCTGATCACATCCAGCAACTTCTGGAAAATTCTAAGAAGAATTTGTCGACCTCAGAACTACAGCAAGCCAGGGAATTTCTGCTACGGTTTCGGGATATTTTTGCAACGGGAAAGGACTGCGGAAGAACAGGTCTCGTCAAGCATGAGATAGACACAGGTGATGCTAGACCGATCAAACAGAGACCGCGCCGTATACCCTGGGCTAAAGAAACTGAAGTGGCAGAAATGGTGAAGGATATGGCTGATAGCGGAATAATTGAGCCTTCTACGAGCCCATGGTCTTCTCCAGTCGTTCTGGTGAAGAAGAAGGATGGCAGTACAAGATTCTGTGTAGACTACAGAATGCTGAATAACGTGACGAAGAAGGACAGTTATCCCTTGCCGAGGATCGACGATACGCTGGATATGCTCAGTGGTATGAGGTGGTTTTCAACCATTGATTTGAAAAGTGGCTACTGGCAAGTGGAAATTAGCGAGAAAGATAAAGAAAAGACAGCGTTCAGTACGGGCATTGGCAATGGCCTGTGGCAATTTAACGTCATGCCTTTTGGGTTGTGCAATGCTCCAGCAACCTTTGAACGCCTCATGGAACGAGTCATGGTTGGTCTTCTTGGTGACGTCTGCCTAGTATATTTGGATGACGTCATTATAATGGGCCGCACTTTCAAGGAAAACCTAAGAAACATGGAAAAAGTGTTCACCAGAATACGAGGGGCTAACCTTAAACTAAGCCCAAAGAAGTGTGCCCTGTTCAAGAAGGAGGTCAGCTATCTAGGACATGTGATTTCCGCCGACGGAGTGAGAACCGACCCTGAGAAGATAAAGGCTGTGCAACAGTGGCCAGTTCCAAAGAATAAAACCGAAGTACGTGCATTTCTAGGACTATGCACATACTACAGAAGGTTTGTTATGAGCTTTTCGGACATTGCAAAACCTTTGCATCAACTGACTGAGGATAAACGAGATTTTATCTGGGACAACAATTGTGAGTCAGCGTTCAACGAGCTGAAGCAGCGGCTATGTGAAGCACCTATACTGGGGTATCCGAGCAGAGATGGAAGATTTGTCGTTGACACTGATGCCAGCAATACGGGAATTGGTGGCGTATTGTCACAGGTGCAAGGTGACCGACAGATCGTGATCGCTTACTTCAGTAAGGCACTTTCAAAGCCCGAGAGGAACTACTGTGTTACTCGACGAGAACTGCTGGCTGTAGTAAAAACCTTGCAGCACTTCCATAAGTACCTCATAGGAAGGCAGTTCACGTTAAGGACCGACCACGCTGCACTGAAATGGCTGCTACAGTTTAAAAACCCGGAGGGTCAAGTTGCAAGATGGCTCGAGCAGCTGCAGGAGTTCAATTTTGTGACTGAACATCGTAGTGGGAAAGGGCATAACAATGCTGACGCTCTGTCGCGACGTCCGTGTGATGAAGACTGCAGACATTGCCAGCAAAACGAAGCCAGAGAACACGTGAACTTGATTAGAACTGAAGGCAACTTCAAGAAATCCCAGGAAGAAGATGACGATATTCGACCGATACTGGACTGGATGCGTATTGGAGCTAGGCCCCAGTGGAGTGAAGTATCGTCACTTAGTCCCGTCACAAAGAGCTACTGGGCGCAGTGGGACAGTTTAGTCCTGGAGAATGATGTGCTCTGTAGGAAATGGGAATCGAATGATGGCAAGGAGGTGACTACACAAGTGATAGTACCACGAAGTGAAGTGGTCCCCCTGCTACAGGAAATACACGATGGTGCTTCTGGTGGACACCTGGGGATCAAGAAAACTCTACTGAAAGTGAGACAGCGGTATTACTGGCTCAATTGTAGAGATGACATAGAGCAGTGGTGTCGGAAATGTACAGCGTGTGCATCTGTGAAAGGACCACAAACTAGAAGCAGGGGCAAGCTTCAGCTGTATAACGTGGGAGCCCCTTGGGAACGAATTGCCATCGACGTCGCTGGACCATTTCCAATTACAAATGACGGAAACAAATACATATTGGTGATCCAGGACTATTTCACAAAGTGGCCCGAAGTTTTCGCCATACCCAACCAGGAAGCGACGACAGTGGCAAAGAAGGTGGTTGAGGAAGTAGTGTGTCGGTATGGCGTACCTTTGGAGATCCATTCCGACCAAGGCCGAAACTTCGAATCTGCGCTGTTCCAGGAAATGTGTACCCTTCTGGGGATTTACAAAACACGCACAACACCTGCGCATCCACAGTCGGACGGAATGGTGGAAAGATTTAACCAAACCCTGGAGAATCACCTGGCTAAGGTTGTCGATGACCATCAGAAGGACTGGGACCGGTACATTCCACTATTTCTGATGTCTTATCGATCGGCAGTACACGATAGCACGGGACATACTCCAGCAAGAGTGAATTTCGGCAGAGAGATGAGACTTCCAGTAGATGCCATAACTGGCGTGCCACCTGACAAGAACAAGCCAGTTACGGACTACGTCAGTGACCTTCAGGACCAATTGGATGAAGTGCATAAACGAGTACGTGAAAATAGCATGAACACCAGCTCCAAAATGAAAACTAGGTACGACCGTAATGCCAATACCAAGGGGTTTGAGGAAGGTTCACTAGTCTGGCTTCACAACCCGCTCCGACGAAAAGGGAAGTCGCCGAAACTTCAAGCTCGATGGGAGGGACCTTACACCGTGGTGAAAAGGATTAACGACGTAACCTACCGCATCAAGAAAGGACTAAGAGGGAAGCCTAAGGTAGTTCACTTGGATAGACTGGCGCCGTATCGTGGATCTAATGATGCTCGGGACGAGCATGACTAAGAGGGGGGCACTGTTACGCCGTGGAAATAGAACACGCCGTTTCTTCGACAAAGTCAAGAGTATCACCGAATAATTAAAACGCATTGCTAGTCGAAACCTCCAGAATAGAAGTACGTACCAGGGCCTAGCAAATTCTAGAAAAATCGGACACGTATAAGTAGGTACTCAATAATTCTGAGAACTTTTGTAGGTACTTAAGTAACTTGGTAAAGGAATTTGTACCTTCAGTCTTTTACTATAGAGTCGAAATTCGTATGAGTCGTGGGGTCGAGTAGTTACCTACCGGTAGGTAATAAGAATAATTTATTGCTTCGCGGAAACGGTTTCTTTTGTTCTGGTGTGGCCTCGAACCTTCGGTATCTAGAATTTTCTTGGCTCTGAGTATAAATACGTGTCTACTGGCCGGACGTCAGTCAGTTTGATTTCGACAGCGAACAAGTGCGAACATCCAAGTCAAGTGAAGATTGTTTTATCCATACGACGACCTAAGCGATATTTCTACGGATCTCTAGAGTGCATTACGAAGTGGTTTATTGGCGATTGGACTAAATTGGTGTTTTGTTTGTGGAAAATAAATCTCTCTATTAGTAAACCGGCATTTGATTACTCACGTTCGTAACAATACTTTATATCACTTTTCAGCTGACGACCTTCTTTGCAGGACGTAAACCTCTACAAAAGCCAGGGTAACTTTATCGAACCTTCCCGGAGTTCAATGACATCTCAATGAGAAAAGTCCAATGTCATCTCCCGCCCTTGAGCGAGCGATAATATCAGTCTTTTACTGACTAAAAACCGACCCCGTTCCTTAATCGCCTCAGTTCCAGGGCTCTAGTGTTCGGAAGTGAACACCCAGGTAAATGTCCCAGGACCTTGTGCCCTAGCCCTGGGACAGTGGGCTTCGACCCTGCTGGGCCCCTTCAGTTTGCTAACAAGTCTCGAAACGCGCGGGAACAGTACACGGTGTCGACTACTTGGGCTCGGTCCGGACAATTACTGGACGGTCGGACAGCGAGGTATTCATTGCTTGCCGTTCGCAAGTCCGCGCCTGGGGTGGCCTCCACCTTTGCTAGCATTACTGTTTCGCTGAAGGAGACGACCGCCTGCCACTCCTCCTCGCAAACGGTGACTAGAATATAAGATCTAAGTGACATTTACCACTAAACTACTGTATCATAACTTTTTCTTGTCCACTATAATTGAGTGTAGGTGTGGTAGTTTTAGTAGATTGAAGCAAAGCTCGTTACCTCTGAGTAACATACGGTTTTTGACCTAGATAATTACGTTTACACACGTTATCATTTTGTGACATTGAAAGGAACAGGTTGTCCGTATTACAACCGTGGCCGAGATTACATTCATTTTATTATGTGCAATTATTTTTCTTATGAAATAATGCTTTATTTGTGACTTGTTATACTGTGGTATGCAGAGGTTTTAGGTTGTGTTTTGTTTTAAATTATTCTTTTAACGTCTTTCTAAGCTAGGATGGAGAACATCGTGAGGAAACTGGTATGTCCTAGGACCAAAAAATTCGAAGACGTGTTACAACCACCAGTTTTCTTTTTTAATTCAAAGGTTGACTGGTTGGGAATATTGGATTAAATTAGCCTATAGACCATTATTACATATTAAGTTTAAACTGAAATATATATTGACTTAAATCAACACAGCTATACTTTTTTATGGTAGGTAAAAATCATCGAATGACAAATCCCGCCCTTGGGCGGAGCGGGAAACAGTGTCAGACTCTTACTAAATAAAAAACCTACCCCATGCCTTATTCCCAGGCTCTGGGGTTACGCTTTCACATCAACCCTTGGCCCAGGAGGCAACACAGCTATACTAAGAACATTGACTGTTCCTGAAACTCCTACAATACTTAAAAGCTAGAAGGTCCAAATATAAAAATAAAATACCGCGAAAATAAAAACCAATATGTTTAAAAGCTACGCCTATAGTTATTTCAGTTATTCAAGCAAATAACGAGTTTACGTAACAGCATACGGGTTTATATATGAAAGGTCGTAACTACACCATACATATGTGGGTAGGGTTACCACATGTAAAAATAAAATGTCCGGAAAAAAGGCCTGATTTCCCTCAAAAACATCCTGAGATCTTTTACAGTTCCCCAGTAATTTTTTACAAACTATATTTTAACTAATTGGAAATTTTAAAAAGACGTATTGTTTGCGGTATTTAAGTGGAGCTAGGACTTTCAATGCGCGTAACTATAGCAACGATTTAAATTTTAGTTCAAATTATTTGGCACCTACTACAAAATTAAAAATGTTATAGACTGCAGATCTCGCTCATACGTCTGGCAGCGGTAGCACCACCAATGTAAAAATCCTGAGATTTTATGGTTAAAAAAATCACAATCCTGAAAAGAGTTCAAAAATCCTGATATCTCAGGACAAATGGAAGGGCCCTGTAGAAGGTTTGAACTGAAGCCAACTCGTGCCAAGGGTTTGTTTCTATCTGGAAGGAAGGCTCTGACTCTGGTATATAATGGCAAAGTAGGGGACGCGGTAGGTTGTTTAGTCAGCAAAAGTCTGTCACTGTTTCCCACTCCGCCTAAGGGCGGGTTTCATCAATGAATGATTTTTACTTACCATAAAAAAGCCCTTTAGAGATGACAACTAAATTGACGTTGCCAGTTAGGGCTCCTACCATAAAAAAGAACTCAGGACAAATTCTGAGGTGTGGTAACCCTGTGTGGGCAGTGCGGGCAGCGTCGGTTCTCATTTTACTGCATTTTACTATTGTATACCACTCAGTGCGCTCAAAATAAATTCACGTGAATTTTACAGTATTATTTATTTCTGTTTTCAAAACACTGCGATGGAATTCAACGAATATGTTTTTTTTTAATTTTGTTGTTTGTTCGTCGGTTGAGGGTTGAATGCGTTTGTTTATATTGACGTTTAATTGACATACCTTTATTTAACGGTATTGTAAAATGAATGTTATATAAAAAAATTGAACTCAATTGTTTCGAGGATTCATTATAGATAGGTACCTACCTAGATATAACTGTAGGGGCCCTTCAGTGTCGAAGCCTTCTGGAGCTGCCGGTTTGTATTAAACTGTTACCGCGGCTCTGGAAATAAGGCAAGGAATGTACGGGGTAGGTTTTTTAGTCAGTAAAAGTCTGACACTGGTCTCCCGCTCCGCCCAAGAGCGGGTTTCGTCATTCGATGATTTTCACCAACCATAAAAAAAAACCTATCTAGATATATCTGCTGCTAGTAACTACGACCGCGTGAAATTAGGTAATGATCCGAAATGAACATGATACGCGGCAAATAAGTTGACCCATTTGCTATGGTAACGTACAGCATGTATGATGTCCGTGACATAGCGGATAAACTGCAGGAGGGCTCGCTTACGCTGGTATGGCCACGTTTTACGAAAACCGGCAGACTACGTGGGTAACAAATGCCTCGCCATGCCGCCTCCGCCGGGACCCGAAAAACGAGGAAGGCCTAAGAGGCGTTGGATCGACGTCGTAAGGGGCGATATGCGTGCCAATGAGCTTAAGGCAAAGGACGCGAAAGACCGAAGTGGAGGCGTCTGTGTAGGAAAGCGGACCCCGGGCACCGAGGTGAAAGCCGAGATGTGCAACCGGGAATGGCGCTAAGATGATGATGACATCCGAATATAATTTGAGTGTCCTCAAGGCTAGAGTGAATAGGCTCTTAATAAACGCCTCACCATCAACGATTACATCACTGTTTACCATCAGGTGGGAACGCAATCAAACACTTAGTTTATGGGCCGATTTTTCAATCATTAGTTAACTTCTATCTGAGGCATCAATATGGCGGTTTGACATATTTTCTATAATAAAAACTGTCAAAACTTCAAACATATTATTCAGATAAAAGTTATCAGGCGATTAAAAAATCAGCCCTATATCAAATAAAACTAAAAGCACGCTGCGTTTTCCGGTACGCGGTCGCCACTCCAGAACCTTTCAGCCCCAACGGCCCCATCTGTTTAGCGTGCAATGTGTCCTGCCCCGCACTTGGAGAAAGCCCATGTTCAACAGTGGACGTCTTTCGGCTGAAATAATGATGATGAAAATTAAATAAAAAATAGGAAAGGTTAATTTCCCCTATACAAACAACAACAACACAATATTCATAAAGTACACAAATTATGCTTTAAAAAGTTGTTTATTCTTTCCTTGCAACCGTTACCTCGCGTGCACTCCGCTTTAGGAATAAATCACATGTACAATACATAATTCACTCAACTTCCGCTTACATTATATCATAAGTCTTCGGCGCGGAGTTAATTTGCGATTTATTTTAATTTATTTAACTTTTACATAATTAAAATCTAATATACACGACGATGTTGAAATGAAAAGTGAGTTTTTGTTATTAGTTAACTTTGAAAAAAAATGCTTTCATTTTGTATTCAAATACTTATTTCATACATTTTATTTGAAACAAAAAAAAATATAGCTCACTGGTACCAGAAACACCGAAAGCGAGGGTGGACGGTGAGCAATGGGTAGCTTGCTGTCCGGCCATTCGGAAACCATCCGGACCGAGTTCAGGTCGTCGACGGCTGCTATTGTTCTACGCGTGCCTCATGAAGTTGTTAGCAAGACTGTTGGGGCCCAGCAGGATCAGAGCCTCTGGGGCCATGGGTTCGCTTCTGGAAGAAAAACTCCTTTGTTCCTCTGTTGAGAGAACAGAGGAACAAAGCAGATTTTCTTTCAGATTTTCCCACCATAAAAAAGACCGGTCGTTGTAATGACTCTTGGGCGATGCCTATGTTCAAAAGTGGTTTCGGCTGAATGATAGCGCTGAAAATTATTCCTGAAACTGTTCGAAAAATAATCATGGCGTAACATACCTAGTTTGGCGAGTAAATTGAATACTGTTCCAATACATTCCATTGGCCGCAAGCGTTCGGTTAATATTCATACCTCTGATTGGTTTGTTTGTTTGTTTTGTCTCTATTTTTATTATACGTCCGTTTGCAAAGCCTTTGTTCGGGAAAATGGCCCGTGTTTACAAAGCGGGTTTGTGCATTTCCCTCACGTACCTTTTGTTAAATATATGGACCAGTTTTAATGAACCCTCGTGGGGAAAACAAGTGGCTTTATTGAATTGGGTTTTAAAAACGAACCGTACTGTTTTTTGTTAACGAAATTGAGCCTTTAATTTGCTGACCCATTTATGAAAAATGCTAATGGACTGTAAAAAGCCAAGTGCAATTTTTATCAGTATAAATTATACAATGGAATCCAACTTCAGAACTTCTAAATAACATCATATAGCTTTTTATTCAGATCGCTTAGTGGAATGGATTTTTAAACTTATGTAAAGAAGTTCCAGTAAAATCTTAAACATAATAAACAATTTAAAGTAATATTTGTTGAATGGTTATCTTTCCTAGATCTGTTTGCCAGTCGGCAAAGGCCTCGTCCAAACTTTTCCATTCCTTTCTTTCTTGAGCCACTCTGTTCCACGTAACTACTGCCACTTTGCCACACCTTTTCTGTGGTCGGCCTATCTTCTTTTTGCTTTCTCTTGGGTACCACCATTACACCCTTTTGCTCCATTTGTCATGTCTTTATCAAGTGACCTATTGCCATTTGAGTCTTGAACAGGACTTCTAAATTCTAATATTATTTTTGAAAGTAACAACCGTGTAGTTTTATTAAATATGCTTCGACTAATGATTATTTTTTAACGTGAAATATTCGCGACAGCTAAAGCGCTATCGCCAATCAAAGATATTTTACTAAACGATTAAAATCAGGAATACCTATGTAGTTATAGAATACCGGTAACACAGCGTAATTAAAATACGTAAGTACAGCAATTAATAAAGTATCAATAACCGTTAATTAAAATTACCTAACGCCTAATTACAATGCCAAATAACTTGATTGGGCACTCGATTATATGGAAGCTAACAACGTTTGAAATCATTCGAATGTTATTACCGGTCAGTATACTGAAAATGAGTCATGATTTTCCATTGATTTTGTAATCGGTTTTCACGCATTAGCGATTAAACTGTTAGACGAAAATGCAGAGCATAGAATCATTACACAAGGCAGCCACGCTATTCACAGAAATCAGTACTTCCATTCCGATCGCTTGAATGGATCAACTGATTGATCGAAATGGAACTCGGTGAAGGATTTGTTTCCAATCTGATCAACTTTAAAAAGGATCAACTATTTTCGTTCCCAACGGTACAACTAACTTTTACTGAGTTTAAATTTGTCCTATCTACACAACTTGGTACTAAACCTTTTTTAATTAAAGTGCACTAATGAACTGGTTACTTATAATAGACAATGATAAAATGTGTTTGACTAATAGAGCGAGAGCTCGTGCGCTACCAAACTTTCATCATTTTATAAAAGCTGGTAGTTTGTCTTGTACTGTATACACATTTTTACCCGACTACGGCGAAGCAAAAGGAGGGTTATGATTTTGACCTGTATGTATGTATGTATGTGGGTATGGATGTTCATCTGTTCCCTCGTTACTTCTAAACTACTTATCAGAATTCGACAAATGACATATCATTAGAAGCGTCTTAATTGTCCGCTGGTTATAGGCTATATGGGATTTCACAAAATCTAATGTGGCGCCCTCTAGCGGACAAAACATACGAAGTAAAAAAATAAAGTTAAGATAAATATGCCGTGTTTGGTATCATTTGAAAGCGCTTTACTTGTACATTTTGAATATATAAATATTACTAGCCTATTTAGAACTCCAAAATATGTTAAATAAAAATAAAGTTTAAAAACTAACACCCGACTACTTAAAAACACGCTCTAAAAAGTACGAAACAAGAAAACACTCTCCAATGAAATTACTTAGTATGTACAAACTATTAAATATTTACCGTTATTAAATAAACTAACTTACACATATTATTATATTTTAATATATTTTCAATTTATAATATTGATAGAGAAATGTTTTAAGGATAAAGCCGTGGTCGTATGCCATAAGAATAATAAATTAAAAAAAGTGGTATACGAGGAGGGAGTGTTTTCTTGTTTCGTACTTTTTAGAGCGTGTTTTTAAGTAGTCGGGTGTTAGTTTTTAAACTTTATTTTTGTTATCATATTAAGTTACTCTTTATTATTTTAGGCACGTATAAAACATGAGACTTCTGAATACTTCGACTGTGCCAGTGTGAGTTAAGCCTTAGAAACAAAACCACATCTATGACCGACTAGATCTGTGATCGACCATGAAATAAATTAACTGCTGCGTAGCCGACAGTAATACACCTATCTTTTATGGATGCTGCGTTTTTAAATCTAGCGTTCGCACGTCTACGAATAGCTGAAAAAACGTTAATGGAATTTTTGGTTCAACGGATAAGAAAGTCGAAACTGTTTTTACTTCATTTTTATAGCACTCTATGAAATCAATTTGAAAATGGAATAGTCTGTGATGATAACAATTATTATTCAGCAATCTTTAAGAAAGTGATATACAATGTAATATATAGCTAATCGATTGAAGTTCTCTTGAAAATATAGATAAAATCTATATTTTATAGATTTTAAATAAAAAATGGATCGCTTCTTTTAAAGCAAGCCTGTTCTATTTAGGGTGTTAGTTTATACATGTGGTGTGTATTTGTATGTGTCATAAAAACGGCTGAACTGGATGTTAAAAAAAATGTATCCTGAGAATACGTGCGATTGGGTTGATTTCCAACTTTCAGGGATTTGGATAAAATTGTATCCCGCAAGTATATATTACGAGCGTTGTAATAGTTTCCTGGTTTCATAAATTTCAAAAAAAAATCCCTATATGTGTATAGTTTAATCTTTCATGTGTTTAGATAAAATGTAACTTGTGAAGAACAAAGAAAATCTTTTTATTTGCAGGAAATCCAAGGGTTTGGCCAAGGGTTGATGCAAAAGCAGAACACTGCAGCGCTGAAACTAAGGCAAGAAGGAAGAGTGGGTCGTTTAGTCAGTAGAAATCGAAGAGCGATATTCGTCATTCAATGATTTTCCCAACATAAAAAGTCTACAAATTATACGATTAAAAACATTACATAAAATATGCATAATACCGCACCTGCCATTAAGCAATCCCAATGGCACATGTTCCCGGGATACACCTTTGTGAAAGTAAGAAACTACTTTTCCTACTTTCACGAAGAAAAGAGTAAAGCTGTTGGTAAACGCTACTATTTTATGATTCAAATAAATTATTATCAATTGCCGGACAGAAGAGTAAATAAATTACATTGCTTTATTGCTGCAGGTTTTTTTTTTTTTATACGTGTTTCCACCTCTGTTTATGTATTGTAATTGTTAGTGGCAATCTGTATATTTCAGATATTCCATACAATACCTAAGCAATAATAATTATTATTATTTCTATACATATAACACCTTGGGTGTTCAGCCAATGTATGAAATATTACGATTGTTATTGTCCTTCATAAACTTTATCTTTGTAATGTATACAATTCCTAGGGTTCGTATATAGTTCATTTTTTTTTTAATTATTGTGAAAAAAATATACTTTGGTCCAGGGTACCCATAATGAGAGAAAAATTAAACATGTTCTATTAAGTACTTAAAATCAATGAGTGTAAGTTTGTTTTTGTGTACAATAAAGAATTAGGTATTGTATAGAATATCGTATTAAAAAGATTGACGGTAGCATACCTATATACAATATTTCAGTTACTTACGTACTAGGTGCGCTATATAAACTTCATATGTCCGTACAATCGCAGTTCTTTCACCTTGGAGAATGTTTGGTGTTTCACTTTGCACAAATGATATCCGCATTATGTAACAATACATACTAGGCACTATTTACACTCTGAACAAATACAATTACACAAGCCTTGAAAAAAATACTTTTATAGCTATGCAAAAAACAATAATTTAGTTACAAGTATTCGCTTACGTGAGTAACCTTACGCATCTTCATTTAGTTATCTAACGTTTACACATAAATATAACCTGTCTTTTTTTGAGAGAGAATATCTGACTTTTACTAAATAAAACTAACCTATGTTCGTTCCGTGGCCTTTTGAGTTCTAAGTTCTAAGGCCATAGTAACTTTTTTGCCTTGTACATTTTGCTGACATTCTTTGAGGCGCACCGTCGGCTCGGGATTAACCCTTACTAAATGCGCAGCTACTGCGTTAGTAGCTGCGGCTGGGGCATAATATGAACATGATGAAGATGTCCTTCCTTCCTTTAGTCTTCAGACAAAGGTACCGGCCCCCACGCCGCAGCCACCACCGCCGTATCTCCGATCCCGATTTCTGGCCACCGTAGGCGTAGGCTTGTGGACGGCGAGCAATAGGTAGCTTGCTGTCCGCCCATCCTGTAACCGTTCGGACCGAGCCCAAGTTGTCGACGGCGCGCACTATTCCCGCGCATCTCAAGGAGTTGTCAACAACTGTAGGGGTCCAGCAGGGTCGAAGCCTTCTGGGGCCAAGGGTTGATGTGGGCCCCGGTGTTCCCACTTGGCGAGAAGGCAACAAAGGCAAAAAGGTAGGTCGTTTGTTCAGTAGAAGTCTGACACTGTCTCCCGCACTGCCCAAGGGCAGGATTCGGCATTCCATGATTTTTTCCACCATAAAAAAAACCATCGATTACATCGTCGCTTACCATCAGGTGAAATAGTAGACAAACGCATTATTATGCATAACAAATTTTAAAAAAAATTAACGGCCAGGCCGAAGTTCTACTCTATAAAACGACCTCATTGCAAAACCTTGCTAATGATAATTGAAAAATGCAAGGACTATTCAAAAATCGTAGCTCGGCCTACGCGTCTACGCTGTAGAGAAATGTCGTAGCACAAGGTTCTTTTATTCTCGATATTTATATATATATAACAGTAATATTTATATATATAACAGTTCATTTACCCTCGCAAGGCCACTCGGGAACAATGTTACCTTGAAATGTGACATTCCACGACACTGGTTTAACAAATATTAAAATTATACTAGGTACAATTTTTTACATTGTTTTTTAGGGTCCCATAACTCAAAAGGAAAAACGGAACTCTTATAAGAACATTTTGTGGTCCGTCTGTCTATCTGTCTGTCTGTCAAGACTTTTATCTCGGGAATGCATAGAAGTATCAAATTGAAATTAAAAACATGATTATACTCATGTTGGGTCCTTAAAGTTTGTGAAAAATCATCAAATTAATCAAATCATAGCACAAAAGGATAAAATCTGAAACTTTAAATTCGTTGTTTTTCGATTCGGAAAAATCTTTGAGACGAATTTGGGATTTCAACTTAAATAGTTCAAATCCAAATCCCTAATTCGCCTCATTGATTCGTTTGTAAGGAACCCACCTTGTGAGTTCGACTTGCACTTGCCCTATTTCTAAGTTAATTAGATTAGATTACATAAAGATTACGAAGTTAAACAAGTGGCATAATTAAATAATCTAGATATTATCTATATCAATAATCTAAAATTGCTTAAACAAAAAGCAAAACGCACTTAACGTACCACAACTCAATTTTTCATCTACACTTAGATTTTAAAACACGTTCCTCACATGTAACTACTATATTTAAACTCCATTTAAAAACCGTTCGACGTGTAGAAAATTCTAGCCAGCCAGTCAGAAAACGGCACTTAATTTTCTAAATGACCCTCGCTGCGAAGGAGCAAGGCAAGTAGGTGCTCCTACTAATCGCAAGTGGCCGGACACGAGACTGCCGCATGCCAGTCCGTAGTGTTCAGCCGAAGCTTCGACGTCGGTTTCGTCTTCGGCCTCCTTCGGACATCTTCGGACAATTTCGTCCACACAGAATGCCAAATCTTCCAGCCCGGCTTAAATGACCTTTCGGCCATAGCCAACCAGCTACTGCCGAAATTGAGAGGACAGCGTGCAATAGATAGCTCGTCGCCTGTTTATCCGATAAGCCAAGCCTCCTTCTTCATAGAGAGGTCAGCAATACCGTAGGGGCCCAGTAAAACTGATGCAAGCTAGGGCCTGTGCCAGCTTCTGCCGAAAGAACTTTTAAACCGTGGTCCTAAATCTTAAAGTGACAAAGGACACAGACAGGTTTTAGTCAGACACGCTCTCACTTCAACCTAAATTGAAAAATGTCATTAGATTGGTAACTTTGCACCTCAAACAAAAAAAAAACGAAATTTAAAGTTGAAATAGTTCGATAAGGTGCAAGACAATTTTAATCATCTTCGACAACTTTAAAAAAACATTATTTATCTTGAACAGTTTCTAAGAGTTATTAGACATAATAATATATAGACGAATAATCGACTTCGGCTTCGGCAAAAAATCAAGCTTATGTCGTACTCTACCAGCCAGCGCCAAAGCTTGCCAATCCTGTCTAAAGCAGGAAAAAATCCCGCTATCCCTTCCTTATTTAGAGATACACTACACGCCGCATTTTGCAGCGCGTTTATTGAGAGTCATGGTGAACTCAAAATCTTTTGCAGTTGCTGTGGTTTATGTTTGAAAGGTTATATGAAAGGAGGTTAGCTTTTTATTAATGTACTAGGTGCTGCCTGCGGCTTTGCCTGCGTAAAAGTAGAAAATTATCCCAAGGGAATATACTCCTGGAATAAAAAGTATCCTTTACGCTATTCCAGAACTGTCGAGGCGAATCGAATTAGTCATTTGAGCACGCATAAAAAAGTAACAATAAACACAAAAAAAAATCCCCTTTAGAATATTAGTGTGATTACCAAAAATATTAGCATCTTTTGTAAGATGAACGTAAATTATCACCTAAATGAAGCTACTTAACAACTTATTGTTAAAACTGAAAATTACTAAACAAGACCCGTTTATCATCAACTATCGATTTAATTTAAGTGGAACACATTACCCACACCCACACAAGCTTACATTGGCTTATGTATTGTAATTTTACCTTTAATATTTTGCGTTATAAATGACTTCCAAATAACGGTGGTTCCGAAAGAATAGGCCCAAAGGAGGTCTAAGTAATCAAGCTATAGTAAAGATTAAACAATTCATTCATCCATAAATTATATGTTCTTAAACCTGCCTCAAGTCATTAATAAGGTCGTCGTGTTCACTGTACTCATTGTGGGTAGATATAATGTTATGGCTGGAGGCAAATCAGTATTTTATTTGCCGTCAGGTTTTATCTACCATGTGAAGAAAAATAGCCGACTTGCAGTGCGGCATTCCTCGGCAGGCAACAGCCGTAGTCTCAACCGGCCCGCAGTAGCGAACTTAGTTCGAAAGTAGACTCACGTGTTGAACGAACGCGCACGCGCGCTCTCGGAATACGGTGGAATTCTAAATTCAAATCTGACATAGAGAAGTTTTCAACTTTTTTATTTTCTAAAAATAGTGGCCAGTGCTGTGCTTTGAATTTGACTAATTGGATTTAAATCGGCCTGTACATCCGACAACCGAATTGGATACATTAGTGTATCGATACTCCGATATTGGATTGTTTATTGTGTAAGTAGCCAATCCCTCATTATGTGCGTTAATTGCTTTAAATTACAGCGCTAAGTTTAATAACCGGTGTTTCAGATTTCCAAACAGATTGTAGGTAATTTTGTTCGAGGATATTTAGTTCGCACGCATCCGCAATTTACTCGTGTCCATCACAATAATAATGTGCAAACTAAAATTGATATAAACTAGAATTAAATCATTTTTTGATCTATTAAGTATTTATTAGCCAACGATTTTTCTTTATTTCTGCATCTGTTTAGAAATTCACTGACACCTGTATAAAACTATTATTTAACCATTCTACTTTCAAAGCGATCGGTTAAATAATGTAGCAATTACATTATCAAAATAAAATATTAAAAAATTACTTCGTGATCCATGAAATTCAGAACTTTTGATTAAAATTTTGTTATTATCTTATTTGTTTAAAACTGACCTCTTTTAATGTCTGTAAATTCTAGATTCCATTTAAAAAATATAAGATCCCTTTATTCTGAAAAAAGAAATATTAAAACACCTTTTTTAAATTTTGAACTATCACAATCCCTCAGTAGTGTTTGAAGTGAAAATAAAATGCAAAACTGTTTACTAAAATTGTTCTCAGCAGCCAGATGTTCAGTTTTTTCTAAAATCTGACAGTAACAACTCCATGATATCATCACAGTTATAATAATATTTACAGAGAAATCTTTGATCAAAATAGCTGTCCGATTTGACTCTATCATTTTTTAGAGTTCCGTACCCCAAAAAGAAAAAATGGAAGCATTTTAAGATCACTTTGTTATCCTTCTGTCTGGCTGTAGCCATATTTTGAAGTCTTGAAACTGAAACAAATCAAACTTATAAGTACTCTAAGAAAGATAAGGCCGTTTACGTCGCAAAAAAAAACTTAAGTATATTTAGACACTCTCAAAGGAATCAAAATTCACGGGTAACTTCCCTTTGATCCAGAACCCTAAAATTTAGCATGAAGCAAATTTTGTAGTAGGTTGTACAGGACAAGTTTTAATTACGTCACAGAAAAAAAAAACACTTTGAAAATTCGAAAAATCTTTGAAACTTGATTCGGGAATTTAACTATTTACATACCTTGATTGGTACGGAACTCTGTGTGTGCGAATCCAGCTCACTTTTGCCCAGTTATTTTTTTCTCAGATTCAATTTACTCTGAGTCTAACTCAGGCTTTCAATAAACACCCATCATCTCGTTTTTATGGATAATGTTTATAAGCAGATGATTTCGCTCGTGAAGATTTATTCAAACGTGTCTAGACATTTTCACTCGCATACTATTGCTCGATTTGCATCGGAATCGAATATGTTTGCGGAGTCGATTTCACGCCGAGACTCCGGATGCCAAACGGCCTAGATGCGGTTTACATGCACAAGTGCGAAAACTCAAATGACATGTGAAACAATCCAATTTTAGTGTTATTGTTTCTGTTGAAAATTGAATGGACGGTATTGATATTGAATACCAGATGGTGTGTTGCAGAGCTGTAGGGCTTTGAACTGGTATAACACGTGCAGATTAAGGGATTTAATATGTCACCTTTTATAAATTTAATTGGATACTAAAGAAGAATCCAATTAAAGTTCTAAAAGTTCTTTGACCTGTACATAGAGAGGGGAGTGATGTTGTCTTTAAAAAGGATCCGGAAATGTTTACCTTCCGTATCTTACCGTGTCAGGCAAATTAGGATTCAAATATAACATTATTTTTTCCATTTGAGAAAAATAATACTGGTAGCAGTTCAAAGACTTGCACTGAATCTCATTAAACTGCCAAAATTTCTTCAAACAAAATATTTTCTCTAAAAATATTCTCTGTGTCGTTAAAATTGGTACATGAATACAGTCATGGTATCATCTCACCCAGTATGTCCGACCTTCCGTTGTTTTCTTACATGTCGTGATCATCATACAATGGATATCCATAATAATATGTCTCGCATATAATTTACAGGTATCATGCCGTAGAGCTACTTCTAATCTATGTCATCTTATCCTATACATCAAAATATTTGTGCCAAATGTAGACATTATTATTTCAGATTCAGTTAGCAATTTTTGGGCTCTAATCTCCGTATTTTTTGTAGTAGGTATATAATAATATTTATTTATTATAAATAAATAATAGTTTTAAAAGAACCTATAAAGTTTTCTTTTATAATTTAGTATTCCAGTGATATTAATAATATTAAACCGTTGATCTGTAGTTCATGCTTTAAAATTAGTAGCAGCAAATAGTAAGTCAAGCAATTCATTAACTTGAGGGAGAACCCTCGTTTATCAAACACGAGTCCGATCCTGTTTGTAACTGACTGTTTCTAATTGGCAACAGCAATCACAATTTGACCCAAAACCCAGGATTTGAAACAGAATTCAAGCGGAATTGTTGTAGTACTATCTCCTTTAGATACACGAGACAATTTGCATGCTCCTAAATTAAACGCTACTGTAATGAAACTGTCGACAGAGCTTCCCATTGTTTACTTAATAATAGACTTTAGTACACAATGTGTTAGGTAATAATTATTACACTACATGATATTATCAAAATGTTAGTCTAAAGACATTAAAGACGAAAACGTGGATGAAAATTTTAGTCGTAAAGACAATGGAACATTCCTACAAAACATTGAATGAGGATGTCGTCTGTCCTTGAGAATATTTTCTTTATCTTTTATATCTTAAACATCCGTCTGAGCAAATAGAATTTCTAGTGAAGACAAAGTCTCGACCAATATTTTGGTGTCGAGACTTCCGCACAAACATGGAGCTTCCGATGTTGACTTTGTTGTTTTATATTCTGTATATTTTGAAGAAAGTGAAACTTTTGAATATATAGCACTAATATTAAAAGTAACTGAGACTAAGGAAATAAGATATTAATAGACCACGTGAAAGATAATAATTATGTATAGAAGAGATGCAGAAAACCGATTTATCTGCCTGGGCTGCGAGACTTCAAAGACTAAATTAACACACGTGAATTTCAGTCTGACACTCTCTCTCGATTTTCGATCCACCTAGAGCATAATAATTGATAATTTCTCAACTAAAAAAAAATTAAAAGCCGTATGTTGTTTGGACTTAGGAAAAATCGTGAATAAAGCATCACATTGCAATTGAATAACCTTGCTTAAGAAGCATGACGTGATGCATTAGATAAATATTGGTCCTACATACATGACACCAAAGAACTTTTTGTTGCATATACAACAAATCAAGCATAATGCAAAGAGTGAAGTCAGAGACACGATTGAGGATTCAAATGAAAACTACAACAATTTAGATTAATCTTAAACACACACTGTTATTACAGAAGGCTAGAATATTATACTAATAACATCTGTTTCGTGTGTGTTGTTTTGTGTATTATTTAGTTTGTTTTCAATTTTAGTGTATGGATCAGAATGTAGGGCTGTGAAAGACGTCAGTGACAAAAAGTTGAAGGGGATTAGTTTCTCTTGGTATGGTCATGTAAAGACAAGGGATGAAATACATGTTACTAAAAAGGTTATGAGTAGGATACAGATAGATAGAGAGGGAGGGATTGTGTGAAGATTGATATGAAGGAAAAGAAAGTTAATGGTTTTTTTTTTATGGTAGGTGAAAATCATCCAATGACGAAACCCGCTCTTGGGCGGAGCGGGAGACCAGTGTCAGACTCTTACTGACTAAAAAACCTACCCCGAACCTTCCTTGCCTTATTTCTGGAGTCGAGGTGACAGTTTGCACATACCCTCTAGGCTCCAGGAGGCTTCGACCCTGAAGGGCCCCTGCAGTTTGCTGACAACTCCTTGAGGCGCGCGGGAACGGTGCACGCCGTTGACGACTTGGACTCGGTCTTACCAGACGATCGGACGGCGAGCTACCCATTGCTCACTGTCCGCGAGCCAGTGTCTACGGTGGCCGGATATCGGCAGGATCGCGGCGGCGACGGCTACGGCGAGTACGCCGTTGCCTTTGCCTTATGCGGTCGGCCTCCTCCTTTACGAGCATTACTGCTTCGCAGAAGGAGGCGACCGCCTGCCATTCCTCTTCGCTGCGGACCATGGGTTGAACCAGGGCCCGGCGCGAGAGGTCGCCGCCGCCGATCACCCCCACGAGGACACGGCGATGCTCTTCCCAAGCAGGGCACACCTCCACCGTGTGCTCCACCGTGTCCTCCGGGCTCGCCTCACAGTGGCGACACCCGGACGTCTCTTCCGCACGAATTCGGTGCAGGAATCTCCCGAACTTCCCATGTCCGGTGAGAACCTGCGTCATGCGGAAAGTGAGGACGCCGTGAGGTCTATCCAGCCACGCCTCAAAGAGGGGCACTACCGCTGAGATTACGGTGTGCCCAGCGCTGGGTTGCGACAGTCGCTGTTTCCACTTCACCATGAGATCTCGCCGGAGCTCCTTCCGAAGAAAGTTAATGGTAGCATAACAGGTGACAAGGCAGAATGGAAGAGAAAAACATGTTGCACCAAATAACATAAAAAAAGGGCAGGAAGATGATGACTTCGTTGACAATGCTATGATTTATATCTTATTTGTTCTATATTTTCCAATATTTACTTTGGAAACTAACTGCTGCTTTTAGACATTTATGCAATAACTTGAAAACCTTATCGATAATACTTAATTTCAATGTGTACTACTCTTCTAGTTTTTCTAGCTAATTTATAGTTTATTTTTAACCAGTCATGTTTTACTGCAGAGTCTTCCTAGGTCTCTTTTATCTGTATGTAACTATCAAACAACACTTATTTAAGAAATCAGCCAAATCACATACGTACGCATCCAAATGTACCTGGATTTCGTCGCTGGGTAGCAGTACGCTCAAGGCTGTTTTCTTAGAGAATAAGACTACTGGTTCCACTATCTCCATCAGCATCTGCGTCGATGGTATTAATGACTGTCTAAATTTTGGTAGATTTAGTCATAATCACTAATGGTCATGGAATCAAATTTTATTAATTAAATACACTTTACACCATGAACGAATGCCTGCCAACAAAATTAATTTTAGCAACTCGTTTTGTTACATCAATTTGCTCAAAATGGCATTTTCAAGCATGATTTGACGATTTTATGCAACATCGCTTCGGGCGCAATTTAGATAGATTACTTTGTAATGGAGTAAAAGTTATATTTGGTTAGAAAGGAGCTATTGATGTTGAGTTTAAACACTGTATATCACAATCACTATCAACAGTACTTTTATAATGGATTTTGCATAAGATTGCATAATATTAGACGGTTTTGTTAAATTGCGTACCTATTTTAAATCCCTGCTTTGCATTATTTATTTTCATTTTAGTCATCTAATGTTATAAAGTCAAAAGTTTGTATGTGTGTACGTTTTTTACTCTTTCACGCTCAATCAGCTGAACTGATTTGGATTAAAATTTAATACACGAGTAGACCATATCCTGGAATAGCACAAGATACTTATTTTTCAAAGGGCTATACTCCTAGTCCTTTGAAATTATTTACTATTTTTACGCTAGTGATACCGCTGGCTGAAGTTTACAATAAAACTAATTGACTTGGTAACGTGAAAGTAAAACTAGTTTATGATCTCACACAGAACTAGTTATTTATATATTCGTCTGAATATCACTTCTGTGCATAATTCATTGGTATGGTAATTATTATGACCTGCGTAATCCGTAGATTCCAGACTCCGTAAATGGTAGCAAGTTATATCACAAGAAACTTGAGATAAAGTTCTTAAAAGACCTTCAGTTTTTCACGGCGTCCAAGATTATACTGAATAACATGTCAACTAATAATTCAAATGCCTACGGAATAACTGTTTTTCAAATCAACGCAAATGACTTCACAGAAACATATTAACGAATCTTCGCATTGCATCTGACGCAGGCATAATGAGACCCAACTAATCTGTTGTCCTATATTTTAAAACGAGAGGTTAAAGTTACCGTTTCCATATAATAACCGTCCGTTAGTTTTATTGTTGTAGTTTTACTGTCGTAACTTTTTATCTGAGTTGCTCGATGGCGTAGTGATTGAAGGAAACTTAATCGGTTTATGGGTTATTACTATACAAGGGAGTTTAATTTAAAACTTATGAAATTACCACAATTAACAATAATTAACGAATCATTTGCTCTAAATAAAAATAAATGACATCGTATTTAATACAGTAAAGGCTATGTCATCATTACATGCATTTTAAGGGGTTTAGAACTGGCACTTCCTAAATAAAATAAATAATCCAGAACTGACATTTGTATAGAAGAAAAAAAATGAAATGGTTGAATGAAATTGTCAGATGAATTGAAGCCGGTTATCAGGCCAAATGATAATTTGATAGGAATAAGCCTTTTCGTTACCTCCGGTCCTTCCAAATCATTGAAACAATTAGGAAGCAATCTCATACAATTTCCGCTTAATGTTCAAAAGTAAATTGAAAGGAAAAATGAATTTCCAGCTGAAAATATATTCACGTCAAACCTCGGAACACGCTATCCATCATACATTCACATTTTACTCAATGAAAAAAAAAAATGGCAATGAAAGTAAGGAATGTGAAAATGAATTGAATTAAAACATTTTGTTGGAACTGCATAAACATCCGTTGGACTAATTAGTTTGTCAATTATCTGTGTGAAGTTCCATGGAGCCAAGTTCAGTGGTATGTTAGGAGTTTCCAATGAAGTTATGCGGAACGCCGCCTCGTGAACACCAGCGATATATCACGAAAACTGCAAGATTGTACATTCTACCGTTCATAGCACGAATATCGTTTTCTTTGACGTATTAATAGATAAAGTGGCATAATGTTTGCTAGTGTGACTCTGTTTCGTTTGACTGTCATTTTCTGTCAAGGAATTTTTGCGGAAATCTGTCTCCGCTTTGTTTGAAACGGGTAAATAAGCAGTTACGAGTATCAATGCTGTCTCAATCCTATGATATTGTACACTTAGTCCATTTAAAAGCATGTTTATTTTCAAGCAAGTGTAACAATTTCAGATAGGTTAATAAATAAAGATTATTTCTCCCGCTCCAGATGGAGCTCTAGCCAAGCCAAGTTACAATCGTTTAGTTAACGTCGAACGCTTTGAGTTGGCCACGCCCCCAATTTCTTTATCTCAAGGCTCTTCGAATTGTGGGTAGGCAAATCAGATTATTATTGTCTACAGTTAATAGGTACTTACGGCTTGATGATAGACTATCTGAGAATTATTATTCCCGATTAGGTCTTACTATAAATAAGATTGTATAGTGCTCTCTACTAATTATATCAAACAATTGGAATTCGGAACTACTTTATTAAGCCGTCTAGTTAAAGCTACTATTAATGATTTCGCATAGTGGTCTAGCCTTACAAATGAATTGTTTTTGACGTTCCATTCATAAAACTTCGTCACCCAACGGCACCAATTAAACGACCTATTCTGCTTGCTTTTGTTTCACGACAACACTATTGACATACAAATTTTACTTGCATTCTGACAATACCTTATCAGCATCCATCAACCAATTATCGACTCTATCTCTATTACAATTGGTGTTATAGTGCAACGTTTTCTTACTTCAATGGAATCGTGTCACAGTTTCGAGTGTTGGTATAATACAGAGCTTTTTGTACTGCATTACAACTGTTGTGTTATGTTAAAAGCGTTACATTTAGTGTTCATTAACTTCCCATGTGGCTGGAACTATGATGTCATGTGGAATATTCGGTTCGTTGTTCTCAATACGAGATAAGTGCGTTTCATCATGAGGCTTAGGCTGTCTACTGAGACTGAGCTCTTACGTCGGCTGATTTGAATAATAGGCTTCTGGATTGTTTCTCAATTATCTCATTGTGTCTAGTCTTATTTCATCATCATCATCATTTCAGCCAAAAGACGTCCACTGTTGGACATAAGTCTCCCCCAAGCACCGTCACAACGATAGATTTGCGACAGTGGCAGGTTAAACGTGAGTTTTTGTCGTATATACCCAACATAGCTCGTTATACTGTCTTGTATTTCTAAGACTTGACAGTGCTAATATTTCTTTAACTGCCATTTGAATCACCATCCCTCACCATCAACACTTTAGTCACTTCGCAAAAAAAAATAAACATAGTCAAAAAATTAACACAAAAAAACGGTTTTCCGTTATGGTCACCAAACGGTGCTTATACAATTTGAGTAAAAATTTAAGATTACTTTAACTCTATCGAGGGAGAAGTCACACTGTACTTAAGTCATGAAGATTATGTCATTGTGTATAAACGCGTCGGCCAGTACCGACCCGGGGCTATACTTCCGTAGAATATTCTAATTCGTCTACTTCCATAATGCTCAAAATGTATAAAGTAAACGACGAATGGGCAGGAAATAACAGATTATGCTGATATTTTATCGTTATGCAAGATTTATGAGTATAAAAGAGTGACAAAGGAAGTGTATCTATGATCAGAGATCGGATAAGGTGGTACAAAATTGACTTAGACGTTTTTCGTAAAAACTAAAGAAAAAAATTGTTTGAAAATGATGTCAAAAAATTTTGTCTAGATGGGTGAAACAGCAGAAGATAAAATTTTCTGCAGTTTCACCTTCTATAAAATATAAATTTAATTAAGTGCCTGTAGCATTACTAAGCCGTCTTAACACCAGGGTCTTTTGTTGCACATAAAGCATAACCATAACCAGCCTTTTAATGTTCCAACTACGAGGGCTGAGGCTTAAAAGAAAGGGAACGGGCCGTAATCAACCCCACGGGCACAGTAGGTAGTGGTATGAAATTACTGTCACAAAATTTTAAGATAATTGTGATATGTAACATCTAGTAAATTTTTAGATCTTGGACTTACCGGCAATGTTTTTCTTCACCGTTTTGAGTGTAGTAGTGATGAAATGCCTTGTTGGGTTTGACCTACGACCCATTTGTAAGGCGGTCCCACTAGACCACCATTGCTCACCACCGCATATAAAATATTTATAAACTAGCCTTCTGCCAGCGGCATCGCCTGCGTGATAGTAGGGTTCTCTATACAAACTTTTGACCACCATTACAACCCTTTAGGGGTTGAATTTTGAATAACTCTATCTTAGTGTTCGCCTACGTCATAAACGGAAGCCCTGTGCAATATTTCACGCTTCTAGGCCCTGTAGTTTCGGCTGTGCGTTGATATGTCAGTCAGTCAGTTTCTCCTTTTATATATTATATCGATAAGTGTCCAAACATTATTTAAATACGATGGTCCATAGATTCAATTCGTAATTTCATAAATTTGAATCACACAGGTATGTAGCTCCTATAATTTCCGATACACTCGAGCTACGCTAAGATCAATATTCTCAAGAACAATGAGAGTGAGTCAGATATTTATAACGAGTCATTGAACCTTAATGAACTTGAAAATTATAGGCGTCAACTTACCGGCAAAAATTTACAAATATTAATTTTTTAAGTCTCCGTTTCAAAGCTGCTATAATATATGCGTATTTTATAATGGTTAGATTTTATTTGCAATTAGTTATTTTGCAATTTGTTTAGTTTTTGGAATTAATATTTATATTTTTGAAAAAAAAAAGGTTTCTATTTGGTGGTGGTAGATATTGATGATACACCACAATACTCTGTAGAAATTCTTTTATCGAGTCATCTCAATCACTTTGGTGTTGTTTGTGAAATGAGAGAAGGTACTCATCAGCTTATGCTGTATTACTTGAAATACAAACCTACAATCGTGGGTCATTTGTTGTTAGTTTTTTTAAGAGTTCCACTGTAGACCTCATCATCAATTCCTTATTAATACTAAAAACTTTACTGAAAATATACATATCATTATCTCTCTAGTAGCCTTTTCACAACTAGCTTTGGGTCGGCTTCCAGTCTAACCCAATTCGGCTAAATACCCCCAGTTTAATATAGAACAATTGCTTATCAGACCTATAAACGAAAATATTTATTTAAATAACGAAATATTTACAACTCAAGTAAATCCAGCAATACTTCAGTTCTCCTCAGAACCAGTTTATTTATGACGTGTTTGTTTATTTGAAAACTAAAATAGGTTAACATTATGTTATATGTGTTGCACAGACACAATTTCTTTCTACATTTAGTTCTGGTCGTAAATTTGTACAGATTTACTCTTAAACATTTTCTGCTAGATATAAAACAATTTCTAATTAAACTCTGAGCGGTGTATAAATTCTTATTTTTCAATAGAATACGCCATGTTTATTAATGATCAAGCTATAAAATCTAGAGAACAATCATGATACTTAAATGTTAAATGACATACAGCTAGACTTTGCAATTAATTTATAATTAAATCCCGTTATACTGTTCTTTAAACTTACATACATTTAATGTTCATCGTGCCGATAATTGTATATTTATGTTTATATATTTTTAATGTTGCTATATATCAACGATTTCCACCAATCAGTTGCGGTCAATTAATCTAACTAACAGAAGCAATCAATTTTTAGAGCACGTTGAACTAGGGAAAGTAGGCCGTAGCATTATCATTATATTTATATCTAGCTAGATCTACTACTGTTATAAGGTTTCCCTTCTTAATATTCATTGTGCCTGGCACAGATTTTTTTTTTATGGCGGTTAAAAATCAACCAATGACAAATCCCGCGGAGCTTAGCGGGAAATATTGTCAGAATCTTATTGACTAAATTACCTTCCCCGTTCTTACGTTTCCTTATATAACAGGGCCAGAGTCTTCCTTTCAGTCTCAAAGTCTCGGCCCCTCCTGGCTTCGACCCTTCCACAGGATCCATATGACTCATCACTGGGTAATTTCTTGCCAAATCCCAAAGAAGGTATAAAACAGAAAATATCGATGACCCTCTTGAATATTATTGCATCAGTTTCCTTTTAACAATCTTCACAATTTCTACCAGTTCACTCTTCTATAGTGATAAAAAATTTCAAAAGTTCTAATAATTTTCAACAAATTTACTTCTATAAAAATTATCTAAAATATACTGTGTAAGAGATTTTTTTTAGGTTGTTGAAGAAAACTTCTTTGTAGTTTATTTCTATTAAGTTATTGTTAATCTAATATAAGAACTGATTTACTCAGTAAACTACGAAAGACAGATCAGGATATTGATAAGGGTAATAACATAAACATTCAGTCATTCATCAACAAATCAGATCACTTTCAAACTACTATCTATTCTGTGTTGAAAAACAAACGGCCTACAATTCTAAATCTTTACAATAAGACTTAGTGCGGCTGACCACCTCACGCGTCACCGCTTTCTAAGAAGAAGTGCTAAATCACTTGGCACCTGTACAACATTTAAAGTGACAGTACTTCCACACAAGAAACTTATGGAATACAGATTCCAGGTAATGTAGATTTCGGTATATTTCGACAGACAAGAATGATAGATAAAATCAAAATTATAACACTGCTCTTAAAGAAGAAAAACGTCCTGCAAAGGTATTTCCAACGAGATATTTATAATGATCTCGTTTAGCACAGTTACTATATATACTTATAGATGAAAGAAAGACAAATACTCGTAAAAAAACATACAAATTAAATTTTGATCGTGAATTCTATAGGTCCTTTGCTGAATTCCGATGTTAAGACTCTTCGCAAGCATATTTTAAAGTTCTGACATTTTTCAGCCAGTGGTTGAGTAACGAACACATTAAATAACTTTCCTTAAGTAGCACAAGCATATATTTATAGATTACCAAATTACATTACAGTCTCAATAACATATTTTGACTAACCTTCGAAAGATTTCAATAGGGGAACCCATTAAGTACTGTAAATTTTAGCATCCTTCTCAGCTATTTTGGTCATTATCAAGCAAGCAGGTAAAGCGTTACACCAGAAGCCTGATTACAATTCAAGTTTCCGAGGATACTTAGAGTGAAAGATACGTAATCCAACAGTATTTTCAGACATTACATAACATTTTATCTGAAACCTCAGCCAGACTTACAATAGACATTCTGCATTCACAATGCAGTTCTCAATCACTTAGCCAGTGTAACCGAGTCCGATAACGTGGCATGGCTTTCAATGGACAATGTTCTTTGGGTCATTTTCGCTTCATTATTTGATGGAAACTACCTGGGCGTTCACTTGTCTTGTCTACTTTGACACCGTTAAGGCATTAGTGCCAGGAAGTGTTAAAAGTAACAAGTTGGTGACGATAGCGGTATTTATAAAAGTTATAAGGTTAAAACTAGGTCTCAGTTTTGATATAAAAAATCGCCTCTTTTGACCTTATGACTATAGAGTATAGGGTGATTGGTAATGAGTAACCGATACTTAAACTGCGAGTGTAGTCATACTAACAAATAACTTTTACTATGGAACCAAAACTAAAATTGCGCAAAACAATTTGTTGGTCAGTATATACATAATTATGTTCGCCTAACTGGTCAAAATGTACTGAACTCAAAATGAGCTGATTTTTTTCGCGATTAGGGTATGGTTATAGATTTGGTGCTATACTAAAGTTCTTTGTTATTATGACTACAAATAATAATAATACACCGCAGACTACCCCCTGTATTATTTTTAGTTCTTACGATCCATTCTAAGGTTGTCTGGTAGATATCGCTTTACTCGATATACCCATAGATTTATGTTTTTGTATAAGTTCTGTAACTTTTTGGTGTACAATAAAGTTTAATCTATCTATCTACAATCACGTGTTTAAGTAACGGTCACTAATCCTGCCAACCAGTCACCCTATAAATTTAAAATTCTTCACAAAAATAAAACCAAAATTAAAACTAGCTTCTTAGCTGCCTTCGATGACCTTAACAAGTCGAAAGAATTCGTTTGACCTGCCTTACGAGGGGCCCCAAGTTGAGCGGTCGTCCATGCATATCAAACCAGTTGCTGTTACTTCATAACACTTAATAGTCGTTAAAACTAAATATCACGTTTCAATATTATTAATGACTTACTCTGTCAATGTAAAATACTATGCATAACTGAAGCAAAGAGGCCAAAAGATTTTGGAGAAGTGAATGCAAAAAATGCGTTGCAAGACCTCCCACAAGTTGGACTGATGACCAGAATTGCAGGAATCCGATGGAAACGCGAGGCCACACTATGTCGAGCAATGGATGTTTTTTTGCTAAAATAATGGGTCTGATAATAACCCCAGGCGCTTATTTGTCAAACCTTCATGAGAAAATTTATGTTTACCGTCTCACCTTTAATCCTACCGACTTTGAAGCCTCTGGCTGTGTTTTTAGTTACACAGTATCCATTACATTGTTTTTGTTTCTTTAATCGGTTTATAATGAATATTTAATGCTATATTATTTCATGTCTGACAAAAAATATGAGGAACGTAAAACGAATTGTATTTCCTTTTTATGTAATGTGGTCCCAATTTTAGCAAAAGATTATTGTTATTTTAGTAATTTCTCTTTTTTTTTAGTTTCCGCACACGTGAAGATTTTAGTTAGATCTGTCTTTCAGCCTGTTGAAAGCAGAATATGTATTAGGATGTATAGAATAGTTACTATGTTTAAGTTCTCACTGCATTAACAGTTAGATAAAGTGGTTGTGCTAGCTTGAAACTTCCCAACCAAGTTATGACAAAACCGTAAGCTACAAACGCAATACCCATCCACGGCACGTACTCCAAACCAACTATAACAACTCCACCAATATTACCAGTTGCAAAACCGATTCGCTCCTTACTTGCGCCGATCCGGTAAACCGCGTGTCCAATGGAGCTGTCCGGCGATTTGTCGTGCATCGCTTAACAATAAGCACACGTAAGTCGCACTGTCGCATTGTCGCAGTACTTAGCGAAGGAGATACTACGATTTCACGTCGTAAGCGGGTAATGGGTCTTATCCTATAATAGTGTTTAGTGGCGCTGCGGTATCATCGGCGGTGGAATGCTCTGTTTTTAGTTCTAGGTTTCTTGTTAGCTATAATATTGGGATTTGGTGTTTTGTCGTTAATTTTAGCAGTATGCTCTTCTACTGTATGTTGGGGTCGTTCTGTTTTTAGGTTCATAGTTGATGGTAAAAAATCATCTTTTATTTTTAAAGTGGAGATTCAATTTAACGTTATAAACAAATAATGTTATCTCCTTATAGCAGTTATAACCGTTTCGTCAAACAGTTCGTCCACTGTTTTTAGGAAGCTAATTGGCTTACTTATATTTGGTATTTTATCTTTAATACTAACAGTATGCTCTTCTTTATTTAATATAGAGTTGTATATTTTTAGGTTCATGGTCGACTATTGAAAAATTTCTATTTTATTGCTTCCTTTGCCAATTTTGTTGTTTTGCTAGTAGCGGATATTTAAAAATAACGGTTTATAAATTTATTTAATATTTTATTATAAAAGAAACTTCGACACCTTCCGAGGTTATACTACCTCATTAAAACATTCTAACTTGAAAGATAAAGCGTAAAACTATGCTAATAAGAGGAAGTTGTTCGTTATATTCTAACAATCTTTCAACAAATAACTAATTTGTTAACACTGACACAAGTTTATTGCAGTTTCTTTAAAAAAGAAATTGTTCTAGATTTTCTTGTGCCCAAATTATACAACTTAATGTATGTATCAAAATTATTTAACTTCTCTGGGTAAAAGTTAACAATAGATAGTAAACTTAATAGTTTGAAGTTTTAGCCGCCGTAGGTCAAAAGTTCAAGTAAAGCGTTCATGAAAATGTGAATGAACTAAGAAGCGGCACGGAGGCTGCGTGCGAAAGAGATCATTCGAGCGATAACGACCAAGGCCAGATTAAGTTTTTATAAAAAGCCACGCCTGGATTATGTGTTTACAAGTGTTATGTGTTTTTGCCCGGCCTATTGTTTTCTTCAAAAGATTATTTAGTGTTGGAATAAAACACATAGCGTACGAACTATAAGGACTGGTTCAAGACAGCGGGAAAAGAATGTTTGGAGGGACTTGAGGGGACGCCTTTGCCAAGAAGTGGAACAGTAATGGCTAGAAAAAAAAAGGTAGATATGCCCTTTGTTGTAGGTACATCAAAAGATATTGCATTAGAAGTTTAAAATTAATATGGTATAACAATGGACGGACTTATCGTTGAAAGCGATTTTACAGACAACTTCTGGCTGGATTTGGCAGAAAAAAAGAAAAGATACGCAGAAAGTTCGTGGTGCACAATGTACCTATTTATATATATAAAATACATAAATTATAAAATTTAAATCTATCCATCCTCAAGCGTTGTCTTAATTTTGGTTTTACGATTAAGGTGTTACTTAGAATTAATTTTGAAGTTCTATATTAAGTTAAAGAAATAATTATGTTAAGTTAGAACTTTACTTATCTTCTATCTTAAGTTAACACAGATAAAACTTATCTAGTGATCATTTTATCTTGAGCTCAATCTTAGAAGTCTTTGAGAGAAAATAAAGTACAGATTATCAGAGAACTTATTATGTTTTTTTTTATTATTTATAAGTATGTATATTTAAGTGGATTCCGGTCTGAATGTCTTGTGTATGTGTTTACATGTTTGTAAACTTACATACGGCACAGAAGTCATTACAAGTGTAGTATAATGTCATTAAAAAAATACATATTAGAACAAGATTACTTTGAATCAAAAATACAGAAGGCAATAAAATACCCAAATACAACATAGTAAATAAAATTGTCCTACTTTATAATGCTCACTTATAAAGGAAAATAAATAAAGTCATCGAACCTAAACGGAAATATGACTAAGGAGGGTTGACCTCCATCTCTAAAGGAGTGAGAGGAGTTGTAGTATCACATTCACTCCTTTCCCGGCCTATCTAGTTTACTGTATGCTGCAGTGAGTGCAACATCGCCTTATATTAGTAAATGTAAGATTAGATATACAATTTCTAGCTTTGAGTGTTATGTTAAGCTATTATATGTGCTAACTAAGTTTCTCTCATGGATTTCTTATCTCTTAATACATAAATATAAATCACTACTACTACCTAAATCTTTCAGAAATAAGTAAATTGTTTTTTTTTTTATAAGTAGGTAATAAATCAATCAAATGAATCAGAACAATTATGACTAACTTAAAAGGAGTTGTATTTTAAATCAATAAGTAATAGTGAATGGTAGAGTCATCAGGAATATTAAGACAAGTTATGTATTAAAGAAATGGTAGATGGTAGAGTAAAAAATAGATGATTATTTAATTAATACTATAGCTACTTATACCGTGTACATTTGACACTAGATCTAGATTTTTCTAAATCATCAACCAAACCAAAAATCACAGACCAAATTCAAATGCAAAAGTTTCGAGCCCTTTTTGCCACAAATCCAAATCACAATACAAAACTGCCATAATTGCCAAACGAAGCACGGTAAAAACGTTTAAACATGGCACACCTTAACAGTTATTATTGCTAAACCTTAACAGTTTATTTAAAAATCATCAACCAAACCAACATCACAGACCAAATTCAAATGCAAAAGTTTTGAGCCCTTTTTGCCACGAATTCAAGACACCAATACAAAACGGTCATCATTGCCAAACGAAGCACAGTAAAAACGGCGACTTTCCTACACCTTAACAGTTCATTTAAAAAGCGAGTACTGTGTCCAAGAAAGCGGAAAGGTCTGCCATTTGCCAGTGGGTGTCGAACGTGAGGTTATCGCAACGTTGACGACGTACGTGACACTATGCGTTCGCGCACGATTGTTGCTGCTTACTTAGGTAATAGTCCCAGGAGAGTTAAGCTATTTAGGTAAACAGGCCACTGTTTTGTTTACAAAGCATATTACGATTATGTACTAGCAGTACGTAGTTGATAAAATGGCACATTGAATTTATTAAAATTTAAGGCTTCGCTACACCGTAGGCGTGAGCTTGCAGATGGCGAGCAATGGGTAGCTCGCCGTCCAGTCGTCTGATAATCGTCCAGACCAGGCCTAGTCGTCGACAGCGCGCACTTATCCCGCGCGCCTCAAGGAGTTGTCAGCAAACCGTAGAGACTCCGCAGAAGGATCCACAATGATTTTTACCTACCATAAAAAAGGGATCGTTACTGTGACTCATAATATTGTCTATTTGGAAGACTCTTTCTAATAAATTTTCTATAATAAACTGCTATCTTTAGGATGAAACCAAGTTTCCCAATACCTTCAATTGCCAGAAAACCATCAGGTTGCTTAAAATAAAAACATTGCTAGGAGGATCACAGTGCCTAGTGCAAGTTTGTTTTACGGTAACACGATCGACACGTTTATGACGCCCTCAGATTGGCCTTCCAACGCTGCGTCTTCCGGTACCCGGTTGCCACTCCAGAATTATTTGGCCCCAGCGGCCACCTGTTCTGCGTGCAATATGCCCTGTCCATTGTCACTTAAGTTTGACGAGTCTTTTATCACACCATAATTACAGTCAAAAGACATCCACTAAGCTGCACGATTGACAAAAACAGTTACCATAACCCTGGAGCACAAAATACATCATCATCAGCCTTTTAAATTTCCCACTGCTGGGACACAGGCCTCCTCTCTAGGAGAGGGAATGGGTCATAATCCACCTCGCGGGCCCAGTGCGGATTGGTGGATGTCACATGTCTTCGAATTTTTGGGTTTTTGAAACTGTTTTGAAAGCACTGTTTTGAAAGCAGTGGTGATGAACTTAATTACACAAAGTAATGCGCCTGGCTGGGTTTGTACCCGCGACTAACAACTCGTAAGTCGGGGCCGTTACCACTCGGCCACCACTACTCTTAAAACAAAAACAAAATACAAAAAAAGGAATAGTCAGTAAAAGTTCGACAATCTTTCTCGCTCCACTCAAAGCAGGATGAGTTATTAGACGACATCCCTCCTCAAAATAAGAGGTACTGTTTTTATATTAAACTCTTGAGCCCCAAAGCGAACGCCGGTGTTCGCACACCAATTGTCTTTCTATTATATCTCTTACGGTACTCGAAAGGTTAATATATTAATTATATAAACCACACTAAAGACGACGCTTAAAAAATACAATTTTAATGTAACGACAATTTCACACACACGTGCAGCGTATAAACGGTTACAAATACGCACGTTTCGTACAAATACGGTTTCTCTTGACATTAGGGTAATGAACCGCCTCAGAATCGTTTACAAGGAAACCTATAAGTGTGTGTGGAAAGCCACTTACTCGCAATTTAAACACCTACGTTAAGAGAATATGTATTTAGTTCTAAGAATGTTGACTTACAGTATTAGGTGTGTACAAAAGTGAGGTTGCGAAATTGTTTCGTATTTTCGCATTCCACACACGAATTTTAAGGCGTTCCCAAATGTGAATGAGAGCCGGTTTCGCTATGATATTATTAAATAACCTGTTAATCCAAAATGCTAATTAAAGTAACAAAAGTTGACAAAGACTATTAGCATTTTACTTTTTTGAAACTGGTTCTATCTACATTAAAATTAAATATTAATATGTAATTAGCCATTTGTGTCTCATTGCTGTATGAGCCCCTTCCTTCGTATGCACTAAAGTTAGAAGTAAATAAATAAAATAAATGTGTATGCAGTGCATCTCATTTTTAGAATTGATCGATATTATCCATAGAAAAAAAATATACCGACTTCACTAAAAATATAAAAATAACTTTAATTTCGGAAATCGGTGTTTCTCGGTATTATTGGTTTCTTATTTAACACCGACTTCCGAAATTAAAGTTCCGGCTCCATCATCAGATCAGTTCGATAGTACCCTAAAGCCAAAGTGCATCTCATGACAATTTTAATGAGCCCAAACACGGCTAGGATACATTGATTCATTACGGAGTTCCGTTGCCTATCTTCCGGCTTCATCAACATCATCATCATCAGGTCATTTCGATGATACTATTTTCATCAACCTAACTATTCACAACCATTTATTTATTTGCATTGTAATTTTATTGAGATATCTATGTAAGTACGAATTTCCATTGGCCATTTCTGGTCTTCTTCATCAGTTCCACTCCATCAAATGTTTCTTTTTAACTGTAAACTGTAATGTTTATGATATTTAAGGTGTTCCCTCGATTCCTCATGGATCCCATCATCAGATCTTAACTTGGTGACAATGAGACCCCCTCAGAACTACCTACTTTAGTAATCGATGAACAAACATACAAAAAAAAAATACAAATATCCGAACATAGTACCTCCTCCTTTTTATGAAGTCGGTAAAAAGAAGAACGTGCCCTCTCTTACCCTCCCACGCCGTAAGGCCCTACTCTATTTCTTAACCTAATCTATTTCACCACCTAAACAGTAAAATAATGAAGCTACGGGTGTATATCTCCATCCCTGTTTCTCACACGCTTAACACTTAAAACTTCATGGTAAGGCCCCTGTTCCTACTATGACGAATGTCCTCTACAGCAAATAAGTTCGATGACCAGATCAAACGTGACTTCGTTTCGATCACCGTCTCCTACCCACCAATTACTTCGATCATGAGTTATCGATAATAACACAGTAAGTACCATCCAATCACGAAGCTTCTACAGCCAACTTTATTTTAAAATCGCGGCACGCAATGCTATCATTAATACCTTTGTAGGAGAATAACTTGGGGATGGGAAACTTGGAGAAAAATTAGTAACACTTATCTTCCTGGCAGGCCGTTTAAGTTAAGAATACATTGGAAGAGGAATGCTCTTGCTGGTTAGAGTTACACTTATGTATTATAGACTAACTGTCGCCTTTGGTTTCACCTTCTTCTATAGTTAGTAATCCGCTCCTGTGAGTCGTAGAGGAATGTTACCTATTTCTTTCCTCGATAACTATCAGGGCTATCCAATGTTAAAATATTTTTTTCATTTCGAGCAACCAATTCCTGATATTAGCCCGTTTAAACAAACAAACTCTTCAGCTTTACAATATTATTTGTATAAAGAATATAATAAAGTACGTAACGTATTTCCTAGAAAATTTTAGTCAAATCATAATAGAACGCCGGCGTTCACATGCCTATTGTGTTTATATTATGTCTTTAGTTACGGTATTCGAAAGGTAGATAGAAATATCTGTCTTTAGATACACACGACGACTACACAACACAAATTGACCAGTCACACACACAACATTTCAACAACAACGTTGACACTTTACGAGTGTAAACGGCTGGTGTACTAAAGCTAGATATAGATTCTCTCCATAGAGTATTTAAAAGGTTTGATCATAAATAATAATTGATCGTGATTCAATGCTCTTGCTGTTTTACCGCTGTACCTACTAAGCTTTATCGATATATATAAACGGTGAGAAACTGAGTGACTGCCATTTCAACGCACAGCCAAAACTACTGGGACTAGGAGTGTGAAATTTACATAAGGCTTCTTTTTATGACGTAGGCGAACACTATGAAAGTTTTTATTTAAATTCAGCTCATAAAGGGATTAAATTGGGGTCTAAAGTTTGTATGGAGAAATTTAATTTCAGGGGCACTACAGGGTCAAAGCCTCCCGGAGCTGACGGTTGGTGCGAAAGCGTAACACCGGGTCTCTGGGAATAAGGCAAGGAAGGCACGGGGTTCTTTAATCAGTAAGAGTCTGACACTATTTCCCGCTCCGCCTAAGAGTGGGATTCGTCATACGATGATTTTTACCTACCATAAAAAAGGTGGCAAATCCGCTGGCAGAAAGCTGGTTTGGTATGAAACCAAATGAAAACTTTTGTTCCCATTTCAAGTGTAAACTGACATACTTCGACGGCACACTATGGGGTTTTTAAAGAGAAAGTTGGACAAAACTATTTCGATTAGAATATAAAGAAAATTGTGTTCTAGAATATTATTTCCTGTTACAAATGTTGCCATTTTAGTGCATCGCTTCCGCCTTAGCAGTACAGTCTCACCTTTACATGTTGGTCTTGAGAAATAGAGCAGTGTTCTTGATCTTTAGGAGTATCCAACGCAGTTAATGAATGTCTAATAAATTATTCAAAGCTTCATTGTTTTAAAGGATAGAATATGAGTAAAATTTAAGCGTAAAATTTACAAGTCCTATGATGAGACCTGTCATCTGTATGGATCAAAATGTTGGGCTGTCAAAGAGATGGATAAAAAGAGACTGCAGTGGAGATAAGAATGTTGAGATGGATGTGTGGTGTGACGAGAATGGATAAAGTGAGAAATGAGTATATTAGAGGAAGTCTGAAAGTGGCGCCAGTGACTGAAAAATTGAAAGGAAATCGTGTGTGTTGGTATAGTCTTGTGTAAAGGATGAAACGCATGTTACAAAGAAAGGTTTCAGTTTACACGTATATGGATGTAGAGGAAGAGGGAGGTCGCAGAAGAGTTGAATGGATTATGTGAGGAGTGATATGAAAGGGAGTTAGTGATAGTGTGATGGGTGACAGGACAGAGTGGAAGAACAAACGTGTTGCTGAACCCAAATTATATGTGATAGTGGCAAGAAGAAAAAGATATATATGTCTAATCTTATTGCGATAGGGGATAACTTATAGATAAATTGTGTAAAAATTGTTTTGTTTTGCATGGTTAAATAAATTACTAAAAAGAAAAGGGGTAATAATAATAATAATAATAATTGGTGTGGACAAATGTGCAGTCATGCATGTAAAGCGAGGTGAGGTAGTGGAATCCGTGGGTACGCAACTCACGGATTCCATAAATCTGAGATCCCTTTCTCCAACTGAAACCTATAAGTATTTGGGTATGTCGGAAGCCCTAGGCATCAATATCACAGACATGAAGCAATCGTTGAAGGAACGTTTCTTTGGACGCCTGAGGAAAGTTTTTAATAGCCTTCTCTCAGGCGGGAACAAGGTGCGCGCCTTCAACGGTTGGGTCATGCCGGTATTGATGTACTCTTTCGGCGTACTCAAATGGACTCAAACGGAACTTGAGGCCCTGGATAGGCGGGTCCGTACACTGCTGACTGCATACCGAATGCACCACCCACGTTCGTCGGTGATGAGACTGTATATCCCACGGAAGTGTGGGGGTCGCGGTTTTTTAAATGCTAAGACCCTACACAACCGTGAGGTATGCAGTCTCAGGGAATATTTCCTAGCTGTCGACGTTGGTATGCATCGAGATGTAGTGGCGGTGGACAAGGGACTCACCCCGCTCTCCCTGGCTAACGAGAACTGGCGCAAACCTGTAGTGCTTGACACTAACGATCGCAGGGTTGTGTGGCAGAGCAAGGAACTTCACGGACGCTTTTTCCGGGCCCTTCACGGGCCTGATGTAGATGAATTGGCGTCCGTATCCTGGCTGCGTTCCGGTGACCTCTTTGGGGAAACTGAAGGTTTTGTCTGTGCAATTATGGACGAAGTTATCATGACGAATAACTACCGGAGATTTATTGTGAAGGACGGCACGGTTGACATTTGTCGGGCTTGTCACCGTCCGGGAGAATCAATTCGTCACATAATCTCTGGTTGTTCTCGTCTAGCTAACGGTGAGTACTTGCATAGGCACAACCTCGTAGCCAGGATTATCCATCAGCAACTTGCTCTGAAATACTCTCTTGTGGAATCGGAAGTGCCGTACTACAAGTATGAGCCCGACCCAGTTCTTGATAATGGTCATATCACCCTGTACTGGGATCGGTCTATCATCACTGACAGGACTATTTTAGCCAATAAGCCTGATATAGTGGTGGTAGACCGAAGCGAGAGGCGTGCAATGATTGTTGACATATCCGTCCCTCATGACGAGAACCTCGTGAAAGCCGAGAAAGATAAACAAGTCAAGTATATTGACTTGGCTCGCGAGGTTGTCGACATGTGGGATGTGGATTCGGCAATCATTGTACCGATAGTCGTGTCAGCCAATGGCTTAATAGCCAAGAGCCTCGACCAACACCTTAGGACGCTCTCGTTAGGCGGCTGGATCAAGGGCTTGATTCAGAAAGCGGTACTCCTGGACACGGCTCGTATAGTTAGGAGGTTCCTTTCTCTGGAGCCCTGACCGCCGGTAGCTTGGACCCTGTTCCCGATACCGGTGGGACACTATTTTTTATATTTTTAAATGTTTTTTTTTATATAGAAATATTTAAAAATGTAATTTATATGTAGTTTTAAATGAATATACGGAATAATAATAATAATAATAAATTTATTTCAGACCATGTTAAAAGACAAATAGATCCATATTTATGTTAGTAAGTACTTAAGAACTATGTTAGTAAACCACAAATAAAATTGAAAAATAAAAATAATCATTCACACATCACATCAAAAAGCATCATTTTGACACATGGAGCGCAATCCAATGTCTCAGAAACGGACTGTCTAGTCTGTCCGCTATTACTCTTAGAATGCTGTTGGAGCTTGCTCGTACACGGTGCAACAATGAGGCCGCCCTCTTCCTCATGATGGCATGAAAACCATCAATCCGAGCTTCTAAAAACATGCCTGATGCACTGCAGAATCTCGGCAGCCCCAACAACATTCTAAGAACATTATTATATTGAACACGAAGGGCACTAAGTGCCCGCTGAGTACAGCTGACCCACAGGGCGCACGAGTAAAACGACAAGCAATATGCCCGAAACATAGTGCACTTCACCTCACCCGAGCACTTTTTAAACCTGCGAGCCAGCATGTTCCCACGGACAGCCAATGCCCTACGTTCCCTCTCAACGTCCATGTCATCAGCGAGGTCCTCCGTGACCCAGTGGCCCAGGTACTTAACCTGCGTCACTCTGTTAAGCGGTGTACCATTAAGTTTAACAGATGGGACAGTGACGACTTTTACATTTCGTGGTTGAAATACTAGCAACTCACTTTTCTTCGCATTGTACCTAAGCCCATGAGTCACAGCGTACTCCTCACACATCCTAACAAGTTTCCGTAGACCACTAATTGAAGGGCTCAGCAGGACCATATCATCAGCATAACTTATATTGTTAATGCAGGTGCCATCAATGGTACAGCCGACTGAAATACTACTAAGACCCTCAATCAGCTCATTGATGTACAGGTTAAAGAGCCGAGGGGATGTTAAGCCACCCTGTCTCACACCACACTCCAACCTGTACTCATCGGATAAAACGTTAGCCCACCTTACAACATTAACTTGATTGCTATACCAGTAATCAAAAACACTAATAATCTCCTCGGGGAGTGAAGTGGACCTCAACTTCTCCCAAAGACGATCATAAGACACCAAATCGAAAGCCCTCGACAAATCAAGGAAGCATCCATAAACTGGAGTCCTCCTATCCGTGTAGTACCGAACAGTATGCTTAAGACATAAAATTGCTGTTTCCGTGGATAATCCGGCTCTGAAGCCGAACTGTGCATCACTAATTTTAAGATGTTTACATAATTGTTGGTCAAGCACACTGTCCAGCACCTTAGCTATCGTGGTGGCTAACGAGATAGGCCTATAGTTGGAGCTATCAGAAGGGTCACCCGTCTTATTTTTGATTACTGGCACAACAACAGCTTTCGTACACTCATCAGGTACATATGAGTGTCTCAAGCAGAAAGTGAAAAACATAGCTAACACTCTAGGCAAATGTACACCAGCATGTCTCAGATGCTCAATGCTGATGCCGTCATGTCCTGGGGACTTTCCCCTCGTCATTTTACTGATAGTAGAAGCTACTCCTTTAGCAGAGAAGCTGACAGATGGTAATGAATTGGACTTCTGGGCAACAGCCGTGAGCACCCGCGGCACCACAGGTGGACGATCAGGTGGCACTACTTTAAATTTACTTATAAACATATTAGCAATGTCAAGTGACTCACCGAAGCCATCGACGCTGAGAGGGGTGTACGGTCGTGGATTCAGCTTGCTAGTTTCCTTCCAAAAACTTTGTAATGACCGCTGATGTCATGCTAAAACGAAACTACTGCAAACTTAACACTTCATTATTATTTAATGCAAGGTAACATTCTATCATTATCTAATATACTATTAGTATCTATCACTATTAATGCATTATGTAATAACGTGCATAACAATCTGTTGATGCCAATCAGTCGGCTCAAATGAAAGCTAGCATTACTGAGCAGAATTACCGTAGATCCTTATCACTCATTACCGTCTTCCGTTAAGCGTTTGCGGTTTATTTAAACTGTTATTTGTTAAGGAGTAATTACATTGATAGAAACAAAATCTGTCGCAATCATCATCGTCAGCCTTTTTAATGTTTCTACTGCTGGGACACAGGCCTCCTCTCTAGGAGAAGAAATGGGTCATAAGTTTCTTTTTTAAATTGCGTTAAATCCTACTGGTACCTCGTTGGCTCAAAGATCTTTAAAGCATCACCAAACGAACTAATTCTTCATCTTAATTATAATAAAATAAGAAAGAAAAATGTTTGGAAGGACGTAGAGGAGAGCTATGGGACTTACTTTTATTAACTTTTCTTTTTGGCGAATTGAAAAAAAAAATACCATTATGTATAGATATGTAATAGTTAATAGTAATATTATTATTTTAATATCACTTGGCAACGAAATATTTAATATAGTTTGATTAGCAACACTGATTAACTACCCAAGAACGTGTATCTATTCCATTCAATGACATAATTCATGCAAATCACAAACAGTTATGCCATGCTCTATAATGGACGAAAGAAAATGGCGCGTGCATTGTTAATACATTCATGACTAGTTCCTGCGATTGAAACGGATCCTTGGAGGTAATTTATTTTCACGGAACAGTTGATCATAACTCCCTGTTACAACAAAGTAAGAATAAGATAAAAAGTGTTTCCCAAAAGCTACTGCTTAGCTGTTCAACTATTGTAATTTAGAACCAGTGTTCAAGAGTAGTAGGTACAATTTTTTTATAATTTTAAATGCCTTTTTTAATATTTCTTTTTTTAATACATTAGTATTAAAAAAAGAAATATTGAAAAATGTATATTTTTGAACAATAAATAAATTAAATAATAATTATTTTATATTTTTTAATGTTTCTTTATAATATTTTTTAAAATATTTAAATTTATATTTTATGTGCATAAGATAAATAAAGAGATAGTCACTTTTATGTATTATTATTTATATTTTTTTTATTGTTTTTTACTACAATATTAAAAATATAAATTGTGCATGTACCAATTAAATTAATAAAGAGATAATAATAATAATTCAGTTCCATAAAAAATGAGTAAAGGGCCTCTGCGAGTTGGTTTCGACTCCTAGTAGACCTTCCAAAGGTCCAAGGCCCTGTTGTTTAGTCAGTATAAGTCTGACACTGTTTCCCGCTCTGCCCAAGAGCGGGTTTCGTCATTCGACGATTTTTACCTACCATAATAAAGGCCCGATACATGTTTAGAGTAACTACCCCGCTTTGATTCGTTTTTCAAATTGTATAGCGACAAACCAGTATTCATGCCAGACAAAGAATTAAGTAAGAAGAAAAAGCAACGCAAGAAAATGAAATCGAACATAACACTACTTGTCAAATAACTAAACCGTAAAATAAATTCAGTGTTAAACCTCGCGTTCACTTGTTCGTAACAAAAAAGTCTGTTAAACGTTCAACGAAAACCTTTAACACCGTTTTAGGGTTGCCATCCATCCGAGTTTCCCTAATTTAAAGCGTTGCGATTTCCGAGCGCTGTCTCATTTTTAGTCCAGGTATAAAAAGTCTGAAACTCCCTCTTGCTTCACCCAAAGATGGATGAACCATTGGATAATTTCTTACAGACCGAGAAAAAAATATTGTGACGGATGCTATATTTCGTTGTTTGTTGAATAAAAACCAACTTTTTTTAAAATGAATAAAACAGTTGATATAAAACAATTTATTTTCATTATTCTAAGCACATTTAAAACCAGAACGACAATAATACAACAGGGTGTAAGGGACAGGTTTCCGCAAACTTTAAAGGTTTGGTTAGACGAAGCTGAACAACCTTTCCAAAAATTTTTGTCAGGAAACGAGAAAAAATCGACCTTTCCATACAAACTATCCAATCAACTTTACAATTTTTTTATGTAGAAGCCAATTTTTTTTTTCGTTAACCTCAAAAATCCGAGATTTTTATACAATTTGTAATAGTTGCACGTTTTTAGAGATCACAACCCTACACCTGTTAAACACATTACAAATTGCATTACTGCGGAAATTAGCAAGGAAATGTGTGAGAAGTAATGTTATTTCATATTGAATCAAACACGAACGTGCTAGGTGGCGTGTCACGTCAATTTCCTTACGAATTCGACAGCGTTCGCGTTTTTACTGTCAAGGCTTAACCTTGGAGCTATATTAATTGTTTATGTTTAATTAAAGTTTTGCTATAGTAAACATTGAATGGGAATTGTTCAATGTTAGTAAAATAATTACAATAAATTGACTTGCAGCTCAATTTGCTGAAATTATTATTGCTATTCGTGACTGTGATTGACATTCAGTGTCGAATAAAAATTATGTTAACATCAAATTATTGTTTTGAACGTGACCGAAATTTCCTTAAAATAGAAAATAAGAAAAGATACATTTTCAATTGTTTTTTTATCACAGCAATTGTTAGAAATGGCATGCGTAGACTGCCATTTCTTCATCATTTTCTTTCGTTTTCATCTTTTTTTTTTCAATTACTTATATTCATGACTAGCTGTCCCCCAGGGTTTCACTCTTGTCTATGTTTACTACTGCGCTTCTATTGATCGTAGCGTATCCAATAACCGATAACCAGTCGTTCCTAAGCGGGTTGAACCCAACTAACTCTTCAATCGTGATTTTATTATTTGAGGAATCTACATTATAAACAACTTCAGATCCATTTACAAATTCTCCGTAAAAAAAAAGAATATGTAAAAATACGAAACGAAACGCTCTAACAAAAAATATCTTTGAAATTCTATACAGCTTTTTTCCGACATCCACGTGGACAGACATCAGTCAACGAGTTACTACGCCAAATACAATACTAATAATAATTTAAACTCCTATAAGCGTAATCTATAACCGATAGAAAAGCGTATCCCCTATATAGTGATTGAATGGTTTCCGTTGACCATATCATAAGCAGTTATATTATACTTGCTTAATAAGGATCGGGTTGCGCATGCTAACCAAACAAAGAAACCGAGTCTGTCCAGTCTTTCCCCTAGTATATTGGAGTTGGCTTCCAATCAAACCGGATCTGGCTGGATACCAGTATTTTTCGGGTGATTCTTTGAAAGGGACAGAATGTCTCATTTATTTAGCCTAATTTTCGGACCTATTTATTTTGTGTTGTGAGCCACTGGGTGCAAATGCTTTTGGTACATTTAGTGATAGGAGAAAACTAATATGTAAATAAAAATATGAATGAAGAACTATTAGGCCCGATGAATGAGACATTCTCTCGGTTTTCATCGGTTTTACTCGGTTCTCGGTAATCATCCTTTTATGGAGCAAGCACTATAACCTAGCTTACCCGCTTTTACCCCGAATAAAAATTAGTAGGTAACTTTACAAGAGTAAACACACCTGCCACCTTTAAGCTACGTTGATCATCCTTTCTGAGAAGAACAGATAGTCGACGAGGCTGAAAGAAATTTTCACTCTAAATCCTGAGGTTTATCCATACCGTATACTAAAAAATAAAACGTAGAAATTATCAAAACTAAACTACAGTTAAATTCAATTACTGGCCAGTACGTTTGGACAATAAAATTGTCTATTATCTACTTTTTACAGAGACCACTGAGGATGATATAATAATAATTTGGTAGCGAAGTGATAGTTTCAGATTTGAGCACTATGTAGTTACGTAAGGAGGATCGTAGTTGGCTGGTGTTGGCGTCTAGGCGGAGTTACACGGCTAGATTCTTCAGTGATAAATCACTTTTGAGGTACATCCCATCTTTGTTACCAAAGTTTCGTTGAATCTTGCTGACTCATATCGACAGCCTATATTTTCTCATGTATACATCATATTTAAGCTTTATAATTTTCCCACTGTTGGACTCAGGCCTCAGAGACTAGGCCGTAATCAACCACGTGTGCTAAGTGCAAGTTGATAGATGTCACATGTCTAATTTTTTTTGGTATTTGGACAAGCCGGCCAAGTTTCCTCACGGCGTTTTTTTTATATAGAAATAAATTACACAAAGTAATGCCTGGCTGCCTTTTAACCCGTAACCTCAAGTTGGGACAGTTATCATTGCTCTCTATCTTTTATGTGGCAAGTTCAAATCAATACCTAAATTCACGTAATTTATCATCTATATTAAGTAGTTTAAATATTTTAAAGGCCAATTTAAAGGCTCAATAAATATATAAAACCCTATAGATATTATTCATAACCACGTCCACAGGCACAAGTTTTTCATAAAGTATAAAAGGCCTTGATACAATAAACAAAATCTAGTGGCTATTGAATGCGTGACCACAATGAATAGACCAGGTATGTCGGCACACGGAATAGTAAACGAATGGAATACTAAGACCATCCATGTAAGCGTGTAATTCTAAACAGTGGTTCGACGCCTAAAATATTTATGAGCTAAGCCAAAAAGGAAGCATCGCTCATAAACAGACGGGCATAAATACAGTATTTACAGACATTTCCAATGAATAGACTTACTTAAACTAACTACGGACACATGTAGACCGGTACAAATACGCGGTGCAGTTTTGAAACTGCACAATATTTTAGGAGATTGTAATAAAACTTATAAATAATCATATAAAAATATGATACCTTGTTAATCATCAGTAATGCTTGTTATTTTATTTTTCTCATTTTAACTATTTTTCAGAATAACTCTTTAAATAATATTCTTAAAAAAAAACAGAATCACGCATACAGTGACATGTCACTGTATGCGTGAATGAATTTATCTTTTACGTGTTTGTGTGTGAGTGCCGTTATAGGGCTAGTATCAGACTGGCTGAGTTACCACATCCTTCAAGAGTTGCATAAAAGAAATTAACATAAAAGCTCGCCTTTGAACATGAATTTACTGATTACTGTGTACTATTACATGTTTTTGTGTACAATAAAGAATAAGAATAAAATCCGTCTCCTTGATTGTCAGACAAAATAAAATGTAATAAATTGTTTGTTTATTGTGCATTGCATGCATTATATGTGTGTATAAATAAAATAAAAAGTAAAACTAAATAAATCATCTACTCTGAAGAAAGAAGACTTTTCTACAACAAATTGTACTTGGAAAACGAATCCAATAAAAAGTCAGCTTTGTTTTAGTTCCTTGCAAACTCTCCATCTATTTATATTTACTCCTTCGTGTTCCCCTGTGAAGCGGAGCGTTGAATAAACTATGAGACTATGAAGTTATTTATATTCGTTAAGTCAGAGGTTTCCTCCTTCCCTTGCGAGGTTGCAGCGGTAGATACTGCTTACTTAATCGCTTATGAATGTAATCGCATTTTGTTATGTCAGCTTTATAAAAGCCATCCTGCGGATTAGAAATTGAATACAGAGTAAACTATAGAAAATTTGTCAGAAAGAGTACTTTTCCCTCCATCAGTTTCCTCTTCATAGGCAAAGCTCTCTCTCCTTTTGGCGAGCCCATATGTCCAGATGATTTTATTATCAAGTTGAACTTTATCAAATGTAATTAATTATGAATTCACATTCCTCACCACGGTATGTCAGACTGCATAATAAACAAATATAAACTTATAAGTGTAGGTATTTATTCATTCGGAGCTTTTTAACATTATCGACAATATTTTAATTTAAATAAAAATATGTTTTTAACTCTTAATTAGTAACTGCCTGCATTAGTATTATCGTAGTTTTATTAATAATATTTGATAATTAAATTTATCTATCGATTGAATGTAAATTTACCAGTTTTTATTTTCATATATTTGAGCTACAGACACAAATTATTAATTTGTGTCTGTAGTGCTTACCAGTACATTGTAAAACACCTAATATACTGTTCATACGTTTTCCAATCATACTTCAATTATAATATCTGTGACAGGCGGAGACAGGCTATTTAAGTTTACGAAACCACACCAGTCAATAATATTGCACTCTATATCATAAACTGGACATTATCCAGGTTGATATGACGAAAGCTGATTTATAATCTTAGCACGATTATTAAGTTTAATGTTCATAAGTGTAATACTTATCTGGCCGTAAATCGTAAATGTATACTTGCTTTTGGTTAAGTAACTTTTAGTATAACGATCGTGTACAATTTTATCTACTTCTACTTTCATCCGGCTCGAAGGACCATTTTTGACGTGCTGATGATCAGACAGGGTCCGCACAGGGCTTCGGGATGGATTCAGGGAGCCCCACAGGAAATAAAAGATTGCAACCCTACATTTTCGTAGAAAAAGGATTTTTGTCTTCAACGGTAATTATATAGATGGACGTTAGTGATGTAATATTTATATGAATTTTTACGATAGGACGATTATTACACATTTATTTTAACTGGACTTGTTAACACAGATATAATGGCTATCAACACAATACAAGTAATATCCTGTAGTCCTTTTGGACAGTGAGAGTGAGTCATCTTTCTCAAATCAATTCATACTTCAAAACGTTTTTATTTCCTATTAATCATCATGATTGATTGTCCGCAGCTCAATGACCCGTTCGAAAACATCAAATAAAATCGATTGCAGACTCCGTAATCGATTTACGAGATACCTAACTGAAGTCTGCGTGATCTCATCAGGCATAAGCCATGGCCTTGACTGAGTAGTTACATTGGAAGGTCGGCCGCACGATTTGTAGACAATCTTATACATAATACTGTTAACGACAAATAACTAGTTCTCATTCAGCCGAATTCTCTCGTAATTGATCTGCACCTTCCTTATTTGAAGTGGATGGTTTTTACTCTTTGAGTACTCTTTTGTACTGTTAGCCGTGAACTCTTAGTTTTTCTACCTCGTCTTCTTCATCAGTAGCACTAGATGTACAGTGATGTTTTTTTTCATTATACCTAACTATTTAGTTACTAAACAAACTTTCGATTACCTACCAAATTTTCAATTATTCACCCTACTCCTCCAAAACGAACAGTTAAACAATCGTTTGCACGCATGACTATATCATATCGTATCGCGTGTTTATTTCTTGAGTTGCGAAACCGAACAAATCCAAAGCTGCAGTATTTGCTTCAATTATCTCTCTGCTAACATTTGGTAATATCTGTGTAGATAGGCTTATATGGGAAACAATGTTGTCGAGCCTACTGGCAGTAAACGCGATAAATAATGATCTTACTGTTTGCCTCAGATTACACTGATCATGTCTGTAGTATTTAATTCGGTTGGGTTGGCTTCTAAACATTTACAATTCTAACATGCTTAACAATATGTTCTTTAAAATTGATTTTAACCTTGCGAGTACCGTAATTAAAAATAAACTAAAACATCTACTTTTATTATAATTCGTTCATGCATACAAAGACAAGTGATATAATATTAGCCAGTTTATTTCTTTTAACCATAAAGACAAGGTACTAGGTACATACTACTTCATTAATTATATCTTTAACGTTGCTTTCAATTATAATCTCCTCAACTTTCATATTTATATTTCCTCCGACAGTTTCACTTCCAAAGGAAACAATAACTTCTAAACTCATAAACCAAGCATCTAAAACGATTAGTTTCACTGAGTTTTCTAAATCACCGTTTCCTAATAAATAATTTCAGCTATTTCCCTCGTTATTAAGGTTCGCAATTAAATAGCTATCTGTAAAATAGATTAATTCTATTAATATTTTAATGAAGTGCTTAACGGATGCGATTCGAATCTAATTGCTCGCACGATGAGCTATTTACGTAATACCGAATGCACATACAGAACATATATGAAATACAGCATAACACTGTTTCATAATGGGCCGAAAATCAACATGTTTTGCTGATAAATTACTAGTTAGAGCTGAGCAAATTAACATGTTTCAAATTCAGAGTTATTCGTATTATTGCAGTATGATGGGTACTGTAGATTTTTGAATTGCATGGTTGACCTACTTTTTGTTTATTACACCTAATCGTCAATGCAGGTGGTCGATTCTTTACGGCTGTAGACAGGTGGTGTAAAAATTACTGGTTTTATATTACAAAAATACTTGTCGAGTCTACATGCGGTTTTGAAGTGAAGCGTTGCGTAGTGTCAATTTTATGAAATTGTTTCTAACCACAGACTTTCATCTAGCTTCCTTATTTGTATAAAATTCTGGTTTGCAATAGTAATTTTTAGAATTCATATACATTATTTATTTAGCGCCATTCCCGGAAGCCAAGGTGTGCAACTGTGCTAAGATGATGATGATGATTTATATAAACTTCATGTATAGTAGTGGTACATAGACGGATTTATGCTATAAGGAATTCTCTACCAGACCACTTTTGGGCTAAAAAAAACAACACTGTGGTAGGTGCATATATTTTAGGTGGAAAATTTTCAAATAGTTTCTCCCACCCTGAGTAGAACGAGAAGAAATGTTAGACTTTTACTGACTAAAGCCCACCCGTGTTCATTCAGTTGTATTTTGCATTCTATGGTCAGGGAGAATCTTTCGAAAAATCCCTCGGCCCATATATTATGTGTATCTATATATATTTGAATCTTATTTAAAACTTGTTGGTCAAACAGTACCAATTAAAGAAGTCAAAATTTTCAAAATATCTAAACAGAATAAAAAATCTAAGAATCCAATCTAAATATCATTTAACACCAACAAATTCAACAAAGCATTACAGCATTACATAATTATATTAAAAACGAAGGTGTGTTCAATATATTATGGCGCGTCCATCAAATCACAGTTTCCCCTTGCACTTATGAATTGATAAGTAACGACCTTCTCAATACGATGGCATGAAGTCGACCTCGAAGTACATTGAATAGTAATGCGATTCTACAAGTTTCCATCGCTATATACGACACGTCAATATAAACCGCTTTCTAGGTTTTGCATTGGTAATTTTATCTTGCGACTTTGCATATCTTCAACGCCGTGAGTGTTTATCTAGATTTTCTGATGCTGTGTTGATGCTAAGTGCATCTTACCATTAAATGCTGTTGCATGTTTTATTTACTTTGCCGTTACTGTATATGCTAATAGACTTTTACGTAATACTCGCAAAAGTGTGCATAACAGTATTTTTATCAGTAAATCTTGCTTACATTACATTTACATTGGTTCAGTTATCCAGTTTTTTGCACTTCGCGGAAGTACTTTTTACATAAAAGTTTATTGGTATTGAAGAAATATGCGGTTTCGAGTGCAATGGAGTTGCGTAAATGTTTATTTGTTTGTAAACACTGAGCGTCCGTCAAAGACAATTGACCCACTTCAATCGAGCTGACTTCTTTGCCGTTATCGATAGTATTGAACAAACGATTTAAGACCTTATGTCAACTGAATAAGAAAACACCGTCGGACAGATTGCTTCTATCATTGACAATAATGTTGTGGTAAAGAAAATTTGGTAGGTGAAAGTAACACAAATTGGAATGTAGATTTAGTTCGAGTGCATTTGTAAGTGACAGGGGTGAAAACGGATTATCTAATTATAATATTGAGGATGAAGTATCAATTCAGACCATAGAATTGGAATTTAACAATGCTAATGTTAATGATTTACCAGACGTTGTCGAATTAAAAGATAAGAAAGCAGATTCAGATACTATTTCATATAAATCCATGGAAACTCCGTGAATAAAGATAGAGAATTTGCAACAGCGTAAAGAAATGATGTGTTACTAAACCATTGTGTACAAAGATCACAATAACCCACTTTCTAAAGCCGACATTTGTGAGCTCCAAAAACAAGGCTTACACTATAGCATACCGACATATTCTATTTTTTACCGAAATCAATATTCTAATCTGGCAATATGACGAAAGATCATAAAAAGATGAATAGTCAGAAATCATCGTAATCATTTTGATCAATTGATTTTTGAAAGCAAACTTTCTGATTTTAATCATCTTTCTGACTGCAATTTTCTTTATTACCAATTTACTATGAAATTCAGGAACTAAATGTAACGTAACTTTTTTCTGCAATTTTAATTTCATTTTTTGTATGATTACGACACCTATTTTAAGTTTTTTTGTACCAATTTTGATATAGACTGCAAAAAAGTACCCAATTATTCCGTCAGCGTAATTACATGTCCCATTCGTAACATTAACTGTCAGTTGTTCGTAAGTAGTTACTGCTCGTAGCAATTAACCGAAGGTTCGGCGACGTGTCGTAACACCAGTTAGTTACTGGAATGTGATCATGATTTACGTGTGTGTGTCTTTAAGTTTGTTTTATGACCGTTGCCGAACAACTGGTTTCGTTTTCAAATATGTTCCACGTTTTTAATGTGTTTTTTGTTTGGACTGATTTGATTTCGGTAATTTGGTAATCATTTATAAATTGTTACTTATAGGATGGATGTTAATAACCAAGTTAAAGGAATACAACAGAGTTGGAGTAAATCATTACATAGTATAACACAAAGTCGCTTCTCGTCTGTCCCTATGTATGCTTATTTTTTTAAAACTGCGCAACGGATTTTGATGCGTTTTTTTTTTAAATAGATAGAGTGATCCAAGAGGAAGGCTTATGTGTATAATACATGCTTAATATATTTAAAATCAGTATTGCACCAGTGCGAAGCTGGGGTGGGTCGCTAGCTATGTCATAAACAATACACGCTTAAATTTAAACAACATCTACATCAATCTATTTGTGTCAACTCACCACAACTTCCAATTTTTCAAAAATTTATGATTTTGGTTATAGGTCAAAGTTATCAAAAAAACGATAAATGTATTTAATGTACTATTGTGTAAACCAACAAAGCCATTAACAGCCACCAACAATTTGCAATACCATAAATATCCATAAGCCGTAACGCATAATAAGTTGGCAACAGAAATAACAATTTTCTTAATAATAAGTGGTATGCCGTATAACAGGAAGCAACGCTTGGCAATACGGCACGGTACTAAAAAATGTGAAGTATCAGAAACACAACTTGAAACAAGACGGTATATTCTATAAGAGTCTCTAAACATGTCTTAAAGAGATGTCACCCAAAATGAAAGGGACAATGCCTGCTAAGCCTGCGCAAACTATTTAGAGAATGATTACGCCCCTAAAAAGTGAAAGACAACAAAAGAAATATAGGTGGATTTTAGACAGTTAAAGTCTAATACACTTACTCGTTCCACCCTAGAATCGGTGACGTCATTTGATTATTTTCTGTGTCTTCTTCAGGGTATTCTCTGTTATAACTAAGCCACGAAAATAAGCTTTATATTTATCATCTCCTACTCTTAATCTGAAAATACTTCTTGTCTTACAAAAAATTAATAGACAAATTAAATGAAAGTTTGAAAACTCAATCCAACTAGCAGCCAACTTTATACGATGCTTGAGTGAGCAGTGAACCTTCTTTTTGTCTTTATTCCACGATGTCAGTAACAATTTCCTAGCAAATTGAATGGTGACGTAGAGCAGGCGTCGCGTGACGAGTAGACGACTCTGTAACGATGTTGACAACAAAATACTGTTCGGCAACACTCATTGAGTAAAGAAATTTATGGAGAGATTGTTTTCCTGTTTCTAATACTATTTTATTTTTAGGGTTCCGTAGCCAAAATGGCAAAAACGGAACCCTTATAGTTTCGTCATGTCCGTCTGTCCGTCTGTCCGTCTGTCCGTCTGTCACAGCCGATTTACTCGGAAACTATAAGTACTACAGTGATGAAATTTGATGGGAATATGTGTTGTATGAACCGCTACAAAATTATGACACTAAATAGTAAAAAAAAGAATTGGGGGTGGGGCCCCCCATACATGTAACTGAGGGATGAAAATTTTTTTTTCGATGTACATACCCGTGTGGGGTATCAATGGAAAGGTCTTTTAAAATGATATAAAGTTTTCTAAAAAACATTTTTCTTAAAGTGAACGGTTTTTGAGATATCAGCTCTCAAAGTCGTAAAAAGTATGTCCCCCCCCCTCTATTTTTATAACTACGGGGTATAAAATTCTAAAAAAAATAGAGGTGATGCATGCTAATTAACTCTTTCAACGATTTTTGGTTTGATCAAAGTATCTCTTATAGTTTTTGAGATAGGTTGATTTAACTGTAATTTTGGTTAAGTTATTGTGCTTACACTGAAAACGATGGCTGAACCTTATAAGATAGATCAAAAAATATACTACAGTATTGTACACCTTTAAAAATCCGCGATGATATAAAATCTTTATAATGTAGGTACTTTTTACGAGAAATATTAGCTTATTCAAGCAATACGCCATTAATCCTTATCCAGTAATGTACCTTAAATACATTGTGACATAATAAGTTTATTATATTTGCTGCTACGGAACCCTTTGTGCGCGAGCCCGACTCGCACTTGGCCGGTTTTTTTTTTTGTACTGGTATTCTAACTTCTTTATAAAGATATCAATTCTCTATTTGTGTAAGCAAAATCATTGGTTTCGTGACTCAAAAATGAGTGTAACTATATAGGTTAAACTAAAATACAGACAATGAAGATTTACATTTCGAATACCGTAATTAGAGACATAATAGAAAGACAATCATCATCATCAGCCTTTTACTGTTCCCACTGCTGGGACACAGGCCTCCTTTCTAGGAGAGGGAATGGGCCATAATCCACCACGCGGGCCTAGTGCGGATTGGTGGATGTCACATATCTTCGAATTTTTGGTTCTAGGACATGTCGGTTTCCTCACGATGTTTCCCTTCACCGTTTTGAGAGCAGTGGTGATGAAATTAATTACACAAAGTAATACGCCTGGCTGGGTTTGAACCCGCGACCTACAACTCGTAAGTCAGGGCCGTTACCACTCGGCCACCACTGCTCAAAGGAAAATAGGTGAAAGACAATAGGTGTGCGAATTCTGGCGTTCGCTTGGGGCTCAAGATTTTAACTAGAATAAATTAATAACCAAGTCATCTTTCAAGTCGTCTGCAGCACTGGTGATGTTAAAATATATACAAAAAATATTACAATATAAAAGATAAATTAAGTAAAATAAAGGTATATGATACTTAGGTAATGTCACGCCTCGTTCACATGCACAGGGGCAAAAGACTAAGCGGAACCGGAAAAGGACGCGCTTTGCATTTATAAGCACTTGAAGCTAGTAAGTTTTATCTAGTTCAAATTAATCTGTCCAGTTTATCTAAAGAATGATAAACTTGTTTTCAGTGCAGTATGGTACAGTATAGCTCAAATAGTTTTAAATCTAATCTAGTGCATCCAATTTACTTTCGACCCTAACATAACATTGCCTGATGTAATATTTGGTCTCTCTAGTTATAACAATAATTAGTCTTCAAAACTAAGACACAGTCACGAAATGACGAAATAAATCACAAAAAAATGCAACTAGATAACCTGATAGACAGTCTAATCAAATATACTTGTATTTTCTCACCTGTACAAAAGTCAATAAATTGCCAAACACCACTTAATTACTTGACGAAAAAGTCAATCCAATGAAACAATGCAGCTACCAAAAAAGAAGGCATTGTAGTCGATCATAGTGAAGCCCTATTCGCAAGACTTGATCTTAGTCGTAGCTAAGAATAGATACTATTTGTATTCTAATGTATGTACAAGATAATAAGAAAAATAATAATGTTAAAGAATTTCGGACAAACAAAGAAGAGCTTATAATTGGAAGAGTAGCAACTACAGAAGCAGGTGATGCTGACTAAAAATCTAACAAAGAAGCGGACATGTTTCTACTAAATGACGAAGAAGATCCCTCTCCTAAAGAGGAGGCCTGTGTCCCAGCAGTGAGGACATCAAAAAGGCTGATGATGACGACGATGATGACGAAGATGATGATATAAATATCACTCATCGAACAGAAGTGATTCGAGTGCTATTAAACAAAGATCATTTGAAACTCATCAAAGAGGCTACCTAATATTCAGTGGACGTATGTTCCTCTTTACGTCCACTATTCAAGTTTTTATATGGCTATGTGAAGCAAGGCGATGGCATTGCAAACGCATGCGGCCTTGGTTCCATATTTATAATTGCACGTAACATTGTCCCACGAGGTATTTCATTACTATGCAGATAGAATCGCTGATCATTGATAACACTTACACCAACTTACACCCATAATAGGCCATATTATGGTAGCTTGGTCGTGTTAAAGACAATTTTTATGAGCGTTGCATACTTTACAAGATAGTTAAGTATTACATTGTTTTATTTTCCGTGGCATTTTAAAATCAATGTCTACCAATACCCTCTGATTTGTACAAGGTAACATCATTATAATCTATCTCATCAATCAAGTATACTCAATATCCAATACGGTCTCGTCTAAATGTGATATAACAAGACTTAACAATCTTCAGAAAAATCGAATCGAGAAACGAGGTCACCCATGTAATACCATCACCTTTACAGTCAAAAGGTCATACGAAATAACGGCATACTCGTATTCCATTTAATGTTCCGTTATTATTTTCTTTACAATAGCAGCTTATTATACAAAGGTATATGTTATGGAATCTCTCGATGACTTTGTCGTTTTCAATACCATCTCCGTTTGTCGCTGCTTTTTGTTTCAATTACATGAAACATTCCACCGGTAATAGAGTATCTTCACCGTGGGAACTACGTAGACTACCATAATATAGTAACAATACAATAATTATTATTTAATGTTACTTATGAAGACGCATGAGAAACATTACGTAGCTCCAAAGACGTTTAGGATTATAGTACAACTGCGGCATTATTTGGAAATGTTATCGCGGCCTCAGAAGGAAATGCAACTAAAGGAATGCATGTAGGTTTTAGTAAGTAAAAGTCTAAAAACTGAACTTGTGGTGAAAACTCGGTCGCTACTGATAATTCCAACGTTAGCTTTGCTACTCCCAACACCAGATCCAAAATGACTCTTCAAAATTAGCCAGAATTTTATTTACATTAATAGATACAAGACACAATTAATGGACAAGAGCTCCAGTTTGGTTCAAAGTAAATTGAAATATGCAACAGGTAAATAATGCTTAGGAATGTAGCCAAGTATGTTTATAAGTATCTATTTTGAAAGATAATCATTCTTAGAATGACTCATAAGCAAATGCTTCTGTATCGGATACGATGTCGAATATATTATATTTGCTCCTCCCGCAAACCAATTAGTTCAGTAAGTTATTGGAAACATGCTTCAGCGTCAATATGTGCCGATGCCACTTCAATTTACAGCAATTTGTCAATTTGCTCCATCTATTATTCAATTAATCAATCTGCAGGCTGCGTCGAAGTCGAATTAGGTCACTGGAGGTAACTATCCACCTACATGTGTGAAGAATTTGTCAATTCTGAATTCGGTATCAATATTTTATCGAGAATCACTATCATTGCCTTCTTTATCATCTCTTGCGTTTTAATCCAATTTAATTCAGGTCAGTGTACGGACAGTTACTCATATTAGTCGTTCTATCAGTAGTCAGTTGTATTGTCATTTACCACACTAATATAATTTAAAACCCATTTCTATGTGTGTGTATGTAGCTACCCCTCAACGATCAAATGGCTAAACGGATTTGCATGAAGTAGATCCTGTTCTGGAATATCATGCAATATATATCTGTTTTATCCCACTTAGCCACGACTATTCAAGGGAACATTCCCTCGAGCAGTGGTGGCTGAGTGGTAACGGCCCTGATTTGGAGTTGTAGGTCGCGGATTCGAACCCAGCCAGGCGCATTACTTTATTTAGTTTATTTCAGCACCTCTGCTCTCAAAACGGTGAAGGAAAACATCGTGACGAAACCGAAACGAACCGAAACCGGCTTGTCTTAGAATCTATTTGGGATTTTGTCATCAAAAATGATGATGACAAAATTCCAAACAGATCAATCAATGCATACATTAACATGTCACATGTCTTTAGGTATCTGTCCAACCACGTAAATGATGGGGTCATATTCATAGACAGGACCACACAGCAAGTTTCTATTTATCTTGTCCAACCCAACAATAATAGACAACGTGACATATTATTATTATGATTAGGAATGTTATTTCAACAACGTTATGTCCTATGCTTTAATATTATTCATTTTCAAGGTGACGACGGGTTACTAAATTACTTTTTTTGTCTTCGTTTTTTATTAAAATTTATTTATTTTAATACTGGTTTGTTTTGAATGTGACCTGTAATTTAAAAATTAAATATTATATTTTTTAAGCAAATGAAAGAAGATTCTATTCTAAAGATAGTGATTTCGTAATGGATGATGTAGTTAAGAAACATAAATATTTATTACACACAACTTGCCTATACAACTGACCTCTAATTCATTACTAATTTTATCGTCAGCTTATATTTTATGGGAGCTATGCAATACTTCCCAAGATTTATAATAAGTTAATAATTTTATTTAGAAACGTAAAAGGATGATTCTAGAATAACAAAACAATTGTAATAGGTATGCAAACTAACGCAGGCTGTGTGTGTGCTATTTAAGTTTGATACAGATATCTCCATCAAGAAGATAGTTTTCTCGAAGGATAAGGAGATAATCAAAGATAGTTGAACCCAAAAAAAACAAGTCTAAGGAATAGAATGGTTGTTTAACTATCTAATACCTAAATTAAAAAACAAAGTATCAAATCACAGAACTTTTAAAGTCCACTGACTACATTTTTTTCCTTATAGAGTTCAAGTACATAATTATCGTGTAGTGAGACGCCGCTCCTACATATTTAACCTACATACAAGACGAGGCGTCTAAGGGCTTGCCCATAAGGGCCTCGTATAGTTGAAGGCAACTCTTCACACTAATTACACCGCTTTATCATGTCAGTGATTTCTCAGTGTATTTGTAGAAGTATGGTAGACCTTAAGTTTTTTTTTTTTTGAGGAAGCATAAGTTATTTGATACAAATAACTTATTGCACTTTATGGTGAGTTGAGAGGACATGTCAGACTTTTGCTTAAAGACCCAATCTATATCCTTTATTGTTCTTTGCATCTCAAAGCCACGGTAACTCTTTCCAAAATTTTCACGGCCCTAACGTGGTTTAAGACATACGAGATTTTTATATTTATAATATTTCTTCTCGGTAGTATGTCCCCTAGAGATATTTTTTACTTTCACGTGTGCAATGCTACTAGCGAAAGTTAAAGAATGTAAAAAAACGTTTATATTATATGCCCTTTACCTTCACAATACGAATATTCCTCAATAGATTGCCCCCCATAGTTCACATTCTGAATTCTAGTTTGTTCCTCACATTACCATCACGTTTAGTATGTGTGTCGCCTATCGGAATGTATGGGAGTGGTGCTTTTGACTCGAAGCGACCGCTAACAACCGCGCTAAGTGTAGTATCACGAACCATACATCATTCGTGCTCGGCACGCGAATTATTATATGGATGTGGACTTATTTGAAGGTAACGGGATATGTAATGTAGAGATTAGATTAGATAATATTGACACGTATAAAAGGAAAAATGAGGAACGAAAATCTATCATCAATAATAAAAGAAAGTCAGTAAAAATAAAACTAGACCGAAGAAGTAAGTTCTTATAGGAATTTTCTGAAAAGGAAACTTGTGGCCTTAGAACGCTAAAGGCAATTGAAGGATCATGTGGTTTTAATCAATAAAAGTCTAAGATAAGTAAAGAATCAGGAGAAGTAATTGAATAATTTGACACCAAAAAAAATGCTCTTGGCAGACTTGGCTCGTGTTAATTAAGAAGCGTAATTAAGGAGAGACTACCATACTTAGTAAGTCACCATTTTATCACCTTGTAGTAAGCGATGATGCAGTTGACGATGGGATTACGAAGGTACCAGAATATAATAAAGTTATTTTATAATCAAGATATAAACATGCTACAATTATATTACAACAGTGTTTTGTGAATGAAAGGAAATATAGGTAACTGTGATGTCACTGAATGAAAATAAAAAAGGCGAGAAAATTACGTGGTACTTTGTACAGCATACAGAAATCCTCTAAGAAGTTGAAGAAAACTTTACAACCGTAGTAAATCTCTCTTATAACCAAGTTGTCGAATTATTCTGACATCGTAAGAATGTCTATAAACTTAGCAGTCACGCTGCCGAGTAAAATACCAATGTTTTAAATGTCAATTTGATTACAAACATCGAAGATTCCACAGACCTTGTAGAAACGAACCTTATGACATACGAAACCTGTTTGTCGTGCACTTAGAATATAAATACTTTAGGTACTGTGTATATAATAATAATATTCCACAACTGACACACAACGTTGTCCAGTCCCAAGCTAATCAGACCTTGTGTTATGGGGACTAGGCAACTAATAAACATACTTATATATTTCTGAAAGACATACATATTATAGATAAATTACACCCAGACACAGAAAAAATGATTGAGCTCATCACACAAACATTTGTCCTGGGTGGTAATCGAATACACAACCTCTGGCCACTAATAACTAGATGACTAGACCAACAGGCCAGTCAACAATATAACTGAATTGAAGACGTAAATTATTACATAGGTAATACTCGAAGGACCTAACACTAATAAAGATGATGATGACATGAAGTCTCCTAGGACAAAAGGCAAACCTGATGTAATCTGTCGATGTAATGAGTCTAACGTAATTATTGTAAACCAGTTCAATTCTGGACTGACAGCAATTAGATTAACACTTAGCAACGATATATAAAAAAAACATGGATAGATCAGATCTAACAAATACTGTAATTTTTTTTTATTGATACGAGTATAAACCAGTGCTTGACTGCAATCCCACCATCAGGTAAGCAGTGATGTAATCGTTGATGGTGGAGTGCACTAGTTTATTAAGAGCCGAATAATGCTTAATATGTAGTTACTCAATTCATCATTGTTAAAAATCACTGGTATGTAATATTTAATTTATATCACACAGTCATAAATTAGTGAAAGATATTTCAGAATGTTAAAGATTCCCCTAAATGAAATGTTAGATACAAATTTTACCTTTTCATAAAATAGATTGCAAATCACTAGGATTTGGAAAAAGTTACCGTAGCCTTAGAAGGTAAAGGGTAAACAGAAGGAATATAGGTTTTTTATAGGTAGGTTTTAGTTAGTAAGAGTTTGATATTACAAGAATGTATTTCCATCTCCCATCGATTCACATAAAAAAAACACTATTATTTCACGTCTACGCAGAGAACATTTTACAAACCGAAATTATTATTACTCATAACTTTAATAACCAAAATTCAATTAATAAATCTGTAGACATCAAATTTACAGTTGATTATTAATTAAAAATTCTATAAAACACAAAATATTTATATAAAATATGTTCACGCTTTCAAGACTTCAGACGAACGGTAAGCGGTACAAGAATATCCCGTGTCTGATGATTGTTAGTTTAAAGTCTAGGTATACTAACTATCGAGTAACGGGCAGTTAGCACGCTAAACTAATCTCAGACAAGCGAGAAATTAATGACAAAGAGCTGAAGTGAAGAAATCTTCATGTAATGATTTGTTGCTGTCAGTAAAAATATGTATTAATTTATAGCGGTATCTACAAATATGTGCAGAGTGAATTATAATTGGATATAAAAGAAAGTATTGATTCAAATAAAACACAACGGTAACAATCACAAAATAAAATAGAGGAATAAACAAAATAAAAAGATAAGAATCGACTAGAGCAGAGTTTTTTAATCTGTGGGTAGCAAACCTCTGGGTGCCTTCTGGACCCAAGGGTTGATGCGAAAGCAGAACATCCGGGCCCTGGAATTATGGCAGGAAGGAACGGTGGGTCGTTTATTCAGTAGAAGTTTCGGAATTTGTCATTCGATGATTTTTCCCACCATAAAAAAACCTCTGGTGTGTCACAAAGTCTTGACTAAGGGATCGCGATCACGAGTCACGTAAAAGTGGTGTTTGAGGATTACTGACCCTACGCTTTATATGCTTTTATACTTTTTCTGATCTTTGTTTAATTTTTGACTTACCGATTGTGTGTAATTTGAAACTAAATGAATTTAAAACGTTTATTTGACCCAATTAACAAAAAAAAAAAAATTTAACTTAGACCTTTAAATTCTTGAAGTTAACAAAAGAGCGCTCCCCTAAATGTTAGGATCCTAAAGGTTGCCGTTATTTGACTATTTAAAAAAGAAGTCACATATCGAAAAAGATTTAAAACACTAGAATAAAATATTATTTGAGGAACATGAGTTTGTATTTATTAATTTATTCTTCATGCAACACAAGGGACAAAGGCGGACTTAATGCCCTAGGCATTCTCTACCAGCCAACCTAGGGTGGTGAAGAGACAATACGGTAGGTGCATAAAAAAAAAATATTTAGAAAACAAGAATATAAAAGTATATATACTTAATACATAATATATATATACATATATAAATATATTTATATAAGGTAAAGAAAGAAGTTATTGACAAGATTCCGTTATTAGTAGACAAAATAATTCCGTAACTTCCGCTTAAATGCATAGCGACTGTACGTACCTGCCAACTTATTAACAATCAATAAAGCTCATAACAATACAGATACATTTTTCGTAGTATATTTAACAAATTACCATAACAGACCGGTATTCAAAGTAAATTTCATGCTTCTTATTATCTATCAACTAGTCAGGAAGGACTTATACAATAATGCAACAACATTAATGCAGTACACACGCGTATAAAAAGAAAGAACAGAAGTATTAACTATTAGGGTTGTAACAGAACTTCACCTCTACAAATAAGAAACTTCCACGAATCATTACATAGCATACTATAAAACAAAGTCGCCTCCCCCTATGTATGCTTAAATTTGTAAATAAGCAACGGATTTCAATGCGGTTTTTTTATTAGATAGAGTGATTCAAGAGGAAGGTTTATATGTATAATACACTAGCTGTGCCCGCGACTTCGTCCGCGTGGAATAGTTATTTTGGGCATCATATTTATTTTTGCAAACAACCTCCTCAGCTTTATAAATTATAGCTGTTACCCACGACTTTACCCGTGTCAATTTCTGTTATTATTTTAGACAATTTAGTTTTAAAGACATAACATAATTATCTAAAAGTACTTCATAGAGCTACACACCCCCATGGGCACGTCATAATCTCGGCGGTAAGTCCTCTCTTTGAGGCGTGGTGCGCGTACATGGCGCAGGTTCTCACCGGACACGGGAAGTTCAGGAGATTCCTGCGCTGGATGCGTGCGGAAGAGACGCCCGGGTGTCGCCACTGTGAGGCCAGCCCGGAGGACAAGGTGGAGCACACGATGGAGGTGTGCCCCGCTTGAGAAGAGCATCGGCGTGTCCGCTGCATCGGACATCGGACATCGGAGCATCGCCGTGATCGGCGGCGGCGACCTCTCGCGCCGCCTTGGTTCAGGCCATGGTCCGCAGCGAAGAAGAATAGCAAGCGGTCGCCTCCTTCTGCGAAGCAGTAATGCTCATAAAGGAGGAGGCCGACTGCATAAGGCAAGGGCAACAGCGCGTTCGTCGTAGCCGTCGCCACCGCGATCCCGCCGATATCCGGCCACCGTAGACGCTGGCTTGCGGACGGTGAGCAATGGGTAGCTTGCCGTCCGGTTGTCTGGTAACAGTCCTGACCGCGACCAAGTCGTCGACGTCGTGCATTGCTCCCGCGCGTCTCAAGGTGTTGTCAGCAAACTATGGGGCCCTTCAGGGTCGAAGCTTCCTGCCGAGGATTGATGCGAAAGCGTTATACCGGAGCACTGGGAATAAGGCAAGGGAAGAACGGGGTAGGTTGTTTAGTCAGTAAGAGTCTGACACTGTTTCCCGCTCCACCCAAGAGTGGGAATCGTCATTGGATGATTTTTACCTACCATAAAAAAACCCCTCTCCTCGCCTCAAGAGCCAGGCGCAGCGTCATATTTTTCACATCATGCGGCGCGTGTGAATTTTATATCGGAGTTATTTTAAAATTGTAATATCTTCTAAGATGTTTATTGAAAATAAGTAATGTCAAAGACAATTTTGTTCACAATTAAATACTCTTAATCAACAACATATTTATTTGGATAAAGATTAATATTATTATGTTGATACAACTCTATCAAATAATTGGTAATAATGCATTAATTTCGGCAAAATTTGATTCCACTAAAAACGGTTCTAGTGAGTTAATCTTAAAAGATAGACATATACTGTCGCGGACATTTTTTTAGATCATTTTAAGAGGAATAATTCTTTCATACATATTTTTTTGGTATCTTCTACCGTTTTCGCAGCGCACGCAACCGAAGCCCTCAAAGATGAATAATTTTCCCCGTTTTTTCCACATTTACCTTTGTTTCTTCGCTTCTAATAGTCGCAGCGTGATGTTATATAGCCTAAAGCCTTCCTCGATAAATGATCTATCCAACACAAAAAGAATTTTTCAATTCGAACCAGTAGTTCCTGAGATTAGCGCGTTCAAACAAACAAACAAACAAACAAACAAACAAACTCTTCAGTTTTATAATATTAGTATAGATGCATAATATCAACATTGCATAAGTGCGAAGCTGGGGCGGGTCGCTAGTATAATATAAATTATTACTTTAAAAAGAACGATTTTAAGGGAAGTCTAGTCTCGTCTTCTATTCTTCGAACAGCGCCTTTGCCTTTACACCTTTGACTTTAGAAAATGTATACCCATTTTGTACTGAGTGATGAAGTGGCTTTCTACTGTTTAAAGGATTTTTGAAATCGATCCAGTAGTTTTTGTGTTTACCCATTACCAACAAAAATACAAAATGGTAATTTTTCTTATAATATTAGTCTATACTAATATTATAAAGCTGAAGAGTTTGTTTGTTTGTTTGTTTGTTTGTTTGTTTGAACGCGCTAATCTCAGGAACTACTGGTTCGAATTGAAAAATTCTTTTTGTGTTGAATAGATCATTTATCGAGGAAGGCTTTAGGCTATATAACATCACGCTGTGACTTATAGGAGCGAAGAAACAATGGAAAATGTGGAAAAAACGGGGGAAAATATTCATCTTTGAGGGCTTCCGTTGCGTGCGCTGCGAAAACGGTAGAAGATACCAAAAAAATATGTATGAAAGAATTATTCCTCTTAAAATGATCTAAAAAAATGTCCGCGACAGTATATGTCTATCTTTTAAGATTAACTTACTAGAACCGTTTTTATGGGAATCAAATTTGGCCAATTTTTACCGATTATTTGTTAGAGTTGTATCAACATAATAATATAATCTTTATCCAAATAAATGTGTTGTTGATTAAGAGTATGTAATTGTGAACAAAATTGTCTTTGTAATCACTTATTTTCAATGAACACCTTAGAAGATATTACAATTTTAAAATACTCCGATATAAAATTCACACACGCCGCATGATGTGCAAAATATGACGCTGCGCCTGGCCGGCCGGCGGGCGAGGAAACGGGTTGTTTGCGGGCGGCGCGGAGGGGTTTTTTTATGGTAGGTAAAAATCACCCAATGACGAATCCCGTTCTTTGGCGGAGCGGGAAAAAGTGTCAGACTCTTACTGACTAAACAACCTACCCCGTTCCTCCCTTGCCTTATTCCCAGAGCCCCGGTATAACGCTTTCGCACCAACCCTCGGCTGCAGGAGGCTTCGACCCTGAAGAGCCCCACAGTTTGCTGACAACACCTTGAGGCGCGCGGGAGCAGTGCAGGCCGTCGACGACTTGGTCTCGGTCTGGACTGTTACCAGACAACCGGACGGCGAGCTACCCATTGCTCACCATCCGCAAGCCAGCGTCTACGGTGGCCGGATATCGGCGGGATCGCGGTGGCGACGGCTACGGCGAGGGCGCTTTTGCCCTTGCCTCCTCCTTTACGACCATTACTGCTTCGCAGAAGGAGGCGACCGATTGCCATTCTTCTTCGCTGCAGACCATGGCCTGAACCAAGGCCCGGCGCGAGAGGCCACCGCCGCCGATCACCTCCACGAGGACACGGCGATTCTCTTCTCAAGCGGGGCACACCTCCACCGTGTCTTCCATGCTGGCCACACAGTGGAGACACCCGGGCGTCTCTTCCGCACGAATCCGGCGCAGGAATCTCCTGAACTTCCCATGTCCGGTGAGAACCTGCGTCATGTCCTGCGTGATGTCTATCCAACCACGCCTCAAAGAGGGCACTTACCACCGAGATTATGGCGTGCCCAAGTGGAGGGTGTAGCTCTATGAAGTACTTTTAGATAATTATCTAAAAGTACGTCTAAAGTCTAAGTAGTAAAAGTTCATTTAAAAACTAAATTGTCTAAATTAATAACAGAAATTGACACGGGCAAAGTCGTGGGTAACAGCTATAATTTATAAAGCTGCAAAAATAAATATGATGCCCAAAATAACTATTCCACGCGGACGAAGTCGCGGGCACAGCTAGTATAAAATATAGACATAAATCGAAGATTCAGTTTTTGCTCTCATCACTTTCTCGACGCAATTTTTTTAAAGGTCTTAGAAATTGCCTAGAAAGTGTCGAAGCTGAAAAACTGTTTTTGTGCTATAGAGGTTGTTACAGCTTGCTTCATCATTACCTTACTTACATCCCTATTCATTAATAGTAGTTAGTGGTAACAGTGCGGTCAACGTATGAACGCGAGCGACTGCCATTACAGTGTGTGGGCACAAGACCGTCCATTACACGCTGTTTAAAGACGATAACCAGCGCCAGCACAGCTTTTCTTTTTTCAAATTTAATGTGTACACATTGGCTGGTTAAGTGGTAGTTAATTAATATGAAGATTAGTAAGCACAGTATACTAAATCGTCAGCTAATGCAATGTGAGTAAGGTTACGAAGAAAACTCTTCCGTCTGCTTTCTGATTTTCCCATGAGTAGTTTGCAGAAACCTAAGGTTTTTCTACAAACATCTTACTCTACACACCTATTAAATAAACTTAATGGTCTAGCTGTATGTGCACTGTATGTGAGATTGTTTCAGAACGCTCCGATTAATAATTAATTTATTTTTATTTGTTATTAGACATGTAGCCTAAAGCTTGTTTTAAATCTTACTTGGCCCATTATTTTTTCATCTTTCTTTCATTTCATCTTCCTTTCCTATGAATACCTGTATTAAAAGAAATGGAAAAAAAATGTGAAATGAAGTTATGAGTTCCAAAATTATTTAATATTGAAATTAACTCATAACTTTCTATATTTGCTGTATATTTCTGATTTATAGTAGCCCGATTGTTAAGTAAACTGTTTTAAGTACTAGTCCTTTATCCTAGCGATTTTATTTATGTACCCGACGGCTAATCTGTGAACAGCGTTGTGAGCTACAATAATGCTATGTGTTTTTTGTGTTACATATCTATTATCTATCCATACCGCAAAATTTTGTTCGTTTTAATCCCGTGAAGGATCGATCCGGTACAAGAAATTCTGCCGTTTGTCCCTTTAAAAAAAATCACCATCTCAAGAATGTATATTCAGAAATAAAAACTAGAGCAACTCGTGATTGAGCATCGAAAATAGATTAAGCCGTTACTTCTCTATTATACGAGTAGAAAAAGTAACATCAAGATGTTATGTCATTTGTTTGATGTGTTCATCAGTGACACGTGGCTCTAATTCTATTCAATTTCCGCTCCAGTGCTGATGGTACCACGACCACCATCCATTAATGTAGCTCCATTCATTGTATGTATGGAGAGATTTACTCTGATTCTTGATCTTGTTGAAATAACTTTTGATACGGTAATGAGAGTAGTGGTGGACCAGTGGTGAGATCCCAACTTACAAGTTCTAGGTCGCGCGTTTAAACCCAAGCTGCATTTTACCTTGTGTACTTTATTTCATAACCACTACTCTCAAAACGGTGAAGAAATAATGTCTTAGAATATAATAAAGACAACTATATAGACATGTGACATCAACAAAAACGGTAATAAAACTATAAAATCTTAATAGTCGCTACGCTAGGAGTTTTAAGGGCCTTATAGAGCCTATTTAGAAAGTTAGTAATTGTTGACAATTTATATCAGAAGGGGTTTTTATGAGCCAATGGTCCTTATTCTAATTGATCAGTAGATGTATGAATACCAAGTCTTAATTTTTTTTTAGATTGAATTATGACATCAATATGTATTTTATTTTTTTATGAACTGATTGACTTATTTATTAAATGGATTTGAATATTATACTAACATAGCTTTAAGTTTAAGTCGCTAACATAATAGGGACATTGAAATTAGTCTGAAATACATGAATTTTATTTTTATTTATTTATTTAATGTGTACTTTGAAATTAGGAAAGCAAAAGAGTAGGTAACGAGGTTCTTTGGAGTTGTTCCTAGAACCGTATATGGTAAATTTTGTGCCATTTTACTCTACAAGACTACTATGTATGTTGAGTTTTGTCGTTAAATCATATACAGATGTTAAAATTAATCTATTTTAGACTCGGAAGCAAACATCTTTTTTAATTGAATTTCTTAATGTTTAAAATATCTACTTAGAGTATCCAGTGATGTATATTTTAGCCATAAAACGTCCTAAAGCGTTGGTACTTCAAAGTAAGCGTTTTTATTACTAGTAGACGTCAGTATCTTTGATGTTTTTAAACGGTAGTGAATGTTTAACTTTTTTTTAAACATGCATTAAGGTTTAAGCAGTTACAAAACAGATTTTGAAAGGTCCAAATGTACCCGCGGCATACTCAATCTTACATAAAAATATAATTTATCGTTTTAATAAAAATTGTCAATTGGGAGATTAGCTATACACCTCCGAAATTTCAAATCCTAAACATTTTCTGTTTTCTTTACGACATATTTAATTAAGTACTATTTGGTTGAATTTGGATAATATAGGTATAATAATTTAACTTTTCTAACTTATTGTATACGCTGTATCTATAACTATCATACAACTGTCCTGTCACAGGTCTGCTGGAAGAAATATCATTTGAAATGGGCAGCACCTTTGCGGTCTTCTATCTATAAAGTGGTTCTTTTCATTTTTAGGTATATTTGTGTATATAAATAAACAATGTTTATGTACTTCATATTTTAATAAGTACGTGGAGGAAAATACGTTATTTATGTTAGCAGTGTTTATCAAATTAACGGCAATCTCCTAAACGTCAAACGGGGGTCAAATTTAAGTGGCGCAAAAATATTTGTAATGTAATTGAGGGTATGTAAACATTAAATTGTTAACTGCATATTGATTTTTTTGATTTCGAAATTTCTTGAATTAGCAATTAAAATACCGAAGTGATCATTAATTACCTTTGCTAAGTGATTAGCTATGTAAATAGTGAAACGGAAATTAATGCTTATAAGTGCAGTATGACGAAATTTCATCTTTATTATTTTTATTTTAAACCGACATTAAAGCTATTTTAAGTTCTTACGGTAAATCCTAAAGGTGTCTATTTATAATCTATTATATTATAGGTGGTAGATTATATTGCTGTCAGCGATAATACCGCCACTGTACTCGTAGATTTTGGTTTTCGTATAAGGCCCTTTACCCATGGCGACTTTTTGTCGTGATACTGTAGCACATACGCATCTATTCAGTGGCGATGCTGTAGCGCGTTGGCATCTCTTCTATACTGCGTTGTAAATGCGACTAACGCGCGTTAGTAACAATGCTTTTTACAGCATCGTCGCGATCGCGACATCGCTAAAAAGTAATTGTGGGCGAAGGGCCCAAGTCGTGTTACTTTTTTGGTGCACAATAAACTTTATCCTATTCTATCCTATCCTTGTAACTGTTCGTAGTAAGCCTCGTATCCGTTCATTGTACTTTATTAAACGTGTTTATTATATACTAAGTACATGGTCCATTTCCTCCGATTCTTCCTAGCCCCGCCCACACTTAGGAGGACAGTTACCTCGGTGAGGTCATTGATCTTCACTCTCTAGAAAGGACGGATACAGGCATTTAGTTACAATCCGTTCACATTTTTAACTGTCCGATTTTTCAGTTGTTGATTGACGGGCTTGTTTTTATTTTGACTGATCTGGTAAAGATATTTCCTGTTTGAGAATTAAGAGTAAAGATGTTATAGATGTAAATACGGATACTTATAGGAATAATAAAATATCGAACCCTGATACAGATGGAATTATTTTGGATTATCCGCTAGCTTCGGATAGTTTCGGATATCAAAATTACAAAAGTAAAATACAAATCGTATGGTTTGACTTTTATTTCTAGTTTAGATTATAATTTGTCTTTACAATTAGTCATATAAGTTAATCTTATTGTAGCCACTTTAAGTCCCTGCCTATAACCGAAATTATTGGCAACTTTTATATCGGTTTCGTTTACGGATATATTTTTTAACATCCTTTTACATATCACCTAAAGAAAGTTATTTTGTCCCTAAATATTTAATATAGTATGGGCATTTCCTTTATTGTATAAAGAATTCCCTCGCTTACTCGGGAGTTAATTATATAAATCTTTCACTAGCGTTCGGGAATAAAACGTTTAGAATTCAACATGCCGCCCGCGACTTAAAGGCAGTGCTATATCTCCGGGTCACATAATTTAATATTATTTCAATTATTCGATAGTTTTACTTACTGTTAGAGAGCTCCACAACATTCCTGATTAACTTTTTGTATGCCGTCAGTAATTAGAAAAACAATTAGAAAGCCATTGTGTCTCGTGTGGACCTACATTTCGGTATCCATTGAGTTAAAAGTTTAACGTCATGGCTTTTGTTTAAGCGGTACTTTCCTTCACCTTAATAGACCAATAAATTCATATTTCACTTGGTCGAATCGTTTACTAGTTATTTTGGTCTAATTTTATCTACTCTTTGGATAAAAGCAGGTGGTTTGGCAGGTCGTAAAAAAACAGTTTATTATACCATCGTACAGTTTAAAGAGGCTTTCACGGTTTGCTTCGTGATGTAGACTTTTTGTTTTTTTTTTTCATTATTGGTGATTTGGCATACCAGTGTTCAAGGTTAAAAAAAAAGTGTGATGCAATGTGCGAACTCATTGTGATCTTGTTATAGAAGTTATTATGAGTCACATGCTAGTGAAATAACTAATTATATCAAATAGGTTTATTTGGTATAATTTTTTACAGAGTAAAATGTAAGTATCTAACTGCACATGTATAGTATCCAAAATAACATTGATATGTTTTTGTGAAACTTGACACTGTTTCTTTATTATTTACTGCAAAAACATATAAATAGAAATACAAAGGGTATTTAATGTGTAAAGACGAGCTTTACTCAGATTTTGCGGCCTCCGGCAAACTTAGAAGTAGACGAATTTATTATCATTTCAGCCGAAATAAGTCCACTGTTGGACATAGGCCTCCTCCAAGCGTCGCCGCAACAACCAGTCCTATTCTTGGACTAAATATAAAAATATACATAAGAGAAAGAATACATAAGAGCACAAGAAAAACCTAAAATTAGTTAACGTACTACCTACATAAATAAATATGCGTACAACACATAAACCATATACATAATATACTTAGGTATTATGTACTTATTTTTAATTACATAAAAAAATACAATACTGCGGATAATTTTGAAAATGCAATTTATTTCAAGTTTGATAAAGAAAGATAAATAAAGAATTAGAAAAAAGAAAAAAAAGGTTTTTTGATGCCCACTATATCATTTGTGTATATTAATGTATTTTTAGTTTATAATTAGATGTAGGTATAGGTTATTATTAGAATTATAATTAAATGTATATAGTAATCTACTTATTAATGAATAGTAAAATTGAAAATGAAAAGACTTATAAATTATTGAAATAATAATAAAAAAAATGTATTAAACTCAAACTTCGGATATTTAATTTGATTTATTGTCGTGCGCTATGCATTTCTGGCATAACTTTCTAATGAATCGTGTGTCATCAATTCTATTTGAAGAGTTCGGTGAAAGTAAAACATTACGTCACGCAGAAGGTTAGCAAATAATATTATAGCAAAGAACGAATGGTTTCAACGAGAACGATGTCAAATGAATGAATGAGCGAGTGATATCCATGCTATATTTAGTTTTGTTTACAATTCAGATCACATCTCTATAGAAAAAGAGGGATCTTTGGATCAGACGAGCGTTCTGTCTGATCCAGGCAGCTAACAGATATCATATCCAAATAATTTTATTTTGAGGTTAGGTTGGTAAGTTACTTCTAGGCAAGCGTGCTCCATCGTCGGCCACATTATTGCTTACCATCAGGTGAGATTGTAATCAAACCCAATCATAATAAAATTGCTACTTAAATGGTTGTTTTATCTGCACGATAATTAGTTTCATTATATCACAAGTTTTCCAATACAATTTCCTTGTTCTATTTCATAGAACTTTCATATAAATAGTTTTCAAAAACCACACTGAATAAGTTCTGAAATAAATTCACTGCTTTCAGAACAGTTAAGTACTGAATCCGTGTTGCTACGGAACCTGCCTTTATTAACTAACTCCTGGAACTCCCGAATTGTCCACTTACCCACCAACATCTGGAGCTAAATGTACCCAGTTATAGAAAACTTACCTACTTATAATATACTTAAATAGCTAAACTTGATTTTTAAAATATCTCAAAACTTTCAAAACATTTCCCCATCTGTGGCTTCCGGTGTGTGTGTGTGTTGTTATGTGACACCCGACATTAAGAGTTTAACCTGGGAGAAACGGTGGAATCACGTTTTGTTAATATAGTCACCCATCCAAAGACCGACCTTGGCAGGCGTTGCTTTACCCTAGGGATCGTTACGTCTAGCTGTCATTACTTCGACGTATAAAAACCACCGATATGTTTATTTTATGGCTTACAGCTTTACAATGTTACACCAACGGAAATAAATTCTGATAATCTTTGTGGGATGTCATCAGCCCCGGATCTTCAATTTTTTTTAGGCGGGGCAAAAACTGAAAAATGCCGCCCCACCTACCTACTTATGTTTATTTTCACCTTGATCATCCATATAATTTCAGCTATCAATATGTTTTTTTTTTTATGGTAGGTGAAAATAGCCCAATGACGAATCCCGCTCTTGGGCGGAGCGGGAGACAGTGTTAGACTCTTACTGACTAAAAAACCTACCCCATTCCTTCCTTGCCTTATTCCCAGAGCCGCGGTAACACTTTCGCACCAACCCTCGGCTCCAGAAGACTTCGACCATAAAGGGCCCCTACAGTTTGCTGACAGCTCCTTGAGGCACGCGGGAACAGTGCGCGCCGTTGACGACTTGGACTCGGTCTGGACAGTTACCAGACGACTGGACGGCGAGCTACCCATTGCTCACTGTCCGCGAGTCAGTGTCTACGGTGGCCGGATATCGGCGGGATCGCGGCGGTGACGGCTACGGCGAGGGCGCTGTTGCCTTTGCCTTATGCGGTCGGCCTCCTGCTTTACAAGCGTAACTGCTTCGCAGAAGGAGGCGACCGCCTGCCATTCCTCTTCGCTGCAGACCATGGACTGAACCAAGGCCCGGCGCGAGAGGTCGCCGCCGCCGATCACCCTCACGAGGACACGACGATGCTCTTCCCAAGCAGGGCACACCTCCACCGTGTGCTCCACCGTGTCCTCCGGGCTTGCCATACAGTGGCGACACCCGGGCGTCTCTTCCGCACGAATCCGATGCAGGAATCTCCCGAACTTCCCATGTCCGGTGAGAACCTGCGTCATGCGGAAGGTGAGGACGCCGTGAGGTCTACCCAGCCACGCCTCAAAGAGGGGACTTACCGCCGAGTTTATGGCCTGGGTTGTGACAGTGGCTGTTTCCACTTCACCATGAGATCCCACCGGAGCTCTTTCCGCCACGCCTCGACATGTTCAGGCAGCGGAGTTTCGCCCTGGCGTTGCATCTCCACGCGCAGATCGTGCATGCGTGCAAGGACTGTTGCCTCCAAATCCTATGGTGGTAGGCCAGCAAGGAGGCTCGCCGCCTCGCAGGACACCTAGCGGTATCCCCCCACCATCCGGACGGCCATGACCATCAAGGGTTGGGGTACCGGCGGCGGCCGACGAGATAAGGATCACCGAGCCGCTCAGGTCCTGAACCCAGTCAGCTCTGGGCAGGACAAAGTATGGCTTGGAGACCACGGTGACGTTTATCAACCACCGCGCCATGCTCTGGAGTAACAGATCCTGAGCGGGGGCGCAGTGGTTGACATTCGCCTGGAGGAGACGAAACGGCGCCGTAATTGGCAGTCCATTGTCTCCTCGCGAGCCCTCTATGAGGGCACTGCCGCAGTTGTTGCGGCGGCGGCGACGGCGGCAGCGGTTTTAGAAGCAGCTGCGGCGGTGGCGGTGGTGCTAGCGGGCCGACGGAGTCTCGCCTTGAAACAAAACACTGTCGTGGAGAGAGATCGACGAGGAAGTTTTCGAATATAGATTTATCTCTTTCGCACTCACAGTAACCAGACGCCTGCAGCGATCTGCGATTTCTGCAGGCGAGCGGGAGCCGGGCAAGTATTTTGAACTATGCCTACGCGCCTCGCGAATAATAAATGTTCGTGCAGTCGTGCAGCATATCTCACTCCGCGCTCAGGGTATCGGTCAAGTTGATATGGCCATAAAATTGCTGTACTTGTGCTATTATTTATTCCGTGGTCAAAGTTAAATAAATGATGAGTTGTCCATTGGTCTATGAAGTGTCAATTTGGCCGCCCCCTGAATTTGCCGCCCGGGGCATGGGCCCCGGCTTGCCCCCCCCTAGATCCGGGGCTGGATGTCATTTCACTTGCACACCTTCTAATTTCCTTTCTGAGCTTCTCTCCATTTTCCTCAGTGAATCAATAATTCCTTCCGCACAACGTTTACTAAGACTATCTAAAAGAAAACCCGACGTGTACATTGTATTGTAGAAAAGTTGCGGGTCCTTTACTTTCGACTTTCACTGACGTGTCGCAACTAGCGGCTCGCGGACTCTCCTATTGACCTTTGAATGGACTCAACAATCAACTATGGTAATAAGTGACTACCATAACAATGTGTTCTACAAGCTATTGCTTTGGCTTCGCTCCCATGGGGCCGTGGTTTGTTCCGTTGTAGGAAGTTTTTGAGACAAAACTTGCCTGCCACGGGCTTCCCGTCCAATTACAATTTACTAGCTTTTGCCCGCGGCTTCGTCCGCGTGGTATTGAGGTTGGGATTGGGGTTTCCGGGATAAAAAATAGCCAATGTCCTATTCCGAAGTGTATCCTATGCCTGTGCTAAATTTCATCCAGATCCGTCCAGCCGTTTTGGCGTGGTTGAGTAACAAACATCCAAACATCGTAACTTTCGCATTTATAATATTAGTAAGATGTATCTTCAAGAGAGAAAAGACTCTTAAGAAACTAGTGCGCCTCACCATCAGCGATTGCATCAGTGCTTACCATCAGGTGGGATTGCAGTCAAGCATTAGTTCGTATTAGTGTGTTATGTGATTTGACCAATACATATTTACCGTATGGACTTTAAAAGAGACTTTGTCATCTAAGTTTGTTTCGGTGTTTCTTCTTAGGGTAGTCAGCTAGGAAACACCGGCCTCATCTAGTTTAAACTGACGAAAAAAATGACTTGTAAAAGTGTTTTTTAATCCTATTTGTAGAATAAATGTCATTTATCATTTAGCAAAGATACCTTTGTATTAAATTACCTTTTCCTCTGGGCCTTATTCTAGCTTTGAATTTTTCGAAGAAACCTCGCATTTTTCCGGAACGCACAAAAAATATACATCCCGACGTTGCTGTGGCCTATGACAATCATTAATAATGTAACTTTCTTTCAGTGAAAATATTTTCGTAATCTGATTATATCATCGCTAATTGACGTGTATCGGTCCGAGGTGCGTTATTTTTTCTTAAATGTTCACTCCATACTGAGGTAGGAGCCTTTTGGCCTCGCACAGGTTTCTTGTTTTATTTTGATTATTAATTATGTGATTTTTGTTAATTAGTAGTAATGTGTCATAAATAACTGTCACAGTATAGGTATTTCTTCTTTGTTTTCTGTTCTCTCACATTCAAAAATTACTTTTGACAAAAATAAAAAACAATTTTACCTTCTTGCAATAGCAGTGTAGATAGGGATTTGATTAGATAAATCTACAGTTATGCCCTTTGTTAAATCACGTTCAACATTATTTTGTTACGTGAAGATCCCGTGAACTGTCATACGACAGCGAAAAGAAATTTCATCTCAGTCCGCGTAGAGACTATTGAGAAACCTGTTCTGTCTCGCTGGGTAGACCTGCTTTTACTCAAGTAGGTACAACATAATGAATTACGATGATTTCATGCTGATTAACTTACGTAATAGCAAGGTAACTGATTTGTTTTGCAGGATTACGCACTAGACTCAATTAACATACATTAACATAGGAATCTTTGAGATAGCTAATGATGAACTAAACGAATTGGAACAGAACCAAGACTGATGCAAGCATTTTGCAGTATAACTACATCATTATTAAAAATCTAGGTAGATAACCAGGGAATGAAACGCATATGAATTTCTTATTTAAAGAAAAAAAAATAAGAAGTCGTTTCTTAGTGGTTCTTATGGGATTAAAATGTGCATAAGTCAAAATTACGTTAATATTTACTGAGATTTGACATGCTGTAAGTTTATATGCCAATATTGGTCTAAAATAGCGCTTAAAACATACACTTAAAAGCATGACCCTTTGTAATAGGTATCTATGTTTTTAAAAAGAAAAGATTTCATTTTGGTTAATACCACTTAGGTACCTCTGGTTTTAATTAGACTACATCATCCCATTGCTGGACAAAAATCTCGCCATACCATTCCAGCCTTTTTTGTTTGGTCTTCCCCGGTAAACCTGTCTTTATTATCACGCCATTACTCGTATATTAAAAACTAGCATTCTAGCTAGCGGCTTCGCCCTCGTAAAAAGAGTTTCGCACAAACTTTGGACACGCGTTTATTTATTTATTTATTTTTATTTGTTTAATTACGCTCGACTCCACTCCAACGAATTATTCACTAGTACATTTTAGGGGTACATTATTAAACTTAAACTCTAGAGTGAATTTGCCACTTAAACGTGTGTACAGCATTTGCAATCCCTTTAGGGGGATAATTTTGGAAAATCCTTTCTTAGTGTTCGCCTATGTCATAAAAGGAAACCTTGTGCGAAATTTCACTCTCCTAGTCCAAGTAGTTTCGGCTGTGCGTTGATATATCAGTCAGTCAGTTTATCCTTTTATATATATAGATAAAATAGAACATAAATTATCGGCAGGAAGATTACCAAATCAACAATCTTTCAAAATCCGATTTCCTTCGCCACTATATGTTTAAAATATCAAAACTTCGTCTACAATATAATTAAAAAGTAATTTAATACAATAGGCGCTGGACAATGTTGAGATGATATCTCGACACATGATTACGAAAACAATGGATTTTTGAGATTATTCGTGATTGTAATAAATTGTGTGATATGCATCAACATATTTTCTATTTAGTATGCAATTTATTGCAGTAACTGAGGATGTTCTAACATTCAGACCAAGGTCTAATATAAAATATTTCAAATTGAAAATAATACAAAGCCAATGCTTTCTTAACTTTGATTATGGTTCTTTTAGCATTGATCTTGAAATCTTTCAATTAATATTTATTAATGAAAGTTTGCGTTTAGTATATCTTAATGAAAATGAGTTAGAGAACAAAATAAATATTTGCATTCTTTACTTCAATACTTTCTTAAAAGTAATTTATGTAATCGCGTATAACTAAACTTAACATAAACAAAGTAAATTCAACTCAACCAAAAATATTTTTCCCCGCAAGTCGTACCAAATGAATGGCATTTCGTACCTACGACTACGAAAAAATATTTTCAGTTTGCAACTCATCCTATGTCTCTTTTAAACGACTTCAAAAACCTCCTTCGGTTCAATGTTCAGCTGAATGTATTTTTGTTTTCCAATCATATTCACCGTTTTTCTATCCACTGTGGACAGATTTTGATTTTTTTTTTTTGGCTCTGTTCTCAAACAACGTCTTCGGTACAATAAGTAAGAAAAGATATAACATTTTTTTTGTCAACACCATAATTAATTTCTAAAGTTCTTACTTAAATTAAGTCATAAGCTAAATTAACATATTCACTAAAGTGATAATGAGGTAACATGTACTTAGTAAAAAAATGTTCATACTTTCGCATTTAATTTCACTTTTACTAAGCGTATTTACATTAAATGCAGTAATTGGTCAGGGTAGCGGTACATAGAGGTAATTATTTTCAAACTTACACATAGTCACGGTCAGTGAGCGAATGTGTTTATTCACACATTAGGTAATTGAATAATTGCACACGCGGTTAATCTTGCGGGTGACTAAAATGGCGCTTGGGTTATGAATAAAACAAAATGGCGGAACAGTTTTGTTTACTGTATTTTATTTGGCTGTTACCAGCGACTTCGCATGTGTGATAAAATGACTGATAGAAAATGCCTATGGCATTAAGTCCGTCTTACTTAAGCATAAAGTTTTAATAAATAAATAAAATTTAAATTGAAGTTAATTCCGCCAAATTTTCCGCAATGTTATTTTTACTACTACATAAACTTTAATTCATTAGCCTCAAGCGAACGCCGGCGTTCGCATACCGATTGTTATTTAATTGTGTCTGTAATTACAAAATCGAAAGGTTAATAAATAAAAAGTACTTATCTTATTTTCTAAGTGGTTCAGGACATGGTCCCGTGAGTTTTAAAGTTTGATCCAAATCCGTATTTTTATACAGCCTTTCGAGTGTGAAGAATTCACCTTTATAATATTACTGCTAAATATTACATCACTAACTTTTATAAAATTAGTCGTAAATATAATATTTGACTAATTTTTTTACTCATCACGCCTCAACGGCAGTTCGGTTTTGCAGGAAATTCGAAATATGACCTGGAATAAACCGTAGTATTTTTATATCCCCGCTATATATTTTTATGCTTCCTTCAAGTAGATATCGCTGCTGGAAAAGTCAGTTTTCAATAAAAACCTGAATGTGAAATAACTTGTGGTATATTTTCGTGACTATAACACATAAGTTACACGTATTATTACCACCAGTGTATCATTGCCTGTCAATTACGCGTTCTTAATATACGTTGGAGCGAATCCATTACACCAATTTCACTGAACCAGAGTGGCATTTATTGATAATATGGTAGAGTTACCAAGAATCAATTAAGTGAGTAGTTGTGGTAGGTTATTGGAGTATTGATGTAAAATGTACATAGGCAAAACATGGCTGTTTATGCACAGCGATGTCAATATACAATACCAATAATACCAATAATGTCAATATACAATGCCTTCGCACGTGATTTCGTGCTATTTGTTTGAAAAGCAAGTGTTCGCATAGATCATAAAATATTAAGCGTTTTTTTTTTATATGGTATTTTGATAATTATCCAAGAACGTAAATAAAAAGTTTTTATATTTAAATTTGGAAAGTTAACAACTTTCCGTTAATTCGCTCAAGTTCAAAGAGTTAATTAATAAAAAATGTAATGTCCTTCTGATCGAATATTGGCCTCAATGGCCAACTTCAACAGGTTATTCTAGTAGGTACAGTCTGTACCCTAAGTTACCTACCCCACACCCCTTTGAAAAGCTATTAAACGGGCGGTTTAGGTAATTTAGGGCACAAACCCTACGCGAATATTATAATGCACAAGTGTGTGTTTAAAAACACAGAGTCACTATTTATTCCTTTACTCTCAGATACAAATGGGATCGCTAGGGAAAATACCACAAATACTTTTTGAGGCACGGAGATGTTACACCACCACTGCTCACAGATAAAGTCTGAACTGCAACCGAAAAATCTCGACCCGAATGTCACACCCAACACCTTGTGATTACTTAACGGAGCAGTTAATTTATAATATGTATTTAACACTAAAGTTATTACTAAATTCGTGTTACCTGGTCAGTATGATTGAGTAATTTTTTAGCAGTCAAACGGATCACTTGACTTGCGTTTTTATGATTGATTGATATACTACCTTTCTGCCCCCGTAGCCAAGTGACTATTGATTCATTAACGTCAAACACTACTAATTGGCCACGCCTTCAATTTGTTCTGACCATGTGACTGAGCTTCGAAATGACGTCGAAACGAAGGAAGCGTGAGAAGCGTGGCCAGCACAAAGCGTTTGACGTTAACGAAATGGTAGTAAGTTTTGCTAGGTCGTAATAGAACAGGCCCTGTTCTATACATTAACCACAAGGGGAATAAAACAAAATGACTTTAGAGTTTAAGATTAACAAAAACCAGAACCAATACATTTATCATTCTCACGTAAAATTAATGTAAAAAAAAAGTAAACAAACTGCAGCATTTTAAGCACCCTTAGTTACACCACGCCTGTTTGGATGCGCTTGGTCTCTTTCAAGTTTTTGTGTGTTTTGTGGTCGAAAGTGAAACTAAACAATCGCACAGTCGTCAGTTACGCATGCGACTAAAAAACGCATTATGTTTGACGTATTAGGTAAGTTGTGACCTGTTGAGTTATCACTCAAGACGTGGGGTGTTGCGTGTGTGTTTACTTATTATGTGACTGATGACTTTAAACGTCAAACACGCTTTAGTTAATATAACATGGTCCAATTTCTATCACACAACGCCGTCTAGGCTCAAGCTAAGCAGAGCTTGTGTTATGAGTACTAGACAACTGATAAACATACTTATGTATTTCTAAATACATACATATTATAGTTAAATTACTCCCAGACACAGAACAAATGATCGTGCTCATCAAACAAACATTTGTCCTGGGTGGGAATCGAACCCACGACCTCCGGCATAGTATCACTAAGTTCTACTAGGCTGACAGGCCAGTCAAAAAGTTGATCAAAGCGATGACATAGAGTGATCGTCTTTTATTTATATCGATTAATGATCAATACAATACATTGTGACGGAATACGGCACGTATTAAAAAAAAATAGCATTGCATCATCCTTACAATGTTCCCACTGCTGGGACTAAGGCGTCCTCTTTCGGAGAGGGTAAAGAATATTAAAAAAAAAAAACTCTTAAATAAATAATGAGAAAAATGCTACTATCCAATTAAATAATGAGAAAAATGCTTTTAAATAAATAGTACCTATGTATTTTAAAAATAACCTTAAAATAAAAGAGAATTAAAGAAACTTATTTTCGAGAGTAAAATCACACTAATATTATAATGGCGAAATTTTGTGTATGTTACTTCTTAACTCTTGAAATTCAGGACGGGTTTCGATAAAATTTGGTACACGGGTAGACCATATCTTGATACAGCCAATAGGATACTTTTTATCTCAGAAATATGTTCTTTTGGGATAATAGTCTCTATTACTGCGCGGGCAAAGCCGCTTGCAATAGCTAGTCATTTAATAAATTCACAACATAACGACCACTTAAAAGATATTAAGGACAGTTGATATTACATGTCCTTAGTCACTAAGATTTACATTTGACATTAGCTAAAATAACGTATGTTATTATTTATTAGAACACGTTTTCCGGATAGGTACAAGTTTTATCAACGTCTACCTTGGAAATATTATGCAAACAAATGTGTGTTACAAAGCAAAAAACGTATTTTCGCTTACAGTTATGCAAATATTGAAATCCTACCTAGGATACGTGATTAATCTCGTCGGATATTTAAAAAAAAGCAATCATTTCAACACTATTTTTACCCAACTACAGCAAAGTCCAAGGAGGGTTTTTTTTTATGGTGGGAAAAATCATCAAATGACGAATCCCGATCTTGGGCGGAGCGGGAGACTGTGTCAGACTTCTACTGACTAAACGACCCACCTTTCCTTCCTGCCTTAGTTCCAGGGCCCCGGTGTTCCGCTTTCGCATCAATCCTAGGCCCCAGAAGGAAGTCCAAGGAGGGTTATGATTTTGACAATCTATGTACAGTACGGCCGTCGGATCTTGGCACGTCAGAAGTTACGCCCTGCGAATTTTAGCTCTACGTATCAGAACTCGACACATGAGGTACCTATCGTTAGAACCGTCTTCGTCCGCTGAACATAGACTACGTAACTTTTCATATAACTCCATGAGGCGGCCTCTAGCTGAAAAAGCAATGTATTAAAAAATAAAAATGAGACACATACACCGTATTTAATTTCATTTAAGAAATGCTTTTAGTGAACTAGTGTACTTTCTCAAAAATACCATCAAAATTCAATGAAATGATAAATGAAAAAAATATGTGAGAAAAAATAAATAAATCTGTATATCGTGTTTGCTATCATTTAAAAGGATTTCAGTTGTGATTATCAAAAATATTTTCATCAAAATTCAATATAAAAATTCGATATCAAAAACAGTAAAAGCACAGTGATAAAAAAAACTAAAACCGCACTAGGACAAAAAAAATAGTGTTACGATTGGTACCTATACCTACGACTTTTCTTTTTGTTCTGTTCTTGCTTCTCTAGTAACCTTGTTTATTTCAATATCCTGAAAATCTAGTTTCATACTTTTTCAGCGTCGTTTTTTCTTATTGTAGTACGTTTCGTTTTTTCTTAGCCTGTTCAATTGAGAATGAGTCTGTCAAAGCTTGCTTCCTTTTTTTCCTTTTAGGTGGAAAATCATTAAATTATACCTCACAATCGCAGACATTAGGAGAAAAAACTTCCAAAAACGTTTCGTTCTACGTGACGCTGCAACGTTGCTCAACGTCTCGCAACTTGCTCCCTAACATTTTACAACGCATTTTCGTGACTCATCACATGTTCCTGGATTTAGCAGCGTTGCGCGTCATTTGCGGGGACATTTATTCCCCTAATGTATCTGGGGCTAATGCGCCTGGCTCGTACTCGTAAGTTGGGGGCGTAACCATTCGGCCACCACTGCTCGATGCATCGTAATTTATTTCATGACCACTGCTTTCAAAACGGTGAAGGAAAACATCGTAAAGAAACCGGCATGTCCTAGAATCAAAAATTCGAAGACATGATATCCACGAATTCACACTGGGCCCGCGTGGCCAATTGCAGCTCTTTCCGTCTCATAGAGAGGCGGCCTAAGTCCCAGCTGTGGGAACATTGTAAGGCTGTTGCAATGCATCGTTCATTCACACTCAGAGAGGGAAGAATCTCCAACGTGTAAGAGGGAGTTCCAGACCTTTACAGCAAAAAAAAGGTCCTTTCAGTATCTCTGCGTTCCAGGGTCACGGTAACTCCATCAATCAATGCCTCAGCCCTGGCATCGATTATACCAGAGCACTCGCACAAAGCACCTACTCAAAAAGAAACGTCTGGAGGTAGCATAACAATCGAATCACTTGTGAAATCACGACACTATCGAGTCATTGCGATAATAGGGTATCACACACTAATGTGTAGGCGATGGAAGCGCGACGGCTGAATATTATTAACTGTCAAGGGTGCTTATACGGGTGATGAAGTGTGGCGTAAGGTACGAGACGTGGCGAATAATTTATCTTGGTAATTAAATAGCAAACCTTTAGTGGCTTGATGAATAAATCAAGCAACGTATATGAAGATTTGTTAGTCACCATCCTGATAAATGTTTAGCCGGTTTTGTATTCAAACCTTATAAAGTAAGTCAAGTATAATGAGAAGAGTAAGATGCTTTGTTTTAAAAATTACATTGACCCTACTGTTTTGAATCATGAAGTAGTATTTTGTTTGTTTTGTTGTATTTTGTTTTTAAGCGTCGTCAGCATTCTCCATAAAAGCTAACAAGAGCCATTTATATTAGATGGAAGAAAGTACTAACTGGCTTTTAATAACTGTACATAACAGCAGCCTTTAAAATAATTACATTCATTATATAAGTAATTGCTGTATTTTTAATTGATCAAGAATTGTCCTTTTTCAACTAAAATTATTCGATCGATATCGTCATGAAAAAATCCTCATCCGCAGTTCTCAAAAAATCTCTGCCATGCGCTGTATCCCACTACTTGCACCCCGCTAAGTGTTAGGCAACGGTAACGTGTCTATAACGAAACGGTCCGCAACGCTTCGCCAGCGCGCATTACATATCGCACGGACGTGTAATAGCTAATTGACTGTACTTAGCTATCATTTGCATCGTATACTAAATGGTTTAGATCGGACGAGGAGTTTAATTCTGATGAAATTGCAATAACTTAACATGTTGTTGAATATTAGTTGGTATCACCATACATTATGGAGCAGTGGTAGCCGAGTAGTAACGGCCCCGACGTACGAATCAGCCAGGTGAAGAAAAACATCGTGAGGAAACCGGCATAGAACCATAAATTCGAATACATGTGACATCTACCAAGCCACACTGGGCCTGCGTGGTGAATTATGGCCCATTCCCTCTCCTTGAGAGGAGGGCTGTGTCCTAGCAGTGAGAACATTACAAGGCTGATGCTATGCAACCATACACTATGTACATACATTTAAACTGCCCCTAAGGACTGAAGATCGGAACAGTGACTGTCGTGCGTGATTCGATCTCCAGAATGGTTTATAAGTGCTATTACATTTTTCCATTAGGAATTTCTCTGTATCTGCTCGTAGTCCGAAAGTTGGTGGTGGTGATATCCCCGTGTCTTAGAAAGCAAGTGAAGCTGTGATATTACCGTCTCATCAGACTATGAGAGCAACGAAACAGAGAGTGCACCTGTGTTTGTGCAAACGCTGAAGCTTTATACTGTCTCCATTAAGATTTGAAGATAGTTCCTGTGGGAAATTTATGTTTCGATTCTCAATATTGAAATTAAAGAACTATCCTCCTAAACAATACTCCCAATTGTTAAACACGCGGACACGAATCACAATACTTCATTCAAACATCACAAAGATCATTGTCTCATTCAATCTAATGTTTATTGATCTTTGGGAAGCTGCCTGCTTATAAACATTGTACCTACTGTATTAGATATAAACAGAGAAGTAACTGGCATAGCCTAAAAAATTGCCAAACTTAAGTGACAGTGAATAGGACACACATTGCTCGTAGGCCCAAAACGTTCTGGAGGGACAAACGCCAACTAGATGATTCAGCGTTGGTAGGCCTCCCAAAAGGTGGACTGGTGGGGAATCCAATGGATGGAACCGGCCAAAATTTCAAGATCCGCAAGTTTCTGTTGTTGTCCCAATGTTCTATGCACGTCCATGTCCTATGTATAGCAGAGAAATCTAGCCAAATGTATTATAGAGGTCAGATAGACAGACGCTCCACTTTATAATTACTAATAACCAGCTACATCCGGTGTGACTGGACCCAATATGGTTAGATAAAGGCTGGGTAGATTGATTCTAAATAACTTCCTCATTCATTCTACCAAACAATAAAAATGTCATGGCGATTGAATCCAGTTAGTGAAAAACGTTTTCCAAAAAAGGACTTAAAAAAAGACAGCGTCTCTAGATCTGTCTACAATCATTTTTTTCTATTTTTTCAATCTGACACAATCTCTAAGTACTACTCTTTACCCGCCTTCCCTTTCAACTCCAAATCGTTGCTAAATCTATATCCATTCCGCAAAGGTTACATTATCTGGGTGATTCATCCTTCTTTCTATTGTTTTGTCTGATTGATGGTATTACTATGTCTTCTTTCGTATAAAAATACGTCGTATGCCGTATTCATATTGCAATGTAGCTTAAAACAATCTATCAATGATATTCGAATGTTTTATATTAAATGGGGACATAAGATCTAGATATAAAGTTGTTTCTGTTTTTGGATGGAATCAAATCATCAAATAATGTGTCTAACTCGGACGTGATGTGACAGGCAGGGTCACATTTTTACTGACTGAAACCCTTAAATTGAAGAGCCCTAGTAGCTCTTTCAAACCCGCAGCTCGGGCAATTTAAAATATGTAGCTAATTCAGCATCAGTATTGTTGGCAACACTAATGCTGAATAAATTGGCGTCTGATAGGTGCCCAATGAAGTATCAGACGCACATTTAAATAACGCCATATACGACATTATTTTAACACTTTACTAAAGATGTGATACTAATGACATGACTACACATGACATCAACTCTCAAGTGATTATTTGACAACTCATTCATGACAAATAATGAATCACTTACAGAAAGGAAGTACAGAGGAAATAAGTTACATTGTTGTTTTATAAGATGTATGAGATGGAACATTCTATTGAATTACATTTGGTATTACACTTGAAATTTGAGCTTAAATCGCTATCCAAATAGTTAAGAATATTTATACTATGAAGTCTAGGCTTCGTGGCAACGTGGCAAATGCCAGGTTTCTGGGCACGTTTCCCATTGATATCGATGTGGATTATTTTTTTGATGCCCTATGTGTTTTTTTTTTGTACACGTTTGTGCATATATTATTATTTTTAGCCTGTATACACCTTACCTTGTATTAATATAATTATAATAATGTAAATAAATATTATGTATTTTAATATCAACTTAGATATCAATTCTAGCTGAACCAACTTCATAAATATTATGTTTACATATAACCTAGTTGATAATATCCTTCTTTTAAAACCTGTTCTCTTTTGAATCCAAGCCATTGACTCTGAAACAGCCTTCAGTGCTGTAATAATATTTGTCAAACATCGTAATACTTTACGAGAAGACACACATAACCATTACGGTAATACCAATAACAGTCTAAATCCAGTCGGCCTACCAGTTCTGAGAACACATATAAATGGTATTGGTACTTGTATTTTATTGCAAAACGAACAACACAGTCGGGATGAATATCTCGCGACAGACTCACAGGATATGCTAATTTTAGCGGCATCCATTTCGAGATCTTGCTTGAAGCGCTTTATAGCCAGGAGCCGGTTTTGTAGGCTTGTAAAATATAATTCATCGACATTGCTGCCGTTTTGTATTAATATATGTCTTGTATCTTTGAACGGACCGCTAAAGCATGTTGGGAAACTATGATGTAGTCTTATCTTAGATTTGCCTAGCGAAGCATGTGATAAAGTGCAACCGCTGCTGATAATGAAATGTGTTTCTCTGGCATTCATCATGTCTTTAATAGATAATTTTATAGATCTAGAGATAGATCACCACTTTCTTTGCAATAGCGCAGATGTGATAAGTGTAAGCATTTATATACAAATATATATACACTTAAAAAACTCTTACTATTCAAATATGGACCCGTAATACTTACCTTAGGGACGCCTGCATTCTTCTATCGAGAAAATACACTTTGAATTAGCATTTCTTTCGTATAGCATCGTATTTGTCATCGATATGTAAGCTGTTACCATCCAAGGCACATCCTTAATAAGAACCCAAACTTGTCGTCAGTATTTTGACTACCAGAGCGAATGCAAGTCGTCGTCGCGTAATTTAAGCAACTGGTTCAAAGGGATAAATAAAGATCGAGGTTTATTACGATTCCGAACCGAAACAACGGTTTAGTGCACCGAAATTAATTTTATTAGGCTCGACAGATTTAGAACAAGGTAAATAAACATTTGGTCTATCGGTTTCAGCTTCTTTACTGAAATAACTTTACAAACAGGCCAATTCAAGAACAGTAAATACTTATAGGAAAAGGTCATCAATTGACTAAGATTATAAAGCTATCTAATAGCGAAATATGCTGTTGACTGCTACCTCCCAGGATAGAAATGATATAATGAAAAAATATATAGGGTCCCTGGGCATCAATAAAAACAAAGGAAGGCTTTTTCGCAGCACTCGAGCTATATTCTTGATTATTTCGGCAAAACTTTTTATAAATCAATTTATACAAAAATAGGAAGAAATCTTTGATATTGTTACTCGAATCTGCAATCGTGTATAAACATTGGTTTTCAAGTTTGTCACATTGAATATAAGTCAATACATTCAAAGACATTCAAGTCCATAGTAACTCATGACCAATCGTTTAGCTACCTAAGGGCCCTTATTCGAAGGTAATTTTACTACATTGCCAAAGAAGCACACTTCAGAAAAAATAGACAAATAATAAATTGGTTTGATTAATGGAACCCAAACAATTCAAGGCCCTGATTTCAATGGCACACACAAAGAAGTGTTAAACATAAACGCATCAATTACTTACGACATTTAACCTTGATCTTGTGTTTATGATACAAATGAACAAGAAAAGCACAATGCATCTCCCACGTTTTTGTGCGTCTGCGCGGTTGGATCATGTCACGTAATGATAAGCATCACCTCCGTTTAACTATTTACTCCCATGCCGTCGGATTTACATCGTTTTTTCATTTGATGAAGTATTTTGCAATCAATTTCAGTTCCTGTTCGAGTAGAGCAAGTTTGTAAAAGAAACTATCGATAGTTTCTTTTGTCTTGTTTGACTGATTTTTAACTGTCTCTATCGCATTGTCATTCTGCCAGTGTCAAATTTATCAGTGTCATTCTACCAGTGTCAAGTTTAGAAAGTATTTGGTTTTCGATAGGTACAACATAGACACTTTGTTTATCATAAGACTGCGCACAGGTTCTAATTTGTAGAGTATTTGACAGCAAAGTCAGCAAATGTAACAAGTCAGCCTTCTCGACGAGTTAATCATCAATGCATTGGAATTCTTAGGTCCTTTTATCTAGATTACAACTGTTTCAATAATTGCAATATTTTCCAATACGCACTGAGGCACAAAAACTATTAATTTGCATTAAAAGAATCACTGAACTTGCCTCGAAAACTCACGCCAGAGACCCATTCATTGTTTCTATTGATAATAACTACAACTTCTTTACTATACAATAAAGTATAAGTACACATACACTTGAAGAACAACCGTCAATCAAAAACCACCTATTAATAAATAAACCACGAAGCAAAGACTAGGTGTCTTTCTAATCGATATAAATAGACAAATAACGAACGACACATAAATGACCAACACTTTATAGATAATATGCTCGTATTATAGCACCCCGGTAACAAACTTACATTGTTTTTATTCTCACTAGCTTTCATGCGGAACAAGCGTCGAATAGAAAAGGACTTTCTTCTAATAATAGGGGCCTATTACGAGAGAAACCGCACAGCTGCTCAATAGTAATGGTCGCCACATCGATATCGATTATTTCATTCGATTGTGCATCGATAAAAAGAAATGTGGTTTCGATCTCTCCAATCATTATCTATATTGGACACTTTATTGTAAAATAAACAAGTTTATGAGGCAATCAAATGCCTTTTTCAAATCTGTTTCTCTAAGAACTAGCTTTAGCCAGTGGCTTGGTTTGCGTGAAAGTAGCACCTATATGCCAAAGGAACATACACCCAGGATAAAAAGTGTATTGTGTGCCACGTAATATCCAAATCCGTTCAGACGTTTACTCGCAAAGAAGTATTAGAGATCCAACTCAAAAAAAAATAAATATTATAATAGTATATTATTGAATTCAAGTATTTTATATATTTTTATAATGGTGTTTAATTTTTTAACAACCTCTAGTTTTGATTTAGGTCTATGTTTACCAAGCTTGCGAAATACATACAAAACCATAAAAACTGACGTATTAATAAAATTAGTGTCATTAATACTCAAATATCAAGAAGCCGACGAGGTATAAAAATACCTCACCGGTCCAAAGCAAACCAAATCAGTTAGACTAATCAACTTACTTGAACATGAACATCTTCCACTATCGGTGTCTGTGTTATCTATCAGGGATGTACACTATTAAAGATGTGTACTATTAAAGTAAAGTAACTTGGGGATCTTTAAGACAAGAGTGAATAGATTACTTCTAGGCACGTGCTCCGACGTCGACCACATCGTCGCTTACCATCAGATAAGATAGTGGTCAAGCGCGAAACTAAATATAGGTAGTAAAAAAATACGTGGCATTAACACAAACCCAGGACGCATAATAATGTAAAAAGAATGTGCTTACTTACTAAGCAATTGGCATTGTTCCAAGTTTAAAACACAAGTGTGCCATTATAGACGTAGAAACAATGATGGAAACACATAGGATTAGTAAGTACAAAAAATCTCCATTAAGTACCTTTGTAAGATGCAAGTCAAGGATTTCTTCCTACATGTAGTAACATTAACATCCGTCAAATGTCTGTTACATGCTGTTGATGTTAGTAAATTATCGCTTAGGGCAGAAGGCTGAATACCGCAATTAGATTGTTTATTTTTTCTTTCACATTTGGAACTACTTACTCAGTAACTCCTGGATACTAAGTGCTCTCATATAGGTACATTGAAACTCGCATACAAAACACCCAAACCCAGAATAACTATTTATTTAACACTTCATAATGGTACAAAGGCGGACTTATTGCACTTATATTTAGAAGCTTTTCTACAATTTCTAACATGTAAGAGCGTTTCGCTTATAATGGGCCTTATCAGAAGGCTTAAAATCACCCAAAGGGCAATGGAAAGGCTATGCTCCGAGTTTCCTTGCATGATCGAATCAAAAATTAGGATGTCCGCAGGAGAACCAAGGTTGCCAAACTTTAGAAGCAATGGGCAGGGTACATTAGGTACTAACAGAGCAGGTGGTCGTTGGGACCGAAAGGTTCTGGAGTGACGACCGCGTATCGGTAGACGCAACGTTGGAAGGCCTCCTATAAGGTGGACCGAACGACCACGTGAAAGTTGCGGGAATCGTTGTGGCGAAATTTGGGGACCTATTTCCAACAGTGGACGTTTCTGGAGGGCAATGATGTTGATGAAGATGAAGAGCGTTTAATTTTATATATTTTTACTTGCCGGATTTTAAAGTTGGTAACCTAACCACTTCGATTATAAGATTCAATATGATGTCCCTTCTTCTCAGTCGGTACACTCTTGTCTGAGTGGTCGTGGATCACGATGAGTGATCATCTTGGTCATACGGCGCCATTCATCGCGGACTGCAGCTTTCCTTTTTGTAGACCGAGCACTTAGCGCGTTGCGGCCTTGGTCTGGTTTGTCCTTGGACACGTGGCCTGGTGCCCTCAACTTTGCCCTGCACTACATAGATATAGGTACTGCACTTGTATTACAAAACCATAATAAGCAGGCCTGGTTCTACATATCTTGATCTTAATTGGCAAAACTTACCGATCAATAAAGAACAAAACGCCTATTGTATAGGTATGTAGGTGTATCCCGTTGATGAAATCGAAAGGAATGCTGTTGACACGACCGCAAACGATGGGAAGTACATTGTTTGACCGGCACAATAACAAATAATCGGGTATCCATTATGACCCGGTGTTCAGTGTTTATGAATCGTACGTCGGCCACTTTCTCGCAAATTGTAAACAAACTAATACTGTTAATACTCCTCGATCAAGGGATATTTTTAGAACAACTAAGACCTTTTAACTTAGCTTATTTTAAACAATTCAGAAATAGTGCAATAGGCATGATCCTTGAACATGACAGTCAAAATTTAAACACATTTTCACACTCCCTTTAAGACAAATTTATTTATTATTTATTTATTTACTATAAATGAATTATATATTTTTAAATATTTCCTAAAACATATTATAAAAAAGAAATTCAAAAAATTTAAAACATAAAATATATTAATTATTATCAAATATTTATTATAAACTTAAACTATAACTACAACTTAAGTTATAGTTTACCAAGAATTAAGCAGCAGTAGTTGCTTAATTCTACAACTATTATATATTTCAAGAACAAAAGGCTCGAAGCCTGTGCCCAGGGTCTCTCTCTGAAAGGAAGGCTTGTCCCAGTGCGAAAGACAAAGATGAAACGGGGTGGGGTGTTTAGTCAGTAAGAATCTGACACTGTTACCCGCTCTACTAAAGAGCGGAATTCGTCACTGGATAATTTTTGCCCACCATAAAAACGACCAAAATTTGCCAAATCGGTCCAGCAGTAGGTACTCGAGTATTAGTGAGACTAGCGAACAGCTATTCATTTTTATATAATTATAAGAAACAAGAAGATAATAGCCTAATTCACCTCATCTCACGTTCTTGACATTGACATTGAGAACAGTAATTATACACGAATCTCCATAATAGTAAAATAATGCATGCTCCCACGCATTTTCTCAACCAGGTCAAATATTTCCGATTCTGCGTGATTTAAGTACAAAGGTACCTATTGTGATGGAATCTAATTCTTCGCTTTAATCAATTATTCATAACCCAGATTCCTTAATTCAATAACCTACTGTATTGTTAATTTGATACGCAAATTAAATTTATATAATGATCTAGTTATGGATCATTAAGTATATAAATTTAATTTGCGTGTTGATCAAGTTAGCAAGTAACTTGATCAACACGCAAAAAAAATTCTAGAATTTGTACGAATATCAGTCAAAAGTCAAAATATTTTTATTTCACATGGGCCTATATGGACACTTATAAGACGTAGTTTACGCTTCCAAATTGATCGTTTCCTATGGAGAAGAACCGGCAACTAACTCCTGGTTACTCTTTTTAAAAACACAGTTACAATATTTCCATATTGCAGTATTAATTGATAAAGTATGTAAGGATTGGGCAGTACCTTGGTTTTGTCATAGAAACCACTACCTAAGACAAAAAACCATCTGGAGCCAAGGGTTGATGCGAAAGCGGAACACCGGAGCCCTGAAACTTAGGCAAGAAGGGATGGTGGGTCGTTTAGTCAGAAGAAGTCTGACACTGTCTACCGCCCTGCCTAAGGGCAGGATTCATCATACGATGATTTTTCCCACAATAAAAAAAAGAAAAAACCAAAATACATTACATAATATACTTACGATCAAAATTTGGGCTCTTAATGCCTACCTACTACTACCTACACGTATTGTGGGTATGCAAAATAACAAACAAATTGATAAAAAACATAATTAATGGTAACTACGCCTGCTGTTGTAATTAAATATGTAGGTATAATTATAAGAACAATGGGATGACGCAACTAAAATTAAGATTCTGAAGATGCTTTAAACGCTCTGAGATTACTCAGCAAATGATCCTAAAAATAGATTTTAATAATATTCTAAGGGCCGGTTTCTGATTTGGGTATATGAAGTCGAGTATTTTTTTAATATATTTAATATTTAAGGACTTCTCGCGTTTTAGAGCGGAGCAGGGAGGGGACTGATACAACAAATATATTTCTTTAGTTGCTCTTTGCATTCTAGGACGGGTTTTTCAGAAGTCAAACCTGCAAAACTCTATTCTAGCCTGAAAACCTGTCATTAAAGTACGGTTTGATCCGATCTTTTCTCAAAATATTCTATTCAGAAATCCATCCTAAGTAAATAAGCACCTACCTATAAAAAAGTCAATGTACCTACAGCTACTTGGAGCGTAAAATAACGAAGATACGAAGGCATGAGCTTTAAAATTTCTGATTGATGATAAACTCCTCAATGGACTGTTTAAGCAGTAACGATTAGTTTACAGATCACGATTACTTGACTTTAGAGCTATATTGTTGTAGTAAGGAACATCGAAGGTCTTTAGGCTTTTAAAAAACTAGTGCGCCTCACCACCAATGATTGCATTACTGCTTACCATCACGTGCGATCGCAGTCAAGCACTAGTTTATATCAGTTAGTAGCGGCTCCAGATTTAGTCGCGTTAAACTTCGTAAACAGGCGTGAACGTGAATGTGGACGGTTTTCACGGGGTATAGTTGAATAGTTTATTCATGGCGTGAATTCACGCAAGAAATTCACGTCATTAATGTGGAGCCGCCATAAAAAAGTAATAAACACAGCTCCGATTCTGTTAAGACTCCATATACTAATAAAGGTCCATCTCTTGTTACAGATCAAGTAAAGAATAATGTTCGCGCACTGAACCAGCAATGGACGCGCTCACGTGGTTGTCTCTCGGGCTCCAGTTCGCGGCACTGTGCTCAATCGTCGGAGCCCTGCTGTTGTACCTGCTCAGGAAGGTCAGGGTAGCTGAAGTGCTGCCCGTCGACAGCGCCAAGACCGTGCTTGTCACATCTGTTGATACGGCACTTGGGTTACAAGTAAGTTGAAGTAATCGTAAGCCGTCATCATCATCAACATCATTCCAGCCAAAAAACGTCCACTTTTGGACATAGGCCTCCCTCAAAAGTATGTTTTATTTTATGTTACCACGTTATGTTTCCACACCACCCTAAGATCGACAGGTAGAAAATGCCCGAGACATTAAGTTCGCCTTTGTACACTGTTATGTTATATGCATCATCATCATGTCAGCTGAGCGACGCCCACTGCTAGGCATAGGCCTCCCCCAAGGATCTCCACAACGATCGGTCCTGTGCTGTACGCATCCAGCGGCTTCCCGCATGTTATGTGCATAACAAGACAATATTTAATAAGTTTTATCAAATAAATTAAATATTGTCTTCAGTCTGCTCTGGAACAGGCTAAGACAGGCTCCCAAAACTAAGTTGCACAAACATAGGCGTATGTGGAGGAGAAGGAGCAAATAAGTCATGCCCGCCACAGTATGGTCTAGTACCGACTCCAGGAAGGTGGGCTGCCGATTCGAAATTCTATGATGGACGATTAAATACTGACAACTTCACACCAAAATGAGGTTTATCAAGGGAAAATGAACCTAATAGATACGCCAATATGCAGGAATATCTTAAAAAAGAACGTTAATAATGATTCAGTTCATAAATGAACAGCACAGAAGACCTACTCAAGGAAAGAGATTTTCTTGGCATAATCTTCGTTAATCCGCCAAGACCAGTAACACTGTGGGAGGATCAAACCACGCAGTCCTAGTTGGCACGAAGATTTGCGACTACCATAAAATGTTATAGCTTGCAGTTAGCACCCACCTAGCCGGATGCCACTGCAAGCTATTCTGATTTAACGTCGTCTCATGCAACACCGGGTTGAAACAGGTTAACTCCTGCATCTACCAACGACTAACATAAGATTTGAACATCAAAACCTTCATAATTAGTCAATTTTAATCCTGCCACTTATTCAATTATTACCTAGTTGTCTGACATTCATGCTAAAGTGGAAATATTCTGGCGTAGTCTTAACACACACTATTTTATTTTTATTTCTTTTCGGTAATTACCTGTAAACCACCAATCCCAAATAAACACATTAATTTTCATTCAGAATCCTAAGTTTCATTGTTTCCAAAATATTAGGCGTGTGTAACTCTTTACTGAACCGTCTCACTGATCCCTGTGTTCCAATCTTTCGAGTCACTAATGTGTTTCATTAGCGATCCGAAAGATGAAGGGAACACTGAAAACTAACATGGCGAACGCCCGCGTTCGCGGGTATTAACGGAAAGTTGCTCATTTTCCAAATTTAAATTTATTTGTCTATTTAAAAAAAAAAAAAAAAGAAAAAAAAAAGTTGAAAAAAACGTTTTAACTTTTTATTTACGTTCTTGGATAAATATCAAAATACCCTATAAAAAATGCTCAAATATTATACATTCTATTTTTGAAAATTTGACAACCGGATGGCGCGAAATCATGCCGCGAGCGCTGGCGCTCGCTTAGGTTAGTCTTTTTATAATTATCTTACTAATATTATAAATGCGAAAGTTACGATGTTTGGATGTTTGTTACTCAATCACGCCAAAACGGCTGAACGGATTTGGATGAAATTTGGCACAGGCATAGGATACACTCCGGACCTATTCCGGAGTGTATCCTACTTATCCTTACTTATCTTATCCTACCTACTACTACATAGGCTACTTTTTAAAAATAAATTAGTGACTTAAACTAAAAACATCTGTTTTAAATTATTCTCAAATAAAAATTTCAATTAAATAAAACTGATAGTTAACAAATCATAAAAGTCAGTGTTTGTATCTTTTGAAACAATGTTTCAAATGATCCGTTTCAATCCTGTGATTCTTGTGAGCGGATGTTTCAAATGTTCCGTTTGTATCTTTTGAAACGATGCGATGTTCCAAATGATACATCACTATTTCGGATCATTTCAGTGATTCAGATGCAAATGATCCAATCGCAAAGATGACATACTTTGCCCATGCCTATAAAATATGCTAAATCTGATCCTTTCTCCACAGATCGCAACATATCTAAGCAGTAAAGGATGGCGTGTCATCGCCGGGTGCAGGTCGGGAGGTTTAGGCGCTCGACTAGCAGACTCCTGGCTTCAAGCTCACATCGCGTCCACGCCTGAAGACCAGCCGAAGCCGAGGCTTGTCACCCTCGAGCTGGACGTAGCTAGGGAAGACCTGCTGGAGGAAGCTGCTAGGGCTACTGCCCAGCATTTGCCTGCCGGAGAACATGGTATGTAGCATATCCTCTCCTTTTTAAGCACGCAATACTTTTACTACAACCTAATTACGTGAATCCATACTTAACATTATAAATGCGAAAGTAACTCTGTCTGTCTGTCTGTTACGCTTTTCCACTTAAACTTCTCAAACGATTTTGATGAAATTTGGCACAGACAATCTTTAGACCCTGAGAAAGGACATAGGTTACCTTTTATTGCGAAAAAAAGGACGCAGACAAAGTCGCGGGTATTTTCAACTTTGATTATATATTTTTCAACACTTACCGCAATTAAAGCCAATTTTGATTTCAAGATTTTTTTCGTATACGTAGTAACGGGTACTCCCATTTTTTATACCACCCCTATATAATTAGACTGCGATAATATATATGTATTCAAAACAGTCAAGTCGTTTTTGATGTGTAATGAGTCTAACCAAAAAGAGTGATTTTTATTATTTAATATAGAATATAATCAATACTTAGGTACAACCAAAAAATACAATCAATATAAAAAAAACTTAAAAAAGCAAAAGTCAAGTGCACTGCCCGGGAATCGAACCCGGGTCGCAAGAATGGGAATCTTGCATGATACCACTACACCAGCAGTGCTTGCGAAACCATTGCCAAATAACAGTTCCATATGTGTCAGTATTCTTGTAAATTATTTTGAAAATAGTTAATACAAAATACTTTTTTATTTAAATGCTAAAAAAATTGTCTTCCGCAAAAACAAAAAAAAAATTAAGTAAACTGGCTAAAGAATAACTTAACGCCATCTGTTGAGGTTCACAATAGCTACTCACATTTCCCACTGTCAAACGATGTAGGTAACACGATACACGATGATGAATGACGTAATCGCATGTCTCGATAGGTGGCGCTTTTTTTAATTTTAGCACAACTAAGAAAATAATTTTATGTGCAAAATAATTATAATAAATTAGGTAAATTAATACAATAGTAAAGTGGGCAAATTTAATTAATACCACAATACCTGCGTACTAGGGTTATTAAAACTGTTAAAATATTCTTAAGTTATAGTAGTAGGGGAGCCCACCGTGCTAAATCGGGATTTACTCGAGCGTCATAGAGACTTATTGAGTGCAAAGCTTAGATGATAAGAAGAAAAAAATGTCATATGATATATACCTTTTCATCGGTGGGGGGAGCAACTATAGATTTTCAAAAATGTAAAAAAAAACTGTTGCATGGACATACTCGAGCGTGTCAGATATTGATAGAATCTATGTTTAACGTTTTTTCAAACATGTACGTATGTTAATCTGATAGTTTTCATGATGGGGGTGGTCGTACGTAAGGGTTGAAAATGAAAAAAAAAAAAATTTAATCGAGCGCGTCAGATTTTCGAAGGGAATGTTAAGTGAACTTAAAAAAAGCTATTATATAATAATCTGACGATTCAGAAGTGACGCAAGCTCACGGCCATTATTAGAATGTGCAAAAAAAAATCGTCATCTTGAACTACTCAAGCGTGTCAGATTAAGATATATATGGTTCATCTTAATGCCCTGGACGTAATATCTCATAATCTGACGATTACCTGGAGGGATGCGCCTAATCTGACAATTAAAAAAATTTTTTTTTCATTTTTCTAAATCATGAAACTTAATTAATTGAAAAGCTCAAGAAATAGCAGGCAAATTAAAAAGTGTGAATTTTTTTTAGAAGAATACTTGTATTTACAACAAAATAATTATAAAAAATTAAGTTTTTGTAAGTATTTTTTTTGAACGCGTCTCTGTGATGAGCTGTCATGGCAACAGAAACCAGAGTGGAGTAGGGACGGAATGAGAGAGCAATAGATAGAGGAAAAGAGAGAGAGGAATAGAAACGCGGAGAGGGGAATACAGGCATCGCGTAGTTGCACGAATAAAACTTTATTAATTAATTTTTATTACTTCGGCTTGTGGAAATCGTCAGATTATATATTTCTCATAAATCTTGATCTATTCCCTTCAAAATAAAAAAAAAATTAACCACGCTCGAGAATGTCGAGATGACGTTTTTTTTTTTCAACTTTGTAGCCCTCCCCCTTCTTTACGTCACCCTTAAATTGTCAGATTAGAGGAATATAGATGTTTTAGCATATAACTAACTCCTTCCTACCTTAATCTGACGCGCCCGAAAATTTCAAATGAACAACTTTTTTTTACTAATCTGATCCTTTATCCTTTACGGGCGTCCTTATAAATGAGGCTCATATCTGGTGGAAGTAAGTATCCGGGTACCAGGTATCCTACTGTATATTAATCTGCCGCGCTTTAGTAAATCCCGAAATCCCCTCTTGGGCTCCCCTACTATAGTACCTAATTTTGTATAGATCTTTTCTTACAGTTATAGTTCTTAAGTTTTTTTTTATTTACTCAATACATTTATTGCATTCCACAATGTGAACTTAGGTGGTAGGTTACACATAACGATATACCTACATACAATAATTTTGGAGCATTATTTATTTTTTATTAGGTATTATTTATCAGGAATGTAAATACTTACATTAAGTTTTGTTTAAATCTTTAAGTAATTTTAAGGAACAATTTAAAACTATATAAGTACTAAATTTTATTTCCAAAGAACATGACAGATTTACCTGTCTATAAAGTTATGTACCAACTTATTAATTTTCTCTGCCCAGCTATGGTTTAACGTGCATTGAATCGGATGTTATTTTTCATGTAGGTATCTATCTATTATGAATGCCAGTTTCCTGAGGATGTTATCTGTTACTATCGTTGTATGAACTCTGAAGCTGTTTCATTTTACATTGTTATCAATAATATTGGCGTATTTACCTACGCTTGGGTTAGGTACTACATACAATAGCCACAGAATCGTAGCATTATGATTCGTAAATTTCATCAATTAAGTACCTAAAATTGGTTTAGGTATATAAAATTGAACATTTTTAGATGACACTAGCTTTTGCCCGCGGATTCGCTTTGGCATTTATTTTTGTACGATTTTTCAAGCGCTAAAATTCGCAGAAGCTAACTTCACACTCGCCAAGATCCGACAGCCGTACTGTAGCTAGGACTTATTTATTTTTAAACTCAAACGTCTAGTCCTGTGCATCTCTTAAGCATAGATAGATAGATACATAGATTAAACTTTATTGCACACCAAAAAGTTACAGAACTTATACAAAAACTTAAATAATAATAATAATTTATATGCAGTTTTTAATGAATAAACGGAATAATATTAATTTATTGTAAGCAAGTAATATTGACTAATATACAATAAAACGATAATCAAAATTGTCACAATTAAAATTACAATTTTATGAATAAATTAAAATCAATTAAGCAAGACAGTTAAAATAAATTACATTAATAATTAGACAATAAAATTAAAATTATTGAAATTAAATCCATAAAAATAAATAACAAAATCAAAATTAGGTATGATATGAAATCTATGGGTACAATGGCGGCCTTATCGCTACCAGACAACCTTAGGATGGATTGTAAGAACTAAAAATAATACAGGGGGTAGTCTGCGGTGTACCTACTTACTACTAGTGAATAGTATATGCTTTTATTAAACTTATCCCCCTTGTTTCCAGGTATCTGGGCGGTAATCAACACTGCAGGAAGCAGTGGCCACGGCGGGGCATCATGTTGGGAGGGGGCCCTGCGAGGCAACGTGCTCGGAGCCCTGCGAGTCGCCAGGACCTTCTCGCCTCTACTGGCCGCCGCAGCTGCAGACCATCCACATGCTGGCAGGCTGTTTTATATTGGTAAGTATCCAAATAAGTAGGTACCACATAAGATCAAAGCATAGATAGGTCGCTATACGCCTTTGAAAGCCATTTCTACCTGAGTCGTAATAACATGGAACAGACTTCTAGACGTGTTTTGAAATCTAAATCTAATAGCTGTTTGGGTTTGTCTTACCAATTTGTACAATACCTAATACTTATTTCACGGGCAAGCGTTCATGTTAACGAATGCCAAAAATAAAACTGTTCATCATAATTACCACTTCATAGTCATCATCATCAGCATTAGCCTTTTAATTTCCCCACTGCAGGGACACAGGCCTCCTCTCTAAGAGAGGGAATGGGCCGAAATACACCACGCGGGCCTAGTGCGGGTTGGTGGATGTCACATGTCTTCGAATTTTTGGTACTAAGACATGCCGATTTCCTCACGATGTTTTCTTTCACCGTTTTGAGAGCAGTGGTGATGAAATAAATTACACAAAGTAATGCGCCTGGCTGGGTTTTATCCCGCGACCTACAACAGGTAAGTCGAGGCCGTTACCACTCGGCCACCACTGCTCTCTAACTCACTCACTTCTTAATAAATTCTCATAATCATATCAGTACCTACTTCATAATTGATGGCACGGATGGCGCAGAGGTTGTACAACTGGCTGCTGCGCTACGCATCGCAGATTTGATAGCCACTCAGAACAAATCTTTGTACAGATAGGTGTTTCGGGTCTAGGTGTCTTGTGTAAGTATGTGAGGTTACATTTTTGTGAACGCCGGCACCATCAGTGGCATAGCAAAGGGGCGGCGGCGAGGGCGGGCCGCAACGGGTGTCACCTTTTTGAGGTGACACCCACCCGGTCTCTCAACTATAAGAACAATGTACAAAAAAAAATTCGCTAGCACAAAAATTTATTTTTCGGGCAGCTCTATTCGCGGATTCCCGCAAAAGACCCTAACGCTGTCCTTGTCCTTCTTCTCCTGATCCATTTTCTTTGTCATATAAAATTTATTGTTTTTTACTATCGATGGAGTGACACCATCAACTTCCGCACCGGGTGTCACGCCACTGGCCACCATAGAGGAGTAATTCGTATTGTGGGATTCGATTTAAGAAAACAATGTGACCTTACGGTAATAGCATAAAAAATCCATAATCTCTGTCTTCTACTTCAGGATTAACATCAGACACAGCTTGCGAAAGCCTTTCCCGCGTTGAAGCAGGGGAGACAGGCGAGAATAGCGCGGTGGCAGCGGCCGCCCGATGGGGAGTGTGGGGCGCTGCGCGTGCATTGCGCGCGAGTCTACGTGCGCGTCAACTGCACGTCGTGTTGCTGCACGCGCCCGATCTAGCGGCGCAAGAGATCTACTCGCCACCGACGCTGCTGCAACCGCCTAGCCAGCCAGCAAGGTAAAGCATCATTGATATACCTAATAGAATCATCATCAACCTAGCGCCAGTCCCGGTTGCTACCCTTGGTACCCTCTCTTGCTACCTCGGTGCCCGGGGTCAGCTTTCCTACAAACCCGAATAATAGAATATTAGGTAGGTATTCTTTGTTGTTATAAAGATTGTAAAAAAACAAAAAGATACAGAGTTACTTAGGTGAATTGAACTTTTTAAACAACATAACATACTGCGAATTTGAACAAATCTGAATTAGTTATGAGTTAAGCCAATCGAAACATCGTAACCCAAACTGGATGGTGTTGTTGGTGTTATGTTGTTTTGTTGCGAAGTTCCTATGGCGAACAAAAACTTCTTCTGAAACAGGAGTAACACGGAATTGGAACAAAATTAATTTGAAGTACAAAAATAATTCATTGCGCTAAGTGTGAGTCAGTGAGTTGTTTTTACGTTAATGTGATCAAAACGTTTAGCGCGTTTGGCTCTCTGGTTGCTTGGAGCAATCGGAGCTCCGTGTGCTGGTTTTGAGTTGTTTTATAACGTTCGACGCTACGATTGGCGCTCTAAAAGCTCTTTGACCAATCAGAGAGTTGAGCGCGCTAAACGTCTTGATCACTTAACGTAAAAACAACTCACACTCAGCACACCGAACATCATAAACGTGACGATTGCATTAGCGTAAAACAACTTGTTCACTTCTATTCGCGTATTACTTACCTACTTATACATCAAATTAGTTCTCTGGATGCTCGCAAGTGTCGCTTCAAATAGGTACAAAAAATTGGTTGTCAAACATACGAAATAACCTGTCCAGTGGCAGGTCAATGTAAACGGAGCTATTATACTAACTCACTAATAGCTCCATGCCTTTAACAGTTCAGTTGTAAGTAGTTAAATTGATTGTGTTAATAACTCGTGATAGGGCTCTAATTCTAGTCTCTTAGTAGCTCGTCGTTGTCGATATGTTTTGCTAGTTAGAAAAACACTAAAATAGTTACAGCCTCTATGGCTGAATTTAGACACGTTCCGAATATTCCCGGACGTTTACAACGTTGACGAAATCTACAACTATGTTCTAGAAACACAGGTATTTAAATTTTATATTGCTTAAAAAAATCACTCTAATCTCATTTTTCAGTCGTCCTGAAACTCCAAGCTCGGAGGTAAGCGCGGGCACTGCCAGCTGTGCGGTCACCATGCCAGGAGAAGCAGCTGAGTACAGCGCAAAGGTCTTGCCGACCAGCGCACTGAAGGTGCTAGAAGACGCGCTCACAATACCCTCACCAAGAGACGCCTACTATCTGAAGGTCAAGCAAGACTCCTGGTTCACCAGGATGCCCTCGTTGAGAGTCGCGCACTGAAGGGAAGCACCCTCTACAGTTTGTACACTGCCAATACAGGTCACATGTCACAATCAAGTTATATTCTGATATGTCCACACAGAATAAATGAACGTTTGCTTAACTAGTTCGAATTCAATGAATCATATATTTTTGTAAGTTGTGCGTGTCCCATTAATAAAGTTGTAGTTAAGCTTGCGTAGTTTTGTTAAGGATTTAATCAATTCGTCATTGATGTTGAATGAATATTACTTGTCTGATTTTACACACGATCACCAACATTACGGTGAAGGGTCCAAAACTGTCACATCGAAAAACTAACTTCTAATCATTTCATTGTTATTTCTTATGCTTTAATCGAGTCAGTTTTTAATTTTATATTTTATTGTGTTTGCCGTTTGGGCTGATTTTGCAATTTATACTCAATTATCTGTACCTAAGTTTAATATATAATCGTATGTTGTAAGTTTTAGCGACCCGTACTTCCCAGATATATCGAAATTCGGGAGGACGGAAGTAAAGCGCTTTGGAGTGCCTAAATTTAATATATTATAACCGATATTTCTAAAAGTAAAATTCCATATTTTACTTGGAGTAGTGCCTTGTCTTACACGGTGACTGAAAATCTTTGCTTAGCGGAGCATTCTTATTTCATAAAGATTTTTTTTATTTGTGGGAATTGTACATAAGTATTTTCAAGCTCACATGGTGCCAATTAGGAAACTATTTGTTTCATGAGTGTGAAAATTGTATGTTAGACACTATAATATCATAGATACATTGAAGCCAGTTTATAGTTATAATGGTTTCATATATTATATTTTCTGTAGTGTTTGTACGATTTTCGGAGTTGTTTGTTTTTATGTCGTCACATGCGTGTTAAAGCGATATGAATCATAATCATGTAAATAATGTTTGTGTTGTATAATAAACATTTTGTCTATAAATATATCTTTTTATTTCGATTTTCACCAAAAGGGGCAGTTTTAAAACATTAAGAAAAAAAGAACATCTTACAATCTTTGTTGGTTTTGACCTTACTTAAGCTTTCGACACCGTCACCTAAGAAATCTTCAGTATATCTCTCTCTGATACAATAAATACTGTTTTATTGACCTTAATAATGTTTGTTTGAACATTGCCTTTCACACAATTAAATGGAACATAATATATATTTATTTAGACTTCAGGCATGTAGGTTTCTTAGTTCTATACGTTCAAGGGAGGTCTCTCGGGCCTACTTTAATAGTTACTCAATTCGTTCCCGTATTAGAGGATAGGTACTCTAAATAATATCGCCATCATTTACTTTATTAAAACAACAACATTATATGTGTGTAAAGAGATCTAGGAGTTAGAATTCAAGCATAAACCATGTTAATTGTCTTCACTTGTATTGCAATCTGGTTCCTTTACTTTTAAATTATCAAATGCTAACCAAACGCGGAAATGAGTAACGCAAGCAACAATTCCTCCCATCGACTTGTGATGCTGGTTTTCTATGTTGCCAGTACAAGTCCAGTATTGATTCTTGCTGAGGCCGCTTTTCTGCCAACTTGCCGCTGTGCTTACGGCAAAGCTCGCCTTATCTGAAGAATTATTTACGTAGTAAATAATATCCTTAAACTTTAGGGATATCGAATCTATGTTACGTAAGCTGAAAAGAGTAATATTTTTTTAATTAGTTCTTAATTTATCCTGTCATTTTATGAGCGAGCGAAATTTTACTTTAGAAGCTTAAAAAGTATAGAAACCCGTAGGGTGAAGAAACAATAAAAGAGATTATACTTCTTTATGTAAGTATATAATGAAAGCGAATGTTGAAAAGACGGTAGGATTACTACGAATAACGGTAGGAATACTACCAATACTTATTTTAAAAAAGACACGGATAAAGGGCATACTTAGTAAATAATAATAAATGTCGTGGTCCGATCATAGACTTTACTTTTTTCACTTCATAATGTGACCGGCCATATCATGAAACAGTGGCATTTCATAATGTAGAACCTTGTCCGCAAGCCACATCATGCTATGGACAAGCCAGATCAATGAATGCCAAACATAGCTAGCAGATCATATCGTAAAATAGTTACATTACCCACCGTTAGAGGCGCTGATGTTGTTTATGAATCATGACGCTGGCTGGACATTCAACTTAGTCTTGTGGGTATTCTGATAAAATTGCTAGTAATAATGTGCCAACTGATAATAACGATATAGTGAAGTGACATTATGATGAAAATATACTTGAATTTTACGAAAGCTATTCAAAAAACGAGCGCTATGTTCAACTTTGGAGTACGGTACGTATTTCACAGGTTAGTGGTAAGTTAATTAAATTCCAAGAGGACACCGGTGTCCGCACTCCTATTGTCTTTAAATTGTGTCTGTAATTACGGTACTCGAAAGGATTATTTTTAACCTTTCGAGTACGAGTCTTATTTATCTATTAACAAAGATTATCTACTCCAAGTCCATGTCATAAAACCCTACATTATGATATGGCCATACGTCGTTTGAAATATCATGAAATGCTGACATTTAAACGATTTGGTCATTTTTAGTTGGCCACATCATGAAATCCAACCATTTCGTGATAGAAGAAAGAAAAACGTTTTATTTTGCGGGACGCAACTTAACTTTAATTTACGAGGTAAAATTAAAAAAGAAATGAAATCAACAAGTTAAAAACCACAAACAAAATCTGAATTCTAGTAGGTACGCCACGTCCGCGCAAAACGACCCACCACTCAGCATAAAGCCGAGGACACACACATAGTGCGACGAGTCCACGGCGCTGGTTTTCAGTGTGGACCGATGATATGGCTGGTCACATCATGAAGTGATCAATTCTACGATATGGCCACGACAGATACACCCGTTTAAAGTGAAAGACTTAGGCATATTTTAGGTGAGGCTGAGGAGAGATAAAGACGTTAGTTAGTTCAATAATCGATAATTTCGAATGACTTCACGCTAAACCTGTTTCAACAACAAAGGAAGACGGTATGAAATAAAAATTACCTGTATTTTTTACTACAATAAACATTATCATGTTCCCTGTGACCGTAAACGTCCATGACGATTTGTTTGATATTGGCAAAACTTTTATATAAACAGCGACGGTCCCCGGGGCTTCGGGCAAACATTAAACCGCGTAAACTCTTGTTTCTTGTTACGAAATGTAAGACTTTGGTGTTCCGTCTGAAAACAGAGAGAATTTTCTTAGATTGATTGATTGGCCTGTCGGTCTATTGGTTAGTGGCCCTGACTGCTACGCCAGAGGTCGTGGGTTTAATTCCCACCCAGAACAAATGTTTGAGTGATGAGCACGATCAGTCCAGACCGAGCCCAAGTCGTCGACGGCGCGGACTGTGCCCGCGCGCCTCAAGGAGTTGTCAGCAAACTGTAGAGGCCGTACAGGTTAGAAGCCTCCTGGGGCCAAGGGTTCAATACCAGGGCTCTGGAACTACATCTATGACACCATAATTATGAACTAAACTACAGATTCCTACATCGCCCAATTAGAGTTCTCCTCGCGATTTGAACAGCATCCTGAAAACATCTATCGGTTTGGGCACTCGTCTGGTCGAAGAATCGTCCATTTTCAACAGAGAATTACGGGACTTTGCACAGCGGATTCCTCGAAAGTAGTTTTAGCTTGCTTATGCATAGGTATCAGCACTGTTGATGCTGGTGGTACATAATCACGAACCCTGACGTGCTATTCTCTAAGAAAACGACGAAATCCTAATACAGTAACAATACACTGATTTAGGAACAATCCAATGCGCTGCTGCTGTCCCACTGCGAATACCCAATATTAAAAAATATTCTTGTCAAACAGCAATATTTGTTATGCGGACTTCACAGACATTAAATACCTACCTAATTATGTCATTCATAAAAAATATTAATTTTATCATCTGCGGAAAAATGTCCACAGTTGGATATTGGCCTCTCCAAGCCGCCACAACGACCAGTCCTGTGTGTCCACCAGATTCCCGTGACACTCACCAAGTCAACGGTCCACCTTTTGGGAGACCATCCAGCGCTGCGTCTTCCGGTACAAGTCGACTCAATAACTCCTTCGCAATTTGCCCTGCTCATAACCACCTAAGTTTGACAATGTCGGTAAAGTTGGTTCAAAACTCATCATGAAAACTAAATTAAATACTAACACAGAGGTTCCCGGAGTCTTCGGAAGAGGAGTAAAGAACATCTTCCAATCAGGAACATGTTCCTCAATCCTATGAGGTATGAAAATCCTCTTTATATACGGCTCCGTTTGCATTATAGATTTAGCTAATGCATTCAGAGTGACCAGATCCAATGTCAGGCACATTATCATGTGGCCGTACTTTAATTCTTCTTGTGGAAATGTTGGGCCACTCCCTACAAGTTGATAAAATTAATTATAAATCAAAATAAATCATTAGATCAGCTTGACTAATGTAGGTAAGTATGTAAAAAAAACAAATGAAAAGCTTTCCGGTCGTTGAACATACGTATAATGATTGTAGTAAACATGCAATATATAGGTACTACACGGAAAAAAAATTAAACTTTCCGCCACGACTACGCGCACCCCATAAATTCGTTTTTTTTTAAATAACAATTTTTTTCTAAATATTTTAACTTTACATCGCACTCCTGTAAAGTTTACCTAGGTAAACTTTCACCAGGTAAACTCAATGTCGCTAACATACTTTTGCCTTTCAAGCGTCGCTTCGTCGATATAGTATGCAGCAAAAAGTTGGAACTTTTGCTATAGTCGCGCCTCTTCATTTGTGACCTGAAAATCGTTTACTGCGCATTCAAGGTCGACCACCATGATGGTTTAACTTGTGTTACGTGGATTATAACTGACTAGGCGTAACCATAGCCGCGTACTAAGCAAGGATGTTTTGGGCAAGCCGGTCGTATGTTTCCGGCAAGGTCTTTTGTATTGGATGTTGCTAACGTGTCACATTAAAATGAATACAAACCAACCGGTTATATCCGGAAATCCAGGGATAGTATGTCCGATCCATATTCCACCTAACGAATTAGCTATCATCAACCCACGGGAGGCCGATCCCGCAAAGTCTTTTGCAGGCTTTTTTCCTTCGTATTCCATTATCGCTATGTAATCCGCGTAATCTTCCTGAAACGACCAGTAGGTATTTATGCAACAATAATATAAAAAAGTTGCAAACAATTTTGTTGCGTTTTTCAAACCTTTTGATAATATCGAACGTATTTTTGTTGGCGGCACATTGTTCCGGGTTGTATGTTGGGCAACGTCTTTTATAGAAAAAAATAAGCAATTTCCACATCATACTGTAATTCTTTATATATTTATTTGTTGATACCTGTCTGTTCTATTTTAAACAAGGATTGCTATAAAAATACCAATCGTAAATAATTTTTTCCAAAATTTCTTCAGTTGTACTTTTCTATGTAATATTATTGTTTTACTTTGTGAATATTAAACACCTAAAATAAATTAACTAGGTAAATCTCTATCTCGTTTAACTCTATAGTTAAACTGAAGTACCTAACTATGCTTACTACATTATATGTAGGCGGTTAAAAAATGTAATTAAAAGTAGTTATTGTTATTATTTATTATAGCTAGCTTGTGCTGTCCCACTGCTGAGCAAAGGCCTTGCTCCATTATTTTCAGTTATCTCGGTTACTCGCTTAGCGTTCCAACTCCCAAGGTAGACATCCAGGTCGTCCCGCCATCGTCGTGGTCTGACGCGGCCCCGCGTCGCTGTCACCAATCCTGTGTTTTACGGGCCCAAATCTCGCTAATCATGCGGCAGACATATCCTGCCCAGTCCCATTTAAGTTGTGCAGCCTTTGAGCAATTAAAAGTAGTAATGTATAAAAATATTAAGATAACTCACGTTAAACATTGGCGCTATCGTGTATTGCAGCATGGACTGAGAGAAGATATCGTTGGGTGCGGCCGCCCATTTCCTATCAGTGTTCGGATCGATGAAGGAGAAGTTGCTCCCATTCTCCATTAGCGGGCCCGTATTGCTGGGAGGTTTGTATATGTACCACCTTCGGAATTACAGCCAAAAAATAGTATAATTATTCTTCCGATTTCAAGCGAAAGCAATTACGGCGGGTAATGTCAATGTCTCCGGCCACCGTAGGAACGGGCTTGCTGACGGCGCGCAATGGGTGGCTCACCATCCGGGCGTCTGGTAACAGTCCGGACTAAGCCCCAAGTCGTCGACGGCGCCCACTGTTCCCGCGCGCCTCAAGGAGTTTTCAGCAAACTGTAGGGGCCCAGCGGGGTCGAAACCTCCTGGGACCAAGGGTCGATGCGAAAGCGTATCACCCTGCTTGGAATCAAGACTAGAAAGGAACGGGGTAGGTTGTTTTGTCAGTAAGAGTCTGACACTATTCCCCGCAAGTGCGGGATTTCTCATTGGATGACCTACCATAAAAAAACCTTCTATTATCAGCAACCACTTCGCTTTGAGGAATCAAGGAAAATATAGCTAGGATCCTCTTTAGTTTCAGATAACTCCTTAGTTTGATAATCATTACTGATATGATATGAGGCAAACCAACCTTCTTAACCTAGATATTAGTTTGAATCTATTTCGATTTTGATCAAAAAAAATGTTTTAACTATTTCCAAATATTACAAATAAAATATACTTGTTTTACCAGTCCACGGGTTCATTCCCATTATCCCTGCATTGCAAATTTAAGAATTCCCATCCTTTTGCACATTGTATACAATAAAAACACTCCACCACAAAAAACAACAAATTAATGTAGGACATGGTATCATTTCAAATTCATAACCATCGACACATAGTCACTACGTTTCTTATCGATTTATTTTCAGTTACATTTTTTATCGAAACATAAAATAAATTTACACATAAAAAATTTAATGTTATTTTAACACTGTTACCAAATCAATGAATAAAATAAAAATACGAGTTTCATAAGTATTTCGTTTTATTACAAAATTAGCTTTAATTCTTAAATTAAAAGTTACAAGCTAAGAAAATTATATAATAACTTACACTACATGATATTTTAGAAACGTACAAAAATCTATAAAAGTAAAATAGCCGGTGGCTTGAAGAGTAAGTTCTTATTTTATTAGAGGCAGTATTAATTAAATTAATCATTATTCTATATTTTACTCTCATTTTAAATGGCATTTTTATCATACAATAAGTACCATCGAAGACAATTCCGCCTGACTACCGCTAAGGTCATTTTTGCTTGCACTCGAAACGAAAACTTCAAAGATTTAGTTTAGCGCCGTGCCGCAGGATTCTAGCGAGATTTTTTTTAAAGGATCAGGCAGAAATGACATTGATAGTACACAAGGCTTGGCCATAGTACCAAGACATCTTACGACTAAAATCTCAACACAATTGTATCCTATGATCACAGATCACACACACCTTTTGTACTAAAACTATATTTTACTGGCATTTTTTCTTACTTATAATCGGAATGATAATAAATGTATGTATGAGCAGTAGTCCTAAATATTGAACAGAAGCATGGCATTAAAGTATGCGAAACACAACAGGGTTAATTTAGACCGTCATACATATATCTTTTTACCACTACAGTGTGTATGTATAGTAAGGAAGAGATTTACTCTAATAAGAGGTAGCCTGGACACACCAACAAAACGCTCGAGCATGCTCGAAGTGTAAATCCATATCACACACACACATCTCAGAAAATCCTCTCTTTTACGCTATTTTGAACTCAATTTCAAATAAACTAGAGTTAATTTTCAATTTATCAATATAAAACTGCTCAAACATTTTACGGATCCGTTTGTTTTGACCTAAGGTCAGACCAATTTTGCATGATTTATCAATTTACAATAAAATGCATTATTACAATTATTTCGCAACATTCAACTATTTACATTTCAAAGATCACAGAAGAGCAACCGAAAGCGACTCAATCCTTAATCGTCGAATCTAGAAGTATTGTTCTAAATGGATTGAGGCAAATTAATACAATTAATAAGTATATAAGTATACATATCTTTTAGTCTGGTAACTATTTTCTGACAGTCCGTACAGTTACGCAAGGTAATTACACTGCCGTTCTTAATGTCAATTGCGGCTTGTATTCCATACTTCACTCGGGTGTCACTCGCAATGCTCGATAGTTAATTATGTAGCTCCCTCTCTGGCGTTCGTGATAAAAACTTAGCAAAATTGGTTTGGTTCGGAATTAAACATACCGCCCGCGTTTTAAAGACATATTTTTACTTTATCTCCTGCTCACATAATTTACTATTATACCTCAAACTATTGATAGTAGCAACATACTACTTAGGGCCAAATTCACGAATAAAACTTGTCATATTTTAATTTCTGTTAATTATATTTATTGGGCATTTATCATAGTATTTATTAGTTTATGTTATTAGCATATATACGTATTTTATTATTATTAGTCACTTAATTTATATTATAATCTATTTAAAATATCTGTTATTTATTTATTCTGCACACCTACCACAGTATTGTCTTTTTTAACCCAAAGGTTGACTGGTAGAGAATGCCTTGTAGCATTAAGTCCGCCTATGTACCACTACTGTACATGAAGTTTAAATAAAACTAATCGCAATTATTTAAAACAAAACTCAAAGTGTGTTTTTTTAAGCTCTTGAGCCCCGCCCGATTGATCGCCGGCGTTAGCACAACCATTGTCTTTCTATTATGTCCCTAATTGAAAAGGAAGTATTCAAAAGGTTAGCGCAAAATTAAGATAGAATCTCGATAAGGTGCTCAAACTATATTTTGTTTTAAATAACCGCTATGTTATTGGTGAATTTGGCCCTTACACATATCAATAGATAATTTTTGGCTAATTACATTGGTATAAAAAAACTTCGTGAAATACCCTTTTTCTCAGAAAATAAATTGCGAACAACGCATCCTGTGTCGATGCTATGTTAGTAAAGTTTTATGGCATTTTTTAGACATCTAAGTATCGATCCTTTTCAGGATGAATGTCATAAGCGACAATTGCTTTTTGTTAAAAAATGTTTCCTGATTAAAAAGTATTTATTATAACGTATTAATAGGTACTATTGTAATACATAAGTTAAAGTATGAATAACAAACAATTCGTTTTTATCTGGATGATACAAAATCCGCAAAAAAAATCAAACTGTCGCTTACGACGTTTTTTCTAAAAAAGGTCAATATACTTAAAAATTTTGCAAAAAAAAAACCTTACCTGTATTTTGCACAAATGGTATTGGTAACAGCTATATTATAAAATGAGGACGCGACAGGACTTAGTAATGAAGGTTAGTTACACGTCTGAACAGATTCTATGAGATGAGCGAAGTTTCCCCATAGGATTGGACCTGAGGTGCACACTGTCCCACCGCCGCGAGACTCTTGTGGTAACTGAAAGAATAACATATTTATATTAATGGTTTATCATACGCAATGAAAGCTATTTGGAACGTTTAGTGGTACAGGGAATAGTAGGGGGCCTCTCGCCCTCTCAGCGTTCTCGCGATCGATCACAACATCTTCGAAGTGTTCCCTTATTGAATGTACACGATGTGGTATGAATAAAGAGAGATGTAGAAGTCTCGCAAAAGCCGCAACCAACCTACCAGACGATCAATGACTGTGACCACTCCGCCAGGAGTGTACGGCTGAGAAGAAGAATTAATGGTTTTGGGCAACAAAATCCAACGAAATTTCTGCCAAGTCTACTTCTCAAATGGCATTTTGCATGCAGTGAATATCAGTTCAACAAATGTTATTATGTTTATCAAGCTAGCAATGAACAACTCCAAATATAGAAACGTACGAACTTTAAAAAGGTGTATTTAACAGATCGAAATCGTCAAACTTGGGATAGACCTAACTTAAGGGGACACCTATTTCCTGAAAATGTTCGCAATCGACTGGGTCAAAGCTTTTGCTATGCCTAATAGAGTTTCACCATACCAGTTGAAAAAAATATCGATAATTGGACGGTCACCATTTTACACGTTCAAAATAACATTAGACATTAAAAAAAAACTTTTTACTGTTCATTCAACCGATTTTGAGTTTTATTACGTCTTTGTAATGACAATATGGCGGCTGCAGTAAATAGTTGTTTTTTTTTTACAAGTTTTTTTTCTTTCGACCCTTGATCTTTTTTAGTCAGCGATAAGACCGCCTTTGTACCCATTCATATAAGTTTCTGTGAAATTGTTACTTTTTGGTGTAGAATAAAGTATTATTCTACTATATTCCTATGCCTACGGAATAGAAGTTAAAAGAAATTGAACAGTCAGTAAAGAGGTTTCTTTAAATGTCTAATTTTAACGCGAATAGAGTATAGTAGTCAGTGATCATTCATACCTACTACTACTTTTGGCCTAAACATTTTAACAAGGTTAACATCGATTCGAAAAGAATAAGAATAAAAATAAGAATAAGTCAAAATATTGAATAAGGTTTAATTTACCGCTCTATTGATATCTCCGACGCAAACCCAATAGTCAGCGACCTTCGTGTCCTGGCTGTTGTGCATCTTATGCGCCACAGCAACAGCCCATTTTGAGTGGTCGTTGTGTGACGTAAACGACATCTTGGCTATCGGGAACTTCAACCGATCTATGTTTCGTACTCTGGAATTAAAAAAATGAAAGTTTGAAACTTTATGTGGATATTGAAAGGTTTTTATTTTAAGGTTAATTTCAAGGTCAAGGTCACGTGGTATAGTTTCCGTGTTCTTAACAATCGGTCCTGTGCGTCTCACAACCTACAGATCCCCGTAATCCTCACCAGGTCATCAATCTACCTTATAAGAGGCCAGGGCCAAGATAAAAAAGAACCGGGGTGGGTCGTTTAGTCAGTAACAGTCTGACACTATTTTCCGTTCCGCTCAAGGGCGGGATTTGTCATTTGATGATTTTTCCTATCAAAAAAAAAAAACCTTGTAAGAGGCCTACTAACACTGTGTCTTCCGATATGCAGCAGTCACTACTTCAGAAACTTTCGGATCAATATTTGGTTAGTTGGAATTTTGGTTCTCCTGCAGATATCTTCATTTACAATTCAATCATACAAGGAAACTCATAGCCCTTTTCATTGCCCATGGGTACTTTCTAAAGAGACCTGTTGTAACTGACCATGTTTTAGAGCCATATGTCATCACTGATTCGATCACAAACTTGTAAAAACTCATTGATAAAAGGCATTTTTTTAAGCATCCAGAAGAAAATTCGGGACGTAGGTAGTTGGTATTAAATACAAGGTACATCTATGGGTATGGAGACGAGTCGATATATGATGCGTGTACCAATTTCCATGATTAAAAAGAATACTCACTGGAAGTTCCGAGTACACTCCGAGTCCAGTGTCCCAGGTCCATTCGTCCAGGACTCGACGAGGAGATCCGACTGTAGTACTTCTGCCACCAGGCCGCTGTATAGGTCATCGTTGAACATAGCACTCTTCGCAAACGACAGGAACTTTCTGCCTACCAGGGTCTCGAAACTCTCGATGTGGTACCTGGAATGATGAACATGAAGTTGAAGGTTAATAATGATTTTATGGAATTTTTCAAAAGAGTACGCGGCAAATAAGTTGAACCATTTTCTATAGTTACTCGCAGCCTCCAATAACGATTGAGACTCATTTACGGGTCGAACTCGGTTAGTGTATTTTAGTCTCGGAACCATGCGCTTAACCTTGCGAGCACCGTAAATAGTATTTACAGACACAATTAATTAATTAAGCCCCGAGAGCACACCGATTGTCTTTTAATTGTGTCTGTAATTACGGTAGTCGAAAAGTTAAAAGACAATAGGTATGCGACCACCGGTGTCCTCTTGGGCTTAATGAATTAAAGTGAAAGAAAACTGCAATAAAATAGTTAATCTCATTTTCACCAACTCGCACTAGGCCTGCGGTGGATATTTAAGGCCTCCTCGCCCAACTCTAATAGTACCTAATTTATTAATGGGATATAAAACTTTTCGTTTATGAAGAGGTTTGATTATAACACTGAAGAAAGCTAATTTATAATTTATCAAAGCTTGTTTTTACGAGGTTTTACGACAGAATTAGGCCTTAATTCAATTCAATTTGTTTCAGATAATAAAATCCATCACCCCCTCCCTTGCCCTTAGACCTTAGAACGCTACTACCGCTACGAGCAACTGATGGATTTTAGTCAGTAAAAATCTGACACACGCACTCACTCCGCCCATAGCTATAGGTTATTTGATAGTTATTTCGTTTCAGAACAAAGAAATTTGAAATTTAATCTATGCCTGTATGTTCTAGTTACTCCAACCTTTTTCGATTCTGTTTGGATCGAGTTGCAGGCTTATAAATCGTTCTAACTATGAGTCAGTATACCCTTATTCAACACAGCATATTCGATCTAATGTCTTGTGTTTATAAGTCCTCCTTAATCCAGCCTTTTAGGTACTCTTTTGAGATCGGGTTACAGCCTCATGCATAGCATCATGTGACCCGTTTACCTGACTTAGAAACACTCATCGAAAACCTTCGCCTTTATAATATTGGTGTAATTTACAAAATATTTATCATTTACAAGCTTTTACCCGCCAACCGCTCGACCGATTTTGTGAAAACTTCACATAAACCATCTACTAAATAGTCCAAACAAACCCTGAAAATTTGGTTTGGATAGGACTGGTGAGCCCGTTCTTGAGTTATAAAGTGACAACGAAAAATTAGATTGGCATTTAAAAACAGCTGTAACGGAAAACATCCTGCTGCTTACAACAACTTCTAAAAATGTATACGATGTCCGGAATAGTTTAGTATTGACTTATACTTCCCTCCAGACTTTGATTCATTGTTACCAAGTATTTTTTAAACAATCGAATTTGGTTTGAAACATCCTAAACATCCTAGCTACTCGTAATACAGTCATTGCGGTTTAAGCGGTCTTTGGGATCGTCCATTAATCACGTGAGATTCAAAACGAAATAATAGAAGTCTCGTGGAGGGCGGGGCGGCAAAAATAATTATATTTTTTGTTTTAAATCCGTCTTTTTATTTTATTTTTTTTAATGTAAATTTACGTTTTCGATTAGTGTTTGATTTCTTAACCAAAAACTGTGCATAAAGTTATGCACCGTTTTTAGTTAAGAAAGTAATACAAAAATAAAGTTATGGTTATGCATCATAACCATAACTCTATTTTTGTATTACTGACAGCCTCTCGCTTCATCTTTATTTTCTTCTCGCATTGATGGATTCAGTTTCCCTCAAAGTTTATAGGAGCATCAGATTCGTTTTATAGGTGTTCTAGGGTGCACTTGTATAGATTTTTTCAGCACTCTAATAGGTGGGCTATATTAGAAGGTTTGGTTAAAAGCACCGCTCTCGCACTAGGCAAATCCAAACTGTTTTATCTAGTGGTAAGCAGCGATGCGGTAGAAAATTATAGTGGGATAAGTAATCTAACCACGTAACATCACGAGGGTGGAAGGGTTAAAAACATCACGTAATTTATGGACGATCCCTTTGTTCTTATGATGATTCATTGATGATTCCTTTGTTTATATATGACCTTATAATTACGCAGTAGTGTAATATATAATCAATTAACACTTTATTGTTACAATAAATAATTAAAAAATTGTTTCATAGATTTGTTAATAGTAAAAAAATAAAAATTGTTTTTCTTTTAGCAATTGAATATTTTCTTTTCCGTCTGTCAAATGATTCAGGAATCAATGGTATATTTAATACATGTTAGGAAGCACATGGTAAGTGCAATTTCCTATAAAATTTATAAGAATTACCCTACAATAAGAACAAGGTCATATTTATATTTAGTTTTCCTTACCACACGTGATATAGTGACCTATTTATAGTGGAATTAGTTATAGCTACAATACTTTACAATATCATTTAGAATTCTAGTTCGAGTTTGTTTTACGTCAACAAGATCGATACGTTGTTAACGTTCAGCGCTTTGATTGGTCCGCTCTAAACTCTTAACCAATCAGAGAGACGAAATCGGTAAACGTTTCAATAGCGTTAACGTCAAAATAAGTCGTAATCACATGTGCGAGAGAGAGATGAAACTATAAAGAACTTAAATAAATCACTACATCTTTGTCTTTGCTTTTAAGAAACAATATATAAAAAGGCCCAGGAAACATTATTGTCGTGCATGTAACAATCAATTTAAGCCTGAGAACGAAACAGCCAAATTGATTGAATGAATCTACTAACTTTAAACATAAACATCCGCATCTATACTTACCACGGCGAGGCATCGATCGTCTTGTTTCGGACAACATCGACTAAGTTCGGGAGTTCGTTGTCAAACTCCTGGGGGATATGCGACCAGACAATCAGTGGTTCGTTGTACTTCAGCTGCGTCGCGATCTGGTTCAGTGTGGATGTCTGTACGGAAACGCAGAGGAAGGACTGGCCGTACTTCATCCCGCTTGACGGGTAGTCGTAGGAGCTGACGTTGAGGCCATTAACCACTGGAAAGGAAGAAGTCTTTTATTACTATTCAGTTTCTAAAATAAAAATAAAATATCCTAAGCAGTCTTTAACAACATCTATGTAGCCACAAAGGAACTATCTTGCATTGCGGTTCCTATCAAGTTCTCCACACAATTAGATCATAGAGAAAAAGCCAAAATCAACTATTGGGCAGTTGCCCCGACTAGACACAGCAGACACAAAACTTTCAGGTCACAGGATCCTCCCTTTTGAACGGAGTTTTAGAGCTTTATAACCTGTTCCTCACACCTCTAATCATGGTATAACTCTCATTCTATCTAAGAGAAAAAATACTACGTATACTTAGAGTAAAAGCCAAGCTCGTCATCCAACAAAATCTACCCTGCGTCTTTGGTTAGTGCTCCGCTCCTGTGGGTGGTAGCATGATGTTATACCTTATAGATAAATGGGCTACCAAATACTAAGAGTGTTCCGGTTCAAACAAAACTTAGATACAAGCACATTTGTCTCTCTTAAGACTTCTTAAGAATCATCGTTAGACGAAGACCCTTACAACTAAATGTTACAAGAACATTCTACAGCCAATAAAAATACTTACAATCAGGAAGGGGCGGGAACCTCGGCACAGAATGTACCAACCACAAAGAGGTAAACTTGTCGCCTAGTATAACGCCTTTGGTGTGACCGCTCTCGACCCTGGTCTTCATGAATTTGGAGTGCATCTTGCACATTTCAGCCAGATCGTAGTCGTCATAGTATTTGTCACCCAGTTTGAATTTCTTGTACTTCTTTACTCCTTGTTGCTTCATTTGACCTGGAAGAAGTAAAAACGAATCATTATCATCATCGTCATCATTCCAGTCGAAAGGACATAGGCCTCTCGCGCCACAACAAACTGTCCTGTGCTTCTCACATCCATCGCATTCCCGCAATTCTCACCAGCAGTGCTATTATCTAAGAAAATCGCCTTGAGCGCTGCGCTGGTCATAGGGACGAAACCCAAATATGTGCAGGTATTAGGTTAAAAATCCAATGTGCCATTTTGTTATAGTCAGCGCTACGTTCAAGGCCGTTTTCTAAGAGAATAGCAGGGCTGGTCGTCGATTTATCTTCTAAGAGGCATTTCAACTTTGCATCTTTCAGTGCGCAAACACAACTCCAGAACCTTTCGGTTCTACGAAAAATGTGCCCTGCCCTCGCCACTTTTGGCGATTCTTCAGGCCATGTCAGCGACAGAAGGTAAAGATATTTAACTGGTTCTAAGGAGAACTTTATTCAGGGGATTTCTTTTGGAAGGAGATGGGTTCTGTCTTCAGTTTCAGTTTTCATGAATTGCTGGGGAGTTTTTTGCGCCGCTTGGGGGTTTTGGGTGGCTGTATTACTTATGACGTTCAAAACTGCTGTTTCTTAGTCTCATTTCTTTACCTGAATGACGGTGAATACCACTGGTGGTTAAAATGTCAATCATTTTCTAAGTAAATAAGTACTTACCTCTTTTGCTTTTAGAGTACATATCAGCAACTGATTGTAGGATGTCAGGTTGATTTTCAGAAGATGGTGGTTGATCATTGTAGATCAGTGAAATTATATTTCTATCCTGGAAGGAAAAGAATGTGCCATATTACCAGTTATAAAAATATATGTGCTTATGTTAACTCAATGATAAAACGATTTTTTTTTTAGTTTGGTCTAGTAGTTTACAATTATGTAGGTCTATGATACTTTAATTTTCTTGATAAAGTTTTATTTATTTATTGGCACACCAACAGAATTACAGGACTAAATTACTAACATACATAAGCATACATTAAATAACATAATATATTTTTTTTACGAAAAACTAATATTATGGTCTTGACGCTGGTATGCATGCCTATTATAGGTATACACAGCTTACTAGGTCTGACATTAATCTGACAAAAATTAACATACAACACGGAAAAAAATGCACCCTTAAATAATAAAATAGATCACTAAAGAAATATGATGAATATATTATTATAACAAATATAACGTAAGTTTTAATAACGACCCAATTTTTCTGAAGCTCAGTAAATGTAAACCTAAATCATAAAATTATATCTACATGATATGTCGCCAAATACATTGATAACAACTCAATCATGGTAGCTAGCTACCTTACCTGATAAAGCGGTGCCAAAGTCTTCCCCACCATAGACCGTGGATCGCTGATGGCCATATCCGACATGATCCAGCCTCCTCTTAGCTTTGAAGGTGTCAGATGCATGTACGCAACCCCTCGACGAACCAAAGGATTCAAATGGTTCTTCTCCCTTGGTAACTTGTAGACGTAAAACCTGCAATAACATTTTTTGGTTACAACTTTGTGTCTAGATATGGTGTTATCTAGCAAAATGTAAGACGGCCCCGTAAAGGTGTCTCCAGGTAAATTAGAAATAACTGTATTTTGATAAGTCTGTTGGAGTTGGTCGAGTCAATTTGGATATATTATAGTCACAAGTAAAATAGTAGGTAGATTATGTGACGAGGGAATAAAGCAGTGTCTTTCGAAACGAAGGTTTCAGAATTTTAACCCCGAACACAAGTGAGGGAATTATGCAATTAATGTAGAAACCTGAGCGAAGTGTAGATTTCAAGCTGCCCCAAAACAAAAACAGCTTTATCCCCAACTGTGAGATAATTAAAAGACAATTTACGAATAAAAGCTATATTTTAGAGAAATATAAGTAATATTTACAAGCTTCCATAACTCGACATGACGACGCTCATTTATTACTTTTTTAAAGTCTCGTCTAAAATGTCTGAAGCGATTGCACTGTTCCAAATGGTCGTTACTTATGGAGAAGACTTGGCAAGAAACTGCATGATTACTCTTTTAAACAAATTATAGATTTTAAAGCATTTCTATATTTTAATACAACAAAGCAGCACATTTGAGCTCGCACCAACCATGACGAGCCAAATAATACAGCCGAAATCAGCTAGAGATGGTACATCATCACCAAAAACAACAAATGCTTCACGAATTTTTCTCCTTTCTCTTCGGCCTGCATGGTGGTCTAGGATTCGTAAAACGTATTTAAGTAACATTACGCGAAGACTCTAATTTAAATCAAATCATCTAATTCAATTCGTATTATACAGAAATATTTGTACGCTATAGTATGGCAGGATATGCTGGAATCAAAACTGTAACATCTATTGCACCATATTCTGACAAATAAAGATTTTTGATTTTGATTTGATTTGATTTGATCATCCCATTGATTACAGACATTATGTATGAGCTAATTCTTGAATCTTTCTGCAGTACGTATAGCTCGTACATAGGTGTAAAGAAACTCTAATTTCTTGACTTGAATACCATTTTGCTATCAGAGTTAGAAACCTACAACTCCCTGATTCCTTAGTCAGAGCCTTCTCCAGGAGCAAGCCAGGCTCTTTCACTTCATCTATTGGACAACCACTTAATGTTGTACCTCCTCCACCCCTTCTGATGGCTACATAAACTGTTTGGAGCTCTTCAAGTCGTGAACGTTTACTCTGCAAGCGACAGCATCTCAAGAGTTGCTGAGAGGAAGACCACGGATACCACAGGGAGGGCCTTTAATAAGATATACCCCCTTCCAGATTTTTGAAGTCTTCACTTCAACCCGGGTATCATTCTGCGAATGGCTTTAGTCCTCATGTGATACAATATAACCAAGGTATGAGTCAGGGGCGTAACTCCGCCGTACCAATGATACGGGGCCCCCGCGCTACAAGACCCCCGATATAGGCAAAACTTCGCAACATGTAATCCACAACAAACTCGTAGATTCTGCAGGACTAATTACGCCACTGGTTTGAGTCAAGTAGTTTTGCAACAGCATTTTTAGGTATATTGCGCTTATCAAAACGGGAACCTATCGAATTTCCGACATCCAGGGAAGACCTGCCGCAGGCCAGAAATGGAGACGCCATAGTTCTTCTCTAACCACTTTTCAAAGAGGAGACTTACAGCAGTTACAGCAGCAGTGGCGTAATCTTTCACCATCTTCTTTTGAAACAAATATAGGCACAAACAGGTGTTTACAAACAAGCCTGCGTTTTGTAAGAAACATGTTTATCTACATAATCTATTGTGCTGGCGAGACAAAGTGTCTATAACATTACTGTGCAATGTCCGAGTCATACTCTGAAATATGCTTATCGTTATTCATACTTCTATACAGGTGTTGAGTATAGGTAGTATAATCACGTGCAAAAAGCAATACCTACATTTAGTTTAGACTTGTTTTCTAGTAAACTAATCAGCTTAACTTTAATACTGCTGCAAGTGAAGTGATTATTTATTTGAAAAATTATTTCCAGTACCTGTTTGAAAATATTATATATGCTGCTTTTATTTTTTATGCACTGAAGAATAAAACTATACCTATACTTTTGTACGTGGCTGTACTATCCATTAGTTCATTAAAGTTTTAAGCCCCCTTACGAACGCCGGCATTCGCACATCTATCGTCTTTCTATTATGTCTCTAATTACGGTATTATTCAAAAGGTTAAGTCCCAAGAGGACACCGGTGTCCGCACACCTATTGTCTTAATTATGTCTGTAATTACGGTAGTCGAAATTTAAACCATAAGACTGATTAATTTAAATCTAAGTAGGTACTGTATTACAGTGGAATGGCTATTAGTATTGTGCCTGAAGTATTGTGCTTCCTTTTTTTTTTATTCCAGGACATAGTCTATCTGTGCGTCAAATTTCACATTTTGCGTACAGGAGTTACAAACATTCACTCACATACATACCAACTTTCGTTTTTATAATATTAGTGTGATCAACTACTTATAATGAATACAATATACTTATAAAGTCACCCCTTTTTCCCATTGGGGAGCCTACAGCAAAACGCTACTTGCTACAACCCCTCGCTAGTAGCCCTCATTTATTTTATTAAATAATACAAAAGTAGATACTGATGATATATTTTGGTTGTAATAAATTACACAACTTATGTTTATGCGATTGGAACTTAACAATTCAAACAGGAAAGACAAAGCCATAACCATAATTTTAATGTAAACAAAGAACCGCAATATACGTAATAACAAAAGATTTATATTAAGTTTTGTACTACCTGTAGAAAAAATAAGAAAAATACTCACCAATCTACTGGTTCTCCCCTTTCATTCCTACATTGCGGAGTCAACCCCGTACAAACACTCACAAAAATCGAAAACACAAAAAATGCAATATACAAACACATCGCGACGCGTGTTCGAACACCGAGTAACGAAATCGAAGTAACAAGACACGCAGGAAGTTCCCGATAGCCGTTTGTTAGTGATGTCATTCAACACGACGCATCACTACCGGTAATGTTTCAAACAATCGATTTGTTTACACAACATTCACGATCATTTCCCATCAATTATTACGTACGCACGCCTGCCTAAAACCGAATGATTTCATAGTGTTACATTCTAACGCCAAACCGTCGCATTGACAAAGGAATGCTGGTACAAACTTTAATGCATATCCTAAAATTCTTATTGGTAAACAAATAAGAACTGTTATTGAGATAATAAGCAGCAAATCGTATCAGCCAATGAGAGATGACCTCACTGATGATTGGTCCATATTACATCAGATGCGTACGCGCAAGGGAAAGATTACGCGGTTTATTTTAAAGTTTGTACACAACATAGAATACAAATCGAAATAAGTATTGAGAACACTGGAATGTATTACATACTTTTTCAAGCTTCAGATATATTAGAGAGCAAAATGTGCCTCACTATATTGTGCAACGCTAAATCTACATGACGCTGAAGCGTTGCCCAGTATCCCGAAACTTATCTCCATATAATTTTTTTTATTAATAATATAATAATGCTTGACTGCGATCCCACCTGATGGTAAGCAGTGGTGCAATCGTTGATGGTAATTAAGGCGCACTAGTTTATTAAGAGCCTTTTCACTCTAGCCTTGAAGACATCTAAATTATAATCGGATGGGAAGAATGCAGCATGAAATTTTATAGCGAGTCCACGTGACACGGAACATGTAGGACAATTGGACAGCGTTGGCGTTGGGTGTGATGTTGGGTGACGTTTTGTCCCCTAGCGTATCTGAGCATTCAGTATAAAATAAAAGCGCTTTCTGTTCTTTTTCATTCTGTAACTCCTAAACCACGCAACAGATTTTGATGCAGTTTTTCACTAATAGAAACAGCAATCAATGAAGTAGTTTTATGTATTTCAAACTGATCGGGTAATTAATTAGTTTGTTTTAATAATTCCAGTATTATTTTCTAGCTGCTATATTTTGAGTAAACAAATGGTTAAATGAAAGAAAAGTATTTTTAACAAGTAATATTTAATATGACTTTTATAAAAAATATCAAATGAACAATATCCTTAAGTTTAATATGGAAGACTTAAATAACATGGCTTGATTACAAAAGTACATAAGTAGTAAAAATATAAATGCTTGAACATTCTTGAACACGTATAAAAATAAATATATATTTATTATTTGAAATTACTGTTGAGTGGGCATGGAAACTGCAGCCTTTGAGTGAGATACGTCACTTTGTCTCCAGAAAGATACAACAGTTTTCAGTTCCGTGAAGAAGTCGATACCTTGTTTGCCGCAGAAGTGGTTGGTGCCGAGGAAACTGCCTCGGGAGCCAGTGAAAGAGAACATGGAAAGAGGAACTGGGATAGGAACGTTAACACCAACTTGTCCGACATCGATTTCGTTGGCGAACTTTCTGGCTGTAGCACCATTGGTTGTGAAGATAGCTGTTCCGTTTCCATAGGGGTTGGAGTTGATCATTTGAATGGCGTCATCCAAAGTATCGACGAAGAGGCAAACTAGAACGGGCCCGAAGATTTCTTCCTTGTAGCATTCCATGTTGGTTTTGACGTCGGTCAGGATGGTTGGGCCGACAAAGTTACCCTTTTCGAAGCCTGGAACTTTGACTCCTCGGCCGTCGAGAACCAATTTCGCTCCTTCTTTTACACCTGTTGGAATATTCGGCTGATTAGTTTTGGATAAAGTGGAAAAATATAAGGTACTATTTTCTACATGTCATCTATATTTAACTACAAGTTTATCTACGTAGGCCTACTATCTACAAGATTGCAGAAGCTTTTAATAAATAACGTGTGCGTAAAAAAGTTATCAGCTATTTTGCGATTTTTTTATACTTGGAGTAACTTACAAAAATATCCTATTTTATTATGAAACTCATATGAAAAGATACAACATGGCTATAAATTGTGGAATTTGATATTTTTTTGGTAAATCATTGTGCTCGCGTCGAATCGAAAGTAATTGAGATAATATGAACGTGATCAATATTATCAATTTAACGCGCAACTGCCTAGTGTTTAACGAATGCACCGACCCGTCAAAGAATAATAATTTTTGTGTACCGCGAAATTTTATGTGTCAGTTTATTTAATGATTTAGTTTAAGATGTCACGCTATACTCCTGTTTTAACACACTATTGTCTTAAGATGGGCCTTCCTCACTCGCCTATCGTCAATGTCGCGCATGGATTAAAAGCTTGTTGCTTCATTTAACGCAATCCAAAGTAAAAAGTAATGTGAAAAAAGAGAGAACACCTGAAAACTCTGTTGGCATTCGGTAATTCTACCATTTTCTCGAATATTTCACAAAACTTGTTCCAGGAAATACGTGTTTTTTTTTAAAGGATTTTTGAAAAAACAAACTGTCATTATTTAGAATCTCGATTAAATGCGCAAGGTTTTTATAGAAGTACTTTTTATATTTAATATTTATATATTTTATATAGGAGAACATAATGGAGGGTCAAAGTTCGCATAAAATAGCAGATTTTCAAACTCCTTTACTGGATTACTCTTAAACAAATGTATGTTTTGATTCTATAGAAGCCTAGATAATATCCACAAGATATCTGTGTATCCAAAATATCTGAAGAAAGATGTGTAATAACATCATAATCACGTAAGTGCGGTTGTATGAAAATGTACGTCGGGTTGGCCGCGATGCTGGAAGAATTTCTATAGTTGTTTTATATTCATAATTATTTATAAATTATAATCGGTTCTTTACGTCACTGTTATACAGCGTATAAAAATAAATTTTATTATTTCTCCGTCAGAATAATAATAATCGTAACTGCATAATGAATGATAATAATTGACCATTATCGATTGCATCACTGCTTATCATCAAATGAGATCGCGGTCAAGAGTGCTTGACTGCGATTCCATTCTACTAGCTATTTAAAGTAGTAAGTTTATGTCTTAAAAACCAGATTTCAATAAATTTTGTTTGTCCTAGCAAGCTTTTATAGCGTGGCATATACCTATATATTTTAAACTTATCAAGACGAATCACACGAGCCCAAATTCGATTAGGTTCTGTGTACCTATGGCTACCTTCCGGTTTCAACTCCACGACATAATAATTTTGACTAGCTTGTTGGTCTAGTAGCCCGTGGCCCTGACTGCTACGTCGGAGGTCGTGAGTTCGATTCCCACCCAGGACAAATGTTTGTGTGATGAGCACGATCATTTAAATTTTGTTCTGTGTCTGAGTGTAATTTATCTATAATATATATGTATTTAGAAATATATAAGTATGTTTATCAGTTATCTAGTACCCATAACACAAGCTCTGCTTAGCTTGGGATTAGATGGCGTTGTGTGAAAGTTGTAGAATATATTATTATATTAATTTCGCACTGTCATCTGATTGACACATGCATGCAAAATTTCAGCTGAATCGGTAACCGGGATGTGAATTTTTTAATTTACAAGATTTGATCACAGACATCGTGACAGGTGAAATTAAATAAAAGGTTGTAAAAATTGCAGTGTACAGGAACAAAATATGTTTAAACTAGCCTTCTGCCAGCGGCTTCGCCCCGTCAAAGAAGGGTTCTTTATACAAACTTAAGACCCCGATTACATCCCTTTAGAAGCTGCAGTTTGAAAAACCCTTACTTATTGTTCCCCTGCGTCATAAAAGGAAGCACAGTGCAAAATTTCACGCTCCTAGGCCCAGTAACTTTGGCTGTGCGTTGATATGTCAGTCAGTTTCTCCTTTTATATAAATAAATAATCCTTTACCTGATTCCACAAGTCGTTCGACTCTCTCCTTGGCCTTGATGGAGATGACGGGGCCCACATCAGTGGCGGGTACATGGCCGGCGTTCACCTTCAATGCTTGTGCGCGCGCCACCAGGTCGGGAATCCACTCCTTGGCTTCACCTGGGAGAATTATTTATTTATTTTACTATTTATGTACTCACATATAATTCATAGATACAAAACATTATAATAAAAAGAATGTTCAAAGGTACTGCTTATTTCAAAAAGAAATTTCTCCCAGCAGACCCGCGAAAGGAGAAATTGGAAGAAATGTAGACATTAGTGTGCAGAAATATGAAAAGAAGTGATTGTGTGATGTGATAAATTAAATTAATAAATACTTAAATAACTATATATACCTTAAGCTAAAAATAAATACATATATATTATATATAAACAAGTATATTTATCACACTATAGAGGAAAGATAGCGCTCTTTCACTTTAGCCTTAAAAAGTGAAATAGATTTCAGATCACGAATGCTAAGCGGCAGAGAGTTCCACAACCTTACTGCGTAGACAAAGAAACAGTAGGAGTAGTAGTAGGGGATAAGATGGGTTGAGAAGAATAATGCATTATTAAGTAAGATGTTATAATAACGAACGGGAAAGATATTCTTTTTTGCATTTCACAAACTACACAAAAGAAGGTAATGTCATCGTAAGCCAGTAGCGTAGAAATGATGATGATATCATGTAGCCGATTTCGACCATAACGGCCGCATTCCTTGGCTCCTCGTGGCGTATGTGACCCAGATGTGCTACTCTGTTATGTGCCCTTATTTATATGACTTGCATATCCATCTTGGGGCTATTCAGAGCACTTCATGTGACTGGCCGAAATTATGGTGTGCGTCGGTGATGTAGCGACATCTAACCACATAAGAACTAAAACTAAATATGAAATCCCGTATCGCACAATTCTCCGCGCGATTTGAGCATATATAAACGCCCGAAATCATCTATCGAACAGCGAGCGAACAAGTGCTGGTCACTCGCTTCATTACACAACCCTTTTCGCGATGTCGAAACCCTCCGCTTCGGACCTTGATCTAAACGTTTAATCATTACATGGTGTAAAACTAAGACGCTTCCCGCTGTCTGTCTCTATGTATGCTCTTTAAAACTACGCAACGGATTTTGATGCGGTTTATTTATTAATAGATAGAGTGATAGATAGATAGATATACTCTTTATTGTAGGTACACCATAAACACAACTTGGTACTTGGTCTTGGTGATTCAAGAGAAAGGTTTATATGTATAAAACATGCATAATATATTTAATATCACGATTGCACCCGTGCGAAGCTGGGGCGGGTCGCTAGTTAGTTATAAAGTACACAAGTTACTTAAGTATTATACTCTACTGTCCTGACTGGACTGAACGCTGCCACGACCCGTGCACAATAGTCCACCAAGAACTATACCCTATTCGCGTTAAGATTAAACATTTAAAGAAATTTTCTGTGTTTTCAACCAATTTTAACTTCTATTTCGTAGGCACAAGGATAGCATTGAAAGCAAAAAAGTCCTTAAAAAACAACTATTTACTGCAGCTACCATTTATCAATCCACCAACGTAATAAACCTCAAAATCGGTTGAACGGTGTCTAACGTTATTTTAAGTTTTAAAAGTATAAGTAAGGAAACCAAATCACAAAGATCTCTACTGACCTACAAACACTGCAGTACTGAGAGCCATGCACCTCTGTCCGGCGGCCCCGAAGGCGGCACCAGCCAGTTGGTTTAGAGTGTGTTCCTTGTTGGCGTCCGGCATTATCACGCCGTGGTTCTTGGCACCCATGTTGCTTTGTACACGCTTGCCTGAAACAATGGAGAAAATGTCACTACATGAAACATGCGAGGAAGTGTGGGAGGCGTTCGCCTCCTGCAAAGCAGTAATGCTAGCAAAGGAGGAGGCCGACCGCGTGAGTGAAACAGTGCTCACGCCCCAAATGTCACCGGGATTCCGATTGATCCCGATTTCCGGCCCCCGTAGGCGCGGACTTGCGGCCGGCGAGCAATAGGTAGCTCGCCGTCTGGTGGTCTGTTAACAGCAATAACAACTGCTATTAGCGTTTATTTTTTTTAAACCACTTCAAGCTCGCCAAGTTAGAATGGCCGTACTATACTTATAGGTTCTTTTCGGTAAGTCGTAGATAAAATCCCTCTAAAAACTACCAGTTATTATAAGGTCTGTCACACAATTTTGTTGACAGTTTTCTCTAAACATATAGCTTCAGGCTGTTCAGCTTGCAGCGGCCTCCTAGTTTCTCACAACAAGCAAGTAACAAGAACAAAACTGAGAACTTAGATGGCACGATGCAGGTTTAGTTCTTATGACACCATAGATGACGCTACAAGTTTTAGATAGATAGATATACTTTATTGTAGATACATCATAAACACCACTTGGTACATTAGGAACTTAAAATTAATAAGGTGTTATAAAAACAAGGCGGTCTTATCGCTAAAAGCAACTTTTAAAGACGACTTTTGGATGGATGTTTTAAGAAAGGGTAAGCCTCTCTAGTACACACGTACCGTTAGCGGAAGCTCTAGTGTAGATGTGTTTGCCAGCTGCGTCGCCACCAACGAACGAGACCGCCTTGACGTCAGGGTGGTCGCACAGGAAGTTTACTGGGTCATGGGTACCATGGATCACCTGGAACAACCACACCAATATTATAATAGCGCAATTTATGAGTGTATGTTTGTGACTCCTTCGCGCTGAAACTGCTGAAGTGATATATATGAAATTTGGAACACGAATAGACCATGTACTTTTTATCTTGGAAGTAGGTATATTCCCTGATGAGGCTGGTGATCATCGACATCATCATCATCAGCCTTATTAATGTTGCCACTGCTAGGACACAGGCCTCCTCTCTAGGAGAGGGAACGGGCCATGCGAATTGGTGGATGTCACATGTCTTAGAATTTTTGATTCTAGGACATGCCACTTTCCTCACGATGTTTTCCTTCACCGTTTTGAGAGCAGTACCTAGTGATGAAATAAATTACACAAAGTAATGCGCCTGGCTGGGTTTTAACCCGTGACCTACAACTCGTAAGTCGGGGACTTTAGCACTCGGCCACCACTGCTCCATCATCATCATTTCTTTTACGAGGGGTAACCTAAATCTTACTAATATTATAAATGCGAAAGTTACGATGTTTGGATGTTTGAATGTTTGGATGTTTGTTACTCAATCACGCCAAAACGGCTGGACGGATCTGGATGAAATTTGGCACAGGCATAGGATACACTCCGGAATAGGACATAGGCTACTTTTTATCCCGGAAACCTTAACTCCAATACCACGCGGGCGAAGCTGCGGGCAAAAGCTAGTTTCAAATAAGAACTTGACTAATCTTACATTAACAACACCGGGAGGTGCCCCAGCTTCGTTGAGCAGTTCCATCATCATGAGGGTCGCGCCAGGGTCCTGCTCCGAAGGCTTGATGATGCATGTGTTACCGGTCGCCAGTGCAGGCGGGAACATCCACAGGGGAATCATCACGGGGAAGTTGAAGGCAGCCACTCCTGTTAAATTGGAATAAGGTTTTTAATTTCATCTTGGCAGACTTTTCCTGACTGCAATGTAGTACAAGCATACTCATTTAGGAGAAATCTTCAGATAAGCCACCTAGAGTGGAGGGGCTTGCATTCTGGGTGAAGCAAGAGGAATTGTCAGGCTTTTGCTGGCTAAAATCCACACATGTTTCTTCAGTTGTCCTTTTCTTTCTAGGGCCATAAATTTAGATAAGGTAGGTCAGTAATTTTTTTAATCTGTTGCAGTTTTTCATTGTTTTTAATTTAAAAATAGATGGACAGAAGGTACAGACAACTCATCAAATACATCTTACATTAAAACCTCAGAAAAGACTCAATTGATGACGCTAACCGTACTTTCACATATCGAAGGGACCAAAGAAAAAACCTTATAAGAAAAATCACTGATTTAATTTACGACCAGATTTCAAAGTTCTGTGAATAAGGAACAAAATACATTGCGTCTTAGTTTTAAGATGAGATTATGCTCTTGGGAACCGTCGATTTATAATATTGTTACAAGTTAATATTCATTATTCCAATCCCGTTTTTCTGTCATATTGGAATATGTTGGGATAATTGCAGAATACAGGTAACATAATAATCTTCCTACTGGCATTGTCATGTTTTATTTGGATCCAATTCTAAGCAAAACATTTTTAACAATAATTTCTAGTTAATAGAATCTTCAATAAGGTTACACTATCTAAATGACCTTGTTGATTTGTGACGTTCAAGTGACGTTCAACTTTAACGACATCAACAATTTATTTCTTTGACAGTAAAAGTTCAACCTTGAGATGTTACCTTACTGATAAATAGTTTTCCAACTAGGTATTATAAAGTGCATTGATTGACCTTAGAGATAAGATTACGTAGGAAACGTTCATCATTGTTAAAGCAGATTATTTATGAAAATAACACAACAATAGTAAATGTAAGGTAAAACCAGGTTAGATGGCCACTGTATACATTTTGTTTATATACAACGTATAACGTTAAATGCGCAAAAGCTGAAAATAGTCTGCTCAGAATAACGAACAGAATCAATCTAACCACTTTTTAATATAGGTCACATTTTTCTAAAAGACATTCAAAATGTTACCCTGTCTATTTATTAATAAGCCAAGCTATCATGTACGCAAACCTGCCAAAATAAGTTAACGAACAAGAAAGGCTAGAAAGGCGGTTTATATTTTCTTATACGCGGGTTAGTAATACTACTATAGTAGTATATACTATTGATGAATTGGCAATATACTATTGCCAATTCATCAAAATTGTCAGTGAAACTAACACAGCACATAAAACCTTAACAATTTTTAAATTAGTTTTTTTCTCAGAATCAAGTCAACTGAATGTAAAATCATTTGGGGTGCCTGAGGCTTTGCGCATTTTAACTTTACATGTTGTATAAAATACATCTTTAATTATCATTAAAGTATTTTTGTTTTATTTAACACTTTATGCACATAAAGGTACAAAGGCGGACTAAATGCCTAAGGCATTTTCTACCAGTCAACCTTTGGGTGATGCCGAGAAACATGATGTATGAAGTATCGCATGCCTGCCATGCCAAACGTAATTTATTTTGATAATTATTCCCTAGATAGTTGACCCAAAATGTATAGGTCCACAAAGCTCTTAGAAATATCAACGATTTCTTTTTGGATAAAATTTAGTCCCTACCAATGTTACAGATATGCTATGTAAAATATTTTGTTTATTGTACTAAGAGATAAAAGTTATTTTAACTAAACCCTATGGTACCCATGCCGTTATCACTACCATCGTTATTTTTAACTGTATCATACTTGCATCCGTTTTAAACAAATAAGATAATTATGATGACGTATAGGCGTTGTCAAATAAATATGATTAATCTATGTAGTGGTAATTATAATTAGTAATGGATCGCATGTTGTGTTATCTTGTTTGTGATATTTATTATTATGTTTTTCATAGCAGCAATATCATTAACTATTACGATACCTCTGTTTAATCGTATTATGATTATTATATAAATCTAAAATCCTTTCTATCTTTCGAGTGAAATCGTAGCTAAAGCAGTTTAAATTGTGTGTTTTCTTTGGCAACTAAAACTCCGTAACAGTTGGCATTTTTTTTTTTTTAATATAGGGATTGACGTTATATGCTTGATATTGCAAAAATATTTGCATTAGGCCGTAATAGAAACTCCAAAACTAATATTAGCATAACATAGCGTGATCAACTTTATAATGTTCGATCGCCTGGAACTCGGTTCCATAGTTCTGTACGCGAGCCCAATGAGGGTGGTTGGTTACGTTACAATTACATGTTTAGAAATAGAACTGATTCATGCAATCTTAGGAACAAACTCCTCACTGAGTAACCTACACCACAGCCGAATGCCATAGGGTCGAAGCCAATTAGGGCCAAGAGTTCGTGTCTGAAAGGAAGGCTCTGGCCCTAGTATGTATGACAATGTAGGAACGTGGTAGGTTGTTTAGTTAATAAGAGTCTGACACTGTTTCCACCTAAGGGCGAGATTCGTCATTGGATGATTTTTACCTACCAAAAAAAAACCCTTAAACACCGAAAATGTTGTAATTAAGTATAGCACGAGAATGGAGCCGTGGGAAGAATAATGTATTTATTATAATAAGTTTATTTCAGTATGTACCAAATAATTAGTTGATACTTCCTCCTATCACTCTTGCAGCGTATTTCTGTGTCACTCACCTCCAACAACGCCCAAGGGTACTTTGTAGCTGTGTGTGTCCATATCCTTAGCGATATTCTGGATGCAGTCACCCAACTGGAGAGTTGTGATGCTGCAGCTGTTCTCCACTGACTCTGAAGTTAGAAAGTAGAAATAAGATAGAAAATCGACGTTTAGGAAGAGTATATCATTCGAATAAAATATCATAAGAGTGATATGGAACCCTCTGTTTGAAAGAAACATTTCGAATTGGGTACGTATACCTAGTTAATATTTTTTATACAATAAAACAAATTATACAACCGGTGCCTTTTTTAATAAATTAAAAATCATTCAAATCTAGTGGAAAGGGAAACTGTTAAGTAAATGTATAAATAAATACACGTTGAAATTTGACGTCACACGGTGTGCCCCATTCTTCCTCTATACAGTTTTCAGAAAAAGTTTTCTTGTTTAGTATCTATAAAATAACTATATTAAAAATCAGGACAATACCCAATTTGATTCATTCATTTTCTAATGTAAGGCAATAGCTTTTCTTTTCCCAAAAGAAATGGCAGATATAAAATCTGTTACAAGGCAGAAAAATGGTGAGCACAGTATAGGAAATTGTATATTCAGTATTTACTTATAACCCGTGTTTCAGCATTTCGAGGCCCCCGGGCAACGCAGTTGGTAAACGCAAAAAAAAAAATAGTTTTTTGATTATAGACTTTATTGCGAGGACATAAAGTCGGTAATCGAAAAACAAATCGGTCTGTTATATGGTATGACGATGGCTTACTATTTAGGTCTTCAGTCCCGCTTGTAAAATAGCAGTCTGCTAACCGGACATCGAAGGGTTTAGTAGTCTGCATAATCATTGACACTTACGAATGCCTCTGAGAACATCACCCTCAGCATCAGCGATGGTCTTGCCTTGTTCTTCTGTGATCTTGGCGGCCAACTTGCTCTGGTTTTCTCTTAACAGACGTGCGAATCTGTGAATTAAATCGTATACAAGAATTAGCACATATATTTGACTTTGAAATGAGTACAGTCATTGGGCCTCCATATCACCCTTTTTTATTGTTGGTAGGTTCGCGCTTGACCGCTATCTCACGTGATGGAAAGCGACGATGCGGTTGACGATGGAGCGCACTTACCTAGAAGTAACCTTAAAGATTCCCGGTTTGTAGTCATCAGGAATCGTGGAACTCCATTCCTTAGCTGTACACACAATGAATGTTTTCCAAAACGATTTGTGTGTATAGATGGGATGTCTACCATGTAGGTACCGGGAACGCATTGCAGTTACGCCTGATGGTCTGATGATGGAAGAGGCTAAAGCGAATTTGAAGGTTATGCAATTCTGACGCACACTCCCCTTACTATTCGATGAGGAATGGGGTAGGTCGTCTAGTCAGTAAAAGTCTGACACTGTTTCCCGCTTCGCTCCATCTACCTACTGCACAGCAAACTTGGATTTTACTAACTATAGTAAAATCTTGACTATAGACTTGATCATATTGAAGGAACTATCCTTCAATATAACCAAGTCTTGTACTATTTCTCTTTTTAATGCATTAGTAAGTACTAACCTGAACATAAGCTGTTGCCTGGTCATGATGGTGCTTTGGCTCCATGATTTGTATGCATTCTTGGCTGATTCCAACGCAGAGTTCAGTTCGTCTTGAGTGGCTTCTGGTACCCTGGAAGTAGATGAAAATACTTACTAACTTGGCGTCGATTATCATCTTCATCATAAGAAAAATCATAAGCCCATAGCATTAATTATAATACCTATTCCACAACTCGTACACTAATATGGTACGGTCATGTACAGCGAAGACCAGACGATTATTTCGTGAAGTCGTGTCGTGAAGAGAGGGAGCGAAAGGCCCCAACTACGCGGATGACGAATGTCCGTAAGGACATGAAGTAGTTGGGGCTTACAAATGACAGCGCGTACCAGCGGAATGAATGGCGCCTCAGCACCAGGAAAGCCGACCCCGCGTAACAGAAAAGGCGAGACCAAAGACGAAAAAGAAGTACACAACGCCATCTAATCTTAAACTGATAAAAATACTTATATACTTTTAAATATATACATACATGTAAAGATAAACTAGCTTCTGGAAGCGGTTTTGCCCGCGTTTAGTAGGTTTCTTTATACAAACTTTAAGCCCCCTTAACGCTGAGAGGATAATATAATATGTCCACAACTATCAGACAACGCCATCTAGTCCCAAGCTAAGCAGAGCTCGTATTATGGGTGCTAGACAACTGATGAACATACTTATATATTTCTAAATATATATTATAGATAAATTACACCCAGACACAGAACAAAGATCGTACTCATCACACAAACATTTGTCCTGGGTGGGAATCGAACCCACGACCTCCCGCATAGCTGTCAGGGTCACTAACTACTAGACTGACAGGCCAGTCAAATGGATGAATTTTGGAAAGTCCATTCTTAGTACTCGCCTACGTCATAATACCCTAGTGCACAATTTCACGCACCTAATCCAAGTAGTTTTAGCTGTGCATTGTGGCAGTCAGTTTCTCCTTTTATATTATATAAACTAGCGACCCGCCCCAGCTTCGCACGGGTGCAATGGTGATATTAAATATATTATGCATGTAATTTACACATACACCTTCCTCTTGAATCACTCTATCTATTAAAAAAAAAAACCATCAAAATCCGCTATTTATAGGCACGCTCTTGCCGCACCGGGCGGTAGGCCGGTACCGCCGCAAACGCTACGTCCCGCAATTTTTAAATCTGTAATATCTTCAAAAATATTCACTTCAATCATACGGTGTAAAGGGCCATATAGATCTATATTAAATGAACAATGTATTCAAGGTATTTAATTGGTTAAGGATTAATGCTGTATTGGTTAAAATCGCTTCGAAAATTAGCCATTATTTGTCGTAAAAAGTAAATGACAAAAAAAAGTTATTGTGGATTATCCATAAGAGATAGACATATACCATCGCGGACTTTTCTGTAGACCTTTTCAATGTGTACAATACTTAGTACATTATTTTGATTAAACTCGTAGGGTTCAGCCTGCGTTTGCAATGTAAGCGGAAAAAATGTAATTATTTACGACATCACATTAGAAACCTCAAAAATAACAGTACTTCTCCACTATTTAATGGATATTATTATACATATAAACCTTCCTCTGGAATCACTCTATATATTAAAAAAACCGCATCAAAATCCGTTGCGTAGTTTCAAAGATTTAAGCATTCAAAGGGACATAGGGACAGAGAAAGCGACTTTGTTTTATACTATGTAGTGATTACACCCAGACACAGAACAGCTGATCGTGCTCATCACACAAACGTTTATTTTTGGTGGGAATCGATCTCACAACCTCCGGCATAGCAATCAGGTCCACTAAGACCAAGCGGACCACTAAGGTCAAGCGGGCAATATTTGCACAAAAAAAATAATATTGATACAAGTTTTAAAATATATTTCTGATATGAGTGAATGGATCTTGTTTTTGAGTAGAATCAAGATCACCGAGGTAAGAGCATAATTTCAATGTCAGCTACTATGAAAACAACAATCTGAACATATTCTACTAACAGACATCAGGAAATTTTATTTTGTCATAATATGCAGTAAAAGATGCATAATAAAATCGTTGGAGAATACATGACATATTGTCAGTCACATCTGTATTTTGTTAAAAAAAAGTAGTCTTATTGTGTTTACGCTTACATAACTATACTTAAGATAAGAAAAGACACGTAATTGCCCGTGGAGGCAAATAATGCAAGATAGCAACAAAAATACCGTGTTATCAGGAATCAAGTCACACATAAGGCCAGATTTGGTGGTCTTGATAACAAATTAGTGGGCATACATTGATTAAGGTGTGTCGCTATGTCACTAAACTCATACGAGTTATTCTACTTCTGAACAGAGAGAGAAACAATAAAATGTTGCAAAGACAAGATCTGGGCCGAACAGTTCATACGTCCCAAGTATTTGGGCAAGAGCTCTGTGTCCCGTTTGCTCGTTACGAGTGATCACTCAAGGCATAAAGATGTTCTATATCGTGCGGATTTCATCACGCATGCGGGATGTTGCACATGCAGAGCTGGTGTTTGGGATCTCGCCTCGCATCCCTTGTACGAAATGGTCATTTGCGAGGACCATGCGTGCGGAGTAATACAGCATGCGTAATAGCATATGGTATTAGGAGAACAGATTCAGTACAGTTACTAGCAAACATCAATAAAGAAACTTTCACTACCCTTACATTAAAAAGTACATTTAAAGAAAAAAGGTCAACCAGTGCATTGATGTAATGTAATTACATAAATCTCAATGTTTGGTAATACAAACTTTCTTCATGGAATTAATCAACATTGGATAGTGACTAATGCAAATGCAAATTGGAATACCTTTTCAAAACGTATATTAATGAATGTTAAGTAGGTAATAGGTAAATGGTTGCAGGATTATTTGAGTCACTGTTACCCTAGAACACAAAGAGCAACCGAAAAAACAAGGGTGGGTTTTGTAGTCCGTAAAAGTCTGACAATCCCTCTCTCTCCACCAGAGCTAGAGAAGGTATTTGATCATTTTCAAACCAGAAAAAGAAGGTTAATGACTAAAAAATTAATCATAAAACATTGTCTCGTAGTCAATCATCTTCACAGAATTATAATAGAATTACATATAGCAAAACCCACTATCATTTTACTGAAGCCTCTGTAAAAGATAGTCGTAACATAATTTTCTTTCATCAAAATGTAAATATTTAGTTCAATATAAACCACAACTATAAATTAACCATAGTTTAGTATTTACATTAGGCACCATAAACTAACCATAGTTTAATATTTACACATTTGGGACTGTTTTTACTAATAGAATCGAATAAAAAAGGTGGGACAGAAAACCAAAAATGAAACAATATGTGTACTTATGCAACTTTTTCTGTTGTTTTTGTGCAACTTTTGTGTAACAACTGTTTCAATGTAGTTGACCATACTTTGTAGGACTACAATGGTAAACAAACAAGAATATAAAACATAGAAAGATCAGATGCAAACTATTTACTTGTTAGTAAACAAAAGTAATGTAAGCAGACAGGCAGACATTTGCTATAAAAGGACAGTTTTGATACAATTTGTAAGCAACTTTCACCATAAGAAGTACAAAACTGATCTGGAAGTTGTGAAATATATCAATAATTATTTGAAAAACTCTTAGCACTACAACAAAACTGTATACTCTCTATTATACTATTTAAAAGAGAATGCTCATACCCCATACCATATTGTGTCGTAAGTAATACACCAAAAATAAAAAGTAAATTTGTTAAGCACATTAAAATAATATAAAAAGTTTATAAACGGTTAACAATTCCTATTTCCTCCAAAAAATATAGCATCGTCATTTCCGAAATCATTTATTAATTTATTTGATTTGACACATGTAGTACGCAGACATGCAAATTTAGGCAGTCTCTTTTATCATTTTTATATGTTCAATAAGTGAAAGTTTACCTTCCAATAACTTCGTTGGTTGCAGGGTTTGTGAGCTCAATCCAGTTGGTAGTTTTGGATTCCACATATTGCCCGTCAATGAAGAGCTTTGTGGTGGGGGCAGCACTGCTGTAGCTTCTACGCAGAACCCACTGAGACTGGACAAGATTAAAAATATATTTTATTAGAATTTATTGAATAATAGATTTTTAGCACTAGCTCTTTTGCTCCTGATAAAACTTCAAAAAATAATTTCATATTCTGAAAACTGCCTTACAATATACTTATTTGCCCAACTCATTCAAAAGATTTTATAGTAGTATTGTCTCAAAAGAAATTTTATCAGAAGCAAAAAATTAGTATATTGTATTGACATTAACAATCTATATGACAGTGTTGTTAGTAGGTTTTTTCACTCTCTGTAAAAACCAAAAAAATCACCTTTCGAATACTGTAATTAGAGACATAATAGAAAGACAATAGGTGTGCGAACGCCGGCGTTCACTTGGGGCTCAAGAGTGAATGAATGATGATGAGTGGGGTAAATGAACTGTACCGAAGGTATATTGTAAAACTCGGCTACTTCATTGCATATGCAGTATGTTGTTTACACTCAAAATTTTATGCTTCTGCTCATCCTCTTGACATACTTACACATTGATATTGCGTAAACTCAATGAAATTTTCAAAAGCATGAAATGGACATGTTGAAACTAGAACATCAACATTCAACTGCGCAACATCCTATCAGTATTGGTTATAAATAATGTAGCCCGTTTAAATATCAAATTATGTGAATGTATAAACCCCCTTTGTTTGTCTATAAAACAGCTACTTACTGTCAGCAAGAGGAAAAAAAACTTAGAATGACATACTGAGACTATTCCTGTACAATATTAATATTTAAAGAGAATATAGAAGTGGTATCAGAAATCATAAAGAATGCCAAATATAAAACTTTTAAGTTAAATCAACATGGAAGACAGACATTCTAATATGAAAATGAACATCATACATTGATAAATAACTACTACTCATATGTAATTGCCATGCACACAGTAAGTTATTATATGCTTAGTGCCAAACACTTTTATTTTGTACTTGTGAATACGGGTACTGTAATTCCTTTCCCATAATTTATTATACCGGTCAGAGCAGTTCTTGTTTAAATATTTATAAGCCGATAACGTGACTGCGCACAACGTGCGGCGTATAATACACATGTTGAATGAATAATAGCTATCTATGAATAATAACAAAAATTATACTTACTTCAGTTTTCAATAACTTCAGCATTGCAGAGGCCATGGTCTTTTTCTATAATTTATCGTGCTAAAGATAACCAGCCAGATCTGTGAGCGGCCCTTAGACGTGAAGGGGGCAAAGCCGACTGATTAAAATACATATATCTGGCCTTGAATTGATAAACTTGAATTTCATTTGTCGTCATGCATCGCAGTCGATTTGTTTTGATTTTCGATGAAAATAATTTGACAGTGATGCAGCGCTCCGTTATAATAAATTAAAATGAAAATTAAATTGAAATACTGACAGACTTTTTCTTTAAAATATCATTTATATGCACTGAGAAGTAGTATTTTTTAATGCTTTTTGAATTAAATCTGAAACTTTTTTTAATTTACGTAAAGTAAATAATAAATAAGTAAGTGTGTGATAAGGAGAAATAAAACTTTTAACGTGTAACGGAACACAATTTTTTCCTTCTTTGACGTTGCAAGTGACATATAACTCTGACATTTTCCGTTGACAAGTGACATCATCGGATTACTGAATCAATAAGTAATTTAATAAATCGTTAATTAATTGAAAGTAACATATTTACATAAAAAAATATATACATATAATTATGTAGATATTGTAATATAAAAGTTAATGGATTACATTTATAGTGATAAAGTCCTTATACTGGCAACTCTGACAAAAAACGACTCTAATTAATTATGCTGATCATTAACAGAGGGCGCTACTAGTTACGAATTCTAGCACTCGTTTATACTTTTCTGCGTCTAATCTACCCACAAATACCCATATTACCCATGTTATTTATAAAAACACAATTTATCGAGAACATAACTTTTGTATTATAAAGTGTGAACACATCAACATTAGAATCCCAAGTGCGATTACATTTCGGAATCAGATGAGCATAGTCATTTTGTTTTATAGTCTTATTTTCACGCCGCCTTTTGCTGGCACATTCGTAACAGAAATTAATAGTGAAGACCCATAAATACATGTTGCGACATGTTTAATATGAAGATACAATATGGTTGTTAGTTCGGAAGCACATTTTGCATCCGGTGGGGTTGTCAGGGTTGCCACAAAGACCTCGTTGATGGCTGGAGCACAGCGGACCACTGTGTTGATAAGCCAACACTTGATCAAACAGAGACATAATAACTCTTCTGTATGAGGATCACAAACATAGTTTCTATATAATTTGACGGTTGGTGGTATCACATAGGTACGTATGTAGGTACAGCCTGTACAGGTAATTTCCTAGCTTCGTTTTGGCACAATACCTACCTAGTACCCAAAAATAAGGACGCTCCAGAAAATAAGCTTTAATTCGTTAAGCACCAAGAGAACACCGGTGTCCGCAGACCTATTGCCTTTAATTGTGTCTGTAATTACGGTAGTCGAAAGGTACTATTTGCTGTAAGTAATAATATATCAGTACACACAGTTTTTTTTTACGTGGTAAATCATCAAATTAGGTGGGTACTTCTCCCGCTTTCGGTGAAACGAGAATGTACTGTAGACTTTTACTGACTAACCTGCCTAACTGGTCCAGTGTTCTTCAGTTGCAAGGGCCATAGTAACCTCTTTTTAGAAATCCTGTAGTGAGAGTAAGTAAGTAAATACTTCCATTATTTACTTACTTACTCTTAACTTACCAGTAGCTGTTTGATCCACGAAAGTGGGTTTATGTTTGTCGTGTCGTGTGCAATATTTTTAGGTGTGTAAGCTATTTTCAAAATTTATTTTTTGCTAAAAAGTTATACTTCTACTACTAAATCTTTTAAGCCATGTCTTCATAGAGTAACTTTGAGATTGAGATTCCGTTAGAATGCGAATGTATCATATCATACATTACAGTACGGCCGGATCGGATCTTGGCGAGACTGAGGTTAGGCACTGCGAATTTTAGCGCTTGTAAACTCGTACAAAAATAAACGTTTAAAAATAGTACATTTTGATACAAGTGCAGGAAGTTTGTCATTGCGACCGAGGCGAAATTCGCACGAGCCATAGGCGAGTGTGTTATGGAGCCGAGGGCTGCAATGACAAATCTGCACGTGTGTCAAACGACGTTTTTCAATACACTTACGACTTGTGAAATAAAGAAAGAAAGAAAAAAAATTAATCGTATCTCAAACATACAGTAGAAATATAAGAAATATATAAGTACAGCATTCAAATCTGCTCTGGTCAGTTTCTAATTTCGTGGGGTCGTCCAGCGACTCTGGGGGACGCCTCGCGCCTGATTCGATAAACTAAGTAAAACAAAATAATCACCCGTGACCGTGACGATAAGGAAGAAATGAAAAAGCCCTTGTTGTGATAAACTCAAAAAAGCACTTGGGTGATATACATGCTATATTGAACCTAATAGGAGTGCGATAAGAGGCAGTTTTCGAGTAAGTGTATTGAAAAAAAATTAACCTAACCTAACTACAGGCTCGCCAAGATCCGACGGCCGTACTGTACAATGTTTAATTGCAGTAGGTATTATGGATCACTTACTGAAAGACCTACTAAGACGAATCACGAAAACAAATTCTATTCTACTGCTAAATACATTTATGACCTGAGGTGGCCTAGTGGTAACGGTCCCGAATTAAGCCGGGGTACCAAGGTTCCAACCCAGCCATGTTTACAGCCAGGGCAGTGGCGTAGCTAGCCCAAAAGAGTCGAATAGGTAGGTAAGTCAAATATTTTCGTAATTTCTTTTTTAGACTGGATAAATGGATAGTTTGACAAGTCCTGATTAAAAATGAGCTTGTTTATATACAACGTTAAATCTTGATCGTTTTAATCCCTTGGAGGATCGATTCAGTAGGTACATGAAACACTATCGATTGGTAAAGTTAGAATAAAAAAACAAAGTACTTTTTTTTAAAACTCGAATTAATTTAGGCATGTTCTAAATTGATTTCTTTAAGTAAACGTCAGCGGGTGAGTTCAATGACCTGTAGGTAGTTAGTACGCAACGACCGACAACTACCTACAAGGTCAATGACTCGTTTACTTAAAGAAATTAATTTCGTAAATGCGTAGGTATATCAATAAGAGATTAAGAAAAAAAGTACGTTATTTTTTTATTTTATCTACACAAATCGATAGTGTTTCATGTACTGGATCGACCCTCTTCGGGATTAAAACGACTAAAATTTTACGGTGTAGACTATACTGTAGATATTCTGTAAAAAAAAAACAAACCTACCGTATTGTGTTCTCAATGTGGGCAATTCTAGAACGAGCGGAGAGAGCTATAATATTTTAACATTATCAATTATAGTCATTAGGTACTAATTAACTACAGGCCTCTTATCGAGAATTGAAGTTTATGAATAACATGTTAGGTACCAATTATAGAGAAGAGGCCTGAGACCCAGAAGTAGAAATATAAGGCTATTTACTATTTTTTGTTTGTGGACTGACCAGCTTAATCGACCACGAGAGGGAATACTTAATCGGTCTTCAGCGATTTTCAGTGATTTTTTTTAATTGATATAAACTGCACTTTATATGCTTTACTGCGATCCCACCTGATGGAAAACAGTGATGCAATTATTGATGGCGAGGCACAATAGTTTATTAACTATTTACTCTAGCCCTGAAGACACCTCAATTATAATGGGTCGGGAAGACCGCAGCAAGCGTACAGTTCCAGTCAATCAATGTACACGAACTACTGTATAAATGACCTGGGGAAGCGCTTGCTTCAGACAGACCGTACAAGTTTCAACAACGTAAGGGATACTACCCGCCGATTACTTTTAAAGTAAGTTCAGCTCGCCCTACCATCTAAGTATTCTGAGTTTCTGCCGCATTACTTAATTACACACCACACCAGGAATGTGAAGAATCTGAAAATACCTACAACTTTTATGCATGAATTTGTTCATTCATCAACCAACGAGAATAACAAAAAATAAATGAATCAGAGATTTTGTTAAATCAAGTCTCTGTTAACCCGAATTTGACTGATATCGCGTATCAATATTCATTCATCCAACCGCAACGACTACGCTTACAGAGGCACGTAGGAACATGTCCATCGCTCATCTAGCCAAACAAAATATTCATGTAAATATCTAGCTGCCTAGGAGTTCATTTGGAAAAGATCATTCAGTGCAACGCGGAGGCGCACGTAGGTAGCCTGATAAGAAGGTCAACGACCGCCCTATCGGTCATGCACACAACGACTTACCGGAGCGAATGAGTCTACACACACATACACCGTAAGCGAAATGACTGATTGAAAATGCGGATGAAAATTTAATATCGTATAGCAGTTTCCATTCGACGCTTATGGCCGTGCAAACATAAAATAGCCAACGTTACACAGATTCGAAATAAAACTCATTAGAAACGTATGGAGCTGTGTAACTATGTATGATTCATTTGTAGCTTGTGACCAGACAAAGAAAAATACATTTTAAAACTAAAACAAAGAGCAACGTCCGTGTAAATCATACAGAAAATACATGAAATTACGGTTCAAAGGAAAATTTTTGGTCCATTCAATAGCCATAGAGTAGGAAGAAACCCAAATTTAGTAAACAAGAACATCTATTTTAAAATCTATAAAACAATACCTCGTTACAGAAAAATCAAAGCTCGGTCCAAAATACGAATCAAATAAACGCTACGGTTGTTCTTTTGAACTATCCACGGTTAGCGTTAACTGACAAATGGATTAATCCGTAGAAAGTATAAACAAAGATACGAAATCGTTTTTAAAACAAGTATTTGTAATTTTCCAGGATGCTATCACATAGGTGTCAATAAAGACATCAGGTGTTTTCTTCATTTTGTTGAGATAAGGAAAAATAAAACAGCTGATTTTATTTTCTGCAAGTTTTTTTATTTAATTGTGGCAGTTTCGTATTATTATTTTTTAAGAAAATTGGATTACGCCGACCGGCTCTGAGTAACATGAGGTGTACAGTGAGATCATCATCTTCCCAAAACACCTTTTTTTATGGTAGGTAAAAATCATCCAATGATGCATCACGGGCTTGGGTGAAGTGGGAAACAGTGTCAGAGTCTTACTGACTTAACAACCTACCCCGTTCCTACTTCGCCATCTATAACCAGGGCTAGAGGAAAAATCTAATATTAAAATTATAGTATCATTTCCTTGTCCGCACAGAACAGATAATAAAATACTTACTTGAATTCTTTCTTTATTCCGTGGTTGTCCGTGTGTCTGTCAAGTCAAGACCTTTTATCTCGGGAATGTGTGGATGTATCGAGTTGAATTTAAAACCTAAGTTAATAACCTAAGTTAGTTAACTACCTACTACTAGATAGGTACTAACTAACAACTAGTTAGGTACATAACTCTATATTCCAGGTCTGCGGGTGAAGCTGTGAAAAAATCAAACTTCTAAGTTAGCGTAAAAAAGGTTGTTTATGTCGCAAAACACGTATGTTTTGACACCCTCATGATAACATGAGATGAGAAGTCATCCAATACCTTTTCCAGGTCTGGGTAGAGCAACTGACTACCCCCTCTCCCCGCATATGTCATAAACACGAGATCGTAAGTAAAATAGGTTATGTTACGTACTTGGTGCGTGCGTAATCTAACAATCAGCAATGCTGTTCGCCAGATTGGTTTCGCTACTTCACCTGAACATAAACTACTTTATCTCACTTTATTATTTTACGGATGTTTGTGTAATTTAGACGTAGGCATATTAAAATGTTTATTGCTAACAATGCTATTGTGATTTTTTTATGGTGGGACAAATCATCTAATAACGAGTCCAGCCCTTGGGCGAAGCGGGAAACAGTGTCAGACTTTTACTGACTAAATGACCCACCCCATTCCTTCTTAGCACTCACACCTGAGTCGGACCTTCCTTTCAGAAACCGGACCGGGGTCCCAGTAGGCTTCTGCCCTGCAGTTGGGCCTCAACATTTGCGCAGGAACAGTACGCGCTGTCGACGACTGGGCTTGGTCCGGACCGTTACCAGACGACCGGACGGCGAGCTACCCATTGCTCGCCGTCCGCAAGCCCGCGCCTGCGGTGGCCAGAAGTCAGGATCGGAATCCTGGCGGCGTCTGGACCGTGTGCCCCGTTGCCTTATGCGGCTTCCTCCTTCGCATTGGTTTCGTATCGTATCGTAACACTATTGTGATTTACTTGCAGATAATATGCTGACGAGGATGTTGAGGAGTTGAGGAGCTAGGACTATATATAGTCTTATATCTGATGCGACACTATGATTTAGTAATAATAATGGGAGAGCAGTGGTGACCGAGTGGTAACGTCGCCGACTTACAAGTTGTAAGTTGAGGGTTCAAACCCAGCGTTTGTGTAATTTATTTCATCACCACAGCTCTCAAAACGGTGAACGAAAACATCGTGAGGAAACCGGCATGTTCTAGAACCAAAAATTCGAAGACAAGTGACATCCACCAATACGCACTGGGCGTGCGTGGTGGGCTATGGCCCATTCTCTCTCCTGGAGACGAGGCCTGTGTCCCAACATTCATTAAAAAGACTGATGATGATGAACCTTCAAAGTCTAGTACTAAATTCCAGTAAGCCCAGTTGGGTAACGCGATACCTCCTGGAACAACTTGTGTCAGATTTTCCAGCGTCTTCCAGTTTTTCAGTTTTTCCAGATTCTATAACAACTGTGGAAATTTGTTATTTTGTGTTTAGTTGTTTAGTCAGTAGACTCTTACTGACTAAACAACCCACCCCATTATTTCTTGTTTAACGCCATGGCGAGATTCGTCATTAGATGATATTTACCACTATAAAAAAGAAAACTATGACAGAAAGATATGACAGTTACGTACACATCTCTGGATAGGGAAATCGGTTAATACTTTAATGACTTTATGCACTTCTAAAAACAATTCATAATAAATCCGATTGAATGTTTGTAAAATGTCACGTAAACACGCTTGTACGTAGTTGTCACACTTGTTTAATTGATAATCCCTTGTTAGTATTTATAAACAAATGTCACTTTGGTCACTGGCAATTGATTTTTATGTTTGTTTATTATTTGTACAACGTATTATAATGATTGGGTCGCCTACGCCACTACGCCTTGCGTACTACTATTTGCCTATTCTATGGCCTTGCATTCGACACAAATACTATATACTGCGTGGATGTACTACCAGCTAAAGACGTCTCCAGATTAGTGGCATTAAGGTCCACCTTTCGAATGCCGTAATTAGAGACATACAAGAAAGACAATAGGTTTTTTTAATGATTATAGGTTCGCGCTTTACCGCTATCTCACTTCATGTCCGAGAGAGATGAGATTCCGCCGGAAAGCGCCGGCAGAATCTCATGGTGAAATGGAAACAGCGACTGTCGCAACCAGTCGCAAGGTCGCAACCCAGCGCTGGGCACGCCATAAACTCGGTGGTAAGTCCCCTCTTTGAGGCGTGGCTGGATAGACCTCACGGCGTCCTCATCTTCCTCATAACGCAGGTTCTCTCCGGACATGGGAAGTTCGGGAGATTCCTGATTCGTGCGGAAGAGACGCCTGGGTGTCGCCACTGTGTGGCCAGCCCGGAGTACACGGTGGAGGTGTGCCCCGCTTGGGAACAGCATCGCCGTGTCCTCGTGGGGGTGATGGGCGGCGATGACCTCTCTCGCAGGGCCTTGGTTCAGGCCATGGTCCGCAGCGAAGAGGAATGGCAGGCGGGCGCCTCCTTCCGTGAAGCAGTAATGCTCGTAAAGGAGGAGGCCAGAGTAGCATAATTATTACTTATATACATGACTTCTAACGATTTTTTTTTAATTTCTCTATGTCATGCCTGTCTGTTTATTCCGGTTTATATTCGAAACAGCTGGATTTTGTTGTTGTAGGCATAATCTACCTTTTTAATGTTCCCCCAGGACTCATCCGTCATCTCTAGGAGAGGGAATGGGCCATAATCCATCACGCGGGCTTAGTTCGGGTTAATAAGCATTCTACGCTAAAAATACTTCTTAAAATGGTCATAAAATGGTATTCGGCAGCCTAACGTGAGCAAAGTCGCGGGTACCAGTTAGTAAAACCTAAAATAACCAAACCACGCAGTATCCATAAATCGTAGGATCACAAACCGCAGCCAATACCTACCCACTTTGTTTGAATCTTGTCTACCACACAAATTATTACCTCATTACAATAATGAATTTCTCGACAACATTGTTAAGAAGTCCCGGCACAAGTCAGGTCAAGGAGATAACCTCTCCCGTCTGAGGAAGGTATTTTCATTTTCAATTCATACCCACAAGAGTGTAGACTCGATTGATCACTATTATCATGCTAATATTTCACTGATTATACCAAGTTATGTGAGACTAGCACATTGCCTGCGACTTTGTTTGCAAGACTATCACACCTTATTTTTTTCGGTACTTTGGTGTGCTTTAGGAATGTGACGCAATGCCATCGACAGCGCCCAAGGCGAAAGCGCCTAAGACTAAGGCGCCTAAAAAGAAGGCCCTTAAGGCTGCCCAAGCGGCACCCGCGGAGCCCCCAAAGGCGGTGCGTAAAGAGTCGTCGAAGTCTCGCCACGGTAACTAACTAAACTCTTGAGCCCCAAGCGAACGCCGACGTCTGCATAGCTATAGTCTTTCTGTGATGTCTCTAATTACGGCATTCGAAAGGATTAACCAGACGGTACCGACCGACAGCAGCGCAGTTGCAGTCGCGCGGCAGCGCATCGGCAGCGTAGCTGCAGTCACGCGGCAGCGCATCGGCAGCGCTACGGCCGAGCTGACTTTTTGGCTAATTTGAAGGCGCCCTTAAGGTTACTATTCGTACTAACTTTCAAGTATATTGTTACACAGAATAAGATTTTACATACAAACGAAATTCCCGTATTTCTCCCATGTAAAGGTTGAATTTTCAGAAATCTCGTCTAAGTCATAAAAGGAACCCCTGTGCAAAATTTCGTACTCCTATTCCCAGTAGATTTGGCTATGCGTTGGTATGTCAGTCAGTCATTTTCTCCTTTTACATAAACCAAGTCATTATGAGATAACATCGAATGTTTCAATCATCAGCTTGTTTTGTTATTGTACTTTATTTTTAAGTATAGCGTCATGTCTGTGATTCCGATTAGGTATACGTTCTTGTTTACCTACTGTCGCTACTGCGTATTACGAGGTTACGTTTTTCAGAGAAAAAATGAGGTGGTGACTACCGTCACGTTCAATTTTTATTCATCATGCGTAAACCGGCGTGAAATCATAACAAAGAAGGTCAATATTAATTGACTATTGAACAGCGTCATTCTTAAGGTTTCAAGAGCTGAAGAACTTCTTTCGACTTGCATTATGAATTCAAAATAAAAACTCCTTACTGTGCCCGCTAAAAGTTTCTTATAGAGAACACCAACTTTAGGGTGCATTTAAAGGCAAACCAAATCCTCCTTTTCGAATAGGTGGGATGAAAACATTTATTATAGGTAAGGTAACCTATTTCCTCTAAACGTAAAGACCCCTAAGTTGTAGCTATCAGGAAACACAGCCTCCGGAATGGAATTGACAATTGACCAATGTCATTGATGATCCATCATAACCGGCCTATACAACTAAAACTATAATGAAACTTAAGCGTGTGGTAGTCCATTATTATAAAACAAAGTACCACTCAGCGGTTGTCCGTCAATAGGTATGTTCACAATTAACTCAAAAAAGTATTTTTCAAAACACTTGCTCAGAAAGTTGCTCATATTGCACTACACTTAGGTATATAATGGTACCTATTATCTACTATTATTATGATAATATTGAGACCCTCGCCTCGGCTCGGGTGTTAATACCGCCTCAACGGTAACCTTCTACATTACACACTTGTATTAAAATATACTATATGTACCATAACGCATTTTCATGCTGATTCACCGATTGAAATAATGATTTGTGAGGAAAATTTAGATGTTTGTTTGATGACGAGAATTTCAAAGATTTGTCGAGTTACAAATCTTTTTACAAATCTTTGAAAGGCTCGCTAGTAATCAACAACATGTTTTGTAATCTTGTGTGAAATTGAGGCTTTCGGCCTTTATCAGAATCTCAACACAAGGTAGTTTAGGTAAGTACAAAATGTTAGGTATATTATGTAGTTACTTTATCTTACTATCAGCGTAAATAAATAATATCTAATCAATTTATTCACCAGTGTACGATTAGAAAAGAAAGAAAATTGCTCAATTACAAAAAGACAGTTCAAGATACGAGTAAGTACATATGTGAGGTAGGTACATAAAGATGAATGACCTTTTAGTGTTGCCAAGGCAGCTTGCTATATTAATGATTTATTATGTTTATTGAGGTGTCATCACCAGTGGCGTAGCGTAAGATTTTTTTGCCCGGGGTTTTTTTATGGTGGGAAAATTCATTCGGTGACAAATCACATCCGTAGGTGAAGCAGGAGACAGTGTCAGACGGTTTACTGACTAAAAACCCACCCTGTTCCTTCTGGCCCTTAGTTCCAAGGCCTTGGTGTACACTTTCACATTTACCCATGAATGGATCAGAATTTTAACACACCTTTTATTTTTATTATCAATCAAATCTTTTAGTGATTTTTTTCTTAGTGAATCTTTTATACACTTGACAAATAACGATACATATTGACCGGTGCTAATTTTAGCTCTGGAGGCAAACGCTAAAAAAATAAATGTGTAAACTAAAAAATCTCTACTTATTCTTGGATAGCGGAAACGGCGAGAAAAACATAATCAAAAATTATTGACGTATTCAAAAAAAAAGAAGAATGTAGGATGCTAAACTAAGTGAAGCAAGTTTAGAAATTGTTGCAAACTGAAAGTTTTGACATTGAAATTGAAATGCCAAAGCTTCAAATTGTATTGATCCAATATCTAAATATTAAAAATATCAAAATATTGGATCAATAAAATTTGAAGCTTTGGCATTTACGGTAGCGCTACTGGAGGCAGAACAGACCACTTTTTCAGTTTTTGGAGGTAAGTGGAACAGAGAGTAAAGTCCCACATACCTCCTTTGAAAAGGGAGGATCCTCCGACCAGACAGATGTTATAGTCTGGTGGGCTACTGCCCGATAGTAGGTTTCGGGCTGTCGTATATGTTCTAATCGCGCGGAGAACTTTCATTGCGCGATGCAGGATTCTTGTAGTTCTGGTGTGACGCCATAGATGGCGCTACAAGTTGTACACCTGAAATGGAGTGAAAAAATAAACTTCAGATTTGTATTTTTTTTTTTCTTGAAAAATTTTACAATTTGCTTCCCTCTATAAGAATACCGCCCTTTTCGCCCTCACTACACTACGCCACTGATCATAACATCAGATTAGTTTGAATAATTTATTATTAAGACCTAGCCAGAGGCGACTATGGGAGTAAATCATCAAAAACATAAAATTTGCAATATAATTGTTTGTGACCGATTAGCATTATCTCCTACGATAGTAGACGTAGCAGTGAATGGAAGTCTTTGTCTACAAAAATAAATAATAACGAGTACAAAACAATGTTATAAACATTATGTAAAAGCGAGATCCTAGTGGATCTGCCTCACCTTTTCCTACTGTGTTGGAATGAGCTTCCAGTCTAAAGACATTACATTGATACAGTGGCTGGCGTCAGCATCACTGGATTGCAACTCTGGATCTGGATCAGCACCTTAATTGATAATGATGATTGATAAAGTGCTGATCATGATCGTAAGAGTGAAAATCGAGGGACTGGAACATTTTGCCGGCTGCAGTCTTTCCGTCCGATTATAATTTAGGTGTTTTCAAGGCTAGAGTGAATAGGCTCTTAATAAACTAGTGCGCCTTACCATCAACGATTGCATCACTGCTTACCATCAGGTGGGATCGCAGTCAAGCACTAGTTTATTGTAATTAAAAAAAAAACACTCTCATCCAGTTCAACAATAATTTACAATTTTTTATATTTTTAATATAAAAAATTGACGCTCTCTAAATTTACCGCAATGGCACCAGAAGTTAAAATCATCGATAAAAGCTCTCTTCGTCTCCTTGGGGCTCCTATTTTCGAGGATTCCTTTCCCAATTTTGTGGGGGAAAAAATTCAAAATTTTAATGATGTTTCGGAAAGATTGCTCGAAATTAACTTACATTCGGCTATCACTTTAATTCGTTTCTGCTGTTTCGGCTCTAAATTGACATACTTCCTCCGCGCCTCTCATTTGTGGAAACATCCTCATCTTTTGGAAAAAATGGATCAAATTATCAGACAAACTCTATCTTCAATTTTAAATGTGGCCATGGACGACCGAGCTTGGGCTCAAGCTACCCTTCCCATTCGTATGGGAGGCCTCGGTGTCCGCAAAATTACCAGTATCAGTTTACCGGCATTTATTTCCTCGGTTCACGGCACGGAGAAATTAATCAGGAATATTCTAATTTCCACACTGATTAATTTTGATGTGCCGTGCTTAACTGAGGCTGTAAATGCCTGGAAAGTCGCTTGCCCGAATTCAAAAATACCCGGCAACCCCTCTTCCCAAAGGCAGTGGGATGAGCCGCTCTGCAAAGTAGTTCAGCAAAACCTGTTTTCTACATCTTCCTCTACTGCAAAGCGTGCACGCCTGCTGGCTGTGGAGAAGTGGGAGTCTGGTCTCTGGCTTCACGCACTACCGTCGTCGAGCATAGGCACCTTGTTCGACGATACTACTTTCCGCCTCGCTGCTTCTCTACGTCTAGGCGCTCCTTGTTGTTCTCCTCATCGCTGCCACTGTGGCGAAGTTGTCAACAGCCTCGGGCACCACGGTCTGTCATGCAGCCGAAGTGCGGGTCGCATAGCTCGGCATGCGAATATCAACGACATCATCCGACGTGCTCTTGTTTCCGTCGGCGTTCCAGCTGTATTGGAACCTCATGGCCTGGTACGCGACGATGGCAAGAGACCGGACGGTATGTCTTTATTTCCTTGGAAGATGGGTAGGCCTTTAGTGTGGGACGCAACTTGTGTCGATACTCTCGCGCCATCTCATCTTCCTAGCTCATCATGCTGTGCCGGTGCTGCCGCTGCGGCTGCGGAGAACCTCAAGCGGCGGAAATATACTAATCTTGTTGGTAGTTATATTTTCGAGCCGTTTAGGGTTGAAACTCTCGGATCGTGGGGTCCGAGTGCCCACAAGTTGTTTAATGAACTTTCTAAACGACTTGTTGACACTTCGCGTGACCCAAGGGCTGGCTTTTACCTTGGGCAAAGAATAAGCATTGCCATACAGCGTGGCAATGCGGCCAGCCTTTTGGGCACTTTACCGGTCGACAGCGATGCGGAAGAGTTTTTTGACGCTTTATTAGATTAGGTATTTTTAGTTAAGTTAATTAGGGTTATGTAGTTTTAAGGTTAGATATCTAATTATTTGTACAGTTTACTAAATAAATTTTTCGTAATTTTTAATATATAAGTACATTATGGAGGTCCAAGGTTCATGTAAAATAGCAGATTTTCAGAGATCTTTATTGGATTAGTTTCACACAAATTTATGTTTTGGTTTCTATGGAAGCTGCAGATACATATGAAATTCCTTGTTTGGGGAAAATAAATACATATGTATTTATGTAATACTTATAAAAAATATATAAAATCCACGGACCATGCCTTTTTCAGGCAATACTTTACTTGGTGGATCATGCTATCTAGAAACTTTGATTTAGAATAATCCACAACTAACACAGTCTAAAAAGGCCGAGAAAGAATAGAATTCATACAAATACCATCGATCAGCAGCTAATCCATCATCATCATCATCAACGAGGTCTAGGCTCTATATGGGGATGAAGAAACATTCCTACTAAACTTCTGAGGCCGGTTTTCATGCATGTTAGTAATTACTTTGAAGAGTGTCAGAGCCGCGAAGGGTGACATTTGATTAGTATAGTATCAACCTTATAATTTTCCCACTGCTGGGACACAGGACTTCCCCTCCAGGAGAAGGAATGGGCCATAATCCACCACGCGGGCCCAGTGCGGATTGGTGGATGTCAGATGTCTTCGAATTTTTGGTTCTAGCTAATCCATAATGTATGAAATATTTTGGTATGTCATCAACATAGGCGAGTTCTGTAGATAACGCAGTATCATCTCATTACCAGGTACTTGAGACTTCTGACTGATACCGTGCTTGTCGTGATAACATTGTTTTAAATACACAATAAACATACGTACGTTTCCGCTTCTTAATCATAATTAGGTATTGCATTTTCACCCTAATTGGGTAGTTGACTCATTTCTTACTATTATTTGTAGATAACAAGAAACTATGGTGCAAACAATAATACAAAAATCGCAAATAGCATATATATATATATTTTTAATTAAAATAATTATAATATTTTTTTAGTCCTCAAACCTTTCAAATGTGGTCAGTCGCGTTGCTAGTCTCACAGGAGCCCCGTATTAAAAGTCCCACGAGGAGACAGACATCTGTAATAACAATAGTGTCAGAATAGTCTATCATTGATTTCATAATTGTTGATTTTTACAAGTTTAGTAATCTACTACCTAATACATATAATGCCGTCATAACTCCAATAATCAGCCACTGACACTTCATTGAAAGAAATGGCTTATAATGTTAATCTCGAACATAAAACATATTATACTTAGATAAAATTTTGATAGTTCCTTTGATCAATGATCTACCATTAAAATGTCATTTTGCAGTCATTGCTTTTAATTCTTTACAAGATAGATCGTAAAACAGTTCTATAAAATGACAATGGGATGGTGTTGGAATGACGACACAATGAAAATAGAAGACTTGGAAGTTGGAACTCTGATGAGAGTCGCCGAAATGCGATGGATGAGAGAGATACAGGACTGTTCGTAGTGGCGACACTTGAGGCAGGCTTATTTCCAACAGTGGACGTCATTTGGCTGAAATTTATTTATTTATTTAAACTTTATGTACATTAGTGGTACGTAGGCGGACCTAATGCTACAAGGCATTCTCTACCATTCTTCTCTTCAACTCTTTTCGATTGTTTCGCTTGCAAAAAAAAACTTATATTTTAATGCTATTTTAAAAGTTGTTTACTTATAATGTTATAGCGACACTGGCATCTTAGGTATTTTTGGTGCTGTAGAGCCTTCACTCAGACGACGTCAACAACTAGTTTTAAATAGAAAGTAACATAAATATACGTTTTTTATTATTATAAGTCACTTATGAATTATAATATTTTTTTTTATTTGATAATTTATTTATTTTCTCTATTTATTATATATACATATATGTTATCATTATTTATGTTTTTGTACACTGACAACCCCAAATATTTTTCTTTCAATCAGTCCATCCAAAGGTTGTCTGGTGGAAATTGCCCTGTGCAATAAGACCGCCTATTGTACACTTATTTTTATTAATGTTTGTCCTGTGTTAAGCTAAGGTGTGCAATAAAGTTATAAATAAATAATAAAATACGTATATACACGTACACGTATACATGTTACGTATTTTATTATTATAAGTCACTCTTATAATGATAAAATACGTATATAATCTCATATTATAAACTAATAAATACTATGATAAATATCAAATAATTATCATTAACAGAGCTTAAAATATGACAATTATTATGACGAAGACTTAAACAAAGGTTGAGAGAACTTTCAGTAGTAGTAGTTAATGATGATGATGAATCTATACTAATATTATAAAGCTGAAGAGTTTGTTTGTTTGTTTGTTTGTTTGTTTGTTTGTTTGTTTGTTTGAACGCGCTAATCTCAGGAACTACTGGTTCGAATTGAAAAATTCTTTTTGCGTTGATTAGATCATTTATTGAGGAAGGCTTTAGGCTATATAACATCACGGTCCGATTAATAGAAGCGAAGAAACAACGGAAAATGTGGAAAAAACGGGGAAAATTATTCATCTTTGAGGGCTTCCGTTGCGTGCGCTGCCAAAACGGTTTAAGATACCAAAAAAATATGTATGAAAGAATTATTCCTCTTAAAATGATCTAAAAAAATGTCCGCGACAGTATATGTCTATCTTTTAAGATTAACTTACTAGAAGCGTTTTTATGCGAATCAAATTTAGCCAATTTTTACCGGTTATTTGTTAGAGTTGTATCAACATAATAATATAATCTATATCCAAATAAATGTGTTGTTGATTAAGAGTATGTAATTGTAAACAAATTTGTCTTTGACATCATTTAATTTCAATGAACATCTTAGAAGATATTACAATTTTAAAATAACTTAGATATAAAATTCACACGCGATGCATGATGTGCCGGCGGGCGAGGAGACGGGTTGCTTGCGGGCGGCGCGGATGGGTTTTTTTTATGGTAGGTAAAAATCATCCAATGACGAATCTTGCTCTTGGGTGGAGCGGGAAACTGTGTCAGACTCTTACTGACTAAACAACCTACCCCGTTCCTCCCTTGCCTTATTCCCAGAGCCCCGGTATAACGCTTTCGCACCAACCCTCATTTGCAGGAGGCTTCGCCCCTGAAGGGCCCCACAGTTTGCTGACAACACCTTGAGGCGCGCGGGAGCAATGCACGCCGTCGACGACTTGGTCTCGGTCTGGACTGTTACCAGACAACCGGACGGCGAGCTACCCATTGCTCACCGTCCACAAGCCAGCGTCTACGAAGACCGGATATCGGCGGGATCGCGGCGGTGACGGCTACGGCGAGGGCGCTGTTGCCTTTGCCTTATGCGGTCGGCCTCCTCCTTTACGAGCATTAGCATAGCATTTGAGCTTTGCAGAAGGAGGCGACCGCTTGCCATTCTTCTTCGCTGCGAATTATGGCCTGAACCAAGGCCCGGCGCGAGAGGTCGCCGCCGCTGATCACCCCCACGAGGATACGGTGATGCTCTTCTCAAGCGGGGCACACGTCCACCGTGTGCTCCACCGTATCCTCCGGGCTGACCATACAGTGGTGATACCCGGGCGTCTCTTCCGCACGAATCCGGCGCGCAGGAATGTCCTGAACTTCCCATGTCCGGTGAGAACCTGCGTCATGCGGAAGGTGAGGATGCCGTGATAGACATCACGCCTCAAAGAGGGGACTTACCGCCGAGATTATGGCGTGCACAAGTTGGGGTGTAGCTGTATGAAGTACTTTTAGATAATTATGTTCTTTTAAAAACTAAATTGTCTAAAATAATAACAGAAATTGACACGGGCAAAGTCGTGGGTAACAGCTATAATTTATAAAGCTGAGGAGGTTGTTTGCAAAAATAAATATGATGCCAAAATAACTATTCCACGCGGACGAAGTCGCGGGCACAGCTAGTATATAATATTGCACAAAAATAACACAGGGAAGTATCCTTGTAACATTCATGAATCTAACTTTTCGCGAACCATCTGTGAACCTTGCACGCTCACTGTTTGCACAACTGACAATGTGTCATGTTGATTTTCACAACAAGTTTTAGGAATTTAAATTAAAATGAACTCCGTACATGAATATTCAAATGATTCTCTTGCTGTCTTCGTAAAATTTCTTGGTTATTAAAGTGTAGAGGATGTTTTGAGATTTAATGTAATTAGCTAAACGAGGCTACTTGAGTTTTTTTTGCCTAGCTCTGTTCCTCATGCCGAAATAAAATTGCTAGGGTATAAGTAGCTATAAGGGTCGAAAGGAAAACTATTTGGTGACGGTCAACAACGCTACAACACTGTTTTGCTCTTCACGGCTGCGAAATGGTTTGGGAGTCACCGTTGAACGCCAAGGGCTAGTAGGTAGGTACTATGTTTGCTTCATGGTACTAAAGGTACACGAGAAGGTTTGAAAGGTTTTAGTCAGTTTTGTAAAACGAGAAACTCCATGGTTAAGTTTTTTTGGTTCTTCTCCGTAGGAAACGACCAATTTGGAACCTAATTATCTGATGTTTTATAAGTGCCCATGTAGACCCATGTGAAATAAAAATACCTACTTTGATTAAGGAACTATTGTGGGTTTTAGTCAATAAAAACCTGACACTACGTCACGCTCTACCTAAAGTGGGAGAAGATATTCTTTGATTACCTACACCAAAAACAAGGAATAGACACAAACCACTTTTTAGTTTTTTGATTCTGAATTTCAGTATTTTTCCATTCCAATATATATTTTTTGAGGTTATACGAGTGGACCTATATCCTAGAAACCTATATCTTACTTTGATGTTTGTAATCAGTAATATTTACTAACATTAAGTAGGATAGTCGATATATGTATTTATGTACTTAATAACAAATAAGTTAGTTATATCTGTCACGATATAAATAGATATTCACAAATAAAAATAGATTATGCGTATTAATCCATTACTTAAGGCACCTCTTGGAAAATCCAGAACCTTCGAAAGTAACTCATAAATACAAGGAATACAAGACAATTGTAACGCAATGTTTTATTATTTAAACACGATCTAGTCAGTTGTTGAATTTTCCGAGAAACCAATGATTCATAGGTACGCAACTACACACACAATGCACTGTGCTCCATGCAAATCATGATTCTTCCTGCTATAGGACTATACTTTAGTCAGCGGAAGTAACAAAGGCAGTATACATAAACTGCAGGAGCTGAACCAAGCAATCTTTGAGCTCAGGGAAGTGTAAAACTACAGATCGCGGAATAAACGCGGTCTCTCTCTTCTAACAATCGGCTGCGACCAGTACTTCCGTATTTCGTGTTTTTAAATTAACATAAAATGTGAACGTCACAGCATTCAGCAGTTATCCCGCAGAGCAATCTCGTAATTGGTGCGCGAACGCATATCGACGCACAATCTAAACCAGAGATGGTTAAAGTGCGGCCCGCAAAGTTTTGTATCCTGGTATTTTGAACGTCATTCTGACAGACTGTTTCTTGATTTTTATAAATAGGTAGAATTGTAAGGCAAATTGATATGAAAACTACAAAATGATTAAGTATGTCAGAAAATTTTTGTAGGGTTATGTAATTTTTTAGTCTTCCCCATGTCTATCTCTCTCTTTGGCCTGTTTAAAAAAGTTTGACTATTCCTGATATAAATAATATGTTCTGAAATACGGCGCTCACTGTTCCCGCGCGCCTCAAAGTGTTGTCAGCAAACTGTAGGAGCCCAGCAGGGTCGAAGCCTCCTGGGACCAAGGTTAGATACGAAAGCTTATTATCTGGGCCCTGGGATCAAGGTAAGGTAGGAACGAGGTAGGTTGTTTTGTCAGTAAGAGTCTGCACTGTTTCCCGCTTCGCCCAAGGGCGGGATTCGTTATTGGATGATTTTTACCTACTGTACAACGTCCCAAAAATATCTCGCAAGAGAATAAAAAAATCGTGTCCTAGAGTAAGACAATTTATTGTACAAAAAAACTGCATAGGTATTATATTGACGCAAAATCTTAACACAGCGATGTAGGAAAATGACGTCACGGCACAACGCCATCTATTGTCGAAAATTGGTACTGACTACGAACATTATTGATTTTATCAAATATCGAAAGGCAGTTTCATGTAGTGATATAAACAGAATAGACACCTACCATAAAAAAATATGTTCCAAAACATGTTATAGCGTTATGTACATAAGTAACTTTTGGTACTTCTCCATGTCTATCTTTCTATCTGGCACCCATGAAGCAATTATCTGGCCCCTGATGAAAAAAGCTTAACCATCCCTGATATAAACGCAATACGTTCTCTATTTGAGAGCTAGGTCAACGCTCGCCGTATCGCTCATTTAGCCATAAACAAAGTTTATCGAACGCTCACACAACACAATGGCGCTGAGCGACATTAAAATCACCTACACTACCTACTGTAACCGCAAAACATATGGCGTATTTCATGACTACACTTAGATTGAGTTCACAAAATACCATTAGTTTTAATGAGGTTTTAAATTAAACTGTAGGTAATGTTATAATATTAAATACTAGGTATTTATTAATGACTTCCAAATTATAGGTACTAAAGGATTTCTCACAAATACTCGTAATATACTTCCTCTTCTTCTATTCTTATATTCTTTATTGTACATAAATTACAGAACAAAAACAATCAACAAAAAAGGTGATACACAGTCAGTACACAGGCGAGCTTAACCCATAGTTGGGTTTACTTACAGTAGACCTTTTAAAAAAAAAAACCCTCCTTTCTAGGTTCCTCTGTAGGTAAGTATTTAGAAACTAAAAAAATAATATAGTAGGTAATATTCATTAAATTACAAATTCAGAAACTACAGATGTCGTCTAGACCTCTGGAACTTTTCAGAACGATCTCTCAAATTCATCAAAATCTTACCAACCAAAGAAAAAGAAGGAGTGAATGAATTGATAAGGAATGTAGTAGAATTCTTGCCTGAGGTCCGTTTCCATGCATGTTAGAAATCACTTTGAAGACTGTCAGAGCCACAAAGGGTGACATTTGAATAGTACAGGATCAACCTTATAATGTTCCCACTGCTGGGACTCAGGCCTCCTCTCTAGGAAGGGGAATGGGCCGTGATCCACCAAGCAGGCCTAGTGAGGGTTGTCTTTGAATTTTTTGGTTCTAGGGCATGCCGGTTTCCTCTCGATGTTTCCCTTCACTGTTTTGAGAGCAGTGGTGATGAAATAAATTACACAAAGATGGTGCTGAAATAAATTACGCCTGCTTGGATTTTGAACCTGCGACCTACAACCCGTAAGTCGAAGCCGTTACCATTCGACCACGACTGCTCATAGCATTTGACATTTGAATAATGTTACCTTTTAAAAATTCAGTAGTAGTAGCAGTTTAGTACTGAAGTACTAAATTTTTTTGTTCTTTTACAAAAAATAACTATTTCTGAAACATCCAGTAGAAAAAAACTATGGCAGGACATGTGAAAACTGAATTCTACCATCTTAGAGTGAAATTATCTCTTACACAGGTTATTGTGTATCTTTTTTGCTGTTTGTCATACCTGTAGTTAATCAAACAGAGATCATTAATTAGCAAGATTATAGAGTATCATTCGATACGTTGCCTAGAGGATATTTATGTTATCAATGAAAAACAATGTCGAAATGTCTGTTTAGCATTATGATGTCATTTTAGATAGGTATCCATGATTCATTGTTTCTTTATTAATTTTAATCCAAACTGATAATGGTTAAATAAATTTCATCGACATCGACACATCGCAAATACGCGCGCTGGTCGCGAAAAATTTAAATTGCATATAACATACAGTTACGGTACATTAAGGTTATTTTTTTCCGTAAATAGATAGGTACATAATACAGAGTTATAGGTTATTGGCGTGCCCACCATTGGGTTTGACACAAACGCTGCGGTAAGTCTACTCTTTGCGAAGTGGTCGAGAAACCGTCTCTAGTAAGGTCCTTTTTCAGTGTAAGTATTATGTTTCACACACGCCTGAAAGAGATAATAGAAAAATGGACGCGGCTCACCATGGCCGTTGACTTCTAGAATGAGTTACCGTGGCCATAGAGTCAAAGGATAAACAGTAAACACACAGGTGAGTATAGTTAGTAAGAGTCTAAGAGTTTCTCCTCTTTATTTACTTGAGAACAAATTCAAAGAAAAAAGAGAAGTAATTTTGTGCTTAACCATTAAAGAAAAGGCCTGCGAACAGTACTTACAACAGCGAAACCGCTTCTACACCTTAGCAGTATCATCATCATCGTTTCAGCCGAAAGACGTCCACTGTTGGACATAGCCTTACCAGTTTATTCAATAGAAATTCAAATAACAAAAAATTACCAACACGATGACGGAAGCAAAAAAATATTGACCGATAACAACCTATTTTGGTGATGACTTACAAAAAACAACACTTTGGACCGCGTATAGCGTCACTTACGTTGTTGTACATAATTCATTTTAATATAAAGTTAATATACAAGTGGAAGAACAAACGGCGAACACTTGAGTAAATATCCGTATTGTCCTCAATTCGATACCTGCCTGCCACTTGGAACTATTCGTATGGCTACTGCATTTTATTACGTGAACAAAACCTCGTTTCATACTTTGAATTGAATACTTTTTTCACAATGCATTCCTAAGCTGGCTCGACCAGTCGATTTTGGACATATACCTACCTAAACCATCTGCTTTTTTAGCACCTTCTGATATTGGAAACCGGTAAATTGGCGCCGTTTAGTTAAATTTAGATTTGGTGGGACCCGTCGAACGAGAGTCGCAGACAGAATTGAATTGTTCGCTTGGAACATGAATTCAGGCTTATTTATTTCTGTAACAAATAATGTTTTGCTTACTTATTTGGCTTCGTTTAATTTATCTTTGTTGTTAAACACTTTAGAAAACAAATAGTCAAAGGCCTATTTTTTTTGTTGATGTGAGCAATCTTTTTTTGATTTGATTTGTATCTTTTCATCAAATTATGCGTTTCTCCGACGTCTGCGTAGCGACAACGTTTCACAGACTCGACGTTTACGTCGCGTACTGAACGCAACGTGAACGTCAACCATAACCCACACACGCGTGCCCACACAGAGGGAGAGGGACAGCTTGGTTGCACAGCTATGACGTTAACGTCGAGGTTACGCAACGTTTGCGCTGTGAAGACGTTCGCGTTGGGGAAGCGTCAACGCTCGTAGAACATCAGTGGGATAGCGGCCTGATTTTACAGACTAAAAACAAATTGTTTCTTTTCAGTTGCATTTTGCGTTCCAGACTACGGTAACTCTCCCGCTCTTACGAACTGTACCTGAAGCCCAACAATGTAGCTACCAAGGCCCACACACCACAATTGACTATTATTTTGTCCAATCAAAGGGTGTGTATGTTTACTTACAGAAATGAAGTGACACAGGTGTTTCTGCTGTTTGAACACTGCATACCATTTCCTAATGTCGCGATGTTTGCTTCAAACAAACACATTCACATTTTATTATGTCATCCTGACATTTAGACTCATTTGTTCTACGGGAATTTTCGTTTATTACGGGGCTAATATATTGAGGCATGGTTAACCGCAGGCCCTCACTTCGATTTAGACCTCAAAATCGGTTATGATCCTCATCATACAAGTTGGACCGTAATGGCGACCGACTTTCAGATCTCAATCAAAGTGGGGGCCTGCGCATAACCATAACAAATCATCAATCATCATCATCAGCCTTTTATTAATGTCCCACTGCAGGGACACAGGCCTCCTCTCTCTAGGAGAGGGTATGGGCCATAATCCACCACGCGGGCCCAGTGCGGATTGGTGGATGTCACATGTCTTCTAATTTTTGGTTCTAGGACATGCCGGTTACCTCACGATGTTTTCCTTCACCGTTTTGAGAGCAGTGGTGATGAAATAAATTACACAAAGTAATGCGCCTGGCTAGGTTTGAACCCGCGACCTACGACTCGTAAGTCGGGGCCGTTACCACTCGGTCACCACTGCTCTCACCATAACAAATGGTTCAACTTACTTGCCGCGAATGATATCTATATTATCTATATTTATTTCTTTATTTACATACATAATTATACATATTTCTTTCGTCATCCAAGAGTACCAGAAGTGACTCATAATTCGCTAACTGATGAAATTCCCATAATACAACGAATTGCTCATTTTAGTAGACAGTTCACCTTGAAAGTTTAAATTGAAGTTTCTAGAAGCGGAATCGCTAAAAAAAACACTCGAAACTCATCGTTATTGACCTCTCGTTATTTACTTATTGATAAAGTCACTATCATCATGACTGCTTAAACAATAATCTTTTATTGGATAAATCATCGGAAAAAGTCGTTGTGTATTTACTATCTTATCTATACTTAATTATATCTAAACAAACGAACGTACGACTCTTTGTTCAAGGGAGTTCGACCTTTAACCGAACATTAATCTATACTAATATTATAAAGCTGAAGAGTTTGTTTGTTTGTTTGTTTGTTTGTTTGTTTGTTTGTTTGTTTGAACGCGCTAATCTCAGGAACTACTGGTTCGAATTGAAAAATTCTTTTTGCGTTGATTAGATCATTTATTGAGGAAGGCTTTAGGCTATATAACATCACGGTCCGATTAATAGAAGCGAAGAAACAACGGAAAATGTGGAAAAAACGGGGAAAATTATTCATCTTTGAGGGCTTCCGTTGCGTGCGCTGCCAAAACGGTTTAAGATACCAAAAAAATATGTATGAAAGAATTATTCCTCTTAAAATGATCTAAAAAAATGTCCGCGACAGTATATGTCTATCTTTTAAGATTAACTTACTAGAAGCGTTTTTATGCGAATCAAATTTAGCCAATTTTTACCGGTTATTTGTTAGAGTTGTATCAACATAATAATATAATCTATATCCAAATAAATGTGTTGTTGATTAAGAGTATGTAATTGTAAACAAATTTGTCTTTGACATCATTTAATTTCAATGAACATCTTAGAAGATATTACAATTTTAAAATAACTTAGATATAAAATTCACACGCGATGCATGATGTGCCGGCGGGCGAGGAGACGGGTTGCTTGCGGGCGGCGCGGATGGGTTTTTTTTATGGTAGGTAAAAATCATCCAATGACGAATCTTGCTCTTGGGTGGAGCGGGAAACTGTGTCAGACTCTTACTGACTAAACAACCTACCCCGTTCCTCCCTTGCCTTATTCCCAGAGCCCCGGTATAACGCTTTCGCACCAACCCTCATTTGCAGGAGGCTTCGCCCCTGAAGGGCCCCACAGTTTGCTGACAACACCTTGAGGCGCGCGGGAGCAATGCACGCCGTCGACGACTTGGTCTCGGTCTGGACTGTTACCAGACAACCGGACGGCGAGCTACCCATTGCTCACCGTCCACAAGCCAGCGTCTACGAAGACCGGATATCGGCGGGATCGCGGCGGTGACGGCTACGGCGAGGGCGCTGTTGCCTTTGCCTTATGCGGTCGGCCTCCTCCTTTACGAGCATTAGCATAGCATTTGAGCTTTGCAGAAGGAGGCGACCGCTTGCCATTCTTCTTCGCTGCGAATTATGGCCTGAACCAAGGCCCGGCGCGAGAGGTCGCCGCCGCTGATCACCCCCACGAGGATACGGTGATGCTCTTCTCAAGCGGGGCACACGTCCACCGTGTGCTCCACCGTATCCTCCGGGCTGACCATACAGTGGTGATACCCGGGCGTCTCTTCCGCACGAATCCGGCGCGCAGGAATGTCCTGAACTTCCCATGTCCGGTGAGAACCTGCGTCATGCGGAAGGTGAGGATGCCGTGATAGACATCACGCCTCAAAGAGGGGACTTACCGCCGAGATTATGGCGTGCACAAGTTGGGGTGTAGCTGTATGAAGTACTTTTAGATAATTATGTTCTTTTAAAAACTAAATTGTCTAAAATAATAACAGAAATTGACACGGGCAAAGTCGTGGGTAACAGCTATAATTTATAAAGCTGAGGAGGTTGTTTGCAAAAATAAATATGATGCCAAAATAACTATTCCACGCGGACGAAGTCGCGGGCACAGCTAGTCGTAAGATATTCTCAGTTCCCCACGTCTCCTTTTTCTTTAAGAAATCATCAAATAAATTCTTTTGATTTGTTCAGTCTGAAACCCACCTATATGCTCTTCCAAGTCGTCGACGGTATGTACTGTTCGCACGCGCCTCAAGGAGCTATCAGCATATCGTAGGGACCCTGCAGAAGGGTCGGAGCTTACTGAGTCCAAGGGTTCGCGTCTGAAAACGTAGTAGGAACGTTGTGGGCTTGCCGGGGAGTTTTGCCGAAATCTTTTTGACGGGGAATTTCATTCTAGTCAGCTACCCATTGTTCATTGTCCCTAAGCTCCAATCTAGCAGCCATTGCTGCGACTTCTGAAAAGGTTATCCATGGTCCTAGAACGTAAAGACAACTAAAGGAACATATTTGTGGTTTTATTCAGTAAAAGACCCAGAGCGGAAACAGTCATTAGAGGATTTCATCACACTAGGCATCGGACCTAGAAGGCCCGTCCACTCACGTCACATCGCCTTCTGTCTAATCTAACAATTAATGACCTAAGACTTCATAACGTAACGGATAAAGTTACACATGAAATTGCAGATAAATTGTTTCAATTTCATAATATTGTGTAAGTTAATATAGATCGCTGTTGCAATTACTACAATCATTACATGATATATAATCGTAATTAAAGATGATTGCGTGTTTACTTGTTGATTTCTTAGTTGCGTGTGCGTACAGGGGACCACGGAACTAACGCGAAACAAATGTTGCGACGATTAAGGTCTAATGTCCACCTCAAGGAGTAGTGAGCAAAAGTAGAGGCCCAACTGCAGGGCCGAAGCCTACCGGGGCCCCGGTCCAGTTTCTAAAAGGAAGACCCAGATATAAAGGTTAAAAAGGAATGGGGTGGATCGATTAGTCAGTAAGAGTCTGTTTTCCACTTTCCCACCAGAAAAAAGGCCTAATGTCCGCAGACACGTAGCTTCATAGCGTCATAGGGCCAGCGCAGACAGAGGAATTAGTCCTCTCTGTCTCCCGCGTTCCTAGGCCATTTTCCGACGTAGGCTAGGCCTCTTGAGCCTGCGCAAGTAAACCCTTCTGTGTTACCATTCTACGAAAACATGCCAGTCTTGTCGCGTTTCTACAACAATGGTGGACTGGGATTTGGTTATCATTGAGTCTTTAATTATCAAAAAATCCCGTTCTTTCGAACTCAGTGACACACACGCTGGGATTCCCACGTAGCACATACGACGACGCGCGAGCACAGGTTCAGGTTCAAGCACATATTATTATGCACTTTATTTCATTAATTTTAATGTTTATTTTCGATTACTTTATTAAAATACTCTTTGTTGCTCTCCTCTCTGTCTGCGCTACCCATAGACGCATATTAGTCATCTCACCTGATAATTAGCAATGATGTGGCCGACCTATTCACTCTTGATTTAAAGACCGCTAAGTTATTAAAGGTGTCAGGAAACACAGATTCTGGTAAGGTTTCCATTTCCTTAGCTGTATTCGTCAGCAAACTGTAGGGGCCATACAGGGTCGAAGCCTCCTGGAGCCGAGGGTTGGTGCGAAAGCGTTACGCCGGGGCTCTGGGACTAAGGCAAGGAAGAAATAGGGTAGGTTGTTTAGTCAGTAATAGTCTGACACTGTTTCCCACTTCGCCCAAGAGCGGGATTCGTCATTCGATGAATTTTACCTACCATAAAAAAACTGTATGCATAGTTTATTAATTTTATAGTAAAAGATATATGAAATGCAGACGTACATCAAGCGTATAATGACGTACACGCTTTTAAGAAGCTACTCGAATAGTAACCGGAAATAATAATATAAATTGAGTCACTTTTAGTAAATAAAGTGAACGTCAGACCTACATTCGTCTATCAGTAGACTATAAGTCCCCAATAACCATGTTAATGGAAGGATGTAGGTATCGAGACAATTCGAGTACACTTATATCGAGATTACCGCTATCGGCTATAAATATTATCATTATCAAAAGTATACCTACTTACAACAAATTTTCCTTCACGCATCTGGTGATACATGACAATCGTAGGTCTCTGGATAGACTATTTTTTTAAATATCTGAAAATGAAAACAATTATTTAAAACTATGCAGAAAATAACTCCTCCACATCGTAGTTGACTGGTTATGGGCCTAAACATTTGCACCATTGCCTCGCTAAACTATGTACCGGAAGAAGTAGCGTTGGAAGGCCTTTCATAAGGTGGACTTGGTGACAGTAACGGGAGTCCGATCGATGTGAGATGTACAGGACCGGTCATAATGGTAACTCTTTGGGAAAGCCTAAGTCCAACAGTAGACTTTCGGCTAAAATGATGATTGCTACGTTGTATGGTAAATGGCAAAATGTGTCCCCTCTCCGAAGTAAAAGCCATATCTTGGGTCACACGTTATTTTTATTTTATTGTTTCTCTTCTAATTCTTCTGGCTAGGTCTTACCCCGTTTATTTAAGGTCGGCCCTCCTTGTCCACATTTTGTTATTAGAAGTACCATGATTGTGACGAGAACTCGAGATGAGCTTCGTTATGGTCTCTTTGGACTGTCTTCAGTCAAGAGGAGAGTGGTGCATGCGCTTCATCGCCGGCAGTTCAAGGGAGACCTTGCAAGTAACCATACCACCGTAAACGCTTCTCTTTGTGGTTTTTTCACTTTTTTTGGAGTGGGAACTAACAAAAATCGTATGGACGTACAATGGACGGTGACCCATCTAGTTGCTTCATCTGGTTGTTTGCTTGGCTGATTTTACAAGCTATCCATGAGCCACTAATTATTGATTTCTGATTCATCATTATCATCTTCCTGCTATTGTCCTTAGTCAGGATGTCAGGACCAGATCTATTTTGCCCTATCAACCTTCCAGCCACTTACTCCCTTTTCTTTCATGTAACTCCTGACATACAGAACACCACATTCATCTTCATCAATCCATCCACATGTATGTATACTCACAACTCTGAATACTAACTTCTGATTACAGTGAATTTATTGTCTGCTCAATGGTGCTCTGGCAATCTTGCGATTTGGGCTTTCCAGGGTCTTAAATTCTTTAATTTTCAATCGAATGATGGCTGAGAAGTTAGTGATGTAGTTTTCAATTTTAAAGTAAGCATTAGAAATTATGTCAGCAAATGCTAACATTAGATTACAACAATCAGAACTTCACAAGTGATACTTGTTCATTATTTTTAGCGAAATATATCTGATAACTCGTTATGTGGGTTACTGCTGTCGGACGTCGGTGATAGCGGGCAGGCCGCCGATAATGTGGCTTTTAATACGAGTTACTCTGGTTTTATCTATACTTTTAGTTCTTTGTGAATTACAGGGGATTTTCTACTGACATTTTGTGGAATGTACTGACAAAATACCTCTAAATAATTACTAGCGACTCGCCCCAGCTTCGCACGGGTACTGATATTGAATATATTATTCAAGTATTATACACATAAACCTTCCTCTTGATCACTCTATCTGTTAAAAATAGCCACATCAAAATCCGTTGCGTACTTTTAAAGATATAAGCATACATAAGGCTTTATACTATGTAATGATGATAAAGCGAGAACAATGATGGCCCAATGGTAAAACTTACGAGTTAGGTGGTAGGTGCTTTCCTTTGTGTAATTTATTTTATCACTACTGCTCTAAAAAAGCTAAAAGAAAACTTCGTGATGAGAACGGTAGGTCCTAGAACGAAACATTTAGAAGCAGCCTGAACTGGATCCACGCGGTTGATTACAGCCCTTACCCTGTCTTAAAGAGGTCTAAGACTCTGCAATTGGAACATTAAATGACAGATGAGGCCGATGATGATGTTCAAGTGAGAACTTATTAAAATAAATCTCAGTAAGGCTGAGTATTTTAATCGTACTTACTTACATCTTTGTAGAAATTGTGGGATGTTGTAAGCAGTACCTACTACTACTTATTTTTATTGGATTTCCAACGAATAAAAAGCAATAATCGCTAAATTTCACAGGTGTCCATCAAATTCAAAGCGAAGAATCGGATTCATTAGGTTATTGAGAAATAAATAGGTACGTACTTATCCTAAACGCATTTTAAACTGTGAAACCTCAATAATAATGAATATTGTTTTTTTGCACGTTTTACCTTATTATCGTTAGTACTTATAATGGATATTTCGTCAATCATTTTGAGCCGTAGGTATTTCAACAACATTACAACAGATTCCTCAAAAATTCATTTAACTGTAATTCAGATACAGACCCTGAGCGTGACTCGCGTACCTACATCATAACACAAGCTCTGCATAGCTTGAAACTAGACGGCGTTGTGTGATGGTCGTCGAATATTAATATCAACATCAATATATATCAATATACTTTGTACCTACAGCTTGCAAGGTCCACTGGCATATACCTTTTCGGTAGAACTAGTATTCATTAATATTGTCTCATGTCGTCTATCATCGAGTTTTCTTCTATATCAACACCCAATATCGATTTTGAAAATCTAAGCTAGCATATATGGAACTAGCTTTTGCCCGCAGCTTCGCCCGCGTACATAAAATATAGCCTATGTCACTCAGGAGTAAAGCAGCTTTCTATTGTTGCTTAAATTTTTCCAATCGGACCAGTAGTTCTAGAGATTACCCCCTACAAACAAAAAAACAAAAAAACAAACTTTACCTCTTTATTATATTAGTGTAGATGAGCAACTGGTAGTTCCCAGTTACTCACCATCCTCGTGCTCTAAAGTTAACCCAACATGTTTGGGGTCGTCATTGCATGCTTTCTGCACTCTTACATCTTTATTTAGCCATCTGTTCAGGATAGCGACTCCGAATTACAGCCACCGTACGGGTTTTTTTATGATGGGCAAATTCATCCAATGACGAATCCTGGGGCCCTAGACAAGTGGCAAACGCTCCGTGTCGAATCCATTTCTAAGTTCGATTTCGCCTAACGATGTCGACCACAAAATGGTAGACAAAGTGACATCGACTAACATATCGATAAGTCGAAGTGTTGGTTCGATAAAATAACAACTTCTTGGCTATGGTTATCGAATTAAAACGTCAAATTTGACGTCTAAACCACTACTAACAATTAGTGAATCGAAAACGTTTGACCACGTGACTTTTCGAAGGCATATGTCAGTTCTATACATTTCGGAGTTTCGAATTTCGTTATCGTTAGTGACAATGTGACTTTGTCTAAGCCCCCTGCTCTTGGGCGAATCGGGTAACAGTGTCAGACTCTTACTGACTAACACCCCACCCCGTTTCTTCTTTGCCTTTAGCACTGTGGCCAAGCCTTCCTTTCTGAAAGAGACCCTGGCCCCAGTAGGCTTCGACCCTTTTGCAGAGTCCCTACGGTTTTGTTGACAACTCCTTGAGGCGCGCGGGAACAGAGCGCGCCGTCGAAGACTTGGTTAGGTTAGCATGTTGTGTGTTAGTATGTTGAGTATGTTTCACGAGTGCCTCCAAGAGATGTTAGCAAAATCGTAGGAGCCATCATCACCGAAGCCTACTGATTCATATGTTAACTTCCAAAAGAGATACCCATGGTCCTGGAGGGCGAAGGAGGCGAGGAGAAACATAGGTGTTGTTTTAGACTGTAAAAGTCTGACAAGCCCTCTCGCTCGCCCGGCCTTAAGCGGAAGAGGTCCTTAGATGATTTACCATCCCTTTTAAATACCGTAATTAGATACATAATAGAAAGGCTCAAGAGTTTTAAAAAAAGATACATTATGATAAGCGTGTGTTAATGACAAGCTTCGAAAAAAAGTTGACTAATATCATGATTCATGATCTTCCTTTGTAATGTGTGCTAACTCACTGATAGTATATATATAGTTATGTACATTATGTTCTTCCGTAATTCCAAGATCGAGCAGATAAAAGTGAATAAGATTTTCCCTGCTCCATCGTTATTAAATCGAATGACTGGTTTGCTAACTTTTATGTTTATTTTTTTCTGCGAACATCATGTGTTATCATATTGAAGTGACGTCAAACTGATTCACGATCCAATATACTTTTTTTTTGTAGAGCTATAGCAATTATATCAAAGCGTGTGAATGATGCAAAAAATTGTAAAAAAATGCAATACATTTATGAACATTAATATAATAACAGATCGAGTCAGGTTATATATTATTGACCTTTCCTTGTTATGTATCTGTATTTAGAGTGATTCACATACCTTTTTTGCTAAAATTTATACGTGATATGAATATTGTATATTAATTTGAGATTTTAAGCGATTATTAACCGCAGCCAGTTCTAGAAAGTTCTTTATATTATGTTAATTACATTACCTAGTTCAAATATTATAATGTCGAAAGTGTATTAGTGTATGTATGTGTATGTATGGTTGTTGTTTTTTACTTCTTCATGATTCAACGGATTTAGATGAAAATTAGTATACGGGTAGACCATGTCCTTTTTTGTCACTTAAGTCCACCACCACATAAAATAAATATATAAATAAATCAAAATGACATGCGGTTAATCTAAATTATTTTTTACAATCGCTATACTGTTAGTTTTGGTATCTAGAGTTCTTAAACAGCAATAAATCAATTTTAATTTTTTTACTGAAGTTGATCGCAAGAAATAGAGAAAGAAAATAATAATCACGTCATAATATCATATATAGACAATGGACTAATACTTTACACCATGAGCATTGTTATTAGTTTGAAACTACTTTAAGGCGACCCTTCCCCACTCGCCTATCGTCAATTTCGCCATGGTTTAAAAGTTTGTTGTAACGTGATGTCTGATGAAGAGACGAAGCGAAAAAAGAGACATAACGCCTAACTCTAGTGACATTCGGTAATTCCGTGATTTACTCGAATATTTCACACAACTTGTTCCAGAAAATGGGTGTTTTTTTAAACCCTTAATTTTTTTGAGGATTTTTTTTTTATTATATACAATTTTGATTTAATATGCTTCTATAAAAGTACTTAATTTTTAATAAATATAAAAAATACACTATCGACAAAGTTCTCGTAAATTAGCAGATATTCAGAGGTCTTTACTTTTTTTTTTTTTTTTTTTTTTTTTTATGGTAGGTGAAAATCATCCAATGACGAAACCCGCTCTTGGGCGGAGCGGGAGACCAGTGTCAGACTCTTACTGACTAAAAAACGTACCCCGTACCTTCCTTGCCTTATTTCTGGAGTCGAGGTTACAATTTTCACTTACCCTCTAGGCTCCAGGAGGCTTCGACCCTGAAGGGCCCCTGCAGTTTGCTGACAACTCCTTGAGGCGCGCGGGAACGGTGCGCGCCGTTGACGACCTGGACTCGGTCTTACCAGACGATCGGACGGCGAGCTACCCATTGCTCACCGTCCGCGAGCCAGTGTCTACGGTGGCCGGATATCGGCAGGATCGCGGCGGCGACGGCTACGGCGAGTACGCCGTTGCCTTTGCCTTATGCGGTCGGCCTCCTCCTTTACGAGCATTACTGCTTCGCAGAAGGAGGCGACCGCCTGCCATTCCTCTTCGCTGCGGACCATGGCCTGGACCAGGGCCCGGCGCGAGAGGTCGCCGCCGCCGATCACCCCCACGAGGACACGGCGATGCTCTTCCCAAGCAGGGCACACCTCCACCGTGTGCTCCACCGTGTCCTCCGGGCTCGCCTCACAGTGGCGACACCCGGACGTCTCTTCCGCACGAATCCGGTGCAGGAATCTCCCGAACTTCCCATGTCCGGTGAGAACCTGCGTCATGCGGAAAGTGAGGACGCCGTGAGGTCTATCCAGCCACGCCTCAAAGAGGGGCACTACCGCTGAGATTACGGTGTGCCCAGCGCTGGGTTGCGACAGTCGCTGTTTCCACTTCACCATGAGATCTCGCCGGAGCTCCTTCCGCCACGCCTCGACATGTTCGGGCAGCGGATCTTCGCCCCGGCGTTGCATCTCCACGCGCTGGTCGTGCATGTGTGCAAGGACTGTTGCCTCCAAATCCTATGGTGGTAGGCCAGCAAGGAGGCTCGCCGCCTCGCGGGACACCGTGCGGTATCCCCGCACCATCCGGATGGCCATGACCCTCTGGCAGGCGTTCAGCTGGGCCGCCGGGCGTTTACGTAGCGTCGGCGCCCACACTGGTGCCCTATAAAGGGCCATGGACCGGACGATGCCGGCGTAGAGCCTCCGGCAGAAGGCGTCTGGACCCCCAAGGTTCGGCAGGAGCCGCTTGAGAGCAGCCCCCGTCCGATTGAGTTTGGGGGCCAGACGTCGGAAGTGCTCCTCGAAATTCCATCGGCTGTCGAGGACAAGTCCTAGGTACTTCATCGTCGACCCGACGCCGATGTGAACTCCTTCTACCGTTAGTTGGGAACCCGTTGGTGGCGCGTTCCGAGGGCCGTGAAAGCACATGGCCTCGGACTTGTGCAGTGCCACCTTGAGTCCCAACTGCTGGATCCTCTCAACGACTGTCGCAACCCCACGTGTCGCTAGTTCGACCGCCGCCTGGTACGACCTTCCCTGCGCTAGGACCAGCGTGTCGTCTGCGTAGCAGACCACGCTGACCCCTTCGGGGAGGTCGGCGCGCAGCACGTAGTCGTACCCGATGTTCCACAAGGGCGGTCCTAGTACCGATCCCTGTGGGACACCGCACGACATCTCTCGCCGTTTCCAATCTCCTTGGTGACCGGGGTAGACTATGTACCTGTCGGACAGGTAGGCCTCGATCGTACGACAGAGGTAGTCGGGCACCCGGTGATACCGGAGTGCCGTCCTAATGCAACTCCAGGGCAGGGAATTGAAGGCGTTGGCAATGTCCAACGACACCGCCAAGACACACCTGCCCCGGGACACCGCATCCCCCGTCGTGAGGGCTCGCACGCGCATGATGGCGTCCACCGTGGAGCGCCTCCTGCGAAACCCGAACTGGTCGTCCGCGAGATCGGGCCCCTTCAGTGTTAGGTGCTTGACGAGGCGGTCTGCAATGACTCTTTCAAAGAGCTTGCCCACCTCGTCAAGCAGCACAATGGGCCGATACGCGGACGGAGAGTCCGCAGGGCGCCCCGGCTTCGCGACGAGGACCAGTTTTCCCGTCTTCCAGGGAAGTGGGAACTGGCCCCTCTCCAAGCATGCGCTAAAGAGCCCCCCCAATCGAGACCCGAGAGCCTCCATGGCCAGGACCCAAGCCTTTCCTGGCAAGCCGTCGGGTCCTGGGGCGGTATTCTTCGCACCCATCCTGCGTACCGCCACTCTCATCTCTACCTCGGTCGGGATCCGATTTACACAAATTTATGTTTTGATTTCTATTGAAGCCTAGATAATGTCCACAAGATATCTGTGTATCCAAAATATCTGAAGAAATACGTGTAATAACATCATAACCACGTAAGACCGGTGTTATGAAAATGTACGTCTGGTTGGCCGCTCTTAACAAAACACACCGTGTTAGAACTTAGAATTCTACCGTACCCCTATGTGGAAAAACACTTAAAATACGATACTAAAATAAATTAACGGTTAACAATAAAAAATACATTGAGCAAGTACTTCCAAGTATCGAATAACGTTGTTTTATTATTGTCACAATCCACAATGTTCTATGATGAAAATTGTGATGTATTATGAATATTAATACATATGTCCACGTATACAACGGATTGCAAAGTCGATAGGTACGGTCTACGTGACCACTCGTGCCGGGCAAAATCGGTCCGGAGCGAGGAAGAGTGGCAGGCGGTCGCCTCCTTCTGCGAAGCAGTAATACTAGCAAAGGAGGAGCCCAACTGCATAAGGTATAGGTGCTCACGCCCCAGACGCCGCTGGGATTCCGATCCCGATTTTCAGCCACCGTAGGCGCGGGCTTACGGAACAGTCCGGACTAAGCCAAGTCGTAGACGGAGCGCTTTGTACCGCCTAAAGAAGTTGACAGCAAATGTAGAGGACCAAGTATAGGGGCGAAGCCTACTGGGGCCCTGGTTTAGTTTCTGACGCGAAGGTGAAGGAAGGCTAAGAAAGAATAGGGTGAATTGTTTCGTCAGTATGAGTCTGACCCTGTTTCCCGCTCCGCCCAAGGCAGTGGCGGTCCCTTCATACAAGCCCAAAAGCCCGGCTTGCCTTACTAAAATGCCCAATAAGAATCAATATCAAACCCGAACTATTTAAAAGTTCGCGCGCTTAATTCTTATCAAAATAACACAAAGTATCTACGTATGCTGCACTAAACTAACATCGTGATTGGTCGCGCGCAGAGTTTCGCAAACACTCGCGTAGATGTAGATGATGATATAGCTATCTCGCTTACTCTTACCGGCTTTTACCGGGCTTTCAATGTCTCTTTCGCACTCATAGCGATGTGCCGTATAAGTACTTAGGACGTTTTGCGTCTACAAATCGATCAGTATAGAAGATTTAAGCCTGGCTTGTGCATGAAGTTGTACGCGTATGCGTGACGTTGTCAGCTTGCCACATCTATAATGTTGCCGTTTTAGCAACGTTGTGAGATCTTGGAGACTTTTAACCAGTTTGGAGACTTTTTTTAAGATTTAGCAACAGTAAAAACTAGAGGCTTTTTAAAATAACGAAATTAAATATTCAAGCGTTAACTTAAAAATTAAAAAAATGCGACATCTAGCTTGATTTTTCATATACCTGGCGATTTTTTTTTGCAAAAATGGCAACACTGGAACTTTGCGTAAATAGTTTTTGACATTCGAGTGCAACTAACTTCAGTTTTATTAGTGGGAAAAGTTTTGTTGTGTGTTTTCTTAGATTTTCCCAGTGTTATATGTTACTGTTTTGGTGATTTACCTACAACAATGGAGGTAATTGTACCTTGTGAAGATTTAAAATGCGTTCGAGTTTTGATTAGCGAAGATAAGGTAAAATCTTTAAACTTTTCTCAGAAAAAACAGTTAATATCTTCATTAAAACCGATGCCTAATCTGTGTATTTCTCAGTCTAGTAAATCGCATAAACGAAAATTTAATAGATCATTGTATACTGTGTATATATAAATTACTCACATTTTCCTACAGAAGGATTAGATTCATTATTTGACATTTATGCAAACTATTTCGACAAAAAAACAATAAACAGTTAATTGATTTGCCTGTATTCTATAATACTCCTAATCTAAAAGATCGTAATGTTTTGGAATTAATTGATTTCATTCATGAGAATTACCTCGAAGATGCCTTTCTTGAATTATTAAAATTAGTGTATCTTGGTTTAACTATTCCGGCTGTAATGTAATGTAATCATTTCAGAAAGATAGACAATTCCAATTAGAATATAAATAATTAATTTAAATTCCTTTTTATATTCTATGTAGGTATTTTTTTACTTTTGTTTTGGAACTTTCTGTTTTGTTTTTTTTTGTCTGTAACCTGTTAGTCCTGTTAGGAAGCAATCAACTACTTACCATAACTTTGTTTCCTCAAGCAATGAATCAAACCAAATGGCTTTTTTCAAAGCCACCGGAGGTATGCAATTGCTGATATGTGTATTATATTCAATCTAGTACTAGCATGCCTTCAGTGAGTGAAATTGAATAAAAAATAGGAAAGAAGATTGATGAATTCACTTTTAATTTATTGTATCTAACCAGTAGTTTATGAGAAAATTGCGATGATTCATACATAGGTACTTACATACTCAGTCCAAAACTGGACTTTCTTTTTTTGAAATTGGTTAAAATTTTTGGGCTTGCCTTATATTGAAACCCTAGGCACGCCACTGGCCCAAGGACGGTATACGTGATTAGATGACTTTTCCCACCATAAAAAAAACACTCACTACTATATTTTTACGCAGCAGTCAGCACCCATAGCTGGACTCAAGACTCTCATCTCCACTACATGCGATCTTTTTTAAAGCCTAACATGTTGATCCTTACTGTAGGATCGAGCTTGTTGCAGCTGCAACTTGCTGCAGCAACAGGCGAAGATGGGCTGTAGTAGATGTTGATGCTGAAATACAAAGACAAAGATAGACTAAAAACGTGAGGAACAAAAATCTAAAGTTAATAATAAAAATAAAACCGGGCTAGTGCGAGTCGGACTCGATCACAAAGAGTTCCGTACAAACTTACTTATAAAAATAAATTCAATTCTCAAATTGAGTCACGAAGAGTTTTCCGAATCACAAAAAGTTTTATAGATCACAAATTTAAACTTTTCATATTTTTCCCTAGATTTGAGCTATAAGACCTTGCTTGATGCCAAAATTCGAAATAACAAAACAAAACACAAACAACAGAAAAACAACATCGAAATAACTTTTTTGCGGCACAAACCTCCGAACTTAGGAGCTTGATTCTTTCTCTACATCACAGGATCGCAGTCAGGCTTGAGTGTCTACACGGTTTAAATTCCAACTTGATACGTCCACGTTCGTGAGATAAAGGGTCTTCACGGATAGACAGACAGGCGAACAATAAAGTGATTCTATGATTCTAAAAGTGGACCGCTTTTTCCTTTTATTTTACGGAACCTTAAAATTGAACCATTTCTAAACAAATTTTACACAGTTACCGAAGTAATAACCAAGATAGGTTTACATAATATTTACTCGGAATTTCCTACAGTTTACTGAGAAGTATGTCAGTAATTTTACCGCTTCAGAATTTCGGAAATACTCAGAAAAAATGACCTTCAGCGTCATTTCAACTAAAGAAACGAATATAAGTTATTTCGTTTTGTAACACTATAAAACTAACGTAGAGGCCCAGCACGAAACCTACTGGGCCCATCGGCCAACTTCTGAAAAGAAGATCCGACCCCGGTATGAAGGTTAAGATAGAACGGGGTGGGTTGTTTAGTCAGTAAAAGTCTGACACTAGTTCCCGCTCCATCCGAGCGCGGAATTCGTCTTGGGATGATTTTTCCCACCATAAAAAAAAACACTAAGTATAAACTAAATGTCAATGTGTTAGGTATGGCTGAAGGATGGTTCTATGGAGTTCCCGTGACCGTGTTCGAAAGCAGTTTCATCATCATCATCAGCCTTTTAATGTTCCCACTGCAGGGACACAGGCCTCCTCTCTCTAGGAGAGGGAATGGGCCATAATCCACCACGCGGGCCCAGTGCGGATTGGTGGATGTCACATGTCTTCGAATTTTTGGTTCTAGGACATGCCGGTTTCCTTACGATGTTTTCCTTCACCGTTTTTGAGAGCAGTGGCGATGAAATAAATTACACAAAGTAATGCGCCTGGCTGGGTTTGAACCCGCGACTACGACTCGTAAGTCGGGGCCGTTACCACTCGGCCACCACTGCTCTTAACGAACGCAGTTTAGTCAGTAAAATCTGACACGTCCTCTTGGAGCGAGAGGAAGTCCAAAAGTGGAAAAGTTTAGTGATGATTCTAAAGAAAACCAAATTATGTTTGGTATATTATACTCATATATTTCTATCCTTTTTGTATAGATAACTATATAAATACATGTTGCTGCTCATGTTTTAACTTTTCTCAAAACTCATTAAGTTATTATGATAATAAATATAAACAGTCAAATATTATGATTAATTAATTATAATTAATAAAGATAGCCTAGGAGTGGGCTATCAAATAAAACTACGTCAGCCATTCTGTCTATGAACTCTGTGTACAAAATTTAATGCGTTTTTACTTGCCAATTACACAATTTCAATTTCTCAAACTGTCAAAAGAAACGCTATGAGGAAATAAGAGAAAAGAAATTATTAGCGTTTCGCCTCAAGGCTATTTGTCATGTGTTGCACGGGATATGAACTATAATATAAATATATAATATTCCACAACTTTCACACAACGCCACAGTCCCAAGCTAAGCAGAGCTTGTGTTATGGGTACTAGACAACTGATAAACATACTTATATATTTCTAAATACATACATATTATAGATATATTACACTCAAACACAGAACAAATGATCGTGCTTATCACACAAACATTTGTCCTGGGTGGGAATCGAACCCACGACCTCCGGCGTAGCAGGCAGGGTCACTAACTACTAGGCTGACAGGCCAGTCAAATAAAATTAATGAAAAGAAATTATTAGCGTTTCGCCTCAAGGCTATTAAATTTGTCATGTGTTGCACAGGATATGAACTGCCACTACAGTTCACCAATGCCAACGGCCACACGTTTACGAGTACTACGACAATTAATGCGAATACGCCATAATTGACAATAAGGGAGTTTTTATGAGTAATAACTTGAGAAGTTGATGTCGAGAATAAAAAGTAAGGCATTAAGAAAACAAAGGTCATTGTCATACTACTAAGTGCAGTCACAACTAGCAGGATGGCAAGTAATGAACCAGGGGCGTAACTAGAACTAATTTAGATGTAGGCGAAGGAGCATCAGCGAGGCCTTTTCCTTATAACGCCTCCACAGTAGTGACGTGTATTCACGCGCAAAATCATTCCATGAATAAACTTCTCAAGTATTCCCCTCGAAAACCGTGCATATATAAATCCCCCATTATATCTATTTTTAACCGACTTCAAAAAAAGGAGGAGGTTCTCAATTCGATTGTATTTTTTTTATGTTTTTTACCTCAGAACTCCGTTGTTTATGTATCAAAATCGAGTTTTGATGACGGGATCCACGAGAAATCGAGGGAACTCCTCAAATATTATAGGCAACTATATAGTTTTTTTTTTTTATATTTTCATCGAGAACTCAAGCATTTACAGTCAAAAGTAACATTTGATGAGATGGAACTGGTGAAGAAGATCAGAAATGGCTAACGAAACTCGACACTCGCATAGATATCACAATCAAGGTAGTTAAGCAACTATGAAAATGCACTATAGACCAATGATCTTAAATAATTATGTTGAAAATGTTATCATCGAACTGATCTGATGATGATGATGGAGCTGGAAGGTAGGCACTGGAACTGCGTAACTAATTAATATATTCTAGCCGTGTTTGAGCTTGTTAGAATTGTCATAAGATGCACTTTGGCTGTAAGGTACTATTGAACTGATGTGATGATGAAGCTGGAAGGTGGAAGATCGGCATGGGAACTTCAAAATAAAATAATGTATCCTAGCTTTGTTTTATTACTTCTTTTTGACTCCAAAAAGAAGTAATAAATTTTTAATATTTGCAAAATATTAATGTCAAATAAGTTTACCTATAAATTAAATTTCTTTACAGCAATTCAAATTTTTATTTTCAACTTTTTAGTGTAGGAACTTTTATCGTTTGGCTTTTTTTGAAGGCGGTTTTTTTTGTAAAAAGTTTTTTTTATTAGATTGAATCATCGATCACTGATGATAATCAGTGATCGATGATAAGTGATCGATGGATTGAATATCTTTATTATTTATAATATTTGTTATTTGTTCTTTTAATTCAATATCAATTATTATATCTATTTTATTAGATTGAATGAACATGACTGCAATTAATAAATAAATAAGTAAAATAAGTAAATTCATTAAGCTCCAAGAGAACGCACCTATTGTCTTTTAATTGTTTCTGTAATTACAAGATCGAAAGGTAAAAGAAGTGGGGCCTTGCGCAAGGCTACTTTGTGTGCGTGGCCATGGGCCACATCGGCTACGCTTACCTACGCCACTGTAATGAACAATAGTGAGCGAGGGATGAGTAAGAGGTAGCCACACAGACTGGTCGGTCCGTAGGGCCGTCGGGCCGTCGGCTGCGGCTGCGGTCGCACAGAACTGGTTCAATCCATTAAATCCTTTATTTTTAGTAATGAACCTACCTCTTGCTCGGTCAGTAAGGAGGAAAAAACACACCATTTAATACGCAGTTGGTAATAAATGCATTGTTTATTGGTTCAACTTTCCTTTGAGCTCGTCGACAGACAGATATAGCCATAGCAAGCCAAGGGATTTAATTACCTTTAATGATGCTTAATCACTTTTATTTATATAGCATTCATGAAATACATACTTATTTTCAAGTTATTCTTTGTACCATCTGTATATAAATTTATCTATACCAATCTTAAAATGCTAAAGAATTTGTTTGTATGTTTTTTTGAACGCGCTAATCTCAGGAACTAATAGTCCTATTTAAAAAAATATCTGTGTATCTGTGTTAGATAGCCTATTTATCGAGGAAGGCTATATATAGACTATATAACATTACGCTACATTCTATGGGAGGACGGCAATAACTAGAGATGTGAATAAAACCGCGGGGGAAACAGTTAGTAATATAATAAAGTTGAATAGTTTGTTTGTTAGAACTCGCTAATCTCAGGGTATACTTCGAATAGAAAATATATTTCAGTGTCGGATAGCCCATTTATCGACGAAACCTATAGGCTAGCAGCCATCTGGTTAAATTAGCCATCCAATTGAACGCCTAGGTCGTTCGTTAAACCTCGGCATCCAATTGGATGCCTAGGCCGACAGTTGTTGAAACTAAAATCACTCAACGTTTAACAGCTTGGTGTATTGAAAGTCAGCCCTTTTGAAATGACTAATCAAGACAGCGAAGCGATTCAAATTTACCCTACGAAACTAAATGAATACACAACGTTCAGCCATCTGGTTAAACGTTGCGGTCAACAACATGGCTAGTGGTTCTTCAGCCAATTGATTAGATGCTGACGTTTAACGAACGGCCTAGGCGTCCAATTGGATGGCTTATATTATTACCAGATGGCTGCGATCTGCGACTATACCGCCACGCTACGACCAATACAAGCGGAGCAGTAACCGAAAACATACAGCTAGGTACTTACTTACATATACTTTTTCATATACATATATGTGTGTATTTATTGCAATAATGGAGAGAGACCATAGTCGGTCTGGTTGCGTGCGCATCATGTTGCGATTAACAACAATAATATAATTTACAGATAGTATACAAGTTAAAACATGATTTTAATTTCGTTACATGAAGCCTCGTAAAGATAATAATTACCGAGATAACACGAACAGATGAACAAACGGTCATAAAGTGGAAACTATATTAGAGTGACGTACCTACACGTGGGACACACCCTGATTTGTACGTAGAGTCGCGTCGTGTGGCGTGGATGTAATGTAGCTCTACAAGTCTAGTTGCTATATAAAATGTATGGAGACTAACGCACCCAGAATATATATATACTAGCTTTTGTCCGCGGCTTCGCCCGTGTACATAAAATATATGTCTGCCTATGTCACTTAGGAGTAAAGCAGCTTTCTTTTGTTGCTAAAATTTTTTCAATCGGACCAGTAGTTCCAGAGATTACCTCCTACAAACAAAAAAATAAAAAAAACAAACTTTACCTCTTTATTATATTAGTGTAGATAGTGTAGATAGATATATTACAAGAGTCCCGTGGAAACGCCAGCGTTCGCACACTTTGGTCTTTCTATTACATCTCTAACTAGCGACCCGCCCCAGCGTCGCACGCAGCGGCGGCCTTACCTATTGCGAGGCTACGGGCAGCAGGTCTTTGCGAGGCCCTTTGTCTTTTCAGCGATAACGATTTTACATGAGCATTTAAAATAGCCCACCTCGGACTTGAGCCGGCAAACAGTGTACAACCTTTGTAGCAAAACAAAAAAAGATTTTGCTTGAAAACAAGACGATATTGTATCTTTTAGGATAAAATTCCAGCTATGACACCCACAAGGTAAAAAATAAGCAAGTGGATTAATTTCAAGAATACGTTTTTGGACACCACATTTTTTAAGAATTCAAGTTGAAAATTTTAATTTAGACTAGATAGGTACATTATTAACATTTTTTTTTTACATTTATTAGCTTGGGTTGTTGCGCGAGGCCCCTCCAAGAGCGAGGCCCTGGGCGATTGCACAGTTCGCCACCCCCTAAAGCCGCCGCTGGTCGCACGGGTACTGATATTGAATATATTATGCATGTATTATACACATAAACCTTCCTCTTGAATCACTCTATCTATTAAAAGAAACCGCATCAAAATCCTTTGTGTACTTTTAAAGATCTAAGCATACATAGCGAGGAAGCGACTTTGTTTTATACTATGTAATGATTACGGTATTCAAAACGTTTAAACGGCAGCCTCTCTAGCAAAATTACAATCGTTTCATTAACATCGAAGGCTTGGAATTGACCACGCCTTTAATTCCTTTGTTCTGGTCACGTGACTGAGCATTGAGAAGACCACAGAACAAAGGAATAGGGAGCGTGGCCCATTCAAAGCGTTCGACATTAACGAAACGATCGTAACTTGACTAGGGTTGTTGTTGTACTACACATATTCAGTTACAAATGCGCAATATCGTATGATGCATTAAGTTATACAAATCGTGATAACTCGCCAATTATTGTGTTCTTCAAACGTTTATAATAACAGTAGCGGTAAACAGGAAAATAATAAAGTGTACGTTTAATATTAATTTTCATTGCAACAACAGCTGTGATCAATTTGCCATACATAACTCCAGGGACATTCTGTGCTCAAGGGTCTGGTGGCGGTCGGTACAGATAGTAGCAAAATGCTCGACATGTTTTAAAATTCACTTTTGAGAATTAACTTTATAGGGTTCCGTAGTGACAAAGGAAAAAACGGAACCTCTCAAGAAGTTGTCAGCAAACCGTAGGGACCCTGCAGAAGGGTCAAAGTCAACTGGGGCCAAGAGTTCCAGTCTGAAAGGAAGGCTGTGGCCCTGGTATATATGGCAACGTAGGAATAGGGTAAGTTGTTTAGTCAATAAGAGTCTGACACTGTTTAAAATGACAGTAGGTATTAACATTTTCTTAGTGCAGTTATTTCTTAAAGGTAAACTATATATATAGTTATAGTAAATTATTTATTTAAAAAAAATATATATATTGTAGGTAAAAATCACCCAATGACGAATCCCACCCATGGACGGTGCGGGAAACAGTGTCAGACTCTTACTGACTAAACATTCTTAGGTTTTTTTTTTATGGTAGGTGAAAATCATCGAATGACGAAACCCGCTCTTGGGCGGAGCGGGAGACCAGTGTCAGACTCTTACTGACTAAATAACCTATACCTTCCTTGCCTTATTCCTGGAGTCGAGGTACCAGTTTGCACCACCCTAGGCTCCAGTAGGAAACATTCTTACGTTGCCATATATACCAGGGCCAGAGCCTTCAGACGCGAACCCTTAGCCCAGTCGGCTTCGACCCTTCTTCAAAAACAATTTCGTATTCGATTTTTGCTTCTTGTTAGCAACACCGTAAGTGGGTCAATAGTACAAATATATTATTTAAAGTAATAAACAGCGATAAAGCATTTGAAACATTTATTTTTTCACATTGATATTGTTACTGAAACAATCCGATACATAATTCACAATAATATAATAATGTAGGCATTTAAAGATAAACGCTGTTATCAGACACCACACAGGATTATTAATAAACATGACCCAATTTTAGGCCGAAATTGGAGATTTTGTGTATTGTTGTTTACTTTGGTAATAATTATGTTAATAGTTAGATAATATTATCTCCTTGAAAATGTTAAATTTATTTATTAAAACTTTATGCACATAACACTGAACAAAGGAGGACTTTATGCTTAAAAAAATGAGCTGTATTATCGTAGGGACACTACAAATTCTCAACAAATGTACGACTTCTCTTTCTCTTCTCTTTGGCCTCCCTCTCCCTCTCCATCCATCCACATGTAAAGACATAACTGTTTTAGTAACATACGTTTCATCTCTCGTGTTCACGTGACCATAACATGGCAAACCATTCCCTTTCAACAAACTATTCCCTTCACAATATTTTCAAACTTCCTCTAATATACAACAATCTCGTTACACCCCACGTTGATCTCAACATTTTCATGCAATGTTTTTTAAGTCCAACATTATAATTATATTATCAATATATATATAAATCAATGCCACTTTTCGTTGTAATTTTATAACTCAAGAACGGGCTCACCTATCCATACCAAATATTTAGGCTTTGTTCGAGCTATTTAGTAGATGGTTTATGTGAAGTTTGCATAAGATTTTTTGCAAACTTCACATAGGTCGAGCGGTTCTTCATTTATCACATTTTTCTGTAGCCGGGAGCGAAGACGCGAGAAAAAGCTAGTGTATACATATATATAATATATATATTTTCAATTTTCACTTTATTCATTCCACATAACGAAATGCCTTGTACTTTTTTGCTGACTGTCGTTTCTTTTGGAATATGAAGTGCGAAATAATAGCATTTGACGAACATTCGATACTCGTCGAAACACCTGTTAGCTTTTGTATTATCTTGCGGTTTTGGTTCAAGCAAAAACGAAAGTCTCCGGTACCCTTGCAAATAAAATCAACATACCTATATGTAAATACTGATGCTATATTAGAAGCCTATAAATATGCTATTAAACTCTTGAGCCCTAAGCGAAAGCCCTTTGAGCGTAGCGAACTTGTTTGTAGGTACATATGTATGTTTCGTTATTGACAGAAGTCAAGTTTACTAGATATATTTCCTGACGGGAAATGACGATGTGGTCGACGTACGTAATTATGAAAATCTATCAAAAGTGGTGGACCAGCAGAATACGGTTTCTTAACCGTAATAATCTTTTAAGGATCAAACAAAGTGTAGTCATGACTTACAAAAGAGAAAGACTTCCATGTTTTTGTTTAAAACATAATATATCGGCCAGCCGTGGGCATCGCTCGGCTGACATGATGATGATGATATCGTAACAATTACATACGTCATGCTACGCTTGTATAGACACTTCGTAGACTCGCTTATTTGTTCAGCTATAACTGCGTAGACCTTTCGTAGACTCGCCTATTTGATCAGCTATACTTGCGTAGACCCTTCGTAAACTCGCTTATTTGATCAGCTATAACTGCGTAGTTCCTTCGTAGAATCGCTTATTAGATCAGCTATACCTGCGTAGACACTTCGTAGACTCGCTTATTTGATCATCTATACCTGCGTAAACTCTTCGTAGACTGGCGTATGTAGCTATGTCTGCGTAGCTGTATATCTATGCAGCTACGCAGACATAGCTACATACGTCATCGATTCTCGATATTGAGGCCAGTGGTTTTTTTATTTCTGTTGTAAAATAATATTTCAGTAGACATCATTTTAAGTACGGTTTCCCGAAATTCACCTGTACCTTGGAAAAACGTTAAATTATTGGTGCTGGCTCTCATTTCTAAATTTTCCACAGTTGTTATAGAATCTGGAAAAACTGGAAAACTGGAAGAAGCTGGAAAATCTGACACAAGTTGTTCCAGGAGGTATCGCGTTACCCAACTGGACTTACTGGAATTTAGTACTGGACTTTGAAGGTTCATCATCATCAGCCTTTTTAATGTTCCGACTGCTGGGACATAGGCCTCCTCTCTAGGAGGGGGAATGGGCCATAATCCAGCACGAAGACCTAGTGCGGATTGGTGGATGTCACATGTCTTCGTATTTTCGTTCTAGGACATGCCGGTTTCCTCACGATGTTTCCCTTCACCGTTTTGATGCGGCTGGCTGGGTTTGAACCCATAAGTCGGGGTCTTTACCAATCGGCCGATTGGTAAAGACCCCGACTCCTGCCATTGCTCTTTGAAGGTCTGATAGACAGTAACTCTATGTAAAATACTGATATGACTTAAGAAAAAAAGGCTACAAAACAGTCTCCGTTCTCATTACCACTTTACTAAAGCAGGCACTTAATGGCAGCGGTTATCAATTTTTTTCGCGCCAACGCATTCAATCAAGCACTCGATATAACAGTCGTTATGTTACCATCGTCCGGAGCACACGTATGTACATAATGCGTTCCCCACTTATCGCGAGCCACGTAAATGATCATGCAACTATCGAGTGGCTAGTAGCTATGTTGTTGCTTAACGGCGGCAGTGATTTAACTCGGTGACGATTATGAACGGCAAGCCACCTGTTTAGCTAGAACTTGTCAATTTGAACAAGATTTTCTAATCTTCTATGATTTAATTGGTCAAAGGGCTGAAAATTGAGTGAAAATGATGAGTCACTATTTTCATAAAGTGTATACGCTATAAGTAATTAAACTTTAGTTATTCTGACTTTTGGCCGTTATTTCTCAAATTATCTAAATAAGGTCTAATGAGAGGGCATATACAGTATTAACTAGACGATAACTACTCTTTGAATGCTTCTGTTAAAACTTGGGACTCCCGGATATGCTATTGTGTATTTTAGAATGTGTTTTTCAGCTTCTTTCTTTTCTTTTTTGTCTTCTTTAGTGAGAATAGTAGTGGCTGTCGTCAATTTTTTTTTCAGTTTAGTTGTTGTTTTGTTCTATAAAATGCTGGAGTCTTCATGGCTTATAAAATTACAAACGTATTTGGTACTAAACCAAAAATAGTTTCATGATTAATTTTTCGGTAATATAATTTGAGTTGTCTGTCAGAAATGTATAAGAGTACTGCCTGACCCGGAAAACGTTGTTTTGCCACATAAATTATCAAAGAAACCAAACAAAAATGTACATAAGGCATTTTTTACTCAAGCTCTAGTAGGGTACGTAGGGACCTAATATACAACAACAAAATTCATTAAAATCGGTTGAGCCGTTTCGGAGGAGTGCACCTACAAACACCGTGACCCAACATATTTATATTACGAATCAACAGCTATTGCCTGCCACATCATTGTGTACAAATTCAACAAAGACTCTTTATTGAGTCTACAGATTACTCAAGATTTCAAGAATTCCGTCAAATTCCGGCTAACCGACCTCTTTATCATTGAATTAAAAAAAAAACTTTATCGGTTACCTTAAACGGCTTTTTATCGTATTTATCGTTTGCTAGCAATATATTAAAGCGGTATTAATGGATCGGGACTGCGATTACATAAGTGTAAACAGTTTGTAGGCAAATATATATTCCACAACTGTCCCACAACGTCGTCTAGTCCCAAGCTAAGCAGAGCTAGTGTTATGGGTACTAGACAACTGATAATATACTTATATATTTCTAAATACACACATAGATAAATTACACCCAGACAAAGAACAAATTATTGAGCTCATCACACCAACATTTGTTCTGGGTGGGAATTGAATCCAAGAGCTACACCATAGCAGTCAAGGCCTCTAACCACTAGACCAAAAGTCGAGTCAAATATCTATGCTTATAATAAAGTTTGTCACTAAAACTACAGCTGAATTAAGTCTATGAACTGTGCTGCGACACATTCTGTAACTGCAGTGCGGACAAGGCTAAAGAAAATTCGCCAAAAACATAATTTTGTTCAAAGTAAAGTTTTCTAATTTAAACATAGTACAAGCAATTAAAGCAGAAACCATTTTGAAGCAACGCTTACAGTAGGATTCCGCAATTTTACATTTACAATTCAGTGAAGCAAGGAAATCCCTAGTTATTAGCATCACAAATTGTACAGGGTTTTTTATGGTAGGTAAAAATCTTCAAATGACGAATCCCGCCCTTGGGCCGAGCGGGAAACAGTGTCAGACTCTTACTGACTAAACCACCTACCCCGTTCCTACACGGCGATGTAGGAACGGGGGAACAGGGCTAGAGCCTTCCTTTCAGACACGAACCCTTGGCCCCAGTTGGCTTCGACCCTTCTGCAGGGTCCCTACGAATTATACAGGGGTTTTGAATGAACGAGTAAAGGCCGCTGCATACATGACGGGATAATACCTCGGACGGGACGTGAACGGGAACGGGACGTGACTGCCTCGTTCAAGACCGCCCCGTCAGTGCCACGTTCCCGTCCCGTCCGTGTCCCCGTGACATATGCGCTTCCATATACATTTTGTATGAAACGATATTTCCAAAATTTCCTTTTCCGTCCCGTCATTGACAACCCGTCACGTATGCAGCGGGCTTTAAATAGGGATGTCCATCATCTCATATCGATTGTCAATACGAAAATTGCACCTAAATGTTAAAACTGACAGTGCGAGGGAAACTGGTGACATCATCGGCTATGTTGTAAAATCGCGGGTTATCGCTAACAACGAGCGGCCCACACACTATGCTTGATTTATACTCAAGTTAGCAATGGCTTTATATTCTTCTCTTGACGATCAATGCGAATTTGACCTTTTAATAAATGTACGGCCTCACCCGGTGATCGCATCAGCAAATTGTAAAGTAATTAATATAATATATAATATTGGACAACCATCACACAACGCCGTCTAGTCTCAAGCTAAGCAGAGCTTGTGTTATGAGTACTAGACAACTGATAAACATAATTACTTATATATTTCTAAATAAAGTTAATAAATATTATAGATAAAACTAGCTGACCCGGCAAACGTTGTTTTGCAATATAAATAACTTTCAAGTAATTTCTAGGTAGGTAGTTTTTTTTTTCATTTAGGGGGATGAAATATAGATGTTGGCCGATTCTCAGACCTACTCAATACGCTCACAAAATTTCATGAGAATTGGTCTAGCCGTTTCGGAGGAGTATGGGAACGAAAACTGTGACACGAAAATTTTATATATACTACTATATACTACACCCAGATATAGAACAAATGATCGTGCTCATCACACAAACATTTGTCCTGGGTGGGAATCGAACCCACGACCTCCGGAATAGCAGTCAGGGTCACTAACTACTAGGCTGACAGGCCAGTCGATTCGAGAATTTAAAAGTGTTAAACCTGTATTATCGTGATAATTATGTGATAAATCATTGGTGCTAATGATTGCCATATGACATAAAATTGTTTGTTCTTATGATCTTTCAGAAACCAGTAATTTCTTTGCTATCTATATTTCTTCATAACTTATAAATAATTTACGCTAAACGGGCAGGGACAGTGTCGTTGGGACATTTTAGAATTCATTTACGGTATTTCAGAATTTGATTTGTAGGTTTTATCTGGACGGATAGAATAACAATATTGTACGACCCACTTCTAGAATGATTTGAGATTTAAAATAAAATTGACTGTTATATTTACCACAAGACATATAGATACATTATACATCTACTGTGTCTGCAGCCATCTCGGACGATTTCTTTTTATGGTGGAGTAAAAATGATCGAATGACGAATCCCGCCCTTGGGCGGAGCGGGAGATTGTGTCAGACTTCTACTGACTAATACGACCCACCGTTCTTTCCGGCCTTAGCTCCAGGGCCCCGGTGATCCGCTTTCGCATCAACCCAATGACAACTGCCGCCCTTTTGCGGAGCGAGAGTTTTTTACTGACTAAAAACCTACCCCGTTTCTTCGTTGCCTTTGTTCCATGGCAAAGCAATATTGGCTATAAAAGTTGTCCCGAATGGCCGTTTGGCCAAGATAGAGCTTTCATTATGTATTTAGTCGTATGTCTTTTATAATGGACAATGCTTTTATGCCTTTATTGGATAAAACTTAGTCATTAGGGCACAAGGCAGTGGAGTAACTAGTCCCATAGGGGCCCCGTGTCAAAAGCCTCATGGGGGCCTCATAAAAAATAGTGTTTTTTTTTTACAAATACCCCTTGCGAAACGGCTGTCAATATGTTTCGAGGTTTTGCCTACGTAAGGGTGCCTGAAGTGCGGGAGCCCTGTATCATTGATGCAGCAGATACAGCGGTAGCTACGCCCCTGCTACTGTTACTATCGAGTTTCAGTAGTTTTCAATTCAATTATTTCATCATACAACACCTTCAGAGGAAAGCTCTGCGAATTATTTTGAAATCTGGGTTACTTCAGATTGTTAAGGTTCAAACTAAACATCAACACCAAAAACAATGCTTCATAACGGGCAATTAAGACCAAACAAAAAAGTGCATGAACTCGGCGCAGGCTAAGTGCGTGTGCAAGTGAGTGCGTGTGAGTGAGTTTGAGTGCGAGGTGAGTGCCTGAGTTACGTAAAGCGAACGATACGTCGCGTATCTTTACGAGCCTTTGTCTCGATTCCTGCCAACCGTAATGCTCGAGTATACTTGCCCACAAAATATTCAATTAACTAAAATATGAACTTTTGTTTGAGTTTTTCTTTTTGGTTATTTTTGTTTTGTGTGATTATGTGTTGGAGTTAACAGCTTGCCACGGTTTTTGTTTTTAAAAAAGCCTTCAAGCAGCAGTACGCTGCTTGAAGGCTTTTTTATGGTGGGTAAAAATCATCAGAAACAGTGTCAAACTCTTACTGAATAAACAACCTACCCCATTCCTACGTTGCCTTATATACCAGGCTAGAGCCTTCCTTTCAGACGCGAACCCTTGGCCCCAGTTGGCTTCGACCCTTCTGCAGGGTCCCTACGGTTTGCTGACAACTCCTCGAGGCGTGCGGGAACTGTGCGTGCCGTCGACGATTGGGCTTGGTACGGACGGTTACCCGACGATTGGACGGCGAGCTACCCATTGCTGCTACATCATGGCTGCCTGAAACCCTTCAAAGTTATTTTCTTAGAATGTACCAAATGTATTCCAGAAAGTAACCACTTTCTGTGGTACATTAGGTACATTCTAAGAATATGTCTTTTAGTGGTTTAAAAACACACATTCTACGCTGCATGGGAATGGCCAGATAATTAAGTAGGTAATCAAAACTCACACTTGACCCTTTCTATTTGATTCCCAGGCCTGAGCATGGAAATGGATTTGCACATTTGTATTTTAGATTACTGCGAATTTAAATAACAATTACTTGATTAGATAATTACCATACAAATTGTTTTCATTTTTGCCGAATGACGATGACGCCACTTGTGGGGGCTTGAAGCAACTTGAGTTTCTCAAACCAATTATGACTATTGAAATTTTTTACATTCAACCTTAATTCATGCTATTTTTTTTTTATTTGTATGAACTAGTACTTGACAGCAATCCCACTTGATGGTAAACATGCAGTGATGCAATCGTTGATGGTGAGGCAAACTAGAGCCTATTTACTCTTGTACAGGTCTCAGCAATATAAGGTATTTTTTTCATATTAATCATATCTTAAGTATAGCTAAAAAGATTAATAAACAAATAGAAATGATTTGATTTACTAAACAAATGTTTGTAACTACACTACAATACTTATAGAATGCTATAGGCGACAGGTGATAGATTCATACAATGTAGCTACCGTTTTCCGTCGCGCTGTCATTCTACCCACCTATAGCATCTTATAATGTTCCCATGACTGGGATTCAGGCCTCCTCTTTAGGAGAGGGAATGGGCCCTAATTCACATGTCTTCGAATTTTTGGTTCTAGGATATGCCGGTTTCCTCACGATATTTTCCTCCGTTTTGGAGGAGTTGGTGATAAAATAAATTACACAAAGTAATGCGCCTGGCTGGGTTTAAACCCACAACCTACAACTCGTAAGTCAGGGCCGCTAGCACACATCCACCACTTCTACCCATTCTACCCATGCTATGTAAAAAAGAGCTTAATTTTTATTATTTATAGAGATAAGGCTTGTGTACGCGGTAGTACAGGCATCGGGCAGTAAAATTTATATTGCGTTCACCCGGTAGCGGGTCACTTGTCGCCGAGCCTAACCGTTGATACAGCATTCTCTAAGCTTGGCTTATTGTAATAGAATCTGCGCCGTAACACCACTAGGGCTGCCGAACCCCACAGTTTGTCCAACACTTAATAATAAATCATAAATGATGTTTATTTTGCAAATAGGTTTTAGTAAACACTTTTACTCGTCAATGTTTTTTCGTAAATTTAAACTAGATTAAGCCGGTATTTCCTAGCTGACTACCCTGAGAAGAAACACCGAAACCAACCTAGGGGTCAAAGTTTCTTCTAACCTTTCGAATACCGTAATTGCAAACGCAATTGAAAGACAACAGCTCTGCGGACACCGGTGTCCTCTTGGGGCTTAATGAACTAAAGGCCATACAGTAAATATGTATCGGTGAAATCACATAAGGGCAGATTTGTCTGAGATGGTCTTTTGCAGAAAAAGCCATACATATTTGAATAGGCCTGTCCAGTCAGTTCAAGCATTTGTCAGTATTCGCAAAGCTCAACTCAAGACTACTAAGGGGCTCAACGTAACTTTAATGACGAAACTTTACGCTAATTCAACTGTAAAATCTAAGATTATTGCGCTAAATGAAATCGTTTAAATTTCACTTCATTGTCGAAGGTAGATCTTTAATTTAGTTTCGAGAGAAAACAGTGGCGAGGGCATTGTGTAATTGTGAGACAAACTCGTAAACTTTTAATTTAGTGAGCATTTATGGTCTTAGGTATTGTGTATTTATTTCACGACAGAATTAATAAATACACTAGGTGTGCCCTGCGTCTTTAGTGACTCTTCCACTTCCGTGGGTCATAGCGTGATGTTAAACTTATAGCCTGTTTGTCATAACCCTGGCTTTCCTATTTCCGTCCGATTATAATTTAGGTGTCTTCAAGGCTAGAGTGAATAAGGCTCTTAATAAACTAGTGCGCCTTACCATCAACGATTGCATCACTGCTTACCATCAGGTGGGACCGCAGTTAAGCACTAATTTATTGCAAATAAAAAAAATTTGATTGGTAGTTTCGGAGTTTAGCGTTTTTATAGGAACAAAAAAAAAATATTATGTTGGTAAAATAATATAAGTACAATAAAGTAGGTAGTGCATACCCTACTTTCAAGTTCAATTATTTAAGGCATTGCATTTTTTGTGTTGACAGATTAATTTATCGAAGTATGTTCAAACTCTTCAGTGTCCTGTTCTATTTACTTAGTTTATCAGTAACCTTCACATTACCCGAAGCTTGTATATTTGTTAATAATACAAGAGTACCCTCAAAATCTCTTATCACGTCCGTTTGCCCTTCTGTTAATGCCATAAATAAACACGGAACGGGCTGAGGCTTGTCGCATGACGTTACGGAATGCAAATCTTGTGATTTCCTTTTTTACAACTACCCTTGAAAACGTGACTTTCCAAATATTTCGCGGCATTAACGGGGCAGGAAGCGGACGTGCTGTGGCGAGGCGGACTGAGGCGTCCGTCACTCAGTTCCACCACTATCTGATTTATGACAATATAAATAACTTTCAGTTTAATCTGTACGATTACCTTCCTACTTAAGTATGGATGTGGTTACGCCGCTGCTTTCCGTTTTATTCACCATTTTTCTTCAACCTTTTACAATTTTTTAATAAATGATATTACGCATATCATTTATTACTCCGCAAGAGGTCCGCTCAATCATGCATATTATGACTTTAAGTTCTCCAATTCGCTGGTCTTAACTGAGACAGATGCTAACGAGGTAGGAAATCTTATAATGAGCCTAAAGACAGATAGTGCACCAGGATGCGATAACATAAGTAGTAGATTCCTAAAACAATATAAACATATTCTTGCACATCCTCTTGAAAAAATTTTTAACGATAGTCTTAAAACTGGAGTGTTCCCAGATTCCTTAAAGCGATCAGAATTATGTCCAATCTACAAGAGTGGAGACAGAGATCAAGTAAACAACTATAGGCCGATATCTATACTACCCGCAATATCCAAAGTCCTAGAGAAAATCATAAACACCCGTCTAGTAAAATATCTCGAAAAAAAACACCTTCTATCAGTAAACCAATATGGTTTTAGACATGGAAAATCCACTGAACAAGCAGTAAACAAACTTATTGAGTTTATTAGTTCAAAACTGGACAAAGGGAAAAAGTGTCTCTCCATTTTTTTAGACTTGGCCAAAGCGTTCGATACTGTTTCTGTCTCCCTCTTACTTAACAAACTGGAGGCACTGGGTATCAGGGGTACACAACTTAAACTCTTTGACAGCTATCTCTCTGGGCGAACTCAGTGTGTCAGAGTGGACAAATATAAGAGTACTTACCTTCCAGTTACACACGGCGTGCCTCAGGGCAGTATACTGGGGCCTACCTTATTCCTCGTGTATATAAATGGACTTACTAGCCTTAGACTGGACAAAGGTGAAATTATCTCTTATGCAGATGATACCGCTTTGGTGTTCGAGGGAGATAGCTGGGAAGAGGTCTTTGAAATTGCTCAAAAGGGTTTTGATATGACAAAGAAATGGCTACAGAGAAACATACTTACCTTAAATGTCGACAAGACCAAGTATATTTGCTTCAGTATTAGGCAGGCGGTGGGAATTCAAAGTGACCTACGCATTACTTCACATGTTTGCTCCTCAGCGCTTAGTTGCGCATGTCTATCCCTAGCACGTGTTAATAACATAAAATACCTAGGTATTACATTGGACAGTAATCTTAACTTTAAAGAACATGTCAAAATTCTAAGTAACAGAGTAAGAAAATTAATTTATGTCTTTAAAAATTTACGGCATGTCGTAGACCCTCCATTGCTGAAGCAGATATATCTGGCTCTGTGTCAATCGCTGCTCTCCTACTGCATTTTATCCTGGGGAGGTATCTCCAAAACGACGTTAAAGGCAGTTGAGGTCGCCCAGAGAGCTATCCTGAAGGTTAGCAAGTTTAAACCGATACGCTTTCCTACTATTACTTTGTACCAGCAGAGTGAGGTTTTGACAGTCAGACAATTATTTATACTTAAACTTATACTTAACGAACACAGCAGACTGCCCTACAACCCAATGCTGTTACAGAGACGTCGGAAACATCATGTATGTGACAAATTAACTACATTTAAAACTCATTTCAGCAAAAGATATGCAGGTTACCTAGGCCCGTACCTTTATAATAAAATCAATACTATTTTAAATGTATACTCCTTAACTAGAAAGCAATGCAAACTAAAAGTGTCACAATATTTACAACAATTAAACTACGAGGAAACGGAAAATCTGCTTGTCGTGCCACGTTAAAAAGAAAGAAAGAAATAAACTTATACTAATTAGTATACTAAATAGTTCACCCACCCACACACACACACACACACACACATACACACACACACACACACCACAATACACATCTTACACACGAAATCTCACACGCAATACCTAAGTTCTCTAATAAAAAAAGAGAGTAATTTTATGTACTTGCCTATTTATAAATTTACCAACAATGTACTTACCTAGTTAATAAGTTCCATCTGCTTGGCACCTTTTATTAGATATTGAATACTCGACGGGAAAGGTGCTGATAGCCGAAATACAGGCTATGCCTAGTTCGGTTACAGACGCTAATCTCACTACTTTTACTGACACTGTTGCCATATTAACATTGTAAAGTAGTACTAAGTTTTTGGAAATAAAACATTTATTATTATTATTTATTATTAAGTTGATTCCGTAATTAAAATAATACGGAAGATGAAGCTTCTGAGTCAATTGACTCATTAAAAGCAGTAAGTCATGTCATTATAACAGCGTTATTCATTAAAATGTCGATCATAAGATGCAAATAATTGAGGCACTATATCTTTACTGGTTTTCCTGATGGGTTTAGGTAGCAGGCCATTGGTCTACATTATAGGAGGCCTTCTATTGCTGCTTCATCCGGTAAGTAGACGGCAGTCCTGCCCTTTTGACCCCACCGATCATCAGCTCTGTTAGCTATGTGCCCTGACAACTACCACATTAGTTCACGTTTTACCCAACCGATTTCCTGACCGAGGAGGAAACCGGCATGTCCTAGAACCATTCGAAGAAAAAAATTCGAAGACATGTGACATCAACCACACTGGGCCCGCGTGGTTTTTTTTATGGTAGGTAAAAATCATCGAATGACGAATCCCGCCTTTAGGCGAAGCGGGAAACATGTCAGACTCTTACTGACAAAACAACCTACCCTGTTCCTTCCTTGCCTTAATCCCAGAGCCCCGGTAATACGCTTTCGCATCAATCCTTTGTCCCAGGAGGCTTCGACCCTGCTGGGCCCCTACAGTTTGCTGACAGCTCCTTGAGGCGCGTGGTAACAGTGCGCGCCGTCGACGAGATGGCGGCGGGCTACCCATTGCTCGCCGTCCGCAAGCACGCGAGGTGGATTACGGTTCATTCCCTTTTCTACACAGGAGTACCCAGCTGTGGGAACGTTACAAGGCTGATGCTATTCTAAGCTATTTTACCCAAAACATGCCTTCTCAAAATGGCCATCAATTGAATCGGTTTAGTGACTCCTAGCCGGTTCCTATTTATATATCTCCACAGTTATCTTATCAGCGTTCTGTACAAATATTAGATAATGCTCGCCCTCACACATCCAGCAGTAATTATTATTATCGCTGAACCAACATAGAGTTAAGTATTTACTTTCTTAGACATGATAATGTTGGTTGATATACGAACGAATGCATGCTTGAATTTTGGAGGAAATTGTACCTAATGCATGGCCAGGGCTAGATTTAGCTAGCCCGGTGGGGCCTGTAGCAAATTCTACCGAAGGGGCTCCTATATGTTTATAAATAATAAATTGTCGTTACCTTCACCGTACGTGCGGGCTGGTAGACGACGAGCAATAAGAATCTCCCCGTCTAGTCGTCTGGTAACGTTACGGATCATGCCAAATCATTAAAGACGCGCTCTGTCCCGTTCGCCTCAAGGAGTTGTCAACAAATGTAGAGGCTCAACTATAAGGCCGAAGCCTACTGGGCCCCCCGTCCGGTTTCTGAAAGGAAGGTCCGATCCCGGTATGAATTCTAAAAAGGAAGGGTAATTTCGTCAATAAGAGTCTGACACTGTTTCCCGCACCGCGCAAACCGGGTGGGTTCGCCATTAGATGATTTTTTTCACCATACAAAAAGGCCTTACCAGAAAATCCGAAATAAATTAGAATTCATGTTATAGGTATTTTGATTAGTTTTTGTATGTTCATGCGGGGCCCATACCAATGTGCTTTGGGCCAGTAGCATGAGCTTCTCTACAAGTCCATATTCCTTCAGGTTCCTTCAAATTCACGATGGTTTTGTATACGCCATGCAGAACTGCAAAATAATGGTATTGCTTTGTTGACAATAGGTCGGTGTCACTTTATATCGGATGATCCTAAAGCCACGTGTAGTAATTATTGCAGGTTTTAGATTGCAGTTGTGGAACAAACAAAGAAATGTATGTTGAACGCTGCAGTTAATTCAAAATCATGTTATCCCGCTATCTATGTTCCACTTGGCTCAAAGAATAAATAAGTTCTGGTATCTGGCCTAGAACTAGTCAAGTGATGATCGTTTCGTTAACGACGAACGCTTTGAGTTAACCACGCCTACAATTTTTTAGTCCTGGCCACGTGACTGAGCGTTGAGATGACGTTAGAACAAAGGAATGGGCGTGACCAATTCCAAGCGGTCGACGTTAACTAAACAATCTTAACATGGCTTGAGAGCTGATGCCTGCGCTCTGGCCGAATCCTTATTTTTAGGATCTTAATCCGATTGTGTTCTTTTTAGTGTCTGGGAAATTACTAAAAACTTCTTCTACCTTATTCAGTTAGTGTATAGCTTAGAACTTATAAATTAGATTTTTGTTACTACATAGTGCATGAAGGTAGACTTAAAATAATTTTAGATGTAAATTTTATTAATATATAGGTAGTAAGTTTTTTAATAGTATTTAAGAAAGGGTCATGTAAATGATAGCCTGGTTAGACCTACCGTAGCCATCAGGAGATCATCATCATCTATTGTCTTTTTATTATGTCTCTAATTACGGTATTCAAAAGTTTAAGAAGAATTCCTAAAATTCAAAACCACGTGGTATTTTTGAGTTAGTATCGAACTATCGACTCTTTATTTTCAGTACACCACGTGGTATTTTATTAATTGTGCACATAAAACTAACTTCCGGCAATAATGCGTTACTGTTTCTCCCTTCTTTTAGGCGGTCATGAGGCTTTTTTGATCGGGTACTTTTTTTTTAGTAGTCTTAGTGTCTAAACACACTATGCCGAGGATACGCGACGGAAGTTCGGCATGATTACGCCTGCAATGCTATTTGAATTACTGGCGACACATTATGCCGAAATTACGTTGCGTTATAGCGTACAGCCGAACTTCAGTCGGGCGTAAGTTCAGCGGAAATTTGGCGGCAACGTATTCTGTAGAACACACATTATACGCGACCGAAGTTCGGAGTTTTATTTTGCATTTGTCTGTCCGGCTGCTTAGATAACACGACACGATGCCACGACAGCGCTCGAAACACTGAATATACACACAAAATTGCGCAACTGAATTTCTGCCGCGTAAGTTCGGCACTTATGGTGTGTCATATCAGCCGAATACCAACGTATTCGGCTGATATGATATGAACCTAAAATCAGGCGCGGAACTTCGGTCGCGTACGTTCGGCATAGTGTGTTTAGACACTTAGATTATAAAACAAAATTTTGTTTTATAATCTAAGTTAGTAGTATTTTGGGACCCCGATACGTACCGTTTTTTTTGGTAACTGTACTTTGATGCCTATTTCCTTGCGGTTCCAAAATACTTCTCAAAAAAATAAAGAGTTATTTTTATAGGTGGAAGTTGGGACCGGGGTCCCGATCTCGACCCATTTTAGCAACAGCTTTATTATTGAGCTAGCTACGTAATTAAGAGGCTGATCCTATGACCCCTGCACAAGCCCGTTCATTATTTTGTTCATCGAGTACCAGATTATAACATCCGTTATACATTACTTAGGTACAACTTCATCGCTGCGTTTATGGCAATCGTTTTGTAGGATTTTAAACCTTATGCCTTTGAGTTAGAGTCGTATTAAAATTCGTGAAATTGGTATTGACTATCGTTAGTATATACTTACTGTTTTGTCAAGGCCAGTCCTTATCTTCGTGTTGGGTTACAAGAGTCGCCGACTCCGCCTGAGAACTCGATGCCAGCCTTTAAACAGGATCAATTTACTTGATTACTACGAAACGAAGCTCTGTACTTCAAAATAGTGCATGATTCGTTTTATAATATTAATCTACACTAATATAATAAAGAGGTAAAGTTTGTTAGTTTGTTTTTTTGTTTGTAGGAGGTAATCTCTGGAACTACTGGTCCGATTGTAAAAATTTTAGCAACAATAGAAAGCTGCTTTACTCCTGAGTGACATAGGCTATATTTTATGTACGCGGGCGAAGCTGCTGACAAAAGCTAGTAAATTATAATTATATGCGTGTGTGGATATTGTATCGTCTACCTATTGGTTTTATGCGAGTCTTTCTTGCGGTCGAAGAGCAATGGGTAGTTTGCCGTCCGAACGGTGATAACGAACCCAATCTGAGTCGTCGACGTTGAGTAGTTTCCACGCGTGGTGTGGTGTTGAATGTTCCAGCAAGGCCTGCCAGGCCGGCAGGCAGAGCCTGTCAGGGCCGATGCCTGCTCGGGCCATGAGGAATTTCTGAAAAGGGCACATGCCGTGGTCGCGTCCCACAACTACAACTACGTGATCCTGTAATTGAGATTATCTTATTCCAAAGAATCTGAGCGCTAGTAGCGTTAATATGCGCTTCGATACCATCGATTCCCATTAAAAGGGAACGCAACGGTCATCGGTGTCCATTTCCAATGATAACTCAATAGTAAGCACTTACAGTACGGCCGTCGTATCTTGGCGAAAGTTAGGCATTGCGAATTTTTGAAAACTTGAAAACTCATAAAAAAAAATAGTTTAAACAAATAAATGCAATTTGCAGTTGTTGTTGCTGTTAAACACTGTTATTGTTATTTTTTTTTTAATCTTTATGTACGAGTTTTCAAGCATTATAATTTGCAAAACCTAGCCTTTGCCTAACCAGACTCGCCAAGATCCAACGTCCGTATACTGTACCTACTTGGTTATTTCTTTTGCTCTAAAATATATATTACAACAGTTTACTTTTATATGTTTAAGTATAGGTACATAGTGACTCACAAAGCCATTTATATTTACATAGCGTATTATATAAATATTAAATACATACGTTCTATTTATTCCGATGTCTCGCCGAAGGTGATCGGAGTTCGCAGATCGTTGTGGGTAGAGACAAAATATATTATCTTTAGGAAGTAAAATAAATGCTCATCCATACGACTTGTTCTTGAACTTTAAGACATTGTATTGTACTGAGGTTCCTTGTTTGCCAATATTATGTATGATATCCCGGTAGTGTTGAAATAAATGCTAAATAACGTAGTATCCACGTCTACCTACTTTATGTGGATAAGTCATACTATATTATTTTTACCTTCATCAGCTTTATGAGCGTAATCAGAACTATTTATTTATTTATAAAACTATAAAGTTTTTATAAATAAATAAATAGCCTTAAGGCGGACTTAATGCTTCACATATTTTAGGGTCGTGCAGAAACGTAACATGGTAAGAGCAATTAAAAAAAAAAGACAAATAGAATAGAAACAAATACAGTAATAAATACATACATATATAAGCAAGTAAAGTAAGTAATTAAGTAAGAATTGTATATGGGGAAAAATTGAATAGGTTTCATGAGGACAGATGGGCACTCATCATACATCACCCCGTGGGTATCTGAAGATGGGCGTCGTCACGAGGTACGCCAAACAAACATTGGTTTTTTTTTTTTTATGGTAGGCGAAAACCATCCAATGACGAAACCCGCTCTTGGGCGGAGCGGGAGACCAGTGTCAGACTCTTACTGACTAAAAAACCTACCCCGTACCTTCCTTGCCTTATTCCTGGAGTCGAGGTAACAGTTTTCCACCACCCTCTAGGCTCCAGGAGGCTTCGACCCTGAAGGGCCCCTGCAGAACAAACATTGGTTGGCGTGGTCATCTGAATTCGTGCCTGACAAGTTGATTAGAGATGACCAGATACAATGCGAGCTTAAATAAAATAAAAAACTGGACAAATGCGAAGAGTTCCGCACCATTATGTATTACAACATTATACAATATATTATTAAAACACTAAGACCATTTTTGCCGAAAAATCACCATTATTGTGTAGAAGCTCCATTTAATTCATTAAGCCTCTTCATTATTAACTTTAATTCATTATTATTCCTATTGTTCTTTATTTATATCTGTAATTACCAAAATCAAAAGGCTAATTGTGTCTGTAATAACGGTGGTCGAAAGTTTATTTTAAGTACTATTTATTTTATCCTGTTTGCAGTTAGTATGTAATTTTGTTGTTATAGGCAACAGAAATACATCTGCGAAAATTTCAACTGTCAAGCTATCACTATTCATGAGATATAGCATGGTTACAGACCGATAGACGTACTGTGGAGACTGAAATTAGTACTAAGTAATAAGGTCCCTTGGGTCCTTAGTCGGGTTCTTTGGGTACAGAACCGGAACCCTAAAAATATGGAAGAGGCGTTTGCCAAGTTGTGGGACAGCGTAAGCTAAGGAAAAAAACACAGTTCAAATCTATTTTAACATAACATACTCTATTTAGATTAGCTAGATTTCTGGTTCAGTCAGATTACAAAAAAAAAAAAACAATAGATAAGCAAGCATGTATCAGTTACCTACAATTTTAATTATTATCTACCCTCAAACTGCGCAGTCTAACTAATGCAATCGATTCATTGCAAAGCCAAACAATAATAGGTATTGCGACTTAACATTTTTTGTTCGCATTTCCTTTATTTTATCGCAACTGTTGTCTGTTAGCACAATGCAGGTACTTACTTGTCTACCGGCAGACTTGGTACAAATATTCGCTTTCGTTATTCACTGGATAAATAGCTAAAACAAATAACTGGCCTTCTGCAATTTGAATGCGTAGGTAGTCTAGAATCATTCTAGAGATCTAGAATGATACTTTGGTATAGTGCGCAGATAATAAGTTGGACCAAAATAGTAGTTTTCACCCACTTCGATTAGGACCCGAAATCTGTTACTGCGCAATCATGGTCGATCACCATTTTAGTTTTTTTTTTTTTTCTGACTGCGATCCCACCTGATGGTAAGCAGTGAAGCAATCGTTGATGGTGAGGTGAACTAGTTTATTAAGAGCCTTGAACACACCTAAATTATAATCGGACGGAAAGTCAGCAGTTGGCAAACTCCAGTCCCTCGATATATGCGGTGTATCGGACGGATTAGCCAGCGTGAATTTAAAAAATATTCAAATCCTTTCAACGTGAAAGAGTAACACACACCTGTACGTCTTTAGAATATTAATTAAGTACAGGTATAGGGTTGATCAAGGGCTCATTTGTTAACTATCAGAGTCTGCCTACTGGGGCCCAGGGTCTCTGCCCAGTGGAGCCCAGGGTCTCTGCCTAGTGGAGCCCAGTCTCTTTCTGAAAGGAAAGAAACGGGGTGACGGGGTGGAATGTTTGACTAAACATTCTACCCCGTCACCCCGTTTCTTCTTTGTCTTACTGACTAGTAAGACTAACACTGTTTCCCGCTCCATTCGAGAGCGCGATTTTTGCCCACCATAAAAAAAACTATTAGTCTTACTTCAATTTTTATTTAGTTTTTTTTTAGGATTCTGTACCTCAAAAGGACCCTTATCACTTTGTTGTCCGTTTCTCTGTCTATCTGTCAAGACCCTTTATCTCAAGAATGCGAGGAGCTATCGAGTTGAAATTAAAACCATATTCTCACGTCTACGGTCCCTTGAAGCTGTAAAAAATCAAACTACAAAATTACTAGCTCTTTGGTTGCCTTAAAATTGGTTAATTTATTAACAAGAAACGCTTTGGTCGTTTTCCATGGGAGCCATTTTGAAGGAGTTACTCAGTACATATGTTAAAGGCTTTTAAAAGGGTTTGTATTTACCCGCCATTGAGATAAGGGTTAACTTATTAGTACAGGGTTATAATACGTGTCAAATAAGTTCAACTTATTTGCTGTAAGTATACTATACAAGTATACAGTACGCGGCAAATGACTAGATTTTCGTGTTGGAGGTAGCACAAGCGAGTCAAAATATATCAAATTGTGTGTTATTTGCCGCCTTCTATATCTACTGGTTTACAAAGTTTTTAACCGCTTTGTAATGGCTGAATGGCAATGATTCATCTCTCTATTCATTTCCAAAACTAATAAAAGGATAACCATCTAGTTCCGGATGCAGCTGAAAATCCATGTTTTACATGAAAAAAAAGAGATCCAATCAGACTTTCACAAGCCAGTTACTGGGTAACACATTATTCCTTGGATGGTCAGACTTTTGGACGTCTAGCTGTAATAACTGTCAAAGATCTACGAATGACAATCGGGACGAACGGCTGTGTGCTAGGCACGGGGTGTCAGTCATGTCCTAGATAAAACTTCTGAATCCAAAAATTCACAAAGATAGTTGGACTCGCAACTTCATGGATGAGAGAATTAATCATCATGACACACAAATATAACCTTTTGAATCGGTATTCAAAATGTTATATTTGTGTATTATGTCTCTAATGACGGTTAATTAGAGACAATAGTAAGACAATAGGGACAACCAGGGACAACGTTCGCTTGGGGCTCAAGAGTTTAGGAGCGATTGAAAATTTGAAAATTATTATAATAGAGCCTTAATAACAGACAGACTCTTCGGACGTCTTCGGACAGATGTCCTCAGACATTCAGGAGTCAACTGAAATTTCTACCATCTAAGACCAATCTAATTGTTCTCATGTGATTTGACCATTAAATATTTACTATATGGTGTTTCAAAAGAGACTTTGACTTTTGTTGTTTGTCCTAAGGATAGTATTGATTGGGTTTAATCTGAGAAAAGTGATCGAGAGAGAGTGAGTTAAATTTCATCTTATTAGGATGTTCGAATTCAGAAAAAGCTAGAACTCTCACTCGGATTTAAAAAAAATCTGAAATTATCGTGAAATACAGCAGCTATCAATCCAGTATGGTGACCATCAGTCTCCCCGCATCCTGTGAACTCTGACCTTCCAATTTAACCAAGTCCAACTTATTTTAAGTTACAGTGTTAGTAGTAAGACACTTTTGATAGCGTCTCTGGTTGGACGTAACAGATATCAAGATTTCTGGAATTTTCGGTCTAAATAGAATATTTTCTTTAATTATTCTGCGTGTCACTTCAGTTTAACTCTACTTCCAGTCTGATCGGGTGCAACTGAATACTAGTATTTTACATTGACCGGTTCCCTCTCCTAGAGAAAAGGCCACAATCTCAGCGGTGGGAATATTATAAGGCTTATTATACTTATGATATCAACATGGACCGGTAAACTAAAGGTAACTTATCAAATCATATCTGAGAATCTGAGTATTGTTTTCCTCATAACATAACCTAAACATTTGCGTGTATTTTTTGTATAGGTATAGTTCATATAAAAGTGACGTCATTCATTATGCTAACATTTATTCATAAGCAATTTCCGCGTCTGTTCTCGCGGGTTTTCCCAGAATTTCTGGAGTCATTAATTGATTTAATCATGGTGAGATGGGCTTCTGAGAATCCATAGGGGGTTTCTGAATAAGTCTAGAATCGTTTTTTTGCGTTTTATTTCATTAAGTACTAGATAATATTCTCTGTAGGCAATTGAGGGGCTTGTTTATATATTTCTTTACTAGTCATGTTGTATTACATGTTAGGATATGTAAGTGATTGTGTGTGTGTAACAAATAACTCGTTACTATTACTAACGTATCTGTGCGTGTGTATTTGTACAGCAAAGCTTCAAAATAAAGTTTAGGATAGGGAAAAACAAAGGAAAACAAAAAAAAACAAAAATTAAACATTATTTTGACTATAATTCAATAAAAATGCAGATGGAAATAAGGAAACTTACAAGAAAAATGTCATAATTAAGCTTTATACTTAATTTGTTTGTCCATAAGAAAAAATAGAATACGTAGTAGTCATTTTTTGGAAGATTAACTTACAATTGGAATTAAATTAAAAAAATTAAATACTTAATTACAAGTGTCGTAGGTACTAAACTAACCAGTTATATTATATGACTCATGATATATTACTAACATTAAGTTACAAGAAATCGTACAACTTAAATGTCGGTTTAAATACAAAAGAAATTAAATAAATCAGTTTTTAATGGTTTATAATTTGTAATGAACTGATAATAAATAATAATCGTGATCTTTATGAACGCTTAAAACTAAAAATTCCTTAACATTAGGTACAAAATTATTATCTTGTGGTCACCATGCAACGACTCGCTTAGAAAGGGAGAAAAACTGAAACTAAAAATAATAAAACAAAATAAAAAATACCATCTCGGTTCTATAAAGCTGAATAATAATTAAACACAAAACCAGTATTGGTCAAATGTCGTTTTATTGTAATATATTATACTATAAGAACTCGTAGATCTGACGTGTAACAAAAATATCATCAATATGTGGCGCGAGGATACAGTCTCTTGGTAAGATTCGATAGCGTACGATGGTTCTATCAGAATTTCTCCTAATCACTTACATTGGTCCCTTAATTAAAAGTTTAAACTTTGTTTTACATAAATATTATAAAATATCACACTTTAAATTCAAAAGAAAACTATGCTACTTGGAAACTAATCACTTAGCTCTGTCAAAGTAGGACTAAAGTAAAACTGTGCCAATTTGAATATTATATTCAAAAGGAGACAATAAATAAACAATAATCTATCTCGATCAACTAAAAATTAAATAAATCGATTTATCTCGTTTATAAAGTAAAAGGCACACTTTAGGCGGAGCGCGGGCGAGCCTGAGCCGCCCGCGCCCCGCGCGGCGACCGCTCGCCACAACAATTGTATAAACATGTTTCATATATTATTGTGTCATATCTTTATACAGGTTTACCGGTACCAGAGCTCAGGAGCTCGGCGGGCCTGCGCGCGGGAGGCTCGCTCCCGGCGGTTTTTGCGAGGCGGACGCGAGCGCGGAGAGGGACTCGGCGCGACCATTACAAAAATAATCACCAAAACTTGGAACCGGTTTCGGGCCGCATCTCGTCCTCCTCGCACGAGGTAAAGTGAAAAAAAAAAAAGTCCTTGGCAGACCAGTCGAGCGCGAGGAGCGGTCGTGCCGATAGTTCTCAGATGGGCCGCGGAGGAGATCGCTAGCGATGTCGGCTAGCCGGAGATTATCGTACGGCACGCAGCCACAAATGAGCACTTTCGGTTTTTGTCTGCCGAGGTCGACTATAATATTCGAGATTAATGAAACTAGAATACTTTGATCCACAAGCCCATCGAGCTCCCGAGTTGTAGACTGACTGATTCTGTCCGTGGCATCTATATCGGTGACTGTATTAAAATAGTATATAATTAGTGTTCAGGTCCAGAATCAGTCGAGTTAGTGTTTGGTAACGAGCCACGTCCCGTCGACGCGGGCCTCGTCCGTATGCGGTGCGGCATCGCAGCTGCTAGCTACAAAATAAAATAATTATTACAGTTAAAGAGACTCAAAATAAATAATAAATTATTATCTTAAACCCTTAAAAATAGATCACGAGCGCCTTCTCGCGGTACAGTACCGAGCGCGGATAGGCAGTACGAAATAAATAAAATGTTCTATAAGCTAACTTTACAGAGACCACCGCTCGGCGGAGGATCATCGGGAAGACTTCCGCGAGCTACACAATAAATATCTAATATTATAAGGTGCCATTTACAAGTGCGTGCCGATAACTAAAAACATGTTGGTACGAAACCTCTATATTTCACACCGCAAACTTTCGAGACGCCAGAAAACACTTCGTTTCGTTAACTTTATAAATTACAAGGCGAAGTAGCAAAATAGCATCGACAAAATGGAGATCATTCGTTGAGCGGGTGTGCGTGTGCGCGAGGCGCGACGAGCGGACGCCGCTCGGGCGCTGGCTGGAAGACGTCGAGTAGGCACTAAGGTGACAGACGATCCTTAAGCTATGTTCGGTATAAGTTAACTTAGGACTAGGCGGTAGTAGGGCCTTAGGCGATGACGAGGTCCCCAAACGCCGATGACAGACGGTTGAACACAGGGAGTCGCTCTTCTTCAGGTTCGGGAGACTGCGCACGGCGGAACGCGAACGCGGTGGCGTGCGCGGGAGGAGACATAGCAGGCGGCGAGTGCGGCGCCAGCGGCGACTGCGGCGCCAGCGGAGAGTGCGGCGAGCGCGGCGAGCGCGACCCGTCGCTCATGTACGACGCCATGGAGCCGCCCGACGACAGCGACGCCAGGGACCCGCCGGGCGACGGCGGCTCACGGCGCCGCGCTTCCTCCGCGTTGTGTACAAAGTGGCAGCGTGGCCCGTACGGGCAGAATCCTACCGAATGGAACGTACGGCACAGCTCCGTTTTGTACTTAGGGTGACGTTGCAAGTTGCGCAGTTCGCGCATACCGTGCGCAAATTGACACTTGTCGCCATATTTGCAGACGCCGGCTTCTTCAAAGGGTCTGCAGAGTTCTGTCTTGTATCTGCTGGTGGCAGGCGGGGGCGGCGCGGGCTCACTGGTGGTGCGCTCGAGCCGGCGGTGGCCCAGGCGGTCCAGCAGGCCGGCGAGCGCGCGGTGTGCGGGTACAGACGCGGCACGGGCTAGCACTGGATGCTGCTCCCAGTTGACGGTGCCTGTGACCCCTCCGGCTCCCACTGGTCCCAGGGTGGCACTCAGTGTGGCGTTCATTGTCTGCACTGGCCGAGATTGGTTCTGAAAAGTGACAAAATAATTCGTTACTAAAAAGTTTTACAGTCCCATTTTGTCATGGACAAGGGAAATAAATAGCTTTGGTAAGGTTGACTTAAATAGAGGTCCTTTGGGCACGCAAACAGAGATCGCCCACAAAAAAGGGTGCCAAAAGGTACATAAGAAAACGTTATTTTACAATATAGTCGATTTATTTGTGTAGTAGAAAAAAAAAATCTGACTAGAAGGGCCGGGTACCTGCACCAGTAAAAAAAAGACTACCCCGAAAGCGGGTTTGGTCGTCTACCTGCTCGGATTCATCTCGTTTTCACTAATGGTCTACATGTTGAAATGGTTAATGCTACCAATTAACCGAACTTCAAAATGGCGTTTTCGATGCCCGAGGGTGTGTCGAATTTTAACGTTAAGTTTTTAACGGCCAGCGATCGTCCGGAACCCTACCTACTATGAATTATTTATTTCAGTAAACTTCCCAATTCCCATCAATATTCCCTTTCTAGAGAAGTAACGTATAGAGATGCAAATGTGTGGCGCATGTTTTGTTTTCCCAGAGCGTCGAACCTGAAGTTACAGAGCATCACCATAACAATGCTGGTGTTCACGCGAGAGGCAGTTGACACGGGCGCGGCGGCCACAATCGCGGTGATTGTGCACTATTGTTCAGGCATCGCTTGACGCCTCGCCACTATGACAAATAATTGTCGACGAGCTATTTGACGACACTTCTCTGCGCGAGGGGCAACGGTCGGCGCGTGTCGTGTTAGATAACAGTACTCCCATACTCATCTATTCAAAGCCTTGTATTTTGATCGTCTGCCATATCATGCGACTGCTGAACTTTAGGGTCGACTGTACAAACGAAGATTGGCTAGCATGTTGAAGAAAGGCAAGGGGTTTGTGCTGTCCCAAGTGGCGCACATTAAGAGTATAGTATGGCACATCTTCGGCAAGACCAGGGCACCATGAAGGCTGGATCGGATCAGAGTTGGACGCGGAACACGAGCTCTATACATAATGTATGATACAGCGCATCTTGTATGCGGCCTCAATCGATGTGAATGACACGTCATTGTATATTCTATTCGCCTCCGCCTCGTCCGGGGATCGTAAACACGCAAACACTTGTGTTTTGGAATACAACGGACAAATTATTATATGATATTGCGTTCTTTGTTTGCATGAAGCGTACTAGATAGTTCCCACTCTAATTTATCATATATAGGCATAACCTTGATCTCAAAAATAACTAGTTAGTCAATAAAATGGTACAGTACCAGGTTTATTCGATAAAGTTTCGTATTAATGGATCATGCCGACAAAGTCTATACTAGACGTTAAGTCTTGCGGTGAGCTGCAAACGGTAAGTAAACAATTACACACGAATGCTTTTAGTGGTGTATGAGCACCTATTGTTCGCTATGTGGGCAATAACCGACTACTCTTAAGGCTGCGTCTGCGCAGTAGCTATTTGTCCTTCATGAGAGATTGTTTCTGCCCTGTTCACATTACCAAAAGGTGGAAAACTGACAGACAAAATAAATAACAAAGGAAAGCTGTCTTTGTCCTACTCCAAAACTGTCGAGAAGCCAACTGTTTTGTAAGGAATTTATCGTCTACAATATATTTCTTCCTAATGAAACAATATGACCGTACAGTAACGTCAAAGGCGAAAGTGAAGCAAACAAATGAGCGTGTCAGTACAATCGCGGGTGAAATGTTGCAGTGAAAAGCCAGGGGTTAAGTCGGTGGTGGCCAAGTGTCGACGGAAAACGGTCGAGGCGTAATTAGAGAGTTATCAGAGCGGAACATTGGTTAAACGCTGCTTTCCATCGGACGTTGCGCTCGCGCAACCGAGCTCCAGGGAAAATTGTAATCACTGTCGATTTCAAATGGCCGCGGTCGTTGCGTTCGAAGCTGAGGGTAATCAGCCGGCAGCGCGTACTCCGAGACTGCGGCTCGCGTATTATAATAACACATGTTTAGACATTGAGTCTACGTCAACAGTTTACACGGTGGGGCCAACAAACTAATCCATAACACTGTAACGGGTGTTTGTTTGGTAAATATAATTTTGGGTAAAGGATGGTGTAATGAACGTTTCCAAAGATCCGGCGGGCACAGGTCGCGCCTCATGCTGCACTGTGTAATGTGTTGGTTAGCGCGCGAGCTTGTCAACGTGACAAACACGCCGACCGCTCGAGCCAATGTGTTTGTGCTCCTCGTTACTATGATGGCACCAGCTTGCATAATGTTCTATGGCGAGGCTATTTTAGTTCTAAGCACCGATTACATACCCATTTAGGCGGAAAATTAAAATAGCAGGAAGTGCAAACATTGATGACTCCAGACAGACGAAAGCAAGTTTAATTTCAAAAGTAAGTACATATTTTGTTGCTAAGGAATGACAATTTTGCTGTCGTAAATATTGAAAGAGTAAACATTAGTGGCGAATATTCAGATGTTAATACCAAAGCGTACAGAGGGCAACGACTTTCTGAATAACAAAACAAAACTGTTGTAACTTGTGGCATTTTTCACAATGCATAAAGTGTAGTTAGCGAATCGAAGCATAATCCAAAATCATTACTAAACTATCCCAAGTGGTTTTGAATTTCGGCTCTAAAGAGCATAAACAATTTTCTTGAAGATGGTGAATTTGAAAAACCGTGTAGTTAGTGAGGTTATCGAACTCGGAGCGATGGTACGCGTGTGCTCTCGTATTTACGTTGGCAATCACTGAAAATGTACACCTCTACTGCCGATGCTTTCCGAACTCGAGGTCTCGCTAAATATATTCGTTTTCCAGATTACCTCTGAGGGCAACGGCATCGAACAACAAAGAACGCGAATTCAGGTTACTTATTTCTAGCAAATTCAAAAGACTTCAAACTTAACAATTCAAATGACTTGCTATTGTGAATAAAAACTATAAAATGGTTGTCGTATGCTGTTTCTAACTGAGACGATTTTATTTAGACATAGGTATCGGCCGTTTGAATTTCTTCAAATGATTAAACTTTCGTCCAACTTCATTAACCCATTAACCGCTTGTATTCGGATTTCTTGGACTGGGTATTCTACCTTGTTTAACTCTTCAAACCCCATAGGTGCTAAAAAAGCTGACGGAGATAGAGTATTTCTTCGTGGATGCGACCCTGGCGGAATAATTGAGAGTGTTTATAAGTTTCCTTGAAGATTGTTAGGTTAAAAAATCTTACAATCTTCAAGGGAACTATTGAAAATTTTAATCAACTCAATCAGAAACCCTTTCCTTCAAAGAAGTTCACGGGGTTTCATGGTTTCAAAAAAGATTAGTAATTAAATCGGTTGCCAGTATTACAAGGCTAACGCATTCCAAGTGGTTTCCGTTACTACATTAAGTAGCAAGGGTTAAAGCATACTGATGTTACATTCCCCATAGGGTTAACCTTTGAAGGACTTAACCCTTAACTGGGGTTGTAAGGTCTACGGTTTCTAAATGGCTTAAAACCTTCACCTTTGGCTTCACATTTACAGGATCACAATGACCTAACCTAACCTTTATTGCACTCATTATAATTATCTATTGAATGAAGAGTTTCTTTGTGGTCATTTCACTAGGGCTTCATAACCGTCGCAAGTAACACAACGAGCCTGAATTCGAATCATTAAGACAGACTGCCTCGCGACAATTGATAAAACAATATAACTCAAACAAGGGAACTGCTTAATTGAACGTTAATTGGTTCTAATCAAATGCGTTCTATATTTAAATGAACTTTTAACGATTTAAAACTCTCGGACAGACACAATTATTGTCATCAGGACAGCGTCTGCTCGGACAAAAATAAAGTAGCAAATGATACGAAAAGTTAATTCGAAACAATGAGTTCAAACTACAAACGACCGTTGTGCATTGTAGTATCAACTATTAGAAGTAGATCATTTCTTTGAGCAGTCAGGCGAGGGTCTTGGCGATTGATCCCATCACGTTTATTGAATGATTGCGCGAAAACGATCACAGTCGAGATGTTGCGGTCCCCTCTGACAGAGACCAACAACAGTCTCCCAGTAATGACCAGAGTAGTCATTAACCTTTCAGTCTCTGCCGTCGTCGCCCTCTGGCTGCACATAAACTCGTTTATTTCAGTTTGCATACAAGTCTGAGAACATTATTCCCCTCATTCATTTTCCTTTTGTTAATGTTAATGGACATGAAAGAGATTTCCCTCAAATTATTGAAATATAGAAATTACCGCTTAGTGGGCGGTCACGCGAAATCGTGAACAATGGATGAGTATTATGTGATTCACGCGGTGTCACTGCGTAGCTACTAGCGCTGCTGGTGTATCTAACACTTATGGTTATTTAAGTGGTGCTTTTTACCACAATTACAACTGGCTTGTCTAGGAAACACGTTTTACGCCGATATAATTGTGAAACACATTAAAATAGCGACTCGAGCGCAACAAATAACAACGCGATTCAATGCTCTCCCACATAGTACACTCCAGACATCCGCTCAAATGGCTTCCATATGATTCGAAACAGCCTGATAATTGTGTCGCTTGATTATTCATATTAAAAGAGATAATGTTATTATTACCTACAATTGTTTAGAACTACGCGTTTTATATAGAGTTTGAAAATAACGATGAAGAAAGTTATTTTAGCTTTATTTCTTGATCACACGTATCGAACAAACGGGCGATCTAGTGCTCTCGACCGAATACTCGGTTCGTATGAACATAGCGCCGAGTGTTTGGCTGTCAACATCAGTCTCGGCCGAGCAACATTTTACTGTCTCGCCCTTTTACTCAACACACGTGATTAAGGCAAAAACGATGAAAAAATTACGTAAGTACCTGATGCTAGTTATCCAAAATTAGTTGACGACGAAATAATAATAGATAGCTAGCTAACAATAATATCCTTATTTATCGTTAGTGTGTGTGTACAGCATATGAATATGGTAAACGTACCGAGTCAGTTCACATAGTTAGCGACTGTTAGATGAGTAAGACCGGACGCCGGGCGTACAGCGCGCATGCAGATAGGCACCACACCGTGATTGCAATGCGAGAACACACCCGCTAAGGTATAAATGCCATCACATGTCAACCGCTCCTCTTTATTTATATTACGAACACCTACCAAACGATTGTCTGCTGGTTTATTATATTAGACGAAACAATGGAAATGTATTTGAAGAAGTAAGTAGGTAATCATTAACATAGCGAAAAGGAAATCACGTAGTACCGGAGACAAGTTTCAAGAATGTGTAAAATCGCCTGTTTGTATTATTTTCCTGGTAAGCTTAATGTGAATTACAAAGCTTGGATATAAAATAAATTGACTCTTATGAAAAGGTTTTTACGAACAGTAAATTTTAAAAAAGTTGATACACGTGGTATGCTTACGCAGCTCCCCACTTTTAATTAAAACCCGAAAATTCGTTATTGCACATTTAAGGTCGACTGTCATGATGGTTCAACTTATGTAACGAGGATTATAATCGATTTCCGGGTCTCAATCGAAGTGGGGGCTGCGCGTAACTTAAGCAAAAGAACATATTCACCGCGTACTAAAGGGTTAAAAGCGCTACCACATGCTGCAATGAAATTGGGAGAAGGCAAGTATTGACTGGATGGCGAATACTAGGAGCCGGCGAAGAGGCAGACACAGAAAGAGATGGCGTGAAGAATTGGAGACCATCCTAGGATTGGCAACAAGTACCAGTAAGTAGAGAAGATTTGTCCTGCAGTAGGATACAATAAGTTCATAATAAAATAACAAGGGTTAGCATTATTACATGGTAACCCTTCTCAATGTCCGAACGGCTAACTCTTTCAGTACTACTAATACTTTTCTTAACCCTTTTACAGTATGTTTTGATGGCGTTTAGTATCTGGCACAAAGGATAAGGGTTCCCAATATAATTTGTTGCGCTCTTTGGCTTTCCGGGTTTTACTAGCTGGTAAAAATGATTGAATGAGGAGCAAACAATTTCGTTAAAGGTTAGCCGTTCACAATCTACAGAAATCACCGGTTTTTGTAATAGGGTTCAACTACTTTGTAATGAATTAATTAATATTGGTGTAATGTCGTAGTAGTAAGCGAAACGTGATGTGAGTTGTTATGACGATGGCGGGTGGGCTTGCTGTCGCTTGCATACAGACGTTCACCTCGCCGACGGGGGCGCTGGCGTCGCTTCGGGTGCTGTTTATTGCGCGAGCGCCATAAAGCGCGCGACTCGAGGTGAGGCGGCCGTAAAGCAAATGTCAACAAAGGGCTTCGTTCAACTCGAGTATGTTTACCCCCCGGCCGCTCAAAGCGGAGGAAGCACGTCCCCCGGTCGGGCCGCTTTTAGCACCTCCTTATTTATAGACGCAACAAGACAACGCCGGCTCGGGGTTGATTTGCGAAACCGGACAGGTAAACAATTTGTTCGTTATTATCGATTCAATTTTTGAAAACGTAAAGTTTACAGTACAAGGCCAAAAAGTTGAATCTTCACTTCGATTGAGACCTGAAAATCTATAAGGAGAAACTGACTGACTGACATATCAACGCACAGCCGAAACTACTGGGACAAGGAGAGTGAAATTTTGCACAAGGCTTCCTTTTATGACATAGGCGAACACTAAGAAAGGATTTTCCGAAATTCACCCCCCTAAACGGATGAAAGGCGTGTCCAAAGTTTGTGCGAAAACCTATTTTCACGCGGGTGAAGCCGCTGGAAAAAGCTAGTCGGTTATAAGTTATAATCCTCGTCACAGAAGTTAAAAAGTCATAGCGATAGATCTTGAATGCGCAATAACTGATTTTCGGTCTCAATCGAATTAGTCCCCCAACTAACCATAGCAAATGGTTCAAGTTATTCGCCGCATACTATAGCGTGTTACAAAGTCGCTTTGTACATGGCGTGTCTAGCTGAAGCGTTATGACAACGGATCATTGTGTACCGGTCATTAGTGACAAGCTGTTGGCCCTTACGTCACTCGCGGGTCTAGTTGCAACAATTCCTTTGTCCGTGTAATTTTTATTGTTGCGTCACTACCGGGTTAACTTTCCCCGCAAATCGTTCGACATGTATGACTCACAGAGGTAATAACATAGATAAACATTTTCTGTGACTAATGCATCTTTGGCCCTTTTTGAGTCACTTAAGTTTCGTCCAATAAGGTTGTGGGCGAGACCAGTCTAATATTTGGAATGGACTTCGCAAGTTATGGGCTTTGGTGTATACTGTCTAATTGTCTTGATATACAAATTGTAGTCACATTAATTTGTATTTCTTCGTAAAGTAAGAGCACCTTTAACTACTGCATTGTACAGTGGTATTGTAAGAAGAATTTTCGGTACATTTGCAGCGAATAAACATCGGTGAAGAAACTTCCAATCTTTCACTGTTCCTGATCCACCAATCCCAGGAACAGAAGTGTACCAAAAGGTACATTTAATGGAGTGTTAAACAGAACTCGATTTTAAGTTAACCATTCTTGTCAGCTTTATATTACAATGTAACTTATTAAACTGTTAGAATAGGGCCAAGCCAATGCCATACTAATGGGTTAGGCAATAATTCCGTACATAAATTCTAAACTACATTATTGTCAATTAATCATAGCTCTACAAGTAGTTGTCAACCGGTTTTGTTAGTACTGTGATGTGAGTTTTGTATTTATTTTTGATAATTATGCATCTTATCTCTCTTCTTGGCTTCATTGTTAGTTCTCATATGCTGATAGTTGGTTCAATACCGATTTGGGTCTTTTGGGAAATAATGTGGTATTTTATTTAATTGCTTTCTTGTAAGATAAGACGCAGCATTGGAAGGCCTCCTACAAGTGAGCCGATGACAGCCACCCTAGCCAAGTTACAATCGTTTCGTTTAGCGTGAATGCTTGGAGTCGACCACGCCCCCAATCCCTTTGTTTTGACGTTGTCTAAACGCTCATTCACATGGTCAGAACAAAGGAAATGAAGGCGTGGCCAACTACTTGCGTTTACGCTAAACGAATCGATTGTAACTTGGCTAGGAAGGCTGGTGAGGGTTGCAGGAACCTGAATAATGCGAAACGCACAGGATCAGTCGTTATAGCGACACTTGGGGAAGGCCTTTATCTAACAGTGGACATCTTCCGGCAGGAAGGATGACGATGATGATTACGAAGGATCAAAAGGAGATGAGACTGGATTATGATGAAGATTAACAAAACTTACAATGACTGTCATTGCATCCAACTCGTATTCAGGACTCACCTGTGAAAAAAGAAAACAGAAATTAGAAAATGCAAAAGTCATTAAACTAAAACACAACAAAACTAATCTACTTCACAATAGGAATGTTGTAGTCAAGTATTGCTTAAAGTCGCATTTAGGTGGAATGCTCAAAGTTTCTTAATTACTAAAGCGCAATCAGCAACGATTGCTTTACTATCGGATTGCTTAGCTTCGGTATTTGCGTTTATGTAAATGTAGTTAAGTATTACAGCGCCTTTTTAGTTGTAAAATTAACTACAGGCAACTACAAAAGCGATTGGCAACCATTAGAAAATAAAGAAAAAATCGACAGTGATTTCCGAAGGTAATACAGTAAGCTACAATATTGTACACGCTAATAGCATCAAATCCCAATGCATCCAGCGAGTAGATACTCTCAACCGGTCTCCGTTGAAAGCGACAGCATTTCCTATAGGAAAGTAAAACGAACTCCGCTAGTCGTCCGGAAAACTTACACAGACGGCCCGATATAACTGAACTGATTATATTAGACAGAATACACTTCTCGACGTTTGCCAAAGCGATGGCCTGCTTATAATTGAAAATAATTACGAGAGTAATACAGCAATTACTGCTTTACAGGCGTTTTATGATGTTTTTATTGCAACTGACTACACTTCATGGTTATTAGCCATCACAAGTGTTATGCAAGAATCTAATAAATCAGTTATGAAACTATTACGTTCTGTATTGATATTAGGCTGTTATTGGTATGTCGTTAACGACCTACTTATATGGCTTTACTAGTTCTCGTTGATTGAATAGGAACAAAAGATGTAGAAGTGATATAATCCTACAAGTAGGTACGAACAACAACACATTGCAAAAGCACATAAACATAAAATACATAGTGAATTGTGTTGTCTCTATCCATGTGCATTGAACAATGAAATTTCGATAGTACAAATAGCATTAATTTACGTTTGTCCTTCACACGTAGCGATACAATGCGATAATGCCCACATTTTTCGCTCCTAGTTACGATCGAATAAGTGTGTACATGTGTTCATTGCACACAATTAACTTGCAAGTTAGGTTCGTGAAAATTACTGCCAACAATACTGATATTACGCCACCGCGTTTAGACGTGCGGTGTCACGACCCTAGCCGGTAATGGGAGACTTCGTTTCTAACGCAACTGGGTGATCTCTAATTGAACCCGGCAGCGCGCGAAGGTCTTGCGCGGATCACGAACTTAGCAACACAATCTTATTGACCGAATGAGCTGTTGTTAGCGAGATTTTTGTGCATTCAATGGATTTTACTTCAGCATTACGTAAAAGGAACTAATTCTAAAGAGTATAAAGCCACTTGTAAAAGCTGGGGAATTTTATTGTCATTGGTTTGCTTTCCGGATTTTTTATTTTGGATCTTTTTATGTGCTTTTTCTTCTGTTTCAGAAGAAAAAGCACATAGCCTTTTCTTCGGTTTTATGCACGAAATACATTTAATTTAATTGCATAATATTATTTAAGCTGTCGCCTCGCGGATCCTTTAAATTCATCATCATTAAAGCGACGCCGTATTGGCTGTGAGTCATAATCGAGTCGACAGGGATTCAACATTTTGGGCATTCCACAATCGCAGAGGCATATGTCCCCTCTCTTTGAGAAGTGGTTAGAGCACCAGGCGTCCTGACAGTACGTCTGGCGTAGACCCTCACCGGACGTGACCAGATCGAGGGTTCTTACTTCAAATTCAGGAGGAAGAAACGCCCTGACGAAACCTTAATCGTCATCCGTAAGCCCGTACCCATTGGTAGGTCGCCCTGTAAGCCTCTAGTCTCCACGTACACTTCTTCGAAGAGATGTCAGCAACCCCGTACCGGCTTAATGAGTAAGGCAGAGCGACCGGGTCCTGTAAAAACGTGACACGCCTTCTCTCTCCATCTTAGGGAAGTCATTTGATGATTTCCGACATGAAAAAACGGATTTGGCGATGCATTCATAAAGTAGAAGGATAAAGTTACATTTTGTGGAGGCTTAGACGCTCAAAACTTTAAAACGACTTTAAGTTTTCCATAAAAGGTTAGTTAATTGCCTAAAATTATGTGTCAGGCATAATAATCAGTGATGCTGTAGCTTCGCCAACAGCCCCAGTTCCAAACAAAGACTAAGTAAGTAAATGACTTAAACGGAAATTATTTTAGATGATGAATTATTATGTCTTGTCATAATTCGTTTTAGGCTTACTTTATTCCACTTCCTTATTAGCTGTCCAGATGAATTTATCATCACGTGACTGTTTCTGTTACTGGCAAGTATTCATGGCGCCTGAGTTTTGCGACGATCGTCGGCCAGCGGGCTCGATCAACGAAGCAATCGGGGCCACTTGTGCTAATGAAACACTTCAATTGAATTGGGGACATTAATTCAGCAGGCGTATCGCGCTACTGTTTACATTGGTACTAAATAAAAATAGTTCTTGCATTGCAGATGGAAAAGTACTGAACAGACAGACAGTCAGACCCACTTATAATAAAATTAATATAGTCGCAATTAAGTGTTACTTTACTTTACACGCTCAGTGTATTCTTAATCTTGTTTAAATATAAGAAATGTAGAATATTATTTATTCAACTATTTAAATGGGTGATGAACTAAATAAATAGCCTTTGTGAGAGCTTTCATGATATCATCGCGGACATTCTCAACATTAGCTGCATTTTAATGAGGCGTTCTTCTACTTAAGTATTTTATTTGAATTAATCGGTTGCATTTTGTTGTTTAATAAGTTATTTCTTCACAATATAGTGTTAATAAGACGTGAGATTAGGCGAAGTAAGACAATGAACTCGCTAACAAGGCCGCACTAGCAGAAATCACTTATGTATTTAAATTTAACTTCTTTTGTACAAATGGAGGCCGAGTTTAAATTGTAATTACAAGTCGGCATTATATTTGGGGAAAATTTTTACTGAGTAAGTCGTTATGTGTGTTATTATTATAGCTATTATTATAATAATACGAAGTAAGAATTTGTGTAATAATAATATCAAAAGTGTAATTCTACGGTATTTATTTCTTGTACTTATGAGTAACTTAAATCGCTCTGTACTTGATAAACTTATCTGTGTAAGTGATCATTTCACGAGCGATAAATAATAGACCAATATAATGTAATAAATCAGTACTGTATAAAGTTATGTTCAGAAATTATTTAACATTAAGTATCTAATATATTACGAAATTATTGCCGACAGGTTTGCCTTGTAGCAACCGAAGTTCGATTAAAATACTCCAAGTTTACATATTCATAACGGATTATTACTAGATCAACGGGAATATTATAAATTTATTGATGCTTGGCATTAACATTGTTGCCATTTGTTGCCGTCTAGTACAATAATAACAAATTCAAATCACAATGATTAATAATAAATTTGATAATTTAGTGTATTCACGCAGGTGACTGGTGAATTGACATTAAAATAGCAAATGACTGTTGGGTCCATGCATTCATTGCTAATGGCACAACCTTAACCCGTGGCCCTAATGGTGTAACATTTACTTGTGGCCAATATAAACATCATAAACTCAATACCAATGAACATTAAGTAGGTACTATAAATAAAACGAATACAAAATAGAAAAAATACACTAAGCTAGACAATTTAACAAAAAACACAATAAGATGCATATTGAGCTTAGGATATTATACTAATTTAAATAAATATAAAAAAAAAGAATTAAATAAAAAACAATTCTAATGAACTGCTATATCTAGAATTCCGTAACACTACAGATAACAAAAAAGAAGATCCTAAAACAGATCTGCTTGATTATAATAAAAGATTCAAGTTCAAACTCGCAAGCATTTGACACAAATTGGTATTCAAATAAGAATGAATCTACAAAAAATTTAAAGCCAATTGACTAATATTGAAGATCAGCTGCCACGACCTTGAAGCTACAAAGAGTTCGCCGGCCAAATATTAATTAATTATTTATAACATAACTCGTTTGGCGAGTCCGTGGCTTGCGTGTTGATTCTCCACTCCACATTAAGATCCGGACACTGATCAATATATAGAATCGACAACACTTCGCTATTAAACAATATACCTATACTGTCTATCTCTGCTCATCAGTCTTCATCAACGTTTCTGAATAACTGACGTCTGAAAAGTTAATTGCTTTTAACAAACCTTACAGTCACGACCACGATATTAACAACAATTGGACGAATCCTGACAATTTTCGCAATGGGAAGCCTGGAGTATCGGATAGTGCAAATGCACTTTTTGTTCGTAGAGATATGGTAGAGATATAAGACGCAATGAAAGTGAAGTGAGGTCTGTAAGTATATGCCATGGACTGCTAAACTCAGATTTGTACAAAGTTAATATTATAGTGGCCAGAGAAGAGGCTTCCGATGCGTCAAAAACAATGTTACTGAGACATTAGGTTACGCGGATCTACGGTACGGTTACTACAGCGTGATGCACGCGACTGCTGATGTTGCAATCACATGTAGAGACTGTCACGCGACCTCTGTTTAGCAACCGATTTAATCATCGTTATGAATGTTAGATTCCCTCGACCTGTTTTTACACTTTAGAACACCTATAGCAACTCACACAAAACTATCATTATCAATATTCAGCAATATGTCGTATATGATGAAATGTTTATTTTAGGTGAACAGTAAAGCTGTAAAGACCTAGCAGGTTAAGGGTTTCTGAATAAAGAGGTTAGAACCTCATGACGCTTGATGTCAATGAGTGCATGACCGGTGCCTCCAACCAAAGCAGACCTTGACAGTAGGCGGGAAGAAGTAAAGGTTAGAGACGAGGCAGTGTGTTGTTAGGATGACGAAGAATACAAACAACAATTCCTAATGTTTAATTGCTTAAATTTTAGTAAAACATTTATTAGGAAAAAGTATCGGTTAATTGCTGCATGCACAAGTCGAAAGCGGTTAGAAAGACGAGTAAATAATTATTACGTGATGCTTAATCGTTCTCGGTTATTCGATTTCATTAATTGTAATTAAAGACTTGTGAAACGATGCCGTTTACGCAAAGCTATTAAGCGGATAAGGGCTCGTCGATGGAAGACCTTCGATTTGTCTATGAATGTTCCACAACCATCATTGTGTATGGATTAAAGGTATAATTTGGTATGTTTAGTGAGTGATCAGTTTTAATGTTCTAGCCCCGGAAATGCATGTTGGAAGGTCGGGTCCGGACGAGACGGCCTTGCCGCCGGCTGTGCCACTTTCTCCATTGCAGATCAAGAGCCCACGTGCGTTACGTATACTCCACAAAACAATACATGTTCCACAAGCTCTGTTACGCCGACGCATTCTTTGGAACAGCTGACATAATCACCCAAAATTACTGCGTTTCTATACACGGACAATGCGAGGACAATTTTATTCAGATTACATTAGCGTCGGTATCTTCAGCAGCTTTGTTAATAAACGAAGCCTTGGTCTCCAACTGTGACGAGACATTCTCTTTCCATAATAATTATGACCCACACTGTTTCGTAACATTATGCGTATCATGTAAACATCTAAGTTAAGATTTGGAAGGTTCCATGCTTACATAAAAGTTTTCCATCTGCAGGTAATTTGCTCATGCCAAAACCATATATACATCTCCGAGTTAATACAACTTTGGTTTCGATATCCACTTATTTTGCTTAGTTACTAACACTTAACCTATTTCACCATAATTGAGTTTGATTGAATCTAATTATCTTATTGTGAAGTTGCAAACAGGTTTTAAAATAACTGCTCATTGTGAAAAGGTTGTTAATAAATAAGATAACTTACTGCACAACAGTTTGAGTTGAAATCTTGCCATTCACTTTAATTGCAAAAACGTTATCCTTTATTAACATTGAGAACTGTCTCTTCATATTTGACACTGACGGGAGATATCGTCTATGAAAGACCGGCACGAATATAAATGGTTTTCTCCAAGGTATTTTATCACAGTATCATTCCTCAACGGAGATCTCAAGAGTTAATCTGTGGCACAAGAGCGCGTGTCCGAGGTCCGAGAGGAATAATAGAGCGCTGATTTGAATGCATTTGATAGCGGCGCGCCGATGGCGGCCAGGCCAGAGCAATTTGAATACTAATAACATTTAATGCGGTCACCAAAATATAGGCCTCTTATTTCTTATATAACTGACCACAGTCGGCCACGTCTAGGCAAGTGTGAAATTGCCACAGAACGTAATATAGTGTAAGTAAACCGAGATTTACGCAAAATTTTACAGACGTCGTCATCAAAATTGGTTTTGACGAACAAACGCTATGTTATGTTAAAATGGGAGAAATCGAAGGTTGCCTTACGACGCAATGGTGGCGTTGCAAGCTGTTTCGGCAAATGTTAGAGGTAGGCAGGCAACTACGTGCCGCGCCACCAACCGCCGTCGTTAGGCAATATTTTCACAATCCACTGAAATAGTGGATTAGCCACATTTGCTACGCAGCCGATACGCCCACTTCGTTGCGGACTTATTAGCATAACATTTAAATTAATGTACGGCTGAAGAGGATATATCGTCAGTAAGATCTGGCCTTGCTACTTTTTTGGCTTCATTCAATCATTAACATGTCTTCTTCTCAATATAAGTTACTCTCTAGTCATTTTCACAGAGTCGATCCATCGTTTCATACAAAACTTTCATTACAACATTTCCTTCATTTTGGTTAACAACATCTGCTTTCTGGAGAACAATATAATCAGCACAGCAGTAAATTTTCAGTACGTAGAGCCACGTATGTATGTATTATACATTAAGTCAAGTCATAATAGTTAATGAGCAAACACACTGTAGGCAGATAAAGTTGATTAACAACAAAAACAAGACCGTGTTTATGTAGACGAGATTTTTATTTTAAATTCTAAGACCGGTATTTGAAGCTGACATTTTGTGAATGGTTGGTTAGACAGTTTATTAAAAAATTAAAACGCTAATTTATTACAATATCGCAATCAGCAACAGAAATAATACATATAAGTTGAACACAATCAGCGGTCGGCCGCGGCGTGGTAAGGTAAGTAGGTGTGCGAGCGGCTGACCTTGGCAGGAGGAGCAGGCGAATGGGCTCATCAACGCCGCTCCACCACTCTACGTTCAAAATGGCTTTAATTAATAGTACTTTTATGTTAACGTATACATAAATGTAAGGCGATACCTTCTGTTTTTATTGTTATGTGAGAATATCTTGAACATCAATTTTTAAATTATTTGGGTGCGTCGTTTATAAATGTTAATTAATGCATAATGTATTTTGGTTCAATTAGTTTTTTTTTAGTTCCGTCCTGAGTTAATAGACCCTCGTCTCGAGTGGTGTTCATCAATTGATGAATTGAGCGCACAATAATAATTCAGTTCGTTTAGGGGTCTTGGTGTTGGTGTGTGAGGGATAGGACGGGGCGGGGGGCGACGGAAGCGGTCTAACGTGCGGGACACATTGTGCGAACATGGCCGCCTTCGCTGGACGTCTTCCTTTGCTAATTACTTGTTATTATGTCTCCAACAACAGATGTGCAACATCCGCTCCTAACGCGCTTTACTCTTTTTTCAGCGCGAATTCATTATGTCTTCATAGTCATAATTCGCTATGGGTAACGATCTTGACTCATTAGGGCTTCCGTCACTCACGGAAAACAGAAGTATAAATAGCTCAACACTTATAGGTGTTAAATCATACGGTTTGCAATGTAATTCATTCCAAAGAGCGTTTAAATCAAATTATTTATGGCGTTTAATTCAAGATGGCGGCTGTTGCAGTCGTCTATGAAATATGGAAAGCAGTTTATCAAAGGTTAGTGTCGCAAGTTGCTCATGGTAGGCTTGGATGACTGTAAAAAGTAAGTCATGATAAAGTTGTCTGTACGGTGAACCGTGGAAGGTGATGTACAACAGTTTATCAGGATATAGGTAGGCAGTGGTTCTATAGCGCGTAGATGAACAGATAGCTGGCTGGGCAGGCAGACAAGTAGTAATAGCGAGCGGTTCTATTACAAACAAAAATAGAGAACAAGCGGACGATTACATCTAGTTTCACTTTCGTTGGAGCGCACGCGGGTCAGCGCAGTGCAGCGATGCGCCTGCGCCGCCGCCTCCGCACGCCGGTGGCCTCGACTTGCGTTCACATTGCGTGCACTCACTATTTAACTTCAATATTACTAATTTACTATTGACACGGCAATCATTTACAGCATTGTTTATTATAACAATAAATAATAATACGCTGTTGTGATGATAGCTAGAAGTTTGCCTAACAGCTATTCGTTCCACAGATTTATTGATTGCATTTATTCTTGTATAATCACACGCTTACGAGTAAGTACATAGTAGCAAACTAAGTTGACACTTAATTTACAAATCTTTCTAAGTACTTAGGTACTTGTTACACTGGTGTATAGTTTAGCTAGCCATAACAAACAGTAAACAGAAAACATTGTGATGAAACGTAACACAAGTTGAACAAACTGTCATAAAGTTAGCTCTCGCAGAAGATAATGTGGGCCGTCGCCGGGTCAACACCGATAACTTCTGAACTGCCTGTACTAGTTTTGGATAAGTTATCAATGTGCGTCACAATACTATTATTTTTACAAGCTAGCCTATATCTGTAAACAAAGTAAAATGGTTTTTTATTTATTTCGTGGTCATGGAAATTCAGTCACAATTACGTGAAACTTGTAGCACGTTCGTTATCGCCGTTTTCCACGGGGGCCGCTCATCGGACCATGGCTTTCCACGTCATGGCATAGACCACCCCATTTGTCACGGTGATGGCTCAGCCCATCCACTTGGAGGGGTCTGTAGCATCGTATGGGTTACACAATCATTTAACAATGCTTACGATCTGCAGTTTCTGTTGGATGTGAGTTTTTGCATTAATCTACGAGTTTTTGAAATTACACGTGTTATTTGCATATTAATGTGTGTCCGTTAGATGTATGGAGGGACTTTGCATCATGTTGGCAATTATGTGGTGTGGACGAATCAAGAAATCGCGTTTGTTGCGATGAGCTAAATAACTTTGTTATACTAGTAATAAAATGACAGGTAGAAGGTTAATTTATTATTCGTGGGCGGGGTAATGTTGTGAGGTAGGTAGAGGTGGTGCATTTCACGGGCCCTTGAGCACGCAGGTACGTTCCGCGGGCAGGGAGCAGCGATGCGCGGACGCACCGATTTGATAATGCACAGTATTGTTGTACAGAATGCAGTTAGGGCAAGTTCCACCTGTTGGAAACCTGTTATTTAAATAAAATATCACGCTCACTGCACTATTTAACTTATATGTGCAATGAATAAAACATTTATTACTAAAATAACACGAAAAAATCGTCTGCAGTTAATTGTCTAGTTTTCTAGACTTTAATTACGCGACTTACAAGCATTTTAGAATACTCAACAATATTTATTGTTGCAATGTTAAACAACAACATTTTTTTTTTTACTAAAACTGTAGAAATGTGTGCCAAAGTAAAGAAATGTCATGAAACCTAATAATGACAATACTAATTTGGTTACTGAAAATATGACCTTTGCACAGTTCTAGCCTAATTAAATGTTAGGTTTGAAAACTAAATGAATAAATGTAAACGTTGAATAGCAATCAATCGGTGGCCGGTATATGATTGATAGTCATGCATGACTGGCTACAATTGAATAATCTTGGCTTAGAAGTGTTACGGCACGATGGCCTCACTGGCTCACTCGTATCTACCGCGAGGCATCTGTAAGCTCGGATAGTAACCACATTACGTAATTAGGTTTTGTTGAGCTTTTTATATCAGCTACAGAAACACGGATTAAGTCATGCGTACCTATTGTAACTTCAAGTTCTATTAAAGCTGTATCGACACAGGTAGCTTGCTATTGCAATATTTATCTTCTATTGCAGTAAGCACAAGTTTTAAAGCCTTTAAGTGGGTTACCTAATAAACACTCGGCATGAACGATAACAAACATACAGGAAGTCTAGTACTCTACATAAATAAACCATTATATGTTTAATTTAAATAGTCAACAGCTAATGTTCCAACAACTTCTTCATGTTTCATTAATTTCAAGAAAACACGAACAAAAACATCTAACCTCAAATGATTTCATTAAATATAATTTAATGGCGTCAAGATTATAGTATAGACTCCGCCTTAATAGACGTTTCGGTTCGTGCTTGAAGCAGGAAGTGTTGTGGGTTGTGGCAGACCTTGCGAAGTTCAACGCCTGCTGATGACAAGACCCACGCACCCAGTACTGAGCAACACATTTTATATTCGCTTCCGCTACAAGAGAAAACTGACCTATGAACCCTGTTGCATGTCGCAATCAAACGCTTTGATTCCCTGCATTATGCAAGTACTACGGTGACTTTGGTTTGCAACACTGAGCTTGCACAATTTTGGAGTGCCCACACGGTATTTCTTTGATTATACACAGAGACTTTTCTGCATTGCTTGATTGTACAGACATTATAATTCTGTAGAAATCTACGTGACATGTGAACGGGTCATTATTAACTTAATAATCATTTAATATTAAGTCTGGCACAGCTTAGTCAGCTTCCAAACTTAGTTTTTTTTCTTTTAATCCCACTTTGTATTTTGTAAATGATCTTTGAAGAGTGAAACAGTTTATTGAGTAACTGTAAATTATACAGAAATATTTTGATAATTAAAAATTGAATAACCAAATTGCAGCAAACTGAGACTTAAATTAATAGCGAACAAAATAAAGTACAGTTTAGTAACCACAGCGCTAGTAATTTGAATATTTAAATACTGGTAAGCTTGAAATCGTTGCAATCGGTTGGCCGATAACATTTATGCAATCGATAACACCACTTACTTTGATACGTTGATGAATTCCGGTATTAGAACTGAAGTGAAGTTAGCAACGAACTGGGACGAATCATTAAGTCCGAAATTGGCACGATGGATGTGCAGTATGACATGGGTTACGTAAAAGCGAGTGGACCGACACTGACCTACCGACGGCGGCCGGCCGCGCTACTTTCCTTTCATTATTGACACACTATCTATAAACGGACAACCACTATCGCTAAGCTTAGCTACGTGATTGCCGATATAAACACGAGCAACGCCATTGTCTACAAAAAATGGATGCGGTCCAAATCGTTGTTAAATTGCCCTCTATTCGCTCCAAAGCTAACTTTAAAATCGCGTTTGCTCGCCATGTTGGATAATATTTACAACTTACAACGGATGTGTGATTTTGGGCCGCGTGAGGCTTAACCGAAGTTTACACTTAAGAATTTGTGAAAAATAAACAATACCGCATCCAATGTTTGTATCATGTGTTTTATCGATCGTTGTTTTTACAAGGCAAACAATCTTAGTGTGCGGGTGGCGGGTCTTCGAGTGTTGCAAAATGTTACACAGCAATTATAAGTGACGTGATGTCCAACGTAATGAGGATTGCAGCCGTTTGATACGACGCAACGTGTGTGTACCACACGTATCTACACGCTTCGCGGGGTATTCAGCACTGGCTGCTTATCCTTTACGATAAAATACTATTGCCTCAGTATCGTATCATTCACGCCATACCAGCAAACGATCGTACACTTATCTGGACACGATAGCGGATACAAATACTATTTATTGCGTCCGCAAATTGTACGACCGCTACAACAATCACTTCGTACTTCTATATCAAATTGAATAAATAACTGAGGAAGGCTAGGCGCCCTAGAGGTACTCGGGCAGAGCAGATCAATGTTGAGTTGATTATACTGGAGCTGTTAAATTGAAAAGAGCCTTAGGAATGACTAAACACTTAGTAAGGTTAGTAAAACCCGGACACATATATTTAGCTTACAATACAATAATATATCGGGTCGGTGACGCATCCGAGTACCTCGTAAGGTCGTTCGATAGCAACCCGGTTGCGCAGCTAATGATTTAAATGTTAATACATACAATACACAGGGTAATGAGTTGTAACATAATTATTCTATATGGTACACCTAATTACTTAATAAAAAAAGTGTTTTTGGAAACGCGTGCAGTAGCCTACTAGCTACTGCACGAAAGATGTCATCAACGAGTCCTCCTTGGTACTCCAAGGAGGACTCGTTGATGACATCTTTCTTCAAAACAAGTGTCGTACTGAAAATATTAGCATTGCAAAATCCATTTTTTTACAACAACAGCAATCTATTATCCACTTACAATATAAGTAGTCTGTTAATTAAGTGCCGTACTTAAAACTGAATATTTATTAACAATAAAGGTAGACGCAGCGTGAAGTAACGTTGGAGTAGGTCGGGGATTGTGATACCATAAAAAGTGAAAGAGTTCGAAAGTTCACTTCCTGCAAGGCGAGTGCATAAGATATGGCGGCACGCGCGGATTATAATCACATCGCGGTACCTAACTCCACGTTTGTGCAACAAGCTTATGCAAACTGCAATAGCGCGAAACATGCGCAATGTATGACAATTAGGGCTGCCTTCAGTAATCCCCACTCCCAATAAAGAGCTGTCTTACTATCTGTAGTATTTCACTAGAGATTGTATGACGGCTTCGGTAAAGAGACTGACTTACAAAGAATTGGGCGACCATGATACGATACGGTAACCGATTAACTTAGTTCCGCTTGAAAGGCACGATCTGGGTCCCTAATTTTGAAAGAAGATTCTTTCTTACCGTGAAATAACAAAATAGTTGATAGTGACCATCTAAATGAAAAAGTTAATGCAGAGCGAGCGAGTTGTGGGGATGTCGGTGGCACCGGCGCCAATGCTGGTGTTTCCAGCGACAGAATGGCGCGGCGCTGGTCCGAGACAGCTCCTCTCCGCTCGGCCGTGTTATTACGAAACAAGAAAAGAAAGTTAAGATCGTTTCGGCCGAGAGAATGTAGCTCCAGTGGGCTCGCAGCCAGCACTGCAATGTTGTGCCATATTACATCCTCGGCGTCCCCGCTCCGCTCGTGACGCAATCGCGGCTTTACGGCAACTTGCACTTTTTTGTTTGTTTACCAAGTAACGAGCACACTTCAACTCGTTCTCCAATCGAATTGAGCACAGTATCTCATTAGAATGCTTTAATTTATTATCTACTATTACGACATTCATTATTTATTATGTCTTCCTAGACCAAGTTCTAAATGTTTTATGTGAGTCAGAATGCAATTATCGCAATTATGTCACTCGTTGATTATTTAATGAAGAAATGAAGTGGGGTACTAGCCCATATCAAGAAAATCTTTACCATGAGGCTTTTGTGGATGTAGGTCATAGCCTAATTTCAATTAGAGCAAATGAAATAAATCAAGAAAATCTGACAATACGGATACTTAAACAACTAAGTAACATCTAATTACATTTCGGTAACATAATGCAGTTGCATAAAGTTTGTTAGTTAAATTGTGCAAAACCTAGTTCTTCGACCTAGAAAACTGACCCTCTTAACCAGAATATCAAAATGTTTTGCTATTGCATAACTTGATGTGTTCTTTACGAGCAATTATGTAAAGCGGTGGATCGCGCCGAGCAGAAGTGGGTAGGCGAGAGGTTGTCGGTAAGGTAATGGTAAAAGTGTTACGCGGTGTGCTCGATTCTGCGCGCGCGCCGGTGACGCAACGCGCAGCGAATGTAAGCCAAAAGTGCAGTCAAACCTTCGATATTAGTTGGCGAGATGAAACACATGTCTTCTTAGTGAGTGGCTAGCAGCGGTAAGATTTAAACGTTTGTTCTAAAATTCTGTCTGTTCCCGGAAAATGTTGAACTAGCGAGAATTCCAGGTCAACATTACGCTTTAGCTCATTATTAACTAGGAATTGGACAAGACAAGCTTATTTGCCAGTTCTTAACAAAAGTAGGCCAACAAAATAATAGCAAATCCAAGTGCCTTAGTTAGGTAGTTAACTAGCAGGGACCGGTTTTGATAAAATGCGGAAAGTCACCTTCAATTCAACACTTGAATTACGTTGAAAAGTAAAAGGAAATTAATTAGAAGTTGTTAATTTTGAATATTTAAATAACGACGTTGTTTTCTCACACAACACTATGTTTCCAGCCGGTTATCAGCGGCGTGATAAGATAGAGTACAGTACCCCTTTGTTTATGCATTGCACTCTAGCATAAGACCTCAGATAATGTACTATCTACATAAGCTCTGAAACTAGTTGTTTGCTGACTCATCCGATGCCTACGTCTATTCTTTGTCTAGAAATATAAAAGACTAGCTGTCCCCTGCGGTTTTACTCGCATTTTTAGTTGGGCAGTCACTTAAAATGCTCCAGTAGGTTGTAACGTAATGTTAATAATCTATAGCCTTCCCGAATAAATGGGCTATCTAACACAGAAAGATTTTTTCAAATCGGACCAGTAGTTTCTCAGATTAGCGCGTACAACCAAACAAACAAACTCTTCTTAAAATATTAGTATAGATGAAAAAAAAACGTCAAATTTGTTACTATAAATGATATATTGAATATATTCTACCTTCATTAAAATGTAACATTAAATCGTTTTACTTGACATCAATTTCATAAATTAATTTTTGAAGAGTTACTTTATTGATGATCAGAGGTCGCATGAAAAATCAAGGTAAGGTCAACTAAATACTTCAACCTATGTTAATGACTAATGTGTCATCAAAGGGTACAAAATAAATATTAGGTGATATTTAAAGAGTCTGACAAGGACTTGTAATAAATAAAATGTAACAAGAAACTGTACTATGCGTTCCAAATAAGAATAGAATCGATTGAACGAACACGCCGTACTGTCAAATCGAAGATATTTTGGCAAAATTGAAGAACTCAGTGATGAAATTGAAAAACTGAATTCTGATGAAACTTTTACCGTTCTCAGTTCGTAAATACATTAAGTACTTAAATTTGTCGTAAATAAACTGAATTTAAAAAATATCTTGTCTCGATTTGACAGTAAGTCGTGACGTCACAACATGGCAGTCGATCCTATTCTCATTTGGACCGCATTGTATGCTGTTGAAATAAATATTTTAGGCGCATTATTCATATTGTTTACTTATCATTAACCAATCAGCAATTTAATCAGACATCATGCCATGCAGTACTTATCTATTTCAAAGAAAAGTACAGTCGGTAACTAATAACTGTGTTACCTTATCAAAGATATATGTAACACTAGCTTTTGCCCGCGGCTTCGCCCGCGTGGTATTGGGGTTGAAGTTTCAGGGATAAAAAGCAGTAGTAGCCTATGTCCTATTCCGGAGTGAATCCTATGCCTGTGCCAAATTTCATCCAGATCCGTCCAGCCGTTTTGGCGTGATTGAGTAACAAACATCCAAACATCGTAACTTTCGCATTTATAATATTAGTAAGAATAAGATGTACACAGCTCGCAGATAAGTACAATAGTTTCTTCAGATGATTGAATGGTAAAATTAAATTAGATAACGTAACTAAAATAACAGATATTATAGTTACACAATAACATTGCAAACCGGTTTTGTACGTTTCAGTTTGCTATAGTAAAAGTGAAGAATCACTTTCTACTTTGGTTACCTCTACCTTGACCCACAAAGCGGCCGCAGTCCGAATGTCGGTCAAGGTTCAGGAATCAGAAACAATTTTAGGAGTTGCATTTACACGCATGCAATGTTAATGCGTTTCTTAAGTTTAGCTGTCCAGGATTCTACCTTTTTTACACAACACCTTGTACATTTTTTTATTAAAATAACTTTCAAATGCAATGACATAGGTGGGACTAAGCTAGAGGGGCCGAATACCAGCCGAAACTCAGGCCGAACACAGATCGTTTAGTCTGGAGTTGAACGATTCTAATCGAGGCAAGCACTAGCAATACTACACCAATTTGAATTCGCCTTATTCTAGGCTCTTTTAGAGTAGACACCCACCTTTAGATCATTGAATTTTAGTTTTAACTATCAAATATAACTAAGTAAAAATAACAAAACTTAAGTTCTAAATTATTTATAAGTTTATTAAGCTAATAACACTATTTGGATCTTTGTGTGTCTTAAATAAAATAAATTCTATCTTAAATATCTTAACAGAGAACCCAAGTAGGTTCAACAGAATCGTAAAAACCACTTCCGAGACTTCAGGAATTGTTTTATTTTATGATATTTTATTAACTAAAGCAACATTAAATAAAACTCATCAAATACTTGTTTGGAAATACACAACGACGGCCGTGGGCAGGCGTACGACAATGTCGTTTGGCCGGCAATGAACTCTCGCATTTGCTCTGCCGAAACAATTAGCGACGAGTCGCGAATCTAACGAGAATATTTACACAGCAAACGTCTTCACGACATTGTCAAGACTAGCTAAGGCAGATTCTAAAAACTTAGGGCTTCAATTGGAGAACAATTACTAGCTGACGCACCTTTTAAGCAGGTAGCCAGATCGAAATTTCATATCCTTATTATGAGGATATGAAATTTCGTTCTGGATTCCGGAAATTAAATAATTTCAAATTATCTGCTAGTTTCGGTAACAGTTATTTAAATTAAAATACAAATACAATAGTTCTTGTTTAGTCATTTGTTTGGCCAAGTAAAACAAATAATAACTTGTTCTTTAGATTGCGCCTTTATCCGACATTATTCAAAACTTTTAACTGTTTCGGTTACGGAGTTCTATAACATCTATGTGGACAGATCTTAAGAAGTTATGGCTGACGTAATGTTATGGAGTCTAGACAGTCGTGCCAGCAACAGATTCATCAGTATTGTGCACACAACTGGTTCTTAATGGTCAAAAGTTAATCATTTAGATGTTAATTGTGTGTGCGACCTCTTTATTCATATGTTTACCTTGCTCTGCAGTGACTGTTACAAAATGCCTATTTAGAAATGCGGCCTACTTAGCAACATTAATGATGCACCCACTTTATCAATCATTTATTTACAAACAAAGACAATGCTACGTTTTTAATTCAAATAAGCACACACAAGTAACATTATTTATTACATAATTTTAAATTGATAGACTGTTTCCGTGTTTATTATTCTTTGGATATATAAATTCTTGGCTGTATTGTCAGAAGTGTCTAACAAATTGAATAGATGTCGTGTGAAGTATACAGCATTCACTTTTCCTTGTCTAAACAATTGGTTACGAAGGGGACTTAATAATGCTATTCTCAAGATTATGGTTACATGAAGTTACGCACAGAAACGGATTTCGATACTAATTTTAAGTTACTTTAAAGTTATATTTAACTGAGGTGTGACGTTACTGAAAAGCCTTGTCGTTACCAATAGTAATGCGATTCGTTAAACTGTGACATTATTTAGCTTATTGCATAGTGAACAAATTTTATGACCAAGAGGTGCAAAGTCTCATAAATATTCCATTTGGATATAAAACTATGTGGGCAGCGAGCGAGGCGATTGTCGCAACTTCAATGACATGCTGTAGTGTGAAACCTCTAATCTTTACGTCAAATTAGAGTCTAGTGTTTATATGAGCATCGGAACATAATGGCATCTCCACATTGAGCAACGAATCGTCCAAGGCGAGCTACATTTAAAAGTTTAAATAATACTGAGGCATGTTTGGAAAGCGACACCTTGACGTGTGTTGACCACATCAGAGGGACGTGTGGTGAAGTAAATGGACAAGGCGTCCTCAGTTGAGTTGAGGCCGTTGCGCTTCGGGGGAACAAAGGGTTGACTCACGTCCGGGCCCCAGCCCGCGGAGAAAGGAGCCGGGCTAAAAATAGTACGCTGGCAGTTACGAGTGCGGCCGTTGGACCTGGCCTACGCAGATCGCGTCTTATACTCTTGCCCTGACACTGGCTACCCAATTATCACGCCACGGCTTAACACATGCAACAATCATTAATCTTAAAAGGCAGACTTTTAATTGAATTGAAAATGGTTGACCATCTAAAAGGACCATAAATCTTGGAACCTTTCGATTTAGAGTAGAGAAATCAGATTACGTACTGCATACTAAGTAATCAACGTTTTAATTTAGGTAGTTACAATGTTAGGCGACCATAAAATAGTACCATGAATGAATAGTGAATCTAAAATCAAGATAGCGAGCAGGCATGCGGTCACCAGTCCCACGCGGCGCGGCATCGCATTTCGCCAATAGAGCATGCGAGGAAATGCTCTAAAGTTACTTATATTGTGTACAAACGAATGCTGCGCTGGCACTACTGAACTCCCACGATCGACACTTATTGTTTGCGTTGCACTCTGAGATTTCTGCAACGTCTAGGTGTTGGGAAACGACGGCGGAGGTGTCGACTTTGAGGTTAAAACCGGCTGTTTGAGAAACCTTTCGAGTTTAGATTGCGAAAAGCGTGGAAAGCTTGTATTTACTTGCATAGAATTATACAGAAATTGTCTAGTAAGCCATGACCAAATGTTTGACTGAAGTCTTAGGGTTTTGCGTAAGGAAATGTTAGAAGTTGGGCGAATGATTGTAGACCAGTGACCGTAACGTAATAGTTGGGTGGAAGTTAACATATGACGTCAGACAACATTTTGGTTCTACAGCGGGCTGCCATTTGCCATACAATCAGCCTTTATCAGCAATTCAGCACACGTGGAGAGCTAATCGCGTCGCGTGACGACCTCCACTCCGTAACTACCAACGCAGTTTTTGTTTATTTTGGGTGCAATTAAAATATTCTATTTTGATGGCATGGATTGAGATGGTATGTGAAGATAACATTTGAATTAAATCCTGATAAAAAGGAGCCAACATATCGAACGTAATAGCCGTAAAGCTATAAGTAATAATGACCACGATAATGTATTAAGAATTCACGAGTTCATGCACGTTCAAGAGTGTTGTACGCTGTACTGCGATCGCATTCAAGCGTTCAGAAAAAGATGCACAAAAGTAAATAAGGTAATAGGTGATGTGTTGCGATATTTGCGATTAAGCGAACAATATCGGCTTGTTGCGTGCAAGCGTGGCACGACCACGGTCCGCCGCCCCACGTGATTACACGGCTTACTAACCAACTAACTACTAGCGAAATACTTAAACAACTAGTCGCTGGCGTTTTTAACAACACAATGTATTTTTTAACAAGTCCATTACCTATCATAGAAATGTCAAAGACCTACCTACATTACAACGGTTAATAAGTCCATATTGTAATGTTTTGTGCCTAAGGAGACGAAAGAAATGATGCCATACTGCCCAGGTTTATGATAATATTTGAGTAATACTCGTATAAGCATCCTTTTGTTAGGATTAGAATGTTTCTAAGAAATAATTTAAATCGCAGATAGGAATAACCCAGGAGATTATACGGATTGTTCTGTCTGCTCCTTCCTTGCTACTGTTATAAGAAAAACAAATGTAGACACCCAACAACAGCTTGCGATATTCAAGTCTTTAAATTTAAGAAACAGATTAAGAAAATATTTATAGACTTTATTTATTAGGTGAACCACTAACTAATAGTAATGAATAAGGAAAATAACACAGAAATCCATTACGTTATAGCATAGAAATACATATTCAGCATTATTTGGCAGTTGCAGACAAAATCTCGGAATAAAATATTATCAGGGCCTTCCCACCAACAGTTTTGGGACAAAGAGGAGAGATGAACAAAAAGCTCTTTATCTGGATCTCAAAGTGGGACAAAAAATAAAAGCAGCGGTTGTATTTGTAAATAGATGGCAGGTAGAAGGTTGTAGGTGTATTCAACGGTTTAAAAAGATTTTTTTTGGGATCGAACTCAAAAGCACGAAAAAAAAATCTACACGATGCACCTTTCGAAATTCCCACTGCAATTTTATACGTTAGATTTTATTATTGCATTACAAATTGCAAGCAAATGATTGTATTGCGAAAATGAATTTAACGACGTCATTTCACCGAGCAAATTGGCATTTATTTAGTAAAGTATCTTTTAAATTTTACAAGGTTTTAATAACAACTTTACTGCAACTTCAGTTACTTAAGTAAAATGGATGCAATTTGCGGTTTAAAGGCGATTTGCAAAATAGGTAGCTACATGCAAGAAGACCTTTACAAGAAAATAAAAGCAATGTAAGTACCTACCTAGTTCACATTTGTTGAGAAACCTGATCAATTTACTCTAAAAGTGACAACAGATTCAGAAATCACTTGTTTGAAGTATATTATGTAAAACTAACCCTCTTTCCTTTTCACGTGGTCTATGTATTACGGCCATACAACTCAACACAAAACAGAATATCCCCAAGCAACAAGTGTCTTTTACGCAAAGTAAAAGACCACAAAAACTTGGAGCAGGTAGTTTATGCGAGGGCCAAACCATTTATAACCATACCGAGTAACAAATAGGACCGGTTTTTCTTCATCATTACGAATAGCTTCCAAAACTGGCTTCGTTAGTCGATTTTGATCCGTATCGAGATAGCTTTAGTTGCGTTTCATGGAATCGACAACCATGTCATACCACTTAGCTGTCTGTAACTCACCCCTGCAGAGATTTGAAAAGGATCAAGCATTTATTTAAACATGCCAGATAGGCATGACTACTATATTAAAATCCTTCTTACTGAAATATGACCAAGGTAAAAATAAGATTATTTGAACGAGTTTCCTTCAGGGGTTCGGCATATTTTTTTATTTACCAGTTTATAGATACATAAGTTTTAAACCTTTAGTTATTGAACTGATTGCTTACATGACCGATTTGAATATGAAATAGCCATAACGATTGCATTAAATTGCAATTGGTGATATCATCAATTCAACATTAGTGGGAACATAAACTGTAGGTTATACGGGAAACTACATGAATCAGATTACTGTTCGTACCTACGTAAGATTAAAATAATTTAAACATTGCATGCATTGAGAAAAAATATTCGATAATTTAAAAAGCGCGAGCTAAGTTGATTAAGTTGTAAATTTTACCTAAATTATTAGCAAAGTTGTATCAAGACGCGCTAATAGTTAAATGTTTGTAGATTATAACTACAAGTTAAACTAATGACTACCGGTGCCTGTGCGGTAATCAAACGTAACCTTATATTAGTTACTTTTACTTTCCTACGGAAACTGCCTACTGCGAGCCGAGTCGTGTTAGATTCTTGGATAGACTACCGCACCACTTGAGGACTTATTCTATCTCAGCCTCGGTTATTTATACGCAAGCGTAATATAGTTTTAAAATATGAATGCTCTAGCTAGAGTAGTCCGCAAATTACCGGTTTTTTTTTCTATTTTATGCTGAATATTAGTTAGTATGGTTACAAAAACTATATTAAATTTGTGGTAATTACTTGTATATGTATTTTTTTTCAACAATTCACACGCACACATTAAAACTGTCATCATAATTCACAAAGAGACATGGTTGAACGTCCCTATTTAATTTTAATAACCGAGTTAGTACACGAGTTTAATTATTCCGAACAGAATGCTAGAATGACTTGATAACATTGACTTGAAATCGTAAATAAGACGTAGGAACGGTTGGTCAAGTATTTTATCGGTTTCGAGAATAAGTCCCCCGTCTTGCAACTTTAGTAGTTACACCATGCGGGTGCACGCAAGTCACACTAACTGGTTTTACTCATTTTCCGTATCTTGTAATTATGGTGCAAGAACATTGACTTAGGCGAGAAATTAACTGCTCTTGTGATCACTACGCTAGAAACAAATTAAAAATTATACTTTTATAACAAAATGTTGTTGCAATAAACAATAAAGCATAATCGTAGTAATTGTTGAGTTCTCAGAACAAACGTTGTGACAATTATCCCCATTATCCCAGTCACAAATTATAATTTATGAGTTTTGTGACCCCTGAAAGCCTATTAAAGTTTGTCTTCACTGAGTTGAAACCGCTAGAAAAATACCTACCTACTTTAACTAAAGTAAATCTTAGTTAGGTAGGTAGTTAGTTGTAAGTACATTTTTCTGAATCAGGGTGACACCAAATGATTGCGAAGACTTAATTTCGTATCCAAATGACTTATTCCTCCTATTTCTCAGGATGAAACATGAAAATATTTTGTTCAGTTTTTTTTTTCTAGTTATGTATCTAGTAGGGACGTTGTACCTATATCCGAAACAACGATACTTGAGCTACAGCATTCATGTATTTATTTGATTGAATAAATAAAGTTATTGTTGTTGTGTTGATTTGATTCACAAGCAAGTTCGTTACTAGGCAGGTAATTACCTACCTATTTACGTTTGTCTAGTAGATACCTAATAGTTAGGCTATGATATGACTTACAGCTCTGTCTGTGTGGATAAGTATCACCTATTTGTATTTTACGTAAATATACTATCTACTAGCACTTTTTACGTAAATATTCTATCAATAAATTGGATCAGGGTTGAAGATATAAAGCTAATGGGTAGGTACGTACCTACATGGTATGTAAAAAAATATAAAACTACGGGAGGTAGGTAATATTATAAACCAATAATGAAGGTGTTTCATATTTCTGCCGGCAGAAAATTCATAGCTGGGTAAAGAAAATGCTGATTACTTTTGCTGTCACTATCTGATAGTTATTAATTTTGACAGATAAGCAACCAATGTTTTGGATAAGTGCGATAGATATTTTTAATACATTTTATGCAGAATTATCAATGGAATATGTATCGTTAGGAGTTGGATCACATATTTTTCGAAAAACATTTTTGGTTTTCTTACATTTATAGATTTTGTATGGTTTAAATAGGCAGCACGCTTAGGGCTCCAGCCCTGTATGTGCTGCATATATCTACCTACGTTTTCTAGCCACGATTTTGTACTAACTTAGCACAAACTGCTGCTGGCGAGTGTTATGGTAGGTAGGCAAATAAAATAATGTACCTACCACACCAAGCAATATGGTATTCATGGGAGAATATTACGAAAATTTTGATAAAATCTAGATATAACACACAAATGTAGTTACCTCAGCACAAAGATACATATCTTACTTATATTAAGATAGTCTTAATATAAATAAATAAATAAATCAAACATACCTTCATGAGCAGTTCACCAAAGTCGTACAGCGCAGACGGATGCATTATGGCGGTAGACATCATGCAACTCGACACTTAATCCAGGTTTTAGAGCTATTTCTCGTATCGAAAATCTGCAAACTGACTGATCCACTAAAGCACGAATTTGTAAGGTCGACGAACTCACTGTAATTTTTAGGTTAGCCGATGAAAAGTTCACGATACTTTTGACGAGAATTTTATGAAAACCTTTATAAATATGGTCCTTGTAGTAATCTAGTAAAATCGCTGCGTTTTTGTTTTGTTCGGTGACCACAGATTGTGTCCGAACTAGTTGGCCGAGGGCAGTTTTTTTTTATTATGCCCTTCACGTTAGAGCCAGATCAGTATTTTTGAACACAATTTCGCAATCGTTGCGAAAATGTACAAAACAGTCCTTTGTTTCGAAATGTCTCCTTCACTTTTTTCGCGTCTATACGGAAATTCACAATTTTGGTCAAAATTCTGCGCGAACTGTCACGAAGTCAACTTTTATGTTAAAAACTCTTTTTAGTTTATCGACTGTATACTCCAAAACTTTTAATTCTGGCCGTATAAATCGTAATAAGATAAAAAAATAAATCGCAGAGTTAACGTCCGCGCAAGACGCACCACACGTTCATTCCGTATCACGCTTGCTCGCGCACTGAACTGAGCTCTTGTTGTTTTCGCCTTCGCCCGTGAAACGCCGGCAGCGGGCGGGTGGATTTTGTTTTCAAATCAAACAGCACGATCACGTTTTGGAGCGAGATTCGTTTTTAGTTCGGGTAAGTTCGGAAATATTCGGCTGTGTGTTTTGTTGTTGCTCTGCCAGCCAGCCAGTCCGCGATCGCGAAGTTACCCGCCATGCCACCCCGCCCGCCGCGCCACCAGACAAAAACATTGTCAGTCATCTTTAGAACTTTTGGGTATTCAAACTAATTAATTTGAATGTTAGGAAACATAGATATCCCAAATCAGGTAAAAATTAATAGGTCGGTTACCTACATTACAAAATCTGGTAAACATTGGGAACGAAATTTAACAAGTAGGTACCTATTTATTGTTTTAGATCACCGACCTTTTTTTGACTTAAGAATCATTTAATTACTTTTCCCGTTCTAGGAGTGGTTTAAAAACTCTGAAGCGAAAGGGTGTGTCACACTGTGACTGACTAAAACCACACCTGTTGCCTTCGGTTGCCTTTTGCGTTCAAGACCGTAGGTTTCTTTTCGAAAAAGTTCTTAAATTCTTAGTTTTTAATATTGAAGTATTGATTTGTCCCTGCTCAACATATTTAGTGTGTCCAATAAATAAGCAATCTTAGATTTACTCAAAGGATGCACTACCTATTTAGCTATTTAGTCATTCTAGTGCAGTTTCAGACCATTTTTTTAGGTTGGTAGGTGCCATGCGTTCCAATTATGAATAGGATCGATTATCATGTTGTGACGTCACGTCATACTGTCAAATCGATAGAAATATTGATCTAAAACATGGTTTATTTTTTATTGGGTAGGGTGAGCAAAAACAAACTAAAATTTAATTTACTTACGAATCGTGAACAAAAAGTTAAAAGTTTAATCGGAATTCAGTTCTTCAATTTTGCTCGTCTCTGCGTCCGTCACTATGTGAAGTGTCTAACTAGTGACAAATGAAAGAAGAGGGCGAATTGTTCATAATAACAATTAAAATAACTAAGAAAATAGTTTTGTTTTACTATTATGGCTTAAAACAATATATTAATCGAATTTATATTAAACAGTAACGTTTTTAATACACCCTACATTTAAAAAAAAACCTAAGACTTAGTAATACAAAGCAAATAAAAACCTTTTTTGATACGTCATTAGGCAAGTTTTCTATGCTAACCTCAAAATTTGACAGATCGAGGTGGTTGACTTCTATTTAAATTTGGAACGCATAGTAGGTACACTTCTGAGTCCTAACCAGTGCTAACCTTGCCTGGACTCTCCACGAAGAGGTCAGATTTAAAATCATCCCACCATCACTAAAAAGGTTTTGTATCACACACAGAAAGAAATCTTAATGGCCTTATTGGCTTTATTATTAAGATTTCTGTACTATCACAGTGCTAATTTGATGAAACCTAAAAATAATAGGTTTCTTCCTACCTACTTATTTTTTTGATTTGTTGTCTCTTCGCATGACCCAAGTGCTGACTTTTACCTTGGGCAGAGAATAAGCATTGCCATACAGCATGGCAATGCTACCAGCCTTTTGGGTACTTGGAACAAGAGTTTTTTGACACTTTACTTTAAATTAGATACTTTTAGTTAGTGCACGAGGGTTTTATACAATGTAGTTATAAGCATTGTAAATATATTAAATTGGCTATATTCCTACCTACTTATGTATACCTAAGTTAAAAGAACCACAATAATTATCAATATTAGCTTTTTAGCGAGGAAGTCAAAGCGGATACTCAGTAAATATGAGTGGTTGAAAACCTGGGCAAAAAGTTGCGATTTTAGAGCTGGTTCTACCAATCGAGATGTCTGCCAGTCACCCGCGCGAGTAGCGGCCAGAGTCATAAGCGGGGAATTAAAAAAATAATTATAAGCTAAGGGTTATGTGTTTTGACCAATAAATGTTTAATGTATGGACTTTAAAAGATAATTTGACCCCTGAGTTTGTTTCGGTGTTTCTTCTCATGGTAGTCAGCTAGGAAACACAAAAAAAAATATAAATGTAAAAGTCTTTTTAAACCTACTTGAAAAATAAAGATCATTGATTCGAGAAGATGTAGTATGAGACAAATGTTGAAACATTTACTATGTTTACATGCAGACCCGAATATCGGTTACTGAGTATTCAAAGTCGACTGCCATCATGGTTTAATTTGTGACGAGGATTAAAAATCGTTTTTCGGTTGGGGAACTGATTATTATGCGCCGCGTATCGGTATTGTAGAACATTTTTTATTTTATATAAACTAGTGACATAGACTGCGAATTTTTGTTCCTGAACAAGATTTCGGTAAGTATTCAAATCCTACTTACCTGCTCGTACTATAAAGTTACATATCGGACAGTATAGTATCCAAATCAGGCTATGCCTAGTAGGTACACGGCAAATAAGTTGAATAATTTAGTTACTATGGCTATGCGTAGCCCCCACTTCGATTGAGACCTGAAAATTGTTTATACTTAATCCTGGTCATACAAGTTGAGCTATCGATTTTCGGATCTTACTCGAAGTCAAGGCTGTGCGCAACTGCAGCAAAAAGGTTCAACTTTTACGCCTACTCCTAAAAATAATTAATAAATTGTATATTTTTTTATTTCTTTTTCTTTGTATAGTTTTATTGTTGGTGTGCAATAAAGAATATATCTATTTATTATTTCTGTCTATGTAAAAGCAAGAGCTTCGAAGCAAGCTCGCTGCTTCTCAACAACATAGCCAACCCTTTACCGACCCGCGTCCGCGTCTCGGGAACAACTTTTTATTATAGCATTCGTTGGTTGCAAACCCGTTTGACGGTTTTAGTGTTATTCGCTATGTTGCACACACCAGGCTCAAGGAATCGGAGTCAAGTCCTGAGCGCCTGAGTCTTTACATTGTTGAGGGAATGAAACTATACTGGCTCGTAATTGTGGCCGATACGTTTTCTACGAGGTGGGAAATAGACTTGTTTGTTTGTTTACTTGTAGCTTGCAGAAGGGTGATGTCCTAGGGCATCAATTGACTATTTAAATGTCTCTGTTTACCTCGTCGTCCTCTTTTAGTCCTTTAATTCACATTTGCATTCTGATGAGAAATGTGAGCATCTAGATTTGATCTTTACGTTTCTTGTTTTGTTGAAATGGGTTCGTGATCTGAGTGCCTTATCTACTGCTGATACCTTTCTTGGTTAGAACATCTTAATAGCCTCGAGCCCATTCCTTTTATTTTCTGATGACCATGCGTTCTTCGGATTTGGGCTCCGTATTACACAATTCACTGATGGTTACAAATAGCAAACCCTTCCTAAAGCAATGTGTCTTTCCCAACAAAGTTCTCAAGCGACTGCTAAAACGTAGGACCCAGGTTTTCGCAATCCGATGCTATCAGTGAAAAGGTGGGTGCTACTGCCCATTGTCCTGCTGATATAATCAGCTATTACGACACCCACGACAATGGATGGGGGATGTTTGTTCTGAACAGGGGACCACGTGGTGAATCCTTCTTCTTGTTCAAATTTAAACAGTTCCTCCATAAATATAAAATAGTGCCGAGAAAGGAAACCGTTACACTTATTATAATTAAGTTAATAAAGTAACTGGAGCTTATCACAGGAAGTACATATATGCCGACAAAATAACAACGCACCTAACTAGCTCTGTTTTTAATCTGCTTACATTATTAACGTGACCCGCAATCTAACTTCCTGTAAGAATTTTAATTAATGCATTTATTCCTCTCGTGTATTTTTTTAAATTTTGTTATAAAAAGAAATTGATGACTCATAAAAGTAGGTCGGATTATAAGTTAAGACGTCAGGAAAGAAAGAAATATAATATTCCTTTAAATATAATATTGCTGGCTGAAGGCTGGCAGTCTCTCATGGGAAATATTTTGAAATGCGAGCTGAAATATAAACTGGAGCGATATATTTAAGGGTCTGTTGATCAAGACGTAATGCCACAAGTGAGTACAGACTTATGTAGTTCCCTTCCTTGTATTACATTTAATTACTGGCTAAGCAAGCACCAAAAACTTGACTTTTGTAACATTACGTCATCGACCTCAGAGTATTATGATTACATTGCGCAAATTGGCTTCCTCTACAATATTATGTTTGTGATAAATATGTGTAGTAACACAGTTACTAATTTCACAATGTGTCGCAAAAACAACTCATCATTTTCGTCATTTCAGGCCTTTTGGTGACGTCTACATATGGGCCGTGGTCTAATACTAAAGAGAGAATTCCATGCTGCAATAAATTGACTAATGTGAATAACAATATGAAATAAATAATTTAGACTTGATTTATGGAATTATGAAAACGACGATCTCAATATTTGTTGTTGCTGTCAATCTTTTTGACATAATCTTCTTTGGCCAGCGGACCAGCACTGCTTTTCAACCAGTATTTTTAAATGCTGAGGACTTTACCCATTGACAGCGACGTGGATGAACTTTCTGATGGTCAGTAAATTCTTTTTTTTACAGGTTTGTGCTTTGTACCTACATATTATAATTATTTTTAATTTGTACTTATACATACCTACCTATTAACATTAACATAAGTTAATACTTATGTTAATGTTAATGCAACTTAACTAATGAACATAATTGTTCATTAGTTAAGTTGTTTGCAGATTTAATATAATTAGTTGAGGATTTTTAGTACCGATGTAAGAAACCACTTATGTTTTAATGATCTGTACGAATATAAATAAACTATAAATATTTTCTTTTCTAGTACTTATCCAGACTAATCATATTTATATCTTAAAGGCTTGTTTATTACTTGTTTACATTTGAACGGATAATCTGATTTTATGAAATTACAGGTCTAGGTTCCCATGTTTTTTTTTTTTTATCCAGGGATTTTATTCTACTTGCACGCAGGTGAAGCCATTTGCAGACTGAATAAGAATGTATTTATTACGTTTTCACAAATAAATAATTTTGTTAAATCTATTAAGGAGATAGATTTGTCATTGGACAAGGAAATAAGTTACTCGAATAATTCTACGCAGCCGAAGTCAGATATATATATATACGAGCTTGTAGACTATGGCCACACGCGGGCACAGAAATGTTTTGCTAAACGTCACAGTCAAAATATTCAAATTAATTTATTCACGGAACCCAACGTCAACGAATGTTTGTTGTGCGACCGTCTTTATACGTTATGGGTCAGTGTCATGTGTCGGTCACGTAGTGCTTACTCCTAAACTTATGGCGCTTGGTAATACAATACATTGTGTGCAAACAGAGCTGTACGCGAGCTAGTACTGTTGACAAAGCTATAGGTATCCGACATTAGTGAATCAGCACCCCGCAGCCCGCCATTATTTCATACCGAACCTTGGAATTAATCAATGATACAATCTCCTCACTTGTTTTTAGAATTATGATCAGAGGCCCTACTATGAACTCTAAACGTGATCCTAAACTGAACTGTAAAAGGGAACGAACTATAAAGGGTGATTAGTAATTAGTAACGATACTTAAACACGTGATTGTAGTCATATCAGTTATCCTATTATAGGGTGCAAAGGCGTAACGTGTACTAGTTTAGACGTGGGCGAAGAAGCATCAGCGAGGCCTTTTTTATTTTATTTTATATAGGCTCGCGTTTGACTACAATCTAACCTGATGGTAAGCGATGATGGTCGACTTACTTTATTCGTCCATAAATTAGACAGCCACTGTCACAACCCAGCGTTCGACCATATCATCGCTTACCATCAGGCGAAAAGTGGTCAAAGGAGACCTATTAATTAGGAAAAAAGCCCTCGTTCTTTAAGAAGCGAGGGCTTGCACGACTCTTTGGGAAGAAGGCCGTGAACGAGGACCCACGTCGTCCACGCCTTGCTACTCTACTGATAGGGTGGATATATAGCTATGGAGCTATCCACAGAAAATGGAGGATGAGAAAGGGCCATCCCTTTCTCATCCTCCATTTTCTTGCTCGTACGCTTGACATTTTTATACGTAAGACCCCTGGGCCTTACGGCCTAGCCTACATAAGGTCAGTATATGTAGGTAGTCAAATGAGAGCTCATAGTAGGGCCTCTGAACGGACCGCATATAATTTAGAGAGCTATTAATATGCATACCTACGTAATATTTTGATATGTCGAGATATATTTGTATTCGTTTCATGCGTAACATTCCGCAATTAAAATGATAATCTTAATCCACTCACATACTGAACTGATTTTGTTTTTAAAACTAGTTTATCTCAAAAGGAGTACTCGTATAATACTATACCTACTGTTTTATATTTATCAGTGTTGCCTACCTCATACCTGATTAATTTTTTAGATGTTTCTAGACAACAATAAAGCTAGAACTATATTAGACTGACGCACACACGCACACATGGATGTTGACCACGCCTAATTTTTACGTCTCGTGGCGTGGATCTAATGTAGCTCTACAAGTCTAGTTTCCATAAAAAATGTATGGGGTCTGACGTGCCCTGATCGGTGGGTATGGCCACGTGTGCGCAATGTAGTCCTTAATGCTGACTCTATCTAGATGCCTGTTAGGTTTTTTTCTTTATTTATTTTACAAATTCATGTACACATTATACAGTAAAAAAAGAAAAGAATACAGAAACAGGACAATAAGTATATGTAGGTGATGCTTTTCTATAGAAATCTCTCCAGAATACCTGCGAAAGGAGAATTGGAGAAAAAGAGATGTAGACATCGTGTGTAAATGTCTAAGGGAAAAATATTTTTATTTGTTTGTTTGTATTTGTTTTTTTTTTTAATACCAGTATTTTGTTGGAACACTCGTACATATGATGGTATATTCGATCCTTATTATCAAAATGCAATTACTGATTTATATGTGTCTGATACATATCAGACACACATATATCAGTAATTGCATTTTGGGTCAGTCTGTTTGTTCCGGCTAATCTTCGAAACAGCTGGACTAATTTTGAATAGATTTTCATTAGCAGATAGCTGATGTTATACGGAGTAACTTAGATACTTTTATTTTACGCTTATTACGTAAGGGTTCCACCCAAAATAAGCCTTTTAAATTGTTACTAATTGGCATTGTGCTATTTTACGAGTTGTGAGCACCAGTTAATAAATGGTTCTCCAAGGAAGGTTTACTTTAGTCGACTCTACAGTCCTAAAAGTTACGTAAAATGTTAAAAACATATAAAAAAGATTAATAAAACGAAGAAATACGAGTATATCAGGTACCCAAAGCTTAGGGACGGCCATGAGTCCGTGAATATTCAAACAATCACTTCCTCTTAGTTAAATAATATAACTTACAAAACGTAACTAACTCGTAAAAAGGTCCCGTATTTAACAATACGATTTCCTTTGACCCAAAAGAAACTTTTGTAATAATTTTACATAAATAAGGGAACTAATTGTTAAACAATAGATTGGATTGTAAAGTTACTTTTTCTGAGAATAAAAACTCTTAAATTTATATTGTTTCCTTCTAAAACTTATTGGCCTTATGGGGCACAAAGAAATACTGGTACAATAGGCATGTAAGTTGAAACAAGATGGCGATTGACCCTCAATGCGCAGTGACAGATTTTCAGGTCTCTGCCGAAGTGCAGCACAGCGGGGGTTGCGCGTAACCAGAACAATGACGACAATTTTAATCAAACTTATTTGTCATGTACTAAACACTGTAGTTTATTTTGCAGTAAATTTTTAAAACGGTCTCAAAGGTAGTTTTTGAAATTTTGCCTTTTCTTTATAAACATTTGGAATCGGAAAAAAAAACTGATTACGAATATGTATTTCGAAAAAAAGAATTTTAGTTGTGCCCTTTTTAAATACGACAGCAGAATTCAAATTGTATGTTTTTTTTTTGCTTTTCGTAGGTCAGTGTCAAGTTGTTTGTTGATTAATATAATATGACTGGCGTATTTATTTACCGAATTTGGTATAATACTTAATTAAAATAATTTAAAACTTTCTTGGCTTTCGTCCCTTTTTGCCCTATTGAACCCAACTTTTTCACGAAATAGCCACTTTTTTCATAAATAGTCAACAGTGGTATCATGAACATTTGATGTTTTATGAAAGAATTATGTCTACTGGGGACCACAGGCCTTGTCCAAGTTTCGCTACAACGACCGGACCTGTGCGGCTTCCATCCATTGGGTACCCACGACGTGCCCACGACCCATTCCTGAACCATCCAACGCCATTTCTGAACCTTTTGACTTCATCATCCATCTATTCTTCGAGGGACGAGTCCTGCCCACTGCCATTTTAGTTTCTCCAGCGGATAAATGAACGGAGAAATGAAGAATTTCTCATGCGATCATGAAAAGAAACTCCAATGGTAGCCGATTCCGTTACCTACCCTTTGGGTAACTTTAATGTTTGTGTGCGACCACGTTTGTTTTACCTTAAAATGAGATAAATAAAAATAACCTTTGTCTTACTACAGTTTTAGCGTTACATCTACACTAATATAATAAAGAGGTAAAGTTTGTTTTTTTGTTTTTATGTTTTTTTGTTTGTAGGGGGTAATCTCTGGAACTACTGGTCCGATTGGAATAATTTTAGCAACAGTAGAAAGCTGCTTTACTCCTGAGTGACATAGGCTATATTTTATGTACGCGGGCGAAGCCGCTGACAAAAGCTAGTATTACATAAAGGTTAAGCTAGTCTGAAATAGTGCACGTATTATCTGGATTGTAATGTTTTATAACTTATCTAATTTGCGTCAGTAGTAGTCGCCTCTGCGGCGTATACCTCTCCTAAACCTTTCCATACATTTCATACCATCCATAGGGGTCCACATCTCAGGTTGAAGACGTCTCTCCACCTTTTACTTGGTCTCCCTTTTACTCTTCTTCTTGTTTTACCTCCAAGGTGATAAAATTAATGTTAGCAGCAGAACCTCTACAGGAATAAAAAACCAGTCTCTTTATTAAGAAAATAATGCTATGTTATCTCAATCATAGAGTTTTCGCTTCGCCTCAGATGCATAGCCCGAGGAATCGGTATATTTATTGCTTAGTTATTGCTCAATGAAGATGCATCTCGTTGGTTACAATGTAACTTCTTTGGTAGTCTGAAAGGCCGATGTTTATTTATTATTTTTAATTCAGTTTTATTTTTTTCTTTTAAGGTATCTGGTATTAATTTTTGCCTTAGTACGGTCGTGTAAAGAAGATGGATGAAAATTAAACACACGTTACTAAAAGATTTATGAGTGCACATAGATGAAGATCCCAGGTTTAAGAAAAGATAGACGGATTACGTGGGGAGTGATACGAAAGAAAAATGAGTTAATGATAGCGTAAAGGGGGATAGAATCGGATGGAAAAAAAAAACACGTTGTGTTGTCTCCAAATAACACGGGTCAAGGGAAAAAGGGCAAGGTCACAGTTCGGATCAAGAGCAGGAAGGTGATGATGAGTATGGAGTTATTTTTTGACAGTCATTACGGATATTTAGATGCTAGAAAATCTACCACGAGTGTTACCCAGTTTATTTTTTAAGGTAGGTAAATATCATCCAATATAAATATACTCCCGCCCTTACGCAGAGTGTAATGCAGTTTTCAAGCGCTAAAATTCGCAGAGACTAAGTTCAGACTCACCAAGATCCTACGGCATACGTACTTACAGTACGTACATATGTACTTAGAAAAGCCTTCTTTAAATCCTCCACAAATTCGTTTTGCTTGTCAAGTGAATTTTAAAGTCTTGCTCATCATCATCATCATCATCATTTCAGCCGAAAGGCGTCCACTGGACATAGGCCTCCCCCAAGCGCCGCCACAAAGACCGGTCCTGTGCGTCTTGCATCCATCGGCTTCCAGCAACCCTGACCAGGTCATCGGTCCACCTTGTGGGAGGCTTTCCAACGCTACGTCTTCCGGTACGCGGTCGCCACTCCAGAACTGTTTTGCGTGCAATGTGCCCTGCCCATTGCCACTTAAGTTTGGCGATTCTTTCGAAGTCTTGCTCAATAGATTCTAAATTGATATCGCCTTGAGTAAGACCTCAGTCTTTATTATACCACTAGCTTTTGTCAGCGGCTTCGCCCGCGTACATAAAATATAGCCTATGTCACTCAGGAGTAAAGCAGCTTTCTATCGTTGCTAAAATTTTGCCAATCGGACCAGTAGTTCCAGAGATTACCTCCTACAAACAAAAAAACAAAAAATAAAAAAACAAACTTTACCTCTTTATTATATTAGTATAGATATAGCACATATTCCATTTAAGTAATTATCAATTTAAAATGTACTGAAATTATCAATGGATTGCGAATATTCATTTGTCAGTCTACAATTACCGATAAATACGACATTAATGTTAGTCCTGCGATAAAGAACTAAGGTGACTTTGTCATTCATGTTTACCTGCTATCCTATATATGCAACCATTATTATTTACAATTCCATTCTATTTTATTACTTTTTTTCCTTTGTTTTATTATTTTTTTCCATTATTACGCTTCCGCTTTCCGTCAGTCCATTCATCTGACAGCGGGCTTTGTCTCACAAACTGTAAGGTGTAGAACTAGGCGAAATTTTCGCAGAATATTGCTATAGCCGCTTAAAACAACCAATAATAAATAATATTAAAAATAAGGCTAAAAATTAAAGGGCTAAGCTTTTGTGTCCATACATCCATGGTACCCATGTACCCATAAAAGAGTTGGCGACGATCTCTCGCGGCGTGCATTGGTAGAGGCTATCGTTCGGAGCGAGGAGGAGTGGGAGGCGGTCGCCTCCTTCTGCGAAGCAGTAATGCTAGCAAAAGAGGAGGCCGACCGCTTCAGGTAAAGGTATTCGATCCCGTTTTCCACCCACAGTAGGCGCGGGCCTGCGGACGGCGAGTAATGGGTAGCCCGTAGCCCGGTCGTCTGATAACAGTCCGGACCAAGCCCAAGTTGTCGAAGGCGCGCACTATTCCCGCTTAAGAAGTTTCAGCAAACTGTAGGGACCGAGCAGAGTCGAAGTCTACTGGGATCAAGGGTTTATGCGAATGCGGAACACCGCGGTCTTGGAACTAAAGCAAAATGGAATGGGGTGGGTCGTTTAGTCAGTAGAAGTCTGACACTGTCTCCCGCTTCACCTAAGGACGGCATTCGTCATTCGATGATTTTTACCATCATAAAAAAAACCATACAAGAGTGCGTAGGACATTGGCGTTTTCTGCTCGATTTTAATATTTTATTACGGAACCTTCAGTGTATGAATCCGACTCGCACCTGGCCAGTTTTATTTATTGCAGTGATGGTCCACCTGTTACCAGGTACATTTTCACTTGTTTTTTGTCACAATCAATTGTGAAAGACCATTGTTATGGAGTAATTTCGTTTAGGGACGGTCTATAGAATTCGTTTCTGGTCACCTAAAAATATTTAGGTTTGACGATTTCTATTACCTATACAGTAAACATACTATGCAGTATAGTTACGAAATGACTACTTTTTTATTTTTTTCACCCCATTAGGGCAATACGGTTGGAAGCCACTTTCCGCTTTATGCCAAAACGCGATCTTAAATAGTCCCGGAAATAGGTATGTACATTTAGATCGCGTTTAATTGGAATTAAATCTAGTAACAGTCCCAAAACTATATTAGAACGCGTTTTGGGATAAGGCAGTCTGAGTTTGACCATACCGTCTCATCATCATCCTACCCTTATCCCATATTACTTGGGGTCGGCACAACATTCCACTCTGTCAAAGTTTTCTTCCACTCTGTCCTGTCACCCGTCACACCATCACTAACTCCCTTTTCTTTCATATTACTCCTCACATAATCCATCCATCTCTTCTTAGGCTTCCCTCTTCCTCTCCATCCATCTATGTGTAAACTCAGAACTCTTTTTGTAACATGCGTTTCTTCTCTCCTCTTCACATGACCATACCAACCTGCCTGTATGGTCTGGTCTCGCCCGTTTACTTGGTACGTGTGATCAAAGCATTAGTTCCAGCTGCATCATCTGTGGTACTGTTCACGACACGATAGCAATGCACAATTCACGGCAGACCTCGCCAATAAACAGTAAGCTTGGCATACAGATAGCAATCACATAATGGTGTTAGTAACGAAAGTGGAAGCTGGCGCCCTTCCTCCGGATATCATTATTTCCTCTTGCGAAACCAACAGGAAGTCTCGGGTGTACGCTCACTACCGAGTTAATGAAGATCATTATTGTGATCGTAAGTTGTGATCTGTTTGTTTAATCCACACTAATATAATAAAGAGGTAAAGTTTGTTTCTTTGTTTTTTTGTTTGTAGGAGGTAATCTCTGGAACTACTGGTCCGATTGAAAAAATTGTAGCAACAATAGAAAGCTGCTTTACTCCTGAGTGACATAGGCTATATTTTATGTACGCGGGCGAAGCCGCTGACAAAAGCTAGTTATAAATACTTAACGTTGCAGAGGAGGTAATGACTTAAGAGTTATTGGAATAGCGCATTAATATGTGCTATTTATTTCATCACCACTGCTCTCAAAACGGTGAAGAAAAGCATCGTGAGGAAACCGCCATGTCCAAATTCGAAGACATGTGACATCCACCAAAACAAACAAACTGGATTATTGGAATTTTTTGTATAAATTAAATTGTAATGCCAAAATGACTATTCACTAGTATCTAAATATTTTTTTATTGCGGCTTATCATACGAGTATTAATAGTAGAAGCGCTTTGTAGGCCGAGAAGAAAAAAGGAGAGTGTAGCTGGTCTAATCCGATCTCTTCATTAATTAGATGGTGCGCTCGGTACTCTAGTGCCTTAGGGAGTTATCAGCCGATGTAGAGGCCCAACTGCTGGGCCGAAGCCTACTGGGGCCTTGGTCCAGTTTCTGAAAGGAAGGTTCGATATAAAGGCTAAGAAGGACCGGGGGTGGATCGTTTAGTCGGTAAGAGTCTGACATTGTTTTCCGCCCCCCCAAGGGCGGGTTTCGTTATTAGATTATTTTTCCCACCATAAAAAACCACTCCATTGATTGAGTAAAATTAACGAGAGGATTCTATGCTCTACCTAGGTACCTATCTAATTTGAAGATAAAATCGATCCAACTTAATGACTAGCCGTGTAAAATTGCCCCCCATTAAAAATAAATATCAAGTTAATTTCAAATAGTTAACGGAGAATCCATTGTTTTATTTTGCAAAGACGTACGTATTTATAGAATAAAGTAGATATTAAACAGACGACGTGACGTCAAGGCTCTATGATTGATATAATCTTACAACGTGTCTGCAATTCAATTTGATGACGACGGTTTTCAATTAATATTATATCCATATCTGTTTGAATTGCTCGTGCATTCTCCAAGAATTGCTTTGATAAGTGTTGTTGATTTTTGTTTAATTTTATCAATTACGGTTATAGCACAATTTACGCTTGAAACTACACTACATCCTATTGTTTTGCAGCGGGATTTAATGAATGTTTCGTAGAATAAAATCACCTTGCTGTATGACGGAAACATTGGCGTAGTGTATCCCTGAGTTATATGGTAGTTTAAACATAACTTGTGTGTAAAACTCGGTAGGAACTACAGCAAATGTATTCTTATCATCGCATTGGAACTAAGCACCTATTGTCTAATTCATGTGCAATTGAGTTCACCCTAACATTACTGGCTCGTAGTAACTAACTGTGTAATGTTTTCAACATTGTGTGAAACAATATGCGGGCGCGACGTCGTTATCATCGAAAGCATTGCAGTGTGCAATTCAGAGCGATACCCGATAATAATTTATTGTTTTACATACTTATGTAATGAACCTAACTAACATAACAAATAGCGCAATCAACTTTAACACATTCGTAAACAAGCATTTGCATTCTGCGTGTGTGCAGTGATAAATTATGTTTTAGAATTCATCTTGTTTATTGACATCGCTTGGAGATTCCCTCTCTGAGTGATAGTGTTCTCATTCAACGGTTATAAATACCTACTTGGGTGTTTTTATAATCTTTGTAGCATTAACAAGATGTTGCGGAGTGATAACAAACGTTTATATTTCTTTGTTTACCGTACTTTGATTGCTATCGTTAACGAGCCCCTGTTGTCCGTATTCACAATATTTTCGCAATGTTCCATAAAAATATGATAAGGACGAATATTGTCCATTAGATGAGTATCAGCGCAATGAAGCTGCTTACCAGATTGGGGCAGAATGCTGACTGTACATTGCGGCAACACATCGGCATGATTGTGTGCTGAATCGTGGACGTTTTCCGGCAACGGTTCATGAACACTCGCTTACTAGATTTTATCAAGTTGCATGCAATGTGTTTTCTGAGAAGAAATCGAGCATTTTTTTATTGTATTTCGGCGAAATTGGAGTACCTAAAGCATTTCTAGTTAGTATGATAAAAAGATATGTCGTAATTTATCAGTACATTTCTTAATTGTGAAACATAGGACTGTGTCTTCCTTTTCTAACAAGTTAAAAGACCTAATAAAGTCAAGCTGCAGGGCAAAAGACTCTCCTAGAGGCAACCCAACGACTTGTGTAATTGACAATGGTAGGATAGGAGTGCTAGTTGTTTTTACGTTAACGCGTTTGAAACGTTAGCTGCGTTTAGATTTCTGACTGGTTAACAGCTCGGAACGGGCCAATCGGAGCGCCGAACGTCATAAACGTGTCAATCGCATTAATGTAAACCAAACTCGCACTGGACACTCTGATTTTTGAAAGAAGAATAATTATCGAAACTGACAAGGAACTCTAAATATCCAGACTTTCTATTGATATCCCAAAAAACAAAGAAAAATAGCTGTCATTTTCAGCACACGTCATGAGCAACAGGTGAGTTTGAATTTAATGTTACAATAATAATAATGAATTCACCTCCGATGGAGGTGCAATGATAAGCTTATTATGCCACGACACGTGGGGCGGTGCGTGCTTCAGACTTCCTTGCACTATTAACGTGTATGATATCACTGCAATCATTCATTAGCACCCGACACACAAAAGGTTACTTTGTTGTTGCATTTCACAGATTATTGCGACTACTATTTATTTTTTATTTTACAGACTAAAAATATGCCCCAAGGTTTATTTATAAATAAAAAGGACGACAAAAAATGTAAAACTTATATCTGTAAATGTGCAAAAAGTTATAAATACATTGTAAAATCCGGTTTAAAAGTTGAATTATTGAATACGTAAATAGAAGGGTACAATCCTTCCCAGTAAAAGCGATTTGTTGGTCATATCATGACATGTGTGAATGCCAAATTAGTATGATTTGCAGATGAAGACGTAGATGTGCAAGGAGGCTCTAAAAGTCAAGGGGTCTTCAACCCGACCTTCCTTATTTGAGCAGAGCAGCCAGCCCTACGCCACTCCCAGTATGGTGTATCGGCAGTTTGTAAAGGGCAGCTAAACGATTACCTCGAGACGACGTTGGTGACCTCCTGATTACTGCCGGGTTCTCGTTGCTTGTCCACATTCATAATGGATTAATAATAAAAAAGATGAAAGGCCAACTGCGGCCGGCGATACTTTCAATGGGTGCTTGTGAACGTATTTGGTAGATCAGGAAGCGTGTTTCTGTGTTTCCTGCTGTACTGCATAGCCGAATGTACGGAGTTCCTTTCCTAGGGCATTACTGAAAGTATGACGTGCTTCCGTGTAATGCAGTGTAAGTTACGTAACTTCTATTCCGTGTTCGGACTGTCTTATGACATTTATTGGTGAGATATGGTGCAACTGTGTACCAATATTCTTTTTTTCAGCAGTAGCACACTGAGCTAGTTCTGTAATTATTACGAATGAACATGGACATGACAACATACATGTTATTACGTAGATAATTCAAAAGTAAGTAGATTACTTAAACTAAATCCACTTCGCGTACCAAAAGGAAAAAGAAGCCAATTAATAGAGCTTCCGTATTACGAGAAAAAGAGGCTATTACGTTAATGCATTGTCTCGTTTTTTCATTTTAACCTGAGTATCCTTTAATGCTATTCGGAAACTTAATTTGTGTATAAAACGTCTGGTTAATTAGCTGCAAAACCGCTCACATCGTTATAGCCATTGTGTAATTATTACTGAATTACAACATGGCCTCAAGTTTGTACTATATTTGTGTATGAAATCGTGCATCGGCTGCACGCACGAAGCGGCGAGTGTGTGCGAAAAAACATGGAGTTTACGTGATCCACGCAATTAGTCCCATGCGAGCTATCGTAATCGTTTCGTCACAGTCCAGCCTAGTCAACATTTGCTGTTAGATAAGGTTGGACTGAACAACAATAATACGTACGTATACGTGCTCAGAGATCGAGCCAGTCAAAACAAATTTTGGATAGTACTAATAGGTATTTATTTTTAAAAGATGACAAGATGCCCTCAGTAAATATAAACAAATCGTTAAGACAGACTAACGCAGTGTCCACAGCCCACTGTTGATTCTTGATTGGTCTTTCCAAAGTCAGACGTATCCTGTACACTGTTGTTTTGAGTGAAAGCTTAGGATACAATTTGTCACACTTATAATATCATAAAAACATCTGTTTGTTACCTACTTCTCACGCCCGAACATCTCAATAGATTTCGATGAAACTTGGTACCCAAGTAGAGCATAATCATCCATATCATAGAATAGCACATAGGATACTTTTTATCCCAGCCCCCCTAGTCAAGTTACGATCGCTTCGTTAATGTCGAACGCTTGGAATTCGCCACGCCTTCAATTCCTTTGTTTTGTCTACGTAACAGAGCACCGGGATGACGTCAGAGCATGGCAAGGGGCGTGATTAACTCAAAGCGCTCGACGTTAACAAAACGCTCGTAACTTGGCTTGGGGGGCAGGGGTATGTTTCTTTGTGATCGTTTTCTATTATCACGCTGTTCATCAGCGTGATAATAGAAAACGATCACGCCGCTCGAAGAAGCAGCTTATACACACGCGCGACGCACACGCCGGGTGCCCGTGCACATGTTTCCAAATCATACCATCATGTGGCTATCCTGATCAGATAACAAGTTCTCATTGAAAGATTTATATTTTTAATAATGTGTTAGCAGTGCCAACAGCTCTCAGTTATGGAATAACTAAGATTGACGAAATCGTGATAAACTGGGTATACATTTCAAATCAGCTTTCTTCATTGGCTTCTTAACTAACAATATCAACAAAAACAGTTAAGCAATTCAATCGCTGGTTATCCAACGATATTTCATAATATATTCACGAATCATTTAATCCTATGATTCACTGGATTGCCGGAACTGGAACAGTAATAAATAAAGAGGGTACATACAAACGAGGTTCTTGTTCTTCCTTGCTCCTTCCCACTTGATTTTGGATCGACTCACCTAGTTTTATGGCGCCAGAATAATCTGTCCCGTTCTCCGTTCAAATTTGAGGTTGGCGTTAACTCTAATGACGTCATCAGGGTAGATACTAAATACCCTATACTCACATTTTTGAATGCAAACGTAGACTTCTACTGTCAACCTACCCTGTTCGGAGTTATAGTTAGTAGGGTTAACTCTAGGGTAGCTTATCTATATATATAAAAGGAGAAACTGACTGACTAACATATCAACGCACAGCCAAAACTACTAGGACTAGGAGTGTGAAATTTTGCATAAGGCTCCCTTCTATGACGTAGGCGAACACTAAGAAACGGTTTTTCAAAATTCAGCATCTAAAGAGATGTAATGGGGGTCTATAGTTTGTATGTAAAACCCTACTTTCACGCGAGCGAAGCCGCTGGCAGAAGGCTAGTCGAGTTATAAAAGACATTGTTAAAATTTCTTATTCATCCTAGCCATAGGAAATAGTTTTAATAGTAGTAATTAGAGACATAATAGAAAGATAATAGTCGGCGTTCGTTTGGGCTCAAGAGTATAAAACCCATACATTTCTGGAAAAATTGTATAAATTCTCCTCGTCGTTAGACTGGTTACTAGAATTTTATTGTGTTACAAGTTCTTATATCAAGTGTTCCAAGAAAATATTGGTTATCTTGATAGCCTCAGGCAAGAAAGGCAAACTGGAAAGTTATTCTTTGTGTATTATGTCAAGTAAACTATCAAAAGACCTAGCATCATTATCGTGTATTGCTTTGTTTTAAATTGTAAAGATTACGATTTTAAAAAAGTCAGACCGCATATTTATGTTAACACATGACATATATCTAGAGTTTGTTTACTGGAGAATATATCAACTTTATTAAATAAAGTTTTTTCTTTTAAAGAATTATCGATGTGTAATTACTCTAGTCGGTGCGGTTTGCCCGATTGGCCGAGCTAGCGAGAAGGGTCTCTCTCGGAGCACACCTGGCAAATTATAATGAAGATTCCAATAAGACAATACTGAGCCATCGCCGACTACCAGTTCTGAACATACGCTTAACGAACATAATATATACGACTAGACTCTTAAAAAAACATATATATTTCTGGTCTGCTGTACACGCACGTTATCTTGTTTTTCCTTTTGCGAGAACAAAACAAGTTACCGTGATAGGAAACGAATCGTATGTAATTCTACAATATAATAAAGTAAATGTATGTTAAATGGCAGTTAGGGATTGTAAAGATTACCTCGCTTTATTTCGATTATCGACTAGAGAGCTTAATTGCTGATTGAATGAACAAATAACAGATTTAATATCTACGTTAAAAGTGGCAATTCCCTTTTACTATCTTCTCTTATAAGCAATATGTACGATTAAATTAAGTTAGGGAATGTATGCTTTCATCAAACATGATGTTTATAGACTAGCTCAATTTTTTCTCTTGAATTTTTTTGCCTATCAGGGAAATACATTTTTTATTTTTTAGTTAGATCATAAACATTTCTCAGCCTCTACTGAGTGCGAGTTGTTTTTACGTTAACGCAATCGAAACCTTTGCCGCGTTTAGCTCTCTGATTTGTTAAGAGTTCGGCGCAGGCCAATTAAAGCGTCATAAGTTATTAATTTATCAATCCAGCTAAAGTAAAACCAACTCGCAAAGTATATAGAAAAAATACAAAGAAATAATAACGAAATAAATAGTAATAATAACTCGCACTAGGCAATCTGTTACACACCTTTGGTCTCAAAACTGTTTAACCTGGGAATCTATCCCTTTGGGATAATTTTTTACTCTCAATCAGGCGATATTGCTGATAGAAGAATCCAGTATTGTTATAGGATTTCAACCTTGAGCATTGTATCCAATATTGCAACAAAGTGCTAATCAACAAAAAATTGTTATGTGGTCAGGAACAATGTTGGCTAGGCAAATATTATTCACACAGCGCGCGGTTTTCCTCCACATTTGTAAACAATTGATTAAGGACTCGTTAACCTATTTTTAACGAAACATTATCGGCAAGGATATAATTAGCTTGTGTTCGATTGCTGAACACAGTTTCAAATGTATACCTACTAATTGGCTTCTATAATAAATACTATCGCGCTATTATCGCCTCACGTCTAGTTGGTGTAGGTAAATTGTTAACAGAAAAGAGGCCCTACCACGAGGTTTTAACGCGATACATTTTACGATCTAAACTAAACTGTTAAAGGCATGGCATCTACAAAATTAATTTCTTTAATTAAATATCAACTGAGCGAGTCCAATGACCTGTAGGTAGACCAACAACTACCTATAGGACCTTGATTCGCTCAGCTGATGATTAATGCATAAAAAAGTACTTTATTTTTTAATTTTATCTTTACAAATCGAGAGTTTCTTGTACCGGATCGAACCTCCACGAGATTAAAGCGATAAAAAATAACAGTTCAGTTAGAGCTTATTAAGAGCTCGTGGTAGGCTCTCTGTCTAGCTGGATTGACTCACAAATGAATTGGTTCGCATTATTATCACCATCTGTTACTAGATTATTCTATATTCCTTTTCTCCACTCACAGTTTCATTCCACATTATAATGCTTCTTGTATTCCTATCGTCTGCACTGTCGTGATGCTTATTTACATAACAGCTTTGTTGATCTCCTAGATATTTCTCGTATATACCTACATACTTACCTACACTAAGTTTATAAAATCCTAAGTGTTTTCCCTATCTGTTGCAATATCTACCTCTAATTTTCTTAGCTACGAGACTATGTTACAAAGTAAGGTTAATTTTACATTATCTCCAATAATAGCTTATTATCATGTTAGTTCTCTACAATTTAATGAATGATCATTCTAGTAACGAGAGTTTAATGATCATTAATTATGACGCGGTTCATAATTACTTTTCAAATTAAATATACTTCGTCAAAAAAAAAATATGCTATTTAACCTCAGAAGTTTCCAAAGTTTAAATTTTCAAATAAATTTATGAAAAATACTCAACAAATCAAAAAGCTATTTCACTTTAAAGTTTCGTTAGCAAGAATAATTTCGTTTCACATGGTTATCTTGTATGTAACGTCATACGACCCTTTATTGTTGTGATAACATAAGAAGAAACACCAACAATAACTTTATAAACATACTACCTGGTTGTACTTAAAGTAACTATGAAATAGGGGAAAATGCATTTATGCGACTTAGACTTTTTAATGATTTGTGGTGTGACGATACTGATGATCACATTTGTTAACAGGTCAAATAACTATAGACTCAGAATAAATAACAAGGCTATAGGTAAGGGATTCTCCAATGAGAGTTGAGAGAGCGTTGTGCATAATAAAATAGAACAGAAGAAAATTTGTTTCTCAGTTTTTTAATCATGGATTTTAAAAAGGTTTTCACTTAATGATGATCTAGGTATATTTTAATTATATTTATTACAGTACAAAATAATATTTCCAACATGAAACTTCTCCATTCCGGTAGTATGACAACACTGGACTTACCTACTCTATGAAAACAATAAACAAAGCTATATAGTCTATACTCAATAGGACTTGACTAAAGCCATTGTAGCTGTTGCAATGGTTCTATACGTGCGGTATATAGGTGACACTTAGTATTGTTTCGCATTCAAACAACCGGTAAACAGGCGGAAATATTAGTTGCATAACTCAAATTGGCTAGTAGACACCGATGGAAACTATAAAAGTATAGAAAATTACGTTTTTCATTCAGAATAACGAGCATATACTCACGTTCTCTTTGAGTTATTTAATAACAGGTAAATGTATGAAAAATATAAGGAAGTAAGCATAAGTAGATGCTAGATAGAAACCCACACTGTATTTTTCCATTATAATAGACACTATTATAGGCGCCTCTGTATAATAAACTAGGCTTATGCAATCTATCTCATTCATTATGGTAAGGGTTTGTTAACTATTCATCTCAGGTTCGCATTGCAAGTGCATTTAACTCGTAACCAGAAAAATCCACTTCTTCTGATATGCAAAGTACTGCATTACAAGTAACAATAAACTACGTCATTTAAAATTACCATTAAAGAATGTTAAAGCAAGGAAACATACGAAGAATATCATTAGAACATTAACAGAGTTCCTCAGGGCGCTATTGTGGGCCCAACAATGTTCGTATGCAATACTTTTATAATCTATTTAATTTCTTCTTTCTTCCACTATCCCATGAAAGAGCTTGTGAAAGAAAATTTTACGTTAATGAGAACCACATGGCAGTCTCAATTTATCTGAATAAGTTCAACAAGCTTATACTACTGTGGAAAGTAACAAAAGATTTTGTTTGTCATATTATTGAATTTTGTTATATTAAAGATTTAAAAAGTCATCTGGAAGGTTTTAACGATAAATTACCATCTCTATTTCTATCTCACTGTTCCATGATCAGACAAGGCCAGAGATTTCCCTTGAAGGAAGAAATTTAAAACTTGACAGAAAAATATCTTAATTATTTAATCTGCAACTACAGCTGTTTGTCATTTAGAACATTTATGAGTCTTATGCAAGTAAATTATTATCCAACAGCAACAAAAGCACAACAAAAGAATTGCGAAATACCGCGCATAACCTACCTACATGCAAAAATTCCATGAAGGTAGTGAAAATTATTACGACGGAAAACACAAAACCCCTTTTGAATTACAAAACAAGTTAACTGAAAAACTTTTTGCGGCGGTTTTTACTGAAGAGTATAAAGATAGTTTGCTGCACGACGCATTAAAATTTAAACAAGAGGAAGTTATTAATGTGTTAAATTGTTAAGTTGAAGGAGATTCTAAGAAACGTAGTAACTATTACCTCAAATCAATTGCATCAAAAGTAAAGATCGTTTAGCAATAAGCAGCCATAAACACTTCGGCTGGTCGAGTCGCTAATGGTTCCAATAAGGCTGATCGCTCATGAGGAAGTTTAGGACCGGTTCCACCTCTCGAGCGACGTGGTGTCGCCAGCGACATACACATGCCATTTATTATAATACCCCCTTCTACTGACAGAATACAACTAGGAAGTATCGGTACTCGTATGACGCGATCATTGCAACGATTATATCGTACGTTATCGATCGTTACGGAAAGTTCTGGCACTCTTTGTTTAAATTTTGTGACCACGACCGGTCTACAAACAAGTTTCGTAGAAGATATGATAATAAGAACGCGTGAATAAATAAAGTAATTAATTTATCGATTTAATCTTGAGTAAAAATAGCAATCGCCGATCTGTATACTCGTAAATAAAATACACTTTTCTTTAGGAATTTTACTATATTAATTCGAAATATGTGCAGGTATTAAAACTATGAAGACAGTGTTTCAAACAGATCCAGCTCGCCCGGAGCACCTAATCGCGGTTGGAACGGCTCGCCTCGAATTATAACAGCACGCACTAATTTGAATAATGAACAATGTTACCCCGAAACCGGTTTGATCACGCGACCGCGCCGGCGTGCCTGCGCGAGCGCTGCTTTACGATCAAGGGATGCTGGCCTATAAACGTGAGCAGTAAAACCTTTTGCCATTCTCTCGAATTGGATGTTAAAAGAAATGAAAATGTAAAGTTATTGCAAACGGTTTTACGAATCCCACGTAATGGTAGAGTTCAACAGAAATGTTATTTAAGATCCACGAACACGTCAGAGGAAGCATCATTAAAGCACAGCGGTCAGCGATTCATCATCTGACCTTTTTGTTTGTTCGTTAGATATTCGAACTAACATAATTTAAGAACAAAAGGGTCTAGGAAAAAAACAGACGCCCGCAGAGTTGGGACGAGAACAAAGCGTGCATTCGCCAAGTTATGTTTTTAGGCACATCAGAAGTAAGGCTGACGTTTAAACTGCCACATAAATCGCGCCCATAAGGACGGAAACAATGAAAGCAGCCATTTATGTTTTGATTTTTTTTTGCCAACGAAATAGTCGACTAGCGGGATATTACATAAGATTGCTCGGCATTTCGATACCACTTACCAACGTCCGACTGACTCCATTCGACCGGCTTTGTGCGTGTTTGAAATAAATCCAAACTGGTATTGCTTATTCGCATTTAGTCAGTCTGTATCCAATCCTAAGTCAATTTATGTAATTAGCATAATATGGTAGATACATATTAAGATTATAATTTTGTATAATAAGAAGAGGAAGTCATAGAACCGATATTATTATATATGCTTATCTCAATATCGTTTTATTATTGTATGTTATTAAATATTAATTGATTATTAGTTTTTTTCTGCCGATTACATATCGCAAGTACAGCAAAGTGTGCACAGTTATGTATATTTTGACCAGTTTCCAGGAAATAGACCGCAGCATCTTATTATAAACAAGTTTATCTCGTGTCCAAATTAAACGGATTGTTTTCGCTTTCGTAGAGATAAACAATATTATTACTATAGAGTTTATCGTCGACACCATTAATTAATATTGCGCTTATCAACTCAAAGTGGGTTGCGGTTCGGCTTGTGATAGTTGGGTATTATTAATACTTATTCTTATTTCCGTTCGTAATATTCAGTTTGTTGTTTCATTTTCTTGATTGATCCATTTTGAGTGTGTCGAAACATCAGCAACCGCACAATTACGCAGTCAGATTGTGAGATCACGATCATCGCGTGAGCAGTTTTTCATTGACGTTACAATTACCAATTTGAATTGGACGGTTAACCAAATAAATTAAAAATAATGTTAATGGTTGTTATTTGGATTTCGTAATCATTAGGAGCAAGTTGCTAAGTAAGAACAGCCACATGGCTGGTCTTCAAGGTTAAGCAAAGCTTGTTGAGGTCATTGTATGGATAGCTATCTGATCATGCGGAAATTCTTCCGTTCCTTGGAAAGTACTTTAAAGCCTGAGGTCCATGGATATGTAGCTTTATAGATGCGTATTCGTTATTATGCATAACCGTCGTGTAGTAGCTACTTTGTCAACAGTCTTTTATACTCTTGTATGTAAGCTGTGAACAAACATATACCAAGCGTATAATGACGAATAAGTGTCTACGAAGCGACGCGTCCGTAGACAGCCTAAACTTTTAGTCTCGGCTGTCATTTGAAGATCTTTGACAGTCATTACGGGTTGTCAGGAATTAGAAAATCTAACACCAGTCCTTACAAAGAGTAGGTACCGTAAAACGGGGTGAATTGAAACCAAACTTTTCTTTGGTTGCACTTTGATACCATATCATATTGTCTTCTAAAAAAGCATCGATTTGTTTATAAATTAATATAGTTATATGCTGCAGAAAATATTCTAATATCATGACAATATCCTTTAAAGATTTGTTTCTATTCATCCCTGAATTTCTATTCCCTCATTTGAGCTCTATCGTGTTACCCAGTAACTGAGTTTTGGCATCTAATAGGCAGGCACTCGACGCAAAATACTGGTACTCCGCTGAATATAGCTAGACAGGAAGCCGACCACACCTAAGTCGGGAAAAAGGCTTGGCTGATTGATTTGAATTTCATGAACTATAAAATAATAGGTTAGCGGGTTGAATGTTGAATGATTATTTGTTGCAGTGTCATGGCGGAAGTTTCAACAATTGACATGTGCCAAAATATGGACACTGTTACATATTCATTGAGTTTGTATTATCATAATAGGTATGATGAAGCACATGAGAGACTTTAGATACATTTGCATAGACCGTATCCTATATTTTTTTGTCATTAGGTTAGTACCTAACGACGAGATGAAGATGTATTTCTTTACATGACTTTCAAAGACTTTTTCATAATTTTTTATCATTCATTTTTTTTTAGATTACTATCCATCATTGAAAGCCATTGCTAAGAAATATTGTAAAAATATGCTAGTTAAAACATTTATGTTGCCTAACTGGTCAAAATGTACTGATCTTGCTGATTTTCTATGCGCTTTCAGGTGTGACCCCATAGTAAAAGTTGTTTGTAACCAAGACTACAATCATGTGTTTCAGTATCAATCACTAATTAATAAAAGTCACTCTATATAACAACATTATTCGATATTTAAGATAAGTAGCTTTATAAACTAATAATCGTTATCCACCGGGCATAGTTCGGATTGATGATGAATGTTACATGTCTTCATGTGTTTTTTTGGTTCTAGGACATAGGCATGTCCTATAATAAATTACACAAAGTTAAGCTGGAGGAACAGGCGTTCCTCCAGGACATCTTTTTGAATTTATTGGTGGTAACATAAATTACACAAAGTTAAGCCACTGCCTACAACTCGTATTGTACCACTGGGCTATTACTCTCATTAATTTGTCGATCGAGATAAACTGAAGCATATAAGTATACAGAGAATAATCCGTACAAAATTGTGATTGTCCGATCTTAATTTCAATGTAAAACAAGGGGATTTTCATATTCATAACTCACAACAACAAAAAGATACGTCATTCACAAAGGCGTCAAAACATTTCAAATTCATCGTTTTTGGAAATATGTTAATCAAATGATAATTAAAACCTTCTGTTGCAAGCAAGTTGTTTACCAATTTATGATTTAAGTAATGGTTGGCCTAACTGACATTTAGAAGGGTGACATTGATTCGTGTTTCATCATCATCATTTCAACCATAAAATGCCTATGTTTGGACATAACCTCGTCAAGTATCGTTACGATGACTGATCCTGTGCATCTTGCATATATCGGATTCTCGCGACCCTACCATGTCATCGTTTTTCCAACTCTGCGGTACGTGGTCGCTTCTCTGACCATTTATTCTAAGAACAGTGAGCCCTGCCCACTACTTCGGTCACCGTAGGCGCGGGCTTGCGGGTAGCGAGCAATGGGTAGCTCACCGTTCGGTTGTCTGTAACACTGGTAACAGTTTGGACATAGCCCAAGTCGTCGACAGTGCTCTCTGTCCGCGCGCTTCGAGGTGTTGTCAGCTAAACCGTAGGGACTTTGCAAAAGGGTCGAATCCTACTGGGGCTCTGGGTCTCTTTTTGATAGGAAGGCTTGGCCCCAGTCTTTTTGTGAAAACCCATTATAAACGACCACGTATCAAAGCTTGGCAATTAGCACTGTCTTTGAGATAATGTGGTAATATCGGATGAGAATATACCGCGTAGCTTCCCTTTTGTTACTGCTAAACATAAAATCCGATCCGACTACGATCTTGATTGGAGTGCGTACTATTACTGAAGTTATCAAGAAATGATAACTTCAGTAATAGTTATCGTTTCTTACTGAAATATTTGGATGCCAAAATGGTTATGTTTAATATTTTCTATTGCTGAATATAATTGTGTGTTCGTGTGATTCTTTCGTTTCTGGGATAAGAAAACTAACCTTTGATTCTGAAAGCTTTTGCAAGTTATTAAATATTCTATTACAAATCTATATCCTCACTCACACCTTCAACACTGTACTAAGTGGTATTCATATAGCCTTATTTGTAAATTACTAAATTTATAATTGAATAAGTACCTATTTCATGTATCCGAATAGGTATTTAATCACCATGTTTCCTTGTAACTAGCGTGCATTATATGTTAAACATAACCTTAACATTATGCGGTTTCATAGAAATTGAGTTACCTACCTCAGTATGAAAAATACAAACTTCAATATTGTGAAACTTGAAGCATCTCAGAGCAATTCATATAAAATCATAATTGGTATGGTGGCTCGATTCATACACACGCACATACATACCTTCCACTCACTGGAGACAGCGGCGGCTAATAAAAAAAACATAAATCTCAAGCGCGTTGTAATTTTAAATGAGTACATTCGATTTAACATCTTACTTTATCATTGAAGTTAATAATTGAAATATATGGTGTGAGTTGAGACGTGGAGAGGCGAGGCCGATACCTTATCAGAAGCCGACGACCCCAGCCAGCGTGGCCGATAACGCACTCGCCGCCGCCTGCGCCTGCGCCGATATGCACCGCTGTAACCAACTACCAAGCTAAGTACCAACATTATACCAATATTTTATACCGATAATTGTTATCCACGGTTCCGATACCGATCTTTGTTTGGACCAAAGCACTCGCATAAAGTACACATAATTGGCACAACTACCTATTAGTCTTTTTCGGTGTAACAATCATAGATATCTGTCTATGAATTCGATATTCTAGGACACTCAGTCTCCAGCAAATGATTATTAGTTACCTATTTAAATACTGGTAGAGTTATTAGAGCAGCACAAAGGAAACTCAAGGACTTAAACAAAAAGGGACATAAAAACAGAAATAGAAAGCACTGCGCTGCAAATGAGAATGTTATTTATAAAAAAATATCAACAACACACAATTGTATCGTTGGGCATCGACTCGCTCCGGCCAGCTCACTGCTCAGTCGTCGACTCCACAATTAGCCATCAATTGACCCCAGCCGGCTGGCCAAAGGCGCCACTCCACCAATCACGCGCCTCGTAGTGGCCTTGCTACTCATAGAGCATCGCATGGAGTCGTGATGATCATGAGACGTGCATCAGCATCAACACAGCTGATACTATAGGTGCATCTCTTCGATTAAATTGCCAATCAAACAGTCGCAGGGCAATTGTCTTATAAAGCGATAGTTTTTGCATTGGGTTTCGTGACACACAGATGTGAGCAGTGCAAATTGTTTTTACGTTAACGCGATCAAAACGTTTAACATTCTGATTGGTTAAGAGCTTGGAGTGGGCCAATCGGAGCGCCGAACGTCGTAAACGTGTCGATTGTGTAAACATAAAACCAACTCGCGCTAAGCACTCGTTCTGATTGTTTGTAACGTTTTTTTTTGCTTTCTTTCCTTTGTCTAAAACTTTATGTATATTATTAGCTAGTCGCATAATTTTATTGCACTTCTCTAAAGCGCTGTCATAATCCGATGAATCGAAATTTTCTTCAGTTAAGATGTTAGCGTCCTGAATATTTTCAATTGTTTGAGTAAACTAATTTTGTATTTTTAATTTTTTATACAAAATTACGTAGAGGTATGAACAGCGTCATCAACTGGTTATCCCCTTTTCTAAGTTATTTTAATGTGAGACGAGTACCCGATTTCTTTTACTGTTGTAACTAACCATAAAGTGATGTAGCGTTTCAGAAGAAATAAGTAATACAGTTTCTCGTAATGAAACATAGTCTAAAACTGTTTTCCTTGATTTCGTGTAGAACGACACAATGAACCTAATGTTTTTCCTCAATTTCAATAAATACCATCATATCCTTGTAATATTAAAATAGTGTAAAAAGCTAACATAGAACTTTTATGTAGTTCGTATGGTAAATTAAGTATCAGTAGGTATAATAACGAGTCTCGTTGAGCCAATTGCTGAGTTTGCTCAGTAGCTAGCCGGCCGCTCGGGGCCGCGTCATGAGCTCAACTTGACCAGCACAAGTAATGACACTAGTTGTCTGTTTATATTGACTGATGATGACACATTACTATATTTGCATAGCCGGTTGAAGGTCTAAGGGTTTTTGAACTGCTTGTGACATTGGACGTTTTACAAACAGCCATAAATTATTCTTTAAAGCTATAACGCTCGCCAGGGTTGTGCTCGTAATGAGTTTTATTTAATTTAAAATAATAAAATAAAATATCATCATATTAAGTGCTTAAAAAACCCTTAAAAGCATGCTCTATAAAATCATTGGACCTGTTTCATAAGCTGACTTTAATACCACACTAAGTAGCAGATATTCCTGTTATTTATTTATAAATACTCGAATCCAAGCTGAAACCGAGTAAATTTTATATGGACGAGTACTAAAAAGATGGTTTGTTATCTGTTACTCATCGTAACGAGTTGTAATGAGTTTGACATGTTGGTCGGTTCGTTTCAGCGTTGATTGAACTGTTCTCCGAAGAAATTCTATCCCGCGCCAGACGTATTGGAGCTGATTACTCGTCTCTTGTTTCATTGTTTCTCATCTAGTCCCATTAAACGATCAATAATGTTTGGTGATACATCTGTGTGCGGCTATTTTCGTAGTCCCACTTCATACAGGGCCTCAGTACATTACTTTGTATGCAGCTTTTACGCAATATCTAGGTCACCCAGATCCTGTGTGCTATATAAGTTGTGCTGTTGACCTTTCTCAACTTGGGTCGTGTAGAATTTCAAGCATTTCTCGTTATTTAAGTTCTGAATTGGATGTGAACTATTTCCTGAAAATGTGGTTGGAATACTTATGTAAGTTACGTTTGTTTGTTTGGTGAAATTTGTGTTACTTTAGCATTATTCTTACATTCTCAATCACACTTACGACCAATTAAACAAATTGCAACTGGGATCATTTGCAAAGTTTATCTTATTGAGGAATATTGCATTTTTTAAATGTAGAAGCATAAGAGCTAACTTTTTATTTTAATTAAAACTGTACAGAAAACATACAAATCTAGTTATGAAACAATACAACTAAACTAGGTTTATAGGTACTGCTGGAAACAATTGCTATAGGTACACAATATTTTTCATGATTTTATTATATCTTTACACAACAACATATAAATCAGAACAGTATACGTAATACTATTTACTTATTGTGATTAATATGCTTAATTAGTTGTAATGAGTAATAGAGGTGGCAGGAAAACAAACAAAGTGAATCAATACTTGTAATTTAGCAACTGTGCGGATTGTGATGCTATGAATTTATTGATTTATTTCAGTCAATGGCGTGAACTCAGTGCCGTTTAAGGCAATAGGCAAAATCAAGGTTTAATTGACAGCTGGTGGTTATGAACAGGCTTCGCCTAATAAGATCACGTGTGTACATGAACATACGTAGATAAATGCAGATCGTAGAGTGGAAAAGCGAAAGACACGAAAGGCGTGTTTAGTACGCGGGAAAGAAGATGAATCATCACATATGTACCCGAAAATTTGTTATATTCTTCATCACACAAGTTGCATCGATTCGACCTTGAATGCAGTCTCAGATTTTCGGGTCTCAATCGAAGTGGGGGACTGCGCGTGACCACAGCTTTATCAAATTATATACATATACATAAGTATGTCTATACAGATATATGCACACTGCAGAATGGGGAAGCTAAATACACTAAAGATGTTTAACTGTAAAGGGGTTAAAATGCCTGATTGTACACCTTAACTGACGGAGGGATTTATTTTCTTTTTACTTTCCTTGGTTCTGGAGTAGCGACCACGTGCCGAAAGATGCAGCGTTGGAAGGGCTTCTCATAAGGTGGACCGATGACTGGACCGATAACTAGTGGGTGTCGCGGGAATCCGATGGACGCACAGGACCGCTCATGATCGCGACAATTGACAAAGGCTTGTGTCCAACAGTGGACGTTTTTCGGCTGAAATGATGATAATGGACCAAGGCAAAGGGATTTTAGAAAAAGTCCTGTGTTCTGGGTGAAAATGATGATTCTTGCACTTGTCTAGTATTTTTAGTCGTCAAGCAAAAGGACAAACTCGCAGTATTGTGGACTAACCAGAACAGGGTTGATGTACCCAAAGGTGCATCATCGTTTCATCATTGCTATTATTATTCGTCGTATACATCCATGGGTCGGATGCTTCTGAGAAGAGTCTACGCTGGTCATACGTAAGTGGCTGCCCACGTCCGGCGCCCCAGGGGCCATCAGCCTCACAAACATCCTTGCTGACTCGCTAATCTGTTACGTCAGAACTCGTACTGATATTATACTGATGCCGATGGGCACTAAAGATTAAATCAGTCATAGACCAATGACCTTCTTTCACGAGTAATTTTTGACACACCTATTATTTAAGGCAGATCATGAAATAACTTCTCCTGCTCTACCCGAGAGAGCGAGAGCAAGTGACAGGGTTTTGAGACGTAAATACTCATGCCTGTAACTTGTACTAAATTTTACTCAAATGGGGTGAATAAGGACAAAACTTTAAAGCCAGATTCTACTAATTTTGAAATTTATTTAAATCTCTGGAAATCCAAAAATATAATAAAAGAGAATAGAACAAATTATTTTATTAAAATTTACTATATGACCGACCGCGGGCAAAAATCAACACATGATATAAACTAGTTGACTTGTAACGTGTATACAATATACATATCTACCAGATTACGTCACAGAAATATTTGGAAGTTACAAAAAATAAGGCTTGTAATTTTTTATAGGGCCTTGCAGAAACAAAAGTCAAGAATAGCTATTGTTGTTTTTTTTTTTTAATAAAAATAAAACGGCCGCGAAGTTGCTATACAAAATATTCAGTGACTACAATTGTCTCCTAAATGTTTTTTTTTTACTTTATTAGTTGCAGCAGTTAGGTTCTGCAGTTTTTAATATTAAAAAATGAAATAAGTCCTGCATTCCTGCACTCACACCGTTTGATAGTAGCATAGATAATAGCTTCGTAGCTAGCATGCCTTAGTGACATCCACGAATCAGAATTTGTTTTCGGGCATGCAAGGTATTACTGGCATACTTTTGTGCCAGCTACAGGCATGAAGACAACCTATGGAAATTACAATTCTTTTTTTATTGCTATAAACTAGTCCTTGACTGCGATCCCATCTGATGGTAAGCAGTGATGCAATTGGTGATAGTGGTGGTTGGTTGATCGTGGTTGGTGGCGGTTGTGAATTCACCAGTGTTCTTTTCGTTGCTCTTGATGTTCCAGCCTTCCAGGTAAGCGGTAACTCTTTGGAATCATCCCGAAGTCCTAGCAGGCTTCGACTAGCGTGGATCCCGTCACTTATGCTCAACTTAAATTCCAAGTCAAGAGAAGTAGCTCATGGAGCGAATGTAACAAGTAGTTATTATGAGCGCGGAAGTGCTAGATCCCGTTCGTTAAGCAGAAACTAGCGCTATTATTATATCACTAAGACATTACCAGTAAACTGTGAATTTGTTTGCTAACATCTTTAGTTATGGCCTGTGGCTTCCTCTTTTCATAACTCAACCTGTTCTATTGAGAAAATGATAGGTCGGTTGTTCAGGCGCCCTTACCAAGTTACGATCGTTTAGTTTCTCTCGCTCTGAAGTGAAGTCAGAGGGCGTTTCAGACTTTTAGTGAGACTAGCCTGTGATCCTTCAATTACCCTTTGCGTTCCAAGGCCTCAGTAACTCTTTCGAACTGCCCTCCTAGCCAAGTTACGACCGTTTCGTTAACATTGAACGCTTAGAGTTGGAAACGCCTCCAATTCTGACGTCATTTCAACGATCGTAACTTCGATAGAGGGGCTGTTCTATTGAGAAAATTGTAGGTTTCAATTGTTCAGGACTGTAGTTCGAAAGTGTTAGTGAGGCCACGAAAAGCAAAGAGCTATTGGTTCTGAATGTTCTGATTGGTTGAGGAGCTCGGAGACCACCAATCGGAGCGCCGAACGTTATAAACGTTTCGATCGCGTAAATGTTGAACAAACTTGTACTAGACACTCTATTTATATTACATAATTGTATTCACGTTCGTAAATCTTGCCTTTTTAACGTATTGAAAAGCATGTTTTAAAAGTACATTTATTTTATTTAAAACTTTAAAATCACCAATCCAACTTCACGGAAGTTGTTTTTTTTTTATCAAATTATAGGCTTTCTTTTCTTTGAAGTTCTCTAAACAATTTGTTTAAATGCGGCAAATTGCTTCGAGTTTTCTGCGGTGCACCCACAGCGATATAACAGAGAGTTATTTGAAAATAAATATACTTACTGCTTGCTTTGTACACCAAAACTTTGCTCACAAAGTTTTGACAATTCACTTTTAAAGGCATGATTATTATTTAACAGCAACTTTTATCCCAACAGTCCTTTGATATTAAGAAAGGACAACCACATTCGAGGATAGGATAGGATGGATCTAATACTATCTATCTAGAGCCATGAGTTGGCCTTCCGATAGGGAAACCTCTGGTCCTGGAAGGCAAAGGGCAAAGGAAAATAGACCCCGCTCCGTCCTAAAGAGGAGGCACTGGATGTTTTCCTACCTATAACAAAAAGTTAGTCGTCGACGGCGTGCAATGATCCCTTGCGCCTCAAGGAGTTGTCAGCAAACTGTACAGGCCCAGCGGGTTCGAAGTCTCTTGGGACCAAGGGTCGATGCGAAAGCGTAACAGGGCCCTGGGATCAAGGTAGGGAAGGAACGGGGTAGATTTTTAGTCAGTAAGATTCTGACACTGTTTCCTGCTGTACCTAAGGGCAGGATTCATCATTGGATGATTTTAGCAAAACTGCGGACGTCTCAGTTTTTACAATCACGTAATTACGACGAAACCGAGGCATTGCTGACTGTGGTCAAATAGACATAGGTTTAATTGGGTAATAATGTAGTAATAGTTAAGTTTTAATGTATTTCTAAATTATGTATAAATAAAATGTATGATTATGTATAAATTATGAGTTAGTTATCTAAATAAAAATAAATATTGTTAAGGATGAATCATAGCATAACAGTAACTGAAAGTGACCGTAACGCCTGTGGTACAGATTCAATTCTATACAGGCACCTTAATGTTATTTACCTAGATTAATTAAAATGTAAGACCTAATGTAAGATATTTATGTACAAACGTAAATAAATAAATTTGATTGATTGATTGATTTTTACCTACCATAAACCTTAAACAAAATGTTCCTATACAATAAACGTACTTAAAATTGGTATTAAAACATTGCGAATATTACGTTTACACTAGCTTCAAGGTAACTAGAACGCCTTTATACTTACTTGTACAATTACAACCAGCAGTTTTGCTAGAATAAACGAACTACGATTTCCAATGACAATATTAGGGCTGTAACAAATTATAAACTGTCAGATTGCTCTGATAAGTGGCTGGTTGTAAAGACTTATCTGCAGCTAGTCAAGTCTTGCGACACAAGCATTACACCGCGGGTACTTGCGTTCATTTATTTGTACAATCAGACCAAACGGACTATAGCAGGGGTGGCCAATTTAACCTTTCGACTTTGGTAATTATAGACACACATTAAAGAACAAGATGAAGACCAGTGGTGGCCGAGTGGTAACGGCCCCGACTTACGAGTTGTAGGTCGTGGGTTCAAACCCAGCCAGGCGCTTTACTTTGTGTAATTTATTTCATCTCCACTGCTCTCAAATCGGTGAAGGAAAACATCGTGAGGAAACCGGCATGTCCTAGAACCAAACATTCGAAGACATGTGACATCCACCAATCCGCACTAGGCCCGCGTGGTGGATTATGGCCCATTCCCTCTCCTAGAGAGGAGGCCTGTGTCCCTGCAGTGGGAACATTAAAAGGCTGATGATGATGATTAAAGAACAATAGGTGTACGACCGCCGGCCTGGAACAACTGGAACAACTTGCGACCCACGGATGCCCCTCAAGTTGAAGGGTAAAATCTACAAGTCCGTGATAAGGCCTGTCCTACTTTATGGGTCAGAATGTTGGGCTATGAAAAAGACGGATGAAAAGAGATTGCATGTAGCAGAGATGAGAATGTTGAGATGGATGTGTGGTGTGACGAGAATGGATAAAGTGAGAAATGAGTATATTAGAGGAAGTTTGAAAGTGGCGCCAGTGACTGAAAAGTTGAAAGGGAACCGTCTGTCTTGGTACGGCCATGTAAAAAGGCGGGATGAAACGCATGTTACAAAAAAAGCCATGAGTATACATGTGGATGGATGGGGAGGGAGAGGGAGACCAAAGAAAATATGGATGGATTGTGTGAGAAGGGATATGAAAGAAAGAGGAGTTAGTGATAGCGAGACGGGTGACAGGACAGAATGGAAGAAAAAGACATATTGCGCCGACCCCAAATAAAACGGGACAAGGGCAGGAAGATGATGATGAGGTGTACGACCGCCGGCGTTCGCTTGGGGCTTAATGAACTTATTCAAGTCAGGGTTTACTTACTATATAGGTGAGATCTGTCAAACAAATCAAAAGGATGTCACGGTCGGCGAAGTGGTTGAGCGATAGGCTGCTGCGCTACGTGATACGGGTTCCCGCTAGGAAGAAAAATTTGTATGGCCGACAGATAACGGGTCTACGTATCTTTTTAGAGTAAGTTTACATGTTTATGAATGGACAAAACATGGTTTTTCAAAAGAAAAATATTATGTGATTTAATGTAACAAAAAAACCCACATCTTGTATTTGGGGCTGGTATCCGCAACTCTACGAAATAAAGGCGTATTTTGCGTACGGAATCTTCGTCTTATTAAAATGTTTTTAAACCAAAAATGAAAATACAAGCGAAGCGAGTTTAACAATTGGACCAACTTGCCTCGAGCTGATTCGATTTTTATTTGAAAAAACAAGAGATTACGAAGCAATGGAGTAATAGCATGTTGTAGGGTCGATATAGCTAGTAATATGCCGCGTACCTCTTGGCCTAAAAGTGCTAAAGCTTGCCAAGATCGGCTGGATTAACAACCACGATTGACCGGTTGGCCACCCCTACTCTATAGACTGTTTATTGGCTCGCTGTATATCTTATTATGCCTAATCACCGTAACGAAGTTATAATTGTAGGCGTTACTCCACCGGCATCCTTAGAACGCAACCTTTTAAAAGCTCCTTAAACTTTTTGTAGAAGACTCGTTTAACTGGCGATGGCGCGACGAGTCGAGTGTTGACTATTTTACTTAGTAAGGAAACCTCAATGGTGGGTCTATTTAGCTCGGTAACTTGGTAGTTTATGTGAGTTAAAACGTACCTTTCACTGCGAGCGCCGCCGCCGCCGGTGCGCGGTGGCGGAAGCTCAGTTATGTCACAGCTTGAGGCTCAGTGGGCCAGCGCCTGACCGTAATGGTCGCGGCACACTTAGCGCGACCCACGAAAACAAGCGTTGCGTCAACAACACATGACAACATATGGCATAATTTCGGATATTTCTGTTCAACTTATTATTTCTTCGACGGATTTTCCCACTGCGGGCCTTCCGGCACACTTTTTTTCTTTAATTGTAACAAATGAGGCTGGTGGTGTAATCTTAACCTGACCTTAGTTATAACATAACGTTATGTTCTACTTAGTGCCTGCTAAATATAGTGACGGTATAAATAAGGTTTGTTTGACCACTTTTGCACGTAGATACACGTGTGATATTTTACGAGCACTCGGCACATATTTACTTTACATACCTGTGATAAGTGTACGTAGCTACCCAGTGATAGATATATTTATGCAAAGAGAATGAAACAGCATTATACTTATGGTGTCATTAGACAGCTGATGAAAAGTAGTTGAAGACTATATAAGATAGGTGACATGGCAACAATATGACAGTGCTTTTGTAGTCATGTTTGTCTCAAAACTTGTTCAAAAGTAGGTACATACATACATATATGTATAAGACAAACAAAGCATGCACACACGTAGACGAGTACCTCCTAAATGTCAAGATGTAACGTCGGAGTGAGGTCATCGCGTGCTCCTGTGACATTTCGACGATGGAAACGAGAGGCAATACAAAATAGGCTAGAACAACCGATCGCATCTAAGTAAACTTGTTCAGATTTGTATGTTATCCGCCTAACCTCGTTTTAGCGACGACGTCGAAGAATGCTGGTGTGTAGCGTGTTAAATGGCCGATGACGTCACCCCACGTCGAGCTGCTCGCTCAACTCTCCGAGTTATGCATTACTAGTTACGACGCTGACTAAGATGGATGTTTACGTTATAGAGATGAATTGACGACATTATTACGCCTGTATCCGCACGCAAATTGAAATGGAGATCGTAAAGCGTTATAACTTGCTATTATTAGATAAGTTTATACGTAGTTATAAATAATAAAGTCTCAATGGCAACATTAAGGAAGAATAATTATAATTAATAATACTTCACAGTCCGCCAATTTAGCTGAATAACGAACTAGTATCGAATATTTATTCAAATTTGTGCTGTGATTTAATCCTGCTCTATAAATCTAGAGTGGGTCGGGTTTGAGCAAAAAGTTCAAGATTGAAAATAGTAGTGCGGCGAAGCGTGGCGTCTTAAATTGGGCAGTGCGTGGCGTGTCCACTCGGCTGCGCAGGAGTCGGCCAGTCATCGTCTACCCTCAGCGCGGGACCTTGGCCACTACAGCACCAACATACATAACGGAAGGCACAAAATACAACGCAACACAAAAAATCTTTGCTCCAAATGCAAAAAGCTTAAATGTATTTTAAATATGTATAGTCATTATAGCTACACCATTATAACTATACGAATTCTCATTTTAATTACAGAACTACCTAAAGATGTTAATGAATGGCTTAAAGTAATACACAACAATTATGTAGACAATATAGCAAAAACATAAACCGTCTTAATGCGAACATGTAAAGAAAAATGTAATAATGTATTGCCATAACCATAAAGAGTTATAAGTCGAAAATGATAATACGTATCTGAAGCGGTAAGTGAGCCAAGCATTATGTAAATAATGCACAAAGAGTCAAGACGTTACATAAGCGCGAGCGTAGCGTGTCAGTCAAAAGACTTCAACGCGCTTGCTATCTAAACATCATCGAAGGTAAGTACTCGCACGTAGTCATTTCACGCACTTCCTTCTTCAGCAGGCTTTAATCTTAATAAGGAATTAATAAATATCCAGTTCACCTGGAACTTCCTAGTTGTTTACTTGAAAATCAGCATCAATCGTCGGCAGTGAGAGTGGAGCGAGTGGAGCAGCGCAGCGGCGCCCGCGCACCGGCGCGTTACGTCAGCGCGCGCACACACTCACACTTTCACTGTTAGATAATACCTCAACACTACGCCACTGACTTACTTACACACACAATAGGAAGTTGTTCTATTCTATTACACATTTATACGCTGTACAATTTTAGTGCAGAAAAGTCAAACGAATAAATTCGTTATGTAGCGATGACGCAACGTGATATTCAATAATTGCCGATAATAATAATTATTATTATATTTAATTTGTTGTGGTATTCAGCTTCAGACAGATGCAGGTCGAGTGTTGTGATGTAAGACGATGTTCAATGTACTGATTATGTTATTATCTAATTTGGCATGCTTTTTATTGCTGTGTAATCAAGATCGAGTTGGTAGTTAGGTACTGCTTATTATGCGACGGACCTTCTCTAATATGCGCTTTATGTATGAACGAAGATATCCATCATAAGTTATGTCATTGAAGCGCTCATTTAGTTCATGGCTTAGCATCAATTTAGATCGTTAGACGTGACCGAGTGGCTGCAACAATCAAATTAGTGGACGCACAAAAAAGTCGAGTATTCATGTTTGTGTAAGTGCCGTGAGGCGTTGGAGCAATTTACTTCGCTAATTGATCAAGCGGAACTTTGTTCGATAACTCGTAAGTTCATAACTATTGGTAACATCGTGTGAATTCGTGCGCTTTTTTGTTTGACGAGTAATGAGACTGCGTGTACGCAACAAGCTGTATAACTAAAGACTCGACGAACGCGCACGTAATCGTTTACGGAAAAGCTCTCGATTGCTATCATAAAATGTTACTGCTCGCTGCTACTGCCACTATTACTGAGCGCCACTTGCCACACAATACCGCCGATACCTTTCGCTCTATTAACTAACACTTCATTAAAAACCTTTTAATCAATCTTTAATTTACGTTATTAGGTAGCATTATGATTCTTCTTTTAATTAGGCTAATACAACCAATACCAGTTTTGTATTACGTAAAAATTGGTTTATTATGCAAATTAGGCGCGCTTACCTCTTGCACCGCCGCCATTTGTACGAGAGGACTATGCCATTATTTATGACCATATAACACTGAACTGTGAAACAAGGATAGTAACTCATAGCATACAAGCTTTTGTACCTGGCGCTACATTGACCAATACACACCCACGTCAATATGGAAATCATCCATGATCTAGAATTTAGCAAACGAAACATTTCAACATTCTCTCTTGCTAAACCTCAATCTGGGCTAAACGTTTAAACATTTAAGAAACTAAAAACTATTGTAAGTCAAAGTAGATTTAATAACGCTAACATTGCACTTAAATTGAGATTGTAATTACGGCTATAATTAAGCTAATTTTCCATTCAGCGTTATAACTTGCAATGAAAAATTAAAAATAATAATTACAAATGCTGAATGATTACAGATCTCGTATTCTCATCACAGTGTCCTTGGCATGCAGCGTACAGAGATCTGATGATTTGAGGCATCTACTTACTTACTAGTACAGTCAACACAAGAGATAAGTATACAGGCAAACACAGATCAAAAATCGGCCCGTGACATCCCTACCTAAAGCAGTAACAGCTGGAAAGTGTGCGGCATATATAAATAGCGTCTTTATGGCAGTATTTCCGTGCTTTGTCTAGGTATCTAACTCTTATTTTCATACAAATACATTGCGAGTTGTTAAAGAAAAAACTGTTCAATACGAATACAGAACTTCTGGCATAAGAGTGTCCTTCATTAAGAAAAATGTATTGTACGAGGTATTACCACCTGCATGGTCCAAATTAATTTCATTGTTGCCTATACACAAACCTCCTTCGTCGTCCGTACATACATTCGTGGGCTGGCAACACCGCACGCTGCCATATCCGCATATGTTTTGACCTTGACTTGTTCTGTAATTTTATTCCGTACTTAGTGTTCCGTATCATGATGAACACTGTATAGGCGTGTTTAGGTGCCTAATGTGGTTGAGCAGCTCATTCGAGTATATGACGCTGCTATTTAGATATGTAGACGAGCCATTACAGTCTTCAAATGCGCATTTTAGCTTGTAAAGTGACTTAGACATACGTAGTTTGTGTTTTTTAGTGGCTTCTGTGATAGTTCCAGTTTAGGAGTTTGTAGTTCATTATATGTTATCAAAGAAGGAAACTGAAATACACTTCCTTGTGTCTTTGTCTTGACCTAATGTGACTCGTTCAGAATCTTTATTCACTAGTTCTTTGTTTGGCTTGTCTAACTGATTTACTACTAACAATAGGTCTATATGTCTAGACTGCGTTTTTTAATGGTGGGAAAACATTAAATAAATTAGATGGTTCTGTTGGTGGTGGTGCAGTGGTTTAGCGATTAGTTGCTGCGCTGCGTTTCACGGGTTTGATTTTCACATGAAACAAATATTTGTATGCCCCATGTATGGCCTATTAATAGCGCCTTCGGGTCTTGTTGTTTAAAGTATTTAAATTTACATGTTTGTAAACGCAACCACAATACAGGAGTCTCTAGTCTTCCGCGTTTTTCCAGTATCACAGTAGTTTATACGAAAAATCCCGCAGCCGTAGAAACTGTTTAATCCCCAGCTTTCAATTTCAACTGAAAGTTATTTACGCCGACGATTACTTCCCATTCTGTTTCTAGAGCCAGTTCTATTGCTTGTACTGCTACGTTTCGGCATTCCGCTTGTCTCGTTCACTTACCCTTTCGTGTAACTCCGTAGTTACAGCCAACGATGTCGCTATGCCAGTTTGCGTTTTCTGGGGCCTATTTGCAATTACACGGTGATTTTTTACCATTATTCAAGTTTGGTCACGAATATCAACAAAAAGTTTTATCTTCAGAACATAACCTTGATCTTTTGTGAGCCATTTAATTACGTTGAGTCGAATATGTTTGGTGTTCACTGTCGGGAAGTGAAAAACTCTATCGTTAGAGGTATTACCACCGACATGGTGCAAATCAGTTTTATTGTTGTTGATGCCTGAACACAAACTTCCTTCGTCGTCTGTACCTAGCACACGTGGAAGAATTACAATTATTTCTGAAAACATCCTTGAATCAGTGGTTATCAGAGATTGTTGGTTCGGAACGGGTTCGTTTTCAATGAGACTTTCCTCCTTGTAAACTAGGAAGTCAAATAACTCAGTGTTTACCCTGTTACATTCTATGCGAAGTTGAATAATGGCCTGATTATAACTGAGGAAGTGTGTTGAGTCATCAGTTGAATAGTTAAATACATCTTGTCTTTGTGCTTAGATTTTATCGAAATTTGTTGGGTAGGTATCTAGTGACTGGTCTGAAGCACAAAGAACACAACATACATTGTATTTCGTTTAAAATACCTAACGTCTTCTTTCATTCGTACCAAGAGATACGTCATGTATTATATTTTATCACTTTATCACCCTCCGTTAGGTTCACATTCAAATCTAATGTACCTATTTTTATTCCGGTGGGTAAAAATCGTCCAATGACGATCCCCGCCTTGAGTGGAGTAGGAGATAGTGTCAGGCTTTTATTGATTTAAAAGCCCACCCTATTCCTACGTTGCCTTTCACACTAGGGCTGAGCCTTCCTTTCAGAAACGAGCTTTTGACTCCAGTAGGCTCCGACCATTCTGCAGACCCTGCAGAATGGTCGGAGCCTACTGGAGTCGATCCAATATACCTATTTGGATTTCGTCGCTGTAGTCATTGCTGCGCTGAATGCTATTTTCTTAGAAAATAGCATTGCTGAAGCCCTATTAAGTGCTGTCAAGGCCATCCATTAGACAACATAAATTGAACTATTAGGGGATGCTCCATTTCTTGTTCTCGCTAGCTCACTTGATTATTTAACAAGTCATGGTAAGGCCCCTGGTATACGTATCATCAGCCTTTTTAATGTTCCCACTTTTGGGACTAAAGCCTTCTTTCTAGGAGAGAGAATGGGCCGTAATCCACCACGCGGGCCCAGTGCTTAGCAGATGTCACAAATATGGTATACTTACGCCCAAAACAAATAAGCATTAAGTACATTAAGCATTAAGACCGCTTATGTACCACTACTGTACATGAAGTTTAAATAAATAATCCTTTATTTAAAGCGATGCTCTCGTTTCTGCTAAAATCTAAACCAGTTCAGCTCGATAACGAACGAGTAATCAAATTATCACATCACACTAATCTAGTATTATAAAGGCTTAAGTTGGTATACAATGTTTGTATGAAAGTGTTTTTTGAACGTAAACATTTCTTAAAGTACACATTTAAGAAATGTTTACGTTTAAAAAACTGAACAAATTTTATTGAAACTTGTCACACAATGAGCAGGGCACATTACACGCAGAACAAATGGTCATTGGGGCCGAAAGGTTCTGGAGCGGCGACCGCTTACCAGAAGATGTATCATCAGAAGGCCTCTCACCAGATGGACCGACGACTAGTCAGGGTTGCTGGAATCCGTGGCGACGCTTGGGGGAGGTGTATGTCCAACCATGGACGTCTTTTGGCCGATATTATGATGATGATGACACAGGTAAAATAACATATAGCAAATTTTAAACTTGTTCAAATTTATTAAACTTTCCGGGAGTATTTTCTCTTGGATAATTTTAGACTTACACATGGGCAGAACCGAACAGAATTAAAAGTCCGTTTAATTTAGAGCAAGTTGGATAAATATAAAGTAAAAATATCTCCCAGTAATAAAATAATGACCTTTGTTCTGATGCCCTCATCTCGAACGACTTTAACGACTTCTGCTGGGTTTATCATCCGGCTGATACGAACGGTTTGTTATTCTTTCTCCTAGATAGCAAGGAGGATCTTGTGACTGCCAAAATAATAAACAAATTCTAAACTCTAGTTTACCTAGAATCTTCATGCATATTAATTTTAGGCTTCTGGAGTAACGCGGTATTACACAGGATCTTATTATTCTGATTAGCATAAATTTAGCTAAGACAACGTAAACAAATTCATCTCAGACACAGTATTAGGTGCTTGTACTTCAAAGTAAAGCCGCAGAAAATTGAATGAGGCTCAGCTCGCTCAGCCGCTCGGGAACCGAGTCGTGAGTCGTGACCCTAATCGTCAACTAGATACTTAATTACGGCGGCGGCGTTTAAGCGTTAAAATATTAGTCAAATTGCACTTCCTAAACGAGATCATGCTGTGAATCTTAAGACCAACGACGACTCATCGACATCATCCGACGTTCTCAAACATTGCACAACACCGTTTCGACACAATTTTATTGCCACACAATCAATTTGCCTTTGATATTTCAGACCATACAAGGAGAGATTAAAATTAAATCTGATGCCACAAATCACTCCTAATTATAGCAGTGTTAGCTACAAATTAACGTGCAGTCATAATCACAGAACAAAACCCAATAATTGGCACTGAACTGAATGTGTGCGAATCCGAGGTTAGAGAAAGTAGATACATACTGATTTATTTAGCGCGTCCTCATTTCATTGGAAAAAATTGTGAAATACCAATTCTGGATACGATTTCACTCGTGGACATTTTAAATACAAGAATATTAAACCTGAAGAAGACTGATGTTCGGATTTCGAAACAAATCGTTTCAGTTTTGAAATTCAAAATTTTTCCACCATGCTGCGCAAAAACCGTCGTCCTCTCAAGATGATTGGCTGAAGGAGCCGTGTTTACGAGGCCGGGATTAATATTTATCAGTTCAGTGTACAACAATAACAGCGAATCAAGGTATCGTGTGTTAAAGAGCTTATGAATATAAAGTGAAATTTAAATGCGGGCTTCATCTCACGCATTCATGTATGCGTCCATTATGTTATCGATAGTTCTGGGATTGATTGGCAGCCAGTGCTCTGCACGGGGTCGACGCACGATAAACACCAATGAGTATTTATCGAATTCATATCTGTTAACAAGTTAAGACAATGTAATCGCTCGCTACGTAATTACAACACAAACACAGACGACACGTTTTATCTGTTCGTTGACTTGTGATTCATGACAAGTACCCATTTATAATGTTGAAGGTACCGTCTCAGTCTAAATTTAGACCAATGTATGCGTGTGAAGAAGTCCATCACATTATTCATATCTTTTTAAACGTCAAGGTTTCAATAAACTACGTTTTCAAGACAGAAGACAACCTTAAAAGTGGTACTTATAGCACGTTACACTTTATGGCTTGGGCGGATAGTTGATGGTTAAAATAAAGTATTCCCATAACGAAACCGCGAAGGCACATAACTTCATTCGTTTTATGGCGCAACAAAAGTGTAGCCGACATTATTCATTTGCGAATAATGATTGTAACAAAAAACACCCCCGGGTGCTCCCATGCGGGTCGCGTGCAGCGCGCGTGTCCCACATAACACGCAAATTTGAACATAATAAAAAGTTCAAATCGACACTTGAAACACGCATAAACTTAGTGATGAGCTGTTTGTGTAAGCGGTGGCACTTTATGCTGATTCGAAGGGGTGCTCGACGGCTGAGGGAAGGTGCCAAAGATCAAGGCTCGCTCGAACACAAATAGCGCCATTAGCATACTAAACTGGGTATGCTTTGCAAAGAGTACACCGGTTGATATTTGCAAACCGGATTAGTGACTTATATGGTTTTTTCTGATTTTCAATAAAAATAGAAGTGATCGAGATAAATTAATTACGTAGAGTACATTCCAGATTATATCCTGGTACTTCTACAGTTATATTTCTTTAAATAAAATAATTGATTCATTACAGGAGTGATATGAAAGAAAAGGGAGTTACTGATAGTGTGACGGGTGACAGGACAGAGTGGAAGAAAAGAACATGTTGCACCGACCCCAAATAAAATGGGATAAGGGTAGGATGATGAAAATAATTGATTACACCTGATGGTAAGCAGTGATGCAATCGTTGATGGTGACGCGCACTAGTTTATTGATAGCCTTGAAGACACCCAAATTAACGGGAGGACCGCAGAAGGCAACTTGTTCCAGCCCTTTGCTGTACACGGGATAAATGACGAGGCGAAACTTTTAGTTCGAACCGTACAGATTTCAAGAACGTAGGGTATTCGCCATACGGCATTACATAACAGTACCGACAAAACTAGTCTTGTTTAAAAACTGCTTTTAGTCAGAAAATAAATTGATTACAAAATAACAGCGCCACCTACCGGGTCCCATTATATTTTCACACCATCCAAGGACTTACTCAAATATATGCCTACACATAACTTTTGAAGAGAGTCAGGTGACAAACGTAAATAAGAATCTGAAAAAATAGTAACATAAAGTGGAATGATTTTATCTTTTTCTGATTGTATGTTGCGATTGAACTCAAAAAATACTTAACGGATTTTTTAAATTATTTCATTTTAGAAAGCTACGTCTTTTCTGAAATTCGGTTTGAAGCAAGGTCTCTTAGCACAAATATAGGAATAATCTGAAAACTGTAAAGTAGTTACGTCACAATTGTTTTTTTCTATTGGGAATAAATTTTAGGGACTCGATTCAGAAACTAATTACATAAGTAACTTTGTACGGAACTATCGGTGTGCGAGTCCGGCTCGCTCTTGATTAGTTGTTTTTTTTTATAATTATCAAGCTGCTAACAAGACAGTATAAATAACATAAAGGTACTTTGTCTAGTTTTTATGGCCATTAATAATTTATAATAATAAACGTTTCTTTTGATATTGCGGTAACATTGAATACAGTCTTTTCACACAACTAATATATATTGACATTAATATATAAGTTGGTGTAAAAAAAAAGTGTTTGCCATAAATGGTGGTGAACTGGTGACTCGGTGAGCGTTACAAACGATCAACCCTGTTCGTTAGTTGCGTACGCGCATAGATAACTGAATGCGTTAACCTTTGTCCCCCGGCTAGGGGTGGCGACCGTTGCGTGATAACCCCAGCGATTAGTAACGAGTCTCACCCCTAATAGATATAATAAGCTATGAGAAGACCATTGTCTAATCGTGGTAAATATTGGATATTTACTCAACTGCCAGCGACGAGCCAATAACGCCAGCTTGATTGAGTTAACAGTCATATTATTTAAAAGTATTTTTTTTAAATTTGGCTTAGAGTCTGAACATTTTCAATGTGGAATTTTTATATGAGTAGTCGAATGGCGAGCAATGGGTAGCTCGCCGTCCAGCTGTCTTGCTAGGATGAAGCTCAAGAACATGACGCATTATTTTCAGTAAAACTGAAGTTACCATGATGCGGGAACGCAAAGGGTAATAGAAGGAATACAGGTGGGCTTTAGTCATTAACAGTCAACATCCCCCAGAGCTGGACAACTTATTTGATTTTTGCCCAATTAAAAAAAAAGAAGTAGTCCTGGGTGATTCTTTGAAACTAAGAGAATGTCTCATTCATCTAGCATAGTTTGTTCTATATATAATTTGATCATTTCAAGCCTAATTCCTTTGTCGTCCGAACAAGGGAATTGGGGGCTTGACCAAATACAAACGCTAACGCTAAACGATTTTAACTTGGCCGTGAGTCTCACATCCATCGGATTCTGTATCCAATAGTATAAAATGGGAAATAGAAGTTACAGCAATAAAGCCCCACGCAATACGTCTTCTTTTTAAATTGGAGGAACTTTATTCATGAATGATACCAATCGCTGTACGATTAACAGTATTCGGTGTAAAACAATAAATGACGTAATATGACGAGTGGTAATGACCAAAATTATGTTTGCAACCTTCGCTAGATTACCGGACCTTACGTACGTGTCGAGTCGATACCGAACTCGTATTCACGTAATAAGTTTTGTTTCATAGTAGATTGCTTCCGTAATATTACGATTGCTTTAGTATACGGTTACATTGTACTGATAATATACAAGTGTTCGTTTAAAAAACCGGCATGGTACGAGTTGGACTGGCGCATGGAGGGTTCCGTACCATTAATATTTTATACAACACTAGCTTCTGTCCACGGCTATGTTCCCGGCAACAGAAAAATGTGATGAATAAAAAAACCGCTCCAACAATTTTGTGCAAACTTCATATAAACCATTTATTAAATAGTCTGAACAAACCCTAAACATTTGGTTTGGATAGATGAACCCATTCTTAAGTTATAAAATTACAACAAAAAGTGGCATTGATTTTATTTTGATTAGACATTATATTACCTATACTTAGCCTTTTTTAGTTTCACCTGACCTGGTTTTTTTTTGGTGGGTAAAAATCATCCAATGACATCTCTCGCTCTTGGGCGAAGCGGGAGACAGGATACTGTTACTGACTTAAAACCCAATCCGTTCCTTCGTTACTGTTTATACCAGTGCCCAGCCTTCCTTTCAGAAGCAAACCCTTGGACCCAGTAGGCTTCGACATTGTCTGCTGGCAGGCTAGGCCCCTACGGACCTGTCCAGGTGATTATTTGTTAAAAAATCACGTTTATGTTATGGGACTTAAATATTTACATATTTTATTCCAGTTTTGATACTTTTGTAGTTCTAGCAACAGCAACAATACATCATTTGTAAAAGGTCTTGCTATCACGGTTTGAAATACAGCCTCACAGACAGACAAACAGACACTGGAATCTTAGTATTAGGGCCTCGTTTTTACCATTTGGGTGCAGAACCCTAACAAACGTTTTGACGTTGATACTCATATCCAACATGGAAGCGGTTTTTAATTGTCGAGCTGCATTCTTTTGTGTTCCCATCTTCAGTACCTTAGCCAATAATACACACAATATGTCTTATGTAGGAGAGTCGGGAACGTGATAAAAATACATAATGGATGGTAACGTGGGTTTTCCGTGCGGCTGTCTGTGTGTTTTGCAGATAAAAACCATTTGATTTGAAGTAAAAACTCAGCGGCTTTTCATTATTACTTTGAGGCGTTCGATAACCTCTGGACTTTGAACGCAACAGTACCTGAATCATTTGCTTACCGAATGTTCTTTTCTAAGAACATCGTTATTAATGTACTATGATTTATTAATAAATCAATGACTATGCATTAGATTGGGCGTGCCTTAAAGTTTGCTTCACTTAAGTGATCTGCATGCCATACACTTTTACATTTATGCAGTATTGACATATCAGCGCTGTAAGTTTTAAAGGTTTTAATATACGACAATGCCAATGAAGCGCTGCAGCATACTTTTGTATTAATAATATAATATGTTTTGACTATTCGGTATTTTGACAAATACATCGTAAAATGTTGGTCGTTTTAATTCCATGGAGAATCGATCCGGTATATGAAACACCATCGATGTGTAAAGATACAATTAAAATATTAAGTACTTTTTTTTCTAAAACTATAATTAATTTACGCTTATACGAATTTCATAAGTATCTTAAAGTAAAGAACAGCTGAGCAAGTTCAATGACCGTAGGTAGTTAGTACACATCGACCGACAGCTACCTACGGTCATTAAACCCGTAATTAATTTTATCGTTACAAATCAATACTGTTTTATGTACCGGATCAACCCTCCACGGGATTAAAACTACCAAAATATTTTAACGGTGTAGTTTCTATAAACGTGCTTGTCTAACGCTAGGACTGAAGTTCTTTTAAGTCGATGTCTAAAAAATATACAAGTTACAAAAACCGTACCAAAAGTTTGTTGTTCTTTTTTTAAATGTAATTAGTTAGTAATAAACAAAAAGCTATCACAGAATCCCACGTTTATTTCCCATGACATCAATCTTCCCTGTTTTGATTTCTCCATTAATAGCAGATTGCTAAATTTTGTATAATGAAAAACAGAGAATAAACCTTATACACGTCAGCTTATGGTTCAAATTTCTTTATGAATAAATGGGCTTAGTTAATAAAAAGTTCATTGTTGGTCCTCTCGCGCCTTGTAGTGAACCCGCATAATTCCACCCGTCAGATTAAATACAGCTCCACAGTATAGGGTGGCAGAGCCCTACTAATCACGGGGAAAGCAACATTTCGTTAAGGACCTTATGTGGGAATGTCATGGGAAAAAATTGGATAAACTAATTTGAAAATGTAGATAGAGTAAGCTCTACATTTCCAAATTAGTTTGTCCAATTTTTAAAAAAAGGACAAGTTCTTTTTTCTTCAGGAGAGACTTCTCCTACTCCCGCTTTAGGCAGAGTGAGAGGGAGTGTCATACTTTTATTGACTACTAGGTTCTGCCCGCGACTTCGTCCGCGGAAAATTTCTTTTAGTGATAGCTCGGTTAACATCCATGTTATATAAATAATTTATAGCCTATGTCACTCAGGAGTAAAGCAGCTTTCTATTGTTGCTAAATTTTTTCCAATTGAATCATTAGTTCCAGAGATTACCTCCTACAAACAAAAAAACAAAAAACAAACTTTACCTCTTTATTATATTAGTGTAGATTTTTAGTATTTTTAATACCCACCTGTATTCCCGCCTCTTTAGAAAATACCCGCAGAGAGCTGCTCTCTACTACTAAAAATATGAATGAAAATATGGGCCTACAATTTGCTTATATATATTTAATCAAAAACATTTCTTTCAAATACACCATTTGCCACTTGAATTATTAGTAAAAAAAGTGCAGCTATATTGCACTCAACATAGATTAACTTTTTTGACTGCCCGCCATTTTAGAAATGTACGGAGTGGTGTACCTACACCAATGAAAGAGATATGGAGAGAACAAGTAAAAAACTCCATGGACACTCTTCATAATGCTATGAGTTACAAAAATCTTGGCTAAATTAAGTACATTTAATGTACATCCATATTTTTACATTACGTAACAAATGCTCTTTATCATTTCAGTTGATAATTTGAAATATCCCGCGACAATTAAACACAAAATGTTGCAAAGGGCAATGAATATGTTAACCAGATACAATCTTACTAACTTGTGAAAAAATAATGGAAAAGATTTGTGACGGGTCGTTAGGTTACGTTGAACCATTAACTCTTCATTGTAACAAGGAGACGGAAAAAATACTGTGGCCGCTACATAGTGGAGCAATTAAAAGTAATTTTATGTTATAATTTATAAGCAAGCTCTTCGCTTATCTTAGCGAAATCAATATGGTAATTGTAGAATGAGCGACCGCCAACGGTCACTATAAAAACGACTTCCATGTGGGGAAGCAGGGGACGTAGGGCAACAAGTACCCGCATAAGTGTTATTAGCGGTGCGCCAATCTAGCCACGATTCCCCTTCACGAGGGCTATTTAAAACCAGAGGGTGTCGCTCCACTGAAATGCATCAACAGTTCAATTTCAAAACGTTCACCCATTCATTTTCATTTAAAATAACTTAACTTCACAAACAATCCTGTTTCATTGTTTACATTTTTGTTAAATAAAACAATACTTAATTTAAAAAACAATATACATACATAACCAACTGTCACATTAGTAACATATTATCGTGTGTTAACCTTTTACCTTTGTTAACATCGAAAAACACATGCTAAATTTATTCCAACAGAAACCTTGACATTGCAGGGCATGCCTTCGGGTAAATAAGATAATTAATGTTTGTTTTTTATTGCAAAATGTGTTTAAAAAGATCGTGAGCGTTGTTTTCGCGAGTTGTTAACTTATAATACTTATGTGAGAGTGGAAATGGTCTATTTTTAGTCAATTTGCGTGCATCTAAAACGCCAGTCACGTTCAAAAACAAAGGGCCGGCCGACCACCGCAGTTTCTGAGAACAGCGAGAACACACTCGTAGCATATTTAGCTCGCAACTCGCAACTTTGAGCGAAAATAATCCCGCTTCAAGCTTTTATATAGTTTCCTGTCGACGACATAAAACACACAAATTGTTATACTACGCGGGAAATAAGTTGAACTGGTTACATGCAGCCCCCAATTTCGATTGAAACCCAAAAATCGGTTGTAATCTTTCCCCCCTAGAGCAGTTACAATCGTTTCGAGGCGAGTCTCTTTCTACAATCGAAACGCCTCAACGTAAGTATTAATTATATCATAAAACGATACGAAAGCGATGATCATTGTGGAAACGATTACATTTCATTCTGTCATTTTGAATGATGTGAAATCGGCTACTAATTTTGTTGAAATGAAGTCATTCCCCATACATTTGATTAGTAGTTTACTAGCGTTATTGATTGTAGATTATCAATGACGACCCGGTTGGCGCAGTGGTTAAGCGATTTAGTGCTGCGCTGTGGGTCGCGGGTTCGATTCCCGCACGGAACAAATATTTGTATGACCTACAAATAGTTGTTCCGGGTCTGGGTGTCTTGTGTATGTGACTTTGCATGTTTGTGAACGCACCCGCGATACAGGAGTAACTCCTAGTGTGGGGCAACGTTTTGTCTAAAAAAAAAAAAAAAAAAAAATTTGATTAGGGGGGGTTGTAACATAAGTTGAGCCATCATAGTGATCGATCTGGAATGAGCAGTAACCAATTTTCGGGGCTCAATCAAAGTGGTGAGCTGCGCATAACCGTGGCAAACACCATCATCATCATCAGCCTTTTTTTTTAAACCCACAGCTTGGACACAGGCGTTCTCTCTAGGAGAGGGATTGGAACATAATCCACCACGCAGGCCCATTACGGATTGGTGGATGTCACTTGTCTTCGAATTGTTGGTTCTAGGAGACGCCGGTTTCTTCACGATGTTTTCCTTCACCGTTTTGAGAGCAGTGGTGATGAAATAAATTATACAAAGTAATGCGCCTTGCTGGGTTTGAACCCGTGCCCTACTCGGAAGTCGGGTCGTTACTACTCGGCCCTCCTTTATAATTATAGCTCCTAATCATAGCAAATAGTCCAACTTATTTACCGCATACTACTGCTTATGCCAACACTTCTAGTGACTATGATAGACTAAATAATAACTTCAAACTTCTTGTACCCTGTATAGACTCCAATTCTCACAAAGGAAAGACTGTTATAAAATAATAGTTATCATCAACCTTTGTACCTCTAGCAGAGACGCAAATAAGTATATTATATTATATTATACAAACTTAGTCGTCGTAACAATTATATTTAATTAACACATAATCTTCATTAATAAGAATACTACTTTATGAGTTATTTTGATAATTGTATACAGGTATATTTTCTGTTGGATACATTTTTCGTAAAGGAAAGGACAAAGTCCAAAATACAAAGTAATTTAGGTAAAACAATTATAGCTTGTAATCGTCAACTTCAGAATCAGAAATTGGGATCAACAACAGAATCTTTGAATTAAACTTGGAAATTAATTGCCTTTGTATCCAAAACTCCGCTCTGTTTAGGGTTACCATATCTCAGGATTTATCCTGGAATTTTAGGATTTATGGACTCTTCTTAGGATTGCCGCTGGATTTTGGTCACCTTTATTAAAATAAAAAATAAATCAGCTAACAATAAAAATAAATATACATAACTTTTTCTGATTTTTTCTTCGGAAAAACAAAAATATAAAAACCAAAATTGTCAGCCAAATAAATTGCGTATTACGTGTGCAGAAAATGACAATTAAAGAATTTTTCAAGGTCATTCAATTTGGGGTTAAAGATCTTTTTATGACAAGTTAAACAGACTAAAATAATCTTGTTGTGGTAATAATAATAATAATATATTTTAATGTATTTTTTTGTAGGAAATATTTAAAAATATGTTAAATATGTACATAAAATTAATAAACGGAATAATTAAATTTTTATTTACTCAGACAACTTTAGGTCCATAGGTTAATTACAAAAATACTTGAAAAACAAGGTTAGTAAGAAAATAATAATAAATAAAAAAAAACATGAAACAAAATAAAATATTTTTTAAGTTATATTACCGCCCCCCCTCGCTTTAAGGCCATCTGTAAAGCGAGATTCACTCTGTATAAAAACAATAATAATTTATAACTTTTTAAATTGTCAAGTACATTAGAAAAAAAAAATTAAACCGTAAAAAGTCTTAGGATTTTTATTTAAAAATCAAAACTTTTTTTCCGGACCTATGTTTTTATTTCATCTGGTAACCCTAGCTCCGTTAATAATTGAAAATTTTACAGTGTTGACTTTGTGTAAGGATATTTTAAATGTCACTTTGTAAATACATTAAATAAATTTTATAAATACGTTGGCCCGGAATGTTAATTTATACGTGCGTAAAGTAGGCAGATATTTTCCTCTTTCAGTTGTGATAATATTTACATTAAACCTGGCAAAGAATCTTGCAACGTCATCAAACGATTCAATTCCAGATTTTTTTCATTTATATATTTGCTGAAGAGTTTATTTTTGTTGGTTTCTGGGATGCAGTAATGTTTCTGATTTCTACGTCTATCCTACTTCACTACATAGTGATGCTGATGTATGTTTATATCTTTAAAACTACGCAACGGCATTTCAAGCGTTTTTTTAATAGATAGAGTAATTTAAGAGGACGGTTAATATGTATAATGTATGCAGATACTTAATATCGGCTTTGCACCCGTTTTTTTTTATGGTGGGAAATACATTCGAATGACGAATCCCGCCATTGGGGGAGAGGCAGACGGTGTCCGACTTCTACTGACTAAACGACCTTTCCTTCTTACCTTAGTTTCAGGGCCCCGGTGTTCCGCTTTCGCATCAACCCTTGACCCCAGAAAACTTTGCACCCGTGCGAAGCTTGGGGCGGGTCGCTAGTATATAATATTATACAAGCGAAAGTTTGTATGTATGGATGTTTATTACTATTACACACCAAAACTACTGAGTGGACGTTGATGAAACTTGGTTCACGGGTAGACCGTGTCTAGGAATAGCACAAAGGATACTTTTTGTCCCAGTAGTATGTTCCCTTGGAACAATTTTCTACTATCAAAAAAAGCAAAGCGGCTGACTGCAGCAACTCAATTCTAAACTTTAAAAAAGCAACTTTTTAACATAAATATTTGCGTAATAAGTATTTTAAAACCAAATAGGATGAATAAATTAAATAAGGGGTAATATAATAAAGCAATAAGTAAGTAGTTAACAAGCCGCTGCGCAAGCGCAAGCCATTGCTTTACGCTAATCAGAGAGCTTAAACAGTTTATCGAGGGACTGGAACAGTTTGCCGTCTGCAGTCTTTCCGTCCGATTATAATTTAGGTGTCTTCAAGGCTAGAGTGAATAGGCTCTTAATAAACTAGTGCGCCTTACCATCAACGATTGCATCACTGCTTACCATCAGGTGGGATCGCAGTCAAGCACTAGTTTATAGCAATTAAAAAAAAAAATGACTTCTAGTACAACCTTTATCTTTTACTAGTACTTTACCAGCGCCTTCGTTCGCGAGAATATTTTCATGAACATCCCTTTAAACTTGTTGTGAAATATTTATAATGATTTGACAGTTTCTATTTATTGTACCATATTTTATGTTTAATAACCTAAGGATAAGAACAAACCATATGACCCTTAACACTCCGTACATCGTTTTACAGGGTTACTATTACTATTATGCGGTTCTATAAATCCTACGTTTCAAGTACATTCGAAAAACAAAATTTAGCTAACGAGCAAATTTTTTCTTTTTCACCTTATTCAAAAACACTTTCTTGTGGGTTGACCACTTATACTGTATCATAAAAGGAAGAAGGAAACCTGTTGCAAAATTTCATGTTCCTAGTCCCAGTAGTTACCTACCGCTGTGCGTTGATATAATATAGGTAGTAATATATATCAGTCAGTTTCTCATAATTCAGCCGATATTAAATTACTGGCCACCCGCCCCAGCTACGCATTGATGTTACAAATCTCTGCTATTCCGGGCTTTTCTCAACTATAATAATATGACTGTTATAGACATAATGTCTATATCAAACCTCATGAATCACTCTGCCCATTAGTACGAGTACAAACCGCATGAAATTCCATTCAGTAGTTTTAGTGATTATCTTGAACAGTCAGACAAACAGACGCGGTGTGGCGGACTTTATTTTATAAATATTGCTATGATTTTGAGGAATCTCTGACTCCAGCAAAAGACGCAAATGTGGTGGCCCAACTGCAGGGCCTAAACCTACTAATGTGGGGCCCCGGTCCGGTTTTTGAAAGGAAGCTCCGACCTTGGTATGAAGGCTAAGAAGGAACGGGGTGTGTAGTTTAGTCAATAAAAGTCTTACACTGTCTCCCGCTCCGCCCAAGGGCGGGTATCGTCATTAGATGATTTTATCCACCATAAAAATAAATACAAAATAACGCCAACAAAAGACGAGCTGCATTTACTAATCATAACCTCCAAAATGTCAGTATTACCAATGCAAATGTAGTTAACAAATGTACAAATCTATATATAAATAATATTTTCACATATAAATGGAGTTTATTTCCCAAATCAGTCCTTGACGGGGTTCGTGATATTTACTAAACATTTTAAGCCGGCCGTCTGTTTGTGTAGGCAGGCTAGTGATATGATATGAGTTAGTTCCTCGCACTACATCGAATATGAATATAGACAATATGTTACGAAATAGAGGAGGCAAAATATATTAAAGTTTATTTTAGTTTTTGATCGTCCCACCAGCGCGAGCGGCGTACCTATATCACCTGAGGCTCGTGACAAATTTATTGTATGTGGCCCCAAAAAAATAATCTCATTGTGTGTGAATTTTACTTAATAAATTTTGTAATTTTCGGTTACTTGTTCTGAGCCCATTAATTCTTAGACTGGGGGCCCCGATATAACTATCGGGGCCCCGTGACATTTTGCCAACCTTGCCACCCTGCAGTTACGCCACTGCATCCCACCCGTAGTAAACCTAAATCTTGGATTATTCATTACTAGCTTTTGTCCGCGGCTTCGCCCGCGTGCTTAGGTCACTTAGGAGTAAAGCAGCTTTCTATTGTTGCTAATTTTTTTCCAATCGGACCAGTAGTTCCAGAGATTTCCTACTACAGACAAAAAAAAAAAACCAAAGGAAATTAAAAAAACAAACTTTACCTCTTTATTATATTAGTGTAGATAAGAAGAATAAAATAATTTATTTTTAGAAATTACATACAATGTTTTGATTCCTGAAAGTCACACTAGGATTCCCTGTGTCGTGAGTTCCAGGCTCATTCGTTTCGTTGACCGTTTTTCTATTAATTAGTACACAAATCATATGCTCATCCGTTACATTAAGTTACTTAAACTAGATTAGTTTGTGTTAGCAAGCTAGCACCTAATACACTTGGACTTCTCTCTTTCGTAATGTTAATTATATTTGCTTAGCACTTAGTCACTGACATTTTTATAATCCGATTTACCCTGTGAAGATATTTAAATGTTAAATAACACAGACAATACACTTGAATAACAATAAAAAGAATGACTACAAGTATGAGAATTTTGTGCTTTCCATTGTCTAATTTAATTCACAACTTGGAGAAGATTTCTTAGACATTCCGTGAATTATAAATATTGAAGGAATAACAGATATTTAGATGATTTATTACACAGTCTTTAAGCCTTGCAGAGAAATGATCTTTATTTTGCAAGTAGATTTAAAAAAAACACACGTCATTTTTTTTTCGATGCTAGATGAGTCCGGTGTTTCCTAACTGACTACCCTGAGAAGAAACACCGAAACAAACTCAGGGGTCAAAATCTCTTTTAAAGTCCATACAGAAAATATGTATTGGTCAAATCACATAAGAACCGTGCAGATTTGTCTGAGATGGTCTTTTGAAGAAAGATCCTTTCAAATTACCTTTTGTCTAAGAGTAGGATTATACTAGGAATACTAGCTAAATATGGGAATGAAAGGCAGACAAGGAACCTTTAAAGACTTTAAACCAAGGCAAAAGCTTCAAGTTAGTTAAAAAACGAATTATAAAGCAGAAAATGATTATAGAAAAACTTCGAAGCTAGAAATATTAGTTGTTGTTTTGAACAAGAAAGGGTCTCACGTTCATGGCTTGCAGTGTACAATAACAGTCAACAAATCAAAAAGTTTACGACGAAAAAAGCTAACATTACACCCGACCTCTGCAATTTCAACTAACGTGCAATTTTATTTGCAACTGAGTGGGAAAAGAAATTAGACTCTTGCAAGTTTTATGTTTCAGTTAGATTTGATTAAGTTTAGCGCTTGTGAGTAGTTGGATTTATCCATTAAAACCTATTCTAAATGATTTGTTACTGTAACGTTGATACGTAATTCTGTAACCTACATTCATGATTTTGAGAGCCGTGGTGGCCAAGTGGTAAGGGGCCCGACTTACGACTGGTTCAAACCCAGCCAGGTGCATTACTTTGACTAATTTATTTTACTCTCAAAACGGTGGAGGAAAACATCGTGAGGGAACCGACATGTCCTAAAACCAAAAATTCGAAGACATGTGACTTCCACCAACCCGCACTGGGCCCAGAAGGTGGGTTAGGACCCATTGCCATTCCTAGAAAAAAGGCCTGAGTCCTAGCAATGGGAACATAATAAAGCTGATGGTATGCTATGCATGGTCCGAGTGGCAGACCTCAGGATAACACAGACTCCGGCAGGTAATTCCACTTGCCTGCCGGAGTCTGTGTTGTCTGATAAAATAATAAAAATGCGTTATTTAGTCTGAGTGTCGTGTCAGAAAAACCAGTTATGAGATTACAAAAATGTCTTAGATGCATAAAAGATTGCTTTCGACACCGAATTGATCACAACTTGCATCTTAGCTAGGTTACATAGTACAGGTTACTATGAAGCCTAACTAAGATGCCAGTTATGATCAATAAAAGATACCAGTTCCATTTCCCACAGGGTTTCATTTTCATACTGCCAGTCTTCTGGACACATATTCATGTAACAAGTTGATATTTGAGTATATTTTGTTATTTTAAAATTCGGTTATACACTTCTCATCAAAAAAATCGAAACACTTCCGTTTTCATTGTTTCTGTCCGAATTTAACACAAAAAAGAATTCATACGATGAAAAAAAATACATATATTATAGCTGGCAGTTTGGCCATTACAGTAATAAGCGAAAATTCTAAATTCAAAATTAGAATTTCATTTGTTTATCTTATAAACGAAATGAATCACTGTTTTGAGACAAATGTGTGTTTAGGGTTGGAGTACATTTAGCGTTTAAAAACTAAAAATTGGCGCCTATCCTTAAACTTTTTGTTTTTTATTTCAATACTGTGACTTTGGGACGTCTGAAAAAAGGTTTTTTTTCTAAAACGTATGGATACTTCGCCCACAGAAGCCGCCCAAGTTGTGGCATTGCTGGATTCTGGCCTTAGTCAGCGTGTTGTGGCTGCAAGACTGCATCTAAGCCTGTCATCTGTTCATAGAGTCTATAAACGTTATCGGGAGACTGGTTTGTTCACGCGCCGTTCAGGATCTGGCAGGAATCGGGTCACTTCTGAGCGAGATGATCGATTTATTGTAACAACTTCTTTAAGAAATCGACGCCTTAACGCTTTTCAACTGCAGCAGCGGCTTCGTGTTGCACGAAGGGTGGCTGTAAGTGACTCTACAATTAGAAGAAGGTTGAAGGATCGTGGACTGGTACCGCATAAGCCAGCAAATGGGCCGAAATTAACTGCAGACCATCGAAGAGCGCGCCTTAACTTTGCACGTGAGCACCTAAATTGGTCATACCTACAGTGGAGCAAAGTTCTCTTTTCTGATGAGTGTAAAATTATGCTGTATGGTAACGACGGAAGGAACAAGGTCTACAGAAGAGACGGAGAACGCTATGCACAATGCTGCATTGAAGAAAAGGTCAGCTATGGTGGCGGTTCGTGGACGGTTTGGGGAGGAATCAGCGCCGACGGTAAGACAGAGCTTGCTTTCGTGTCTGGGCCACGTCTGCCTGCACTAAACTGTCATCGGTACGTCGAAGAGTGTCTCGAGCCTCATGTGATGCCCTATGCACATTTTATTGGCAACGGCTTCATATTCATGCACGACAATGCTAGGGCTCACACCGCGGGCGTCGTACGAGATTATCTTAACGAAGTCGATATCTCTATTATGGAATGGCCAGCAAGAAGCCCGGACATGAATCCCATTGAACATCTATGGGATGAATTAAAGAGACGAATTCGAGCAAGAGATCCTGCCCCAGAAACACTTAGCCAGCTGCAAGATGCAATCCAAGAGGAATGGGACAATATACCACAGCATGTGATCGTGACTCTCATCCGATCGATGAAGAACCGTATGGAAGCAGTAATTAGAGCTCGGGGAGGGAATACAAGTTATTAAATAAACGTTTTTTAGCTTTTTTTTTCATTTACGTGTGTTGTTTTATCCATTTCCTTTATACTCCATACGGAATAAAAATGACTCATTTAACAAAATACGAAACCTATGAAAAATTCATTTAAATTTAGAACATTAACATTAAGATTTGATAAGCTCATATTACTCACTATTAAACGACATTTAACATTTATTCCTAAATGTACACATTTTTCTGATAATCCTGACAAAACGTAAACTTGCAAGGTGTTTCGATTTTTTTGATGAGAAGTGTATAATAAATTTTTGCCAGCGGCTTGGCCCGCAAAATAGGATTTCGTACAAACTTTGGACACGCGTTTCATCCCTTTAGGGGGTGAATTTTGGAAAATCGTTTCTTAGTGTTCGCCTACGTCATAAAAGGAAGCCTTGTGTAAAATTTGACTCTCCTAGTTCCAGTAGTTTTGGCTGTACGTTGATATGTAAGTCAGTTTCTCCTTTTATATATTATATAGATTTCAGTTTCTTATTTATACATGTATTGTTGCACTTTAAAAGAAAACAGCATAATTAATTGTACTACGTACAAAAAGACAAACAAATAGAATATTCGTTTTGTTGGCGTGCCAACAATCACATGGAGGAAATGTGACCTAATTAATAAGTGCTCGCAGCGGGAGACTTGACTGACGTATCTTCACCGAGTGCATGCATTATTATAATTACGGTATCTAAGCGCTAGCCCTGACTTATCTGACCCGGCGCTGCACCGGTGGTCTCAGCGGTTTGCTCCTACTATAAATCATGTCCATGACTTATTTTATCACTCCTTGGCACTGCATATGTACTCTGGATATCGCTATTTACCTACACAGGATAGGGGTACAACATTCCCAAACTTTAAATACTGATAATCAAGCCTTTAACACAGTTGTAATAAGAACTGTTTTACGATATTCTAATTGCTATTTTGTAGCGATATCGACAGTGAGAAGCAGGGGAAGAGGTCGAGGCTATCTGCTGATAAGAGTGAACTGAACGGCGGTGGGTTGACTGAGCCCAAATGACAAACATACGACTGCTGATATGCAAGATTTGGATCAATCTTTACCGGTATTTACATTTGAAAGCCTATTTGACTTGGGAGCGTAGAAAAAAATGAGTGAATCATATACTATATATAAATGCATCATCATTTTGGTTCATTTCATAACATAAAATTGGTTGGAAACAATTTAGCTAACAGAAGCTAAGTATCTCTCTATCTAATAAATAACAAATAGAAAGTAAAAGCTGGAAATGGAACATAAAGCAGCATTGGCACTTATTTCCTTTTATTGGCTGCCAGGGATACATAACTCTGAGTTAACAGGAGTTACAAAAGTGGGAGTGAGTTGTGCGCTCCTGTCTTGTTATATCAGGCCGCTCGTTATACAACGTGGAACCGGTTACCGGCTGACGTCATCCTCCAATCCCTCCATTTATTTTTTGTGAAGTTACGATCCAAAACATCGATGCAATTCCACATGATATTTTATGGCTTCGCGGAGGAACGTGGGCTATGAAATTAGCAAATAGATCGATGCAATTTATAATGCAGAAAGAATCGAAGAACTCGTAACGTTGATAGTGATCAGTTAAGTTGGCGGAACTTGGAGAAATGAAATGCTGCATGTGTGTATGAGAAGTTTTAATGTATTCCTAAACCGAACGATAACAGGGACCCGTTCTCGGATAATGGACACAAGTTATACAGCATGATGCACAAGATGCTGCATTACAGGCTGTTTACTTTACATAATCGTGTATTACCTAATGAGACGTTACGCAAAACAGTATTTTTCCACTTATCCGTGCGGGAACAGGATTTTCTAGCGGAATAGAGAAATTACTAACCATAGACACTTATTTCAAACCTTTATGAGTTGGGTCATTAAAAGAGGCCGGGATCCTGATAACTTGAACTGAATAATAAAGTAGTATTATTCTGATTTAACTATATCTGTAACTGTATTTCTTTTATTATGTTAAAGAGCAATATCTTATACCTGAGTTTAGTCACATTTCTGTTTCTTCCGGATAAATAGAGGAAGGATTAGAAATGCTTAAATTAATGTTGGCTTGCTTGAATCGTTTCATATTCTGGAATCGTCTTCAATTTATTACGCCCTGTCACAATTGACTGCTTATTGGTTGCCAGCTTCATTTTCGGTCACGTCAATGTGTTTTTCTTCTTTATTCGAACGTTTTTATGAACGGGGTTCAGTTGAGTTGGAACTTTCCGTCGTGCATTCATTATCGGCTGCACGATCGGTTTTTTCATCCCTGACGTGGCAAGTTACCGGTTTTACGCGGTCCATCTGAGCTGTCTGAGCAACCCAATCTTTAGGAAAAGACCGCATGGGACGGATTTTTGTGGTATGATTATAGTAGTTCTTAAGGTATCAGTTAATTTGAATGGTGCCAGTAATTGGGTCATTTAGTAAGTAAATGCTTATATGCTTGCTTCAACAGACATTTTGTTTTTCCAAAGTGTATGCTTAATCGGAAGAACATTGTGGATGTGGTTTACATTCAGTAGGTATTAAAACACGGCATTACCACAAAAATCTTTTAACAAATAATTGTAAAAAATGATTATAAAAACCTCCACACGTTGCTAACTTGATTTGTTCTATAAACTTGCTTAATCGTGCAATATCATTTGAGCATTATCACATGAAGTAAGATTTATTGGAAACCTTTACAAATACAAACGAAGACGTAGTTAGTTTCATAATATTAAATCCTAAGACAGAAAAGCGTTCACTTTTACTTTCGGTGCAACCGCACCGTCCTCACTTCCCTCTTAAAAAGAGGAGGGATGAGGTATGCGTTTGTCTCTGTTGTACTTGCCTTCCTCGGGTACGGTGGTCTCTCTCGAACTTCCCTTTGGCATCATCCTCGGTCATACCAGTTTTGTTCGCGCTTAGTCATCGTGGGTCAGAGATAGTGGTTTCAAATGTCATTACGTTACTATCGGACTCAATAGTGCTCCACGACATTTGATTTTTATTCATACGTAACTTATACATGTAACAAGACTACGAAATAATCTGATAGAATATTCTGATGCAATATGATTGTTGCCTTGACTGAAATGGTTACATAATTCGATCTGCGGTACGTGTTTTCCGAAGACCCTACAAAATTGAGGCAATACTTTTTTATTTATTACGTTTGCCCCTTTTTTTATTCTGAAATATATAAATAAAGATCACGTTTATCGAACAAAAAATGACCTACAATATAACTAACGCCCATAAAACGTTACCGCGGAGTTAAAAAAAAACATTATACCTGTGTGTTAATTACAATCTTTCAAATTGATGTGGGCAAGTTTGATGGGAGTCAAATTGAACACGTTTGATTTACATTTAAGAGGAATTAAAGATTCTTCTGTTCTGTTTTTGATATTTTTTTATTATCGTTACATAATATACTCATATTAAGTGTTTTATTAAATGTCAATTCATGTCACGCTTTATTCAAATACGCGATCAAGGCTTGGTATAATTTCGATCGAATCAATCTACAATGTATTTTTTTTGCTAAATTTATTTTAAATTTATAAAATACTAGCTTTTGTCAGCGGTTTCGCCCGCGTACATAAAATATGTAGGAGTAAAGCAACTTTCTATTGTTGCTAAAATTTTTCCAATCGGACCAGTAGTTTCAGAGATTACCTCCTACAAACAAAAAAAAACAAAGAAAACCAACTTTACCTCTTTATTATATTAGTGTAGATAATTTTTATTTTAGTTAATTATGAGGATTTAGTTAGTTTTTATTGATTTCATCCCAATCAGAATTAGAATTCCAAGAGAAATTATTAACTTCTTTTAAATTGTTTAAAAAAAATGTATGCGTGACTCGTTATCTCACAATTAATCATTATTCATAATTAAAAACATAATTATATGCAGGTGGATATAAACAAAGTATTAAAATAAATGTCAAGTTATTCATCCAGTACGGATTCTCATCAACAAGTTTATACGCACTAGGTTGGATAATTACTTGCGTGATCTTCTCATACAATAACAGCTTTGTGTATTAAAATTTAATTAATGTGTGAAGTAAAGGCCTGTGAAACTAAGCTATTTATAGAGTGTTTATGAGCAATATTTTACGTGGAAATAAAAGATTTATTTTATTTATTCAGCGGTAATATTGATCAATTAGCCGAGTTGCTAACGTTTCGGATACATTCGGACACAGTTCGGTTTCGACACATTTTATTTTCAATATTTTTTGGCTTATCATTCTGGGGCTAGCGAACGGTGAGCAATAGGTAGCTTGCGGTCATCTGGTTACGTCGACGGCGCCCTCTGTTCCCGCGCCCCTCAAGGAGTTGTCAGCAAATGGTAGAGATTCTTCAAAAGAGTTGAAACCTACTGGAGCCCAGGGTCTCTTTCTGAAAGGAAAGCTTGGCCCCAGTGCGTAAGGCAAATAAGGAAGGGGGTGGAGTGTTTAGTCAGTAAGATTCTGACACTTATTCCCGCTCCGCTCATGAGCGAGATTCGCCATTGGATGATTATTGCTCGCACAAAAAATAAAAAAATATCACCAAAACTGAAGCTGTATGTATAGCTGGATAAAAAAAGTTTTTGAACGTATATCATCATCAGCCTTATTAATGTCCCCACTGCTGGGGCATAGGCCTCCTCTCTAGGAGAGGGAATGGGCCATAATCCACCACGCGGACCCAGTGAGGCTTGGTGGATGTGACATGTCTTCGAATTTTCGGTTCTAGGACATGCCGAGGAAACTCTCACGATGTTTTCCTTCACCGTTTCGAAAGCAGTGGTAATGAAATAAATTACACAAAGTAATGCGCCTGGCTTGGTTCAACTCACGCACCACTGATCAAAAACGTATATAATATTGAAGAAATTTATTCCCCAAACTTGCCCCTTGTATCCAGCCTAAAGTAGGTTTGGTATCACTTTTTACCCATACATATTCTATTTTTAAACTTTATCTGACTGTACTAAACAATGTGTATCCGAATTGTCAATAAAACAGTATTTAAATAAAAATGATTGATGATGTCAATTCGGACACTGTGCCCAAATATATTGTTTCCGAATCGTTAGCAAGTAAGTTTGCAGCTTAAGTTTGCAGCTGTGTTTGAAACGAATACACACTGTGATCCCGTATCGACCAGGCAACGGAACCTGGATCACGAACTAGGAGCAATAATAACATAAACACCAGTGTATGGTATCATTTGATCGCGTTTGTGGTTCTATGGAAGGACCATATACAGCAGTGGTTGATTACCGGGATGTAACAGAACTGTAACAAACAACTATAGTTATAACCGAAAAAATAAAATAAAACCGAATTTCAATTTAAGAAAGTGATGATGACCACTGATCCTGTACATGATTCTGGAACCCCAGTGGTGAAATTATGCGTTGGTTTTTTTTAATTTTTGAAAAATATTTTTTTTTTTCATTCTTACCTGTATAAAATTATTATTTTAACCAAACCTAAAGATATTTTTGGAAAAAAAAATTAAAAAATCATCAAGATAAATAAAGTCGTTATTCTAATCAAACTTGATGACATTTTAAATTAGGGATGTAATTCATTCATTTTTTTGACAAATATTAGTTTATATACCTACAGCTTTTTTTAAATTTTTATTTAATTTTATTTCCTTCAAAGGATACATAGTAATAAAATAAGAAATATCTGGGTTTACAAGTTTCTAAAATTAGCAACAGGAAACAAAACGTTACTTTGTTTCTCTCTAACGTCCAAAAAGAAGACGAAATAAACAAATGTTACATTTCATACTTCTACTAACAAGGAACTACATCACTAAGGACGGAAAAGCTCAATTTCCGTATTTTTGTCGCATTCATGAATGTTGATAAAAATGCGTCACATAGCTCCAAAAATATAAATCTATATCAGAATCCTTCCGTGAAGCGTCAACATATCTTTCACAGTAGTGCGTAGTTGACGGCCTTGGTGGGAAAAAATACGATAAATAAAAGAAACAGCCTGATATGTTAGCAAACACCATCTGAATATGAAAATCATAGTCGACGTGAACAAATGACAGTTGAAAACATTCAACACAACGCAACGCAATAGTATTTCTGCTCTAAATTTTAAATTGCCAACGGCCGTGTTACATTAATTTCATAGTAATGGCTTTTGTTGCAAAACTTGAATTTTTGAGCTGTTACGTTGTGAACACAGATCTTGGTCTATTGTTATCTGTCTTGATATGGCTACTAACTTCAGTAAAATGTAACATTATGGTTGTAAAGATGGAGACAATGTGTCTACGGCTGTTAGTGTTGTGAATATGTCGTCAAAACTATAAATATGTATCGTTTTCAGAGAACTCATGCAACGCTATTGGGTTGATTATATAGAGAATATCTTTTGTTACTTTAATCTAATGAACTTATTATAGTTAATGTGTTTGACAACAGTAGTGCTGCAATATGCACTTGCTCATCATATATTTAATCTAAAATATGGGTGTCAGTATTGATTCTGATTAGGCGTAGACAGATACTTACTGTAGTTGCTAACAAAAACTAAGTTTAAATGAAAATTTTCAACAACCCCATTAAATTGTAATTTTTTATAGGAGTGTACGTCAATTGCAAGATCGGTAGTTTTACTTGCAATTGACGTATTCCTTCGTATTAATTCCTTTAATACCGTTGTCAGACTCTTCTAGAAGGCATCCAATAAAAGAATCATCTTCCCGTATGTCAGCTTAAATATCAGAACCACACGTAACAAATGTTGGACGTTTATTTTTGGTTAAACTTCTCAGGCTCTGATAAGTTATTTTATCCATGTCTGTTTTTTTAGCTAGCCTGTCCAAGCTGGCAACGTCGCTTTTTGAACATTCTGTATGTTTATCTAAAAGTTACGGAGATTTGACATTTATCAGGGGACCCTAAAAATTGTGGAAAAAAAGGATGGTAAGTTTTTTTTTTAATAACATTTTGGAACTAATAGAAATCTTTCACCTGATAGGATCCTTTCAAAGTTATAATTCTCTTTACGACACCCTCGAGAAAAGGTTGGGTGACTAATTGTCACAAGGGGACAGAAAGCTGTTTCTTTTTTGTTTTTGTATTTTTGAAGGTAACAAGTTATTTATGATTCTGAATTTAATTGAATAGTCCATCACTCAGACGGTCGCGTTATTGTCGAAAAAGCAGAAAATAATCAATTGTGTCATAGTTTTTACTTCCGGGGAAAAAAAACAAACACAACATCAAAAAAACTTTATCTTTACCACGACATTAGAACCTTGTGTGGCCAAATTTTAAATTCAAGAACCTTCTTTCAAGTGCGAAGTTTTTTTTTCAATTACTGGTAAATTCTTATCGATCCAATCTCTATTCAGCAGTAATTCGATCCACAGCATTAGTCAAGAGCCAAGTTAAATTCAAGCGACACCGAACTGGTAGTCAAACATTAGTAAGCAAGCAACGAGCACACGTCCAAGGTCAATTGCTCCACGCAACGCACCATCACTTCCTCGTTGGCAAGCAACTCGCCGCGTCGCCGCTTGGGCAACCACCTCTCACTAGAATTAGGCTCCTGGTTACAACACTACACATTCGCACACATCAAGCCACACTGCTTACACTTAAGGTGGGCCTTCCCCACTCGCCTATCGTCAACGTCACTCATGGTTTAAAAGCTTGTTGCTTCATTTAACGCAATCCAAAGTGATGTTTGATTTTTATTTTATTTATTTTTTAAAGTAATGCGAAAAAAGAGAGATAACACCGAAAAACTCTGTTGGCTTTCGGTAATTCTACGATTTTTCGAATGTATCACAAAACTTGTTCCAGAAATACGTGTTTTTTCCCTTGAGAATGTTTGAAAAAATATGACATCTTTACATTTAAATTTACACAGACTTTTTTACATTTTTAATACAGGAGTACATTATAGAGAGTCAAAATTTACGTAAAATAGCGCATTTTCAGAGGTATTTACTGGATTACTCTTACACAAATTTACGTTTTGATTCCTATAGAAGCCTAGATAATATCCACAAAATATCTGTGTATCAAAAATATCTCAAGAAAGATGTGTCATAACATCATAAACACGTAAGAGCGGTTGTATGAAAATGTACCTCCGTGTGGCCGCTCTTAAATCACTATAACGTACCTACTTCATACCTATTGAGGATTTTTTTACACTACTAAGATTTAAGATCGCCTTGTGTTCGGAATTATGAATCAACTTCTAGTTCATTCGATGTCCTCTTGACTTGTCGAGGAATTCGAATGTTTGAGTTGTTCTTCAATTAAATAAATTGATTGGTTGGTTGAATCATCATCATCATCCTAGCGTTTGTCCCGGTAGCAACCTTGGCTTTCGCCTCGGTGCCCGGGGTCCACTTTCCTTCCTAGACACCTCCACTTCGCTCGTTCTTTTGCGTCCTGGTTGAATGACGGTGCATTATTTTCACCAAGGCCTCGGTGCCCGGGGTCCACTTTCCTTCCTAGACACCTCCACTTCGCTCGGTCTTTTGCGTCCTGGTTGAATGACGGTGCATTATTTTCACCAAGTGAATGTCGCCAATGTTATGTTCGTTTCCTAATCTTTGAAGGGTGCAGATTTTTTGTTAGCAACTTACATTTCATTGTACTAGTTTTTTGCAGCTACTGTTAAACTTAAATTTCATGCATGTTTACTTTTAAACGTTTAAAGTTATTTAGACTTTTATAATACTATTATTATTAATAGAATAGATTTGTATATAAGTGTTGTTGTTTGCAATTAATAAGCTCAAAAATTACTGAACTGATTTTAAAAATAATTCTTTGACCAGTAGAATATTACTTTAGCACTGACATGAGTTATTTAGTTCTTTCATTATGCGGGCGAAGCCGCTGGTAATAAGTAGTATGTAAATATGAATGGTTTATACGGCATTCACCGATCATCTGTCACTGGCAGCCTGGAACATACTGTCACATTTAATTAATGGTATTAATCTAATACATATATTCTAATAGCATTAATATTTCCCTTTTGTATAATATAATCAAAACGCAAAATCTAGTCAATAAATCATTTGTATAATGGCACATTATTATCTACATCCACACTAATATAATAAAGAGGTAAAGTTTGTTTTTTTGTTTGTAGGAGGTAATCTCTAGAACTACTGGTCCGATTGGAAAAATTCTTTATGTGTTGGATAGTCCATTTTTCGAGATAGGTTATATAACATCTCGCTATGACCTATGGGGGCGGAGCAGTAACCACAGACGCGGGTGATGCCGCTGGTAGCCTATAAATTAATAAATCACGCGAGCAAAGCCGCAGGCAAAAGCTAGTTGGTTAATAAAGTGCATGTACAATGTCGTGTTACATAGATAATGGTAGGCATATGTGCTGTTATGTAGACTGAGTGCAACACACTGGGGGCCTTGTCCAACTGCGATTACGTCTAGTCACATTAATTAATAGTCTATTTGATTAACCGCGCCCAACCTTTTTTAGGGTTCCGTAGCGAAAAAGAAAAAAAACGGAATTTGTCATTGGGTGATTTTACCCCCCAAAAAAAACCCTTACAGGATCACTTTGTTGTCCGTCAGTCTGCCTGACTGTCAAGATTTAAAAAAAGCGTGGAGGTATAGAATTGAAATTAAAGCCATATACTAAAGTCTGCGGTCAGTTTAAGCTATGAAAAAATCAAACTAAGTTTAGGAAAAAAAGACGGCCATTTATATCGCAAAAAAAATGTATAGGTAAGTATATAATATTATTTCGACACTCTCAAGGGAATCTAAATTCATAGAGTATGTCCCATTGACCTAGAGCCCTGAAATTTGGCATAAAGCAAGGTCTTAGAGCACAGATCTGATATAGGAATATATTTGAAAACTGAAAATTAACAGTTACATCACTATAAAAAGATTCCATTCGGGAAAATCTCCGTAACTTAGCCTTTTGATCCTCAAGAGAACGCATGCGTTCGCGCGGCATTAACGGAAAGGTTTGCTAATTTTCAGATCTAATTTGCTAATTCATCGGGAATCTAAATATTTTCATAAATGATAAATGATCTTTATTTTGTAAGTAGGTTTTTTTAAAACACTTTTACACGTCATTTTGTTTTTTTTTTATGCTAGATGAGTCCGGTGTTTCCTAGCGGACTACCCTGAGAAGAAACACCGAAACAAACTCAGGAGTCAAAGTCTCTTTTAAAGTCCATACAGAGAATATGTATTGGTCAAATCACATAAGGACCATGCAGATATGCATGATGCATGCATAGGTAAGTTTGTACGGAATCCTCAGTGCGAGAGTCCGACTCGCACTTGCCCTTTTTTTTTGTTTGAGGTCTACACATATTTGCGTTAGATTTAGACAGGTGAACTTAATATGTGCAAATTCATTTAGACATTTTTTTGCTAAAGAAAAAAACCTTATACCTTACATGTACTTTCCGTTTTAACAAGATTAGCACATTCAATTATGGGCTTGGCATAATTATAGCGGTAAGTCCCCTCTTTGAGGAGTGGCTAGATAGACGTCACGGAGTCCACACCGTCGGCATGACGCAGGTCCTCACCGGACATAGTAAGTTTGGGAGGGTACCGGATTCGCGCGGAAGATGATGATGGGTACATTTTGACTATTTACTTGGTTAAAATTCCACTCTAGCTGCCACCCACCAAAGAATTAAGCACTGAATGAACACACATGGTCCGAAGCTATAGTAGTGGCAGGCAGTCGCCTCCTTCTGCAAAGCAGTAATGGTAGTAAAGGAGGAGGCCGCACCCGCAACGTAGGCGCGGGCTTAGCGAATGACGAGAAAAGGATAGCTCGCAGTTCGGTCATCCAGTAACCGTCGCTGAGCGTGAGTTATCAACGGCAGATTGTGTTCCACGCGTACCTCAAGAAGATTATCAGCAAAACCGTAGAGGCCCAGCAGGTTCGAAGCCTACAGGGCCATTGGACGATTGCCGACCTAAAAAAAGCACATTAAATTAATCATGATTGACACGACTGGCATCTGATACTAGGCCTGTTATAGACAAAAATATATGAATTGCGATCAGTTCCAAGAACTGTTAAATAAGTCAACCGTTTAAGTTTTCTTAGGACTCAAGTTATTATATAGCTTTGTTTTAGTTCGGGGAACGAGATATAGCTTCGTAGATGGAAAAGGTGTCTAACTGTATCTGCTGGAGTTTTATGAATGAAAGATGAGTTTAAAACTGATAAAAAGGTATGTTGAAAGTTGGACACGAGTTAATTGAAATCTACACAGTGATACTAACTAATTTAATCATTTATACTCAATTAAAATTAACATCACGTAGACTTTTAAGAAAAGTTTTTATTACTGTCCGTACAACTTATTTTGAGTAAGTGAAATGACAAAGGACGGCTGCAGTAAATAGTTGGTTTTTCAACGACTTTTTGCTTTTAATGTCATCCTTATGCCCACGGAATAGAATTTAAAATCGGTTGAACAACCAGTAAAAAGGTTTCTTTAAATGTATAATTCTAACGCGAATAGAGTATAAGGGAGCAAAGTGTGGACTTTAAACCAATAGTAATTTCCGAGAGATTTATCCGGAACAATGAATGCTGCAAATTGACATAAGAACTTCACAATATTGACTAGAGTTTTAGCACCTCAGCTAAAACGAACAAATATTGTAACATATACGTTATTTAGCGATTGTACTGCACACTAAAGAAAATAAACTGGTGAATATGTTAATCTTGTAATAAAATAAATTAACATAAACATTGCTGTGTGTACTGGCCGTTTATCAGCTCCGCAATGAAATTCAAGGCTGACACCGGGTGTCATGTTGTCCAATGCTTGATAAACTAGGAACAAAGCACGCTAACTGCGCCGGCGCAGGTTCATTCGCAAGCACTCATCGCTTGTTTGAAATGTAATGCGAATATTATGTTACGATCTAACAACGACTTCATTCAGTTTTAGATTATCATGGTATTTAATAATACTTGGTATTATGAACTGGTATGGTCAAATTGTATGCATATGAATGGCGAATGAATAAAGTAACTGATGAATCCGTAGACTTGTAAAATACTAGCTTTTGCCAGCGGCTTCGCCCAACATAGCATAGCATCAGGCTAATAGTGTTTCCAATGCTGAGACGCAGACCTCTTCTCTAGGAAAGCAAAAAGAGCCGTAATCCACCACGCGGGCCGTAGAGCAGCAGAAGAAGATAACTGACTGACCTGTTAGTCTAGTGGTTAGTGGCTCTGACTGGTATGCCAGAGGTCGTGGTTTGATTCTCACCGAGGACAAAAATTTGTGCGATGAATGCGATCATTTGTTGTGTCTGAGAGTGTAATTTATCTACCTTTCGAGTACCGTAATTACAGACACAATTAAATAACAATAGGTTCGCTAATATGTTTGTAGTTAGAAAAATATAGTATGTGTATCAGTTGTCTAGTACTCATAACACATGCAAACAGAGCATGTGCAAGCTTTAGAGTAGACGGCGTTGTGACATAATTATAGAATAATTATTATAACTTGTCGTTGTGGATAACTTGTCGGCTCACTGGCGTTATAATAACGAAACTTCGGACTGTGTTTGAGTTGGAGAAGTCTTGCGTTTAATTCAGAGTTTGCACTAAAGTTTAATTGGGTAGCTCTCAGAATAGATAATTGTAAGATAGACTGAGTCGCAGAGCCGGCGCTGCCCGACTCGCGCCCCGACTGAATACTAATCCCGCATATCTTACCGACCCATTTGTGGATCTTCACAAACTATACAGGTTTGTTAGGTATATATACTTTTTTGTCAATGACAGGTTCCTTTGTCAACAAAGAACCCTTAGAGTTTTGCCAAGTCTGTCTGTCTGTCTGTCCGTCCGTGGATAATCTCAGCGAGTATTAGCACTAGGAAGCTGAAATTTGGTGGATTAAGAAGGAACGGGGTTGATTACCCGTTGGTTACACTATTTCCTGCTACACTCAAGGATGAAGTCATCAGTCTTTAGATGATTTATGCTAACCATAAAAAAAAAAACTCTAAACTATACCTAAGCGTAGGTGGAGCACACGGTGGAGGTTTGCCCTGCTTGGGAAGAGCATCGCCGTGTCCTCGTGGGGGTGATCGGCGGCGGCGACCTCTCGCGCCGGGCCCTGGTTCAGGCCATGGTCCGCAGCGAAGAGGAATGGCAGGCGGTCGCCTCCTTCTGCGAAGCAGTAATGCTCGTAAAGGAGGAGGCCGACCGCATAAGGCAAAGGCAACGGCGTACTCGCCGTAGCCGTCGCCGCCGCGATCCTGCCGATATCCGGCCACCGTAGACACTGGCTCGCGGACGGTGAGCAATGGGTAGCTCGCCGTCCGGTCGTCTGGTAAGACCGAGTCTAAGTCGTCAACGGCGCGCACCGTTCCCGCGCGCCTCAAGGAGTTGTCAGCAAACTGCAGGGGCCCTTCAGGGTCGAAGCCTCCTGGAGTCTAGAGGGTGGTGGAAAACTGTTACCTCGACTCCAGGAATAAGGCAAGGAAGGTACGGGGTAGGTTTTTTAGTCAGTAAGAGTCTGACACTGGTCTCCCGCTCCGCCCAAGAGCGGGTTTCGTCATTGGATGATTTTCACCTACCATAAAAAAAAAAAAACCTAAGCGTAGGTAATGTTATGTCTACCACGTATCGATGGCGAAGCTTGGTACGTCAGCAATTTGCTACTACGATGCACTATTGCAAAATACAAACCCTGCAGCTGTTTCATTTGGGGAGTACTAATATTTCACGTTCCACTTGGGATTCTATTTGTACATTACTGCAACGTTTGAACCCATTAGGTTATTGCAGTACTTGGGTTCGTATCATGGTAATATATGGGCCTTGTGTTGCCAACACTCGAAGATTCTCGCCTCAAAGATTGATTGCCACAGTCTTGCCATAAACAAAAATATTTGTGCACTAGAAAATGGCATAGCATTTGCCTTATTATGTTCCCACGGCTGGGAATCAGGCATCATTTCTAGTGGTGTTGGTCTGTCACATGTTGGTTGGGATGTCACATGTCTTCGAATTTTTGGTTCTAAGACATGCCGGTTTCCTCACTATGTTTTCCTTCATAATTTTGAGAGCAGCAGAAAATACATGCCTACACTTAATTATTCGTATTTATACAATTGCTTTGTATTACGGAAATATGTTTTTAACGTTACATATCATTTATTAGACAATTATCACGACCTGTGGTTTCCGTCTTTCCGGTGCCTCCGGGGATTTTTTTTAAACTTTGCCAAATCTAGGACGGTGTATTCTGATTGCGCAACCAACACGTAAACCCGGTAGGTACAAATATCTGCAGGCCATACTTTTTTTTGTGTGGGAATCGAACCCGTAACAGCTGAATAAGCCACTGCACTAAATTTTAAATTTTCTTTCTCTTCCTCAGTTAAAGAGATAGAATCCACGAAGGGATGCTGAGATAGTTTTGAATATGAATATGGAGAAAGAAATGATGGATTAAGTGATCTCAAATAATGACAAAAGTCTCCTCATCTTTTTTTATGGTGGGAAACATCATCGAATGATGAATCCTGCCCTTGGGCACAGCAGGAGACAGTGACTTCTACTGTCTAAACGACTTACCATTCCTTCTTGCCTCTATTCCGGGGCCCCGGTGTTCCGCTTTCGCATCAATCCTTGGCCCCAGAAGGAAGTCTCCTCATCTGAATCTTCACCTTCTCTATTCAGAAAAGAGACAAATATTGAGTTGAGGCCAAAAGACACAATCCTACCTAAGTTTGTAAAAGATATTGGAGTATAACAAAAACAGTAGAGTTGAAGTATAATATTATACTTCAATATTATGGTTGTTACTACATTCTATCTCTTTCCTATTCATAAGTATTGTTTAAATGGATATAAGTTCCTTGTCAGAACTGGACTGGAAAGTGAAATCTTGAAGGTGCAGTTCGAACCTCAGCGGCAGGCTGTGGACGTAGGCAGCACTGATCGTCCGCAAGCCCGCCCTAATTGTAACAGGAAATAAACACCATGAAGCATGAGGAAATAAAAGAGCAGTGTTTATTTGGTGACCAACTAACTCTAACAAAAGACATACTGCTCTACTAACCTCAAATAAACTACAATAAGGGCCAGAGTATATTCCCACAGATTCTCACTCCTCATTCCTAAATTATATTCCGGTTTGCTTTGTGAAATTGGAGTGATTGCTCTTATTTACTGCTTATTCATGCGTGCCACTGTTTATTAGCACAGAGACACTAAAGCATTTTAAACATCTTGGCAAGCTCGTAACCCCTAATTAAGAACCGCGCAGCTCTCGGTACGAGTGTTTGAAACAAAAGGTTTCAACACATTAATACATTGTGCACTTAATAAAACAAGGTGTTTGCCCAAAACAAACGCACGCCAAAATAGCTTTGGATGTGGTCCCAATATGTGGTCTTTGTTTCAGAATGCGAGCGTTATTCAGCAATGAAATTATAAATAAACAGTTTTTACGTGCCTCGTGTTATTGCCATTCTTTTATTTGTTTTATGTGCAAATATTTTGAACGATAAGTTGGAATACATCGCATGTTTAGTGCGCTGCCGCTGGCTGCGACGAGGTACATAAACGATACACACAGAGGTCTCAGATGCTTGCTTCATTATTGTCTCTTGGACCGCATATAATTGCATTCCAAGCATGAATGTGTAGGTCCACGCTCCGTGAAATTGCCAGCTACAGGAAAATTCAAACATTTTTGTACTGATTCTCACACATTATAAATTGATAAATTTCGAGAGTGTGTGTTTATAGAAAGCAAATGGAATTCGAATGACTATAACATAGATACTACTGCTCTTTGTGGTCTCCTAGGTAGGTAAGTAAGTACTACATTCAACTGAATGCTCGTCGATGGAGAAGCATTCCATTCAACTCGTTATCTTTATAATATGTGACAGGTGACATACAACCAGTAAGCCGTTTATGCCTTAAATGGTAAACGATTGATATACTTACAGTAGGAAAAAAATGTTATTTCGCATTCATAATGTGTTAGTAAACAAAGTGGATACGCAATACGCGTAATGCGTAGATGATCAATTTTAACATTTAAATTGGTTATTGAGAACAAAGGGGCATGTTTATAACCCAGCCCAAGGTCAGATTTTGATTGTAACGTGACTGTGGGCGCCACGGTAGGTACCCGTACCTACTACGTGGTCGGTGCCTTCAAATTCCACCACGTGGCAAATTGGCGTTACAATGAGATTTATATCGCGCAATCATTTTTTCTCTGGTCATTATGTTCCGATGAATAATACCCGTGAGATAAAATAATATCTACACTTTTGTTTAATCTTTGTTTAACCTTCAAAGTTGTTCGCTAATCTTAGGATTAAAGAAAACCCAAGTCTCAATTAAGTGCTGACTTGGATGACTTATAAATCCAGCTAAGACGTATTTTGTAATTCTTAAGAGCCGCATTAAAGATTACTCAATTCTCAAGCTCAAAATTCTTGGGGTAAAGTTTTCATCTACCCTCAATTTCGGCTCATTACATCGAGGCAAAAGCTCATCAGGCTGCAAAATAAATATGGGGACAAAAGCAAGGGTAAAACGGTACTTCACGCTAGAACAGCTGTTAAATACTTATCAAGCACAAGTTCGATCTCGTATCAAGTAAGTAATAGTCTCATCTTTGGGAGGGATCTGCTAAATATTGGTGAGATGTATTAGAGTCAGATAACCGTACGGACGGCGTTGCGTCAATGGTACATGGTGGACAAACCTGCCAATAAATCATTTTGGAAACACATTTATTTCATGTAGAGCTAAGCAGTGTCATTCTTAAAAGTCTGCTTTTTCTGATAGCTAAAAATTAACTTTCTTTAAGTCAAGAGTGCATAAGTTACTTCAAGGCAAGCTTGCTATGACAGCGGTCAAACGCGATCTATCTACAATAAATAAAAAAAATCAAAAAATCTGATAATTCCATGCAAACCATAGGGCGAGATACATTCAACTACAAACACTACTATAGTATAGTTGATTTGTTAATGTCTTAGCTACTAATCCATGAACTCTTCATGTACGCCCTTCTATAATAGAACTCACTAATTAAAAAGAAACAATAGCACAATTACAATTACTAGACAACATGATCACCTCTTAATGATATATGGGCTGATTATTTTATTTCGTAACAATGGCAACCTCTTATCGTCTTAATCAATACGCTGTTAATTCTTTATCAATAGCTCAATTATGATCTCATAAAACTAACTTCCGCGAAGAAACCTAACTAAACAGGAGAAAGGCGCGAGGCTTCAGCTCCATATTAAAATCTAGAAAGGTAGTAGACGGACTGTACCTAGTGAATCTTTCATAGTACCTATATAACGTTCATTGACATTATATAACAATTTGTCGTCGTAATCACTTGGCTAATGAACCAGCTTCCTTACAATATGATATAATACTTAATAAAATATTATTGCTTCCTTATAAATAGGGCTTCTTAGCTCACACCTTTAGCTATAGCATCCCGCACCTTCATGTAAAGATTTGAGCTTGAACTGATTATTCGAAGCAGTTCTCATGAGTCGTGAAACTTTTAGACCGGGCATTCGATCCAAAGTTCCACCAATAAAAATATGTTTTTGTTTGTGTGTAATAGGAGGAGAAGTTATTTGATGACTTCCCTATTAAAAAATATTACCTATTTATGAAAACCTTGGACTACTAGCCCACTTGTTGGAGTATATACCAATAAAGATATGTTTGAGTGTTGCTTGGGCACAGATCCTTTCAATACTGTTTGCTTACGGTTAGTTAAACGAGTATTCTACAGCCCATGACTTCACATGACTAGTGTATAATTTGTGACGCATCGATAATTTATTTTCAGAACCTAGCTGGTACAACATAGTCCCGACCTCTTGAGCGGTTCGTGGATATAATAGCTCATAAAAATGACCGCCTCCTTCTTTCCACCCCTTTAAACAGTAAGGAAAAAAAACCGTCCAGCTTCCACCTTCACCTTCAGTCAATTTTCTTTTTCACTGGTCCTGCCGCAAAGTTCTTATGGATAGTTAGAATCTAAAAAACCTGAAACCAAGGAGTATCGTGATGACCAGTAACTGTACCGGACATTACGATACTCTTGGTAAGACTTGCGACCCAGTGGTCGTGGAAGTCTGATAGGCAGTCTCTCCACGAAAAACACAGGTATTCACTAGTATCCGGCTAGACTGGAAGTAAACCTCATGGTTAGTTGGGAAAAAGCGAGAAAGATAATGAAGACGAACGGTGCCGACGCACAAATGCGTCTCACATCCATCGACTTACCGCACGCCTCACCAGGTCAGCATTCCACCTTGTCGGCCTTCTAACGCTGTGTCTTCCGATACGCGGTCGCCACTTCGAAGCCTTTCGACCTTCGACCTTCCATTCTGTGAGCAATGTGCCCGCCCACAGCCACTTGAATTTTGAGATTTTTCTTCGGGCAATGTCGGTAACCTTGGTAATCATAAACAATTTACTCCATTAAACAGGGTTTTGTAACATTGTTTTTAAATAATTTAGTCTAGTGCCTTATTTGGTGATAGTTGATAGTGAGACACTCTATTTTCTTAGGAGCCTGTTCATTCTAACCTTGAAATCACCTGAATTATAATCAGACAGTAAGAGCACTGTAGGCTAATTTTTTCAGTTCTTCGATGTACGAAGTATAAACGATGAGGCAAAACACTAATTCCAGATCGTAGAAGTTTCAACAACGTAAGGGATACTCACCGTTTGTCGGGTTGCTCGATGTCCGATGCGTTCCCACGCGCTCCAGAACTCTAAGCTTGTAGATTAGATCTTCGAAGTCTGGATCACCAATTATTGTGTTGCATTCTTGTAGGCTAATGGTAGCAAAAAGTCTTCTAGGTGGAATGTAAATGTCAAAGAGCTAGTTTCAGAATAATTAGTACTTATTGAGATAAGTATGCTATTAAGCATGACAGCATTAGTGCTGTCGTACTTAACAGCATAACTTAAGTGACTTTGAACCTGTTTCAATGGAATCTAACCAAATGGATCCGGATATTATATAATAGGTCAGATTGGAATTTGTTTTGTTTCAGTCGTTGTTGATTTTAAGTGCAGTATAGTACCTATAAGCTTTATACTTATTAGTTTCACCTGTCCCGATGTTTGTCATGAAACTTTGCAAATCAAATTTGATTCATTTCTCGGTTATAGTTTGGGCTAAAATTTTGCATACCTGTAAATTGCGTGACAATGCTATATTATGATGAGGACCTGATCTGATGACAGAGCTGGAAAGTGGTTATAGGAGCTCGGTAATTAGAGGACACAATCCCATAGCGTTTGGGTTCGTGTGATTTGAAGGAGTATTTTGGTGTTAGATGGGAACCAGGGTCTGGTGATGGAACTGGAAGAATTCCACAGAAAATCGGTACTACAATAAGATAACCGTAACGTGTTTTTGTGTTTTTTAAAATGTTTGAGGTATCCATTTAGATTCAAGACTACATACAGGATGTTTTTTTAAATCATCAAAATCATCAATCAAATGAAATCATCTTCAAACAAACTGCGGCAAGAATACCCAGATATGATAAAGATAATTAATTTGAAGTTACAGAGAAAATACTGACCAACGATGATAAAAACAGAGCCGTTTTTTATTCAGTTAAAAACTTATTAATGTTTATGCGATTAATTTGAACTACACTGGCATTCAAAATTCAGTACCATACATTTAATTGCATGTTTATTGAGGCTTGTACAGACCGTTTTAACGCTGTGCTTCGAAAAAAATTGGCTTCACTGCTGAATAGACTCCGTGGCCGCCCCAAAAGCATTCTACTTGTTGTGGCTGGAAGGCAAGATAGCCCGCATATGAGGGTTTTTATAATTCGTACAAAATCGTGTCGTGTCTTAATTTATAATTAAGTACTAACATAGGATAAGGATACCTACTAACCAAATAGATCTGTGTTGGCCGAGTATGAAATAAATGATTATCATTTAATGCGATTTTTCTGAAGCTGTTAAAGTAAGAGTATTGAAATAAAAACGGGTGATGAACGGTAACAAATAGTAATACACGATAACGCCCTGCTATAAACCGCTCAAGTACATTCAGGAGGCTTGAATCAGATTGAAGCGTTCATGGCCATCAAGTAGTCCAAACTCAAACTCAAAGCATTATTTCATTTTATTATTATTTTAATTATACCAGTTACATTTTGAATTGTCAAGGCCGGTTAGTCATAAAAAGGTGGAATTATTTTCACGTTTCAAAGCGTAGATCTCTAAAAAGAAAAATCTGCATGTATCTTCGTCCTCAAACACACCTGGATTGCGCTCTTCAGGCTATTCATAAGCTGCAGACCACTTATGACCACTCTCAGGGCCATGAAACCGGCCTTAATAGAACAATACGAGAATATTCTACAACGTCGTCTACGTAACTTCGTCTTCAGTATTCTAAACCTGCTTGAAGCTGTAATCAAAGTCAGAGGGAGCAATACCAGTTATTAAAATGGAAATAAGATGTAAAACACTTATATGTAATTAATATTGTTTGAATTTTTTACCAGTACGTTGTAAATGTTTTTTTTTTTTTGTTTTTGTCTTTTTTTTGAGTTGCTAATGTACATTATTAATGTATAATTACAATTTAGTTATTTATTGTTAAAAAAATTGAGTGTTTTAGCATAGCGCGTTGAAAACAGTCATGAAAATAGTGTAAGGGGTTTTTGCGAGTTGGTTTAAACTTTCAACTTAATTTGAAGCTTTAAAAAAAATCTAATAAATTATAGCTTCAAAGAAAATTGACAAAATATACTATAGAACATTTTTTATTTCAAAACACCAACTTTAACAGTTTAGGACAAATTGCAATTTTAAAAGTGTGATATAAACTTTTGAAGGCCAGTGTAGCTCAACAATAAGAGCAATTACAACTTAAGAGTTGCTAATACATTTGGCAGGTTAATAACAATGCAAACTGTTGACAAATTATAGTTCACAATCATTGTAGACACGATATACATCTAGTTATCGCTTTAAACTTTATTATGTATTTATAAGTTACATAATTGGTTTAGCACAAGCGGTACGGAATGTTGAGCTTTAGGTAACAATCGGAGTGGGTTTATTATTTTAGTTTTTTTTTTACTTCTATATATCATTTTTGTCGAAACATATACACATCTTGAGGAAACCAGATTGTCCTAGAACCAAAAATTCGAAGATATTTGACCTCTACAAATTCGCCATTCGAACACCAGCATCCTGGAACACTAAGCAAGAAGGAACATCAAAGTGAGTTTTAATTAGTAAAAGTGTAATCCACACATCCCTACAGCGAGAAAAACTAATGAATGGTTTTCCACCTAAAAAAACCCCTTCATAAAATTGCCATTTGTTTTTATTTGTGTAATGTGTTTAGTGACGTTTTACCCAAAACCCACTATTCTATATTAATTATACTAAGAACAAATAAGAAAATGTACATAACTTAACTCGATTAGATAATCTAAAGGTCTGAGATTTTCCAGCCTTGAGACGGAGTCATCAGAAATTCTCGGAAACCGTTTATAACTGTCAAAACCAGTTAACCTAATATAAAACCGACTAATTTGGCAAGTTTAATTAATCACTTAAGAGGCAGGCCACGCATAATATCTTGAAATATATTATTACAAGTTTAGAACAAAAAACTTCGAAGTGACGTGCGGTGAATCCTTGAATCTCTATAAAAAAAAATGTTTTTTTGCTATTTCCTCATTATTTTTTTAGCATAACTAGATGCTTTATGAAGTAGTCTGATCGAATATCCGGGTCATGTTAACTAATACATCGTAATTATCTGAGAAAAACTATATCCATTTATGTTTAACATTTTCCTTCCATGGAACAATGCGAGGATAATGTAATTGTACGTAGGTACGGAATTTGTTGTAAATATATACGTACTGTAAGTACTGTAAGCCAAGGTTGAATGAGGTTAAATGTACCCAGGTGTTTAAAGAATTATGTACCTATATTTAAATCTCTAACAACATCTAACAACATCGTCTAAACCGCTAGTCCGTATATTTTGAAAAATATATATGTTAAACTAGACTACTTTTCTAATAATCTTATGTACAAATATTTGCTTTTACTTTTATTGAACTTTGTGTAATTTATTTTCAAAGTAATGTCTAACACAGACAAAAAAGCAAAGATCAGTCAAAAATCATTAGGTGTATTTTTATGAGACTTTCACAAACTAAAAGATGATTTTATTACCAATCTTTAGTTTAGCTTTAATTAATATCGTGTTTAATAAATGAAGGACAAATTATAATTATAAAAGACGAACAATCTTGATGCGCTGGAAGTGACGCTAACACCTCTTTTGTTGTCTCAAGATCGTTTAGTGTCGTCTTAATGAACTTTAACATTCTAATTTTAAAACGGTTGATTGTCAGTGTCATAACAATCGCATAACATTCTAAATGCTCAATCACTTTCGTAATCTTTTGTAAGGCTCAGTTCACACGACAGCCATACAGATCAATTTTCTTTGTATCATGTATTGTTTTCCCGGTATTTAATGGTGTCACAGTGTGTGAATGCTACTATTATCTGCGTAATTTAATTGTTTAATAAGTAATAATCAAGTTGTGTTATAAAATGGAACATTACGTTTAAGAAAAGCTGCAGGCATTACATTGTTCATAAATATTGTTTCGGGGGCATTCATTCATTACGCATAATGAATATTACTAGATTTTGAGCCCCTTCGCCCCTCGAATAAGAAAAAAAAGAATACGCTGGTCCCTTTCCGTTGTTTAATGTAAATGAATAAAATAATATAGAAACGTATGGTTGGTTATTTTTTAAATTATCAATTTTAGAAACGTTTAAAAGTGTATCGTTTACGCAAACAAGTAAAGTTTACAAGCGAGGAGGCATAATGAAGTTACCATGGCAATAGTTTACCCGTGAGCATACGAGCCCACACCTTTTCAGATCTTTGCTTTGTATATTTTTGTGATTGTATGTAAAAAATATTATCAAGGGGTGGGAGGTCCCTCCCACCCCTTGTAAGGAAAATAAGACATGGTCGATCCCCCTCCCCCTCTAAATCGTGTTTCTTACGTAATAAATGAATGGCCCCTTCTGAAACTTCTCTTTGTGTTCGATTTGATCAGTTTATTCGCGCGAGTACAGCGCAGTAGTCTGACTCATTCTCTATTATTTGGACAATTGTAAAGAAACTGGAATGAAAAAGGTGTTAATTTTTTAGTTAATGAAGAGGTAAAAGGCACAGTTCAATTACCCCAACACGAGAAGGTTTTCCTTCTTCATTATCGACTTTTCTCGTGACTATTTGCTTTTTATTTTATTGAACAACTCATATTTGTTTATCCATATTAGTACCGAGGCGGATGTACACCATCTTAGCTAAACTTAGCTATTCAGTAGGATTATAGATTATATATATTATTGGAAATAACTCAAATAACCCGATCTTTATATTTAGAAATTTAAAAAACAATCCCACAGTCCAAAAGGCGATTAAATAAAACATTTAATTAGTTTGTTTAGAGACTTGAAAAAATATTAGTTGAAATAGAATTTGTTTTCCTTTAATACGGTCAACAGTTTCATTGATAAGTCGATAAAATGGTCTGAGTACAACAATACCTATATTAAATAAATTTCTTATACTTTGTAAGAATACTATTATAAAGAAATAAAAATTACAATTTTATATGCAAAAGTAATCTCTTAAATTTCATGACAGACACTGAAAATTCTTCAACTAGTACAATGTTATTTTATCAATGAGTAATACATAAAAAAAATGTTGGCGAAGTCAATAGTACGGAAGCCGTGTTGACAACGGAACGTCACAATGCGATTCTGTCATAAAGTGTAGGCCACGAGTGACCAACCAGTCGATCACGCTCGACTGGTCGATCTTGGCTATTAATCCAGTCGATCCTGGTAAGCGTGTTTAATTTTAGGCCATAATATCTATGATGCAGGATATAGCTGCACTTTCTATTAACTGTTACACCAGTAACTTCATGTTAGTCGAAAAAAAAAGTCACACATATTCGTGGCAAGTTACAAATTTAAAGTCGCTCACTTTTTTTGTACTGATTGTTAAATAATGACTTTGTATTTGGTAGATCTCGCCAGTAAATAGTAGATTGTGGGTCAAATCAAGCCACTTCTAGTCTAGGCTGAGTTGGCGCGAATCAGACGCAGTCTCCTTTTTCTCGGCATCCGTGTGAACAGCGTGCAGTCTGGGCTCTGTCTCACTGCGTTGTGAACCATCATAATAAATTAGTTAATGGAGTAATTCGTATATTGCTCGTTGCCCTTTCATTGCTCGCCAAATCCAGTATTTGGATGTTTTTTTTTTATGGTAGGTAAAAATCATCCAATGACGAGTCCCGCTCGTGTGCGGAGCGGGAAACAGTGTCAGACTCTTACTGACTAAAGAACCTACCCCATTCCTCCCTTGCCTTTTTCCCAGAGCCCCGGTATAACGCTTTCGCACCAACCCTCGGCTCCAGGAGGCAGTATTTGGATGATGGATTTTCACTGAGATCGGCGTTGTGTATTAACACAAAAATATACATTTCTACTTTCATTCGGATGAAGCCGCTAACAGAAGCTAGAAGGTTTAGTTTTTGACGTTCCAAATTCAAATCTTATTATTCCCTTAGGATCGCGTACTACATTACTTCCCTAGAGAGATAATGACTTAGTCAAAGGACCACTAACGATTAGATCCATAGGTCAGTCAACAAACAAAATAACACGAGATGTTTTATATTTTACTGACTTCACTTAAACGGTAGTGACAGTTATTAGAATCGTTTCATAAACAGACAAGACGCTTACGTTTAATAAACAGGACAATATAATTTCCTTATGCAATCGATAAGCAGGTAGAGCATAAAATTGTCTAACATTGTAGACCGGATCAATCACCTATGAACCGAGCCATGGCTATAAATCGGTCATGGCATGCGATCGCAACAGACTAGTGCAAATTGTAAAGCCACTAGCTTTTGTTACGGATTCGCTTGCGTTTATTTAAATTTACAAATAATATTGTTTGTACTTGAAAAAAATGCTGTGGACCCATCCCCACTAGCCTATAGACGTTTAAAGCTTGTTGCTTCATCTAATGCAATCCAACGCTATTTTTGTTGCAAAGGCAATGCGAAAAAAGAGGGATAACGCCTGAAAACTCTGTTGACAGTCGGTTATTCTGTGATTTAGTAAAATATTTCAAAAAACTTGTTCAAGGAAATATCTCATTTTTTTTTTAAACCACTTAATTTCTGGAAAAAAAATAGTCTTCAGAATCTCGATTATATGTGCATGGCTTTATATACATAGATACCTATTTTATCTAATCAGATTTTCAAATTTCTTTGCCGGATCGATTAGAGTAGATAGTAAAAAAATAAAATTGTTAAATTATTTTCTGCTACGCCCCCGCAACGCACGGGTGCAATGCTGATATTAAATATATTATGCGTATATTATTAAATAAACAAAATATATTATTATATGTACATATAAACTTTACTCTGAAATCATCTATCTATTAAAAAACCGCATCAAAAATCGCTGCGTAGTTTTAAAGAGCTAAGCATACTTAGGGACAGACAGCAGGTAGTGACTTTGTTTTACTATGTAGTGATAAAGAATACGAATAAGGATTAATTCCTAGTCACAAACAATTTACGGTACGCTACCATCGAGTTTAAAAACAAAGGTTTCTAATAATAGTTTCTTGTAGTATAATAGTTATAATATGATTCAATCATGATTCAACCACTCAACCCACTGAGAATCTAATAAACGACTCAAGTGTTATATTGACTCGACGCAATGCTGAAGTCTACTGGTGCTAAGGGATGACGTAAAAAAAAACTACTTATTTGATCTCGTTCAAACCCATTTTCATTCTTAATTTAGAATTTACAGGGGGTGGGGGGACATTTTACCAGTTTGGAAGTGTCTCATGCTCAAACTACTCAGTTTTTCAGAAAATTTTGTGTTTTAGTTTTATGGATGGGGTAACCCGAAAATTAAATCTTAAAGCGATTTACAAAATAACCTTTCAACAGTATAGATTTATAGTTACGGAACAAATTAGCTGTGACATACGGACGGACAGACAGACAGACATGACGAATCTATAAGGGTTCCGTTTTTTGCCAATTGGCAACGAAACCCTAAAAATGCTCTTCAGAAACTATTTGATTCCGTCACCATGTACCTATATACAAAATGTTATGTCATGATGATCAGTATTACCTTTCTAATACCGTAATTAGAGACATAATATAAAGACAGACAAGGCTCAACAGTTTAATCTTTTGCTACGCGAAACGCGGCGTTCGCACACCTATTGAGCTTTAATTGTGTCTGTAATTACCGTTTAGACGTAAAAACTAACAAACAAACTTACTTTCGCATATTAGTTAGTTGAAATATTGACTCTACTCGGTGCAAGCAAAGATCTACAAACACACTCCACGATAAATCATAACCAAATAACCCCTATTATTGAAATGGAAATGATAATCCAGTTTCACTTTTCAATAGCAATATCCTACGGTCATATAATTATATAGGTACAGCTGTATCGTAATGAATATCCACTTGAAGCTCGACCAGAGTTTAGGATTGTGTTTCACGGGTCATTGAACTTTATCAACGAAATCGAAAACGATTAGGAAAATGTTGGGAAATGTAACAGTGAATTTCGAGGACGGTATTTGGGATTTTCACCCTTTTTATTATACATTTTTTGAAATTGTGTTAGGTGTGTAATGGAATTGCGATGAGAATGGACTTTAGGGTAAAAAGTACAAAAACATTTTTTGATGAAATCGGGATGATAAATGGTTTTTATTTTGGAAATTGAAACATAAAAAGAACACTTTAAAAATAACGTTTTAACACACGTGTTCCACGATACTGGGTTCATGGATTATCATGGACCCAGAAGGAAAGACCAGGAGTTGGTTTTTCAGTCAGTGAAAGTCTGACATCATCTCCTGCCCCAAACAAGGGCGCGGAGGTACCATTGGATGATATTTTCCTATACACGAGACTTTTTTCGTCAATTTAAATTAGATCAGGCCGATGTTTCCAATCTTTTTTTTTTTTTATGGTAGGTGAAAATCATCCAATGACGAAACCCGCTCTTGGGCGGAGCGGGAGACCAGTGTCAGACTCTTACTGACTAAAAAACCTACCCCGTACCTTCCTTGCCTTATTCCTGGAGTCGAGGTAACAGTTTTCCACCACCCTCTAGGCTCCAGGAGGCTTCGACCCCGAAGGGCCCCTGCAGTTTGCTGACAACTCCTTGAGGCGCGCGGGAACGGTGCGCGCCGTTGACGACTTGGACTCGGTCTTACCAGACGACCGGACGGCGAGCTACCCATTGCTCACCGTCCTCGAGCCAGTGTCTACGGTGGCCGGATATCGGCGATGTTTCCAATCTGACAATCTAGAAAAGAAAACACCGAAACAGATTCAGAAGTAAGTCTCTTTTAGGGTGCATACAATGAACATTGAACATCTAACTAATGGTTAAATCATAGGAAAAACATGCAGATTAATGTCTGAGATGGTTTTGTTTTTTCTTTGTAGTCATAGTCGTAGTTTAAGGGTTCTATCACATTATGAGAAATTTGTGACGGACGGGAAACTACAGGACCCTACAATGTGCGCGTCCGACACGCTCTTAGCAGTTTTTTCTTTTATAGTAGACCACAACGCGACGTCTTCTCGGACTTGGTCTTTACCAGATGACTGGCGAGTTACCAATTACTCATCATCCTCAAAAACCTATGGCGGCCGGGAATCATTTTGCGACATTCGACCGGTGTGCCCATGCTTTAGAATTGCGTGCTTCTTGCCTGGTAATTCTTTCGAACAATTCCGAAGTCTTGGTGTGACCTGCCTCTAACTCCTACATTATGCCCTTCAATAGAGAATTCACCCTATGCCATTAGATCCTAATGATTGCTAATTACTACCCATACCATACATAGGTACCAGGCTATCTTCGTCCAAGACTAGTAAGAGCGCATGTAAGGAACAGGTTACTTAATGGTGCCAGTATGCAATGAGCTGCAAGCCGTCACCGTGCAGTCGTGCACTATTGCGTGAAGTGATTGCTATTCATGTCTCAAGCGGTATTAACACACTTTCGAGACAGACTCGTAGACTATAGTACATACCTCTACTTTCTCCATTTACTAAAAATATTGTGATTGATCTATAACTCACCTAGGACACAAGTCCAATTTTTTTATCATTACACTTACTCGAAAACCTGGCCTGATCCCCTGATTTTAGGAATGCAATAGACAGTTTTCCGCACTAGTGCGTGTTCTCACCCCGCCTCAATTTTATTACATTTATCGTATCAGGCTGGGCGAGCGACAACCACCACGAGGCTCGCGACAACCACCACGAATAGTCGTAAGTGTATTGAAAAACATCGCTTGATACACATGCAAAGTCACTGCAGCCTTCAGCTCTATAACACACGAAAACGCAATGACAAACTTTCTGCACTTGTATCAAAATTTACTATTTTAATGGTCGCGTTTGATCACGATGTCAACTGACGGTAAGCAATGATGTGGTAGACGATGGAGCACTCTTACTTAGGAGTAACCTATTCTCTATTGATTTAAAGACGCCTAGACTGAGTACACCTCTCTGCTTCCTCGATTTTACATAAACACATATTGTAATTGATTAATAACTCACTTAGACCACAGAATTTTTTTTTTATTACTATTGATAGGTGCGATTTTGACCACTATCTCATCGGCCCCTCTAGCCAACTTTACTATCGTTTCATGACGAGTCTCTTTCTACAATCGAAACGCCTCAGCGTAAGTATTAATTACATCATAAAACTACAGATTTTAGTGATGATCATTGTAGAAACGATTACATTTCGTTCTATCATTTTGAATTATTTGAACTTGGCTACTAATTTGGTTGACATGAAGTCATTGACATGAAATTGACATGAACAAAACTATTGATATTGTCACAAAATATTATTTTATTATTACAAATTAAGTTGAACAGTACTTGGCTTCTATGCGATCTCAAGCACTTTTTACGATGGAAGAATTGTGTAGAGAAACTTGGCCTTTTTTATATTTTATGTTTTTGGTGGAATTTGGTTGACATGAAGTGATTCCCATACATTTCATTGGTTGTTTACTAGCGTTAACGATGGTATCAACTTGGCTAGGGGGGCTGACGATAAGCAATGATGTGGTCGACGATTGAGCACGCTGGCGTAAAAGTATCCTATTTCCTCTTGACTTGACTTAAAGACCCCAAGGCTATACCTATCAGGAAACACATACTCTCGTAGAAAATTCCGCTCCTTAGCTGTACGTACAACAAATGTATTAATTAGCCATTACTAACTCATTTTATATGTTAATCATTTTAAGTTACAGAACATGACATGATAGGGTAAACCACAAAGTTAAAATAGGTAACGAATTAGACAACAATTTGTGAAAAATAAACATAGGAGCATAATCATTTAAATGTTTCAACAGCATCCCGTTGTGTGCTTAAACACACTTTTTGTTCATGTTTCTCAGTTTATATTAAAATATTTACACAACACACAAATATATTCGTATTTAATTGACAAGTACATCATGTTTTAACAGCTCGTAGCTAACATCGAGTTAAATATTGTTTGTAGAACATAATATATATAATCTATGCAACCCTTGATTATCAATTAACTTTGACGCAATATAGTACATTGTTTTATATGTAACTGTTGTTGTATTGAGCGGTGCTTAAAAAGCAGCAATCTTAGAGATGTTTCAAGGAGTTTAGTGCGCGCCATACATACAGGTTTTGCCGTCTGATTCCCAACGAAACTGGTTCCTTGTCCGTAACGCCCGCCCGTCTGCCTCGCCCAAACAATGATGCCGTGCAAAAAATACAAAACTCACTCGCAACATATAAACATATCAATAGCTGAACTTAACGAGAACCAAATGTCAAAAGTGAACAACTAAAAAAATAACATCTACTAGTTGCAAATTAACACATGTTTTAAACTAAAGACTAATGACAAAAAAAATCCACGAGCAATTACAAGATTTCAAGGTTTTAGAGTACTTTATTATTAATTAATTTTAAATTTAACGAAGCATGGTGACTTAAATAATCACCGACGTGGTAGTTTGTGTTTATTACTTAAAATAAAGTATATAGGTTCGTTAGAGTAACTTTTATAAAACAAGTTAGATAGGTACCTACTTCTTTTCTCAAAGTTACTCTAACAAGACCACTAAATGTTTCAAGTACTTGCAACATAGAACTATTGTAGCAGATGCTAAAACGTTATTAATATTTGAGGCTCTGAAACTGTTGTAGCAAGTGCAACTAAGTACTGAGTACAGCCTCTCTGTTATCTCTCGGCAGTATTCGACAGGCTCTATTGATGTACTTTAAACTCTCCTTCCTCTTTGAAATATTGTTGCACATAATTTCCTTGTAGCTATTTATATTGTTAAAAGAAAAACAATTTCAACAAAAGCTGTTTCTAATAAGACAACTCCCAAAAATTTCCTAAAACCCTTGGGATAGGGAAACCTCGACCGCTTTCCTGTCCCAAGGGTTTTTGGATGGTTGAAGGCCACTTTCCAGTGAACGTAAAATTTTGAAAGGTTAAAAGTTTTACCAAATTGGAGAAGTTATTACAAGATCATGGAATTCGAATGTTCTGGTTCTTAAAATAAAGTTCAATAACTATGCATATAGCCAGAATGGATAATCCCTCTTTGAATAGTGACTAGAGAAACGTCACGGCGTCCCCACTGGCAAGTTTAGGAGATACCATTGTGCATTGTGCGGACCGCCCGGAGGACATGGTGGAGCATACGGTGAAGGTGCGCCCCGCTTTGGCGGAACATTACCATGTCCTTATCGAGGTAATCGGCAGCAATGACCATTGGCACCGGACTCTGATTCAGGTCATGGCTCAGAACAAGAGAATGGGATGCAGTGGTTTTTTTCAGTAAGTAATGCTAGCGAAGGAGATGGCCCACTAGAGCCGCGGGCAATTAATAAGGAAACTCGTAATTCCTGAACCCAGGTATTGTATAATACCACGCACTGCCCAGAGCAGATTGGATGTCATATGTCTTTGAATATTTGGTTCCAGGACATGTCGGTTTCCTCACGATGTTTTCCTTCACCGTTTTGAGAGCAGTGATGATGAAATAATTACGCAAAGCAATTTGCCAGGCTGGAGTGAAATATAATATACAAGTAGCCAAACCATAAAATCAATCAATTTTATACTAATAACGTTTCCGCCTGAGTAAAGAGCCCGGGCCGGTCTCTAGATAGACTCAATAGATCACATAATTGAGCTTATTATTGTACAAGACAATATCTGATCAGCGTTGCGGTAAATATATTTAACGATAATAATGTGGCAGAAATATACTGCACATATAAATTACCGTTATTAATATAGAATGTTGATATTCTTGGTACTTGTTAGTTTACCTCGTAATTACCTTATCGCTAAGAAACTTGCTGCAGGGCAGTTTAATTTTTAAAAGTAGTGTATGCAAAGACTTATTATCGTTTCCATCTCCTTTCTAAATATTTTATCAAACGTCTGCCATTTCCGATCTACCATTGTACCACTAGACGTACAGTGTTGCCCCATCGGTATATGATCCTCTTGGGGCCATGGGTTGATGCAAAAACAAAACACTAGGGCCCTGGAACTAAACAACCTAGGGATCTCAAGATCCCTAAGTTGTTTTTACTTAAGTAAAAAGTGCAAAGGTTACTTCTAGGCAAGCATATTTCATTGTCGATCACATTATTGCTTACCATCAGGTAAGATAGCGTTTAAACATCCAGCCTATAAGCATTAAAAATGAAGAAATATTTAATAAATAGGACATAGAACCGACTTTTTCAAAAAAAATATTTTTCTACTACATTACCAAATTGTCTACAGAGGGCAGTAAAAACCAATTTTCCTTTTTAGAAATCCTAATTGCGTCAAATTAACTTGTGCGCCTCACCATCGACAAATGAACCACTGCTTACGATCAAATGGGATCGTTATCTAGCACTATACTCTGTTCAAAATAACGTTACACATTTAAGAAAATCTTTTTTACTGTCTCCTTAACCAATTTTGAGTCTTTTTACATTGTTAGAATGACCAATGGCGGCTGCAGTAACTGTTTGGTATTGTAGCGAGATTTTTGCTTTTAATTCCATCCTTATATCTACGGAATAGGGGTTAATATCGGTTAAACAGGCAAAAAAGTTTTAATTAAAAGTCGAATCTTAACGCGGATAGAGTATAGTTTGTGTCAATAAAAAAATACAACTGTCAGTTAACCCAAGACTATGTCCTTCCTTGCTTCTATTAAGTATTTCCACCATACCATTGACCTGCCAATGTTCTTTGTTATATCTACGAAACAAATTATATTTTGTAATACATTATTTGGCTTCCTAATGATAACAAATAAACGGTCTATTGGTAATAAGTGATGCAGTTGCTTATACGGTCTTATTGAAAATTTACATTTTGGGTAGCGACTATATTTTGTTTTTTGGTATTGGTTAAAATTATATTTAAAAAATTTTGGTATTTATAAAAAAATATTGTTAATCAATATTATTTATTCTTATCAAAACAAAGGTCATTTATGAGCGATATTGCTACACCATAGGAAAATGTCAGAGTTAGATAATTTATAGATAGTACCCCTATATCGACAGTTTAAAGGCACGGCACTTGATGGCATGGTTAAAGAGCACCTCTTGTTCAGTTGCGGTTCGCATGTTCAACTCTCATACGGACCGGCATGTACTCTCTTCGTACCCCTGAAGTATGAAGTATGAAGGCTATGAAAGAATGGGTTGAATCGTTTAGTCAGTAAGAGTCTGATACTGTTGCCCACTCCGCCCAAGGGTGGGATTTATTAAGTCATTAGATTATTTTTCCCGCCATAAAAAAACTCACGTACGAAACAAATATTTTGTATGGTCTAATGGTATACAAATAGCTACAGGGTAAAATGGGGTGAATAGAAACTCAGGGGATAAATAGAAACTAAACTTTTATTTAGATTATTATTTTTATTTCATATTTTTATCATATAACGTGAATAGCATCAAAATGTTGTTCCTATTCACCCCCGATTTATTTCGATTCACCCCGTTTTTTCGGAATTTCTTTGCATGTGAGTTTACGTGTTTGTGAACGTAGGTACCCACGATACAGAAGTAAGTCCTAGTACGAGGCAAAGACATTTATAAAAAAAATGTGTATTTTTTATGATTATGATATAGATCTTAATCTTAAAATCTTCTCTAGATAACAATCTACATAAAAAAAAAAACAAATTATATATTATTCACTAACATTAGCACTTAACACCGTCATACGCAATATAAATTTTGGCTTATTTCGAGATACATAATAAATATAGTCAATACAGTCAATCATATTCTCGAATCAAATGTTTCATTTAAGGAAAAGTTAAGACGTTTACTTACGGAAAAATTCGTACGTAAATGTTGAAAATATCACAACGCTAAATTTATAGTTGCGCTAATGACTTTGCAGCAAATACCTACTTATATATTTCAAGTTTTTTGCGGTCTTAAATACTTGATAGTTTTTTCGGTAGGTAAGTAACTACTTGTTTGTTATCATTGTCGTTGACAAGTGAAATTTATGGGACTAATTCATTAACATTGTCTGTATTACAGCAGGTAGAGATTACATCACCGAGGTAACACCGAACATGTCGTATCGCCTTACAACACTGCGGCTATAGATCTTGCTGATGTATCGTGGTAGCGCACGTGCTCAGAGAACTAAACCTCCCGAACGATGCCGAAGAACAACGACGCCAAATCCAGGTACCTATATACTGGTAACTAGCTACTGCCCGCGTGATATTGGGGTTGGGGTTTCCGGGATAAAAAGTAGCATATGTCCTATTCCGGAGTGTATCCTATGCCTGTGAAAAATTTCATCCAGATCCGTATAGCCGTTTTGACGTGATTGAGTAACAAACATCGTAACTTTTAGAATATTAGTAAGATTTGTTTCAGTTACAATTGCTTTCACGTATTACAAACACGCATTGGACATGCAACATATTGAAAATAACTGTAAGAATGAGATGGTAAGCAGAACATACAACGCTTCTGTGCATCCTAACATTCACCAACGTATTCTAGACATATTAAACTTTGATCAAAACTAATAAACCATCCGTATAATTAAATGAATACTTAATTAATCGTATTCACAATTCGGTTGTGTGATAAAAAGTAAGAACATATTTTTATTTTATTTTAAAACCAGTTAGAACGCCCACGCGTTGATTATTCAAACCGTAACATGCTATACAAAAAAATAACTTGAAGAATAGATTGTGACGTCTTAGAATATAATAGATAGACCATTTAAAAATGCGATAAGCCACGTTCACCACGTCTGAGGTTTCTACAAAGAGTGTTACATCCTGGTCAGCTTTTACTATCAATTTCAGTATAGATTTACACCAATAATAATATCAAATGTCGATTACCTAAAGTGTTATCAATAACGGAACAGATTAAACAACTACTGTGCAGTGAGAACAGATAGCAGTTATGACACTATGATAACAATTGGGGCCATCAATACACACCCGTAGGCAACCGGTTAAGCGATAATTTCATAGTGGCTTTTAAAAACTAATGCTGTGAAGAGAGTACAAATATGGACGATTGAATGGATCATACAATCATACACAGAAATCTTAATAATAAGGCAATGCCTTATTATTAAGATTTCTGTGGATCATACTGAAGCATAAGAAAATCTAACTCTTTATAAGGACGTAGGTACATGAGATATCGATGTAGTGAGTTTTTAATCATTAAAAGTCTTATACTATCTCATTCATGGGAGTTCGGGAGTTCATCAAAGGATGATTTTTGCATTGCATTGCATCAGCCTTATGAAATTCCCACTGCTGGCTCACAATGTTTTCTTTCACCGTTTTGAGAGCAGTGGTGATGAAATAAAATACACAAAGTAATGCACCTGGCTGGGTTTAAACTCGCGGCCTACAACTCGTAACGTTTACCACTCGGCCACCACTGCTCCTAATGCTGCTGCCTTTTTGCATACCATAAAAAAAACCTTAAAATATCGAAGAGCAAGATTTAGGGAATCGATCTTGACACTACTAAGAAAAAGTACGTAAACAGAATAACAGGAAACCTCTGACACACCCTATTCTCCATCAAATTAAATTAATTATAAAATTTCCAGCACAACAAACAATTACATTGGACCTTGTAGTCACTACACTACCCACGTTTGTGGTAAATTAAACATCAAAATATACCGACTCTAGTTGACAATGTACCCAGTAATTGTACACTTATATAGTCAGCCCACTGTCTGTTGATTCATGATGAATAATTAGAAGGTATCTGAGTTTAGTAAGCGAATATATATACTTTTATGTACTCTAATAAAAAAAATACAACTGTCGGTCAACTCAAGACCGTGTCCTTATAAATACTTTTATGTACTCACACCTAAAGATGTTTAACCAAAGCCAAAGTATACTTCGGTTATTTTTGGACACCAATATGTGTATTTTTGGGTACGTGGTTGTTTTTTGCATGCTTAAATAATTGCTCTGTGACTAATTGAAGTCTCTAAGCAATGGTGATACTGGTAACATACATATTACATATATTTTCAATTACCTACATAACCACGCCTGGCTTCAGCATAGATATAAATAGTTAAATAAATAAATAAATAGATATAGAACGGAATATCCAACGACATAGCATAGCATGACGGCTCGACTAGCGCAGTGGTTGACCAGTTGACTGCTGCGCTGAGGGTCGCGGGTTCGATTCCCGCACATCATCATCATCATCATCATCCTACCCTTATCCCATTTTATTTGGGGTCGGTGCAACATGTTTTTTTCTTCCACTCTGTCCTGTCACCCGTCACACTATCAGTAACTCCCTTTTCTTTCATATCACTCCTCACACAATCCATCCATCTCTTCTTTGGTCTCCCCCTTCCTCTCCATCCATCTACGTGTAAACTCAAAATCCTTTTTGTGACATGCGTTTCATCTCTCCTCTTCACATGACCATACCAAGACAAACGATTTCCTTTCAACTTTTCAGTCACTGGCGCCACTTTCAGACTTCCTCTAATATACTCATTTCTCACTTTATCCATTCTCGTCACACCACACATCCATCTCAACATTCTCATCTCCGCTACATGCAGTCTTTTTTCATCCGTCTTTTTCACAGCCCAACATTCTGATCCATACAGTAGGACAGGTCTTATCACGGACTTGTAAATTTTACCCTTCAACTTGAGGGGCATCCGTGGGTCGCAAGTTGTTCCCGTGACCTGTCGCCATTTCATCCATCCTGCGTTGATCCGATGCGTTACGTCTCGGTCTATCTCACCATCTCCTTGGACGAGCGACCCGAGATACCGAAAGTCGGAACAGATTGGTATGGGCGTTCCGGCAAGAGCTAAGGCCACAGGACCGGAGAGACCGCCGAAATCACAGAACAAGTACTCCGTTTTGGTTCTACTTAATTTCAGGCCAACACTCTCCAGTCTGTGCCACCACACCTCCAATCTATTCTGGATCTCTTGACCACTCTCGGCAACCAGCACAATGTCATCGGCGAATAACATACACCAGGGAGCCTCTTCCTGAATGTCCGACGTAAGAGCGTCCATTATCATCAGGAAGAGGTAGGGGCTGAGAGCCGACCCTTGATGTAAGCCAACAGCCACATTGAAGCTGCTAGTGGTGCCTGCTGTAGACCGGACTTGGGTACTGCATCGACTGTACATCGCTCGGATCAACTGAACATACTTCCCAGGCACACCTTTCTCCTTAAGGGCCCACCACAGAACCTCACGAGGTACCCGGTCGTATGCCTTTTCGAGGTCAATGAATACCATGTGCAAGTTTTTATGTGCACCTCTGTATTTCTCACACAGCTGGCGTATAGCGAAAATGGCATCCGTTGTACCGCGACCTGGCATAAAACCGAATTGGTTCTGTGAAATTTCACTCTCTTCTCTCAACCGCCTCTCAATAACTTTCTCCCAGGCTTTCATAGTATGTGACATTAGCTTTATTCCTCTATAATTGTTGCACTCAAGCACATCACCTTTGTTTTTAAAAATGGGCACTAAAGAACTGTTGCACCACTCATCAGGTATGGCTTCTTCCCGCAACAACTTATTGAAGAACAAAGCTAACCACATCCATCCACCCACTTGCAATAACTTCCACACTTCAACTGGTATTCCATCTGGACCAATGGCTTTACCATTCTTCATACCATTTACTGCTATTTTGACTTCATCCATACTAACCATTCTTACTAACCCTACATTCACTGGTTTACTCTCTAAATTCCTACTCCAATTATTTTCCTCATTCATCAGTCTTTCAAAGTAGTCCTTCCACCTGTCCTTGATTTCTTCCTCATTCGATAGGACCATTCCTGCTTCATTCTTCACACATCTTACATGACAGACATCCCTCGCCTTTCTTTCTCTTGTTCTAGCAAGGCGATACAGCTCTTTTTGGCCTGCAGGACTGTCCAGTGTGTCGTACAATTTGTCCTGAGCCTTTGCTTTTGCTAAAGCTACGGCTTTTTTAGCTTTTTTCTTTAATAAGTCATACTCTCTCTTTCTTTCAGCTTTCAAACTACTGCTTTCCGCTCTTACACGCTGCCATTCCTTGAATTTCCTTTTCTTTTCTTTCAACACATTCTGAATTTCTATCGACCACCACCATGTATCCCTATCTATAGTGCCTTTTCCTCTCGACTCTCCCAAAATATCTTTCGCTGCATTCCTAATACATTCCGCCATCTCATTCCAGGTTTCATTTATACTTCGATCATTCATGTCTCCCATCTCTATCATTTTGTCCACCACTCGCTCTCTAAACTTTTTCGCACAATCATTCTTCTCTAACATATGCCATTTTATTTTAGAAGGAGGACGCTCTTTGCTTTTATTGCATTTAATTTTGACTACTGATTCCATAATCAGTAGTCGGTGCTGTGGGACCAGATCTTCTCCTGGTAGCACTTTGCAATTTTTGACGTGCTTTATGTTGTTACGCCTAACTAAAAAGTAATCAATTTGCGACTTGTGGAGACCGCTTTTATAAGTGATCAGGTGTTCCTCACTTTTTTTAAACCAAGTATTAGCAACTGCTAGGTCAAAAGCTGTAGCAGATTGTAGCAGCGTTTCTCCTTCATTATTTGGCCTTCCAAAGCCCCATCCTCCATGTACTCTTTCATAAATACCTTTCATTCTTCCCACATGTCCATTAAAGTCACCTCCAACTATCAGTTCCTCATGTACAGGAATGGTCATTATGACACTATCAAAATCCTCCCAGAACTTCTCTTTCACCATTTCATCACATCCTGCTTGTGGAGCATACACACTGACTACATTCAACATCACATTCTCTATCATAACTTTCACAACTATAAATCTATCATTAATCCTTTGTACTTCCATCACGCTTTCTTTCAACCTACTATCTAGCACTATACCTACACCATTCCTTTTTCCATCACTTCCACAATAATAGAACTTATATCCCTCGCCAATTTCTCTCGCTTTCGTTCCTCTCCATTTTGTTTCCTGCAAGCATGCTATATTTATCCGTCTTCTTTTCAGTACATCCGCTAACTCTCTGGCCCTTCCAGTCATTGTTCCAACATTCCAACTCCCATACCTCAATCTCATTTCCCGAGCTAGCTTCTTACGTTGCACCCGCCCGGGATGGTGCAACAACCCTGGTCCATTTCCCACAGGAGCCGGGTGCTGCCCCTGCGCGTCGCCTGTGGGGTACGCCCTAATCCTATCGCGCATTCCATTCGTATTTATCATGTTGCAAAAAGGATTTGGCTACTGTTTTATAGCCGGCCGCCTGCCTGACGCTAACCCTCCTTGGGAATGCAGTTGTTGGTAGTTTACCCGCAACCACGCGGTGACCTCAGGTGCTTAGCAATACGCACGGTCTTAAAGATGTCCCTTAGTCGCCTCTTACGACTCCCACGGGAAGAAATGGGATGGTGGTATTCTTAACGTCCGGCACCATACGGAACAGGTTCGATTCCCGCACGTAACAAATATTTGTATGGCCTACAGATAGGTGTTCCAGGTCTGGGTATCTTGTGTATTATGTGACTTTACATGTTTGTGAACGCAACCACGACACAGGAGTAGTTCCTAGTGTGAGGTGACATGTAAAAAAAAAACCACACTTGGTACTTTTCGATGTCCTATTAGCCCATCGTAGACCAATTAAACCAATGTTTTTGCTCCGGTTGATATAATATTCAACAATTCATAAAAAAAAATCGTTATAAAAAAAGCGATACTTGTATAAAATTGTGGTTAACAAGGTTCTATGATGTAATAGATTCAATGTATCTACTAACGATGACAACAACACACAAAAACACCAGAGTGCTGTCCACGCATTGCAGTCAGGGTCAAGGGTTCAATTCCCTCACTAGGACGAAAATGTTTATCTTACAGATGTTCCATCCAATTTATTTATATACATAATGTAAGAACGTCATAGCTCCTACGTCAAGCAGAACCGAACTAATATATTTATCAGCTTTTTGCGGCAGAACATGTGAAACCAATTTTGCGATCGTGAAGGAAAATCTTCTTGAAAATTTTTCGGTGACGTAAGCTTGTTTCAGAGAAAAACACTCAGCAAGACAAAGTTTCAAGGAAGATGAGATTTACCTGATGAAATAGAATAGTGAGTGTTTGGACAATGTAAGCACAGAGAAAATTAAAAAACAATGATTATTATAATATGTCGTTAAAGGTCGTAGGGACTCTGCAAAAGGGCCCAGGGTCTCTTTCTGAAAGGGAGGCTTGGCCCAATACGAAAGGCAAAGAAAGAATGGGGAAGGATGTTTAGTCAGTAAGAGTCTGACACCGTTTCCCGATTCATTAGATGATTTTTGTGTACCATAAAAAAAAATCGTCAAACTAATACTAACAATAACAATTTAAATTAAAAAAGGTTGTGTCTAAAATTCTCTTATTATTTGAGAATGCCAACACTAGAACTGAAGATCCTGATATAAAGAAAAAAAACTAACATTGCTGCGGAACGCTTTCATATGAAAGCGTTCAGGGTCGCGGGTTGGATTCCCAGAATTCTCACTCTGAAGTATTTTATTTTGTTTTTAGGTGAGATGCTTGCGTGTATAAAGGTAACCTACCTTTATCAAATGTGAATGAAAATAATCTTTATTTATATGAAGGAGTTGTCTTAAAAGATTTATAAGTAAGAATGGTAAGAGACAGTCTTGGCCAAATTTATTTAATGTGGCTAAAAATATTTCCAAATTCAGACAATAAAATAAATAACGCATTCAATAAAAAATCGCAGGAATTCAAACATTTATGACTACGAATTCTAGAAAACGAGTCCAAGATTATAGTGTAAACAGAGAAATGAAAAAAAAAAATAACAACGATTCGAAAGCTAAAAATAAACTGCAAAGACCGAACTCATAAAGTGGTTTTGCAAAAAAGAAAAAAAAAAGAAAAAGTTGACCAACAGAAATGTAAAGATTCTACTTGAATTTTTAAGACGTAATCCGAGGCAAGCAAATTGCGATACTTATTGTCGACAAACAGCAACCACATCTCTATTACTCGTCTCATAATGTCAGAGCTAGAGCAGAACAAGAACATGTTGTAAATGTACGAAGAAGTTTTAAGTTAAGCACTAAGTTACTAAGTAACCCAGCTGATGCAGTGGAGGTTTACGCAAACAACCGTATTGGCTTCTCAACTTAGCGAGTCCCTTAGATTGCTAGTCGCACAGGACCGGACTGGGGCTTGCAGAAATAATTTTGTATACCAGTTTAAACATAGAAGTGATGGCCGAGTGGTAAGGGCCTAGAGGGTCCCGATTTACGAGTTGTAGGTAGCATGTTCAAACCCAGCCTTTAGGCACATTAGTGTTTTTTTTTATGGTAGGTGAAAATCATCGAATGACGAAACCCGCTCTTGGGCGCTTTTGAAATGTCAAGAAGCTAATCAGTCAGTAAAAGACCTCAGAAGTGAGTACTCAATACTCAATGTTTAATGCATTCCACAATGTATATATGCATAGGTGGTAGATAAAAAATATTAAAAAATATTTAATATAAGGATAAATTAAATATAAGGACCCTGTTGGGCACAGCATAAGACAATATTAAGAAGGATAAATACTTAGAGACTAAACTTATTCTAAGTACAATGTCATTTTATTTAACATTTGATACGTTATGTTATTTTAATCTTTACATTGAATGAGTTACCTCTGTAACTAGTATCCAAAACCTAATTTGTGCTTGTGGTACTTGTGGTTTACGCTTTATGATTTGAATTTGATTATTTCCTATTCCGATAATTTGAATTCGGTTTTATTTATTTTAACTGTTTCTGAACTGAGTTCTTTTCATTTCTTTTTCCATTGACTGGATTGGTATTTTATCGTAATGGAAGTAACACCAACTGAACAAGTAATGAAATTTAATACTAAGGATGGTCGGACTGTGGGCATTAATGAAAACGAACAAGTTTATTTTCAAAGAATTATTATTGATTAGTCAAAGATATAAATCAGCAGTATGGTCATTTGTTTTATATTTTTTAAGAATGAAATCAGTCTTACAAGAATAGTAGGTACGTAAAATGAAATTTATCAACGCAAAAGTAATTTATCTACACTAATATAATAAAGAGGTAAAGTTTGTTTTTTTGTTTCTTTGTTTTTTTGTTTGTAGGAGGTAATCTCTGCTTAAATTTTTAAGCAGAGGAGGAAAAATTTAAGCAACAATAGAAAGCTGCTTTACTCCTGAGTGACATAGGCTATATTTTATGTACGCGGGCGAAGCCGCTGACAAAAGCTAGTAATTGATAGAGAAGATCCTGGTACCCGATTAAGTGGCCATATTTATAGTAGAAGACTTATTGGCCGGTTAATTGAACGCTGACAATAAAATTAAAGTCCTAAGTCCATAGTCGGCCTATGAAAAAATATTTTATTCTACCAAAATGACCAAACGTTTAGGAAGAAATGAAAACGTGATATAAATTAGTTGGTTTGATAAAAATTCGCGAATCAGACCCTAAAATACGATTTCAAACGTGTATATCCACAAGATTACGTCATGGCACTATTTGAAAGTTATTAAGAATAATAAAACTTATTTTTAATAGGGTCTGAGAAAAACAAAAATGTTGAAAATTATTTAGTTTATACAATTATTTTTGATAAAAAAAAACCGCTGTTACAAAGCTGCGAAGTAACCATACATACCCGAGCTGAGTTCATACAAAATCTTCAGTGATTACCACCGACTCTTAAACCTTAATCCAAAAATATTTGAGCTCGTTTCACTTTCCTAAAAAATCTAGTGTCTCAAGTATCGCACGATCAATAATTAACATAAATTTAATTAAGCTATTAATTAGGATGCAAAATATATTATTTTTATCTTTATTACATGATTCAATAAGAATATATTTTTATAAAAATATGCAGTTCAACATAATTACACGTGTAGGTTTCCTGTCTCAAAATCCCAACAGATAAAATGCCTAAATACCTATGCTTAATGCCTATGGCATTAAGTCCGCCTTTGTACTTATTATGTGCATAAAGTTTTTATAAATAAATAAAATAGATTCGCTATAAAAGCTAGCCGAGCTGATGCTTATTACATTTGTTAAAGGTACATCATTTTATAATCAAAGATTAAGATTCAAATTATTTATCATTTTAAATAAAACATTTACAAGCACTTTTGAAATGTCAAGAGGTTTCTTGTATAAGACGAATAGCAAATTCTAAAGCGTAGATCTTTATGGAGAAGAATGAGCAAGAAACTAATCAAAATAAACCGTCACTCAGTTTTGGGGTTAAGAATTTTATTTTTACAAAATTCTTCTTTATCCTGGCATACCGTCAAACTTTGACATTTGAGTAGGTATTGACGCTTTTCCTAATGGTTGAGGCCAAGTTTTTAGAATCGAATACCTTATTTAGTAAAAAAGAAAAAGAGATTTCTTTTTCTTCTAAAAAGAGAATTTCTCTATAAAGAGATTATGTTGAGGGAACATTTCTTGTCAACATGACCCATAAATATGTATGTATTAGTTTATTTATTGTATATAGCATGTATTTGTGTAGTTTATTTTAGTTTTAAGTTAATACAATTTGTTTGGTTAAAGTTTTCTTGTGCATAATGGATTGTCCTCATGTTTAAAATTTCACTATTTTTTTAAAAAAGGTCTGCTGTAAGAAAACCCAACTATGGGTTAAGCTCGCCTGTGTACATCACCTTTTTTGTTGATTGTTTTTGTTCTGTAATTTATGTACAATAAAGAATATAAAGAATATAAGAGATTTACCCTTTAGCCAAGCTATGATCGTTTTGTAACGTTGAACGCTTGGAAGAAACAGGAATTGGGAAGTGTTCAACGTTAACGAAACGACCATAACTAAAGTTACCAAGTCACGGTCGTTTGCCTGTCTCATGACTCCCATGTTGGGGTTTCATCAAAACTCTCAATACTCTATACTACTTTATTGTAAGTACACTGATGGTATAAAATTTTACAAGACCAATATGGACCCTGTCGGGCATAGCAAAATTAGGAAAGAGGAGTCATAGTATCATTGAAAATAAGTTATATTACTTAAATGTCATGAAAATGTCTGATTGAGGTAGTGAGTTAGCGCTATAAGGTAATACCAAACCCTATCAGGAACATAGGCTATATGCCTGTTTCAACAAGCGACATTATGTCCAAGTGCGGCCCTGGACTCCTGAGCTGACACCTGGGGACCGGTCGCACTCGTTCTGTGGGCCCACGCAACGCCCGCCGTCTCCACCGCGTCACTTAACACCACTACCAAACCACTACAACCACACAGCTCAAACCTACAAAGATCCTGTCCATTGAACAGTCGATACGTGACTTACTAAAACAATAAGCAACAAAAACGGTAATGGATGGTGATGTATCGAAAATGGTAGGGTAGTACAACAGCCAATGCAGATTATAAAAGCGCAGGTTCTCGAGTGGACACCTAATAACAGCAAGTTAGTTACCAAACTATTTGCATCTGAAGGTATTTTTCCTTGAAACGCCTAGACTGTGGCTGCCTTCTATCTTACTTGCCTCACCAGAAAAGTTAACGGTGTAGGACTGGACTATAAATTGTGTTTGTACCTTATAACTAACTTAGTTTTTCTCCCGAAGTTAGATATAAATATATAGACATAAATTCTGAAATATTGAGTAGTCTTGATTTCACTGCAAACAATAAATGCAAATAAATACACATGTAGCAGAAATGTACAGACATCTGAGGCCCAGGGTCTTTTCTGGAGCCTAGGCTCTTTTTCTGAAAGGAAAGCTTGGCCCCAGTGCGAAATGCAAATAAGGAACAGGGTGGGCTGTTTAGTCAGTAAAAGTCTGACACTATTTCCCGCTCCGCTGAAGGACGGGATTCGTCTCTGGATGATTTTTGCCCAATATGAAAAAAGATTAAAGACATAATATCTTAACAGTAATATTTAGGTAACTTTTCTGAAACATGTGCAAAAAAATCTAAAAGCAATATATTGAGTGATCCCAGTGGTCCTACACTTATGGCGCTGTGCAGAGGCCGATCGGAAGTGACGCAAGTCTTCCGTCTGCACCGACTTCCGGTCGGAAGTCGCAGGCTTCCTCAGACGGCATCACGGCAGTCCCGGCGAGGCCGGTCGATGTTCCGCGTTATATATCTATAAATCTTTTAGTAGCTCATTATCTTACGGCGCCGGTCGATATGTGACTTTTGTATGTTGGAGAAGAATTTTTGGAATCTAGTGTTGGAGAATTTAATGTTTTTTTTATGGTAGGTAAAAATCATCGAATGACGAATCCCGCTTTTGGGCGGAGCAGGAAACAGTGTCAGACTCTTACTGACTAAATAACCTACCCTGTACCTTCCTTGCCTTAATCCCAGAGCCCGGGTGTAACGATTTCGAATCAACCCTGACCAGCGCGTGGAGGTGCAACGCCGGGGCGAAGATCCGCTGCCCGAACATGTCGAGGCGTGGCGGAAGGAGCTCCGGCGAGATCTCATGGTGAAGTGGAAACAGCGACTGTCGCAACCCAGCGCTGGGCACACCGTAATCTCAGCGGTAGTGCCCCTCTTTGAGGCGTGGCTGGATAGACCTCACGGCGTCCTCACCTTCCGCATGACGCAGGTTCTCACCGGACATGGGAAGTTCGGGAGATTCCTGCACCGGATTCGTGCGGAAGAGACGTCCGGGTGTCGCCACTGTGAGGCGAGCCCGGAGGACACGGTGGAGCACACGGTGGAGGTGTGCCCTGCTTGGGAAGAGCATCGCCGTGTCCTCGTGGGGGTGATCGGCGGCGGCGACCTCTCGCGCCGGGCCCTGGTTCAGGCCATGGTCCGCAGCGAAGAGGAATGGCAGGCGGTCGCCTCCTTCTGCGAAGCAGTAATGCTCGTAAAGGAGGAGGCCGACCGCATAAGGCAAAGGCAACGGCGTACTCGCCGTAGCCGTCGCCGCCGCGATCCTGCCGATATCCGGCCACCGTAGACACTGGCTCGCGGACGGTGAGCAATGGGTAGCTCGCTGTCCGGTCGTCTGTAAGACCGAGTCCTAGTCGTCAACGGCGCGCACCGTTCCCGCGCGCCTCAAGGAGTTGTCAGCAAACTGCAGGGGCCCTTCAGGGTCGAAGCCTCCCGGAGTCTAGAGGGAAGTGGGAAACTGTTACCTCGACTCCAGGAATAGGGCAAGGAAGGTACGGGGTAGGTTTTTTAGTCAGTAAGAGTCTGACACTAGTCTCCCGCTCCACCCAAGAGCGGGTTTCGTCATTGGATGATTTTCACCTACCATAAAAAAAAAAAAAAAAAAAAAAAAAAAAAAAAAAAAACCCTCGGCCCCAGGAATCTTGGACCTTGTAGGGCCCGTACAGTTTGCTGACAACTCCTTGTGACGCGCGGGAACAGTGCGCGCCGTCGACGACTTGGGCTAGGGCTGGACTGTTACCAGACGACCGGACGGCCAGCTACCCGTTGCTCGCCGTCCGCAAGCCACACACTACATAATGTGTAAAAAATGATTGCCTTTTGCCTTTTGATTCATCTCACTACACAATCACTTCCGAAGCGTCATACATTTAATTTAAATAACACGTCATTCAAGTATGAAACGTCATTAAAAACTGCGTATGTGCATGATGACGTCATTCTCATCGAATTCAGCCATACTCGTACGTGTGTGACGTATTCATTATTCAAGGTAAAACTTAATATTTTATTTTTTAAATAAATTTGTGACTGCGATCCCACTTGATGGTAAGCAGTGATGCAATCGTTGATGGTGGTTTGCACTAGTTTATAAAGAGTCTACTTATAATTATGGATCATGGACTGGCCTGTTGGTCTAGCAGTTAGTGACCGTGCTATGTCGGGTTCGATTCCCACACAGGACAAATGTTTGTGTGACAAATACGATAATTTATTCTGGGTTTTGGTGTCATTTATCTATTATATATATGTATGTAGGTATTAAGAAATATACATATAAGTATGTTTATCAGTTGTCTAGTACTCATAACATAAACTCTGCTTAGTTTGAAACTAAACGGCATTGTGTAGAAGTTGTGGAATATATTAATATATGTATTACCCACTCTAGCTTTGAAGACACCTAAATTATAATCGGCCGGGAAGACCGTAACAGGCATATTGTTCCAATCCTTCGATGTACGCGGTAACATATCGAAAACAAGTTATAATTCAATCTCCTTTGTACGAAAAACCTGTTTGTTGCATATTTACTGACTGACTTCATGTGGAAATACTTAGATATTAAATCGTATCAATTTACAACACCATAAAGAGTAAAACACATCGAATTATCATAGCTTTTATGGGTAAATAAGATAAATTAAGAAAGATCATGGCGTTGATACATTTCGTAACGATTTCAACGTTGAGCAATGCTCCCCCTGACCGGAATTCGCAAGGCCCATTGCTAATAGATATTATACAACATTAGGTTGTAGGGTTTGATAATTTTATGTCGTAATAAATTGTCTTAAACTCTTTGGCGTAATGACTATGTTGTCCTAAGCCTCATGGTATTTATAGGTCGTAAATGTACAACTTGATTAAAAATCTAGGAAACCTCTTACCAATACAAGGTTTCTGAGATGCACCTTGTTGGATTTCTTTTGTGTACCCTCCTTGCTACAACAATGCTCCTTGATCTGTCTTCATAAAAGAGGTACAATGTTATTTATTGTTAGAATTTCCCGTAACTGCATTTGTTTTCTCTAGTCTCAGTTTTCGTGTGATTCAAATGTTTGGTTAAAAAAAATTCTCAATGTATTGTGACAATTTTTAGAAGTACGTCTCACTTCAATATTCATAATGGTTTTTATCTAGTGGGAAATTACGTGGCGCGAGTATCAGACTTTTAGTGTCTAAAAAAGATTTATACTGTGTTTTTCAATTGCCCTTTGCATTCTAGGACTCAAGAAATTCTTTCTAACTATCACGCAGTTCTGTCATGTCAAGAGACAATAATGAAAACATGACAGTTTGTCGGACACAAATATCTAATGTCATTGTTTTGTGTTCTAAACATGTTTTGGGTCACCAAATAAAGTAAAAAACTCTAAAATTTCCGACGTGCTGTAATGTAACTATACCAAAACATCTACTTTCTCTTTGTTATTAAATATATTCATTCTCGTTAAACATATCAACAAAACGTTAGCAAAACATTACGAGCTGTCGGGCGGGAGCGCTGAGCCCACTCTTGTCTTGTCGTTTTATTTTGAGCAAATGTCAACACAGCGCGGCACTAGAATGCATTAGCGCTCAGCGGACGTAAAAACTAGCAACACTCATAACATGTGCCTTATTAGTGGAGTTGCCAGAACACGTCATATTTTTGTTCGCAGAAGCCGAGCTTGTGACGGCCACAAATATTTATCTGATATTTCTGGTAAATTACTCGCCAAGGCGCAATTATGCGCAAAACTTCAACAGTGCGTTGAACTCTCCGATATCAAATTTTTATTTCGTATAAACGATTCATGCATTTTTATATTAATCCTCTAAATGAGAATCGAATGTTTCACGAGCTTGTCATTGTAATAATCTCGCTTATCTTAAGTTTATTGTAAATTCCCTGCGGGACCTGAATTTTATGGCGTCATAAAATGAAATCAACGCTTTAAGTAAGTTTAGTGTTCATCAACTACTAAAATAAACTAATGTTTAGGTATTAGCCGCAGTTCGCAGGAAACGTTGGTGATGAAATAATAAAGTCTGTTGTAACGTGTCGCTAACTCGTGAATAGTCTCGCAGTGCCGGGAAACAAAAGCTCAATTAAACCGTAAATCCGTGAATGTTCTGTAACATTCACTGGAATAGAAATGTTGTATTCAAAATAGACAATGACTAATAACCGACCCGAGCTCTTCCTACATTTTTGCCAACACTGTCTCTGACGAGGACAAAACATGTAATACAAACGTAGCACACTCGTATTTATCAACACGAGCTACATTCCAGAATCTCACAAGGGGAAACCTTAGCCGTTGTTTAGCACTACGCTAAAATTACCCACCGTCAGCCATCACAGTGGCTAGCTTAACTACCGACACTTCATAGTAAATTGCCGATCATATTGCAGGAGTATTTAACAGGAAATCGTAATATTAATGATTTACATTCAATCGTGTTTATCTACGCTCAACTGTGAATCAATGCTTGCAACATAGTTACAAATTGCGTGCTCTACAACTCGAAGAGAATTTAAATTCATTGATTCATACAGCTGGGCATCGATGATTTAGGATTTTAAAAAGTTCTCAGTACGCCGTAAGGGACGCATAGAAATGAGCGCATAAACAGCTGCGGGGTTCACTCATCTCACGTCCTCCATCTAATCAATAATCACGAACTGAATAATCTAACTTGTGCTGCTTATATAACAATGAACAGGAACAGGCCGGTGACGCTAACCACATGCAAAATAAGACATTATTATAACTGAAGCTGCCGACGACATGAAGTTTTATTTAAAGCCTACTGTCAGTCCAAACGGTCAGATAAGACACCCATTTGCTACATCCTTATTCCAAGGACAGTCAGCCGCCGCCCGCGCCGACGAATCGCGAACGAAATGCTAATTCGTTCGCTACGGTGAATACTTTATGCGGTCTTAAAAAACTGCCATACCTACATACTAAGAGGCTGCCATAGGAAAATGCCGAAGATAAACACGGCATAAGATACTTTATATGTACAGACAACGACAGCCAATTACTCACGTTAATTATTTGGACACGAATGGGTCTTCAATGAAAACGGGTTTCGACGCTAGACTCTGTCAAATACAGGCGTATGAGTAAAGACACCATTACAGAACGGGGCTACCAGGCCTGCGAACTAAATACTCTAGATTCTGTCGTAGAGCGTCTCCGATATAGTAATAGATAAAGATATTTACAAATTCATTGATGACGCTCCTTTAGATACGATGTTTACTATATAGTATAAATCCATAAATACCATCGCAGATACATGCTCGGAGAAAGATAAACAACTGAAAGATTTAAAAGCGGGTCGTTGGCAACAAGAACGCGGCGCATCCGCCAAAAATAAAGTCCTTGACCTTCGAGCTTCGAGTTTATCTCATTTAAAAATAAAAGTAGCCATGAACTTCTCAAAACGTAAGTGCGAGTACATTGCTAGTGTATGTAGGAAACTCGTTGTCGCCAAGCTGGGCGGCCTTCGGTGGTTCACGAACAAGGCCCCTTTGTGTCGCCGAGCCTGCCCGAGTTCAAGCCACCTCGCGCCTCGCCGCCTCGCCTCTCCCGACTTATAAGGCACTCCGTATCTTGTAGAACGAGGAAGGAAGAATGTAATGCTAATACATTACTATTACAATCACTAAAATTCTATATGACAGTTACTAGTTCTGTAGCGGAAAGAACCCATGAATATTAATTGATTTCTTAGAAATGACTTGCGCGCTATTATTTGTGTTTCCTTGGCAGAGGTGATATCTAGTTTGGCAAATATTGTAGCTCAAAAAACCATTCATTTAAATAGTTCTCGCATCATTTAAAACGTATACATTTTCAAAATATAATTGAGTCCGTCTTCTCTAAATTTTAGGGAGCCACACGCTTTATGTAGAATCGATCTATAGGAGCTTTGTGTACACATAATGTACAAAGTTCTCGGTATTTCTCGGCCGCAGCACCAATTAACTTCAGCGTAGGGAACTCGAAACAGCCGACTCTTTGTTTCTTGCGAAAATTTGGCACGTCTCGGCTATTCGGCTGATCTGATAACGACTCTGGCAAAATACCTCTAATAGAATATAATTTTGTTATACCTACTGCCGTATACGGACACGGATCGCGAGATATTTTCTTGGGGAGATCAATAAAGACTACTTGAGTCTGTTGATCTAGATGGTTGACATGTTAGTCATTTTATCGCCTTTTAGGGATGTTGACTTTATTTATACGAGTAATCGTAGATATACGTTGGTTATTAGGTTGTTAGGTCGTTAAAAACCCCCTGCGAAACTGATTAAGTAAATGGAGCTGGCGCTTTTTGAGCGCGCACACATTCTCTGGAGTATCAAAGAGAGCCGCCGGTTGCGGGACCAGTTTTTAGGCCCTCCCTGGTTTGAATACCGCCTAAGGCTTCTGTGTGGAAAAAATAGATATGCTTATACGCTTAACTAGAATCTCTAAAACGAGTTTGTGCATTTGAACATTAGCAACGAGAATAATTATTATAATATATGGAGACGAGCTTAATCGCTTGTTAATTTGCATGATACATTTTATTTTATGAGTTCTGATAAGTCATTCTGTTTAGTATATGTAAACAAAGAACGTGTGTTTTTGGTAAGGACGTCTTCATATTTTTTTTTCAATTTACAAATATTCCATGTTCAACATTAAATCCACGAGTGCATCATTTCTCTAAAGTCAGTGGCATAGTTATTCAATCATTGTCTTGACAGGACGAAAATAAAATTATGCGTTTAATAGCAAGAACAATATCACGTATGGAATCAACACTGCTAATTTTTAGCAGTTCGTACACACATTTTGATCGTTTTAATCCCGTGGAGGGATCGACTCTTCCGTACATAAACCATTATCAATTTGTAAAGACAAAATTAAAATGTAAAATACCAACTTTTTTTCTAAAATACGAATTATTATATGCATAATTATACGAAATTATTTTCTTTAAGCTAATGAGTTCAATGACCTTGTAGGTAGTTGTCGGTCGTTGCGTACTAGCTACCTACAGGTCTTTGAACTCACCCAGCTGATGTTTACTTAAAGAAAGTAATTTCGCACATGCATAAATTAATTTGAGATAAAAAAAGTACTTTTTATTTTTTTTATTTTATCTTTACAAATCGACAATGTCATGATACAGTGTCAGTGTACCAGATCTACCCTCCTCGGGGTTAAAACGATCAAAATTTGATTTATAAAAATAATGTTACTGTTTACGTTGTATTTTTAAAAACGTTTGTCGTCATCATAATTTCGTGCGCATTATGCATATGACAAAGAACAATAAAATGTAGGAACTAAAGAGTTGCTTCCTATAACATGCGGATACATGCGAGGTCGGCTCGCCTTCCGACTGCTGGAAGCATCGCGGTACCGTTTCCTATATCTATAAATGTCGTCTAATGTCTTAATAATATGTGTATTCGGATATTAAAGTTGTTGTTGTTATGTTAAAGGAACTATGGTAAATTAGTTTACCTTGCCTAGATGCAGCAATGGTATGGTGAACAACCATTTTGACATACATCAAAAATAATGAACGAAAGTCTGGATGAAATTGGTTGGATTTCATTGCGTTGGGTTGCAGAGGCAATTCTAAAGTATCAAATAGTGGATTAAAGAAGTTTTTTTTTTAAGTTAGTTTATTTTGTAATACTTATTTACTTTTTTTTATCTTTAAATATAAGGTAAAACCTATAAATTTACTGACTCACTCATATAACCATTACAGACTTTTGTGGTTTTTTGCATGAAATGCACAGTGCGGTCGTATTGACGAGTCTGAAGCTAGGCTCTACGAATTTTGGCACTTGAAAACTCGTACATGCCAATAACAGTTTTTGATTCAAAATTAGTGGCAAAAACCCACCCGTGTTCCTTTAGTTGCCCTCTACGTTCCAGCGCCACGGTGACTCTCTCAAAGAATAATTTTGCAGATACCTAGATACTTACGACATAGTAATACTCGTATAGTCGGGATTCGTATAACAATATCAAGAAAAACAGATAAAAAGTAAGTAGGTACACACTTGGGTACTTAAACTTTCAAACATAAAATTTCCTATTTACACGATTGCGCGACGCAAAGGAGGGTAATGTGTTTATTGGCCTATATACATAAGTAGAGAATGAGGCAAATAAATTGAACCCGTTCCTATGGTTATGTTCGTAGGCCTCAGCTTCGATTGAGACCCGAAAATCTGTTACTGAGCTTTCCAGGGCCTCAAGTCTGCTATTACAATATAGTGTCAGAATAGTCGATCATTGATTTCAAAGTGGTTGATTTTGACAAGTTTGGTTTTTTTTTTATGGTAGGTGAAAATCATCCAATGACGAAACCCGCTCTTGGGCGGAGCGGGAGACCAGTGTCAGACTCTTACTGACTAAAAAACCTACCGCGTACCTTCCTTGCCTTCTTCCTGGAGTCGAGGTAACAGTTTGCACCACCCTCTAGGCTCCAGGAGGCTTCGACCCTGAAGGGCCCCTGCAGTTTGCTGACAACTCCTTGAGGCGCGCGGGAACGGTGCGCGCCGTTGACGACTTGGACTCGGTCTTAACAGACGACCGGACGGCGAGCTACCCATTGCTCACCGTCCGCGAGCCAGTGTCTACGGTGGCCGGATATCGGCAGGATCGCGGCGGCGACGGCTACGGCGAGGGCGCTGTTGCCTTTGCCTTATGCGGTCGGCCTCCTCCTTTACGAGCATTACTGCTTCGCAGAAGGAGGCGACCGCCTGCCATTCCTCTTCGCTGCGGACCATGGCCTGAACTAGGGCCCGGCGCGAGAGGTCGCCGCCGCCGATCACCCCCATGAGGACACGGCGTTGACAAGTTCGGTAATCTACTAATATGATGACGTCATTATGACTTTCCAATGAGCAACCAGCGACAATTCATTGAAAGATTTTTTTTTAATGGTAATCTGACAAACAAATTAATATTTGACACATACGGTAAATTAATAAAATTTTAACAGTTCCTTTAATCAGTGATTTACGATTAGAATGTTATTGTGCAGTTATTGTTTTAAATTCGTTACAAAATAACTCTTACTACAATTCTATTACGACACCACTGACCGCCCAATGATGAGCGATTATGAATTAACAGATTTCGAACTTTTAGCAAAATGACAATATTTTGAAAATAGCAGACTTGGGCAGCTGGTCGTCAGCCATGATGGTTAAACTAGACTGCTGAGGATAAAACGTACGCATTTTCCATAGTGACACTCCAGAGACCAAAACGCGTGGTATGATTTTGATGATTCTTATTTATGACGTCAATCAATTTGTTACAATTTTGCGAGTGCTACTAAACACATGACAATCTAAATTCAATATGACGACATCCAAATGGCGCATTATGAAAAACAAATAAATTACAATGGACGAACTATGGCGAGTGGGTATCATATTCATTTCATATCTTTGAAAGTCATCATCAGGTTTCTCAAGTAATGTTGTTGTTGTGAATGACCGTTTAAAATGTATAATGAATTAGATAGGATAAGTAACCATTTTACTTTCATATGGTTTTTTTTTTTAATTTTATGTTAGGTAAAAATCATCCAATGACGAGTCCCACTCTTGGGCGGAGCGGAAAACAGTGTCAGACTCTTACTGACTAAACAACCTCCGCCGCGATCCTGCCGATATCCGGCCACCGTAGACACTGGCTTGCGGACGGTGAGCAATGGGTAGCTCGCGCTCCGGTCGTCTGGTAGCAGTCCAGACCGAGCCCAAGTCGTCGACGGCGCGCTCCGTTCCCGCGCGCCTCAAGGAGTTGTCAGCACACTGTAGGGGCCCTACAGGGTCGAAGCCTCCCGGAGCTGAGGGTTGATGCGAAAGCGTTACACCGGGGCTCTGGGAATAAGGCAAGGAAGGCACGGGGTAGGTTCTTTAGTCAGTAAGAGTCTGACACTGTTTCCCGCTCCGCCCAAGAGTGGGATTCGTCATTCGATGATTTTTACCTACCACAAAAAAAAAAAAAAAAACTGACTAAACAACCTACCCCGTGCCTTCCTTGCCTTATTCCCAGAACCCCTTACTTTAAATATGGGGGGATATAAAGAGGTCGAGGAGAATATTCCAAAAGTATACCTAGATCACAAACATGTATGTAAAATAAAACCAAATCGAACAAGGAATCAAACAAACAATCTTTCGTTAATTAACTTCACTATACACCGTTAAATTTTAGTCGTTTTAATCCCGAAGAGGGTCGATCCAGTACATGAAACACTATCGATTTGTGTAGATAAAATACAAAAATAACGTACTTTTTTTCTTAATCTCTTATTGATATACGCATTTACGAAATTAAGTTCTTTAAGTAAACGAGTCACTGACCTTGTAGGTAATTGTCGGTTGTTGCGTACTAACTACCTACAGGTCATTGAACTCGTCCAGCTGACGTTTACTTAAACAAATCAATTTAGAACATACCTACATTAATTCGAGTTTTAAAAAACGTACTTTGTTTTTTTCGTCGATAGTGTTTCAATCGATAGTGTTTCATGTACTGAATCGATCCTCCAAGGGATTAAAACGATCAAGATTTAACGGTGTATTTTAATTAGGAATTATTTATCAAATTCATAGTCTCAAACACTGCGTTCCGTGGTCTCTAACCACAGAAATCTTTGCCTTATTACACTTCTGTGTCTCTAACATACACTTTTGAGTATCCCTGGCTTAAAATAAATCATAAAAATTTCTGGTGGAAAAAAGGGCCCATTATCAATATAACTGGGTATAAGTAGGTATAGTATAATAATAACGGTAATATGTGACTAAACATAACATCAGTTATATTAAATAACGAACTAACTCAATGGATCAATCAATGATATCGTGAGGTACTTGTTTAATGAGGTCTTCATAAAAATATAAATATGTACAAAAAATTTTAGTCTCAAAAATAAAGTTCGTAATTGGCATAATTATAAAAAATAGCTATTCTGACTGAAACTAACAATCGTGTTTTTTTCTGATATATTTATCATTTTATTTTATAAAATCCTTGAATATCACTTGCGAAGTTGCGAGGTCTAAATTACATTTGAATGAAAACTTTTTGCTGCATTTAACATGTTCATTCATCATAACAATAAGATTATACAATTTATGATATCATAATTTACAGTATTTTTTCCAAAACAACACCTAATTAATTAAGACCATCATTTACGAACCGGTATTTATTAACCATAATTGTAAAATGTATAATATTCTCGCAAGATCTGAGAAATACTAACATAGTGTTGTAATTGTAAATATATCGATATTCCCACCCAAGTGGCAGACATCCCGGATATGGATACTTAATGCTTTTAACGATGGACAAGCAAAGTAACCTGTCATTGCTTATACATATACGAATGCAATCTCTTTAATTAATGCACATGAATCATCTCAATTTCATCGTAAAGCATGTTACTTACACAGTCATACAAAATAGACTAGTATAGCAGCATTACAAGATAACGGTTTCAAGAAAACAATAATTACAGCTGAGGCCAAAAATGCAGTTGCAGCGAGTTCTAGCCGGTTATAACTAGATGCAACTGCCATCCGGTTTTTGGCCGTAACATTATGCACAAAAAACAAAAGCAAAGCCCTTCCCTATTAAAGAAACATACGTATAGGTAACAGGTACGCCCTTGGTTATGCGAGTAAAATTTTTATGGTTGTGTTTGAATAGCTTTTTAAAAACACCGGGTATACATAATATAATATATATGCTGTAACGTCTGGAGGACAATGCGACGGGACGCGTTTAGGGAAGTGCGTGACCAGCCTTATAACTTGCGGTTGACGATAGGGATGCACCGTCGAGACAGATGACATGATTACTATCGATGTTTTTGTGAGCTTTTGAATAACTTACAAATATCGTCCACGCTGAAAATGCAAAAATAGATAAGTGTCGATTAAAGAAGACTTCAAACTGGTTCAATTAACAGCAAACGCTTGTTTATAGATAGATGCTTAATTAAGCTATAAGCTATCGGCCTGACGGCCTATGTCCAGCAGTAGACGTCTTTCGGCTGCAAGGATGATGATGTTATTTTAAGCTAAGATAGATTTAAGATAGTTTTATCTATACACCATGAAAATAGCTAGTAGAAAAAAAAACTACTTTTTAACATATGTATAAATCGCATCCAATTATCTGTAAATTTTCCTAGAGATAACGTCTATAGCCATAATTAAAATTAAATACACGTGTTGGTCTCGCCATAAAGGAAAACATGCCAGCCGATACGCTAACTTTAAACTTTTCCTCATGCAAAGTAACATCGATAAAGCTGTCGCAGGGTATTAGGTACGAACATATATCGATAGTTAGGTATCGAGCTGAGGTCAACACTCTTGTGGTGTGCTTCACGCCGTTGGCATACTATAAAAGTGCATTGTACACCTCTTGGAAATCATAGTACGTCATCTGAACATATTTACATATAGGCTTGTAACTGCATCGTTTTACAGACCCGCTATTGTACAATATGAACTTTAGCGACAAAATTATGTACAAAACTTTATGGCAATTTATCAATGACATATACTCTACTAGCGACCCGCCCCTGCCTCGCCCGGGTACTGGTATTTAATATATTATCCATGTACTATGCACATAAACCTTCTTCTTCAATCACTCTATCTATTAAAAAAACCACATCAAAATCCGTCGCGCATTTTTAAAGATCTAAGCATACATAGGGACAGTGGTAAGCAACTTTTTTTTATACTATGTAGGTAATGATGACAATTTATCTAATTGGTTTGGTATGTTCCACAGATGGGCAAAAGCCTCCCTGTTCCGCACAAATCGGACATTATTATGACATGCGAGCCGTCTGGCAAGAGTCAAATTCGTCTGTTCACTTTCGTTTTGGTCTTCTAGGCTACCATAAAAATTATCATATCATCTGTGACAATCTACATATTTACCTAATTTAGCCCATTGTATCTCAAGTGTCGCCACAACGAAAAGTCCTGTGCGTTTCGCATCAATCGAACTTCGACTTCCAGCGCCACGTAATGCCTTACGCGGTCGCTACTTTAGATCCTTTCGGACCCAATGATCATGAAGCTTGGCAATTCTTCGGGTTATGTCAGTAGGTAATCTTTTTTCTGGTTCTCCTGCAGATATCTGATTTCTGATGCGATCACACAAGAAAACTCCGATGATAGCCCTTTCCTTTGACCTTCGGTGAACTTTAAGCCTTCTGATGAGGCACATTGTGAGTAACCACGTTTCAGAAGATAAGATTAAGCAGCACCTCCTAATATGACAATAATATTTACATTATTAAATGATTCGTTTATAGTTTTAATAAGAGTTTCATGTCAAACATGCTGGCTGATTTATATAAAGTGGTATAAAACAAACAAAGCTACTCCTTGTGTGGCGACTGTAACACAGTTCAGAAGATTACTTTGAAATGTAAATGATTTATAATATTTTGATTTAGTGTTACGAAGCTTAGTTCAAATCGTTACTAACACGAGCAAAATACTTACAGATTAATTACTTACGTTAATGCAATTAGATACACGTAACGTCCATTATTTAATTAATACGTTTTGTTTAGGTGCTTAGTTATACAATTTAATAATGCTTTTCTGAATTGTCTGTCTACTTTTCTGTATTCAAAGTCAGAGTCAAATTTTTATATTACATAGGCCTACATGGGCACTTGTAAAACGTCAGAAGCTAGTACATTCTAATTGTATCGTATAATGGTTAAACGGATTGAAACTTATATGTAATTTTGTCATGATAGATGTGGTACGCTAGGTTCTGCGAATTTTAACCCTTGACAAGTCGTAACAAAATAAATGGTTTAAACAAATAATTGCAAATTGCAGTTGTGTTATTGGCACTTATTTTTTAAAAACCTTTATTTTTTTACGACTTTTCAAGTCACCTAGATCCGACGGTCGTACTGTAAGTATTACTGAATATACTTTACTAAAAGCAATGCTGCCACAAGCATAATTGCTAATTACCTAAACATTTTATTTAATGCTGAAGCAAGTATATATACCAATAAAAAGGCGGGATCATAGACCGCCAGTTACAAGTTACCAGTTACAAGTGAAAAAACTTTAGCAACTATTGGCACTCAATAGGTACTTGAAATCATGCTAACACAAGAACTCAAAATATAGGAAGCGAAAAAATTTGAACGCCTCTTACGACCATGACTGTAAGGACCAAAAAAAGGCTATATACATGTTAATATTTCTTGCATTTAGACAAAAAAATTAAGCACAACCATACGAACGTGTGCTCAAAAAGAACTTATATGAGAAGTTTTTGTGTGATACCTCGTTTTGGATGCAAGGCTCAACCAATCGTCTTTACTTCTCCGAAATGTGACAAAGGTGAGACGTAACTCCTTATAAAAACACCAGTCAAGTGCAAGACGGATTGGCATACCGAGGGTTCCGTTCAAACCTATGTAAATACTAGAGATCGGGTCCCGAATCAAATCTTGAAGATCTTACTGAGTCGCAAAAAACTTGGTAATTATCTTGTGATTTAACGAGAAATACAGTTTTAGCTACTATACTGTGAGTGAGACTTTGCTTCTTGCCAATTTTTAGGATCATAGGTCAACGGGAAGTAGCCCATAAGTTTTTACTTCCTTGAAAGTATCAAAATATGCGCATACACCAATTACAAATGGCCATAAATCTTTATGTATTAACTAGGAAGTTTGATTTTTTTCACTATTCCACAGAATAATAAACTTGAGTAAGTATGTGATACATATTGATAATCATTTTTTATAATTTGTAATTGGTCCTTGTTGGCTTAAATAAATAAATTATTATTATTATATTCATTTCAGTCTAATAATATGTCTCCACGCATCCCTAAGAAAAAGAGTCTCAACAAGAGTTGGTTCACCTTTGTGGGGTTCTATTTCGTGAACCAATAAGGGTTCCGTTTTAGCCAAATGAGGTACGGACCCCTAAAAACAAAGACAATACTTGAAATATACTCAGCGATGACCCCAGTCCTAGTTAAGACAGAGCGTTACAAGTATTATGACACCCATTAGATAATATCAAACTGCGAAGTGGGCAAAACAAAACGCACTAGTGGCGACATAACATTTGATGGAGCTTTTGAAGTAACCTTCGCGTTTCTCAAACATTGCAGCACAAAATTTACATACACTCTTATACATTTGTAAAACATAAATGTTACACTAAATATGTATATATGCTAAGCAAATAAACAAAATTGACTCTTGCGTCAGTAACGAGAAGGTATTGAAGGTAGGAAGGATTGTGAAGGTAAATATAGAAGATAAAACAGATTGATGATACACATCATAACACGCTAAAGTTACCTAACTTAATAATTTATTTATTTAATCTTGATGTACAGTATTGGTACATATGCGGACTTAAAGCAACAAGGCATTCTCTACCTTTGGGTTAAAAAATACAACACTGTGGTAGGTCTGCACAATAAATAAATAACAGATATTTGTAATAGAATGGAATATCATAAATTGGAATAATTACTTTTCAATACACTTACTCGAAAACTGCCTCTTATCACACTCCTATTAGGTTCAATATAGCATGTATATCACCCAAGTGCTTTTTTGAGTTTATCACAACAAGGGCTTTTTTATTCCTTCCTTATCGTCACGGTAAAGGGTGCTTATTTTTTTTTACTTAGTTTATCGAATCAGGCGCGAGGCGTCCCCCCGAGGCGCTGGACGTCCCCCACGAAATTAGAACCAAACTGTTCAGAGCAGATTTGAATGCTTTTATTATTATATTTCTACTGTATGTTTGAGATACGACTAAACATTTTTTCTTTCTTTCTTTATATCACAAGTCGTAAGTGTATTGAAAAACGTCGTTTGACACACGTGCAGTTTTGTCATTGCAGCCCTCGACTCCATAACACACTCGCCTACGGCTCGCGCGAATTTCGCCTCGGTCGCAATGACAAACTTCCTGCACTTGTATCAAAATGTACTATTTTATTTAGAATCCCGCCGCTCTAACTTGGCGAGCCTGAAGATTTTAGAACTTTAGGGATTGTGCGTTCGTAAAAAAATAAATGCTAGTAGCAGTCGAAAGCGCTAAAGTTTACAGAACCTATAGAGCCAACTTCATGCTCGCTCGTAGGTGCGTTTACAAATACATACCGTAAAGTAGGGTCCTTTGGTCCTGGGGTTGAACTTTGGCATAAGCTTATCAACCAATAGAAATATGAGAAACTATGTTTAACTTGTGCCAAAGTTAAACATAGTTTAACTAGGGTCAAGGTTACCCCAATTTACTCGATACTCACATACACAAGACAACCAGACCCGGAACAACCTATTTTGTAGGCTATACAAATATTTCTTCCGCACGGATATCACGCAGCGCAGCAACCAATCATGCTCAACCACTGAGCCAACAGCGTCGCCAAATATGATCTAGAATTTAAACAGTTGATATGAAAAAGAAAAAACAAATTATCAATGGAATAATGAGGCTCAAGATAAATTGGATTCGTCTGTGTAAATCAGTACGTCTGTCTGTAAGTAAATAACAGGTGAGGTCGGGTCGTACTCATTAGTGCACTGGCAACAAAAACTAACAAAAGCTAGGGAACCCAGACTATTGTGTTAACGGCAAGCCATAATTTAATGATAGACAATACTGTCTAGCTGGTGGAAAGCATAGTAACAATAAAATAAAGGATTTTCGTAATGTAAGTATTGTTTTCATATTTTAATTATTCATAGGGAAGTTTGAGTTGCTGACGATTCGGACACATTATATTCGAACACAGTGTCCGTTTCTACACAGTTTATTTTTAGTAGTTTTTCACAGAAGTCAAGAAGTCAGTCTGAAAGAAAAAAATTAGGCTATTTTTTTTTGTTTCAGACCGACTTCTTGACTTTTCAAAAGTGACTGTAAAGGTTTATCCATACTAATATTATAAATGCGAAAGTAACTCTGTCTGTCTGTCTGTTACGCTTTCGCGCTTAAACCTCTCAAACGATTTTGATGAAATTTGGCACAGACAATCTTTAGACCCTGAGAAAGGACATAGGCTACCTTTTTTATTGACGCAGACGAAGTCGCGGGTACCAGCTAGTTTGAAATAAATGCTTTAAATCTTCGATTCGGAAACTACAAAATTAATCGAAGCTGTTTAAGTACAGTCAGAAAATTTTCAGGATTCTTCATTCGATGATTTTTCCCACCAAAAAAGAAACACCGGGGTAAACCAACTTTCACGCGGTCTAAGCCGCTGTCAGAAGCTACAAATAGGTACTGTACATATAAACCTTCCTCTCACTCATTCTATTAAAAAACGCATCAAACTCCGTGGCGTAGTTTTAAAGATTGAAGCATACATAGGGACAGACAGCGGGTAGCGACTTTGTTTTTTTTTTACCTGGTAATGATGCTAAGCAATAAATAATAATATGATTTTAACTGTGTTTATGATTACAAATTATTTCTATTAGAGTTAATTTTATTCATTTATTAATAGTATAATACTAATTTTATTCATTTATTCATATCATAAGGAAATAACGTGGGGTTCCTGTGGATAGCGTGACCAGGGTGTCATCGTGCATCATCAGCAGGATATTAACTTAATTGGTAATGATAATCCCTTCGACAATTAAATCGTGGTAGAGTTGTGGGTTTTTTGTAAGTTCAATAACAAACAACAAAAACAATTCTTTTCTCAGCTCGGATAAACAGTTCTGTTTATACGGTTTTTCCTGTTTTTCTTATGGATAATATATTCTTACGTACGATTATGAGACTCCGTGTTATTAATATTTTTTTGATGTCATCATCAAATAACTTGTCCCGGTATGGGAAGAGCGAGAGTGTCAGACTTTTACTGACTAAAACCAACCACGGGCTGCAGGATTATTGGAAAGTAACTCTTTCCAATAATCCTGCAGCCCGTGATTATGCCCCGATGTTAAAGTTATTTAGAAAATCACTTTTTCGAACCATAATTCATTCACAGCTACAACTGGAAAGTTTATAGCGAACTAATATAAGAAGATTATAAAAACAGTTAAGACTAGTCATCTCCCAGTACAGTATTTTTTTTTTTATTAAGCAGGTGCAAATATTTGTGTTCTCTAAATAGTTTTTTTCTAGATCGTTTTTATGCATGTACCTAACCATTATTTTGTAATTATCTTCTTAGTGATTTTTATAGTGTCTTTGGAAACCTCCAAAGACAAAACCTCTTAACAAAAAAAACCTCTTAAAAAATGCTTATTGTGGCCTTCAGAAAGCTCAAAAGGCGCTTTGCAATTTTGCATTTGATATTCTTGCACGTTTTTTCAATAGCTCCTCATATTAACTTTGTCATGTGCAAATAGCATCGCTTTTTTATTGACCGCTCTTTACAATTAAAAATGCTTGTTGTTTAAATTGAAATAAATGCTTTGAGTTTGGGAAAATCGTCACAGTGAAAATCTTTATAGAGAAATTGTAATGGAGAATCAATTTTAGACAAACTCAGCTCGAAAATTTAATAATAATATAATTTGTAAGGCTGGTGCCTGATGTAGGTATGTGCAACAACCTGTATTAGAAGTCAGCAGGATCCTCCCGCAGTTAGTATGCAAGAAAGAGTTTAGCATTTCGCAGCAAATCTGGCAAGCGTCTTCAACGTTTTTCCCCACATCCTCTCAAGATTTTCTTATCTCTGTAATAAGTTAACTTAGTTGACACTTGCATCGTTGTGATATTGCTAAAGCCAGGCCTTTACACACATGTACAAGCCCGTTAATCCTCGTTTAAGCTCAAACCAGTCGGTATTACGTGTATGTGAAATTGTCGACCGGTCGGCACAATTTCCTCGTGATGAAATATTCTTGCCAAATACTTTTCCGTCGGTTTACATGGCTCATATAGTTTCGACAGAGAATCAAGCCACGTACAAATGTAATCAAAGAAATCCGCTTGTTTACGTGAGCGAATTCGATAAAGGAACTTTATTTAATCGCTTTTCAAAATTGTTTTACCTGGTAACTTATACTTAATCTGTTTTTGGATTCTTGATACGGTTGTTTTTATAATTAAGGTGTAGGCTGTAGTACGATGGGTATGTATTGACATATGGGATTTTTTATTTATTATAGAAAAATACAGTGAATGTTTTTAGATTCCTAGGAATTTTGTGATCCAAAATTAGTGGTGTAAAATAATTGAAACAGGCCCGATCTCCGGTAAAATATAATAAATGGAATTTTATTGTAGGATTGACTATCTCAATCACTCGGTTTTACTACTAAATAATACAAAATCACTATTATGTACCTACTACATTAGCATTGGTAGGTATTCGCATGTTCATGTGAAGAAGAGAGATGTAACGCATGAAACAAAAGAGTTAAGATTTTATGAACATGTGCATGTCTGAGGAGGGAGAAGACGCCAAAGAAAAACTGGATAGATTGAGTGAGGAGTGATATGAAAGAAAACAAGACCAATGATAGCGTGACGGTGTGACGGTTGACAGGACAGAGAAGTAAAAAGTACCTGTTGCCGAAAACTAGTACCTGACACGGGATAAGGACAGAAAGATGGCTTTGGAATTTAACTTGCAAATAAAGCTACATATACACCGTTAAATTTTGATCGGTTTAATCCCTTGGAGGGTCGATTCGACATGAAACACTATCGATTTGTGAAGACAAAATAAAGGTACATAAACATAAGGTACTTTTTTCTGAATCTCGTGTTGATATACGCATTTACTAACTTCATTTTAAATAATTGTCTGTCATTGTGTACTACTGCTCATTGAACTCGCCTAACTGACGTTTACTTAAAGAAATTAATTTCATTTGTGCGAAAATTAATTCGAGTTTAAAAAAGTACGTTATTTTTTAATTTTATCTTTACAAATCGATTGTTTTTCATGTACCAAACAGATCCTCCCAGGGATTAAAACGATAAATACTTAACGGTATATAAATATATTTCAGTTAAGACAGAGTGCTCATTGTGGAAGCAAGGCAGCTTTATGTATTCATTCATTGCTTAGCTTAAGCGCAGAATTTTCTGTAGCCTATCAGGAAAATCAAGAATAAATGCGTAGCTAGTAAATATGTCCAATATCGCATTGTTCACATGCGAGAGAGCCTGGCAATCAAGACGGGACAACAGCCAATAACAACACAGCAATAGAATAAAAAGTCAAGTAACTTATTACGTAGTCTCTGCACGCATAACTTTTATATAATACTTACTTTCTTATTCAATATTTTTACATCGTTACCAGCGAAAAGTTATATGAAGATAAGAAAATATCTTATAACAGGTAGACAGACAGTTTTGGCGAGAACCCAGCGTGTCGAGTGTTAAAATATTCAGTAAGACATCCGACGCGGCTCGCAATGTTCTCAAGAAACAATTCCTCGCATTACCTCACTTCTCGTCAAGTTTCTTTCAGGTCAAACTTCTCTTACAGATTGTCTTGTATTTCTCTTTGGAGAGCGTAGAGGTAATCAGAACGCGCACAATATTATTACCACATCACAACTACCTGAATTGACGGGGACAGGATGTTGCAACGCTGTTCCAAAATATATCACAAAAACATTACGGCTAAAGCAATTTACGTTGTCAAGTGTAAATTTATTATAAACCACGCGGCTATATTTACGAGCTATTAGCAGTCCTCCAGCCCGGTTGCTCAAGGGTGAGAAATTCAATAACAAAATTCTTCAAAACTCGTCCTTATGAAGGGTCGTCGTAGAAAATTTTCCGTTGTCACCATAGCGAAGCTTGTGTTTTTTGTAGCACCCGTCAACCCCACTCACTTTGAACACAAAACCATTTAGTGATGGGCTCGACCTCGTCCTGTAGGTACTCATCATATTATCGACATCTCTGTTTTTTGTATGTGTGTCATCCAAGTATTACATTACTCATAAACAAGTACATTATCATTGCAGATTTCAACACATGTGATGTGTTGTAATACAAGCAGTTTATTATAAAATAACTTCAATTTTAATTGATACTTTCTGTCAATCAAATTGTATTAGGTAAGAGAATACGTGAGGTGTTTTATTAATGTTGTAAACAAACACGATGCCAAATTTAACAACAATGTTAATTGAATATGGCATAATTAACCGGCGACATTCAAATGACGACATGCATCAGTCATAGACTTGAAGATAAAGAGACGTTGAATCGATAAATCTGTGTCGTATTTTGTAGTCGTGGGTGCCATCACTAGCATGTCGGCGGGAGTCAAACTTACAAGTGCAGGGTTGGGCTAGGTCAGGTGACACACTTCACTGCACATGCAGACGACACACACCACACACTAATACAAATCATGCTTTGTTTAGCTTTGATTTTTTGCTCGTTACGAAACGCTTTCAAGTGGAGTGGCGAGTGGCCCTGTGCGCTGTACGATAGTTTAATCAAACACCCACTTAAGTATAACACGTGGTTCAAGTATGCTTTCAATTAAATGTTCGTAATTACTTTTAATTAAGCTGAATGGGACTTAAATTGAAAATAATCTATAAGTACATAATTATTTTCTTTCATGATTAATTGAATAGAGAGAGAGTCCCATTTAGACATCATGTTTAAACAGTTGTCGACCTTCCTAGAAAAGTTATTCAAGCAGAAGTTATTGCGTGCCTGTCAGGTTATTCGTTAAACTTTAAAGTTCCTACAGTATCGTAAAAAGCTGCCGAAGTTTACAAGTTTTACGAACTAGCTATATTAAAGAAAAAGAACAGCGAAGAGCATTTCGGGAATCCACATGATAGTTGTGTTGTGTTGTGCTGTTTAGGATTTAGTAATATTTTCTGCAACTATGTTGGACTTAATCACATTGCTATTCGACCCATGTGGTCAAGACTCGACTACAAAAATACACGGAGCGAGTGAATCACTGGCTCACTTGCTAAAACATTTCAAAAGAACCATACTCGTACGTTGTATTTACTTTGTAAGCTGCATGTAAGACCTAACCTAAGCGGTGTTATTCCTATTCATGTTTGCGTTATGAAGAAATAACAATAATTTGCAAGAATACGAAGAAATATCCTTTAAGGCAAGATAAAGGTTAATAATTATGACAGCAAACACGGAGCTAACAAGTTAGCAGGACAATTTTCTAGTAAGTGCAACAGTCCGTGATAAGATCGTCCATGTATCATATTGCAGCAGGTGTGCCGATACGGATCTGTATGAAGCCATATAAATAAGTTGTGATTTTCACGACACCTAGACATCTGCGAAATTGTAAATCTAGATTCTGGGGAGCAAGAGGATGCATGCTACAATTGTCTTTGTAAGTTTTTTTTGTTTTCAGAAAATTCATGTTCGGTATCTCAATTGTACCCTTTATTTGAGGTAGGAAATAATATCGTAGGGACTCAGCAAAAGGGTCGAAGCCTTCTGGGGCCCAGTGTCTCAATCTGAAAGAAAGGCTTGGCCCCAGTTCGAAGGGCAAATAAGGAATGGGTTTAGTCAGTAAGAGTCTGACACTATTTTCTGCTCCACCCAAGAGCGGGATTCGTCATTGGATGATTTTTGCCCACCATAAAAAGGTGGAAAATAATGTAATAAATTCTCGTGCTCTTCTTGTCACTGAAACCTGCCTATGTTCCTTCAGTCAGCCTTTGTACTCCAGAGCACGGTAAGTAACTCTTTCGAAGAGTTCCTGGCGCGGATGCAGTATTTTAAAAAGGTTATGGTCACAGCTGATATCTACCTCGAGCCTCTTTTCAAACTCTAGCCTAAAAAATCTGTCAAAATTCGACAATAAAGAAAAGTTTGAGACGAGCTTATCTCAAAATACTCAATTCAGAAACCACTTTTAGACGATCATTTGGGCCGCGTTTTAGTTGATACCATAGATAGGTATGTCAAACTGTTTGACATATCTATGGTTGACTACCTGATGGTAAATAGTGATGCAGTAGTTAATGGTGAGGCGCACTAGTTTATTAAGAACATTCTCACTGCTCACTCTAGCCTTGAAAACATCTAAATTATATTCTCTTCGATTGAGACACGAAAATCCGTTACTTACTGTGCATTCAAGGATCGCCATTTTGTTTTAACTTACATTTCGCGTATTGTGCTTACATAAATATAAACGGCAAAGACAAAGCATTGACAACGTGTAGAAGCCCACACAATACAAACAAGACAGCAAACTCTCAGCAAACAAAATAAGTTATGTTAATTACAAGCATTCTATGTAGCTTCACGGTTCACTAACGTTATTTCTGCGAAGACAAAGCCAGATAATCTTAGCTATAAACCGTTGCTATAAGAATGTTTCTCTTCTATCTATGGTCCTACTACGAACTCATAACGCGATTCATTTTACGAACTAAACTGAATTGAAGGGATGAATGTATCTGAATCTCAGTGGCGTAGCTAGTCCCACAGAGGCCCCGTATAAACAGTCCTTCGGTGGGCCCGTGTAAAAAAAAAAGTATTTTTATTACAAATGCTTAGCTGCCCTATGAGACGGTAGTGGATAACATGTTGCGAATTTTTGCCTAGGTCGGGGCCCCTGTACCGCGGGGGCCCAGTATAATTGATACGGCGGTAGCTACGCCCCTGCTGAATCTAGATGATACTCCTAAATACTTAATTTAACCTCTCGAATACCGTAATTACAGGCACAATGAAAAGACGATAGGTATGCGGTATGATGTCCTCTTAGGGCTTAATTAATTAATATCTGTAATGGTATCCGAAACTATTATATTATTATTTGTATCTCTTTAACTTTTCCAATCCGAAATTACGTATGCATAACATCCCTGACTAAAAACCCATCTATGTTCTTTCAATACATCGTTGCCTTCTAGAAACTCTACCACAAACTCTTATAGGTACTAGGTCTTTCTCATTCGCTTATAGTCAACGTCGCTCATGGTATAAAAGCTTGTTGTTTTATTTAACGCAATCCACAATGATGTTTGAAGCAAAAGTAGTGCGAAAAAAAGAGAGATAACACCTGAAAAATCTATTGGCATTCGGTAATTCTATGATTTACTCGAATGTTTCACAAAACTTGTTTCAGGAAATACGTACGATCTAATACGTTTCGATCCCAGGGGGGGCCGGTAATACGCTTTCACATCAACCCTTGGCCCCAAGAGGCTTCCACCCTACTGGGCCTCTTCTATTTGCTGACAACTCCTTGAGGCGCGCGAGAACAATGGGCGCCGTTGACGACTTGGGTTTGGACCGGACTGTGACCATACGACCGGATGGCGAGCTAACCATCGCTCGCCGTCCGTAAACGCGCGTCTTTGATAGTAGTGGTAGGTGATGAAATAAATTACACAAAGCTCCTGGCTGGGTTTGAACCCGCGACCTACAACTCATAAGTCGGGGACCACAGTGGCTCTACTGGTTACACCAGCATTTAGACTGAACCAAGTCAAGTCAACCTTTATGAGCCTCGTTTTGAGTAACAATATGCGATGTGACTTTGTGTGTGTGAATATGCGACTATGTGTGTGTGTATACGTCTCTAACATCATCCATTATCGTCGTATTACTCTGTCCCTACGTACAAGTAATCTGTCAACTACATGTCACTTTTTTTTTAACAAAACATTATTAACTAAAGTTGCTTCTCTTTGTAGACTGACTATAGCTATTTGTTGTATTTTTTTATTCATATAAAGTTATAAACCACTGTTTTACTGCGAACCCTCCTGATGGTAAACAGTAATGAAAATAAGTATGCAATCGGTGATGATGAGGCGCTCTAGTTTATTAGTATACTCTTGAGTGTCGTGCGAACGTCGGCGTTCGCACACCTATTGTATTTCTATTATATCTCTAATTACGGTTTTTAATAGGTTAAGAGCCTATTTACTCTAGCCTTGAAGACTCGTACCTATAATGGAATTTGAGAAGTGTCAAATAACGCCCTCTGTCCTACTCATGTACCTTCACTTGGGTACCCAATGCGTTTCACGGTAACGGTAAACATTATAGACGGACTAAAAATTGAGTTTTAAATGAAGTAGCAATTAGCATTTCAAATATTGACATGAAGAAGAGTAAGGGCGTGGTGGAAACGTCTCGCCATGTCTTTTCTACACGCGTAACGTATTAGCAGTGACGTCACATGGCCGTTTCTACATTCTTTTTCAACTTCAACTCGTAATGAACGCCTTTGTGGAAGAGACACCACAATTTTGCCAATAACATGTGCAAAGTACTCATTCTTTTTCTACTATCATAATGTAACTTTACAGTTTCCCCTAACAGATTGATTTGAAAGGCTTTTAACTTTTTTTTTTGTTTTGGATTATATTTGGATACATGCATTTTTTTAAATAATGTATAAATATATTTTCATGCAAAAAAAAGAAAAAAAAACTGCTTACTTAATTAGCAATTGTGTTGAAGAGTAAGTACCTATAATCGTTTCTACCTGTAGCCGTTATAGACTTTAGAACCATCAGACTGATCGAGATGTCTCAAAACCCGGTTTTATTATGTAGCAGAGCAGACTTTAGACAATAAAACCTCATTAAAACAATACTATAATTTAAAAAAATGTAAATTTACTTTTTTCTAACAAATAAACAAAATATATTTCTTTTTTGACGTAGTAATAAACCGCGTTACGCGTGTAACCCGCTAGTTTGTATTACACTCTTGAGCCCTAATGTCTCTAATTACGGCACTTGAAAGGTTAAAACTGTTTAAAATGCGCTGTCTGGTAAAGTGGAAGTGGCGACAACAAGCGAAAAACCTTTTTTCTATACACTATCACGTGTGTAGAAAACTCGGATTACACCCTCACTGCCGCGCTTATGATAATAACAGTAGGTCACATTTTGGTCGATATTGAGTTAAGTATACAGAAATGTAGATCTCGATCTCTACATTCCAAATATATATCTACTTAACTCAGTATCGACCAAAATGTGGCTTTTTGTAATTATTATAAGCGCGACAGCTCAGGTGTATCTATTAAGTAAGTAATCTTAAAACACCGTGTGAACATAGTACTAGCACATGGCTCTATCTACATGACTAAGTCCACAACTTCCGCTTTTTTTGCAATTAAAAAACCATAACGCCGGCATTTAAAATCTGCGACGTCTGACGTACTAAGCAGGATGCATTACGCAGTCACTTTCATATTTCATTAGTCAATTGCCCGTCGATCAATTAGAGAACCGTCAGGCCTGAAACCCTAGGCGTGAACATGCTACGAGCCCGGGAGGTAAACAATCACCAGCGTACGGTGGCCTCCATCACCACTAACAATAACAAGACTCTCAAATTTAAATTATAAGGGGATGGTTCACATTACAATGGTCGAGAACACATGGTGTGTGTGGTGGGGTGGGGGGGAGATCGAGGCGTGGGAACGTCGCCGGCGCACATGTGGACCGCAGCTTTATCTTCTCCATGCATATTACGTGACGTTTGTAATAATAAAAACGTTTAGTTAACACGATCTGCGCCGACCGCGTGGTGACCGAACACTTGCACAGATAGATAACTAGCTTTCTGCCAGCGGCTTCGCCCGCGTGATACATAGTCTTTAGACACCCATTACTTCCCTTTAGGATCTGAATTTTGAAAAACCCATTTCTTAGTGTTCACCTACGTCATAAAAGGAAGCCTTGTGCAAAATTTCACGCTCCTAGGCCCAGTAGTTTTGGCTGTGCGTTGATTTGTCAGCCAGTCAGTTTCTCCTTTTATATATATAGATGAAATGAAATGCTCACGACTATTTAACGTTATACGCCAACTTGATAGTATTTGTTTTTGAAATTGCTATAAACTAGTGCTTGACTGCGATCCCACCTGATGGTAAGCAGTGATGCAATCGTTGATGGTGAGGCGCACTAGTTTATTAAGAGCCTATTCACTCTAGCCTTGAAGACACCTAAATTATATTCGGACGGAGACACTGCAGCCAGCAAACTGCTCTAGTCCCTCGATGTACGCGGTATAAATGATAAGGCAATACGCTTAGTCCGGACCGTAGATGTCTCAGCAACGTAAGGGTGTCAATAGTAGTGTCATATTAGTCCCTAATGTATATGAATTTATAATTAAAATTGTAGTTTGATTGCATAAACAACATTATTATGATTTATGATGTTATAAAGTCGCTACGTTTGCATACATTAAGTACAAACATTCCAGAATAAATTGTATATTGAAGCATAGTTTTAGTTGCTGGAATAAATCAGAGGCGAGCCTTCAACGTAGGTTATAATTAATTTTAACTTCGTCAAAACGTTGAGCGTTTACGCAATAATCTATATAAATATAAAAGGAGAAACTGACTGACTGACATATCAACGCACAGCCGAAACTACTGGGACTAGGAGAGTGAAATTTTGCAAAGGGCTTCCTTTTATGGCGTAAGCGAGCACTAAGAAAGGATTTCCCAAAATTCACCCCCTAAGGATATAAAATGGGGGTCAAAAGTTTGTATGGAGAAACTTTACACGCGGGTGAAGCTGCGGGCAGAAAGCTAGTCTATATATTATGTAGGTAAAATAAAAGAAGAATCTAACTGACTGACATATTAACATACAGCCGAAACTACTGGGACTAGGAGCGTGAAATTTTGCACAAGGCTTCATTTTATGACGTAAGTGAATACTAAAAAAGGATTTTCCAAAATTCACCCTCGAAAGGGATGAAACACGTGTCCAAAGTTAGTAAGAAAATCTATTTTCACACGGGCAAAACCGCTGGCAGAAAACTAGTTATTCATATAAGACAAGACGCGACATAACAATATTTCTTACTGTCAATTACCTCACATTTGTTAATCAGACAGAAGTGACAGGATGAGTGTCCCACGTGTGTTCCCGGGCACCTGACAGGTCGCCAATGACGTCAGAAGCTGGCCCGTCAAGTTCAAGGCAGAGTATTTCGGATGATCAGTGGAACTGGCGGATTTCCAAAAGCTTTGTGGAAATTTTTAACCGACATGGACTTTTCTTTGTGGTGAAGGCCAGCGCCGTACCGGGTAAAATGGGGTGAATAGAAACTCAGGGGTCAATAAAAACAATTTTTTAATTAGGATTATTACTTTGATTTCATAATTTTAGTTTTAATAAACCATTTTTGTTTTCAATATTGAATTAACAAAAATATTTAAATGCTGCAAACAATTTTTTAAAAAAAAAAAAAAACAAAATGTTGTTTCTATTCACCCCCGATTGGTTTCTATTCACCCCGTTTTACGGTAACCAGTCTATTATACGCCCGATACGAGCTAATATAACTGCGCCCTTAAAAAAAGTACAGACAAAAAAAACTAGATACAAAATTTGTGCGCCCCTCTTGTGTTTGCGCCTTGTGCCTGCGGACCGCTCGCCCCGCCCTAATTACGGTACTGCCGAAGGCCCTTGGAGCTATCGTACAATAATCGGGACATAAGTTGAACCGAAATGACTATCGTCTTTAAATGCGCAGTAACAGATTTACGGGTATTAATCTAAACAGGGGATTGCGCGTAAGCTTAAAACAACGGGTTCTACTTATTTGTCGCGTACCTTAAAGTAGGTATAATTTTGATATGAAACATTTGTCTCGCATTTACAAAAAAAGTCCAAAACATGTAAAAATTAAAATCTCTTTGAAATAACAAGGCCCTCGTAATAAACTACACGATTATGCACATTTTTTCATAATACCTGTTGCCGATACAACGCATATACATATGTATGTATAAACATACATAAGTTGGGTATTAATAAAACAAAAAATATTGAAAAATAATGATAATAACATCAATTTGAATGTTCTTAGAAGTCATAAAAATATTATTTAAAATATAATATTCCGGAAATAAGATATTTACACAATGTATGTAACTATATGTTAAATTGACAATGCACTAAAGCAGACATATATTTAAATATTTATTTAAACGTGTTTATAATATTAAATTACTTTCAAACAGGTAGTATTAAGTAGGTACAGTAGGTACCTATTTTAATTTATTAAAAAAAAGGACTTTTTTCATTTACTCGAACGTAAACGTACGGCGTCCCAGTAAAATACCTAAAAACATATCAAAATTAAGTACCGACACATACATAATAAATTGGAAATTCAAAATGAACAAAAAATTTATAGATCCATCTACACTAATATAATAAAGAGGTAAAGTTTGTTTTTTTATTTTTTTGTATGTAGGAGGTAATCTCTGGAAGTACTGGTCCGATTAGAGGTATTTTAGCAATAATAGAAAGCTGCTTTACCCTGAATGACATAGGCTATATTTTATGTACGCGGGCGAAGCCGCTGACAAAAGCTAGTAAACAATATCAGAATCTTAAATTTAAGGTTTGACGTAAGATCAACATAATTTATAAATTTAAAAAAAAAATATGGTCAACAACTAAATATAAAAGACACAAAATAACTGTATGTTCCAGAGGCTAGACTCCGCCAAGATCGGACAATGCACTTGCACTTTCAATCTCACGTGTAGATACGCCCATACATCACATGCGTCGGGTTCGACGGCCTGAACCTATGCCAATGCCAACACTCCTGGCAGCCAACACCGGCCAGTTGATCGCCAGTTAGAATAACTACCCGCCGACTGCCGCTTGATGACAGTTATAGTACAACCATCGCGGAATTACAAGCTTTGTCCAAATAACACTCACTTCTAAATAATACCCACACTTCGCTTAACGACCCATATTTTAATTATATTTTATGGCTACCATATTGCGGCGTGTTCTAAATAGAATTCAATAACTAGAACACTTTTTCATGAAACAAACAACCACAGAGCACAATTTAAGTTACAAACGACAAGCTGTGACTAAACATAATAAAGGTAAGTGAAATAATGATGAATCAGCATTTTCTGGAATCACTAAACGGTTCCTGAAAATAGCTGTTTCAACAGTTTGCGCAGAATGATGATTTGCTAACGATGCGGAAGGGTCTGGTGTTGGCGAGCTGCCACCGGGCCGCTGTTCAGCGAATATATCGTGGCATTGGGCCAGCCAGGGTCAGGAGCGGCCGATGCACCCGCCGCCGTCACGCTGACAAACAGTACTGACACCTGAACACGTCACCCCAAACAAAAGATCAACACAACCCCAACAGTTATTTAAGACGCAAAACACTCAGAAACCCTTTCGTAATTAAAACTTTAAGGCACTGTCGAGATAATTATCAATTCAACCGCCTTATCCCAAATGAAAATCGTTTTTATGCAAGATCGCGCCTAAATTATTATCGTAGTCAGCCTCTTGGGATAAGATAAGCGAGAGAGGACTTATCTTAGGGCCCGGGATCGAAAGACGAAACAATATTTAGAAAGCCCTGGGTAAAAAAAGTGTAATAAAAACCTTTGGTGCCGTTTACAACGCAGCAGGTAGTGAAATAACGTATAGTTTCTCCCTCCGAAATTGCTTTGTAAGTGGAAGAAAGAACAAATATCTGTGTGGCAATAAATAGAGTTATTACGACAAAGGAGGTTGGTTCGCTGCACTGCACGCTGGTCGCCTCGGCTGGCCGCCACATTAGCGACCAAACACGTGTTCGTGAAAATGTTTATTTAGGCAAACCTCGTAAAACTCGCCGACAGGATGTGCTTTGAACCCTCAAGGTTGTGGAGGTTACTTAAAATAACTACATTCAAAATCATTACTTCTAAATGTAGTATTATCATTAAACATATTGTAATTAATGTAGAGATTTATTACCAGTAACATATTCGCGAATGAAACCTGTTATTACTCACCAATGCCATTAACATTTTTCTGCATTTCATATAACAATTTTTTACATTTTGAATAAATATTATACATACTTACCATGTTACTTAGGTACCTATTTCATTAAATTTTTGTTTAATACACATACTATTTACATATTTAAAAACCCATAAACAGTTAACTAAATTAATTGTATACGCTAAAACAAGAATTATTTATTTATTTTATTTTATTTAAAGAAGGCTTACAGAGTAATTAAAAAAATATAATGATAGCAAATTGCTAATTACAAGCCTCCACACATACTTATATTAAAATCTCTAAAAATTATTCTGTAAAGGTGAGATGATTTTTCCCACCATAAAAAAAAAAACGACTAGTAAGGAGCTCAAAAGACTGGTGATACTTATCCTGTGTCCGAGGTAAAAGGCAGCTTTTGGGTCACGCCAAAATCACTACTCAGTAGATAAAATATGAAAATTTATATTCTGACTGCAAGTGTTCTCTCGGCTACCTCACTGGATGCAGTTCGACGCCGAGCCATATTTTGTGTCGATAGCTTCCTACAGGGCATTACTAAATTTGTCGAAATCGTCCCGAAGCGAGCGCAGCATGCGTTTGTCATGTACGTTTATTTACGCGATGCCCCGCTGCGCTGGCCGTCTTCCAGCGGCTTACGAAAATAGCCTGCTTTGTCGATGTCATTGTACTAGAGCAAACGACGCCCTAATGCACGCCACGGTAGAGTCCAGCGTTGTACTGCACACCACCGAGCTTTCATTGATACATCTCCAGCAGTATCACGCAATCTATATTAGGTATACAATCGATATAAGGGAAGCATATAATATACAGGCAGAATGAAAGCGATGATGATCTTGTCACACATATATCGTGAATTGAATGTGCGTAAAAGAGCTATATGTAGTGTGCTAGTAGCTACAATCTTAATGAGACTACATATAAATTAAATGGGACATCATCACACGTGGTCCAAATGGTGCCAACAAAGATAGTTACATAACTTTTCGCAATTCATACGAAGCTTTCATTTCGTCATTCAACATTACCTACAGTTACAACTTTATCATAAGGTAGGTGAGTAAACATAACATGGAGTTTATTTAATTCTATATTTTTATGTAAACAGACATGCTTTGCCGCCTCAGTGTCGTCAATTCTTTTGTAACACCTGAGGCTTGCTAAAAGTAGGTTTGCAAGGCAACTGCTGATAATAATGATATTGGGCAAAGTCGAATTTTAATAGCTACGAAACATGGCTGTAATATTGTCAAACAGCAATCTATAGCAAATAGTGTCGCTAGAGGGAAAAGATACGATATGTAAATGACCAAAGTCAATATTGTCACTGATAGTAAAAGCTTTACGAAATATAACCCTGATGTAAGAATTTCGATATCAAAAGAATCTGCATATTAGCGGTGAACAAACAGTTTGAAAATATTATCGTTGTCGGTTAACTGTGCACTATTTTAGTATAAACCGAGTAACTTAAGAACTAGGTTGGATGTAATATTGTGCGGAATTCTTTGTAAAACGGTGATACGAACTTTTCCATAAATGCTTATTAAGATTAACGATTTCTAACTTCGAACCGCAATTAATAAAACCGTCAGAAACAAGGTTTATAGCTTCTGATTGTAAAGCTAAAAACATAGTAGCAACGATGATAGGGACATAATTAACTATTAAGTGATTCAAATCGATCCAATCGCAAACAGCATACGCCACGCTAATTGACAATGGTCTGCACCACAGTAATTTTGAAACTCGTCTTCAAAATAATTCTATAGATAGACCCCATCACACGTTATAAACACTCGGAATAATTTGGTACCTTTATCTAACTCAACGCTTACGAAATTCTAAGTAGAAAAAGATGGTGGACCAACAAAAAAGCCGGGGCGAGTCGTCCGCCCAACCCTTTTATTCTGTTTGGCCGTTCTCTTTTTACTTTTATTCTAAAAATATAGCATTCACGAACCAATTTCGAAAGGAAACGTGATTCTGTTGAAGGTCAAGTGAATTAGTATTCGTATGGTGTGTTCGCTGTTTGACCGGCCGCAAAAACATGTTAATATACTCGTTGTACACTTTTTTCTAAGCTTTAATTAGAGACGGTTGGTAGCACGTTGGCTATAATCTTTTAGATGTGAAATGATAGTTTGCTTTTTGACAAGATGAAACAAAGTATTGCTTTTTTTTATGGTAGGTAAAAATCATCGAATGACGAATCCCACTCTTGGGCGGAGCGGGAAACAGTGTCAGACTCTTACTGACTAAAAAACCTACCCCGTGCCTTCCTTGCCTTATTCCCAGAGCCCCGGTGTAACGCTTTCGCATCAACCCTCAGCTCCGGGAGGCTTCGACCCTGTAGGGCCCCTACGGTGTGCTTACAACTCCTTGAGGCGCGCGGGAACGGAGCGCGCCGTCGACGACTTGGGCTCGGTCTGGACTGCTACCAGACGACCGGACGGTGAGCTACCCATTGCTCACCGTCCGCGAGTCAGTGTCTACGGTGGCCGGATATCGGCAGGATCACGGCGGCGACGGCTACGGCGAGTGCGCCGTTGCCTTTGCAAACAAAGTATTGCTTGGAATTTCTTCCTTGTGAAGGTTAAATTGAAGTTTCTGGATAAAACACTTGCTCTGGTCGTATCTTTGAGAAATGACCTAACGTACGGTTCCTCTTTTTTTATGTGGAAAATAATTTTATTTTTCGGAATTAACATCAACATGACAGTAGCAACAAAGTATGAGCTTTATCGACGAAATGATCTGAGTACAAATGCGGCAGTAAGTATCGGGTAGTGAGCCGGTGCCAAACCCGCTTGTATTCACATGATAAATTATCCGTCATTTCATTCGATCAATGCATGCAAAAAACTAAATGGATGGAAGTTGCCCGAAACCGAAACTGAATCATGCACTCGTTATTGGGAAAAAGTAACATCGTGAGTGATCGTGACTCATAATTTTTAACAGAGGGCTGCAATTTGGAGTCGGACCAAATGTTCTACAAAACCATACGAGAAAATACATGTTAGCGTTCAATCCGGAATAGCTACGTAATGTTTGGTACAAATCAAGTTTAATTTAACCACGCTAGATTTACTCGGCAGGCTGTAGGTATTGGCTTTCGATTACATTAGCGAAGTGGACCCAAAATAAATTTTCCGTTTCATTCAACAGCAGCAATTCGGCGCACACAAAAGAAGCTACCTCATTCAGTTGCGAATGTTAAAAAGTCGCTGAAGTTCATCGTCGCTAATGAGGCGAGGTAGATAGCTACGTAAAGAGTTTGTAATGTTATTGTTATTGTCGAGCGGCGTGATGTAAAATAGAAGCCGGCTTCTAAGTCATATAACCTCAAAAGCTCGGGGCCGTCGAGCCGCCGCGGATAGGGGACGCGCAGCCGCTCAATGTTGTGGCGCGTGCGCGCTGCGGCCGGCGCCCGCCGCCGACCCGACCACGACGCTGCACAAAGCGCGAGTGGCCGCGATGTCTCGCACCGACTCCTCACGTTGATGACTCGCAAACCTGAGACACGCGAGCACCGCGGATCCATCTCAGCATTGTGAAAATACGAGCATGTGATAAGATTTAGTGTGAATAGAAAACGTTAACGTAGTGTTTCCTTTTGTGATAACTAAGTAGGAGCAACAGAAAAATGTACAAGACAGTGCGACACGGCGAGAACAGCCTCCAGTACACCATCCTCCCGCAGACCGAGGAGGTGCTGAGCAACAGCGGCCTGAAGGGCAAGGGACGAGACTACAGCCCCTCCATCCACGTGCGACGGACTCGACGGAAATCAGACTTGAAATATGCCTTATGGATAATATCCAGTATGGCAGCTACGCTCGTTCTAACTCTCGTTCCACTTTATATTATTGATGCAAGGAATCAGCAAGGCCAGCAGGAAGTGATCATCACGCCTGCACCTATGGCATCTGCGGCACGTGAGATGGTGAAGTCTAGGAAAAAAGAGTTGAAGATGTTCCCAGAAGTCGTGCTAACTCTAGGTCAGAAGTTCGAAACGAGTACTCCATCGACATCGCCCTCGACCACCCCGGCTACTGTTCCACCAACAGTCACCGGCGACAGAGCGACTACGCCTCCGTGGACGATGCCAGCGTTACGATCGTGGAAGAGCTCCACGACCTCGACAGTTATTCCGCCTATTCCAACAGAAGATAACGTGATTCCGCTCATTGGTACTGCATCCAGTAACAATAACGATGCATCAGTGAAATGGGAGAAAGACATTATAATCCGAGCGACAGTTACTCCGGAACCAATCACGCTACGCAGCGTTCTAAGATACTACTCACGAACACAAGTTCCTTCTGAGAAGTCCGTATTCGCTACGAAAGGGTTCGACGACGTTTTGATTACTACGAAAGCTACAACCACGAGGACTCCAGTAACGACAGAGCTTTCAACGACTAGTGAAAATTCTAAATTAAGAGATTTGAAAGATACAATGCTGTCTGTGGATGACGATGACGAATTTAAAGAGTCTCTTGAAGTAGATGAAGTGTTTTCTTTGCCACCTCTGAAGCCTGACTACGCGGCTCCGGGCACGGACTCGGATGAAGTGACGGTGTCAAAGGCCGGCGACGCCGGGTGGTACGGAGCACGCTGGCCCTTCGTCGACACGTCATCTTACTTCCAGTGGACGGTATGTACTGCACTATCAACTAACATAATGTTTACCTACCCAATTACTTAATCCTATCGCCAGTGCGTGTTATAAATGACTAATCATAACAATTGTTCGGTAACAGCTGGTAATTAAACGAAAGCGAACATGGAAAATGTAGTTGATTTATGAAATCCATTGCGGATTGTGTTGTGTACTTATGTAATGCGATTCTGATAACCTGCAGTAAGTGGGCTCGTTTTGTAGTTGAACGTAATGTTGATTTTATTGTCAGAAATCGATAATAAGTACGAAAAACCAGACTTGGAATTCAGTTCTTACTAAATTCGACCGAGAACGTCGTTCGTCGAAGGGTTATAATGAAATAGTAAAGTATTTTTGCTAATTATATTTTTCTGGTTTATTAAACTTTTAAGTGTTTGGTGCCTAATTAATAACTAAGTACAATTAAACCTATTGGTCTTGTAACCATGGTAGGCAAATACGCAGTAAAACTTATTCAAATGCAAGGTTTCACGTGAGTATGGAATTTAGCCTTCTTCGTTTAGATATGTACCTACAATGATTCAGTCAGACAGACTACAACCGAGAGCTCCAACTTATTGATCCTGGTTCATTACACTCTAAATGTGTGGGTAAAACACACGAGGTGCATCAAAATTCTACTCAATGTTTGCGATGACCTTTGTTTCTATTAGCACATAGGCTCAGTCATATATAAATAAGTAGGTTGAGATTTATATGTACACAGATATACACAATAATTAGACAATGACATTGACATTAAGTATAAAGACGAAAGTTTGTAGGTATGTAGGTATATCTGTTACTCCTTCACGAGCAAAAGGCAACATATATGGATAGAAAATAGGATTTTTCTTATCCCGTGAGTATGATCCCTTGGGTACCAGGTCTAAGTCCATTGCACATCCTAAGATTATACCGAGGCTTGGTTGAAGCGCTGATAGAAGCTGGTACCCACAAATAAGAAAGATATTGTAAATAGGTAGGAAAACCGTAATACCTAATATATTAAACTTTTACTTACAATGTCCTGTCTCTGTGTGTAAGGCTCTGCGAATTTTAGCAATTTTGAAAATTGCAGAGCATGAAGTTTCAGACTCGCCAAGATCCGTCGGCCGTACTGTAGGTGTGGAATTTCCTAGACTTAATGACTGCCGATTCGACTGGTAGCTTTAACTTGGCGAAATATAAGATAAAACTGAATAAGTTACTTATATGAGTTCTAAGCAAGCAAGTTTTTGTTGTAGATCAACTCATTGACAAAAGCTAACTCATCAAACACAAAATAAAAACTAAACTGATGTGGTGTCTTCTAAAATAGAGGCACAAAACTATAAGCGAAGAAGTAAAGACATAAATGAGACAGGCAATTTGCAAGTCGTACCTATTAAGTTTTTTAAACGGAATGAAACCTTGGCCACTTGCCCAAAAAGTGGCCGTAGCTCACCCTTCTTATCATGAATATGAAACGATCTTAGCAGCGAATTGTGGGTCCACTTTTGCATTTGGGAAAAAGCATATTTTTTATTTCGAAATTTTTTTATATCGATAGAAAGATATAGGTAGTGGCCGTCGATATATAGTGGCAAAACTGCATGTTTTAACATTTCACAAATCCATTACCTATGTGCATTATGTATCAAAAACGAAGAAGTCGCAAAAAAATTATTTCACAAAATCAAATAATTCAAATCATAATAGCTACACGGAATAATTGAATTCAAAGTCGTAATATATAGGTACGGAATATGCCATTCAGGTTCCGAATCTCTCGAAGAATTAAATTTTACCATCAATTGTTCGGGATTAATATAGGTATTACATTGTGACAGATAACGAACAAAAGTCTTCGATCGAACACATGTGTAGGGTACATGCTACAGTACATAATGTAATCCCCATGACCTAATAAGTGCGATATTCTCGACAAATAAATTATTACAACACTGTAAGAAACATATGGATGTCATATGCTACAGGACTGGGAAAATTGGCAAAAAGCGAAGGACAAGGGTTTACTACGAGCTTTAGTTTCATAACCGTCGGAGTTTTGTAATTTTAGTTTCATTAGTTTACTTTCTAACCAATTTTATAAAAAGAAGGTAAATATGTTGAACTCGTTGCTATGGCTACGCGTAGCCCCCCCTGCTTCGGTTGAGACTTGAAAATCTGTCAAGTACATAGTTTCATTGAAGGTAGCATTTTTGGAAGTATTTTGGTTTAATTTTTAATCCGATAAATGTACATTTTTTTTTTATCTTGAACAATATCGCGATATCTTCGTTAAATGTTAGATTTTGAGGATTCTTTCTTTGGTTTGTAGGTTACTTTTTTCAGGCAGGTTGGTACGCCTATTTAACGTTGATAATTTGATGAAGAACTTCAGTTTTAGGCATATAACTCTTCAATAATGAATAGCAAATCATAAATATTTGTATTTTTTTTAAGTTTTTTCGTTTCTACCAAGGATATCCTAATATTAGATATATTTAATTTATAATAGCATTGGTTTGTACGTAATTATCTAGTACATACACATACAAGTATCTACCTTTAACCATTTATTTTGTTGTAAACAGCCTAAGGGCTTTACTAATGATGATGATGATGTAAGTAAGTACCTACATACATGGAATTGTTAGATACAATACCAAAAATAATTTTCAATTGTTGTTCGTTTACCAAGCCTTCTTTTATTTGCTTGTGTTGTTCCCTACGATAATTTAGGAGGTAGTTAACTATTAATTTCACATTATGTTAATCTTACTACTTAAGAAATTATTTAGCTACAATATTTTAAAGTGTAAACATACCTACATGTAGGTACTCGAATATGTATTTCAAGATACAGGTAGCTACAATTAGGTTAACGAATATATTACCTACTCATTAAAAACAATACACAGTTCACTTAATAATGAGCTTAACTAAAAACAACGAATATAACTAAAACATACATCGACCGAGCAATTTTTTATAAATTTTAACATCACAATAACAATACATTGTCACTAACTCAAGTAGTACCTGCCTACTTTTGCAACTTTAGCATTGTGTAATTTATATTAAAAAAAATCCCAAAAGCCAGTATGGCTAATAAGTAACGTTTTTTTATAGAAATTTAGCCAGTTTCGATTATTTAGCATTTCTGAGTCTTAAGTCTGCTTTAAATTATCTATTACAATAGTGTCAGAATGGTCTATCATTGATTTAATAATTAATTTGATTTTAACCAGTTTGATGATCTACTAATTTAATGATAGCATTATGGCACAGAATGGTACCTCGTACATGTAGACAAATTTTTGTGTTATGTATCTGCTAAAATTTTGCATTTCCTTTTGATCAGCATTAGAACCTACCATTAGAACGTCACTGCTTGAAATTTGTTAAAAGACAGCTTGTACCACAATTCTATTACGAGACCACTGACCGCGACCAATGATCGGCCATTATGAATAACAGATTACGAACTTTTAGCAAAATGATAGTGTTCTAATGACGATTTTATAGTCCCAACAGCAGCCTTTTTCGCGGTGTCATACTTTTGAGTAGTGTGTCTTTATTACCTATCATTTTATTTTGATTGATTAACCACGAGGTACCTACTTCAGAACCATAAGTCAAGAACAGCATTGTCTAGGTAGTGCTATATGGTTGGCCCCGATTTATGAGTCAGGCGTCGTTAGTTTAAACCCAGGTAGGCCCTTTCCTGTGTGTAATGTATTCCATCACTACTGCTTTTTTTTCTGAGAGTAGTGGTAATGGAGTGGAAAAGACCCCGACTTACGAGTTGTAGGTCGCTGGGAGTCGCCAGGCGCATTTCTTTATGTAATTTATTTCATTATCCCTAGGTACTCTAAACGGTGAAAGAAAACATCGTGAGGAAACTGGCATGTCCTAGAATAAAAAATTCGAAGACATGTAGTGACACCCTCCAACCCGCACTGGGTCCGCGGGGCAGATTAGGTACGGCCCATTCCCTCTCCTGGACAGAAGGCCTGAATCCCAGCACTGGGAACATTATAAGGTTGTTGCTATACTAAGTTTGCTTATGCTACTGCTCTAAAAATGGCGATAGAAAACATCATACTCCCTGCATGCCTTTAAACCAAGATTTCAAAGATTTGCGACATCCACCAACCTCCACTGTGTCCGCGTGGTAGGTTACTGGCTATTCCTTTCCGTATAGTGAGGACGCCTGAGTCCCAACATTAGGGCCATAAGGCTGATTATATTTATCACGATATGCTTCAGTGAACCCAAAATGTTTTTAACTTATCGACAATAGATATCGCTGATAGGAAGTCATCGTGTTTAGTTCTCTTGAACTATCCGATATTCCATTCTATTTGGATGGCATTTCAAGGCTCTCATGGTATTTAAAGTTCTGGAACTTCATAACTTTTGTTTTTATGTTAACAATTTTATTGGTTAAAACGATTGGAGCGGAGCGTTGAAGATCATAGTGTCAATCGCGTCAACGTTAAACAAAATCGCACGAGATTGGTACCTAGGTACTTTGATTGTGAAATCAGGTTTGGGCTACGATGTTGTTCGAAAACAAAGAGCAACTTAAAAACAAGGGTTGGGTCGATTCAGTAAGTCTGACAATCTCTCTCGCTCCAACAAAAAATGGCCAGCTTTACCTAAACTTGAATTGAAAAAGTTGTCTTGTGTCTTCGCAAACGAATTGAGAAGAGTCTTCGTCGAATACAGAGATCCTTTTTAAGGTAAGGAATCATCTAACAGCTTCTGCCATACTAGAACGGAGCGGAATGTCAGACTTTTACTGACTAAAACCCACTCCAATGGTCCTTCGTTGCCTTGCATACGGTGGCTGGAAATCAGGATCGGAATCTCGGCGGGTGAGAATGAGGGCCATTCACTCACGCGTTCGGCCGCCGTCTTTGCTAGCCGTCTCCTTCTGTGAAGCAGTAATCTTCACAGAAGGAGGTGACCGTCTGCCCTTCCTTTTCGCTCTGGGCCATAGAATGTACCAAGGCCCAACGCGAGAGGTCGTTGCTGACGATCGTTCCCACGGGTACAGGACAATGCTCTGCCCAAACGGGGTACGCCCCTATCTTATGCTCCACCATGTCCTTTGGACGGTTTACTTTTTGGTGATATCCAAGCGTTTCTTCCGCACAAATCGCGGTCCCAACCTTACATGTCCGATGAGAACCTCCGTTATGCGGAAAGTGAGGACGCCGTGTTGCCTGTCCAGCCAGCCCTCAAAGAGAGGACTATACCGTAATTATGGCGTACCCAATTCAGAGGGCCTAGTAGGTAGGTACCTACCAGTTTCTTAACGTACACGATCGCGTTAACCTATATCAAATTATATAGAAATAAAAAGTTGGCAACTAGAGGTCTTCCGGTGAAGACGTGCCTTACGACGTCAGCGTCAAACTGAACTCATAAGGCACGTCATCTTATGCCGGAAACTATAAGAGCTTCCGTCAGGTATTTGACTTCTTAGTGCTGTGTGCTTGTTTTGACGCGTTGGGCGTACGCGCAAACACAATCATATGACAATGTACTACAAACGCCCAACGCGCCGCGTCCCCGTTAACAAGCACTTAGGGCTATCACCTGGTACACGTCATTTCCGAAAACCTTCATAAATAGGTACAAACAAACTACCACATACTGTAGTAGATATGTGGTAGTTTGTGTAGGTGTGTACACCTACCCACTACTCCCCCCTAGAAAGAAAGAAAGAAAGAAATAACATTTATTGGCACAGTCACAGGGCATAGCACAATAATAAACAAATTAAATTACTTAAACTATTTAGTACAATTATAATTGTTGTTTGCCCCACGGCTGCTCCAAACAGGTCCAGTTCAGCATAAATGTCAGGCAGCTCAGTGCCTGACCCCTGCCCACTTCCTTCCTTCCTTGGTCTACTTGTCTACTATCACATACAAACTTACCTACTGTCCTCTCCAGGGTTACTCCCCGGGCGACAACCTGCTCCTGCCGCTGCTGGTGGCGGCCCTGTCGTCTATCGCGCTGGTGCTGCTGCTGGCGCTAGCGGTGCGCCGGCGCAAGCGCTCGCTGATCGCCTCCTCCAAGCTTGGGGTAAGTGCTTACACGCGTTATTTTTTATTCGTGGGACAAGACTGACTCAAAATACCTAGGTCATCATCATCCTACCCTTATCCCATGTTACTTGGGGTCGGTGCAACATGTTTTTTCTTCCACTCTGTCCTGTCACCCGTCACACTATCACTAACTCCCTTTTCTTTCATATCACTCCTCACACAATCCATCCATCTCTTCTTCGGCCTCCCTCTTCCTCTCCATCCATCTACGTGTAAACTCAGAACTCTTTTTGTAACATGCGTTTCATCTCTCCTTTTCACATGACCATACCAAGACAAACGATTTCCTTTCAACTTTTACCTAAAAAAACCTAAAAAAATACCTAGGTAAGAGTAATTATAAAGATATGACTACATTGTAAACACGTGGGCCACGTACGCCGATTTGGGCGCGTCAGTCTTCACATATTTTAACCTTTCGACTAGCGTAATTAAAGGCACAATTAAGACAATAGGTGTGCGGACAAAGGGTGTCTCTTAGGACTTAATGAACTAAAAGGCAACTAGACTTGGTAGAGCTACATTAGATCCATGCCATGCGACGTCGTTTTACGTACAAAGCAGACGTGGTCCATGCGTGTGTCGGTCTAATGTAGTTGTAGCTAAAAACTTGCATCTACCTACCAGCTTAAAGATACCTATCTACGTATCCACATAAGGATATCTATCTAAGACAATTGAGTACCTGATGTATTACAAAAACAAACCAATTGTATATTAACTACTTACCTAGAGATCGAAGGGTTGATGCGAAAGTCTCTTCTGTCTCCCGCTGCGCCCGAGGGCGGGATTCGTCATTCAATGATTTTTCCCACCATCAAACAAAGAGTAGTAATTCCTTAATAAAGGAGGCCACTTAATAAGATGCCTCTGGTAGGGACTGGTAGGCACCAGTATGTCCAGACACATCACCACAGTTCACCCTGTGCAGGCCGGTTTGTAGTTTGTACACAGAACACTGTAAAATTGTATGAATTTTACTAACGACACGCACTAAATAAAACTATGTTACCGGTACAAACATAAATAGACCTTGTCATTATGTAATATGCAAGTAACTCTAATTTATCAAGTGATACCAATCAGTGCCTAATTAATTTCCGTGATTGTACCATTCTAAATTTAGAAAGAGCTGTTTTTATTCGAATAATATCGAGTTTTATTTTAAAATAAATCCCAATAAAAGTGAATGCATAATTTTAGCCGGACAGACAAACAACCGTCATATTGAATTACCGTCAAGTAATTTCATTACAATCTACACTTTTAGTTACCTACAGCTTCTGAATGACTACTAATGAACAGCTTTTAGATTGCAATGTTTCAATAAAAAACCTCATTAGAATGGACCATCAGGCAGGCTACTTACCTATCACCATTTCGTAAATTAATGTAATCTTTAGTAAGTATGCCTGGTACCTCGCATAAAAGATGGTTGTTGTTGAAAGTGGTGAAGCAATTTAGTTTTACTACATGTACATGCAAATATCTATGTACAAATAAATACCTAAGAAGCATTAATTTGTGGCTTTAATGTATACGCCACCGCCGCACATAAATCGTTGTATTGGCCACTTCATAAAACGACTACCTCAAACCAGGTCAAACCTATAAAATGGCCAATTCTACGATACGTCTTCGACACATAGGAATGTACATAATGGTAGCACTTGTTTCAGCAGTTGACCGCCGACCTGCAGGCTGACGACAACACCAACCTGTTGACGGCCGAGAACGCCGAGGACGGCGACGGCGACGAGTGAGCGTCCTCGCTTGAGCTTGTTAGACACCGCCGCGCGCCGGCAGGATGCCTCGTGTACAACTCGGGTACATATCGATATCGACATACTTTAACACTCGTCTACTTCTACATCAAAATACTTTTATTTAAATATTAATAGAATATATATTTATACGTATAAAGGATTACTAGTTAACGCTATTCGCTACGCTAGAGCGTCAACTATGGAGCAACAGCGACGGCAACGCGACCACTCAATCACTCATAAACACAAGCCAGCATTAGGTCAAGTTGTGGCACCTGTCACAATCACTGAAACTGTTGTAACCGTGACTGCTTCACGTGAATGACTAATGACCTATTGTGTTTATATTTAAATGATTTTTAACTAAATTATAATGAATATAAATTGTATAACGTAAATGTTGCACTTAAGAGTACTCAATTTTGCTTGTGTGTATGACTAATAGACATTATGATGAAAATGAACAGTGATTATATCGGCAGCGCTGTAATAACGTGCACGCGTCCTTGTCACCTCAATTGTACATCAGGCATTCCACGCACTTTGTAATGATTTAGCCGCCATAGTGTAGATTCTCCAAGTCGCATTAGAAGACCTGTCTGTGTTCGTCTTCTTACACACCGATCATATTTCAGACTTTCAGTGCCTATTGTTTGTATATAATGTACGATTCGGTTGGTCTCGTACCAGCGAAGGCCGGGAGGTGGTTCCATGTTCAGAGATACGATATAATATGTAAGTATATTTTGTAATCGCACTAGATATTCGATTGTAAATTAGGGACGTACGGTCAAATGCCAAAATTGCTAAAATATTTTTGTTACAAAAATTACTTCGTAGATACGTTAGTCGCAGGGGAATGCTGAACCAGGTTATTTTATTATTCATCTGTTTGGTCAGGCACCATTAAATAGCAAATACATTTTCGTGTCACGTCAATACGCAGAGGGCTCCGAGCTTCGTGTGCTCGTGTGTCATTAATAAGTTGGTGGAGGCGGCGTGATCCAATAACTGACTTTGCCATTTCCCTGTGACTCACAAATGCCATTCGGCATCGTAATAAAACATGACAATTAGATATTGATAGTGTACTTATGAGCTTGCTAGAACCTAACTATAAAGTGGTGGCATTCGAAGCTTCTGTTCATTCATTATTAATAAATGTAGATGTGTTGTAACGTTCGGGCTCGGCCACAGTCGACTCGATGTTGCACGCTATCAGAACTGTACCAAGCCGCGGTACAGTCGTCAGCACAGCGCACTCTCACATCAGCAGCTCGCGACTCATCGCGACCTCGTGCTACGTATATCATATCTCTGAAAGTTTCGATTGTATGACTCGTCAGTATTAACTAAACCTGTGGTACTTATAAATCTACATAATAAGCATACTCGTTTATTTTTTGTGTAGCCTGTTAGGATAAGATGAAATAATATCAATCTCGGTGTAATGTTTATCTGTGTTTTAACGTCGCTCGTTTATTACTATACATTTCAATTATCTAACTTAAATCTCAATTAAGTATTTATATAATTTTAAAACATAGTTATAAGACTGATATATGATTGAGTTTTTTAGGATTAGTAAATTTTATTTAAAAAAGACGTGTAATCAGTTACAAAGTTATTTTATAACGGCACTATTACTTTCAATGTTTGTGTAACTTTGTGTGTTAAGAAAATATAAGCACTTATGCGTATTATGTAATTCAATGTTAGGTATGTAATATGACTGTACATCATATGTGAGAGGAGAGAGGGGAGAAATGTTAGTTAGAAATTAAAATGTGATACCTCCGTAGTATCTTTGAATATTGTCGTTTCCCCTGTAGAAGGAATTGTTAGTCTTGCGTGCGATAGGATTTGTATTTATGGAATCGTGTCGACCGCAAGGAGTCGTGTTAAGGCAAAGTTTGGATATACTTAATTACCTCTATATTAACATGTGGATCATTATAATTCATGCTAACATTTTGTATCATGCAAAGTAACATCGCACAGTAATGTATCAATAGTATTTATTTTCATTAGCTTTGTGTTAGAATTAGTTTTACGAATGCCTCGAGCAGTGTGATTATTTTGTATTTGCTGAGAACACACACCATGTACATAAGTAATGAAATAAATTATGTTTTCCCACCCGAATATGGCATTTTTGTTGATCCTAGTTTTAAACCTGTCTGTCCAGTTATGTGATACCTACAGTTCGTGTTACTTGAGCCAATATACGTACCACGCCTATGTAGTGTGAGCATGCAACTAATATTGTTGCTGTTCATTCTTCAACTCTTCAATTAAATTATTATAAAATCGCACGTGTTTATTATTCTATTCACCTGGTAACTACTGCGTGCATTGTGCATCCGTTCAAAATCTATGATTCATACGATTATATGTAGAGGTCATCTACTCGGTAGCATATCATAGCTAAAATATATACCTAATAAAACAAAAAAATCTTATCAATAAAACCATGAAAAAATATTTATACATATTTTTATTTATTTATCTAACAGTGAAAAACTGTGCAATAAGAACCTAATAATTAATATTACAAACTATAGCATACATTTTAAATTGCCTTTAAAATACTATAAACAAGTTTTACTCGTTAGAGCAATTGACTTATATGTCACAATAATTAAAGGGGATCAGACCCACTATTTACAAACGAACAATAAAATAATCATAACAACATATTAAATAAGAAAATACATTGCAATCAAGATCTTGAGACAACATTACCTCATTATGAAAAATGTTTGTGGTGTCAACAAGTGGTTATAGAAAACCCCTCCAGTAGGATTACACCTATTATACAGAGTGTAGATATGTTTAGTTAAATTAACCAAGATTATCTCAATATAACATCTCGTATATATCTTGTCAAGTCATGTCTGGCGAACATTTAGTTTACTTGTCCTCTATATATATACAAATAATAAATTAACATAATCATAACAAGTATATAATTAAATCATTAGTGTCCCCTTTAACACCTATTTATTAATAATTGGGTTTTTATTTACATCATAATATTAGAACCTTCTTTAGTTCAGTTTGAAAGTCTCGAGTCCCACTACTTCTGTTTCAGTTCATAAATAAATAAACGAATTATTTAGTCAAATCACTTTTATATAAAAATATTCTGAACTTAAAACTTTACAACTAAATCCACCATACTAGATTTGTACAATGGAAATTAAAATAAATCAAATTTTGTTTCTAATAGTACAAAACAAAATTATGTTTTGTAAGAGGCGTATTCACGTCAACAATATTTGAGAAATACATTGCGAAACATTGATTCAAAAAACCTAAGACTCTTGTAGCCCAAAACGCAACAAATTGCTTTATTCCTATTTTTTTTTTATACAGACATAATAAAATGTCAATCACCCAACACAAAGTGGTGTTTTAAACAAAATTAACGCACCTTAAATTACGTGTATAATTTGCTATCCAAAAAAGAGGGCTTAATTGTGATTAGAGCACTTTTTAGTTGTTGAAGTTTATCTTGGGTTTCTTGAATGTCAATGTTAATAGAAGGGCCTTGCCATGAAATGTTAAAACGCCAGGCGTGTGACGGATAAAGGATAGAGCTATAGTTCGTTTTTTAATTCTAGACTACGATTTGACAACAAAGAATGTCACACTCTAGAAATATATTCTCAATTTTCTGGAGTTTGATACTTTAAGTTGTTAAATCGTAGTCTAGGATTAAAAAAAGAACTATATACACCCTGTACATCTCCATCTCTTAAACAGTTCAGTTTAGGTCGTAAAATGAATCGCGTTAAGAGCTCATAGTAAGGCCTGGGAAATGTAATAATATCTTTATAGTTACGGTGCCATGGCATGTGGTTATTGCGGCGGGTGCGCGGGCCGCAGTATCCTGGCGAGCACGTGGCGCCCCCCCACCAGCTTCAGTTGCTGCCCGTCCATTAGTACACTGCGGACGCCGCTAGAGGTCGGTGCTGATGTACTTGTCACCGCCTGGAATTACAGAGCAAAAATAAAGTTCCCCATTTTTTTAAGTATACGTAATTAAAAAGATGAAATTCGTTATTTTAGTTTATAAATCGTTTAGGATAAAGACGGTGGAACGTGGAACCCGTTAACCGCTTGCGTCGGATTGGTCTATAGTTCGTTTTTTACTTATAGATTACGATTTAACAACTCAGAATGTCACACTCTAGGAATATGTTCCCAATTTTATGGAGTTTGACTTTCTGAGTTATCAAATCGTAGTCTAGGATTAAAAAACGAACTATAGCAAGAATTTTCGTGTCCTATTTGTCAGGGTCCTGTGTTAGCAATTGGGTGCTCCATCTCGTCTAGCACTTTAATTCTTATAGGTGACAGAAGGGCTCACGAGATGCGAGTATATGATTCTAGATAAGACCCTGGCGGAATAAACGGGAAAATCTTTCGGTTATCCGACGTAAGCAGCTAAAAGGTTAAAAAGTTGATTTTAAAGACGAATGATAATGTGAGTAACAACTCCTTTAAGTTACAGGCATTTAAGGTAATTAGTATGAATAGACGCCGATCCTCGGCGTCGTGAAAAATGAATTTGTTTTGATACTGTCCTTAGTGGCGTAACTATAGGGTAGCTAGGCTGGCAAAATGCCACGGGCCCCCGTTATGATGGGGCCCCCAGTTTAAGTAGCCATGGGCTCAGAACAAATAACCCAAAATTACTAAATTTATTAGGTAAAATTCAAACATAATGAGATGATTTTTTTGGGGCCTCATCCAATAAATTTGCCACGGGCCTCATGTGATATAGTTACGCCATTGACTGACCTGGAAAATTTTGGCGCTATGATTTATTTTTTTGTCCAATAGTGACAACTTTTTCATTAATTCTTTAAAAAAAAAGATTTTTTATCGAAATAACGTGCACAAAATAAACTCATTTTGTAGTTTCGATATTGAGATAGATTCATGATAGCACAGGTTTAAACTTTAGTGTTTTTTGTTGCTGTTCAACATAGACAATCCTGTTGAAGGCTAGTCATTTAGACTAGCCTTCTGCCAGCAGCTTCGCCCACATGAAAGTAGAGTTCTTCATGAAAACTTTTGACCCCCATTACATCCCTTTCTGCTGAATTTTGAAAAACCTTTCTTAGTGTTCGCCTACGTTATAAAAGGAAGCCTTGTGCAAAATTTCATGCTCCTAGTCCCAGTAGTTTCGGCTGCGCGTTGATATGTCAGTCAGTCAGTTTCTCCATTTATATATGTAGACAAATAAAAAAATCTTATGCGTGCAATTTGTTTTGCAGCTCACTACAATCTTTTTTTATTTTAATATTACAAAAGCTTTGTTAAAGCTGGTTATGTCTAATATGTATGATGTTTTAAAATGGAGACCAAAAAGGGTCTTTACAAAGGACTACTTTGTATTACCTTGAGTGGGTAACACAAAATTAAGCATTCAAAAAATCTTATTATCTAGTTACTGACTGCCACCTTAAAATCTACGTTATTACTAGGTTTATGTAAGAAGTGCTTGTTAAATGAAAAATAAAGCAATAATTTTGTTTAATCAGTGAAGAAAATATTTTAAAAGTACTGTTATTGTGTTATAATAGAAATTAGACCCGTCCGTCGCATCCAGTCTCACATGCAATCAACTCTCTTTAGTGTATACAGACAGACAGACAAAAACATTGCAAACCAACTGTACCTGTGTTGCTGTATTTGCCAACACACTTATTTCAAAACAGGCTCCTACTGGCTTTCAGGCACGCAGTAAATTATATTTCGCACTAATGCGGATGGAAGAAAAGTTCAATTTATAGTTCAATATTTATAGTTCAATATCAATATATATAAAAGTTCAATATCAGGTTGATCGTCATGCAGAACTTTTTGATTGATCAGTCGCTGGTAGTGCCTTCAAAATCAACATTGTCGGTCCGACAAGAATCCGCGTACCATTTCTCACAAGAATTTATTAGTAAATAGTGTCATGTTCATATTTTCATATTTTTACGTATTTAGTGTGTCGAAGAACATAATTTGTCAATGCAGCCTCTTGACTCTGCCGCAATATCGTTTGCTTACTTGTATCTAAAAGTACAATTGCGTACAGTTTACAGTTCGACCAACTGCAATTTCACTGTAAGGCTTTAGGCAGAATATAAGACTTTTCGAAACTGATTAAGGAATGGAATCCCAAAGGAAAAAGAACCTTTAAGATAAAGTCGTCTTTGATTTATGTTAATCTATAGTAGCAAAATTATAATAAGGTTTATAGTTAAGGTGCAAGTGGCGCCCCCTATCTAAATGTAAGAAGAAGTATTATGTTGAAATAAACGACTCTCTTCAGTCCATTACTAAAAGCAACGTGTTTTATTAGTTTAGTCTAACAAGCATATTTTTTTATTTGGTACTTTTATACTTTGGTATTTTAGCAGTGGTAGTGGAGGTGTCACTGCTCTGTGAAGCTGTTGGGTGTCAGTGCTGTCTGTATCCACTGTTAGATTCATGCAAATCTTGAACTACAACTCAATCTGAAGCATTTTCCAAACCATGCAATCTGTCAAAATTCACCTGTTGAATTTTAATTCCCTGCGCGAGTTTTACTTGTTGTATTGGATTCACCTAAAATAATGATAAACAAACAATATATGAAAATAACTTATTCGGAATGGAATTAATGAAAATAAAATTAAAATGTGAATGATACGTCATTAATATGACTACATAGAATTGTTAATTACCTGTTGTAATTTTAAAACGGGTGCTGATGTTGTCGATGTAGTCACAGTTTGAGCACCTAAGAACATAATAAAATAATTAAAGTTTTATAGAATTCACAAACTAGCCTATAGGCAGGAATTTTCGGCCCCGGTATGAAAGGAAACGAAGAACAGAAGTAGGTTTTAGTCAGTAAGTCTGACCTCAAGGATGAAGAAATGTCATTGGATGATTTCCCAAAAAAAAAAAACATTCACAAAAGTTGTTAATAGAGTATCTTTTTTTGTATTTGAAACACTCACCAAGATTACTTAAAACTAAAGTCTGTGATGATGGCGCAGCCCCACTAGACGTTACCCTGATCGTATTGCCATCGCTTTGCTGAAAAAATAAATGAACAAATATTTAAAGTCTATTTCCAAGTCAACGTTATCAGAGTCAATCTCATAAAATGAAAAATAACCATGGCAGAATAACCTTATGTTCATGGGAATTTTCAGTCAATAAATCTGCTTAATTTTGTTCCCAAACTAAGGGAATGTTCAAAAGAATTACCATAGAACTGGAAAATAAACGTTCAATAAAACAAACAGTATCATATATTTTATGGATTTTGTAGTGAGATTTGTACTAAAGTAGATTTAAAATGTATCATCATCATCATGTCAGCCGAGCGACGCCCACTGCTGGGCATAGGCCTCCCCCAAGGATCTCCACAACGATCGGTCCTGTGCTGCCCGCATCCAGCGGCTTCCCGCGACCTTCACCAGCTTGCCGCTCCACCTTGTAGGGGGCGCCTACGGAGCGTCGTCCGGTACGCGGTCGCCATTCGAGAACCTTTCCACCCCAACGGCCATCGGTTCTCCGTTCTTAAAATGTATAGGTTGTGCAAAATCCACAAAACATTTGTTACTAACCATTATGGAGCACTGTTATCTATTAAATAATAAATTATTACGATCCTTTATTTTATTTAAAACACATTGATTACATTTTTAAATACACTTCTCATCAAAAAAATCGAAACACTTCCGTTTTCATTGTTTCTGTCCGAATTTAACACAAAAAAGAATTCATACGATGAAAAAAAATACATATATTATAGCTGGCAGTTTGGCCATTACAGTAATAAGCGAAAATTCTAAATTCAAAATTAGAATTTCATTTGTTTATCTTATAAACGAAATGAATCACTGTTTTGAGACAAATGTGTGTTTAGGGTTGGAGTACATTTAGCGTTTAAAAACTAAAAATTGGCGCCTATCCTTAAACTTTTTGTTTTTTATTTCAATACTGTGACTTTGGGACGTCTGAAAAAAGGTTTTTTTTCTAAAACGTATGGATACTTCGCCCACAGAAGACGCCCAAGTTGTGGCATTGCTGGATTCTGGCCTTAGTCAGCGTGTTGTGGCTGCAAGACTGCATCTAAGCCTGTCATCTGTTCATAGAGTCTATAAACGTTATCGGGAGACTGGTTTGTTCACGCGCCGTTCAGGATCTGGCAGGAATCGGGTCACTTCTGAGCGAGATGATCGATTTATTGTAACAACTTCTTTAAGAAATCGACGCCTTAACGCTTTTCAACTGCAGCAGCGGCTTCGTGTTGTACGAAGGGTGGCTGTAAGTGACTCTACAATTAGAAGAAGGTTGAAGGATCGTGGACTGGTACCGCATAAGCCAGCAAATGGGCCGAAATTAACTGCAGACCATCGAAGAGCGCGCCTTAACTTTGCACGTGAGCACCTAAATTGGTCATACCTACAGTGGAGCAAAGTTCTCTTTTCTGATGAGTGTAAAATTATGCTGTATGGTAACGACGGAAGGAACAAGGTCTACAGAAGAGACGGAGAACGCTATGCACAATGCTGCATTGAAGAAAAGGTCAGCTATGGTGGCGGTTCGTGGACGGTTTGGGGAGGAATCAGCGCCGACGGTAAGACAGAGCTTGCTTTCGTGTCTGGGCCACGTCTGCCTGCACTAAACTGTCATCGGTACGTCGAAGAGTGTCTCGAGCCTCATGTGATGCCCTATGCACATTTTATTGGCAACGGCTTCATATTCATGCACGACAATGCTAGGGCTCACACCGCGGGCGTCGTACGAGATTATCTTAACGAAGTCGATATCTCTATTATGGAATGGCCAGCAAGAAGCCCGGACATGAATCCCATTGAACATCTATGGGATGAATTAAAGAGACGAATTCGAGCAAGAGATCCTGCCCCAGAAACACTTAGCCAGCTGCAAGATGCAATCCAAGAGGAATGGGACAATATACCACAGCATGTGATCGTGACTCTCATCCGATCGATGAAGAACCGTATGGAAGCAGTAATTAGAGCTCGGGGAGGGAATACAAGTTATTAAATAAACGTTTTTTAGCTTTTTTTTTCATTTACGTGTGTTGTTTTATCCATTTCCTTTATACTCCATACGGAATAAAAATGACTCATTTAACAAAATACGAAACCTATGAAAAATTCATTTAAATTTAGAACATTAACATTAAGATTTGATAAGCTCATATTACTCACTATTAAACGACATTTAACATTTATTCCTAAATGTACACATTTTTCTGATAATCCTGACAAAACGTAAACTTGCAAGGTGTTTCGATTTTTTTGATGAGAAGTGTATTTAAAAATAGTATCCCGCCGGTATTGGAAACAGAATTATTATTATTATTAATAAAAATAGAATTTGAACCAATTTGTCATGTATGTCCAATTTGTCATGTAGTTTGGGATTGCAAAATCGGACGATTATTTCGAGAAATAAATTCAAGTAAGTATTAAAAGTAAATATTTACCTGTAATATAATATTGTGCAGCGGTTTGGCGGATGTGAGCAGCAGCGGCCTGGCGAGCCTCGTCGCCGGAGACAACACACGCACGGCGGCGCGCGGCCTCACGCCCGACACTTGCAGTGTCCGGGTCCCTCCCACCATGCCCTCGAGGGATAGCATCTGACCCTGAACACATACAAATAAAAAAGTAGTCACCTACAAATGGCTTTCTCTTACCCTACGTGGTTTCTAGATGGTCTATAGGAATTCATTGATGAGATCACTGCAACCTAAAAAAGTTTTCTCATGATTTTATTTCCATATAAAAATATCTCATCATCATCATCATCAGCCTTTCAATGTTCCCACTGCTGGGACACAGACCTCCTCTCTAGAAGAGGGAATAGGCCATAATCCACCACGCGGGCCCAGTGCGGATTGGTTGATGTCACTTATCTTCGAATTTTTGGTTCTAGGACATGCTGGTTTCCTCACGATGTTTTCCTTCACCGTTTTGAGGGCAGTGGTGATGAAATAAATTACACAAAGTAATGCGCCTGGCTGGGTTCGAACCCGCGACCTATAACTCGTAAGTCGGGGCCGTTACCACTCAGCCACCACTGCTCTTCAAAAAATATCTAAAACAAACTAAAAAAATATCGATGAATTCAAAAACCTCTCGTATTTTAAACATATTCAAATATATAGGTACTTTTACATTACATTATTTATTTTTAAACCATGTCTAATAAGTAATAACATTTCACATTTCTTAAACCTTATGTATATTAATCCAAATAATGAATTTATTATGTAGGTATTTTGCAGCTATATCACGTCGCTTCGATAAATATTGTTATCACTTACCTGTGCATTGGTCAACAGCTTGGCCACTATCGGTTGCGCATTAGTCGGCTTGTCACCGCCCGCCTGACTCCGCACTACTTGCGATAGCGACTTCGGCGTCTGATTGGCAAGCTGCACTGTCTGCCCACTTGCCAATTGCAACGTCTGCCCACTCGACAACTGCACAGTTTGCCCACTAGACAACTGCAGTGTCTGCCCACTAGGCAACTGAACTGCCTGACCTGCTAACTGCACCGTTTGTCCACCTAATTGAACTGTTTGGCCGCCTAGTTGTACAGTTTGACCACTAGGCATTTGAACACTTTGACCTGATAATTGAACATTAGATCCACTTAACTGAACTGTTTGCATATTGCCACTGGCTAACTGGACGGTTTGACCGCTCGGTAATTGAACACTTTGCGACGGTAACACACTTTGGCTAGCTACTTGAACACTTTGTCCACTGGGTAATTTTACCGTATGGCCAGTTAATTGTACACTTTGTCCTGCTAATTGAACTGTTTGTCCGGCGATTTGAACAGTTTGTCCTGCTAGTTGTACTGTTGAAACGGGTATGTGGAGGGGTTGGCTAGTTTTGATAGTGGGTGTAGTTTGTTGTGCGCGTGGACTGGGGGATTTTACTGTGGCGTTGGAAACGCGGACGGCTTGTGGGTTGGCTAGCTGCACTGTTTGTCCGCTGGGCAGGCGGACGCTGTGGGTGGGCAACTGTAGCGAGGACAGCTGCAGCGTGTGGCCGGACGTGAGCTGCACGGCGTTAGTGGGCAGGTGCACGGTGTTGGCGAGCTGCACGGTGCGGCCGCCCGCCAGCTGCACGGTGCGCGTGGACACCGATGACGTCACTACTGTAGGCACGCTGCTCACAACTGCCGTCGCGCCTGCTGTACTCTGTAATACAACATGCTTGTTCTTGGTCATCAATCGGAACGCAATCTTAAGATTTTCCTGGAAAATTTTAAGACATACCGTAGCATTTACATTAACATATACATGTAGTAGCCGTATCGTAAAATACAACGTGGTACAAGTTGGCGCGCCTTTTTGTGCCTTCTTGCGCCTTTTCGCCGCATTGGAAAAACGTCTCAGTAATTAATGGACTCACATTCAGCCTTTTTGGTGTGTAGATTAACCATTTAGATTACCTGTGCAATAGTTGTGACAGACGCAGTAGTCGGTACTGCTGGTCGCTTTTTTGTTGCAGGTGTACCTGCGAAAAAAAAATTTTTTTTATTTTGTCCCTCTAAATGTAACTGTGCATCTTTGTTGCGACTTTAACACCTTTTTTGTGTAAGAATCAACATTGTAAGAGAACTAATAAACACCGTCTACTGAAAAAATATTCATGTAAAATTAGTACAGTACCCGGCAATAAATATTGCACATCGACCTTTGGAAAGAGACAATCGGCTAATTTCGGCTTCGTAAAGCGTTATCTCTGTCGCACACTACCTATATGACGTTTGTCAGTCGTTGTTCAAGGTGATTGGTGAACAACGACTGACAAACGTCACATGTTCACACGCTCTACGAAGCCGAAATTAGCCGATTGTCTCTTTCCAAAAGTCGATGTGCAATATTTATTGCCGGGTACTGTAGTTGATTTTGAAATTGGTTAATAAATGACGATTTAATCGTCTTTTGCCTGTGCATAAGACGATTAAATCGTCATGACTGTTCATGAGAGTGTTTTGCATTTGATAGAGCTTCAAAATGTTAAAAAAATTGGCGTAAAAAGTGATTTTACCAAAAGTGACACATAAGAGGTCTCAAAGTCGCAACGACGATATTATGTTACTCGAAAATATGCATATAATGTTATATTACCTTGCTGCATTAGCGCTCGCGGTGATATTAATGATTTTCCTGATGCTGGAGTGGCCGGACTCAGTACTCTGACGACGCCACGCCTCGTCGTAGGCGTTGCCTAACAAACATAAATTTTCTTTATTTAAATTTGATTGCCTAGAAAATATCGCTTCTAGCGATAAGGAACCGTAGTGTAGACATTTATTACTTATTTCCTCTGTATGCTGGTGTAGAGTCAACCGCACGTCAGACGACAAAAAGTATATTAGAAATACGAAAAAAAAACACAGCTAAAGTAATAAAGGTCATTTGAAACTTTCAGTTGCAGTTGACGTTAACATACAAAATTGTTAGAATAAATGAGTAATTATATGTTTACTCATATATATATTTTGTAGTCACTAGTACAGAACTATTTATAGCATTATTCGTGTTTCTACAGTATTCGCTTTAATAGTCGCTCGTCGTAGTCACACACCTAACCCACGAAAATTAGAAAATAACATTGGCCGGTTTAAATGAGCTCTTTATGCAGGAGTGACGTGACTTTTATCAATTTTAATAATATAATTAGAACCTATTCATAAATATTGAAGTAAAAATCCTAAGGAACTACCCTCTATTGAGGGTCTCTTCATTATTATGAAGAATACGGCTAGAGAAGACTTTGCAGTTGCACATTAATTTGCATTAAGAACATAGTGACTAAGCAAGTCACTATTTACTTACCGCGAATAGACTTTTGAAAGGCGTAACTATTTATGTTAGAATGTCTACTGTTTAGAACGTACCTGAGTCGAAGGTGTGGATACTACAGCCGTCACAGTCGTCTGCACTGGACTTGGTCGAATCAACAGTGACCGCGTACCTTGAGTTCCCTGTAAAAAAAGGTTAGATTAATTCTATATTATAAGAAAACCACAGTATGGAAAGGGTTTAGTGTCAGTTATGAGAAGTTGCCATAATAATAATAAAAATATTTCAAACAAAAATAGCAGTTGCATCATAAAACTATGCATATTTATAGGCTTGTTACAAGGTTACAAATCAGTGGCGGTCCCTTCATACAAGCCCAAAAGCCCGGCCTTACTAAAATGCTCGATAAGAATCAATATCAAACCCGAACAATTTAAAAGTTCGCGCGCTTAATTCTTATCAAAATAACACAAAGTATCTACTTAGGCCCGCCCGCTGCATTACACATCGCGATTGTTCGCGCGCTTCGCTTACACTCGGCACTATATATAGCTATCTCGCTTTCACTTACCGGCTTTTACCGGGCTTTCAATGTCTCTTTCGCACTCATAGCGATGTGCCGTATAAGTACTTGGACGTTTTCCGTCTACAAATCGATCAGTATTGAAGATTTAAGCCGGGATTGCGCATGAAGTTGACCGCGCATGCGTGACCTTGTCAGTTTGTCACACTTTAGTGTTGCCGTTTTAGCAACGTTGTGAGATCTTGGAGATTTTTAACGAGTTTGGAGACTTTTTTTAAGATCTAGCAACAGTAAAAACTAGCGACTTTTTAAAATAACGAAATTAAATATTCAAGCATTAACTTAAAAGTAAAAAAAATGCGACATTTAGCTAGATTTTTCATAAATGACAACACTACAACTTTGCGTAAATAGTTTTTGACACTCGAGTGCAACTAACTTCAGTTTTATTTGTTTTCTTAGTTAGTAAGTTTTTTATGTGTTTTCTTAGTTTTCCCAGTGTTATATGTAACTGTTTTGGTGACTTACCTACAACAATGGAGCTAATTGTACCTTGTGAGGATTTAAAATGCGTTCGAGTTTTGATTGGCGAAGATAAGGTAAAATCTTTAAACTTTGCTCAGAAAAAACAGTTAATTTCTTCATTAAAACCGACGCCTAATCTGTGTATTTCTCAGTCTAGTAAATCGCATAAACGAAAATTTAATAGATCAGTGTATATATAAATTACTCATATTTTCCTACAGAGGGATTAGATTCATTATTTGACATTTATGCAAACTATTTCGACAAAAAAACAATAAAAAGTTAATTGATTTGCCTGTATTCTAGTCCTGATCTAAAAGATCGTAATGTTTTGGAATTAATTGATTTCATTCATGAGAATAACCTCGAAAAGATGCCTTTCCTGAATTGTTAAAATTAGTGTATCTTGTTTTAACTATTCCGGCTGTAATGTAATTTAATCATTTCAGAAAGATAGACAATTCCTATTAGAATATAAATAATTAATTTAAATACCTTTTTATATTCTATGTAGGTATGTAGGTATTTTTTTAATTTTACAGGGCAAGGCACTGTGTGACACATAACTAGGAATCATCATCATCAGCCATTTTTAAGTTCCCACTGCTGGGACACAGGCGATAGAGAATGGGCCATACATCCAACACGCGGGCCCACGGTAAGTCGGTGCCGTTACTCAGTCGACAAAACCTGCTTTCAAGTAGGAATACTGAGTGCAATAAATAATAAAAAGAATGGATTGAGAAGTCGTACCTTACTCTGCAATACTTGTACTGTATTAGTACTAGAAGGTTGAATCACAGTTGTTGACTGCAAACTTGGTGGGTTTGCAACATTACTTGTTATTATCTAGAAAAAAAAAAAAAAAACAAATTGTATAAGTATTTGGTTTGTGGAATCTGATTTTCAAAATCTACACTAATATAATAAAGAGGTAAAATTTGTTTTTTTGTTTTTTTGTTTGTAGGGGGTAATCTCTGGAACTACTGTTCCGATTGGAAAAATTTTAGCAACAATAGAAAGCTGCTTTACTCCTGAGTGACATAGGCTATATTTTATGTACGCGGGCGGAGCTGCGGGCAAAAGCTAGTATCTAATAAAAAGGTTCATATTTACCTGAGATTGTGACCCTTCAACCTTCTGTAAAGGTCTTTGTTTGATGAGTGGTGATTTATGTGGTGTTGCCACAACTGAAGGCAACGACTTTGACAGCTGTGTCGCAAGATTTCCACTTTGATTGACAATAATCTGCTTAGTTTGTTGCGGTTGAGTCTGTTTCGGCGACTGAGCCGTCGGTATCGTCTGATTGACTTGCTTCGACTGACTAGCAGCTTGCTTCACAATCGTCGGTGGTTTAATCACCTGAGTTATCACAGTTCCTTGTTTAGATGTCTGCGTAACGTTAGGTTTTGCAGCTTGAGGCGTAACATTGGTTTGTTTCGGGGACTGCGGGATAGATGTTTTGACTGGCTGAATGACTGTCGTCTGTTTCGTTTGTACATTACTTTGTCTGACTGCTTGTGCGAGGAGGTTTGCTTGTTTAGCTGATTGAGCCATTAATACTGATTGCTTTGCGGTTCCTTGTTTCGTGAATGGAGTGGTTTTGGGAGCGGCGTTGGGTTTCGGTTTGGGCGGTGGCGTGGCCACTAGTTTCCCCTTGGGCTTGGGCGGCTGTGGCGGCTGCTTGGACATGGGCGCGGCGTGGCTGGCCTGCGTGGCCTGCATGAGCAGCTGCGCGGAGGAGAGCTGCGGCGCCGCCACGGTGCCGCCGCTGTCGTCCACGTCCACGTCGCTGTCCGAAGCGTTCTCTACTACTTCTTCGACACCAGCGACTTCTAGCTCCAACTGCGACAGATAAACATGACTGTTGAAGAAGATCTCGGAAGTTATGGTATTGTTTTTTTGTTGTCTATAAAGTCATGCTTTACTGCGATCCCACCTTATGGTCAGTAGTAATGTAATCGTTGATGGTGAAGCGCACTAGTTTATTAAGAGCCTATCTACTGTAGCCTTGAAGACATCCAAATTGTAATTGGATGGGAAGACCACAGCAGGCAACCACGTTGTTCCACACCTTCGAAACGAAACGACGAAACGAAAGGCTTACTCCGAACCATAGAAGTTTCAATAACGTAAAGATGGATATTTGCCATGCGTCGTATTGTTCTCAAAAAAACATCAAGCTTTTTAGTAACTCACAGAATGCGGCTCGGGCTCCTTGTGCGTGGCGGGCGCCTTGAGCGAGGGCAGCGACAGCGACTGCGGCGGCAGCGGCGACAGCAGCATGGTGCCCACCTTGCTGCTGCGCCCGCGCCCGCTAGAGATCTTCAACCAGTCTTCTTCGCTCCTACACAAGTATAGATCAAAAATTGCAGATCAAAAGGTTTTTTTTAATTAGGTCACATCAGATGATTTGTACCTACAGCCATTTATCTTACTAATATTATAAATACGAAAGTTACGATGTTTGGATGTTTGTTACTCGATCACGCCAAAACGGCTAGACGAATCTGGATGAAATTTGGCACAGGCATACGATACACTCCGGAATAGGACATGGGCTACTTTTTATCCCGGAAACCCCAACCCCAATACCACGCGGGCGAAGCCGCAGGAAAAAGCTAGTCAGTTATAATTACAAACAAGAAAAAATGCCTGGTGTTAAAAATAATAATTAATTTTATTCAAATAATGTTAGGTTGTGTCAGACACAAAATCAAATTTTACCATATTTTAAAACTAAAGAGTTTTTATTTGAATGCGCTAATCTCAGGAAACTATGTCTATGTTGAATTCATTTTTTTTATGTTGGATGACCCAAATATCGGAGAAGGCCATTCCATGCTACAGCTGATAGGAGAGCAGTAACCAGAGGCGAAACAAACTGAAAAGGATTTTTAAAATTATAGTATATAACATTAACACACACCTGTGCCTATGCAGATAAGTCCATACAGCTGTTCTCTGATCATATTTGACGACAGGATCTCGTTTGGCTGAAAGTAGTCGGTCTAATACTGAAGATACTGCACTCAACAGTGTTTGATCATTGCACGGCGCCACCCATTGAGACATTCTGAGGATAGAAAAACAATATATAAACATCTGACAAAGTTTGAAAAGCAAACTAAATTTGATTTTGCGCAAAAGAAACTAAAGGTTATAGTTGAAACATTTTTCATCTTCTTTCTTCTTTGACTTCCTATCGAAAATTATAAACGCCTTTTTGAACGAAAGACAACATTTCATGTCATCACAATGTCATACTTAATTTTTTTTTTTCTATAAGACATTCTTACCATCCGAATATATTTAGTCTTGAAGGCTAAAGTGAGTAGGCTCTTAATAAACTTGTACGCCTCACTATTGCATCACTGCTTATCATCAGGTCAAATCGCAGTCCAGCGCTGATTTATATTATTAAAAAAAAGTATGCAAGTGGGATGTCGGATTCTCCAGGAAATGAGTTGTCGAGGTCATTTCGATCCATATAAAATACTGGTATTCAGCTGCTTCTGGTTAGACTGGAAGACTACAGTAGGCTCTGCGAATTTTAGCGCTTGAAATCTCGTACAAAAATAAAGCTTTTAAAAAAATAAATGCCAATAAGAGTTTTTAACAGCAATAACGATTGCAAATTGTGTTTATTTGTTTAAACCATTTATTTTTTTACGAGTTATCAAGCGCTAAAATTCGTAGAACCAAGACGCGCCAAGATCCGACGGCCGTGCTGTACAACCTAGTTGAGTAAAGTGTGGGCACGTACCTCAGCAACGTGAGCACATGATGTCGTGTGCCCTCCCCGTTGGGCAGGCGCGCCAGCGCGTCGCGCACGAGCGCGGGCAGCGACGCATGGCGCGGCCGCGACGACAGCAGCACCGCGCCGCCGCCGCCCGAGCCGCGCGCGCACGGACCCACCACTGAGCGGTACCTGTACGTAACACACCGCACAATTAGACACTAGCTCTCCTACACAAGTATTACTGATTAGCAGAAGGTCTCGACCACATCTTATTCCCTCTTGCTCCGGAACAAAGCCCAATGTCAGTCAGTCAGCTGAAGTGCTGCCGCCGCACTGGTTTATTATTCCATATATATGAAAAGCGCGACTACAGCGCGATTGCCGCGCTATAGCCACGCCTCTTTTATGACAACACTTTGCGGCTAACAGTTGTTTACAGAACAAATATTTGTATGAGTCTCATGGATGGGAGTTTTACATGTTTGAGGACGCACCCTGAGTGATTCCTAGTTCATTCTAGGAATGGATTACGGTTTTCTTTAAAAAAAAAAGAAATAGCTATTTTTTTTTTAATAATAATATTATTGAATATAGTTACGGGAATGTTTGAAAGAGTTTACCGTGGCCCTAGAAACAGTTAATGAAAGAAAATAGGTAATTTTAGTAGGTAAACGTTTGATACGCGTTCTGGCACCACATTTTTTATTAACTAATAAAATATATAACATGTAACATTTTTCACAAATCATTTATTTATAAAAGGAAACCTTAACTTTTAGTATGCCGTCATTAGAGACACAACTAATTAGCCATTGTGTCTCGCATAGATCTGCGAAATACAAAAGGTTAAACCTCGTATTTTGTAAAATTTTTGCCGCTCAGTTTGAGCACAGAGCACAAACACTAACGTTTCCGGCATCAAATTCGTCATAGTCTGTACCATATAACCAATGTTTTGTACTGCTTTAATTTATATTAAAGCATGAAACTCGAACTGAGACTTACCCATGCTGGACATAAGTGAATGGTTTAGCTGCCATTGAAAATCTCCGTCTCTCCTGCGAACGGAACTCTTCTAGCTCTGAATCGGTTGCTGGACGGACTGACCAAGTGGTTGGATACCTGACGAATTTAAAAAAAAAACGCACATCATTATCACAAAGTATAATTGTCTATAAAATCAGAAAGATCTTTGCTGCATGAAACTTTGTACTTTGTAAATAATTACTTTAGAGTGTTAAGATTAAAAAAAAAAAAGAATTTTGAAAATCGTTCCAGCGGCGGAGCACAAAAAAACATATCGTCGAATTGATAACCTCCTTATTTATCTCTTTTTTGAAGTCGGTTAAAAACAAAATAACAAGTGACAAACTCAGTAGAAGTCTGACACTGGTCTCCCGCTCCGCCCAAGAGCGTGTTTCGTCATTCGATCATTTTCACCTACCATAAAAAAAAGACCAAAGCTTATTATGCACATAATTACTGATTTGTGGTGCAAATAGGCTAAAGCGAAATTTTATAGCAAAAAAGGTTATTTTAAGGAACCATGGAGCATACTTTGCTCCGTGGACGACCATATCATTAGATACTGATGAGATTGTTCAAAAGCGTTCCTTTAACAGAATAGTATGCAGGATATGTGGTACCTAGGAGGAGGAGGAGTGTAATTTCATGGCATAAAAGGTTATTTTAAGGCACTATAGAGCACGCATTGCTCCTTAGACGACCATATCATTACTTTCAGATGAGATTGGTCAAAAGCAAGCCTTTAACAGAATAGTATGCAAGATTTGTGGTACCTAGGAGGAGTAGTGTAATTTCATGGCAAAAAAGGTTATTTTAAGGCACCATGAAGCATGCTTTGCTCCATATTCAACCATATCATTACTTTTTGGTCAAAAGCGAGCCTTTAACAGAATAGTAAATGCAGCGTTAGTGGTACCTAGGAGGAGGAGGCTCGCTCTGCGGCGGCGGCGGCGAGGCGGCGCGCAGCCACCGCTCGCACAGGCGGCCCAGGATCGCGTCGCAGTCGCGCCCCGCGCCGATCCATTGATACATCTATGCACGACATAATAAATATAAGAAACAGTTTATTTTAATTGTGTTAAAAAAAAATGAACGACATGAATTTCGCGCAACTGCGTATTCTCAAGTTTTGCTTCAACGGAAACTTTCGCTTAACTTTAGCAGAGGCGTATAGAGATAATGTTTTGTCAAGAACCCAGGTTTATTAGAAGTTCAAGGTGGTTTTTCTTTTTTTATTAACCATGAAGCGCCTTCAAAAACCGATAAAAATTCGACAGAATCCGAGATCAATCGTCAAGTGTCCAAAATCGGTGACCAATCGTCGGGGGACAGTCAGAGTGATCGGGGAAGATTTGAATTATAGTGACACCACCGTTGAATTACGAGATAAGAAAATCTGCACAAAAATGATTCCAAAAAATTTTCTCTTCACAAGATTGAAAACTTCAAAACGGAAGGAAGAACCGTCTCCAGCAGTGTATGTGAAGTTACATGTCTGTGAACTTACCCATAATTTGCACTTGTTGCAAAAAGTTCATATGCCTGTTGTTTTTGCACTCAATGACGAAAATGTTTTACCAGATTCATTAAATATTCGACAACTTATTGCTTGATTTAACTTGTTACAACAGACCTGTGATTCTGGTAAGAACTGTAGGTACGGAACATAGTCATCAGGATGTTGTCCTCTTTCTCCCGCGAGGAAGTCCAAGGCTGAATCTAATTCAGCAACCCAATCAGCGGACACTGGAAAAAATAAATAAAAAAAACTCAATGGAATGAAGGAAATCAATTAGCTGGAGATACTATAAGCCAATGGAGTTCTGAAAAATCTAAATAGTTGCCATCCTACTTCTGCATTTTGTATCTTTAAGTTTAGCATACAATTTAATATATAGATGAAGCACACATGTTGGTGGGAGGAACTGAATGTGGAAACCAGTTTACAAAGATTCAAGATAGATAATCAAGTGATATGAAGAGAGCAACCAGTAAGTACATTCTACTTTAAACTAAAGGCAATTAGTGAAAACATTTACATAGGACAGTCATTACAGCATAGATTTGTTAGATTCTTGCTGATTTTTGTGAAAACTTTGGTTATTTGTGTAGCATATTCAGGTACCTAAGTACTTTTATAAATTTTTATTCTGCTAAGCATTAAATTACATCACTTTAAAATCCAATTACAAAATGCTTAATCTATTAACTCTATTTTTTTACAATAGTTTTTACTGTGCATAAATTTTGAATAAAATAATTATTGAATAAATACTTACAATTATACCAAGTATTGAGAGGTGCTATAGGCGACCTCATGACAGCCGTACATCTTGCATGCAATTGTTGTTTAGATGCTCTATGTGCCGCTCGCGCAGGGAATAGAGCACGGACCAAAGACAAGAAATTAGCATGTGTTGTCTCTGTTAGAGACTCATCAGGGTCAACTAGAGGAGTCTCTTCCACTGTTTCTGTTGAAGTCTCTACTTGAATCACATCCCCTGAATCATCTGCTAGTTCCACTGGTAAAGCCATCATATCTAAAACATGAGAATAGAGTAAGTTTTAATGGGCCAATAAAGATTGGCCATTTCCCAAGGTTAATTCATTTTTTTTATAAGACTGTCTATGCACCAAAGTCATTTAGTAACTTAGTCACATAATCCACATGCATAATCCAAAATTCATCTTCTAATCCAAAAAGGATTTCGATAGTTTTAAGTGGGAATAAAGGAATGCTGTGCATGATAAAGCAAGGTAAAAAATAATGATTAATCATTTGTTTAGTAACATAAAATTTATAACAAACTGCAGTGCAAATGTAAAAGACAAAACCAATAAAATGAAAATTATGGGCATAAAAATTAAAAGGGAAAGTCAAAAGCAAAAATTTGCAATGCAAAGAAAAATAATGCTTAGTATTCTAGTATTTGCTCATGAAAGAATGATGAAAAATTAACAGTGACACATACTTACCATCCAGAGAAATATATGGCAACTTACCAATTCCATCCAAATCCTCTAGTTTGATGGGCACTGCTTGATGCATGCTAGGCACTCTTGCAGAGTTAGGAATGGGTATCATTGTATCGGGAGGCTCTTGTTTTACTATACTATCTAACTTTGGATCACTGTAGTTTAGGCTGCAAACATGTTTTATTTTGTCAATAGAGAAATTTATATTTTGGTCTAGAAACTAACTTAATCATAGACAATGGTAAAAAAATACTCACTTTGGTATATTACTAGGAGGATATTTTTCAACGATCTCTTGTTTAATCTCAACTTGTTCAACCTTCTTTGATGGTTTTGGACTAGTAATCGGATCCACTACTGATGAACTCTCCGAGTCAGACTCATCTTGTTCACATTTGATTTTTACATTTAGCAATAAAGCTTTGTCAACACCTTCAAACGAATCATCTTTCCCTTTTTTACCTGATACCTTATCCTGACCTTTACTTTTACTAACACTATCTTTCTTTGGCCCTCTTCTTAATTTCTGTAATGGTGATCCACTTTTTTGGCCACCAAACATAAGTTTCTTAGCACCATTTACAAGAGCAACTCTCTGCTTTATGTCATCAATTGATATTCCTGTCGTATTTAGTTCTGGATGATTCTGAAAACACATGTAATTATTTGAAATACTATAAAAAAAAATCCTTCATGATGTAGAATATAATATATAATGAACAGAGATAAAAAACAACATCTTTTATCTTAATTGGAATAAATATAAAACAAGTTACATAGCTCAACATATTATTTTTCAATTTGTGAGATAACATTGAGTACACACAATGTTTACATAACAATAGCTTGAATGTAAACACCTGGCATCCCAACAACAAAATATACTCTAAATATTCTACCTCTCTATACTGTCTTCTAGTCCTATGAGCTGCTAAAACATTCTTCAAACACTCTAGTGATGTCAAGTTTGACTGATCTGAACCACCTAATGTTCCAGACACATTGCCATCAGCAGTCTGAAATTAAATAAATTAATTACAACTTATATTTTAATTCAAATTCTTTCAGTTCAAGGCCAAAGAGCCAATTTGACTTTAACAGTGCTATAATAGATTATTACTACTGAATATTACCTGTCCAGGTGTGAGTTGTTTTCTTTTTCTGATAGACTGCTCTGGAGGACCCTCAGGATAATTTTCATCTTCAGATTCATCCCCTCCAACCTCACTACGTATAGCAGCCAGCTCTTCAAAATATCTCTGTTTAGCTCTCAGATACAACGGCTTAAAGTTATTCTTAGATGAAGGTTTTGGCGGCAATAAAGGAAGACGTGGTATGGGACCTGGTGGAGCCGCTTTGGCAGCTGCTAGTAAGCGCTCACGGGATATTAATACTTCAGGTAGTAATTTAGCATAGTATGACTTCATCTGAAATGATAATGTTTGAATGTCAACACTAACTACTTGAAATACAGTACAACATCTTGACAATTCTTTGACTATTGAGAAGAACCAATATTTATGTAGTATCTATGTTTATATTTACCTTATGCTTCTGCTGTTTAGCCCTGGCTTTCATTAAAAACTTTCTCATCTTAGCTATATCTGGCCTATAGTTACCCTGTCTTAAATTGTTATAAAAATCATCAAGAGGTGATGTAAAATGAAAAGGTTCATGGTTAAATAACATTTTGATGGTTTTCTCCTTCTCCTCTTCTTCGTTTTCAGTGAATTTGGGTAAAAACTTGCTAAGTTCCTCTTTATGTTTATCTTCCAAAGAATCCCAAGTTTTCATAGAAAAGAATTCTTTGAACACAGAGTAGTCTTCACAGAGCTCTTGAGGGAGCTCCAGGGACTGGCCCAGGATGCGTACCGGCTCCAATACCTCGTCATCTCCTTCCGAACTGCCGCTAGATGTTTCGGAGGAGCTACTGCTCTCCCCACTGTAACTGTGTTCACTCTCCATCTTTTCTTCCATTGAGCACAGAGATGTAGTTCAACGTTTAGGCAGTCTTGATGAAATGCCTAGGTTTTCCACTGGATACAATAACGATTTTCCGCCCACTTCATTGAATTTTCACGTTGTTTTGTTCGTGTTGTTTATGAAAACCCTAAGCAATGGTATAACAAAATCGAACAAAGAGCCATGAAGTTTTTTTAAACAGCCGTCAAGTCTTGTCTAAAATAAAATAGAACGCACACGCCAAACCACGGCGTTTCATACATACTATGCGCCAGAACGGAACATTACGATGAGAAAATAGCTTGACAATCAAGAATAGCGACATTTTGCCCGCAAAATAGAATTTAAAAATAAAAAGAGATTGTCTATGATTTATGCTTTGGTATTGTCTATGGAATCAGTTAGTGAGCGAGATGACACACGTGAAAAAAGCCTCTGTCTTCCCAACCATAGAGTATTTTAACGTCTACTCGTTTTTTTATTTTAAAACCAGTGTGGCCAACGTAGGCGATTAGTCGCCGAAACAACGTGAAAGGCGCCATTCAGATTACTTCAGACATGAGCTTTAAAAAGTTTGGATATATAAAGAATAGTGATTGTCCTATTAGTTTATAGTTAGCTAGTTCCAGGTACCTTTGTTGTTGACAAGAGTTGCCTTAAAAATTATCGTAAGTATGTAGTAGTAATTATTGACAGCTTCATTATAAAATAAACGGTGGTCCCCAAATTCGGCGAAGCCCGTATCTTAATTCCCTGAATTTGTCTTCACTATTATAAATACTGATTAAATATTTCGATAAAATTCAATTATTTACTTTCATTATCTAAGCTTTACTAAATACTTTCAAGTGATTTTTTTTATCAACATAGGCAAACTGTGTGTGTCATGTATTGTTTTTATGATGAATGGAAAACACAGCAACATTTCTATCTTTTAAATAATTCAAAAGCGAGCATTTAAAAGCAAGTGAAACTAAGGTTTTCATTATTCAGAACTTTTTGCAACATCTAGGAAAAGAACATTATTACGAACAAATTATTGCGTTTTTTATCTAGCTTTTGCCCGCGTCTTCGTCCACATCAAGTTCATATAAATGCACAAAAGTACCTATAGAATTAATTTTTATTTGCTTGCAAATAACTCCGCAAGGATGTAATAAAATTTTATTTTCACATTTACACATGAAATGAAATTCAAACAAAGGATATAGAATTTGACATAAAAACTCTGCTTGCTCCTCATGGCTCTGCCAGACGTTTCGCAGCATTGATCATCTGGCGGAAGTATTAAAAAAGACAGGCAGGCAACGCATCAGCTTATAGCTGCTAGTGTGCCTTACCAAATAATAATAATAATCTAATCAAAGTTATTCTATGATACCTATTAAATGAATGCACCTATTTGACCACTGAATTGCGCTTTATTTTGCCATTTTTTACTCTGAGGCTACTTTCAGCTACTCTTGCTGCGCAAAATGGCGACATAAGGCTCAGTGTTGTTGTCAACACTGATTAAAAACCGGCAATTTTCCGTAGAAAGATCCACGAAGATCCTTGGTTCTAATAAGACCAAAAATGGAAAACAAAATAACGAATATTAGAGCGCAGCATTTAGTTTTCCAGCTCACTGTTTGCTAATGACATAAAATAAACTCAAAGGTATAGGACCTTAATAGGACATAACACTTAAAGGCGAAATATAGTTACAAACTATAAAAGTATAATTTCTGAGGGCCACTTAGAACCATGCAGCAGAATAGAATACATTGAGACTTCACTACACAATATACGTATTAAGACTAGGATTCTTTCAGATTGAAAGACTAACACGATTTAGTAGATTTCAGAAAAATAAGCAAACTAATTTGAAATGCGTAAATCGAAACGCAAGACTCAAAAACCACAAACAAGCGGTTGGCGGTGGTGGTGTCGAAAGATTTGACTTTTTGACGTAAATTATTCGTGTAGTAAATATGGCTGACGAACTCAATGTTGACAGTCTAATTCACAGACTTTTAGAAGGTAAAGATGCATTTATTTCATTTTCTAATGTGTACGTTGATTCTCTGACTCTGAAAGTTATGTTCTAACATAATGGATCCTCGCTCAGTGTGCTCTTGTTGCGTAATTATCATCGAGTATGTAGGTATAGAAACGTCAAACTCATAAATAAATCGATTATCCCCAATTCTTATCTGATTCTGCATTTGATGTTAGATCTTTAGATGACTTGCAGGCGACTATTTCCGTCTTAGAAATAGAGCAGACACTGTAAATAGTTAAATTATATAGCTACAAAATAGATAATCACACTTTAACAATGATGTCAGATTTCATAGCATGGAACACTTCCATGGGCCTATTGTTAAGCTTTATTCGCTTTCTGTATCACTTTATATGATTTAAACATGTTTATTTCACTTTATTATGCTGCTTTTTGGTGGGTTACCGCAGTATACAGACTGCAGCAGGAAACAGCAAGGCGAAAAGGGAAATTGAAAGACATCTTTTCAGGAGAATGTATGGTTATATCCAGAATTCTTGCCAAAGTATTAAGCTAGATTCTTTATTTTCTTCCTTTAGTGACCAATCCCATAACAAATAATCCCATTAACATTTTATTTTTACTCTCTTTTAATTATTTTGATTATGCCTCTAGGTCCTAAAAATAGCCCACTTTATACAAGGGAAAGCTAATGGAAGCCCATATTATAATATACCTTGTCCTAAAGTTACACTGTAATTTAACCATCTACATACCCACTCTATAAAGATTTGTGTACAAGAAAATGTGTGAACTGCACTACAATAAGTGACATCATTGGTTTCTTATATTTTTCTATATCTAGTAATTTTAGATGTTTTTTTTACAAGTTTTTATTCTTTCTCAATTATTATGTTTGATTTTTTTTTAGTAAATCAGGCATGACATTAATTGCAGGATTATAGTTTTTTAAAGATTATTATTAAATTCTGTTTAATTTTAAAATAAATTTTATGTTGGTTTGATCAGCTATTCCAATCCCCAAAAATATTGTCCGATAATTAATCTTGATTTGCAGCTATTTGGATTATGTTAAGATGCATGTGTAATAGATTGATATTGGATTTATTTGGGTTTAGTTCTTGTATGATAAATGTGAAGTCTTATGTGTATTGTACAGTGTACCTAGCCAGATATGATTTTATTAATATTCTAGTTTTACTTCATCCATACATATTGTGACTGCTTGAAGTTGTATTTGTTGTCTTCTTGTTTTGAGACGTCATTTAGTATTTTCTCAGTACTCTTAATCTCATTTCATAAAGCATTTTAGTCTCACTCAGGGTTGCCATCTGGGTTTGTCTGGATTTGTTTTCAGAGAGTTCAAGAGAGGTAAGTACCTGGACGTCTCAGTATTTGAAACCGTATCTTGGTTTTTTGAAGTTTGATTTTTTGATACATGCCACAGATGGCAACCCGACTCATTAATTTCATGTAAAAGCTATATTTTAAATTCATTCAGCAGCATTACACATAATATTATGTTCAGACTTCATGCAGAGAGTAAATGAAACAGCAAATTAAGTAGTAATTGAATGTTGTCTCAGTTCGAGGATGCAGGCCTGGAAAGACAGTGCAGATGTCGGAGCAAGAGGTGAGGGGCCTTTGCACCAAGTCCAGAGAGATATTCCTGCAACAGCCGATACTACTGGAATTGGAAGCACCGCTCAAAATTTGTGGTATGTACAGTCTAGATTTTCTATGAAAGCAGGTCTATTTCAAGTTACCTGGTTAAATTCTGACATTCTCAATTAATACTTACAATACCAGGAATATAATAAATGGTTTGTGTCCCCACAATCTGCCTCCAGATTCTTTATATTAAGTACTAGCTTTTGTCAGCGGCTTCGCCCGCGTACATAAAATATAGCCTATGTCACTCAGGAGTAAAGCACCTTTCTATTGTTGCAAAAATTTTAGCAATCGGACCAGTAGTTCCAGAGATTACCCCCTACAAACAAAAAAACAAACTTTACCTCTTTATTATATTAGTGTAGATTGTGGACTTACATTTATCCACAGTACCCAACTCTATTCTTATAAGATTTTCTTGTAATGTTAACCTGACTCTGGGATAGGGATGCTGGAGTCAGGTATAGTGCCAAGGGGCACTAAATGTGTCAAATGTGTATTCTAGCAAACCATATAATTTTAATTATGAATAATCCCCAATGTTAGCGACACCAATTTGCTGATCTTATGAATGAAATACATTGTTTGGTATCTCGATTTTTTCTCTGTTCTATATCACAGATAATGTATATCAAATCAGGCTGATGGATGCTTGTTGTGATGAAAAAATATATACATATTATATTTGACAGACAATATAAACCATAGCAAGATAACTCCTATCAGTCAGTGTGCTCAATACAACATGATCATAAGTTGAAAGCAAAACAGATATAATTTTAATATCGAAAGAATTTTTAAGCTGAAAAATAATTCAATAACAAAATCATTCAGTTGATTTTGTAATTATTATGGGTTCCTTTTTACTGCTAATAGCTTTATATTTGTCTTATGGTTCCTATGCTAACTATTAAGTCCTGAGTTTGAACCCATGGGTTCAATATCTTATGAGATGCTACTGTTATTGAATAGGTACTCTTGATCAGCAAGGTGCCATTAAGTCCTGCGCCAAGTCTTCAAGGCTAGAGTGAATAGGCTCCTAATAAACTAGTGCGCCTTACCATCAACGATTGCATCACTGCTTACCATCAGGTGGGATCGCAGTCAAGCACTAGTTTATTGCAATAAAAAATAAAAAAATTACTGTTCTTTACATGACACTACCAATAATGTATTTATTCCATTGTTATGTTATGTAAAGATTGGATAATATATTATTATATATATTTTAGGTGATATACATGGTCAGTACACGGATTTACTGCGTCTGTTTGAATATGGCGGCTTCCCCCCCGAAGCTAACTATCTATTCCTGGGAGATTACGTGGATCGCGGCAAGCAGTCCCTTGAGACTATTTGTCTTCTGCTCGCTTACAAAATCAAGTACCCTGAGAACTTCTTCCTTCTCAGAGGCAATCACGAGTGTGCTAGCATAAATCGCATTTATGGTAAGTGTTCTTATTCACTAATTTTAAAATATTTTTATTTACAAACAGTGAGTTACATGATAAGTCTTGAATATAAGGACCTTATCAAATGACATCAGATTATCTTTCGATAATTAACAATATTTTTAAAATAAACTCCCTCGATAACATTTTCTGTTGCAAGAACCTTAGTGAGTAGGTAAATACTGAGTAATGTTCATTTAAACTTGTAATTTAATTTATACTTGACCTTACTTGTTACGACTTTGTCAAGGCTCACATGCCATAGATTGGAATCTTTATTAGATAGATGAGTTACGATTGCAATTCGACACGCTATGTGCATCCATCAGGTTTCTACGACGAGTGCAAACGCCGCTACAATATCAAGCTGTGGAAGACATTCACAGACTGCTTCAACTGCTTGCCAATAGCAGCTATTATTGACGAGAAGATTTTCTGCTGTCATGGCGGCCTTTCTCCTGATCTACAAGGCATGGAGCAAATCAGGCGAATAATGCGACCTACTGATGTCCCTGATACAGGTAAACTGACTAGCCTGTTATGTGAACAAAATAAAATAGATAGACATGACTCTATAATTGATGAATCATGTTCTTACATCCATGTGACTAAGCCAACGAATCGCTTCCGTCATTGACATGTTCCGTATCATTGTGTCCAACAACTGCCCAGTGTCAGTTACGAAATGTAATATGAAAGTAATCTTTGGAGAGAGAGGCCAATTAGTTATTTGAAAACAGTAGTAGCTGATATTAAAGCCACCTAACGTAATTTAAAAAAAAAACTTTTTTTAAAACCCAAGTGATATGACTGTTGCCAAGTCATTTAAAACGGCCGAGCCGGATAGTAAAAATAGATCGAAAATACTAAATTGTTATGTTATTATCCAATTAGTCACATCATCATATAAAATGTTTTCAGGACTGCTTTGCGACCTATTATGGTCAGATCCAGACAAAGATGTACAGGGTTGGGGCGAGAATGACCGCGGCGTGTCGTTCACATTCGGTCCAGATGTTGTCAGTAAATTCCTCAACAGACATGATTTAGATTTGATTTGTCGCGCCCACCAGGTTTGTACTTTTTGGTACTTATTTATTTACTTATTTTATTTATTAGTAGTACTTATTTGGGGTAATAACTCGTGTTGTGAAGATTTGTGTAGACACACAAATCTTCACAACACGAGTTCTCAAGATCTTCACAAGAGGATGGTAGTGGGTCTGATACCGGACTTACGGACGGCAAACAAGGGGTAGCTCGGTATCCAACCGTCTGGACCAAGCCCGGTCAGCAAACCATAGGGACTCAGCAGGGCCGAAGCCAACTGGTGCCATTTGTTTGCTTCTGAAAGGAAACTCAGCCCTGGAATTAAAGGCGACGAAGTAACTGGGAGTGGGTTTTAGTCAGTAAAAGTCTGAGACGAAAAGACCGGGAGATGCCTTTGCACCTAAAAGAAAGGTCTGATATTCCAGTCCCATAGAAAATCACTTTAAATGAATGTTATGGGACTACCACATACTCTTTTTCAGCACAGTTTTACCTGCGCAGGCTGGTTTGTACATGAAAACAACTTCGTCCATGTGGTAGATACATAGAGTTTTGCATCATTTTCCGTACTTAAATCGCCCTGAGCAGGGTAAAGTGTGGTGCAGCTTATGCATATGGTACAGTGTAAACTAGTTCGGGATATTTTACTGTAGCTATAAAACAATTGTATAATAAGAGTATTAATCAGGAGACCAAACGCAATTATTTTTAATAGGATGTTTAAAATTATAATCGGCATTGTGCCTTATCGCAAACAGCCAAATTATGGGATGGAAGCAGAATTATATACAGAGTACGTAAAATAATAAAATGAACATAAAATACCCTCGTCCAGAATCCTCGAGGGGGTAGGCAGGGGTCTATTGACACAGTGACATTTCATCAGACCTGTGTAATTATGACGAAAAGTACATAAAAATCCTATGTTCTTCTAGGTGGTGGAAGATGGATATGAATTCTTTGCCAAACGACAACTGGTGACACTGTTTTCTGCGCCCAACTACTGTGGAGAATTTGACAATGCTGGTGGCATGATGTCTGTCGACGAAACACTCATGTGTTCTTTCCAGGTATTTCTGGCTTTTTATTTATTTTTACACCACATCCCCAGTTTCAAGAACGTAGTAGTTTTTCAATGAACGTGATCTGTATTTCATAAGGATAAACAAGTTTTAAATTATGCTAAATTAGTAAAACAACCATCACGGTTAGTGAATTATGTTTTAGCATAGTTTAAAGTTGTTTATTACGTACACTGCTAAACTAACCTACTGTCTAATCACCGTATGTATTACTCGAAATCTTTCATTAGAGAATTAGCGGCATTCACAAAGTTCACCAAGCGTGAAACATTGGTAATGTGACGTAAGAATTAACGGGGTGATTTACTCTGGGGCCAAGTGCGTTCAGCGCAGGCCGTGGCTGTATGACGCATATTTATAGACAAGCATTTTGATCGAAATAATTTTGTTGCGTCACGTGACCTTTGGCGAGCTTTGAAGCCTGCGGGTACCGTGAACCTATAAATCAAGTATCGGCACGTAGTTTGTCATGAGATTTCTATAGTTTTCTTCATTCATGTCACTAACAACACCATGCAAAGCCAAGTCTTGCATCCAACCATGGAAGCTTCCATAGACTAATGCGACATTTATTCCTTCAGATACTAAAGCCATCTGAGAAGAAGGCAAAATACCAGTACAATGCTGCCCTGTCATGACAATACAATCTTAATCGGAAACAACTTTTTTTTGGGAAAACGCAAATATAACTTTTTGAGGTTTTTCGTCAGTATCTCTATTATTTTGAACTTTATGTATTAACTAATTTTGTAGGAATATCGGTAATTACTTATTCAAAATGACCGTATATTTATTTTTACCTTACTTTGTAAAAAAGGATTTTAAAGCGGGCTGCTATTTTTTTGTGAAAGAGTACAAAGTAATTAGTACTAGAATGTTTTACTTAATTAATACTGTAATTATTTATGTGATTTGTTAAAGTAATCACGTGTTTGAACAGAGCAAAGCAAACACTATTTTGTTTTATGTTTTTTTGTAAAATATTGACTGGAATTTCAGTAAAACGACTAGAAATAAGCATCAGGATGGCGAGTGTACTTATGGTAGAGATGATTATGTTGAATTAATGTAATATAAATGTATTTTTCAGTATTAATTTTATTATGATTTCAATGTACCGAGGTTCAAAACGAGAACACATGAAAGTAAGTCGCCATTCTGACGTTAGGATGGCGGATGCATCCTTAAGACATAAGTATTATGTTATACATTTATCAAACTGTATCTGAATGTGTCACAAAATGAACCAATTCCTGAATAAAATTGACGTGATTTGCTATTTTCATTTTTCATCTTAAATTCAATAAACACACCTACACAATGAAATTGAATTGTCATCAATCACATTTTTTTTAAGTCATTTTGCATCTTTCAAGGTTTGATTGCTTGAATATCTTCACGGACTTTTGCAGTAACCCATTTTATTCATACACATTTGACAAAAGCATGAACCATTTCCTCGGCTAATATTGCGTAAAGTATTTGAGCGTGGTATCCTATATACTGCGCACGTAACCAGTTTGGTAGTCTTAGAGATTGGTTCCCCATTACGTCGAGCCGAGAACCTTGTCTCGCTTTTGTTACCTCTATGTCAAGTCGATGATTTTTATCTTTTTTTTCCCTTGACGTCGAGTTTCTTTACCCCGCTTTTATTACCTTTATGTCGAGTATTGAATTTTAAAGTACAGTCAAGTGCGAAAACATATGAATAGTTTTATGTGATATTGTTTCACATATTCGAATCTGCTTAATTACAGCTATAACTATTTATATAATAGAGCAACGTTTGCCGGGTCAACTAGTAACTATCATTTGGGCCGAAAGACGTCCACTGTTGGTCATAGACGTAGACTTCCCCCAAGTGTCGTCTCAATCCTAACTTGTAGAAGGCCTTCCAACGCCGCGTCTTCCAGTACGCAGTCGCCACTCCAGAACCGTTCGGCCCTAAGGGCCATCTGTTTTGTGTTACAACTAGGGTTGCCAGGCCATAAAATTCAAAGGCCGGCTTGCGCACTGTATAAGGCCGGACATTTTGCCCTAAAAGCCGGACATGTTTTTTTTTATTGCCAAACATAATGTTTTTGCAGTTGGGCTGTTGAAAAAAGTATTTATACGTGATGTAAAGTGAGGATGAGATCGAAGATGGAGTGCGAAGTGCGATGCGCGGGCCGGAAGCCAGTTTACCCTCCGCTCGGGTCGGGCGCTCGTCTGCCCATCGTCGTTCGAATCACCACTTTGACAAAAAGCCGGACAGGCCGAACACGTACATATTTGGCCGGACGCGACCGCAAAAAGCCAAACATGTCCGGCTAAAGCCGGACACCTGGCAAGCCTAGTTACAACACACACTTAAGTTTAGCATTCTTGGTGCTATGACGGTAATCTGGGTTCTCCTGCAGATATCTTTATTCCTAATTGGATCACATAAGGAAGCTCTGAGCATAGCCGTTTTCATTGTCCTTTAGATGACTTTAATCCTTCTGATTAGGCCCATCATTGTGAATGACCATAGTGGTATAAAAAAAAATCTTCAAAAGGCCCGGTACCTTTGGGCACGTACCGTGACCGTGCTAATGACCATTTTGAGCTTCTTGGGGTGACTTTGAAATCTACCCTCAATTTCTGTTCATATATGGAGTCACAAGATCAACTCGTTGCCAAAAGATTGGAGATCTTAGCTATCGTGTACAGAGTATTGCTTAGAATAAGACAGCATCTTTGAGCTGAATCTGTAATACACCTACTTGATGCGCTAGAGTCAATTGAGAAACGAGCCCAAAAAATCATCTCGGCTCGTTGAGTCAAAACCACATAGTCTTGAACATCGACACCGAGTGGCTAGACTGTCAATTTTCTATCGTTTATATTTATGTAAGTATGTATCGGAATCGCACAATTTAATTTCGCCACGGCCATTCCATCATCGGATCATTTCACGTATGACGTTGTGTCACCGGTACATGGTGGACTTCCCACCCAAACGTTCAAAACGTTTCGGGACCATATTTATTATGTGTACCTACAGCTATGCAGTGTAATCCCTGCCCTAGTAGGTATATTTCCTGATAGCTAGGAATAGCCTTGAACTCTAAGTCAAGAATGAATAAGTTACCTACTTTTAGGCAAGGTGGATATAGTGGTTATACGCGAGCCAATAAATAATTTAGAAGAAATAGGTATTTACTATAAAACTTATGCTGGTTTAACTACAATTGCTGGTCACTAGTCAGTCGGAAACTTCTTTCGTATAACACATCCTAGTATTAATTTTGGGATGCGAAGATTGTGTAGCTATCACAACATCTAAAACACTTGAGTGAGATGCATATGCATAGATTTGGTATCCTAAACAAATCATAATAGTTACAGAAAGACGTAAACTTGTCAACTCCCTTGTAGATAACATTTTTGAAGAGTGTACGTTTAGATTAGCATGACCTGCAATAAGGAATATGCGTGCAATTTTTCAGCTTAATTAAATATTTTCTCTAGTCAACAACTATGAACATCACAACGATACCTATCAACAACGAAAACATAAAACTTAGATAAGAAAGGAAAGTTTCATATTATGAACTTTGACGTCAATGCACATAGGTACGGCTGCCAAAGAAAACGGCTTCTTGGCGAGAAAGAGATGTTCAAGTTGTTATAGCTCGTTTACTACCGACTTGAATATTATTTCCACACTTAGTATTCTATTTTTGTGTATTTTAAACTGATTAGATAACAAATGCATATTCCCAATTGTTGCATTGCAAATTGTGCGCAAAAACACAATTACTTTGTCGCCACGCCCCATTACGTCGGTTTTAGATGATAGAGGCAAAAGTGGAGAAACTGGCAACGCTTCGGTGTACTGATCACAAACTCTGAAGTGGGTAAGGGGCTAAGCTAATAATGTTATAAACACGCTCGATTTTCGACCGGACTGTTGTTTTGGATTCGACATCAATTGCTGAAATCGATTAATAGGAGAATCGATTTCATGTGTCAAGAAAATCGAATTTTGAATTAATTTTAAACAATGGATCAGTAATGTGAATCGATCTTGGACACTTGAAATCGAGATTCGATTTTTTTATGCGGAAATGAAACATTATTTACAATCGTTCAAAGCATCTGCTTTGAACGTTTGCAAAAACGCATCGTCGCACATAGATTGTGCGACGATGCGTTTTTGTTTAAATAAGATATTAACAAGGTCCCTGAAAGCTTATTTTCAACTGTGGAAATGAGCCGAATGACCTGCACTCATTTGAATGTGTTTTAACCGAAAAGAAATCAACGAAGCACATAGCTGTAAGGGCTTTTAGGAGTTATCGTTGTTGAGCGTCGTCGTGTCGTCTGGAGTAAGGGCGTCGGATACTTTTTGGCGACTTTGTGTAGTGCTAAAAATAAAACTACTTATTACGCAAAAATAACATTATTTTTGTTATGTATGAAAACAAGGGTATGGAAGCTGGAAATTGCAAGAAAACCTATTGCTAAAGTGTAAAAAGTCTAATTTTCAAATCCACAATAACGTAAAAGAGGTAGTAGATAGATTTAGGTATCCTAGACGTATTATTTTGTATTTTTTAGGATTCCGTATTTAACTAACACTAGTTTGGGCCATTAGACAATAAAAAGGAAATGTAATATTTAGCCCGGTTTGTTTTGTTGTTATTTTTCGTAGGTTTGAGAAAGCAAAGATTTGAGTTTATATTATTTAATAATATTCTTTTTTTTTTTTTTTTTTTCCCAGATACTAAAGCCATCTGAAAAGAAGGCAAAATACCAGTACAATGGCATAAACAGTGGAAGGCCAGCCACACCTCAGCGATCACCACCTAAGAAGAAATAACTGACGTTTGGGATCCAGTGTGCTGCACAGTGAGAGGAATGCTACAAATAATTAATTATATCATGTATTATAATTATTATGTTTAGTATGGTCATTAGACATAGCCGAATAATTATGTCGCGTATTGTTAAAATTTATTTATCGATTTGCTTGTGCCTTCTTATTTTTAATTTTTATTATTAATGTGAGTGATATTAATTTATGAATTTAGTTCTACAGATTGTATTGAGCTGACATTATCTATTCGGCGATGCCTTGCTGACTATTGCTTTTTCGATCCCTGATTATTAAGGCAGCCTTTAAGTGGTATTGTACCCTGTTGTGTTATTGTAACATGTTGATGTTGTAGTAAATTGTTTCATTAATTTTAAAGTTTGAGAGGTGGCAAGCGATCTTAAAGATGCGGGCATTGGAGACGAAAGCGTCGTTACATTTCATATTACCTATTTATTAAGTTGTAGTGGATCGAAAGCACATTCGCTTAGTTTATTCTGTAACTAATGTGCCTATAAATGTAAATTATATATAGGTCTTGAGTAAGTGACGATAATTGGTTATTTAAAATTTCTAGTTTTATTGGATTAGGCAAAATTAAAATGAATGATCGTCCATGGAACTTCATCCTTTGACTATTTTAGTTAATTTTACTTTTGTTTCTTTAATCCTATTGTGGAACTGGCCTAAGACATGATATTAACCTTCACCTCGTCATAGCAATAAGTGTTTTTCTGTTCTAGGACTCCATTGCAATAACTTAAGCGCGTGAAGGAGGGAGCGACAGTCCCAGTGAAATTATTAATGTTATTTTGCACTCAGTATTATTCTTACCGATTAAGTTTCTTCAAAATTTGACGAATGTTCAACATGATCTCCCCTACTGAGGCTTTCCCTTCAAAGTTTACTGTTAAGTCTCAAAATGAATTGATTATAATTTATAAAATGTGGTAGAAGCAGTGTAGTCCTCGCAACAATAGTGCAATTGCTGTATTATTACTGTTATTTTATAAAATTATATGCAGGTTTTGCATTGTACAATTTTATTATTTAGCTATGTATGATTTTTCAAATAATAAATACCACTATTTTAAACTAAGAGGTTTATTTTTTTTTATTTTCAGTTTGGTTTGCATTTACGAAATGTATTTTTGTTTACGACTAACAATTTATGTATCTACTAAGAGAGTAAATGTGACTTAATCTATTTCATACTTTTACATCACTTGATGCTTATTAAATTTGTTGTTAGAAAATAATTATGTTGCTATAAAATTATATCTGTTCTTATTTTTAACTATACTGTAAAATATTTAGCTGGTACAGATAGCAGCAACATTAGAACTTATGTAATTTACTGTCACTTAATATTTAAAATTTTATTCTATTTTCATCTACACTTAGAGAAAGATAAGTTTCGAAAGCAGTTGAGTTTCAAATTATATAACTTATTATTATAAAATTTTGTTGTACTTTTTCTCAGGTGTGTACAATTTTCTGAAATATAAATTTTATTCAAATAAGATCTATCAATTTATTTCATTAATTTCCATATCTGTCTCTTTCCAGTTTATCTCTTCAACATCAATTTTATCAGTAAGAGTGGTTTTGATCAGATTGTGGTGGTTCTCCAGTTTATCATTAATTTTTAAAATAAGGTCCTCATTTCTTCTTTGGTACTTTTGGATATCAAGCTGCAGAGCTTTTAGATAACCTCGTTTAGCTGCTAGAATTTTCTTGATTCTATTAACTCGAGCTTCATATTCTTTTGCCAAGGATTCAAGTAGGACTTTTTGTTTTTTCAAATTGGCTACATCACTGGCTCTTAACTGCGCTTTTACTTCTGCCAGTTGTGGTCTCCTGAATAAAAAAAAAGGTAGTTGTTACATACATACAAAAACCACCTTGAGAGCAGCGCTGGCCACAGCAACAAAATTCAGATAGGTTAATTAAACACTCCTCTCAAGCCCAAAGTACAGGATGGGACTAAAGAAATCACCCTATTGAAAATTGCTTTCATTTTTGCAAATGTCCGCCAATTTCAAATCTGTTTTGATATTTGTGAACTAGACAGATGCAAAATACAAGTGAATAACCCATAGAGCCATACACTCCCCAAGAACCCGGAATAATCGCGTTCCCAGGTCGCCTCATCTCTCGTTTTGGTGATTTGCGCTGACCCGCAAGATCGCCCGATTTAAGCGTTCCAGACGTTTTTATGGGGTTTTTTGAAGTCCCGTGTTTACGCGAACAAGCCCGAGACACTAGAAGCCCTCAAGGACAACATCCGACATGAGTGCGAGAATCTGTCGCTCGAAGTTCTCGCCGAATTGATGAAAAATGCAATAAAACGAACGTATGGCGATCAATTGTGACGGGGTCCATTTGACCGATATAATCTTCTCGAATTGACCAATAACATTCTAAAGGTTCAAATAAACAATCAAAAAACAATATCGAAGTTTTTCATTTAGAAAAAAAAAAGAGCCAAACAACATTGGATGACTTCTTTTGGCCCACCTTGTATATACTGGGTTTTGCGCACCATCTGTTTCTGTGCTCAAGGCTTCTTAGAGAATAGCAATGGTGATCAGAATTAAACTCTAAATTTAAATCACAAGACATGTTTGAGCATTATAGAGCAAGAGCCAGCAGCCCGCAGGCCTACGTTAAAGTATAAAAGCTGTAAGTTTCTCAATGTATGTCCCCAACACAGGTAAGAACGAATCCCGACTATGTAACTTGGGTCGCGGTGGCTTTCGCAGATATCAGGTAATAAAGGTGTGTAAAATTGAGTGTAAAATTCGTTAAAGTATAAAACTCAGTTTTTACATATTTTACTTATAATAATCCCAAAAGTCGACTCGCCGAAAGCCAGACACTTCGTACGGTTCCAACCCTCTGCCAAACACCCTTAAAGTATATTTAATTGTTACTATACTTACGGTATAGTATAAAAGCTGTAATTTATATATGTTATTTGGATAACTATAAAATAATGATTTTTCAATAGCCAGACAGTTTCAGTGGTTCCTTTATGTTGCCAGGCACATAAAAAGTCTAATGTAGGTGCGAGCGCGAGGGATATAATGTGTCAGCGGGTGCGAGTGAAATAGCGGTAATATATTGGTAATATTATTGATGTTGATACAGCAAGATTCCAAATGTTTATAGATTCAAAGGAATCTATAAACATTTGGAATCTTGCTGTATAAAGACTGTATAGACAGTCTCTGATGTCAACGAGGCATTTAATCGAAAAAAATTACGTAATTTCGATGCCAGCAGTTTGCCACCTTGTAAAAGTGAGCTATCTCAGCAATTTTGGCGGGCAAATTATATTTGTACCATTTGGAATAATGCTTACCTGAAGAAACCAACAACATACAAACCAGAAAATAATGGTTGGATCCTGCAAAATGATCAATATAATTTTAAATGGTTTGAAGGTGATCAGCTACCAAACTACGTCAGTGATTCTCTAACAACTGTATCAGGTATGTAATTATGATGTTTCAATATTATCGAGGAAATTTTGATTATTTATGATTATGTTATCATGGATTAATTATTACAGAAACTGGCGAAGAAGAAGACGAGATTGATAACGACCAACCCACAGGTTGGAGCAGCGATGATGAAGACACTCAAGATATCGACGACCACGATGACAATAATTAAATATACTCTTTTTTTAATAAAATATCTTTCCATTAATTATTGTGTGAGATTAATTGTATTATTCCAATAACTATTATTAAAATAATTATTTAAATATATTATTGGATTATTAATGTTATGATTCCTAAACACGAAAATTTTATAAAAGAATTTTCTAAACATTTATTCGTTGATTCTAAGCTATTATACCCTTACTAATGTATTTTATTAATGAATTTTCATAGTCATCATCAGGAAGACAGAGGAGTTAGTGATAGCGTGACGGGTGACAGGACAGAATGGAAGAAAAAAACATATTGCGCCGACCCCAAATAAAACGGGACAAGGGCAGGAAGATGATGATACACAATAACTGTTTCAGCCCACGTAAACACAATTGTGATGTTCGTTTGTACACAAAATTTAGGTTTTTGAAATAGTTTTACTGAGACGGGCTTGCCGTCACACCTTTGTGACGGATATAACAATTCTATTGGTGCAAGTGAGACAGACAGCTATTAGTTTCATCTTGGGTCTGTTTCAGTGGTTCCTTTATGTGCCTGGCAACATAAAGGAACCACTGAAACTGTCTGGCTTTTGAAAAATCATTATTTTATAGTTATCCAAATAACATATATAAATTGCAGCTTTTATACTATACCGTAAGTATAGTAACAATTAAATATACTTTAAGGGTGTCTGGCAGAGGGTTGGAACCGTACGAAGTGTCTGGCTTTCGGCAAGGTGACTTTTGGGATTATTATAAGTAAAATATGTAAAAACTGAGTTTTATACTTTAACGAATTTAACACACAATTTTACACACCTTTATTACCTGATATCTGCGAAAGCCACCGCGACCCAAGTTACATAGACGGGATTCGTTCTTACCTGTGTTGGGGACATACATTGAGAAACTTACAGCTTTTATACTTTAACGTAGGCCTGCGGGCCGCTGGCTCTTAGTCTATTATGTTATGCTAAATAGACTAAAGTCTATAATAATATACTAAGAAGGAATGACTTTTTGCTCCACTTAATAAATTAATGAATGCATTAAGTTTAGCTATCTGCCTTAGGTAGGTGATTTCTGTTTGGTAGATGTGGGAAAAGTGAGTTATCTTTGCTATAGGAACATTTGCATCAGAATCACTGAATGTTCGATAACAATCAACCAATTGGAACATAAGAGTCGATGTTCTAAATGATCCGTTTGTATCTTATGATACATTTAGAACATTTAAAATATTGGCTTACAAGATTCAAACAGCATTTTGATTTGAGAATGATTTAAATGTTTAATTATATTTATATATATATTTGTATTTTAAAAAGTCATCAGGTCACTTAAAGAGTATTTCAGTGTTCCAAATGATGCATTTATTACAGTTGTTCCAATCTTTCAGGTCACTAAAATGTTATGAATCAGTGAGTCGCTATAGTTGACTTATACGCACCTGCTGTTTGACAACAATCCTCTACCTTAAGTTAAAGAGACTAAGGACACTTGCATGACCATATAATTATATTGAAAAATATGTTTCAATTCTTACCACAAAACTTTATCAGTTTCCATGTCCATAAATTTTTCTTTTTGCTTTTCTAGGATTTCAAGTTTTTGGGGCATGTTCTCGTACTCCCACATTGAACTTAGTTCTTGTACCATCTCATCCAGAATTCCTTGTTTCAAACAGTTGAACATGGGCATCCACTTCACTCGCCTCAGTTTTGCTTTGGGAACAGTTTCAAGAAAATCTTCATTCCTTGAAATCAAAAGAGATGCATACCATATTTAATTCATTAACAATAAGGAGTTTTATGTCTGATCTGTCTTTAATTTCTATATATAAGACAGAAATAAAACAAACTGCTGTTTCAGCATTGTCTACTTACCGCACAAGATTGATGATATTTCCGAATTCCTTTAGAATAGTAAAATTGTCAAAAGTTATTTCGGAGCCGTTCAAGTCTACATCATTTATTAGATCTTCTTTTTCTCCCATTATTATAAAATAATCTGTACAATTAGTACGAAGTCAACAACAACAAACTAATTTGAAATTTTTAAATAGTAACGTTCCCCTACTGTCAAAAGTTTCTTTATTTAATATTTTTGTTTGGATGTTAAGTCTTTTAAGACGACAGCCATGTTTTTTATTACAATCTAGATGTAACACATTGTAGATAATAATATTATTATCAGCTCCACTATTGGTATAGTCATTCAATTTATAAATATTGGTGAATGACCAATCATTTGAGTTGAGATACAAAATAACACCAATTAAAGTATCCACTATTGTGAATCCATTTTAACAAAACCAGCTTTCTTTTTTCTTCAGAGTGAATTCAATATTCACTCTGAAGACAAAAAACCAGTGCTTGAATTTGTAACAAGACCGCCACTTTTAGAAAAATAGATACAGCCATTGATTGAACTTCAACAGAAAAAACTCCGCCAATTGTCTATGGCATAGTAAGAAAGTGACAGTTTCAATGAGCGGGAATTTTAATTTGCCAACAGGTTTCAGGTTACCTACACTATAGTCTTATGCGCGCCTAATTTTCTTACACGAGTAGGCGCGCGCGAGCAAATTGCTCACACTATCATAAATGTTTATATTTTTAGTGTTTCTGTATTTATTGGCTTATAATGTATTCAAATAAATAACACAAGGTTTAGTAAGTAAGAAAACAAGTATTTTAATCAAAACTATTAAACATAATAGAAACTTCTAACGCAAATAACAAAACAACTTAGGATTAATTAAATTTTTTGGCACGTTTCATAAAAATCACAATAAAAACTGTTACATAAGAAAAACTAAGTAAAAGTGTTATTCATTCATTAAATCTACACTAATGGGCCTCTCGAAACACACTGAACACATGTATTATACATGTTTGGTGCAAAGTGGTGGCGGGCGCGTGATGAGCAAATTGCCGCACGTTGGTACACGGCCTCCACAAACACCTTGCTGCGCGGTCGCAACGCCACTAAGCGGATCGAGAATTGCGTCAGGGGCAAGGGGGTGAATATTTAGGAAGGTACTGAAGTGCTTGAATTGGTGTGGCAAGGGAAAGACAAAAAAAATTGAATTAAATTTTTGTGTGAGCAAATTGCTCATAGCGCGCCTTCTCACGGGTTAACTAACACATACATACCAGGTTGAGCGGTTTCTACAATAATTGAATCGGTGAGTTGGTATTTTGATATTATCACCGATTTTGAAGAAAGTATTAAACACCTACAATACTTTGCTACAGCCCATCAATGATAGCTGTTTATCTATGGCTACCTGTTTACCACTCGTTTTGTAATTTAATATCTAATTATAAGTACTAGTTTACATGAGTATTGTACTTGAAATTGAATGTTCATGCCGTTACTGTGAATTTAAAATAAGCAGATTCAGTTAGGAAAATTCAATAACCTTGAGAAAACGTCGGTTTATTTTTTGTTGCTTTGAATTACCAAGTCTTGGTTAAAAGTAGATGAAGTATCGTTTAATATAAATTAGCTAAGTAAATACATTTTTTAAGTCAATTAGTTTAAATAGACTATTTTCTTTCTTATTTTCATCGTTAGGACTTCTTCCATTTGCCACTACTCAGATATTTAACACTGTGACGCAGAATTAAGCAAAATTTAAGAACTGGATTCTTATTAGACATTTTTCGTTCATGATTCGTAAATAAATTGAATTTTATAAATTGAATTTTAAGATTTTTTTTCAATTTGACATTATTACGTTACTTTGGGCATGGCGGTAGGTACATCTTGCCACGATTTTCTGGGAAAAATCTAAATGGGATTGCACAAACTGAATTTTTAGTGACATATTTACACCCACGCTCACAATTATGCAATAGATTTTCAACAATCTGTTTTTTCTACCTCAGTCGGTCGGCTCTCGAATTTTGCATCAATATTCTCTTTATCGGCGGAACTAGAGAGCATGACCTCTCTCGCATATCTGACAATTTCACCGAATAGAAGTTGTGCTTAAATTCCCAAAGACTGCAACTCCCAATCACAAGTGGACGGAAATGTGATAGGTACGGTTTCCGGCTGACCAAGAACGTCACTACCTCTTTAGGAAGTCTGAAACTTTCACCCACTGACCACGAAAGCATGACCTTTCTCTTGAGTTTGAAACTTACAGCTAAAGGTTCGCAAAGAATTCTGACTACAACTTTGCGCTTCCAAGAAAGCAGAAATTATTGAACGCTTAGCAGCTTGTCCTTTGGCCGAGAGCGGAGAGCAATTAAACTTTTGAGCCTCAAGCCAACGCCGGCGTTCGCACATCTATTGTTCTTTAATTGTGTCTGTAATTACGGTAGTCGAAAAATATAGACTAAGACCAACTTATTTTCATATGGATGAAACCTTAGGTTCTCAGTAGCGTCTGATGTGCTGTGCTGGGGATTTGGGCCTTGGGCAGGTATCAGGTGACAAAGGGAAGGGAAAACATACTTACAACTTAAATTATTATGCTACTTTTTCATGAGTTACTTAGCTTCAATTTTTATGGCTGATTTTTGTAGATTATTATTCTAAGAGTCTTTTCATGAACCAAAACTTCTGTCAGACGCTTTTAAAGCTAAAAAAGAAAAAATTCTTTACTTATTTTTACAATCTGATATTTAAATATTTTATTCAAGTAATTATTACAAAGTTTTATTTCATTAGTTAGACAAAAACATCCCCTAAACACAAAAATATTCAGCAATAGTTAGAGCGCGAGAGCATGTACCTATGCATTTCAAAGCGCTTGAGACAATTTCAAGAACTGACTGGAACCTATTTTAATTCATATTGTATGGATTTAAATTATTAGGTATATATTCCCGATTTAGTTGATTGAAGTATAGATTAACTTACTCTGTTTTGCTGGTGCCTTTAATTACCAAGTTAATAAGTGTACTTCGGAATTAAAAAGCTTCTTGTGAAGAAAAGAAGATATGTTTTGTGTTATATTGATAACACAAAACATATCTTCTTCTTCTTTTCTTTAAAAAAACGTTGCCCCACATTAGGAATTACTCCTGTGTCGTGGGTGCGTTCACAAACATGTAAAGTCATATACACAAGATATCCAGACATGGAACACCTATTTGTAGGTCATACAAATATATTTTGTTCCGTGCGGGAATCGAACCCGTGACCCTCAACGCAGCAGTCAATCGCTCAACAACCATACCACCACCATAACCACTATAACCACCATATCTGGATAAATGTAGGTTTACAAGGCGCGTTATTTGACAAATTTAAGAAATATTAATACCTATGTTATAACATGAAGAAATTTACAGTACCTACAACGCACTTGCCTTAGCTGACCTTATTCATGTCTTGCTTTATTTGTCATGATAGAGTCCATAGAGCAACATATTTTGTTATTCTTGTTTAAAAAAGTATGGCCTTGTGACTTCTGTGTCTGAGAGACTGGGTCGTAAGCTTGATACTTATTATTATATTATAGGGCCCTATTTTTCGTTGCTTTGGGTTACCTACTTGGTATTAAGTTAAGAATTGACCAATATTATGAATAGAGATAAAATGAAACAATGTCGTGTTTTTCTCGATTTTATTGATTTTTTTAATTTATGGAATAAATAAAAATATTTAGGTAACAAAAACAAAACTTTTGTAACAAGTTCATATTCGTGGCAGTGACTATGTTATTGCAGTCTTTGAGATCTTGCGTGATCACTGATCAAAAATTATTATTTGTAATTTAATTTGTAGCTTAGTTTAAAATTTATTGTTAAATAATTGTTTTAACATAGTCAATGTTTAACAGAAAAAGTTTATAAAATATAAATTAAGTTCTTATAATATTGTGGGTTCGGTGTCGCGTCCCTTAGAAAGCAGCAGCTGGAAAAGAAAACAAAAGTAAACCTTGCTGGTATTTAATTTTTAAATGAATTGTTAGTAGTGATGGTTTATTTTTTGCCAGGGATTTTCTTGGATTATATACCTACCCTGGTTTGGCTATTATTTTCAGTCAATGGGGGTTTAGATAGATATACATTTTAAATTCATATTTAGAATGCAGATGGCACGTTAAATTGAGACTCGCCCCTCCTTTTTTCTTTGTTCTTGTTTTCAGCTTGAGGTACCTACCTAAGCAAAAGTGGGAGCGCAAGAGGGTGACAATGTAGGTAAGAGGTAGGGAAATAGCAAGGGTAGGTATTTCCTAGAAGTCTCAAGTTAAACGTTCTGCATATGCGTAATGCATATCATTAAGATAAACATTCAGACTGATTTTATATCACCGTCCAAACTTTTTTCAAGCCAGGGTTTTTTCACCAAGCAAATCAAAGACTCGAATCATGAAAAAACTATTCTAAAAAAATACAACGTTCAAACGTTCTGAATAACGTTTTTATTCCCATCACACAAAAATTATGCAGGAAACAGCTGAATTCTTATTAAATAAAAAAAATAATGCTTGGATATTGTGACAAAAAATTCAGACTTTTTCGTATCATAAGGGAATTAGAGTATTTATTGGGGTAGGTCTATTGTCTTAAAATACTTAAAAATAATGGTCTTATTTACAGTTCGATTAGGGTTTATGTGTGTAGTTTTAAGAGATGATACTTTGTGCATTCAGGTTCCCATTTGCGTGCTTAGATAATTATGATAATGATGTGAACGTGGTCATTTGCAATTAAGTTGATAGGTCTATCGAAATTTGTGATTATTAGATGAGTGACTATAACAACGATTCAATAAAATTGCAAACTTTATGTATCTATTTACCTAATGAACAGAAAAGATATAGATAGAAAAAAGTTCATTTGAATATTTAAATATCGAAAGTGCTTGGAAATGAAAAATGTTTAGTTTCAATTGCAAAAATGATGAACGGAAATGTCGGTGATCTACGTCTATAACGTGTAACTACCACAAATGAGTAGGAATAACACGTGATCAAGACAACAGGATTCAAACTACATTCACTAGCACTTTACGGACAGATACCTGCTTAAGTTTGCATAGTTTATAGACTACGAATGAATGGTAAAGTCTTGCTTAGATTGTCCACGGTGAACTGGTCTGCTACCATTAAATCTGCCGTAATTAGAGATAATATTAAAACACTTGTAAATATTTGAAATTCAGCTAAATGTGCAATAATTAAAATCAATCAGAAGTTACACGCGTACTGCACTTACAGCAAACGTTGCTCTTCCTAATGTAAAGTAACCAGCTGCAGTACTTCATCGTCGTATTTGAGTGAAATTGCTAAATTCAAAGTTAAAAAATGGCAATGGTAATCCATGTCGATGATGAAGGCCAGTTTGTACAGCTCAGAAGATCATCAACTCGTTAAGCTGCAAAGTGACATTTTGCATATTTACAGCAACCCACTAACCTAACGGCCTGATCGGGTGTTTGTCCCAGAGGAAGGTGCGTTTGACAGGCGACAGGTACGAGTCACGGATGTAGGAGGGGCTGCGGTCCCATCGAGCGATGGGTCTCAGCTCCGGCCAGTCGTACCAGAAGGGGTCCCGAGTGATGGCCGAGATCGGTAGAGAGGGGCTCGGGTTGAAAATGTCAGCCCAAGGCCTTCTTCGGAGTCCGCCAGCGTTGTACAGCGGTGCACCTATACGCCACAACTATAACTTTTAGTGCCGGGACAACAGACATACGACAGCTGCACTTCGTCATCGCCCGCCCAAACAGTGTTAACTAAGCAAGCATTTAACACAGCTGCGTGACACTGCGTCCGTACTACAATGTTAGTTATTTATGAGTCCTTCAGAGATTTTAGTAACTAGAAATAAAATAGAAGGTCATTATTTTAGGAAAATTTAAAAATTATACAAAAAGATTTCCCCAATATGCTTCTGAAAACATAGAACTTTGTGAAAAGGCCAATTACAAAATAGGCAATAGAGCAGATAAAATGATATGGCACGTGATAGATGGGTAAAAGTATGCGTTATCTAACATAATCGTAATTTTAAAATGTTTGGCACTGTAAGAGAAGCCACACTAAGTAGGTCCCAAATAATTGGACTAAATTAGATAATATTAAAAGACAAATTTCAATATCTAGGCAGTGTTTTAAATGAAGGACTCGTAAATAAACTAGGTAGGTACATCTAAGGAAAAATGTTAGGGCTGTGCTTCACTGGGACGTCATAGCGTTGTAGCCAGGTCATGACGTCAAAAAAATATATGGCTGACTGCGTGACCAACAGTGGCAAGGTGAACTACAATCATAGAGCTGCATGCATTTTCGTCCCTGTGAGGTACCGGCCGTAATGTCAACAAACTAATGAACAATCATGATTAATATGATTATGTTTTATTTTTGCTTTCACGTCATGCGATTCTTGAGCAAAAATGTCATTTTATATAAAAGAACACATACACTCATTGAACAGGACTTCATAGGACTAGTAGGTACAATGTTAATGTACTTATAGTATTTACCTACAATAGGAAAAAGATGTGAATAAAAATGTCCTGTTTTCTTATTCACTAGGAAGTCAAATCGACAGAAATTAGAAGTAAAACGTTTAGGTTATATTAACTACAGATGCTTAGTCTCACACAGCTCTGAAAAATTATGTATTTCTACACTGAACTGGGGCATCGGACGTAGAAAGTTTGGTTTTAACTAAGAAGAGTTCAATAACCCAGATAGCAAGAGTGGGTCATGACGAAGATACAGGATGTTCAGGATGTGGTCTGTTGCCCTTACCGTCGGCATCGTATGCGACCTCGCAGTCGCGCGGTGGGCTAATCCTCGGCTTCACGGGCGTCGGAGACTTCCCTCGGAGTGAGCGATCAAAGTCTGCCCATTTTTCAGCTTCAGCGAAAAATGGGTCCTTTTTGAACACGTCCGATACTCTCGCCGGCCACGCTCCTTCATGGCAAGTCTCACAATCAATAACCTATCTCAAATATACACGTCGTTGTTTGATAACAGAATCCATTGACCACGTTCATAGACACATAAGACCACATAGAAAGATCACCTGTCTTCTTATAAAGTATAAATACTTGTAGAGTGTAGTGTTCTTGTATGCCGAACATGAATACCGAATAAACAATCAGGAGCGGATGTTGCTTTGCTCATATTTACAATGCAGCTCATGCAAACATGTTCATTTCAAAATATTGATGCATGAAAATTTCATCTCTGTCAGACTGGCACACATTTCTGAGAAATAGATTAGAACCAGATGCCTATTTAATATTTAAGATATTTATTTATCATACATATACATATATTTAATATAAATAGTAATCCTTTGGGAAAGATTATGCAATACGTAATCAGAATTATAAGCAGCAGGAATGTGTGGCAGTCTCAAGTACGTACGTTTAAGTTTGAAAATGTTAATAATTTTTGTGCCGAATTAGGTATAGAAAATATTTTATAGATAGAACTTTAAATTACAGTGGAGAGGTACTAAACTACTAAATCAAAACACGGATTGGTCTTTTATGTTTTAATACAAAATATATCGTAGTGTTAGTTAAATGTTCTTAAAACTTTGTACTATTCAACAAGTTATGGGAAAGTATAAAATTATTTCTATAAAGGTATCGTAACAAATACAATTAATATTTCACTCAACCAGAAAATATAGCTTTGATGTAATTTTTACAATAGGATGGCAAAATGTTTATATAGATATCGCAGATGTAATGCATCAATTTCAACTACTGAAGCTCTACTTATTAACAATTTTGAATTTTGGATGGTTATTTATAAATAACAATGTACTAGGTAAAGTATGTACGGATTTAGATTTTGTTTGGTACCTCTTGTATTTATGTGGCTGTACCAAACTTTGACCCATCAGAGACTTTAATTACTTCAGCTAATTCAATAAGTTGTTGTAATAGCTTCTTATTTTTCTCCGGACAGCGTCATACCACACGTATTAGATTCAACTGTGTTGAATCTTACAGGTGAATGGAGTCCCAATAAGTTCTTATATTTATCTGAATCCACGTGAAGAGCTACGTCCGGGATATTCCAACTAGAATAGTTATCTTTATAAGATAATTTATATTTAACATAATTGGTATTCCGTACCTAGCCTCCGACATGGATCAGCAGACAGCCGGGATTGGCCTGTACTTTATTTACAATAACAATCAGTCTATCTCAGACACGAAAGACGACTACAAATAAGTTGTAGAAGTAAAACTTGTACAGATAAACCGCGGCAGCGCTTAAACCTAGCTTATCCTATTGGTTCGTGCATAAAGTTGTTAGTATTTACCTGTTCCCCAGTGGGGCTTGCTGTCGGGCTCATATTCGATACCCTTAAGGCTCTTGGGCTGCAGGGGTGTGGAAATGGGAGTGCTAAGGTCGGTGATGGGGTATGCCCTGTCCTTCAGGTAGAGACCGTAGCGAGAGGGGTACAGCCGGTCGATGGCTGTCAGTCTGTCAAGATGGTCCTGCCACGCCTTGTGGGCATCGAAGGGGTCGACGCCTCGTCGCACGCGCCTTGGTACGTGATAAACTGTAGTGGAAACAAATAAAATTTAATAAAGCTTCATACTATCAAACATTAACTCTAACAAACACTAGAATGCCAATGAATTGGTTTGGAACCATATTATATCAGTGTCCAGTTCTATTTGTATCCATGAAACTTCTATTTAAAATTTTAGAATGCTAATATGGATGACCTGAAACCAGCGTTCACTGCCATTTTTTTTTCAATATCAGTATTGCTCAAACACTGGATTCGTCGATAGAATCATTTAAAAAACGGAAGGAAAAAAATTAACCCAGTATTTTGCTTTGTAAAACGGAAATTCTTGAAGAAACAAACGATAGAATTGTAGACTGCGCTAAAGGTGGTAAAGAAAATATTACAAATGACCATTTCATATGGTTTTCTTTAAATAAAATAGAAATGTCTAAAGTAATGAAAGGTAATGACATAGGTATATTAATGTTAGTATTTGATTAGTTTGCTGAGCGAAGCTTTAGGTATTGATAATGAAAATGTCGGGGTATTCACAATAAATCATGAAAGTTGTTCATAGAACTCACCTCTACATCAACTTGCCGGGAGGGCTCGAAAAAAAAAAATCATTGTGGGCTAAGTCACAATTAGTATTATGTAAAGGGGGTAAATAATAATTATGTATCACCTGACAAATGCTAGAAGATATGCAGTACTAGTGACGTCGATATAACATTCATGGACTTTACAAGTGTGAAGTAATGTTATGTAAAAAGAGGTGATTTCTATCAAATGACACATGCGTTATATTAGTAAAATAAGTTGTAACTTGCACAAGCAACAACATCAAATGCCGGCCGGTAAAGATGTAGGTATTTCAACTGACGAAGGCTACTATCAATTATGTTAAACATTGAAAACGGTCAAAGTACCTATAGCATTTCAAAACGTCAAGTTATCACCAATATCCCTTTTCAATAGAATACCTAGCGCGGTAACGTTAACAAGAAATAATTTAGATATTGCAAAGACAATTAATAAAAGAAATCTGTGATCGTATGTAACTCCATGTAATGTTAAATCGTTTCATCCGTAGTTTCATCTAATTTTAATCTTCGAGCGGATGACAGGTTGTACATCATCTTTTTTTACAATAATTCTTTATTTATATAAAACTTTATTACATAGTAAAATATAGTCAGCAGAATAGCCCGCAACGACTTGTTATAAAATTATAAAAAAAATTCTTCATTTTTTTGATACGGATATGATATCTCAGAATGTGACTATACATTAATTATGTAGTATTCGTAATAAAGAAGTCCTGAATTTTAATCTACTCTCTCCCGGAGACCTTTTGTGCTGAAACAAAACGTTGATACAGTTCCAGAACTGAAGTAAAAACTACAGAACCAGATTAAAGTTTACCGTGCTGTAATCAATACAACACAATCCCGTGACCCAGCGTTAAGCGCAAATGTTTTATGTACAGTATTATTCATAATTGAATTAGATGTAGTATTTACAATGAACATTAATTTTAGCATTGATTTCTGCTAACTAATTGTTATTACAACACTTTTAACTTTTATTTCTAGACTAACTGAGTCGGGCAAAGATGTCACCCTTGAATGCCAAATTGACGTGTCAGTGTGAGTGATGCACTTGCCAATCGATTACCTATTGAACTGCTACCAACAGGTGATCCATCACCATTGTCTATTTTCGTTAATGAAGCTTAGCAATAATATATCAAATTGGTGGTCGATTGGCAAGTCGGTTAGTGTAGCGTGTTTGTGTACGTGTATGTTGAGGTGGGTTTGCTGTTTACAGTGTGATACTAACTTGGCCTGTACGAGTCAAGGGAGCGCGGGTAGTTGTGGCTGTAGATGGGGCGTGGGGAGTAGCCATAGGTCTCGCGGTGGACGGGCAGATAGCGGTATCCGGGGACAGTAATCCTCTCAGCGGCGCCGATGGGGTCGTCGTAGATGGACTTGCTGTAGGGATAGCTGGTGCTCAAGAGCTCGGGGAACACGCTACGGCGGGTAGGCCTGTACCTTTCCTCGGCTCTGATGTCTTCCGATCCTGGGGGGACGAACTTTAGATATAGTATAGTTTTCATAATCCTTTTCTTTAGATGAGACATTGACTATCTCAATATACTCTCTTCCCTTCTGTTCTTGAATATCAGTCACTATGTAAATAAGTTGTATTTTTTATGCTTACCTTTTAGAGATCGCACGAAGGATTGCCAAAATCTGGCTTTCTTCGACGGCGTCTCGTTTCTGCCAATCATTTCTAAATGATTTTTAAACATTTTGGCAGTTTATGTCGTGCTCGTGTTCTGTAACAATAATTAATTATGTGTTGAAACGTTAATTGTTATAAATCAGGGATATCTATACTAATAGTTTTACTCAATATACATATGTCTAGCATTAACACATATGTATGCCAAAAGATAACCTTGAAATTGGCAAAATACATGTTTTTCAAAATATGTCCAGGTGATATAATTGAGTACAATAGCGTGCTCGTGGCTCGTAAATAGAGCAGCATGACGTACATAAGAGTTAGCAGCAGAGCCGCAAATAGCCGTCTCGGTGGCTGGCTCGTGTCGAATGGCCCGTGGACTTGGACACTCGCCAATCTAACTCGTGTCGAGGAGAAACTTGAAAACAGCCGTTTTTACGAATGTCTACTCATTGCTCTGCTATTTTCGAGTTTGTGACGACCTTGTTGCGAGTAACGATGTGGATAAGTCAGCGGCCTGCCACAATTTCTAATTACGTAAGCTTCGAGCTTTAAGTATGCGAAGACGAATTGATGGCTGTATCATGCCGTGACCTCGGTGTGTTTCAAGAGCTCCTATAGTTTCTACGTCCTCTTCCAATATGCGTAGAGCTTATGGAAAGTTCTATAATTTAGCTGGATGTTATTTTAGTTCGATTACTTTTAAACTAGGTATTGATGTATTTTCTAGCTGAGTTGATTCAAGTGCCATGTAGTCCTGAGATCAATTTCATCTAGCTACCTATACCTTTGTAGTTTCAATTGTTTTCTTTTTACTTAACAATCCTCAATGTAATTTGTGTTAAAAAACGCACGCATTATATAGCAACGAAACCCACTAATTGTTAACAGCTTTTAAACGATTAAATCTAGAAATAGTTTTCACAACATAATCTCTGGATTTTGTTCAGTTTGTTCATTGACTTGCGTCATTGGGTTTAAATTTAGTAGAACAGAAACAACATTCATCAGCCTTTCAGTTCAGATCGACGTTTGTGTGGATAAGAAGAAACACTAAGGATCTAAGGAATGCACATAATATTTTATCTTCTCGGTTAAAGATGCACTAGCATTGCGTGGAGTGTATCCCAGTATATAGGTATATAAAGTAGTATAGTTTAGTTAGAATTAAGTTTATGTTAATAATCGTATCGATATAATAAATTGTAAGCGAGGTTGTAAGAGAGGAGAGATTGTAAAAGAGGTTGCGACTGTTCTACAACGTTGCATTTGCATTTTTTGTCATTTCCACTGAAAAACGCAACTCGATAAAAGACATTTTCTCTTTTCAAAAGCTGTTTCTTTTTTTTTGATGCTTCTTTTAAAATTTCATAATTTCCAAAGATAAGTTAATTTCACCTGTCAATAGATGTCATACCAACTGAACACATAACATCATCGCAGTTAGAGAAGTGAAAGGAGACTTGGCACCAATTTGATTAATTTTTAATCATGTGAAAAGCAGGTAATTTATAAATAAATGTCAGTTATTTGGGTCAAGTGAAGTTTTAATATACCATAAACATCATTCCACGAAAGCTACATATAATAGTGGCAAAAACATGAAGTATCGATGAATGCTTCTATAATTATATAAATGTCATAAATTCTACAATAAATCATAGATATTGTAATATAGATGTTGACCACGCCTTTTTAGTGCTATGAAATTAAAACTTCAATTTAGATATTTATTTTAGATTCCGTTTTCAATTTATTTATCATCTATCGACTGAAATCTAAATCCCTGCATATACGAATTTCAAATGCAGTAATATTAATAAATAATTGAGTGAATATTTCCTAAAAGTTTACTTACGATTACGTAAAATAATTGTGCCTATTAAAAACATCGCTTTTAGTTTCTGTAATTCGATTATCTTGATTGGAATCAGATTGATCTTAACTACCTGCCTATTATTACAAATTAGGTCAAGTCAAGGCCAATGTCAAATATGTTTTGCTACATCCATTTCCATGCTCCGTTCCATAGTACTACGACGGTAGTATCTGTCATCGGTATCTGTGTAAAAATCCAGGTGTACGTATCTAGTTCACATAGAAATTGAAGTTTAGGTACCTATGTAGGTATCATCGCGTTGCGGATTGGCAGTTAAAAAAAACCAGTCGATTGTGAAACGGTTACAAAAATACATGGAGGCGCGTCGATTTGGCGGGATTGCAAATTTGGCGCGGGATGAGTGTGGCTGAAAATAGGCGCGCGCGCGGCCGGATCGGATTCACAGCATTCCCGGATCCGGCGCATTGTCGCGGCCACAGGTGCGCTGATACCCGACTACCCGCGACCTATGACTTATGCACGGGGGACACACTAGCAGCTGTAGCTGTATTCAATGAAAAGTTTAATGTAAATGGAAAACAACGATTTTTTTAGGGGAAATGCATTAACGTGGCATTTTTCTGCATTACTGAGAAAACTTAATTGTTCATCTACATGTAATGCACGTACATATACATTTAAAATAAAATATAATTTTGTAAAATCGTTTAATTTATGAATCGTTTAAAATGGAAAAAAAAAAACTGAAAGTTGTACAGATTTTCTTGAACTCAAGAACTCAGATATGGAAATTAAAATTTACATGTTACGATTTCTTCAAGCTATCCAGTTGTCCCTCTGTTACATAAAAAGTACAAAAATGTCAACCTTTCTTCAGTAGAAAGATGTAAAATATAGTTAAACTTATTTTCTTTATTTAGGCATAGGTTAATTGCAAACGAACCATATAAAAACGAACTTCAGGGGGGATGCAAATTAATAACTGCTCATGACTATGATTGATCACTGTGTTTACAAATATTCCGTAAATCCTTACTAGAATATGGTTGTATGACAAGTTTCACCTGTCCGGGTCGTTCACTGTCGAATAACGTGTAAGTAACTTACGTGCTGCTGAACAAATGTTACCGTATCTCCGCTTATCTCGACTAATCACCCGCGAGAATACAAACTAGAATCAAGTCGAAGACGCGAACCGAGCGAGACAAAGTTTCAATTGCGCAACTTTAGAGCGAGACGACGCGAACTTCGGGATGATACCGTCGTGAGGCGGCAACCACCCCACGCGGGGTACACTTGGCACAACCCTTGCAGACTTATCGATGGAGCACTGGGCAGTTTCTTACCGATTAAATAATGGTCGTTAAATAAATAGAGTTGTGTGGTTTCGTTGACGAGCCGACGTCGAGTGTCGGACCTGGGCGGGCGCGCACTGGTCGCGGCGGGCGCGAGCCTCGCTCGCCGGCCGCCCGCCCTGCCCCGCCGCCCGCCCGCCCAAAGCATTCAATAAACATTTTATTTGCCCGTATTTTACTACTTATGCGCCTGTTTTTGTTCCCGGATGCACTGTTTTACTGTTATCACTTATGATTGAATTGTAATTCAGATGCTAGTATATTTATTTAGGTATTTCAATTGCTGTCATTTAGGTACTGCCGAAAACAAAATTACAGATAAATTATTATAATTTCAACAAGTTCCTTCAAAATACTTGTAAACTTTACGTATCATCAGATAAAAATCAGAAAGTGACATACATATATGTTCTAATAGCATACTATTTAGCAAATATCAATGGTAGAGGTTCCAGCTATGTAGACTATTTAATTCGGGTATTCCCACAACAACTTTGCATGTCATTCTTATTTGTTGTTTTATCACATCGTTTGAAGTATTCTTGGAAGACGATTAAAACCTCCCACATTGCACATACATCGTTATACTGCAGGTAGTTAGGTACTACATACTTATATACGGTTCGCCCGTGAAAGTACTGAAATAGCGGCGTTACAGCGTCCACCTGAGATTATCCAACTTTGTGGGTGATTCAACTTTACATTCCTCGTTAATGAATCGGCTTTGTTTTTAGACTCTAGTGTTTGATAACGCCTTTTTATTTATTTAAACTTTTCAGTCGCGAAGGTACATAGCCGGGTTTAATTAATGCTTTATACATCCTCTAGGTAACCAAATGGTGACACAACAACAACAGAAAATATGTCAAGAGCAGTTTTGTGCGTGGAAAATCGTACGGGATTTGGTCTATTGGGTCAAGCAATGTTCAAATACCTATAAAATTGATCATTTACTGCATATTTTATTATTAGTTTGAAATTCAGAAGGTTTACTACTTGTAAAAAAGTAGTTATTGCAAAATTTCAGAGAACTCGTACAAAATATGCGTTGCTAGGCGTGGCTAGGCAAAATTTAAGTTAAGGAACTAACTTAAATTTAGACGTACGGAGAAGACCACCAGTATATGGAAGTAATCCCCTCCTAAGCATTAAACGTTTTGGGAACACATTCATTATGCGTTCAGATAAGGAGTGGAATTCCTTGTCGGAGTCTATGTTTCCTGATGATTACAACCTGGGGGACGAGTCAAGAGTGAATGGGTTACTTCTAGGCAAACTTGCTCCATCGTCGACCCATTAGCTGCGAGAGTGGTCAAGCGCAAGCTTGTCTATCTTCTTCTTCCTGTCCTTATCTTCTATGCTACATATACCTATAATAAAAAGAAAACATTTGTAGTTATTCTTGTTAGTAAGTAATGAATAACCTCAAAAACTACTGGACTGATTTTAACTATTCTTTCATCGGTAGAATGCTATTTTATCACTGAGAGACATTCTCAACTTAAACGCGAGCATAGCCGCTGACAGAAGCTAGTCAATAATTATTTTTTAAGAAATTTGAATTATAAATTGCTCAGAGCTTTAAACCACCTTCTCTGCATCACCCAAATTTGGACTGGTAGAAAATGCCTTAGGCATTATGTACCCCTCTGTCCCTTTATGTGCATAAAGCATTAAATAAAAAATATTTTTTAAGTAGTTGTAGATTGATAAGACAGGTCAGCGGGTATCCGTCAATAAAACTCCTTTAAACTCTATTTTAAACTACTTTAGTTACTGCAAACTTATTTTTGGAAATCAATGATATTTCAATATCATCGGATTCGAGTATTCGATTTTTTTTCATATTAAACAACGTCATTAATGGATTCATAACAGGATGTTTATAATGTAGACGATATAATTTATTACTAGTACAAAAAATGTTTGATGCGATTTTGTATACTTTATTTTTGTGAAAGAGTAACAAGGTTGGCGCCATTGGAGACAGGTGACCTCGTATTGATACTTTTAATGTAAAATTTTTCTTCCACAGTATATTTTTTATGAAACATTATAAATTACTTACTTAATAAATAAAAAAAAGATCTGATTAGTGTATCTTAACAGTATCATTATTTTCAGTCATTCTGTTTATTTTTTACTGCATAGGAAGTAAAACTTTCACATTTTGCATGACTGGACCATATAAATTAAAGATATCTACTATCATGGTCAGAGCACGGGTAGAAAGGTATATTGGAAACAAAGGCTCATCCCTTTCACGAAAAAAATCTATTGTATTCACTTATTTAGTTTTATGCGCGTTACGAGAAGTTGATCTTCATGTTTCACATAGGTAAAGCTTTCGCTTCAAAATGAAGTGTGGATCTTTCCGTTTTCCCCGGATTTTTTCTATTACGTTTGAAACATTTTTGTTATCACGTTTTGCACTTGTAGTCTGTGTTCAGGGTTGTGCCACCGCGAACACTGGAAGAGTTTTTTCTTAATAAAATATTATGATCTCTCAAAGACAAAGCGGTCACCTTGTTGTTTTAAGAGACTGGTGCCGTGGTAATGACCACGAAGTATGACGTATACGGTAAGCACTTGCGCGTCAGCAGCTGGAAATACTTCATTCAGTATAACGTTTTGATTTTCCTTTTTACGATTGTTATGAGTGTCTCGTGTGTTTACATTTGATAACCCTACTTATTTAGGTATGTGTGTTGTCTGGCTGTGTGGCGTCATACGACCCACGTGCTTCACCCTGAAAAATCACGTTTTATCGAATTTTGGCCCGCATTCAACGAGCCTATAAATAGATCTGCTATAAACAACTGAAGATCAGACTTTAAAACAACTTCCGATGGTAGGCATATTCTGTTTCCTCTATTGTCACGAGACGTACGTGCTCATATTGTTTCAGTAGTAACGTGCCTGAACGTGCCTGCCTGGCTAGACTTTCTTGTAATGAATAGTTTTTTTTTTTTCGTTAGTTTATTTGTGTTAGCAAGGAAAGTAGAAGTGTTGTGAGGTCTTTGCCCTTCAAGAAGCGAACTAGAGTTGCTAAAAATACTATGATATCATATTTTCCAGTTTGACCTTGGTAGCTACTTATAGGACAATTCTGCCACTTTTGTGGGCGTCGTAGAAGGTGATGAAATTATTATATTGGGTGACTCAGTAGTGACCACGTTCCTTGGTTTACTAACATCCTAATTCTGAGGTGCCGTGTTTGTAAATATGTCATCGTAGGATCGAGAATCAGGATTATTTCATATAGTGAACCAACTTCAAAGTCGTAAGTTTCTGATTTCAGTCTACTTATTTAGAAACTGAGCGTGAGTTTCCAAAAAAAGGATTAATAAGTCGTCATTTCTAGGTCGTTAACGGTGTTGAATTATCATTCAACCGTTAATGGACTAATGAAGCTTTATTCAATGTTGTAAGTACTTTCAGTGTAAAGATTGTAAATAGGTACATATTTGATTTCCTAGTTTTACTGAGTACCTATAATCAGTTTTCAATTTGCCGTTATTACTAAGTAGAAAGAAAGAAAGAAAGAAAGAAATCATTTATTTGCATAAATAAGGTACAGAAAGTTGACATAAATAAATAAAATTGCTCTCTTATTCTGCCATTAATTTCGGCGTGCAAATATACAGTAGCTTCATGAATAATAATTAATAATATATTAAACATGCACTCGTTTATTACACAGATAATTATCTATAAATTGAAACTGTATTATTTATTGAAAAAAAAAAGTATAAAAATAGAAACAATAATCATAAATGTCAATAGTAATCTATGTCTAAAAAAACAATCTCAAATGTCATTGATAATCAAAAAGGTCAAGAATAATCATAAATGTCTACAGGGATCATGTCAATAGTACTCATGTCAATTATTATAATAATAACAATAAAAATAAAAATAATAATTATTTCGAATAGTAATAATTTAAATTCCAAAATAAAATTTAATGACCCAAAAACTTATAACTTATAGCCTAAAAACTCATGTACACTATAGAAACACTTTTCAATTAAAAATTTCGTCAAATTACTTTTAAACCTATAAAAAGGTAACGTTTTCATGGAATTTGGTATTTTATTATACAATTTTATACACATAATATAGCTATTGTTCCCTGTAACAATGAGATTCGTCTTTGGTTGAGCTAACTTATTAGTATACATAGATCGTGGGGCATAATAACTAGTCGCTTGCTGGAAAAGACTCTTGTGTTTAAAAACAAATATACATGATTCTAATATATAAAGACTAGGCAGAGTGAGTATTCCATGTTTTCTAAAAAATGGACGACATGACTCTATTTGTTTTAGTCCAAATATGGCTCTCACACATTTTTTTTGCATTATAAATGCTTGATCAATCTCCACACAACGACCCCATAGGATAATACCATACCTAAGAGTAGAGGTTACATAGCCATGGAGGGCTGTTATTGCAGCATTTCTGGACACCTCGCAGCTGATACGTCTTAATGGGTATACAAAACTGTTTATTTTGGCGCAAATGTCATTTATATGATTTTTCCATGAGCAGAATTTGTCTAGAGTTATTCCAAGAAATTTAATCGAATCAGTTTCAGTCAGAGGGACCCCTTTATAGGATATATTTAGATCTAGCGGTTTTGATCTATAGGTGTGAAATTGGATAAATTTTGTTTTATTAATATTAACTTTCAAGTTATTAGCCTCTAACCACTCTATAGTTCTTTGGAGAGCAATGTTAATTTCTTTTTCGTACGACCTTTTATCATGTCCCTTGATTATAATAGTAGTATCATCGGCGAATAGTACACATTTATGATTTATAATGTCTGGGAAATCATTTATATAGAGCAAAAACATTGGTGGCCCTAAAATACTGCCCTGCGGCACACCATATCTATTGTACATAGGGGAAGACTTAAATGATTCTAACGTTTTTGTTTTATCATTATACTGTGTAACTTCTACTGTTTGTACTCTGTCAGATAAATAAGATTCGACCCATTTATATGCTGTACCTCTGATTCCATACCTAGAAACCTTTTCCAATAGTCGTTCATGAGAAACATAATCAAATGCTTTACTCATGTCCATAAACAAAACTGTAACAGGTATTTTCTTATCAATACAGTCTGTAATTTCTTTTATCAATTGAAAGGCTGCTAAAGATGTATTTCTATTTTTACGAAACCCATTCTGTTCATCTTTAATAATTTTGTGCTTTTCAATAAAGTTTGCTAATTTATTATGGAAAGCTTTTTCAAAAATTTTTGAAAACACTGGTATCAAAGTCACTGGCCTGTAATTGTCCATTTGAGTGCTATCTCCTTTTTTAAGTATTGGCTTTACAATTGATTTTTTTAATAAATCGGGAAATATTCCTTGTTCCAATGAGAGGTTAACAACGTGAAGAAGGGGCTCAAGAATTATATTAACTGACAGTTTTATGATGTCGGTACGAACTTCATCATAACCACAAGCTTAGGAATCATTAAGGGACATCACTATTTTTTTTAAGATCACTTTTGTCGAGTGGGTGCAAAAATATTGAATTGCTGATTGATTCAATATGATTTATTTGATTTATTGTAGATTCTCCTTTATTATTTTGGCTATTATTTGTAACCGTGTCAATGAAAAAATTATTAAAATGATTAGCGATAGAACCGGGACTTGTACAGTCGTTGTTGTCAATATTAATTTTTGAAATGCAGGACCTTTTTAAATCTGTACCGGTATGTCTCTTTATTATATTCCATGCAGCCTTACACTTATTTTGAGCTTTAATTATGTATTTAGTATTATTATTTTTCCGTGACGTTATAATGCATTTTTTTAATAAATTACAATAAGTTTTGTACTGACTTCTGCATGGTTCGTTGCGTTTATATTTTAATTTATAGTGTAATTTACTTTTATTCTTACAGCTTATTTTGATACCTTTAGATAGCCAGTTTAATTTATTTAGAGCTTTATTTGTTATTTTTACGCGAATAGTAGGAAAACATAAGTTATAGAACAGTAAAAATGTATCGATAAATTTATGGAATGCCTCGTTTGTTGAGCCTGTTTCCATTACGTCACTAAAAGAGAGGCATGAAATTGAATTCAAAAATGTTTCTATGTTTTCATGACTATAATCCCGTTTAAATTGATACCACCATTTTAAAACAGGTTGATGTATTTTTGTAACAGCCCAAGTATATGATTGCGCTGAGTGATCTGATAAACCTAAATTGTGTATATTCGCGCTCCCTTTTTCTATGCTAGTTATGATGTGGTCAATACAAGTTTGTGTTTTTTCTGTAACTCTAGTAGGCGTCAAGATAACATGTTTTATGTTGTAGCTTTGCAACAAGTAATTATATTCCCTACTCTCTTTCGACTGTTTTAAAATATCGATATTGGTATCACCACATATGATAATTTTCTTTCTTGTATTACGACACAATGTCCTCAAGAGAGTTTCCAATTTATTAAGAAAGATCGCTACATTTGACGAAGGGGTTCTATAAACACATATCAATAATATCCCGTATTTAGTTAGTTCTAAACCACAACATTCAAATACACATGTCTCACTTATTTTTTGTATTTCCTGTATGATTTTAAATTCAATTTCATTTCTTATAAGAATAATGGAACCACCTCTTTTTGAAGTTTTCCTTGAATAGTAAGCTGCAGTTGTAAATCCTTTTAGACGAAAGTTTTTTTCAGTACCTTCAAGCAAAAATGTTTCCGTAAGACATAGTACATCTACGCTGATCTCTTTATTTAACAAATCAAACACGGCAAATGAAATTTCGTCGCGTTTGTTTAATGCCCCAGCTATGTTTTGGTGCAGAATTGTCAAGTGTGGCTCACTTTGAGTCACGAAAAAAGTTTTCTAAAGGAGTTTCAATATAAATATTATCCGTTTGTACACTAACATCATTTACATAACAGGTCTGTATAGCAACATCTTTAGTCTTTATTTGTTTCCGACATATAGATAAGTTTTCAGTATATTTTATAAAATTATTTTTATAATTCATGTGCAATATTTGTCTGTGAATTAACCTACAAGCATTTAACATGGTCATATATTTCGTTGGATAACGAGAGTCATTATGTAATTGTATAAAGGATGAATTCTTACAATTATAACATACAAACTTTAGTAAATTATTGACATTGTTTATAGTAAATTGGTACTTACGTAAATTATTGGTACCTACGTCTAGGATAGTATAAATTAGATCCAAGCAAAACTCGTCTTTCTTAATATACATATAGACACGATTTGTTTCACAAAAAATGACAATCAAGAAACTAATTTAAATTATGTAAAGTGAAACGTCCAAGATTAAAAGCATTATAGGTCGAGCATGATTAGTACATTTAAACATGATGATGGGTTTCGATCGGAAGAATAGCACCTGATTATCGTAAATTCCCTTTGTTATTGCCAAGTACGATTATAAAGGCCGACCTATAATTACTGCGAGCTGCTCAAACATACACAAAATAATGCTCACAATAGATATTATTAGAGCATCGAGAACTTTAGAAATCTCACGAATGAGGCGTCTGGGTTGTCATTATTCAGCCGAAGCATACCGCAACGTCTTTGTAGGTGACGAAAACTAAACTGTGATAATGCGTTACTGCAGAATATTGCTACTTTTCCTGTGTGTGCGTAATAGTACATTGTTATACGAGGGATGAAAGTTAGTTACTTAGTCCCGAGAAATTTCTTGGCGACCGAGCGACAGCGAGGTCGCTAACAGTTCGAGGGACTAAATAACTCTTTAACCCGAGGTAAACACTGTGCTTTTCATTACGAATACGAGGAAAATAAAAATAATAATAAAAACCTGAGTCGTCGTCAAATGTCTTCGTATGTTTTTAGGTAGGTAGGTATATTTCTTTTGATAGGTGGTAAGCGGTTTTCTCCTCAAAGAATCTTGCGTTAAATTTATAACTGAAGCTGATGAACTTATCGTGTTAATACAAATTTCTTATAACAAGGAATTTAGCAAAATGTAAACAAAACTCAACACCTCGAAAAAAAATCAAGAAAGACCAAATCGGCCACAGATTATAGAGAGACTTTACCCGCCATTTTTTTTTTTTTAGTCGTCGTCTGGCTATACAGTCAATATTTTTCATTTTATCATTGTAAAAATGGGTCAGATCAACATTTTTCTCAAATATAATATTAGTTTTAATGAAATAGTTGAAAGTAAATTAAAATAAAGTCATTAAAAAAAAGTATTCTTAAATTATTTTTATTTCTATGTCATTTTAATTGTACTGGCAGTATAAAAATTCGGGTCACGGTTCAATAGAAATGTCAAAATAGAACTAGTTATTTTTTTCAATATTTGCTGTCTAAATATTAAAAAAACAACTGTCAGTTGTAAAGTAAAACTCCCTAGGGAGTAAAAGTACTTCTTCCAACCCTGTCCGCAGGCAACTTTACACCTACTTTCAGAGTATGAGTAATGAAATAGTACATTGTTCTACGAGGGATGAAAGTTAGTTATTCAGTCCCGAGAAATTTCTTGGCGACCGAGCGACAGCGAGGTCGCTAATAGTTCGAGGGACTAAATAACTCTTGAACCCGAGGTAAACACTGTGCTTTTCATTACGAATACGAGGAAAATAAAAATAATAAAAACCTGAGTCATCGTCAAAGGTCTTCGTATGTTTTTAGGTAGGTATGTTTCTTTTGATTTAAGCGGTAAGCGGTTTTCTCCTCTTAAGAATCTTGCGTTAAATTTATAACTGAAACTGATGAATCTATCGTGTTTATACAAATTTCTTATAACAGAGATTTAACAAAATGTAAACAAACACCTCGAAAAAAAAATACAAGAAAGATCATATCGGCCACAGATTATAGAAAGACTACCATTTACCCGCCAATTTTTTTTTTTTTTTTTAGTGGTTAGCTGGCTATTCAGTCAATATTTTTCATTTTATCATTGTAAAAATGCGTCAGGTTAACATTTTTCTCAAAAATAATATTAGTTTTAATGAAATAGTTGAAAGTAAATTAAAATAAAGTCATTAAAAAAAAGTATTCTTAAATTATTCCCACCTTTATGTTATTTCAATCGTACTGGCAGTATAGAAATTCGGGTCACGATTTAATAGAAATGTCAAAATAGAACTATTTTATTTTTAATATTTAGACAGCTGTCAGTTGAAAAGTAAAACTCCCTAGGGAGTAAAAGTACTCCTTCCAGCCCTCTCCGCAGACAACTTTACACCTACTTTCAGAGTATGAGTAATGAAAATTTCATTTCAAGATGAAGACAGTGTCCTACTCGCCTAGACTGCTAATAGTACGACCATAGATATGTCAAACAGTACTGTTTGTTTGACACATCTATGAGTACATCATCATACTAATGAAGTACTTAGTTATTTAATAGTTGGTTCTTGTATCCACCAGGCTAAAGAAAACTCCACTATTATTAAAGGAAGCCTAAAATAGTCTCTATACAATTATTTGTTAGGTACCTACGTTTATACCACTTTAAATTTTCAAAGGCCAACTTTCACCGTATCTCACTTAAAGCAATTCATTATTCATGTTTACTCAAAATAAATTTAAAAACAACTATACTTGTCATGCGAATAAATTATTTTGGCAAATATAAATAAATTAACCTATGTTCGCCCTTACATGACGTTTTTTGCTCATTTGTGACATTTTGAAGTGCATACGGGAGGGTGTAAAGGGGAGCAGGACAGGCGCCTTTCCAGGTGGTTAGCTACACCTCCGCTACGATATGGCTCGCAGAACTTTACAGATGGAGTGACGACACTCATTTGTTTTATTTATACTCTCACCTCATACGAGAACATAATTTGTATCACCTTAGATTCTTAAGTGATGCAGCCAAAACATTTCAGATATTAATATACAGGTTGTTTGGGTTGTTTGGTGATAAAATAGTAATTATAGACCATTACAATAGACAATTTATTTTACCTATGTCTATATACACAACCACGTAATGTCAGTGATTGAAGCATTAAATGCTTCAATATTTTAATACTCGTTACATTTGTTTGTAATTGTCTGTAGGATTTTGATTAATCTACCTTTTAGTTCGGTCCAAAGAGAGCAAGGAGATATTATTTAAATAGTTGATGAGCTTAGGCCAAGCTAACTAATGACTCAATTAATACAATTAAGGACTCATTTGTCATTATCAACTGATTTACAGAGCTCAATAAACTAAAAGCTTAAAACAAACACAGTTACTGAACAAACATATGTTTTTGTGCGGGAGGTATATATGTTGGTAATTTTGCATTATTACCTACCTACCTAAGTGCTTTATGATTATGGGCACACATGTGAGAAAGAGCCGCTAGGCTCTTTGCGGAGTAGCTGGAGAGGCACCACGGCATCCTCACTTTCCGTATAACACAGGTTCTGTCCGGAAATAGTTAGTTGTGGAGGTGTGTTTCGCCTTCGTAGAGGCGACCTCTCGCGCCGAGCCGTGATTAAAGCTTTAGTGCTGATTCTGAGCGAGAGAGAATGAGAAGTATCTTTGTGTGAAACAGTATTTCCAGCAAAGGAAGCAGCCGTAAGAATGAAGGAACATAAGTACATTCTCACATCGCCACGATATGAGACGCCCCTAGCTTTAGTTCGATCTCCAACCACTGCAGGCGCGGGCTGGCGGACGTCGAGCTTCCCGAGTCGATTCGAATTTACCGATTGACCGCTTTCTCGAATTCAGTCCCCCTATGTCTGTTCCGAGTATAGAATCTCCACTCTCACAACTTCGATCTCCGATGTTTGTAAGAACTACATGGATGTCTATCATGACTTTAGTTTTGTCTATATTCTTTTTAAGTCCCACTCTTTCGGAAGCTCTATTGAGGTCACCAAGGCTTTAAACTGAGCTTCTCCGTAGTCTCAGTGATACTCACGACTGCTAAGCTATGTTGTTGGCAAACCGAAGGTGAGTGATGTACTCATCATTGATATTAAAATGCCTAGTCAATGGAAAAAGGAGAAGTCCTTGAGTCAAGAGTGAATAAGTTACTTCTAGGCAGACATGCTCCATTGGCGGCCATCGCTTACTAACTGGTGATTCTATTCTAATCTATCTCCTTTCATTTAGTTCATCCTAAGGTTGTCTGTCAGAAATTGCCGTGTGCAATAAGACCGTCCATTGTACACTTAGTTTTTATATTTGTATATCCTGTCTACATTGAGGTGTACAATAAAGCTTATAATAAATCAATAAATATTCTATTCATAATCAAAAATATTTGCAAAGGAGTTATTAAAAGAAAACGAGATATGAATTCAGGTTATTTTTGTGATACCTGGTCTACACTCTCATCTTTGTATTTTCGTAGGTATCTACAATGAAGTCTGTCCCAGCCATCAATTATCATGATAGGTAGGCAGTTAAATAGTTTCTACCGTTGTGACATAATGTTTTGGCAAGTCGGCAGTCTGTCGCTATGACCACAGACTTTTTGTACTGATGGACGACTTTTATAATTGTCCGTGCTTACATTTTCCTTATCTTTAAGTAACGCAAGATTTAGCAGATTAAAATCAAAGCTGTATTAACCAAACAAAAATTAATAATCTAGATACTTACACCTGGGTGAAATTACCCGAAGAATAAGAGTTTAATAATGGATCCGCTAGCAAATAAATTAGAGCTAGTTTTGCAACAAAAACAATGACGATAAACAGAAACGCAACGATAGCCACACGGCCCAAGATATAGTATCTGTTGACACGTGAACAGACAACTTTATAGCCAACGCGATCGCTACCTTGTCTTATTAATAGAATCAGAGGGAGATGGATGATTTTCTTAGGAACTTTCCAATAGCATCTTCCATTCTATCCTGTCAGCAATGGCTCCCTTTTCTTTCATATCAATACCCACATAGGTAAGGCATCCATATTTTCTTTGGCCCTACTCTCTATCCATCCACTCACTGGTATATTCAGACATAATATACATCATTCTTAGGAACTTTCCAATAATGGAATATAAATTAATTTGGCTCCTACTACACATATCGTACCTTTTATGGTAGGTATCTAAATATGTACAATATTTTAGCAGTTGTATTAAATGATCGAACATTTACGCGTGGAGTGAGTCACTTTCCCTGTCTTTAACAATTTATATATAGATCAATCATCACAAAAAAATGAATAGATTATATTTACCGCCCTATGTAATACTTCTATATATAGCTGTAGATAATTGCATTAGTCTCGTTGCAAGAGTGACGGAATCTCATCTAACGTAGCGTACAGGTGTTACGGTTTGGAAATCCAAGTAAAAATCAAGATAATATATAAACGATGTTGTACCAATTGGTAAGATTGGTAAATAAAATCATTTAATCTTTAAGAAAGGTGTGTCCTAGAAATGATCAGATAAATAGTTTTTTGCATGGAAAATACCTATTTTAGAGTCGTAGAAACCTAATATAGCAACCTAGCTAACGAATACCGTAAGTTCTCGATTCCTGACGAAGTAGCCATGCTCGACTTTAAACAATCTGACACTTAAAATAACCATTAGTTGTGTGTTGTTTTGGCGTGGATATTATTAAATGATGAGTGAAAGAAGCAGCGGTCAGATTGACGAGACATTATATATCATTTGCGATTTATGCAAGTTATAAAATAATTTAGATTACATTTTAAAGTATAATTCTAGAACACTTCCGTACTTACATTTATCTACACTTAATATAATAAGGAGGTAAAGTTTGTTTTTTTATTTTTTTGTTTGTAGGAGGTAATCTCTGGAACTACTGGTCCGATTGGAGAAATTTTAGCAATAATAGAAAGCTGCTTTACTCCTGAGTGACATAGGCTATATTTTATGTACGCGGGCGAAGCCGCTGACAAAAGCTAGTTTATTATAAAGAAAATAAACGAGAAACATATGGAATTGTAATTCCGCTTTTGTAACAGAAACTTGGATTAAATCTATTCCGTGGCTTTTTGTTAAGGTGGAAAATCATCCAATCCGACGACTCGGGCTCGGTCCAGACGGTTAACGGACAGGATGGCGAGCTACCCATTGCTCGTAGTCCGGAAGCTCTCGCCTGTGATGAATAGAAATTTGAATCGATGTGTCGGCAGTTGGGCCGCGAAGAAGTTGGTTTTCTCACGCGTACAGCTGCCACCTTCACTGACATTAGGTACTACTTTCTAGTAAGAAGTGACAGGCCATTTCCACCGATCGCACGCACAATGACACGGCGGTGCTCCGCCCAAGCATACTTTTACCGTATTCTCCATTGAGTACTTCAGGCGGTCCAGACAGTACCTAGTGATACCCGGGCGTTTAGGATAATCTTAAAGTCACCATGCCCGGTGAAGACCTGTGTCATGCGGAAAGTGAGGGCCGTGATGTCTTTCCAATCACTCCTCAAAGAGGGGTCTATAGCTATATTAATTACATGTACTTGCCTATAACGACCTTTAATTTTAATTCTTATGAATGGAATCTTAAACTTACGTACCGTAGTTACAATCACAGTTAAAAGACATTAGTTGTGCTCTTGGGGCTTAATGAATTAAAGCCTATTCTGCAACTTAACATGGTGATAAAACTTTTAAATGACTTTACAAAGAAAATCATTTAAGCCACCTGCTGAAAATAATTTCACCTGTTTCATAAATCCTTAGTATTTTTAACAACCTCCTTGACATTGTAAGGTAAAAAATAAATAGACTCGCTCGCAAACAGAGCTCAACCGTGAATTTTACTATCAATAAACGTCTCTGAAAGTCTGTTTAGAACAATAAATCATCTGTGCAATGCGGAACGTGTAACAGAACAAGAAATGTTTCAGGAACCTAATCGATGCTAATTATATGGACGTGCGGTGCACCACAACACGCATGTGCTTGTCTAAAACTAGACATTTCTACGAACTGTTAAAGTCCAGTCGCACTTAGCAAAGGGCGATTAAATTCGCTTACATCGGAGTTATGGCCGAAGATTTCTCTTATATATGAGGCATGTTATTTGCTATTAAAGCAACAAAACTGCCGAAATGGCGACGAAATTAGTCAGTTCGTCTGACTAATTATGGGTGGCCTAAAGCTAGCGTAGTCTTGACTAAAATAAGCATGAATTATTATAATCGTTTGAAGTGTTGAAGAATAAACGGGGCTGATGAGTCTCAGTCGTAAAAGCTTGGCATACAATACTCGTTGATGACATGCATCCATTTCCCAGCGTTACAACCATAACATGTTACACTCTGAGCTTACACGTGTTTCACACAATTATTTAATGACACAAGACCATTAACTTGTATATTACATTGTCTACGGTTCGGGCTGCTTCCAAAAATATATCGAAAATTTTATATTTGCAATGAACTTCCTATATCACTTGAATGTGATGTGTTTGCCGATGAATGGAAGAGAATAATGTGTGCTTGTCTAGTGTTTTGTGAGAGACAATATGCGAGGGTGTCCACTGTTACATGTTAGTTTATGATGTATTTAATTTATTTAACCATTTACGCAAATAATTATTATTAATTTTATCCACAAATTGTATATCTTTGAATTTGACATTAATTTTGTATTGTATGTTATTTCAATGATTATTATTATTATTTTTTATAATATTCTATGTTAATTAATGTAATTGGACCTGTGCCGTTTTAATTAACTATAAATAAATAAATAAATAAATAAATCACAGTGTTAATCTTGGGTGATTTTTAAGTAGTTTTAATTAAAATAATAGATACAAATACATAAGTAGATAGATCTTATCTGTTATTGAAATTCTAAAAGATACGATACTATATTATATGTGCTTGTATTGGTAGGATGTATGATGGAGGATGTTGGTATTTGAACAATGTGCAAGTAGTCAGGCGCTACGCATTTACGTTGAGTAATTTTCTAAACATTCGTGTGATTTCCAGCCGTCTTTTTAACCGACTTCAAAAAAAGGAGGAGGTTCTCAATTCGATTGTATTTTTTTTTAATTTATTTTTTTATGTTTGTTAGGTACCTCAGAACTCCGTTGTTTATGGATGGATTTGCAAAATTTTTTTTGTACTTGAAAGGATATCCTTTTAACTTTTTGTACTTGAAGTACAAAAAGCTTCTTGGCTGGCACCGACTCCAAAAACAAGTAATAAATTTTGAATATTTGCAAAATATTAATGTCAAATAAGTTTACCTATAAATTAAGTTTCTTTACAGCAATTCAAATTTTTATTTTCGACGTTTTAGTGTAGGAACGTTTTTCGTTTGGCTTTTTTGAAGGCGGTTTTTTTTTGTAAAAAGTTTTTTATTATCTGCATGAAGTCTTTCGTTAATAGCGCGGAAGTTTCATATCAAACTAGATTAACAAAAAATAACTCCATGGAACCAGGAAAAGCATTGATGTAACGTTTTTACAATTTGACTATTCTGACCTTGCGAGCTACACTTCACAATACAGTCTTCGTAAAGAATGCGAGGCCAGCTGATTGACACAATAGTTTTAAGACTAGTCATCTTTACTACGTTTTTTAAATAGGTGTAAAATTAAGGTGCTTCATGATCAAAATCATCATGTATCTGCCTAACTATATTCCCACTTAGGTACGTGTTGGTAGCCATGTTGCTGCGCCTGAGTCGATCATTCTTTCTACAAAATTTGTAACTTGGCTACCATGTATGCCATAAACTACAGGATATAGCAATGAACGGTGTAGAAACTATGACATTTCACTATATCATATTGAATCATGTGAGTTTATTTGTTTATTTTGTGTATTTATTTGTTCTGACTACATGAGCTAACGTTGAGATGATGTCATACCCATATATACATTTCATTAGTTTTCCACTAGTGTTAACGATTGTGGAGTATTAACTTGGCTAAGCCTCCAGGCTTAGCCAAGTTTTATACCTGCAGGTATAGGTACACACGCAAGCCAACAGTAGATTACGTAAATACGCCGTAAGTGGAAAAAGTCATAAAAACCATTAACTTCACTGTCCTAATTAAAATTGATTCTAAACAACAATTATAATACAATAATATAATATCAATTTCCATAGGTATATCTTTATTTCTGTTTCCTTTTTCTCTTTTATTTTTATATGGGAACATATTTATGTTACCCACTATATGGTGCCCACTTACTCAACTAAATAGTTGAGTAAGTGGGCTAAAATAATGTGAGAAAAATATATGGTCAGATGATCACGAATTTACTGAAATGAAACTTGTGAGACAGTGTACCACAATTTAGTATTTATGTATGTCACTATACAACATACAATGATGTATAAGATAAAGCATATGCACTGGAGAGAAATGAACTAATCACAGTCCGTTGCGTGCTCAACCAAAATAAAAATTAAAAAGTTACATTATACCTAAAACGAATTGCGTAGTACAGTTTAGATGATTTATTTTATTTCTCTAACACACTCAAATAGCTTGGCTTTATGTTTGATTTTTCTTGATCTCGTTAGAGTATTGAGACGGCATATTACTGTCAGTTAGCATGACATTTTTTCGTAATACCAAGGTAAGCTGTGTCTATCGATATCAATGTTTTGCAGTGCTTTTTTATGGTAGGTAAAAATCATCCAATGACGAATCCCGCCCTTGGGAGGAGCGGGTGACGGCGTCAGACTCTTACTAACTAAACAACCTGCCCAATTCCTACGTTGCCATACCTATATACTAGGGCCGGAGCCTTCGTTTCAGACGCGAACCCTTGGCCCCAGTTGGCTTCGACCCTTCTGCAGGGTTCCTACGGTTTGCTGACAACTCCTTGAGGCGCGCGGGAATAGTGCGCGCCGTCGACGACTGGGCTTTTTGCAGTGTAGAGCTGCCAATGACTGCGAATCTGGGTGTCTCTCGTTTATCTGTCGATTAATCGTAACCGCCGGCGTAATTGACGTACACTCTTGATATAATTAGGATTAATTAGTACATAGGTATTTCTTTTTCCTGACTGCAAGAAGGGTTATTTATATAGTTTTTTTTGGGTCCTTAACTCTGTGTAAAAAAATAGATAAATTGTAAATTTCAGAAGGGGTAACGAACTATGTCCCTAGAAGGTTCAACTGAAAGGACTTAGCTGTGGTTTTAGTCAGTTAAAGGTTTGATAAGACCTTAGACCTCAAAAAAACCTTACGAATCTTTTTTGTATATTTTTTATTATTCTTTAATAGGTAGGGGCATATGTTTTCCTCAGAAGATATATCTTCAAATAATCACTAGGTCTTTTATATAATAATACACTAGTTACTTCCGTAAGGTATTCTATATCACGTGTTTGTCTTAGTTGCACGTGTAGATTTTTTGTATGTGTAAACAATTTTCTATAAGCCAAGCACACACAGGAAAAGGATTCGATTCACGTTCGAATCTTTTTTATTTCACCAAAAAGGTCGAATAAGGACTGTTCTATAGCTTTATTACCGGCATGCTATTTATAAAAAAAAATATAAATACCATTTACTTTAAAAAAAATGTAATAATAAAAAAAATATTTAAATGGCATCTCGTCTGTTTTTGACAGTAAACGGCCATCATATTTCGCATATCTTACAGAAATAGGTTTTCTCCAAATAGATTTGTTACTTTTTTTTTAAGTATGTAGATCAGACTAATTGATTGTTTGATGGAAGAGATCGACAAACTTTATCGACTTTGATATTTTTTATGTCTTTTTTATATCTCATGATCCTGGGGTCTGGGTATTTCGGGTGTGTGGAACTATGGACCGCCTGGAGGGCACGGTAGAACTTGCGATGGAGGTGTAGCCCAGTGTCCTCATGGTGGCGATCTGAATCGGCGACCTCTCGCATCGAGTTTTTATTCAAATCTTGTCCAGAATGAGAGGGAAACGGACGCAATCGCCTTCTGCTAGTGAAGGATATTATGGCACCAGCCGTGAGGGATCGGATATTCTCACACCCCAGCCACCACGATAAAGGGCTACAAATGGCAAATGAAGGACACAAGTGCGGTATTAGTAAGTAAAAATTTTTCGCGCCCTTTTGTTCCAGCTTAGAACGGAAGATGCCGATGGATGATTCACCACCTTAAAGAAACGACCCTGGGGCCCTGTACCTTTGGGTCATAGAATTTTGGTAGGCGTACAAGGGGCCGAAGTCAATACGCTCTTTATCTACACATTTCATGAAACATGGTATATTAGGTTGGTGCACCCAAAGACTACCCCTGGTAAGTGGGAGACTATTGTAACATATGAAAAATAAAGGAGGGCTATGGTTCTAAGGGGCTTAAATAGGCTAAGTGCCAAGAACTATGTAAACACTATGGTTTCTGTCTGTACAAAGTTAAATATATGTCAGTATACATCGATACGATAATGTACATTTCCGTGTAGACACTTGCCGTATTTTATTTTCAATTGTGTCTTACTGCAGCAGATAAAATTTATCGTGTTAACTGTATTTTTATTAACTTTCAATATATCAACGTTGGAAAACATTCTGCTATTAGCAAATATATCTTCATGCGATAAAACTTGGTAGGTATCTCACCAGTTTATATTTGATCGAGAAATAAACAAGACGTCACTATTTTAATAAACAACTTTCTATGTCTGTTCCTCGCGCGAAAACTCTATTCTCTATGGCAGCTGAATGGGCGTGATGGACTTTGATCTTAGAGTCTGATGTCGACCTTCTTTTTCCATTATCAACTTTGAAGCTTTAAAACTGCGTCTCTAGTATCTCTAGGCTTCATTATTTATTTATTTATAAAAACTTTATGCACATAATAAGTACAAAGGCGGACTTAATGCCATAGACATTTTCTACCAGTCGACCGGATTTATACCTAGTCGGTGGTGCAGAAATAAAACACGGTAGGCACGGTGGCCGTAACATAGGATTTAATGTTACGGCTTTTTCAAAAAGGAATTTGTTAAGTGGGTTTTATTATATAAGTAGTACAGTATCCAATACTACGAGTACGTGATTTCTAAAAAAAACTATGTTTTTACATTCTAGCTGTCAATGTTAATTCGGTTTGCGGTCGCTGTCATTTCCCATCAATGAAAGCCACCAAAGTATTAATGTTTATTTTGTTTTTGGCAACACTGCAGTCACGTTTTGTTCAGAATAGCGATGACGGGACCCGTGTTCACCAGAGACAGTGTTAACTCCATGATTTACTGCCACAAGAACAAGGGAGCCAACACATTGTAGGTATTAAATGTACACTTGCGTTACAAATATGTATTTAATGACATACCAGCTGTAATTTGTCATTTAAATAGTATCTATTTTAAGTCTTTGCTATAAAATCTAGTCTCTCCCTACAATACAATGCAGGATAATAAAATTGTTTTGGCAACGGTTCTCTAGCTAAAGTAGGGAGATTACATTTATTTGCTCGTATTTAATAAGATTATCAACACAACGTTTAAATGTTAACATTTACTACAGTGATATATACGAAATGGCTGCGATAGTTTTTCATGAGCAGTTAGATTTTCCAGCGTACAAAATGTGATGACGACATGTGACGTCATACACATTGGATAACTTTCAGTTTTGATTGAACAACGTTCCATTACTTAGCACTCAGTACAAAGTCACTCTAACAGGCGTCTGTTTATCCGACGCCGACGGAGTGACGCGTGCGTCGATATGCGTGGGCACATACACAGCAATGGCGATCACTATATACAACCACCACCAAAGACCTCCCCTGTCTCCCAAACCTACTTGATAAACAGATAAAGAAGAGGTTCACAGAGAAAACAGGAGGGATCTACGTAAGCTGGTAGTGCTACGCTGAAATATAATATCGCCTGACCTTGCTACGAATAGTGCCCGCCTACGGATAGACTGATGATGCGTTGCATGGTTCTACGCTTCACCGATCACTATTTCAAATACATGTAGTTAATACAAAATTTTATATAGCAACAGATGTGTCCATTAGTTTTAATTGTATCCGGTTATTTTTTTAAGTCTTTTTAAAAACTATAATGTCATAATTGAAAGTGGCATCCATTGCATCTCGTGCCAAAATTAAAATTTTCTCATTAAGTCTGGCATAGGTATTTACAAACGCTACTACAGCTAAAAATAAGTAGGTACTACTGAAATGGATATAAATAAAACGAGATATTTGGGAAAATGTGTTGCATATATATTGGTTACGGTGTAAAAAATAGAGAGCTTTTTGAGAGAAATTCTTTTTCTAAGACTCATCTTTCAAACGCGTCTCATTTACCAAGCCAGATTATTGACGGGACTTACGAATAGTGAAAAAGCGCCGTGTAGAGATATAATACGTATTTTTATTAAAAAAAAAATAGGCACAATCACCATTGATGCATTTAGAAAATCTGTTAGATGGCATCAATCCTAAATAAAGAGTTACATATTCTGATAATGAGGCTATAATTAAGACGTGTGAGACCTTTGACACTTGCCTTCTCAAGTACTGGTTACCTACATAGGTATCGGAATCATGAAACATAGGGTGTTTCAGAATCACGTGTTGGCAATCATCTATGAAATATGAAGTGAATCACCCGTGGCAGCTCACATTTTGGCTCTGCTCATGACTTCTCAACCATCCCTTATCCAGCAACTTGCATTTTGCGTTCACTTTCAATGATTAATTCTGACATTATTTACAGTATAAATGTATGTGGAATTATATTTGAATCATACAAGTGGATAAATTGGGTCATATCGTGATTACGCACCGACGACCATGGCCTGAACATTTTCAAGTGTTTAGCGCTACCACATAATTACTATCTGTCAGTTACTCACGTTTTAACTCCTACCTACGCATTTTATTGTATTGACTTACATCGAGTCTATAATCTTACTAGAAAATATTTTACCGCTTTGTTGTAAGGCAAATTGTTATTGTAAACGTTAATGCACCAAACAGTCTCTCCGCAAATAGAACTACGCCATACGATTTTCCTCAATCAATCCGCGATGGAATAAAAAGCTGCGTAACAGCGACCTGATTTCCAAATAGAATAATAAATCTCTCATCGGGAACTGAATTAATAAAAGGACTCTCAAAGAATCTAAGATATCCCCTCATGAGTTGACAGCTCAAGACTTTTTGAAGAGAAGCCGGAAACACGTCAGTGGTACGGACAGTAGTAGATGGCGCCACAATAGCGAAGTTGTCCGAGCCCCGCGAGAGACGCGCGCGCTCCGCCACTTCCGGTCGGGAGATTTGCGCATAGAAATGGCAACATTACACATTGTTACACAAAACTTTTCTAGCGTAATGCCCTCTACGCTGGCGTACTTCACCCCGTAATTCTTCAGACGTTTCCTCTTGCACAAGTTGTTCGATAAACAGAAAACTTGCCGCACTATTTTATAAACTACTTATTTTAGTATAAGTATCTGAACATTCAGTACAACTGGCTGGTGTTCAGAATCCAAGCAGTCTGGGAATTCGTTTTGAATTTTCAGTAAAGAAGTTTTGTAAGAGGAAAAAAATAGTACTTAGTACATATTACTACATTACTATAGTATAAAAGACTTGACAAGGCAACGGATATTGGAAAACCATTTATGTTGTGATCGAGATTATTGTTTTTAATTCAAAACTGCTCACTAAAGCAACTATAGTGAGAAAAGCTCTGCTAGTCCACCCAAATATAAATAGTACCTTTCTGTAAAATAAAATACCGCCAATCTAGTTCAAGATCGCGTAGACTATTCTATTCCGGTTGGCAAATTGACAAAAACTATAAAATTAGTCAAATAGCGTGCATACAGATAGTGCAATTTCACTCGAGCGACTTGTTTGATCGTTATGAATTTACTGTAGCATGGGCACGTAAACATAAAACACAAGTGTCTATCCGGACTTAAAGTTATTTGCATATATTTTATTTTAATAACACTTTTCCGTCTATAAATCAAAATGGTTATGTTCATTATTTTGACAGGTTTGGCTTCATCATCTCTTTCTACGAGTACTTATATGCAGTTGAAACAGGGTTGCCGTCTTTTATTCCTGTGGGGCTCCCTGCTTTTATCCAAAACTCTGAAAATGCAAACACTTTTCCGTCTATAAATCAAAATGTTTGTTTACTTTGACAGTTTTGGCATCTTCTACGTGAAATTTTGTCACTACAAAATATTTATAATAGCAAATTGGCTTGAATGTTCTAAGATGAATCATTTCACTGTTTCTGCTTGACCAAGAAGCGACGCCAACACAACGGCCGTAAGTTTTGGACTGCAGGAATGCTTACAAGACTGTAGCCTAGGACCTAAACGGACAATTGAATTGACACAAGTGGGTTTTAGTCAGTGAAAGTCTGACATGCCCTTTTGCGTCACCCAGAGCCACACAGTATGAGCAGTTTACCAAGAACTGACACAAGTAGGTAACACAGTTCGCAGTGCTAGTTAACCTACTCACGTCTTTGGAAACAAACGTGGATATAGTGAACAAACAGCGATCAAGAGCACACACGGGGAGTGGCATCGCAAATGTTTGCCCGTTTGCCGTGACTCCGTGACGCGCACCGCCTCTGTCCGCCTCGTTTGACGTTCTCACATCGTGTTTGCTCTATTTGTTACGGTAATGGACAATTTAATTGCTTTCCATAAGGTCAGATGTTGTTTGATTTCGACACGTGTGAAATGTAGGTACCCACTATAAAATACGGTTTGCATCTAGGCACAATTTAAGCTCTGTATGCATGAATTATTTTAGTTAAATTATAGTGTGCATCTTGAGTTAGTTATCTATTGTTTCCTTTACCCCTTTCACTATTAAGTTGTTGTTAAATGAGTAAAATAATAATGATCTCGCCAGTCGGTCAGCTGTTCAGACCGTAGCTGCGACATTATGTAGTGAACTTTATGACTTTGTTATTTCCTGTAACAGTAAAGAAGATTGCGTAACTACAGTAATAAAAGCCAAAAATGACTAACTGCGTAATTATACCCATCCACCTGACCCCTCCATTTTGACTGTATGTAAGCTGTCGACGTGACTTTTAATTCAAATTATAGTCATCCTGAAAGCGACGGTCGTTCAATAATACACTCGCCGCACGAAACATGTTCCAGATAATTATTAAACAGCATTAGCACAGCAGACAAAACAATCAAAGATTTTTATATAAATCCAAAAGGGCCGAAGACTGTTTTGAAACGACATTGGAATACATACCTTAACTTTAAGTGAATAAAGATTGAAATAGAATAATTTTACCCTTAATTTGTGATGTGTTTTTCTTCCTGGCAACAATCGTCGATTGTTGTAGGGTGCAATTCAAAGATGGCGCGCCACGCGTCGCGCTCGTGTCGGAAGCGGCCCGGAAGCGCGGGAACGCCGCCCTCGCCCGCCAAAACAATACCATCGTGTAAATTGAAATAAATGGAAGCACTCACATTATTTTGTTGTACAATAACTTTCGCAGGTCATCCACTGAGGTGGTTAATAGACAGCGCTATTAATGAACTAAGTTTAAAATTTACTATTTACATAGTGGCTTCTTAAATGTTAAAACTTTGAAAGATTTAACATTTAAGATCTCAATATCTTTCATTAGTCTCTATATAATGTTTTCATTTCAATCAAAAAGTGTCAATGACATACCCAATAAACATGGCAGTGCAAACTAGAAATCCTAATTTCCCGTCCCTCCCTAAACCGAGGTGAGAGGCATTAAATAACAATTACTTTTCTAAACCAAACAGCCGTAATACGATCATCAGGAGGCGCACACTGCAAACAAAAACAATTAAAAAGTCTCACGGGTGTAAAACACGGAGGGTGAGTCTCTCCCGCGCCCTCTGTGACTTGTCACGCTAATTACACAATCAGTTCTCACAATTACCTGTGACACTGTGACACCAGCCCACGCCCCAGTCTTATCTACACGTAAGGTAATGTTTCCGGATAATTTACGGCGGAAATGTTTTACTCGTGATTTACTTTATACTAGCGCAGTTTTCCCATCCGTTTTTTATATCATACGTGAATTTTAAAAAAAAAGAACAAGGCTACTATGCGTTTCAGCGTGACTGTGATCGGCTGTCTAGTACGACTGTAAGATAATTTTACTTCATTTTATTAATAACAGCTTCGCACGGGTACTGATATTGAATATATTATGCATGTAATGAATCACTCTATCTATCAAAAAAACCGCATCAAAATCCGTTGCGTTCTTTTAAAGATCTAAGCATACATAGGGACAGACAGCGACTACATTTCATACTATGTAATGATTTCGAAAAATCATTAATTGTAATAAAAAATAATAAATAACTTTTTAGTAACCATTTAATGACACATCAAAGGACTGGAGGAACATAATCTCGTATTTAAAACAAAGACAATGTATGTCACCTGAAAATTGTAAATACCCTAAGATTGTAAAATATCGCGAGAAATTGTAAACTAAATTTTCTAAATAAGACATGGTTATATTAGAAACTAATGAATTTAGATGAAAAATTGTTTTATATGGATTTATCGCATATAAAACATTTTTTTCATAATTTATCGAGAAATTATAACCTAATACATGCCTAATACGGATTTATTACAATCTTACGGTGTTTACAGTTTTCCGGTGACATATATACCTACTATTTTGCAGCAGTGATTACAGATTCACAGAGATCTGGTAGAGAAGTAGAGATATGAAAATAAGACGGCAATAGAATGCATAATTTACAAGTCCCGGGTACAATAAATTGATAACTACCGAAGTCATGAGTCTATTCGGCATACGTAGTCAGTACCTAATTGTGTTAATATATTTCACTTGCAGACGATGCTTACGCGACGATTTCATAAAAGAATTTTCATGTTAATTTCCTTTCTGTAATGAGCACAGAAAAGGCTGCGAACAGTAGAATATAGAAACACTTGAATCCACGTGTATCGGGAACGTGCACAGTTTTATGATAACAACATATTAGTAAGTATCTAATGCAATGTTAGATACACAGTAGTTAACACGTAATAGCTGTTTAATACTTGCGATTTCTTTTAGATTTGCAAATCGCAAAAGAAATCGCTCTGGGCTCTGGGCCCTGGTATATATGGCAAGATAGGAACGGGGCAGGTTGTTTAGCCAGTAAGAGTCTGACAGTGACACTGAAATATAAAAACACAAAAATGGTGGTTTTAAAATTAGTGGTTTTCCATACAGACTGAACTTAACATTATATTGCAGTACATAACTGCAAAAATGAAATTTGAAGCAATATTTTTTTTTAAGTGGGATATTATCAAATGACTTCTCTTGTTCTAGCATAGAGTTAGGACACGGCTCAGACTGTTACTGATTAAACCCATCTAATACTTTGTTAATCCATCTTATCTTTTATTTGCTCTTTGTTTCCTTTACCTACGGTACCTAACTTCAAACGTTTCCGCAGCAACTCGTAACGCTTGCTACGAGGTTCGTAGATTCACCCCAATTACTTTTTAGCATAATTTTTATAACATTAAGCTACTTGGATAAACAGCAGGTATGATTATTATTTTATTTGACCTCCCCAAACTTCCTCCAGGTAATCTTTTCTCAAGGTAACTCGAACCAACTCTTGTGGTAGGTGTCTAGGTCATTTCGCCACCTGTTCCCAGGTCGACCTCGGTGGCGTCGTCCATCCTCAGACTGGTACCCACTTTGTGGAGACTCTTGCCAAGCGGTCAATGTCTATGCGGCTGATGTGACGATTAGGTTTTTATGTATAATCACCTAAATTCTGGTTCTTTTCAAGCATTGAACAGTGAATTTCTACTGTTTAGTATATGTTTATTCGGAAAAAATATATAAAAAAATTGTTAATTCTACGATTTTGTTAAAAATTCATAATACATTTGGCTCATTAAGCGTTGACCTGAAAGCACTTTCGGTTTGCGTAAGCGGCGACAAGGGTCCGGAACTCAGATGAATAATAACTCGAGGGGAAAAGCTCACCATTAACAATAATTGTAACAAACAAACGGATTACAACTCCGTTCCATATTATATTTTCAGGGAAGTTTAATAGTAAAAGTTAAAAATGTGTTTTTTTAGTTTTGGCGATACGGCTGGCGCAGTGATTGGTTACTGCGCTGCAAGTCGTGGATCCGATCCCGCATGAAGCAAATAATATTTGTATGGCCTACAGATTTTTTGGAATGCACATACACAAAACAGGAAGTTTTGTGTATGTGAATTTATATGTATGCAAAACCATAGGGATCTTGCAGAAGAGTCGAAGCTAACTGGGGCCAAGGGTTCGTGCCTAAAAGGAAGGCTCTGGGCCCTGGTATACATGGCAAGATAGGAACGGGGTTGGTTGTTTAGTTATTAAGAGTCTGACACTGTTTTCCGCTCCACCCAAGGGCGGGATTCCTCATTGGATAATTTTACCTACCATAAAAAAAGTGTGAGCCAGTTTTTTTTTATAGGCGTAAAGTAGACTAGCTAGCTTTCAAACATAACTTTGGTACCACGATTTTACGACATTTTATACAAAGTCATTTATTTGAGACTGAGAATTTTTCTCTCGATCTGTAAATCACAATACAGGTCAAAGTGACCTACATTCCTAAAAATCGTAAAATAAAAGAGATACATTGTATCAATAAGGATTCTTTTTACTCTATGTGATTTGGAGATGACAAATACCCGCCGGAAGCGATCCATTTTGGCGGGAAACGGTGCGCAGGAAGTCGATTCGCCGACCGCGAATGTTGCCGGCGCCACTGTCACACTCCCAACAGAGGGTTATTGCGTTTTTAATTTTTCTTTCCCATTTTCAGTCCTGGGAAAATACAACTTATTACTTTTTAGGTTACGTAAATTACAAAGCATGGTGGCCCGTGGGTAATGGCCCTGACTTACGAGTTGTAGGTTCGGCGTTCGAATGCAGCCAGGCGCATTACCTTATGTAGGTTTCTATGTAATCTATTTTGTCACCACTGCTCTCATAACGGTGAACAAAAACGTCGTGAGGAAACCGAAGTGTCCTAGACAAAAAAAAATCGAGGACATATGACATCTAGGCTTATTTAGTGGATTGTTGCCCACTCCTTTACCTAAAGAGGAGGCCTCAGTCCCAGCAGCGGAAACATTACAAGCTAGATTATGCTATACTATACTAAATTACAAAAAATATGTGGTCAAAATTAACTACAGACAATAAATTCTACATACTTATTGACTTTTAAGATAAAACTTATTGAAGCCTAGCAAACAGTAAAGTAGGTAAATCACCTTGATGCATTATTATCAGCGTAAGTATGACTAACCGGTGGAAATCACAACGGCGATAATGCAATCAGTAAACAGCGGTCTCATAAAACGTTCTCCAATGCCATCCTATTATATGAGGAGGCAAGAGATATACATAGGGAACGACCAGCTGCCGAGCGACCCGCCTACCGGAACATCTGCATGTTTAAAGAACTACTTAAATAACATTTGAAGATCACATAATATAAATTAAACAATCATTCACAAAGTAGGAGCGTTGCGAATCATGCTAGAGGCGGAGATCTATGGGTACGTTAGGGTCGCGTGGTAGCCAGGTGCTCACACAACTCAGCTTCGGATGACAAATTATCATTGTGTTACATAAAAAGCCTGAGTTTTATGACAATGGCGATAAAAACGATGACACTTTTTTACTGTCCCTATTTGACTTTTGTGTTGAAGAATCGTAAAAACTCTTAATTGCCCACCCATTGTAGGGTGAAAAGCTCCTGAAACCATTTTGATAATGACATACATAAAAACTAACTTTGGAAACTCGATGGCACCATATTCATGTTACGGCATAGTTTTTAAGTGGCACATATTGTCTTTCTGATAGCTTGGAATTGACATTCCAGGGTTCTTTTAGATTTATTAAAGTTTGCGGTTACTATTTCAATTACGAGTTGAGCAACACACGTAGGTACTTATAAATACTTGTATTGACTGGACAGGTCCACTCAAATTTGTTTGCTTGTTTCCTCAAAAAACCATCTCAGACATTAATATGTATGGTTCTCATATGATTTAATGTTTTTTGTATGGAAAAGAAACTATGATATCTGGATTATTTTCAGTGTTTCTTCTCAGGGTAGTCAGGAAGGAAACACCGACTGTATCCAGTTCAAATCGACGAAAAAATTACCATGTAAAAGTTTCATTCATAAACAATTAATTTGCAAAATAAATATCAATTATATGTACAAAGTATATTTTGAGTTTTTGATCATCGAGAAGATTATATTTTAATTTTATCAGAATTTTGAATAATTTTACATATTACTATTTCACAAGAAGAGGAAAAAAAGAGAACACTGGACTCGTATTTCAAAACAGCTTGACAACACCTTGCTTACTTGCGTAGGTAAGTTTGTAAGGCCATTACTAACCAGCGAAATTACTAGTGTACACTGTATTCTATTTACTCTTACCCAACGACAACGAAACGTGCACGTCGTACAAAAATAGAGCATCATAAATCCTCTAACACTTGCGGCAGTGTTCTATTTCAATTAAGTTCCAATTAGCTTCGGCGTGCGTTAGTTAGCGAGGCTTCAATGCCTTCACCAGGCCGCCCCGAGACTTGACGGCAGTAGTTAGCGTGTTACTTACGAACTATTAACGCCTTACAGCGGCCGGCTCAACTGGAAACCAGACCTTTGATACGTTAATTGATCTATTGTGTATGTAAAAATAATATAAACTTGATTGTTATCGTGAGATCAACTGTGTTTGTCTTGCATGCATAATTTGGTTCATGCATAAAAGGGTTGAGGTTTCAACCAACCAACTACCGTCTTGTCACAAAAAAGTTATTCATACAACGTTTGATCTAGTATATTTTTTTAACAATACAAGATAAACAATTAACGTGCCTTTCTACGGCGTAGACCCTCTACGCCAGCGTAGAGGGTCTACGCCGTAGACGGGCAAATGCTAATTCGTGTTCATCTTTTTTTTTAGTAGTGTAGTTTCACCTGTCCCGATTTTTGTGATCAAATCTTGTAAATAAAATTTGATCCACTTCTCGGTTACCAATTGAGCTGAAATATTGCATGCATGTATAAATCAGATGACAATACAAAGTAACAATATCGTGGAGTTGACCTGATAATGAAACTGAAAGGTGGCCATAGGGACTCTGTAATTAAATTAAGGCTCGTGTGATTCGTCTTAAAGATTTTTAATTATATAGGCATATAGTATAAAAACTTGCTATGAAAAAAATATTTTCATTGACAAACAGTATTTCTCGGAGCATACTCGTAAAAAGAGCTATGACTAATGAAAGTGATATTTAAAGTCATCGTACTAAAATAACTAAAGACCTTACCCTCAAGGATAGCAAATGTAATTAAAGCGTTCCTTGATTATTCACGAGTTATAATTGGCTATTAACGGCAGTATTTCCGACAAGGTGTTGAAATTAATTTCGCGGGCAGTTTTCTATTGCACTTGGCAACTAGTAAAGTTTAGTTCGCTTATTTTGATGTCTGAATTTCTGCTACATTGTATTTATTTTCTAGGTTTCTTACGGTCAACAGCTTTTATGTCCAAACTCTTGCTCACACCATTTGCAAAACAGATATATACTAGTTTTATGATATACGAGCTTTATACTTAATTTATTTACTTTGTAATAGGAGTATATAATATAGGATTATATAGTCGTATATAAAAATGAATGGCATAATGTGCTGTTAGGCTCAAAACTCGGGAATGACTGAACCAAATCGGAAGATTTTTTTTCTAGGACAATTAGATCAAGTCTTGTAGAAAGTTTCTAAAGTCTTATCAATCAATCAATCAATCAAATTTTATAGTAACTAAGTGAAGTTTTATAAGTGCCCATGTAGGCCTATGTGAAATAAAAACCATTTTTTGATTGAAGTGTTGTAGAAATTGTTTTTATAGCATGATAAATTGTTTTACCTTCCGGACCTGTCAAACTTTTGAAATTCTAAAGCGAAAAAAATATCCTTAAGGGCAAACTACCAGGATAAAAAGTATCCTACGTGCTATTTCAGGATACTTTCGACCCGTGTACCAAGTTTCATCGAAACTCATTCAGTCGTTCGAACGTGAAGAAGTATCAAACACACACACACACACACACTACACACCCACATATTTTTGCTTTTATAATATTAGTGTGATTGCACAATAACATACCTTTGTTGATTGATCGTCGAGTCATCGCTCTTAAAACTTAACTAGTACGCAACGGTAGCAGTTCTTTTGTGTCAAATCTCTTTGTGAGACCGATTTCGGATACTAATCGAATAAAAATGATTCACTTCCTTCCTATGAAGAGAGAATGGCGGAGAATAAGTATTGTCTGTCGGCGAGCCAAAAGGGCGGACCTCTTGTGCATTACCGACAAAAGTGGTCGTGTGCAATGACTTTAGTAATGGATAGATTTTTCTACTACTTAATTGTATCTTTCCAATCTGTATGTTTTTGTACTTTTTTTAACGTCATGTCATTAATTGAGACAGTATCTACTCGGCCTCATTTAGTTTGAACAGTTTTTTTTTATTATCTACTAGAAATTTAGGGGCTTTTGGTCACAATACGACCACGCCAGCCCCATCATAACCTAATACAAAATTTTTAACGCTATTCCGACTTAAAAACCTTATATACTATTTTGTAAAGTAAAATAGCTGCATTCGAAACAGGCTCTGATAAAATACTTTAAACAAAACCAACATCTATCAAATTAATTTTAAATGTATTCATCAGCACCTCTCTAGCAGCTCGAACAGTTTGAACAGTTTTTTGTGTTTTTAAATCTTTTTTACAAAATAATGACCATGGTGACGATTCAGAGGTAGAGTATGTTTTTGTCGAGAAAAAAAAAGAAATTGAAAAGATGAAATTGTAATTGCAAAAAATAAGAATGTATTTAAAGGTATTGTTATCCAAATTAACTAAGTATGTAACCAATTAAACCCTTTGGCTTCTTCAGTTTTAAATATTATCTAACTTATAAGTTTCCATTCTGGGTTCTTGTTCAAAAATCTTACACACAAAGAAAAGCCAGTGTTGTACAAATTTAGCTTTTTTATACTGTCAAAGTGTAACAGCATTAAACGGAAACGAGTTCCCCTCACTTAACATTGACTTAAATAGCGAGCAGAAAATCAATTGTATCTCGACATACCCATCGTATTGTTACGATGACCAAACTGATGCTTTTGTCTGCCGCCCCTGACACGCAACCCGGGGGTAGGAAACATTAAAAGTAACGGTATCGATTCAAACGCTACCCATTCCTTCATTTGTATAGAACATGTTCAAACTTCATGGTACAAACTCAGCAATAGTTGTTGTAAAGTCAATTAGGTAAGGTTATGAGAATAGGGTGGATTGATGATCGTAGTAATGAGAAGGTCTGAAATTGTCGACTAATTACATGGTACGCGGCGGGCGTTACGATTGCGATAACAGTAAAAGTCCTATAATGGCCAGTAACACGTCGCTCGAGTCAACTATGTGGCACTTTCTTAATGGCCGAAGCCGCGAGATTAATTGTGACGCTATAAATTTCGTCCCCATTGTATAGTTTGCAGTTTTAGATGGGTATAGAAAGGGTTTGTTTATTGAACTTTGTGAACAGAACAAAAGGCAGATAATTTTTCTCATAGCTCTTGGATCTCTCCTACAATGATACAAGGATTTTAAATCGTGTCTCGCCTCACATTAATATGACCATTATAAAGAATCTAGAATAGAGCACACACCTGTGTGTACACGCCATACGTCAGCATCAATAGAATCAATGACCACTTTTTACAAGCGACACAAGTGCGTCAAAAGTTCCGAACTCCGTGAAGTCATTTCCGATTGTCCGTAATGAGCGATGAGTATGTATCGCTGACTTGTGGGTGGAAACATCCCCTTCGACAAACGACAGTTCTTTGTGTCGATTGCGTAAAAAATCAGCGTACTACGTTTGTCGGACAAGACCGACAAGACGACGCGAATCGCATCCGCTCTTCCGACTTTTGTCGGCCTTCCTATTGTCATGTCCGATATTTTTGATAAAATTACGTCACACAATGCGACGGCCGCTCAATAGCTTGTTGTTCAATTGTTGTAAGCTCATTGAACGAATGATATATGTTCGGGGGTCTATTCGATGCGAGCGTTCCTTCCGATCTCATTTGGCTTGGTAATGTTATTGCACAATAGTCCTATGTTTACTGAACATTACTATCAATCAGAGATAGGGACACTATAGTTTAATTGTGATGCGTGTTGTAAAGTATGTTATTGGAGTTTAGGATTAACACGCATTTGGAAGTGTAGGTACTCCTATATCAACAGCTGTTGTCTGTCTACAAGTAACGCATATAATTACATTATTTTCATATGTTACAACAAAATGTCACAATATTTTTGTGAACCGTTCTCAGAGCAACCCTTTCGACAAGTCCACAGTACTTTGTCAGAATTAATAGCCCGTGAATGCGGCCCGGGGTTCACAGCACACTGCCACAACTTTTCTGATTTTCGGATTGTTTTACGCATTATTAACTTGGCAATCCAATTACGTAAATAATATTGAAGAGGATTTGTTTACTTTGCATTTTTACCGAGAAAAAAATATGTAAATCATGAATCAACTGAGACAGGATAATTGGGGTTAGAATGCATTATTCAAAAGAAAGTTGAAAAAGTGCTGCAGAAGAATTTACTTTTGAAAAGAGGGTTACCGATATTAAAAAGCAAACGGACAATTTAAGTCTCTTTTTAGTAAAACATTTGTGCTGTAACAATGGGGAATCAATCTCCATGTGGCGGGCTCGGGGGTGCGATATAAAGCGATGAATACTAAAACAACTGGCAGTTAGTAGGGTGTGAAGGCGGGGATGATTAGGCAATATCCTGCGGAACCCTCGCCGCGCCCTCCCACCCCTGCTGCTACATCTTACTTAATGCGCCTCAGCTATTTTGATCGGACATCGGATTTTGGAAGGTTACAATATTGGCTTTCGATATCTAATTTTTTGGTTTAAGTTGATTATGTTCACAGCGATATATTATTTATCAGATGATGGACTTGTTAATAAAGTTTTCGATGGATTTATTTATTTATGTTCTTCATGGCATAAATCTAGTTTTGATTACATAAATAACAGAGACTTTAATTCGAGAATTAGGTACAGCTGTATTATTATTGGATAGTTACAAATAGAAAAGAAAGCAAGGAAATTATTTTGTAAAAACATCAACCATGTTTCAGGAAATTCGCAAGATGTTCAGCGTGTACCTTTCGTCCTATTTTAATAATATTTAAATGAAGAGAGCACCGGGCGTGGCTAAGCTCGGATGCGGAGCGTTATTAAACGGATCTATCACACCAGCTTTGCGGTGTCACCCTTTATTCGCTTAATTAGACAGTCATTGTTGACGGCGTACAGACACCTAGTGTTGATTTTATAATCAGATTGTTTCTGGATACATCTGTTAGTAAAATTGAAACAGTGATCAATTACACGTTTGACTGAAATAATTGTATTTGTTACAAAGCCGTAAAGACCCCTAGCATGGGATTTATGTAATCATATTTCTTTATATGTTCGGGCTGTTATGACAACTAAATTGATCAACAAAATCTATCATCTGTGTGTGTGTGTTTATGCCACTTCTATTAAAAAAGTTGTGTAAATTGGATATTACATCACATCACTAATCAGTCCACCAGCGAAAAAGAAATAAAAATAAGATTAAAATTTTCCGCACGACGTAACTAATGCATGCGATAATTTAGCATTTCAAAACAATTGCACAATATATTTTTGGATTCACTTTGATGTTTACTTTATTGGCAGTCATCGCAACTAATTCCTCCCACTGTAAAATTATGCACTTTTATTTTTATCGAGAAATTGTTTCTAAATTTTCAACTCCAAACTAGTCTACATAAGCTTTTTGACATTGCGCAGAAGCTATCAGCTTTTGTATTATAATTCCTGCCCATAACAAATATTTGTATTGGCATATTACTTTATTGTTTATGTTGCGAGTGTTATAATGTGTTGGTAAGAAATATCTTACTCCGATTTCTGACTTTTTGCCCATATTGCACAGCCACTAACACCTTCTAGGATTTTTACAAAGACAATGATAAAACTGTGTACAGTTTAGGTAGCTAAATTTTGATCAGAGAGAATTTAATTTAAGTTTATTGACGCGAAATGAAAAATACCCCTATTTTTTAAATTAATTTGTGAAACTGTAAATTTGTTGGCCTGAAAACGTATCCAAGAACATATTTAAAAAAGGCTTGAGAGGTTTTTATATGGGTTTTTTGTGTAGTTCAGTGGCTGTTTTAAATATTTGCAAATCGATACTTAGTAGATATTGTGTTGTATAATTGATGTAGGTTCATATCTCAAGGCGCAACAAGGAACACGCGCGAATCCGGTAAAATTTTAGTAAAGTGTGAACTACCTCAGTAAAGCTAAGGTTAACTTACCTAATACATTTGCTGTCAATAACACAAAGGCCATATTCTAATGATAAACAAATTAACTATTTATACAAAGACAAGGCTTAAAGGACTGAGTATCCAAGTCAAAACATAAAGGATTTAGTCAACATAAAAAATAAGAGTTTGACTAATTCAAAATTAGAAATTCTTAATTCAAAACCTGTAAGGAAACTAGTTTACAACTAAACTGTGGTGTAAAATAATAAGAAATTAGGGACAAAACAAAGAAAAGAAATGAATAAAATGTCTTCTAACCAATCTCGTTCAGTAAGTCCATGAACCGCTTAACGATTGTGTTCAGAACGCGTCATTAACATCGGGGCGACATCCCACACCTCATAATGTCAGTTTGATTACGGACTTGATTAAATCTTCGCCGTCTTCGCTTCGCCGAGCAGCTTTGATGTAGATTAACCTTTAATTGCTTGTAATATGGTTCCTAATTGAATGACACGGAAGGTCTGTGATAATTGCTAACGGCCTGGGTATGTGCTTTGTGGTTTGTAGATTCTGAAAAGAAACCCAAAGCTTGATTAATTTATAAATCACAATTAAGGACATTAATACATACCTATACTTTAAAAAGTATATCTATGGTAGCATCAACCCCATACACTACTTATGTTATTAATCACCTTATATTCTCTCAATCTACTAGTAAAGATTATTATTTATTATATTTTCTTACTTTATATCCTACTTGCCCCGCGAATGTGATTAGATCAATTAGCCGGAGATCGTCCAAGACAGAGAAGTTTGGAAGGAGAAAAGGGAGCCTTTGCCCAGCCGTGGGACACAAAGTAGACTATAAAAAAATCTTACTTAATCTTTATGTTTATATATTACTAGCTTCTGCCCGCGACTTCGTCCGCGGAAAATTTGTGCGACAAAAGTTGTGATAGCTCGGTTTAATATCCATGTTATATAAATAATTTATAGCCTATATCACTCAGGAGTAAAGCAGCTTTCTATTATAGCTTCAATTTTTCCAATCGAACCATTAGTTCCAGAGATTACCTCCCACAAACAAAAAAACAAAAAAAAAATAAAAAAACAAACTTTACCTCTTTATTATATTAGTGTAGATAATTCTTTACGTGCGTTTGTCATCTAACGACTCCTAAACGGTTTGACCAATTTAGGTGAGTGTGTATTACTGTGTATATTTGAGTGGGTCCTTGGATGGTTTGAAAATAGAATTTATTTAGTTACTACTTGGAAGACTTACAGTTAATAAAACCAAACAAAAAAGAACGGGTAGATGGCGCTGTAATGGAGCTCTCAATAAAAAAAATTAAATCCAGATTTCGGACTGAAAACCTCTGCCAGGACCACTAGTTGAAAGTAAGGAAAAAAAATCACTCTTTTTACTCATATTTCCCACTGGGAAATAAACTCTCCCTATTCAAAACATCTTCTCGTAACTAAATCCTTATGGGGCGTAAATAAACGGGTAGTTTTTAATAAAGTTAACACATAGTTCAGCGCAAGCATCGGAGAGCGATAGACATGGCTGGGACGCGGATTAGTTGTAAATCCGCGCATGGGCTCGCGTACTACGAGGGCGCGTACTAAAGCCCACTCACGGTATAGACCAAGTCATAGGCGAAGATCCTGACATTTTAAGTACCGTAATGTAGAATTAATTAATGTATGTATGCTGTTTACACGCCTCACGGTAGAATGTATTAGGTCCTTTTTATTACTTAACACCATATTTCTGTACCTACATTCATAGCAAATAAATTTCATTTCATTTTAAAATGTTTTTATGTCACATAAGTATGATAGGTATGTTACATAAAAACATTTAGAAGGTTGAGTTGAGCTTTAAACAGAAGCGTTAGATATCAGATAAAACAGAGCCTAATACATTACTAAGTTATAGACCTTTATTAGGTGAACAATGAAGAATACTTAATTTAACAATTATTTTAAACTTAATTTAAAAAATATTCGGAATATTATGAACCGTTAAAATGTGTTTACTTTCTAATGGTACGGTTACTTTTATGAAGTAAGGTGAGTTTCACAGAAATAGCTCAAAATGGAGGTTGCTTGAGTAATGTTTAATTAATGTGACCTGTAATAATATCCTTCATTAGTGATGGAATATTTTTTTTATTTTCTGTTACTGCCACCATTGTACATCTTTCTCCACAACGACAATTATTCGGTTCGTAGTTTACTCTCCAATCTAGCGAACATGTTATATCCTAATAGGTTCTTCGAGCCGGATCTTTCGCGACCCTCTATAACTTGAACCAAACACAGAAACTAAGGGGTGGCAGCAACACAACAATCAAATGTACTAGCGGTTTTAATATTGTTGCCGATTTATAAGGATAAGTCACACGAGTAAATATTAAATTTGTTAGCGATACTCCGAGATTAAGTGGGAGGGCCTTCTCTTGGAGAGGGAGTCACGGTCATTTATTTTTGTTTAGTACTTATTAATAATGTTAAACTAATATTAGTTTATGAATATTTACTGTTGGTGTGTTTATTTAGCTAAGACAACTGTTCTTTTTGATAACTACAACCTTGTAATCTTTAAATCAAGAATTAAAAGGTTACTTCTAGGCAAGCGCGCTCCCTCATCGAGCACATCGTCGTTTTTCATCAGGTGATGGAAAGCAACGATGTGAGTAAAAATAAAACCTTAGTCAAATTAGTACATACGGCTTCTACTTTCTTTTTCTGAACAGTATTTAATTTTTTGTATCATATCTCCCGCCGATTTCACGACTTTTCTTGACCTTTCTCAAATGGGTTTTGACTTTAACTTCCAACTAAATTCAACAGAAGTTGGCTAAAAGTGATAAAAAACTACATAAATAAATACAGATTCGTATAAAGATTACATACCTGTCTAAATACAGCTCCGGATCCTAAAATAGCCACAGACATATTTCGGGAGTTTCGTTCCCAACGTCGGAATCACCTGTTATTTATATTTAACGCGTTTCGAAACTCTGCCATGGTCTTATTGCGCTCATACTGTGTCCAAGACGCTAATCGCATTCTATCCGGCCAAAGATCCTACTATAAGTTTTCACTGCTTTTCATCGCAGTTAATTTCGATAGTGCCTATCTATGTAATGCCAATAGAACAGATAAATGTAATTATTACATAAATATGTGAGGTCTTATAACTCCTAAAAAATTATAAAATAAATTGGGATTTTTGGATGAGATATTTCCATATATCCTCTTGTTCTACTTTGTGCACTAGCTTCTGACGTTTTATAAGTGCCCATGTAGGCCTATGTGAAATAAAAACCATTTGATTTTGATTTAATTCTAGGTGGAGCAAGAAAGAGTGTCTAACTTTTACTGACTAAAATGTGCATATTCCATCATTCGCCCTTAGCATACCAGGAACGCAGTGAGTCTTTCGAACTATCCCACAGGGATAGGTAAATGTAGCTCTAGTAATATGCATAATTTCTAGAAGAATCAGGACATTAAAATTAAACATAAGAATAAATGAAGTAAAACTGTTAAATTATTTTTCCTTTAATTGTTTGATATTAAAAAAGGTAATTAATAATAATTTGATATTATCCTTCTTTTGCTGTACCTGACAGGGTCCACAATTGTTTCTTTTCCATCTATGTCTATAATGCAATAAAGAATTGAGTATTGAATACATTATACGCATAAACGTTGTCTATGATCTTCCTCTCACTCCCAGGGCTGCTGGATTGTTCAAGCGTGTCACAGTGGTCGAGGGCAACTGAAGAAATACAGGCTCAGTCAAATGAAAATAATAAAATAGTGAGTAAAAGTCTGACATTCTCCTTTGCTCCACCAGGAGGGGTCATTTCATGAACTAAAAAGGCTTGTCTTGTTATTGCATATATTAAAGAAACCATAATAAAACGCATGGCCGTCTTTATTTCTTGACCTTGCCAATTGGAAGCAGTGTAAAATATAATTTAGTGAATTATAAACGGATTTTAGTCAATCTCTGTACAAATATATTTACGTAAACTTTCCTTTATATAGGTAACTTCTAGATTTAGTAGTGAAGAAAACGAGTTTGTTTTATTAGTCAGTAAAAATCTGACAGTACCTTTCTCTCCATTCAGATTTCAGAGACAAAGAAGTCATAATGTTGCACTCCGAAGAATAAAAATGTACCTTTACACTTGAATTTTTCTTCGACCACTGTGACCATTTTTTTGCAATCAATTAATTACGTTATTCAAGCTCTGTTTAAACCAGAACAAAGTCAGGCGAAATCGTGTTGCGATCGACAATGAGCAATGGTAGAACCGTTAGATAATTTATTGCAGGGCAATATCCAACACCATCTATAATGATTAGAGTCAGCGCCCTTCTGTCTGCCCTGACGACTCGCAGTGCAAATAACATTAGGTCAGACAACTGTTACTGCTACTATTTATTGGACTGATTTAACTGTTTCACTGTTAGTTTAACTTTTCAATAGGTAGATACAGTTCAATTGGGATTTCTGCTTAGTATAGAAAACCTTCTAGTAAGTACCGCCGTGAGCAGTGGTGGCCGAGTGGTAAAGGCCCCGACTTACAAGCTGTAGGTCACGGGTTCAAACCTAGCCAAGCACATTACTTTGTGTAATTTATTTCATCACCACTGCTCTCAAAACGGTGAAGGAAAACATCGTGAGGAAACCGGCATGTCCTAGAACCAAAAATTCGAAGACATGTGACATCCATCAATCCGCACTGGGCCCGCGTGGTGGTCCTAGAGAGAGGACTCCTGTGTCCCTGCAGTGGGAACATTAAAAAGGCTGATGATGATGAAGTACCGCCGTGTCCACGCGAGGGCGATCGGGGATCGTACAGGCCATGGTCCGGCCCAAGGTCGAATGGCAGGCTTGTCGCTTTCTGTAAAGCAGTAATGCCAGCTAGGGAGGCAAACGCATACGCGAAAGAACAGCACACCCTTACTCCTCAGCCGTTGGGATCCTGACCCCGATTTCCAGCCACAGTAGGCGGGGGCTTGCGAACGGCGAACAATTGGTAGCTCGCAGTCTAGCCGTGGAGTAACCACCAGGTCCAAGCTCAAGTCGTCAAAGTGGGTTCCCTCAAAGAGATATCAGAAAAATTATACTGGCCCAGCAGGATCTAAGCCATAGGTTTGCTTCAGAAAGGAAAACTGAAACGGAGCCCCGGAACGCAAGGCAAATAAAGAACATAGGAGTGGTTTTAATCAATAAAGGACTGCCATAAAAGATCGGAAAAAAACAATGCATGATTTCTCAAAAAAATGTTGTTACATCAAAGGAGAGAGCTTTCTTTTTTTGTTCTACTTTTTCCGATCTTCAAATAAATATTCAAATTCTTTCAATCATTTAAAAAACTGAATTGAAATAAATATCAGTTAGATAGGTTAGGGTAAGGTAGGTAGTATAGATAGGAAAGTTCTAAAGGATGTCTTTAGAACTTTTAGTTAATTAGCGGATGGAGATTTAAATTTTTAACTGTCGACTTATGCAATACCTACCTACTTACCGTCACAAACGTATTTTTAACATTTAACATCTTTGGAGAACCCATTTACAAACATTATCTAATGCTATGTAAAAAAAAAATCAGCTGTCAAGACTTTTTTAATATAACGGCCCAATAACTAGGTGCGAGCATTAAGTTGGCAACAATGGAAATAAGTTGCGCCATGAGACTTCCTCGTAAGCATGCTCGGTACATGGGAGGACATAAATCTCCACATATTGCCTGGCTCCGAGTATCAGACTGTAAGAGAAACAGCCAACCCTTGGCCCGCTCGTTATTGAGCTCTCACACCCAATATCTCTGTCCCTTTCGCTCGTACAGTCTAATCCTATGCCGTTGATATCTGCCGTCTCTCTCCAATTTCAATTTACTCGAGACGGATTTTCAGAGCTTCATAAGATCGCCTAACGTAGCATATGTAGTAAATGGGGATAATTTTCTTTCCTTTTCTCCTATATTGAAGACATAACAAGTATTCACTACATCCAGAAGTTATATTAAGGAAAGTTTGCGTAAAGACATTTGTACAGCGATAGACTAAAATTGTTTTATTATTTACAAAATTATATTTCACACAGACAATGCTAAGAAATAAAGATGGCCGAGTGTTTTATTATTTTAATTAATAAAAAAAATAAACATACAGTTCAGTTCATCAAATGACCTTTCCGCTCTGGATGGAGCGAAGGAGAGTGTCAGATTTTTACTGACTATTTTATTATTTTTTCTAACTGACTAAAATCCCCGACTGTATTGTTACTTCAGGGATCTTTTGTGTTTCAGGGCCACAGTAACTCTTTCGAGCGATTTCGCAACCCTCTTCTAAAGAGACTGATAATAAAAATCAATGCCACTTTCCGTTGTAATTTTATAACTGAAGAACGGGCTCACCTATCCAAACCAAATGTTTAGGCTATGTTTAGTCTTTGTTCGGACAATTTAGTAGATGGTTTATGTGAAGTTTGCACAAAATCGGTCGAGCGATTCATAATTTATCACATTTTTCTGTTGCCGGTAGCGAAGGAAGCCACGGGCAAAACCTAGTAGAATATATAATAAAACCGTAGCATGATTTATAATTTTTCTTTTCTGTTTCAGGCCATGCTGCCCAAGCATGATGCAAAGCTATCGAAGAAGACGGTCGCTACCATGAGGGAACTATCTGTTCACTCATGGTAGCGACCGTTTTCTCCTCCTGGCCTCAAGCCACAGACTCAGGACTCAGGAGAGTCTCCAGGTCTCCAGGTACAGGTAATGAGTCTGTACAGGCCTTCCAGTAAAGGCCGAGGAAAAGTGGCTGACGCGTAGAATTCCAAGCGTATCTCAAAGAGAGGTCAGGAAAATCAGATTTTTATGCTGTGCAAAAATTATCGAATGACCACTCTTAGACGGAGCGAGAAACAGTGACAGTGTATTGACCCCACCCTGTTACATGTTTGCCCTTCGCACTGGGGCCAAGCCTTACTTTCAGAAGGAGAACCTGGGCCCCAGAAGGCTTCGACGCTTTTGCAGTCACTACGAGCAAAATCAGTATCCAGAAACTGGTTAGGCCGATGCCTATGGGATGGGTATGGGACTTTTTTCCAAAGATTTGATTTCTTTACTGGATATAGGTGCGATATAAATATAAGTAGGTACAGTTTATATTATAAATCCCTGACATATTCGAATCGTATGTGTAAGTTATGTGAAATGTAGGTAATCTAAAATAATTCACCAACATAAAAAGCTTGCCCTCGTTTTGTCCAAATTGCCTGTTGTTCATGCCAATCACACGAGATAACATCCCGTCCTCAATTATTTAACTGTGTCACCAATAAACCAAATGCTAGATTAAAATAAAACTGATTTATTTGAGTTATTTTTACTTTCTAAAACTTACAGCACTCCGCGAATTTTCTAAATACAACATTCTTATTTCTATCGTATCAGTCTTATAATGTTCCCACTGCTGAAATTCAAGTCTCCTCTCTCTTGGTGAGGAAATAGGCCGTAATCCACCACGCGAGCCCAGTGAGGGTTGGTAGAAGTCAAATGTCTTCGAATTTTTGGTTCTAGGACATGCCGATTTCCTCACGACGTTTACCTTCACCATTTTTAGAGCAGTGGTGATGAAATAAATTACTCAAAGTAATACGACATTACTGCACATAAAAACATATAAGTAGGTAAATACTAAAATAAAAGAGTAGTTAACGTGTAAATGCGAACTTAACACAGACTTTGTTTTTTTTTACAGCAAATCTATTATGCGAAAGACTTTAGACTACTATAATAATGTACCCTTACCCACTTACATAAAGTATATAAATATAAGAACAACATACAAATTTAACCTTATTTCAGATTACGTTTTAGTTCTCTGTGACGTTTGCGTATACTATGCGTCGCTACGCGATTCGTTAGGTAGCTAATAGAGACGACAATCTTTTGTTCTTGTTAGAGAGTAAGTGTCTATATAGATGTTGCCGTCTCGCTCCCACACAATGGCGGCACGTAAATCTACTGAATTCGGAAACACATAACGAAGGAAAATCCTCAAATGCTTTTAGTATAGTGCTTTTCTTATAGCGCATGGAATTAGGATGTAAGTAAAAGCAATCTTGAAATCACACTAATCTACACTAATATAATAAAGACGTAAAGTTTGTTTTTTTGTTTGTAGGAGGTAATCTCTGGAACTACTGGTCCGATTGGAAAAATTTTAGCAACAATAGAAAGCTGCTTTACTCCTGAGTGACATAGGCTATATATTTTATTTACGCGGGCGAAGCCGCTGACAAAAGCTAGTATTATTATAAGTTTGTATTTACATAGAGGAAACATTTTTAACCAATGCGCAAATTTAGACATAATAAACTTGAATACACTTTAATAAACAGGTATTTTTTATTTAGATATGGTGTCAATAGTAAAAAATTAAGTTAACGCTTACGAGACTTATTTACTCAGAAACTTATTCTATGGACGTCGCTTGGGACAAAGGGACAAAGTGGAAAAATGAGAAAAAAAAAATTATAAACTAAAAATGGAAATGTGTTCTATTGCTCACACTAAGCTACCAAAAAAAAAATTACGTAGTGGTTAAAAAATTACCCGGTATATGAGTGTGTGTGCCTGACAGTTGAACGGATTTGGACAATCATGACAAGCCTGGAATACGATTCAGGACATTGTTATTCATTGGATACCTACTTTTTATTCCGGGATTATGTTTCTTTGGAATAATTTTATACTTACATACGGGTGAAGCGGTAGTAAAAGCAAGTTAACAATATTGTAGGAATCTTATTATTCTCAATGTTCTAGTATATTTTTATGTTATTACTTGTGCTACTTTCATTAAGAAATATTGTATAGAACTTATGACAAAGTGAAAGTAAACTCTTAGGCAATCAATTATCTTTCATATAATAAAACTTTTCCTGATTTTCAGCCTTGAAATATTTTCTGCTTAGGTCACTTGTAATGTAACTAAATAAAACATGCAGTTATAAATATTGCTTTTTTAAGTTTATACAGTGATTGAAAAGTTGAAAGGGAACCGTTTGTCTTGGTATGGCCATGTAAAGAGGAGGGATGAAACGCGTGTTAGTAAAAGAGCTATGAGTATAAATGTGGATAGATGGAGAGGAGACAAAAGAAAAAATGGATTGTGTGAGAAGTGATATGAAAGAAAGAGGAGTTATCAGGAGTTATCACCCGTCACGCTATCACTAGATAGCGTGACGGGTGATAAGACTGAATGGAAGAAAAAAACGTATTGCGCTGACCTCAAATAAAACGGGACAAGAGCAGGAAGATGATGATGATTGGGTATGTAGAATGAGGTTTTATAACTCTAAGCACGTGTCCCAGAAACCTTTGACGATACTTCGGCACACGAGACTTATTTTTTCAATCGTCCACATAAAACCACAAGACATGAAAAGGATGAATAAATATCGTACCATTGACAACCACAACAATAGTTTGTCGTCCTTCATTCAAGCGAACGTTACCGACGTGACGAGCCTTCTTCTGGGGGCGGGGAAGTCATTGCGCAGGAGTGGGTGTGATCTCCTGTGACCCTCACCGCGAAGGTTCAAGGATTAATGGGAAATATTTTTTTGATATTATTGAAGTTACTGAAGAGTATTGAAATAAATCCTTAGTTTTTTTGTGCACTAGAAAAACGGTTTCTTCCACAGAAAATCAAGATAATCGAATACTTCTTCAAATCAACTTAACAATTCGCAAAATCAGTTGATTAGGACTGCTCTGCGCGTTGAAAAATAAGTAAAATTTTGTTAAAGACATTGGGGCAAAATGCATTCTATGGAAGCACTATAACTTCGGTTACCACTTTAGGGTTTAGATTGGCCATTGGCCACCACAAGTTTGCGGATGACGAGTGATGGGTAGCTTGCCGTCCGATAGGTACCTAACTCGAGTGGATGGTGCTTTACGATCTACGTGCGCCTCAAAGAGATGATTGATGGTCGGAGTCCATCCGGGTTGATGCCTGTTAGGACATAATAAAAACGTTGGCTGCTATACTTGTTTTTTTTTTATTGTTGATAGGTACGCACTTGACCGCTATTTCACCTAATGAAAAGCGTCAATGCGGTCATATGATGCTGTTCACTCGTGACTTAAAAATTCCCAGATTGTAGCCATCAGGAATCACAGACTCCGACAGAGGATTTCTATTCCTTAGGGCTTTTATAGCTTGAAACGAGTCCTCTTTTAGGAAAGGTATGCGTCCTTTGGTGCTCCTCTTGCAAAACCAAAACCTGCATTGTACAGTTGTTCAACACTCCTTATTGCGTAATTTATTGCATTTTTTTTCATAACGGACCTATTAATCCATAAATGTGTTTAAAAATTTGGTCTGACACATAAACCACGCATTGAATGGTGTTGAAATTAAAAAAAAAAAATAAGAAAACGCAATCCTTTACATTCGTTTGTGTAATACGCAATTAGGCTGCGGGATAACCCCAGAACTTTCTCCTGTGTCTATCAAAAAAATTAATCATCTCGAAAATCATTCTAAAACCCAGTATAGTTTCACATTAAGAAACAATATGAAACACCCATTACGACACTCCTCATTCTAACCGGTAAAATGTCTATGAGAGGCCCACAATTTGTATTTTTTTTGCCACCTAAATATACATGAAAAATATAGGTTTGTAAGTACTGTCATATTTTATTTGCTCTAAGTCCCAAGAGCTTTCAAGTTTCTATAAGGAAAGTCATTGCTATAATTTATAAAGTAAGTGTTACTACGTCGTTGTCGTTGGTATGCGCGTACGCACCGAGTGTGCGGTCGCCATTCAAGATCATCCCTCATTGTCCCTTTGTCCGTCTGTCAGAGCCGACCCAAACATGTATTCTCTCAGGCGTTAGAAAAAATCGATGTTTACCTTTATAGTGGAGCACATATTTTTATACAAAGTATGGTCCATAATGAGGAGTTTACAGAATAACGCCTGTCCACAATAGACAAATGTGGGCAGGAATTAAAGGTGTCGTGATCAATGGACACGACTTTACGCAGGTATGGCTGCAAGAAAGTCCTACTTTTACACAATTTAAGTTTTGTCATGTTTCTAACACACAATGCATTTTTAAAATCAATATTGAAACATTATCGCGCACGCCTTTGCAAACTTTGTAATCGTCCAACATTTATCAGTGAAGCGTACACATCAAATGAACAAATTAAATATAATTTGACCGTCAAAAATCTGGAACAATGTTATAAAATAAGGTCGAAGAAATGTTGGCACGCATCCGCCGTCATTGAGTCCGTGAATACGTAACTTACAGACACAGTGGCCGTCACTGAACGGTCAATTATAAGCAAATGATGTTTTACGAACGAAATAATTTGTGCCAAAATTTCATAAAAATAACCAGCAACTTGTCTAGGAAATATTCCATTGTATCGCTGACCAAAATAGAATGTAATAAAAACTAGTTAGGTACTATTTGACCGAGCTTTGATTGTGTTCGTATTTATTTCCTTGTTTGTAAAACTTTTTCAGGATCTCTCATTTTAATCTCAATTTTACTGGAACGACGTTTTACTTTTAGGATATGAATATGTTTAATACGTTATTTTGTAATGTCAAATCTAAAAAATCAAATTATATTTCTCACTACACATAAAATATGGCAGGCAGTACTTACTAACAGCCATACACACTGCAATTGGCTACTCGACGGCCACACTATGGGTGGTCGAGGAACTCATTCACTGACGAGTATTGTGAGTAAGATCAGTGTAAACAGACCACCGCGGACACCGCCGACCACTTCCGGACGGATGTTCCACGAAAGTAATTGTATCAACCGCTATAGTTGAATAAAGAAAGTTTATAATTGTAAATTAAATAAATAAAAGGTTTTACATGAAAGAAAAATTGTTATTATAATACTTATTTATTATTGTTGATCTACTCGCTTTCTCATCTGATGGTAAGCGTGATGTGGTCGACGTTGGAGCAATGCTTCATCATCATCAGCTTTTTTTCAATGTTCCCACTGCTGGGACACAGGCCTGCTCTCTAGGAGAGGGAATGGGCCACAATCCACCACGCGGGCCCAGTGCGGATTGGTGGATGTCACATGTCTTCGAATTTTTGTTTCTGGACATGCCGGTTTCCTCACGAGGTTTTCCTTCACCGTTTTGAAGGTTTGCGGTGCGCGATGCCGTTTTCACGTATTTATTTTATATTAAAAAAATAATTTGCCATGTTATAAATTTATCCAAAAATATCCCTGTCAAACCCGATTAGTAAATAAAATGTTAAATTTTCATAAAAGTTGCGTTCCCCCAAGTCTCATAAAACTTAAAATACTTTCAAAATCGACTTGACTTCAGTTTTTTTTTTATCTAGCAAAATGTTAAATAAATGTGTTTTTAACCAAAAAAGTCACTACATCAAAGATGTATCTCATCATCATCATATCTTCCTGCCCTTGTCCCGTTTTATTAGGGGTCGGCGCAATATGTCTTTTTCTTCCATTCTGTCCTGTCACCCGTCTCGCTATCACTAACTCCTCTTTCTTTCATATCCCTTCTCACACAATCCATCCATATTTTCTTTGGTCTCCCTCTCCCTCTCCATCCATCCACATGTATACTCATGGCTTTTTTTGTAACATGCGTTTCATCCCGCCTTTTTACATGGCCGTACCAAGACAGACGGTTCCCTTTCAACTTTTCAGTCACTGGCGCCACTTTCAAACTTCCTCTAATATACTCATTTCTCACTTTATCCATTCTCGTCACACCACACATCCATCTCAACATTCTCATCTCTGCTACATGCAATCTCTTTTCATCCGTCTTTTTCATAGCCCAACATTCTGACCCATAAAGTAGGACAGGCCTTATCACGGACTTGTAGATTTTACCCTTCAACTTGAGGGGCATCCGTGGGTCGCAAGTTGTTCCAGTGACCTGTCGCCATTTCATCCATCCTGAGTTGATCCGATGTGCCACGTCTCGGTCTACCTCACCATTCCCTTGGATAATCGACCCAAGGTACCTAAAGTCGGAACAGATTGGTATGGGCGTTCCAGCGAGAGTTATGGGCACAGGACTAGAGAGACCGCCAAAATCGCAGAACAGGTACTCGGTTTTAGTTCTGCTCAATTTTAGGCCAACACTCTCCAGTCTTTGCCACCACACCTCCAATCTGCTCTGGACCTCTGGGGCACTCTCGGCAACCAGCACAATATCATCGGCAAACAGCATACACCAGGGAGCCTCTTCCTGAATGTCCGACGTCAGAGCGTCCATTATTATCAGGAAGAGGTAAGGGCTAAGAGCCGACCCTTGGTGTAAACCGACAGCCACATTGAAGTTGTTAGTGGTGCCCGCTGCAGACCGGACTTGTGTACTGCAGCGACTATACATCGCTCGGATCAACTGCACATACTTCCCAGGCACACCTTTCTCCTTAAGGGCCCACCACAGAACCTCACGAGGTACCCGGTCGTATGCCTTTTCGAGGTCAACGAATACCATGTGCAAGTTTTTATGTGCACCTCTGTATTTTTCGCACAACTGGCGTATAGCAAATATGGCATCCGTTGTACCACGACCAGGCATAAAACCGAATTGGTTCTGTGAAATTTCACTCTCTTCTCTCAGCCGCCGTTCAATAACTTTCTCCCATACTTTCATGGTATGCGACATTAGTTTTATTCCTCTATAATTGTTGCACTCAAGCACATCACCTTTGTTTTTAAAGATGGGCACCAAGGAACTGTTGCACCATTCATCAGGTATGGCTTCTTCCTGCAACAGCTTATTGAAGAATAAAGCTAACCACACCCATCCATCCACTCTCAATAACTTCCACACCTCAACTGGTATTCCATCCGGGCCAATGGCTTTACCATTTTTCATTCCATTCACTGCTTCCCTGACTTCCTCCATACTAAACATTCTATTATATTATATATATATATTATATTATATAGCATAGATACATCAAAGATGTATCTATGCTATATATTTTTTTGCGGATTTAAATATGGTGATTTCTCTGAAAACAACTCGATCTAGAAACGTAAATTTCGAAAAAGGGGCCCTTAAGAACAGTGGTGATGATATAAATTACACTGCCACTCTTTTGTTCCGCCACTGGATATAAGTTTATAGATGTAATATTAGAGAGCCCTGTAATTATGTTTTTTGACTGACTTGCTGGTTGCAAACAGACGCTAAGTCCCCCTGAGTAAGATTTTTGTTTTAAGTAATAACCTATAGTGCTCTATCAAAAGAAATCTCGCAGGCTGGGTAGATACTGAAAAGCCTACTACTACCCTAGAAGTCTCGATTCCTATCAATGATCAATAGCAATTACCAAAATGCTAATAGTAAGAATATGCATGAAAAAAAAATGTTATCTAACCAGTTTTTAATAACAGTGAAACAATGTCACTATTTGTAGTAAAGCAAACGAGAAATACCTAATTTTTTATGCAGGCCGTATGAATGTGATGAATTTTGACAGCATTAATATCCCCGTCGGAGTTTTCATTCTTCTTAACAACTTTGAACTTTTATATATTAGTTGCCATGACATCCCTCATAGAAACAACTACTATTATATGTTTAAAATTGTACCTTGATATTTGCTATCCCGTCCGGAGTCCGTGATAGCGTGACGGGTGACAGGAAACAAGTTTTCAATGAAAAAATTTTTTTTTCATAACAAGCTTTTATAGCGGTGGTCTATGCTTATATAAATAAAACTCGTCAAGACGATTCACAGGAGCCCAAACTCGACGTGGTTGTGCCGTTTAATTACAGAGTTCCTATGGCTACCTCGCGATTCCATCATCAGATCAGCTCCATGTCATCATAATATTGCATTGTCATCCGAACTAAACGTGTATACCAAATTTCAGCTCAATCAGAAACCGGGAAGTGGATCAAATTTAAGTTGCAAGATTTGATTACAGAACGACAGACAACGGGAAAGGTGAAAGTAAATAAAAGCTTGTAATAATAAAAAATGGAAGGAAAAAACGTGTTGCGCCGACCCCAAATGATGATGATGATTCGCTATTATCACGATACCGTCACCAAAATGTTACTAGTGTAGTATGTATTGCAATTTACCAAAAACTGCCCTTAATAGTAGGTATATTTTGATACAAGTGGAAAAAAGTGCTGCAGTGAACAATTTTCACATGTATCAAACGATGTGTTTCAAAACTTACCAACAAATAAATGAACGGAGATTAACGCGTGTCTCGTGGGGATCGATTAGCTCCCAGCCTGATACGATAGATATGACAAATTGTTGAGAGTGAGCTCGCGCACTTTTCCGCACTAGTGCGATAAACAGTCATTTCAATTCTAATATTTTCGGAACTGTTTTCCTGTTTTTAAATGGTAAAATTAGCGTTGGTACACTAACATAGTGTGATCTAAGTTTCGCGTAATTATCAGTTTTCAATATTTAATTAGGTACTAGTTGTTCCTTGTGCGTAGTTTTAGTTCGCCGCCATCATTTTGGTCAATCATTCCTATGCTACCAATCATGAGTGATCACCAAAAGCGCCCGTTGTATTGCGTATGTTTGTCATCGTCAAACCATTTTGATGCCAAACAGGAACAGTAGTTCAGGGACATAATGTGATCATCATATATTCTGCGTCTCGTGACATCGGATTCTTACCAGGACATCAGTCCACCTTGTAGAAAGATAGATAGATATATTCTTTATTGCACACCAAAAATAAAAATGAACAATAGGAACTTAAAATTAAAAGAGTGTCATAATGGGCGGTCTTATCGCTAAAAGTAGGAGGCCAACCAACGCTGCGTCCTCCGGTCTTCGATCACAACTCCTGAACTTTTCGACCCCTTCGTTTGGCGTCTTTAGGCTATGTCGGTCGGTTATGTTGGTTCTCCTGCGGATATCTTTATTCCTGATTCGATCACATGGGAAACTCTGAGTATAATCAAAGGGCTACAATGGAGAGCAACTATCTTTTGAGTGACTTTAAGCCAGCTGATGAGGCTCATTGTAAGCGACTCTAACTTTTATACATACACAGAAAAAAAATCATCCGTTTCCCTGAAGGCTTTGCTTCGTAAGCAAATTACAAGATAATGACTAATAGTGAAGAAAAACACGCAAACCCACATCTGTTGTCTACACTACAATTGCTTTCATCTCGCCTGTCCCAAACACATGGCGCTTTGTTCGTAACAAGCCCGAAACAATCAAGAAAGGGAAACAAACAAGCGCCGAACTTGTCACTTCATAAACTATTGTATTAAGTTAACTGTCCACTCGTGGGAACCCCGCCCTGCCAGCGTTCGCATCCGGATCTGTACCTGACTTAACTTTTTGCAGAATCGTCGTAAAACACTCGTCCTCACTAAATGGGTGTCCATTCAAATCCATTCAATACTCTAGCGTCGTGTCTCGAGTGTCGGTCTCTAGGAGTGAATGAAAGATGAGGAGTTACTCATTCTCAACGACTGTCCGTTGTTAAGAATACTTGTGTGTTCTTAAAACAAATGGTCCAAGTTTTATTGCAGACATTAGGCAAGCTTCAATGGCTCATATTATGTTTAAGAACTTGTGTCATCATCTGGTATCCACGTTGTTTTCTTTGTGCTAATGATAAGTATGTTTACAATATGTTTGAACATGCATTTTGAGATATTGTAAGGGTGTTTTTTAAGAGGGAAATCCAGCGTACTTACAATCATTTACTAAAATTATCGATATCAATTATCAAGTTACGTAAATGTTACGAAAAGCTTGACAATTTGGAGAAACAAAAAACAAGCGAAAGGATTTCAAAAAGTCATTCATAAAATGATCTATCTACCTGCGAATCCTCAGCTCGTAGTAAGTACGTGCAGTTGTAAATTTTTATGAATGAATACGGTCTATGAATGAAGGTGATCAAATAGGTAGGAGGCTTCCGCCTTTTCAATACAGCGGATTGAAATCAATTTCATGGTCCCGCGCCGTTGCATAAAACTAAGTTCCTACACAAACAGACACCGTGACAACACCGCATTTTTGCGTGCGATTTACCCGAAATAACAAATTGTATGAATGAACGCCTCTGGAGAATAAGCTCGATCGAAACATGGCCGCGATCGGAGACTCCATTTAAACGAATAAAATGTCATTCGAGATTATGTACGTTCATATTATTTGATTGTTGTTGTACCCTGTGTGTAATGTGGCCATTTAATTTCAATTGTAAATGTGACACTTTGGGTAATACTGGATATTCGAAGCTTATTCTGTTAAACTGTCGCGAATCGTACTTATATATTAAGTCTTCATAATACCAAGATATACAACAGGCATCATTATATACCTGTAATCAAAGTATACCTTTAATCAATTACCAATAATTGCAATGAATGTTATCGAACAATACAAATAGATAGATATTAAATTATTGTTATCATTATTGTTTATTTTATCTTTATATATTGTAAAAATGAGTGCTTCATATTAAAGATAAAATCAGTATTTCTTATCGCCAACTCCTTGAACAATAGCTTTGATATATCGATTATAACCTACCTAACATCCTGATAATGGAATAACAGGTGTATACCTACCAACGACCATAAAGTACAACCTTTTAGGTATTTAATTTGTAGAGCCTTACACTAACCTTATTTGTTTATTCTAATATTCTAACGTATTTATAATTTGATTTTATCCATAATATTCACTTATCCTCGTCAGGCCTCCAATGTTCTCTATATAATCACAAACCTGCTCTTAATTTTTTGTGTCCCGCCGGCGACACTCTGTCTGGAGTAAAGAGTCCTGTCCCATTATAGTAGGACATAAATATTCTCACTTCATTTTTGCCATTACAAATCCTTTTAAAGGCGCGATACATTGACGTGGGTCTCCTTTCCGGTTCACGAATAAAGGAACCAATTATTAGAATTACCAACGCGTAGCCATCCTCTCAAAAGGCCCTCCATACGGCTTCCGAATTTCAAAGAAACGCGCGTAAAAGGATAAGGGATTAGCGTAATTTAGATTATTCAATGGAATAAAAGTCCAATGCGAGGTGATAATCAAAGACGGCCAAGTGTGACGTGTGCTTTATATTGCGATAGCTAAAAAACTGCTACGAAAACTTAGAAACATAAGTTAGTTCGTGTTTTTCTTCGCGAACAGATAATTTATAGAAGATAAAGTTTTTTGTCGTCCCCGTTGTTACTAAGTCCAACGTAGCCTTTGTCAGAGGCTGGCGGAGTCTCGAAGACCCCCCGCGGCAATCTAATTCCCCCCTCCCAGCTGGTCAATCTAAAAGTTTAAACGTTTTTTATTTGTTTCTCAACATAGGGGTCTGACAGACGTACTGTAACAAATTGCAAGCTCCAACAAGCATTTAACTACATCAAAGTACTTTATTTATGTTTATAGACGATCATTAGCGTGAGATGGGTGTTGAAACTTATTTGTATTCGAATGTGGTTGCGTACGTATCGTTAAACTTATTGTTGTGAAGTTATAAAGATAACTTTGTGGTCAAATTCAGAGGAGACATATTTTTTTAAATCACGTTCAAATTTCTGGAACACTGTAACATACCCAGACTCCAGTTTCCACAACATTATTGTCAATGTACCTTCAGTAAGCAAGTATTGTATTTTATTATTTTACATTATACAAGTGAACCCGCCCCAGCTTCACACGGGTGTAATGCTGATATTAAATATACTATGCATGTATTATACACAAACTTTCTAATTCATAAACTTTTCTCTTGAATCACTCTATCCATTAAAAAACCGCATCAAGATCCATTGCATAGTTTTAAAGATCTAAGCATACATAAGGATAGACAGCGGGAAATATGTAATGATTTAATAGAAGATTGGACTACGTTTATTAGTAATGGGCTATAACTTCATCTATTTTCAAATCAAATAAAAAAAAAACTTTGTAACAAAATTTAAAAGATTTTTTATTTAAATGCAATTGCTCTGCTGAACTTTAATCAATAATTGACACATTTAACTTGCCCTTAACTGACTAACGCAGTTTGCAATTACAGTGCAGCTAATCAGATAAGATTAGCGAATGGCGATATGGCTAGACTATAGGAAAAATGCATCGTGCCATGTACAGGGTGTAACTTAACTTATTATCAAGCATTCAGGCTATGAAGCTCTCTACTCAGAAATATAATTCACTTTTTCTATGGGACCAACAAACCTTTCTATCACAAAAAGAAAGTAAAATCTGCTATGTCTACAATTGGATAGTAGATCTATTTATTTTTATTATTATTTATAAATATCAACTAGTAAGTAACTATATCCTAAATCGCTAACCATAAGACTTTTAAATCTGTTAAATATTAGTTAAATATTAAATAAGTAAATGGCTGGAGAAACTTTTATGAAACATATTAAGGATGCATATACTGAAATTTGACGTCACAGCCACTAAGTTTAGTGTGTACAAAAGAGATAAAGATGTTCTCGCACACCATGCCTCCACTCTTTCTTATAATATTATTTAAAATTCAAATTACTACTTCATTTAAACTCTTGAGCCGCGAGCGAACGCCGGCGTTCGACCTATTATAAACACGATTTGTAAAAGTTATACAAATATTATATGTTCTGAACACCTGATAATTTTTACCTTTTTCCATGTTTTACAGTTGATACCTTATTTAAAGTTGTATATTCTTTTGGAAAACTCTCAGATATTTTTATTGAATTTAAACTCACCCTTGTTGTATATCTAGGTACACATTCCACCTACCATACCTACTCCAAGTTATCTAGACACCCATAGTACATGTTATTGTAGCGCACATAGATAATGCACATTTCCAATGCCGACTAGATAGGTACTCTGATATGCAATGCTTATTTTTATCAACATAAGGAAGTGTAACAAATTATTCTATTATCTAGTAATTTTCTAGTTATCAGGGATATCTGGGATGTGTCACGGAATTTTCTAGAAACTCAAGTATCTAGGTCTATGTTGCTAAATTTGATAAATAGTTTCAAGGACTAGTGCACCGGTACGCTCGAATTGACCAGCTCCTCAAAATTTAAAATAGCCAGAGAAATAATAAAATATGCTATAAAAACTTTTGTTTTATTTTTAACTACTTGGCCATACAAACGTCGTTCTGTCATAATATATAACCTATTGGTAATGCACTAACTGTTAAAGTCAAAGGTCACATCGTAAAAAGTAAAAGTATACCTAAGCTATATTCGGGTTTACAATTCAATCCAAATTATAGCTTAGGAACAGTTTGAATATAATAAAAGAAATGTAGTTTACAGTTTTTCGTGCATTTAATCTAATTTTCTCTTCTTAAGAATCTTCCTGAAGTTTTGAGAAAAAGAAAACCCAGTTCATCCAAAAACCTGAGCTTTTACTTAGCAACATATTCAGCCATTCATTTTATGTAAGTATACAAATAAGTTTATTTTTCACTGATCCTTAAGGAGGATAATCCTTCATTAAGTTTCAAACGATTTGACATAATATTTTACCAGAAAAATTAGAAAAATCTTACTTTAACTACTATAATCGAATTGAATATATTCTAAAGTCCCCTTAACTATGAATTAAATTTCCCACATGTATAAAGCGCGTATCAACTGCCGCATCCTTTCACAGAACAGCGCTCCTCATATTCCCTAACCAGCTCTCATCATTGAGCCATCAGCTGGGCTCGGGTGCCCTGATAACGATAATTAATCATGAGCCAACAGACCGATGACCATTAGCAGGCTGCTGACTCATCGCGCGCCGGTGGCCGAAGGACGGGACCCACCAGATATTATAACAAGTTATGTTTCTACGGCGCACTTGTTAAATACTCTTTAGCCATAGTGTTCGTTTCTAAGGCGTGAGGACTGTTAAATATCATTTAACAGTGAAGAGTTCCCAGCGTTCCAATATTGATACAAATGTGTTTGAATTTTTTAATGTCTTAAATGGTACTCTTGTCAGATTAAATGTTTTAGATGCTTATTCATATTAAATCTAACTACGAAACGATAAAATATCTGTCTGTGAATAGTTTATATCCTTCGTAAATCACCATTTATTCTTCATGTTTTATTTACAATGGTTTTGTATTGCTTAGCATTGAACATAGCAAACGTTTGGTCAAATTGAGTCATTTCAGCTGCCGGCAACTGCCAGTTTTTGCATCGTCGCGTGTGTCCAACACTTAGGTGGTCAATTGGCCATTCTTAAAGTCGTAAATTGCTGAAAGCTGCGGTTGGTATTGGTAACAAATCTGTTAGTAATTAATTGGCGATGTTTGACAGCTCATTCACAACAAACAGCGGGGAGCACATTGTGGTGACTCCGGATATGTCCACATTGACGGCTCTATTCCGCACTTCCGTACGCGTGCGACGGCCTAAAAGTATTGTAGCAAGAAATATTAGTCATTTTGTTATTAAGTAACAGTAGTAGTTGAGTCAGACAGGGTGAAGAATTTATTGCAAATAACATGGTTACGTCACAAACTAACCATCATCACAGGAAACCAAAACCAATAGAATAAATTGACTCATCGGTTTTTGTAAAATATTTTAATCGACCGTTGCTTTCGAAGTAAAAAGAGCAAAAAATCTGCTAATGTAACTGAATTTATTCTATTGTAAACTAGTTTTCAAGAAAACCAATAGCAGGTTTAGTTGTCCAATATCGCTGCTGACAAAATTGGAAACTTTTAAATTGGTCGGAGGCGGCGCGGCGACGGCGACATTTGTAATAAACGCAGTGCTCGCTACGTTTATCGATTTTCTGATTTAGCCTCCCCCAGCAGATAACGGCGACAGGTAACAGGCCACCACTATTTACACGATACACTCACTCCACCGCGTGTGCATCGTTTAAAATACATTTTTATAAATTTGTCTACTTTTGATGCTGTGTGTTTTTCGCTATTAATACAAATTAAATTTTCTCTTGAGCACTCATACACTATAGTGACAAAATGTTTTGTAACGGAACTCGTTCTGCTATATAAATTATCAAGTAATATACTGGGGTTGTAGGTAGGAAGTTCAAAAATACGACCACAAACTATGCACAAAAAAATCATAAAAATTGGCCAAGCCGTTTCGAAGTATTTCTGGAATATTTAAGGACAAACACTATGACCCGAGATTTATATAGATTCAATTATCAAACACGTACGCTTTACAGTACGCAACACAATAATAGAGTTGTCAAAGTCACAAGTCAATTCAAGAAGCAAAAAGCTGCCTCCCAGTGGATAGTTATCAATTAAGCTAAATGTATAACAACAATACAACCGATAAAAAGCCCAATAAAATAAAGTGTAGCATTAACAAAGATATACGGCGGACGAGGAACAGACTTTCCTTTGATTGGACGCCGATTTATTGTGCGGAAATGCCGTTACTACGTAATATTTCCGCCCTGCACTATTCATTTTCCCTTTTTTACAGAAAAAAGGGCGCGATACGTCTTAATCGAAGCATCTACTTTGTCGAGGGCGAGCCGTATCGCCCCGTGGCGCAGACTGAACATGTTCTCTCCGAAATCGCTACAAATATCCGCAGCTATCAATACCGGTGCTACGGAACTTTTTTAGCATGTGGAGCTTTGTGTCGGAATGAGGATAACCTTTTTCATAGCGGGAGATTGTCAGGGCTGTATTGCTATGTTAGCATTGGTGTTTTGTTATCAAAGTGTTGAGTTATCAAAATTCTTATCCAAGTCTTTAATAAAAACGGAATATATAGGCGCTACGCGTTTGCCAGCCGCAGTCTTTCCGTCCGATTATAATTTAGGTGTCTTTAAGGCTAGAGTGAATAGGCTCTTAATAAACTAGTGCTCCTCATCATCAACGATAGAATCACTGCTTACCATCAGGTGGGATCGCAGTCAAGCACAAGTTTATAGCAATTTAAAAAATGCACAGTTGCTACGTATGCAAACTACCATATAGAGTGACCGCATAACAGAAGTATCTACACAAACAAATTAATTTATTGGCAGCAAATAAGAAAATTGGTCGCTAGTCCAATCAATAAGACAAATGATTGGGAACCTCGCCCTGCGGGATCGAGACGTAACCCCAAAACGCTCGCATCCGCCAGGGATGATATATGCGAGGGTATTTCCTGACACCGGCCAGTAGCTACTTGATTTAGCGGAAAGTCAGATAAAACCTAATGCGCACAACAAAAAATATATCACAATACCCGCGCCATAAATATGACGGCCTGTCATAAACCTTTATGTCTGTGCGTTGTTGCTGGAACGTGAAAAATGGCTGTTGCGATACATATGGGAAAACTAAAACATTTTAGCGAATGGTGGATACTACGAGAATTATTACGCTACAAACCATAACTTGGTTCGTAAAACAGGCGAATGAAAAAAAACTACGGATGGTTTCGTAAAACTCACAATGGTTTTTTCCAGTGAAAAGCTCAGCCGTGTAGGACTGTCGTGATATTGTATAATAATAGCTTTCCTTAGTATGTTTTTTAAGGTTTAAAATATTCATATCCGTATAGGAAGCTAATCCGTTTAAGAGCCTTAACGACGTGACGACAGGCAATAACAAAAATGAGAATCATCGGGCGCTCCAGGAAGTCGGTTATTAATATTCGTTAGGTATACAACATAACGTGTTTATTAGAGAATGGCAATAAATCGCGGGTCGCGAGGGTGGCTCAGGGTTAGCCGCAAATGGCTGGCGCGCGTGTCGGCTAAGCTCTAACGATGTTCTTCAGATCCTACTAACATATTTGATGACGGTGATTTACTAGCAGATCAGATTAGGAAGTATATTTTGTTGAAATAACTGGTGAGGGCAAGGACAAGGGTGAATTTCGATTTGCTGGTGCGTATTAATGTTTAATATACTTTAAAACTATGATAGTGTAACATACTTATTTGTAAATTGTTAGATTTCGTATAGGAACAATATTATTTTTGACCAATCGAATTCCAGTATAAATTATAATAACACTTAAATTAAATATTTCTCAATTTTTTTTTAAATATTAACAAAAATATGTTCTTAACCTAATGTTATTAATTGAGTAGAGTTAATGGTTGTGTTGTTAATTGGAACTTATACGTATTGTTTCATATTACGTGAATTTAAGGGAACCCCTTGAAAAATATAAGATACTGAAGAAAACTTATACTCTATCTATACTATAGCCTGTGAAGCTAGTTTCTTCATAAGTAAGTATACAATATGTGTTGGTGTACTGCAAACCCATAGAAATTGCATCTCACATATGTAGGCCCGTAAATAAGACGCAGGCTGCTAACCACAATGCTGGCTCCATGGCAACTTCCTCATTATCTATTCTAAAAAAAAAAAACAAATAAATTTCACTACTTTTAAATAAGTATATTTATTAATTATAGGTTTATTTGATTTCTTAACTACTTCGATCCAATTTTGTTACTGCCACCGATATAATGTCAGCTGACCATTTGACCAACCGGTCAATTTAGTAGGTAGGTACTCTTACGAGTCCATAGCTAGTCTACCGACTATTAGTCAATCGGTTAGTCTATAGACTTATACAGGCTCCATAACCAGCCCAGTGTCGTTACAATTTTCATTGACATCATATTCAGTAAAAAGTACCTACCTACTATAGTTGTAAACAGAGTTTTAAACAGTCATTAATTCTTTTTTTTATCATGATCATCATTTCAGCTGAAAATTGTCCACTGTTGTTTATTTTTATACTAGGTGCTAATAGGAATGGTGATCTCTCACAAGCCAGGTGCACAGTTGATGTGGCCATGTTATCTGTTTCAAGTCGACTGCGCGCTGACCGTCCCGCGGCTCGTCCATCATAACGATATTACGCTTACACCGACAATATTGTATCTCATATTGCTGTTTCGAACACACTCCAACAAACAAATTTAAACCCTAACTACCACACACAAGGATAAAAATCCCTCAAACTTCTAAAACAAAATCAATACACCCCGCAGTCATTCGGAACAAACCATGCACTATCACCATGGATTATTGTCAGAGGAAATTGAATCGTATGCCAAGTTAACAGAAGCAAATATTGCTATATGTTTACGATGTTCGATAATGTTTTGTCCAAGCGGCTCTAATACGCCAAGTCATAAATATGAAGCACTTATTAGGTCATATCATGCTTACAAAAGTGTCATTCAATGGGATAAAGATAAGTTGATGCACCCCTGCTTCTGTAACCCGGTAGAGCACCCGAAATCACTTGTTTTCCGATTATATTAAGTCCATTAACGGGTTCGAGTTGATTTTCGTCGTGAACTTTTTTTTTCCATTTAAAGAGTGGTTGAGTATATCTACGTTCACCATTTTAGCAAGTTACTTTTCTACGGAAAATTCTGTCGGTTTTAAATTGTCATATAATCGCAGCATCATTACAGTTTAATAAATAAACACGCCTATTTTCCTTTCCAGCTCAAGAATTTCTGTATTTCAATCTAATACCAATTTCAAGGATTGGCCCACACGAACCGTTTATAATAACAAACTGCCAATCTGTCAGCGTGCACCGAACGCCTGTATTGCTTCATGTTGTTGTATTAAACTAATCGGCTTATCCTCTGCTTCAACAATCAACCGCTTCCATCCATTGGGCCCTTTCACTGCGACAGAATCAAAGGCGTTTCGAGAATTTATTGAAAATAATTCTCAGTTTGTTTGCCATTGTTGAGCTACCGACGACTTCACTCCTTTGTCCACTGTTATTATTTATTTAATAAACGGCTATACCTCTTTGTTAAAATGTTTTCGATCAATGCCGTAAAGGTTCGATTCTTATTGTAAGTCGGAGATATTCACACATCTTTAATCAGGTCTTTATATCACCCCTACAACAGTTTCCGATTGGCCATTCATGTTTCATTGTGTAAAGAAGTAAATGTTTGTATTTTGCTTTGAGGCTTAAAAGAAATTCTTCGTCGATGTGGATCATAAGGACCTATCTCCTGACTCCTCTTACCATTGATGTGTGTATGTCTTCTCTCCTATCAATTGAACTTTTTTTTGTGCATATCTAAAGCTGTTTTTCTTTTTAAGCTACTTCTCTTTGTTCAAGCTAGTGTAATTAAAAATTGAAATATTACAATTCAATACGAGTAAATCTAGGATACTTAATACAAATAATTTACATCTATCTACCATTAACCAAATATTTGTAAACAGCTAGTAATGTACGAATTGCATCTATCATGAGTAATCATGACGCATTTTTTTTTAAGTTTTTTTTTTATTATCCATTTATTTGTTGATAGTGCCAGTACAAGTTCTATACCTAAATCATTTGCCAAGAGCGATAATAATGCTCATCAGGTACCTTAGGGAGAGTTCGATAACCCGCTGTAATTTATCTCTGTGCCTATTTACGCTTGGCAATCAGGACGTTACAGGTTACAGCAATATATCACACCTGGGGTCTTGCCACGATGTGCTAAAATTCTAGCCGTGCGAGCCAGAAAGGGGAATGGAGATATATATATAATCTATATACACTCCATCCCTTTAGCAGTTCAGTTTAGATCGTGAAATAGATCGCGTTAATATCTCGTGGTAACGCCTCTGAGCTGTTTCTTATTTTTTTAGATCAAAGAATTTTTGCTAAATAATTCATATTACATAAGATTTTAGTTATCTTCAGCTTTAGGTAAATAAATTGTATCGTTTAAATTGAGGTAAATCTCACGAGATATGAAAGGCTCGGCAATGTGGAAACTGAAGCTTTGAAATATGTAGGTATAGCAATTTGAAGAAGCCCAACTTTATTGATTTTAATAACGGTATATTATATGATATTACTAGCTTCTGTCAACGACTTTACCCGCGTGGAACTAGAAAATTATCCTAAGGGAACATACTTCTTGGATAAAAGAGTATCCTATATGCTATTCTATTTCATGACTTGGTCTACCCATGTGCTTTCATGTCTACGCATGTGCGTTCAGTTCAGGCGTTTCGGCGTGAAAAAGTAATCAACATACACACATCAACATCAACATACACACTTTCGCCTTTACAATATTAGTGTGACCATGTTTATGAAAATTAAAAATTCAAGGTACCTACTTCTATTACACGTAGGTTATTAGCTAACTTGGCAAAAGTTGTTTTATTATATAAATTGTCAAAGAAAAATAGGAGGTAGGGAGGATAAAAAAGAGAATAAAAAACTGCCTATGACCTATTTTCAAACCTGTCAAATAAAAAAAATCATAGAACTCGGTCAAGATATTTCGTAGAAGTTCGATATCAAACACCATGACGCGAGATTTTTCTAAACTTATTAGATTTATTCTTTAGGTACCAGTTTTGATTTAACTTGCAGCAAGATTCGCAGCCTCATAAAGGTTTCGCAGAGGGTAGAGTAACCCTCTAAAAGTTGTTTTAAAGCCTAGATAAAACTACAAGTAGATGTCTAATAATTACTTTTATTTTAACAGTGCATTCTACGATTATCTGGTAAATATCACTGCCAGCGTTAAAAACTGCCAATGTACCATAGAGATTTCAAGTTTGAGATTTTTTTTTGCTTTTTTGGCGTTCAACAAAGTTAATTCTACCCTACAAGTAGAAATAAATAGAACAGGTGAATAGAAAACACTAGAGCCGCAGGTATTTCAGTAATCGGGTCGCAAGCTATCGCGGTTGGCAGCCGACGATTAGATAAACTGCGGCACTGGTAAATATTGTGACGGTAAACAATGATCGGTCACACAGCGACTTGACTTGTGTCGACCGCACTAGTTGTACTATTTGCTGATACGTCGACTATTTGATCGGGACATCCTCTGTTTGTTGGTGCAATGAGACGGTACTGTCAGTACTGTCGGTACTGTCAGTTATAAACGAGATCCAAATTGGTAGAGTAATTTACCTGTTTAAAAGAGAATGCCCAAGCCCATACCCCGTACCATGTTGTGTCACAAGTATATAAATACCAAAAATAACGTTTAATTTATCTGTAGAATGAACTGATTTTATAGCGACAAAAAAAATATTAATAAATGGTTAACAATTCCTATTTCCGCAAAAAAACCTAGTCATTTCAAAAATTATTTATTTGGTTTGAAACAAGTAGAAGTAGAAGTAGTAGAAACGGAGCCATATACAGCACGGATTTAAAACACACACGGATTTACATTCCCACTTCCCTGGAAGACGGGAAAACTGGTCCTCGTTGCGAAGCCGGGGCGCCCTGCGGACTCTCCGTCCGCGTATCGGCCCATTGTGCTGCTTGACGAGGTGGGCAAGCTCTTTGAAAGAGTCATTGCAGACCGCCTCGTCAAGCACCTAACACTGAAGGGGCCCGATCTCGCGGACGACCAGTTCGGGTTTCGCAGGAGGCGCTCCACGGTGGACGCCATCATGCGCGTGCGAGCCCTCACTACGGGGGATGCGGTGTCCCGGGGCAGGTGTGTCTTGGCGGTGTCGTTGGACATTGCCAACGCCTTTAATTCCCTGCCCTGGAGTTGCATTAGGACGGCACTCCGGTATCACCGGTTGCCCGACTACCTCTGTCGTACAATCGAGGCCTACCTGTCCGACAGGTACATAGTATACCCCGGTCACCAAGGAGATTGAAAACGGCGAGAGATGTCGTGCGGTGTCCCACAGGGATCGATACTAGGACCGCCCTTGTGGAACATCGGGTACGACTACGTGCTGCGCGCCGACCTCCCCGTAGGGGTCAGCGTGGTCTGCTACGCAGACGACACGCTGGTCCTAGCGCAGGGAAGGTCGTACCAGGCGGCGGTCGAACTAGCGACACGTGGGGTTGCGACAGTCGTTGAGAGGATCCAGCAGTTGGGACTCAAGGTGGCGCTGCACAAGTCCGAGGCCATGTGCTTTCACGGCCCTCGGAACGCGCCACCAACGGGTTCCCAACTAACGGTAGAAGGAGTTCACATCGGCGTCGGGTCGACGATGAAGTACCTAGGACTTGTCCTCGACAGCCGATGGAATTTCGAGGAGCACTTCCGACGTCTGGCCCCCAAACTCAATCGGACGGGGGCTGCTCTCAAGCGGCTCCTGCCGAACCTTGGGGGTCCAGACGCCTTCTGCCGGAGGCTCTACGCCGGCATCGTCCGGTCCATGGCCCTTTATGGGGCACCAGTGTGGGCGCCGACGCTGCGTAAACGCCCGGCGGCCCAGCTGAACGCCTGCCAGAGGGTCATGGCCATCCGGATGGTGCGGGGATACCGCACGGTGTCCCGCGAGGCGGCGAGCCTCCTTGCTGGCCTACCACCATGGGATCTGGAGGCAACAGTCCTTGCACGCATGCACGACCAGCGCGTGGAGGTGCAACGCCGGGGCGAAGATCCGCTGCCCGAACATGTCGAGGCGTGGCGGAAGGAGCTCCGGCGAGATCTCATGGTGAAGTGGAAACAGCGACTGTCGCAACCCAGCGCTGGGCACACCGTAATCTCAGCGGTAGGGCCCCTCTTTGGGGCGTGGCTGGATAGACCTCACGGCGTCCTCACCTTCCGCATGACGCAGGTTCTCACCGGACATGGGAAGTTCGGGAGATTCCTGCACCGGATTCGTGCGGAAGAGACGTCCGGGTGTCGCCACTGTGAGGCGAGCCCGGAGGACACGGTGGAGCACACGGTGGAGGTGTGCCCTGCTTGGGAAGAGCATCGCCGTGTCCTCGTGGGGGTGATCGGCGGCGGCGACCTCTCGCGCCGGGCCCTGGTTCAGGCCATGGTCCGCAGCGAAGAGGAATGGCAGGCGGTCGCCTCCTTCTGCGAAGCAGTAATGCTCGTAAAGGAGGAGGCGTACTCGCCGTAGCCGTCGCCGCCGCGATCCTGCCGATATCCGGCCACCGTAGACACTGGCTCGCGGACGGTGAGCAATGGGTAGCTCGCCGTCCGGTCGTCTGTAAGACCGAGTCCTAGTCGTCAACGGCGCGCACCGTTCCCGCGCGCCTCAAGGAGTTGTCAGCAAACTGCAGGGGCCCTTCAGGGTCGAAGCCTCCCGGAGTCTAGAGGGTGGTGGGAAACTGTTACCTCGACTCCAGGAATAGGGCAAGGAAGGTACGGGGTAGGTTTTTTAGTCAGTAAGAGTCTGACACTAGTCTCCCGCTCCACCCAAGAGCGGGTTTCGTCATTGGATGATTTTCACCTACCATAAAAAAAAAAAAAAAAAAAACACGGATTTACATTAGAAGGCTGATGCTATGTTATACTAATCAATCCTGGGATCAATTTGCAATGTTCATGATTCAGGGATTTTAGGGGAGGCATTTTAAGCTTTAGATATCTTACTTCATATCGTTAGCCTGCCTGGTACCTAAAGCTTATTGGTTATAAAAGTCTTTTTTAAAACATGTAGAATTTTTTTAATGCCTCAGTGTGCTACTGTTGATGGAGCAAGGCTCTTACTGACTAAAACCCACCAATGTTTTTTTCAGTTCATGGTTCTTTACAACACAACGTTGTAAAGAACCATGAACGACTTAAAAATAAAATTACACATAAGGGGTCTTATGAAACGTCAAAAGTTAGGACATGGTTCTATTTCATTTTCTTATATTATTAAGTTACTAGCTGTCCCGCGTTTTCATAAGCAGCCTTTATTATAATGTTAGTGTAGATTAACTTTTTTATGTTAGATAAAAATCATCCAGTGACGAATCCCGCCCTTGGGCGGAGTGGGAATCAGTGTCGGACTCTTACTGACTAAACAACCTGGCCCGTTCCTTCCTTGCCTTAATCCCAGAGCCGTTACGCTTTCACATCAACCCTTGACCCTAGGAGGCTTCGGCCTTGCAGGTCCCCTTCAGTTTGCTGACAAATCCTTGAGGCGCGTGGGAACAGTGCGCGCCGTAGGGTAGATTAACTTGGGATTTTTTTCCGGCAAAACGAAGAATGTGGATACCACACAGTTTCATTTTCATTCTACTTAGATAACCAATAATCTGTCTTTCATCTTCAGTTCTTCAATTTTTCTGAATCAACTATTGCCCAAAACAAGCATAAACTGCTATAGCCTATTTTTCACACCTATATTATAAAATTACTAAAGTAACTGTCTGTTACGCTTTCAAGTTTAAACTACAGAACCAACTTTGGTGAAATTTAGAACAGACTCATCTTGAAGTCCATGAAAGGACATTGGTTACTTTTTTTTAGTGCGACTTAGTGTCCGTAATAACCGACTTTCGCCCGTACAAAGTGGCGAACAAACGCTAGTATATTTATGCTTTTACATAATATTATTTTTTGCATTGTAAACTTTTTGTAATTGTTACCTTAACTATAGGTATCAACTGAAAGCTTTAATTGATAATTTTCTTTTATGGAAGTTTAGATTAATGTTTTAACTGCTTTTCAGGAACAATACGACACAAGGGTGAGAAAGGAGAATCATAAGATACTTTCATTCATTTTAATATGTATTCTGATAATAATTTATATATAACACATTTTTACAATCTTTTTTTATCTTCTATGATGGCAGGGACAATCTTAAATACTGCGTGAAAATTGATTATGGATATAGGATGGGTATATTATGTATTATTATTTGCTAATAACATTATCTACTATGAATGTTCATAAACTAGACAATATAATTTCTATACCGTACGGGAATACTTTATATTCTCGGTAACTAATCACACTTTATGTACACAATATACATTTACCGTTAACTAATCTAACTTCATACGCAAATACGTATATTAATATAAAACTTTCATTTGAATATACATAAATAACTATTAACTAGACATATTCGACTATGATAATACTGAACCTTATATCTAGATATTGCATTCTGATAAAATCTGGTCATTTCTCATAATATTACTTAGCTAAAAGTGACACAGGTTTTTACACAAATGTACAAACTGCAATCAAAATGGAATGCATCATCATCACTTGGAGACCGCCCGCAACAAGGGCGCTCACAAAAATCAGCTGAAAATTTCACTTGACTCATTAATATTAGACATAATTATATTACAAATAAGTAGGAACTCCAGATACCTTAAAATTTCCAATCTAAGTACGAATAAATGTACTTTAAAGTCGTATTCGAGTTACTATTTGAATTGAACAATACTTTTAACAATTTCATAACAAAAACTACGAAACATTTGATCATAATTTAAGTGTCTCTCGGTTGAGAAATTGGTTAATTTGTTGATATGGTTTACATCTGTTAGTAAACGCTGAAATAATAGACAAGAACTGCATTTACGGAAAAAAATAGGCATATTTAACTCAAAAAGAATTGAAAAATTCTGTCTCCTATGCTTTTTTGTTGAGACCATCAACCTAAGCGACAAATGAACCGATTTCTGCCAACTCCGACACATGGACTAGTTAATCACTTGAACTCTTTACATGTGGGTATGTTTCACCACCAGCAGCCGCCTCCCTGTGGCCCATGACCTGCCACAGGCGGCTGATGGTGCATGGACTGGTGGTACGGCGGGAGAGACATACCTAGAGGCGGAAGACCATCAGGCTTGCCGACACACGGCCTGCCGTCCTTCACCAGCACTGGCACAGCCACCCTGCGCGGAGAGTTCAGCCCCCCCACATTCAGTTCATGAGCCCCCTTCTCTTGCACCGCTCTCTTAGTCTTGTACCTGTGGTTTTGGAACCATATCTTGACTTGCGTCGGCGTCAGTCGTATCAGGCTGGCGAGATGTTCCCGCTCGGGGGCTGACAGGTACCTTTGTTGGCGGAAGCGTCTCTCAAGTTCGTAAGTTTGTGCCTTTGAGAAGAGTACTCGTCGTTTGCGTTTCTTGTGCGCGAGGGTGTCGGAGCCAGGGTTGACGGTGGGTTCGTGGTCGTGGTCATCGTCGTGCTCGATGTCGTGCTCGTCATCGTGCTCGTGTTCGTGCTCGTGTCGAGGGTCGGTCACTGGCGGCGAGGACGCCGACGGCCCCACGTACGACAGTTCCGAAGCGCGCGAGGTGCTGTCCGGACTCGCTTGTTGGCCCACTACACCTATGACAAAAGAAATATGCTTATTAGACATATGAAATACCAAATTAATTTTACACATGTAAATGAAATAGGGTTTAATTGGATTAAACTGTCATCAAATAGCTCGTGAGAAAATTTTCAACAACCAATAACATCGTAGTAATAAAACCAGTACACAAACAGCGACTGTATCAAACACTCACACAAATCTCCACTTAATCTCGCGAGGGTTGCGCTCTATTTAACTCTAACTAGATGCCATGTTCCAGCAATAATGGGACGTGAAAAAATCACAGTAAATATTACATTGTTCCGTATTCACCCCTCGGAGGTTCAGTTGTTTCACACGGCTATGGTAATACAGGCGGGGTACGCCGGGGCGTGGTGGACCGGCGGGGAGGGTCGGCGGGAGGAGGCCGGGGAGACACGACCACACCCACCCCCCGGCAGCTGCCAGCTTTTGTTCAACGATCGTCCTGCTTACCTTCATAAGCGCAACCAGGAAATTTAATAAAAGTATCGAGTCACGGATTCTCTTTATCTCCTAACTTAGTAGGTTATTTTGTGACATTGCAGTGAGCTGACACAATGTGTAAGACGCTGAAATTGTCCCTACCCTTGCTACTTTCAACATTGTTGCCAAAAATACCATCACTATTTTCATAATTTCAGTCCTTTTTGTCTTGAATTGTCTTCAATTTTTCCTGTAAGTTATTGTTGAAAAAAGAAATAAAAAATACCTAACGAAAATAAAGACCTAAATGTTCATTTATTAAATAAAATGTCCTTATTATTTGAACTAAAAAATCAATAAATGGCGAAAGGATTATCAGAAAAATAATAAAAATCCTGCATCACAAAACTTACATAACCAATCATTAATCACTCAAACGCAGAGAAATACTCGTACAAATCCATACCCACATTACATCCTATACTTTCCGAAATCAAAGTGAATACAATAAAATGTATAATTGTCATCGAATAGCATCGTAACAGCCGCAAACATGGTGTAATTGATAGCCGACAGCTGCCCCAGCCCCATGAGCCCCATCACCATCTATTGGTGACAAATTCGTTCCGCGTCACCCCTCGCTAAACACTAGTAGCTGTACCGCTACCCTCAAATTACCCTGCAGGGCGTGAACTACACACAACCCCAGTTAAGACGCATGAGATTTTATTTATTTTCAATTTCGTTGCAATTGCAATATCCCGTGACATTGATTCTGGGATTTGTCTCTTTAAATCGCAATGTCTTTACTCTCTGTGCGGAGTTTAAATACATATTTTGATTTGAAGTACATGAATTATGATTGTCATAACTAGTTATGTAGTATGATTGCCATATCTCTGAATAACGACCTACCAGTAATGTAACAATCAGCCCACAACGACACTCAGTCTACAATCATGGACCAGTGTACGTGGTCCTTAGAGGTCATCATTCCATCTGCACCTCTCTCCAGAAGCAGATCTAATTCTACCAGTTCATCCAAGGCTTCTATGAGATAATTTGATGATCATAATACCGCTTACATATTCCGATGATGGCCGTGCGCTCTAAAAGCACGATCACGACCGATTCCTCCGTCCACGAATGCTCTGCACGTGGGAATATCAGTAACGACTAATGCGTTTATTTAATAAGCCATGTCCTGTGATATTAACTGCTACCAGGTGCAGGCTGCCTATGTCCAGTGACAACAACATACTTGTAGTTTAACTACATTAAATTAGAAGAGATAGAAAGTAGCTTACAACCATTTAACTGAAGTGAAACCCCTTCAGAGTAAACTTTCACATCACAACCAGCCACTTCAACAGATTGAACACAACTATCTCGATGGTAATGAGCCACTAAAACTCTCAAAAAGCCAATCAATCAACGCCAGATAGAATCGGCTACAAGCAATCCAATGCACAAGTACATATAGAATGAGCCGAAAGTGTTTGATAAGCGATAAAAATAATTAATGACAACACTAGATTAGCGGGTGAAGGCACTTGAATGAAGGAGCATTTCAAAAAATAATCTCGGCCTCTCCAACTACTACCAAATATACATTACTTTCGAGTGGGTCAACTTATTTGTGTATGATAATTCAGAGATGACAATTTTGGAGATAAATACCGTTGATATAGGCCTACTGTGTTTGGATTTAATTTCGAGTGGATGAAATAGGTACCGACGGTGAAGGGGTTTTGATAATAAAAGGTTCCTAATTGACCATTATCTCATCTGGCGGCAAGTGTGATGATGTAGTCGCGTTGAAGCTCGCTAACTTAGAAATTAACTATTCACTTTTGACTTAAATACCCCATCGTTATCATTCTACCCTTTACTAGAACATTTAAACTTAACAGGTTAAGGTTACATACACAGATTACATACTTTTTGGCGTGGAAAATAATAAAATAACTACTCCCACTCTTTCACCAAGAGTGGTGGTATCAGACTCCAGATCAAAACCGACCCGAGTTCCTTCAATTACTAAGAAAAACTGAGTTGGTTTCTGATGAAATTCGTCTGTAAAACGCCTGATGAAAAGGCGAAGAACAAAAATCGATGGAAAATACCACTAAATACATATTGAATGTTATTCGTTTCTTTGGATAACAAATTGATATTATGGCACGCTAAGTTCTGCTGAAGGTTCAAACGATATTTTTATCGTTTTATCTTCGGATAACGACATAATCTCATGAGATGAAGACTTTATAGTGGCCGGTAAGAATATCCATCTGGTATCGATAACAGTCGCCGACTGATAATCTTTATTACCTAAATATTATACACATTTTGTAAGATCATTGAAATAATTCAAAAGACCAAAGGATTTAGTTCATGAAAATATTGTAAAAACTATCGATAAGTCACTATATAGTATAAAACAAAGTCGCTTTCTCTGTCCCTATGTCCCTTTGTATGCTTAAATCTTTGAAACTACGCAACGGACTTTGATGCGGTTTTTTTAATAGATAGAGTGATTCAAGAGGAAGGTTTATATGTATAATACATGCACAATATATTTAATATCACCATTGCACCCGTGCGAAGCTGGGACGGGTCGAAAAAATAAAGATAACCCTTAAAAGTTAAGGTGCTAAGGAAATGAGATGTAAGCAGATTCTTTTTAATAATATAAACTAGAACTTGACTATCACACTATATACTAAGCACTAAATCAATCTTTAATGGCACTTTATTAAAGAACTTGCATTCTCTTACTTAGAGAAATTGCACTACTTTATTAGAGAGCCTATATTCACTATAGTCTTAATAATTATAATCGGCCGAGAGGGCGCTGCAGGCAATTTAATACAGGTAGTTTAGTTTTTGGACCCGTTTATAGTTGTTGGTTTTAATTTATTGAAGTCATCACAGGAAAATCTGGTTAAATAGATGACAATCCTTTGGTTGATTTGCAGTGGTTTCTGAACACAATAGGTAAATTGGATTATGCTATTCTCTATGAAAATAATAAGTAGATTGGATTAATAATCAAAGTACACCACCATACCACCATTATTGTTCAACAACAACAATAATGGTATGTGCGGTGGTCGCAACGACGAAATCCAAATAGTTACTTGGATTTCGTCGTTGCGACCACCGCTGCGCTCAAGGCTGTTTTCTTACAGAAAAAAGAAGAGAAGAGCATGCCTGCAATTCCATATCGTATGAAATTGTGTTCCATGTTGGAACATTACCATCACGTGTTAAAATCTCAATTGTGCGAGTGAGAAAGAGGGCTGTAGCTGGCTGTAGCTTTACAACATAATTATAATGTAGCTCGCAGGGACTCTGCAAAAAGGTCGAAGCCTAAAGGGGCCCAGGGCCTCATTTTGAATGGAATGCTTGGCCCCAGTGCGAAAGGCAAAGAAGGACCGAGGTGTTTAGTTAGTAAGAGTTTGACACTGTTTCTTTCTACGCCCAAGAGTTGGATGATTTTTGCCCACCACAAATATAACCTCTATATATGTACACCAGCCCTCTTTCAAGCCTGTACCCTATCGATCCCATTAACAACTAAGCTTAGCTCGTAACCTGAATCGCGTTAAGATTAAGACCTCGTAGGTACCGCGAACCAGCCTGAACAGAACAAGGTTACTATGTCCGCCTCTCTTTTAATCATAACATTTCATTTCCTTTTCTTAGTGCCACTGTTTGGGTTTGCATCATATTACTTAAACAAATGGAGTGCTTGTTATACTTATTATGCTTACCAAGCACCTTGAACGAGTAGAGAACAAATAAATGAATTTACATACATGAAATGTGACTTTATCGCTGGTATAACAGTGCCTTGATTGTGTAGCTCAAGTGGCCACTTGGCCAGGCTTTTTTTTTGAGTAGGCGCTTGTTACTTGCCGTTATTAAGCTGGTTAAATGAGATTAATGTCTAAAAAGATGTTAATTTACCGAATTTACTGTTCAAGTAACTTAATCTCACAGAGTGACGTCTTGACTTAACAAAGGAAAACTGAAACAAAAGGTTTTATTGTTTTACAGAATCATTCGTTAAAAACTCCTTGAACGGGTGCATTCACAAATATGTAAATTCATATACATAGACACCTAAATCTGAATCACTCTGTAAGGCCACAGAAATTCAAATAATTTATTTCAGATAACGATAATCCTTGTTCTGTGTGGCAATCTAACCATTGACGAGAAGCACCAGCCAATCGCTCAACATCTCCAACAGTGCGGTCAAATGTCAAATCTTAATTATTTGACTTTGACAACTCATGTACAAAGGCGAGCTCAGCAATGAGTTTTTTCTCAGCAAAACTGAGTGATAGAGAGAATCACATTCGAGGGTGAGATCCTGTGTACCTATAGGTAGTATAAACATAATAGTAGATAAATAGGTAAGTTTAATATTAAAGCATATACACGTACAATAATAAATATGAATATTACCTATATATATTGTTTTTAGATGTGAAATCATCCAAAGACATCCCCCGCCCTTGGGCGGAGCGGGAGTTAGCGTCACGATTTAACCGACATTTCCTTGAGGCGCGTGTTGAACACCACAGGACGTCGATGACTTGGGCTCAGTCCGAACGGTTACCGGACAACTGGTAGGCAAGCTACTCATTGCTCACAATCCGCAAACCCGCGCCGGCTGTGGCTGGAAATCGGGATTGGAATCCCGTCGGCTAGGACGTAAGGAGCAACGGTTCCCTCATACTTGAAACCCAATGAATTTTTAACCGCATGAATTGAATGAACCGCCTGCCCCTAGCTCCAAACTATGGCTTGTACCAAGGCCCGGCGCAAGAAATTATTGCCGCCGATCGCCCGACGAACCCGACGAGGACAACTTCTACCGTATGTTCCAATGTATACTACGGGGGGTCCACACAACAGTGACACTCGGGCGTTAGACCGAAAAAAGTGGTCTTTAATTTTCCTCTGGAACACCACCAGAGAGGGACAGTCACGAAGGGAGTGTGAGAGAGAGTTCCAGAGACGTTGTTGACGCTGTAGTCACAAAAAAGCCACCATTGCAGCTACCTATTACCTATACCTTACTACTATTGTATTACGTTAATAGCGTGAATAAACAATTAATTCCTGTTTCAATAGTCATAATGAGAGGTTCAAAAGCGGCACTCATCCAGCCCATACAGTAGTGTTTATTAGGGCACTCGCCGTCAAACGCTAAACTTGAATGAAGCATTGCTTGTTACAAATCTCTTCAATGGAGAAGCTAGATCAACATTAGGTGTATTAGGAGGAGGCCGACCGCATAAGGCAAAGGCAACGGCGTACTCGCCGTAGCCGTCGCCGCCGCGATCCTGCCGATATCCGGCCACCGTAGACACTGGCTCGCGGACGGTGAGCAATGGGTAGCTCGCCGTCCGGTCGTCTGTAAGACCGAGTCCTAGTCGTCAACGGCGCGCACCGTTCCCGCGCGCCTCAAGGAGTTGTCAGCAAACTGCAGGGGCCCTTCAGGGTCGAAGCCTCCCGGAGTCTAGAGGGAAGTGGGAAACTGTTACCTCGACTCCAGGAATAGGGCAAGGAAGGTACGGGGTAGGTTTTTTAGTCAGTAAGAGTCTGACACTAGTCTCCCGCTCCACCCAAGAGCGGGTTTCGTCATTGGATGATTTTCACCTACCATAAAAAAAAAAAAAAAAAAAAAAAAAAAACATTAGGTGTATTGCTGTTTGTTTTAAACTTTACTCGCTAATTTAAGTACGTACTTGCTGAACTTGTTAACTCTCTAGTTAGCGTGAGTAATGAAAATTATTAAGTGTAAGTAATGTAAGTAATACCTATCTATCTATAAAGTGAACAAAACGCTCGTTCAAAAGTCAAAATCACTCGGTATGCAATAGGATTTTTAAATAGCGGTTCAAAGGCTGTCTGTAAAAAAATTTGCTATGAAATTTTAATCTGCTACTTTAAATGTACTTCTGGTGTAGTCCTACAGTAGATCTATCTATAATTATTTTCTATGCTTACGCAACTAAAAGTCTCCATTGCATTGATTCAAATCAAGTTAAACACATATAACTCTCAATTACCTAATAAATAGAATATACTAAAGTAGGAATTGTTGAGGATGAGAAACCATCAAATACCATGCCCCGCTCTAGGTGGAGTGAGAGAGAATGCCTTCAGTTGCCCGTTTCGTTTCAGAGCTACGATGACTCTTTCGGACAACCTCGTAGCCACTGGGCTGATTAGCACTAAGACCGAAATCTACAATGTTCTTTTAGTTGCCCGTCATTCTGAGGGCTGCGGTAACTCCTTCGCATAATCCGCAGCCTTAACATAAATTATAATCTACAAGAAAAAAAAAGGAATACTTACAGCTGTTATGCGCATCATGGTGTTCCAGCGATAGCCAGGGTTGATGGTGCCTCAGCAGTTCATGCGAGTAGGAGTGGTGAGGGGGAGCGTACGGAGGTAGCTCCAGAGAGCATCCGCCCAAGGAGCCTTGCGGCGGCGCGGACTCCAGGCCTTTACCCTCGTTCAGGCCCAGGATGTCCGAGATCTGGAACCCTGGCCGCTGACCAGGCATCTTCATACTGTCCAGCAATCTGCGGCAAAGGAAACTGTGGGTTACATTTATGAAAATGGGGAAATGGTGACAACACATTTAGTTTATGTTTTTTTTTCTAAAAGCCATGATATTTCTTTATAGAAATCTTTTGTAACGAAAAGTAAGTATTTAAGTGATATGACCTTCAAAAAATAACAACTATAAAATTGTAATTTAACTTGATTTTGTAACTGAAGCTCTTAAGTTTTGAATTTGTGAAGGAAAGATTTAAACGCGCACCAAATCTGGTAATTTTAATCTGTTGTAATTGTTTTAAATTCACAGGTTAATCCATACTTCCTAACCAATTTGCTACCATCTTTTGACTGATTTGGTTGTTAGAATAAGCTGAATAACATACAAAAACTTTAACACTAAAAAAAACTTTATACAAAACCGATTTTTTCCAGTATTGAAATAACAAAAATGTTCTGAAAGCTACCTATAAACTGAAAAGTGAATTTAAAGCACTTAAGGGTGTATTACAAACGTAAAGAAAAAATTAATCTAAAAAAAATCTATTCAAGTGAATCACGTGACATCGTAGCCTAAGCACCCACTCTTCCACAAATAAACTTCAAACCTCACGTCATCTTAAGGAGCGACAAGTTTCGATGGTGTGTAATTGAAAGAAAACATTCCAAATTCCATCAATTCAACCATTATTGTTAAAGAGCACCTCTCGAGAATACGTGACGGGAAGAATGGAAGGTTTCTTTACATTGGAGTAGCGCTCCATCGGCTTGTCAATCAGTTACATGTAGCTGCGAGGTTCCCGCGGGGCCCGTACGTGACCTGATCAATGGCGGCCCACATGACTGCCTGCAGGTTGTAAACAACGCTATTAACAACCTCTCACTCAGAGAGGTGCAAAAACTGTCGCTGGAATGCCACGTCACGATCCTGAACAAGGATTAGGTATATAGGAGACCAGTGGGATGGATACGAAGGGAACGAACAACGTTAAAACGAAGAAAGTAGATAAATGGAACTTTCTCAAAAACAACTCGAACCAACAACTTGAAAAATTGTGAAGTGCTTGCATTTGAATGAGCCTAAAATTATAACCTAGAAAAACTTTTTTTAACATATCCTATCAAAAGTCTAAACGAATCACTTGGTCACTCTTGGTTCACTAATCATCACATATCCGTATCTCACCCGGGGAACGCGGAGCGGAAGGCGGCCGGGTAGAGCGCCGGCAGGAAGGCCGGGCCCCAGGGCGGCAGCAGGATGGGGCTCCAGGCCAGCAGCGACGCCGGCGGCAGCAGCGGCGGCGGCGACCGCGCGCTCTCACCCTCCTCGCACTTCATCTCCCGACAGGGAGAACTCGCCTTCGGGATAATCTTGACGGCGGTAGCTACACTCGCGACAACACGTGCTGCGCCTCGCGACGCCGCGTCCGCACTAAACAACCCTCGAGTGGTGCTCGGGGTGAAGAACACCCCGCGCCGCCCTCGTGCCTCGACAGCCTACTCAGCTCCGGACTAGCCTCGAGGGTGCTCCACTGACCTGCGCCAATGGCGACGCGCCGCCGACTGGGCGGGATTCCCGGCGGCCAATCGCGCCGCGGCTGAAGCCTTCCCAACAAAAAAAACTGGAGTATACACTTTGAATAGAGGAGCTTTCGACGTAGCGCGTTATGTTATGTCGCTTTTTGTAATGAGTGCGAGCATTAAGGCCATTGTTGAGCCCGGCTTCGTTATGGACGCCGCCGCTCCAAATGCCCGGATAACGATTTTCATTTAGAGTGTTTTAATAAGCCCGTGTAAGCTTATGTTAGCTAAGCTAAATATTTGAAACGATTTTTTTGTTACCAATCTCTAGCAGTACAAAATGTTTAGAGACTTTGTGTACTTACTTATTTTAAAATACCTCTCTATACGGTTGTAGTTTTTTATACTAACTTGATATTTTTTCAAGTTTAGGGCAATTCTAAACATCTTTTGATATTGCACATGTGTTTTTTTTCACACTTTTGCGAAATGACTTAACTTTTTTTGACGTATAAAGGTTTTTGATTTCCAGTAGATGTCTCGTCTTGGGTCTGAAGACTTCCTAAAATGCAGTACCTATAGCTTGCTTTCACTACCACAACCCTTTCACAATTCCAAATATAAACGTGACCATAAAGTAGATACAAATCTTTAGTTCCTTTAAAATCTTCTTAGACAAAACGATCCATCGCAACGGGGATCAAGAAATTCAAATCTCTTGCACATGTTGAAGTACCTACTTTAGCAATTGAAAGTTTCAAAACAATGCGGTGTTCTGGGAACAGGTAGAGGCTCCTCAGTTATCAGTTTATGCCTTGCACGTGTGCGCAGGCGATTGTTTCGGCGCTCCTTTACATTAAAAATGGTTATTGTTACGAATTACTTTACTATTGTCATTGTTTCTAGTCTTAAAGAGACTTTAAAATTATCCTAAACGAACACATGTTTGGACTTGAAGCTTATTCAAATTTAGTAATAAAAAAAAATACTTTGTTTTGGTCATAATAAAATGAATTACTCTGGATTGTCAATGTAATATAGTAAGGTTTTAAGAAAAAAACAAACGTAAAATAATAATTTAAATATGAATGGAAGGTAAAACAAATGTTGTTATAAAAGAAAAAAATAATTGTTTGTGTGTAGGTTTTTTTTTGTTACTAATTACTAATTTCAAATCGTACCTAACCGAACCTAACGTAGGTTCGGTTAGGTACGAAAATTTTTAAACCGATGGCAAGCTGCATCATCACTGTATATCATAAGCTACTTTTATTTTTTTACAGTAGAAAACGTTCTTGGAAGGAAAGCCATGAGAATGTAGATCTAGTTTTTTTATTCTCAGATTTATAAATCAAGCTGGACTTGAGGACGTATTCCGTGGAAAATAATCTAATGACGCGCTCTGTTCTGAGTGTAGGTAGCGGGAGGGAGTGTCAGACTTTTACTGACTAAAACTCGCCGGTGTTTTTTCAGTTCTGCTTTGAACCACGGTTATTCTATCTAATAGTCTCTGGATGTAGCTTCACACTAGACTTGAACACAAACTGAACCCCGCCAATCTAAGCTGAACACCTGGCGAACCAAGCGTGAAATATTTTTGGGACAAAAAATATTTTTAATGACAAATAAAGCCTATGCCACTGAACAATTATATAAAAAAATAACAAAATCTTATTTCCAAATTTTACTTCCGTCAAAATAAAGTATAAAGTAATATATAAAGAAAAAAAAGAAGAAAATATTGAGTATTGAAAATTACAAATTTTAAAAACCGCTTTGTAAGTGTAGATAATATTGAAGTCTAAAATATGCTTCATTCCGTGATGAAGAATACCTTTATCACCGAGCAGATACAAAATATAACATCGAAATTTACTTTTTCTTTTAAGAATTGTAACACATTAAACTTATACAATAAGAACAATAGACCACCACTCAAACTACTGTTGAAGTACTCACAACCACTAAATCTGTCTTTATAATAGAAACAACAGAAGTTTGTTTTACAACTTGAAGGTATGCAAAGGGAGATTAAAAACGTAAAATAATTAGGACAATAGAACCTAATTGTGTTAGAATTGAGAGCCCTGTAATAGTGGGCAGAGTATATTGCTTGCAAAACAAATGGTCGATAAGGACGAAAGGTTTTTGAGTGGCGCCCACGTACCGGAAGATGCAGCCTCTCTAGAACGGAGCGAGAGAGCGTAACTAGGTATCAGACTTTTATTGACTAAAACTGTACCAACGTTCCTTCTTTGCTTTTGATTCCAAGAACACAGGTTTCCCTTTAGGAACCCAATCCATGGCCGCAGTAGGCTTCGGCCCTGCGCCGAGCAGGGCCGAGCCTATAAGATAGATAGGTTACAAATGACTAATACGTCATGGGTAAATGTGATAAGAGATTCAAAAATTCTTACAACAATTTTACCTAGTTATAACAATATAAAGTAATTACGGAACTCTCGATCTCTCGATACAGGGAATCAAAGTGGACTTACAGGAATTCAAAATGTATTTTCTGAAAGATTAAATTCTTAATTCATTTCTTATTTATTACTCCAAAAAACTTATAAAAAAATTATAATAATAAAATTATAAAAAGTGAATTACAAAAATACAAAGTTTGTGTACATAGGCGAGCTCAAATCAAAGTTGAGTTTTCTTGCAGCAAACTATTGAGTGACATAGAGACACTACAATAGAGGATAAGACCACAAAAAAATGGAATTAAATCACAAATCAATCTATTCATTCATTCGCACTGGTTAAAACAATCAGTAGGTAAGTACACATATCATTACATTTTCCGTCTCACTTTTAAATATGCCTTCAACTACTCAACAATCCTAATTACGCCGTAATCCTAAATAAATAACAAAACATTGATTAAATCAAGTTATAAATAAATCCATTACAAATACAAAAGTAACAATGAAGAAGCGTATTGTATTAAGAAGTTAGTTTTACGACTTGCAGGTGTGCAACAGAAGATTAGAGAAAAACAAAAGAATTACGGGAACCACCAATATTACAATACAATAAAGTAGACCTCACTTTTGTTTAATATTTTGCAGCACTCGACGATTTGTAGTTGCTGGCAGAAACTCTTTTATTAAGTCTTTATAACTATTGAATTATTAATCTGAGTTTCTTTTTAATAAAAAAATGTTGGTAGTCTTCAGTTTGTAATCTACTTCAATAATCTTGAAGTTAAATTTTCTTTTATATTTTAAATTATTCACATTCACAAGACACCGAAACCTGGGACATCCCTCTGTAGGCCAACAACCATAATTATGTAAGCCAAAAAAATATTTGTCCTAATTATTACATCTGTAATTAAAGCACGAGTATGTAACAAATATGTAAATAGTATCTATCTTTATTGCATCTTTAACATTTCGAATACCGCAATTAGAGACTTAATAGAAAGACAATACATGTGCGAACGCCGTGTTCGCTCAGGGCTCAAGAGTTTAATTTACTTAAATTATAAGTTTCTAAGAGTTTTTATTATTTCAATAAATAAATAAATAATTTTATTTATCACCATTACCATCTATGAGATTTTTTTTTAATCTATGAGATATGGTGTTTAAAAAGAGCAATTTGAGGCAAAATCACTATCAATCCTCACTAGAAACAATATTTTCCTATCGTATTCAAGTCAATGCAATATTTTGCAAACCCTTCAAAAGTACATTTGTTTAACAAGATCGCATTTTTGGGTTTCTAACTTGTGACATATTGCTGGATAGGTATTTAAAAATGAATACTGCTTTTACTAAAATATTGTTTTGGTAATGTTAATAGGTACTTTCGGAAATAATCGCTCCGAAAGTAAGGAACAATACCCGCCCCTAACTTTTGAACAATAACTTTAGAAAATATTTAAAAAATCTCAAAAGTAGAACTTTATAATGACTTTCTAGAAAAAATATTTTGAACTTATTAACCGTTTAATTTTAATAATTTAACCGTTTATGCAAGCATTTTTTTAAAATTAGTTACATACATACACATATTTTATTATTCTGAACGTATCTTCTTCGTTAGTGTAGAAGGGTACTTCGCTCCGCTTCGAGCTACCTCGCGTTTTTTTGATATCACAATACATATAGGACAACACGTACAACACATATTATACGTACTACCTTTTCTCAGCGATTTCACCCACGACAAAGTAAAAAAAACCTATGAGAACTGTACTTCCGGTATTCTATGTCCTATCCCAGGTGTGGTCTACCCTGGTGTCAAGTTTGAGTGTGAAGGAGTAATAAACATACAAACTTTCGCATTTATAATGTTAGTTTTAAAGCTTACTATATACCAGCAAGCAAAAGTAAACGGAAGAAATTTACGTAAATGATGTCGAAAGCTCTGCGTGCACAGCTCGTAGCCTACCACAGACCGTTGCTCATAGCAAGCTTTGCCAAGGAATTAAGATTTAAAACTGGTAAAAAAGGGTACCGAGAACACTGGAAAGGATGGAGGGAGGCCTTTGCCCAGCAGTGGGACAGTATGGTCTAAAAAAAGAGTATATTGAAATTTTTAAAAGTATATTTTGTCCATTTACTTATATTGAAGACGTGGACAGATATAATTGCATTTGTTATTCATAGCCCATATCAAGCTTTACTAAGTAACTGTACCTATATAATACCTTTTTTATCTTCTGATTTGATCACGCTTGGAAACTCCGTGCATATACTTACTATTTATCTATTGCTATTCAAATGACATTAAACTCTTAAGCTCCTAGCGAACGCCGGCGTTCGCACATCTATTGACTTTCTACCATGTCTCTAATTAGGGTAGATATAAGTACAAAAGGTCTATTAAGTCTTCTGATGATGCTCATAGTAACTAAAATGTGACTTGTCGAAACATACGAGTAACTAGAGTTACTAGGCCGCGCGGTGCGAATTTTTTTAAAGAAATTCTATAACCTTGTCAAACTACAAATCATAATACATACAACAATATAATAGTTAGGTACGTATTTCGAAAATGTGGCCGTATAAAAGTACAACCGCAGAAACATAGACGAGTTTAAATAGTAAAATTTGGACATCCAGAGTGTAAGTACACAACACAGTATACTCAATTACACAACACAGTAGATAAAATAGTGTTTATTATAAGATTCACGTTATTTACGCAAGCTAAGGTAATGACGTGCAATAAAATAACTGAATCTATTGATTTCTCGCAATTCCATACTTGTTAAAGGTATATTGGATAATAAGAGTTTTTTTTTATAAGTAAAAGAGATTACATGGGTTACCGTGGACTGAACCTATTTCACCTATTTGTAATTAATTTTAGACTCAACGCTACAATATACCACATTAGTTTTAATATACGCAAAACGTTAAACACGTGCCCAGTACTTTATATAAAGAATCTATGTACTTAATTTCATAACTGTATCTTGAAAAAACCACTAAGTTATAGCTTGTTATTTTGGTTGTCCGCACAAATATATCGATGCCTCCCACGTAAGTTGTTGTAACCCACAAAATGGCGATTTTGGGTTTTTTATGTAAAAGTGTCTAATTTTATGTAAACTATCCTACAAAAAAACAAAAAATCCAAAAAACCTATTATTTAAGGTACTTTTGAAACGTATAATGTTGTATATTTCGAACAATTCCGGCGTAGACTGTAGTATTTATTACTTGCAATGGTTTACAACGGGGAAAAGCGCACGTGCGTCCGTTGTATGTAACACATATCACAGATTACGCTGGAATTTGGTATCAGTTGCACCTCTCACGCAATTTTTACGTCGTTAATTTAATATTCCAGTAATAACTATTCCGCTTAATCTTCTCTTTAACTAACATGATAACCATTTAAAATATGGTATTGATCCCATACAACAATTTACGTCGCTAATTTTAAAATTATTTTATGTTAAGTGATACGTAAAACATTTTACTTCGATGCTAGATATGTAAAAGTAAGTTGTAACATCACATACAACGATTTACGTCGCTATTCGTTTGAAATAAGTACGTTGTATGTATTTTTCAGGGAGTGTTTTATGAATATCACTGAAGTCAGAGTCATTCTAGGTAACCATTTTCAATGAATCTGAGAAGTTTTAAATGACTAAATTAACAGATGATGGCATATTTGGAACTTTGGACCTTGAAACTGCTCACTTACTCGTATTTCATAGCTGTGTAGTATAATAACCATTTGGATTACGACTGTTATAGCCATTTTTGTTTATATTATATCATTATTATTATAGCTAGCCTGTGCTGTCCTACTGCTGGGCAAAGGCCTCCCTCCATTCTTTCCAGTTATCTTAGTTACTCGCTTTATCATACCAAGTATCAAGGAAGGCATCCAGGTCGTGTCGAGAAAATGTGGGCCTGGAACACAAAAGGCACCGAAAGATTACATGTGTGATTACACCAGTACTTTCCTTCTTGCTCGTGTTTATTGCTAGTTTCCCAAATCAAAAAACATTGTTCGTAACTTTTACCTTAGTCACCACCTGCATGTTTCTGCACTGTTGAACTCTTCAAGCTAAGTCTACTATCAGTGATTTGATTGAATAAAGTATCGTTTGAAAAAGGTAATGAAAAAAATACACATTTAAAGACTAGAGATTTTTCAAACAGGTCAATCGTCAAAGAAAAACCTTTCTAGTAAAATATCAAAAACAGCCAGTAGGAAAACTGGTCTATTGAGTCTGCTGTAAGCACTATTTTAATGAATTTAACTAAAAAGGTGACGGAGAAAACGATGTATAACTATGGCTAATTTAGTTATAGGAGAGCCAAGCTTAGAATTTATGCTGATACTATTGTGAGACATAAGTAAATAAGAATAAATTGTCTGTTGCCGTTGCTGAAACTTCAAACTTCAGACGTGTATAAACAACAGTTTCCCCATTTCTATAAGTGATTAAGTTCTTAATAAGGTGTTAGTTAAATTTGATATACCAACAGCAGTATTAATCCCAGATCAAAGAGATATTTAACAGCCTGTGAAAAAGTCTGGGTCTGTCAAAACCATGGTTTGTTACCATTTCAAGTCTTTTCAACTGTTTGCAAGTTGAGTCACACTATGTTTGACTAAATTCACTAATGTTATATTAAGACAGAGGTTTAAACTTTTAGTATATATAGTAATAACGTATAGCTTTTGCCTAAAGGGTACACAGAGAAAACAAGATCTGAAAGATCATAATATCGTAAAAATAAAAGAGGTACCAGTTTGTTCTGAAGATTCAATATTATGTTTTATCAGACTGCAAGGTGATGACCACTTCTTTCAGCCACAATACCTTAAGGTGCCGAAATGCTGATGATATGAATACACCAGTTAGGTGCATGAAACCAGCTTTTTAGGGTCGGGAAATAATCCCTCTATTGTACTTATATTACGAGCAAAACTTAATATTTGCGGGCTTTTCTAGATTCAGTGTAAATTATTAAACATTACTTATTTACCTATCGTTTGTCTTGGATATGGTTACGAAAAGAAGAAGAATAAAGCATATTACAGCTACAAGTATAGTCACTTGAAAAAATGGAGAGAGGAAAAGATTAAAAAGTGATAGTGAGACGGGTGATACGACAAAATAGAAGAATAAGCTTGTTCCACCGACTCCAAATCACATTGGACTAAGATAGGAACATGATGATGGCTTTTCTATTTTTAAATCTCATTGGTTAATAGAATTTTCTTAATCATTTTGGTGACGATACTTTTTTGAGTTTTGATTATTTAAACTGTAGTAAAAATTTGGTTAAAGGACGATGTAATTAATTGAAAGTATAATTTAAATTTAGAAAACGCTTAAATTTTTATTTTTGATTTTTTAAAATGATTTTTAATCTTAATCCTTAATGTTTTCCTAATCTTTAAAATATCGTTTCTTATTCTAAACTCTAAATCCTAAAATGTAAAATTTTGACAACCTTGATTGAAAATATTCTGCTTTTTTGTATTTCGGTAACGTATCAACGAAAAGGTATCGTCCTAAATGAAATTAGGCTGAAAAAACATTGTATTTATTTTATTATATCAAGTAATGATACACATACCATACCTTTCTTTTATTTGTAATCGACGTAAATTCATGTAAGTATCAGATATGATCCAAATCGGCTCTTGAACTCCCGTGTATAATAATGTAAGTGATAGTTACAACATTTTGTGAGGACCTCATGTCGCGGTAAACAGTTGTAACAACAAAATTCAAGAAACCGTTAAAATTATAAAGTAATGACATGTAGTAAACAATAACATAATAAAAACTATACGCTCATACCGAATTTCAAAAAGATTCTTTGAAAAATGTGGCTTGTATCGCTAAAAGTATCTTTGAAACGCTCTCCTGTAAAATTGCATTTTTGGGGTTACAACAACTTACGTGGGAGGCATCGATATGATCACCGCGCCATCCGAGCGACTGAGGGGTTATTCTTCTCTCGCACCCAGCTGTGCGCCACCACTGTACACTATTGTGACCTATATAATATTATATAACTTGTGTCCTTTCCTAAATATTCTTGAAAAAAAAAATACATGGTGCAAAAATTATATTGGAGTCGATCTGAATAAAAAACCATTTCAGGTCACACATAAAACAAAGTCGCTTCCCGCCGCCGCGCCGTCCCTATGTATGCTTAAATCGTTTTCTTCTCACAGTGATCGTAGCTTCGGAATATGCAATTAGCATCATTTTTCTGGCTGACTGACTACTTAACAATTGGAAAGTGTCTTATTGGTTTATTTAAAACCAATGCTTTGATTGATTCTTGCTCTTAAAGCGTAGCTCGTTCGCTAACGGGAGCCTACGGGCTACACTTAGCAAACTTGCTAAGTTATTCACATTGCCGTCTATTTTTGCTGATAAAATAAGGTATCTGCTTTTTCAATTAATACCTATCTAGTAACTGGGGCTAAATCATTATTTTTTCATTCAAATTAGATATTGAATTGTTACTGATGCTTCTAATTAGATATCTTTCTTCTTGTTCTTTATTAGTTTCTACTTAGAAAAAAATACAAACCGACACTCTAACTAGATACGTATCGTACTCATACGTATGTTTTCCAAATCAGGATTGCTTAGATATGGTTATATCTAGGCAATTATTTTTAATTTCGCTATTTTCCATCAATTTGAGCACCGATCCATCTGCCATATTACTTAGCCTTTCGACTTTGGTAATTACAGACAAAATTAAAGAACAATATTTGTGCTACAATATACGGAACATATTCATTACGGCTACACAACCAGCAGACGACCTTAATATTGAACATAGGCGGATGGCAATCAGTAGATAGTTAGAGATTTTATAGAAACGTAAACAAAGCTAAACATTTCTCAAAAATGATAAACCAAAATACAAGTGAAGCCGTAGGTAAAGGGCACGGGGCATGCATCATTTTCCCTGTGAAAGCGCAGCAATAACAAAGGGCAATTATTTATATTAGAACGAACCCCTAAGTGGCGTGCTGCTCACGAAATGTTTAATTGACTTATTGAGAATGAGTTTTTAAATCTATCGCTACAATCGCGCGCGCTCATCGCTTTGTGAGGGACCGCAGTATATGGCAAGTTATCAGATGGTTTATGATAGAGTACATTACGCACTCCATAAAAAAACTAGCTTTTGTCAGCGGCTTCCCCCGCGTACATAAAATATAGCCTATGTCACTTAGGAGTAAAGCAGCTTTCTATTGTTGCTAAAATTTTTCCAATCGGGCCAGTAGTTCCAGAGATTAGCCTACTAGAAACAAAAAAACAAACTTTACCTCTTTATTATATTAGTGTAGATAAACTCGTAAAAAAATAAATGTAAGTATTTTTTATTGCTATTAAAAACTGTTATTGGCATTTTTTTAAGCCTTTATTTTTATACGAGTTTTTAAGCATTAAAATTCGCAGCCTAACTTCAGACTCACCAAGATCCGACAGCCGTACTGAATTTACCTATGGTTTCTTTAAACTTTTGGCGACGCTCTGAAATTAGACCTAGGTTTAAGGATTTTATTTTACTTTTCGCCTATATTCTTCATAAAAAACCGGTTCGCATTAAAATGACAACAGTTTAATCAAAAAGGTTTTTTTTTGTTGGTTTGAATTTTCCATAACTGAATAGGCAATGACTGCTCGCTGATAAGTAAATATTATGGTAGATACATAAAAGTCTTATTAGAATAAAAAATCAGTATAGATACGTAACTAATTCAAAAATAACTATGATTTATTTATTTATAACGCTAAAAGAGACAAGTACTCAAAATAACACACGTCAAGTTATGAGATACAAATTACTGGCAAACTACATTATATTAAGTAACAATACAGCTAAAAATTATTTCTGAATAGTTGCCAGTCGGCACGACGATAACTGTCACCACGCGACACCTACGCGACATGCCACGTTACAACAAAATACTGGCCATTGATTATCAAAAACTGGTTTTGAAATTCGCTATAAATAATTCTTTTTCAGACTATGCAAATATTTATAATATGATTTTTGAAGCTCACGTATAGTTCGTTTTTTAATCCTAGACTATGATTCGACAACTTAAAATTTCAAACTCCAGAAAGTTGGGAACATATTTCTAGAGTGTGACGTTCCAAGTTGTCAAAACGTAGTCTAGAGTTAAAAAACGAACTATAATTATGAATATTTTTTTTTATCTATCGAGAAATATTATATCTATGGCTAATTGCCGTAACGGTCCTAGAGTACAATCAACAAAAACCTTCCTAGAGTACAATCAGTCGTTCTGGGGACCATGTTTAGCTTTTCTTTAAATCTATATAATTATTTAACGTTATTAACATTATCCTGCCAAAACTGATTAGGTTAGGAATCCATTTCTTCCAAATCATAGAGAGAAAAACAATTTCCCTAACTTTTGAAATTGCCTACATTAAGCAACTTAAGCAATATTCTCCGCCAATTCAATCTTACAATTTGTATAAAACTCTAACTTCCTAAGTTTGATTGTATTTTACGTAGGTATACTATAATAGAGAGGTAAGCTGCGAGGGCCAGATTTGTGAGGGGCGGGAGGCAGGTGCAATAGCCCTCTGTTACACGGGTCACTAGTCAGTAAGCTTTACTAAAACACATTGCATCTCCCACACGATAAATGTAGTACTATAAATTAATCATAATTATTATAACTTGGAAGTAATTGAGTACTACATTAAATGAATCTTACTTCTTACTAATATTATAAATGCGAAAGTTACGATGTTTGGATGTTTGTTACTCAATCACGCCAAAACGGCTGGACGGATCTTTATGAAATACTAGCTCTTGTCAGCGGCTTCGCCCGCGTACATAAAATATAGCCTATGTCACTCAGGAGTAAAGCAGCTTTCTATTGTTGCTAATTTTTTTCCAATCAGACCAGTAGTTCCAAAGATTACCTCCTACAAACAAAAAAACATAAAAACAAAGAAACAAAAAAACAAACTTTACCTCTTTATTATATTAGTGTAGATGGCACAGGCATAGGATACACTCTGGAATAGGACATTGGCTACTTTTTATCCCGGAAACCCCAACCCCAAACCCAATACCACGCGGGCGAAGCCGCGGGCAAAAGCTAGTTATTACATAAATTGTCAATCCTTTTCTTGAATGTGTTTTTTTTTTAATACCGTAATTAGAGACATAATAGAATCGCTTGGGGCTCAAGAGTTAAATCATGATTTATATAAGAAAATCGCAGAATTTTTGTTTGTATTAGCAAATACATCAGATAATGAAACTAAACATAAATAAAACCTTACTTGTCCGGGAGGGTTTAGTACGCGAGACTGAGTCGGCCAGGTGTAATGTTAACTCGTAATCAGTAAGGGCGGGGTGTTTAATGAATCATTATTGTTCAAGTTCACCAACTGCGCATGTTACTTTATGTCACAATATGCTGCAATTATTGATGAATCTAAATCATGTCCCATACCTACATAAAACCATTAAATACGTCAGACGGATTTTTTTGTAAGACATATGAAACGGTACGTACTATTTTGCCTCCAGCAAAATACATATTACATGGTATTTTGTGGTAGTCACAGAAAATAAAAATACGATCGTTTTATATTTTCATTGGTTAATGATAAAATAATAGGGGCTGATATTAAGCACGATAGAAATGTAATTTGTATAAAAGTAGAATGTTGTATTGAGGAGTCGCGCCGCTCGTACCAAGCGCCGCGCCGTCGACGATGCCGCGAGAAAAAAATTACCTCATGACCAAGCTAACCGGCTGCCATTACCCGAGCTAAACATCACAATGTCAACAAATTACACGAAAACCTTTGTATAACATCAGGTTTTATGAACTGCGAAATGTGGCTAGAGAAATGTAAGTTCAAGGGTATTAAGTTCGCTTAATAGAGTAACAAACATAAATCAGGCGCAGACATCACACCGCATTCGTGACCTGGATAGTTTGACGGAAAAAGAAACAAACGACAGCCGGCAACACGTCAGTCAGCACCTATGATACTTAAAGCGAATTTATAGCTGGAGAAACTCCTTTATCCAAGTTTGTAGCTCCGCGAGTGAATAGAGTAGGTCGATGGGGTTTCACGAATATTTCGTTATGGCAATCTGGTTAGGCGCACTGAGCCTAAATGGGTGAAAGCACGCTAACCCGCGAAGAGGGTTTCCAAACCAATTAAGGGCTCCACGAAGGCATGGGAGAGCCCGCAGCTGGTGGATTACGAGCTCGATGGTACTCAGTGCGCCGATTCACCGCCGACGGGACTAAGTGTGCGACACGCGAACCCGACCCGATCGACCGGAACGAGCGTGCTACCCGCACTAAACGTAACAACATGTATAATGGTTTCGATGTATTCAAGCTTTATTAACATCAGTGGAAAGGTTTACATATGTGCCTATGTATATCTAAATCTACAACAAAACCCTTTTTTTCTGGTAAAACTAAAAATCATTAAATTGTTGCTCCTAGTCTGAGTGAAGCGAGAAGGGAGTGTTAGATTTTTGCTGAAATAACCAACTTGTGTTCGTTCAATTGCGCTTGCCGTCCAGAGCCACGGTTACCTTTTTTGAACTACCCCATACATAGCACAGCAACAAGAAATTCTTAAACCGATACTAATTGTTCAAAGAACAAGGATCTTACCATGACCCGTTAAATTGTCTGTCGAGCGTCCGGGACAAAGAGATTGAGCGATACACCCTATTTAGCTCTATGTTTTCAACAATTCAGTTTAGGTCCTAAAATGAATCGCGTTAAGAGCTTATTGTGGAAGGGCTTAAGTGCTGAATACTCTAAAAACTTGGTTTTTCAACATTAGGTTCTATAACCAAACAGCGTAAAAGGAGTAAGTAATATTGTATAATTTTCCTCAATCTGAAAATACTTTCTATTTCAAGTCGATCTATCAAACAGGTAAATACATGATGCACACACCCATATTTTATATAACTTGTATCAAAATAAATGATTCATCAGTTATTGCGAAACAAACTGTATCTCTACATAATAATAACTACAGTATTCAAGACGGTAGCGGTTCGTAGCTTGTCTCTTCTAGGAATCCATGCACATGTTCGAATATTTGTTAAATAACCTCTTTCGATAAAAGCTCTAAAAAGAAGGTAGAAAATTGTATTAGAAACTAAACTAGCAATATCGTGAAAAATCCGAAAGCTAGCAACGTTTCACTCTAATATGATTTCGTATGGAAAATTCGTTTCAATAAAGAAAATAACATGAAAGTCATTCTAAAACCTGAAAGACATAAAGTCGTTTCACCGCGCTCGTTGTCAATTCCAGTGCACTCTGCTAAATTCGTCCGCAAGACATTTTTCAACGATATTGTCGGGATCGCGTGCTGTCATTATTATGCACTTCGTTTTCATAAATGTAGTAGCTTTTGCCAGTGCCTTTGCTTGCGTGCTTGTAGTACTTCCAGCCATTATAAAATACAGCATATAGATATGTTATTACAGACGTTTAAGCTATATTACTGTAAAGGGCTTGCGGACGGCGAGTAATGATTAGCTCGTCTAGTAACAGTGCGGACCAAGCCCAAGTCGCCGACGGCTTGTTGTTGTTGTTGTTGTCCCACGCGCCTCAAGGAGTTGTCAGCAAAATGTAGAGGCCCAACTGCAGGGTCGAAGCCAACTGGGGCTTTGCATAAGTTTCTGATAGGACGGTCCAACCTCGGTATGAAGGCGAAGAATGGACGGGTGGGCTGTTTAGTCAAAGGTTTGACACTATTTCCCGGTCTGCCCAAGGGCGGGATTTGTCATTGGATGATTTTTCCCCCCATAAAAAAGCTTAATCTATACCCACTCTGCATTTGAGCGTGAAGAAGTAAGAAACACAAGTGTTTATTCTCCTTTGTAATGCCTGAAATAGAAAGAACCCTATACGTATAGTTCTAAATTCTATTTAGAACAAAATATTAATTACTAAATAATTTATTAAGTTGGTTTAACTGGGATAAAAATGATATTTTATTTACCTGTTATGAAGTTCCTAACACAATAATTATATCAATAAGTTTTGTTTTAACGGTAATCCAAGGTAGGTGATGACATTTGTGTGTAGGTACCAATTTTTATAAATCAAAGTAGTGTTTGCTAATGTACTGGTATCAAAATAAATACTTACGCATAGGAGTTGTATTTATAGTCTTCCTCTATCTGCGGCTGTCGTACTTGGTAGCCGGGGTCAGCGCCATAGTCCGGCGGGATTATAGACCAGCTGTTCTCATAGTTGTAATAGTCCCCATAGACCATCTCACCTTCGCCCATCATTCTCATCATACACTACCAACGTCCACGTTATTATAAATTACTCTTTATTCTACACGGAACACTTAAAAACTACTACAGATTTAATAAACGTAGATTTTGAGAAGATACACAAATAAATTAAAAAAGTTTACAGCCTCAAATCACCGCTGATAAGGCAATTTCATAACAAAACTTAATTATTTGATAGATAATGATTGCAAGCGCGAGGAGCCCTGCAGGGACCACGACCGGTGAGCTATCGACTGATCGATGCTCCACCGGTCCTTATCAATAAAATTGTATCGTTATCATATCTAACAGCTTTCCCCCGCGATATGGGACTTTTATAATAGGTACACACTACGACAACTCGACGCCAGTGTTGTAGGTACTCGATAGTTTATCTGTGTCAGATGTAATGTACGCGAAACGTGCCAGTGTCACCGTGTCTTATGACATCCTGGAATGACAGGTGACGGACTATGGGCTTGATAAATAGGTGACGAAAACTGTTACGATTATCTTAGCACGTACGAGGCGCTGTTCCCGGTTTAGGAGTTTAGACTTCATACGTCTCTATGAAATAGATTTATTTAAATACTATCTGTCTCAGCAAACGTTATTTTATTAGATAAACTAGCTGACCCGGCAAACTTAGTAATACATAATAATTTTTTTTTTAAACCTTCCCTGAATTATAACGAATATTTCAATACCCAAATTAGCCAAATCGGTCTAGCCGATCTCGAGTTTTATCGAGATTAATGAACAGCTATTCATTTTTATATATAAGATTATCAAAGAAAAATTAGGAGTGTGGGTAGGAATGTAAAAATACCCTACGACCTATTCCCGGACCAATTAAATATGTATGAAAACAAAATCATAAAAATCGGTCAAGCCCTTTCGGAAAATTTCGATTAAAAACACTATGACACGAGATTTTTATATATTAGAAGATTTAATAAAAGGCTTTTTATCTTTTATGTAAATAAAGGCCAAGGTTTTAGATAAATAAATAGAAAACGCTCGTAATACGGTAGAGTGAACCGTAAGGCGTAAACACTGTGTTCCGAAGACGCAATATTTAGTTTATTAGATTAATAAAATATGAAATAAAAACACAAAAAGCAATCAACAATATTATTATCAAAGTTAATTTGCTACTGTTTCATTTACTATAAACTCTTGATAAAATTGTTAACCAACAAAATCATGTCGATTAAATAATTTATAAAAGCTACCAAATGAATGATGCTTTTGATATAACATTGTACATTTACAAACCGGACCTCATACAAAAAGGCGGTTATGTACCTCTGGTGGGACTCGAACCCACAATCCTCGGCTTAGGAGGCCGATGCCTTATCCATTGGGCCACAGAGGCGAGCAGCTGAGTGGCGCGAGTAGACGCACCCGTTCGGCGGCGCTGACGACGTCGTTGCGTCACCGCGCGTCACCGGGCGCGTGCGACCACACATATACACCCACACTGATTATGTATTACATTACTCATACATACATAATTAATGTCAATACATAAGTTCAATGTCACATGATCAAAAGCAGAGCGACCAGGACGCAAGTTTGTCTCTCAAAGTACCAATACTTCCATTTGTGGAACCACTTAGATATAACCACCTAACCTATTTGTTTTTGTAAATATGTTGAGTTAAAATTAACTACATGTGACGTCAAGGCGGACTTCCCAATTTTTTACGGTATGATATCTGCTGTGATAATATGGGTTCCTACATACAGTTTTCTGACTACTGACTAACATGATTTGAGTCGAGTTGTTTCTAATGTACTACAAATTTACATATTATTAGTTTGATTGATTACTCTACGCGAGCTATTAATCAATAGTAGACCTGATTATTTTTATCGCAACATTTGTTACTGATAATTTAATTCTTATCGGTCGTTTAAAAAATCTTTACACTACCTTTAATCTTTTTAAGAGATTCATTCATATTTTGTCGACTACTTCAATCATCGAAATAAATTAGTTAGCTAGAAAAAAATGGCAAACAAAAGGCTTATTTTTGTATCAATGAAAATGGTGGGTGCTACGCTATACGTGGCAGATACGTCAATGTATCTCATTTCCAAACTGGTACCCACGTCTCGGTCTAATTTTAGTATCACAGCTATTGACACGGCACGACATCGATATACGAGCTATTTCGAAATATACTTCGTTAGTTACCAACAATACAAGTTTAAAACTCATCATAAGTTTGCTAGACTTTAATAAATCGCCTTTTGTTCTGTCCAAAAGTGGTTCAAGGTGAAAGCTTGGCTACCTGAAGGTAACCGCGAAATGAAATCAATCTATGTCAAAATACACTGGTTTATCTATCTTTTATATTTTTTTCTTTATCGTACACTATTTTCTATTAGGAGAAGAAATTAGACAACAATTTGTTTTTGTATTTTTTTATAAATATTTTTCTTACATAACTAGTACATACCTACATGGCTAAGTAATTGTATATAACATATCTATGTAAATGTATAGGTACTTAATTTATAAATTAAACACTTACAAAATATTTTTCAGCTATGTGGGTAGAAAGAACATCTAAATTAAAAGATAGAGTTGTAATTTTCTTAAAAAACACGAATCTTACATTTGATTTCACTTAAAACTACCCGCAAATGACTCGATTATTTTCGCAGCCAAGTTTTGCCCCAGCATCGCATCGAAATATGTATACGAGTAAAGAGCCTATGGTAATATGGTATCACTGTCGTCCAACAAACCAACAGCCTGCTGAGTTAAGCATTATCCAACAGACCACATTTCGGTTCATGAATTGGTTATAGCCACTGCGCCCGAGTTTATTTTAAAGATATTGTATAATATTTTATATATAATTTTTGTATTTATCAAGTTTACAACTGAAATGTACAATTTTACCGTTAGGATATCTGACGAAGGCGGACTGGTTGCCGAAACGTTTCTTACACACAGGGCACACATCGCCGTCATTTATAACTATGCTCTTCGATTGGTAGAAATGTTCTAGTTCTTCAGTCTGTAAATAATAAAAGTTAAAATAAAATAAAGGTTATATAATTATCACCAGCGTAAGATTAGCATAGCATATTAAATCCACAAAATGATTTTATAATAACAATATAAGTTATGGATAAATCTAAAAGCCTAAAAGTCTTCAGGAGAGGCCGAGGCAGAGAGGGTAGAGGAGGATATTGCAAAGTTACCATTAACCAGTGATCAGAGCAAAGCAAGAACACACAAAGTTGTTTATTTTCTTGTGCGGGTTTCGACAGTTGCGATGTTAGAGTTCATACACACGATCGGCATGTTACTAACAGCGAGGTATCGAAGGCTGAATTACCTCTACTTTTGGACATGTGTATCAGGTCTTATATCCACTAACATCATGTTCAATATATTATAAAACTCAGTATAGAATGCAAATCAACGGAGACGTCTGAAAATTCTGCTCCTCAATCGTTTCATCATGTTTCTGCCATTTTCCCATGTTATTTGGGGTCGGTGGAACACGTTTTTTTCTTCCATTCCGTCCTGTCAGCCGTCATGCTACCACTAACTTCTTTTTCCTCCATATATCTCCTCTTACAATCCATCCATACAGTACATAAAAAAATTGTCTCCAGACGGATCAATCCAGAAGCTAAAATTATTCAGGAAGACAAAGTACCACACTTCAAAAAATTTAAAAGTATATCTCACAAACCTGGACTTGTTCAGCATACCACAATCCTTTGGCTACCTGCATGCGTCGCTTCATCATAAGCTGTCCATCCATAGCACTCTCTAAGAAATGCTTCAGACGATCTAGCGGAACTGAGTCTGGCAAGACTGCCAAGGCCTGTAATCATGAATTAGAAGTATCAAATCTAAACTGAATAGTTGAGCAATAGCAGATACGACTAGGATCCCCATCGTAGATACCGATTTTTTCTTTTAAGATTTGGTACCTATGTCTTTTTTTTAAATATCTCGTTGGTCTCATGGGGATAAATCATACAGTGATCCACAACCAAATAGAAACTGTCTACTACTAATAACTTACTTTCAAGGGTGATATATAGTTGGCATATTTATCCAGTATAATAAGTGCTTTATCCAAGTCTGGTACAGCTGTGTCCGGATGCCTCGGTACATTAGCTAAAGCTTTGCCAATGCGAGCACTGCTTTGTTCCGGGTTTATTAAAATCTTCATCAATATCACGTATACGTCTGGACCCTCGTCATTCGGTCTCGCGCCTACGATATCGCAGTACCTTAAGGCTTTATCTACGTCGCCTGCAAGGAAAGAGGTTTGTAGTATCAACAAAAGGAAGATAGGTACTTATTTACCTTTTCATAACTATATGAATTGAGAGAAATCTATAAAATTGAATTGAACTGAATGATTTAACATGTAGATACAGGCAAGAAAATTGATTAGCGCTCCTCCTCTCTTCTACTTTTTATAATGTTGCTGTGCCCGACAGGGTCCATAATTGTTTCTCTCTTTTATTATATATCACCTGACATGTTTTTTTTTTTTTATGGTAGGTGGAAATCATCCAATGACGAAACCCGCTCTTGGGCGGAGCGGGAGACCAGTGTCAGACTCTTACTGACTAAAAAACCTACCCCGTACCTTCCTTGCCTTATTCCTGGAGTCGAGGTAACAGTTTTCCACCACCCTCTAGGCTCCAGGAGGCTTCTACCCTGAAGGGCCCCTGCAGTTAGCTGACAACTCCTTGAGGCGCGCGGGAACGGTGCGCGCCGTTGACGACTTGGACTCGGTCTGGACAGTTACCAGACGACCGGACGGTGAGCTAGCCATTGCTCACCGTCCGCGAGCCAGTGTCTACGGTGACCGGATATCGGCAGGATCGCGGCGGCGACGGCTACGGCGAGTACGCCGTTGCCTTTGCCTTATGCGGTCGGCCTCCTCCTTTACGAGCATTACTGCTTCGCAGAAGGAGGCGACCGCCTGCCATTCCTCTTCGCTGCGGACCATGGCCTGAACCAGGGCCCGGCGCGAGAGGTCGCCGCCGCCGATCACCCCCACGAGGACACGGCGATGCTCTTCCCAAGCAGGGCACACCTCCACCGTGTGCTCCACCGTGTCACCTGACATGTACATTATGGATTGCAATAAAGATTTGAGATTTGATTTGATTTGAAAATTTCAATTACACATGATGGTCTCAATAAGGAAAAATCAATATAACAAGCACTTACCCAATATCAACACCAAAATGGCGAGTGCCTGCTCATGGTGTTCTAACTTTCCGTATATGATAGCTCGTTCCTCAAACAAGCTATCAGTAGGGAAATGAACTGCAACTGTTTCAGGAGTGTAATGTGTAGATTTTTCAAGAAATCTAAGTAATTTCAACCTAATGTGTTGTACTTCAATATCTGATAGCTGTCCTTTCTTATCTGTAATTTTTTCTCGATATATTTCAATTAAGGCATTGTGAAATAGAGAAGTCGAATCGTTCCAATTATGGATGACATGTTCTAAGTAAGGTATCACCAGAGACTCATGTTCATCTTTAAGAAAATTGTATATCTCACGACGCGGTAACTTTTCTGCTTCTACGTTCTCTTCAGTAAATATCTTCAAGCCTTTTTCTGGATGTTCTTTCAATATCCAATCGGAGAACTTAAATATTAAATTTATATGTTCAGCTCCTAGAAAATTAAAATGCTGCATTAATTCAACCAGTACCTACTTGAAGCCAGCAATGATGATCCAAAACTAACCAAGTCTTTTCAAATATTTCATCGTTTCTTGATAAATATCCAAGTTTGTATCTTGTTCCTTGCCCTGCTCTTTGAGTAGAGACAGGAGCTGAAGCGCTTTCAAATGCAGGCCTTTGGTTTGATATAGTATCATCAAGTCTCGATGCTTTTTATGGTGTAGTAAAACTGTCTCTGCTTCTTCAACAAGACAATGATTACTGTTTCGCAGTAGAGGTGAAACTTCAGCGTTAATCTAAAAACGATCAATCATAACTATCTATTACAATACTACTGCAATTTTTTAATAGATTTTTTTTATTTTTTATTGAAATATTTAAAAACATAATTTATATGTGTATTTTAATGAATAAACGAAATAACTATCTCGTACCCGGTTTTATCTACTCGTCAATCTAAATGTTACAAAAACAAATTACCAATAAGTAGCACTTTAACAAAGTTGTATCTATCAATTCCAGTTGCTGCGTCTGCGTTGTCCCCTCGTCTTGACCAGTCTTATTTAGTATCTTAGCTTTCACATCCTTCAAATACGGTATCAATGCAACCATAGCGCACTGTAGATCTTTGCCAGCTATTTTCTTCGTTTTTTCTTTGTCATCACCACTTAATTCAGGAAATAGCTTGATGACTTCAGCGGGATCTTTCTTGAGTTTAGTGAACTCCTTGATACATTGGGCATACTGCTTATTGTCAAAAAGTTCCAACGCGTACAGGTCTTGTATGGAAGTTATCTTCTGTTCTTTCTGTTCGGGTGTGCAATCTGCGAGGCTCTGTTAAAATACTGGGTAAGTATAGTAGGTCAAAAAAGTAAAAACATAGAAGCTTCCAGTAAGTACTGGCCAGTTGGTTTATTTGTTAGTGGCACCGAATCCTGTGCCGGAGGTCGTGGGATCGATTTCCGCCGTGAACAAATGTGTGTGTGGTGAGCACAATCATTTTTTCTGTGTCTGGGTGTAATTTATCTATACTATGTATGTATTTATAAATCTAAAAATTATTTATCAGTTGTTTATGAGTACCATAACATAAGCTCTGCTTAGCTTGGGACTAGACGAATTTGTATGATAGTTGTGGAATATTATATTATGTTCTATATTACTGAACTACATAGGTATTAATTAGAAAACTGTAACGACTTTATATTCTGTACCTACGTACGTACAAACTGCATGAATTTATAACAACAAGAATATATAGAACTAGAGTAGGTACTAACCCAAGCACTATTACTACGCTAAAGTCCATAGGTACTAACCTTTCGAATATCGTAATTACAGACACAATGAACTAATCTTGTAATTATTGTTGTCAAATGCTCAAGCACGGCTATGGAGACCTCTTGATATTCCAAATTTTCAGTAATGAGGTCAATCACTGACACAACCGACTACTAGGCCTAACCTACCTGCTAAGGTGGCTAAAAGTGACTTCTTATTGGGTAAAGAAGTCACTTTGTTTAAATATACGACCCTCTCAAATCCTCCGTAAGACACTGAGCTTGAATCTGCTAACTGAAAGTCAAATTGAAAGTAATACAACTCACATTCAAAATTTTGATAATTTCTGCTTCTCGCTTTTTAATTTTAGTGCGAAACATTTTCAATCTGTGTCAGGAATATTAGCAATACGTCCTTTATTTGCACTTAACTTATAATACTAACTATGGTTTTGTATTAAATAACGTGTTTTCCTCAATTCCTATTAATTAACGACAAACACATTATATTTTTTAATTATTCATGCTCTGATATGGCTGCATAGTAAGTGTTACACAGTCACATTCGAGAGTACCTACACAACAAACAATGCAAAAAATACGTTACCTAAAATTATAACAGGATTATGAGATTTACAAATTTATGAACGATAGGTTGTTGCCAAATATGCAAAATATAAAGGATTAGTTTCTGTCAGCGGCTGCGCCCGCGTGAATGTTACTAAATTTGAACCCCTGTTTCCTCCTGTGAATGTGAATTTTGGAAAATCCTCTCTTAGTGCTCGCCGCTTACGTCATAAAAGCCTTGTGCAAAAATTCACACACCTAGTCCCAGTAGTTTCGGCTGTGCGTTGATGTGTGAGTCAATCAGTTTCTCCTTTTATATGTTTTATAACATAATTGCGTGACGAAAACCTAGCTACTCAATATTAGTTTGATAACTACTATTGAAAAAAAAGTAGTTTTTGTTAAGTTTTATTATTGGGATGTAATGGCAACAGGCTTTGATATCGTCAATGCATGTAACCCACTACCGGTGGATGCGAAGAGGTTAAAGAAAGTATCACCGCGGACTTTATTCTGAGAGGAGCCACACACGCAGGCCAACCAGCTCTGTGGTCATGAAACATACTAACCATTTTGAAAGAAATTTGTGGAGTTCCCCAAGGGTCGATTGTAGGCCCACGTTTGTAATATCTTACTAGCAGTTCTGATCTCCCATCCCCATCTGGCGTATTGTTGATCGAAATATTATGGTAATACTAGCTTCTGCCAGTAGTTTCGCCCGTATGGAAGTGGGTTTCTCCATACAAACTTTGGTTCTCGTTTCATCCCTTTAGCGAATAAATTTTGTAAAACCCTGCGTCCAGTGCTCGCCCGTCATGAAAAGCAACCTTGTACAAAATTTCACACTCCTATTTAGTTCTAGTTTCGGTTGTGTGTTGATGTCAGCCACTGTCACTAAACATTTCCATGATCATTTCGTTAGCATACCATAGTCAATTATGCTACTAAAATAATTTCTCTTTTTAGGAGTTTTATTTTTCTTCTTCAAGGATTAAGGAAAAAAAATTGACAACTGTAGTTGCATATAAATTTCATATATTATAATTTCATAAATTTTATACATGAACTAATAATACATAGTTAAAATATAGATAAAATACATGGCTACATTTATATTACACTCTGTACAATGATTCTTACTATAAACCTTTGAAACAACTGTACAAAATTAGCTAAACATTGTTGTTGTATGAGAAGTGATACGGATACATAGAAATGAAGCCTATGGTCCAACGCTTTATAGGTATTTTTATTTTATTAATATATAAGATTATTCTAGAAAATATGTGAATGTATTTAAGCATTTTCTCCATTCGTTAATCGATGTAACATAATCACAGTTTTCTAAACATAATAAAGGTGTAGTTTATCTTTAAAAGTATACCAGTGTTCAGCAAACTTTCTGTGTTCAAGACACACCTAAAGAATAAATAACTAAAAACATTTATTGGACACAATGAATCCGACAATATTGGGGCTACACCTAAATGTAATTTTTTTTTATATTTTGATAAATTTTTACTATCGATCAACTTTTTATTATAGATCAATACAATTTCAGAAGTAACCTTATTTTCCTGAGGCACAACTAATCGCCATGGTACACCAGTGTCCCGCGGCCGTTTGCGGAACACTACAGTAAACAACAAAGTCGCTATTCACTGTTTGTTTATACATAAAACCCTTTTCTAAATCAAACAATAGATTTTGATGGGGTTTGCACTAATAACAGGAGCAGAAAACGAGGCAGAGAAAACAAAACTGTAGACGGGTTTCTAGTAGATAATATTCTCGACAAGCATCCTCCCATTTCATAAACTTCGCTTACCAGTGATATTGCAAATTGTTTCTACTGATTGTCCATAAGAAATACAGCCAAAAGATTAAATCGAGCCCTCTTTTTAAAGAAATAGAACAAGGCTGTTTAGTAAACGCCAACTTCATTTGACGAACAATTATCATCATCAATAAGGGCGCCGTACAAATTTGCCGCTAAGAGCAGCGCGACTGTGAGCTACATCCGCGCTGCCGTCGCGCGTTTTTTTTATATAAATGGAAAAACGAAGCAGCACGGCAGTAGTTTGAAATTTCAAGGAGCCCTAATATATTTCCTGTATTCCTAGATAGAGTAAGCAGAACGAAAGGTGAGAAAAATGTGTATGTACTACAAAATTACATCCACATTTTACCTAGTTACTCTACATCTAATAACGTAGATCCGGTGAAATAAGAATAAATGAGAATTTCATGGCATATCTACTATGTACATATTACTTATCAAGTCTACAACTGAAATGTACAATGTCACCGTTGGGGTATCTGACGAAGGCACTCTGGTTGCCGAAACGTTTCTTGCATACGGGACACACGTTATAAGCGTTTATTACTACACTCTTCGATTCGTGGAACTGCTTTAGTTCTTGTACCTGAAACAAATATTCGATTTTTAAATTACTGTCACATAAAGACGGATTACAATGAGGGTCTTCTAAAATGACGTTCACCAGGTGGCAGCTATGAGTCGTACGGTCTAGCCACCTGTCAAAACGCAGCACTCATTTTTTAAATATTATTTCCATTCCTGCCCTAGCAGCGGTGCGGGGCGTTGCGACCGTTGCGGGAGAACATGTCAGACTTTTATTGACTAAAACAAACTCCTATATTCATTCGTTACCTTGAGTTCCGGGACCCCGAGTTTTCTTGTCAAAAGCGAACCTATGGTCCCAGTAGGCTTCGACCCTGGTGGAACCCTAAGGTTTTGCTGATACCTTACCTACCGAGGCGCGTGTGCAACTCTACGCCCCATCGAAAATTCAGGCTCAGTCCGGACGGATAGCAGTTACAGTTACGGAGATGTAAAGATTGCTTTTACTCGGTATTGTAACTTTCACTTTACGCTCTCTACACCTCAAATGCCCAACATGCAAAGATTTATCATTCATGAATAATTTCCCACCTGCATATGTTCAGCGTACAGCAATCCCTTGAGCACCTGCGTGCGCCGCTTCAACGTCAGCTGGCCGTCCAGAGCGCTCTCCAGGAAATGTTTCAGACGACTTAGAGGCACTGAGTCCGGCAACACTGACAGGGCCTGCAAATAGTACGAGTATATGTTTATTATACCTTTACGCTCAAACAAACATTTATAAAACAAAGTCCAACACTGTTTCCTCTGTCTGGATACAATAAACTTAAAAACTTCTGAACAGATTTTCATGCAGTTCTCATCAATAAACAGAGAGATTCATGAGAAAGGTTTGGGTGTATAATTATTGTAACGGCCAAATCTGATTTTAAGATGGGCTAGTTTCGCCTAGGCCAAACTAGTTCTCTCTACACGCAAACGTTTTATAATACGCCTGCTCGTTTAGCACGCCTACCGCCGTTTAGAAATAATATATTTAGCAATACAATACAACGCCCGTTTAGCAATATTCTTCTTCTTCTTATATTCTTTACAGAAGAATAAATAACAAAACAAGTGATGTATACAGGCGAGCTTAACCCATAGTTGAGTTTTCTTACAGCAAACCTTTACATAGTGAAATTTTAAAACACGAGGACTACCCATATGCAAAAAAAGAACTTTAGTTACTCTAAACATAAATTGTAATAAACTTAAAACTAAAATAAACTAAACAAATACATAAAAATACTATTTACAATAAATAAACAAAACTAATAATTTTCTCTTTACGTGTTTAAGTACATGAATCCATACTAATATTATAAATGCGAAAGTAACTCTGTCTGTCTGTTTATTACGCTTTCCCGCTTAAACCTCTCAAACGATTTTGATGAAATTTGGCACAGACAATCTTTGGACCCTGAGAAAGGAAATAGGCCACCTTTTATTGCGAAAAAAGGACGCAGACGAAGTCGCGGGTATCAGCTAGTTGTAAAATAAATAAATAAACCAGATAGACTGTCATATTGTTAACATTTACAACACTCCTTCGAAAAGCACTTACTTTCAAGGGCGATATTTTATCGGCATGTTTCTCTAATATTTTGAGTGCCGTCTCCAAGTCCGGTACAGCAGTCTTGGGATGCCGTGGTACCTTGGCTAAGGGGTTGCCAATGAGTGCACTGTCTTGTTCAGGGTTCATCAGAATCCTCATGAGAATCACATAAACATCTTGGTTCTTGTCGTTTGGACTCGCGGTAACATTCTCGCAGTATCGTATTGCTCGGTCTACGTCACCTGTTGGTAATATGAAGATTTATTTAAAAACCAGAGTGGTTACTTAATTTATTTAAATTCACTTTTTATTTATATTTGTACAAGTAAATAAGTGTCGAATTTACAGTACGGCAGTTGGATCATGGTGAGTCTGAGGTCAGGCTCTGCGAATTTTAGCGCTCGAAAACTCGTAAAAAAATAAATGGTTTAAACCAATGATTCCCAAAGTGGTCCAGGTGGACCCCCAAGGGTCCACGGGAGACTTGCTGGGGGTCTACATAGGCGTGGATAAAAAATGGGGGTCCATAAGATGTTAATGGGGGTCCACGAAAATTTATCTGCTTTTGATAGTTAAGAGCAAAAATGTAAGCATAGTTATTTCGAAATTTTTTCGACTCCCCATACGAAATAACCAAGTTACGTGACTGACTTTGTATAAAAGTTGAATTTTTTTTATGCTAATTTTGAAAAGCCACAGAACAAATGTTATTCAAAATGGTAGAACACGTGGTTGAAGGTATGTAAATGTTCACAGATACACCCTGTATAAGGATAGAATTCAGAAACGACACAATTTTTATTTTTTGGCGACTTTAAGAATGTGGTAGACATGTAGCAGCAGGGGGTCCACCGAAACCAGTAAAGTTTTGAAAGTGGTCCACAAGAAAAATATGTTTGGGAACTACTGGTTTAAACAAATAAATGCATTTTCACTTGTTATTGCTATTAAAAACTGCTGTGCCTAACTTCAGACTCCCCAAGATCCGACAGCCGTACTGTATTTAAGTGAGTTATGAACAGTAATAAAAAAGATGTAGCAAATACTGAACTTTATGTGTAGATGAAAAACATACATTATTTGAGAAACCAAATTACAAAAGATAGGCTGTGTCAACATAAACAGGGCAGGGTACCACCATGGCGTCGTGGATCGACACAGCAAGAGGGGGAAGGAAAAAGCAGGATAGGCACTTACCTAATATTAGCACATAAATGGCGAGTGCCTGCTCGTGTCGTCCTAACTTTCCATAGATGATAGCTCGTTCCTCAAACAAGCTGTCAGTAGGGAAATGTACGGCTACCCTCTCAGGGGTATAGTGCGTAGATTTTTCTAAAAACGCAACTAATTTCGACTTTATGTGTTGCACCTCTGCATCTGTTAAGTTCGCCTTTTTATCAGTTATTTTATCTCTATACATATTAATTAAGGCGTCGTGAAATAATGAATTCGTGTCGTTCCACGTATGGATGACATGTTCTAAGTAAGGTATCACTAGAGATTCGTGTTCTCTTAAAAGAAAATCTAATATCTTTGGACGGGGTAAGTCTTCTACTTCGGTAAATATCTTCAAGCCTTTCTCTGGATGTTCTTTTAATATCCAGTCAGAAAACTTGAATATTAAGTTTATGTGTTCGGCACCTGGAAAATAGAAGTGTTGATTAAGTACAATAGAAATAAAATAAATACTTAATTTATTGCTTAAACACTGGTTCACAAATAAGTGAAATCCTGACACCTGACCTAGGCTATAAAGAATGTTGAACAAAAAAAATGTTTTAAAAGGGAATTCAGGCGGAGACATCCGACTAAATAGGACTTTAAAAGTTCAAAATAAAATGGACAATATCAAAATGTCACCAAAGTACCTAATTGCGGAAACCGTCAGTATACAATAAAAAATGTAAACAAATTGGGTTGTGCCTTGGAATGAATATTGGTCATTACAGACGCAAAGACAAGAACTAAATAAAAGTAGGCTATGTCCTTCCTCGGAGTACAAGCTTTATACTTTTCATCAAAGTCGATTCAGTTTAATCGTGAAAGAATAAGGGCCAACACTGCATTTAGCGGGAGAACGCGTGGGCACCAGTCTCGTGACTGAAGAAATGCACGTGTGTCGTGTGCTCAAGTCCCCGTAGCGGAAATCAGATACCAGCGAAGTGTCGCTAGTTTAACTATAAAGGTGTGCATATAGTCGTATCGAAGAAGATGAATTTAATGTATTATTACGTAGCAAGAGGCGCGAATCTCGGCTGCCCGCGAAGATGGCCCGCGCGGCGAATCGCGATGACGCACTTTTGTATAAAATTACGCGAGCCACCGCGTAACGCAGTTTAGGCTTTAATAAACTATTGTACAAAGACAACAAGTAATAAAGAAAAAAAAACATAAATTGTAATTTTTTTTAATAATGTCCTTAGCCAAAATATCACCTAAAGCTTACCAAGCTGCTGCAAATAATTCTTAGTTCCTTGATAGCCTTCCAAACTAGAATCCGGTTCTTTGGCCTGCTCCCGCAGCAGCTGAAGCGCTTTCATATGCTGTCCTTTAGTTTGGTACAGTATTATGAGTTCGCTATGTTTGCCGTGCTGTAATAACATCTTCTCGGCTTCTTCTAGACGACAATTGTTGTTACGTAGTAGAGGTGCGACTAATGCATCGTTTATCTAAAACATGTTATAACAAAACAAGGTTTAACCTTTTGAATACCCTTATTAGAGACTTAATAGAATTACAATAGGAACAATAGTGTGAACGCCGGCGTTCGCACAGGCCTCAAGAGTTTAACACCCGTATTCACAAACGTTACTATGCGGCCTCACAGTGCTCGCGAGCGCACAGGGCCCCGAAAACTAATTCATAAACAATACTTGAGTGGCGGATAGCACTATGCGTCCCTTAAAATGAACGCACAACTAAGCAACGCAGTGAGAAATGCCTTACTTAGCATAGCAATGCTACTTCACTGAGGAAAGTATCGTTTTGAATACAGGTGTAAGGCTCGTCGTAATCTTCTATAATATAAAAATGAATCGTTGAATGTGTTGCTAAGCGCAAATCTCGAGAATAGATGAACCGATTTCGCTAATTCTTTTTTTTGTTTTTGTACAGAAAAAATTAGGGTGAAGTACGTTAGAATAAGGTACTTTGCAGTAGAATAGAATAAACAGTTGACGGGAGCGAAGCTGCGGGAGTGCGGGCAAAAGCTAGTGGTAGAATAGATTCGAATAAAACTATTATTTATTATTATATATGTATAGGTACTCAGGATTACGGTCTTATTGCTGACAATGATTTCTATCAGACAACCGATGGACAGAGAAAACTAAAAAATCTGCCAAAATAGTCGCAACCGATTCAATTCCCTTTAAAAAAAAGACTCCCTTTTTCAAAGTTGTGTAGGTACTTACTGCTAGTAAATATCTACACCATAGTATGTAGTTAGTACATTTATCTAGTAAATATACTAACTACATACAATTTATTACTGTTGTTACTAGCATACACGAGTCCTGATAGACTTCTTACCCGAAGACTGGACTTTAGTCAGAAAAAAAATTGGTAACCCAATTACAGCGACACTTACTGGTTCAATAGTATTTTCAAACCATTCGGGGATCCACTCAAATATACAGACAAAATTTCTTCCAAATCGGTCAAGTCATTTAGGAGACGATAAGTGACGAACACATGTACAGAAGAATTATATACAGAAAAATATATATGGCCAATATTTACCTGTAAGTAGCACTTCAACAAAGTAGTATCTATCAACTCTAGCTGCTGCGTGACATTCCTCTGCTTGGTAGCCTCGTCTGGACCAGCACTATTGCCTATATTCGCTTTCAATTCCTTCAAATACATTATCAAAGCATTCAAAGCGCTCTCCAGATCTTTGCCCGTCAACTTCTTCGTTTGTTCTTTATCGTCATTTGTTTTACCGTCTAGTTCAGGAAACAGTTTGACGACATCAGCGGGGTCTGTCTTGAGTTTAATGAACTCTTTCATCGACTTAGAATACTGCTTATTGTCGAAAAGTTCCAATGCGTAAAGCACCTGTATGGAATGTATCTTCTGCTCCTTTTCTTCTGGTGTGCAGTCTGAGAGGCTCTGATAAAATTAAAAGAACACATTTTAATAACCTCTGCTTATACCAAGAGTTTCAAATTCCTGAAAGACGACTGCCGGAATACTTACTCCTACTAAAAGCCCTATTGTTGCAAGGCGATCCTTACGATTTACTGTAAATGGCATTTTCGCAGCACTTGTATCATCTAGTTCGTCTAGTATAAAGTAATATAGTCGTGAACTAAAAAATTCAAATATCGAACTCACATTTTATAAGTACCTTTAATGGAAACCCTACGAAACTACAAACGTTTTTTTTTTTATGTTTGTGCCTCAGATTCTTTCTGTCAACAATAGCCACAACATCAGATTTTTACTTTTAGCTAAACTGAACTAGTTTTAAATTGGTATTAGATAATTACCGAAAACCACAAATAATTATTTTTAGAATATTAATTTACACAATTTTTCTAAAAGTCAGTCAAATAGTAGTACATAAAATTAATAGATACAGCTCAATAGCATAAAAAACAGAGATTAAAACAATAGATTTTTCTAGACACCACTAAATAACACAACAATACCACAAAATGTATTACACAACTGAATACGAGTATATTAGAGGAGTCACTAATGTATAACTCTAATCATCAACTCTTACCACACCACGTAAAGAGGAAAATAAACGGTTGATTTATTTTCCTATACTTTACTAAAAATATTCAATGATATTGTATTGAAGTGTCATGACACAAACAGGCAGTCAGGTGTGATCTTTTGTAACGTTGAATCGTCAATTACATTATACAGTGCAGTTGTTTAATAATTTTGATATTATTATGTCACATTATTAAATTTTCTAAAAAAAAAATACGCGCGAGGTTGAGCTTTAAAGCTTGACCACAACTTCTGGTTTTAGCGGCGTGCGCCGCGCCGGTGGAATGTGCCAGCAATCTGTTACAAATTCGTCAAAAATGTTTCGTGTGACAAGGTGCCCCATAGATTGTCACTGCGTTACAGTTAGACTGTTAGACTACCCGAAATATAAGGTATGTATGAAGTTTACACATACATGTATGACAACCATGAGTTTGAAGTTTAACTAGAGATAACGCAAACAGGATATTAAAAAAAAAATTGAACAGGATAATGCACTTGTTCGAAGTGCACCTGTGAAATATGGCTTGTCTCATTGAGATAAAGTTTAATTTTGTAAATTGTTCAGATAATTTTGATAAGTCTGTTCTTCGGTGTAGCTCATAATATGGTGAGAGATGTAATTGGTGGTTGAAACTTAAGTATTTTATTAATAATTAGAGTATTCGTAGATCAAACAGTTGTCAGCCACTGTCTGTGACTGTAAGATATAATCGTGAAAAATTGTCGTAGACAATATGCACTTAACATTTTTTAAACCAATTGTATCACGAGGCGCAGCGCTGCACGGAACAACGTATTCTAAATTCTCACAATGGAATGTGTTTTTTTTCGCATAGTAAATAAAGTCTATTTTAAGTCACTCTTTTAAAATGTGCGTGCAGCGTCGCGTCTCGGTGTGAACTGACCCTTAGTATTAGACATCATTTACTTACCGTTAATTCTATTGCTATTTGGAAATGTTTGTCTTTCAGCAATTGTTGCCTTTGCTTCGTGATGTCCACGGAACTGAGACACCAGACCTGGCCGACCGACGAGACGAATATCAAGCCTCGCTTACATCTGGAACAAACAGAATTACAAATGAATAATTGATTCTACAGCTGGTAAGTGTATTTAATATTTATTTATTTATTTAAACAGTACGGCCGAAGCCAATTACACTATTTAAACACATAAGAGTAGAAATAAAACAATAAAATATAAAACAATAATAAAAAAAATAAACAACAGATAATTGACAAGTCGCGCAGTATTTAAACACAGTCAGACATTCATCTCACAAAATTTTATACATTCTGATAGTACCTATCGTCTTCCATTCTTCCCCAAACATATCAAAATCAGTGTTCTTTTCTAGGAGAGCGTTAAGCGCAGAGAGTGTCCGTGGTATGGGTGATTTGGAGTGCGCAATAGTACGACAAGTCGGAACTGCCAGGAGACGATGTTTCCTGCCACGGCTGTAGTTATATGGCACATACAAATTACATAGGAGGTTTTGTAGGTCAGGAGCATCTATAATAAATTCCCCTGAGTATTTTGAATGCCACAATCATCTGGTCACGAGACCGTCTAGCTTCTAAGGAATTGGGTCGTCGCCACTCCACCGTATGTCCGTTGGCCCTAAACCTTTTTAGGGGGGCTGGAAAAGGGCGTGCACCGCTCTTTTCTGACGCCCGGTATGTCCTTCTTCCAGAAGTAACCCTGCTCCGAAAGCACCTGCGACACCGAAAGGTCACGAACTGCTCCCGAGCAAGCTAAGCGGTCGAACACCATCCAGACTGCCTAGATCTTTCTACTGTAATTCTGCCCCCCCAACCCTCTCAAATTTATCAAACTTTTTGGCCCCCATTATGATAGTTTGCCCCCACTGGCATAGATTGTAATATCGTGACCGGCGGAATGGCGATTCTAATTTCCCCAAAACCTAACGAAACTACGTTTAAGGATGAGATCGTCACTGCCGTGCCTCGACGAGAACATTTTTGTATTATTTATATGTCCAATGAAACCACAAAAATAAATCTCACCTATACATCAGTCTTGCTTTGTTCAGTTCAGGTAAGGTTTGTATGAACAGGGACGGCTCTACCGTCTGCACGATGACTTGGTCTGATAGCAGTCCCAGCACAAATGGCTCATCCCACACTGGAAAAACACATAAACTTTGTAATCCACTTTTGTTCTAATGTTGTTTGGTGTACAGTAAGGAATTAAGAAAAGACTTCCACTGTTGGATACAGGGCTCGCGACACTGTATGGAGGCCTGTGTACACATACCAGGTCGTCGGCCTAACTTGTGGTAGGCCTCTCAACGCCGTCAACGCTGCTTGCGTTCAATAGCTGCTGGCATTACAAAACTCTATAACATAATATAATAATATGAGGTCTTAAAAAGTACACAAAAAGTACCCAACCCTAACAAAATCGGAGGCTACAATCGAAGTTGTGAGCTAATCGCTTAGAACTTCGATTCGATTCGTCTATCTCGTCTTTCGGTCTTCGTCAAATCCGACTCAGAAAGATTGTCGATAAAAAAAAACATTAATATATTTTCATTGAGAAATACATACAAAGTAAAAAGCCTGATAGTTGCCGGTCTTTGTCCATGCCTTCGTAATACTTTGTTTAAACAGTTAATGATAACTATTGTTTACAAGTTTTCTTCTAAGGGGGCACGAGAAAAAATATTTTTTCTTGTAAAATTTTCTTACCAACTCCAATGGGCGCTTCGGACCATTTGATAGTTTTCTTTATATCTATGTTTTTGGCTTCCTCCACAAGCACAGAAGTTTGGTCGCGCCCAAGCAGAAAAGATGTTTCAGAGTATTTCGCTATTGTTGGCTCAAGAGATTTAGAACTGCTGGTTGGGAATAATTCTTGTGGCTTTCCTGATGCGAGCTGTTAAACAAAATTGTTTATTAGAATTGAATAATCATTATAAAGACAAATTATTTGACAATAAAATAATTAATCAAATGAATAAATTTTAAATGGATAATTTGCTCACTATGATGACATAGTAACTTTAAGATCGATGTCTTTTTTGGTCTTTAAAATGTTAGATTGAATTATGAAAGTAATGTGTAAATTCAACTTTATCACCTACATCATACAGCACATATTCGTTTTTGAACCCGACGCACACGTATTGTTGGCCCCAAGCCATGACTTTCGGGACATCGGGAATTGAAAAATCAAATAAGTGTTGTTTGAACTCTCCATTCTTGCCATAATACAGTTGCAGTTTTCTTCTGACGGCAACACATAGACGGACAACAGAATTGGACTCTCCAGTCATTGATGTTGTGGGCTGTGAAAATATAAAAACTTTTTGAGGTGAAATCAATAATAATAATTTATTTATTAGATAATACAATTAAGAATTAATTTAGATACCATTATTGTTAGTAAAGACAAACTTTACTACTTAGACATCACGCACAAACCGACTCCAGCGTACTGAGAGCGCTGACAGAGGACACCAGCAGCACCATAACATCGGCGTAACTTATGTTATTGCCAAATTTTCTTAATTGCAGGCAAATAGCATCTGGGTAAGATCATACATTGTACAGATGTATACATTGAGTGTCTCTGATTGCATACTTGTGTTCATACAGAGACATTCTATGTACCTATACACTGAGTGCACCACTTAGTGTCATAGTCTAAATGTACCTAAACAGCTCTTCTTTTTAGATGTACAAAAAAATTTATTAAATTCTCTTACCGTGTTGTCTAATGCAAACAATGAAGCACCTTTTGTTTCTTCAAATGTCTTTACCAATGGAAAATTAACACCATTTATATTGTAAGTAGACAGAACCATATCAGTCAGGCACAGCAACAAGTTTTCTTCTGCAAAAGTAAGATATTTAACCTTCAAGCGGGCGCGCGACTATTTGTAACGGCAGCGGTCGCGCGTAACCTAAAGGACCGCCGGTGTATTTCATGAATTTAGAAAATTGTTTTATTAATAATAAATAATCACATACATCAGACATAATCTATTTTTCAAATGAAAAATAATTTGTTTAAAATTGAAAACATAATTTTAAAGTTACACCACTTTTTTGGATTAGGTATCAATTTTGCTCGGTATAACAAGAGTTTTATAGTGAGTCTTACTTATATGTCCAATCAGTATTTTTTACACATATTATATTACAAGAGACCAAATAATAAACTTCATAGAGACTTTCAGCTATTTTGGTTAAATTTTCTTCAGAATCAGCCTTCTCTGCCATGTAAAAATATGAGGCAGGCGCGTGTAGTCTTTTCGACGTCTGCGCCGCGACCTGAACGTACACATTCTGCGTCTCTCAGGAGGAGTGGACAAAGAAGAAATGGAGTTATTTTGGTCCGTAGTGAACTAATGACAAGCTACTAGAAATGATACGTACTTCCGACAAGCAATTTTGAAAATACGATCGTAAATATAACGAGTGCGGTCGATTCGACGCCGCGCGCCCGCTTGAAGGTTAACTCAATTATTTTGAACAGTAATATTGAGTAAGTAAATTTTTGATTTAACCATTTAGAATAAAAATGGCAGAATAAAATTCATGTTACAAAGAGTTCTGAGTTTACATGAAGAAGAGGTGGATGGATTGTGTGAGGAGTGATATGAAAGAAAAGGGAGTTAGTAGTAGTGACGGGTAGAAAAATAAAACATATTGAGCTGAAGATTTATTTAGAATAAAAAGGTTCTAATGTGTGTCATAGTGTTTTACTGAATTATAAAGACAGGCTGGATTGAGATTAATCAAGTACACCAAGAAAAACTGAAACTCTTGAAAATAAAAAATATATATATAAATTACCTGGTATGACTTCAATTTGTGTTATAGGTTTTTTACTAAAATTTTTACAATATCTAAGGAGCTGCAACTCGTATTTCTGATTTCCATTTGTTTGGGAAACTGAGTACATGAGCAGATGACCTTGCCTGGTTCCCAGTAACAAGTTGTTATCTAAAATAAAATAAAACAGTGATTAATTTAACACATAGGAGTTTAATATTTCATATTAAGTTATTTATCTCTTTAATTAAAGTTTGTACTTATAGAACATATACATCACTAATTAATAAAAAAGTATAGAATGGTCAAGTGTTGATTTCTTTTAATCTATACTTTTTTAATTGGTACTTGAAAAAGTTTGGCATCTTTTGTATTGTTTGTTGTTATAATGGCAATAGAAAAACACACACTGCAAAAAATTCAGCATTTCAATTTTCATTTTATGTTTTTAGAGTTACAAGCTGTAACTCTGACACACAGATAGACAGGTTAGATGCTTGGTGAAAGGTTTCCTTTGGTCAACCTTTGGATATGGAATCCTGACAACACACATGATGTTATACAAGAACTTTTCTTGTTTACTAAGCAAAAATGGGTACTATAATTATGCCTAAATGCTGATCTAACCCACCGTCATATTGGTAAAAAAAATATATTTTCGTAGCTTAAAAAATTATAACTTCTAGGGAACAAATTGCAATTTTCAGCAGAACTATTGCCTTTATATTTGTTTACCAGAGTTTGTAATAAAGATAAATTTATCTCACTGAACGAATGGTAATGTTTTTATACTCTGCAGTTGAAATCTGTTTTGAGTGTGACTCATTTTGTATCATTTTTTATTTTTTATGATAACATTTGTTCTCAAACTCCATGTTTTTACTTACCATAAGCAGCTATAGCCTCTATTTGTACGGTCGCATTGAGTAAATGCGATATCTCGTAAGCTTCGTGCATTGTGAATTAAATATAAGATAATTATTCCTCCTCAAATTATATTACAATGATAAACTATACACCCATAACACTTTTAATTTAGAAAGGTTGTCTTGTTTCACACCCTACTTTAATAGCATATGACAACAGCACAGCACGCACGATAATTCAAGTTATATTTTCTTAACAGGCATTGTTTTCTAAATAATATTTTAAATAATTTTGTTGTATCTCCCAAATCGCACCGTCAGTCAACAAAAAAGAGATGTTTTAAAACTTCAGTTATTTGACATTTGTAGTGTAGTGCAGCGTTGGAAGCGAGTGTGACATATGTATCGATTTAGTCGAGTATAAACTTTACTAATTTTTTAATACATCCATTAGTTATATCCATATTTACTCTATCAAAATAATATAGCTTCTGCAAGTTCTGCAACTAGACTTAGTTTTCTTAATTCCATGTTATAAAATCAATTATTAGTTATTATCACAAACATTAATTTGTAATGTTTGTGTGTAACTAATAATTTATTTTATCTGATAACGGCATTGTAGCTAACATACATTTATAATAGCTATATTATAGAATAATAGAATATGAAAACACATACACCGTGAAATTTTAATGGTCGTTTTCCCTCAGCGAAATGGTTGTGTCTTGGTAATACAAAAGTTTGATAAAAAAATAAAATATTAAAAACAAAAAATGGACCTGTGGTTTAAATATTTAATGAATCGGTTTCCTTTGACGGCGTGCTGCTCATGCGACTCTAGCAGTACCTACAAATTACGTCAAATGTTACTATTGTTTTCGCTTTTGTGAGTTGATGAATATTTTTAATAATTATTTATAAAAAAAAAAAACTTTTTATTTTTACTGTATGCTTCAAAAGTACTCCTTATGGCAAGTCATTCTGCCGCGGGAAAACAACCTCAATTCACGGTGTATACCTTGTTTTTTTTTAGGTGGGAAAAATCATCTAATGACGAATCCCGCCCTAGGGCGGGGTGGAAAACAGTGCCAGACTCTTACTGACTAAACAACCCACCCCATTCCTTCTTAGACCTTTTTTTTCAGAAACCGGATCGGAGACTCAGTAGGCTTCGGCCCTACAATTGGGCCTCTACATTTACTGACAACTCCTTGAGGCGGGTGGGAACAGAGCGCGCCGTCGACAACCTGGCTTGGTTTGGATCAGACGACCGGGCGGCGAGCCACCTATTGCTCGCCGTCCGTAAGCCCGCGCCCCTGGTGAAAAAATAATGTTAGGGAGCACGATGATTTCTTCTGTCTAGATGTTAACTATCTATATTATGTATGTGTGGATTTAGAAACAGAGGCGGCGCAAGGCGTGGGCGACGTGGGCGACCGCCCACGGCCTCGCGGTCCAAGGGGCCTCGCGTCTCGAAGGCCCACAAACGCAAATGTTTGATTAACCTAATGTAGCATTAAATAATACAGGGTGTCAATGACATGTTAACGCAAACGAATACCATAGATCAAGTACCTGATTCTGAACGCCCCAGTAGTAGAATTTTTTGTCGTTTTTTTTCTTACTTTTTTATGATTTTTTTACGTTTTTTAAATTAAACTGTATAAAAACGTGTATAAAAAAATGAGTGAAATGTGATTCAAATTAAAAATGTAATCAGGTTTAATTAGAATAATTTTTTTTTGTAAAAAAAAATTGAAAAATAAACATTTATTATTATGATATTTATTTAAATGTTTTTAAATATATTTTATAAATTTTTAAATATTTTATACAAAAATCGGCTAGCAAGTATCTGGCAATACCACCGGATGCCCAACCACCTCTGTCGTGTGATTGAGGCCTACCTGTCGGTCAAATATATCTTCTCACCCGATCACTAGGGACAGTGGAAACATCGAGAGATGACATGTCCTGTTCCGCAGGGATCGGTACTACGACCACCCTTGTGGAGCATTGGGTACGAACGTGCTGCGCTGCTATTTTCGAGACGTTGTTGACCCTAGGACAGGGAGAATTGTACCAGGCGGTGGTCGAACTTGTGACACGTGGGGTTGCGAGAGTCGTTAGCAGGATTTAGCAGTTGGGATTAGAGGTGGCGCTGTGCAAGTTTGAGGCCATGTGTTTCTACGGTCCTCGGAACTCGCCGCCAACGGGTTCCCAGTTAATGGAGGAGTTCACATCGGCGTCGGGTCTACGATGAAATAAATACCTGGAACTCATCCTCGACAACCGGTGGAATTTTGACGAGCATTTTCGACGTCTGGCTCCCAAACTGAATAGGACTGGGGCTACTCTCAAGCGGCTTCAGCTGATCTTAGGGGGTCCAGAAACCACCTGCCGGAGGCTCTACGCTAGATTCGTTCGATCCTTGGCCATATATGGAGCTCCAGTGTACGGGCCGTCGTTGCAAAAGCAAACGAGGGCGCCGCTTAACGAATAAAAGAGGGTCATGGCAAAACGAATGGTGCGGGGATACCGCCGATTTCCCGTGAAGCGGCAAGTCTCCTTGGGAACTTCAGTCCTTGCACACATGCACGATTTGTGCGTGGAAATACAACACCAGGACGAAACTTCACAGCCGCGTCAAGTCGCAGGAAGGTGGATTGAGTTCCGGTGGGATGTCATGGTAATATGTCGACAGCAACTGTCGCTACCCAGTTCTGGGCACGCCATAATTATGGCGGTAAGTCCCACTCTTTGAGGCCTTGCTGGAAAGACCTCACGGCGTCCTAACTTTCCGAATGACGCAGGTTCTTACCGGACATGGTAAGTACGGGAGGTAACGGCACTGGATTCGTGAGGAAGTCAAGTCGGGGTTTCGCCACTGTGTGGAGCACCCGGAGGACACTGTGGAGCACACGGTAGAGGTACGCTCCGCTTGGGCGGGTTCACTTGGCATCGCCGTGTCCTTGTGGTGGCGATCGGCGGCGGCTATATTTCGCGCCGGGCCTTGTTACAGGCCATGGTCCGGAGCGAGTAGGAGTGGCAAGCGGATGCCTGCTTCTGCGAAGCAGTAATGCTTGCAAAGGAGGAGGCCGACCGCATAAGGCAACAGCACTCACGCTCCAGACGCCGCCGGGATTCCGATACCCATTACCCAATTCTAGTATCAAAAAAAAAGTCTCAACAAAATCGGTCCATTTGCGTCGTCCCTCAGGGGGCCTCGCAAAATATATTTCGCCCACATCAAATTTAGGTCTTGCCCCACCACTGTTTAGAAATATATAATCATCTATGATTACCAGAATCCCAGTACTCATATCACAAACACTGCTTAGTATGGGACTAGATATTGTGAACCAACTGTTACGTCAGGATGGTCACAGTAAAACAAGGATACTTCTCATTCAACAAGTTTATAAATTATAATTCAAATATTACAGTAGCGAGTAATTTTCTCATAATGTTATTTGCTTAGAAACCGTAACTAAGGAGACTTATGAAAGAAAAACTGTCAACACAGCGGCTTTTATAACACACACGAATACATTACTATTAATTTACAATTGAATAATCGAATGATATGGCTCGTTAAATATTAACAACTAGCTTTTTGCCCGCAGCTTCGCCCGCGTACATAAAATATAGCCTATGTCACTCAGGAGTAAAGCAGCTTTCTATTGTTGCTTAAATTTTTCCAATCGGACCAGTAGTTCCAGAGATTACCCCCTACAAACAAAAAAACAAAAAAACAAACTTTACCTCTTTATTATATTAGTGTAGATTAACAATAATATACAAGGTGTCATTGACATGCTAACGCAAACGAATACCATGGATCCAGTACATGATTCTGGACCCCCCAGTGGTGGAATTTTACGTCGTTTCTTTTTTTCAAATTTTTGAAAAGAGTTTTGTTTTTTTATTTTTTACCTGTATAAAATCGTTATTCTAACCAATCCCAATGATATTTTTAGAAAAAAAAAGAAAAAAATATTTTTTTTACAAAAAAAAAAATTATAAAAAAATCATCGAGGCAAATGAAATCGTTATTCTAATCAAACCCGATGACATTTTTAATTTGGAATGTAATGCTCAATTTTTTTTCGCAAAAAATGTTAAATTGACGTTTTTATACAGTTTAATTAAAAAAACGTTAAAAATTCATTAAAAAAAAATACGAAAAAGCCGACAAAAAATTCCGTCACTGGGGGGTCTAGAATCATGTACTGGATCTATGGTATTCGTTTGCGTTAACATGTCAATGACACCCTGTATATCAAAGAATAATGCACAATATATAGTCGCAATCGGCTCAATTGCCAAAAAAAAAAAAAAATGAACAATATAATAACTTTTACTAATTATTTGATGTACCGGAAGCTGACAAGCGGAAGGCGCTATAATCGTTTATTTATAATTATTCGGGTCAATAGACCAAGAAGTTACAATGTCAAGTACAATCCGTTCCAAATGAGAATAGGATCGATTGCAATCTTGTGACGTCACGTCGAACTGTCAAATCGAAGAAATTAGGTAGAGTGAACAAAAAAAGACATTGTAAAAAAATTATTTACTTACGAATCGTGAACAAAAAAAGTTTAATCAGAATACAGTTTTTCAATTTTGTGTGTCTCTGTTTCACTGTGTGATGTGTCTGAGTTGTGGTAAATAGAAGAAAAGGGCGAAATGTTTCTAACAATGCAAATAAGAAAGAAAATAGTTTCTCTTGTAAACTATTTATGACTTAAAACAATATATTTGGCTAATTTATATTAAACCATAACGTTTTTACTTCACCTAGAATTAACTAAGATTTAGTAATAAAAAGCAAAAAAAAAACTTTTTATTGATACGCAAATAAGATTTTTTTGCAAACCGTACTTTTCACTCAAAATTTGACAGATCGAGGTTATGGACTTTCCTATTCTTATTTGGAACGCATAATACATAAGTTTCCAACTTGTAATTTTTACATCTTTTCTAAAATCAGAATTGGCAACACTGACTGCTACTGTCAAATTGTGCAACAGTGCGGGCAAAGAGTAAAGTAACTATAATGGGAGTGCGGGGCCGGGAGGTGTGCTGGAACAAATAAACATAGAAACCTGTTTTAGTTGATCAGTTACAAGGAGATAACAGTTTCCATTTTAACCAAAACTCATTGATTGCAACAGAGTCTTAAGCATGCTATTGAAATGAAATAAAAACCCACTCATCATGATTTCGCAAACTTAAGACTGAAATCTTAATTAGGCTTGTATTTCAATTTAATTAATAAAATGAATTATAGCTTAACTACTACTAGTACTAATATTGCAGTAACAGATTTTCTGGTCGCAATGTATGTTGTATGCAAACCATGGCCATGGTAATGACGGCCATCTTGTTTCTACTAATTTGTAAACGATATCGAAAAATTAATACGCAAGCGCGTTTCTGATGTCAATTAATTTTAAATTAAAAAAAAAAACAAATAAAACGATCGCTTGACCTTTATCAAACTCAAGCAAAAAAAAAGCTAATTTTTTTTAAACTTATTATCATGCATTATCATCTTAATTGATTTCTACCTACAAACGGAACATTTGGAACAACGGCTCTCTATATTCTGTTACGTTGAATACGTTCCGTCAACAGTTTTAATTGGATTTTGATTTGACAATAATTTAAAGTAAATGTTTTTAGTTTATGTAATTAATAATATTTACACTATTTATGTTTTAATTTGAATTTTAAAAGTTTTTTAGTTACTCAAGCCCTAAGCGAACGCCGGCGTCCGCAAACTTATTGTCTATCTGTTGTGTTGTCTCTAATGACGGTATTCAATCAAAGTAAGTAGGTATATATACAATCCGTTCCAAATGAGAATAGGATCGATGGCAATGTTATGACGTCACGTCGAACTGTGAAATCGAAGAAATAAGGTAGAGTAAACAAAAAAAGATGTTTAAAAAAAAGAATTTACGTACGAAACGTGAATGAAAAAAGTTTAACCAAAATACAGTTTTTTTTATTATTTTGTTTATTTCTGTTTCACTGTGTGATGTGTCTGAGTAGTGGTAGATAGAAGAAAAAGGCAAATTGTTTCTAACAATGAAAATAAGAAAGAAAATAGTTTTTCTTGTAATTTATTTATGACTAACAATATATTTGGCAAATTTATATTAAACCCTAACGTTTTTACTTCAACTAGAATTAACTAAAATTTAGTAATAAAAAGTAAAAAAAACTTTTTATTGATACGCAAATAAGATTTTTTTGCAAACCGTACTTTTCACTCAAAATTTGACAGATCGATGTTATTGACTTTCCTGTTCTTATTTGGAACGCATAATATGTACTAAAGAGTTTTCATGTCGAGCTGGTATATGACGAATCCGAAGTCTGTAGCAATATCGTTGTGTGAAAGTTTTAGAATAGTTTTATTATGTAGCGACATCTATGTCACCACTACACAACTGTCCTGTGTCGTGGTATTGACATTGAAGTTATACACAAACAATAGACCAATTTTAACTACGGGAAGTTGCCCGGCCCGGAGCAATACAATACCTTTTTGATTAAAAGGACAGCACTATCCTGACTCACTGGAACATCACCGCAGGCACTGGCTCGTATCATGAAATAAAACTGAAAGTAATATGTTTAGAGAAAACCACTGTTTACAAGTAGGTTCCCGGATGGTTGAAATTCACAATTGGAAGGCGGGTGGTGCTGCTATCGGCTTCCAGACGTGTTGTACACCACTCAATCGAGCTATCGAACCAACGTTCGTATAAAAGAAGATGAGACATCGCCGGGTTTTTTATAATTTTAACCTTTCGAATACTGTAATTAAAGAACATTAATACAGTATTCGGAAGGTTACTCACTGAACTAAACTTCATGTAGGTACAGTAGTGGTAGGTACATAGACGGACCAACAAGGCTTTCTTTGTAAACCTTTTTTTTTGGTGTGCAATAAAGAATAAATCTAAGTATATATCTTTTTTTTAGGTGGGATACCTCAGCTAATGGCTTCTCCCGCCCTAGCACTAGACTTTTACTGACGCAGCGAACTATCTCGTTGCGCGTCGGCAACAAATTCGCTGCGTGTCCGTAACGCGTTCGTTGTGGACCCGCTCCGCTTTGAGGACGCTCGCTATTATTATTATGGGCAATAGCCCAGGGCCAAAGACGCGTAAGGGAGTCCGTGCAGGCACCTGACGCGTAAGGGAGTCCGTGCAGGCACCTGTCGCGTCTGTGTAGTTTGGGGCGAATTATTTTCCTGCACAGTATCGCTAGTTCAATATTAACAGTGAGCATGTGGTCATATTGGTAGACTAACAACTTTAATGCATTAACGCTCGGCGAGCTTCACGCAGCGTTAGGCTCTAAAACCTTATCTTATATTCCTTCGTTGTCTACCATTCCAGGTCCTCGGTTTTTCCTTTCAGAAGCGAACCCATGGTCCTAGTAGGCGTTGAACTCACTGGGCCCATACGGACCAGTCGAGAATACACAGTGATGGGTGTATGCCTAATATATAAATATACTCTAATAATAAAATACATATAAATGTACACTAAACAAATACAAAGTTAGTATTTGAATGCTGGAGTTTCCACAGAATATGACCTATTGTTTTCTTAGTCGGTGCTTGGCGATGTTTCATCTGAAGACTAAGGATTCTCACCGTGTACCTACCTACTCGACACCCGCATAATACACATTCCGTAAAGGACTGTAAAAATGTAATGTTTATTTGTTAATGCACACTAGGATTTATAACTAATGAAAAAATAAAAGCCATTCTTACTATTCATTTAATTATTTACTTTTAATAATTATGTTATTTTCATTCATAACTAACAACGATATGAGGGTTATGAAGTATTTAAATTCAGTAAAACAAATATGAAAACAAAATACAAATTTCACTCACTATTAAATTTAATATTATTACAGTAATAAGAAAATTTTACTTTAAATAATTTATATAATAAGTCATAACTCCATTTCGAACTATGTATTTTACGAAAAATTCTCATGTTGTAAATGTGCACGCAAATCGTGAAAGTGAGAATTCAGTGGGATAAAGATTTTAATAACATCGCTTCAAATATTCAGGTCACTAGTATGTCTTATAACTTTTTACACAGAAGGTCTTAAGAAGCAACGTCGATTACAAAATTCATATTAGATAGATAGACTTAATAAAATACATGTAATATCTAAACTACTGCCTCTTACTGAGTGCGGTGCGGTCGGTGACGTCATCGCGCGCGTGACGTCACGAGCCGGCGAGCTGCGGCGGCTGCCTCCCGCACGCGCCACTCGAGAGTCGTACCATAAAGATAATTATAATATATTTACACGAATTATATGGGTGTTCCAGCAAATTAATAGCCTTAACGACAAGAACTAAGATCCACTATTATGTGATTTCAAAGCGAAGCGCGGAGCGCTTTTCTTAAAATACAATAATTTATAAGTAATTACAGGCATACCTAACACTGAACTCGATCTTTCCCAAGTGTGAGACACGGCGCAACAAGAATAAGGGCGACCTCAACGCCGCAAGCTATCGAGGAGAAACACCGAGTTCAGCCTATCCTGTCGTAACATGGTAGGTACACGATAAAATGATACTTTATAATTAATTATTTTAATGGTCGGGGCCCTGGTTTATGTCTAGAAAAATATGGATAATAAACGTTAGGTACATTGAATCAGCTAAGCATTTAAAATGATTGATAATGATGTAACAGTATACAACCGAAATATTGATTAGTTTTAGGCTTCCTGAATCAATATTATCATGCAAAGCTGATGTGTTACTATGAGTTGGTCCAAATAAGACTAAAATATTATGTTACATATGCAAAAACGTGCTTTTCAGCTGCCTGAATTTTAAAATACCAGGTTTTTCTAAATACGTGGTGCAAGAGGTAATCGACATTACACCAATAAGTTTTGCGTTTAGGCTACTTCTACACCATGAAGAAAAGATTTTGTTAGTCTATACTTAGAGGTTTAAACCTTTCCTAATTTGTAACTGTATTCAAAATCGAAGTGCAAAATGAAATTACTCGAATACTTAAAACTATGACAATGAAATTTTACCATTATTTAAACATCGTTTCATAAATGACTACTAATAACCATAGTGTTCTCAATGACAAATTTCATATAATAGAAATATCATTTATTGAATATAGAATACAATATTATCCAAAAACTATGTCGTTATAATTAGGACACCGACAGTGCTATTAAATAGGTACATTACATTTATCCAGCAATGGATAATTCAAAAATACACAGCAAAAAATGTTTAACATAGAAGTTGCCGAAAACAAATATATATGTGTAGTACATCTAAAATTTATATCCTCTGAATTGTTTATACAAATATTCTGAGATATCATATCATTATTATAAATTATCTTGAGAGATCAGTTTACGCTAGTTATAAAAATTTACAATGCGTACTATTGTTGCAACATAGTATTCCGTTTGCTAAGTTTCATCGTTGAAATAACACTAGGCATACGCTTCGTAAAAGTTTCTTGAGTTAGTGATACTTTTCAACAATAAATACTCTAATACACTACTGAATATGTCTTCCCTACTGATTACACGGCCCAAGCAAGGTAAGTATCATGTGGCTACCCCTCGATAGGTGATTCAAGTCAAACAAACAGGTGACTAACCTCTCTCTATGATAAAACGTCTCACACCGAGTACATTAAGGCTACAGTTATAAGCGAAATCATTTTAAAAGAAACAGAATTTGACGAGATATTAAAATGAAAATAAAACAAAACAATTTATCCAGACGGTAATTATCTGTCGTTTACTAAATAAACATTCAAACTCAGCATATAAGGTATGTACATAAGGGGACAATTTGAGCTTACAAAAGTACAAAGTAATCACATCGCGACGGTTTAGAATCTACAACGGATTTACCCTTCTTACCGACTACGACAGCTCAAGCTTTATCGACAATTACACTACAGTATCACACGATTACTCGCCGAAAACACCTATTATGCATGTAATTTTCCCGATGGCCAACACGAAAGTAACTATCACTAGGTCGCGTGCGGACGTGTGGCGCTCGGCCGGCCGGAGTGCAGTGCGGCGCCTACGCGCGCGGCTCGGCCGAGCAGCTGCCGGGCGCCTCGTCGGCCGGCGCCGCGCCCGCCGCCGCGTCGGCCGCCGCGGCGCCGGCGCGCGGCTTCAGGAAGTCGTTGAGCGACGGCTGGATGCTGAGCTCGTACTCCGTGAAGTTGAAGAGCGGCGGCAGCGGGCGGCCGTTGGGCAGGCGCGCGGCCGGCTCGCGCAGCTCGTCGAAGAAGCTGTGCGCGCACGCCTGCAGCGGCGACAGGCGCGCGCCCGGCGTGTACTCCAGCAGCCGCGACACCAGCGAGATGGCGTCCGGCGGCGTGCACGCGCGGAACACCTGCGCACACACACGTACATACTAGCGGGCCTGCTCTGTCGGCGTGAGTGTCCGTTAGATCGCGAAGTGCTATATAATTATGTCAATTTATTGGACAAGGTCACAAGTCCTAGATGATTCGGAAAAACTTGACGTTAAATGTTAGCGACTGAAATAAATCCTTCTAGTTATACACACGAAGAAATATAACGGTATTTACAATGTTAATGGTTAGATAACAATCATTGGATCTCGATGAAGTGATTTAGTTGAGCCTAATTTAAATAATGATTAAGTGCTACTGCCATGGTGCAAGTTTGTTTCTGTAAGAAAATTTTCAGATGAAAAGTATAAGCTAAGTGAGTTTCAAAACGTGGAGTGATGTCAGAAACAAGCTGGCATGGAGTAGCACAGTACGAATGCACACTGAACACCAACAAACAAATTGCAGTAAGAGACAGCTTCAACTGATTAGTTGTATGTGGCATTCTGTTCAACTCATGCCAAGGCTATTTTCAAGTTCAAAATAATCTACTCTAAATGTCTTCATTTTTGTAACCTGGTATGAGGTATTGTAGATATCATTTTACTGAAAAGACGTAAGCATGGTTGTAGTATAGCAAGAATAATGAAGGCATCTAGAAAGTCCGCAGTGCGATATCTTACTCGGATGCGCTGGTGGTCAGTGGCAGACTTGGGCGCAGACATACGCTGCAACATGAACTGCAATGACGCGCGCTTCTTAATTATGAATGTCACACTAGTCACTGTACAATTATATCGGTCAAGTGCCAACAGATCAACTGGAACTTTGTGCTACATAAATATCATTATTATGTATACTGCATTAGAAATATGTCATATTATACGTTATATATAAGGCATATTGTTTAATTTATGGTTTTCTTTTTGTTAGGAGGCTTTAACACACTTGAAATAAATGCCTGGATTTTATAAAATTATGTTTTCCGAACTATTTTGAAAAGAAAAAAAAAACCAAGAAAACGCAATACTTGCAAAATAACAAAAAGCAATGAATATTGTACTAAGATTCGATTTAATTATTGTTGTTATTAATTTTACCGACTTACGCTGGCCAATTTGGGAAAAAACATGGTCAAAGTTACGACAGTTTCGGGATCACTACTACTGGTATTAAAAAAAAAAGAAATATAAGTTAACACTAGACAGTGAATATGCAACTGAAAAATTACTAATTACTAATTGTAAGAGATTAAACCACGTTTACAATGTTTTAGTCAACCGTTCGTTCGTCAATACTTTGAATTTAGCAGCACATGGTTTTTTCGTAGGTCAAGTCAACTGGCTGGGGAAATCTACTAATTGTAAACATTAGAAAAAAGCAGGGATAGAGAAATTATAGTCATGACAAAGTTGCATCTGCATTATCATATTGAATCTTTTTTATGTTTCATCTAGGGCAATTTCAAGACAAAGACCTAAAAAACATAATTTTTGTAACGTTATTGAGAGACCAATTTAAATTTCGTTTTAAATGGATGGTGGCTATTTGAAAATGTTTAATTCCAATCGAAAAAAAGAACCTCGGGTCGAACACAAAAATGTATTTTACTTATTTTTCATTTGCTTATAATTTAACCATTTTTAGCTTCTAGTAAATATAAATGAAAGGATTCATAAAATATCTTCATCGAAAGCAAAGTTATAAAGCTTCAAAGCTGCTACTAATAAGAAGTCGCGGATGATATGGACTGACGTAAAAGTTCATCACGCCTGTAGCCAATCATCTTTTTCTTAGCCATTCAACGCCATAAAAAACAGTTACTAACATGTATTCCATTTGCTTTTCTAACAATTTTTTGTTATTCTCACAGTGAGTATTCTATTTTATGATTTATTTTTTCATGCATATTCCCTATTAAAGTGAAAAGATAATGTATAGACAAATGCTTATGCAACATAAAAATGAATTTACTCTCTTATGAAATTTAATGTCAATCTTATAAGATCAGTAAAGATGTCGTCATGTCAAGTTTTATAACCCAGTTTTTACCCCATAGATTTATTTAGAGCAGACCATAAAAATCGTCTAAATTTATAGTAGCTAGACTGGAGATCGTTGTAACTCCTTACGTTATTTAAAAATTTAGATAAAAATCCTATATCCACAATTTGTTAGTTCTAAGACCACGGCTACGAGTACCGAATTACAAACGTGAATAACGTGTAGTATGCCCAAAATAAAAAAAAATATAATAAATGTAAAATGGAGCGCGTAGCCGTGTCAATATGAAATTCATCATAATATAAAATTTACTGTACCTTAGCCCATGGGTGGCTCTTAATTTGTGGGAATTTGAATTCTGTATAATTAGGATTCATCTCTCGAATTTGTTCTCGTGTCGGTGTACCTAGTACCTGTAAAACAAATAACACTTCATCAGCAAATATACATTTAGAACAAATGTCCGAGAATATCTTGTTTACCAAGATTTAAATAAAGCGCCATTTATTAATTACGACAAGTTTTTTTTTATTAGTCATCTCTGCAAATTTAAAACTCCAGAATTATGTCTGGTACAAGTATTTGGATATGATGTCTCTAAATTTATTTTTAATATCAGATCTTTTAATAAATATCAAACCTTCAAGGAAAGAATTTAATCTTCAAGAAAAATACATATACTTTTTATAAGAGTCTAATACAAATTGAAATATCGGATCGGCGGTGGCGATCTCTCGCGCCGGGCTTTGGTGGAGGCCATGGTAATGCTCGCAATAGAGGAGGCTGACCGCATAAGGCAACGGCGCTCACACCCCAGACGCCGCCGGGATTCCAATCCCGATTTCCGGCCATGGTTAGGTGGGTATCGCCGTGCGTTCGTCTGGTAATCGTCTGGACCAAACCCAATCGAAGCGCGCACTGTTCCCGCGCGCCTCATGGAATTGTCAGCAAACCGCAGAAGGGTCGAAGCCTGAGGTTTGTGGCCGTATCTGACAAGAAGACTTTGGCCCTAGTATAAAGGCAACGTAGGACTGGGGTGGGTTATTTAGTCAGAGTCTGAAACTATTTTCTGCTCGGCCCAAAGACGGGATTTGTCATTGGATAATTTTTCCCCAGCATAAAAAAAACCCAAGGATTGGAAGATGTGTTATTGATCCTCTATCTGCGAGATGATGAAGTACATAAAGTAATTACCTTGATGATCTCAACCAATTGATCGACCCCTGAATCTCCTGGGAAGATTGGCTGACCCAATAATAATTCTGCTACTACGCAGCCAGCGCTCCAAACATCTGTGACAAGAAAAAATAGTTACAATTAACCTATTACTAAAAGGCGTTTATTTTCATTTAGAATCAAATCTAAAGTCGTTTTGACGAGCCGATTGTCTATAAGAATTTATTGGATATGGTACACTGAACTGTACCGAGCTTCAAGGCTGACGATACAGGTTCACAAGTCAGCAGAAACTGGCAAGGTACGTTGTAACATGCGAAGAGACCGTGAGCTGTGATGATAGCCTCATTTATCCAATAGAGGAAATAAGTTCATGTGATGCTTAGCACATCGCAACAATTAAATTTACGTTCTTTAGTAAATTGCATGTGTAATCTTCTAATCTAATATTATAATCATGCAAATACGTTTCAACATCACTTGAATTTTCCTACACAACAGTTTAAGTTAGGTTGCAAATTAGTTGAACTGGTCTTGAACCAAGTATTATTCTGAATGTTTTTGTCACTTTTTTTTATTCAAGTATTTTGTTGTATAAACCGAAGGTTGCTCCTGTGCTGCTTTGTTGCAAAAGAATAAAGAGTAACGATTACAATCGGTACGAATGACAACTGTACAAAGGAATTCTGTTGTATTGATAGCATCTGTACATAATGTACAATGTAGTACATGAGAGAACAGACTGAGATAACAAAGTATCCATCTTTGCAACTGCCTGGCAGCCTAATCGCGTGGCCCGAGTGTTGATCCATATCAGACATTGACGTTTGAAAATTAGTTTCTAGGCATCTACTGCGCAGATCTGTCTGACTCGACTATCTAATCAACTTTGCATGACTGTCGACCACCAGTAGGTGCTATTTAACTTTGGGAACACATACGCATGCGTTGAATACTGAACTTACCCTGCAGAGGTTAGATAGGTTAGAGATCGAAGTTTTTTTATACAATATTTCGCGTTACAGAAGTAATGATCTGTAAGTTCAATCCAAATGAGAAATACTAAGAAGGATGTTATAAAATAGTGTAAATTCTTGACAGAAAGTAAATTATTTACCGATTTTAGTGGTGTAATCTATGGCGCCAAAAATGAGTTCTGGAGCGCGATAGTATCGGGAACAAATGTACGACACATTAGGCTCGCCACGAACGAGATGTTTCGCCGAGCCAAAGTCGCAAAGCTTGAGTACGCCGGTCTTAGGATCGAGGAGTAGGTTCTGTGGCTTGATGTCTCGGTGACAGATGCCCAGCGAGTGTATGTACGCGAGGCTTCTGAACAACTGGTACATATATAGCTGTTGGAAACGCAAACTAATTAGTATGACATATCACCACGAGCAGATAGCACGTCCACTGCTATGCAAGCAAATCTACCTTTATAAAACTAATGGGTATGGTTTGTTCATCTTTGGAGTAATGACGTGCCACTTTATACACAGTCTCGGGTATGTACTCCAGCACCAAATTCAGGTACACTTCGTCTTTCTGTAAAACAAAAATTACAACACCAGATAAATAAAAATAAATTCAGTATCGCCAACATTAAATTTTTCCTAGCTCTTGATCTTGATGCTTTTGTAAATAACAATGAGATATCATGTTAATATATTGCAAGTTGTATAATTCTGAATAATGCTTCATACGTATAGAAATAAAGAACGAAAAATTTTAAGGGGGAAAAAATAAATATGAGGCAAACATCGTTTACTACGAAAAAGTAAGAAAAGACAAATATTGGAAAGTACATTAAGGTATAAAAACACTACTACCGCAGTTGAAATACTTTTCCATTATACACATCTCTTTGGAAAAATATGCATTAAAAGAAATCTGGTGCAAGGAACAAATCTTCAAAATAATCGAAGCTTTCCCGAACTTTAGTTGGGAAAGTTGAAAAATAACATTTAACAAGGCGAGTAGATTTCAAAGTTGGCTTTTATCCAAAGGTTTTTGGCTCTAGTGATACACAACTCTGACTTCTACTGCTGAAAATCAAACCTTGAACTACACACGCGAAAAACAAAGTGTTCTAAAAATTTATACATTCTTCAAACATTTGTGTATGTTTTTGTTTTGTCATCAGTACAGATCTGTTTAGTACCTGACCTTCTCGTGCGTCTTGGTCAAGTGAATACATTTCGCAGCTCTACGTATTTACCTTGACTGATCTTAATTTTGTTAAATGTCCTTTCTATGTATCTGTATGGTGAGTCAAGGTTTATTTAAATATTATCACGCTACACGTTTTTCAATAGGACGTAGTCCAATCAATTCGCTTTTGATTGAATGAACTACTACTCTTCGTCCGACTTAAATATATTAAGGACAACTTTAGAACAGACTTCATCCTAAATATAAAAACTCAATTTAATGGATTGTTTTCACCAGATGGTTTCGGAAATATTCTTAACATTTTTAGTGTGCGTGTACAATGCGTTAAGAATTTTTTTTCTCTGTTTTCACAGGCGAGTGCAAATAAACCACGTACATGGCAATGAAAACACTAAAGCTGTCTGTAAGAAAACAAAATGTATCAAGCAAGCATAAGTTAGAATCATAAAACACAACTTAGATGACGCAATACAGAACAAGTTAATTTTTATGAGATGATGATGGAAGAACATAGTTGGCATCGACCTGATCAGATGTAAAAGCTCATGGCTGAAAGATTACGGCTCATGACGTGATTAAGACTTGCTCTCAACAAATCATGTATGCACACAACTGTTTGACGGGCTGTCACGGCTACCGACCGATACTTTTCACTCCCTTACATTATTTAATCACTTATAGTATGCAATTTTCAAAACAACAGAAAAAATATTGTTCGTTAACCGTAGCCTGAATTGGAAGGCCTAAATTGTGCGTTAGCACACTAGCGCAACAATCTAATTGATTCATAAACGTACTGCGACATCAAGAGACTGCATTGCGTTTAACATTGAGCTCACTGCTGCGGGCACTGCCGCCTTCCCCCAAATAAAACACACAAATAATACACCCTTAATAAAGCGAACTAAAAAAGGTAATTTGATCACATCAAAATATATAGTAAGTAAATCAGTTACTTATATTGAAGAAATAGGGCTTAAAGGAGATGTCTCATATCAATCCAAGGAAGTTACATCAGAACATTATAGAATAACACGTAACTTGAATAATTCCAACCACAAAATCCTCCATATACCACCTACACATGACGCTCATAAGCATGAACTACCAGCACAAACCTAACATAAACAAACACAGGAACAAAATAATTTGCACAACTATTAAACAGCAATCGTCGGAAAACAATTTCAACCAAAGAAACTACATGAGATATCTCCTTTCTTGTTTGCAGACCCTTGGAATATGTTATTCGGATTTCATATAGTAAAAATGGGTCCAAACCAGAAGTTAGATCCAATAACTACTAGAAATTAAAATAGTCTAAAGAAAATGATTAGACACATAAATAGGTATAGGTATTTATCAAAATGTAAAACGCTCACCTTTTCTCCGCTGGAGTAAAAGAAATATTTCAATTTGACAATATTACAATGCTCCAGTCGTCGCATGATTTGAAGCTCTCGGTTCTGAAATGTGTAAAGTGTAACACGTCGTTAGTAACTTAATAATTACGGATCACTGAAGAAATTAATATCATTTATAGACATAACCTGGCCTAACTCTAGAAATAGGCAGCAGGATACAAAACAAACAAGAGATGAATGAAATGATTTGGTGGAGATGAATTTAAAATTATCAATTGATTATTGTTTGCATGGTTTCTATAACAGTTTTCAGCGCATTATTAGAAAATATTGGTTGTGAAATATCGTTAAAATTACCCTAACACAGGTTAGGGTAATTTTTTATTCAAAGATTTTTTTAGTTGTAAATGATGGAATTTCTGCGGCTGAATTCTCGAAATATTTTACATGCAAAAAATAAACTGAGCTGAGTATAACGATTGTGGGCTTTGATTGATTTTAAGTTTTGACAAAGTTCCCACCAAACTTTTCTATCAATTCAACGAATCTAGCGATACTTTCGTAAAATTTGATAGATATATCTGAACCAAACTTACCTTAAACCTCTTATCCTGGAGCACCTTCTTGATGGCAATGAGCTCGCCGGTGTCGCATAGTTTGGCCTGGTAGACGACGCCGAAGCTGCCGTTACCGATGAGTTTCATGTCAGCATAGCTCACCTCCTGAGGCCGGTCGGGGCCTTGCCCCGGCGTCGCCACCACAGTCGTCACCTTTGAGCCGTCCTTGCCTGAAACACGCACAAAATACATTTTAAATATGCTTTCTATATTTCTTTTTACTAAATACCAATTTAAAAGATTTCGGTTTGATTGGGAATTTATAAAGTAAAATTTTGGCAATAAAATTGTGTAAATCCTCCTCTTTTTTTGATGTTGGTTAAAAGAAACTCTTACACGATTTGAATGGCCTCTCTAATGCAATTGAGTGGTAAGGTGACGTAAACGAATCCATTTCACAGACGGTAATAAATAGGTGGCGTGAGCGGCGTTGGACGTATCATTGTAATTTCCGTTGAAACAGAGTAACCAAATGCCAGTTAATTTCTATGTACGAGTTAAAACACTTTCAAAAGAACCCATTCGAAACCATGTATTAACGACTCGATCGAGTGAGTCCGGGAACTAACCTGCCGTGTCTGAATTACTATTTAGTGAATGTGAATAGGTTCGATCATGATCCATCAAATCCTTACGATTTTTACGAGATTGAACTGAATAACAATTTAACTAAAAATAAAATCATTTTATAAAATCTTGACCATCTAGATATTTTTTGTGACAAGGTCACAGACAGTTTAAACTGGCCAAGTGCAAGTCGTACTTGCGCAACTAGTCTTTTGATCTCTCTATGTCTCTAGTACCAAGTGCAAAACCTAAGTTATCTGTTTCTATGTGCAGCTAAGTGCACTTATACAAATCATTTCAAATAAATCTACAAATGTTTTACAAGACATATTTATGTTATAGTCAGCGCGCAGCGTAAGTCATCCTCCGGATTTGAGAAGTCTGTTTTCGATTTCAGCGTAGTGTTTTTTCTATTAGATAACCACCAAAAACAAGAAGTAACTTCGTTTAGGTTGGTATGATTTCATAAAACTTTTACAAATAAACACACGACTGCTGCAAATTACAAAAATATCATCGAAGCTCGCATTTTTGACAAACAAAGATTTATTCGCAAGTTAAAAAAGAGCAGGTGTGGCACGCGACATGGGGTTTAACGCATGGCACATTTGTTTACGCTTGGGCGCCTCACTTCAGAGCATCGCGAGTACAACCAAAGAGCGAAAATATAGATTTTAGACACAAAGGAGCGGCACGAACTAAATGCGCACGTTGGCGGAAATCAATTTGACGTAGCTGCTATTTAATATGGCAACAAACTGCAATTGGTGACATAAGTACGGTTAATTTTACGTCTTCTACAGCAATTGGGGTTCTTAAATTTGGACACGAAAATAAACTTATTTACTAAACAAAATTTTAATGATTTCAAACATATTACATGTTCGTGATTTTTGGTCGAATTATAAACACATTCTGCCAAAAATCAAAGGAGATCAACTGAATATTCTCAATCTCAAGATTCACCCATTTATTGTCGCAACCTACAAGTTGTTTGTAAAAGATATTTGCGAAATTGAAGCAAGGGGTTGGAGAATATGTCAATGCACTAAGTAGGAGAGTGTCTTTCGCTGTACGTCCCTATCAAACGGTTCAACGGTGCTCATCGCCTGAGGTTTGTTCGAAGTGTAAGCAGTAGAAATAAATCCAATTCACGGTCAGACCTGGGTTGACTCTACGGAAAACTAGTATATTAACGTAATCCAGAAGCTTAGAAACCAGTGTCCATAATTTTTCTGATTTCAAAAGTTTTTTGTCTAAAATGAGTTTACCTTTCAGGAGGTCTTCTGATAAAGTACAGATGTCTAATAAACCCTCTTTGGATATGTTCAATTCGATCATAACAAATGTGAAACCCTAAACGTTCTATAAACATATATAGTTTATAGAACTAGACATCGTTTTGATATTTATGTGCTTGAAATAGTTTGACACACTATGTGTGATACATATCAGGAGAAATATCGTGACTATATGAAAGCCTTGTGGAACTCCAAAAATGCAACACGTAATAAAACAGAATACTGATACCTCTTTTTTTATTACTCTTTTTTTTCTTTTAGTTAAATACAATTTGCAAACCGAACAAGCTGGCCAAATACACAAAAATTCGGAAATTTGTGGATTAAGATCTGGTCTACCTTGTCAAAGGCACTGCTAAAGTCTATGTAAATAGAGTCGACTTGTATGCGGCAAGTCTTTTGTGGTTATTGACATAAGAGCTGAGTTAGTCGTGGTGGATTTTTGTATGCTGTTGGGATGGGAAGCTAACTCTATTTTAATATAGATCAAGAAATCAAAGACCTTCGGAAACATTGATAAAATAATTTTTGAGCTGAAATTTGCTAATGTTCGTTTTTTTTTTCTTTTTAATAACTGGATACTACATAGATTGGTATCCTTCCATAGAGATGGATATTCTGCTGTTCTGATTCATCATTGACTGCAGAGCATCGGCCTCTATTGTGCTAAACTTCGTTTCTGTGCTAATTTCATCCACGCTTTATCGACGTTTCTACTTTCGGTTCTGCAACGCCACTCGGTCACCGGAGTTTTTAATGAAGGATTCTAGACTAGTTTAAGGGGTATATTTTGTTTAGCCTTATGCTGACAAAACAACAACCAAAACTGTGAGTTCTTAAGTTTTTTTTTACTTTTTAAGGTGAATAGCTCTTCGTAGCCTCAAATAGGTATTTTGAATTTTCTAAGCTTTTCTTCTCGCTTTATGAGGATATACAGGGTGTCATTCACATTTTAACGCAAACGAAGACCACAGATCCAGTACATGATTCTAGACCCCCAGTGATGGAATTTTTTGTCGGTTTTTTCTTATTTTTTTTTGAATTTTTAACGTTTTTTTAATTAAACTGTATAAAGACGTCAATTTAACATTTTTTGCGAAAAAAATGAGTGCATTACATTTCAAATTAAAAATGTCATCGGGTTTGATTACAATATACGATATTATTGCCCTCGACTTTATTTGCCTCGATGATTTTTTTATTATTTTTTTGTATTTTTTTTTTCTAATCATCTCATTATCATTGGGATTGGTCAGAATAACGATTTTATACAGGTAAAAAATTAAAAAATATATCAATATATATTTCGGATTGCGGTACTTATATTTTATAGTGCGTTTACATTTTGTTGTAAACGCTGTTTATTATCGTCAAAAATAAAGTTTAAAAACTAACACCCGACTACTTAAAAACACGCTCTAAAAAGTACGAAACAAGAAAACACTCTCCAATGAAATTACTTAGTATGTACAAACTATTAAATATTTACCGTTATTAAATAAACTAACTTACACATATTATTATATTTTAATATATTTTCAATTTATAATATTGATAGAGAAATGTTTTAAGGATAAAGCCGTGGTCGTATACCACTTTTTTAAATTTATTATTCTTATTCCAGCGGACAATTAAGACGCTTCTAATGATATGTCATTTGTCGAATTCTGATAAGTAGTTTAGAAGTTACGAGGGAACAGATGAACATCCATACCCACATACATACATACATACATACAGGTCAAAATCATAACCCTCCTTTTGCTTCGCCGTAGTCGGGTAAAAAGGGACCAAGTTTGATGGTAATACATATTTACCAATATGTAAGGATGAATAATACTTTAAAGAATATTCCTAGTTATTCATATACGGTTTGGAACATTAAACCATTATTAATAGTCATTAAAAAATCAAAGGCTGATAAAAAAGAAAACACTAAAATAATACGGTATCACAGTGAACAATAAATTAAAAATAAATAAATAAATGTACGATATACAATATGATCGAACATTTCAACAAGCTGTCTCCTTTCAACTATTCTGTCACTTTAAAACTTTTAATTAATATCTTTCGGTAAAAATATTATTGAACCGATTTTGGTACCTTCATGATTCTCTTTCATCCGTCTTCTTCACGGCTCATATTTCCGGTTTATGCAGTTTGTAAATTTTACAAGTTATTCTAAGAACCCTTCCTTCGTAATGGAGTACGTACGGCAGGGACTTAAAGACTTTTTTGTTCGGAATACAGTTTGATTTCATACTGTCTCACCTGCTATGCGCGTTATGCACAATCGCACATTCACCTGCACTGAAGACTTGTGAGGCGAGGGCTTTGCCAATGCTTTTCGGGGGGGTATTTGTATCATGAGAATGTCTATAATAATCACCATACACGCATTTACCAATCAATCTCCTGGAATGCTATCAAGTTAACGCTCGTAACTGTTAGATTATCAAAGCATCAATTGAGGTCAAATACAGTGACGTAACGCTTCGCTACATTATACAATAAATAAGGCACCAGTTAATAAATTGCACCTTTTACGTCATTAACTAATGCTCGTCATTTCGCTGGACTTGTTTATCTATATCCATAAAAGGAGAAACTGACTAACTGACATCAACGCACAGCCGAAACTATTGGGACTAGGAGTGTGAAATTTCGCACTAGGCTTCCTTTTATGACGAAAACCGCAATTCACCCCCTAAGGGGATGAAACAGGGTATAAAATTTGTATGGAGAAATTTCCTTTTACGCGGGCGAAGCCACTGACAAAAGCTAGTCTTAACATATAAGTACATGTATCAATAACATCCGATTGTCCAAGTAGTGTGAAGTCATTAATATACTGTGGACTTAACATCTATTTCATAAAGTAACGTACACTGTTTTCAAAACCTTAGCGCATTCGTCATTTAATTAGTGCCAGCTAATTATAATATCGTTACCAAGTACTTGAGTTCAGTTTTGTTACACCGAATAGGATTGTTAACATTCTGTAAAATATTTATACAATCCTGCAAATTAACGTTACAATACGTGGCATATAAGTTGAACCAAACATGGCGATCGACCTTTAATGCGCAGTAGCAGATTTTTTTAAATATTTGATTTTCCTAGACTAATGCTTGACTGCGATCTCAAATGATGGTAAGCAGTGATTTAATCATTGATGGTGAGGCGCACTAGTTTATTAAGAGCATATTCACTCTAGCCTTGAAGACACCCAGATTTTCGGGTCTCAATCGAAGCAGGGGGCTGCCGCTGCGCGTAACCGTATGTTAATTTGTCCTGTGCGTGTCAAAATAAATGTTTTTTTTTTTCTATTTCTTTCTTTCTTTCATAAGCAATGACGGTCATTTTGATTCAAGTTATTTACCGCGTACGTTACTAATCAGATCCTCCTTCGGCGTTAGCATAGTTCAGTTTTAATCCGCCATGCTATATTGAACAATCATGGATAAGATAATGCTAACAAAATCGAAACTTAGCAGATGGGTTTATGATCACAGCTTGTTGCTAGTCAATACGTCGGTATGTCGGTAGCTACACCGAGCGGATATTTAAAAGCGTCCAAATCGATTAACTGCAAAAATTCAGATGTTCGTTTATGTATGTATAATCCCTGACCTCGATAGCCTCCGCAGACGACTTATTTGGCAACTATTTGACGTGACCTATCCCGCTTTTGTTGACACGTGTTACCTTAATGAGGTAACCGTGGACGAAGTTTATATCTACAACACCAGTGTACCTGACGAATTAAATAGATAGGTGTCATGTTACTCCTCGACGGGCATGACTAGCTATCGATATTATATCTAAAGTATGTTCAATAGACAGGTAAACACTAGGCTTTAATAACATGTAACATTACCGGTGTCTACCAATTACTGATATAAACTGATCGATCCAACTCTTCGAAGAACTGGCTGCAGTGATTAAAAATTTCTAAGTCAACCATTAAATTCTCAAATGATGGCTATTAACGTAGATGAGGGTAAGTCACGTATGTACGTCATCGTATGATTGCAACGAGTATGTTATATGTAGCAGTACTAATACTAATAGTAGCAAATGGACTATATCAATCATGGTTACCTTGAAAGAACTCCGAGTATGTGGTGCCCTGCCACACCCATAGCAACCCTTATTGACGTAAACCCAAGCGCACTCCACCCTTGTTTATCAGCTTTTTATCTAACTACTCTTTCAATTTGTATGCGCTATGTCAAGTTACATTGGACGGAAATAATTACAAATACATACACATACAGTGATATTCTTACTAACTAAACATTTAAAGTGATCGCGAAAAAATATCACAAACTGGATCGATCCACAAGTTTTATTTATCACTGTTAACAATACAACGTCACACGTTGTGCAATCTTTCAATTTTAACGTTTTTAATAATAGAGTGGCAGGCAACGGTAACACGTAGCGTGATAGTGTGAATTATTTAGAACATGAACATAAATATTAGAAAGTAAAGACGAAGGTTCGTTACGCCGCAGTTTGCAAGTGCAGACGTTCACGTGCCCGCTAGCAGGAAGCGAAGCAATACGGAAAATAATTGACTTTCCGCAACTGGCCAAGTAGCGAGCCAGTCCTACTAAAGATTTTTTAGAAGATAATGCTCTATTTTTTGCTCTATTGTTATATTGTAAAATCGATTTCCATTGAAAACACGTAAAACCTTGAATTCTTTTGATATCATTACTTGACGATTACGATGATTTACAGTTGCGTACATTTTGGATATTAAATTACGTCTTTTTATTATTGAACTTGATAATGCGTTTAAAGAAATATCTAAGGTAGAGCCAAGAAACGAGTACAGTAATTTTCTTGGCTTTATCAGCTAAGAAACCTATTAATTGTACGAGTGTCTTTATTTTCTTAGGAGAAATATTAAAATTTAAATGTCGGTGTTCCTGGTATTGTTTCTTCGTTTTTTAACACCGAATTCTGAAAGAAGTTATTCTGCACTCTTCAGTGTTGTGTATTTTTTTTCTGTATTGGAGACGATTCTATTTTTTTAGAAAAACGTATTTTTATATTTTACTCTTTATTTTAGTTTAGCACCTCTCAGCTACACCTAAATACTGTGCAAGTTCTTTAGTAAGGTTCCTATGAATACGACCAGTTACAAGTTAAGATTTTTACACTTTCTTCGATATCTCGAGGATCCCATCATCAGATCAAGGACTCTGGGACCACGGTAGCACCTGGGATAATACCCTTTTAAACAAAACAATAATATGCAAATCGATCTAGGGTTGAGTGTGATTTTTCAGACTTTTACTATTAATAACTAATAACCCAATATCTTTTGCGTTCTAGGGCTACAATTACTCTTTCAAACACTTCGGTGTCCTACCTAGCAGGTATCGGACCTACTGGGCCCGTTCAGTTTTGCTAATATCTCTTTGAGGTGCATGTGGAAAACTACGCGCCATCGACTCAAGCTTGGATCTTGCCGGACAACCGGACATCGAGCTACCGATTGCTGCATTCCGTTTTCACACCACAACAACATGGAGACGTTTCAATTCAGTTCTGGCGATGATTGCCGGGTAGTTCGGTTGCCTTTATGTTGGACATTGCTGTAGCAGACATGTTGGTGGCTATGTCCGATAGTGTTAAGTTTTTCATTTCTCCATTTCCACACACATTCCCATAATTATGATGTTGTCTTTTTATGATTGCTTTATTTTGTGATATTGGCTGTCTGTAATAAAAGCTTTTTTTTATTGCTTGTGGTGGACCTGGGGCGTCAAATTGACGAAAAAATTAACCTATAAAAATGTTTTTAAATCTTATTTGCAACATATTATTTACCTCCTTGGTGATTTTAGGAGGCTTTTTTCATCAAGATAGGCTTACCTAGGACTACACTACGATGCGATCTTGCAACTACTAAAGTTAGAAGACTACCAGTGTTCCTCATAACGACTACTACATAAAACTTTTATCATTTATGGCAATCAATCGTTTTAAATTTTTTATAACATTTTTTATTCAAAAAAGGCGCGTATCAATATTAGAGCAGTCATAGAAGTCTGAAGGAGTCAACCACTTCGTATGTTTGTTTCTTTTGCGTACTGTCACAATTTTGTTTGCGGTCCCTTGCAGAATTTCTTAAACAATTTTAAGCCCGGTATATTATAATGTCATACAAATAATTTTCTGGTCTTGTAGACTTTACGAGTTTATTCTTATTATAATTTACTTTGATTTTTTAATTCGTGTTTTGTTTTATTACCAAATAATATACCAACAAATATCAAATATAAAATTGAGAACCGAGACTATAGAAATATTATAGCGAAAGGTCCTTCTTCACCATTATTTTAATTTGTTAATTTAAAACGGGCCTTTTTATTTAACATGATCCTTGTAGTTTGGTCTTTGTTCGTGACTTGGTTGCGATACATAACAGTCTGGTTTCAAGTATACGCCACCCGCATATTCGTCTAGAATTCATCAATTTCATTCAATAGGCACATCATTTCTTCTCTTACAAAAGAGGCCCGAGTCCCTGCAGTGGGAACATTATAAGGCTGACGCTAGTCAAATCAAAACTAATTATACGATAGTTACTTACTTCTTTAACAATTCCAACGATACATTGTCAACTTACGTTTCTGACACGTCACGATAGGACACAATGCCCGAATCGTCACTTTATTTTTTTATGTGACAATTCGGACACAAAATGGGTTTTTTTTTTTCATTTCAAATCTATCGTGTAATAAATTGTTGGATAGGTATTTAAAAGTGAATTGAGGATAACTAAAATTTCGTTGATATTTTTGAAATAGCTACAAAGGTAAAAAGAAATGGGTCCCTCTAACTTTTGAACCAAAGTTGAGATTTTTTCATATTTTCTAAAATATTAAAAAATCTCAAAGTAGGAGTTTATAAAGACTTTCAAGGAAAATTATTTTCAGTGATGATCACTTTCTGAAAAAAATTTACAAAATGCTTGGTGAACTAAGAATGTAATTTAATCGTACCTACATGCAAGCATTTTTTAAACTATTTTACATATTTATTATTCTGAACGTATCTTCTTTCAAATAAAAAAAAAGAATGATTAAAATTGGTTTACGCAATCCAAAATTACCACCGAAAACCCAACATACGTAACCTGTCTAGTTCCTTTGGGCTACTAAGACCTATTAAGTTGTAGTTTAAGGCTTCAGTTACATTGTGAGAATTTTGTAAATGACGGGAAACTACTGAACCCTACACTGAGCGTGGCCGGACACACTGTTGGCCGGTTTTATTTAATTATTAAGTCAAATATTTATGAAATTAATATTGAGACGTTAACAAATAGCAAGTGACGTACGTCGATAGCAGAAGTTTGTTGTATTTTTTGTTTTTTATTATTTTTATGGCTCTGTACCCAAAGGGTAAAAAGGTTACCCTATTGCTATGATTCCGCTATGCGTCTGTCTGTCATCAGCCAGTAGCTCATGAATCGTGGCAACTAGACAGTTTCATTTTATTTTGGTTAGGCTCGCATTTGACTACTATCTTACCTGATGGTAAGCGATGATTCACTCTTGACTTTAAAGACCCCTAGGATGGAGCTATCAGGAAATACAGACTCCGGCAGGGAATAGTTAAAATAAGATAATGTATTTCTGTTGCTGCTACAATATTACAAAAAATACTAACACAGAATAAAATAAACAGTAGGGCTCCCAAATAAAAAAACGGATTTTTTTGCCGTTTTTTGTTACGGCCCCGGACGGTACGGACGGAATCGTTCGTGCGCGAGTCAGTCTTGCTAACAGCTGGTTTTTTATTATTATTTAGATGTGACATTAATATAATTATAAATAACACTTCTAGTGTTTAGTTATTACTTAAACATTTATCATGTTCTATCATTCTAATACGTTTACGATGAACCCGAAAGTTTGTATAGGATATATATTTTGATCCTTCATGTTCAAACGACTGACTAGATTTGGGTAAATTTTGTTACCAGGACGGTCTATATCCTGGATGAATAAATAGGCTACTTCTAGTATGAGGTACAAATTTAACGCGGGCGGCAGCTAGTTTAAATACTAATAGATACAAAAAATACAGATAGAGAATTTAAATTGACTGTGCAAAAACTTACAAATACAATACTTACTAAAAAAAAAAACTAGCAACGAATACAACTCCTAACAGACATCACAATACAACAAAATTATGTTTGCTTTTCTATGTAGATACCCGTTTTTGAAATGTAGATAAATGACAATTTTAAAAACGCTTGCTTTTTTAATTTTTTTGAATTTAACAATTCCAAATTTTTTTGATACACTTCACAAACTATTAGTGCAAGAATTGATCATGCGGAGTCAAAGTGAAAATTAGAGTGTTATGGATTTAATTGTGTTACATCAAAACTGGTGCATGAGACAGATGAAGCCAATAAACCCTTACCACAATAATGAAATAATTATAGTTTATTTTTTGTATAAATATGCACATGTTAACTAACTGGTTTAATGTTACCCAGCGAATGAAACGTGAAGTAAGAATTAATATTCAACATACAAGCCCACACATAATTTTGTAAGTAAATACCACAACACATCCTTACTAATTAATAGAAAACCTAAGTAAGTAGATAGATAGAAAAAGACATGAGCCCACATTATGATCTACAAACATCACAACATCAACAGACAAATACAAAAGGAACACAGACAAGAAATGATAGTAAAATGAACTCATTTTGTATTAATCATATTGCGATCATCCTCCAATCTATTACGGAACCATAATTCCAGACTAATGTTACCATTACTGGACACTTGATAGCAAATGGAGGACTATCGCTTGACCAATAGTAAAAATGGTGGTGTTCAACTAAACAGAATCATGTGGCACTACAGCCGAGCTAATGTGCGCGAAATCTAACACTTACGATGCGAGGACGCCTTCTTTTCCGACGCCAGCTCGTTCTTTTTAGGAGTATCCACGTCGCCTGCGCGTCGCAGCAAAACACAAAAGCAGCATTAGAACATTGGTGGTGAACATACAATACATGATGCAACGATACATTGGCGCGGATTTAAAATAGTGCAGAACTGGTTGATGATTGCAATCTACAACCGAGTAACACCGATAGGGGGGTTTATACACAAGTTAAAAACGGCAGAAGAGAATATTCGTGCTTATATGGACACTCACTAATGGTACGACGAAGTTTTTTACAGAAAGAGGAGAGACGATCGCGGGCGCGGCTTAATTGACCACTCTTTTCCGTTTCAAGTAATCGCAGTAGCGAAGGTTCGGAGCGAGCGGCAACCTCTCCTACGGGGCGCAGGGCCACCGTAGGGGGACCTTCGGAAACTCCTAAGTTGTCGAAGCATACCGGCCCTGCGGAACACTCCAGCTTGGCAGAGGATCGCACGCGAGCGCGCGTTGTGGTAGACTGCCGGTCGGAGGCGCGGGGACTCAAGCCGCCGCCCCGCCCCGTAGAGGTCGAGCTTCGATACTATAGCATGTGGTGCTAATTCAAACTTCGCGACTAAATACTCTACAGCCAATTCTAACTGTCATGAATATTATGATGGATGGAAATATTAGAGACAAAAGAAAACTACGGTGTAACGTTACAGCTAAACAAATAACTTTACATAACTGTTTCAGTCTAAAGCCTAGATAGGGTAATGCCACTGATCTAATAACGAGAGATATTCATGATCAGATTTAAACTCCAGATTATGTAGCAGAACTCATGAAAAAGATTTTAGCAAAAGTTGAAATTGAAACATTCTACTGCGTTGTACTTCTTTTTTCCTTAATTAACACTATTAATTGTAAAAATTTAAACATCCATACAGTAGCATACAAAGTTATTTAGTCCTAACTAAATAACTTAGTATGAAAAAGAAATCAATTAATTATGAAAATTAACTTAATCATGTATACGCTTTCACATGAAAAAATGATTAATATTTCTATGATATACCTAACTATAGAATTACAGACTTGTTTACGTATAGATGTTAGAATAGAGTGCTATTTGTTGTTAACCAAATAATATTGTAAAACATGAAAATTATTTGAATAACTGAAACACGCAGTTGTTTTAGTAGCATTTGAACTCTATCAGTATCACATAGCATGCGCGCGTGTCTACCTTTTTATGGAGCCGGTGATAATTTAGACGTGACGTCACACACTGCGAACTCTAAATAATTCTCAACTTTAAATAACTATGTACACAAAATAACGACAAACTAGTGCACTCTACGCCACCTTTATTATGTTCCCTAGGGAAACACGATAAAACGTCGAAATGCGTCATTTCGTTGCACGTTATGAACCTTCATACAAAGTTCGTTTAAAATGAAAGTCGTGATAATATACTATACACGAATCAAATATCATATAATAAAAAATATCAACACTATATCCACGAGTTAGTCTTTCTCATAAGCTATTTCATCAAGTGCTGTCTAGCCCAGCCAAGTCTTGAAATTTATTTCTAAAGCAAGCTGACGTTACTTAGTTGGAATATCATAACAGTATCCTCGTTTTATTTAAAATGTAAGGAATATTACTAAAATCCAATACAAATAAATAAAAATTAAGGTGCCCGTTTGTTATGTCAAAAAAGATTATTACTAAAGCCTGTTTGTTCCCACTATTCTCCAAAACGCCTGGACTGATTTTGATAAGACATAAGACTTTCGGTTGCAGATGTTTTTATGGAGTTTATTTTTATTTATGAAAAACCTATGAAACTGTTTTTACAAATGCAAGTAGCGGGTAACTGTATAGTCTACCTAAATACAGTTATAGAGGAAATATTCGTATTTTTGTTTGTAAAAGTCAAAAGCTACTAGACCGATTTAAATAATTCTATCAGCATTAAAATGCTACTTTATCATTAAATGACATTGGCATATATTTTCAAGCGAACAAAACCACTGCTAGAAGCTAGTCTTTACTACATAAAGATAAATTATTGTGTCCCAGTCGTAAAAATACTGGTCTTGAGCAATGAAAAATACTGTCTGGGTAGGTCTTAAATGCCAAACACCCTGAGCAGCAGGCTCTAGGGAACACTATACGTAGAGTATTATAATACAGAGTGCCTTTTAAAACATGACGCACAACTTGATAATGTAGAATTGCACGTCAGGCACTGCGCTCACATAATTGGAAAGCTGATAGGCTGAGCTAAAAGGGGCTAAGTCTTTTCTGTTCTAATCAGATTCTCAGAGAATATACACCAGTAATTTTTGAAACTATCAACACAGACAAGCGTGAAGGAAAAAAGTCGTTCGATGAACATCAGGCGACGGATTGTGGTGTTGATGTAATAACTAATAGGACAACTTGTCAGTCATGTGCCGTAGGAATATCAATATTTCTAGAACGACACCCATATTAACGATGCTATCGAATGGTGTATAGAGAAATGGTGTACATAATGAATCTTTTTCAAAATCCAACGAGCTCGATTCCTGGATACGAATACTCATTTTTCCAAATACCAGTAACGAAGCTTTAGTCACCTAAATCATGCCCGAACTTCTTGAAAGTTTTACCCTCTGAGAATTTTTCTCAATTTTTCACAGGTTGTGATTGGGTCATCGAAGCCCACTAGAAAGATTCACTTGTATATTATTTTTATAATGTTCCAGCATAATTAACCATATTTTTGTGTGTGTGTGTGTTACAAATCAATGAAGAACTTAATTCTGAAACTAAAGAAACTATGGTTCAAAAATTATCCATCTATTTTTTTTTTTCAGTCTTAGCAGTTGTGAAAGCAGTCTGCACTGCTTTTTTAGTTTGAACCTAACTCTAAAAACAACAGACTAAATCGATATTTAAAATTAATTAATTTAAATACATGGTCATAATAGATCATTTAAGGGGAGGACAGTTGTTTATTTATTACGCAGAAAGTAATCACTATTACAGCCAATAGGTAAGTACATAGGCACGCTAATACAATTATGGTTGTCATGGACTCGCGGCAATTGGATTAGAACTTTTGGCGGAGTTTGTTGGGTTCTCCGCACGTGAAAGGCCTCGGGACCACGCACCTATCATTCGATACGTTTCCATTTCAATCTTATAAATTGATTTTGTAGCATTGGAATAGTTGAGATAAACAGTGGAAACGTCAAATACCACATAAAAGGGAAGCAACAAGAACAAATTGACCACACGAACCGCATCCAATTGCACAGACGATGTGTCAAAAATGTCTCCTGTATTTTCTGACATCTACTTCTACATTGTGGTCCATTACATCTGTCTGTCTTCTATATTGCGTCCATCTGGACGCAATACAGTACAACAGTACAGTACACAGTAGTGTACTGTCCAATTCAGTGGGGGACTGGAAAATAAGCGAAATGTTGGTCCATATCAGTACAAAAGATCTGTTTATAAACTTTTTTGTAAATAACGTAATAGTCAAACTTTTGCCATATGTTTAGAGTCGATCTGATGAGCTACGTCTCTATCTCGATTGCCATGCCAACATCATGGGCTTGTGAGCTAAGGTGTCAAAGTCTGCAGATCAGTAACGGCATTCCGGAGAGTTAAGGACAGCACTAAGACAGTTGAAATCGCAAAACTATGTATTTCGTTTTGAGTACATGGCTAGTTTTAGGTTCACATTCAGCCATGCCAGTATTTGCCTCTACCCCTTCAATTTGCTTTGGACCTCTAAGCTATTGTCAGCAACCAGTACAAGGCGAAGGTGAACAATACACTAGGAAGCCTTTTCCTGAATACTTCAGGTAAGATCATCCCTAGGTAGAGTTAGGGCCGATGATTTGGCCGTTGGCGCAAGTCATTATTCATATTGAAGCTGCCACTAATGCTCAATGTAAACCTACTGCATTGTCATTTTTTTTCATAGCTTGGATCAAACTAAGTTCTAAGCACCATTCTCCTTTAGAAACCATCACAAAACCTCACGGGATAACGCAGTCACGTAATGATTTTTTTTATAAAATCGATCGCCCGATACTTACAAAATACAAGTTACTACAGCAAGTTAAACTGAGTATACCTATCATAGAATTTTTATATTTTTATTTGTAACCAAGTAATAACTCAAAAATTACTGAACATTTTTAAAAAATCTTTGACCTTCACAAATGCACAAATGCTAAGCCCTCACTAAGTGACAAAGGCTACATATTATTTTCTACTTTCGCGCGGGCAAAGCTGCTGGCAGAATTTAGCATTGCATGGTCAGGTTGTTTTGATGAGTAAACGATACTAAAAAATACACGGTAGCACAAAGTTACTATTAATCATTCAAACAACGATAGTATTATAATTACTCTGACTGCACAACGCTTGCTTTAGTTCACGCATGTGGAGTGCACAACGCCATTGTTCAATGTTCTTGTAAAGCGACACCGTGTTTGCGGTTCTTTACGCTTAACGCGCACGCTCTCCGTCTCTGAATTCGACCAAGGCCCTATTGTCGCAAGAGACTAACCGCGGATAATGGGGGAACCGGTCGTGCCAGCTTTATGACGCATCGCTCACCTTATAATAAAATGCGCCTTCATGTTGCTAAGCTGCGTAGTGTCCCGGTGTTCGAATTGGAACAACCCCATGTCAAGTGCATGGATTTCACTGATACTTTGTGTATAAACGACGTAAAATTAGACTTGATAGCTGTATCAGCTGATTACGGGTCTTGCTTAAAATTAATTTTAAGATTATATTTATTTTTATGATCCGTGCACATAAAATTACATAAAAGAGAATGGTGTTAAGAATAATGATTGATGAAGAGTTGATCTCTAATTTTATCCACGACGATGGGACGAAGCGGTATGCGTTTAGTTAAGGCGAAATGATCCCTTAGAAATATATGTGATAATTCTTAGAATGTGATTATCCTATCGCATTAACCTTTTCAATACCGTAGTTAGAGACATAATAGAAAGACAATAGGTCGATGCGATGGGAACGCCGGCGCTCGCTTGGCCTCAAGAGTGTAAAAGGATTATATCCCCAAAAAAAAATGTAGTTGTAGCGTTATAATCATCTGTATAAGACGATACTTACACGGACAGTCATAGCGCATTCGATAACGCGCCTCTAATCTATACTAATCTATACTAATATTATAAAGCTGAAGAGTTTGTTTGTTTGTTTGTTTGTTTGTTTGTTTGTTTGTTTGTTTGAACGCGCTAATCTCAGGAACTACTGGTTCGATTTGAAAAATTCTTTTTGTGTTGAATAGATCATTTATCGAGGAAGGCTTTAGGCTATATAACATCACGCTACGACTAATAAAAACGAAGAAACAACGGAAAATGTGGAAAAAACGGGGAAAATTATTCATCTTTGAGGGCTTCCGTTGCGTGCGCTGCGAAAACGGTTCAAGATACCAAAAAAATATGTATGAAAGAATTATTCCTCTTAAAATGATCTAAAAAAATGTCCGCGACAGTATATGTCTATCTTTTAAGATTAACTCACTAGAACCGTTTTTAAGGGAATCAAATTTGGCCGAAATTAATGCATTATTACCAATTATTTGTTAGAGTTGTATCAACATAATAATATTATACTTTATCCAAATAAATGTGTTGTTGATTAAGAGTATGTAATTGTGAACAAAATTGTCTTTGACATCACTTACTTTCAATGAACGTCTTAGAAGATATTACAATTTTAAAATAACTCTGATATAAAATTCACACGCGCCGCATGATGTGCAAAATATGACGCTGCGCCTGGCCGGCGGGCGAGGAGAGGGGTTGCTTGCGGGCGGCGCGGAGGGGTTTTTTTAATGGTAGGTAAAAATCATCCAATGACGAATCCCGCTCTTCGGCGGAGCGGGAAACAGTGTCAGACTCTTACTGACTAAACAACCTACCCCGGTAGGTTGTTTCTCTGGGAATAATCCCAGAACCCCGGTATAACGATTTCGCACCAACCCTCGGCTGCAGGAGGCTTCGACCCTGAAGGGCCCCACAGTTTGCTGATAACACCTTGAGGCGCGCGGGAGCAGTGCACGCCGTCGACGACTTGGTCACGGTCTGGACTGTTACCAGACAACTGGACGGCGAGCTACCCATTGCTCACCGTCCGCAAGTCAGCGTCTACGGTGGCCGGATATCGGCGGGATCGCGGCGGCGACGGCTACGGCGAGGGCGCTGTTGCCCTTGCCTTATGCATTAGGTACTGCTTCGCAGAAGGAGGCGACCGCTTGCCATTCTTCTTCGCTGAGAACCATGACCTGGATCAAGGCCCGGCGCGAGAGGTCGTCGCCGCCGATCACCCCCACGAGGACACAGTGATGCTCTTCTCAAGCGGGGCACACTTCCACCGTGTGCTCCGGGCTGGCCACACAGTGGCGACACCCGGGCGTCTCTTCTGCAAGAATCCGGCGCAGGAATCTCCTGAACTTGCACTGTTTGGTGAGAAACTGCGTCATGCGGAAGTGAGAACACCGTGATGTCAATCCAACCACACCTCAAAGACCCCTCTTTGACTTACCGCCGAGATTATGGCGTGCCCAAGGGGGGGTGTAGCTCTATGAAGTACTTTTAGATAATTATGTTCTTTTAAAAATTAAATTGTCGAAAAAAAATAATAACAGAAATTGACACGGGCAAAGTCGTAGGTAACAGCTATAATTTATAAAGCTGAGGAGGTTGTTTGCAAAAATAAATATGATGCCCAAAATAACTATTCCACGCGGACGAAGTCGCGGGCACAGCTAGTTGATTTTATAATTAGGTAATGTAAACAAAACTTAATAAACGAAAAGTATAGGAAAGTAGTACCGCCAGACTGAGTCATCTAAGCTAGCTAGTCTACTTATTACATAATATTACAGCTCGGACTCAAATTCCTTGTAACGGTGATTAAAGAACACCCACTTCGCTTTAATAAACGCTTTGTTTAGAGGCTTTCTTACTTAAAAATATGATGCCGCTTTTCTAATTATATCGTTGTGATTTATCTCAAGCGGGGTAAATCTGGGCGCATTTCCAAGGGAGACCTTGGTTATGAACTTATGACGTTGGTATTGTCGCAGATTTTATACGAAAAAACGTAAACACACGGAGATTACGTAGTTTAGGGTGATTGCTACGACCCAAGAATCTTTAAGTCAAGAATGAATAGGTTACTTCTAGCAGTTGTTGTCTTCTTTCCAGCAGTTGGCCACGCCCCCAATTCCCTTGTTCGGCCGTCATCTCAACAAAGCAATTGGGGGCGTGGCTATCTACAAGCACTAACTCTAAACGAAACGATTGTAACTTGGCTAGGGGGCAAGTAAAAATTTAAAAAACCTTACTACATACACGTACTGCTATGTGCAAGATTTATCATAATGATTTTGTAAACAAAATTGCATCTAATTACATACCAACATAGGAATTGAGATACAATTGCCTTCATTAGTACATAATTAAACACTTTCCTACTGCGTGCGCCAGCAACAATAAGCGATGCTATGCACAAAGGCCATGCGTGACTCTCATATTTAAGTTTTATAAGAGTTAGATGAGTAAATCATTATTGTTCAGTCTACTTTGCCGAATTCGATCTAGAACATAATATTTATATCTTATCAGAATATTACGTTAATTATTTTTGTGACATATTTTATTGTTTAATAGTACCGCAGACAATATATTTATATCAATCATTTTATCGTCATCGAGTCTTGGTTATCGACGGTACCTAAAAACTATTTATTGTCAGTTGTGTAATTATAAATTAAATTTTGAATTAAAATTACTCATATGGATTAAAAACTAGTGTCAACAAAATGTATTAAACTTAAACACCTTCCATGATACGTTTCATGAATATGAACGAAGTTGGGTTACAGGCGAGCGCGCGACATCATGTCATCTCGAGTTTAACTTGGGAAGTGACCTTTATCCCTGCTACGACGTAAGTTAATTACGGAATGATTAGATATTTGATATCTCGGCTCAGAGGTTACTGGTTATTATAACTATCTAGTTATGAGTTGTCATTTCAACAGTAAAATAAAACTGCGTTCCTGCGCACTTTAACATGCCGATGTCGGATCACACTCAAAACAATAGCATTGTTCTATTATAATAAAACAGAAGGATTAACACAAGTTGACATTACAAACATAGCTTTATTAATACAAAGCGGAAAACGATTCTTGTACATAAATCGTTTTGTATCTTAACTTTTTATCTAGATATCAAAAAGACACCGTTAAGATTATTATCTGACGACTTTTAGGTAGTCTCTACCCACGATAATATTTTGGCAGTTGTAAAGTCCTACGTCAAATATCACAATGTTTTTACGATAAAGTTATGTAAAATTCTGGTGACAAATTCTGATTGTGACCTACCTATTTTTTTGGTAACAAACGTGGGTTCGGCTGGTTTTACTCTGCTGTGCCGATTATCAGGTTCAGCATTGACAGTGTAAGTACCTCGTCGTCGTAACATTATTTTTATAGAGTTTTCTACACAACAAAAGGTCTTCCACAAGAGGCACAGCACAGATTACTATCATTCTCATTGGCCTTTTCACTGAATTATCTTGATATAGAATACATATGTGTCACATCACGTTTCACAGATCGCAACCGAGTGTTTAATGATATAACTGTATAAGTTGCACTGTTACTCACTGTATAATATTTGACACGCGTTCGTAAGTACCGAACAAAACGACAGATTGTTTTCAAATTACTCGCGTACCGGATAGCTGCCGCAACGGCGCACCACTGAGGAAGTGGGTTAACGAACCAATTGGTAATTTTGCAACATGCACCGGCTCTGGCGACCACGTCGGTCGACTGTGACCGGCCGTCGAGCGAAAGGCAACTCGAAAACCGAGAGTGCGTTGGCACGGTTCTTCCGCGAATGACAGGATGGTGCGGTCATGTCGACCGCGAGATAGCAAGATCGACGACAGTCACTGATAACGCGACCGATAACCGTCAACAATTCACTAATATCTAACAAACTAAACGTGATACAGAGATGCAAATAAAACTTATCGAAACCGTATTTATTACAGGTATATAAAATTCGAATCACCACCTGCTTTATTATAATCTATACTAATATTATAAAGCTGAAGAGTTTGTTTGTTTGTTTGTTTGTTTGTTTGTTTGTTTGTTTGTTTGAACGCGCTAATCTCAGGAACTACTGGTTCGATTTGAAAAATTCTTTTTGTGTTGAATAGATCATTTATCGAGGAAGGCTTTAGGCTATATAACATCACGCTACGACTAATAAAAACGAAGAAACAACGGAAAATGTGGAAAAAACGGGGAAAATTATTCATCTTTGAGGGCTTCCGTTGCGTGCGCTGCGAAAACGGTTCAAGATACCAAAAAAATATGTATGAAAGAATTATTCCTCTTAAAATGATCTAAAAAAATGTCCGCGACAGTATATGTCTATCTTTTAAGATTAACTCACTAGAACCGTTTTTAAGGGAATCAAATTTGGCCGAAATTAATGCATTATTACCAATTATTTGTTAGAGTTGTATCAACATAATAATATTATACTTTATCCAAATAAATGTGTTGTTGATTAAGAGTATGTAATTGTGAACAAAATTGTCTTTGACATCACTTACTTTCAATGAACGTCTTAGAAGATATTACAATTTTAAAATAACTCTGATATAAAATTCACACGCGCCGCATGATGTGCAAAATATGACGCTGCGCCTGGCCGGCGGGCGAGGAGAGGGGTTGCTTGCGGGCGGCGCGGAGGGGTTTTTTTAATGGTAGGTAAAAATCATCCAATGACGAATCCCGCTCTTCGGCGGAGCGGGAAACAGTGTCAGACTCTTACTGACTAAACAACCTACCCCGGTAGGTTGTTTCTCTGGGAATAATCCCAGAACCCCGGTATAACGATTTCGCACCAACCCTCGGCTGCAGGAGGCTTCGACCCTGAAGGGCCCCACAGTTTGCTGATAACACCTTGAGGCGCGCGGGAGCAGTGCACGCCGTCGACGACTTGGTCACGGTCTGGACTGTTACCAGACAACTGGACGGCGAGCTACCCATTGCTCACCGTCCGCAAGTCAGCGTCTACGGTGGCCGGATATCGGCGGGATCGCGGCGGCGACGGCTACGGCGAGGGCGCTGTTGCCCTTGCCTTATGCATTAGGTACTGCTTCGCAGAAGGAGGCGACCGCTTGCCATTCTTCTTCGCTGAGAACCATGACCTGGATCAAGGCCCGGCGCGAGAGGTCGTCGCCGCCGATCACCCCCACGAGGACACAGTGATGCTCTTCTCAAGCGGGGCACACTTCCACCGTGTGCTCCGGGCTGGCCACACAGTGGCGACACCCGGGCGTCTCTTCTGCAAGAATCCGGCGCAGGAATCTCCTGAACTTGCACTGTTTGGTGAGAAACTGCGTCATGCGGAAGTGAGAACACCGTGATGTCAATCCAACCACACCTCAAAGACCCCTCTTTGACTTACCGCCGAGATTATGGCGTGCCCAAGGGGGGGTGTAGCTCTATGAAGTACTTTTAGATAATTATGTTCTTTTAAAAATTAAATTGTCGAAAAAAAATAATAACAGAAATTGACACGGGCAAAGTCGTAGGTAACAGCTATAATTTATAAAGCTGAGGAGGTTGTTTGCAAAAATAAATATGATGCCCAAAATAACTATTCCACGCGGACGAAGTCGCGGGCACAGCTAGTTTATAATATATAATGCAATAATGCGTGCATTTGTGATATGAGTCCTTTAATCAAAAACTCATAACATAAAACGGGAATCGTTTTTTGAACGATATTACTTGTAACAAAACGGAATGTTACTAACGAAAAAATAAAACACCGATCTCGTTAGTAATAACCACGGATCGAGTAGTCAAGGTTGATTGTTATGTTAGTAAAATGCACAAGTCGCAAGCGTCTAATCTAAATGTTCACCGTGAAGGGCCCCTCCACTTGCTAGTTTTTTTTTAATCATCAAAGGCGTAGCTTTCACACTACACGTCACGTTCGCGATGTCATGATCGTTTTATATTTAATCATAAGACCTACATGATAGAATGGCCAGCTAAATTTAATTGGTTACAAGATTAATTAATCAATATATTTTTATTAATAAAAACATGCCTTAAAGTGCCATGGGGATATTTATAACGTTATAAAACAATTTATATGTCGTAATCTTAATCTTCTGGCTTTTTATCATTATAACAATATTGACGTTGAATTTAACTGGACAATCTTGTTCGGTAGATATGGCTACCATGTTTATTTATACATATACTTTTCGAGGCTGCAGCAGGCTGGTCAGATGCAATAATACTAGCTGTTAGAGGCAACATTTCAATACCAGGCGGGTCCCTAGCAGCGTTCATGCGGTGGACCCGGTCTCTAGATCATACTCATGAACACTTTCCAAATTGTGATAACATTGTTTATTATAATAACTATGTAGGTTAAATTGATAATTTTGAGAAACAATGTAGGCAATATTTTATTTGTAAGTATTTTTTTTATATCCAGTATATTAATATGTAGTCAAAGCCAAAGTCAAAACATTTATTGCGAACTAAGTGTACAATGTTGTTGTCATAATCTTGTCATTACTTTTGTATAGTAATATCCATACTGATCTAACATAAAAAAAGACCTATGCTTTGGTTTCACTTTTATTTTACTAACCAACATTTTGACTATTCAAGTGTCTGTAAATGGTATATTTGAGATAAAATATAAATGTTACATACCTAAGGCGGCAAAACGAAACAATTAAAGGCTGACTTTTTAGTCCGTCTGTCTATTCGTCCGTCAGTCTGTCTGTCAGGACCTTTTATCTCAGGAACGCAAAGAAATATGAAGCTCAGGCTGCAGTAAAAAAAAAACCTTCATTTCGATAATCGATACCATCTAAATTTTTATGCTCCGTTTTGACGCATATTTTCACTCTCAAAACCTATAGTGCTTCCAGTTGACTTTGAAACAATTGCGTCTCATATCACATGTCTATGAAAAAATCTGTAAATTTGTAGATACGTCAAAAATACCGATTTGTTTTGCGATTCGGAAAAATCTTTTGAGATTTTATTCGAGAATCGAACCATTTACAGTTAAGTTTGTATGAAACCCTCCGAGCACGTATCCAACTCGCATTTTCCATTTTTATATTATTGATGCGTTCTGATGTGGTCACTACCACACCTGATCGTAATCAATGATTTGGTTAATGATAGAGCAGACTTGCCTAGAAGTAATCTATTAATTTTTGACTTAAAGAATCCTTAGTCTGTACCTACCAGGAAACACAGACTCTGACAGGAAATATTCACTCTTTAGCTGTACACATACTTATTTTGTTCCCAAAAAATTTGTGAGTGGGATCACCATAAAGGTAATGCTAGCGATTTGCTATATGTTTAATGGTCCGATGCTGAATCGGTCTCGGAAAAATCAATTTATGCAATTCCGATAGAAACTCTCCAAATTGCAACTGATACAAAACCGACCACTTAGTAACTCAGCGTCAATACCCAAGACTTTAGTGCTTTGACTTGACAAATGTAATATGCCAAAGATCCAAAGGTCTGGAGTGAAGTGCTGTCTCAAATTTACTAGTCCCAACCATTTGGCAGCCAGCTAAACCATTGTCTCAACTTATAGCCCATAAATTGATAGTGTATGTTAACATAACATCAAGAAGATAAAGTTATTGGTAGCGATTACATCTTGGAAACTTAGAACCAACTTGAATTAGCTCTTTTCACCGTTCGACATTGGTAATTACAGACACAATTAAAGAACAATAGGTGTGTAAACGCCGGCGTTCACTTGGGGCTCAAAAGTTGAAATTGTTTATCAGTCTTTTTGTAAACTTTTCATATTCTATTTTATCAAAATTGATGTTACATATTATCTGCCGTGCGGATACTAAAACGCAGTAAAAGTATTGCAAAATACGCTATTTTACTGCGTTTTAGTGCCTGCACGGCAGTTATGTACGTGTCAACATGTCCTGGGAGTATGGCTTCTTGGGATAATTTTTAAAACTGCTTGCAGAAGCTGGTTACATTTTCACATCTAAAGAGATGAATTTCTGTTTTACATGCAAACAAAGCCAGAAGCAGAAGCTAAAAATAATAAATTAGAACTAGTCAAGTCTGAAAAACCAATAAAACTTAACAAAAACAGCTGATCTGAGAGTACAATAATGTAGGTCAGGTAATTTGTATAACAACAGTTCTACCTACTTCAAAAACAGTTTTTCAGTTTTTTGTAATAATTCTTTATAGTTCGCTCACTACTGAAAACAACATACTTTACAATTCCATGTTTTGCGTTTCTGTTTTTAATTCATTATACTAGTGCCTGACTGCAAACCCACCTCATGCTAAACAGTGATGCAATTGTATTATATGTATCTTGCATACAACTGTAGCAGCAAGCAGCCTACAAGGGCTTCTAATTAGTTCTATTTTGGTGGGACTCATTGTGTGCATATTCCTTTTACTCTGCCTAATATTATGATATTTATGTTTCTTTTTAGACAATACTACACACTGCACATAGATACCATTATTAATATTTGTTTTGGTCTCTAGTTGGTACCAACTTAATTAACTTGTGCAAAAATACCTAAATGAATTTTTAGAACATTAAGTATCTTGAAAATTTGACTACATTAGGTTCTAAAATGATATTACTGATTGCACAAGTCATTTATTTCAAAGAAAACTCATAATTTCACAAAAAAATATTTAAATTAATTAACATATCTACTGTAATTACAGACACAATTAGAAGACAATAGGTGTGTGGACACCGGTGTCTTCTTGGGGTTTCATGAATTAATATTTACAGTTTTTTGTAAGAGCAGTAATTTGTTAATTCAAATACACCTTTGGATTTCCCAAATGCTAGTTACAAAGAGTATGTATTACATACCTATTATTGTACAAGGATAAAAGTTGTGCTTATTGCTTAGAAAAAAAAAAATAAGAGCCATCCTCACTGACTATAACCTCCATAGTACCATTAAATAAAATGAAGAAAACATTATTAGTTTATCACTGTTCAGGCATTTCAATAAGCATACTTATTCCCAATTATAGCTTATCAAAATGTATGCCATAAAAATTATGATCAAATTATATTTTTTTATGTGTCAAACACAACTTTGTGCTTAATTAAAATTCCTAACAATTTAACTCTCTACTATAAATTTATATCTGAATGTAAATAAAATATGTTAGGCACTGGTGTAGAAGCTATAATTATATATATAAAAAATATTGAGTGATAATGTTTTATATGTAATAATAGGAACGGTGTTTTGACCATGTTTCAATGGTAATGATAAAATTTTATTTTTATAAGTTACTGTAAACTGAATCCCCTGAGTTCAATTAGTTACTCCTGGATGTTAAAGTAAGCTAATCAATAATCTGGAGCTAAATAATCAGAAAATTCAACTCTAACCCTGGACAATAAAATTAAATCTCAAAGATAATAAATTATCATAAAAATAAGTTGGATAAAAACTATAAAGTTGTTGATTATTGGGACATCAAGAACTGAGAAATTGATGTGGAACAAGAGCATGATAGATGGGCCTTCATGACAGCTCTCCAATGAAACTAATGCCTTACCCTAGTACAGGAGGGGAACAATTGCGTTCAAAATTCCATCAAGCAATTAATGGCTACTGGTTTTATACAAAAAACCCTAATTTATTACGTCATGATAGATAGCAAGTAACCTCAAAGACTCATTAGTAATTTCTATAAAACATGAATTCCCGTAACTAGGCGAAATAAATGAAATGGATTCGAGATGATAGAAAACAAAAAGGCGTAACTAACAATTTCATGAAATATCCGAGAGATAATCTCGAATAAGACGCATTACTCCTCCAATAGATATTTTGACACGATTTATCTGTCACACGCCAGGCTTATGTGGCAGAGGCTAAGCACTGCCTGTGGCCATTTTTGAAATACTGCGGACATGAAATGCTGTCGATATTGATTAACTTACAAAATTTTGGTAAATTACGTGCTTAGAAGTTGAGTTTGTGGCAGTTTGCAGCCATTTTTAAAATTGTCAGTATCGAAATACGTCACAGGCGTAAGAAATCACGATGGCCGACAAAAGAATGGTTAGGTGGTAGGTACTTACTACTGATTTTTACGCCTCCAAGAGGTGGTTTCGGTGGCTGATTATCGAAAGTCTTTCGAACGGATTTGCTGCCCTCGGCGAATGACGTGGTCCTAGGGCGTCCGCTCATTATTATAGGTATAAAATAAACGGCCTTAGAATCCTGAACTTCATAGATGCTTCACATTTCTCGTTACCACCCTTGCACTCGCACTGAACTCACTTTGCCGACGAAATACAAGTTAAGGATGGTATAGTCAAAACAAGATCACTAAGATACAATTGAAATCAAAATAAGACTGTCTTATTACGGTTTTACAATACCATTTTGTTAATTTTTCAAAATTTACATCACTAAAGTGTACGACAGATTTTAGTTTCTTCAGACTTGTACTCGTTCGTTCGGCTAGTTTCGGCATTCACTCGGACCTTCGATTACTGAACGCACGAAGGTGACGTCACGTAAACGCTTTACAGTGACATCTAGTGATAGAGCATATTTGTTTTATGAGCTCATTCAGTAAAACAGTTCAGCCACAGATAACCATCAATAAGAAATAAACGTAAATAATGATATTCTCGATACAGTTACTAAAACCAATAATTTAATGTTTTCTAAGATTTCGTAAAAAATATAACATCACGGTTTCACTTACATTCACAGTTGCAGCTTGTACCAAAGTGAGCGACCTTACGTTCTTGGGAAACTTCATAACTTAACATAGCTATAGGTGTAGGTATATATTCTAATTAAAAAGTTGATGTTGATCAAGAACCTCAAATCTGTCATGTGGTGTAAAGAAGCATTTAAAACCTAGTTTACATTTTAGCTCTATTAAACTATGTTCAAATTCTCTAATACGTCTTTTCGATTTTATTTTTGTCTGAAATCTTTCTCTTTATGTAGAGAAGAATAAAGTTGTAAAATTAAAGCATATGTACATATAAGCCTTCCATAAGCATAGAATATCTTATTTTGATCTTTAAAAACATTAATCTTTATGACTGTAGGTACTTACCTACCTCATTCAGGTTTCAAGTAATGTTACTTCGACTATTGTTTTAGTGGAACTAGATTTTTGGGGTCAGGTCCTTCAATAACAACCTATTGCGTTACATTATGTAACCCAGCAGGTCCCAATATATGTATTCAAAACATTGGACCAGTTCATACACGATTATTTTTATAAAGTGGCGATACATTGCGCGTGTGTAAGATTATTCATGCGGTGTCAGTTACCGATTCTTTGTAGGCAACGCAATGTATGTCAGGCGTAGAATCACGTCACGTGCGATTGTGGGAAACTTTAATCAAGTTGAATACTTATGTACGCAGACGCTATCGCTCTCATGAGTAGTTGCGCGTGCGCCGCGTAGGAGGCGAGCGGTCCGCTAGCCGCTGTCACACCTCAGTACGATGTGATTTTAATCCACTGCACCACATCAAATGATACGAAGACCGCCGTCTGGCGACGCATTTAGAAAAAATGGAATGTTACACATCGGATAGCTGTGACAGTGACACCAGGGAGCAGAAGACCCTCGACCTGTCGAATCAATTGTTGGAAACGCTGAGCCTATCATCAGAACTAAAAGGCATTGTTGACGAGAAGAATTGCGCAGAAAATTACGAGATAATACTTCTCTACAACAACAGGATAAAGGCACTGCCTGAAACGATAAACAGGTTTAGCAACTTGAAGATATTGGATGTAAGCAACAACAGGCTGACGATACTCCCTGATATCTTTAAACATTGTCGGCTTACATCGCTGATAGCAAAACATAATCAACTCACGAACGAATCACTACCCAAATCGTTTTTTAGTAACAAATGTTCGCTGCGAGAGCTTAATTTGAGCGGAAATCAGTTGAACTTCTTTCCAGAGCAAGTCTTAGATATAATATCTCTTAGGTACCTTTACTTAGGTGGAAACAACATAGTCAACATACCAAAGGACATATGGAAACTTAACAGGTAAATATTACCTACTTATTTGTTTCTTGGTACAACTCAAACTTGATGCTTGAAACTAATTTTTCGACAGGACTACCTGTAACTATGCAGTTTTTTGAAGATCAATTAGTTGCACACGATACCATTTGTATACCTGCACCTATATGATTACTTATCTCATTGCTTCTCGCTATCTTCTCATAATAACAATCGCGAATTTATAAACATTAAACATTGAAGCTCTTTGTCTAATCGTCTACCTACGGGTCACTGTGGACATACATATTTTACAATCAACGCGAGTAATTAAACAAAATAAACGTTTAACTCCTATTTAATTGCCTATCATTTGAAACGATGTACCCTAATTGTTTAATAGTTTGGTGTCAGCAATGAAATTAAATAAGTACCTACCTATTAAAAATAATCGTTGCTAAGTATATATTTCTAGATATTTAAGTCCATGTATAAAAATAATGTCTTTATTATCCGGTCAACGTCGCGTCGCTGGCAGCAATTTTTGCATATCATGTCAAAACTGATATACTTTTTGTTATCAGGCGGTTCAAACAGACAAACACTACAGTTTCTCTGGATATCAAAATGCTGTATCATGCCATTATAATGCGAAATGATAGCGCTACATCTCTGTCCACTGACGACATATAGATAAAATACTTGTACTAAGTTCTTTATCGTTTATTCCGTAGCTAGACGTCGCAAAATGGCTAAACGATAGTCTACATACAAACTATATTTTATACCCTATGTTTTGTACCTCATTATACACCTATGTACTACCTCCATATATAAAAGGTAGGTATGAAACCCAGGTTCCGTCTGCTCGTCTATGTTGTGTTATTTAATGAGAGTCTAGACACAAAACATGACAAATAATATGTACTGAATATGTTTGCCAAGTAAATTGGGGCAAGACGCATAAACCCCAACTACGGTCTGTATAATTATTACTGCCATGAGGTCCTCCTGCACTTCGGTCGGTATTATAAATGAGTTTCCTCACAGTAATGAGAATGACACATGCTCATAAACCCAGTCTTGCTAGTAGGTACTATCTGTAGGTCGCGTAAACATTTTGTTCCGTGCAAGAATCGAACCCGCGCTGCACCTTTGAGTCCTCTGTGCCTAAATTTCCTTCTAGAATCTATCGTTAGAAAGAAAGAGGATAGATTCTAACGACACTCATGACGGTGTGCCAAAACATGGCCAAAACTAAATTATTTCAATCACTTATCTAATTTTTTTTATAATATACATTGTGTCCAAAATTCTTTTTGTTTAACCATGATAAGATTAGGTATGTTAGAGGACAATTTGAACATAATGAGATCGTCACACCACCTTCAGCGTGATCGATCTCGACGGACGAATCCGTCTTCCCTGCAGGTGTACAGTGAGTGGCGATCTTCGCCCAGCTTAGAGCATTTAACCTAGGTTATATGCTCTAAGTCGCCCAGTCGGTCCCAAAGGTCCACGAATCCTTTGTTCTCGAAAAACTAAAGTTCGAATATCATCAGTTCCCAATGAGTTCAAGATGTTTAAAAATATTTTCATTCCCTACGAGTCCATGGGAATGTTTGGTAGTCAGCAGCAAAAGGTTTGATATGGGATAAATGTTTATTATTTCTATTTCTACATAATAAAAGACAATGCATACATATTTTTATTTCATATACACAGTGCTTGTGTTACGGGAAACATAACATGCATGCAAAATATATGAATAGTCGTAAACATGAGAAACAAGCAGTTTTATAACAAAATTTTAATTTTACACTAAAATAGGTTTTAAAAAAAATATAAATCACAATTGCAGAATCATCAACGTAAATCAAAATAATCGTAGTTACTCAGTAGGTAACTATTTCTTTTTCTTAAAGCTTACAAACTGATTAAGACAAACAAGAAATTTATTTTTACTGACTGTACTTTGGACGAATCTCGTGGACCCGTCGGAAATTGACGTAGGAACATTTCAAAACGAGATTTTTTTTATGGAGTCAGTAGAAATGAAGAACAAAGAGAACCATGGACCTTTGGGAACAACCCTTCGCCCATTGCCCGGGTTCATTCATGCGACATAGATATTGTTTATTGTAATCCTAATTTCTGTATCATTTTCAGTTTGCAGATTCTATCATTAGGAGGAAACCAAATCGTCGAAGTCCCGGAATCCGTCGGACACTTGACAGGGCTCCAGGCGTTAGTTTTGAGCGACAACCTAATAGAACAACTACCGGCGAGCATCGCAAGATTGAATCAATTACGATCATTATTGATCCACAAGAACAGATTGAAGACTTTACCTACGCAAATAATCAAGCTAAGATGTTTGACAGAGGTGAGTAGGTACAACACTGAAGTTTTATTTATTTAAACTTTATGTATAGTAGTGGTACATAGGCGGCCTTAATGCTACAAGGCATTTTCTACCAGTCAACCTTTGGGTTAAAAAAGACTGTGGTAGGTAACATTCCATCTATGAGATCTTTAGTTATTGTGTTGGCTTTAGAATCGCATGATCGCATAGGTAGACGATTGTATGTAGGTTTCTCTATAGACATCATCAGATCTCTCTGGAGTCCTATGTGATGCCCTGCTATTGTTATTTAGTACATACTTGTACATATTGTTGAATAAAACACGGTTACCGCTATCTATGTTTTTGTTTGAAGGATTATAGAATCTAGGTATCTTTGTGATGTGTAAATCCAAGAGGTATTCTATTATAAGCAGCTTAACGTCTATTCACCGATCGATGCCGTCCGAATGACAATCTTTAATCTTGTTATTTTACACACAACAGGTGACTCACTGGTTATTTACATACCTACATACAATACTTAAAATAACACTCACGATGGAGCTGATTGGAGCTATTGAATATACAATGTACCTATTTGAAAAAAAAAAAACGCCATAATTACCTACCTACCTACTGTCGTTGTTAGTTTAAGTCCCAATTAGCTTAATTGGGGGATAGCTTTTGGGTGAATATTTTTGCTATTCTATTTCTGCGACACAACGTCTGAGTTGTTTTATAATTAGTTATCTAATAATACCTAACACCTGTCCAATAGATTAGCAGTTTCTATTGATGTTACTAATAACTTATAAGCTATTAATTTCCAACTTGAAGATGTATAGGTACTAATTTTGCATTAGGTAATGCTTAAATTATAAATATTATTTTACAGCTGAGTCTACGCGACAACCCTCTGGTAGTGAGATTCGTCAGAGACATGACGTTACAGCCGCCATCTTTGTTGGAGCTGGCTGGTCGAACTATCAAGCTCCATGAGATCCCGATTACGGCTGGCGAAGTGCCTTACACATTGATCAGATACCTTGGAGCTGCTCAATGCTGTGTCAATCCCAAATGCAAAGGTAATACTCATGTCTAAGATATTTTATGACGTTTCAGAAAATAGTTGCAGGTTCCTTGAGGATTGTTCGTAGATGTGTAAGATAAAGAACTGAATCTTTAAACTATCCAGCATACTACGAGTGAAAATCAACCTTCGTGTTCTTTTAAACACTCTAATACCAAATGCGAAACCTACTTAATTATTTAGGTACTTCAGGACCATTTCATGAAATTCATATAGCTTTGCAGCCTTGTGTTCCTGTTTACACAATTTCAGCAGTTAAAACAACAGTCTTTTAATTTATTGAATTTAACCGTGTAAAGGTAGGGGCAGCAACGAGAGTCGGTAATTGGTTTGGCCAACAAAGACGAATGAGAGCGCTTTCACACGTCGTTTGTGACCATAGGATGCCCCCTGTGGCCCTCAATATGGAGACTGTAGTTTTCTTTAAACGTAAATATCATTTTAGTTACCTACCAAGTGAAATTGATAGAGTCCATAACTCCAAAATACATGCAATATCAATTTATTATGTTCTACTTAAACAAATTAACTAGATAAGCGCGTAATACAATATAGACTATCTATCTAATGAATGGGGCCAGGCTTATATGTGCCGTAACAACCACTGAAGCCAATTAATGCGAAACGGAGACGAGGCCGTCGATCGTCGTTGTTTTTTTTTTTATTATTACACATTCCGATAATATTTGTAGTAGGTGAATGTGTGCAGAGAAAGCACATTTTTCATAATATTTTCGCGCTCCCATAACCAGGAATAGTAGAAACTGAGGCAGTAAAGTTTTGAGATTCAAAAGATACATAAGTTTAGGTACTTAATTCCGGTATTCCGCAAACGGTTAAACCTTAGGCTGAGGTTCTATAACTGAATTTACGACATTTGTCAAAGGGTTTGTAACGTGCCAGGACGATTCCTGGCACGATCGACTCCACACCGACCCGATCCGGTCCGATTTGTGGCCTGTAGTCAGACGCGAGCAGCTACGATAGCCGCAATTTTAGAGCTAGCAATTTGTTTGATCTAAAATTAGCCTCATAAAGGCTTACTCAGATACTGACCGAGTATACCTACGGCTGCTTCAGTGAGCACCTGTTTAAGATTGAATGTGACGCTACGGTAAATTTCCACCACTACTGCGGAGGCAGCCTTGATCCTACACAGTACACGCTGGAGGCCAGCTGAGCTCTGACAAATCTTGATGCCAGCATTAGTGACAGACAGACATTGATAACTGGAGAGGAACGACCTTTCCTCTGTTTTTATTGATAGATCAACACAATCAGGGATGGGAGGTATCCTCTCATCGCCTATAAATGACGAAACCCCGCTTGCATAATTTAATACAGGCGCGAATCTAAGGTCGTGGGTCTCACAGTGTGAAGTCTGTCCGCAAACCGAGTGATCTCAGGAAAGAGCGTGGTACAGTGACCCCGTACAGTGAGGCTGGGTGGAGAATGTTTTACTCTCCGCAGGGATGTGCCTGAATAGTCATTGTTTAGAGGTCATAGTGCAGATGGTGCACCTTCCATATGCGAATAGCGGTCAAATTCGTCGTCTTACTGAGTTTAAAACCCCACGCTGTCTAATCCTTACCCCCTATGTTCAAGCGCCTTGTGAAGGTCTCCCGTATAAACAAGAACAAATCCTTGGGCTCTGGTGTGCCTTTAGTAATTATACTGACATTTTCTCCGGTTATATTTTAGTTAAACTGCAAGAAAACCGATAAATGATCTGATGCTAGTATTCAGGATGTCAGCTATCATTACATCAAGACAAAGTGACCTTGCCATAGCCTTCGATAAATCGGTCACAAATTAACAATCAAGTCTCGTGCGCTATATAAACCTACTTAGATGCCTATTGCATTGACGAACTACAAGTTTGAAATAATAAAGAAATACCTATAATTTGTTTTTAGGAATTAGTTCACGATTCCTTGATCATTATGAATATTATTAGATAAGCATTTGAACTACAAAATATGTTTTGGAGAAGCTACGTTCGGAGTTCATCGGCATATTCGAATAATTATAAATCTTACATGAGCAGCCGCCATGGCTGCTCATGTATGCAGACGACATCGCGCTGGCAGTCTCGGACAGTGGGCGCTTGGTTCGACGTGTGGCAGCGTGGAAGGAATCGCTGGAAAACGGCGGTCTGAAGATTAATGCGGCCAAGACCGAGTACTTGGCCTGTAACACAACAAACGCTGCTCCTGTTCGCATTGGCGAAGACACAGTTGAGCGCACGGAACAGGTCAGGTACTTGGGATCGGTACTCCACGAGTCCGGGGACGTCGAGTCTCGTATCTCGGCGGCCTGGGCGAAATGGCGTGAGGTGGCGGGGGTTATCTGTGACCCCAAAATGCCGGTTAGGCTCAAAGGACAGGTCTATAAGACCATCATTAAGCCTGTCCTTTTGTATGGCAGTGAAGCGTGGCCTGTACTTGAGCGGCATAAGCAAAGCCTGCGTGTCACGGAAATTAATATGTTGCGCTGGATGTCTGGAGTTTCGCGGAAAGACCGCATTAAAAAATCCCGCATCCGGGGCAGCCTTCAGGTCCGTGACATAGCGGATAAACTGCAGGAAGGTCGCTTACGATGGTATGGCCACGTTTTACGAAAACCGGCAGACTACGTGGGTAACAGATGCCTTGCCATGCCACCTCCGCCGGGACCCGGAAAACGAGGAAGGCCTAAGAGGCGTTGGATCGACGTCGTAAGGGACGATATGCGTGCCAATGGGCTTAAGGCAAAGGACGCCAAAGACCGAGCGACGTGGAGGCGTCTGTGTGGGAAAGCGGACCCCGGGCACCGAGGTGAAAGCCAAGGTGTGTAACCGGGAATGGCGCAAAGATGAAAAAAAAAAAAAAAAAAAATCGGCGGGTATTTAAATGAACAAAACCGATTTGGCATGAAAAATTAACAGGGACAAGAACGGTTCGAAGTGTTTGTGTGTATCACGAGATGGACCGATAAACAGATTTGGCTCGCGGAAATTAGGTAGCTGAGTGCGAAAAGTGCCCGAGGCCGGTTATTGAGAGAAGCTATGGGAAGGCCTATGTTCCAAAATGTCTTTCGGAGTTTCAGAACATATAAAACTACCTTTTCAGCGACAGTGTTTTTCATAGCAAAAATACTTGTAATGTACACTGGTCTATTAGTTCTTAAAATAAATTCTCATTTCAGGTGTCTTCTTCGACAACCGCGTGGAGCATATCAAATTCGTCGACTTCTGCGGCAAATACCGCATACCGCTTCTACAATACCTTTGCAGCTCTAAGTGCATCACTGGAAGTTGGGAGAGTCGCGAGGTGGACAACAGTTACAATCCTCATCCACATATGATGAGGAAAGTTCTACTTGGTTGACTATGAACCGGCTTATGTTTATTTTGTATCTGACCTAAAGACTGCCATACATGAAGAGATTAATGAGAGACGAATTAAAAATGCCCCTGCCACATTGTAACCCCCTACCACACTGTCTCCAGCTCGGCCCAAAGGCAGAATTCGTCATTAGATGATTTTACCCACCATAAAAAAACCTCTACCTAAAACGATCTGGCTTTTTGCTTTAATTACTCAAGCCTCAAGCGAATGACGGCGTTTGCACACCTATTAATAGTTTTTCTATTGTGTCTCTACTTTCTAATGAATTAAATTGTAGTCATTCTTGAGGCCATAAGATGGTCAGAATATTTTAAGGATCAGATTGATCTGTATATAGGACTGATCATGTATGGCAGCTTTTGAAATCTTATTTCATAGTAAGTACAACTAAGTTCCAGAAGAATAAAAACTGAACAAATTATGGGCAAGCTAAAATATATGTATATTTTTGTTATTTTTATATACTTCAAAACTTTATTCTGTTAATTTTATTATTTCAAATTCAATGCCCTTTTTTATTCCTTTTGTACTGATTGCATATACATAATTAAGAACTTAGTTGAATATTGTCTTGCTTTTAAGATTACCTGTATCAGTAATAATACCTAAGAAAATATGTTTTGTTATGTGATTGTTATTGCTTAATCTGATATTGATGAATTTTGATATTGTTTTAAATTTACAAATGCCCATATTTACAAATTAGATAAATCTATTAACTAATGTTTGGAATTAAAATTTCTTAATAAAAAAAGGCATTTACTTTGTTTAAGAAATATATTAGTTATTACACTATTGGGACCAATATCATGATTATCAATTATTTATCCTTAGGTACTTGTATGTGCCAATATGTGATACATATTTTAGTAACCAGTTATATTGAAATAAAATATTATATTTTTAGAAACTATTTTAATTACACTTTCTCCTAATAAACAAACCTTTTAGTTGTTTTCTTGTAAAAATTTCATTCTTTCTTCTTTCCCTCTGAGTATGGCAGCTTTAAACAATTTACAGTATAGTTCTATAGCAGTTGGAGTGTCATCATTGCCGGGAACTGGGTAGGTGATCAGGTTGGGGTTACAGTTGGTGTCCACCACACCAATGGTTGGTATCAACATCTTGGCACTGTCTCTGACAGCTGTGTGCTGGTTCAGTATGTTATTCTGTGTGTTTAAAAATATACACAAATCAGGCAACCGTGTGACTGCTCCAAATTGATGGTTTGCATTTGTGAAAATACCTCCCCTCCAGAACCTTGTGTGTGCATATTCTCCACATTCTTGTGCTGTCCTCTCAACCAAGTGTGAGTTCAGTGCATTCCTGTTGAAAAAACAGATGATTCCTCCCCTGTACGCAATATGTGCTGTAAAATTGAGTGCTTTCCTCAAGTGTTCGGCAGTTATGTCTAAATCAAATATTAAATGCCCAAGTCTGGATCCATAGATGTAAGGTCTCATGTAGTCATTCAGTGAACCCTCCTTGTGTCCATAATGAACTCTGGCATCAAATAAATCTTTGACAGTAAATAAGTTGTGAACACTAAAGTAATCTGGGTGATCCAAAATCTGTTTCTTGGCAACTTGATCTGAAAATAAAATGATATCAAACATTATTTATGAGAAATACATAAAAGGATCATAGGCATTAACATTTAGTTCTATAGATTCTGTATTGTAATATATTTAATGAAGTTCTAATGCAAACTTTCAATCCAACTAACATAAGCATTGTCTTTCAACTTTGGTACAGGTGTGGACCGAGGAAGTGAAACTATATCTTTATATTATGAACTTGAAGTCAGTTTCTATTGAATCTTATTAGATTCAATAGAAACTAAGCTAAGGCTGATAATGGAATTAGGTATAAGAAAAATATGTATTAAATATAAGAAAAAAATTACCTTCAGTTTCTGCCGCTACAGGCGATGCAACCGATTCTGTAGCAGTAGAATTATAACGTAACAAAGGCACAGTACGAATAAACGCACGATGTTCTGAAAAAGAACGAATATCTTACAAAAAAGTACATGATACAAAAGAAGTACACTGCTATGGCGGAAATAGAATATTAGTAGTTTTTCAAATAGATACTAACTTATGCAATTTGAAAACATATTAAATGTGCTTGCTTATATACTTTTATAGAAGTATTTTGTTATGAATCTCATAAAATAAAGCGTTTTGAATTTTAATAACAAAATAATGTCAGCTGTAACGAGAGGTTATAAAACAGATTATGTAAGAAAGATAAGAAAATTTTAAAATATCTCTGGTCGAAAAATCGACTAAAACTTAAAGCAGCATCTACACATACATGGGAATGAAGTGTATTATGGAATGCATCTAGAGATTACAAGGTGTAATCGCGGTTTTATAAATTGTCTATGATCTTATGATCTGTCATTGTCAATTTGATGTCGCATTGTTGTGAAACTTGTGAAATTGTTAATCCAATATTTTTTCAAAGAATTTAGATTAAATATAACGTTTTATCATGGCACCTAAAAATATAGAAGATGTTGACTTGTATGCCGTACTCGACGTTCCAATAACAGCTTCAGAATCAGAGGTATGATCGATTGCAATAATCTTTTCTCTTTATACTTAATTGCTTTTAAATTCATAACTTCCTTCATTTTCCAGTATTTTAACATAGTTATTTCTAATGATTTCAGATTAAAAAAGCGTACCGAAAGAAAGCATTGAAATGTCATCCTGATAAAAATCCTGATGATCCCAAAGCAGCAGAGACTTTCCACGCCTTATCACAAGCTTTAGAAATATTATGTGATGTATCTGCTAGAGCAGCATACGACAAAGTACTTAGAGCTAAAGCTGCAGCAAAACTTCGTCATCAAGAGTTAGATAGTAAGAGACAGAAACTTAAGGAAGATTTGGAAAGGCGGGAAAGGGAAGCTGGGTCGGGCTCATCTAACTTAACAGATGCACAAAAATTAGCTGCAGAAATTGAGAGGCTACAGAGAGAAGGTAACAGGCTGTTAATAGAAGAACAGCAAAGAATGAAAGAGGAAATACAAAAAACTATGAATATTATGAGTCAGCCCGTGTGGGACTCAAGTCTCAATAGGATTAAAATAAAGTGGAAAGCAGACAAGAATGACTCAAGTAATGGTGGTTATGATGAACCTACTCTAAGAAGATTCTTGAAGAAATATGGTGATATTGTGGCCTTGATTGTATCTCCAAAGAAAAAGGGTAGCGCTTTGGTGGAATTTGCAAGTAAAGAAGCATCAGAAATGGCACTAGAATTAGAGAAAGGTAAATTTATTTTGTCATACTTAAACTCTTGAGCTCCGAGTGTTTGCACACCTAGTCTTTCTATTGTCTCTAATTATGGTATTTGAAAGGTTAAAGCAACTAGGAATTTCAGTAAAAAAAAATGCATACAGTACCAACCTACTAGTAAAGTTAGTCTATTCTATTCGGATGATTTATGTTATTTAATCAGTACTAATAATATTACTTGTTTTCCAGGTTTACCAGACAATCCATTAGAATTAAAATGGGTGAATGAGAGACCAGTATTGACAACTAAGAAAGAAGCAACTGGTCCATCAGTGATCTCTGATAGAGATTATGAATCTTTAGTTCTTACAAAAATGAGGCAAGCAGCAGAAAGACAAAAATTAATAGAAGAAATGTTGAAGGAAGATAAATCATAATAATAATAAATTTTTAGATAATCTTATTTGAATTGTTTTCTATATTGATATGGCGATGGCCATATAGTATCTATATTATTATAATTACATAAAACGATTTCCCTTGGTTACGCTACCACACCTAAAAGTATAGACCAATTTCACAAATTCTTTTTTAATTGTGTTCATTAAATATTGGATATGGTAGGTTTGTAAGAGTTGAAAAGATAGTATTCCTTATTTGTGAAATTCTATACTTTTTAAAAGGCACAAACAAGTATATTTCGTTCCTTTATAATCAAGACATATCAAATAGGCTTCTACATGTTTTATTCAAATATTAGTTTAGACATTGATGACAAAATTTATAAAACCATATTTAAACTAGAACTTGAGTCTGCGACGCCATCCACATCGCCGAAGATTGGGCAACATGGCGAAATATAGTCCATCAAAAAATTATTCGTGGAGGTTACGACCCTCAGCATTGAGGGTAAATGACGCAAGGAGGGGGAAACTAGAATTTTGAGAATTGAGAAACAAAAGCCTGCCATGCACAGTAGGTAATCTTCTAACTGGCATTGGGGCACTAGCTTTTTTTTTTGGTGGTAGGTGAAAATCATCCAATGACGAAACCCGCTCTTGGGCGGAGCTGCAGACAGTGTCAAAGTCTTACTGACTAAAAAACCTACCCCATTCCTTCCTTGCCTTATTTCTAGAGCCGCGGTAACACTCGCACCAACCCTCGGCTCCAAAAGGCTTGGACCGGGGCACTAGCTAGACTAGCTACATAATCATGATGGTAAGTTTCCTTTTTTGTGATGAAGTTGGGGAGGCGTCATGGAGTCCTCAACTTTTGCTTGACAGAGAACCATGGTCTGGAAGGAGGGGGAAAGGCAGGTGGTCGCTCTGCTCTCTTGCTAAAGAACCCTAGAGCAAGAAATGTGGATGATTCACACCTTCAAAAGAACCACCTCTGGCATCAGACTTAAATATGAATCATTATCATTACATAGTATATAAAACAAAGTTGCGCGTCCCTATGTATGCTTATATCTTTAAAAGTACGCAACGGATTTTGATGCGGTTCTTTAAATAGATAGAGTAATTCAAGAGGAAGGTTTATAAGTATAATACATGCGTAATATATAAGTATTGCACCCGTGCGAAGCTGGGACGGGTCGCTATTCTATATATATATAAAAGGAGAAACTGACTGACAGAGATATCAACGCATAGCCAAAACTACTGGGACTAGGAGCGTGATATTTTGCACAAGGCTCTCTTTTGTGACGTAGGTGAACTCTAAGAAAAGGTTTTTCAAAATACAGCTCGTAAAGGGATGTAATGGGGGTCTAAAGTTTGTATGGAGAACCCTATTTTCACGCGGGCGAAGCCGCTGGCAGAAGGCTAGTATAAAAATAAAAAAAAAACTGGTGTTCTTTTATCATAATAATGTATTTCAAAATAACTTGAAAAATTACATTGGTACTCAGGGCCATCTGGAGATTATTTTTATGTGATGTCCCTGAGAGCAGTAGTTAACCCTTATTTTTAACAGGATCAAAAAGTTTCCATTCCTTTAGAAATTCTATTACTTTCTTCCTCTGTAAATCTCCATATTCTTTGTGAGGTTTTCTCCATGATGTGTGGTCTAAATCCAAAATCCCAGCAATAACTTCCTGAAAAATACAATTATTCATTCAAAATTTGATTATAGATATAGTTAGACTCATCCCAATTTCACAAAAACAAATACTAAAAAATCATAGTTTGGCTCTGTGAGCATAGCACTTTATTGATGTGGAAGTCAAAGGATTAAACAAAATCCAGTTCATAAGGCAATATTTTTATAACTTACCTCAGCAAAGGTAATTGGAAACAGTTGTTGATCCTCAATAACATGGGCATATCCAGGATCCATGCCAAAATCTACCCAGAAGTATGGTAAACCTTTAGGTATTCCTCTTCTTATATTTTTCCCTTTTAAGTCCACAACCTTTTTATTCATAGACCATTCTGCTTCACATTCTAGTAAGGCCTTCTTGAAGTAGATTGCAGCCATGTCACCTACATCTCTAGGTAGTGGCACGCAATTTACTGTCAAATGTGGGTGTTTATGCAATTTTGTTGCAGTTTCATAAAACACTACATCCATTCCTTGAGAATTGTAGAACTGAGTAAGAGCTTTTCTGTAGTTCTGGAAAGGACAAAAATCATTTTATAGGCAATTTGTTCTAATTATGGTTTTTTCTATATCATCAAGGCCGAACCAACTGGTTTGGGATATGTATGATAGGTTTATTACATACACCTTTGTGTCTGTAAGCACAAGCTTGGAGTATTTAGTGTTGCAGAAAATATGCACACAGAAATAATGTGTATGTGAATCTCATATTTTATTTTAAAAGGTATATGACCAAGATCACTCTTGAGCCTATGTTGGATTTATGAAATACTTACCATTATTTCTTCCCAAACATCTTCATCTACAGAGGTAACACAACTAGCATGCTGTATGGTAGTTATTATACACTGATCTTTAACAATAGACTTCCTCGCAGGCAGTGCTAAATATACTTTGTTTCCACAACTAACCATGAGGTGTTTCAACATGTTCTTAGAATCTACACAGTATTCACATCCTTCTAAAGTCCTTTCCATTTTAACATGCTGGTTGATAGCCAACTGTTTTTCATTTTCACTTTCTTTAGCAGCATCTTTGCTTCTTGATATTTTGTCCATGAAAATATCTTCAATATCATCATTAGGATTTTTATGTTTAGCTGCAAGTTTGGCAAACTCTGCTTCATCATTATAATTATTACCATATTTCTCTTGTTGAAACTGAAATAGAGTGAGTAAGAATTTAAAATCTGTCTATAAAAATTATTACCAACTAACTTATTGCAATTAAAACTTACCATTTGAGCCAAATTATACTTGTCATCATCACCAAAGTACTTTGTCCTCTCTCCAGAAACATGGGTTTCTGCTTTTCTTTTACCAGTCTTACTCCTTGGGTCTCCCTTTTCACTGGTCATTGCAAGTGGTCTACTGTTGCCAGATGCACTTGTGGATATCAACATAACTCTGTCATCCTCCTCTTCTTTACCAGCATCAGGATTCTGCTTCCTGTATTCTCTTGCAGCTTCCAACTTAGACTTAAGTTCAGAAACAAGCTTTTCATCGCCAAGTATTTCAGCCTTGACAATTTTTGCCGCTAATTTGTTCAATTTGTCATCACTCAGATACTTACTATCTTTTGGTTTGTCTGGCACTGCAGGTATTTTGTCAGTGTGCTTCTCTTTTAGTGCAGGAGCTTCTTCTCTAGATTCCCTCTCTGTCTCATGTCTTCTTTCTTTACTGTCATTTTGTTTCCTCCAGTTACTTGACCTTCTATATGAATCCCGATCAGAATCTCTGCTTTCCCTATAATGTTCTTTCGGCCTAGCATATGAACTTCTGCTAGAATCTCTGTCAGAGGTGATTGATCTGGAACTTTGAGGCTTTGAATAATAATCATCATCATCATCAACAGGTTTTATAAATGGCCTAGATTTTCGAAAGTTTTCTGGTGTTTCTGGTATGCCTGTTCCTCCGTTTTTCCAGTAAGGGTTAAGTTCTCTGCTACTAGTTCCAGGGTTGTATGAGTCAATGTTCTTTTTTTCTTTTTCTTCTCTCTTTGGCCTGATATCTTCTTTCGTGTACGTCTTAAGCATACCAGTCATTGACATCCAGTCCTCTCTCTGTGCTTCATTAGTCTTTCGTGTTTCTTGTTCTACCCATTCATCAGACTCTGATCCACTTGAGTTCGATGTCTGCAAATTGAAGTTTAGTGGTAAGTTATCTTTAAATACGAAATGTAAATAAATATTTGATACACTGATAAAAGTTATAGTTATTTAATATATTACAATTAAGTTTAATGTATTTTATAAAGGCAGAAAATAACTTACACTTGGCGAACGCCTTTTGCTTTTCTTTTCGCGCTTTTTGGATTTACTGTGCTTGCTCTTTTTATGTTTTTCTTTCATGGTGGTGAAGAGAGATTCCGAAGACTGTCAAAAAGCTTTTTAATATAATATATGGTTCAGTTTCACAATAATACACAGGGAATAATACAAGCACAACAAATAAGGTATTTTTTTTAGCGTGTTGAGGTCTGTCAATGTCACTTTACTGTCACTTGCAAAAGTTGAGTTGTACCTTTGAGTTGTAGACTTTGAATTGACAATTAGTCGAGTTTGGCTAGAAAAAAAATACATGGTTCGGATTAATAATTATTGATATGTTGAAACAAAAAGCTCTAAACGTCGATAAACGTGGAAGATTTGCTATATTTTGTAAATACTATGGAACGATTCACTCACTTTCCCGGATAAAACCATATAGCGCCTCCAGACTCACGCCGAGAACACCCGAGAACAGCCGAGCAGCGAGAATGAGATCCATCGCTCGCCTGTCTCGTTCTCGCGCTCGCCTGTTCTCGGATCGGTGGCGGTATTTTGACCCGAGTCAAAGGGTGTCTCGGGCGAGAAAAGAGAAGAGTATCACATTCTCGTTCGGTCTCAGATCAACGCATGTCTGAATACTGGCAGGTCGTGTGTTCATGTGCATTTATCTAGGGTTGCCAAACATACTTTAGGTATAATAACGTATCTTACTTTATTTTTGGTAATTATACTTTATATTTTTACATACAAATAAGGTATGCAAAAATACTTTATTTTTAACCTTTACTGTGATGCCTAAAACAAAATACTCATTATGGGTACTTAACGATTTATAATTGCTGAACGAAATGTTTAAAATTCAATATTTTAATATTTATAAGATTATAATGTGCTAAAGCACACAATAATAAAGCCTCTGCGCTATCTTCCATCCTGGATTACGGCCGAGAACGAAGTGAGACTGTCGCTGAGTGTGGACACTATCTCGCTTCTCGCCTAAAGTCACGGCGAGACTTCTCGCCGAGACGGCTCGCCGTGAGTCTGGAGGCGCTATTACGATTCTCCCCAGCCAGGGATTCGCCTGACTGAACCAGTCCTAATTGTCTGTGATATTCTCACATTTTAACGATAGTTTTAATTTTGGTGAGGTTACTAACCACACCACTATGCTGTACTGTCTATGGTTGCTCCGATGGTTGTTTTTCGTTCGTTGTTGGTTGCTGTCGTTTATCGTTTATAAAAAGCAAATCTATCGAATTTCATAATTTTACCGTGCAAAAGAGCATTTATTCTTAATTATTTACTGATTACTTATTGAGGTATAGTCGTTCAATCCCTGCCGAGAATGTGAGGTGTTTAATATCATTACGTTAATTTAATTTGTTGTTATGTACCTGTGTAGAGCATGGATGCCTGCTGAGGAATGTCGGAATACGCTCTTGATTTAGTATTCTGTGTGTGTTCTTAACTACTAGCTCGGAGTACATACCTCGAAAGTAACTGTGAGTTGTTTTTGTTGTAGAACTTAAAAAGCGTATCAAAGTAGCCGTGTCAAATTGACTGTCGATTGGTGTTATCGTAAAAGAAAGTATCGGTAATCGGTAAGCTTTCTTTTTCATTTGTATCGTTGTATTTGATAAAATAGTGTTAATTTCTACAATTAGATTAGTACGTAAACATTGAGTTGCCCTAGTGATGATGTTTTGTTTGCAGTGTACAACACACTATGTTTTCTAAGAAAAAGAAAAAGCCTCTGATTTCGCCGCCAAGTAATTTCGAACACAGAGTACACACGGGCTTTGATAAACGAGAGGGAAAGTTTGTTGGACTTCCTCTGCAATGGGCCTCACTTGTAGGTAATAATCAGGTATGTACTTGTGATTTCCTCTATTTGTGAACTACTTAGAGTGAACACTGTTAACATCTTTTTAATATCATTCAAATGGAGTTAAAAATTAGTGTAGTATTGTTGTATTCACACTTGTTTGAGGAATAAACCTGATTGAAATGTATCTGATAAGTTACTGTTCTTCCAAACTCTAACATTTGTGTATATTACAGATATTAAAATCAACAAACAGACCACTACCTCTGGTAGACCCATCAGAAATCACACCCACCGAAATTCTAGATCTAAAAACCATAGTAAGAGGTGACCACAGAACTACCTCAGTGTCATCAATAGCACGGCCATTACCTGCAAACATACAACCACAACTGCCTGTACAAAATGGGGTTGTGCTGCCAAAGACATCAAATGTTGCCAGGTCCAACTCCTTAAGGAGTTCAAGCCCACCGAGAATCAGGAGAGACTTGAGGAGTCAGCCTAATGTACCTCCTTCAGTGCCTGAAGAGTCACCGCCTGTGCCACCTGCCCCACAGCAATATCTGAGTCTAAGACGAGAACACAGCAATTATACTTTGAACAAGCCTATCGCAGAATCTCCTGTGGAGTGGAGCCAGCATGCACATGAGGCTACTGTCCGACAAGTGCCAGAAATTAATGATAATCATCATACCCCTATGACTTATCAGAACATACAGAATGCTAATGTTCCTTACCAGCATAATCACCCACCACAGCCAATGACTCATGGACCTCATGGATTAAATGGAAACAATATAAATATGGGTGAGTCAATTTTTTAAATAAATTAGTTAAAATGTTACAGCATTAGTCCTACTTTATAAATACAGCTGTGCAGCAAAACCTTCAGTTTCTTTGTTGACATTTTTATTAAGCTGATTTGACAAATGATAATATTTATGAACAAACATGCAATTGTATTTTAAAACATGAATTCATTTGCATTTAAATAATAAACTTGCTTAGATTGAATACAAGCCATTGTTACACAGGCCACAGTTATTCTTTAGGGAATATGGATGTGTAGTGTTGCATTTAAATTGTATGGTCTATTCCACATTGCCCATACATTTTTCACAGTTAAAAATAGCCTATGACAAATTGATTTAGCACATGAAATATTGTTCATAATTGGACCAGTACTTCCTGCAAGGCCAGTATCTCCTATAAGATCTATCTCTACACTGTTAGCTTAGTAACTCATTACTAAAATAATAACCCCAGATGTTGATTTTGGATGTTAAGCAAGTCTAAATAGATTACAACTTAAACAAACTGAGATTCCTCTGTGCCTGGGACTGTATGTTAAATTGTTGGTCCTTGTCATCATTTTTTAAGTTAACAGCCATTACATTTTATTAATATGCTAGTAATTATTGTAGTATACTCAAATTCAAACTGTTATTCCATGTAAAATGACTTTAGTGTAATGTCACATAACTCCACAGAAGTTGAAATAAAAAAGCCATTCAACAATTTGAAGTAATCTAGTCAGAATCATTGCTTATCTACATTAACACAGCAAAGGTTTAACACAACAAAAAAAGGCTCAATTAGCAATTAGTCATTTTGACTTCACAAAACCTTTGCAATGATAAACCACTATCTCATATTTATGCTAAACAAAGCTTAACTTCAGGCATTCATTACTTTTTTTCACCCACACAAACATAATATGCAACACACAATTTTAGGTGACTCATCTGACTTCCTCAATATTCCCAAGATTATTGTGTATGTGTGCTCATATTTTGTGACTACTATAGAAAGATATGTGTTGCACAATTTGAACAGTTCTATTTTTAGTCATAATTCAGAATAGATTCATACTGACTATAGAATGGATTCCATAGTGTTTTCTGCATTAATGGAAGTCCAGCCAGACAAAAATGTGTTTGTTGGTTTGGTCTTTAATGGTCTGGTTATTTTAAATAATGTTAAATTGCAATCAATATTTAGATTTTTTTTTATTACTAGCACAGAATGCCATCTAGTCCCAAGAGCGTGTGTTATGATCACTAGACTACTGATAAACATACTTATATTATTTTTTCTAAATACAAACTAAAATGACACCCAGACAGAACAAAATGATCATGCTCATTACACAAACATTTGCCCCACCTACGGTGGAAATGTTTGTCGATCGAACGAACGAATCGAACCCACAACCTCCAGTAGAAGCCCGGTTTTTTTTTTTTAAAGTCTCTATTATAGCAATCATGGTCTGTCTAATATAGCAGTCAGCACTGGACCAACAGGTCAGTCAAATTATACCCAACTCTTCAATCTGAATTTAGTTTCTGTAAAGAATTATCGGAAATCTGATAGACGCGAGTCGCACAGGATCGTTCGTTATGGCGATACTTGGGAATGGTCTATGGTCAACAATGCTGCCGTCGTTATTAAGAAAGGCACAACTAACATTTTACAAATGTTGAGAAAATCGAGTTTAAAATATTTTTTGAATTTTGTTAAAAAAATCACGTTTAAAATATGTTTTTCAAAATTGTGAAAATGTAAAAAATTGTGTTTTTTTGGTATGTACACAACGATAGCAATATTATATTTTTAATTTAAATGGATATATTTAATAATTAGCATAATTCTTTTTAACTTAACATAAAAAATAACAAGAAAGGAGCAATATTATGTTGAAAAGGCACATATAACCAAATATGCCTTTTCAATGTAAAATTTTGAGTAAAAAATTTAACATTTTACGACGAAAAGGCATATTTTTTTAATTGTGTCTTTTCATCGTAAATTATTAAAATGAATATACACCGTTAAATTTTAGTCGTTTTAATCCCTTGGAGGATCGATTCAGTACATGAAACACTATCGATTGGTAAAGTTAGAATGAAAAAACAAAGTACTTTTTTTTAAACTCGAATTAATTTACGCATGTTCTAAATTGATTTCTTTAAGTAAACGTCAGCTGGGCGAGTTCAATGACCTGTAGGTAGTTAGTACGCAACGATCGACAACTACCTACAAGGTCAATGACTCGTTTACTTAAAGAAATTAATTTCGAAAATGCGTATATCAATAAGAGATTTAGAAAAAAAGTACTTTATTTTTTTATTTTATCTACACAAATCGATAGTGTTTCATGTACTGGATCGACCCTCTTCGGGATTAAAACGACTAAAATTTAACGGTGTATAGGTACAGAAAATATTAGAATTAATTCATCGATAGTAAAAAGGTAAAATAAAAGTCACATCATACAATATGCCTTTTTATTGTAATAAAACTTAAAAAATGATGTAGTTGTGCCCTTTAAGCTTATGCTATCTCTGTTTATTTTGCAGCTAAAAATCCACAAAAAATCAGACAAATAGGCCTTTTTTTCCTGATTCCGAATATATATATAACTCATTTTGACAAAAAATGTTAGTTGTGCCCTTTTTCGGTAGCACGGCAGAATGGATGTCTTTCGGCTGAAATTATGATGATGAAAGATTTGTCACAAATTTAACGAGAGTCAAAAAATGTGATGTTTTGTTGCAATCACAAAAAGGAATGCGCATTTAATAATTTTTGCCATTAAAATCCTAGTGCATAGGCTAAGCCCTACCCTAGTCATTAGTGTCTCCAAGTGTCAATAAGTAATGTATTTTTTTCTTCATATCCAGGTGACGCGTACGGAGTGTCGCGTGCGCAAGGTGCCCCGGGCTCGGCCGCACACCTGCCCCTCGCCGCCTCCAAGCACGAACTGCGATTGACACATGAACAGGTATTCAACGCGTTTTGTTACGTCATACGACCAAATTGAGCTAATTTACTTGTGGTAGCTATAATCATCTTTGAGGAATTTATGAGTAATATTTTGTTTTATATATTACTTTGCTTCTGCCAGTGGCTTCGCCCGCGAAAGTAGATATCTCCATACAAACTTAAGGGTGGAGTTTCGTAAAATTAGTACTTGGTGGATGTCTACCTATAACGAACCTATCTGCCAAATTTGTTTGTAGGAGTTCATAGTGTTTCTTAGTTATTTAGTAAGTGGTATTTCGCTTTTATATATGTCCTAGCTTCTGCCAGCTTCTTCGCCCACGTGAAAGTCGGTTCCTCCAAACAAACTTGCAACCCCCATTTTACCCCCTTAAGGCTGGAGTTTCAAAAAATTTGCTTTAAGCGGACGTCTACACCCTATACGGACGTTTACACTCTACATGGACGCTACCTGCCTAATATTAAGTTTGTAGGTGTTGTATTTCGCGAGTGATTTTAGTGAGTGGTATTTCGCTGGTGTATAAAACACACTGATTATACAGCATGCCTAAAAATAAAATAAAAATATCTGCAATTTATCAATTCGGCCCCTTTTCCAATGTTTAAAAAGAGGACAAAAGATAAGCAAGTGGCTACAGTTGGCACAGTATCGCGCTTGATATCCGACACCTATCTATTTAGCTCACATTCATTGACTTAAATACAGGTTTCCTTCATGACGACAACAGCTTTGTTCCCGAGCTAGTTTTAACTACATACAACTACATGAATTAAATACCATCTTGGCATTGTATCTAAAAATATATGGAGGTTTAGTTGCATATGGGTTTAGTCTAATAAAATGATCTCAATGGTTTCTTATTGTGTATCTTTTGAGTGTAAAAGAACGATACGAAATTTCGCAATGAAAATCTGTTGCTTTATTATCATAATATTCTGTTAGAAATTAAGTAAATAAAATCTTCTTCTTTTAAATAAAAATGAATAACGGTACGTTAGTCTCGTTAAAACTCGAGAACGTCTGAACCAATTCGACCAATTTTGGTCTTGATATATTCGTGATAGTCCAGGGAAGGTTTAAACGATAAGAAAATGTGGGTTTAGGCAGTACGAAGTTAGCCGAGTCAGCTAGTCATTACATAGTATAAATCAAAGTTGCTCGCCACTGTCCCTATGTATGCTTAGATCTTTAAAAATACGCAACGGATTTTGATGCGGTTTTTTTTTTAATAGAGAGTTATTGAAGAGGAAGATTTAGTGCATAATGCGTGCGAAGCTGGAGCGGGCGCTAGTTTTAAATAAAAATTAACCCACTTCCCCACTCTTCTCCATGCAATTATTTAAAGAGTTAATTATTACTCCATTTAAAATCCAATGTTGCAGAATTATTCGTATTATTTATGTATTTAATTTACTAATAAAACCGGTAATATCATGTTATTCGATTGAGTGCTATACAAAAATCCGCTTCATCATCATCATCATATCATCATTTCAGCCGAAAGACGTCCACTACTGGACATAGGCCTCCCCCAAGCGCCGCCACAAAGACCGGTCCTTTTAAAATTTTTTTTACGGATTTTGTTTTTTTGTTGCAATAATTGCTATATAAACGGATTTTTAAAAGAATGTTTTTCCAATAATGATATCAAACTGTCTATTTTTTGTAATAAAACGATTTCAATCCACAGTTCCGCGCAGCTCTCCGCCTGGTAGTGAGTGAGGGAGACCCTCGCGCCACGCTGAGCGGGTTCAGCAAGATCGGCGAGGGCAGCACGGGCGTGGTGTGCGCAGCCACGGACACGCGCACGCGTCGCCGGGTCGCCGTCAAGATGATGAATCTCAGGAAACAGCAGAGGCGAGAACTGCTGTTTAATGAAGTCGTGAGTAATATATTAGTAGTATGTTTTTTATTTATGTTGTTTTACATTTACTTACTTTTAGAACTGTTTTAAATCCCAAAATAATAATACCGCGCTTTATCGTCGACTGCATCATCGCTTTCCATCAGGTGAGATAGCGGTTAAGCGCGAACCTATAATCAAGAAAAAGAAAAAAATTCTATGAGTTTGTTTATTTCCATGATGATGTCACTCTAATTTGCAACGGAAAAAGCTAATTGTAAGATGTAGAAGTAGGAGGAAGAGTAGGTTAGATTTTCTATGTAATCATTACATAGTACAAAACAAAGTTGATTAGATCCTATATATGCTTAGATCTTTAAAAGGACGCAACCGATTTCGATGCGGTTTTTTATTAGATACAATGATTCAAGAGGAAGGTTTATAGATATAATATATCACCTTTGCACCCGTGTGAAGCTGGGGCGGGTCGCTAGTTTATAATAAAGGGTGGAACAGACGGTTGCAAACAAACGTTCCAACCAAGGTGACCTTGAAGTTTAATTTGTGTTGCGTCTACACAGATATAAACCACGCCCCAACACGTTCGCAAATCAGTCACCGCAATTGGGATAACGCGCTCGCCAACCAAAGGCGTTGAAGGTTTACAACTGCTGTCTAGATTGAAACGCAAGGTCACCTCTACTGTGACATTGGTTTGCAACTATTTCGTCAATTCTTAACAACATAAAATGGTTATGTGGTGTTTTCGAATAGGTAACATATGTGGCAAATACTATAGACAATAAATATCACTTCACTCAGACCAAGGCAAGTGTTTTCTGCCTAGTATTTATGGTACAATTTGCTAATACCCGGTTCATACATGGCCGACATTTTTGTTGTATTTTATGTGTCTATTTTGGATAAACATTATTTTCTTTCTTTTCTCCAGGTTATAATGCGCGACTACCCCCATCCGAACATCGTCGAGATGCATGCGTCGTATCTAGTGGGTGACGAGCTATGGGTCGTGATGGAGTACATGGCGGGAGGGGCCCTCACTGACATCGTGACTCGGGCTCGCATGGACCCGGAACAGATCGCTACTGTCTGCAAACAGTGCTTGAAGGTAGGTTGCACTTTTATTTAAAACCAAGGATAGTTGCCCACGTTTAGGGCACCTTTTCACCGGGAATGGGCGAAATAGCTAGGCGGTAGGAGGATGTGTAATGGTGCTAGAAAAATGTGGGCCTACTCTAAAAAAACATGCTAGGAAGCGTAGTAGCCACTTCCGCTGCATTCATATTCCTCACCTACGTCCCTCACACTTCTTCCTCACTAGCACTTTTCGCATAGGTAAATCTCCTCGTTTTCTAGTTTCGCTACCCCTTTTTACCAGAGCGGCGCTGAGTCTGACTAGGAAAACGAAATACACCTTGCATACCACTGGCTTGCCAAATCAGTAATATCATTGCTCATAGTACAAAAGTATATTATTATTCCAGTCTTCTACTCCTGTATAGTGTGTTTACAACATGTAAACAGACATACACAAGACACCCAGACCTGTAACAACTATCTGTAGGCCATACAAATGTTCCGTACTGGACTCGAATTTGCGATATGCAGCGCAACAACAAATTGCTCTACCATTTTGCCAATCGTGCCGTCAAAATAAAACATATTTATTTATTTTGCAGGCATTAGCATTCCTACACAGTCAAGGTGTTATTCATCGAGATATAAAATCAGACTCCATTCTAATGACTGCCGACGGCCGCGTGAAATTATCTGACTTCGGATTTTGTGCTCAAGTCTCAGAGGTAAGAATATTTTGTTATTTTGTAATGTTGTGTGAACATAACCATTTACTTTTAGCTTTAAACCCATAGAAAATTGTTAAATGCAATATGAGATGTTATAAAAACGTGTAAAAATCAATTTTAAAAATTGCAATACAATAGCAGTTAAGTGATTTTTGAAATATTACTACACAATCAAAGAATATTTGTAGTATTACAAAACAATAGTATGCAATTCAAATAAGAATGGGAATGTCAATGACCAATATCTGAAAAATTGAATGTTAATTATGGTGCACATCAATAACAGTTAATAAGTTTTATTTCGTTTGAGTTTCAGTCCTAGTTAACACTAAGTGAATTTATTGTTTTTTTTTTTGGTTTGTTCATGATTTATAAATAAATTAAAAAAAAATCATTTGCTCACCCGATTCGATTTGACAGCTATGACGTCGCAACATGGTGTGAAGATGATCTTATTCTTATATAAATAAAAATAAACTTATTTAAATCAAATTTAAGGCAAAATATATCGGGACAATTGACAAAAAATAATTAATTATTGGGATGTAGTTATTGTTGTGAAATTACATGAGATTGTATTTCAGGAACTGCCTAAAAGAAAATCGTTAGTGGGAACGCCATATTGGATGTCACCTGAAGTAATATCAAGATTGCCGTACGGGCCTGAGGTGGACGTGTGGTCGCTCGGCATCATGCTCGTGGAAATGGTGGACGGGGAGCCGCCTTTCTTCAATGAACCTCCCTTACAGGTATTGTATATACATTTGTTTTTTTTTTTTTTAATTAATCCTTCTCACAGTACTTTTGATTTGCCGATTGCCAATAAATGATATAAGTGGACTAACGTCGACATTGTAGCCGAGGTCGAATATACGCCTAAGTCGAATGTGAGGTCTTAATGGAGTCGACTGAGTCGAGAGACAGCACGACAGTAGACACTAAGAAATAAATAAATACGCCGAATATATAATGTCACTAATACTTCAAACAAGAGCTGATGGGCAGTTAGCGTTTATACGATACACTCAATACAATATCGCCCAGCCAGGCGACTTTTTTTTCGCACCAGTGCGAAAAGGACCTGGTTTACGAGTAAGTGTATTAAAAATAAAATGTGTTTTTTCTAAGGCAATGCGCCGTATCCGCGACATGCCTCCGCCGCGGCCGCGCGGCGCGGCGCGCTGCCCCGCCGACCTGCTGAGCTTCGTGGAGCAGGCGCTGGTGCGCGACCCGGCGCAGCGCCTGCCCGCCGCGCGCCTGCTCACGCACCCCTTCCTGCGCCGCGCCGGCCCGCCCGCGCTGCTGGTGCCGCTCATGCCGCCCAAGCAACCCGCCCGTCTGGCTGCCGAACACCATCACGCCGCCCACGAACAACCCAACAGTCAGTATACACACTTCATCACTAATTACAACTCATTCCAGACCTGGATCAGCTACGTAGCAAAAATAACAAATCATAAAGACCGCACACAGAATGGGTTCCGAGTGGGCGTATAAAAACAAGAAAAAATACTTAAACTATATAAAATCGTACCAATGCTGATTCTCTGTTTTCTTAGTCTCTTAGTACTTCTCTAACCAGTCCAGGATAGTTCAGTAACTGCTGTGCAAAATAACTAAACACTCAAAATAACACATAATGCGCACTAACATTGATTATACGAACTTCCACTACCCTTACTCATGTTATTTATACGAGGACAGTCATTTCTGTATTTCCATTGTGATGTTTATCTTGCATGTAAAAAGGTCGGACATTATTCCCTTACCAATAAAACCCCATGGGGTACACTGAATGGATGATTTCAAAGTCGATAACCAAAATAGATGAAAGACAGTTATTGTGATTTTTAATAAAATGTGATGACCATTTCGGAGAAACATAGTTTTTGTTGAATTATTTATTTAAACTTTTGAGCCGCGCACGCCGGCGGCAAAGAAACGCCGGCGTTCACAAACCTATTGTCTTTGTATTGTGTCTCTAATTACGGTATTCAAAAGTTTATGCTAATATTTTGATTACAGATTCGATGCCGCCTGGTCCGCCTCGGTCCGACCGATAGAAGCTGGTCAAATGTTGAACATAAACGGCAGCTATTTATACAGATGTACTTCTAAGTTATTAGTAGATACATAGAAAATATCGAACATGACATACCAAAGTTGTTATAAAGCAACTTGTTTAAGTTTATTTTGTGTGCAGCACTGAAGTAAGAAACATTCACTGCAGCCCAGTGATCATTCCATTATTTATGTATGTATTTGTATCTCTTTTGAAACAGTATGGTATTTATCACATTCCTTTGTTTTTTTATTCTATGTATTTACAAGTAAAGTTTATTTAGTATAATACTGTTGCTGTTAAATGACATTTTCGGTGTCGTGAAGTCTTTTAAACGAAACATTATATTTAAGCAATTCCAAATTTCTGCCCCGTCCAGTTTACTGTAGGTATTGTTGAATACTGTCGTAGTATATTTCTATAGGAAACGTTAAATTAGCGTGTTGTGAAAAATAAATATTTTCTTCTACTCGATATTATCTAATTCTAAATGGTTAGTGCTCGTTTATAAAATCAAATGTTTTGTAAAAAGTGTTTTCTTTAACTGTAATTAAAATTAGAACCATAAAGTGCCAGAAAATTATGAAAATCGATTATAAATCAGTATTATGGATTGCCTTGTACTTATTATTAAAAACTTATACACTTTTCTTTAGGTTAAGAATTTAGTGAATCAGTAATTTATTACTTTGTAAACTAGCTAACATTCCGAAAAAGAATCTTCCTGTGTTTTGTTATACTTTCAAAATGATGGTCAGTCACAAACAATTCCGGAGTCTTTTATATACATTATTATGTTAATAATTATTATATGAGAATAATGTTACTTGTTTTTCTAAATTAGTTGTAACTTGGTCTGTAATGTACTGTGATTTCAAGCGGCTATAACCTTGAGCCTGTCGTGTCGCGCGTTACGTTTCTACTGACGTTTTACTCATTATAACAAGAAATGTACCTAATATATTAAAATTACATATTAGTGTTTATGCAATTAAAAGCAGCTAGATAAGGAAAAAAATCATACATTGATTTATAATTATAGGTAATGACAACGCCTTACTAGGATTTGTAGTGCCTTAATAAAGCCTATATATTATTGTTTATAGTAAATTAGTTACTGTACTTGATATTATTTGTTACAATATCTAAGATGATAATGACATTGTTATATAATAATGTTAATATTATATAATATTAAACACATCACAATGATATTCATCTTAAGTCTCAGTCGATGAAGTGAAATCTATTCTAATTTATTGTTTTACTTTCACAACATTTTTTTATAAGGTATTATGCCAAATATATTGTATTATTTCATATTTGTAAAATCACATTGTTAAGAACTGTTACAGAATATAGACTTGGAAACTATTTGTGATATTATTATTTTCACGGTGGATGGTGTTTGTTGTCCTCGTGATCGATGACATATTTAACGTGGTCAAGTCAAATGCCATCTAGCCGATTTCGGCCACAGCGACCGTATTCCTTGACCGTACTCCTTCTGTTGTGCTGCTTTGTCATGCGCCCTCATGAGTTTTGCATAGCCAACCTTGGCCGAAAAACTCCAAGCACAGAGCGGACAACACCCATTAACAGTTTTATGGTAGGTTTACACGCTTAACAAGTCTTGGCCAACGGCAAACAGATCCAAGCCTCCACAAATCTCGTTTGGCGTTTGAAACTGAAAGGCGTTTACTCGCTTGTGAATGCGTCAGTCTGCAACATACATGGCATGGCAGAATTTAGAACCGAATCGAGTCTGGTAATGTTCCAAAAACAAAAGATTCTCCTCATTCGACTAGCAACTCATTTTTTTTGTAGGTACCTGCAATCAAGGAAGCGTGTACTCGCCGCAGGGTCATAATGGCTACTAAACGCCGATCAACGTGTAAATACGTCGCAAGCGCTTGCCGCAAACACCCATTGATCTGCGTAAAAAAACCGACACTCGACTGGATCGGAAGCAAGCTCACGCAAGCCAAGCCAAATGCCCTGTTTACATGCTTGAGATTGTCAAGGCTTGCCAACGCTTGGCAAGCGTGTAAACCCACCATTATAAATTACAGCTGTTGGTAGTCTAGAGGTCGTCGCGTTTTTGGTCTAATTCCTCCTCTTACTTTCAAATCGGCTCGATGGCAACATCACATAGGGCGCGGCGAACCCGGATGAAGCACTTTTGTATGGGACCGTGCGGGCTTCCGCTTTACGCAGCAAGCTGATCGTGACCAGTAACACTACAAGACTATAGGGTTCTATGCATAGAACCTAAGAGTCTTCGGTCACATCGGAATATCATTTGGAAAAGTCACTGGCAAGCGTCCGAGGGGTGTGGTCCGAGGCCTTCTTTTCCTTGGGTCCGTGGTGGGAAGGGGATAATATTTGATGAACCACTTTACAGTGTTCATAAACAGAGCTACTTCAAATCGCACGTAGGCAGAATCACGATCCTCGGTAATGCGGAACTTGACACAATGAGAGGAGGTCCAGGGCAAAAATAACAATGTATGCACTTTTCAATAAAAGTATTTTAGTTTATTCATTACAGTAAATTCAAACAATAGTAGTATAGACGTTGAAGACAAAACTTATTTGTAGAATTCATATTCACTCTCATCCTTCTTGATGTTGTTCTTGTAACCCTTTTCGAAGTCTTTGGGCAGAACAATATACCTGAAACAAAGTATGGGAGTATTGTAACTTTCAAAATAGCAGATATTTTAAGTAAGTCGACCATCAGTGGCCCTTGAGTAGGTACTTTTTTTAAATAAATCACACAATCTAGTTCTTTTGGTTGACAGAATAGCCGTGGCCAAACTTCTTTTTTTTATATATCTGAGTCTTATCTAAAATAAAGTGTATACAATTTTATCGGAATTAATTCAGATTCCCTACTTTCCGATTACTTACTGGCCTATTTTTTCGAGACCAATATGAAAGTAATAAATGTGAGTGATATCAACGCGTATCTTACCTATTCTCACGGACGGCGTGCATGCCAGCCTCTTGGCAAATAGCGTTGATGTCGGCACCAGAGACGCGATCCGGCCGCGCCACAAACTCCTCTAAATCGACTTCCTCTGACAGGTTCATCTTAGCCGTGATTGTGGAGAAAATGAGACGCTTTTGACGCCTGTGGAAATTCAATAAAAATGGTTAATTTTCGGAATGAAAAACAACAAAGACACTACGCAAAGCTGCGTAAAGCGGGACACACGCGACGGCTCTCCGCGCGGCGAGCCCGGACAGACCGCACGGGCCCTAAATAAACATGCCTATATTGTAACTGTATGCAAGTGGTTTGCAATCAAGCTACAGAATTTGTTTTAGTTCTCTAGAATGCAAACCCGTATACTTTTGTGCCAGCTATAGGTATGTGTATTACCTATTTTTTTTTAACTAAAGGTTTTCAACTCAAATCTTTTAAAGACACAAAATTACAAACACAATTTGATTTAATTTTTTTTATAGAACTTGCCTGTCAGGTAGAGGGAACTCAATCTTCCTGTCCAGACGACCAGGTCTAAGTAGAGCAGGGTCCAAAGTATCAGCACGATTTGTAGCCATAATCACCTAAAACAATATAAAATATAGAGAACATAGGTACCCCAAAAAGGTAAAAAAATGGTTAATTTAAATTTGGATATATAGGTTACCTTGACATTGGTGGTTTGGTCAAAACCATCCATCTGGTTAAGCAGCTCAAGCAAGATTCTTTGTACTTCTCTGTCAGCACCAGTCTGAGCATCAAATCTAAAAAAAAAAAGTCAGCATCAATACTGGGAGATGGTTAGTAAAAGTATACATATAAGCAGCCTTATAAAATTTCCACTACTTCAGTCTCTCAGTCTACTTCATTCTCTCGAGAGGGCGAGGGAGGCCTGAGTTGAAACTCAGGCCTCCTCTCTAGGAGAGAATGGGGCGTAATTCACCACGCAGGCTTACTATGTGTTCCAAATAAGAATAGGATCGATTGACAGGATGTGACGTCACGTCGTACTGTCAAATCGAAGAAATTTTTGTAAAATTGAAGAACTCCGAGTAATAGAGAGAGAAGAGTAAAATTAAAAAACTGTATTCTGATTAAACTTTTTCCGTTCTCAGTTCGTTAATAAATTAAATTTTTCGTAAGTTGATAGTAAATCGTGACGTCACAACATGGCAATCGATCTCATTTTCATTTGGAACGCATTGTAGTGCGGTTTGGTCGATGTCACGTTTTCGAATGGTCAGAACCACGCCATAAATGGTGATGGTATCTAAGCAACTACCACCACCATTTGTGGGATGATTATTTTGGAGAAATTTAGGAATGGTCTATGTTCAGCAGTTAAGGTTTTTTTGGCTATGATGATGTTATAAGAACAGAAATGTAAAAGCATAATAACTACAACAAGTTTCTGTAAAAATATGTTTTTTGAACATGTTTTTACAGCCTTGGCTGACAGTGAAATAAATAACAAAAAAAAAAATGGGTTAAGGTGGTAAAAGAAATTGCATACCTTTTAGTGGCGATGGCATCAATTTCATCAATGAAGATGATTGCCGGGCTGTTCTCCTTAGCTAGACGGAACACGTCGCGCACCATACGCGGTCCCTCACCGAGGTACTTCTGTACGAACTCGGACCCCACCACGCGGATAAACGCGGCTGAAACAAGCATGGATATTTATTAAATATAAATATAATATGTAAATAATACATTGTCGAAATTGGTACAAATGCAATAGGAACTCTTCCTAACATTAATACTCAGTCTGCCTCAAAAATATATCCAACCTACTTTTCTATACTTTAAGCTGCGGACTCGGTAGTCAAAGCATTCACTGCAACTAATGTTGCCATGTAGCGAAGGAATGGCGACAGAATTTGGAAAAACCACATAAACAAAAACCCGGTCAAGAGCGTATCGGGCCACGCTCATTGTAGGGTCCCATAGTTACCCGTCCGTCACAAATTTCTCACAATGTAACAAAACCCAGTAGCCCGTGTATAAATTAATAAGCCAATTTCCTGAGAGATGGCGCTGCATAGCATATAAATCTTCCTATTGAATCACTCTTATCTATTGAAAAAAATCGCATCAAAATCTGTGCGTAGCTTACACAAAAATGGACAGACAGCAGGAAGCAACTTTGTTTTATACAAATTTCTCTTTGTAGTGATAGTGATTTTGGAAAACAACTTCACGACTAAAGCGCGTATTTTGCGTTTAGGTGGGTCCTAATGTGTTATTTAATCCAATTCCAGCTCCTCAAGGAAGGCCAGCAGTGCCCTGGAGTTACTGACCATTTCAAGGAAGTTACCTGGGAAAAACAATGTATTACAGCTGCATATTTAACTTACCGGTAGTATGATGAGCAACAGCTTTAGCTAACATAGTCTTGCCACAACCAGGAGGTCCGTACATGAGCACTCCACGAGGGGGCTCAATACCAATCTGTCGGTACAGCTCAACATGTGTGAGAGGCAGCTCCACAGCCTCCCTGATCTCTTGTTTCTGTGTGTCCATGCCTCCAATGTCTGAGTACTGTACATCAGGCTTCTCATCTGTTAAATAAATAATTTGTCAGAATTTCAGCATGATAATTGTCACAAAGATTGACTGGTAGACAAGTACTGTACATGAAGATTAAATAAATATTTTAAGTTCAGTGGAATCTATTCCTACCTATAGATGTATTATAGGTAGTGTAGTAATGTCACATGCATTAAAACATTTTAACATTTTCTTCTCAACCATTCATTTTTTTTTTCAAGTTGTGTGACCCTATTTTTGTAAGGGGACGTGTGGATATATTTTTCTAACATTTGTCATATGTGTGGGATTGCTTAAGCTAACCTGTTAAAGTTACATCAAGTACATCAAGATGTTTACAACAAGTAAAGGTAAGTATTCAACTAGATATCCCTTAAGAAGCCCGGTTCAGTACCACTATATTTGTAGAACATTTTGAAAGAAAAAGAAAGAAAGAAAAACAAAATGCACCTAAACTAAAAAAGATTATACATACCAGCTTGCAACATAGAAATAGAGCTGTCTGCTTCTGGTGGCAACACATCCACAAGTGCATTGGAGTGCTTGTGCAAAGCCACAGATGCAGACGGCTTCAGCAACTCCCGGTCTATGGTCGACAAGATGCGGACATAGTAGTTGGAACCTGTAGTACTGCCAACTGTGGAAAAAGGATGATGACTTTACAATATTTACTTACATAAAAGAATCTAGAAATAGAATAAAGAAAACAATATAATAGTACAAATGATAATAGGTACATTCAAATACAAATCTATAGATATTTTTATATATAGGAATAACTGCCTAAATGACATATCAACACAAAGCCAAAACTACTTACTACCAACATAAAATATACTCAGGTTTCCTTTAAGACATGGACAAGTACTAAGAGAAGAAATCCTAAAATTGACTACCTGAAGCGGTAGAAATGGGGCGGATGAAATGGGGTCCCCATTTTGAAAATATTATATACAGAAATTTATGTTACTACTGGCAGAAGCTATTTATATCACAATTAATAAAATAAGAAGTGTTTTCAATGTGTGTCAAAATACAACAAACAAGTTACAAACCTATGCCTGTATTTTGGTCTACAGCTTCCAGAAACTGTCCGATGACAAGTGGTACAGACTGTATGCGCTTCACTTCCTCTTGAGCATGTAGGTATTCTTTCTTCAGGTTTCTTTGTTCATCTTTGATGTACTCCTCTTGAACTTCCAAAAATTCTAGCATCCGTTGCAGTTTCTACAAATTATGAATATAAAATTACCCTGTGTTTTGACAAGTAAATAGTTATTTCTCGATAACTTTATTGAAAATACAGGATTATGTTACTATTAACAAGAAATAATACAAATAATAAATTAAGTTTTGGTGCATGACCTGTCTTTTATATTGAGTGTAACCATGGACATTTTGTTAGCCATTGTTAATGATGAACACTGGTTACCTTGTATTTTGTGTAAAGATCCTCAGACTCCAATTCATCAAAAGATTGGGGCCCGGCAAAAGGTAATCCTTTCGCATCCGTGACTTGGTCATCCTGAAAGACAATGATGTTAGTAAAAAGTAATAACAGTAAAAGATTTCTATTTTCACGACTGTTAAATTTCGATACCTTTTCCGGCAATATGATACCAATTTCTTCCATTCTGATAGTGTAAATTGATTTGTATTATAAACAAAATCAGTTCAGTAAATTAAAAATACTACGGATGCTTCTCACTCTGCTAGAATTATGCCAATTTCATGAACAAGCAACATGACATTACAAATTATTGGAGACTGAAAAACCATTATTGGATAGTTTGCGAGAGTAAAAGAGATAAAAACAATAAAATGTATAAAATATCGAAGAGAGTTGGAACATGAACGCAAGTTGTCAACTTGTCAAATTTTCGAAACGCATCGTCACTTTACGTTCCTTTTTACTTATTAGAAAAAAGGAACTATCCACAACTTTTGGAGAAAGTCGACCAAATCATTAGGAATACACTTTCTTCGATCCTAAATGTGGCCTTGGACGACCGAGCTTGGCAGCAAGCTACGCTTCCTATCCGGCTAGGTGGCCTCGGCGTCCGCAAAATTTCAAGTATAAGTTTACCAGCTTTCCTCTCCTCGGTGCACAGTACTGAAACTTTAACCAGGAATATCCTATCTTCCTCACTGGTTAATGTTGAGGTACCGTGTTTGTCCGATGCGTTGATTGCTTGGAAATTGGCTTGTCCCAACACGGATTTGCCTGACAACCTGTCCTCGCAGAGACAGTGGGATGTGCCGCTCTGCAGTGCTACACGTAATAATCTTATAAACTCGTCGTCAAGTACTGCGGAGCGTGCGCGTCTGCTGGCTGTGGGAGAATGGGAGTCGGGTTTATGGCTTCAGGCGCTACCGTCATCCACCGTAGGCACTATGATGGATGACGCCTCGTTTCGACTCGCAACCTGCTTACGCTTAGGCGCTCCTGGTGTTGCTCCACATCGGTGCCACTGTGGTGAAGCTGTCGGCGGCCTCGGACACCATGGCTTGTCCTGTTGCAGGAGCGCAGGCCGCATATCACGGCACGCTAGCATCAACGACATTATTCGTCGAGCTCTAGTCACCGCCGGCGTACCTGCCGTATTAGAACCTAGTGGCTTGGTACGTGACGATGGGAAGAGACCAGATGGTATGACGTTAGTGCCATGGAAGGTGGGTAGGCCTCTGGTGTGGGACGCAACCTGTGTCGACACCCTTGCGCCATCCCATGTTCTTAGTTCCGCGGGCTGTGCTGGCGCTGCCGCTGCGGCTGCCGAGACCCTCAAACGGCGCAAATACAGTAACCTTATTGGTAATTACAGTTTTGAGCCGTTTGGGGTCGAAACGCTTGGGTCATGGGGTCCGAGTGCACGTCACCTTTTTAAAGAAATATCTCGTCGTTTAATCGATACTTTGCGTGACCAGAGGGCTGGCTCTTTCTTTGCCCAAAGAATTAGCATTGCCATCCAACGTGGCAATGCTGCCAGTCTTCTGGGCACGTTTCCAGATGACAGCGATGTGGAGGAATATTTCGACGCTTGAGTATTGTGTTTTTGTATTATATGTACATAGTTAGGTTTGGTGTAAATATTTATTTTAGTTAAGTTTATATTTAAGATTTTATTTTATATGTTATGTAAAAAATTTCAAATTAAAATAAATATTACGTAACTAAAATGAAATAAAAATAATAAATGTATCTGCGCCAGAAAAAAAAATTATAAAAAAGATCATAAATTAGTCGATTCTAAGTTGTAATGCATCATTTCGTCTTTTGCTAAACAATAAAAATGTAATGTTATTGCGATGTAAATGCTCTATGTTAACAAGATTTTAAAACAATTATTTTTATCAATTCAATCAATTCTTAAGATAAAAATTATTTTAAATATTTTTAATCGAAGCGTAAAAATGAGAATGCAAAATTAAATAATTGGTAACCCAAAAGTCGTATTCCGAACGAAATGTGAATTTAATTTGTGCCATTGCAACACTTTTGACTCAAAATTTAACCTCAAATTTGAATTCGAGTAACCATTGCCTATTTTCATTTGTTAATTGCATGTTAATTGTATAAAATCAATTACTTCGAGTAGGTATTACACAGAAAAACTTATTGCTTTGTCGTTGTTTGTTTCATCAAATTGCAAAAATGGCTGAAATGACTGAGGCTGATCAAATCAAAACAGTAAGTTTTAATGTATAAAAACGCTATTATTCCAAGATTATCATGTTAATTTAGTTACATATTAGTTTAGAATAATTGCCGGACTTTAGCGTGTGTTTTTCTTTAGGTAAAATGTGTTAAATTTCTCTAAAGTTTAGTATGTATGCTCTCCTTCCAGTTCAAAGACTTCCTGGTCCAGTACAACAAACTCTCCGAGTTGTGCTTCAACGACTGCGTTCATGACTTCACAGCCAGAACGCTCAAACCATCTGAGGTATTTATTATTATTCAAAATTTACAATGAACTTTCTCATAGTTTCATCATTTTTTAACAGTATCAGGGGGATGTTCAAGAAAGGAAAGAAAAGTGGTTGGTTGACAGTCTCTAGAAACAGTGAATATTTCAACCAATTTCGTTCTGAAATTTATATCATACTTTAATAAATTTGTTGCGAAACAGATATGTTGTACCGTCACAATTACAATCTATTTTCTGGCTACTGTGAAGTAAACTGATGCAGATGAATGGGTGCTAATTAAACATACTTCTTTTTAAAGCATTACTTGCCTTTAAACATCTAGATTGCCCTCTTAAATACTGAGTCAGCCACAATTAATGAGTGCCCATCTTAGCCACTATTTATTTACCATATCAGCAGCTTGGTGATTATAAAAAAAAATACCATGCTTACTTTATCTGTCCTTGTTGGAATACCCTACGATTCCGAGCTTGCATCACTCCCTCTTGAGCTTGAATATTAGTTAGTGTTGTAAAAAAGATGTATTAGTTTTTTAGATGCTATCTCATTTTCCCATTGCTTAGTTATAAAATAAGAAGTTTGATCATGTAATAACTAAATGGGCAGCTTGACTTATAATTTCTCTAGAAGAATTAATATTATATTTTTATGTAAATCATAATGTTTTGTTTTCAGGATAAATGCACACTGAACTGTATGGAGAAATATTTAAGAACAAATCAGCGTGTTTCACAAAGATTCCACGAGTTCCAAATGCTTGCCAATGAGAATATGTTGGCTTTAGCACAGAAGTCAGGCCAGGGTAGTTAAGTTTCGCAATTAATAATACATGATGTATTTATTTTATTTTGTTATAGATTTTTTGTCCTGAGTGTTAGAAAAACAAAGTGTTGTTGACTGAATCCCAGTGAATTTTATTTTCACCTTTTAAAAAGTTCTTGCTGATCTCGTGGAATTACACAGCATTTAGTTAAACTTAGTCCTAAATCTCAGTTACTGAGTGATATTAAATTTCGGAGAACCAACTCAATGTTTTAGTCTTGACAAAGTTCAAATAGAATTATGCCCTTTGGTACCATTTTATCACAATGGTTGTGTCACTATTGTGATAAAACTGACAGTTGGTATAGTTTTTGTTGATTTTAGTGTTAAAATCAACATTCTATTTATACAATCTGTTGACAAGTGAGCAAGTGGTAAGTATATGTTTATGTATGTATGTATAAATGTATTGAAAACTCGTTACATGCAGTCCCCCACTTCGATTGAGACCCGAAAGTCTGTAAGTGAGCATTTAAGTTCGACCGCCATGACGGTCCAACTTGTGTGTCGCAACAAACATCATTGAGCCTGATGTTACACGGTGGAGGTGTGCCCCGCTTGGGTAGAGCATCGCCTTGTCCTCGTGGGGGTGATCGGCGGCGGCGACCTCTCGCGCCGGGCCTTGGTTCAGGCCATGGTCCGCAGTGAAGAGGAATGACAGGCTATGGCCTCTTTCTGCGAAGCAGTAATGCTCGTAAAGAAGGAGGCCGACCGCATAAGACAAAGGCAACAGCGCCCTCGCCGGAGCCGTCGCCGCCGCGATCCTGCCGTTATCCGGCCACCGTAGACACTGGCTCGCGGACGGTGAGCAATGGCAATGTCCGGTCGTCTGGTAACTGTCCAGACCGAGTCCAAGTCGTCAACGGCGCGTACTGTTCTCTGCTTATATGATTTTCTGACTCGCTCGAGTAACGTACGAATTCCCAATTTGGGCTCTATTAGCTATTGGCAAATGTTACAGACTTCGGGTTCGTCATGTACCAGCTCGACATGAAAACTCTTTAGTACATCCTTGACATTGTAACTTCTTGGTCTATTGACCCGAACAATTATAAATAAACAATCATAGCGCCTTCCGCTTGTCAGCTTCCGGTACATCAAATAATTAGTAAAAGTTATTATATTGTGCATTATTCTTTGATATATATTATTGTTAATAATTAATATTTAACGAGCCATTTCATTAGATTATTCAATTGTAAATTAATAGTCATGTATTCGTGTATGTTATAAAAGCTCGAATATAGTAGGCGACAAATAAATGCAAATAGCTAGGTCCTTTGTTTTGTTGATGGAAATACCAAAATTTTTGTTTATAATGCTTGGGGAGTTATCAGCAGAACTGAAACTTTGCTAAAAGCGGGATCAATCAAGAAGTACTCTTTGACTTAGCCATTTAGGGTCGCGTCGGACTACGCAGTCTACGCACGGCAGAGCGTAGACCGACGCGAGACTCAATGGCTTTTTATGTAACAAAACAATTTTCTAAATCAGTTTTGTGATGGGGATATAGATATGAAACAAATAAATAACCGAACTGAGCGTATTAATTTGTGTGGAATAATAATTAAAAATCGTTTCGCTGTCTCCCAGTGCAGTGGCCTAATAAGTGGCAGACATCGGGTCTTTTTTTAGCTTTACAACTGTATCAACCGATGGGAAGTGGATAATAAAGTAGGTAGGTACCTATGTGCTTACGCCCAGAAGTAACTTATTCACACTCTCTGGAATGGGTATTCCAGAGAGTGTGAATGTGTGAAGTAGCAGGGTTGCTACTAGGTAAACGGGGAACACTTCAGAGAAGCAAAAAACTTTTAGTACTTACGTAATGTATGGGTGGGATATCCAGCATACACCTACTGGTGGCTCAACGCTGTAAAAGGCCTGTGCTGTCTCAGTGATTTTTCATTGCGCGAACTTTTTTTTAGTAATTCTGTAAAACATTGAATCTCATGGAAGAATCAGGGCGATTTTCTAATCACATTCGATGTGTTACAAAATTGTGTGTGCGCGGAAAAATATAGCTGTGCGTACAGGCCTTAATTAATCATCAGGCCGCAATTATATCGTAGCCGCAGTGCTACTACAAGTTTACAAAAATGTCCGTGCACAAGTACCTAGATCCAGTTTTCTTGGCTTTGGAAATGAAATGAACGGAGGTTTTGCCAATGAAATTAAGACATTTTAGATTATCCGATTAAGGATAATCCATGTTTACAAGCAGCTAGACTTAGCAGCTACATTATAATATAGAACACAGCGGAGGCGTCATACCTACTGGAATGGCAGCGGCCGGCAGCGACGCGGAGAAGTACCTACTTTCAGTGTGAAATAATTTTAAACTATCTTTAAAGGACAAGTATCGGGTGAATAGCTTGAAAATTGAAATGGTCACGTTACCGCTGGAAGAATCATTTACAAGATAATCACGCTTTAAAATTGTATTAAAAGTTAAAATTATATCACGCTGAAAAAGCTCGCCGCGACACTGCTGGCTTCTGCCATTCCGATGTGAGTCGGTCCTTAGGGATATTTTTTGTGAGTTTATGGCCCATGTAATCAAGATAAACATCCTTCTCGATACCATATCTAGGTAGTATAATATGAAAAATAAAATAAAGAAATTGTTATGGGAGCTATTTATTAAGTTTGTAAGACAGTTTGATGTTTGGTATGCATATGAGTGCAATTCCTATGTGTGAAGGGACGTGGTCTCTGATATTTATGATTTAGCATGGTAGAGGTGTCTTGCACATCATGCACATTAAGCTTCTCTTCGGACATGGCTTTGCACACTTCTGGTCAGGCGGCGAAAAATCTAGTACGAAGGATGATTGAGAACTAGTGTAGTCGAAATGATAGTCGTTGTATTTCGCTTCTACGCTGTATTTCGGTGCTGGTTTCTTTGCTCCTTTTTCAGTGGGCCCTTCTGGGTCAGGCTCATCATATTCAGTGTTTAGAACATACTTCAGTGGGTAGGGCCCCGACGGCGCATTGCTGATGTTAGAGGGTTTGGTGCAGATACTGTAGTTTCCGCCATGCCTGATGATCCTTATTAAAACTGGGGGGGATGGGGGTTGTTTACAGCAAGATGGGGTCGATGGGCAGACAGAGGGACATCTGGGTAGTGGTAAGCAACATGGCTTGACGCACGGGCGGAAACACGGTGGACCACCACAGCCGCCGCAGTCTGTTTTTCCGCAGTTATGGGCCTCGATTTTTCGGAGAACTGTGCAGGATATGTGTCCTGGACGCCAGCCACACCTCAACTGAAGAAATAATTGGGTACTTCTTAGAATTATAACTCTCGAGGTGAGTGAGAAAAACTAGATGGACAGAGAGTTGTTGAACTAATGCTAAGAGCATTATTAGCAGAGATTTATTTAATACACGGCTGAGGCTACGGTATCGTGTGTTATAAATAAATGCTATATAATGCTATAAATAAATTTTCAATACACTTACTCGAAAACTGCCTCTTATCGCACTCCTATTAGGGTCAATATAGCATGTATATCACCCAAGTGCTTTTTTGAGTTTATCACAACAAGGGCTTTTTTATTCCTTCCTTATCGTCACGGTCACGGGTGATTATTTTGTTTTACTTAGTTTATCGAATCAGGCGCGAGGCGTCCCCCAGAGTCGCTGGACGACCCCACGAAGTTAGAAACTGACCAGAGCAGATTTGAATGCTGTACTTATATATTTCTTATATTTCTACTATATGTTTGAGATACGATTAATTTTTTTTTCTTTCTTTATTTCACAAGGCGTAAGTGTATTGAAAAACGTCGTTTGACACACGTGCAGATTTGTCATTGCAGCCCTCGGCTCCATAACACACTCGCCTACGGCTCGTGCGAATTTCGCCTCGGTCGCAATGACAAACTTCCTGCACTTGTATCAAAATGTACTATTGCAGTGAATATTTCTCTTCTAGACAATTGTATTTTACTTTTATGTCGCAATCAACAACTTGGCTCGCTTAATTACCGTTAACAGTTTGATAACTAAATGGCTCTATACATTGAATAAACAGGCAAATTAATGTTTAGGCTTTTCATACAACAGGGTGACCATGTAACGAAAAAAGGCTTAGGGGCACGCATAGGTTTGATTTGAAAGACATGATGTGGGGCTGTTTGTAAGTATTTAACTTACTTTTTTTCACTAGGTACTCTTGATACGTTGAAATAAAACATCGAAAAGAAACCCACAAGTTCTAGAATCAAAAACTCGAAGAATGTGACAAACTAATCTATCCCAACCTGTACTGGCCCTCTGGTTTTTAAGAAAACAGCCTTATGCCAGGGAGCGCAGCCACGAAATCCAAATATACGTAGGTATATATAAAAATCCATTCGATTTGTGTGTTTTGCATGTCGGTAACCTATTTGGATTTCGTCGCTAGGTCAATGCTGCGGTCAAGGCTGTTTTATTAAGGAAAGCACCCCTGGGACTGCATGGTGGATTACGGCTGGTTACTGGTGGTTTCTCCTAAGGAGGAGCCCCAGAGATCTAGATGTGGGAACATTAGAAAGCTTGACCCCATCAGAGAGCTAGAGTGAGCGAGCGAAAGAAGCCCCTGTCATCTGCCGACTGAACGCAAATCAATTTTAGGCGTTGCCGCAGCCTGTAATGACTGGGTTAGGCAAGTGAAGTACCAACCTAATTAAACGTTTGCAAATTTGTGTATCTCTTTGTTTGAATGGCTGAATACAATTCGGGGGCTAATTGAAAGGCGTTGTTTTGTAAAACGGCTAGGCTGTTTTCCGAATGGCGTGTTGAGCTAGTTGGTTGCAACACATATGTATATATGTATATAGGTATATATATGCCTATGTCCCTTACTTGGTGTTCAGGGGCGTCTCTAGCGGTGTACAGCCATCCCATATGCTTGGGCACCGGCCCTGGCTTTACTTCCTCTCTGTCTAAGCATCTGTGCTTAGGTAGATCGCAGCGGCCCAAGCAACTTGCAGAGGCTTTTTCAGCTGTAACGAAGTTCAGAATCAAGTAAGTTCACATTGATTGAAAGGAACCTACGTACCTTCTTTCGAGACGTGGTACTTACATTTACCAGTTGATTTACAGCAGCAAGCCATTCCGATTTATTATAATTGATTATGGATCTGCAACAAAGTGGTATAATTAGTTAGTTACTTTTTGTAGGTACGCTTTTATAGACTGTTAACACACTGATGCCAACAACGACTGGTTCGCATTGAAAAATGTTTTAGTATTCAATAGCGCGGCTATATAACATCTCGCAACTACTAAAAGGAGCGGAACAGTAACCAGACTTTTGTAAAATCGCGGTGTCGCGTCTGTCTGTCTGTTTACATGCTAACTCCTAAAACAAGAACCAGGTTTTTATATGTTTATCACTAATAGATCTTTCTATTAGTGATGAACGCGACGAATCCGTGGCGTTTTACTAGATTAAGTGCTATTTTTTTAATAATCTTCCCTCACACTAGGAATAAACTCCTGTACTGTGGGCGCAGTCACAAAGCTATATATTATCTATCTATACTCAAGACACCCAGACCCGGAACACGTATCTGTAGGCCATACAAATATTTGTTTCATGCGTGAATCGAACCCGCGACAAGTAACGTAGTAGCCAATCACTACTGTGCCACATGTGACATATTTCAATTTGGCTAGCAGTTTCCAGTTACTATTTCAAAAATTAATTTAGACGAATGACGACGAACGACTAATGTTACGACCTAGTAGTAGTAATGGTAAGACCTAGATTGGGTTGTTGTAGTGAGTGAGTGTGATTGGAGTTTGTTGTGATTTCAATCACAATGTGTGATATCACCACTACAACATCCATACTACCAAATGAATGAGAAAGTAGTCGTATGTTACGTCTTTATGAAATGTGGTACTGAGTAAGTTTGAACCCTAAAGATCCACTTTGATCATAGGGCCATAGTCTACTTTTTATCGAGCTACGACTTCGCTTCGTCCGCACCGACATTCACACGCATTAAGTCTCCGACAAAAGCATAGATCTAAGAAGTATATTAAGAAGTAGGTATATTGACGACAATGAATGAATTCACGACATTTCTAAATAACTGATATCAGACACTTCAGTGTGTCTGAAGGCTTTCTTTTTAAACTCTGAACAGTACAGAGAGAAACAAAACTGCTAAAGAACTGTTAAAAGAATCTACTTACATTTTATGGAGACTGGAAGCAGGATATTGCTTAGTGTTTCATTTTGAGATCCATTGGATAGGTAGGTTGGTGGTTAAAATTATTGTTTTTCCAACGGTAAGATATCCATTATTTCAGCACAGACATGATTGCATTTCAAACGCCAGGTGTCAGATTGGGCAAACGCGTTGATACGTCAAAGTTTGTTCTTCGAACGTGTTCTTTTTTACCGTTCTGTAAACCCATGTAAACTTTTTATTTAGCAGTAAAGGTCCAAAGCATTCATTCATCATATTTATGTAAAACAAATTCACTCAGACCTAGATTGGGTTGTACCTACAAGGACACAGCGATGCTCTGCCCAAGCGAGGCACACTACAGAATGTATGAATAACATATGGTATTTATTTGCCTACTACCGAGATAAAAGTAGGTAGAGATCCTATGTAAGTACTGTTTCCCTCAGAAAGTAGAATAGCCCAACTCTAATAATAGCCCACCTACTTCCAGCAGGTTTGGTGACTTCCTTTTCCTTTTGACCAACGTGACTTTGGATTTGTCATGCTTCAAGAAACATTGTTGTTTTTCTGTTTTTTTAAACCATACCGGATCATTTTTTCGGCGCTGGCAAGCCAAGGTCGTACCTACCTATGCTTCCATTTGAGATAATTGATGGGTTTTTACCTTCTCACTGCCGCGTTGTTTATGCAAAAACGAAGGTTGATGCCCACACAGGTAGGTGCTTTACTGTCTGTCTCTGCTAGCTGTAAGCTGCCTGAGCCAGAAATCTGATGGGATATTGCTTCCTCCTGTGAGCTGATCGGAATCGTTAGAAGGCCGATTCTACTCGGAGAAGAAGACGTTAGGGAGGCAACCGCCCCGATGCTTGTAATATGCCGAATTTCTGTCTGATTCATTTAATTCAGGCGGGACATCGGTCCCGATTTCAGGCAGGACATTGGTCCTGCCACAAAAAAATATTTTTTTGCATTGCATCAGCCTTATAATGTTCCAACTGCTGGGACATAAGCCTCTTCTTTAGGAAAGGGAATGGGATATAATCCACCACGCGGGCCCAGTGCGGATTGGACATGTCTTTTGGTATTAAGAGTAAGTAATCTCTCGATGGGCATTGCTGGCCCTTCGAGTGATTATTGAGAAAACGGTGGCACAGTGGAGGATTCCCCTTTACTGTCTCCCAGTAGAGAAAAGCTTCCAGATTGATCTTTTAAGAGGTGACGACACGCTTCGCACAGAGGTTAAGGGATTAACTGCTGCGCTGCATGTCGCGGGTTCGATTACCGCGCTGAACGAATTTTGTATGACCTACAGATAGCTGTTCCGTGTAGGGGCATCTCGCGTGTACCTATATGAGAGAGAAAAAATTTACACGATACAGGACTAATTCCTAGTATGGGATAACGTTTTTTTTAAACGGGGCCTCATGTATGTGCTGTTGGTTTTAATGAGGTAAAATCTTTCTCTCCCCGGAATTATCTTCAAACCCCGAGTTAGGTTTGTAAGTGTAATTTTTATTTTATATATATTCAACAGTCAATAAAATAATCGGGAATAGTACATTGTTATACGAGGGATGAAAGTTAGTTATTTAGTCCCGAGAAATTTCTTGGCGACCGAGCGACAGCGAGGTCGCTAATAGTTCGAGGGACTAAATAACTCTTGAACCCGAGGTAAACACTGTGCTTTTCATTACAAATACGAGGAAAATAAAAATAATAATAAAAACCTGAATCGTCGTCAAATGTCTTCGTATGTTTTTAGGTAGGTAGATATATTTCTTTTGATTTAGGCGGTAAGCGGTTTTCTCCTCAAAGAATCTTGCGTTAAATTTATAACTGAAGCTGATGAACTTATCGTGTTAATACAAATTTCTTACAACAGAGATTTAGCAAAATGTAAACTAAACTCTACACCTCGAAAAAAAATCAAGAAGACCAAATCGGCCACAGATTATAGAGAGACTTTACCCGCCATTTTTTTTTTTTTTATTCGTCGTCTGGCTATTCAGTCAATATTTTTCATTTTATCATTGTAAAAATTGGTCAGGTCAACATTTTTCTCAAATATAATACTAGTTTTAATGAAATAGTTGAAAGTAAATTAAAATAAAGTCATTAAAAAAAGTATTCTTAAATTATTTCTATCTCTATGTCATTTTAATTGTACTGGCAGTATAAAAAATCGGGTCACGGTTCAATAGAAATGTCAATTTTGAACTAGTTTTTTTTTTATATTTGCTGTCTGAATATTAAAAAAACAACTGTCAGTTGTAAAGTAAAACTCCCTAGGGAGTAAAAGTACTTCTTCCAACCCTGTCCGCAGGCAACTTTACACCTACTTTCAGAGTATGAGTAATGAAAAATATTTTATTTGTAATTCAAATATCTAACGCACACTTGGCCTTGTTTTCCACCAAGGCCAACAGTGTTTAAATAATCTACATCTACACTAATATAATAAAGAGGTAAAGTTTGTTTTTTTGTTTTTATGTTTTTTTGTTTGTAGGGGGTAATCTCTGGAACTACAGGTCCGATTGGAAAAATTTTAGCAACAATAGAAAGCTACTTTACTCCTGAGTGACATAGGCTATATTTTATGTACGCGGGCGAAGCCGCTGACAAAAGCTAGTAATATATAAATCGTGAAATGCGCGTCTGTACTTTTATGTATTAAAAGTATTAAATACTTATATATTACCGAAATATATATTAACAGAGTCATATCCTTTACTCAATGACTCTGTTATCTCTTGCGTAGGTCAAGGACGGATAATTTATGCTAACTTGACCACTATCTCTCTAGAATGGTGCGTGATTACCTAGAAGTAGGTAACCTCTCCACTGTAGGTGTAGACTTAAAAGACCTCGAAGTTGTAGTTATCAGGTATCACATAGATCCGAGGCAAAATTCGTACGAGCCGTAGGCGAGTGTGTTATGGAGCCGAGGGCTGCAATGGCAAATTTGCACGTGAGTCAAATGACGTTTTTCAGTACACTTACGACTCGTGAAATAAAGGAAGAAATCTCAAACATATAGTAGAAATAAAATAAAAAATAGATAAAGAAAAAATCGCAATGAAAATCTGCTCTTGTCTGTTTTTTATTTCGTGGGGGTCAACCCGCATCTCGTGGGGGACGACTCGCACCCAGCCTGATACGAAACACTATTATATTACAATAATATTGTGGCGGGGGACAGCCTGCGCTTTTACCCGCACTAGTGCGGGAAATGGTCCACTGCATGCCTGTAAACAGTGGGATAAGAGCGGGTTTCCTAGTAAGTGTATTGAAAAAAAATTTTAAAAACGATTTTATTTGAGCTAATTTTGCTCTTAAATTATAAATATCGCTGAACATACACTACGTATTTTCAAAAGCTTTTAGTGAGCGCCTTTTATGAAATTGCTTTGGACCACTGCTTATTCAGACCACCCTGTATGAAGTACACCTTTTTGCCTTTATTTGTACTTCTACTTCCTACTTCGATGTACATCCGTCACCTAGACGGATCAAGCTAGAGCATCTTGCTTTTAGGGTTCCTTTACATACCTAGTAGATATATAATTTGTGTCCAAAATTTGTTTATGTTGTCAAACGAGCTAACTTTTAATAATTGCCCCCAGATAACACCAAACCATATTGTATTGTAGTATTTAGACTGTTTATTATTGTAATAAAACAACTTATTAATAAACTTTGACAAATTGTAATACAATCTTCTTCTCTAAAAGAAAATAAATAAATTATTACAAGTATAATATACCTAAATAAAACTGTAAAGTTTTAAGGTTTTTTTTTAATTTTTGTTTTGTTTGTGCGTTTCGTTTACGTACCTATCTGTTAAATGTAGCTAATTAATTACAAGTTAGATTCATTTGCTACTGGTGGCTTGCCCTTAATGTAGCGCCTGTTCTGTATTAGTATGAGCATCAAAGTCATCAACTTATTTTGTTGCGAAAAACTAAAATAACGTACAAAATACTTTTTGTCAGAAACTCAGAACTGATTTTGAAGAAATTGTAAATAGGAATAATGAATGAAAAAGTTTTTACCGTTGAATCATATGTGATTATATTATATCCAATAGAATAAAATCTATTTGTAAGGAACCAGTCGATTGCGAGCCAGCAACAGTCTTGACTGAAACCGATTACCTACGAAAAAATAATTGGATAGTAATCACTGCAGTGCAGTCAATCGGTCGTCGTTGATCGTCAGATATCCATCAGAATCTTGGTGGCATCCCAGTGTAATGTCTAGTTTAGTGATTTACTTATAGTGAAGTTAAAAAATACTTATTTAAAAATGAAAGTGTTGACATTATTATTTTACTGTGTCATTAGTTGTGATGGTTACGAAATTCTGGCTATATTTCCTCACAATGGATGGAGTCATCATATATTTTTTTCGGCTCTAGTTGAAGAATTAGCAACACGGCATCATAATGTGACAGTGATTAACTCTTACCCGGTGTCGCCACTACATAACTTGCGTCACATTTCCTTACAGGATGAAGAACATGCGACTAACCATGATGTTAATATCGAAAGACGTTTGAAATTTCGCCCGGTACCTGACTTTTTAAAAGCATACACTCAGGCTAAGGCATTTCAAGTTCAAGCAAACGCATATTGCAAAAAACTTATAAATAACCGACAAATACAAGAGTTAATAGTATCAGCGGCTTATTTCGATGTAGTAATAGTCGAGCAGTTTGTGACGGACTGTGGCTTAGCTGTTGCTTACAAGTTAAAGGCGCCCGCAGTGGGAATCACTACTCATATTCTAATGCCATGGACCTACTCAAGGATAGGGGCTCCTGACAATCCAGGTTTTGTACCGAATCGCATTCTTGGCTACGGAACAAAGCCAAACTTGTGGAATAAAATTAAGAGTGCCGTAATAAACTATGGGATAAATACTTACTATACACATGTGACTCAAAAAATTGATCAGAAAATTGTGAATGAAGTATATCCCGATACGCCGCACTTAGAAACTCTCGGGAAAAATATGTCACTAATAATGTTAAATCAGTATTTCCCTTTGACCGGTCCTCGGCTATATAGCTCTAATGTTGTGGAAATTGGTGGCATGCATATAAAAAAAAGGCTTCATATAGAAGATAAGGTTGGTGATTTAATTTTTTATAAAAACTGTAGTCTTGTGTAGCTAGTTGATTGTGCTTCTATCTATAAATTACGGAATTACTCGTAGGTGATGGTAATATCTGTGGAAGTTATGTCTGATTATTTTGTGGCGAGAAATATGGCTCAAGTTTTAGACTCGAATTCCTGATCTACTTTTAATTAATTAATGAAAAAAGTATGTGCATTGTATTCAAGAAAATCTCTAAACATAATACTAGTATTAACATATCTATAACAATATTGCAGGTTTTAAAAAAGTTTTTAGATAATGCAAACAAAGATGTGGTTTATATCAGTTTTGGAACTGTAGCATCAAACTTTCCTCGAAAAATAACAAATGAAATTAAAAAGCTTGTTGAATCGGAGAATGGCAATCTATTATTTGTTTGGAAAACAAATCTCACAGACTGGGTGCCACCTAGCAACGTGTTCATGAGGAAATGGATGCCACAGATAGCTATTTTATGTGAGTTTTATTTTACGGTATTTCAGTGCCTTTAATCTGCGGTTTTCTTTATTGTCATTGCATTTTTATGGTGAAATGAATCGCTGTCATGTAAACTTTCTTTCTCTTATATATTTATGTTTGTATATATATTTATCTCTGGTGGTTGGACATCTCTTTAATTCTGTGTACCTATATTTTAGGTCATCCAAATGTGGTTGCATTTATAACGCATTCTGGAATGTTGAGTACCTCGGAGGCTGTGCATTGTGGGGTACCTGTTGTAGGTGTTCCATTATTTGGAGATCAGTTCGCCAATGCCCAGTCGGCTGTTGAAAGTGGTATAGGGGTTACTGTTGATATTTTTACTCTTAATCAACGAGAGCTTAAAAATGCTCTTAATATTATCCTACAAGAGAAGTATGTTTGTATAATATTTTACTACATGTATAATTTTTTTTTATTTTGCTAACAAATCATCGAATTTTAGAAAGACATTTATATAAGTATCTACTATAAAAACTTCTTTTAGTGGATACACAGATGCAGCTTCTTATAGAACAAAATAACAGGCCTAAAATCTTTTCAACCTATCTTGGTGTGGTCCCTAAAATTATTTTTATTTTTATATCGTAAATTTTTTTCGCAGATACCAAAAGAAAGCAAAGGAATTGTCTCGAGTTTGGAAGGACAGACCACTATCTCCGATGGACACAGCGGTATTTTGGATTGAATATGTAGCCAGACATAAAGGAGCAGTCAATTTGAAGCCGCCAACTGTTGGCATGCCACTCTATCAGTATTTGATGCTAGATGCTATTTTAGCCGTAGGAATTGTGTTATTCTTAATTGTATTAATTATGGTTAAGGTAGTACCGTTGGTTATAAGAAAAATACCAGTTCGGGAAAGTGTCAAAAAGAAAAATGAATAGACTGGAAAATTATCTATTACCTAGTCAATATTTATACACGTGGTGAGTTCATTTATGTTTATTATTATGCTAGTGTAAGACAAAGCATATGCTCAGATATTTTTTTTATCCTTTTTGTTTAAGAAAAAAAAAGTCTAGTTTATCAGAAGAATCAAACGACCTGGTAGTATATTTACCTAACGCAATGAAATGTAAGTGATGGAAATCTAATATTTGTTTTTTACTATTGCAGCACGGAAATTATTTATTCAAGCACTCTAATAGCCAACAGGGCACGCCTTTTCCATGGAAAACTTTCAACACAAAACATCCGACGCTTGCATCAGGCATAATTGAGGTCAAGATTGAGATCATTGATAAAAAAAGCCCTACCGGATTGAACAGCACTCGTGCAGCGTTTTTTATTCATTCCTACAGTGTAGCTAAACGCAGTTTATTTACTTCCGACTGTCATCATTAATCTAACTCAGTTATACATCAGCTTATCAGCAAATACAACATGTTTTAAAAGCGATATTCCTTTTTTTAGTTTTTATTTTTAGTTGGTAAGTTGGTCCAACATACCTACCACAGTGTCTCAAGACGAAAGTCTATGACCAGCGTATGTTGCCAGTGATGACATATGGCTCTGAAACGTGGTCGCTCACAATGGGCCTCATCAGCCTCATCAGAAGGTTTAAAGTTATCCAAAGGGCATAGCTCTTTCAATGGTAAGAGCTCGTAGTTTCCTTGCGTGATCGTAGCAGAAATGAAGATATTCGCAGGAAAACCAAAGTTGCGGACATAGCCCAAAAAATCGCCAAATTTAAGTTGTAATGGGCAGTCCGCCGGCACATTGCTTGCAGATCGGGAGATGGCGATCTGGCGATGGGGTCGAAAGGTTCTGGAATGGCGACCATGTACCGGCAGATGCAGGGTTGGAAGGCCTTCAACAAGGTGGACCGATGACCTGGCAAGGGTTGCGGCTATCTGATTAATGCGAGATGCACAGGACCGTTCATTATGGCGACATCTAGGGGAGGCCTATGTCCGGCAGTGGACGTCTCTCGGCTGAAGTGATGGAGTTGGGAAAACATCATAGAAGATACGGATTGTGAGATGGCAATCAATATGTTAACTTAGATAAGTTAACATAAAGATTTCAGATATTTCCAGCCCGCAGGTTTTTCCTCCTACTAAGTGCAGTCTCCGGTTCCACTTTCTTTCTTATAAGAATCCGATAGCGGAATTGATCGATTTTATTCATGAGTACTTGTGATCTGAAAACACACATTTACGTTTTTAATTAACGATACATTTGTTACAAAATAATTAATGAAATAAAAATAAAAAATAACAATAGGCCTTTTATTTGGATAAAATAATGTATGCTGTTTGTTCGGAAAACAGTTCTCAAAGACTAGTTATCACCAACATCGTTAAATGCTCTAAGTCAACAACGTGTTCATAGGAAAATGGTTGATACAGATTGCTATCGTGTTACGGAGTGAGTTTATAAATTATAAATCTTTTTATTATATAATTATAATTCATTTATTGACTAAATGTTCACATTACATTTAGTACATTTCCTTCTTCTTATTTTTATTATTTTGATACTTTATTTGACAATAGATGCTATTGTCATTTTTCTTTTTTTACTACTTATTATAATATTGTTTATTTTCTAGGTCATCCAAAAGTGTTTGTATTTGAACGCATTCAGAAAAGTTGGATACTTCAAAGGCTTTGTATTCTGGGGTGCCTATTGTAGGTGTTCCACTATTTAGAGAGCAGTTCACAACTGTAAAATTGTCTGACCATTGTTCGGAAGCTGCTACCTATTTTTAAAAAGTATTCTGTGGGAGCTGCTGATGAAATTTCTACTATTTACAGTAGCAAGTGTAGAAACAATAAACAACGCGTGCGCGTTGATGCTCAAGAGAAGTAAGTTGATATAATATCTTAAACAATCTACTTTTAACTCTTTCTTATATGACATCGAATTAGGTAAATATTCATCAACATCAACATCATTAGCAACAATTTTGTTCTATGAAATTTTATAAAACATAATACTTTTACCAAATATAAAACTTCAAGATTTCGTTGTTCTAATATTTTTTTTTAACTAACTTGAATTTCAACCGTGTTTTTATCTACGTCCTGAATGACGTGACGCAAAAGCATCAAGCACCCCTCAGATATTGTACTATCTATATAAATTTTAAAATATTTAGAATGTTCTACTTAAAAAAAATATTTTTTTTTAATATTTTTTGATGAACAAAATTATGCAAAATTTTTAAAAGTCATAGAAAAAAAGTTGTTGTTTATGACAGTAGTACCGCAGGCCTGAGAGGTTGCTGGTATTTGACAAATAATGTGTAAGAAATATAAATTTATAATATTTCGATATATTCCAAAAAAAATTTGGTAGTTTAGAATTAAGTATCAATCAGAACAGCTGAACCAAATTCTCATTTTTTTTTTCAGATACGAAAATAAAGTAAAGGACCTCCTCCTTTCAGTTCTAGAAGATCAGATCACTAACTTTGATAGACACAGCGATATTTCATGTTGATCATTATGTAACTGGAAACCAATAAGCAGTCTAATTGAAGCTGCCAACTCTTGACATGTTACTCCATCAGTAATGCTTTTTGTTGCAGTATCAGTTTTTGCGTTATCTTTTTTGGTAGGAGTTAAATTATTGGCATTGACGACATCATTACCTACTTGTGAGACAATTCGAAGTGGAATCATCAAATCAACAGTAGCATCGTTGTCTTTTACGTATCATTGAAACTGCAAGACGAATAATTGGACAAACGAAATAAACTTTTAAATAGTATTGTATAAGGTCGTTTAATTTCTATTTTTCTTCTATTCTTCTTTCCTCAGAAAGAGTATTATTGCAGTACTGTATTTGGTAGGTTTCATTCTGGTAGATGTATCAGTTATTAAAGATTTTTTTTTAAATTTAAAACAGGCTCGATGTGAAAACCTTGCCACGAATAATCATGTTCCTTTGATTGGAAATGAGGAAGTAATGCAATGGCTGCGTCGGTGTCATGCACCGCAGAAGACGAACGGGTTTTTAAACGAATAACAACTACCTATTTAAAAAAATATTGTCAAGAAACATTCTGATTAAAGCCGTTTTAACTTGTGATTAAAACAACAGGTAGGTGTTGATTAAAGTAAAACACGTAAAATTAAATTATTTTCTGATACAATAGACATTAACATTAACGACAATTGAGATAGATCTGACACAATTTGACAACATTTCACTGACACTTGTAGGAAGCTATGTGTTTGATGTTGTAATGGTATAACATGGGTGCTTATAGGTCTGGGGTTGAAGCGAATGTTAGAAATTTGGCTATAAATATCTCGGGAAATTCCCACACAGACATACTCGCGGACGATGTCTAAGGCTAAAGCTGGTTCCAAATACAAAACGTTTTTCATTAAAAAGAGCAGTTTATTGCCCGCAGTATTTTCGTAGGTTAGATAAGACTACAACGCAGATGACCAATAATGACCTTGTGTCAATGACCTTGCGTCATTGTTTGTCATTGGCTTTAATCATAACTAATAAATGTTCTATAGCCATCGAAATTTGTGTAAGTTGTTAATATTATCGTTATTTGTAACGTAATTTTAACAATCGTTAAATTTGTGGATCCCGTATTATGTTCTACTAGAGATATTGCATATCGGCTGACGTTTATCGTTAAAGTTCGTGTAACTCTGTGATGTAATGTGTATGTGTGTGTGTGATAACTCTTTCAATGAGCGAGTGTTTTACCATTGATGATATTATATTTTAATAAAGATTTGTTAAAACTGTATGTAATGAGTTAATGACATATTTTTTCGCAATATGTTTGATAAGACGAATAAGTTATCGTAATCGCATCTTACCTATCTAATCTTGAGAAGTATACCTACATATTATTATAACATATACTGCTTTTATTTTGTATTTGCTTAGTATACAGTCGGTGACGAAAATAGACAGTCGCAAGTGAATCCGTTAGAAGAAGGTTTACAGTTATCTCAGTGAACGTGTTCCTCAGTAGTGCGCGGGTGAACATTGGAGAGAGTGTGTGTTAACAAACTTGTGTTATAACTTACAAGCTTACTCTATGTAGTTTGTGCAACAAAAGTGTTAAAATGAAGTTATTAGCAATATTAACACTGTGCTTCATTGTTAAATGTAACAGTTACAAAATACTAGCTATATTTCCGCATAATGGACGCAGTCATCATATATTTTTTGCGTCATTAATTGAAGAATTAGCTGTAAGGAAACACGATGTGACAGTAATTGACTACCACTCTGTACCGTCACTACCAAACCAGCGTCAAATTTCGCTACAAGATAAAGATAAGGAAGTTCAAGTTGATCAAGTTAATATCGAAGAACATCTGAAAATACTTGCTAGATCGGACTTTTCTATAGCCTATGAGGAAGCTTTTGCATGCCAATATTTGGCGAACATGAACTGTGAGAAACTGATGAAAAATCGCGAAGTTCAAGAGCTAATAGCATCGAGGGCACATTTTGATGTGGTGTTGGTTGAGCAATTTGTGACTGACTGTGGGTTAGCTGTTGCCTACAAGTTAAATGCGCCCGCAATTGGAATGACTAGTCATATCTTGTTGCCATGGACTTACTCAAGATTAGGCGCTCCCAATAATCCGGCATTTGTGCAAAACCACTTTTTTGCATCAGGAACTTATCCTAACATGTGGAATAAAATAAAGAGTGCTATAATAAACTTCGCAATGAATACTTACTATAGGCATGTAACACAGAGAGTTGATCAGGAAATTGTGAATGAAGTATATCCTGATATACCGGATTTAGAAGATCTTGGGAAAAATATGTCATTAATATTGATAAATCAGTATTTCCCTTTAACTGGTCCGCGTTTATTTAGCTCTAATGTTGTGGAAATTGGCGGCATGCATGTTAAAGAAAATGTGCAAATAGAAGATAAGGTTGGTAAATACATAATTATGATAGTCTCGAATAGCGCTGTTGTTTTTGAGCTTTTTTTTGGTGTGTCACAAAAACACAATGTTAAATTTTTAATAATTTTACTTTTTTTTTCTGTTATGCGTTCCTGACTGTCGCCAAATTTTTACTTTACTTCATTTGTTTGTGGAAGATCAAGGGTTTAATTTTAATATGTGTGTATATATTACATTAGATATTATGCAAGTACTCACTTTATTTGCCGTTTATATTGTTTCAGAGTTTGCAAAGATTTTTGGAAAATGCGAATAAAGATGTGGTTTATATAAGTTTTGGAAGCGTAGCATCGAATGTCTCTCGCAAAATAATAAACGAAATTAAAAAGGTTGTCGAAAAGAATAGTAATTTGCTGTTTATTTGGAAAACAGATCTCACAGACTGGGTACCACCCAGCAATGTGTTCTTAGGGAGATGGATGCCACAGACAGCTATCATATGTAAGTGTTCTTAATTAACAATTTAATTATTAAAAAAAAATACTATATTTTGTTGTTTGTCTTGTGCGAGTCACAAATGTTCCTTTTTCTTTGGTTAAATCATGATACATTTACATTGTTACGTAGGTAATTTCTAAGAACAGATTTCTATCGACATAACATGCAGAGGTTTAGTAGATAAGAATCTACCATATCTAGGTATTTAAGATAAAAGATACGGAGCTGCTTTTAATCTTTTTGTTACGATGCAGCCTGTCGAGGCAATCTTTGTTAAATTACGTTTTTATTTTCTAGGTCATCCAAAAGTAGTGGCGTTTGTAACACATTCAGGAATGTTGAGTACCACGGAGGCTATGCATTGTGGTATACCCATTGTGGCTATTCCTCTATTTGGAGAGCAGTACTCTAATGCACAGTCAGCTGTTGAAAGTGGATTAGGAGTTTCCGTTGATGTTCTAACTCTTAACCAACGAATTCTTGAAGATGCTTTAAATACTATTCTGCAAGAAAAGTAAGTATAAACATTTCAGCAGTGTAAACAACATTTACAGTGTACACAAAAACAATTGCCAAGGTACTTATATTTTGTAAAATTGAAATTTTCATAAACTAATTAAATATTACTAGAATTAATAAAATTTATGTAACATATATCTAACACACATCCTGAAAGTAGTATTAATTCGGATTAGACTACTGACTTCATTTCAGCTATTTTTAAAAAGGATACAACTGACATTCTTAGTTTTGATTGCTTTACTAGGATGTTTCGTGTTTACGTTGTATGCATTTATACTGGTTTATACATGGTTTATACAAATATCGATACAGTATCAGTGTCGTGCATTGATGTTTATACTATTTGCTTACTACATTTTAGAAGAACTAATTAAAAAAAAAATGAAAAAAAATTAGGTAATTTTTTAACTACATAAATGTTAGAAAACATTAAATTCTAAGGTACGATGACAAAGCCCTTTTAGGTTATTTTCACTGACCACTGTAGCTATAACCATGATTTTCTTGCCGATTTTTCTTCATAGGAAACGACCTACTTGGAACCTCCTGACGTTTTATAAATGCACAAGTAGGCTCATGTGAAATAAAATTCCTATAACTTTGGCTTTATATATTTTAAAATGTTTCATTTCGTTTTCTAGATATCGGAAGAAAGCAAAGGAGTTGTCTCGGCTTTGGAAGGACAGACCACTATCTCCGATGAACACAACGATATTCTGGATTGAATATGTAGCCAGAAACAAAGGAGCAGTCAACTTGAAGCCGCCGACTGTTGATATGCCATTCTATCAATACTTTATGCTCGATGCTATATTCGTCGTGGCATCAGTGATTCTATTAATCATATTTATTTTAGTTAAATTAGTAAAGTTAGTTACAAAGAAATCGCCACCACAGAAGAGTGTTAAGAAAGCAAATAAAAAGAAGCATCAGTGAGAAAGATGAAAGCAGTGTATGTGTTTCATTAGAAGTGCATAACTTCTTTAAAAAAAAAGGTTTCAACCTATTATAACTCTACTTAAAAAAAAATCTATATATATAAAAGGAGAAACTGACTGACTGACATATCAACGCACAGCCGAAACTACTGGGACTAGGAGCGTGAAATTTTGCGCAAGGCTTATTTTATGGCGTAAGCAAGCACTAAGAAAGGAATTTCCAAAATTCACTTCCTAAGAGGATGAAATGGGGTCAAAAGTTTGTATGGAGAAACCTACTTAGACGATGGTAAAGCCGCTGGCAGGAAGCTTGTGTTGTCATAATCCATTAGTAGTACATATTATTTATCTAGTAGGTATATACTGAACGTATTCTTCCTCATTGTTCAAAATACGGATATTATTTAAAACACATTGTAACGTTGTGTTCAACGTTTTTGATATGTTCGATAAGGTCATAGTCGAGTAGTTTTTAGTGGACTGCGTTTTAGCTGGTGCTCATGTACTCGATATGGGAATAGACGCTCACGCGTACTCATACTGATGTCATCTTCCTCAAGGTTAGGCGACCTAATAACCCAGTATATGTACCGAATCTGTTTTTGTACAAGTAATAAAACAAAGAATGCTATTGTTAGTTTGGATGTATACAAAAAAGTGATCAGGAGATCGGTTAAGTATTTTCCATGAAGTTATTCGCGTTTATATAATCTTAATTTTATTCAAATTGGTGGTATACCTATTAAATAAAATATGTTCAACTAAAATATCAGGTTTTGGTCTAACTTTATATATGACATCAGATAGTTAAAAATAGATGTAGAAGTTTTTGTGCACTATAAATAACGAAAAAAAAACCATAATAAGAAGTGTAGTGTGTAACTAATATTTATAAGCTTTTTAGATTTTACAAACAAAATTCTATAACTTAAGGAAGTGAAGCATCGAATCCTTTTCGCAAGATGACAAAGGAACCCAGATTCTCGGTAACAGGGTTTTCAGATGACAACGAATGAGTGGCTCGCCATCCAGCCGTTTGACGAGAACCAAGCCCGAGTTAAATGGCGAGTTGTGTTACACGTGGTTCTCAAAGAGCCGTTAGCAAAACCGAAGAGCCGAAGTAGGACCGATGCGTGCTAGAGATGCGAGCATAATTGAAAGAGTTACCATAGCCCCGCGACACAAGGGCAATTTGAAGAACACAGATAGGTTTTTATTTGGAAAAGTCTGACACTCTCTCTAGGTCTCCCAGGGCGAGAGGACTCGTATGATAATTTCCCGTAAAAGTAAAGAAAATGGATGAATGACGTTTATAATTAAGTAATAAATGGTATTGAAAATGAGGATAAAAACATGTTATTGCTACTTAGCAAGGTGTTTATAGTAGAAATGTGGACTCTTATGTATTCAACTGTGTTCTATTTAAATAAGGAAAAGAATTATAATAATTATACATTTTTAATTAAAAATAAGCTATTTTCTGATAGGAGCTGTAACATGTAAACCAGCTGATATCAATTTTGTTATCATTACATCTCTAATTATAATTGATAAGTTAACACAACAACAAAGTATTTAGTTGGTTTTCTGGGTCATTCGAACATAGTAACATAGAAGTAAATTTGATAATAATTTTCTTCTTATGTAACAGCTACATAGAGATGTGTTATGTAACTATATTAAAACGGTTTAGAATGGTTTTGTTTATGGAGGGACGGTAATTTTTTGCATCAGTCAATTTGAATCCGCTGATTAATGATATATATACATTTTTCATCTATAAACAAAGTCAATTACTAATACATAGTTGTCGGTTAACTACCTACAGGTTATTGACTCGCTCAGCTGACGTTTACTTGAACAAATTAATTTCGTACATGCGAAAATTGATTCGAGTTTAAAAAAGTACCTACTTTGTTTTTTAATTTTATCTTTACACAAATTGATAGTGTTTCTTGCACCGAATCGATAATTCACGGGATTAAAACGATCAAAATTTAGTCGTGTATAAAAGGAGAAACAGACTGACGTATCAATGCACATCCTAAACTACTGGGATTGAGCGTGATTTTTTGCACAAGGCTTCCTTTTAGCACTAAGAGAGGATTTTCCGAAATATATCTCTAAAAACAGATGAAACGGAGTCCAAACTTTATGGAGAGTCCTACTTTCCCGAGGGCGAAGCCTCTGTTAGAAGCTAGTCATGTATTGACATGATATTTTAGTTGAAGAATCAGTTTTTACAAGTATAGTGTATGTACGTTTATTAAATCTTCAAAATTGTATGTATATACTGGGAACGCAAGTAACTTAAGTTTCAGACAGTTCAAATGTTGTTCGAAAGTCCTAAGTAGCACCAAAGCTGCTTATACTCTCTACATAATGACTGTTTATCGACATTACTGTAGGTGCTGTTAGAAGAAGGACTAACCATAGTTTCCATGGGTAATGTACGAAATATTATTAATTTTATACTTTGCCTAGGTATTCTAAAAAACACCGAATGTGCACCGAACCTTCCAAAGCGTTAGGCTTAGCTAGGGTAATCAAATTTTCTTGGAAGCTTCTGATGGATCCTGGGATTCTGGAAACAGACTATGTTTCAAGAATGAATAGGCATTTCACTTACACACACTTAGTACACACGTGCTCTAGTGGCAGGTCCTCCTGGAGCCGAGGGTTGGTGCGAAAGCGTTACACCGGGGCTCTGGGAATAAGGCAAGGGAGGAACAGGGTAGGTTGTATAGTCAGTAAGAGTCTGACACTGTTTCCCGCTCCACCCAAGAGTGCGATTCGTCATTAGATGATTTTAACCTACTATAAAAAAGGGGCAGCTCACACCGAGATGAGACGCGACGACGCAAAAGTAAAAACTAGAAAAAAAGATAACCCAACCAAAATTCAGGTCAGCCTTTTCATGATCTGATTTAGAGACAATTTTTTCCTTAAAGTGCTCGAAGTCTCCATATTTGTTCACTAGTCGCAGAATAAGATAACATAACGTGACAGTGATGAACTACCAGCCAATGCAGAACTAACCCACTTTGCCGCAAACATCTCTTAAGGATACAGAAAATGATGCTAGTATTGTTATGAAACGTATTGAATTTGTTTCTATTGCTGACAAGTCCTGGTATGCAAAAGCTGCAAGTATTTAAAACTATAACAAATACAATTTGTACGACACTGATTCACAATTGAGAAGTACAGGGGCTAATAGATATAACAGCACATTTTAATTTGGTAGTAGTTGAACCATTTTTAAATATACCCGTATTAGGAATAGCTCACGTTTTTCACGCTCATAAACTAACTGTATATCAGGATAAGGTTCTTTTTTAATTTTGGTGGTATTTGAATACGCCTAAATTAAAAAAATATCAATTGCGCAAACATGCAGCTTGAATGTCAAATATTTGTCAAAGAAAGACGCGGAATGCATGCAAATACTTAATTTTACATTTTTTGATGATTTCAAGGACACTCAAGTATCTCTCTGATACTAGTGGCACTCTCAATTTCTCTGTGACACATGGACATATATGTCTGACATAGAAATTGAGAGTGTTTTTGCGTTTAGCCAATAACAAATTTAGAATGGGCTTTAGGCCGGAAATTTTGTTGTTATGATTTTTTAGAGTTTGATTTGATTTCTCTGATATTTTAGCTATTATTACCTTGAGATTGGCAAAATCATGGAGCCATATATTTAAAAAATAAGAAGAAATTTAGAAAGTATTTAATTTCTGTCACAGAGTACAGTAACTTTGTTTTACATCAGAATGCAGATGTAATACAATGTAGTGTATATATTTTTTTTTTGCGGAATTTAGCAGCTAAAAGATAGAGACAGCCTTCTCGGCAAGCTTCACTGTTGTAGTCAATACTACAATAACAATCTCGGTTCTATTCTATTGGGATCATGCCTGTTTCAAAGATTTTAAACGAGGTTTGAATTTTGCACTAATTTTACACCAGTTTCACAGTTGTGATTCATGACTACGCAATAAGATAAACCGGTTGAGTCTATAAATAGATTACTATGGAAACTTGGTATGTACTTAAAGTGAAGTAGGCTATCTATTCGTCTAACTCAAGAAAATGTCAGTCTTCAAACTCATTTGATCTAAGATTTCACGATGAAAATTTACGGAATATAACCACAGTTAATGAACAAAAACCTACATCATTAGGTTTTTGTTATTATCCAAACTCATTTGATTGTTAAATTCAAACTCATTTGATCTAAGATTTCACGATGAAAATTTACGGAATATAACCACAGTTAATGAACAAAAACCTACATCATTAGGTTTTTGTTATTATCCAAAACAAAAATACTAATTATTGACAATTGATAAAATGTATTTTTTTGGTGATAAATGTGGTTAAGTTAAGCCGCAAATATACTTGTTTGTTAAGTATTAATGTTTACCAAATCTGCTGCAAAATTTAAGCGATATACAGTGATATTTTGGATTGAATATGTAGCAAAAAAAGGAGCAGAGTCAACTCGAAGCCACTGAATGTTAATATGCAAATGTATCAATACTTGATGCTGAATGTTTTCCTTAAAATGATATCATCGGTCGTTGTCCTATTTTATACTCTATTGAAAGAAGTATCGTTAATTTTGATAGCTCTTCTGGGAAAACTAAACTAAAGATAAAGATGTTGGACAAGAGTTAAAGTAAGCCTTAACTTAGTTATGATTTATTTAACGACAACAATTAATTTAACTATAGTAATCAAGCAATTAAGCAGTGTTAACAATAATAATTGTACTTCCTAAAGGATCATGAATGATCAGATTTTTTGTCTTGCAAGCTTGGTCCTCTGAATAATTAACAATATTTGGAAATTCACAACCAGAATATAATTCATTTTTATTTTAATACTCATTTGACATTGTGCGTGTCGTTGTATATTTTTTAAGTATCTTAAATTAAAATTAGTGGCATGGTGGTGCAGTCATTTGTTCCATGATAATATTCTTCTTCTCTTGTACCTCAGTACAGCGTTGATTGTCTCTTTGTTGATATTGTTCGAAATCTACGCCCGCTTTGATTTCTTCTTTTCTGTTTTTGCTGTAGTCTTTACAATTTTCTTCGATCCGCAGCATTTTTTTATGATTGCTCTTAGTAAAAGAAGATATATACTAAACATCGCGATTAAAACCAATGCGACATCTAAATTGATGTACTGGTAAAACGGTACATCAGCTGCGGCCGCTCTGAACGTGAAGTTCGGATGCTTGGCGGCATATTCTGTCCAATACACAGCGGTGTCCATTGGTGACATTGGACGATCATGCCACGCTCTCGATACTTCTTTCACTCTGGCCTGAAATCTGGAAACGAAAAAATAATTGACAAATATTAAAGTCAAAGCTTTTCGTGTATTACTGAATACAAATACATTAAAAAATTTTTAGGTGCTAAATTAATGAGAAACTAATATGTTCTACTATTTTTGGCATACAACATTTTATTAGATTAAAAAGAATTACAAAGATGAAGTTGTGTCTAATGTAGTTTCAAATAAAAAAAAATTGGTTGCCTGTAAAGTCGGTATACGGGCGAAAGTTTTACGTGACAACGACTTTGAGTGGTGACGCGTGCCTTTCACTTTTTATGTCTGTCTCTCTCGCTCTTAGGCGGGCTAACCATGCCCGAGTGGAAGCCGTGGAAGGGACGCGTGCCTCTCACTCGCTCTCATTGTGAGCGCATAACGTGAGCGGAGCGTAACGCAGTTTCTTGAAGTGTCACCCGGCAAACCAATTTATAAGACGTTGTCACGTCAAAAAAAGTATAATATAATGACGCAATCTCCACTAAAATAATACTTTATTTGTGCCTTTTGACCTTTTTGAGTTCATGTTCATTTTATCTAAAGATAAATGGTCCTATATACTTATGCATCTTTTGTGTAGATAAGCATCTACGAGTATATATGTGTTTATATTGATAATTTAGTAAGGTATAGGTCGTTTTTTAATCCTAGACTACGATTTGACCACTTAAAATGTCAAACTCCAGAAAATTGGGAACATATTTTTAGAGTGTGACATTGTGAGTTGTCAAATCGTAGTCTAGAATTACAAAACGAACTATAGTAAAATGAGGCAGGTTGTCTGTGCGTGTGTGGGTACCGACATTCGTTTATGACTTTGTGAGACGCGCCTGAACGAATATAATGAGTTGACGAGGCTATATTCGCACACGTGTAGCCGCGACCTTGCCGGCTAGACAGGGTGGAGAGACATCTCCGTGGGGCTTCAGTGATCGGGCATCGAAATTAGCAAGATTACTTAGACTGAAAACTTATCTATAACTATTTTTGAATGTTTTTTTTTTTTTGTAGCAGCAGAGGTAAAAATACTTGCGACCTTTTGGCAAGATCCGAATTCGAACCGACAAGACATAACCCAGTTGTTGGCAGAAGGTAGATTGATTGGTTTATGTATTTTGAATGAAACGAGTTACTCTATTAGATACGAGTAACAAGAAGGTTTTTTTTTAATGTGGGAAAAATAATCCAATGACGAATTTTGTCCATGGACGGAGCGGGAAACAGTGTCAGACTCTTACTTACTAAACGACCCACCCCGTTCCATCTCGAAGCAGTAATGTTAGCAAAAGAGGAGGCCGACCGTATCAGGCAAAGCGTCAGTATCACGCCACAGCCGTCGCCGCCGTGACTCCGATCCCGATTTTCGGCCACCGTAGACGAGGGCTTGCGGACGGCGAGCCATGGGTAACTCGCTGTCCGCCTATCCGGTAAGTGTCCGGACCGAGCCCAAGTCGTCGACGGCGCGCACTATTCCCGCGCGCCTCAAGGAGTTGTCAGCAACTGTAGGGGCCCGGCAGGGTTGAAGCCTTCTGGGGCCTAGGATTGATGCGAAAGCGGAACACCGGGGCCCTGGAACTAAGGCAGGAAGGAAAGGTGGGTCGTTTAGTCAGTAGAAGTCTGACACAGTCTCCCGCTCCGCCCAAGAGCGGGATTCGTCATTTGATGATTTTTCCCAACATAAAAAAAAACCCGTTCCATCTCCCGTTCTTTGCCTTAGTCCCAAGGCCTTGCCTTGTAAGAATTAATTGTTCCAATCTCTATTTTTGTTACATGACATCACTTGCAATGACACTTGATTTTTTTTTATCGACGTTCTGCTTTACAAGTCATTTATATTATACAAATCGTAAATGTAAACTTAATCTATATTTATGTAAAAATCGATTGATTATGTGTGACTTGCAAATGACTCAACAAGTTTATTTTTCGTTGTTTTCATAATTAAAACAAAAATTGACAATACGTCAGTATCGTAAAAACTCGATAATTGCTATATCAATTTGAATGTTTTGTTATCGTAGCGTTTGTTATTAATAGATCAAAGTTTGTATGAATGAAATTAAAAAAAAATTACACTTGCTTGAATCTAGGTTCAGTAGTTGGTTAAGAATTTTATGATATATACGAGTATATATTGTGCAGGGGACAGGTTTTAGGGCCGAAAGAAATAACCACATCGAGGAGCTGCGCCGCTAAAATCGGTAGTGTCGTCCGTACGCGCCCGTCTGTAACGGATGGGTGGCACTACTGTAGGTGCGTCTAGGATTCTAGAGCGAGAGAAGTAATTTGGCGGTTTTAAATTACTTCTCCGAAGCCTGTGTGTTGAACGAAACTAAACTCTTATGTAAGGGTCTTATCACGCTTCATCAGTTGAACGGATATAAACCATAGACCAATACCAACCAACCCAACCAACCAACCAAACCTATATGTGGAATAAGGGTTTTTGATATGTCCTGTTCATACAATTATTATTGTAATGTGTGGATCTCGGGCAGCAGCCCGCATGCATGGGCAAACACGCATGCGCGATGAAATCAGCACTATATCATAAACACACTTAGACCCAGGATACTTTTTATCCTTTGTGGATTGCTATTATCATGCGGGAGATACTGCGAGCAAAAGCTAAATTCCTCTGATCTAGGTAATATAATATGGTTGTAGATACTAACTTTGGATCCAATACTTTTTTGAAAGCATTCACTAAGTTCTCCGCCGTTAAGTCTCTGATTTGCAACTGGACTCCAAGGCCGCTTTCTTCGATGGCTGCAGCGTTGGCGGGCTGGTCTCCTCCCACTGGCATGGCTACCACTGGCACGCCATAGTGTATGGCTTCTGTGGTGCCGCCGTTGCCAGCATGAGACAAAAATGCCAAGGTTTTTGGATGTGCTGAAAATGTACGAGGTTTTAAAATTACTTCATGTTTAGTAAACTTTAGGTAAGTACTTACTGTACATTTTTATTGTTTTTGTTATTCGTAAAGATTATTGTTCCGATCTGAAGATGAGGAAAAAGAAGTCGCACGTACGTTGTTTTTTGTTCCCACTATTGTTTTAACTCATCGTTAAATTTTGATCGTTTTAATTCCGTGGAGTCTCGGTCTGGTACATGAAACACTATCGATTTGTAAACATAAAATTAAAAACTAAAGTAACTTTTTTTCTAAAACTCGAATTAATATACGCATGTACGAAATTAACTTCTTTAAGTAAACATCAGCTGATCGAGTCCAATAACCTGTAGGGTGGTGTCGATCGTTGTGTACCTACTAACTCTCTAAAGGTATGGACTCGATGAATTTTATCTTTACAAATCGGAAGTGTTTCATATACCGGTTCGATCGTCCAAGGGATTAAAACGATCAAAATTTAGCAGTGTATATGCACATAAGTCGATGTTTTAGCCATACTTAGAAAACAAGTTTTACTGTTTCTTGTCACTGTTATTTTTTTATATATCTAAATCTAAATAATTGATAATTATTGATTCTTTAATGATTGATTGATTTCTAATTGATTTTATTAATTTGTTAAAAAATTTACCTAATATATCCACTTGAGGTAACCAGCTATTTGTATAAAGTTTGTTTTTGTCCACTAGCAAAGTTTTGTCTTCCCATTTCCAGATGAATCTTTGTGGCAATTGTTGCATGGCCTTAATAACTTCTTGTACTGTGGCAGCCGGCATCGTCGAAGCTCTCACGACGGAACCGAAGCTGATGTAAACTACACCGTGTTCTGCCTCGTCGACGAACTTTTTGAGATCCTGGAATTTAAAATTAGAACATGTAAATACTACTTTTTCAATGCAATTGGGTAGTTCGCCATTCTATAAGGACCAAGCCCGGTTCAATGGGAAGTTGTGCTCCACGCGCGCCTCAAAGACATGCCATCACAATTTTGACGGGGCTCGCTACTGTTGTTGCCTGTCAGGGCTTCGGGATTGGTTGAAAGAGTCGTCGTGGCTTTGTAATGAAAAGTAAAAAAATAAATAAAAGATCACTACAAGTTTGACATTAAATTTCGTCTCTTACTTCTAGTGCGAGATGTCATTTGTTATTTCCTTCACAAAAAAGGCTGTTGAGAGCTTCGTTGTCATCATGAGAATTTCGATCACTCAGACTAAATTTTTTATGTGTAATTGCTCCCTGTGGACTTTTTCATCTTTATACTCTTACGTGTGAATAGTTTTTATGCGCAATAAAAATATAAATAGATACTTACCCCGGATAATGGTTTCGCATCAACTACATGAAAGCCTCCGATCTCGATAACGTTCGAAGGAAACAGTCTCGATCCAGTAAGTGTAAAGTGATGATACACTAGGAGAAACTTAATTTCCCGGGCAAGATCTTCTAAAGGCGGAATGTCATCGAAGTATTGTGCAAGAGTGTTTTGGTTAGTTCTTTGGGTGTAGTAATGGTTAAGTTGTCTAAAATAAAAGTCCAATATTGTCCTTTCTACTCTTTGATATAGAGTAGGTTTCGTTCCTCCCTCTAAGAAATGGAAAGGAACATAAGCAGGATTGTAGGGGACGCCGAATCTTTGATAATGAAACGGCATCAGTATGTGTGACATAATGCCTACCACCGGCGCCTGGAGCTTGTGGGCGACGCCAAGGGCACAGTCACTGTTGAAATGCTCCACAACTATCACATCGTACTTCGGTTTTTCTTTAATTAAACTTTGCACTCGTTCATTCGCCAACATCACATTGCAGTTCTCTACTGCGGCATGAGCAAGGTAGAGACTGACAAGAAACAACGTAAAATATGAGTTTTCAAAAGGAGCCTCGCCTTCAATGGGTTTTATACTTCCAGCCAAGCTAATATCATTATAATTCGCCGGTGGATCTTGTTCGGGGAAATGAGAAATAACTGTCACATTGTGACCTCTCTTGGCGAGTTCACGCAAATAAACACGGAAAACGATAAAATGACTCTTGCCTTGATACGGAAATATTCCAAGGATGTTAAGGCTGCAAGCGTAGTCCGTTAACACTAGTAGTGATAATGTAGCGATTAATAGACTCGGCTTCATGTTGGACAATTTGAAGGTTACGCGAATACAGGGAAAATTAAGTTGAGCGTTGGCGCGCTGGTGCGTGCTCGGTGGCGCTCACCAACAGACTGACTGGTGTAGTGAACTAGTGACCGGCAAAATCACGAGTAATGCCAACGAGCTGAATATAATATGACTATAAAACTTGATAATACGGGGTATTAGGAGATACGATTGGTAGTTAAACCTACTGCTACTTATTATAAACTAATTTATCCATGAATGTACTGATTATGTTTGTTATATCTGATAATTTTACGAGTGTCTAGCCTAGGTATAGTGAGATCTTTGTATGATAACGATAGTTATACATTTATTATAAATACATAGATTACTCTATATATCTATGATTGAAGTCTACTTCAGTCATAGATAATTATGTAGGTTGACAAATATCCTTTAAATATACGAATAGTATTTGTGTGTTTTAACATATTTTTGTAAATTATTCTTCTGTTAATTTTATTTCGTTAAATGAATCTATTTTACAAGGACGGACAAAAAATGAGTCATATCTACAAACAGGTAGGTAATAAGAACAGGTAAAACATCCTACAAGACTGGTTATTTATAGATTGAAAAATATTCTAAAACTTATCAAGAATTGCAACGTTTAGTCTTGAAATAATATATTTTATTCATTATACCTACATACTTAAAGTGTATAAGAAATAAATATTATAACATTTGTAACTTAAAAAGCAAATTTAGCGCCTTTTCTAGATAAAAAAAATACAACTGAATTGAGTGCAATTAGTTTAGTAGTATTTTTTAATATTTTAAACTAGCTAAGAAGGGCTCGGCTTGCGTGAAAGTATGAAGTAGAAAAAAAAATGCATTCTACCGGAAAAATAAACTTTAAAATCGGTATAGTAGTTTATTAATTACAAAGAATAATATAAAAATTGCCTTTTTTATAAAAATCACAAAATGTTGTGGTTCTACATTGCCTTAAGGAGACTACCCTCTGCTTTCAGTTCAATACGTTCAAGTCCTTACGACTAGGAAGTAGTTCTTATTGCACATCATAGGTGGCACTTTTCTCCATTGTTCAAGAAGTATATAAGAGTTTTTTTTAAATTCATCAATGATTATAAAAAAAAACATTCCATAAAAGATTTGTTAACGAGAAATATAGTAGAGTTTCATTAAATTTCCTCATAATTATTATACAATTTAAGTTGTCCTGTAGCGGCGCGCGGTTGCAGCGTAACTATTATACTGTAGTATATTATTGTTCGTTAGGTGTTTTTATTATTTGGCACATTATAAAGTCTTTATTTACAGTAAGTTAATAATAATACGAGTCCGCTGAAATCCTGCTTCGTTAATCTTAGAAGTAGTGGGTAAGTGATTTTTACGAACACAATTAAATTAAAGCTTAATCTTATCATCATGATGAATATTATGTTTATTTGTTTCATGCCTATTATTTATGAACTTTGATCTTGAATTGTGGGCTAAGCCTATTAAATTCCTTATTTAATCACATTGTTGTGAGTCATGATGAATACCACATTTTTCGTTTTACACTTTTATTTTGGGAACTTAATATTATATTGTGTTAATATCTATTAAATATTTCATTTAAAATAGGACCTAAACTTTGGCTGGAACAATGGAAAATAGGGAAATGTGACTGACTAAAATACAACATAATGTAAAAAAACTATTTTTATTTATTTAATATCGCCAAATCTCTTCGAGATTATTACAGATACCAGCTATGATCATCATCATCATCAGCCTTTTTAATGTTCCCACTGCTGGGACACAGGCCTCCGCTCTAGGAGAGAGAATGGGCCATAATCCACCACGCGGGCCCAGTGCAGGTTGGTGGATGTCACATGTCTTCGAATTTTTGGTTCTAGGACATGCCGGTTTCCTCACGATGTTTTCCTTCACCTAGCTATGATCACATATACATTATCTATTCTCCAAGTGACAGCTAGACTATTGCTTAGGCGTAGGGGAAAAAAGTAGATTCCTCAAACATACCTAACATTTACCCACCAAAATAAAAAACAATACATTTTTATTTACCAGGAGCATGAGAGTATATTGTCATAAACAATTATTTTTTGATTATAATCATTTTATCATTAAGTTTACAATAAGACAAGATTCTTTAGCCCAAGGTTTAGAAACAATAGGAACACGAGTTTAGCCAAAGTTATATCTCAGTACTAAAGTTACTTTTTGTCAAAACAGGAACTATCTACATGACCCAATGCAATATTAAAAAAAAAACTTATTAAATAACAGACAAAATATAATAGGAAAACTCGTCGTCTGTTCATGATTAATTTATTTAAAAAAAAAACAGAATTATTTCATAACACTTATTTTTTCTTTAGTTTACGTTTGTTTTGCTGTGTTTTACTTTTCGTAAGTAAAGAGATCGTCTGTTTCACAGAGTATAGAATAGCAAACAGAATGCTTCCTAACACGGCTATGACATCCCATGATCTGTATTGGTACAGGGGGATGGAACTCGCTGGAGTTGCAAAGCTGTAGTTGCTGGTTCGGGCTGCGAACTCCGTCCAATAGATTGCACTGTCCATGGCTGACTGCGGACGGTCGTGCCATATTCTGGACAGTTCCTTTACCTTCCTTCTGAACCTGGGAATCAAAATTTCACTTATTAATATACACACATTAATTGTTATCGTCTATGTCATATTTTACTTAGGGTCGACGCAACATAACCTCTTCCATATTCTCCTCTGTTAACCGACAGGCTATTTGATCACTCCCTTTTCTTTCTTTACAAAAACATCCAGATTTTCTTTTCTTTTCCATAAATCCGCATTTAGGTATATTTATAATCCTTTTAAGTGGTCTAAAGACTTTACTTGTAATACTTGCTTTAGTGATTATACGCCTGTGGATGCGTGTAATCATCAAATGGAATACAACAAGCTAAATGTGTCTATACTGCAAGTAATATTAAGCTATTAGCTCAATATAGTCATTATAAGGAACACAATACTAACTACTTGTATTGTATTTCTAAAACGTTTAACATCTGCAATCTTATCTATGTCAGATTTATGCTACAAATATCTACCTGATCATCATCATCATTTTACTTGGAAGACTTCTGTAGCCATCATCATTTCACTCGGAAGAATTCTCGTAATGAAAACCGTAGCGATATCGTAGCGACTTTGACATTTTCGTATTCCCATCCATCAATCGAGTTTGAACGACACCGATTTTGAACTCGTTCGATCGAAGAGAGGTCGTTTAGAAGTCGTTCGATTGTTGTTCTATCGAATCCCCATCAAGGAAACGTGAATACCGATTTTGGATAGAACTACGATCGAACGACAATGGAATTGGGATTGTTTGATTTTACGTGAATTAGGGCACTGTAGTTCGACAAGACCTTCCTCAATTGTCACCACAACGAACGTGTGTTTGTCTCGAATATGTTGGATTCCTACGATCCTCACTAGGTCATGAAATCATCTTGTGGGACACCTATCAACATTGCGTCACAAATGTGAAATAAATATTCTGAGAACCTGCCCGCTGATTGTTCGGTTCGGTCTATTTCAGTACCCTTGGTAATTTTGGGTAAATCGTGGTTGCACTCTCATAGAAACGACAACCAGACTTGGAACAAGGCTGGGTGTCCAACAGAACCAATCCAACAACAAACCTTTCCGTAGGCTATACCAGTGTATGGCCTACGGAAAGGTTGGTTGTTGGATTGCTGTTCGTGAATCGAAGCCGTGACTGACAGCGCAGCATCCAAAAACTCAAGTAATGCTTTAAACGTTCATGTTTATTTACCGAGTATACAATGATTTTACTGATGCAATACTCACTCAGGATTTAGTACGATTTTGAGCTTCTCTGACAAAAGCTTTGCAGTCAATTCTTTGAACTGGATCTGTACCCCTAAGCCGCTCTCTTCGACGGATGCAGCATTTGATGGCTGGTCTCCAAAGATTGGCATGCCAAGTAACGGTACTCCATGATGTATTGCCTCCGTGGTACCCAACATACCACAGTGAGAATAGAAAACCAAAACATTCGGATGAGCTGAAATAATAATAAATTCGATTATTAAAAATATTACATTGTGTTTTAATGATGAACATTTATTTTTATTTTTAACATATCAGAAATTAAACGTAAATATCAAAATATCGTAAATATTAATTGCTGACTGTACGCCCACTTCATAAAATATCTGAAAGTACTATAATTAAATGCATAAGGTCTCGATACTGCTTTTTTCGTATCTATTCGCTCTAGAGTACAAGGTAAAGGTAAATTTCTTTGAGAAGTTCAATTAAATTATGATATCGTTACAAATGCGTTAATGACTATCAACTCAAGCAAACACATAAAATAACTTAGTGCAATGTTTATGGCACTTGTTTTTTGATTAAAACTAGCGATCCGCTCCAGCTTCACACCAGTGCAATGCTGATATTAAATATATTATGCATGTAATATACATATAAACATTTCTCTTGAACCACTTTATCTTTTAAAAGAAACCGCATCTGAAGTGACTTTGTTTTATACTAGGTAGTGATTTCATCATTGGTTTTGAAGTGCGCATATGACGTTTTATCTTAAAAAAATTAATAATGTTTGTAACATATCTTGTACCTATTCAAGGAATGATTTTTATTCACGTTTGGCCTCATTATTATTTTCCGCTTGTGTAAGTACAAAACCAATTTTATTGCAGGACCAAACCTTGAATCATTTGAAGAATAAATAATAATCAGTTGTTTATATATTAGTAGTTTATATAATTTTGTCGACTTAAAAAAAAATAGTGGAAGTTTATTTTTCTCGATTTCATTGTTAGGTAACCACATAGTAAAAACAAACAAATCTGCAGACTCTGACTAAATAAAATATGTTTGCGTTTACTTTGTCGATTTCATTATTTTCTCATCAAAATCGAACTCGCGCCATTTCGTGTACATCTGGATTGAGAGCCCATTTTTAAATCCTTAAGGTCAGATTCTACTCATTTTGAACTTTTTAAAACTGCTATAAATCCTCAAATATAATAGAAGTAATATTAACTATATAATTGTGGTCATATAGTTAATATTACTCTCGACGGGCTAAAATCAAAACATGATTTAAATTATTTGCCTTGGTAGATTCCAAACGTCTACGAGTCTACGTCCACGAGATTCGTCACGGCATGCGGCAATATTTGAAAGTCACAAAAAATAAAATACCTGGTTTTTAAAAGGGCCACACAAAAACAAAAATCATGAATACTCTTTTTAATAAAAATAAAACCGCAGTTTTTAACTCGACTCGAATGTCGATTTCGTATCTAGTCATAAACCTAGCGGAGTTCATACAAAATAATCAGTGACTACAACAACCAGCCCATAAAAATGTTACATAGTTTTTTTTTTTGATTTCGTAATTATTAAATATACCTACTATAAATCAAGAAATTTTAGATCTCGCTTTGATCGCTCTTACAACCTATATACTCTTGTTTCTAAAGCTTTTTCGTGTGAATACAAAGTAACTGCTGTTATATTGTTATTTTGTCAAAAGAAAAATTTGCTGAAATTTAAAAGCTAGCTTCTCTTATTTTTTATCTACATATGATTACCATCCAAATATAAATGTGCAATCAAAAAGTAAACTTGCAGGATAATGCAAATATTTTCGTTCTTGAATTGTTTGCTCTCGCATTAAATTATTACATATTATTTTATAAATATTTAAAAGAAAACACTCCCTGTCTGGGACGGGTACAATCATTTTTCAATAATCAATGATCATTTTTTTGGTTCGAGGACATGCCGGTCACTCATACATTACAGGGCAAAGTAACTTCTCTTTCAACGTGCAGTTCAAGCAAAAGTGTTTTAATCTTTGTTCATTGAAAGTTATGTGAAAATCATATAAGTTCCCTATGTGGTAACTCTAGTTGTGCTCGTGCGTAACACAAGATTGAAAACCCGTCAGGTCTGACTGGCTGTTGATATAAGGTTAAGTCACACTTGATTAGATTACCGCTGATATTGTTTTGAACGCTGAAGAAAAGCAACACTGACGAAAAGCTGCATACTCTAAAATTTAAAAGATATGCCATGATATGCAAAGATTATGTTACATGACATAATAATTGCAATTTTCAAAGATCTGTCACATATTAAGTACGTACCTAAGATAATTTTAAGCTACGCATATATTCGTAACGTAACGTATAATTTTACCGATATGACCGATATCTTTTTAGATGGAAATCTATACCTACAGGAAAAGGAGCCCACATTTTTTCTTCATAGTAACGATAATGTTTTGGTGAAAGGGTTCTCCCTTCGGCACGGGGTAACGAGATATCTTATTACAATCTATCCTGAGGGGAAATCGTAATGGAATAGCAATATAAAATAGTAGTGAATTAGTAGACCGCGATATAACTGAGAAAGACTAGATCAAAGGATCTTTAGTGATGTACAACTGCCAAGTTGTATGAAAGGTTAAATCTGAAAAATACTCGAAGACGATAATTTACTAGTAGTTACGAAAAATCGTAAAGAAAATCGCAATGTTCACAACGTAGTCATTTCCGAATCGCACCTGAAAAAAAACCCTGCACAGGCGTCTGTATCGACGAGAATATGGTATGGATTATTCAATTTTGGCTTGTGATGCATAAAATGTAAATATCTCCAATTTTATCCAGGTGTTTGCTTTATAATTCCCCTCTTCCCTTTATTTCCTTATTGTAGACAAGAGGCTTGAGCCCCAACAGATCCCGAGCCTCATAAGGCTGACCATGCTATGCTTTTTTATAATTAAGGCAAATATTATCATTATATTGTTTTAATTTTTATCTGAGAGGCTATTTCTTTATAAACAATCTGCATGCTTAATAATATTTAAGCAGTAGGTACACCTTGAAAAGATCAATTAGGGCAAAGTATCCTACTGTTTTATTTAGTAGTTGTAAAAATTATAGTAAGGTTGATTCTGTGTACTTTGGGTTAATTTTATCTTATCAAGATTTCAGTTACTATCATATCTGTAATAGTTCCTTTATCGCTTGATCGCGTAAAATGTTTATTTAACCGAAATAAGCCAATCTGGCGGAGGTGATTTTTATAATATATACAGGTTAGATACATGTATAACATACCTAATATATCGTTTTGCGGTAGCCAGTTTGATATGTATATATTTTTAGGGTTTCCTGGCAAAATCTTCTCCTCCCACTTGAAAACGATTCTTTGTGGTAACTGAGATACAGCTTCCATGATGGCTTCCAATTTATCTTGGGGCATAGAGGTGGCTCGTAACATCGATCCAAAACTTATGTAAATTACGCCATGTTCTGATTCATCTATAAATTTCTTCAGTTCCTGAAAAAATATTTATAAGTTATCTTTTATACGTGGAAGGAATGCTTGTTGTATGCAAACAGTTTAAATTATTTTTGTAGTCTATCTATTTTTTTATTAACTTTCAACAATATATGCAACATACTTCCAAGTTTGTTGTGTATTTGTGTTATGTGTATTGTATTGTATTTATGTAAAGTAATTTTATTTGCATAATGTATATATTTTTTATTGGCTTTTGAAAAACAAAAAAAAACGAATACGAATAAACGAACGAATACACGTATTGTAACGAAAATATACACTTAATAAGTTTAAAAAACCTCCTCGGTTACTTGTTATCAATGTATAATAAGCAATAGGTTTGTGTTTTTTTTCCAATAAGCATTAATTTGAAGACTTAATTGTCCAAGGTTTCATGAAAAAATATGGCAGAATTTTTATGTCAATGTTTTGAAATGATGTTTTAGCTCTTCGATAATCTTATCTACCACGTGTACAGTCAATGATAGTTCCGTTTTCTTAAAGACAACGCTAAAAATGATAACACAATAAATACATGCTATGTGTACGTTGTTGTACTCACAATGACATGCGATTCTGCTGAAGAATGTATTTACAGTTCCCCGGACATACACTTACGTAATTATGACACAACTATGATAAAGAGGTGTTTTATGTATATTGGCTTATTATGATATGCATAAAAAATATCCGCATGCAATATATGGGCCGTGTATATAATTTATTATGTCTCTCATACTAAAAAAATTCCTACTAGTGCGGTCTTTTACAAACTATCAATTGTCGTAGCCGACGAGACAGTGTATCAGGAGTTAAAGTTATAGCAAAGAAGTTCCTTGAAACAAATTGACAACGTGAAGACAATAACGATAAACTGAAATAACCCTGAACAAGCCATTACATACAAGTGTTTTGACAAGCAAAACGTGTATCAGATTCAATTGTAAAGAGAGAATAAGACGCATGATCTACTTATTTGAGGCAAAGATAAGATATTATTGATATAAGATGATTCATCAAAAATTGACCATCACAAATTGCCGAACTAAAAATATTCCAGAGAAGAAAAGGTCTAGCGGGCCTAACAGTAGAACTGGATGCTCGTATATTATCCGTTTGTCTAGTTGTGGTTTAGGATCCAATTACACTAACGATAGTTTATCTGTTCTACGTTATTTCGTTTTAATAGTCTTTTAATAGCCATTCAAGAAATAAAGCAACAAACCACTTAGCCTCATACATACCTTAGGTAGTTCTTTTGGTTTGGCAACGTGATATCCACCCACTTCACGAACATTTGGTGGGAATAGACCAGGGCCAGATAGCGGGAAATTTGTGTACAGCAACAAAAATTTAATATTTCGAGCCAATTCTTCCAACGGCGGTACATTATCAAAATACTGGGCAAGAGCATTTTCGTTGTTTCTTCGACAAGTGAATTTGTAAAGATAAATGAAATAATTGTGGAAAATAGTTCTTTCGATTCGTTGAAATAATGTGGGTTTCGTACCACCTTCCAGAAATACGTTAGCTACGTATGCTGGATTGTACTGAACACCGTAGACTTCATAGTGCCAGGGACACAGCACGTGTGACGTCAGCCCGACCACGGGGGCCCCCAGCACATGAGCAAGTCCTAACGCACAATCAGTGTTGAACTGTTCCACAAGCACTAAATCGAATTTCGCTTTGGATTTCCACAGATTTTGCACATTTTCATCTTCAAGCAAAGTTACGCAGTTATCGCTTCCTGTGTTCATTAAGAAAAATCCTATTTGAAATATGGTCCAGTACGACCTGTATACAGGAAATACATCTTCAAATATTTTAGTTTTTCCCGCCAAACTTATATCATGGTAGTTTTGTATTGGCTTTTCCTGAGGGAAGTGTGATATCACTGTCAAGTTGTGACCTCTGTTTGCTAACTCCTTAAGGTAAGGCGCGAATAACAAGAAATGGCTTTTCCCTTGGTATGGGAACACTCCTAATATGTTTAGCGAGAGCACTTGGTTGAAGAGAACACTGATGAAGAGAACTAATATATGGATAAACTTCATTTTACTGTCGAGTTGTTAATTAATCGCGAATTTCTACCGACAGTTGTTCATCGATGCTAGTACGAACGGCCTACTGAAGTGTTCACATGCCGTCGCCGGATTTTAAATACAGATAAGACTCCCGCTATATTTGTATTGGTTCTAATACTTATCACTAGTATGTTAATAAAGTTGTGAATTAAAAAGTGATTAACTATTCTACTATATGACATTTAGGCTTGTAATCTGATCTGATAATAAAATTAATACTGACTAGCTAATAGCACATAATAGATATCCAAATGTCGCAACTGGTTGCGATCCACTTTTTTTTATTACAAGGATGTTCAATGTACTTATTTCATAAGCAAACATTACATGGTTTCATAAAAGCACTCATCTATGCATTTTAGGAGACGCATTAAAAAATCTTTATGATTAAATAATGCTTCAAGACTGCTTTTAAATTGCTAGGTGGTTGAGATTGCGTTTTCTTCAGAAAATTACGTTAATGTTTTTTTAAATATAAATGATTTTTTTAAATATAAATGATTTATGTTGTGGTAAAAATAAAACACTCAAAATGGTTTTGTGTCATTTTAATAAACAAAATAATAAATAACAAAAGATCCTAAATTATTCCAGTCAAGCGTAAAATAAATTTAAAAATATTCTGCTGCATCATTTCACCGTGATTCCGTGAACTTATTTGGAATACTCGTAGGTATAGATCTTCCCAAACAAAATTATGCAATTCTTTTCATTCAAACTTCACTCTTTTCGAAGATCTTTTATCTTCTTCAACGAACTCAGTCTGTGGTTCGCTTTGACAACAGCAGCAGCAGAGGACTGACAGGATCTTGTACACCACATAGGTGAGGATGTACAGGACTAGCCCAATAAATGCTAGGACATCAAGCTGAAGTTGCTGATACAAGGGTACTTTAGGCGCCGCTGGCTGGAGATTCGGCGCTCCCTGATAACGAGCTACGTATTCTGTCCAGTAGATAGCAGATTCTGAAGGTGACATTGGTCGGTCATGCCATAGTCTCGATACAAGTTTCGCACGTTGCTGCCATCTGTAATAAGATAAGATAAAAATTAATATTAGATCATAATTATGTGTCTGTTATTTTTGTCATTCATGGTGTTGTGACTCATTCAAATGAATTGACCTTTCGAATACCGTAATGAGATACATAATAAAAAGACAATGTATGCTAACACCGGCGTTCGCTCGAGGCTCAAGAGTTTAGATACTGTTAATTAATATTTGGTTGTAAGTCTTCCTAAACGGCAACTATGCTCTAAATCTTGAGTAAGAAAAGGGGACCCTTAAAAATATTGTTATATTGTGATTTGTATCGGCAAATATTTCGGGAAGTCCAGATTTAATAGTTATAAAGTTAAAATAGAGATTTAACTCTTTTAGTCGACAGGCATAATACAGTTTACTGTAGGCTAAAATCTGAATTTGTTTTTTCAGAAATCATGGTTCCTTTTGTTAGTTCAGAGTTTCATACTGGACTAGATTTTGATATTCAATTTAAATCCAAGGTCAGGCTAAGACTATATATATTTTTCCTGAAATAATGTAATCCATTATAGATAAGAATTTGGAACCTTGCCCGATCAATGACGACACGACGCTAACTCTATCGATGTCAGCAGTGTTAGTGCTACATTTTTTTAATTGGTCTGTTGCAGAGCAGTTTGAACACGTGAATATGTGAAAAGGCTTGTAGATATAAACAAAATAGATAAATCACTCCATACTAATTTGTCTCTTTTGCTGAGATTTACAACAGTCCATTTCGGTGTCATAGTATTTCACTGTTGCTGAAGTGATTAATGATTATTATTTTGCATCATGACTCTACGACTCTTTTAAAAAATACTATGTAAAGACTATTCAAAGTCTTTTCATAGTTCGTGACAAAACATCTCTTTGACATCAACTAAGCAGTGCATTTCGATCTTGACCCAGTTAAGTCTACTTTCAATTATGTAATGTTATCTGAACCACCAGTGTATGTGAACCCTTTTCCATGCATAGGTATTAAGTTTCAGATTTCTCCTTGACATTAGAAGTTACAAATGAAACTATATAATGGCGTGTAGTACATACATCAACTTCTTTTTAAGGCGCTACCTATACCGGGCACCGTAAAAACGTCCTCTTTTTCGTTGCGAAGTTAGCCGTATTCCTACACAGTACAAACATCAAAAAAATACAGTGTATAGTCTAATATATAAGTAAAAGACTTATGCAAAAACATTTTCTAAAAATAAGTCAGAATTTTGAGAAAAAAAATCACAAGAAAGTACACGAAAACAATTTTTCTTCTCGAAATACTCAGTATTTTGAGTGATAACTATTATTTTATTTGTAACTACCGAAATGGAAATTTAACCAACTAAAGAGAAATGTAAAAATATTTTAACAAATAGCTGTGCTTTTTTTTTAAATAATAAAGAACTGCGAAAAATCCTTTATATTAGCGGACACGAGATTCAACTAAAATCAAACGCATAGCCATTTTCAACCTTATTTGTTTGCAGCGATGCACACCCGGAAATACCTAAAGACTTGCTGCTTACAGCGCCTTAATATTGTTTTGTAGTATAATTTTTGTTTGTGCGAGTCTAAATAAATGTTTTTTCTTTGTAAAGTGTTTGCATACATCGTAAAATGATTCCAAGTGCCCACTTGTAATCATTCCACGATGTATGTATGACTATGTTAATGTTCTTTGTTTTTTATAAATTGTGCAAATATATATAGAAATATAATAGCGAATACGCAGCCTATTATTTATTTATATAATCCTTATGCAACCTAAAAAGGTACAAACGTTACAGCTTCCAAGCTCTCATTTTTTCTCCACCACCCAAGAAGATTCTTTTATTTCATGTTAATTTAATTTTTTACTGAGGTTCTATTTTTGCCCACGTGGTTTAAAGTATAGTTCCTATTTCCGGGTGGTAACAAATAATATAAACACGAAAACTTCTATATATCCGTGTCAGGGTGCTTAAAATTTACGACTATGCTTGGTCTGGACGACTTACCAGACCACCGGACGGCGAGTTAACCATTGCTCGCCTGTCGCAAGCCCGCGTCTACAGTGGCCGGAAATCGCATTAACAGAGGTGTCAGAGCATGGGTAACTTGGTTTCTCGACCTCTTAAGGCCAAATACTATTTTACTAATAAAAATTAACATGATTACACAATTTTGAGCGTCTAATCGAGATCGTGGCTTCATTTTGCGTTCAAAACAAAACATATGTTGTGTTTTGTTATAAATAATCGCGATTACTTTTATTGGTGCATTTGTGCAGACAATTTACTACCCATGATCGACCAGTCAACACTAATCAAATTAAACAGATACTAATCAATATCAAATGATATGAAATTAGCGTTAAAACCATTCGGAATTTTACACTTATTTGCGTTAATAGCAATGAATGTCTTGTAGAAGATTATTGATCTCATCACAAGTCAATACGACTATTCAGAATATAATGACAGAGGCAGCGTTAAAGTGAAGGAAATGAAGATGATGAGAAAAAATTAATTTATGTTGACATAAACTGGATTAGTATTCGTCCAGGTAATCGCCGTTCGTATTTAGAGAAAGAATGGAGTTGGGACCGCCGTTCAAGAAGATGTCCAAGGATGACCTTGGGTGTCTTGCTGAACGGCGGTTTTATATGAATAAAAAAAGCGGCATCGCAAATTTAATACGTCGAGCAAGAAGAAAATAAATACCAAAGGAACTGCCTTGAATTATATAAACGTCCCTGATGAAGAGTAAAAAGTTAATGATGAAAGATTTTATTCCGTTCGGTTAAGTTTGAAGAAAAGTATATTAGATATTTTATATGGAACTAAACCAAAAATACTATTAAATAAATCATTAACCTATATTAAAACACATCCTATACTTTTCAGACACTAAAATGTGTTTTTTTTTGTTTTTCTTGGTGTTTTTCTATGGAATGTTGCATAAATCTAAACGCATTGTTGAATCGTTCGAGTATTTAGATATTTGATTTATAGCCAATCTGTTGATATTCGATTATTGGCATTCGATTTGACACGATTGAATACGCATGGAATGCTCAAAGCGAAGTTGAGAATTACTGGACCAAAAACTTAGTATTGATAAGAACTATCTTCAGTCTTCTACTTGACTTAGTTTTAAGTCAGGTAAGTTTTTAAGAAGATAACATCGAAAAATTGCAGGACAACACAATTTTCTTTATTAGATTGAGTGTTCCAAGCTGTTAAATTAGGGTTACCTGTCCATACTCACTATAAACTACCTTTTTACCCACGCTAGGCACGCCATAATTATGGCGATAAGTCCCCTCTTTGAAGAGAGGCTGGAAGTATCCCACAGCGTCGTCTTGCGCATGACGTAGGTCCTCACTGTATATAGCAAGTTCGGGAGGTTCTTGCACCGAATTCGTGCGGAAGAAACGCCCGGGTATCACCTCTGCGTGGAACGCTCAGAGGACACGGTAGAGCATACATTAGAGGGGTGGTCTACGTGGGCAGAGCACTGCCGTGTCCTCGTAGGGGCGATCGGCGGCAACGATCTCTCGCCTTGATACAGGTCATGGTCCGGAGCTAGGACGAGTGGCAAGCGGTCGCCTCCTTTTGCAAAGCAGTAATGCTAGCAAAAGAGGAAGCCGCAAGTCCTTACGACTCAGCTGCCGTAGGGATTATAATCCCAATTTCTGTAGGCGCAGGCTTGCGGACGGCGAGCAATGGGTAGCTCACCGTCCGACCGTCCGGTAGCCGTCCTGACCGGGTCCAAGTGGTCGACGGCGGTGGTCCGGGTGGTGGTGGTGGTGGCGGTATCGTTCCACGCGCGCCTAATGGATATGTCAGCAAACCGTAGGGTCGAGCCTACTGAGGCCATGAGGAATGAGAAAATGAATCCCGGGGACTGAAACAAAAGAAGAAACAAGAGTGGGATTTAGTCAGTAAAAGTCTGACACTATATCCTGCACCTTTTAAGACCTTTTTTCTCAGGAACGCGTGGACGTATGAAGCTAAATTATAATCATATAGAAGACCACAGCAAGCAAATCGTTCCAGTCCTCCAATGTATAAACGATGTAGTATAAATGATGAAGCGAAACGTTTAGTCCGGACCGTAGGGGTTTTTACTTATACTTCATTTAGGCGCATATTTTGATACTCGACAAGGAAATCAAAACTTATCTCATGTTGATATACCAGGCCACTCAGAAAGTTTTGCGCAAAAAAGTTTTAATGTTTAGGAAACTGGCCACTTGTAATTATTTTGAAAACTTGGGTTATTTAAAAGTAAAAATACCATTGTTCGAATTTTGAACTTCTCTCCACACTTTTCCGAGAGCTAAATTGCTTTTATGAATGAACCTTAAAAAGCAACTGTCTACTGCTGGTGTAGCAATTTCAAGCGCAGTCGTCTTACTTTGAGGGATCAACAAAGGAGTGGTCGAAGTCATTTTGTCTGGAATGATCAAAAAGCGACCGACCACCGGGCTCTGCTTCATCATGACAACGCGCACGCTCACTCAGCGCTCAAAACGATTGATTTCTTGGACACCACACTAGTCAGAGTCTTGGGGCACCATCCTTACAGTCTTGATCTGGGACCGTGTTTTTTATTCCCTAAAATAATGCTAGCGCGTAAGATGCGCTCTGAAACGACAAAGTGCAAAAACAAAAAGTGGTTAAAAATGTTTTATGGATTTCTTGGACACCACACTAGTCAGTCTTGGGGCACCATCCTTACAGTCTTGATCTGGGACCGTGTTTTTATTCCCTAAAATAATGCTAGCGCGTAAGTTACGCTCTGAAACGACAAAGTTCAAAACCAAAAAGTAGTTAAAAATGTTTTATTAGGGTACCTCACGTAAAGTGGGCAGTATTTTTTTTTTCATTTCTACCATAACGTGTGATATATTATTGGATAGGTATTAAAAAATTATTAAGGATCCTGTAATATAATTATTTGATAATCTAAATATTTTCGGAAATAATCGCTCCAAAAGTAAAAAATAATGCGCTCCACCTCTAACTTTTGAACCACAAGTTTAGAAAATAAGAAAAAAATCAAAAGTAAAACTTTATAAAGCCTTTCTAGGGAACTTATTTTGAATTTGGTAGGATGAACAGTTTTTGAAAAAAAAAAAAAATCGTTCTGAATTAATTTTGAAATTAAACCGTATATGCAAGGATTTTTTTAAAACTTAGTTTACTTTTTTATTATCCTGACCATATCTTCTTTCAAATAAAAATACAAAAAGGTTTAAATCGGTTCACGCAATCCAAAATTACCACCGGGTACAGCGCCATCTTTCGCGAAATTGAGTTACTAACATTTACATAGGCTACTAATTTCTGTTACATTGTGAGAAATTTGTCACGGTCGGGAAACTATGGAACCCTACACTGAGCGTGGCTCGACACGCTCTTGGCCGGTTTTTATTTTCTTTTAGCTTCGCATAGTTTATTTATTTAGCTAGTGTAGTAGTTACAAAAATATTTCGCTTTTGATACAGCATACAGTCACTTTGTTTACTATTTTAATGCGGATGTAATAAATTATAATGTTTTTGCAGTATTTGGCAGTAAATGTATTTAGTCAGCTTTCACGGCAAACTTTGCTTAGGTAGACAATACTATAACAAAATTTTCTGCTTGATTTTACTGAAATTGCACTTGTTTCAGTAATTGCACATATTGTCCAGTTGTGTAGAACAACACTTGAAATACAAAACTATAACTTCTTGCAAATATAATAAACCTGTCACTTTTCATACAGATTTTAGCGAGTATTCGCCAAAATCTCGTCAAAAACTTTAAACATTTAAAATTTAATTTATCAATAGTTGACACTTTTTCTTTTAATTATTAACTTGGGGTGTTAGTGGATCATTTTCTTTCTTATACACTTCTCATCAAAAAAATCGAAACACCTTGCAAGTTTACGTTTTGTCAGGATTATCAGAAAAATGTGTACATTTAGGAATAAATGTTAAATGTCGTTTAATAGTGAGTAATATGAGCTTATCAAATCTTAATGTTAATGTTCTAAATTTAAATGAATTTTTCATAGGTTTCGTATTTTGTTAAATGAGTCATTTTTATTCCGTATGGAGTATAAAGAAAATGGATAAAACAACACACGTAAATGAAAAAAAAAAGCTAAAAAACGTTTATTTAATAACTTGTATTCCCTCCCCGAGCTCTAATTACTGCTTCCATACGGTTCTTCATCGATCGGATGAGAGTCACGATCACATGCTGTGGTATATTGTCCCATTCCTCTTGGATTGCATCTTGCAGCTGGCTAAGTGTTTCTGGGGCAGGATCTCTTGCTCGAATTCGTCTCTTTAATTCATCCCATAGATGTTCAATGGGATTCATGTCCGGGCTTCTTGCTGGCCATTCCATAATAGAGATATCGACTTCGTTAAGATAATTTCGTACGACGCCCGCGGTGTGAGCCCTAGCATTGTCGTGCATGAATATGAAGCCGTTGCCAATAAAATGTGCATAGGGCATCACATGAGGCTCGAGACACTCTTCGACGTACCGATGACAGTTTAGTGCAGGCAGACGTGGCCCAGACACGAAAGCAAGCTCTGTCTTACCGTCGGCGCTGATTCCTCCCCAAACCGTCCACGAACCGCCACCATAGCTGACCCTTTCTTCAATGCAGCATTGTGCATAGCGTTCTCCGTCTCTTCTGTAGACCTTGTTCCTTCCGTCGTTACCATACAGCATAATTTTACACTCATCAGAAAAGAGAACTTTGCTCCACTGTAGGTATGACCAATTTAGGTGCTCACGTGCAAAGTTAAGGCGCGCTCTTCGATGGTCTGCAGTTAATTTCGGCCCATTTGCTGGCTTATGCGGTACCAGTCCACGATCCTTCAACCTTCTTCTAATTGTAGAGTCACTTACAGCCACCCTTCGTACAACACGAAGCCGCTGCTGCAGTTGAAAAGCGTTAAGGCGTCGATTTCTTAAAGAAGTTGTTACAATAAATCGATCATCTCGCTCAGAAGTGACCCGATTCCTGCCAGATCCTGAACGGCGCGTGAACAAACCAGTCTCCCGATAACGTTTATAGACTCTATGAACAGATGACAGGCTTAGATGCAGTCTTGCAGCCACAACACGCTGACTAAGGCCAGAATCCAGCAATGCCACAACTTGGGCGGCTTCTGTGGGCGAAGTATCCATACGTTTTAGAAAAAAAACCTTTTTTCAGACGTCCCAAAGTCACAGTATTGAAATAAAAAACAAAAAGTTTAAGGATAGGCGCCAATTTTTAGTTTTTAAACGCTAAATGTACTCCAACCCTAAACACACATTTGTCTCAAAACAGTGATTCATTTCGTTTATAAGATAAACAAATGAAATTCTAATTTTGAATTTAGAATTTTCGCTTATTACTGTAATGGCCAAACTGCCAGCTATAATATATGTATTTTTTTTCATCGTATGAATTCTTTTTTGTGTTAAATTCGGACAGAAACAATGAAAACGGAAGTGTTTCGATTTTTTTGATGAGAAGTTTATATATGTATTTTACAGAAGGGCATCCAAAATGCAATAAACACAAATTTTGAAGACGCGCCTTACTTTTTTCATCAGCATTACACTACCAGTGTTGCAAAGACTGATTTACTTACACAGGGTCCAGAACATTATTGATGGCGTCAAGCAAATATTCCTTCTTCAGATCTTGGTAGTGGACAATGGTGGCCATGCCTGCATCTTGTAGGGCTGCTGCATTACCGTACTGGTCTCCAAATAGAGGTATAGCCACGACTGGTACACCAGCATCGATGGCTTCGATAGTGCTGAGGATGCCTGCGTGAGACACGAAGACTTTCACGTTTTCATGCTCTGAAACGTAGAGAGAATATCGTTGTAGATTTCGTGATGTATGTTAATTGATTAAAACTATACAAAAAACTATATAAAAATTCATTTCAGAATTGAACACACTTTAATATAGGTAGTAAAATAAAATTAAATTATTAGTAATTGTGGGATGGGGGAATAGTACTCTGCGTATATTGGTGGTCTTGTCGTTAACAGCGACATCTACCTTAGCTTTAGGATGAACTGTAACAACTTGAACTTAGTCTGTATTGAACTGCAGAAAAATTGTGCATGTACCCTGCCAACCCAGGGTCAAATGACACAAAATGCCTAAAGCATTTGGTGTCATTTGACCCTGGGCTGGGTTCACAAGTATCTACTTAATTGTTTTGTTGGTCTGGGCTCGACCAGGGATGCGTGGTACTAAAGGAAGGTGGTTTATAACTCATCAGTGGGATATGTAGTAGTCGAAACTGCTGGTGATATTGATTATTATGAAATCAGTTAGCTAGTTTTTTGAGCGCTTGTTTTAATCTAGGTTATTGTCTGCCTTTTTTGAGGTGTGAAATCATCCAATGATATTCCTTTCTAGGGTAGACCTAGAGTTTGTCTCCTTTGCATTTCAGGGCCGAGGTAACTTTTAAACGTTCTTGTCCCCTACTGCTTATCCCCTACGGTTATGCTGATATCTCTATGACCCGTGCCTTTAAATTCAAGCTTTACCCTGATGGCGAGCTAACCAAAGCTCGCCATTGTCTAGCCCCTGTCTTTCCACCTGTATTTTAAAATCCTGGCTTCAATGGATTTTGAAACACAGGTAGATACAGATAGACACGGTCTGTTGGATGGTGAGCAATGTTTGACTCGCCGTCTGATGTGTCGTGATTGATTAACCAAATCCAAAGATGCAAACTTTTACATATATAAATTTTAGTAGGAAGTAGGTAGAGATTGTTTGTTCAAGAAACTAAAAGATTATTCGGTAACCTCGTAGCTCTGGTTCGCGATTAAGATAAGATTTGTTGTTAATTGAGATTTCAATTTGTCATTGAGTGCTATCTTTAGTATAAAATGTGCTAATCAATTCAACATAGTCATTCGAATTTCATGTGGCATTAAAAGTCATATTTTTTTAAATTATAATGTTTCCAATATGACAGTAGTTTCTCAATATGACTCATATCCTTTTATGACTTTATTGAGTTTTTGGCACCACTGTGTTAATAAATAATTTTAACGCAATCTATCTTTATAAAGTCGTTTTTAAAAATTATTTTTAATTTATTAACGAACCCACTATCAAAGTAGAACGCGTCTAGCACGGTCCATTGTTATATAAAATCAATTATTTGTATTTTAAGTAGGTACATGTTATCAAGTCATAAATTAATTAACTGAGCATGTTATCTAAATGTAAATATTTGCTTACATCACATTTTATTAATAACCTCTTCCATATTATCTCTTTTATTAAAAAATCAAACTGAGCTTCTAAAAGCAGCACCTTGAAACAGTCACCCTTATTACTAACACATGTGCGAATACTTACTCAAAACATCGTATTGTGGGAACCATTTCATAGTCATAACGTTTCTCGGCAGTTGCAGATTGCCTCCGTCCCATTTCCAGAGGACCCTCAGAGGCAATTTACCGAACGTTGATAACAGTTCGTTTAATTTATCACCGGCAAGCGTGGAGTCCTTTACCGTAGAACCGAGGTTCACGTATATAACGCCGTGCTCGGCCTCGTTTATAAATCTCTCTATTTCCTGTAAAGTGATAACATTGAAAGATGGGTTGATTGTACAATCGTTTTGCGTAAGCGGGGCTTACGGATTTGGGTGTGTTAATTTTCGTTTCATGATAATTAAAATAGCTATCGGTACAGGAGCAGTCTTAAAATGAACAAAACAGTTTAAAAGAGTAGACACAATAACATGCTTCCTGATAATAACCAATATTGAAGAAAATTAATCAAGCGAAGTACACGCTAAGGGAAAGTGGTTACGCATCTAACTTGGCTGGCAAGAGAGGCTCACGCCAATCGAACGTTGTCTGAGCTCACTAAAAAACATCAATTATGTCAGAGGCCAGATATTCCTCATGCTGTGTAATTCTAACTCAGAAATGTACGCCACACATAGTTCCAAGTAGAGCAATGCATTAAATGATGATTAACGTAATGTTGAGTTATCTGCATATTCAATCATCCTTAATTAATGTTGACACTGTTTCCAATATTCTCACCGATATGGCGCAGTGCAAATGTTATGCTCATTACTTATTTGAAATACTAAACAAACATGATATCATAATGGTAACGTCTATTTACGTAGATATTGACAAAATTATTTACCGTTGGAATGATTTTCGGCGGTCTCACGTGAATACCACCAATATCAATTACATTATCAGGCCTGGCAACACCGCCGAATACTGACTGATGCGTGTTTACAAACACTAGACTCGCGTTCGACGCAATGCTTTCTAAAGATGGTAGTTCATCGCCCAGATACTTGTACAGGTACACATGATCCGTTACTTGTGAGCCCACGTAATACACCCAGTTCGTAAGGTGATACAGCACGTAACTCTTAAGCCTCTCAAAATACCAAGGTTCCTTTCCGTAGTGCAGGCCTGATTGACTTACATACGCAGAATTGAAATGAATACCCAATCTGCTATATTGCCACGCTTGTAGAGGCTGTGGGTTGAAGGCAATGTAAGGAGCGCTCAGGTTTGCGGCCAATGCCAGGCCGCAGTCACTGTTGTATGACTCGACTAATATTACATCGAAGCGAGGCCGCGTGTTGATCATGTGCAGCACTTGATGGTTGTTCATTAGAGTCTTGCAGTCATCGTTACCGGATTTAGTCGCCACTAACGTCTCGAATGGCACTCTCGACACTTCGTTCACTATCACAGATTCATAAGATAAACCTTTATACACTTGGTGTAAACTGTCACTCAATAGTATATCTTTGTAGGAAGCTGGTGCATCCTGCATTTGGAAATGACTGATGAGGGTCACGTCATGGTCGCGATTCGCCAGTTCCCGAAATAGTCCGCGGTAAGTGAGGTAGTTGTTGCGGTCCAGCGACGGGAAGATCCCGAGGATCTTGTAACTGTCCGTAGAGAATATGGTCGCGATGAAGAAGAAAACAAAAATCGTGTGTTTTGACATTTTCGATGCGGACGCGTTCGAGTTGCCGCACAGTTTGTTGGTTACTAGGGCGTAAATGGAGCCGGCTTACGTAGCTATCTAATAATAGGTAGATGTTATGAGGTAACCATAGCGCTGACGACACGATAGTTTCGTAAGAACCAGAAATATTCTGTGACTACACGCAAGTCATTGATCATGACCTCGATTTACATGTTTTTGTGCGAGCGTGTGCCTGCAGCGGTGGCGGGTTTTGTACTGCTGTGTGATATGTGTACACAAATAGACGCAGATTTATATACCTATGTATGCATTATGTATTCTTACGATAAGGTTATGTTTGCACACGTTGATAGATTATCAAAACAATTTTTATTGGGGATTATCGATAAAGATGTATTGACTCAGTTGTTACATAAGTAAGTTTACTGACATAATGAGAACTGCCTCGACTTACGAGTTATAGGTCCAGGGTCCAAACTCAGACAGGTGCGTTCGCGATTCGTGTAATTTATTTCATCACCACTGCTCTCAAAACAGTGAAGGAAATTGAACTGAAAACACCAATCCGTACTGTGTCCGCGTGGTGGATTACGGTCCAGAGAAGGTTCTCCTAGAGAAGAGACCTCAGTCCCAGCAGTGGGAACATTGTGACAACAGTGGGACTGACTTAATGATGAGTGTCACTATTTACCTATCTCATAAAACTCTGCTCTACTCCATCTTCGTTTGTACAGAAACCATCAAATAATTTGTCTAATACATACATACTAATGTATGCGTTCACCAACATGCTTATTTATATGTTTGGGGGTCGGTAGACTGGAAACTATTGTGGGGCGGCCAAGCGCGACCTTACGATGTTGCGTCACAAACAATGCTATTGTTCACAGCCACCTAATAAACAGACATACATTAGAACATAACAATGTATGTATCTGTTTCACACGCATATCTGGCGAAATTATGTCCATTTGATTAGATGATGTAGGATCTATGTATTATGTTACCTGTCGTATAGGGGCCGGTCATCAGTTTAGTTTACCTTAAAAGTGTCTGTATAGGACCGATACGCGCATTGGCTTATGCGTAAATTAAAGCGCTTATTGAAGTGGGAAGTGGGTAAGAGTTAGTTTGTTATAAATACTAACTAATACCATTTTATTTGGATGGTTTTTTCATTGAAATGGGATATCATCAAAATCTCCTGCTGTGTGACGAGCGAAAAAAGTATCAGACTTTTATTAACCAAGAACCCACCTGTTTTCATTCCGTTACCCTTTGTAAGAATGCTACAAAATATTAAGTAATATTTTCGAATGTCTTCGTACGTACATAGCGAACACGAACATCGTTTACGTACACATGTGAGTTGGCGAACATACTATGCCGTGCGTCTCAAGTTAGAAAGTGTGTCTACGGCTTTAGAGAAAGTTAACTATGACAGTTGGTAGGTACGTAGTGTGCGGTCAGTGACCCTGCTGACCGGTGGACTGTTGGCATTGTGGACTTATACCGGGCGTCGAACAAAAATTTATGGTATGTTGCTAATTAAATGGGAAAAGATGTTGCAGTAATGTTTTACGAATTTGTCCTACCAACCTATCTCGAATTTAGGGTAACCAGATGAAAAAATAAAAAAATCGGCGAAAAGGATTCCCGTTCCAGTTTTGAGATTTATATATTTTAAGGATTTTCTGTCAAACCTTTTATTTATACAATGCGGATCCGTATTGCACATTCCACTTGGTTGTTAGAGGTAGCGATGGTAATATTATTAAAGAAAAAAACTATAAATTTGAGGTAATTAGTCATCGTAGCTACGAAATCAAGTGATATGCAATGTCATGTAAGTATGATTTGGAAATTGCAGCTTTAATTATATACAGATAAGGTTTATTATGATCCATCAAGCAATAATTCCTTGCCGTGTCATACCGCCACTGGGCGAAGGTTCTTACCGTGACCTTAAATCTCAAAGGCTCAAAACTGAAGGGACACGGGTGGATTAAATCAGTAAAAGTCTGACACTCTCTGTTACTCCATCCAGAGCGAGAGTAGTTATTTTATTTAGATAAAAGGCAGAAAAATCCGGTGAAATAAAATAAGTTGAATTCTCACAATTTCATAAACTTTGTACTTATTTCTGTTATAAATAGCTATCAACAAAATTCCAGTAAATAATATTTGTGATAAGTACTTGACACCATTTATTTATCAATAATTTATTTGTGGTCTGTCCTATATACTGGTATTTGCATAAACTCCGAAAACACTGTTTTAGTATTTGCATACAATGTTTATGTATTTAAATGTGTGTGTATTTATTGACTTTGGAAAGGACTGGTTGAACTTATTCGTTTTTAGGGTTCTGGGAAAAAAACTGACAAACAATTTTTTTGTTCATCTTTCTGTCTGTCGAGACCCTTTTTCTCGGGAACTATCGGATTAAAATTAAAACCATATTCAAGTCTGCGGTCCCTTGAAGCTTTGAAAAAAAAAACGGAAGACAGATATGGCCGTTTATGTCGCAAAAATTCATAATTTTCGTTGACCTAGAATCCGGAAATTTGGCATAAAGCAAGATTTTTTAGCACAGATTTAGGAATAAATCTGAAAACAGTTTGGTAGTTACTTAACAACCAAAAAAAAAAACATTTTTTTGTGATTCCAAAAATCTTCGAAACTTATTGAACTATTGACATTCATAAGTTTGTACGAAACCTTTAGTGTGTGAATTCGACTTGCTCTTGGCCACTTGTTATGTGATATCCTTGGGAATTATAACGTTTACACTGAATTACAGTCTGAAGGCTTTTGTGCTTTATTACAGTTAAGATTGAAGCAGAATTTACTCTAATTATCTTATTTAACATCTGTTATATATAAATCAATTCATTTGAACTCTCCATCTTCTGAATTTCATCATCATCATCAGCCTTTCAATGTTCCCACTGCAGGGACACAGGCCTCCTCTCTGGGAGAGGGAATGGGCTATAATCCACCACGCGGGCCCAGTGCGGATTGGTGGATGTCACATGTCTTCGAATTTTTGGTTCTAGGACATGCCGCTTTCGGTTCTTCTGAATTTATGAGGCTTTTATTTAAATAAATTAATAACAAAAACCTAAAAGAAGCAGAAGTCAGTACCAGGAACGTTTTTCATTATACTATTATTATATTAGTTATTTCTATTTGTACGAATGAAAAATAAGTATCTTGTTGCTTTGTATCGTGTACGATTCATAAGTTTTGTAAGGAGGAAACTTCTTAATACGCCATTTAAAAGAAAATAAAAATTGGTTGAAATAAATTAGGTATTTTCTTTAAAAAACATCTGTTTCATTTACTTATCTCGTACCTTACAAATAATTAATTTTATCTTAATAGGTAATGTTAAAATTGAACGTAGATACCATTTATTAGAATTATTTGAATTTATTTGGAAAAATAAATGTTGTACACACCTTCTATGACCCTCTTTTGTCTAATGCAGAAGTGAATGGATTATAAAGATATACAATTGTAATCGAACGCCGGCGTTCGCGGGTACTACAGCGAACGCGTTCGCGGGTATTAACGGAAAGTTATTTGTCTATAATAACTTTTTTTTTACGTTCTTGGATAAATATCAAAATACCATACAAAAAAAAATGAAAAAAAAAACATTATATTTTTGAAAATTCGATGACAACGGCGCGTTTCGCCAAATCATGAGCGCGAGCGCCGGCGCTCGCTTGGGTGTCAAGGGGCGTCGCACACAATAATGTTAAGCAATCATATTGCAGTAAATTTAATGTAATAAAAATAAATGCATGTGAGTGGTATTGGAGGGGAGTGGTGGCCGATTAGTAACAGCTGCGACTTACTAGTTGTAGGTCGAGGGTTCAATCTTCTTCAATGCAGTCAGGCAACTTTTTGTAATTTATTTCATCACCACTGCTCCCAAAACGGTGAAGGAATAAAAAAATCGCACTGGACCCGCGTTGTGGATTATGGCCCATTTTCTCTCTTAGAGGGGAGGTCTGAGTTCCAGCAGTTCATTAAAAGGGTGATGCTATGCATGTTAGTTTTGTTGTGTTTGCGAAACATTGCTGTGTCGCCACCAGCCAGACACTGTCGTACGGATTCAGTTAGGGTTACCGCATGGAAAAAACACCGTTGTAATATTAAAAAAAACCGGACAAGTTCGAGCTAGACACGCGCACTGAAAGTTCCGTACAAACCTGAAAAAATAGTCGCAAAAACTTTATGGATTTTAGATTTTTTCCTCTTGTGCTTTGAGATCTTACTTACTTCATGCCAAATATTAGAATTCTAGACGAATGGGAAGTAAGTAGTAGACAGACGGGTTTAATCGACTTTCACGCGGGCGAAGCCGCTAGCAGAAGTTAGTAGTCTATATACAGGGTTATTGATAAAACACTAACAACCTCAAAGACATTGCACTCATCATTTTTTTCCCCACACTAGGAATTACTCCTGTGTCGTGGGTGCGTTCACAGTAACGCCTATCTGTAGGCTATAAAAATATTTGTTCTACGCGGGAATCAAACCCGCGAAAAAAATCAGCTGTTCCCTACATTTTGACGAGATAAATGAACATAGAACAGCTGTTTTTTTTCGTTATTTCAGGTTTGAACCTATAGTAAAAGTTGTTCATAATGATCAGTACAATGACCTCTTAAGAAGTTTTTAGCATTTTACCAATAACCCTAAGCGAAATAGCACTCACTGATTAATCACGAAATCTCAGAAACTATAACACTTACAAACTTAAGCAGGTAAGTTTCTTATAGGGTGTAGACGTCCGCTGAGAACGGATTTTACGGAACTCCAGCCTTAAAGGGGATAAACCGACTTTTAAGAGGGCAAATCCGCTAGTAAGTATTAGCTACGAGTATATTACCTATATCTACAATTCATTGTATAATTCAGCTTTTCAGTTATGTCCAAAAGCAATCAATTTTGTAAACTGTAATCAGATTTATTTCGATAGTACTTTTATCAGTTTATTAACTTATCTAGCACCTGGAAAACCTTGAAACTAGGGCTGCGACTAAATGGTGTCCATTCGGTCTCATTATGTGATTTAAACTTGACGAAAGTTTCGCGCCAACCCTATAATTTGTTAGAAAAAAACTCCAGACTGTCGGATTAAGAGGAATTATGGTCTATTACTTAGGTAGTGTTTACTTGTAACCTGCTTACCCTGGCTTTAGTAGACTTTAACCCAAGCTTTTACTTAGTTTAGCGTGTACAGCTCAGTGTGTTCGTGTATTAAGTTGACAAGTTATGATACACAACAAGTCTTTACTATAAGGGTGTTTTTAATATTGTGCGGATTTCAACACGCATGCGGGATTGCCCCGCACATGTAACCCCCCGCAAATATCCTTTTCATACAATTATTTATTTTAATGCGTAGAATACGCAGGGGTGACGCGGGCTTTAATGTCGGTTAGCAGAATCACTCGCGGTGCTATTCCGCACGCGGAGTGAAATCCGAACGATTTTAAAAACATCCTAAGGCGTGAAATACGCATTCGTGACGCGGGCCTTGATCCCGCATGCGGGTCAACGTGTGATGAAATCCGCACCATATTAATAAAAATATCCTAAGTTGTATTGGTCTGATAAACTCTATGAAACATGAAGAAAGATAAAATAAAACTGTTGTTTAGCGCCTGATGGACATTAAGAGCAATAATTTGTCAATATGTAATATTGAGATAACGCAGCTCCCATTTTACAGAAACTTTCCCCATTAATCTTCTTTCTCATTCTAATTTTGACTTAACAAAAACTCTTTACAAAATAAATTCGCTATCTTGTTATCTAATATTCCTATATAACGAGAAGCGAAAGGGCGCGGACACTGAAAGAGATCTCGCGTCCAAACCGCAGCGACTCTATTATATTCGCATTTGTAAGAGGCATTAGCACGGAGCGGGTCTTCGACAACATAAAAATGTAATTACAAGTGGGAAGTTCGCCCACTTAAATATAGATTTACCCTTTGAAGAGCGATTTGATGGGCCCGTGAGGTGTTAGATCAATCATATCTCGATTGTGCCCACTCTCAATTATTCCCTGCTCAGGATTGATAACTTCATTCATTTTTCAAACGGATCCGCCGCCTGTTTTTCGGATATTGATGTATTTGTTGCGAGGGAGAGTGATTTGCTAAACGACATCCTATCTTGTTTAGGTTTTGTTATTTATTACGGTTTTTATTTTCGTCTTTTGTTTATTTAATCATCTTTTGAATGATTAATCGTGTATACTTTCTTAGAATTATAATTTTGTTTAAGTATCAATATCAGAGAATAATTATTGCCATATAGCGTGGCAATACCACCAGTCTCTTGGGTATACATTACTTAGTTTCCCAGTCGTCGACGGCGCGCACTGTTCCCGCGCGCCTCAAGGAGTTGTCAGCAAACCGTAGGAGCCCTGCAGAAGGGTCGAAGCCAACTGAGGCCAAGGGTTCGCGTTTAAAAGGAAGGCTTTGGCCCTGGTATATATGGCAACGTAGGAATGGGGTAGGTTGTTTAGTCAGTAAGAGTCTGTCTGTCACTGTTTCCCGCTCCACCCAAGGACGGGGTTTGTCATTGGATGATTTTTACCTACCATAAAAAAGTACATTACTTAGTTTACTTTAATTTTAGTTAGTTCTGTAGGTTCCTTTATTTTATTTATGTACTTAGTATTAAAAACTAATTATAATATTAACAAAAACGTTTCTTACTGTTACTTATTTTAAGAGTTTCAAAAGCAGTAAAGAGCCTCCTTACTAAAATAATTTAATCGATTTAATAAATATTATATACTTATTAGGTAGTCCGAGCGCAATCAGTGTCGTTATTGGGCATGAATCCAAGAAATGAAGGAAGTAACTCTTGAGAATCCAGATGGCAATCCAGCTTGGCATCCAGAATTGGCCGTGAAGGAACCAACACCAATCTGTGAAGAAAGGATTAGTTCAAATTAGTCAAATGCTCTTAGACATAGCGAGGACATAAAGAGTGAATCCAATTGCACTTGTTGCTCAATCTTTGTGTTATAGCTAACCAACTAAATATATAACTTCAGTGCAAATGATGTCTATATCATCAAAAAATCACTTACTGGGCAGGATTAGTGACCGAACGTTAGCTCTGCGTTCTATCTACTATCTAGGATAGTCAATAGTATACAGGGTTAGTAAAGTTACTAGTTATTTCAGTCTAATCAGAGTTCTGACGCCACCCGCGTTTCTTTATTTGGATTTTGTCTACTGGCATAGCATTAGTCTTATAATGTTCCCACTGCTACGATACAGGTCTCCTCTCTAGGAGTGGAAGTGGGCCGTAATCACCAAGCGGGCCCATTGCGTTTCGGTGAATGTTTGGTTCTAGGACACGCTGGTTTCCTGACGATGTTTTCCTTCACCGTTTTGAGAGCAGTGGTGATGAAATACATTACGTCTACTATCGAATTAATTATGTTCACTCAGATCTGTTTCATGATACTTACCAAGATCCTTCTATTATTGACAGTAGCAACAAGTGGTCCTCCGGTGTCTCCACCACAGATTCCAATACCTCCAGCGCCGCTGGTACACAGGTGGTGGCTTTGGATGACATTGTAGGTGGACGCACAGACCTGGTTGGTGATCACTTGCAAGGTCACCGACTTTATCGTTTGCGTTAAGCTAACACTGTCACCTGGTAAATCCGTACAGAATATAGAGTAAAAGGATCATGAAAAGCATAGTAGGTTTGGGTCATTTTAGACTAGCTTACATAATTTTGATGTTTCTACCCATTTAAAAATAAGTTAGAAAAAAAAAGAAAAAATCACTGGACTTGCTTCCTTTGTATATTAAAAAAATCTTGAATTGATTAAAGAATTTATTTTATATAAATCATACAAATATAAAGCCAAAATGCTGTTTGTATTTATGCTTTTTACTTCTTCACGTTCGAATTGAGGAACGTATTTTTTTGAAACGTCATAGATACACAGTTAGGTCAAATCTTGGAATAGCGAATAGATTTTCATCATCACCATGATTTTTTAAATTATTTTATTTTTATTTATGTTTTGTTGATATAATTTTCTATTATCAAGCGGCTGAAACCGCTAACAATAGCTACTAAATAAATAAAAGCAAAGCACGTTCTCAAACCAAAGACAAGTCAATTTATAAGAAACAAGTTCCGTAATAATGGTGTTTCAAGGGTTCTAAACTCATGTCGGCACTGATTGGCGGGTTCAAAATGAAGGGATATCTGGCAGTAATAATATTGATAAAACACAAACCGTCGCTAGTTATTCCATAGCCAGAGGCACCAGCGCTGCTTCCGGCGAAATTCGAGTTGATTTCACTTCCCGATGGCAAGATAATTGGTTGAATTGTCACTGGAAAATAAATAGTATTTATTTGTAGGAATGGGTTGTTGATTGAAACAGATAGAATAACAATCCAGATATAAGCAAGTAAAGGAAAATCCAGCTTTTCAGTCAAGTGGAGGGATTCATAGTCGAGACTTTTACCAACTAAAACCTTCCAGTGTCTTCAGTAACCTTTTTCATTATCTATGGATAGGCTTACGTTTTACCTCTATTTCACCTTATGATAAGAGATGGTGAGGCCAACGATGGAGCATGTTTGCCTAGAAGTAACCTATTCGCTCTCGACTTAAAGGTCCCCCGGTTATAACTGTCACGAAACACAGACTCCAGTAGGGAATTATATTTCTTGGTCTTAAGCACAATTAATGTATTCTCAAAACGTTTTTACGTATGGGTGGGACGTCCACCACGTACCGGTGATGCAAAGTCGTACTTGGTGCCCTTTGTGAGGACCACGATAAGTCCGTGGAGCGGCCTCATAGCCCTAGTACCTCTGACTTTATTTTATATAAAAAAGACAATTCTATTATTACATAGTATAAAACAAAGTTTAAGCAACTTTGTCCCTATGTAAAGTACGCAACGGATTTTGATGCGGTTTTCAATAGATAGAGTGATTCAAGAGGAAGGTTTATGATTATAATACATGCATAATATATTCAATATCAGTACTCGTGTGAAAGTGGGGTGGGTCACTAGTTTTATATAAAAAAACATTTCTAAAAGACATCCACACAGTGAATTTAAAAATTACAAACTTACATGAAAAGGTAACCTTGGTAATTCTTACGACGGCGATATCATTAGCAGCAATCCAAGGGTTGTACCCTGGGAACAGCACGACGTTATTCGTGTCCAGCCTGGTGCCTCCAGAGAAGAGGAAGTTGGCTCCAAGGATAACTTGAATATTGGTAGCAATATTGTTGCCATCGTTGATACAATGAGCGGCGGTTAGAACCCTGGAGTCAGAAATTAAGGAACCTCCACAGACTGACGTGAATATCAGTACTCTCATAATTAATCCAGCCTGGAATGAAACAGTATTATATAGTGCTTGACAGAGCGCAAAAATTAAATCATTTGCCTTTGCTAGGTACATGACTCGCAGAACTGATGGTAGATGGGGATGAAATATTTTGGAGTGCAACACAACGTTGCAAGGCTTCTCACAAGGTGGACCGATCTAGTGAGGGTCACGGGAACTGATGGATGCAGGACGCATAGGACCAATCCTTTTGGTGACACTTGGGGGAGGCCTATGTCCAGCAGTGGACGTTTTTCAGCTGAACTGATAATGATAAACTTGCTTTAGTTCCGGGTCTATCAAATGACAAAATTATTACTAAAATTGTGAAGATGGAGCTTTTTTTCACTAGGCTTTTACAGTACGAGCTGTTAGTAAAAATTTAGACTCAAATTATGATATTTGAAAAAATCATAAGGCAACAACAGACTTCGTGGCAGTCCCAATAGCATTCTACGTGTTGTGGTCGGAAGACAAGATGGCCAGTTTGTAAGTAAGTTCACATTTATGTACATTATCACTGTTTGCAAAGTCAAAGCCATTTATTTGCATTAAAAGCGAAATAAGAAAAGGGAACATACAGGTAGGAAACACACATTTCGCCGTAAGTTGGTATGCAAATAAGTATTAAAATGTGGTAAGCGGTGCTCTATAAAATTCATCACAAAAAATCCTTTTAAGAAAAATATTAAACTTTTGAGCCCCATTATCAAAGTCGAAAGGTTAAATCTCCTGAACTCAAGTCAATTAAATATTCAACCTATAACATACTTCTGGATTCACATGAAACTTGCAGTTAAGGTAGTAGCTTAAGATAAATGGAAAAGCAAAACAAATTATATAAATTGGGAACGCTAACACAATCTTTCATTGAATAAATAGTTGTATTTCATTTTGTTTTGTGTATAGATGTTGATTTTTATTTAATTAATTAATAAAACAAGAAAAATGTAAATCTTCATATTCAAATTCGGCTAAGAATATGGCATCATAAAACTCGGCCTTTATGTGTATAAAGTTTTAAACTCCTGAGCTTTAAGCGAATGCACACATATTGTCTTTCATGCCTTTAATTATGGTATTCGAAACGTTAATTAGTAGAGTTTTTAATAGTTGTATTATATCAAATGAATTTACCTGGTAAGGCACTGATAAAACAGTCGTAGTGGAGCCGCCAATTATTCTGCTCTGGGGATCTGACGATTCACTTTCAAATTTTTTGAGCCTGAATGCTTCAGGAATTCCAATTCTACGGTGGTAGTCATAAACACCATTTTGGAGTGGGTTTGGTTTGTCAGCAGCCCTAGCGACTACTACACAAAATAAAATAACTCCAAACACAATCTTCATGTTGATACACTTGTTTTTCTTAAAATGGATTCAAAACAGCAGCAACTTGTTTTTAAACCTAAAATTGGACCTCCCGATAGGATAAATGTAATCGATAAAAAAAGATTAAAAATTATTCAATTATCAGTGATTAATTGGTTTAATCTAGTTAATTCGCTGCATAATGGTATATTGTGAATGTTTTTATCACAAGCGTATTTTATTTACGTTTCTTGTGGAATGTTTGATAAAACAGGGTGGGTATGATATTGCGTCGGAATCAATTAACTAAATAAAAAACTAATTTTTAACGGGTTCAGTTGAAAACAAACTGCACGTCAATGAAATGAAAATGTTGCGATTGTCGGCTAGTGTAACGGCAAGGTACGCAATGAATACAAAAGAGGCTTTTTCAAAGTTGCGCCCATAGGAGATAAGTTGTAAGAGAGACGTATGCGTTGGTTCGGACATGTGATAAGAAAGAAGGCCCTAGCGATCCCAGAAATGAAAAAAGGAAGAGAGCGCCCCCTAGCTACGTGGTGAACAATTGTATCCAAGGACCTGAAACGAGCTCAGCTGGACACAGAGACAACCCAGGATAGACTATCCTGGCGCCTAAAGACGAGGAGAGCGTCCCCCAAATGAAGGGATAAGGCAAGGAAGAAGAAGACGAAGTTGAAAACCAGCATCAGTGAACTACAACGTAGTTGTCTGACATTTTTCATGTTTTTGATATTTGGCACATTTTTGTTTGGTTGAATTTCTACTTATTGTTTCTACTGTATGTATTTTTTCTTCTAATTACTCATTCAGGTACACAGATATGTCACATATCTGTGAGATGGTATATATTGTTGAATATACTCAGTAACAATTAACAGAATTCTCATTCGGGCATTGTATTGTGCCACAACAAATTCTAATTGAAACTATGCAGATAGCAAAATAAACAAAAGATTGAAAGAGTTTGCTTTGATTGCTTTGACTATGACTTGATCAACATAATATAACCCACATTTCACCACCAATTCCACTGTATCTGACCAGTCGCACTTTCAAATAAGCGAAACGTTATGAAAACGGCAATGTGGCCAATAAAACAAATGAAGAAAAGAAAAGAGCTTATAATTGTTTTGTTACCTCGTTTATTTTCAAGTTCAAACGATAGATAACTGAAACTAAATTGATTATTTCTTTTTAGCAATTCTAAATGACATTTTGGTACTCAATTCAGAAATACTTTCAGCAAATAAATTAGCAAGGAGCGCTAGCACGACAGCTAATAATTGTATGTATAGTATGGTTAGAATATGTTGGCTACTTTGAACTTAGGCTTTCGGAAATATGCGCCATACACGAAAAAATACGCAATATGCATTCGCCATAGTTGTGATTCTTAGAAAAAAATATTGCGCAGCCAAACATTCGACATTTAGAGCGTTCAATATATACGTATTTTGACCGTAATGTACGTACATCACCCAACTAACAGGCGTTCTAATTTAGTATTGATACCCATTCGAATTTCAAGACCCGCATTCACTACATCATCTAAAAGCTAAGACGCGGGAACAACTCCCATTAGATCGTGAAGATTAAATGGATGTGGACGACCGCGGTATTATTCGTAATGCTTCATAGAAACTATTAGAGGAATATTGGCTAATTGGGGCACGTACGGTAGTACTACTACCTCGTTTCACTAAGTGCAGGAGCTGTGGCGACCGCTTTTAGAGCCATTTATAATGTACGTCGACAGACTTGGGTTTGCTCCCGGTACAGGGCCGGCTTTACCTAGTGCAGGGTGTGAGGCGCACACGGACGCAGAATCTTAGGGGGCGCTGGGCTGAGTGGTGCTTGAGTCCTACGGTGAAATAACTACAACTGTGTGCATAAGGAATTAAATCAATAACCCAAAAAAAACATTTCTCCATAAAATATACTACTATAGTTCGTTTTTTAATTCTAGACTACGATTTGACAACTCAGTATGTCACACTCTAGAAATATGTTCCCAATTTTCTGGAGTTTGACATTTTATGTTGTTAAATCGTAGTCTAGGATTAAAAAACGAACTATTCTTCTCGATATCATTGTAAATTGCACAAATCACGCCCGAATTTCCATTTGAAAAAAAAAGTTGACAGTGTCATAAATATTAACCACAAAACATTTCCAAATAATTTGAAATAAGTTTTTTTAAGTGTGACTTGGGATATATTTTCATTATTTTTATCCGCATCTCTTCTAGAGGGCGCCAAGGTATTGTTTGTACACGGGCGCTCCGCAGGCTAAAGCCGCCTCTGTCCCGGTAGCACGCGTAAATACAAGAACAGACAGTAATATTGTTATGTGTGAGTGTATGCCTCATTAGAGATTTACGTTAGTAGGTTAATAGGCTTGTGCTTGTTTGTTGAATGTCTTATGATCATCCAATTCTAGACTGCTTAAGATTTATTCGAATACCTTGTTATTGAACCTACTGTCAGCTTAGATGTAGGGATAATGATGGTTTATAAATATGTTCAAGAATTTGTACTAGTGATTTACAGTGATGCTCTTATTATAGCTGTTTACCATAAACATCTATTTACATCTATTTTACCTCTTGTTTGCTTACGGAAGATGGCAAGCTGTTCCTAAAGTATATTTTTCAGAAAGTTTTAATAGATTTTTTTTTTATTAAGCGATTTTAAATTCTGAGTTTTATTCGTTTTTTTTTATGGTAGGTAACAGTTTCAGACTCTTACTGACAAACAACCTACCCCGTAGTTTTACTCGTTCGATTAGACGAAACTGATAATCAAGTACGTCTATGTGCCAAGTAAGTTCGCGTTTGTATAGTTTTTTATTAGTGTATACAGTTTTAAATAAATATAAACAAAAGGTTTTAATTGTAATAATATTTTTTTATATCATAAAAAATACAGAATGATATAAATCAAAATTCACCATTATAATATTCGACATACAAAGTATATACAACTAATTACTAACTAAAATCTAGTTATTGAGATCGGATCCAGTTGACGTAGGAAGAAACCCGGCTGAAGGCAGAAGGTAGACCAGCCTCACACCCACGGCTTGAGCCGAAAGAAGCCAAACCGATCTGTAAAAACAATAAGAGTAAGTATCAAGACTGATCAGACTAGTTAATTTAAGCAGGACTTTTGTTATCGTGGATACGTTTTTTTATGGTAGGCAAAAATCTCCCAATGTCGCATTACGCCCTTGGGCGAAGCGGGAAACAGTGTCAGACTCTTACTGACAAAATACTCCATCCAGTTCCTTCTTTGCCCTTCGCACTGGGGCCAAGCCTTTCTTTCAGAAAGAGGCCCTGGGCACCAGCAGGTTTCGACCCTTTTGCAGAGTCCCTTTGGTTTTGCAGAGTCCCTATGATGTCGTGGATAGGTTCAAGAACATGTTAAACTCACATACACAGGACATCCACATCCGGAGTACCTATAATGATGCTATTAATTCAACCAATCACAGAAGTCTTTGACAAATGTGACGAGGTTTTCGACAATCTTACTCGTTTCAAACGTCAGTTCTTACGTCAAACGACTTCTAGAGTCGCTCGAAAAAAAAATTGTCGATAACAATGATGTTGCAATTATATTTTTGATTAACACTAATCTTTCGGATTAAGTCCGCCTATGTACCACTACTGTACATGATGATTAAATAAATAAATAAATAAATAATCGAACGGATTATTATCTCAAATTTAGACTGATTATAATTATTTTTCTTGTCTACAGAGGACGATAATAAAACCGGTCAAAAGCGTGTCGGGCTACGCTCAGTGAAGGGTTTCGTAGTATTCCGTCCGTTACAAATTTCTCACAAGGTGACAGAACCTTCAAATTAAGACTTGACAGCACGAAGTAGCCCAAAGTATAGGACCATCTCTCGGGAAATTGGGTTACCAATTTTTACGTATTAGACGAGTTATGTACATTGGGTAGTAATTTTAAAAGAATGATTAATTTTTTCATTTGAAAGAGCACGTCTTACATTTTTACGTTATGGTAAGGCCCTTGAAAATATTTTAAAAAGTTTTCATAAATGGTCAATCAATAATATTTAAAAATATTTTTCAAAATCTGGTTCTGATGATGGGATCTATCTAAAATTTAAGCAATTACAGGCAAAAAGTAACTTTTGATGAAGTGGAACCGATGAAAAAGACCAGAAATAGCTAATGGAACTTCATACTCACATAGATATCACAAAAAAGATACTTAAACGATTGTGCCAATACAAATAAATAAATAGTTGTGAATAATTATGTTGAAAATGGTATCATTGAAGTGACCTGATGATGATAATTAATCAATGTATCCTAGCCGTGATTGGTCTTTAAAAGTGCCATGAGACGAACTTTGGCTATGAGGTACTATCGAACTGATCTGATGTTGGAGCCAGAAGGTGGAAGGGGGACACAGGAACTTTATATTTTTAGTGTTTTTTTAGTGAAGTCGGTATTATTTTTGTGTAAACTCTTTTTTACGTTTATAATTGACAAAAGATGATCTGGACTTTGTCACATTTCCGGAAGTCACAATTGCATCGAAACGATAACATATCGATATACGACGCATACTGTTTTTTTCATTAGTTCAATGCCCGAATATTTTTTTTTTGGCATTCATGCTGATGGTTTAAAGAATCAGATTTGGAATGATTTCTTTTGAATCTTAGTACAAATATTATTTATCATGTAGGTAATATATGAGACTATAATCTATAACTTATTTTCGAGTTATTATTCTGATTTGCTCGTTATTAATTGCAATAGACTCAACATAAAGTTCAGAAGAAAAGAAAAAGCGTGTTGTTGTATCGATCACGAATAACACGGTATTTTCCCTAAAATTAAATTAAGTGCCTTGTGAATAACTAATAGCAATGTTGTTTGGAAGCAATGAAATGTATGTAGGAAGCTTCCTGGAGCCTAGGAAAACTGAAACTGTTACCGCGACTCTAGGAATAAGGCAAGGAAGGTACGGGGTAGGTTTTTTAGTCAGTAAGAGTCTGACACTGGTCTCCCGCTCCGCCCAAGAGCGGGTTTCGTCATTCGATGATTTTCACCTACCATAAAAAAAAAAATCAGTAGGAAGCTAACATGTATAACATCTAATATTAGTGATTTTTAAAAGCCATTGAAACTATCACATGACCTAGTTTTGCATTTGGGCGTTGTTGAGTAAACGCTCTATAGTAGCGTGGGTATTGTTTTTTCTAATGGAAAATATCAATAATATTTTGCCCGGTCTGCAAACGAAGCTCTGCCTCGTTGATGAAGAGGTCAAGTGCATCTGTTGCGTGAGATGAGATTTGGTTTACCATCAGCTGTCAACTCACTCATTTATTTATTTACTATTTTATACTTTACTAGCGACCCATCCCAGCTTCGCACGGGTACAATGGTCATCTATTATGCACGGGTACAATGGTGATATTAAATATATTATGCATTTTATAAATACCTTCCTCTTAAATCGCTCTATCTACTAAAAGCACCGTATCAAAATCAGTTGCATAGTTTTAAAGATCTAAGCATACGTACGGACAGACAGCGGGAAGCGACTTTGTTTTATAGGTACTATGTAATGATTTATTTATTTATTCTTCATGCAACACAAGGTACTTTTATTTTATTTTATTTACATCGGCAAACATACAGTATTAACAGCTAACAAAAACACTATGTACGCAACTATTAACCAATTACATGTTTTCGCATTTAGTTATCTAGGTATGAAGAACACGCTTGAAAGAGAAAAAATAAATAAAAAGGTGATTATGAATTATAGTAAGTACAATAATAATTAATTCATGCAGTGCTAAATGGAACAGCTATCGAACCAATGTTTTGTAAGTAATCGTTTGAAAACATGAGGCTTAGTAACGAATAAGTCAAGTTCAGAAAAGTCGACCAGACTATTGTAGGACTTTGCGCATCTTATAAAGAATGAATTCTGTCTGTAATTAGTGTAACAACGGGGAAAGTTTAGAAGAAGGAAGGGTGTTCTAGAAGATCTAGTGGGAGCGCGTAAAACAATCTTGGACAGAAGTTGTGGGGCGTCGAGGAAAGAGATATCTGATATATTCCTCCTTTCCTTAAGTGGTAGTAAATGGTACCTTTTGCATCTCAATTCATAATTATGGTCGTGGGTCTTACACTTATACTGCAGGTATCGCTTAAAGTTACGCTGAATAGATTCCAGTCTTGAAATATAGATGTCATACATGGGATTCCAAACCTGCGAACAGTACTCAAGTGAGCTACGGACGAAGGAACAGTATAAGATTTTAATTATTTTGATATCTGAAAACTGGGAACAAGACCTTTTTAAGAACCCCATGGCTTTGTTAGCTTTATTTACAATGTAATCTACGTGCCTCTCATAGGTAAGTTTGGAATCATGTATCACACCTAGATCTCGTATGTAATCTACTCGTTTCAGCTGGTCATTCTTTAAAGTGTATGTATGAGATATGATGTTGGCTTTGCGAGTGAATGTAATTGAGTAACATTTTGATACACTGAGTTCCAGATTATTTAACTGACAATACTTTTCAAGCCTATAGAGATCATGTTGCAAACAATAGCAGTCTCCGAGATTGTTTATGCGTTTAAAAATCTTCATATCGTCTGTGTAAAGTAGGAATAATGAATTTTGAAAGCACGTGTGAATATCGTTTATAAAGATATTAAACAGCAAGGGCCCAAGAAGCGATCCCTGGGGCACTCCTGAAGGGACCATATACCGCTTCGACACAACACCATTGACTACAACAGCCTGGGAACGATTCCTTATGTAAGATGTTATCCACCGGTATAAATTACCATGAATACCTGCATGAAATATTTTTTGTAAAAGTATGGTATGGTCAATACGGTCAAAACATTTGCTACAGTCGGTAAAAATACAATCTACCTGCCCTCCATCGTCCATATTTGTTGTAGTGAAGTCGATAAAGGACAGCAGGTTGGTAGTGGTTAAACGATTTTTAAGAAAACCGTGTTGTTGGGGAATAAATGTTGAAGAAAAAGTGCTGTAAACTTGCGTGTAGATGATGCGTTCAAGTATTTTACCAAACAGACATAATTTAGATATGGGTCTGTAATTATTGATGGCACTTTTATTCCCACTTTTGTGTACAGGTGTTATGTACGCATATTTCCATATACTGGGGACAATTCCTTCCGTAACAGAGCGCGTGAAAATAATCGTAAGAGGCTTAACCAATCCTTTGGCACACTTGACAATAAATAGTGGCGGTATGTCATCGGGACCCGCGTCTTTAGTGAGATCCAAAGATTCTAAAAGCCTAAGCAGGTGGTTGGAATTGATTTCAATCTCGCCTATGTTTATTGCAGAGTCAGTAGGAGCATTAAAAAAATTTTGGGTAGTCGGGTTTTGGCCTGCAGTGGAAAGGAAATTGGACTGGAAGTACGCTGCGAAAGCATCACTGATTTCATCATTTGTGGTATAGTAACGACCATCAAATGACATACTGGACGGGAGAGTGTTAGTGCCCTTTTTGTTCGCTTTTATGAAGGACAAAGGTACAAAGGTATGACTTAATGCTTAATGATTGTACACCTTATAATGTGGGCAGGATATACTTTTGCAGAACCAATGGGTACAATGCGTGGTTTTATCGCAGAGCAGTTTATACTCACCACAACATTTCTGTTACCGATTCTTACGGCGAGAGGTCCACCCGAGTCTCCATTACAGGTTCCTCTGCCACCCTCACCACTAGCACAAATATTAGTGTCTCGGATAAAACCCGAGAACACTCGATCACACTCGATGTTGCTGATGACTGGTAATGTCACAGAGCTGATTGGCTGGTTATTGGCAATGGTTCCATCTGAAATTTAAAAATATTTTACTATCTTTTAAATAAGACACGATAGACGAAGAAGTAAGTGCTGATAAGCCATAGTTGTTTGGTGTAAAATGCAAGTTTTTTATGCGTGTTGGGTTTTCCAGGGTAATTTCGGATTGCGTAAAACCGATTTTAATCATTCTTTTTTAATTTGATTTTATTTCTTGTTTATACGGTTAAATTACAAACTTAGTTTAAACTTGATTTTGTATTTTTTTTCTAAAAACTGATCCTCCCATCAAGTTCAAATTAATTTTCAAAGAAAGTCTTTATAAAGTTTTACTTTTGTGATTTTTTTCAAATTTTCTAAATTTATGGTTCAAAATTTAGAGTTTACGTAACACGATTTTTAAGCCTTTTGGAGCCACTCATTCCGAAAATATTAATATTATCAAAAATTCTTTTTCCACATTTTGTTTTTGCATTTTGTTGGCGTGATTGATATACATATTGATCAGAGCTTTAAGCTTTCTAGTACTAAAGATCACTGACATTATCCGCGGATGAACACACAGACAGACATATCGAAAATTTCAGGGTTCTAGTTGACTACGGAACAGTCAATTCAAGATAAATTTACCTTAGGCATACTAAAAAAAATATCTTTAAATAAATTCATAAACTACACTTTTTTCAATAAGATGTCAAGGATATTGTAGATCACGTAAAAGAGCGATTTCCTATACAAAAGTATTTAAGTAAAGGTACTAGTCCTGCAAAAGCAAGTGAAAAATCGAAGAATTTACGTAACACTATTGCACATACCTGTCCTAGTTAAGCCGAATCCAGAAGCGACAGCTTCCCAGCCGACGAAGTCGTCATTGATCTCGTTACCAAGTGGTAGACTGATCGGCCGGATAGTATCTATAACAAAAAAATGTATAGAGAAATGGTAAAATTTTAATTGACAAAGAATATCCCCATGCATGTAAAGGATCAATGATGTCTAAATCAACAAATATATTTGAATTTTATTTTTTTAAATTCCTAATCAAAAATTATTTGTTTAATGAGAAAAATACCAGAAATGGCAGATAAAAAGTGTAATGTTCTTGAATATCTGAACTAACATAGAAATAAGTGATAATAATATACAATGTGGACCAAAAGTAGTCTTTAAATAAACAAACAATTAAGTTATTAAAAATCATTTTTCTTGGTTACTTACTACTGTAAGTAACGGTGTCCACCCGTATGACAGCGATATCGTTGGCAAGGTTCGATGGATTCCATTCAGGGTGAACTACGACATTGCTTGTTACAATGCGTAGTCCACCTCTGAATAAGGTGTTTGACCCCAGAACCACAGTGAAATGTTGGGCAGTGAAGACACCATCGTACTGACAGTGAGCAGCAGTCAAAAGACGAGTTGAAGATATCAGAGTAGCTCCACAAACTGATGTGAAGATCGGCAGAATTTGGACAATGACTCCAGCCTGAAATACAAGATAAGAAGCTACAGAAGTATGTGAAATTGGATGGAAGTCCGACAAACCTTCATTGTCAAGGGAGAATCCTTTTACCAGACAGGCGTTGTGTCTAAACTGCAGAGTATGGTAATGACATTACACGAGGAGAAGACCAGTGGAGTAACTGCTAATGTCAATGTCATAATTTTTTTAAATATCTATAGGAACAGAATATAATTCGATGATAAGAACACCAACAGAATAGTCATTTGGCAAAGACAGCTGGGTGGTTGCTTGATAGTGGTTTCGAGACTGTTGCATACTAAAATTATCAAATAGCCCGAAGAACATTGTTACCGCAATGTGTATAGTATATGTGGCATCTCGTAAACATGTCATATACTATACACATCACGCACAATAAAGTCGTAGCATTAGTTCGATTTGTGGCGACATAGACTGCAACAAAGACAAGTACACAATGCTGATGATTAAAGATAAATCATATAAGGGGCAATTTTTATTGCGGGTCATTAAATTTTAGCAGTCGGTAAACATTATACAAATCATACGAGTAATAATAAAGATTAAAAAGTCTTATCGTAAACAGTAGTACTAACATATCTTAAGGTAGATACAAATATTATGCGATAAATGTAACATACGATATAGTCACATGAATGATATTAAATTAGTAATACTTAGAACATAAATCATGAATTGTTTATTCATAACTACATGCATGAAACAGACACTACAAATGTAATACTAAAAGACATACCAGATACGGAGTTTCGGTGATATCAGTAACTTGTCCTCCAACGATCTTGTTTTGAACAACTTGATTATTTTCTAAATTTTGAATCTTTCTAGCTTTGGGTATACCCAAACGCCTGTGATAATCGTATATAGGATTATCTTTCGGAACTATTTCCGCAGCAAACACGGCTACTGTCAAAGTGAAACATACAGTTCCAATAAACATTCTCATTTTGATATCAAAACTCGAATTAGTAGTAACTTGTTTCAACTTATATATTGTTTTGAATCTTATCATGCAGCGATGTAATCCTATCTAAATTGTGTCGATAAAATCAGCCATAATTCATGGAAAATATGCAGAGACTTAGTAACTAATGAATAAATCAGAATTGACCAACCTCTTAGTCAAAGTGTGTTTTCTTAACTGTATTCGTTTATTATTGAGATTCTTCTTGGATAGCAAGCTTTATAAAAGACATACCTTGTGCGTATGGTATAAAACTTGCTTGCTAACACTTTACTCGTTTACGACGTAAGGAAGTGAAGTTTAAGTGAAGTTTTAGCTGTTAGCAAAATTAGTGGTTCTCACTAAGTCCGATGCCTACCAGAGCTGCCGGGTTAATCGAAAGAGAAGTCAAAAAAGAAATTGAAGGAACACAATACGTTTTAATCAGTAATGATACTCATTCTCGCTCAATAAGGCCAGACCGCGCCAGACTTTGATTGAATACAGAGCGGGAAAAAATTTCACTCCTTAAAAAAAACATATCGCCACAAACTCGAAGTGAAGCCCTTTAAAGAGACGATCGAGTTTTAAAAAGAAATTCGAAGACACACATTTTTTAGTTGGACAGAAATAATTGAATTACGTCGTGCAATAATATGTTCTGGTACCTTTTTCGACTCTGTTTCGATTTCCTTTAACTGTATTGCTAAGTCAGTTGAATATCGTTCCATGCTCTATGCGTATGCATTATTAGGTATTCGGAATCTACCTTTCTGGCGGCTCAAAATAGGTTTTTCCTGGGTTTCCCCAACTCGTTCGATCGATTGGCAATCGCATTGCGTAAATATAAAATATACTATCACTATAACTAAGATATATCACTGTGATTATTAGGCTCATTAAGCTAGTTTTAGATAAGATCTTCACATAGATAATATTAGTTTTACCGTGGTATTTGTATACACTGTAGAAGTGTAACGTCGGGGTGAAATTTCGCTGCCGTAAGAACGATACCGAGAGTGACAACCGCATCCTGCACTGGATTTTCCAGCATACCGGTGATAAGTTCCTTCTTTGAGAAGTGATTAGAGAGGTTCTGCAGCGTTCTCACTTTCCTCCGGATGCCTTTTCTCATTACACACGGTTGTTACGGAAGGTATCTGTTTGGGATTTGACAGAAAGAACACGATGCAGCAACACTCAGTAGAGGTAATCCCAGCTTGGACAGAGAACCATCGTGTCCTCTTTGAAGTTATTGTTTAAATTTGACATTTCTTTAAGTCTAGCTTTACGCTAAACCGATGTCGTGCAATGCGTTAAGTTCGATTTAAGCTTAAGTCGAGTTTAAATCACACTAAATCTAGATTTAACTGAGACGTGCAAGCCGCCCTAAGAGTGTAAGTAAGAGATCTGCCATTTCTTTCAGGTTTATAATTTAAGGCTATTTCAAGAAAAATAACTAATACGCCTAAAACGGTGTAAATAAATGATAATATTTGTTTAATTACAAATGCAGAATTGGAAGATTAGGAAATAAAATAAATGTACTTTATACAGAACGATAGACAATAATTTATTGTAAACATTTTGTATATATTAACGTAGAAGGAGATTATTGGGACTGGATCCAGCTGACGAATGAGGTTATTCTAGCGTAGGCAGCGGGGAAGCCTCTGGCACAACCGTCCGCGGCACCAAATGAAGTTGCGCCGATCTGCAAGTAAAAAGTTTTTTTAACATGAATAAAATTGATCTAGTTTCATTTGGAGTTATACAACGTTTAACGTTAAATGCGCAATACCTGAAAATGGTTTCCTCAGAATAACGAGCAGAACCAATTTAACCACTTAATATTGGTCATATTTTCTCCAGTTTTATATTACACTAAACAAAATCTACATTATTATTTACATTTCTATTTATTAATAAACCAAGCTATCACCTTCGCAAACCTGTCAAAATTGTTCAACGAACTAGAAAAGTTGTCGCCCAATATAAATTTACTCAAACACGGTATAATAATAGTTCTTATTATAGAAATTATCAGAATAAAAAACTAAAAGAGCACATAAAACCTTAACATTTTTTAAATTATTTCTCATAAAATCATTTGGATTATCTGAGGGTTTGCGCATTTAACGTTACTCGTTGTATTAGGTATGGAAAACATCATTGTTTCCTTACCAAGATCCTTCTGTTGTTGCTGGTGACGACCAGAGGGCCACCGGAGTCACCGCTGCAAGTGCCCCTGCCGCCAGCACCGCTCGTGCACACGTTGCTGTTGTGCACCCATGGGCCGAAGACAGCGGCGCAGTCAGCATTCGTGATGACAGGCAGGGTTACGGAGCTTAGGCGCTGGGTGGAACTGATACTACCACCTGATAAATGGGTAATAAATGGTTATAAAAAAAAAATGTAATATCATGAAATATAAAAAAGCCAAGCAACAAACACGGCTTACACACGGTTTTGATCATTATAATTCCGCGGTGGGTCGATTCGGTATGTGAAATACTATCGATTTGTAAAGATAAAATTAATAATAAAGTATATATAACTATAAGTATATACGAAATTAATTTCTCGAAGTAAACGACAACTGAGCGCGTCAGTGACCTATAGGTGGTTAGCCGACCACTACCTACAGGTCATTGACTTACTCAACAGCAAATTTAGCCGTGTATAGACTATAGAGTAATGAATTTACCGTCGACAGTCAGTCCGTATCCGGAGGCCAAAGCACTTGCACCGTTAAAGTTGTTGGAGAGCTCATTGCCGCTGGGAAGGGCGATGGCCTGGATCACATCTAAGAACAAACGAAAAATATAAAACAAGTTATTAATCATAAAAATATTTCAGATAAAGGAGCAATCAAGTAAAGTATACGTACTACTAAAAGTAACAGCGCTGATGCGGAGGACAGCGATGTCATTAGCAGCAGTCGAAGGACTCCAGCTGGGGTGTACAGAGATGTCCCTGGTGACGATACGGTTACCACCGGAGAAAAGAGTGTTGGATCCGAGGACGACGGTGAAGGAGTTAGCGGTGATCACACCGTCATTGTGGCAGTGAGCAGCGGTCACGAGGCGGGTGGGCGAGATAAGAGAAGCACCGCAGACGGATTGGAAGATGACCAGAATTTGGATGACAAGGCCAGCCTAGACAAAACAAATGCAAAAACTGTTTTTTTAAGTGGTTACTCATAGACTAAAATAAAATATTCCTGGACAGACTACATGACACGTACCTATTGTTTTTTTTCTTATTGGAATTTTATTGATATTTTTATAGTCCAAATATGAGAACGCGCTAGGTTAGCGCGCCCCAACGTTGACCGCATCGTCAATTTCCATCAGGTTTTTTTTTATGGTAGGTAAAAATCATCCAATGTCGAATACCACCTTTGGACCGAGCAGGATACAGTGTCAGACTCTTACTGACTAAACAACCTATCCCGTTCCTTCCCTGCCTTATCCCAGAGCCCTGGTGTTAGACTTTTGCATCAACCATTGGCCCCAGGAGGCTTCGACCCTGTAGGGCTTCCTTCAGTTTGTTGACAAGTCCTTGAGGTGCGCGGAAACAGTGAGCGCCGTCGACAACTTGGGCTCGATTTGGACTGTCACCCGACTACCGGACGGGGGGTACTCATTGCTCGCTTTCCGCAAGCCTGCGCCTACGGTAGCCGGAAATCGGCAACGGAATCTCGGCGGCGGCGGCGGCGGCTGCGGCGAGAGCATTGTTGCCTTTGCCTGCGGTCAGCTTCTTAGCATTACTGCTTCGCACTTTCCATCAGGTGAGATAGCGGTGAAGCGCGAACCTATCCACAATTAAAAAGACGCACACCCCAGAACTAAACGCACGAAATGCAATGTAATTGTTTTTTTACTATTTTTTTATGCTTCGCGTTTGTATTTGGTTAGTAAAATAATGAACGAGCGAGACTGAGCCGATAAGACAATAGTTTTATCAGTCTCGTGATAGTATTAACGTCACCAATCTTGTGATTATTAATGCTAATTAAAAATACGGTAATAATAATAAAAACAAATCAGATTTAATATTAAAATTAAAGTTTCGTATGCGGAGATTTTTATCATTCAAAATCTCATCTTCTCTGAACAATAACTAATGAATTTATCCACAGGGTTTACGATTTGATCTATTTATTGAAGTTCTAATCTAGCATTTTTAATTTATATCATTTTTATCATAGTACTGTTTGTTATAATAATGATGAACAAAAACACAAAAAAAAAAACATACAAACATTCGAACATAGTACCTTCTCCTTTTTGTGAAGTCGGTAAAAATAATTTACACTGAGGTTTTTTATGGTAGGAAATGATCCAATTTAATTTCTTGTTCTAGGGTTTCGGACGGTCTTATTTTATTCAACGTAAATGTTGGAACTGAATCATTTTTCAAGAAGAAAATCAAAGAAATACAAACAAAACGTTACCTGGTAAGGAGTTGCGGAGATATCAGTCACAGATCCTCCGACGATTCTTTGGCCGCTGACAGCTGCATCTTCTAGCGAAGATTCTTCCAGCTTCTTGATCTTAGCAGCCTGAGCAATACCGAACCGTGTGTGATAACCGAATACAGGGTTCTCGGCTTCAAGAGAACTGATCTCCAAACCAGACACAGCTGCAGCCAAAGCCAAACACACTCCTAGAAATAGTTTCATTTTGATGAAAATCAGATTAGCCAGTGACTTTATTCATAAGTCAAAACATTATTTATAGCCTAATTACCACATTATCTTTTAGTTAATTACGTCCAATCTAAATCTCCATTGATTACAAAAGTTCAAGCGCTTTGTCACTACAAATATAAGTAGTCGTATACCTACAGGTGTTAAAGAAATGAGTGGTTAAATTGTAGGAACTCATTCTGCTCATATAGACGAACTATGACATCTATATAACATATAGACGAGATGCTAAAATTTTCATTACGCACTAGTGCAGTAATGTAGCCTGTAACCTTTTGGTTCAGCCTATTTGTTCGCAAACAAACGAATACGAAAAAAAATAAATTAGGTGTTCGTTCAATTCTTACTTGCTTATTTTATTCAATTTCGGCCATTTTAACTCGTAAAAATGATTTATTTATAAAAAAATAATAATGTATAAATCGTTCGTTAAAATAAAAAAAAAACTTTATTCTTTATGGTCTACCTGCGGTTTTTGGCGTGATTTCATCGAGGCTGTATTAATTAAATAAAATCAAATATAATAAAATCGATAATAGTAAATTAACAATTAATAGTGTTTTTGAAAAACACTAGTAAATGTTAATGTACTATTATTGCTTTTCAACATCGACTCCTTCGCTGCACTTTTATCGGCGCCTCCTACGAAGCAGTGATAATATCGAAGGAAATAATTAATCCGTGATTCCCTTTTGTGGAAAACACACTAATTTAATTTTGTAGTGACACTGTTATTGATTGTGACACCATTTTTGTTGTTATGCAGCGCTATTTACGGCGATGATTGGAACTAAACTTTCAAAGCGGCATATCAACAATGCGTCGTTTCGTATGCAGGCTGTTCACTAAGCCGTTTTGATAAACACGCGGGTAGCAGTCAGTTGTTTAAAAAAAATTAGGTACCTATTTTTTTGGTAATGACCAAACACATTTTCCTGTTGTAGATTAGGTCTAAATCTACAAAGGATTATATTGTCATGATATCTACAATTAATTGGGTAAAACCACGTCCAAGTAGGTACAATGGTCAACAAATCATCAATATGATCTGAATCAAATATTTTCCAAAATATTACCGCATGTTCATGTAAAGATTAGAGATATTAAACTGGGAATTTCCACCCTTCGTGTCAGACTTTTACTGACTAAAACAACACTTGTGTCTTTCGATTGCCTTTTACGTTGAAAAAATCAGAAAAAAAGATGTAAACAGCTTCGTCGGATGTAAAATTTTGATAAATAAATAATTGTTTTCTTTCTACCAAGTTCCAAATTGTTTTATTTATTTCATTTAAATTGATTTATTTCCCATAAAACAAAGCAAACCGTAATTTTGACAAGAACTTAGAAGAGAAGAGTTCAGGATATTGATAAAAAATCTGGATTGTTAAAGGTTTATGATGAAATTCAATTTAAAATGTGTCACTTTCCGGTTTTTCATCAAAAACCTAATTTTATGAAAAACCTGCGACATATATATTATACTGGTTGCCCGCCTCCGGTGCAATCGAATACAATTTTAATTTCGATTTTTTGTAAGTTTCTTTTGTCTAACCTTATTCAGATTATTACGTACTAGCGACCCGCCCCAGCTTCGCACGGGTACTGATATTGAATATATTATGCATGTATTATACACATAAACCTTTCTCTTAAATCACTCTATCTATTAAAAAAAGCCGCATCAAAATCCGTTGCGTACTTTTAAAGATATAAGCATACATAGGGAATAAGCAACTTTATACTATGTAATGGTGATGATACACAGAAAAGAATGAGAAAATGAAAGCCAAATAGGTATAGCCGTTCGACATTCAACAATTATTTTTCATTTATATCTATCTAATTTTCGAAGTCGGTTAAAAACGTCATTGTCGTTGTTAAAATAAACGGTGCCTCGTTTTTTTCCCTTAATTTTGTACATACTGTATGAATAATTTTCTTTCAATTACCGTAAAAGGCGTAACTTTGCATCATAACATCAGGAAATTAAACACATTTTTCTTTTTAAAAGGTGGTATATATCGAGTCATCAGACTAGAATATTTTATCTAGTAAATTACATTAAGGTATCTATAACAATAGAAATAAAACATAGATTTTCAGATTTAGTAAAAGATTATAGATTTCCTAGGATCCAGCTGTTGTATGAGGTGACTCTGGCGTAAGCCGCGGGGAGACCAATTGAGCAACCAGCTGCAGCGCCGAACGAAACGACACCGACCTGTAAGCAAGTACAGCCATTTTATTAGCAAAGGGTTCATGAATTCTCTTTAACCAGCTGGGTCGAACATCCCAACCAAATACTCCACCTTGTCGGCGCTTTCTGTCACCATTCGCATACGCATAAGCCTGGTGAATGGGACTGCAATCCGACCCAAGCGGTTAAAGGATTAAATCAAACCTTATTCGATCTTTATTATACGAGTAAGAGGTGGGTTTTCTATAATATTGGCAGTCGACGTAACAAAGTTGTTACTGAAATAATTCTTCAATAGTAATATTAAAAAATAAATTCAAAAGTAACTTTCGTCGTCAGCCTTTTCATCATCATCATTTAAGCCGAAAGACGTCCTCTGTTAGGCGACTGATAGGCGTCCTCCAAGCGTCGTCACAACGACCGGTCCTGTGCGTCTCGCATTGATACGCGGTACGCGGTCGCCACCCCACAGCGTTTCGGCCCCAACGGACATCTGTTCTGCGTGCAATGTGCCCTGCCCAATGCCATTTAAGTTTGAGGATTCTTTGTCGGCAACCTTGGTTCTCTTGCGGATATCTTAATTTTTGATCCGATCACGCAAGGAAACTCCGATCAAGCTAGACTTTTCACTTCTTAACATATGAACGATAGACGAGTAGATTAAGATAAATATTGATTATCCTTACTAAAATCCGCTTGTTGTTGCTGGTGACGACCAGCGGGCCGCCGGAGTCGCCGCTACAGGTACCTTGGCCGCCAGCGCCGCTAGTGCAGATGGTGGTAGCTACCACAGCTGGGCCATATACAGCAGCGCATTCTTGGTTGGTAATGACGGGCAGAGTCACAGAGCTTAGGCTTTGGAGGGGACTGATGCTACCACCTGAAATATGAGGGTATTACAGTTAGTTACAGAAAACTAATTTCGACTTTTATCTGTTGAATTGTCCATGGCTGCAAGCATCACGTAAATATAGGGATCAACCGGTTGATCGTAATCAATTGGACCAATATCGGCTGTTATCTGCTAGATTACTATAGTCGCTAAAACTTCTTATTTTTAAAAAGCAAATAGATCGCATTTAAGGGCGATAGCTCAAAGTTGTTCGCTTTACTCGTTCTTTCATTACATTTTACCTTCCCGATGTTTTATTACTGTTCATGACTTTAAAGCTATGTGTATATTGAATATTTTCGAAACATTGGAATATATTATTTGGACTCGCTCGCTGTGTTTTTAACCGATTGTTAAATTGAGTTTTGCAATTGATAGATCGTGGGTTGACTACTCGTGATAAACGTGATTATATGCTTGTATTTTTAAGTATTTCCTAAAACGTTACCATGACTTGAATCACTTACCGTCAACAGTGAGCCCATATCCGGAAGCGAGAGCGCTTTGGCCAACGAATAAGTTGTTGAGCTCGTTGCCGCTGGGCAGAGCGATAGGCTGGATCACGTCTAGGAACAAAAGAGGATATTATTATTTTTATTTCCAGTAATCGTATGTTTGAAAGTGGCACCAGTGACTGAAAAGTTGAAGGGGAATCTTTTGTTGTGGCATATAAAAAGGAGGGAAGAGACATATGTTCTTAAAAGAGTTATGATTATATAATATGTGGATAAATGGAGAGCAGAGGGATGTCAAAGAAAAGTTGGATGGATTATGGGAAGAGTGATATGAAAGAAAAGGAAAGGAAGTTAGTGATAGTATGACGGGTGACAGGATAAAATAGAAAAATAAAAACGTGTTGGCGTCGGTACGCCAAAGAACACGGGACAAAGGCATTCAGATGATCACTGCCAGTGATCATCATCCGGATGAAATTTCTCAGTAGTAGCTTAGCGGCTGGATTAATTTCTGGATAATGGTTAAAGGTTCGCCCCTATTACATGGATATTTGATACGACTGACTACGTAACGTAGAAATATTATGGGCTGGCTTCTTCCATCGCACATGCTGGATTTAAAAAATAAATGACATTAGCAGTTATTATTATTTTTATTATTTTTTAGTGAGTTAGAAATATTCTTAAACAAATAAATATTTAGAACATTAAAAGATTGCCATACATATTTATAACAATAAATTAAAGAATACTTACTGGTGAAAGAAACAGAGCTGATGCGAAGAATAGCGATGTCATTATGAATGGTGGCCCAATTCCATTGAGGGTGTATGACGATATCGTGGGTGACGATGCGGGTGCCGCCGGAGAAGAGAGTGTTGGAGCCGAGGACCACGGTGAAGGAGTTAGCGGTCATGACACCATCGCCGTTACAGTGAGCTGCTGTCACAAGACGGTTGTGAGAGATGAGGGAAGCGCCACACACCGATTGGAAAATTACCAAAACTTGAATGACGAGTCCAGCCTGCGTAAAAATGTTATGTGTAAATATATGATATATATTTTTGTCACAAATGCTTTCAATGGCAGATTAAAGCACTAAAGATTCGATTTCATCAGAAAGATGGAAATTATCTATCTGATTTACTTTTAGTTAGAAGTAACTACTTTATAGAATTAACATTAAGTTTAGTTTAAGATACGAATAATATGCTTGCAAATTTTAGAATTAAATAGCTTCTTTTTTTTCCTTTATTGTTAATATTATAAAAAAATTACTTAGACTACAGTGTATAAAGTATATTTTAAATAAGGATACGCTATAGTGTATACTAGTTGAAACTATCATTTAACTAGTTGAAAAGTCTTCTGCGTGCTCCCCGTGAACGTACAGTTTACCGTTGCATTTGTATTAAAGTTGTTCAGTAAAAGTTAAAGCACCTACTATTAAATAATCTAACTCTTTGTACATCCATTTTTGTGTTTTTTTTACTAGTCTGCCTATGTATTTATAACCTACTGAATAACTTCTTATTAGATATTTTTTGCAATGAAATTGCTTTCTGGTAATTGGTAAAGGTTAAAAATTACTTGTCGTGATTTAGTCTGCAATTATTGCTTATATGTTGTTATCTAAAAGTCGTCCAAATACAATAAAGAGTAAAACATTATTTGATATAAAAAATAAAGCCTTACCTGATAGGGAACGTTAGAGATGTCAGTTAAGGATCCACCAACGATTCTTTGACCGCTGACAAGTCCAGCTTCTTCCAACTTCTTGATCCTTCTTGCCTCAGGAATACCGAACTTAAGATGGTAACCATAAACTGGGTTGCCGGGTGCAGGGGTGCGGATCTCCACTGCAGAGACAGCGGCCAGAGCCAATAACACGCTGAGTAACAGTTTCATTTTTGATTCAAGTCAGACTCACCAGTGATTGTCTTCACGAAGGGAAGCGTTATTTATAGTATAAGTGCCACCTTATCGATTTTATTAATTTCCAATCTAAATCTGTGTTGATTAATAATTATCAACGATATTTAAAAAGTAGTGGACAATCAAATGCTCAGTCATTATACCATTACTGAAATATTACGGCCCACGCTGAAAACCAGCGCTGTGGCCCATCGCATGTGCGTGAAGCCACAGCCTTATGCTGAGCTTTCCGATTTGTGCGGATGTAGCGCATATATCTTCCTTATATAATTAGCTATGTTTGTAACTAGTTGTAAGTTGGCGTCATGACGCGTAAATAAACTGTTTTTCTTTCTACTTTCTTTTATTACAGGAATACCAGTATTGTATTGCAGACGTTACGATGTGCGGTTGACGCTAGTTTTACTTTATCTATATATATATAAGGAGAAACTGACTGACTGACATATCAATGCACAGCCAAAACTACTGGGCCTAGGAGAGTGAAATTTTGCTCAAGGCTTCCTTTTATGACGTAGGCGAACACTAAGAAAGGATTTTTCAAAATTCAGCTCCCAAAGGGATGTAATGGTGGTCTAAAGTTTGTATGGAGAACCCTACTTTCACGCGGGTGAAGCCGCTGGCAGAAGGTTAGTTAAAATATAGAGATGTCGCGGCCGGATCATGAAGTGGCCAATATCTATGGCCACTTCATGACATAGCCAAAAAAAAAAACTTGCCACATCGTTTTAAACGAGTTTAATGATATATGAATCCTCGTTTGGCCTACTTTCTTTAGACCTTTTAATACCATACACATTTTACTTTAATGATATGATCGAACGATTAGGTATTGAAATATCGTCATATGTTCGCGAAATTCTTTATAACCTTTTAAGGGCATTTGACTAGAAAACCCTAGGTATTCTTAAAACTAAAACATTGTGGATTAGGTAAATTTGCACTCTAGTAATCCACGCTCTTCTTAAAGAGATGTAAGCAAGTCGTAGGGGCTCAGTAAGACCGACATTCGCTAGGGTAACCCTTGGGTATTTTCTGCAAAGGAAACCCGTGGTCCTATAATGCAAAGAGTAACTGAAGGACACAGGTTTTAGCCAGCAAAAGTTTGTTATGCATTCTCGCTCCACCCTAGAGCGCCAGATGACATTGGATAATTTCCAACCGTCTTGAACTTTTTAAACTATTATTATAACACGTGACTTTATTAAAACAATTAAGTATATAGCACGTGTCACCTTGAGCTAGTCTATGGATTAAGAGGTCATTGTATTTGAAGTGCGGTCTACTGTATTCTGTGTTTTACCCAATTATATTATCATAACTAGGTATATGTTGATTAGATTGAGATATGTACAAGTACAATTATACAATCATTGAAACGTATTTCCCAATCTAGTCAAGGGAAAATACGCTACTTAACTGATACGATCATGTATTTTTTCGAACATTACCTAAATAAATAGGGCAAAAACAAGTGGCCTGATAATTGCAAATAGTGGAAATTAAGAACTTGTTCAATATAAGCCCGGCTTGCGGATGGTGCATGTGTTCACAAAGAGATTGAAATCAAAGAGAGTTCATTAGAGTGTTGCGGTGTAGTCGGAGTTCTCGGCTTGTGAATACAGATAGGATTAAAGTTTTAACTCGTAGGGCGAAGGCGGCCTCTGCTGCAGCTGATTATATTCCATAATTGTATTAGTGTAACAATGGAGCTGCTGGTAGTCTGCGCAAGTCATGGTTGGTGATCAAGACGCTCTTTGATAGTGAAAAGATCGTATTTACTGCCATATTAAGTCTAACAAACGATTTAACACAAGCAAAATCTTTTTGCAAGTTTCATGTTAATGATACAAAAAAAACTATTTTTGTTATCTAGATAATATGTCAGCTGCAAGGACTTTATATAATCCCGTAAATTCTATAAATTGAAATGATAATATTGGCCAACAAAAAAGCAATTGTTGTGTGTAACTAGAAAGAAAAAAACTGATTATGCTGAGGGTGGTTGGATTTTGGCAAGTCTCAAGTTATTTTCTGCGAATTTTAGCGCTTGAAAACTTATAACCAAAATAGTTTAAACCAATAAATGCATTTTGCAGTTGTTATTGCTGTTAAAACTGTTATTGGCATATTTTTTTTAAACCTTTATTTTTGTACGAGATGTCAAGCGCTAAAATTCGCAGAGCTTAACTTCAGGCTCGCCAAGATCGGTCGGCCGTACTGTATTAACTGAAATTAGGAATGAATTAGATAAGTATTAATTGTAATTAGTTTCTTATATTGTAAATAGCTGCTACCAGCAGTTTTGCCTGGTGATAGTAGAACTTATTCCAAAGCGAACATAACATCGGGATGAAAAATTTCCTATGTGCCATTCCAGAATACAGTTTTCCTGTGTACAAAATTTGATCGAAACCAGATCAGCCGTTCGGGCGTGCAGAAGTAACCGACACAAAAACTTTTGACTTTATTATAAATAAATAAATAAAATAAAAAAGCTGTTTATTTCTATTAAAATACAGTGTTATACAAATCTTAACTTAATCTTAAAAATAAAATATTATATATATATATAATATTGTATTTGAAGTGGTGTTTGGAATAGAGCTACAACTCCAGCCCCGTTTCTCACTCGCCCGCATGTATACTCTATACAGTTTCACCCTTAACAGTTTGTATTAGGTCGTTATATGGATAGATCTTGTGGTAAAGTCTCTGATCGTAACAAAATGTATTAAATAAAATAACCTTATATACCACAACTCTGTCTAGTCTCAAGCTAAGCAGAGCTCACCGGAGCAGAGATTCGTAATTAAGAAAGGTTTGTAGTAGAATGAAATTAGTAAACGTCGTCGACCGCAACGTCGCTTTCCATCAGGTGAGATAGCGGTTAAGCGCGTACTATAATAAAAAAAAAGACGACGTTAAAAATGTTGACAAGTGTAATCATAACTCACTGGTCTAGTGTACTTCAGAGTAAATAAAAAAAAGACTATCGCAAAACTAAGCGGACGAAATGTGTCAAAACCAATTCCAAGCTACCGATGTTTTTCTAAAAGCTGCAGTTTTCGCGCGAATAATCATGTGAATAGAAATGTGAAGTGTAAGTGCGAACTTAGAAGTAGGTCACGAAGGCGTCTAAGGCTCCCGTGAAGGGAGGGGGTGACTTACGAGGTGGGAAGTCCTCTCAGTAGCTTATGCTAACTGCAACACCTATAGCAGGGTTGGCGAACCCTTTACTGGCGATCGTGTTAACAAACATACAGTCTAAATAATAAAATAGAGAAAGTAACTGACATATTAACGTACAGCCGAATTTACTGGGACTAGGAGCGTAAAATTTTTCACAAGGTTTTCTTTTACGACGTAAGTGAGTACTAAGAGAGGATTTCATGAAATTCTCCCTCTAAAGTATGAAACAGGAGTCCAAAATTTTTACATTGGAACCTAATTCCATGCGGGAGAAGTCGCTGGAAGAAGCTAGTAATATCATAATGCGGTCATGGCGTGCAGCAAAAGAATCTTGACTTGGTTTTTGATTTACTGGATAAAAATCCAATCTAGTGGTTAGTAGTTCTGCACTTTTTATTTTCATCGCAACATTTGTACATCAGTTGTAACAGTGATACTATTTGTTCAAATAAAGCTGAAAATTAAAGTGATATCTACTTCTGCCCTTTATCTGAAGGGGCCTCCCTTCAGATAAAGGGCAGAAGCAGATATCATCAGAATCAGATATATGTTCAACAGTGGACATGTTTCGGTTGAAATAAGGATGATGATGAATTCATCATAACATAATTACGTAGTAGCCACCACTGGTACTTGTGACATGATGCCGTAGGTTCGCCATCCCTGACCTAAAGCGAACAAGCTCTGTGTTTTTATATTACTTCCCTTTAGAACTGAATAGGTAGTAAGTTCCGCTTCTGTTTCGAACTTAGTGTTTGCTCAAGTTTCCTTCGGAACATGTGATTTATAGATTTTCGTAATAAGCTTGTTCGACTTCTGTTGTTATTGAATGGTTTTAAAATGGTTGTTGTGTTACATTTGTCATCGTTTTTTAATCGTTTGTTTCTTAGTTATTTATGTTATAATTTTAGTACCTATATACAGAAGATGACACATAATTATAAAAAGTGCGTTGTTTGTTTGTTCTTTGGTTGGTTTCTTGTTTGAAAACTATAGGAAACTACGCTATAGGGGTTGGTACAACATTTCTTTATACTTTGGCCAAAGATCAAAATCATATGTCTCTGATGATCAGGAACGCCTTTAGTAAACTGTTATCCCTATGCAAAAAAATAATATTCCTAAGCTTACTAAATAAGGGCCTTACTTTCGTTCCGAATAGTTTTTTGTATTTTACATTCTAAGCAAAGCTAGAGTAGCCGTTCAAAGCAATCTTTAAAGATTACTTTAGAAGCACTTCGTTCTTTTTCCTCTATTTAATGTTATCGCGTAAAATTAACGGATGCACGGAAGTGCAGGAATTTTAAAAAGGCAAAGTTATACTGGTTGTTTTTACAAAGGAAAAATCTTGTAGGAGATAATACGGAGCGGCGCGAGGGAGGGGGCCTGCGGCGGGCGGGCGGCGAGTAATCCGCCCTAGAGGACGTAGCACCCGACACTTCCTCCCGAGGGCAATGGAGACTTCCTTACAGCTATATTTTTTGTATTGATGAGTTAGTTTACGATTTGATTAAAGATTTTTTTATAAGTTTTCAGTTTATGGCAAGCAAATTTTTATAACTATGTATACTTAAAGTTTTTTGTAATTTTAATTTTATGTTTTATGTATTTACACTCACATACCTACATAATTATTATGTTAAAAATATTTAATTAAAAGTCAGTGAAAATAATCTTAAACGTGGCATTAGTAAATTTAGATAATTAACTAATAACAATCTTTAACTACATTTTACTTTATTATTATTTTACTTTATACAACACTGATAAAGTGTTATATCTTTTAATTATACTTCCATAAGGCATACATACAGGAAAGAGTCTTCTATCTCTCTATCTGATACTTATAATTCAAATTAATTAAAGTTTTTGAAATCATACGTTGATAGACATAGGTCTATCAACGTATGATTTTTATGTATAGACATATAAACCAAATATCAGGCCAGTTAAAAAAAAAGAATTGGAATAAAAATTGCATCACTGCTTACCATCAGGTGGGATCGCAGTCAAGCACTAGTTTATTGCAAGTTAAAAAAAAAAAAATTTTAGCTAAATGCTGCACCATAGACATCACTAATCTCGGTAACAGGTCAAGTTTAAAAGAGGTTGCACTAAATTTTCGACTCCAACGACAAATCTACGGCGAAATACTGGACCACTATTGTTGGTATTGTAACAAAAGTGGGACTTTTTATTTTGGTAGGAAAACCGGAACAAAAGAAGGGAAACTTTTTTAACAATAACCGGGAAGATTCACGATCTTTTGGTGCTTTTGATGTTGTTTTAAGTTCCCGCGTTTAAACGTTTTGACCCGTTCCTTTTGCTTATAAATAATAATAATTGAAATAAGTTATGTTTATTATATGGTTGACAGAATATATCGCTCATTTTAGAAAGACGTATAGGATATAGAAAATTTAAACAATAATTATAAATAATTTTATTTTTTATAATTGCTATCGAGGTCGGCTGGTTAAAAAAGGTTAAAAAAAGGTGCAGGAGAAGAAGTTCTGTAAGGGATTAGGGGAAAATTATGCCCAGCAATGGGACAGTAATGACTGGGCCAATATAATATCGACGGCACCGTCGGTGCAGTGGATGGTCAATTGGCTGCACAGTCTGAGTTTTGTGTCACGGCTTTGATTACCGATGTATTTTTATAACCTACAGACATTTATTCCAGATCTGGCTGTCTTGTATCTAATGTGATGACGATTGATAAGTCATTTCTAAACCATGGCAACATGAACATTGTTTTTTTTTTTAAGAAATAAAATAATAATTATATACCTATCCTGTTCGAGTCCAAAAGGCACAAGCTTGAAAGAGATTAAAAGTAAATGACGAATAATCTTCAAAAGTAGACGGCTAATCAAATGTAATTGCTTTATAATCTTCAGGATTTACCTATTAGCAACGTAATATATCGGCATTTTAGTGCCTGTTCATACCTCAGTACTTCAAAGACGCAAATGTAAGTAAAAATAAAATCTCCCTCAGTGTCCCTCTGAATTCAAACCCTCTGAATATAAAAATCGACATGTCCTTTTACCCTGGTGACACTCATTTTCTAGTCGACCGATATCAGGTCTTTCTCCGATTCCCGTTTTCACGAGGAAATGTGTCCATAAAATCGAAAGAATACTACATTCCCTGTAGCGTACATAGCTTGCCGTGTTTATATATTTTAGCTGGACATGTTCACGCTGCATTTTCATGGAGTGCAGGGTAGTTTACACCCCTCGACGGTAAATTCGTCCACTGGGATGTGTTCCACTCGGTGTCTTTGGCTCGCGAGTGTTTTATAGTCGTTGACAAAATTTACTGCTCAGTATATATATATGTTATTATATATTTTGTTACTGTTGGGACAAGGGTAGCGGCCATTTTGTGAGAGCGTCGCGTCGGTTTCTATTTGAAATGACTATGCTATCAGAAATAAGGTATCTACTGACGAAATTGATTTTATTACAAAAAAATGTGTGATTTCCATGTACAAAACACAAAAAATGTAAAATCGCCCGCTGTGGAGAACCGTAAACAGCGTAAATATAACAACCTCGTCGGGAGTTATATTTTTGAGCCGTTTGGGGTTGAAACTCTTGGGCCGTGAGGTCCGAGTGTTCATACGTTTTTAAAAATTTACCCAAATGCCTAGTTGACTCTTCGTGGGACACAACGGTTTTTTTTTTGTTTCTACCTCGGTTAGAAATTAAGCATTGCCATACAACGTATTGCCACGTTGTATGGCAATGCTTAATTTCTAATGCTGCCAGCATTTAGGGCACACTGCCAGTCGACAGCGAAGCGGAGTTTTATGAATAATTATATAGTATTAATTAGTTGAGTGTTTTTAATTAGATACTTTAATAAAAATGTAAAATAACCTAAATTTTGATAGTAGGTGTTTCAAATTTTGCCTCGTTATTTAACACCGCTTTCAGAAATTAAGCATACTTTACACTTTTTGAAAGTTTTGCAAGTTTCGTTGGACATCTGGTTTTCTTCAAGAATTCTTCCTTAATTTGCAAAATGGAAATGATTGACTTCTTGATGACAATATTGACCAAAATCATTATGTATGTATTTATAAGTTAAGTACACTTAATTCTGTATAGATCTCGTCATCAGAACCTTCCAACCCGATTCTTAAATGATAAACTTCTAAAGAACCAAACGAACGAAAAAAAAAGAAAAGAAAAAAACTTTTTTCAGTCTCTTCCTTTTTGGAGTCACTTGATAAGTACTTCTGTTTACAAATAGCCTTTTTAATGCATTGTTTTAATTATTTAAAACCATTTTCGCATATTACCTTTCCAACGAAACAGGTTTGGGGTACATCACTCATCAAAATCTGCAGCAGACATAGGGAGGTTTTTATTAAAACCTATAATTGTAATTCGTATACACATTGTCTTAAAAAATACAAAGACAATATATTTTATTGGTTCATGAGCATTTTATGAATACATCTTGATAAATGATAATGATAAATGATATTTATTTTTGTAAATAGGTTTTTCACAACACTTTTACACGTCATTTTTTTTTTTGTCAGTTTAAACTAGATGAGTCCGGTGTTTCCTAGCTGACTACCCTGAGAAGAAACACCGAAACAAACTCAGGGGTGAGGTTGAGGTTTATATACTAGTCTGTACTTCATAATTTGTAAAGATGAAATTGTGTAACATATTATAATATGTATTTATATATTATACAATATATATTTAAATATAGTTATGTGTTTTGTTTTATATATTGTATAGTTTGATTAATTCGCTAGTACACCGCAGAATACCCCTGTATTATTTTTGGTTCTTACGATCCATTCTAAGGTTGTTTGGTAGATATCGCTGTCAGTGATAAGACCGCCATTGTACCCATAGTTTTAAGTTTTGTATAAGTTCTGTTATGTTTTAGTGTAAAATAAAATTTAGTATATATCTATCTATCTATCTAAAGATAAATAAGGTCAATACTCTTAGTTTTATAAAGAGACAGGTGTGGTACTTTCATAAGCTGTTCTCCAAGCACTACACAAATACACATGTTCTGAATATTGCACGTGTTTTCACAGAACGTTTTCCTACATCGTTTGTCACGGGCGGGAAATTCAAATTGTCTTAGAATTGTTGGAAATCTATTAATGTAACGATTTCCTCTTTCAGCACATAACAGTCATGTAAATTACATCATAAACTGCGTGGAATAAGATATGTTTTGGTTAAAAGTATGTCTTTAATATTGATACCTTATATTCTCGTTGACAGCAAGAACAATTAGAAAAGAATGTACGCTACAAAGCTTCTGATATTTTTAAAGATGAATATCGAAATCAATTCCAGGAAAGTTGGCCTCTGTGTTAGCCGAGGACTCACGGCTTTCAATAATTACTAAAAGTCTATCAATTTCCCTTTGAGTGAGGTCATGTGCTTAATCGTAGTAGATTAAACGGGCGCCCGTGTCATCGTGTGTCCTGTCCCACGGATCTTAAGCCGTAATCCAGTTCGTAATCAAAATGAATCTCGGCCAAAACCCTCGGCCCTTATTTCTGTCCCGTAAACGCTTACAGAAGTAGATTTAATCCCTAATATGAGACGAAATTTTCTACTAATTCCTAAACAAAAGTTTAATAATTCGGGTTATCGGAAAACTTATATCTGTATTCCGTAAATTGTAATTAAAACTTTTCAAAGTTGGCGTGTGTACTCTGTTGCCATAGACAAAGTTCACGGTAGCTTATGTCAACCAAATGGAACACCTTTTGAACAAAATATTTTAATGTGTACTGTGTCCTTTGAATACAGACATGCTTTTTGCGGTTTTCAGTAAAGTACTCGTAGTGTGTAAAAATAATGATGTCTAAAACCTCCTAGTATTTTAGTGATTCTTTCTTTTATCTGAGAAAATGACGGAAAAAAGCGCCTTTAGAGATACACCAGTATTTCTAGTATTTCTACATGTATTTTTTGCTATGGCATTTACATATTCGTAGAAGCTACAAAAACTAGTACACGTAAATGTTCCAGGTAGGAAAGATATCTATTCTAGCGTTAACTTGAGTTACAGCTAAGAATTTGTTTAGAGTGGCAACCTTTTTTGTTCGCTTGTTTAGCCAGGAAGCTAAATAATTGCCTAATAAATTCCCTTCGCTAATCTTACCCGCTTTATTTACTTGTACAACTTCAATGGACACTGTGCAACGAGTTATGTTTTCACTAGCCTTTCCTCTCGGCTTGCTTCCGTTAAAAAAGCTGTATTTTTACCCTGGGAAAAGTAATGATACACTTACTTGCATCGTTTGATGGATATTGGGTATACTTGGGTACTGTTATCAATCAATGGTCTATTTTTTTTCAATAATGATTTTTTGATGTTCGATTTTTTTATTCAGAAATTAAGATATTTGGAGGAGAACCAAGGTTACATAGCCCAAAGAATCGCCAATCTTGGGTGGCGTGGCGGAGCACAGTGCTCGCAGAACCGATGGTCGAATTTTAGAGACGCGAATTCATATCGGAAGTCGCAGTGTTGGAAGTCCTCCCATTACACCTAGTGGTCGGTTCACCAGATCGATCTGGTGAGGCTTGTGAGAATCCAATGGATGCAAGAATCACAGGACTGGTCATTGTGGAAACGCTTGGGGAGATTCTAGACATGGTCAGCACTGAAAGTCTTATGATTCAATTTACACTAGTGATTTCAATGCGAATGGTATAACCATTATTTTAAAACTATTTATTGAATAAGTTAAGCTCAGGATTACGCTTTGTATTTAATACGCACAGGATGTTGTCAGTTTACCTATTGTGTAATTTTAGCGTAATTTTAATGACAATTTGCTTGCCCATAGAATTTGACGAAATTAAATTTGAAGGTATTTACGTAATACTTTTAACGTCAAAATATGTGCCCAAATTTGCACGTAAAGTTATTTCAGTTGATTTGATTTCGAATTTACTACTAGCTTAATTTTTTGACGATTGTTATATATTAGTTGACGATTCAAAAGTGCTTGTAAATGGTTTATTTGAAATAAATGTTTTAAGTTTTACGTGCAAGTAACAAAATAATACGTGCTGGAATAAATTATGTGATCAATAATAATCTTTTCTGCTCGATTTAATGTGTATTATTTGATAAGGGACGATGATGATGATTATATTGAAATAGCCAATCAAATATTATTATGTAGTTCTAATCCGTAATGAATTGATATCCGTCATAACTACACCACTTTTTCCTTAATTTCTTTAGTGCTGATTTAATTTGTACATTAATGGTTATCTGGGCTGTGTTAATCTTACTTATTATGATGTTTCACATGTCAGGAGGTTTTGTTTTTATGTCGTTTCGGTCCCGGTACCCACCTTTGGGCAGTGTGGGACTTTATTGACTAAAAACCTACCCCGTTCCTTCTTAGCCATAAATACCGGGCTGGACCATCTTTTCAGAAATCGGTCGATGGGCTCAGTAGCCTTCGACCTTGCTGGTCTGTGCTGACAACTGCTTGAGGCGGGTGGGAACTGTACGCACCGACAACGGCTTGGTCCGGGCGGTTACCGGACGGTCGGACAGGGAGCTACTCATTGCTCACCGTCCACAAGCCCGAGCCTACATTTGCCATAGAGCTATACACCCTATTTATTTCCATCCCTTTCACTTAAGCTCGTCAGTTGGATCGTGAAGCTTCTAGTTGTGTCTTTGTTCCAATTCTTAAGTATTTGATCATATCTTTAACTTTCGAAGTTTCCACAGTTGATAAAAAATTACACCTACTTAGATAAGATGTGCATGTTTTGAACCTCTGTGGTATTACCCGGTTTTCGGGTCGGGTGCACTGGTATCTTATGATTAATCGGGAAATTAGTTGCTACGATTAATAAAATGTTTATCTTTTATTTTATCATTAATCTATAGGTTTACTTTAGTCTACTGGTCTTATGATTACCTACATGAAAAATTTCATGCCATGCCGTATTGCGGTATGCATACAGTTTTTGACTTACAATATTTTAATGTTATGAAAGTTTATAAACCAGTTCAAAACTGCGTACTAGAATTTTCTGTCCGAATCTGTGGTTCCTGAAAGCTACAAACTAGAGGTTTTTAAGCCAAGAGTGAATAGATTACTTCTAGCCAGGAGTAATTTACCGTCGATTATTTTTTTTTTGTTATGTTATATATAGCTGTGTGTTTCATGTACCCAACATGAAACACACAGGTAGTTGTCGGTCAATGCGCACTAACTACCTACGGCCTCTGAACCCGCTAAGCTATTCTTTACTTAAAGATATGAATTTTGTATAGGCGAAAATTAATTTTAGTATTCTAGTTTTCAGAAAAAAACGTACTTTATTTTTTAATTTTATCTTTACAAAGCGATAGTGTTTCATGTACCGGATCGACCCTCCACGGGATTAAAACGACTAAAATTTAACGGTGTATAGAGATATATAGAGAGCGTGGGGGCCGAGTGGTAAAAGCCCCGACTTACGAGTTGTAGGTTGCTGGTTCAACCCCAGCCAGGCGCAAGTAATTTATTTCATCGCCACTGCTCTCAAAACGGTGAAGGAAAACACCGTGAGAAAACTGGCATGTCCTAGAACCAAAAATTCGGAGACATATGTCATCCACCAATTCGCACGAGGCCCGCGTGGTTTTGTTTGATTATAGCCCCAAGTGTCGCATCCATCGGATCCTTACCTTATTTTATTTTTTTTACATTTTAAATAAAATTATTTTACTATAAACTTTCATATTCGTTTACAAACGAATACTTTTCCAGCCACACCGTTTATAGGCGCATTAAGCTGAATGCGAGCAATAGCCACACCTGCTGGTAACTACTTTAATTACGTTACCCATTTATCCTAGTCAGAGAGCAGGGGTTGTGGACGCAGACGGATTGGGCCCAGTCCTTCAATATTTTAACTATGCGTAGAGCGAACGTGTCGGGGAATAATTGGACATGCCAGTAATACCGTTGTTTTGCATTGTGACGATTAGTTTTGAAGCTAGCTGACCTATATGGTGCGTAGGAATGGTCGGGGGGATGTTTGTTTGAATTGTGCCGTGTCATGAGGGATGGGGACGTTTTTATAATGTTTTTTTTGGGGGTTGATTACGTTAGTAAAAACAATAGCGTTACGCACGATACCATGAACGTATAATGGTCCTCTTGCCAAGTTACGATCGTTTCGTTAAGGTCGAACGTTTTGAGTTGGCCATGACATTCGACCGTAATTTGGCTTAGGGGCTGGAATTAGCAATTCCGATATCAATATGAGAATCTTCTTGCTCTTGTCTCGTGTTACTTGAGGTCGGTGAAATACGTTTTTATTCCTCCATTATATTCTATCAGTCGTCAGCTTTTCCATCTGAAATCGCGGTATTCTTCAAACTGATTGAGCTGACACTAGACAGTTAAATTGACAATCGATGATGCTGTACATTCTTTTATATCAAAATATATTTCTAAGTAGGCACCAGACTCAAGCTCTGTTCTTCATGGCTTTTGCGAAGCATATTTAAACCCTCGCAACTTTATGAAAATAGGTGTAAGATCTCGTGTAGGTAGGTACTGTCGAAACATTTTGTAATTAAACGCACCTCCTATCTGAGAAAATTAACTATCTCAAGAAGCGCTGTGCGGCAGCCCTGAGCGCCTAGCCGAGTGGCTCTCACACCCCTAAAGGTACTAAACACGTGCCTTCGTTTCATAGCAACATTTTGAGGTTATTTTTGCACGTGTGCTGTGAACTCAACAGCCGTGTAATGACCCTTCCATGTATTATAAAGTCTTTTTAACCCCTTTTACAGCAGAAATTACGTTCTTTTACATTCACGTCAAGCAGAAAAGTGCCTTTAGGTTTAAAAGGATTTTATTTTTTAATTATCCAAAATAACAGCTCGCAGTTTATGACATTTTTTTCTCTCGTCAATGTTATAAAGTATTATGTCAAGCTTTACTTAGAAAATAAAGAGTTTATAAATACTTGGGTATGCAAGGCTGGGCGATATGCAGACTGGATTAAATGTTGATGCCGTCTGGGCCGTGAGTCTGAAGAGCAAGGAGCCGTAAAATACGTCATTAAACGTCTTCAGAAAACCAGCTTATTCCGTATGCAGAGACACAGAATATACAAGACGTCGTAAATAACACGGGAACTTACTTAATTTTTCAAGTAAAACTGTAATGTAGGCACAAGTTGGGGAATATAAAAACAGTGAAGGATAGAAGTTTTCGTTTGAGGCAGGAGCGCGTAATCCGACAGTTTCCCGATGTAGGTGCGCCCCTCTATGCCGAATAACGCGCAACGGAAACTATGGAGACGCTCATTTGCATTTTAATAGCAAACACACGCAGTTTAGGTGATTGTAGATATAATTATTCAATAAGGAAGTGTTATGTTGGTAAATGAGTGAGATAGGTTCCTACGTGTTTTAAATAAATTAACCATTAGATGCTTTAGTTATAGGATTAATCTACTCTGGTAGTGGTAAAATTATTTAATAATCCCGAAGCCTGCCATTGTTTAGTTTCTAAGATCACTTACTATTACGTGCTTTCTCTATTCTGAACGTAAATAAATGAAGATAAGGACACTCCGTGCCTCTGTGTTCCCAAAAGGCAAGTCTTAAGGCGGGTGAACACTGAATTTTCTACTCGTGTAACAAATCCACGTCAGGCCACTGGCGATAATCCAAGAGTTTGTGTCCTATCAGGAATGTTCTCTGAATACCTATATCCGCAAATTGCATCGAAGTTTATTGAGTAGTTTCCTTCTACTAATTCGGCTTCAGCTTCAGCTTTGGAAAATAAAATATAAAAATATTTTTCAAGTCTTTTATTAAAAATTCTTATATGTTAAAGCATTCTATCAAAAGGGCTTTTGGTATAAAATATGTAAGTGCGAAAAAAGAAAATTACGATAAAAAAATAAATCTTGTCAAAATGTCGGCGATATCACATGTCGGGGCGCGCGACAGACTTTTATTTCGTCTATAATACCGGTGAAATCACAGCGTTGTGGGCCTAACCGAAGCAACAAAAGGATAACACGAAATGTGATTACGTTGCTGCGAGTAGTACTGGGGTTTGCATGTCATGACGGCAGTGAATTACTGGCTGCGGACGCTGGACTTTTTTTGTTGTTTTTCAGGTGTGTTCCAACCAAAGTGAACAAAAAGTTATGTTGTCACACGTTCTACGGGCAAGCGACGCCGTTAAATGTTCGCACTCGGACGTTGTAAACATACAGCCGTGTTTGGAATAGAACGAGCTCCAGGAATCCGCGCACGCGTTTGGTTTCATGTAAAAGGGTTTGAAGTTTTGAAGTCAGGCGCTGTTTCTATATTTTTAAAAGTCATTTCCCCTAAAGGTCATCATCAACCTCATCGAAGGACTGGAACAGTTTGCCTGCTACGGTCTTCCCGTCTGATTATAATTTAGGTGTGTACAAGGCTAGAGTGAATAAGTTTTTAATAAATTAGTGTGCCTCACTATCGAAGCAATCGTTGCTGACCATCACTCTTTTTTTTGGTGGGAAAAATCATCGAATGACGAATCCCGCCCTTGGGCGAATCGGGAGACAGTGTCAGACTTCTACTATCTAAACGACCCACCCTCTTCCTTCTTGCCTTAGTTCCAGAGCCCTGGTGTTCCACTTTCGCATCAAGCCTTGGCTTCAGGAGGCCGCTTACTATAAGGTGGAATTGCAGTCAAGCACTAGTTTATATTAATAAAATAAGGTACCTTTTATGTAATTCCTCTTTGAAACAGAAGTATGGTAGAAGGAAGAGTATTGGTACTTAGCAGTGCTGTGAGTTCATAATCAGCCACAATACATCCAGTGGTATATATAAACATATGCCACCCTGTGTCGCTACAACAAATGACCCTGTCTATCATGCATCTATCGCTTTTCTGCAAGGCTTACCAGGTCATCGGTCCACCGTCTGAAAGGCCTTCCAACGTTGTCTTTTGGTTTGTGGTCGCCACTACAGCACCTTTTGGCATTATTGACCATCTGTTCTGCGAGCAATGTGTGTCTAGAGATTTTGATGATGATGATGTGATAAACATTTCAGGAGCCAAGGGTGCTCGCCCATGGCTACGTTTTATGTAGATGTTAACGCGTGTTACATTTTGACTGGCCTGTCAGTCTAGTAGTTAGTGACCCTGACTGCTATGCGGGAGGACGTGGGTTCGATTCCCACCCAGGACAAATGTTTGTGTGATGAGCACGATCATTTGTTCTGTGTCTGGGTGTAATATATCTATAATATGTATGTATTTAGAAATATATAAGTATGTTTATTAGTTATACCCATAACACAAGCTCTGCTTAGCTTGGGACTAGATGGCGTTGTGTGATAGTTGTGGATATATTATTATTATTACATAAGCGCTCGACAGCATCGCTATTAATGCGCGTTAGTCGCATTTGCAACGCGGTATAGAAAAGGTGCCAACGCGATGCGAACGCGTTTCAGCATCACTACAAAAAGACCCTTAAAATTTTATGGAACCTTATATACATAGACAAAAAAGGATAGAGGTTCATAGTCCAGCTGTTAAAAGTGACGTTATACTAAACCATTATAAATGACTTACCTTTCCTTAAGTCTTAAAATACGACCACAAAGATATTGTCCATCCACCTTTCAATTACATCCAAGATTAGGTGGACTAACTTCGAATAAATCCAGTGTTTTGTCGAGGGTTGCGGGCGATGCGGAGTCACTGCGGGGTTGCGTCCGACAGGGGGTAGCACTAAATTCTTTGCTTGCCAACAAATCCGTCGCGACGTCGCAGATAGTACGCTGGTTTATTTGGGTCAGGTTCGGCAAGAGTGGTAAGTGTGTCTCATCAGATAAGTGTGCTTCAAGGGGTTTCGTTTACAGATTTAGTTTAGTTTTCTATGGGTGTGGAGTATTTGCTGTAGGTGTTGGATGAGATTAGTTGCGTTGTGACTAACATAATTATAAGTGTCGAAGTGTAAAATGTAAGAGCTGGAAAGATAGATTTTTAGAGAAATGACATAAACGACAATTCATGACATTAAAAATATAGCGTTATAGAAGATTTTTTTTGCGTTAAAGAGTAGTAGTAGGTTAGCTTAATACCTAAATATAGTTTATAATTTAGTCCTAAAAAGCCTCAATATCGATTTGGATTAATCTGTAAGGATATTGCTGGGAAAAATAAGATTGTCTAAAAATATTTGATTCAATATTAATATTCTATTTTTGTATATCTACATCTACACTAATATAATAAAGAGGTAAAGTTTGTTTTTTTGTTTGTAGGAGGTAATCTCTGGAACTACTCTGGAGAAATTTTAGCAATAAAAGAAAGCTACTTTACTCCTGAGTGACATAGGCTATTTTATGTACGCGGGCGAAGCCGCTGACAAAAGCTAGTTTATTGATAAATTGGTTAAGCAGCAAATATTTTTGTAATCTATGTTCCTTATTGTAACTCAACAGTGATCAGGATAATTTTGAATGTTATCAGCTTTAGCTTCTTAGGACTACTTCCCTAAAATACAGTTGTTGTTAAAGAAAACTCATTAACCACAAAACTTTATGAAACTTACCAACAGAAAATTCAGCTAATATCTTAAGACAAAGACAAATGTACACTTACTAACGCACAAAAGGCGCAATAAAACAAAATAACGACACAAAAACTCCTTACAGAACAAATATAAAAGCTTGTTGCTACAGAAAAGAGGACATGATATAAGCCACTTCAATTACCCCATAATCTAAATCTGGGGCCGCAGAAGATATGGCAAAGTTTAACTTAAAGCTTCAAATTGAACCAAGCCTCCGTTCTCCGAGGGATAAAACTTATTTTAAGGGGTTATAAATTAAAGTAATACGTAGCTAGTCAATTATCTTGGATCCCAGATATATTTATGAGTGAAATGTTTACTTTGGTATTACCGAGTTTACTTCTGTTCGAATAAATATAATTTATTGAGAGACATTGGATTCTAAATGTATTTTATGTTTTACTGGCGGTTCAGGTGCGACGTTGGAGTATTTGTAAATAATTTAAACAGTCGGAGATCTCTCTTCACGTGAAAAGCGTCGTAAAAGGTGGCTAAGAAATATTTAAAGTGATGAGATGAACATGGCGTTTTACACGTTCTTATACCTGTATGTTAGCCGACATCTTTTTTACTGAGCCTGCTACTGGCTCTTCTGGACTGGTTTTTCTTTTATGGTGAGAAAAATCATCTAATGACGAATCCCGCCCTTGGGCGGAGCGGGGAACAGTGTCACTCTTACTGACTGAACAATCCATCTCGTTCCTACTTAGCCTTCATACCGGGGTCAGACCTTCCTTTCAGAAACAGGACCGGGGCCAATTCCACCGGCTGTCGAGGACGAGTCCCAGATACTTCTTTTGGCAACAGACACAACACATATAAATCTTAAGGAGGTGTTTCAATGGTTCCTCATTAACGTAGCTACAAAAAATACTTTCCGCACTAATAGTTTAACAGACAGTCGATGTTTGTCAAACATAACAATAATTTTAAGAATTAAATAAAAAAAAGAGAAAAAAATATTTACCTTACAGATTCATTCAATAACATTTAATAAACTTATTCCGTAGAGCAAAAATATTTTTTATATTTATCTAAAAACAAATGCAACCTATAGTCTGAATAAGGATTGCTATGATGCTATATATTATATGGCTTTGTGCCATATAAATATAGCCATCCTTCCATGAGCGGTTCTCGTATAACAGTTCAAGAAAGGGGATGCAACCTCTGCCTTTTGTTGCGTTAGAAAGCTCATATGGTCAGTTATACCATATGTCACATTTCAGTCACTATATTATAATGACTGGAATGTGACGTATTTTATAACTGACCACATATACAACTGATATAAACCGCTGTAATCACTAACGTTTTCCAATACCGAAAATTCAGCGAGTTTTTTAACAAAATATATTGAATGTGTCCTCGTTACCAAAGCTTTGGCGTAAAGCAACACTTGAGCTGTAAATCCCGAAATAAACGTTTGCGATGTCCCTTTGGTTGGTAAGCAAATCCGGATTATATGGTTCCGAGAGCTAATTGAACCTTTATGCGGAGTGTCCGTATAAATTTGAAAAACATGAACATTGACGCAAGGATATGCCGAGAATGAATTTATATACACAAGCAGAGCTGTATTGATTTTAGCGTTAGTTTACGTTTCGTTAAAGTTATATTTGAAAGTCTTCTTCTTTTACTGGACTCTGAATAAGACTTAGCGCTGCTAAATCATGTTTTAGATAAAAATGAATACAAATTCCAAGAAGTAGATACAAAAAAAGAGGTAGAGGGTTGGTTGCCATCTTGACCGAATGTAATGAATCGTTGAATTCATGAAATGTTTTTTCGTGACTGTTCTTTCAACTGACTTTTGCGTGCCAAGACCGTAATGAGAGTCCGGAGGGACACGATAGAGCTATGCCCCGTTTGGGTAAAGCACCGAGTACCGACGACCGAAGACTACAGCCCACAGGGGCCCCGCATCAAGAATAAAAATTGAGTATTTTTAACAAAATTTTTAGTAGCCATAGCCCTACAAGACGGTTGTGGATAACATGTTGCGAAATTTTGCCTACGTTAGAGCCCCTATAGCATGGGGGCCCCGTATCATTGATACGGCAGAAGCCACATCTCATCTCCACATTCTGAAGAATTGAAAAACAAAACAAGAAAATTCGAATTTCCTCTAAACTAAGATAACAATACTGAAGCAGACTTGACAAGATCATTACTAAATAAAACATTTACTATCTTGACGAAGGTATGAATAAAATAAGCAAGTAATAAAATGCAGTGTTGACCTAGAAAATTGTCGGCTCATCCTTAGGGAGCGGTCTTGTCGCTTTGTTACACGATTGTGTTCTGTTCTGTAATTTAATATGAAACGTGATGTAATTTTAACAACGCTTTTACGTAATCCTCACAAGAGCTTTGTATTTGTAAAATTTTGCTGTATTGTTTAACGTTTTGACGCCATTATCTTTGAAGGACTTTGGGACTTGGAAGCAAGAACGTTCTTTCAATGATCGTTTTCTTTTCAATAATCGCCTTATGAATCTGGTACGGTTTAAAATATTCTATTGCAGTGATCAAATGCTACTGTCATCTGATGCGTTATTGATTATGGCTTTTTTGAAAAAGAAAAGTAAAAATGTCATGATTTAAATGAAAACTTGCGATAAAACCACAATAATCAGTGCTCTTTTAGTGACTAGTTATCCCTCGCTGTTTAACTCATCTTTGGTTACTGCTACGCTCCTATTCGTTGTAGTTGATGATGATGTTACAAAACCCCTTTCAAAGGCCTTTCTTCATAAATAGGCTATACAACACTAAAATATTGTTCACCAAACAAACAAACAAACATACAAATTTTACAGATTTATAATATTAAGTAAGGGTATTAAGTTGTTAATGTCGTGTCAAACATCTCTTTCAAAATCAAAGCCATTATATCACAGTTCCGTAACAATATTATTTCACGTAAAGTTTTTCGTATTTGCTACATCACTGAATCGTTTATACCGTACATAATGTGTATTTCAGCCTCAGCCTGGATCATGCTCGTAAAAACAACATTTTTACAAATATTCTTTTTCGTACCGTATCTATTTTTTTGCTTAGTAATGAAATATGCGATAAATTGGGCCATGAACTGGGAAATTTAGCACTTTTTTGTCACTCTCAAAATTAGGGGATCTCCATAGGTTCAGCCTCAGTATAGTACCGTTGGATCTTTTAAGCTTTCTTTCCAAAATATAGTTTTGTTGGGGAAATCGGATAACAATGGTTTATAACAAGGTCAGCGCTATCTTCCTTGTTATTTATGAATATTACATGCATATTTATTGCTTATTTTCATCAGTATCCTCTTTTATTTCATCCTTGGACTGTTTTCACAGCTGCTTTGCTCCTTATTACGAGTACTTTTAGCGTGGACGTTTGTGGCTGTGTATTTAAAACTTCCATAGACAGCTTAGTTAAATGTCTTATAAAACGTATTTACGATCACAGCAACGAAAATACTGCTGCAGCTTATTCCATTCACAAAAACATAAACACACTTCACATGAGTACATCAGAGTGAAGCGCAGATCGTAGTTCACGGGTACTGGCCGCAGGAGACCCACCGCGAAGGTAGACGATAACAAATTGCTAATGAAACGCCATCGTACGTACGAATAAATGGCTTCCATGCTCCCATTGAACAGTTTTGCCGACGCATCGTCTATGCCACTGTTCATTTGTTTTGTATGCCATTGTTTGCAAAAATTCTAAACCGAATCACTGATAGCGGTAGACAATACATAAATCGAGCTCTGTTTTTGTTGCGCGACTATTCGCACCTGCCACGCGGTTTAATTTTTCATTGTGTTTATTGAATTTACGTGTCTATTGTTTACCCAAAAATATTTGTTTGAATAGTTCTTTAGTGTCAACAACCTTAGAGTTTCGTAGAAATTGTGCTAACTAAAGATTCCAAAAAGTCAGTCACTTAGTCACTTAGCTTATGCTGAAAACACGGGTTTTATATTGCTTGAAATTCTGTTTTACATGCATAAATTTATTATTTGCACAGACAGACAAAACTATGAGCGGCTCCCAGTTAAATGATGGCTAACTAAGTACTTATAAAATGTAAAGGCAGACGGCGAGATTGCCCCAGTTTGAACCGGGCGGCGCAAGCGGGCGGCACTAGCACTCATCTTGCAATCGCTGTTGCATTTTATTACTTTTCCATTTCCACTGGGGTTTCAATTTCCTTTCTCATAATTAATAGCCTTTCTGCGAGTTGCCTGACGTTTTCTATTGCCGCACCGCAGAAACTTTAACGTTCAATTTGCGTGCCATCTAGGACCTTATTACGTCATCGTTGCCACAACTTTTGCTTCGCAAGTTTTGTAACGCAAGTAATTTCGAGAATTTGTGGCAGCTGGTCCTTTGTCGAATAATTCTGATTAAGATTCATAATTCGGGCAATGTTTCTGTACTAAATATTATTCTGACTATAGTGTCAAAAAAGAAACAAATAAAACAATGAAATTTTACGGCTTATTAGAAAATTTATGGGCCGTAAACACATTGTCGTTATATCGTGAGATATGGACGCGGAATGTGGAAAAGTTTATATATTTTTTACGTGTTATTTTCTCGTTTTCATCCCGAATATGTTGTATGATTTACTTCAATGAGGTTAATAGCGCATAAATTACATGTTTTCTTCCTTAGGCACGTTATAGGTATAGGCGTTGTTAGAGTTAAGTATTGAATTTGTTTTCGACTGTTTTGTATTTTAGGTAAAAAATTTCGATGTCATTTTTAGAGGCTCGTAACTCAAAGGAAAAAGTGGAACTCATATAGAATTACTTTGTTGTCAGTTTATTTGTCTGTTACTTACAAGTTAATGAAAAAAAAAGATACTGCTGCGGCCGTTTATACATCGCAAATAACATATATTTCGACATTCCTAAAGGAATCAAAATTCATAGGGTACTTTTAGGGTATTTTTTTTCTTTCTTTAGGGTTTACTTAGGGTAGGGTACTTTTTACCTGGAATCCCGAAATTTAGCATAGAGCAAGGTCTTATAACACAAACATTGGTAAACCTGAAAAATGTATACATGCAGTTACGTCACAAAAAAAAAACTTATATTTGCGATTCCAAAAAATCTTCGAGACTCGACTCAGGACTTGAATTATTTTCATTTGTAGATTTGAACGGGACCCCTGGTGCGCGAGTTCGGCTCGCACTTATCCGGTTTTTTTTAATGAGTCGTTTCGTTAATATGTTCAGTCATTGTCTCCGGCCCTAAGGAATTAATTCCATAGTTATACGATTGTGCAGCAGTGCATCAAAATATTATCAATTACGTGTAATTCCAGTTGCGCTTCAATAAAGCTCAATGGATTGATAAATTGCTACCCGAGGATATATTTCACGGGAAATCACATTATTTGCAAGCTTCGTAAATAGTCGCTTAATACTGTAATTTACATTACGCCTGTTAAACAAAAGTTAATTAAAATTAAAGAAATATTTATGACAGATTTTAATTATGTTAACTAGTCACAATATTTTGTTTCGAAAGGACAATGTTTCAATGTTTCAACTATTGTCTCTTAACAAAAGGATTACGATTTTCACTGAGGCAACATTAATTTTCCTTTGAAACTTGGTGTTGAATAACTTGAATGCCTAGAATTACTGGAGCGTGTCATTTACATATGTAAATTAATTAGAAATCTGAACAGGCGTTAAATCTATTCTTATGTTTACAGAGTTAGTCGTTTAAGTAAATTAGAAAAACAGTTAAATCTTCTTACTAATATTATAAATGCGAAAGTTACGATGTTTGAAAGTTTGTTACTCAATCACGCCAAAACGGCTGGACGGATCTGGATGAAATTTGGCACAGAAATATATTTAACCCGGAAACCCCAACCCCAATACCACGCGGGCGAAGCCGCAGGCAAATTTTTTTCAAAATTGCCTGTGCCAAATTTCATCCAGATCCGTCAAGGCGTTTTGGCGTGATTGAGTAACAAACATCCAAACATCGTAACTTTCGCATTTATAATATTAGTAAGATTACACTATATACTAATAATATTATGGGATTGCGGATAAATCGGTAGCACACTGTCCGGCTGTCTGGTAACCGCTCGGATCGAGCTCGAGTCGGTGGCGTGTAATGTTCCAACTGCGCGTCAAAAATATATCAGTAACCTGTTGGGGCCCTGTAGGGTCGAAGCCTACTGGGATCTTGGAACAATGGCAAAGAAGGACCAGGAGAAGAATTTGGCCTCACGCTCTACCCAAGATTGAGAGAAATTGTCGGATAATTTTCCACCTAAAAAAAAAGATGTAAGACATTAGATAATATAGGTAAGTGTAAAAGCGTTATGTTGATGTAAGAACTGGTATAAGCTGCAAAACACATAGTTATTCACTCCTAATAGCTGTTCTCCATTGCCAGTGAATCAGTCGAGATGGGGGGCTATTCCGGGCTATTCCGCTGGCTTTTATAGAGTTCTCAGGCGAAGATCGCACGCCTTAATGGAATTTGATCGCGCGATATTGACACGGGGTGCCGCGGGATATTTTCACACGTTATTGCCCCTTTTACACGAGTGTGGGTAGATAGCACTGTAATCTGAGATGATACAGTGAGATGAGATGGTCTTATCTTTGATCTGCTGTTTTCCGAGTATGTTTTTTTAAGCTTCCAAAATTAAAAGCTTACGGAAACTTGGAGACGAAAAGTCGGAAAATCGGATCGGGCTTCTGAGAACGTGGTTAAAAGGTCGAGTCGAGTAAACGAGAAAGTCAAGGATGAAAGGATTACCTTTGTTATTAACTGGAAGTATACATCCACAGTTCTATTATTTTATATATATTATTATCTACACTTAATATAATAAAGAGGTAAAGTTTGTTTTTTTGTTTTTTTGTTTGTAAGAGGTAATCTCTGGAACTACTGGTCCGATTGGAGAAATTTTGGCAACAATAGAAAGCTGCTGTACTCCTGAGTGACATAGGCTATATTTTATGTACGCGGGCCGCGAAGCCGCTGACAAAAGCTAGTATTATATATTTTTGTCCATTTTAAAAACAACATTTCAACATATTTTAAATTAAGATATTTTTTTATTTATTTTACTATTTATGTACATACAAAAATAGAAAAAGACGATACATAATACAAATAACACTAATAAATAATGATGATGAATGATTTCTTTTTATGTGGGAAATAATTCTCCAGAATAACATCTCTTTTTCTTGGGCGGAGCAAAAGGTCGTGGGATATTATTACTGACTAAAAACCACACCTGTTCTTTCTTTGTTTCCGTTCCAGCGTCGACCCTAATAGGCTCCTACAATTTTGCAGCGGAACACTACACACTTAGGCTCATTCCGGACGATTATTGAACGGACGGACAGCGAGCTACCCATTGCTTACCGTCCGCAAACCTGCGATAATGAAAAACGATGATGATGATAATGTGCGATACTTTCAATATTAAGTAAACACTATAATACTATTAAAAAAAGATCAAAAATAATCTCCATTAAGTACATAAAGGCCATTTTCACAGAACACGCAAAAACATTTGCTCCATCAAAGAGATCTAAATGTATTTTTATTTTAGATGTTGAGATGTCTCCATTACTTGATGTTATTATTAGATACACGACAAAAACAAGGAAATCCCCAAACATGCAAGGATATTATTATATTATAGTAATGGAGGGAAGAACGGTGTAATTCTTGACGAACATAACTCTACATATCGTTATCAATAATGGCAACAACTTCGCTTAAAATTGAACAGCAACTTCTTAATGAGGCCACGAAAATTCGTGCGCGCCGAGTGGTAGAACTTAAGAAGCGTGTAAACTTTCATTCGTCGTCATTAAAAGTTTCGAGTTTGAAGATTTGTGCCAACACTAATTAGCTAGACACTTATGAAAAATTCTTTCGTCTCGAGTCTTAAACGCTGGCCAAATAAACGAAACTGATGACAGGGTGTCCCGTCCCTAGTTCAATTTAAGTTTCTTCAATAAAAACGTCTTTCTCTTTGCCTAGATTCCTCCGCTTTTTGTTCGAGGTACTTATAGGTTCGTGAAATAAAGCGCTTTTTATTATATTTGACATCTTCCTCTTTTCCTTTTCCTTTATATTATTTACTCAGCCAAATTCATAACATTTTATTGCTTCCTCCAATCTCGTTCGAGTGTAAATAATTAGTCAAAGTTATTATGTATTTAAAAGCAAAGATTGGTAATTCGACTTCGATTAGAATTGTTTGAATCAGTAATTCAGTAAAGTACTTATTTATCTTAATTAGTTAATTACAGTAATTAAGATCCTTAACAATATTACGAACGAATCTTGAGTAAAGTAAAAACAGAAAATTAGGTAGGTAGTTATTGAGGAAAGTTGATGGATTCAAATCAAATTGGCTATTAACTATTTTTTTAAACGAATTGAGGTTCACAATGGAAAAAAATCTGCTTTGGATGGCTAGACATAGAATATTTGGATGAAAGGGGCCGTGTAAGGTATCGGTCCTACTTGGCCCCGTCTACCCTGCTAAGGCTGAGGGTTGTGGAGTTATCGGGGCCATGGAACGCTGTGACCGTATTTCCACAGGTTTTGATTTTTCTGAGTTATGTCTGATAATGTCTTTCGACTCAACAGATAGAGAGTTAAATAGACCATTATCAACAATTTTTTTCTTCATTCACAGCTGGACAGTAATATCTTCAATTGAATGAATTTCAGGAAGTTAACAGTAAAGAGCATGTTTCGATATAGTATACGATGCAGAGACGGTACAGTCAAGCAAAGATATTAATGTACGGGCAAAACAATTTATTTTTCCATTTTGCGATCAATATGTTAGGTTTTGTGTATATTTACTTTTATATTTACTTTACTTTTTAAAAATGGAAGACAGATATCAAAATGAATTGTTTCTTTTAAAACATAATTTTGTAGCACTACACACTTGCCATTGAGCCTTTGTTGGTGGTAGGCACCTTTTGTAAGTTTTTTTTTTATGATAGGTAAAAATCATCCAATGACGAATCCCGCCCTTGAGTGGAGTGGGAAAGAGTGTCAGATTCTTACTAATGAAATAACCTAACCCGTTTATTCAATGCCTTGAACCCAGGGCCCCGGTAATACGCTTATGCATCAACCCTTGGTCCCAGGTGATTTGGACGCTGCTGGGTCCTTAACAGTTTGCTGACAACTTCTTGAGGCGCGCGGGGCACCGTGCCCAGTCAGGGTCAGTCCCACCGGACATGGTAAGTTCGGGAGGTATCTCGAACTTACCATGTCCTTTGGGACTGACCGCCGACCTTTTGTAAAGTGGAAAAATCATGCAATGACTTCTTGCGCTCTAGGGCGAAGCAAGAGAGCGTGCCAGATTTTATTGACTAAAAACCCACCGATGTTCCTTCTTTGCTTTTTGTTTCAACGTTTCAGGACTCCAGGTTTTCTCCTCAGAAGTCAATCTATGGGGTAGGTACCTACTATCTACTTCTGATTTCATAAGCAGCTGTAAGTCAGTAGCTTAATTCTCGTAATGAAAACCGTAGCGATATCCTAGCGACTTTGACATTTCGTATTCCCATCCATCAATCGAGTTTGAACGACACCGATTTTGAACTCGATCGATCGAAGAGAGGTCGTTTAGAAGTCGTTTGGTTGTCGTTCTATCGAATCCCCATCAAGGAACACGTGAATACCGATTTGGATAGGACTACGATCGAGCGACAATGGTATTAGGATTGTTTGATTTTACGTGAATTAGGGAACTGCTGCTTGTATACCAATCTCTTTGCTTGCCTGTACAATGCGGTTGAGAGTCACGAGTGCCTCATAACTCCAGGACGTGCCACGGATGCACTTCCCCGTGGAGCGCAAAAACTTTAATTGCACCACGCGGTGGCGCAACGAAAATATTTCTATGGATTTCGTAATCGTCCCCTATATTCTGAGTGTCAGTTCTAGTTTTGGAATTTATTGTCTTTGTGTTTTCTGTGTCTTTATGACGAGGTACGAGTATAATGTTATTGTTTTGTAACAAAAGAGTAACCGATTCCTTCCACTTCATGTAAAATGAAGTTAATAACAAAACGTTTTGGAAGGATATTCATTGGGTGTACAGCTAAGGAGTGGATTATCTGCCGGAATCTGTGTTTCCCGATAATTACAATCTGGGAGTCTTAGTTTACTTTTAAATAAGCGTGCTTCATTTTCGACCACATCGTCGTTTTCCATTAGGTTATATAGTGGTCAAGACCGAGCCTTTTTTCAAATTATGATAATAAAAAAAAAGTATAAAATCTTTTAAATAACTTTTAAAGGGATAACCTTAGTTTAAAAGCACTAAAACGACGTTGAACATTAAAAATCTCATTTCTAACACAGACGCATTTCAGGCGTTCCAATAGTCGTTAGCGCAAATGGTGCAATACCGAAATGCCGCAAGAAAACAATTTAGCAACGCGAGGGGCAAGGCAGGCCAACCAGGGGACCACGGGGGCAGCCAGGGGTCTGTCCGAAGGTGCAAAAACACTCTGTGAATGCGACAGCTGACCATGTCGACAGGGACGAACTAAGGGAAAACTGTTAATGCCCGACTGAAAAACGCCAACTTTCGTACTTAAACTCATTTTTAAATTCAGAACAGTGACATTCAATGTCAAATAAAAACAAAAATGGTTTTTTTTTTACAGATTGCCTATACACGAATGAGAACGATTCTTAGATATACAAGAATATATTCCCCTTTGAACGTACTTCATGTATACATACCAATATGATAAAGTGGAGGATAGCTGACTAGGCTATTCTAAAATTACTTTATCCATCATATTACCAAAGTAATCTCGTAAAATCGTTGTAACCATGGAGTACAGACGACCTCGTCAGATCGGGATATGCTTGAAAAGAGGAAACGGAAAATTACATAAAAGGGAGACAATAATGATCCACGATGTAACAATATAAAATGTTCTTTCTTTTCTTTTATTTAATATTTGGAGTAAAAACGTGTAGTGTTTAAGGATTGCAATTATTAACAAAAAAATAGGTTGTTAAGTCGCAACGTCGCGTCGCCGTCGTCAAGCAGTTATTATGTAGAATATTTTCCACTCCGTTGAGTTTTATATCTAAGTAGTTGTTGCACTTATCTTACACAAAATCAAGTTCACTTTGATTCTTTGTGACATTATAAACTGGGTGCAAGATGAACATTGTGAAGTGTCTAAAACAAAATACGGTAGAGTGATTTACTTTTCATTCTTTTTAAATATTCGACTAGAAATATGAAAAGGCAGACGCATTAACGACCGTTAATTTACAACAAACATGTAATGACTTGTTAGTTTAACCCAACACGGTAAGTTTCCCCTTTAAAATTACGAAAACCCGACTTACCTACGCTTAACGAAGCGCTTATGACCGGCCAATGATTTATTGTCGTTATATTTTCCGTGTTATCGCGTATTACCTACATTCCGTGCCTGAACGTGGCCCAAACGACGGGGATTAATGGCTGAAGCAATTAAAGTAGTAAACAGAAGGTGCAGTGAGACGTCGGTGCAAACAAAATAGTGTGGGAATCCGAACAGCGCTTGTGGGGCAACTAAATGATAACACATATGGCGCACCCGCTGTGCTAGCCACGCTGCCACGCTGCTACACTGCCACGCCGCTACGCTGCCACGCCGCTACGCTGTCACGCTCCCAGCTCCAATGTTCTTACGGTGGCTGGCTTACTGCCAGTTAGACGTCGACCGGCCCTTAGTGATATCTATTTCTAAGATACTTATTGGTGTTCGTGGGTAAATGGATTATGTAGAGCTTTGATAGAATCGAGCTTGGAAAAGAGCGTTTTAAAAGATTGAGACCAGACTGCTTTTCTGTATGTCTAGATATTTATGGAGATGCAGAACAGGGGTAAAGACATCCCCCGATTAAACGGATGTTATTTCTGGTCTGGGCAACTGCCTAATGGTTGATTTGGGGCAGTTGTATAAATGTTATAATCACGCGGTAAACTCTAATACCGCACCGCAGGGTTTCTCATTTTTAGTACCAATGTTGCATCAAAGATGTCGTACATACAAACAGTATGTTGCCAACGGCAGATACTACAGTCGTCGATGCATCGGTGGAAGCCGTCGACACTACGGCGGCGCAGTTGCGGCCGCCGTCATGTGTGACAAGCGTCAGTAGGTTTACGGCTGTTTAGTGCGGAACAGAGAGATACCTCCGTTGAGGAAGGAGGATCCTCCGATAAAAGAGGTGTTACGTCTAGTGCCCGATTTTGGGCGGATCCACGTTCAAATCGCGGAGTTAACTTTGATTGCACGATACTGGAATAGTTCTTATGTAACGCCATAGATGGCGCTGCAGCTGAATCGTATTCATCATTACATAGTATAAAACAAAGTCGCTTCCCCTTGTCCCTATGAACGCTTAGATCTATAAAACTAAGCAACGAATTTCGATGCAGTTTGTTTTATTAGATAGATTGATTCAAGAGGCAGGTTTATATGTATAATACATGCATAATATCAACATCGCAGCCGTGCGAAGCTGGGGCGGGTCGCTAATATTTTTATTAATTATTGATCTAGTACCCAAGACTGTTGGCTATCCACGAGTGCACTGCGTAGCATAAGAAAGTAAAATGCAAGCGGAACAAGTAGGTAATTCCACTGGGGTGCAGGCTACGTGTGTCGTGGTAAGACGATACTGTGTGCGCAAGGAAATAATCTTCCCGAGTAAACAAACGGTGCACTTTATTTGAACCGAAGTGTACGTGCATAGACTTATACTAGTGCGTTATTTTAAATATACTCAGTGAAGTTAGAATAGAATAGAATAGTATATAATAAAACTTTATTGTACACCAAAATATTAACAGTTTTTATCAGTTTTTTTAATTTATTTCAAATAGACCATTTACAGGCACTTTTGAACTGTCAAAATTGAAGCTAATTTGCACGTTCCAAAGCGTTGATCCTCCATAAAGGAGGAGTACGTGCAAGAAACTCCATTGACACTCTTTTAAATCAAACTTATATCTATGGAACAATGACGGCTCGGCTGGCGCATTGGTTAAGCGATTGACTGCTGCGCTGAGGGTCGCGGCGTCGATTCCCGCACGGAACAAATATTTGTATGGCCTGCAGGTAGGTGTTCCGGCTCTGGGTGTCTTGTGTATGTGACTTTACATGTTTGTGAACGCACGACACAGGAGTAATGTAGTGAGGGGGAACGTTTATAAAAACATAAAAATTGAAAAATTCACATTACTACGTGCCCGGTTTTGAATTCGCAACTGCATGCATTAAAGTTAGGTGCCTTAACCACTCGACCTTCAAAGATTCGAAGCATTTATTTTCAAATAAATAAATAATATAATAAAGAGGTAAAGTTTGTTTTTTTTGTTTTTTTGTTTGTAGGGGGTAATCTCTGGAACTACTGGTCCGATTGGAAAAATTTAAGCAACAATAGAAAGCTGCTTTACTCCTGAGTGACATAGGCTATATTTTATGTACGCGGGCGAAGCTGCGGGCAAAAGCTAATTTTCAAATAAACCTTTACAGGCACTTTTAAAATGTCAAGAAGTCGGTCTGTCAGAAATAAATACACTAATTGCACATTCCAAAGAGTAGATCTCTATGGAGAAGAATGTGAAAGAAACTCCATGGACTTCTTATTCTCTGTATCCATGTGATATTACAAGTTTAAAGTTTTTAAACTCGCTAGCAGACAAGTTTTCTCAGTGAAGGTAAATGCTATTGAGTCAAATGATAAATTCCAAGGATTGGCGCGAACTTGACTTTATATAACTTCTTGTAAATTATAGTTTAGACTTAATTAATGGAATTTATTAATTCTACTATATAGACTTAACTGGTTGGCCAATAGCTGGGTTAGCATAGTAATTATATGAGTATATACCGCCTTTGCAATTTTTTTTTAAATGTTCTATATGTGTTAGGTACAAACATAACAATAGCATACGTACTCGTATAAGAGCTGTGGTGGCGGAGTGGTACCGGCTCCGACTTACGAGTTGTAGGTCGCGGGTTCAAACCTAGCCAGGCGCATTACTTTGTTTAATTTATTTCATCACCACTGCTCTCAAAATGGTAAAAGAAAACATTATTACGTGGGCGAAGCCACCGGTAGCAGTAGCGGTACTGAATTATCAGGATCAAAGTTTTTTTATGGATGTAAGCTGAATGTACATAATTTGGTACCGTTTTAACGGTTATACTGAGATTTAGAAACTTAGCATCTCGATAATATTTATAAAATGGTTTTGATGTTACCTTGGCGGAATTTTCAATTTCATGCGGATAAATACATTGGCAGCAGCTAGTTAAAAAAAATGGACATTTTAAGAACATAAAACATCTCAAGTCGTGTAGGGCCGAAGCCTATTAGGGCGCTGGTCCGGTTTCTGAAAGGAAGCTGCGGCCCTGGTATAGAGGCTAAGAAGGAATGGGGTAGGTCGTTTAGTCAGTAAGAGTCTGACACTGTTTCCCGCTCCGCTCAAGGTCGGGATTCGTAATAAGAATACTTTTCCCATCATAAAAAAACATCTCAAGTCGTTCACATGCCACAGACCATAAAACAAACATTCAAACAACACGTTAACAAAACGATAAACATTCTCACTGCAAAAAGGAAACATAACAAAAAATCGGATCCGGTTCGCGAGTCGTCAGTGCGTCCGGACGGCGCGCTAATTTCCCTGTTACCAGCCTGTTACCCAGTTTGTGTCGCTCTCCGATGTTTTAGGGGTCGCGATTGTACACCCGAACTGTGTAGTACCTGCCGGGTATACGAACCGTGGGACTTTGAGTATTGGGTAATTATTATATGCACACCGCGTTCTGTTCCCGCGCGCCTCAAGGAGTTATCAGCAAATGGAGAGGCCCAACTGCAGGGCCGAAGCCTACTGGGGCCCCGATCCGGTTTCTGAAAGGAAGGTGCGACCCTGGTATGAAGGCTAGGAAGGAATAGGGTGTTCGTTTAGTCAGTAAGAGGATTCGTAATTAGAAGACTTTTCCCACCATAAAAAAACATCATCAAGTCGTTCACATGCCACAGACCATAAAACAAACATTCAAACAACACGTTAACAAAACGATAAACATTCTCACTGCAAAAAGGAAACATAACAAAAAATCGGATCCGGTTCGCGAGTCGTCAGTGCGTCCGGACGGCGCGCTAATTTCACTGTTACCCTGTTCGTGCCGCGCTCTGATGTGTTAAGGATCACGATTATACACCCGGACTGTGTATACCTGCAGGGTATACGAACCTAGGGACTTTGAGTATTGGGTTATTATTATAACATGTTCCTGAGACTGAGGTCCTTCTTTTCTTTTTTGAAAAACACTTTCAAAATGTTCGTTTATTGCATATAAACTTAAGACCCTTCCCGATAGCTAGTGGCATAGTCGCGTCTCGCTGTGAACTGACCCTTAATCGCATTTACATGCGTTATAGAAAAGATTTCACACGGGAAAACAGTGTAAGAAGACTTCTCATAAGTTGGACCGATGACCTGGTGAGAGTCGTGGAAAAGTGATGGATGTGAAACGCACATGACCGTTGGTTGTGGCGACATTTGGGGAAGTGTCCTTGACTTTGTCCAGCAGTGGACGTCCTTCGGCTAAAATCGTGATGATAGAAAAGATGCCAATGCGCTACAGTTTTGCTACAAAAAATCGCCTTATCCGCTTGAGCGTCCCGCCCATTTTGATAACGTCACGTGGTCAAAAAAAAAAATGGCTGCGCGCACAAAAAACGTGTTTGGTGACGCGAGCGTAACATGAGTCACTTCAAGTGATGTTTTTGTTTAATGCTATGAACGACTCTTTCAAGTCGTGTCAAGTGTTTGTTGACATTGGGTTTCAAATATTTTGTTTAGAGCGATAAACATTGACTATAGTTGAAATTGTTGAAACAATCATTATTTCAACTTTAGAGAAGATTATTTTTAAAAGTAAAGCGATAACATATACTTTTTATGACTTTTATTGATAGAATGGTTCTTTATACGTACGTTAAAATAAAAACATCATACTTCGTAGTAAAAAAAAATATTTATTTAGAGGCACACGATATGTGCTGACGTCACCCAAATTAAAAAAAATCTAGAACATTTTTTTTGACATTATTTTTTTAATTCAAATTAACCATTGTGAAACAAATATCGTATTTTTATCATGAAGAAATATATCGAGATTCGATTAGAAAAGAGACAGAGTAATAAAACATCGTATAATTAACACAAATAGGTATATTATGACGTGGTGTCGTGTTACAATGCAAAAAGGGACAAAAGTCACTTTGGGACGTTTCAGCGGTTAGGCGAGGGTAGATAGCTCACAGTAATTTGACAAATCTACATTGACAGTCTTCAGGAAATAAATTCCTTAATATCAATAATGTTATTGTCAAAATGGCCTCCTGTCAGATATGTATTCACATACAAATAGTTATGAGTTTAATCAAAATACCACCGCAGGAGAGCCCACCAAACATAATAATGATGCGAAATAAATTACGAGTTACGCATCACGTTATTTATGTATATATGTATATGTCGGAAACGGCTTCGATTTGTTAACAAGACAAGGCACGCCATCTAGTGGCAACTAGAGGAACTAAATAAAGATGGCGCGTCTGACAGTCAGTGACGTATCCGCTTTGCTACGAGCTTGTGGTGGGGTGAACCGACCCGCACGGGGAGCGGGCACACTTTGAGCCAAGCCGTCGCAGAGTCAAGACGTTCTGAAACTGTCCGTGTTGTTGTAATTTGTAATTTGTGATAACAGTGCACTGTACCGAAATGTATTGAGAAGTAAACTGATTCAACTGCTAGCCGTTGTTATTCATTGCACGATACCCACATACGCCCACATGATAGATCTGATAGACCAGAGCTCGAACACCATCCTGGACACGAGCCGACATCAGAAGTGGGATTCAATCGTGCAAATGAATCGACAAGCTATGTGAGCAATAATTACGCAACACTAAAGAAAATGGCGAGAACAAAAACAGTTGGCGGTTATTATTTGAAATTCGAAAATGAAGACTCGGATCGAAGCATGGACTTGAATGGTTTGATTAGGTTTTTTCTGGGGTTTTTCCCTAATCCTGAGCAACGAATGTTGGACCATGGTGACGTTGTACCCCCAGAGCACAAACTACAACGTCCTACCCAGATTGTGAATCTACCCAAATTCGACCCGGAGAGACGAGAGCAATTCAGAAATCACTATGGAAAAATTGGACATACGCAAACTGAAAACAAGAATATTCAAGCCTCAAGACCACCGGCAACAAGGTAGCAAGCCAATCCAGGTCGGCTTTGGAGAGCAGAGTTCTTGATGAAGATCTGGATCCCTGAGAGAAGTGGCGCGGTGGTAACCGTGACGGTGCCGTTGTGACAGCGAGCGATGGATTGACGTCGTGGTCGCCGATCTTTCATCAGAAAAAGGTCAGGTATTCTCATTCCATTTTTATTCTGAAGCTGAGTTTATGGTGGGTGAAAATCATCTAATGACGAGACTCGCTCTTGGGCGGAGCAGGAGACAGTGTAGGTTGTCAGTAAATTTTGGGGTAGATGTAAAATAAAAGGTAATAACTTTGACAAGTGTAGGTGACATATGACGGTACCTACTAAGTATTGATCATTACTTCTGTGGTTCAAATTGATAATAGCTAAATCGCGATTTTATTTCGTGAACCAACATCTATTTGCGAAATTAAATCTTAGGCCGTGAAATGTTGTTGCAAAGGTTTAGTTGAATTAATGACCGTGAAACATTTTTTTGAAAATAGCTTAGGTTCATGGCGTAAATAATTGTAATTACAAAGTACCCTCAGTACATCCGAGAATTAAGGTTCGATTTTTTTATGACGGTGACAGTTCTCCGAAATAATGTTGACGTTGACACCGACGTGTCCTTGAACATAAACTTGCGATTATTTCTGTGTCGTTTCGTTAATAATCGGACTTTTTTACTATCGGTATCCTACAAACGCGTGCAATAAAAAGTGATCTATATCGTTCGATTAATTTTGACTGTATAAAGACGACAGTAATAGTTTGGCAAGGATGAATTAAAAATAATTCGTAAGCGGGTAAATGAATTATGGTGCGACCGTGTAATTCAATGATTGCAAAAAAAAAGACCTGAACTAGTCTTTTAGTTAAGAAATACGACGCGTCAAATTAAATGTGCAGAGACTATCGAAGACTAAATAACAATACCGTACCGAATCGTTATTCGTTGCTATTTATCTCGGATCAAATATCTCAGTTACACGACCTAGGGTAGTGATTGTTGTATTTTCAATTACATATTCCCAATGTTTGATATAATTAGAGTATTGGTTTAATGATACAATAGTTTTGAGAGCGTCGACTAAAGCCGGAATAACGTTACATTTGAAACAGTGATCCGTTTTTCGATAATTAAATTCAAGTGGTGAGGCTCTTCATCCGTGATGGATAGTGTCATTCGATATGGTTTGATCCTAGGCGGGTGATGAAAAGTAAGGATGCTAGATCCAAAGCGGATGATGCCCTGTAATAATGCCAATATCTTGACACGAAATGATTTCTGATCGATTTTAGTCGTGCGTTATCTGCCGTTAATGATAAAAGATGACGTAGTTCCCTAGATTGATTTAAATGTCGTGAAAGATTATGCTTTACGCAATAAATACTGTGTAGTACCATATTAAAGGTGTACGAGGAGATAAAACCAACCTACCCACAAACAAAATAAAAAAAAAAGACAATAAAAAATAAAAAACGCGTTTGAAGTAGGAGGAAAATCAGAGCTTATAATTACAATAAAGTAGTTGAGATAATGAGATAATTAAGTTTACAATATGATCAGACATTTGATATGTAGGCGTAGCTTAATAGAAAACAATATCTGGTGGTCTTAGTAGACCGTTAGTACCTTAAATTAGGGACGTATTGTAGGAAACCATTAAGTCGTTAGAGACTTGGCGATCCTGGAGGGATGCGCAGGTATGGAAGTGTAACTAGAGGTTACTGGGCTATGAGTAGCCAGAGATCATAATGTACAGCTTAACGATTAGTGTTTTGGATTAGTTTGATTAGTTGTGTGTACTGTAACGGTATCACAATAGGTTAAGAAAGAAGCACTTGTACACCAACTGAGTTAGGAAGGTATTTGAAAAAAAAAAGAGAAAAAAAAAAGACAAAAAAAAACAAAGAGAAAAAAAAGAGAAAAAAAAAAGAGAAAAAAAAAGAAAAAAAAAAGAAAGTAACAAAAAAATGTAGGAAAAAGTCATTGAAGGGAAAATCCGGTCCAATGACTCAGCTAAAGGGACTGATGTCCGGTCTAGCATTCGCTAAAGGGACTGATGTCCGGTCTAGCATTCGCTGGAGGGACTGATGTCCGGTCTAGCATTCGCTAAAGGGACTGATGTCCGGTCTAGCATTCGCTAAAGGGACTGATGTCCGGTCTAGCATTCGCTATAGGGACTGATGTCCGGTCTAGCATACGCTAAAGGGACTGATGTCCGGTCTAGCATTCGCTAAAGGGATATTTATCCGGCCTAGCACAATCGTCTCCAGTTCTAATACTGATGAGATAACGTAGTACTTGTGGTAAGCTGAAGGGTTAACCGTACCAAGAAGCTAATCTTGTAGGGTCAGAGGTTGACCGGACCAAGAAATTAATCTTGTAGGGTCAGTGGTTGACCGGGCCAAGAAGTAAGCCTTGTAGAGTAATGACTGACTGGACCAAGTGCTTAAAATTCTAAAGGGCCTAAGTAGACCGGACCAGAAACAGTAACAGTATGACAATTTCTATTACCCAAAATTTGTATTTGGTTTATTGAGTAAAGATTTGTTGTCACATTAAGCGATTGACTGCGTGTTGCGAGTTCGATTCCCGCACTAAGCAGATATTTGTGTAAATGGTCGCTCATGGCCAAGATGTGAATTTTTAATCTTGTGTGTGTGACACGTAATCTCAAACTTGCGTGTTTGGGACTGCACTCGCGCTGCGAGATTAATTCCTAGTGTTTGTCAGGAGTGACCGAGCTATATGATACTGCGAGATGTGTTTTGTTTCAGAGTAACACACAGCGCTGGATGACTAGTTGGAACATTTCATCAGTGGACATCTTCCAGCTGAGGTGGCGATGATGACTAACACACGAGGACGTGTGTCTTTCAGGATGGCCGTGTCGGAAACGGCTTCGATTTGTTAACAAGACAAGGCACGCCATCTAGTGGCAACTAGAGGAACTAAATAAAGATGGCGCGTCTGACAGTCAGTGACGTATCCGCTTTGCTACGAGCTTGTGGTGGGGTGAACCGACCCGCACGGGGAGCGGGCACACTTTGAGCCAAGCCGTCGCAGAGTCAAGACGTTCTGAAACTGTCCGTGTTGTTGTAATTTGTAATTTGTGATAACAGTGCACTGTACCGAAATGTATTGAGAAGTAAACTGATTCAACTGCTAGCCGTTGTTATTCATTGCACGATACCCACATACGCCCACATGATAGATCTGATAGACCAGAGCTCGAACACCATCCTGGACACGAGCCGACATATACATACAAACAATAAAAATAATAAATATAAAAAAAAGACAATAAATAATAAAAAAACACTATCCCTCTGATGGGTAAAGGCCTCCCCAATTTCCATCCAAACCTCTCTGTCTTGAACACCTCTACTGTATGCTCCACAAGCTTTATAGTGTTTTAGAAGTTTACTGTCTAAAAACTTACTCCTGTTCCTTCGTTGCTTTTCCTACCAGGGCCGAGTTCCTTTCAGATAAAGACCCTTGGCTCCAGTAGGTTTTGACCTTGCTGGGCCCCTACGGTTTATTGACAACTCGTTGTCTCTACTCGTGGAGCAATACGCGCAGTTGACGGCTTGGATTTGGTCCAGTTACCGGACGGTTAGTCGGCAAGCTACCTATTGCTCACTGTCACTGACTGTGTTGCTTGCTGTCAGCAAGTTTTCATTCAAGCGAGTATTCTTTTCGAACTTCGATTGATTTGAGACACGACGTCATCTAGGTAACATCTGGTCTAGTAAAACATCCATAAGAGATTTTTACATGTTGTGGCAAAATGGTGGTTTCTTCCCGATATGAAAGGCGTTGTTGACTTTGCTTTTCAGCAAGATAATTACCGGCCGCTTTTATTATTATAAAAATGTAATATCTACATAAGTCAGCTTCCACTAGATTAATGAACCAGACGAAGTATGCTAGGGCATCGGAAATGGAGCGTCGCTCGCCATTCTTCGCTACTAATTAAAGATGTCATAAACTCATAAGTTCTCTATGGCATACCGGAGGTGCCATAGTCTAGCGGACTTTTTTTTAAATAAAAATTTACATGAGGCTTGGGAGCTATGAGAGTTTAGGGAAGCGTAAAGTATTGTTATTTGTTACAAATGTTTGTGTGATAAACACGATCATTTGTTTTTGTGTCTGGGTGTAATTTTTCTGTAATATGTATGTATTTAGAAATATATAGGTATTTTTATCAGTTTTCTAGTACTCATAACACAAACTCTGCTTAGCTTGAGGCTAGATGGCGTTGTGTGCTAGTTGTCGAATATTATCTTATATTATTATTTAAACTTCATGTACAGTAGTGGTATCCAGGCGGATTTAATGCTACATGACATTCTCTACCAGTAACTGTGGTATGTGTGCAAAATAAATAAATAATAAGAACAACTTATTTAAATTCGGACGAACAACGATCCCTATAGTGTTAGTAGCTTAATAAATAACTCATTATCTAGTGTTAGTACCCATTACCCCTGGCGCAAGAAATTTTACAATAGCAACCGCGATGCAAAAAAAAAAAATATGAAAAAAAGTCCCCCAAATACTTGCTTCTGATCTTGATATCTCTTTATTTAAAATAAACCTATAGAAGATCGTTTAATGAACTGGGCAACACAATGTTTGTACTGCCGTCGAATAGCTCGTGTGTTGTCTCCTGACAGATTTAGATGTTCTCCTTTTTATTTCAAATCGATGAGGCAGTAAGATAATCTACTTATGTAATAGCTATATGTAAACGATTCCTAATTTACAAAGTAAACAATCAAACGCATGTAATTGTTTTTGTCTGATGTATGTACTTATTGATATGAAAACTGTTTAAGTGTGAAGGTCATAAACCTATTAATTGCAGGCGAAAGATGTCCACTGATGGACATAGGCCTCGCCCTAGTGTCGTTACGACAACTGGTCCTGTGCGTCTCGCATCCTTTAGGTTCCCATGACCCTCATCTGTCATCAGTCCACCTTGTGGGCCAAGCTTACACATGGTTGCCACTCCCGAACCATTCGTTCCAGAATCATGCAGCCTTGTGCCCCGAACACTGCTATTTGAAATTGGTAATTCTTCGGGCTATGTAAGTACCTAATGTAAATACCACAGAGGTACACAATGGTCCACAATAAGCATACAATATAACTACTTCTATTATTAATTAAAATTTGTTCTCGGAAATGTGTAGAAAACCATGGCTGGCGAGGTAAGGTATGCAAGGATTCCGATTGTTAGCATTTGCCTAACTCACATACAAATATTATCACACGGTCTGAGCTCGGTAAACAGAACTGAAATTGCTTCTAGACTCACCTTAGGCCGTGAGAATCACATATATGTGTGACCCCTACTGATTCAGACACAGTGTGATTTAGAGTTGATTTCGAAATACGCTTCTAGTGTCTATTTAGTCGAAATGATTAACTGTCAGCAAGTTAATCAATTAATGACTCTTTCGCACCTTCGAGCAATCAGTTCAGTGTACTGTGTTAACAAAGGTGTTCATAGAAAAAACTGTTCTATGCCAACGCTCTGCTGAACAAAAAAAAATACCCTCTGTAAAAGCTTTCCATAAAACTGCTCTATAGAAAAATCGTAAGAGAAAAACAGTCATAAAAAGAGCACAGAAAAAGCCCAAAGTTTTATGAACTCCATCGAAGTTAGTCGGAATACTACAAGTGTTCGCACGTCCAAAGAGGAATGAACACTAAACTGCATTATTGGCCGGCTATAAAAACGGGACATTGGTCGGAGTTAATTTTTCGTGTGGTGAGGCACGTCCCGTACGGATTTATATCCGGGTCGTGAGTCGCACACAAACGCCTCTCAATAAAAATATCCTACTGACCGCTCCGTGGCCTGTACCCTGTAGCCTGTAATAGCCGAGTTTACAATGATGGTCATTGCGCCGCTGTGATGGAGATGTAAGGTGCACAGAGCAGGCAATGAGTTATGGGCACTGTGAGTTTGATTTAATTAATTTTCAAGAAATACCTATATGTATGTTCTGAAAACGTACATAATGCTTTTCAGGAGATAAGTTAAATAGAGCTCATTATAATTGTGAATCATGACTGGCCTGTCAGCATAGTATTTAGTGACCCTGACTGCTATGTCGGAGGTCGTGGGTTCGATTCCCACCCAGGACAAATGTTTGTGTGATGAACACGATCATTTTGTTCTGTGTCTGGGTGTAATTTATCTATAATATGTATGTATTTAGAAATATATAAGTATGTTTATCAGTTGTCTAGTACTCATAACACAAGCTCTGCTTAGCTTGAGACTTCAAACATTATTATTATATTATTATAATTAAAAACTTAATTATAATGAGCCCTATTATCTACACTAATATAATAAAGAGGTAATGTTTGTTTTTTTGTTAGTTTGTTTTTTTGTTTGTAGGGGGTAATCTCTGGAACTACAGGTCCGATTGGAAAAATTTTAGCAACAACAGAAAGCTGCTTTATTCCTGAGTGACATAGGCTATATTTTATGTACGCGGGCGAAGCCGCTGACAAAAGCTAGTATAATTATATTTTTATACATAAAAAAAAACAAAAATAATAGCTATAAAATAAATCCTTCCATCCTAAAATAAACGGCTGGAGAGATATCCCCCTCTCAATTTTCTTTAAAATTATTCGGGTCATGAATTAAACAACGTAAGCTTTTTTGTAAGTAAGTAAGATGTTTTCAGAACAATTTAAAAGAGCGTAAACGTCTTGGCCGTCAAGTAGTGCGTCAGTAATGAAGTTAGACAGTTATGTTCTGACGGAAAGGCCCCTTTTACAGCCCAAGCGTTTACGGCCACTAAACCTGACTTCCACTTAACGACTGCTAAACGATTCCCAACTGTGCTCTCTCCAATAATGTGCGTCAAGTCTTTACCGTGTTCGATTTTACAGTAAAAACAAGTTTTCAAAGATAATATTTATTTTCATAGGACGCCTTATAAAAATAAGGCGGTTTATACCTATATATTTTAAACTCGTCAAGACGCGTTAACCCCATCGATTTTGGGCTCGTTACGTATTACGTTCATACATGAGCCTAATCCTCATGGGGTTGTGTCGTTTAATTACAGAGTTCCTATGGCTACTCCACGACATAATCATTTTGCATTGTCATCTGATTAACACATCCATGCAAAATTTCAACTCACTCGTTAACCAGGAAATTGATCAAATTTAATTTACAAGATTTGACCACAAACATCGGGACAGGTGAAGCTTGTAATATGCTAAGGTCTCTTCTAGGTCGTGTTTTAAAACAGTTCAAGTATTCTCAACTTTGTGTAGTGACTGGTCGAGACCTGATTCTTGGTATTTGATTTATATTCAAGCCCATTTCATAAAGCAAACATCCTTTGCATTTCATTTTATATTGAAGTATATTCCTTTGATTTTCTAACTATGTTAGTTATTTGATTTACCTGAGTGTCGTCTTTTCTGTAAATGTTAAGTTTATTTGCTTCATTTTCGTTTCTTAGATATTTTGATGAAAATATATTTTCGTAATACCGTAGAGTGATTTATCAAAATAGTTTTCATAAATTGCATTTGCGAAGATGAAGCGTTGAACCGAACGAAATGGTAGGAGCAAATAAGGAAAGTAGACCCCACCAGGGGACTAATAATTCTCTGGAGACAGAAAAGGGAAGACAGAGAGATTACGTATGGTTTAACTTACGATATGATATTCTCAATAATATAATATCGACTGGGCCAAGATAATATCGTAAACTTCTTCAAAAGCGGAGCATTTTAGATAAAGTTTTCGATTGGACAAAACCAATTTATGTTTCTAGGGATATTACTTTGAATTGAGTATGGAGTGGGAGGTACTGATAATCTGTAGTTTAAAAAGCCTCAAATTTAAATTCTAGGAACTACCTCACTACTATCTGGATTACATTGGATCCGTAGTCAACGTGGTAATGATCTATCATTTCGGTTGAACGACGGCAGTGTAATGAGTGGGCTTCGATGTGACTCGTTCAGTTACTGAAATGATGGCTGAATGAATGAATGAATGATTCATCAAGGTCATGTGTATCTGACCATTCAGCTCTTTGATCCCTATATGTGAAAGAAAGATTTGTTGGATATATTATTACAGTGGTTAAAAGATTAAACTCAATATTTCCGTTCTTAATTGATTATTAAAATACCTTTGAAAATTTGAAACCACTATTTTCTAGATATCATTAACAGCACTTACAGAAATGTTTCTATACATTATTCCGGGAAATTATATTTCTTTATAATTCAGGTAAGCCTAATCGCCTATTGTACAACAAAACAGTTACTACAATGTTACATAAAGGAATAACATTTTATCGATCTTGTCTAGCAGAGGTTCCTGCATTATTATTCCCGTGGAAAACCGCTCCTTACCCGGCAGTCCCGGGGGACTTGGTGTCCGGCGCTGGGTACTTGCGTGGACCTGGTACACGATACCGACGTCTTATTATAGTTGAATAAAGAGGCAGAAGGCCCTTTGCGAATAAAACGGAATTTCGATATCACTGGTCATAACTAGAATAGTACGGCAGTCGGATCTTGGTGAGTCTGACGTTAGACTCTGCAAATTTTAGGCCTGAAAACTCGTAAAAAAAATAAATGGTTTAAACAAATAAATGCAAATTGCAGTTGTTTTTTATTGCTATAAACTGCTTGACTGCGATCCCACCTGATGGTAAGCAGTGATGCAATCGTTGATGGTGAGGCGCACTAGTTTAGTTTTAGTAACTATATGTTGTCCTGTATTGTCGGTTTTTTTATGTTGGGAAAAATCATCGAATGACGAATCCCGCCCCTGGGCGAAGCGGGAGACAGTTTTACTGACACTTTAACGGACTAAATGACCCAACGGTCCTTCTTCTTCTTCCTTCGAAAGTGGAACACCGGGGCCCTGAAACTAAGGTGTAGAACCAGGGTCCCGGTATTCCGCTTTCGCATCAACCCTTGGCCCCAGGAGGCAATATACTGTCGGTTGTGTTTTGGTTCTACTCTATTTAGGTTGGTCTGTTCTTGTATAAAATTGAAACAAGCCTCGTTGTGTTTTTTTATTTTACAAAAAGCTTTAGTGAAGTGAGTTGACGTGGTATTTAGGGTTAAGTGTGTTTTGTTCCGTTGGGTAAAATCATTTAATGACCAGTCCCGCCGTGGAGCAGGATTTAGTTTCAGACTCTTACTGACTAAAACCCATCCCGTTCTTACGCATCAGGGCCGACCCACCTTTTTAGACGCGAACCCTTGGCTCCAGTAGGCTTGAGACACGAGATGACAGTGTGCGCCGACGAATATTTGGACTCGGTCCGGATAGTTACAGGTTGGGCGGTCAGCGAGTTACCCACTGCTTGCCGTCCGCAACCCCTGCCTACATCTCGGGTTAGGTAGGGATTAACACCTCACTTCACGTAAGTTTCGCCTTCTGTTAGTTTTCTGTTTTGCGGCATTACGTTTTACGATACCAGCTATCTTTATTGCAATGTAGCTAGCTATAATTTGATTTTTGCGATATTGCTCTAAGAGGTATCGTGACTCTACTTGGGGAGTGGGCATTGAAATTTTAGTAAGCAGGACGAATTCTTGCTTACTAAGCTATATTTCTTAGACTAAGAATAAGATATAATTTCTATAGGTATTTGTTTCAACATTGTACTACATACAAGAACTTGAAAGTTATTTTATCGTTTGTATCCAGCCATATTTTTTATAATCATCCAATAACGAATCCCGCTCTTGGGCGGAGCGGGAGATAATGTCAAAATTTCATTCGGATAGTATAGTAACAAAAGTAGTAAGTACCCGGAAACTCCGCTTCGCCAGCCTGAACATTGGCACGCTGACCGGACGCGCGAGGGAGTTAGCCGATGTACTTCTCAGGCGAAGGGTGGCCGTGGCATTCCTGCAGGAGACTCGGTGGAAAGGCCGCAGGTCCCGGCTCATCGGGAATGGCTACAAATTAATCTACACGGGTGCAGCCGGTGGGGAGAACGGGGTGGCCGTTGTACTCTCCGAGGAGTTTCAAGACGCAGTCCTGGAGGTGAAACGCTACAGCGACCGGCTTATGGTCGTAGGTGTGCTTATCGACGGGGTTATAACCCACTTGATAAGTGCCTACGCGCCTCAGGTCGGTTGCAGCGACGCTGAAAAGGCTGCGTTCTGGGATCAACTCGGTGGGGTGCTTCGTGGCATCCCGCTGTCACAGGGAATCGTTTTGGGTGGTGATCTGAACGGTCATGTGGGTGACAGGTGCAAGGAGTTTGAGCATGTTCACGGTGGCTTTGGATACGGTAGCCGTAACGCTGAAGGGGAGAATATCCTCCAAACGTGTGCGGCTGCCGGCCTTGCCATCGTGAACACGTATTTCAAAAAGAAATCCGAACACCTGATTACCTACAGGAGCGGGGGGTACGCTACCCAAATCGATTTCTTACTCACACGGAGGCACCTTATCAGTAGGGTGGCCAACTGCAAGGTCATACCCGGCGAGAGTCTCACTGCACAACACCGTCTCCTTGTCATGGACTTGCGCGTCAAACCTAGGGTCAAGTTTGATGAGCGCCAACAACGCCGAATACGGTGGTGGCGACTGGATGCAGCCACGTCCCAGTCGTTCGCGTCGGCCATCGGCGGTAAGTGCGATGGTACCGATGGCGAACCTGTGCAAAGCCACTGGGACAGGATTCAGGCTGCCATCACCGAGGCGGCAAAGTCGGTGCTCGGCTTGTCCAGGGGCGGCCGCAAGTGTGACAAGGAAACTTGGTGGTGGGATGACACAGTCCAGAGGGAGATCAGAGAGAAGAAAGCTCTCTTCAAAACGTGGCAAGCTTCCAGGTCTCCCGAAGACCGCGACGCATACAGAGCTGCAAAACGTGCCGCCAAGAGGGCCGTAGCCAGAGCCAGACGAGACCACTTACAGCCACTTTATGATAAGTTGGAATCGTCTGAGGGGCAGAAGCTCATTTATAAGTTGGCACGTTCCAGGGTCAAAGCAGCACTGGATATCACTAAGTGCCGCTGTGTAAGAGACCCTGACGGCAATCTGTTATGCGAGGACCTCGCGGTGAAGGAGAGATGGCGCTCGTACTTCCACGAGCTGCTGAACAAGCAGCACAAAGAGGTGCTGTCTCCGGTTCTCCCTCCAAATCAGGGACTTGTGCCCCTGGTTACGCCTGAAGAAGTGCATGTGGCTCTTCGCCGCATGAAGAACCGGAAAGCTGTCGGTGCCGATGGAGTCCCCATTGAAGCCTGGAAGGCGATGGGTCCTCGTGGTGTGGGCATCTTAACCCACCTATTTAACCGCATGCTCCTCACCGGAAAGATCCCGAGTCAATGGAGACTGAGTATTATCACTCCAGTCTTCAAAGGCAAGGGATCAGTGCAGGAGTGTGGTGACTACCGGGGGATTAAGGTTATGTCCCACACCATGAAGCTCTTCGAGCGGGTGATTGACTCTCGGATTCAACAGGAGTGCACCGTCTCGGGGTGTCAATATGGGTTTCGACCAGGCCATGGCGCCATGGATCCCATCTTTGCCCTAAGGGTTACCATGGAGGGATACAGATCAAAGAATACGCCTCTGCACCTCTTGTTCCTTGACATGCAGAAGGCCTTCGACTGTGTCCCCCGTGAGGTGATCTGGTGGGCGCTGAGATCCAAAGGAGTGCCCGAGACCTATGTTGACATCATCCGAGATATGTACCGAGACTCCGGTTCTGTGGTTCGGACCGCTGTTGGCGATACGAAACCCTTCCCCATCACCGTCGGAGTTCACCAGGGTTCTGTCCTTAGTCCGTTTCTGTTCAGTGTGGTGCTGGACGTCCTGTCCTCCAACATCAGGGACTTACACGAGCAGCCGCCATGGCTGCTCATGTATGCAGACGACATCGCGCTGGCGGACTCGGACAGTGGGCGCTTGGTTCGACGCGTGACAGCGTGGAAGGAATCGCTGGAAAACGGCGGTCTGAAAATTAATGCGGCGAAGACCGAGTACTTGGCCTGTAACACAACAAACGCTGCTCCTGTTCGCATTGGCGAAGACACAGTCGAGCGCACGGAACAGGTCAGGTACTTGGGATCGGTGCTCCACGAGTCCGGGGACGTCGATTGCGACGTCGAGTCACGTATCTCGGCGGCCTGGGCGAAATGGCGTGAGGTGGCGGGGGTTATCTGTGACCCCAAAATGCCGGTTAGGCTCAAAGGACAGGTCTATAAGACCATCATTAGGCCTGTCCTTTTGTATGGCAGTGAAGCGTGGCCTGTACTTGAGCGGCACAAGCAGAGCCTGCGTGTCACGGAAATGAATATGCTGCGCTGGATGTCGGGAGTGTCGCGGAAAGACCGCATTAAAAACTCCCGCATCCGGGGCAGCCTTCAGGTCCGTGACATAGCGGATAAATTGCAGGAGGGTCGCCTACGCTGGTATGGCCACGTTTTACGAAAACCGGCAGACTACGTGGGTAACAGATGCCTCGCCATGCCACCTCCGCCGGGACCCGGAAAACGAGGAAGGCCTAAGAGGCGTTGGATCGACGTCGTAAGAGACGATATGCGTGTCAATGGGCTTACGGCAAAGGACGCGAAAGACCGAGCGAAGTGGAGGAGTTTGAGTTGGAAAGCGGACCCCGGGCACCGAGGTGAAAGCCAAGGAAGCAACCGGGACTAACGCTGAGATGATGATGATGATGATGATGAGTAACAAAAGTAATTGCGACATAATTTTATTTACACAACTGTTACACAACCTTAAGGTTATTAGTAAAATATATACTATTAAAGGGCTTTATATTGGATAATAATAATTTTTTTATCATGAAACACCAGAAAGTCTGGCCATCGGTCTATCCTATCTTGTTGCCCAGTAACTGGGTTTTCGAGGTCTGCCGTCGCTCCATGTAAAACAGAGGTATTCAGCCGCATCTGGTTAGACTGTAAGCCAATCCCAAGCTAGTTACAAAAAAACTAAATAAATGGTGATAGAAAAGAGAAATGTCTTATCTACCTCAATAATGCACAATAGCTTCTGATGATAATACAATGACCTTTAAATCGAATTTTATTAAACACTAATTGAAACCATCAGCGTAGCAAACAAAAACGGAAAAAAATTGAGATCACGAATTCTCTTCAAATCCAATAAGAACTGAAGACGACAAGTCCTTAACAGTTCAATACTCAAACTGAAATGAGCAAACTGAAGTTGTCGTAATTTTTTTTCTCAATTCCGTTCCTAAATTCAATACGAACGGGGTAAAACAAAATCACGAGGCGAGAGTTGCCAATTGGGGAGTGTTTGTCGTATTGGTGCGGAGTGTGTGCGCCCGGCCGTCGTGATCTGATGCATCGAAAGGGATGCACAATGCATACAAAGTGAACTGCGGATTCACTCAGTCGTGATTTTTCCTTCCTTCGGTACATCCTGCCTGAGATTGTTACGGGATGCGACAAAGACTGATTCATTCGAAGATTTGTATAGACGTGAATATGCCTGTATGTTTTCAGTTCACTCTAGAATAATGTTTTTAGAAAATGGACAGTATGTTAATCTTTAGCAATCAGTCAATCAATCAAAATCAAAACGGTTTTTATTTCACATAGGCCTACAAGGGCACTTATAAAACATCAGAAGCTAGTACACGGTTCCAAATTGGACGTTTCCTAAGGAGAAGAACCGGCAAGAAACTTAATAGTTACTCTTTTAAAAAAAAATGGTTCCTTACTTATGTCTGTATTTCATTGAAATTTGCCTTGTGTTTCACTAAATGCTACCCAGTATACTTTTAAAGTCAGTTTATATGTTTACAAACTTTAAAATATCTGCTTTACAAAATGTTAATTGGTAAAGTGTTGTGAAACTTGACCGGCGCTTTACTGCTCATAGATGAAACTTTTCACCGACAGCTCACTTAGCACGGTTGAATCTGCCTTCAGTTATCGCTAAGTTCCAACTTATGTTAAGCAAAAAATCGCACACTTCATTTTTATTTCATATAAAACTTGCCCTGGTTAAAAAGTTCGATAAAAATATTTAATCATTTTTAAAACGGCGGAGTCGTTAAGTTTTGTAAAGTTTTTTTTTTTATTTTAAAAGAAAAATCAGTAAAATTGTTGAAAGAAAGTTCGATGAGTTTTTAACGTGATGGAACGTCGATATTAAAACATAAATTTTAAATTAACAGTTTTGAGTATAAAATTTTGTAGGTACGAAGTCGAGAGGTTTTTCCTAAATCACTTCTTATTTAAATTACTTCCTACCTAGTCAGTGTACACTTTGGATGTATTCGGAATCGAAGATAGAAACTATCGCAAAATAAAGCTGAAAAAAATATATGCTCTTTTCGTAATTAACTGCAATCTTCGTTAACCAGCACTCTTCATTTTATTTACAAAATGGAACTTTACTGAGTTAAAAAGCGACTGCATTTGATGTCCCGTTTATGCCAGTTACCGTTGAAATAAATGAGTTTATAGATTGGCCCACTTTCCGCTTCTACGGCGAGTCTAGATTGACTTTTGTATTTTATTTCTTACCAGGTGCATTTAGATTTCCATTTCCCATTGTAATTAAATTGTACAAGTTTGCTGAAGTAGCTGGTCTACGAGTTCTTCGTTATCTTGTAGTTCCGTCGCGATATTTTTTCTCGGACTGCAGAAATTAATTCAAGGATTAAATAAGATGTTCTTGGTTTTAAACTGTATACGTATTACTAATATTATCTATGTGGTTGTCATTTTAACTGTTTACTCGTAAACATGGAACGCGTTATACCGCATTGGAGCGTTATACCGGGGCTCTGGGAATAAGGCAAGGAAGGAACGGAGTAGGTTGTTAAGTCAGTAAGAGTCTGACACACTTTTCCGCTCCGCCCAAGGGCGGGATTCGATATTAGATGATTTTTCCCACCATAAAAAAAAAAACATGGAACGTGGTAAGCACTAAAATCATCCAGGTAGGCAGCTACAAATACAACTTGACGAGACTGGACTATGGTTTGCTGACAACTCCTTGACACGCATGTGGTGTGCAAACGTGCTGTCGACAGCTTGTGTCGGTCCGGGTGAATATCGGACACTTCGGACAGCGAGCAACCCACTGCTCGCCGTCCGCGAACCCTCGCCTACGGTGGCCGGAATTCGGGTACAGAATGTCTACGGCGGCTGAGTCGTGAGGGAAAGCCTATTCAAGACACCTAAATTATGATCGGACGGAAAGACAGTAGCAAGCAACTGTTACAATCCTTCGATGTACCCGGTATAAACACAGAGGCAAAATGTTTGGTCCGGACCATAGAACTTTCAACAAGGTAACATAAGGGTGTATATTCGCCATACAGCGACTTATTATGCGTTCCAAATAAGAACAGGAAAGTCAATAACCTCGATCTGTCAAATTTTGAGTGAAAAGTACGGTTTGCAAAAAAAATCTTATTTGCGTGTCAATAAAGAGTTTTTATTTTGCTTTTTATTACTAAATTTTAGTTAATTCTAGTGAAAGTAAAAAAGTTACGATTTAATATAAATTTGCCAAATATATTGTTTTAAGTCATAAATAGTTTACAAGAAAAACTATTTTCATTGTTAGAAACATATCGCCTTTTTCTTCTATTTACCACTACTCAGACACATCACACAGTGAAACAGAGATAAACAAAATTGAAAAACTGTATTCTGATTAAACTTTTTCATTTACGATTCATACGTAAATTATTTTTTTATACATCTTTTTTTGTTCACTCTACCTAATTTCTGCGATTTGACAGTTCGACGTGACGTCACAACATTGCCATCGATCCTATTCTCATTTGGAATGGATTGTACTACAAATTCTCGATTTTAAATATCTATTACATTACCAAACTCGAGAACTTATAGTATTAGTAGATGGGTAATGTTTTTCGAAATTATACCTTTCGATGCGATCAGAAGAGGCGATATTATCGATTAGATATAGCAATAGAGAATTTATGTAGTAATAGAGTGGTCCAGTTTTATAACTATTGTAAGTGTATCTGTAGATAATGGATCAATAAAAATTACAGGAAAGATGTGTCAATACATTGCACATTTGGGTTTTTTATTTATTTGGCTTCGCACGCTTTGTCTCTTTGGACTGTGTCAGATTTAGAAAGTATTTTATTTATTGATACACAATATAATTTCTTTCTAAGCAGATGTAATATATTGTAATGATTTTGGAACATTTCTGATAGAATGTCCGAATGTCGAGGCTGTTTAGTTTTACTATCATAATTTATTTAATTGTAAATTATATATTAGCTTTATTTATTGGTTAAAAAGTGTTATTATTGTTTTTATTAAATGTATTTTTAGTTTGTAAGTTTCCTTGTGCAGCGCCTTGGACTCTGTTATGTTGTACAAGTTGGAAATTAATTAATTGTACGTTTATTAAGTCCTATTTTTCCTTTCTATTACTTTTCTAAACTTTTCTTTTTACTGGCTAACTGGGGCTAAGGGTTCGCGTCTGAAACGAAGGATCTGGTCCTGCTATATATGGTAACGTAGCAATGGTATGATAAGAGTCTCCCGCTCCACCCAAGGGTGGGATTCGTCATAGGATTATTTTCGCACACCATTAAAAATACCTTTCTACTGGCTGCTGTTATTCGCACAATTTTTTGCGACTTGCGGCTGTCATAGCCTGCCTGTTCCGTTTTAGTTTCCTGCCCCATCTAGCCAATTCACCATAGTTTCGTTTAGCGTGAACGCTCGGAGTTGATCACGCCCCAAACTCCTTTATTCTGACGTCATCTCAACGCTTAGTCACGTGATTAGACTGTAACTTGGTTGAAACTGTTACATCGGTAAATCTTTTTTTTTCGCCATTGAGCAGCATTTTTTTAAGTGATGATGAAACGTGTTCATGATACGTAGCAATTACTTTACCGAATAATTATAACTTTTTACTCTTTTTTATTCAATCTTTTTTTCAATAACACTTGCTGATGACCGTGACTTTGTTCTTGTTTTTGTTTTGTTGTTAAGAACTCCAGAGCTTTGAATATTTAATCACTTTTTATAAATGTTTAAACCATAGATATTATTATGTCAAACAGTATGACAAATATATGGTTTAAACAAATAAATGCAATTTGCAGTTATCATCACTGTTAAAAATTGTTATTGTTTTTAAATCTTTATTTTTGTACGAGTTCAGAAGCGCTTAAGTTCACTAACTATTTAAGAAGACTGCGAAGAAGATGGCCGGAAAACTTGAAAAGATGTATTCCTTCCAACAATCATGATTCCTCAATAGAGGGGTCTTGACAACCACGATGTCTTAGAAAGCATCCACCAACCTACGCTGGGACCACATGGTGGATTACGGCCCAATCTTTCTTAGCATGCCTACTATGAAAAAAGAAATACATTTTAATAAAATTTATAATTATCATAAGGACAGTTAATTTTGTGAAGTTGCTTCATTAAAACATGTAAAAGTATTTCCTTCACGCCACTTAACTCAATATTGTAAAATGTTCGCACATTTTAAATAGACATTGTTGCACGATCGTTTTGCAATTTATCTATTAAAATAATAGTACTGCTGTTCATTTAGTTTGATTGACCTTACATACTTTAATACTTTTCCTTTAAATTATGTGTCATTTTATGCATTTGTTGTTTCATAAATATTACGGATTTAAGAAATAGTGTTTTTTATTTTAAAGAAACATTTAAAAATGTAAATAAATAGTATGCAAAATACGCGTTTTAGTCGTGAAGTTCCGGATAACAGCCCGAAATACAATACAATACAAATACATAGTATAAGCAAATTAATTATATTTATTGACCCTCTCCTAGAAAGAAGGCCTGAGTCCTAGCAGTGGGAGAACTAAGCCTAATGCTATGCTAATTACATTTATTGAGAGTTAAAATTTTGTGAAATAATTACAAAGATATGACTACGTTGTGTCTGTAAGTACTAGGAAACAGGACATATTAGTACCTTCGTACCAGTTTATTATCAACACTATTATTAATAATTTTGTAAGCTTTTCAAAGATAATAAATCAAGCCAACCGAGACATTATTTACGTTTTAGCAGCTCTGAATTCAATGATAAATGTTATTTTAACAATCTCGTGATTTAAGACAATGTGGTAGCCGCGGTCAATTTTACAAATTGATCGTCAATTCTGTTTTCGACGGCGAAATAACTTCGAAATTGTTTTCGAATAACATGCGATTGCATCATTGTTCTATTGTGGTTGGATCGGATATAAAACAATGCAATTATTCCTATAATGTTGCACCGATACAAATTGTTAGGTTGGCGCAAATTCAATAATTGATACCATCAAGTTTTGGAATTTCAAGTTTATTTTGTAAGCAATATTGGTAACATTGCTTTTAAAGTATAATGCACGTTACATCTAAATCTTTATACAATTTAAGATCTGTTCCGAAACAATAATATCAGGAATCGATTTTCCTTTCATAAGCATGTATTAATAATACCTTTAATTTGGTTAAAGATCAAGTGTTAAGGTTCTCATTGATCTTGCTTGTTTCGCTTTTATTATAGACGTTGACTATAGGCCTTTGTACCTTGTATTTATTGAACTGTCGGTATTTGAACTAATAATGAAGTCGGCAAATGGAAAGGAAGGCGTGGCAGGGCAAGACCGGTTTGGAGCGAAATATCCTTGTGTTAGCAGTAAGGTGATCTAGTTGGCTGAGGCTTGAGGTGGTTTGTGCAAGTACGGTAGAATGCGGACGCTGCCCACACCCTGTACTCTACCCGCGTACTAGGAAGTCGCCGGCTCTCGTTTTTTTTTTTATCTCAGTTGAATTTATTTTTATTGCATCGTGTGAGATTAAAGCAACGTGAGTAAAGACATTATCATAACTGCATAATGATTATGATTCTGTTTTAACGACAAAGGACTCGGTTCATACTTTCATAAATAACCAAATATGTAAATTACTGCAAGGACGGCAGATACTTATAAACATCAAATTGTAAATGAAAAACAGTTTATATTGTTTAAGACTAAGTTTATTTACAAAGTTCAGTTGTTGCCAACTGACGCGCGGTCGGCCCGCAAACCTTTAGCAACAACAAACGTCCCACACATGAATACCTGTCCATTAACTCACAATATCACAGCAAACAACAATTAAGAAATGCTTTTGAGCGGAGTACGCACACAGCTGCCCCTCGATGACTCGGCGAGTTGCTAATTGATGCGTGCTTTTTACGTGTTTCGGGCTTTACAAATCGCCGGAGCCCTCTTTTTATAAATTAGATTTATACTTTGTGGAAAGAGTAGGTGTAACCGTCGGGTGCTCTGTTCAGACTGAATTTGCCGGGAGGAAAGAAGCGAGTGGGCTGCTGCGTGGTGGGCTCGTAGTACTGCTGGCGAGCGGACTGGGGCTGCGAGTACTGCGCGGGCTGGGAGTACTGCGAGGAGGGCAGGCCGCTGTACTGCGCCTGCTGCGTGCCCGGGTAGATGTTGTTAGTTTGGTACTGCGGCTCCTGGTATTGAGGTTGAGGCTGGTACTGAGGCTGAGGCGCTGGCTTGTATTGCGCCTGAGTCTGGTACTGCTGCTGAGGCTGGTATTGCTGCTGGGGCGCTTGGTAGTTCTGTTCGTACAGCTCCGGGTAGTACTGACCGTCATCCTCGTTGGGTTTGCCGCCGTAGTTGCGCGCGGGCTCGGGCTGCACGTACTGTTGGGGAGCACTGTATTGTTGAGTCTTGTAATCCGGTGAGTTGTATCTTGGGTCAGGAGTGTATCCTGGAGTGGGTGCGGCGGCTAGCGGCGCGGTCGGGATATGATCACCGGTGGCCTGGAAACCGTTCTTGCCCGCGACGTAGTTCACTGTTTTCCTCTGACCGCTGGGGTCGATGTAGGAGTAGCTGCCTCTCCTGTTGCCGTCGGCGTCAGTTTCCTCTTTGAAGTTAATTCCATCTTCCTGTTGGTAGGCGGCGCCAAAAGCACCGTTTCCGCTGAGGTACCGTGCCTCCTGCACGATGGCGGCGGTCTTGGGGTCTCCCGCGTATTTGGGGACACGCCTGCCACCTTCCTGCTGTTGGCACGTCGCAGCGGCGATCACAAAGGCTGATAAAATGAGCCTGTACATTTTGACGGTTCAAAATGTGCACTGCTCGCGTGAAAGTAACAAAGTGTGTCGTTGCGGGCGGGTGAACTTATTATATACGGCGACTAGAGGCCTTGACGTGTATTGGAAGGGCTCGCGGGTTCGACCGCGAAAATCTTATTCATACGAGCTCCAGCCAGGCTCGGATGCGTGGTGTACGTCAGGGAAGTGACATTAAGGTGAAGAGAGCAGGTGCCGTCCATCGGAATGGGTTCGGCCCTGTGTAAATGTCAACGAGTAGGCCGGTGATTTTAAACCGAGCTTTTAGAATATTTGAATACATCGTTGCATGTTTTAGTGTTTAGGAAATAACTTTTGGCCTGCATCATCAAAATGAATATTGCAGAATGTATACGTACGGTTTGTAACGTCGAAATATACACGTATTCGGAATTTGAAGTTGTAGATGAAATTACTGATCCGTGACAAACAGCGTGTCCAGCGGTCGAATGGCTGACATGTAATGCACACCTGTGGTCGCCCCAATTATACTTTAATAGTAATTAAGTTTGTAATTAATAAATGTGATTTAACCAAATGCTTTTATACGTTTCAAAAATTGTTTATTTAAATTTTAATATTCTGTTCTAGGTTTTTAAAGTAATTTTGTTGATACTGTAGCATAGCACCTTTAATAATTTATAGAAATTAGTTCTTGATTGAGGTTCGTTCGGTATCAGTTGTTGTTGTAGTTAGCTGGTTTGGATTTTATTAAAGGAAGAAAGAGGAGAAGATACATTTTTTGTTTTAATAATATTAACCAGGGTTCTATTGCGATCTGACCTACGGTAAGCAGCGATTGGTGGTGAAACGTACTAGTTTATTAATCTCTAGCCAGAAGACAACTAAAATATAATTGGAAGGGCACACTACAACAGGCAAATTATTCCAGTCCTTTTATTAAGCTGTATAAACGACAAGGCTAAATAATGGCTAAATATTGCTTATTCCGGACCGATTTCCCAATAAAATAATTTTCTCTATTCTTTGGGAATATCATTAGATTGTGATCCGTTAAAGACTCGCCCTACGTGAAAAAAAGTTTACTACATATTTTCTATGAAAGTACTTTTCTTCTATTTCTCTTTTCTCTTTCTTTTTGAGCCTTGAAAACAATTAGGAGTAGTACTCCTAATTGTTTACAAGGCTCAAGATATATCTTAGGAATAAGAGTTTTGAAGAGAATATAGTGATTTATAATTGATGCATTCCTTAGAAAGACCTATCTTTTGAAACGGGTTTGCTTAATTTTTTTTGGCGGGTATGCAAAAGGTTTACTTACAATATAATTATTAAGCTAGTTGAATCGACATCTAAGGAATTTACGAGTATTTTGAAACATAATTTAATTAACCTTAACTGTTTTGTTACGATATTACTTACCGATTATTGTTATAATAACTGTGTTACTATTGACTCAGCATACAGTGCGTACAGTGCTGCAATACGATGAATAAAGAGGATTTAATCTTAAGTTTTCGAACAACAGCTGATAAAATGAAAATAAATTTTGATTGGATTATTATTATATAATAGCTAGCCTGTACTGTCCCACAGCTGGGCAAAGTCTTCCCTCCATTCTTTCCAGTTATCTCAGTTAGTCGCTTTATCGTTCTAATTCTCAAAGAATACATTACATTCATTGGTTTAGTAGAAGCATAATTAAGGTGTAGATTAAGTACCTAAGTAACGTTTGATCCTTAAGCGAACGCTGGCGTTTGCACATGTAATGTTCGCTGTAACTACGGTAGTTGAAAGGTTAAAAAATTTGAAAGAAAGAAAAGTATTTCATACAGAGAAACAATTGAAGTAGATTATCACATACAGACCTGTAAATGGAGCAATCATCGATGAACGATAACCCCTCAATTTTACACCGACGATACAAGACAGCGATAATACAACACATGTATCTAATTGGCACATTACTTTCGCAATTTCCTGCAAGCCTTCTTATGATAACTCACAGCTTAATTCTTTTGTTCTGCTTAACATTAGTCCACACTAATCTATTACAGTTCTCACAGCACTTTACGTAACCATGTCGCGTTGGTTAATATGAATAATATACTTTTTTATTATGCTTTGTTGTTATGTTTAATTTGTTAGAATTAGACACATAATTTGAATCGTAACGCTTATTACATTTAACCTAAATAACAGTCGGGTTTACGTAAAATGACCTGTCAAGGACGTGTGGGTTTTTAGATCATGACTTGGCGTCTCTATTTTAAGTTGTTAGTGACTCAATACTAAGATTTTTTATAAATTGTTTACAGTATTAGAGGCCTATTTATATTTAGTTCTGTTGTTGGTTTGAACTATGCGTATTGAGAGTTGTAAAGTGGTATAATAGAATAATAGTAGGTTAACCATATTTTTACCACAGAGTATAGAAATGTGTAAGCGGTTACGCTGGTTTATTTTTGGGGGAGAAAGCATAAAATAGCTTCGCTAATTTTTTCGGGAAGATTTCTATCTTAAATATCCCTTCACGCTGTATGAGCGAGATAGTGTCCGATTATTTCTGACTGAAATCACGGAGTAGCCTTTTCAGTTACCCTTTGAATCTAGGGTTGCGGTAGCCGAACAATCTCACAACTTGGTCACTGCTACTACAAATAGCATCTTTAAAACTTCTTATAAAACTTAAATTTATCAGTAAGTTTAACTGTTTACTCTAAAACCCTGTGAAAACTAGTGCTCAGAAATAAATGCGCGTCCAATTAGAACATATTACTAACTAATTGCCCTAGCTGGTTACTGCGGCATCGTTGGCGTAAAAGAAAGAAATTGTTTCAAGGCAATGTTTTTCAGGGATATTCCAAGACATGATGTTCCCTTGTGCGAAATTTTATCCAAATCCGTTTAGCTGTTCGACCTCATGGTCGAACAGCAGCAGCGAAGTAACAAACAAACAGACTTACTTTTCAGCCTTATAATATTTGTGTGATAGTTTCTCTAGTCCATATCTAAGAGATTCCGTAGTCTGTGGTCCTTATACTGCACCTCTTCTTGCATCACCAGTCATGGCAATTCAATATAGTTAGATAAGTTTGTGGTATGTTAAAATTAATTGCGTTCTGCTCACACCATAGACGAAAGTGAGCATGAAACTATAAAATTAACAAGCCCAATTGAACTTTTTCTTTGTTATATAAGACGTTATAGAATGTGGAGCAGGCAAGTCATAACTGGCAATGATCAAATAGTGGAACTGAGGTCATAATTGATCGGATGAATTGATATAGTTATGACTATTGAATCATTAGAATGTTGAAAAGAGTACTTACACTGCTTTTTTTATGTGGGAAAAAATCGTCCAATGACATCTCCTGCCCTTGGGTGGAGTGAGAGGGTATCTCAGACTATTAGTGACTAAAAACTTAATCCATTTCCTTCGTTGCCCAGGACCCAGGTTTCCTCTCGCCGTCCGGTCGTCTGGTAATCGTCCAGACCAGCCGTCACCGGCGCGCATTGTTCCCGCGCGCTCCAAGGAGTTGTCAGCAACTGTAGGGACCCTGCAGAAGGGTCGAAGCGAATTAGGGCCAAGAGTTTATGTCTGAAAGGAAGGCTCTGGCCCTAGTATGTATGGCAATGTAGGAACGGGGTAGGTTGTTTAGTCAGATTGAGTCTGATACTGTTACCCGCTCCACCCAAGGGCGGGATTCATCATTAGATGTTTTTTACTTACTATATAAAAGCACCATAAGCGTTATGAGCACTAATCCGAGGTTGATGCAATTCGAGGCTGTGATGGCAATTCAGATTCATTCATGAGAATATGTCGTGGGATGTTAAGCCGTGGTTAGTCACCTCGTTTCCAAGTTTGTCGACTGGTTTATGTGTCCAAAGCTACGTTAGCTGCTATTGTACAGCTTGAATAGGTGCAAATGAAGATTAAAGTACAAGTATTATACAATACAAATTGTACTATTGACGTTAAGAACTAAGATCGATACTTTCCTTACATAATATATTTTAAAACTGGATTGACTAGCCAACAAACCTACGTTATTTAGGAATATATAAAAAGTGTATTTATCAGTTATCTAGTACTGTAGCAGCTCTACTTAGTATAAACTTTCTTTCTTTTACACAACACCATCCGCCTAAAAAACGTTGTGTGAAAGTTATGGAATATTATAAAAATAAAGTCATCCAAAGCTTCTATCTATATAGATAGAAGCTTTGGATGCTTTGGAGTTTTTCGCATTTATCACGTTCATACATATGTATGAACGTGATAAATGCGAAAAACTACTGACGGATGTTAATGCTCTTTTCACTAACAAACAAATATAAACCAACTCAAGTAGTGACGTCATGGGCAGTCCCGACTCGTCCCAGAGAACGAGTAGACGTCATTCTTAAGCTGTAGCTGCTAACTGATAATTTGGTTGTTTAGTTTATAAACTCGACTATCTAGTCTTTCTGGTAAATACCACATTATAAAGTATAATCATCCCTATAATATTCTCATTGTTAGGACTAAGGACTCTTCCTCGGCAATCGGGAAACTCTGTAATCGACCACGTCAACTCAATGCAGGTGAATGACACATATTTTCGATTTATTAGTTCTGGCACACATCAATTTCCTCACAATGTTTTCCTTCACAGTTTTCAGAGTACTTGATGAAATAAATTACACAAAGCAAAGCACTTGCTTGGGTTTGAACCCATGACGTAAAACTCATAAGTCGTTAAGTAATTAATTTTCAACTCCAAAGTTCGACTGGTGGAAGACGTTTTAAGTAAAGTTTAAGCGATGCATACATATGCATAAACTCTTGTTACTGAATTTATAATAATTAATATTATTCGCATTATAGAATTTCGTGATTTCAATTAAATCTAAACATTATTGTTCTGTTCTCTACCCGAAATAGATTATTTAAATAGTAATAATAGAGTCCTATTTCAGGCGTTTAATGAAAGAAATTGGACCAATGATATTCTTATTGAAATTCCAGGAAAGGTTGAATGTAAACATATGAAATTAGAAGCAATTTCATTTCAGTGAAAATCAGTGTCAAAAACTGGTCAAAAATAGAAATTAAACAGCGAAACTTCAAGAGGAATATTTATTAAGCTATCCAAACTCACTTTTGGAATTAAATTACCAGTCGTTGATCTGAGAAATATCGTGAGGATAACTGGCTGAGAGAAACAAGCGACTGTTTGATGTGGAGATTAGGAGAGGTAGGTATATACTTGTATGTTTATTTCTAACTAAAATTAATCTACATCTACACTAATATAATAAAGTTTGTTTTTTCATTTTTTTGTTTGTAGGAGGTAATCTCTGGAACTACTGGTCCGATTAGAGAAATTTTAGCAATAATAGAAAGCTGCTTTACTCTTGAGTGACATAGGCTATATTTTATGTACGCGGGCGAAACCGCTGACAAAAGCTAGTTTTAAATATTCTTATTTCATTATTTATTTGCATAATTATATAGCTTTGGCCTCCCACAAGGTGGATCAATGAGATAAAACTTGCAAGACTCTGATGGATGCAAAACGTACAGGACCTATTGTTGTGGCGACACTTAGGGATGGGCTAGCAGATCAGTGCTCTTCACGTAAAGTCAAACAATACAAATGACGTTGAAGTTCTCTTGTCGTTCGACCGTAGTCCTATCCAAATCCGGTATTCATGTGTTCTTAAATCGGGATTCGATAGAACGACAATTCAACTGGATCACAACTAAACCACCTGACAACGTCTTATTGCCAGTTATATTACTATGTATTCTACCAGCATTATGAAACACTGTCTTTTTTTATTAAATCTGATTTACGGTATAAACAATTATTGAATAAACAAATAACGTTTGTCTACGAGAATGCCATTAAAAAGACATAGCCTTAGCATTTAAAGATGATTGAAATAGCTGAATACGCTTCAACGACTCTTCGATCGAACGAGTTCAAAATCGGTGTCGTTCAAACTCGATTGACGGATCTGAATACGAAAATATCAAAAATGTCAAAGTCGCTACAATATCGCTACGGTTTTGATTACGAGAATTGGGCTACTGTATGATTACAAAAGATTAGTCCAAACACGTAAACAGTTACAGTGATAATCCAGTTCCAGCGACCAGCAGTTACATATAAATAACTTTAAACCTGAGTAAACTTTCTTGTATAAGTAAAGTCGTACTTCCTGAACAAACTAGCACGTGAATAGCGACCTTGTCTGCGTGCCTTAAGATATGCCTTGGAACTTATGTAACTGGACCAGAATGAGGCAGCGTTTATGTATTCTAGTCTAGCTTAAGATGGTGACGATGTGGATTTAAATCGTAAGACTGCGTAATGGACACTCAGTCGTTTAGTTTATATGCAATACCATAAATTTATTAAATTCTGGTCCTTGTGCTCAAAAACAAGCGCTTTAGATACGAATTGTTAGTTTTTATGATGTGAATTCCTGTTCAACTTCTAATCTTAACTTCATGTTATTTTATTTCTTTGTTTAATACGCTTTCACGCCTTGAATGTGGGTACATGTAATACGAAATGAGTATATATTTGGATTAAATTTAGTACAAGGAAAACGGGGTTTTTCCTGGAATAACTTATGTCCGGGAATATTTTTCCTTGAGATAATTTTCAAATTTCACGCTGCCGAAACCGCTCACATACACATGCAAACATTTTTGCTTTTATAATAGTAGTGAATAGAACTAGCTTAATAAATTCTGAAGTAATTTTTTACTAAACAATTATGAACCTCAGTGGATTAAGATTCAAACTACTGTGATAAAACTTGTACTGAGCACTCGTCTAGTTCACCTTCAGATGACACAAGTGTAAGATGCTATGTTTATGATTTAATATTTTATGACTTCGATGACTGTCCGATCCCTGATCTTAATCTGGGATTTGGATTCTTCCTAAGATCCTTGGTTTACAATAGCGTTCGGGCTGTTTTAGGGTTGGCTGATTTTCATTGCCTTTACATTTCGAATTCTACCTCACTCATTTGCCGGACTTTTTGCCATGTTACTTGGGATCTGGGTAAAGAGACTAAAAGATGGTACAGTAAAATATATATAAAAGTATTGCTTATTTCTGGAGAAAATTCTTTCGCTTAAACAATTTATTTTTTGGGACATATATCGTTCCGTCAGTTCGTACTTCACGATTTTCTTCATACAAGACTTTCATATTATCTTTATTCTATCCTTGGTTGCTTTGTTTATGTATCGACTTTAGTACGAAGAGACGAAATCCGTCGTACCAAGTTCGAGCACGTGCTAACACTATAACGTCCACAAGGGCAATTTCAAGTTCGATCCCAATGACATAATTCTCCAAAACGATGTTTTCTAACCTGAGCGGTCGACCGTGACGAGGTATAATCACTGCCATATTCAAACTCGACAGGTAATTCAATATATCTGCATACACTTGCTCTAATTAATATGAATCTACGACAAGTACCACACGTTCGTCGAGTGCTCGCCGAAAGGTCAGTGGTTGCCCGCGATCAAGGCTGGTCGAACTGAGAAGGCATGCGGCTCGAATTCCACCTATTTAACTCTGACGCATTGGTTTCTTATGGAATTTAGACTGTAAACTGCTTGTGAGTACTGTCTCATACATAAAGTGAACAGAAGTTTGAAGAAATAAAAAGAAATCGAAATTGTGGAGGCAGATTACCAATTTACGTCCGAAGAGTAGGCTGTAAAAGTAGGCTGGGTAGAGCTTCTCATTTTATCAAAACATTTTTTTATTCATTTTAAGTGCAATACTGCGTACTCACAAAGCTATAAAAAACAGGCCTGATTACCAAATTCTTCTCTCAAAACGTGTTTTACACGTTCCACTCCCTAACGCAAAGAGTCTTCTGGCTAGACGCTGTCCTTCCTACTCTCACACTCATGTTTATAACCAAATTATCAAATCATGTAACAGGCTTAAATGATGGTTTATGTAAGAAAAAGTTGAAAAAAATGCTGATCTCCCTCTCTTACGATGAAACCAAGCTAATTATTAACTAACACTAAACATTTTATGCTAAACACACACACCTCCACACTTTCAACCACACACCTATAAACATGCACATTCATTTATTTAGACCATTACCTTACTAATTATTATGTTTTGTATTTAATTTTACTCTCATTTAATTTTAAGATACATAATTAGCAAACACAAACGTGTATGTTACTTTAATGATAACACAACTCCGGTCCCCAAGATACAGGCAACGCCTAGTTTGGGGGCCATTGTAATAATTCTGGTAAACTACCCCTGTTACCGATATGCATTTTTGTTAATTTATATTTAAGATAATTCTTGTAACGATGGTTAAATAAATTTTATTATTATTATTTATATCTCAACCAGCTAGGCCCAAAATGTAGGTTTACCTATTAATTAATTAATTTGGAAATCGGGTACGCCTCCAATTAACAGATAACGACAAATTTTAGCAGAAAAAGATTTTTTTCTACTGTTTTTCTTCATGTGACCATAATACAAGGCGACTTCAAATTTTCTTGCACTTAAAAATACGGTCGTAAGTTTTCTAAATTAGGTACTTAAAAAGTTTAGTTAAGGTTGAGAGAAGGACCAAGCTCATGCATGAAGGACATTGGATTGGACGTTCACTAATGATCATTTGGAGATAATGTTATACATTCAAATGCATTTGGTTTAAAATGTAGCCTGTATAGGGCATGTTAAGTTCACTGTCTATCTGCAGCATTGGCGTCTAGATACGCCATAGGTCTAGGTGGTTATTTAGGGGAGGATAAATATGCCATATTTTTGTATAAAGTTACTTTATAGAATTTTGAATCAGTAACGGTCATATATCAAAAGTATCCGCGGCCATAGTAAGCATTTTTTATTGGTAAGGGATTCTTACAAGTCATTGAGGTACACAAACTGATACAGTAATGTCAACATATTATTACAAATTAATCAAATCTCAAGGTCTAAAGGCCTTCTAGCCTTCAGTTTTACTTATCTCTTAGAGGCGCGCGTGAAACACTACCTGCTGTTTACTCATGCCTGGTACTTAGATGAATAGACGACGAGCTACCAGTGGATTATTCGTCGTCCGTAACACCTCGAACACAGGAAGCCAGCCTATTTACGCCTACGATCAGCAGACGGGAAACACTTCTAAGAAATCACGCTAGAATTCTTAAGTCAGTATATACACATATTCTCATATAGCTACTGTGTTGTCTCCAAAGAGACCACATAACATACTAACCAACGAACTGGCTAGTGAGATGTGTCTCTATGGATGTACGCAGTTCTAAAATAGGTTTGAAAATAGAATAGAAAAAAAATAGTACGTGGTTTTAGGAAGTAGGAAGTGACATTTGAATTTTAATGAAATTAGTTGATAAAATTCGTAAATTATACAAGCGATTTTTAGAGTTTAAAACGTATGCCTACAAATAGGTGTTCCGGGTCTGGTTATCTTGTGTATGTGACTTTACATGTTTGTGAACACACCCACGACACAGGAGTAATTCCTAGTGTGAAGCAAATTTTTTTTTGTTTTCTTTTAGTATATGTAGTTCAGATCCCGGACCTAAGTCCTACCAGAGATGCGTTGTAACACTACCTATTCCTAAATTAAGCCAGTATCACATTTGTTTTTCAATTGAAGCTTTATTAAATATTTCTTTTTTAACACTTTGGTCGACGATTGTACGGTGACAGACAATTTCCTAATTGTTACTACTTGGAAAGTTGTTCATATATATATATATAAAAAAATCGTATAGCTATTGCGGATACGAATAAATGTAAGTCAGTTTTTTAGTTAGGTATTGACTACATAGTTATTTTAGTCATTGGCACATGTAGGTAACGAATAGGATTTCATGAGTATATTAGACGGAAATAAATTACGTAAATGTCTATTTAAGTATAAGTTTCACAGGACCTTTCGTCGTAGGAGTGGGATTGCGGACGGCGAGCAACGGGTAGCTCGCTAGATAAGTATATAATGAGATTTTAACAGGAGGGAGGGGGCGTGCCAAGGTCAATAACTGCATGACTTCAAGATTGGACGAAAGAGTTATCATGGCCCTGGAACGCAAAGGGTAACAGTAACACAGGTGAATTTAAGTCAATAATAGTCTTACACTTTCTCACTTCTAAAAAAGATATGAAGTGCGCTCTGCCTCGTCCGCATTGTCACTTTCCATCAGGTGAGATAGCGGTCAAGCGTAAACTTATCAACAATTAAAAAAAAATAGGTAAAAAAAACTTTTTAAGTTACACGGTTTTATGTTAAACATACATTGCAATGTTTAAGATAAATGTACTAAAAACCAAAAAATAATAAAATAGATCGGTTCTGTGCGTCTCACATTTATCGGAATCCCGCGCTCCTCACCAGGACATCGACCCACCTAATAGTACTAATGCAGTGCCTTCCGGTACTTCGAAGATATTTATTGTATCTGAAATGATCTTCATTCATTCATAATGAATCAAGAGTAAACTACTCTGGTACGATTTATTACAATCTTCCGGTGTTTGCAATCTGGCGACATAGAATGCAGTCAATATCTAGTCAGAGTGGTCTTATTGCAAGCCAAGGGGTCTGAACAAAATCAGATAGCTATTGCCGATAGTTTGGGGTTAATCCCAAACAAACTTTTGAAAAGATGAAGCCTATAACATCATAAAATCTTAGGTTTCTAGAACTTCCACTTATATGTATGTTTCATGTATTATATTAATTCTTCAGAAGAAGAATTATATTAATACAAGAGTGTAAATCTCTCGTTCTAGAGTGTAGTGAGAGGGTTGACAGCCTTTTGCTGACTAAAACCACATCTATGTTCCTTCAACTGCCTTTTGCGTTCCAGGAACATGAGTATACTTTTAAGAATGCGGTATACAACTGAAGGTCAGGCTCGTCGCATTGTGCATGTGGTCACGGTATTTTGCTGGGCATTTGGCCATTTTGTGCGGACGTGATGCATACTTTGCTTATCAGAACGTTTATATTTTGTAAGCTAGCCTTAAGATTGCGTCATTTCATCATCATCATCTTCATGCCCTTGCCCGTTTTACTTGGGGTCTTTTCTGTCCTGTAATCCGTCACGCTATCACTAACTTCTAAGAAATTATCATCATCATCATCATCATCAGCCTTTTAATGTTCCCACTGCAGGGACACAGGCCTCCTCTCTCTAGGAGAGGGAATGGGCCATAATCCACCACGCGGGCCCAGTGCGGATTGGTGGATGTCACATGTCTTCGAATTTTTGGTTCTAGGACATGCCGGTTTCCTCACGATGTTTTCCTTCACCGTTTTTGAGAAGAAGCAAGAAATTAAGATTGATTAATTTTTTTAGAAAACTAAGGATCATAGGTGGCTACAGTTAGTACAAGTCTAACATTCCTTCTGTCCCACACAGATCAGGAGATCTTAGATAATTTCCCGTCAGAAAGATAAGTACACATATGCCTACTACGCAGTTGCAGATCAATTTTAAGTACCGGAATAAAAATAAAACTTACTAATCCAAGTTTGATATTTCCCAATAGCGAACAGTTATCATAAACGCTCGGCGAGTCAGTGCATGGCCCAGTATTTGTTATGTAGTTTCACAACGCGGGCTGGCGGGGCCTAGCACACAAAAACGGTTAAGTATAGGATGTAGATACGCCTTTCGAAAGGCACTTTGTAGATATATTAGGTTTCCGCTTTGTTGTTTACTTTATAGTTCACTTGGAACTAACGAGGTGAACTTTATGGTAAACTCCGTCTCTGACTCCGAATGGTAATTTTATTATCGTTTTAGAATGTGCAATTAGCAAATGTTTTTTTATTGACTGAGTTTAAAATTTAAAAGTAATTGGTTTATTGGAAACTAACGACACTCCCCAGCTTCGCATGTACAATACTGACAATAAACATATTATGCATTTGTTTATTATTAATACTTTTTTTTTTAATTGTAATAAACTAGTGCTTGACTGCGATCCCACCTGATGGTAAGCAGTGATGCAATCGTTGATGGTAAGGCGCACTAGTTTATTAAGAGCCTATTCACTCTAGCCTTGAAGACACATAAATTATATTCGGACGGAAAGACTGCAGCCGGCAAACTGTTCCAGTCCCTTGATGTACGCGGTATAAATGACGAGGCAAAACGCTTAGTCCGGGCCGCAGGTGTCTCAACAACGTAAGGGTGGATATTTGCCGTACGCCGGGAAGTCCAAAGGTAAAATTGGGATGGCGGAATCAAGTCGAGCAATTCCTGCGCACACTCTCCAAAATGCATTCTGTAGAAAACCGCAAGGCTGGCTACTCTGCGCCTGTGCTCGAGGCTTTGAAGATTGGACCCAACCAAATCTGGATCACCAATCAGCCTCTTTGCACGCCTTTCCACTGAATCCGAAGCCGCTAGATGGCATTTTGCAGCACCAGCCCATATGTGGCTGCAGTACTCCACACACGACCGGACCTGTGCTTTGTACAACATAATATACAATACTTTGATAATATCAGTTAATATTACGTTTAGTTTTTTTTATTGTGTGGAAAAATGAAACTGGAGGGCGTGTCAGAATTTTACTGGCTAAAACCTCACTTCTTTGTTACCTCGCATTCCAGGACCCCGAGATATTTTACTGACATCTCTTTGACGAACGTATAGAACACTACGCGCTGTCGACGACTCAGGTTTGGTCCGGTCAGTAACCGGAAAGCCGAACAGTGATCTTATTTATTTATTTACATTTATTAATATGACGGCGCATCGATGATAGCTTCATGTCAGACGTCAGAATAAGAGTGACAGCTGTCACTCTAGCGGAGCGTCGGGCGGGTGGGAGCACGGCGGCCATGTGGAAGATCACTTTTTGAACGAGGACTGACCGTGCACCACGTGCTAGACGAATCGCTGATATTCTGCGTCATCCTAGTGTGAAGTGCCATTATCTTAGTAAATCTGATTATTAATTGACTTTAATTAGAATATAGAAAAGTTATTTTGTGAATCAAGCTTTGTTAATCCAAATTATAGTGACTTTGATTGAAACTCGAGTGTTAATTAAAATTACGATTCCTTGCCCAAGTACCCACGCCTGACCAACTATGGCGGACTCTGATGAAGGCCCTCCTGCGCCTACAAATATATACTTTATTGTACACCAAGATTTTTTTTTTAAATTATGAGACTTAATAGAGATATACAATGGGCGACCTTATCGCATTCTGCTTCGTTTTTTTTAAAATTAATATAAACTAGTGGTTGACTGCGATCGAGATCTCACCTGACGGTACCAGTAATGCAATGGGTGATGGTGAGTCGCACTTGTTTATTAAGTGGCTTCATTCTAGTCTTAAAGACACCTAAATTATAATCGGACGGAGCTACCCATTGCTCGTTATCCGCAAACTAAGTTAAACGTGCTATAATTGTTAATTGGTAACCAAGTAATAGGATAGCTTATTACAATAACTTAATTAACGGAAAATGATTAATGACTTATTAAATAAAGATCTTGGAATACTTTACTCGTCTACATCAAAGTTTCGGTTTGTCAAGGATTGTTTTAATTCTATTATGATTATGGGCGGGCAAATTTATGGTATACATTTCCTATCTTGGGTTTCAAATGAGGAAAATCAAAGTAACGAGGTGCTAAGCAAACTTTTCATTAAAAGTTACTAGCTTTTGTTCGTGGCTTTTCTTATTATATTCTTTATTGGTTAAAAAGCTATAGTACGTTATTACGTACTTATAGATTTTTTCAATAATTTCCTACTATAGTTTGTTTTTAAGCGAAAGTTCGTGTGTGTGTTTGCTTCTTTTTCACTCTCAAACGGCTAAACGAATTTCGATAAAACTTGGTGCACAGGTAGATCATGTCCTAGAATAGAACATTTTTAAGCGAAAGTTCGTGTGTGTGTTTGCTACTTTTTTACTCTCAAACGGCTAAACGAATTTCGATAAAACTTGGTGCACAGGTAGATCATGTCCTAGAATAGAACACAGTGTACTTTTTGTTGTTAGATTGTTAGGAGTTATAATATTTAATATATTCCACAACTATCACACAACTTTGTCAAGTCCCAAGCTAAGCAGAGCTTGTGTAATACTAGACAACTGCTAAACAAACTTATATGTTTCTAATTGCATACATATTATTAATAAATTACACCCAGATACAAAACAAATGATCTCGCTTATCACACAAACATTTTTGTCCTGAGTGGGAATCGAACCCACGATTTCCGGCATAGCAGTCAGAGCCTCTAACCACTAGACCAACAGGCCAGTCAAATAGTCAATATTTATAATTCCTCATCTACATTGATCCTAGCAATCACAAACAAAAATTGTCTGGAATGGAATTGTCCGAAGAAATTATTCCTCACGGTTTAGCAGCAGTTAGTTTTGAGGATACTGTAGAGCTACAAAACAGTTCTTTGTGGAAATAAAATAAAAGCCGAGCTTTTCTCCATCCAAAAACGAGTTCAGCGAGTCCTAGTGTTAGTTTTCTCCCTCACGAAATAAGTTTTTGCGTGTCCACGAGTAGTTTTGTTTGCAGTACATTTTCTTTGATTAATTACACCCGCACAGGCTGGTGTCCAATTTAGGTGACGGTCTTCCTTATTTTTTTTTTATGTTATGATTTATATGTGCCTATGTTGTTACGTATTCTGATGGAGGTCTTGTTGATTCGGTGAAGAATACATTTGGGGTTGACGTTTCTTTTTGCAGGTTTCATATTCGGCTGACTAAGGGTTTTTGTTATGGGTGAAGTCGTCAAATATCTTCGCACTTTTTTTTATTTAAACTTTTCTCCGTGCTATGAATTACTCCTGTGCCGTGGGTGCGTTGACAAACATCCCTTTGAACTACGGGAGCCCTTTCCTAAAATAAACAAATAAATTACCCAAAAAAAAATGGTTGCCTGTAAAGTCGGTTTTACGGGCGAAGATTTTACGTGACAACGTCCTAATTCTCTAGTGTTGCGCGCGCGGCAGACCGATCATAGTTGAGTGGGAGAGAGACGCAAGGCATTCGGCGGGCCTCTCTCTCGTTCGGTGACTCATCGTAACGTTACCGAGCGTTACACTTTTTCATAAGTGACTCCCAGCCGCAACCTAATTTAAGACGTTGTCACGTCAAAAAAACTTTCACAGAATTTTTCTAGAAAAAAATAAATTCAAAAAACTAAATATACGGCCAATTAATTTCTCGCTCCCGTTTTTTTTAAGATTGCCTTGCCCTCTGCCAATTAATTTGGCAGATTTTGTCCTATGTCAGCTTTCAAGTAATTAAACTCACTTTCATTTTTTTAAACTTTGGCAACTGTGTTAGTTATTTTTCTCAGAATTTACATGAGACCGATGTAAAGCCTGAATAAGTACTAAGCGACCTATTCTAAACAACATTAAATTTGTGTACTACCATAGGTCAACAGACATATCAATTGAGTATTTTTAAACAATGGCCTGCAATCTCGTTCGTTCGAAAACAAAGGAAGAGTGGAAAGAGGAAAGCGTGGCCTTTGTCATGCAATGGGACAACATAGCCATTCGATAATAATATGACCGTACAGAAAAGGTACAACAAAATACTGTCATTCGAAGCCACATAGTGGTAACTCAATCATAGTAAGATTTAAGAAAACGTAATATAATGAAAAATAAAATAAAAAATCAAAATGGTTTTTATTTCACATAGGCGTACATGGGCACTTATAAAAAGTCAGAAACCAGTGCACGGTTCCGAATTGGTCGTTTCCTATGGAGAAGAACCGGCAAGAGACACCTTAGTTACTCTTTAAAAAAATGGTTTCTTACAATATTTCGTTATTACAGTATTTATATGATTATGTAAGAACAGTTTAAATAACATTTAAATTAAAGAACATAATATAGGTTTAGCCGCTAAGGCTTACATTCGCAACCAATTAACAGAGTGACTTAGAAAAAAGAAGACGTATAAATGTGTTTTGAAAAATCTATAGCAAAGTTATTAAATATCAGTTTTATAACTAGCCTTTGTCAGCGGTTTCGCCCGCGCACATAAAATATGTCACATATCCTATGTCACTCAGGAGTAAACCAGCTTTCTATTGTTGCTAATTTTTTTCCGATCGGACCAGTAGTTCCAGAGATGTTTTTTTTCTTTTTAATTTAAACTATCACAAAACGCTGTTAGCCCCAAGCTAAGCAGAGCTTGTGTTATGAGTATTAAACAACTGACAAACATACTTATATATTTCTAAATACATACATATTATACATAGATAAATTGCACCCAGAATACCTCCTACAAACAAAAAAAAAAACTTTACCTCTTTATTATATTAGTGTAGATTACTTTAGTATTTATAAACCTAATACGTAATAGTAGTGTTTTCTTGATCGTTCCAATAAAGTTATACAGGTTATTGGCGAGGCGACCCGATGTGGAAAATTCCAAGCTTTTTCATGCAAAAGGAAACAAAAATTTCCAATATTTAAGTTACTGCATTTTGACTGTTGAGGGCAGAATATCAATTATATCGAAAATCGTGTCAAGTTTAAAATAAATATACGAATGAATTTAAGCTTTCATACTGTTTCGTGTAATAAACATTTCGTTATTATTTAAACAGTAAAGAAATGAGCAATTCATATGGTTATTTTTAACATCAAGGTGTAAATATTAATTTTAATACACATTTCACTGGTGACTTTATTGAGTACGGTTTGATTAATTCTATATTAAAGCAAATATTGCAGTGAATACATACATGAAGTTATTTATGTTTTACTGTGGCAGATGGCTTTAACAAGACTGTACCTAGGGTAAAACTATATCATAGGTATGGCCTGCACCTATAGTTAAGTTACGATCGTTTCGTTGACGTCGAACGCTTGGAATTGGCTAATGCTTCATTTCCTTTGTTCTGACCACGTGACTGAGCGTTGAGATGGCGTCAGAACAAAGGAATTGTGGGCGTGGTCAACTTAAAGCGTCCGACGTCAACGAAACGATCATAACTTGGTTAGGGGGGCAGGCCATACCTATGATATAGTTCACCATCGATTTGAAAAGAAGAAGAAAACGAAGTGGCTTGCAAATCATATGTAGTAACTACAATACTTAGTACAAAATCCTGTAACTCTTATAAGGAAAACGTCAGTAGACACAATAATAAGGGAGGAGTATTAAAGGTTTGCGGAACAGGGTGTTAGTCCCGCAAAGGGAGGATCTTCCAACTAGACGGACATTGTGTCTAGTCCGGGCAACGGCGTGATAGTTGTTGGAAATATTGTACAAGTATATGTTTTAATTACGCGGAGAATTAAATATTAATATTAGCGCAATTTTAGTTCCAATATGGCGTTACAGACGTCACACACAAAATGAAGCGGAAAGTACCTAATAAAAAAAAAGTTTTTAATATTAAGTTTTAATAAGTAAGTACAAGTATGAGAAAAGTTATTTTACGATTTCCCTCAATTGCAAGTCAAGCTCAGCTAGAGTGCTAAAATCGGACAAAAAAAAACGCTGATAAAATAACGTTAATTACTCCACAAGGTTGACCGATGACTTAGTCAGGGTTGCGGGAATCCGAAGGTTGCAAGAGGTACAGGACCGATCTTTGTGGCGGCACTTGGGAGAGGCCGATAGATAGATAGATAATTAATTAATTGCACGTTGTGCGACGTCTTTCAGCAGAAATGATGATGACGCTAATAAAATGACTTTTATTGTTTACTTCATTCATCAATCAGACATGTTGTTATAGCGGTTATTTCTTTCAACTACCTAGCTGTCACAGATCATTTGTACAGTATGGTGACAGACAGACAAACGAACAGTAGTCTTATTAATATCCCTTTTTTAGCCTTTAGATACAGAACCCTAAAAGCAGCAGGTACTTATCCACACTCGGGCAACAAACGTAGGTAGGTATGTAGATACATAAAAGGAAAGAGCTTTGCTTACCCTACCTACAATCCTCCACGCGTATTGTGAGAGTAACTAATCCCATGCTAAAGAAAGGTTAAATACTCCTCGGTTATTCCATTTTGTTTTGTGAGGAAATAAACTCTTAATGCGGATAGGTGAGGGTTCTGCGTGTGTACCTGCTTCGGTACTGACAGGACTCATTTGGTACTGGCCGGGTCTAATTGTTTGATTTACTTTGTTCTTTGAGCATTTTTAAAAATAGAACTCAGTTCAAGAAGCTTTCGCTAAAGAAGATGAAAATGTTTTCTTTTTTGTTTTAAAGAAATGGTGTTTCTTAAAAAGAACACAGTTTGGGTGTTTTTAAGGCTAGAGTGAATAGGCTCTTAATAAACTAGTGCGCCTTACATGAAGCGTGCCTTACCATCAATGATTGCATCATTGCTTATCATTGAAGCTTTAGCAAAAGAAGGCGTCGATGATAATTATTCTTTTTTTTTGTTTTAAAGAAATGTGTTTCTTAAAAAGAACACATAATTTTGGGTGCTTTTAAGGTTAGAGTGAATAAGCTCTTAATAAACCTGGTGCGCCTCACTATCAGCGATTGCATCTTTGCTTCTAATTAGGTGGGAACGCAGTCAAGCATTAGTTTGTATCAACAAAAAAAAATTTACTAATATAAATTTTAACATAAAAATATTTTATGTGATAAATATCGATTACTCTCATGGAAATATCTTGTTAAAAAAATAAATAATTAAGCAGCACCTTGTATTATTTTATCTGTAAGTATTATTGTTCTTCTCAATTTTCAGGGGTTTTTGTTCATAAATAAAAAAAATATTTTTTGTTCGATCACACGCACCGTAGTCGACATTGTTCGTTGGACAAATACTTTTAGCTATTTTTTAAATATTCATTGATTTAGAATCCCTTATTTCTTTTGGAAACTTATTATAAAGCTGCGGCCCCTCAAATTGAATAAATAGCTCTTCTTCCAAATTATAAAGTTCTAAATTAAGATAGTTCTATACTATCCCTACTTCTATCGTAGTAAGTAGTGTAGTAATTTTTGCGTTTGTAAGTTTATTATGACTGTATTTATTAAGTTAGAATTTTCTATAGATAATTGTTTTTAGTTCTGTTGTAGAAAAAATATTTTAATGACGATCTGCTAAAAAATCCAAGAGTCCTATTTTCTATTGATTTGCACTAAAATGCTGATGAAATCATCTTTTAACTTTGGTGTACAATAAAGTTTAATCTATCTATCTATCTAACCCTAATCTAAAAAACACTGGTACATTTAATTGCAAAATATCGATCTCATTTTTAACTCTGTATAGGTTTTCCAAACTGAGAACTACTGAGCACATTAACTTATAAACCTAAAGCATCAAATCAAATAGAGCAATAATAATAATCCCGAGTATTTCATAAGACGCCATTGTTACCGTCCGCAGTTTGCAGCACATTGTTCACGCACGCACGGACCGAGTGAGGGCACTAGCTGGAAAGTTACTAGCCAGTCCTTTGTTTTGTTTGTTGCCTTTCTTAGAGGAAAACTGCGAACGGAGATTAATTTATTACGTCGCTGAGAAAACATGGAAAGCGGTGGAAAGCTCTCTATTAAGACGAGCGGGCGGGGAATACGACGATTAATTATGATTTCTTTTAACGCCGTCGGACGTGGCTGGTCGTCTCGCATCCTTATTACGTGTTCCGATGGGAATTTTAATGTATATTCAGTGCAGCGCTGCAGGCTTAGCACTCATTAATTTCTGCAGTAACGGGTTTTGATAGAAGTACTCAAGTTTACTTAGTAAAGCGTCGTGTGCTGTGATGTTGGTACCAGCTATTCATTAAATTGTATCTGATATTTTGTTATGACGGTGACGTAAAGTTAAGATAGTGGTATTGTGACTTTTGTATATTTATGTCAAAAAGCCCGTTTAGGAAATAAAAGATTATAATTTTAATTGATGCAAAATTTTGATGTAGATACGGCAGAGTGACTTTGACCTTTCTGTCAATGCTCATTAAGATTTTCTGCGATAACATTCAATTACAAAATCCTCGAGATTGCACAAAGACAACTGTGTTTAGGTAAGTATTGGAGGCTAGGCGTAAAACTGTAGAACTACTGCGGATTGTTTGGAACAGTTACCGTGGCTCTGCAACTGAAGGAACTTGGGTGGATTTTAGTCAGCAAAAGTTTAACACTCTCATTGCTCTGCCCAAAGTGGAAGAAGTTGTGTTACGTTGATGATATCCCATTTCAATAAAAAAGATAGATCTTCTATAGAACGGTTTGCATTGTTTACCTGTCATATCAGGTAGTTTCATCAAACAATTACTCAGCATTTAATCATTGTTGTAAATATATATGTTGTGGACAGTTCATATAAATTGATCACTTCATGATATGGCCAAGACTAGCCAGATCATTTTAAACGTTTAAGTTTCCTATGTTCAATCCTCAATTGGTCTATTTTCTTTAGGCCTCTCATTATCATAGAAACCTACATCAGTGGTATGGCCAAACGAGGATTGACATATTATTAAATGTCAACGCTTTAACGATACGGCCAGTTTAAGTTGGCCATTGTTAACAAACTGTATTTCACTGAAGAATTCTTTGAAACTAGAACTCCAACTCCATACCAAACTAGAAATCCATCGTCCCATTAAAATGAAGACCAATTACTTAAGCGCGCTCCTATAATCAATTATATTTCCCCACCTCAAATGCTATTAAGAGGCAAAATTGCTAACTATAGCGTCGGATTCCCATCGCAACACCGAATTCGAGCCCGTATTTCTAGAGTTGTCCGCAAGACGTCATCGTCATTTCTTATAATTACTTTTTCCCTACCGTGAGCGGCTCAAGATGAATACCACCTAATTGTCGATCTATTCAGTGTGCTCGTTGCTTTAAGAGCTCAATTAATATCTATTAGGATTTTTTTGTGACATCTCACCCATATTTAAATTCATTATCTTTTAGTCGAGGGCCCTGATTAGATGAGCGTCATTTTGACGTAGGACTTGTATGACGGCTTTCCATTTTTGTTCTTTTTAAATACATTTTCACACCCACACAGTGGCGTAACTAATGTAACTATATCGTCTACGGCCCTTGGCAAAAATTAATTAGGTTGAGCCCCAAAAACTCATCACGTGATTTTTTTTTAACCTTCCTATACTCGCGCCAATTTTTGAGACACGTATACTCGCGCACGGTCTCACAGACCGATTGTTCGTACCCCAGTAAAATATGTTTTTACTTTGGAACCCAAAAAAATATTATTATATTTTTATAGTTTAGGGTATAGTGAAACAAAATAGTATAAGTAAGAAGTAATTTATTAATTATTATACTGACTTTTGGCATGTCACAAATTAGTCTTCAAATTTGACATTTTTTTCTTAAATACTATAAAAATGAAAATAAAATTGGTCCTCCTTTTTAAAACAAAATAATCTTCTAAATTATAATAAACAACCTATCATTGGACATATTTATCTATGTTGGGTTTAATTTTGACCCTTGCCGCAACCATCAAGGCATACGGTTGCGACACGTACTTTGACTACCTTCTGCTACATATATCTCATCATTGTCGTCCTCATGAACGCTGTCGTATATTTTATATTATACCTCTAACATAATCTTTCACCTCACTTGTCATTTTCATCAGATTAGAATCAGAACTAAATTCCTCCAGCAGTAATCTAATTTGATAATCGCCCAATTTTATATAAAGTTCAATAAAAAAAAAAGAACAAAATTGGTTAAAACACAAAAAAGAGTAATAAAAAATATATATTTTACTACAAATACATAAAAAAAGTATTCAAAGCTTGTAAAAAATTATAAAAAAAAGAAAAAGCACTAAATAAAACACTTTAATACTTACACAAAAACTTGCTTCTATACTCGCGTCGGTCTCACGGACCAATTGGCGTCAAATGCAATAATAAGTATGCTTCACATAAACGCATGACAGGCATTAAACTAAAGCTAGCAACAAATCCGGCAGCTAGCAAGGAATTCAACTTCTTTGGATTTACGTACGTAAAAAGAATTACAAAAATGTGTTTCGTTGGTCTCACAGACCAACGCGCGAGTATAGGAAGGTTAAGTAAGTTTGGTTGCTTCTTCTGACCTCGCGGCTAAGAAGCCGCGGTCTGAGAAGACCAAGGGCTCCGCCGGACCCTGTAGTTCCGTTACTGCGCTATATGGTGTATCCGTGTATTGGGGTTTCGTCCGTTTCAAAGATTAGCTGTTTGAGTGTGAACAAGTAACATATAAGGTGACTGGTAATTAGTGAACGATACAGAACATGTTATTTTATTCAATACTAGCTTTTGCCAGCGGCTTCGCCCGCGTACATAAAATATAGCCTATGTCACTCGGGAGTAAAGCAGCTTTCTATTGTTGCTAAAATTTTTACCTCTTACAAACAAAAAAACAAAGAAACAAAAAACAAACTTTACCTCTTTATTATATTAGTGTAGATTAGTGTAGACTAGCGACCTGCCCCAGCTCCGCACGGGTACTGTTAATGAATATATTATACACATAAACCTTCCTCTTGAATCACTCTATCTATTGAAAAAACCGCATCAAAATCCGTTGCGTAGTTTTAAAGATCTAAGCATACATAGGATCTAAGTAACTTGGTTTTATACTATGTATGTAATGATAATCGAGACTTACAAAGCTTACAAATTGTAGTCATGACAACGAACATTATTTTCATTATCATTACATAGTATAAAACAAAGTCGCTTCCTCCCTATTAAGCATACATAAGCGAAGCGAATCTTTAAAACTACACAACGGATTTTGATGCGGCTTTTTTTAATAGATAGAGTGATTCAAGAGGAAGGTTTATAGCTATAATATATCACCTTTGCTCCCGTGCGAAGCTGGGGCGGGTCGCTAGTACTATATAAACATACAAACATTAGCCTGTGTAATGTTAGTATGATGTTGAAGATTGAGGAGTCGACTGCTATAACTGAGGAATATTTTCTTTAAGTCGTGGGAAATCATCAAACAACTCGCTCCGGAAGAAGCAAGAGTAGAAGATTTATTTTTGACTGGAACCCATCTGTGTTCCTACAGTTATCCTTAGCGAGTCAATACTGCGGTAACCCTTTCGAATAATCTCATCTTTCTTGCATCAGCCATAGCAGAATCTGCCAATTTTGCTGACAGCTTTGTGATACTTGCGTGAAACACAATGCGCTATCAACCTGGGCTTAGGTACTCCGTAAATGACGGCGAGCTGTCTATTTCTCTCCGTCAGCTTCCCAGATCAATTCCTGCGGCGGCTAGGGTTTGATTATTGCCTTTAGGTATAAGTAAGACTTATGCTTTATTCTCCTTATTATAAAGCTAGATGACCTAGACCGGTATACATCATGTCACGATTATTTGCGTGATGATTATATAAACATGTCATTCCACATTCTTAGAATAAAGGTGTAAAAAAATCGCAATATTACAAATTATGGTTAAAATAAATGAGATTTTTATCTAAAGAAAAATTTTTTTTTTTCTGAACTAGCTAGTTTGAAAACCCTTTGTTCAGGTATATGTTTTAAGTAAATATTTATAAAACTTAATTTTATTTTAAAGTTTTGGGCTAAAGAAACTTTACTTTCAGATTTTTTTGGTGTCAAGTGGAAGCTCATTATAGAGTTTTATGTTAAAAAAAGCATAAATATTTGACAAAAACTAAATGTCAGTATGAGATCTCTACTCAACCTTCGAGCTTCTAAAACCTTACTTCTTCAAAATGCTCCCTGCACTGGATTTATGTCTAATTCAAACACTTTTTCTACCATAAAATTTGGAATGTGATTTCCCTTGACCAAAAACCTGAATGTTAATTTTCTATATAACATATCTACACTAATACACTTCTCATCAAAAAAATCGAAACACTTCCGTTTTCATTGTTTCTGTCCGAATTTAACACAAAAAAGAATTCATACGATGAAAAAAAATACATATATTATAGCTGGCAGTTTGGCCATTACAGTAATAAGCGAAAATTCTAAATTCAAAATTAGAATTTCATTTGTTTATCTTATAAACGAAATGAATCACTGTTTTGAGACAAATGTGTGTTTAGGGTTGGAGTACATTTAGCGTTTAAAAACTAAAAATTGGCGCCTATCCTTAAACTTTTTGTTTTTTATTTCAATACTGTGACTTTGGGACGTCTGAAAAAAGGTTTTTTTTCTAAAACGTATGGATACTTCGCCCACAGAAGCCGCCCAAGTTGTGGCATTGCTGGATTCTGGCCTTAGTCAGCGTGTTGTGGCTGCAAGACTGCATCTAAGCCTGTCATCTGTTCATAGAGTCTATAAACGTTATCGGGAGACTGGTTTGTTCACGCGCCGTTCAGGATCTGGCAGGAATCGGGTCACTTCTGAGCGAGATGATCGATTTATTGTAACAACTTCTTTAAGAAATCGACGCCTTAACGCTTTTCAACTGCAGCAGCGGCTTCGTGTTGTACGAAGGGTGGCTGTAAGTGACTCTACAATTAGAAGAAGGTTGAAGGATCGTGGACTGGTACCGCATAAGCCAGCAAATGGGCCGAAATTAACTGCAGACCATCGAAGAGCGCGCCTTAACTTTGCACGTGAGCACCTAAATTGGTGGAGTAACATACCTACAGTGGAGCAAAGTTCTCTTTTCTGATGAGTGTAAAATTATGCTGTATGGTAACGACGGAAGGAACAAGGTCTACAGAAGAGACGGAGAACGCTATGCACAATGCTGCATTGAAGAAAAGGTCAGCTATGGTGGCGGTTCGTGGACGGTTTGGGGAGGAATCAGCGCCGACGGTAAGACAGAGCTTGCTTTCGTGTCTGGGCCACGTCTGCCTGCACTAAACTGTCATCGGTACGTCGAAGAGTGTCTCGAGCCTCATGTGATGCCCTATGCACATTTTATTGGCAACGGCTTCATATTCATGCACGACAATGCTAGGGCTCACACCGCGGGCGTCGTACGAGATTATCTTAACGAAGTCGATATCTCTATTATGGAATGGCCAGCAAGAAGCCCGGACATGAATCCCATTGAACATCTATGGGATGAATTAAAGAGACGAATTCGAGCAAGAGATCCTGCCCCAGAAACACTTAGCCAGCTGCAAGATGCAATCCAAGAGGAATGGGACAATATACCACAGCATGTGATCGTGACTCTCATCCGATCGATGAAGAACCGTATGGAAGCAGTAATTAGAGCTCGGGGAGGGAATACAAGTTATTAAATAAACGTTTTTTAGCTTTTTTTTTTCATTTACGTGTGTTGTTTTATCCATTTCCTTTATACTCCATACGGAATAAAAATGACTCATTTAACAAAATACGAAACCTATGAAAAATTCATTTAAATTTAGAACATTAACATTAAGATTTGATAAGCTCATATTACTCACTATTAAACGACATTTAACATTTATTCCTAAATGTACACATTTTTCTGATAATCCTGACAAAACGTAAACTTGCAAGGTGTTTCGATTTTTTTGATGAGAAGTGTATAATAAAGAGGTAAAGTTTGTTTTTTATTTTTTTGTTTGTAGGAGGTAATCTCTGGAACTACTGGTCCGATTGGAAAAAAATTAGCAACAATAGAAAGCTGCTTCACTCCAGAGTGATATTTTAAGTACGCGGGCGAAGCCGCTGACATAATATAATAAAGAGGTAAAGTTTGTTTTTTTGTTTGTAGGAGGTAATCTCTGGAACTAATGGTTCGATTGGAAAAATTGAAGCTATAATAGAAAGCTGCTTTACTCCTGAGCGACATAGGCTATAAATTATTTATATAACATGGATATTAACCGAGCTATCACAACTTTTGTCTTACAAATTTTCCGCGGACGAAGTCGCGGGCAGGAGCTAGTATAACATAAAAACACATAAAATTCGGAACTACTACCTAAAGTTTTCTCAACCTTAGTCTTCGTTATATTAACAATATTTTAAGTTCCCTTTCTTACAATGATTTCTTATTTAATTAATTAAGCCCCAAGAGGACACCGGTGTCCGCACACCTATTATCTTTTAATAGTGTCTGTAATTACGGTAGTCGAAAGGTTACGTAACATATTATTTATTGTTTTTGCATATATAGAGTGACTGGTAAATAATTAGTTACCTACACTTAAATACGTGATTGTAGTAATGATATTAAACAACTTTTAGTATGGGACCAAATCAAAAATGAGCCAGTCCAATACATTTTGACAAGTTCAACGAACATGAATGTACTTACCAGATTTTTTTTCACGATTTCAGACATCACAGTATTATATAATAATATGTATTATGTACACCTACTTAACCCAAAGTAGTGTTGTCCTTTTTAACCCAAAGATTAAGTGGTACAGAAAGCCATGTAGCATTAAGTCCGCCTATGTACCACCATTGTATATGAAGTTAAAATAAACTATGAATAAAAGTTTAATTTTATTTTCGTCGTTACTAGCCATTATTTCAATTGTCATTTAACTGCTGGCTATATATCTAAATTATTTTCTATTCGTCCGTTGGCTGTCAAGTACATGCGTCGTGCCGGTCCGGCGTGAATGCGGTGTGAGTGCGGTGTGGCTGCGGCGTGGTCGCAGCGGCAGCGTTTGTCTGCACTAGTCTTTATTACTGTTTTTATTTGTTTTTAGAAAAGTACTTACCTAGCCAATTTGCCTGAGGCCATAGACTAATTGAAATTATTCTTAACGGTTTTCAAAAGTTCATCGTAGTATGGAATATAACTTTTTTTGTTGACGAATTTTGCTGATCCATGTCAATTAAATATATTTGGGACTTTTTAAAACCATAATTATTACTCTTTGTCAAGTCTAGGTTTATATGATTTAATTATTACTTGTTTATAGTACAGCTATGGTTTTGATCTTTAAAATTTCGATGTTTCTCCTCAGGGTATATTAGCTAGGAAACTCGTGATTTATCTAAAAAAAATAATGTTAAAATTATATTTCATCATTATCATCATTATTTCAGCTGAAAGTCGTCCACTGTTGGACATAAGCCTTCCGCAATGTTGCCATCACAGAACAGATGAAAGAGGTTGCTATAATGATCAGTCCAGTGCGTTTCGCATCCAAAGTTATATTTGCAAAAATAATTATCATCATCATCGATTAGAAAAAATATTTTTTGTTTTACAATTTTTTTCAAAGCAAAATGGGGGTTTATAGAGCTGTCGGATACTTAATACAATGCTGTTCAAGACATGAGCCAGACGTTGGAGTGTCCCAGGCGCCCATACACTTAGAGCATTTAATGACTGCCAAAAAAAAAACCGATGCTGCAGTCAACGTGGCCACCTACTGGGTCCAAACAGTTTAACGAGTTTACCGTCGATTCGAAAAGAAGAATAAGAATTACAGACAGACAAACAATATTAACTTTGTTTATTTGGTAAGACAACGTCAAACCTGTTGGAATGATATAAGTACACACAAACCAACAACTTGGCATTTGACAACAAATGTCAATCTAATATAGCCGCCAGCCAACGGGAATAATTCACATTGTTCTTGTCGTGTACAAACATACAAATGTCCATTAATTTCACTTAATAAACAAGAAAAACATTCCGAGGCCACCGTATTTTTTTATCATTCGTCTCACATTTATTCATCTCCGTTTTGGTTCGACCCTGAATTGACATTTCCGGAGTTCCGATTTCATAAAAGGACTTCCTAAACGAATATCTGTATATTGAATACAAAATACAAAATACAAAAATCTTTATTTCTTTTACAAAATTTTCTTCTTATAATTAGTTGCTGGAGTCTCCTTTTAGGCATGTAAATATGCCTGTGTCAGGAGGCTCCGCTCATCCTTAGCAAACCAAAAGCATAGCAAGAGACATGAAAACATATGTTTTGTATTTTAATTATTTAGTGGGTAAGTATTTATTTATTATTAGCCTAAGGTATATATATATATAAGGACTTGAATTCGGTTACAGTATTAGATGTGTGTTTGTGTGTGTGTGTGTGTGTGTGTATGTGTGGTGGTGTGTGCATGTATGTGTGCGCGTGTGTGTGTTTGTGCGTGTGTGTATGTGTGATGGTGTGTGCATGTATGTGTGCGCGTGTGTGTGTTTGTTCGTGTGTGTCTCTGTAATCAATGCATGTTTATTCCACGTATGACAATAGTTTTTCTGTTTCCTCATAATTTAGGGTTTTTATCCACTTTATCAGTACTGATTTACACTCATGAGAAGTCTTCGAGAAAATCTGCAATATTTTATTAACTTTATTGTAAAGATAAGCTGACCGTTTTTTGTATTGGATACTAGCAAAAGTAGTCTTTGTTTTAGGAACAGTTGTGACTATGTTTTTCCTACGTTTAGTTTCTATGCAAGGATCATAGGTTAGTGTTTTATGTTTTTTTAGTATGGTGTATACAATATATAGTTTTCGAACTGACAGTAGGTTGGACACTTGATATAAACTAACAGTAGGGAAACGTCGTTTCTTGTAGTACATTACTTTTATAAGAGCTCTTTGAGCCCTTTCTACATCCAAAAACCGGGTTTTGAGAGCCCCTCCCCATATAGGAATACAATATAAGATTATGGACTGAACTAAAGCAGTATAAATTTCATTTAAAAGGTTTTTTTCGTATTTGGGGTTATTGGACGTAGTTTTTGGGACTACATGGCGCAGCGATTTAAACATCCATATAAACTTCCGTATCCTAGAGGTAATCTGTTCAACTTGTGGGTACCATGATAGTCTCTGATCTAGTATAACTCCTAGGTATTTATAAGAAGACACTTTTTCTATTAATGAGCAGTCACATTGATTTCTTGATGTACTGTCATTTTCATTACATACGTGTATTTTCAATGTGAAATCTTGACCGGGTTGTGTACTATTATTTATAGTAAAGCAAGTGTATTTTGTTTTTGAAGTGTTCAACGTGAGGAGGTTATACTTTAGCCATTGAGCAACTCTAGACATACCAGATTCAGCGTCAGTTTTAATAGAATCCCAGGAGTACCCAGAGAAAACAATGGCAGTATCGTCAGCATATGAAAAAATTTTGGCGTTATTGATCTTCATATTACAGAGGTCGTTAATGTAAATTAAGAAGAGGGTGGGCCCCAAGACGCTGCCTTGTGGCACACCACATGTTATGCCAATATCATCGCTGACGTACTGTTCCAGTTTAACCTTTTGTTTTCTATCAGACAGATAGTCTTTAAATATAGAGAGCTGTGTACCTCTGATTCCAATTTTTTCAAGTTTTTTCGCAAGGATGGGGAGAGAGACGGTGTCAAAAGCTTTTTTTAGGTCTATAAAGACTGATAGACATTTCTTGCCAACATCAAGCTGTTCTACAACAAGAGAACTAAGAGATGTTACTGCATCCTCAGTTGATATACCATGTCTGAACCCAAATTGAGATGGGGATAATATGTTGAAAGAAGTTAAGTAATTTAGTAGTCTATTGTTTAATAGTTTTTCTATGATTTTAGATATTACCGGAAGAACTGAAATAGGTCTATAATTGTTCACGTCGTCTCTATCCCCGCCCTTGAAAACAGGAGTAATAATTGATTGTTTTAATAAAGAAGGGAAGGTGCCCGTTCTAAAACAAAGATTAGCTAAATAAGTAATAACTGGAGTAACTTCGTGTCTAACAAATTTAATGAACCTAGTAGAAATGTTGTCCCACCCAGGGGCGCTGTCAGATTTCAGATTTAATATAATGTTATTAACCTCATCAACTTCAGCATCATACAGGGTAAAAGACTGAGGTCGTGTTGGAAGCTCATTAATGTATTTATTTTGATCATCCACACTCGTATTCAATTGAATGTCCTCAGCTAGCTCTTTACCCATATTAGCGAAAAAGTTATTAACAAAATTTGCAGACTCCACAGGAGAGCGCTTTAAATAGGTCAATTCCGTGTTTAATTTCCTAGATTTAGTAGTATAAGTTATAGCTTTAATATTTTTCCATAGCAATTTGTTATTATTAGTTGATTTAGTAAGCAGTTCTTTTTCATATTTTCTTTTTATTTTTTTTATTAGATTATTGCAATGATTTCTATATCTTGTGTAGGTAATTTTTTTAGTTTCGTTGAAGGGGTCATTACGAGTCTCTTTTTGTAACTTGTTTCGATTTCTAATACATCTGTGTGTGAATAGACCGTCTGTGTTTTTATATTGTTCTTTATCTTTGTCATAAAAGTTTAAATTCGTGACTACATATTTTCTTGTTATAAAACTACAAAATGATTCTGTTAGCAAAGAAATTCTTTCTGCACTAAGTTCTTGTAGTCTCGAGTTTTCCCACAAATTGGATCGAAATTGTGCAGCTTTTCGGCTCCTGTTTAAAATTGTATGTAATCGGAGCATCTGTAGACTTCGTATGTCTCGGCTTTAAAATTTGTTCTTTAAAAAGTCTTAAAAAGAATAAACTATAACCTGCTTGTTACAGGACACGGTTTGATGGTGGACTTATTTGAGTAAAATAGCGACTCACATTAACACAGCTGAGCGTATATTGTAGGTATAAATTTTCGATATAATCCCAATCAAAAGAACATATTTCAAAACTTTTATACAGTCCAAAAAGTTCGCAGACCCCGGCTGTTTCGAGGAAAATAAAAGCTGTATTTGTCCAAATATTTTCCTTGAAGCTTTATCAAAATTTTATCAATACTACAGTGTAATCGTAGTGGATAATCTGGGAAAATAATGACTCATTCTATCGTGTTTTATTGCGAAGCCATTTTTCTCTGGTAAATGGGCGCCCGTTGGGAGTTCCCTCAATTTATAGAGAAACGTAGATAGTGGAGTTATTAACGAGGCCCGTATTTTATATCATTTAATTATTGTAATTACACGTAGGTACGCGAGCGGTTATATTAAATATCGTTTTAGTAGTTAATTTTATGCATACAGTTTTTAATGAAGTAATAGCGCTTTGTGAATGTGCAATGTTATTTTATTCTGCGCTGTTTATGTAATTAGGTATGAATTTAATTAACACGTAGATATGATGTACCTAGTTTATAAATATGAAAACTAAAACTGATTTTCTTACACTTTTTTATTTGGTAAACAATCTTTTACATCTCCTGCTCTAGATGTAGCTAGCCGTACTAACTAGCCTTATTCTTGTGTTAACACAGTAACACAGTTAACACAGTACACATAGGTTTGAGTTACATGTTTGTGTATTTAGTTTTAATGATTTTCTTGTATATTTTTACTAGCTTGTAACTGGTTTTTTTTCCAGTAAAATAAATAAAATGAAGTTTCAGCATATTCAAACTTTTACTAACCAAAACCCTTTTGTTCTTTTAGTTGCTCTTGTTGCGAGGGCTAACTATATATAAATATAAAATAGGATAAAATACTTCGTAAAATCCGCGGCCCTAGCAAACAAAGACCCTAACTGTCGGTCTCATCAATTTTCGTGACATTTCTTTGAAGTACACGTGGAACACGTTCTCAACACGGGCTCGGTCTACCAGAAGGCAGAATGTGGACGAGCTAGATGCCTTACACTAGTGTAGGCAACTACTGATATTGACACCAAATAGACTTGTATAGTTTTCGTCTTAACTTTTTGACTTTGGTAATTACAGACACAATTAAAGAACAATAGGTAGGTTTGGGCTTAATAAATTAATAAATTGATGGTTTCTCGCTTGAAAAGATTTCTTCATTTCATCGAAGGTTCCACATCTGAAATTATTGACCGAAGATAGAATTATGTAGATAGTCCAAGTATAAAAAAAAAACACTGGTTGATTGTGCTAATTTCTGAATTCTTGGTCAACAGGAAAATCCCATAAATATTTTTTTTGGGATTATAAACGGCACAATCTTCACATCGCATTGACTTTCAACTTTTATCCTGTCACAAAATTATATCAAATAGGTACTTAGGATTGCTACCTCAAGTAGCAGATCCGAATATGTGATATTAATTTTTCCTTCGTACATCCACGGGTTTCTAAAACATGGGGTTTTGACAGATGGGTAGACAGACAGATAACAAAGTAATTTTTATTTGCCGACTTAGATACAAAACCCAAAACCCCAAAAATATAGTTCACAAAAAGTACAAAAAAAACCATATCGATCAAATGAAAAGGCCATAAAGAATATGACCATAACTGTAATAACAGCATTTTTTATTCGATTGTCGGTCGAAGGCCACGCTATAAATTTATGATTTGTCAATTAAGAACCATACTTACTTATTATTTTTGATTTATGAATTAGTTCAATATAACGTTATTGATCCTTTAATCACCATTATGTTCCTACCCTTGTCCCGTTTTATTTAGGGTCGGCGCAACACGCTTTTTTCTTGCATTCTGTCTTGTCACCCGTCATGCTATCACTGGAGGTACTATTCTAACCATTCTAACCACTGCAGGCTGCGTATCATCATTATCATCAGCCTTTTTAATGTTCCCACTGCTGGGACACAGGCCTCCTTTCTAGGAGAGGCAATGGGCTATAACCCACCACGCGGGCCCAATGCGGATTGGTGGATGTCGCATCAGGATTCCTTACGATGTTTTCCTTCACCGTTTTGAGAGCAGTGGTGATGAAATAAATTACACAAAGTAATGTGCCTGACTGGGTTTGAACCCGCGACCTACAACTCGTAAGTCAGGGCCGATACCTCTCGGCCACCACTGCTCTGCGAATGTAGGCAGTACATGCGTCGGCTGCATGAAGCCAGCTGCAGCTGCACGACTGGTTTTCTATGAAGTAGTACAGATTCTGTGAAAATACGCTGTCCGGTCGTCCGGTACGCGTCCGGATCAAGCCTAGTCGTCGACGGCGTGCACTGTTCACGCGCGCATCAAGGAGTTGTCAGCAAACCGTAGGGACTTTGCATAAGGGCCGAAGCCAACTGGGCCCAAGGGTTCGTGTCTGCAAGGAAGGCTCTAGCCCTGGTGTATATGGCGATGTAGGAACGGTGTAGGTTGTTTAGTCAGTAAGAGTCCGACACTGTCTCCCGCTCCGCTCAAGGGCGGTATTCGTCATTGGATGAATTTTCCCATCATAAAAAAGGGCACACGTGTGGTTTTTGTCAGTAAAAGTCTCACATCCTACCACTTTATCCAGAGAGGGAGAGATCATTGGATAATTTTCCATAGCAGAACCATATCTATACCCCAAGAAAATTCAAGCTTCAAGTAGAGTTGTTAGTTTACTCGTTACTTGAATTCATTCAGATCAAGATTGAGATCAAGATTGGTTTTAATAGGTGGTTGAATTGCAGCCTTGCAAACATTCCAAGACATTCCAATCTTCCGAGTAACGGAATCACGATAGGGGCAATAGATAACCGAAGTAACTATGTAGTTCCAAGTAATCTGCTTTAACATTAAGGGGGAGATACACGACTTTTGATGGTTTTAAATCCAACATCACGTCTAAACCGCTAGTCAATATGTTTTGAAAAAAATACATGTTAAACTAGACTATTTGCTTCATCATTATCATCATCATATCAGCCAAAAGACGTCCACTGCTGGACATAGGCTTCCCCCAAGCGCCGCACAAAGACCGGTCCTGTGCGTCTTGCATCCATCGGCTTCCAGCAACCCTAACCAGGTCATCGGTCCACCTTGTGGGAGGCCTTCCAACGCTACGTTTTCTGGTGCGCGGACGCCACTATTTGCTTAATAATTTGATATACAAATATTTAAAGTTCTTTTCATTAAACTTGGTGTAATTTGTTTTCCAAGATATGTCTAACACAGACAAAAAAAAGAAGATCTGGCAAAAACAATTGGCTGTATTATTATTAAACTTTCACAAACTAAAACATAATTTAGTTATCAATCTTTTGATATACGGTTTTTATTCATATTGTGTTTAATAAATGAAGGACAAATTATTGTTCGAATAATCTTGATGCGCGGGTAGTGACTCTAACTCCACTTTTTTCGCTCAAGGTCGCTGGCGTATATCTGCCCTTAAGGCGACAAACAAACCAAAATAGGCCGTCAATACACCCACATCTACGTATTGTTGAACCTTCCCTACCTTTAAGGGTGCTTTTCTACCAAAGATGTGCGAAGTACGCCGTATGTAAGAATTAATATATCTGTTACTGCTAATGTGCGTAAATCAGAGTACAGATTAACTAGTTAATCTACAGGTTACCTAATTGAGAAAAACTTGAAGACTTGTGACTTCCGTCAACCTGCACTGGACGCGGGTCCAGTGCAGGTTGACGGAAGTCACAAGTCTTGGTAGATTACGGCTTATTTCATTTCCTAGAGAAGAGCCCTGAGTGCCTGCAGTGGGAACATTGTAAGGCTGATCCTATGCCATGCCAAATAATCTGCGGACTTCCTTGGTAATCAACTAACTAAAGTTTCATGACATATTCAGAATGCTCTGAACGGATAGGTTAGGCTAGAATACTAAGGAGAGATCTAAGCGAAGCAGAGTTATTTATCCTTGGTAGTTATTTTATTATAACCTCCAGAAATAAAATGGAATTAATCTGCTACTTTAAGAGAAAATTCACACTTTGGCTACTACCAGGTGAAATTAATATAATGTGCAGATTAGCATACTTCGCATTGTAATAGTAACAGAACCCCAACTAGCTCCCCTTCGCGGTTTCATTCGCGTGTTTGATGTTAAATAGCCAAATTAGTAGTTCCTAAGATTAGCGCATCCAAACAAACTGTTCAGCTTGATAATATTACAGTATATATAGGATTACTTCATTCTCCTTTCCAGACAAAGGTCTAGTGAAGGTAAGATATATGCGAGAGATAAGAGTGAAGGATGCAAGCCAGGGGTGCGTACCCCCATAGCGCTCTCCGTCTGATATGAGTAGACTAAGCATAGTTATATTACTTAGCTATACCTTTTCACAGCTTTGCTACACATACTTACACCGACAAAACTCCTCGTACAATTTTGGCGAAAAAAATCGCACATTTTAGTCACTTTCACTATCTAGGTAGTTAGATTGCTAAGCGGTGCGAGTATATCTTGTGGAAAAGCACCCTTACATCTAAACCGTGTGTACCGCCCTTATTTACCAACCTTTCTTCGCAACAAATAAATACAAAGGTAGTGTAAAAACCCAATAAAAGCCCGAAGTTACACAACAATACGGCCTTATGTAGGGCGCAGGAGAGAATGATGAGGGGTATCGTCTCAGACCATTTATTTAATTAACTATCTCCCTCCCGAATGTCGGCGAAAGGTCGCCGGTGACTTCTTTTCTCTCGCGCTGGAGTGTCACACTAAAGAACCTCATTGAATATTAAAATGAGGAAGTATTGTACAATGTTGTAGGTTGATTTATATCTACGCTTGTACGTAACCGTATTCTTAATAAGGTAATACATGAAGATAGTAGTATGGTATTACCAGTACATGGTAGACATCCCACATATACACACAAAATATTTTGGGAATACAATCATTGTACGTCGTCAGCTACAGTGACGGGAGAGTTTTTTGCCGGAGTCTGTGTTGTTTCCTAATAGTTAAAACCTAGGGGTTTTCAAGTCAAGAGTGAATAAGCTATTTCTAGATAAGCGTACTATATCGTCGACCACTTCATCGCTTACAACCAGGTGAGATAGTGGTTCACATGTGTCATCTATTTATAGTAGTATATACTAGTATATTCGACAACTATCACACAACGTCGTCTAATCTCAAGCTAAGAAGAGCTTGTGTTATGAGTACTAGACAATTGATAAACATACTTATATATTTCTAAATACATACACATCATTACATAGTAACAAAGTCGTTTCCTCCTATGCTATATATGCTTAAATCTTTAAAAGTATGCAACGGATTTTGATGCGGCTTTTTTAATAGATAGAGTAATTCAAGAGGAAGGTTTATATGTATAATACATGCATAATATATTTACGAGTAGTATCAGTTGCAACCCGTGCGAAGCTGGGGCGGGTCGCTAGTTTCAGATAAATTACACCCAGACACAGAACAAATGATCGTGCTCATCACACAAACAGTTGTCCAGTGAGGGAATCGAACCTACGACCTCCGGCACAGCAGTCAAGGTTACTAACGACTAGGCTGACAGGCCTTTCAATTTATTATAAACAAAAAAAATTCGGTATCAAAATATCGTAGTAAGAATAATATCATCACATTCTTCTCAAATCTTTAAACGAATTGAAAATACGATTTTAAATCAGTGTAGTTAGCATACATTATCTATATAAATAAATAAAAAAACACAAAAAAAAATACCAATAAAAAGTGGTTTAAATACTTCAGAGGGGAATTCAATGTCAAAGAATCATTCTTAGTCCTGGCATTCAGCAAATGTTGATACGATCGTCCCCTTCCATGAAACTTAATACGGTCATTTGGGTACAGAGAAAGTACACTCCACCCTATCCCTTCAGAATTACAGGGTGTAACTAAGCCGTTCATGAAACCACAATGACTGACAATATAAGGTAAAACTTTTGTTGCTGCTTTATTGGAATGTATTAATAAACTGTCTTTGTAAGCTACAGTATGTATATCAATTATCCATATTATTTAAATTGTAGGGTAATTTACCAACGTCTATCGATTTATCGGGGCGGCAGACCACGAAGGTGATGGCGGGACAGCCTGGATGTCTTCCTTGGGAATTGGAACGAAAAAGCGAGTAACCGAGATAACTGGAAGGAATGGAGGGAAGCCCTTTGCCCAGCAGTGGGACAGCACAGGCTAGCTATAATAATATAATATAAATTTAGTTGTAGTTGTGTTTTTTCGACTATTTAAGTACTTCTTTTTATAAAGTGAAAGTTGGTATTCTGTTTGTGTATGTTTGTTACTTCCTCATAGTCATACGCCTTCATTAATGACTAAACTAGTGCTTGACTGCGTTCTCGCCTGATAGTAAGCAATTAGAGTAGACTTGTTGACCTACAGGTTATCTTTCTGAGTCTGACTGTCTTGTGTAGAAGTGAGTATACATATTTGTGAAAGCAAGTCTTTTGTGTTGTAATGCTAGCGAAGAGGGCGGCCACACGCGTAAGGGAACGGATTCCTCACGCCCCAGCGCATCTCGAATCCGCTTTCGAGCCGCTGAGGCTTGGGCGTACGGAGAACAATGGTAATACAGGTCGCCATTCGGCCGTCAGGCAACCGTTAACACTGAGCCCAAGTTGTCGACATCGACCACACATCTCAAGAAGGTATCAACAAAACTGTAAAGGCCAGGAGCAGGTCGGTTTAGGGGGCCATGGGTGGCGTGTAAGAGAACTCCGGAGTCCTGGAATGAAGGTAAGAAATGAACATAAGAGTGATTCTTCCCCGTGGCGTTTCTCTCTACCCTAGAGCCTTACCTCCCCGTGCTACCCTAGAGCGCGACAAGTCATTGGATGATTTCCCACCTAATAAATAATTTCTAGTGTGAAATAACGTTATTTTCAAAAAAAACGATTCTCATGCGGGTAATTCCACTGGCAGAAGATAGTTTATGATGATAACCAAATAGAGTGGACCTAGAAATCTAAGCCACGATTTCACCTTTGAAAAAGGTAAGCATGGCGTTCCTACTCGCATCGGGAAACCTACATGCGTGACTTTTATGAGGCCAACGCTTTTGTTCAAACTCCACATATTTTATTAAGTCAAACATACAAAACTCATGTATTTGATACAAAAATTAAAACAGCATGTTTTGATAAGGTTACGTTTAAATCGAGGATAACACGCAATCCTGCTTTTTCATACAATTTGTTACTACGTGCTTAATAAATAAGCGTTGAGTTATGAGTGCTGACATGGTTTAAACTCAGTTTTACATACACCAGCCATACATTTAACATTATCTGTCTGGATGTGTTTACTTAATTTTGTAAGTAATTTTACTAATGCGTGTATAACAGTAAAATGTCCGAGTTTTTGAGGTTTGTTTGTAAATTAAACAGTTCTATGTCATGGTATGTCTGTATGTTGGCACCATGTTTTTTTTTACAGGCTAGCAATTTGTGGAGTGCGTAAAATGGTTTGTGCTACCACACCAAGGTCGGAGAGTAATAATCATTTAATGATAAATCCCATCTTTGGGTGGAGTGGGAAATAGTGTCAGACACAGACTCTTACTGACTAAACAACCCACCTCGTTCCTACGTAGCCTTTATACCGTAGCCCAGAGCCTTCCTTTAAGACACGAACCCTTAAGGCCGAATGGTCTAAGATTTGTGTGAGTAGTTGTTATGGAGGTTTGATTCCGATTTTGAAAACTTCTATTTGATCTTGCACCTTCGATTCCGATTTTGTATCCGATAAATTTTAATAGACCCACAGACAAATTTACTTATACTCGTCGTGCTTGAAAGCTGTCCCCCGTGCCTTCTGTCAATTTTATTAATATTTTACTTGTTTACTTTTTTATTTGGAATGATGTAAAGTTGCTTCATTTATACGAGTGCTTAAACAAAGTTTTTTATTGGTTTTGGTAGTTTCCTTTGATGTTTTGGTATTTTTTTTTAATGTTAGGTAAAAATCATCGAATGACGAATTTAAATTTCATCGAAAGTTTTGGTTTGTGTCTGCTTTCGCCTCTAGCTTCGTATAATTATTTCGTCCGCAGTTCGTTAGAGTATTACAGCATTCTCTGAAGACCACAAAATGCCACCCAAACTCTGAGATTAAAAAGAGTCCAAAAAAGGTTTATGGCACTTAGCATACTCTTCCGGGATACCGAAAAAAAAGACTGAGAGACACTCTCGCATCTAATATGACATCCCTACAGAAGAGGAAAGATATACGTGATTTAACATTTAAATTTGAAAACTTGAGGTGTAAAATTGAATGTCCCCAATTGTTGAGCTGCATCCCAATTCAAAGTCATTAATCTTCTCTTTATGTTATTTCAATTGTACTGAAAGTATAGACAGTTGGGACACGGATCAATAACAATGTGAAAATACAACTAGTTTTTTTTTTAATAATTTGATAGCTGTCAGTTGAAAGTAAATCTCCCTAGTGATGAAAAGTACTACTTTCGATCCGCTCCTCAGGCAACTTCAGACCTACTTTATGAGTATGAAAATGTTATTTTATGTAGTCAGTCGTTCGTGTGACACGAAATTAAATTAAATTGAATGTGGCATTTCGCATAGAAATTCTTGAAAACGTCTAGATAGAAATCAATGACAGGTGACAAAATCAAACATATCGTAAGCAAATAAATCGTCATACAATTCATCTAATTACTGGGGCGTAGCATTCCAATTATATCTGGGCGCCTATCTGGTGGGGTGCTTAAGACGTGCCGCCGAGAAACGACTGCCACCAAATATTGATTTACACTCCGATACAGAAATGGAATAAATTGGAATATTAATTTCGCATAACAATGGTACAAAACAAATTAAAGTGTGCCAGATGTCTCCCACAGATTCACCCTTGTTCCCTTATTTATGTATTTGATTTATTTTAATTATTGTCGTTTTATTTGTGTTTTAGAGAGGCTTGTGAGACACCGCTATTTATAAATGATAAGTCATTATATATGTTTGACGCTATGGAATAATGCCTGCAAAGCAATGCATTATGTTGGAAGATAGCAAAGTAATAATAAAGCCTGCCTAGCTATTTAAATCATATTTTCTATGAGCAGATCCCCATCTAGCCTTTTAAACGCCGCCAAAGTTTCTGTAACTGCGCTTCTAGAAAAAATTACAGTACAAATAAAAAGGTGTAGATATTGCATTTTTGCGACTGCGTCATGGGCCTTGGATTTGCGATACCGTCCTAATTACGGCACTGACTAGGAGCGTCATTTTCATATCGAAGCGGTGTCAGAGCAGAAGGTAAAAGCGACTACTGGACTGGCTCTATTGGTCGCAGAATTGTTCGAAAGAGGTACCCTGGAATGCAACGGGCAACTAAAGGAATTAAGGTTTAGCCAGTAAAAATTTGTCATCCTTCTTCCACTCCATCTATAACGGGCAGTTTCCTATTTGATAATTTTTCACTTCTGAAAAAGGACCAATTGGTTAACCAATTGGTTCTCTCTAGCAAATAAAAAAAATCTCCTGTCACAGTGTTCGTTATTAAAATCCTCCGAAACGGTTGAACTATTTTATTTTTGTGTAATTGGTGGTCAAAAAAATATATCGTATTCTATTTTTTAGCCACGCCCATATTTTTTTTATTTAAATATCAGAATAACGTTTTCTGAGTGTGCTTGTTATACAAAATCGTTATTATCGACTAGATATCATTAAGCCGCCCCTGGAAAGCAAGGGTAAAGGCCTGGCAAGGGGATGATATAAGCTAACAGTAACAGAAATCAAGTTTGTTCAAATAGTGTGTTTAGTAACTGGGATAGCTAAATAAACAACGTTAATGGGTTTACCCAAAATATAATCTACGTTAAATAATATAGAATTATGTAACACCAAAAGGAGTTTAGTAATACACATCGGCATACAACTGCGGGGTAATTTTACCAAATTATATGTTAAACACGACTGTAATCTAAATCTGTTTGACCAAATTAATTCCGCGTCAAAACGCGTGGAACGAAATTTCCGCGATAAAGTTTGGTATACTGAACCGCGAATGTTAATTAGTACGGTAAAAATGGGGGATAATCGGCGAGTGGGGGCAGACACGGGAAATAATTACATTATCTCACAGTGGACGTGCTATAAGTAGGAATGTTTGCACATGCGAAGCGAGGCTGTGGGCATGGAATAGATAGAACACAGAAGGCCGTTTACAAAACGCGACCAAAAATGTACTCACACATAGATAAGTAAGTCTAACCATAATTTTACAGATGCCAGTTATAGGTCAAACAAAAATTACAAAAATTACTACATCTTACTAATATTATAAATGCGAAAGTTACGGTGTTTGGATGTTTGTTATTCAATCACGCCAAAACGGCTGAACGGATCTTGATGAAATTTGGCACAGGCATATGATGCACTCCGGAATAGGCCTTAGGTTACTTTTATCCCGGAAAAACATAAGGTTCCTGTGGGATTTCACATTTCGTTTGATCAAGTGTAAAATTATCATATTTTATAGGGCAAAACCAATATCACGTGGGCGAAGCCGCGGGAAAAAGCTAGTATTTAGTAAAAATGGCCGATGTACACCGCACAGTCGTTGTCTGTCAGGTACCTTACCAAAGAAAGGAACCAGAAAGAGTGTTTGTAGGTGAGTAAGCGTACGGTGATTTACATTTTCTTGAGTTACTTCGCTTAATCTGTACCTGGTAATAAAAGAAAGGTTAGTTTCAATCGGTGTATGGATATTATGTCTAAGCATGCAAATCTGTTTATTGATACAGTATATATGTGTGTGAGCTTGTATTCGTCCGTTATGCAGAGTGGGCCTTCTGTAACTATCTATTCTGTGTCGATTCAGCGAGGTTCGCGTGCCAGGCGGCCCACCAACGCTCGCACTATTGTTATGAATATCTTGCCTTCACACTAGCAAAGTGTTGGTTCACGCATTTACATTTTTATAGCGGCTATTGAAAAATGTTCTCGTTTAATAACGTTGCGCGTGTAGCTTCATAATGCTCTATTAAGAAGATAGGCCATATACTTTGTATCTGTCTACATTATCACAAATTCCTTTTCAGTCTTCTTCAGCAAATTTTTTCTTGTTCGAGTGACTACGAACATTGGTTTTAACAAACATCATTTTGGGTTAAAGACTTAGCAACACGATTAGAATTTTTTTTTGGTGGTGAAATTAACGCTAAAAGGAAAACCTATTTAATTGGAAAAACTTTTCCTATCTACAGTTTTTCTTAAGTAGGTACTTAAGAAAATCTTCCCAAACTGTTGACTAGGCAACAGAAACTCCATTAGTAGGTTTTTTTACTACAATATAGCTAGCAAGAATAATTAATAGCTAAAACTCTAAACATTAGTCGAACAAAAAAGTTTCAGTACAGCCTGTAACTTAGGAAATAAATCTCGGTGGTAGCAAATCCGACATACTAATGGATTGTTCGCCAGCTAAGTGTGGTCTGTGCCAGTTGGACTGGTGCCTGTACATACTGCCGCACGCGGCCGCCTCCCGCCAAGATAATCTACTAAACTGAACACCACCATTCTTAGAGCCATCGTAACTAACGTCGCTCACATTGAATTATCTATGCTGTACACCCGCCAACACACTTTGTTATACAATTTGCCAAATTGTAAACTTCGTACTCGAATCAATTTACATTTATGACCAAATAAACTTAACCACCCGCTTTCTGAGATAGAATAATGGGTTTCCCTAATGTTCTTCGAGCAATAAACACGTCTTCCAACATTTACACTTCCCCAATACTTTCTCGTCACGGTAGATGAACTTAAAAGCGTAGTTGTGCAATATTTATGTATGAAATTCTATGAAAATAATAAAAAAAAATAGATGTTCGACGCCACTGCCGCCCGTGCATCCGACATTCGCATTTTACTTGCAAATTGCTTATATCCATCGATATCGGGATGCCAACGGTCCACCTCACAGCTACAACACAAAATATAACCGCATACAGATATTTAGTCTCCGTGTTAGTAGATGTACAGCGCGTAACTCGCTGTCAAAATCGTTTGGGCAGATTGTGTTTTCAGCGTCTAGGCGTGTGATTTTAGAGATAAATCAACAAGTACATTTTCACATAAATCTTCACGTTAAATCTGTTATCGCGGAAAAGTGTACGGAATTTTATTTATTCTATTAGAGGAGGTTTAAGTTTGAATTTCTTCGCTGTCAGGCAGGGGCGGTGCCGCGCCGCGCCGCGTCGTGCGTTCAATCGACAATTTCTTATTCAGTTATTTCTTGAGAAGTGTTTGGGATTTCCTTTTGGGAGGAAGTTTTAAGCCGGCAGTAAATTATTCCATCGACAGGTGAGGCCGTAAAGGCAAGATTTACGCCTACGGGTACAACGGGCGAGCCTCCCCTTTGATCAGATGTATATTACCTAGCGAATAACGTTTCCCGTAAGTATCCATCGGGGATTGACCTACCACTGGAAACTTGAGATCAGCGATAAATTGGAAAACTTCATACTTTGCCTATCAGTGACGTGGGTACTTTCATCCGGTAGTCGAAGAGCATTACAAAGTTCGGCCATTCTGTTGTTTTCGAAGCTAATGGATTACTTTCGGACACTCGGCCGTCATAAATTTTTGTGCGAACATCCCGAACAGAAAAAAAGTTCAGGAATAATAAAATACGAGCGGCATTATCGAGTGTCGTGACGTCAGAAATATAGCATACCCACTCGCTCAGACGGCCGTATGCTTTTATTTCGCGCAATGAAATTCGTTTAAAACTTGGAGAGGATTCAAACTGTTCAGCGGAGGAGGTTCTGCCAGCGCAGTCTTAATCATTGTTAGCATTATTGCAGGCTCGAGAATTGTTTTATTTTAATACACATCCTCGGAATTTCCGCCTTAACTCTTATATTTCATTTTGTATAAACAGTTCCTTATTTCAACCGTAAGCTTGGCTGCGAACTGAACGTTTAAAGCCAAAAATATTTCGGAACAAAATGCTAAAGAAAAGCGTGGCTCTATATTAACGAGATCAAGTGATCCGATAACTACGTCGGTGCAGCTTTGAGGTGCAGGCAATTTTCCTGGAGGTAGGAAATTGGGACGTAGTGTGTACTAAGGTTGCTTTGAAAGGCAAAACTGAAGTTCGTTAAAACTAAGGAACCGTCGAATTTTGTGAAAGGTCGCATCGTTAATGTGGTAAAGTAAACTGGGGCGTGTCGGGCACGGGTCAGCTTCGGAATCAAAGCTTCGCAACTTGCCCACTCGATTACCATAAACAAACGAGAAAGACGCTCCTATGTTTTAATGACACCGTTTTAAAGCTTACGGCCTGGCTTCGTTGTCGAAAGCGACGCTGTAAATTAGCGAAGCCGGAAATTACTAACAAGCGAACGTTTTGTGAATTGTTACGGCCCTCATGTTTCGTGCTGTGCTGTTATTAAAATTGGTTTGACGGTCCAGCTGACGTAGATAATGAACTCTGTTTTTTGGTACATATTTATGACGGTACCGTCGTTTGTAGCCTGCTGATAACTTGGTTATTAATTGGGTGCGCAGTTACGGCGTTAATTAGGTCGGTAGGCTGTCTACGTGGAAAATTGGAGCGTTGTTGCTGTACTTTGTTTAAAAACTAAAATATTATGTGAGTCTATGAAATGTTTTAGATATAAAGTTAAAACTTAAATGGATTTACGAAGCAAGAAATAATTTTAAGTCTGAAAATAATTATTACCGTCGTATAGTGTAGAATGTAGATAACTAAAATAACCACTATATATCACAGTGTCTCAAGACGAAAGTCTACTACCAGTGTGTGTTGTCTGTGATGACTTATGATTCTGAAACATTGTCGCTTACAATAGGCCTCATCAGAAGGCTTACAGTCACTCAAAGGGAAATGGAAAAGGGTATGCTCGGAGTTTCCTCGGGTGATCGAATCAGGAATGAAGATATCCGCAGGAGAACCAGGATTACCGACATAGCCCGAAGAATCGGCAAACTGAAGTAACAGTGGGCGGGGCATATTGCTCGTAGAACAGATGATCGATGGGGCCGAAAGGTTCTGGAGTCGCGACCGCGCACCGGAAGACGCAGTATTGTAAGGTTCAACAAGGTGGACCAATGACCTGGAGAGAGTTGCGGGAATACGGTGGATGCGAGACGCACAGGACCGTTCGTTGTGGTGACACTTGGGGAGGCCTATGTCCAGCAGTGGACGTCCTTTGGGTAAAATGATAATGATGAAATAAGAACCTATTTATATATCCTTTTCATTAAAATGTTCGCATTTTGATCCGTTAATCCGTTACATTTTAAAATAAATATCGGACGATGAAAATAAAAAAAAAATATCGTTAATGTCACATTTGTTTCATCATTGCCTTTTTTACAGCAATTGCGTGCAAGCGATTACAAGTTGCGGATGTAACATATCATATCAATGTACAGTCAAACTAGCCGTTTGTTATACAGGCTTATCTTTTTAGAGTTCCATACCTAAAAGGAAAAAAAAGCTGATCCCTTATAGATTTACTTTGTTGTCTGTCTTTCTGTCAAAACTCTTTGTCTCGAGAACGCATGGAGGTATCGAGTTGAAATAAAAAAAAAAACTGTCAGGATCGAGATCGAGTCGTTCAAGAGGCGTAGTGTTCCACGCGCCTCAAAGAGAAGTCAGCAAATTGTAGGGGCCAGAAAGGTCGCAGCCTAATGCGGCCATGGATTAAGTGAAATGAACCCCCAGGGCTCAGAAAAAAAAAGCAAATAAGGATTAGTAGTGGGGTTTTAGTTAGAAAATAGTTTGATATCCCACTGCTTCTTCCTTCTCAGTCCTTGGATGATGTTTGCCACCATAAAATAAGGCAAAGATGTTCTGATGGGAGCTTTTTTATTTTGGGCAAAAATCATCCAATGACAAATCCCGGTCTTGGGCGGAGCGGGAAACAGTGTCACACTCTTATTGACTAAACACCCCACCCCGTTCCTTCTCTGCTCTTCGCACTTGGGCCAAGCCTTCCTTTCATAAAGAGATCTGGGCCTTAGCAGGCTTCGACCCTTTTACAGAGTCCCTACGGTTTTGCTGACAGCTCCCTGAGGCGCGCGAGAACAGAGCGCGACGTCGACGACTTGGGCTTGGTCCGGTTTGTTACCAGACGACCGGACGGTGAGCCACCCATTACTCGCCGGCCGTAAGCCCGCGCCTACGGTGGCCGATGTTCTGATGGGGTGATGAAATGTGGAGGAGTTGGTTGTTTCATGCCTCCGCAGCGCGCATCTCTAGTCTTTTGCACTGTCTTTCGAAGAGGTCGTAAACCGCAAAAAGTTTAAGTAGGTTTACCAACATTTTAATAAGTTATTACTCCACTAGCTTTTTCCTGCGGCTTCGCTCTAGTACAATATCTATAGGAACCGTACCATTTTCCGGGATATAAGCAGCTTATGGCAATTAGCGATAACATACTTTTATATTAATGATATAATTATCCTAAACAGATCCGTATTTTGCTTCGCTTACGACAAACAAACAAATTTACATCTTATTCTTATCTTGTTATTATGTAATAATTATTATTATATTGGTTAAAAATGAATATTGATACAGTGTTCGTAATTCAATAGTATGCAATATTGATTTTGAGTTGGCTTTGATTTTTTTTTATGGTAGGTATAAATCATCAATGACGAATCCCGCTCTTGGACGGAGCGGGAGAAAGTGTCAGACTCTTACTTACTAAACAACCTACCCCGTTCCTCCCTTGCCTTATTCTCAGAGCCCTGGTATAACGCTTTCGCACCAACTCTCGGCTCTAGGAGGCTTCGACCCTGAAGGGCCTTTACAGTTTGCTGACAACTCCTTGAGGCGCGCGGGAACAGTGCGCGCCCTCGACGAGAGTTGGCGGTGGTGCGATATTCCAGAAAATGGTGGCGGTAGTTCTAGTATTTATACTGACCTTTGACGTGCGGTCGCCTTGCAAAGCAAAAATCTTGTTCGAATGTATCCTACGAACATATCGTCCGGTGATACGAGGTGATATACTGCTCACTAGTACGACTACGTGTCAGCGATCGTTTACACGCGTACATGCTATTATGCGTCACAACAGCTGCATACATCACTCTAATACAGACTATGTACATGGCAGGCCGTGTAGGGGGGAACTGAAAGTTGCTAATTAAGTTATTAGCATTATTTATTGATAGGGAATTCGTGGTGGATGGTCTATTATGGTGTATCAGTTTTATAGGAACCTTAAGGAATGATAAATAAGGACAGAATTGGCAATTGGATATTGACGTTCTATTTCCGAATTAGTTACGCAGTACATCTTACAGCACATAGATACAAACGCCAGAATAATCTCTGCAAAATTAACAAAGAAAGGATTATCCCTTTATTCAGTTATGCAATGGACAAAGTTCAAGCTGGCACAATGTCAATATAATCTAAGCCTAATTATTCCAAATCAAACGAACATCGATAAACATTGAGTAACATTTCAGCATCTCGGAGAATCAGCTGTAGCATAGCGATCCGGCCACAGCCCTGATTTACATAAACAGATAAGGGAGTTGGCGCTAATCCACTATTGTTTCAATTGCAAGACCATTCATTAAGAGCGGGCCGGGACCGCCTCGTTATGCTAATGTGCTGCCAATTGTACTCGTGACGCCATCCCGCCATCCTGCTATCCCGCCACCTCGCGTCAACGCGTCATATCGCCCACGACTCCGCGTGTACGCCTCAACTCTCTCATCTTAAATTCTATACGAGAGAGGAACGCTAGGCAATTTCAGTACCTCACTCAAACGTCAGTTTGACTAAAACGTCTAAAAGAGAAGTACGGTAAGATAGGTACAACATTTAACACGGCACGCTGGAGACCTAACATTTAGACGTAGACGTAAAACGATTTGGAACATCCTCTCACGCACAAACTATCTAGTCTCACATTAAAAACAATACTGTACTGCTTTGACAAAATTCTGCTCATTTAATTTATTTACTAGGTGACATGGGAAGACAATAGATTTACTCCATTTACCCACTCAACGGGTTAAATTTATAGGTACAAATTGTCAAGTTGGTCGGTTGAAACGTGCATTTGTTTCAATTGTATCAGCTTTGCCAACAAAGGCATCCTCTCTTTATGTAAACGCTATGAGTCCGTATGATATGTGGGTCGTCTGATAAATGGGTGAAATGTTTGGGATTTTAAAAAAGTTGGATAGGTATGTACAATCCGCGTTCAAGGCTTGTGGGTTTTTTATGATGTTGCGTGAGGAAATGTTGAAAATTTAATCGTGTAGGAAGGCGGCACGACCGCATTATTGCTGCCGTCATATTGAGCTGACGCGGACCGATTGGGTCAGCCTTCCGCTCGCTCGCACTCCGAAAGGACCGCACTATTACATACTATTGTTTACGTTTTCTATTACACAATGCGAATAAGCGAAACTCGCCTGTATACCAATGTTTTGGCATGCTCAGCGGAAATAGTGGCAGGTAATAACTGTTTAGATTTCTTATTGATACGAATCTTATTCAAATGTTTTATTGAATCTGTTTGATTCTACAAAATGATACAAAGGAATAATATTTGTTATTTTAGAATACCGATTTTATAAATAATATGAAATAACTCATGTAGAATTCAGATTTAGACAAAAAATCTACCACAATCTAGTTGAGCTCCAGTGACATAGTCACCCCTTCGTTCCATTATTGCCCTAACCCAATAAAGGCAATTCTACTGTCCGATGAGGTCCACAGTTAAAAATCCAATTGTATGCGGAGTGAGGCCGCCAGCTGTGACCACATTATATCGCGCCGCGGCTTCGCTCGGGCGAACGGGGTCAACTGGTCTGTTTGATGAAATGCCCGGCTTCGTACACCTCATTTTCAATACCGACAGATGTACTGACATTACTTTAGATGGAATTTATTATATTGGGATTCGGTTTTCGCGTGTTTGCAAGAAGAAATTAGAGGAGGTTTGGTTAGTAAGGAGAAGTATTGATAGTTACAGGAAGGTAATTGTTAAGTAATGAGTTTCCCAGCATCCCAGATTATGCATACCTGTCTTATCAAAACATAAAACTCAGTATAAATACCAAATAAACATTTACAGATTTGTTATAAGTGTTATAAGTAGGTTTTATGTGACAATAATGTTCTCGTATATTTATTTTATTCAGTCAGTATAAGCTGATAATGGACTCAAAATGAAATGTGATATTGTATTGGGTAAATATTATAATAGAGTTTTTAAAATCTAAATAAACACCTCATTTGTTACGTAACTTTTACAATGCGTAATATGTACTTATATTTTAATTAATTGTGATGTCACTTTTTATTTCAATTTCATTTTTACTAAGGTACTACTAACACATTATATGGATCCAGTAATCCGAAATAAAGAATTATTATTATATATTAAACTAAGTAAGGAAATCTTTCGTAGCGGTATGTGCGTAGCCGCGTAGGCGCTACGAACTGCTACGAACATTGTCTACCTTTTTGTGGGGGAAATCATCCTACTGGGGCACGCTTACCTGGAATCAATTTAAACTTAAATACATCTAAATTTTAGCTATCAAGAAACACACTAAGTAGGTAGAAGCTTACTGTACACACAATAAGCGAAACCTACCTACGGTGGTTATATTTATAAGTTAAAATCACTTTGTATTGACAAAGAAAGAATAACTCTTTTCAAAGCATTTTTTCAGGAGACAATGGATCAACTACACTAAAATATTATTGTCAAGATTCAAGATATTTTCAACAATTGTATATTTTTAGAATGATATTGACACTGAGGATTATACAGAATCGTACTGACGGCTTTCTTGTGATCATTCTGAAGTCTAACATCTATAATGGTTAGGACCCGGAATAATAGCAATTCTTCTAAAAAAATCGCAGAGAGTGTGCTTCCTCGTTTTTAGAAAATTTGTGGGCAAGGTGACAGAGTAAGACTTTAGTCGACTTCAGTGTTGAACGTTTAAAATATTATAAGTAATAAATTATGTTACGTACTATAATGTAGTTTACATTTAAGACAATCTATATATATAAAAGAAAGTCGTGTTTGTTACAACACTTATAACTCGAGAACGGCTGGACCGATTGCCATGGTTTTTGATTTGTTAGATTTGTTTCCGTCCCGAATAACAGAATACATCTTAAAAACAATGAAAAGGGTAGAGTAGGGTAGAGTAGGGTAGAGTAGGGTAGAGTAGGGTAGAGTAGGGTAGAGTAGGGTAGAGTAGGGTAGAGTAGGGTAGAGTAGGGTAGAGTAGGGTAGAGTAGGGTAGGGTAGTGTAGAATAATCTGTTGCCGGGAGCGAAGCCGCGGGCAAAAGCTAGTATATATATATATCGTCGTTGCGACTTTAAGACCTCTTATGTGTAAAATTTAACTTAGTGAGAGAATCGATAAAAACCGCACTACTGCAAAAAATATAATGAAACTAACTACAACCAAAAATATAGGTATTAGCTAAATAATTCTTTGCTTTTATTTTTGCTATTGTGAGTTAAAAAAAAACTGTTTTTATTGAAAATTAGTTTAAATATAAAATTAATATTTTATTAGGAAGCACATAGTTGATTTTCAAATTGTTAAATAAATGACGATTAAATCAGTGTATACGCATGAGAGTTTTTGTATTCGATAGGGCTTCAAAATGTTAAAAAAGGTGCAATAAAAAAGTGATTGTGCCAAAAGTGACACATAAGAGGTTTTAAAGTCGCAACGTCGATATACCAAAATTGTGGACCTTTTATTATCTGCGAAAAATTAAAATAAATAAATAAAGTAAAAACAAAAGAATATAGTTTAAGTGATTGTACAAACCGTCTGTAAAACAATAAACAAAAGAAATCCAAGACAAGAGGACTCGTCCTCGTTGAATAGAGTAATCTATTCAGATAAAGTTTCTTAGGTCGGTAGGTCCCACAATTATGCTAGTCTCTCAAACTTAGTTTTTTCTTTTACAGAAAAAGATAGAGTAGGAATACGCTGAATTGAAAAGTTGTACTTTCATTGAGCTTTGACTTCGCAGCGAAGACAACTAATGCTTTTTACTATAATTCTTATATCTTTGTGTGTTTACGAGTTGCGTCTCTTCAAATTAAGCTTAACTAGCACTTGCTCACGGTTTCGACTGCGTGAATGTAGAATTTTATCCCAAGGGAAAATAAACTAGGGAGAATATGTAGTAGATTATAATGTGACTATTGAATAAAGCTGTGTATTAAGGCAGAATATTGAATTCAGAATAAAACGAAGAGTGCCAAGTTTTCATCCCGAACGCAGAGAGGGATTTATTCAACTCCCGAACACTGCGAGGGAGTTAATATAGAAACACAAGTGAACTGACCAACGTCCAAGACCAAAGGTAAATTCAAGGTCTTAGTTTATTCCGGTGTTGGATACTCTACTTTTCATTTTTGGTGAGTTAACTAAAAGATAATATAATTAAACAAATTATATATTAAATAAGTATTGCTTCACATTACTATTACTTTTGAAAATCAGAAATTATTGAAGCCAGATTATGTTCTTGTGGCAAGTTTGATTTCAATCCGTTTAGTCGTCTGTATGTAGGAGTAATAAACACATACGAACTATTTTCTTTAAAGTCTTGAGTCCCGCGCGAATGCCAGCGTTCGCACACTTATAGTTCTTTAATTGTGTCTGTAATAACCAAAGTCGAAAGGTTGGTTTTATTAGTGCGACTAGCTTTTCCCCACGATATTGCTTTCAGTCCCATCGTGATTGTGCATTTTTGGCTTGAAAAGTGGTTAATGAACATTTAGCGATAATGTATCTTCCGGGTTTCCCTTTCGTTTGACCCATATATGCCTTAACTACTAGGATCAGCACTCCTCTCTAGAGAGGGAATGGGCCGTAATCCATCATGACAGCCCAGTGCAGGTTGTTGGATGACACATGTGTTCGAATTTTTGGTACCAGTTCAAGCCGGTTTGATATATATGTTTTCCATACCATTTTGAGACATTTCCATACCATTTTCTGTGTTAGCGCAATGAATTGCATAAATTAAAATGCTTGACTGGGATTTTTTAGTGATAAAAACTAGTGCTTTAAACGATAATTTGAACCTTCTTGTAAGTTTAAACGTTACCACTGGACATTTACTGTATTTATAATATGCGTATATAAAATTTCATAAAAAAACATTTCTTCAGTTATTCTAACTTGTCATTCTTGTGCATGAGATTTATGTAATATTTTTACTTTTGAACTCTGAATAAACATATATAAATATACATATTACAAAAAATCCCACACCCATTATTACAAGGTAGTTGTAAACTTGCTTTTGTCTACACTAATATAATAAAGAGGTAAAGATTGTTTTTTTGTTTGTAGGAGGTAATCTCTGGAACTAATGGTTCGATTGGAAAAAAATTAGCAACGATAGAAAGCTGCTTTACTCCTGAGTGACAACCAGCAAACTTTAGTATATTCTACTAAAGTTTGCAGGTATGTATGCGTGTGTGTTACAATTTTACGTTCAAACAATTAAATGACTTTGTGACGATTGTGGGCCATAGGTAAGTCATGTCCTGAAAGAGGACAAAGGATTCGTTTAATCGCAGGACTATGTTCTTATAGGTAAAATTTCTACACCCACACGAGCAAACCCACGGGTAGATGTTATGGTTTAAGTATGTATCTGAAGACATGCGGATTACTTCTAAGAAGTCTTAAAATAGGATTGTCTAAAGCCTGTATTCCGTGAAGAACAAATTTGAGGTGGCCTCTTATGGTAAACTAGACCTTAATATATACTAAATATAGTACAGTCTGTTTGTGAATAGTTTACCAGTTGTTGTTCTTAAACTTCGTAATTGGCCCAGTCTCTAGTTTCTGCGAAAGCTGGTTTTGTTGGCCGGTGTACTCCGTATTCCTGTATGATAATGTCCGTATACGATTATTGATTAAGTCAGGAACCTAAATTTATATGTGGAAATGTAGCTTGTAATCCTCACCCTCGTTACACAAGTTTAACTATCCTGCTGGTTGATGTTGAATGCACAGTAGCCGATTTTCGAGTCACCATCGAAATGTGTGAGGAGTGATATGACGAATACGAAGGTTAGTGACAGCATGACGGGTGACCGTGCAGAATGGAAGAAGAAAAGGGCAGGAACGTGATGATGAATCGAAGTGGGGCTGCGTAAAAGCATAGCAAATGGTTCAATTTATTTGCCAATATATTTTAATAAATTCAGTTTGAAAAACTCACAAAAAAAAGATTAAAAAATGTTTACTATGGCATTTGATCCACGTGGGATCCTGGAGAAGTGTGAAAAATTGCATAAATCGGTCACGCCATGTCAGAAGAGTTCGATAACAAACAATGTGATACGATATTAATCATTCAATCTCTAATAATACAGGTACAAAACACCATTTACCTAATAGATAATTCGTCGATCGTCACACAATATTTTGTGATTCAGCTGAATGACAGTCAAAACCGAAAACCAGATAATTGTGTTTTTTTTTGCCGAAACCGAAACTAAGTTGAATATTGTTCTTTTTCCGAAACCGAAATTAAGCTGAAAATCGTTAATATGTTTTTTTTTTTTTAACTAAAACTAAACTGAAAATTGTTTAATATTTCGAATTCGAAACTAACCTGAAAATTGATGTTTTTCTAAAACTGAAACCAAAGGAGACTCACTATTTGTTTAAATCGGATTAAAATAAACTCCCTAAAAGGCGTCATAAACACAGGCTTCATTCAACATATAAAATCTTAGAGTAATATAAAGCAGGCAAATACTACGACTTTCCTCTTCAATATCTATAAAAAATTAAAGGAACATTTACGCTATTTAGATAAAAAGAAGCATTGGAACAACGCCGCGGGCGTCGTGTTGCCGTCGCCTTATTTGCTTCGATTGATCCTTGTGAAATTTGAGAAACAACTCTTTTTTTGCTTTTACGGAAAATACTGTGTTAATTTACATCAATCTTTAGTCCGTGCATTCTTGGGATTTTTTCCCAGATTTTTCAAATATGATAGAAGTTATAGTATTTTTCAGATGTTATAGAATTCATAGTATTTTGCATACAATCTAAGTTCTTATTTTTTTATTGTTGATAGAATTGCGCTTGACCGCTATCTCACCTGATGGAAAGTAGCCTGAAGCTTTTCAATAGTAGAAAGAGATTCGACACGGAAATTTTGTAACTTGGCTAGAGGGGCAGGCTAGCAACTCGGCGTCGATCAAGATTTTCAAGCCTCGACTCAAGTAATCGCAGACTTTAGTGATTAAATCACGTTTTTTTTTATTCTGAATTTATAACAAAAACCCTTTTCATGGGCTGCGGAAATATTTGAAAAACGTATTGTGGCCATAAAATGCTAAATGTTACTGATGCTGTAGGCACACAAATTGATTTTACTACCTAACTAAAACCTATAAGTTAAATTTTTGCTATCACTCCCCTGAGAGGAGTCATTCGTTAATCTTGCAAAAAAATGTCTCTTCTCGAACAAAGGAAGGTAGCTCAATAATCAAACTTTTTTGATTTGATTGTATGATGAGACGCACTAGTTTATTAAGAGCCAATACACTCTAGTCTTGATCACTGGATCAATGTTGCGAACAAATCTACAAAGTATTTTTAACTTTTTGGATACCGTGATTAGATACATAATAGAAAGACAATATGTGTGCGGACGCCGGCGTTCGCTTGGGCTGGGGCTCACAAGTTTAAACGCAGCCAGTCCTGCGAAACCATTACCAGTAACAATATAAGTACTCAGAGAAAAACATGCACCAGCGGCGAGCCTAATTTAAATGGCTTTTTCGCTCACAAAACTCGGACATGTCGCAGACATGTTATTATCGTATCTTTTACAAAGCAGAGCCCGTGCTTCAGTACTACGGTGAACAAAGTTAGAGACAAAATAACGGACCCACCGTGAGTACACTGCTCGCTCGTCAGGGACGAATCCCTTTCGGGCCGGTTTGTTTGCACTGCAGTGTCCGCCTTCAGAACTTCCCCGTGTATGTTAGGCTTTTGTCACAATATTTGTCTTCTCTGAACTCTGTGCTCGGGACTCCGGCGTGACATAACAGTTCGACCGTGCCCTTACTTACCCTATAATCCTCTTTTCAGCTTAGAAATGTTTAAATTTCAAATATTTTCCGCAGCTTAAACTCGAGATCAAGATTTATATATTACGCATAAAACGACGCTGATGTTTCAGTTGAAATACTGTATCAAAAGCTATTTGTCTTTTTCCGTAATTATTTAAAAAGGAAAAATCGGCTTCACGAACGAAAGCCTTTTAATAATAATTTAGTTGTAATCGTAAAGTTGATAGCAAACTTTTTCATATTCAAAATCACATCGCAAACTTGTTAACCGGAAGTCAAGTTCGCGAGTTGCTCTAACGACTCTATTAAAGTAACAAACATTGATGTGAAAACGTGGTGTTGATTAGCGAACCCTTTATCGTTAACAAGATCCGTCTAACTTTCCCAATTCGGGGGTCGACAAATCGAAATCGCTTTTAGGAAAACAAGTATTAATTTTGTATCGTCGTCTCGGACTGGGCGGGCGGCGCGCAGTCTGACGGCGGATGGCTCCCCCGCCCCGAGTCAGTCGCACCCGCGCCGCCACCGCCGCGCCACGTCGACGCGCCCGCGTGCCTCCCGCGACAACACACGACGTCTGACAACACTCCACTGACACACGCGTGTACGTGCACCGCACACCCTGCACACGCTGCACACGCTCTACACGCGAGTGCCACCAACCCGCCCCCCCCCACTATTTACATCAAGAATGTAAATACTCGTACATTCAAGAAATATCGTAAACACACCGTGAGATTTTTGATGTAGTATGTGAAATGTCTCAGTGTAGTTAAAGTATTTGATTCCTGTGGATTCTTCACTGTGGATAATACTGACTGCCGCCCTCGAGACGATGTACGAGTCTATTTATAAGGGTAAGTGCGAATTAACATTTCAAATGCTTACCATTTACATTTCTGTTATGATTTCTTGATGTTGTACTACTTTCTGTATTCTAGTTCCTGAAAAAGCTGACGTTATTAGATTGTTTCTTCGAAATATCTGTTATTCTGTTTATATTCCATCTTAAAGGGAAAGGAAATCTTTTTGATAAATATCATATCATAAGATATTCGAGATACTGTTTGTAAATCAACATCCAGGTAAACGACGTTGCTGGCCTATACTGCCTATTGGTCAAATGTCAACAATCACACAGAAAGAAAGAAATACCCTGATGCCCATCAGGCTAGGATTGTGAATTGGAGATCAACCAACGTGGGATGCTGTATTAGAAGACATAATATTGTTATGTAATTCGCTAACCTACCATACAGAAGACACGTTTGAAAAAGCCACCAAAAAGAAAACGAAAAAAAAACATCTATAAAGAGAAAAAATGCGCTTAAGCTTACGGGAGGCGTGCAAGAAAATTTCTGAATGAATCTGTCATTATATAAACAATCTACTTATTCTTTTGGAAACAGTAACTACCTAACGCTTGTTCGAAATACCCAATACCCAAATGTAATCACGATATAAGATTTTTATTCAAGATAATGTCAGAAGGCGACTGAAAAGATTTACAACGAAGCCTACGGTATAGGAATACGTCTTTTAGGCTCTCTCTGAAGGAACAAGACGTATTAAATGTAAGGAAATTGGATAGCTGTATCGGAAATTTAAAGAAAATTATGTGACTAGGATCTTTTTTATCTAGGATTAATAAGCTTGAGACTATATCCTAAAAAACCTTCAGAGCAATAAAAAAAATCATAATATTATTCCAGTAATTTGAAGGCCTATCTTAACTAGGATATATACGTAATATCACTGATTTTCTAAATGGTATTGCACTGTAGGATTTCCTACAGTCAGTGCTCAGCCGTTTGTTGACATTCAGATATTAATACAGGTGTTTTCAATAGTTCATAAAACCAGTAGAATTTTAGTATATATAATCGTAGTGATTTTTTATTGCAATGATCATTGCAGCAATTTGTATTAACTACAGACGATCTTGAGTCTTCTTTATATAGGTCTATCTTACTTCCTTATTTGGGAGCCCTATATAACTTTGCATGTTTTCAGGCTCGTACGAAATTACTTAGAGCATTGTTTTCATTATGAACTGGGAGTTTGTAAGTTAAGATAAATCTTCTTAGTAAGTTACAATAAAGTAAGTTTCAGAGGTCAAGAGTTCTTTATTTAGCTGCCCTGCTGCGTTGGTTATGAAAATATTGGATTTAAGTCTTATTCCTGTCAAATATTGATTTTTCGCATAGATATACCTACATTGTGTTTCTATAATAAAAATATATTTATTTGCAAATTAAATTGTAATAAATATTAATTTTATGTTATTTGTTTATTTAATCAGGTTTTTTCCCTTGCATGTTAAATAATAGATTTAGCATTATTACTGTGGGTATATATATTCATAATTTATTTTAATTCTAGATTGAATTGAAACGAGAAAACTAGATACCAGTAATGTTCTACCTACTCATACCTCTGTTGTACCTCTTTACCTAAAGGCATCACTACAACTTTACCTAGCAGAGAAAACATCAAAAATATTGCTTTTATTCACATTTAAAATTCTACAACACATGGCCATTCTTTACTCCATATTTCTTTTGTATGTTCACACTATACGTCTTCGTATTCTCTCCAGCCACCCACCTGCGTTGCAGTGCTCGAAGCCTTCTAAATATGCGCAACGTGTATCGAGAATACCATAAATATCGCTCATAGGCGATGTGCCGCACTTCCAAGTTTCGCTAAGCGGTTTTGCCTGCGAAAATCTTTTTAAATCACAAAAGCCAGTCGTCAAGATCGCATGTCGAAGAAGGAAAAGAAAATATCCTGTAGGAATAGCGCAGCTGCTCGGATTTGACGCCGACTTTGGGTAAATCCGAAATGAAAACACGCCCCAACGCAGGATGTAGGCCATCGAGTTTCGCCACAAGATAAATTCTAAAAGGATCCTCTGCACACATATTACCAACTCAATAAGGCTTAGAACTTCATTCGCAGGCGAAGGCTTTAAAACTTCCCGTAAACGAGGTTTATCCCTTTTAATTATAATTATAATATTTACATGACAAAGCTCACGCTGTCACGTTCACTCTTAGTCTTTGAAAATGAGACGGCACTCGTACTTACGCCTCACAAGTATTTGAGAGACCAGTTTTTGTGTTTAAGCCTTATAAATATTTCCATGTAAACCTCATCCGGGCGACCCACTTACACCGTTTAGGTGTAGGGTAACTTAGTGACCGGGCAGATTAAACTTCACTTAAAAATTCACTTTAAACCCTCGTACAAGCTCTGATGACACGGTGGCATAGTGACTGAGTGACTGGTTGATGAGCTGCGTGTTTCGGGTTCGAATTCTGGAGTTAATATAATTGTACGGAATACTGATAGTTGTTCCTGGTTTGGTAGGTTGTGTTGATGAGCGCTTATATGATTGTAAAGGCATCCACGACACGATACCGTTTTATTTTAAATATAGAAAAAAAATCTACTGCATTATAAAAGCGTACTAACTACGTTTTATAACAGGCGTTGGATATAAAAAGTTATTTTAATAGCTTTTTTAACTTTTACTTTCCTTATTACATTGCCATTCAAAGTTGTAAAAAAAATGTCATGTGCTTGATTCCATTTTCAAATCGCTTAACTTGTATATTCTGTTTTTTTTTTGTGGGTAGTGGGAAATTATCTAATGACTTCTGCTCAAAAGTAGAACACGTAGGCGATTCAGACTTTTACTGACTATATTTCACTTATATTACTTCAATTTCCCTTTGCGTTCTGGGAAAAAAATCTCATGGCTGCTGAACCCCTACTAAAGAATAATAATATTAATCACAACTTTCACACAATGCCATCTAGTCACAAACTAAGAGAAGCTGAGCTGACGTTTATCCTGGGTGGGAATTGAACCCACGACTCTCGACACTTTGCTGCCTGACATCTCCTACTTTATTATATTTATATCCGTTCAAATACGTGCCGAATATTAATAAAAAAAAAACTATACAAAATAATATAATGTTCGATAAAGTAATTGGGTCAGGACGGCGTTGCAGTCGCACGAGAAACAACGAAGAGGGCCGATCATGGGCCGATACGTGTTGAACGAACGGGGCGTTGCGTTGTCGCTGCCCGACAATTAGTCGCATGCGACAAAACGCACCGACGACGTTTATAAACAGGCGTTGTATGTAAAACTTTTCATGGTTTATGTTTAGTTTTAGGTTCTGCCGGTTCAATATTTGTTTTAGAGCAAAAATAACAATTTGAGTAATAATTAATTTTCTATTTACTTTCATATTGGATGTATCAATATTTTAGTAACAAAAATATTATTAGATATCTTTGATAAACTAGATAAAGTGAAACGAAGGCCTGTATCTATTCTAATATAATAAAGAGGTAAAGTTTGTTTTTTTGTTTGTAGGAGGTAATTTCTAGAACTACTGGTCCGATTGGATAAAATTTAGCAACAATAGAAAGCTGCTTCACTCCTGAGTGACATAGGCTATATTTTATGTACGCGAGCGAAGCCGCTGACAAAAGCTAGTATTGTATAATTCCGTCTTGTAATGTTTTAAAAGTTTAGTACAGAAGCAAAAAAACTTAGTTATTTATTAAGGAATTTTTGTTTATTAATTATTATCCTCTTGGATTTTTTTACAGGAAGTTTACTGAGAAATAACAGTTGGTATAGCTTTGTTGTCTTACAATAAATACATGGGTAGGTAAAATTGCTATACTTTCCATATAAAACATTTACTACTAGTTAGGTACAGTTGTTGGAGAGCAGTGGTGGCCAAGTGCTTACGGCTTCGACTTACGAGTTGTAGGTCGCAGGTTCAAACCCAGCTAGGCTCATCACTTAATTTATTTCATCACCACGGTCCACAAAAACGGTGAAGGAAAACATCGTGTGAAAACCGGCATATCCCAGAACCAAAAATTCAAAGACATGTGACATCCACCAACCCTACTGGGCCCGCGTGGTGGATGGCCCATTTCTCTCCTAGAGAGGAGGCGTGTATCCCAGCAGTGAAAACATTATAATGCTTTTTCTATGCTATTATTAGTTACAAGTGGTATTTAAAAGGAAGATTAAATAACTATATTTAGAAGCTACATACATATAATAAATTAAAAAAATACTTTTCGAGTAAATAAGTACTTGGAATTTGGATTTTGGATAAGGATGGTAAGCTCTTAGCTTTCCCACAACCCACGCTTTAACGTCATAACGTAGAAGCAACGTAGGCAATCTCCTGGGGCTTATACCAATCGTACACAAAGTAGGACGTAATACGAGTACTAGTACATATTTAAGAGTGTATAGAATTTCCGAGTACAGTACGGCCGTCAGATCTTGGGGAATCTAAAGTTAGGCGCAGCGAATTTTAGGGCTTGAAAACTCGCACAATAATAAAGGTTTAAAAAACAAATAAATGCCAATTAATTTTTAACAGCAATATAACAACTGCAAATTGCATTTATTTTTGTTTGCATCATTTATTTTTTTTACGAATTTTCAAGCGCTAAAATTCGCAGAGACCTCAGAATCGCCAACGGCCGTACTGTACATTGTCCAATATACCTAAACTGGCTATACTGGATAATTTGGTCATATTGCAAGGAAAGACGGTGGACACCTTCAAAGGCCTATGGCCGACCTAAAGTGGATGGGAAAAGGCATCGTGGACGCAATCCAAAATGTTTGTCCGACCAGGTCTGCTCCACTCTTGATTTGACGGTATACAATGCACCGCCAGATGCAGAAACAAATAGAAAAAGGTCGTGCGAATAAAAGTGATGAAGCAAGGAGGTCACGACCTTCAGCTTTGAGAAATACGACGCAAAGAGGATGACCTGATCTGGCTATCTCGTAATGAGACTAAGCGGGGTAAACAAAGCGGGTCCTTGGGTCGTCTGATAGGGAATCCTTGGGCCCGGGACGCTAAGCAAAGAAGTAACATAACGTTGGATTTTACTCAGTGAAAGTTTGATCCCAACTCCATACTTGAGCGGGAAAAGCCATCGGATAAACCCACCTAAAAAAAGACACAAAACGAGTCGTGCGATTTAAAAAAATGTTAAAGTGTATTCACATATTTCTATTTTTAGATCACTTTGATAACTCACGAACAATATGAATGAACTATTTCAGTTCTGCATAGAACTGTAGCAAAAATATGCGAGGCAATAAATGTGAGAGCAACAGTAGTGATGACACGTCACGTGCAGTTTACCGGTACATTTCAAAGCAAAAAATAGTTGCGTTAAAACTTAATTGAAAAAAAAAGACTATACATATACGCACAAAATGTTTTGGCAACACTTTCATTGTGCGTACCGCCATGGAGTGGAATTCCTTGCCGGAGTCTGTGTTTTCTGATGGCTACAATCCGGGAATCTTTAAGTCAAGAGTGAATAGGTTACTTCTAGGTAAGCGCGCTCCATCGTCGCTTTCCATCAGGTGAGATAGCGGTCAAAGTAGCCCATCGCAATGTGCGTGAAGCTACAGCCTTATGCTGAGCATTCGGCCGATTTGCGCGGAAGTGGCGCATATCTTCCTTATGTAATTGGTTATCTTGGAATCTAGCTTTAAGTTTTGCGTCATTACGCGTAAATAAACTGTTTTTCTTTCTTTCTTTCTTTCAAACGCGGACCTATAAACTATAAAAAACATACATTATCCGGTCCGAGGTTTACAAGTATCGGTATTTTTCATTTGAACAAGAACAAAATTTAGGTCAATAAAACAATCGGAGAAATCTTCAAATAAAATGCAGGGCTATAAAATTGAAGAGGTACGAGTGTGACGTTCACACGACGTCACATTTCAATTTGCACCGGTCCCCTTCGCGCTTGAGCTCTACTGTCCCGTTAATGTAATTGGTCAAACGCTAAACATCATGCCTGAAATAATATTTCGATGTGTTCTAAAATATTCTGCTTGAATTTATATCGTACCTGTATCTGTGTGTGTACTAAGTTTATTTCGAATAGCTTTCTAAAGGCTATAATGAATTTGACTTTCAGACGCGTCCGTTAGACGTATAGCCCCCTTAGCCAAGTTACAATCGTTTCGTTAACGTCGAACGCTTTGAGTTGGTCACGCCCGAAATGCCTTATTCTGACGGCATTTCAACGCTCAGTTACGTGATCAGAACAAAGGAATTGTTGGCGTGGTCAATTCCAAGCGTTCAAGCGAGAAAAAAAAGTTTATACGAACCCTCAGCGTGCGAGTCTGACTCACACTTGCCCATTTTTTTATATTAAATCTACGTGATGAGCAGATATCACACACAAATAAATGGAAAATTACGGTGCGGGGACTAAAGAAATCCTGAAATTATAGGTAATAGATATTTTTCTAAAATCCCTCATCACATTTCTACGAACAATAAATAATATAGTAAACAGGTAAAAAATTATGTATTTATTATTATCAAGTATTCTGAAACCTTTGAAGAGAGTTTGATGAATAAAATTATGAACTAATTTGAACTTTGACTTTCCTTTGATGCCACTGAAATTATCTTGTTTTCTATTATTTAGACCAAAATTTGTTTTTAAGATCTAATGGGGAAATTCCAAGAGCGATGTTTGTTTATATCGTAGTTTTTTTCCATTTGTGTCACGCTCTTGGGCAAAGGCTTCCATCCACACCTTTTATCTTTCTCGTGCCGCACTTCCTCCTTTGAATTCTCATCATGATCATTATCAATTCAGCCCAAAGACCTAATCTATTAAATTATTATTAAAAAAAAAAAAAAAACTGTTGGACACCATCCACCATCCTTCCCTAAGTGTCACCACAATGTCTTACGTGTTTCGCATCCATTGGATTCCACCAACCTATACCTGGTCATTGGTCCACATTGTAAGAGACCTTGTAACGCTGCGTCCACCAGAACGCTGCCGCAACTCTAGCACCTTTAGGCCCCAACGGCCATCTGTTCTGCGAGCAACTTTCAATTCTAGCGTTTATTTCGACTGAACATATAGGACTTAATGCAACATGGTATATTCTACCAGTCCACTTTTGAGCTGTAGTGTGCGTAATAAGAAAATAGGTAAATCGGCTCACAGTTTTCAGGCATATGGCAGACATGTCCTGTTCAGCCTCGCTTAAGTTTATCGATTTGCTTGCTTATATTTACTCAAGTATGTTCACGATTTAATACTACTTAGTAAACTTTTTCCTTATTACTTAAAAGGCAGACTTCCAGTTATTTCAAAGAAAAGTGTTCCTGACATTTTCCCTAATCCATAGCTTAGATCTTTAAGTAAATAAAATATGATTAAATTATATTTAGCGTTATAGAAGAACTAACATAAAATTTTACACGTATTTGATTCTGTAGTTATAATCATATTCACAAGTCACTGAACTAATCAAGATGAAATGAAAATGAGAAATGTTAATTGTAAAAATATAAACGAAATATTATGATTATTAAAGACTATATATATTAGAGTGTTTATATCTAAGAGTTTATAACTGTAAGAAACGTAACGCAGGATTAATTACTGGAAAATCCCTTAGTTAATATTAATTGAACTACCCTACCTGAAATTAAAATGCGCACAGTCAAAAAATTCTAAGATGTGAAAAATTTAAAACAAAATATAAAATCTTGTACATCCTTAATTAAGGGTTTTCAATTTAAAAAGTCACTGGCAGTTTCAATGTCTCAAAAAAAAAAAACGGTCCTGAAAATGATGGCATTCGCGAGTGGCACTTGGAACAAACGGCGTTATCAAATCAGTGCACCCGAGTTAAAGTGCCGGTGAAATAGAAGGGGGCACTTATTGCCCCGCGGAACCTCCGCACCGCCCCGCACACCCCAACGACCCCGCGCACACCCGGCCTACACACCCCGAGAGCCAACGTTCTTTTAAATGGCAGCCCAAAAACTCGCGAAAATTAGAATCTTAGGATATGAAGGTTCGGTTTGCACTGTGGGATCTGCAAAGAGATCATATGACTTATTAGTTAGCGGACTGGCTTGATAGATGTTTCGAAGAATGTTGGCTGTTCTAGAATAGGTTTGAAAATTGAATAGGAAAAAACAATATGTTGTTTTTTGAGTCGAAGTGCGTCTTCTAAAGTCTCAATACATACATAGATTGATCATAATAGTATTTCTTTTATTGCTAACGACGTTCCCTTTACCGAAGCCCTGCCGAGCTGGCGCTCCGTACAAGTATTGTACTGTAGTATACGTATTATATATTGTTTTTAATATAGTGCTATAATAGTTATTCTCTGTCAAGTGCTTCTTGTTACAATCTGTAGTTGTTGAGCGTTGTGTTAATGAAAATTTTAAGTTGCGAACTTCGCAAGCCATCAAGTTTTGTTCTTGAAGTAACGTAATAAAATATGTTGTAACAATGTTATTAAAACTTTGATGTATTCAAGTTTTCGGGCCCTTTGTTTTCTCCTGTTTATTACCATCTTATTCTGAAAGTAGGTTTAATTAGTAGTCTAGTGAAACATTTGGGAGACTTCTTTAGGTAGCTAGGTAATTAACGTCTCAAATAAATTTAAGAAATACCTCAATTTATAGTTACATAATATTCTTGAATAACCTGAAACTTTAATCAAATTTATCATGATGAAAGAGCTGAGTATTAAATTTAAAAACTCGTCGGCTGTAAAAAAGCAGTTTAACTAGTTTAATTTGAACGATCTACACTATAAAAGCCGTTACTCATCTTCTAGTGAAAGAAATGTAAGTGTTTAGTTTTAGCAAATTCGATTAATCATTCCAACCATTTTATTCTATTGTTTGTTGTTTTTTGAACTAAAAAAAAACTAAACCATTGAGTATTTTTCAAAGCCCTTTATTTAGATTAACAGTTTTTGTGAATTTGTTTGTGAGAGTTTTATTAATCAATTGTGTTGTTGGATTACCGATCACTGACTGGTATTCGCAGATACGGTATTGAATTTTTTTTTTTTGTTTGAAAATAAAACATTTTGTTTAACAATTTCACTGTTAGTGGGCTGTGGTATTATGATGAACTTTTTTGATTGTGCTTTAGTCGGAACGATATGTTATTTTAGTTTTCACGTACCTAGATTATGTTTTTGTTGCTTTTGTCCCTTGACGATTGCAATTATGAGTAAACATTTCGCTTCTTTACTGTATTATTATCAGTTTAATATTGAATGGAATTTATTCATCCTTAGTTAATTTTCTCGCTACTTTCAATTACACATGTTTGATACGTTATCCATAACTATATCATAGACTAGCTTCTGCCAGCGGCTTCATACGCGTGAATGTAGGTACAGAATTTGGAACCAGTGTTGCCTCCCTTTAGAAAGTGAATTTTGGAAAATCCTCTATTACTACTCACCTCCGTCACAAAAGAAAACCTAGTGCAAAATTTTACAATCTTAGTCCCAGTAGTTTTGACTTTCTTTTGATATGTCAGTCAGTCAGTTCTCCTTGTTTATACTTTTTATTTCAGGAAAATAGCCACATGACTAGTACATGAGCCAAAATAACTTGGAAAAACATTATCTTATTTGTGAGAAATGCACGGACAGTCAATAAAAAAATGTTTTTTCTTTCTTCCATTTAAACACGCAAACCAAATCTTTACGTGCCTACACGTAGATTCCCTATACATTTAAAATTGACGAAAACTCACGAACGTACCCGAAGGGGACGCTGGTACACAATATATTTAAGAAATCTCTTCGAGCGGCGCTTATGTTAACGCTTGAATCTTCGCACGGCATTGTTATTGAAATTGAAAATTAGAATTCAATTTATTCGCTGTACGGAACGCGAGTGATCGACTCAACCTCAACCAGCTATTAGTAAGGAAAATCTGCGAGAATTATTACTGAATCTCTTTTACATTTTACTGCAGCTTTTAATTAATGCTAATGTTATTGAAAGCTTTGCAGTAGTGACGTCACTTATTGCGTATTGAGTTAATGCACTAAATTAATATAAGATCACGTTTGTAAAAGTTGACGTTTATATTATTTTGGCATAAATTAATCTTTTGAATACCGTAATTAGACACATAATAGAAAGATAAAACTTAGGTGTGGGAACGCCGGCGTGCGTTTGGAGCTCAAGTTTAAAGCATAAGCAATAAGCACCCGTAGGTATCTGGTTTGAATGTAGCTCGAAGGATTAATTCTGTTTTTTTTTATAGTTGATAGGTTTGCGTTCGATCGCTATAGATATAGATGATAGAAAGCAACGATGAGGTCGACGATGGAGCGCGCTTACCTAGAAGTAACCTATTCACTCTTGACCTAAATATTCCTGGATTATAGAAATGATAAGTTGTCAGTTTTGGCGATTTATGTTATTTGCCTGTTTTAAACGAAAATTAGGAGATAGTTTAAGTTGTTTTAGAATAGTCTATTATTACATTCTTAGCACAAAATGTAATCTGATTTCATTGGTAGTTACCACCTACTACAAAATTATAATTAGAAACAGAATTTACAAAGTTAACAGTATTATAATTACAAACAGAATTTCCAAAGTTAACAAAATTATAATTATAAACAGAATTACCAAAGTTAGGTCGTTACGATTAGTCCTATCTATACATATATTGGCTGATAGTGTTCCAGAATTTCAAATAGTTCGACTCAGATGCAGTTCAGTATCTATTTCAGTAAGTACTTGAAATTCCGAGTATTAATATAGGATAGATGATAAAGGCGATTTCATGTCAGACTGGTTAGAAACTCATATGTGATAGTTTTGCGGCCCCGAGCTGTGTTTAACTTTACTTTCTGAGAGAAGAGAAGAACTTTTATAGATATTGTATTTTTGACTTTCTAGTATTTTTCTTTGGGGAGCTTATATTTCTGTTATTAAGTATTTAGTAGCTGATAATAATCGAGGTTCGAAGATTTTTCGTTTTTTGGTGACGTAACTACTACAGTACTTGCTGATTTTTTTCGCGATTTAAACTCTTGAGCCACTTTTTTTTCCGCAAAGCCAATGCTCACACCTATTGTCTTTCTATTAGGTATGTCTCTAATTATCGTATTTAAAAGGTTAACGTTTTGTCCCATTGTAAAAGCTGTTTGTAATCATGACTGCAATCACGTGTTCAAGTATCGGTCACCAATTACCAGTCACCCTATATACTCGTATGCTATAGTAACAACAGTTTAATTTCCATCAAAATAAAGTTGTAAAAGAAAACAAAATTACCTTTACAAAAACCCAGCAAACTTCCCAACGAACCTTTTCACAATGACTTTCATTCGGAAGTGTGAAAACAGATATGGTTTTAAAAATGTTTTTTTTTTTTAAGTTACAAGGTGACGATAAAATTGGAAATGCTGAACGTAATAGTTAATTAAAGTTCAGCGAGTTCAGTGAGGCGATCATCGAATAACTGAGAATTAACACGGGTAGAGAGCCGCCATTGAAACTGCATCGAATAGGGCTGCGCTGAAGGACTAGTGCGGTTCCGACACCTTAATTATATTACTGTAAAATGTGGCTCGAAATACCCATTTGATAGCGAATGGTATTTATTTTTGTAAATCGGTTTTAAAGCATACTTTTTAACGGCATTTAAAATTTAGCTACGATGGAGTGACATAGTCTGCCTTTGTGGTACCGTTCGGATCCAAGACCAATTCGTAGACGGCGCGGACTGTTCCCGCGCGCCTCAAGGAGTTGTTAGCAAACCTTAGAGACAGTAGGGCCGTCGAAGCCGACTAAGACCATGAGCTTGCGTCTTGAAGGAAGGTTCTGGCCCTGGTATAAAGGTAACGTAGGAATGGGGTGGGTTGTTTAGTCAGTAAGAATCTGACACTAAACCGCCCAAGAGATTTGAGATTTATTTGAGATTAAATTTGAGATTTTTATCGACCATGAAAAAACCGCCTAGTCCTAGGTTTTAGGTATATAACTGTGTTGGATATTTCAGAATTTTCTAATCTTATAAATTATTCTGTTCAAACTATATTTATTTACAGATATATTTGACAATTGAACGACTGACGCTATGTAATTCAGTGCTTTTTTATGAGAAAGTACAGCAAAAAAAATCTTATAAACACATTGTTTCTGAAATTCGAGTAAATAACAGCAACAGGAAGTGTTGAACAAAAAGAGAGAAGAGAAACAAAAATCGATGCCAACCTGTAACAGAACAAAAACCAGAACTACCTGCAATGTAAACGAAAAGATACGAACCGTCGTTACACGTTCCATAAGGCTTAAAACATAAATTAACATTAAGCGCCACCATAGTTCTAGGTTTTATTCCATCCCTGCAGAGCACGGCAAGGCAAATTTTCCCATTGTTCTTCACACCCTGCCGTATGTAGAGGCGTTTTGAATATTTCATGCCCGGTAATTTATTGCATGATTTACTGCGCAAGGGCCTTCTATGATTGCTCACCAGATCCGGCTATCGCTCCTTCCAACTCCAAGTTTTACGTTCGTCGAATCCCTTTTTATAGAATTTACATATAAAAATAGTGTACTTTACTTTGATATAGTGCGTGCTCAATTCCGTGTCACTTCGTCGGTTCACTTGCTCTGTATACGGGATCGGGATTTACGTAATTTAGTACCATTCCCTGACTATCTGCGAAACGATGGAGGAAAATAGAGCGCGTTTTAAAGATTTGAACACTATTGAACTGTTGCGTCACGTACGTACTACGTAACTACATAGTATCTGGTTAAAATCCGGCTCGAATGACTAATTTTGTAGGTACTAATGAAATAAGCTTTAGTGCAACAATGAGGAATCAAAAACAGAAGCACCGGTTCCTGAAATTTGTATAATTTTGAAAGATCTTAATGACGTATTCGGTTTCATTAATACTGTATGGTGAAAGCCTTTTTGTTAGATTTTTTATATCTACCGTTGCTAGCTCTGTGTAAAGATCTGGTTTTATATTGTTTATTGCCATTCTCTATTTCCGAAGCGTTGGAGGGTTTTTGGTTGAGTTTTTAAGGGTTCAAAAACTTTTGGAGCCTTTAAAATACCTATATATATAGACCTATAAAATTATATATAGGTACATAAAATAATGGATAATATTGTAAACGAAGAAGACATCCTTAATTAATTTGATTTCAGAGGAGAAGGATGTTTTAGGTAGATAACATTAAAAAGGAGAACCTGAATTTTGTAAATCTCTTTTCTCATGTTAGTACAACCTGTATAAAAATAACTGATGCCGAAGTATACTTACTACCTTGTTAGTAAAATGATCCCTGGTCTCACCTACGCTATGGGCGTAAATAGATTTTCATCCCACATATTCACAGCCGACAGTAATGAATATTTATGCATTTTTATAGGTGCGCCGTAATTATTCCTTATGCGCACTTTTTGAAACCCTATACTAGAATAGAATAGAATAGAATAGAATAGAATAGAATAGAATAGAATAGAATAGAATATAATAGAATATAATAGAATAGAATAGAATAGAATAGAATAGAATAGAATAGAATAGAATAGAATAGAATAGAATAGAATAGAATAGAATAGAATAGAATAGAATAGAATAGAATAGAATAGAATAGAATAGAATAGAATAGAATAGAATAGAATAGAATAGAATAGAATAGAATAGAATAGAATAGAATAGAATAGAATAGAATAGAATAGAATAGAATAGAATAGAATAGAATAGAATAGAATAGAATAGAATAGAATAGAATAGAATAGAATAGAATAGAATAGAATAATACTTTATTGTACACCAAAAAAGGAACCATTTTACAGAAACTTATATGAATGGGTACAAAGCCTATGGTATGCATGTATGGTACTAGCCTCTAGACCAACAGGCCTATAATATATAATGAGGCGCCTTTTATTTTCTCATACTAGGTGATGAAAAGTTATTTGGCCGCAAATATATTTTGGGCTCTGGTGATGTACTTTGAATCCCCTGCTACGTTCAGGATTCTACTAATGAATCTCTCGCTATGTTTGGGTTTCTACTCTAGATCTCAGTTCGCTCTGGATTCAAAAAAGCGTCCTGGCCGTAAAAATATTATTTAGCTCCCTTGTTATACAATCTACTATTATGTACTACTGTTACATCTCGTGTAGCCTATTTTTACATATGGAGAGCGGATTAGGGGTCTATTTTCAAAATGTAAGTCGGGATAAGGCTATTATTATGTAAGCCACCATTTGGAAACCGGTCGACTTATTAACTTCCTAACAATTAAACCGCTTTCGCTCTCCTAAAGTTAACCGTTTCTGTGCGGAAACCGCGAAGCTTTATGTTTTCTATTTTCGGTTTATATCTAATTAAAACCACAACTTAGAGGATTGTTGATAAAAGGAAATCTCAAAGGGGCAATTTCCTTATTTTTGTTGAAAGTTAACATTCTAATTTCAATCAAAATCTAATTCTATCAAAAGCCTCTTATTTCCCATTTTGACAAGTTCTTGACTGTGAATTTTTGAGTGCGAAATCGGCCTTCAGTTGATACTAAGTCCTATTTTGAACCACTATGGTGTAGATGTGGCAAGTGGCGGAGCAGTAATGCTAGCGAAAGAGGAGGCCGACCGCACCAAGTAAAGGCAAAGGTTTTCACGACCCAGACGCTCCCGGGATTCCAATCCCAATTTCTGGTCATTGTAAGCCTCCGTATAATCGTCCGGTAACCATTAGGACCAAACCCAAGACACCGACGGCGCACACTGCTTCCGCGCGTCGCAAGGAGTTGTCAGCAAATAGAAGGGACCCTGTAGAAGGGTCGACGCCTACTGGGGCCCAGGGTTCACGTCTGAAAGGAAGGAACGGGGTAAGTTTTTTAGTCAGTAAGAGTTTGACACTATCTTCTCCTCCATTCAAGGATGGTAAAAAATATCCAATGACAACTGACGTGAGTTGTCATTGGATATTTTTTAGTATCCTTGGATGAGGAGAAGATACCCGAAGATAATCGAAAAAAAAATACTGTATGGTTTTGTTTTGTTTCGTCATTTTTTGCATGTGGTTTAAAAAAAGTCACAAAAAATTTATTTATGTGACTTCCTTTTTCCCATATAAAATTCTTAATTACTGTTTTTTTATGACATAATGGCAGGATTAATTCGGTCTCAGTAGGGTGGCGAGCGATAAGTGGACGGGCCTATTTCCGCACCTTATCTACCCTTCCCGCTCTGATAACACAATTTTGTGTAGAATACCTCTTTAATAGCCGCTCTTACTGGAATGGGCTAACGAATAAAGTCAATCTCTTCGACGTAAATCCTCTGAGCAGTCATAACTCAAGTTTATAGAGTTACGGGAGTTTTCGCCGATCGAATTTAAGAGAGTGTTAAAGTTTATATATTTTGTTGATGGTGATAATGAGATGCGTTTCTTGTAGGGTTCCGTACCGGTATCGGTAAAAAAAGGAAACCTTATAGAATCACTTTATGTCCATCGGTCTGTTCTCTCGTAAACACGTGAAGCTGAAATGCATATCAAATATTTAAGTTTTATTCATCCAATCACATCTCCGCGCCCTTGAGTGACTTGGGAGATAGTGTTTTTCTTTGCCTTTTTTTCTGGGTTCCGGGTGAAATATTCAAGTCTACTACTTGAAGTTGCAGTGAAAAAAATCAAACTTCTAAGTTAACGCAATTTAAAGATAAAGCCCATAAAGGTCCACAAAGGGCCATAAAAGGCCTTAACTTTAGCTCCGTTTAGGTGCATATTATGTTATTATATGTTTACCTAGAATCCTGAAAATTGGCATGAATGAAACCCCTACATCACAACCATAGATAAAATATATCAACTGTAAATTTTTAATTACATTACAACTATTTATACTAATTTGCGATTTAGATTTTTTTATTCATTTAATTATTGCTCTCAAACGGGACGGAAAACATCGTTAGGAAAACGGCATGTCCTTGAACGAAAAATTCGAAGACACGTGATTTCCGCCTACCCGTGATGGGCCCGTGTGGTTAACGATTCATTGCCTTTCATTGAGAAGAGGTCTGAGTCCCAGCTGTGGGAATATTGTAATATTGAGCATTGTAATATTGAACATAAGTAGTACATTGTAATGCTGATAACGCAAATACCAATTGAGACAAAATAAATATAGTTCGTGATTTCAAACCCAACCAAGCGCATTACGTATAATATTTTTCATTACCACTGTTTTCAAAACGGTGAAAACATCGTGAGGAAACCGGCATGAAAATTCAAAGGCATGTGACATCCGCCATCTCGCACTAGGCCCGCGTTGAGGCTTACTGGGTTCATAATTATACACCGTTAATTTTGGTCTTTTTAATCCCTTGAAGAGTCGATCCGGTACATGAAACACTATCGATTTGTAAAGATGAAATTCAAAAATAGAGTAAATAATCTTTCAAACTTGAATTAATTTATGCATGTACGAAATTAATTTCTTTAAGGAAACGCCATAAGCTGGGTGAGTTCAATGACCGTAGGTAATTAAAATGCAACGATCGACAACTACCAACAATCACTCATTCATAGTATTGTATATAATAATAAAATTAAATAAAAATACAGTTGACAACATTTAAAATAGTCGAATTGATGAAATCGATCGGATAAACGTAGTAAATCTATAGTACTGTAGTTATGTTGTACAGGGATAAAATCAAATTAGCGAACGAATCTTCGCAGACGTCCTGAGTGGGTTGATATTGATATCTAACCTAGATCAAAATCAAAAGAAAATAGACTTTGTAGACCTATATTTCGAGAAACGGCGGCTAATATTTATACTGGCGACTCGAATCATGTAAGTCGGAGCAGCATTAGTAAAAAAAAAGTAAAATAAGTAGCAAAGTAAAATAGCGAGAAGTGAACTGAAGGATCAGATATCTCACTACTCCATCTAACTTCATTTCCCCAACAGAACATCCTGGACACGAATTGTTATAGTTAATCAGGAAATTTCTGAACCGATTGCGGATATAGGTTGGACGCTGCAGAAGCAATATGGCCCATTATCCTTGACCTACGAAACAGTGCCAGTATGAGTACCACCTCCATTTCTGCTCGGCATGTATAACCATCTACACCTTTCAGGACTTAAACTAAGATAACGACAAAGCTATTCAGGTGGCTACATACGAGTATTTATTATTATTGGTACAATGATTGGTCTGTTGTGTGATAATGCAGGCCACAGGCCTTTTTTTCATTCTTCCAATCTTTTCTGTCGTTAGCCACTTCTGGCTAATTCTTTAGGTAGGAGTTCAAATCATCACGCCATCTCCTTTTGTCAGTCAGTCGCCCAAACTCTCGATATTTTAACGATGACTGACCTGGTCAGGGTTGCTTAAATTCAATGGATGCGAGAAGTACAGGACCGGTAGTTGTGGCGGTACTTGGGGATGCCTATGTCCAAAATTTACAGTCTTTCGGCTGATATGACGATGATGATGATATAATAATAGGTCGGACAAAATTTGAGTCGAATCGACACGAAAGAAGATCATTTATTTACTCCATTAGAAATCGAATGTTTACTTTACTAAGTAAAACACCTTCCAATAATGAAAAGGTGGGTGTATTGCTTACACCTACGACATCAATCTTCTACTACAAACGTAGTGATTACCAACGTTTGTTATCAAAAGCGAATTGGGTCATGATGTCAAGTGAGCCTAAATATACTTTCTTCCATTAGCGGTGACATGTCAAATATAAGCTATATACTTATTACGGTGGGAGGTAACGAACAAAGCCTTGTAAACTTTGTCAACGAAACCGCTGAAGCCATTGTGATGGCGCTTGAGCTGCGTTTGTATTGGGCGAGTTACTGGAACGGAATAGTTTTTTGGTGACCTTCTTTCTTGTGTTTTTTTTGTACAATATTCTTTACTTACAAGAAAATAATACTGAAAACAAATCTTTTGCAAATAAAACAGCTCCGACATTGGTAATTAAATGAATCAGTAATTATGACTTCAAATATTGGTACGAGAAGAAGAAGGCGTAGTGGGTGGTCCTACGCGCATAGCCGAATATTGGTGACGTCAAAATTTAATTTGAACATCTTTATATTTACATTTTCACTATTTACACTTTATATTATTACGTAGGCTATTATTTATACTTGGTAGTTGATTTAAGAACGTTTTCTGCAAAAAGCAACCCCAAATTGATTAAAAGCATCTGTGAGTTGAGCTATTTAGCCGGAGGCTTATTCAGGCCAAGCCCTAGTGGCTTTCCAGTGAAGTATACTCCTTCAACTCACGCGTAAATTTAGCATTCAGATAAAATAAAATAAAACTGTGTACTAAAACGTGGCACTAATACAATATTCACGTTAAACGCGCCTTACGTAGGGACCGCTCATTTCCTCGCGAGTGCGGGGTCGCCATTAGCAGTACAAACACAACACGAGCCCCGGTGACACCTGCGCCTTTACATATTGCGTGTGCTTTTCATATTTAATGCTCTATCGTATTGCAATAACAAAGTCTTTTATTGATGCGTGTTATATTTCAGTATTGATATTTGGTGAGTTGTAGGCCGCCGGTAAAAAACAAAATGTTTGGTGGGCAAAAATCATCTAATGACATCTCCCGCCCTGGAACCCGGTCGCATTACTTTGTATAATTTATTTCATCACCACTGCTTTGAAAACGGTGAAGGAAAATATCGTGAAGAAACCGTCGTGTCCTAGAATCGAAAATTCGAAGTCATATGACATACACTACGCGGGCCTAATGTGAATTTCTTCCAGAACAGTTAAATTCCTGGACTAATATTGACGTTAGCCTGGCCTCTGGAGGGGAGTGATGTGAGTGACTCACATTTTACACAGTAGGTACACCATACACGTACACAATAAATATATACAGACCACCAACATATTTATATATTTTTACTATACAATATATTTATATATTTCCGAGATAACACTACACTAAACACAACATACTCGTACAGACATTTGACGTGACGCATTGGAAACGCGCACTGTCGATGACGCGCCGGCGACATATTTTCTTCTACCGCCCGTGTTGTTATATTCGGTTCTCACCAGTCACGGTCTTTACTTTCCGAGAGACGTGCGTGCGCTCGCGCCCATAAAAAGTAGTTCGCCAAACCTACCCGAACCTTTCGACTACCGTAATTACAGACACAATTAAAGAACAATAGGTGTACGAACGCCGACGCGCGACGTTCGCTTAGGGTTCAAGAGTTTAAACCTACAACTGTGCTAATAAAGACTTTGTGACACCTTTAGTGCTTGGCTTTGGCGTCTTCTATTATAACTGAGTTGTTGTGTTGTGTTTAGAAATTACACCTGGAGATACTGATGAAGACTTTTATTTATACACCACTTACCAAGTGAGTACCTACCTATTATTATGCTTTGCTACACAAGTTGAACCGTCATGGCGGAATATCTTAAATGCGCAGTAACCGTTTTTCGAGACTTAACCGAAGTAGGGGTTGCGCGTAACCATAGCAACGGGCTCAACTTATTTGCCGTGTACTATATACAACATATTTTTTAGTATATATTATGCGAATACCTGAATATACGTCGGAATTATATAACTTAATTCCACCTAGCCCGTTCCGTCATCGGACTACCAGACGTACGGCATTGTGCCACCGGTACATTGTGGACATCCCTCATATACGTACAAAACGTTTTGGCAACACTTTCATTGTGCGTACAGCCAAGGAGTGGAATTCCTTGCCGGAGTCTGTGTTTCCTGATGGCTACAATTCGGGAATCTCTAAGTCAAGAGTGAATAGGTTACTTCTAGGTAAGCGCGCTCCATCGTCGACCGCATCGTCGCTTTCCATCAGGTGAGATAGCGGTCAAGCGCGAACCTATAGGAAATTTACCTAATCAATAAAAAAAAATGCTTTGTTCTGATAATGATGAAACTAAGTACAACATTGGCCACGGCACGTCATTGCGCGCATTACTTGCCAGGGTGCAGCTGGTTAAGCACGGTTCGGGGACATTGCAGTGGTAGGCGTCTACCTGTCCCCGAACAGAACTCTCGCCGATCTTCACGACTCCCTCAGGGAGCTGAAGACCGTCGTCGCTGGGTATGGTACCCTCCCCGTGGTCGTTTGCGGGGACTTCAACGCCTGGAACATGGCTTGGGGTTCCCGGCTCACGAACCAGCGGGGTCGGTTGGTGGAGGACTGGGCTCTGGAAACAGGCCTGGTCGTCCTAAACCGGGGTTCTGTCCCCACGTGTGTGCGGGTGCCACCGGTATATCCGGTTTGACGTCTCCGCCCAGACCTCGACCGCGCCGGTCCGACAGACCCCATGTGGTCCGCGTTGGGCGCTGAGGCAGCTGGAAAAGGAGCTCTTCCTGGAAGCCGCGGCGGTGCAGGCCTGGGTGCAAGCACCGGTCAGGCCTGCCGACATCGACGTCGAGGCGGAGTGGTTCCGGGAGGCCCTGTCGCAAATTTGCGACGCGGCAATGCCCCGTCTCCGCCCAGGACGCGCCCGACGCCAGGTGTACTGGTGGTCGCCGGAGCTTGCGACGCTGCGCGCCGCATGCAATGCCGCGCGACACCGGTATACCAGACACCGCAGGCGCCGCTTCCACCCGCCGGATGCGGAGGCCGTAGAGGCGGAGCTGTATGAGGGATACAGGGTGGCAAAGCGCACCCTCCGATCGGAGATAAAGCGGGCCAAAGAGGAGGCCTGCAAAGCGTGGCTGGGGACGCTCAACGCTGATCCGTGGGGACGCCCATACAAGTTGGTGCGAGAGAAACTCCGCCCATGGGCTCCCCCGTTGACGCAGAGTCTCCGGCCACAGATCGTGGAGGGTGTGGTGAGCGCTCTGTTCCCTGCGCGGGGGGACCACTCTCCCCCGCCCATGGCTCCGCCACCAGCGGTGTCTGACGCGGACCACGTCAGCGACGACGGTACCAATGCTCCGGAAGTGACCGAGGTAGAGATGAGAGTGGCGGTACGCAGGATGGGTGCGAAGAATACCGCCCCAGGACCCGACGGCTTGCCAGGAAAGGCTTGGGTCCTGGCCATGGAGGCTCTCGAGTCTCGATTGGGGGGGCTCTTTAGCGCATGCTTGGAGAGGGGCCAGTTCCCACTTCCCTGGAAGACGGGAAAACTGGTCCTCGTCGCGAAACCGGGGCGCCCTGCGGACTCTCCGTCCGCGTATCGGCCCATTGTGCTGCTTGACGAGGTGGGCAAGCTCTTTGAAAGAGTCATTGCAGACCGCCTCGTCAGGCACCTAACACTGAAGGGGCCCGATCTCGCGGACGACCAGTTCGGGTTTCGCAGGAGGCGCTCCACGGTGGACGCCATCATGCGCGTGCGAGCCCTCACGACGGGGGATGCGGTGTCCCGGGGCAGGTGTGTCTTGGCGGTGTCATTGGACATCGCCAACGCCTTTAATTCCCTGCCCTGGAGTTGCGTTAGGACGGCACTCCGGTATCACCGGGTGCCCGACTACCTCTGTCGTACAATCGAGGCCTACCTGTCCGACAGGTACATAGTCTACCCCGGTCACCAAGGAGATTGGAAACGGCGAGAGATGTCGTGCGGTGTCCCACAGGGATCGGTACTAGGACCGCCCTTGTGGAACATCGGGTACGACTACGTGCTGCGCGCCGACCTCCCCGTAGGGGTCAGCGTGGTCTGCTACGCAGACGACACGCTGGTCCTAGCGCAGGGAAGGTCGTACCAGGCGGCGGTCGAACTAGCGACACGTGGGGTTGCGACAGTCGTTGAGAGGATCCAGCAGTTGGGACTCAAGGTGGCACTGCACAAGTCCGAGGCCATGTGCTTTCACGGCCCTCGGAACGCGCCACCAACGGGTTCCCAACTAACGGTAGAAGGAGTTCACATCGGCGTCGGGTCGACGATGAAGTACCTAGGACTTGTCCTCGACAGCCGGTGGAATTTCGAGGAGCACTTCCGACGTCTGGCCCCCAAACTCAATCGGACGGGGGCTGCTCTCAAGCGGCTCCTGCCGAACCTTGGGGGTCCAGACGCCTTCTGCCGGAGGCTCTACGCCGGCATCGTCCGGTCCATGGCCCTTTATGGGGCACCAGTGTGGGCGCCGACGCTGCGTAAACGCCCGGCGGCCCAGCTGAACGCCTGCCAGAGGGTCATGGCCATCCGGATGGTGCGGGGATACCGCACGGTGTCCCGAGAGGCGGCGAGCCTCCTTGCTGGCCTACCACCATGGGATCTGGAGACAACAGTCCTTGCACGCATGCACGACCAGCGCGTGGAGGTGCAACGCCGGGGCGAAGATCCGCTGCCCGAACATGTCGAGGCGTGGCGGAAGGAGCTCCGGCGAGATCTCATGGTGAAGTGGAAACAGCGACTGTCGCAACCCAGCGCTGGGCACACCGTAATCTCAGCGGTAGTGCCCCTCTTTGAGGCGTGGCTGGATAGACCTCACGGCGTCCTCACCTTCCGCATGACGCAGGTTCTCACCGGACATGGGAAGTTCGGGAGATTCCTGCACCGGATTCGTGCGGAGGAGACGTCCGGGTGTCGCCACTGTGAGGCGAGCCCGGAGGACACGGTGGAGCACACGGTGGAGGTGTGCCCTGCTTGGGAAGAGCATCGCCGTGTCCTCGTGGGGGTGATCGGCGGCGGCGACCTCTCGCGCCGGGCCCTGGTTCAGGCCATGGTCCGCAGCGAAGAGGAATGGCAGGCGGTCGCCTCCTTCTGCGAAGCAGTAATGCTCGTAAAGGAGGAGGCCGACCGCATAAGGCAAAGGCAACGGCGTACTCACCGTAGCCGTCGCCGCCGCGATCCTGCCGATATCCGGCCACCGTAGACACTGGCTCGCGGACGGTGAGCAATGGGTAGCTCGCCGTCCGGTCGTCTGTAAGACCGAGTCCTAGTCGTCAACGGCGCGCACCGTTCCCGCGCGCCTCAAGGAGTTGTCAGCAAACTGCAGGGGCCCTTCAGGGTCGAAGCCTCCCGGAGTCTAGAGGGAAGTGGGAAACTGTTACCTCGACTCCAGGAATAGGGCAAGGAAGGTACGGGGTAGGTTTTTTAGTCAGTAAGAGTCTGACACTAGTCTCCCGCTCCACCCAAGAGCGGGTTTCGTCATTGGATGATTTTCACCTACCATAAAAAAAAAAAAAAAAAAAAAAAAAAAAAAGCAACCACCCCTCAGTCACCTGAATGACCTGGTGACCATGTGTTTATGTGGACAGCCAGGTAACATAACAAGCTTATTGTTTTGTCATTATACAGTTATGAAATTTTGTACATAGATTTTTTGCATAAAATAAAATAAAATTAAAAAAAAGGACATGCCGGTGTCCTCCCGATGTTTTCCTTCACCGGGTTTAATTACTTACAAAATCTACTATTTCCAGAATGTTGCTCTTATTTCCCCATCTTTACTGATTTAGTATTGGTCATTAATTCCCAGTCAGCCTACATACTAAAATAATAAGATTTTACGAGTACACTGTATGAAATTTTCTGGGCTTAAAAACGGTGCAACGGTGATGGCTCGTCAGGTCATCGTCCACGAACACTGCAGTAATACATTTTCTTCCAGTGCCTCTGGCAACTTGCACGCGAAGATAGGCAACTGATTCGTCGTATTTTTTTCCCTTTTTGTTTCTAGACTGCTTTACATGGAAGGAAAAACTGTTTTAGAATAGCTAACCTACTTTTTAAGTAGAATCTTGATTGCTTTTTATGTGCTTGTAAACGGTTAACGTAAATACTTTTTTTTTCCTGGAATAGTCGTTTTGAAACTTTGTTTACCTGCCCTACAGCAATTTACTGAACTTAGCAGCCTGATTTGGCTCACAGCTGAGGATCTTTCCTTATAGAGTTCCGTACCTCAATAGGTAAAAAATAGGGACCCTTATAAGATCACTTTATGGTCCGTTTGTCTGTTTGTTAAGACTTCTTATATTAGAAACGCTTCTTGAGTAAAAATGAAAACAATATACTCAAGTGTGTGGTCTCTTGAAGCTTTGTAAAGTAACTTCTAGGCTAATGTTAAGTGTTAAGATATCCACATCATCGGTTACTCTCAGGTGAGATAGGTTCAAGCGTACACCTAAAGAAACTTTAACGGGCAGATATACATACGTCAGCAACCTAAAGCGAACATAGGTAGGGAAGTAACCCTAAAAAAACACACATAATACCTTGATGCTCGGAAAGTACTCCGAGCATCAAAATTATTCGAATAATAATTTATCCATCACATATTAAACTTTTGAGACCCAAGCGATCGCCGGCGTTTGCACCCCTATTGTTCTTTAATTATGTCTGTAATTAGACAGGACACAGAAAGTTACAAATGTTGCCCTATCTTCAGCGATGTGGATGGCGTCGCAGACTGTAGTCTCCAATGTACTACGGTTTTGGTCTGACCAACGTATGGTCGAATGGACACAATATAAATAAAAATTGGAAAGAAAAACCGCAGAACAGGCCTCAAATATTTAGTGCATATGTTTTCCGAGTATAACAAGGTAGATATCTATTAGAAAATTTTTATGATGGCTGACTAAGGCAGGTTGTTCGGAAGATCGGAACCCTCTCAGTGTTTCCTTCTCACTCTAACACGTAGGAAAGCAATTTGCCCATTGTTATTCAAATCGTAAATTAATTATTCATTCACGTCATTTTCAGACGTGAATTTATTTCCTGTTTATGATGCTAGGAAATGTAGGAAATAAGACATGGTGCTTCTATTGTCTGTTCGAATTGAATATTGATTTGTAATAAGCAAACTCTTTTTTTTCACTAATTTTGTAGATAAAAATGAATGTGCGAAAGGCTATGTTGTCATCGGTATTAAACTCTTGGTCCCCAAGCGAACACCAGCGTTTGTATACCTATTATATTTCTATTGTTTTTCTTTTGATTTTTTTTTGTTGTTTTTGTTTTTCGGTACTCGAAAGGTTAAAAAGGGCATAAAAATTTCTTTTTTCGAAATTTAATTAAATACATATTTAGAATCAGAAATGTTCCAAATATGGCTTCTCAGTCCAGACGAACACATTTGAAAGAGCCTTTTTTTTCAGATCAGCCGGAGAAGTTTTAAATTCAAAAGAAACCGTGATGCTCTACTATGAGTCCTTAACGCGATGCATTTAACGACCTAAACTAAACTATTAAAGTGATGGAGTTATATATACTGTATCTCCGTCCTACTTTCTCGCCCCCTCACTTGACATTTTAACACTTCATGCCATGACCCCTGATTCATTAGCTGATCAGGTAAACAGGGGCCCAAGTCTGCTACTTTCAGAATATCGTCATGCCAACACGATCACATTGTCATAATGCTAAAAGTTTGTAATCAGTTAACTATTAATGTCTGAACATTGGTCGGTCAGTGGTCTCGTAATAGAATTATGGTACGAGACGTCTTGTAACGAATTAAAAGCGATGACTGCACAAAAATGTTCTAATGGTAGGTTACATACATCAAACATTCAATTGTCATTATGGACGAGATTACTATCCTATGCCATTTCTTTCAATGAATTGTCAGTGGTTGACCATCACCTCGACCGTGTGTTCCACACACGGTCGAGGTGATGATGTGAAGGTGATGATAGAAGCCATGGTCCGGAGCTAAAAAGGAGTGGCAGGTCGCCTCCTTCTGCGAAGCAGTAATGCTAGCAAGGAGAAGGCCAACCGCATAAGACAATGGCCTTCGCGCCTTAGATGCCGCGCCACCGGGATTCCGATCCAGATATCCGGCCACCGTAGGCGCGAGCTTGCGGACTTACGGAATAGGTAGCTTGTCGCCCGGTCGTCTGATAACCGTCCGTCAAGCACAGTTGGTCAGGACTCATCATTGGATGATTTTTACCTACTATAAAAATAAAGACGTAGATCATTAAAAAGTCGTAATGACGCCATTATATTAATAGATTACCTAGCTTGTCAAAACGGATAATTACGAAATCAATGATGGACCATTCTAACACTATTGAAATTGGCAGACTTGAAGCCCAGGTCGGAAACAAAAAGCAATACAACATCATAATTGCATTGATACCTAATTAACGTATATTCACAACCTATATTTGTACGTCATTAGAAGACAGGTTTAATGCCTGAGATTAATGAAGTCTATACAGAGATCTAATGTAAACACGGATAGGCTAGGTTATACAAACGGCACGAGTTTGCCTGAAGCTGCGAGTATAATTCAGGTTCATTATAGCGTTCTCTACATAATAATATTAGAGACTTTACTTGAGCTTTGCGTAACAAATAAAATTACAGACAGTACAAACGTGTACTATATGACATACACTATATGTGTGAACCCATTACTATATCTAAATACTCTACGAGAAGTAAACAACTGATGCAGTCGATGGAATTTATTTCAGTTTAATCCTATTTTCAACTGCTTGAAGTGATTTGATTTGAATTTTGTAGTTGTTTTGCGATCAATTTTTTGGACCCTATCAGCATTTTCTTTCTTACATTTTGTGAACAAACTTGTCCTGGAAAGGAGTTAAAGAATGAGTAAGAGTGAGTTTTTAGTCGGTATAAGTCTGATATTATACTCCACTCCGTCCAAGGGCGGGAGATGTCACTGGATTATTTTCTCACCTAAAGATGCAATAAGCCGTATAGGCTTAAAGGTAAACCGAATAATTAAACATACATACAGTACAAGCCATGGTTCGGAGTGAGGAGGAATGGCAGGCGGTCGCCTCCTTCTGCGAAGCAGTAATGCTAGCAAAGGAGGAGGCGGACCGCATAAGGCAACGGCGTTTGCGCCCCAGACGCCGCCGCGATTCCGATCCTGACTTCCGGCCACCGTAGGCGCGGGCTTGCGGACGGTGAGCATTGGGTAGCTCGCCGTCCGGTCGTCTGGTAATCGTCCGGACCAAGCTCAGTCGTCGACGGCGCGCACTGTTCCCGCGCGCCTCAAGGAGTTGTCAGCAACCGATTAGGGTCCCTACCCTGCAGAAGGGTCGAAGCCAATCAGGGCCACGGGTTTGTGTCTGAAAAGGAAGGCTCTGGCCCTGGTATGTATGGCGATGTAGGAACGGGGTAGGTTGTTTAGTCAGTAAGAGTCTGACACTTGTTTTCCGCTCCGCCCAAGAGCGGGACTCGTCATTGGATGATTTTTACCTACCATAAAAAAAAAAACATACATACAGTACGACCATCGGTTCTTGGTGAGTCTGAATTTAGACTGTGAATTTTAGCTTTTGAAAACTCGTAAAATATAAATGGTTTAAACAAATAAAAGCAATTGGCAGTTGTTATTGCTGTTAAACACTGTAATTGGCATAATTTTTTTTTAATCTTCATTACTGTATGAGTTTTCCAGCGCTAAAATTCACAGAGCCTAACTTCAGACTTGGAGCAGTGGTGGCCGAGTGGTAACGGCCCCGACTTATGAGTTTGTAGGTCACGGGTTCAAACCCAGCCAGGCGCATTACTTTGTGTAATTTATTTCATCACCACTGCTCTCAAAACGGTGAAGGAAAATATCGTGAGGAAACCGGCATGTCCTTGAACCAAAAATTCGAAGACATGTGACATCCACCAATCCGCACTGGGCCCGCGTGGTGGATTATGGCCCATACCCTCTACTAGAGAGAGGAGGCCTGTGTCCCTGCAGTGGGAACATTAAAAGGCTGATGATGATGAACTTCAGACTCGCCAAGATCCGACTACTATACATGCGCTCAAAAAACACAACCTTCTTTCTGGCGCAGTCGGGCAAAAAGAAGATATACACATTTCAAATGTCTCAGGGTTGATAGTTAAGTATTGACGGTGTTGATCTCTGACGCCTTTCGCGTCACTTAAGTCGATCGGAGAGGGTCAAAACGCAATCAAGCGAGGCTATCGCTGAACCACTTCGGCGTGTGGCTCTAAGTAGGTTTATGCCCCAGTGACCTGACTTAATGCTTCAGCATTTTATTCAGCGACACGTACGCTGTGCCGACCCTAACCGCCATCAGAATTTCCTTACTGAATTTCCTTGGAGACTGAAACCGAGACGTTGTTTTTGATCCCACTTCCTATTTTATTGCAACTTGAGAATTTGAAAATGGATGGGGCGATATCAATGTCAACTTGGATTTCGAAGTTCTATTAGGTGACTCGGGGAATGGAACTCGGTGGATTCTTCATGTTTCTTGCTACCATTTTTAGTATAAAATTCGGATTATTAGTGATTCGAATGTTCAATGATTTTTTTTTTATCTTTTGATCTAATTTGACATCCTTGGTTGACTGGTAGAGAATGCCCAAGTCCGCCTGTGTACCTTTGTGTTGCATAAAGTTCTTATAAATATATATTTTTTTATTTTGTGGGAGACCATCCGAAAACTTTTTTTATGGTAGGTAAAAATCATCCAATGACGAATCTCTATAATCGGTAATATGATTTCGCACCTACCTATGGCCCCTTCTTCTCCCGCGCTAGGGTGGAGCAAGAGGACGTCTGACTCGTCCTCTTTTCTCTTTTTAATAGACTAAAACGTCTCGTTTCTTTCAGTTTTTTTTTTGTCTAGGATTCCTTGTCAGAATTTCTACGTCCTTTAAACCCTAGGAATTATTTATTTTAATTTTTCCCTCACAAACATCGATAAATGTATTAATGAGTGTAATTACATCAAATACCAACAATGTTAAGTATTTATTTATACAATATATATATATATATATATATTGGGAAAATGATTGTATGTTCAATATAAATAAGCAAGTTTTTCAATTAAAGTACACATATACGTTTACACAGTAGCATAGCGTCTCACATCTGTGCATAGCGAGATAAAACATTGTTTCTGGGTCCACTAGAAAAACGGTCAGTTGTTGTGAAATATTAGCGTGGTCCGAAACATTTTTCATCCGTTTTCCTCTCGGTACACCTTCAGTTGGAACTTCATGAATATTTCAAGCGGGATCAATTATTAAAATGATTTACTGCTGCCCCGCCTTGCCACATAAACGTGGGTTCTATGTGAGCCTACATTTTTCTGAATATTTTCCACAGTGGTGATTTTTTCTCCGTTTTCTTGAAGGAACTAAACAATTAAAATTCCAGGCACGTTTATTCTGAGAAGGGTTTGCGTTTTCATTAGTTTTATTTTTGTGTCTTATTTTGGTTTGAGTACGTCTAGTTAGTCTAGGCTAGGCCTCTGAGATCTTTTCTATTTTAAAAAAATCTTTCAATCTTCGGTGGAGTGGGAGGAGGTGTCAAATAAAACCTACCTGTGTTCCATCAGATACTCTTTACGCTCCAGGGCCACAGAAACTCTTTCGAACAATTCCACAAGCTTTGAGGTTTGATTTTACGGTTGTTCCAAATTTTAAACATTAAATATTTAAGACATTTTATTTATTCAAGACAGCCTTTCCTTTTCGGTGTTCACAGCTGGGCTATAAATCAAGAAATAAAACTCAAATATCCAAGGTTTATCTTTGCTGAGTCATACTCAGGTTTCGAGGAGCTTTAGATAATTCTATCATGGTGGAATCTTAGTGAGCAAGATATTAAATAACACTACACTTGGCTCATAACACTAATATTCGAAAGCAAACACCAGCATACTAAAGAGTAGATAAAACTCTATAGAGTGCTCTCCTCGGCATTTCGCTTGCAAATTGCTCGGCGCAGGTAGAATGAATATCATGTTACGTCATGCCGCAACGGCATTAGCATATCGATGCGGGCAAGCCACCTGCTAAAAATGTACTCAAGAGCTGTTAGCCGCCGTTGGTCACTTACCTATGAATTTTTATTCCGAAAATTTTAGAGCTGAGAGTTGTAGGTTTAAAATTTTATTCCTATGATCTTTTTACTAAAGCTGAAGCTTGTCAAAGCAAAGTAAAGATGTCTTTTGGTATTCACTAGTTTGTTCAATGACGGATAAGTATAAATACACTTTTTGGAGTAAATTTTAAGATAAGACTGTTCGCGTGATCCAGGGGCTTTTTTATGGTAGGTAAAAATCATCGAATGACGAATCCCGCATATGGGCGGAACGGGAAACCGTGTTCAGAGACAGATACTCTTACTGACTAAATCACCATCCCAGGGGCTGGCATTTACCTCGGGCAGAGAATAAGCATTGCCATACAGTGTGGCAATGCTGCCAGCCTTTTGGGTACTTTACCAGTTGATAGCGATACAGAAGAGATTTTTGATGTCTTACAATAGAATACTTTTCATCAAGTTTTTGATTTTTTTATTTTATTTATATACATTAATGGATAAGGATTGTAAATACACTTTAATTTTGTTTAGTTTTACTAGCAAATGTTGTGTAGAGAAAGGTTACGAGTTTACCTGGGGCTTAATTAGAATGAAAATTTTCGGTCCAGGAAATCCGAATTATATTGCTCGACTGGGGGTTAGAACCTAGAAGCGACTACATATTAACATTGTTATTTTAATTGTTTGAATATGTTAGGAACCGGAACAGGGAAGGAATTTTTTAAAATATGTGTTTTACTTTATTTGCAAAACTTACAAAGAATTTATATTTGCTATGTTTATGTAATAAAGCTTTAGGCCAATTAAAGTTGTCACTAACAATACAATGAATAAATAAAAACTTATAAATGAGTTGAAACAATCGGGTACATCAGATAAAATAAATACACATCCTTACATTTTTACCTTTTACTGTACTATTTATTTAGTGTAATAATATAGAAATGAGCATTGTAGTAATAATTACCTTACATAATGTATATTGTGTCTCAAAAGAAAAGCAATAATGAAAAAATGACTTTAAACTATTAAAACAATAAGATAAAAAAAGCAAATTTTCTTTTCTTACTACTAAATAAAATTTATTTCTTTTTTAACATAATAGTATCTACACACCCGACGTGTAAATACTATTATGTTACCCACTAGTATTCTATAGTATGACATAAACTTCAGAATCTAGGTGAACTACTCCTATTTATCGATAATTCTTCAAATATTGCGATACAAAGACGAAGACTACTCTCTTTTGCAACTGTATCTCGTTGTAAGCTCTAGTAACAGTTTGATTGATATTGGATATTTTTTCTTCCAACTAACTTTAGTTCAACAAAATCTCGCTGTAGAATAACTGGTTCTTATTTACAAAAATATAGTGTATCGCAAGCACCAGCTCCCACATTACATTAGGGCCTTTTATGGAGCCCGATACAGACGTGGCCCTTTATCTTTAACGATAATCTGCACTGTAAGAGAATTCTGAAAGGTCCAATTTAATTTTAGGTGCTATTTAGGCTATCATAAGGTAACATAAGCTTACGTTGAAGGCACATAGATAGTGGTTAAGATAAAGAATTTAGCTCAGGAGCGGCTGCGTATTTACAAAAGCCCGACATTTACCTGGCGAGGTATTCAGGCCCGTCGATTGTGCTCGCTCCCTCAGCCGTGCTATACGATAAACGATGAAAAGACCTACCACCGGACACTCCATTCATGTATATCATTGAGTGCCGCCACACGGGACGACTACAAGTAGAAAACGGAAACGAAAACGTTGCTCTCACATTATAAATGTACGTTTACCTTACGTTTTTAGAAGGTACATGAATTAAGTAATAACCAAAATGTTCTTTGTGAATGTTTCCGGACGGAATTTCCCCGTTTCCTTTGAAGCTATGATGACATGTGTCGCGAACTCGAGGGAAACGGTTTCATTACAGGTTTTTATTTCCGACATTGAAGTTTTAATGTCGGTTTTTGTCATTTTGATAAAGGCTTGCTTTCCCAAAAATGTTCTATAAGTAGCCGTTAATAAATGAAATGTATCCGAATTAGTACGACTGGAGAAAACATTTGTAATGAACGGTTATCGAATTCAAAATCATACGCATTATGAAAAATACTTTACTTTGACTTTTTCGTTAGTTTGGGAAACTGGATTTTTCCAGCAATTTTGTCAGCAAGTACGGTACTAGGTCTCACTAGAATCGCTTTTGTAGTTTTACCGTGAAAGATTTATGATGAATAAAAGAAAAAAAAAAGTGACATGCACTCGGTCCCAAGCGTTTTCACACTAATGCATTCAAGACTATAAGTCGCGTGTGGGTCTAGTAATTTGCAGCGGCAGCGTTGGAACATTTGCTAGCAAATGATGTCTCATACTAGAGACCCACCTTCCACATTCCCTTTCACCTTGCACTCCTTCCACTCTAGTGTCATTCGGTCGTGACAGTCTAAACGGCTTAGTTCCAATATCGCAGGTAGTAAACTACCTGTTTAGCTAGTTAGCCAGCTGAGACAAAAGTTTGACAAATAATATTGATGATTACCATGACGTTAAAATATTAAGTGTGCGAGTGAGAACAACAACAACAATTCAGTTTAGGTAGTCAAATGAATCACGTCAAAAACTCGTAGCAAGACCTAAGGTCCAATCTCTCATAACACTAAACGATACACACGACACAACATTACAATTGGATATTTTACTTTTTTCAGAAAAATTAAATAATATATTTCCGTGCAATCTTATCAATACCATCATACTCAGAACCTCCCTCCACCCTCGGCACCCTTCTAAACACTTTTATTTGTGCATGTACAAGAGTTAGTCAATTGTCCGTGCTTTCTCGCGCGTGGAGTGCGATAAACGCTGAAAAGATGAAATATAGTCGGCGGGACAGTCCAGTGGTCAATGTTTACGGCGCTCATGTTTATTTTTTTTTCTGGGACCCCTATTTATGAGTTAAGAATTTTATCAGTCTGTATACGTACCATTTTTACCAGTTCCGTACTGAAAAAGGACCCCTTAAACCCTTATAACTTTGTTGATCGTCTGTCTGTCTGTTTGTCTGTCAAGACCTTTTAATTTTTCTCTGGAAAGCGTGTAGGTATCGAGTTGACATTTAAACCACATTTTCAGATCTGTGTTCCTTTGAAGCTGTATAAAAACTAAGTTAACGGAAAAAAAAGTGTCCGCTTATGTTGCAAAAAAATACGTTTTCGATACTCTCAAGGAATCAAAGTTCAAAGTACTTCCCGTTAACCCATAATCCTGAAATTTGGTTCAAGGTAATAGCGTGTTAGAAATTAACGAAGCGTGTTAGGGATGAAAGATTTCAGTAATTGAAACTGTATTCACTCCAGTATATTTTTACTTATTATTATTCTAGCAGGCTTCGGTCCTACTAGGCCCCTTCGAGTTTACTGACAACAATCATGGATGCAAGACGCACAGGATCGGTCTTTGTGGCGGCGCTTTGGGGAGGCCTATGTCCAGCAGTGGATGTTTTTTGGCTGACATGATGATGATGAATCATGAAGTACTTATATTTCTCTTATTTTAGTATTGTTAATAAAAAGGTTCCTAACAGATACAAAGCCATTTGTAATATTGGGTATTAAATTTCACAAATTGCAATTAATGTTTGTATTTAATGGACCAGCTCTGTTGTTCGCAGTACAGTAATACATTATCGACACACAAAGCCACATAATATTATCTAGTTTTCTACCTAGTTATGTTAAACCTAAAAGCACGTGCGTATACATTTTATTAATGACTAAACATCGACTGAATTGCTAATTTATATTTACTGCTAATATTACAATAACGCGAACTTGAAATTGATACGCTTTATAAAGTCTTTTAATTTTTTTATAACTTTCTAATTCCACAGTTTTTTTTTACATCTGGATTTAACAAACCAGATGTTACGATTTAATGACTTAATTTTTAAAACTCTAATTGGTGTTTAACTGATATGTATTGCTTACTTTAACTGTAAACTATCGTATGTATATATGTATTGTATGTGCGACTATCTACACTAATATAATAAAGAGACAAAGTTTGTTTTTTGTTTGTAGGAGGTAATCTCTGGAACTACTGGTTCGATTGGAAAAAAAATTAGCAACAATAGAAAGCTGTTTTTCTCCTGAGTGACATAGGCTATATTTAATGTACGCGGGCGAAGCTGCTGACAAAAGCTAGTATTTTCATATAAGGACTAAGTCCGAGTCGTCGACTACGCGTAGTGTTCCACGAGCGCCCCTAAGAGATGTCAGCAAACCGTAGGGGCCTAGCAGGGCCGGTGTCTACTAGGGCCCTGGAGAAAAGTATGAAAAGGGTACTCATAATCTGGAACGCTTAGTTTTAGTCAATAAAAGCCGGCTTCCCGTCCCACTCTAGAGCGGGAGAAATTATTGCATGATTTTGTCCAGTGTTATGATTAAATTAACTGTCGACAGTCCAATAACCAATCACAGTTACACGCGTTTAGCAATGTTATTTATCATTAAAAAATCTTTGTTTTCAGTATCGTAATACAGGAACTGAGTTAGATCGAAATATTTCTATTAGCATAAACGCCATAACTCTCAAAAGCAATTTTCGTTAAGAGTAAAAAAATACATCACAACTGATAGCGCAGTCCATTTTGTAAAGAAACAGTTTACCGCGGTGTTATATTTCATGTTGGCCCGTTAGTATCCACTGCTAGACTTTGGCTTCCCGTACACCGATATAACCGGCTAGCAGTGTTTGTATATTTCCATAATTACCGCTTTGGACACGGATCGCAAGCGAATGTACGACTACCTATGAACTATTGTTGCAGCTTTAAGTCAGTTCATTTTATCAGCAGGGCCAAAGCCTTCTGGCTAAAACTCGGGGTCCTGAAACATAAGACTAAGTAGGAATATGGGAGTAGGTTTTAGGCTAAGGACTCACGAAGCGGTTTGCACCCGCGCCCGCCGCGGTTGCGGGCCCGCAGCCTTTGTAGAATACAGATATTTATGTAAAAAATAAAAGCACATTTCACGATGCGTTTTACGCCCGCGGCAGGTGCGATTGTTTGCGGGCCCCGCTGCACCGGCGGTCATTTTCTACCGGCGGGAGCGGGCGCGGTCCCGCAGCCGCGGCGGTTTACACCCGCGCGCTCTGCGATTGGTTGGTGGGCGACCGCACGTTGGCAGCGGGGTGGCGGGGGAGGAGGTTAGAAATCCGACGCCAAATTGCTTGCAGGCAGTGACTTGACGTTATGACTCGTTGTTCGTTACGTATCCAGAACCTTTTAGGCCTACTTTTTTTAATTCTTCTGTGAAGTAAATATAACGCAACAGCTCGTTTCTGGTGTGTATCCATGACGGTCTGGAGCTGAACTGATCGTTTAACCACCCGTCTTGCAACCGCCCGTCCTGCGATAATCAACCGCCACGTTTGCGGTTGATAATCGCAACCGCGGCGGCTGCGTTACCGCAGAAAACTGCGATCTCGTGAGTTTGGAAAAAAAAACTCCATCCCGCCACCGCCGGCGGGCGCGGGTGCAAACCGCTTCGTGAGTCCTTAGCCTAAGTCAATAAAAGTCTGACACGCTTTATTCTAGAGCGCGTGACATCATTGAAAGATTTCTCAACTAAAAAAAACATAGGTAGGTAAAATGTTGGCCGTATCTTTGTATTACTTTCTTAAAAGGTCTCTGCACACAGCGGGCGCGGCGCGGCGGGACGTGACGGCGACGCGACGCTGAGCAGTTGTAATGTACTAGATATTACGGACGACGCCACACAGAGCCGTCCCGCTCGACGCGACGGTAACCGATGTGTATGGCGTCGTCGCGTCGCCGTCCGGTCCCGCCACGCCGCGCCTGCTGTGTGCAGAGACCTTAAGTCGTCAACGTTTCCACGCGCCTCAAAGAGTTGTTAGCAAAGCCGTAGGGACTCTGCAAAAAGAACGAAGCATATTGAGGCTCAGGGTCTCTTTCTGAAAGGAAGGCTTTGTCAAAGTGCGAACGTGATGGGGTGTTTAGTCAGTGAGTCTGACACTGTTTTCCGCTTCGCACAAGGGCAGGATTCGTCATTGTATGATTTTTGCCTACCATAAAAAAATCCTTGGGCGGTCTAGTATCGAACTCTTACTGAGTAAACAATCCACCTACGTTGCCTTTATAACAGGGCCAGAGCTTTTAGACGCAAGCCCTTGGCCCCAGTTTCTTCAGCTTCAATCCTACTGCCCCTACGGTTTGCTGACGGCCGTCATTGAATGATTTTGGACCACCTTTAAAAAAAAAAATGGTCGCAGAAAAACTTTCCATCCATAAACGTATTACCAAAATTCAATTAGAGTAAAGATCCAACGACGCAGAGGTAATTACAGCATTTATTGACACACGAGGGGAGGTCCAATAATGAAAATATTTGTCTATTGGTTGTCATTCCGCGCGGGACATTCCCGACCTATTGGCCTAATGACGTTCGATTGTCCTACTCACGTTTCACCGTGTCACGTCCCATCACAATATGATCTACGCCATTTTGGCTTTTATAGCGTTAATGAGTAATGAGTTTTTTGGTCAATTTCTGGGTGTTAATTATGTGGAAATTGTAGGGATTTGGATCTTGTTCCCTGAAAATTGGGTATGCCTGTGATTATTTTTGTACTAAACAGAAATCTTTTTTGAATTAATATTAGCATTCAACGTGGTAATACTGCCAGTCTTTGCGCAGAGACAGTGACAGTGATGATAGTGATGTGAACAAGGTAGGTTGTTTAGTCAGTAATAGGTTGACACCCGTATTCACAAACGTTACTATGCGGTCTCACAGTGCTCGCGAGCGCACAGGGCAGGGTTTGTGAACTACGCAACACAAACGAACCAATCACAGAGCTCTATTTCAACACTGTGCGTTTGCTTAGTCAAGGGTCGTTTGAGTATTGTTTGTGAATACGGGTGTGATATTGTTTCCTATTCCGCCCAAGGGCGAGATTCGTCATTGGATGATTTTTAACTACCATAAAAAAGGTGAATTACGGCCCATTCCCTCTCCCGGAGAGGAAGCCTGTGTCCCAGCAGTGGGAACAATCCGTCGCCGCCGCGATCCTGCCGACCTCCGGCCACCGTAGACACTGGCTCGCGGGCGGTGAGCAATGGGTAGCTCGCCGTCCGGTCGTCTGGTAACTGTACAGACCGAGTCCAAGTAGTCAACGGCGCGCACCGTTCCAGCGCGCCTCAAGGAGTTGTCAGCAAACTGTAAACCCTTCAGGGTCGAAGCCTTCTGGAGCCACCGATTTGTGTGAAACTGTTAGGTACCTCTAGGAATAAGGCAAGGAAGGAATGGGGTAGGTTTTTTAGTCAGTAAGAGTCTGACACTGGTCTCCCGCTCCGCCCAAGAGCGGGTTTCGTCATTCGATGATTTTCACCAACCATAAAAAAAGCAGTGGGAACAATAAAAAGGCTGATGATGATGAATATTGAACTATTTGGATAGGTACTTTTTAGTAAAACAACAATAAAAATAGACTCAAGTACCAAACTGAGAGATCGAAGGGGTTTGGTGTGTTGCAGATAAAGATGACACAGCTTTTAATTACGCTTTTAAAAAATGGATCGTTAAAAATCGAATAGGAAATTCCACCACTCATGGCCAATTTTTAACCGGCCAATTAGCATACGAAAAGTCTCCGCTATCTTTTTGGCCGAAATCCTTTTTCACTTTTTACAAAACCCACGGGTGAATTAAGTCTACTCTATTTGCTGATAATATACTAGTAGGTAGTTCAAATAGAGACGGGACTTCGCCTCGATAGTCTAAGTCAAATATTTGCATGTGTGCGTATGTTATTTGTGTTAATTGCAGAGAGATTTGATCTAGAATCAAACAAACATTGGCTTAGTAAGCTACTGTAGGCGCGAATTCCCATGTGATACGGTACTAAGATGTAATAATTAGTCGTAATTGAAGTACTTGTAAATTCCGGGGCGAAAGTCTGCTGCCTGAACATGTCAAGGCGTGGCGGAAAGAGCTCCGGCGGGATCTCGTGATGGCGAAATGGCGTCAGCAGCTATCGCAACCCAGTGCTGGGCACGCCATAATTATGGCGGTAATGCCCCTCCTTGAGGCGTGGCTGGAAAGAACTCACGGCGTTCTCACTTTCCGCATGACGCAGGTCCTCACCGGACATGGTAAGTTCGGGAGGTACCTACATCGGATTCGTGCGGAAGAGACGCCCGGGTGTCGCCACTGTGTGTACCGCCCGGAGGACACGGTGGAGCACACAGTTGAGGTATGCCCCGCTTGGGCAGAGCACCGCTGTGTCCTCGTGGGAGCGATCGGTGGCGGCGATCTCTCGCGCCGGGCCTTGGTAGAAGCCATGGTTCGGAGTAAGGAGGAATGGCAGGCGGTCGCCTCCTTCTGCGAAGCAGTAATGCTAGGAAAGGAGGAGGCGGACCGCATAAGGCAACAGCGTTTGCGCCCCAGACGCCGCCGGGATTCCGATCCTGACTTCCGGCCACCGTAGGCGCGGGCTTGCGGACGGTGAGCATTGGGTAGCTCGCCGTCCGGTCGTCCGGTAATCGTCCGGACCAAGCCCAGTCGTCGATGGCGCGCACTTTTTCCCGCGCGCCTAAGGAGTTGTCAGCAACCGTAGGGACCCTGCAGAAGGGTCGAAGCCAATCAGGGCCACGGGTTTGTGTCTGAAAAGGAAGGCTCTGGCCCTGGTATGTATGGCGATGTAGGAACGGGGTAGGTTGTTTAGTCAGTAAGAGTCTGAAACTTGTTTTCCGCTCCGCCCAAGAGCGGAACTCGTCATTGGATGATTTTTACCTACCATAAAAAAAAGTACTTGTTAATTTATTAGTAAATTTTACCTAATGTTGAATATTTCTTTTTCATAATATTCCTTTATTATTATTTATAGGCTCATGTTTGATGGTTAGCGACGTCGTAGCCAACGGTGGAGCACCTTGTAGGGGCCCTTCAGGGTCGAAGCCTCCTGGGGCCAAGGGTTGATGCGAAAGCGTTACACCAGGGCTCTGGGGCTAAGGCAAGGAAGGAACGGGGTAGGTTGTTTGGTCAGTAAAAGTCTGACACTGTTTACCGCTCCGCCCAAGAGTGGGATTCTTCATTCGATGATTTTTACCTACCGTAAAAAAAAAAAACGTTGGAACCCTTACCGATAGAAAACCTATCAAAAACACAGACTCTGTCAAGGAATTCCACTCCTTAACTGTACGCATAGTGAATGTGTTCCCAAAACGCTTTGTAGGTATGGGTGGGATGTCCACCATGTACCAACGGCGCATCGACGTACTTCTAGAGGTCCATTGATTAAACGGATTTAATTGAATTAAATTGTGTAATTTCAACGTACAGTCTTCAAAATGCAAACGATGGAAAACCGAAGTCAGCAACCCGGCGTCAATGCTAAAGATTTTGGGTCTTATCAGAGATTGTCACGGCACTGAAATTAAATAGGTTTTTTTTTATGGTAGTTAAAAATCATCCAATGAGGGGTTAGTAGAGCCTTCCTTTCAGACACGAACCCTTGGCCCCAGTTGGCTTTGACCCTTCTGCAGGGTCGCTACGGTTTGCTGACAAATCCTTGAGGCGCGCAGGAACAGTGCGCGCCGTCGACGACTAGGTTTGATCTGGATGATTACCAGACAATCGGACGGCGAGCTACCCATTGCTCGTCGTTCGCAAGCCCGCGCCTACGGTGGCCGTAAAGAAATCACAAGCTCACATTATGATTCACGTTATGATTGTCATAATTTATGAACGTGTATAATATAATAAGAACAAAAGGGACCGAAATAATCTCAAGTACTAAGTACTTTTGTTTCGAGAATGGTAGATAAAACTGCCTAACTAATACTCGGTAAAATTGAATACGCGTGAGGGGAATTTTTACCGAGTTGCCGAGTACTTATGAAAAATATGGATAAGGCCTACTTCGGTCCATTGTACTTGTACGACATCGTATCTAGAACTTTGGGAATAAAGAAAGTTTTTATCGTAATTAAAGTTGTTTCGTTTATGGCCAGAATTGTGCTTTTATTTTAATGACTGCTTAAATGATAGATTCAATGTGCCATCGTGTTTAAATTTTGTAGGTATCATTTTCAGAAAATTAATTTATCTTGTATCTGTGCTACAAATATATTTTCATTACTCATACTCTGAAAGTAGGTGTAAAGTTGCCTGCGGACAGGGTTGGAAGAAGTACTTTTACTCCCTAGGGAGTTTTACTTTACAACTGACAGTTGTTTTTTTAATATTTAGACAGCAAATATAGAAAAAAAAACTAGTTCTATTTTGACAATTCTATTGAACCGTGACCCGAATTTTTATACTGCCAGTACAATTAAAATGACATAGAGATAGAAATAATTTAAGAATACTTTTTTTAATGACTTTATTTTAATTTACTTTCAACTATTTCATTAAAACTAATATTATATCTGAGAAAAATGTTGACCTGACCCATTTTTACATTGATAATAAGAAAAATATTGACTGAAAAGCCAGGGAGCCGAACACTGAAAAAAAAAAATTGGCGGGTAAATGGTAGTCTCTCTATAATCTGTGACCGATTTGATCTTCCTTGTTTTTTTTTTCGTGGTGTTGAGTTTTGTTTACATTTTGCTAAATCTCTATAACAAGATTTTTTATTAGCACGATAACTTCAATCAGCTTCAGTTATAAATTTAACGCAAGATTCTGAAGAGGAGAAAACCGCTTACCGCCTAAATCAAAAGAAATATACCTACCTAAAAACATACGAAGACCTTTGACGACGACTCAGGATTTTATTATTTTTATTTTCCTCGTATTCGTAATGAAAAGCACAGTGTTTACCTCGGGTTCAAGAGTTATTTAGTCCCTCGAACTATTAGCGACCTCGCTCTCGCTCGGTCGCCAAGAAATTTCTCGGGACTAAATAACTTTCTTTCATCCCTCGTATAACAATGTACTATTATTTCCTCGGAAATCTGCTGCTCCCTCAGTGCAGAAAAGTGCATCAATCCGCTTTAGCAACAAATTTTTATATTTGTTTTATTAGGTAGGTAGTTCGGGTGGTAGTCACGCGTCAAATAAGCTCCCACAGTCAATTTCGTACAATATTTTTTAATTAGACGTTATGTTTAAGGAATTTTAATCATTTCGAGTGTTAAAAACATTGATTGATACACGTGGTGCATGGGTTGTGCAAAAGTACACACCAGCGCCCTGGATCGAAACCAAAGGAGTGGGTTTTAGTCAGTCAAAGTTTGATACGCCCTCCCTCTAAAAGAAATACGCAAGGGTAAAACGAACCCAATATTGGCTTGAAAATGTATCACGTCGCCTCGACTGCAATGACAAACTTTGCACATTTGCAAAAAAATGTTTTTCTCAAATAAAAAACTCCGAAGTCTGACTAAACATTCAATAGATCACATTAGTCAATCTTAAGTCCTTTACGAACATAAACCCCTTGATTTCGCCACATGAAAATAATTGTCTCATAAAACAAAACGTAGGTGCTTCGTTACGCTCCATCATAATATAGGTCACATGATGGGCCATAAATACGATTATTACGTTATCCTCGAACAAAGCTTTATCTGCTTCTCTTATAGCTGTGGTGACGTAATATTGATGTCAGCAGATGTAAGGGAATCTCCGTAAGTTCTAACGTCATTACCTCCCGTTTGTTTGATTGCTTACAGATAGCGGGATGGGATGAGCCCGAGGCGCTTAGGACTCGAATTACTCAAGGGAACTTACATAAATGTTAACGGGTCCGTTATCGCTTGTACTCCAGATATCAGCTTTTATACAAATGTCATATTCCTTCAGAAAATATTAAAGGGTTTTGCAACTTAAATCACGGGCACAATTTAATACAATTTATGTTCGTGTAAATCCGTAAAGCAGTTATGTGTTGGGGTGAAAATTGTTATAGCGTTTATTTAGTGTTAAGTCCGTTTTTACGACGTATCAGCCCTAACGTGTTCCATTTCGATAACTTGGTTTTTACAGCTCAAGTGTTAGGTTTAACCATCGATAGAATTCAGTGCATGATTAAATAGAGGTATATCTTGCTATAGCGAACTAAAAGGGGATTTCTATTCCTACATAATTTATACCTGGCTCTTGATAAAACTTAGAGGGAATTGTACAAAGACGGTGAATTATGGGGTAATACATGCTGGCGTACATTATTCAAATGCAGTCTCAGTGCAGTCGCCATCGTAGATCGAAGTGCTCAATGGATTTATCCATCCCGTTGTTAATTTATTGCCGACCCAGCAGAGGGCGTTGAATAACAGTTTCCTGTACAAAGCTCTGTATCTCGGAATTTACATGTGACTTATTACTTTTGTGCACGACTGTACTTTTCAATTCTTACACGATAAAAGTTGGATGTTAAAGCTGTGTGTGCTTGGAAAGTTCGTTCTAAGAAAGTTTCTCATTATTGTTATATTTTCAATAGATCCTTACATGTATATTCTAATAGTCTAGTCAGTTTATCAATCTGTATGGTTATTAATGTTATTATATGTTTTGATAATTACATGTTTACTGTATGGACTTTGACCTCTTAGCTTATTTCCGTGTTGTTTCTCTGGCCTGAGTTAGGAAAATCCGGTACTTAATCACCAATCATCTAGTTCAAATTGATGAAAAATTAACGTTTAAAAGATATTATTGTCTCCCTAGATTTTTCACAACTAACTTGGGGTCATTTGCTTGATTGGTTGTAACTAAGTACCAGTGTTTTAAGGTTTCCGGTCCCGCCGCGCCGCGCCCGCTGTGTGCAGAGACCTTTACATGGAGCGACTGTCTATCAAACCTTCACAACCCAGTTACTGGGTCAGACTGACATATATTGAGATCTATGGATTGTATAATTTAGTTGTGAATGTAACAAAAATATTACGATACGTTAAAACTTATATATTTTTTTTATAAACCAAAAAACAATTATTATGAATTGCACACTTAAGATTCAGATGCTGAATTACTAAATTCAATCTACAAAATGACACCCAGTAGACATAATTTACAAGAACTTGTGTAAGGTCTATAAACGTCGTAATCCAACACATAAACAGTGTCCTAAATAATCCCAACCGTCCATTACGAGGATATTTTACGGTCATTTAGCTCATAAAACCAAGACCTATTTCCGAGGCGGCCGGGGCTCTCTCGGCCTGTCACAACCACCAACTTCCCCAATTCCTAAGACCGCGCTTTCTTCATCAAATGCGCTCGCCGCGTTCGCGTGCCCGGACCAATTTGTGTTGGCGCCTTATCGCCCAAGCTAATGTTCAGTGTAATGCCACTTCCGACATGAAAACTGTTCTGAACTCATTGTTCTCCCCATCGGCTTGCCTCTTTAAAATACTGTGTACGGATAAACACGGCCGATAGGAAGCGACCCGTTTCCGTAAATTTCGATTGAGACCTGCTAGTATTGTTAAGATTTAGATTGTTTCCTTTGTTAGAGCAGCTGTCAGAGACGAGAACATTTTCACGCAATTATATTGCACAAAAGGCAGGTATTAAAGTGACGCGTCTTATTTCGAATCCCCATATTCTCTACTTTCATATTCGCGTCAAAAAGGCGACATTTTTATTAAACAGTACAAGGATAAATCCGCGATATATATTTATCGTGAATACACATATTTCGCGTGTCAGCGCAAGCAGGTGCTCGCTCAGAGTTTGTCCCGTCAGCAAACATAACAGCGGCCATTATTACAGTTGCGTAGTTTCACCTCGCGACGCGGGCTCGTCGGCGCATCAAGATATATTGCCGATGTGAGCCACGGAAGAAAACACTTTTTCATTGATTCAGTGCCACATCTGGCGACAAAACGCCTTCGGCTTTCCATTCTGATGACCTGACTTGACATTTTTATTGCTCTCCATATTTTTGTGCGCCTCCAAGGCATTTATAGAACCGGGGTAAAATATTGTGAAACTTGAAGGAGGACAGAACAGATATTATGATATTACTGACACGATATATTGAAGAACTTTTGACGGCGATGGGATGCTCGTAGCACTGGCCTTTCGCCTTTTTTATCGCACTTCTTCTATCTTTTATCGCAACAGTTTGTTCGGGGGAACTTATGCGTCAAAATTATACCGTTCCATATTGTGCCTAAATGTCTGGAATGAAATAAGGACAATGTTTTTTTCAGTAACTTTCTTTTAATTTCAAAAGGCAGACGATAATGATATTTCATTACAGTTAATGTGTTTCTTCTGTCAGCAATTTGGATGAAATACGTTTTTAAATGTCAAGGATTCCTTTCGCGATGGTATATTTATATATATAAGTAGGTGGGTGTCTCTTAGAAGTTATTGTTGCTTTAGCTGTGAAATACGTGCAGACATGAAAGTGAAAAATATTCCCAATACTTTGCTTGATCAACAAATAAATCGTGCAAATGAGGTCTTAAATTAACAAACTTTTTGGTACACCTCTCATCCTTCCAGAAAAAGAAAAAAGAGAAAAAACTTCCCTAATTCAAACTGACGTTGACGCAGTTACATACGAGTAGAAATACAATTACACATTGACATTGAACTTTTCACCAACATTGATTGATTTTACATCAAGAACTAATTCGCACTCATTTATTTCCACAAAAGGAAACTTTTAGCGGAGAACTGTCAAACTTCGTGATGGCCTGCTCTTATAACAAAATACAATTTGTCATGATTGATCAAAGAAGTTGGCCAAAACAAAGACAGATCCCGTAACAAAGCCGTCTTTTGTCAAAGTATTTTTTGGCTACCATTTTGAAGGCTCTTAAGAAGTCAGACGATGGCTGGCGATGCCCAAAAGTTACTCAAAACTTTTATTGAATTATAATTTTTTAAGTATTTTTGTAGACATTTTCATGATGTTATGACTAGACTACTACGATCTGCTTTAAAATTGTAAGTTCTAGACTTTATTTTTACGAAAAAGTTTTATGAAACTCTCTTTTACGAGTATCTTCTTCTATCTGTCTCGTATTCAGTAATTTTACTCGATAACAGATGTCAAGTAATTGAGCGACATGAAATTTTAAATATTTTACATTTAGCGTAGATTTTCGAGCAAAAAAAAAATAAAAAATACAAATTAGACCATTTACCTTTGATCATTTAGCTGAAAATTTCCTTTAAACTCCGTAATACACGAAATTTTGCGTCCTCAAACCATTTCAAAGTACAGGTTGAATTTCTGAGTGAATTGGCTGTAAACATAATGTTTTTTTTCAAGCCTCTTGGTTTGGGGAATAAACAGGGTGATAAATATTCATGAGAAAGTAAGCCTTCTTGTCATAGGCCTTGAGGCCCTGATGGATGGCGAGCGTGCTTGACTGTTATTATAGACGTCCGTATGCAGGTAGATTTTTTACTATACAATATATAAACTTACCTAAGAACACAAATATTTACTTCAGCATTAGAAGTTTGCAAACACGGTCACAATTCGCATTTTGATTAGAAAGTGGTCTTAAAAATTAATTAAAGGAAATTTAGTAAGAATTCAAAGGATAGAGTGCATCGTCATCATCATCAGCCTTTTATCGTTCCTACTACTGGGACACAGGCCTCCTCACTAAGATAGGGAATGGGCCATAATCCACCATGCGGGCCTAGAGCGAATTGGTGAATGCCCAGTGCGAATTGGTGGATTAAAGTGCATAGGCTCTTAATAAACTATGATTCCACGTTTTCCACCATCAAGGATTGCATCACTACTTACCATCAGATGATTGCAGTCAAGGTTTGCTTTATATCAATAAAAAAATATACAAAACAGTAATTTCTGTGCTATGCCAACAAAAACAATGCAATAAAAAATGAAAAACTGACTTTGCATATTTCGTGCACTGGGATATTTATATATAAGCCAATGTTATGAACCAAAAAGTTTTCTATAATATTTTTGAAATAAAATCTCAAAGCTTTTCATATCTGAAAAGCGTATAAAGTTAAAAATTTAAACGAGTCAGGAAAGCTTCTCGTGGAAATTCACAAAATATTATATCGAGCTTGTTTTTTTTTTTGTGTTTATTTTGAAGATCCTAGTTTTTTATTAAACACTGTGCAGTCCATACATATACAACACTATTTTTTCTTGAGGGTAGGTAGAAACTACAGATTTTCATTTATACAATCTCTGCAAACTTATTCATGGATGAAGCCAGAGTGAGCTATGTTCAACATAGTCGACTCTAATTTGATGAAATTATTGTTTCTTTCCTACTAAGGTACGAAACTTTAAAAATAAAATAATAGGTATCACACTCATATTATTCCCTCGAAGCCTTTTCGTATTATGAAAAGGCTATAATACCCTATAAAATTATTCTTATTGTGCAATAACATAGCATAGTATCAGCATTATATCTTCCTATTGCTGGGACCTCCAGGCCTCCTTTTTAGGAGAGGGAATGGGCTGTAATCCAAGACGCGAGCCTAGGGCGGGTTCGAATTCTTGGTTGTAGGACATGCTGGTTTCCTTACGAGGTTTTCCTCTATAGTTTTGAAAGACACTATACCTAATCCGTTTCGTTTTATCCATTGACTAGCTGTGCCCGCGACTTCGTCCGCGTGGAATAGTTATTTTGGGCATCATATTTATTTTTGCAAACAACCTCAGCTTTATAAATTATAGCTGTTACCCACGACTTTGCCCGTGTCAATTTCTGTTATTAATTTAGACAATTTAGTTTTTAAAAGAACATAATTATCTAAAAGTACTTCATAGAGCTACACCCTCCACTTGGGCACGCCATAATCTCGGCGGTAAGTGCCCTCTTTGAGGCGTGGTTGGATAGACATCACGCAGGACATGACGCAGGTTCTCACCGGACATGGGAAGTTCAGGAGATTCCTGCGCCGGATTCGTGCGGAAGAGACGCCCGGGTGTCGCCACTGTGTGGCCAGCACGGAGGACACGGTGGAGGTGTGCCCCGCTTGAGAAGAGAATCGCCGTGTCCTCGGGGGCTCTCGCGCCGGGCCTTGGTTCAGGCCACGGTCCGTAGCGAAGAAGAATGGCAAGCGGTCGCCTCCTTTTGCGAAGCAGTAATGCTCGTAAAGGAGGAGGCAAGGGCAAAAGCGCCCTCGCCGTAGCCGTCGCCGCCGCGATCCCGCCGATATCCGGCCACCGTAGACACTGGCTTGCGGATGGTGAGCAATGGGTAGCTCGCCGTCCGGTTGTCTGGTAACAGTCCAGACCGAGACCAAGTCGTCGAAGGCCTGCACTGCTCCCGCGCGCCTCAAGTTGTTGTCAGCAAACTGTGGGGTTCTTCAGGGTCGAAGCCTCCTGCAGCCGAGGGTTGGTGCGAAAGCGTTATACCGGGGTCTGGGAAGAAGGCAAGGGAGGAACGGGGTAGGTTGTTTAGTCAGAGTCTGACACTGTTTCCCGCTCCGCCCAAGAGCGGGATTCGTCATTGGATGATTTTTACCTACCATAAAAAAACCCCTCCGCGCCGCCCGTAAGCAACCCCTCTCCTCGCCCGCCGGCCAGGCACAGCGTCATATTTTGCACATCATGCGGCGCGTGTGAATTTTATATCGGAGTATTTTAAAATTGTTTATTTATTTATATTTATGTACACACAAACACACACAAAGAGAAAAGAACACATACAGATAGAAGAGTACAAAGGTACTGCTTATTTCTAACGAAATTTCTTCCAGCAGACCTGCGACAGGAGAGTTGGATGAGAAATGTAGACACAGTGTGTATAAATAATTCATAACAGTTTGTAATATCAATTACAACATTTAAATAATAACATTTAATAACATACAAATAACAGTTTGTAATATGTAATATCAATAACAATTGTAATATCTTCTAAGATGTTCATTGAAAATAAGTGATTACAAAGACAATTTTGTTCACAATTACATACTCTTAATCAACAACACATTTATTTGGATAAAGTTTAATATTACTATGTTGATACAACTCTAAAAAATAATTGGTGGCATTAATTTCGGTCAAATTTGATTCCCATAAAAACGGTTCTAGTGAGTTAATCTTAAAAGATATACTTTCGCGGACATTTTTTTAGATCATTTTAAGAGGAATAATTCTTTCCTACATATTTTTTTGGTATCTTCTACCGTTTTCGCAGCGCACGCAACGGAAGCCCTCAAAGATGAATATTTTTCCCCGTTTTTTCCACATTTTCCATTGTTTCTTCTTCGCTCCTATAAGTCACAGTGTGATGTTATATAGCCTAAAGCCTTCCTCGATAAATGATCTATTCAACACAAAAAGAATTTTTCAATTCGAACCAGTAGTTCCTGAGATTAGCGCGTTCAAACAAACAAACAAACAAACAAACTCTTCAGCTTTATAATATTAAGTATAGATTCATCATCATTATTCGTCATTATGCGTATTCAATAAAGCATTCTAACTATACTATGAAGATAAGCGAAAGCTTCTGAATGCTCTAAATGCGATGAAAATTTCTTGAAAATGTTCCGCATTTCACGTTTATAGCGTGTGTGGAAATACGTCTGCTTGTGATGTCACTGAGAATTTTATTCAAATAGTATTAGGAGCAATCGTTTATTTATTTTTTTATATTTAATTTGACATTAATAAATTACGTTTTGTATACGGACTTACTGTTTTTCTTTGAATATGTTCTATTGCATAGTCTTAAAAAAAAGTAGTAAAAAAATTAAAATACTTTATTTTAGACCGTAGTCCATATTATATTCCTTCTGGGGCCAAAGGATTCGTCATTCGACGATTTTTCCCACCATAACAAAAACAATGTTAGTAAAATATCTAATTGGACAGAAATCTTAATTTAAGTATCTTTTATGTACCACCGTGCTACGTGCACCTAATGTGCCAAAGTAGTACAACACGAAAATAATATAATATAATAGTAGGTATATGAAACCTTGATTAGTCAAATTGATTTTCCCACCTTAAAACCAAGACTAATGGTCCCAAAGGTAAAGAACGAACGTAAAGCGAATAGCGAAAAAAAAAGCCATCATCTCAATCGAAAATATTAAACATTCGTCAAAACTCCAATCGCAAATGGTTTGTTTCACCGAATAACTCCCTATATCCACCAAAAAATCGGTTCATTAGATTAATCCCCGGGAACGCGACGCAAGCTAAACCGTGTATTGGAATATTTTTGGCACATCGATCTTGTTGTTTCGCAGCCAAATAATGAGTTAAGCGCTTTACATCAACCGCATCCGCTTTGAGCCGTAGCCAATGGTTCGCTGATTGATTTCCTTGAACCGATCTACGTTTGCTATTTCCGCGTAAAAAAAGCGCTAAGCGATGCGTTTAGCGCAGCTGGGTTCAGTTAGTACTCTTCAGATGGGTATAAAGGTTTTATTTTTGTGGTTATAGATATGAATATGTCAGATGCCGTCGAGTACATATACATTTAGTTTATATTCCACGAATTTGAATATTGACAGCTTTAGTTATTGACGTTTAATTAATTCATAAATTCATCGGGTAGTGCGCTAGTGTGAAATTTTGGTTTCCTGTCGCTCGTCAGTTTGCTATTTCCCGTAAAATGACAATTTAATTTTACTGTACATGACTAGTTATCGCGTGACAATATTCGTTAGTTGACAACTCAATTTTGTTGAAAATTGTGTTACTGGTTGTGAATTTAAATGGCATACTAATCTTCATCATATTGGTATGATAATGTAGCCTCCCTACGTTGTTAGCATTTCTATTGAATTAAATAATCATGTCAATTTACTTTTTCTAAACCAGTTTGATTAGATTTCACGATCGTGCTTCGTAAAAACGTATTCTTACAACACTTTTTGCGTTACAAGGCACTGGATACAATTACGGACTCTTTGAGAGGATCATATCTGAATGTTTCAAAGGGTTTCAGATCCGTAAGCCTCCAATAATAAAGTATAAATGATGAGGGGTAAGGTGGGGTGGTTGGAGTGATCCATTGCAGGCCCAAGAAGATTTATGATAAGAGTCCAAGCCACGAATGTCGCCACCCGCTGCGCAACGTTTTGGCTCCCAATTCCCGTGGAGTAAGGGTTACTAGAACATCACTTTCTTTATCTTGTGCGAGTTTTTCCTTGAAAATGTTGTCCGAGGTTATTGGGTATTTCTGTGTCAAAATGACTTGCTAAATATAAGACATTTTAAAGAAAAGTAGTGTCATATTTTTACATTTGCTTTAACATTAAATCATTAGATACATTTATTTTTAAACCAACCTGAAATGTCACAGTTTTTGTACTAAACATTTGGGAATGATAGAGACAGAATGATGTTTCAAAGATACTTAAAGCTAAGCACAATATGTTTTGAGGTATCTACAAAGCAAGCCTCAATAACAAAATATAACTACCCTGTACGTGATCAAAAATAAACTATACGAAACACCTGAAAAGCTAATCATTAAAAAGCCACAAAACAACCGCTGAAACTGTAACTACTCTCACCACAATCGCGCAAAAGTTAATATTCAACCCATTATTCTCTCACATTTTTCCTTTGAGCAACACATTTGAGCGTAATTTTTGCCGGCAAAGTTAACATTAGCGGCAATGTTAACATTCTGCGGCAGATTAACAAGTAATCAGTACAAATTAGTGAGGCGGCTGACCTCCTGTAATGCCGTATTAAATTTTGCATTAATTGCAGGTTAGAATCTCATTTGGTGATGCATGAAATCATTACAAATCGTTTGTAAAATTGTAACGATTTATTATGTGTGGTCGTTTTGTGACGTGTAAATAAATTATCAAATTAAAATGTTGTTATAGATATTTGTTGTTTCATATTAAATTAAAAGAAGTTAGGATTTGAATCTCTTTGTTTCCATTTTTTGTGGTAGTATCGAACATTATCTCGTTTTGTGATGTGTAAATAAATTATCAAATTAAAATGTTGTTACAGATATTTGTTGTTTCATATTAAATTAAAAGAAGTTAGGATTTGAATCTCTTTGTTTCCATTTTTTGTGGTAGTATCAACAGTATCTATTTGAGTTTGAGAAACAGCCTGCAGCGAAAATTCTTAACAAAGTAATGACATGTTTCGAATTTTAACGTTATTTGACGCTTTAAGCAAATTGCTACAACGGTGTTCGAAAACAGATACTTTTAGCTACAAAACAACAGCTACTGCTGCTGTTTTGCTGGCCGCTACTTCTTAAGAATATTTGAAGGTCCCCTAGCTGGATATAGGTCTCCCATCGGGACCGGTCTAGAGCTTCACGTTTTACCTTACTGCATGTCATTTGAAGCCCGTCGTTACTGTCAACACGTTGCATCGTCAAGTTGGCCATGGATGGCCAAGCTTCTTTTTATTGAGGATTTAAATCGAAGACGTTAAAAAATCCTAACCTGTATGCAAATCATTTGACAGTCCTTATCTCAAATTCGTTCAGTAAAACCATAACCGTGTCTAAGAACATAAACGTCATAAATAAGAAATTTCGTCTCAAAAAATATTATATTTGACAAAATTTGATTTATGTTTACCGTGTGTCTACCAACTGGGAAGCGTTGTGTTAACATAGGCTAACGGGTCCGGACAATGCTTTCCACGCGGCTTGCACAGATAAACTTCGGAATGGTCTCAGAAATCTGGCAGACAAAAACCACCTCACATCCGCTAATCTGAGGGGCCAAAATCGTACGCGACCATCTCTCCGCCCGAATAATCATTCATGTAAATGGCATGCCTCGGAACCAACATTACGTAGTTTGCCCTCGATACGAGAGGCAAGTCAAGATGAATGGATTAACCGAATCCTGCGATGTTAATGCCGGTTTAAAACCCACATTTTGATGTCTCTACTACTTCGTTAGGCTATTCAATCAGTCTATATGTTAATGAGATGGGTTTTTATATTAATTATTACATTTTTTACATAAAAATATAGTAAAATATCTTTTACTACTAAAATATATATATATTTAATGTAAAAAAGGCAAGGTGAATATTTCTACTAACATATTGTCCCGAGAGTCTCCTGATAATAATAAATGACAGGCTAACGTACAGAAATATTCGTGATATGCGCGTCGGCTTGTGTAATGCACAGTCACACATCTCTCCACAGGCCGGCCCGCTCTGTCATTGCTGAAATATTTCGTTAAAAAAATTCACTTTGTCCCCAGAATATGACGCGTCCATATTACCGCAAAATTTTATTACGTGCAGCTTACGGCCCGTAGTCCCATTCTCGCTTTGGTAAGTCAAGCGTACTACATGCTTAGTTTAACGTAATAACCACAAGCTAATGTTCTGATTACGAATTGTAGCAGGTATGTTGTATGCACACTTTAATAATGGCGAATAAAATTGGCGAGGCATTTAAAGATAATCAATTAGAAAATACATTATAGATTTTTAATGGAAACTAAAGCAACTTAGTATAAATAAAGTTTAATTTTATTTTTGATAGACTTGCCTTTGACCACTATCTAACCTGATGGTAAGCGATGATATGGTCAACAATGGCGTACGCTTGCTTTAAAGTAACCTATTCAATCTTGACTTAAAGACGCCAAGTTAAGTATAGCTGCAGCAGGAAACACAGAGTAGGTAATTCAATACAAATCATTCGATGATTCGGATCGTTTATCTCGGTAATTAAGTGTCATTTAAACACGTAATTTTGAAGGCCACGTTGTTTATTTAGGCGGCTGCTTAAAACTGTCAGATAAAAATTTAAAACCGTTAGTTGCAATCGCGGCGCGGGCGACGATGGACTTCGACAACAAAGTTATCGTGATCACTGGCGCGAGTTCCGGCATCGGAGCAGCTGCCGCGCTATTGTACGCCAAACAGTCTGGCAAAGTTGTGTTAGTTGGAAGAAATGAAGAATCTTTGAATAAAGTGGCGAAACAATGTGAAAACACAAAAGGTATTAAACCTCTGGTTATCAAGGCGGAGTTGTCGGTCGACGACGATGTGAAGAAAATTGTTACAGAGACGGTAAACACGTTTGGTCGCATTGATGTCGTCGTAAACAACGCTGGAGTTGGGGTCCGAGGAAGCATATTGGAGGGTGTAGAGTTACTTGACCGTGCTATGGCAACTAATTTGCGGGCAGTGTACCTTCTGACAAGTTTAGCGGCACCGCATCTCATCAAGACAAAGGGGAACATTGTGAACGTATCGAGCGTGGCGGCCTTACGACCGATCAAGGACGTGGATTACCTGCCGTACTGCGTATCTAAAGCGGCTCTGGACCAATTTACGAAGTGCGTCGCAGTGGAGCTGGGCCGTCATGGTGTGCGCGTCAACTCTGTTAACCCGGGCGGTACTAACACTCCCTTCGCAGAAACAGCTGGTTTTACCAAAGAACAAGTTTCGGATTTATACAAAAGCCGCAGCTCATTGTATCCACTCGGCAAAATGGCGGAAAGCGAAGAGGTCGCTGACCTCATTCTTTATCTATCGAGCGATCGCGCGCGCAGTATCACGGGCGGTATTTACGTAATAGACAACGGCGAAATATTGGTGTGATGTTATTTTTATAATGTAAAGTTCAACACGAATGTTTGTTTAAGTTTCATATTTACTTTCCTGTCTGTATTTGATTGAAATGAAATATAATTTCCAAGTGGTTTTATGACGTTATGACATGACATACTGTCACACGATGTATAGAAAACCAACTACTAAATATTAAAGTGTACTTACTGTGATATTCACACAAGATTTCATTTAGATCCTGCTTTCGCCAGGCATACATTACCCAAGATTTTGTATATACCGGCGGGACATCTCATAAAGTAAATTAGGGGCTTCTAAAGGTTCATGCGACAAACTATTTCCTGATTTTCTTTTACTTAGAACAAAAATAAAGAAGTCTCTGTAAGCAAGCCATATACTTAGAGAACAAGAACTTAGTATGTGTAAGAAAGGATATAGGGGCTAACATAAACAGGTCAGTAAGGAAGTCTGTAAGCTCAGCTAATATAGTTCGTGTTTTCTTGGCCATTAGTCTTGATATCGCATGTAGTCAACTAAAATGTGTGCAAAGCAAAGCGAAACTTATGGTGGACGCAAATGAAGACTGCGGAATTGATACACCGAGGATGTGGGGACATTAAACTGATGAACGACCCAAGTTGAAGGTAGTGGGAATGGTATTTTAGCAACTGTGTCTCATGATAAAATATATCGTCGCAACTGGTTAAATATAGGGGTATTATTGTTCGGTTATCTGTGCCTCTGTTTAGTATTGTTACTAGTATTTATTCTCCCATTACTTTCAAGACATTGTGCGCGGGTGTTCGTAAAATTGTGTTTGTAGAACTTCATTTTGGTGCGGTGCTATTGTTTTATTTCTATACTAGTGACCCACCCCAGCTTTGCACGGATACAATGCTGGTATTAAATATGTATTTTATACATATAAACCTTCCTCTTGAATCACTCTATCTATCAAAAAACCCCATCAAAATCCGTTGCGTAGTTTTAAAGATTTAAGCATACATAGGGGCAAGCGACTTTGTTTTATATTATGTAATGAATTAGCCCACGTTATCTTACACGCGTAATATTTAATGTTTATTTAATTAATTCACTGCATCAATTTTTTGAAGACACAACAAGCAAGTCACAGATAAAAATGTATTTTTGGAACCAAAACCAGTATTTATCTTTAAATTGAGTCCGTAATCTTGCCTACTTGACAAATCGATGTGCCATTAGCATTATGCTAATAATGCAAAATCAGGATCTCATTACGATTAGATTGGTGCAATAGTACGATATTGCAGTAATTTGCTTGCCTAATGACGTAACCATTAAATTGTTTGAAGATAGATTTAAGCTAACTTTATTTTTTAATAGGTATAAACTAGTATTGAACTATGATCCCGCCTGATGGTAAGCAGTGATGCAATCGTTGCTAGTGAATCGTTTTTAAGAACCTATTCCCAGGAACCTTGCAGACACTTACATTATAGTCGGACGGGGAGATTGCAGCAGGCAAATTGTTTGTTGTGTGAATGTAGTCTTTCGATATACGTGGTCTAAATGACAAACAGAAGTGCTGAGTCCCATTCGCAGAGGTGTTAACAGTTCGTTTCAAAATTAGGTATTTATAAATAACGTAGATTACTAACAGAACTAACTATTGCATATAATTATTGTCTCGTAAATAATGAATTGTCCGCCCCGGCTTCATAAGGGTGCAAATTGTTGTCTCGTTTTTTATTCTTTCAATTATCGGAAGGAATCAAAATCCATTGTTTTGTTTATAATTAGCGGATATGACACAGAAATTAACTTCATTATACTACTAGCTACTACCGTTTTGCTTATAATAGCTTTGCTCACGTGAAAATACAAATTGTTTCATTGCAGGACATGGTCAAACAGTGTGCCAAATTTCATTCAAATTCGTTCAGCGGTTCAAGCGTGAAGAATTAACAAATATACATAAACACACCATCACGAACTTTCGCTTTTGTATTAGAGTGATGTAAAAATGAGTTTGGTTTTGACCTCGATCTCACTTTTTTTTGTTTTTGTAGGGAAATTATTGAATAACTCCTTCCGTTCTGAGTGGAATTAGAAGGAGGGTCAGACTTTTACTGACTAAAACACAATCGTGTTCCTTCAGTTCCTCTTTACGGCATACGCTGAAAACTAACGCTTTGGATTCGTCATATTATGCATGGAGCCACGGCAATATTCTGAGCGTTTGGCCGTGTATAGCGCGAATGGATCGCATATTTTTCCTATAGAATGATTATAATTTTCAGCTAGTCCATTTCTTTCTTTCCTTTGTGTTCGGGCTATGGTGACACTTTCGAACATTTCGAACAAATTGCTCTAGAAGCGGAACTCAGAAGGTGTCTGTCTCGTTTGGTTTTGAAAGCTGAGAGGTTAAATTGGTTTTTTACTAAAACTAATAAGTTCTAGGAATGCAGACTCCCGCAAAGGGCTCTATACATCCATTTAGGAGTAGATTTCCATGCGGGAGTCGCAGTTACTTCATAACAATCTGCAGCTGTTTACATACTTTAACCATTATTTTTAAAGTTAACTTTAAAAAAGTTTGCTTATGCTTTAAAAATATTAAGGAAATTTTCCAAACGAACTGTAACCATTTTGCTTGGGAATATCTGAAAAATATCTGGAAACGACGATTATTAAATCCTTTGTACGATTTACAATTTAAAGCTAAGACAGGACAATCAGTTGGGTTAGCTAGTTTAAAATGAAGCTCAGATACTTATTTATTGACTAAACAATCGTTGTATAGATTCTTTAATATTGAACATACGGTCAAGGTCACTCGGAAACTAACTATTAAGTCCAAGGAGGCTTGTTCAATCGATTTGTCATTACTGTAAGTTTTGACTTCCTAGTAATTACTTTTATGTTAAACTTATACTTATTTCAAATCTTTTTCATATTCAAAATGGTTTTAGTTTTCATTTTTACTATACGATAAGGTTTTAGTATATATAGTGGTCTTGGGGATGGTATTGGGCGGGTCGCATCTCCCGCATGCAGTCTGACCGTTGGGCAAGAGTCTCCACGAAGTGGGTACCTACCTGAAGATGGACAACGACGCCAAGTTCGACCTTGGAAGAGGTGGCGAGATTACCTAGAAGCCTACCGTAAGAACTTGTTCGAGGTGAACCGAGAGAAAATTACCTGGAAGAAGTTGGGGGAGGCATTTACCCAGGAGTGGGACAGTATAGGCTAGATAAAAAAATCTGGTGTTGTTTTACTAATTGTATTTTAAAATGATAGTCAGACATTTTGGGGTACTACCTATAACGACTGACAAAGATCTACGAATAATAATAGGGACCAACAGATTTATAATTCTCGGCACATAGGTAACCATCTTGACGGTTGACCTTGAATGTGCATTAACCGATTTTTGTGTCTCAATCGAAATGGCAGACTGTGCGTAATCATTGCAACGGATTTACATATTTGCCGCGTATTCGTGCTTTCCAAGGCACGGAGTGTCGGTCCTTGTATTCTAGATAAACTAAAAAAGTCACTGAGTCTGCTATTTACCACTGAACAGGCTAATTCGTATGTCTGACAGCTCATTTTTTGTACCTATTTGAAGCGCCACTCGCGAGTGTCCAGAGAACTAATTTGACTGATATTGTACCGAGTAAAATGGGGTAAATTAAAACGCAGGGGGCGAATAGAAACAATGTTTTTTATTAGGATTATTACTTTGATTTCATATTTTTAGTTTTAATAAAGCATTGTTGTTTTCAATATTGAATTAATAAAAATTATATAAATGCTGAAAACAATTTTTAAATAACGTGAAAAAACAAAAAAAAAATTGTTTCTTTGCACCCTCGCTTTTTTTCTATTCACCCCGTTTTACGGTTTGGGGCACGACCACTTTTAGTACCGTAGACACTCGCTACAAACACCGTGGCAGACAGCGCCAATATGGCGGAATTCAAACGGGGACAAAAGCACTTTGACGACAGCCAGTATGATAAATAATCGAGATCAGTGAAGAAAAGTACATGTGAAATGAAAAACCATTGAGACTTACCTCGTTACGAACTGTTTCTCGGATATTTCATCCAATACTTGTTATAAATAGGCATAATTATGAACCAAAGTACATAGAGCTGAGTCATTCTCGAGGCGGTAGTAAACAAAATTTAAAGTGATTTGTTATGCTATTAGGAAATTGTTTGGGTCGTTGCTATGACGACGGAAACAGTTTGTACTTCGAGCCCTTTGATAAGATTTGTGGATGTGCTGATAACGTTAATAATGTTATTTTCGGATGTTAGGATATATTTGTTGATACTCGTACATTTGATAAAGTGAATGTCATAACATGCATGTATTCGCTGAATGATGATATATGTAGTGAAAAGAACAGTACCTTTAATCAACTTTATCATGTTCTCATTGCTGATTCTCATTGAGATTCAGGTCTTCTATCAAGGATAGGGAAATAACCGTAATCGATCATGTGGACCGAGTTCGGTTCCCGATTCTAGGACATGCCGGTTTCCTCGTGGTGTTTTTGTCACCACTATGACAGTACTCGTGTTGAAATAAATTACAAAAAGTAAAGCGTCTGTCTGGTGTAAACCTACAGCTTACAACTCTTAAGTCGGGGTTATTATCACTGCGATACGGCTGCTCTCTCCTGTGTATAAATAAAACTATTTACACTTATTATTTTACTTAGCTCTACATTTTTAAGTTGTAAATAATAAAACACATAGACTCAAAATATTTATAAAAAAATAGAAACATCCGAATTGATAACCTCCTCCTTTTTTAGAAGTCGGTTAAAAATAAGTTTAATTTACTACATATATATCATTTGTAAGGTTACCCAGTTGAGGAATGTTATAAACCCATTATATCCCACTTATGGGTCAGGTCGCCCTCGCCCTTTGTCACATACTTAGAATATAATAGAATTACTTTTATTCAAGGCAAACACAGCACAACGCTTACAAACACAATTAAAAAAGAATAAAAGTATAGAAAGGGCAAAGGCCTCCTTCCACTTCTTCCAACCATCACGGGCCTGCGCCTCTTCTTGCCAGTTCGGGAGGAATCCGTCCAGCTCATCGCGCCATCTCTTTCGTGGTCTGCCTTCTCGGTGGAAGGAGGCCTTTGCCCAGGAGTGGGACAGAACAGGCTAACAAAAAAAAAAAAAAAAAGTATAGAGGGCCCGAGCGTGCCCGCGCCGAAAGTATGCATTTGCTGGGCTCAGGCACACATCTGTCTTTGGCACTTGCAGGCCAGTTTCTTTTGGTAAGGGTCAAATTCATCTCTTCACTTTAGCCTTGGTCTGTCACAATGTTACCGAGCATGTAGTGGGACCCAATAAACTCGTTGGTAGGTCTCCTATAATATGGAGCGTTCATGAACCAATGTGTATATGTCCAACTGTGAACGTCCTTCGGCTAAAATGATGATGATGGTGATGCAGTAACTTTTTAGCCCACAGTTTATCTATTCATATTTAAAAAAAAATACAATAAGATAACCCCAAATGAATAAGTAAACAAACAAAATCAATACTTACCTAATCACTATCTAAAATAAATTATGAGGGTCTATAAATTTCTATCGAAAGCCCATCCAAGTGGATTTGGTAGATACTCGGTATATTTAGAAATGGTCTGGACAAGCCACAAACTCAGATTAATAGATGAGGTATCTACAGGCCGAAAATCTATCTACAAAGTTATATTGAAAGTGATTACGTTAATGTCCTATTACGGATCCCGATTTTCGGAAATAATTATAACGCCTAAATATTATCTACTAGCTGGTACCCGCGACTTCGTCTGCGTCCTTATTTTTCGCAATAAAAGGTAGCCTATGTCCTTTTACAGGGTCTAAAGATTGTCTGTGCGAAATTTTATCAAAATCATTTGAGAGGTTTAAGCGGGAAAGCGTAACAGACAGAGAGACAGAGTTACTTTCGCATTTATAATATTAGTATGGATGGATACAGGCTGACTGGTAAATTAGTGACTGATACTTAAACACGTGATTATACTTAAGATAACAAACAACTTTTACTATGGTACCAAACCTGAAATCGTCAATCAGCAAGTTCTGTATACCAGCCCCTTTAGCCGAGTTGATAGTCTACAATTGTTAACGCTAGTAAACAACTCATCAAATGCATGGGAATGACTTCATTTTAATCATATTAGTAGCCAAGTTCACATCTTTCAAAATTATAGAATGAAATGTAATCGTTTCTATTTCTACAATTATCATCGCTACATCCTGCAGTTTTATGATATAATTAATTCTGTGGTTGAGGCGTTTTGATTGTAGAAAGATACTCGTCACGAAACGGTTGTAACTTGGCTTGGGAGCCAGTTAGGCGAATAGAAATGTACTGACTAGCAGATTCTTTTTCACGTTTTTTAGTTTAGTCCCATAGTAAAACATGACTACAACCACATATTTAAGTATCGGTCACTAAATACCAGTCACCCTGTATACGTCCAAACCCTTCAACATAATTTTCTGACTTCTCTGTCCTAATATTGGTAGGTACACTTAAAGCTTTAAATGAGTAAACAGTGTTTCTACCATACTTATTTACACACAACCTAAATATTGTGGCATCATAGATTATTTACCGGCAGCTGTATCCGAAATACTGCGAAATATATTCCAGTTTGTCGTGAGCTTAAATAAATAAATAATTAAATAAATAATGTCCCTGTTCAAGCTCTTTGTGGGAGGAGGGATGGTTGCGTGAGGAACGTGAGAGTCGGGACCCTCCGGGGATTTGTGAGCGAGGATTTTTCAATTTTTATTTGCGCCTGTAAGTGCTGCCACTGTATTGGAGACTGAAAATAGTTCCATTCACGTTCACACTAGTTTGTGGTGTGTTTTCGGTAAAGATAGGCTTGTTTACACGAAGCCAGTGCACTGGGGCTAGAGTGCCATTGCTTGCCTTGTCCGCGCTGTTTACACAAGACAACTAGGTTATTTCTGAATTATATTGATGGCTTACGATGTACAATGAGCGAGGGTGGCGATCGGCAGACTAAATCATGCGCTTTATTCGTGACTACCCTAGCTCCCAGTGCCTAAGAAAAATTGTTCACACGATACGAATATGAAACTATCACTAGCAGCCAGCTCTAGCTTCGTGTAAACCTTATAGCTTACCAAAGCTAATGTCAGCTGGCTGTTTGCACACGCTGGTCGGTGCCACGGATTGCGTTTGAAAAATCCCGCCACAACGCACGTTCGATGTTGCGTGTCGGCACGTCCTGCGGCCATTCGCTTAACCAAACACAATCGCCTCGTATTCTCTCATATAACGTCTGTTTCTATATATGTGGAACCTCTGTAGTGGTTCTATATATGCTGCAGAACCTAGTCGACTCTTTGCGTTACAACTGTACTGCGTTGGTTTGTACACAAAATGCAATTTTAGGGTTCGTTTTTACTCGTTAGTTTTTTGATATTTGGTCCGGAACTTTTACAGTTATTGTCATTGAAACTTGATATTTAACTTTATAAATAACATTAACCTCTATTTAATGTTATAATCATTTATCTATATAACAATTTATGTACACACAACAGAAAAAAAGACAAGAAGAAGGATACAGAAAAATAGGTACGGAGGTGATGCTTATTTCTAAAGAAATTTCTACCGGCATACCTGCGAAAAGAGAATTAGAGAAATAGAATAGTAGACTTTGTGTGTATAACAGAAAAGGAAAATTAGTACACACAATAATGTATAAATAGGTAATGAAATAATATCATTATCATCTTATTATCATTATTGTTTTTATATGATTACTAGCTTTCTGCCAGCGGTTTCGCCCTCGTGAAAGTAGGGTTCTCCGTACGAACTTCAGACCCCAATTACATGCCTTTAGGAGCTGAATTTTGAAAAACCATTTCTTAGTGTTCGCTTGCGTCATAAAAGGTGTAATATGTCAGTCAGTATGTTTCTCCTTTTATATATATAGATTATTTCTTACCACTAAAGAATAGATTTTATGATGTTATATGTCTTCATTGGTTCAATGGTACTGTGTAACCTACTTTCATAGCCAGTTCACATGCGTATGAACTTGGTCGTCGTAATGAAAATTTATGATCGGAGACAAAAATAAAGGAAACCATTATTATGTACGTGAGTATCGTCAGAGGCATACATAATTTTGTTTTTGCAATTTTTTCGAATAAAAGGCTGTGTTACTTTTTTCGATCGGTGGTTCAGTATTTGCAAAATAACAAAAATGGTACCGGGAAGTGAAAGCTGCAAATACACGGCAAATAAGTTGAACCAATAGCTGTATTTTCGGGCAGCCCCTAGCTTTGATTTTTTTATGGTGGGAAAAATCATCGAATGACGAATCCCTTGGGGGGAGCGGGAGACAGTGTCTGATAGTAGTATATACGAGTAGTATCAGTATGAGTCAAAAAAGTTGAACTAAAATCATAGATATAAGAAAGGAGACTCTTAGTTTTACTTTCAGAAGCGAACCCATGGCCTCAAAGGTTTCAGTGCTGCTGGCCTGCTGGGTCCTGCTGACATCTGCTTGAAGCGTGCGTGGAACACTACGTGCCATCGACGACTTAGGCTCGATACGGACGGTACGCTACCGATTGCTCCCTGTAACAGTCACTGTAGACGCGGGCTTGAGAACAGTTCTCAAGCCCGCGTCTACAGTGACTGGAAATTGAAATTGGGAACCCAGTACCGGATCGAACTTGGAGTGTATGAAGTGTATAACAATACTAATATTGTTTATCCCCCATATCAGAATTAGCGTGATGCCTAAATAGTGGCCAGACTTGTAAGGATAATTAACTACCGTAAATACAGACACATTTAAAGAACAATAGGTGTGCCAACGCCGTCGTTTGCTCGGGGCTCAAAAGTTTAAACCATAATTTGAAAAGAATCTGTTCAAAAGTTTTTAAGCCAATCAAAAACATCGCGTCATCGTTAATAACTATTATACTATTTGTGTTATCAGCTTCGCACTTCGTCGAGTATTAATTAATAATTATAATTAAACGAACAGGTAATTTTCCAATAAAGTTATTATGTTAACACCAATTTTATGCACTAGTAGCGGTTGTACTAGGAAAGCTGCTATGGTTAAAAGCCTTGAAACATACTTGGTTACAGTACGTTTGAGTTCGCGCTTGACCGTTATCTCACCTGATAAAAAGCGACGATGCGGTCGACGATGGAGCGCGCTTACCTAGAAGTAACCTATTCACTCTTGACTTAAGGATTCCCGGATTGTAGCCAACAGGAAACACAGACTCCGGCAAGGAATTCCACTTCTTGGCTGAATTTTTTTCCAAAACGTTTTATACGTATATGAGGGATGTCCACCGTGTACCGGTAGAGCAAAGCCGTACGTCTCTTTTAAGGCTTTTAACCCCCAAAAACCATCACGGGCGGATGAATGGAGTTCTTAAACAGAAAGCACAGTGGTGGTGAATAGAAACCAATACTTAAAAGTACCATCACTCCTGCCTACTGTTGCTAAGCTATGCTGTCCAAGGTGGTCGACTTCTTCACCACATGGAGTTCTTTTAGGATCATACCTAACCACGAAAATAAGTGGATAATTTGTTTATGAAGTACCTATGCTCTAAAATATAAACGAGTCTTTTTAGAAATCGACATTAAACCAAGATTCATAATTCATAGTTTTTGTCCAAATGTTTTTACATGATTTAACCTTGCACTTCAAATTGACGTTGACCTTGACATTTACACACACAAGACATTAATATTATAAACGTAACGTTTTCGAATGTGTGCACCTAATGGTGCGTGTGTAAGTGTGTATATTTGTTACTATTTTATGCGGTAACGGTTGAACGGATTTCAATGTAACTTAGTACGCTGGTGGATCATGTCCGGGAATAGCGTATTGGTTGGTTTTTATTTCAGGAGAATGTTCCTATGGAACAATTTTCTACTTTCACGTGGGCGAAGCCGCAAGGTAGCTGCTACCTGCGGCAAAAAACAAGGATAAAGTAATTATTTCTAATTTTACCTGTAACAGTTACTATCATATAATTTCTGAAACTCATATAAAAAAATCTATTCTAATACAAAAATAAACCCGTATAAAATATGGTTTTTATTATTTATTTGCGGCAATATTTACACTTAGTTACTATGTTTCTAAAATGAATTGAATTGAATAATATATTCAGTTAATATGTATAACTATTTTACGAATATTACAGGAATTGCTTTTGCTGAAAATTCTGAAAATGATTGACTTTTAAAAGCAATGTTCAATGGGGCTTTCTAAGACCTGCCAACCGTTCCTTTAAATAAAATATTTTCCCCGTATTGTGGGCTTTAACTCATTCATGTATAATAAAACATGTATTTTATCAGACCAGTGACGTTAAAGAGTTATTTCAATAATTTTGGGTACCTACACATTCAAGACGCCCAAATTGAGAGGCACGCGAATACAGAAAAAATGTTTGTGAACATGATTCGACGCGACAGTGCCCTTAGAAAACATTATTTGAAAGGAAGTAAAAGATCAATCGCGACACGAGAAAGGAATTTTATGCAACATTTTGTACAGTTGGCCGCTTTAACGGGCGTATGATGTAAATGTAATAAAGTAAATGGGCCTTCTTCCCCCACTCGCGTGTGGAGCCACTCCATGAGTCGCTGTAAAATATTTTTATGCTTTATTAACTTAATGTTGCTATGTTACTTCCTGTACGTAAATAAATCTACCTGGATATTTTTCTTTTGCTGTGAAAAAGTCGGTCGTTTAGTCAAGCAACACGTGAAAATTACTATGCTCTTATCAGATATTGTCTTTGTGAAATATTGTACTATTAGCGTTATGTAGAGTAGCTGTCACGGAGTAACAGAAACAAATGAATGCGTATTGTTACGTTGTTTATTATGGATGTAACGTATGGTGCGTATTGTTTCATTATTAACACACGGGAGCGGTCGTTTGACTCATTTCCCGGTGCTGAGGGAAATCTCCTCGACTGCCGTTACCATCTGCCTTCAAGTTTTCCGTCTTGCCTGTAATGGATGGTTTCATTTCCCTCCCCCTTGCCTTCGAGTGATCGGTACCCTAGCTATTAAGAACCATCGTCGCTTGACGGATTGCTAGTGTTTACATTTTAGAACCCTTTAAAATTGCTTAATTATTCCTCTGAGAGAACATTAATTTATCCAAAATCATACGCCGAAGATCAGTTGAAGGTTGAAAAAATGTTGAAATCTTCAAGCAAACTGTGGTGACACGATCGACAATAATTAGTTGGAGTGTTGAGTGCGGAGGAAGCTCAAGATTGATGGCACAGCTACAAAGGTCTGTCGGTGATAAATTGCCCGATATTAGGTCATGATTTGGGGCGGGTATTTGCCTATCGGCTTCACTATCGTTCTTGCATTTTTTGTAAGTAGGGTTGCCGTTGACGTAAAGCGAATATGAAATGAGCTTAGTTAGTTTTTGACAAACGATGTGCTAAGTAGTATTCCAAGGGCTGGTGTTCACTTACGAACATTGAGTGGTTTTGATTTCTTTTTTATTATGTGGTTAAATTCTCCCTCCTTGTCCTAACTGTTTCCTTTGCATTCAAGGATTATGACCCTTATTATAAAGCATGATGGTCTTAACCCTGCATTTTCTGTTATAAATGAATTTGGAGGTTTCTGTTTACCTTCTGATCATTAATAACATCATTCTGTTTAAGGACACAGGTGACGGAGCTCTAACCAGACCATGATACCGGTAAGGAGTTAGTCAAAGTATGCTCTGAAATATTTAGAGGTAGCTTGAACTGTGATGTTGTTATTTATATAATTATGTACTCGTAAAAGGAGAAACTGACTGAGTGAGTACAGTCAGTCAGTGTCTCTTTTTAGGAGTATATAATTATACTAGCTAGCTTCCTGAACCCAGGAAATTCGGCAATGGGTTGATTACTATCAAGCCATACCCAAATGTCCAATTCTAAAACTGCTGGGTTTAGGAAGCTGAAATTTTGCACAAGACTTCCTTTTATGGTGCAGGTGAAAAAAGGAGTTTAGGAAATACAACTCTAAGTGAATGAAAATAGGAAAAATCATTTGTATGCAATATTTTATTCCTTGGGCTTGTTTACTTGCAATTCATCATAAATAGTAACCCAAGTAAATTAGAATGGTTTTCATTTATTGTTTTACAAAACTATGGTCATAAAAATTTAATTATATGTTAATAAGCTTCCTTCTCCTAGAGAGAGGAGGCCTGTGTCCCTGCAGTGGGAACATTAAAAGGCTGATGATGATGATGAAGCTTGAAAATTCATTGTTCTTTTTCAAAACCCCTTAAACCTTATCATAAGGGTACACAATACGGTTTAACGGGTGTTAAAGTTTTAACGAAAATATTCGTACCAATAAAGTCACTGATAAAATGCGAGTATGTTAATATTTCATCGAACTCAAAAAGGAATCTGTGAATAAAACACAAATAATCTCGAATCTTACCGCAATTGGATATTCCCAACTCAAGCACTTAATTCATGAAATTTAACAGCCTCCCATTAATTTATCGTTCGTGTATATTATCAGCACCGGCCAGCCACGTCCGAGCGCAGCCCCTTATGTTAAATTAACTATAGCTTGTTTAATTGTTCTACGAAACGCTCTAAACGCAAATCAAAATCTATACTAATCCCTATATAGCAGTCCTAGAGCAACTATTACCTATTAACATTCCCCTAATATGTTCAAATGTCTTTGAATCCGTATGTGAGAATTGATCGGACGTAAAGCAATTCGGTTTATGTAAAACAGGCCTTATACCATTGAATTTATGGTTTAGTTTCGACTTTAAGTAAGATATGGTAGACTAAGTTCGGTTATTATGCAAATCATGTGCCGCGGAAGTGCCCCACGTTACCTAGTTCCCTTACTAGAGGTGAATTATGATAAATGGAATCGCGCCACTATTGAGATGACGGCTCTTCTCAAACATTTGATGGCGTCTCGTGATTTCGTGTTTAAACTTGTAGAGATTACTTGTTTAGCAAATTGAGCGTGAGAGAGTGTTGTTTTATTAAATTGTTACTTTCAGTAACTCTGTCTGTAAGTATGTTACGCTTCCACGGCTAAACGATTGAACTAATTTTGATCAAATTTAGAACGAAATAAGCTTGAGCCTCGAAGAAGAACATAAGAAAGTTTTTTTGTGGGGCATTGACTTTGCGTTCACAATAATCGATATTCACAAGAATAAAGTCGCCGAATCATTGCATTGTATTCTTCAATCCTTCGTGGTGTCCCTGCATCATCATTTTCACTTGCACCGATATTCCTCTGTTGGTTTCTGTCTTTGGTGGCTTGAAGGGTAATACGGTACAGCCAAAGTAGCTAGTCTTCTATAAAGGCTGTAAAAACCCTTAGGCTTTGTTTCCAGCTGCAGTATAACAGGTGAAAACATGTCCTAAGGCGTCCAACTTGGAATTGGTTATCTTTAATCTTCCAGCAGCGGGCGCAGTTTGAGTAGACACAAACTCACTTAGACATGTTCAGAAACCCCATTACCGGCACACAAGGCAGTTCGTTTGCGACTACAAACACCATCCGAAATTTCGGCAGTACCTACCTAGTGACACAGTTTGTGTTTCATCAACCGCTGAAAGGGCTCCACGGACCGGCCTATTCAAGAGAGGGGATGCGCAAACAACGCTCCAGATCACGTATGTTTACGATCCTCTAATTTCATCCAATCACTGTCAAGATACGGAACACTACAGCGGGTAACGACCTTATTTACTTACTAAAGTCTGTAAACTATGTTTGTCACTTCAACATTCACTATGGTAGCTGGTAAATGTGATCACGCTTCTGACGTTTTCAAAGTGTCGAGTCAATTAATTTTATTTTAATATCTACAATATCATTTCTTTCCTCTACAATTTGCTTTAATTCATTTTACGACGAAAATGTCTGAAATTGTTCTTTTCCGTAAAATAGTTGGATAACTTGACAGAGTTCATTTCGCTGGGCCGTTCATTATCTTCGGCTGACAGATTTGTGAGGGCCGCTCCATCAATCCAATTAGGCGGAATCGAGAAAAATCACGAAAAATTCCGAACACTCTAGAGACAGTCTGGGATGATATATAATTTTGGAAAATAAGCTATTGATCAAATTACTTTATTTATTGAATATTTTTTAATCCAACAAGGGAATAGGAGTAACCTACTTACTTTCTTCAAGCTTATTCGACCGTTTCGTAAAGCAAGTTAGGTGAGGAAAGACTTTCCTCGTTTTCAATAAACTACTTCAATATATTATCGCAGCTGGAACATCAAAGCTTACCTTACGTGGGAGATGTGTGTGAAAGACATACTTAATTTACTTTGCGTCAGGAATAAGCTCGTTTCGGCATACCATCTGCATTTTTGCGTATAACATTTTACCGACCAACTTACATAATAAATGAGGGTTCAGCGCCAAAAACGGAACTAATGGTGTGTACTCAAACCGACATGAAAAAATACTCACGACTACCATTAATTTTCATTTCGTTCTACGACCGAGGATTGGTGTCTTAAGGAAAGTAAGTGCGAGATGCGAGGGCGAAAGTCATTTCACTGGTGTGCAAAATAGTTTTCCCGGAATAGGATTTACTGAAACCTGTGCAGGACATTTTACTTGATTAAATTGCTGCATTTTTTTGGATTAGCGCGGTGAGTGATTATATTTGGCTTGTTTGTGTAAAACCCGGAAATAAATGGATCAAATTAAATAATCTTTTTTTTTAACTTTATGTTAACTTCATTGCTGTCAATTGTAATAAATTTTGACAGAGCCCGTGCTTACCGTGGTTTCCACCACGGTAAGCACGGGCTCTGTCAAAATCGTCGGATTCGTCGGAATTCCGATCCCGATTTTCCAATCGGGATCGGAATTCATCTCTCTCGTGCGGCCACCTTCTTTGCTTTCTAGCAGAAGATATATGGTGTTCAAGCGTTTGCGTAAACACAGGTGCACTCTTTGTTCCTTTACTTTCATATCCCCATGGGATGCAAAATCCGCAGCTTCAGGTGGTTGTAAAAGAGGTGATGTTCAAACCCAATACCACTTTTTGCCTCAACCGAGGATTAAACAGCATTTGCGACCATCAGACCAACAAGGCAGTTTAGTACTAAGGAAGTTATGAGAAAATCGCGTGACAATGTTTTTGTCCCACTTAAAAATAGTTTTTAATCAAGTAACGAAGTAAAATTACCATTATCTTTAATAGACAGGCAATAAGGCCTGCATGAAGTAGTTTCATTACAAGTATTAATAATTTACGTACCTGTAACTGACTATAGAGCGTATCCATTAGGTGTACAATTGAATAATTACGTGATGTTTAGAATGCAAACTCCGGATTGTATTTACACATCCCCGAAGCGGACTGCCCGCATATTATTATATTATGTATGTAAAGTTGTGTAGGTAGCTATGTTGATTCCTCACGACTTTATAATCGCTCGTAAGCCTGTATTGTGTAAGGATTGGTATATTTTATTTTACAAGAAGTAGGTAATTCCATAAATCCACAAAATGTAGTAAATTGTAAATTATCGCAGAATTATACACCACTGACACCTAAGCAAAGATTGAACTTGTGTTATGGGGCTCTCTAAAAATGTAAAAAGGTCGATACATCAAAACTTCGGAGTCTTAATAATTTTAAAAGAAAACAAAGATGATTAAAACAGTAAAAAAATAAATGTTTCCTAATCGGGTTTCCCTCAGTGATTCTTTTTGCCCCGGCTTGAGACCTTCAGGGTAAAGGAGGTTGAAGGACGCAGCATTTGTTTCTAATTAGCGAGGGATTCAGCTAATTAGTTACGCAAGTATGTATGAGTTGTTTGTTGTTTTCACATTTACGTTTATGATCTATTACGAGTACATGTGTTTATATGTTTACTGTTTGTTCTTGTCGTTCCTATTATTACCGGCATTATTTCCGCAGAAGTACCTATATACCTTAAGGGTTTGATTTCTTTTGTTTAATTATATAAACTAGTGTCTGAATGCGATATTACCCTCAGGTGGCCTGATGGTAAGCAGTGACACATTCGTTGATGGTGAAACACACTAGCTTATAAAGAACTTACCTTTTATAAACTACTCTAGCCTTGAAGAGAACTAAATTATAAACGGACGGAAGACCCGTAGTAAGTTAATTTCAATATTTAGTATTTTTTTTTTTATTTTTGAATATATGTTTAATTTTTCGTAGTATTTGCGTATGAGCACACATTTCATAATTATACCCAAGGCATCATCATCTTCCTGCCCTTGTCCCGTTTTATTTGGGGTCGGCGCAATATGTCTTTTTCTTCCATTCTGTCCTGTCACCCGTCTCGCTATCACTACCTCCTCTTTCTTTCATATCCCTTCTCACACAATCCATCCATATTTTCTTTGGTCTCCCTCTCCCTCTCCATCCATCCACATGTATACTCATGGCTTTTTTTGTAACATGCGTTTCATCCCGCCTTTTTACATGGCTGTACCAAGACAGACGGTTCCCTTTCAACTTTTCAGTCACTGGCGCCACTTTCAAACTTCCTCTAATATACTCATTTCTCACTTTATCCATTCTCGTCACACCACACATCCATCTCAACATTCTCATCTCTGCTACATGCAATCTCTTTTCATCCGTCTTTTTCATAGCCCAACATTCTGACCCATAAAGTAGGACAGGCCTTATCACGGACTTGTAGATTTTACCCTTCAACTTGAGGGGCATCCGTGGGTCAACCCATAGTATAAGTATGCCCAAGTATAAGTTATAAGTATACCCAAGGCATATATTCCGAAAAAAAAAACACACATTTTCTTAGATTCGTATAGTAAATATTGCGATAATACAGATAAAACAACACGCAAACATATAAATGAATAACATGTATTAAAACGGATAATATGAATAGATTAATATCCCGTATATATAAAATTTATTTTAACTCATAATTCTAAGTCATTCGAAGATATTCTAGATCCAGATGTATAACTAATGCCATAAAACGACAATTTCATAAACATAACATACATCTGTTTGCATATTAACTTTGCTGTTTCATTTTCTTTTATCCGTGGCTGTGTTAGGACTTACTACCATCTGGAGGTTCGCAAATTGAAAGAATTTTTTGGTAAAATTATTACCGTGATAAATATACTAGTAAATTAATTTACTACGTTTTATCAAACCAAGTTAATGGCCAGTCTTACACGCGGTTTCCGAGAGCCGATCAACGTAAAAATCAACTAACTACGTGTCAAATCTCTTGTGAAGTGTCATTGACGTATTTATAGCATGGTCAGCGACTTGGATTTGATTATCTTGTTAGTTGACAGCGATGTCAAATCTTTTATAGAAATGGCATGTTAAATGTCATGCCATAGATTTGTTTTTTTTTTTTCGAAGCATCGTTTCAACAACCGATGTTAAATTGAAACATTGTTATTTTAACAGTTGTGTCATTTAAATGACAATTTGATCGGGCTGTCAGGAACTCGGTATAAAAAAATGCTATAATTGGAAACTTGCCGTTGCCGTAAAAAAACTAGTTAACTACTAGTTTTTTTTAATTTACTTATCAACGTATAATCATGGCAACGTACCTATAATTCTGACGATTTTGACCTCTGATATCCCATTCTTTAGCTTTTCGTGTTGGTTGTGACCTCAGATATGCTGCTCTATTATGCGCCCTTAGTTGACTTTTATATCTAACGTTGACCAAAAAACTCCAGACTTCAGAGTGAATTTGTCAAAACTCCAATATAATAACGAGATTAAAGCTATTGGTGATCTAGCTTTGTAGATGTCACGTTTTCGATCCAATTCCTACCTCCTTTTATCTTCAAAGGCTTGCACGACTTGCTATAACTGGATATGACATCTCCATTCAGGTCGATTTTGTGCCTGTTTGTCCTATCGTGGGGTCAATATTGCATATAATATACAAATATCGCAAACCGTTTACTTCACAAAGAAGTTACAGGGTGTGGTGTTTAGTCAGTAAGAGTCTGACTTTGTTTCCCGCTCCACCCAAAAGCGGGATTCATCATTGGATGATTTTTACCATAAAAAAATACGTTCTTCCAAATTTTCACTTTATGATCTACCAGGGTCTTATTAAGAAAAAATACAGTAATAGCATGATATTTTTTTCTAATTTGTTTGGCAAAAGGTAAAATTGGGCGTTTTACTTTATTTTCAAGATCTTGTACAAACGAACCCATTTTAATTCTGAAAGATTTATTTCTTACGTTATCATAAACCAACGGTTTTTACAAATACCCGATGACTGCATAAAAACATTTTTCTGTCTTTCTTTAAAATAACTGTATCCTGGAAATAAAAAAATATTATTATTATTAAAAAAAAGTAGTTAAGATAATTTTTTTTCTTTATTATTATTACAAGAACGTTTAGGTAATGTTCTTTCCAAACGTATTTTTCGCCACCGACTGTGAATATACTTACTGACAGCACTGTCAATGTGAACGTGGACTCAGTATTCTGTATACGTTTACACCATTCCGACAGTACGTTATAGCGTAGAATGCGTTACTTGTATAATCAAAAGAGAAGGCTTGCCACGCGTACACGTAGAGTAACCGACAAAGTACTACTAATTAGTGGGTCGAGCATCGATTATTGTAATAGTAACTTTTTAACGTACGTTAAGGCCGTCATTTTGTGAAACAATCAATTTTTCGGGTTAGCGCCACACACGCCCCACACACGATTGTAACTTGGCTAGGGGAGCAGGAGGTCGAAGCCTACTGGGCCTTCGGTTCTGCGAAAAAGAACCACAGTGCCTTGGAATGAAGACAAAAGAATGTACAGGAGAGACATCTCCAGTCCTCTTGCTCGCTTCGCTTAAAGGCTGGAGCTCATTACATAATTTCTCATAAAAAAATGCTACATTTCTACACAGACAATATTCCACAATATACTTCTTATTTCATTCAAGAATGTAAACATAAACATTAACGACTACTAGGGCATAACATTTATTTCGTAGCAATCACACGACAGTATCTACCTCGCTCCTCAACTATCAACGCCTTCCATGTGGCCCACTTCAATCTTATGTCAATAATCACAGCCAGTGTGGGTCATAAAAGCTAATAGCCAATTTTATGGTCCAATCTATAAAATCTCGCGAAATAAAACTGAACTATTAATAAGATATTGACATCTTTCCCAGCTCATGAAAATACTCTGTTTATCGACAAAATACTAAAATGTTTCCATTTTATTTGGTATTTGATTCTTGTTTTATTTCGAACATATTCGACCTATAAAAGAGTGTTGTTTGATTAAGAGAAACCTTTTTAAATGTTGTTGTTTATTTCGTTATAGTACTCTCATTTGAGTTTCTAAGAATAAAATGTTTTCTTTGTACCAACTTTTATGTCGAACTTAAATATTTCACACTTTCACAAAAGTGAGTAAAGAAAATGTTACTTTTCTTTTTAGACTTCTCAGTCCAAAACTAAACAAAAGTTTATTTGCGAAATGATAATGAATGGTGGCAATGTTTGAAAGGCTAACCGCAGTTATAGAATATCGTCATCCAATAGGGGAAATCGAGGCCCTAAGGGAAAATCAAGGCAAAGAAGAAAAAAAGGATTGGGTTTTGGTCAGTAAAAGTGGTTTGTTCCCACTAGTTCTACTGAACAGTTCTACGGTAGAACTAATGGGAATTTTTTTCCCACTAGTTCTACGATAGTAGGTATAACAAAATAGTAGAACTAGTGGGAACAAAAATTCCCACTTGTTCTACTGAACAGTTCCACGGTAGAAGTAATGGGAGGCTCTATACCCACTTGTTCTACCTGTTTCATCGGTAGAACTAATGGGTTATTTTGTTCTCACTAGTAGGTACTACGTTTCGATAGGTTCTAGAAATGGAAGTAAAGTACCAAATATGCCAGTTGTTGGTGACGAGTGAAGACAATTGTGATTAGTGATCTGTGATTAGTGATCTGTGATTAGTGATTTGTGATTAGTGACAGTAATTAGCGATTGGACACGTAAGTTAATTAGTATTAATTATTTTTAAGGACACGGACACGTTTGTCAATCACGTAGAAGTAATAATAACTTGTACTATGATAACATTCAACAATTGTGAATATTAGTCAATTCTGTATAGTAATTAGCTCAAAAGTTGTTAATAACGCTGGGTAAAATCACCAGACACATTTTCCAATAAGATTTATGTCAGTATCCTTATCAGATTAACATTTAGAATCCCTTTAGTGTGACAATAGAGATGACTTTACCCATCAAAGAATAATATTTGTACGTAAACAACTGTAAAATAGCCGTAAGTCTGCATATTGTATACCATTTTAAAGGAAATAACGTAAAGATTTAGATACAACATAAATAAGACCTGAATATTGTAAAAACAATAGATATTTAACCCCAGGACCATAAATAGTTAAATGAAAGTAATTGTACAAAACAGTTTAAAAACCATGGCTCTCGTTATGGTAAAGTTTGGAAGTAAATTAGCGAGCATGGAATTTTGATTTTTGTCGTCTCCGGTCCTGACAAGTTTTCTCTTTTTGTGAACCAAGAAATCAAGAATAAAGAAGATTGAACCTTAAGATCAGTGTTTTCATGAGAATCCCCAACACCAGTTATATCTCAATAGCTATTAGGTTTATAAGAGATGCTAGCAAAAGTGATGCAGTGACCGCTTCTTGGACATCCACTATTTCATCGTCGGATAGCAGGTTGACAATTTCCATCGACGATGGCAGTGAAGGCACTTCTGATGATTCATCGTCTAGCATAGGTCGAGTTGGAAACTGCCGGGTTTGTTAATGTGAATATTATTACTTAAAAGGGAACGTGTTTTTTGTTTATGAAAGTAAACGTTTCCGTTTTTCATTCAATCAGAACAAACCCGTCAGTTTCCAACTCGACCTATGTATGCTAGACGATGAATCATTACAAGTGCCTTCACTGCCATCGTCGATGGAAATTGTCAACCTGCTATCCGACGATGAAATAGTGGATGTCCAAGAAGCGGTCACTGCATCACTTTTGCTAGCATCTCTTATAAACCTAATAGCTATTGAGATATAACTGGCATATTTGGTACTTTACTTCCATTTCTAGAACCTATCGAAACGTAGTACCTACTAGTGAGAACAAAATAACCCATTAGTTCTACCGATGAAACAGGTAGAACAAGTGGGTATAGAGACTCCCATTACTTCTACCGTGGAACTGTTCAGTAGAACAAGTGGGAATTTTTGTTCCCACTAGTTCTACTATTTTGTTATACCTACTATCGTAGAACTAGTGGGAAAAAAAATTCCCATTAGTTCTACCGTAGAACTGTTCAGTAGAACTAGTGGGAACAAACCGTAAAAGTGTGATATCTCGATCCAAAGTCATTAAATGATCACCAAAATAAAAACCATGAGTCTATCTTTTATTATAGCTACATTTCTTATGTTAAACTAGCGACCCGCCCCAGCTTTGCACGGGAGGCGATATTAAATATAAATATATATTGCATATCTTGTACATAAAAAACCTTCCTCTTGAATCACTCCATTAAAAAAACCGCATCAAAATCCGTTGCGTAGTTTAAATCTATAAAAAAAAAAAACTAGATCTAAATATACATAGGGACAGCGGAAAGTGACTTTGTTTTATACTATGTAATGATGATGAAGATATTCCTTTGTTTTTCATAACCTAGCTGAAAGAAAGAACTGTCACATAACATTACCTCGAGGAAAAAAATATCATAAAAAAGCCTCCTATATTTCTTTATCACCTCGAACAAAGAACAGTAAAGGTATGTAATTTATCAGCCAGTGTCCTTCTAAGAAAGTAAATCCGGGCAATCACTCTTAGCAATTATCCTCGATTTTTTTGGAGGAGACTAATTAGTTGAATGGACTGAGCCGTTCAGCTTAATTAACTTTAATGATAAATGATGGCGACGAGGACGTAGACTTAGTTGATTTAAGCCGAAAAGTAAGAGTTTTGGGACTTAAAGCTGGTATTAATAAACTTCTTTTATATCTAGTTTGAGCTTGGGTTTCTTTTTTTGTACGAGATTTATGAAAAATAAATTAATATTAGTAGTACATTTAGTTTTCTTTCATGTGCCCTTTTATAAAGTTGTGTACTGAAAACGTGTTTTTCTTTTTATACAATTTTTGAAAAGGTGAATGAAGAAGGTGTCTTTTAAGATTTGTAAGATAATTATAACAACTAAACGGTTAGACCGATTTGGGTGTTTTGTATGTATATTTAAGGGTGTTCCTGGATGATTTAAAAACACAATTGGAGCCTGTAGGAAGTGCTGTAATCGTTTTTTTTTATCCTAACAAAAAGCCCGCGGTCCAAACAACAAAGGGTCACGCCACACGAAACTCGATGCAATTACTGCGCCTCTAGTCAAATTACAATCGTTTCGTTAATGTCGACCGCTTGGAGTTGGCCACAACTTCAGTGCCTTTATTCTGACCACGTAACTGAGCATTGAGATGACTTCAGAAGAAAGGAAACTAAAGCGTTCGACGTTAGCGCAATTATTGTAACTTGGCTAGGGGGGTTTTCACATCCGCCACTTGCACAAGAATCGCTTTCTATCTTTTTTGGTTGAAAATCATTAAGAAAGTGTTAGATTGCCTAAACCTGGCTATACAAGGGCCACCAACTACAACCACAATACGTAGCCATCGATCTATTTCCGTTAGTTTTCATACAATTTAGATGGACTTGCACACATGGTACCTATTTACGACACACTCGCCACACTCTATAACATTATTGCTCGCTTTTTGTGGCCGAGATCGACCACAACACGCTACAATACACCGACACACACTAGTCAAGCTATACCGCACGCTTCACTAATTATTTATTACACGGGCGTAGTTCTTATTTAGAATAATGGATATAGAACTATTTATATACCTATTAGAAAAAAACCGTCTCGTTAAACATTGGCTAAAAAGAATAAAGTTGCACCGGCAGCAAGTATCTTCTATCGGCCACAAGTGAAGGTCGAGTATGGCTCATGTGTTACCAGGCTAAAATCCACAATAATCAAACGAGGAACGAGGAGGAGTGGCAGGCGGTCGCCTCCTTCTGCGAAACAGTAATGCTAGCAAAGGAAGAGGCCGACCGCATTCTTCCGTGATTTCGATCTCGATTTCCGGCCATAGTATACGCGGGCTTGCGAGCGAGCTATGGGTAGCCCGCTGTCAGATCGCCTGGTAACAGTCCGGACCGAACCCAAGTCGTCAACGACGTGCACTGTCCTCGGGCGCCTCAAGGAGTTGTCAGCAAACTGTAGGGGCCCAGCAAGGATAAGCTAGCCACTCAGCGTCAATGTTTCTAGAATTTTGAGATTAGATTGTACGTGTACATCATTCATCATCATCATCATCATCAGCCTTTTAATGTTCCCACTGCAGGGACACAGGCCTCCTCTCTCTGGGAGAGGGAATGGGCCATAATCCACCACGCGGACCCAGTGCGGATTGGTGGATGTCACATGTCTTCGAATTTTTGGTTCTAGGACATGCTGGTTTCCTCACGATGTTTTCCTTCACCGTTTTGAGAGCAGTGGTGATGAAATAAATTACACAAAGTAATGCGCCTGGCTGGGTTTGAACCCGCGACTTACGACTCGTAAGTCGGGGCCGTTACCACTCGGCCACCACTGCTCACTCATTGCAAACATCATTGTACATCATTGCAAAGGTCAATTTACCTATCTCTTTATGACTAGTTCCTGTAATACCGTCAATATTCTACGTATTATTAACTCAAGCAAATACCCGAGTATTAATTCCAGAAATGATTTCGTATTACCGGTAGATTATTGGATTTCAGAAACTGATGTTGACAGATCATTATGTCGCAAGTTATCTTATTTGAGTAATTGATTACAGGTAGCTGACCACTTTCGCCTAATTAATGGATTGCTGTCTCACCACAATCGAGTACCGAATCTACTTACCTTGTTAGGAATCGATCTGGAATCCCGGGAAAGCTTGTGCAGATTTTTTTATCAATACCACACACTTTTTATGTATTTCTGTTCGATGTGTACATTCACAAACATGTGAAATCTGTTTTTTTTTGTTGATATAATTAATGAATGCTTGACTGCGATTCCACATATATATAGTTTTGAAGGGAAACCAGAGTCTAAGAGGCCAAATCTGACACGGTTTCCCGCCCCGCCCAAGGGCCAAATTCGTCATTAGATAGAAAATATACCACATATATAGTAATATATGATAGTAAGTAGTAAATAGATAGTAGTAGTGATAAAATCGTTGTTAGTGTAGCGCAATAATTTATTAAGAACTTTTTTTTATTTGCTATAAACTAAAGCTTGATTGCAATCCCACCTGATGGTAAGCATACAAGCCTGATGCTATCGTTGATGGAGAGACACACTAGTTTATTAAAAATACGTACACAAGATACAATATGGAATAACTATCTGTAATTAAGGACATAAAAAAATGTCTGTGCGGGAAAAAAACCCGCACCGCGTAACATTGCACCGCATTTTTTATTTTTTTTTGAGACGTGTACTGTTAAAACAATATCCACTCACGTCTCAAAAAGAAAGAAAATTAAATACATCTTGTAAGTTTTTTCAACTTATATTTTTCTTGAAAGATAATAATATTAGAATAGACAAGCCTACTTTCTGAACTACGCGAACAAACTTGGCTTCTCTAATAGAATATTCCTAGTTCAACTTCAACTTACGGACTTAAGCCAAGAAAAGTCGTTCTGTTAAACTTGATCGTAATATTATATAAGATTTTATAAGTAGAACTGAATTGACTGGACTTAATTCCAGATAAATTTTCATCAAGAAAGCCCGAGTATTCAGTATTGAAATCAATTGTGTCAATTCCAGATAGCTTAAGTGTTGATTGCTTTATTGTTTAATATTGGTAAAGTTCAATTTCATTCGTTTGTGGATTTACGTTGCTCTTTATTGAACACACATTATTCTGAAAGTTTACGTCAGTGAGTATGAAAAAGACTTGCACTGTTCTTTACTTATTATTGAAATTATATAATAATAATAAATATATAATGTTCGACAATTATCACACAACGCCGTCTAGTCTCGAGCTTGTGTTATGAGTACTAAACAACTGATAAACATACTTACATATTTCTATAATATTTTAATTAAATCCTGACACAGAAGAAATAATCATCACACAAACATTTGTCCTGAGTGGGAATCGAACCCACGACCTGCATAGCAGTCAGGGCCACTAACTACTAGACTAACAGGCCAGTCTAATTTTCAAAATTCATCAACTGCTGTAGCTTGAGTCGACGTGGCTAAACTTAGTGTGGCCACAATAGCCTCTGACAGGCCCTGTGCATCTTACGTCCAAATTGCCGTACTGAAATAGCCGTTGTAATTTAGATTTTTCACATTTAGAATTCGGATTTTGATCTTTAGATTGCTTTTGGTCATTGCTGTTCCTGTGATTCACTGACAACATCAAAGGTTTTCTACCACACAATAAGTAAAAAAAAAATGTAGGGGCTCATCGGAGTCAAAGTCTCATGCAGTGATGCCAACTTAGCTACTTTATAGCTAGATCTAGCTAGATTTTGGAAGCGGAGCTACAATTTAATGAAACTTATAGTTAAACTTTTACTACTATACGAATCTCGATAGCTAGCAGATGTGTTTTATTAAATTGTAGCTATCCGCTACAGAAAACTAGCTAGTTCTAGCTATAAAGTAGCTAAGTTCGCATCACTGGTCTCCTGGAGCCATGAGTTAATTTTTCACCAAAAAAAAAAACCACATAACTGACTTATATTAGTATCACAGACAAAAGGTCCAAAACGTAGATTTGAACCCAACAAATTCAAATATATGACAGTAACACAGTACACATTATTGGAGGTATATGTCGGTTCATCAACGGTAATGACTACAGTAACAAAGTACCATAGCACACTAACAAAGTACCTGTTACACATGTTCCATTTGTGGCGCGCACTGCTCCTGCGCTCCTCAAGGAGTTGTCAGCGAACTGTAGGGGCCCAGCAGGGTCGAAGCCTCATGGAGCCATAAGTTAATTTTTACCCATAAAAAAAACCACACAACTGACTTATTAGTATCACAGACAAAAGAGCCAAAAAGTAGATTCGAACCCAACAAATTCAAATATATAACAGTAACACAGTACACATTATTGGAGGTATATGTCGGTTCATCAACGGTAATGACTACAGTAACAAAGTACCATAGCACACTAACAAAGTACCTGTTACACATGTTCCATTTGTTTGTGTCACACCGCTCTCGTTAATTCGTTTCTACTAAACAAGGCTCGGTTTCATTGATTTTGTAAAGGTAGCTTTGTTTGCTTTATTTTAGATTACAGGGATTTGTTGATAGAGGAGGAAAGTGTTTTGAATCGAAGATTCCCTATTTTGTTTCTAAAGTTCAAAGTTTTGTTTTTAGAATTTTATTATATTTTTTTGCTAGGTATTACAAAAAAAAGTAAGTAAAAACATATTTTTTTCACAAAGAACAAAGAAAAGAATAATATAAAATGTTAATTAATTAACATTTAATTAAGTAACTCATAATAAACATACAATATAAAACCATAAAAAAGGTTTGCATAAGGCACGAAAAGGTCCTACCTCAACGTGCACTAAAAAAAAGCAAGCCGCGCTGGTATTCTGATAAGGCTTGTAATGCTAAAGACAAGCTCCCGGGTACAGACCAAGCCCCCGTTTTCCTTCAGGTATAACTATATATTCGTGTATAACGGTCACTGTTTCTGCAGCTTGAAACTTTGCGCACAACCATATGCATCAAGACGAATATCAGTGTCATAATACGGGCGATTTCGCGCGTCAAGCGGTACTAACATGCTTATATTGTTATCTTACCAAAACCCAGCACCATGTCAAGTTTGGTCTTAGTACAGAAAACAATGCAAACCACTTAGTTAGCGTCAGATGTGGGTACATAACGACGTGGTCTCAATGTGCGCCGCGACGCATATCAGAGTGTCGGTAATACGGGCGATCTGTCAGTGACACGCCGCGCGGCACTAATGTGGTTATCTGATCGTGATTCCAGTTGTTTACGTACGTGATCGTCCTGCGGTCCTGTCCTGCTAATGAGTAATGCATTATGAACTACTAGCTGGTACCTACGACTTCGTCTGTGTCTCTTAATCCCCTTTTTTCGCAATAAAAGGTGCCTATGTCCTTTCTCAGGGTCTAAAGAATGTCTGTGCCAAATTTTATCAAAATCGTTTGAGAGGTTTAAGCGGGAAAGCGTAACAGACAGACAGACAGACAGAGTTACTTTCGAATTTATAATATTAGTAAATAGTATAGTAAGGAAGTATGGATGGAACATATTTGAGTTGCAAGATGTGCGGGCATGTTGATTCGTCTTACTCTTTCCGAAGTCGTAGTAATCCTAAGTTTGAGTTTCGCTTGCACTGACTGGACTGGTCCACTCAAATCTGTGTGAATCTTTATTACCTTTGGGGGATGGCATTCTCAATCTTGGAGGCGGCGATCTCTCGCACCGGGCCTTGGTAGAGTGAGGAACTGAGGAAGAGTGGCAGGCAGTTGCCTCCTTCTGCGAAGCAGTAATGCTAGCAAAAGAAGGGGCAGACCGCATCAGGCAAAGGCAACGGCGCTTACACTTTCTTGCCGCCGTAGGTGGGTATAGGCTTGCGGACGGCGAGCAATGGGTAGCTAGCTGTCCGCCCATCCGGTAACCGTCCTGACCGAGCCCAAGTCGTCGACTGCGCGCACTGTTCCCATGCGCGTCAGTGATTTGACAGCAATTGTAGGGGTCCAGCAGGGTCGAAGCTTTCTGGAGCCAAGGGTTAATGCGAAAGCGGAACACCGGGGTCCTGGAACGAAGGCAAAAAGGTAAGGTGGGTCGTTTAGTCAGTTGAAGTATGACGTTGTCTCCCGCCGAAGGGCAAAAGAAACCTTAGGGGATGCCATTCTTCTATCAGCGCAACACAAATATGTTAAAATTTTGGTATTATTAAGATAAACTTGGAAGCTGTAGTGCATGTTTACGAATTCTATATCCTTTGTGAGTTTATTGTCGTTTACTATGAGCCGTTTAACGTTCACAGAAATATAATAGGTATGATCCGTTTCTGTGACCAGTATAACTCACCTTTAGATCGATGCTAACAGGTAAGACTTATCTAAACTTTGAAATACGAACAGCTACCATTTTCAAGAGTAAAGCATTTCGCGGATTTCGTTTTCAAGTTCTGTTTATTGTTTAACGTTGCTAGAAAGCTCGAGTTACTTTAACGAGTAAAAGAAATATCTAGGAACTGAAGATTCATTTCATTGTTTTGCGTAAACTGATTTCGTATTCATTTTATCTTCATTAGATTGAAGTTAAAAACACAATACTTTACAAAGTGCATTTTTGTAAATATTTTGTACGGTTGAGGAATATTAAAATCATAGATATTGACCTACAAACTATGTATAAATAAATGGCCGTTGCAGACAAAGGATTCTGGAGTGATGGCCGCGTACCGAAAGACGCAGCGCTGGAAGGCGTTCTACAAGGAAGACCGATGACCAGGTGAAGATTGCAGGAATCTGATGGATGCAAGACGCACAGGACCGAAACATTTGGTGGAGGTCTATGTCCAGCAATGAACGTCTTTGTGCTGAAATGACGATGAAACAAGCATAACTCAATGTTAAAGTCACAATACAATTTACAACAGAGCACAAAATAAAAAAATAATTTTCCACAATGTTTCAATAAACAGCTCTTTTTCACCTCATACACGAAAAATGGAAACCTCGACGGTGAAAAAGACTGTCCAATACATTTACTTCGTCATGTGAACGCTTTATGCAGTTTCACAGCAATCAATAATAATGAGGGTTAATAAAAACCCTGATTGGATAGGAGCAGTGCAGGCAGACAATCGGATTAAACACGTGAACAAAATGGATATACCGTGGTGCAATTTGTACTTATATCGCCGCTGTTGTTCCAATGTTTAACTAACGAGTGGTTTCATTATTTACTGTCGGGTTGTGTTGGTTATTTAGTTGTATTTGTACGGAGTTTCCTTGTGTAATCGAATCAAGAATCAAGATATTCGTATGAAAACCAAAGACACCAACATAACCTGAAGAATCGACCAACTTAATTGGCAATAGGCTTTTTTTTCTGCTCAAGTAGGTCTCACCTCTACCGTGTGCTCCAGCGTGTCCTCTGGATAGTCCATACAGTGGTGCACCCGGGCGTCACTTCCGCACGAATCCCGTTCGGGTACCTCCCGAACTTAGCCTATCCGATGAGCACCTGCGTCATATGGAAGGCGAAGACGGCGTGAGGTCTTTCCAGCCAGGCCTTAGAACTAATTGGCAATAGGCTGGGAACATTGCTCGCAGAACAGACGCTCAATAGCTCTGAAAGGTTTTGGAGAAGTGTTTACATGACGGAAGACATACCCTTGAAAGGCCTGTCAAAGTGGACTGATGATCTTTTGAGTGATCCGAGAATCCGATGGATGCGACACGCACAGGTCTTATAACTCACTAGGTGTCTTTTTTGGCTAAAATTATTTATTTATGTACTTTCTGTACGTTAAGGAATATCATGTCTAATAAACGATTTCCTGATGTAATTTAAATTTTCCATGGTCCTCAAGACTCTTTTGTAATTTACAAGCACTCTTCGTCGTGGATTAAATTAAATTGTATAATATGAAAATATTCCGTACTTTATAAATTTCGAGAAGGAAATAAAATAACGTCCCAGATTTTGCAATAATAATTATATTTTTAATGAAAAACTTGTATTACGCATAATTTTAAAATAAATTCCGATGACGAGTTCAACATATTCTCATTAAGATAAAACTTGCTCATCACAGTTAAAGCGTGGACGAACTCACATTCACGTAGCAGAAAACATAACATTAATTAAAAACTGTATCACAATATATTGGTTTCGTTCCGACCATTCGAATTTTTCTTATAAAAGCGCTCACGTCGGGTTTGCAACGAGAGGAAAAAAGGCTATTGCTATTAGAACCGCATTGCTCGTTCATCAGAGCAATTCCTGCGGTACAGTAGAGGAAGTATTGCTGATGTTCTTTTTATTTTAGCACTAAGAGTACAATACATTCGTTACAAGTGGTACGTATTCGCTCTTAACCACCCTACGGTTCAATCCGCTTGATTGAGTGGCTCAGCGAACCGTCCGGACCAGATTGAGTTATTTGTTATTAGAAACGTTCAAATAGTCCCTTTGTATTTATTTACTTTTCGAAACGAATCGGCACGCTTTTAAAACTCCGCGGACAAATAAGGAGCAACTCGGAATGAATGTAAAGCTTCATAAACTTTTCGCAACAACTGCTAATGGAATTGGTCGAGATTCGAACCAACTTTTTTTCGAAACAAAGAAAAATGGTTGCTCATAACAAGCTCTCCGCTTCGTGTTGATATTTAACTGAAATGATTTTCAACGTAATCCGAGCAAACAAACACAACTGAACCGTTTTTTAAACGAAACACAAATAGTTTCACGCTGAAAAGCGATTAGAAAAAAAATGGAACGAATTACTTTTCAATTGAAATCCAACAGTGAAACTTTTGTAAAAGTGATTGAATCGTTTGAATGGCGCCTTTTTATATGGCTACGAATCGAATTGCGAAGGATTCAACATTACCCGAACTGAAGGCGATACGTAAGCGCTTTCCACAAACGATAAAGGTTTAACAAAACTCGTTCGCGTTTCGTTTTTAAAATAGGAAGCCGATACACTGTTGCAGAACATTGATGGAGCTATCTCAAACGAGATCGGGGACTCTATGGTGCCGTCCGGCTATTCCGATGCAATGTTGCAGCGAACTCGGGCACAGATGCTATTTAAAATCAAATACGTGTTTGACGCCGGTGTACGTGTTTGACGTTGGGTCCTGCCAGTATTAAACTATGTATGTATTTTTGATTTCAAATTCGATATTCGAAACTCACAGAATAAAACGAATTATAGTGAGTTTTCTATCGCGATTAACGATGTAAATAGGATGAATCTAAAATATCCTCCTCATCCTAATATTTTAAAGACGAAAATTTGTAAGTGTGTATATGTTTGTTATTTCATAAGCCTCGAACAGCTACACAGTTTTAGATGAAATTTCTCAGATAGGTATGTCATGTCTAATACATTAGATATATTTTCCCGCGGGTATGTTTTCTTGACACAATATTCTACTTTCACGCAGGCTAGCCTGGGTGCAGCTAGTCCTAGAAAGAGCAAAGAAAGAATAGGAATTTATTTGGCACAACACAAAGCACAGATAACATTTAGGTAAAACAAAAAAAAGAAGAAAATATACAGTTGTGTGGCCCCCGGCAGAACAGAATAGAATAGCATATTGGTTTTTATAATTATTATTTGAGTTTCAGCAATTTGCTGAGCGCTGGCAGCATATTTTTAATTAAAAAAAAATGTTGCTCTTTAAAAAAAAAAAAATGGAGGATACTCCACAATTTTTTTTCATGAGCGATGGAGAGGAGATTCTACAGCGGATAACGAAGCATAACCCAGTTCCGTGCTAGGAGTTAACCTGTGTTACAGACACTAGGAAATGCTCCATCACCTCACTAAAACGTCACCTTATACGTCAATAAATACTAAAAAAATAATCTTAAGATTATTAAAGAGCAGGCTAACAGTTTCTTTATCACACTTCCGAGTTCTGATCCTTAAAAATGATAAATGGTATCATGCAGCGACTTTACCGATGGCAAGTACCAGGCGTTCAGAACTGACAAGAGGATATAAATGAAGTCGTTAGTGCTTGGCTTACGTCTAATGTATTGCAGCGGGGCTCATCCAGCGTCCTAGGTAAGCGACTGATGCTATTCGAAATAGCGGAAAGCTATATTTTTTAACAGTTTAGAAGATATACAAAGTTAATACGACAAATGGGCTTTTCTTAAAAAAGGATCATTGTACACACCAATACGAACAACACCACATATGCAGTTTATAAAAAAAAAATAATAAAATTTATAAAATTTTGACAGTTCCTTTAGTCAGTAACTTACGGTTAGAATGTTATTGTGCATTTATTGTTTTTAATTCGTTACAAAACTGCTCGTACCACAAATCTATTACGGCACCACTGACCGTCCAATGATCAGGCATTATGAATTAACAGATTACGAACTTTTAGCAAATTATCAATGAAATCGTGTTGAATGACTATATTATGAAACTAGCAGACTTGAACTCCTGGTAAAGGTTGTGGGAGTCCGATGGATGTGAAACGCACAGGCGACTCTTGCAAGAGGCTTATCTCCAACAGTGAAGAACATCTTTCATCTTTATATCTCCGTATCGTAACGCATAGTATAGCTTTCACACCTCACGTAGGACAAATATAGAGCATCTTTAGGAACGAAACAAGAACAGCATTTCATTTTACTCAACAGGTTCATTGGCGTGGTACAGCTTCCATAGAGATTTAGTTATGGTTTATGCTCTGATTTGTCGATGGCAATGCAAAATATATGTTTGATAAACGATAAGCAATTATTTGTTTGACGTTTTTATCATAACATAGTATAAAACCAAGCGGCTTCCTGTCCCTATGCATGCTATATCTATAAAAGTACGCAACGGATTTTGATGCGTTTTTTTTTTAATAGATAGAGTGATTGAAGAGGAAGGTTTATGAGCATAATACATGCATAATATAACATATAATATATTCAATATCAGTACCCGTGCAAAGCTGGGGCGGGTCACTAGTTAAAAATAAAATAAGTTTTTTCAGTGCTATTTTCAATTAATCGTAGTTGTCGTTATCAAAGGTTATGATTTTGTTTATTTTTTTTGTGAACAAATTAAAAATGTTTGTAGATTTCAAGGCGGACTATGTTAAGGTGCTGCAATGACACAGTATGGCAGGTTTAACTAAAAAGAAAGACCATTAATAGAAAAAACAATAGTAAATACTTGAATCAAGATTTATTATAGGTATCACCATTTAAGTATGCTGTTACAAGTAAAAAAAACAACGCAAAAAAAACTTCAGCTCAATCAGTTACCGGGAAATGGATCAAATTTAATTTACAAGATTTGATTACAAACATCGACACAGATGAAATTAGTATACAGCTTGTAAAAATAAATTAAATAATAACCGGTTCTAAATAAACTGTTATGACATTTACATGAAACTGACGGAAAGGTCGCTCGCACAGTAAAACTATAGTTTCCGAAATAGTTAATAAAAAAAAAGTAATGTCTACTTGATTGAAAACTAATTGATTAATTTTAACTAAAACAATAACTTTCCAAGCATAAAAGAAAACTTGTAATTTGGTACCTCCGAGTACTTGCCAATCTATAGGAAAATTCCAAAATTAGGTAGCTTTCCATAGTTAGTTAGCGATTTGTTTTCCAAACATGTAAACAAAGCCTGTCTTATTAAAAAAACCACTCTACAGCCCACTCATAAAGACCACTTTGCTCTACAAATTCAAACATTTAAATGCCTTAACAATTGTTCTGGCCATTTAGAATTCAAGTTAAAACAGACAACATAAAGTTGATATTTGTTTGAATCTAAATAACATTTGTAAACAAGGCTTTGAATAGACTTATGTATATGACATAGGTACATCTGTAATGAAAATTCGTGTATCGTACCCTTTAAAATTATATACGCCAGTAATTGGGTGGGCCAATCGAAGCATGGTCGTTTTAAATGTCCCACCTGCTGTCGGGTATTTGTATTACAACCTAATTAGGAGCTGAAGGGAAGAGCCTTGAATTTTCACGGTTCAGCTGAAACCTTCTCATCATCCTTTCATCAGTTCTGATAACAAATCGACTAACTGATCGATCACCCGTGAATATTTGAGTAATTGTAATAGCGAACCATCGATATATATATATACTATCATCGATATATATGTAATCTAGATTCATGTTAAGTATAATTTTACACGGCAAAACGGATTTTGCAATAAAATCATTTATGTTAATTATAATATTTAAGACATTTTTGTGACTTTTCTGATGACTTGTCACAAGTTTAATCCTTTGATATATATATATCAATGGATTAAACATAATTATATATATATCTTACCTATATATAAAATTTTCGTGTCACAGTTTTCGTTCCCATACTCCTCTGAAACGGCTAGACCGATTCTCATGAAATTTTGTGAGCGTGTTGAGTAGGTCTGAGAATCGGCCTACATTTATTTTTCATCCCCCTAAATGTTAGGGGTAGTCGACCCGTGCGAAGCCGGGGCGGGTCGCTAGTATATATATATATATATATATACGACGCACTAGATGAGGCGTGCTCTACAAAGAATTTTTCAATACACTTACTCGAAAACTGCCTCTTATCGCACTCCTATTAGGTTCAATATAGCATGTATATCGCCCAAGTGCTTTTTTGAGTTTATCACAACAAGGGCTTTTTTATTCCTTCCTTATCGTCACGGTAATGGGTGCTTATTATTTTTTTCTTAGTTTATCGAATCAGGCGCGAGGCGTCCCTACGAGTCGCTGGACGTCCCCCACGAAATTAGAACCATACTGTTCAGAGCAGATTTGAATGCATTTATTATTATACATATTTCTACCGTATGTTTGAGATACGATTAAACATTCTTTTCTTTCTTTCTTTATTTCACAAGTCGTAAGTGTATTGAAAAACGTCGTTTGACACACGTGCAGATTTGTCATTGCAGCCCTCGGCTCCATAACACACTCGCCTACGGCTCGTGCGAATTTCGCCTCGGTCGCAATGACAAACTTCCTGCACTTGTATCAAAATGTACTATACTCCACTTAAGTAATCTGCACGCTTTACCATTTTATATTGATGACTACCTATATACTTTAACATTGATGAAATTAGTGCAGTTTTGACGTATCAGCGCTGTAAGATTTAAAACTTTTGCAAGACGACAATATCAAAGAAAGCACTGCAGCGGATTTTTGTATTAACTTTTCAGTATTTTGATAAATAGTTTCTATGAACGTGCTTGACTATCGTTAAGATATAAGTCGATGTAGCGAACGTAATGCAGGTACATAAAAACCCTGTACTGTACTTCCAATCTAAACTAATTTTACAAATAAACAGGTTTGATTGTTTCTTAGTTAGATTGTTTGTATTTGTAGGAAGCTTGTTGTTGTAATTTTTTGTCGGAAGTTGGACGGCGCGCATCTTTTATCGTTTTTTTAGGTGGGAAATGGTCACACTAAATTCCCGTTCTAGCGCCACTGATTTCTTGACAATTGAAGTGCTTGTAAATATTTTATTTAAAATAAATACTTTTAATGTTTGCCGGCGTGCTATGGAGCGCAACATACTGTGAGCAAAATTAACAGACCACGTCCGAAAAGTAGTGAAACTTTTCGGACGTGGTCTGTTAATTTTTCTTAGTTTATCGAATCAGGCGCGAGGCGTCCCTACGAGTCGCTGGACGTCCCCCACGAAATTAGAACCATACTGTTCAGAGCAGATTTGAATGCATTTATTATTATATATATTTCTACCGTATGTTTGAGATACGATTAAACATTCTTTTCTTTCTTTCTTTATTTCACAAGTCGTAAGTGTATTGAAAAACGTCGTTTGACACACGTGCAGATTTGTCATTGCAGCCCTCGGCTCCATAACACACTCGCCTACGGCTCGTGCGAATTTCGCCTCGGTCGCAATGACAAACTTCCTGCACTTGTATCAAAATGTACTATACTCCACTTAAGTAATCTGCACGCTTTACCATTTTATATTGATGACTACCTATATACTTTAACATTGATGAAATTAGTGCAGTTTTGACGTATCAGCGCTGTAAGATTTAAAACTTTTGCAAGACGACAATATCAAAGAAAGCACTGCAGCGGATTTTTGTATTAACTTTTCAGTATTTTGATAAATAGTTTCTATGAACGTGCTTGACTATCGTTAAGATATAAGTCGATGTAGCGAACGTAATGCAGGTACATAAAAACCCTGTACTGTACTTCCAATCTAAACTAATTTTACAAATAAACAGGTTTGATTGTTTCTTAGTTAGATTGTTTGTATTTGTAGGAAGCTTGTTGTTGTAATTTTTTGTCGGAAGTTGGACGGCGCGCATCTTTTATCGTTTTTTTAGGTGGGAAATGGTCACACTAAATTCCCGTTCTAGCGCCACTGATTTCTTGACAATTGAAGTGCTTGTAAATATTTTATTTAAAATAAATACTTTTAATGTTTGCCGGCGTGCTATGGAGCGCAACATACTGTGAGCAAAATTAACAGACCACGTCCGAAAAGTTTCACTGCACTCCAAAACACAAATCGTTGATGTGGCTAACAAGGCCCAATTTAAATGGGCCTGGCCTGGACATGTCTGCCGTATGTCTAACGAGATGTGGGCCTGTATAGCACAAGATTGGTGCCCAGATATAGCAACACGAGCTGCGGCAGTCTACTAAAGAGATGATGGGACGACCTGGATGATTTCCTTGAGGATTGGAACGAGAAAGCGAATAACCACGATCATGGGCAAGAATGGAGGGCTTTCCGACAGTGGAATAATACGGACTAGCTATAATAGCATTTTATGCTGACGCCTATAATCACAGGAATGAGGATCAAGATGATAAAAGCAGGCCGATAGGTGACATTAGTAGTCACCTTGTGTTTGAAGCATAATTTTTTACTTACGTATGTGCAATTGAAAACGCTATACTGAGTACCTTTTGCACCGCGCATTGCGGGCAATATAGCATGTTTTACTAGATTAAAAATTACCTTTTTTTTTTTGGACGCCGTATTTTTTTACTGGTCTAAGGTGGCCGTCAATCCTTATACGAATTGATGGCGCGACAGCAGCACCTAGCTGACTTGCAGTCCAGCCTAACCAGCCAAACAATCAAGAAGGTTGCCCCACGTGCGCGGGGAGCCTTTGGCTGGTTCCCAGGGCGACGAATGCACCAGATTTTTCTATTACGTTTTTAACTGCTAAAATATTATAGTGCTGATATTGGAATATGTCCCTTTCCCCTGAATTTTTATACATCCTTGAACATCGTGAGGAAACGGGCATGTCCTAGAACTAAAAATTTGAAGTCATGACATGTCTTCGATGTGACATCCACCAATCCGCACTGGGCCAGCGTGGTGGATTATGGCCCATACCCTCTCCTAAGAGAGGGGGGCCTGTGTTCCAGCAGTGGGAACATTATTAAGGCTGATAAATCCTTGTCTATCATACATTAATTTGAAACTAATCAAGGATTATTACGTCAAGTCATTGGTCAGCATATTGCTATCAACGCGTTAAACACGCATATATCTTATGATTGTGTTGGCATCACCTGGATCTCATTAATTCAGGCCGAATGACAGCTTGTCCAATTATACCCCAATCGAGGACAATCCTAAACATATTGAAAACGATGACCTATCTAATAAAAGGGATCTTTTGAAATTTGTTTTTTTTTTTTAAGTTATCTGTTAATAACTCGTTACAACCTCAAACGTTCAATTTGCGTTAATTTATTTATCGATAAAACTATCAATCATTGATAGTTTAGTTTTTTGCCCGCAGGGTGTATTAGATTACGTGATTGAGTACTATTAAAAAAAGGACATAAAAGAACTTTTCGTGGTATTTTCCCAGGAAAAAAAGAACATATAGAAAACAAAATTTTTGGCCTAATGTATTTCGTACACCTGTGTACAATGTAACCTGTTTTTGTACAATGTAAAAATGTTTTTTCAAGGTTATTCAAATTTCATGGGGTTATTTAAAAAACAATTGGAATTCTTTAATATTTTATTGTACTCAAAAAAAAAAACGTACAACAAAATAGATTACAAAGTTAGCATCACCTCTGTACCTATTTTTCTGTATCTTTATTCTTGTCTTGTATTCTGATGTATGTAAATAAATAGTAAAAAACCTGTTTTTGTACAATGTAAAAATGTTTTTTCAAGGTTATTCAAATTTCATGGGGTTATTTAAAAAACAATTGGAATTCTTTAATATTTTATTGTACTCAAAAAAAAAAACGTACAACAAAATAGATTACAAAGTTAGCATCACCTCTGTACCTATTTTTCTGTATCTTTATTCTTGTCTTGTATTCTGATGTATGTAAATAAATAGTAAAAAAAAAGTAAAAAAGTTTATGTACCTACATAGGCGAGCTTAACTCAAAGTTGAATTTTCCATACCCCTCAATACGAAGTACCAATTGCAAGGCCGAAAAAAAAAGCCTACTGGGGCCTTGGTTCGGTTTCTGAAAGGAAGGTCCGACCCCGGTGTGAAATTTTCTTAGACTGACTTCTAATGAGTAAAGGACCCACCTTGTTCCTTATTAGAAACGGGGTGGGTCCTTTACTCAGTAAAAGTCTGATAATGTTTCCCGCTCGGCCCACGGGCGGAATCCGTCATTAGATGATTTTTCCTAAGATAAAAAAAAGTACGAAGTACTCAAACCATTTACGAAGTTTTATACACTTCTCATCAAAAAAATCGAAACACCTTGCAAGTTTACGTTTTGTCAGGATTATCAGAAAAATGTGTACATTTAGGAATAAATGTTAAATGTCGTTTAATAGTGAGTAATATGAGCTTATCAAATCTTAATGTTAATGTTCTAAATTTAAATGAATTTTTCATAGGTTTCGTATTTTGTTAAATGAGTCATTTTTATTCCGTATGGAGTATAAAGGAAATGGATAAAACAACACACGTAAATGAAAAAAAAGCTAAAAAACGTTTATTTAATAACTTGTATTCCCTCCCCGAGCTCTAATTACTGCTTCCATACGGTTCTTCATCGATCGGATGAGAGTCACGATCACATGCTGTGGTATATTGTCCCATTCCTCTTGGATTGCATCTTGCAGCTGGCTAAGTGTTTCTGGGGCAGGATCTCTTGCTCGAATTCGTCTCTTTAATTCATCCCATAGATGTTCAATGGGATTCATGTCCGGGCTTCTTGCTGGCCATTCCATAATAGAGATATCGACTTCGTTAAGATAATCTCGTACGACGCCCGCGGTGTGAGCCCTAGCATTGTCGTGCATGAATATGAAGCCGTTGCCAATAAAATGTGCATAGGGCATCACATGAGGCTCGAGACACTCTTCGACGTACCGATGACAGTTTAGTGCAGGCAGACGTGGCCCAGACACGAAAGCAAGCTCTGTCTTACCGTCGGCGCTGATTCCTCCCCAAACCGTCCACGAACCGCCACCATAGCTGACCTTTTCTTCAATGCAGCATTGTGCATAGCGTTCTCCGTCTCTTCTGTAGACCTTGTTCCTTCCGTCGTTACCATACAGCATAATTTTACACTCATCAGAAAAGAGAACTTTGCTCCACTGTAGGTATGACCAATTTAGGTGCTCACGTGCAAAGTTAAGGCGCGCTCTTCGATGGTCTGCAGTTAATTTCGGCCCATTTGCTGGCTTATGCGGTACCAGTCCACGATCCTTCAACCTTCTTCTAATTGTAGAGTCACTTACAGCCACCCTTCGTACAACACGAAGCCGCTGCTGCAGTTGAAAAGCGTTAAGGCGTCGATTTCTTAAAGAAGTTGTTACAATAAATCGATCATCTCGCTCAGAAGTGACCCGATTCCTGCCAGATCCTGAACGGCGCGTGAACAAACCAGTCTCCCGATAACGTTTATAGACTCTATGAACAGATGACAGGCTTAGATGCAGTCTTGCAGCCACAACACGCTGACTAAGGCCAGAATCCAGCAATGCCACAACTTGGGCGGCTTCTGTGGGCGAAGTATCCATACGTTTTAGAAAAAAAACCTTTTTTCAGACGTCCCAAAGTCACAGTATTGAAATAAAAAACAAAAAGTTTAAGGATAGGCGCCAATTTTTAGTTTTTAAACGCTAAATGTACTCCAACCCTAAACACACATTTGTCTCAAAACAGTGATTCATTTCGTTTATAAGATAAACAAATGAAATTCTAATTTTGAATTTAGAATTTTCGCTTATTACTGTAATGGCCAAACTGCCAGCTATAATATATGTATTTTTTTTCATCGTATGAATTCTTTTTTGTGTTAAATTCGGACAGAAACAATGAAAACGGAAGTGTTTCGATTTTTTTGATGAGAAGTGTATTTCTGTTCTAAATTTTTTCTTTCTAAAACATAGGACTATATAAATATATGTATAGTATGTATAATCTGGTATAATCCATTCCCAACTAAGTTAGGAGAAGGCAAGAAATTTGGTTAGACTGAACTTAATTAGTTTAGTCTAACCGAACTCAATCTCACATACACGAATTAGTGTCTGAGATGGAATTCAGCGGCAGATTATCTGTAGGGTTCTCATATAATTTGACCATTACAAATGATTACTGGATGGACTTTATAAGAGACTTTCATCTCGGATTTTTGTGTTTTTTTCTCAGAGTTGTCAGCTAGGACTCCGGCATCATCTATTCTCTGTTCAAAATAACATTAAATATTTAAAAACACCTTTTTACTAACCGTTCATTCGATTTTGAGTTTTATTACGATGGTGGAATGACAAATGGCGGCTGCAGTAAATAGTTGGAGTTTTTTAAAACCATCCTTATGTTTACGGAATAGAAGTTAAAATTCGTTAAACAGACATTTAAAAAGGTTTTGTTAAATGTCTAATCTTAACGCGAATAAAGTATAGATAAATAAACAAAAAAAAAAAACACGTGTTAAACTATTATTTCAATTGTTTTATTATTTCAATATTCGGTTAGGTTCGGAAGACGAAGCTCGGCGGTGGCTCACGATTGGACACGAGCTTATCCGAAGTGTTAATCTGGCGATATGTTATTTAACATGGGCGGAATTCGTCGTTAGATGATTTTTCTCACAATAAAAAAAAAACTTCGCAAAATAAACATTAGGTACTCATTTATTTTGCAGAAAATAATTTTGCAAGCACATCACTCTCAAAATGGAGAAGGAAAACGTCGTGAGGAAACCGGCATGTCTTAAAACCAAAAATCCGAAGACATGCGACATCCACCAATCCGCATTAGGCCCGCGTGGTGGATTATGGGCTTATGGCCCATTTATTGTTCAAACGATAGGAGGCCCGTGTCCCAGCAGTGGGAACATTACAAAGCTGATGCAATTCAATTTCATTAGCAGAATTTCTCAAATCGTTTGCTAACAGAAACAAACCCCATTATAAGCAGAGTTTAGTTTTAGGGCTTACCTTACAAATTATACAGGTAGTTTAGCTAGTAACCAAGATAGTTATACCAGTATGTATTCTCAAGTGGTGCTCGTTGTGGTCAGTATCGCCTGCGGAACACTTAGATCGAGTTAGGAGCCCACCCGAAATAATTAAATTCGTCCCAGAGTGAGGTCGCTGTGGTAATACTGACCGGATTTTGGTAGTCAGGTGTGCTTAGAAACTAGTTTATAATGTACGGGTTTTTAATTGTTTTAGTACGTTGTGAATAATACAGTTCAGTAATGTTTTTGAAAGTGGTTGTAGTTCTATCTAATGTGAAATTTGCTTGTTAAAAAGGGTTCTGATAATTAGTTCATCATCATTAGCCTTTTAATGTTCCCACTGCTGGGACACAGGCCTCCTCTCTAGGAGAGGGAATGGGCCATAATCCACCACGCGGGCCCAGTGCGGATTGGTGGATGTCACATGTCTTCGAATTTTTGGTTCTATGACATGCCGGTTTCCTCACGATGTTTTCCTTCACCGTTTTGAGAGCAGTGGTGATGAAATAAATTACACAAAGTTATGCGCCTGGCTGGGTACGAACCCGCGACCTACAACTCGTAAGTCGGGGCCATTACCACTCGGCCACCACTGCTCCGGATAATCAGTTAGGTACATAAAAAAAGAAAATAGGATGGGTTGAAAAAAAAAAAAACTGGTTTGAAATGTTAATGTTATTATTGTTCTTGTATATACTTGAACTACGTGTCTGATTGAAAAATAAAGATCACTACACTGTGGTGGTCCAGTGGTAACGTTCCAACTTACGAATCGCGACTCCTATCATATGATTCTTAAGTCCTAATCAGGTGTATTATTTTTTTGTAATTTATTTTATGGCCATTGCTCTTAAAACGGAAAACCTAAACTTCCCGTTCCCTCTTCCAAAGAGAACCCCTGCATCCCAGTAGTGGAAACATTATAAGACTGATTATTAATGCATGTTTCTAAAATTTTGTGGATTTCATCCCACATGCGGGGAATGCCCCGCATGCGGTGCTACTGCCCGGGATCACGCGTGCTTATTCCATGCTTTACAATATACTTAATAACTTAATACGAAAAGGATATTTTTGGGGGTTATGCGTGCAGGATTATTCAGCATGCGTGATGAAATCCACACGATATTAAATCACCGGTTTCTAGATTTTCTTTATATTGAACGATAAAGTCGACAGAACAGTATGGAGTCGTGTGTTCTCAAAAGCGGAAATGAACAGGAATTGAGAAAGAAAATGTACTTCTTCCGTATCTCGGATGTTGCGGAAGGATAGACGCTCAGTGCGGTTCGATATACAGTTACTAGGTAGCTTATAACTAGGTGCCATCTTTTTTATGTTGTGAAAAAATCATCCAATGACGAATCCCGCTCTTTGGCGGAGTGGGGAAACAGTATCAGACTCTTACTGACTAAACAACCCACCCCATTCCTTAACCGCCCTTAGCACTGGCTAAACCTTCCTTTTTTTTAATTGCAATAAACTAGTATTTGACTGCGATCCCACCTGATGGTAAGCAGTGTTTCTTTCACAGAGACCCTGGGCCACAACAGGCTTCAATCCTTTTGCAGAGTTCCTATGACTAGGTTCCGTCTTAAATAATTATTAAGTATAGCAAACTATTACGTTACCTATATTTGTTAATTTCCATTAATCTTCTAACAAACTTTCGTCCCAACACTTAGAACGATGACTCAGCAAGCTTCAGCTCCTCTATTAAAATAGTTGTAACCTCTTAATAATAGGGGTTAAAACGACTAATGAAACAAGGTGGTCGGTTGTCACAACTGCCAGCAAGCCGGCGATTAAATTTGCGTTGACTACACAGAGTTCAGAATCAACTTGCCGGCAACGTTCAAGATAATTATGAAATTTTGGAACGATTAAATTTACATCACTGAAGTCTGAAGACAAAGTTCAGACTCTTTGAAATCAAAAATGTTTGAGCACCTTTTTACTATAAATGGTTACTAAAACATCAGCTTAAAATGCACGATGTTAAAGTGATAACTTGATTGGGTGATGATAGGTTGAAATTATACCAAATTAATTATGAATTGATTTTGACGTTATTATCCGGTCTACCTAGTCTTTTTACCCGATCACGACCCGTTAATGTCAAATTAAGCAAATAACTTTAGAAAATTTTGTATAATGTGTTTTTAGTAGAGCATAAAAATTTTTTTAATCTTTTTTTTTTGAGAGAGAGAGAGAGGGATCTCTCTCTCTCTCTTGGAGAAAAGTCTCACTCTATTACTTCCATATTTTACGGAACGTGCTGTTTTTTTCAGTTCTAGCGTATTCTATCAAGTTTTTCGAGCTGCAACTCCAACTCGCTGTTTCAGAGCACCACCATCACCATATAGTTATTACATAAAAAATAAATTGCCGACTCTAGCAGTGACCATCGCGACGATTCATTGTTCTGTGGTTCTCTCCCAACTCCTGGCAGTCTTGTAGTAGCTCTAAGCTGAATTTCAATCTGCTGCAGAATATGTTTTACATAGGATTTGAGTTGTAGAAGTGATAAACTGTGTGTTGTTTGATTTTACAGCATCAACGTTTGTTTAAAAACCAGTATTTTGTTGTTTACGTTGCTGTGTACAGGAAGTGAGATTATCAGTACAAACCGGACCAACAACCAATTTTTTTCTTACCTAGTACTCGTCTGACCGATACTGAACCACATGTACAGCCGCTGTACTCACCGAAAAAAAACCACCTGCCCTCCCGCCAAGCTACAATCGTTTCGTCTAGGTTTAGCACTCGTGGTTAGCCACGCCTTCAATTTCTTTGTTGAGATGACGTCCGAACAAACGAATTGGGGGCTTAGACAACTGCAAGCGCTAACTCTAAACGAAACGATTATAGCTTGACTTGAGGGGCAGTTATTGCCCTCGTATAAATTTTGGATGGCGCCGGTGGTTGAGTCGGTCTAGTGAATGAGCCACCGAGATCATTGCCAATATTTCTGTCTTAGGTTTTGTTTGTAGAAAGTAGTAGTGAAGTAGAAAGTGCATGTAATTGTCTAATTGTGTTTGTACATACTACGCTGAAAGAAGGTTGCATTCTATGATGGCGGTCCACACTGGCACTGTGTGTGAAATATCTCAGATCGAGGAAGTCCTATTTGGGCAGATTGTTTGTGCAAGCACCGACTTAGATTCGAAGTTGGCTAAGTGATTTGCAGTTGGCCACTGCAGATCTCGTTTATGATTACTAGATGAGGAAGTTCGACAATCAAGTCTTCAAGATTTTGGTGAATTCAAGTAACTATTTTATTTCGCTGGGTACCTAATACATGTGTAAATGTTTGTTTAAAACTTAATTAATACATTTTTAGAATAACATTGGTTCCATATTAGCATTATTCGATAGTGGTTTTTAAAGAAAAACCAGGAATTTCTTTAGTATTTCAAGTGTTTTTATAACAATTTAAAGTCACTTACAAAACTACGTACAAAGAACTGTTCTTGAAGGTATCTACCCAGTAACAGGCAGCAAAGCAGTGTACCACCAGCCACTGTGCCAATCACGTCTTCAAGTACTGCCAAACCATATATTTTATCCCCTTGTAATTAGTCTCGGATAGATCCCCTAGCCCCCTGTGGTTGGCTCTTTTCTTTTTCGTTCATTCACGACGTCGAATTAGACCAACATTTTATAGATTACTAGCTAACCCGTTGATCTTCGTACCGCGTCAGTTTTTCCTTATTTTGCCAACTTCTCTATAGTATTACGATCATTGTTATAAATATGAATAGGCGCTCCGGCAAACTTTGTACCGCCTATTTTCGTTAAAACCGTTTAAACCTTCCCTGTAGTGTCACGAATATTTTAAAATTAAAATTGGTCCAGACGTTCCCGAGTTTTAACGACACTAACGAACAAGAACACTAACGAAGATTTAATAAAAAGTTATCTTTTACTACATAAGTTTTAAATGAACCAAATCATGTTATTTAATCATTTACTTTGATTGTTTCAGGTAATTCCATTCAGCTTTAAAACCGCAACACAAACACGCAGTAAGCCCAATAAAATTTATTTGAATTCAGTCACGAAAATAAACCATAAAACGATTCGCCATTTACGAAAAAAAGAAAAAAAAAATGCAGAAAAGAATAGAATCATACAATCCTACTCATACAGTACTAGTGAAATGTGTGTCTAATGAAATTAGACCTTGGATAATTGTAAATAAGATTCATAATTGATTGTGGGGTTGTTAAAAGTGGTTATCAAAAGAGTATTCTAAGCATAGCGCTATGCAACGTCCGAGGTTCATAATTAAAAGAGAATTCGCTCCCGTTGTTTTACAGCAAGGCACCGTCTGGAGGCGTATAGTGGATGAACAATGAATATGTATAGCCATAGACCTGAGAGGAAATGTGAAGGACAGTGTAACTGTCTTTTTTTCTGTCGCACCCCCGCCGTTCGGTCTGTGCAGCGATGGGATGAAATATTCTAACTCAAATGGCTATTTTGATAATCACTTTTATGTGGATGTATAAAATGTTATTATTTTCTAGATTAATTTCGATTGCATGCCGTTTTTATGTTGTACTAGCTTCTGCCCGCGACTTCGTCCGCGGAAAATTTGTGAGACAAAAGTTGTGATAGCTCGGTTAATATCCCCGTTATATAAATAATTTATAGCCTATGTCACTCAGGAGTAAAGCAGCTTTCTATTATAGCTTAAATTAAAAAAAATTAAATTAAAAAGCCAATCGAACCATTTGTTCCAGAGATTACCTCCTACAAACAGAAAAACAAACTTTACCTCTTTATTATATTAGTGTAGATAGAGTGGAAATGTTTATCATCATTCATTGTTGTTGGCGGAAAATTGTTATTTCAGGAGATTAAATAAAGGTTAGGTAGTTCAATTTCATTGGAGTTATTTTGTTAATCGCTTTAGAGCGGATAAATAAAATGATAGTCTTACATAATTTTATACATTTTTTTATAACAGTAGGTTAAGAAAACGAAATCCTTGGTCACGGTATCAGAGGTCTCCTTGCGATTAGACTTATATACCAAAAACAGTCCGAATTCATCTATCGTACTAGTGCCCGGCCCAGACACAACACCTGTCCAGTCAAGGATCCTTTCTTTTTAATGATTTACGGGACTTTACTTCCTGTTTCACGTATTTCTAAAACAGAATAGAATGGACGTTATAGTATACCATAGTTAGTAGCAAAAAAACACAGCCGAATATACCACCTCCTCAATGTTCTACAAACTTAATTACCTCATCGCCTATACACCTGAATTTCAGTTTATTATCATGCAAATTTAATAAAGCTTTTCTTAAATCCAAGAATAAATTACCTGAAAAGGTGCGTACAAATACTAAGAAGCCCTTTGTGCCCACATTCAGGTAATAAACAGAACTCTATATAACAACCCGATGCTTACACAGGAGCTAATTGGAATAGGCAGAGCGAGAATGAAATTATTTGAGCCAACCAAGACGGTATCAAGCGCTTATTTCCCAAAGCCATCTCAAAGTTTCTATTCACGAATACTACTATTATGTTGAAAGGCAAGCGGGTTATTCTGTAAAACTTGTCTTTGTATGACGAGTACGGCTTGTTAGCTGCGGTAAGGTACGTGCGTCGGCGTCTTCCCGACGTCGCTCGAGCGTTTATGCACCGCGAGTTCTGCAGAAACCCATGGCACTCAATGTATGAATACGTCACAACGATGCAAAAAGATGCAGAATACGTACGCAGGATGCTTCGTGAGATTTGAATCCAAAAGGAATTTTAAGGCGGTGGTGTAGTTCTCCTTTTGGTGGAATTAGTGTGTTTTCTCTTGCTTTTTTTTTTAAAGCGAGAAATTATCCATTCTAAGGCATAACGAGAGGGCTTGTCAGGTTTTTACTGACTAAAACCATACTTATATTATTCTCTATACCAATAAGATAATAAGGTCTGTAAGGACCCTGCAGAAGGGTCGAAGCCAACTGGCGCCAAAGTTTAACGTTTGAAAGGAAGGCTCTGGCCCTGGTATATATGACAACGTGGGAATGGGGTAGGTGGTTTAGTCAGTAAGAGTCTTGTATGGGAGGATTCGTCGTTGGATGATTTTTATCTTCTATAAAAAATGGGGAGATACTCTTCTTGTTTGTGAAGGTTAAGTTGCCATGTTCATCATGAAGATCCACCACCTAATTCCACCTACACCTGAACATAGCCATCTCTTTTCTTGCGCCAATCTCCACAACCCTGTGCCTTGTTTTTACCTCTAAATTGTGAAATAATGGATCGTTTGTTTGTGTCTTCGTAAGTGTGAGCGCTTTTCATTAGAGTTTTCTTAAGAAGGCAGCACTTCCTAGCCATATGCTGCTTTCATACATTGCGAGGATGTTGGAAAAAGGAAAGAAGCAAAGTTAATGAGTTGCTTTTCTGATTTCCTGAAAATTCTTTTGTAATTTTAGTTGGTAAAATTAAACCCGAATAGTAAGTGCATATTTTCTAAAAATTTACGCTACTGCGTTAAAAATATTATATGAAACTTGCTTGAGGTTGAGGTTTTGCCTGCATAAAAATAATCCTAGCAACACACTTTCGGATAAAGAATCTTGTATATCCTACTCCAGGGTGTGTACTACTCATATCCACTGTCTAATTTTGTGTCGAAGTTCAATCAAATTTGTTCAGTCGTTTGTGTGTGAATTAGTAACAAAATAATACACACACATTCATACGAACTTTTGTCTTTATAATATTTTTACCTTCAGGGGCATCGCTCATGTGAATGTCGGTGTCTCCATACAAACTTTTAACCCCAGTTTAATCCTCTCATTTTCGTAAAATACGTTATTAGCGAATGCCTACACCCTATAAGAAACCTGCTTGCCAAACTTTAAGTTTGTAGGTGTTCCCGCGCGCCTCAAGGAGTTGTCAGTAAACTGTAGGGGCCTTTCAGGGTCGAAGCCTCCTGGGGCCAAGGGTTGATGCGAAAGCGTAACACCAGGGCTCTGGAACTAAGGCAAGGAAGGATCGGGGTAATTGGTTTAGTCAGTAAGAGTCTGACACTGTTTCCCGCTCCGCCCATGGGCGGGATTCGTCATTAGATGATTTTTACCTACTATAAAAAAAAGTGTTCTGAGATTTCGTGATTAATCAGTGTTTGGTATTTCGCTTTTATATATTTTTTTATTTTTTTTTCGCATTTTTATATATTCTATTTGGTTGGTTTACAGCTTACCGTATAAGATATGATAGCAGATAAAATGAGGACAAGCCATTTACAAGCCTTTTCACATAAAATGGAAATTACTGTTACAAAAGTAATTAAATAACATACAAAAATATATTACATAAACACATATAGTGATTGATTGGATAATGACGTAAATGTAAATAATTTGCACGCTTGCTTGCAGGCAGAATAAAGTGACTTTTAGGTTATAAGATCTTTCCTTGTAAACCATGTATTTCTTACTAATACATAATTTAATTATATAAAAAAATATTAAAAAAAAAACGCTTATTGACAAAGTGCTGTTTATTGCTAGCTAGGCAATATTACTTATATTAGTATCACAGCATTTTTTTAGTTTTTTTTTTTTTTTTGGTAAGAATAATGGTCGCAGGAGGTTTAAACCTTGCTGGGCTCCTACAGTTTGCTGACAACCGCAGTCGACGTCTTGGGCAGTATCATAGTATGATGAACACAATGATCTCGTAATTTTTCTCACCTCATAACTTACATACTCGTATGAACCAGTAATCATCTACACTAATATAATAAAGAGGTAAAGTTTGTTTTTTTGTTTGTAGGACGTAATCTCTGGTCCGATTGGAAAAATTTAAGCAACAATAAAAAGCTACTTTACTCCTGCACTCAGGAGTAAAGTAGCTTTCTATAATATAGCCTAAAATATAGCCTATATCACTACATAGGCTATATTTTATGTACGCTGGCGAAGCCGCTGATAAAAGCTAGTAATATTATGTTAGATAAACAAGTATAAAAGGAGAAACTGATTGACTAATATTAACTCTCAGTCAAAACTGTAAGGTCCAAGAACGTAAAATCTTACATAAATTTTCCTTTTACGTATTTGAGCACTAAGATGGGATTATCTAAAATTCACCCCCTAAACCGATTAAGCGGGATCTTAAAGTTTATTTATTTATTTATTTTTAGAGAAAGCTTACAGACTAATAACATTGTTGTTTATTTTTATATATAGGATAGGGAAAATTGCTAATGAAAAGCTTCCACTTATACAATTCAGTTTGCATGGATATACTTATTATGCTGAGATAAGAGCCTTTTTGGCCTCGCATAGGTCTTGTTATTTAATTTTTTTTCTTGTGTTTTTAGTGGTAGTCTAAATAAATTTCTTTCTTTCCTTTTTATTGACATGGTCGAATTTGCTGGCAGAAGCTAGTTAACAAATAAAACTTTATCAAAAGAGTGTTTTAACTTGGCTTTGGCTTTATCAATATAGTGCAAATTTCATCACGCATGCGGAACTCCTCATGCGGGGCTGCTGCCTCGCTGTATAATATACATATTAAAATAGACATATTATGTCATGCTTCGAATCTTGCGTTCTTGTTTGACGTATTACAATAAATACTTGTATAAGAAGAGCATTAGAGGGGGCTACGCATGCAAAGCAATCCTACATGCGTAATGAAATCCACACGATATTAAAAAAACACTTTTAATGCGACTGAATGCTGCATAAACACGTCCTGTACTCATTTTCTTATTCCCTACTCCAATTAACCATTCGCTTTATACATCCTACTACTAATACATAATATTTAGTAACAACCTTATTAACGTAGACTTCCCTTTTGATCGCATAAAATAGCTCTCATTTTTTCCTTCTATACCGTTAAAGGCAGGTTAGCATGTTTTTAACGAACAAGTTTAAATATGAAAGAGCCTTAACATTCATTTGTGAATGGTAAAGGACCCTGTTAGGGCCGCTCCAGATGTCTTAAATACCCGGCTATGTTGAATACGTTGCAGTGCTCTTTGATTCACGCAATCGTGTATTTAATTAATTTCCCAGTAAACAGTTGACACAGTGACTTAGAATAAATTGGTCTGGTACGCGTGAGTAATTCGGGTTTGTGTATGGATCACGATTTCGTGAGCTTGTTACTGACATTATCGAAGTTTTAGTCTATGTTTGGTTTCTCCCTTATGTATCTTTACATATTATAAAACAAAGTATAAGTACACGCCTGCATAACTGTTTTCCATCAGGTGGGATCGCAGTCAAGCACTGGTTTAGATAATAAAAAAACCCTCACTGTATTTGTCTGTCTACATAATATGCGATGAACTCAAAACGCCTGAACACATTTTTATGCAATTTACACCAATAGACAGAGTAATTGATGAAAAAGGTTTAGATGTGTAATATAATATTATGTATGTTATAGTAACAAAGAGGTATGAAAGAAAGTAATAAAAGTGAAAAAAGAAATGAAGAAAAATATCTAAATAAACCATAAACTCAATACATGTATATAATATTCGCTTTGGATACTACTGCTTCCAAAGCTCATAGTGTAACGTTATATAGTCTCCGTGATAAATGGGCTCTAAAACACTTTTTTTTACTGTGTATTCTATAACACTTCAATATTTTTTCAATTCGAACTAGTACTCGTAGTTCCATAGATTAACGCGTTTAAACAAAGAACCATATCTGTTTTTTTTTTTATATTGCTATAGATTACTAAAGTAACTAAATACACGAATATATTGAAACGATTGGTATAAACAGACTGTTGGAAAATATTAACGCAGTGACCGTTACCTTCTAAATACGCTTGTGAATGGTATGTAGTTATTGTTTTAACTATTGAGTATTGCTCCTACCTAATATACCTTTTAGACTTATTCTATCACTAGCTATTACCAGCGGTTTCGCCAGCATGAAAACAGAACATTTCCTCAAAAGTGCATATTCTGAGCATAAAAAGCTGTATATTGCTTTTTCAGGACATGGCTACCCATGTACCAAGCTTCATTGAAATCCGCCCAGCTGTTCGACCTTGTCAAATTGACAAATGAATGTTTGTGACTGTGTGCGTACATGTACGCACTCATTAACATTCACTTTTATAATATTAGTGTAATTAAAATCTATCTACATTTTCTATTACCATAAACTATTCGAAAACATTCCTAATTTAAACCATCAACTGTTTAAAAAGCTCTAAAAATATCGTTCCGAGATCGCAAACGATAAAAGCGTACCGTCGGACAGTGTATTCAGTCTGTCGGCCCTTGTCTCGGGTAATGGTCAGTCGTTCTAAAAGGCTTTCCCTAGGCTGCCTCATTAAATTTGCATCAAAAAGGTGGCCCATTCATACGGTCCTTACCTAGGCAAACATTAAAACTCTTTACTGGGAATATACGATATGAGTCGATTTGCTTGCGATTAACGTGCGTGTTTTATTCAGAAGGTCTTGTTAGGACAGTAAAAGGGTTTTAAGGATTATGTGGTTCGTTACCTGGGTGGCGACAGAAATGATGTATTGAAAGGTTTCGAATTAGCCTGTCTTCTATTTGTTTCATCTGGCTTTTCAAATATAGAATTTATTTGAGACAAATTCGAAATTCAAATTTGAAATGCTTATTCTATTTCAAATAAACCGTTTTTTTTCTTTTCTTTCGCTGTAGGGTGGAACAAAGGGTTTTGCGTTCCAGAGCCCTGGTGATTTTTTTGAACAATTCTGCCGTCTCAAGTAAACATTGTTCTACGCTTCATAGCTTAGGATTTAGAAGAATATAAAGGGCTGGATTTTAGTGGCTGGCCACTTAGAACTGAAATCTGCTGGAGAAATGGGCGAAGATTGTCAATTATTGGATCAGTCCATCTTCTAGATCTTCCGTGGTGGTATGACGATTGAAAAAAAACCGAATAAAACAAACAGAAAACTTGGCCAGAAATTACAAACGTTATAGTAGTCAGGAATAAAGCCTGAGCAAAGGCTCATTAAGACCTTTTTCGTTCCATACTAAACAGATAATGGGACATACTATGAGAAAAAAAAAATACGTTGGAATTTATTAAAATAAGAATTCGGTACACAACAAACTTTTTTTTTATAAATTTTAACATTTTTCAATGAGCGCTATTGAAGTCATGTGGCTTATTACAAAAATGTAATAGCAAGGTACGCCCGCGCTAGCTAAATAAAATTCATTTCCTCCCGTTTGTACGTCCCACATACTTTTGAATAGAACCGAAAATTCTTCAGTGGAAAAATATCGGCAATATTTTTCAGTTTCCAATTGAAGGATGCTTCAAAGTCAGGCGTGAGTGAAATAAGCTTTTCGTTTATTGGGAAACGTGCGAATCGCTGGCGTTGTGTGTTGTGTAAAATAAATTAAAAATTCTATATTGACAAGCGCTGAGCACTAAATATTCGGTTTTGTAGTAACGCATTGGAACACGATTTTTTTCCGGTGATGAAATTCTGTAGTTTTGTTTTTGTTAACTGTTTGTATCTTTTCACTGTTGGTTGGCTTTTGTTTGCGATAGGTTTTTTTGCATTTTGGACGTGCAGCCCATGTGCAGTCGCTAAGTTGCATCTGTTGTATATTGAAGTACAAATATCCGTTGTTACTAAGCGAGTATTGTAATGCGTATATTAGTTATATGTAGAGATGAAACGGATATAACTAATCGGTATCTGGCCTAACCTGCTCATATTTACTATCCAGCCGGATACTTCATAAAAATATACGAAATATAAAACTTGACTGATTATTACGTACTTGGTTTAAATCATTAAATAAAATCAAATCGGTGATCTTTCATTTTACATTTCAAAATATTATTTCTCGTAATATAAAAATATTTTCGTAACCACTAATTTCTCTGCATTTAAACTTTAAAAAGTGATAAGCATTTTTGCTTCGTTTTATAAACAAGGCAAAAAATTGCTAGTTTAATTCGTGAAAAAAACTCCCGATTTCACCCAAGTCCTCTTGTACGTTTGAGCGCCATCTATGTTAATTCAATTGTTCCGGTGCAACAAATAGTAACGTTTAGCTGAATATTCAGCTATGTTGGCCGGCTGATATTTAGTATCTGACCATCTAATCTATATATTTTATCATTAGTTAAATCTCACCAAGTGTGAGAAATATTTACTTCTACATAATACCAATCTTCATAATAATATGTCGAAACTTGTACCTTATAGTCGCACTAATATTTCGTTGAAACTTACAAGGGAAGACAATATTCTGGTGTAGAATAGGGGTAGTACTTTTAGGATACCTACTTTTATTCTAGGAGTAGATATTATATTTTCTCGGCATAATGTTCTACTATTACGCAAGCAAAGCCACTGGCAGCAGACAGTGCTATCACAAATATCCATTCATACCAATACTTATAACACAAGTGACTTAATATCCTAAAAAAATATCCGACATCCTCATTTCGTTGGTTTCCTCATGATTCGTGCCTTATTTTCTTACAAGTTGTGTTTCCTTTGGGAAAGTTTTCATTTCCTGCAATTACTGTTATTCCACAATTACGGGGAAAACTACGTCTTGGCACGCCAAACTGACAAAGATGCTTTATTCTTTCTTACTTCGGTATGTAAGTTCCATTGCTGGTTATTTCTACCCAGTTAAAGTGCTACAAATAATTTAAAGTGGTCTTTCACATATTAAATACCTTTTAAAAAGTTCTTTTTTTTATTGCATAAACTAGTGCTTGGCTGCTTTCCCACCTGACGTTAAGCAGCGATGCAATCGTTGATAGTGAGGCGCACTAGTTTATTAAGAGCCTATTACTGAATTAGTTCTTTTTCAATTATTATTTTTTCGAAGACATTTTTTTTTTTATTCTTTATTAGTAAGGGGTTTTTATCGACACGGTTGCGCTGTGAACAAAGGATCATCAAAATGAGAGATTGGAATTTTCTGTTGTTTCCACTGTGATCAATAATTGATTTAGTCCAGTCATATTTCATTTAATATTACGAATGCTAGTGACTGATTGAGTAGCACATATAGTCTGGGTCTTTCAGGAGAGGTTAGAGATGTGGAAGGTGAGTCACAGTGTTCTTGTCTTTGTTAGTATTACTGATTCGCAAGACGACCATTCGCGACATTCTTGGCTTTACTGATCTATCTTACGATGACACAGTGGCGGTCAGCCCAAGCAGGGTGCCGCACAATGGCGACCAGGCGTTCCTTCTGCATGAATTCTGTACAAGAGCCTTATAGGCATACCCATGAAACACATGTAGAAGGTGACGTGACGTCTGTCCTTCATCACTATCTCTTCTAATGACCTAATTGATATTTATCTAAATACACTTAAGAATGAATGCAAACTGTTTAGTGATCTAAGCTCTTGGCTTAAATATAATGCTTCACGTATCTCTGTGTTCCGCTTTTTGTTGCTGAACACTTCGCACTTACTAACAAAATTTAAACTATCCAAAAGTCATTCTTAGAACGTACCTTTATTACTTTGAACCCTCAAATCCAAGTGCTTTCAGGTTTTCTTACAAAGAAAATCATCAATTAAGTTAGCCATTTAAATTCCTTTGATTCTACCTATTTGCCTTGATAAAATACTCGGAAAGTTATTTCGTTTTATGGTAGGGATCAAAAAGGCACACTCATCCGTTATGCCCGTTTGAACTAAGTAAACTTGACGAGGATTTGTTTATCATAATTAAGTAATGGATCGCTTTGGGTTTTGAGTATGTTTTTTTTTAATACAAAGGGCCGCGATTCCGCGAAGTTTGCATTGATGGTTTTCTTTTGTATTTTCGTAAGAGTTTACACGAAGGTTGCTGAATTGTTCGGAAGATTTACTGCGGTCCTAGAAAAGGTAGCTGAAAGAATATAGGGTTTTAGCCAGGTGTTAGTGAGTGTTTTGAAAACAATCTGTTCTCTTAACACCTACAATGCTGCACTCCATGGTTCTGTGTTGAGTTCATTGTCAATGTAGTAGACAAGGATGCATATGAGTTTTATTTCTACTGTTATTGGTAGACTTCCTTACAAGTGTTATGTATAGCTTGTAAGCTTTTTTCTAATATGTTAGGCTATTTTTTTTCATTTTTTTTTCTTGCTTACTCTAAAGAAATACTAAGTATAATTTCATATTGTATCTTATGTAAAAATAAAATAAAATTGAGCACAACCTTACACGATTTCTTTAACCTAGTGAGTGGCTACTACCATCAATGCTGAGTACCCATAAAATTTTGTGTTTGACTCTTACGGACGGGACAACCTATGATTGGATTTTCCTGTTAACAGCCCCAGGTGTTGGCATGGATCCCGGAAAATAACAACCGACTTGATCGTATGGAATAACTGCTGATACGAAATAAAAACGTCCCATAATATACCCCATATCACTCTTCCAGGATTTCGAAAAGGGTTTCGTCAGTTCAACGGGAAAGTTAAAGTAACTTATTCTAAGTACTTTTGTAGGTACTCGTAGATAAGCCCCGTTCGGTCCATATCAGTGCTTCAACATGAGTGTTCGCTCCAGTGAATTGGGTCCCATTAGTCCTTATAGCATATTAGCACACTAGACCTAATGGAAAGCTTTGATGACGTCAAACGTCAGCTATCGTATCAAAGGGAACATTAAAGCGATAACTCTTTCAGTATGTTACGCCAGTTCTGTAAAGCTGGGTTTAGAATACGGATTTATTGTGAGATTTAAGCTGTAACATGAAGCTGAAATTTGTATGTGCTAATTTAGATTTCAATTTTCTGTTGCCTGATTTGTATTTTCTGCATGATGATGTATGGTGAGTTTATTATAATAATAATTTGAGATGTTGTGGTTAGTCATTCATAACCACTCTAACGACCGGTTTCCGAGAGCTCTTTCAACGTAAAAATCAACTAACGGTACAACAACTAAGGTGTCAAATCTCTCGTCAAGTGTCAACTGATGTGCTTATAGCATGATCAGCGACTTTGATTTGATCATCTTGTTAGTTTAAAGCGTAGTCAAATCTTAAATAGGAATGACATGTGAAATGTTATAGACTAGTAATTTTTTTTCTAAGTATCTTTTCTGCAACTCAAATTAATTTAACAGTTGTGTCAGTTGAATGACAATTCGATGAAGCTTTAAAACTCGATGTATATTTAAAATTTTCCGGTAAGGCGAGTGTGTGTGATTTTTGGCAGAATGGGCGGCAAAATGATACGCGTGTTCTTAGTTTGAGGTTTATTGGACGACTGTCTGACTCCAGTGAACTTAAACAGTGACTTAATCTAACGTGCCTAAGACTAACTATGACTATTGTGCCTACGCTCTATAGTCCCCCCTTAGTACTAATAGAAAGAGAGAGAGAAAGGAGAGTGAGAGTGGGAGAGTTTTGGCCGGAAGGAGTCATGTATCGACGATTTCGTGGTAGGATACCGACCTCGCAGCGGAACACGACGCCGTCGCTTCGTGTGCAATAAATAGTTTATAATTTGTTTGTTTTGTATGTATTACTTTGTTATTATGTAAGATTATTTGTGTATTGTGTCTATGGGCCTTAGTTGCCTGATAATAAATAATAATAATTATTATTATTAATGACAGACGCTTCTGGTTTAGTTTTTTGTTTTTTGATAGTTTTTGTCTTTCTTTGTAGTGTCGTTCTTATTTGTATTGTATTTCAAATTAATCTGTATCTAGTTATCAAGTACAGCTTGTAAACGATGTTGCTTTACAATATTACACTTTCCTTGTACGCTAGAAGTAGAAGTGTAACAACTAAGTTACTATGTTTCACGCAATGAATGACAAGTACCTACAGTTAGAAGTGCAAGTCTCACCTCTACATAATAATTTTGCTTCCAAGCTACCTATGAGAGAGTTGAACCAACTAACTATAACAATACCCAATGCTACATCAGCCGTAAAATCTCTGGTTAAGCGAAATACAAGTTGTATCAATTTAGTAATGGTTAAAATGGCATAGTATAGTATCAGCTTTATAATGTTCCCACTGCTGGGATTTAGGGATCTTCTCTAGGAGAGGAAATGGACCGTAATCCACTACGCGTGCCTCATGCCGGTTGGTGGATGTCACATGTCTTCGCATTTCTGGTTCTAGGACAATGAGTTCCTCACGATGTTTTCCTTCATGGTTTTGAGAGCAGTGGAAATACAATAAATTACTCAAATTAATGCTCCTGGCTAGGTTTAAACCCACGTCCTATAACTAGGTATTCGGGCTGTTACCACTCGGCCACCACTTTTAAATTGTTAAAATGGCGTTACAAATAACTATAAAATTAACATCGCAAATCTAGTCGGTTACTTAAGTTTAAAGCAGATAAGGAATACTGATGTTTTTTTTTTTTAACAAAACTTCAACGTTTTACAGGACGGTGCCACAACAGATGGTAAATTCTATGATCATGACAATTGTTACTATTAAAGTTAACTTTAACGGAAACTCTAATGTAGTTATTGGTGCAACCCACTTTAAGTTTTAAAATATAAAACATCCATTATCATGTGACAGTGTGAAAAGATCAGATGTTTTAACAATTTACTTACAGAGAAATTAATATCACTTCGAACTTTCTGCAACTTAATAATTGTTCCCGTACTAATCTTGAACTTGTGGTTTAGAGTCATCATCATCATCATGTCAGCCGAGCGACGCCCACTGCTGGGCATAGGCCTCCCCCAAGGATCTCCACAACGATCGGTCCTGTGCTGTCCGCATCCAGCGGCTTCCCGCGACCTTCACCAGATCGTCGGTCCACCTTGTAGGGGGCCTGCCCACGGAGCGTCGTTCAGTACGCGGTCGCCATTCGAGAACCTTTCCGCCCCAACGGCCATCGGTTCTCCGCGCTATGTGTCCCGCCCATTGCCACTTCAGCGATGCAATCCTTCGAGCGATGTCGGTTGATTTCGTTCTCCTGCGGATCTCATCATTCCTGATTCGATCGAGCAGGGAAATACCAAGCATCGCTCTCTCCATTGCTCGCTGGGTGACCTTGAGCCTTCTTAAGAGACCCATAGTAAGCGACCACGTCTCACTACCGTAAGTCATCACTGGCAACACGCACTGGTCAAAGACTTTTGTCTTGAGACACTGAGGTATTTCGGACGCGAATATATTCGGAGCTTCCCGAACGCTGCCCATCCGAGTTGGATTCGACGAGAGATCTCTTTCTCGAAGTTGGACTTACCTAACTGGATTGTCTGTCCCAGGTAAACATAGTGGTCAACAACTTCGAGTGTAATGTTCCCAACGTTAACTGGAGCGGGTGCAACATGGGCATTTAACATGATTTTCGTCTTGTCCATGTTCATCTTAAGACCCACTCTTTTGGAAGCATTACCGAGATCTTCGAGCATTATGTTCAGGTCTTCCAAGGTCTCAGCCATAAGAACTATGTCACCGGCAAATCGCAGGTGTGTTAAGTACTCGCCATTGATGTTGATGCCGCGTCCTTTCCAGTCCAGAAGCTTGAAAATATCCTCCAACGCAGCTGTGAATAGTTTCGGAGAGATAACGTCTCCTTGTCTCACGCCTCGCTGTAGTTGTATCGGATTAGAGCTCTGGTTCTGTAATTGGACCGACATGGTGGCGTTTTGGTATAAGTACTTTAGCACCTCGATGTACCTGTAGTCTATTTGGCACCTTTGGAGAGACTGCAGAACTGCCCAGGTCTCAATCGAATCAAAGGCTTTCTCATAGTCCACGAACGCTAAACAAAGTGGCAAGTTGTACTCTTCGGTCTTCTGTATAACTTGCCGCAGCGTATGAATGTGGTCTATGGTACTATAGCCTTTTAGGAACCCGGCTTGTTCGGGAGGTTGGAAGTCGTCAAACCTGCGAGCGAGACGATTCGTAATGACTCTAGAGAACAACTTATAGATATGGCTCAGAAGCGAGATGGGTCTGTAGTTCTTCAAGAGAGGTTTAGAGTAATACGATTAAATCAGGAATAATGTTTTAAACCAAAGTACAGTCATGCATCAAAAGCATGCTCTCTTATACCTGTTTACTGTTGACTTAAAGACCCACCTGTAGTAAGCTATTTAGCTTTACACGTACTGAACGAGTTCCTAAAACATTTTGTATACGCACTAAACATATTGGGAACACATTTTAAATAGGGAACTACATTAAACCAACCGACGAATAACTCATTAGACTAAGTTTTACATGTAGCGGCGCGTGAGTGTAATGTAGCTCTACAAGTCTAGTTGCTAAATGAAATGTATGGAGGTCCAATGCCACTGGCTAAACTACGTTAAAAGCTTAAACTAGAAGTACATTAGATTTGTAAGTGGAACGACGTCGTGAGGTGTGATCTACAATCTACAAGTCTAGTTGCCTTAAAAAAAATATGGAAATATGACGCACCCACACGACTTTTTTATTCTTCAACAGAGACTTTCTTTGCGCTTCTGTTTACCGGTGGGGCATAGCGTATACGTCTGGTCTGGTAGTTCAATGATAGAGCACGCTACATGAGATTACGACGCTCATAGAAACAAAGATCGCAATATAAACCAGCCTTAACCCTCGGATCTGTACAACGTAGCGATACCTACATAGGTTTGCGGCACATGAAATAAGCACTGAGTAAAACTTTAGTAGTAAATCCAACGTTAGCGCACGAGTTAGTCGGTCGGTACGAAACCGTTCCTCCAGCGGTTTTCATTCTCTCAAGTTAAATTGTATTAGCTCTATATATGTGCGTGACTGTTGCTAGTTATTGTGCGAGCAAATGTTACACTATCTAAAATGGTGTAGACTGAATTTATATTGTGTTGTGATTATGATTCTATTAGCTAAGCTTGTTTTGATTAGATCGAAAGTTTCCTAAGAGTGGGAGTTTGAATCGATCTCGAAACAATTTATATTTATATAGGGAGACTGAAATTAGTGACTAAAAAACGTAATTGTAGTCAGTAACCCGAATGTTGAGAAAAAAATCTGCAGTCACTACATTAAAGTTCGCCTAATTCGTCAAAATGAATTCAATATTTTTTCGCGATTTTAGTTGTAGATGGCGGGTTCAAACACAGCTAGGCGCATTATTTTGTGTAATTTATTTCATAACCACTGCTCTCAAAACGGTGAAAGAAAACATCGTGAGGCAATTGGCATGTCCTAGAACCAAAAATTCGAAGACATGTGACAACCACCAACCCACACTGGGCGTGCTTTGTGACATCTGATAAAACAATTCTATCCCGTAGTCCACATGTGTTAAACAAAGTATACACGCGAAATATGTCTTAAAAAATATGGCCCTATAGCCCCCTCGTCTTTAACACGAGAATCAGCGCAGAATATCACACTAATATTATAAACACGAAAGCTTGAGATTGTGCGCGTCTTTGTGTATGTTTGTCACTTGTTCACGCTCAAACAGATAATTGGATTAAGATTAAATTTGACAGGATGCTATTTGTCAATAGGGAATATCTTGACCAAAGAGATTTAAAGATATAGATGTTACAATAGAGTGGCTATGTCTTAGAAAAACTGTGCTCCTATGGCTCGGGGAAGGCATCTGGCGGTGTATAGTAAAAACGCGTACTAAATTTTTTGAATTATGAAGCTTCAGCTATTGCCCAGTAGGTGGCGCTAGGTAGAGTGCTAGGTATGTTACCAACAAATTAGATAGCAGGTATCAATTATCGATAAAGTTGTCAGTTTGTCCTTTGCATTTGAATTTATTGAGAAAACAAATACAATGCAGTAGATTTAGTGTAAATTATATTTTTTAAAACAAAAAAATAATGTATACAACATTATCATTAAATATTAGGTATGAGCAGCCACTGCACCATCAGCGCGTGGAGATGCAACGCCGGGACGAAACTACGCTGCCCGAACATGTCTAGGCGTGGCGGAAGGAGCTCCGGCGGGATCTCATGGTGAAGTGGAAACAGCGACTGTCGCAACCCAGCGCTGGGCACACCGTAATCTCGGCGGTAGTGCCCCTCTTTGAGGCGTGGCTGGATAGACCTCACGGCGTCCTCACCTTCCGCATGACGCAGGTTCTCACCGGACATGGGAAGTTCGGGAGATTCCTGCACCGGATTCGTGCGGAAGAGACGTCCGGGTGTCGCCACTGTGAGGCGAGCCCGGAGGACACGGTGGAGCACACGGTGGAGGTGTGCCCTGCTTGGGAAGAGCATCGCCGTGTCCTCGTGGGGGTGATCGGCGGCGGCGACCTCTCGCGCCGGGCCCTGGTTCATGCCATGGTCCGCAGCGAAGAGGAATGGCAGGCGGTCGCCTCCTTCTGCGAAGCAGTAATGCTCGTAAAGGAGGAGGCCGACCGCATGAGACAAAGGCAACAGCGCCCTCGCCGTAGCCGTCGCCGCCGCGATCCTGCCGATATCCGGCCACCGTAGACACTGGCTCGTGGACGGTGAGCAATGGGTAGCTCGCCGTCCGGTCGTCTGATAACTGTCCAGACTGAGTCCAAGTCGTCAACGGCGCTCACCGTTCCCGCGCGCCTCAAGGAGTTGTCAGCAAACTGTAGGGGCCCTTTAGGGTCGAAGCCTCCTGGAGCCTAGGGTGGTGCAAACTGTTACCTCGACTCTAGGAATAAGGCAAGGAAGGTACGGGGTAGGTTTTTTAGTCAGTAAGAGTCTGACACTGGTCTCCCGCTCCGCCCAAGAGCGGGTTTCGTCATTCGATGATTTTCACCTACCATAAAAAAAAAGGTATAATCAGTCATGCTATCACTTCCTTTAAGGACATTTATAAAATGGTTACATAAAGCGATGCGCAATGGTGAGAAGTTTTATTCGATTGTATAAAAAACTCGATGGTCTGTTATTGCGACTGGTGGATGTGCGGTGGTTTAGAGTTTCGGCTACAACTCGAGACCGACTCAGTCTGTTATGGCGACTGGCGCAAGTTCACTATTTCGGAACATTGCAGTGATTCATTCTAATGCAATAGTTCCAATTGCACAGATGATACACTTTGCTTAAAGCCTATTATAGATATTTAAATTAAATGATACAACTTTTTTTTGTTTATCCTCATTACATTTTATCGATAACAAAATCGATAAACAATCTTAAATCTCTTGCAAGCGTCGATGCTTGGCAGTGATGCCAAATCGGGAGGAATCCCCCCAAATCTGGGGGATTTTTATAGTTATAGGGGAAAATTGAAGGATACGAGATAAGAATACGTGGAGGTAAAAAAAATAGGTTTGGAGGGAATTGGAAGAGTTTTATGAACAAAACTAATATGATTTGTTCTTAACAAAATAATGTTTGATTAAAAATATAATAATTCAAGTTGAACTCGATCAAACTACATACACATTTGCAAAAAGTAGCACTCTCAAACAAGCGCAATTCCGTATAGGATGATATCCGAGTGTCTGTTGTACCGTCACTTATCATTATCATCTGCTGAAAAGTAGTGTCTATTAAATTTTTGTTTGCTTTAGTGTTTGAAGATATTTAATTGAACCAACAAAAAAAAAATCCATAACTTTAGACCATGCGAGCGAGTTTTTTTTTGTATCCTTTATTGATTCACCAATGGAGACTGTTTTTGAAAGTTTGAGGAGTACTCGAGACAGCCGTCTGGCAACACAGACCGTGAGCAGTAAACGTAGTATAAGGTTTAGGCTATTCGGCAACAGATGGCGCTATCACCAACTCTGTGACTTTTCTAGAACTATCTACGAAAATTATTGAATTTTAACTAATTACTAAGTAAATACGAAAAATATTTTCGAAAATAAACTGAAATTAGGTCCAATCTTTTTTCCATAACGAGAGTTACAATTATGCAATGCGCAACTCGGCATATTTCTTCAGGAAAAGATTTTTTAAAGCGGACACAAACTGGACTTGTCAGGTGCTATTGACACATTAGACTAAGCCGACTTGTTACTCGGGGTAGTAAGTATCCGAGCAAAGATTTTGTTCGCTATGTCCCGTCTATATATATTGAATGTCTTTGATCTTGACTTAGGTTAAGTTTTAAAGTGTCATTTAAAATGTTGCCTTGTAGTCCACACTTGTCTTGTTTAACAAAGTATCAGCGTGGTGTGTGCCATACAAAATGTTGCCTCTTAGTTCAATATGTTTAACTAAGTATACCGCAGCGTATGTCATATAAAATCTTCTCTTATAATCTAACTTCAAAGCTTAAAATTGAGGCAAGGTGAAGCAAGTAGCGAGTTTCACTAGCAAATTTGCAAATATATTATCTGGGAAGTGTTATTACTCAACTCTCGTGCATGCGAACTTTGCCCAGGACCATATTGCGAAAGTTTTCATTTTTCTCTAACCCAGTTATGATGTCAGGAGTTCGGAGGAGGGCGGTGTCAACTTTCCGAAGCTCTGGCATTTTATTAGCACCTTTAAAAGTTTCCGAATTTGGATTTATTTAATGGAAGAAGTGCCCTCAAAATTAGATTATCTCTAACCTCGGAATGGCGCTTCAGTTCTTTGTTATCTTTTAAAGCACTCGTATCTATGTACCAACTTTGTGTTATTTACGCATATTGGTAGGCGTCGTAAAGTTTTTAGTGTGCGCTAATGTACCTCTCATTTTGCACATCGTAAGTAACATCAGAGCATTGTAGAGGTCGTAAAGCTGCGCTCATATCTGTTGCATACGAAATTATGGCATTTTTATGCGTCGGCATCCAGTTGGCTACGAGCGTCACCTCATAAACCACCCCTCACTAGAAAATTCAATTCAATATACTATATGTGGTTTATTACATCACTTTGCATAAATGGACCTTGTTACTGAGGTGTGCCTCAGTTATTTATAACGATATCAGCAGATATCGGTTTCCACTACACTCTCCTATTTTATTATATTATCAAGGCTACCGCCCCTTTGACTCGTAAGAATCAGCTTTTATTCGGTGTAATGAAAAACACAATATAGTCCCTCGATAAACATGTACCGTGGTATTGTTGTATTATTTATCGTTTTGTTATATTAGTTTTTTTTTGCAGACAAGTTACTAGTGTACTCAATAGTCGAGTTTGATATTTAACAGTACCACGGGCATAAAATTCATCTTTTATATAAATTGGATTACGTTATGACACGCTAATAAACAAGAAACTCGGTTAATGGTGTTTCCATTAGCAAATACACTTCTCATCAAAAAAATAGAAACACTTCCGTTTTCATTGTTTCTGTCCGAATTTAACACAAAAAAGAATTCATACGATGAAAAAAATACATTTATTATAGCTGGCAGTTTGGCCATTACAGTAATAAGCGAAAATTCTAAATTCAAAATTAGAATTTCATTTGTTTATCTTATAAACGAAATGAATCACTGTTTTGAGACAAATGTGTGTTTAGGGTTGGAGTACATTTAGCGTTTAAAAACTAAAAATTGGCGCCTATCCTTAAACTTTTTGTTTTTTATTTCAATACTGTGACTTTGGGACGTCTGAAAAAAGGTTTTTTTTCTAAAACGTATGGATACTTCGCCCACAGAAGCCGCCCATGTTGTGGCATTGCTGGATTCTGGCCTTAGTCAGCGTGTTGTGGCTGCAAGACTGCATCTAAGCCTGTCATCTGTTCATAGAGTCTATAAACGTTATCGGGAGACTGGTTTGTTCACGCGCCGTTCAGGATCTGGCAGGAATCGGGTCACTTCTGAGCGAGATGATCGATTTATTGTAACAACTTCTTTAAGAAATCGACGCCTTAACGCTTTTCAACTGCAGCAGCGGCTTCGTGTTGTACGAAGGGTGGCTGTAAGTGACTCTACAATTAGAAGAAGGTTGAAGGATCGTGGACTGGTACCGCATAAGCCAGCAAATGGGCCGAAATTAACTGCAGACCATCGAAGAGCGCGCCTTAACTTTGCACGTGAGCACCTAAATTGGTCATACCTACAGTGGAGCAAAGTTCTCTTTTCTGATGAGTGTAAAATTATGCTGTATGGTAACGACGGAAGGAACAAGGTCTACAGAAGAGACGGAGAACGCTATGCACAATGCTGCATTGAAGAAAAGGTCAGCTATGGTGGCGGTTCGTGGACGGTTTGGGGAGGAATCAGCGCCGACGGTAAGACAGAGCTTGCTTTCGTGTCTGGGCCACGTCTGCCTGCACTAAACTGTCATCGGTACGTCGAAGAGTGTCTCGAGCCTCATGTGATGCCCTATGCACATTTTATTGGCAACGGCTTCATATTCATGCACGACAATGCTAGGGCTCACACCGCGGGCGTCGTACGAGATTATCTTAACGAAGTCGATATCTCTATTATGGAATGGCCAGCAAGAAGCCCGGACATGAATCCCATTGAACATCTATGGGATGAATTAAAGAGACGAATTCGAACAAGAGATCCTGCCCCAGAAACACTTAGCCAGCTGCAAGATGCAATCCAAGAGGAATGGGACAATATACCACAGCATGTGATCGTGACTCTCATCCGATCGATGAAGAACCGTATGGAAGCAGTAATTAGAGCTCGGGGAGGGAATACAAGTTATTAAATAAACGTTTTTTAGCTTTTTTTTTCATTTACATGTGTTGTTTTATCCATTTCCTTTATACTCCATACGGAATAAAAATGACTCATTTAACAAAATACGAAACCTATGAAAAATTCATTTAAATTTAGAACATTAACATTAAGATTTGATAAGCTCATATTACTCACTATTAAACGACATTTAACATTTATTCCTAAATGTACACATTTTTCTGATAATCCTGACAAAACGTAAACTTGCAAGGTGTTTCGATTTTTTTGATGAGAAGTGTATGTATAAAAACTTTACATTACAGTTAGTAACTAAAACTAAAAATATGCGCATATAAACTACTTTACATTAAGTTTATAAGAAATGTTGAAACTGTTTTATGCTAGTAGATAATTACAAAGTTTTCTGCCAAAGAATTTTATTTGAGTCGGACGAATTTAAAAAAATTACAACTACCTACATAGCTACTTTACATTTTAATGGCTATAAGATAAAAAGGAATATCCGGGGCGTATCTATTAAATTACGAAGTAAAGCGAGGAAGTTTTAGGTTTTTCTTTTCATGGGGCCCTAGACAAGTGGCAATCGCTCCGTGTCGAATCCATTTCTAAGTTCGATTTCGCCTTAACGATGTCGACCACAAAATGGTAGACAAAGTGACATCGACTAACATATCGATAAGTCGAAGTGTTGGTTCGATAAAATAACAACTTCTTGGCTATGATTATCGAATTAAAACGTCCAAATTTGACGTATAAACAACTAATAACAATTAGCGAATCGAAAACGTTTGACCACGTGACTTTTCGAAGGCATATGTCAGTTCCATACATTTGGAGTTTCGAATTTCGTTATCGTTAGTGAGAATGTGACTTTGTCTAAGCCCCATGGACACATTTGGCAATATGGCTCACGTTCACAAAGTTCAGGAGTGACCCGGTTTGAGCTGAACACAGAAGAATATCAAGTTCTTACTCAACCCTCATCGCTTTCATATTATGAATTACTGTTACAAGTTGCTCTTTTTAGTTTTAATATTGTTTATGCATATAATATTGTTTCTGTATGTATCATTTAATATTGTATATTTAGATTCTAAAATAGTACGAATGTTTTATGGTTTAGATAGACCGATAGCCTGCCTGCCTGCCTACTTCCCTGTGGGTTGCCTGCTAGCTGCCTGAAGCTGTTTCTGGTACCCCAACTATTAGGCAGTTATGAAGCTTGTTTGAAGAAATGACTTATTGACCAAGAAATTTAAACCATATACTCAATCTAAGGTTGTTTAAAGCTGCTTCAAAACCAAATTTCTAAATTAACGGAAAGAAAGATACATATAGATAGAAGGTTTGTTTGGTTTGTTGCTAAAAAAGTTACATTTCGTAATGTAAGTTATTTGTATTAATATGTTGACTATTATATAAGATTCTGTATATGACTTGTAAGAATCTCTTACCTTTAACTTACTGTGACTATTACTATGGCTATTACTAAATAAAGGAACACCAGATTTCATTCTTTACTTGTTACCTACTAGCAAAAATTTATAATTTAATTTTCGCGTTGTAAAAGTACTGAACCCGATGTCGAGGTTATGAAGTCGAGTAAAATCTGTTGCGAATTTTTAATATAGAAATGTTATTACTGAATATTTTCGTGTTAACTTTAAAATAAAAATTTACGAAGTTCACGTATCAAATATTTGCCTACATGTAAAATGGATGAGTTAAATATTACATAAAAATACGATGGGTTTTTGACTATCGTGTTATTTCAATATTTTTATTTAAAAATGATTAATAAACGTTGAGTAAATTGTGTGTGTTCTCACACATTCATTTCAAAGTATTTCTACAACGGGAGTCGTACTAGACGGGGCGATCGATAGTCGTTGATCCAGCAATTGGGACTCGAGATGCACAAGTTCGAGGCCATGTGTTTCCACGGCTTTCGGAACGCGCTGCCACCGAGTTCCCATCCCTATTTTCAACCACCGTACCTACCTACCGCGTTTGCGGACGGCCAGCAACGGGTAATTCGTCATCTTACCGTCCGGTAACCATCCAGACTGAGCTTAAGGATATATCAACAAACCCTATGGGTCCAACAGGTTCAAAGCCTACTATGGCTAAGATTGGCCCTGGTATAAAGGCAACAAAGGAACGGGGAGGATTTTAGTCGTTATAGTCTGACGCTATCTCACGCTCCACTCAAAGGCAAGAATCTAATTTTTCCCTACCAAAAAAAGGTGTTAAACTTATAAGCTGATTTACAAATTCCTTGAAAACGAGTGGGTAAGTACGTTTTTCAACTACCTAGAAGGAAAGACGAATATTATTTTATTTTCATTTTATTTATTACAAACTTTATTTACAGTAGTGCAAGCGTTATTTTAAAAGCATATAAAATATAAGTTAGAGTCTTCAATAATTTTTTCGATTATCTAAACTAAGATCTTATTATTTGGTAAGAAGTCTGGGCCCGCGTGGCAGGGCAGACCAATTCTCTCTTTAAAGAGGTATCTTAAAAAAAGGTACAGTTCCATTAAGCCGAAAATATTGCGTGGCAGCCTTTTCAATGTGTTTTGAGAAGTACAGTACCAATACAAGATGTCCAGACCAGCGAATGTTGTCTGTACATAGGTGAAGATACAAATTGTAACGTGCATAAATTCAGATTATATTTTATTACGATTGATATTCTTCAATGCTCTGGTTTAATAGACTTCGAGAGAAACCTTTTTGACATATTTGGAGGAGCTCTTAATGGTGCGGTAGTTTTATTTCTATGAGTTTTTCTTATGCCTCAATCAGAACCCTCGACAAGCAATGTAAGCCAAAAGATTAAGTTCGTCGATGGTCATCAATAGAGCGTTAACACAAGTAAGTCTGCGATGACCAGTCCACCACACAAATTAATAACCGGCTTATGTATTAGCAAACAATGTTTGCATGTCCTTTAGTAAAGCATTACGTTGTTATTAACTAAGCTACCGTAACAGCATTAACCACAACATAACCAGCGATGAATTAATGCCATCTGCTTCGCTAACCTTCACGTTTCCTTTAATCGGATTAACATGGTGTTAGCATAGATTAACCATTACGGTGTGATATGTGATGCTTCTGGATGCAGCTCCTGATTTACTACAGTCCTTGACGGTTATTTCGTCAAATTGATCGGTATTTGTAGTTGTATTTCATTGGTAACAAGCTGTTTATAACGGCAGTTAGTAATAATAGACATAATATGATGTAGGAAAACATATTACGTAGATTAATAGCAGGTTTCTATATTTTTTATTGGTTTTGTGGCTATAACAGGGTTTAAAGAAATGTTTTGAGATTAAGATTTAAATAAATATATTCCTTTTAATATAAAAAAAAAATGTTTTTATAAAAATCGTAGTAGTGTTATACTGGGGCCGTGGAACTAAGGCAGGAATGAACGGTGGGTCATTTAGTCAGTAGAAGTCTGTCACTGTCTCCCGCTCCGCCCAAGGGCAGGATTCGTCATTCGATGATTTTTCCCACTATAAAAAAATCAGGTAGGCATCTTCTGTAATTCGGTTCTATCATCAAAACAATCATCTTGACAATATTCTATTAACATCAAATACCAAACAGGTCTAAGATACATTGATTTAATAGACGAGATATCGGTGAACATACATAAAAAAATAATAACATTGCCAGTTTCGAAGTCAGTTAAAAAATAAATGAATGGAGACGATAAATTCTACAACATATTGTCTCTGTCCATATAGTTATTTATTTTTACTACTACTATTAACAACAAACTATACAGTTTCATATAATCGAGGGATAGATACCTCAATTTTTTAAATAGTTCAAAAAGAAACTATTTAAAAAATTGCCTCCATGAAAGCGATTTTAAAGACACGTCATCATCGTCATTTCAGCCGAAAGATGTCCACTGTTGGACATAGTCCTCGCTTATGTGTCGCTGGAACAAACGATCCTGTACATCTTGCATCCATCGTAGTCCTGTAACTCTCACCTGGTTATTGGTCGTCTTTCACCTTTTAGAAAACCTTCCGCAGTTACCACTCTAGCCTCAGCGGGCCGAAAAATAATAATTAAAAACATATCGACGTCAAAAGGGAAAAGAAATTTACCTGAAACTGTTTAAATATAAAACAGATTACCTACTAAATAATGTTTTCTGTTACAAAAATACTTACATACCAATAAAGTCAATTGACTTGATATGACGACACCTACGCTATAATCGGACACTACATTTCCAACTTTTCGCGTGGGTGTACTAAAGTTGGTATGAATTGACTTTTCATACTTTTTGTGTATTACTTATAAAAACGACTAGTAATTGACAAATTAACCTTTCGAGTAACGTAATTAGAGACATAATGGAAAGACAATAGGTGTGCGAACGCCGGTGTTGGTGTTCAAGAGTTTAAGGCAAATTAAATCGCAGTATTATTCTAAATGTGAAATTTTCTGGCTATGTGTTTGTAGCTCGGATAACCAAATGAATTTTGATGAAACTTAGTACACGGGGAGACCATTACCAGACATGGGACATGTTTTAGCCCGCTTGTATAGTACGGCCGTCGGATTTTCGCGAGTCTGGACATCAGACTCGCAAAAAAAGAAATCTTTATTTTTTAAATTCGTAGAGTCTAATTTCAGACTCTGAAATTAAGCTCCGCTTGAAAATTCGTACAAAAATAAGCTTTTAAAAAAATAAATGGCAATAACAGTTTTTAATACCAATAACAACTGCAAGTTACATACTGTATGTTCAGTTAAGATAATTTTCTACCATCACGCAAGCATAGTTACCGGGCCATCCTTCGCAGCCTATACTAAACTATCCCTACACTTCTTTACGAACATGTTCATTCACCAAAAGCTGAACTACCACTAAACTAAGGTAACAGTTTAGTTATAATTTTACCGCAGCGTAAAGTGAAACCCTATGGAAATTGGATTATTCAGTACACGTGTACCTATTGCAGCCACATGTAAGTCCCTTTTTACTAAATTTGCATTTACACCCCGATTTGTTTGCGTGGAATTTTATATTAGCGTAAATAGTTGATGGGAGTGTGAAGTAGAAATGGTTAGCGGGCAGTGAATTGAATTTGATAGTCATTATTCATGTATGTAATGTAAATGAATGGAATTGTGTTCACTAATATGATGATGGGTTTCCACAGTAATCAGTAGGATAACATGACATCTACTGCGGAAGGCAAATCAAGGAACAAAAGTGAATTTTAATCAGCAAAAGATTCGTGCACAAAATATTTATTTGTACAACCTTACAGGTGCGGTAAAGACCCCGACTTACGAGTTGTAGGTCGCAGGTTCACACCCAACCAGGCGCATTATTTGTAGTTTATTTCATCACCATTGCTCTCAAAACGATGATGGAAATTATCGTATGGAAACCGGCATGCCCTAAAACCAGAAATTCGAAGATATGTGACATCCAATGTGTACCAAAAATTCGAAGATATGTGAAACCAATTTATTCGCACTGGGCTCGCGTGATTTATTATGGCTCATTCCATTTCCTAGAGAGGAGGCCTGTGTCCCAGCAGTGGGAACATTAATAAGGTTGATGATGATGACCTTACAGACAAGTATTCCAGGTCTGAATGTCTTAGGCCCACGTGTGCCAACTTACCTTAACTATTGCCTTCCTCCAGAAGCCAACCTATTCAGACAGTTAAGCAAATTATAAAGCAGATAACCAAGTCTTAAACACAAAAAAGAAACACGAAACTGAACATCCTTATAATTCTAGCCACGACTTTTTAAAACTCTAATTACAAAGCTTTTCATGATAAGCATCACGCAACGTTCTACATCCATTGAAAACTTGGTTCATTTGTACGTAAACTAGCGTATGTGCACGATGCGGTTAGTGTAATGTGATCACGTAGGTATAAGGCTAATTCAGAACTATCTTAGTTGGCGGATAGCGGAGTGTCGGGCTACGCTCAATGTAGGGTTCCGTAGCTTCCTCCGTCCTTCACAAAATTCTCACAATGTAAAACAACCCTTAAATTATGACTTTAGCGCGAAGTAGCCCATGTATCATACGTTCTACATTCATCGAAAACTTAGTTCATTTGTACGTAAACTAGTGTATGTGCATGATGTAGTTAGTATAATGTGACCACGTAGGTATAAGGCTAATTCAGAACTATCTTAGTTGGCGGATAGCAGAGTGGCGGGTTGACACATAAATAAAATAAAATAAAAAATAAAAAAGCTTTATTGACACAAAAATATTTGTACAAAGTTGATTTTGATGAACAGTCGGTACAATTCTGCAATTGAACACAATTCGAATGACCACTAACACCTAAACTAGGCCAAGCCTGTACCTTAGGCGTTAGATCTTTCCCGGGTAACTATCTACAGACGTGTACATTGATATCCACTTGCATGATGTAAGCAACTTTTGCATATAAAACCAATACAATAAATAAAAGAAGTAATATAATATAGATTAAAACTGCGAGTACGCTTAGTGCGGGTATAATGTAAAAAGAAAATATTACAACTACTTTGTTGACCTTTGTATTCATTTTAAAATTTTACAAACACCGTCAATTTTGAAAAACAAATAGTTCGACCACTGAATGTATGAACTTGCGCGTTTTTTGTTTTTTTTGTTTTTTTTTTTGTTTTGTTTTTTTTTTTGTTTTTATATTCTGATTTTGTTATTTTATTTTAATTGATTTTATCGTTTTAGGGACATTACTGTTTTAGGTATTATTTTTTATACTGTTTGTTATTTACATATCGCATTGTCTTAAAAAACACGAAACTAAACAGCTTTCCTAATAATTCTAGCCACGGCTCAAAGCTTTTCATGATAAGCATCACGCAACGTTCTACATCCATTGAAAACTTGGTTCATTTGTACGTAAACTAGTGTATGGGCACGATGCAGTTAGTGTAATGTGATCACGTAGGTATAAGGCTAATTCAGAACTAGCTTAGTTGGTGGAAAGCGGAGTGGCGGCCTGACTCACTTCGCATTGTCTTAAAGAAAATCGGCCAAGAGCGTTCCGGGCCACGCTCAAAGTAGTGTTCCGTAGCTTCCTCCGTCCGTCACAAATTTCTCACAATGTAAAAGAACTTAAACTATGACTTTAGCCCATGTATAATACGTTCTACATCCATCGAAAACTTGGTTCATTTGTACGTAAACTAGCGTATGTGCACGATGCAGTTAGTGTAATGTGATCACGTAGGTATAAGGCTAATTCAGAACTATCTTAGTTGGCGGATAGCGGAGTGGCGGGCTAACTCGCTTCGCATTGTCTTAAGGATATTACTGAAAATTACTTGAAACACTGCATTGCACCATCTCTGTGCTACTGTAATTAGCGAAACGTTTTAGTACTCTATGTAGTATTACAATTTGTGAACGCTTTTAGTTGCATGCGTTCTCTGTATTAACTTATCATTGTTATATAATTTGGAGGAAAAGTTGCGGAATTTCATTGTGTTATTGCGGTTTCTGTTTTTCACTAGCCATGTTACAATCGTTTTGTTAACATTGAGCGCTTTGTGTTGGCCACGACACTAATTCCTTTGCTCTGACGTCATTCTAACCCTCAGTCACGTGGTCAGAATAAAGGAGTTTATAATTTCTAGGAAGTTTGTAAATCCTTTTTGACGCAAAATTCAAGAAAAAACTATGCCAAATATTTTTTTTTGACAAAAAATGTTTACGTAGAGAAAAATGACGTTGTCACGTCACTGGGTAACCCTATAGTGACTTATCCAATTGAAGTGAAACCCTTACTAATCAATAGTCTATAATACTGTTACTTGGGGTCGGATTAGGTCATCCGTTGTTTGTATGAAGCGTTACTAACATGATCTATTTTTATTCGACACTAGCTTCTGCTAGTGGCTTTACTTGCGTGACGATAAGTTTCTCCATACTAACTTTAGAGCCTCTTTTCGTTTTCTTATGGGCTGAATATTGAAAAATTATTTCTCAGTGCTCGCCTACGATAAAAAAGGAAGCCTTTTGCAAAATTTTACGTTCCTAGTCGCAGTAGTTTTGGCTGTGCGTTGTTACACACACATTACATTTTATATAAAAGAAGAAACTGACTGAAAGTTTACCTTTTTACATAAATGTAATGAGTGTGTGTTTTTATTTAACATAATAAACGCACTTCCTAAAGTAGTAACTTTTGAATCGGTCATCGAAATCTATTTCAGGTATTTTTTTTTGGATAGGGCAAAAAAATACCTATTCGGTAAGTTATTGGTAAATCTTGACTGCGTGACTAGAGTATGTGTCTGTGCATACATACGTACGAGCCAAATATATTTTTCTCTGGAAATCTTGATTTATGTGATAATTTCATAAGGTAGAAAGGTGTTTGCAATAAAATCATTTATGTTAATTATAACATTTTTATAAAAAATGTATTACTTTTGATCATTCAAACATTTTTATTACAAATCGTCATTGTCACAAGTTTAATCCATTGATATATGTGTACTACGCACTCGATGAAGCGTGCCCTACAGTGCCCTTTTTCCACTTATGCATTAGCACACGTGATCTGCACAAACACATTTACAACATTGATGTCATTAGTGCAGTTTTAACATTTCAGCGCAAATTTTAAAAGTTTTGATATACGACAATGCCAATGAAGCGATACAGCGGACTTTGGTATTCACTTTTCAGTATTTTGACAAATAGTTTCTGTGAACGTGCTTTTCTGTTGCTAGGATAAAAAGTCGATGTTTTAATCCTACTAGGATACTCAAAAGCTTCAACCACAAAAGGTCTTTTCACGTCACGAGACTCAATTAATTGTAATTTACTTCAATTCGCTTTGTATGTGAAAATAACAAATTACAAAGCGTCTGTAATTTGTTGTAATCAGCGTTCGAATCGGGAATTTAATCAAAGGGAATCAGTGATTGTACTGACCAATTGGGTATACCTACCAGCTATACATAGTCTTCCCTATAACTACATGCGACTATGTGCTCAAATGCCTCGTAGTAAATCGACTCGTAGCTCGCCGAAAATTTTGGAAACCCTTTCAAAGGAATTTCAAGTATCTTGAGTTGTTGATTGGGGTTGAGAAAATGTTTGAAACAACATTTTTTTGTTCGCCGCCGAATGAGGGAATTTTACCTTTTTACTCGAATTAGGCAGTTTGACTTCGTGACTTTTTTTTTCCTTTGATTAGCTTGCGTTTTACTGCTAGCTCTCCTGATGAAGTGATTGACGGTGGAGCACGTTTATCTTGAAATACTTATTTACTTTTGACTTGAAAATATATTTTTTATGACTAAGTTTGTAGGTTTATTGCGTAACCTGTATGTCTACGTATACACCTATTTACAATACATATTTTATTTTAGTCGACAGATAGATACAATTTAATATACAAACAACAAAACTCATTTACAACATCAATTTTCATTTTAAAAACAAATATATATTTCATTAATTTTTATTTTCATTTCATTTATAAATGCTTATTACACTAACCAGACACAAAATATGTAAAGCATCTAAAATATCCAAATATGTAATATAATTTATAAATAAACTTTCAAACAAAACGATTTGCATTTGTGAAATAAGTAATTTAAGAGTTATGTCATATAACCATACGACCAAGGAACGCTACAAGTAAATAATTTATGCCGTCTTGCACGGCCTTTAGTTATCGAAAATAAAGAATAAGACAATAATATTGGCCGTTTGATCTTTCAGTTTTTATGCTAATTTTACACATATTTCTTTACATCATTTGATATGGCTGATGAGCAATTACTCATATGAATTACACACGCATAATTATACAACTTAATTAAATTTATATTTTAAATACGTTTATCACTAGTTGAATATGCAGAGTCAAATACACATAGTTAAATGTAACCAAATTAATTAAAGTTTCAGTTTCAATGATAGTCATAATTACAGGCAAAAATTAAACCTGTGCCAATACGAATATTGTTTCATACAGATATTGATACCGTGCATTAAAAGTACAACAACATTATGTTTTATAATATTGTTAATATTAAGTAAAACTAGTGATAAATATTTTTAACTTAATTCATTGTCCACTCAATATATGAATACTTTTATTAGTAAATGTGTCGAGCGTATCGACGTATTTATTAATAAAATTTAAAAGTATTCATATCATCATCATCATCAGCCTTATTAATGTTCCCACTGCTGGGACACAGGCCTCCTCTCTAGAAGAGGGAATGGGCCATAATCCACCACGCGGGCCTAGTGTGGATTGGTGGATGCCACATGTCTTCGAATTTTTGGTTCTAGGACATGCCGGTTTCCTCACGATGCAGCGATGTTTTCCTTCACCGTTTTGAGAGCAGTGGTGATGAAATAAATTACACAAAGTAATGCTCCTGGCTGGGTTTGAACCCGCAACCTACAACTCGTAAGTCGGGGCCTTTACCACTCAGCCACCACTGCTCCTATAAATATAATTATAAAATATCTTTCACTGTAAAGTTGTTTCGATTTAAGATCTATATATAAAAATAATTAATTCATTTATCTGAGTAAAATGAAAATACTTAAAAAAAATATGTCTGAGACAGAAAAATCTTGAATTTTTCTGTATCTAGTAGTAAGGTAGGTAGGTAAGTAGGTGTACTTGAAATTATGATTGGAAATAATTACAATCCATCAGCTCTTATTCACCTTCTTCATTCTTCCAGGGCTTCCTAGTTTAAGATTAAATAATAATAATAATAATTAAAACGTCAGAACATAGTGAACGGTTCCACTAGATCGTTTTTCATAGAGAAGAACCGTCAAGAAAGTCTGTACAGACTACCGACTTAAATAAAAAAAAAAAAATTAAACAGCAATGAAACTTCGAAATTCGAATTTCAAAATTTGAAAATAATGTCAGTGTGTTCCTACCGGGTTTTTGGAAAGCCAACGTTACTTAAAATGGATATTATGTCCAAATTAGCTGAAAATTAAACCTTCATTCAATAAAATACGAATCGAAGTAAGTGTTGGCTTCATTCGACGCATTGTTTCATTTTTATTTTCAATTGGACGCTGAAGCTTCATTTTATCGAGAGCATCATTCTATTTGATTGTTAAATTATTACACTTGAATTGTGTAATCTCGATTGCTTTCTTTATTTTTTATTATTTTAACTTGTAAACTATTTATAATATTGCTGGTAGATATTTGTGTGTAACTTGTAAATTATATACTGGAAGATATAATTTGTGATGAGTGATTTTTACGGCCGCTTATGTTGCAAAAAACGTATATTTTGTCACTCTCAACGGAATCAAAATTCATAGGGTACCTCCAGTTAACCTAGAATCCTGAAAATATTTTGGTTTGAAGCAAGGTATTATAGTACAAACATAAGACAAAATCAGAAAACTGGAAACGTCACAAAAAAAAACTGTTCTGCGATACGGAAAAATCTTTATACACACGATTTAGGAATTAAACTCAATAAACAATACCATAATTTTGTACAGAATTATAAAAAAAAAGTTATATGGCAATGTTTGACAAACGCCCAACGCATCACTCATCACGCCGTGTTACCGTAAACAAGCACAAACAAAAAAAAAATAATGTCGCCATCAAAAAAGACTGTTAGTTCACATTAAAATAAATAAATAAAGAAGCTCCGTAAAAATATGGGGTGACTGATATTCCCACTTCAGTATTGATTGCAACTGTAACTGATATCAGCAATTGTGACTTGATAGTCAACGATATCGGGAGATATTAATTTGTTTTTAATGTTAGCTATAAAAGCTGGGTACGGCCACTAAATGTGTCGGTAAGTAAGGCTCTAATAGTGTTTTAATAGCCTCTATGGGGTAATGATAAATGTGCCCTGTGTTGTCGGGTACAGAACGACCCTTTGAGAATGGATTTTTTAAAGTTGTATATAGGTTTTATGTTGAACTATTTTTTTTATTTTGAGATTGCGTGTACTTATATAAAGGTAAATGTTGGGGTTAGCATAGCCTTAGTTTAATAATGTTTCTGGTGCCCTGATCTGGTTACTGAAAGGAAGGTCCGACCCCGATATGAGTGCAAAGAAGGAATGGAATGGGTTTTTTAATCAGTAAGAGTCTGACATTGTTCCCGCCCCGTCCAAAGGCGGGACTCGTCATTACATGATTTTTCCCACCATAAAAAAGCTTACTAAAGTTTTCACAGCTGGGACTCAGGCCCCCTCTTTAAGAGAGGATGTCGGTCGTAATCCACCCACGCGGTCCCAATGCGGGTTAGTGGATGTCACATGTCTTCGAATTTTTGGTTCTAGAACATGCCAGTTTCCTTACCGATGTTTTCCTTTATCATTTTGAGAGCAATGGTGATGAAATAAATTACACAAAGTAATTAGCCTGGTTGGGTTTGAACCCGCGACACTCGTAAGTTGGGGCCGATACCACTCAGCCACCACTACTCTCAACATTGGGTTTCCTTATGGTTGATTCCTATGAAGTTGTAAAATGTTATATGGATTTGTATATTTCATAGCTGTGACTTATTGCGCAAGTGTATTGCAAGTGTATTTGCACTGTGCATTTCTCCGAAATAAAATGTTACTTTGAAGTTTATAGTAACAGTATACATAACTTTGTGTTGCTGAGAATGTTGAAACTCAGACTCAAAGATTTTGATTCACAAGCATTTTTGAATAGTTAAGAAGTCGGTCAGTCAGAAATTTCAAGCAAATTGCACATTTCTAACCGTAGACTTTTGTGAAATTGAAAATTATTTTGAATCAGTATCTGTCGAGATTATCAAAGATTATAAACAAAAAAAAAAACAGTTTCTTTTATTCCAAAAAAGGAGGTTCTAAATTCAGATAAATTAATCATTTTGATAATATCTTTTTAATATATATAAGTTGAAACATTTGCTGTGGTTAAGCGTAAACCTCCTTAACGAATGAGACCCGTAAATCTATTACTGCGCATCATCCAATGCCGAATCCCGCCCTTGGCCGGAGCGGAAGACAGTGTCAGACTCTTACTGACTAAACAACTTACCCCATTCTTACGTTGCCATGTATACCAGGGCCAGATCCTTCCTTTCAGATGCGAACTCTTGGCCTCAATTGGCTGGTTCAACTTGTAACGATGATTATAACCGATATTCGGGTCACAATTGAAGAGGGGAACTGCGTATAAACATAGCAAATGGTTCAAATTATTTGCCGCATACTCTAACCAATAGAAAAACGGGACACTAATTACAGTGGTTCTATGGGCTAACAAGCTTAATTCAAAGTTATACCTCAAGGCCAAACTGACACAGTCAAACTTTACGAAACATCAAAAACTTCGTCACTGAATTTTCATACCACTTGACCTCCCTGATTGCTATCTCCAGTTAAATGTTAAAAAATTCACCGGCGTCATTATTTCCTCGGTCGAGAAGCCTCACCGCGGGTATGTTATTAATTATTAAAGTATCTCCCTCCCCCGAGTCTTGATTTTAAAAGAGATGGTAACGACTTAAAAACGGTAACCTGTTCTGTTTATTTTGAAAGCTGCGAGAAATAAAACAACAAGTTATATAGACAAGGCTTCTTTAGCAATTTTCAGGTGAAATGGTTTCCGTACGATATGGGCTAAACAGCCAGCTTTGCTTTGATGGATAACTTCCTGAACAGGGTCAGTGTATTTTCCTGTAATTCTGTAAATTATTTTCTGTGAATAATGTTTTACCCCTTTTTTTTCTATCTTAAGGAAATTACCTAGAAAACGATGTAAAAAAATATATAAGCCGGTAATTTTTGCGCGATTGGTCTTTTATTCCAGTGGTCAGTGGCCTTAACTGCTGGAGGTCGTGGGTTAGATTCTGGCTCAAGACTATGAGCACTTTTGTTCTGTTTCTGGGTATAAGCTGTCTATCACTCGTAGCATAAGTTCTACTTAGTTATTTTGGGCGGTGCAGGGAAATTATTTGTTTAAAAAAATTGTGGAATATTATTATTATTTCTGCGAAAAATTGTAATTCAACAACAGATGTTACCATTCTACTCCTTCTTTTTTGGCATGTGAAAAACGTTCCGACTTCCACCAAAATGAAAGTAGTATGAACTCATTGACAAAATTAATTTGGTAGACGGGTAACTCAATTCGGGCAACACACATAGGTATGAAAATTACCACTAAATTTCGGGTGAAAATAAATAAACAGGCGTACACACCTTGCCAATTTGATTGTTGAATTATTCATGATGTCTCACACGACCTGGGTGCCCGTAGGTACCAGGGGTCGAGGGGAGAGAGGAGTACTCTCTAAACAACTCGTATCGTCGCTCGGGGGGAACATAACGAAATGGGCAACCGAGACACCGCCTCATTTAAGGGCCCAAATAAAAAAAATATCTGAACTTATTACGGTGGCTGGAAAGGTACCAAAAGTGTCATTATGATTAAGTGAGCACGGAAATAAGGGGGCCAGGTAGGAAGCAACGACTGAACAACTAAGGAGGTTCATATTATTAAAATTTTAATATAAGACTTGCTAATTTTGCTGTTCTATTATTTGTCAGGAGGTTGGAATTTTATCTAGTCGTGTTTTCTTTTTCATAATATAACACCTCCATTTTTATTCGTTTATCAAACTTATGATTCGAAATTTTCATACATTGTACAATGTCATTATCTACAAACTACAAGCTATTTTAATCATTAACTTATTATAATTAAAGACGAAAATACTTTATGCCAGCATTCCGTTGTCAGACAATAAATAATACCTTATGCTAATTGCAAAAGCTTCAAATTAGTTTAACTCTTAGAATGTCTTAATAATGTTTTGATGTGAAGTAGGTTCTGGTTCCTTTGTCAGTGCTCTTGGTATTTTTCATATTTTATTTTTATTTAATTAAAAAACAGTCTGTTTTTTGCCCCCAATTAAATAAAATAAGTTTGGCAAAAAACAAAAAAAAAATCCTTTAAACATTGTAATCCACTGGTTAAAGACTGTGGTAAGAGGATACAGAATACAGTGCCTTCTCCCATAGCTTTTTGCATAAAAAAATATTTATTAATCACAATTATTGTAATACATAATTTAGGTACATCGTATACTTATATAATACTGGCACCCATGAATATATGTTACATGATTTGGATCAAATAAAACCTTTGTCTGTTTCTTCCTACTGGCCTCCAAATGATGTAATAAACCCACAGAAAAATCGTGATGAATGTGACACAGTAATATTTGACAGCTAACAATGACAACTAAGGCTGTTAGGAATCCTACGGATAATGTAAATTCTTTGATGACAACAAAATATTAATCAAAATGGCAACAGTTAATCGTTTATTACCGTCCGCAATTGATTTTTACGCGGAATTACAAGAGGTAACGAACAGAGCAGAAAACCGTCGCAATGACAGATTCAAGGCTGTAATGGTAATGATCCGCATCACTCGAGGATGGTTGATTAGGAAGCATGTGGCGTGGTTGGCGAAGAATGCGACGACAATACAGTGTGCATTCAGGGTCCATCAGGCGAGGAAGGCCCTTCGAGCAGCATTAAGGAGAGGAGTGCGAGCTAAACATGCTAAACATTACGCAAAGGCTGCAACAATCATGGAGGTATATATGTTATTTCGTTATTTACAATTCTAATATTTTCAAAATACCCTTTAATTAAGTGTTACTCCGATTCCATCAACATGGATGTAACAGACACATTATTGAATCACGAAATATGTTATTCAATGGCATTCAGCTACAGTGTTTTTTTTTTATCGTGTCAACACTTGCTGAGACTACCTCTTCAAGCAAAAATATTATATCCCTTTCCGTATCAGTTTACCCTTTAATATCGTTTTAGGCAATTTGGCGTGGACATTATTCAAGGCGCACGAAATTCTGCTACCGCACTTATCGCCGTTGGTTGGCCGCTGTAAAAGAACGAGGAGAAAGACGAGCTGCCGAAGCTGCAGAATTCGGAATCAGAAGCCGCGCCGACGACCTCAGGATCTTGGAAGAGGAGGCCCGCCAGTGGCTAGCATTCGTCGTCTTTAAACTCCATCACCTACTCAGAACATACGTTCGTGCCGGTGTGTACTCAGCACCCGCTACGGCAGAACTATCCGAATTCGAAACGCTCTTAAAATCTATCCACTACACCGAATACATGAAAAGATTGAAACGTAAATATGATGAGTTTGTAAGAAAACATCGACCGGCTTTCTCAAATAAGAGGTTGTTTCCGATAATAGGGGACGGGGCCGACTATTGGTACTTATCGTTGGCAGAAATGTATGAACTGACTAGTCCGGTGCCGCCGAAAAAAAGCGATTACAGGCACAAAGCAACACATCACGGGAAGATACACAAGGAACCATTTTTGTGGCGTAAACCTCGACCGGCGGGGATAAATGAAAGCCGAGGTCCTTTTACACCTCCGATATCAGCTTCATCGTCTCGGCAGCTGCCTCCGCCGCCAGCGCCGACGCCGATCCGCTCAGGAGGTGACATGCTCAAACAGGCTCCTCCGAAGGACCAACGCTTCAATCTCTACGTGAAACACTACACCCCGGACCCTGCTGTCATGGACTACGTTGACTTCCACATTAACGTCCTGGTACGACGACAATGTTCCGTGACGAACATGGATATAGAATAACAACGTGACGTTTCACTAAATTGGTTAGAATTTTCGTTAATTTTTAACATTAACAACACAAGAGTGGTTTGTTTCAAAACACTTGGATGTTAACATGTTGCGTATTATTTCTTCCTTTATTTATTTTTTTGCTCGGAAATCCGTAATCTGGCTGCTAAGTTTGGAAGGGTCGTCCGGATGTTGCGAGCCGCGAGCCTTTTGTTGTTACGCTTTTGTTGTTGTGAATTTTACACTCGTAATTTATTTCAGGAAACGACTTGGTGAGAAAGAAATTACGTTAAACTCTCCAAGGAAAATGTGTTTTGTAAATTAACATTACGCTTGTATAGGCTTTGGTGGGGTATTTTTTATTTGCTGTCCTAAATCATGTTTTCAGTGTTTGTGTTCGCCCACGGACACGTAAATCAATGTTATTGGTTGAGTTTAGACAACGTTTGCTGTGGGTAAGTGATTCACTGTTTGGTTGAGGTGTGAGTACCTAACAAACATTGGGATTACATACTAGAGTATTGATTGTACTAATAGTGTGTTCACTGTTCAACATCTTTTATCTTTATTAAAGTTTCAAAACGAATTAAAATTATTTTTAGCAATGTGTAATACATATTTTATTTAATATATACGGAAGGAGAAATTGTTTGATTGACATATCAACGCATAACCAAAATTACTGCTACTAAGTGTGAAATTTTTAACAAGGTTTCTTTTATGACGTCGGCGAGCACAGATATATTTTTTTTAATTCGTGCCCTAAAGGGATAAGCTGGGGTCCAAAGTTTGTAAGTATAAAGTAAAAGTAGGTTACTTCACACGAGCAAAACCGATACCAGAAGCTATACACAATATACGTTACGGGTGAGCATTCATATCGCTTTAAGGTCTGCTTACACAGTACGGTATGGAACGAAATCGATGACATTCTCACATATTTTGCAGCAGAAAAGCGTATTTTATTCTCGCATTCAAATTTTCCTTACGTGCTCATACTGAGAAAAGATGAAGATAATATAAGTTGTGTTATACTTGCGTTTGTTTGCGTTTCAGTCAATTATGTCTGAAGTATCTTTACTGTGCGTCTTCAAACTCATTTGTCTGACAATGCCCGTTTGACTCGGCAAATTTATTAGGGTCAGAATAATGCAGGTTGTGGGTTTCTGAAGCGACTCCTTATTGCACAGCCCGACTTAAGGCGGGTACCCATTTGTTAGACGTATAATGGTTGACCCACTTTACTTATGTGCCACGAAGCTGCTAGAATAGGGTGTGATTTGCGTCGCGGAACCACAGACAATTATTCGTACCCTATCATTTATTTAACAATAGACTCTATTGAGAGGGGCCTAAATTCAATATGCTGGAGCATTTTGTTTAAATTCAAGGTCACGTAAGCGTGACACGGAATGGTTTATTTTGCCTTTCAGTTTTGTGAAGTTTGCGTCAACTGTAACTGTCGAAGTCGCTCGCTGTGAGGGTGTTTGGGGTATGAATAATGTATGGGGTAAATTTGCAAGTGTTTCAATTTACACCCGCCGCCACTCCAGCCGTTGATACGCACCCGAGAAGCTGAAGAGCAAAAAAGAAAACAACGCGTCGTGGCACGCGTGTGCCGGTGTGAGGGACTAGACGAGCTCGCTCACCGCTCACAACTACTGAACTAGCTATTTTCAAATATGAGTGAAGTGCGACACTGATGTCCTGTTGTTTCACACCTTCGTTGCGTGAATTTTAGTGAACGCTGTTGGTTTTTTTTTTGCGCAATCAGGCTTGTTACCAACCGGGATTTTTTTTTTATTTGGTATAAACTAATGCTTGATTGCAATCCCACCTGATGGTAACAGTGATGCAATTGTTGATGATGAGACGCACTAGTTTATTAAGAGCCTATTCACTTTAGCCTTGAAGACACTCAAATTCAAAAACTGCTTATGTCAAATTAGCGTTTTTATAAGTTCCTTACGTAGCTTCATCAAATGTGTGTGTGTGTACTATGTTTAAAAAAGGAATTGGTTCTTCTCCCCACTACATTTCCAGGCATTGGAGTTACAGTTGAAAATATAATTAACTTTGATATTGCGAACAATCGAGAAACAATAGCCCATTACAAGTTTCGTTAACACAATTATACAGTTTGTCCCGTCGTCGACGTAGGTCCTTATTGTATTCAATTTACATTTCCATTTCATTGAAAATAAATTACGTATTTACTGAACTTGTTCGATCCTAATTTTCTTTATTGATTTTGTTTGAGCCACAAACGAGTATGTCGGCGTTTCAATTTTCTAAGCAACTTTTCAACATTGTTCGGCTTTGTAATCGTAAAATTGGTACATTTAAATAAATTGGCTTTTTGTATGAATGGCCCCAAAGGAGTATTCAATTTATTTTTTATTGAGTTAACATGGAAACTTGTAATTGACTGTAGAGAATTGAGAAGAAATTTAATTTAGCCAAAATTTAGTTGTCTTCTTCTTTATATATTTAGGCACTTGTTCCTTGAAACAGGAACCAAATCCAATTTAAAGTAACACACATTTTGTGTATTAATTTAAATAGGATGATTTTATTTATATTTGAAGTAATTCTTGATACACTCTCATACTCAATGAAGCGTGGCATTCATAATGTCGTAGTTTAGATACCAAAAAAAAAAACTACAGAACTATATCTTTTAAGATCGATCAGAGCATATGAAACTGCTTAGCCCACGACTTCGTCCTCGTGAAAGTCGTATTTTGCAAACACGAAGTCGAAGCCAGACATAAAGTCGCGTTTGTCTTTACTTGGGGGTTTAAGTTAAACTGTGAAAGTGTAACAGACATATACGGATTGGTAAGTTTCATATTTTATGTTCAATCTATACTTAATATTATTATTATTTTTTTTACTTGCAATAAACTAGTGCTTGACTGCGATCCCACCTGATGGTAAGCAGTGAACGTGCTAATCTCATTAACTAGCAGTCCGATGCAAAAATTTCTTTCAGCGTAGGATAGCCCGAGGAGAGCTATGGGATATATAACATTACGCGAAAACGTACGGGAGTAGGGCATTAACTAAAGATGCAGGTGAAGCCGCGGGCGAAAACTAGTATCACATAAAACGTTTGTGGGTTGCCCATTTAATATTTTACAAGTAGTAGTGTCCTTTTAGTGACAGATGGCCGCTGGGGCCAAAAGGTTCTGGAGTGGCGACTGCGTACCGGAACACGTAGCGTTGGAAGGCCTCCCACAAGGTGGATCGACGACCTGGTCAGGCTTGCCGGATTCCGATGGATGCAAGACGCACAGGACCGGTCTTTGTGGCGGCGCTTGGGGGAGGCCTATGTCCAGCAGTGGACGTCTTTCGGCTGAAATGATGATGATGATGAGTAGTGTCTTTTTATTTTACGGTACACATATTTCAAAGTCGGCCTAAATTTACTTTTTAGCTACCTATATAAATGGGTCAGATAATAACTTTTTTTATATCTTTTTATAGTTTGGATAAAAGTGAGTTTCTTTCAACAAGTTTCTTTTGAAAACTTTACTTTTATAAGGTTTTCCACTTTGCTCACAACTGCCAAGGGATTCTCTTCTAATTAATTATTACAAGGCCTAAACTTTTCCCTTTATTATTTGTGACTTAAATAGTTGGAAGTATATAATAGCTCAGATTTGACGGTTTGAAAAGTCTTTTTAATCATTGTTTGTGAATTATTTATTGTTTCTAAATAAAGAAAGTTTTTCGTGTAGGAAATATTTTATTATAATAATAAACTTTGAACATTAGGTACATATTTAAAAAACAATAAAATCATGTATGCTTAGATCTTTAAAACTAAGCAACGGATTTTGATGCGGTTTTTGTTAATAGATAGAGCAATTCAAGAGGGAGGTTTATGTGTATAATACATGCATAATATATTCTATATCAGTACCCGTGCGAAGCTGGGGCGCGTCGCTAGTTTGTTGATAAAGTAACCCTTATTATACAAGAAAAATATATTCGGATCACTACTGTTTAGTTTCGTTACATAATTGTGATCTTCTTTTGTAGAGGATGAAGCATTCCTAAGACTGCATTCCACCAACTGTTAGGGTCAGCACACACTGTGTCGTGAAGATATTTTTTGTTTTTTATTTTTAAGGAACTTACAGCAGCTTACATTAGTCACAAATGATTGTATAGTTAATTAAAAATCAAAATATCACACAAGGGCCTTTAAAAAACTTCAGTGCACGATTAAAACTGGTCGTTTCTTGAAGAGAAGAATCTAAGAAATTAAACTCCATAATTGCTCTTGAAAAAAAAAGATTAATATTATAATACTCATAAAGTGCATGCACCATCGGGTCACGTCTTGATACGAGCTAACCTTTAGATGGAACCTCGGAAGTAATTCCCGGGGTGAACTTGCGAATCGATACCGGCGTGTTGAGTAGGTCCGTGATCTGTATGAAAAATGCGGAAGGCGCTGGTACGCAGTAATTAGTGGGCCGCGGTACGCCTGGGCGCGCAAGGGCGGCCGCCAGAGTAGGGACACCACGTACTCCGTTATCTCTGTGGAATGCGGAGGTATTTTATTTAATAAATTATTTGTTCTTTTGTTCTTCATGATGGAGTGAATTTGGATTTGGTATCAATGCTCAAAGGGTTATAGATGCAGCTTTAGAATTTTGTGACGTTATGTTCTTGTAACCAAAAATTTAGTTTTTACGATGGTAATTACGGCAAAATGCCCTATCAATTGGGCAATCTTATTGTAAACTCATTTCATAAAAGTACTTAGATGGTTCCATGTTCGAGTGTTTTTGGTTTGTTTTTAAGGAATCTTTAATTTCTCCGTCCATTAAAATTATTAGAAGAGTAATTATCTGATTTGGCCTTGTTCAAATTTGGTGAAGGGCTAATCGAGAACTTCAGATATAGACTGAGAAATTCTTCAATATAAAATTGCTAAGCTTCTAAGTTTGCATATCGTAACATAACATTACACAAGAAACAGATGTGTACAGTAATGTACAGCTCATTCTGTCCTGGTTTCACAAAAATACCTACATCAATTTGTAAATTGAATCGTTGATTCGTTGTGGACTTTGCCAAGGAAATTACTTATTGTTAGGGTTTAGTTGTGTAATAAAATACATTTTTTTTTCTGTTTTTAGTGTTTGTGTTTTGGAAACCTCTTGGTATTTTGTAATAAAAAACCTATCATTGCATTTCGTCTTCAATTTGTAAGTTTTCATTAATTGCCTTGATGCATATTGCCTAAATTTTTGCGACTGGCTGCCAATCGTATTATGATAGCAAAATAGTATTGTGATATGGTTTGGATGCAGGAATTTTTGCCCACAACCTTTATGCCAATTTATTTGCGCCTTTTATTATTCACGACTCATGGTTACCCTACCCAGTAGACGTGAATCGTACACGCCTTTCATGTCCGTAGGTGTTGCAATAATGTTGAATGAAAGAAAATTGCTAACCTCGTTACTGTGCACCGGGCGTAAGGACTTGTCAGACGTACGATTACCGACAGACTGCTTTTTACCGACGGCTTTTTCACTACTGCACAGACGGTCTTGTGTTACCCCCTTTTCTGTTAAAGTTTTTTTATGACTTAAGGACTTTTAGATAGATTTGTAGTCGTAGAGTATTTTCAAGAAGTTCGCGTAGTGGCCTATGTATGAGTTTAAAATGTACCCGTTCGTGTTAACGTAAATGCCAAATTACTGTAGCAACATTTATGGCAACACATAATTCAATCGAAGTTCTTTTATTTGATCTTATACAAAAACCTAAAGTCACGTATTGGTTAGTTGGTCGGATCTAACACTGCCGTGCAGACACTAAAACGCAGTAAAATAGCGTATTTTACAATACTTTTACTGCGTTTTAGTATCTGCACGGCAGAACATAACATCATTTTGGTCTGAGGATCTTTCCTACTCAAAGTCAGTAGGTATGTAGTTTTAATGTATGCGGAATCTGTGTATGTGTTCCGCATTAAAACACAGCTTCTAAAGTACCAAAATCAAATAAGCGCCATCTAGTGGCAAAAGGGAAAACTAATTTCACTCATACGATTTGATATTTACGTTATGGTGGTTGCTTCAAGATAGCTTGCAAAATTCTAGCCATTCAATGGGTGTAGACGAACCCAGATAGTTGTATTGTTCATTTGGATGATAGCTATGCTGTAAATAAATAGGTACGTGCTACAGTCGCAAATCATATTTTAATTAACTTACAACTTGACACTGACCTGCTATATAGAAAAAAGCTTTTTGAATTTCATGAGCGAGTGTCTATAAAGCATTAAACGGTTCTTTTTTATTTTAAATAGGCTCGAAACGTGGACAACTAAGTATAAAAACTCGCAAGTATAAAAGGCTTTTAAAAAAGTGCTACTACCATAAGTACTTATTTACAGTAATATCTAATCAGTTCTGTTCAGGATTAAAAAGGTATTTTTTAGTATATTTTTTTTAAAGTAAAAGTTGTACGGATCTACATAAGACTTTCGATTTTTTCCTAACATGGCAAAGTTAGAGTTTATGCCAATGTCTCTAGTAGGTCACTGCTTATTTCCATGTGACCTGTTTGTGTTAGTCTCAAATGCAGCTACAATCGCCAGACTGCGTTTGAAGTTAGAACAGCAGGCAAAGTATTATTGGAGTATTTTTTTGGTCAGTAAATCATCCAATGATATCTCCGCGCCCTTGAGCGGGGTGGAATAGAAATACTGGTAGACCATAGATCAATTGATTGCCGCAGAATGCCATCTCAGTGGACAATGAGAGTGAACCAAAGTGCATCTCTGCTTGGACATATATCACATACATACGTATTTTATAATATGCTCTCGCTTTAATGTGAAATTTTAGTTGAAAATTATTATCTTGTCCGCATTTTGGTCAGTAGCTATTGACGTTGCAAAATTTTTATGCACATAAAGTCAATTGGCAGAAAATTGTTCTAGCTTCAATAGTCCTATTCTCCTGTAAATGTGAGTAAGCGCTGAGCTGTCAGTAAGCGACCTCAGCTTTTTAAAAGTTTAAAGTAGTGTAGTGTGTGTATGTATTTGTTACCTTCGAGCTTTTCATATAGAGTAGCGATCGTTACTGGAAAATGGTGTTGGTAGACCTAGCGATGATATAGTGAAGAGTACAACAAACGCGCCGAGCCATTAATAAACTGATATCATTATGTACTTTAGTAAGTGTACTAGCTAAACGAATGGTTTTTCTTGGACATAATAGTGTGTTATGTCCAAGAAAAACCATTCGTTTAGCTTTAATTTCAATCAAAACACCCATTAGTTTTACTCTGAAATAATTTTAAAATTACACTAAAATTCGTTGACTACAGTGTTAGACTCCTATTTCATTTTTTCCAGATAAACTAACCAAAAACGCTTGGCTACGCCACTTAAATAACCATTAACCATAAAGGTTTTAATTAAAAAATTCCAGTAACAGAATATATACAATTGCAACATTACGGATGAATACTACGAATTAAAATGCTCGATGCTAAACTCGAGAGCTTTCAATTCAGCGATATTTTAGTTAGTGTTATATATATTGATAAGTTAGTTAGTTAGTGTCAGTGCTTTATTTGGTGCTTTGTGCATGTACGAGTGGAGTGTAATTTCACTAGCTGTAGGCGCCCGCTCCGCTCGTAAAATCGCCGTCGCTCATGCAGCTCACAAGCTCGACATGCCCAAAGCACTATCGAATTTTCCGGTCACTTCGTTCAATATTCCGCCTTACAATTATTTTGATAAAAGCAGTGAATTCTGTGGATTGTCTTTTCAGCACTTTTACACAAAATGCTTTATTATGACAACAGATAATGCGGCTGAAAATACGTTGTTGGCATATTTTCAGTTACCCTGCTATGAGGCATATTTAAGTATTTTACGAAAATGTACAGTTCACTTTGTTCTTTAAAACTCCAAAAAGACCTTTGTTTTTTTTAAGACTAGATTGAATTCAGTGAAGCGCCACTTAATATCATTAAAAAAAAAATACATTGCTTCACACTAAGAATAACTTTTGTATCGTGGACATGGGTGTATTTACAAACGTGTAAACAACATATAGATATGTCTATACTACATACAACTATATTTTACACAACAATATACAGTAATTTGACAATTTATTTACAAAGGCGAGCTTAACTCAACAATGAGTTTTCACCTAACCTTTGAGTGATAGTATACGTAATGTAATGTAACTGACATTAGTTTTAAACAACATAACTTTTGCAAAGGAAAGTTGTTAATTGGGTGAGGTAAATATAATATAGCCAGCGAGCAAGGTACCAAAACTTTGAGATGCATTGTAAATTACAGTTGAACTACATTTCGTGTACCAAATACAAGGCTTTGTTTATTTCAAACACTTCGTTATGAGAGATGATAGAGGTATTCCTGGCATAAGAGTATAGATGTATTACCCTGCACAGAAGGTCGATTGCAAATAAATACAAATAAACTGGCCAAGAGCGTGTCGGATCACGCTCAGTGTAGAGTTCCGTAGTTTCCTGGCCATCACAAATTTCTAACAGAACTCTTAAACTACGGCGTACAGCGCCTTCTCTCGAGACATCGGATTTATACAAAATTGTATAAAAACACTAACTAACTTAATTTAACGGAACTTGTATGAATTAATTTACTAATTTACAACAACTTGTATTATTTAGTTAGCCAATTCCCCAAGAGATGGCGCAGTACCCAACTTACATAACCCGTCTAACTAGACGGGTTATGTAGGCTTTCCGGTGGTAATTTTGGATCGTGTGAACCGATTTTAATAATTATTTTTTATTTGAAAGAAAATACGTTCTACTTTTGAGATTTCATATTTTCTAAACTTATTGTACAAAAGTTAAAGAGGGAATAATTTTTGAGCGATTATTTCCGAAAATATTAACATTATCAGAAAATGATTGTAGTAAACCCCTATTCTTTTTTTAATACCTATCCAACAATGTATCACACGTTGGGGTTGAAATAAAAAAAAAATCTCCTCACCTTAAGTATAATCAGGGTACCCTATTAAAACATTTTTTGCCACTTTGTCGGCGTGATTGATATACATATTAGTAGCTAAATTCAGGTTTGTAGTGCAAATGGTCACTGAGATTATCCGCAGATGGTGAGACAGACTTGGCGAAACTATAAGGGTTCCTAGTTGACTACGGAATCCTAAAAACAGGAGCAGTGACAAGGGTGAAATGTGCTCTTTTTGACAAACGGATTGTGTAACTATTGCTGCCTATGAAGTGGTGTCAATGGTGGTAGGAAGAACTGGAGACATCGTGTTCAGATATATTTTTCACTACGTGGCATATCTCCTTCTTTCTCATTTCCATGGTTAATTGGTTGGTGTGATAAAAGACTCAGACGATGATGACTTTCAATTGACCCTTCGTGTTGTTGTTTAGCAAAACTGGCTCTGAATGAACCTGTAAAACCATGATGGTCCCTAAGGTTTATAATCTCTCACTAAACAAAGTTTAGCAACTTTCTTTCATACTTAAAATTTTCTACGAGTACATGTCAGATTCTTTTAAACTCTTCCACACTTCTTTCATTACAGCCTTTCTCGTGATGTTTTCTTGAGGATAATTAAAGACCCTTTCCTTTCTTAATTAACATAATTTTAGTATGTTTTATTAGTATGTCTAGCATATTTCAAATATAGCAAAAACCGATGGATGCGAGATGCACAGGACCGTGCATTATGGCGACAATTGGGGGAGGCCTATGTCCAGCAGTGGACGTCTTTCGGCTGAAATGATGATGATGATAACATAAACACAAGTTTGTTTTTGTACAATGAATCCTATAAACATTTCTTTTTTATTTCATTATCTCTCTTTATCACTCTGTCACGCTAGGAGAAGACTCATTATTTGGTTAAGCTCACCTTTATACATGAGTGATCAAATCACTGTGTATGTTAAGTGTTTGTGCACAGTAAAGGAATCCTTTACAGTATTTCTTAACAATCAAACAAACAAACACATCGGTACAGTAATCTTGTTTGTTCACGTCACTCAGCACCCACAGCTAGTGCATCGCGTCAAACAGTCGAACGCGGTAAAAAGCGATCCTTTGGTACTTGAAAGCGCGAACAGTACTTGTCCCGACACGTTGCTACGTGTGAAACGTACAAACAGACATGTTAGTAGTGCTATGTTGAGGTGTGAGTGCCTAGCTCTCATGAAAGGAGGTTTTATAAAGGTGCGTTAAGGCGTACTCACATTGGGCCTGGTTATATTCACGGTGATGTGGTTTTTTTCGTCTTTAAGTCTATAATGCAGTTTTTGTTTCTGCAGCACTCTTTCTAACTCTCTCTCCCATCATAGGTGTGGCGTGGGAAGCCCCAGCTGGATGTATTGAAGCCCATTAAAACATAGCTAAGAAGATCAGATTTAAAAGGTTGTAGACCGGGGGATATAGCGCATCTTAAGACAGTCTTATTATATTATCAGTAGTTCTCCTGATTTATGATGGAGCTGGAACGTAATAAACTTTTAGTGACTAAAACTACTATACCTATGTTTCCTCTTTGCCTAGCTTTCCAGAACTCTAAGTTTTCCTATGGACCGAGCTCAAGTCGTCCATGGCGCGCCTCAAGGAGTTCTCAGCAAACTGTAGGGGCCCAGCAGGGTCAAAGCCTCCTTGGGCCAAGGGTTGATGCGAAAGCGGAACACGCGCGAAAGCGGAAAAGGCGTAGGTCATTTAGTTAGTAGAAGTCTGACACTCTACCGTTCCATCCAAAGGCGGTATTCATCATTCGATGATTTTTCCCACCATAAAAAAGCAAAAATAGCTCAGTCCTTAAGCCTAACATATAGTCTATTTTTTCCCTCATTATGCCAAAGTGTACTAGACTGAGAAATAGCTACTTGTGTGGCTAATGACCTTTGGTCAGTGATCTTTGCCTAGTGACCAAAATAAATGAATTTTAAACGTCCGAAACAGTTACGATTAAATAGGGATCGGTGTTATTGTGGTGTTTTGACGTTTAATTAACACTAATGGCTAGTAATTGGAGTAAGAAAGGATCGTGTTTCAAACAATTTGTATTGTTGAGTTAGAAAAGTTATGTATTTTAAGTAAAGTTTGAAGGTCAGATTCATCGTACTCTCACTCGTTACGCGCTTTTGGCTAGGGTTCACTATCTGGACACTGACAACAAAATTAGTCCTTTTTTGTAGGTGGAAAAATCATCCGATGGTCTCCGCGACCTTAGCAAAAACAGGAGGTAGTGTCAAATTTTTACTGAATAAAATCCCACTCCTATCCTAATCCATTCTCTTCGTGTCATGGCTCGAGTAAATTACCTCTTAAAACAACGCCCGAAAAGACATTTATAAAAAAATGTATATATTTCAATAAATTATTAATCATTTTATTGAAATACATGAACAGAGAAGGTCATCAAATCAAATCTTGGAAATATTTTTCATGGAGACTTATAGTTCAGTAAAATTTTAATGAATTATAATTTAGCATATATAAAAATTAAAATTTCTTTGTAAAATTTTTAAGGAGTAAAAGTTTGACTCATTACAATACATACCTTAGCGACTTACCTATCACTAGACTTACGTTATCTTAGACTTAGCTATGTCGAAACTTGGCACAAAAAAGTGGATATTACAAGGAAGGACAATACTCAATTCGAGAACTGAGCATTGTTCTATATTACTCCTAGGAAAAGTCATGTTATGATAGCCGTAATAAATGTAAACCAATCAAATGTGCCAACATTCAAAATTGGAACCAACTGTTATACGCCATACTAATATTTGTTCCGGCGTTAGAACGTGAAATCAGGGCGTACGTGGAATCCAGTGTATTGGAACATTTATTTTACATCAATATTCAATTAAATATTCGAATTGAGTAGCTGTTGCTTTAGTAAACAAATACTTGAACTGTTGTTTGTCCACCGGGAATACTGCTGTACTCGTAACTGCATACGCTGTTAGTATTTAGCCTTTTTCAATGACGTGCATTTTATTCGGCAGTTTTTGGGGCTATGGCTCAGGTCGAATTGATTGTTATTTCGCACAGTTGTGGGTATAAATTTTCTGAGTTTTGGTTTTCATAAAATTTAAAGTTGACAGCAACTTATTGAAGTAAGTAAGGTTACTAACTAAGCGGTAGCCTCCTTCTGCGAAGCAGTAATGCTAGCAAAGGTCCAGCCGCTGTCGATATTGCGATCCCGATTTCCAGTCACTTTTAGCGCAGGCTTGCGGATGGCGAATAATCGATAGCTCGCCGTTTGACCGTCCGGTAACCGTCCAGATTAAGTCCAAGTCGTTAACGGCGCGTACTGTTCCCACGCGGCTCAAGGAGTTGTCAGCAACTATTAGAGGCCCAGCAAGGCCGAAGACTACTCGGACCATGGACCAGCTTCTGAAAGGAAACTCTGGCCCCGGTATGAAGGGCTAAGAGGGAACCGAGTGGGTTTTTTAGCCAGTAAGAATGTGACACTATTTCCTGCTGTATCCAAGGGCTGGAGTCTGTTGTCATTGAATGATTTTTACCCACCAGAAAAAAAAAATATGATAACTCTAATTTCGCTGTTCACCGAAAACGTCTTCTCGTAAATAGAGAGCGATATAATTTGATTCCTTAAATCTTTATTACAAAATGCTGCAATTATCAAACATCAGCCAAGAAAACAGAATATAAATTTAAGATGGCGGGGATCTGACGCTACCAACGAGTATATGCCAGCAAACATTATGACCGGCGCCAAATAAATGCATTGCGATTATGAGATCTCTTCAACTGGATGCTAGTTTTATAGATCACAGGTACTCGAGAGAGATTATGTGTAATTTGTATACTTTCTCAGGTACATGTGGATATTTTTTACTGTTTGGATTTTTTTTTTTTGTAGATATATGTATTTTCATCATCAACTTTTTTAATGTTCCCACTGCTGGAACACAGGCCTCCTCTCTAGGAGAGGGAATGGGCCATTATCCACTACGCGGCCCCATTGCGAATTGATGGATGGCACATATCTTTGTGTTTGTGGTTTTTGTTTCAAAGTCATGCCGGTTTCCTCACGATGTTTACTTTCACAGTTTTGAGAGCAGTGGTGGTGAAATAAATTACTTAAAGTAATTTGCCTGGCCCCAGCCAAGCGCATTACTTTCTTCAAACCCAGAGGCTTCAAACCCATTTGAACGATCTACAACTCGTAAGTCAGGGCCCTTATCACTCAGCCACCACTGCTCTCCTGAGAAAATAATACCTGGAGTAATTTAAAGAAGTTTTAATTTTTTGTTAGTTTTTTTTTACATCGCATCATATCCTGAAATAGTTGACTATTCGGCCTCAACATTTTATTTAGATTGCAAAGAACCGACATTATTTGAGAAACAAATCCACCAAATCAACTCTCTCAAGGAGTTGTCAGCAAACGGTAGGGGTCTTATAGGGTCGAAGCCTACCGGAGCTGAAGGTTGGTGCGAAAGGGTTACACCGGGGCTCTGGGAATAAGGCAAGGAAGGCACGGGGTAGGTTCTTTAGTCAGTAACAGTCTGACACTGATTCCCGCTCCGCCCAAGAGTGGGATTCGTCATTCGATGATTTTTACATGACATAAAAAAAACCAAATCAACTCTGTGATAATTCTACCAGCTTTTATGTCCTTCTCTTTTCTCTCACATCCACAAACTCACAATTAGCGTCGCGTAACACCGATACGTCCGCGGTACTCTATATTTCCTATAGCTCAGGTTGTACGTTACATGTGGAAACCACAATGCAATTATACGAAGGTGTACCCGCTTGTGTCAGACGCTGTCAGGCCTAGGACTGACCTCAATCCGACGTAACCTATTCAGCGGCACATGTACCTCGAATTCTGTCCTCTTATTCAGTTAAATTCTGTAGTACACGCGTGTTTAGTTAGTCTAGTAAAAGATTTAAATTATTTATTTTTAAATTGTGATTACGAAAAGAACTTAATTATATTTACAATCCTCATAAATACATGTATTTACAAGAGTTAAAAAAAACTTTTATTCATTAACCTTTCGTAGCCGTAATTAGAGACACAATTAAAAAGCTATTATGTCTCGCGTAGATCTTCGCACCGGCATTCAAATAGTTAAGCCCCGCACCTATTGTTCTGTGTCTGTAATTACAAGATCGAAAGGTTAAAAACTAACTAAAAGTAATCTAAATGATGGTTGTTGTAGCATTTTCTGATGTTGAAATACCCCTTGAAAATCAAACAAATGCTTAATAGAGTTTTAAATCTAAGAATAGGTTTGGCTAAGCTAAGGTTTCATTCGGTTCTCAAGGCCTTGTAGATTGCTTGTAGCTATTTCTGACAACAAAGTAATCAGAACATCTAATGAAGTACCTACTAAATGTATCAAAGATGCTGAAAATTTGATAACTTTTGAATTTAAATATATATATATATATATTTTACTTTTTCAAATATTTTCTTTCATCTGTTTTTAGAACTCCTGAAGAGCCGTATCTTTAAGTCAATTCGTGCGACCTAACGACAGATAATATTTCTTTACATTACGTTGCTCCAGTTAGCATTTAAAGACCGCATTCCAAAAGATTTTGCGTTGGAAGGCCTCCCACAAGGTTTTTTTTTTGGTGGGCAAAAATCATCCAATAACATTTCCCACTCTCGGATGGAGTGGGAGATAGTGTCACACTTTTACTGGCTAAAAACTGGGCAAGGCAATCAAGTCAAATCGTTAAATAAAGGCAGGGAAGGAACGGGGTAGGTTATTTAGTCAGTAAGAATCTGACACTGTTTCCTGCTCCACCTAAGGGTAGGGTTTGTCATTGGATGACTTTTACCCACCGAAAAAAAAAAACCTCATGAAAATAATAAAAAAATCAAGGACACCATAATATGTCTTGCTTGTCCTCAAAGTTTCTCATATGTCAAGGCCTCAGATCCCATCTATCATGGTGGTATCTCATTAAATCGACCGCCGAACTTGTCCGAATGTTGTTGCTGAGATACTTTTTTATGTACCGTATACACGTTCGCACTTAGATTGTGTATAATGTTAGATATCTATTTTGTATTTTTTTTATTTTATTGGAATGTAAATAGGACCTTATGTAATAGAACAAGTATCGACAGCCTTTTTACACATGTTGCGAAATATATGGATTTGTCCTTAGGGCCTTATTTAATTTAATAAAAAGGCGATCTATTCACCAAAAAAATTTCGTAAATATCATTTTTTTTTTCATTATCATTGCTCTTAAAACTACTAAAGAAAAATGATTCTAGGATATCGTTAGATGGTATGTAAGTGACGAAGTCAAGTTTGTATGTATGTGTGCGCTACAAGTGCTACGAAACCGATTACGTAGCTATGGTACACATCGTTTGCTACGACGCGTAGCCGTGTAGCATAAAAGCTTAGAGGAGCTTGTAGCTAAAAAATACAGGCGCCCGAGTCAATTCTTGGGCAACGCATTGCTTTCTGAGGTTAATCAGGTGATCTTTTAAGTAATGAGGCTTATTCCTGACTAAAAAAACAAACAATTAAGCTTTTGGTGTCGGGCAAAAAACACATAGATTATACCAAGTGTGACCAAACAGTTACCAGATTCTGTTTGTCTGTCTGAAAAATAACGTAAGTTGCAAGAAACTGTGTGGGCACTCTTTTCAACCATGTTGTGTATACAAATGTAAACACGTTTCTTGTCGATAATATTATGTAAAAAGCATCGCGGATGCATTCAGGAGCAAATTCTCATACACAATAATACACTAAGACTTGGTGTATGTAAAAAACTATCTGAAATAGATTTTTTTTCTGTGTGGGAATCGTACGTAGTCATCATCATCATCATTTCAGCCGAAAGACGTCCACTGCTGGACATAGGCCTCCCCCAAGCACCGCCATAAAGACCGGTCCTGTGCGTCTTGCATCAGTACATAGTACAGCAGCCAATCGTTCTTCTTTTCGTGTCGATTTGACTCAAATTTTGTCCGACCAATATTTAGCCACCTGGACAGCTCTCTCGTTGGCCTTGTACAAGTCATTAAAGGTGCAGGTGGTAGTGCAAGCTGAGCAAGAAAGTAGATGACGCATGTCCTGTGAAGGGGCTCCAATCGGGGAGGGGGAGCCAATGATTGAAATACGGCATCATCCGTGCCTTCAACTTAGAATTAAACTAGGTAAATTGGATCTCTTCTTTCAATCTAATTCTGACTAAAGTTAGATGAGTATTTAAATAGGTCAAGGTTTTGAATACCTGGGGTGCTACTATAATTCTCCGAAACGAAATTTTCGTCCGCAAACGATATTCATTCGAAATTTCGCAACTATACCTACTATGTTTCTTTTGCGGATAAGCTCAAGAAGTTCGGATCCACAGACAATTTTCGTGATTGAATGAAAAGAACAATATTGTGTTGGATTTTTTATATGTCGTTTAAAATAAGTTACGATTTTTAAACTAATTTAAAAACATGCTTTATTTAACAAAATAGATTTAATATGTGGTTTATTAAAAATAGCTAGTAATACTTATAAATAAAACATAAATGTGCTGCAATAATTTAATTTTCAACAAAATTAGCCACGACATTATAAAACACCCTTTTTTACAGCCGTTGCATTAGCCGACTTATTTAAATAGCACTATTGCATTCTAATCATCGGTACTAACGTATGACAATTAAAACTATCTGTATAATCATGCGTAACATGTCAATCATAACATGTCAACTTGTATTTGACTTTAATTTGAATAATTATTTTAAAAATATATTTTGTTGCCAGTGCTTTTTTGAATTCAATACACATTTCGTAACCGTCAACCGGTCCCTTTTTGAACTAAAATGACTTTTTTTGAATTTAGTAAGCAATTTGTTAAATATATCTTATAATATTTATGCATAGAAAATAAATGTAATTCAAAGAAAAGTATTTATTATTGTTGACGAGGCGGTATGATTAACGACCTTAGCCTGCCCAAATGGGGCGAAGAAAAAACAATCTTGAATCTTGTCAACAATGTCAATTTCAGAGATGTCAATACGTTTTTTTTTATACAGTTCATTTCATTCACGAAATTTCGAAGGTTTGACATTCCGAATCTCTAAACCTACTCTAATTGATAATGTCACGAACGAAAATTTGATCTTGACAGATGGATTTTTCGGAATATTAACGTCAAACCGACGAAACCAAAAGTGTTACTTTTTGATTTTCGTTTGTGTGGATTTTGTAAGAAAATTGCTTAAAATGGGCTCAAAAATGCTTTTCATTAAGCAAGCACTACGTAAAGAACGTTTAGAGCGTACAAGGAACTAGTGACACTTGCGCAACCAGTCTAACATCACGCAAATATTATCAGACTCATTAGGCAATTTTTTGAGGACAGTTTAACTTGTAACTCACAAGTTACTAAGTAATAGAGCTTCAAAAATACTTTTATTTAAAGCAGCTCTACGATATACAATGCCGTTTACACCGCCAAAGACAGAAACAGATGGAGGAATATCATTCAAAGGAAAAGTGATGAAGCAAGGTGTTCACGACCCCCAGCATTGAGATAGACAACGCAATGAAGAAGAATTAAAGCCGCTCTACGTAGAGGCCGTTTAGAGTGTGCAAGAAACCGGCGTCACTTACGTTTCCAGCTTGAAATTGCGCAAATTCCAAGTTTCAGTTTGTGGGAAATGATAGTCGCAGTCGGCCATTTATTTAAGGACTTGTACCAGAAAGTGCCACTATTACTTACAAAGTCTTTTTCTCACCAAAGCACTAGTCAAAAATGTTTTTGCAAATAATTGTGGTTACAAAGTTGTTACAAAGGTCATTATAGTGCTACTGTGTTGTGTTCAGGATACTGTCCTAAGTTGTTGTTCTTTAGAGACTTAAATAAAAGACTAAAATATACGTTTCGATTTTTTATTAACAAGAACCCTGTAGGATTTAGGATTTTTTCTGATACTTGTAGTCGACTGGCTGTTCATGCCTATATTCCTGGCTGGGTTCTAAGTCCACAGGTCCCTCAGGCTGTGAAAAGTTTGGAGGTTCATTTTATTGACAAGAGATGGTGGAGGATGGCATTGGTTCATTGACCTGAAAAGAAAAAGGATTAAATACCTAATAGAAGCAACTTAAAATGGGTTTCAAATTCTTCTTTATAAAGATACTATTATATTTGGTAATAAAATCAAATACCCATTACATTGTAGATATTAAAATTTTGACAGAACTAAAATTGTGAATAACAGAATTCTAAGAATGACTATCTAAAAATAAAAACAAACTAAAAGATATTATATAAATATACGATAATATTTAGTAACAAAGTTCTTACAGCCAAAACAAAACTTGTGGAGGGTGAAAATGCTACTACTGTTACACCAACAATTCGACTTGAAACACACACTGTGTACAGCAAACACAAAGTATATAAAGAAGTACTTGGTAAAATGATGTATTAACACGACAATTGAGAAATGAACTTCAATTTAAGTTCTCTCAAAAAATCCACACATAATAATTATCTACGTTGACCAGTGCTGCCAACTCTAAAATCTACTTTCAAAAATGCCAAAAATATGTTAAAGTTTCCGGAAAATGCTAAATTAAAATGCTAATCCAGAAATAAAGATAAAAATCTAAACAATGTGCCAAAAAGCCCCGAAATAACTAATTTTATGTAACGAATAAAACATGAAAACTGAAGCCACTCTTTCAACTCTTATGTAGTTCAATTCAATTCAGTTCAATCAACACGTTTTTCAGGGTTTATGTTTTGCATTTAGCGCAGTGGTGGCCGAGTAGTCACGACCCTGATTTACGAATTAGGTCGCGGGCTCAAACCTAGCCATGTGTATTACTTTGTGTAATTTATTTCATCACCATCCCTCTCTAAACAGCAACGGAAAACATTATATCCGGCATGTCCTAGAACCAAAAATTCGAAGACATGAGACGTTCAATGAACGTCTCATCTATACTATTTAGATATTCAAACGCTCTCCGAGTAAAATGATAAAAAATTGCTAATTTTGTTAAACTGAATTTATGACAAATCACTTAGAAAAATGCTAAACTTGGCCATAATAATGCTAAATTGGCATCACTGAAGTTGACAATGTTGACAAGTTTCAAGATTGTTTTCCTTCGCCCCAATTGAGCAGGCTAAGGTCTTGAACCATACCGCCTCATCATCAATAATAAATACTTTTCTTTGAATTAAATTTTCTATGCAAAAATATTACAAGAAATATTTAACAAATTGCTTATTATATGCAGAAGTCGTTTTAGCTAAAAAAGGGACCGGCTGAATTTCTTACGGAATGTGTAGGTATCGAATTCAAAAAAGCACTGGCAACATAATATATTTTAAAACATTCAAATTAAAGTCAAATACAAGTTGACATGTTATGATTGACATGTTACGCATGATTATACAGATAGTTTTAATTGTCATACGTTAGTACCGATGATTAGAATGCAATAGTGCTATTTAAATAAGTCGGCTAATACAATGGCTGTAAAAAAGGGTGTTTTATACTGTCGTGGCTAACTTTGTTGAAAATGAAATAATTGCAGCACATTTATGTTTTATTTATAAATATTACTAGCTATTTTTAATAAACCACATATTAAATCCATTTTGTTAAATAAAGCATGTTTCTAAATTAGTATAAAAACCGTTACTTATTTTAAATGACATGTAAAAAATCTAACACAATATTGTTCTTTTCATTCAATCACGAAAATTGTCTGTGGATCCGAACTTCTTGAGCCTATCCGAAAAAGAAACAGAGTAGGTACAGTTGCGAAACTTCGAATGAATATCGTTTGCTTACGAAAGTTTCGTTTTGGAGAAAGGAGACCGAGGTCTATTAAATATTATTTGTAATATTTATAAATGAAATATAAATGTGCTGCAAAAATTTAGTTTTCAACTAAATTAGCCACTTATTTTGTTACACAGAGAAGCGCGCCGAGCAAATTACTCACACTACTTTAAATGCTCATATTTCGATATACATTTTGTAAGAAAGCCAGCTTGTCCCTTTTTGGGCTAAAATGACTTTTTTTGCATATAATAAGCAATTTTTTAAATATTTCTTGTAATATTACATATTATATGATCGCATAGAGAATAAATGTAATTCAAAGAAAAGTATTTATTATTGATGACGAGGCGGTATAGTTCAAGACCTTAGCCAGCCCAAATGGGGCGAAGAAAAAACAATCTTGGAACTTGTCAACATTGTCAACTTCAGTGATACCAATTTAGCATTATTATGGCCAAGTTTAGCATTTTTCGAAGTAATTTGCGATAAATTTACAAAATTAGCAATTTTATTTCATTATATTCGAAAAGCGTTTGAATATCTAAATAGCATCAGCCTTATAATGTTCTCATTGCTGGGACTCAGGCCTCCTCTCCAGGAGAAGGAATAGGCCGTAATCCACCACGCGATTAATGAATGTCTCATCTCTTTTTTTATGGTAGGTAAAAGTCTCTTACTGACTAAACAACCTACCCTGTTCCTACATCGCCATGTATACTAGCTAGAGCCTTCCTTTCAGACACGATCCCTAGGCCCCAGTTGCCTTCGACCGTTCTGTAGGGTCCCTACGGTTTGCTGACAACTCTTTGACGTGCGCGGGAACAATGCGCGCCGTCGACGACTGGCATGGTTCGGACTGTTGCCAGACAACCGGACCACTGAGCTGACTGACTGAGCTACCTATTGCTCACCGTCCGGAAGCCCGCGCCTAAGGTGGCCAGAAATCGTGATAGGAATCCCGGCGGCTTGCGCGCCGTTGCCTTATGCGGTCGGCTTCCTACTTTGCTAGCATTATTGTTTCGCAGAAGGAGGCGACCACCTGCCACTCCTCCTCGCTCTGGACCGTGGCTTCGGCAGGCTCGGCGCTGATCACTCCCAATTTTTTTAATTTTTTTTTATGGTTGGATGAAAATCATCGAATGACGAAACTTGCTCTTGGGCGGAGCGGGAGACCAGTGTCAGACTCTTACTGACTAAAAAACCTACCCCGTACCATCCTTGCCTTATTCCTAGAGCCGCGGTAACAGTTTAATTCCACCCTCGGCTCCAGGAGGCTACGACCCTGAAGGGCCCTTACAGTTTGCTGACAACTCCTTGAGGCGTTTGGGAACGGTGCGCTCCGTTGACGTATTGGATTCGGTCTGGCCGGTTACCAGACGACCGGACGGCGAGCTACCCATTGCCCACCGTCCGCGAACCAGTGCGACCTAAGTCGTAAGTCAGGGTCGTGACTTCTCGGCCACCACTGCTCTAAATGCAAAACATAAACCCTGAAAAACGTATTGATTGAACTGAATTGAATTGAACTACATAATGGTTAGTATTGAATCAGTCGACGTTGTCACCAAAGGTGTTTTGCGTGCGTAAATGAGGGTTATAAAGAGTCATCAAATAAACAATGCCATCAGAATATAACGAATGTTATCGTGCAGAGTGGACATTGATGTCAGATTCAAAGAGTGGCTTCAGCCAGTCGGCAACTTGAGCTAGAAAGCACAAGTTGCATCTAATGAAAAAGATAAGGACGAGAGTTTTCATTCGTTACATAACGTTAGTTATTTCAGGGCTTTTTTGGCACATTGTTTAGATTTTTTATCTTTATTTCTGGATTAGCATGTTATTTTAGCATTTTCCGAAAATTTTATCATATTTTTGGCATTTTTGAAAGTAGATTTTAGAGTTGGCAGCACTTAACTCAACTTAGATAATTATTATGTGTGGATTTTTTTTAGAGAATTTTAATTGAAGTTTATTTCTCAATTGTCGTGTTAATTCATCATTTTACCAAGTGCTTCTTTATATACTTTGTGTTTGCGGTGCACAGAGTGTGTTTCAAGTCGAATTGTTGGTGTAACAGAAGTAGCATTTTCACCCACCACAAGTTTTGTTTTGGCTGTAAAAACTTTGTTACTAAATATTATCTTATATATTCCAAATAATAATAGTATCTTTATGAAGAAGAATTTGAAATCCATTTTAAGTTGATTCTATAAATTCTTACATAATTTCAATGTTTTATGATTCTAGTATTAGGTATTTAATCCTTTTTCTTTTCAGATCAATGAACCTATGCCATTCTTCACCACTTCTTGTCAATAAAGTCAACCTCCAATCATTTCACAGCCTGATATACCTACCTGTGGACCTAGGACCCAGCCAGGAAGATAGGAATGGCCAGTCGACTACCAGCATCATAAAAATCCCTAAATCCTACAGGGTTCTAGTTAATAAAAAGTCAAAACGTATATTTAAGTCTTTTATTAAACAACAACTGAGGACAGTATCCTGAACAGATCACAGTAGCACTTCACTTTCTGGTCCTTTGCTACCCTGAACACATCACAGTAGCACTTCACTTTCTTGTGCGTTGCTACCCTGAACACAACACAGTAGCACTATAATAACTATTGTAAGAACGATGTAATATTTTCTTCCTTGCGTTATATTTCGCAATGCTGGAGGTTGTGAACACCGTGCTTCATTACTTTTCCTTTTCCATCTGTTTCTCTCTCTGGCGGTGTAAAGAGCTATCGCTCCTTTAATTAAAAGCATTTTTGAGGCACTATTTCTTGGTAAGTTGTGAGTTTCAAGTCGAACTGTCCTCAAATAATTGTCGAATGAGTCTGATAATATTTGCGTAATTTTAAACTGGTTGAGCAAGTATCGCTGGATCCTTGTACGCTCTAAACGTTTTTCACGTACAGCTGGCTTCATGAAAAGCTTTTTTGAGGCCATTTTAAGCAATTTTTTACAAAAATCAAAAGGTAACACTTTTGGTTGCGTCGGTTTGACGTTATTATCCGAATAATCCATCTGTCAAGATCAAATTTTCGTTCGAAACAATAACAATTAGAGTAGGTTTAGAAATTCGGAACGTCAAAAAAAATCGTTCGTTCGAAATTTCGGAAACGAAATAAACCAGAGTAGCAAATACGCGAAATTTCGATCGAAACTTCGTATTTCGGAGAATTAGAGTAGGGCCCCTGGCTTGTTCGAAACTACGCGTTGTTCTGACTCAACCAAGCTAATTAGGGATCGTTTCAATTTCCTCCAAGGCACTGTCCTAATTTCGTAGTGAATGAATTTGAAAGGCGTTTTTATTAACAGTGGGCTTATACCTGTACTAATTAGTTCGGAAATTTAACGCCCTAGTTAATTAGTTAGGGTACGGTCTGAGAATGGAAGCATAACTTGGGGTATATTGCTTATCTTAATCAACTAGGATATTTTGCCATGGATTAAAATGTAAATTAAGAATTATATGGCATAGATATTGCGGGTACTACGCAGTTTTTGCAGCTTTTGTTATAATATATACTATTCCATCATTCATTCATTTTTAATTTCATTCTTTTTTTGCATTTGTTATTATTTATTTTATAATTAGTTTCTTGCATCGTCTTCTTGTTCGTAAAAGTCGGAAATCAAACCATCCTAGAACGATAGAAGTCTTAATACAATGCCCCAATAAAAAAAATACCTGGGAGTTTTTCTGTGCCAAATTTCATCCAGATCCGACCAAAACGGTTGGACGGATCTGGATGAAATTTGGCACAGGCATAGGATGCACTCCGGAATAGGACATAGGCTACTTTTTATTCCGGAAACCCCAACCCCAATACCACGTGGGCGAAGCCGCGGGCAAAAGCTAATGTAATAATATTCTATATTTTTCTATAAAATCCAATCCATCTCTTAGCAAAATGCAAAATGAATCAATCTTGGTTAGGCGTTTAACCAGAGAAATGTGACAAATAAACAGACAATGGACAGACAAACAGACTTACTTTCACATACATCATATTTTTTTTGTAGATAAAACCATAAAATGCCCAATCCAGTTATTAAAGCCCAGTGACTATTTTTATTACCGGTTTCATAGCAATTACTTGTGGACTAAGCGTGCATGAGCTTATAAGCTGCATGTGTATATTTTTATGAATATTCATTTTTAGTAGAAATCCTATCTCTATGAACATTTTATTTAAATATTGTTTTAAGCTATATTGTTACAATAAGTTTAATCTTTTAGGAGTTTCATTTTAGATACAGAATATCGGTTTATTGTTCAACATTATTTATAGATAGAACATTTATTTGTTGCAATACAGAAAATAGACAGACAAAACAAAAACCACAATATTTTTTTTTTAAAAAAAAGCTAAGCACTATAATAGAAAAAAATAACAAAAATTGACAACAAATTGCCAACACAAACACGGCAATAAGTCCCCCCCTCCTTGAGGAGTAGAATTTATCGCCGTAATAAACTATTAAAAAAAAAACTATTCATCATCATCATCAGCCTTTTTAATGTTCCCACTGCTGGGACACAGGCCTCCACCCTAGGAGCCTCCACCACGCGGGCCCAGTGCGGATTGGTGGATGTCACATGTCTTCGAATTTTTGGTTCTAAGACATGCCGGTTTCCTTACGATGTTTTCCTTCACCGTTTTGAGAGCAGTGGTGATGAAATAAATTACACAAAGTAAACTATTAAAAAAAAAAAAACTATTAACAGTAAGAAACCAAGAACCGAAGCCTTGTCCTGGAGAGGAAATCTAACTCCCATAAATAGGAACATTATAAGGCAGACAATACTAACCTAACCACCAAAACAATGACACAAAATTTTTAACCCTACACATAGCGTAATTACAATCCTTAATACATCGAGTTATGACATAAATGTCACGCTTGACGTCTTATTAATACCGTTCCTCATCCTTCCTTCGTTATTAATGATGGGCGTAATTATCAGCCTAAGACGAGACTTCTCATTACACGAGACGAATATGATTCTGAATACGTGTTTAAACATGATTTATCATCATTAAAAGTTCGACGTGTTAAATGTGAGTTGATGAGTCTCGCGGGCTGTGCGTTGTCTTTAGACGGGAGTTTAGTTAATTGGTTTAGGCTAAATGAAGTAGTGGCTTGGTGCATATTTCTTGGTTAGTTTATTATTAGTTTGTTTGTTTTGTCTACCGGTTTTGTATTGTATTTCGGGCTGATATCCGCAACTCCACGACAAAGGGGCGTATTTTGCGTACGGTTTTGTAGTAGCGCGCGCTTTTTCATAGAGAGCATCTGAATCTTAAAACATTTCCGAAAACTCGGTTATATTTTTTGATTGTTGAAACAAAATATCATCATCGTTTCAGCCGAAAGAACACTGCTGGACATAGGTCTCCCCCAATTCCGCTCAGGATCGTTCAGAAAATATTTTAGCTGTTTTAAAATGATTTTGATAGTTAATTTGTAGACCACATTTTAATACACACACTTACACTCACACAACACACACCATACACTACACAGACACACCATTTTTAGTTTTAACATTTATCCTATTTTAGTTTTTAAATATTCCTCTCTGTACGCTGATGTTTTCATATTAGTATTTAATAGTATTGTTTTAAGAGGGTGAGAGCCTGGAGATCTGTCATACAGGTCCCGAACCTACTATAGACCCCAGCTCTCACAAAGGTTACTAATTTGATTTGAAATTATATGTCATGAACCTATGTCTGTTGTGTCATTACCTTTTTGAGAGAAATAAATCATTATTATTATATATTATTATTATATAATGAACGATCCTGAGCACCTCGCATCCATCGGATACCCGCAATTCTTGCTAGGTCATCGGTCCATTTTATTGGAGGCCTTCGAACAGTGCGTCTTCGGGTACGCGGTCGCTACTCGAGTAACTTTGGACCTCAACGGCCATCCGTTCTGCGAGCAATGTGCCCGGCCCTTTGACACAAAGTAAAAATATAGGAAGTGTTACAGCATTACCTACACTCTATAACTTTTATTTTTCTTCAATTTCTTTTTTAGTAATGTTTCAATAATCCTATGTTGTGGGTTTAATTAAAAATGCCTTCTTTAGGTTTAGGTTCTTGTTTGACTGAAAACTCGTTGAGTATTTATTTTATTTACCTACTTAGCTAATCAACGATTGACTACACATGTACAAAGATTATCTCATAGCTTTGTACATGTGTAGTCAATCGTTGAATCTATTATATTTATAGAATAGTATAGAGATTCCTTACAGGTAAGCACGACATCTGTAAGTTTATAAACGTTTTTTTTTTATTAGCCATTACTGTCTCACTGCTGGGCAAAAGCCTCCCCCAAGTCCTTCCAAGTCCTCTTTTCTTGTGCCATCTCGGACCAGTCCTCTCGGTACGCGTCTAGGTCATCCCGCCACCTCTTTCTAGGTCGGCCTCGGCGACGCTTTCTTCCAGCAGGTGCCCATTGCGTGGCGATGCTTGCCCAACGGTCTCCTTGCATGCGACTAACGTGCCCCGCCCAATTCCATTTAAGCCTATAAATGTATGCTTACTTAAAATTAAATTACTAACCGATAATGATCGATGATGTATAAATTTCCGAGTAATCGGTTTTGTATAAATTTTATTTTTATTTCAGTTTTTTTTTTGTTTAATTAATAGCACATATGCGCTGAAAAATAATTTTAATAAAATAAACACAATATATCTACTTGATAGAATTGTGTTCAAAGAATTGTTCATTTCTATATAAAAATGGCTTTAAAATCAACATTGTATTTAATGTAAATAACTGATGTTGTAAGGGCTGTTGAAAAAAAACTCATATTGTCGAGTCTTGTGTAAAAGATTCCAGTAAAACAGGTTGAATTTATTAATGATCATTTTGATATTTTGATGATTTTCGTTATAATTTCCGTACCTATTTGAATGTATGTTTTTCATGAGCGACGTATTAATTAACTTTATTGAACATTATTTCTTAATTATATATATATATATAATTAAGAAATAATATATATATATATATACCTATATTATTATTAGGCTCAAAATATTAATGTTTCAATATGTTTAACAGTTAACATTGCTTAATTAATTAGCAGTATACTTAATATTTCATTTGTGGGGACTCAGGCCTCTTTTCGGAAACTTAACATGAGTTTTGTCCGTCGTACCAAATTCGAGCGTGATACCAATTAAACTCTCGGGCGCTGAATGCACATACGCCCATTACCTTGAAAAACTTTAACAGTCATGGTATGTAGGTACAGGGGTGTAAGTTTATTAGCTCAAAAATTATGTGTATTTTCGTTTTTGCTGGAAAACCTTTTTTCTTTGTGTGATTTTCTAAAAGCACGTAATTCCGGAATAATAATACCCCCCGGCGGCCGAGTGGTACTAATTCACACTTTATCACGTTCGGCCTTGGTACGGAAGGACCAAATTCGTCGTACCGAGTTCAAACGTGTGCTAATACTACAGCAATTATACCTTAATTGGCTCTCAGTATCTGCAATATGATCCGATATAGGTAGGTACTAAGATAGGCACATTTACATAAATACTAACCTCCTTTGGGACATTGAATACATCATAATGTACGTACCTATAAACTTAGATATCTATCTATATTATATTGGGCAGGTATTCAAGCCACGGTACCTAGAACACGTACATATAATGTATATTATGTATTGTATCTGTTCGTATTGCAAAGCACGTTCCTATGCATGACACTGGTTTAGTCATTGTTTATTATGTAAACGGATTCTCGATTTGGATCTGTGTGGCCTTATTTGGGTGTGCTGGGAGAGATAGGAACTATCATTTAATAACCTCTTCAGCTCTAGGGCCGAAAGGGTATCAGACTTTAAGTGACTTAACAACAACACACTAGGACCACGTTTAACCATTTCAGAAGACAACGCATGGCTCTAGTAGTCATCAGCCTTACTGGGGCCCTACAGTTTTGCTATGATGACTTTTCAAATGATGTATTTCGCTCTCGGATGGAGCGGGGTGTGTGTCAAACTTTTATTGACTAAAAACTCTGTTAATTCTTTGCTACGTTCCAAAGCCCCGCCTTTCACTATGTAAAGCTGGATTTTTAATTTGAATCTGTAGTGCTTGTGGAATTTAATAGCTATGTGTACGTTTTCCACTGTATTACTTCCATGAATTGTATAATTTTTGCTACTTTATCGGCAATGTATGTAGGTATAGCATCCACAAGTGTATAGATACCGATTTTACACCGTCCTAATTTGATCACACATCGTATCATGTGTGTAAAGTACTCATAACGCCGCACGGTCGTGCCAAAATCGTCCCAAAAACTCTTATCACCCGCCAGCCGCCACTCAAACACATAAAATATTCCGCGTCCCGCATTCTTCTTGCTCATAAATTCATCTTCCATGATGTCACGAGTGAGACAAACACGCTATAACTCAAACATACTGGCCGGCTATAAACAAGCCAGGGAAGATACGGCGTGACGTCACCGGGCCTCTGAATGCAGCCAAGTGACGCAAAACACACGGCCCGTGACCATGTGACGTCATTTGTCAACGTCACTCACAAGTTACGCTTGTTGTAAATCAGACACGGTGTAACCAAAAACACGGTGCACGAAATTGGTGTTTCAAAAAGTTCCAACTACCCACCAATGTTTGGCAAAGGGTAAAGGTCCCCGACAGTGATAAACAACTAGGCAGCAACGAAATTACGGGTTTATTATAACTGAAATAGTTCTGTGTACCTGGGAAGAGTAATGGTTTAATTTGAATGGTATAATCAAACAATGAGTCTGTTAATTTTGGAGATTTTGCGCATTGTGTTGTATTTTATACAATACGTTTCAAGTTATATAATTCACATGTATAATATATTTATGCAGTAGGTGTTGTTTAATTTTAGAACATTCCATTTTTTTTTTAGTTTTTTATTTATTTATTAAAAGTATAACCACCGATTTTTATTCTTACTCCTTCACTGCGCACGCAGTGCGGTTATGGAATTCACTACCGCCTGACATCAGGGGCTGCCAAACTCTTCCAATTTTTACGAGTAGAGTGAAAGAACACTATCTTTCTCTTCCGTCATAGTTGCATATTTGTATGTATTATTTTATTATATAATATAGTATGTATTCTTGTGGTATTTATTTTACTATGTGTATATATATTCGTTATACCATATTTATATTTACATTTCATATTATTTAATTATCAATTATTGTGTGTGTACGAATTTTCTATTTCACTGTTACACACGGTGTCTACATCTATTTTACTAACTGTCCTTTCGCAGGTATGCTGGAAGAGATTTCTTTTGAAATAAGCATTACCTCTGTACCTACTTTTCTGTTTCCTTGTCCTCTTCTTTTATTCTTGTGTGTACATAAATAGTTAAATAAATAAAATAAATATAAATAATCTCAAAGAGTTGTCAGCAAACCGTAGGGGCCCAGCCTGCCAACCTTCGACCCTACAGCTGTCGACGCCAACTTGGGCCAAGGTTCTACTTCTGAAAGGAATGCTCGGCTCTGGTATGAAAGGCAAAGAAGGAACGGGTCGGTTTTTTAGTCAGTAAAATTTGACACTATATAGATAGATTAAACTTTATTGTAAAGTCTCTTAATGTACTTTACAGGAGTGGGAGTGGAGTTGTCTTTGGATGATTTTATAGAATAGAAATGGCTTTTATAAAAAATAATAGTAGTAAAGGTTATAACCACAAAATGGTTGTTTAAACGCTCCGTTTTGTTACGCCTCCAATATTATCTAGGCTAATTAATTTCAGTCGTGAAGACATGATATACACCTGCTAGCGTTTTAATAAAGTGACTGGACACAGTTTTATTAAAAGGCATATTTTCACGTAATGGCGACCTTCAGTGACACCTCCTTTGTTCCAGTGCTATGACTAAAATTTTTCACGGAAATAAATTCCTTCCAGACTTCTCAGTTCATAAAGATAGCAGGGCGTTAATCATTGTCAAAGTATACAACTAAATATAAATCTTGAGTTCTGAAATTACATTGTTCATCAGCTCATGTCAGCTCTAAGGTCTGTCTTAACCTTCAGCCTTAAAGAGCTTGATGTTTAGTATGAAACTTTTAATATAAGTGAAGATTTGGCATTTCTTTTAATTTTCCCATTCGCGTTATATTTTTTCGCCACATCAATCTTGGTAGCAAGCTAGGCTTCAGTGGTAGCTCTTTATTAAATTTACCGAAGCGCAAGCCGTCATTGGGCTTGGCATCACGTCTCGAGATTAATTGTAAGTCATGTCAAATTTACGTTGGCTTTAATATCGTGAGGATATGTCGCGATAATTACCTCCGAGCCGCATGTCACACACATGTACGTACGATGACGTGACGTTCTCTGCTCCAGCTTAGTCTTTATGACGCGGGCCCGAACCGTTTTGCTGATATACTAAGATTATGTTCGTTTTCGTTAAGGTAAATGGCAGCTGGGATTTGCGCTTGATTGGGCATCGAATATGCTTAATTAAGCGAACGGTGTTGGTTTAAAATATGTGATGTAACTGTCACTTTTTGGAATACTTGCTGCTGTTAGCGGCTTCGCCCGCGAGTAAGTAGAAAATTATTACTTCTGAGATAAAAAGTACCGTATATGCTATTACATATGGTTTACCTGTAAGTATATCCAGTTTCATCGAAATCCATTCCGTAGTTTTTGCGTGATAGTGTAACAATCATCCATACATTCTACATATTGAATCAATTGAATTTTTAATGTCATAAAAAGATAAAAATGTATATTGTTAAATTTTTATTTAACGCTCAGTAAAAGAAATTAAATCAGCAATGTCACACATCCGATTTCCCTTTCAATAATGGTTAAAAACGTAAAAAAATCTCCCAACCAAAAAGGGAAAGCTCTCGATTTAAGCTCACGAAGCTTAGTCGGACGGTGTGGGACAGCAAAAAATGTGTTTTTTTATGTTCCCCTGACAATGTCACGGCATGCAGATTGCAAGTACGTGATCTGAAAGTCAATGTCCTTCAACCTGCGGGCGACAAGCCGATTAGTGGCTTATAGTGACTGGAGGGCCTGTCACTTTGACGACTGCCTCCCGCATACGGCAGCCCTGATTTTTTAATATATTTTTTCATCCGATGAAAAGAGCCAGAGTTATTTTTTCGGGCTGTTTTTCTAGGAACAGATTATTGAGGGTTAGGAAACTTGGCTGTTCTCAGAAACATGACTGTTGTAGTCATTAGAATTTCAAGACGTTTAAGTTTTCTTTAAGCTTAAAATATATTTTTTATATACTACAGTATAACAAGGTACGGTGACATATATTTATCATGTATGTCATTATAATTTTTCTGTTTCTTTGTTTCTAAATCCAAAGTAGGTAATAACAAGTTCTTATTACTATGCTATTTTTTTTAATAAAATAATAATTTGGCTACAATTATAATAATATTAACTTGAAAACTCCAAGCTTTCTTGTACTTAATGAGAATAGGGGTTGAGTTTTATAAAAACAAAAAATACTAATTCGGTAATTAAATAAATAAATCGAACAATTACTGCTATTAGGTATAGAGTGAGCTTAAGAGTGTTCTTGTAATATATGTGTACTAGTTCGTGTAGTAGCAGTGGTGGCCGAGTGGTAAAGCCTGACTTACGAGTCGTAGGTCGCGGGTTCAAACCCAGCCAGGCGCATTACTTTGTGTATTTTATTTCATCACCACTCCTCTCAAAACGGTGAAGAAAAACATCGAGAGGAAACCGGCATGTCCTAGAACCAAAAATTCGAAGACATGTGACATAGGGCATGCAAAACCGGTTTTCCGGTTTTATGCAAAACCGGAAATCGGCCAAAATTTCTCGATTTTTGAAAACCGGTTTTGAGAGCCAAAACCGAGCTCAGCTCCGGTTTTCCCATTATTGAGTAACAATTAACATTTTGTTTTTTATCAACATTGTTGAGTGCTGGGTGTTTCTGAAACAAAATAAGAAGTTCGCTGTCTGATCGAATGTTGTGATTTATGCTTTATTTAAATTAGTATACATAGTTGATTATTGATTTCTTTTTAGTGCAATATATACATGAAAAAATAGCACACTCTGTGGAAAGTCCAGGCTAAAAACCAAACTGCGCGTCATGTAACGTGACCCAATTGTCCAGCTGTCTATCAAGCAGACCGTCCAACACCTTAGCAATAACAGAGGCCAAGGAAATTGGTCTGTAGTTCGCCTGGTCCGATATATCCCCAGTCTTATTCTTGACGATTGGTACCACCACCTCAACATCTCAGATAGCAAGTACGAGTGACTCACACAAAGCGTAAAGAACGTCGTCAACACTCTAGGCAGATGAACCCCAGTAAATTTGAGGTGCTCGATGCTGAAACCGTCATGACCAGGAGACTTTCCTCCCTTCATACTCACAATTTGCCTCCTTGGCCGAAAAACGTATTGGCTCATAATCACAACTGATCTCTTCATCGCCCCTCAGCTGGCCCTAGCAGTGATGATACCATAAAACGTTCTCTAAACATATTGGCAATATCCTCCGTCGGTACGGTCACAGGGCGGCCCGGCCCAACCTTCAGCTTACTGGTTAACTTCCAGAAATGGGAAAAATTTTTAGATGCCCTATGCGATGCCAAAATGTCCATCTTAATTTGTTCCTGATGATTTTGACACCACTTAAGTCTGTTCCAAAATGAAATGTATCATACAATTTGTTTTATTTGTAGACTTAGTGGGTATTTAAAAAAAAAATGATGTTTCTTTTTAAATTATACTACATTCGATTTTTTTTTTGCCAAAACCGGACCTAGCTCCGGTTTTCGGTTTTGGTTCCAAAAAAACGATGTTCAAAACCGGTTTTGATGACTTTCCGGTTTTGCATGCCCTAATGTGACATCCACCAATCCGCACTGCGCCCGCGTGGTGGATTATGGCCCCATTCCCTCTCCTAGAGAGAGGAGGCCTTTGTCCCTGCAGTGGGAACATTAAAAAGCTGATGATGATGATGATGAGTTCATGTAACACATTGCGTAAAAATAAAAACGCTAATAAGCAGCACCTTTGTACTCTTCTATTTGTATGTGTTCTTTTCTCTTTGTATGTGTTTGTGTGTACATAAATAAATAAATAAACGCTGCGAATAATAAGCTAAGAAGCCAGCAATAAGAAGCTAACGAACACAAGAGTCCACGCTTCCATAAAATACTTGATGATTTTTAAAGAAAAGAGTGTACAAATATTTATCATAGGACCTTTGGGCGTATGTATATCATAAAAAATACTTAATTTTATCTGTTCCAAATTAATTAATTGAAATTTCAACTAAATGTAACCTGTTCATAAAGGTAATGTTATAATTATTTTGCCATTTTTACACTCTACAAATTATTTATAAAATAATATTAAATAATAAAGTACCTATATAAATATTCTTTTTACTTTTTTTCACTTCCACACAAAGCTAAGACGAAACAATTGATAACATCTAATTATACCTATATTAACATGTTACATTAATAAATAAAAATGATAAAATATTAAAAAAACAGTCTAGATTTAGTTAAAATTTGTGATTTTTTATTTGTGGCCTTTTTGTTTTCAATGAGCGATTTGTTGTTGGGAAATTTCACTTTAAGCCAGAAGTAATCATCAATGTAACATTTGTATCCAATGGATTTACTGATTCGGGCACCCTTAATTGAAATTTGGCTAACAGTCTATTACAGTGAGGAATAACAGCAATTACTGTATTCAGCAATTTGTAAAATAATATGACCATTGATATTTTATTTCACTTGTTTAATTATGCAACAAATTAATTAATCGCAATAGGTGTATGTTGCACCGAGCAAAATTTTTATTGTTTTCCAATAAATTCAATATGGTGCAAAAACAATTTTTCAATGTAACTTTGATTAATAATTAAATAGTCGTCAACCAAATTTGTTTGGTGACAAGAATTAATTGAAATATATGACGCGGACGGCGCTGTGCCAGCTGTTCACAGCTTTAATTAAGGAGCTAATGTACTGCCACAGTGGATCCTGCCGACTGTAGGATGTGATTGATGACACGCCAGCGACGAACATACCTATACACAAACCTCAATATTCCCGCACGTCGAATCCAACGACAAATTATTATTTCATTTTGTTTCTGTCAACTGTTTAATGGATTAAGCCTTTGCTGACGACATTTGATTTCGACTGTACCTCGTTCTTTATAATTAAGTCGACTGTGAACGAGAGTATCTACATTTTGCTTGTTAGACGAAATTGAACGATTTGAAATGACGACGGTCTATTGTTGGAGGTTTTTATGTATCGTTATTTATCGTTCCCGTCATGTCGAACGTGTAGGTACTCGATTTACGTGAGCGTGTACCTTGCGAAATGTTAACGTTATATAAAAACTGGTCAAGTGCTAATCGGAATAGGGTTCCGTATGATGAATATTTTAACAAGTGTGTTTTTTAATCTGACCATAAGTTTGCCTATTGAAAATTGCTATGTGTTATATTCATACGTGTGTATAGTTAGATCATACGATAGAAGCTATTCTGTTATTTAATTTTTACTTGTCGTTATAATTAACATTGAAGTATCCCAGTATAATATATTTTGTTTGTGTACTCCGGTAGCAAAAAAAAACATTTACTGCAAAAATAAACACTTTGAAAATCGCAACAGTTTCTCAGACTATTTTTTTCCAAAAAAAAAAGAAATTGTTCGAATCGTGTATAATATGATTGATCACTACGACATATGTATATGGAAAAGGATTTTACGATTTGTTGCCTTTTTCGTGCTGAAACCTAAGTTGGTCCAAAATAGTTTTTGTTGAAAAGGAAAATTAATCACCGCAACCGCAACATTAACGATTGCATCACTGCTTACCATCAGGTGGGATCGCAGTCAAGCACTAGTTTATAGCAATAAAAAAAATTGGTGATACTTTCCTACTGACTTTTTTTTCAATCTTTATTAGTTTAGTATCTGTATGAGTTCTATATAAGTTAGAAAGTGACATGGTGCATTAGTTTCGGATATAAAGGGGTAAATAATTATAGTTATAACTAGAAAAATACCATAAATTGATGAAAAAAAAAAAAAAAAAGTTTCGGTTATTGCAATAACCCCTAAAGTTACAAGCTTTACTAGCTTGATAATCTTCTTTAGTTTTGTTTATTCATTAATACAGGAACTATTTTTACATTGTATTGAAATGTATATAAATATATATGAATGTAATAGGTACTAAATATTAAATTAAGAGCATACCTACAGTTTAATATATTTAAAACAATTGAATGAAGTTCATAATGTGTTTGGCTCAGTTGATGAATTAGCAAATTGGTTGTGATAGACGGGCAAACTATTATAGAGCAGTGGTGGCAGAGTGGTAAAGGCCCTAACTTATGTGCTGTAGGTCGCGGGTTCAAACCCAGCCTGGCGCATTACTTTGTGTAATTTATTTCATCACCACTGCTCTCAAAACGGTGAAGGAAAACATCGTGAGGAAACCGGCATGTCCTAAAACCAAAAATTCGAAGACATGTGACATCCACCAACCCGCACTGGGCCCGCGTGGTGAATTACGGCCCATTCTCCTCTCTTAGAGAGGAGGCCTGTGTCCCTGCAGTGGGAACATTAGAAAGGCTGTTGATGAGACGGGCAAACATAGAAGTAACTTTGTTAGTTGCCCCGTTTTACATCCAGACGTACGGATCCCTAATATCGATGGATTCTTTGAGCTTCAAAAGCATCGGGATTTGATGCTCAAAGGATCAAACGAATTGTTACGAAAGAGTTACTGTATAAAATATTTGTGAATAGTTGACGTAATATTTAAGTAATATTTTCCATTTCGTTAGACATGGTGCTCGAAATTCGAAACGAATAAGTTACCTATATTTAGATGAAAATTCACAGGAGAAATTCTATACATTGACATAACAATGTCTACTTTCGTTTGGTACTTGAATTTGTTAAGGTTTCCCCAGATAAGTGTGACGTGACATTACGACTATTTTACAACAACTTAAGCATTTTAGTGGTAAGCTTATGAATTACGTTCCAAATTAACATAAATTCAAAGTTTTCATAGAAAACTCTGATCGATTTTGCACTTGGCAAACTGATTTGCTAATGAAGTTTTTTTTTTTTGTTGTTAAAATTTCAACAGTATTATTGACAAGCTTCTGCTAGCGGTTTTAAAAATATTTTATATTTTATTCAAATCCCTACAGTTTTCTTTTGGTTGGTCTTTATAATATTAGTGTAAAGTATGAAAAAGGTAGATGATGCAATATTGTTTATTAATATACAGGGTGTTTGGTGCATCGTTTGCCAAATTGATTTGGCCGACAGGATAGATCATTTGCTATATCTTCAGCCCCAATAAATCATTCCTTGCCACACCGGTTTTTTTTAAACATGTTTTTAACTTTTATTCTGAAAAACACCGGATTTCAACATTTAAGCTTACATAAATAAAAAAGTTATTAGTCTATCCAACAAAATTTATTTTTATATTTAAGTGTACTGTTGTATGGTTCTATGAAATCCAAAATTACTTGCTAGTAACATGTAGTTTTTCTATAAAAAACCTATAAAGTGTATGAGATATGACAAAATAATTTTAAAACTCAACTTTAAATTTCTATAAAAAAAAAAAACTAAAAGCGTTGGAGATCTTCGAATTTTCCAAAAAGTTCTCTAGTTAATGCCCTTTCCAACGGTGTGCAATATGCTAAAAAAAACCTTTTATTAACTTCACTAACTGGCTAAATGTGCACTCAAATCACAAAAGGCTGATATTTGATATTACGGTAAATGCACTAAGAAGTTAAAGAAAAAAAAAATAACTTGCTCTAACTAAGTAGGTAGATATTGGTATCTCATTTTTATGCACATTATTTTTTTTTTTACAAAGGTTATTAACTTTCCTCAAAATTGAAATAAAAATTTATTTCACAAGCAGGTACTAAAATCACAAATCTTGTTCGAATTGGGTGCCATTGTTTCGTATACATGCGCGACATCTTTCTCTTATCTCGAGTTGTAGTTCGAAGATGAATTTCTGCTTTAACGGTCACATCATCATCAGCCTTTTAATGTTCTCACTGCTGAGACACAGGCCTCCTCTCTAGGAGAGGGAATGGGACATGACCCACCACGCGGGCCCAGTGCGGGTTGGTGGATGTCACGTCTTTGAATTTTTAGTTCTAGAACATGCCGGTTTCCTCACGATGTTTTCCTTCACCATTTTGAGAGCAGTGGTGATGAAATAAATTACACAAAGTAATGCGCCTGGCTGAGTTTGAACCCGCGACCTACAAACTCGTAAGTCGGGGCCATTACCACTCGGCCACCACTGCTCCGTTTAACGGTCACAAAAGCCGCCTCAATACGTTATACTTAATCATCTCTCGTCTCAACTTCCGTCGCATAAACCAGTTTTTGGCCCGACTCCCGACGTAAAAATCCAGCGGAGTTAGGTCTGGTGAACGTGGAGGTCATGTAATAGGGCCATCTCTCCCAATTCACGAGTCTGGAAATGCGTCATTTAGGAATTGCTTTACAGTTCATCGCCAGTGAGCGGGACAACCGTCATGTTGAAAGACAAAAGACCTGTCTTCATTGAAAATTGGCAGTTCAGATAACAATAAGGGCAGCTCTGTTTGAAGAAATTCAAGATAATTATCCCCGTTGAGGTTATCAGGTAAATAGTGCGGTCCAACCACATGATTTGCAATTACTCCTGCCCAAAAGTACACACTGAATCGTCTCTGAAATGAGCTCTGTCTTTTTACATTTAGCCAATTAGTGAAGTCAATAAAAGGTTTTTTTTTAGCATATTGCACACCGTTGGAAAGGGCATTAACTAGAGAACTTTTTGGAAAATTCGAAGATCTCCAACGCTTTTAGTTTTTTTTTATAGAAATTTAAAGTTGAGTTTTAAAATTATTTTGTCATATCCCATACACTTTATAGGTTTTTTATAGAAAAACTACATGTTACTAGCAAGTAATTTTGGATTTCATAGAACCATACAACAGTACACTTAAATATAAAAATAAATTTTGTTGGATAGACTAATAACTTTTTTATTTATGTAAGCTTAAATGTTGAAATCCGGTGTTTTTCAGAATAAAAGTTAAAAATATGTTTAAAAAAAACCGGTGTGGCAAGGAATGATTTATTGGGGCTGAAGATATAGCAAATGATCTATCCTGTCGGCTAAATCAATTTGGCAAACGATGCACCAAACACCCTGTATATATCTTTTAAAGTCGTAATTCAAAAGCATACTACATTATTAGCATTATTAACAGCTTTACACACTTCTCATGAAAATCTAGGTAAACCTACAACTCAACTAACATCTGTCTGAAATACAATAAAAATAACACTTATATTCACAGGTTTCAAACTTCGCATTTTCGTAACAGCATTTTTTGAAACAACAAACAATCGAGAATTCGTCGGTTCGCGCTGTGAGCACTGCAGTTTTGTTTGAGTTCGAAGCTAACAGGCTAAAAATTGGTCAAGGGTGTGAAACATCTAAACGGTTCATAACAATTCTACACGGCAACCGTTTTTTGCGAGAATACAATACTAATCTAATTAAATGAACATTCTTAACGAGTGGTTTGATGACGTCATTATTTTTATTTATTTATTTATAAAAACTTTATGCACATAATAAGTACAAAGGCGGACTTAATGCCATAGGCATTTTCTACCACTCGACCTTGAGGTGGTGCAGAAACAAAACACGGTAGGTGCAACTCAAAGAAAAACAGACAAACAAAAAAAGAAACAAATACAATAATAAATACATACTTAAATACCTACATACATATAAATAAGAAATTTTATCTTATTTTAATTTAATTTATTGTTTTTGTTATCACCTTTAATGTGAAAAGCCATTCTGATTGCTAATGCCATAATGGTATTCGTATTTCCAGTTCTGTTCCATTCCTCGGTCGCAAATCCCTCCATCCGTTTTGTTCCTTAAAGTTAATAAGAAAGGAATGGGAAGGCCCAAAATAGATTTCAATCAAAACATTAAGCGCACCGTTGGCGTGGCTAATTTTACGAACCGCATACGTTTACGTGGCTAGATCGAAAAGTACAAATGTAAAATAAAAAAAAGAGCAGTTATAAAATAAAACTGGCCACGGATACGATTTTCTGCGCCATTTTTAAACCGTGTAGTATGCTGTATGTAGTACTCAATGCGCCGTAGTACTCAATGGTGGACAACTCGAATTTTCATTGTTTTGGAACCATAGTAACCTGCAGCGTTTGAGTAGATACGAAGTCATTAAACTTCCTTTTATCTAAGAACATTATTGAATGTTTAGCCAAAGTATTATGGAGTAATATTATAGCAGCAGCCTTCCCACTGTTCCCACTGCTTGGACTCAGGGCAGTAAACCATCACGCGAATCCAGTGCAGGTTGGCGCATGTCTTCAAATTTTTGGTTCTAAGATATTTGAGAACAGTGGTGATGAAATAAATTTCACAAAGTAATACCGCAACTCGTAAGTCGGGACCCCTCTCCTAGAGAGGAGGCTTAAGTCCCAGTAGCGAGAACATCATAATGCTGATGAAATGCTACGCTATAAGTCGGGACCGTTACTACTATACAATTAGGCTGTTGGAATTATTAAGTATTTAGAAAATTTTCATTGCGAATTTCTTAAGTTTTTTTTTTTTAATCTTATTTAAAATCTGAGTTACTCCGAAAAGCAAATGCGTTTATTTGTTTTTAAAATACATAAGTACATAAATATTCCTCCCTCCTCCTCCCCCTCTTATATAGAATCGAATATCGTTAATTCCAAACTTCTATCAAAAGTAATGTCTAAAACAATTTTTTTCTGGAATTTAATCTATTTACTTCATATATTTTCAACATTAGGCGCTAAAAAACATGCCAACAAAATTTGTTCAGGAATTCAGCATTATTCTTTCATAATTTTCGAGTAAAGGAAATAAAAGTAACGAGGCGTAGCATAACCAAGCAGAAAATTCACCAATTCGCGTTTTATACTAAGGGCCCACTCAATATGCCCATGGATTTCTTTTTCATACCCACTCGTTATGCACGGGGTACTATCCCAAAAAACTTTTCTCACGAATTTGTTTCACATCTCCTCCGGGACTCACAAGAAGCATCTTTTTGTGAAATTTTAGGAAAATTGGTTGGAAATGGTGTGAAGTTATAACAAGAATTGGTAGATTATGGGAAGTGGAATGAACGGACAGGTGTGTTAACAAGAAATGAAAGCTATCAAAGTTTTTACAAGATTACATACTTTTGGTGCACGTTGGAGGGCTTTAAAAATTACAAAGTATTACGCAGGTATGTACGTCTTTCAACAAGCTTTTCGTATAAGCATTTGTATGAGAACAATATTATATCAAGAATATTCTAAAAAACGGAAAAAAGAGATTAAATTTATGTTAGGGACCAGCCGCGCAAAGACTTGCTGAAGCATTTTAAACATATAGATTTGATTATAACATAATTATAACTTACTGTTATAATTAACATCACTTGTATAATCTAAAATCTGCTAAAAATCGAAATGATTGCTTGTCTTTTTATTAGTGCGAGTCTCATGGCGCTTTCAAATTAGCCGCAACGTGCCGCACGAAAGCAGCACGGTTACCGCACTGCGGCCGCGCGTCATTTGCAAGGTACTCTTTATAGGTATTTTCGTATTTTTTTATCATACTAAATTAGCTGTGTTACCTATGTTTCGCCTACATAATATTTTTCTGATTCTCTTTATAACAGTGGTTTATAATGTATACTTTTGCCCATTACACTACAGGACCCCTGTAGTTCTCTTAATATCTGACTATTCCAGTAGGCACTGATTACCCGCAGCTAATATCTCATCAGTCTTTAATCCTGGTGTCCTCATCGGTTCACCGGGACAGGTGGGCTTAATCTGTCTTCGTTAGGGCGCACGAAAATGTCCTCGACTCCATACGGATTACAAGATTCATTGGGCTCATGATAGCTCGAGCCTAGAACATGATTACCTTTTTACTGCCGCTATTATGACTCTGTCACTCTTTTTTATTATGATGAAGTCTGTGTTTGGTTTAGTGAAATGGAAGGAGTATACATTTAGGTTGAAGGCTGTTTATGTAAACGATCTCTCGCAGTTGTTATTTTAAGTGGTTTAGGCTCCAAAGTGACAAAGCGACAACGTTGCGTCTAAAATTTTGTTATCAAAATTAATGATTGCAATTTGACCCTAATTATTTATTTTAATAATGACCTCCATTTATTTATTTTTTTAATATTTTTGGTTCAATTAAAGTTACCTACATACAATATTATTAATAGAGGTGAATTTAATGCTACCATTTAATTAAATTGAAAAAATTATTAATTTCAGACCAACCGTCCATTATGAAAAAAAAGTTTACATATTAATATCATTGTAGACAATACTCACTAGAATGACTAGTTAGGGGTTCGGATTTATAACTTAAACAACCAAATTATTAGTTACTATGTTTAAGTCAAGAAAAGCCGTCTACTCGTTTTCGAAAACGACGAACCTAGAGTATTCACAAAATTAGTATTTGACTCGGCCTACGTTGAATGTGTATATTATTATATACCACTTATAGCTATATACTTTTCTGTCAATAAAACTGTTCGGTAGATTAGAAAAAAACTCAAATTTCTCAAGAGCGATTTAGTTAACGCTTATAACTTCAGAATACAGTAACGTGCTTTCCGCAACAAAATGACAACTTCACAGATTTATTGGACCATCGGAAACAAGGCTCCCAATACCGATGCAATGACGTGTCGGAGGTCGCATCCTGCGCGGTCGACGGTGACGTCATACTCGTAATTCACGACGACGTCCACCCGCATAGCCGGCCGCATGAAATATGACCGGTCCGTTCGATTTACAAACGGCTGTGCTGATTTTGAAATAAATGTCTATGGGTAAATTGAAGCGTTTGCTGCGAATTCACTGTAGATGCCTGGCTGGTTAGTCGTCTAAAGAGCTGTTGTCTGTGAACTTGTGTTTATGGTGTATGTTTGGCCTTATGATCTTTGAGGCTCGAAGAGCGCCTACTTTGTAAAGTTTTTTTTTAAGTTGTGTATGTTTTTTTTTCGGCAAAATAATTACTCAACTATTTTAAAATTGTTTTAAAATAGTTGGGTAATTATTTTCAAATTAATTGATGTTTATTGATTCAGATGTATGTGTACCGTCAATATTATCAAGGTTGACTAAGTTAAGATTGAGTCAAGTAGACGCAATGACTTGGAACTTAAGCCGTAAGATCTTATGGTGTACTCGTGTAAGAAACTAAGTTTTTCTTACAAAATATTGTATTAAGCCAACAAAACTACAGAGCAGTCTCATTTTTTCCTTTTTTCGTAATTCAATTATGATAACTCTATGACTACAAAATAGAATACTGAATAAAAATGTTTCCTAAAATATTCTATTAAAATGAAACTAGGGCGGTAAGAAAAACCTAACAATATTAGAGTCTGGTACGTCTCTAGAATTTAACATGATCTTTATAACCCTGGGGGATGGAATATTCAGCATAGGACTCGACCTTGACCGATTTCTTATACATTCAACTATAAATATTTGATAAGTTTGCAAAAGCGGGTCAGCTGGATCCTTTGTTGCAATATTCTACTCAGATATATAAAGATTGGCATCTACATACACATCAAATCATCAAATAGTGATAAGGAATTTTATTTTTATGAGATACCTAACAATCGAACTGAAAGTCCTAGTTCAACGACATCTTTTTCAAACACACTTACTTATTTTATCGTCAGTAGCATAACTAGGTTTTCGGTCGCTTGAAAGTTAAGACTTGGATTATTTTTGGCATAACTAACATTTGCGTCAATGTTACACCAAAGGCACCAAATATATATATAATTATTTATAGCCTATTGTATGTCCCACTGCTGGGCAAAGGCCCTTTTTTCTTCCAAACCTGTCTAGGGCGAATATATGTATAAGAACTTGAAATCCTGGGCCTTTAAAAGGGACAGAAACCAACTCGTGGAAGCACCGTTAGATGTATTTAAATGAAAAGTGACATCAACAGGCGATTCTATTAGTGTGCAATATGCAATAAGTGCGTACAACGACAATCCCTGATAATTGTATGTGAATTGTAACATACAACCATAGATATAATATAGAGCTACTAGCGACGTGCCCCAACTTCACACGGGTGCAATGCTGATATTAAATATGCATGTATTATACATATAAACCTTCCTCTTGAGTCACTCTATCTATTAAAAAAAACCGCATCAAAATCCGTTGCGTAGTTTTAAAGATTTAAGCATACATAGGAACGAAGCGACTTTGTTTTAGACTATGTAATGATGATGACTTTGGGTGGTTAAGTAGGTTTTTAATTTATTATGCACCTCAAAAATATAGTATCAAAGGGCAACATATCGTGAGGTTTTTTTTAAGGAATTTGTGTCTGTTATTACGGTAGTCGAAAGATTAAATTCAATAATTAAAACTATTACATGAAATTATTGTATAATATTGATTCAATTAATAATGGGACTGTATTTAATGAACTGCATAATTTTCTTCAACACTAAGTATCTCATCGGAATTCTGTAGTAATAGCTGCGTATATCTGTGATATGTAATAACGGATGAGGGCATCCACTATTCATTCCTGAGCCTGCTGTGTCCCAGTTTCGTCATAAGACGACTATGAAGTAGGTTACAGGAAATACAGAAACATCCCAGTGTAGTTCTATAACTATAGTCCCAATATATACGTACGTAGTGGTCTCCAGTTAGACACACTTCGATACCTACCGTTCTGTTTGAATAGACACCATCTGTCTGTGCTCAATCAATGGGTGTTACACTTTGAAAACTGTGCAGAACCCACGGAACCTTGGATGTAATAAATAATAGTTAGGTGTGTTTGTAGGTGTTAAACAATTGATACAGAGCAAAACCTTAGAAGAGCTATTTTTTATTCACTACTAGCTTTTGTCAGCGGCTTCGCCCGCATACATAAAATATAGCCTATGTCACTCAGGAGTAAAGCAGCTTTCTATTGTTGTTAAAATTTTTTTAATCGGACCAGTAGTTCCAGAGATTACCTCCTACAAACAAAAAAACAAACTTTTCCTCTTTATTATATTAGTGTAGATAAACTAATGCTTGACTGCAATCCCACCTAATGTTAATCAGTAATGCAATCATTGATGGTGAGACGCACAAGTTTATTGCAAGCCTATTTATTCACTCTAGCCTTGAAGATACCCAAATTATAATCGGATGGGAAGACCGCAGCAGGCAGATTGATCCAGTCTCTCTATGTACGCGGTATAAACGACGAAGCGAAATGCTAAGTCCGAACCGTAGAGGTTTCAAAAACGTAAGGATTGATATCCGCCGTGCGTCGTGTTGTCCGATAAACGAAATGGGATGGAATAGACTAAATGAATTCGTCAAATATATGAAAATTATCTCAAAAGCTGCGGGGCCTTAGAGATCGAAGTGGTCGAGAGTCCGCGATGACTTTTCGTGCGCTCGAATCGATACAGTCGTGATACTGTAGCACGTTTTTATTAATATATTAGCAATGATGCTTTTACTACTTGATTAAAGTTGGTTTTTAAATAAAAACACATACTAAAAAAAGTGTCCACTTCCAATTTTTCCTATTTGTCATCCTTAATCACCCTCTGAATCCGTTCGCGATGATTATGAGTTATTCTGTAGGTGTCTAATTATATGTTTTGCTTCTGTAATGATTTGGTACGATCTTTAAAGCATGCAACGCATGTCGAGGTCGATCTGAGGATGGGCGGTCATCTTAACATACCAAGATTTCTTCTTACTCCGAAAATATGTTAAGTCGTTGGTCTCAACAGTTATTTCGTAGATACTAGTCCTTATAGATAGTTAGTATTCAGGAAATCAGACACTTGTCTTGCCTAGAGATATAGTGTTTCCGAATAACTGAATTGTAGATGTAGACGTCAGATAGGCAATTGCTCCAATTACATAACTGGTATTTAGCTGAATCAGGTTAAGCTAGAGATCGACCCCAATATAGCTGTGAAAAGACAGGTGGATTGAGTTAATCTGCAATACTCGGCATATAAGTTGAACCACAATGGCAGCATGCGAATGCGCAGTAAAAGATTTTCAGGACTCAATCGCAGTGATGGCTGCGCGTAACCATGGTAGCTACAGCCATTCTTTCTTTACTCATAAACTCACAGTCACATTTCACATTCTCAACACACACACACCTCACTTAATTGATAACTTACTCGTTTCAATAAATAGAAAAAGAAAAAAAAAACAGCACCGTTCACTTGTTTTCTTAAATCATAATTTTATTTTAACGAATTAACTGGCCGAACACTGTCTCTTTTGTCTCAAAGTACTTTATTTTTTAATTTTATCTTTACAAATCGACAGTATTTCTTGTACCGGATCGACCCTCCACGGGATTAAAATGACCAAAAAACGGTGTATAGAATTCGTTTGTTTGTATTTTCTTTTTATCATAACACTATACACAAGATGTTTAAATCTAATCTGAAAAAGATTTCTATAGAAATAAGCTTTACTTTTTGTGTCTAACTTCTTTTTTGTTATCCTTTTCTTGTCGTTTATTATTTATGTATTAGATAAATTGTTAATTATATATTTATGGAAGTGCACAGGCCACGTTTTTTAAACGCACTATCGACGCGCATTGTAGCGATACAGACGCTATACGCACGGGAGTCAGACGCAACCTGTAGACCTTTGATAGCAAAATAGTACGCCGTCGACACGTTACTAAAACGCGCGTCGCGTTTAAAAAACGCTGTGTGTACAGGCCCTTATTGTAGGTTTAAAAAAAAATATGTAAAGATTTATTTTAACTAATATTATTAGTTTTTTTAGTTGTTAACAAAGACTTGTAAAACTAGTATAAATAACATATTACATCAATATCAGTGTAATTAGCTAGTCATTATTGTTTTACTATGCTCACAGCAGTACTGAATTTGATAGCTGAACTGCTGTCATCATTTTGTATCTATCTATCTATCATGTGATATACATGTGGGTGTATATTTTGTACGCTTGGTATATGTGTGCGTGCGTTTTGCCCTTCGGCTGTTTCCTCCGAGTCTGAATAAATGCGAATTGAATACCGAATGCACCCATGACAGAAGGGGTCGAACGACAAACGAAGTGTGATGACTGTTCAATATTTATTTCAGTAATTCTACGAAAAATACCGGAATATTTTGGTTATTTGGACATTGTAAGTTGTAACCAGAAAAATAGGATAAACAAATAAAATGAATACAGACAATTTTATTACAAAGTACAATCTATAAAAAACAAATATGTTACAAGTGGTGTAAAAGGAGAGGTAAGGAGAGAAGGCATCAAAAAATTCGTCCGCATTGCTGTCAATACAAAAAAATACTTAAACACTGGCGGGATTGCCTGTTCTTTCGGCCAAAAAAGGTTAGCCTTGTGGCCAGGCGTAAGCTACTAATTGCTTAGAAACCAATTTCATAAAAAAAAACTTGGGCCTAAGCTTTGTTATCTGACTCAAACATATAATTTCCTATAAGTTATTTAAAATATTTGTACTCTTTGGGATTTTCTAACAATGCAACTACTAAATGGATTTGACCTGAAAATAGATTAAGAACTGGTTGAGAAGACTACGGTTGCGCCAGGGATTATCTTCTAAACTTTCATGCAAGCAAAGATTCATACTAGTATACATATTTCTGCGCATTTTTCTTCCGCACTATTCTATAGATATTGTATCTACTTGTATTGGATTGGGGCCACATCTATTTTATGTAAATTTCCTTCATAACAACTATCCACAATTTATTTCGGGATGGTATAATACAACGTTGCGATAAAGTTGCATGCTGTCCACATAGAATCCTCGTGGAGCAGTGTAGTAACTCGGAGGCGACAAAAAGTGCAAATGTTGTGTTCGTTGTGTTCGTCCGTTTTTCTTCCCGAAACTGGGTCAACTTATTGTGCCTTTCCGCTTGCTGTTAAGTAATGGCATGTTTGCTTGGATTCCCGTTGACGGCTTTGTCTTAGGTACATGTAGGGGATATATGAACAGTGCAGGAACATCGTGTAGAAAAATCTCTTCCTATCGAATTTATCCTTCACTGATGAAGTATAGTTTTTATAGTTTAAGAAGCTTTGATTTATTGTTAGCACTAGGTACTGTTCAATCTTTGGATGAAATATTTTTATGTTCGATACAATAGTACAAAAGTTAGATTGTTCCAAAATTTTTTTTATGTGTTAGATTGGGGAAGAGACTTTCGTTTTCTCTAAAATGTGATCTAGTTGTAAGATAACAGATTTAAAGTAAAATAATATCAAAATGTTTTTTTTTTTTTTAAATAATATCAAAATGAATAGAATCTATTCTTATAATTATTTGTAAATTAGGTAAATTTGGGTGGAAAGTATGAATGTAAACAGTGTAAGCATATTCAGCCTGATACTCAGGCCTTATCAGTAGGAGAGGGAATGGGCCTATCGTCGCCATTAAGGGCCCAGTGTACATTGATGATTGCGATTCTCGTCTTGGAATTTAAATAGTTATAGGAACCATATCAAAAAACCACTCAAACTAATTTTGAAAAGTGCTAAAATTACCAAAATAAGTGCTGTTACTATTTCCACGTAGGTTTTAATTAAAAAGGTCATATCGTTTAACAAACTGTGTCATGAAAATGACCTGTAAAATATTAAATAAGTACTTAATTAGACATTAGGTAGGTAGGTAAGTAAAATGTAGGTATACATATGACGATGTCTCAGGTTAAAGAGCCTTAATTAAAAGATATTCAAACGTAAATTTAATTACTTAATTAATTACTACCTTTTTTCTTAGAACATAGTTTCCACAAGTGAATTGAATTTTAAAATAAAAAGGTGTTCTTATTATGGTTAGGTTTTGTAAATTTAACGAAAAAAATACGTGTAACAGGCTTAAACGCGTAAGTATCCAATCTTTTTTGTAATCTAAAAAATATTTCTTACATAAAATGCAACTTTTCTCCACCATTATTAAATAAATCTATCAGGAAATACTCAGCAAATAGTATTCTTAGCTACAAAGAAATTGTCCTTTGCTCCCATTTTGCCGTCAGTTCCATTAGGAAATAAGCTTTTACTCTTATCATTTGTATTAAACTTGGAAACAAGCATCAAAGGGACAATCAATAACATCGTGAAAATGCTTTTTCGCTTTTACTTAACAGCGCCATCTATGTTTTGTGGTGTTGCAGTGTTCGTAGAAGTTCACACTTTTCCCACGTCAGAGCGCTGCTGTGTTAGAGTTCTATTGTGTAGATTCGTGGCTCGCTTGTAGTTACGGAACCCTGCCACAGATGGCGCTGAACTTAAAAATGGTAACGCCAATAGATTGCTACTGAAAAGTTCACACAAAAAGCGATTGTCGCTGCTCAACGACTGTTAAAGAATTGCTAATGTTAAAGTTTACCTTAACGTAATAAAATAGATAAAGTTTTGCTAAACTGGGTAGCTTTGTATAGTATATATATAATTATTTAATAGATAACTTATCTATCTAGGCAATTATTTAAAACTGTTAAGAAAAGTTTATAACTAAGCACTAAAGTTCATATAACCCCTACCTACACTTACTTACTATAAGTAATGGAAATCTTACTTGGTTTACTTTACGCAACACTTGTTTCCAGGGTAGTTGAACGATTTGATCATTGCATTGCGTCAGCCTTATAAAGTTCCCACTGCCGGGATAAAGGCCTCCTCTCTATGAGAGGGAATGGGCCATAAACCACCACGCAGGCCCAGTGCGGATTGGTGCATGTGACATGTTTTCGAATTTTTGGTTCTAGGAGATATCCTTTCCTTCACCGTTTTGATCATTAATGTAAACAAAACACTATTCTATTAAACTCTTGAGCCCCAAGCGAACGCACACCTATTGTATATCTAATTTCATGGGTCACCAATAACTTAGTTTCAGTAGGGGTCCGTTTTTTTTTTAACTATGTCCGTCTTGGTCCGAAATATTAAAGTTTAACGAATGGGTTACAGTACATTTTTTTTATTAGCCTATTCTGTCCCACTCCTGGGCATAGGCCTCCCTCGACTCCTTACATCCGGTACATCATTTTTTATATAATAAACAAATGATTTTTTTTACCCTTGGACTATCCATCCAAAGCGTGGAGTTAAGTTTGTGCATTTTTTCATTAAGTTTCGTAACTGACTTTGTTATATTATTTGACCAATCAATTCATAAAAGTGAAAAATAAAATGTCAATTTCGCTTTTGTTTGAGAGTTTTACTAATTTTAAACTAAGATTGAAAATTTTAAAATCTAACGCTGATTGTGGGAAGTGTGTTGTATAAAATGGTATAAATATTTTAATTTGATATATGAGTAATATTTTTTTTAAATTTATTATTAAAAAACAAATGCCTTTAGTTGGCCTAATGCGGTAGTGTAAGTCTAAAAATCACGTTGACATCTACAACTATAAAACAACTGTGAAAGGTTTTCTAAAAACTTGAAACATTCCGTGAAGTACGCTAATATGGCAGCAGTGTCAATAAAGCTACCAGTCTCCAGACATCTATGTCGGTCTGATTAAGAATTATGTTAAAACACTCTCCAAAGCCTTACCTGAATTTTTTTTTCTCAAACACTTACAGACAAGAAATCATTGACAATTTCATCGCTCCTGGTATATGAGACCCAACCAAAGATTCCGCTTTATTTTCTAGTCTCTGCCCTATTGAAAAAAATTAAAAAATCATGTTAGGTTTTAATCCCCAAGGGAACGCCGGCGTTTGCGTGAGCACTAATGGAAAGGTTTGCTAATTTTCCATATTTTAATTTATTTGTCTATTAAAAACTTTTTATTTACATTCTTGGATAAATACCAAAATAGCCTATAAAAAAGTGGATAGGTACCCGCGACCCTCCTCATTGTAGGAGGCCTTCCAACGCTGCGACTTTTAGTATGTATTATAATACTTCAGAACCTTTACATGTTTCAACGCTGTATATTCTGCTGTGCTCTTCGCACTTGACCAATACGTCAATGTAAAGCAGCGATGCAGTCGACGATGGAATGCGCTTCACAAAGAAAGAAAAAGAAAGAAGAATAAAGAAAATTATTTTGTTTGTCACACCTGAACCACACTGTATAAGTTAACATAAAAACAAGTAAAAAATAATAAGAGCTACAATGTATCTCTTACGGCTGCGCCAATTAGGTTCAGCTTAGCAAAAAACTAGACAAATAATAATTCTTTATTCTTCCAAAAAAAGTAAAAAATAATTAAAAATGTAGAAAAACAACACAATGATGAATAACATCACACAGGTTATTTTAAATCGTGAGTCAACGGCCCCAGTGGCCATCTGTTCTGCGTGCAATGTGTGCTGCCCAAGTTTGGCGATTCTTTCTACTAGGTCGGCAACCTTGTCTCTCTTGCCTAGAAGACTTACCTAGAAGTAATCCATTCTCTCTATTGCCTAACAACAAATAACCCCAAACAACTTTGCCTGCCAACAATATGAATGCAACTGTGTTATCAAAACTACTTGATTATACACTCAATACCGTTATTTTCCTACATTGTAGGTGCAATAAGTATTTCCCAGAGCTTTCATCAGCTATATAGCCCCTAAAGCAATACTTCAATGTGCGATAGTAATCAGAAAAATACCGCTGCGTTATTAGCTCCCCCTAGCGTAACAATTAGAAAATTAAATACGTAACAAGGTTGTTAGGTTTTTAAAAAAATTGTAACTTTGTGGTCGGCTTTTACAGACGTGTCGCCGGTCTTCGTAGAAGTAATGTTGACTCGCAATTTATAGGCTAGGAATAAGGACATTGAAATTGTTTTAGTAGTTTTAAAGTTAGCAAGAGTTATTAATTATCTCTAGTCTTTTTTTTATGGTAGGTAAAAATTATCCAATGACGTATGCGAGATACGTCATTGTAACATACGTCATTCATCTTACCATAAAAAAAGGCTAGAGATACGTCCAAGTGGCGCATCGTATGTGGCCTTGTGCCTTGTGGCCTTATAATGAAACGGGCTAGGTTTTTTTTGTGGTGGAAAGACTCATCGAATGACGAATCCCACCATTTGGCGGATCGGGAAACAGTGTCAGATTCTAACTGACTAAAAAACCTACCCCATTCCTTCCTTGCCTTATTCCCAGGCCCTGGTGTTAAGCTTTCGCATCAACCCTTGACCCGGAAATTATCTGTAGTCTGTGGTTATTTTAACTTTTTAAGCGACTAGCAACCCGCACTTGCCTGATTGTAATAAAATAAAAAAGTCTCATTCAATAACATCACAAAATATAACAGAATTGGCAATTGTATTTGTAGATAATATTTTTATACAGTAAGTTAACAATCTACCGATGATTTATCCGTATATTTTTACTAAATCGTGTTTTAGAAGCAAGTTATTAGAAAAAATATTAAAAAATAACATTTGTTTTCCATCACCTCATCCTTATTAATATTATATAATGGAGAATGTTACTTTGTCTGTCTGTAATGCTGTTAGATATTGAACTGATTTTGATGAAAGATGCAGAGTAAACTTAATCTCTAAAGACTACTTTTTTTTAAATTTCTTTTTTTTATAGCTTCGACTTAGCGCCCACTACAAACGCTAGTACAAATGTAGAGGCCCCCCAGGGCCGAAGCCTACTGCGGCACGGTTCGGCTTCTGAAATGAAGGTCCGATCCTGGTATGAGGGTTAGAAGGAATGGGGTGGGTTGTGATATTCGTCATTTTTTAGATTTTTCCCACCATAAAAAACCCTTAGTATATAATTATTCGAAAAATAAAAAACAAGACAAAAACGAGAGAGTAGTTTCTGAGTTTTTACCAAATTTCATTAAATGGAAGTTTCAAAGTTTTTAGACTTCTGGTTCTTCCTTCATTTGAAACAAATAACTCCTTTCTCATGGATTTATTTTAAAATGAAAATTTCAAGTAACGTCTGGCGATTTCAAACTCTTAATTGAATAAAAATATTTTGAGTCTTAGTTTGGAAACTTGTAAGATCGTGTTCGTTTGCAGCTGTTGCTATTTCATAATCTTTGAAAAGAAGAAATTGAGAATAATTTTGCTATTAAACCCTATCCTGATAATGATAATTTGATTTTATAATTCGCTAACCACTGGAGTGTAACAAAGGAGTGGAATATCCTTCTAGAGTTTCCTGGTAGCTACAACTTCCCTAAAGTTGTAGTTTTTGGTTCAAGAGTGAATAGGTTTCTTCTAAGCAAGCGTGCTCTGTCGTCGGCCACATCACCGCTTTCCATTAGTTGCTATAGTGGCAAGGCCTATAATAATATAGTATTTAAAATTGGGACCTTACCTATGTACTCGTATGTATATACATTATTTTCAGCGGCATCGCGCGTGTTAATGTAACTTTATAAAAGCTCTGGAACCCCGTTTCATGCCATAAAAGGGTAAATTCTAGAAAATCGTTCTTTTTGCCCTCGTTTACATCGTATAAGGAAACCTTGTGCAAAAGTTCATGTTCTTAGTCCCAGTAGTTTCGGCTTTTCACCGTAGGCGTGGGCTTACGGACGGTGAGCAATGGGTAGCCCGCCGTAAAAATACCTGTTTTATTTATAATAAAAAGAAACATGAAAACACTGCCATTAAATCTATCACCAAATATTATAAACTTAAACCAATTCAGCTTCGTTGTGGTTACTCAAAAACTTCTAGAATTATATTTGGGCCCAAAATTAATATCAAACTTGCTTATTATTTTAGTTTAGGAATTGTTTCAAGGAATTGAATTCCTAAACACAAAGTAGCGGTTCTTAAAATACTTCAGAATTAATTAAGTTTTGGTTTACTACACCAATTTAATGTTAAGCCTAGACTAAGGTCTAGGCGGCGTGTTTCAGTTGCCGAAAATATTAAATATTATAATTAGAGAATTTACAATATTTCATTTAGGAGTCGAATTTTAAGCTAGAAACCAGTGTATTTTTAGACAGTTTTCGCTTATTTGTTTAACGGTATATGTTTACTTCATTACTTTATAGAATTTAAGTCCTTATTAGCGACATTATCGAATCTAGTTGACGTGACGATTGTTAGAACAGTCCATCTAGCCAAGTTACAATCGTATCGTTTAGAGTTAGCGTTGTTGCACCATCGTCGACCACATCATCGCTTATCATCCGCATCATCATGTGAGATTGTGGCCAAACGCAAGACTATCTAAAACAAAAAAAAAATAAACTAATATATATTAGTTTGGGTAGGCACCCATTACCAGCGACACACTCTGTCCTGCATTAGTAAAGGACTAATCATATTTTCCAACCATCACTTCGCCGGGCTCTCGGCCTATAAATATCGTATAGGTTGTTGGTACCACTGCAGAACTTTATCGTATCGGACTGGAATTAAGCAATTACATGCAAGTTTTGAAACTTGGAAATGAGTAGAACAGAAAACGCCAAACATCGTTTTATTTCTTTGCAATTCACATTTACAATTCAATGGGTTTAGCAGTCTAGCTAGTTTAAATGATTTTGACGGGTTTATTTTGTGTTATACTTTTACGATATTATTGCTATTGTTTGATTGAGAAAATGAGTTTAATTAATCTTTTAATATAGATCCGGGGATCAAGGAGTCAAGAGTGAATAGGTTACTTCTAGGTAAGCGCGCTTTATCGTTGACTGCAACGTCGCTTTCCATCAGGTGTGATAAGTAGCGCTCAAGCGCGTACCTATCAACAATAAAAAAATGATAGAGCTATAGTTAATTTAGATAAGAATATAAAAATCACGCCTTTATAGTTTGGTACATATATTATAAAATAATACACATACAGATATATTTTTAATTTGCATGTGAATTTTATGAGGTTAAATTTCGAAATAATCGTACATACTCAAAATTACACATAAATATTTTTAGATTAATCGTTGCCTAATAGAAGATGAAAAATCTAGTGTGATTTTGCGTGATTAAGTCAAGCGAGAAGAAGAAAAAAAGAGAAGTTAAAGAAGTAGAAAGAGAAGGATAAAGGATCGTTGTAGGTGGTGTCCTACGTTTTCTACCTCAGGAAAGGAATTTACTTAGGACCTAGTGAGAATTACGGGAATTCGAGGGAAGTGAGACACACAGGACTGGTTATTGTGGTGATACTTGGAGGTTGCCTATGTGCAACAGTGACCATTTAGAAGCAGTCGTAGATCATACTATGACGTTATTCTATTTCAGCACGTTACATATTTTTTCACAGCATACCATAGCTTAGCAACATCCTTATAATATTTCCACTGCTAGGACTCAGGCCTCCTCTCTATAAGAAAGGAAATGGGCCGTAATACACCACGCAGGCCTAGTGTGGGTTGGTGAATGTCATATGTTATCAAATTTTTTTTCTTTAACCGTTTTGAGTGCAGTGGTGATGAAATAAATCACACAAAATAATGCAGTAGTTGTAACCCGCGACCTACAACTCGTAAGTTACCACTCATATATTTTCATGCAGCAATATTACTTACCACAGCTATTTACACCAGAAAAGCCAACAAAAAAAAAGGGTGAGCAACAGCCAGCCGTTTAGTTACAAGCCCACCTAATTTGCATTAAAAAATATTAAAAGCGGGACATTCGCTGTCGGTAAAATTTCATTATTTATATTTTACGTCAGTCGGCGACCGGTTCTTTTATGTAAATATGATTGTGCATGACGCGGCTAGCAACTTTAGTGAAATGAGTTTGTAACGAGTGGAGCAGACCGCGTGTGGAAGCGACGTGGTCGACGTTCACAATAGTTTGGTCGCATGTAAATTTGTAGTGTTTTATTTGTTGTCGTGTTCTGAACTGGTAATGTTGGAGCATGGATTTTGATGGCTAGTTAAGATGGGATTTTGTTGCTGCTTCGTTTTTTTGTGCTGATCTAAGCGTCGCGCGTATTAACGGACTATTACAGTAGTTTTGTTATTTTAACAGTATGACGCTTAAGTTTGCAGGTGTAAACTCTTTTAGTTAATTTTGTCAGTTATACAGATACAATGATACAATCATTATCCAAGTCACCTTAAATAGACGACACTACGAATAGTTAACAAAATGTTAACTTAATTACAGTATTATGTTTATCAATATATTTTTAAACTATCTTATTTATTATTTGATGAAGATGAATTTATGATATTATTATTATTACTAGCCTATACTGTCGCACTGCTGGGCAAAGGCCTCCCTCCATTCTTTCCAGTGTTCTCGGTTTTGAGCCACTTCTTGCCAATTCCTAGCTATGTTATTCCTTAAGTTACTAGTGTAAAAATTATCTTCCTTGCACAATTTAAGTTCCTCACATTACAACAAGAAACGAAACGATACGCGGCAAATAAGTTGAAACATCATGGTCGACCTTGAATGCACAGTAACCGATTTTCGTGTCTTCATTGAGGTCGGGGCAGTCATAGCAAGTGGTTTGACTAATTTATTGCGTACTAGAATACGCTGGTTTATCTCGTTCGTAGGAGACTGTATACGCATACGCGTTACCAAAATCGTTCAGCGAAACGCAAACGGAACTAAACAAATGTAATAAGTCCCTAAAACTCACCCTTGTTTCTTCACTTCGACTTTTGCTTTTCAAGACTTCAGACAGCAAGCGAGTCGACTCTCTTGTCTTAAAATAGACGGCGTGCTTTAAATAGACGATGTCTAAATGTTCAGCATTTTGAGACAAATATTTGCTACTACTACTGTGTACTTTTTGTAAGAAAATACAATACAAGCAAATTTTCATCTGCAGGAATTTAATCTGGTCTTAGAGGTAATAGATGTAATTCAAAGGTTAAGGAGACAGTTGGCCATAAAAGTCATATGTACCTTCTTTGGCTTGCATTCCAGGATTTTTCATTTTTTTCGTCCTTTTTTTTCAGAAATGAAAAAAAAATATGTCAAAGTCAAAATCTTTTTATTTCACATAGGCCTACATGGGCACTTGTAAAACATCAGAAGCTAGTGCTAGGTTCCAAATTGGTCGTTTTCTATGGAGAAGAACCGGCAAGAAACTCCATAGTTACTCTTTTAAAAAAAATGGTTATCAGGTACCCAGTAAAGTTAAATAAATGTATAATTAAATAGTTCCTTTCCACATAATCCCTTTCTCCAAGCCTACTCAGTAGTACAGTCATCCGCATACGTCGAGTAGCTGCAGTAAAGTTACAACAACTTTGCCGACTTATCTTTCTGTTGTTATAATTTATTCACTCAACTTTGCCAGACTGTCTCCGTATAAAGAAATAATAACAAGTGCTAGTTGGATTAGTGTAGATAGGACTTTTCGTGAAACACTTAAAATTAACATAATTTATTTTATAACAACATTATTTCGTTTCAACATGGCTGCAAAATTTATACTCATTTTGGTATCTAGAAGCAAAAATTACATTTTAAAACATTTAAAATTAGGTTTATTTTTACTGCTATTAGAACAGATGGCCATTGGGGCCGAAAGGTTCTGGAGTGGCAATAGCTTCCCATGATTTGTCATAACATGACTGATGACCAGATTCCGTGGGACTCCGATGGATGTGAGACGTACAGGAGCTGTCTTTATAGCGACACTTGGGAGAGGCTTTTGTCCGCCAGTGGACGCCTTTATGCCAAAAAGAGATTCAGTTTAAAATAGCGTTATTATTTTACCAAACAACAATTCATAGAGCAATTTACGATGAACGTAAAATCCTATTGAAGTTCAATTAACAGAGAAAATAAGGCGTGAATAAGCTATTAAGTACGAAACTTTGCACGTCGTTACATTTAAATACCTTCAATTCAATAGATCAGCAATTCCCGAGAATCGAAAGTCGAGTTAATATCTCCTATTATTCCGCAGACGTAACCATAGCATGGCCGATGCCAAAGGGAATGCCGCAGCCTTCGAATTGAAACTGGAATTGCTAACAGAAAGTGCTTCGAGAAACAATGGGTGGGATCTAATTGCGGGGTCCCGGGCGGGTAGGAACGCAAACGGAACTGAACGCACCGCAATCCTCGTAGCTCTGACTACGCCGTAGCACCGTAGCACCGTAGCGCTAACAGATGCCGAAATGTGCAGAATGTGATTGCTACGCAGATCTTCGATGTATGTGTATTGTATTCGTCAATATGAACGGACTATCAATTATTCTATAAAATTGCTCGTTTTGTTTCTTAGAAATTTTTAGGTTTGATTGGATATACAAAGCAAATTCGAGTTATATAATACGTATATGTTACGTTCATTACAGTAACTTGGCATCAGTCTAGACTTTTAGTGCCTAATTTATTTATTTTTTTTACGAAACGTTTAGTTACTTACAATGACCACAAAAAGCCTACTAACCTAATTATTTTTGAGTAATTGATAGGAACTTTTAAATAGTTTTAACACAAAAGGATTCCTGAATATATTTTGTAGTTTAAAATAGTTTTGACTGTGATTGTGTGACTGTGTAATTATAATTATAAGTTTGATCGAGAAAAATCGATACTCAAAACTATTGTTATTAATTGTGCACTTGAAGTCATGGGATAAAGCGTATTATTTATTTTATTTTGTAAAATTGGGATAAAATAATTCCAAATATTATTTTCATTCATTTGATTGTTTGCAATTTTCTAAAATTGACTTTTTTCACGATCCAATTAAGGACTTACATAGAAAACTATCAAATAAATTACAAAAAAAAGAAAATCAAATTTAACCAATAACTGAAAATGTTGACTCCACATCCGAGTCCTATAAACAATTCACAGCTCGTCGCAGTTAGACAAACATTGAAATGAACAAATCAAATTTTTAGAATTTGTCGTTATTTGCCAATCAAATAGAAAACATAACATTTTCACGGGTCTTTTGGAAATTGTTAAAAAAAAAACTCGCGCAATAAGGGTTCAGTACAAACTAACTTATGTAAATAGTTCAATTTTCGAATCGAAAAATGTGTTTTTTTGTGACGTAATTAACGATTAGCAGATTTATTCCTATGTTAGAGCTTTAAGACCTAAAATAAAAAAAATATCAGGGTTCTAGGTCAACGGGAAGTATGAGAGAGAAGAGAAGAGTGTCGAAATATGCGTTTTTTTGTGACGTAAACGGCCGTATCTATTTTTCTCGTCAACTTGGAAGACTTGGGTATAATTATGGTTTTTAATTTCAACTTGCTACTTCCTCGTCTTCCTGAGATAAAGGGTCTTAATAGACAGACAGATGGACAGCATAGTCATCCTTATAAAGGTTCTGTTTTTACATTTTGAGGTACAGAACCCTAAAAAAGATCTCTGATCATTCGGACTCCATATGCCCGAGTTTGCTTTTCACTTATTCAATTATGCAAAGCCACCATTTGTTAACAGATTTTAGGGTAATTCGGTGAATGTCGACTCGGGTATGCTAATCAGCTTACTGTCCGTTATTTATGTGGTACATGCTTACAAACGTTTAGCGGTATAATGTGCCCGTTCGCCGATAACGTTATTCCACGCAATTAATTGCAGAAACACTCACTACCATATGATTTAAAGCCGTATTAATATTCGCAGGATTGTTTTTGTTATACGGTTATTTTGTGTTAATTCAATGCAAATGCCGATAACGGTTGAAAACATTACCGGTGGCTGGCCATGTTTTTGCCTTGATAAATTTTATGGAAGCCGCTCTATAGACGCGGCCGCGGGTCGCATCCCGAAATAAACTATAAATAATTATTACGTTTGTTTTGTTGGTGTTTTTGGTGTCAGCGAAATTAATTTGTCCTCAGCAAAAGTTGTCATCGTCTGATTAATAAACTTACCCTAGAGAGAATGTGCCCGCGTTCAACCCATACTGGGCCCGCGTGGTGGATTACGCCTATTCCCTGGCATGAATCCCAGCAAAAGGAACATCAAAAAGTCTGATGATGATGTTTACTCAAGAGAGGATAAATAGATAAATCATACTAATATTATATTGGTGAACATTTGTGTGTGTTTATTATGTTTATTACATTTTCATGCTTGAAAAGCTGAGTAAATTTCCATGAAACTTAGTACACATCTCGACCATGTCCCTGATAGAGCTCACAAAATTCAATGCGATCGAAGAAAATCAGTTAAAGCCTTAAAATTATCACTTGCTGAATAGATGGTTATTGGGGCCAAAAGGTTCTGAAGTGGCGAGCGTGTAATAAAAGATGAGTTGGATCAATGACCTGGTAAGGATCATGGGATTCCGATAGATGCGAAACGTACCTTGTGATGACATTTGAGGGAGGCCTAGGCCCAAGCCTATATCCAACGGATGTGGTCATGTCTTGCCTGAAATGATAATCACGTGGGCAAAGTCACTGGAAGCAGCTAGTTGAAACATAAATTTATTTAGAGTACCTACAGTCTCTAAAATAATGGTTTTAATTCCAAATCTGTAGACGTAACATTTAAAATACTCATAAATTACTTATCAGCAACTTCTTACACATCGTTACGTTTGTGTGTCGTTTATTATCTTTGCTGACTCCAGATAAGGGGAAAAGCGCTTAATTTATCATTCCACAGAACCAACCATTTCATTTTCCAACGTCGTAAACCAAAATATATTTTAATTGATACTCGTATCGCGAAGAATCTTTCGTAAATACATCGAAATGTAAATTCAGTAAATTGTGACAAAGTTATCTTTGAGATGAATCTTTCTGCTTAACCACATGCAGATGCAGTGTTATTTTGTTATTTGATTTATTTAATTAAAAGGGCTAAACTACAAATTTCAGTAACAAAATAGACAAACAAAGGAGGCTTTTAGTCAAGAGTATACAGTATACTTCTAGGCAAGCGTTCTCTATCATCGGCAATTTCATCATCTGAAGAAATTTCGTTATATTATGAATTCCCTTCCAAGACTTGCCTCGGCATCACTTTTATCATCATTTCAGCCTAAAGTAGTCCAGTATTGGAAATATGTAGGCTTCCCGCAAGTGTCACCACCAATGGTCATGTACGTAGGTATCGCTTCCATCGGATTTCCGCGATTCTCACTTCACTCGGTCCACTTGGTGGAAAATCTTTCAACGGTATATTTCCGATACGCTGTTGCAACTCAAGACCTTGCATTCTCTCACTACCATTTCTTCCTGTGGCCTATATCGACAACCTTGGTTCTCCTGCGACTATATCTTCATTCTTAATGCGATCATGCAAGAAAACTTCAATGTTATTCAAACACAACAGTTGAATACCACTTTACAAATTGAATGTCAGGTATCAGATTACTAGCATATTGATTGTGGCCGTAAGCTTTCATTGTGTGGACTGCGGTTTCATTACCGTCACGACAGAGGCCGCTTCCGCGTCGCCTCGCCGCCACAAAAAGTGAGCAATTTTCTGATAGTCATCTGACACGAAAATGGTTACGTTTGACATGCCATTTATATTACCATTTGTCAAACAACGCTACCTACAGGGCGCGACGATTTATCAGAACGCATAAACTCTGCTCAGTATTAACGATTACTTATCTTTTCATTAATTAGGGTACCGCAATAATGTTAAAGATTTTATGCGACCTTTTATACTTGTAATGTGATTAAGTTGGACTTATGTCAATGTTGTTATTATTTTATCTTTTACGTCATGTTGAGCCGTACGAGAAAAAGTTGTTTATTAAATATTAGGCTATATTAGATCCAATACAATAACAATTTTATTAGTATACGTGAGTACAATATGACTTGTTATTGTAACTTACTTGACCTTAACATTTATATTGTTTGGTTTGTGTCTTGACTCAAAAAATAACTTCATTTGTTAGCTTTTAGAAGTATTTTATTTCAATTTTTTTGTGTAAACGCAGATTAAAAAAATAGTACATGTAACTTAATTATGTTACTAACGATATTACATACTTGTAGTTGTTTTATAAATATTTAGGCTAACATGTTTATTCTTTTATGTCCCAAGCTATTTAATTTGGAGAAGGTTAACATCAATGATGATCATATTTTGTGTAATTTGCTGTATTTGTGAAACAATTTAAGAATATAATTTTATGAAAATGTGTTGTCGCATTGTCGCTGTATAGCAACATTGCGTGTGCTAAGATTAACACACTTTTATTAACCAGTGCACAGAACTATATCTATTGTAATTCTCCTAGGAAACTACCTACATATACACCATTCAACAAAAAACCCAGTTCTAAAAAAAAAAACAACCGTCTAATATTAAACTATTCATTGTTTCAGATGTCAAGTGAGCCAGTAATCAATACAGGTAATTAAAACTAATTACAGAACTGCCGCAAAGTGTAACAACTGTTTTCCAGATTGCGCCCGTGGCCATAATTAATGCAGCTGAAGTTATTAGCGAACACGGCTTTACGACTGTGCGGGGGACGCCTTAGCAGTTTAAGTGTACATACGTATTGGACTAATAGCTTAGTAGCCTAGTGTGAGCGCGATTGTACTGCTGTTTCATGAGTAGGATGAACAATCTTGATATTTGTAAGGTTGGTGTTTTTCTTTAAAAATATAGGTTTCAATTTTGTTCTTTTAGGAAAGTGCGTTGATGTTGACAGTGTGTGTACACGTGCATATTATATCTCCTTGCGTAAGTATTATTTGTTAACTAGTACTCATTGAACATCCTCGCGTGTGGAAGGGTATTATTATTATTATGTAATTGCGCATGTTTTTAAAAATAACGTCAAAAAAACAACTCAGTTTCTTCCAGGAATAACGAAAATATAGAAACCAATTTTTTTACCTAATGTACACTTGTGTGTTCAGTACGACAAACGTTTATACAATCGGCGTTTGAAGGGATACGAAACAAAATAACTAGTGCAAGAGATCGTAATAAACAAAACGAACAATGGTTGTTTAACTCGAGACACAAAATTAAAATTTTTCGTTCAACTTTTTTTCTCCATTACAATTTATTGCACACAGCAAATTTATTTCCAAAACTCAAACGGTCACACTTCGAATTTTATTAAGCGTTTATAATGTTATTAAGGGCGTACATTAATTTCCTTATACGAGGGAACTTGAAGAGGGTTTTATCGTTAAACGCGTGAAACACTCGGCTGCAACAAAGGGTTGCAGAGGTCGCAAACTATAATACAACTTTTGGGCGACAGTCATGGGACAACTTGATACTTGAAGACGTCATAAACTTGATTATAATTTCAGTCTTTCAACTTGACAGTGATTTGGGGAGTTTGATTTGATGTGCGCGGTTTGTGGGATTAGTAAAGTTTGATTTAAGGTTGCTGCGGTGGCCTTAAATGGAGTAGATACGACGATGAGATAAAGGCCATTTTTGGCCCACCTTCTAATAGCTATGTATGCTATATCGTTGAATGTATTTAAGGGTGTTTATCAATGCTTTTCGAATTATTATCGACATTCACGTAGGTGACCCGCTGATCGGCGGCGGCAACCTCTCGCGCCGGGCCTTGGTTCAGGCCATGGTCCGCAGCGACAAAGGGTTGCAGAGGTCGCAAACTATAATACAACTTTTGGGCGACAGTCATGGGACAACTTGATACTTGAAGACGTCATAAACTTGATTATAATTTCAGTTTTTCAACTTGACAGTGATTTGGGGAGTTTGATTTGATGTGCGCGGTTTGTGGGATTAGTAAAGTTTGATTTAAGGTTGCTGCGGTGGTCTTAAATGGAGTAGATACGACGATGAGATAAAGGAGGATGCCATTTTTGGGCACAGCTATTAAGCTATGTATGCTATATCTTTGGATGGATATTTTGAAGCTAAATATAAGTTACTATAATACCAACATCCATAACAACAATCAAGTGACGACAGGTGCAGTGATCGAAAAACATTGCATGGTATCAATACAACCCGATTATATACTTACTAATTAGCATAAGTTATAGTTTAGCGTAGCGCACTAGCATTGAAACTGGCATAAATTATTGCGCTAAGCTATAATTGGTTAGAGATTAGCTTTAGTTTCAGCGCACAAGCTGTAAGTCCGATTTAATAGTACTTTGCCATCTAAACGCGTTCCCGAGATAAAAGGTCCTAACAGAAAGATGGACCACAAAATAACCCTCTAAGGGTTCCGTTTCTTCCTTTTAAGGTACAGATCACTAAAAATAAATATTTAGTAACACTAGCTTTTAAAGAAATCCTAGACAACCTGTACTACAGGAAAGATAAAACAGCGCTAAAAAAAGAGACTATGATAATGTTGGAGAAAGTGTCTACCTCGAGAAGGTACGTACTCGTAAATAGATAATTTTGGCCGCTTTACGATACACAGGAAACTCTTTCCTTCGTTCCTCAAGGCGTTTTCTTCACTGAAGCAAGGGTATACCTTTCGCTATAACATTTATTTCTCGTAAAAAAGTTGTTTGCCTTTCTTAATACCAGTTATTCGGCTTATGTTGGTTTTTTTTACACGTTTGTGTTCACCGTGAAGGGAAAATTCTCGCTTTATGCTAGTGTATTAACATACAAGATAATAAGACAGACAAAAACTTCTCTCTCGGAAATCCTTGTTGAATTTTTTTTTGTATGAAATTGGGCTTTATGGATAATCTAATTGTGATGGTTTGTGCTTTAGGGTTTTGAAAATAAAGGTTATAAACGCTTGTCCTTTCTACATACAATTAATTAAAAATGACGTAATATTAGGTTTTTTTTTTCTTAATCTCTCTCAAAACATACACAAGACATCCAGTTGTACGCCATACCGATATTTGTTACGAACGGAAATTGAATCTGCGATACGTGGTGCATTTGCCAATCGCTGAACCACTACGCCAACCGTGCCATCTAGATACGTGTGTAGCGTGTCATGTAATCAACCTGAGTTGTGATGCTTTGATTTCTTATGCACAATAATGCTGTTTAAGTACTATCAAGTTTTTCGATTTTCTCAATAACTTTAATTCAGATCAAGATTGTTAAAATCTGTAGATAAGTCCCTTTTTGAGAGGTTACTTATTACAAAAACTAACGAAAGACATCACATTTATATGTATCTACTAACTGTTGTCCGCGGCTCCACCCCATATAAATGGTACTTCTCACCGTTAAACTATTGACCTCCGAGCGAACGCCGGCGTTCGCACCTTTTGTCTTTCTATTATGTCCCTAATTACCTAAGGCACTCGAAAGGTTAAGAAGTTATTTTCATACATAATTATCAAATATGAATACATTACATATTATACATTTCATTTTTTCAACCTGGTTATTTATTTTTGTCTAAATACTTTTTTCTTATAAAGTAGCCATATCAAGAAATCTGCTGGTCAGTACATTTACGTTCACCTAACCAGTCGAAACGGTGATGGAAAACATCGTGAAGAAACCGGCATGTCCTAGAACCAAAAATTTAAAGACATGTTATCGCCACCAATCCGCACTGGGTCCGCGTGGTGGATTATGGCCCATTCCCTCTCCTAGAGAGGAGGCCTGTGTCCTAAGAGTTGGAATAGTAAAAAGGCTGAAGTTGATGATAATGATGAACTGCTCAAAATGTACAGAACTTGCTATTTTTTTTTTCGTGATTTTAGGTTTTATTCCATAGTAAACGTTGTTTGTTATCAATACAATCACGCTTTTGAGTATCGGTAATTAATTACCAATTGTCCTATAAATTCATTTTGCTGAAAACTGCTTTATAGTACGAGATACATAGAACAAAGATGACCCCTCATATGTTATTCGATTATGGTAAATATTACATGCTAGATAACGCATTTATTAATACATTGCGAATAGGTTGCCTCTCTAAATTTAGTGCCAATGATGTTAAATAATAAAGTTTGTTACTACATTTTTGACTTAATTTACCCTCATCTGTTATTTGAAAAAATCAAGCATCAGCTGAAAGAATGTGCCCCAAGGAACTAAAAAAATACCGGTTGCCTTCGCAAAAATGATGCGCTTATGCCCCTCACTGTCGTTAAGTAAAAATAATTATAAAGTATTTTTTTAGTTCCTTGGGGCACATTCTTTCCGCTAACGTTTGATTTTTTTCAAATAACAGATGAGGGTAAATTAAGTCAAAAATGTAGTAACAAACTTTATTATTTAACATCATTGGCACTAAATTTAGAGAGGCAACCTATTCGCAATGTATTAATAAATGCGTTATTTAGCATGTAATATTTACCATAATCGAATAACATATGAGGGGTCATCTTTATTCTATGTATCTTAGATCATTAAGCCACATGTTTTCACCATAAACTAAATCGACTTTTTTGTTTATGAAATTTAATTCTTACACTGAATATCTTTTACCGTGACAAGAACTATTACTACTGTTACTATGTGTTAAAAATAACTGCTACAAAAAGGTAGGAACGACACCTTATTATCGACTGACAAACCTTCTAATTTCCATACAACACTACCCTGTACTTAAAAGTAAAGTCTAGATATATGATTAGCGACTCTAGCCTCCTTTGCTTAGAACCCTAATTACAATTAAATTACAGCTCTTACTAATTTTCTATCAATTCCTTTTGAGGGTTTCCTTTGTGACGGGACCAGTTATTAAGACACAAAGCCAGTCGGCGGGGGTTCTGAAGTCTTGTACGTGCGACTAGATGGTGCGGAAAAAGCTTTATCGATTTTAAACTACCCTTATGTTGCAGTTTGTTAAACTCATATTGTTATTGGCTTTTAAAAGAACGCTCCGTTTCTACGCTTTATGTTCGTGAAGTTTTATTTTTATGTTCCCTCTTTCTGTTTCAATCGGGGATTCTTGAAGAGGTATTTTTTTTATTTGGATTTTATTTATTTATTGATAAGTGATATCAACGACTTACTAAAATATTCACATCCAAAAATCATTCCTTTTTTTAAGGTGAGAAATCGTTTAATGACTTTTCGCGCCCTCGACCGGATGTGAAAAAAAAACATCACAAATTACAAATGTTACATCTTTTATTTTCAGAAGTCAGTCAAACAAAAAAGTCAACTGCAATCACTATGTAATACTCTCAAAAATATTTAATTAATGATAGAGTTCCGAGATTACTATTTATAAACAAAAACGTTCACACTTTATTCTTTTTTTAATTCGCTTTAAACAAAAATGAACATCATCATCTTAATACAGCCATCACTAAAAAAACTGGAGAGCTTAAACAGTCATCGAAAAGTTGAATAAGCAGAATGTAAAAAACAACATTGCACGAAAAAAAAACATCTCGTGAAAAGTCCATGGAAGTCGTTTAAGCAAGCTTCCCTTGGTCCTGAGAGTCACGTCAGGGTTTTTTTTTATTTTTTAATATTTTTGCGTAGTTTTGAGCAAAGAGCTCCGAAGGCATGGTAAGAGGCATTGAGAGCTCTAGCTTTACTAAGAGCTCGTAATTGTAGAGTAGCTTGTAAAAAAATGCTTTTGGATAAACATCGATTTTGCTCAAGATTATAACCGAAGTTTTATTGAGCTTTAATTAAAACTGAAGAACTAGTGATCGGCGAAAATTTAATAAATTAATAAATTTATTTATGTTTACAATAGGATAAAATAATAAATAACCTTAAAACTACATATCATTACATAGTATAAAACAAAGTCGCTTTCTGTCCCTATGTATGCGTAAATCTTTAAAACTACGCAACGGATTTTGTTGCGGCTTTTTTAACAGATACAGTGATTCAAGAGGACGGTTTATATGTATAATACTAGCAATATATATTTAATATCAGCATTGCCCCCGTGCGAAGCTGGGGTGGGTTGCTAGTATACCCATAAATAACAAAAAACTCTTCCGCATCTCTGTCGACTGGTAACGTGCCCAAAAGGCTAAAAAAAAGAAAAAAAAATCATTTTATTCAAAAAGACATTTATATAAAAAATCTTAAAAAGAATGACCCAAAACGTATTTTAATAACTGCAGCATCCATTATAAAAGCACTAGTGCGAAAGAAACAGGCTGCGCTGTACGATAACACTAGTGAAGGCATATCGCAACTTTTGCGCTATTTATTAACTTCGCTTTGCCATGAGACGCTGAAATTAAACAAGTTTTGCACGAACGCTTTTTCAAGACAATTAAACTTCAGATTTTATGTTTCTGATGTTATGTGAGAACGAGTTGAATTCTAACTTTTGATTTTCTAAATAACTACTATTTTGATGCATTTAGGCATTTTGTTTCTCTTTTATATTTTTTCTTTTTTGTGAACAGGTTCTCGTTCGACTACTATCTCACCTGATGGTAAGCAATGATGTGGCTGATGATAGAGCACGCTTGCCTAGAAGTAACCTCCTCACTCTTAACTTAAAGGTCTTGACTGTAGCTATCAGGAAACAGATACTCCGTCAGGGAATTCCACTCCTTAGATGTGTATAAATGAATGTGTTCGAAACGCTTTTTACGAATGGATGCGTTCTCCACGCGTGGCGCAACGCAATACGTCTAGTAATGCAACAAACTTTGCAGGAAATTAGGTGGTGTATAATTTGACTAATTTGACTAATAATATATAAACCTATCCCCCATGTTGAAGCATACTGGGGCCCAGGGTATTTTTCTGAATGGAACTAGTGCAAAAAGCAATGAAGGAACGGGAACGGGGGGGTTTAGTCAGTAATAGTCTGACACTATTTTCCGCTCCACACAAGCCTTAATCCCATAAAAAGATGTATCGCCATTTTGTAGTAATTTCTAATTTTACTTACGAACCTCAACTTAAATAAAACATCTCAACTTTCTTTTTATGAAAAACAGTATTATTTTCAAGAGAACTGTAGTAAAACCTATGATGAATATAGACACCCTATGTAGTATGACCTATATGCTTCTACAATACGAAGTTGACGATACCAGAACTCTTTTTCTGATATTTCTCCAAGAAACATACAACGAAGTCACTCCGAAATCAAATTGTATTCAATATATTCTACAAATCCGTTGTATTTCACATATACGAGTATGTCACGGCTTTCGTAATAAATCGCAAGCAACTGTCAAAATCTACATTATTTGCAATAGGTAGGTATATATAGTTAAGCAAAAAATGAACATCTTATAATATGTGTTTCAATGTTTAATGCTTATTGTGATAGTGAACGATTATTTACCGAATATTTTATGTGTATAAAATTTTGTTAATCTACATTACGCTGTGACAGATATTTATAAATTAATTTAATTATTTTATAGTTTATTCACTTGGCTTTTATTTGATTTCAATATGATTTTTATTTAATTTTAATTTGATTTGATGTCATTTTGTGACAATCGCACGCACGTGAATTTAAATTTTATTTACTGTTTTATATTATGTGGAAAATGATGTCAGTTGTACATTTATTGAAAAACAAACAGTGATACATTAAAATTTTATAGTAAGTATATGCTTACTAAATAAATTTAATGTATAAACGTTTGTTTTCCCCATTAAATAAAATAAAATCAATTAAACGCAAAAGATTTTCCAGAAATAAAATAGAACCTTAATCAAATGTCTAATAATAGCTAACTATCCAGTGGATGTTGTTTACCTTTTTTACTTTCGTCTATTATGATCGTTTTTGGATCATTATTCCGTATTCGGTGTATTCTTTATACACCCAGAATAGTCAACTGATTGTTTTGTGATTGGTTGTTTGATCGTCGATTTTGACCAATTGTTTGACAACATTAGTGTAGTTAATCAATGTGTGTATTATAATGTCTAGCTGTATGCATGGTTTAATAGTATATTTACTCTTGTATTTACCTTCTCTCTCTCTCTTTTATTATACCCAAAGGCTGACTGATTTTATCATTACAGCTGCACTTGTGCACTAGCTTCTGCCGTTTTACAAGTCCCCATGCAGGCCTATGTGAAATAAAATATTTTCACTTTGAATTTGACTTTGAGCTATAAGACGTCCACCGTTGGACATAGGCTTCTCCCAAGCGTCGCCACAACGATCAGTCCCTTGAGGCATAAAGCATTTAAACTTTTGAGGCTCAAAACGATCACCGGCGTTCGTACACCCATTGTTCTATAATTGTGTCTGTAACTACCAAAGTCGAAAGGTTAATAAAACATTGAATAAATCCTGTTAATCAGATAATTAATTTATATTCAACGTCTCTCATAATTCCGACAGCCGATTTATTTCGCATTTATCTCACACCGTTCGCAACAAATCGCAACCAATTGCAACGTCAAAATCTACAATGGCGTCGCGTAACTGCCTTCGCAACGAACCTCATATTTAATTACGTCCCTATAACTGACGTGATTGCATTTCCTGCTACTGACGCACCCGGTTTATTATTTTGCCAATTTCAAACTATATTAAATTCTTGGAGGTGAAACTAGGGCGTACTTCGAGTGTTATTAACTTACGTTTGTTTTAGGATTCGTTAATTGTTTTTGGATAACGATTATCTAGAGTTACTAAAGTTTTAATTAATTTTGAGTGTCACAAAAACGGGTAGTTTTGTTTGTTGTATTTCGTAGAAGTGTAGAATTTATGGTGTTAGTTCTAAATTAATTAAATGTCTTGTACAAAGCGTTTGAGTTCTTCTAACCATCGCCTTCTATTTTAACATTCTGATACCTATTAATTTGTTTGTCTTGTGTGTGCATACTACAATTCATCTTTCAATAGAATGCGCTTCCTTTTGTTTTCAGGAATACTACCAGTCAGTAGTATTCATTGTGGAATTATTTTCTACAATTATATTAAAATCCTCTCAAATGCCTCTTATGACTCTTTTCCTTTTCTTAATTTTTTTTTTGGGTTACCTGCGTCAAAGTAAAAAAGTTTCGTAAGGGTTTAAATTTATCCTCTATGTTATTTCACGATATTATGGTCTATCCATGTATACTAAATGTTATTCGAATCTATTATGCCGTTCGAGCTTGAAGAAGTAAGAGTAAGATACACATGCACACTGCCCTAATTTTCTGAAAAATATTATTTTTTTAATTCACCTGCCTAATTACTATAGTTGTACTAGTAGAAAATGCCTAAGAGCTCATAACTGCACCCGTCGATAGTGGTCGGCCATCGATATTTCAACAAATAAAAACAAGTTTTTAATGAAAATATTTTTTTTTTATAACAAGCTTTTATAGCAGCGGTCTATAATTATATAATTAAAGCTCGTCAAGACGATTCACACGAGTCCAAACTCGACGTGGTTGTGCCGTTTAATTACAGAGTTCCTATGGCTACCTCGTGATTCCATCATCAGATCAGCTCCATGTCATCATAATATTGCATTGTCATGCGATTTACACCGGCATGCAAAATTTCAGCTCAATCGGAAACCGGGAAGTGGATCAAATTTAAGTTGCAAGATTTGATTACAGAACGACAGACAACGGGACAGGTGAAAGTAAATAAAAGTTTGTAATAATAAACGGCAACTAAAAATTTGTAAAAAATTATTTTAACACACAAATCTAAAAATTTGTAGATTTGTGTGTTAAAATAAATGAATAATTAAAGCAGATCTAGAGATAGCTAAGTATACAATCATTGCACGTTATAATAAATTCGACTAAACAAGAGTTCGTCCTTATACGCTCTTTCTAAAATTCTAATGATTTACGATCCTTAATAAGAATATAATTTTATCGTCACTCAACAGTCACGTAGATAATAATAATTTATAACGAACGCAATATGAAACTCGTGCCAAATAATTATCCTGAATTGCCATCATTAGTCGTCGCTCGTCTATACATATTTCATACAAACGTTCTTCATAAACCGATCTAATGAAAATTCCGCTTCACAAGAATTGTCATTCAATTATTATTAAACCCTTTAACCACGTACGAGTTTTATCTTTGTTCGCTCGGTTCTTACTTTACGTGCTAGTTATCTACAATAATGGCGTCAGTGGCGACTGGAACAGACGTCAAACTTTGTTTAACTCAACGCACAGTTCAGTGCTTTGAGCACGGATGAGATATAGAGTGTGGTATAGTAGGTATTACCCACGATTTAAACCTCATACATATATTAAATAAGTAGGTTGCTCAAATTGGAAAGTAACATAAAACATATTACTTTATTAGATTCTTCTTCTTCTTTTCGAATCGATGGTCTTCTTCTTAGCGTGTCGATGGCAAAGCCAGTTATATACCTTGCTCCGTGATCAGGTAATTGGGACATGGTCTGCGGAGAGACGCCGAACAAACACTGAAGACCAGAATCATCCGAGAACCCTATAAGTGGAGATTGTATAGACAATCTCCACTTATAGGGTTAGGCTGCACCCAACCTGGTTTTTTTTATGGTGGGAAAAAATCATCCAACGACGCATTTCGCTCTTGGGCGCAGTAGGATACAGTGTCATACTCTTACTAACTAAACACGCCACCCTGTACCTTCTCTGCCCTTTGCACTAGGGCCAAGCCTTTCTTCAGAAAGACGCCCTGGGATCCAGTAGACTTCGACCCTTTTGCAGAGTCCCTACAGCTTTGCTGACAACTCCTTGAGGCGCGCGGGAACAGAGCGCGCCGTCGACGTGGCTTGGTCTGGACTGTTACCAACACCCAACCTGGGTGCAAAGTCTGTTTAGAGAATCAATGGTAAACTTGTTCAACTGCAGCTAGGGTTAAAGTAGCATCAGTGTCACTCATCAAATTATTAAAAGTGTATGTGCATTTGTGCATTGAATATTCGACGGGTCTGTATAACCCCATATTACCAAGTTATATTTACAGTGGCCTGCCTGCGTAAGCATAGCATCGCATAGCTTCAGCCTTACAATGTTTCTACTGCTAGGACCCAGGCCTTTTCTCTAGGAGAGGGAGATAATATATTATCTCTAGGAAAGATAATATTATAAAGGCAAAGTTTGGGTGTATATTTGTTACTTTTCAATGCTCAAACGGCTGAACGATTTAGATTAAGTTTAATAGCACTTAGGACACCTTTTATCGTGGGAGTACGCTCCCGCGAATAATTTTTGATCTTGTCCTGGAAAAGCATCTAAGATATCTTTTCTGTAACAACTTGCTAGCTGCGGTCTTTCCGTCCGATTATAATTTAGGTATCTTCAAGGCTAGAGTGAATAGGCTCTTAATAAACTAATGTGCCTCGCCATCAACGATTGCATCACTGCTTACCATCAGGTGTGATCGCAGTCAAGCAGTAGTTTATAGCAATTAAAACAAAAATAGATTTGTTCTCTTGGGACTAATTTCTATATTCATTCACCCAGGCAAAATCAATGGTAGCAGCTATTTTGTCAATAAAAATATCGCTTCATTTAAAAACATTGTCCAACTTTAGTAGAACAACTTAAATCGCAGCGTGTAAACCCTATCTTATCCATACTCTCGGGTGAAGTGATACGAAATTATGACGAAATTCGTTGGAGAGCTCTCAAACTCTTCAGGTGCATCGATCGAGTGCTCCTGGTTCCCGCGGAACTTTCCCAATGACCGGATTCGAATATTTTCACTAAGTGCAGAATCCCCTTGAAGCGTTCTTTGAAGGAAAGTCACCTTTGTATGTGGGTACGCTATGCTTTTGCAGATTTTTTGGTGAATAGTCTATGATCCGATGCTACTTTGAATATTTTCTGGTTTTCCTTTCCGTCGATAAAGATAGGGTTAGACCAAAAAAAATTGTTTCGGAAGTGTAGGTATATTTTATCCATAATGGGTTATTCTGAAAATAAAGGACATGAATTTAAATAATTTTATTCAGAGTAACAGAAATATGAATAAACAAGGAGCCGGCAGTTATAGATAGTTTGGTTATCTATCTATATATATATATATATAAAGAAAGTCGTGCTATTACCTATAACTCAAGGATGGCTAAACAGACTTGGTTGAAAATTGGTAATGACGTAACTAAGAACCAGGAGATGGACATAGGATACTAAAAACCTAGGATAAAAACTGATCATTTATTACCTCTAAGCGGAACAAAGTTCACCGGGTCAGCTGGTTAAAAAGAAATAGAACACTGTTAAGTTAGTTAAATTCGATTTTTTTATACAAAAATATGTAGTTCTCTTCACTTACTTACGTTTATTAAATAATTGGCTTGGTACGAGTTGGACTTTTTGTACACTTAGTGCTTCTTTAAGGAAACGCAGCGCGATGGGTGACACGTTAGGCGTTCGTCGTACATTGCAACATCAGACCGCATTATCGCATGCGGCACTATATGCCACCCGCCCGACGCAACACGGATCGCGCAGCGTCTCCGTAAGCAAGCACGTAATTATCTGTACTACAAAAAACCGCCAAAGTAACGTTTCTTGTCTAGGAACTCCCGATTAAAATTTATTTATTATAGTTAAAACGGCAATAAAAATAAGATTCAGTCCACTAACAGACAAATGGATGAACAGACAACGAAGGCTTAATCATAGGATCTCCCCCAATAGGTACGGAACACTAAAAAACGTTTTTATTTATTCATACGGACACAGTTTAAAGTTGTGTTTTATTTCCCAAAATATTTTAAATCTGTCCATTGTAGTTTTATTGTTATACAAGTCACTTATTTTTTTTTTATATAATTTGTTTCGTAGGTAATATTTATATATTAAAAAGAAATACACAAACTATACTACTACTATATAATTATACTCTAAAAAAATATTGATAACTTCCTATTTTTTTTGTGTCGCAAGTAATTAATTATAGGTACACTTCTTATGAATAATATGTCACAATATATCCTTGTAAAAAATAGATGCCTATATCAAAAACAATAACTATATACTGAACTGAAAACAAAGTATTCAGGCTGTAATTTGGTGAAACTCAGCACTGAACACGCTATTAAGTGTTTCAAATAATTACAGGGAACCATTATCAGAGTGGCACCGTTTGCCGTCAGCTGGTATCTTTGCCAAGCGACTGTCATTTCTTTTATTTAAACGCCATTTTGGACGGCAGGGCTGGTGTTGCCTCACTCGTAGCTGCCAAGTTTCGACATTCCGACTTTTATAGACCATCTGTTGGGGCAATAACAGTATTCAATTGTCACTCTAGTGCCCCCTCGGTCTTTGCTTTCCTTGATCTATGAGAAGCTGCCGTTTGAATTGAGAGAGGTGTTAAGATTTTGAATTAATGTTTTAATTTGTTGGAGTTTTTATGGCGGGTTCTACTTTGTGCTTCATTTCTTTTGGCATGTCTTTTTTTAAAGTACAGTACTTGATTGCGATCCTGCTATGGTAAGCAGTGACGCAATTATTGATGGTGAGGCGCACTAGTTTATTAAGAGTTTATTCACTCTAGCCTTGAAAAGAGCTGAATTACAATTTTATAGGAAGACCGCCTGCAGGCAAATTGTTCGTCTTTCGATGTACGCGCTATAAACGACGATATGAAACGCTTAATTCGGACCGTAGAAGTTTCAACAACGCAATGGTGGTGCTGACTTATTTAAGTTGTAGAAATTCTATAAAACTAATTTTCGAAATCAACAGGTTATTTCAAGAATTGTATCACGCTTTTTCTATTTTTTAAATCTATTTTCACACCATAACTAATAAGTTAAACATTGTCGGTTATATTAAGTGCTTGACTGCGATGCCACCTAATGGGAAGCAGTGATACAATTGTAGATGGTAAGTAAACTAGTTTTTTAAAAGCCTCTCCATTCTAGCTTTAAAGAGAAATCAAATTTATAATCGGACTGGAAGACCAGCAGGCAAATTTGGTAGTCAATATAATTGCTCTTTTCTTAAATTAATCGAAATAGTACAATACAAGTACTCCAAAACATTAACCTCAATGTTAACGGAATAGATACTCCACTAAGTTGAAATTTGACGAGACGCCCGTATTAATTAATATACCGTCCATTAGCATCGCTTGCTCCGTCTCTCAGAGCTCTAAATGCAATTAGTTTACACCGAGGCCCCGACACCGCCGACACCGCGCGACACCGCTCGCTCCCAACCTAAATATAATTCGCGCTCTAATAAGGTTACGCCGTAGAGTGTTCATAAGAAAATATTGTAGTTCCTAATGAAATACGCGATAAACTTTTACCTCCAGCTTTTATGTGAAATTTTGTGCGAGCTTTAATTTATTCTAATATTGTTAATAAAGTAACAAGAGCTGGATTGAAGAATGGAGTGGGTTTGCTCGGAGTATCCTTGCATGATCGAATCAGGAATGAAGATATACCCACACAGAAAAATCAAGGTTGCTGACACAACTCAAAGAATCACCCAACTTAAGTGGCACTGTGCAGGGCATATTACTCACAGAACAGTTTCAGGGCCAAAAGTTTCTGGATTCGCTAGTGCATACCTACCTACCGAAAAACCCAGCCTTCATTGCTGGGTTATTCGTCCACAGAACACCTACAAGGTAGGTCGATCACTTGGTGAGGTTTGCGAGTACCCGACGGGTGAAAGACGCACAGGACCAGTCCTTGTGGAGACCATTATCCAACAGTGGACGTCTTATGGCTGAAAACATGATGTTATTCTTTATGTTAAAGTCGAATGTTTATCTGTATTAATCACGTCTTAACGGCTAAACAGTTTTGGATAAGTAGATCGTGACTAGGTTTAGAGCATAAGATATTCTTTACAGCTATTTTAGTATACTAATAGTGTCTACGTTCCCGTTAGAATATGGCCGCCGACAAAACTGCATTGGCAACCTGACGCGCCCGAAGGTCTTTACTCTTTAACGCATAGCACAAGGACTAGAACAATATGCCTGCTGCAGTCTTCCAGTCAGATTATAATTGAGTTGTCTTCATGACTAGAATGAATACACTCTTAGTAAACTAGTACACCATAAACGATTGTATCACTGCTTACTACAAGGTGAGATCGCAGTTAAGTACTAGTTTATTTAATAAAAAGAAACAATTGACGTTCGCGCAGACTATGCCACTGGCTAAAGCTAGCAATATCAAATTCCGTCTAAAGATTTAAAGATGGAAATGCTAATTTAAATAAAGGGTTATATTTTTTTATATTCTCCGCTTCATCGCTCGTAATTATACAAAGAAATTTAGGTGCGGTCGTAATTGAGATGATTATCAAAAAGGCTTGATTGTAAAATGTAAATGCGACGTCTCGGAAAGAGCCGGCCATGCCACAGGGCTTGACAATTAGCTTTTTGTATAATAATTTTATTCTAAACAGAAAAATAACTTTGTTTTAAGGAAGATTGTAATATCTGTACCTACTTATATTTATACAAAACTGTACATTATTATATAGTAAAGCTGAAGAGTTTTTGGTTTATTTGAACGCACTTTATCTCTGAACAAATCGTTATGTTGGAAGAACTGAGTTAATTACTTTATTGTACACAAAATTTAACACATATGTGTATAAAGGCGAGCTCAACTTGACAATGATTTTCTTCCAGCGAACCTTTGAGTAATAGAAAAATCACATTCGAGGATTGGATTCAGTGTACAATGTAAAGCCACATAAATAGAAGGTTTTTTAAAAACGCGAATGAAAATGCGTAAGATAGATAGTTTGATACAAATCTGCTAGTACAATAAATTGCTGGTTAAACCTCTACAACCAATTTGGTCACGTAATACCTCTTGGTTGACGGCGCGCTATTTTCTGCACGCCTCAAGGAGTTGTCAGCAATTGTAGAGGCCCAACTGCAGAGCCGAAGCCGACTGGGGCTCCGATCCGGCTTCTGAAAGGAAGGTCCGACCCTGGTATGAGGGCTAAGAAGGAATGGGGTGGGTTGTTTAGTCAGTAAGAGTCTGACACGGTGTCCCGCCCCGCCTAAGGGCGGGATTCGTCCTTAGATGATTTTTCCAACCATACAAAAAATATAGATACCTCTTGGTAAGGCTAGTGCCAGATCATTTTTGTACTACCCACAAACCAGAGTTTGTGGGTAGCACAAAAACCTGCAACGACTGGTAAAGATCTACATATAACATAATAGACCAGCATGCAGCAGCATTTTTCACGTCACGGAGAAGCCTTAGTAGTAAATGCTCACTCATCCACATCACCAAACGTAGTCTAACTTACTAACTTAACTGATAAATAAGACAACAGTTCTGTATCTCCCCATGGGTCTCGTGAAAGGCGATTTAGAGATTAAATTAGGATGAGGATGTCCACTAATAACATAACACTTCCTAACCATGATTTCCCTCAGGGCTCTAAAGGTCAGATTGTCTTTGAAATAATATAAAAGGTCATCATGATAATCATTATAATAAGAGTTTGTGGGATGAGGCGACTGGATGTACGTATGAGTTTATGATAAGGATGGTGGAAAATTGCGGATGTGTTTCAGTAGCTTGGTAGGTAGGCTTTTAGTTGTAATACTTGTTTTTATCTTCACCAGTATTATATACTTACCAAATATCTTTTTTTCTATCTTCAGTACTACAGTGATGACCGTGTGACTGAACATCTAAAAATCACAACCATCATCATCATCAGCCTTTTTAATGTTCCCACTGCTGGGACACAGGCCTCCTCTCTAGGAGAGGAAATGGGCCGTAATCCACCACGCGGGCCCAGTGCAGATTGGTGGATGTCTTCGAATTTTTGGTTCTAGGACATGCCGGTTTCCTCACGATGTTTTCCTTCACCACTTTGAGAGCAGTGGTGATGAAATAAATTACGCGCCTGGCTGGGACTGAACCCGCGACCTACAACTCGTAAGTCGGAGTCGTTACCACTCGACCACCACTACTCTCCAACAACACAGTACTGCTCTCCAAGAACACAATACTCATTTAAATTATTAGATATAATCGTTGTGTCCCAAAACTTATTTCCAAACTTTTCAGTACAGTTAACAAAAACAATTGCACACGATTTATATCTAGGTGCAAGTAGAAGCAAGCGCAAATGGTATTAGGCTTGTCTACGGCTCAACGGCTCGAGTCTCGACAGTTTAGCGCTGTGTCGCGACACTGCCGTTGAGACTCTAAGGCTTAGTTCACACTTACCTTCAGACCAAAACGCAAAATGTGTTGCTGTATGTTGTAAATAACGAAATGCAAGGCAGAAGTGGCTTTAGACAAAAATAGTAAATTGTACAATTGTATGGGGTTTATGTAAACGCTTCTGAGTCATTACATCAAAATCAGCCTTTTTTAATGTTTCCACTGCTGGGACACAGGCCTCCTCTCTAGGAGAGCAAATCATTAGGTCATCCCATATATTTAGACCTACTTTTGAACGTCTGTTATCGCAAAGCAAAAGGACTACAAAATTTGGGGTTGCAGTTGAAAATTTGACGCGTTTTAAACGCGCATTCAGACACTGACAAGCAGAAGATGACGATCGGAAAGTTAGAACTATAAAATTCACTTATGTCTAATGTCACTCAAAGTTAGCGCTTGTAACAATAGTTTCTTCATTGTTGACATTGTGTTGTAGAAATCTATTCTTTTTGCTAAGAGTTCGTAATCTTTTAATTCATAATGGCCGATCATCGGTCAATGAATCGGTCATAGAATTATGGTACAAGCTATCTTCTAACGAATGAAAGGTAATGGTAGGTCACTGTTCAAAAGAACTAGCAGATTACCGCACACGGCATTTTATTTTTCATTATGCGCGAGAGTATTATACTATGCCATTTCTTTTAATGGAGTGTCATTAGTTGATCATTGGAAAGTCATAATGACGCCATTGTCAACATCAACAATTATGAAATCAACGATAATTTATTCAGATACTATTGTAATAGCAGAGTTGAGTCCCTGATCGCTGCGACAATCGTTGATACAATCGCTGACGTGTCGCTGAAAAGTGTCGTGTAAACTAGGCCTAACACAAATTATTAGCGCAACTTCAACCCCCGCCCCGTTCTTTCGTCCGGTTCGGTCGACAAGCCCTCAATAGATTCATTAAGAGTCTAACGAGATCTTCCAGGGTGAATCACAAATGCTTTGTTTCACTAAATACGATTTATTCTGTTTGTTAATATTTTGTCGGAGTTGCACTTGTGTCTGTTTTGTGAGAATTTTGGGATCTTTTGAAAGCAGATTTGAATGTTGCTTATTTTATAGAATTTCTTTAATTGGATAGGCTTTGAAAATAATTTTTGTTTGGGGAAGTTTGATTGATCTGTTTTGAAGCATTTATTTATTTTATTTAAGGATGCTTATTTTGTTTTTTAATGTTGAGTAAGGATTCGATTTTCGTTTAATTTCAACATCGAAATCACTTGTGTGGTTAAAGTAGGTGCTAATACTTGCGTAGGATTAAAATATCAAGTTATGTCATACATAAATATTACCCTCAAAGTAGTGATTGAAAACATCTTAAAGAAACTGTGTGTCGATTGATTTAAAGACATTCAGTTAAATATAGTCTCTTGCAGAACCTGCTTGGTGTATTTAGTCCTGTATAAATAGAATAATTTTCCCAGCAGTCGGGGGCTAAGGGTTCGTTACTGAAAGGACGGCTTTGGTCCTGGTATAAAGGCAATGTAGGAACGGGGCGTGTTATTTAGTCTGTAAGACTTTGACACTATATCCCGTTGCCCCAAAGGCGGGATTTGTCATTAGGAGCTTTTTCCCTTCTTGGTTCATATTCCTCAATGCCGAGAGTCGTGATCCACTCTCTCTTCACAGAAGATTTTTACCCAAAAAAAAAACGATGTTTTCCTACACCAGATTTAAATTTGATAACTACCAATCCAGTAAAAATACTTAGATATTTCTGAGTTTATCTTGTGCATTGATGGTAGAAGCCTCGTTTGTAGCCTCCCATCTAATCCATCAACAGCACTTCCTAAATCAAAAATCGATCGTTATCATCCCCCGACCCACCTAATCAACGAGCCGCTATATCGTTGCACAAACCTACCTATACTTACCTATATTTATTATGCGAGAGCGCTTAAAGCCGCCTAATTATCAAAGCAGTCGGTAAAATAAGTTATGGAGGGTGAATTTTTAATCGGCCTCTCATTTCAGTTGCACGTAGAATCCTATCAAAACGTATTTGCATGCAAATGTTATATTGATTTAACTGCTAATTGAGATGTGTTTGACATATCTGTATATGGATCGTGGAGATTTATTGGGAAATTGAATTCGCATTACCACGTGATTCTGTTCGAATTAGGTCTGTTGTAGGTTATAGAGCTTGCTTGGTTCTAGGTAAGGATTTTCAGCTACCACAATTTTTTTGTTTTTTATTTACGTTAATGCCCGCAAAACCTCTAACTTTGTTAATTTTTTTGCAATAATACTAGTACGATTCTGGAATGATCTTCAAGTATGAACCCAAATCGACGACCAGGCCTTGGCAGAGGCCATGGTTCAAAGCGAGGCGGAGTGGGAAGCAGTCGCCTCCTTCTGCGAAGCAGTAATGCTTGCAAAAGAGGATGCCGACCGCATCAGGCAAAGGCAACAGCGTTCACGCCGCAGCCGCCGTCGGCACGTCTGCGGTCCTGATTTCCGCCCACCGTGAGCGCGTGCTTGCGGATTGCGAGCAATGGATAGCCTGCCGTCAGGTCGTCTGGTAAAAAGCCGGACCGAGCCCCAAACGTCAACGGCGCGCACTGTACCTGCGCGCCTCAAGGAGTTGTCAGCAAGCTTTAGGGGCCCATCAGGGTCGAAGCCTCCTGGGACCAAAGGTCGACGCGAAAGCATATTACGCGGGCCTTTGGATAAAAGCGAGGGCGGGATTTTTCATAGGATTATTTTTACCTACCATAAAAAAGACTTTTAAAGTTTTTAATACCTTGCGTAACTGTGCACCACAAAAAAAAACTTTTATTTGTGTTTTTGTTACAAAAAAAAAAAAAAAAACTAAAGATCGCTTTGTAAACTATCTCTCTTTGTAGGCAAATAAATGTTTACAGAGGATGTAACATCTTTTATGCACAATATATTTCAAGGAAACTTAACTGTAATGAAATTACATAGGCTTCATACATGAAAGTTAAGACGACATGAGTACTTCTAAATGTCTTTCATGTAGAAAGACATTTAGAAGTACTCATGTCGTCTTAACTTTGTAGTCTTATTCATCTATTGTTCCAAGGGTACATTAAATATATCACCGACGCCCTCCAACCCTTGAAACAGTTCCCGCACCCTTCACTCTCTTTAAGATACCCGCAAATATAATAGAGATTTCTAATTGATAGAGAGATCTTATAAGTGATAACATTAGAGGGGCTGTGTCTTTGTGTTTCTGTATGAGTAAAAAGGTTTTGCGAGTTATGTAATGAAGTTTGATATATCACATGCTTAATCTTTAAATAGACTTAACTCAAAAAAAAGTAATTTGAATCTGAAAACATTTATGATATAAAACATAAGGTTTAATTTTCCAATACCTTTGTTTATTCGAGTTACGACTCTTTTTGATTCAGCTTATGATATATGAGAGTTGACTGTACAATGGATATAACGTGGTTGGATATAACCTAATTACATCTTCCGCCCATGGGTGGAGAAAAAAATAGTGCTGACACTATCAAAACAGTAAAAGTCTGAACTTTTACTAACTAAAAATCCCATCTCGATCCTTCTTCGCCCTTCAGACCTTCCTTTCAGAAGCTATTCCATGTACCCAATAGGCTTCGGCCCTGCTGGGCCATATGCTGGGTCATACAGCTCTATGTTTGGTAGCTTGAGAATTGACACTGATGCTGGAGTGTATCACACATTTGACGTGGTTCGTCCACGGTGTTGGGGAGTGCCCACGATATCTTTCAGTCTCGACCTTCCCTTGCACGGCTAATCGTTCCACTGAGTCCTCGTTAAGGGTTGAAGACTTTGAGGATTTATAGTTTCACTTCATCATTGTTTTGGTTCACGATCTATAGTTAGTTTTTTATCTGCTAGTGCCTGGTATCTTTGGGTATGCAGATGATAGCACAGTTGTAGAGAGATACCTGCCCAGTGCTCGGGCTAGTAAGGAGCTAATCCAGTCTGAAAGGGAGGCTATGGTAGAGCGTGCGAATGTCTCACTTCAGGCAGTTTCCAAGTGGGGCGAAGCTAACCTGGTAACATTCAACGCCACCAAAACACAGGCATGTGTATTCACCGCCAAAAGGAGCCCGTTCACCTTGGCTCCTGCTTTTCGGGATGTATCCCTGGAGTGCACCGACCGCCTTCAGCTCTTGGGAATGGACATTGCATTGGGCGGTTCATTGAGTCCAAAGCCAAGGTAGCTGCTAGAAAACTCGGCGTTCTTGCAAAAGTCCGACGGTACTTCACACCGAGTCAGCTTCTAATGTTGTACAGAGCTCAGGTCCGATCGTGTGTGGAGTACTGCAGCCACATATGGGCTGGCGCTGCAAAATGCCACTTAGCGGCTTTGGAAAGGCGTGCAAAGAGGCTGATTGGTGATCCAGATTTGGTTGGATCCAGTCTTCAAAGTCTCGAGCACAGGCGCAGAGTAGCCAGCCTTGCGGTTTTCTACAGGATGCATTTTGGAGAGTGTGCGCAGGAATTGCATGATTTGATTCCGCCATCCCAATTTCACCTTCGGACATCCCGGCGTACGGCAAGTATCCACCCTTACGTTGTTGAGACACCTGTGGCCCGGACTAAGCGTTTTGCCTCGTCATTTATACCGCGTACATCGAGGGATTGGAACAGTTTGCCGACTGCAGTCTTTCCGTCCGAATATAATTTGGGTGTCTTCAAGGCTAGAGTGAATAGGCTCTTAATAAACTAGTGCGCCTTACCATCAACGATTGCATCACTGCTTACCATCAGGTGGGATCGCAGTCAAGCACTAGTTTATAGCAAGTTAAAAAAAAAAAAAATCCTAGACTACGATTTGATAACTTAAAATGTCAAACTCCAGAAAATTGGGAACATATTTCTAGAGTGTGACATTTTGAGTTGTCAAAACGTAGTCTAGGATTAAAAAAAGAACTATATGGGATTTATGCGTCTACAGCACCAGATTTCTAGTGCACCAATCTTGCGATGATCTTGTATCATGGATATGACATTCATATATAAAGAGATTCTAAATTCGAATTTCAAACACAAACACACATTTTTTACGACCGTACAATTTTAAGCTACTGAAGTATTGTTAATAGAGTACAATAAAGAGTATCAGATTTGTTTCAGAGATCTAAAATAAGAATACAAGATTCTAGTCTAATTTAATATAAAAGTAAATAGGCAATTTCTTAAAGATAAATCCGATCTTGTGACTAAAGAATTGTTAATTCAATTAGTAAACTGTATAATAAAAAACTCAGGTACCTTGCCTTGAAGCAAAAAAGAATTGAAATAGTTTTTAATCAATTTTTATTTTTAATTCAATTAATCTCCAAGATTTTACCGAGATTAAATTACAGACTTCATAAACCTAGTCGTAAACACTTAGATAAAATTATTTAAAGCTAGATCAAAAGAGATTTTAGTAGAATTGCTGCTTTATTTTATCTAGGTTATTAATTTATTTAAAATTAAAATGAATGTTACTATCTTACATTTAATTAAATAAAATAGCGGAATATTTAAGTGTAACAGTTGGTAGATATATAATTTCATATAAATAAATTCAGTATCAATCTAGTAGTGTAAAGGCGGGCTTATAGTCCGCCTTTGCACTGTGCATGAAGTGTTAAATAAATAAATGGATACTTTTTAAAAAAAGGCTTACGCTTCTTTAGTTTACGAAGATATCTGCCTAAGGTAGAGGTGCCTGAAGAAGTGAATATATGTATATTATGTACTACTTTAATCATCATCATTCTACCCTTTACCCCATTTTATTTTATGTACCTACTACTTTAATGTACGGTAAAAATCATGAATTTTAAACGTCTTTATTTTATTCCAGCGTCATGTTTTTACAAGTAAATGAAACTTATTAACTTAGTCAAAGGTCAACTAAACAGGCTTACTTTTGTCTAAGGTGACATTCCTCTAACAAAGTCCTAGAAAAAGTAGATAATGTCCTTCAAATACGCTAAAGTTTTTTATTTGCTATCGTACTTATTTACTAAGCTGATGGGCCGACAAAAATCCTAGAAATACCTCATGAAAATTTCAGTAACCAACTTATTCTTCTTTGTGATAAACGAAACAAATACTTATTTTAATATATTCATATTCATGACATAGGAGAGTATTGTTGAAATAAAACAAATACTTATAATAACACCATACAGCAAACTAAAAACTATTGCCCCTCTAGCCAAGCTACAATCGTTTCGTTAAAGACGAACGCTATAAAATAAAAGTTTGGCTATGTTTTTAATTAAATATATCCATGGCCATAATGTGAAAGCGTAACATAATGGCCCTGGAACTAAGACAGAAGGATGGTGGTGAGCTTTCAGTCAGTAAAAGACTGACACTATTTCCCGCTCCGCTCAATAGCGCAAATTCTCATTGGATGATTTTGGCCCATCATCATCATCATTTCAGCCGCAAGACGTCCACTGCTGGACATAGGCCCAAGCGCCGCCACAAAGACCGGTCCTGTGCGTCTTGCATCCATTGGCTTCCAGCAACCCTGACCAGGTCATCGGTCCACCTTGTAGAAGGCCTTCCAACGCTACGTCTTCCGGTATGTGGTCGCCACTCCAGAACCTTTCGGCCCTTGTGGCCCATTTTGGCCCACCATAAAAGAAATTATTCGTACCATAGATATCTTAATAAACTCACCAACTTCATCGACTCCCAAAATCCACGCTCGCAATCTCGAAAAACCGTCGCGTTTTCCAAATTTGTTATGCAAATGTCGATATTAAACACGTTCATTGTCGCACTAAGCGCAAATCGATCGGAAGCGTTGACTTGCCGTCTTCAAATCACGACTTTGGGGGCGAGGTATTTTTCAAGTCGACTGCAACCACGCGATAAGCGCTCGTTCGGAATGTGACCGAATTTCAATCAAATTTATGAGTTATAATAATGATTATAGGTACTTTATCTGCGCTCCGCATAAAATTTGCAATTTCACTGAAAAGGTGAACTGTAGTGTAACAAATGCGTCGGCAATCGTAAGGCGCTGATAACGATTCGGAAAATTAATCTTGCTGAAAAAACGAACTGGGGGAGTCAGAATGAGAGCGAAACACGGATGGATTGCTTGCGTTTGTCGCAGTTAATATTTATTAGTCACCGTTTACAACCGATTTGGAACTCCGAATTATAAATTGGCGAGGTTTCTCATATATTTTATTTCCTTTTGCTGTGTTAATCAGTTCTAGAACAACATTTTTATATCTACACACGTGTATTGGAACATGTTTTATTAAAATACTTACTTGCACCTTGTTTGTTCAAATTGTAACATTAATAGAAACGCCAGAACCACGAATAAACTAATAAAGTCCGATTTCTGACTTTGTATAGATTTTTTTTATTTGTGCATAAAATTTTAATAAATATATGAAACAAGTTGTACTAAAAAGCGAATAAATTTGAAGAATCTGATTTAGGATTTAGTTTTGCAAATAAGTAAAAATACATTATACAAAAATGTGTCTACCTTAATGTTGCGAGTTACATTAGAATTGAAGATTTAAAACCTAATAAGTTTGTTTGCTCTTCCATAAAATTATGAAATCAAAAGTAATAACGTATTGGGAAACTAGTTTTTGTTCGAGGCTTTGCCCACATAAATAAAATATATCGTATGTCATTCAGGATTAAAGCAGCTTTCCAACGGTGAAAAAAATTTTGCAATCTGACCAGTAAATTTAAAAATTACCTAATACAACCAAAAAATATATATACGAGTAACACTAATAATAAAAAAGAAATATTTTTTGGCAGAAGTTTTGAATAATGAATTTCGGTAGCTATTTAAGAATATATTTTAATTTATGAGTTCGATGCAAAAGAATCGAAACGAAACGTTCGTAACTTGGCAATGAAGGGCTGATCTCTTGCCGTTTCATAAAGGCAAGACAAGCACGGGCTTGTGGACGGCGAGCAATGGGTAGCTCACCGTCTGAAGTCCAAGTTGTCAACTGCGCGCTCTGTTCCTGCGCGCCTCAAGGAGTTGTCTACGTAGGGACTCTGCAAAAGCAAAAGCAAAACTGCCCAGGGTCTCTTTCTGAAAGAAAGGCTTGGCTCCAGTGCGTAGGGCAAATAAGGAACGGAGTAAAATGTTTAGTTATTAAGAGTCTGATACTGTTTCCCGCTTCGCCTAAGAGCAGGATCCGTCATTGGATGATTTACTTACCATAAAAAAGGCAAAAGCAGAAAGTCGCGACTATACTTTGTAAGGGTATTTTACTACAAATGTAATTTAAACAGTGTTGTATGAAAACACCCTCGAAAATAAATTATAAATTATTAATGATGTTTATTGACTTAATTGGCTACGTTACATTGTTTATTGAATATTTCTCTGTGTCATGTGTATTATTTGTTGCATTGTCGAGTGCGTGCGTGTGTGCACCTGCCCTTAACTTAGCTGTATTGTTTATCATCATTTTAAATTGTGTTTTTAGAAATGGCACTGCAAACTACGTAAAAATCATCCAATGACGAATCCTGCTCTAAAACGGAGCGGGAGACATTGTCAGACTTCTTCTGACTAAACGGCCCACCGTTCCTTTTTGCTTTAGTTTCAGGGTCCCGGTGTTCCGCTTTCGCATCAACCCTGGCCCCAGAAGGCTATGACCCTGCTGGGACCCTACAATTTTAAGAACACTAGTTTTTTGTGGGAAATTTATCTAATGACGAGTCCCGCTCTTGGGCGGAGCGGGAAACAATGTCAGACTCTTACTGACTAAAGGGCCTACCCCTTTCCTTCTTAGTCTTCATACCAGGGTCGGACCTTCCTTTTTAGAAGCCGGACCGGGGCCCCAGAAGAACACTCGGTATTGCCTTCAGTATCATGAATTGTTATTTTGTTATAAGATTCTTACTAGATAATTTAAATCTGTTACATCTTTGACCGATGGTAAAGAAAATAGTCTTAAAGATAGATTTATTATTTTATATAAAAAAATATCTACAACACACATATGGTAGTGCCACATACATAAATACCACCATTAAGTAACAAGTTGTGAGAGAACATGCGAGTACTTAACACATTTCATAAAAAAGACATTTTCTATTACAGTTCTGATATTTCAAACGATTTCCAGATGTAATAAGTTATTATAACACTTAGCAGAAGTCACCGGGTGAAATCTTTGTTCCACACCGCCCGGGGAGACCGGACCGCTCGCAGCGATTGAAATTTAAAATATTGTACCCTTTGCCATTATGCGAGCTTATTCACCCTTGAAATATCCCTAGGGGGCGCCAGGTACAACGATTGGGGAAAATATTTTACACTTGTTACTAAGGATGTCGCTTTCAAGTCTGCTATTACAAACTTTTCACCGAAGAAATTTCAAACTTCCCCTAAAGAATATAGAGTTCAAATCTGTACAAAATAACCCATGATTTTAGCGGAATATTTATGAAAAGCACTTAATTAGTATGTCGAGAATGAAAAATTGTTATTGAAACCGAGTTGATTGAACTGGCGATTCATAACTATGTCATTTTGGATGCGACACTAATGAAAACGCGATTAATCACTGCTCTCGGAGAGTGAAATGGTACGCGTCGCGTGATTCTGCAATTTGTATTGCACTTTGTTATTATTGCCCTTTCATTTCGCGATACATTTTTTCTTAATGTGGTTTTTAAAAAAACTAAATGGAATGGATGTTGCGGCGGTAGGGTTGAGGGTGTTGGTGAATGGAATCGATTATTTCGCTATCTATTTAGAAAGCCCTGTTACAGACGATGTTTTACTTTTATTTTTACATTTTTTAAAGAGATGTTTGATGAAACGGACGTGGGCATTGGACGGTAAGTAACGTCTCGATCTTTTTTTTTTAAAAGCGGTATGGTATCTCTTTGATTCACAGGCAGTACAAATTTTGTTACTGGCCAGCAAATTCGTTGAATGAGTTGCAGTATAAGTGCAAGATCATCAAGCTTTGTTGTTGCTTCTCTTCAGCTTCTGTTTACACAAGTATGCAACTAAAACTGATTACGTTCGCAAAACAAGCCCCTCCAATGTAAATTCTTGTATCTGTAAATAAATTAAGCTCTTCCGCAGACGAGAGCACACATTTAAAGGTTAACAAACCGTTAAAATCTGCACAAAAATAATTAAGCGAATAACTTCACTCATTAGTCGGCATCAAACTCGGCAGTGGTAGGTGCAGAGGGTAGTGAGGTACTACTTTGCCGCATTACTGCCTATTAGGTCCGGCCCACTGAGCGGAATACCAACGTTTACTTGATAAAATAAATTTGAACAAAACAAACGCATCCAGCTGCGGCGATATGAATCCTCTCTGAAGTTGTGCTAAGCGGCATGGAAGTGGAAAAATTGTAGCTGGCCATCGGCTAATATGTGAATACTTGGAATACCACTCTATGAGGCTTTGTCGCCTGCGTACGTATGGCGGCTGTACATTTCTTTTTTTAAAAGCAATTAAATTTGAGAATCGGAAACAGTTTTTTGGCTACAAATTTCTCAGGTCAACTTGCACATGAAATGTACCGTAATATCGTATAAAAAATCGACAAAAATTGCACGTATGTTGTATGGGAAATAATACTGTTTTTATTTTCGGTAAGCGGTGAATAAAAAATGTCATCTACAAAAATTCTAACTGTCGAGCTATCACAGTTCATAAAAAAAGTTTGGTGACAAACAGACGAACACTGAAGTCTTAGTAATAGAATCATGTTTTTGGTCTTTATGTAAGTAATCGTAGGTAAGGTAGGTAAGTAAGATAAGTGATCTTTATTAAGTTTATAGAAGTAAGAAGAAAGAAAATATAGAAGGTAAAAATTGATTAAACATTAAACCTTCTAGAACAAGATACCTTTAACAATAACTTAACATGTAATAATAGTACTTAACGCTTGAATGAGTGAGAACCCTTTTGAGCTACTAAACCCACCCCGTATCTAAGTCACAGGTAAGTAATCGTAATCAGTCTCAATCCGTATCTGGTTCAACAGTCTAGCGAATAAACACTATAGCCGATTTAAATTTCTAACTGAATTTAATCCGAATTGAAGTGTCAAGCGTAATGAGAGACTCACTCGTGTCGCGTGGGGCGATAGGGCGACCATTCGTTAGTCTAACTCTTTTGGTAATACAACCCCAGGATAAGCCGGGTGCACTGTTAACATTCTTTTCAATAATGATGCTAGAGGGGAGATGCGAGTACCCTGTCTTGTTTATTGGATTTTTTGTTGCAATCTCCATATGAATGGAACGCCAATCTGTTGAACATTGAAAACTGTAGAGTCGAACTATATTGTTACTCCTATTTGGAGCAAAACTAATGTTTGCACGTACTGTGTGCCAGCGTAATGTAATTATCGCATGTGAGCAAATATTTTTTTTTCTGGTTTGTTTGCGTTTACTATGTTAGTGTTTGCTTTAGTATTTAGTTAATTTGTTTTTAGTTGATAGCGTATGTTTTTAATATGGTTAGGATATACAAAAGAACCTTATACAATTAATAAAATGAAGGGATTTTTTGAAAGATAAAATATATTTAGAGTTATCGTGACACTCAGTTTCTCATACAAAACTGAAAAAACTCTGTTAGGTTTTAGTCAGTAAGTTTGACTCTCCATTTAACTCCATACGGAACAAGAGGAATTTTTTTGATGATTTTCCATTTCAAAAATATATTTTTTTAAATCTTAAATAAATTTTAGTTATCATGAAAAAAATCGACTCCTACCCTTTTAAACCTACTTTAAAGTTTTACTGTTGAACAACAAAGCGCGTGTTGGCCGCTTTAATAAGTCCCGTGCATGATAAATAGGATCAAGTGCGGGGATGTTCGATGCTCTGTCCTTATCACTTGTACTCAAAATTATCCTCTTCACTCTTCACACACGGCTTTGGGGCATCGGATTTAATATGACAGTTTGTGGACTAGAAAACTTAATGAAAGTGTGGCAGCGTTCGCTGTAGCCATCATTATCGACGGCTTTGCACTCAGATAAAAAGGTTTTCGTTGCGTTATGGAAACGTATGCTGTTCTGGGGTTAAACTAAGCGAAGTGGAACGATTTGAATTTGGTTTCTGTGTGTAGGAGTTCTATTTTTATTAAATCTGTAGATTTTTTTTTTTTTTTTTTTTATTTATTTATCATTTATACAAATGTTACAGGGGATTACTTATGTTAAATAGCAACCAAAAAACCACTAAGGTTTAAACTTGTGCTATCATGAATCATCTCAAATCGAAACAAAAGTTACAGTTTTATATGTGTACGTTATTGTCGAAATTAATTTATACAATCTTTGTTTAAATCAGTAAGAGAAAACATTCTTAAATAATACTTAAGTAATATTTCTTAAGTTTACATTTAATATTTTTGGGTGTAATATTACTTTTTATTTCTGAGGGTATGCTATTAATAAGTCTCGGTACAATATACCCGCTAGTTCGCTCGCCATACGTATTGTTGGCTCGCTGTGTACGAAGCTTATTCTCAGAAACGGCCCGAGTGCATACAGGATGTTCGATTTTGTTTATTAAATTTTCATTAAAAAATTGTTCTTTTAATAACAGAAAATGTATTTGAGTATAAACTGGTAGGACATTACAGTGCTTAAAGAGACCATTTATATTATCATAAAATTGAATTCTTATTTTGGGAGATACTATTGTTTTTATAATTTGTTTTTGTATTTTATAGATACTGTCAAGATAGGTCTTATAGGTACGACCATAGCTACTAAGGCCATACTGGATGTAGGATTCCGCCATCGCGTAATAAAGCATTATTTTCACTTTGAAGGGCAGACGGTTTTTTAGTATGGTCATAATAGCAAGAAATTGTCGAAGTTTATCGCAAACACGTTCTATATGATAACTCCAGTTAAACTTATCGTCTATAATTACTCCCAGATATGTTTGTTTATCGACAACATCTATTTGCGGGCAGTTACAGTTGATCGTATTGACTGTATGCAAGCAGTCATGGTCATGGGCTATTAAGTTCTGAACCGGTAATTTTTTAATATATGGAGATTTAATTACCAATAATTTAGTTTTGCTTGCATTAAGTACTAAGCCAGCATCGTGACACCACCTTGTTAGAGCATCCAGATCATGCTGTAAGCGTTCGCATGCTGTTTGAGGATTTCTATCTGCAATAACAAGACACGTATCATCCGCAAACTGATAGCATGTACTGTTTGTGATGCAGTTTTTCATATCATTTACATACGATAAGAAATGCAAGGGGCCTAATACTGAGCCCTGTGCTGTTCCCTCAGTTACTGCCATGCGCTCACTACAGATGTTGTCAACTTTTACAGTAAAGGTTCGATTTTTTAGATAGTTTTTACACCAATTTAGTAATGGACCACGTACTCCGCAGTCATCTAATTTATCAATCAGCTGATTATGAATGAGTGTGTCAAAAGCACGTGAGAAGTCAATAAAGAGCGCAAGAACGTATTTTTTATCATTTAGGTGCTTATTGACTTCATCGGTGAAGTTTGACAAGAGGTTTGTGGTGCTTTTGCCGGCCTGAAAACCAAATTGATATCGGTTAATTACATCGTGTTGCCTATAAAATGCATGGATTTGTTCACAGACATATTTTTCAACTATTTTATCAATAGACGAGAGCAATGTTATAGGGCGATAGTTTGAATAATCGTTTTTTTTACCTCTTTTGTGGATGGGCCTTATACAACCCATCTTTAAGTCATCTGGATATATACCACTTTCAATGCTTCGGTTAATTAAGTCAGCAATAGGTTTAGATATACTATCACCTATCATTTTAATATCCGAGACTTTAATATTGTCTGGACCTGGAGCTTTTCTTGAGTTAAGTTGTTTAATAATTTTATGAACGCTGCTAGCCGAGGCTTTTTTAAAAAACAAACTAGAATCTAAGGGCATACGTGTTGATTTAGGATCTGTTATTTTAATATTACAGTTAGGAACTATGTCTTTAACCGCTTTGTCAAAACAATTTGCAAAGTTGTCAGCAATGGTTTTGGTGGTGATTCCTTGCGCATCAAAAGCTTTAAGAATAGCCGTGTCAAGTGACGGGGTTACTCTCCCTAACATTTGATTTAGGATAGTGTACATTTTTTTAACATTTTTAAAATTATCATTAATATATTGCATATAATAATTATTTCTTCTATTTTCTAATATTTTATGAATTTTATTTCTAATTTTATTGTATTCTAATTTTATTTTTGAATTTTTTAAATTATTTTTCCAATCACTATATAATTTGTCTCTTTTATCACAAAGCCGGATAATATTGTCATCAATCCAAGGTGAGGTAAAATGTTTCGAATACCTACCAGTCGATTTACTTTTTTTACTATTATTTGCAGACTTGTCTGCCTTATCAAACGCTTCATAAATAAAACTTAAAATCTCGTTAGGGGAATTCATACTATTTGTTTTTGTCCAGTCTACATTTTGAAGTTCCTTGTAAAAGATATCATAATTAATTATTTTTTTTGGAACAACCTGTATACACTTGGGGTCTCTAGACGACTCGTCACCGCATGTAAAAATTATGCCCCGATGGTCAGCTAGTACGACATCGAGCACCGCTGCGAATGGTTGCAGTGTGGGAAAACGTGCAAATATATGATCAATACAGGACTTAGTGATTAAATCTTTTTTAGTTTCAATTCGGGTGTAATCCGTTATTCCACACAACAATCCATGTTCGCTAAGTGTTCTCAAATATGAATCTTTGTATGTTGAGCTTTCTTTCAGATTAATGTTCGTATCACCAATAAGAAGTAAGTTTTGTTTTAAATCAAATTTAGTAATGTGATTAGCAAGCTCCGAAACAAATACTTTTTTATTTGTAGATGGTGGCCTATAAATTGCAGAGACAATTGCGTTATGTAAATCTATTTTTAGGTAGCCTGTAAGGTTTTCAAAGGTCTTAGTTTTTTGTTCAATTAATGTAAACTTAATATGATTTCGTACATACATGATAATGCCACCGCCTTTTCGGTTTGAACGCAATTGTGAGTACATTCTATAGCCTGGTAAATTAAACAATTCGGCAATATTATCTGAGATACCCACTTCTGTTAAAATTATAAGGTCTAGTGGATAATTACATGTATGAATGGTTTGTTGCAATTTAGTAAAGTTTTTAATGAGCGATCTGATATTAAAATGTATACATGATAAATTTACATTGGTTTTTGGAGGTATTTGTTTGAAAAAGTGATTAGTAGAATTACAATGGAAGATTTCTTGTACTTTTATGTCCATAATATATCACACTAGGTTGATCATATAACAGCTAAGTATAAATAAAATAAAAATACTACCTTAGACAGAGAAAGCTATAATGAATTTATGTTGGTGTTGACCCTTCTGTTCGTTTTTCGGATTGAGTTGAACATATCTTTTCTATTTGCTTTATATCCTGCAATGTACGGATATAATAAATTTTACTATTACTGAGCTTCCTAGCATACACTTTACCATTCTTACACCATACATACTGACAGGATTTATTTAGCAATTGGGTTTTTGCATTATACAGTAGGGTTTTTTGATACTTGGTGAGGGCCTCCCTTATGTAGACGCGATCGTCAGCTTTTTCCTTCGGCACGCTTGGCACCAATTGTCCCACGGTAATACAATGTTCCTTGCTAGCGCCTATCCATTGTTGCTGGAGCGTCTTCGACTTGAGTTCAACGAGGATGGGTCCCGGTTTATCCTTGCTTCCTGGTAGTCGTCGTGTTGAAAGGATTTCCTTATCAGCCAAATTTAATTTGACGGCTACGGTATCCATCACCTTCTCTATGTTATTTAAAGGCATCTCCGGCAACCCAGCTACTTCCAGGGCTGTTGTGAGGGACTGCTGTTCAACCTCTTGGAACCCCTGCTCCAAGACATTAATGCGCAGTTCTAGGTTCTTGTTTTTGTTTTGGAGATCATAGTTTTTGTTTTCAAGGTCCTTGATTTTGCTATCTTGTTTTTTAATAGCCTGCTCCATAGATGTCAGTTGCTCACTAAGGAACTCTAGCGAGTTCTCCAGACTTCTAATTTCCTCGCGAAAAGCCTTCTTCACTTCTCGACTGATATCCTGCACCAGTTTATTGGCATTGACCACTGGAGCCATCTCCGTACCTCTAGGATCTTCGTAATCGTTGTCGTCGTCGTCCTCTTCAGGGATTACGAAGGAAGACCTTCGTGAGAGATTTTTTAGACACTCTTCACAACTCCACTCAATACCGGGTGAATTCTTGAGGGTGTTCAGCTGTTTATTTGATAGCTTTGAGCACACGGGATCAGCATGTACCACTTTATCACACCTGCTGCACTCCAGCCCGGGCACTTTCTTGGTAACATTTTTTTTGCATCTAACACACCTTTTAATCACCATATTAAGGAATGAAGGTAGAAGAATATTTGCTCGTTAACAATACGCGACCGTTCGCTTATTCGGTTTGAGACGGAATGATGTATTAGTATGCTCTTTCTTTTTTAGATATTGATCAAAACACGTACATTTTTTTTACTCTACGGGTTCGTAAGAGTTAAAAAAAAATATTTGTTTCTTTTTCGGTTAGTTATTGTTGAGTAATAATAAGTTAATGTTGGAGTTCTATGAGATTTGCCATTCTTCGTAATAAACCAAACATGTACCATATGAAAGGTATATTTTTGAACCTCATTTTTATATGAATGACCTTATGTCTAAATTATTATAGGCGTAAAGTATCACTTTAAGTACCCTATTCATGAATTTCGATCAAAGTTATTTTAAATGAACGCCGCACGAGAGCCCCGGGTTTGTCGGCCACCGTTTACGTACAGCATGCAATGCGTAGCTCAGAGTCTACCTATTCATCCTATTACGACAAGTTGATGGCGAGAAGTGTCTCATGCAGGCCATAAAGATATGTCAGAAAAACTTTAGGGGCCAGTTTGGATTTAGAGACCACGCGACGTCCTCACCTTCCGCATGACGCAGGTTCTTACTGAGCATGGTCGGTTTTGGGAATACCTGCACCGGATCATGCGGAATCATAGAGGTGACACCCGGGTGTCACCACTATATAAATCGTACGGACGACACGATGGAGCGTACGGTAGAGTTGTTTTCAACGAGAAAAACCTAATAGGAACCCACAACCTAAAGGGAATATTACATTAATAACTATTAGGTAAAAAACCTATAGAAAAATCTGAAAACTCCAAAAATAAAATCAAATGTACTTGATTTTCACTAAGTTCCAACCCGTCCATTTTAAACAAACAGAAGCCATAATCAAGTCGCATTCGTTTCCAAGTGAATAAATTGCAAACTTGGTACCCTAAAGTTTCTAATGCGTATGTTTTTTTTCTACCACTAGAACAACAATAAGAGCCAAAACACGTGGCATTGCCTGATACGTTGACTGTACCAAATTAGTCACGCACACATGCACGTCTTTAACGGGGACTGTGTTTGTAACTATAGTTACAATCAAAGGCATGGAGAAGGCACAAATGGAGGGATCAACCCTCTCCCATTGTTGGTTATGTCTGAACGGCCTACAGAACTAGTTAGACCGCAATAATAGTACCATGGATTAAGGTTGTATGGGATATGCAGAGTTGCAGATCCTAATGGTCTAGGTAGGTTTAGGTAGCCTTAGCCGACTCCGAGCTTTTGTATTTGACTATTAATTATTCTTAGAATAATTTATGAGTACTTCAAACTTGATTAGTTTACCTAGATCATTTTGTGAAGCATCTTCAATTAGAGATCACTATATTTTATTCACTTTACCTATAGACATTAAAAATAGTAATATTTTTACGTCCACCAGAATTTATATTTTACTAGTTTTGCTACAGGATATCCAACTTAGATGTTTACAGTTTCAAATCAAGATCCGTGTAGTAGCATGAGCTATTGAATAAATAAGCTCTACTCTATCACTCATGATTTTAACCTCATTGATCATTAGCATTCCATTTTATTCTTACTCCATGTTCTGTAGCGTTACCCATTAAAGAGGTGCATGATTCGCATAGTCTATCAAGGTCTTAATTTGAATTTCGAATTTCAAACTTCATGAACAGTTTTCGAGTGCTACGTCAAAAGTGATCGAGACTTTCGGGAAATCGGACCGTTGCCGTTGACTGAAATACCTTCGTTAGAGGGAACGTCGGTAATTCTATTATGGAAATAGGCCCAGTATGTCTGTAGGACAAATTGTGCACTGTGTAGCTACTCGATCTTTTATAAAGGACCTTTTTGAAACTACGTGCCTCAGTATGAGAGTGGCCCGTAATTAAGTATTAAAAAGTTTATTAACTCACAGACGCTTGCTTCTTAACGAACTTTTCAGACGGATTGTTGAAGAAAAACTGTCAACTTGCACAAAAAGTTTAAGGTTTCCTTCCGCAGATTTTTATCATTATCTACTGTGTTTGGGTTTTGCATATAATAGAAGAAAGATAAACATCATTTGTGGTGTTGGTTAAAGTATTTAGGAAGCGGACAGACATGGATAGGGAAAGGCATTAAATACTTTACCCCAAACTATTTAGAAGATCGAATGAACTCCCAAAACAAACCACTCAGACTCTGCAAATTAAACCATGTGAATGATCCCCACTCCAAATTACATTCGAATTTTCGTGGAATTAAACGACCGGAGTCCTAAATGTTGGAAAAGGTCGCATCCATTCGCAACAACACGTTAAACTTACACAGAACGAACGGGCAGTGGACGGAGACAAAGTGACGTCATCAATATAAGTGAGTTTAGTTCGGTCGCCGGTCGCTGCAGGGGCAAGGAACACCACATTAGTAGTAGATTAATATACCCGTAGCGTATTGGATGGCATCACCGACCCTTATTGGAAGTCCTTCGATACACGCAATGCCTATTCCAGCCAGTACGCGCCGTTGGCTCCAGTATCGTGATTTCGGCAGATTCATTTTTGGATCAAAGAGTCATATTATTTAATCAAGTAGAAAGGACTTTTTGGGGTTCAGTAATTTGTAAGTAAACTGGCATTTGACGTCTAGTGAGGCCTGTTATGTTGAAAATAAACTGGTCTACAGCATGATCTCACCCTCTTTTGTTCGAGTTATGACGTAGTAAGATCAAATGAACATTTTTCTAAATCTGATTTTTTTTTAGGTTTGAGCTAAAAAACGAGTATTTAATTCACAAGTATTATACATTTGACTGTCAGTTTTAAAATATAACAAAAAAAAAACTAAACTATACATATTCACAGGAAAACCAGAAAATAATGATAAAAACTCTAAAGCAAATAAAATTAACTGGAATATGACGACACAAAACACAAATGTACTGACCAGCAGATCTTATCGCGATTTCAATTTTTTTCCCAAGTAAAAGTCGTTTATTATCATGACTACAGTAGTCATGACTACAATCACGTGATTAAGTACCTATTGGTCACTCGCCGTATATTTTTATATTTTGTTTCCAATAACATACCTAATTGCCTAGCTCTATTATTCCAACGTTTTAATTATCAGGTCCCAAATATAAACAAATAATTTTAACGAGTAAATTAAAACCCATGTATTTTCCACCGCATCGTTTTGACATTATAAACAACACACAATAAATATGTACATCTAACCATATGAACAGTAATTATTCATTTGGATTGGTTCAAAGCAAACTTATTTAATAAACGCAGTCCAATCCATGGTTCATTTGGTCATATCCAACGCCTGATTTAACCTATTCAAATATAATATTTCGATTGTTTTGTGCGTTATTAATTTTGTCTCGATGCAATTTGTTTTGATTGGAGATAGATAAACTAGTTGATTATGTCTTTTTGTTGTCTTATTATACCACCTTTTTTGTGAAATTATCAAAAAACTATGTGCCAAAAAAAAGTATGGTGCGCGAACTATTAGTAACTTGTACCGATACTTACTAATAGCCCACACTCAGAAAAAAAAATTACACATTAAAATATCAAGTGTTAACTTAAGCAATGTTACTTAAGTGTTAAGGGATGACTTTTTTTACTGTGGGCAAAAATTATCCAATGACGAATCCCGCTCTTGGGCGAAGCGGGAAACAGTGTCAGATTCTTACTGACTAGACACCACACTCCGTTTCTTCTTTGTCTTTCACTTGGCCAAGCCTTCCTTTCACAAGACCCTGGGCCCCTGTAGGCTTCGACCCTTTTGCAGAGTTCCTACGGCTTTGCTGACAACTTGAAGCGCGCGGGAGCAAAGCGCGCCATCGACGACTTGGGCTTGGTCCAAAGAATGATAAAGGGATTATTTTGTAGTTTTATAAAGATCAAGTTATTTTATAAATTGCTATAGATTCATGATAGCTCAAGTTTAAACCCATTCATTTTACTTTAGTTACCTTTGCATTTCGGGATAACTTTTTCGAGGAATCCTGTGGTAATTGATTCCTCGAAATTCCATTTTCCTTCCTCGAAAACCAATTCCTGCAGGCACTGGCCTTAGTTGAGCCTGTCCAGCATTGGCCTTAGTTGGCCCTGTCCATTTTGCTGACATCTCTTTGAGGCGCGCGTTGAACAAGACTCGCCGTCAACCCTTGTTCCTTCAATTGACCTTTGCATTTCAGGGACGCGATGACTTTTTCGAAAAATCACGTAGCCTGTTCTCTTAAGGGGCAGAAATAAAAATTCTTGATAATTTTAAATCGAATAACACACCTAAATGGCTAGTCAATATGTTAAGAAAAAAAAATGTTGAACTAGACTATGATGTGATACTAATATTTGCATGTTTTTACATAAAAATTTGGGATAATTTATTTTCAAAGTTATGTCTAACACAGACAAAAAGTGAAGATCAGTCAAAAATCATTGAGTGTATTTTTATATGCTAAGTGGAACTTTCACAAACTAAAGAATAATAATTTAATTACCTACCAATCTTTTGATGTGAGGCTTTTATTTATATTTTGTTACTAGCTGTGCCCGCGACTTCGTCCGCGTGGAATAGTTATTTTGGGCATCATATTTATTTTTGCAAACAACCTCCTCAGCTTTATAAATTATAGCTGTTACCCACGACTTTGCCCGTGTCAATTTCTGTTATTATTTTAGACAATTTAGTTTTTAAAAGAACATAATTATCTAAAAGTACTTCATAGAGCTACGCCCCAACTTGGGCACGCCATAATCTCGGCGGTAAGTCCCCTCTTGGAGGCGTGATATCTATCATGGCATCCTCACCTTCCGCATGACGTAGGTTCTCACCGGACATGGGAAGAAGGAAGCGACGCCCGGGTGTCGCTACTGTATGGTCAGCCCAGAGGATACGGTGGAGCACACGGTGGAGGTGTGCCCCGCTTGAGAAGAACATCTCCGTGTCCTCGTGGGGGTGATCAGCGGCGGCGTCCTCTCGCGCCGGGCCTTGGTTCAGGTCATAGTTCGCAGCGAAGAAGAATGGCAAGCGGTCGCCTCCTTCTGCAAAGCAGTAGGTAATGCTCGTTAAGGAGGAGGCCGACCGCATAAGGCAAAGGCAACAGCGCCCTCGCCGTAGCCGTCACCGCCGCGATCCCACCGATATCCGGTCTCCGTAGACGCTGGCTTGTGGACGGTGAGCAATGGGTAGCTCGCCGTCCGGTTGTGTGGTAACAGTCCAGACCGAGACCAAGTCGTCGACGGCGTGCACTGCTCCCGCGCGCCTCAAGGTGTTGTCAGCAAACTGTGGGGCCCTTCAGGGGCGAAGCCTCCTGCAACTGAGGGTTGGTGCGAAAGCGTTATACCAGGGCTCTGGGAATAAGGCAAGGGAGGAACGGGGTAGGTTGTTTAGTCAGTAAGAGTCTGACACTGTTTCCCGCTCCGCCCAAGAGCGGGATTCGTCATTGGATGATTTTTACCTACCATAAAAAAAACCCCTCCGCGCCGCCCGCAAGCAACCCCTCTCCTCGCCCGCCGGCCAGGCGCAGCGTCAAGTTTAGCACATCATGCATCGTGTGTGAATTTTATATCGGAGTTATTTTAAAATTGCAATATCTTCTAAGATGTTCATTGAAATTAAATGATGTCAAAGACAATTTTGTTTACAATTACATACACACAATTCGCAACACATTTATTTGGATAAATATTATATTATTATGTTGATACAACTCTAACAAATAATCGGTAAAAATTGGCTACATTTGATTCGCATAAAAACGGTTCTAGTAAGTTAATCTTAAAAGATAGACATATACTGTCGCGGACATTTTTTTTAGATCATTTTAAGAGGAATGATTCTTTCATACATATTTTTTTGGTATCTTGAACCGTTTTGGCAGCGCACGCAACGGAAGCCCTCAAAGATGAATAATTTTCCCCGTTTTTTCCACATTTTCCGTTGTTTCTTCGCTTCTATTAGTCGCAGCGTGATGTTATATAGCCTAAAGCCTTCCTCAATAAATGATCTATTCAACACAAAAAGAATTTTTCAATTCGAACCAGTACTTCCTGAGATTAGCGCGTTCAAACAAACAAACAAACAAACAAACTCTTCAGCTTTATAATATTAGTATAGATAAATCAATAAATGAAAGATAAATTATTGTTCGAATAATCTTGATGCACGGGCAGTGACGCTAGCTCTAGTATTATTCGCTCAAGGCTACCGTATATCGGCCCCTTAAGCCAAACTCTCAGATATTCACAGCTGGTTTAACAGTTTGTAGGTACATGATCATCACATATCCTTTTTTTGTCAAACGAACGATTGAATTCTGGGTCCTAGGATTCAATGATCCGTCGTGACCTTAACGAAGAGTGTTTGTAACCTTTACCTAAGAAAATACGTCAATCAGTTTTGGGGCAAAGAATAGAAAACTAAAAAACTGTGTGAAGCTTGCCTTCAACAACATTATTGAAAATAATCTCTCTACTTAACTTACTTACTGCATAATAATACTTAACTATTTTACACGAATTTAAGTCATGTCTAGAGGGTAACCTCCGTATTTATAAAGAAGTAATTACTTGTTGCTAAGTAATTTCTTATTAACTAATTACTTGAGGTTTATAGCAGGTAAAAATTATCCAATGACGAGTCCCGCCCTTGGGCGAAGCGGGTAACAATGTAAGACTCCTTTAGAAATCTTCATTAAAAAATTTCAGTGTTTTTTTTTATACGCTCACATTTGACTTCTATCTTTAACTATAGAATACAAATAGTTACTTAAGTTTACTATTAATCAAGTAATTACTCGTAGTTTTATTTGTTTACAAATACCGGTGTATGTGTGTCATCTTATTTTTCAAGTGATTCACGAATTTATTTTACTACGATAGAGTTTTTTACTAATATAGATTCGCACTTGATAATTATTTTACCTGATGGAAACTGATATGTACAGTACCTATAGATCAAAAAGGTCTCTATAATATATATTGTATAATAAAATAAAAACATTTTATGAAACCTTCTGTATACCTGAATGTATGGGTACATTGTGATATGTAGAGTCTCTTAGGACCAAACACATTAGGACAGACCGCAACACCAAAGTTGCTTCGTTAATTGATATAAAGTGCATTAGTGGTGGCGAAAAAATTTAGCATTCAAATGTTTTCTTCTTTTTTAAGGACATTATAAAGTGGACTTCATTTGTTTTGTTCTTTTTATAAAAAACACAAAAGGTGTTCGAGAATTTAATGAAAAAAAAAAGAATAACATTGAAAGTAGCCAAACCTAAATTTTTAGTTCTCATAAGACTCCCTTTTAAGACTGAAAATATAGGTTAGGTTGAGGTGTCCGATGCCAAATAACAAAATAACGGAACCCTTATAGATTCTTCATGTTTGTCTGTCTGTCCATCCGTATGTAACAGCCATTTTTTTTCCGAAACTATAAAAGCACAAAACACATTTTTGAAACATGTTTTTTTTTCAATTTGTTTTCTCATCAAATCCATATGTGTGGGGTATCTATAGATAGGTTACTCTACAGTTTCCACTATGACAGAGATAGAGAATGATGAAACTAAAAAAATGTACATTACTATGTAAACTTCCATCGAAAACTTGAACGAGATCAAGTAAGTAGTTTTGTTTTAATACGTCATAAAATGTAAACCGCAATTGGTACGGAACGTGAACGAGTCCGACTCGCACTTGCCCAGTATTTGCTTCTTGAGGAACCCTTAAAAGGATAACATTGATGAGTGAGTATTTTGTGAATAAAATTCTAGGTTAAATCTCTAAAAGATTGACAGTTAAGTTAGTGATCATAATTAAGTGCAAGTCTATCAATAGAAAAAGGAAGTTGATAAAAAAATTAAATCAAAATATAAAAAAATCTAAACTACATATGTCATACATTTATGTTCAGAACAAAATTCTCAAATAAACTCTTCAAATTAAATCTTACCTGAACTCATTAGAAAATTAATAGGACCCCTTTGAAATTCAACAAGCAGAGAGCGAGTTAGTTCAAGTGTAAAGTAAAATGATTATGTTCTGAGTCGCAGAGTTTTTGCATTTCTCCTTCCCCTAGTCCCGTATCTGTAATCACTAACTTAATTAGAATGGACTTGAAGCAAAAAATAAAGAAGAAATTAACCGTTTAATTCAAGTTGTGATACCGGAGGTTAGTGTGATTTTTATTTATTAACATCTGTTATTAGAAATGACGGTGTAAGAAATTATGTTGTGGGTGATGTGATGGTGATTTTTACTTTTTTTTTTTACTATGATCTTATGGTTGCCAGGCTCAAATTTGGGCCGCATGAACAGTAAGGCCTGGCGCCCACTATCGACATCGGCACGGCTGACGATATTGGTGATAAAAAGCATTATATATTAACTTCATGGCAATAAAGTAGAAATTTCCATGATATATGATGTTAGTAACAAAAATACCGCTTTGGTATGCTTGAGGCTACTGCATCAGCAGCTTTGAGGCTGCTTTGGGACACTTCGGGATCCTTCGGTACGCCCTCGCTCGCCGCGCCGTCGGAGCTGAGGCAACACTGGAGGCATTCGCCAATTGGATCATTTGACGTCTTAAAACACCATTGACGCTTCGGCATGCCTAAGGACGCCTCGTCACCCTTAAGAATGTTGCAGCATGCCAAGATATAGTTTCCGACTGCGACTGCACTTGCATGTAGGAATGCCGAAAGATCCCTTTTCTTGCCGATGTCGATAATGAGCGAACCGCTGGGCAAGTGTCGCCACGCAGAGGGTTTCAGAAAAAGATAAGCACCGTCTAAAAATAGATGGCGAGATGATTTGGATTCGTACCATGAGGACTGGTTCAAGACTGCGCGGGAGAAGAATGTGTGGAGGGACTTGGGGGAGGCCTTTGCTCAGCAGTTGAACAGTAATGGCTAGTAAAAAAAAATGATCTTATTATTCTTAAAGTCTTGAGCCCCAAGCGAACGTTCTTTAATTGTGTCTGTAATTACGGTACTTGAAGGTTTTATCTTTATTAATTAAAGAATTTTTTTTATATTGCAGCAACTAATGATGTCAATTATTAAAAAAAAACAAATAATTTTCAAGTGCTTATATAATTTTGTTCCTATTCCTAGTATGAATTTCATTATTTATTTTATGTTACTGTTTTTGGTTTTATTTTAGGTTGCGGACGGAGTTTTGTGTGGATTTTTTTTTGCAGCCAATAATCTATTTGTTCCAGATATAATTCACAATGTGACTCAACACTGAAGTTGAAAGAGACAGCAATTTTATTTTTATTCCAAAACCACATGAATATAAAACCTACCAGGATAAACAGTAGTAAACAAGGAGGTAATTTTCTAGACAAAATACGAATAATCCTGCCAAATTACAAGCCTAAAGTAGCCTATAAAAACCTTAATTTAAAATTAAGCAGTTTATAAATAGGGTACCTACCCTAAATAGACGTATTATAACTGCGATGGAAGTAGATGGAAATATTTTAACGGGAACAGTTGTTTCGCAAAAGTTTGACTCGGCAATGAATTAGTTATTAAGTTAGATGGGACCGTAGACCAATTTATTTCACCTGGAGTGAAGGACTGTCCCTCAACTTCTGTTTAATTTTTTAATTCTATATTTATAAAGACAGATTGCCTGAATGAAAAAAGATTTATGCATTTTTAAACTATTTTTATGATCTCTTTAATTGAGGGTTTGTGTTTAGTTATAATCTAAAGGGAAATGGCGGTAACAGTGATAGGTGTATTACAAAACCGGTATATTAAAAAAATCACGAATTCAATATCAATATGGTTTTTTTTATTAATATAAACTAGTGCTTGACCATGATCCCACCTGATGGTAAGCAGTGATGCAATCGTTGACGATGACGCGTACTAGTTTATTAACCTTACGACTTCCGTAATTAGAGACATATTAGAAATACAATATGCGTGCGAACGCTGGCGTTCGCGTCTGGCTCAAAAGTATAAGAGCCTATTCACTGTAGCCTTTTAGTTTTAGCCTTTTTTAAATTGTTGATAGATTTGCACTGGGCGGAGAGCTTTACTCACTATCTGCAAGCCTTCACTTACGGTGATCGGCAATCGCATTACAACGTTACAAGTTTTGATGCCCGAGGTTTCTCCGACAGAGGTTGAAGACAGGCTTAGCTGTTGATCTCGGCTGTCATGTGTTGATCATTGACTGGCGTTACGGATTCTCAGAAGCTAGGAAATCTGACACAATGCTGACACCAGTCTGGCTTACCTGGTTACCCAGATACTGGGTTGTGGAGGGTAAATGATCAGTCGCTCCATATAAAATACTTACATTCAGCTGCAAAGTTTGACTGGATGCCGACCCCATCACAGTTAAAAAGGCTGTACAGGCAGTAATTAATTCTCAACACTAGGACATGTATAATACTTTTTTCATAATGAAAAATGAAAAGAAAGACAAAATACTCTCAGTAACTGAATACTTTTAAAAATAAAAAATAAAATCATCAATTGCATGAACTTTCAATTGCAGAATGCTACAGTAAAACCATTTTATATTTAAACAATGGAGTAAGTTTTTACCGATATTTTTATTCAATTCACCATTTTTTGCGCAGTATTCCGTTTGTTTTTTCATTATACGTGGACAATTTCAGTTCAATATATGTATAGTTCTTAATGGTTTTAATAACTACCAAAGAACTAGTAGATAGTGGAAACTGTAGAGTAAATAAAATATTAAATTTTATTGGATAAAAGCTTTCCTATTATTTTTTCTAATCTTACTAGCTAACCCATTTCTCTCTATTTGCTTTTGGACAAAGCATAAAATGTGCATTACCGTAGTAACTCCAAAGTGGAAACGGTAGAACATCAAACCTACTAAAACTACGCCTTCTAACGTCGTTAACATTTTATTTATTAATATAATTAACTTTGAACGTATCGGACTTTGTACTTAAGGCTTGTTTAAAAATTTAGCGCCAGTTTTCTCGGCAAGAGTTTGTTGGCCCCCACGAGCCTTCACTCTTAATTATTACTTTGGCAAAATTAAGACTGTCGTTTAGCCCGAGTGCCCGCCCGGCTGAAGGTTGTGCCTCTCTTCCATTTATCTAAATGTACTTTATCTTGCCAGGGGCGCTCCAACTTCGATGCATGGAGACGTCATTGATGTTGTGAATTTTGGTGCACTGATTTTTAGTTAAGATTTTTTTTTTTTGTGCTACAAATTACTTTTTGTGCTACCACAGTTTTAATTGTTTATTTTGAATACATTGTTCACTGCGTTTGAAGTTATCTCTTATAAAAACTCAAAATAAAAATGAAGAAACATTTTACAAACAAACTGTAATTTTATATTTTAAAAGACACAGTACCACGAAAAAAAACATTAGTAGATCAAGTCAAATTTCGTATAAAACATCCAAATTTCTAACTGAAAACACAATTAGCGTCTCCATGCCACCTTTATTCTGTATGACGGCTCAAAGTAATGACGATACTAGGCACTGCCGCGTTAAGTACATTACCTATTGTAAGTGTTCTTTGAGGTGCCTGCCCCACACTGCGTCGCCACGCTTTTACTCTAATTATGAGCTTGAACATTTACACACACCTATACCACACGGAATGTACGCATATTGTTATATCTCGTCTATATTAATACAAAGGATGCCTCAATGTTATTTAGACTTCGTGTTCATTAAGGTGTTACGTATTTAGTGTTGAATTATAATTAATAATGGAATTTGTAATCGTATTAATTTGTTGGGGAAGCTTTATGTACCTATATGTTTCGATAAGATGTGAAGTGTGAGTGTGTTGTTTTCGCGAAATTGCGTTCATTATTTATGAAATAGTAAAAAAAAATTGTAAGATCAAAATATGTTTTAGTAAATAATATTTTCAATGCATTAGATACTTGTTTGACTTCTAAAAAAGGAGGTTTTTTTTATGGTGGGCAAAAATCGTAAAATGACAAATCACGCCCTTGGGTAGAGCGAGAAATAGTGTACGACTCTTACTGACGAAGGAACCCACCCCGTTCCTATGTAACTTTTTCTCAAATCATCTGAATGTTTTCTTTTATGTTTTTTTTTTTTAATATTTTCTTCGAAAGTATTTTTATTTACGAACTTAATTACGTTTTCAGAAAAATAAACTAGTTTACGTTTTCAGATTTTCTAGACCATTTGACATTCGGTACCTAAGGTTAAATTTTATTGTCCTTTGTCAAAATTGCAAACATAAACCTGGAGTTAAATGCCGAATTTAACGTCTAGTTTCAGGTGAAAACGGAGATCGTAAATTTTAGTATTAGTCTATGTTTTTTTTTCGTTGAAAAACTGTTTTATGACTCAGTTTGCTCAGTTTTTCGTATTTAATAAATAATTGTCTTTCAGTTTAAGCAACTTCGAGCTTAATGGCAGTTTAATGTAGTTATTTGTTTGTTTATTTTAGCATAAATTAAACATGAAACTAATACCTAGAGCCGGATTTCAAAATTCGTGTCATTCTAGAATAATGTTTTCCAAATTAATGGTTAACCAATTTGGCGAAGATTTTCATTTGCACCGCTCAAATTGTGGTCAGCTCTCATTTTCACTGTTGTTGTGAATAACAAAATTAAATCCAGCGGTTAATAGGATAATCCTAAACGATAGGTAATTGAATTGCACTCAACTGCATATTATGATTTAGTAATTAACAGTTTCAAGGAAATAGTACTTGGACAATGATCAGTAAAATGTATCAATAATGTTTTCATAAATACTGTTATGGCAAAACGTTCCAAAGGAATTCGAGCTATTTGGCGAGGTACTCATTGTTCGCCCTCCGCAAGCCTGCGCTTACGGTGACCGTAAATTGGGTTCTAGATCCCGGCTACTGGAGCGTGAGAGCAGTTGCCTTGCGCGTGCGGCAGCCTTTCATTCCTTTTCGGTTTTAGATCATGGCCTGTACCAAGGCATGGAGCGAGTTAAAGTTTTTGCCGTTCGCGCTTACTAGGACACAGCGGTACTCTGCCCACTAGGGCAGAGTACCGCTGTGTCCTAGTAAGCAGTAACAGGTGTACCCCACTAGGGTACTCCACTAGGGGTACACCTGTACCCTATCGTGTCCTTGGGGTGGTCCACATGGGCGTTTCTTCGGCCCAAATCGGGTACAGGAAACTCCCGAACTGACCATGGCCGATGAAAAACTTCCAAGGCGAAAAGTCAGGAAAAAGACTACATATATAAAAGATGTGGTATGTATATACTATTTAAATATAAAAAAGGTCAAAGCAAGATGATTTTAAAAGCTGGTAATAAAAGTAATCTAAACATTAAAACCATGTACATAAACTGTAAGAAAATTCATTAACTCAACAGATTACAGCAGATTACAAAAGAGAAAAAAACGAAACTCTTTCTATAGCTGTTTTTACGACTTTTTATACCGAGTTTTCTCATTAAAATTTTGAAAGAAGCCGCTAATAGACCTCTTAAATATGTAGCAGTTACGTAGGTATGTTTACTGAAGTATCTAATTCCATCCCAGTTCTCCATCAACAGTAAAATTTTATTATCTGCGACATGAATTAACATTTTTTGTTGCCATAAAATTTTCCGTCTCCTCGCCGGGTCGACGCGAATGGAGATTAGCGTTGCATCTCTAATTAAATCTGTTTTATGGCTTGCTCACTTTACTACCACTCCCCTTCAATATTTTTCTGTAATAAAACCATAGAATTAAACGTGACAAATTGTAGTATAACTCTTTTATTCTTAAAAGTAGTCTTTATACTCCTTTGTAGTCAACAAGAGCCTAAAATAATCCAAGAGATGAAAGTAAGCAAACTTAAAACATGTCTGCCTGTAAACAACGGGTACAAAGCTGGAGTACGAAATGGGAAAATATTACATCAGGATAAACCGCTGCTTACAGTTCGTTGTAAGGTTTTATTTTAAGTGCTCCGTGTGTACGTATATTTTTTTTATTTCCGCAACGCCGTATGTTCCGAAGTAGCTGTCACACGACGCCCGGAGCGGGAAGCTATTGTAGATTCTTAAACATATTTTCAGCCCGTACAGCCATATAAATATTTATGAAAACACTGTCCGAATTAAATCCAGTCTCAACGTTTACGTCGTTTCGTATTGTTTTCCTTTTTTCACAGACGTCTGAGCAATAAAACGTTATGTAGTTGCCGACGTTGAATGATTAACTGCTTGTTGGTTTAGGAGTCGAATGCGCTTCGAGTATAAACCGACTCCGCTAACTACTCGTAAAAGAGGACGGTATTCCGTCGCTATTTGAATTCTCTCTTTTATGAATGAAAGATTTAAATTGTTGGTGTTACAAGATTAAAAAGTTAAACAACAGATTTATAGCTCGTTAGTCGAACTTAAAAATATTAAAGGAGGTTAAACAGGGAAATTTTCAGATATAACTTCATAAACAACTGTTTATCTTGTTTCCAACTTAAATGAAGTAAACAACACTTAATAGCTAAAGTTTGTACAGGTCTCTTGATGTTATATATATACTCATACATATTATATTTTAGAAGTAAAATATGCCCATATAGGTGAACTTATCGGGATAGAAGATATATTAGGTTATCTCCTGAGACCACCGAGATAATGTAGCAACGTACTTCAGACGTAGACGGCGTCTAGGGGGAATCAATAATCCCATAACACACTATCCTTCAAAATCCATTTATGAAATATCACATAAACCAGTCCGCAGGCGATTTTATTTATTCGTATTCGAGCGGAGACAGAAAAGATCAAATAGCCTTTGTCCTTAGTTCCTTACCCCTCTTTACTTATTCAAACAAAATTACATATGCCTGCTTCTGGATCGCCATTGCCCGAAATTTTACGCGTTGGAGATAGTGTCATGAATATAAATCTATCGTAAAGGACACCGCGGAGAGGTTAGCTCAGTTTACGGCGGAGCTCACTTTGCATTCTTTGTACGCGGACCCTTTATGGTCGCTTTATAGACTTAGGTCCTTTTGCATAAAGCCTCGATGGTCGGACCTGTCGTTCGCCACCGTTGACCGCTCCGAGTCATGAATGTTGAATTTCGCATCACTATTATTGCAACCACAATACGTTTGTTGCTTTAAAACTGCTCGCTTGGCAAAGGATGACAATTCCATGCAGTTGACAACCTATTTATTTAAAATGAATGTAATTATTCCCATGATTTCATTACTGCCAACATTACAGAACGTAATTATGTAAATACTCGGCATGTCAAACAAACTGAATAATGATAAACAATGCTAATTGAAAAGTGAATTAAAACTTGCACAATTGATTGCTAAATAAACATAGAGGAGGAAAATATAGGATTTGCTTGAAGTACGAAGCTATGGACACTATAAACGTTCAAGTGGATGTTTAGCGCCTTCGGGGTTCTCTGTTAACTATTAATCCCATTTTCTTTCTCCAAAGATAACGAAACTCATTTAAGATATCTCGCGAACGCCTTTCAGACGTTTTGGGGTGCAGCCCTGGCCTGCAAAGCGAAGGGAATAGAATCGACTTTGAAAAGACTTTTAACAAATACTCAAATATAGATGGGAAGTAAAATGTTCCTGCAACGGATGTACTAAACATTAGAAAAAGATATTATGTATGATTTTTTGCAAAATTTATGCTGTTCCGGAAATGGCATTTAATGGCTTTGTGCGAAAAAAATGTAGCATTTTTTTTTCGACAATTTCTTGTAAACAATATCTTGAATGTTTGAATGGTAAGGAAGGAATCTTACTTTTAAAGGAAATATTTGAAATACTTCGGTACATGGGGATAAAATAATACCAAATAAACGAATGGGCAAAATGTGTTTTTTTTTTTTTCAAATAATTTAAACTGATCGTGGATGGTGAAGCGCTCTAGTTTATTAAGAACCTATTCACTCTAGCCATGAAGATAATTAAATTATAATCGAAGGGAAAAACCGTGGCAGATAAGATATAAGAAACATGAGATGCTTTGCTTAATTGAATTATGAGCAGGAGAACGTTGATTGCAATATTTTTATATTTCTGAACCTCTATGGAAACTTTGTTCCATAATACGTATTTCGCCTTCAGAGACCAAAGGTTTCACTTTATGTCTAATAAAATTTTCTTCAAAGTATCCTTAATTGAAAATTCAAATTTATGCATAAGCTCTGATTGTAGGAGCGAGCTTGGTGTAGAAAGAGCTACGGTCCAAGACACAGCCGTTTAAAGAGATCCCAAGCCTTCCCGGACCACGACGGGCTCGCCGGTAAATTGCGTTGATGAAAATTACGTTCCAGATTAATAGGACCGAATTTAATTAATTCTTAGTTAATCCTTAAGAATGATTTCAACGATACTTGTGTCAGCGAGTCCGGTTTTCAAACCCATTTTCTTTCTGGATCAAAAAAACTGGGACAAACAATTTTTTTGAGACGATTCTATAAAATTTCAATTAAACTCTTAAGCCCTAAAAAAGATGTTTAATTTGACAAAATAAAAGCAAAAGATTCCAGTTTGCTGTTGATGATCAATCATTTAGTACTTTTTCTTCTTCTAACAGCAAAAATGGTAATTAATAATACAACTTCTTCAAATTGACTTCTTGTCAATTTGAAGAAGTTGTATTTAATCTAAGGCTATTTTCAATTTGGATTTAGACATCAAATAATTATTTCTTTCACGAGAAGTAGTGTCAGACTTTTACTGACTTTTAGTCATAACCACCTACTTGGTTGCTCGGTTGGTCTATGCTTTCGAGAGTCATGATTACTCTTTAGAATTATCCATATCCTGGTAGGTATCGACCTTAGTGGGCTCCGTCAATAATACTGTCATCTCTTTGAGGCACTCCCGGAATAAAACGCGCCTTTGGCTCAAGCCTGGTCTTTATCGGACGGCAAGCTAGCCATTGCTCGCTGTCAGCAAACGCTTTTCTTTAGTGCCCGGGTATGGTCTGCGACTCTTGATATCTATGGCGTTTTCTGCAGCAACTTGGGTGTAAGAATGATCTCTCTCTCACTCTTTCTGGAACCTTTTCGCTCGCATTAGTGCCAAACAGAAAGAAGGGGTAGCTTCCCATGTTCTAAGTCCTGGCTTGGTCCAGACTTTTACCAGACAACCGCACGGTGAGCTACCCATTACTCGCCTAATTTATTAGCTTCTGCTAACGTCGACGGCTCGCTCTGTTGCCCCGTGCCTCAAGAGGATAAAAAAAATGTATGAGCCCGGTATTAAGGAAAGGGGTGGGTCGTTTAGTCAGTAAGAGTCTGACACTGTTTCCCACTCCACCCAAAGGCAAAATTTTTCCTACAAAAAAATAATAATGAAAAAAGCTAATAAGTTATACAAACAATAAATAACCAAAACCGTTCTTGAATCGAATAATTAAAAAGATAATGAACAAGTTACAAAGATTAGTCGACTTCTTAACTACAAATCCTCGTCTTAAAGAAGTAGAAGTTCTTTAGTTTACTTCAAGTTATTTTTTCCTTTGTAAGTCCAGAAAAAAGCTCTAGTACTGTCTAGTATTTTGTACATAAACGGATCGTAAAACAAGTAATAAAGGTGATTGTTTTGTTGTTAAACTATTACCTTGTTTTTATTTTCTTGAAAGTAGGTGTCGTTCAAGTTGAATTCTCGTTTCAAGTTCGTCTTAAATAAAATTTCCGAGTTTACCATGTTTTTTCGTCTATGCTAATTTGTGTATTTTATAAGTTTAATACAACATAATAATGCCATTGTCTATATTATTTTTTAAGTCAAAATTATACACAGTTTGACTGGTAAAACTTTTGATATGTAATTCGATATGTTTAATAAACTTGAGTTTTTTAAGTATTCTTCGTAACAAAATATATATTACTATGAACAAGGCTTTTTTCACAACGTTCGTTTTAATTATTTTTTTTATGGTGAGCAAAAATCATCCAATGACGAATCCCGCTCTTGGGCGGAACGGGAAACAGTTTCAGACTCTTACTGACTAAACCTTCTACCCCGTTTCTTCTTTACCCTTCGCACTGGAGCCAAGCCTTTCTTTCAGAAAGAGACCCTGGGCCCCAGTAGGCTTCAACCCTTTTGCAGAGTCCCTACGGTTTTGCTGACACGCACACACTTGAGGCGCGCAGGAACAAAGCGCGCCGTTGACGACTTGACATGGTCCGGACTGCTACCAGACGACCGGACGGCGAGCAACGGTGCCTACGGTGGCCGAGTTGATTCTATACCTACCTATATCTCTATTATTTTATTTAATAACAATGTACCTAAGTACCTACAGCTATAGGTAGTATTATTTTCATTGGAAAGTTCAATTAAGTGTCACATTGACTGACGTATCCCACACTGCACAGATTAAAAAAAAAAAAAAAACGCTGCTCTTAGTTATAGAACTCTCACAACGATGTACAAAGGGTCTTAATTGAATAAAAGCGAGAGCAATGGGGCATGAGTAAAACAAATGATATTCAAGTTCAGTTTTGCCCAATTTTGCTCAGTTTTGCGCCAAATATCTGTTACAATGGGGTGTCCCAATCGGATGCGGAATCTCGCATCGCGCCCTCTTCCGAGCATAAATAAAATCGGACGTTTATTTCATAACGTCGGAAGTTTGATAAGGAGTTCGTGTGTTTCCGTGGAGCTCCGATCTAGGAAGATTTGATGTTAAGCCCACACACCTGCTGTCTCCGTATTGTGTTGTTGTGAAAGGACTAAAGTCCTTTAGAATGGAGAAGAATGAGAAAAAATTGTTAAGTAGGTATTTTATGGCCATGTCTTTCGCTTGCGGTTAAGTGTTTATGATTTATTCGGAACATAAGTGGACATAATGAAATTAGACCTTATTTAGTAGTCAATTTTTTTTATTAAAGTTATTGTGGTAGGTGTGCACTATTTAATCTTATATATCAAATTTTCGTGTCACAGTTTTCGTTCCCATACTCCTCAGAAACGGCTAGACCGATTCTCATGAAATTTTGTGAACGTATTAAGTAGGTCTGAGAATCGGCCAACATCTATTTTTCATGCCACTAAATGAAAAAAAAAAATTCTACCTACATAGAAATTACTTGAAAGTTATTTATATTGCAAAACAACGTTTGCCGGGTCAGCCAGTATATATATGAAAACCTCGTGTCACTATGTTTGTTACCGAATTCCTCCGAAACGGCTTTACCGAGGATTATGATTTGTCTGTCAGCCTATCCCTAAGCTTATTTTTTTATAGCATAACAATGATTGCTGAGTCGAATTGCAAATTAATAATATGTGAAACAGAATTTAAACACTATTAACATGTATGTAAGCAAGTGTGTGCAAGTGTTTACAAAACCCGCTAATAAATAAACATATGGATGGACAGAAGATGCTTAGAAATAGATTTTGATTACGGAACCTTAAAAAGCACTTTAAAATTTAACCAGGTTTCAGAGTTTTAATTTGTACCAAATAAGAAAAAAGCTGCACTCACAAATAACCCAAAAGCCTAAAACCCCACCTGAAAAAGGTTTCAATTAAAACAAAAAAGGGTCAATTAAAGCGTAAAAAACCCAGCGCAGGATATAAATTCTATTCATAGCCACAAAAAGCCTTAAAACACGTTATCATAAGGGAGTATGTGATAGCAATATTACCCGGAATTATCTTCATTAAATACCCGACGTACCCTTAAACAAATTAATTTACACTGTGAACTTCACATAAAGTGCTTTTAAAATCTCGGACCACGGCAGGTGTTGCCAACATTAGGTAAATTGTTACCCGTCGCATAATCTCTTTAGCCTTTTGAGTCGTTATTTTTTCTAAACGTCCGTAACAGTTACTTATAAAAGCAGAAATAATTTAATAAAACTGTTATATCTTTCTCGGGTCACGTAAGAGAGCGCTTCGGGGGAAAATTACATTTTGTTTGGCCACGTCCACGACACGACGCCGACACGGGACAACTCACTTAACGAATGTTCAGGATTCTTGCTATATTCTCATATCTGCCATCTCTTTAGATATAACCAGTTTGTGAAATCACATAACAGAGCTGTAAATAGGTTTTATTATGTTATTCTGTTATATGTTTCAGAGAGAAATGTTCGTAATTTTATTTTTGTTTTTCGTTCGTTTATTGTTGGAGTGTACTCGTAGTTTGTCAGTTGTGTACGGAAGTTATGTCCCTATAAAATATGAACGTATATAATACTAGTTATATTTTTCGCATCAATCCTTTGTCTATAACTGTCGGGTACCTGTAAATAGTACGCTTACTCAATGTCCGAAAGGGTCAATACGTTTCCAAATGAACCCCTGCGCACATTAATTCCTTCAACGCTGATGACTCCCTAGGGAAACTTTAATAGAGCTGCCACTATACCTAGTAGCGTACCATATAAACCAAAGTACAATACAGTATAAATAAAAACTTTGCCGTTCCATTACCAAGGGCCGGCTATGCCCACCAACATTATTCCGACATTAGCAAAAGTTCCGGACGTCCGAACACTCCAACTTTGTACACGAGAATAAAATGCCACAACAAAATGTTAATTTCAACCCTACCCGGCGACGAATTAGGTAATTTTGCAACGAAATTCGACGACCGAAGGTTGGTACGTGCTGGGTTTTTTTGACGTATTATATTTGGTATGTAACAGGCAGGTGAAGACTTTTAGCTTAAAATTTGCATGGAATTACGAAAAATAGGGTCGTGAAAAGTAATGGAAATGGATTTATTTTTATATTAAGTATAATTTAATTAATGAGCTTTATATTACATTGACCTCGATTTTTTTTTTATATCTTATAAAAGTTTGCTCTAAGAAAACTCATTCGTGAGCAAAACTTCATTGTACTCGTGCATCATATTTAATGTGTGTAAAAATATAAATAACGAAAATAAATAATCATATGTATGTAAGTCATAAATTTTAAAATATAATTTTGTTATTATAATTTTATAATTAGAGCAAATTGACTACATCACAATTGTATAATACTTTTTACTAAATTCTTTTATTTTGTATTATTCTCTACGTGCATTAGGAAGAAAATTTAATAACCTATAGCATTTCACCTGCTTTTCCCCCGACTCGTCATTTCCCCCGGCAATATACGTTCCTACCGATACGAGCTTCACGGATGCGAGGTACCAGGGGAAAACAGGCAACGATACTCTTCGGCGCCGGGACGTTACCCCATCCATCGTCATCTATGATAAGTAGGGGTATTTTGTGCACTAACACTGTTAGAATACATTATTTTTAGTAGTTGTTAAACGCCCACTCTACCCCACTTGTGAACTGTTTAAAATTCCTTTGACTTCCTCCATACGTGTTGGCAGGACATTATGTTTTAGAATTTTCATAACTAGATAATTATAGCAAAAAGTAAACTTCGTTCTCGTACTTAAACCTAGTTTGTGGGCTTTATTATCGGTATTGCTGAACGTATCGCCATAAATTGTATAAGAAACAGTTTGCAGTTACGGTCAAGCTCCGGTAATAGTTTCTGAGGTTTTGCGATATACCCGTATTGATCGTTTGTTGTTTATCGTGTGATTATTTTTCACGACTCGAGAATGAACGGTAAAGTTGTTCTTTATATCTGTTTATATTGATATGGGCTCGATAATGTTTGCTAGCGAGTTTTATCGCAAACGCTCTTGATGCGGCCACAAACCAAATAGAAAGTAGGTGCGTAGTGATAGCGGTTAGAATTTATCTTTTGATGTGGTTCTTAAAGCAGAAAACACCTGCTTTGAAAATAACGAACCATTGGTTTCGAATTTTATGAATAAACTTTCAATTTTACGTTTCTAAATCTTTGTTTGAGAACTGTGGTTTTAAAAGCAAAATATTTGAATAATTTAAGGAGTTTGTAAATAAGAATGATATCGAAATATTGATGGAATATGAACTCAATGCGCTAGCTACAAGGGTGAGAATCGGATATGTAAGAAAACAAAGAAACACAGTAATTGGGGGTTTCCAAATATAGGAAGACAACACGTTAGTCACGTTCGCCGCAGTACAAACGCGAGTTGTTCTAAAGAGGGGAAAAGTAATCTTCTATAATGCCTCGTTTTAATTTCCAACCGTAAATAATAATTTGGTCAATTTTCCACAATTTCGGTTGCGTGCACAAAGTTTTTATTACAATTTTATTGTTATTTAGGCGTGTTTGTTCCTTGTTTCAGATTACATCGGAGGTTTTAAAGGAGCCGGGCGCTAATGTGAGTTTCCGAATTTCACTTTTTATTTATTATAATAGTATGTAATTGAATTTTCCGATTTTTCTTTTATTTTTTCGTGCAAAATTTTAGTACTAGGGTAATAAAGTAGCAAGTGCGCACTTACTCTGCGTAAATAACAAAGTTTCGTGTCCAGCGCGTCTAAACTCGGCCACAATAATAAAATCCCAAAGCAGATAGGCTCACGTAATGTGAAACGAAACTAGCGGCCAGCGAACTTTTTAGAGAGGGAAATTTTAGTCAACAGGAAGGTAGCCCAAAACTATGAGCGTTAAGAAACTTTTATGAGCGGGCGAGCCATTTAACCGCGAGTCAAGAGCTAATCCCACTAGCCCGCCGCCGGGAACAACGCACCTGAGACCGGCTTTTTATTTCTGTTTCACATTTCCACCTAATTTCAGGCCGGTGAGGCTGGCGAGGTGGGCTGAACTTTGTCGGGCGTCATAAATTTATTTAACGGCCCAAAGGCAATAAGAGGCGGAGTGTAAAAAGAAAAATACGATACCAACGTGCCTAGCCGTTATTGCAATTAAACAGAGGAAGTAAATCTTTCAATACGAGCGGCGAACGTTCGCCTCCCGTTTCCTGCCTTAATTTATCGCTTTGTTTTAGTCAGTGGCGCGTCCCATTGACGGATAGCGATGTGTTTGATTAAAAAACGCAAGTTGATCTCGCCACCCCTTCTAGTCGGGTCGTAGAATACTAATCCTACTAGACTGCGCCACGACTCCAATAAGTGCCTTCCATTTGACGCCATTTTGTCACTACTGCTTACCAAGCACGTACTTCAACTAAAGTTACATTATATTTATGCTCACCTAGTTGTAGATTTTACACAAATATTCTCTACACAAATTAAAACAATTTAAAGAAATGTATAATTTATTTATGAAAAATTTTGGGACACAAGAGTAAAAGACAAGTTTTCAAGTTACAAACTAAATAACAATTAAAAAAAACAAAACTACTTACAAACTGTTCAAATAAAGAAAGGTTCAGATTGATTGGATTGTTAGAATTTGTTTCGATTTTCAAATTGAGAAAGAGTGAATGAATAAATTAAACGCTCGCACCCTCACGATTTGCGAAAATAGAATCAAAGAGTGAAATATAACATCTGCGTTGAGCGTGTTCAAGCGAGAATGGTTCCGTACATTATATCGTTGATATCTTTTTACTTTTTCTTTCATTTCCTCGAAGAAGTTCCGATAAAAAACGAATTGGCTCACATCGACAGCTCTATTGCTCTCCACACGTATTTAATTTGTTCACTGTTGATTTATTCCGCATCGATCACTTCATTTCTCTTTGAAGCAAACGATTTGCTAAACGATTTTGGAAGTAGAAATGATTCAACTGAAAATTGAGATGTGTAAATATGCACAACTCGATGTTTTTCTGTTATTTACATACGTTGAAATAATATTTTTACTAAAAGACTTCCACATGACCATTAATTCGTGAAATAAAAACACTAAATATTCATTTTAAATAACACTCGAGAAAAAATATTTCTCCAATACACTCTTATTCCATCAATTATTGGTACGTAATTGACAGTTTTCCGCACTAGTGCAGAAAAATGCGCTTGCTCGCACCACCACAATTTTATTACATTTATCTTACCAGGGTGGACGAGCGTCGTCTTTCGTAAGGCGCAGGTCACCCATAACAAGTCATAAGTGTATTCAAAAACGTTGTTTGATACACACGTGTCACCATAATATACTCGCCGACAGCTCGTGCAAATTCCGCCTCGGCTGCAAAGACAAACTTTCTGCACCTGTATCAAAATGTACTAATTTCGTGTAGAAACTAAAAAACAAATTACGCACGTAATGTTTCTGCAAGTAATACTTGTAACGGTCTTAATAGGTTTCGCGTTCAGTTGTTACACCACTTCTGAGGGCTGTGCGAGTAAATCGCGCAATTTCTGCGGTAATAGGAAAATGAAGGGACGAGTGTTAAATTCAAATTGCTTAATGGTTTGGAAGCAGGCATTTCATTTTCCATTCGAATTGTTTCGTAATTTACTGCCTCGTGCGTAAACGACGCGAGTCTCTTCTTTTGTTTGTGCACCCAGGAAATATGAGTTAAAAATATTAAAAGTAGGCTAAAATATTACTCTAATGTCGTATGCAGATGGCGATAATAATTGGTTTCTGTTGCAATTCAATTATAAAGCAACTTTAAAAAAAATAAAAAGGACAGGAGTGATGGCCGAGTTGTCAAGGCCCCGACTTGTGGGTTCTAGATCACGGGTTCAAACTCAGTCAGGCGCATTACTTCGTGTAATTTATTTCATCACCACTGCTTTCAAAACAGTGAAGGAAAACATGAGGAAACCAAGATCCAAAAATTCGAAGACATGTGACATCCATCAAACTCGCACTGGGCCCGTGTGGTAGATTATGGCCTCTCATTCTCTCTCCTAAGAAGGAGGCTTGATTCCCAACAGTGGGAAAATTATAAGGCTGATGCTTGGCTATGCTATACTTAAAAAAAATGTTAGTTTTTAATTAAGGTCGCCGCTGTCAGAGCTGGTTTCTGATGGCTACAATCCTGGAATCTTTAAGTCAATAGTGAATAGGTTACTTGTAGATAAAAGCGCTCCATCGTCAACCACATCAGCGCTTTCCATTAGGTGAGATAGCGGCCAAGCGCGAACCTATCAACAATAAAAAAGGTACCAAATCAAACTTTATTTTCCGGGTTCCTTTTTCTGTTTAATTTGGCACTTTCCAGTAATCCATTAATTAACCCTCTGACGCCTTGTCCTAAGTGAAGTATTGATACCACGAAACGTAAGATTGAATTTTGAAAATTACAATTCTCTTGGGTACCGAGCAGAAACAATCCTACAAGTATTTTGATAGGCTTTTACTTTTTTCAACTCAGTACTTTTCGAACTTAAAGGTATTATTTCCTTGTCTGTATACTTTGATTTATTTATGTCCAAAATGGTTAAATTATGAAATGAGTTCAATTAAAATATAAAGAATGTAAAAATAATTGTCCATATATTGAAGTCACGACAGCGTTCCTATTCCAAAAATATTTCAATCACGATCATTACGAAGGGTAGTTGATAAACAAAACTATTTCAATTAGCCGATGGTCCGGCACGACAAAACTATGGACAGCACATAATGCGTTCAAATATTCATGCCGGTATCGATTCCCCCTCGGTGAGCGATCGACATAATACACCCCTAAAGATGGTATCAGACTTCGCCCTTTCAGACAAACGTGTATCTATGGCCTTAGAATAAACAATAATTACCACTAAAATGTAAAGGCAAATATCGCTGCCTTTATTTGGTAGGAAAATTACCTATTGAAGTTGTATTAGGGCTAATGATTCATGCCTGTTTATCTTTCATATATAAATTAAAATCAATGCTGCATGTATAGGAATACTTTTCTAAACAATCAAACGTTCCAACTGCCGTAAAATTGTTCGCCCACAGTTCGCCAATTTTCGTACTTATTAGATACTGTAGCAATGTGCCTATCTTCCTTTTCGTGCTCCATTCCAGTCCTTGGCTGCAAATGAGATTTTTCTCGGAATAACGTAATTACACTTTTATCCTATCTCAAAATCCAATCCAAGACCTTTGTGCTATCTGTGGTCCGGCAACACTGCTTATTACCCAACAAGTACCTACTTCGGAACTCGAAAACTTTTTGCCAAGTCATTTTCTTACTTAAGATAATGTTTTGGAGTGTTTTGATGGAGAGAAATAATGACAAATGGTAAATATTTAAGCAGGAAGAAATCCGGAAATGTTAGCTCTTTTTTGGTTTTGTATTGTCATTGATGAGCAATCGGTAAAGTAGCTTCAATGATAGAAATAGGTATCAATCATCTATGAAGATCGTTAGTTCCTAATAATAGTTTACTTTCTTTTACGAGAAAGTATTTCTAGTTGCTTTTTTAAGTGAAAATTCATCTAGTGAATTTTTCTTCTCTAGAGTGGAACAGAAGTCAGACTGAATCAGATCACACGTGTGTCTTTTAATTGCTCTTTGTGTTCTAGTACCACGATTTCCGTTTTAAAAACTCCCTTGGACAACAATGTTGTTAAGGCTGAGGAAATTTTCGAAAGAGTCATCGCGGCCCTAGATCATAACTGAAGGAACATGAGTAGGTTTTAGTCAGTAAAAGTCTAACTCACCATTCCGGGCTGCCTTAAAGTTGAGAGGAGTCATTCAATGATTTCGCTCCTTCAAAAAAGAAATGAATCTATTATAGACACCATACACCACTTCGACTTACAAAATGCTGATTCACTTTTAACATAGAAAGCATTCTATCACACTTTTTATTCATTTACTCAAGTATCAGCCACTTAGTATCAACAACTTGATGGTATGACTACTCCCTAAGGATTGCTGTTCATGGCTCCTATTGAATTTTGTCATAAGCCATACGGTTACTGAATTTTTAATTAAGTCGTATGCGGGTAGGTGAAGCAAAGGGTTAAAACGAAACAGAGTTGTCAGACTCCCTAAGGGGCAGTTTATGAACGAAATTATTTTAAAATTCCAATTGAATGCCGTAATTAAACTTCTAAACGTGTAGTTTGGTAGCTTTTTTAACTGTCGAGATATTGTTAGAGTTGAGTTTTTTGTGTAATTATACTCGTAGTTACCGAGGTAAAATGGTTAATTTTTAATTTAAGTTTAGTGTAAAACTTTAGTGTAGAACTTACCGAGTTTGTATTTTAAATCGTGGTGGTACTTTTTGATTGTGTTTTTAGTTTTTTCTGGCAAGCATAAAATGCATTTTATTAGACACCAGAGAAATAATCTATTTTTTGCATTGATAACGTCAGTTTTATTAAACCAATAAGCAATTACTACAGTACGGTCGTCGGATTTTGGCGAGTCTGTAGTTAGGTTCTTTTAGTGAATTTTTGAAGCTTGAAAACTCGTACAAAAACAAAGGTTTAAAAAAATGCCAATAACAGTTTTGAACAGCAATAACAACTGCAAATTGCATGTACTTTATTACTAGTTTTAAACCGCTAAAATTCGCTGAGCTTAACTTCAGACTCGCCATGATCCAACTGTGCTTGCGTAATTTATGATTATAATAAAATATATTAAAAAATATTCATCCTACCCTTATCCCATATTACTTGGGGTCGGCACAACATGTTTTTTTCTTCCACTCTGTCCTGTCACCCGTCACACTATAACTAACTCCCTTTTCTTTCATATCACTTCTCACACAATCCATCCATCTCTTCTTCGGCCTCCCTCTTCCTCTCCATCCATCTACGTGTAAACTCAAAACTCTTTTCGTAACATGCGTTTCATCTCTCCTCTTAAAAAATATTACGTATTTTTTTTTTAATTTAAGCTAATGCTTGACTACGATCCTACCAGATGGTAGGTTCCGGGAGGCCTTGTCGCAAATTTGCGACGCGGCAATGCCCCGTCTCCGCCCAGGACGCGCCCGATGCCAGGTGTACTGGTGGTCGCCAGAGCTTGCGACGCTGCGCGCCGCATGCAATGCTGCGCGGCACCGGTATACCAGACACCGCAGGCGCCGCTTCCGCCCGCCGGGTGCGGAGGCCGTAGAGGCGGAGCTGTATGAGGGATACAGGGTGGCAAGGCGCACCCTCCGATCGGAGATAAAGCGGGCCAAAGATGAGGCCTGCAAAGCGTGGCTGGGGACGCTCAACGCTGATCCGTGGGGACGCCCATACAAGTTGGTGCGAGAGAAACTCCGCCCATGGGCTCCCCCGTTGACGCAGAGTCTCCGGCCACAGATCGTGGAGGGTGTGGTGAGCGCTCTGTTCCCTGCGCGGGGGGACCACTCCCCCCCGCCCATGGCTCCGCCACCAGCGGTGTCTGACGCGGACCACGTCAGCGACGACGGTACCAATACTCCGGAAGTGACCGAGGGGGAGATGAGAGTGGCGGTACGCAGGATGGGTGCGAAGAATACCGCCCCAGGACCCGACGGCTTGCCTGGAAAGGCTTGGGTCCTGGCCATGGAGGCTCTCGGGTCTCGATTGGGGGGGCTCTTTAGCGCATGTTTGGAGAGGGGCCAGTTCCCACTTCCCTGGAAGACGGGAAAACTGGTCCTCGTCGCGAAACCGGGGCGCCCCGCGGACTCTCCGTCCGCGTATCGGCCCATTGTGCTGCTTGACGAGGTGGGCAAGCTCTTTGAAAGAGTCATTGCAGACCGCCTCGTCAAGCACCTAACACTGAAGGGGCCCGATCTCGCGGACGACCAGTTCGGGTTTCGCAGGAGGCGCTCCACGGTGGACGCCATCATGCGCGTGCGAGCCCTCACGACGGGGGATGCGGTGTCCCGGGGCAGGTGTGTCTTGGCGGTGTCATTGGACATCGCCAACGCCTTTAATTCCCTGCCCTGGAGTTGCATTAGGACGGCACTCCGGTATCACCGGGTGCCCGACTACCTCTGTCGTACAATCGAGGCCTACCTGTCGGACAGGTATATAATCTACCCCGGTCACCAAGGAGATTGGAAACGGCGAGAGATGTCGTGCGGTGTCCCACAGGGATCGGTACTAGGACCGCCCTTGTGGAACATCGGGTACGACTACGTGCTGCGCGCCGACCTCCCCGTAGGGGTCAGCGTGGTCTGCTACGCAGACGACACGCTGGTCCTAGCGCAGGGAAGGTCGTACCAGGCGGCGGTCGAACTAGCGACACGCGGGGTTGCGACAGTCGTTGAGAGGATCCAGCAGTTGGGACTCAAGGTGGCACTGCACAAGTCCGAGGCCATGTGCTTTCACGGCCCTCGGAACGCGCCACCAACGGGTTCCCAACTAACGGTAGAAGGAGTTCACATCGGCGTCGGGTCGACGATGAAGTACCTAGGACTTGTCCTCGACAGCCGATGGAATTTCGAGGAGCACTTCCGACGTCTGGCCCCCAAACTCAATCGGACGGGGGCTGCTCTCAAGCGGCTCCTGCCGAACCTTGGGGGTCCAGACGCCTTCTGCCGGAGGCTCTACGCCGGCATCGTCCGGTCCATGGCCCTTTATGGGGCACCAGTGTGGGCGCCGACGCTGCGTAAACGCCCGGCGGCCCAGCTGAACGCCTGCCAGAGGGTCATGGCCATCCGGATGGTGCGGGGATACCGCACGATGTCCCGCGAGGCGGCGAGCCTCCTTGCTGGCCTACCACCATGGGATTTGGAGGCAACAGTCCTTGCACACATGCACGACCAGCGCGTGGAGATGCAACGCCGGGGCGAAGATCCGCTGCCCGAACATGTCGAGGCGTGGCGGAAGGAGCTCCGGCGAGATCTCATGGTGAAGTGGAAACAGCGACTGTCGCAACCCAGCGCTGGGCACACCGTAATCTCAGCGGTAGTGCCCCTCTTTGAGGCGTGGCTGGATAGACCTCACGGCGTCCTCACTTTCCGCATGACGCAGGTTCTCACCGGACATGGGAAGTTCGGGAGATTCCTGCACCGGATTCGTGCGGAAGAGACGTCCGGGTGTCGCCACTGTGAGGCGAGCCCGGAGGACACGGTGGAGCACACGGTGGAGGTGTGCCCTGCTTGGGAAGAGCATCGCCGTGTCCTCGTGGGGGTGATCGGCGGCGGCGACCTCTCGCGCCGGGCCCTGGTTCAGGCCATGGTCCGCAGCGAAGAGGAATGGCAGGCGGTCGCCTCCTTCTGCGAAGCAGTAATGCTCGTAAAGGAGGAGGCCGACCGCATAAGGCAAAGGCAACGGCGTACTCGCCGTAGCCGTCGCCGCCGCGATCCTGCCGATATCCGGCCACCGTAGACACTGGCTCGCGGACGGTGAGCAATGGGTAGCTCGCCGTCCGATCGTCTGGTAAGACCGAGTCCAGGTCGTCAACGGCGCGCACCGTTCCCGCGCGCCTCAAGGAGTTGTCAGCAAACTGCAGGGGCCCTTCAGGGTCGAAGCCTCCTGGAGCCTAGAGGGTAAGTGAAAATTGTAACCTCGACTCCAGAAATAAGGCAAGGAAGGTACGGGGTAGGTTTTTTAGTCAGTAAGAGTCTGACACTGGTCTCCCGCTCCGCCCAAGAGCGGGTTTCGTCATTGGATGATTTTCACCTACCATAAAAAAAAAAAAAAAAAAAAAAAACCAGATGGTAAGCAGTGATGCAATCGTTAGTGGTGAAGCGCAGAAGGGCACTAGTAAACATTTCATTATCTACCAGTATATCGAACATACAATATTAAAACTTAACTAATGATAAAATAACTTTAATCAATAGCTTCAAATATAGTTGGAGCTTCGTAATTTTATAATTGTAGTTATTGCTTTAAGTATCGGATCAAAAAATGTTACCCATCGCTGTTGAATCCAAGTGTCCCCAAAAGATTATAATTTTAAAAAAAATAGACTTGTATTCAATAGATTTTAAATCATCCCTCAGTAGACCCGACATATAATATATTTGTATATATAATGTAACATAATCGGTTATACGTTATATGATATCATCATCATCTCAGCGCCAGTCCCGGTTGCTTCCTTGGCCTTCACCTCGGTGCCCGGGGTCCGCTTTCCAACTTAAACGCCTCCACTTCGCTCGGTCTTTCGCGTCCTTTGCCGTAAGCCCATTGGCACGCATATCGTCCCTTACGACGTCGATCCAACGCCTCTTAGGCCTTCCTCGTTTTCGTGTTCGTTATATGATATAAATATATATTATTCAACTTAGATTCATAGTGATTCTAATACAAGCTTTTATTAATACATTTTAGAGCCCCAGTAGATATGTACGCATTAAATTGAGTACTTCTGAGAATAATACATGGGAATTTATTAATAAAATACCACAATAGAACTAATAAATAAAGTTAACTGAATAACTATTCTAATTCAACTACAATCTACATAAATTAATTAAACTTTCTAGATTAATTGTATTATGTTCTAGACATTGTTCAAAATTCATGTATGTACGAGGACTAGAGTTCATTGTTTGTATATTAAATAGTCAAATAGTTGATGAGATTCAGAAGATTAATGCAAAAACAACCAAGGGTATAGAGAAGTAGTGGTAGGGTTTTTTGTGTGTGAATATTTTTTTTGTGTATTATTTCGGAGCTACAAGGGAAAAGGCATTACAGATACCCAAAAAAAACAGTATTAATTGTTTTATTTGTGGTAGTCCGCAGTCCCAACTTCTACCAAAAAACATTTTTGGTAGAAGTTGAGACTGCGGTCTCCGTGTAAAGAACCCTGCGACCCCCATAATGTATGTTGCACGAACTTGTTAGCCATACAGACTTAGATTTTTTTTTTTTTTTTATGGTAGGTAAAATCATCAAATGACGAATCCAAATGTAAATCGAAGAAATGGAAAACAGTGTCAGGCTCTTACTTAACAACCTACCCTGTTCCTTCCTTGCCTTGATCCCAAGGCAGTGGGAATGTCATTCAATGACATCTGTGCGCCTTTGGGGGGGGCGGGAGATAGTGTCAGACTTTTACATCCTGCTCGGCCTCTACGGTTTCCTGTTATCTTCTTGAGATCACCTTTCCGAAAACCTTGTCACAAATCTACCATCAACAACTAACCTAGGGGTTCTCGTACCCCACTTCCAGTAACCCTGAAAAGATAGTACCTACTTAACCTTTTAAATACCGTTATTAGAAACATATTAGAAATACAATAAGTGTGCGAACGCCGGCGTCGCTTTGGGCTCAAGAGTTTATGAGCCCAAATTCTTAGTACCATGTCTTAAAGCTTCGTAACTAATCAAGCCCAACACTACTAGATAGTATTATAAACGTGTTAATCACTATAATGTAATGGCGATATCAGATTGGTTGGACTCAATTACGACGTCTCTGCCCATTACCGACTAATATACGAGCGTATTATTGTTGTCCATATTGTATAGATTGTCTTTGAGGATATTAATGTGATTGTAGAGAGAAATGGGTACGGTATAGGTTAAACGTTTCTGTGGACTCGAAGTCTTTTAAATTAGGAGTTTATTTATAGTACACAGGAAATAAGTTAAAGCTTTTGCTATGATTACACGCAAGTCCTATCTTCGATTGAGACCCGAAAATTGGGTATAAGTCTCGTCACAAAAGTTGGACCATCATGGCGGTTGTACTGCCGATTACCATACCATTTTCAGCTTTTTATTTCCCTACTACTAAGATTCAAGCCTCCTACGCTTGATATTTTAACACCTCACCTCTGAGGTTGGATTTTGTAAAGGCCATAAACTGAACGATTCTCACTCAGAGCCTACGGCAAGACTATGTCAGGACACCATAGGTTCGGCAAGAGGCGCTCTTGGGCAGCCCAACTCCCTTCCAGTTCGGAAGCCAGGCATCTGAATTGTTTCGTGACATTTCACTGGCTGTTGATGATGAGTTTCAGTTTCTTTTTTTTGCTATAAACTAATGTTTGGCTGCAATCCCACATGATAATAAGCAGTTTTGCAATTGTTGATGGTGAAGCGCATTATTTTGTTAAAAATCTATTCATTCTAGCCTTGAAAACACCAAATTATAATCGGAAGGGAAGACCGCAGCAGGCAATTTGTTTCAAGTCCTTCGATGTGTTCGGAATGAAAGATGAAACGATACGCTTAGTCCGAACCGTTTTAAGAATTTGAAAGAATGGTGATACGTCATTTAAATAATATTATGTCAGTCATCATCTTTCTGCCCTTGTCCCGTTTTATTTGGGGTCGGCGCTATATGTTTTTTTCTTCCATTCTGTCCTGTCACCCGTCACGCTATCACTAACTCCTCTTTCTTTCATATCACTTCTCACACAATCCATCCATATTTTCTTTGATCTCCTTCTCCCTCTCCATCCATCCACATTTATACTCATGGCTTTTTTTGTAAAATGCGTAAAATAATATATGTCAGTGTTGAACATTAAATCGACATAGCAACAGAGCGTAAGTCATTTTTTTTTTGTTTAAATCAAGTTTCGTACTACTAAGCACTTTATTTGCTTTCCTGAAAAGTTTACAATTTAGACTTGCGTGGTATTAGAACTTGCGCGACGATTTATAGATATAACTTCATGTTTTGAAAGATCTCGGTTATCCCCCGTGGTTTAGCGCACCAGGTGCCTCTTGTCCACAATATATTAGAAGATATTATTATTGTGGTCAGGTGTTTGGCCGATGCAATAAAGCTTAGATTGTATATACGCTGGTGTATACATATATATGGCTTTAAACTAATATTAGATGTAAATATTGCCATAACGGTCTTGACCACTTAATCACTTGATAATAAAATGGTAAGATAAATTAAATATAATTGAGTTTATTTAAATAGAATGAAAAGAATTAAAAATAAATAGAACGGAATGGAAATAAACCAAATTAAATTGAATCAAATTGCACCAAGTTCGCTGCAACTGAATGAACAATTCAGTTGCAGCGAACTTAAACTTAAAGTGTTTATTAACATTTACAACATTTATGTCGTTTGAAATTTGCATCCGTTTTCAAATGTTTTTAAATTTTACATCATTCATCGAAATCGACGAAAACAATACGAAAAAATTGTTATGTCAAATCACAGTGACATTGGTCCCACTTTAGAGGAACTGGGAGAGAGTGTCAAAATTTTACTGATTAAAACCTATAACATTGTTCCTTCAGTTGCTTTTTTTTGCAAGGGCTGCGGTATATCCTTCAACAAATCCGCAGCCTTGGAGTATGGAACTTAAGACCTTACCATACACACAGACACTCACAAACCAATCAGTTCTACATAACACATATCTACATGACATAGACGCAGGTAAGCTGGGTTCAGTCGCACTCAATCCGCAGGTTTGATTCCCTTTGTGAATACCTCACGTAGTCAATTATGGATAATCATTGCAAACTCATTTTCATCATGGCCTTTTCATTATTCTGCCTTTTGCAAGCAATTCATATGAGTTATATTCTTGGTTTCTAAATGAAAAAAGTTTTTGTGCCTTAAGTACTTTTTTCAAGAGCAGCTGTGAATTATTATTGTAATAAAGTGCTCATTTAAATAGTTTTTTTTTAATATTAAAATTTTGAGTTAGTAGAACTTATTAAAAATGTAATTCATAAATCGTGCCATAAATATAAATCCCAATTACAAAAATCAGAAACAATGAACATAAATAGTAGAAAAGGAATTTAAATAATACCACAAATTAAGGTACTAAGTAATTGGCGGTTCCACCCCACGCGTCCCATCAGAAAATTAATAGGCAAATGGAAAAACATCGAAATACATTCTCATGGCGCGCCGGTAATCATTGTTGATGCATTTTTGTGACAAATCACGAATACGTTTTCATGTCCCATTGTAATTATGCAAATGATGTGACGACGTCAATGTGTGTGTGTGTATGCAAATCCATCTAGGAGCACAGGTGTCTGTTTATCCATTTGATTTAATAACTGGCTCATCGCGAATCGAATGAACGGCATTGTATGCGGAATATCAATGCCCTGTTACAGCGCATTAGTGGAATAGACAGATAGCAAATAGTGCAGGGGGGTACTTGGGGTTCTAGAACCTCGCAGACGACGCCTCGGGGCCCAAACCCCCCAAAATTAATAATCTCGCAACAAGTTTTATGTCAGTTGTTTGATGTCTATAAGATATAAAATATGTATGTAGTTGCCAATTTTGGTAAATGTTTGTAATGGATAGATTAATATTAAGATCTTGAATTATTAACGCAGTATATGCAGATCAAATGTTTGTTTTATAACACTTAAGCTTAAACAGAATTCAGTACGTTTTAATTTCGGTAATTTAATTTTGAATTGAGTGAATTATATTAAAAGTCATAAAAATGAAATAAACACTCCATTAACGTCATGACAATGATCAGATAACAAAAAAAGTGAACCCTCAGGAAATACAGGGGGCAATAGCAACAAAAAATCTGGGAAAAATCAACATCATTTCCTTTCGTATCTAGAGTTCCGTCCTGTCGTCTACATCAGAACTGATAAGAGAAGGGTGAATGCACGAGTGCGTCCAGGTACTTGGGGTAGTGCGGGGTTACAAGTGGGGGGGAGGGTGATGAAGCACGGTTCAGGAATACCAACGTGATTAATGGATTCCGCGCGCCACGATAATGATAATGACCCTGTCTGGGACCGCGGACATCATCGGAATCAATGCCGGGAGCAGCTTTTTGCATAGTTGCTGCGCGATGCGTGGGGGCGCCACTGCGTTGATTTAAAGCAGGCTTACTTGATTTCTGAAGTGGATTTGCATCCATGGAATTATATCCGCGGTGCGCCAGTGGCTGTTACAATAACGAGTTTATTTTCAGTTTGTATTTTGTACACCTGAATATTGTGATGCGATTATACGAATTTGGGTCATGCTTTTTCCTGAAATTGTATAATTTTATTGCTGAGATTGCGAATGTAAATTAACATTTAATTTTTAACAACAAGAACTGATTAAATATGAGTTTGATTCGTGCACATTGGTTCTTTACATTCGCTTATTATTATTTTTTTATGTATCGGCAACACAAATATACTCTGTGAAAATTTTAATCATCTGCCTCATAGGAGATACACTTCTCTGATGGACAAACGGACTAACGGCCAAATTGATGGATAGCATAGATTTAGTAATAGGTTTACATTGATTACTGTTTGTATACGGAACCCTAAAAACTATAAAAAAACTTTTTTCATATAAAAAGGTTCCAGTAAAACGTTCACACGTTTCCACAAAGACAATAAGAGCTCTAATCGCTTGATGTCCATACGGCAGTTGGCGTTTTTCAGCGTAGCAACAATGGGTGGGTTCCATTATCGACGCCGCGGCTGAGCGCACCCCTGTCTCTGAAAATAAAACAAATCCTATGCGCAAAATCATTTCGTATTCGTATGGTTCGGTGCACATTCGTGGCTTCACATTGTAGGTATGTAGATTAAATTTTGACAGTCGACTTATCAAAGATAATGCTGCGGTCCGGCCGAGCGGTTTACTCGGGGGCGATGGTAGATCGTGACATGTGACGTCAGAACCAGTGGCGTAGCCTATGGATGACTGTCATCTTTGTGGGTGTAGGTATTGTAAGTTTAGGGGAGATGGTAAAGTTCAATAATTTGTATGAACTGGTGCATCCGGGGCCTTGCAGGGCTGATGCCCTGTTTAGTCAGTAAAAGTCTAATACGTCTTCTTGCTATACTGCTGCAGCTATTGGTTGAGCACTGGCTGTTTTGCGCGGATGTGTCGCATATTTTGCACTTTAATTCATCATTTAAGCAGAGGACACCTATGTCCGCACACCTATTGTGTTTTAATTGTGTCTGTAATTACGGTAGTCGAAAGGTTAACATAATTATGATTTTGTTTTTTTTTTTCTTGTATTTTATGTGGAGGTCGACGCCGCCGTCCAGGTCGACCGCGGCGAAGGTGGAGTGACGATCTCATCATGTTCGCGGGGCAAACATGGCCGGAGGTCGCCGTAGACAGAGAGGTCTGGAAGGAAAAAGGGGAGGCCTTTGCCCAGCAGTGGGACATACAATAGGCTATTAAAAAACAAAAAAAAATGTATATGGAGCCATAGGTACCTATTTTTTTTGCGCAAGTAAACTCTTTTTCTTTCTTTCTATACTGAAAGCGGGAGAAACATTTTTTTTTTAATTTTAATAATAGTGTTCAAACGATTTTTGTCTTGCTGTATAATTACAATAATGATTTTGCGTAATGAATATTATTTTTGCAGTATGTTATTTTATTCTGCAATATTTTATTCAGTATAGATCCACAATACTAAAACTATATGAATATTTAACTCCCATCAAAAACTTTGTTCACTTTGAATTTCACAAATAAAGCTCTAGAAGTAAGTACACTTAATTACCTCGCTATTTAATGAATGTCTAGACTACATAACTAATAAGTTTAGTATGAACCGATGTTCTAATTAATGTGTAGGTACTAAGCCTCTGCAAGCATAAATTAAAATGATTATAATATGATGTATGTCTTTTATAATAGTATAATAATATCAATTTATTCGCTTTAAAAATTTGGTAAGAAGTAACTATGTCTTTCTAGGAGACTTAGTAAAAAAACCCATTCCGCCATTTAGTGATGGCCTACAAATATTTATTCAATCTGTGTCTGAGAAGTGGTCACTTAAAATGGGCCTAAAACCACCCAAAGGGCAATAATAGAAAGAACTATATTAGAAGTATCAGGAATTCCTGAAGAATCGCCAAATTGAAGTGGCAGTGGGCCCCTGCCCACTGCCACTTTAGTTCAGGACACTCACAGAACAGAAGGTCGATGGGGCCGAAAGTGTCTGGAGAGGTGAACGCGTATTAGGCCTCCAATAAGGTGGACTGCGGGCCTAGTGGGGGTCGTGGGAATCCGATGTATATGAGACTCACAGGACAGTGGCGACTGATTAGACTTTCAGCTGAAATTACGATAGTGATGTCTTTCTATGTTCTGAATATCTATCTGGGTATTTATTGAAACTTTTTCAACAAAAACTTAAAAAGTAATATTGAAATCCCATATCTTTGGTCCGCTCACAGTCCGTGCGTGAACACTTTGTCAACAAATCTATCTGATGTCGCTACAAAGTTAATGTATGAGCATATTAATGTACGTGCGTTTATTAATCTTTATATTTACTTCCATGGAGGAAGTAAATATAAAGAATAATAAACGCACGTTAAGAGGCAATGCAGATTGAATACCGGGTGGACCATACGACTTGTACTGACTAAAACCGACATCTATTCTTTAATTACTCTTTTATCTTCCAAGGCAATAACTCTTTCGAACAAACCTGCAGTTCAAACTTCTATTTATTACATACTAAAATAATTATACTTATCGTAACTATCTCGTCATTCGTTAAGAATAATAAAAAGTTGTAAACACACTGAGCTCATCCAACTCTCGTACTCCATAAGTCAGTTACTGAGGTAGAATAAGCAGTGAATAATCCAGCGATGAATACTAAGGTCTGTGCGTTCGCTTGATAACAATTAAAGCCCACTCTGCAGAGCCTAAATGGAGGAGGACAAGACAGCAGCTCATTTGCTACTAAGCTGCCTAGAGTAGTCACTGGATACATGGTACAGTGCTTCCAGAACCCAGGTGTCCATCGTAAAATGGTTTTCTTTGAGGAGCTGGGGTAGATCAAATAACTTATTTGTTCCAACGTACGCAGAAAACGCGCTTTAGACGTCAAGTTGCGGATACCAGCCCCCAATTCAAACACTAAAATAATTACTTACTATAACTATCGCATCATTCAATAAAAGTTGTAAACACACCGAGCTCATCGAACGCTCGTACTTCATAAGTCAGTTACTGAGGTAGGATAAGCCGTGAGTAAATCATCCAGCGATGAATACCGAGGTCTGCGCGTTCGCTTGATAACGATTAAATATGGCTCGGCCGCTCATATTGTGTGTACTTAACGCGACCCGGAGTTGTGCGGTGAAAACCTCCAGATTTATGTGTGTCACTTGCCTTAGCGGGAGAATGTTCGATGGTTATTGATGGAGATGGATAGTTCCTAGTTTGCTTTTGTGTATGGAAGATAGTTTCAGTTTTCCAGTTTATTTATATAAATCTGATTTAAATTTTATTCTAATTTATCTGAGAATTAGTAATTTTTTAAAATAAAAATTACAAAACTCTAACCAACCCCTTCGACTTCACTGACAAGTTTTCCTACAACTTTTTTTATACAAACTCATGCTTGACTGCAATCCCACCTGATACAAGTAAGAAATATATAGTTTCAAAAAATAAATGCTATTAGCAGTTGTTAAATTCTTAACTATCTAGGAGCAGATCCACAAGGGCTACAGTTCGCAGAGTATTTTTTTCCTTTTTTTTTTGAGGCTTGAGTCGTAATTCGAGTAATACAGCCTCATTACAACTAACACTTGTGTCTTATACTAGATACTAAAATAAGGCTTTTATGGATCTATTTCATACAAAGCTCATTGGCCACTTCCGAATTAGGACTAGATAAAATACTCTGAAATATCTAATGTCACTTCTGTTTAATTTATGCTTTTGACGAACGGAACCAGAATTAGCTAAGACAATTTCAGAGCTCTTCCCAGTACATAATAATTTTTCGAATTTAAAGTCACGCGTTGTAAAAACTCATAAACTACTAATACTCATGAACTACAGTATTATCGAACTTGCTAAAGACTAAACTGTATAATACCAATAAAATTAATCGAAAATACCAATTTTAAACGAGTTTCGAAACAAACCCAAAACTTTCCTTCTTCCGATAATATTATTACTAGTCTGATGACTTTTACCCCAAACAGTAAAAAGTTTCCGATAAATTATTGCAACACTAGCTATCAACGCCACGCCATCCATCCGTTTATCCACAATAGTTCCGCTTGAACAAATGTTGCCAGTATTTATGCACAAGTTCGGAAATAAACTGCGACTTACTGTAATTAATATGGCTTTTTTTTCTAATTTGCAAGACATGTAATTAAATAAAAAAAAAGTGAACAAAATAAAATTTTGTCAGCCATTTTCAATTTGAAATAAATAAGATAACTATACTCTCTCTTCTGGGACTGTCCCCAATGCGTTTAGTATTATAAGTTCTTAAATTTTCGATAATTTATTTCAGTCCCCGATGTATTTATAAATAATAAAAGTCCTCAACTCTCATCTCAGATTTTCATTAATTTCAGACCGACCTCGATGCGTTTAGAAAAATAATAAAATATTTTCTCACAGTCAACGATCGTTAGAAATATAAGATTTTGTTATTTTACAGTACTTACTGGAAAGTATGGTGGTTTCGCCTACATTGGAGATAACTATTTAATACGGAAAATTTTCATCAACCTCATCAGTCCACTAATTTATATTACACTATTGCTGTTAGTTAATAATGATTAAGATTTGAGGTTATGTATCGAGCCTATGGGCCCTAAGGGCCAACGTGTAAAGTGGGAGCCCGTGCAGTCCCATAAAAGTGTACACAGAAACACGATAAGTTCTCCATCGATATGACTACATGCACACTGTTGTACTAGCGATACTGTGCAGGTAACAATCTGTTTTGGTCCTCAGTTGCCTGAAATAAAAATATTATTATTGTCGTGTCTTACTAGGAATTTGATTTTTTCTCCTTCACATTAATTTTAATAGTCTCACGATTCGGTATCCAAAGTTTGGAGGATCCATGTAATCGACTGGCAACACCGACCTACCCCTACCACGTAGTTCACTATCCAAACACGATTAACACAATATAAATGTCGCATTGATAAAACTGCGTGAGCTAGCGTTAACTGCTAAATAGCGTGTGACTAATGACTGCGCTCCACGATCCTGTGCTACTGTATCAACCGTTACCATTTTATTGCATTGTTCAACCATGGCTGCGATAGGTCCCCTGTTATTGGATAAATTTTGACATGTTTTCGTCTATGTTTATTTGGAGGACTTCGTCTGGTTTTTTTTTATAGCGGGAAAAAGCATCCAATGACATTTCCACGCCCTACGGTGGGACAGGAGATAGTGCCTTACACCCGTATTCACAAACGTTACTATGCGGTCTCACAGTGCTCGCGAGCGCACAGGGCAGGGTTTGTGAACTACGCAACACAAACGAACCAATCACAGAGCTCTATTTCAACGCTGTGCGTTTGCTTAGTCAAGGGTCGTTTGAGTATTGTTTGTGAATACGGGTGTTAGACTCAGACTTTCATAGACTAAAACACTTACTCCTGTTCCTTTTTTGTCTTCGTTCCAGAACTCTAAGTATGTCGTTTTCACATTGATCCATGGCCCCAATAAGCTTTGATCCAGCTAGGCCCTTACGATTTGCTGACAACTTCTTGAGGCGCCAAGGACTTAGTCTGGGTTGAAACTTAAATTTTGAATTGTTGAAATATACGAGTAGTATTCATTCCAATCGTGCATACCGCGTGTTATATGTTTACTCATTGAATTGTTCGGAATATCAGGAATTCTAAACAAAAAGAATCCCAGACCTGGGACCTTACCTTAAGTCTGGGTTGGAATTTAAATTTGGAATTGTCAAAATATCGTATTCTTTAAAAAAGTGCGTGTCTAGCCACAACAATCTCCTGTGTACGGAACGGGAGAAAAAAAAAGTGCGTGTCGAGTGTATATGTTTGAGTCGTTTGGGGTTGAAACACTAGGGCGTTATAGGGTTCGAGAGCTTATCCCGTCGTTCAGAATATCAGCAGACAGTCGTTTTTTCACGTGATCAGAGCGCTGGGCTTTTTTTGAGCAACGAATCACCATTGCTAGTCAAAGTGGCAATGCTGTCAGCGTTCTGGATACTTTTTCCATTAACAACATTGTGGATTAATTTTCGGTGCCCATTTTTTTTCTGTTCTGCATTTTTTTTCTGTTTTTATACTTGTTGTGACTGATAATATAATTAGTGACCGATACCTAAACACATGATTGTATTCATAATAACAAACCACTTTTACTACAGGACCAAACCTGAAACCACGAAAAAAATCTTCTTGTCCGCCTACCTGCTTAAACTGTACTGAACTTGCTGATTTGTTTCGCGATTTCAGGTTTGGTCCCATAGTAAAAGTTGTTGGCCATCATAACTAGTCACCATATATACTACTGAAGTACGAAAGTACGTACTTAAACTGCTACGAAATTCCCTTTTTTCAAACTTATTGTTTTTACTATTGAATCTATAATCACCTAACATACGAAACCTATAAAGAACACGCACACGAACCCTAATAAACCAAACATCCTTTGAATATAAAAATAACGTCGTCAAATACCTCCAACGAACTAGTACTACATAAATACTCATATTAGACCTGCGCTCAATTTTACCAGAAAATAAGAAAACTAACTCAAGCAAAAATAATAAAGTATATAGATAAGAATCGCCTAGTTCTTAAAGGAGGTAGTTTTTCGTCGGTCCATTCAATTTACATATCATACATTATCATCTTTGGTTCCCCTCGTATAATTTATTTGTTTTAATAAAATCCCAGAAATGGGCTAGTTTTCGTATAGTGGCGGTGCGGTGTCTATGGTTATGGGCTGTTTACATGCGAGCCCATAGACATAAATAGTGCAGTGCATCGGGCCCATAGTGTAGACCATAGACACACACACTCAAGATGACTGCTGTAAACAGAATAGAGATAAGGCACTTAAACTTTATATATTATAGCCGGCGTAAATATAAGTGTTGTATGTGCTATTAAAATTTTGTAACTGTAAATTTGTTATTTAAAATCATAAAATCCTTCAGTCTTGAGTAACTTATCTGTTTATCGAGTAACAGATTACAGGTAGACTGAAGTAATAACTGTGGAAAACCGGCATGTCCTACAACCAAAAATTCGAATACATGTGATATCTACCAACCCGCACGTGGCCGGCGTGGTGGATTACGGCCCATTCTCGGAAGGAATAGGCACGGGTCCATTATGTCTTATATAAGGCAAATATATTACACACTTGTGTGTTTTTTGACGTTTGATTAATCACTCACACATGAAAAACATAGTCAACTGCGTGCAGGTGGCCTTATACATGCGAGTATATATCGATGACAATCAAGGGGTAACTCCGAAGAAGTTTTCCGTGCTTAGTAACTATTACCCCATGGGCCGTTCACTTTCATTATTTTGATGCATTTCCAATACTATTCGCTGTCTGTAACGTGTATGCCAGCAATATACAATGAATATTAGATTTTTTTTGGAAATCTGTTTTGATATTTTTCTGTTGTTATCAAGGATGGCTTGGCTATAGTAGATCCTGTATATTTCTATATTTTTTTTCCTTTTCTATAAATAAGTTTGTTGATCTTTACTGAAATTAAACTGTACGGTCGGTTGTGCTGGAGATAATTGTAAGTGAAGATGGGCTGCTGCACTGCGTGTCGTGGGTTTGATTCCCGCTCAGAGTAAAAATAAAACTGATAAACAAATAGTTTTTCAGGGTCTAGATAACTTGTACACATATACTCGTAGATGCGTTTAACATGAGTATTCATTACAATAACTTTGACGTATGCCAAAGTTATTGTAATCCTTCATAAAAAATCCTTCTGTAAGGCAACGTATAAAAAAAAAACTTATTTGGGTCAAAAATAATTAGTCTATTTCTGATAGGAACTCTTCTGTTTGTCCTGGTATTCAATTAATAAAAACCAAGAACATTAGAAAATAAAATTCGCTGAAGAACCATCATTTATTTATTATGCAATTAAGACTAATTATTAGGCGAATTTAATGCCTTAATCATTTTCTATCAACTGACTTTAGGATCGTATAATAAATACTCTTACTTACTTATATATAACATATATATAACTGCGTACAAGTGACCCTTATAAGAAATAATTTCTGCTACTATCTTGAAAATAATCTTGATACTACAAGCGTAAACACCAAAAAAAAACTAATCCCACAAACCTAATCAAATTTTCATACAGATTTCTCATATAAAATCTGCCTCCTTCCTACACGAACACTGAACATAATTCCAGCAGTTTTAACCTCGACTGCTAAACGACGCAGTTCAGCTCTACTTGGTGTCACTAATCTCATTAGCGAGTGTAGACACAGATGCTCCAGTGTAATCCTGTTGCTCCGAGCGAGGATTTGCATAAACAGTTCATGATTTGTGTTCGGTTTTACCCTTTTAATTTTATTTTTTTTCCTTAAACTCCACTCTGTACACAATTTTCAACCTTATCTTTGGCACGAGAGAGTTGGATTCAGAATAAAAGGTTTTAATTATTAAATACTTGAACACGTGTAAATGGAAATGGATTAGCTACCTCTAAGGAAAATAAAATTATTAACTGGGGATGTAAAGCGGCTTCATTATGAACCACCCCTTGCAGAGCATAGCTGTTAACCGCATGCTGGGCCAATCCAGATTTAAGTATTAAGAAAGTAGGAACTAGTTTGCATAGAAAAACACAGGGTCCGCAGTTTTTCGTCTGTTCAAAATAAGAGGAAGTGAAGCAAAATGGATTTTAGATTCCGACGCAGTAAGCGATGGGTTAGCAATCAGTCTGAGCTCACTTGTGATAGAGCTTTTTCAAATTCCACGTTCGTATTTTCAGGTCTCGTTTTGAACACTTTTGAATTGCTTCAAGTTTTCAATAACGAACCTAGACATCGCTTATTTGGATGTGTGCGTTTTCTAACTACCCGCACTTCCGACACACTAGAAAATCCAAAACCGTTATTGACACCGATATTCAATTAATTAAATCATCAGCACTATCTCATATCCGAAGGGGAACACAAATAGCGGTAGGACTCAGCAGAAACGGCTAGCAGCGCATAGTTGCAAAGTACACAATATACGCTTGTATCGATAAATTAAATTGCGCCGACATCGACCACATAACTACGATAATAGGTAAATAAATCGAATAAATGTATAGTAATGCGTTTAGCTAGGCAGCGATTCCCCCTAATAGATCTAATTTTGGGATAGACACGTTATACCAGACAACACGTTGCATTGTTTGTAAATTGATTTGATATGCACACAGTTGCATGCTGGCTGGATTATTATTGTTATGATTGCAGGGCATGAATACAGGGCTGTTGTAATTTATGTTTGGTTGGAACATGTTAATTTAAAGGCTTATATTGCAGTGCCATGAAGTCTGATTGTGATAGTCACATGAAAACCTCGAAAAGTGATTGAAAATACCATAAAAAGACAAAGATGTTTGAAAAACCTTCAACTGTTATCGGAAATTAGTAAGTTCTAAATCTAATTTCTATCTCAAGTAAACCAGCAAGAAACTAGAGTTTCTTGCCTGTTCACCAACCACTAAACCATTTTTTTTAAAGAGTAACCATGGATGGTTACCCATAAAAAAATGGATTTCGAAATTACACTATTGATATGATTACGAGTGTGTAAGGACAGTGTAGACTAGTCAATATTATACATAAAAGCACAATGAAAATAATCATAATAATAAAATAAAAGGCGAGTCGCAATAGGAACTTGCGGAGTCACCAGTGTTCTTACATTCACATTGTAAAGAAAAGTTACATAAAACAAAATAAAAATGTATGAAAAAAAATGTCTACAACAGTTATACCTACTATGAGATACTAATAAAATAATTTATTAATTCTAAATAAAATAACTATGTAAAGAAACTAGTTTCTTAATTGCTCACTATCTTCGTAAACGCGACTATATTTTATTATTCACGATCTTCTAAAATGTCAGTATTATAAAATTTAACTTGCTTCGTAAATGAAACTGATGTGTCAGGTCTTACGGAGATAAACGTGATTTGCAAGAAATATTATTGTAAAGATTTTTAAAAGGAAAATTGACAATTTAAATAATAAACTTTGAATGTCGTTTCTTTGTTTTCAGGTGAGGTTAATAGTTTTAGGTTAGACAGTGAAATTACATTGTATATTAGTGCTAATTAACAAAATAAATAAAATCTTTGTTTTCAGAGCAACACAATCTTTTAAATTGTACAGTTCCTTATATCTATTTATGTAATCTGGACACTGACATTATTTTAGGTCCCCCTTCTTATTACTATTGATACACTCGCGTTTCACTACTCTCTCACATGATAGTACATCACATCATTGTCATCATCATCTACTCATCTACATCATCGTGTACCATTCCTAAAAGTAACATGTAAACAAGGCACCTCGATCCAATAATAACGATGCAGTTTACAAACAGCTCTCGCCAAATAAAAAACAATCAAGCGAAATGTAAGCAACCCTTAATTACGTATGGATTGCAATAAGCTTTAGACTAATATTTACGCAATAACCCGGTAACAACTGAAGCAGAAGACAAAGAGAAACAGCACTCACTTCATACAAGTAGCCTTCAGTGTACCTACTCATTGGTAAATCCCAACTAAGCAAACAAAGCTTCAATAATATACAGAACAAAAGCATAAGAGTAGTTGTTAGATCAAATAAAGAAAAGAGCAAACCCCTAAGTAAATCAACGTACAGGCAAACAGTAGTCGCGAATCGATTGCAGTACGGTACAGCCCCTTATCTCAGCCGCGCGCACGTGTGAACCCCGTTCAATTTTAATTTCATGCTCAAACAATGACGCTATCGAGCCGGCTATTATTTTGTATAGTCGCCAAGGGTTCAGTTCATCTAAATCCGCCAGATAAGCCCTCAGCTCTTTGTCGCCGCCCGGCCTGATAGCTAATTCGGGAGCGAAGCCGTACATTCGGGACGTCCCGTCTGTTGCAACGACACTTTAGATTCCGCATTAGAATATCGAAATGCTCGTTAAAACCGCCTAATTTTATGTAAACTGTTTCCTGTAATCAGTGTTCACACATTTAATTAAATTACCTGAGGGCTCGGTGTTTGTGAAACAACTTCAATATAATTTTCAGTTCAAATGAGATTCCTTCAATTTGCATTCAAATCACGAATACAATCGAGGAGTCATGAATATTGCGATTGAATATTTTTTGTTGGCCTATCCGAAGTCTTTTCACGGGTGAAAAGGTGTGCTGGTTTCCTTTGGCACAATTTTGACACTTTTTATTTGTATTGAGAATTATTTTTAAACTGTAGTGAAGGTTTAAACATGGAGGAAAAATATTTAGAATTAGATATTTTAAAGGAGGTTTATCTTTTTAATTTACGTTCATTACAATATAAAGAAAGTGACGGAAACTTATTCTATTCATTAGGACACACTTTTAAAAAAGATGTTTTTGCTGTTATAAATATGTTTTTTGTTTTTTTTTAAAAAAAAAAACGTTGCCCCACACTAGGAATTACTCCTGTGCCGTGGGTGCGTTCACAAACATGTAAAGTCACATACACAAGATACCCAGACCCGGAACACCTATTTGTAGGCCATAGGTACAAATAATTGTTCCGTGCGGGAATCAAACCCGCGACCCTTAGAGCAGCAGTCAATCGCTCAACCACTGCGCCAGCCGAGCTGTTACATACAATTTAGAATAGAATACATACATAATATAATTTAGAATAGAATACAGTTTATTGTACGTGGAGAAAGTAACTAAACTTTAGATAAATCTGTGGGTACACTGGCGGTCTTATCTCTAACAAATCAAGCAAATAATAGAAAATTCAAACCAAAAAATTTAGAAATATATATTCTTCATTGTCAATTAGAACTTAGATATACATTTTTTATGTAGATATAATTTTTTAGACAGGCGATTATTCGCTAAATAAGGACGTAATATTTTATAAACATGATTTTTTTGGTATTCCATCACAAAGTTGCCATTATTCCCATAGATATAAGTTTCTGTGAAATTGTTACTATTTTTGTGAACAATATTATGATCATAGGGACTCTGCAAAAGGGTTGAAGCCTGCTGGGACCCAGGGTCTCTTTCAGAAAAGAATTGGTGTGGCCCCAGTGCGAAGGGCAAATGAACGGGGTAGGCTGTTTAGTCAGTAACAGTCTGATACTGTTTTCCGCTTCGCCCAAGGGCGGGATTTGTCATCGGATGATTTAGGCCCACCATAGAAAAAAGCAATATTATATTTACTCCATTATATTCTATTCTATATTCCAGCCATTGAATATCGGTAACTCCCTTTATAAATTCATACCTCTATAAATCGACCTTTAATCTCACTTTACAAACAAGCTTATTTTACGGGCCATAAAAACGGGAACTATTTAACAAAGCCTGAGTTAAATTCAGTTTCATACCTAGATAAGGGTACCTCACAATTCAAATCAGAGTACGTGCTTCCCTATCGAGGATGATTTACCAAATTCCCAACTGCGAATCGCGTCATCGCTACCCCCTCCTGTCTGTGTTTATCAAAACACTTAACGATTTAATATGTTCGCTGAACCCTACCCTTCAACATTAACGATACATGTGCCTGGATCCACGTAGATTATGAGTGTTAGCCCTGATGAACATCGCGAAAGATTCTTATCTGTAGTAATAGGATTAGTTTTGTTACCTATGCCGATGTTCTTAGAGAGTATTATTGTGTCATGTCCATCTTTATATTGAACTTACTGCTATAATCTTTCACATATCATTAAATCTTCAAAGGACATCTCAAAAAAATAACTATCTATTTTTATTTACCAGATTTACATACTATACATAGAGCTGTTATTACAGAGCAGACAAGAGTACAGACAAAATAGAATCAATTCGTAATATTTCTCTGTGAACATGAGATAAAGCTTTTGAGCCTCACGCAAACGCCGGCGTTCGCACACCTAACGTTCTTTAATTGTGTCTGTAGTAGAAAAGTTAAATCAATTCTATATATATACCTATTAGGTTTTTTTGTTGTATATCGACGTTAAAGCGCGCTTATCTAGAAGTAACCTAATCACTCTAGACTTAAAGATTCCTGGGTTGCCATCTGAAAACACAAACTTTAAAGGGAAAGACGTTCACTGCTGGGAAACCTATGTGTCGTAACGACTGATTTAGATCATCTATCCCAATAGTTTTACTGTACCTAAAATCAGGTCATCTACTAACTATCACCTCATTAAGGAAGAACTCCCCCCAAGAGCGGGACTCGTCATTGGATGATTTTTTCCTACCATAAAAAAAACCTTATTAAGAAGCTCCGACCGGCGTGTAGAGCGTAAGTTACAAAATATGTATTTACTACGTCTTCATCATTATACGTTCTTAAACAAAACTTAAACAAGAAACAAAATCATCTGAAGAAAACATACATACAATCATGAGTATACGTACTTAAAATTTCTTTACAGAAACCGTCTGCAACTTTATCCGGAGAGACCTTGAAAGAAAAGCTTCACTTTACATTTACCTGACCCACTTTAGTTTCGAAAGAAAAAAATTCACACAGAGTAAAAAATACGTGTAGACCCTTTTATCTTGTGCCATATAACTTGTGAAACTTACACTGTTACGTAAGATCTCAAAGACAAACAAATAAAAGTTACTTTTTGACTGCGGTTTCTTAACTATCGATTTGTTTTTTAGAAAGTAATATACCGAGATTCATTCGTGCCTTGAAAAGCCTGTTGTCTATATATACAGATATCTACCAACTTGTTACCCAATTACTGGAGTATAAATAAAAATCTTTGATCCATAGTTTTAGTATAAAACATGTCATTTACTGCAAACTAATGATGAACTGACAGAAATTTGAATCATCACCTTCACAAATATCCTGGTTGAGAACTTTATACAAGATATACTAAATTTAAAATTGACAGAAGCTGAACCAGCTACCAACATTGCTCCTAATTATATGCGGTGTTTGATTTTAATTAGCGGTCTAGACCGCAAGACGTTGACGTGGCAGGAACGGAATTCCTCTACAGTATTATTTCACGAATATGGCAAAAATTGGCACATCTTGTCATTAACGGACGATCATTTCAGCGCTTTCTATTTCACGGATCACAAATTTTTAGTGATCGTTAAAACGAAATGCATAAACGTCGCCTATCTACTGTGAAATTTAAACAAAATTTTGTTTTAAGGTTTATTATCAGGAGACTTTAAAACTCGAGTAGTATATAAAGTATTGTAGGTGCTATAAAGTTGTACAATGTACCCTCAAAGTAGTTTCGGTGAAAATTCGTTTATTCTAGTCGTAGTGTAACTAATCTGGAAACATATGTTCTCTAGACCTGACCTTGTTACTCTGGGATAATTAGACTATATTTTTTGTTTATTGCCCTATCTACAACTGTTACGCTTTATAACCTAATGACAAAATTATTCCTCCAATCTGTATTTATTTTACTTTATTCTCTTTTAGTCTTTAGATTTCAATGGCAAAGATTAATTTTAATTGGACAGTGGAAGGACAACATCACCAAATATGCACCACTTTAAAGGTGATCTATTTTATGTGCTGAATTTTGAATAATAAAAATTGTAGTTATCAACCGATTTTGAAAAACAGATGAATTATATAATTCATTTTCTGAAGTATATTAATATGGAATATATACTATTTTTGTGACGAACGAAGTAATTAAATAATAAAACTAAAATGTATGATTGAGAATTTTCGTAGACATTTTTCAAATCATCGACGACAATATGTAAAGAGTTCTTAACAACATAAAGGCTTCAGTCAAGCTATATAACGTTTCATAATCCATTACTCAACACAGGAAAACATGTGCCAAGAAAACTTCACACATGAACCAAAGAACTCGAATTATGTCTTTGATTTTTATCGATCAGGATTTTCTACATCTAGACAAGTCGTGATAGGGCAACTTCTAATAAGAAAACTTGTAATGGACCGTTTGAAAGTCCGATCCGGGGCGATATCGGGCTAATGAGCTAAAGCAGACTGGTGTGCGATGATTGCGTGCCGTCTGGCTACGAGGTGTAATTTACTATACATAGTTTGTGTCCATACATACACGTGTGTTGGTAAGCACCGGGAGTAGCGCCCGTGCTCGAAATTTTCGTGTGAATGTTTTTTTGGGGTAAATAATGTGGGTTTGTTAAAACAAGTATTTATTTATATGTGCTTAGTATTTCTATAATATTAAAAATTGCACTGACCCGCGTGGTGGATTATGGCCCATTCCCTCAGCCTTTTTAATGTTCCCACTGCAGGGACACAGGCCTCCTCTCTCTAGGAGAGGGAAAGGGCCATAATCCACCACGCGGGCCCAGTGCGGATTGGTGGATGTCACATGTCTTCGAATTTTTGGTACTAGGACATGCCGGTTTCTTCACGATGTTTTCCTTCACCGTTTTGAGAGCAGTAATGATGAAATAAATTACACAAAGTAATGTGCCTGGCTGGGTTTGAACCCGCGACCTACGACTCGTAAGTCGGGGCCTTTACCACTCGGCCACTACTGCTCTAAAAAATGAATACACAAGTTTAAATGAAACTTTTTTATGCTACATCATATATCTTTTGCAGTTGCCACGTGGCAAGAAGTGGTCATTAATTTATCTCACTTTAAAGTGATTTAATCTCGTCTACCAATTAACCCAAAAAGGAAATTAAATCAAAGTAATCGTAAGTTTCGTACATTTTTCACTAGCTACTTCAAATAAATCCAATTTCAGTTACAAAGGTGAAAGTCGTCAACATCAATTTATGAATGCCCCGTTTTAATCAATATACAATTCTGTGTCTGTTTGTTTGTGCTTTTTCCAGAACTTACCAAAGTAAAACTATTGCTTTTCATATATAAATATATTACTACTTTTCGATAAAACTAACTCAGGGTACAGTAGAACAGATTTTATTATTAAATCGCATCGTATACTTGTACATGTAATCATTATGTTGGTTGTGTATGTACGGAATTTTACAATATAATTTGTTTTGAATTTGTAGACATTATCTATTAGTATTATTAGTATTAAAGTTAGTATTAGTATTATTAGTATTTAGTTATTATTAGTATTAAAAAAAGTATTTTTTTTATACCTAACTACAGACAGTCTGCCCTCATATTGATTCTTTATTTTTTTCTTAAACGTATCACACTCATTTAAAAAAAAAAAAAATTTTTATTTGACACACATTTTTTTCACGACGACATAAAAACAATGAAACGGTGATTTTGTTTGATTCATTTGTAGGTACGTTTATCTAAGAAAACTTTGGTTCATTTTGTTCTGGTCCAAAGCAATATAACGCGATTTATCTCATAAATAAATCTGCTAACCAATCCTTATCCTAAAATATTATTAAATGGCAGAATTATCGAATAGGTACCCTAATGAGACACATACTAGAAAGACAATAGGTGCGAACGCCGGCGTTCGCTCGGGGCTCAAAAGATTAAAAGTTTATAATGTACAGAAAATTTTCAACACTCAAAATAATAATATCTCGAACACTAACTTCAATATATGCACCTTGTACAGACTGACAAAAGGAAAAAAAAAGAAACTATAAATAACCCTGTGGACACTGCAGAGAGCAGAGATGGAGAGCGTTAATTGAAATTAAACAAAGATTAGCTACCGATTGCCAACGGATCACTGGTGCGCCGTTCGCCAGAACCTATCTCGTTTTAAATACCAATTCATGGAACGAGATCCAATGCAGACGGAATGTTTATTGAAAAGTAATGCTGGCATTATAGGGTTAAGTTGGGAGTTGAATCTGATTTTTTTTTTAACTGGCAGTAATTCTTATTTCAATACGCACTGGGCCCGCGTGGTGGATTATGGCCTATTGCCTTCTCCTAGAGAGGAAGCCTGTGTCCCAGCAATGAGAACATTAAAAAGGCTGATGATGATGATGATGATGATGAATGCTTATTTATTTTGACTTATACCCACATATATTCCTTCAGGGTTTCCTTTTCTGAAATTTCCCCTTAGCTCTTACGTCAACATGGGTTTTAACTTCTGAGCTCCATGCGAACGCCGGCGTTGGCATACCTATTTTCTTTCTATTATGTCTGTAATTACGGTATTCGAAAGGTTAAGGCGCGCATGGAACAAGACGTGCCGGCGACGACTTGGGCACGGGACGGCGATTATTACTGGATAGCTCACCATACGCAAAGAAACAGCAACGTGGTAGAACTATCTCTCTGGTTCAAGCTTGCAAAAAACTGAGGTAAGTTGAAAGAAGAAAGGGAAGCCTTTGCTCAACGGTGGGACATCATAAACTGAATAAGAATAATTGAATTTTCGACACATTTCATACAGAGTGAGCTTTGAATCACTAATTTTTTGTAGATCTATGAGAATCATGAAAAAAAATAATATTTACATGTAAAATAAAATATCCAGCTGACCCTATAGCAAAAGCTGGTTAAATACAAGTGTGATTTGAAGTCTATCTGAAAGATTTGTCAATGTGTTCAAAAATCACCCTGTACTGTATTTACTATTTTATTATTTCATGTTTCTAATTTTAAAGATTTGCCCATGCGCATATTTTTAAAGCCAAACGAAGTGCGTAAACAAATAGCGTCCTAAATTAGGACTGATAATCGTATCTCTAAATCAAGGAGGCAAAAACCTAATTTAATTAAAAGATAATAGGATTAAAAAGGTTATATTATGTACAATACAGACTCAGTACTCTTTAGTTGCCCAGTATCCAGACACAGATCGATCTGGACGATTAATTTTAAACTAGAATTAAACAGAGACAGTTACAAAATCAACAGCTGTTAGACCTTTTCCACTCAAGTATCTCGATTAAACGCGATTCCTTTTTTATTTTATGATCTCAAAACGCGATACAATTTGTTTTTATTGATGCACTTAAACTCGCAATATCTAAAAGTAATTCGCAGGTCGTTCAAAGAAATTTTACGTTCAAAAATTTCAACTTCGATTTATTTTTAAGTGAGCAGTCACCCACTTGGTTCTCAAGTCTCTTAATCAACAAACGGAAGGCTTCGCTCATTGTTATCTTCTTTTATTAGCTCCCCCACCCTGAATTTATTACGTAGCAGTAACTCAAATAAGTGAATTCGCTTTTATGTAGGAGAAAAAAAAAACTTATAAATTTCTGGTCTACTGGTTGAAACCGAACAATGGACCTTCCAAGATGCCGGTCACGTTTTGTCGCCTTAAAAATGTGACGCTTAAATCCATAAAGTACTCGAAAGTATTACTATTCCTCGGCGGTATTTCCTTTGAACTGCATATTATTATATTAGATTTTTCCTCCACTAACTTCCTTAAAAACATCCATGGATTTTTATTACAATGGCAATGAAAATTTGTATCGAAACTATTTTAGTAGAATATTATATTATGGTGTGTTTGAATAGTTTTTGAAGGTTGAAAGAGATTATTAATTGTCATCAAAACTATTTTTTTTCAATTCCCTTTTAACGGGAGAAGTCATTTCTCCCGTTAAAAGGCTTTTTTGATGGGAGTCGTAATCCTTTTTGTTTCGGTAGGTAAAAATCATCAAATGACATCTCCGCGTCCTTGAGTCAAGTGGGACGGAAGATAATGTCAGACTTTTACTGACTAAAAACAGTACTCTTGTTCCTTCTTTGCCTTTACATTTCTATCCATTTGAATTCGCGCTCTAAGTGTAACGTGCACTGTCAGAATTTTACTAATTAACCTTTCGGACGCCGCCGTAATTAGAGACAATCATAATAGAAAGACAATACTCCTAGGTTTGCGAACTTGTCGTTCACTTGGGGCTCAAGAGTTTAAAAACCTGTGTTCCTTAAAAGCCACTGTAACTATGGCAATCCTAATTCTATAGTAGCAAAAGACCTTTTTTTTCCTCGTGATGGAAATCCTCATGAATGTCCTAAACTAACCTTCTAGTATTTCAAAACTTAACTAGATTATTCAAACGAACTCTAGAACTTCTGTTCCTTTAACAATTTATATTTTAGTGTACACCGATGTTAAGCCACACGATCAGATATCGGCGGTAAGCAAAATTAATTAAAACAATCTTTAAGTACATCACACACAGACTTGATAAATTAATTTTACTAGAATAATTAGTATTAACATCGTCGAAACACAAATGTTTGGTGTTTAACGCGAATTCAGTCGAGTTCACTGCAAGGTTACCTCGAGTTCGATGAATTACATTTGACATTTAGTGTGCCATTAAAAGCCAATGCAAACATTAGCATTGGTTTTCTTTTCTATGGTGGGCAAAAAACTTTCAATGATGAATCCCACCCTTGGATGGAGGGGGAAACAATGTCAGACTCTTACTGACTAAACAACCTACCCTGTTCCTACGTTGCCATCTATACCAGGGCTAGAGCCTTCCATTTAGGCACCAACCCTTGGCCCAGTTGGCCCCCGCTCCGCCCAAGAGCAAGATTCGTCATTGGATGATTTTTACGTATCATAAAACAAAACCATGCCAATAGTGAGCAATGGGTAGCTTGCTGTTCGCTTATCCGATAACCGTCGGACCGAGCCCAAGTCGTCAACGGTGCGCACTGTTCCCGCGCGCTTCAGGGAGTTGTTAGCAACTATAGGGGCCCAGCAGGGTAGGGGGCCTTCTAGGGTCAAGGATTAATGCGAAAGCGGAATACTAGACCCTGGAACTAAGGCAAGACAGAAAGGTCAGTCGTTTAGTCAGTAGAAGCCTGACACTGTCTCCTGCTGCGCCCAAGGGCGGGATTCGTCATTCGATGAGCTTTCCTACCAAAAAAAGACCCAAGCATTCTCCTTACCCTTGAATATTGATCCATGCAAATATTACGACTTAGCCACAACCTGCCATGATGATGATGATGTTGCCATGATGATGATGACTTCATGGTATAACGTCTGTAATCAAAGTTATGTGTGTATGTTCTTGTTACCTCGTGATATTCACATCATAACAAACCCCTTAAATTTATAACCAAAATTGGTCCTTTCGGTTAAGCTTCAATTAGATTCAGCTTAGTTTGAAGCAGTAGCAGCAATGTAAATGCTAACACCTTAAAAAAGATAGTAGAACAAAATTGCCTTCATACCAATACTGTAAAATGATAACAACAAAGTTAATAAAATCTGTCGAAGCTGTCGTTGCGCGGTTGGATCTAGGGCCTGATACAGAAGGCAGTACTCTTCGACACGGCTTGTATTGTGAGGAGGTTCCTGTCTCTGGAGCCCTCTGGAGCCCTAACCACCGGTAGCTTGGACCCTGCTCCCGACACCAGTGGGCTACTGTTTTTTTTATGTTTTTAAATGTTTTTTTTTTTTGTACGGGTTTAGAAAATATTCAAAAATGTTAAAAAATTATGTTAACCAAATAAATACAGGGAATAATAAAGTTAATAAAATAAAGCTGTAAAGTGGAAATTGTGTGTATGTGTGTTAACTATCCCTTCTCAGAACGACTCATTTAGTATCTGATGGCCTGAGCGAATTTAGATAAAATTTGTCATACGATATGACCCTGTTTTAGAGTAGGATATAAGATCCCAAGAGTATGTTCACTTGAGATAAAAAAATGAATAAATAACATTTTTTTAATTTTGTCAAACTAAAGATGTTGTGGAAACAATTGTATGGATAAAATGCTAACACTGACTGGACTGGTTCACTCAGAACTGTGTGACTCCTTCTTCAAAAAACCATCTCAGACTCTAATCTGCATAGTCTTCATATGATTTGACCATTACATGTTTGTATATGGACTTCAAGAGACTTTGACCCCTGATTTTGTTTGCATTCTTAGGGTAGTCAGCTCGGAAACATCGGCCTCATCTAGCCCTTTTGAATACCGAGATTAGAGACATAATAGAAAGACAATTAGGTGTGTGAATGCCGGCGTTGCGCATGTATCTATAGAGTGTAAACTGACAAAAGAGAAAAGAGTGTTTTTAAAAACCTACTAGCAAAATAAATGTCATTTGTCATTTACAAGGATTGCAGGTAGTTTCTCTGTTAAAATTAATCTGAAATACGTTACAATTGGTGTTGATAATGAATAATTCAAGCACCAAGCTACACAAACACCGTATCTTGAACGCTAACAAACTGCGGTGTGTACAAACCAATAGATCCGGAGACGGCATACCGATGGCCGATCTGCATATCCGAATAGCTAAGTGATATTCCAACTATCCCCGCCTCCCATGCCTGGCTATAGAAACTGAAACATCATAAAATTCATGGAATGCCGATAACGGTCGACCCCACTCTCTCTGTTCGGCAACGTGTCAATGTATTGAATTACAAAGATGATTAATAGGATTGCTCGAATTCTTCACCTATTCTGCTGATGTTGTTTTGTTTTGAAGCGGGATAGGGTTTGTTTAAATTATTGATCGTGAGCTGCCTGTTAACGGCTATCCCTGTGTAGGGGGATAATTCTCCTGGGATAAAAAGTCGAGTAAGATGATCGAGAATTACTATTTTAGGACATAGGTAGTGTATTTCTAAAAAGGTTGCCTAAATTTAAATGTGACTCATTACCAACTTGTCTCAAACAAAATAAATGAATAATTTTTTTTTTTTCGGTAGTAGGAATTTTTAACCGTTTATTACCATTTTTATATTTTTAATTTGTTTATATTATAAATGTCATTATAAACCCTGTATGTCTGTTACGCTTTTACGTTTAAACTACTGACCCGAATTTATTTAAGTACGTAGCTAATTTGTATCCCAAAAATGGACATTGGACTTCAACTTCGCATTCGCTATGACTAACATTCACGCAGGTGAAGTCGATGACAAAAGCTATTTCTAGATAAACTTTAATTTAAAAAACAACACTAATTGCCTTGCTTGATTACGGAATAGAGCTGTTCTATTAAGGTTATGCCCATACTAGTTAAAACGTGTGTATTACTTTAATTAATTACACAGAATTTGTGAACATCATCTAAATTTATGTTTCCACAAGGAATGACTGGCTAGGTTAATATTTGAATAACAAAGAAATTCAATTTGATTAATTAATCAGCACTGTACACAGTGTTGTTTGTTTTGTAACAATGTCTACCTCGTAAATTGTTTGCCGGATTAATTCTTACGTTATACAGTTCAAACAATTTCCTTAAGGTTAAGCAAAGATTTTGGTAACAATTTTATGCAGTGGTATAAAAGAAAAATAATTGAAAATAATTATTGTGAAAGTCGGTCCGGATGATTACTGGATGGTTAGACGGCGAGTTACTCATTACTCGCAGCTGACAAGCCCACGCCCACTGTGCCCATTGATCGGGATCAAGATCCGTGCGGTGGCTGGAGCGTGAGGGCTGTTGACTCATGCGGGCTTGCGTCCTTTGCTGGCAATACTGCTTCACATAAGGAAGCGACCGCCTGTCACTCCTCCTCGCTACCCTCTTGCTCCATTGCAGGCCATGAACTGAACGGTGCCTATTTAGAGCCTCTGGCAAGAGTCGTCTGGACCCCTAGGTTCGGCAAGAGCCGTCTGAGGGCAGCTCCAGTCCGATTCAGTTTGGGGACCAGATGTCGGAAGTGCTCCTGGAAATTCCACCGGCAACACTTCCATATAAGAACGACATACACGAGGATATTTCAAAATTCAGCCAGAAGGGGATGAAATGGGGGGTTCAAAGTTTATATGGAGAAAACTACTTTCATGCTGGCAAAGTCACTCGAGTCAGCTAGTTACTGTACATATGCATTATTATATTGCACGTTATAAAAAAAAAAACCGACAAAAGGTAAAAACAAACACGAAATTTCTGAATTTTAATTCCTTGAAATAACTGGTAGGCAGTATAAATGAAAGTATGAAATTCAAAATTTATGTAAAGAGAAAATTGTTTTACCAAAAATTTTTTATAAAACATTTTTGTTTCCGTTGTAAAGTCAAAATAAGAAATTGTTAACTTCACACAACATTACCATGAAATAAATAGTAATATTCACAGTGCAATATGAAAATATTTTTTTCCGAACAAAATCTTATTTCACAGTGTGTGCACATGGCGGTATATCTTGTCTGATTTCTCAAGAGCGTAGCAAAAAATATTTGGCTCATATCAACCTTATTGTTGTAACAATTTTACATAAAGGCTGAATATTATTCTCTTTATTTTCATACGCAATAGTATATCTAGTTTCTTTTGTTTTCTGTCTCACGAAGTTTTTGTTCGATATTTCTCATAGCAACAAAGTATTTTTAGTTTGTAAAAGGTATTATAAAGCTAAGTTATTTTATACCGAGTTTTTCAGTATTCTGCCTCATAAATTTAATTTGACCTAAATATTTTGAAAATGATACTCGTATACAATATGTGTGTTTGGCAGTAGTGATACATTTGTGTAAAATAAAATTTATTCCATTCTATTCGATCCTATTCTGTCTACAGGGTTACGTAATTATAATAACTTCCAAAACCAGTTCTCTGTTAAAATGCATGTAGAATAATAAAGGGCTACACTCCAAATCCGTCATTGTTAACCCAGATACAACAATAATACAACACCAAATGAAATATTTTCTCAGTACAGCAAACATTTGTTGAATTCATAAAGTTTTCTCATAGGCCGACTTTTTCCCCTGCCGTTTCGGATGCCCAAAAGTGTGAAAGCATGTTGAACAAGTAGAGGAACCCGGGAAAGGGGAATGTCTCCCACATGACAGGCATCACCTCGGGCGATACTGCTTTTTACCAACCACCCTTGCCGTTAAATGGGGGCGAAATTGGGCCATCATTCCATATTACAGTTTTGAATTAGCCTCCTGCGTAATCCTTTTAAAATGTAGTGGTTTCGTTCCAAACGTGTCATTTAATACTCTAAAATAGATATATATTTTGGACGTTGAAATTAATTAAGCGTAGCGAAAATCATCCCTAGTTTTAAACGTGAATTTTCGAACATTTAACGCTGTTATTTCAGCTAGCGTGAAACAATTTTCAGTTTCAAATAAAATAGTTGCAGGAGCTCGTGTATCAAGTTCTTCCACTACATTATGACGGCTAGTTTTAGAATTTCCTCATAATGGCGGCTAGGTAGTCACATAAGCCGGTGTCTCTCCAACTCCATATTTCATACTTGGACGGGGAATGCTTGGCACGCAACGTCCCGCGTCGAATATTGGTCAGCGTTAGGTATGCTTGACTAGCTTCATTATTATTTTATAGAAATATGTTGGGGAAATTGAAGTTGCCGATGGACTCCATAAACAACTTGAGGAACTTTGGAAATATTTTAGTAGTAGGTGTAGTTTAAATGACATGTGGCACTGAAATGTTGCGTACAATGAGAACTCCTGGAATTTTCCTTGCGTGTGTGAATAAGAAATGAAGATATCCGCAGGAGAAACAAGGCTACCGACCTAAGAATCACCAATCTTAAATTACAGTGAGCTGAGTAATTTACTCACAAAACTGATACTTGATGGGACTGTAAGTCTTTGGAGTAGCGATCGAGTACTAGAAGTTGCAGCGTTGGAAAGCATCCCACTAGGTGGACCGATAACTTAGTAAGGCTTATGGGAATTTAATGGGTTGGAGAGACACAGGGTTGGTTATTGTGACGACGCTTGAGGGAGGCCTATGTCCAGAAGTGGACGTCTTCTGTAGAAATTATGATTATGTAATTGTAATAATATCTATAACACAAGGAATTAAAAATCCTACATCAGACAACTTTCCAACAAGCATACTCATAAAGTTGATTCTGAATCATCAAATATTAATTAACTACGTTTACGTTTCTCCACAGTAGCGCTGTGCCAACACGAATAATGCGTAACTTAACACCGCGGGCACACATGCTGACTCTATAGAGACGTATTTTCATAAAGTGTGAAAAAAGGTAAGGCTCTGTTGTTCAGAGGTGCGAACCGAGTCTCATATTACCGATAGACAAAACGATCCGACAGCGAAAACTACCGCGCTGAACCAACCACAACTATCTCACATTGCCAAGCTGTTTACCACTGTAATGCGAAAACAACAAGGTTCCATTTTGATAATAGCAGAGTAGACTTGCGCTGTATTACTTCCGGAACAAATTATACTTTATCCTTGAAGACCCAGAATAGACAAAAGTCACCCTGCTCGACGGTCGCCTCCATTCAAATATAGACTTTATTTGAAAAGAACAAAGCTGTCATTTTCGCTCTCATTTTATTTTAGCTTCCATTGGAAAATGTCATCGCGACAGGACTAGGCGTAAGTGAACGCGTCAAAGTGTAAAATGAGGGGTTTTGCGCCGTGTCAGTGAAAGTCATTAGGAATGGAATGGATGAAAATTGCGTGCATATTTAGGTAGCTCTCTAAGTTAATACGAACGACGTGATGAAATGAAAATGTCCCGGAGTTTTTGTCGTTTAATCTCGAGTGATTTTTTGGACCATTTGGAATTTGGTTTTTTTTTATTAATTTTGTTCGGCTGGATGATTATGAGCGGACGAAGGAATCTCTTTAGTATAATGCAGCCTCGTGATATACGTATGTCGTTGTGTTCGTATGTTTGTTATGTTGCGTGTGCAGTACGTCTGGTTAGATGCAGTGCGGTGGCTAAATCAAAGACAACAATGGGTGGGTCGGATTGTCTGCGCGGCGCACTTTGCGCCACTTTCGCTACTTTGTGGATTGTAGAGAGGCGACGGAGGTGGCGGCACGCGAAATTAGATCGTACCGTCGGAAAAAATGTTTACCTCGCTGATTGGATTTTATATTGATGGGCCGTATTTATACGAGCACCCGTTTTCAGGGTTATTTGCTAGAAACTGAGAATTGTACTCGAAATCTACTTAAGAAACCTTAGAAAAAATTACTGTCAATTTTTTTTTATCATTAACTTGAAACTTGTTTATTTGCTAAGACAGTTTGTATTTTTTTTAATAATATGTATTTCTTTTGCCTGAGAGTGAAATTTTTCTGCTGTCTGTATTGCTAACCAGACCATTAAAAGCGAGGGTGTGAAAATTCGCAGCTTATTTTCACCGTGCGTTACTCGGGATCTACATCAAGTACCTACGTGTGTATATATCGTTTTGTCTGCTTCGGAATTACAACTGTTGCTTATAATTCATCTATTGTTACCAATCTACATCTACACTAATATAATAAAGAGGTAAAGTTTGTTTTTTTGTTTGTAGGGGGTAATCTCTGGAACTACTGGTCCGATTAAAAAAAAATTAGCAACAATAGAAAGCTGTTTTACTCCTGAATGACATAAGCTATTTTATGTACGCGGGCGAAGCCGCTGACAAAAGCTAGTGGTATATATAAAAGGTCAAAGTCCTTATAAAGGTTCGATTTATAAAATACGCTGTAATTAATTCAAAATTAATTTGACGTATAGTTTGCCTATTTAATAATCAACGGATGTACCTGACAGATTTTAATAAATAATTTGATATAATTATCACAAATGTCTAACCTACTCCAAATTAACATTATAATTACACAATAATTACTGATCAAAAAGCTTTAAACACATTCATAATCAATTAATTTATAATTTAAATAATGTTGTCAGCATAACTTCAAAAACCAACGTTCGAAAATCAAGAATTTTAAATTTCGAAAAGAATATTTTTAATTGAAAATGGAAAACAAAAAGCGAACGAACGTGGGGCGACAGTGTAGCAAATTAAAAAGCAGAAATATTAGAAGTGCAGTTTTCTGGGATGTTTTATGTCTTTTCATTTTTATCTGGCTAGTTTCTTTTGTGCTTGGCATGTTGCTATCTGGGAGTCTGGCATTTGGCGAGTTGACGGTATCGCTGCAATGGCACTGTTTTGCCAAAGACGCAAACTGGAGCTGTCATGCAAAGCGACAGAGTTACTTATGTTTATTTTGCATATACCTTGGACACACTAGACTTTTGAATTGAATTTTAAATTTGGAACGCTGTACTACAGTCTTTACTTACGCGATATTTGTGAAAGTTTCGTTTGGATTTTATTTTGAAAATCGTTGCACGATCAAATATCTCTTCTAGATAGATCTCGAGACTTGGTCTCATTTTACCGTTTTAGTAGAGGAAAATTTCCATAATCATCACACTTAGCAGGCGGCTTAGTGATCACAATTTCATGTTATTACTTGAGGTAAATACCGCTACCCATTTCCGTGGGATAACCCCTTAGCTTCTTACGACACCCAGGGGAGGTGATGGGGTGGCCATGTTGGAAACCGGGAACCACAAGATAGGTCTCTAAAGTATAGGTGCATTTTGAATATGAAGGTATTTAAGAATTAATTAAATGGGTATCCTTGGTTTATTTACTCAACGAGACAAAATAAACTGTTTTTTATGTGTTTCTTTTATGCAACAGAGATTAGCATTTGAAAAGCCAATAAAATATATTTTACAGCTCAATAGTAACGCAAACACATTTTTAGTCGTATCGTTAAATATGGATAAGTCCTTGCATTTATTGATATTTTCTAGAAAAGCAATAACCCTTAAAAATTCCATTTCTTTCTTTAGTTTACAATTTAAATATCAAAAGAGTATCACTTTAATATTTTGTTTAGATTGGACTCTTGACATTGTCTGTGGTATCGAATATCATGTCATTTTTTAAAAATGGAATACTGTACGGATCAAAACCGTGATGAATATCTCAGTTCCTTTCAAGACACGGGACAAAGCGCACGTGTCACTTGTATGACGCGCTCTTAAGACATCTAAAATGGGTTACTGGGGTACCAGTCGATGAGGGTTGCCTTTCATTACCTATGCGCTCTTGTGTGTCTTTAAGACAAGATGACACAGATTCAATCCCTGTTATGTATAATGAAAGCAATGCGTTTTATATGAAATCATATATGTTTAATTATGAAATCATCGTGTGTCTATGTGTTTTTACAAGCTTTTTATTAGCTTGCAATGTAACTATGTATGTTCGGCTCAAATATTCCAACTCAATTTTGAAGCAGATTTCTTCACCCGATTGAGCTACAATTTTGCATGCAGGTGTAAATCACGTGACAATGCAATATTATGATGACACGGAGCTGATCTGATGATAGAGCTGGAAGGTAGCCATAGGAGCTCAGCAATAAAACAACTCAACCGTATCGTGTTTGGGCTCATTAGATTTGTATTGACGAGTACTTTGATCCTATATGATAGCCAAGGTCTGATGGAAGAGTTGGAAGGTGGCCATAGGAACTCCGTAATACAATTAGATAACCCTAACGTGTTTGCAGTTTTCAGAACGGTCTTGATGAGTATTCATAATAAAGGTATATACCGAGTAAAGTATACCATATACCGAATAAAGCTTGTTATGAAAAAAATTTTTTCATTGAAAACTTGTTTTAGATGGGGAATCATCCAATGACTTCCCACCCTTCAGACTTGTACTGATCATAACCCACTATGTTCCTTGTTTCCTTTTTTTAAAGGGTTCCGGGGTTATTTTTGCACAACCCATGGTTCCAGTAGACTTCGACAATGCTGATATCTCATTGAAGTGCGAGTGGAATACTACGTGCCATTGACGACTGGGGTTGGGTCTGGACGGCCGTACGGCTAGCTATTCATGCTCGTCACGCATGCATACAGGAACTGCAAATTTAGCGATCTTTCCTCTTCGCTCCTGGCCCTGTATCAGGGTCTGGCGCGAGAGATCATCGCCTCCATGAGGACACGGTGGTGCTCTGCTCAAGCAAGTGCTACGAAGAGGTGGATAATAAATTTTCAGATTTACTTTCATATTTTTGTGCTATAAGAACTTGCTTCATGTCAAATTTCATAGTTTTAGGTCATTTGGAATCGCCCTATGAATTTTCATTCGCTTGAGGGTGTCGAAATGTAGGTACGTTATTTGTGACATAAAGGGCCGTATCTTTTTTGTCGTTAACTTAGAAGTTTGTTTAAATACCTTGACATTAGAGATACCGCTATCCGATATGTTAAAAATCATATCGCTCTAACATCTTGACGGCACGAATAACGCACTAGTTGAGCAATAGGTTGCTGCGCTGTGTATCGTAGGTTTGATTCCTGCACGGGATCAATATTTCTATAGCCTATAGAATAAATGTTTCTGGTCTGGATGTTTTCCGTATGTGAGTGTCCAAGTTTGTGAACGTTACAGGAGTTATTATAATAATAAATAGTTTTAAAAAAATTAATGCCATTAGGTGTTGTTATTGCTGTTAATACTGTTTTTTTTTTACGAATGCGGGTGTACTATATGTTCCCTAAATTACTCTATGCGTTCCAGCCAAGGTTATTTTTTCATTCCGTACTACAAAAGTATAACAATATACTTACACGAAAATCCGCTCTTTTTTCTATTATTTTAAGGCACAGAATTGACTATTTCTCACACTAGTACGGAAATCCAGCTGTTTGAGCGAATTCCACATTGGTTACAAACTTTCACTTTGTATCAGTATTAAAATGTACTATTTTACTTAGTTAGACTAAAATACTTGGGATACGATAAGTGTATCTAACTCAACCGGTACGCTCATCTAGACACGCAAGGCTTCTCTGTCTGAGTTTTGTCTACCCGTTAAAACTGATCTATCTACCTATTCTAATCAATGTAGAAAATCTATATTTTTCGACGCGGTCAGTAATGTGAAAAGCAATTAATGAGCAAATTAATAGTCGGTCAATTAACAATGGAAAAAATATCAGACAGTTTTAAAACTCAATACTCAATACTTTATTGCATTCCATATTATGTACACAGATGGCATAAAATTTCACAAGATCAATATGGACCCTGACGGTCACAGCAAAATTAGGAGAGAAGACTCTTGATGCGACATGACGACAACGATACAACGGAACACGTTATCATAGACATCATCATTATCAGCCTTTTTATGTTCCCACTGCTGGGATATAGGCATTATCTCTACGGGAGAGAATGGACCATAATCCATCACTCGGGCCTAGTGTGGGTGTCAGAGGTAGATGTCACATGTCTTCGAATTTTTGGTTCCAGAACGTGCTGCACCGTTTTGAGTAGTGGTGATGAAATAAATTACACAAATTAATGCGCCTGACTGGGTTGGAACCCGCGACCTACAACTCGTAAGTCGGGACCGTTACCACTCGGCCACCAATACTCTCATCATAGACATTAGTCTACGCATATATAATGCAAAGAAAACTATTTACGAATTAAAAAAAAAGTAGCGTAAGCGGTGATGAGCCCATATTATGTATAGAAGTGTCGAAACCTGACGGGGGCCCAGGGTTTTTTTTTATTATCACAGTTATTTGACAAGCTGGTCCTTAAAAAAACAGCTAAAACTCTGAATGGATTGCGACCTGCCAGCAAACCGTAGGGACTCAGGTGGGTCGAAGCCTACAAGAGCCAAACGTTCGCTTCTGAAAGGAAGGTTCTGGCCCTGGTATAAAGGCAACGTAGGAACGGAATGGGTTTGGATAGTCAGTAACAGTCTGACACTCTTTTCAGCTCTACTCAAAGGCGGGATTTGTCATTGGATAATTTTTAACCACCGTAACAAAACCCATGGTAATTAGGTATTAATTTAATAAGAGGAAAAAGTTGTTATAAATGATCTCTTTGTGTATTTTTTGAGAAACATATATCTTTAAACCAATACGATACCGTTATATATATACCGTTATACCGTATACATTATTGTTACACATATTTTGCAATATATTATCATAAAAATCATATGAATAAAATGCGCATTGTATATAATAATAATTCGTCGCTGTTGCATAACGGCTGCTCGGATTTCCCAGAAGGAAGCTAACGGCCAATATTTCCTCTCACTTATGTTGCTCTTCGCCGATATATCATATTAATCCGTTGATACGTTTATCAGCTTTTCCTATATTGGTATAAACGGCAAAATATGTTGGGAGGAATACTGTTTTATTGGCACGAAGCAAAAATATATTACTGCTTCTGTTATTTAAATATTGTTAGTTGTTTGTTGTTGTTGTTTTAGATCAAAACCGAAAGTAAGTTTCTGTTTGGAATGGAATGGAAGAAAAAAATTTAAGTATGGGTAGTAATTTAAATTTTAAATTTTTTGCCGACTTCATAAATTTAATCTGTATGACTGTATTCTACTTAAGATTGGCAGAGGGGTACACAAACTAAACAATTAAAAAGTTTAAAAATAAAAAAATTATTACAAGAAAAAATTGAACCGACTTCAGTGTAACAGAAAAAACACAAAAATGTGCAAAATTACTTTATTTTAATTTCGCAGAAGGTGATGTTAAATGACAAAGATACCAAAGCAATATATACTCCTAGAAACTCCGACTTTAAAGTTATTTTGATTTTTTTTTAGTCTTTTCTTTTACATTGAAGTCAGCTCTATTTTTTTTTTACTCATACAATATGCCACTATCTTTTCTCAATCCACGATTTTATTAACACCATTTCAAAACAAGCATCTTGTGCATATTCGAAGTGGTAGCTGTAATTCAATTTTCTCTGTTGCTCTGTACGGTCGTACGTCCGTATGTGCGAGTATGAAACCACTTTGTTGCTGGCGTCAGGCCGACTGGATTTCTTTGTACAAAGGCCACGTTCGCCGCCACGTGCATGCACCCACATCGCCGCACTACCTTTGTAGATACACCCATATAATGAAACTAGCCAACCCAATAGGCTACACTTAATTAGTAAACATTTTATGCTTGCAGCTTAAGACAATACACGATACCTACAGACGATGTTATTCTGTTCATAAAAAGCAATACAGCTCTTGGGACGACGCAATTAAAATAAGACAGAGGCGACTAGGAGCCAGCATTGTCTTCCTTCTTCTCGCCTGCCTATAATTTAGATAATAGGCTAGAAAATATTCTTTTGTCTCTCAACAGACTATCTGGTTGTTAGCCGTCGTTCGATTATTTGCCAAGAATAAGGCGCTCTGCCGGCTATCACAGAGCTTCAGTTTTATGGCGTCAATAATTCGACAAAGGGACTTGGGACTCGACGTCCTTGCAGTTAATGGTAAATTATGAGCATTATCTTGAATTGTTGCCAGCTTTGTTTATATTACAATTACTCAAATCTTGATTGTGTCGTTAATCAGAATATTACGAACAATGGCTTAGGTTTATGTTGACTGTAGTATATTTTAATACATGTGAAGAAAGTTTTTCATCGTGACAAACTACTTATATCAAATGACGTCTTACAATACATTTAAGAAAATAAAAATTAACGGGGCTTAAAGTGTGACTTGTGAGGGTCGCTTAGCGCTCAGCCTGATACGATAAATGTAATAAAATCGCGTACTTTTTTGCACTCGTTCAAAAAACAGTAAATTGCAAATAGCTGGGGATGAGAACTGGTTTTCGAGTTAGTGTATTTAAAATCTCTTTTCTTACAAAAAATTTACAAAAACTAATGTATTCCTGCTTGAAGTCGTTTTACAAGTTCAATTTTATGTGGTTATACATAAAGTTAAAAAAATATTCTTCAAGCCCAAGTTATAATAAACCTCTATCTATACTAATATTATAAAGCTGAAGAGTTTGTTTGTTTGTTTGTTTGAACGCGCTAATCTCAGGAACTACTGGTTCGATTTGAAAAATTCTTTTTGTGTTGAATAGATCATTTATCGAGGAAGGCTTTAGGCTATATAACATCACGCTGCGACTATTAGAAGCGAAGAAATAACGGAAAATGTGGAAAAAACGGGGAAAATTATTCATCTTTGAGGGCTTCCGTTGCGTGCGCTGCGTAAACGGTTCAAGATACCAAAAACATATGTATGAAAGAATTATTCCTCTTAAAATGATCTAAAAAAATGTCCGCGACAGTATATGTCTATCTTTTAAGATTAACTCACTGGAACTGTTTTTATGGGAATCAAATTTGGCCGAAATTAATGCATTATTACCAATTATTTGTTTGAGTTGTATCAACATAATAATATTATACTTTATCCAAATAAATGTGTTGTTGATTAAGAGTATGTAATTGTGAACAAAATTGTCTTTTACATCACTTATTTTCAATGAACATCTTAGAAGATATTACAATTTTAAAATAACTCCGATATAAAATTCACACGCGCCGCATGATGTGCAAAATATGACGCTGCGCCTGCCTGGCCGGCGGGCGAGAAGGGTTGCTCGGGCAGCGCGAAGGGGTTTTTTTATGGTAGCTAAAATTATCCATGACGAATCCCGCTCTTAGGCGGAGCGGGAAACAGTGTCAGACTCTTACTGAATAAACAACCTACCCCGTTCCTCCCTTGCCATAAGCCAAGGGAGGAACGGGGTCGGTTGTTTCTCTGGGAATAATCCCACAGCCCCGGTATAACGCTTTCGCACCAACCCTCGGCTGCAGGAGGCTTCGATCCTGAAGGGCCCCACAGTTTGCTGTTAGCACCTTGAGTCGACGACTTGGTCTCGGTCTGGACTGTTACCAGACAACCGGACGGCGAGCTACCCATTGCTCACCGTCCGCAAGTCAGCGTCTACGGTGGCCGGATATCGGTGGGATCGCGGCGGCGACAGCTACGGCGAGGGCGCTGTTGCCCTTGCCTTATGCTTGCCATTCTTCTTCGCTGCGGACCATGGCCTGAATCAAGGCCCGGCGCGAGAGGTCGCCGCCGCCGATCACCCCCACGAGGACACGGTGATGCTTCTCAAGCGGGGCACACTTCCACCGTGTGCTCCTGGCTAGCCACACAGTGGCGACACCCGGGCGTCTCTTCCGCAAGAATCCGGCGCAGGAATCTCCTGAACTTGCCATGTTCGGTGAGAACCTGCGTCATGCGTAAGTGAGGACACCGTGATGTCTATCCAAATCCACGCCTCAAAGACCCCTCTTTGACTTACCGCCGAGATTATGGCGTGCCCAAGGGAGGTGTAGCTCTATGAAGTACTTTTAGATAATTATGTTCTTTTAAAAACTAAATTGTCGAAAAAAAAAATAACAAAAATTGACACGGGCAAAGTCGTGGGTAACAGCTATAATTTATAAAGCTGAGGAGGTTGTTTGCAAAAATAAATATGATGCCCAAAATAACTATTCCACGCGGACGAAGTCGCGGGCACAGCTAGTAATTTATAACAAGGAATTCAGCATCATAATAATAACTATTTTTGCGTAACAGATTTCAAAAAAGTTTTTAAAATGTTGCATAAAGTGCAATTCACATTGCAATAACTCGCCTCGCTCACAGCGAGTACCACGGGCGTTCTAACTATTGTTAATGACCCACCGAGGGCATAATTACATTTTTTCACACCCCTAATAGCAATTTCACTAATTTCGTTAATTCCAAGTGCGAAAACTTACACCCGTTGTGAGAAATTAAATTCAAACTGAGGTTTCAAAAATGGTAAAAAGTTTGAATTTTAATTTATGAAAACAACACCCTGTTGCTAGAGTAAAATTACAAAAGTATTTGTATGCTAATCTCGCGAAAAGAAAATACGGGAGTATTATGCAGGTAGATAATATTATATCCTGCAAGTTGGGAAAATCGAGTAAAACATATTTGGGGTAGCCGAAACTTTTGTATAATGTGGGTAGGCGGGCATGGCAAGAGAAGCGAAAGAGACCGAATTAAATAATGATAAAAACGATCAACTGTACAAATAAACCCGTGTTCCGTTTATTTGTTAACAATTTAATCATTATTTTAAGTATTTAGAACTTCTAAATGATAACAAAAACTGGCTTTAAATATTTAAGCTTTTATTTGGTTATCAGACCTTTGTATCGACGAAAATAGAACCCACTTTTTGCTCCAAACAAAATATTTATTCGTACTCTCTGATTACGAAATTAATGTTTAAAGTTGGTAACTTTTCGCAATGATTGTAAAACAAAACCGGCAAATCATTTGAAAAGCGGCTCTCTGCCAGGCTCAATTACTTTTTAAAAGATAGACGAGGCTTTTATAACTTTTCTAGGGTGTTTCATTAAAAATTTCCTCAAAGGGACCGGAGCTTGTCTCATTATTATATAGGATTTGAAGAGGACAAGGTGCTACGAACGACGAAACTCCGGTACAGTTTACCTTAGGCGAACGTTCAGGCTGAAACGAGTTGCTATTAATATTTAATGTTCCATCTTTGTGCCATTTTTTTGCTGCGTATTTAATATTTGGTTCGTGCCACTGGGAGTGTCATAGAAAAATTTGCCGCAAAAATAAATCCATCGATAATAATATTTGTGAAGTTTTGGCAGTTTTTCATTAAGCAAACTTTTAATATGACTGAAACTAATTTCAGTTAACGTGAAAAAAATATACTCGATCAAATCTCAGAACTTTTTAATTAAGTGTAAAATTGATTGTTAATTAGAGATTTTATTTTTGAAGACTTGTTTGGTTTGATTGAGTGTTGTGTTGAAAAACCTTTCGTCTCATAAAGGCGATGCGGTATGGCCAAATAATTACGAACTGGCTCACGGTAGAATCTTTGATGCTTTAATCAGGTGAGGACGGGCATCCCCGCCCACTGGCGTAATTAGAATGTCTCCTTGTATAGCCAGCACCTTTAACATGCGACTGAATAACGAACGACACTTAATTTGATGCTGATGAGGTGTCATCATCACTAGATGGCGTTGGGATCAGTAATTAAAAATTGCAAGATGTTAGAACAAGGATTTTTTTGTTTTTATTCTTTTGTGTTAGTTTTATCAGTTTTCTATGCTAAAGCTAAAAGAATTCATAAATCATCGGTTGGATTTAACTGTCTAGCGGGATGAAAATAGAACAAGATATAGCTAATTGCATTAAAATTTTGGCTTTGATCTCGCTCGAATTATTAACTCAAATGTTCAAATGTTTTTCAAATATATTTGAGTACTCGTAATTCAAGATTGTTTTCAAATAATGGAACTTAAAACTCTTCAACATATTGGTTTTAAATTTACTACAATGCTTTTTTTTTACTTTTTAACAAAATCAAAAACTGATATTTCAAGTCTGTAGTCATGGATTCAAAACTTCATGGATTTGAAAACTCCATGGAAAAAAATAAAGATTTTTAAGGGAAACTGATTTTTTGTGCCATTTATTGTTTTTTTTTTTATGCAGTTTTCAGAATTTGGTACATGAATATAAGTGCTTTAACTTTAAAAATCGTCTGAGTGCAAAACCAGGATTAACAATACATTGTATAAAACAAAGTTGCTTACCGCTGTCCCTATGTATGCTTAGATCTTTAAAACTACGCAACAGATTTTGATGCGGCTTTTTTAATAGATAAAGAGATTCAAGAGGAAGGTTTGTGTGCATTAAACATGCAATATCAGTACCCGTGCGAAGCTAGGGCGGGTTGCTCATTATACATATTTTTTAATTTGTAATAGAAATTTTAATTTGTAAAAGAAGACGTCTTCACCTATAAATTCAAGTCGGTATAGTTTAGCTTAGTTGTAAGAGCAGGACGGAAGTTCGGAGGTCCCTTTCTCCCGTACTAATGATGCACATTGCAATTACAGCAGCTTACAGCGCACAATTACAAACACCCATCTATTATTACGCGCTCTATTGTGCGCATTTGCTTAATTTTACTTTCTGTTTCGCGTGCACAAAGGGGGCGCACTAATACCGATTTCAGAGACACTGATTGTTTAGACTATGAAGATATTAACACTTTAATTAAACAGCACTTGCTACACTAAATTCTGTGAATTAGAGCAGTAAATGGTCCTATGAGAATAGTATAAAATCGAATATTATAATTGTAGTTACCTAAATCTTTTTCGCTCCGGATGTATTATACGCCGCTAAATTTTGATTGTGTTAAACGAAATTAAGTTTGTTAAGTAAACATCAGCTGACCGAGTCCAATTACCTGTAGGTACTTTTCGGTCGTTGCATGTTAATTACCTACAGATCATTGAACTCGATCAACTGATGTTTACTTAAAGAAATTAATTTCTTACAAGTGTACATTACTTTGAGTTTTACAAAAAAAATACTTACTTTATTTTTCAATTGTATCTTTAAAAATCCATAGTATTTAATGTACCGGATTAAAATGATTAAAATTTAGTAGTTTATATTGAAACATTTTCTATTAAAAATAACAATTTCTATGAATTTATAATTTCCAGGACTAAAATGTCACTGAGTCTGTCAATCATAGATTTAAAATTAGGACAGGGCTGACTCTCTGGGGATTTTCGGCAGCTTTTTTCGTGTATAATTTATGTGGTCGAATTTTAAAGAGAAATTTAAAATCATACTAATACCACCCACGTTGGTTCGATAGATACTGTTTTAAACTTTTTAATACCGTAATTAGAGACATAATTGAAAGACAATAGGTGTGTGGACACCGGTGTTTTCTTGGAAATTAAAAAAAAAGATTCATGCCACTTCAAAGTTACTTCGCACTACCGATACTCGTTTCTTCGTCAAATGACACGAGTGATCCCGAAGGTTTCCGAGCGTTCCTGAATATTAAAGACTAACTTTTTAACCTGAATAAATCGCACTCATCCCTACCCTTACTGTCTATGTCAACGCTGTCAAAACACATTTGTTTGTAGACAAAGAGACTGATAAATTCACACTGTTTTTTTTTTTCTGAAGTAACTCATTAGAGACGATTTTGTTTATTTAGGTCTGTGTAATAAAAAAAAAAAACAAAGTTAAATATTTTACTTCAAATATAAATCCAAGATAAAAATAAAATGTGTCAATATTTTTACACCTGATTGGACTGTGTGGCGACTGTCTGTTAAAGATTTCACAATAATTTACTTACATATTTAAGATAATTTACTTATTTCATAAGTAAATTCCTTAAAATAAGATCTACCTTTCGACTACCGTAATTACAGAAACAATTATAAGCTCTAGGTTTGCGGACACCGGTATCGCGCCGCTGACGACTTAGGCCTGGTCCGGACGGCCGGACTACGAGCTACCCATTGCTCGTCGTCCGTAAGCACAAACACCTGGTCTGCACCTGCTGCAGGCTTTGCAACCCAAAGAAGTTAACGCTGTATGTTAAGGACGTCCTTCTAACCTTGCTGGCCCTTGATGACGCTCTGAGATGGTCTCTTCGGACCTAAGGGTTCTCGCTAAGTCGCTACATATTTCGGCATTCAAGGATTGCTGTGACGGCCAAATCGGGTCACATTATTTTTAATCTGTTTATTTCGGTTTCTAAGGGCTTTTTAGAACGTCACACTGGGTCTATTATTTTATATTTATTATGATTTTAGATTATTTAACAATGATTTCCCCATGACGGCCCATTCCCTCTCTTAGAGAGGAGGCCTGTGTCCCTGCAGTGGGAACATTAAAAAGGCTGATGATGATGATGATGATTTCCCTTCCATAACTGACAACGATACAAGGTATACCTTTAAGATAAAATAACCCAAACGTTTCAAGAATAAAATTAGGTAGGCCGAATATTTACGCCTCAACTTAATAATCAATTTATTGTATTAGATACATTAGTAAGTTTTTTTTTTAATCGTAAATAAACATATTGTATAGGAGTTATGTGTTTTTTTAATATTTACAAATAGACAGCTTGGCATCGTAAAATAATTTGAACATAACCTAAAATAAAACCTTTAAAACATTTATTTTATTTGTTCACGAAATAACGTTATTTTTATGAATTATTCAATAAATTCTCTTCGAAAGCCAATTCAATATACTAAATGAATCTGAATTTTTCAGCAAAATAAACCCTAAACCTAAATCGAATTTAGTTCTAGATCCATTTTCAAAATGTCTCTCCAGGTCTATATCAAGGGATGCATAAGTGTTTACTTACGGAGTTCTCGCATATCAAATGGAAAATTTACATACATCACTGAAAAAACGATAAAAGTGACAGTTAATCGAATCTCTGAACAGACGTGAAGCGTCCACTACATTCGGCTTACGGCGCTCAAATAAAAAACGGGTACTGAATTGCTTTTCCCCGAAAACGATTGTGTGAATGAGTGAGACTCTTTTCAAAGGGTGCACACAACGCGATCCTTTTCACGTTGTGTGTGTAACTATGAAGTGATTTGTCCGCGGGTCATTTTTTATGGCGTTACGTGTAATATGATGCGCTGTTAACCGGCCAGTATTAAAAACACGTTTTTGTTGTGTATGGGTGAGATTCCATTTGTGAATTTAAGTTTTTTTTTTGTTTTTGTCTGCTTGCATTGTTCTCTACCTCTACGTAATGTTAAATTCATATTTTTGTTCATTTGGTATTTATGCAAAAAGTTTTTGCTTGCTGTGCCTCATTTTTACCCAGGTATAGTACGAGGCAAATAAGTTGAACCAAAATGGCTGTTGTTGCTTTGATTAAGCACAGCCCATCGTTATGATTGAGACCCGAAAATCTGTGATGGTGATTAAAGATCGATCGCCATTTTGGATTAACTTACATGATTAATGTTGGTACAGGACGGTCGTCGGATCTTGGCGAGTTTGAAGTCAGGCTCTGCGAATTTTAGCGCTTGAAATCTCGTAAGACAATAAATGTTTTAAACAAATAAATGCAATTTCCAGTTGTTATTCCTGTTAAAAGCTGTTATTGGCATATATTTTTTTAAAACCTTTTTTTTTATACGAGTTTTCAAGCCCTAAAATTCGCAGTACCTAACTCCAGACTCGCCAAGATCCGGCAGCCGTATTGTATTTTACTTTGTTTTTTTAAATATAACAATACATAAGCTAATAAACTTTTTATTCTGTAACACTGATTCGGATTGCATCACAAACGAAGGTGAATTGCAAAATTCTGTAACAAATCCGCAAAGATATAAAACTCCATCTAGGTTTAAAACAATTTTAATCCACCTTACTAACTTTGTCGTTGGAGAATAAACACCGAGCGGCATTTTTATAAAAAAAAAAAAAATGAAATCCTCCTTCCTTTGGCGAGTTATCTTTCGAATCGTACAATATTCAGATGGAGTAGGATTTGTGAGTTTAACTTTTTCCAGTTATTATTCATAAATGCAAAGGCTCTAGATATTAGGAGAACTCACTTCAGAAGTTGAAGGATTGGATTTGCGAGTTGGATTGGATCTTGTCAATATAACATTGAACTGGGCCTGATGCTGCCTTTGATACGATCAGGTTTTATTTCGTTGGTGTTGGCGTTCGTGGTTTATTCAATTCGCGGTAATGAAATAAATTTTTGGTATCTAGTTGTGTTTTAGTTCTGAAAACTAATATGGGACTGTTTTTTTTTTTTTTTTTGAGAAATGTATATTTTTTGATAAATATAAGAACCAAAATATAGAAATATCTTGTGCCAGCGGCTTCGCTGCATTTTTAGCGTACGTTTGCACCATGTTTGCACTTTGAACTTAAATTTTGGCAGGTTTTTTCTTAGAGGAAAAAGAAGTTGTGAAAGAGTTTGTGTACGTTCTTACGTTACGTACGTTATTTACGTTATTTAATGCGAAAACAGAAAACCGGGGCCTGGAACAAAGGCGGGCGGGATTTGTCATTCGATGATTTTTTCCGCCATAAAAAAAAACTTGCCACTCATTCCTGCTCTTCCCTAAAACGCAAAAAGTCATAAGATGATTTCCGACTATAAAAAAAAAATTGTCAGTAAGACACATTTAATAAATCCCCTACTTATTTAAATATAAAGAGTGCTTTTAATTTATGCGTTTTTGACGGTCTGCTGCAAAGCCGATGCGGTGCGTTAGTCGTACTGCTTAAGCCTTCGTATTTTTCATAAAAAGCGCGCGATACGGCAACGAAACGGTCGACAACAGGACGGCAACATCACAAGCACAATTCGGTGTTGAATAGTGAGGTGTTGAATGGCGCATCACTGGCATACAAACGCACGTTAGCCAGATACGTTTTCAATTTAGGCGTTTGTTGTCGGATTGGTAACATACTGCAACCAGCCGCGCCGTCCGGTCGTCTGTTAAGACCGAGTCCAAGTCGTCAACGGCGCGAACCGTTCCCGCGCGCCTCAAGGAGTTGTCAGCAACTGTAGGGGCCCTTCAGGGTCGAAGCCTCCTGGAGCCTAGAGGGTGGTGCAAACTGTTACCTCGACTCCAGGAATAAGGCAAGGAAGGTACGGGGTAGGTTTTTTAGTCAGTAAGAGTCTGACACTGGTCTCCCACTCCGCCCAAGAGCGGGTTTCGTCATTGGATGATTTTCACCTACCATAAAAAAAAAGCCGGCTACGGCACGGTATGAACGGTCTAAAGTGAAAACACCCTTATATTTTTATTCTATTAGGCAATAATTATTATATTATTATTATTATAGCTAGCCTGTGCTGTCCCACGGCTAGGGGAAGGCCTCCCTTCATTCCTTCCAGTTATCTCAGTTACTCGCTTTAGGCAATTATTGTATTTTATTTTCAAATATCGAGCATTACCATAAAGTTCGATATTTAAAAATATAAAGGTGTGCGATAAGACCCATTGTACATTTAGATTTTTTGTAAATATTTATTCTGTGCTCATTCAATACGTCAATATAATAATGAATCGATATTCTTTCTTTCCAGGACACGCCTGCGATGTGGAACACATAAACTGAAGTAGAATGAAGATGGACGCTTTGATGCGTTCGGTTCGAAGCGTCATGGCTTTCCTCTGGATTCTCGTGGGATTGGGAGCTGTCCACGCTGTCAAAGTTGTCATAGAACCACTGCCTAAAGGTAAGTCCATACTATACCTAGCAATGCTGAATAATTATTGAATAAATATTCTTGTGTCATAAAAATCGCTATACTAACGACCCGCCCCAGCTTCGCCCGGGTGCAATGCTGATATTAAATATATTACGCATGTATTATATATATAAACCGTCCTCTAAAATTACTCTATCCATTGAAAAAACTGCATCAAAATCCGTTTAAAAATATAAGCATACATATGCGATAGACAGCGGGAAGCAACTTTGTTTTATACTATGTAGTGATTTCAAATAAATGTGCATTCTCTTTAGATAAAGATTTGTACGTTTTATAAAAACTTTTACGGTTTTCAAAGGAGTTTCCAGAAGAATTCATTTTAAACACGTATCTAATTTTGAAGACAGCAACAGTAAAAATGCACATAAAAACAAAGGAGGTTCTAACCTGTCGCTCACAGAGGGTAGAAAGAATCGAGCACCCGGTCTTAATTTAGCTTTTTTTTTAGTTGAATTCGTAGACCGTCACCCCTAAAGTTCTCCCCCAGATGTTGGTACGACCGACTTGTCTTTAGTTTCGTTTAATTTCCCATGTTTCTTGTCGAGACGTTTATTACGGACTTGCTCACCCACACCAGCAACATCCAACCAGAACAAAAGTTTGTTCACTGGCAGTAATAACCAGGTATATTTTGGAAAAGAAATTTTAGATCTGAATTTAGAAATTAAATCAGTTTTGGTTTGATTACGGATATAAAATAATTTCGAATTATCCGTTAGTTTCGAATAGTTTCGGTTACTGATCTAATACGGAGAATCGGTATTAAAACCTATTACAAAAGTATAAAATAAATAGCAAGATTTGTTATTTTATTTCTAGTTTAGTCTCAATTATTGCCAGATAAAATAAATGAAATCTGTCGTCATCTGTAATGTAGACCGTTTAATCCAAAAACTGTACTTCGGTGACTCCACTTTTATCCGCAATCTTCTATCGATATCGGTTACGATTACGGATATTTTTTTATTTCGGATATTCGGTAGTTTGGTTATGGAACTCTAAACATCCCTGTTAATAACCATTTGGAATAAATTTTTATTCGAAGCTCTTCGCTGTCTATTTTCGGACTGTGCCGCCGCCACGACGCTTTATTGTTTTCGCATTAATTTACAGTCCACAGCTGCGGGTAACGCGGATTTCTAAGGAGTTTTTATCTGTCCCTTCAGTATTCTTTCTTTTGAAAGTGAGAGCTCCTATTAATATTAATTAAAAGTTTGAATAATTGAACGGATTCGGAATTGTCCTTCGTTGTTTGGTTTCCACTGACAGTAAATCACGACAATAATTAAAACTCAAGAGTCAGTTTATTATTCAGTGTTTGTAAGTGACAGATATTCTCACCCTAAATTGAGAATATCTCAATTCTAAATATAAGGTCTTTTACGTATGAAATGATAGTTTAATGAAACTGCACACTTTGAACTGAGTTATCTGCAGATAGACTTGGAATTAGAAATTGAAATTAAACCTTTTTTTATGTTTTTTTATTTTTAAATAAGTATCTTTATACTTAAGTTTTTTTTTTAACTTTAAGCGGTTTTTAAATTCAGCCAGTGCCAATTTTCTGAAAATTATATTGATTTAGTTTTTTATTCAATTTGAGTAACTTTGAGTTTGATTCAAATGCATATGTAGCACATTCGACTGTTGTTGTATTAAATTGCGACACCATATCGAGTCAGCGTCCTCAATTCTGTTTTACTGACACTGTAACACATAAATGACTACATGTTGTCTAGATGAATGATCCACTTGATATCCTATCAAATTTAGGTACGTAAAAATATCCACTAAGAATCAGTTTGTGAATAATTTAAACTGCCAAAAATACTGGGACTTGGAGCGTGTTTGAGAAACCTCCTTTCCCGCGGTTGAAACCGTTGGTAAAGGCTAGTCCTGCTGGTATACAGAAATAGTATAGTACAAATTGTGCAAGTTTTTTAATATTTAAATTCCATATGTAAAGACTCAATATTTATAATTCGTATGACCATTATTGCCTTCCTTAGTTGATGAAAAACATTGTTGGAGAATATAGAACATATTTTAGAAAATAAAATGGTAAGAGTAATCAACTAAATAATTAAAGCAACCTATAAACAACTCGGAAAGCAAGTCACGAAACGAAGGTACAATTAAGAGCTCGCAGTCGGCATATAAAACACGAAGACGCATTCTTTTTGCAATGTTTCAGGTAATTACTGAAGCAAAAAAACGTTGGCACATAAAATTCTTCATTGATTTACACAAACAAAGTTTACGTCAGTGTGTGTATCTTTTACTTAGCATCTGCTTGTCTGTGTGTGTGCATGTTGCAGTGTCATTGCAAATCCATGAAGAATTCGCCGTCATTTGTTTTTCTTAACATCCTGTGAATGAGTTTTAGTGCCGTCAAGCAGACAAATTAAAAAAGGAATGTCTGTTGAATACGTGATGTTCAACTTTAGGGTACAGCAATTAAAAAAGAAAAAAAAACAGAATCCTTACAGTATCACAAACTGTAGGGGCCCTTCAGGGTCGAAGCCTCCTGGAGCCGAGGGTGGTGTGAAACTATTACCGCGGCTCTAGGAATAAGGCAAGGAAGGTACGGGATAGGTTTTTTAGTCAGTAAGAGTCTGACACTGGTCTCTCGCTCCGCCCAAGAGCGGGTTTCGTCATTCGATAATTTTCACCTACCATACAAAAAAAATCACTTTGTTGTCTATCTATGTGCCAAGATCCTTTATCTCAAAATCGCGTGGATATATCGAATTTATTTATTAAAACTCTATGCCCAAGTAAAAAACATAATACGCGTACTAAATGCTTTGGGCGAACAGAAATTAAAACTCTCTGTGAAAAAATAAAAGAAGCTGTGCAAAATTTAATCTTCTAGAGTAACGAAAATAAAAATATCGCTTTGTAAGTCATAAAAAATATTGACTCTTTTGAGGCGATCAAAATTTATAGAAAACTGTAATTTAAATTTGGCATAAAACAAGGTTTTATAGAATAATAGGAATTAATCTGAAAACAATGTTAGTTTATGTCACGTACGTATTTCGAAAAAATCTTCGAAACTCGATTCGGAAATTGAACTATTTACATGAGTAAGTTTTTATGTGTGTTGTTTCCCTCATATACGTACAAAACGATTTGGGAACACTTTCATTGTGTGTACAGCCAAGGAGTGGAATTCCTTGCCGTAATCTGTGTTTCCTGATGGCTACAATCAGGGAATCTTTAAGTCAACAGTGAATAAGTTACTCCTAGGTAAGCACGCTCCATTGTCGACCGCATCGTCGCTTTCAATCAGGTGAGATAGCGGTCAAGCGCGAACCTATAATCAATAAAATAAAAGAAACCCACAGTGCGCGTATCCGTCTCGCTTTTGCCAAGATTTTGAATTATGGTCATGATTCCCGACAAGCGTATTATTTATTTTTCCTTGTCAACTAAAGCCATCTTTTAGGTAGCTTATACCGTGTTAACACAAAATCTTCCTTCTTACAGTAAATTCTAATTGTCCGCAGAGGTATTTTCCTTACCAGTTATTACCACAGTAAACGCGATTTAAAAGCATTTTACGATGATTACTACTTCCGTATTCAGCATAACGTTTGAAATAGAATGTGATAATTGCGTGCACAGTATATGCAAGCATAAAAATTTCACATAAATATCGTATGAATGTAAAGTAGTTAATTTACACATAATACGTTTTACGTGAAGTTCTGAAAGGCTTGCTGTTAGTAAATACTGATTTTGAAAGGTCTTTTGGAGTTGATAGTGGTTTGCACTTTCATATTGTAATGGTCGCTCTCACAGACCGGTACAAAACGAATCAAATGCGCCCAATTTCGAGCAGAAAACCACACTGTAGCGTGGTCCAAGTGTAAAGGTTATTTGATTTTTTTATAGAATTTCATAAAATAAAAGTAGTGCATTAGTGAATCAACATAGAACAGTAAGCAGATTAACTATTTTCTTTATAAAGTGTTTTTTTTTTAATAAAATGAATACCTAATTATTTTATATGAACAATACGTACATAAAAAAATGTGTTTAAAAGCATAATTTTGTTTATAATATTTGTTACTTTTTGTGCAGGCGTACTCATTGCCAAACAAGCGTGTCTTCGACATAGTCTCTAACCTTGTAATATGCTTTTTTGGTTAGGATCGCTTGTATCACACATTTTATTATTTATATTTTCTTTGTCGATGGTAAAAGCTAGCCCTTGGGGCTCACGAAGTGTCAAAAAGGTTTTCAGATAGGTCTTTATACAATTACTTAACACTCAGACTCCTAATTTGAGAGTTTAACCCTAAATGGGTCCAAATTATAACTGGCAACAAAGTTATTACATTTTCACCGTTTGAAGTACTCTGCTGCTGCAGTGAAAGCACCAGCATATCATGATGATATAAGTAGATGGTATGGCAGGAATATTGATTGACGCAAGTAGTTTTCTAGTGTATCGTTAAATCTAATGACGCGGAGGAAGATCTTTTTTTGATATTTGTATGTACATAAATAAATAAAAAAAATCATTAAAGAGTCTCCCTACTTTGATAAGAAAATTTTTTTTTTTTAACATAATTCTAAGTTAAAAATTTTTAGGAAAAACATTTCCACATTTCCACGTGTCGTTTATTTTACGTGTGTATGAGCATTTTATTTTAGAAAGTTGAAAGTTGCAGTTTTTATATAAGGTATAATAAAAATAAATATCAGTGTTCAAATTTAGGAATATATATATAACGTCAATTGTTTTGATTCATAACTTTGTATGTACTTCTATTAGTGTCCCAATAATATAAAATAAATAAGCTCACTTCAACATAAATAAAAGTGATATTACTTCTGCGAATATACAGGATAATGCTGTTTGTTTAACTTTCAAGGAAAATCAGTGAAGTATCAAGGAATCGAGAAATCGCAATATCAACCCACTCGATTAATATAAATTTCTTCTATCACATCGTAATATTGAAAATCTATTGTGGTTCATGTTAATGCTGCGTAGATTCGTAGAAAGTGTTTACTCTTTTTGTTTTAAAATCTTGTTTTTGAAAACATTATTTTCTTACTAACAGCCTCATCCAGTATGCAGAAAATGATAAATGTATAATTATTATGTACTATTACTAGCTGTGCCCGCGACTTCGTCCGCGTGGAATAGTTATTTTGGGCATCATATTTATTTTTGCAAACAACCTCAGCTTTATAAATTATAGCTGTTACCCACGACTTTGCCCGTGTCAATTTCTGTTATTAATTTAGACAATTTAGTTTTTAAAAGAACATAATTATCTAAAAGTACTTCATAGAGCTACACCCTCCACTTGGGCACGCCATAATCTCGGCGGTAAGTGCCCTCTTTGAGGCGTGGTTGGATAGACATCACGCAGGACATGACGCAGGTTCTCACCGGACATGGGAAGTTCAGGAGATTCCTGCGCCGGATTCGTGCGGAAGAGACGCCCGGGTGTCGCCACTGTGTGGCCAGCACGGAGGACACGGTGGAGGTGTGCCCCGCTTGAGAAGAGAATCGCCGTGTCCTCGTGGGGATGATCGGCGGCGGTGGCCTCTCGCGCCGGGCCTTGGTTCAGACCATGGTCCGCAGCGAAGAAGAATGGCAAGCGGTCGCCTCCTTCTGCGAAGCAGTAATGCTCGTAAAGGAGGAGGCCAACCGCAAAAGGCAAGGGAAGAAGGGCCCTCGCCATAGCCGTCGCCGCCGCGATCCCGGCGATATCCGGCCACCGTAGACGCTGGCTTGCGGACGGTGAGCAATGGGTAGCTCGCCGTCCGGTTGTCTGGTAACAGTCCCGACCGAGACCAATTCGTCGACGGCCCGCACTGCTCCCGCGCGCCTCAAGGCGTTGTCAGCAAACTGTGGGACTCTTCAAGGTCGAAGCCTCCTGCAGCCGAGGGTTGGTGCGAAAGCGTTATACCGGGGCTCTGAAAATAACGCAAGGGAGGAACGGGGGAGGTTGTTTAGTCAGTAAGAGTCTGACACTGTTTCCCGCTCCGCCCAAGAGCGGGATTCGTCATTGGATGATTTTTACCTACCATAAAAAAAACCACTCCCCGCCGCCCGCAAGCAACCCCTCTGCTCGCCCGCCGGCCAGGCACAGCGTCATATTTTGCACATCATGCGACGCGTGTGAATTTTATATCGGAGTATTTTAAAATTGTAATATCTTCTAAGATGTTCATTGAAAATAAGTGATGTCAAAGACAATTTTGTTCACAATTACATACTCTTAATCAACAACACATTTATTTGAATAAAGTTTAATATTACTATGTTGATACAACTCTAACAAATAATTGGTAATAATGCATTAATTTCGGCCAAATTTGATTCCTATAAAAACGGTTCTAGTGAGTTAATCTTAAAAGATAGACATATACTGTCGCGGACATTTTTTTAGATCATTTTAAGAGAAATAATTCTTTCGTACATATTTTTTTGGTATCTTCTACCGTTTTCGCAGCGCACGCAACGGAAGCCCTCAAAGATGAATATTTTTCCCCGTTTTTTCCACATTTTCCATTGTTTCTTCGCTCCTATAAGTCACAGCGTGATGTTATATAGCCTAAAGCCTTCCTCGATAAATGATCTATTCAACACAAAAAGATTTTTTCAATTTGAACCAGTAGTTCCTGAGATTTGCGCGTTCAAACAAACAAACAAACTCTTCAGCTTTATAATATTAGTATAGATTCGCGTCAGTCACGGATTTGTTGGGATGTGAGCAAGTCACAGTGGGCAGTGAGCAAAAAAAAATTGTCTGCTCCACCACCAATAAATCTCAATTTTCGTGAACTCAAAACATCTTACAAGTATTTTGGACTCCTCCTTTCCTTTTCAGTTGCAAGATAAGTCTTTCCACAAGAAAAAAATGGACATACATGACATGTGTTTTGCTTATGGAAGCTATACACATTTCCACTTTTTTACATATACTACAGAATCACCACTTAAGTCACACAGATATGTACACTATACCAACCAAACTACACAACATGACCCAAATCAGTATAACAAAGCAAATTCATCAACATGATGCATAGCCGTCTATCTGGCATGAACTTGTCCCACACTGGCACATCGTCTGGTGCCTGCAGGCATAGATCTACTGCTGCCAATTAAAACTATAGATGGTAACATGTCGCCAACGAATGGCCGATACGGACCGTTTTATATGCTGCCCGCAACTGAATAATGTACAGGGTGCTTTATGTGTGTTCTTAATTTAAACTTGTCTTAATTCTATTTATATTGAATTAAATTAGCAAGCACAACACATAACACACCAAACAACTAACACGATAATAACTAACTAATGAAGTAATTATTGTATTTTTTTATATTTATTTATTAGGTTTTTTTTATTATTCAATTTTTTTATTGAGATGACTAATAAGGTTTTCGATGATGTAGGAGTTTTAGTTTTTACAAATTGAAATTATTATTATCATTTTAGTAAAATGTGTTTTTGTAGTTTATAAAAAAATATAGCTGCATGACCCATCAGCAGCCCTCCTTTACAGACGCAAACCCTTGGCCCTAATTGGCTTCGACCTTGTACAGTAGTTTAAAAAATCTATGACGAATTCCATGATCAAGACAAGTGAGGACATAAAAGGAAGAGTTTAGGGGACAAGTCGACACCAGTCAAATCAAATCAAAGAAAAGTGTTTTGAATTCTTTATAAATTTTTATCAAACCTTATAAAAGAAATAAACTTTAATGAAATGCTAATTTTCTCATTGGATACTTAGCATTATTAAATTATTATCGCCTCCTTTCTTTTAGGACCATAAAACGTAAATCTAACAAAGATTCTGGGGCTTTTACTTAACTTTAACGACAATGCCTGAGTTTAAAGGTTAGCATTAATTACATTTTGTACTGTTCTGGGTAATTTCATGGTTCGCTTTCACATTTTGCTTACATTGTTTTAAGTTGATATTGAGTGTTCGCGTAAAAGATATGGCCACTTCACTTCTGTTCGCCTTAATTTGGACACCCCTCGGTATGAATACAAAGTCACGTTTTAGGATAGAGGAATACGACGTTGATTTGATGTAGCGCAATAGCAAAGTTCAGCTGTTACTTTATTTTGTAGTGAATTCGTGTAGCAAACAATTTAATTTATCATTTTATTGTTTTTGTATTTTACTTGCATTAAATTGCGCTTTATAAAATGGTTTAATAGAATCTCGTAGGTACATATAAAAGTTTTACCTTGAGGTTTAACAGAGGGTTATATAGAAGAATATGACTAAGAGAATGGAGGGCTTGAACAGGCTTATGTCAAAAGCAAAATAATCTTATTCCAAATTAACCATTTTCAGGCAATTTCGAAACGTCAAGAAGTCAGTCTGTCCTAAAAAAATGATACTAATTGCACATTTTAAAGCATAGAACTCTATGGAGAAGAATATGCAAGAAACACCATGGACACTCTTTTCAATCATGATAAGTATTACAAATATCTCGGTTACATGTTTCTTGTCTATATACTAATATGTGAGAACAATGTAAATAATATTAATATAAAAACAATCTAAATATTGATATTAAAATTATCCACTGACACCAAAGAGAAGACCAATCTCAACTGACAGCGCCCGTTCACAAGCATGACGCATGTGAAAGGGCTTATGCCCGTTAGCAAGTTAGACGTGTGTAAAAAGGGTGCCAGGGTTATATTGGATTGGGTGGGTTACCTTAGCCAAATGCTTAGTGATCGCTGAGCAAGTGGCAACACGTAGTGAGTTTTTTTTTATGGTGAGCAAAAATCATCCAATGACGAATCCCGCTCTTGGGCGGAGCAAGAAACAATGTCAGACTCTTACTAAGTAAACACCCCACCCCGTTCCTCTTTGCCCTTCGCACTGGGGCCAAGCCTTCCTTTAAGAAAGAGACCCTGGGCCCCCGTAGGCTTCAACCCTTTTGGAGAGTCCCTACGGTTTTGCTGGCAGCTCCTACACAGGGCGAAGTACCGTAGAGATCAGCGGATAGAGTACCTAGACGCGTACCACGATGACTGGTTCTAGTTGAAGCGGGAGAAAAATGCCTAAAAGGACTTGAGGGAAGCCAAGCTGTGAGATAGTCACGACTGGAGAAAATAATACTTATACTTATCGAATTGGATGTAGACTAAAAAATCCTTTTTTTTTTGCGAACTGATTTATTAAAAGTACCGTACATACCATATGTTGTACAATATGATTTTTTTAATCACTTATTGTAAAAATCTCAAAATTATAAATATGCTTTTTTTTCAATACCTATCTTAATTTACCTATCAGATTTCTTTTTTCGAATCATTAACTAATGTTTATTTTATTTCCGTGTCATTGATAGAGGTGAAAACCTTTTGGGTTGCCTTCAATGTATTAGCATACGTAAAAAGCCGGTAGGGACGACAAACTTGTAACTTTCCCTCAAAAAATACACAAATTTTGTTTAGAAACACTCTGTTTTTGTTTACCGAGGGTCCCGGCCTGTGGGGAGACGATTTGTGACACTGAAACAAATGACGCGCGCCCCCATGCTCGATTGACGACGTGACATGACCAAAACTGTAGCTACCTAGGCTAATACTTCTAACTGGGTAATAAATGTTCTCGAAAAGGATTTTATTTTGATATTAAAACAATATAAAATCATTACAAGAGTACCTATTTATTTTTGTCACACTTATAATATAAGATTGAAAAAAATGTGAGAATGTTTGTTACTTTTTCACGCACAAACGTCTAAACGGTTTTGAATGCAATCTGACTCATGGATTAAGACGACATGGATAAAGGCTTGAGCAGTGGTGGCCGAGTGGTAACGGCCCCGACTTACGAGTCGTAGGTCGCGGTTTCAAACCCAGCCAGGCGCATTACTTTGTGTAATTTATTTCATCACCACTGCTCTCAAAACGGTGAAGGAAAACATCGTGAGGAAACCGGCATGTCCTAGAACCAAAAATTCGAAGACATTTGACATCCACCAATCCGCACTGGGCCCGCGTGGTGGATTATGGCCCATTCCTTCTCCTAGAGAGAGGACGCCTGTGTCCCTGCAGTGGGAACATTAAAAGGCTGATGATGATGATGATTGATAAAGGCTTGGAATAGAAGATATAATTTTAATTCTTTTTATACCAGAGATTTGTTCTCTTGAGAACATATTCATCTAGTAAACATATACATGATAAATACTGAATTTAATAATTCATCATTGGCACTAGAGTACTGCGAATGATCAAAAGGGGCGAAACTCCATAAAAACTTTTCCTTCCATCTCCCAACTAAAAACCGAAGTAAAAGTACAAGTTGGGTATCTCCCGTTAATGATAAATAGTCTTAAATATTCGAAGTAGGTACTAACGAGATAGCGTGGAGTGGAACAGCTGTTATACATCCCACGCCGGTGGTAAGAAACAACTAAGATGTAATGGGTAATAATGGGTTTACGCCTTAGGCTACGTGCCAAAAACCCACTCGTATTTATGCACTACCGAGATTTTACTATCAAACAGTGTAGAGGATTTTTGTTTAATGGTGCGCAAAAATCATTCAATGACTAATCCAACTTTTAGGCAGAACGGGAAACAGTGTCAGACTCTTACTGACTAAATACCCCTCCCCATTCCTTCTTTGCCCTTCGCACTGGGACCAGGCCTTCCTTTCAGAAAGAGACGCTGGGTCCCAGTAGGCTTCGACCCTTTTGCAGACTCCCTACGAACAGTGTAGAGAATTCGCTAGTTGCTTCGCTTAGATATGAACTTTTGAATGTATCGACAGGATATAACAGCAGCACTCAACTGGTGGAGCCTACCTAAGAAACTTTTTTTTTCAAAATTATAGTGGTTGTTTCCCCGCTTGGGTGGAGCACTGCCGAGTCCTCGTGGGCGCGTTAAGCGGCGGCGAACTTTCGCCCGAGCTCTGGTTCAAGCCATCAGGGCGGCAGGTGCTTTCTTCTGCAATGCCGTAATGCTAGCAATGGAGGCAGCTATCGAAACACCAGCCACCGTACGCGCGGGCTTGAGAATAACGAGCAATAGGTAGCTCGCCGTCGGACCATCCGTCCGTCTGGATCAAACCTAAGCCGTCGACAGTGCGTAATATTCTACGCGTGCCGCAAAGAGATGACAACAAAACCATAGAGGTTCAACAGAGCCAAAGCTTATTGGAGCCAGAACGCAAAATGCAACTAAGGGAATGTTCCTTCAGTTGCTGGTTTTAATAAGTTAAAGTCTGACTCACTCCCGCTCCACTACTCCACGCATTGCTATATATTATACTAGCGACCCGCCCCAGCTTCGCACGGGTACTGATATCTAATATATTATGCATGTATTATACAAATAAACCTTCCTCTTGAATTACTATATCTATTAAAAAAAACCGCATCAAAATCCATTGCGTACTTTTAAAGATATAAGCATACATAGGGCATAGCAACTTTGTTTTATACTATGTAATGATGATGATTATAGATTAATTTGATGAAGTCGTTAAAAGTTAAGTTCTTCCAGCCCGTGTGGCTACTTTGATTTACATAACAACGAAAAAAAAATTGCTAGTCCTCAAACCTAAAACAATTGCAGTTCAGCTTACCCTTAAGTAAGAACGAGCGTAAAGATAAGAACAATAATTCTTTTTCCAAATTAAAAAAGTGCAAATAAAAAAAAAAGAAACGAATTTATTTTTTCAGTTAATATACTTAGTGACGAAAGCGTTTTATCATTTCGGCCAGAAACGTCATTGTCTGATAACATGGTTTGGTACGGAAGGAGTAATGTTCTTGAGGAAATGAAGGATGGAATCTTTGTGGGTAGACTCCCCAGGGTAGGCAGTCGGTAAACGTGATGATTAACGTTCTTTACACGAGTAACTGTTGTCTGTCGCACAATAACAACTAAATTGACTTACTTATTTGTTGTGAACGTCTTCGCAAGTTAATTAGCAGAGATTAGGAGGAATGTGTGTTTTTACGCGATTACTGCTGGCTGGAATTAAGGTGATATACGAAAATGTGTTGCCAAGTTATTATGTCTAATTTGGAGACGTCGAGAAAGTTTTGTGTCGTTATGATGATATCATTCCACATTTAAATGTAGAACACCTTTTCTGTTACCTGGAGCCTATTTCATAAAAGTGACAGATGAGAAGTGACATGTGACAATTCTACGATCGTAAGTCACTTTTATACATTTTCTGCTTCGTTAAATAGCACTTATATATCGCAAAAATGAACAAAAAATATATAAGTTTTATGAATATGTCACTTTATCAGTTTCATCAAACAAGACCTAGGACAAATACTTATACGAGTACTTAGACACTGTTACTATTCGTTCATAAATCATCATCCTACCCTTATCCTATTTTATTTGGAGTCGGTGCAACATGTTTTTTTCTTCCACTCTGTCCTGTCCCCCTCACACTATCAGTAACTCCCTTTTCTTTCATATCACTCCTCACACAATCCATCCATCTTTTCTTTGGCCTCCCCCTTCCTCTCCATCCATCTACGTGTAAACTCAAAACTCTTTTTGTGACATGCGTTTCATCTCTCCTCTTCACATGACCATACCAAGACAAACGATTTCCTTTCAACTATTCGTTCATAAATATTATTTTCAATTTAAAAGGACATCAAAACAGACAGATTAGCATTTAATTTTCCAAGTTAGTAACAAAAAATATGTAAATAGAATCAACTGTCATTTTATTTTGTTTTTCCTTTTATACTTTGATACGTATCCCACGCGAACAAAGGCCGAACATAAATCAATTTGAATACATTTAGCAGGGAAATAGACTATTCTGTATCACTAACACCAATTTTGAACTAACACAACAAGGAAAACTATGTTCAACAAATTGCTATAATAGTTCAAAGAGCTACAAAAATATATCACTGTCAAACTTCAAAACGCAGAGATGAAGAGGCGTCTAAAACAATAGGAAAAGATCTCATTTCAACCCCAAATACGTTTTCGATATTCAATAAAACGCCTCAAACAGGATCACATAAAAGTCCTATGGATATAACCCCGCATATAAAACGGTTAAATATCAATATGCAAACAGGTTTTCGTCTGAGAAGTCGATATATGTTTGAACTATCTCTGGTTGTTTATCTAATGATTTTATCGTCTATTTTATAGCAAATGGTATTGATTACAATTTTTTTATTAGTTTTGCATATTCGTTATAGTGTTGTAACTGATTATATCTGTGATTTCTATTAGTTCTTGGAATTTTCTCACGAACAGCTTCTCGTATTAGTTTCATTTATTTTTTTATTGATGTTGCTATCTAATGTTTTGCATATTATGTTTTATTTTTGCCAGCAATATGCTCCGGCTTAGCACGTATGTTTGTATGTAAATTTGAAAAACAAAACTTCCTCAACTACCGATTTTTCTATTCATCTTCATCTTTTCTGAATGACGTCAACTGTTGGGCATAGTGTCCTCCAAGTTTAGGCGGAGAAAACAGTCCTGTGTTTTTAATCATCGGTTTCTTGAGACTCACATTAGGTCATCGGTTCACCGGTTTATTAAGAGTAGGAAGATAAACAAACAGAGAGACCAACTCTTTTTACGTTCTAGTTATGTATTTTATGCAACTACTACCTATGTTTTATTTATCTCTAGTACATAAAACAGAATAGAATAAAAATGGGTTCTCAACTGACGCAAATACTCACATTGACTTACTTAATACTCGTATTTAGAATCTAAATCCTACCATATTTGAATAATCATATTCATACGATTCGATTTTCGAAAAATCTTCACCCGATCGCATCCGTTTCAGAACTGGCCGACAACAAAAGGGAGAACTCGTTGTTAATCTTAAATCCTCGATGTGAAAACATCTGTTTACTTCAAAAGGGAAGCTATAAAATAGAAAATATTAGGTGGATTGTTCATCGACTAAGCTTTCTCGGCATGTATCTAAATGTTTTACATTATATCTCCGAAGGCAAACATATTTTCTGCTTAGGGTTATGGATTTATTATTTTCTTTTAATTTTGGAGCGTTTGTTTTATCTCTTTGTTATACATTCTTAGAAACAGTGGTAGTCTAGTTAGTCTAGTGGTAGTACAGCCTCAACACACAAATTGTAGGTCGGGAGTTCTAACCCAGTAAGGCGCATTGCATCAATTCATCACTACTGCTCTCAAAACGGTGGTGGAAAACATTACAAGGAAACCGACATGTCCAAGATTGCCCAATCTGTACTAGGTCCGCGTGGAAGATAGGCCCCGTATAAGAGGAGGCCTGAGTTTTAGCTGTGGGAACATTATAAGGTCGAGGTTATTCTAAAAGTACTATTAACTCATTGATTACCGGAACGGATTCATGCTAGACACAATGGCTTTTTAATATTGTGTCTCTAATGACATCATACGGAAGGTTAATACTACTATGTTAGTCAATAATCTTAGTCATTATCTTTAAATGTATAGATCTATTTTTAGAACTAAAGATTGTATAGTTATAGAAATATTAAATAATTATTACGTATGGCCTTGATACGTTTTATCAACAAACGAACAATGAATAGTTTTGTATAACCTTCTATGAAAAATGCCTTTATTAGGTAACTCGATCGGCGACAACCATATTAGAGGCCATTAGTTTTATATTTTGAATTATTGATGGGTCAAAATATATAGAAAATCATGTTTGGGCCTGTAGCCAATAATGAGTATTAATAATAGTAAGTAATTTCGACTTTATATGGGCTAAGTCACAGTCAGAAGCTAGTTTGTGTGTACACAGATTTTTTGCTTCCCTTATGTAATAAAATAATACATTTTGAGAGTTTCATGTTATGGAGTCGAGCGTTGCAGTGACCAATTTACACGTGTATCAAATGACGTTTTTCAATACCGCGGTAAATGCACGCGTTTAACCCACAGACGCACACCTCCATGAGTCACGACTCATGGAGGTCGCTTAGCGTTAAGTATGATACAATACAAAGTACAATAAATTGTGGTGGAACAAGATGCGTTCTTTTCCACACTAGTGCGGATAGCTGGATAGTATAGTATATCGGGCTGATGTCTGCAACTCCACGTCTAAAGCGCGTATTTTGCGTACGGCTGGATATTGCACATTCGAACAAAAGTATTAAAAAAATTTTTTTTTTGACTAGATTTTGTTTCAGTTAAACTCCTGAGGCTCAAGTAAACACCGACATTCGCACATTTATTGTCTTTCTATTATTGTCTCTAATTCCGGTATTGAAAAGTTTAATGCCCCTTCACCAATCATTTGGTCATAGTATCTTTATTCTGTATTAAGTTCTCAGTATAAAACAATTATGGTATAGACCAGGCCAGCATAGCAAATAAGTTTAATACACGAAAAGGTATAATAATAACGTACTGGTACCTACCACGATTCCTGATACACGATATTTTCCCTGTTTCATGTAATATTATCACGTTGTTAGTGAAGACTTATGAAATGTACTTTGGATGAATTTATTTTTTGTGTCTCATATTCGCGAAATAGGATATAATAGTATTATTATCAACGCTGAGCGTCTTATGTTTGTTCGAGTAGACGATGCCTACGTGATACTTCTAAGGAGATTTAGAACAATTTTTTTGCGCTTTTCTTATTTATTTTTCGTTATTGCTTTTACTGAGGATTTTGAGTACTTATACAGGGCTTAGCTTTATAAGTGGTAATGTTTTACAGCTTCTACACTAACAAAATACTGCATCACTGTCTGAAATATGTCAAAATCTTCAGGAGTTGTTAATAGATGTCATTTCAAACAGTGTTCATGTGTTTGAGGAGCTGCGTGCATCTCATTCAACATACTACAGTGTCTTAAGACGAAAATCTGATCAGTGCGTGTTGCCAGTGATGACAAACGTGATGAAAAACTCTGAAACGAGGTCGCTTACAATAAGCCTCATCAGAAAACTTAAAGCCACCCAAATGACAGTAGAAAGGGCTTTGCAATGAGATTCCTTGCGTGATCGCATCAGAAATGAAGATATTCGTAGGAGAACGAAAATGATTGATGTAGCCCATAGAATCGCCAGACTTAATTGGCAGTGTGCAAGGCACGTTGTGCGCAGAACAGTATGGTCGACGGGGCTTAAAGATTTTGAAGTGGTGACCACGTACTATACGCAGCGTTGTATACGCAGCGTTGGAAGGCCTTCCACAAGATGGACCGCAATGATCTGTTGAAGGTCGCGGGAATCCAATGATTATGACATGCACAGGATTAATAGTTATAATTTTGGAGGTATGTGGAACAGAGAGGAAAGTCCCGCTGATCTCGATTAAAAAGGGGGGATCCTCCAACCAGACGGCTGTAATGTATAGTGGGCTTCTTTCAGGTAGATGATTTCGGGCTGTCGTATATGTTCAAATCGCTCGGAGAACTTTGATTGGTTGATGTATGATTCTTGTAGTTCTTATGTGGCGTCATAGATGTCGCTACGTTACACTTGGGGGAGGTCTATGTCCAACAGTCTTTCAAGTGAAATGATAATGATGGTTCATGTAATCATTCAATTTATTATAGAAACATTTTCTAGTAAATGTACTGTAACTTTAATGAGACCAAAATTCAGCTAAAAATATCTGTGCATTTCCTGATTAAGCGTTTAAAACGTTGATCAATCAGTCTGACCGTACGTTGTTTACTCTAAAACTGTTCTCTGCAAACTGACCACGGTAATAGGGGCGAATTCTGTTAATATTTACGATCACGTAAATCAATAGCGGTCTCTGTCCACATTAGGCGATTTATTCGATTTGTGCTGTACCCTTGTGGGGTCACAGGGGGCTACTCCGCAACTCTTAACGTATTCTAGACAACGCCACCTGCCCGTTCAATATCATTCGTAGTGTAGCCGTCTGTGTGGAAAAAGGAGCCGATTACCCTTGTTGACGCACAAAATAAAGTTTTCTTCTCATTGGCTCTGAGATAAAGCAGCGCGGAGATTAAATTCGGGTCGTGTTTGCCGTGAGACCCGCGCGCCCCATGTAAACGACCCTAGGTAAGGAGACAAAATATCATTTGGCATAGCGTAATGGCCTCTGAAGAAAGGTTACTTTACGACTTCTTATTTGGCGTCTTGTAATGAGTTTCGTAACGAGAGGGGCGCTGCAAATGCTGGCCGCTTTGATTTTTTAATGATTTTAAATGTAAGCAACGATTTTAATGTTTTTTTTTAAGCTTTGCACTCAGTTGTGAGACACCCCTCCTGCTGCGAAAATTTCGAACACTAACCGGTCCGTATAAATATATATATTAAGGTTTCCTCCATGTTTGTAAACACACCCCAAAAATATAGTCTCTTAAAGAAACATTCGCGTGAATTTTGTAAAAAAAAGCCGTGTCTCAATAAATTGACTAAAATCGTACTCGGCATAATTCTACATATATTATTCTAGAGTGGTGTATAAGCTAAACACTTTGTTGCTCAGTTTATGCCAGCCAAGTAGGCATGTGACAGTAGAAAGGAGTGCAAAGCTCTTTACTCTGTAGAACCAGTTCGAAATGCTCCAGTAATCCTGTCACTTTGAATTTGGTTTCAAGTTGGGACCCACGTTACCTACTTTTATGTTCGAAATACTTTGTCGTGTTTATGGAAAAGTCAACGGTAAAAGACTCTTTTGTTCGCTTCAAAATTTTATGTATTCATTAGTTCGCCGAAAGATATATATTCACCTAGATGCTTTTCGGAGAACTCATTTAGAAAATGTATTTTGGTATGTTGTTTTTCTTAAAATATTGGTGGGACGTTCTTTTTAAATATTTTTTTACAACTACTTTTACGATATTATTTTTATAATTAGTAGATATGTCGTATTTAATTTTTATCCTGTATTTGTCATAAAACTCTGCAAGTATTATATTAATACTATTATATTTCTGTCTGATAAGTCTGATAATTAATATTTCTACGATAAGTAAATATTAGTAAATATTAATAATATTTACTTATCATAGAAATATTTATTTATTTTTTATTTCAGATTAATGTAAATACTACTTAAATCTTAATAATATGCATTTATTATTGCTCGCACGATAGTGAAATCTTTTTTTCACCAAAGATAAAATTGTAAGCATGCATAAAAAATGCAGTATAAAGGAGGATTTTATGCAACAATTGCATAAAATCCTCCTGTGTACCGCATTTTTGTTCTGAGCAACATACAGGTTAAATAAATAAACATAATATGAAAACTGAGAGACAGCGTTTTGAAACAAAAATAAAAAAAACAGCCAGTCGTCTGTCAAAATAATAAAACAAAAACAGCAAATGTTATTCCATTTTTAAAATTGAATAACCGACAAACAACAGCGAAAAATCTAAAAGCTTACATCAAAACACAACACGTATAGCCGCGCTCTCACGATATGATCCCACGTCTCTCTAGGGACCCCGACCCTAATTGGACGTGGTCAGCCTCCGGAATCAGACGTCGATTATTTAATCTATGATACCACATCTTATTCAACTTTTATATCGGCTTGCACAAATTGGTGGAGCGATTTGCTGAATTGTTTCGCGTTTTTTGTTTGATTGCTTTTTGAAATCATTTTTGTGAGGAATTCTCACCTGTGTTCGGTTTTTTTTTGTGTTATTGTGTACTTTTTAGTGTAAATCGGCATGATAATTATATAACTTTGATGTGACTTACTATGCATGGCTAAATTTAGGTACCTCTGTGCCTTCATCAATAATATGCCTATGAATGTGCTACGCACTAGATTAGGCGTACCGTACAGTCACCTTACTCCACTTAGGTGATCTGCAAGCCATACATTGATGACATTAGTGTAATTTTGACGTTCACTCAGAGTAAGTTTTAAAGTTTTGTTAGACGACATAATGCCAAAAAGCTCTGCAGCGGACTTTTGTATTAACTTTTCAGTATTTTGACAAATATTTTTTTATGAACGTGCTTATCTATCGCTAGGATATAAGTCTATGATGCTAAAGAATGTACTCTATTTTATTTCCATACTTTCAATATAATCGCTTAATAAATGAATAAAAAAACATTAAAAATAATGATTAAATAGGCTTATACTTATTACCCGTCGATGTTCAGACAGATCAACTTTTTTTCTAGTGTCTTTTTATCACCAATTAAGTAACGTCTAACTGCACCGATTGAAAGTCTTACTATATGATTTTTAAACCCCAACATGTACCAATAACCAGAACATGTCCACTCATGCTGTACCGTCGATTTCTCTCGCTGCAAACACTCTAAACTGAAGCACCGGTAGCTTACTACTGGCACAGGAGACGCCGACGAGCGACGTGAGTGGTTTCGAGATATACCTTATCTACGATCCTAGCTATTAGGACTCGACAGCCCGCTGGCCTGCCAATATTGGCGGCCAATATCTGTTGCGCTGTATTGTGATGTGTCACCAATATTGTAAATGTTTTGTTGAGAGTGACAGCTTTGAACGGACCGTTTAGAGAAGATATTTAAAATCTAGAAAGTTACAGTTTTTTTTTTGTTGCTGCATTTTCTCTCATGATGGTAAGTGATATTGTGTTCATGGAAGAAGCACACTTGCCAAAAAGTAGTTTATAAACTATTGACTTAAATATCTCTAGGCTGTAACTATATTATACTGTAAAAATATTTATCTTATTAGAACTTCTTATTTAAAGGTACTGTGAGAGAAGTAGACAACACAGTTGAATATTACGCGTGAGTCATAATGTGAGTCATCGGGGATTTTCTTTTGAATTTTTCCTGCTCTAGAATGAGCATGGAGTGTCTGATTATATTAAAAAGAAAAACTCGCAGTGATTTTTTTGACCTGAGAAAAAGGACCAGTAGTGGCCGAGTGGTAACGGCCCCGACTTACGAGTTGTAAACCAGCCAGGTGCATTACTTTTTGAAATATTTATTTCACTATTGCTCTTATAACGGTGAAGGAAAACATCGTGAATAAACCGGCATGTCCTAGAACTAAAAAATTAAAGACGTGTGACATCCCGCACTTTTTTTATGGAAGGTAAAAATCATCCAATGGCGATTCCCGCTTTTGGGCGGATCGGGAAACAGTGTCAGACTTTTACTGACTTAACAACCTACCCTGTTCTTTCTTTGCCTTGACCCCAAAGCCCACGTGGTGGATTACGGCCCATTCCCTTTCCAAGAGAGGAGGCTTGAGTCCCAGCAGTAGGAACAATAAAAGGCAGATGTTATACTATGCTAGTGATTCTTTCAAACGTCGGGTGGGTTGTTAATAATGCGCACAGTTTTCTTATTGCTCCAAACAGAACAAAGTTTCAAAATTGGCTCTGAAAAGGACAGACGAATCCGATCATTAAACTGTAAGTTTTTCCAACAAACTTCAAGACAAAGTACTCCTGAACTGCAACTTGTAGTTCCTGATCCATAAAGTAGTTTAGAGAGACTGTGTACGAGAATAACATAAATAGTCTGAGCGTTCGATTAACAATGAATAAGCAATGCAAGTAACAGGCAATTGTTCCTGAATAACTTGAACTGAATTGTGGCATTGGATTAACTACTCAGCGCGACCCGACGAAACTTCGTCTGCCTGAGATCATTCCCTATAATATTCAATTTAACTTTGACACTTCGCCCGTCCAACAAAACCACTGTCAGCTTTTTGTTTTAGGATATCATTTCTCACTTCTCGGATTAATTATAATTTGCTACAGAATAATAATTTCACTTATAAAGTCGACTCTTGGGAGCTCATTTTGAATGAAGGCTTGTCGCTGTCGAGTAACTTTTGAGAGTAAAGGCTGGAGTTTCAACATCACTTAGACACACGCCCGCACCGGATCATTGGTCCAGAAATTGACGCGAGTAGTTAGTCTAGCGTGTAAGCTGAAGGGGTCCTGCGTCTATAAAGTCCATGCTAGACACGCTCAAACATTTATCGCATTAGTTACTGGTAATTAAGTATGATTAATGTGACATTAAGACTTCTGTTTCGCGGATGTACTGTTAAAGGAAGTATGATATATGTTACATTCCTGTGGAATTTTTCGATGGATTTACCGTGGTCCTGTAACGTAAAGGGTAAATGAAAGAACACAGGTGAGTTTTACTAAGAAAAAACCTAACACAGCGAGTGTCATTTCAACCAGAGAAAAAGGAAGTTATTAGCAAATTACCTGGAGGAAACAGTCGCCTTGGATCTCGAAAAAATGGAAAAATCTCGAGTAAAAAGTATTCTTTAAGCCATTTCAGTAAATTTTCTTCCTGTGTACTAAGTTTCATTAAAATATGTGTAGCCATAAAAGCGAGAAGAAGGAACAAACATCACATTTTTAGACACAAAATTATGCCTTTATAAACAATGTTTCTTAAAGTCCATAAAAATTGTATTATAATTTATAATACTGGTTGTTTTTATAAAATTTTATAATGCTTGTCCATTAAGCCAAGTATCAAGACATTTCACTAAACAAGCTAAGTCTTAAGACAATTACTTTCATCTAACTTAACGGGGCATAGTTTCAAAATAGTATCTTAGTATTTCAGAAGCAGCGTTATTTTAGGATATCTGCTCCCACACAACTGTCTCAAATCCAACAGCACTGTACATAATACATTTCAAACAAGGTTAATCAGAAACTTATTCGCAGCTTTCACACTGTTAAGTTAGCAACAATTTCCTTAAGTGCTGACTAAGTTCCCTTTGAATGGTTCTACGCGAAATAATTATGCATGTTATCGAATCCGTACGTACGATTAACTCTGTCGTTTAGTTGTATTTTGAATTGTGAATTATTTTGGACTATGTGGAATAAGTTTTTTATTCTTCTTTTCAGTAACTTTGGCATATGTCTGGCAATTTGAGTAAGTTTCTGCGGCCTGCCCGCATACTGACAAATGCACTGACTGAACAGGGCTACTCAAAACAGTATTGTTTTTTCTTCAAAAGACCTTCTCAGACGAACCTGCTCTCATGTGATTTGACCCATACAATTTTACTGTATGGACCTTAAAAGAGACTTTGACCCCTGATTTTGTTTCGAAATTTGTTCTCAGAGTAGTAGCTAGGAAACACCGGCCTAATCTAGTTAAAACTGACGAAAAAAATACGTGTAATGTATTTTTTAACCTTTTAGAAAAATAAAGATGATTTGTCATTTAATTTTGAGTGCCCATTACAGTATGAATTTGTATAATTTTATTTAAAGTTTGGTGGTACTGTTAGAAGCCGTAACATAATGGTAAAAAAAAAGTCTGGTAAAAAATGGAAATTAAATAGATTGATATTTTTTACGCTTACAATTTTATCTTGAACTAAAGCTAACACGAGTATTCTATTCGGAATTCTTCCTTTTCCTTTTCATTCAACATTTCTATAATGCATTTATCTGCAAATACAAAGTATTAACTAATTAACCCGAGTAAAAATAAACTCCATTTAAAAAATTATACAATTTTCTCGTTCATTTTAATACTAATCTCGGCAAAAGTATCGTATAATATTCACAAAGTACTGAAATTAATTAAAGCATGCAATAAGAAAATTTTGTATTTTTCTCAAGCTAACCTCTTTCTTTATCCTTTGACCAGCGTTAGTGTGTCTGACAGGCAATTTTCTACATTATAATAATGTATTTATTCTTCTTTAGATTGTTAAAAATTGTATTGTAGCAATACAATCTGTCAAAAATGTTCCTACAGACTTATACTTATGTCATGATATAATTTGAAGACATTTCGATGGTATGATCGGTCTTTTTTACTGTGTATTTGGATTTGTGAGCTACAAATTATTGGCATATTTCTATCGAGAATTTCTGAGTAGAAAACTAAGGTCTTCTACTCAGAAATTTCGTTCCTGAGCCGATGGCATTAAAACTATATCTTAAAGTGTTGCAAACAAGACTTTCCAAACAAAGTCACAAACTAAACACACAAACCAAGCTCCAGCAGTTTGGTTTGTGTTGCGGGTAACCACGTGCCAACACGTTCATATCATCATCGGTTATGGAGTACAACTGCTATCTACACGGATTGGAACTAGCAAGGTCACCTTTGCGGGAATGTTGGTTTGCAACCCAGTCCACCCTTAAAATATAGAACATAGGGGTTCCATAAGGTAGAACACAAATAAAAGAGATAGGGTTCAAGCGCGAACCTATTTACAATTATGGCCTATGTCCAACAATGGACATCTTTCGGCTGAAGTTATAATGATGATGATGAGTGTAATTTATCTGTACTATGTGTGTATTTAGAAATATATAAGTATGTTTTATCAGTTGTCCAGCACAAGCTCTGCTTAGTTTAGAACTAGATAACATTGTGTGAAAGTTGTGCAATATTATTATAGTTCTGCCCTTTACGTTCCGAGGTCGTGATGGAGACTTTTTCGAACAAGCACACCAAATGTGATGTGGTTTTATGTAACAATATTAATAACGATATTTGCTAGAAGACGTGCAAGACAAAAGGTCGTGACAATGTGACTGTTTTCTATGTATTAGTCTTGACATTACGCGTCGTATGAAAGTACTTTCTCTGATTACTTTTATTGGACATACAATAACTTGATTGGCACCGACTTTCTTTGTTATATTGTACAGCTGAAAGCAGCCAACAAACAAAAAGTTTTATTTTTCTTATTTTCTGATAAATCAAAAGTAGTCAAGTTAAGTGGTGGTAAGGTTTGTTGCACACCGAACAAATTTTGTTATAAAATACTTTGATTTAAGCAATATTTTTTTATTAAATTTACTTAGGCACTCGTACTTAAGCAGCATAGCATTAGTCTTATAATGTTCTCGCTGCTGGGGCTCAGGCCTCCTCGCTAGGAGAGGGAATGGGCCGTAATCCACCAAGCGGGCCAATACGGATTAGAGAACATTCCATGTCTTCGAATTTTTGGTTCTAGGGCATGCCGGTTTCCTCACGATATTTTCCTTCACCGTTTTGAGAGCAACGACGATGAAATAAATTCCACAAAGTAATGTACCTGGCTGGCATTTACAACACGTAAATCGAAGCCTTTACCATTCGGCGATCACTATTCACTAGTACATGATACAGGTGTAATTCCTAGTGTGGGGCAACGATTTTTAAGGTGCGTGCGTTTAAATTCTGGAAAAAATGGAAAAGCGAGCTATAAAAATATTTGTTCATGCCAAATAGAAGACATGAAACCCATTGCAGAGTCAATTGTTTAATCAGAACACCAAGCATGCTATCGTTCGTTTAGTGTCTGCTCTTTTTTGCCTTCGAATTATAGGCATCATGAAGGGCTACTGAAAGTTTCAGAGTAAAACCACCAAAACTTACATTCTTAAAAATTTAAAAGGAGGTGATAATGTACGTTAGAAGACTTTGGCAATAGGCGTTTATATGCAGCCAAAAAGTTTTTAATTTATATAGTATCTCGGAAACAATCCACCTAACCCATACATAAGTTGAAATATAAGTTAAATAAATTCTAAGCACATTTAAATAAAATTCAAATTCCAGGCGTACCAGAAATGCAGTATGAACTATCACTTATGATTTCAATCACTTCAAAACATTTCAACTCTATAGAGTTCTCGAGTTCTGGCATCAATGTATAAAATCGATAAGCATAGAAAATTTATACGAAAGCGTGATAGGGCCACATCATCGGTCACGGTAAATTATAAAGAAACAAACTGTTGTATAAATGGCTTAATCACTGCGGTGTTAACTATCTACTTAATTATTTATTAGTAATGATTCGTTTAACCCCATTTACAGGACCTTGGGAATAGGGAAATTAAAGAGGTTTTTAAATATAAATCGATGGAATTGTTTAAGCTTCAATTTATCGATCACTTTGCATTGGGCAGAACAAAATGAAGGACCACTTTTTTAAATAAACTAGTGACACGCCCGCGCCCCATCTTAGTATGAGTGTTAGAAGTTTTTAAAATGCTTAAATTTTTTATTTGTTTTTAGAATTCATGCATATTGCAATATGCATGGATTTATTGTGTCTATAGATATAAATGGCATGAATATCGGACTAGTAGTTTTTAATTTTATCGCAAACAGACAGAGTAAGGGGATTTGTTTTATGAGTTTTATATTTATATGTTTTAATAACAGACACAATTTTAAAGACAATAGGTGTCCCGGTGACCTCTTGAGGCTTAATGAACTAATATTTAGTATTTAAAGTTCATTACTTACTTATTAGCTAATATTTATGTGTTTCTACTTCTAAATTTTGGGGTCTGGTGACCTATAACACAGGTAACCACTTTATGGTTATTTCGTGCACCAGTCTCTCACAATAGTTTGCATTGATATTATTACTCATCATAACAATTATAATGAGAAAATAACAATTATTATTATTTAGTGTTTGTAAAGACATATTTACAAAATAATGTAGCTACAAAAAATATAACTTTGTATCAACAAATATTACGTCAAAATTGAACTAGAGCATATTTTCTATAGCCAAAGATTCGGCCTTCGGTTTCCATACCCTTTGAGCGATATTGGGCACGAATCTGGATGTTTTCTACGTGGCTACCTTCGTCCACTCAATCGTTACTGATATCTCAGACCTTATAAAAATGTAGGATAAATGGAGAAATGTTACAAGGATGCGGGGTTTCTTTGGGAAAGTTATCTTGTATGAAACGTTTTTAGGTCATGTCTAGGTTAGAAATGGTCTACTTTATCATTTTGTATGATTAGAGGTAGTGTCTGTATTGGAACATAGGCTGGGAGAGATACAGAAATAAACTTTTCAATACACTTACTCGAAAACTGCCTCTTATCGCACTCCTATTAGGTTCAATATAGCATGTATATCACCCAAGTGCTTTTTTGAGTTTATCACAACAAGGGCTTTTTTATTCCTTCCTTATCGTCACGGTCACGGGTAATTATTTTGTTTTACTTAGTTTATCGAATCAGGCGCGAGGCGTCCCCCAGAGTCGCTGGACGACCCCCACAAAATTAGAAACAGACCACAGCAGATTTGAATGCTATACTTATATATTTCTTATATTTCTACTGTATGTTTGAGATACGATTAAAATTTGTTTCTTTCTTTCTTTATTTCAAAAGTCGTAAGTGTATTGAAAAACGTCGTTTGACACACGTGCAGATTTATCATTGCAGCCCTCGGCTCCATAACACACTCGCCTACGGCTCGTGCGTTTTTCGCCTCGGTCGCAATGACAAACTTCCTGCACTTGTATCAAAATGTACTATTTCAGACTTGGCAAAGTTACGTGAATTTACGTGATCATCAAGAGTGTGAATGTTTGTGAGAGCACGATCCGTGGCATTACAAATTTACTACTAAAAACGCGACTGATCATTTCTTAGCTGCCAGTGGCTTATTTCAATATATATATATATATATATATTAAATTACTTTTTCTTTTTAAATTATTTATTTTAAAATAAAGAGAAAGAGCCTTAAAAGAGGTGGTGGAAAGATCTAAACACGTACCGTATGGACTGGTTGGAGACGGCGCTAGAAAAGATTTGGAAGGACTTGGGGAGGCCTTTGCCCAGCAGTAGGAAAATAAGGGCAGTTGAAAAAAAAATGTACATAATCATATTACGGAAGCAACAAGATATGTAATATAACCAAAATTTTTGTAACTAATAACACGATTTATTTACAAGAGTAAACCATGGAGTTTCTTGCAAACTTCTCCATAGAGATTTACGCTTTTGAGAGTGCAATTTAGCTTCCCTTTATAAACTGATCAACAATTCAAAAGTGCTTGCAAATGATCTTATTCACGTTTAAACTAACGATATTTTTCATTAAATACAAGTAAGATTTTATAGTAACAAACTATAAAAAACGGAAGTGAGGAAAGTTCGTAATTGCATATGCCGTTCAAAGTTGTAGAAAGTAAATTTTATTACCCTTGTTTGAAATAAAATAAATTGCGTTCTGTTCAGTACAAATAAGCTTATAAAATGCGGCAAAATGTGTGGGGTAGAAGTTATGTTGACTATTTGCGATTTAAAATTGCATGGGCTAATTTTGTGTATTTTATTTTAATTGGGTTTTGAATTTAAAACGTTCATACCTAGAGTTTATCTAGACTGTATATAATAATATCATAGTTTTAGTATAAGCGAAAATTGAAACACGTGTCATAAGTATAAAATTTAATTATTGTAAATTCATAAAGTCATACATTTTTAAGAAACGTTTAACTATAGGTATATCCTAAGTTTAATATTAAAAAGGCGAACGATTTTATTTATGTATACGTGTATGTTTGTTACTCTTTCACGCTTAAATGGTTGAACGAATTTGAATGAAATTTGGCCCATAAGTAGATCATATCCTGGAATAGTTTTGCATGCCAAAAATATCTTCTTTTATGATCATTTTCTGATATCACGTGGGCCAAACTGCTTGTTGCCATAATAGGCGTTCATACATCGACATTATAATTAATTGCTTGGCTCCTTGTTAGGGCAGCGTTGATAATCTGAAAAAAAGTTTATTTTCGTTTTACTTCATTTTTTTGTATGTTTTGATTGTTTTATTAAAATAAATAACTAACCTCAAACCAATGATACACAATCATAAAAACGTCCAAAAACAAGCAACATTTTAAATGCTCAAGAAATAGTTACACGAGCTCTATCATCGCTGTCCATTTGAGACAATTGAAGGGTAGTCTATAAAATTCTTAAGTCGCAGATCGAACTGTATCCGACATGGGAGACAGTTTTGGTTTCGTGATTTCATTGCTATTAGGGTGGGTTGGCCATTCTACGTTTATTGTTCAAGATACGAGTGGATTTGTGGAAGCAATTTCCTTTATACATTTTGTTTTGTCCTTTTTCCTGCAGTTTGATGGTCCACTTCGTGAGTTGTAGCCTTAGTTCGATTTAGCAAAACTCCCTGAATCGATACGATACGCATCTTGGTTTCAACCTGCCCGTGGGTACTGTGAGAAGGGAAAGAATGTAATTATACAATCCGATCACGTATAGAGCTGAACGAAAACTAATTTAGCACCGAAGTTCCTTTGGCAAAAATTAAACAGTGGATGCCTATTTACTTTTGTGATTTAGAAAAGTAAATAGGTTTTGTTCTAATTAGGAATTTAATTAATCTAGTTCGTTTTGGCACACACATGGCGAAATTTACTGTTCTTAAACTTCGTCTTATATTTCGTCTGAAAATTATACCTACTCGTTCAGATTTTTCAGATATAAATTTCAGGACTGAAGATTATGATAAGTATGTTCAATGTGTTTTAAAATTAACGTATATAAGAGATTAAAACGCTAAACTGAAAAAATACTAAATTTTATTACAAGTTCTATTAAAAAAAAAATTTTGGACAGATTTTTGTGAAGATTAGACTAGACAATTAGGTGAGTGCTGTCAACTGAAACTTCTTGGAGTTTGCTTCTGAGTTAAATTTAAAGTAGAAACTGAAATGTTAGCAACAGAAATAGACATCGTTACTTATCTTGGAAACTAGTCGAGCAAGGAACACGTAGAGCTGACGTGCTGTTCGGGAAAAATAAATAAATCTAACTAATAATACAATACTACCGTTCTACAACTCCTGATATTGGATCAGCACCTTTACTCGTATAGAGAAATCACGAATATGCTTGACCACAATTTTCAAAACGGTTTATTATAATCAATAGTAGGTTAGACACAGTAAAAAATGACTAGAGGTTAAATTTTTAACTGTTTTTTTTTTCAAGAAGTATTTTAATTGTAATTAATATACATATGATATGAAAAATACCAAGAAGGAGATGGCGGGACAACTTGGATGCCTTCCTTAGAAATTGGAAAGAAGTGGCTAAAGACCGAGAATACTGGAAGGATTGGAGGGACGCCTTTTTTGCCAGCAGTTGGACAATATGGGCTATAAATTCTTTACTTGACGGACTTAACGTAACCAGGCCTTCTTTACATATCAAACTCGGTTTAAAAATATTACACTGTAGTAATCATTGTTTTAGGTTTATAATAAGAAATTATTTGAAACTAATGTAACAAAAATTAACAACTTAAAACGTAACATTACATATTTATTCCATTTCCCAACCAATTAAACTGAAGCAGCAACGCAAAGAACTCTAACAAAGCTTAGTAGCAACACACGGCATAAGATATAAAACTGTTTACCCAAACCCAAGTTAAAGATTCATGTTACTCCTCTTCAAAGTCATGCTTTCTCCGTCACAGGTAAGAAAGTACGCCTCCCTTCAACGCAAATAAACATGACATCTTCATTCAAATGCGGGTCTTATACAACCTTTGGACGTTGCTTTTATTCGTCGGGTTTTTGTCAATTCTTCCCGTCTTTACCCCTGTCCATTACGTCTAAGCAACGTCGCATTGACATTGAATTTCGTACGGTAAACTGTTTTGTTTGATTTTGTTTGTTTAGGTTCTTTAATAGCAAAATATTTCTTTTTATTCAGATTTAAATTCTGAAATAGTACTATAAGTTGGTTGTATTGCAGGAAAAGACAGGAAACACTTCAATCAAATCCCTGGAGGATTTGATTTTTTGTATTGTAGAATAGGTTTGCGCTTGACCACTATCTCATCTAATGACGATGCGGTCAACGATGGAGTTCGCTTGCTTAGAAGTAACTTATTCACTCTAGACTTAAATATTCTCGGGAAGCCATCAGGAAACACAGACTCCGGCTGGAAATTAGCCTTAGCTGTACGCACAATAAATGTGTTCCCAAAATGATTTGGAGCGAAATTATCCAGTGACTTCTCTCGCTTCTTTGTGTTAGACTTTTAATAACTAAAGTCTATTGTTTTCCTTCTTCGTCCCAGAGCCCTGAAGTGCACATTCACATAACTCATGAGATGGGGAGTACTGCTGTAAAATACAGTACTGCAGTCAGTACTCTATTTTCGTACTATATCTACATCCTTCCCTCTTCTTTATTCTTCTTCTTCTTCCGTACTTTTTTCATATGTCCCTTATCTTATCTTACAAAATAAGAGTGAAAAAACATTTGCTGGCACGTCGTGGTCCTCATCTATTGTTTTCAAGTAGGCAAGATCAAAACAAGAACTTGTTAGTATCGATCTCACCAAATACTATTATATTATCTGTAAAACTTATAACCATGTACTAACAAGGGTTTTATGTTATCTATAACTGCTATAAAATTAACCTGCCCCTAGATTTATTAAGGCCCAACAGGAATACTTTCATCACAGAAGTAGTGCTTAAATATTTACAGACATAACCTCAAAATATTTAGTGCCTAGTTTTGTACAATGTAAGTAATAATGTAGTACCCATTATTGATAAACAATGTTCCTAGATAATTTACAGTACTTCTACATTAATTTATGTAGGTATTGTGGCCATAAATAATTATTTCTCTAGAGCTTAGTTTCAGTATAGTTACATTAATTATTCACGTTAGCAACCGAAGCAGATATTCTGTAGTGACGCACATTGAAACAAAGACAGGTAAATTCGTTGTTGGAGAAAATCCATTACAAGTATATGGAGGTAGGAAATTCTTGTTAGCAAGATACAGACAGTTTGATATAAATGTAGGGCTTGTAATTAGGCCTAATTACTCACCTGGTCAGGTACAATACGGATTTCTAGGTAAGCTGTAATTTTACTGAATTCATCTTTTATTTAAACCAATTGTAAGTATTATTTATTTATTTATTTATGCTATAATCCTATCAAGTTTAATTGAATACAATATCATTTTAATAAAGGTGTTGTAGTACTGTAAGTGTAGTGTAAAATTAGAAAGACAGTCCGAAGTGCATAAAAGAAAGACATAAAGGTTTTTGCACAAAGTCACAATACTCAGGAGTTCCACTGAAGTAGGAGTGGTAGAAATAAGATGATAGAGCACACAGTAAGAGTGAATGAGATCAAAAGAATTTAGCAAGGCAAGCTATTTTCTTTACAGATAGATGCATATGTTTGTGGTAATGGGGCTATATATATAGATATTGCCCTAAAAGTACAAATTAGAGATAATACTAAAAATAATAATCATAAAGTAAACTTGATATGCCTGTTGGTCTAGTCGTAAGTGGTCCTAACTGTTTTGCCGGATGTGAGTGCGTGAGTTCGATTTCCACCCAAGACAAATGTTCGTGTGTTGAGTACGTCTAGGTACATGCTGTTCTGTATCTGGATGTAATTTATCTATAATATGTATGTATTCATGAATGTATACATAAGTATGTTTATTAGCTGTTGTCTAGTACTCATAACACAAGATTTGTTTAGTTTGAAACTAGACGGCGTTGTATGATAGCTGTGCAAATAAATCTTATTCTTTTGTATACGACTGTACGTTGACTTACTTAATCTAAAAGAATCAATTCGTATTGGGACCAGCAACAATGTATCGTCTAAGAATAAAACGTAGTCTCGAAACGGTGCCATTTGAAGGAATCAATCAAAGCCAAACGTTCGCACAATCAGCGTGCGTGGAGCGGACGAGCTAATCAAACTAATGGCGACCGGAGGGCCGGCCGATTGCTCGCGACTCGATGCCGCAACAAATCACAACAATAACACTGACGCCTGATTGATTACCCCCAACGACGGACTCAATTCGATCCCTGTTACACCTGATTGATTCTTCATTGACATGTTCTTGCGTTTGACTGGCCTGTTGGTTTAGTAGTGGCTCTGACTGCTATGCTAGGTCGTGGACGATTCCCACCCAGGACAAAATTTTTGTGTGATGAGCTGAATCATTTTTTCTGTGTCTGTGTGTAATTTATCTATAGCTAGCGACTCGCCGCAATATCGCACAGGTACTGATATTGAATATATTATGCATGTATTATACACAAAAACCCGTCTTCTTGAATCAATATTAAAAAAAAAACCGCATCTAAATCCGTTACGTGGCATCCCGTTGTCGCAGGGAATCGTTTTGGGTGGTGATCTGAACGGTCATGTGGGTGACAGGTGCAAGGACTTTGAGCATGTCCACGGTGGCTTTGGATACGGTAGCCGTAACGCTGAAGGGGAGACTATCCTCCAAACGTGTGCGGCTGCCGGCCTTGCCATCGTGAACACGTATTTCAAAAAGAAATCCGAACACCTGATTACCTACAAGAGCGGGAGGTACGCTACCCAAATCGATTTCTTACTCACACGGAGGCACCATATCAGTAAGGTAGCCAACTGCAAGGTCATACCCGGCGAGAGTCTCACTGCACAACACCGTCTCCTTGTCATGGACTTGCGCGTCAAGCCTAGGGTCAAGTTTGTTGAGCGCCAACAACGCCGAATACGGTGGTGGCGACTGAATGAAGCCACGTCCCAGTCGTTCGCGTCGGCCATCGGCGATAAGTGCGATGGTACCGATGGCGAACCTGTGCAAAGCCACTGGGACAGGATTCAGGTTGCCATCACTGGGGCGGCAAAGTCGGTGCTCGGCTTGTCCAGGGGCGGCCGCAGGTGTGACAAGGAGACTTGGTGGTGGGATGACACAGTCCAGAGGGAGATCAGAGAGAAGAAAGCCCTCTTCAAAACGTGGCAAGCTTCCAAATCTCCCGAAGACCGCGACGCATACAGAACCGCAAAACGTGCCGCCAAGAGGGCCGTAGCCAGAGCCAGACGAGACCACTTACAGCCACTTTATGATAAGTTGGAATCGTCTGAGGGGCAAAAGCTCATTTATAAGTTGGCACGTTCCAGGGTCAAAGCGGCACTGGATATCTCTAAGTGCCGCTGTGTAAGAGACCCTGACGGCAATCTGTTATGCGAGGACCTCGCGGTGAAGGAGAGATGGCGCTCGTACTTCCACGAGCTGCTGAACAAGCAGCACAAAGAGGTGCTGTCTCCGGTTCTCCCTCCAAATCAGGGACTTGTGCCCCCGGTTACGCCTGAAGAAGTGCATGTGGCTCTTCGCCGCATGAAGAACCGGAAAGCTGTCGGTGCCGATGGAGTCCCCATTGAAGCCTGGAAGGCGATGGGTCCTCATGGTGTGGGCATCTTAACCCACCTATTTAACCGCATGCTCCTCACCGGAAAGATCCCTAGTCAATGGAGACTGAGTATTATCACTCCAGTCTTCAAAGGCAAGGGATCGGTGCAGGAGTGTGGCGACTACCGGGGGATTAAGGTTATGTCCCACACCATGAAGCTCTTTGAGCGGGTGATTGACTCTCGGATCCGACAGGAGTGCACCGTCTCGGGATGTCAATATGGGTTTCGACCAGGCCATGGCGCCATGGATCCCATCTTTGCCCTAAGGGTTACCATGGAGGGATACAGATCGAAGAATACGCCTCTGCACCTCTTGTTCCTAGACATGCAGAAGGCCTTCGACTGTGTCCCCCGTGATGTGATCTGGTGGGCGCTGAGATCCGAACGAGTGCCCGAGACCTATGTTGACATCATCCGAGATATGTACCGAGACTCCGGTTCTGTGGTTCGGACCGCTGTTGGCGATACGAAACCCTTCCCCATCACCGTCGGAGTTCACCAGGGCTCTGTCCTTAGTCCGTTTCTGTTCAGCGTGGTGCTGGACGTGCTGTCCTCCACCATCAGGGACTTACATGAGCAGCCGCCATGGCTGCTCATGTATGCAGACGACATCGCGCTGGCGGACTCGGACAGTGGGCGCTTGGTTCGACGTGTAGCAGCGTGGAAGGAATCGCTGGAAAACGGCGGTCTGAAAATTAATGCGGCGAAGACCGAGTACTTGGTCTGTAACACAATTAACGCTGCTCCTGTTCGAATTGGCGAAGACACAGTTGAGCGCACGGAACAGGTCAGGTACTTGGGATCGGTGCTTCACGAGTCCGGGGACGTCGATTGCGACGTCGAGTCACGTATCTCGGCGGCCTGGGCGAAATGGCGTGAGGTGGCGGGGGTTATCTGTGACCCCAAAATGCCGGTTAGGCTCAAAGGACAGGTCTATAAGACCATCATTAGGCCTGTCCTTTTGTATGGCAGTGAAGCGTGGCCTGTACTTGAGCGACATAAGCAAAGCCTGCGTGTCACGGAAATGAATATGCTGCGCTGGATGTCTGGAGTTTCGCGGAAAGACCGCATTAAGAACTCCCGCATCCGGGGCAGCCTTCAGGTCCGTGACATAGCAGATAAACTGCAGGAGGGTCGCTTACGCTGGTATGGCCACGTTTTACGAAAACCGGCAGACTACGTGGGTAACAGATGCCTCGCCAATCCGCCTCCGCCGGGACCCGGAAAACGAGGTAGGCCTAAGAGGCGTTGGATCGACGTCGTAAGGGACGATATGCGTGCTAATGGGCTTAAGGCAGAGGACGCAAAAGACCGAGCGAAGTGGAGACGACTAGTCAGGAAAGCGGACCCCGGGCACCGAGGTGGAAGCCAAGGTAGCAACCGGGACTTACGCTAGGCTGATGATGATGATCTAAATCCGTTACGTACGTTTAAAGATCTCAGGACAGTGGTAAGCAAATTTGTTTTATACTATGTAATGATATGTATGTATTTAAAAATATATAAGTATGTTTATCAGTTGTCTAGTACCTATGACACAAGCTTTGCTTAGCTTGGGACAAGACAAAGTTGTGTGATAATGGTGGAATAATATACACATATATAATATATATAGTTTTTCTGCCTTATAGTAACTGAGCTATTGGAGTTTATTGATCCAATAGACTACTAGAAGTTGTTGATAAATCAGTCGGATATAACACACATAAATTGAAGGATTGAAACAGTTTGCTTGCTGCGGTTTCCCGTCCGGTTATAATTTATGTGTCTTCAAGGCTTGAGTGAATAGGCTCTTAATTAACTAGTGCGCCTCACCATCAGTGATTGCATCACTGTTTTATATCAAGTGGGATAGCAGTAAATCACTAGTTTACCTATATCAACGCCCAGGGTTTCTGCAGTAATGGCCGGGGCATGTAGGTTGTCTCTGCCTCATGCTTTTCACTATTTTCTTCCATCCAGTTTCTTGCGTTACTTCTTGCGTGGCAGACTGTCTTGAGTCTTCGAGGTGATCTGCACCCGCGGTGTTTCTTCCCGTCTAATCTGAAACAGGAACCTCTTAAAACAACCGTTATCTGTGCGAACCAAGTTTATGGCAGAAATTAATCACTTTTCAATGGTGGTATAAAAACGAACTTAAAAAAAAAAATTGTTTCAGTAGAACATAGACCCACAGAAAGAAAAGTAGAGGAACCTACTCAGATCGATAGTTGTAACTGCTGTAATCATCGATCACTGATAAATAACTAGATACACAATCCCATACAAAAGTTCGCTTCAAAACTGTCGCCAACTCTGTTTAGGTAATTAAAGGTGAACTAAACATATATCAATGTAAATTAAACTTTAACAACAAGTCATAGAGTTGTATTCACAAAGTTATGTACAAAACCTAAACATTTTTTACGACCCAAGTCCTTGATCGACAAAGATCATAACAAATTCAACCTTACTAACATGATACTAAGTCGTATTTACAAAGTGACAAATAAAAGTAATAAAATTTAATGACCAAGATTCGCCGCTAGGACAAAGAATGATTGGAGTCGAAATGTTTTATGAGAAATATTTTGTTCGTTCATATTTTTTCTTAACTTAAATATTTTTTAAATTCTTTTCTAATTGGTTTTGCTAGAATATTTATTAGCAATGAAACTAATAAGGACAGTTATCGTTATTTGTTATTTCTTTTTCTTATGTCTAAATCTGATACATTTTGTTTGACCAAAAATTCGGATCTAAAGTAACATCATACATAATTAACATCATCATTTTAGCCGTGAGACGTCCACTGTTGGAGATAGGCCTCCCTCAAGCGTCGCCACAACGACCGGTCCTGTGCGTCTCGCATCCATCGGATGATATGATGGTGAATTTTCTTTGTGACACCCTTTTTAGTCACATATTTATCCGTTTCTAAAAAATGTTTCGAACATACTACTCGTCCTTGAGTCGGCTTGAAGAATTCTTCGGATCTTTGTCTTGCTATTATTGTTATCCATTTTGCACACTGCACTGGATTTCGTGGAAAGCTAAAAAATCAAAATAAAATTACAATTTCTTTTATCAATTATTTTTATGTCAAAATGAAATCCAGTAAATTTTACTATTACTTCAATAAATACAGTAAAGAAATATAATTAAACACAAAAAACAAATATTCTTTAATTAAAAAAAAGAAATTGAAACAACAGCGTCTCTACTGTACGGAACAGAATCAATCCATATAAACCGAACAACTTAAGTGGTCATACGAGAGTATGATTTATACGTTTAGAATAAGTGTCTTTATAATAGAGGTGCATTATAACACCGGTTTTTAAATACAATTTAATTTTTAAAAGGTTTTTACGGTGATTTCTTAATGAAATAACAATACAATGGTGACAATTATGTAATGATAATATTATTACTTACCGAAAATATGTAATTCCATCCTTTTTTAGCGTCCTTGAAGTGTGATTTTTGTAATTTTTAAACGAGCAGTGAGGCATGTTTACCGTCAGAGCGTTCCAGTGCTACTAAGTAAAAAAGCGAGCCCACGGCGCGAGTGGGTGCGCTTTCGGTGAGGACACTTTTTTGCCGTTGATTGTGGATCTAGTTATTTATTAGTGATCGATGGCTGTAATACTAAAACTTAATAGCGAGAAACATTTTACAAGCCCCGACGGTAACGGTTACGACCCACTGACTTTCGTCGAGCGATTTGAAAAATTATGTGTCTAATGGACGTTAGGATTTAACAGAATCGTAGATAAACACTGCTAAATTTTGATCGTTTTAGTACAATGAGTCAATCCGGTACATTAAACACTTTCATTTGTAAAGACAAAAATAAAAAAGTAACACTCTTTGTCTAAAACTGGAATTAATATACGCATGTACGAAATTAATTTCTTTAAGTAAACACCAGCTGATCGTGGCCAATGACCTTTAGGTAGTTAGTAGGCTGTAAGGACATTCCTTGCATATCCCATTAAGACAGATCTCGGTACAATAACATGACACGATTCGCAGACATAGCATTAATATATTCTAGTAACTAAGTAAAATATAAGTTAGCAGTAAGATTTGTACATGAAAATGGACTAATAAAATCAATATCTATATCTTTAAATCTCTTTGAATAAAATGGACGTTGCAACGAGCAGTTTTGATCTGCCACCTCTCACTATGACTACATTTCAACGCAATGATTGACAACTTTACGGGACTAAAACGATCAAAATTTAGCTGTGTAGTCTTTTCTTTACAGTCTTACAAAAAATCATCACCATTACCAAAAACTATTTCGATTACAAGACGCAAGACATTAATAAAGGAGAACGTGACCTGACCACTTCAGTAAAAGGCACTTCGCCGTATCAATTTAAGAGAAACGATGTGTGTCTACCACAATTTTCTACACAGACGGTTTCAGGTGGAACAACTGCGTCATTTTTAGCTACAACTGGTGCGACGTCAAGCTGCCGTCAAGTTAGCGTCAGTACGGCCTGGCTCGCCTCCTCTACCAGACATTTATTAAGTAGGAAATACAGATTACTGGCCAGCGTTGTTAAATTGTTCAACAATTGTTGTAACAGCGTTTAGCCGATGTTTGTTTTAAATTAAGTTGTGACCTCGTTCTGACTTTCACACTCTGTTGGTATCGGCTTTTATAATGTGCTGTTTTAGCTAGGAGCTTAGTGAAATGAATGTGTTTTATCGTAATCGACAGCAAACAGGCCATTATACTGTATCGGTACACGTATATTTTACACCACATTCTGCCCTGAATTTGTTGACCAAAGTTTCAACGTTTCAGTCAATAAATCTATGTCTATTTTGAAAACAACTCTAAAAAATTTATTGTTTAGAAATCCTAACAATTCACCTAAAAGTCGTGTAAACCACCAAAGCTGATAAATGCTCACAAAACAATAAAAGGTCACTTAGTATTCACCTGTCGCCTTTTATTAATACCATCGGGCTTACCATACAGTCCGACATGCATTTTCAAGTGACAGCCAGTGGTCAGACTTTTGCGGATGCAACACAAAGGCACTTATTTTTTTGTCGGACTAACGTAAAATCCAAATCAATGGTTAGCTCGACTCACTTTTGTTATTGCTGCTATTATATTCTGGCCGACGCTTTGCCGACTATTTCTGGCTTTTTGGCCACTCGAAGCTTGCTGTCGGTTGGAACTAGTGGTTTCCGCATAAAAAATCATAGACATGTGAGCGACGCGATCGTACTAACTTTAGATAGTCCAAACTCGTTTATGGCGAAGTTTTATCTACCAGGAGTTTCAAGATGATTTCCTAGGAGATATCGACTTACGACCTCTAAAGTCTCCATTCATCAATGTTACTTAAGCATCCTACAAAATATTGTATGAATAACATCGTAGTATACAGAGACTTCCCTCCGGGCACAATATTGGCCAACACAAAAGATAAGCACGAAGGACTACAAGTTGAGACATGACGTCGACGTCATATTTCTTTTATCGTGTCTTAAAGGCAGGTAACATTACGTCATCTGCCGTACGTCTATCTCTGCAGCTCGTACAAAATAAACCGGGAACAGCTGCTTATTGTATCGCTGACAGCAAAGCCGTGGTACGCCATTGTGAAGCTCCTCCGAAGAAATAAATAATAGCGACTTACTTGATCCTACGAGGCTACAATGCGTCGTCATTATTTCGCGCTTATGGAGCCACAGGCTCTCTTCTCACTCCATGTTCACCGCTTCGTCTGTGCGAGGCCTTCTGTCAAAACAATTGAACGTTATACTGTCGAATGCATTGTCTTGAAACTTCTCAGTTTAACATTTGTTCTATTGAGCTCGACATGCTGTAACGCATTTGTTTCATATAGCTCACTATTACTTGTACGGAATTCATATTAGTTGTAGTTGCTGCAGAAATATATTACTTTCTATTTTTATTTTTTATTTACGCTTTATAAACCAACTTTTCCAACCGTCTATAAACGTTTTTACCATCTAAAAACAGCTGCAAAGAATAAGTCCTTCCAGTGCAGTAGTAAAATCTCTTTGTGTGTTTATTCTTGTATGAAGGTTTGCAGAAATAGAAAGGAGCGATTATGTTTAGCACCAGGATTACCGGTATCTGACAAAATGGAATTCACGTCTATGTCCGTTGAAGTACTCGTTCGTTCCGTCAGGATTTCGTATTCGAAAAGTTAATGAAGTGTACCGCGAACGTTACCCGTGTCAAACCGTCAAAAACACGTCATATCTCACGTGGTATTTTTTGTTTTTAAGCGATCGCCACGTCAATTTTGTTTAGGATTACGGAACAGGGCGCAAGAGGCATGTGGCTGTATGTGGGCTGAGTGATTTGTATTCGGGTAACGTGTTAGAAATGGTATACTTTATGGAGTGAGTGTATTGTGCTGTCATTTCGTGTGAAGTTTGACAAAGGTACAAAAATAAAGGGCGTGAACATTATACTACACTAATTTGTGTGTTAGCTACATGGGAAGGGATTGTGTTGTTGTGATCCGGTGTCGTGGCGGGTTACCGTCAGCCGCGCCGCATGGCTCCGGTTTCGCAGAAGTGTTTCGCTTGACGCTCTCCGATCGCACGGACACGCTTTTTTTGATATTTGATACCGACTGTGGATAAAAAATTCTAATTTAAAGTAAGAAATCTAATGGATCATTTTGAATTTTACAATTTACTAGTCGCTGCCACTGGCATCAATCAAGTGATATATAGTAGAAAATTATTCCAATTATTATTGCGCAACAAAAAAGCTAAGTGTAAGCTAAGCCATGGTCTACCTATTAAGTAGGTAGACCATGCTCCTTGCAGTGGGAACATTAAAAAGGCTGATGATGATAAAAAATATAAAAATGTTAATAAATTTTTTAAAATTCCTACTTCCTAAAAAAATAATATTGTCATTTCTGAAATCATTTATACATTTATTTGGTTTGACACAAGTAGGTACAAAGCCACATACGAATTTAGGTGACCCCTTTTAGTACAGCACAAGTAATAAATATACGCACCCACATATTCTCATACTTTTGACTTTATAAAATTTTATTAGTGTAATTTATATGTGGCCACTGATTGTGTATTAAATTATGATTAAAACTTACATTTGTTTTTTTTTTGTCAACCAACATACGAGTCTCAACAGTAAAAGTCCTATACTTAATATTATTATTTTATGTAGCCAAGAAAAATTGTATATTGTACCTTCACCCAAATGTGTAGAACAATCCTGTTAATAGTTTTTTTTTGTTTGTTTATAAATAATTATATTCATTTAGTTTTGGAATAACTAATTATCTTATTACATAGACAATCACAAAATCATACATTGGCATTTTTCAATAACCAACAACAAATTTTTCAAACTTTAAATTTTGTATGTTATAGCACAATCAGTGTAAATTATTTGGCATCGTTTTATTATTATGAATAAATAATAGAACAGCTCATTAAAATAACTCATTGGTTGGTAATTAAACAAAGCTAAATAAACAGAATAACAAAGCACAATGTGTGTTTAATTGCGCTATTTAGATAACAGAAAAATAACAGGTGTCAACTTTTGAAAATAAAGGGGTAAAACGTATCTAACCATTACATTAAGGGTCAAAATAACGATCTCTATTACGTATAGTACAATCCCCAATTAAAATAAATTGTATAATAATATATAAGTACAAAAACCACACTTTAAAGCAGATGTCTTCATTGTAAACACAGAAAGTAGTAGAGGCGCTTCATGCAAAAAACATTCACAAAATTTTGCAGCATACGTTACTCCACTACCTGCTACTTTGTGACATCTTGACGTAAGGATGCTACCTACGCGCCTGAATCATTTATAAGCTTGCAAAATTTGTAGCAACTCTTTCTCCTTCCCTTATCTTTATACGGTCCATTGTTTTAAGTTTATGTAAATTTTCATTTGTTTTGTTTAAATTTTTAAGATTTTTCTATTTTACACTTTTGCACTAATCTATTTAGTTTAAAAATAATAATAAAAAATATGGTTTTATTAAAAAACTATCGGAATACTTGTAACTAATTAAAGTTTCCCGGCTTTTTTATTGCTTAGCGAATTAATCAAGTGACAGCCCTAAAAGCTTCATCTGCCACTTGAACGATTGAAAGGTACGACGGCGCGCCGGTATCAGGAAGGAATGTACAGTGGGTGACTTGAACAGTTCCTGTCTCTTTCACTCCCAACCGGCTTTGCCTAAGCTAAATTTATACGCCGTCTCATTCATACACACCAACATTTTCAATACTTACCTGCGTAAAATGATATACATCTGTTGCGGTATCAACCTCTCGCTCGCGCTCACGCTCCTTAATGTATTGTTGATATACGCGTCTCACTCTGACGTCTCATGAACAGGGGGTAGACGGTGTTGGTGCACGTTTGTGTTGGTGTTCGTTTATTTAGTGAACTTGGAAGCTCGCTTTCGTGTTTGTGCATAGGGTGTCGGGCATGATTGTGTGCGTGAGTTGTAGAGGCGCGACATAGCTTTGCCGTCTCCATGGCTTAAAAGTTTTGTACGGAATGAGACCAGCGAGCTAGTTCTGCGCCGGCCGGCACGCTCGATGCACGCGTGTGGGACGTTCACGTCCAACTTCTTCGTGAATCTACGAGTATAAAAACTTGTTTTTTAAAACATTGTAACTGAAAGTTACCAAACTGTGTTTAAGTTAGTGACGCTAAACATTTTGTTGATAAATAAAGTGATTACACTCTCATCGTATAGTGTGTTGTTTATTTTTTTCTGTGAAACTGCAACGTGTTTGGTTCAACGGACTACGGAGGAGGTTGGTCGCCGTATTCTCGTGTATAGGCTATTGTGCATCAACCAAATAACTCTGGCATATTTTGTCTGTTATACATAAAGTTATTTTTGGCGATTTCCAGCGATGAACTATTGACAAACCTAATAAAACAAATTTGTCCTGTTTGGTATTATTAAAGTAAATAAGTTTTTGTACCGTGTTTACAAAACAGTAGCTATACAAATTTAAGGCATTACTCATTTGAACATTCAACAATACGTTAAGGACAAAGAAAGACAGTACTAAATCACAGACAAATGTCTGTGAAATAAAAAACAATACAAAATCAAGTTTCATGCTTGACAACAAACAGGATACAGAACCAAAACAAAACAAGAATTACATTTTTATTCGAGAAAGACATAGTTTATTTGAATATTATTGAGTAATCATCATCAAAAATTTTGTTAGCGAACGGCCTGTCGAGTTGAACAACCTGAAGACACAAATAGATACAGAACAGACGGTACACAAACGCCCGGTAAACGCCGGCCCACAATCTGTTCTCTCCTTTACTAATTATTATCAGGCTTTAAACTTGCTCAAATCATAGTTTACGTTTCATTTCAAGTTTTTGCTCAAATTGTAATGTAAGTTGTAATTCGTACTAAGGACAAAATTAATAAGATCTAAGCAACATTACTATTGATAGGGTTTTTACTAGAACTAACACCGGTCAGTAAAACCATAAATTTAGTGTCTGTATTAAATCTTTTAATTTTAATTAAAGACTAAGTTCGGAAAAGGAGAGAAAAGACAATTCCAAAAGTAAGTAATGTTTTGAAGCTCGTTTAAAAGAATGACAGAGCAGAGATGCTGATTCAAAAGAGAAGTAAATAAAACATGATATTAAATAAAAAATATAATAATAGTGGCTGATTTTTAGAAGCTGTGTTTTTAAAAAAATGTAAAAGTGTTATTTTAAAAACTAAATTCATGTTTGCTCTAAGAGTCTATTATTCTAAGAATGAAATATATCATAATGAAAACAATATTAGCAGCCACACAAGTCTTTAAAAAGATTTTTTTCTCACAATCCAAATTTAATATATTGAAGAGCTTATAGAAATTCAGGAAGCTTAAACTGGCCAAGATTAAGTCAAATCAAGCTAAATTAATCAAAATTTATCTCCATAAAACATCAAACGACGAATCAAACTTAGTTTTGCTAAACTGTTTACTATCGCACAAAAGGACAAATGATTGGATAGATATGATTTTCCTTGGTTTTAAGAGGTTTAAATAATTTTCTATTCAAATACAGCTTGATTTGTCTAAATGAAGTTGTATAAAGCTTCAAACGATGAATCAAACTTAGTTTTGAAAACTGGTTACTTAAGTTTAAAAAGGACAAATTAATAGGTATACGTATTCGAAATTATATTCTAGATCCAGTAGATAATATACGTTTACCTAATCTAATCGAAGCTTCATTACTGTAATACATAATTTATTTGAAAATTATTAATTTTAATTGATTCTTATTTAAAACTTTTGTAATGTAGCTTTTGTTATTTAAAATATCATCATCATCATCATCATCAGCCTTTTTAATGTTCCCACTGCAGGGACACAGGCCTCCTCTCTAAGAGAGGGAATGGGCCGTAATCCACCACGCGGACCCAGTGCGGGTGGATTATTAGTTATTTAAAATATATTTTAATTAAAATTATTGAATGCATGTTATTAGTAAATGCTTCAATAAAATATATTTTTTTGTAGCTTTATATTTTTAAATGAGATGTTCGTACAAAGCTTTAAAATTTTCGATATACTACGATTGTATTATAAAAGTAAAATCATAAAACAGGGAATATTTTTATAATGAGATCATTAAAAAAAAAAATCGACTAATGATTCTGCAAACAATACTTGTAAGAAATGGCTGTAAATAATAATGTTTCGAAGAATTAAATTATATTGAACTGCAATCAGTTTGAAAATAAATGATTTGAAAGAAACAAATACGAGTATGCATAACAACACAAAGAAATAAAGATGTTAACTGATGTTTAACATAAACAACTAAAGTAAAAAATACCGTAATAACAGCATTTTAAAAATAAACTCGAGCGTGACCAAAATTGCTCTTATCTCAGCATTATGCTATGATATTAAAAAAAATCACATCACTTGTATTCTGGTCTGACAGTCTCAATTTGATCAGATAACCTAAATTGTTGACACTTAAAATATTTTTTACGTAAAAGAAAAACAACAATACTTAAGAAGACATTTGAAAAAATATCTAAATTTTAAACACATATCTCATATAATAATTTATAATATAGATTGACTTTGTAAAATTATAAACTTTAGAAAAGCTTGAAACAATTTTGTGGCTGCTCTAAAAATGCGTTTAACTTTATAGACTTTTAAAAATAAGGTTAATGAAATGAAAAAGCACTCCATACACCTAGTGATGATCAAACAGACTGTATTTTCAACCCTTACATGCTATCGAGTAATTAAAACCTTCATAAATGGGTACTTCAAGAGTGCTGATGAAAAGGAAAACGAACATATCGTAAAATTAAATTATCAACTAAATGCATAATCTATTATGATTATCAAAGGCGAGCTCATTTCAATAGGCTCTTAAATACGGTTCAGAGCCGGGTCGACACCATCAAAGAGGTCAATAGCATTACGATGGTCCCAAAGTCCGTAAAAATCTCATTCTATAACATACTAAACTTTACCCCGCAGATATCAAAGTGGTCATAAAGGCCCCTCGCATCCCGTCAGAAGAATTACTATCATTGCCACGCCGTTGTTTCTCCTTGTCCTAAACAATTGGTATCTCTATTTGTATCAATAAGATGGGAAACAGACGTTTACGTGAATTTCGTACGTGTTTCGAATACAGTGGCGGAGACACTGACTACCGGACGGACGCAGCATTTATTGAAACTATTGACATTTATACTAGTTTTATGGATCACTTTTGGGGAATATACAGGAATCATATTTTTGTGGTTACCGTTTTTATTCAATGCTCTGTGAATGGTTTTTGATTGAAGAATCTATTGGCAGTAAAATACGGGATCAGTTAATATTATTTTTGGTAAACTAAAAAGTTTTGTTGTTAAATTTTAATGGTTTTTAGTTACGTTTCGTAATAATTTGGTATCAAAACTTAAATCCAATTTCAAACAAGTACTATCAATAATAAAAACAAAATATTAATTTCTGTTCGATCCTCAAGATTCTAAATACTATCTGTTTTATTAATACATCATTTATGTTGAAATAATATTGTATGTCAACGTTTAGCAATAAATTATATCTTGATGATGACTACATCATCAAGATTTTTATTGTTTCATACATGTTACAATTTTAATATCAAACAGTTTAGGATGTTAATCTGCTAGACTTATTAAATATGCAAAAGTGTGAAAAATAACATCTATCATTTTGAATATAAACGAACTATTCCAAAGATATGCTAAAACCAAGTTCTAGACTTCCTTTAGATGATCACAATCGCATGGTTTCCACAAGACAAAGTTAACCAACTTATGGCGGAATTTAATATTAATTTATGTTCGTATATGTCTGTATACAGATGTTTGTCCATCCCTTTGAGTCTACGAACATTTCTTGAGGTTGCGGTCTGATCCAATAGCTCTGTTAGTACCATTTAATTGATTTTGTACAACAGAAACTAATTAGAATTGAGGTTTATGTAACCGAACAGTATTAATAAGTTATCGTGTTGACCCTAACATAATCTCGTCTTATTAATCCGTTTTGAATAATGGAATAAGTTAGTGTTTGCCATATGCGCTTACTTGATTGGTTGGAGTTTTATGAGATTTTTATAGCTACTGCAGTGTTTGTAGACAAGGAGTGGACTTAAAGAAACATTTAATATAAAGAGATGTTATTTCAACGATTTTTTAATAAAACATTATAATCAATGCCATAAAGTTAAAAGATGATATTGTAAATTTAGTAAGATATTGGTAAATTTATAATATATTTAAATTACTCCTAAGATAAAAGATGATGATTAAAAGTAATTGAATTGTTTATACTGCAAAATCATATTTATGATTAAATATGATTTTGAGCAAAAATAATATTTATCAAGAAAGTAAAAAACTGTCAAAGTTAATAATGAAAATTATATAACTATAGATTACAAAACAAACCTAGATAACTGGCATGAAAAAAGAACATGAATATAAAAATACGTATCTACACTAATAATAATAAAGAGGTAAAGTTTGTTTTTTTTTTTGTAGGAGGTAATCTCTAGAACTACTGGTCCGATTGAAAAAAATAGCAACAATAGAAAGCTGCTTTACTCCTGAGTGACATAGGCTATATTTTATGTACGCGGGCGAAGCTGCTGACAAAGGCTAGTTATTAATAACCTACATCGTTATTAACTATGGTTTGCTAAACTATGGAAACAGTAGCAAAAAACGAAGTAGATTATTTGAAAAAAATGCACTTCTTAAAAAATAACTTATTCAGACATCATACTCAAACAATAGTTTATCTTCTACCCAAAATAAAGTACACAGCACACACAAAACTGGTATAACTATCAAAATTTTAAGCAATGTGGTTCTTCAAGAGTGCGAGTCTTTTTATATATTTACCTACATAATCGCGTTACCAAGAACGATTTATTTATTTCAAAATTCGTATCTTTAAAAATATGTGTCGTTTTCAACAGATAACGTTTTTAACTGTAAAAGCTAAAAATCATGCTTTATGGGCGCAATCTCTTTTACTTTAATTTCTGATGCATCAATATTATCAGTAATATAATTAGTATTACCGATAAACCAACCAAAATTATCACTTCCTATTAGTAATCAGATGCTAATTAATAAACCACAATACTTACCGTAATTTGGATCCTCTACTAATAAGTCTGCTCATCATTACTTAATATTGGAAGTTTGTCGTTCACATTAAAATAGTACCTAATTTTAGATAGTTCAAATTTTAGCATAAAATAGTCAGCCTTTTTAATGTCCCACTGCTGCGACTCAGACCTCCTCTTAAGAAGATAGTATGGGCCGTAATGTACCACGGGGCCCAGTGCGGGTTGGCGGATGTCACATGTCTTCGAATTTTTTGCTTCTAGAACATGCCGGTTTCCTCACGATGTTTTTTTCATCGTTTTGAGCTTGGTCATTTAAGTTCAGCGTCATATTTGACTAGAATATAAATCAGAATCAACTTCATTGTAGACATAGACACACCAAGATATATATAATATATCTAAAAAGATAAATAAGATGATGGAGCATGCCTGCTTAGGAGTAAGCAATTCACTTTTGAGTTCAAGACCCCTAAGCTGTAGCTATCAGGAAACACACACTCTCTAATCTATAGGTAAAATGGCGATAATTTGCAAACAGTGATATCTATCACACCACTTTTGGTGAGACGGGATAGTACAGTATACTGCTACGATGCTTGTTTTATTGATGATGATAATATATTCCACAACTTAAACACAATACTATCTAGCCCCAAACTAAGCAGAGCTTGTGCTAGAGTACTTGAAAACTTATAAACATACTTATATATTTCTAAATACATGCATATTTTGAATAAAGTATACCTCCACATAGAACAAATGATCGTGCTCATCACACAAACCTTTGCCTTTGGCAGGAATCCAACCTACGATCTATACCAATACAATACGAAGTATACCAATCAGAGCCTCTAGCCACTAGACTAACAAGTGAGTCAAAATCATTTTTCTAAATCTTTCTTGGGTAAATGAGTTATAAGGACTAGTTCAATTAATCTTTTCCAATTCAAATCCATGTTATATAATACTGTACATAATCGTTTCCTAACTTAAGTGCAGCAAGTTCAGTAAGTTTGTCTTTATCGTTAAGTAAGATATTACTAAGTGTGGCTGTTATTTGTATTTGGCTTACTATCGCCTCAACAATATTTATACAGTTCCCTTCTAAGAAGCTTACAACTCGCTATATTAATAATTCACAGAGTATTTCCCGATTTCGTACCCTATCTCCTTCCCGGACGGCCGATTCGTTTGCCTGGATTACTTGCTTCTCATTTTATAAACATCGATCAATTTAATTATTAAAAATATTGGTTGTTGATTGATTTTACTAATATTAGTAGAACTAATTAGCAACAGTATTTTAAAAAATGCTGTTTGTTTGTTTAAGAAATAGCAGTTTTTTGAGGAAGGAATCCATCAAATAACTCATACCGTTTTAAGTAGAGTCAGATTTTCGGCAGAAGTAAAACTCTCTGGTATTCATTTATCTTTTTTAAGGCCGCAATAACTCTTCCAAATAGTCCTTCAGTCAAAGAACAGCATGAAAAACTAATTGTAGATACCAATCACTGCATTGCAGATGTCATTATAAGTGTGCAACTAAACTTGAGTCATTATGAAATCTAAACGTGGAACTAAGTAAAAATCAATTTGGCGTCGATACCAGCTCAGCATCGCTATCAACTAGTAAGAGCTTAGAAGTCATGGCATCTTATTGATTAATAATATGATCAGAAAATTTGCGGCTTTACCTAAATATATGTCAATGCTCATGTTTTGTCCAAGGTGTAAAATTCTACGAACGTCAAAAGAAAATATTATTAGTCCAATGGTTAGTTATTCTTAGCTAAACCAAAGGGTAATTAACTTTATTCAATCTATCAAAACTACTTTTGTGAGACTGGTTTCCAACATTGCCTATCTATTTTGGTATCACATTTCCTCTTAGTTTAAAATATTTAAATATGTAATGCTTAAAGCCATTCATAATCAGCTCAATTTAAATGCGAAACAAATTGGATTCTCACTAAATTAATTATGTTGCTTTATTATGAAAACTATAAACGGATTCTCATTCTGAATGGTTTTATCTAGAATGATAAGTTTTATGGTATCCACACACGTATTATTTTATAAGTGTATCGTGTATGGCTACCCTTAGAGTACTCTTCTAAAAAAACGCAAAATCTGTTTCACGTATTACTTAACATATGGGTAACATACGTCCTTAAATAATTTAGAGGATACTGTTTCTTTATTTCTAGAGTATGTTTTCTTATGATTCTGGTCCAGTTCTTCTACCACTAAAGCGTAAAAATTGATAAGTAACTATTATAATTTGAATATTACTTTTCTTTGCTTGAAAACATTTACTGAAAATCATGTTTTTTTTTTTTCAATTTTGTCAATGTTCATTCCATAGTACTCCAATTTCTAAAATATAGTTTACGCTCTACGAGTTTTCAAAACTTGCAATTTATTTCCACTTTTTTCACTGATCGACATTTTGACAATTCAAAAATTCCTTTTGGAATAAAGGGGTTTGAGTAACTTTGTATGGACTAGTGGCGTCATTTTTTTTTTTAGCGGCCACGAATACTTTTCGTGTATTTTTATTGTGTTATGACAAGTACACATATATGTTTAATTATTTTTGTCCTAAGTGATATCGAACTTAAGATATTTGCATTTGAAGATTTTAAAAAAGTCGTCAATATACGAGTACAAATACTTTAATTAGCTAGTCTTTCGTAAAGAAATCTTACTTTTATTTATAAAAGGTTGTTATTAGACATTGGTTTTGCTGTTATACGACTGTCTGTTACAGTGACGTTAGTGTTGGTTCTTGGAAAAAAAAAACACATTAATATGCTACAATAGACTTTATTAAATGATAAGTAAAAAGTGTAAAAACACATTTTTTAACTTTCTTCATCCATTTCATTCTCAATATCATGTCGAATTATTGTATCTTAAAAAATTGTGCCGGCGGAGTGAGATTATTTTGGTATCTGCCCCATCCCATGTACCATATAATGGACATGACGTGCGAACAGCAGCCTAAGGTCCTTTTTCCAACAATGCATGAGCAATAGTGGCCCAAAATTGCATCTAGCCCTTGTGTAGCTCTTTCTACGAGAATATATACATAATATATCCGTCTAGATGAATGCCTGGAGTGGATTCTGCCTCGTAGAAGCCACGGATTAATCCAATTGAAGGTTCCCACCGAAAAATCATTAATATTGGGTTCTCTGCATACCTCTATTACATACGAACCGTCGCTTTTTATATGTTCTCCGTAGTAACTACGAGCTTGTTGTACTTGGTATGTTCCAAGTGCATAGATAACTAAATCATCAGCACTTAAAATAGGAAAGTCATCCAGTCCAGGAACTTCGGCATTCATATGTTCAAAATCAGCCCTTCTTCTATTTAGATGATTGGCAATATGCTCGCCTAATTGATTCCAAGGACTATGGTGAGGTATTCGATTTATTATTTGCTCCGTTAGCCTATGATCTTTCAGTGGCACCCCAAAGGCATTTAATAATGCTGCAGCTATTCTTATTTCGTCAAATAGATGGCTTGCAGCTACATTGAAATACTGCGACCGAAGCTGACGGAATTGATTTTTTAATCTGCCATTAATGGTTTCAACCACCCAACGGCACATGGTTACTTTTCTTGAATCGTTGGCTTGTTGTGTGGTAAGTTGGTATTCATTATCATCTTTAGATAAAGGCATATATGCACTGTATCCACATGTCTCCACGTCTTCGATGCAGTCTCTAAACCCTCTGTCTAATATAAGAACATCGTTCTCGTGAAAGAACCAATGAAACGGATCACTTGGATTCTTCATGATCTCTGAGAGGATCATCGCATCGGATTTAGTTGCTTCATATAAGCCATATATATCTATGATATGGCCATCAGGACAAACCATCAAAAAAGGCTTTAATAAATGCCGGAACTTGTGTAAACTATATGACTTCCTCTGAAAGTAATAATTGCTACTTTTTTGCAAATAAATGTATGTGCCATCTAATATAATTATGGCCTTCCTTTGAGTCAAAGAAGCATCAGGATTGCCAAATAACGTGTTAGGGATTGTTAAACATCTCGAGATAACATCTTGACGAGTTAAATGATTATAGCCAAGGTGCTGTGGAACAAATTCCCTTATTCGCCGGAGCGCGCCACTCCATTTGCCCATAGATCACAGTAATCGAGCATTCGGTCCATTCGTTTTCGTCATTATATTATTATTTGATTTATTTTATTTTAAATTCGTGAAACAATATGGCTCAAACCTAAAAAAGTGAAGTAGAGTCTTTGATTTTGATGATTAATTCAAAGACAAATATCTCTGTTCCGATATGGTTTAGAGAAATGTATCCATAATAGCTTTTGATCGTTTTGTTCTATTCTTTAATAGTATGCAAGTTTTATTAATGGCCGCTCAACTTCAAAACGACGCCAACTTTACCCAAACCCCTTTTATTGATTCTTATTCTTGTTGAGTCTACCAATGAGATGGATGGAGCTACTGACAAATATAAGAAGAATAATGATTTAAAAGCTTATTCTCAGTCTTTAATTAAGCTATTTAAAGCTTTGAAAATGTAAAGTACGAGTATATACACATTTTGCTACCATTAATTTGTTTGTCTAACTTATGCTAATTAACAAATTAGGTGATGAAATAAACAAGTCTTGTAATTACTAGGTTCGTTTAAAATTGATGTTGTTATCACATAATGGAATCCAATTCATTCTGAATTCTTTGATGTGAATGCAGCACATGTAAATTAGAATGTCCAATTATACAGCTAATTGCGAAGTATTACAAAAACAGTTTTATTTTTAGCTCAAGAGAATCCCAAAAAAACACACGTTTATTAACAGATAAAACCCGAACAGCATTGAACTTAAGATGTTCTTATTTTAACCTATAACGTTTTATTCAGCAGTTTTACTGAAGTTTTAAAAACATTTTCATTTTCATAGGTTATTTTGTGACTCACCATTATTACCAAGTGCTCCATCAAAAACATCAACTGCATAAAACCAACAAAATCTCAGTTATCATGAACTCAATTTTAATTGGTGTGCAAGCAAATGTTAATTTACTTAACTAAGATGTGTCGGCAGATATTTTTACCGAGCTTAATGACGTGACATGGATATGGGTTCAGGAGGAAACATCAAGTATTGTGTTTCGGGGCTCACTGGTCTTTATCGAGACGAAATTTCATTATAATCGTGCCCCATTCCACCTACCCACCATTCAATTGGAACACCTTCATACAATTGGGAGGGTTCCCTCAATGGGTTGTCGGATGAAATTTCTTAACATTCTTCGCTCATAATGAGCAGACGCTGTCGTGCAATGGCCAGTAACGGTATAATTGTACAGCGAAACGAGATCGACAGATATTAAAGCAGATTAAATCCGCTTAATGAAGCCAAGTAATAAAATTACAACCGTTTAACATTTGTTCGAATTTCTTGGTTTTCCAGAACAGACGGTGTTTAATTTTAATAAAATTTAAATTTATTTAATGAAATTAAAATTTGGGTATTTTCCGAAACAGAAAAGATTTGATATTATTTGTACAAAGATTTTGAGAGCTCAATCTAATTAAAACGCTATGTGTAAAGATAACTAACACTCCGGTTGATCAAGTAGTGGCAAAATCATCAATATCAGAAATATATAAAAAAATCAAAATCACAAACAAAAGCAACATAAACGAAATAAAAAAATGGAATGCAGAGATACAGGATGTAGATAAAGAAAGAAAGAATAATAATTTACAAGATAAAAAGTCGCCTATCAACGTGCATGAGCGAAGTCGTAGTGAATCACCTGGTAATGAAGACATCATTATGGAACCGGTTCTGATGGCTGAGGGGCTAAGTCTTACGACAGAAGCTTCCAATTTTTTGTAGAATTATTCAACGCACGCCATCGATCGTTAACTTAAATATTTGTATTTAAATTTTATCTCCGGGGACACGTTTGTATAGATTGTCATCAAGACTTTTTTCATCGCTTACTTTTCTAAAGAAATTTTCTTCGGGTTTATAATTGAATAAATATATGTATTTTCATGTCTGTGACCAAAAGTATCTTTTATTTTTATAATATTTTCTAGTATTTTTAATAATGTCCTATACGGGAATATAATATGAATTTCTGGTATCTAACAGTCACAAAAGATTTAGAATTCATCTATCATTTACAATGAATTTTAAAGCACGTTCTGATCCCCAAGGATACAAACAAAATAAGAAATGAGTTTTAATGTTGATACCCTTTAAGTGTTATTTAAAAATGGGGGAGATTTGAAATATTTACTCCAAAGGATCTACTGTCAATTGAACAAAAATCGCTCAGGCGTTTAACCCGTAGAGATGTGATAAGTACAACCGATGTCATTAATCATTCGAAATATAAAATTTGAAACCCTCCTGTATGACAACCTCTAACTGAGGGTACATTATCATGCACATTTAGGACGAAGGATAATAATATATGACATCTTTTATACATACAATGTATTCCATTGAATTCAATATTTTATTGAAAGTTGTATTGATTACAGTACACCTTCAAGAAAAAAATACGTTTCTAAAATATATCATCAAAATACTAATGTGTATCAAAAATAAACCGATTTCATTTCCAATTAAATTTAATGGTCGTTAGAATCAAAGAGCAGAACTAATGACTTTTGTACCTGGAACATATGATAATACATAGTTTATATGGTCGCGGTCGGTTTCTTTTACTGCTAATAAATAGGTACAATTTGTCGATATAAAAATATATATTATTAGTAGACAGTGCGACCTACTAAATGTACTTATATCTAGAACGTGTGAACGACCGACCTTCGTATATTCAATTATTCGTCAAATTCCGATGAAAGGACTTTTAGAACATGTTTAAATATTAACTAGAATAAATGATGAACTAAGTTCCGTGTCCCAGTTCGGATAAACCCAACTTACTCGACACGTCTCTATCCCTTTCATAGTCCCTTTTTTGAAGGGTCCTATCTATTTAATTCATCTCTGGACTCTTTCAACGAGTGATCCCTGACCGCATTCAAGGAAAGATATCGGTCACATGACGACCGCTGCGAAAGATTGGAGTTAAATTTAGTAGAAGACATTTATTTACTTATTCAGTGTCCTCGGGTAATCACCTCCAAGGGTAACTGTAGAGACAGCGGATCATCGCAGATAATAATGTAATGGATTAACTTGAAATGTCATCGGTGAAAATGATCTGCTCTTCGAATTCATGAAAAGTTAGAGATTTAGGGTCTATTGCTAAATATCATTTACTAAGAATCACTAACTTGCGTAAGGTATTTGGCCTCTTTCAATGAAGATTAGGCATTAAATTTGTCTAGCAATGGCAGTAAATCACATTAATACATATTGTAATATTCTGGAAGCGAAAATTAGTATGTATCATGATTGTGTGTGTATATGCAAGTATATGTTTGTTACTGCTTCACGTTCAGTTTGTAGAATGATTTTTTATCACATGAGGAGACGATGACTTGGAGTAGCATTAAAAATATTAAGGTACATTGGGAATATTTTTGACGTTATGACCGTCCATTGTGACACAATTTTAAGTTCCTATTGTTATTTTTGGTGTGCAATAAAGAATATATCTGTCTATCTATGATTCTTTGGGATATTTTTACGAGATACCTACATTCATTCAGAAGCTAGTAAAACATAAATAACTATGTATAGCATTTTCCATCCCCAAACCCATTAAGATTCCCTACCGAGCTAACACATATTTGCAATTAAAAGTCTATAACGGCTGAGCCAAATATCTAGCGTGTAGCAATTAAAAAGAAAACAAATACGGTATTTTCTATGTTCCCGCAATAAAGGGTAGTCGATATACCCCTGTTGCATATCGCCATGCGGTTTCCAGATATCCATTACAGAGGTGTGTTTAATGCCATCGGCTCGTGTAATGGTCTTTGCTGCCATTAAGCTACCCTACATGGTACTTTTTAATGTAAACTCAACAAGCAGAATTGTCATTTTTATTGTCAAATAGGCGTACGTATGTTTTTTTTCTTCCCTATAATTTTGCTTTATCGGTTTCATTATATTTTCATTCAGAGTATAATGGGTGGGTGACATTTGTTGCTATATTTGCTTCGTATGTTATTTTTGGTTCTGGTTTGATGGTTTGGGGAAATAAATCATGGTCTTTTTATGGTATGATGTTCCGAGCGCAAACAAAAAAGTGTAGATAATTATTTGCCAAATGTTTGATTTTGGCCAATTTAATTTCTTTTTCTATTAGAATTAATGAACATAGAATAACTCTAGATGGTCTACAAAATTGGCGATAAACGGATATATATATATAATATAATCAAATATATTATTTTTTGGCTTTAGTCATTATGGATTTCATTTTTTCATAGTCATATATCGGTTACAGATATTGTTCAACTTGCCTATTTTAATAAATGGATTGTAAATCATTACTCAGCATGTAAATGTTATACCATAATTTGTGTAGATTGCGTAAAAATACCTGGTTCAAGGCATGAGTAGTGAAATTTGACATAGGCACTGTAATTACTTTAGACTAATTTAAACTAATTGCAAATTCATAACAACGTATGTGTGTATACGATCAATTTGTTGGTCACCAAGCAATTATTTTAATTTAACTTTTAACTAAACCCGACATTTACATGGAAGATAATTTGTATATATATTTTTAATAGCGACACCCGTCGCCGCGGTTAGTCAACTCAAATTTAGGCCTAAAAGCTAGGCGTAATCAGCTTACAAAGGCATAAACTTTGACTGTAGTATGAGTAATTCCTTGAAAATTTATTTATGGTTTCCTTGAAGCTCTAATAGCAGACAAAATAAGCCGGAGGTTGGTTGTTTAGAGTTTTGAAGGTCAAATATTTACAAAAGGTGTCTTTATTTGCAGTGACAAAAGAATGTCGTGGAATTAAGGCGTTGACTTTGAGGTTACAGTACTTTTGGTGGTTTTAGTGTTGAGGTAAAGAAACTATGGTGAATAGTCGGACTATGGGTGCCTTAGCTGTGGTCGTCCGATGGTCGATCCTTATGCTGATCGCGGTGAGTTGGCATGTCAACTCGCAGACAGTGCAACAAACTACTGAAGTGGACAATTCTTATAATTTTTATTACGAGCAGCCATGTTGTTCTGGACCTGTAACGAAGAGTAAAAACCACATGAGACATAGACGAGGTAAGTGATTTTTACATTTAAAATACAAACAAATAGTTAAACCTTCTAACCTAACAAAAAACTTATTTAATAAAGTCACCATGTTTACATAAAAAACTTAATTATTTGATTTAATTTGAATAATAAAATAAATCACATGATTAAGTTTTTCAATAGTCAATGGGTTAGATGATTCTAAATCCGAATTCTGTGTTTTAAAACTGTACATGTTTTTATCAAAAAAAAAAAATCTTCGTTTTAGTTTTCTAATGATTATAATAGCTAGCATCAATATCTGATCAATCCAATAAAAACATAATGCTTTAAAAGTAATGGCTCAATTTAAAACCTCCATTGATTGAGTCATCATTCAAAGTTTATCATTAATCTTGATTACTCTTTATGTACCTGAGAGCATTAGGTAGGTATAATGACTAAGTCAAAACCTGTGAATCACGAGATTCATGACACAAAATACTCAAAGTCACTCACACAAACGTCCCAAGTACTCATATCACTAACACATTCAAAATTGAGACGCTTTCAAGGGTACATGACGTCAGGTGAGAAAGAAATACATGTAAATATATAGGAGGGAAAGAGACAGCACACCTTTTGTTTCATTGCCCTCCCCGTGACGGAGAGAGTGAAGATTTTAATACAGTTGTAGTTAACATTTTCCCTTGTGAGTTGACGAATTCGGTATTGACTTATTTAGAAGTTTTGTATTGGGTTACTGAAAAAAAAAAATACAAAAAAAACACTTTTTGTTTGCTTAAAATAGTATAATTATTTATCTAAATGAACTGTTAAAAAAGGAGATATGTAATCAGGGTTGTCAGGTGTGTTTGGATATGAGCTTAATTAAATTCATATTATATAAACAAGTCATTAACAAAGTTAAAATTAATATCCATCCATTGCTTAGAAACGTAAACTTATTAAGTATATCTGATGACTTTGATTAGTGGTTACTTATCTTCTTTTTTGACTATGCATAAATCAATTAACTTGAAAAAAAAAAGCTATTTGAATCATTCCCGGTAATTTCAATAATCCATAAAACAAAAAAAAAATATATATAAATTTAATATTAGGTTTTATTTTAAAAATGGGAACAAAAAAGTTAGAAATCATATAATTTTAACATTTCTTACCACGACATTATTTTTACACAACACACACAACAAGAATACTTATGATTCACTAATCATGTTCTCAAAATAAAATTTATTATTTTCACTAAAATTAAAAAAAAAAATCAATTTTTTTTTTTTTCGATGTGGCTTTTCCCAATTTACACCAAAACTGTTACCGACAACTGTTAAATGATTTTAATTAATTACTTTAGTGTATTTATATCTCTAAAATTCCAATAACACCATAAAGTTTACAGGTGACAATTTGAAATTATCGTTATTAGTGTTGCGGCTTTAGTTGGGTTAGAAATGTGGTCATCCTAAACCACAATATTAATGTTAAATTTACCGCTTCCATTAAACATTATGGGCTTAAACAGTTTGTTGGGGGCTTAATGAATTCCCAACTTGAATCATTAACCATCGCTGCACTTAATGAATAACACTTTATGTGTAACCGCAGTTTGGACATAGACATTAATATTAATGCTAACATTTATACCAACAATTCATAAGCGAATATTGCTTTTTTGCACGGTTTATGCATATAATCTTTACTGGCGACCCGCCCCAACTTCGCACGGGCGCAATGCTTATATTAAATATATTATGCATGTATTATACATATAAACGTTTCTCTTGAATCACTCTATCTATTAAAAAAAGCCGCATCAAAATCCGTTGCGTAGTTTTAAAGATATACCTAAGCATACATAGGGACAAAGCGACTAAGTTTTATACTATGTAATGAAGAGGCCAGTGCTTACCATGATTTTAGAAGAGCTGTTGACGCGCGTTTGTAGCAATACAGACGCCATACGTATACGAGTCTGACACAGCCTAAAGACCTAAAGGATAAAAGCACGCTATCAACACGCGTTTCTAACACACACACATTCTACAGGCCTTAATTTTTTTTTTTTGGTTAGCTTTCTTGGTAAGCCTCGTTGTGCTAGTCAATACTACAATTATTCTTATTTCTATTTTACTGATATCGCACCTATTTCTCATGATTTCACATATTTATTGTTCAGTTGCGATATCACATGTCACAATATCCATTAAGAATCAATTTGCAAATTATTAAAACAGTCACCAAACTGCACTCAAAGAAATCCCGTCAAAAACTCCAAACGAATTTATTTGCTGAAACACGTCAACATTCCAATTTCGAAATATTCGTCTTGTCAAATAAATTCTTTTTATTCAACCATGTTTACTTGTAAAAATATCGACAGCAAAATTACATTCCAAATAACACAAATACAAACAACCATTTAAATAAAACCTCAAACGAAAAATGTCCACTCAAAAATATTAAACTCGACCGTTTAAAAAGTACTTAGCGAAACGTGACCCCTTTATATGACATTATTTAACGTTGTCTATACATTATGTACGAGCATACGCTTGGGCAACTTTCCTAAAACATTGGTTCCACTAATGACAGGCTGCCTGAATGCTCCAGCAAAGAATGATCACAAACTTATTCATCCCTTTATCCACGCGGGCCATTTGAAGGTCTCAACCCTTGTAATTAGCAACACGCTACTAATTCTGGCTGTTTTATTATTATTATATGTAGTTTGTGGCTTGAATGGTCTGCTGCTATTTGAATACCCCTGTCCAAAGGGTCTGGATAAAGTGGCATTTTATCCACGACGGCGATTGCTGAAATATCTAAATGTAATGGATTGACCAAGTGAGGTTTTCGTTATGCATGTCAATTTCATAATACAATTGGGAAGTTGACTCAATTTTTTATCGTTTGTGCCAAACAGTAACTTTATCTAAAATAAAAAATATAAAGAAATTTTCAAATTCGACTAACTAATAGCTATTGTATTTAACAACCAAATTTTTATCCTGTTTCATAAAAAACATATCTTTTTAGTGCTACTTGTTAATTAGTATAAAACTTTGCACAAAAAATAATAACACAGCATAGACAAATATCCAATTTAGAATTTTTGCCTGAAGCTTCAGGACTTTAAATAAAAAAATTTGAATGTACAACCTCATTTAAACGTACAGCTACATAAAGTCATAACTTATTTGAAATAAAAAAATCTGCGAGCAAACATGTTCCGATACTTTTAAATAAGACTCTTCGGTATCGGTTTCACATTCAAAATGGAGTATTTTTAAACATTCTCGTGGTACTTTGCTCCCTTTTTTAAATAGGTTCGGGCGTTTAGGCTATAAAATTGCATGCTACACTGTTTTGCATTGCAGTAGGGAAGTTAAAGCTGATAAAACTGCACTGATATTTTAGAGTAGCGAATATTGAGCTGTTTGAAAAAAATACATGAAGACGAAATGTGTAATCTGGGGCTTAAATTTCTGGTTATATCGTCTAATTTAGCAACATTACTACTACTTAAAGGAGGCATTTGCAATAATATTTTTGTATTTAAGAAAACAAAGAGTATCTTTGCAGTTTGACTTTTAAAATATTTAGCATATTATAGATTTGTATAAATGAGAAATACATATTGAACCAATTTCATTTAGGTAGCTGCCATCTGCAAGCCAAAATTCAAAAGCTATTGAACTATAATAACGATCCAATTTCATCGACAAGAATTTACAAAATTTAATAAGAATACCAACAAAAAAGCGAATGTAGACATGCATGCGACGTATGCAGCTGACGCCAAAATATGGGCATATTATGATGTCCCTAATCTGCTTCACGGTCGGTTGGCCCGGACGGCTCTCTCGATAACAATAACGGACTTAATACGCCCGATAATCGGTTTTCGCTATTCCAAAACATCCGTGATTGACACTTTTGATGACGTTTGAGCCGAAGCAAACGCCCCTGAGTTCACCAATCGTTTTCCATTACGTTGCGAGGGGAGTTCACATTTGCAAATAAAATATAGAGCCGAATGATTTGTGCAAGTGGTTTTGGCAAATAGCAAAATTGTGTTTGATTAATCGTGGTAGTTACGTATGGATGGACTGATGTTTTGATTTTATGTTGGTTCTATTATGATTTATTGTACTTTCTATCTAAGAACCCAGTTGAGTGAAAAATATTGTGCAGGAGTATAGCTGTTTAATGATTTTCCAGAAGAATTAATCAATGTATTTAAATCTAAACTAAGAAAACATTATTAACCGTATGACGTCACTAATACACCATAATATGCAAATATTTTGTAAAGGAAAAGAAAAAACGGGGTTGAGTGTTTAGTCAGTAAGAGTCTGACGCTATTTCTCACTCCACTCTAGAATGAGATTTGTCATTGGATGATTTTTCCTACTATAAAAAAACTCTGATGGCAAATAAATATGAAAGTGCTGAACAGTGCAACAATTTTTTTTTTAACCTGAATTTCTTTTATATCGCGTGTGATTTTGCAAACACGTAAGCCCAGATCTAAAAGAACTAACACTTGAAATAGGTTTATGCTATCAGTATCATTTATGTTTATATTAAAATATGATTAAAAATCATATTTTACATAATTTCTAAATAAAATGCATTAACTACCACTTTTAAAACGTTATGGCGAGCAGTTAAACTTATATGAACCAAAGATTACCCTTATAACTGGACTACTGAGCTCTAAAAAAAGCATTTACTTGCTTAGAACTTTATAGTCAACACAATCCAAGAATAAACTGAGTTCACCAAGCTCAACAAAAGTCGTTACAACCGAGAAACGACTACAAACACAAAAGGACATAATATTTAACTAAAGTAGCGAGCTCGCTATTTCAAACTTAAGTGACCATGAACTGAAACACTCAAAACGATCCAAGAGTTAGCTGGATGAGTCTGAGAGGCAAATGTCCATGCTAGTGGCGAGTAAACAACAAAAGAATACGCACAGGCCGAGTTGAAAGAAAGAGAGCACTCAAGCAAGCAAATGCAAAAAAGGTAAAAAGAATCACACAATAAGCGAAGGAGGCAGACGGTGGCACGTCCGGACTAGACGAAACTTGGGCGAACAACCTGACCGCTTTGACTCACTGACCACTCATTTGATGCCGACTAACTCAGGACTCATTTACTGCTGTTTTTTTATCTTTTAATTTGATCGCAAGTTCTATTGACAATGCTACTGACGCGTCTAATAATAGCGTCGAATAAAAAAGTGACAGTTTTTACAAACTTAATAAGTATTTGAACAGAAAAGCAAGTGTGTTTTGATAATTTAGACATTTTTGACAAGGTTGTTAATAAGTACTTGAACAGAAAAGTGAATGTGTCTTGGGAATTTAGACATTTTTGACAAAATCTTCTTCAAGTATAATGAGAGTTTTATTGAGAGTATGAAATGGGTATGATTTAAGCTGTCACCAATTTAATTCATTTTGTGTTTCTTAAATAATAGGGTTTGCCCTCAAAATAGTAGATTTGTCACCAAAATGTAGTTACCAAACAATATAAAATCAATTCCACAATAAATTACCGAAAATCATGGAGATATGGGGTCAAGTACCAAATAAATGGTTTTGTATGTATTATAATAGGTTTGTCCTAATAGTATTTAAGCAAACTAATTTAAAGAGATCACCAATAAATCATATATTATATCACTAGAAAATTTCATGAAGGTCTAAAAATGTAGGGTGGTCGTTATCATCCTTTCAACCAAAAGAGTCTACTACTTAACTTGCCATGTGCCTCCCCCAAGGGTCTTAATTTCCACAGGTAGTATAAATATATTTAAATTAAATTTCTAGCTGAATAGTAAATAAAAAACCTTAATTAAAGTCAAAATAATCAATATTTATGATTAAAAATAACAATCACTGAATAATCAGCGCTGGTTTGGATTTTGAAGGGCGCCCCCTTTTTCTTTTCTGGCCGATAAGTATTTTATTTGCTTCTGGTGGGGGGTTGGCCAGCTTTAAGCGTATGGCTAATCCGATAATATGCTTGCACATATAATTTTTGTAAAACGCAGGGCAGTTGCATTTTCCATGTATCCAATCAATATTGTGCGGTAGATCCACTCTCCATTTGCTGCACAACCTACGACCCATTCGTTGAGGCCCGAAAGCGCGCCAATTTGTCTCCCTTCCCTTCCTCTTCCCTTTGAACATATTTTTATTAAAATTATAAACTGATGTATTAAATTGGTAACGAATACATTATTTTAATAACTGAACGAAATAAAATGTAAATACTGTATTGGTGACAAAATAACAAATAAAAAGGAGTCGCAGTCAGGGATCGATTAATCGATTTATTTGGTGACAGATCTACCATTTTGAGCACCAAGCTATTATTTAAGTAATAAAACTATTATTATAAGAACGAAGTTTATATTCATGTAATGCACTACAATTTTATTGGTAATCCATCTCATATTTTACACATTATATTAACAATAATTTGGTAATTCATACCTGAGAACACTCTTTGTTTATCTGAGAACGAAAATATTTCGTGGCGATAGATCTATTTATTAGGTGATACAACTTGATGACAAATATAAATTTTGGTGACAAAAAATATAGTTCCGTATGAAATTGATTTTACCTATAAAATCGATATTTGTACTTTATTTATTTGCAACAGATGATTGGTCGTTTAAAGAAACTTGAATATTAATAATTATTTATTCAAAACCTCAGTATTTATTTTTATATACATAGATAGTTAATGTAGTAGAGTACGTGGCAAATAAGTTGAACCTGTTGATATGGTTACGCGCAGTTCCTTACCTTTGATTTAGTTCCGGCAATCGGTTACTACGCATTCAAGGTCGAACACTATGATGATCCTATTTGTTTATCGAGTTTTATACATGTACACGAAAATAAAATACAGTCAGGTATCGAAAAAGTCCTCCACATTGCTGTCCGGAAATCTACTCTTGATGTATTAATTACTAAAACGATAACGATAAAGTGTTCAAGAAACATCAGAGTAACTAGTGTGAGTTTGTTTCATGCTAACGCGATCGACGCGTTTATGATGTTTGGCGCTCTGATTGGCCAAGCTCTTTAACCAATCAGAGAGCCAAATGGGTTAAACGTTTCGATCATGTTAACGTAAAAACAACCCACACTCAGCACACAGTTAAAATTTGTAAAAAAATAAAACATTTCTGCCTTGTCTACAGGGTGACCCTTCAGTAAGATACATTCCAACTAACAACAGTAGAGGTGCCCCTTACGTATTCCGCACTATTTTCTCCGCTGTCCCACACAAAGGTACCGACACACGACACCAAACAACGTACAAGATGACATTACTTATTTTGTATATAGGTTTGCCACAAAACATTTTGCTTAAAATTTAGTCACGTAGTCATGAGGGGTGTCCCATGTCGCATCTTCAAACCATTGCGATGGTCCATTGTATTCTCACGAGACAAAAGGGTTGAGCACCCTCCAAGGAAGCTTACCTTCGTCAAACCGCTTTTTGGAATCAAACGTTCAGGTATTCGGAATAGATTGGAACATTTTATCTCATGTTGTTGGTTCAGAGAGAGTACACGATTCCTTTATGTATAGAGGATGTTTTGTTGCTAATATCTGTTCCAATCTTGTTCTGGTAGATTTTGTGTTGTCTTTTTTAAACACGTCCCTTTGTTATTATAAGGCTGAGTGCAGACTTGAGTCATGACACTTTTAAGACAGACTATTTATTGCTTTAAACAAAGCGTCTCTCACTATGCCACCATTGCTCTTCTAAAAATATCATATTGGCTTTTGAGAATAGTGTACGATTTTTCCTCAAAATTTGATCTGCGTTTCCTGTGTTTGTTAGCGTACTTAAAAAAGCGTTTTAATATCATATAACAGAAACTCTAGCCAAACAAACAGTTTCTATGGTCCGCATTCTTCCCCACCCTCGCATTTGCTCCGCAAAATGACCGCATTCAGAAGCACGCGTTGTGGACACTTTACAGAAGTTAAATATAACTCAGTACTGTTACTGACTGTTAAAATGAAAAACGCTTCAATGTAATATTTATATTATTTAGATATATCACTATTTTGAACCAAAACTTTAAAGGAGAGAATTTTACTACTGAAATTCATCAGGATGGTAACTTACTGGGGCCATGGATTCACTCATCGAAGAAAAACTGGGATCTTGGAATGCAAGGCATAGAAGGAACAAAGGAGTAGATCTTAATCAGTATATATATCACATCCTTCCGCTTCGCTCTAGAGCGAGAGAAGTCATTGTATGATTTCCCAACTAAAAATAAAGGAGAAAATTTCGGTTCAGTCAATGACAAAAATATTTACGTTTACTTTCAACGTCGAATCGAGCACTGTGCCTTTTTAACCATAAAATGATTTAACATTCAACGAATTCCAGACTGTTTAAAATATAGACCTATTAACATTTCAAGCATAGTTAAGTAATTCATTGCAGTTGCATACACTTGGCGTTTTATACTACGAACGGCTATTTTCAGATACATTTTGTCGATGAAAATGGGCTGATAGCGATGCGACCTCATATGAAAATAAAGCGTCCATTGTTAGTGAATATTGCGTGAAGTAATGGGAAAAAGTCGGGGTTTTATAAAATGGTTTTATGCTTGCATACTCTGTGAGGAGAACAGATAGACCGGTTGGCGTGTGGCAGTCAATTCGGCCGAATGTTTGGTGCATTTATCATTCATGTCGGGCAAAATCCCCCGCATTTCGTTGAGATCACTGTGGGCGAGCCATTGACATTATTACCTTTTGCTAGCAAGTATTCACTAATGTATTCGAAATTGAATTATTTACTGATCATGTGGGTAGTAAAGTATGTGAATGATGACCGCATTCTTACTAAAATGCACACTGATCCCAAGTAAACTCTCGAATCTGAAAATAATCTTTTTTTTTACATTTTTTTTTTTGTCTAATGATTCTTACCCCCAACAAATTTTTAACCGACTTCAAAAAAAAGGAGGTGGTTCTCAATTCGATTGTATTTTTTGTTTTTTTTTTTTTTTATATTTGTTACCTCAGAACTCCGTTGTTTATGGATGGATTTGCAAAATTTTTTTTGTACTTGAAAGGATATGCTTCCAGATTGGTCCCATTTTTTTCAAAATCGAGTTTTGATGATGGGATCCATGAGAAATCGAGGGAACTCCTCAAATATTATAAGCAACTATATAGTTTTTTTTATATTTTCATCGAGAACTCAAGCATTTACAGTCAAAAAGTAACATTTGATGAGGTGGAACTGGTGAAGAAGATCAGAAATGGCTAACGAAACTTGACACTCGCATAGATATCACAATCAAGGTAGTTAAGCAACTATGAAAATGCACTATAAACCAATGATATTAAATAATTATCATCGAACTGATCTGATGATGATGATGGAGCTGGAAGGTAGGCACTGGAACTGCGTAACTAATTAATATATCCTAGCCGTGTTTGGGCTTGTTAGAATTGTCATAAGATGCACTTTGGCTGTAAGGTACTATTGAACTGATGTGATGATGAAGCTGGAAGGTGGAAGGTTGGCATGGGAACTTCAAAATAAAAAAACGTATCCTAGCATTGTTTGAGCTTATTAGAGCTCTCATGGGCAATGCTGTCAAGGGCAATGGAAAGGGCTATGCTCGGAGTTTCCTTGCGTGTTCGAATCAGAAATGAAGAAATGCGCAGGAGAACCAGGGTCACCGACATAGCCCGAAGAATTGCCAAACTTAAGTGGCAGTGGGCAGGGCACATTGCTCGTAGAACAGATGGCCGATGGGGCCGAAAGGTTCTAGAGTGGCGACCGCTCACCAAAAGACGCAGCTTTGGAAGACCTCCCAAAAGGTGGACGGACGACCTGGTGAGAATCACGGGAATGCGATGGATGCGAGTCTCACAGAATCGGTCGTTGTGGCGACGTTTAGTGGAGGCCTATGTCCAGCAGTGGACGTTTTCTGGCTGAAATGATGATGATGATGAGAGTTGTTATGAGATGTACCCATGAGATGAATCATAAGTATTTCATGCATCATATCATCTCTCCACGAGATCAAAACGATTACACTGTAACAATGTACCTATAATATGTATTCCTACTTATATGACATTGGTAACTTTTTCAAAAGAAATGTAGGAACGATATTGACTTCGTTGCCGTAACACATTATAATAAAAAACACTAAACGGCTACAAATAAAAAAAACTTTTTACAAAAAAAAAAACCGCCTTCAAAAAAAGCCAAACGATAAAAGTTCCTACACTAAAAAGTTGAAAATAAAAATTTGAATTGCTGTAAAGAAACTTAATTTATAGGTAAACTTATTTGACATTAATATTTTGCAAATATTCAAAATTTATTACTTATTTTTGGAGTCGGTGCCAGCCAAGGCAAGGAATTACGAATGGGCAACAATCCCTTGAAAAACTACCTCTAATTTAACTATAAAACTACTTAGTACCTATTTGCATACTCAAATATATAATACTTACTTAATTAAGAGACAAATACATAAAAAAACAAACATATAAACATACATACAAAAAACACACACATATACATACACATAAAAACACACAAAAACACATACATAAATATATATATAAATATGTATATACATTGAAAATATTTAAGCATTATGTACGAAAAATGGCACTGGTTAAAAAGCTACCTAACATTAAGTTTCAACAATAAAAATGCTGGCACCGACTCCAAAAAGAAGTAATAAATTTTGAATATTTGCAAAATATTAATGTCAAATAAGTTTACCTATAAATTAAGTTTCTTTACAGCAATTCAAATTTTTATTTTCAACTTTTTAGTGTAGGAACTTTTATCGTTTGGCTTTTTTTGAAGGCGGTTTTTTTTTTGTAAAAAGTTTTTTTTTGTATACAGATATAGTCTTTCATGATAAAGATGTTTACAATGTAGACTTCAATCGCTCTCCTGTAAAGTAAGCTTTCTCACTTCCTATAGTTCATCTAGGGACAGTCGATACAAGTCCTAACTAGTATTCAAAATCCAGTTTTCACAAGTTTTCCTAGTCATAATGATATGATCGTAACAAGCTCACGATTTAATTAGATGGGACTTAATTAAAACCAATAAAAATATTATGTAATTAAAGTAAAATTGTAAACAAATGTGCTAATTAGTAACAGTGCATTTGCTCCGTTATGCAGTCCAACAGTAATAATTGCATTACGCCCAGAGCATAATTTCATCGATAACTTCAATTTACGCGAAACGTTATTGTGAACTAATTAATAAAATTATTTTAATTTTACTTGTGCGTACTATCGTATGTGTACTTACAATATAATGAAATAACAATCTGTCACAATTGTGACATAATCAGTTTATTGAAAACTTCGGTTATCGTGACTTTAATTATGTCAATAATGAGATCAAAATTGTGAATTTATTATTAAATTATCTGATATCCAAAAGAAAACCAAAGTTGTCATCAAAGCACAAAGAATTGCCAAGCTTAAGTGGTAATGTGCGTCACACATTACACGCAGAACAGATGGCCATTGGGGCCAAAAAGTTTTGGAGGGCCGTCCACAAGGTGGACCGATGACCTGGTCAGGGTTGCTGGAATCTGATGGCGGCATCTGGCGGCTCTTGGGGGGGGGCTATGTCCAACAGTGGTCGACTTTGAGCTGAAATTGTGAATATGGGCCGAATTTATGTTTCTTTTTTTATTCTATAGTTTAGTTTGGGTTGTGTCTTCTGGTTTTAAGTTCAAATACGTTAATGCTCTAGAAAAAAAGTTTTTTCGACTCTCAAAGACCAGTTCTCGTCAGACTATTCAATTACCCAACACGTTTTCTTTGCAACAAACTTTCCTACACATGACGTGACCCCGTAATACAATTACACAGTCACATACCTAGTAATAATATTGTACCATAAGCCGTGCAGTGCAGCGAAATCTAAATTTAATTTCGTTCAGTACTTTATCTCTTTTCCGACGGGACCTTGAGTCAGGCCACATTAACTGTATTAAGGCCGCTTTGTTCACTTTAAAACAATTGTGGCAAAGAGGAGAGAATCCACAAATTTCACTCGTAAAACACTCATCAGGAACTCCGCTGACGTCTGACGCCCGCCATTGTTGCCAAAAAGCATCAAAATTCTTCGCGTCTGGAAAATTTCATCCTTTGTGCGGCGAATGGCCGAACATTGAAGGCTCACAAGTTACTTACTTAATCTCTGCTCCGCCCCCTTTGTGTTCCCGTCATCAATACTTTTGGAAATTGCACCTCGAGCAACTTCTGCGACTGGCTTGTTCGTGCTTATTGAGAGCAGGATTTCGCCTGCAGTTCCGAATTTCAATATGAATTCAAAGATTTAGTAATCATCTTTGGAATCATTTTTATATTGTTACAATTTTAGTTCAGTAAACATTTAGTACCTTATAAAAATACTTTGAGTAAAGTAAAAGCAGTAAGTAAAGTGAGTTCCTAGAAAACAGGCATTATGTAGAAAAATGATTTACGTCGTCATAATGACATATAAACTTCTCATCAAAAAAATCGAAACACTTCCGTTTTCATTGTTTCTGTCCGAATTTAACACAAAAAAGAATTCATACGATGAAAAAAAATACATATATTATAGCTGGCAGTTTGGCCATTACAGTAATAAATAAAAAATAAAATAAAATAAAATAAAATAAAATCATTTTATTTCAGACGTTAGTCCATAATTTTTAAATTCATAATAATAAGCGAAAATTCTAAATTCAAAATTAGAATTTCATTTGTTTATCTTATAAACGAAATGAATCACTGTTTTGAGACAAATGTGTGTTTAGGGTTGGAGTACATTTAGCGTTTAAAAACTAAAAATTGGCGCCTATCCTTAAACTTTTTGTTTTTTATTTCAATACTGTGACTTTGGGACGTCTGAAAAAAGGTTTTTTTTCTAAAACGTATGGATACTTCGCCCACAGAAGCCGCCCAAGTTGTGGCATTGCTGGATTCTGGCCTTAGTCAGCGTGTTGTGGCTGCAAGACTGCATCTAAGCCTGTCATCTGTTCATAGAGTCTATAAACGTTATCGGGAGACTGGTTTGTTCACGCGCCGTTCAGGATCTGGCAGGAATCGGGTCACTTCTGAGCGAGATGATCGATTTATTGTAACAACTTCTTTAAGAAATCGACGCCTTAACGCTTTTCAACTGCAGCAGCGGCTTCGTGTTGTACGAAGGGTGGCTGTAAGTGACTCTACAATTAGAAGAAGGTTGAAGGATCGTGGACTGGTACCGCATAAGCCAGCAAATGGGCCGAAATTAACTGCAGACCATCGAAGAGCGCGCCTTAACTTTGCACGTGAGCACCTAAATTGGTCATACCTACAGTGGAGCAAAGTTCTCTTTTCTGATGAGTGTAAAATTATGCTGTATGGTAACGACGGAAGGAACAAGGTCTACAGAAGAGACGGAGAACGCTATGCACAATGCTGCATTGAAGAAAAGGTCAGCTATGGTGGCGGTTCGTGGACGGTTTGGGGAGGAATCAGCGCCGACGGTAAGTCAGAGCTTGCTTTCGTGTCTGGGCCACGTCTGCCTGCACTAAACTGTCATCGGTACGTCGAAGAGTGTCTCGAGCCTCATGTGATGCCCTATGCACATTTTATTGGCAACGGCTTCATATTCATGCACGACAATGCTAGGGCTCACACCGCGGGCGTCGTACGAGATTATCTTAACGAAGTCGATATCTCTATTATGGAATGGCCAGCAAGAAGCCCGGACATGAATCCCATTGAACATCTATGGGATGAATTAAAGAGACGAATTCGAGCAAGAGATCCTGCCCCAGAAACACTTAGCCAGCTGCAAGATGCAATCCAAGAGGAATGGGACAATATACCACAGCATGTGATCGTGACTCTCATCCGATCGATGAAGAACCGTATGGAAGCAGTAATTAGAGCTCGGGGAGGGAATACAAGTTATTAAATAAACGTTTTTTAGCTTTTTTTTTCATTTACGTGTGTTGTTTTATCCATTTCCTTTATACTCCATACGGAATAAAAATGACTCATTTAACAAAATACGAAACCTATGAAAAATTCATTTAAATTTAGAACATTAACATTAAGATTTGATAAGCTCATATTACTCACTATTAAACGACATTTAACATTTATTCCTAAATGTACACATTTTTCTGATAATCCTGACAAAACGTAAACTTGCAAGGTGTTTCGATTTTTTTGATGAGAAGTGTATTTAAAAATAGTTTCAGCCCGCCTTTCCACTTTCGTAGAATTATTAGAAAATGTATCTTTAGTTTTGGGACTGATTTTATATTCATGCTGCATAGTTACTTTTGCATGTATAGAATACGATGTATAGATATCGACTTTTTTTTAAATACAGCTACTGGTTATTCGACAAGCTTGTATAATGTGCAAAGTTTTAAGCCTTCTCATGAAATAAAAAACAACATAATTTTCTAAAATGTTAAAATCTGATTTTGGCTTCCGAAAGTGTTGTGGACTACACTTAATAAAATTTAATTCTTTGATCAAGTATTAAAATTTTTATCTGTAGGTATGGTCATATCATATCGACTTACGGTCAAATTCACCTATATAAAATTAATAGCGATTACTAAAAACTAAACACAAACCCAAAATAAAGCAGATAATGTAACCTCAATTAGACGCTCTTAATTTTATTGGTGAATTTGGCCCCTAGATTACTTTACTGCACCGCAACGCTCATACTTTCTTATAATCCATGAATTCTTTATTATCCATCTTACAAAATCTTACTTCAGTAATTTCTTTATAATAAAGCAGTAATAGAAACGATCCTGACAAACCGTTTTTAACGCAATAATAATAAATCTTTCTTGCAGCAGCTTGTCCCCGGACGTTCTCTTAAAATTTCGTTTGCACGAATAATGGAATAAGTTTAATTAGTTTCCTCTGCAGAGGTGCCTAGTCTTAATTAAGCTTTGGTTTCAGCCATAATGTTAGAAGTCACTGTTTGTTTTCGACGCCTACATCCTATTCTACTTGCTAATTCTAAATATTATTTACTTTAAGGAAGAAGCCAATTGTTGTTTACCCGTCACTTTGATTTTGTATATCCCTTTGATCTCAACTTTTTTTGCAGTAGATTAAGATTTTATATTTAAATTACTTTCTTCGTTACGCCAGTTTTTTTTAAATCGTCTGATTCAGGTCATCATTGATGCTTAAAAATTAAGATATACATTTAAACTTTTTTTTCTAATTAATAAATAATAATAACAGCAAGTGTTGGTTGTCTCTGAGTATAGTATAGTATAGTCTAGTAACTTAGGATAAAAAGATAACTAAAAACTATGGTCAAAAGCATTAAAGCATTAAATACTTTTGGCTTTAAACATAGGTCTTTTGAGTTGACCAGTACCCTCATACGCCTTCCTAAGGTCAAATAATCTTCAAAATAAGAGTGTAAGCATTACTACTCTATAAGCTTACTATTTTGCCACGAAAAATTCATAGACTAAACTCCCGTAACTGTTTCGGTGTCGCAAACAATAAAAACAAAGACAGCGTCTCCTTTATCGAGTCTCCTTTTATTCGAATGCAATCCGCTTTAGTCAAAGGTAATTCGATACGTGAATCTTGTTCGTTTTGTGTTCGCACTTAAGCAGTGCGCCTTTAGTTTGTTTTAGCCGTAACTTTATACTCGCGAACTTCGCACCCCTATTGACACTTCCAATCAAAACATGTGAATGGAATCAATGGACGGTACCTTTGTCTTTTTCGGGTTTTGGGAATCGATAAAAGTTGTACTGTAAAGGGATTAAGCCTGTGTATTATTGTTTTCGTTGCATTTGGATTTTTTTTTATTTGAGCGGAAGGTAAGGGATTTATTTCAATCATTTCCTTTTTTGTCAAATAAATTGTCGGTAATGGTTGTATTGCATTTATAATACTACAAGCAGGTATACTTTTTAGGGTTCTTTATCCCATAGGTAAAACGGGACTATATTATTAAGACACCTATCTATTTGTCTGTCATCAGTTCTATCTCATGAACCGTGACAGTTAAAATTTTTACAGATGATGTATTAATTTCTGTTGCTACTGTAACAACAAATACTAAAAAAAAACAGCTTAAGTTAAGGTATATAGAAGTAATCGTATAACATACTTTTTTTGCAATTTTTGTAGATATATGGTTTGGTGGAAAACAACACCTCGTAAACTAGATGGATGCAATAAATAAATAAACCTTCGTGCGTAAGTCGACTCGAACTTGACCGGTTTTTTTTTTATTATTTTAACCTAAGGCACAAGTATACAGAACTCTACTGAATTACCAAGTTTTGCCTGAGAGTTTCTCAGGCACCAATGTACTCATTGGCGCTTGAGAGATTAAACTTGGTGAAATTATTACTGGAACTGTAATCTTAGAGCCAAATTCACCAATAAACCTAATCGCGATTATATAAAACAAAACGATTATTTAAAACAAAACAAGTTTCATTTTGCGTTCAAAACAAAACACAGTCTGTGTTTTGTTTTACATAATCGCGATTAGTTTTATTGGTGAATTCGGCCCAAAATTAACGCCTGTACCGAATCGAAACATTTAACAAAAGCACACAATAATTAAGTTCATAATTCACTAATTGGTAAAAAACAATGGAAAAAATTCAAAAGCATTGTATTCACTCGATTCGTGATTTAAACATCGATCTCGTTGTATTAACTGTGCGTTTACGATCGTCGATATAAATCGTCTGATATCGATGCTATAAAACAAACCGCAGGATTACCGATTTAAATTCGTCGATATCAAAGCAGTTAAAGGGGCCTTTTATAAATTAACGACACCAATTTCCCTAATGACATTGTAAAAGGAAAGTTTACGATTAACGATTTTGATTTTCACGATTGTATCGTTATTTTGGGTTGTAATGTTGACATCAATATTCGTGTCCACATAAGCATGTTCGTTATTATTCGTAAACTTTTATATATCTTTGATATTAATTTGCTTAGATATAAGTTTGATGAATCTAAAGTGTTTCCAACCTTACTATTTTTAAAATCTTATGATAGCAAGTAAAAAGTGAGAAAACAATCCGCCATCCGGTTTGTTTTGGGCCTGAATGCTGAACTCATTTGCTCAAACATACAAGAGTAGTCTTGGACGAGTAGGAAAGGCCATACGAGTTGTAGGTCGCAGATCTGAACTCAGCCAGGCGTATTATTGTCTATTTTTTTTTTCTAAAACATTGCTCTCAAAATGGTGAAGGCATCGTGAGGACACTGGCATATCCTGGAACCAAAAATTCAAATACATGTCGCTAACACCAATCCGTACTGGCCCTACTTGGTGAATTGAGGCCCATTCCCTCTTTAAGAGAGGAAGCCTGAATCCCAGCAGCCTCATGATGTTTCCCTTCACTGTTTTGAAAGCAGTGGTTATGAAATGAATAACCCAAAGTAATACGGCATTTCTGGGATTGAACCAGCGACAGTTTATAAGTCGAGGCCGTTACTACTAGGCCATTACTGCTTCTATAACACGTTTTTTTCATAGATATAATTTTTATCTACACTAATATTATAAAGAGAAGAACATGACCGATTGCTAAAATTTTTTCACACATAGAAAGTTGCTTTATTTATTTATTTGACAATTTATCTACTTACACACTTGCATTTTTAAAGAAGATGGGAACAAAAGAATAAAAATTGTATAAAGGATAAAATTGTATGAGTGATTTTTTTTTATGTATGTGACCAAAGCCGCGGGCAAAAACTAGTAGTAAACATATTTCCTGAGCAACAAGTCTACGTTTGATTTACTCCAGCAACTAATAAACTAATTAAAAAATCCTGAAGTTATTATTTTTGCTATGCAATCACGTCAAACACACGAACAACGTTTCAATCTTGTAGACTCTAGTTAAGGTAAGGTTTGTTCGAAAATTAATTATCAAGTGCCTTTATCAGGTAATCAGCCTGAGGGCTCCGTGTTTCAATCGGGATCTTACGCTGTTTACTTAGATTTGATTTGTGCAATCAAAAACAAATGTCTCGAGATTGTTTCCAGTAATTAAACTTGGGGATCTGATCGTGTTGCGTTGGGAAATGACGTTGATGATAATGTGAAGGAGTCTTTGATGTACAGGTTCATATTGTTGTGTTTTATGAATAACGCCATTTCGCCTTTGACTTCTCGTTTGTTTTTCGCTCGCATTTATGCTAATGTTTTCATCAAAACCTATTTTCTCACCATTTAAACCATCTCTAGAGTATCAAAAACATGTCTAGACCAAAATTAACCAAATTAGTCCAGACGTTCTCGACTGTTAGGGAGACTAACTAACAGCTATTATTTTTTATATATAAAAAGATAAGAGGATTATTGTAGTCTTTGTAAAACATATTAATTTACTCATTAAAATTCCCTTAAAAGTTGAATATAAAAATAAAAACACTTTCTTAGCCTACACCATAAAATTTTGTATAAAAAATTGTGACCTAGTCCCAGTAGATTTGGCTGTGTGTTTTTTTTCTGATATATTGCATTAATTTATGCGGTAATATAAATATATGAGTATGGGAAACAGTGTACAGAATTTGTTTAGTTTTACTGACCAGTCGGCTAAGAGCGATTAAAATAACGGAAATACTAACACACATTTGTGGGGAATTTATTCAAAAATGCATATAATTAAACGTCTTCAAGTAGTCTGTAAGTATTGAAATTAAAGTCTAAAAGAAGTGCGAGAAAGCGAACGTCGCCAAATAGATATACATTAATTAATTAAGCCCCAAGCGAATGCCAGCGTTCGCACACATATTATTCTTTGTGCCTGTAATTACAAGATCAAAAGGTTAAATGAATTCTGCTTTAATGACCTTGCACAAAACTTTGATCTGTTTCACAGAATTAAGTAGATATAATTGTATTTAATTGGTTTACTTAGAACAAAACGCTTATCCATTATAATTATTTAGCCCTGTCAGCTGTAGTCATAGTAGAGTAAAAAAGGTAATAACTCCCTTCAGATATCCATTACTAGGATTGTCGATTACGCTTGTCTACGTTACCCCGAATTCACAAAACAGCGTTGTCAGCTTTCAAATACAAGCACTTAGTAAGCTATTTTGATAAGAAATTAAGTTAATTACATTAAAAATGTTGATTTGTAAAGCAAACAATGTTTGTAGGTTTTTAAAATGACTAGTCTTTTACAAATTACTTACCTGGGTTTTTTTATGCTGGAAAAAATCATCTAATGACGAATCCCGCCCTTGAGCGGGGCGGAAAACAGTGCCAGACTCTTGCTGAATAAACAACCCACCCATACCTTCTTAGTCGGACCTTCCTTTCAGAAGCTTTTTTTTTTTTTTTTTATGGTAGGTGAAAATCATCCAATGACGAAACCCGCTCTTGGGCGGAGCGGGAGACCAGTGTCAGACTCTTACTGACTAAAAAACCTACCCCGTACCTTCCTTGCCTTATTTCTGGAGTCGAGGTTACAATTTTCACATACCCTCTAGGCTCCAGGAGGCTTCGACCCTGAAGGGCCCCTGCAGTTTGCTGACAACTCCTTGAGGCGCGCGGGAACGGTGCGCGCCGTTGACGACTTGGACTCGGTCTTACCAGACGATCGGACGGCGAGCTACCCATTGCTCACCGTCCGCGAGCCAGTGTCTACGGTGGCCGGATATCGGCTACGGCGAGTACGCCGTTGCCTTTGCCTTATGCGGTCGGCCTCCTCCTTTACGAGCATTACTGCTTCGCAGAAGGAGGCGACCGCCCGCCATTCCTCTTCGCTGCGGACCATGGCCTGAACCAGGGCCCGACGCGAGAGGTCGCCGCCGCCGATCACCCCCACGAGGACACGGCGATGCTCTTCCCAAGCAGGGCACACCTCCACCGTGTGCTCCACCGTGTCCTCCGGGCTCGCCTCACAGTGGCGACACCCGGACGTCTCTTATGCACGAATCCGGTGCAGGAATCTCCCGAACTTCCCATGTCCGGTGAGAACCTGCGTCATGCGGAAAGTGAGGACGCCGTGATCCTTTCAGAAGCTGGACCGGGTCTCAGTAGTACCTGGATTTAAGAAACTTACTGCTGACTATAAGTTTGAATTAGACATATTGGAAGCTCTGCTTTTCTCATAAGTTTACCTCATACCTACTCATGTTACGATATACTCGTAGCTCGAAGAACTGGCAAAATGAAGTGGTTTTCGTTAGTTTTCGGAGTGGCGACCACGTGCTGGAAGACCCAGTATTGGCTGGCCGTCCGGAAAATGGACCAATCAATGTGTGATAATAGGACCGGTGGTTGTAGGACGTCCTGTTTCCAAAAGTGGACGCTTTTTGTCTGAAATGATGATAACGGTTTAGGAGATTTTTTTTAGGGGGCATATATAAATGAAAGTGATGTTAAATGCAATGGACTTTTCGTGTCTCGAGTGTTAAGTGCTGTCACATTCTGAAACTATTAATCATGACGACACCAACCGTGCTACAATAATACGAAACTTTTAACTTAATTAAACCAGCCATCTCTATCAAAGATCTGTATATCCCATGCCCTCATTAAATTAGTGCAACCCCACAAATAGGTAATGCCGACTTCCCAAATTATATTACTTTATTGTTATATTCTTTTTTACTTTGTTCCCCCAAACTAACGTAAATTGGCTTGGGATCACGCTATTGCCACGATAAACTGCGCTATTGGATTGGTTTGTTGTGGCTTTGTACCAGTTTTTATGTCGGGAATATTACTCAGAAACGATTTTGCGATCACTGACTTTTTGATAAAGCTAGTAAATAATTTTATTTGGGATTATTGTGGCGTAACTGTAATGGAAAGAGAATTTCGGGGAACTGTAACGGTGGAACATTTTATTGTGAGTCGTTGATAGATTGAGCCAAAAGACCGTAAATTGTTGTATGTGCGTCGTTTATTTCAGTAGTGGATGCGTATGTAAAAGTTAGCTTAAGCACATACATGAAATTCAAGCGTACAAATTTTCGCGGAATCGTTTGATGGAGTTACCGTCACCTTGGAACGCAAAAGGATTATAGGTTTTGGTTAGTTAATTACTGACATCCCTTCTTAGTCATAGATCGTGGGTTTAAACCCACCCAGGCGCATTACTTTGTGTAATTTATGATGAAATAAATTTGCTCACAAAACGGATATACTGCTCTCAAAACGGTAAAGGAAAATAGTGTAATCTCTTCGAATATATGTAAAGTCTGCCAACCAGTATTGGGCCCGCGTGGTAAATGGCCCATTCTCTCTCCTAGACAGAAAGTCGAAGTCCCAACAAGGAGCATTATAAGGCTGACTATGCTATGCTATTCCTTTTCGCTCCAGCTAGAGCGAGATAAATCATTTGATGATTTTCAACCCCAAACAAAAAAAAAGCGTTTTTTTTATGATGGATAAAAACCATGTAATGACGAATCCCGCCCTTGGGTGGAGCAGGAAACAGTGTCAGACTGACAAAATACCTTTCTTCCCCGTTTCTATAGTGCCATAGGCTTATATATATTTTCAATGTTTTCGATTTTAGAAGGAAACACGAAATATTTGGAATTCACAAACCAGACGGCACCAAGCAGACAGCAGACGGTTTTCTGGGAAAATATTTTACTATTCTGTAGGCAATCTTCGTTACACATGGTGCTCTACGTTTAGGCAAATATCAATCTGGTCCGTTGAAGTACCTACTGAAACGAATTTATGAATATTTTGTATTACTTACAATTAGTAATTTAGTTGTAATCTTGTTGTAGCATTTGAAACTAAATGTATAAAATCAACCTTCTCGTCTAACTTTATTAAATTGAGTTAATCGCAACACTACAGCAAAATTGAGTTAATCGCAACACTACAGCTTCATTTTACTAAGAGAGAAAGATAATAAACAGGCGCATGTTTCAATGAGTCCACATATTGTCTAATTATGTAGACACCCGAGATATAACACTACTCCAATTCGACATTGCAATATCCACTAGAAATTTATTAACAAACAATTTAAAACAGATTTACTTTCAAAACGACGACGATAAATCGATTTACTTGAATAAATTCAGCCAAAAATCATCACTGATTGATCTTCTTCCTTAATAAACTAGTGCACCTCACCATCAACAATTGCATCACTGCTTACCATCAAATAAAAAAAAATTAAAATATTTAAAGAAAGCATTGATAAAAAATTGAAAGAAAAACGCAAGTCAGGCACAATGACTTCTTAGCCAACAATTTTCCGGTATTCACCGTCTTTTGTTTTTGCTGAACACAAACAATGCTCACGGATTTTGGTGACACAAAGTGATAAAAGGGTCATTGTTTCGCGGTTTGTCGGGAATAATCGATATCAATCGGTGATTCGGAATCAGTTATCGAGTGGACGGTGAAGGGCTCTCGAATCTCTCCATATGCTCGTGTTCGCACGATCGTCTAGTACATACTTGTCATGTAGAGCGTCCGGGACACACGTCTAGTCGGACTCCTGTTTCAGTGGATTGGCTAATTGAAAACCTTTCAACTCGATCAGTTCGAAATTTGAAGTTTTCGATCTGTCACTTGAGAACGTTAAGTTCGGTTGACGCAAATCAAACTCGTGTGAGAATTAGCTTGCGTTCAGATGTAAAATTATTATTTCGAGTGTGTCCACCCACGGCTGACATGATTGAGAATGCTTTCGAATGTTGGACTACCAAAGCATAACATGGATCAAAAGCTGCAGTAGTACATTTATTTATTTATTTTATTCCAGTAAGTCTCTATTTATTTATATGTAAACATATTTGCATTAACAATGCTGATGGAGTACTTAATGCCACAAGTCATTTGATGTTCACATCTTTCTCACATAATTTATTTATTGTAACATAAACCTAATTTATGGTTTTAAAACTTCTTAATTCAAAACTTGTAAACTTTTTCTGGGAGTGATTGACTGATTTGAAAATGAATGGTTTATCACTATAAATAAAAAGAAAATGACTAAATCTGTTTTTTAGCGCATAACTCTAGAATTATTCGACCAATTTTCATGAAGTTTTTTTAAACTATTTACTAAAGTGTTAAAATGTAAAGAAAATTTAAAAATTGCGCAAAAAGCTTTACTACTGTTTAATTAAAATCTTAGTGGTCTTTTGGTTGCTATTTAACATAAACAATCCTGTATTCTTTATTTAAATGATAAATAATTTAAAAAAACTTACTTTAATTATAAAACAATCTTTGCTTGAAAGAGGCAATGTCGCAAATTCTGAAACTTTCTCTTACTCTACGCAGAGCAATTGAAATTGTTTGATACATAATTGACCAAAAAAAAAACATATAGCTATCTAGCCAGGTCAGCTAGTCCGCAATAAATGCTTTGAATTGAGTTTTGTGCCACTAAAATTTTTCCATCACATAAAGTTCGGCAGCTTTTAGAGCTGGCAACAATGACAGCGCAGCGTGATTAGGAGTACACACGGCATATGAAACTATAGAATACTGAGCTACAGCTTTGCATCGACCTACTATCCTCATTTGACTCCAGCAAATTGTGCGGCGCAGTTAATGCTATGAGCTCTGAAACACTGGTTGTTAAGTGTTAACAGAGAGGGTATGTAGTACCCACTAGCATAGGTATATGGGTTAATACCAAGGCCCTGGAAGTAAGGCAAAGAAGTAACAGGGTAGGTTTTTAGTCAGTAAAAGTCTGGCACTATCTTCATCTCCGTCCAAGGGCGGGAGTGGTTGTTGGATGATTTTTGTCAACCGTAAAAAAAAAACTGTAATAAGTATAACTTACATATCATGCCATTGGAAGCCACTTTTGTTGTTTGGTAGTGCTAAGTCTACTAAGTAACAAACACAACTTCTTGGCGTTTTTTTTTTTTTTTTTTTTTTTTTTTTTTTTTTTTATGGTAGGTGAAAATCATCCAATGACGAAACCCGCTCTTGGGCGGAGCGGGAGACCAGTGTCAGACTCTTACTGACTAAAAAAACCTACCCCGTACCTTCTTTGCCTTATTTCTGGAGTCGAGGTTACAATTTTCACATACCCTCTAGGCTCCAGGAAACTTCTTGGCGTAGACCTCTCTTTTTAGTTTCTTTCATCCTTTCTTAATTTACGCCCCTGTACAAACCTCAGTTCAGATTTTACCTGTAATGATGTCTTGCCGCTAGATTTTTTACTTTTTTATTTCTATCTATGTAAATTAATTGAATGATTTTCCTGTAATACGAAGTCGAGATATCCCCATACCCCGTCTTATATTATTACTGGTGGAAAGCTACAATAACCCGTACAGGTCATGAACCTCCGATAGCTTTTCGATTAAATATAAACACACGAAGCGGACGCAATACATTTAAAACCTACCCATTTCCCGAAGCACTACACTTCTAAAGCCAAATATACGTGGTGTACAAACAGTGTGGTTCATCAGTGGTGGTCGAAATCAACGCGTTTCCGTCTACCGATTGTTTAGATAATCGCGTGTCATCGTATTAATTCGGCGCCGGGTTAGTTCGGCTCCGAACTAATACGATTGCTACCGAAGCTACCCGAACGAAAACTTAAACGAACCGACCAACTTGCAGATTGTGATGATTGGTTTACGTTTAATCTTGTTCAACTTAGTGTTATTGTTGGATATGAAGTGAATTTGGACGGGTGCAGTCTGAGGTTGTATGTACTTATGTAGCGCGTTATACAAGTGCTTGAATAATAAGGAGCTTGTTAGCAATATTATCTTTGATATAGCAGACTAAAGATTCACACTGAATTTCTGAAAACCACAACTGTTAATTTAACAGTTGTGTCAAATTTATTTGGGTTGCTAAAATGATGGGCATTTTACATGCCATTCTTAAAGAAGAATTATGAGCTACGCTGTTAACTTACAAGATGATCCATTCAAAGTCATTGATAATGCTTGCATGTCAATTGACATTTGACAACAGATTTGACACCTAGTTAGTTGATTTTTACATTGATCGGGCTTTTGGAAATCGGGTGTAAAAGTCGACTTGTTACGATTTCATCCGAAGCTAACCAAGCGACAGGTTTCAACCAAGTTCAACAGCGAATATGTGATCTCTTTCGAAGTAGCGCAATAGTGAGATGTAGGAACTTTTTAACGTCATAGTTTTTCTAATATGTTATCATCTTACGTTTGTGGTTATGGTATGACTTGAGTTTAGTTCGAGTGATTGCTTGTGTATAGCTTTTTACTACATTTTGACTTGCAAGAGCTGTACATATTTGTAGGTAAATGTTGAACTGTAGTACATAGTTAAAAGAGATTTCTTAACATGGGGACTTGGTGTTACATAAAATATCGTTTGAAGTATCGTTTGGTGATTCTCATTATGATGTGACTTAATAAATGGACCCTTTGGTTACACATTCGGCACTAAGCTAACATACCTATCGGTGCCGAAAGACAAATAGTATAACACAAAAATATATTCAGTTCAACTGATCTCTTAATCTAGTTTTATTAACAACTTCCTTTTTATCTCTCGACTCAAATATTTAAACCTAAATATTAATTTGTCCGACAAACCCATGAAAGAAGGAAAAGAAAACGAAGGAAACATAACCGCTGCAGTCAATTACGGAGCTTAAAAATATCTCTGGTATTTTTTGTTCTAATACCCAAAAAAGGGTTCTCAATCCTTTAAACCGCTCGAAACAACTTAAGATTCATTCGTTAAACCTGCGAAATCTGTACCGCAGATAAGTATTTTTTTACAAGCGGCTTACCACTCCACTAACCCTGAATATTTTAGGCATTTTGTTAATATCCTAATCCTCCTTTTTTCTTTAGCTCGGACTCGGAGGGAAGTCGGCATTCACCGTTAACAGTTTCATGATTAATGACTGAAAACTCTTTGATGGCTTTTTAATTAGAGCTAAAATAGGGGTGTAATACTGGTTGGTAGCGGGCGCCGAACCACCGACGGCAGCCGCGGCAAGGTTGCTGCGACCACGGCTATATTTCATAGAGGGGGAGAAACGGCTTCGAATTTGCAAGGCTAATAAATTGCGGAATACCTAGGCCTTATTGGCTCAACGTTTAAACGTTCGGGCCGCACTGGATTATTTTTAGCCAAGTTCCCGTCGCTTCTTTGTGTTACTGTTGCAATTGGAAAGTAAAATGCTAAACGTATTCTTGCCTTTGTCAGGCTCGTCGTGAGAGCGTTTACTTATCCGTAACATAGAAATGAAATTTCTAACTTTGCATTACAAATTTATTTCCTCCGGCCGCGGCCTCCCGCTTTCAGGTTATTCCAATTCGTCAGTGAAAATAGCGATTAATATTCAATATGAACAGCCTGTTTGAGTGATTGCTTCTGTAGGTCGCTATACAGGTCGAAATCGGCTTCGAACAATGAAAATATTATTAATTGGAAGAAATTGTAGGTGGCTTTCAGATTCTTAAAACAAATGTTTGATTTCACGTAAAATATTAATCTTTATTCTGCATAAATATTAATGTCGCTTAGCTTAGTAAAATGCGATCGATTCCCACAATTTCGAGACAATGTATTTCGAGGGAACTGGCGTACAATGCTTCAACATTTCAATAACTCTCTGGGCATTTTAGAGATTGTAACTTTCAGTATATTTTTACTAGTAAGTGTTTTTTTTTTAATGGGAAAAATCAGCAAATTCAGAATGAGTTTTCTCGCTTTAGTGTAGTAGTTAGTGACTCTGACTGCTATACCGGAGGTCGTGGTTTTGATTCCCACCCAGGACAAATGTTTGTGTAATGAGCACGATAAATTGTTCTGTGTCTGGGTGTAATTTATCTATAATATGTATGTATTTAGAAATATATAAGTATGTTTATCAGTTGTCTAGTACCTACTCATAACACACTGCTTAGTTTGAGACTAGACGGCGTTGTATGATAGATTTCGAATTTATGATTATATTATTGTACATTTCCATAACATTTTTGTTAGAATCAAGTTGTAATGATGTTACTTCGCAAAACTATCCATCGATAAAACTAGCAGGGTGATAGTATTCAAAACTTGTGATAATGTACTCAAGTTGGTAGTTACCTGCCCCTCGACTTCAAGTACTTTCTGACTTATTCCATTTCCTCCAGTCGACTGCAACAAGATCGCAAGCAACTGATACAACCGACTGTTTACATTTTTTATTGCAAGTTAACGACCGTAGTTTTAATCATGTTACAGGAAAGAACAGGAAAATTATTCGATCTAAACGGAGAATTAACACTTACTGTCGCTTTAAAATTAATGGAGATTAACATTTATTACTATAAAAGAGTTATGTTAAGACTAGCTTTCTGCCAGCGGCTTTGCCCGCTTGAAAATAGGTTTTCGCACAAACTTTGGATACGCGTTTCCTTTTAGGAGGTGAATTTTGGAAAATCCTTTCTTAGTGTTCGCCTACGTCATAAAAGGAAGCCTTGTGCAAAATTTCACTTTCCGTCAGTCAGTCAGTTTCTCCTTTTATATGGATAGGGATATATAGATGGATAGCAAGGGAAGTCAAAGAAAAGATGGATGGATTGTGTGAGAAGTGATATGAAAGAAAAGGGAGTTAGTGATAGCGTGATGGGTGAAATGAAAATGATGTACTAATCGAGTCGAAATTCCATAGACAAGACTACGAAGTTTCGACGTCGAGTATCCTGTCTTACGGGATTTATATCGTTTACATTTGGTGGAGTGAGCATTGTAATAATTTTAATCCTTAAAGCCGGTTACTTCACTGAACTACTAGATTACCGTGTTATGTTAGCACTTAGACATCCCTCTCATACGTAAAAAAACGTTTTGGGAATCTATTGTACGTATAGTTTGAAGTGGAACTTCCATTTTGTGTAAAATTGCCATAGTTTCACTTCTTCCAAATAAACATAATAAATAGTGTGCTATCCCTTTATCACTCAAAAGTTCGTTTGATGTAAACTCAACTTTGACTTAAGCTCGACTACCTGAACCTGTTTATCCACTTATATTATAAGCTGGTATGATATACTGTTGTATGATGTATTACTGTAAGATGTGTAAGCTCGCATTTGACATTATCTCACCTAGGCCATGATTTGGCCTACGATGGAGCACGCTTGCCTAGAAGTAACCTATTCACTCTTGATTTAAAAACTCCATAAGACAAGACAATAAAGAATTAAAGAAAAAGTGAAAAAATATCTACCTACATACAGTTATATACCAGCAAGCATCCTTTATCCGCTCGTTGCCACCAATTTTGAAAGTCACGAATTCTCTAGGGGGGTGGTAACCAAAAATATTTCGTATTACATCGCAGCGATGTCGAAAACAATGACTCGCGAGAAAGTGCGCCTCTAAGCAGCCACTTTGTGCAATTAGGAGAAACAAAACATTTTTATGCGAAGCCCGTTCGGGTTGACTTCGGTTTTCCTCGTAAGCTGAGTAACTTGTTCGTCAACTGACGGCGTGTTCATTGTGCAGATTTAAGGTCATCTCTGGAATTTGTTACTTTTAAATGGGGTTAGAAAAAAACGTGCTTTATTTAAAATATTCAAAATTATGACGATTTTTTCAAATCTTTATCTGTTACTTCCATATGCTTTAGATATCATGCGTTTTCAAAAAAAAGCTAATTGGTATTTATGGACTCTTAATAACTTTAAGGGGTCAATAATAACTATTTACTTTTAAAACTACTATTGATCGAATGTAATTTATTTATCCTCATTCATGAGGCAATTGGCAGGGCAAATGGCTTGTAGAACGGATGGCCATTGAGGCCGAAAGGATCTAGAATGTAATGTTGGAAGGCCACAACAAGGTAGACCAAATCTGGTAAGGGTAGTGGGGATCCGATGGATGGAACGCTGTTCACTTTGGCTACACTTTGGAGAGGCCAATGACCAACAGTGGATGCCTTTCAGCTGAAATTGAAAAAAGACTTGCCAAAAACATAAAAATAAAAAATGTTCTGAACATTGCAAGTGCACAATTCACAAACGAACACAAACAATAACCTTACATATATTCCAGTAGTTATTTGCTTTTATTTACACTTAACAAAAATCTTTTCTCAATTTTTGCCCACAGTCAAACTGTGCATTAACAGTCAACTTTTAACTTATTATAGTTATTATTTGCATTTATTTACACTTTACAAAAATCTCTTGTAAATTTTTGCCCACAGTCGAACTGTTCATTAGCATACTTAATAAGTTTACAGTCCAAAATACGGCCGAACGTGAACCGTATGAGGATAAACATATATCTCAGTATCGTCATTATAGCTCGTTTGCATAAGTAGTTTCAATGAATTCACCCTCGACTACGTCATTTACCGCTTAAAATTCTTCGACATTGCAACTTTAATATTCCACTTTGATTCTTTTTGTAGTGGAATTTAAGTATATTACGCTGTAGGCCTTACATAATTCACAAGTGAAGTATGTGTGTGTGTCTTTAATTATAAAAACTCTAAGTTTTGTAAGTTCGTAAGTAGTTGAAATGTAGTTATGTCCATTATAACGTGAGGGGTTTGTTTAAAAAAGTTACACAAAATTCTTCTTTTCTGTGTTGTCAAACTTTTTTTTTCTTACCAGTATTTGATTTCTAACCTCAATATGAAATCCAATTTATAACTGCTGTATAACATGCGTTTATTACCTGTCATATCAATTTATACCTTTTTGCTTCAGCAATGGAAAGATTACGTCAATCTTTCCATTGCTGGATCAATTTTTCCACCACTGAACTTCCTTCACGATATCTACTTTTAAATCCTTTCATACCTGTATTATGAAAATAGGTGATTTTATTTGATATTTTCATTACTTTTCCGCAACACGTGCCAAAAATGCTTCTATCCTTATGTCCTATCAATCATTATTTTATGCTCTTTGTTTTATTACTTCATATTAACCATATATATATACCTATTTAGAAACCGAAACAATTATTAGCGTAGCATAGCATCAGCCTCCACTCTAGGATAGAGAATTTGCCGTAAACTAAACCACCACGCGGGCCCGGTACAGATTGGTAGATGTCACATGTCTTCGAATTTTTGGTTTTACGACAAGCCAGTTTCTTTCACCGTTTTGAGAGCAGTGGTGATGAAATAAATTACGCAAAGTAATGCGCCTCACCGTCGTATTTTTTGTTAACCGAATACTTATATTTTAAAAAAATCTAAATAACTATCTAATAGTTTCAATCAAATATCCCCTAGTATGAAAATAGAAGCTTTCAAACCGAACGAACTAAAATATAACTTACACTGCACTATACACCAACTGCTGCTAATGTTTTTAAGTGTTACCAAAACCACTAAACTAATACACAAACAATGTTCCAACGCTAGCTTACGTAGTTAGTACAACGTATAATTTATATAGGAGGTGTAGCTAAGTATCCAAAATCTATTTGCATTACAACCGACGGGTCTCAGATGTTCCTCAGAATCTGTCGTGATATATGGACGTTATTAGGAAAACAAACTTTTAATTGCACGTAATCCCCGTGTTGTATTGTAAATTTTGTTTTTGTTCGGTACCGTTGTACATTCAGAATGAATTATGCGAAAATTAAGAGTTTGCCTGTGGATTTTGTTATATTCGAGTTGATAAGATTTTCAATTTGTGTTTTCTTTTGGCTATTGTTTTTTAGTCTATTAAATTGATATTTGGCAATGTGATAAATATGAGGCATATATGTTAGGGAAAAGTTTAGAGCACCAGGCTACGTGGTAGATCACCAACCGCTATATGACTAAGATGATGACTCATCTTAATTCACAGTGATGACCGTGACCACTCTGACAAGAGTTTGACTGAGAAGAAGAAGAAGAAGAATAAAAATGGATATTAAAATGCGCATTTTTTCTTTGTCATAGTGGTACAAGACTTACAGCGTGAATACACTGGGCGAAGAATAAAGTCTTCTTAGCTATGTCAATTATTTACGCTTTGTGCTAGATAAGTTTATACAGAATAGTTGTGACGCGAAAATGCTCGGTGGAATGAATTCTTGACAGACAATGGAAACACCAGGAACTAAACGGCACTATTTATGAAGAGATACTAATACATTCTGAAAGTCATTAAAACACTACTGACGATTTTACAAACACTGAAATGATTTTATAAGCGCCTCTCTCTGTAGTTTCCTACGTAAGAATAAAAGAAAAGGGGTGAAGTTTAACAAGTGGAAAATACCGGTACCATTTAAAAGAATCTCGAGAGCAGCAATTAAACTCGCATTAACTAAAATATGAGAGCACCGCAACTTCCATTCGCAACTGGTCCTTCTGTTTAAGCAATTTGCCTAAGCTACTGGCAAAATGTTTTCCTTTTCGAAACTCACACAAAACAATTTCTCACAGACTCTGTTCTGTCCATTTGGTATCCGGAGGAGCAAGTTTAACTCCAAACAATAGTTAAGCAACAAAGAAAGTTGCGGACTGGCGTGCTGCGGCCGAATTGTGTGTGCGAACCGACTTACGGCCGGTGCCGCCTCCACGAGCACGCTACGAGTGTTCTGTAATCAGTGCAAACACACCCTCACTTACAATGTTATCTCCTACAAACTAACAACTATTTTCATGCTAATATTTGTCTAGACCATTTCTTTCAACTTATTTGTTTCAGAGACTTTTGAAACTAAAAGGACTAGTGTTTGTATAGCGAAGCACGTTCCGAGATGAAAATCCTTACGCTTTGAATACCAGTTCCAACGTTTTACTACATAAAACATTCTGAGCAGGTGTTTCGAAAATTGTCTTATATGTAAAATTTCTGCTTATTCTTCTTGTTGTATAGTTGTGTCGACAATAAATATAACACAACAAATAAAACTGGATTACTCAATATTGCTAACAGAAGAAACACAGATTAAAAACCACCAGAAAAACTACAGCATATTTTTGGGCAAGCTTTTTACTCCTAAAAGCCTATTTTATAGCTTACAAAATCTATAAACTCAACTTTGACCGCCTTCTAAACTTTCCTCTCAGTTCCAAAAGTCTTGCAATTTACCCCGTATCGGTGTTGTACGCGTAAGGGTGCTGATTTATTTGCGGGTATGAAGCGTGAAGCAAATGAACTGCCCGTGGAGCGAGATGTACGGCGAGACCGCGCCGTAACTACAGTGTGGAGGCGCCTTAGATCACACGGAAAAGCTATGTACGGAATATCTTAAAACATGTGTAACAATCTTCGCAGTTCGCCGTGAGGTGAACGTGAAATGTGATGTAGTTAATATTAGAACGTGCGCAGCTAATGGCGGCCTGTGATATAGAGGTGTTTGGGATATATGGAGTTATTTCACTGTTTGTTATTGAATTTTGTGAGGTTGTATAAGAAATTGTGAATGTGTGATGGAAAGACTGAAATCATACCGATATTTAGCCTAGCATTAGCCTTATAATGGGCCTACTGCTAAGACTATACTTAAACTCTTGAGCCCGCGGCGTTCGCACACCTATTGTCTTTCTATTATTTCTCTGATTACGATATTGATAAGGTTAAGAGAGGAAATAGGCTGTAATCCACCACACAGGCCCAGTTGGGTTGGTAGATGTCACATGTTTTTGATTTTTTTGTTCTAGGACATGTCGGTTTCCTTATGATGTTTTCCTTTTCCGTTTTGAAAACAAAGTAATGCGCTTGGCTGGGTTTAGACTCGCGATCGCAAAGTGGTAACGGCCCCAACTAAGTCGTTACCACTTGGCTTCCACTAAATATATATATTTTTTTAATTATTCCATTAGTGTTCAATGGTACAGATAAGATAGTTTAAGATAGAATACCATTAGGTCTTGACTAATACGAGATCGGTGGCAATTTGTCTGTAAACCACTTCGTACACAGACAAATAGTGATAGTACTCCAATTCGTTATCCACCAGTAGTTTGTCACTGGCGTACGCGTTAGCGGCTGTGGCGAGCCGGCGACTTGGCTTGCGGTCGAAGTCTCGTCCGAATTCCACTCACCGAAACTGTCATCGCCGTCCGACGATTAGTCAAGCTGCTAAGTGCTCCTTCCCGATTGTTTTTCTCTTTGCCACCGTCGGAAACTGTAATTTATGCGACTTTGCAGTTCTACCACAGCGTCGAAATTTGCAATCGGCGTAGATCCCAGCAAAACCGAAGGTTTATTTATGGCATGGAGAGTTAACTTTTGAACTGAAAGTTCTGCGGGTGCAGCGGTCGCAGACCTTTTTTTGTTTGCAGTTGTTACTGACTCCGAGGAATATAGTGTTCTGTGTTCACATATATTTTATGTTTGATTCTTTTTACTATCGCCTTAGTTTTATTTATGTGTTCAACTGAAGTTTGTTTTTCTCCATGTTCTTAAATTTTTCCCAGACCAAATTTTTTTTTTTGCTATTTGTGTTTTCCTAACTGTTGTCCAACTAAAAGCAGTAATTTTACCGTTTCATTTCTTCAAAAGAACATCATTAAAATCGCATACATCTTGCACTGCTTACAAAATCGACAAGCGTACTAACAAATAAAAGGACATAAACTAACGAATCCGAAGGTGCGAAATAACAAAAATGGCCGCGAAAATAAACGTTGAAAATCCAGAGACAAGAGTGCCCCTTGTTTTGTGCAACTGTTTGCTCTGTGTATTGACAAGCAATGTTTTCTCTAAAAGAGGTTTGAGCAAATAGTATTGAAGTGAGGGCGTCAACGTGATTGCGCCAAGGAAACTCCGACACTTTGTTTGTTTAATCCTCAGCCTTTGATTAGCTACTTCTAGTTTCATCGGTGTAAAAGGATCGAGAGAAGTAGGGTTAATTCTGTTTATTGAATTCATCTGACCTAGTTTGTTTCTGAGTATTTATCAACAAGGAAATCTTGGTTTTATTTTTAGAGTATCAAATCATTCAATAGCTTCGTGTTCTATAGTAGAGTGAGCATCCAAAGCCCACCTGTGTCCTTCAGGTGACTTTTGCGTTCCAGGACCAAAGTATTATATTGGGAAATTTCCCGTGACCCTATCCAGCATCGGTACTACTGACACCCAATCTCTAAGAAAACTGCCTTGGACGCAGCCCTGGCCCAGCGATGAAATTCAAATAGGTACACTGGATTTGTATGTGATTTCAATGTATGTATTTGGATTTAGTTGCTGGGCCAGCGCTAAACTCAAAGCAATTTTCTTAGAGAATAGTTTCTTTTTATCTACTATTCTCTATAAGGAATAGCATCCCTTGGTCCCTACGATTTTGTTGACCTCGCGCGCGTGGAAGACTATGCGCCGTGAATGATTTGGGTTCAGTCACATGCTCGTCATCAGACAACCGGAGGGCTAGCAACCTATTGCTCGTTATCCGCAGTACGGCATTCCTGTCACGATGACTGAAGTGTGAGGATGTCCGTTCTCTAACGGTTGCGGTCATCTTCTTCACTAGCCTTTACTGCTTCGCAGAAAGTGGCGACTGCAATCCCTTTCTCTCTCACTCCTGACCATAGACTGAGCCAGAGCGTGGCTTAAATAAAATCTTGTTAATGTTTTAATTTAAATGGTCTATGAACTCATATAGCTATTTAAACGCGCTAAGCGGAACAACTATAAAGTGGTTATACAACTTATACTTAATGAAGACTATTGATTGGTAGAACATTCATTATGAATCGGTAACAAGCCTATGAATAGGATTTATAAATGCTCTACACTTAGAACTAAAAATAAAGTAGTTCACGTGTTGTTTCCCACGCAAAGCTACAAGAATCGAGTTAGGAAAATGGATTACGTGTGTAATGGGATGTGTTGGGCTGACCTGTCATTACTGTTGTAGTTATCCATCTAATAGGCTTCACTGTGGGTGACCAATACGGTAATATGTTGTCCTTGATTTATTTTTACAGTTTGTGGTTGTATTTTTTTATATAAGCTTGTACTTAAGTTTGTGATCAAATCTTGTAAATTCAATTTGATTCACTTCCCAATTACCTACCGATTGAACTGAAATTTTGCATGCATGTGCCAATCAGATGATGTAAAATTATGTCGTGGACTTGATCTGATAAAGGTGGCCATAGGAACTCTGTAATTAAACAACACAACCTCATCTAGTTTGTAAATCGTATTAAAAATTGGGTAACTATAATTAAAAAGCAACTTAAAGTACAACTAATAAATACCTACTCAAGAATCAAAGTTCATCTAAGACAAAATACTCTTAAACGAGAACTTTTAGATGCAAAAACCACTCTAGCAAGAACATCTTTTCCATTGCAAGTTTTGTTTCGATTGATATAAATGGAAAACTCTTTTTTGTCTCTAAATCTTGGCTAGATACGGAGGAGGTCGTAACACTCGATCTTCATTCACTCGAGTCATCGCACTCGTTTCCGACCTTTGATTTATACCCACTCCGTTGCCGGATTGGCTACAGTAGTGACTCAACTATCAAATATTGGCTCTGATATTAGTGTTGTAGCTTTGTTTACATTTTTATCGTTGGCCTTTCGGTGTCCCGGAAGTTTTGGTACCTTTCAATGAAGTTTATTGATTGCATACCCTGTGGATTGCTGAATATGAAACAAGGAATGTTTTCTTTAAATAGACAATTATTGTGGAAACATGGATTGTCATTGACAACTATCGTGGTTGTTGTGACAATTATGGCGTTATGATTAATCAGAAGCATGTTAGGTATGAAAAACCTACATCCTCAAGCCCCAGTTGCCAATACAGAACACGTCTTGAACGTAGGGAATCGTATGGCCACTATAGGCGTATGCTTATGGATAACAAGCAAAGGATCGTTCGTCGTCCGGCCGCATGGTATGAACCAATCCCGAGTCGTTGGCAGAGCTAAGTATTCCACGGGTACCTCAAAGAGGTGTCAGCAATACCGTAGTGGCTCAGTAGGGCCAATGCCCACTAAGGCCACGGGACTTTTTGAAAAAGGTACCGCGGTTCCAGGACCGTGACTAAACTGAAAGACACGAGTGAGTTTTATTCAGTAAAAGTCTGACACGCCATTTTGTACCACCCGGGAGCAAAAGAAGTCATTTGATGATTTCCCACTTCAAAAAAAAGATTCAATAGATTTTTTTTAAAAAGTAATTGCTTCTGTCATCTACTATACTTAATTATCATTATCAATGATTACAACTACAATAATTTTGAAAGCAAAGGCGATTCCAAAGATCGTAGCAACATTTTTTAGGAACTAAGAAATTTATATTGCCTTCTTGATTCGTTTAATCTTCCTCTTAAGTATGAAGATTCTGAGCACGACAGAGTTAGTGGTGGTTTCTTATTAAATGCTGCGGCATTTATTTATAGAGTTTAGTCTGCGGACTAAACTCTATTCCAGAATTAATTGATTTATCTTAGGCCGAGCCTTGAGTGCGTTCGGGTCAACTAGTTTAGCCTTAGATTATAATCTAGTTTGTTCTTGTATGAATACTGAATTGCTTTGCTTGGAAGTGAACAGCATTTATAACGAACAAACCTTTATTTTGCCTGCTTAGTTAAAAAGACGATATTTTGTTTTTTTTTTAAATATAGAATTGATGATTGCACTACCGCATAAATAAATAGATAATTCGTCAAATATATTCAGAGTTACACACTATTCTAGTTTGATAGTTTTTCATCTTTTTGAAAGTCAAAATGGAATGGCTTTGCTTTCGCTTAACAAGATAAGTGAAACATAGGTCAAAGCTTCTTTTCTTCTAATTAAATTAAGTAGGCCATCCTGTTTCATAAAAGTCAATACCACCACATCTACGGCTATAAATATACATGATATTGTACAATAAGACCCTTTTAACGTCATGTCGCCAAATCTTGACCGGATTGTGTTTTCGCAGCGGTTCCCCATGTTTTTATAACCGGCGGCATATTTTGTTACACGCCATCTGTATTCAGCATTCGTAATTACAATCGATTATGGTACCTTGTTTATTTGAAAAACCGTTTAGGAATGGTTGTTTCTTGATTTTGTTTAAGTAACTAGGTTTATTTAGTGAAGTCATGATTTTTGTTTAAATAAATATTTTAGTTTTTAAGCTACCCTTTTTTGTTTATGAAACATTTTTACCATTTAATTTTAAAGGTTTTCTGACGAACTTAGAAGCCACATTACTTTACTGTCGAGTTTAAAATTGTGGCTTCTCCCCCGAAATTCTCAGGTGGTGACGCATTTTACACCCCTTGAAGTCACTTAGCAACGTAAACCTGAGGGGCTTTAAAAATTTTAATGTACGCACATAAACTGTGACAGGCTCTTTGGTGTTATTGACGAACAATTTTAATAATTTACCTTCTTATTATTCATTATTATCATTAAATATTCGACTGATCTGTTGGTTTAGTGGTTAATGGCCTTGTCTGCTATGCCTGAGGGTTTGATTCTCCCACGATACAATGTTTGTGTGATAAGCACGATCATTTATTGTACTGTTTATGAATGTAATTTGTCTATAATATGTGTGTTTAGAAATTTTGTAAATATATGTTTCAGTGGTTTCATAGCACAAGATCTACTAAATTTGGGACTAGATGGCGTTGTGTGAAATGTACGGAATGTTATAAACTTTTATTTTTTATAACTCACGTATAATAATTAGGTACTAAAGAACAAAGTGTTAGGTGCTATAAACAAAATGGCTGCCGTTGCATATAAACTACACTCCACTACTATGTACAACTAAACATCGTATGGTGCTTGAAATATAAAAGAGTTGAGAGCTTAGATCCTCCCACCTCTCAGGGGCAACAATTAAAACATGAGGACTGAGGGTGAGGGAGTAACTACTGAGTGGAAACGATGACGGTTCTCGCGCTTCCAACGGCTTGTTATACAACATAAAAATACATACTTGGGTAAATTATGTCTCGTCACGCTCACGTTTCAAATTGAAAAAGTTTGCAGTTAATATTTCTAAAGGGTTTTCCATGCGTTTTGAAATAAAATAGGAATATAAGGGTGCATTTTTAATTTTGTATTTTCAAACTGATTCTAGATTTATTTGATGGTCTGTTGGAAAAAATTGTGTTTTGACTGACTTTGTTTTGTTTAACGTGAATGATAATTCATATGAGTTCTATCTGTGTATTTGTTGAGAGGATCAAAAAATAATATCGACAATTATTGTTTTGTGACTTTTTTATTTTATAACAGTTTATCTTACCAAAAACAGTCCAGAACAACGCGTGTAGACATTCATTAATGTCAAAAGATATTGAAATATAACAAAAAAAAAAATACATTAAGTATACAAATTCTAAACCATTTATGCATTAGGTTACAATCAATAGGCAACAATAGTTCCAAGTTAACAGCCAAAAATTATCCCACACTAGAGTGGAACCAGCAGAGCGTGTCAAGACCCGGATGCATAATGCATCAATGTTATCAATGTGACCAGGAATTATAAATTAATTCTGTCGATGAGTTTTTACCCTTAAAGATTCATCGTTCTGAGAGATGCTAAAGAATAATTTTATCTACTTATACAAAATACTTGATCGATACCCACAATAAGTTTGGGTACTTACATACGACCTAAAGTTTCTGCAAACTAAAACGACTTCAAAGAGTAGGGGAGGTACAGTTTATTCCCAACATCCTAGCGCACTGCTCCGGTCGGATTTAGTACTGCCACGTCAAACAACAAAAGTTTATCGTATGTACTTTAAAACAATGAATCCGATGTATGTAAAACGAAAGGGGTGTCGCCGCCACGATAGTTCTCATGACGGCCCACCGATGCGGAAGGAAGCCGCACTCGAGTTTTTTTCAAAATGGCCGTCTGTCACACGTCATTCTGACGCGCGAAACCAGAAATTCAAGATGGCGGCATAGAAGGGGTTTGCAAGTCTTTGGCGGGCTACGACTTGCCATCGATATCCGATCATTTTGCTCGTTAGGTTAGTCCTTAGAAATTATTAATTAATACCTGTATAGTTCCTATTTTTGATATAGTTTCTTAAAGTTCCAATGTGAGCAAGCTTGGATGTCATTTAAATATTTACGGCAAATGGAGTTGCAGTTGTTGGTCCCAAATTGTTTTATGGATTATTTATTGGCTTAAGATTCATTGCGTATCTACTGTCTCTTACATGAAACAAATATTTTCTGTGAACTTGTGAAGCTTGCCAATTAAATACATGATGTTCAAAACGGCGTCCAGATCACAGAACCACGTCGAATGCGGACTTCATTTTAAAAATAGAACTCATAAAAGAACTCATTAAAACTCGAGTTGCAGCCTCCAGCACATTCGCCGACCTTTAACACTTTTGACACAAGAAACAAAGGCCACATTTTCCGTCCACGCTTTTCATTTTGACCTAGAACCTTTTTATCATACGAGAGTGGAACGTTTCTCGGACTGTAGTGTCAAAACGGCTTTTTCTCTTAAATCAAAGTGAAGCAGCTCTCAGGCAGCGGGCAGGGCAATATGAAACAGGTCGACCCGAGTGATCCGCACTCCAAAGGGCCCGGCGCGGCGTCTCAGATGTCGCTCGGAGAGCCCATTCGCGCGGCTCGGCCACACCCTCCACTCGACTCGCACATAAGCCTACGAGCGGCCCGCTTTATTTATTATGTACAGCCATTAACGCCACTGCCATCATGGCGGCGAGTTTTTCAATTTTTAATTTCCCTCTTACCGCGATGGCGACACTCGACAGACGCTTCCCGGATTGACACTTAAGTTGTAACTCATTGCGCCGCCAGTTGCCTACTGACGACTTAATGAGTGTCTACAACGGAAAGAAATTGCTTCTTCATAAACGGTTCACAGATTGTTTGATGTAATAAGAATTGCTGAAAACGGTTTCAGTCTGGAAAATTATTTAAAAGTAACTTGTCTCTTATTTTTGTCATCTGAAGTTTTTAAGCTTGTGATCCACAGTTGACATTGCACACATCTAAAATATATTAATAATAGATTTGAACTGATTAAAGAAATGATAAAAATATACTAAAAACCCAACAGCTCTAATTCCTGCCAACAAACAGATGTCTCGTTCGTTTCTGACAGAGTAAACCAATAAGTCCATTTAATCCACATACGATTTCTTTGACACGTGTTAATTCTAAATACGTAAGCACGTAGTTAATAATGTGTATTTGTCGTTCGTATCTAATACGGCTTCTACACCCCCTAAATACGTACTCAAAACTTTTGTATGCCTACGGCTTCTAAAGCTGCCTGTCTCAAAATGGCGCCCATTCTTTGGATACTCACATTTCAACAATAATTACTGTAGAGGGATTTTCAGGGACAATAGAAGAAATCTAATTGGAAAAGTTTGGTTGTAAAAGTGGTGTTACTAATAGGACGTCTGTTGCTACGTTTCGTTGTAGCGAGAGGTTCTACGATAACAGTTAAACGTAACGGCGACGTAAAGGGTCCTGGGAGTTTGCGAGTCCAGCTGGCCGACCGTCGCGTGTCCGACCGGCGTGGCCGCAAATATCCCCACCCAGAGTCCGTCCGGACCGGCCCCAGACACAACTTCCCACTGCTGATTCCGCAAATTTATTTCATTAAATTTAATTCTAAACTCTCAAGGGCCGCTTGGGAATTCGGTCAGAGGCGAACGAGTTAAAGTTCACGAGTACCTACTTGGCAAATTAATCTTAAGGGAGTTTCGATGTTATCCTGCTTCGTGGACTTGAGTGCGCTAAGTCTGTCGGACGTTATAAATTAACAAACCCTCGCCGGTAATTAAGCGGAGGTGTGCTTCACATCGAGTTTAACGAACAAAAATTCAATTAACCCAAATTGTGTTAGAACAATTTTTCAACACAGCATGGTGTATTTACATATCTCGTAAATTTAAATCTGTCGAGTCCTGGCCTGTCTTTATTACGCGATTTTAAAGCTCTTCGTCACGTCATAATGTTTGCCAACTAATAAGATTACAAAATGTTGTTGCTCCTTAATAAATTTTGACATACTAATTAAATTTTCTAAAAATAATCTTTGAGTACTTCAAATTAATTGAAAGCTTTTAAAAACACGTGTGCTTTGAAAAATATTAAAAATATTTTCATCATAATTTTATTAAATCACTGTCTAATTATGTATTTTCTTTTCTTTACAGGTAAGGCATATTCTTCAACTATTAAAGGTACTTCAGCCACCATATAAGGTAAACGGAATACTGTCTTTCTAGCCTTTGTCCACCTGCATTGATTAATATTTTAATTGAAAGCAACTAGATACCAGTATTCTATCATAGCAACAGGAATGAAGGAGAACCAATGTTGATGACAGAGCCCTAAAAATTGCCAAAATTTAATTGGTAGTTGGCAGGGCACATTGCTCGCGGAACAGATGATAGATGGCGCCGAAAGGTTCTGTCGTAGCGAACGCACACTGAGAGAGCAGTGGAGGCCAAGTGGCAACGGCTCCAACTTACGAGTTGTCGGTCGCAGGTTCAAACCCAGCCAGGTGCTTTATTTTTTTTTTCATCACTACTGCTGCCAAATGGTGGAGGAAAACATCTTGAGGAAACCGGCACAATCCGCACATGGCCCGCGTAGTGGTCTATGGCCCATTCCCTTTCCTAGAGAGAGGCCTGTGTCCCAACAGTGGGAACATTAAAACAATGAAAGACAGAGTTGGAAGGCCTCCCACAAAGTGGCCCAATGACAAGATGAGAGTCGCGTGACTCTGATGTATGCAAGATGTATAGGACCGTTCGTTGTTACGACACTCGGGGTTGGCCAATTTCCAACAGCGGCAGCGTCTTTTAGCTGAAATAATAATGATGATGACGAAGACGATGATCAGTACTTTACTTAAAGCCACTCTGCCCTGCATGCCCTAAAACGCAGTAAGAGCAAAAAAGCAGTTTCGAGAAAAACGCAAAAAACACTTTGACGTCGTATATTTTATAGTAATAATGTTTTATGGTAGATTTTTTTTTGCCTAGAGGATTAAGGCAATTACAAAATTACAAAGAATGAATTTTGAAAAAAAGCGTGTTATTTAGTCCATTCAATTCAAAATTAAATGGATTTTTCGAAAATCATGTCTATTACTGCATGCGAAAAAGTATAGATATATAGACTTAAATGCAGTAAAACATACTTGATACTGCAAAAACTCATCAGTTAATAGTCGTATTAACCGATTTCACAGAATAATTTGCAGTATAAGTATTTTTTACTGCATTTTAATAAGCACGTTTAACTAATTGTACATGCAGTATGTGACAAATTTTGAAAATAATTAGGTCGTGTAGGCATTTATAAAGAAAACAAGACATTTTTGTTTGTATTTTGTTCTGTAGAAATTTTTTTTTGTACCATTCCTGCTAATTTAAACTTAAAAAAAATGCTAAAAACAGAACAAAATAAATATTTAAGTGGGTGTTCTCATGCAACAAACGTGATTTTACCATTTTTCTTGATATTAATTACGGCAATACGAAGACTACATAGCTTGAAAGGCTTACAGCACATATAACTGTATATTTACTTTAAAAACCTGTAATTTAATTAACTTAAAAACATTTAAGAAGGGATCCCATACAACAAACATGATTTTTCCGCATACATGTAATGTCTAATCTTGTATAAATAATGGTGCAACACCGTCGTGTAAGCGAGTCCGACTCGCACTTGCCTGGTTTATTACCTTTTTTGCTGATTTTTGTACAATATTTGCAGGTTTTCTTTGTCTTACTTTATCCTTTATTGAAGATTACTTCTATATCTGCTGTGGTATGGTATTGGCTATTGTATTGTTTAAGATTAAAAGTCTCTTCTGTCTGCTACCGAAACGTGTGAATCTTCAACACTACCTGTGTCTCGGTAATAAATGTTGTCGTGTCCTAACATCAGTCTCAGTAATATTAACACGCTTGCAGCCACCTGATTTGTAAGCATTACTGTTCTGAACGTGGAAGCCGCCGCCTCACTCCGGACTAGGACCCAGCGTAAGAAGCCATTGCCGCAAATCTTCCACTCGGGACCACCTTACTCGTGTGGAGTACCAACTCTTACACGGGGCACATCTCCACTGTATGCTCCACCGTGTTCTTCGGGCGGTCCATACAATGGTGATACTCGGGCTTTTTTGCACGGATCGGGTGCAGTTATCTCCTGAATTTACCATTTCCGGTGAAGATCTAGGTCATACAGAAGATGAAGACGCTGTGAAGTCTTTCCAGACCATAATTATGGCGGATAGCCTTCACAGACTTCACAGCGTTCTCACCTTCCGCTGGACTTATTATTGTTTAGTTTTTTCATTCTGTTGATGCCAGTCAATAAAGCAAATTAAAACTAATTCGTTTCTAAAGTTGATCTGTACAAGCTATGAGTTGATGAACAGTATTAAAACTATTTACTTGGAATATTTTGATGTACCTATTCTAACTTCAGAAAATGCTATATAAACTATTATTACTAATGTTTGGATGCGATGATACTTTTTTTTAATTCTTTATTTAATTTAGGGACTTTTATATAAAATAAATATCAGAAATACTTTTAAAGTGATATTCTAATGGGGAAAAATAGGTAGGTATTATTACGTAATATTTTTTTCCAACAAAAGATAAAATACTAGCCGTTCACTTTGATGTGTATGTTTCCTCCCGTTGCTTACCCATCTTAAGTCAGACCTTAGGCCCTACCACGATCCGTTTTACGACCTAAACTGAACTATTTTATAACTGCTACTATAACTGGTAAAGCCCATGGTTAACTTGGATGGCAAACTTACGTTTGTTTGCAAAGCTTTGTCGTGATGTTATTTTGTAACTATCAACGACAGCCATCTCGAATGAATAGTTTGTAGGTAATTATTTTTATCTTAAAGTCTTGGACGATTAATTTTAGCTGGAACAGACGGTCCATTTGAGCAGAAGGTCTAGCTTAAAAATGAACTCAATCATCGGATCCAGCTCAACTGGGCTGGGAAGCTGTGCCATAATTTCTTGTTAAATATGCCACAAAGTCTGAAGAGGAAAGTCTATGACCAGTAAGGCTTCATCAGAAGGTTTAAAGACACCTAACACAATGGAAATTTTCTTCCGTCATCTTGGTAGTGAAATGAAAATTATCCACAAGACAATCAAGATTACCGATATAGCCCAAAGAATTGACTAATCTGTTAGTACAGATTCCCTGATTTCTATGTGACTATGGACAAGCACGATCAAGCTGTCTGTGACTGATTGAGAGACAATTCCTGACTAGAACGCAGTATAGTCTAATCGTGTCACCAGTAAAACTTAGTAGCTTTGTTCGAGTTACTAATTATAATGCAGTAAATGGGACTTATACTGCCATTTAATAAAAAAATAGTTAGTTTTCAACTTTAGAACGATACAGACTATAGTACAGTAAATACTCAACTTACTGCAATTTACTTTGATTTTCAATCAGTCGTCATCAATGCAGTATTACTATTTTCGGTACAAAAAGGGCTTACTGCGTTTTAATTTATATTGCATAATATTTCTTTAGTTGTGGATTACAGATTTTATGAGGTAATAGAGCCATTTACTGCGTTTAAGTTGGTAAAGTGATAGGCCGATTTAGCCGTAACTGCTTTAACTGCATTTTAGTAAGTATAACAATGAATTTTGGCATATAATTTTGTGTTACTGCATTAGAAAATTTCGTTTTTCTGCCGTGTAAATCATCGAATCAAAACCTAGGTAAGACGAATATGTTCCTTATAAAATGCCGGTTCAGAATCAATATTTAACTCAAATACCTAAAAAAGCCTGTTACTGCGTTTTAGTGTCAGCACGGCAGCACTGCTTATTTGACCTTCACAACCCAGTAAATGAGTAAACACTATACCGTTTGTCAAAACTGGTGTCACATTTTCTGGCTTAAAATGAAAGCCTTGTTTATGAAAGTAGTAGTTCTTAATTAAAACGAGCTTCAAGTATTACGTTGGCCTCATACTGCCTAATGGACTTATATTGTATCTTCATTATGGAAGGAAATGTTAGTAGATCATAATATTTCATATTCTCTGTGAGTAACCACGTCTTTATTACCATAAACCTGTAATTTCTTAGTTAGTATCTTTATCTTTGATCTTTAAACTAAATTTGCTTGGGGTCGTGGTAGCATATCTTCTTCCAAACATCTCTATTAGGTACCCGTCATCCTAGCAGCCACTTCCTTCGATACCTATCAGGGTTGTGGAATTGTTTGTAAGAGTTACCACATGCAAATGGTAACTGAAAGAATCTGGGTTTTAGTCTGTCAAAGTTTTATAGGCTACTCTCTTTTGCTTCATTCATAGTGGGAAAAAAATTATTCACGTCTTATCAAGGCCATCTCATTTTTCCCACAACTCACCATCGCGTCGTTAGTCTGGTTCTACTCTCCTTGAACATTCATACCCATTTGTCCATATTTGCCAATCTGACAATCTATATTCAAAAACTTAATTGTCGTTACATCAAAAATAATTTCTGTGAAATGTAATAGAGCTAAAACTTCATAATTAACAATTAAATATCTATTAAAATTCCCTAAATGAGTCGCCTCTTCATTTGCATATTCTGCATCGTCGGTCTAGTCAGTTCATTTCCTTGGAGTCCCTAGGTGGTCATACTGTACCTACCGCTTTTGCTCACTAGCCCGATATGGAATTAAATGTTGATTAATATCGTGCATTTTAGGGTCGCACCACGCTAAGACCGGGAAAGCCATTCAGGTGTTAAATTTAGAGGCACTTTGCAACTAAGAAGTAGTTAATAGTTGCCCGTCTCGTGGATAACAGCTGGGCAGCCACCTTACCTGAAAGCCCTTCGATATGACAGGGTTTAGTTATAATTAATTGTGTAGTGACAAATTTTGTACTCATACTGTATATGCTTTTAAAATACAAAGTATCAAACAATTGACCAGAAAAAATGTATTTTTCACTTAATCCATAAAAAAGAGAAATCTTATTATCAGGTTTCGCATAAAATACAAAAACAGCTATGAAAGTATTTAAATGGAGCCAAACAAAAAACTAGTCATATTGAATTTTATTGGCCGGAGTACGTTAGCAATAAGTCACGCAAGCTCGCAATAAAAAATATTTTTTATGAAAAAATGAAATGAATGTATTTCTGCGTCGCTGCAAAATTTTGTACAGCGTGGAACCAACCAGCCGGGCTATCGTTATGATTTGCCATTTGGACGAAACTAAAATATGTAGTAATTCTCGTGGAGTGTGTCTATTCCCTAAGGGGCCGGTTCTGTCAATCAGTCGGCAGTCACTCCACAATAGATCTAATAAAATATTTACAAACCTAATCCTGTGTGGCCGCGAATCCATTATAAATGGCCTTTTATAAAAGTTCGCCCTATCATATTGCCTTGGGGTGGCGTTTAATAAGGCGATTTTACCTCGTAATCGTTACTTATTGATGTTCCCGTGTCTAGACTCGTTCGTTTTCCTTCTAGTTTTCCAGTATTTGCTGTCACGAACCTGTGAATTATTAGTTGTTACTGCAATTTCACGTACGTGCATAGAGATTGTTTTAATGATAGTTATTAGTTCCCCTATTGACGTACACGAAGCAATCAAACAAGTGAAATTATCGGGAAATTTTCGTATTAAAAGTTCCAGTGGAAATTTCTTCGTGCTAAAATGTAAAGTGATGGAACAGATTTTTGTCTAGTCGTCCATTTCATCGTTGATCATTGTCAAAAAGTAATTGATGTTTGACAAAGTGAAGTCACTGTTCAAGTTAAGCCGGGAAGCTTTTAAGGATAATTAATGTGCACTGAATTTTGAACTTTGGAAGAAAATTTGTCACTGATAAAAATCGATAATAAAATTTGCATAAACGGTGATTTTTTAACAGATTATTTCATGAGTTAGGAAAGATATTTTTGTAATGTATTTATAGTAACAGTTATTCGGTATCTTAAGTTAAAATGTGAACAAAATGTTTTCCAATAAATAATATTTTTACACACAGAGTTATTCATTCTTATATTATACCATGATAAAACTGATATCTACAATATATTTTAGAACAATTTTGCCTTGACGTAGTAGCTTTTATATATTTTACTATTGTTATTTTATGTTGTTATATTCTTAAATTAACACAATAAGAAAGCAAAGAGGTCATTTTGTTGACGTTTTTAAAGATCTAAGTTATCTTAGCATAGCAATTAAAGTATAATAAAAGTGTTAATAAAACTCATTTCAAAACTTTTGCCGTTGTTTGCTGTCAAGATGACATTTATGTTTTTATCTTACTTTGATAAATATAATGTTTCAAATCTGTTTTTTAAATAAATTCAAAAGAGTTTACGAAGGGCATTTAAATGAAAACTTATCTTTGAAACAACTGATTGGTGTCTGATAAAATAGCGTTAGATGGAAATAAAAATAATAGTTTTATAGCAGTATACATTCATTGATTTTATTACTTGACAGATCTTTTAAGAACTCATAAATTTTCTTCCAGATAAAAAAGCAAATTCTTGTATTTTAACAATGTCGCAACACTATCAAGATCAAGCCACTAAGCACAGGGGAAACGACTGCTTACTTTAAAGGGCTATTTTCAATTTTCCCGTAAGCCCGCGAAAATCCCTTTCGCAGCTCGAAAATCCGTCACCCCCCTAATCTTAAACTCAGTCTTTTCGAGCAAATGTCGTGCTATCAGCTCTCCTCAGAGTAAATAACGAGTTGAAAAATTACAGTAATAACTATCGGGGATAATGAGTGGGGCGGAATGCCCCCAGGAATACATGGGGTGCACCAAATGTTGCAGCGAGCGGGCATCACACTGCCGCAAGGTAAACAAACCATTGCCCGCGGTTTTTCCGTTGTTTCAATATAAAATACGTGCTCCTGACGTTTTTTGGTCATATTTTCTTTTATTTTGATTTTATGAAACTACATTATTTGAATACGAGGTTTTTTGGTGGATTTGAATTTTATCAATGAGGAAAAAAATATAAACAAAAAAGTACAGTACCTAACTAATATCTAAAACCAGTTTCTTAAAAATTTCTCCACATTTTTTATTTGTGAAAATTCTGTCAAAAATCCTAATAATCTCATAATATCAGAATATGTAATTTCAAAGGATATTATTACATTGTTCACTCGTGTATGTTATGTTATTCACTCATATTCTATTCATAAAAGTTGACACAGTCGAAAATCACGTCAAGTCAGCACCACGGTCCACAAAGCGTTCTTATCAGAACGGCTCATTTCCACTCAATCCTGTTTCACGTGCCATCATACACGACACCGGGAATCCGAGCTTTTTAAACTCTCGACGCGAGGGGAAAAACGAGCGCGAATTTATCAAAACTCCCGTGTTCTTTCCATTAGCAACATCTCAGATTGTCGGCGTCGTGAACGAGTGCGTGTCGCGCGAATAATGATGTAATATACGCGAGACGTGTAATGACGCCTTTTGATGGTACCTCCTCCCACCATCATTACAAAAGTCACCATGACTACACGGTGCTTATGTGGAATTAGATATTATACCCCATAATACGTTTACTTTTTTTTGGAACTTGATAAAGAACCATTTACAAAATGTCCTAGATACTCGACGTACAAAAATTATTTAAAAGACGTATAAAAAAGAAGTCTGTAACAGATTACATTTTGACAATGTAACAGGCGCCAATTTTAAAGCTAAATTGGTCGTAGATAGCAAAAATGGAATACAATGTAAAAATACATTTTGTAAAATTTTAATTTTAGCCGACAAAACAAGTTTGCAGAGGCACAAAAACCCAATTAAAATTGTTTGCGAATGGCTGAGTAAATCCGAACAAAAATTGCTGCTACGCAAATAAGGACTAGGTAAGCTTCTTCTCAATTTAGGTTCATAATAAGATATTCATAAAGATGTTCCGGCGAAACGACAAAAGATGGCGAGGAGACAAGCTCGTTCCAACTAAAATGTTAAATTACAAGAAGCCAAGAGACTTATCCGCAGCGGGAACAATGAAACCCACTTTGGTGCAACTGTTCTATACGAATAAATAAGTAATATAAAATTAAATAATCCTAACGAAATTGAAGTCCTAGAGATAACCGCAAGTATAATAATTAATTTTGAATCTGCTTTCAAAGAGCTCGTTAAAGCGTTGTGTTTTGAATAATTCAACATTTTAATAATATAATTTTGAATGTGTAGTGGTAAAAAATTCTGATTCAAGAATCAAAGTGGCTTAACAGTTGTAAATATTCACAGCTTTTTATGTACATAGATTAAAATACTGCGAAAATTATTTTTGTATCAAAGTGCCTTACAAATCTTACAATTTGATAGCATGATTAGACAGAGACATTATGTTGTAAACCTATTTACAGATAGCTGTAAATAGGTTTACATTTAGCTCCTGGCGATGTGGCTCACATTATTTATTACAAAATAATATTTTGTAAATGTCGAGTAAAATAAATAGTATTTTGTATTACTTACATATCATGATAAAAATGTTATCTTAATTTGTGTTACATTTAACTCTTTAATTTCGGTCCTGTCATAATATTTAATATAAACTACCCGATATCGATTGTAGTCGATCCAAAACGAATCCTATGCAATTTAATACCGAAGACGTTTAATCGCATCTTTCGACCCCTAGACATGAAAATCTACTCATTTGTCAGGGTCTCCCCTGAATTGCCCGTCAGATGAACATATCAAATATCATTCGAAATTAATCAGGCCACCTTGGCATCCCTTAGACATCATGGGGCGTCTTCTAACAGTTTTGCTTGTCATCCTATGTATGTCATTGTACTCGTATTGTGTGCAAACAAAGGGACTTTGATTTTATTGTTGTCTTAAATGTTCTGTGTTTTTGTGCTCTTTGATGTTGCTCTTTATTTTGTTGTCAGTACACTTCTTCTTCTCCCTTCTATGTTCATTAAAAGTTTTGATGAGTTCTAAACGACAATATGTAACTGTTACAGCATCTACTCCTTCATATATAAAATTGATTACAAGGCTTGTAAGGCCAATTTTCTTTTACTTAATCTTGACCTTAGACGAGTCCAAATTTCCTGCACAATATTTTGCTACATTTAATATGAGTCCTTAGTTTCAAATTTCAGAGCAAGTATCAACCTTCCGGCTCTCCACTTAGACGGCTTACATCCCAGACCCAGATCATTTTGATCCGGCCCCTGCTCGTATTAATATAATCTCGAGAAAGCTTTATTTTATAGTCCCCCCGTCGACAAAAGACAGCAATGTATTGCAGTTATAAGTCAGACGAATTAATCCCTATCACTTGACAATAAAATGAAAGTAACATCACAAGAAGTTAATAGAAATTTATTATTGTCTCCAGGAGATTTTCGGATTAATATTTAAGTTCGGTGACTTCATATTTTGGACCCTTCGTAATTATAGCTAGGTGTTTATTGTTTGGATTAAACACCTTTTGATGTGGATCGTCGTCAGTCTTCGTAATTTAGGTACTGACTTAGTCTCTTACCTCTGAATACATAAATATTTTTAATTTTACTTTTGACAATACTTTTGTGTTATTGAAACCTGAATATTGTCACAGTCCCATTGCAGGAACTCAGATCTCCTCTAAAGGAAATGAGATGTAAACCATCTGTCAGGTTCTGTACACAACTTAGATTTATTGATCTAATAATTGTACCTACAAACATTCAACCTTTGGAATACTGAAATTAGAAACATAATAGAAAGGCAATAGCTGTGCGAATTCCAGAGTTCGCTTAGGGCTCAAGAGTTTAAGACTGACATTAACATTAGTATCAATTTTGTAACTAATATTTGTCCTAACTAACCTTCCACAAATTAGAACTCGATATTTCATCAAATCGATGATGCCTTATACAAACTATTATCTTACCCTTGCTATAAAATATAGAATATCAAATTTATGTTTTCCTATCCCCATCTACAATCGCCTAATTCAGTTGAAATCTCATCAAGGGTAAGTTCAGTGAAATAATTTTCCGTTATTCCACCTCCTTATTGCCCAGTGCACCGCGGACCACATTTCAAACAAATTGAAAATCAATTTAACGAAGGGTCCCTATGAAATAAGCGAGCGACGTCTCAAAGAGGAGCAGATCGGGATCTTCGACGGAATAAGACGGGCGGTTATTGCTATATTTGCTACGGATTAATTTTGGATTATTTTGTTTATAGTTTATTGATACGAGTATAATATTGAAGTGACACAAGACACTATTGTCAAACTATATTTAACATAAACTTATTTTTATTTTTTTAACTTTGTCGTGAATAAAAGTTGGTGTCCTATCTTTTCTTTACAGATTTGACCTTGTAAAGTTAGTAATAGAATAGAATTAACTTGATTGTGTACTAAAATAATAAGAAAACTCTTATTCAAACTTAAATTTATGAGTATAAGGGTGGTTTTATTGCTGACAGTATTATTTAGCAGACAACCTTAAGCCTAAAGACCTTAGAAGTAACATTTTTAAACACCTGCAAATACCCCATCGCATTGCAATGCCTCACCCTTAACTCGCAGGAATCGCACCTTGTTGTCACGTGGGACATAACCGATCAAGAGAGGGGAAGAAATAGGAAAATACATCACCTTAAAGCGAGTAGGGAAGATTCATATCAGGCAGGAAATTCGACTCGCGTCTCTCCTTCAAGCAGACGATTTTTTTTACCATCTTTCGCTTTCACGTATGGACTCCTGATTCATGAGTTTTATCTACCATGAAATGTGTGCCTAAGAATTGAATATTACCGGCTTGTCTCCGCGACAGAATTAATGGTAACGAGTATCGATTTTTCCTTTGTTGGAGAAATATATTGTGGTGCTAAATTCATCGAAATGTTCTATTATTCATAGAAGTAACTTAATGTTAAGGAAGAATGATAATAATAGCCCCAGCATCAGACTTTTACATACAAATGATTTCGAAAACGAAGTGCTAAATCAAATCAACGCTATTGTTCCATACATAAAATCTAATGCACCCACGTCTACTTTGTATTCAATATTTCAAATTGGAGATAGTGTCAATAAAAAATGCAACAAACTTAGGGATGGAGGTGAATAATACGACCGAGATGTAACTCAATTTTCCGCATAAAAATTGGCATTCTTTTGTATGTACAGTTAGTCGATTCGCGCGCCCCATCACGACGATACAGCGATTATTATTACGTTCGAAAACCCATCAAAAGTTACAATTGAAAAGTTAAAGTATTCCGGGTGGGACGGTAAGCCTCCCCCGTCTATCTACAAATGAGTTTGGAGTAGGAATATTCTTTTGTGTACACACCATGCCGCCGAGCCGTGCAGTGACAGTTGTACGCTTAATTATGTTTGATATTTTTACTATTCCGTTTGAAATAAAGAAGAAAGCAATCTCATTTTAATATGTCGCTAGCATGTGAACTCTTTAGTGGGCTTTATTTGGATAGTCAATTTTATTATTTTTAAACTCAGTGCAGATTCTTTATTTGCTTAGTTCAGATTTTTATCCTTGTCCTTTTTCCGGTGGGATATTTTTAAATAATGTATTTTGCTCTAGGTAGAGGAACTGTGGATATCAGACTTTATTAACTAAAATCCACCTGTTCTTTCTATCTTCTTTTACGTTCTAGGGCCATAGTAACTCTTTCGAACAATCCCTCCGCTGTATTGTAAATTTATCAGCCATATAATTTTCCTAAGAGTTTAGCACCAAATACCATAATGCACCTTACAGAGTTTTAACCGCGATCTTCAACTCAATATATTTATAAGTATATTGATAAATAATCTATGAAATATTTTTGGAATCCAAAACAAACAAACTGTTAAGTTGAAGTGCGTATTTATTTTCTGCATCGAGTTAACTTTATAAACCCTACAATCGATGGAACATCCACTAGGCGGAACTTATCTCGTTCCGCGCTGCATTCCAAAACATTTTTATTAAACTTTTCTCCCGCCTCGGCTATTGTTGGAGCGGCGGGCTTCGGTGCAAGTTCCCTAAAATTCTTTTCTGTACACTTTTTTTTCTAAAAACAAATTACCTTACCCTCCTTGCAAGCGCACCTTAAAACACGAAAGCACCGCCCTGAATAATTAATACAATGGTAGGTTAAATTCGTCCAAGTGTCAACTTTCCCCTAACTTTTTAAAATACGACACCATCAAAAGTGCGGTCTAAGTCGGTGTCTAGACCTTTTATCTCGCCAGGGGCTGTTTATTTAATTTTGCTTATTTTATTGGAACTGACAATGATTTAGGAAAACTTTTTCCGTTGGGGATGCGGACTTTTTGAAAGTACACGAAGGTATTGTAAGGGTGTTCGTTTGATCCTGATTGACGAATTTATCCTATCCATGTAAATAACGTTTGATGCAAAGTTTTTGCGAACGTCTTAAACAGCTAAAACAAATTTTGACGTCTTGGGGTGAATCGAATTATTGATAAACAGAATGCATGTGCGCAGGGCGAAATATGTTTAAACAAGGGGTACTACATAAATTGCAAACATGTATATTTTGATACGTAAGACGTGACGTTTTCCGAGCAACGCTTTTTTTATAAAACAAAATTAAGTTTTCCCCTTCCTTGTCATTCCTGTGAACAATATTAAGTATGTTATTTTTTAAAATTCACTTTACCACGCGTTTTACATTGTTGTTCTCACATGCTTTTCTTTGCAAGTAGGTTAGAATAAATTGGTCAATTCGTTGCTTGAGAACAATGGGCTGGTTGAACCCACTATTATGATGTTATTACCTAACATTAAGCGTTACAACCTCTCCTATAATTTTGTGCTTTTAAAAGGCTAACGGAAATTCTGTTGTTGTTTTACTAGTAGACATGACAAGTATTGAAGATAGCTAATCTCTTACTCAATTCATGAACTGTATAGCGCTAATAGAGCTGTCAATAACCTGCCAATCTAGATATTAGCCACGTGACCGATACAGATAAAACATATTGCAACAAAAACTTTCTATTATAAGCACACCGTTTTTTTATACTTCCACGTAAGCAATGCCCTTTAAATCCCGACAATAATTTCCCTGGGGGCTGCAGGCTGGCCTTTGACAGGGGTGGTCGTGGACACCGAGGGTGACCGGGCCAAGAACTTAGTGAGGGTACTCTGATAGGGTCACTCCTTAGTCGTTTATTGTTCCTCGACGTTTATGGTCAGCAAAAGGGCATAGCGAAAGGTCAAAACTCGGGTTTGGACCCCCAGGTAATTTCTCAACAATTAATATTGAATAAAAGCCTTTCGAAGTACAGAATTTAACGGTTATCTAAAAGGTAGAAAATTAGTCTGTTAAGATTTATTCGAAAATTTGGGAATAAAGCTTGTTTATACGCAGTTCCAAATTTATTTGTGTCGGCCTATATCGAGAGTTTGGAATGCTTTATTGTTGAAATATGGACATTCTGTGAATTTACTTTGCAGATTTATTGTTCCTGGTTCACAACTAAGTAGTTTCAACGTAGGGTTAGATAGTTGGTAGGAACGTTCATTCATGTCACCTAAGAACAATGTTTCCTTGATTTATTTGTTACCTTCAGATAATTTATTTATTTATGTACTCACAAACATTTAAATCACACACGATGAGTACTTTACCGTTATTTATTAAAGTTTTACACAATTTATTTTATTAGGTTTTTATTATTTATTTATTTTTGTTATAACGGCAACAAAGACACGTCATCTGTGAAAAATTCAACTGTCTAGCTATCATAGTTTATAAGGCACAGACGGTCATTGAAGTCTTACTAATAGGGGTCGTTTTCAACCTTTGGGTATGCAAGCTTAGAAAAAAAACAGATAGAATTACACCAATAAAAACCTAAAGAAACACACCAAAATGAAAACTTCTCTCCAACATGTTCTCAACCGATCATCCTTAGTTATTCACAATTAGATTTATTTCCAATTTGCGTCTGCAAGTTTGATAGCAGAGAGGTATCTAGTTAACAGCCGTATGCAGCCCTGAGGCGGCGTATCCCCGGCGGATCTGCCATGAGTCTTTGTAGTGGTCCACAAGCACGAAGCCAATATTTCCCGGCTTGTATGAAATGCAAATACAATTTAAAAGTTTACATATTTTCTCAGTGAGACAGAACTCGCGCCTACGGCCCAGCTCGCATTATACACTACTTATGTAAACTAAACACATACCCCAACCTTATTGGTAAAAGAAAATTTTACATATTTAATGTACAAAAAGTACTGCTTGCTTTTAGGGTTACAGGTTTTTTGTTCTTAAACATTTGCATATTTTAAACTTGTTCCTAAGCCAAAAAAAAAAATCAGTACTTTCAAGGAATTCATAATAACATTATTAATACTTTGATGATTTATTATTTCTTGCACCAACAAAATAAGAATCTCTCGGGTCGCCTTAGCGCCTGACAAATTATATTACCCAGGGTAATACAGAAAACTTATTCAACAAACTCTTTAGAAAGTTGAAAGTCAAAGCCTCCTTCAAAGTAATAATCCTTCGGTGACTCTCTGCTAAGTTTTATTCTAACGAAATTGTCATTCGGCTGGCATTTGTTTTTGTGATGAAAACTGTAATTTAATTGACAAGTCGGCTCTGTAATTAAATGCAATGTTTTTTATTTTGCAATGTGTTTAAGTATTATGAACAACACAATCTTATAGAATTTTCAGAACTTTATCTTTTATTTGCAATGGCATAAAAAATATAATTATTTTCTTGCTTTGTCCGGCGCATAATTAATATAATTATATACCTAGTTGTCTTCGCTGTTGTTAGTATTCGTTTTACGACACTGAATGGGCTCCATCCAATGTAAAACAAACTTAGTGAGAGTACGAAGCATAAAATAAGGAATCATAATTCAAATCGAAAAAAGTTTCCCCGTGCCGGGTAATTTTTCCCATCTTACGGGAAGTTTCTGTAGAGGGGTCGCGGTTCTCGCCTCAAGGAAATCTAAGGGAGGGTTTACATTTTTAGCCTTTCGCTGTGTCTTCCTCTTCACTTTATATCGTCTTTTGATTGGTCTCTCAACAAGTTATGCATATTGTAAAAGTCAGTGTCGCGGTTAGAAGAATTTTTGGCGTCTTCTTTACGTCTTACCGTCGTTGATGTCTCGTTTTTCATACCTTTTATGTTTTTCGCTTTAGTATGAATGAATTTACCCTTTATGGTGATTATGATTTTTTTTCTTGTTTCTTTTATCTCGTTTTTCTTATAATGAGAATGGAACCTCATGTGTTATGTATCTCATTCAATTTGGTGATTCTGTGTAAAAAATTGCTTTTATCACTTTAAAAATACCGCTAATGTGAGTACAATACCGCAAAGCTCTTGGCGAAGTATTCTTTAAAGCAGTGCTAACGTGCTATGCGCTGTTAATTCCCCTTAAGATCCCAGATCCACCCTAATTGTTATCGGCCCGCCCGACCCTTAATGGTGTTTCTAATGCGACTAATGTATTTTCGGGACATTTTGCAGCTTGCCTGGGGACATTTTTCTGTTTGTATGAACACTGTTGCTGTAGTCCCCATCCCTCTAGTCACGGTAACTGTGTTATCTGCAAATATGTTCACAATTTCTATTGTCCATCTGAGTGGTGCGAATGCAATGAACATAAATAAGAGATATTCGTTCAGTATGTTGAGTGTGTTTGGCTTGTCTCTATACATCTTACTTTATTCGTTTCTTGACAGAGGGTAGCTTTAGTATTCATAAATTTTCAGGGACTTTTCTTTTAGTCTCGCACTTGATGTATCTTTTAAAGTGTTTTCCTTATTTCAAAATTATTACCCTCTTTTAATATTTGCTTTTAAATATTCGTATATATTGGAAAAAATATACGAATTCAAACTCACTCAGTATATTTTTCTATATCCGATTACAAGCACTTTTGAATTGTTAAGAAGTCAGACAGAAAAATGAAACTAATTGCACATTCCCAAGTATACACCTGTAAATAAAACCGTGCAATAAACTCCATGGACACTTTTTAAAACCTTACAAAAAACCTGGTTAGATTTATGTCTGGTCGCGTGTATTAATAAGAACAATGTAAGTACATTAAAAAAAAAAAAACAAAACAATTAAGTCAAGCACCGAAACGGATATAAGTTTTATTCCTCAGCACTTTATAGCCTTAATCGTATTAGGGGAAACAAATAAAAACTCAAAGTATTGAAAATAAACAATGCACTGTAGTCAGCGGTACTCGTAAAACGGTTCGTATAAACGTAGCAAGGCGGTAAATTAGATTTTATTTTATTTCTTAAACAATTTGCGGCCGGACACAGACAAAGGGCGCATAGGTTCGATGCCGTGGTCAGCAATTCAAAGGTTTATGCGGGTACGTTTATTACTTACCTACCCCCGAACTAGTGGTGTGCGGTTATGTACTATTTTTGGTATAGAAACTCGATGTTTTTCTGGTTTTCTGATGTTTTTAATTGGTCGATACTTTATTTTCTATAAAAGTACAGATAAATTTTTATTTGTCTCATAATGTCGACATCCAACGGTCGGAGTATACAGAATATTTTTGATTTAGAAGTAATTATAATTAGATAATTTTGTCAATATTATTATTATTAAGTCAGCAAAAAAAGATTTCGTACTTTTCACATGGTTAACCTTTAAAAAAAATAGTCGAAATATCGACATAAGCCCATCCCTATAGGCCCAACGCGACGATTCCGCAGTGACCACCGCTGCCCCAATCGGCGGCTATTGTCCGGCCGTGTTCTTGTTCACATTAAAACGCAGTTAACCATTCTTTATTGTTTTATCCTCGACCATTCGCCGATAAATGTCCTCGACTCATGGGAAATGTTATGGCGCAGCGCAGTACAATTTCGATTTAGCCACACCATAATTAAAGTCACCTTTTATTAGAAATTCGCTGCACTCGTACGGCCTAATTTGACTGAAATTTGTGTTATTGTAGGATTTTCGGAGGGTCGTAAAATTTAAATGCGTGTATGGGTTGGTCTTGGTATTAATAGAGGCAGATTTACGTGCCCATTATTACTTTAATTAATATTTTAAGTACCTAATTTTAATCCAAAATAATTGTTATTGTTCTTTATAAATCAAAATAGACTTTAAATAGGGCCATAATTTAGCGTTATTTGTAAAGAAAGTTTCTTTTTATTAACACTAAATTGGTATATTTACTTCCAAAGTAGGTATTACCGTCACACCATCATTACTAGCCTTATCATGTTCCTTCTGCTGGGACTAATGTCTTCTTTCTAGGAGAAGGAACGAGCCCTAGACAACCAGACGATCCCAGTGAGGTTTGGTGGAGGTCACATGTGTACGAATTTGTTGAAAAGTTCTAAGACGTGCCGGTTTCTTTACGAGGTTTTTTATCGCCTTACGATTTTTTGTAAGCAGTGGTGAAGAAAGAAATTACACAAAACAAAGTGCCTGCCTGAGGTTGAACCCAAAATCGACTTGTAAGTCAGGGCTATTCTCACTGGGCCACAACTGTTCACAATATAAATTTTAATTCCATCCAAAGCTGTTAAACTCAAAACTTCAAAAGTATTTGAACGCTAACTCCTGAAGTTAGTGCAAGCGCATCAGACTTTTCATTTGGTTCACCGTAACGTTGCGGGTACGGAACCTAAGGCCTTGTCCAAAGAGAAAGCATGAGGACAAGGGCGGGTGCGGGCACGACCAGTGACTTTACTATAATTATGACGTGTTAAAATATCAACCGTTCGAGCGAGAGGGATGGCTATACATCCTATCTAGCTCTATTCCTTTAACAGTTTTTTTATGATGGGAAAAATCGTTTAATGACGAACCCCGCCCTTGAGCGGAGTGGGAAACAGTGTCAGACTCTTACTGACTAAACGACTCTCCCCATTCCTTCTTAACCTTCATACCAGGGTCGGAAATTCCTTTCAGAAACTGGACCCCAGTAGGCGGCGGCCCTGCAGTTGGGTTTCTCCATTTACTAACAGTTCAGTTAGGCCTCTGGTTGCCACAGTGCACCGCAAGTTCTTGTAACGGTTAATATAATTAGAATAGAAGTGTTGCCTCAGGGTAAATCTTTAGAGAGAGTCTTTTTTTTTTTAGAGAGGAGGCCTGTGTCCCTGCAGTGGGAACATTAAAAAGGCTGATGATGATGATGATGATGAAATCTTTAGGCGATCACTTATTCGCAGCTCCTTCACATTGCACTAAAATATATAATTATAAATTATACCATAGTTATTTCAATATGTGACATTTACAGAGATAGAAGATATAACAAAAAAAAGCAAACGAATTAATAATTTCTTCCACTAATATTACTCGTATAAACGCGGAAGCTTGTATGTAAGTATGTTTGTTACTCTTTCACGCAAAAAGTACGGAATGGACTGCTATCTAACTTGGTACACGGATAGATCATGTATTGGAATAGCACGTAGGATACTTGTTAACCTGGGAGTACATTCCCTAGGGATAGGGATTTCTTTACTATTAAGCGAGTGAAGCTGTTCAGCAGCTAGCCTTACGTCCGCATTAACCGCTCAAGCTGTTCACTCAGGTCGAAACCTTACTTCGAAAAACTTCAGCGTCGATAATTGCCGAAGTGTGAACGGTTGCCAATCTCGTGATCCGCTGTAGGCCGGCTAGAGAGCTCAATTTAATAATTATAGTCCCTCTGCGTAGGGTTCTAGTGTTGGCAAGTAAAGGTCGATATGGTTCTTATTAGTATTTTAAGAATTAAAACGATGTTTTTTGCTTGTTGGCTACAATTATTTACTGTTCATAAAGTACAACTGCTACTAATGCTATAGAAAGAATGGCTTGTGTCTATTTCCTAATTATTACAATAATAAAGATCTTTGTGGCAGTTAGATACAGTCATTTTTTGATCATCTTTGTGGCAGTTAGGTGATTTTTTTAAAATTGTTTATTTTTTATACTCGAAAATATAAAAATGGGCATAATATTTGAAAATATTCTATCCTTAGCAAAGCGTCCCGCTGTTTTGTTAAAGAATTATTTGAAAGAGACTAATCCTGAAACGCAAAAGGCATGGGGATGCAATGAGGAAGGCATGAAGAATGAGTAGGGATGGTTTTGTTTTTTTTTTTTTCAGTAAAAATCTTACACTATCTCGCTTGCGAGAGAAATTGAATAATGATTTCTTTCCTCTTAAGAAAAGAGTGTCATTCAATCGATTTATAAATCTCCGTCAATAACCATTGATTGATTTGTAAACAGAATCAATTGCTTTAAAAAAAATCTCCAATCACAGAAGATTGGCGACATTGCACTGAAGTACGTCTGCTCTGAATCTTGACAGTAATTGCTCGAATCATCTTGAAGTGTCCTAATACGAGTGCCAATTAGACTTGAAGACAATAGTGATTTACAGGTATTGTACCGTAAGATAACTACCCCAGTTTAGCTATGAAGGCTACCACAGTGTAAGGTGTAGTTATAAGTACCTATATACATACATACTAGTATTGTGCCAAGTTCATTGGCGGAATGGCAATTATCTTAGATGACATAGGCCAATGATACCTACTTACATCCCTGCTCATAGCGTCGTATTCCTGAATGCTGAGAGTCGTGACATCCCTGCTTCATCACTTTCGCTTGTTCTTCCATATGTTTCTATCTCTAGCAGCATAAAAGGCTCTTGCTTACCTAGGGGCCGTAACCCAAAATGATGGGCAGATCAGGTCCGCTCCACATTGGAAACCCAAAAACACGTCCACTTCGTGAAGTCAAGATCCGTCACAGATGGCGAGACACCGTCAATAAGAAGCTAATCCAGCGGGTACTTCACGACCCTCAGTAATGATTTATTTTGTTTACCATTATATGCATGTGCCTATTAATATTGTCATTTTTAGTGTTATAAAAGCTTACATATTAAAATCACATATTTTTTTTACCTATTTTAAAGGTCCTAAATTTTATTTTACATTAGTATTTTTTTTAATGAAATGTAAGTCGATGACGTTTATTGAAACTAATTTAATTTGTAATGATGTATCGATTAATTTGGAATTTATTAACGCTCTGTAACTTTACTTAAACTCAAAAGTTCAATGAAAATGGACAATGATAATTATATAAATATTTCTACCTACGCCTCTGGGCAAAACATGAAAGATCTACCAAACTGTAACAGCTGTCACACCTATGTTTTACAAATAAATCATTCTGATTCTGAGGAATACGAATCAAGGAAATAGATTCCGTAAAATCAAAAGCAGTGCGGATCTGGTCAGACCATTGTATACGGCTATGTCCACGAGGTCTTTTAACATGTGGGGCAAAGGCTCATTGTGGCCGGTAAAATGGCCACAATGAGCCTTTCGAGGTTGCCACCATCTTTCCTTCCAATGTGACTGAAGTTTTGCAGAATCTTAAGAAGACACGCAGACGACAGCCTGTGGTCACATATATCTCTTTGAGTGATTAATAGGCTCACCAATCGCTCAACTCAGTTTATGGACCACTACTCATTTGAAATTGAGCGACGATAATTATGGTTTCTGATGAAGTACACTTGCCCAGAAGTAATCCATTCCTCTTGCTTTAAAAATTTCAAGGTTATAACTATCAAGAAATATAATCTCCAGCTGAGAATTAGAGTCTTATTGTACATACAATGTATATGTTTCCAAAACGTTTAGTGCATATGGATGGAATATCATGTATATAAGTTTAATGAGGCAGCTGATAGCAGTTATATTGTTGTTTCAGGTAAGCATAGAAATATGATCTTTTTTTCAATTCAGTACGAGTTCATATCTTGATTACCGTCAAAAAAGTTCTATGAAACAAATTTTTGAAGGCTTCGGTTTAACTAGTTGTTCCGAGGGCAGCTATCTTATGTTTGTGAGTTTACCTTTTTGTGACACAATGTAGGAGTAATTCTTAGGATTGAGCAACGTTTATTAACATAAAAAATACATGCTAAAAGAGGTTGCAGTACGGTACAAAAAAATAATACTCAAAAATGTAATATAAATGTAACCAAATTAAACAGGCGTGCTTAACTCCTGGATTAAACAGTAACGTTATTGTACACACTGTTCGTTGATTACGGTATTACGCTCCAATCTGATACGGTAAGCTTATCACCATTTACCGAATACGATCCTTATCTCGAACAATAACACAAAAAAGCTAAAGGGAAATCTCAGTTAGCTACAATTGTGGTTTGACCTTTCCACCAAGCTGCTAATGTTGGCTGTTCGAAGCCGAATCCGCGGGGTAAACTAGTGACAAGTATGTATGGTAACTTTAACGTCCACGTTTTTGTATAAAGAAGCAATGTTGGAAGGTCAAGGTGCCCTCACTAGCCTTAAGGTGTACCGATCACCTAGTGAGGGTCACGGGTATCCGATGTATGCGAGACGCGAAATAGTTCTTGGAAATACACGATATTTTTAAACAAGTTTCAACAAATTTTAATCATTCAAAATTTCAATTTTTCTTATGTTTCTATAAATAATTTTTATGAGTACATTATGAAGAGCCAAAATTCACGCAAAAACCAGCAAATTTTCAAAGGTCTTCACTGGATTAACTTAACACAAATTTTAATATTTGATTTCAATAGAAACCTAGATCCCCATTTCCGATTAAGATCAGAGGAAAAATATAACCAGATAGTTCTCAGATCACGATTCATTGAAAGACACGAAAACATCAAATGAAAGATTCATATCTCTATTTTATTCAAGCTAGACATTTCCAACGTCGAGCGTCGTCTAAACAACAGTAGGCAGTTTCGATTCAACAAGAATAGATTGCCATAAGTTAGTTCAGTACGGGGGAAAGTATTCCCGTACGTAGCCGCGATCCCGGGAACTCTCTGAATTATAGATGCGAGGCCCGCCACGTAACGCTGTCACTCGTGTGATTTTGAGACAATCTGATTTTGTGTTTTCCCCGTTTTGGCCGTTGAATTGTTTATTAGATCATTCCCTCTCTCCTCTAATGCTTCGCAGTCATATTATCTTGGTTCTGTTTACCCACGTATCGTTAACGCTATCGAACACTTATTCCTGATTAACGTCTGTTACACGTTTACCCTATTTCCTTAACCACTTCCCAAAGATATAAATATTGCATGATTCCTTTCACGTCCAGATAAGGGTAAGGTTGTATTGTATCAAATTCACTTACGTTAAACTAGGCAGTGACTTCGTTCGGGGAAAACTTTGATCATAATTTTTTTAACTCAAAATATGCACAAACTGATCAGAAAATATGGAATAAGACTACTCATTAGTGTTATTCCATATTTTGTGGTTAGTTTTTAAAAACAAATTAATTCGTTTTGATTAGAATTTGTATAAACTTTTAAGTTTATTAACTCAAGAAATAAAAATCCTACATAAAACCTTTAAAACCTCCTAAATTTTAATATAGAGGGTAGTTCTAAAAACAAATAATAACAATATGGTTTCTATTTGTAATAACTTTCAAGTATACTGCAAGCAAACGAATAAGATGTTGTATATCAACCCCTTTCCTCTTTTTCGTCCCTTGAAAAGTTGAATTTTCAAAACCCCTTATTAGTGCTCGGCTACATCATAAAAGGAAGCCTTGTGTGTTTGTGTGTCCAGTCATTAGTTTCAACTCTTTGATGTCAATCAGTCAGTTTTTCCTTATATATATATTATATATAAAACTGCTTTCTCCATACAAACTTCCGACTCCCATTTTACCCCCTTAGGGACAGGAGTTTCGTAAAATCGTTTCCTAGCGGACGTCTACATCCTATAAGCATACTTACCTGCCAAATTTTAAGTTTGTAGATATTAAAGTTTCTGAGATTACATAATTAATCAGTGAGTTGTACTTTGCTTTTATATAAATAGACTAGCCTTCTGCCAGCGGCTTCGCCCGCGTGATGCTACTAACACGCGGGCAAAACCGCTGGCAGAAGCCTGGATAACCTGGATAATCCGGTTGTCCATACAAAATTTAGACCCCCATTACATCCCTTTAGGAGCTGAATTTTGAAAAACCCTTTCTTAATGTTCGCCTACGTCATAAAAGAAAACTTTGTGCAAAATTTCACGCTTCTAGGCCCAATAGTTTGTTTCGGCTGTGCATTGTATGTCAATCAGTCACTTTCTCCTTTTATATATATAGATAATATAGCGGCTTTACGTAAAAGGGTAGGGTAGACTATAGTTGAAAGTGTTTTGTTGTATTAACGGTGCATCAGTCGTTTGTATGCTAATTACTGCTTTAGTTGAGTCGATAGTGTGAGTACTTAAACGTTCTGAAACCTATTTATATTCTAACATGGACCATGGAGCTTGTTGGACGTCTTTACGAGCTTTCATTCAACGATTTACAACGTGTGTAGTGCGAGAGATAAAACGAGAGACTGATTGACTGACATATGAAACTACTAAGACTAAGTGAAAAAAAAAAGAAAAAAGACTGAGACTGAAAGAGTGAGTAAAATTTTGTGCAAAAGGTTTTTTTTTTTGTAACGTAGGTAAACACTGAGGAAGAATTTATCAAAATTCTAATTTTTGTAAAAATTCTAATTTTTGTTTTGCGTTCTAACTTTTGTATGACAACGTATTTTCTCATAAGTGAATTAGCTTGAAGAAGTTCGTTGGGTTATATAAAATACAAGCATTTGCCAGCAGGTTCACCTGCGTGAAAGTCAGTTTACCTCTTTAGGGCTGGAGTTAAGTAAAATCCGTTCTTAGCGGACGTCTACACCTTATAAGAAAGTTAAGTGTTGTATTTAGTTTCTGTCATTTTTTGATTAATCAGTTTGGTATTTCACTTTTATATATTTAAAATACTGACTGCAAGAACTGAATTTACTTTCAAAAGTTGCTTGTATAAATTTTGCACCCTTAAAAAGCTCGAAATGTGTCGAACATATCGTTATCACATAGTTTTTCACCCACAGGCGTGCAAAACCTGCGATTAATGTCTTCAGCCGAACCCCATACGAACGCCAAACTTTTCCTAATTAATTGTAAGATTTTAATCATGGTACTGGCGTAACAAAATTATTATGGACCGTTTAATTTCCTTGTCCTGCGCCCTTCGGCGTCTTACTGCGCTAATGCGTTATTGCAAAATTTTAATCAAGGGTGTGAGCGAGTAATTAAATTATGCAGGCTGTCGTATGCACTCCACGATTATAAATCTCCGATGTTTACTTAGGTAATGCTAAGAGTCACATTTATCGTACTAATATTACAGTTACCCCTCAATGTCAACATCTGGTATATTGCCAGATATAGTATTAAACGATTTGCATTTTCAAGATGATTAAATTTGGATGACTGTGTGTAAGATTAAGTGCTTGCTATATATATATATAGCTAAATTTACTTTCTATATTTTCGTCACTACTTTTTATTACCTCCGCAGATATGGAAAAAGAGAATCGTTAAATATAATTTAATAAGTCATATTAAAACCATATGAAGTACGTGTCGCTCCGCGAACTATGCAGAACAGTCATATTCAATTATAAAGAGACGCAGTGCGATATAAGCGCTGCATAATAAAATACGTTTATTACTTCAACACGAAACCGCACTTTAGTCAATTTGCTGAACCGCCCTCGGAGTCAAAAGTAAAGGCAGACAGACAGCAATAAACTTGTGTTTATGTAGTTTGCCAACGAATAAAGCCGAATGATGCTCCAGACCTCAACTCTACTAAAATCTTCACAACACAAAAATGAAATTAAAGTCTGCGATCCCAGCGCATGAATCGCGATCAATTGGCCTCGTGTTGGGCTAAGATCAAATAATTTTATGAAAATGAACCCCCGGGCCATTTAATTAACCCGACCTCCCCCCATTAAACTGTACAAGAATTCCCTGGTTAAACATTAACATTCGTCAGGAATTTAATTCGAGGGCAACTCTAAATAATACACCTTACAGTTTTTTGGTCTTAATTATATTCATCCCACACATCACAATGTTAACGATAGCGGAGATAATTAATTTTTATTGGATTTTCTTTTCGCTAGAGAAGTTTTAATTACTGCAGGGCGTGTAACCGTGTTTTATAAGCCGGAGTGCGCTCGCCTCGCTCGGACGCTAATTGTTTGTTGCGGTTGTTATATCGCTCATATTCGCTCGCAGCTCTGTAAATTTTCCGATTTCGGCTACATAATTCATTATCAAGCATTGCTATTGCGAACACGTTCCCTAATTCTACGATGATTTTCCAAATATCGAATAATGCCGGCTATACATTCCATTGATTATACCGATTAATCGAATCGAGTTTAATTCACTTATCTCGCGTGGAAAACAAACAACCGCAGGACGTGATCTTACTTCGATCATCGGTGGAGAGATGCGAATAGAAATTAAGGAGGTCGAATCTAAGCTCATCAAACATTAAGCCCTTACGTGTACCTGGGGCCCTCGCTAAATAAATAACGGAGCAAATGAAAAACATCCTCTCTCGCTCGTATTGAACGAAACAGTGAGAATTCGTCGGAGGCAATAATAAATATGCATAGCGCGTCTATGCCGCATCCTCTGTGATTAGTCGTGTGGAGGTACGGCGCTGTGGCCCCCTAGCCACTGATACGGATAGGTGAGTGATAGAGAGGGGGCCTTAGAACTAAGCAACCCCTAGCTAATAATGCTAGTATCTCTCTGTAGTATTGGCGAATTTCTTGGATATTGCCAATATGGGGTGTTCACGTGCGCACACTTTTGTTTCTGTCAAAGCGCGCCTCACGGCTCGGTAACGTTCGGCGAGGGAATCCATATTCAAAGGCTAACATTGATATAAAGTGTGGGATAAAAATAAAATCGGTAATATTGCACCCGTTCGTCTATGAACGATGGCAATCTGTCTGTATGGTGTTTGTGATTAATTTTGTTTATTAACTTATTTACGTTATCATGAAATATTTAATCCTTTTTTAGTTTAGACGAAAAAAGATGGTAGAAAAGTAGAGTGTGACCGAAGAAACAAAGGTTTTTTCAGATGGGATATCATCCATTGACTTTTCACACTCTTTGACGCGTGGCGTGTCGACTGTTACAGAATAAAACTTACTCCTGTTCTTTCTTTACTTCAGTAACCCATTGCATGTCCAGGCCGTGGTAGGTCTTTCGAACATTGCTGCAGTCCAAGTATTTATACCTTAAACTAGTTTAGCGGAAGTTTCAGAAATCTTATTAAAAGAACTTATAAAATACTAATATCTCATATACCTATATTTCCTACAAAAAACTATAGAAAAATAATACTATAGAGCTACTAAACAGTGTCCCAACCAACACTGTCGACTATTTAACTTCAAGCTAGCCTCAAATGTTTAATACTAGCAAGAGCCTGGCTTATGGCACCTAATGCCTCTTATATTAGTACCAGCATATAAATTTACAACGTGGTACCACTCTGAAGCATGCACTTTATGGCTCGGTTTGGGATGCATTATATTGGGCAGAGTTATGCGCTCTTTGGGTTGTCTTCAGAGAAGAATGAGTCCCAAGGCATAGGGCTGTTATGTTGGGGAGTAGAGCCTTCGATTTATTAGAGATCGTATTCTTGTTTATTTTGCTTTTGGAGTGCATTTTATGTAAGTACCAGCTCTTTGATGTGACATTTTGTTTTAACGTTTAATCAATTTGGAAATAAGTTTCAAAATATCTTTCAAAATAGAACAAGGGCTGTAGAATGGTTTGAAAGAGCAAGCGTGGCCAAGGAATACAAAGGAGTATTAAAAAAATATAGAAGCAATTATGGATATTATTAAGTAAAAGTCTAATACTCTCTCTAGCTAGATCCAAAGCAGGAAGAGTCATTTGACGATTTTCTATCCTGAAAAATCCTCTCGCACTTCATTAGGATGTTTTAAAAAGCTACATTTATACATATGTAGGATCCACGTAGATACATTTTTGTGAACTTCATCAGGTGTGCAAGAAACAAGTGAGCCAGAAATAATTCACGCGGCGGTTTATTCACACTCGAGCAGTGCTCTTTACAAAATTAAATCCCCTACGTGACACTCCGCGCCAATTGAATATAGAAACAAAATCGCGACAAGGCACTGAACGTGGGATTGAACGCACAGATTCACCTCTAGCGGTTATATTTATTGTTATTGCTCGCCGATTGCGCGGGAACCGTCGCCTAAATCAAATTACGAGTCCGGCACAGTCCTAAACAAATTTCAATTTTCAATTACGTCCATGTAGGAGTGGTAACCTCCCTAGAGGTCCGCCTGACTTATTGCACAGCATCGAATCACTTCTATAATGTATTCAGAATAATTGTTTATACTACGGCGGTTCCTGACTCGATTGAAATCGCAGGAGACACTATAACTCATGATTTATATCGAACCCTAGTACTAGCTGATCACGCGACCAGACGTGAGCATGATTTTATGAGTTTTATTACATGAAACGGTCCTCGAAAACAGTTGCCGCGTCACGCTTCTTATTGATTTCGTGTGGCAATAAAAGAATCGACGCCGACCTTAGCCTCCCCATATACTTTTTCCAGTTCAATGAGCATAAATTGCAATAGGATTCCACGCGGTGGATGGCCCCGAATATTTCTTGTGAACCGCGCGTATCTTCAGCGTAGAAAAGGTGCAAAGATTTACCTGAAACCCTTACAGGGCTATCGGTTAACATTAAAATATTTATTTTTCGATAAATCTCTTTATGTGAGGGTAAATACGTCGCTGTGGTTTGGCAGCTGCGTATTGTTCTCACAGTCGAGCGGGTAAAATCACGATAAGTCGTGAGTACATTTTCATCGAATCTGTGAGGATTTTTCCGGCATCCAGATTATTTTGGAAGTTACGATTTTTGATCAAGAGCTACGAGTAAAATAGGTCTTGTCGACGATGAAGATGACGGAATCCTATGATTGAAGTTTACCCAATTCACTGCGTTTGCTTAAGATTTTATGTAAATTATTTTTCGTCGGCGTCGAATTCTCAGAAAACATCTCAAACTCTGTATATAAAACGAGTGCCTAACAAATTACAAGCAAACAACTTTAGGAATAAATAAAATGTTACTAAGGGAAGAACGTTAGAAACCGTTTTGCTGTAAAAGGTTTCGAAATTGCATATTTTCTCTTTCCTAATTCACTCGGAATACGTTCCTGTGACACAAATCAGTGGCGTATGAAAACAAACCGATTCAAGCAGACATATTGGAAGAGAACCCCTATTCGTTCAAACGACAATACAACCAATAGTTGTATCCGAGCGCGTCCCGTTCCAATGAATTCTTACGGAGAGGAGCAATAAGAAAAAAGTATTCGCAACAAAGCTGCGGTGATAGTCAATATAGCAGATGCAAGACAAACAGGTAGCAATATCGAGACATCCATTGAGTACACCGGTGATATCAATAAGAGGCGTGATGCCGCGACGAGCCGCCGAGATAGAGTAGGGGTGTGCGCGTGCTTCACCGAGATTGGCGACGATTACCGACACCGACCCGCTTCTATCAAGTGGGCCCGCTCTCCGCACTCGTATTACTACATTATGAACTTACTCACAACATCATTAATCTTCCCAAATTAAACTCTACATACCCGCGCAATCTGCAATTTGAACTCGGATTGTAGACAATATCAAAATAGCTCGCGGAAAAGCAAATACTTTCGTGCCAATTTGTTTAAACTGCCGCTTTCATCGAGTGCAATGAAAATAAACATCTCATTTGACTTCATAATGCAATAACTTTTTTCAGTTCACCGTACAAAGCAGAACGATATTAAAAATGAACCGGATCCGACGTTTCGCGAGCTCAATAATCAATAAGCAGTTTAAATAATACGCAATAAAACCCAAGCTTTGGATATAGTGTTTCAAATGTTCCATTTCTCGTACACGGGCCATTAGCGGAGCAAAGGAAATCTGCAATCTCAGGAGATTGAAAATCAAACAATACGAACGTTCGTAACATAATACCATTCGTTATTAAGACACAAATGTGGCATTAGAGGGAAGTAAGGCGAAGAAGAAAGTTGCGCCGCGCTCGGCGCGAGGCTGAGGGGAGACGCGACACAAAATGTTTATAGAGGAACAGGGTAAGGGGGTAATGCTAGTAATAAAATTTTATACACCTTAATATTTCGCCAAACGATGAGTCGAGGCGTGTGTGAAATTATGTACCTTCAGCGTGGTGGCAGAATTTACTACTTTCCCTGCGATGCTGCAGACGGTTTTTTCATTGCACAATGAGTTAAATATTTCCTGTGTTTTATTATGGGATGCTGCTCTCACATTTTTATTCGCTCCAATTAAATTCACTCTAACCGGAGCTGCTTTCATTTAATCCTTAAAACCCTCAAGTAAATTAATCCCGATGGGCGATAACGACGTGTTGTGTAAATAAGCATCCCTAGAAGGTGGTTCGCGACGCCTGTCTCACATAGACGCCGTTTCGCCGTGTGATAATTTATGTAAATGAAAAACACATTACCCTGTTTCCTATTCGAAGTGCTGACATGTTTTCAGAACATGTTTATTGCCGTGTTTTGTCTCTATTATCTCGTCTCTGATGTACTACTTTCATCCTATGTGTCGTCGCGCCGTCGTATTTCATAATTTTTGCCGCTCTCGACTGCGAATTTATTTTTATCAAACAGTAAAAGCTATCTGATATATGTATGCACACTCCAAAACCCAGCTAACGTTAGAATGCATTTTTAAATAACCATTCCTGAGAGCGACTACGTGTTCTTTTAAAATAAAAGCTTATATTAAATTCATGTAGATTGAAAAAAAACTTAATCAAGTTCACAAAGCTATAACGGAAACTAGATATCCGTTTTATAGGAGTTTTAGGAAAAAGCGCCAGTAACACCGCAGAGCGTTTTCTAAATTACCAGAGCGAACCTAATAAAGGCTGAGAAGTTTTAGGTGCGCGTTTGGTAAAAATACGGTGTCGCAAAAGTTTTCTTTATTAGTTTCCCCCTTTAATCCGGCCAGGCGTGTCCCAATGTCTTTATGGCGAATTTTCAATCTGAGTCTGGGTGGAAGCCAATAAGAAATCAACCTATTTTTCCCTGATTCCCGTGCATCGGTTCGAGGGGAGACTCGCTTCTTTACGACTTCTTTTACGATTGGAGGTGCATTCGGAATTAGTCCGCACCATCGGGAGAGCCTTTTCGTGTCTACGACGAAAGGTAAAAAGGATTACAATGACAGAATTTTTCTTCCCTCTAAAAACTTTTAAAGTCTTTACTTTATTGAATAATGTGGACTGGTAGTTTTTTGAAATTTTCAACATCTTTTAATATAAAATCGATGTGACGACAGCACACAACTTTGATACTCGAAGCGAAAAGCGTATAATGCTCGCTTTTAAACTACTGAAGTTTTCCCTAACATAGCCGGTGAATGTTTACGATATTGTTAGCTTTTTTTAGAAAACAATTTTGCGTCGTTTTCCTGTTTCGGAACTTGGGAAACTTTTTCAACAAAAAGATTTCAGTAGTAAAGGATTTTGTAGATGGCATCTCGCATGCTACGTGTTTACTGTTAATCAAGTGAGTGGAGTTATTAAACAGAAAGTACAGGAGGAGGTAATCCGATAGTGAATCTGACTTTACGTTAGTTTATTTCCTTTGAGATAAGCTCTGTTTTATTTGGGAGATGTCATCTAAATTTTATTTTGTTTTCCATTTATTATGAATACGGGTAAAGCTACATTTAGGAAACAGAGTACGCGGGTATACTCGAGCTAATTTTCATTTTATGACTCTTATCATCAACAAGGAACCCGCTGCAAAAAACTCCCTCGTAAAACCGTGGTTCTACAAGTTATCTAACTCAGCAAATTACTTTTTAATCTCGGATTTAATCGCGACCTATCGCCATATTTGAACATAAAACTGCTAAGTACGTATCTAGTACACCAAAACAGATTTGGCATAATGCGATTACGTCCATCATGTAATCATGTTCCACGCACGCCTCAAAGAGATGTTTGCAAAACCGTAGGAGCCAGCAGGGCTGATGCCCTCCACAGTCCTAGCCCTCAATATGTAACTGAAGAATTTAAGTATCTCTTTAGTTAATAAAAATCTGACACTTTTGAGCCCCGCTGAATATTATATAGAGAAAAGTTGTATACAATTGTAGGAACTACATAAGAATTTTGGAAATTGAAAAGTCAGTCATAACTAGCAGTGTAGTTTTAATTTTGTCAGCCATAATTAAAAAAAAAAAAAACATAGGGATCGGTAAAGAAACATCTGCAAAAATCTTATAGCTAAGAGTAATATACTAAGAAACTGTTTAGTTAAAAGCGGCTAGTGGTACACAATTTATAAACAAATAAATGACGAATTTAAATGAAGCTGCTGTCATTAACACAAAAGAAGCTGAAGTTATTGACTAAAAAATCATGAAATAATTAACCTTTTGAATACCGTAATTAGAAATATATAATAATAAAAAGACAATAGGTGTGCGAACGCAGACGTTCGCTTGGGGCTCAAGAGTTTCAAACATATTTTTCCACATAAATAAGTTATGAAATAATTAAAAGATATTTTTCCACATAAAAAAGTTATTAAATAATTAAAAGACTTTTTCCCACAAAAATAAGTTTTGTGACGAGGGATGAGAAGAGATGAAGTTCCTATAACACTTTATTACGACTTTAGCTAGATAACTGGGTGACTTTATGACACTCTTTTAATAGCTTCTAAGTCCGACCCTAGCGCCCCCTACCATTGGTTTATGTGCTGTTATTAATATTTTAAATACATTTTCAACTTTAATAACACGTTTAAATTTTAAAAGGACATACTGGTGGGGACTAAGATTGTCTGGTTTATGTTGGTGATCTTAAAATTTAGCTAGTACCTTATTACATGCTTCAAATGTTTCTGTAGTATCTTGTTGAATTAAATATTATTTGAGAGTATTTTTTATCCATTTCATTTGCATGTATATAAATTTACGGTTATTCCAAATGGGAAATTAAAATCAAAGTAAGTCAATAAATAACTTTTATTTAAGTTCCTTGGGATTCAAGTTAACTCCGTACCGAATTCGACCAAAATCGGTTAAGCAACTTAACCGCAAAAGTGACTAACAGACAGACAGAGTTAGTTTCACATTTATAATATTAATAGGTGCTGCCCGCGAAAAAGTAGAAAACTATCGCAAAGGAACACAACTTATTCCAAATTTAATCCAAATGGTATTATAATTTTTTATTTGATGTATACTAGTGCTTGACTGCAATCTCACCTGATGTTAAGCAGTGCTGCAATCGTTGATGATGAGCTGCACTAGTTTATTAAGATCCTATTCAAGAAGTCACCCAAATTATAATCAAATTATGAAGTAACAAACATACACGCCCACTAACATTCTTTTCTGCTTCCAACCCAAGGCAGTCTGTTCTACTATTACTTGTCAAACCCGGCCCTCTCAAACAATTTTTCTAATGAGCCACACTTTCTACAAGTTTCAATTATTTTACTAACATTATTTTACTCACCATTTTAATTTTCATGCTATCTAAGTAGCCTATTTAAATTTCTAAAGCTAATTTTCATAACTTTTATCAAACTAATAACGATTATAAACTTAATTGAACATTTGTAAAATCTTACTGCGATTAAGTTAATCTAACAAAAAACTAAAAGGTTTGTTAACTTTCGTTTGTTATATGTTCTAAGCCATTTACAAAAATGACTCAAACACGTTCAGCTGGACTTCGAGTCTGTCATTACAATAGTGTCATAATGATCTGTCATTGATTACATAATTGTTGATTTTGATAAGTTTGGTAATCTACTAATTTAATAGCGTCGTTATGACTTTCAATTATTAACCACTGGCACTCCATTAAAAGAAATGGCATAGAATGGTAATCTCTTAATCATAATGTCAAATGAATACCTGACGTATGAATCTGCTAAAATTTTGACACTTTCTTTGATCTGGGACCTAGCAGAACGTCATTTTGCAGTCTTTTAATTTATTACAAAACAGTTTGTACCACCATTCTATTACGAGACCACTGACCGACCAGTGATCGGCCATTATGAACTAACAGATTAAGAACTTTTAGCAAGATCTAGATGGAATGACAATATTACGAAAATAGCAGATTGAGACTCCTGAAGTTTTATAAGTATGTACTAAGTTTTTTCCCTTTGATATTTCTATTTCAATCTACCTTCATCTACTATTATTGTTATGCTCACGCTTGACTTGACAATCTTAGTAGATGAACAAAAAAGTCGAATAAAAAAAAGGAATTCCAAATTCGAATTTAAAAAATAATATGAGTTTGACGGAAAGCAACGATGTTGTAGACGATGTAGTGCGCTTACCTAGAAGTAGGTAATGTATTCCCTTTTGACTTAAAACCTTATTCCAACTATTTCAAAGCGGCTTCCAGTCTAGCCGGAAGCAGCTGATGATCAATATTTCACATGAAGTAGGTAATTGCCTTGTGATTACTTCAACTCAATAATACTCTTTGGTACGACTAATATCAGGTTGCCAAGAATTTTTGATGGGCCATAAAGATAGTCTCGCATCCATCGTATTCCAGCAACCTTGACCAGGTCGTCGGTCCACCTTGTGGGAGGCCTACCAACACTACGTCTTCCGGTACGCGGTCGCCACTCCAGAACCTTTCGGCCCCAGCGGCCATCTGTTCTGCGTGAGATGTGCCCTGCCCATTGCCACTTAAGTTTGGCGATTCTTTTCGCTATGTCAGCAACCTTGGTTCTCTTACGGATCTCTTCATTTCTGATTCGATCACGCAAGGAAACTCCGATCATAGCTCTTTCCATTGCCCTTTGGGTGACTTTGAGTCGTCTAATAAGGCCCATTGTAAGCGACCACGTTTCGGAGCCATATGTCATCCGGGACCGGTCGTTGTGGCGACGTTTGGGGGAGGCCTATGTCCAGCAGTGGACGTCTTTCGGCTGAATTGATGATGATGATTATAAAGATAGTCAAAAGTCTTCAAGTGGCTGCTAGCCCCAATTACTTAACATGCTTTCTCCGATTTCTCGATCTATGTTAAGATGGATACCCATTTAGGAGCCGACCTTGCCTACGAGATCGTCTTTTAAATGTTTGCGAATCAGTGAGTAAAATAAAAAAAACTTTTTACAAAAAAAAACCGCCTTCAAAAAAAGCCAAACGACAAAAGTTCCTACACTAAAAAGTTAAAAATAAAAATTTGAATTGCTGTAAAGAAACTTAATTTATAGGTAAACTTATTTGACATTCATATTTTGCAAATATTCAAAATTTATTACTTCTTTTTGGAGTCGGTGCCAGCATTTTTATTGTTGAAACTTAATGTTAGGTAGCTTTGCTTGTGCTTGCAATGCTTAAACATTTTCAATGTACTTAAAATGTGGCAGAAGGTTTTTGTAAGTATATATTTTTTATTTAAAAAAAAAATATGCAAATCGGAGGATTTTTTTAGAGAAGTCTAATATGTATTTATGTCTTAGTTAAGTATTATATATTAGAGTATGCAAATAGGTACTATGTAGTTTTATAGTTAAGTTAGAGGTAGTTTTTCAAGGGATTGTTGCCCATTCGTAATTCCTTGCCTTGGCTGGCACCGACTCCAAAAAGAAGTAATAAATTTTGAATATTTGCAAAATATGAATGTCAAATAAGTTTACCTATAAATTAAGTTTCTTTACAGCAATTCAAATTTTTATTTTTAACTTTTTAGTGTAGGAACTTTTGTCGTTTGGCTTTTTTTGAAGGCGGTTTTTTTTTTGTAAAAAGTTTTTTTTATTTTTAGCCGTTTAGTGTTTTTTATTATAAAGTGTTATGGCAACGAAGTCAATATCGTTCCTACATTTCTTTTGGAAAAGTTACCAATGTCATATAAGTAGGAATACATATTATAGGTACATTGTTACAGTGTAATCGTTTTGATCTCGTGGAGAGATGATATGATGCATGAAATACTTATGATTCATCTCATGAGTACATCTTATGACAGCTCTCATAATCATCATCATTTCAGCCAGAAAACGTCCACTGTTGGACATAGACCTCCCCCAAGCGTCGCTACAACGACCGTTTCTGTGCGACTCGCATCCATCGCGTTCCCGTGATTCTCACCAGGTCATCGGTCCACCTTGTGGGAGGCCTTCCAAAGCTGCGTCTGTTGGTGCGCGATCGCCACTCTAGAACCTTTCGGCCCCATCAGCCATCTGTTCTACGAGCAATGTGCCCTGCCCACTGCCACTTAAGTTTGGCAATTCTTCGGGCTATGTCGGTGACCTTGGTTCTCCTGCGCATTTCTTCATTTCTGATTCGAACACGCAAGGAAATTCCGAGCATAGCCCTTTCCATTGCCCTTGACAGTATTGCCCATGACAGCTCTAATAAGCTCAAACCATGCTAGGATACATTATTTTATTTTGAAGTTCCCATGCCGACCTTCCACCTTCCAGCTTCATCATCACATCAGGTCAATAGTATCTTACAGCCAAAGTGCATCTTATGACAATTCTAACAAGCCCAAACACGGCTAGGATATATTAATTAGTTACGCAGTTCCAGTGCCTACCTTCCAGCTCCATCATCATCATCAGATCAGTTCGATGATAACATTTTCAACATAATTATTTAAGATCATTGGTTTATAGTACATTTTCATAGTTGCTTAACTACCTTAATTGTGATATCTATGCGAGTGTCAAGTTTCGTTAGCCATTTTCTGATCTTCTTCACCAGTTCCACCTCATCAAATGTTACTTTTTGACTGTAAATGCTTGAGTTCTCGATGAAAATATAAAAAAAACTATATAGTTGCCTATAATATTTGAGGAGTTCCCTCGATTTCTCATGGATCCCATCATCAAAACTCAATTTTGAAAAAAATGGGACCAATCTGGAAGCATATCCTTTCAAGTACAAAAAAAATTTTGCAAATCCATCCATAAACAACGGAGTTCTGAGGTAACAAACATAAAAAAAAAAAAAAAAAAAAAATACAATCGAATTGAGAACCTCCTCCTTTTTTTGAAGTCGGTTAAAAAATAAAATACCTTCGTCGAAAAGAGAGGATTCTCCAACCAAATGGGTTTTATGTCTGGTGGGCAACTGCCAAATATTGAATTTCGGGCTTTCCTATATATTGTGTTCAAATCGTGCAGATAACTTTGGTTTCGCAATGCAGGACTTCGTATTTTTGTAACAGTTATTATGTGACTACATATCGCTAGAGTTTTATAAAAAAAGATCTTTCTAATCTTAATCCATAAAACCGCGAATGAATAGATACTGCTTTCTCCCTCTCACTTTCATATACATCGTGTATCCAAAATTCATTCGGTACATTATCTAGACACGTGTCGCGATTAACTCCGCTAACTCACTTCGACTTGCCAACGCTAGTAACTGAGTATTCACTAAGATCGTGACTGAAATATCATATCATAAGAGAGTTAATTTCGTTCTCCCCCTGTAGATGGGGCTTAGTGGCATTTGTAGTTGCGACTGTCGTAAAACTTGTGTGAATACTGTAGATGTTTTGTCTAGGATATATTAAAAAGCTCGGATTCTTTCTTATTAAGTGCCTAATACTCGTAAGTAGTAAAAATATTGACTTAAAAAAAAAAAACTTATCGTCTCCATTGAATATCCTAGTCTAGAAGAGACTAAAATAAAGTTTTTGAAACTTTTAAAGTACCCACAAAAAAATTGCATAGCATCAGTCTTATAATATTCTCATTGCTCGGACTTAGGCCTCCTTTCCAAGAGAGGGAATGGGACGAAATCCACCACGCGGGCTTAGTGCGTGTTTGTGGATGTCACATGTCTTCGAATTTTTAGTTCTAGGATATACTAATTCCCTGCAGCAGCAGAAAGCAGGATCGAAGCCTTGTTCAGCCACGGGTAAATTTTAAAGTGCACACCTGGGCCCTGGAACGAAGTCAACGAAGGAACGGGGTGGACAGAAAAGTCTGACACTATCTTCGCTCCACCCAAGAATCGGAGATGTCAGTGGATAATTTTTGTTCACCAAAAATAAAACCACCAAATAAAAAATAAATAACATTCCATGTTTTTAGTAAAGACAGAACCGATAACAGCACGAAACAAACATCCACGGGACGCGTGCTGAATTAATCCAATCCTGAACAGGTACCTATAACTGAAATTTAATGGGCCAAAGTTTTCATGTAAGCCAATTGTGTGCCGTTAATCTAATCGGTGCCGTGTATAACGATATTTTGATATCAAACCGTACAATTGCCAAATGAAAAATACGCGGATTTCCTGTCGGCCGTAATCGCCATGTAATCCATCAAATAAAACGATGGTGAACGCTTTGCTTACCGTACGAAGTCTGCCCTATTACGTATTGTCACGATTTAATACAACTGATGTATGAGTTATTTACAACGTATTTGTTTTGATTGATTGTAAATGGAATGGGAGTATTTTTGTAGGAAATAACATAACAAAGGAAATATTGAATTCAGGTTTATTTGTGAATGTGGAATTCAATGTTATCTCGAAGCTATTGTCCCGAATGTATGTCACCTGTTTCTGTATGAGACATTAAACAGTATCAGTAACCTAAATACAATGAACACGAGGGTGCTTTCTCTTACAAATTACAGTATCCATAAAATACAAAGCATGTTGTTTGCTTAAACTACCCTTGACCAAAATAATGCCGTGTGATAGGATCTTCGAACGTGCGCAGGTTTATTATAACTTTCTTACTAAGAGTTCCAGCTGTGAGGGACCATGTCGCACTCCCCCAGCTTACTCACCAACCCCCCTTGTTTCCCTCCACCTGGCCAATGTAACGGTGCTCATGCGATAAAACAATTACCACAATGAAGTTGCGTTCGGACTACGAAACTTCAAAAACCCTGAATCGTAGAACTTTCATTATAATTCTAGTTCGAAAATAAAGCACAAAGTCAGTTTTATGATATTTGTTTAATCCACGAAAAATAAAATGAGCCATTAAAGCCCAATTTATTATGATGATGACGAAAAGCTAATAAAATTACTTTTTAATGAGAACGTAATTATAAAGTTGAGACTGTTTAGTGGGTAATTAAAACTAACCCTTACATGACTGACTTAATTTTCTTTATTTTATTTACAAAGTACAGTTAACGAGGTGATTGGACGCTCCTAAAATTGGTTAGGTTCAACCCTTATTACAGAAAAAGAAAGAAAATCGAAATAACATACTTGAACGACCATAAAATAAACAACCTGCTTATTTTTCCACTTCGATAAGGCTATAACTAGAGATTAAGGAATGTAGTAACTATTTACCATATCGTATTATTAAATAAACCTCTAATTAAAGAAAAAATAATCTAGTAGCAACAAAAGGCAGGTTCTTATTATCAGATCTGGGTTCGTTGTCGTGTAACCATTTAAACAACTCGCGTGCTAGTTTGAGCCTACTCAGATCTTGATATGGTGCGGCCCGCACTAATTATAGTTTTGCTTATTACTTGCGACCTCGACTAGTTATTGTAGTTACGCTAATAATTTGTTTATCCAGTCCTGACCTAAATACTGATATTGATGTTAAATAGGTGAACCTTACAATTTATACAAAAGCTATAATAAAAAAAACTAGGTAGGTATGTGGTGAAATATAATGACAATTGACAATGTTTATAACTGTATACAATAAAACAAAGATTTGCTAACTGTGTGATTTAAACCTAAACTAACGCTGCTACAACAACAGTAAAGAAGTAAATAAAATAGTAGAATGAAATTCAAGCAGACAAAATATGTCTCAGATCTATTCTTCAGAAAGAATATACAAATTTTAACACTATCTTCAAGTTTCGACATAAAACTGTTTACACTTATTGCAAATATTAAATCTCTTACTTCTTACGACGAACTAAAATCTGAACGTAAAATCTTCAGCAAACATAATACATTGTATAAACTAACAGAGACTTTGTAAGTCTAGTGTGTAGATCATCTAAGCGCTGAGACTCGGGATCAACGTGAATATTCCCGCCACCCAAGGTTCGACACTAAAGTCTACATATTTCATCGCGACGTAGTATTGTCGTCGTATCTTTCATTGCGTCTCCTGTAAGAATCATATATTCAAAGGCAGTGCATTTTTCATCAGTCAATCCTATGTAGGATCACAATAAACTTTTAGTGGGTGTACCTCTGGGTAACATTTTAGGGCCACTGTCTATCGTGGCAATTTTTGTGATGTACCTAATAATGTGTGTATTTTGTTGTGCCTACACAAAATTATATATTGCATAATGTAAAGCCTGTCTTTACTGGGGGATAAAATAGGATGAAATGTCCCCATAGCCATCACCTGGTCATAAATCCAGACTGTGGGCTGACAATTACCTACCAAAAAAAACCATCAACATTGTCTCCAGCCGTGAATATAATCTAAGATCTAATGCTTAGCAGAGCAATAGCGCTTGAGACTGCTAGACAGACGAAACTGTCTACAGAAATAATGATCACATAAATCGAGTTGAATATGCCAACGAAGAAAGAGCGAAAATGAAAAACAATTCACCGGTTCCACAAATCCATACAATGGAAAGTAGTTAGCTGAAGTTACTGACACGCTCTTATGAAAAATGTATAACAGCATAAAGTTAAAACCAACAGCAACTGTAACTACATTTAATGGGCGATGACATTCCTGAAACGTCTGGTATTACGTGGCTATAAAAACGAATACATTTGTACGCTGTTCAGTCTGCCATCATAATAATTTCTGTACGTGCATTCTGTTCATAGTCTCTAAAATCGTCTTTATTGTTCGTGTTTCTGACTTCTAAGATTTCTTTGTGCATTGTTGTATTAATAGTACTATGTGGTTTAGCTTAGAGATAATATTTTATCTTAGTTCTGTTATCGTCCTACAACATTTCTAAATGAGTGATTTTTAGAATGTCGTTTAATTTGTTGATGTTATTTGCTGTTGTTGACTTGTTAAGAATCTAATGTCAATTGGATATCAAGCTCGGTTTTAAAAGCTATAGTCGTATGGGACGCTTAACAGATTATCAAAATACCATCTGCATCTTGTGTCTACAGTCTCCTAAATAACAATAACTGTCAGACGGCCAACTTACATCTCGAAACATATGCAAATTGCTGTAACAACAGGCTCCAAATGGTGTCCCAGCGGCATCTCGTCTGCAAGCAATACTGATTCCTGAATGCTCTAGCACCTGCCGATTCCCTACCATGTCGCCTTTCCAATTCAAACTACATTTCGACGGATCTACGTAATGTCAAGTCTTTATGGCTCCACTTACATTATACTGTAGACATCGGGTTGTGTCTCTCTATAACACTGAAATGTTGAGCATTGGGTTTCGTTAAAAGGAAAATACTAGCTATATTATTGTGTATTACGATATTTTTTTATATGAAAATATTGTTAGGATCAGAAAAGAATTTTATAGAACTATCTTACGCCACTAAAACAATAATGCAGTCTTTCAATTGTCTTACTTATAATATATTATCAATATGAAATAACGATAATTATTTCGTAAAATGAAGTTGTTTGTATTTTGTAAAATGTTGAAATAAACACAAAACAAGTTTCATTGACTACGTTCGGTTGAAGGATCATAATCCGCCAAGCCGGCCAGACATGACAGCTTCATGAAAAATATATTCCACGAAGTGATAGACGCAGGAACGGCTTCCGGCAAAAATATTTTAACATCCCCAATTTTTGCACCAAACTATTTTTGACTTGTATTTCAGTTTTTAAGAAAAATACTTTATATGGATTTTAAATACAGTTTCTGTTCACGAATAAATGCAAATAAAAACGTTCTACTATGTCAATTCTCACAAAAAAAGTTGAATTTTCCACCACTGTCATACAACGTCGTCCAGTACCAAGTTAAACAGAGCTTGTGTTATGGGTACTAGATAACTGACCCAGACACAGAAAAACAGAAAAAATGATTATGCTCATCACACAAATATTTGTCCTGGGTGGGAATCTAACCCACGACCACTGACATATCTAGCAGTCAGGGCCACTAACTACTAGACCAACAGGCCAGTATGTTTAAAATAAGAATCAATTTGTATTGCTGATAACGCAAAAACAGATAAAAAAGAACATAACGTACTTTATTCTCTATCCAATATAAAAAGAACCACTGATCACAAACAACAATTAGTTTTAACAAATTAAGTTACTAACATATGTCTAAAATAAAGTTACAAAATGTATTTAAACTAAATTCAGATCAAAGTCCCGCCAAAAATGTACCTTTGATGTTAGTGTCTCAAATAGCTGAGTTGTATCGTTACTGTAAACATGCGACCTCTTTTCTATAGTTCTTTGATCTTTTTCATGCTTAAAAATATTATACAAAAGTCGCCTTTTTATTAAATGTAACTAATATGAAAGGTTTTCGGTATTTGCACTTGATTTTTCTTGCTCAGTGGCTTTATTCAATTTACCTATGAACGTGGATTGTTATGAGCGAATACCTAAATTATTAAATATTTTTGCTCTACTTATGATATTTTATTGGTTGAATATTGTAAGAACATAAGTTTCTTCAAAGAACTTTTTAGATTGTAAAAGCTTTAATAAGTGTTTTCAAAGCCGAGGTTTAGCTCATAGTATTTTCCCATTGCTGGAACTTCAATTCACCACGTAGACTCAGTGCGGGTTGACGGATGTCACATGTCTTCGATTTTTTTGTTCTATGACATGCTGATTTCCTCACGATGTTTTTCTTCATCACAGTTTTTAAAGCAGTTATGATGAAATAAATTACACAAAGAAACGCGACTGTGTGGGTTTGAACTCGCGACCTACAACTCGTAAGTCGGAGCCTTTACCACTCGGCCAGAACTGCTCTCTATTTGAACATTTTTTTTTTGGTTGTTAAATGACGTCAAAACATGGCATTAAATCCATTCTATTCTTATTTGAGTCGTATAAATTTACGTTAATTCACTAATTTATATTTCATATCTATCTTTTCAGATCATGTTCGTGAATTCTCCTGTGGCATGTTGTACTACCGCACCTTCTTCGTCGACTCTAAAAGAGATGCTCTTTACGTGGGAGCAATGTGAGTATATTCACTTACATTTCAATAACTGTTCTGTATTTTTCTTAAACAGTCGTTTTTTTCTTGTGCTCGAATTATTTTTTAAACGGCTCGGCTGGCGCAGTGATTCGATTCTCGCCCAGAACAAATATTTGTGTGGCCTACAGATAGGTGTTTCGGGTCTGGGTATCTTGTGGTTGTGACTTTACATGTTCGTGAACGCTCTCACGACACAGGAGTAATTCCTAGGGCAACGTTTAGAAAAAAATCTAAATACATACATATTATAGCTAAAATAAAACCCAGATAAAGAACAAACGATCATGCTCATTACAAAAACATAGCTCCTGAGTCGGAATCGAACATATGATCTCCGGCATAGCATTCAAGGCCGCTAACCACTAGAACAACAGGCCCAACTCATATACTACCTTTTGTAAAAACTAGTTGTCGTATATGAATACGACAACTAGTTTTTAAATATAAATACAGAACCAAAAAATAGATAATTGAGAATCAAATTGTTCCAAATATATTTCGTAAATTGCAGATAGATAGAAAATGTCACAATGTAAATCTTATTGTTCGTGACTATAAACGCTACATCTAAGGAAACTGATTTGATATAGGTCACAAAGATTCGTTGTTCAACACAACAAAATCAAATACGATTTCGATCTTCAATTCAAATCCACACGTATCCATCATTTTCTCGGCACACAACAAAACCAATCGGTCCAATACAATCAAATAGTTATTTTTACGAGCGCCACCGTATCAGCTTTACCTTCGGTTGACTACGGTTAACCATCAACCATTCAAACTTGACCTCTGGTAATTCATAGTTTTACTTAACCAACGCCCACTATACTAAGTTTCTGAGAAGCCGGATAGGTCAACCTACATCGGTGATTCAATAAAAAGAGGTGATATAGGTCAATCGTGTGTGTCACGAAGGTAACTAATTTCATTCGAGGAATAATACAGCCGCATTTTGAGCTATAAAACGATTCTTCTATAAATGTTATGGTAACTTTTGCTCAACTTTGTAACGTATCCCCTCTAGTCCGCAGTAAATTGACTTAACTTTTCCATTCAAATAGCCCAAGTTAAAAGAGTTTTACAACATTCCTTTTATGCCTTTCTTATGGTACTTCTTTTTTTTCAGGGATCGGTTATATCGGCTGAATATGAATAACATCAGCGCATCACACTGCGAAGTAAGTTATAAAAATGTACCATTTAAGTAAATAGTAATATGCTTTTAGCTGTTTTTTTTTAACTGAGAATTATATTTGTAAATTTTTATTTATTGTTTGGGCCCAGTGGCGATTTTAATTAATATAATTTTGGGTTTTAAATTATTTAATTTGATTTTTTTTTGTATTGATTCGATTTCAATTTTGTTTTTATTTTATATTGTCATTGATGTCATGATATTACTTTATAAAAATAGCAATAGACGTATATTTGACCCAAGTAAAAATAATGATTATTATTAGCACCATAAAGGCATGAAACATACTTGCTGAACTTACAAAATAATGTTCAACGAATTCACATTAAACTTTACCTTTTTGTTTGCAGAGAGATTCCATAAATTTGGAGCCCAGCAACGTGGCACAATGCGTATCTAAAGGAAAATCAGAGGTAAGTTAATTAAAGCTAAGTAAATTAAGTTCTAAGTATCGTGCACAAATGAGATTAAAACTTTCACATTTCTCGCAAAATTACTCACAACTAGCACTATTTCCATCAAGGGTTAATCCCATTTTTAACAGTGAGCGGCGGGCGGCGAGCATATTTCATAGCGGGGGGCTTACGGCCATGCTCTGCCTCGCAATATTAAGGCCGTTAATTTTGATTTACAATCTCAACGTAAAAGCAATATTTGTTTTATTTCTCGGCGGTCGGAGGCTGTCTCGAAGATCGGGAACGGCGATTACTGCGACTTGCCTCGGTGCGTCGTCCACTAATTCGATAATACCCACTCTACACGAACCGTTACACTTGAGTGGTTTCCTATATTTTCGCTCTCTATATTACAATTTTTCGGTTTTCGCCACAATCGCGGTTTTATTTATACGTCCTTGCCATAAAAGTAGCGAAGACTCAGCGTATGGTGCCGTATATATTTATAACTCTTTGTTGACTCACTCAGACACGTTTATATCTAATAAGAGAGTCATAAAGCCCGCAACCAGAAATGGGCTGTCTCATGCGAAATGTATAAAGTCTTGCCGTGAACAGTAAACCCTCTTTGTGACTCTAAAAGGTGTACCGAAGCGGCGAGAGACGCAAAAATTGCCGAAAGCAAATTCACAAGTTTACACAAAAATATCGCGGTGACGTAAAACACGCAAATAAAAGGTCAAACTTCCGCAATAGCATGAAAGAAAAGCAATAGACCACATGCTACCCACTCCAACTCTTCCAAAGGAGAAAAAAGTAAATTTGTTTTATTAGTATCAAAGAGGGCTATAAAAAAGAAATATCCCCGAGTCTATCACCTCGATCGCGAATGGAACGGCCACTCGTGAAGGCTATAATCAAAGTTTCTCGATGTCGGCGAGTTTTCTTTTCTCTAAACACGATGTCGTAACACGAAAAAGGCTGGAAAAATGCCGTCGGCGAATTCCTTGAGGCGGTCGCCCGCCGGCCCGATGCTCTCCTTGTTGTTTTAACTTCACCGCTCTTTGTGACGCTATTAAGGAAAATTCACTGGCTTAGGTAAATTAGAGACTCGAGATTTTAGAAAACGAAAGATGTATAATATCTCTGGTAAATAAGAAATCCAAACTGCTTTGTCCTTTTTCTTTGGCAAACTCGCTTTTCCATCTCGTTTTATTCATTTACTTAAAACACAGCTCAGACAGAAATTCCGTTTTTCATACCATCATTTCGTATAAATTAGTATGCAATAAAAACATTTTGAACAAGAACGCAAAGCCTAAAAAGAAAAACGACATAAATAATACCAAACCGCCTCTCAGACGTACGTTTACAAAACCCACTTACAATACATTTTCTTTTAATTTCCCAGTACTTATTACGACCTTTGTGTACGAGTATCGTGGCAAGAGCAATAAAATGTTCCGCATTGGTAATGCAAATCAGCGCTCTTAAATTCCTAATAAAAACCATTATAGAAAAACAAGACGAAAACCTTTTGGGTAGAAAAACGCGAGGAAAGCCCGCCGTAAATCTACTTACGTACAAAGTGGCGAATAATTAACGAAATGGTCCAATCGAAGGCATTAGTTCCGAGTGGAGTTATGCGAGCGCTGCCGACTAAGTGCCGTTAAAAGAAACTTAGACGCGAGCTTGATTGTTCTCTTGCTTAATTCTGATTGTTTCTGAGTGCAAAACAGTTTTGTGTTCACGTCAGTACGACGGCTGAGCGCTCACGGCATATTAATCCGATAATTACTTAAGAACAATCCTGGAAAGTTACCTAGCGCGGCCGATCGCGATCCTAAGAAACAGGGCGAAACTTTTTATTAACAAACAAAGCACTCGCTTAATTGCTTACTTACACGTGCGTATTCGAAATCGAGTTTCGGTACGTTCACTGATTTTGTGTGTAGAAAGTAATATAATTATGGTTCGTTATCAAGTCTGCTCAATCAAACAAAGAGCTACGATCTATTGTGATGTGAGGGTCTGTGTATACCTATAAAGTTTTTCAGCCAGTACTCGGTTGGGGTAGGTTTTTTTTACGTAGGCGTACCTGAATTTCAGAACTAATTAGGCCGTACCTAGATCAATAATGTAATTATTTGATGCAATTAGGACAAGCGTGATACAAAAGATAATAATGTTATTACCTGAAAATCGTATTGAAACGTAAAAATTATTCGAGATGAAAATTAACTCTATAATTAAACACAATATCAATGTTAATTAAAATGATAAAACCATTACTTTACAAATTAAATATATTTCATTAAAATATCATTCATGTGCTTTTAAAATGAATTGCGATTTTATAAATCACTATCACAACTACATGAAAAGAAAAGGATCATGGCGAAATCTCGAACAAAATTTTGCTACCATATTTTTTTAGTATATAAGTAGTAATGAAAAATATACAAAAGTTTATAGATTAAATGTCTAGACAATTGTATATTATTATATTGAAATTGTCTAGACATTACTATTAATAGAATATTTCACTTTAAAGTTTGTGAGATTATATTTATTATGTTGATAATACTTACTTACCTCCTCATGAATAAACCGAAAACGCATTTCAAAATGAATGACAAAACTTCCTGACAAATTTTCTTTTTTTTTCTACAAGTTCTTATTGATAAATTACATTTGAATGTCTAATACCATGCTTATTTCTGGTGATGTGATTCTCGATATTGTATTTACTGTGGTGACAATGTCATGTCATTTTGGCCACTGTATTCCAAGCACAAACTTTTTTTTTTAATTATCAATACATAAACCAAAGCATATTATGTTATTTAACCAAGATTTATATAGTGTAACATTAAAAGTTCAATTTAGCCAAAAGACCTGATCAGAAGTCAAGCCAACAAAAAAAAACTAAACCTGATGTTATTAAACGTCGTAAAAAATCTAGTCAGTTTCTTTTTTTTTGCTATCCTTAAACAATTATTTCGTTGACATGTATCATGGTAAACTTATGTAGACACTTAATTTCATTACCAATTTCCTCGCCGTTGTTCTTTGTACCCACAAAATCATGACAAAGTAACCTTGTCCCAATTTAGACTGTAAGACCGTTTCAAATAATTATTTTCATAACGAAAAGTTAAATTAATTAAACTTAAAAGTCCATAATAGACTTGATAGTTTTAATGATCAAAATAAAACTTGTAAACGTGTCTTTTCACCCACTCAAAAAGCCTCTGCTTTGAAAACATTAAAAAAAAATCATTCATAAAACTAGTAGTAAAGAAAGTGACAGCCGCCATTCAAAATTAAAAAAAGAACTAGGTAGGTTAGATTTAATAGACGGTGTTTTGATCGTACCAATCTGAGTCTCCGCTCGTTTCGAAGCTTTCGTCCTGACGTAGAGAAAATTAGTTTCGAGTTTGACGAGTGACCACGAAGACCACACACTTGCTTGCACACTACTTGCTTGACTTTTTTAAACTATTATTTTTTCATAGCTTTTTTTATTGTAGGTAAAAATCATCGAATGACGGACGCCGCCCTTGGGCGGAGTGGGAAACAGTGTCAGACTTTTACTGACTAAACAACCTACCTCGTTCCTTCCTTGAATTAGTCCCAGAGCCCTGGTGTAGCGCTTTCGCATCAACCCTCGGCCCCAGGAGGCTTCGATCCTGTAGGGCCCAAAAGTCTTTTTGCCAAGAACTATTGACTACGGCAATTGCTCTACGAACTTAAAAATCTATAGACAGATTAAATTATTTTTTTAAGTGAATTGATAGCCAGGGACAGTTTATTGATACAAACCGTTCCGTAACTTTGTGTGTGATAACAGCGAGCCATGGTTAGCTTGCCGTTCGGTCATCCGGTAAGAAACAAGCTCCGGTCGACGTCGCGTCGTGTTCCACGCGCGCCTCAAAGAGATGTCAGGAAAATTGTAGGGGCCAGTTAAGGCCGACACCAGCCAGGAGGGCGGTTTGTTCGAAAGGGATACCGCTTCTCTTTCAATAAAGGGCAAATTAAAGAACACTAGAATTCAGCCTGTGAAAATCTGGTTCTCTTTCCTAGATACAGCGGGACATAGAGCGGGAGAAGTTATTTGAGGATTACGTGCTAAAAAGAGACAGTTTGTATGTATGAAGAAAATATGCTTTTTCTAATTTTCTCTTCATAAAATTCTTCCTGAAAATTTAATAATATTTTTTAAAAAATACGTCCAAATTGGTTCGAACGCTCTCGAGTTTTGTGCTTTGCAACATATTTAGCAATATCCATTTTATTTATAAATAAAAATATTTATATTTTGTCCATCAATTTTATATACCACCTCATAAATGATGACATGTTGGAGCACGCTTGCCTTGAAGTAACTAATTTACTCTTCACTGAAATAGGGTGGGTTATTTACTTATTAAGAGTCTTGACACTGCTTCCCGCTCCGGCTAAGGGCGGGATTGGTCATCGGGTGATTTTTACCTATCATAAAAAATACGGGTTGCAATTACCTTTCTGTTCTCAGAATGAAATACAGACTTTCACTGACTCAACGTTCCTAAAACATTTTGTGCATATATTAATACTAGCGACCCGCCCCAGCTTCACGTGGGTGCAAAGATGATATACGAGTATTATACCTATACATCTTCCTTTGGAATCACTCTATGTATTAAAAAAACCGCATCAAAATCCGTTGCGTACTTTTGAAGATTTAAGCATACATAGGGACGAAGCAACTTTGATTTATACTATGTAATGATATAGGATATCTACTATGTATCCCTGATGATACAACTAAACTAAAAAAACTAATTCAGTTTAATTTTGTGAACACTAAAATAGAAAATCTTATACATTAAAATATTAAGGCCCGCGCGAACGCCGGCGTTTACACACCTATTGCCATTCTATTATGTATCTAATTACGGTACTCGAAAGGTTTATTGGCATCCATTAATGGCAAAAAAAGAAACACTGAAAAAAATGGAACTTTAATGAACTATAATGTACTGAAATGGACCAATATAGCAGTGTTTTAACCGGTAAAGCGAGCAATGCATTTCTGTCGTCCGGAATATTAATGCCCCGTTTAATATTTATGTCGAAGGCAAATTTGCATAATCACAGCCTGTGAATACTCATACACACCCACGTACTTTCGAATTACTATTATTCCAATGAATTTTGCCCGAGGTAGGTATGCGCATCGCTCGCCATTGATGTGTTCCGATTGTTTGCAATACAGTTTATTTTTATTACGTGCTGACAATGGAAAGGGTTTAATGTTTCGCCAGCGTCTCGTTAAACTCGTTAATTTAAGTTGTCAGCTAAATTAGTGGAGAAATTGTTAATCACGCTTTGTGTAGACTAGCTCCTCCTCCTTCCTCTAAACTAAAACAAAGTATCTATTTAAAACAAATTAATTAAGGCAAAGACGACGTAATTATAAATTGTCTTTGTGTTTTCTAACAAAACATTATTACGCAAATTGTTTAGAGTAATAATAATAAACTCAAACACACATCACACACACACAAACCATAATTTCCATTTCCATTCATATGATACTACTTTTCATCCTTTTAAAATTTTTTAATTGCTTTTAAAATATTTTTGTTGTATTGTATTGCCTGATTCAAGTAACAATTAAGAATTTAAATTATTATAACTACATTATAAATTTAATTATGCATTGGTTAAAAGGTAACAGCATTGTAGAAATATAAAAATAAACACTGTGACACATAGATGGCCCCAATGCGTTTTATATTTTACTGCAGCTTCTCTAACTTACTCAGTAATGCATTTTAATGTGTGAGAAATAATAAACACATTTAGCTCTGATTTTTAATAATATTAATACTCTATTAAATTGTATTATTTCCTTTCAGCATTTCGACTGTCGGAACCACGTACGCGTAATCCAACCGATGGGTGATGGCTCGCGACTCTACGTCTGCGGGACCAACGCTCATAGCCCAAAGGATTGGGTTTTATATGTGAGTATTACTGTATTTTACTCCCGTATTATATTATACCTGGAATCTTTCATCATACATATGTAATTATATTGTTTTCTAAATAACATTTTCTTTTTTATGCACCTACCACGTGTCTCTTCACCACCCTTGGTTGACTGGTAGAGAATGCCTGAGGCATTAAATCCGCCTTTGTACCTTGTGTTGCATGAAGAATAAATAAATGTAATGAAACAATAGAAATAAGTACTTTTTTTAGAGACAGACACAGCAATGGTTCCAAAAACAAAGTTAAAAAGACCAAAAGCACAAAGGGCGCTGAGCGAGCCTCCACCAAAAGGGTGACCACCTCAGCATTTCCAAAGATAAGCAACGTATGAATACTAATATAAGCTAATCTATCTACCTCTTTGCCTTACATATTCTAAGCATAATTAGGGTCTGCTTCCAGTCTAATTACTTGCAGCTAAAGACCAGCACACCTTGTATAATAGGTGTGACAAACTATCTGATCTCCACAGTTTTGTGGGTAATTAATTCTATAATAAGAGGCAAGACTGTTGTCAGATATCTTCTTCTAAATATTCGTAACAACTTTCAAAGTTCTACAAATTACAACCGGGACCAATGATGTTCTTTCTGAGGTACAAACTTGTCATGATAGGATTTGTTAGGATTTACCCTTCCTGATTTTGTTAATCTTGAAATAATAACTGGCTCAATTGTTATTACTTTAGTCACTAGCTCCTCTTGAGAATTAAACTTGAAAAGAAATTACGTACCAGGACAGCGACATTAACGGGGTAACCCGACGATGATGCTCTTTTTCTCTGTACTATTTCTAATTAATATTTTAATAACAGTACCTATTTACACTACTCAAGGCCCAGGAGGCGTTGGATCGACGTCGTAAGGGACGATATGCGTGCTAATGGGCTTAAGGCAGAGGACGCAAAAGACCGAGCGATGTGGAGGCGTCTAGGCAGGAAAGCGGACCCCGGGCACCGAGGTGAAAGCCAAGGTAGCAACCGGGACTTACGCTAGGTTGATGATGATGACCTATTTACACTAGTACTACTAACCGGAATGTCCTAGAATCAAAAATTCGAAGACATATACAATGTTTGAAAGCGATACTATAACCCTAGAATGCAAAGGACAACTGAAGGAACATTTTATTAGATTATAGTTAGTAAAAGTTTGATACAACAGTAAAAAGTGTTATGTAGGCTGTTCTGAGGCATTAAAGTTCGCCGTTGTATCTTTCGTTACATGAATCATTACATAGTATAAAACAAAGTTGCTTACTCCCTATGCATGCTTAGATCTTTAAAAGTCCGCAATGGACTTTGATGCGGTTTTTTTCAATAGATAGAGTGATTCAGTGTTCAGTGATGGTTTATGTGTATAATACATGCATAATATATTCCCCGTACCAGTGCGAAGCTGGGGCGGGTTGCTAGTATAAAATCAATTAATAAAGCTGTAGGTTATAATTTACGTAGTAACAATTATGTAGTAGGTACCTATATTACTATATCCGGCCACCGTAGACACTGGCTCGCGGACGGTGAGCAATGGGTAGCTCGCCGTCCGGTCGTCTGGTAACTGTCCAGACCGAGTCCAAGTCGTCAACGGCGCGCACCGTTCCCGCGCGCCTCAAGGAGTTGTCAGCAAACTGCAGGGGCCCTTCAGGGTCGAAGCCTCCTGGAGCCTAGGGTGGTGCAAACTGTTACCTCGACTCTAGGAATAAGGCAAGGTAGGTACGGGGTAGGTTTTTTAGTCAGTAAGAGTCTGACACTGGTCTCCCGCTCCGCCCAAGAGCGGGTTTCGTCATTCGATGATTTTCACCTACCATAAAAAAACCTATATTACTAAAAAGTTGAAACTGAATCCGTCTTCCCCCGCGAATAAACAGGTAAAATTGCTATCATGAATTCCTGATATTTGTTATTCCACCAAGTGTATTTTAGATAGTGGGAGTATGTAGGCGAGAAATATGTAACCATTTTTTAGGCGAACAGTGGGTTTATAAAAGTGTATTTTCGCTTAATCCTTCTGGGAACAAACGCGGGTTAACAAAGACTATATTTGCCGATTCGTGCGAATACTAATGTGAATTCAGATAGGCTATTAAGTGAATACAATTTTGTCTTCATGTTTTGCTGTATGTATATTCTTTATATTCTTAGGAAATTGTAGAAAATATTTTGTTTATGATTAATGTTTTTTTTTTAAATTGAAGTTGGAAATAGGCGGACTTAATACAACAAGGCATTTTCTTCAAGGCTATAGTGAATAGGCTCTTAATAAACTAGTGCGCCTTACTATCAACGATTGCATCACTGCTTACCACCTGGTGGGATCGCAGTGAAGCAATAGTTTAATGCAATTACAAAAAATAAATAAAAAAAAGCTAACCTTTTGGTTTAAAAACACAACACCATGATACACACAATTAATAAATCACAAATATTTCAAATAGAATGTAGTTAAATGAAGTGGCTTTTAATAATAAAATACGTGAATATCTAAGTATGCTAATATTATTAATAATAAATACTTAATACTTAATTGTGTGAGAAGTGATATGGAAGACAGAGGAGTTAGTGATAGCGTGACGGGTGACAGGACAGAATGGAAGAAAGAAACATATTGCGCCGACCCCAAATAAAACGGGACAAGGGCAGGAAGATGATGAATAAATACTTAATACTAAATATCAAATCGTTATAATTAAGAGAACAAAAATATGATAATAAAGACCGAAATAAAAATGAGGGAACTTCAAGTAGTAGCTCCGAATTTTTCGCTTGAAGGAAAATTTAGTTTTCAAGGGTAAGCACACTGTAATTCACTTCAAAAAGGCAACTTCAACTAAAAACCCATTAATTAAAGATACTGCTTTAACGTCGCAACCAGTACCATTGCGACACTTATCAGCAAGCATCTAGAAAGCAAAAGCTCTATTTCAACGCAGACAAGTGTAAAATAAACAACGGGACGAGACTATTTTATGCGGCGATTTCCATTACATAGCCAACAGGGTATCTCAGCGAACACTCTCGAGCACATGCAACGAAATGCGAGCTATTATCTAAAGACCCACCCCACTCGAACTGATCCCAACATGAGCCTTGGACAGTAGCCAGCGACGCAACAGATCTCCAACAGGTCCCTAACATATTTGTGTTACAGATAAATACGACAGAATTGAATGTTCTTGGTGATAAATTATATTGGTGGACCCCTTTTCAATTTGACTTTGTTTCGTGTGTGTGGAAATTCAAATACAGTGTTTGCTCGCTTTGCCAACTATTTCACATGTTGGTAAGCGATGATCAAGGGCAAGCTTGTCTAGAAGTAACCTACTCACTCTTGACTTAAAGACCCCCAGGATATAGACATCTGGAAACACAAGGACAGAAGGGAATTCCACTCTTTACTCATAATGAATGTGTATCTAAAACGCTTTGTACTTCAGTAAATTTTTTAGGAACAAAATTGTTTTAAATTACGAGAAACTATTTCGGAATAATCTTCTACACCCGAAGTTGAAACTCCTTTTACATTCCCCAAGAGTCGCAATTTCCTAACATAGTACACTGATGCTCTTTAAATTTCTATTTCGCCGGTTTATGTGTCGACAAACTCAACGAGACGGTATTAAGCGTCCATTCTCCATGCAGCAGGCTGCATGCATCCACTACATAACGCACTTCCTTGCTAGCAGGAACCGCGACAAATTTCACGGATAGCGAGTCCAAATGACGCCGTAACGTGAACGAAGATTTTCACGACGTCTACAAATTTCTAGCAGAACGCCTTCAGATCCCATCCAATGACGAGTTTTAACTTCAAAGGATTTTCTGCGATAGAAATTCAAAATAAAATTCACCGCAACTCTTCGCAACGTTTTGGATTTATTATTTATTAGGCACTTACATTCTGACCAGTCCCGCACTGACGACCAAATGGATGCTATTTGAGACCCCGCGATGCGACGATAAGTGGAGTTATTTTCATGAAAATTATTTTAAAAAGCTCATAAAGCCAACTTTTCACAATAGGTATCGAAAGCAGACCGCAATAAATTTTCAGTGTGGCCTGTTCACCTCTCACTTTCCCTGCTCTTGACTTTCATATAATTTTATGATGTATTGGCGGTCGTTTTGACCCTTCACACGTTTTATAGCAGTTCTGACACTGTAGAGCTTTGGATTTAATAGCCACATAGAAAAATGTGAAAATGGAATTATAATGAGATTCAGTTTGCGGGAGACTCAATTTTAAACTGCTTTGTAACGGGCATGAACACTTTGAAATCTCTTCTTCTAGCTAGTTCATAATATATTATGAACAAGCAAAGCAAAGCAAGCAAAATCTGCCTTATGTTCCAATTGTCATAAATCAAGCTTTCTCTGTAGAGGAGGAAATAGGCCCTAATCCAACACGCGTGCCTAGCACGAGTTGGTGGATGTTTTCGAATTTTTGTTCTGAGACATACCGCTTCCCACACGATGTTTTCCTTCACCGTTTTGAGAACAGTGGTGATAATATAGGGCCAAGGGTTCACATATGAAAAGAAGGCTCTGCTCCTGGTATATATGGCAACATAGGAATGGTTTAGGTTGTTTAGTCAGTAAGAATCTGACACTGTTTCCCGATCCGCCCAAGGCCGAGATTCGTCAAACTAAACAAAGTAAAGCACCTAGTTGGGTTTGAACCTGGGAATTAAAACTCGTAAGTCAGGGTCTTTACGTAGTATTTATATTGTTATATTGTCCAAAAAGTTTTGCAAGTCAAATCGAAGGCAAAGATACTGAAACCTATAAAATTCTTAACGAACGTAAAACCACGGTTAGGTATACAAAACTATAAACAACACAGATAAACAGCAACTAAATTGCATTGGAAATAAAACACTTATCGAAAATTTATCTGTTTTACGTCCCGCAATAATAATAAATCTCACAGAGTCGAAAATTCGCACTAATAGGAAGCCAAAAATTGAAAATATATCATCTATACTTACGTAGGGTGGGGACAGGGGACCGCACTGATCCCGTTCGTCGGGACTCTTTTGTACAGACCACTGTCAAAACAGAGATAGTTGCACATTTCAATATGACTGGATATTAATTCCCTTTGGAAATTGATTTAATTAACTACTGGATTGGTTAGAAGCTCATTGGGATTTATTCGTTGGAGAGTAGTTAAAAAAATATATGTAAAAACTGAACTAAAATAATAATTTATGTTCCAAAAAAATAAAGGCTGTGGAATTAACTAGAAAGAAATTAACATTAAATTATTCACGGTTTGTAATTTCTCACAATACGAAAACTTACACAAAAAAGTTCCAATATTTCACAACTGATTAAAAATAAATTCTTCTGGAAAAAAAGAGTAAGCCAAAAAGCACTACAGCAGTACAGCACAATGCTTTCACAGAGCAATAAATAAAATAAATACAAAGTGCAAAGTTGGCGTTATCTGTACTATGAGTAATGTTTCCCTCCTATAAGGGCGCGTCAGTTTCAAAAATTGAGTGAAATCACATGTACGCGATTGATAGGGCGAATGCGACTTGCGACGAATGAACGAAATCGACCGAACGATTCATATTTGCTGCAACCACCAATTTATATCTATTCTGTTACAAATAGCTGTGGCGGATTGGACGGGTATTGGAAACAAATGACGCGGTAGTTTGTTTGTGGTGTTTCGATGTTTTTTTTTTTCAATATTGTTCCATAAAAGCTGTGGTGGAAAATGGCTATCGAGATTATTATAATAATAATAATAATTTATTTATCAAGACAACACAGGTCCAATGGTTAGTAAAGAACTAATAAGAATTATGACATTCATAATTTTAGTTTATTTTAATTACAATTTTTTTGCAGCATAGCTGTAGAGTTAAAATCTTGGAATAAGTAATTTTGTTGAACAATATGTGATTTCACTGTCGCGAACTAAAGAAAAAGTTTTCCGTGTAGCAAAAAAATAGTTGTTTATTATATAAAATTTAAGTTTGATTAACTCACTAAAAAGCTGAAAGCAAAAGCTCTTAATTTAGCCTACTTAAAACTACCAAATTATTAATATCTAAAGTATTTTATAAGTCCTGATTTCATGTTTGAAAATTACAAACTATAAACTTTTAGTTTTCCCCCAAAGAAAATAAGATTTACAAAAAAAAAGCTTTTAGCCTAAAAATCGTATTTTACAACACAAATAATTTCAAAGTTACTTTTAAAAACTTTTATCTTTATCCAATACTCATTATAAGAAGCTTTATGGTGATTACGCTCCATTTTTCCACCTCATTTGGCAACTGTGACGAAAAAACAGATTCACGTTTTCATTTTAAATGGATACAATCAATAAGGTGGGCTTATCGCATTTTTTACGAGATGAATGCGATGTGTTTTAAATCTCCTATTAGGTAGGTACAAATGGTTGTATTGCACAGAACAGGTAACAAACGGCCCGTACTCTTATTTTTATTTTTTAGTCTGATCACACTTGTTCTTTTAGCCCCGGTGTTGCCAACGGGCGCGCTAAATTGTCTTTGTGTCTCATTCTTTGTGCTCATAACGTTCTACCGTTATTGTTGTTAGATTTATAGGGTTTTATAATTACTTCGTTTACTCTCACTTCTGTAGTAACTGTGTTATATTTACTTGTACTTTGTATATCAGTTTTATTTAAGCAAAATTATTATTCATTTAATCTTCATGTATAGTATTGGTATATAGGCGGACTTAATGATCATCATCAGCCTTATTAATGTTCCCACTGCTGGGACACAGGCCTCGTCTCTAGGAGACGGAATAGGCCATAACACCACCACGCGGGCCCAGTGCGGATTGATGTATGCCACATTTCTTGGAATTTTTGGTTCTAGGACATGCCGGTTTCCTCACGATGTTTTCCTTCTCCGCCCAGTGTGAAGTGGTGGACTTAATGCAACAAGGCAAATGAATTTTGTGTTAATCGAATCTTTTTCTAGTAAAGAAGATTGAAGGTTTAACCAGCTGATGCACACGGTTTCACCGACATCTTTAGTCAATACTTCGCTTCTATTATTAATAATAATTTATAGCCTTTCTCGTCTTTTTTAAATTACCATTTTTTTAAATTAACTTTTTCAATCCGATCAACTAGTTCCTAAGGTAAGCGTGTTTAAATAAATAAATTTTCAACCTAATAATAGATACATTTTAGACATAGTTCTCTGTATATAAAATAAATTAAAAAGCTACACTTGACTGCAGTAATGGGTCAAACTGGAGGAGCAGTATAGTGGTCATATTTTGTGCTAAGGGTTACGAATTCTATTTCCGCAAGGGGACAAACATTTTGCAAATCCAGTTGCCCCTGTGATTTATGTATCTGAAAGCACCAACAAACCATACCTCGTTGAATCTAAGTAAATACCGATAGCAAATGAGAACATAGACGGTGTACTGGTATGTGAAACCTCCTTTTGATTCGATATCATTCTAATTTCAAAAATTTCAAATTTTGAAACGATAACACATTTCGAATGTTTAAATTATGATTGTCATTTAAACATTTTATAATAATAAAGAATATGTTTTGTTATTCAAAAGTTTTTGTTTTGAATTTTAATGTTTGTTTTAATTAAAACAGCAAACGATTATTTGTAAATTAATTTGTAAATACCTCAGTTGTCTACACAGCTAGGTAATAAGTACCTATATGGAACCATTAATTGATTGGAAAACCTTAAAAGTGCAATATGAACTAACATCTTCTGGATACGCTTTTCCATTGTAGACCTCAGTCATCCAAGGAGTTGTTGGGTCGAAGCCTACCGGTGCCATGGGGCAATGTGAAAACTTTACAATCGGGGCCCTAGAACAAAGGCACATAAGGAACTGGACAATTTTTAGTCAGTAAAAGTCTAACACTGTCATCCGCATCACCCAAGGGCTCGGATACGTTATTGGATAATTTTCCCTACCTAAAAAAAAGACCTCAATCATCACTGTCCATCAAACACAATCGGGGTCAGGGGCAATCCTACACTGAAAAAAAAAACATCAAGATTAGTAGTTCTCTCATATTTTTCCGTGGATACCCAACATAAGTTGAACTAGCAAAAGTTGTGTCCTAAAATAAGTTGACCAAGTTTTCCAGTGCTATTTACTCGAAACTTTACCACGAACACAAACTAGGGGAGGTTTTCATACGGACCTTTATAACTTTTGTACACATCCCTGTAGTTATCATAAGGGTTTCGTGTTGATCTAAAAAGTTTTGCCTCCGATTCCACTCGATTAGGTCTTTCTTTTTTCTTTTCCTCTTTTGTTTTGCGGCAATTATCGTTGAATTAGTTAGTTTTTGAGATGTTGGCTAAATGGTGCGTGAAACGTGGACTCTGTAAGGAATAATTATTGAAAATAGAAACTTATACTATTATATTTATTTATTTGCTTTCACAATGTCAGTATCGTCATCAGCCAACTCCAAAGAGAGGAAATTGGCCATAATCCACCACGCGGGCTAGATGTTAACCATTCAATTTTTTAATATTAAACAGTCATCAAAACTTGGATTGTGGAAATGTCCAAAAAATCAATTAAAGGAACACTGACTAGTTCTAGTCTGTAAAAGTTTGACACTTCCTCTCACACCAAGGAGAGCGATAGAAGACATTTGATAATTTTCCATCTCAAAAAAAAAACATCAAGTCTACATAGTCTTTATCTACATGTAACTATTAAAAAAAATGGTTCCATCGATCCAAATGTAAGGATTTTTATGAACTAGATACCAACAATTGTGTTAAAGAGTCAAATCACTCTTTTCACATCAAAAGAAACACAGACATTAACATAATAAAACGACATACCAGTACCTAGTACTTAGTAGTACTATTCTACAGTCAACAAACACCATAAACACAATGTAATATCACTAGGTTCAAACTCGAAGGAACTATCGCGAAACAACCCACACATTGAATAATAGATTCTGAAAGTGTGTAATAAATGGTCTAGAACGCTTGATAAGTGGCGGGCCCGTGTTAGGCATACACCGTCGAGCGTCGGCGTGAACAAACGTGCTATTATACTTAAATTATCTATCTTTACACTACACGGGAATTACACAGAACCACCTATGTGTTTAACATTTCATTAAACAAAGCGCTTCGAATAATTGTGAAAATCATCTATTTTCAAAATACAGAACGTTGTGACGTCAATTTTCCCGAAACACAGCCAAAATTTCAGTGTCATTACCCTCTTTATAATATAATTATTCATGACGATAGATCAACAAACTTTTGTGTCATCATACAATAATGTTAACGGCATAATAATGGTGAAAATTCAACTCCCGCGCCGCTTCGCTGAGTGCACTTCGGAAAATCACTTTATAATCTATGCAACGCCGCATTCGGCTGAACACCGATGCTGCATAACCATTTTTGTGCATTACATGAATGCAGCTGCCCGTAAAATTTTATACAAACAACTTTGAAACTAAGTGTACTTATTTTGCATGTGGAAATTGACTTAGTTTGTAAAGTGTGTATTTGTGTTAGTGTACGATGAACGGTTACTGTGTTTTGAATTTTCTTTATAATTTTCACACGTTGCTCGTGTACTCTGGTAATAAAGTTTTACTTTGATGTTACATTTTTAATTCCCTCTACGATCGCAGGATACGTTTCTATCTAAGACACGATTTATGTTAACTAGAGCGTTGATCCTGAGATCTCAAGAGATGCTTGAAAAACTGATTCAAACTTGCGATAGTACTCGGATTGTAGGTTTAGATTAAATGGCTGACATTTAAATTTGAAACACACATAATTTGTTATTAATAACACAATGTGAGTGTTCCAAATTTCTGAGAATGAGTTCATTGTCTTCTCGATGGTAAGCTAGCAAAGCTATGTTATTTTAATTTTTTTCAGAAATGTACAGGTTAAAATCCTTAAAGTATTTACAGTAATTTTGAAAAATGTTTCAGCAAGTTCAAAAAAGGAAACTATTCATTTTTTTTTTTTTTGAAAATCGATTACTTAATGAGTCTAAACCAATTCTATATTTAAATCAACAAACAACCGTTAACCGTATGTTCGTTCCTTGACAAATTGATTTTCAGGGAACTGGTCCTTTGAGCCTTAATTTTTAATCCAACTCGAGTTACCCGAGTCTGTAATTTGTGACGTCATCAGCCCACCGACTGTGTGTTCACTCAATTAAATGTTCGTAACTATTGTCTTCCCTTCGTAGTTACGTGACAGGCTAATTTATTTGGAACCCGTCATACTCCCTCGTTTGAATGGCATATTTGTATCCTCACGACAGTTAAGGCAACTGCTTATTATTTACTCAGAACTTACTAGATAGTACTTCAGTTCTTGTCTTTTACTGACAGTAGTCTTTAGTGAATTGAGTCTGAATATTTAATTTCAATTCTTGCAAAGAATTATTCTTTATAACCGTAATTATGAGCAATTGACTTGTGACTTGGCTAATGTTCTGGTTATTGGAACTCTTATTATTGAAATTATTATTCATAGCCTTATTTTCAATGAATATGTTTTGTACTATAGGTCTAAAATATACTTGAAATGCTTTGTCATATAAAAGCATTTTGTTTCGTGTGACGTGAAATGAATACGTTTTTTATTGATCTAAAACCCATAGTCGTATTTCACACGGCGTACTAGTCGGTGCACAGGTGCAATAGCTATCTCATTCGGAATTAGTATCCGATATCGCGTGTACTTTACGATTGCCTACGTCTGTCGCTTTGTTAAGTTCTACGTGCCGCGCTATTTAGTCCTTAGGTAAGGTTAGTCTTTAATTCAATAATTGCTTTAACTTGCGTCAGTTGTGGTGTTTTTATTTATTTGTTTAGTGTATTATTCAAATACAATAGTAAGATGAAAGAAACATAGTTATCATTATGTATCGTGGAACGTTTTTTTTTTCTAAATTAAAAACTACCAGCCCTGCATGGCTATGTTTGCGCTAGATGGCGCTTAATTTATTTTTTTATACATATTTGGTTTAGTGTTTAAAAACCACTCTCAAATTCCGTAATTTAAATCCATTCTAAGACAGTCGGCTATTAAAATATTGTAATATTAAACGCCATTTGAACTCTAAAGACTTAAAATATTTAGGTACTTAAATCTAAAAAGCTCTGTAGTTCTTTATCATATAAACAAAGATTTTTATTCTACACGTATTCAAGCAGATAAATAAATAATTTGGCCAAACAGCTATCATCCTTATGCAACCAGGCCCAACTTTTCCTGCATTCACGTAAACTCTGCTTATTTCTATTTCAAGCTTGCGAAATGTGTTCAGTCTCAGTGAGTGATATGCGGCTACCAAACTTTAAGTATAACTTGGATATTTTGACTTTGCACATTGCCTAGGTTGAAAGACTTGCTTTCGGAATAAATTGTTTTCATGTATGATGAATATTATCGTTCGTATGTAAGGACCAATTTTTATTGAGTTTGTGTTTACATTTTATTTATTTCATCATCATCATCATCATCATCAGCCTTTTATTGTTCCCACTGCTGGGACACAGGCCTCCTCTCTCTAGGAGAGGGTATTTATTTATAAATAAACTTTAAGCACATAATAAGTACAAACGCGGACTTAATGCCATAGGCATTTTCTACCAGTCGACCTGGGGATGGTGCAGAAACAAACATGGTAGGTGCAACTAAAAGAAAATAAAAAAAAATATAATACAATATTGGTACTGATTTAGTATAATTAGCCTAAAATATTGCAACTCTTCACTCATCTGCATTAGGTCCGCGTGGTGGATTACGGCCCATTCCCTCTCCTATAGAGGAAACCTAAGTCCCAGCAGTGGGAATATTATAAGGCTGATGCTATGCTATTCCAACTGCTGGCACTCCTTGGGTTTTTTCTCGGTGTACATCGATTTATTTAAAAACTCATTTAGAAACTCAATATAATTTCTCTCACTTCTAACATTTCTGACATTAGTTAATTTAAATAATAAATTAGTTTTCGCACTCGTCTCTTCATTCTAAATTTGATTGTGATTTATTATTTCATATTAATAAACATCACTAACAACATGCATCATCTACATTTCAAAAGGACCAATTTCGTTTGACTAACAATTTAGATTAAACTCACTTAAAATTAATATTTGTAAAACTGCTATACATATGTTATATCAAGAGCAATACGTCGTTATAAATTCAGATCATCCCCCACAGGTTACTAACTGATAGTGACGTGGCTGTCAAAACTTTGCCTCCCCACAATCTCTACAATCCCGAGATCCCTTATGCGTTTGAAAGTTACTCCGTTCCAATACACGCACTGACAAAGATAACTTTTGTAATGTATGTCGCAACTTGTAACATGTTCACAACTTGTATAATTATTGTTTAAACATGTAACTAGCTGGTATCAGGACTTGTAGTGCCTCTCAGAAGTTGTCTGCAGTCATTTTCTTTTGTCTTGTATTCGTTTGTGACTTATAAACGATTATATGTGATACTTACGCAGAACTGATGATAGATACTCATCTATCCTCTGTCAACTAACAACAAACAATTCAACTCTGATTTGTTTGTTGTTGTTGTTAGTTGATAAGTTTATTCTATTCTATGATAGTCGTTGAAGGAAAATTACTCGGTGGAGTGGCGACTGTGTAATTTTTTTTGTTCCAACTTATTAGGATTTATTGTTAGAAGCACTATTTATAAACACTATCTCCATCTTGTGGCTTGTCAGCCGACCTAACTTCTCTGAAATTAGAAAAACAAATTTCTTTTTTTCCGGAATAAGCATTTTGCCTCGTCGTTTATCCGCGTAAGTTGAGGGACTGGAACAGTTTGCCGGCTGGAGTCTTTCCGTACGATTATAATTTAGGTGTCTTCAAGGCTAAAGTGAATAGGCTCTTAATAAACTAGTTCCTCACCATCAACGATTTTATCACTGCTTACAGCTATTAAAAGAAAGCACACCACTAGCTTATAGCAATTAAAAAAAAGACTAGGTCAACGGATAGTGTCATCTAGGTTAATGATTCCTATTAAATATTTTGTAAGGACACTTAAATGACCTTCGTCTATAAGCCTTTTAATTTTCCAAACAACCGCCTTTTGATTACAAAATATAATTTGTGTAATTACATTATCAAATTCCCCTAGTATTCCTCCATTATTACTTGGTTATGTAAGATCCGATATGTGTATACTTAATTACCCAATCAACTAAATTTGTGCTATTAGAGCCTCGATTAGAACATACGTCACGTCAAAATCAGGTCAGGTTGAAATATCGTTGTCAAGTAATGGTCCGTTTGTATACAGACAGAATATTAATAATGAATTATTATATTTTTAATTATTAATTTATTGATTTTTTTAAGAAATAATTAAAAATGTAACAATAAGATTGAATGGTGAATAAAATTAAAAAAAAATCCTTATTGTTGTAAACAATTAAGCGAAACCCTGACTAGGTTAGGTTAGTTAGTTATATTATATTATTAAGAAATAATGTTTCATTTTGATTAATCATTATTTCTTAATAATATAATTAAATTTTTATTCAAGTCGTCTTCGAATTGAATAAAAATTAAGAGAAAATAAATTACATCTCAAGTCAGTTTTTATTGTATTTTAATAATAATTATTATTATATTTAATCATTTTACTACTTTTTATTACCAATATCGATAAAATACTCGTAGAATAGATTTGAAGGGCTGTAGAAGGAAATAAAATAACTTGCCTTTGAACAGTTTCTGAAAGGATGTTTATATTTTAATTATAAAAGTGATCATCGTAATCATCAGCCGAAAGACGGATGTCTTGTTGTGTGTGTGTCCAATAGTGGATACTATTGGACATATAGCCCCCTTCCCCCCAAGCGTCGCCACAACGGCTGGTCCCGTGCGTTTCGCATCTATCGGATTCTAGTAGGTGTGACCAGGTCCGCGGTCCACCTTGATGGCTTTCCAACGCTGTTTCTTTCAAATACGCGGGCGACACTGAAGAACCTTTCAGTCCCAATGGCTATCTGTTGCGTGCAAAGTGCCTTACCCATTGCCACTAAAAGCTGTCAATTCTTCATGCTATGTCGGCAACCTTGTTTCTCTTGCGGATATCTTCATCTCTGATTCGATCACGCAAGAAAGCTCCGAGCTTATAACTCTTTCCATTGCCTTTTGTATTATACCTGTTCATGTAGGGACAGCAAAGAATTAAACTTCGCCACTGACACGCTAAAAAGAATAACAAGTACTTTAACTCAGTACCAATTTAAAAAGTAAAACGAAGTAACATCCACCTATCCTCCACAAACTCGTAGTGAGTGTCTCGAAAGTTTCCCGTAGGATATTACGTATGTATTCACAATGTATCGGGAAGCCATTCTCGTATATCATGAGACCGCGTATCTGTAGGTGCCAACTATTCTCTTGTCTGGTACCGCATACCATGTTATACTTTGTAGTACCGTTGTAAACTTTTAAACGGCTCTGTCGTATCTCGGCAAAGTTTGTTTGACGTATATTGGGAACATCTTTGCCGTTAATATTGTGTAAAATACAGAACTGGGACAGAATTTGTTGATGGAAAAAATCGATGAAGGAAAACAATCAAACTCGAATTTGTGCCTGATCATACGTCAATTAAAATTGACGAACTGACAAGCTGTTGAAAAGTTTTAATAGGTCGTTTTCAATAATTTAGTAGCTGTTCGAAGTATCAGACGTTGATAGCAGAATACACAGTGAAACTAGGTTTAAAAAGCGGCCTTACTAGATACAGGGAATTTATCTAAAGAACATATAATTCTGCTTGTGGTTTCACCCACTCGAAAGTACAAAACTACTTATGCTAAGACAAAATCTTCTCTGAATAAAAAAATATATCATATTTTAGGACATAATCTACACGTATGGCAAATTTCATTCAAATCTGTTCAGCCATTTTAGCATTAAGGAGTAACAAATGTGCACACAACCACACAGTTTCGCCCAACTACGGTCAGTACGGGTTATCGTTTGTATTATTTTCATAGTTGGTTATGACAACAATTTTCTAATATAGGTCTGTAATTTTATTGTTAAGTATGTCAACTTATGATATCTTAACAAATAGTATTTCTAATGGTAAACTCGTTAAATCTTTTGATCCCAGCGTGGTGGTTATGTTAACTACAGCATCGATGGCACTGATTAAATCTTCTGAGGTGCAAGTGTATTAAAATAACATCTTGAGACGATCCAACATTTCTTGCTCAACTTAGATAAACGATAGTAATTAAACAGAAACAAGGTTTATCAAAATTACATCAAAAGACTTAATCCACACAGTAGATTACTTTTATGAACCTCAACACGATTAAATACATTTAGTCTAGACATGGAGTAAATATTTACACACAATCTACATTGAATAAAACATAAATAACATAGGACAAAATTAAATGTAATATCAGCAACAAAAATATATTGCCGTCATAAATTAAAAGACAAAATCTCGGCGCCAAAGTTTCAATTCGCATCATTAGACCGTTGACGTTTCATTCTCTGAATGAAAAGCCTTCTAGATGCTAATTTGGTGAGTAAACAAAAGCTAAGGCCTAATGAGGGCCGCTTGCGGGGGCCCCTAGACAAACTTTCTTATTCAACCTTAGGGAGGCCCCGGGCCCTTCCGCCCGGACCATTTGCTTGTTTATCCTGGACTTAGGATCGAGGTTCGATGTTGAAAAGGAAAATAATGTTGCAAAGAGCTTCACAGTTTGGTGTAAAGTTCGCGGTGTATTCAACTTGTTAAGGTCTTGTGTGCCAATGGTGAATGAAACACCTTAGATGGTGTTAAAACTTACACATAAAGTTGCTTGTAAAATTCTTTAGCCTGTGGTTACTTTGTTTCGTATTAACTTCTTTTCAAAGACTAAAACGCGGAAACCAAATCTAGATAGATTGGATATTTTAACGTGTACACCTTTTCACATTAATCTCCTATATTAAGATAATTTTATTTAACTAGCTGCAATCATAACTTTAATCGAAATTTGTTTTGTCGTTCGAGTGTTAACTCGTAGGGAGTATTGAAAAGGTTTGTTTACTAGGAAGTAAACGAACCTTTTCAATACTCCCAACGAGTACGTAAATAAGTTTAATAAGGAGTATGTAAGTATAGATTTCTATCTATACTTACATACTCCTTATTAAACTTATTTACGTTCTTGAATAAATACACTATAAAAAAAACGTCCAATATTTTATAATCAACCAAAAAGTGTTCAACCGAACGGTGCGAAATCACCGCATCAGCCGGCGTTTGCTTGGGGATTGACTAGAAAATGTCAAACTTGAGTCTTTACGTCGATTTATTCCTACACTAACTATATTTAAATTTATTGATTTAAAGGTTGATTTTTTGTAACCGAGATGGTTCTCATTTGTCTGGCCATGTTCTTTAGAATTTGATATTTTTAGGATACTTTTTCCCTGATCACTAAATGTATCAAAGGCAATTTGTGTCTAGTGGCTTTTGACACAGAATAAATAGGAATTAAAGCTAGGCCAAATGAATGAGACGTTCTTTCGGTTCAAAAAAATCACTAAAGAGTGTCCAAATTTATTGCATGCTCTTCTCTATAGAGATCTACGCTTTGGAACATACATCAACTCTGTATTTTTTGACTGACCTTGACAAATTAAACTTAAAAAGTTAATTTTAATAAAATCTTTGAGTTTGGGAAAAGAAGAGAAGAAAACTTCTTTTCGAAATCACTTGAAAATTACATCTACGTTAAAACCTATTATAACCTTTCTGTCCTCCTAAAAAATGTCACTGACCTTATATCTACGTCTATCATAATTTGCATTTATTTATGGAAACAATTCGGTCTATTTTAGCGTGGGGTGTTCAAGCTTCGTATTAGTATATCAATACGTAATAAAAATGTCGCTACCAAAGTATTACATTGCCTATATGGCTTAAAGACCATAATCATGTAGGGACCAAATACAACAAATGTGCGTAATGTCTTGGGGTGACGGCGTATAAGTAACCTTGGGGTAAGCACCAAATCAAACTTACAGAACACACGATTTTTCGAAAGAATTTTGTATGTTTCTGTATTTCCCAATACTGTTAAGAAATAATTTTACATGGGTAACTCGATGTAATCCTTGCAAAACATCATAGAAGAATTCAAAAGCAAGAAGTTAAGCCACCAAATTAATCTAGTGATGAAATTCAATAGTATATTCCACAACTGTCACACAACGTCGTCTCGTCCCAAGGTAGGCAGAGCTTGTATTATGGGTTATAGACAACTAATAAACATATGTAACTAAGCAGTTTTTAAGTTAGCAAGATTTTAATTTAATTCACTAAAATCCCAGATTAAATCATTTGAAGCCAATTGAAAATAACGGCAGAACTGTATTCATATTTAAGTTTATAGAACATTTATCGCATTTGAATCCTGGGGCCCTAGACAAGTGGCAATCGCTCCGTGTATTTGTTACTCCGTGAAGATCTAAAAAAAAATAGGATAGGACTGGATGGACTATCATCCGCACCGTTCCACGCTGGCAGTGTGGCCAAGCAAAGCATCTGCGCTGCCAGTGTGGTGGTGCCTTAAAAAAGGAAAGCTTGAGAAGAAACTATTGGGTCTAGAAGCGTATATTTGTAAGGTTTGTAGCGTGCTCCTAGTCCCAGTTATTTCGGTGTGTATTGATGTTAGTCAGTCAATTTCTTCTTTTATATGCTTAAAATACCATAATTTGATAAAAACGACAACACTTGGCTTAAAATAAATGACAAAAGCTCGACTATTTTAATTTATGAAATTCTAGTCTAACCTATCTCTAAAAATATCAAACCTACAACTATTTCTACAAGATTAAAACCAGTTCAATATGTCAACCTTTATAATACTCTATTTTTCTTATCGTAGACTTTGTTTATGCATTGTTATTAGAATATCACGCACAAAATAATCTCAGGCAGGAGGTTGTTCTACGTTCAAATGGGTTAAACGTAGCTTTAGGCGAATTTATTTACATTATCAAACACGATTTACGCGTGTCCGGTTTAAATAACGTGTAAAGCTACAAATGGTTTTCCGATAAAAGTCAGAATACAAGTAGGTAAGGAATGAGGAAAATCCTACCCGGGGCGGTCGGGCCGGCACGTCTTCGCATGCCTAATTTAATCCTCGGCTTATTGAAATAAAAACGACATAGGTTTTCGACAGGTGCCGCGGGCGCTGCGGGGAGAGGGTCACAGGTGGCCCCGATGGTCGCAGCGTCGTTAAAATTTACATAAAGTCTCAATCCACGACGACGGGCGCCGCTGCCCACCCCACGTTTATGCTACATTTAGTAATTTTATGATAATTTCGAAAACCGTACCGCCACCCATCGCATTATACTAATAGAGGAATTCTCTCGAGCCCGAGAAAAAATTCGACCGCCTTCAAAATAATAAGTTTCGGTTAATAAATCGCATTCAGCGCGAAACGAACATAAATTTCTGGAAAAATTAATAGCAGATGTGTTGTTGAGTTGCACAGGGGACGCAACGAGGGCCAGCCGGGCCACTGCCCAGTGCGCTGTTACTGACTTTGAAACGCATAAATTCAGTCGTTACGTTTTGTTTTTTAGATATATTTTTGATTAATGGCGCATAAAATCGAAACGTTCACGCGTGGAATTTTTAATATTTTTGGAAACTTATTTTTTATTCACCCTCAACCAACATCCCTATTTTGGTGTTTCGGAAATTAGGGTGTTTGGAGGCTTTAATTAACGTGTTTACCAAAACGCACACCCTTATGCACAAACAATTGTGGAGATAGGTACTTTATACGCAGTTTAAATCAGAGGGGTATTAGTAGCGAAATAATTACACTTTCAAAATGAAATTTCATACGTAGGTAAGGTTAAGTAGAGTTATGATTTAATAACAACGTTGTGCTGACTGTTTAACGTGAGTTTATTGCGTTACTTGGTACCAACTAGAGCTCAACTTTGGTAAACAGTTTACTGCATCACATACCATGCTGTAAATGCTTTACTTGGAAGGCAATAAGGTTTATTATTACTTTGATCGCACTAACAATTCATAACATAGCACCTGTATGCGCAATTTTGTGAAAAAAATGTTGCTTAAAGTGCTCATTTGTGACAATAATCTTCTTTTGTTACAGTCTAACTTGACGCACCTGCCTCGTCATGAGTACGTGCCGGGCATAGGCATGGGCGTCGCCAAGTGCCCGTACGACCCTGCCGATAACTCCACAGCCCTATGGGTGGAGAGAGGCAACCCTGGAAGCCTACCTGCCTTGTACTCTGGCACTAATGCTGAGTTCACCAAGGCGGATACCGTCATCTTCAGAACGGATCTCCATAATTTGACGACGGGCCGACGCGAGTTTGCATTCAAAAGGACCCTGAAATATGATTCGAAGTGGCTTGACAGTGAGTACCTGTATATTTTTTAATATACTTTATTTATAACAAAAATTCTCGAAATTTTCATAGTAATGTCGGCAGGCTGGCTACATTATATAAAGAATTTATTATTGTTTTGTTGTGTACAGATAATTATTTTCAGCATTAAGGCCAAACTAGACTAAACCTAAGTCGGTAAGCACCGTAATAAAAACGACATGAAATATTTTTTGTTCTACAACAATGTGCCCACTTAACGTTTTTGGGGTAACATTTGGTGCTATAAAAAAGGTTATTATACCAGTCTAGTGTGGCTAATGACTAATGAGTTATACAGAACCCGACATTCCTAAGTACTAAATCGATATTTTCTGTCTGACTGACTCACAGTGGGTCAGTCAACCGAAGCAATATCGATATCGAGATTAAATCAATAATGAGCATGATCAGTGCTGGCCAACAATGGGTGAGCATCGTTAGGCTGAAAGCGAACCAGTAATAATATGGACAAATGTTATAATTATCGACGCTTACAGGGTTTACACGGAAATTGGCCTGTTTGCGATTAAACAACCGAAATTAAACAGTGTTCGCTCTAACGAGCAACAATGTCTCGGTTCTATGACACGGCTATTGCCGTTTAAGCCAAATTATTGTTGGTCCACATTTCAGTTGTGTTTAAATTGATTTGCGGCTAGTTTATAATAGTCATTAGTAGTATCATTGCGTAAACCAGATAGGGTTTACGACTCCTAACTATTTAACCTAAAAAAATCGAGTGTGCAAAAAATATTTTTTATAGGGCTTGATCAAATTATTTGAAGTGTTGATGTACCAAGGCATAACTATAAATAATCTAGATTCAAAATATTTTACTTTCTTAAAGTTAATCAAATATTTTCTTTTTTGCCTTTGCCTCTTGTTTGATCGGATTCTACAGTTCAAATATTCATTTTATTTTGCTAACATCGTATATTTATTATCACTGAAACATGTTTCGAGCGATAATCATTTCTAAGAAATTATTGCATATTCAACAATAACTTGTAAAAGGATTTTTATGAAATCGTGAATGATAAAATGTATATTGAAATAATAAACATTAGACCTTCTACAAGAAAATATCTTATTTTTATTTTTTTTTGTTGAATAAATGTGTTTCAAATCATTTTTATTATTTTTAATTTGCACTACAAAATGTCTATAAAACGTTTTCAAAATGAAATTAATATTTTATTAAGAATGTCTTTTTGGAGTAAACGGCCTAATTGTTCTGATTTTAGTACGAAATGAAAATTGGAACAATTGGGACTAACCCTTTTGCCCGTTAATTTGTGTAGCAGGGTAGGAGCGAAATAGAAATTACGTTTGTGTACAAATTTGCCTAATTTTCGTTAATATTGCTCTGTTCATTACACTCGGTCCTTTATTACTAACGTTTCGAATGCCACTAACAGTTAATTATTTTCATTTAATTTTCATTTCTCCTGGAAACCCTTTTTAGTATTCATCCTATTTTCTAAGTTTTGTTTTGAATAAATTTGTTCCTTGTTTTGAGATGCCATTATTGTCAGAATAGCAAAATATTACATCGATAGAACTTTATTTTTTATTTTATTTATATTTTTAATTGATCGTTAAAATTTACACACAATCCAAAAACCGTGTTTTAACTACTATGATATAAACTTGACTGCAATCCCACCATTTTGTAAGCGTTGATGCAATCGTTTATGACAAATCGCACTAGTTTATTAAGAGCCTATTCACTCGAGCTTTGAAAACATATAAATTATAATCGGAAGACCGCTGGCAGGCAAATTCCTCCAGTCTTCGATGTATACACAGTATATTTAAACGACCAATTAAATTCATTTATTTATTTTTTAAAAAATGAGATACGGTTGAATATAATACAGAGCTTTTAAAAAACATTGGCGTTAATGTCAATAATATTTTATTTTGACAGATTCTGTCTTGCACTGAACTTAGTTATCGATCCTCCAATAAATAATAATAGTGTAGACCGTTTATGAGGCATTGTTATTAGTATCACGTACATGATATTCATCAAATGAGGGTTTATCACCACTATTCATTAAACGAAGCAGAATTTATAGGCGTAATAATTTTAAAAGTTCCGAAACCTTATTACTTATTAAAGTTTCTATCTTAAAGCTTATGTTGCTTCCATTGTAGCGTATGCTATATATGGTATTATTCAACAATGTGAATAGAGATATTATTGGGAGTAAGGCGCGCGTCCGTATTCTGTAATCCGTGCCACGTGGCGTTTTCATTATAGGACCAACAAATAAGCACTTATTAATGCTGGCTATAAACGTCCCATGCGACGTAATTGTCACCCACGGTTTCATCTAATATTTATCGCATATCACATGGAATAACAGCAATTTGATATTGTGGAATTAACTCTGATTGTGGGAACGTACGCTTGCACGAATATAAAATACACTAAACAGACTGATATTCAGAATTAACGAAATTATAATATAACATTGCAACGTGATTACTGTAATTCAACTTAATAAACACGCTATTTAACGGAAATTATATCGCTTATTATTTATTTAAAACTGACACAGAAGTTAGTTTAAAACTAGAGTAATTTAAAGTGTTTTATTGTAGGCTATCAATTACCTACGTTCAACTTTTAAATGTCGAAAAGTTTTAGTCATTGCCTCTATTCATGAAACATGTTAATAACTAAGTATAATTTTGTTCCAGAACCGAATTTCGTGGGCTCCTTCGATGTTGGTGACTACGTTCTATTTTTCTTCCGTGAGACCGCTGTGGAATACATCAACTGTGGCAAAGCCGTCTACTCCAGGGTCGCAAGAGTCTGCAAGAGAGACACTGGTGGCAAGAATATTCTCAGTCAAAACTGGGCCACGTATTTGAAGGCTAGACTCAACTGCAGCATACCTGGAGAGTTTCCCTTCTACTTCAATGAAATACGTAAGTTTTGTTTTTCATTGTTACTCTAGAATGTTCAAAATAGTTACATATCTTTGCCTAAGTCATTTTAATTTTGTTTATTACGATATTTATTGGTCATTTGTATTCATAGTATTCTAACTCTGTAGATACTACTTAAATACCAAATCTCCTCAGAACATTATCGGTAAAGAAACCATCTATGCACACATCAATATTTCCCCACCATTTTAGCTCAAGACGCTTGTCGAATTTCGACTTACCGTTCTACACACAAATATTGACTGTCAGTCTAGCGCAAACATTTCGAGTTCCAAATTCAAAATTGCATAGTACGATTTTACGAGAGTCTAGTCGATTCCGCTCTGCTCTTGGGCACGGGACCTCCCAGACTGTGTTCATATAATATTAACGGCCGGGGTTCGCGCCGTCGCACGGTTTTTCACGCGGACCCACTACCGTCAATGCATTACTCATGAGAGTGTAATAGGTACTCAAGTGCTCAGTATTTGCTATACCTCTGTTATTTACATGTCTGTTCGAGCAATTAGGTTCGCACCCGAAGTCGGTGAACGTTTTTCCCTGAATAGGGTCCCATTCGAAGGTACAATAGAAAGAATTCGGGCTATAAAGATTCCTTTCGTGTTTATTTTTCTTCTGGCATAAAATGTTGTCCTGAAATTGCTTATCTACACAATGATCTTCTTTATATGGAGTCGAATATCTAGAATGGCTATTTACGTTCCAATAGTTTGAGGGAAAATGGGGTGTATGTTTTTGAATAAGATGCTATTATTGAAGAAATCCTTTTTATAATCATTGTTAATTTGCAAGGCAAACGGACATGTATTTGGTATCAATATTGCCATTAACTAGTACCAAAGTTCCGCATCTTAACCAAAAGCTTATGAGCTCACAGCTCTTTGAAGGCCATAGAAGACATCTCAAAGAGATGTTTAGTACTTAACAGACGGTCGTACGGCAAGGTACTACAGCTCGCCGTCCGCAAACTCTTGACTATGGTGACCGGTTGTCTTAAATAGAACTCGTGGCTAGAATGATAACAACCATACGGGTCGATCAATACCTAAAGTTTAACAAATCTTGAGGTCTCTTTTTGGATGGGGGACCATTTTAACAAATTGAGATTCCTCTAAACCATCGAAAAGTGCGTTAAGCCATTATTTCTGGCGGTCATTTAGACTAGATAGCTAGATCTTTAACAGTCGTTACGGATAGTCAGTAGCTAGAAAATCTGAAACCAATTTAGGAAAGGGGCATTGTGTTCCCCCATTATTGGGTTTTGGAGGCAAGATAGACGGATGTACATCATGGAGTCGAACCAAATGCGTCTAAATAACAATTCAGACGCATTTCGTTGGCCTGGAAGCTCCAAAATAGTTGGAAAAAGTCTAAGCAAATATAGATTTATTTTTTTATTTTACTATTTATCTCCACAGATCTCGATTATTTGCACTATGTCTAGGTACCGGCCACCTTAGGCCGGGCTTGCGGACGGTGAGCTCTGGGTACGCATTGGGTAGCTCGCCGTCCGGCCGTTTGGTAATCGTCCGGACCAAGCCCAGTCGTCGACGGCGCGCACTGTTCCCGCGCACCTCAAGGAGTTGTCAGCAACCGTAGGGACCCTGCAGAAGGGTCGAAGCCAATTAGGGCCACGGGTTTGCGTCTGAAAAGGAAGGCTCTGGCCCTAGTATGTATGGCGATGTAGGAACGGGGTAGGTTGTTTAGTCAGTAAGAGTCTGACACTTGTTTTCCGCTCCACCCAAGAGCGGGACTCGTCATTGGATGATTTTTACCTACCATTAAAAAAAAACTATGTCTAGGTATAATTTATCTATAACGTATAATGTATGTTTTTAGAAATATATAATCAAGTATGTTTATCAGCTGATGAGTACTCGTAACACAAACTCAGTTTAGTTAGGGACTAGATGGCATTATGCGAAATTTACGAAATTTGCGAAATATTATTATATTACATTAAATAAAAGTTATTATTATCCTTCATGACGGCGCTTGATAAGTTTTAGCTTACTTGTCCAATATCTAAATATTTAATTTCAATTACATTTACAGCCTCTTTGTTTTAAGTTTTATTAAAACTTTTAAATTAAAACTCTTTGCTCAGATTTCATTTATAAATTATCCATATCACAATAAAAACATTGAACCCGAAGTTTATCTTGTCCACTTCGTAATCTACATGTTATAATTTAATTTAGAACTTTTATTAAATTTGTATTCAATTCAAATTTATGTAATACGCTTTGAAACGAAAATGAACCTGAATTATGAACTCGAAAGTATGATATTTTAGTTAGACCATAAATATACATAAAATCAGTTAGGGAAATTTTAAATCTTTATTAAAGTTGGTTGGCAAGCTGTTACCAGCGGTTTTACCCGCGTGATAGTAGAAAATTTACCCATGGGAACATATTCTAGGAGTAAAAAATCCTATGAATTTCGTTCGACCGTTCAAGTGTGAAGAAGTAACAAACACACACAAAGTTTCGCTTTTATTAATAGTGGTGTTTTTTATTTATTTATTTAATCTTCATGTATAGTAGTGGTACATAGGCGGACTTAATGCAACAAGGCATTATCTACCAGTCAACCAGTATTCAGTGTTTTTGAGGCATGAAATCATCTTAGGTATGAGTTCTCTCACTCTAGGGTGTAGCAGAAGGGTCATTATGGCCTTATCAATCAGCTTTTTCAATTTTCTCACCGCTGGGACTCAGGTCTCCTCTTTGGGTTAGGGAAAATCCATTAAAACGCACTAGGCCCATGTGCCGATTATGCCCGATTTTGATAGCAGAAGGGTATGTCAGACTTTTACTGACTAAAACCATAGGTACGTCGATTTTCCTTCAGTTGACTATTGCGTGGTTTGTGTATTAGTGTTATAGTTTTTTTTTTTTATGTGGGAAATCATCCAATGAGAATAAGGATATCAGACTTTTACGGGTGTATTACTGTAGTGAAAAAAGAAATATATCTAGCATTTAATTTATTATGATTAGAGTAGTTACCAAATAAAAACAAAAATATTTAGAAGCCTTAAAAACGCGCAAGCACTCAGCAACAGCGCAGAGTCGATGCATGAACTTAACTAAATTTTACCGCAACGCGTTTACATAAAACTACTGAGCGAAACCCACATACATTCATAACATCCTGGCTTCTCCCATAGGAGTAAACAAACTAGAGGACATGTGCCACCATCTTTAAATACTGCTTTTGCTTTTTCCGCAAACATGAACCTTATTGTAAAGGAGTGCCGGCAGTAATACACGGACAACCTTTTTGAATGATATGGAAAATATTTAGAGAAGTGAAATCGAGATGCACTGTATTTTATTGATGTTCTTGTAAAGATATATTTAGGTACCTAAAAACTTGGTTTAAATGGTAACTTTTTGATATTTTTTGTAAATAGGTAGTTTGACTTCATTTTTGAAGACAAGTTTTGACAATATGTGACGGTAGATGTAAATAAACAAACGCAGTCATACACAAAACATCACACTATATGGACAACTATTTGTTTTAAAATATAATTTAGTATTTTAACATTTTGAGTTTTAGAAAGTGGCACATAAAAAAAAATTATAAAATTAGGACAACTGTCTCCTGAAATAGAGATAATAACTACCTAGTTCAAGAGCTAGAGTTTATTACGCCACAGTGACATTTAACATCATTATTATATAATAATATGTAACTTATTCTATTCCATCAGAGAGCATCTACAAAGTTCCCGGCGATGACAGCCGGTTCTACGGCGTCTTCACGACCGCCTCAACTGGCCTCATGGGTTCTGCCATCTGCACCTTCACCATCGGAGACATACAGAAAGCTTTTGAAGGAAAGTTCAAAGAACAAGCGTCTTCAAGCTCTGCATGGTTGCCAGTCATCAGCAGTAAGGTTCCAGAGCCCAGACCTGGGACCTGTGTGAATGACACTTCATCTTTACCTGATACAGTATTGAATTTTATAAGGTAAGTGTACTTTATTATTACGCTTTTTATATTTGATACAACACAAACATCATCATCATCTCATACATAACTTAAAATATTTGCGAAATTCTTCATTGGCAGAAATGAATATACCTAAGTTCACTTAAATCTTAGGTTCTATCATCCATCGAAGACACTAATCTACATGGTTTTTGTATGATTTGACCATTACCTCTAAGTTTGAATCGATGTTTCTTCACAGGGTAGTCAGCTAGGAAACACTAACAAGAAAAAATTACGTTTATAATTTGGTCACTAAATTCTAACAGACTATTTAAGTAATTAAAGTAAAAGTCGTCAGTAAATGAAAATAAAACTACTAAACTTCACATCTCACACTTACAGATTATCGGGATTTCGAACGCATTGTTCAGTTTATTCATTAAAAAAAGGCGCCTCGTACGAAGCAGGGAATTAATTTATTTTCAAAACGGCCGAGCAGCCGGATACGCAAGAGGAACAAAAGGCGAAGCTGTCGTTATTGTAACAAGCGTGCCGGACGTAAACAAAGTAGAAAATCGTCACTTAAAAACGCGAAACACGATCCTGTCGCCGACGAGGTCTCTAGCGATTCCAGAATTCCACGCTCATTGAAATCCACAGGCACTTTTATCTGGCGACACGTCCTGTTAATTATCCGACGCTCTCACCCCGAGAGCGTTCAATTATTTTTTTTCCCGCTTTTCCATGATCCTCATGTGGAAACGTTGAGATTTTAACACTTCACCTGAACCAGTCTGCTGAAAATAGTATAACATTTTTTATTCATAACGAGTGGAGGTTTTAATTAAATGAATGGTATTTTGTTGTTGGCATCGAAGCAAAGACTGTATTGTGCAGCACATTCGTGCTGGCGACATTATCGTCGCGAACGATTGTCGCCGGCCGTCGACGACGCGACGAAACCTTATTGTTATCAACATGCTTGTAATGTTTCCGTCGTTACGCTCCGTTGACTTTTCCTTTATTAGACACCTTTACGCGCTGCATTGTCACTGAATAAATATATTTCGAAATATGAATTTAAATTTGATGAGTTTGAACGCTGCCAATGTGTCAATAAATTCATATTCAAAATATATTTTGCGGTCTGACTAAAAATTGAATGCTACATAACCTTTATGATAAATGAAACCTTCCACTCTATTCATACTGACTTTCAAAAGTCCTTCAACTAAAGTGGAATTACAGACTACTAACTCTTTGTGCTTTCTCTTCATTGACAAACTCATAAACTCCATATATTAAAAAAGAAGGTACTGCCAAACAAACAACTGCCAAAATAATTATAACTAGACTATACTATTTCACAGCTGGGCAAAAACCTGCCTCCATTCCTTCTATCGATTTCGGCTCTGGCCATTTCTGTCCAATCTGTAAGGAAGATACGTATTTGAGTCGTCCCGTCATCTTATTTGTGGTCTGCCGCAACATCGTTCTGCGATTTCAGAGCTCCAATTTTGCGTTTGATGGGTCTATCGGCCAATAGTCGTTCGTCAGACATATACAGCACAGTCCTACTTAGACTGGGTAGTCTTTTGAGCCACGTCAGTAATCTTCATTTTAAGTAATAACTTCGGTAAAAGTTAACCTAGCTCTAAACGTAAACAACACTAGTAGAGCTTGGTAAATATGTTATCAAAAATTTTACAGCGAATCTGTCATGCTCCAATGGGCTTAAGAAGTAGTCAGAAAGTAGTCGCCTCTTTTTCAACAATGTTTTTTCTTACCTAGAACGGTTTTTTGCAAATGTGTTTAGCGTCAAGCTTCCCACTATCATTAAATCTACCAGGGACACAGAATCAGTACAGAGGTAATTGCAACTTTCTCAACAATTTTATCTCTTACCTAGAACGATTTTGCGCAAATGTTTTGCTTCCTGCTTTCAATCTACCAGGAACACAGAATTAGTGCAGAGGTAGAACTTGCAACATTCTAAACAAAATTTTCTTTTAACAGATCCCATCCATTAATGGACAGCGCCGTCTCCCATGAGAATGAGAAGCCCATCTACTACAAGAGAGACCTGTTCTTTACGAGGCTGGTGGTGGACAAAGTCAAAGTCGACATGATGGGACACCCGCTTGAATATACAGTTTATTATGCGGGCACAAGTAAGTACATTTATTTTGACATCATAATCATTATTTCAGTTAAAAGACGTCCACTGTTGGACATAGACCTCCCCCAGCAATAAACGGTCCTGTGCGTCTCGCATCTATTGGATTCCAGCAACCCTTACCAATGTCATCGGTTTACCTTGTGGGAGGCCTGCCAACACTGCACCTTTCGGTCCAATAGTCATCGGTTTTGAGTTCAATATATATTATACTAGCTTTTGTCAGCGGCTTCGCCCGCGTACATAAAATATAGCCTATGTCACTCAGGAGTAAAGCAGCTTTCTATTGTTGCTAAAATTTCTCCAATCGGACCAGTAGTTCCAGAGATTACCTCCTACAAAAAAACAAACTTTACCTCTTTATTATATTAGTGTGTCCTGCCCATTGCCACTTAAGTGCGGCGAATCTTTTATTTTGTAGTATATTTGCTGGCAGACAGAGTAACCGATTTTGGTGAATTTTGTAACGGAATAAACTTGAAACTCAAGGGAGAATATAGGCTGCTTTTTATTTGACTTTTGACTTCGACTTCGCGTCCACAATGACTGACATTCACACAGACTAAGTCGAAGACAAAATCTAGTTTTGTATAATAAAGATTTTAGAAAATCGTTCGGATCTTTTTCAATTTTACAGTGGAGTGTGGTTTAGTTCTAAAGATGGACAGAATACATTGTTTTGCAGAAATCAGTAAGAAAAAACTAGAGCTTTCTTTTAGATTTATTTTTTATTTTGTTAATGTATGTAGGCCTACTTTAAGAAATTTCTATCTTCGAATAACTGAAATATGGTGCTATGTTTCCAATCGATCCTTCACCCATTATAATAATATTAAAGTTTATTTTCATTTTATGTCGCCTTACCTCTACTCTTACAGGTAAAAGGGACTTAATATGACTTCCCATTTGCCAAATATTGTAATCTTTTAGTCACCTCTTTCCTGAAAAGATCGGGCCCCCAAACCGTAGCAAGGGTCCACATCGCACGTAAAATCTGTACAAGAACCCATAAAACATCCAATGTATGCAAATTTTACTCATCCTAATGGAAAAACCGGATACCTAAAAATACATGGGCACTTATATCGGAGCATATTCCATTCCTTTGTTAACCAAGAGTAATAGCACTTTTATGGATCTGAAAAATAAAGCATTAGGTACGTAGACGACCAATGGTTGAAACAATTAGCGAATTCCGAAACGCAAAGCAACGCTCCGAACAATCAGTGCACGGATACGCCAGGACATAAAATTTCATAAAAGCTCACGAATTAAAAAATGCCTTCCACTGGGAAATTAAAAAGTGGTGGCGAGTGAAAGTGGCACAAAGGCCATAATTCGTCTCGCCCATGACGGCTGCATGTCCGTCTGGATGCCAGCGCTGTCCCACCCCTCATACCATGAAACAGGGGATTTAGCTCAAAACATGAAAAACCGATTATACGTTCATTGTTTGTAGCAAAATGGCGTGCAAAACTCTATGGTTTAAGCGCTTTTGGTACTTCAATTTTATTGACTCCTAAAAAGCTCGCGCTAAAGCTTGTAAATCCCTACACTACAATCAAAATATCCATAGCACAGGTAAACGGTTCGTTGGCTAAAAAACAAACAATGAGATTGTAACGCTAACATCATTACGCTGTGTAACATGTTTTGGAAGGCTTTCAAATTCTTATCGCTTCGTTTTAAAACAACAGGCAACAATTAAGATTGTAATAGGCATTACGCACTCTCGCAAATGTATCTCGTCGTTTATTCTGTCCACATTTTCGTAGCGTGTGCGGCGTAGCATCACAGTGTCGTAGCGTTGTAGCGTCGTAGCCATGGTATGTGCGCGCGGTTCGCTGTAGACCACAGAGATTCAACGTCACATTTCTATTGCCGCATAAATTCGGCCGCCACCGCCGTTCTCTAAACAACGCCTCCAAGTGGTAATTTTCGCCTATGTTGTTGCAATTTTCACCAATTTTCTCGAAAATCGTTCCCGACCGAACCGCCCTGCCGAGTGGATTAAACTCACGTAGATATCTAACGAAGGGGAGTTCGTTTACGGAACAACTTTTACGAAAGGAGAAGCTACGTTTGAGTTGGCGTTTGAAATGCTTGTGTGTAGAATATTAAATTGTTTAAACGTTACCTTTGACGCACCCCACCCGTAGCATAGCCACGTACCATGATAATTACTCTAACTTACAATATAACTTTGTTTCAGTGCTGTAAGACTAACTAAGACTGTTTTCCCGAGCACTATTAATAATGCTAACATTTTAGGAAACAAAGAGACTACGAAGCAATAGTTTTAAGCAACAGTGTGTTGCACAGTACAATATACGTCGGTGTGTATTCACAACCGCAGAGGAAAGGGTAGCGTCCGAAAATCCGAAGCGCTCTTAGTTCACTATTATTTACACTCGAGCGCAAAATAAGTTGCACGAAATTCCGTCACAAAGAGCCCGAGGCGTGCCGTGAAAAAGGACAGTTTACTCTTTCAATAAAGAGCGCGCTCGTGCGCTGGCGTCTACCGCGATATTGCCTCGCCGCTTACTCCATTTTGAGTACTTACCGCTTATAATATGCATTAAACTGCACTGGCAGAAAGTTGTAGCGGCGCTCGAGGTGCTAGCAGACAATGAGAAATGAGCGTATGATGCTCCCGCAATGCGGGCCCCACGTCTCGCCTCATTCCATTTGTTTTATCACGCCTAAATCACTGTTGCCAGACAACTTCTGAACGCCCCGCCGAGGTTGATAAAAGTTTGACAGCGGCTGTCGCGTACACACCAGGGATCGTGTTTGTCAATGAAAGGAAACGGAGGTATCAAAGACGTTAAGAGTATTTAGAAGTTAACGAAGTTAATTAAATTCACCGAGTTAGACGTCGCCGCCAACACTCTTTAGTATCAAGGGCGCCTTTGTAAACAAATGTACATATTAATGTTAACGTATCACATGAATACAGACTCAGTTAACAACTCCGAACGTAATTACGGCGCGTTTGTTGTAAAAAAAAACAAAAGATATTGTTTGTTTTTTTGGGTTCCATACCTGAAAAAAAAACCCTCTTAATTATTATTACTTTGTTAACCACCTGTCTGTCTGCTAAGAACCATAATCTAAGGAAGGCGTGGAAAATTCGAGTTGAAATTAAAACTACTCAGATCCGCAGTCTCCGAAAGCTTTGAAAAAATCATATTTCCCAAAATTAAAAAAAAGAATATACGGCCGTTTATGTTGCAGAAAATAAGATTTGACTTTCTCAAAGAAACCAAAATAATAGAGTACTTTCCGTTGACCTATAATCCTGAAATTTTAAAACAAAATAAAACACTAAAAACTGTAAATTTGAAACCGCGTCACAAAAAAAAACGTTTCGGAAGAATCTTCGGGCCTTAGGCTTAACACGAAACCCTCAGCGAACCACTCCGACTCACACTTGGCCTTTTTTGTTGGCTTTCACGAAAAAGTTGTTGCAACCGATACTAAAAACTGAATACAGGAAATCAAATTGCAAGTAAGGGTCAGCTTTGACAGCGGCGGTACTGGCCTGCTATTAAAAACGATTTAAAATTCACAGAAGGCTTAACTGCCGAACCGCGTTGGAAACGTCACAGCAATTTGATGACGTAATTATGTAAGCTCAGAGTCACAAAACGCTAACCCTTTGATATTTTGATAGATACGTAGGTATGTTAGTTCTGCAGAGCGTACATTCGAGTTAGTAAAACCACTTTTCAGAAACTCTGTTGTAACTCGATTAAAATATAGTCTGTATTCATCGTATGTTAGGATTTCAGTTTGTCAATTTTCGTAATAATATTCTGTCTTTTGTATTAGATCAATTTGTGACAATGAGTAACGTAAAATGATTACTCATCACATTTCAAGACCTAAAACCTTATTTAGCTACCGACGGGTATATACCTCCCTTTATCCGATTATGTACCGAGTTCCGAACAAACGCTTCCATTCTCGAGGAACTGGATGTCAAGGAACGCTTCTACGCTGTGTGCAGTAGTATTTTTAAATATTTTGGCCATATTTGTCGATGTGGAATCAACCCCATCGAATACCTTGGGCAACGAGGGAAAGTGGTCAGATCACCGAAGCGATGGATTGACCAAATCAAAAAGCAGTCGCGGCCCTATTGAACAAATACGCCCGGTTGACTGCCAGCTGGCAAAACTGGCAGGAAGTCGTACGGCCCTAACAGCTTCTAGAGAGCTACCTTTACGGTAACCACGACTTCTCTGGCAATGGTGAAACGACCAAGAAGAAAGATATGACTAGCTATGTAGTTATTATGACTGCGTATTATAAATAAGCTCTATTTTCTCGATAAAACTAATAAATTGCTCCGAACAGCTTTATTTATCCCCCCCCTCTAGTATGAGGCCCGTAATAATTCTTAAATAACTTACCTTGCATAAAATGTAGCGATACGAGCGTATATCGCTCTTATAAGTATCGGAAACCCATTTGCCTAAGTGCATGAAGTCCAAGTTTTGCCATAAACATGAAATGCGGTCCATGCAAAATGATATGTTAAGGTGTAGGTGAGGTATGGCGGACAAGCCGGGTTTATGTAGAGCAAGTTGCCGTTCCGCCGGCAATCGTGAGGAGTTACCGGGAGACTCCCCAACGTGGCATAGCTTCGTGGTTCATCGACGTGCATTGCCCACAGGACGAAAATGAACAATATTTATTGCCGAGTTGCGGTACGATATGCCGGAACGGAATTTCCGAAGTAATTTATAGTTTGCAACACCTTGCCTTCGTTGCTCCGTTCCCAACTCGTGCCATGGTTCAATTTTGATTTCGCGTCGAGCATAGAGGAAAATTCTTTAAATTGTTCTAAATCACTTGCTAGTTCGGACCGCTCGCTATTTACGGAATACAAATAAAAAAAAGAATTGTGAAATCTTCGTGTCGTGTCGCCTACGGGGACGAAGGTCCAATCAAATTGAAAATACATTAATTATTCCATTACGAATATATCACAGACAAGAGAAAATTCAATCTGGGTTCGTCGCGCCGCATTTGAGAACCATTTATAAAACGATTGCGCCTTCACACAAACACAAAGCAATTAGTTATACCTATAATTAGCATTCGAATCGCGTTCACCGGGAATAAACATTGATTTTTTATTCCCCCAAAATGGAGGGAGCCCGCAGTTCCGGATGAGATTGGGAATACTAATGTGTTCACTTTTGAACGGTTATTCGCGCCCCGCTAACGCCCAACGTTTTTTGCATAAAACATCTCATCAAAGGATTGCTTAGGTCCCGCAGTATATTGAATATCAAAAGGTGCACGAACGGAAAAGTTTCGGGAGGTGAAGCGGTCGCGGCATCCCTAATATCGGACACCGTGAAAGCCTTCTTTAAAAATACACCTTTGAAACGTGTTGGGAATAATCGTTCGTTCAACTAAAGAATGTTTATCTAGTAAATCGAAAATGTATTTGAAGATAAAGTTTGAAACTTTTTGATTACTCGACTACAAACTTTAAAGTTGAATAAAATTTACAGTTTTTATGAGTAAAGTTTCATGGAACGTGTTGGGTATACAAAATCAAATGCAAATCGTGTAAATGTTTAAACCAAACGTTACATTATCAATTGTATGGCTTAATTGATTGATCGAACGCGTCCTTGTAAAGAGCTTTCAAACTATACAGAAACAACAACAACTTCAGAATGGGTGTTATTGGAAGTTTGACGTTCTAGTTATAACCACATACTTGAAGACCCAATTATGCATATTGATTGAAAAAATAAATCGGTTTAGGAGATTCATGAACGTAAAATTTTCTTGGGACGAATCTCGTAAAAGTCAGCAGAGCTCGTAGGCAAACGTTAAAAACCCACGTCTCTCGATTTACGGCACCTATAAAATACATATTGCGATTCGTGATAAAAGTTCTTGCCGAATTCGTTCATACCGCCAATCGCTGAATTTATCTGGCCTGTCTATGAAATACATTTCGGAGCTTCCATAGCGACCAATAGCCGCAGCATTGGATACCGCCTATATCAATATTTTAGCGTAGTGAAATATTCTTGAAATATTTATTAGCAGTTTCAACATTTAAATCAAATTTAGGGAGCCAAAAATGACATAAGTACTTGCTAAAGTTATTGGAAGTAAAACAGGAAAAAAATTACACAATAACAAAACTCTTAGCGACACTCCCCCTCGGAGTTTACAATACACTGCCACCCTGAAATATTATGCAGTAAATTTAGTTGCAGGTGCTGAAATGTATAAAATACAAAAGGTAAAAAAACGTCATGGTGTAAACGTCGAGATGAGGGGAACCCGACCGATCTCTAACTGGTAAAATCTATACGTTAAACGCGGACTTTTTTTATGAAAAGCAATAAAGATGTTAGAGCTACTTTGTGTTTGGGAATTTATACCACTTGGAGGAATAAAACTTATATTGTTCGGAGATCGCAAAAAAGTTTTCACTTAGGCCTGTCGAAGCGAAATCTTTATTGGATTGCGGGATTATTTCTTTTGAGGTTGCGGTCGGGAGACGTCGTGATCGCTCGCAAGGAAAATGATATGAAAGATAATAATTAAAGAGTTGTCATACTTTAGATTACTTTGGACTTGTTTGAACTGATAAATATCAATCTTAATCTTAGTTTTGTTACTATTTTGATGTACAATAAAGTTTAGTCTCATAAACTTTAACTTTTCTCTTAAACTTTTTTCTAGATACGAAATCATCCAATAACTTCGCTCACTCTAGGGTGGAGAAAAAGAGCTTATGAGATTCTCGCCCTAAGTGGATTCAGACAGTGTGTCACACTTTTACTGACTAAAAATCTACTCCATCCTTCTTCGTTACTTGTTACTTGGGCCGAGTCTTTCATTTCAGAAGCAGCCCCTTGGCCCTAATAGGCCTGAAACCTTGGGTTTGTATGAAAGAAATATACATTTGCCCAGAAAATGATTTAGGCTTGGAAAAAAACCTGTGGCCTTAATAATCCTGTTAATTTGTATGTTTGATATGCCGCTAGCGTTGTGGTGACAACGCATCGGTAGTTTTCTTTGACATTTCAGACAGTGCTTCCTTGTTTGCCATTTTCACTGGGCGTTTCCTTATGAAATTCGTTATTGTTTAGGCGAGGGTGGTCTTTGGGGAGCAGACCCGTCCGTCCACGTCCAATGTGGGATTGTTTAATTATTTTGCTCGGCCCAACCGTGATCGGAATTAATCACTAGAAGTAAATTTATTTATAGACCACCAGTGGATTGTAGATCGAGCATATCTACGTATACAATTATGTATGTGTTCCAATTAAGTTCGTTAACTTGAACCCCGTGGGGGAATAAATTATCCGTCTAAATTCAGTATTTAGGCATACCTAGATAGAAAACAATTGATCTTGGTTTACCCAAAAGTTATAACATTTTTTAAACCTTCACACAACGCCATCTAGTAGCAAACTAAGCAGAGCTTTTGCTATGAGAACTAGACCACTAATATATTTTTTTTAATACTTACGTATTATGAATATTTTAGATCCAGACACAGAAGAAATGATCGTGCTCATATCACAAACATTTGTCCTGTATGGTAAACGAACGCACAACCCCCATAGCAGTCAGGGCTGCTGCCCACTGGACTAGGAGGCCTTTCGTAATAAAAAAAAGAAGAAGTAGTAAATTATGTAATTGTGACAGCATTCTCATGTTCTTCATTAGACAATAGACAGAGGGTCTTGTCACTCATAATTTAGCATGCGTAGATACCCATTTCTTATAAAGTATCCTTTCACCCTTTTGGCGCGGATGACTGCAATGAAATTGAATGGACTATGTTTTTGCGAAATTATTATCTAGCTAAATGAGTGATACTTTGAGATCATTCTTTGAAACCGAGACCGTGTCCTATTTATCTAGCGTAGATTTCCTTACTTATTTAGTTTTGTTAGCAACAGTGTGCATATGAGTTCCTTTGATACATTTAGTGTTCGACGAAAAATTGTAAAGAAAAACTAGGCCAGATGAATGAGACATCCTATCGGTTTCAAAAAATTACCTTTTGCTAAATTTTGATGGATCTTAGGTCAAGTTGTTCAAGATTTAGGATAGGTTGAAAAAGCTGTCTTGCTAAAACGGTTTCAAATGTTGAAGTTCGCGACTACACTCCATCCCATTGGTATACACTCATTAACCTCCCCCTTCCCCAAATACACAAACATGAACTTGCTTTCTTCCCTAATTACCCCACGAAAACTGAAAGCGAAAGGTCTTAACCCACTTAGTCGTCCAATATCCCCCTCATTGCTATGTCACAGCAGATAGTGTGACGGGTAAAGCTTAAAACATGTAACACTGTTTCTCGTAAACAGATTTGAGTTGGGTACCTTGTACCACCTCCCCACATTTGCTTGCAGACAAGTTTGTTGAATGCTTTCTCGTGTACCAGCTATTATCGCATCAAGATACTTGTGCGTCAAATGCGGAGACACTGTTGAGTTGAGAATATTATCATTGTAAGATATTTTGTTAGTGGTTTCTGCCTTCTATTTGAGCTTTTCGTTTATGTCAAGTTTCTACTTTCGTTTTTATTCAATAAAATGCTGGCGGGTCTGTTCATCTGATTGCGCAGAGTACTCGATGTAAACGAGAACACTGTGCTAGTTACCAATGCTCTTGAAGCTCTGAGCCTGATCATAGTGCTATATTTAAAATACGTACTACAGTTTGAGTTGTAGCATAAAGCAGAATGTCAAATTGTAGCAAATATCAGTTTCAGTGGTTAAATAACTTCCCAAACCGATAAATATTATAAATGTATATTTAACCATTTTCGCGAGCATTTGCCAAAGCACTTTTTAAAGTAAACTAACATATTGTGTCAAGGCTTTGACAGGGGGCTCAAAAAAGTGTTGTGTGCAAGTTGTGAAATATTTTATTATTAAAATAATACATATTTTTGTACTAAAAAATAAAAAAAAATAAAAAATATTATTGAAATATTAAGTACTGCGCTATCCACCGAGAATTTGACCATATAATGAAATATTATACAAATAGCATAGAAAGCTGTATTAATTTCGAACTGGATATATTTTTATAAATCATTTTAACTCCTATCCAAATTCCGAAAACTATGTGTATAGAATATCTACACCTTTTAAAATAATTTTAATACAAAATCCGATTCCCTATTAATCTACTCCTTCACTAAAAGGCTGACACCACACTTAACCAATCCTATCGCTTTGAAATCACGCAACGCAACGAATTCCACAACCAACGCGTTCCAATTACGGAGTTCCTTACGATATTCAGGAAACACAATTACCGTGCGTTGGTTCCGTGGTTCCATCACTCAGGACTGCGCACACGATGTTAATGGTGCCAGTGTCACGCTGGTGTGCCATCTTGTTACTTATCGCTCTAATCTCGCTAATTCTATGTGAAAATGCCAAGTGCTTTAAGCTCAAAAGGATAGAATTTTGCACTAGAATTTGTTTCATGGTCTTATTGGTATATTTTTAAGGATTATTACTACCGTAATCTAACTTCTCAACGACTAGAACCTTACCGATTATATCCTTCCAATATCTTCTATCTTTCCTTCTATGTTTTTGTTCAGTCTTTATTGAAGTCAAACTCATTTCGTCAAGGGAACTTTACGTAAGAGGTTCATATTTTGTTTATTTTAGTTTTCTATTTTCTTTCATATTATGTCTCAGTATAATGGGCTTACATGATTAGAGAAAATTGAAATATATGTAGCCTGTGGGCTGTGACAATATAGCTTAACTCTTATGACTATTAGAAAAGTTTACAGTAAAAAAAACTTTTTACAAAAAAAAAACCGCCTTCAAAAAAAGCCAAACGACAAAAGTTCCTACACTAAAAAGTTAAAAATAAAAATTTGAATTGCTGTAAAGAAACTTAATTTATAGGTAAACTTATTTGACATTAATATTTTGCAAATATTCAAAATTTATTACTTCTTTTTGAAGTCGGTGCCAGCATTTTTATTGTTGTAACTTAATGTTAGGTAGCTTTGCTTGTGCTTGCAATGCTTAAACATTTTCAATGTACTTAAAATGTTGCAGAAGGTTTTTGTAAGTATATATTTTTTATTTTTAAAAAAATGTGCAAATCGGATGATTTTTTTAGAGAAGTCTAATATGTATTTATGTCTTAGTTAAGTATTATATATTTGAGTATGCAAATAGGTACTAAGTAGTTTTATAGTTAAGTTAGAGGTAGTTTTTCAAGGGATTGTTGCCCATTCGTAATTCCTTGCCTTGGCTGGCACCGACTCCAAAAAGAAGTAATAAATTTTGAATATTTGCAAAATATTAATGTCAAATAAGTTTACCTATAAATTAAGTTTCTTTACAGCAATTCAAATTTTTATTTTTAACTTTTTAGTGTAGGAACTTTTGTCGTTTGGCTTTTTTTGAAGGCGGTTTTTTTTTTGTAAAAAGTTTTTTTTATTTGTAGCCGTTTAGTGTTTTTTTTTATAATGTGTTATGGCAACGAAGTCAATATCGTTCCTACATTTCTTTTGAAAATGTTACCAATGTCATATCAGTAGGAATACATATATTGTTACAGTGTAATCGTTTTGATCTCGTGGAGAGATGATATGATGCATGAAATACTTATGATTCATCTCATGAGTACATCTTATGACAGCTCTCATAATCATCATCATTTCAGCCAGAAAACGTCCACTGTTGGACATAGACCTCCCCCAAGCGTCGCTACAACGACCATTTCTGTGCGACTCGCATCCATCGCGTTCCCGTGATTCTCACCAGGTCATCGGTCCACCTTGTGGGAGGCCTTCCAAAGCTGCGTCTGTTGGTGCGCGGTCGCCACTTTAGAACCTTTCGGCCCTATCAGCCATCTGTTCTACGAGCAATGTGCCCTGCCCACTGCCACTTAAGTTTGGCAATTCTTCGGGCTATGTCGGTGACCTTGGTTCTCCTGCGCATTTCTTCATTTCTGATTCGAACACGCAAGGAAATTCCGAGCATAGCCCTTTCCATTGCCCTTGACAGCATTGCCCATGACAGCTCTAATAAGCTCAAACAATGCTAGGATACATTATTTTACTTTGAAGTTCCCATGCCGACCTTCCACCTTCCAGCTTCATCATCACATCAGTTCAATAGTATCTTACAGCCAAAGTGCATCTTATGACAATTCTAACAAGCCCAAACACGGCTAGGATATATTAATTAGTTACGCAGTTCCAGTGCCTACCTTCCAGCTCCATCATCATCATCAGATCAGTTCGATGATAACATTTTCAACATAATTATTTAAGATCATTGGTTTATAGTGCATTTTCAAAGTTGCTTAACTACCTTAATTGTGATATCTATGCGAGTGTCAAGTTTCGTTAGCCATTTTCTGATCTTCTTCACCAGTTCCACCTCATCAAATGTTACTTTTTGACTGTAAATGCTTGAGTTCTCGATGAAAATATAAAAAAAACTATATAGTTGCCTATAATATTTGAGGAGTTCCCTCGATTTCTCATGGATCCCATCATCAAAACTCAATTTTGAAAAAAATGGGACCAATCTGGAAGCATATCCTTTCAAGTACAAAAAAAATTTTGCAAATCCATCCATAAACAACGGAGTTCTGAGGTAACAAACATAAAAAAAAAAAAAAATAAAAAAAAAAAAAAATACAATCGAATTGAGAACCTCCTCCTTTTTTTGAAGTCGGTTAAAAATAAAAAAAAAATGATACAATATTATTTTTATTAATCTTATTATTCTAAGCAACTTAATTTTTCTACTGAGCCTTCATTCTATTTTGATTTTATTTATGAATATATATAATATTATCAATATAAAAAGAAAAAAATATCTTACACAGAAGTGATTTTTGATTTATTTTTCATTAAAATCCTACCCTTTGAATTTAACATTACCATCAATATAAAGCTAATGCGTATGCTACACTTGCCCGACTTTATTATCCTTTCTCTAGTAAAATAGGGTGCCGGGAAGTATATTGTTAGTTCTTCAATTCCCACTGGAAATTCGGAATCCGCATCGCAAAAATAAGGGTCGTTGTCGATTTAGTAGTTTTAAAAGCTGAGTGTTGGATTTGGCTTTTTATATGAACGGGTATACTAACTTTAAATGGAGTTTTTTCAAACAGAACGGTATAAATATAGCGTTTTCATATGTTCTTTTTTTCTTGCATTCTGTAGATGCTGTGCGCTATTAAGTTTTTGTCTGATTTGTGGAAAAGTTAAATCTGAACATATTAATTTTAAAAAATCATTGTAAATTCTGAAAGAAATCTTATATCGATAAAGGATCTACAAAAATAATTACTACTAACAATTTGTATCATGTTATATTGTATTTCGGGCTAGTATCCGCAACTCCACTTAACTAAAGCGAGTATTTTGCGTACGGAATTTAATTGTGTTTGTAAAAGAAGAGATGTTACCAAAAATGATGCTTATTATAGAAAAACTATGATGATATACGAGTCTTTATCAAAACTCAATACTTTATTTCGTTCGATAATATTGCCAAGTATGTTGTAGGTATTAAAGGTTCATTATGTTTCAAGAATCATCTAAATCCAGACACTAACGTTCAAATTAACTGATCCAAATTCCTCAGCGCATTACAGCCTTCGGCACAGTGCTATCAAGGAATTACACGCCACTACATTCCACAACAGTGCTGCAACGCTATGTTTGGATACATTGAGCGCTCAATATTACGACGTCAGAGATTAACCTGTTTCGTAAAGGCAATGGATACAACCGACTTACGTGTTCTAGAACCGGGTTCAAACCCAGCCAGGTGTAATTTATTTCATCACCACTGCTCTCAAGACGGTGAAGGAAAACATCGTGAGGAAACCGGCATGTCCTAGAAAGAGAAATCCGAAGACATATGACATCCACCAATCCGCCTTGGGCCCGCGTGGTAGTTAATGGCCCGTTCTCTCTCCTAGAGAGGAGGCCTCTGTCCCAGCAGTGGGAACGTTAAAAAGGCTGATGATGACGATGAATGGATACAATGTAGTGAAATAATGAAAAAAATATGAGCTTTGAATAAAGTTGGAATGAAAATGGAGTCTGTCATAGAGAATAGTTGTTTGCCGTGTCAAACCACTTGTATGAGTCGACAGAGGGTAGGTTATTATAATATTGTTAGTCTCGTCTGCAGTCTCCCTGTCTATCTGTTAGATTATTTTAAATGTAGCTTTTTTTCTGATTTTTTGGGAAATGTCCACATTTGTTGCTTCTGTTTTCTAAAAGTTGAGGTTATTGAGGTTTAAACCAGATTGGTGCAAGAAGTAAACCTAAGACAGGCACCAGTGAATCTGATGAGTTGGTGAAGTAAATATTATTTTCATACATGTAGATTCCTCATAAAACCCCATACCTAAAGATTTCTACTGTATCTTTGTACTGTATCTTTTCATCTTTGTTGGAGATCCAAATAAATGAAACAAGCTACGAAGACGATTGTGTAGTTTAGGATGCAATGATATTATTGCAAATTTGTTTTTACACAAGGTTAGTTTGTAAAAAAATTAGGGTTATCCTTTGGATGTATTCTGTCATAAGGATAAAAAATGTGTGTACATTGAGAGAGATATATCGTATATTGTTAAATTAATTTTATGTCTTAAATAAGTTTGCATTTTAGAACAGTAAACTGGAATTTTATCTACCGCTCATGTCACATTATACACATTGTCGAAGCAAGCAAAGTGTCTACTTCTCATAAAGCAACACTAAGGGTGGCCCAGGCCAGCATCCCCATAAATATTCGGACACAAATGAGCTTACCCATGGATTTTAAGAGTTTAGACTTGCTGATGAGAGCATTTCAAATTCAGGTGCCGAGGGTGACCAGCGTGCTGGACAGAACATTTTAAACGTAAATGATATGAGTCCCGTAAATTAATAGGGTATTATTTTGGAATCGCTTTTGTAAGATGGGTTTTACAAAAGTAAAATGAGTAAATTGTTACTGAAACTATTTTTTTCTACTTATAAGTTATTTGTTGTAGTTGATGTTATTCTGTAAAGCAACTAAATTTCTATTATAAGGTTTCTTTTAATTTTTATTTTGTTATACATATCTTTCTCTTCATTGTATTAGAAACCTTGACATTATATATGTTAATGCTATACACATCTGCAAGTCACAAAATTGTAAATATTTAGATTGAAGTTTAGTTATGTCAGTACCTACTTCAAAAATTATATTGATGTTAACAAAAATAGATCATAGCAGTTCCATAATTAAAGGAATAAATAAATTATTTGACTAATTTTTACCAGAAGTTTAACCTGCGTGCTAGTAGAAAATTATTTCAAAGTTTTCGGGATAAAAATTATCATTTATGTGTTATGCCAGGACATAGTCTACTAGTGTAATGTGCCAAAGCTGTTCGTCTTGGACGTTACAAATACATAAACAACAACAACAAAACAGTTTTCCTGTCCAATTATAATTTAGGTATCTTCAAGGCTAGAGTGAATAGATTCCTAATGAACTAGTGCGCCCCGCCATCCACGATTGCATCAATTCTTACCTGGGTAGGATTGCAATCAAGCACTAGTTTATGATGAATAAAAAAAACTTTCACCTTTATAATATCAGTGTGATATTTTTGTGCTAATTATTGCGTTTTTGCGCCAATCAACAACACAAAATATGGCACACTAAATATCAAGTCGGAACATAACACGCAAACCCATTCACATAATCAATGTCGCACATTCATTTGCGACAAGGGCCCCAATATAATTACTGATTTATAGCACAACAGCTATAACTTAACGAACACAATAATACGAGGCCCAACCGTTCCGTCTTATGGCGACACACCGAGACACGTAGCTCCAGCATTGTACGTAACACGGTTAGGTAATTTCGCTATATGCCTCTAATCCAATTAGCTATTAAGATTCGTGGCCCGAATATTAATTCGCTCCTGATTCGGCCGCTTTGTAAGGAAGCTGGGGCTGACCTTATGTACAATGGAGGCTTTCAGACCGTGGTCACGTGCCGATTGCGATTGTAGCCATCGATTGTGTTTACAGAGATTGTTCTGTATTTTTTGACCTTCGGAAAACACGCCTGAATTTTTTTGTCCATGGATTGTATATGGGATATGTGATTCGTGATTCGCTTTCTAGTTTTATTACGGCGATATCGTTTTATGTCAGGGAAGGTTAGATAGGTCAGCTGATACACGCAGAGGGTATCTAATAGTAGACGAAAATATCGGTCTCATAATGAAATTGAATCAAGAATTTCATGGCAGCTCTTAATTCTCAACAGTAGAATATTAAAGTTTCGAGTATTTCAAGACAAAAGAAGACGTAGTTCTCAAGTTAGTTCTACGTTTTGGAATAGTTGAAATCTAGATAAACAAACAATGGGTTGGCCGTTTCGTGACTATTGTAGGGAGGGGAATTAATTGGGGCCATCACTTTGAGTTGTCCCCACCATTTATCAGACAGTTTGAACAAGCTGTTGGAAACGCTCTGTTCGCTTGACATTTGTCAGTTCACACGTTTGCAGACGATCACGAAACCACTGAATTTCCACCTCGATTTGAAACTTAGCCACTTATGGTAATATTGAAAAGCTAAAATGATTTTTTGGTTGTTTGAAAACTTTTATATCAGAAACTACTGGGTAGAATTAAAATATATTTTACAAGATCCTCTCTTAGTGCTTGCCTACGTCATAAAAAACCTAAAGCATAATTGTATGCTCTTAGGCTGTGCATATTATATCAGTCACTCAGTTTCACATTTTATAATATATGTATACTTATATTTTAGCGTTAAATAGTTCATATATCAAGAAAAGCTATAGGCTATATATTATAAGATTACGGTACGACCAATAAGAGCAATTTACAATTTCCAATCGTAATATAAACTGCGAGGCACTGAAGTAATATTATAGTTTAAGGAGTTAATCTTCGCGTTATTGACCTAGTTGAAACATTGTTGAAGAACTATTGCTTATTGGTTCTGAGAATCTACGACGATTTCATCGCCCTATAATTCCTAGAATCGGATCTAAGCTCAGTAAATGTTATCTGCTTGTAGCACTAGATAATTTCAATCGTTAGTCACGTTGAAAATGTAAAGCTATTATTTTATGTTACCTGATTTAATTAAAATATTTTACCTTTAAATCTTGTAATTACAGACACAATTAAATAACAATATGTTTGTTTGCGAACGCTGGCGTTTGCTTGGGAAATAATGCATTAAGTAATATGTTACTCAGTTCAGGTCTAGCAGATGTTTAAATAAATGACTCCATCTATCTAGTTTTGTTGCTAATAGATGCTGAATAAAATCTGTCTTAAGAAACTAACACATCAACTCAGTCAAGTTCATTAGACGCATAAATCAAGCGTACCCATACATTAAATAATAATCAGCTCTCAATTATAATATTAATCGTGATTAATGCAAACATCAGCCTCTAAGATGTTGCTAATAGAACTTTAAGCCAGAGAATAGATACATACAGAAGGTCAACTACACACAAAGTGGAAAAAATGGAACACGCACACATAGACGCGATATATGACGATATGAAACAAATGACAGTGACAAGTCCGCTTGCATTCATTGTACTTGACACGCTTGTATGTGTGCAGGCGTTTTACGCTGATTGTATGAAGTTAGCCTTCTGGTTCTGCTTATTCTGTGCCGGAACACACAGCGTCACCGGAATTCCTGATACGTGCCACTTATGTACTGATACAGCTAATTAACTAAATACCTATGTGTATATGTGTTCCGTAAATGACATTTAGGTAATTGAGCGTTTTCGACAAGCTCTGTTGCGGAACTGATAATAGATGGATGTTGTGAACTGATTATGTTGCATGTGTTCTGTGTATGTCTCTCGAAGAACGACTTGGATATTGGTGTCGATGTAAATTGCTGCTCTGAATTTTTTACCAGCATTAAATGTAAATGTTTATAAATGGGAAAGTAATTAGTAAATACTTCAATCATTACAAGACTAGGCGAATAAAAAAAATAAGAAAGGACGAGAGAGAGAGAGCAGTCATAATTATTTTAAGTTTTTTGTGTCCAAAGTCAAACTCAAAATTTTTTATTTCACATGGGCCTACATGGGCACTTATAAAACGTCAGAATCTAGTGCACGGTTCCAAATTGGTCGTTTCCTATGGAGAAGAACCGGCAAGAAACTCCATGGTTACTCTTTTAAAAAAATTGTTTTCTTTCAACTGCAGAGATCTGTTACTGTCTTCCGCTACTGTCTTTCCTCAGCTGCATCTGGTCAGTCTTAGGTAGAAGCCTAATTCATCATGGCTCTTAATACTTTCGACTAATATTGTTATAAATCAAGTATCGTATCAATTGTATATGTTTCAAATTTCTCATTTAATATACTGAACGTTATAAAAATGTATTTTCAGTGATATTTGTAACAAAATTCTTTTTTACCGATATTATCTAGTACTTAGTATTTACAAGTATGTGATTATTAACACCGATCAATAGATCCAATTTGTACCCAAACAATCAGAATCGTAAAATCAATTGTATTTTCTTTATTGCAGACGAAGGCAAAATTCACAAGATAGTGCAATGGAACCGCAACGGTGACAGCCAATCAGCGCTGCTCGATATTTTTGACGTCACTCCCGGAGAACCCATACAGGTATGACTTTGTTACAATCAATGGATGTGGGATTGTGAGTCTTTGTATTATTATTTTATTTATACTCGTATTGGGACTTCAATTCTTGAATGTGACATCACGAATAGTATTTTTAGAAGGCTTTGGCAGATAAATTACCTAGATACGACTACTTGCTATCAACTCATAATTTGTTGGGAAAATCTTTCTTCAAGTATGATAAGTGTGAGTTCACTTTAGGATAGATTTTCCTACGTTGCATAGATTACTACAATACTATCAAATTTTCATCTGGATCAAAATGTCACAAATTATTCTTATAACTTATTTTTTGACAATTTAGAAAAAGATGGTATCTATTTATATAATATCTGGAACTGTTTCATACTACTCTATTTTTCTCTAGGCAATGGCAATCTCCCGTATGCACGGCTCCCTCTACGCGGCCTCCGACAGAAGAGTCCTACAGCTCCGACTTGCGTTGTGCGCACGTCGATACGACGCGTGCGTCCGATGCGCACGCGACCCCTACTGTGGCTGGGATAGGGATGCCGGCGTCTGTAGGGAGTACATGCCAGGGTAAGTTTGAGATTCAAATTAAGAATTAAAAAGATTTATTGGTGTTCTAAATTTGAATTTTGATTTTTGCTGGCTGGATAGATTAAAGTGTACAGATGCAAAACATTGTTTTTTTCTACTACAAATAAAATTTTCTTTGCATCAACATTAATAAATCACATCTTCATTGAACTTCTGAAATAAATGATTTTTAATTACTTGCTACGAAACTGCGTAACCGACTACGACGTAGCAAGGAGGTAGCTACGGCGTGGTAGGCTATCCAAGTATGCAGTCCACATTATTATCATCTTAAATAACACAACGACTCGGTTCATTATAATTAAATAAATAGTATGAAAACTGATTACTTTTCTTTTTGTAAAATTAATCAGTTTAAATTTCACATCAATAATTTTTCGCCGTTCATCATCATTATATATTTTTTTCATAACAGCCTCATCCAAGATGTGGCCAACGAGACTGCAGACATCTGCGACTCATCAATCGCTCGTAAAACTGTCTCCGCTACATGGGGTCAGAGTCTGCACCTCGGCAGCTTCGTCAAGATGCCTGAGGTGCTGCAGCCCAGAGCAGTTACGTGGTACCACTACTCCAGGGAGAAGGGACGACATCCGATTACGTTCAAGTGAGTTGAAGTTTTTATACATATGTATATATATTTTTTATGAGATCACATCTAAAACTGAGTTCTGCTTATCAGTATAAGCAGAGATTATTTATGAACAAAACTATTTGTGATTGTTTTTCATTAATTTTTTTTTCATTTAAATCTTATAATACGTGTATTCAGGTGACGACGAGTGATAGTAAAAACGATTACTCATGTTTTTCCGATGATCAAAATATTATGTAGACTTATTGGAGCTATTAAAAAAGGGAAAAAAATAAGACTCTAATTTTAACGACTTCCAAAATTGTATCGATGAATCCTTTTTTGCCAAAGTTTTTCAAACAAAAGTTTCAAACCGGTAAAGAAACTAAGATTGATCGCCACACAACACGACAAACCGTAAAACCCACACCGAACATAAAATCGCTAAAAAGTTAAGTTACCCGAAACTTCGCTAACAAACTTCGGTCCAAATTCACGAGCTCTCTTCAATTAACGAGTAAACCGTGAACCGAAACTCAGTCTGCGACTGGATCTAATATATTTGCCTGATAAACCACCATTTCTTGTTTAACGCATCCCCTGAGCCCAAAAACTTTAAGCGTTCCACTTTAAGCCCCACAATTTAATTGCCTACACCTGCAAAGTAATTTTCACTCCGACCGTCGAAGATAAATACAATTTGAACAGCTTTTAAAGTTATACGGAAAATACACGCATGCAACAACATTAATTAAAGTGCTTCCAAATCTTCGGTTATCGCACTTCCGCTGCCACAATTAAAATGCAAGGGGAAACTTTGGTATTAGCGTTTTATTTACCATGTTTTATTCACCCACAGACTTGTTAAGCCACCCGATGGTGAAGGCGAAGTAAAAAGTAATCCTTTTGTGTGAAACGTTCAATTGGGGAAAGGATTTTTTTTTTTTCGGAGAAAGAGTTCGATTTGGGTTTTATTTTATGGAAGGTTTAGTTAGAAGAAAATAAAAGTATTTTATTTGGTATACTGGTCAGAATATACACGTACTGTAGCAACAACCAAAGGTCTTTTTCATGATGTGCAAAAATGACAATCGCGCGAGCATGAAAACCGTATGGAGCTATACATCCTGTATACAATCTATATAGCTCCATCACTTTAACAATTCAGTTTAGGTCCTCAAAAGGACGTAGTGGTTACCTGATACTGATTTACCATTGAATGCAAATCAGTTTTAACAGTGTTAAGTGTAAGATAACTAAATAACTATGCTTCTGTTGAGTCAATTATTAGGAGCAAAATCAACTTATTTAGAACGAGAAAGGCATCAGCAAAAGTTCAATACAAAAATATTCCTCCCCTGTTTCGCAACCAGACATTTATTTATTCCCAGACATTCGTAATGCAACCCCTTATTTTAGAATCGACGAACTCATAATGAACTGAGATTCATTTCAGATACAGATTAATCACAAAATGAGTCTATCCCTCATAAATATTGAAAGCGTTCCACAACGCTGGACGTCTCATTAAAATTTTAAACAAAAACATCAAATCTACAAACCGCAATATTTAATACTTTGAAGTAGGAGTAAACAATCTTGATCCTTTAAAAAATAAAAAACTTATTTTTTGATTATTTTTTTTTTGCAGTAAACCGGAAAAGTATATCGAGACATCGGAACATGGTTTGCTGATTATATCAGTAAATGAAGCTGATGCAGGGAGATACGATTGTTGGTTGGGAGGATCCCTGTTATGCTCCTACAACATCACAGTCGATATTCACAGGTAAAGAAATATTCAAAATTAAATGTTTAACTTCCATAAATTGTGTGTGAAGGCCTACTTATTAATTTAAATGTATTTATTTTGCAGGTGCTCTCCGCCCGAAAAGAGCAATGAGTACCAGAAAATATATTCAAATTGGTGCCATGAATTCGAAAAGTACAAAACTGCAATGAAAACTTGGGAAAGAAAACAAGAGGTAACTGTCTTTTTTTAAATTATGAATATTTCATTATTTTATTAAAACTACTTATTGTTGTGGTTTAAATATATTGTGTATCTATGAAACTCATATTTGTTTTTTCTTTTTCAGCAGTGCGCGAGACAAAATGACTCGAATCAGAACACACATCCAAACGAAATAGTGTGATAGCTTCTGAACATCGCCTATCTCATGTTTCAGTCTGTTAATTATTATGCTGGAGCTATACCGATACCTTACGTCTCGGCCGGCCTGAAGTACTTCAATATATTCTCGTGAGGAAATCCGTCAATATCATCCGCTCCATTACGATCTCATAGTGACTCCATAGTTGTGTACGACGAGCTCAAGACTTAGTGCAGTCGACCGAATGTGACTCCCTCTAGCTTTTGTAAAGACGTATTGAAAGTGTAGTGAAACTGACTAGTATTGCAATAGTGCATCGTTCCAAACTTTCGGCGGGAACATGAATAGGTGATTATTGAACACTCGAAATTTTTACGAACACTTTTATTATTGAAAAATTAAATGGAACGAATATTAAGAGCGTTGTGCGTTGCTTTGTTGGTAATTGGAATGTAAAATATTTAGTAATCGAAATTATAAGCGCTTCGTTCGATGGTTAAGTGATAGAACAATTGTTAGATTTATGGGATTGTATTATTTGAATGTGTAAAAGATTTTATTTAATTATATTTTGACAATTGTTTTGCATTGATAATAAAATTGTGTATTTTTAATCCTGTTTGTTTAGTTAAGTCTAGTGAGTACGAGTAATGTGTCTTAAACTTGACTTTTGTAAACAGATCAAGACACATTATTTGTTGTAATCTAACGATTCAAATACAAAGATACGTATTGCCGTGTGTTGGTACCGCGGTTGTAATTTGAAATCTCCGAGGGTTGTGGGAGGGTTCGCCTCATTATTTTTCCCCTATTTGTGTAAATAGTTACCTAATTTCGTTTGACTGTATCTATTATAAGTGTACGTATAGTATGCACGTCCCTAATGGTAATGAGTATAATTTAAGCCTGTGATATATAAGAAACTCGTTTAGGAAATATATTTTTAAGTATTGATCGTGGACTTACTAAGACTAAAATTATCACTCATTAATATAGCTGCAACATTTATTTTTTGTAAAATCACAAATAGTGCTATAGTAAATATATACTACATTTAATTTTAATTAGACAGTACTTATCTACAAAGTTGTGAGACAATGATTCTAAACACATATTACTGCACAAGCTAATGTTTCATTTCTGATCACAGCAATATAATAGAAACTATTACATCGACTTCAAAAGCTCTCATAAAACTCTGTACTGATTTTAATATATTCATTCTAAAATTCAAGTTTTTAAATATACAAAATATCCCATTAAAATATAATTGCTCATTAAAATATGCAGACTCTGCGGTATTGTTTTAAAGACGTTTTTATAATAATAATAATAATAAACAGTTTTATGAGAGTTTATATGATATTCTGTTAATTTAAACAAATAAGTAAATATAGATTGTACACAGTAGAAAACTTAAGACAATTTTAGAAAAGTATCTCTAAATATTTTTGTACAAAAGTCCTGTACTCATTTTAGCTCACAATTCAAGTATCAACTAGTACCTATTTAAGTTATTCGATTCCATATCATACGATTGTACCTAAGAGCTTGTACATAATTCATTATCACACCAATATATTTACATTCGCAGTGGTCAAATATTAAAAAAGTATCTAAATTATATGAGTATCCTATATATTTTTTCTAAACATTTTTTCGAATAATGCCATTTGACATCCGCTGCCAGAATTTTTTAACGAAATATAAAATATCGAAAATCTGTATGAATTATGTTTCATGTTGCGAATCCGTCAATAGAAAATTTTTAACATTGCATTGAGAAGTAGTTACTTTTATAATATTTATATTTTTTGTCATAAACACTGTAGCATAAAATATCATAATTTTAAAATAATTGTGTTCATCCTCACTTAACATAAATTGTACTTAAGGGTATTAATTTATTCAATTGCTCATTAAGGTACCTACCTAGTAACTAAAGCTAAATTGCATTATGTTGTATTTATTGTAGAAAAAGTGATAAAAATTATTGTGACCGTTATTTACAATGAGCCCTTCGCTTTAACTGCTAAAGTAGTCATAAATATAGCCTACTAGGTGCTTGAATAAGCTTTCGTTTTGCAAATAATATATAAAAGTATTTTTCAGACTTCTCTCATATCATAATGTACATACATAAATCGAAATAGATTATAAATTCGTAAGAAATATCTGAGCTTCGTCGTTTATTGTATTAGTTAAGACTCAGTACTTAAGTATTTTAGTGAATAAAACTAAAGGATTTCCCTCTTCTTGGGAATATCTTGCGCAATAATTATAAACTAATTACTATTATCTATACTAATGTAATAGCTCTGTAAATTTCACATGTTACTATACTAAGTTAAAAAATTCAAAATGTAGCGTTAAGATTTTATATAATAAATCTATGAAATGTATCTTTCAGTTTGTTGGCGTTTTATTTTGTTAAACCCTGTTGGTATTGTTTGTTGTTATAGAGCTATCATAGAAACAGGAGGTGGAGAAAATGCTTAAAATAGTGTCGATTCATCAAGTCGCATACCGGGTTGACACTTTCGTCATAACAAGCCGGTCCGCAGGCGGGGGCTGGCTGCCCCTCGAGCAACGAGCGAGGGACTATAAAAAGTGAGGGCGCGTAATTATATAGTGCCACTAAACTAATTTCACGATACATTGCCGACGAAATCTGTGCTTGGCACCGCCTCGCCTGACGACGAAATGTGATTTTTCTTTCATAACCAAACGCCTGATTACTATTGTTATGTGTTATTTCATATGAATTGCTAATAATGGTGGAAACGTGTTTACGATGAAATTGGCCCCCGAATTAATAAGCTGATGAAGGGACTGGAATTGTTTTGACCTTCGGGTTTTCAAGGTTTTCGTGGCGTGCCTTGTGTTTGGGTAATCGTTTTGGAAATTACGGGGTTTTAACGTCATGCCAAACCGTGTTTTAGAGTGTGATATTGTAATCTATAGCTGCTCCAGGTACAATAATTTGCACTTGCTTATCGACGATGATATGGAGAACATAAGGGAAGTTAGGCCTTGAATTATTTTCTCGTTAGCGCTAAATACCTGCTACCTGCTAGGTATCGTGATAACGTTTAGACTTCGGGCAACTGGCTTACTTCCCATTGATATTAAAAACCAATCAGGCATCCTAAAGAATTCACCAGAAACACCAGGTTTTTTTAAAAAGAAAACCCGTAGTCCTAGAACTCAAAAGGCAACTGAAGGACACGGGTTGAATTAAGTCAGTAAAAGTCTGACACGCTCCGGCTCTACCCAGGCTGAGAAAACTCATGTTCAATAATTATGCGTTAACTTAAAACAGAGAGCAGTGGTGGCCGAGTGGTAACGGCCCCGACTTACGAGTCGTAGGTCGCGGGTTCAAACCCAGCCAGGCGCATTACTTTGTGTAATTTATTTCATCACCACTGCTCTCAAAACGGTGAAGGTAAACATCGTGAGGAAACCGGCATGTCCTAGAACCAAAAATTCGAAGACATGTGACATGCACCAATCCGCACTGGGCCCGCGTGGTGGTTTATGGCCCATTCCCGCTCCTAGAGAGGAGACCTGACTGTGTGTAACATTAAAAAGGCTGATGATGATGAAATGGTTAACCTTACCTAAACAAAACTGCGACTGATAACTATCCAGACACCAAATGTTACAATTTTTAATTACTCGGCTATAGTACTGCAGACTGTCTAGCCGACCCTTTGTATGCAAAGACTATTTACTGATTCGAAATCAGCAAATGCGTTCACCCTCATACCAATTAGCGATCGCACTGCTGGTCGATAAAAACTGCAATCAGTTATCATAAGCAGAATAGGTACCGAAATCTGATTAATTGCTTATATAAACCAGTGATTTTTTGGCAAATAAATTTATTTGCACAAGCCACACAAGCTTTGTCGTAATGAAAAAAAAATTAATGAATGAATGAATGGTTGAATGTATTTGGAGCTTGAATTAGGTAGTAAAAATAACTCATTACAAGCTTTTATTTAATTTCACCCATCCCAATGTTTGTGACCAAATGTTGTAAATTAAATTTGATCCTCTTCCCGGTTACCGATTGAGCTGAAATTTTGCCTGCATGTGTTAATCAGATGACAATGCAAAATTATTATATCGTGGATTTGATGGCCATAGGATTTTTCTAAACATGTACCTAACACTTATTGAATTAATTTCTAATAACTTCTCACTACAAAAAAAAATCAGCCTCACTTGTCATGCCATATATTAATGTTGCACGTTTTGACCTCTAGAAAACGGTGTTGATATCACATTTGTTACACTATTTTTGATTATCTCTATAACTAATACTGTTTGTGTTGTTGTTTGTTTTCCCCAATAAATAATAAAATAAAATAAAACGATAATCGAACATCTTACCAAGATCTCTTCGAAATACTCCCTTTTTAAAGTAGGAGAAAACTTAGCTCTCAGGAAAACATTTTGATGGCCTAAATTCTTTCGAGGTTATAAAAGTCAAACGATTAAATTAAAGGAATTCGGTAAAGACTTTTCAAGTAGAAGTTTTAAATACTGTTACGGACCATTGGCTCGCCTTTTACGTTTATTTTTTTACAATTAGAATCACTTAAATGTATGAGTATTTAAGACTTTTGCTTGAAGCTATGAACCTGTCATAGTCGAATTACGACTAAAGCTTCTAAAAACAGAAAAGAAAAAAATAATCTGCTTCAAAATTACATAGACTGAGAAATAAATAATTTTTCAACATTCTGAGCGAGCTGAATTCGGCACGGCCTGTACATATTTTATCAAAAAAAAAACTTGTTAAATAATTGTCGGTTAGTATTACGTCTCATTAAAACTACTTAAAGGGCCTCTGCGATTTGGTTTCGGTATTCTATATCCTGGTACAGTAATATATCACATTTTTGTTGATCATTTTAGGGTTAACAATAGTATTTTAGGCGCTTTCAATAAAACGAGAAACCACAGGACTAAAATTCAAAACAGAAAACCCAGTCATACACTGTGAAATCGAGCATTCATCTCATCCTCAACCACTGAACTGGAACGGACGCTCAAAGAACTCAATATAGCTAATCCTGAGTCAGCGTGGCACGCCTATGGCACGGATGAATCTCTGAATCATACATGCTCACCTATCTACCGAAATTCTAAATAAAAATAATTATTTGATGATTTACATTGATCAAATCAAAAACCAGTTTATTTATTTGCACAAATTACATTTTAGACAATCAAGAATAAATTATTTACTAGAGCAAAAAACGTAAGCAAACATGAATGTGAAAACATGAATGATATATTTATGATATACTATAATAAGTTCTATAAGCTGCACCTAAGAAGTTAACTGGCTGTGATTTTTTCCACCTGAAAATGTGTAAAAAAATTAATTAAATCTAGCTAATTTTAAATCATCACCACTATCAATGACCACTGTTGGACATAAGGCTACAACAAGTGTCACCACAACAATCAGCTTCATGCGTCTCTCATCTATGGGATTCCCGCACCAGGTCATAGGTCCAATTTGTTGGAGGTATTCTGTCACTGCGTCTTCCGATATGCGGAAACTTTCCAGATACTTTCGGCCGCATTGGCCACCCGTTCTGCAAGCAATGTGCCTTATAAGCCATACTTTGAGCTATATCGATAAACTTGTTTCTTCTGCAGATATCTGCATTCCCTATTCAATCACACTAGAATACTTCGACCATTGTTGTATCCTTCTGATAACTGCCCGTTTATACATAGTTTTAAATGAACGGACTAAAAATACATCAGTATCAGTATCACAAAATAAACCAGTAAACAAAGTACAGAAAACTGATTAGTTCTACAAACTAGTGATTAGGATGCTAGGTTAGCTTAAAGCACGGGGGGTTTAGTGAAGCACATGCATTGTAAGCGAGAACCAAGTTGTGACAAGTTGGTACTTCGTCTCAGGAAGTGTTCTGCGGATTAGATTACAGATTGCACTATAAACCTACCCCAGAGCTAACAGATTTATCAAATGTACCGTTATAGTAGTTCTGTGGTAAGTTTTGGATTTTAAGGAATTATGTGTTCTGGCTTTTAGTGATGGGGAAAACAGTAAATTTGTAGTTGATTGTATGTGACTGTAGACATATTTATTGTCTAATTGTACTGTGATTAATGGAGAACTTCTAATCAGTGACTTAGTGATATATAAAAACAAAGACAACGACAGATTTAAAAATCCGTTGTTACCGATTAAAGTTATTTCTAAAAATTACTTTATCCACAAAGTATCAAATAAGTTCTTTATCCCATAAGGTCAAGCAGAAAACAAAATTATTTATTTGATTATGATCTCTCTGGTCGTATGTACACGCTCGCTTGCTATGAGCACACACACCTTTATATTTTTTTCTAAAAAACTTTATTAATTAGGTCTACGTATGTATCACCCTCAACAACACCGCATCTTAATTTTTCTTTTTAAATATTTTAACCAAAAATAAAATATCTCTGCCCTGTTAATTAACTAATTCCCCGAACAGTTTAAAAAAAAACAAACTTTCTTTTTTATTTTACGACTCAGGCCCAAAAATAGTAATAAATTACGCACATCAAAAACAAACAACAAAAGCTCAATTAAAACATCCGGAACAGGGCCCAAAAATTAATTATGACCATAGAATAAAGTCGCATAAAAAATAAAATGTTTATAAAGGGTGGCTTCGGAAGCATTGCTGTATAAAAACCATGTCTTCAATAGCATCATTGAAGCGTTACGTTTCATTTCACGGTGCGACCGCCGCGTGCTTGCGGAATTCGTCTCCATTAAATAATTACGCACAGCGTAAAACGGAGCGCAATTATTAATAGAGGGACGTTGAAGATGGATGGGTTTTGTAGCCCTTCGTAGAAAGTGGTTACCAGTTAGCAATGCTTAATAAAATCATTTTGCTGTGCAAAGCAATTTATTTATCGATGATAAAACTAAGTTCATTTCACAAAAATTCAAATATAGGAAAGTTACCTATCACTAGATCTGCTATGGATAAAATGAAAAAGAAATAGGAACATTACCAAGTCCACGAACCCCAGACTCGTCTATTGTCTGATTATCCAGATTTTCTCTACGCATAGGAAACATGGACCCTTCGCGAATCCGAGAAGAAGAAATTTGACGCGTTGTAGATGTGATGCTGGAGACGTTTCGTAGTGCAGGGCAAAGTTGAGGGCACCAGGCCACGTTACCACGTGTCCTGGTGCATATCACTGACTAGATGAAGGCCGCAACTAAGTGCTAGATCTACAAGTGCACCCGGAAAGCTGCAGTCCGCGATGAATGGCGACTTATGACCAAAATGATCACTCATCGTGATTCACAATGATGACCACGATCACTCTGACAAGACCGACCAAGAAGAACCTAACCCACACCAGGTGACTTAGGGCACAATCCCTACGTAAGTGAATATAATAATAGAATTTACGAGATATCTTTAATTTAGCTTTAAAAGTCTGGAACAATGTCTCATTGAAGTGGTCTACGCTTTTGATGCTAGTAAATGGGGCAAGAGGTCAGACAAATTGCTGTATCGGTGCAAAATATTAAATTATGCAACCACTTTTGACTAGACTGAAATAGCTTTCAGTCTAGTCAATTCGGTTATTAGGATAAATAATTTAGAATTCAATATAAAGCGTCTATTCGAATAATTTAATTTTGAATTTACAGATCATTTCAAAACTCTCAGTCTGCACCTTTATCTGTTTTAAATTAAATTAAACGTGCCCTTGTATATGAATAATCCTTCTGTAAATCTGAACTTTGCTGCCAATACATTCATATATTGAAGAGAAGCCTAAGTCCAGGCTTCTGTTTAACGTCCAGCCTAAACCATAGGACTAGGACTTTGAAATCTGAAATATCTCACAAATGCTCTTTGCCGAGGAATAAGAACGGATATTTCAAAATTCAGCCCAAGTCGTCGACGGCACGGACTGTTCCCGCGTGCCTCAATTAATTGTCAGCAAACTGTAGGGGCCCAGCAGGCACGAGACTCCTGAGGCCAAGGATTAATGCGAAAGCGTTACACCAGGGCACTGGGATCAAGGCAAAGTAAGAACTTTATTTTACTCTATTGTTTATTTAAGAGCCTATTCTTTCTAGACACCCAAATTATAATCGGACGGGAAAACTGCAGCGGGCAAACTTTTCCAATCCTAAGATGTACGCGGTATAAACAACAACATAAGGGTGGATACTCGCCACGCGACGGCTTGTCTCATTCTGTGCTTTGTTGTTATCGATCTTAAATACAAGCTACCAAACCATGCCCTCATCCCATCTAGAGATGGTCTTACGAAAAGCGAGGTCAGGCGGCTAATCCGTTATTACATAGGCGCGGGATGGTCGCGGTGTCCCACTCTCGTAAGCGCATTAGTCGAATTAACAATTAGTCATGCCTACGTCTGCCCAAGTTTGCACAAATTTACATAACAATATAACCCTTCGTACACTCACGGTTTGTTATGGCGATTTTTAAATTAATTGGATCGGGAACCGTGGAGAATTTGTGGGCTTTGCTCCCTAGTGCTGTACAGAATGTATTGGAAAACTGGACAGTGTGATTTTTATCTCACAGATACCGTCCTTGTGTAATTAAAAATGAATGGATAGGGTTACATGGGCTGCAGAATGCACAGATGTGCATTCGAAGTATCCACTGTTTCGAGTACCTACTGATTGAAAAATGTTACTGAGATAACTGAATACAAATGAATATGATACAGTCTCACAAATGTACGTAATATGATCAATAAAAGAGCTTGGACAACGTGGCATTTTGTTAGTGACTTCGCTATATCAATGACTTTCAAAAATGACTTATAGCAAATTATAATGATTTTGAACTTTTCATCAATAATCACCGTGGATAGACAGTCACTTTTTTCTAATCCTTTTTTTAGATAGAAAATCATTAAATAATTCTTCCCACGTTAAGTGAGGAAATGTCAGAATTTTTAATACGTACAAAACTTTTTGGGAACACTTTCATTGTACGTACAGCCATGGAGTGGAATTCCTTGCCAGGGTCTGTATTTCGTGATGCCTAAAATCTGGGAATCTTTAAATCAAGAGAGAATAGGTTACTTCTAGGTAGGAACGCTCCATCGTCAACCACATCGTCGCTTTCCTTCAGGTGAAATAGCGGTGAAAGCACGAACCTATAAACAAAATAAAAAAAAAATATCTGACTTTAAATCCACCTGTGTACCTTCAATTGTTTTTGGACTTCTTCTTCACGAACAATACCGCAGTCTTAGAAAACGTCGATCCTAGTGGGCCAATCCATTTTTCTGACATCTCTTTGAGGCGTGCGTGAAACACAACGCATTTTCGACTTAAATTTGTTCTTTACTGGACGGTGAGTTACCAGCTAGTAAGTTTTTTTTTTTTGCAGAGAGCAGTGGTGGCCGAGTGGTAACGGCCCCGACTTGCGTGTAGTAGGTCGCGGGTTCAAACCCAGCCAGGCGCATTACTTTGTGTAATTTATTTCATCACCACTGCTCTCAAAACGGTGCAGGAAAACATCGTGAGGAAACCGGCATGTCCTAGAACCAAAAATTCGAAGACATGTGACATCCACCAACCCGCACTGGGCCCGCGTGGTGGATTACGGCCCATTCCCTCTCTTAGAGAGGAGACCTGTGTCCCTGCAGTGGGAACATTAAAAAGGCTGATGATGATGATGATGAAGTTTTTTTTTGCAAGTAGTTTTAAAAAAACACTTTACCACGTCATTTTTTTTCGATGCTAGATTAGTCCGTTGTTTCCTAGTTGACTACACTGAGAAGAAACACCAAAACAAACTCAGAGGTCAAAGTCTCTTTTAAAGTCCATATACTAGAATATACGTATTGGTCAAATCACATAAGAACCATGCAGATTTGTCTGAGATGGTTTTTTTGAAGAAAGGTCCATTCAAATTTGCTACCGCCTAACAAACCCAAACTTAGAACCTTATATTAATTTTTTACTAATTAAAGGAACGTTTGCAGATTATGTATACATGCCTACACGAACAGATCAGAAAATAAAAGTAGAGAAGTCTTCTTAGAAGTTTTAATGCAACATAATGTACATATTTATAAATAAAATTATGTTTGCTGTCACAGATAGAATGAAGATAAAGCCTCACTGAAAGTCCAGATCCATTCATATCATTACTGAAACACGCAGTAAACAGCGCGTTCATTACACATTATTTGCAACTGACGTCATTAAAACAATCAGTGTTATTGGAACGTAATCTCATTATCTTATTGTGACAACGTTATGACGGACAACGTTCATTGGAGCGCGCACAGATACGCTCGCGTCCCACGAATCAAATGGACAACGATAAAAGCACGAAACTAAATCGAGACCGGAATAAGCAAGAACAATGCCGGCTTAAATTGTAGCATTGTCAACGAACAGTAGCCGACACGTCCGCGAAGAATAGAGTCATTTGCCTCTAACAACATTAATGTCAGCCTGACCCTCATACCTACCATCACTTTTTGTTTGTTAATCTACAGAAAAGGGCGTAACTCATTTTGTCAACTCGTAATTTAATTTCACTTGAACCCCAGCAACTCAACGGTAGGCGGCACAGGACATGGGCAACAGCAATTTATGTTGTTAATTTATTGTCTGTTTATTTGTAACGATTTTAGAAGTACAACAAAACAAATGTATGAAAGTTCAAGGTGGAGCCTAAAATAACACAGACCCAATGGAAATTATCTCCACCACAGCGGCGTATTTTATAATAGGTACGCTATAAATTTCCAAAATTACAATACGCAATACGTGCAGTCCCATCGTTACCCTGAAAGTTTAATGTCCCTATACAAACCCACCGGCATCCCGGCCAAAGGTGACGGTCGCTTTTAGAAATGCTTAAAATGCAATTTTACGTGAGTACTTTTATTTATGGCCCCCAAAAATGTAAAATGCAAACGTTTTATTGCGGGGCTTTATAAAAATACGAAGAACAAACAATGTTACCGGTATCCGGAGACGAGGGGACGTCGAGCCATATTTGTCCTTTCTGAAGATGCCGATGCAGCGAAACGTCTTAAGTAGGTGAACGGAGGTAAACGAGGGCTCTCCCGTAACTTTTTATATCGTTATTGAGCTAATATCAAACATCCAACGACAACACATTATACGAAAATTTATTACCATAATTGCATAACAAAAATGTAAACATTGATGATTTTAAAGTCTCCAAACAGACCCTTTGAAATGAATTGAAGATTCAAATGAGCGATAAATTTGATTACTTCACTCTACAAAGAGATTTAATTTTGATAAATCAACGCTTATTGTTAGTAGAGATTTATTATATTTGCTTCTGTGATGTCTGGGTTTCAATAGAATTGAAGTAGAACTAATCTAGTGGAAGATATGCCTCTTGGATTCAACGTCCTAATCATATTAGAGCAAGATTTTTGTAAGGGAGTTAAAAAATATTGTGCTCTATTATAACAATATCTCAAGCCGTCCAATTAGCTTTTTATATAGGTAAGCCAGCAGCGCTATACTCGAGTCTACTTTGTCTGGCGTAATAGTGGCATTACCCTCTTTCGGGGCGTCGTCGCAAAGCGAAGTGTGTTGAAAAATGTGAAACATTTAAGATGCAAAATTTTATAATAAGAATCGCCGAGATTACACCTTGTGCTCATCTATTTTTAATGCTGCGTCGGCAAGTGGGACATTTTTATTGCCCCCAAGCTTCTAGATTAGTTTTGTTCTGTGAATTTGATGCATATAAAATGAGCTCGATTATTCAACGCCCTGCAACTTGCTTAGAATTGTGCCCACTGCAAATATGAATATGAAATGATGCCATATGACTGACTTTTTTGTTGTTTAATAAGGAAGCGGTACTACCATTCGCTAGTTGTTGATTAAAAAATACATTAATACTTTAATGAATTCATTTATCTTCAGAAAATTTTAACACTTGATTCTTACGAAACTGTTTCAAATAAGCGTAGGTTTAGTACTTAGCAACTTCTGAAAAGTATATTAGTTGGTTGACATTTGGTCTGTACAAATTGTATTCACAAAATATCAATAACATTGTGTTCGTTATGTCAAGCGAACAAGAAATCTATTGCAAGTTCCCCGAATCCTGATCAAAATTACGACAGCAAAGTATGACATTCTGTGTCGAATAATAGTACAAAGGAGAGAATACGAACATGTGCAAAAAATATCTGGCGTATGCATTTGGGAATTTCGCGTGACAGAAAATTTAATACGAGGGGAGTCTAATATTAAACCTCGGGGACCCATCACTTTTAATATTTGGTCGGAGTCCTAGAGGGCTCCTAAATTATTTACCAAATGGAAAGGTAATGGTCGAGGAAGAGTGCGAATGAAGGTATGCAAATTTTATAAGCACGTATTGTAGCCCATAAAACGTGTTAGCTCCTCTTAAATCGGCGTAATGAAGAATTCGCGGTCGGCAAATGTGTTCACACAACGTTACCCACCCAACACCAAAAGTGAATTTCGTTTTACGCAGTAATTGTAATTTATGCTATCGTAAAATGTGGAATTATAATTTGAGATATGTACATACACTGACTTTTACCCTTTATGGCAAGAGTAGTAATTCCATTACACCGCAAACGAAAATATACGGTCCCATTTTTTCTTTGAATTTTTCTGACCCAAAAATTATGTCATTTTTTTTTTAAACAAGGAATGTCTATTAAATTCGTATTGCCGGTTGAATAACTACCAAACTTAATAAACTGCGAGCGAACCAAAGCGACCGCGGCGCGTTCCTAGAAAAATATCCAATTCATGTGAGAGCTGAACAAAATTGAATTGTATAACAATTGGACCTTTTAGCTTCGTTGTCGGGAAAGATTTATTGGGAAAAAATCACCATTAATTCGCACACGTGTCCACGATTAGGGCGAAGGGGTGAACGGAGTCACGGGCCATAAAGAGTCACGCATCGCGGACGCCTGCTAATGACGCCGGTACCATGGACCTGCGAGCAATGTACCTTATTACGTAGAACGTAGGTAGGTATGTTGGGCACCTATTGTAGGTACACTCACGTCGGTAAAACTTTGTGACGTTTAACTAGTTTTGGTAATTGCGAAAAAGTTGGGTAAGTGAGGGGCTCGTTTGTTGGAATTTATTAACTAGGGGTAACCGTTACCTTTCGTTACGGTACCTGCCGACCTTGCATTGGAAGTTCTTTTATTAAGGTCACACGATTAAGAGAAATAATTATTTTGAAATACCTACTTCAGTACCTCATAAGATGCTAAATTAAACCATACCTTGGGTAACTCCATCACTCGAGGAAAATTGTATTGTATAGTTAACGCCAGATTAATTAGCAATAAAGTACATTGCGTTTTCTCTAATATTTTTCGAAAAACGTACCAACAACGAACTGATTTACAATACTATAAAAGGTAAAGGATCACGTTAGATGTCAATTGAAGACAAGTTTATGTCTTTATTTCCGTTTTTGGAATTGAAAATATCAATAAATGTACGAGGCTTAAAATTTATATAGTTGTAAACAAACTAGATTTATTTTTAGCCCCTCTGTCTAACAGTAAATAATAATGTTGAGCTAACTTCAATATTTTACAAACAACTCCATAATTCGTTATTCAAAATCGTAGATGAAGAGTTTAGAATAAGCTCTTCAAAATAGGCTTGAATTTAGACAAGAAAACTGAGATACTCAATTTCAACTTTATTAAACAGTTGTTGTAACAAATATCTTTCAAAGTTGATGACAGCAAAAACAAGACGGCTAGAATTTTGAGAGGCACGCGCCGGCAACTGAAGCCTCCTGAAAGGAAGAGTGACGTCACAATAGGCCTATCAGCCTAAACTGAAGGTACTTTTTTATCTTTTTATCACGAATATTGTATGTCGAAACCATAACTCGAAGATTCGAGGAACATGTTACGTTTTCTTTTTTATGTGTTATTCAAATGAGGAATACCTTTCGTCTACGTTAAGTCATAAAACATCTTTATGAATACGTGAAATAAAGTATAACATCGTAGTAACGTAATATTGATATGTTAAAAGATATATAATGGAGAAACTGTGAAAATTTCTTTAAGTTGAGTGATTTAAAACGCGCTAAAAATCTAAATGTAAATTTATTTTATTATCTAAATTTAAATGTATGTCTATATTTCTATATATCTATAGAAATTGACTCGAAAATATTATATCTATTTAAATGGCAGACATCTGTCTATAGTACTGATCTCCTTAAGTTCTTTGGTTTCCTTTTAAAGTCAAAATATTTTTATTTCACATAAGCCTACAGGAGCACTATATTATATCGTTTCCTATGGAGAAGAACCGGCCAAAAACTCCATGGTTAGTCTTTTTACTTATTTCTCAGGTATTAAAAGCACGGTGTCTTATTATACGAATTATTCCTGTTTCTTGAGTGCATTCACGAACATATATATATAAAATCACTTACACAACACATCCAGATCCGCAACAACTATCTGTATTGTATCCATAAATATTTGTTCGCTATGAAAATCAAACCCGCAACATATAGCAACATAATAGCCAATTGGTGAACTGCTATGCAAACCGTACCGTCCGTATGGCTACTCTTACATAAGTTCTATGTAAGTACATATATACCCACTTCCAGGGGAATTGGAGTCAGTTAATCAGTCTCCTGGTGTAGGGGTTCGTTTTGTTTATTTGACTGTCCGGTCAGATTTAGTAGAGAAGAGCACCCAACGAACAAATTCAAGAGGGCTGGTTGCCAAAAATATAATCCTAATTATTGACTAAAAATATCTCCTCATTAATTTTAATTCGAGTTGATAATTAAACTAAAAATAAATATTAATTAAAATCCACAATATTTCTTAATATCCCTCAATTAATTAAGCAAATTATTTTAAAGGTTATCTTTCTCCTCAATGAATATAAAGAATCATGAATATAAAGATGAATTAAAAGACTGTTTTCTGAATAATAATTTTCCTTCAAATGTGCCGTAAACGAAACTACAAATCCAATTAATTAGCTAAGCTAATTAACTTCAACGCTCGCGAGGAAAAATGGAACATTTATTTTCCTCCGAACAACTTCTTACTGGCCGTTTTATATTTTAACATGTTTATGGAAGAATATCTTTATTGTACTGTTCTGAATGACTAGCAAACAAGCTCACAAACTTAATAATATGTCTTTTGAACGTTACATTAAAAAACTAAGGACTGCTGCTGAGACCCCTTGAACCTAACTTACTTTAATTAGGTTCTATAACCTAATTCTGCCATCTTATAACTATTTAGTCTGTACGTACAAAACATAGCGTAAAATTTATAAAACTGCGGAACTTTACGGCGATTTTATTAATTTATCTCGGTATAACCATTAGGTTCTCCTATGGTAGGTAGGTTAGGTACCTAGGGGTTGTACCGAGATTAAATAATTAAAATTACCATTTGATTGATATTAACGGAAAGTTATTTGGCTATAAAACTTTTTATTAACGTTCTTAGATAAATATCAAAATACCCTATTAAAAAAAATGCTCAAATATTGTACATTCTATTTTTTTAAATTTGACAACGGCGCGTGGCGCGAAATCATGCCGTGAGCGCCGGCGCTCGCTTGGATGTCGACGTATAAGTCTTAAACTTTTGTATGGCGTAATGAGAGACACAATTAAAAAGCGATTGTGTCTCGCGTAGATCTGGACATGCGAGAGGTGAAGCTTTCAAAACGGTGAAGGAAAACATCGTGAGGAACCGATATCCTAAAACCAAAAGAATATTAGATTAGGGTATCTACCACGCAGACTCAGTGCGCGTTGGTAGGTTACAAGCCATTCCCTCTCCTAGAGAGGGGGCCTGAGTCCCAGCAGTAGGAACATTATAAAGCCACTTAGAGTGTATTATAAAATGCGTGATTTAGATACAAAGTCTCTATAGAGTATATCTGCTCCAATATACCTATTATACAGCTTAAAGATTCAGATCTACTAAGATCTAAATAAATTATTGTTATGTACATTGATTGGTATAAATTCTTATGCAAACATTGACTAGATCAAGAGCAAACTGCGAAATATCATTTATTAAATATCATTTATTAACTATCTAAGGAGAGTAGTGGTGGCCGAGTGGTAACGGCCCCGACTTACGAGTCGTAGGTCGCGGGTTCAAACCCAGCCAGGCGCGTTACTTTGTGTAATTTATTTCATCACCACTGCTCTCAAAACGGTGAAGGAAAACATCGTGAGGAAACCGGCATGTCCTAGAACCAAAAATTCGAAGACATGTGACATCCACCAATCCGCACTGGGCCCGCGTGGTGGATTATGGTCCATTCCCTCTCCTGGAGAGAGGAGGTCTGTGTCCCTGCAGTGGGAACATTAAAAGGCTGATGATGATGATGATGATGAACTATCTAAAGATGGCGATGCACTATAAACAATAGACATCCATGATGATGCAAATTAATTTATGCACACACCATTTATTATGTATTATATTAATTATTAGGTCTTACTGTATGCATGAACAGTTCGTCATAAAAGAATTCTAAAAATATATTTACTAGCAAAGTGACAAACGCAGAAAGAGCTATTACCACCTAAAATGACTACGTTTTATGTTTTGACTATGTTGAAGATAAACTTGTATAAAGTCTTCAACATAGCCATAAATTATTACATTGCTGTTTCTTACAAGGACATATTCGATGTGTATTTAGTTTCTTTTCTTCACTAAAAATTGTAACTGATGTTATACCGAATTCTTAAAAGAATTTGAATTTTATGTTAACTGTGGGTGTTATGTGGGTGGTGAGCATCGTTTTAAATTTCAAAATAATAGTCCTAAGTTAATGCGAACATATAAAGTATTTTCTACAACATAAAATGAACACAAGGTTAGGTTGGGTGGATTATATTGATTTCATTAAAGTTTGTAAAGGATAATTGCGAGGACTGGTTTTATAAAATGCCCAGATTGCTTTCTTTTGTAATATGAAAATCAACGTATCCTCATAGCAAAGTTCCATAAGACATAATATTGTGGAAATAAGCAATGTAAGCTAACCTGACTATATTCTCCTTATTTTACTTACTGTATAATTATGCATCTGAATTTCATCTACCTGAGTGAATTCAAATGTAAGCGCTTACCGTAATTGTGAATCTATAGTTATGTCTGGAAGTACAGCTTCCGCAATAGAATCGATACACTTTCACAATACACACCCACACATACATGTCTTTTTTCTTCCATTAGTTAATAAGTTGCCAAATTGTATAAAACTATGTAAGCGTAATCCTACATTATTATTTTGCATTAGTTTTAGATGAGCGGGGCTTTTTAGCACAAGCATTTCTTATACATAAAAGGAAAATTTTAGAAATCGATAACTTACTGAAATAAATTGTTATTATCGTCATTTTTTTTTTTACAGATAAGGATAAAATCGAGTCTAACTTGTCATCATATAGCCACAAACCCTGAAAAAATGTGGAAAAAAGAACAAGGCCACGCTTAAGCCCTTAGCTTTTACCTTAAGTGACCGTTAACAATTCAAACTAAATCAGACTCATTTGTTTTAAAAATATATTACCGGACCCCGTTCGAATTTCAAAATTATGTTCTTAAAATAAAACGTACTTAACCAAAGATACAGACTACGGCATATCACAGTGACACCCACCAAAAAGCGTTTGTTATAAAGGTCAAACTACCCTTGCCAGTAACTGGCACAACATTCAGGTAGCATAGGTGCATGTCACAGTTACAGTAATCCACCAATCAGCACTTGTTATGGTTCACTGGTATACAAGCTACTTGTATAGATTTGTGCCCACCACTTTTATGATAGACTAGTTTCTGTTAGCGGCCTGGCTTGCTTGGAAGTTAGTGTCTACATATAAACTTTGGACCCCTATTTCATCCCTAAGGGAGTGAATTTTGTAAAATCCTCTCTTGGACATAAAAGGAAACCTTGTGCAAAATTTCACATTCCTAGTCAAAGTAGTTTCGGCTGTACTTTAATATATAAGTCTATATACCTAAATAGATTCTGAAAGGTAAATAAATAGCTCAATATATATATATATATATATATATAGCTTTATTGTGTAGACGAAAATAATTCATATAAAATTAAACCTCGATAATCCTCACCCAAAACAAGTTATTAACGCCCATTCAAAGTAAAATAATGAAAACTTAAAAGTAGCTAAGTAGTTTGAAAAGAAGTACTCTAAAGGCTTTGAATTTAGTATTTAAAAGCTCCTGAGCGCCTGCTGATAGGCCTCTAAATAGATAATTTACTTTGTGTTTGGTACTCTTTAGGCAACCATTAACTCCTTTCATAACTTTTTGGACGAATTGTTATGGTCGACGAAAAGAGGCATAGATTTAGGATTATATTTTTTAATAACGTTTTTCATTTATAATGATACGGTTCTACTGCTTTGAGGGACATGTAAATATGAAAGTAAAATATACGAGTAAATCTTTGGACTAAACTTTCTAGCAACAACCGTTGTTGCTTACATTTTTTTTTTATGTCAGACTCTTACTGACTAAAAAACCTATCCCATTCCTTGGTTGGAGTGTAGCCTTAGAGGCACTATGGCGCGGGATGAAGAAAATTTTTCGCAAAAATTTTTTTTGGAAGTTGATGCCATTCGCTTATAGGCACCATGAGCCGTGCAGAAAACGAAAAAAAATTTTTTTTGGGACTTAATAAATATCTTCCATGCTGATCTGGGAGCAAAAGAAAAACTTAGAATGCATCAGCTGCTTATCATCCCGCGCAGGTCGTCAAAGCCGACCAAGGGAAATGTTTACCCTACCATCATTAAGTAAACCAAAGCCAACTTAGGGCATGCGAACTGCTACAGTATGCAAATGGCCTAAGTTGGACAATTGGCGTAAGAACAGGACGCCAATTTAGGGCGGTGACGGTAAATATTAACTTTTAATGTTAACCGCAGCGCCCACGGACCAAGTTAGTAGGTCTACTGTTCACCCATCAACCCGCAACAGACAAGCGTGATGGGTTAAATGTCTAATCCCCTCCACAAATATGATGAAGAAGAAGAATAATAGGCCCCAAATGCCCGGCGGTTCCAGTGGTGGTACTGCTGATGACGGTGGGCAGGCTCGCCCTGGAACCAGGGGTGCTAAGAATCTCCGGGTGAGATCGATCTCCCGTCATAAGACCCAGGTAAGGTATAAATCGGACAACGACAAAACGCTTAACGTTTTAACTTACAACACTAGGACTTTAAAAACTGAGGACCGGCTACTTGAACTCGAGAGTGCATTGAACGAAATTAAATGGGATATAGTAGGGTTATCTGAAGTGAGAAGAGGCGGAGAAGAAACATTAGAGAGAGAAAATGGGATTCTTTATTACTATGGCCAAACCGAAGGAATCTATGGAGTAGGCTTCTTAGTAGCAAAAAAGTGGAAAACAATATATTAGAATTTACTTCATATTCAGACAGAATTGCAGTTTTAAAATTTAAGATTTCAAGCTCCAAAACTTTAACCATAATCCAAGTGTACGCCCCTACGTCATCCCACCCTGACGAGGAAGTAGAAGAGTTTTATGACCTACTAGATAAAGCATGCGATGAACACCGAAGCACATGGAATATTGTTTTAGGAGACTTTAACGCCAAAATAGGACCAAGACAACCCATGGATGATGAGGCAATTGTTGGCCCGCACGGTTCTGGAGACCGAAACGAACGGGGTACCAGATTGATTCACTTTGCTTTTGGACAAAACCTTTGCGTAGGAAACAGCTTCTTCTACAAGAAACAACAAAGAAGATGGACATGGATTTCTCCTAATAATGTTACAAAAAATGAAATTGATTATATTCTCTCACTAGCTGTGCCCGCGACTTCGTCCGCGTGGAATAGTTATTTTGGGCATCATATTTATTTTTGCAAACAACCTCAGCTTTATAAATTATAGCTGTTACCCGTGGGTAACAGCTATAATTTATAAAGCTTTGCCCGTGTCAATTTCTGTTATTAATTTAGACAATTTAGTTTTTAAAAGAACATAATTATCTAAAAGTATTTCATAGAGCTACACCCTCCACTTCGGCACGCCATAATCTCGGCGGTAAGTGCCCTCTTTGAGGCGTGGTTGGATAGACATTACGCAGGACATGACGCAGGTTCTCACCGGACATGGGAAGTTCAAGAGATTCCTGCGCCGGATTCGTGCGGAAGAGACGCCCGGGTGTCGCCACTGTGTGGCCATCACGGAGGACACGGTGGAGGTGTGCCCCGCTTGAGAAGAGAATCGCCGTGTCTTCGTGGGGGTTATCGGCGGCGGTGGCCTCTCGCGCCGGGCCTTGGTTCATGCCATGGTCCGCAGCGAAGAAGAATGGCAAGCGGTCGCCTCCTTCTGCGAAGCAGTAATGCTCGTAAAGGAGGATGCAAGGGCAAAAGCGCCCTCGCCGTAGCCGTCGCCGCCGCGATCCCGCCGATATCCGGCCACCGTAGACGCTGGCTTGCGGATGGTGAGCAATGGGTAGCTCGCCGTCCGGTTGTCTGGTAACAGTCCAGACCGAGACCAAGTCGCCGACAGCCTGCACTGCTCCCGCGCGCCTCAAGGTATTGTCAGCAAACTGTGGGGCTCTTCAGGGCCGAAGCCTCCTGCAGCCGAGGGTTGGTGCGAAAGCGTTATACCGGGGCTCTAGGAATAAGGCAAGGGAGGAACGCCGTAGGTTGTTTAGTCAGTAAGAGTCTGACACTGTTTTCCGCTCCGCCCAAGAGCGGGATTCGTCATTGGATGATTTTTACCTACCATAAAAAAACCCCTCTCCTCGCCCGCCGGCCAGTCGCAGCGTCATATTTTGCACATCATGCGGCGCGTGTGAATTTTATATCGCAGTATTTTAAAATTGTAATATCTTCTAAGATGTTCATTGAAAATAAGTGATTACAAAGACAATTTTGTTCACAATTACATACTCTTAATCAACAACACATTTATTTGGATAAAATTTAATATTACTATGTTGATAGAACTCTAACAAATAATTGATAATAATGCATTAATTTCGGCCAAATTTGATTCCCATAAAAACGGTTCTATTGAGTTAATCTTAAAAGATAGAAATATACTGTCGCGGACATTTTTTTAGATCATTTTAAGAGGAATAATTCTTTCCTACATATTTTTTTGGTATCTTCTACCGTTTTCGCAGCGCATGCAACGGAAGCCCTCAAAGATGAATATTTTTCCCCGTTTTTTCCACATCTTCCGTTGTTTCTTCGCTCCTATAAGTCACAGCGTGATGTTATATAGCCTAAAGCCTTCCTCGATAAATGATCTATTCAACACAAAAAGAATTTTTCAATTCGAACCAGTAGTTCCTGAGATTACCTGTGTGAACTTAGCACCCGACTTTGGAAAAATTGTTTTTTTCAATGGTTTTTCGAAAGATTTCGATTAGTAGTGGATAGTAGTAAAGCTATTTTCGTTAGTAGTAATACCGAAAAAATAGAAAAAAATAGTTAAAAAATCTCATCCCCCGAAATTCAAAAAATTTGTTTTTTCCGGCTGTTTCTCATAAATGAACGTTAGTAGTGGATTGTAGTGCAATTTTTTTCGTTTGTAGTAAAATAGAAAAAAAAAAAAACAAAAAAAATCGTTTCGGAGTATTTTTTGAAAACGATTTTTATGACCTAAATACTGTTTCAAGGCATATACGATTAGTACTAACGGTAAATTCGACTGAGGGTGGTTCGTAGAAGTTAGTTCTGGGAGAATTTTTCATAGTAGTTGAAAAAAAGTTGATTAAAAGCACTTAAGTTGAGTCAAACTTGTTTCAGAGCGATATTTACTGAATATAGTCTGTTTGAAGAAAAATACGACTACTACAAACGTTAGAAATGATTAAAAAGGGTTCGTAGAGGTTAGTAGTAAAAAAAAATTCAATAGTAGTAAAGATACATGTCGATTGAAAGCACTTGAGATGAGTCAAACTTGTTTCGGAGCGATATTCACTCGAAAAAGTATGTTTGAAGATAAATACGACTACTACGAACGATAGAAATGATGGGAAAGGGTTCGTAGAAGTTAGTAGTAAAAGAATTTTCGATAGTAGTGAAGATACATGTTGACTAGAAGCACTTGAGATGAGTCAAACTTCTTTCGGAGCGATATTTATTGGATAAAATCTGTTTGATGATAAATACGACTACTACAAACGTTAGAAATAATTAAAAAGGGCTCGTAGAGGTTAGTAGTAAAAGAATTTTTCATAGTAGTGAAGATACGTGTTGACTAGAAGCACTTGAGATGAGTCAAACTTCTTTCGGAGCAATATTTATTGGATAAAATCTGTTTGATGATAAATACGACTACTACAAACGTTAGAAATGATCAAAAAGGGTGCGTAGAGGTTGGTAGTGAAAGAATTTTCGATAGTAGTAAAGAAACATATCGATTAGAAGCACTTGAGACGAGTCAAACTCGTTTCGGAGCGATATTTGCTGGATAAAATCTCTGTGAAGATCAATACGACTACTACAAACGTTAGAAATTATTAAAAAAGGCTCGTAGAGGTTAGTAGTAAAAGAACTTTTGATAGTAGTGAAGATACATGTTGACTAAAGCACTTGAGATGAGTCAAACTTCTTTCGGAGCGATATTTATTGGATAAAATCTGTTTGATGATAAATACGACTACTACAAACGTTAGAAATGATCAAAAAGGGTTCGTAGAGGTTAGTAGTGAAAGAATTATCGATAGTAGTAAAGAAACATATCGATTAGAAGCACTTGAGAAGAGTCAAACTCGTTTCGGAGCGATATTTGCTGGATAAAATCTCTGTGAAGATCAATACGACTACTACAAACGTTAGAAATTATTAAAAAGGGCTCGTAGAGGTTAGTAGTAAAAGAATTTTTGATAGTAGTGAAGATACATGTTGACTAAAAGCACTTGAGATGAGTCAAACTTCTTTCGGAGCGATATTTGCTGGATAAAATCTCTGTGAAGATCAATACGACTACTACAAACATTAGAAATGATCAAAAAGGGTTCGTAGAGGTAAGTAGTGGAAGAATTTTCGATAGTAGTAAAGATACATGTCGATTGAAAGCACTTGAGATGAGCCAAACTTGTTTCGGAGCGATATTTGCTGGATAAAATCTCTGTGAAGATCAATACGACTACTACAAACGTTAGAAATTATTAAAAAGGGCTCGTAGAGGTTAGTAGTAAAAGAATTTTTGATAGTAGTGAAGATACATGTTGACTAGAAGCACTTGAGATGAGTCAAACTTCTTTCGGAGCGATATTTATTGGATAAAATCTGTTTGATGATAAATACGACTACTACAAACGTTAGAAATGATCAAAAAGGGTTCGTAGAGGTTAGTAGTGAAAGAATTATCGATAGTAGTAAAGAAACATATCGATTAGAAGCACTTGAGACGAGTCAAACTCGTTTCGGAGCGATATTTGCTGGATAAAATCTCTGTGAAGATCAATACGACTACTACAAACGTTAGAAATGATCAAAAAGGGTTCGTAGAGGTTAGTAGTGAAAGAATTATCGATAGTAGTAAAGAAACATATCGATTAGAAGCACTTGAGACGAGTCAAACTCGTTTCGGAGCGATATTTGCTGGATAAAATCTCTGTGAAGATCAATACGACTACTACAATTCGTTAGAATTCGTTGAACCCTTTTCAACGAATTCTAACGTTTGTAGTAGTTGTATTTATCTTTAAACAGATTTTATCCAGTAAATATCGCTCCGAAACAAGTTTGACTCGTCTCAAGTGCTTATTATCGATATGTTTCTTTACTACTATCGAAAATTCTTTCACTACTAACCTCTACGAACCCTTTTTGATCATTTCTAACGTTTGTAGTAGTCGTATTTATCATCAAACAGATTTTATCCAATAAATATCGCTCCGAAAGAAGTTTGACTCATCTCAAGTGCTTCTAGTCAACATGTATCTTCACTACTATCAAAAATTCTTTTACTACTAACCTCTACGAGCCCTTTTTAATTATTTCTTACGTTTGTAGTAGTCGTATTGATCTTCACAGAGATTTTATCCAGGAAATATCGCTCCGAAACAAGTTTGGCTCATCTCAAGTGCTTTCAATCGACATGTATCTTTAGTACTATCGAAAATTCTTCCACTACTAACCTCTACGAACCCTTTTTGATCATTTCTAACGTTTGTAGTAGTCGTATTGATCTTCACAGAGATTTTATTCAGCAAATATCGCTCCGAAACGAGTTTGTCTCGTCTCAAGTGCTTCTAATCGATATGTTTCTTTACTACTATCGATAATTCTTTCACTACTAACCTCGACGAACCCTTTTTGATCATTTCTAACGTTTGTAGTAGTCGTATTTATCATCAAACAGATTTTATCCAATAAATATCGCTCCGAAAGAAGTTTGACTCATCTCAAGTGCTTCTAGTCAACATGTATCTTCACTACTATCGAAAATTCTTCCACTACTAACCTCTACGAACCCTTTTTGATCATTTCTAACGTTTGTAGTAGTCGTATTGATCTTCACAGAGATTTTATCCGGCAAATATCGCTCCGAAACGAGTTTGACTCGTCTCAAGTGCTTCTAATCGGTATGTTTCTTTACTACTATCGATAATTCTTTCACTACTAACCTCTACGAACCCTTTTTGATCATTTCTAACGTTTGTAGTAGTCGTATTGATCTTCACAGAGATTTTATCCAGCAAATATCGCTCCGAAACGAGTTTGACTCGTCTCAATTGCTTCTAATCGATATGTTTCTTTACTACTATCGATAATTCTTTCACTACTACCCTCTACGAACCCTTTTTTGATAATTTCTAACGTTTGTAGTAGTCGTATTGATCTTCACAGAGATTTTATCCAGCAAATATCGCTCCGAAACAAGTTTGGCTCATCTCAAGTGCTTTCAATCGACATGTATCTTTACTACTATCGAAAATTCTTCCACTACTAACCTCTACGAACCCTTTTCAACGAATTCTAACGTTTGTAGTAGTTGTATTTATCTTTAAACAGATTTTATCCAATAAATATCGCTCCGAAAGAAGTTTGACTCATCTTAAGTGCTTCTAGTCAACATGTATCTTCACTACTATCGAAAATTCTTCCACTACTAACCTCTACGAACCCTTTTTGATCATTTCTAACGTTTGTAGTAGTCGTATTGATCTTCACAGAGATTTTATCCGGCAAATATCGCTCCGAAACGAGTTTGACTCGTCTCAAGTGCTTCTAATCGATATGTTTCTTTACTACTATCGATAATTCTTTCACTACTAACCTCTACGAACCCTTTTTGATCATTTCTAACGTTTGTAGTAGTCGTATTGATCTTCACAGAGATTTTATCCAGCAAATATCGCTCCGAAACGAGTTTGACTCATTTCAAGTGCTTCTAGTCAACATGTATCTTCACTACTATCAAAAATTCTTTTATCACTAACCTCTACGAGCCCTTTTTAATTATTTCTAACGTTTGTAGTAGTCGTATTGATCTTCACAGAGATTTTATCCAGGAAATATCGCTCCGAAACAAGTTTGGCTCATCTCAAGTGATTTCAATCGACATGTATCTTTACTACTATCGAAAATTCTTCCACTACTAACCTCTACGAACCCTTTTCAACGAATTCTGACGTTTGTAGTAGTTGTATTTATCTTTAAACAGATTTTATCCAGTAAATATCGCTCCGAAACAAGTTTGACTCGTCTCAAGTGCTTCTAATCGATATGTTTCTTTACTACTATCGAAAATTCTTTCACTACTAACCTCTACGAACCCTTTTTGATCATTTCTAACGTTTGTAGTAGTCGTATTTATCATCAAACAGATTTTATCCAATAAATATCGCTCCGAAAGAAGTTTAACTCATCTCAAGTGCTTTTAGTCAACATGTATCTTCACTACTATCAAAAGTTCTTTTACTACTAACCTCTACGAGCCTTTTTTAATAATTTCTAACGTTTGTAGTAGTCGTATTGATCTTCACAGAGATTTTATCCAGCAAATATCGCTCCGAAACGAGTTTGACTCGTCTCAAGTGCTTCTAATCGATATGTTTCTTTACTACTATCGAAAATTCTTTCACTACCAACCTCTACGCACCCTTTTTGATCATTTCTAACGTTTGTAGTAGTCGTATTTATCATCAAACAGATTTTATCCAATAAATATCGCTCCGAAAGAAGTTTGACTCATCTCAAGTGCTTCTAGTCAACATGTATCTTCACTACTATCAAAAATTCTTTTACTACTAACCTCTACGAGCCCTTTTTAATTATTTCTTACGTTTGTAGTAGTCGTATTGATCTTCACAGAGATTTTATCCAGGAAATATCGCTCCGAAACAAGTTTGGCTCATCTCAAGTGCTTTCAATCGACATGTATCTTTACTACTATCGAAAATTCTTCCACTACTAACCTCTACGAACCCTTTTTGATCATTTCTAACGTTTGTAGTAGTCGTATTGATCTTCACAGAGATTTTATCCAGCAAATATCGCTCCGAAACGAGTTTGACTCGTCTCAAGTGCTTCTAATTGATATGTTTCTTTACTACTATCGATAATTCTTTCACTACTAACCTCTACGAACCCTTTTTGATCATTTCTAACGTTTGTAGTAGTCGTATTGATCTTCACAGAGATTTTATCCAGCAAATATCGCTCCGAAACGAGTTTGACTCGTCTCAAGTGCTTCTAATCGATATGTTTCTTCACTACTATCGAAAATTCTTTTACTACTAACTTCTACGAACCCTTTCCCATCATTTCTATCGTTCGTAGTAGTCGTATTTATCTTCAAACATACTTTTTCGAGTGAATATCGCTCCGAAACAAGTTTGACTCATCTCAAGTGCTTTCAATCGACATGTATCTTTACTACTATTGAAATTTTTTTTACTACTAACCTCTACGAACCCTTTTTAATCATTTCTAGCGTTTGTAGTAGTCGTATTTTTCTTCAAACAGACTATATTCAGTAAATATCGCTCTGAAACAAGTTTGACTCAACTTAAGTGCTTTTAATCAACTTTTTTTCAACTACTATGAAAAATTCTCCCAGAACTAACTTCTACGAACCACCCTCAGTCGAATTTACCGTTAGTACTAATCGTATATGCCTTGAAACAGTATTTAGGTCATAAAAATCGTTTTCAAAAAATACTCCGAAACGATTTTTTTTGTTTTTTTTTTTTCTATTTTACTACAAACGAAAAAAATTGCACTACAATCCACTACTAACGTTCATCTATGAGAAACAGCCGGAAAAAACTAATTTTTTGAATTTCGGGGGATGACATTTTTTAACTATTTTTTTCTATTTTTTCGGTATTACTACTAACGAAAATAGCTTTACTACTATCCACTACTAATCGAAATCTTTCGAAAAACCATTGAAAAAACCAATTTTTCCAAAGTCGGGTGCCAAGTTCACACAGGTCCTGAGATTAGCGCGTTCAAACAAACAAACAAACTCTTCAGCTTTATAATATTAGTATAGATCAGAAAAACAAATTATTAAAAATGTTCAGACTATCAACCAATTTAAATTTAGTTCTGACCATAGACCTGTACGAGCAGTTGTTAATTTAAACATTAAAATACAACGTAAAAAATTATTTAAAAATAAAATTAGAAAGTTAAATAAGGAAACACTTATAGCATGTAAAAAAGAATTTAATTTAGAGTTGAGAAACAGTTTTGACCTATTAAATAAAGAAAGTATAGAAAAAAGTGTGGATTTACAATATAAAGAAATAGTACATAGTATAACAAAAGCGAGCAAAGTTGTAAAACAAAATAATAATAAAACTAGAAAACTATCAGGAGAAACCAAGAAGTAAATAGAAGAGAGACAGGCTTTAAATAAAGTAAAAAATGATATACTATATAGGTTAAAAGACAAAGAAGTTAAGCGAAGTATCAGGAAAGACATAAGAGATTATAATAAAAAATTAATACAAAATGCAATTGAAAAGAACCAATCACTTAAAATAGCAAAGCAAGGTATTAACAATAATAAATCGTGGATTACATGTCTAAAAGATAGCAATGGCGTAAAACAACATAACAGGAACAAAATTTTAGAAATTTGTACGACTTTTTACAAGACCCTATACTCCGATACTCGTCACACACCACCAACACCTACTACCTATTCATGTTCCGAAAATATACCACCCATTTCTGAAGTAGAAGTACGTGATGCACTCAGCAAATTAAAATACAACCGATCCTGTGGTGAAGATGGCGTGAGTACCGAAGCTCTAAAATTGGGTGAACCATCATTACTCTTCTACCTAACAAGATTGTTTAACGACATTCTTCATACCGGTAATTTTCCAACCAACTTTTGCCATGCCAATATGATACTTCTCCACAAGAAAGGTGATAAGTCCGATATAAATAATTATAGACCGATTAGCCTAATTTCCCATATCTATAAAACCTTTATCAAAGTCATAGAAAAACGCATAGCTACACAACTAGACCAAAAGCAACCCCCAGAACAAGCAGGCTTCCGTAAAGGACTTTCTACCACTGACCATCTACATACCATTAACCAAATTGTCGAAAAATATCAAGAATACAAAATCCCTCTCTATGTTGCTTTTGTTGACTATTCTAAAGCCTTCGACAGCATCACACACTCTGCAATTTTCAATTCCCTCACTAAACAACAAATAGAATCCACTTACATACAGCTACTACAAAATATATATACTCATAGCACAGCTGCGATTAAGTTAGAGAGATTGGGTCCTATGTTTGAAATTCTTAAGGGAGTCAAACAGGGCGACCCGTTGTCTCCAAAGTTGTTCACCAGTACCCTGGAAGAAATCTTTCAGACATTGGCAGTCAAATGGGAGGACAAGGGTATTGTCATTGGCGAGGCGAGATTAACTAATCTGCGTTTCGCTGATGATATTGTCCTTTTCTCTCCCACAGCCACAGGACTAGAGCACATGCTACAAGACCTTAGCGACGCTAGCCTTGAGGTTGGACTGAAGATGAACATGTCGAAGACCAAAGTCATGACCAACAGCTCCAAAAGGAGCATTCATGTTGGCGGGGAGAATATACAATATGTCCAAGAGTACATCTACTTGGGCCAAGTAGTCTCTTTCCAGGCAAGGCAAGAAAAAGAAATAATGCGCCGAACAGAAAATGCCTGGAAGAGCTTTTGGTCCATGAAGGATGTATTCAAGGGCACTTTGCCCATGTCACTGAAGCGTAAGCTGATGGACCTGTGTATTCTCCCTATTCTGACATATGGTGCACAGACTTGGTCTTTGACTAACATCCAAAAGTCCAGGCTCAAGGTTTGCCAGCGTGGTATGGAGCGCAGCATACTATGTGTTAAATTAACAGACCACGTTCCAAACACTACACTGCGCTCCAAAACACAAATAATGGATGTGGCTCAAAAGGCTGCCCAACTTAAATGGGACTGGGCAGGACATGTCTGCCGCATGTCTAGCGAGCTGTGGGCCCGTAAAACACATGATTGGTGCCCGGAAACAGCGACGCGGGGCCGCGGCAGGCCACGAAGGAGATAGCGGGACGACCTGGATGTCTTCCTTGAGAATTGGAGCGGAAAAGCATGTGACCGAGATGATTGGAAAGAATGGAGGGAGGCCTTTGCCCAGTAGTGGGACAGCACAGGCTAGGTATAATAATATAATAATAATAATTAATAAATATCTCCTTACTTTTCACCTTGAGTAATATGGTTAGGGGCAAACACTTAGAAAGGCACCAAGAGCCGTGCAGAAAATTTGTGTGTTTGCTCCTAAGTCCCAAAAAATTTTATTTAACCAAATTTTTTTTCTCGTTTTCTGCACGGCTCATGGTGCTTATAAGAGTATGGTACCAAACCGAAAAAAAAAAATATTTTCGAAAAAATTTCGAAAAATGTTCTAAGTCCCAAAAATTTTTTTAACCAAAAAAAATTTTTTTTCGTTTTCTTTGCTTCTCATAGCGCCCCTAAGGCTACCCTCCGACCCATTCCTTCCTTGCCTTATTCTCAGAGCCGCGGTAACACTTTCGCACCAACCCTCGGCTCCAGAAGGCTTCGACCCTGAAGGGCCCCTACAGTTTACTGACAACTCCTTGAGGCGCGCGGGAACGGTGCGCGCCGTTAACGACTTCGCCGTCGCTTTCTAGTAACCCGCCATCTGATCGTCTGGGAACAATCCGGACCGAGCCCAAGTCGTCGACGACGCGCACTGTTCCCGCGCGCCTTTTGTCTACGTTAGTGACGATTGTATTTTGTTCGTTATTTGTTTGGTTGTTTTGTAGGGTGTGTGTGTTGTGTAGGTACTCACTGGGTAGGTGGTGAATAAATAAAACTCTTCGTTGGTATCACCAGGTGTATTTTCCACACACAACACAACAACACAGTTATTATAGAAGGTGCAGATAACAAGCACAAGTAGTAATATAACGATTACAAAATCAGTCCACAATAGTAGGTTTTCACGGGTAGACTTTTTGCGAACAACTTTTATTTCGGCGCGAGTGCACGTATGTATCGCAGACAGCGTAGATCATGACTAGTGAGAAACGAATATATCAACACGGCGGTAGAAGAAAATAAGTCGCCAGCGCATCATCGACAATGCGCGTTTCCAATGCGTCACGTCAAATGTCTGTACGAGTACCTATGTTGTGTTTAGTGTTTGTGTATACGTGTAAATAAATGATGATGAAATTAAATAAATGTGAGGAAACCGACATGTCCTAGAACCAAAAATTCGAAGACATGTGACATCCACCAATCCGCACTGGGCCCGCGTGTAGGATAACGGCCCATTCCCTCTCTTAGAGAGGAGGCCTGTGTCCCTGCAGTGGGAACATTAAAAAGGCTGATGATGATGATGATGTATGTATGTGTAAATTGTATATAAATATATGTGAGTCACCCACATTTGTTTGGTAAAAAATAGGTACATAATTTTGCTCACCATCATAAGCTGCATCGTTTAATAATTTGACAGTTTTTTAGGCATCTGTGGGATTAGTTAGATATGTGGATGTGATGTGGGATAGTAGATGACTGGCCTGTCAGTCTAGTAGTTAGTGACCCTGACTGCAATGCGGGAGGTCGTGGGTTCGATTCCCACCCAGGACAAATGTTTGTGTGATGAGCACGATCATTTGTTCTGTGTCTGGGTGTGATTTATCTAAAATATGTATGTATTTAGAAATATATAAGTATGTTTATCAGTTGTCTAGTACCCATAACACAAGCTCTGCTTAGCTTGGGACTAGACGGCTTTGTGTGATAGTTGTGGATATATTATTATTATTATTTTCAGGTATATATTTTTTTTTCTCAGCTCTTTGGCTGGTTTCAACCACATTTACGGGCTAAGCGCCAAGTAAATGTAGCTTGTAAAATTTCAGTGTGTTGTATGATGAGGTTCTACATTGTTATCTTCTATTTGCATGAATTTTCTGACAATTCTACAGGTATTTAAAAATTTTATTATTATTATTATTATATTATATTATTAGTTGGTAAAACTAATATACTGACTATAATCTTACAATTTAATTATGTCTGACAGTCAAAACCAGACCTCAAAAATTCTAACCTAGCTAAACAGCAGTCAGGCATCCAAACCACAAGCTTGACACCAACAATGCATACAAGACGTGCCGTCCGGGTGTCCGGTTACATTTGCGGTTGCTGAGCGATGCATGTGCCGACCGCACCGTTCCGCGCGATGCCGCGCCGCCGCCGGACCGGACCACTGCCGTACCACCGAACGCATCCTGCATCAATGTCAATGTTGCATTCTCACCGCATTAGTACATGATTGGAATTGTCGCTTTGGTTTTGGGAATGTAAGTGGAACGGGACATTTAAACCACTTCATATAGAAAGAGGTTATTTCACCTCTGAGCTGAGTTAGATGACGTAATAGGAATGTAATGCCTATTATTAGTATTGTGGTGTCTCCAGAGAGTTCACATGATTTATTAGCTATCGGACTGATAATGGAGTGCAACGTGGTATTCCTAACCCAATCTATTCGCTTAACACCTATTATGCCGCGCTCCATTGCCTTTAAGCCCCCCCTTGTCAAAGGGGGGGTTTGAAAATTGTAAGAAAAAATAATGTCTGGTTTTTTCATTCTAAGTGTGTTTTCCGAAGCCTCAATGCAAGTTGTTCTTTAACATAACTCTTTTTCTGCTATCGACGATCCCTGTGCCGAAGCATAGCCCAGCTTGTGTTCCCAAATGTAAATTGACAGTCTTATAAAATCAGGAAATCTACCCATCCTTTTTCCAACTATGAGTTCAAACAAAAAACTGTGATGTGTAGCGATGCAACCCCGCGCAGTCACCAACCATGCGAAATGGTGCGATGTGAATTTGTGTGGCAAATCATCAATAAATTCAAGTGACTATATTTCTAATTGGCACTACGAATCAATTTGCATATGATTTTGTGATACTTCAAGATGCAAGAGTCGGTTTTTAGTCTCTCCAGATGCAGCATTAGTTTTACATGAAGCGGCTGCCAATGACCTCTACAACCCAGTATACATTATATCTTATGACAAAACTATTGACAATAAAATTGTTTTGACTTCTGACAACCTGGGTCAACTACCGAAGATAGCTTTGGCTTACATATATTTTATACTTATACTTGTAAAATAAAATTACTATTTTTGTTATTTAGTATTTTAATGAAGTCAAAATATAAATATAAAAGTAAAATGTAACAGTGTAACATTAATGTATAAATAATTTTAATTATAAGGAGCTTTTTGTATGTGGTATTTGCCTGTAATAACTAATTGATGATATACCACATACACAGTACAGTTAGATACGATTATTTATGACTTTCTATCTATATAATACTAGCTTTTACCCACGGCTTTGTTCCCGGCAACGGAAAAGTGTGATAAATGAAGAACCGCACGACCAATTTTGTGCACATTTGGTCTGGATAGTTGAGCCCGTTCTTGAGTTATAAAATAAAAACGAAAATTGGCATTGATTTTTATATAATTATAGATCTGCAACAACTGTTGGTGCACCTTAATTGAATAAATATAAGTACAACATACAAAACTATTATCTTAGTATTATTAACTACACTATGGACCTGGTACAGCAGCCGTTAAAGCAGCCATTTGAGATCTAACATGGCCTTCGCAAAAAAAAAAAAAAATTATTGATACTACCTCTCATTTTATCGTCATTGCTTGATTTTTCAGTATCGTGTAAAAACAAAAAATCACCAGTCTAGCCTTGATAACGCAAACATTTTTAAAGCAAACTGTTCCATAGCTTTATTTTTTCTTTTTTGGTGGGCAAAATCATCCAATGACATCTCCCGCTCTTGGGTGGAGTAGGAGATGCTAGCAGTCTTATTGACTAAAAAACCTTCCCCGTCCCTACTTCTAGCTTTATTACTTCATGATTTAACCTACTTTCAGTATAATTCCGATGGAAATAGTTGCAGAAGCGTACCATTTTTAAAGAAACGCTTAGATCCTTACAAGATTGCAGTATCTAACTTCAAGACGGGGACAAGACAAGATTCTCGACACGATGTATTCACAGAATAGATAGAGTGAAACAAATTACTTTGTATTATCCATTCCCAAGAGTCTAAAGTAAAGGATTCCAAGTTGCCTTTTGAGTGAAGATAGATCTTGTTTTGTTTTGTAACTGGGCTGTTTGCATTCGAGATTACAAAGACTATAATTCTTGAACTTCACCATCATTATCATCAATTCAGCTGAAAGACGTCCACTGTTGGACATAGGCCACAACGACCGGTCCCGTGCGGCGTCTTACATCCTTCGAATTTCAGCAACCCTGACCAGGTCGTCGGTCCACCTTGTGGGGGGCCTTCCAACGCTATTCTTCCGGTACACGGTCGCCACTCCAGAACTTTTTGGCCCCAGCGGCCATCTGTTTTGCGTGCGATGTGCCCTGTCTATTGCCACTTATGTTTGGCGATTCTTTTCGCTATGTCAGCAACCTTGGTTCTCTTGGGGATATCTTCATTTCTGATTCGATCACGCAAGGAAACTACGATCATAGCTCTTTCCATTGCCCTTTGGAAGCCTTTGGGTGATTTCTTGAACTTCACATATATTCTAATTTTATTAAATTTTGACTAGACATAAATTGTGTAAACAAATGACATTAAAACACGCTTTTATTCTTAGATCTGTATCGCAGAGAGAGTTACACACATACTTTATTTTTAAAATCGTATAGAAAAGAAAGAACTTATATTATTTATTTATAAAATTAGATGTATAAGCTTTTATTAATACTTTCTTAAATTATATGTTATGTTATTTGAAACTGTAGTTTACCTTTTAGTTTATACAGGTAAGTTCACATTGTTTTTTTGAAATTGTTTTTTTTAATCTCTCCTTTCACAGGCAAATTCCTATACAATTTTTTTTTCGGTTCATGTATAATGTAAAATTATATTTTACTGTTTCCCTGTGTGTACATAAATAGTAGGTTTTATTTCATGGTGGAAAAAAATATTGAATGACGAATACTGCCCTTGGGCGGAACAGAAGACAGTGTCAGACTTCTGCTGACTAAACGACCTACCGTTCCCTCTTGCCTTCCATCTTATACTTCTGGCTGCGTATTCCCGTAAGCGGTCATTACTTCATCATAACTTTTCAACCCCATTAACGATGTGTTCTACAACGATGTGTTACCAGACGACCGGACAGCGAGCTACCCATTGCTCACCGTCCGCAATCCCGCGTCTACGGTGGTCGGAAATCGGGATCGCAATCCCGGCAGCGTCTGAGGCGGTCGGCCTCCACAAACCAGGCTCTTCAATAATGATTAATAACTGTTTTATGAACTCCCGACCTCTATCACTGTACCACTAAAAGCTTCCATACGTAATCTGCTAAGATATTCTGAGTGCGGTATTAAAAAGCATTTCGAAATGTTTGCTAATTCCTCGCCAGAAAAGAACAATCGCGGCGCGTGAGTGCTGTGTGTTGTGCATTACCCTCAAGACTGGGGCAAAGTATAGACGATAGCGATTTGTACAATCTTTTTACATCGAATATTTATACTCTCCTGTAGGTATACATATTATATTGTGTGGAGGAGTGATATGAAAGATAAGTATCCTTTACATATAATAAGCGATGGGTGCCAGGACATAATAAAAAAAAAACGGGTTACGCTGACCCCAAATAATATGAGACTAAAGCAGAAAGGCGAAGGCGGGGTTTTCTTTTTGTTTGCTACTGTAGAAAGACGACAATGAATCATGCTGTCCTGGTATAGTTCCGTGTGTGCATCTATGTGTGTCATCTAATTCATCGGTTTACAACTGACAGTCTTCTGGTCATAACCCTCATCAATCGCACACCATTTATTTCAATTCTCAGCAACACTTGAGTGTTGCTGAGAATTGAAATAAATGGTGTGCGACAATTTCGCAGCTTAACTGATTGGAACTTGAGTTCCAATCAGTTAAGCTGCGAAATTGTCGCGCCGCATAGTCTGAGTTAAATCTTAATTCCAATACCCAGCAAACATTTTTGTCATATAATAAAACATTTATATGATCTTGAGTCTTATTAAAGTTATTTTACAGTATTATTTTTAACTCTTCGTCATGTACTGGTGCATTATCTGACCGAATAGTCGTATACAGTTTTTGTCGTATTATAATGTCGTATAGACGTTATTTCAATTTTCTTATACAATCGTCATATAATAGTGTCTACGACGACATCTATAAGACTTACATATACAACTTTTCGTCGTGTAAACGTTTTCATAGTATAAACGTCATAATACTGTCAATTTAGTCATATAATTACTTTTTATACAACTGCTAAACGGATAATAATTGTTTAAACGTAGTTTTTGTAACCATTACATATAATTCGAATATTAGTATTACGAACGGCCTCTATACAACCTAAAGTATCACAAACATGACAACACGACTGCTATTTAATTAATAGTCGTATTAAAGGTTTATAATAACCTTATATACCACTTCCACCATTTTGAAATCGTATTTATCATATTTATTTAGGTTCAACATGGATCTAAAAAAGTGGAAAAGTGTTAAAAGAAGTGGTGGATTCAAAAGAAAAGTTAAAAACAATTATCATTCGATTCAATCACGTACTTTAATACAAAGTGATAGAGCTCAAGCTGTGAGTGAGGAAAATGGGAAGGGTTCCGTATCACATTTAAATGCAAGTTTGACCAATCAATTATAAAAAGTGGGCAATAGTGTTTCATACAACTCAAATATATATTTTGCTCCGCTTATTCATACATTTAAGAAATAGGTAATAAAAAGGCAGTAAAACTTGTTTTTTTTTTAATTATTCCCAGGAACGTAATTAACATTTCAAGTAATTCAAAATGTGACACTTATTGAATATCAATATTAAGGAAAGATTTGAAATACTACTAGTTTTAGAAAAATTTAGTTTTATTTATTTATTCAGTCTTTGAGCCATAAATGTAAATTAACAAAATCAAACCATCATTTAGTTTGCCATATTGAAACATCTAATTTAGCTAGCTAGCTAGTAATAATCTCACAATAGAATATATTAAAACTAAAAATAAGACTTTGGTGAATGTTTTAATCGCGTTCGAATGCGGTAAGGTGCGTTAATAGATACAAACCTATTTTAAACTTTCGATATTAGGAACTTTTATCTTCTTAACATAACATACTAAATCACAAAAATCAGTCTAAGTTCAAGAAGAAGAAGAAAGAAGTTAACAAAATCCTGATATCACGTTTTATTGTATAATTATCCACGCTCAGTGTAGGATTACGTAGTTTCCCATCCTTCACGCTCTTATCATTTCAATAAAGGCCATCTTTGTTAAAAACTTATCAACATCCGCATAATTATAAATCATAGTGGGGTTTACCTAAAACAAAAGTTTTATTAAGATTTTACTATATTCTAAGGCCCGGTGCTCATTATATCGGCATCGGCAAGGAAAGGAATCTTTCGGCATTTGTTATTACGATCATCTACACTAATCTACACTAATATAATAAAGAGGTAAAGTTTGTTTTTTTGTTTTTTTGTTTGTAGGGGGTAATCTCTGGAACTACTGGTCCAATTGGAAAAATTTAAGCAACAATAGAAAGCTGCTTTACTCCTGAGTGACATAGGCTATATTTTATGTACGCGGGCGAAGCTGCGGGCAAAAGCTAGTATAATATAATAATATATTGCACAACTATCACACAACGCCATCTTGTCTCAAACTAAGCAGAACTTGTGTTATGAGTACTAGACAACTGATAAACTACACACACATACACATACATACAACACACACACACACTACATACACTACACACACACACACACACACACACACACACTGCACACACACTACATATATCATGGAAATTTCTACTTTATTGCCATGAAATAAATGTATAATGCTTTTTTACCAAAAATCCTCTGCCGTGCCGATGCCGATAATGGGCGCCGGGCCTTTGTCACGTAAATCCCCTTGTTCTTAAAATATAAGTTAGCTAGGGTTTTATTATTTTCAGTATTGATCCCTAAATTAACATTCATGGCGTACATATTTACATGAACTTGCAGTTTATAGGTCGGGAAGTTATATAGCTGTCTTATAACGCCGTCAAATAATAAATTATTGATAGAAATATCTGAAAACATTAAAATTTTAAAAGCGCATTAAAAATTTGTTAAAAAAGTACCTCACATTAATCAGTAAACTTGATTGCACAATGGTCTACCACTGATGAAATGAAATTTATCACCTCAAATAACAGATAAAATGCAAAATGAACTCAGCTGTCAAAAACACTGCTAAATTAATATTAATATTTTATAATAATTTGTTCAAAATGATCTTTAAATGACAATAACTCACCCATACATCATATAAAAGTCATATTGTGTGACACGAAGTCGAATACAAGCCGCAACAGCTATCATTACACGACATGTAGTCAAATCACCGACGTGTATACGACTACTATGCGACTAAATAGGTATTTATATGACAGTTACACGAAACTCTTAGCACCTTAAGTTGGATAAAATGGGCCCAAATGCCGTCGAGTAAACGTCCTTATGATATTTATACGATTATACTAAATAACATTAAGTTGCTACCAAAACGTCTACTCAACGTCTAAAATGTTTGTTGGGTATGATCTTCGAAAAAAAAAAAGATTTAACTGGAAAAAAAATCTTTTAAACTTGAATCTTTATGCAAATGGAGTATAGTTCCATTTGCATTAAGATTAGACATTTAAACAAAACCTTTTTACTGTCAGTTCTATTTTAACTGTATTCCGCAGTTACACCAGTTTAAGAAATAATAAAAGGCAAAACCGGATGGTATTCACAATCAAAAAAGTAGTTACAATATCAACTATATACTGGAGCCCCCATCTATTGTGTTTTCAACGCAATAAAGGTCAAAATCGATTAAACGGATTATAAAAAAGGTCTCAAAAATAAAAGGGAAAAAAAAGGCTTAATCTTATTACTTATGCAATACAACGTTTAAGAAAACTCTCTTTTCGGTAATTCGCTTCGTTCTTACCACTTGTACCACAAGCAATAGAAACAGTAGAGATTAGAGGGTATAGACTAGTACACCAACATGAGCCGGGATTTTCACTACAGCTTTGTACATTAACTTCCTTTATACTCGTGCATTTAAAGACAATGGATTGTTTTATTTATTCTCACTGAACGAATATTGTGGCGTATGCCAGAAGGCACTCCACGTTATCATGTTATGTTTGTTTTTGTGTATTATTTGTGGAGATAGGAAATGTGTGTCAGTGCTACTTGTATTTGGTTTTAAGAATTAAGCTATTTACAATTTTCAATCATTTATCTAGCTTTCTCAGTGGTATTGCTCTTTTGGTATTCTCTTTAAAGATTCATGCGCGATTTGACATACTTAAGAGGGTTCCTCCTAAGCCGTCTGATGTTAATATGAACAAGATTTAAAATCACCTTGTTTAATATAAATCAATTCAGCCCAATTATCGAAAAATCTATGCGAAAAAGTAATTCCTGAACAAATATTAATCATGCATTTATTCGAATAAATCGCAAAATCGTTCCAAGAAATGTGTGTGTGTAATTCTTAAAAGTTTTTGGGAAAATAAGTTTACTATGTTAATGAAAATAATCTAATCTCCAGCTTATAAATGATTTTAGGAAAGTATTTATTTGCATTTTTTTAAAAATATTTTTACCGAGTAGAAATACTACTACTATTTTTTTGGTAGTAGTATTTCTACTCGGTACAAATATTTTAGATTATTTATCATAGATTATTTTTAATCTAATAATATATAGAACCAAAAATTCGAAGATATGTGACACCCACCAATCCGCACTGGGCCCCAGTGGTGAATTATGACCCATTTTCTCTCCTAGAAAGGAGGCCTGTGTCCCAGTAGTGGGAATATTAAAAAAGCTGATGATGATGATAAAATAACCTATTTTGGTACTTTATCAGTCACACAGTAATGCGAAAGAGATTTTGACGCCTTACTTTCGATTACTTTTAGTAAGTTATTTTCATTTATGTGATAATATAGATTATTATAATTAAGTGTTTTTTTTATTAAAAATTAAATTAAATCTCAAGAATCATAACTTTATATTTCTCCAACACTTTATGTTTCTAATATTGAGATTTAATTTAGTTAGTTTTGTATATAAGTTACCTAAGTAAAACAATTAGCCAAGATTCATTCTTACAACTTCTCCCTTCAATATCGCCTTTCTTCCATCTTGATTTCAATCCTACAAATGGCTTTGACCACCACATCTGTGTAATACCCTGCTATCTGGAAGGCCATCTGACAAAGCGTCATCAGCGATGTTTGCGAAACGAGATAAGCGTGACCGATCTCTGGACACCCTTGCAGGAAGTGACGAACAGGGAATCGTGGAGATTTGTTATTTTATTTCGTGCTTTTCTTGATAAAAATATATAAATTATTTGTTATTTATTTTTATAAATTATTATTTATTTATAGTTATTATAATTATTTTTACTGTGCTTCTGGGTACTATATTGACTAGTCTACCTACACTGTCCCTTTGCATATATACCAATATAATATTTATATATAATGGGCCATGATCCACCACACGGGCCCAGTGCGGATTGGTGAATGTCACATGTTTTCGAATTTTTGGTCCAAGGTGTAAAATTAATTATAATATAATAGCTATAATATCAGTTTACTAAAGTCATTGGATCTTATTGGGCAATAATCATTACTTTGTTCCTGGCAACTCTACCGCAATAAAGTATCAACTTATAAATTAAATTGTTCAAAGTACCGCGCAGCGGCCATTATAGCTATATTTAATTCAATTTTAACGCTAGAATTACCTCGTTACCTTTTTATATATTTTTATTCTGCTATAGGATATTGTTTCTTAACACGTTCAGTGCGAAGATAGGTTTGATATGCCTTGTAAAGGTCTTCTTTACTAAGAAACATATAGCCTCTTTTCTGCCTTTCGGAAGACGGAATTTCAATTTGGTTTAGTTTATAAAAGAGATGAATATATACATAGATAGGTTAACCTAAAATGCCTTACTCAAATAGAATGCAGGGGTATAGGTTACTTAAATACGGGGTCACCCTGACCTTGTACTGTACTTATAACATAAAAAAAGGTATTTTGAAACGTTACGGGGTGTAATAAGCCCCGTACCGTTAAGATTACAGTTTTCAAAAGCCCCTTGTCACAGAAATGGAAGTATAACAAAAATTAAAGCCACTGTGAAAGTGTGTAAAAAACCCTTGGTCATTTGAAATAGTGTTGGTAATATTAAGTTATATGGACAATCCAACACATTACAACCATTTCCACGTTAACTTTTAAAATTTACGACCATCAACTGACCTACAAACACGTGTTTTGACACTATAAAACAGTCAAACTTTTTGCGCAGAGCCTACGAGAAACTGTACGACAAAAGCTATCCAGTGTTATCGTACCGCATCCGGAATCATAACAGCGCATAGTCGGCTCCACGGCTTCGCTGTTCGTGACGGAAGCAGCTCCTCCGGCCAGTAATGCGTTGACCTAGGTCGGCCTCCTTGCGACCGCTGCAACCATTACTCATTGAAAATTATACGAGACTAAGTGGTGTTTCGGGTACATCCAGTCATGCGAGCCCGCGCCCTGTTTGCGAACATCGAATAACAACTCTACTCGAATGAGGTTTGCGTGTATCGATTGTTCCTTTAACGATTTATTGCTTTGAATTTTTTGCTGATGCGTTTCCCGTTGTTAGAGTGGAGCCGAATCGATGGCATGGAGCAATGGTGTGGAATGGGAATTGGTTAGGTCTAGCGATGTTTTTTGAATGCTAACTTTGTTGCACGAACTGATGTGTTTTGTATATAATGTTTAAACTATTATACGTGACGGTAGGCGTTAAGTAGCGCATACAGTATTGTATACACACTGTAATAACGTAAGCTTATAAATACAGAATCGCTACGCGAGCGACACACTCGTCGCCTGTACAGAATTATAACTAGTAATAAAAGAAGGAGGCCTTTGCCCAGGAGTGGGACAGAACAGGCTAACAAAAAAAATAAAATAAGAACAATACATGGTTCACTTAATAATGAGCTTAATTAAAAATAATAGATTTAACTACATATACAGCGATCGAGCAATTTTTAACAAATTTTATCATAATTATTTGTATTTTAAATTAGAGAAGTTTATTTTATATTTACATCATGTTTCCCTTTCTTTCGATACACCGTAATTAGAGACATAATAGAAAAGGTTTGCGAACGCCGGCGTTAGCTCGGGGATAAAGAGTTTCAGATACCCGTTGGCGCTGGAAGCACGTTTATGCTTTTTGACGTGGCCGTCAAAAAGTTATAGCACAGTTATATCAGCTACGTTCAAAATGCCGAATGTTATGACCAAAGTTGTAAGTAACTGCAGCAAGTATTCGAGAACTCTTCATCCGAGTCCCAAACAACAAATCCATTAGCCGTTACATCCTACAACTTTTACTACAGAGATAACAGCGAACACATCAAACTTGTATGGAACCCTTGAACTTAAACCCTTTCGCTAATCCGGCCACAAGAGGACACGCACTCTTAATCTATCAGGAGTGAACTAATGAATGATGATAAATAGTTTTGTCAGATCCCAGAAGGGTTACTTTGCTGAATCAGTGGGATTTCTTTTTAGTTAATATTTATGATGTATCTGTGAAGTGTAGTATAGTGAAGAAGTGTAGTGTAGTATTTATGAAGTGTATTTTCTTGTGTGAGAACTTTGTTTTGTTTTTTTTGGTTTTTAAAACCCATCAAAATAGAGGTGTAATGAGTTTGACGATCTTTTCAGGGGTGTAATTTGATGATAACTTCATAAGTAAATATCGAACATCACTGTAATTTAGAGAGGCAAAAAACAGCCAAAATTTAAAATTTTTACCCTAAAACTTTAAAAACAAAAAACGTTTTGTTTTCTCATTTGCTCATAGCCAAAACTATGGGATTTGGAGTTACACACGAAGAAGAAAAACAAATAAATAAATTAGGTACCTATTAATTGTTTCTTTTTTCTTCTAAATATTTTGTAAAACTACAATTAACTAGTTTAGACCGTATTCTACTAGCGGCTACGCCTACGAAATTAAAAAAAAAATAATACTACGGGAACACATTTCCGGAAACAAAAATTACTTATGTTTTATAGAAATGTTCTACCTATACCTATAACCAATATCAATCGAACGCTTTCAGCTATTAAAGCGAGAAAGAATACCAAACACATACACACTCAGACACATACAAACTTTCACCGTTATAATATCAGTGTCATTCTCAATATACGAGCACCATGTGTGGACGTTTTCCCAAGAGTGACTTATGTGGCAGGCTGGCAAACCTCGAGTTTAACTTCACTAATGGCTTGGACAATGGGTTCGAACTGCTATAGGCAAGACATAAGAGCTCAACTCTCCCGGGACTATAGATCTGCAAAGAATAAGCCCGGATTACGGTGCATCCTTTGAAATGGGGACTATGATGATTTGACAGTTCGAGTGGATAATGCGAATGAATAGAGACATGGCTAATTGTATTAGTTCAGTTGATTGGCCATGCTTGTGTCTATTTGATCAGATTTTTATTCGATGATAGATAGATGTTATTGGTGAAAATAAGTTATTACTACTCTTTGTACATCAATTGTCAAAAAAATGTGTTACTATAAGTTTGTTTTGTGTACAATAAAGAATCAAGAATTACTACAAAGGGCTTAGCCAAGATATGACCGTTTCGAGTCCAATATTTTTCTATCGGCTATCGAGTACCTAACGGTTGAGGCGCCTAAGTCGATCGCATTCTACAAAAATTATAACTTGGGTACCATTTATACCTACCAAAAAAATACAGGATGTTGTGACCACTGTAGAAACAATTACATTTATTTATATCATTTCGAATTATGTGATCTTGTCTGCGAATTTTCTATTCGTTTGTTTTGATCACTTGACGTAACGTTGAGATGTTGCTTCGCCTAAGGGCGGGAGATGTTCTTGGATGATTGACCACCTAAATAAGAGATCCTTCGCAATTCGTAAACGTATTTTTTTTATTTTAGCATAATAAAATAACTAAGAAAAAAAATGTAAACAGGGTTAAACTTTCCATTGGTTCAAAATGAAGTATTCGTGCTATCTTGTGACTTGGACAGTAAACAAAAATGCATCGGTACTTATTAGAAGGCAAAATTGGTTTCCTGAAAAAACTAGCACAATTTGTTCAAACCACTTTGAAGACCTTACATAATAGCGGAAATAAATACCATACAGCCACAGAAGTACCAAAAATTTAGATCTGAAGAATTTCTAGGTAAAAAGCAGTCATTTTATTAAAAATTTGGTTACACCAGAACCCTAGCAGTCTCGAAGAAGGTAAAATGTTAGAGGTCTACAAAAGTGAAAAACAGTGATCATTTACTAATCAGTTATTCACTTTAATTTATTATTTAACCCACAAAAATATCCTAAATTTGTAATTTATCGACTCCAGCTATTGACTTTATTTTATTTGATAATAAAACACAATGTTGGTAAAATGAGGCAGCGCCAATGGTACATCCATAGATATAAGAAAAGAGTTTTTGTTTTTTATATTTCTACGGGTACATCTCTAAAAATGACGTTTAGCAATAACTTTGTTTAGGAAATATCAATCTTATGACAAGATCATAAAGTTCTTAATTGATTGCTTATGTTATAGAGACATCTAGCGGCAAATAGAGGAATTCGTTCATAGACTTATTTCATGCAATGTAACGAGTTAAAGGGTAAATAACATATTATTAATATATGGTCTATTTTCTAAGACAGAACGATTGATTAACTGCCTTCTTATCTTTTGGACCGTAATTAGAGACATAATAGAAAGACAATAGGTGTGCGAACGCTGGCGTTCGTTTGGGAAGTACAATAGTTTAATTAATTGAAGAGTTTGGATTATGTCTAAACATTTCTTTTTAAGTTTTTTTAATACAAACAGTAAACTTTTTTATTTATAACTTTCTGCTACCGGAAGCGGAAGTCACTAAAATCTTTTTTATTTACTTTTTTTAAGTTAAAACTAGAACTCGGCTGAATAAATGATAGGAAACGATTGCGTGTGTGAACATCAAGACTCGTATACGTTTATCATGAAATGTGCATGAAATAATGTGTGTCTAAATACAATTAAATAGGAAGAAAATTAAGGATTATATTTTTATTTCAGTAAAGTCCTTGATGGTAAGGTGGCGAGATGATTTGGACGCGTACCATGAGTTTAAGACAGCGCGATAAAAAAATGTCTGGAGGGAGATTGGCGAGGCCTTTGATCAGCAGTGCAAAATTAATGACTAGTAAAAAAAAGTCTTTGAATATTTTTATATTTATTGTGTGTCTCAATACATTGACTTCTGTCATTAGGTAAAGAGTCACTAGCGATCCACCACATCATTCACACAGTTCGATCAACCACTCTCTACGTATATCTTTCTATCCCGGGTTGCCTGGAAGGAATCATAAAATGCGATAAGGTTGCCCATTGTACGTCTCTATTTTTTTAAGGATCAAAATTTGTAAAATTGTCTTGGTGTACAATACACCAATCCGCCACCGGGCCCCGGAGCCATGTGTCCCCCAGTGGGAACATTAAAAAGGCTGATATTGAACGATGAATGAATGAAATAAATAAATATAAATAAACACCCCAACCCCAATCAAAACTTAATTGTTTAAAACTTAGCAAATACGAGAACTGTATACCAAATAACGTTCGTGAAGTGGTGCAATATTTGCGCCAGTGTCGCCCTCTGTCCATCTAAGTCGAGCAAATTGTTTACGACAACCCAGTTTTCAGAGGAAACTATTTAATTCAGTTGCCGTGCCATCCCAGGAAGTCGGTACTTCAGCAGAAGTTGGTGGTGATAGCACTTTACTACCGATGGCATACTAAAGGCCTGAATACAACTAGTTATAACGATAATTTGCATGTGACATATTTGTGGGAATATATTCATGTGCTTTGGATTTGGTTGTGGTATTGTTGAGTAGTGATTAGCTTGATAATAAAATCAACATTAATATTTATGAGAATTGCTCTTAATAAATAGTGTGATTCACCATCATCGATTGCATCACTGATATAATGCTACGTGCAATTTTTTCACAGCCGTATTTTTTACTGCCCAACATTCTGGTCCATAAAGTATTACGGGTTTAATCACGGACTTGTAGAATTTACCCTTAAACTTGAGGGGTATCCATGGGTCACAAAAAATTATAATATTAAAAATTATTATATTATATTATATTTAAATTCCAGTAACCTGTTGCCATAATACAAGGGTATTATACAACAAGAAAACCTGATAATGCAAAAAAAAATTGCATAACTCGTATGGGGTTGGACCGAGTCGCTAATAGATGTAATGGAAATCCGGTATATTTGCTAATTCAGCACGCATATGCACTTAAACGGTTTTAAATGGGGAGGTGTTTCTTTCGGAGGGCAAAAATCATCCAATGACATCTCCCGCCCTTAAGCGGAGCGGAAAATGAGTGTCAGACTTTTATTCACTAAAAACCCACATCGCTTTTTCTTTACCTTAGTTCCAGGGCCCTGCAATAGTGTTACACTTTCACATTTACCTATGGCCCTAGGAGGCCTCGGCTCCATTGAGCCTCTACAGTTTGTTGACAACTCCTTAAGGCGCGGGGACAGTTACGTACGCGTCATTGACGACTTACGATCGGGCCGGACCGCTCGGACATCGAGCTACGCATTGCTCGCTGTACGTAAGCCCGCGCCTACGCTGAAGTGAGGAGGGATAGAAAATAGACTAAATCAGGATTTTGCGTAGATATTTTTATCTGCCATAGTACCCATTATACCTATGTGGCAAAACCGCTTCCAAAAAAACTGGTAGATAATAAAATTTCAATCGATCAGAAGTAGGTTTATAAATAAATTGGTACCAGCTAGAAATATTTTTCGCGAGACATGTAGGAAATGAACATGTCTTAGTCATAAGCCGACAGGGCACGTCTCTCGCTGTGTTAGCGCAAAATATCGCTTGTCTGTAAAACGTGAACACTTTTTTATTGACTTTATAAATGTATTTAAATACATTTTATTATCAGATACATTTATTTTAAGAAACGGTTTATATATAGAGCAGTAGTGGTCAAGTAAGTTGTAGGGGGTTAAAACCAAGGCAGGCACATTACTATGTATAAGTAATTAATTTCATCACTGCTCTCAAAATGATGAAAGAAAACATCATGAGGAAACCGGCATGTCCTAGAACCAAAAATTTACCATCAATCCGAACTGGGCCCGCGTGGTGGATTATGACCCATTCCCTCTCCTAGAGAGTTAGGGTTCGTATCCCAGCAGTGGGAACATTAAAAAGGCTGATGATGATCATCATTTATATTATAAACCATCGTTTATAATATAAATGATAATAACAATCAAAATTAAGTTTCCTTACTCAGAATTGGCAGATTGAAAAATAAGGGCCTCTATTCGACTTAATTTAAGCCCCCCTTAACGAAGATGCAATCGTTTCGTTTAGAGTTAGCGCAAGTAGATAGCCACACCAATTCCTTTGTTGAAATGACGTCCGAACAAGAGAAACTGAGAACACTTTAGTTTGGAGACAAAAAGTACAATGCGGCCGTGGGATCTTGGCGAGTCTGTAGCTAGACTCTGTGAATCTTACCGCTTGTGAATTCGTGAAAAAATAAATAGTTTAAACAAATTAATACGATTTGCAGTTGTTATAGCTGTTAAAAACTGTTATTGGCATTAATTTTTTTAAAACCTTTCACACTAACAAAAACAATAATAAATAGGCGTGTAATATAACGTACTTAACTCCTCTCCCCTCAAGCGAACGCCGGCGTTCGCGGGTATTAACGGAAAGTTATTTGTCTATAAAAACTTTTTTTTTACGTTCTTGGATAAATATCAAAATACCCTACAAAAAAAAAATTAAATATTGCACGTTAATAGTTTCCGTTAATACCCGCGAACGCCGGCGTTCGCTATAGTACCCGCGAGCGCCGGCGCTCGCTTGGGTGTCAAGGAGTAGGGTACGTTATATTACATGCCTTATTAAAAAAAAATATGCTGGGTATTATCAGCCTTATAATTTTCCCGCTGCTGAGACTTTGGCCTCATCTTTGGGAGAGGGAAAGGGCCTAAGGGTAATCTACCACGTGGACTCAATGCGGTTTGTTGGTTTCCTCACAACGTTTTCCTTCACCATTATGAGAATAATAATGAAGTAACAATTTACATAAAGTAACGTTGGGTTTGGCCCCTTGACCTACAACTCGTAACACAGGGCCCGCACTACTTTTCCAGAAAAATAAAATATGAGGGTACTCAACGAATTAACACTTTAAAAATAAACACACTGATTGACTAATTTATTCGCAGTCAATTTACCCACTGATGCGACATCAATTCCGCATTATAGTCCGCCGGCCAATGACAGTGAAATACGTATCGCCCGGAAATATATTTTTAAATAAAAGCTCACGTATAAGCCCAATATTAAAGGTGTTTGCTTAAACATTATTAATGTTGCTGATTTAATATTTTAAACTGGAAAGTTGGATTTATTTTTAGCTTTTACAGTTTCTTGAAAATATGTCAGTGATTTTAAACACTTTTTTTATTGTTGCTTCAGTAACTCTTATATCGTGGATGTATTTACAAACATGTAAACTCATATACACTGGACAACCAGATAATAATATAATATAATATTCGACAACCATCACACAACGCCGTCTAGTCTCAAGCTAAGCAGAGCTTGTGTTATGAGTACTAGACAAATGATAAACATACTTATATATTTCTATATGCATTATTATAGATAAATTACACCCAGACACAGAACAAATGATCGTGCTCATCACATAAACACTTGTCCTGGGTGGGAATCGAACCCACGACCTCCGGCATAGCAGTCAGGGTCACTAACTACTAGGCTGACAGGCCAGTCAGATAAGTACAAAAACTATCAGTAGGTCACATATATATATTTTTATTACTTTTTAGTACCTACTTAAAGTTAGTTCTTATATAATTTTTGTTTACTTTTGTATTTGCACCAAGTGCAACCCCATTTTGTGTTCTGGCCATTTCTATCTATACAGGGTTGCCTGGAAGAAATAATAATAAGGCCACCGATTGTATGTTTTTTTAATTATAAGTTTTCCTTTCAATGTATTTTAGTCTTGGTGTACAAGAAAGTGTATTATAAATAAATAATATATATTTATACCCTATGGGAATTGAATCCACGATACACAACCAATATCACATACAAAAAACTCAGACAACTTCACAAAGCATCAATCTCTCACCCTAGTTGATGTTATAGTCCGCTGCGTCAAATCCGGATGAAAACTTTAAAACGGCCCGACGTTTTAACCGGCCCGGCCGTAATTGCAGTAACAAGGGTGCTCTAACGTTATTTAGTCCGGTCGCATTAACGTCCCGTTCCTGTCACGTTCCGAACACACTTCGTTTTTAATTATATTTATTTACCAATACACGCTTTTGTCACTTTTGTTGGTGGAAAGTAATGTGATGAGACGGTAAAGTGGTGGTGGTAACGCGTTGCAAGTTGGGTTCTTTTATTTTATAGTATTTTTAAATGACGTTGCCAGTGTATTTTTTTGCAACAAAAAAAATGATTATAATATAATAATATTTATTGTAATAGCTTTTGTACTAATATTGGCGAAAGCTCGTAGATACCTTTAAGAATAAATAATAAGGTCTAATCGGCTGATTCCAGATACATCTAGAAAGAGGTAGGGATGAAATGAAAGCTATTATGACCCTCGTACAATAGCTCATCATGTATTAAATGCGGAAAACTAAATCCAAAAATCTGCTTTTTTCTACTATTATTATTATAAGTTTTACTGTGCACCTTTATTAGTCCAGTGCAAATAGCATTGAAAATGATAAAAAGTGGAACAAAATGGTAGTAGAATAAAATCCATTGGAAAAGGAAGAAAATATAACAAAAATTTAATTTGAAAAATAAATTACGGTCGATCTGAGGTCGGTAAGTGTATGGGTGTGCGGTTTTAAGGGTAAAAAAATCACCATTTTGTGGACCGCCCTAAGAACATAGTGGAGTATACGGTGGTAGTGTTTAGGCGGAGCACAGTTAGTGTCTTTTGTAGCTGCGACTTGTCTCTCGAGATGGCGCTTCTGCGAAGTATTAATGCTAGTAAAGAAGTCAGCTACACCCGTGACACAGCCATTCTCGTGAGAAGGTAGATATATATTTTACCACCGGAATCCTGACCCTGGTTTCTAGTCACCGTAGGTGTCTAGGTATGGGCTTGTCGACAATGAGCAGTTGGTAGCTTGCCTCTGTATGTCTGTCCGGTAACTGAAAAAGAAAATGGAAATCAATTTCACATCAACATTCTGTAGTAACTATAAAATTCGCCATTATATCACAATTTATACCAAAATAGAGTAAGCAAGGATACTTAGCTTGAGCAAAGAATAAAAGAAAGGAATCTATCCTTTGGTTGGAGATTGTCTAGAAGATATCGCTATCAGCGATAAGACTGCCATTATACCCATACATTAAGATTTCTGTACCTTTAAATTGTGTAACTTTTTGATTTACAATAAAGTTGTCTTATACTATACTATACTAAATAGATACGAATAATAAAATATTATATCATTGTGTTATTCATCCCCAAAATATTAATCGAGAAAGTCCTTTTACAAACCCCCAATCACTACTAATTAACATGACTAAAATCAAAAGTACCAATTTCGAAGCTTTTAACAATCCATTGTCATCAAATAAAGTGCTGTCAGCCTCGAAAATTTTGTACACTTAATTATGTCGATGAATGGCGATGATTATCGACACCGAAAATAGTTTTCACAACGTAGTTGTTGCGCGTCCCGCCTGTCAATCAAACAAGATCGATTGGCTAGTTATGTGCAAACTGTTGTTAAGCCCGGATTAACGCACTGCGATAATCTATAGAATGACATCACTAGCACGCACACATGGAAAGTTGCGAGTTCCAAATTTAATTTAGATTACTTTTTAATCTGGTGTATTATGACGTCAGTCTAATCGTTTTTACATTTTTAGTAGTAGTAGTACTGTTATGAACAATGTATGTTCATGTATGTACAATGTATGTTTATAGGAGCAGAAAACCATTGTCTCATATAGTAAGACGTAGTAGTAATTTAAGTGGTTCATTTCTACTATGAAGACAACATGACAACTGACTCGCTCACAATATGCACCGTAATGAAGTACTGTAGAGGATGTGCAGTATATCTGGAACACTATTTTTATTTTCGTGTATAAATCGGGGATTAAACGGGTTAGCCTATTAAAAATTGTTTTAGGTCATTGAAAAAACTAATAATCTATTTTTAATAAAAACGACGGAAAAAAAATAAAAAATAGCAATAACATTAATTTGGAATGATGCTGCAGCAATTGGCAGGCAAAAGCAGGTTTTTCATTGAATAGATATTAACACTAAAAAAAACACTGCAAAAAGTTAATAATCCACCCACAAACAAGACTTTGCCAAAGTTAAATAATGAACAATTAGAATTTTATTCAAGTGTGTGGAAGAAGTTGTGGTTACAAAGTTGAAATTTTTGTATTATTTTTAGTAACAAATAAGTACACTCAAAAACTTCTGATTCGATATTAAAAAAAACCGTCATTAGAATTCTACTTTATTATCACGTTTATAAACATATATGAGTATTCCACATTAAGTGCAGTATCCCACATATGCTACCTTTCCTCCACATGTCGGGGACCTTAGTGAATTGTACTGCAGTGATCTGCCCTTACGACCTCTTGACATCCTGCAATCACTCGTGGCAGACATCTCGAGTCGATATCGTATATCGAACACTCGAGAGCAAGTATCGAGTGAGAGTCGAGAGGCCTCGTAATGTGAACTAACGCACACTTGATCGTCCGCCAGCCGAAGACCGAAATTCGATTAATGTTTGAGCCCGCCGCTACTCACTCCGTTTCAAGTTCGCTACGACTAATCGAATCTCAATTCGACACAGAACCGAAACGTATTCCTGGAGTTCGTATCGTCTGTTTACTATGCACCTGCACCAAGATACTTTAAAACGGAAATAAATTAAAACCCACAAAATGTTTATTCTATTCAATATTTCTCGTTTCCTTTAGCGAATCTTTTCGTTTGTAAAGAACACTCGTCACAGTATTCAACCACGATGAAGGGACCACAATGCAGCCAATTATTCCGTTCTATTGTCATACAAATAAACCTCAACCTTTACCAAAAATGGAAGATAACCAAACTGACACGAGTGTATGCGAATTGAATCTGAATACAATGTCAGCATAACTAAAGAGTTTGACTTTAGACTAAAACGACTGTCCGTTGTAACTTGAGCTCCCATGTGTCCTGCTCAGTCTTAGTCGCAGGGTAAAAAAGGGCTAAAGGTAAGCAACGTCGGGGGTCTGGGCTAAATTGGTAGCTAATATCATTGGGTTGTTCCGCGCCAGCGCTTGAGTGACAGTCCCCTGTGCAAGGCAGAGACTGAAATTGTTTGTAGAAGCGCATTGCGGGAGAGTCGGCCCATCAACTATAAACATAGCTTTCGTGAGCATCCTCTGCAAAATTCACGAATTTTTGGTTTCACCTTTTGTATTGGGATTGCCATTTGAATAAATAATAGTTTGAAAAATACCTTGGCGATAAGGATTTGTAGTTCTAACTTATTGAAATAAGTTTTTAAGGAAAATTAAGATCTTTGCTTCATAAAGCCACACCTGTACAATTTTTGTCAACGTACAAAAATATAGATAGTTGATTGGTTGATAAAGTGCCATAAATAAAAACATCCGTTCATAGCTTGATAACCAATCGGGGATCAATCAGAGAAAAACAGATAATACCTAACGACATCGAATCAGTACGATTACAGAAACTGTCAAATGTCCATGTAAATTGTCACATTAATTTATTGATTCCAATAAGTTCTGTTCACGATGCAGTTTCTTTTAGGTTTTCTTTTGTTTGGAACGCTTGTTTACGCTGAAGATGTGCAGCAACCTTCTGGATACTATCCCGTATATGGGTACATGAAGAACATAGGAATTCCGGAGGCAGAGAGGATTCGGAAGGCAGAAGAAGCAAGTTTAAGGATTGTCGGAGGAGTACCGGCGGCTCTTGGACAATACCCCTTTAAGGTATGTTTGTGCTTGTATAATATCTATAACTATATTCGAGACAGCTTACCACGTATTGTGTTTGTAGTATCGCTTGCATCATTCCGTTGGGATATTAACAGAGTAATCCTCTGACGTTATGTTATAAGAGTACTAATGTCAGTCTAACTTGCTTTCGTGCATGGTCATTTTATGTACAGTTGTCATGTATGATAATGTTAATCAGCCAAATTCGATTTTGTATTCTTAAGAAATTGTTTTAATACAGGACATGTGGAATATTTAATTCTTACATGTTCAAATACCTACTTTAAATGACATTAACCTTTTAACAGTTCTGATATTCTTGTATTTTGTGTACAGTCTATATTTTCGCAATTTATATTAATACATGTGGAATAATAATAATATAATAATAATAATGTTTATTTCTCACCACAAGCCAAAACATACAGACATTATAACGCTAAGAAACATTAGCTAAAGATTTTTGGTTGTGGATCGCTGGTGTCTGTGGTAGGTAGTAACACCTGTAGTACAGGTCACCAGGTCCCCACCTATTATGAGTTACATAATTAGTAGCTTGCATATTGACACAGCAAATTTATATTAAAAAAAAAAATTACAAAATAAACAGTGAGTTCACAGGAAATAGATTACTTAAAACAGTAGAAAAACAGTAGTAATAAGAAAAGTAATAAAGGTATGTGTAGGTATGTATGACCACTTTTCTTTTTATATATTTATTCGCAAGCATTTTAGAAGAAACATTTGAAATAAAAATTACCTTTGTACTAATATTTAAAAATAAATATTGTATAAGTTACAATGCGTTCCAATTGAGAATAGGATCGTGTGCCATGTTGTGACGTCACGCTCTACTGTCAAATCAAGGCAAGATATTTTTAAAATTCAGTTTGATTACGAAAAATTTAATTTATTTACAAGCAGTTCCTGAATTTTGCGAAAATACCGACATCATGTCGCATTCTGTTAATCGATTTTATTCTTATTTGGAACGCATAGTACCTGTGTATAATAAATAAGTACTTTTACAATTTTTCTTTTTCATTTCAGGCTGGGATCCTTGGCTCTGTAGTCCACGGCGGTTTAACTGTGACTAGCGTCTGCGGTGGCTCCCTTATATCAGCCAGTCGCGTCCTCACTGCAGCCCACTGCTGGAATGATGGTGTTCACCAGGCATGGCGCTTGACCATCGTTCTTGGCTCCGTTTACTTATTCAGCGGCGGTACCAGGATTGAGACTAGTGCAGTCGCCGTGCATCCAAGTTGGAGTCCGACCTTACTTCGTAATGACATTGCTGTGGTGTATTTACCGACTCCTGTTTCACTATCAGGTCTGCCTTGCATTATTTATATATATAAAAGGAGAAACTGACTGACTGACATAGCACAGCCAAAACTACTTTTCCTAAGAGCGTGAAATTTTACACAAGGCTTCCTTTTATGACGTAGGTGAAGACTAAGAAGTCTTCACCTACGTCAAAAAAACTTCAAACTTTCTTAAGTTTGTTTCAAAATTCAGCTCCTAAAGGGATGTAAGGGGGGGTCTAAAGTTTGTATGGAGAACCCTACTTTAACGCGCGCGAATCCGCTGGCAAAAGGGTAGTAAGTTATAATATGAAAACTACTGGTTGCTAATGTTTTTATTGAAACTTAGTAAGTTATTACTTAGAATGTGTGTTAACTCAAGTCTAGAAACTCAATAAGGTTTTTCGTATAAATTGAATATATGACCTTTAATTCTTTTACAGCCACAATTGCTCCGGTCGCTCTGCCCAGTGGTTCTGAACTTTTTGAAACTTTTCTTAGAGAGAGGGCTATTGCTATTGGTTTTGGTAAAACCAGTGGCGGTAAGTAACTTTCAGTTATATTAAAATAAGCACATTACTCTCAAAACAGATAATCGATACGGTCTACAATTCAGCCCCTCTAGCCAAGTTACAATCGTTTCGTGACGAGTCTTTTCCTACAATAGAAACGCCTCAACGTAAGTATTAAATATATTGTAGTGGAGGCTACTCTACAATCAGAGACTTTATTAATTTTATATTATATTCGTGTCTCGAATCTCTTAAATAACATATATTTTATAATAATTCAATTAATTTTCTTTACTCTGACAAGCTAAGACATCTTATCTGTCTAAATCTAAACTATATTCTTTTTTAATAAAGTTTAAAAGTAAACGTATTATGCCAGTAAGAACGATATGACCTCCTTGCAGTCATTACAATGAGCTACGCCCTTACGAATAGAAATGTTGAAGTCAACGAGGCACTTCTATTCCAAAATACTTTTAAACTTTACGTACAACCTACCTATACCTAACCCAGATGTCCCTACCTATGGGCGAAATAATATTTACACACATACATTTATTTGTGGTGGTCGTCTCCTCTAGGAGCGAGCCTAAGCCATGACGAACGATAAGCAAAAATTCGAAAACTATTTATTTCCTCAATTATTATGCGCCAACTTTGCGCTCACTATCCAACGTTGTCATGCTTAAACCCCACTATGGCAAAACACCGATAAAATCCATAGTGCTGCACCCGACTTGTCATAACTGACATCTACCCAGAAGGGGTCTAACAAAAATCAACTACGACTTTAACCTCATCGGACGCTCATCGAGTCTGAGAAGAAAAAGACAGAACTGTGCAAGTTCCTATAATCGCTGAAAATAGAATACGCTCCAGTGACAAAACTTTTAAAAAATTCAATCAATCAAATATTACTTTATCAGTCCATCCTGACTGAACTGTGGTACTTCAATAATTATCCGCTGAACCAATGTTGTCAATTAGATCCCCTTTGCCAAGGCTATGCCTTATCAGCAAAGTCGGTATCAGCCTCGTGAGTGACTACACTCAACACTCCCTCCACCAGGGAAAACCACAGTTTCCGAAATTATTTTAGGATCACCAGGTAACATCTCAGTCTACTGGAGAGAACTCATTATTATATCTAATTAAAAATCAAACACAAAAGAATAAAATATATAAAAGAATAAAAATATGACGCACAGTTTTCGTCTTTCTTCTTTTCTCGATGGCGGCGTCCCTCATCAACACGAACGAATATGAAACAAAAGAAAATGATTAATTCTTCATGCCCTGCTGATCTTACAAAAATAATGCAGTGACATGATCTCAAAACTAATAACCAAAATATTTACAAATTTCGTAAATTTCGTCGTTTATAATTATAAAAAATAACGTCTAATTTCTTTTTATAAAACTTCCAAAATTTATGTTTAGATAAAAAAAATTGTTTTTTAAATTTATTACAATTATATTCACAATTTAATAATTGTGATTTAATTTTATTTAAATTTTCATGATGAACGGACTTTCTTCTAGCCATGGACTTTCGTGCCATGCATCGCTGGGTCTTAAACTTGATACGATGAAATATATGAACGTTACGGGAGGACTTTCGTGTAGCCATACCTTTTTGTTCCATGCACTTTTTAGTTTTACATGGAACACGATGAGCCAATTTATTATATAAACCAGAAAAATCAAACCTGTCAACTTCATAAATTATCATAGGAGAATGGTCAACCTCTTTTATGATAACTTGGGTCATCTCCTTTGTTTCATTCTGTAAAAAACTTTTAGTTTCGACATACTTATTTTCAAAATTATGACTATCGTCGTCATAGTTTCCCTTGGATACGTCTTCGTGATCATTTTCAGATTTGGTGAAAAACGTATCTTGGTTTTCTGGAATGTAAACGGATGAAATAATAATAGGACTGAACACACCCGGGGATCTGTCTTCATCCGTATCCTCCGTGGCTGTCTCGTCGCTGATTTGGCCGCTTACGTCACAGCCCTGGTCATCAATGTCATCATGGCTGCTCACGCCACAGCCCTGGTCATCCTCGTCCTCCTGGCTGCTCACATTACAGCTCTGGTCATCATCATCATCACTTGGCTCATCATTTTGTGGATCATCCGTCATGCTAGAATATAAAACAGCATTATCATCTTCATTCAAAACACTAGACGGTCCACCTTCACCGCATAGCATTGGATTTTCCTCCATAACACATACTTCCAATGCGGCTCGATGTTTGCAATTGAAACATTCGCACGGGAACTCGCTTCTTAACAACTCGCATAATGTTGCGAACTCAATATCGTCATGGTACGTGTACCTAAAAAAATATTGGGCTGGTCCCTGCAGATACACACCCAAAATGAGTGCGTAGTCCTTCTCCGACCACTCGTTGGTTCTAGCAGTCAGCTTAAACTCAGCGACAAACTGCTCGAAACAGATATCTTTATCTATTCCCGAGTAATACATTTCTCTTTTTGTAAAAACTAATCAAATAATGAAAAACCACTTAGCTCTCCAATGCTCAGGCGTCCTTTCGCCTGCTTTACTTAGTTTCCTCGCTTGGCATACAAGAAGTACGGGAAGTACCGTTTATAAGGGGCTGTACCTATGCAGCCGTTTCCTTCAAACTATCATTCACATATATCGGAAATCAAATTTTTGTAGATCGACTTTCGCTACGGCGCCTCCACCATTATGTAGTGGAGGCTACTCTACAATCAGAGACTTTATTAATTTTATATTATATTCGTGTCTCGAATCTCTTAAATAACATATATTTTATAATAATTCAATTAATTTTCTTTACTCTGACAAGCTAAGACATCTCATCTGTCTAAATCTAAACTATATTCTTTTTTAATAAAGTTTAAAAGTAAACGTATTATGCCAGTAAGAACGATATGACCTCCTTGCAGTCATTACAATATCATAAAACTGCAGGATTTAGTGATGATCATTGTAGAAACATGGTAGAAACGATTACATTTCATTCTGTCATTTGGAATTATGTGAACTTGGCTTCTAATTTTGTTGAAATGAAGTCATTCCTATACATTTGATTAGTTGTTTACTACCGTTAACGATTGTAGATTGTCAACTTGGCTAGGGAGGCTTGAGTGGCAAAAGCTTACCAACCGAAAAACACAGTACCTACCTATTGCAAGGCATCCTACAACGTAGAGCTCGGGGACCTTGTAAATACTTACAAAAATCAAGCTCAACAATTCAATTGTAACTAACAGTCATATGGATTTTAGTCCGAAATAAAAGATTTATCATCATCCTGTTTTTACCACTGTTGGGACACAGGCCTCCTGTCTGGGAGAGGGAATGGGGCATAATCCACCACGCGGGCCCATTGCGGATTGGTGGATGTGACATGTTTTCGAATTTTCGAAGACATGCCGGTTTCCTTACGATGTTTTCCTTCACCGTTTTGAGAGCAGTGGTGATGAAATAAATTACACAGAGTTATGCGCCTGGCTTGGTTTGAACCGACCTACAACTCGTAAGTCAGGGCCTTTACCACTCGGTCACTACTGCGCTACTGCTCTCGAAATAAAAGATTATTATTATAAATTCAATCAGTTCTACAATCAAAGCAATTCCAAGGGATGCAAGACGCACAAGATCGATCATTATAATGACATTTGGGAGAGACCTATGTCTAGCTCATTGCTTTTGGCACAATTTAGCGCTTGAAGTGATGATGACAAGGACTTAAACAGTACGTGGTTGCAGTTAATGCCATTACTATATGTTATCATAAGTTTATTAAAATATTCAAAATGAAGTATTTTTTTTATAAATCGGTTTTATGCAAGCACGTCTTCAATTCTTTAGGATTAAGATCTCTTTTAGTCTCTAAGATTATTGTAAAGATTATTTGTGCGTACTAATTGGTATCGTTTTTCTAGGTAGTAATATTTCTTCGAATCAATACCTGAGCCACGCTAGAATGTCAGTAATTACTAACAACGATTGTTTCTGGGCGTTCCCATCAGTTCTCCAGAGTTCCAACATTTGTACAAGTGGCCTTGGAAGTGTGGGCTTCTGCGAAGGAGACTCTGGTGGTCCTCTCATTATCAACAGGAACAACAGACAGCTTTTGGTATGAATATAAATACCTACAATGCTTTTAGTGATGTATATTATTGTTAAGTAGATTTTCTTCTTCCAGTGAGATATTTTTTATTAACAAATGACATTGCTATACGTGATAATACTGCTAGCATTCTGGGCACTTTTCTCATTGACTGTGAAGGACATTTTTGTATTTTTTTTTGTCATTTTTAAAAAGTAAAATAAAGTATAGGTAATTGCGGAGTACTTGCAAAATACAAATTCATAAAAACATGATTGATTAGCTACAATCATACAAAGTAGTCGTTATATAAATCTGAATGTATTTTGTGCCAATATAAGTACCTACTGATAAAATGCGTTTATTACTTATACATTTTGTCGATAAGCATTTATTAGCACATTTACTTTAAAAAAAACCTCCGATAATAAACTGAATATAATTTTAACTGGCCTGTCAGTCTAGTAGTTAGTGACCCTGACTGCTATGCGGGAGTTCGTGGGTTCGATTCCCACCCAGGACAAATGTTTGTGTGAAGAGCACGATCGTTTGTTTTGTGTCTGGGTGTAATTTATCTATAATATATGTATGTATATAGAAATATATAAGTATGTTTATCAGTTGACTAGTACCCATACACAAGCTCTGCTTAGCTTGGGACTGGACGGCGTTGTGTGATAGTTGTGGAAAAAAAAATTGGTTTAATTTATATAAATATTGATTATGATTAAATTCTGATTTCTTTAAAATATTGAAAATATAGAAACTTAGGTGTGCTGCAAGAAATTTCATTAGAAATAAGCACTAACTTTGTACTCTTTTATGTGTATGTGTTCTTTTCTTTTTGTAAGTGTTTATTTATTTATGTACATAAATAAATAGATAATTTTATTTTTGTTTTCCAGATTGGCGTTGCATCAATCGGCTCTATTTTAGGCTGCGATTCTAATTTTCCAAATGCTTATGCCCGTGTTACTTCGTTCATGGACTTTATTAATCAAAATATTTGAAGTAACAGCTTTAAACCCATATATTTACGTTTTTATTAATAAAACTGATAAATGCTGAGCACACAGAATATTTTTATTACAATCATCAAATACAATCGAATTCTAGTGTATTTACTGAATCAACAAAACATATTAATAACAATGAACACGTAACCCTATAAAAAAATACAACGATATAGGTAGATTGAATAGTTGACCGATATCTTTGATTAATATTAGTATAGTACGCAAGATACGCGCTTAAGCCGTTTTTTTATGGTAGGTAAAATCATTCAATGACGGATCCCGCTCTCGGGCGGAGATGGAAACAGTGTCAGACTCTTACTGACTAAACAACCTACCCCGTTCCACCCTTGCCTTATTCCTAGAGCCCCGGTGTAACGATTTCGCACCAACCCTCGGCTCCAGGAGACTTCGACCCTGTACGGGCCCTACAGGGCACTTTAGATGTGGAGTTACGGATACCAGCCCGATATACACTACACTAGTATTAGTAAAGAAAACTGAAGAAGTATTTCGATGAAAAGATAAATATTATCAATAATGTTCTGGTTTATAAAACAAGACTAAACAAAAATCATTTTGTTACCACAAACATTTCGATGTCGAAGATTTTAATCATTTAGTATTTTTAATATTTAGTGTTTATAATAATTTAGTGTTTGTAGAAGCGCATTGCGGGAGAGTCGGCCCATCTATACTAATATTATAAAACTGAAGAGTTTGTTTGTTTGTTTGTTTGAACGCGCTAATCTCAGGAACTACTGGTTCGAATTGAAAAATTCTTTTTGTGTTGAATAGATCATTTATCGAGGAAGGCTTTAGGCTATATAAAATCACGCTGCGACTAATAGAAGCGAAGAAACAATGGAAAATGTGTAAAAAACGGGGAAAATGATTCATCTTTGAGGGCTTCCGTTGCGTGCGCTGCGAAAACGGTTCAAGATACCAAAAAAATATGTGTGACAGAATTATTCCTCTTAAAATGATCTAAAAAAAATGTCCGCGACAGTATATGTCTATCTTTTAAGATTAACTCACTAGAACCGTTTTTATGGCAATCAAATTTGGCCAATTTTTACCAATTATTTGTTAGAGTTGTATCAACATAATAATATTTATCTTTATCCAAATAAATGTGTTGCTGAGTAAGAGTATGTAATTGTGAACAACAAATTTGGCCAATTTTTACCAATTATTTGTTAGAGTTGTATCAACATAATAATATTAATCTTTATCCAAATAAATGTGTTGCTGACTAAGAGTATGTAATTGTGAACAAAATTGTCTTTGACATCATTTAATTTCAATGAACATCTTAGAAGATATTACAATTTTAAAATAATTCCGATATAAAATTCACACGCGATGCATGATGTGCTAAACATGACGTTGCACCTGGCCGGCGGGCGAAGAGAGGGGTTGCTTGCGGGCGGCGCGGAGGGGTTTTTAATTATGGTAGGTAAAAATCATCCAATGACGAATCCCGCTCTTGGGCGGAGTGGGAAACAGTGTCAGACTCTTACTGACGAAATAACCAACCCCGTTCCTCCCTTGCCTTATTCCCAGAGCCCCGGTATAACGCTTTCGCACCAACCCTCGGCTGCAGGAGGCTTCGATCCTGAAGGGCCCCACAGTTTGCTGACAACAACTTGAGGCGCGCGGGAGCAGTGCACACCGTCGACGACTTGGTCTCGGTCTGAACTGCTACCAGACAACCGGACGGCCAGCTACCCATTGCTCACCGTCCGCAAGCCAGCGTCTACAGAGGCCGGATATCGGCGGGATCGCGGCGGCGACGGCTACGGCGAGGGCGCTGTTGCCCTTGCCTTATGCTGTCGGCCTCCTCCATTACGAGCATTACTGCTTTGCAGAAGGAGGCGACCGCTTGCCATTCTTTTTCGCTGCGGACCATGGCCTGAACCAAAGCCCGGCGCGAGAGGTCGCCGCCGCCGATCACCCCCACGAGGGCACGGCGTTGCTCTTCCCAAGCGGGGTACACTTCTGCAGTGTGCTCCACCGTTTCCTCCAGGCTAGCCACACAGTGGCGGGCACCCGGGCGTCTCTTTCGCACGAATCCGGCGCAGGAATCACCTGAACTTCCCATGTCCGGTGAGAATCTTCGTCATGCGGAAGGTGAGGCGCCGTGATGTCTATCCAACCACGCCTCAAAGAGGGGATTTACCGCCGAGATTATGGCGTGCCCAAGGGGGGGTGTAGCTCTGTGAAGAACATTTAGATAATTATGTTCTTTAAAAAATAAATATGATGCCCAAAATAAATATTCCACGCGGACGAAGTCGCGGGCACAGCTAGTCTACTATAAACATAGCTTTCGCATCCTCTGCAAAATTCACGAATTTTTGGTTTCACCTTTTGTATGTGGATTGCCATTTGAATAAATAATAGTTTGAAAAATACCTTGGCAATGAGGATATGTAGTTTTAACTTGTTGTTTCTTGGTTTTTGCTTCATAAAGCCACACCTGTACATTTTTTGTCAACATACAAAAATATAGATAGTTGATTGGTTGATAAAGTGGCATAAACAAAAACATCCGTTCATACCTTGATAACCAATCGGAGATCAGTCAGAGAAAAACAGATAATACCTAACGACATCGAATCAGTACGATTACAGAAACTGTCACATGTCCATGTAAATTGTCACATTAATTTATTGATTCCAATAAGTTCGGTTCACGATGCAGTTTCTTATAGGTTTTCTTTTGTTTGGAACGCTTGTTTACGCTGAAGATGTGCAGCAACCTTCTGGATACAATCCCGTAAATGGGTACATGAAGAACATAGGAATTCCGGAGGCAGAGAGGATTCGGAAGGCAGAAGAAGCAAGTTTAAGGATTGTCGGAGGAGTACCCGCGGCGCTTGGACAATACCCCTTCAAGGTCTGTTTATGCTTGTGTAATAATATAACTATATTTGAGACAGCTTACCACGTGTAGTCGCTTGCATCATTCCGTTGGGATATTAACAGAGTAATCCTCTGACGTTATGTTATAAGAGTACTAATGTCAGTCTAACTTGCTTTCATGCAAGTAATTTTATTACAGTTGTCATGACTGTGTGGCTGTTTACCAAATTCAATTTTATATTCTTAGAAAACTGGTTTTAATACAGGGGGGCTACTCTCTTTCTCCGAAAAACGAAGTTTCGATCGAAAATTCAATTGTTTCCTACCACGTGTCAGTTTAATTAGACTCAGTGCAAAGGTGGCAACCAACCACAGCCACTAGTGGTTATCGATAGCGACTTAACACACTTTTATAAGAATGATGTATACGACGCACCACGCGTGTTGCCGGTGACCGCCACTCGCTACACCAGCGTCCGTGGCTTGCCACTTTCAGTCGCTACGGGCGACACAAAACGACAACACCGCTACTGTCACGCTGCAACACCCAACGTACTATAACGACTAGACGTTCTACGTATCGCTCGCGTCACCATTCCAAACCACCATGCGCCAGCAAACTTTCCGTAACAGAGTCATAAGATTTTGCAGCAGAGAATGGGTTTTACAATGTGGTGGCTTCCAAACACCAGTGGTTGTCGCTCGTTACTTATACCTACTGTTACAAATGGTCCGTTTGCGCCGAGCCTTAATTTCCGAAATTTCATGACAACGAAATTTCGAAGAAAGAGAGTAGACGTCCAGGACATGTGGAATATTTAAACCTTACATGTTCCAATACTTTGAATGATATAAAACTTTTAACAGTTCTGATATCCTTGTATTTTGTGTACAGTCTATATTTTTGCAATTTATAAACTTGTCCATGAGTCAATGAAAATCTTGATTGTATAATATACACCGTTAAATTTTAGTCGTTTTAATCCCTTGGAGGATCGGTTCAGTACATGAAACACTATCGATTGGTAAAGTTAGAATGAAAAAAACAAAGTATTTTTTTTTTAAACTCGAAGTAATTTACGCATGTTCTAAATTGATTTCTTTCAGTAAACGTCAGCTGGGCGAGTTCAATGACCTGTAGGTAGTTAGTACGCAACGACCGACAACTACCTACAAGATCAATGACTCGTTTACTTAAAGAAATTAATTTCGTAAATGCGTATATCAATAAGAGATTTAGAAAAAAAGTACTTTATTTTTTTATTTTATCTACACAAATCGATAGTGTTTCATGTACTGGATCGACCCTCTTCGGGATTAAAACGACTAAAATTTAACGGTGTATATTATCCTTGATATATATTTTTATTCTTAATTGTATTATATGTATTTATTTAATTAAAATGACATGACCGGTTATTTTAATTTAACATTTCACATACCCACTCTTCTTTTAATGTTTATACACCATTAGCAACATTTCTTTTTAACCGACTTCAAAAAAAGGAGGAGGTTCTCAATTCGATTGTATTTTTTTTTTATTATCTATTTATTCGCAAGCCTTTTAGAAGAAACGTTTGAAATAAAAATTGTCTTTGTACTAATATTTAAAATTAAATATGGTATAAGTTACAATGCGTTCCAATTGAGAATAGGATCGTGTGGCATGTTGTGACGTCACGCTCTACTGTCAAATCGAGGCAAGATATTTTTAAAATTCAGTTTAGTTACGAAAAATTTAATTTATTTACAAGCAGTTCCTGAATTTTGCGAAAATACCGACGTGATGTCGTATTCTGTTAATCGATTTTATTCTTATTTGGAACGCATAGTACCTGTGTATAATAAATAAGTACTTTTACCATTTTTCTTTTTCATTTCAGGCTGGGATCCTTGGCTCTGTAGTCCACGGCGGTTTAACCGTGACTAGCGTCTGCGGTGGCTCCCTTATATCAGCCAGTCGCGTCCTCACTGCAGCCCACTGCTGGAATGATGGTGTTCACCAGGCATGGCGCTTGACCATCGTTCTTGGCTCCGTTTATCTATTCAGCGGCGGTACCAGGGTTGAGACTAGTGCAGTCGCCGTGCATCCAAGTTGGAGTCCGACCTTACTTCGTAATGACATTGCTGTGGTGTATTTACCGACTCCTGTTTCACTATCAGGTCTGCCTTGCATTATTTATATATATAAAAGGAGAAACTGACTGACTGACATAGCACAGCCAAAACTACTTTTCCTAAGAGCGTGAAATTTTACACAAGGCTTCCTTTTATGACGTAGGTGAAGACTAAGAAGTCTTCACCTACGTCAAAAAAACTTCAAACTTTCTTAAGTTTGTTTCAAAATTCAGCTCCTAAAGGGATGTAAGGGGGGGTCTAAAGTTTGTATGGAGAACCCTACTTTAACGCGCGCGAATCCGCTGGCGGAAGGCTAGTAAGTTATAATATGAAAACTACTGGTTGCTAATGTTTTTATTGAAACTTAGTAAGTTATTACTTAGAATGTGTGTTAACTCAAGTCTAGGAACTCAATAAGGTTTTTCGTATAAATTGAATATATGAACTTTAATTCTTTTACAGCCACAATTGCTCCGGTCGCTCTGCCCAGTGGTTCTGAACTTTTTGAAACTTTTGTTAGAGAGAGGGCTATTGCTATTGGTTTTGGTAAAACCAGTGACGGTAAGTAACTTTCAGTTATATTAAATTAAGTACATTGCTCACAAAACAGATAATCGCTACGGTCTACAGGCCCTCTAGCTAAGTTATAATCGTTTCGTGACGAGCCTTTTTAACAATTGAAACGCCTCAATGTAAGTATTAAATATATCATAAAACTGCAGGATTCAGATCACTGAATGAAGTTTAATCGTTTTTACAATGATCTGATAATCATTGTAAAAACGATTACACTTCATTCTATCATTTTGAATTATGTGAACTTGGCTACTAATTTTGTTGAAATGAAGTCATTCCTATACATTTGATTAGTCGTTTTCTACCGTTACCGATTGTAGATTTTTTTCAATTTGGAGGGGCTGGAGTGGCAAAAGCGTACCAACCGAAAACACAGTATTGCAAGGCATCCCACAACGTAGAATTTGGCCTTGTAAACCCTTACAAAAACCAACATCTACAATTCAATGTAACTAACACTCATATGGATTTTAACCCGAAATAAAAGATTCATCGTCACCATCATCCTTTTTTAATGTTCCCAGTGCAGTAACACATGTTCTAGGACATGCCGATTTTCTCAAAATGTTTTCCTTCACCGTTTTGGGAACAACGGCGATGAAATAAACAGTACGCGGTTGCAGTTAATGCCATTACTATATGTTATCATAAGTGTATTAAAATATTCAAAGTAAATTATTTCTTTATACACGTCTTCACTTCTTAACGATTATGATGTCTTTTAGACTCTAAGATTATTGTAAAGATTATTTGTGCTTACTAATTGGTATCGTTTTTCTAGGTGGCAGTATTTCTTCGAATCAATTCTTGAGCCACGCTAGTGTGTCAGTAATTACAAACAGCGATTGTTCCTGGGCGTTCCCATTAGTTCTCCAGAGTTCCAACATTTGTACAAGTGGCCTTGGAGGTGTGGGCTTCTGCGGAGGAGACTCTGGTGGTCCTCTCATTATCAACAGGAACAACAGACAGCTTTTGGTATGAATATAAATACCTACAAAACTTTTAGTATCATATTTTTTAGGATGTAGTATATTTATTTATTTATTTATTTACACACAAACACTTACAAAAACAGACGAACACATACTGTTAGAAGAACACTTCTGCACTGTTGCTTATTTCTGATGAAATTTATTCCAACAAACCTGCGACAGGAGAGTTGGATGAGAAATGTAGGCACAGTGTGTACACATAATTCATAAAAGTTAAAATACACTAAAATCGTATAGTACATATAAATATATCAATAACCGTAAATGAAATGTACACATATATAGATGCAATATACAAACAATAATAATATATTATTATATTAATAATTATTATTATTGTTTAGTAGATTTTTTTTTCTACCTTTGAGATATTTTTTTATTAACAAGTGACATTGCTATTAAACGTGGTAATGCTGCTAGCATTCTGGGCACTTTTCTTATTGACTATGAATGACATTTTTAGGCCCAATTGATTTATTTCTTACACGTATTTTAAAAATAATGTATAGTTGTGGAGTATTTGCAAAGTACAAATTCATAAAAAACATAATTGATTAGTTATAATCATACAAAGTAGTCGTTATATAAATCTGAATTCATTTTGTGACAGAATAAATACCTACTAATAAAATGCGTTTATTATACATTTTGTCGATATGCACTTATTAGCACATTTACTTAAAAAAAATGACGAACCTCCGATAATAAACTGAATATAATTTTAATTTAAGTTAGTATATTATAAATTTAATTTTAATTTATATGTTTTAATTATATTTTTTAGATTTAATTTACTTAAATATTGATTGCAACCCGCCCCAGCTTCACATGGGTACTGATATTGAATATATTATGCATGTATTATACACAGAAACCTTCTTCTTGAATCATTCTATCTATTAAAAAAAGCCGCATCAAAATCTATTGCATACTTTTAAAGATATAAGCATACATAATAAGCAACTTTGTTTTATACTATGTAATGATGATTAAATTTTGATTTCTTCAAAATATCAATATTTCACCTAAGTTTCAAAACTTAGGTGTGCTGGAAGAAATTTCGTTAGAAATAAGCAGTACCTTTGTACTCTTTTATCTGTACGTGTTCTTTTCTTTTTATAAGTGTTTGTGTGTACATAAGTAAATCAATACTTTTATTTCTGTTTTCCAGATTGGCGTTGCATCAATCGGCTCTACTATGGGCTGCGAATCTGGTTTTCCAAATGCTTACGCCCGTGTAACCTCGTTCATGGACTTTATTAATCAAAATATTTGAAGTGACAGCTTAAAACCCATAAATTTACCTTTTTATAAATAAAACTGATAAATGCTGAGCACATAGAATCTTTTAATTACAACCATCAAATACAATCGAATTCTAGTGTATTCATGAATCAACAAAATATATTAATAACAACGAACACGTAACCCTATTAAAAAAATACAACGATATATATATTATGTAGATTGAATAGTTGACCGATATCTTTGATTAATAGTAGGTATTAGTATAGTAGGTACGCAAGGTACGCGCTTTAGACGTGGAGTTGCAGATACCAGCCCGATATACAACCCGTTCCAAATGAGAATAGGATCGATGGCCATGTTGTGACATCACGTCGAACTGTCAAATCGAAGAAATTAGAGTGAACAAAAAAAAGATATTTAAAAAAAATAATTTACGTACGAATCGTGAATGAAAAAAGTTTAATCAGAATACATTTTTCAATTTGGTATATCTCTGTTTCACTGTGTGATGTGTTTAAGTAGGTAATGGTAAACATGAGAAAAAGGCGTATTGTTCCTAACAATGAAAATAAGAAAGAAAATAGTTTTTCTTGTAAACTATTTATGACTTAAAACAATAAATTTGGAAAATTTGAACCCTATCGTTTTTACTTCAACTAGAATTTACTAAAATTTAATAATCAAATGCAAAATCTTTTTATTGATCCGCCAATAAGATTTTTTTGCAAACCGTACTTTTCACTCAAAATTTGACAGATCGAGGTTATTGACTTTCCTGTTCCTATTTGGAACGCATAATACTATAGATACTATACTAGTATTAGTAAAGAAAGCTGAAGAAGTATATTGATGAAAAGATAAATATTATCAAAAAATGTTCTAGTTCATAAAACAAGACTAAACAAAATCTTTTTGTTACCACAAAGATTTCGTTGTCGAACATTTTAATCATTTAGTATTTATTCAAGAAATATAATAAGTGTTTCGTCTTGTGTAGGTATAATATATGTTGTTGTTTTCGCCATTTCAAAGGTCATTACAATACTAATATATTTCGGAAATTTCGTTTAGGCAAGTATTTGTTTTAGGTTATTATTCTCTTTATCTTAATCCACAGCGCTGCAATATTTATCATTTAAATTTTGTGACGTATTCTACTGATTAGATAATTGGATTACCACATTTGGGTGTGGATGAAAATGTAATTCCTAAGTACTAAGAATTACGCAAAAACATGCGGGTTTTTCGAGAGACTTCTGTTTCATATTCGGCGGAATGAAAAGCAACAACAGGCTGCAATTGTTTCTCACAGATCTATATCTATATATATAAAACGAGAAACTGACTATAGTAGTGCGTTGATATATATATATCATCGCACAGCCGAAACTACTGGTACTAAGAGAGTGAAATTTTGCACAAAGCTTCTTTTATGACATAGGCGAACATTCAGAAAGGATTTTCCAAAAATTCACCCCTAAAGGGATGAAACGCACATTCAAAGTTTGTGCCAAAACCTATTTTCCCGCGGGCGAAGCCGCTGACAGAAAGCTAGTATTTATATAAAAGCTAAATACCACTTACTAATTTATCTCGAAATCTCAGAAACTAAATATAACACCTACAAACTTAAAATCGGTCAATTAGGTTCCTTATTTAGTGTAGACGTTCGCTACCTACCTGTATCATATAAATAATTGAGTAGTCAAATAAATAAGATATTATTATATATACCTGAACATAACAAATAAATCATATAATTATATACTCAACATAAATCATATACTTAACACATTTATGATGGATAATTTCCGTTTAATGTGTAAGTAGAATACATTATTTAGATGCTTTCGGCATGAATCAAATGCACAAAATTATTAATTACGTTTGTTCATACGAAGTCGCAGGCAACAGCTAGTCTTGATATAATAATCTCTTACTGAAAAGTTCTTTGATTTATATGAATTAAGAAAAATACGGTAATTAAAAATTAAATCATAGTTTGCTAATAAAGCATGATTTTGTTTCTATAGGTTTTTTTATGTTAGGCAAAAATCATCCAATGACGAATCCCGCCCTTGTGCGCAGCAGCAAACAGTGTCAGACTCTTACTGACTAAACCACCTACCCCATTCCTACGTTGCCATATATACCAGGACCAAAGCCTTCCTTTCAGACGCAAATCTTTGGCCCCAGTTGGCTTGGACTGAAAACCTTTTGAGGCGCGCGGGAACAGTGCGCGCCGTCGACGACTGGACTTGGTCCGGACGGTTACTAAAACGTGTTTCTACCTACTGTGTAAGCTGGTCACGCCATAATTTCGGCGGTAAGTCCCTTCTTTGAGGCGTGGCTGGATGGACCTCACTGCATCCTCACCTTCCGCATGATGCAGGTTCTCACCGGACATGGCAAGTTCGGGAGGTTCCTGCACCGGATTCGTGCGAAAGAGATGCTCAGGTGTAGCCTCCTCGTTTGCTAGCATTACTTCGTAATAGAAGGCGACCGCCTGTCAGTCCTCCTCTAGTTTTTATAGGTGCAGAAGTCCTTGCAATCTTGACTCATGACTTCAGATTTCGTAAAAATCGAAAATCAAAATGAATGATTAAGTTACACTATCATTAAGATATCTTTTAGTCCCTGGTAGCTATCTGTAGATTAATTTCATAAGCGCATAAAATATTATCTATATCACCTCTATATAACAATCTAGAAAATTATTTTTGCACCTAGTTTCGGCTGCAATCACGATGAAAACCTTTGTAATTGCGTGTTTGGCTTTGGCAAGCTTTGCCTGCGCGGAAGAATCCCTAAACGGGAATACCGCTTATGGGTACCTGGAAAATGTGGGTATCCCTGCAGGTGAAAGAATCAAAGCGGCCGAGGAAAGATCTAGAATCGTTGGAGGTGTTCCTGCTGGACCAGGCCAATATCCTTACCAGGTTTGTAGTGTCATGCATTTGCTAATACGTTTTCTTTTTTTTTTTTTTTCTATGAAGATAGGCTACTGGCTTCTAACCTTAACAATTGACTGAAAAGATACAAAGATTTTAGTCTGCAAAAAGTGTTAGTAATAAATGTAAGTAAAACACTTATAGCAGATTAAATATGCCAAAAGTGTACATATTTCTATTCACCTTGTAATTTTTTTGCATATCTGATACCAAGTAGGAAAGAGCTACCCGTATTAATGTAAGAAAATATTGGTAATGTTCCTTTATCGTCACATAACTAAATATACATATATGTCCGCCAGGCTGGTCTGCTTCTCTCCATCATCGGCCTCGATGGCACTGGTGTGTGCGGAGGTTCCCTGCTCAGCTCCAACCGTGTGGTCACTGCTGCCCACTGCTGGAGCGATGGTGTTCACCAAGTCTGGAGGATCACGGTCGTCCTCGGTTCCACTTCACTCTTCTCAGGTGGAAACAGACAAGACTCCAGTGTCGTTGCCATGCACCCCAGCTGGACACCCGCACTTGCTCGTAACGATATCGCTGTCATCTACCTGCCCAATACTGTACAGTTTACAGGTACGTCTAAGATTTTTTGAAACTTTAGGTTACATGTTAAAACATTTAATTCGCATAATTTCGAATCCGATTAATTGTTAAAACATTTCTGCTTACTATCCTGGCTCATTAAATTCAGTAGTAACAATTCTATTCCGATTGATCAAAATAAAAATATAATGATAGCACTATTATAATACTGAAAAAATAAAGATAAACCAATAACGCAAAAGATTGTATAACCACGATACTGCATTCAAACTGATATTCAACAATTAATGTTACATATAACAACTAAATGGGAGTTTTACATCGAAAGCCATTCCTTTGCAGTTGGAAACAAACTTTTTAATTATTTTAACTTTTCCAGCTAACATTGCTCCTATTGCCCTGGCTTCTGGAACGTCAGATTTTGCTGGATCCTCAGCTATTGCCTCCGGCTTCGGCCTGACCAGCGACGGTGAGTAATTAATACAGTTATAGTCGAGCTTAGTGGTACTGACACACGCGTCCTGTCTGTAAATGGACGATGTCAATTTGAAACTGATCATCTCTTAGCTGCCAGGACCTTATTTTATTTTGTAGATTTTGAATTGTTCTTTTTTTATTTATTTAGATGGTTCTGACAAGAAATATGTAACCAAGATATTTGCGAATATTATTATATATGATGTCCATGAAGTTTTTAGCACATTCCTCTACGTTTTAGAATGTGCAGATATAATAATATTTTTTCTGCTTTTGTGAAAATTTTAAAGTATTAGCAAATGGTTATATTCTTTATTGTATACAAATTACGTTAATATAAATAAAAGAAAGGGTGATGTACACAGGCGAGCTTAACCCACCCGTTGGGCTTTCTTACAGAAAACCTTTACTTACAAACAAAGAAATTTTAAAGATGAGGACAATCCATCACAACTGAACTATTATGATGAACTGATTATATAGTCCCGAGAAAATTCTTGGCGACCGAGCGATAGCGAGGTCGCTAATAGTTCGAGGGACTAAATAACTCTTGAACCCGAGGTAAATACTGTGCTTTTCTTTACGAATACGAGGAAAATAAAAATAATAATAAAAACCTGAATCGTCGTCAAATGTCTTAGGTAGTTTTTAGGTAGGTATATTTCTTTTGATTTAGGCGGTAAGCGGTTTTCTCCTCAAAGAATCTTGCGTTAAATTTATAACTAAAGCTGATGAACTTATCGTGTTAATAAAAATTTCTTATAACAGAGATTTAGCAAAATGTAAACAAAACTCTACACCTCGAAAAAAAAATCAAGAAAGACCAAATCGGCCACAGATTATAGAGAGACTTTACCCGCCATTTTTTTTTTTAGTCGTCGTCTGGCTATTCAGTCAATATTTTTCATTTTATCATTGTAAAAATTGGTCAGGTCAACATTTTTCTCAAATATAATATTAGTTTTCATGAAATAGTTGAAAGTAAATTAAAATAATGTCATTAAAAAAAAGTATTTCTATCTCTATGTCATTTTAATTGTACTGGCAGTATAAAAATTCGGGTCACGGTTCAATAGAAATGTCAAAATTGAACTAGTTTTTTTTTTAATATTTGCTGTCTAAATATTAAAAAAACAACTGTCAGTTGTAAACTAAAACTCCCTAGGGAGTAAAAGCACTTCTTCCAACCCTGTCCGCAGGCAACTTTACACCTATTTTCAGAGTATGAATAATGGAAAATAATTTTCATACACTTGCTCTGGGTTAATCACTGGTTATATTTACTGCTGGTCTTAATCTGATTAGTCAAAAACAAATAACTGTCAAGTAAAAATAGACTCTGTTCAAATCTACCAACCAAAGGGTAAAACTTTGCTTATTATAATATTATGATTAAAAAGAGTGTTCATGGAGTTTCTTGCACATTCTTCTCCATTGAGACCTACTTTTTGGAATGTGCAATTAGCGTCATTTTTTTCCTGACAGACCGACTTTATGACATTTCAAAAGTGCCTGTAAAGGTTTATTTGAAATAAATGATTTGAATTTGAATTGTATTTTCATTTTTCAGGTGGTTCCATCTCTGGCGGTCTGAACCACGTCCGCTTGAATGTGATCGCCAACAGCGCTTGCAGCTATGCCTTCCCTCTCATCCTACAGCCTACCAATCTCTGCACCAGTGGCGTTGGAGGTGTTGGCGCCTGCAGAGGTGATTCTGGTGGCCCTCTGGTTACCCAACAAGACGGACGGGATGTCTTGGTATGTGATCTTTGTCTTTAGGTATCATTTTCCTTTTATCTGTATTAAGTGTGACAGTAACACTACAAATACTTTTTTCAGCTGTACAATACTGTGGATCATATTTAAAATACGTTAGGTCTCTAAATAGGTGTTCTGAAGCAATATTGATACCGAGACTATAGTTTCGATTTGTCATTAACACTATATCCACTGGCCAGGGCGTCAAGTCTGCTATTACAATAGTGTCAGAATAGTCGATCATTGATTTCAAAATGGTTGATTGACAAGTTTGGTAATCTACTAATATGATGTCGTCATTATGACTTTCCAATAATCAACCAGTGACACCTCATTGAAAGTTTTTTTTCAGAATGGTAATCTCGTACATAATGAGCAATGAATATTTGACATATGCGGTAAATTAATAAAATTTTGAAAGTTCCATTAATCAGTGCCTAACAATTAGAATGTTATTGTGCAGTTATTGTTTTTAATTCGTTACAAAACAGCTCTTACTACAATTTTATTACGACACCACTGACCGCCCAATGATCAGCCATTATGAATTAGCAGATTACGAAATTTTAGCAAAATGACAATGGAATCATGTTGGAATGACAATATTTTGAAAATAGCAGACTTGGGCCCCAGATAGGTGTATTAAATACGGGTCAAAATAATTTTAAATTTAATTTCATTGTACAGAGTTAATTGTAACTTTATTTATTTAACTTATCTATTGATTTTAATTTCCCTTATTTAACAGATCGGTGTGACATCCTTCGGATCTGCTTTGGGTTGCCAAGCCAGCCTGCCATCGGTATTCGCTCGAGTTACATCCTTCGTCAGCTTCTTGAACCAACACATATAATTTATTTATGAAACTTAACAAAACATCTGACGCCATAAAGTATATTATGTGTGTTATAGGTAAATTAATAAATAAAAAAAAATACTTTTTAATTGTAAATGTTTTGTACGTTTTTAATTGAAAAGTGAAAGTATAACTAAATAAAACAAAAATTCAGAGCCACCGCTGTGTAAAATTATGAAAATAAAAATCTGTAATACTCCTATTTTACTTCGTTTTTCTTTTGATTGTTATAGTATAAAACCTCTTATGTTATACATATACATATAATGAACCAGATTAAAACCCGTTGTATGCCAAGAGTATACTTGGAGCTACCTTAGCTCTAAATAACTTCGGCTTTTTTTCGTCCTTTTTTACATAGTTTACTGACTATCAACAAGAGTGACTGCAGTCTTTCAAAAATTAACTCAGCTAGGCTAGTTATTGCATTATATTAACTCACCCTAATATTAGCCTACTGAGCCAACAGTCAAATAGCTAACTCAGCAGTATCATTGTACTAATATTTTGTTTTTTTTTTTTTTTAATTGTTGTTTCATCTCTCTGCTCTGAGCTGCCAAATTTGGCTTTCCGTGCTTACTTCTACGTTCCCTCATTCATGGAATTTATCAATCACAATATTTTAAATAACAGTTAAAAATCATTCATTTACTTTTTATAAATAAAATATTGATAAAATCTAAGCACACAATCTGTTACTACCAACGCTACGTAAAGCGGGAGCACGCACGATTTCATGTAAAAGTACTCCGTTCGAGTCCACCGCGCGGGGACCCGTAGCGGGGATTCGTAGCAGGGACCCGTCGCGGGCAGCCGCGCCCCGCGGCCCGGCCGGTGCGTAATAATTATTAAAGTTTTCCATCAATATGACTACATGCACACTTTTAAGTTTAACTAGTAATAATCTGGTTTCCGCTTCGGGGACCGCCAAAAACTACACACGCGTGACGATACGCGACGGATGCACGCGCGTAAGTCCGCGCGGGCCCGCGCTTTACACTGCGTTCGCCCTTAATTATTACGAACTGCAAATATAACCGAAGTCAAGTATATTTACTGAATCAATAAATCATATTAACATCATAATTCGATTTTTATGTTTGTGTTATATTTGTGTTCTTCTTATGGTACGCGTCATGTTTGACGCAAGTAAACTCTTTTTCGTTTTTTTTCTATTACTAACAACAAATACTTAACCCTAAGTTTAAAACAAAAATACAACACAGTAATAACGGTGAACACTTGACAGATATCATCGATAAATGTATTACCAAATAAAACTGAAGAAGGTTTTGAATGACGAGATAAATATTATTAAAAGTGTTCAGTTATGAAACGAGAACAAATATAATAGATGGTTTTTATGTAGTTGAACATTTTAATCATTTAATATTTATTGGAAAAATAAGTGTTTTGTCTTGTGTACCTATAGTAACCGCAGCTGTTTTCGTCAATTCTAAGGTAAGGGTCAATACAATATTAACGCATGTTGGGATTTTTTAAGCAAAATTTTTTTAGGTTATTATTATATCGTGTAGTAATCTAAACGCAACAATATTTATCATTTTTTGTAATTCGTGACATATGATACCGATTAGATTACATTCGTGTGTGGATAAAATGTTATTGCAATGTTATCGTAGCAAATCTCAGCCCTTCAATTGTAGAGTACCTCAAGGTTTTATACTGGGTCCTTTGTTATTTCTTTTATATATATTAACAATATTCTGAAAACTCAAAAAAAAAACAAATTAATGATTATTTAGCTTACAAGTATAGTACTTGTACGTTAAATAATAAAGACTAATACATACACAGATAACATTTACAAACAGGATACAAGTATACAAGCGTATAACTAGGCAGAATAATCATATACTTAATTTTAAGAGCATCAAGAATAAATTACGGTAGCAATGCTGACGTATCTTATACGTCAGTAACAGTTGCCTAAAGACATAAAGGAATTGAAATCACTTCCAATTTTTAAAAGACTATAGAAACACCATATTTTAGTGTTAGTCAGTTTAAGTTTACATTACATTTTAAAATTGCGTGGTCAACTAGAAACCCTTACAGTTTCACCAAGTCTGTCTCTCCGTCCGCGGATAATCTCAGTGACGGTAAGCACTAGAAAGATGAAATTTGGTACAAATGAATACACAATACATATGACACATACAGTATGAATCACGTCGACGAAGCGGTAAAACAAAAAATTGGAATAAAGATGTAATTAGGGTACCCCCCTGCCTACAAGTAAAAAGAGTAGAGGTTTTTTTTCTATTCATCCCTAACGTGTGCTATATTGTTACATACTCGTATATATTTCAAAATGAATAGGGGTTGACTGAAATATTTTGTTGATAAAATTAATATTCAATCCAATATTAAATCCAACGAAGTAAAAATAATGTCGCCCTCTAACTTTTGAACCATAAGATAAGAAAATATAAAAATAAAATCTCAAAAGTAGAGCTTTATAAAGTTTTTCTAAATAAATGATTTTGAACTTGATGCAATGAACAGATTTCGAAAACTTTTACAAAATGATTTTTGAACTTAGTTTGAAATTTAAACGTTTATGCAATAATTTGTTTAAGTTAGTTTACATATTTTATTATTATAAACGTATCTCGATTGATCTATTAAGATATCATTTTTTTTTTTTTTTTATGACCTTAGATAAGTCAGTTCTTAAACAAATTATAGCTTTTTGAAATGGTTTCTACATTTTTTGACCATAGGTACATTCAATCGTAATTTAGTAAATTACGTTTACCTAAACCATTAGTTTAACAAAATATAACGTGAACGTCATATTTTGCTTATCAAAAAATACAAGCTTGATTAAGTTTTTATTAATTCAGAAGCCGTTGTTAATCTATAATGACTTCAGATTTCGTTGTGGTATTAAAATCATAACAAACGATCACGGCACTATCTTTAAGATAACTGTCGGTACCTAGTAGCTATCTGTGGATTAATTTCATTAAAACATTCATAATTTTATCTATATCACCTCTATATAACAAACTAGAAAATAGTTTTTTCCCTAGTTTCAGCTGGGACCACGATGAAAACCTTTGTAATTGCGTGTTTGGCTTTGGCAAGCTTTGCCTGCGCGGAAGAATCCCTAAACGGGAATACCGCTTATGGGTACCTGCAAAATGTGGGTATCCCTGAAGGTGAAAGGATCAAAGCAGCCGAGGAGAAGTTCCTTGGCTCCAGGATTGTTGGAGGAGTCCTTGCTGGACCAGGCCAATATCCTTACCAGGTTTGTACTTTAATTCACTTGTTTTAAAGTTTTTTTTAGTTTCAAATATTCTTTTGTAAAGGTTGTCTTAAAAAATATTGTGACATTTTATTCATTTTAAGGTCCTATTGTAATTTTATTATTCGAGAATAATAAGAATATTTATTTATTTATTTATGCTTTATTGTACACCGCATTTATTACAAATACACATAGGTCATTTTTAAAAATAAGGGTACAATGGGCGGTCTTATCGCACAGGGCAATCTCTTACAGACAACCTATCTATCTTTCTAAGAAAAGAGATCACTAGCCCTAACACTTGACGGAAAAGGATCTACAGGTTTAGTTTGCAAAAAAGTGTTCTACTTTCTATTGCTACTTACCTCAATGTTTGTATGAATATGATTCACTCGAAAACCATCCCTTTGATAATTTTCCATAGCAAAATATTCACAAAATGAATACTTAGCTGTTGAGAGCAATTAATGTAAAAAAAAACTGGGCAAGTTTAAGTTGGACTCGCGCACTGAGGGTTCCGTATACGGAATAAACCTACCTATGAAAATAATTTAATTCCAAAATCGAGTCTCAAGATTTTTCCGAAACATAAAAAAGTGTTTTTTTTTGGTGACGTAACAACAAATTTACATTGCCAAAATTTTCACTGTATTTGAGCTATGAGTCCTAACTTTCAAGATTTCTAGGTCGAACGAATTATGATTCCTTTAAGAGTGTCGAAATGTTTTTTACAGTATCAACGGCAATATATTTTTTTCTTGTTAACTTAAGAGTACTATTTTTTATAACTTCAAAGGATGTTAGATTTGGGTATATGTTTTAAAATTTCAACTCGATACCTCGACGCGTTCTCAAGATAAAGGATCTTGACAGACATACAAGAAACTGATCATATAAGGGTTCCAATTTTTCCTTTTGAGGTACGGAATCCTAAAAATAAGTAGTAATCTTCTTTATCGTCGCCAAACTAACTATATTATAATATATTCATCTACCAGGCTGGTCTGCTTCTCTCCATAATCGGCTTCGAAGGCACTGGTGTTTGCGGAGGTTCTCTGATCAGCGCCAATCGAGTGATCACTGCTGCCCACTGCTGGGCCGATGGTGTGAATCAAGTCTGGAGAATCACGGTCGTCCTCGGTTCCACGACACTCTTCTCTGGTGGCACCAGAGTTGACTCCAGTGTTGTTGCCATGCACCCTAACTGGACTCCTGCACTAATCCGTAACGATGTCGCTGTGATCTATTTGCCCAGTGCTGTACAGTTCTCTGGTACGTCTAAAATAATTTAAAACTACAGATTAGATATTAAAAACTATCTTTCGCATCATTTTGCATTCATATTCGATTAACAATTTTTAAATGTTTATTTATCTTTGATGTACCTATAGTAATGCCTAGTAAGAACTATCTTCCGATTGGCCAAAATCAAAATCTTTATTGATAGCTGTTGGTTCACCAACAAAGTAAAAGTTTTGTTTCATTATTATGATGTGTTCCAACTAATATTCTACAATCAACTTTCCATAAACTTGTTGTAATTAATTAGGACTTATAAATCGAAAATCTTCCGACTTTAACCACAGACTTCTCTATTGTTTCAATTTAATTTCAGCTACCATTGGTCCTATTGCTCTGCCTACTGGATCCTCGGACTTCGTTGGTACCTCAGCTATTGCCTCCGGCTTCGGTTTGACCAATGACGGTGAGTAATTAAGATTTAGCTACTATTCCCACGATGATATACACGTCCTGTTAATGAACATACACTATTAGTTGAGATCAGTCATCTCTTAGCTGCCAGTCACTTGAAATGAAAGAGTAAAACTTCGCTTATAACATTAGTTTTCGCAATTCACATTGTATATATTAATTTTCAGGTGGTACCATCTCTGGTAGCTTGAGCCACGTCCGCTTGAATGTGATCGCCAACAGCGCTTGCAGTTTTGCCTTCCCACTCATCCTTCAGCCCTCCAACCTCTGCACCAGCGGTGTCGGTGGTGTCGGCGCCTGCAGCGGTGACTCTGGTGGCCCTCTTGTTGGCGTTGAAAATGGAAGGGAAGTCCTGGTATGTGTCTTTCTTTATCGTTACTTCAAAATTATTTTTATAGTTCTTATTGTCATGAATAAGTGAGACAGTTAATGAAGATTTTTAAAATTATTGTGTACATGTCATTGGTCTCGCTGTTTCTGAGGATATTGCATTTCTCATTACAAACATAGAACTTCAAATATACAGAACTATGATCCGTATTAAAAACAGATTACATCTCAAATTAGGTGTTCTGAACTGCAGTAATATTAGTCTTTTGACTTCAAAGTTACAAGGTGTTTGTTGTAACTGTTAAAAAAAAACCTTTATTACATTTGGATCAAGTTTACCCGATGTCTTTTTTATAATTTGTCTTTAAAATACTATGTCTGGAATGGTTTATTAAATACGGGTCAAAATAAATTGGATGTTATAAATTTTATCCTACAGACTGTGTGACTACAATTGCAGCTTTGCCTTTTTTACTTTTCTTTTGACTTACCGTACTTTTCTTATTCAATAGATTGGTGTCGTGTCCTTCGGATCTGCCTTAGGCTGCCAAATCAACCTGCCATCAGTATTCGCTCGAGTTACATCCTACGTCGACTTCTTCAACCAACACTTGTAATTACATAGGAAACATAATTATGTGTTTGAATCTTGTATGTTATAGGCAAATTACTTTTTAGTTATATGTTTTGTGATTTTGAACTGAGAAGAAAAATATAACTAATGAACAAACCTACCTCTGTGTAAAGTTATGGAAATAAAAACCTGTCATACTACTATTTTTTCTTGTTTTTTTTTCGTATGTGATTTCTTTTGTTTGTGTTAAACCTCTTCTGTTTAATATTACTCAATGGACAAGATCAAAATCCATTGTGAATGTGGCCTGAAGTACCTAACTCAGTTCGTAATATCTTTTTCATTACTCATACTCTGAAAGTAGGTGTAAAGTTGCCTGTGGACAGGGTTGGAAGAAGTACTTTTACTCAATAGGGAGTTTTACTTTACAACTGACAGTTGTTTTTTTAATATTTAGACAGCAAATATTGAAAAAAAAACAAGTTCTATTTTGACATTTCTATTGAACCGTGACCCGAATTTTTATACTGCCAGTACAATTAAAATGACACAGAGATAGAAATAATTTAAGAATACTTTTTTTTAATGACTTTATTTTAATTTACTTTCAACTATTTCATTAAAACTAATATTATATTTGAGAAAAATGTTGACCCGACCCATTTTTACAATGAAAAAATGAAAAATATTGACTGAATAGCTAGACGACGACTAAAAAAAAAAAATGGCGGGTAAAGTCTCTCTGGCCGATTCTCTGGTCATCTGTGGCCGATTTGGTCTTTCTTGATTTTTTTTTCGATGTGTAGAATTTTGTTTAAGTACATTTTGCTAAATCTCTGTTATAAGAAATTTGTATTAAAACGATAAGTTCATCAGCTTTAGTTATGGATTTAACGCAAGATTCTTTAAGGAGACCGCTTACCGCCTAAATCAAAAGAAATATACCTACTTAAAAACATACGAAGACATTTGACGACGACTCAGGTTTTTATTATTATTTTTATTTTCCTCGTATTCGTAATGAAAAGCACAGTGTTTACCTCGGGTTAAAGAGTTATTTAGTCCCTCGAACTATTAGCGACCTCGCTGTCGCTCGGTCGCCAAGAAATTTCTCGGGACTAAATAACTAACTTTCATCCCTCGTATAACAATGTACTATTTTTGTTTTTCGTACGTTTTTACATAGTTTATACAAGTGTGTAAAATATGCTCAACCTGGCGAGTTATGCTTAACTAAACAAGTTGAATCAAAACGGGCCGTTGTTGTAATGGTTACGCGAAGCTCCCCGCTATGCCACGCTATGATTGGTTCAGGTTATATGCCTAGTATTTCATTTTTCAAATTGACGTTGGAACGTTTGATTCTGCGTTGGTATGCCAATCTGATATACTTTCACTCCTAGGCTAACAATATACTATGTCCTTCATGCATAAAATTCGGAACTACTACTTGAAACCCTCGGTCTTCGTCATAATTGACATATTTTAAGTTCTCTTCTATTTTAATGTTTATATTTTATGATAGTATTTATTAGTTTATAATATAAGGATATATACGTATTTTATTATTACAAGTAACTTAATTTATTTATACTACATTATATTTGAACGTTCTGTTGAATGATAAATAAATACTAAGTATAAATAAATATAATATATACTGTGCAGCCTTACCACAATATTGTTTTTTTTTTTAACCCAAAGGTTGATTGGTAGAGAATGCTTTACCACTAGAAGTGTACATGAAGTTTAAATTTTTCTTTTTTTATGACATAAACAAATCAATTCGTGTCGTAATCAATATGCTACAATATTTATCATTTATAATTGGCGACGTATGGCACCGATTAGATTACATTTGTGTGTGAACAACAAGCCAAAGAATTTCGCAACAAAACAATTATCATTACAAAAAATATATTTGAAAGAGCCTAAGGTGAGGGTGTTATAGAGCCGAATACCCAAAGCTGCCATACATTTAAGTTTTAATGTAGATTGTAGTAAGCTATCACACGTATTTTCTACCTCTTTCTGGTAAGTTGTAGGATCTAAAGAATTTTCCCCAAAATTTAAATTCATTTTATTTATTAATAACACAGGTGACCGAACTAATTTTATCATTCATTTTCTTTTAGATTGTTTATTTGCTTAAAAGTAAAAATTCAAAAAGTAAATGCTTTTTGAAATGGATTCTAATTTTTTTTTAATACTTATAATTTTATTTTATTACGATCAACAAACAAAATTATATTTAAACGTATTTTCCTAAATTAGGATTTTGGAAAATACGTTTACCCAAACATTACATCACATTTTGCTTATCAAAATACAAGCATGATTTACTTTTTATTAATTCAGAAGCCGTTATTAATCTATAATGACTTCAGATTTCGTTGTGGTAAAATCAGAACGAAAGATTACGACACTATCTCTAAGATTTAGATAACCCTATGGGTATCTAGTAGCTCTGCCCTACTTATTGTAAATGCAGTAATCGTAATTTTTCATATTTTCACATTTTTGCAGAAATGACACCCCAGGGGGCTGTACTCGTAGCAGTTTAGTATTTAAATTTTTTGCAACAAATAATAACTAAAGCTTAAACTCAGTACTCGATAGTACTGTGTTTGAGAGTAGCGAGTATAACAAAGCACTCCTCTTGCACCACTGAAACTAAACACAGTATTCTACAATAGTGCATTTGAGAATAGCGAATCTAACAAAAAGCAAGGTGACAACAAGCATCAAGGTCGCAATGTCATACGTCGACGTCATTCGCGGATAGTAAAGTGAGAAAACTCTGGACCTTGGTGCAAGGCATTGTCCGAAGGAATGGCAGGCGTTCAGCAGGGCTGAAACCTACTGGAGCCATGGACCAGCTTCTGAAAGAAAGGTCGAAAGGAATCCCACTAAGATTAGGCTAAAAAGGATCCAGGTGGGGTTTATTAGTCAGTAAAAGTCTGACACTATCTCCCACTCTACCCTAGGGCGGGAGATGACAATAGTCCATTTTCACCCACCTCAAAAAATTAAGCAAATGTACATCAAAGTATAGAACTGATGGGTGTTTCTATGAGTAGAAGTAGTAAAATCCCTTCACAACCAAGCCATTCTTGCTGAATTTATTAATACCAATGATGTGTCCAAAAATTAAAATAAAGTAAAGAAAAAATTATTTCAATACAAAGTTATTTATATTTTTTTTTACGCACACTCCAAAAATTATACCACTAAGACTTGTTGCTCAGATATCAACAAGCATGTTTACCGCTTTTATCTCCGAACCGCCATTTTACAAGTGCTGCATTTGCAACAAGTAGGGTAGAGCTATCTGTAGATTAATTTCATTAGCACATACATAATAATTAATTATCTATATCACCTCTATATAACAAACAAAAAAATATTTTTGCCCCTAGTTTGAGCTGGGACCACGATGAAAACCTTTGTAATTGCGTGTTTGGCTTTTGCAAGCTTTGCCTGCGCGGAAGAATCCCTAAACGGGAATGCCGCTTATGGATACCTGCTCAATGTGGGTATCCCTGAAGGTGAAAGGATCAAAGCGGCCGAGGAGAAGTTCCTCAGCTCCAGAATCGTTGGAGGTGTTCCTGCTGGACCAGGACAATATCCTTATCAGGTTTGTAGTTTATTTTACTTGCTTATACGACTTTTGCACTTTATAATATTTATTCCTAATGGTTAGGTATATAAAAACTGACCTTAGCGATCTTATTAATTTTAATTTCCTATTGTAATTTTATTACTGGTTCCCGCGCGCCTCAAGGAGTTGTCAGCAAACCGTAGGGGCCCTACAGGGTCGAAGCCTCCCGGAGCTGAGGGTTGGTGCGAAAGCGTTACACCGGGGCTCTGGGAATAAGGCTAGGAAGGCACGGGGTAGGTTCTTTAGTCAGTAAAAGTCTGACACTGTTTCCCACTCCGCCCAAGAGTGGGATTCGTCATTCAATGATTTTTACCTTCCATAAAAAAAAAACCACAAGAGTATTCATCGATCTTTTTATTAAGGTAGACCACTAGCCTTAACACCTAACCGAAAATATACTATGAATTTAGTCTACAACAAGTGTTGTACTTACCTATTGCTACTTACATGAATGAATGAACGAATATGTTTCCATCGAAATTCATCCTTAAATTTAGATGACGTTCAATTGTTCTCAAATTTAATACTAAAGTGTTGAGAGTTCTTCTCTTTTTTTTTCATATCACTCCTTACACAATCCATCTATCTCTTCTTTGCCTTCCCTTTTCCTCTTCATCCATCTACGTGTATACTCAGAACTCTTTATGTAACATGCGTTACATCCCTCCACTTCAGATGACCATACCAACACAAACTATTTCCTTTCAACTTTTCAGTTACTGGCTCTACTTTCAAACTTCATCTGATACATTGATTCCTCACGTTATCCATTGACTATCGTAATTTTTTTTTTCATCCTTCTTTTTCACAGCCCAACATTCGGGATTCACAGATTATGACAGGTCTTATCACGGATTTGTACGGCGAACGTAAAAAATAATAAACTTCTTCTTCTTTATTCATATCAAAATTAACAATATAATTGTATTTATCTGCCAGGCTGGTCTGCTTCTTTCCATCATTGGCATCGACGGAACTGGTGTGTGCGGAGGTTCCCTGATCAGCGCCAATCGAGTAATCACTGCTGCTCACTGCTGGACCGATGGTATAAATCAAGTCTGGAGGATCACGGTCGTCCTTGGCTCCACGACACTTTTCTCTGGTGGCACCAGACTTGACTCCAGTGTCGTTGCCATGCACCCTGACTGGACTCCTGCTCTTGTCCGTAACGATGTAGCTGTGATCTACTTGCCCAGTTCTGTACAGTTTTCTGGTACGTCTAAAATTATTTAAAATTTCAAACTAAATGTTAAAGAATATCATTCGCATCATTTCGTATTCATATTCGATTAACAATTTTAAAATTTTTGCTTATCTATAATGCCTACAATAGCATAGTAATAATTTGTCTTCCAATTGACCAGAATTAAAATCTTTATTGATAGTTGTTGTTTCACCAACATCGCAAAACTTTCGTTTGATTATCATGATCATGATGCATCCAGAATAATAGTATATATACAATCAACTTTTTTTAACCTTGTAAGAACTAAATGGGACATTTTAATTGAAAACTCTCCCTTTTATGCCGTTGCAAATAGAATTATCTATTGTTTAAATTTAATTTCAGCTAACATTGCTCCTATTGGCCTGCCTACTGGCTCCTCAGACTTCGCTGGTACCTCAGCTATTGCCTCCGGCTTCGGTTTGACCAGTGACGGTGAGTCATTAACACAGTTATTGTTGAACGTTGAAAAGCTGAATGCTGGTAGAGACTGATCAAATTACATAAGATATACCTACATAAGTCACTACTTATGTAGGTATTTTAACTTCTATATTTTGAATGGTTTTTCTTTTCATTCCTTATTTAAATTGTTCTCACTTAATAGAAGCTACAAGGAATATTTAACCGAGATATTTGTAATATTACAAGTATAAAATAATTTAAAAGAGTTTTTATATAAAGTTATTAGTATATTCTTCTTCATAAAGATCACACATTAGAATGTGCAATTAAAATGAATATTTTAGCTAACTTACTTTTTGACAATTTAAAACTGCTAGGAAATGGATTATTTGAAATTAATATTATGATTGACAGAATTACAACACTAAAAAAATAAGAGTGTTTTATATTTTTTATTTATATAGAAAGTAATTTTCTTATATTTGCTCTGGTATACACACTAGTCTGTATCAGGTTGGTCACAAGTAAAAGAGATCATAATTTAAATTTATTTATTTAAAATTCATGTACAGTAGTGGTACATAGGCGGACTTAATGCTACAAGGCATTCTCTACCAGTCAACCTTTGTTCATTTTTCAAATCTTGGAATCAAAGAGTAAAACTTTGCCTATTATAACATAGTATACATCAATTTTTCAGGTGGCACCATCTCTGGCGGCCTGAACCACGTCCGCTTGAATGTGATCGCCAACAGCGCTTGCAGTTTTGCCTTCCCACTCATCCTGCAGCCCTCCAACCTCTGCACCAGCGGTGTCGGTGGTGTCGGCGCCTGCAGCGGTGACTCTGGTGGCCCTCTTGTTGGTACTGAAAACGGGAAGGACGTCCTGGTATGTATCTTTATTTTTACTACACAATACTTGTTATATTTGTTGCAGTAAAACCTTGTAATCTTGTTTTACTGCAGTACCTACCTCAAAACTAACTCAAAAGGAAAAAAACGGAACTCTTATATCTCCTTTGTTGCCAGTTTGTCTGACTGTCTGTCTGTCTATCAAGACCCTTTATCTCAAGAACGCGTGACAGTATCGAGTTGAAATTTAAACCATCTTTACAAATACGGTTTCTCTATATATTCAAGGGACTGCATACTCTTGCGTACCATAAAGATGTGAAAAAATCAATCTTCTAAGTTTACGAACATGGGCGTTTACGTCGTAAAATACGTATATTTCGACAGTCACAAAGGAAACAAAATTAACGTATTCTTTCCGTTAACTTTGAACGTTGTTTTGACATGAAGCAAGGCCGTATAGTATAAGTATAGTAGTAAATCTGAAAACTGATTACGTCATTTAAAAAACTGTTTTTGTTGCGGATAAATCTTTGAGACTCGCATTTGCCCATTTTTTTATTTGATAATTTTTCTTTAAAACTCTATTGGGTCTCAAAGATTTTTCTGAATCGAAACAGTTTTTTTTTTAATACACCATTCTAGGCATAGGCATAGAATGGTGCATTAAATAGAGATTAAAATAAATTGGATGTTATGAATTTTATCGTACAAAATCAATTGCAGGTTTGTTTTTTTTTATATTTCTCTTGACTTACCTATTTCTCTTATTCAACAGATTGGTGTCGTATCCTTCGGATCTGCCTCAGGCTGCCAAGTCAACCTGCCATCAGTATTCGCTCGAGTGACATCCTTCGTCAGCTTCTTTAATCAACACTTGTAATTACATAGGAAACATCTGTATTTGAATCTTGTATGTTTTAGGTAAATTACTTTATAGTTATAGTGTCTTTGTAGTATTTGAATCGAAAGGTGAAATATTTTGAGCCACCTCAGTGTAAAATTACGAAAATAAAAATCTGTAATTCTATATTTGTCCTTATTTTTTATTTTTTTTTCAATTGCAATAAACTTGTGCTTGACTGCGATCCCACCTGATGGTAAGCAGTGATGTAATCGTTGGTGGTAAAGCGCACTAGTTTATTAAGAGCCTATTCACTCTAGCCTTGAAGATACCCAAATTATTATTTTTGTTTCATTTATTATCCTATAAAACCTCTTTTTTGTATCATGTTATACCATGAACAAGATCGAAACTTGTTGCGAATCAAATGCATACTAGGTGTACCTTAAGCTAACTTTGCTTAGCTCGTAATAACTTAACGAGACCAACATTCGCTCAGCCAAGTGAGTACGGTTTAAATATATTTTTTTTAACTAACTCAGTTCAAAACATGATCTGCGATCGTCTTTAGTACGATAAGAACTGACAGAACCCTCAATACAAATTAAAACCATCATGGTGATCGACCTTCAATGCGCAATAACCAATGTTCAGGTCTCAGTCGAGGTGGAAAGCTGCCCGTAACCATATCAACTGATTCAACTTTTTTGCCGCTGTCAAAAGGACGGCCTCCCTCAAGATAGCGTTTTGGCATTATTCAATATCTATACCAATGACCAGCCTACCTCTCCATACAAATAAGCCACTTCTTATATGTAGACGTTCTTGTATCTGCCCAGACCCCTAGTTTTAAAGAAGTCGAAGAAAAATTGTCAGGGGCTCTGGAAACCATTGTAAAATATTATAAAGAAAATACTATACGGCCAAATCCACCTAATCCCGTGTCTTCTATCTCAAATAGGATTCTCAGCATCTTATGGCAACCTTCCAATATATACCTTGTCGTATACCTATACATACACAGCACTGCCCCCATCCTCGTCTCTTGTCGTCCTCATTACCTGGGTATCAATTTAGATCGTTTTCTAACTTTTAAGTTCCACTGAGTAAAATCGGAAAAGTTAAATCGGGACCAGAAACAACGTCCTTCGTCGTTCACTAACTGGGGAACATCTCCACAAGTGCTGAGCACAATCAGCCTGTGCCTTTTCTTTTCTATGGGGGTGTTTGCAAGCCCACTTCCACTCACGCTAGGTCGGTTGACACAGCGCTAAACGATGAAGCATCATAACAGGATGCTTAAATCAACTCATTTCGAATGTTGTATTCATCGGCGGGTATAGCTCCACCAGAAGTTCGCCGCAAAATAACCAGCCGGCTATCGGCTGTCCAGGAGGCTAAATATTGGTCAGACAAAATTTGAGTCAAATCAACACAAACACAAAAAAAAAAAACATTTTGGCTCCTGATCTACATAAAAGCGATTCAGTTGTCGCCTACTACAATAATCCTCAATCGTTAGGCACATCGGGCGTCAGGAGCTGCACAGCAGGGTGTTTCCCGGCAACCGCAGACGTAGGGTTGCGGACAACGAGCCTTGGGTAGCTCGCTATTCGGCCGCCTTGGCCTTGGCCGCTGGCATGTCAAACAGATATCAGCAAAACCGTAGGGTCCACTAGGGTCGATGCCACATACCACTACGTGCCATCAGTAGGCCAGGAATATTTGTAAGGATTTACCTTAGCCTTGGAACGCAAAAAAACCTCTGAAGAACCCAAATATCTCAATGTTGTAAGTAAATGTCTTTTGTGATGGGTTTTAACTGGAGGTGCTAGTGCTTGGGATAGATATTAGCAAATTACTATCAAGCGAATGTCCTTAATCAGCCTCCGAGTCATGCGATATAGAAAGAAAAGAAAGAAAAATATTTGACATACACACGAAAGATATGGTTTTTTTTTATGGTAGGTAAAAATCATCGCATGACGAATCCCACTCTTGGGCGGAGCGGGAAACTGTGTCAGACTCTTACTGACTAAAGAACCTACCCCGTGCCTTCCTTGCCTTATTCCCAGAGCCCCGGTGTAACGCTTTCGCACCAACCCTCAGCTCCGGGAGGCTTCGAATTCATTTAATTAAGCCTTTAACAAGTTTCATTTAAAAGAACCACCCCGAGTTACCATCATGGTGAAATGGAAACAGCGACTGTCGCAACCTAGCGCTGGGCACGCCATAATTTCGGCAGTAGTGCCCCTCTTTGAGGCGTGGCTGGATAGACCTCACGGCGTCCTCACCTTCCGCATGACGCAGGTCCTCACCGGACATGGCAAGTTCGGGAGGTTCCTGCACCGGATCCGTGCGGAAGAGACGCCCGGGTGTCGCCACTGTGTGGCCAGCCCGGAGGACACGGTGGAGCACACGGTAGAAGTGTGCCCCGCTTGGGAAGAGCAACGCCGTGCCCTCGTGGGGGTGATCGGCGGCGGCGACCTCTCGCGCCGGGCCTTGGTTCAGGCCATGGTCCGCAGCGAGGAGGAGTGGCAGGCGGTCGCCTCCTTCTGCGAGGCAGTAATGCTCGTAAAGGAGGAGGCTGACCGCATAAGGCAAAGGCAACGGCGCACTCGCCGTAGCCGTCGCCGCCGTGATCCTGCCGATATCCGGCCACCGTAGACACTGGCTTGCGGACGGTGAGCAATGGGTAGCTCGCCGTCCGGTCGTCTGGTAGCAGTCCAGACCGAGCCCAAGTCGTCGACGGCGCGCTCCGTTCCCGCGCGCCTCAAGGAGTTGTCAGCACACCGTAGGGGCCCAACAGGGTCGAAGCCTCCCGGAGCTGAGGGTTGATGCGAAAGCGTTACACCGGGGCTCTGGGAATAAGGCAAGGAAGGCACGGGGTAGGTTCTTTAGTCAGTAAGAGTCTGACACTGTTTCCCGCTCCGCCCAAGAGTGGGATTCGTCATTCGATGATTTTTACCATCCATAAAAAAAAAAACTCTGAGTTACCAAGATAGGCGATCACGGTCAAGTGCTAAATGTAAGAGTATCCTACACCAAATAACCCGGCTTTCTGCCTCTTGTATCCAGTCTCTCTCAGGTTCTTAAATATTGTCGAAACACCTAGCTAGAGGCGACCAGTGCATTTATCGCGGTCATCACTAGGATTCAATCTTTTGATAAACATGACCTCTATGAGGAGGACAAACTTTAATATGTCTGGTATTTAAATAGTTACAGCCCTACGTCGTACAGCCATCTCTTCATTTATAACAGGTAGACTATTTTTTTTTTACTTGAGCTGCTCTTGATAATACAAGAACACAAGAATTGAGAGTTAACTAAGTAATATTTTATCCAAAATGACCTTGGGACTTTGCCATGCAAAGTCCAATTTCACCATATTTTTTATGCACATAATAACTGATAAAAAGATTCGTAAAAACCAAATGAGAATTATAATAAGATAACAATCAGATTACTGAGGAATCGTTCACTAATTGGATAAGGTTAATTTAATATGATAAGGTAATCACAAAGAAAGCATTAAGATAAAAGACTTTATGTGAAAAAAATAGCAATTAAAACCATCTAGCTCATTTATACACCGCAAAATTTTAATAGTTTTAATCCCATGGTGGGTCTATCCGATACATGAAACATGTTGAACGAATAATAGGAACATTCTATTTGTGAAAGTAAATGGGTATATATTTTCGTTGGGGAAATTTAATTTCTATGAAATCTATAATACGAGTATGTAAGTATGTACCGTATGGCCGTCCAAACTTGGCTGTTCTAAGTTATGCTCTGCGAACTTTAGCGCTTATAAACACGTTTAAAAAAAGAAATGCCTATAACGGTTGCTAACAGCAATAACAATTGCTAATGGCATTTTTTACGAGCGCTCAAGCGCAAAACCTAACTTTAAGCAAACCAAGTTCTTCCTGGGGACAAGGGTTGATGGAAAATCGTATTATCAAGGCCCTGGGACCAAGGCAAGGAAGGAACGGGAAGGTTGTTTAGTCCGTAAGAGATTGATACTCTTTCCTGCTCCACACAAGGGTGGATTGATTGGTGAGGTGATTGTGGATTCGTCATTGGATGATTTTTACCTGCCATTGAAAAAACAAGCCAAGTTGTAACGCATTTATGCACTGCATATGCATTGCATAAATGCATTCAGGTTGTAAATGGGGCTGCTCGGATTTTGTAGCATATCGGGGATGTTAATCGAGTAACAAGTAGACTGTTTCTATTCTACTATGCGGAAACAGTTTGAGGTTCGATTGTGAATATCTAAACCATAGATATAAGAAAATAAACCAACGCTGTATGGTTCCCTTACTGTCTAATTGGAATCTGTAAATATAAAAATTAAATAAAAATCTGAAAATTATTTGAGCCCTAATGACTCAAATTTATTTTAAGAGATTGATAAAGGGGAATTACTTTCACTTAATCAATTTCTCGTTGTCTATATAGTATCTGTTTAAATTCAGTAATCAGTTAACGATTTTATATAAATACTGATCTAACTTCTTTCTTTGGGATTCATAGCCATTTTAAAATACCATCATGAAGGCATTGATTGTACTGGTTTTAGCGACTATCGTCTACGCAAATGTACAGCGGCCGGTTAAGCGTAATAATATTAAGTGGGGATTTATCATTAACTATGCGATCCCGTTAGCTGAGAAAATTCGTAAAGCCGAAGAACAGATAATGATGACATCGGAAAGAATTGTTGGGGGCAATCCTGCAGCTCTTGGCCAATTCCCGTACCAAGTAAGCTACTGTTACTTACCTATACTAATAAAGATAAAAAGTAGTTTTAAAACATAAAACATTTAATTATAACTTTAAACTATACAAAAGTGACTGATGACTCTGTAAAAAAGGCGTGCAATTCTCTTTTTGAATATCAAAGTCGCGGGGCAATGGGACGCACTGATGTAAGGATCCGCCCACTCATCATTTTTGTCTAACAATACAGTCATACTAATATTATGAAGTTGAAGATTTCATTTTTTTGGTTAAACGCGCTTATCTTAGGATTTGAATTGTAAGATTTAGTGTTAGATATTTTGAGGGCGTTTGAAAGTTGTACAAAAGCACATTTAATTACTTTTTTTGTGAAATATGATCGTATATAATACACAAGAAATAGTAAAATAATCATTAAACAATAAGTGTAGCTAGGATTCATCATCATCATCATCATCATGTCAGCCGAGCGACGCCCACTGCTGGGCATAGGCCTCCCCCAAGGATCTCCACAACGATCGGTCCTGTGCTGTCCGCATCCAGCGGCTTCCCGCGACCTTCACCAGATCGTCGGTCCACCTTGTAGGGGGCCTGCCCACGGAGCGTCGTCCGGTACGCGGTCGCCATTCGAGAACCTTTCCGCCCCAACGGCCATCGGTTCTCCGCGCTATGTGTCCCGCCCACTGCCACTTCAGCGATGCAATCCTTCGAGCGATGTCGGTTGACTTCGTTCTCCTGCGGATCTCATCATTCCTGATTCGATCAAGCAGGGAAATACCAAGCATCGCTCTCTCCATTGCTCGCTGGGTGACCTTGAGCCTTCTTAAGAGACCCATAGTAAGCGACCACGTCTCACTACCGTAAGTCATCACTGGCAACACGCACTGGTCAAAGACTTTTGTCTTGAGACACTGAGGTATTTCGGACGCGAATATATGCCGGAGCTTCCCGAACGCTGCCCATCCGAGTTGGATTCGACGAGAGATCTCTTTCTCGAAGTTGGACTTACCTAACTGGATTGTCTGTCCCAGGTAAACATAGTGGTCAACAACTTCGAGTGTAATGTTCCCAACGTTAACTGGAGCGGGTGCAACATGGGCATTTAACATGATTTTCGTCTTGTCCATGTTCATCTTAAGACCCACTCTTTTGGAAGCATTACCGAGATCTTCGAGCATTATGTTCAGGTCTTCCAAGGTCTCAGCCAAAAGAACTATGTCATCGGCAAATCGCAGGTGTGTTAAGTACTCGCCATTTATGTTGATGCCGCGTCCTTTCCAGTCCAGAAGCTTGAAAATATCCTCCAACGCAGCTGTGAATAGTTTCGGAGAGATAACGTCTCCTTGTCTCACGCCTCGCTGTAGTTGTATCGGATTAGAGCTCTGGTTCTGTAATTGGACCGACATGGTGGCGTTTTGGTATAAGTACTTTAGCACCTCGATGTACCTGTAGTCTATTTGGCACCTTTGGAGAGACTGCAGAACTGCCCAGGTCTCAATCGAATCAAAGGCTTTCTCATAGTCCACGAACGCTAAACAAAGTGGCAAGTTGTACTCTTCGGTCTTCTGTATAACTTGCCGCAGCGTATGAATGTGGTCTATGGTACTATAGCCTTTTCGGAACCCGGCTTGTTCGGGAGGTTGGAAGTCGTCAAACCTGCGAGCGAGACGATTCGTAATGACTCTAGAGAACAACTTATAGATATGGCTCAGAAGCGAGATGGGTCTGTAGTTCTTCAAGAGAGTTTTATCACCCTTCTTGAAGAACAACATCACATCGCTTCTGCCCCATGCCTTTGGCGTTTTGCCCTCGAGGATGACAGAATTGAAGAGCGTTTGGAGGACTTTAAGTATTGGCTTACCGCCCGCTCTCAAGAGCTCTGTTGTAATTCCGTCATCACCCGCCGCCTTGTTGTTTTTAAGCTGCTTCAGAGCCATCCTAATCTCGTACAGGCTGACGTCCGGGATATCTTCGGTATAGTGTCGGGTAAGCTTGGCTCTAGGATCCCTAGCCTTGCTTTCAACAGGTGTTTGCGTGGAATATAACTGTCCATAGAAACTCTCAATCTCCCTCAGAATTTCAGGTGTTGACGTAATGATGCTACCTTCCTCAGTTTTCAGCCTCGTCAATTGGCTCTGCCCAATAGACAGATCTCTGGCGAACACTTTGGAGCCTTTGTTCCGCTCAATGGCGTCTTTGATGCGCTGTGTATTAAATTGGCGAAGGTCGCTCGTCAAAGATTTAGATATCTGTCTATTGAGTTGCCGATAACGATGGGCATCCGTTGAGTCTTGTAGCCTCATTTCGTTCCTCTGATCCATGAGTTGGAGAGTCTGACTGGAGAGTTTCTTTAATTTAGGACGGCGGGTTTTAAAGTACTTGGACCCTACCGTACGGACAGTATTCACCACCATGTTGTATAGATCGTCCACATCGATGCTGTTCTCAAAGGCTTCGAAGCGGTTTTGTAGCTCGAGCTGAAAGCTCTCGGGGTTTTGAATTTGAGCCGGTATTGGTCGGAGCGTGGATTTTATCAGTCGCGCTCTTTCAAGCTTTACGTCGATATTCAATGTGCCTCTGACCATACGGTGATCGCTTCCTGTCTTAACAGCGTTGATCACAGCGACATCATTGAATATATGCTTCTTTGTCGACATGATAAAATCGATCTCGTTTTTGACTCTACCGTCCGGACTGATCCAGGTCCATTTGCGGCTTGCGGGCTTCTCGAAGAAGGAGTTCATCATAAAGAGGTTTTCTTTCTCCATGAAGTCCGCCAGCATCTGGCCCCTTTCGTTCCGTTGCCCAAATCCAAATTTCCCCACTCTCAACTCATCACCGCAACGTTGCCCCAACTTCGCATTGAAATCCCCCATCACAATCGTGTAGTGGGTTTTATAGCTATGCATGGCTTCAGAGATCTCCTCATACATAGCCTCCACTTCGACATCGTCGTGTTTCGAGGTCGGAGCGTAGACTTGAATGACATTCAGCGAATATCGTTTCGATATTCTGAGTATCAGGTACGCTACCCTGCCCGAAACACTTCCGATAGTGATCACATTGTTGACAAGGGACTTGTGGACGATAAACCCGACACCACCTATGGACTGTTGGTCGCCCTCCCGGTGGTATAGTAAGTTACCGGATTGCAGGGTTATCGTATCCTCGCCCTCTCTTCGGACTTCAGATAACCCAATGATATCCCAATGTAACTTACTAATTGCCTCTTCCAACTCTACGAGCTTCGCGTCAAGCCTCAGTGTGCGCGTGTTGTATGTTGCCAGGTCGAGTCGTCGTGTTTGGCAGCCGAATCTCACCCGGAGATTCTTAGCACCCCCTGCCCCGCCTTTACCATAGCCGCTACCGTAACTAGGAAAAGCGGGGCTGCCGGGGACTGGGGGCCGATTTTTTGCTTGTGTCGTCATAGGGGGGTTTTGCCGTAATCGCCACGCTTGGCAGGCGGGTTGGCGATCGCAGTATGGCCTGCTGTCGTTTGGAGACGCTGCTGCCCATCTCCTGATGCCAGTTTTCCCTCTGTCGGCTCTTACGACACCCACGGGAAGAGAGGGGGTAGTGCTATTCTTTTTACGTGCCGGCACTACACGGCACAACGGCTAGGATTCAAGCTCGTGATAAATTGTAGGAGATTGAGAATACAGGTGATGACGTGATATTGACCAGACCAAGCCTACAGAAGCACAAAGACATCAGATCAGATTCTGTTAAATTTTTGGATAAGGCATCTTCCAATACAAATTTAAGAAGGTGAACCAATCAAATCATTGTGCCAAATTGTTTCTGTTTTATTATAATATGTATGCTGTTCCACAGGTCGGTCTTCTTGCTACCTATTCTGGTATCGCCGGCGTCGGTGTGTGCGGTGGTTCCATCATCAGTTCCACCAGGATCCTCACCGCTGCCCACTGCTGGTTCGATGGTTCCACACAAGCTTTGCAGTTCACCGTAGTCTACGACACCCCCTTTCTCTTTCATGGTGGACAAAGGATGGACAGCAGTGTTGTGGCTGTACATCCTGAATGGAAGCCTTTTCTAGTTCGCAACGATGTACTTGTCATCTATCTACCTGCTCCTATTATATTCTCCGGTAAATATCTCTTCAAATCTATGTACCCTAGCCATTTAACTGGACTGTTGGCCTAGTAGTTAGTGACTCTAATTGCTATGGTGGAGATCGTGGATTTGACATTGACCATGATAAATCCTACACCGCTAAATTTTGATTGTTTTAATCCCGTGGAGCGTCGATCGGCACTTGAAACTCTATTGATTTGTAAAGGTAAAATTGAAAAATAAAGTACTTTTATTAAACTCAAATTAATTTACGCATTTACAAAATTAAGCAAGTCCAATGACTTGTATGTAGTTAGTACGTAACAATCGACCACTTTCTAGAAGTTATTGGACTCGCACAGATCGTGGGATCATCAAAAAATGATCAAAGTTTAACGGTGTATAAGAATGTTTATCAGTTATCTAGTATTTATAATACAAACTGTGCTAAGCTTGGGACTAGATGGCGTTTGTGATTATTATATTTACCTAAATGTAAAATTACTTGGTTTTTGAACTTCAGATTGAAATAGACTTATTCACCATCTTATCCTCTATGCTTATCAATTGTAAATTATTTTATTACAGATACTGTTTCTCCAATCGCTCTGCCTTCTGGAGAGCAAGTGCAGCAAGACTTTGTCGGTGTCACCGCCGTAGCTTCTGGCTTTGGTTTAATTAGTGATGGTAAACATATCTATCATATGTTAATACTGTAATATGAAAATATTGTTAAAAAAAAAAAACATTTTTTTTAAAGAGTAACCATGGAGTTTCTTACCGGTTCTTCTCCATAGGAAACGACCAATTTGGAACCGTGCACTTGCTTCTGACGTTTTACAAGTACCCATGTAGGCCTATGTAAAATTAAAAGATATTGACTTTCACTTTTGCTTTTTAACTTGAATAACAGTCCAATAACTGATGTTAACAAAACAATCCGAACTATATGCTATTGTTAATAACGACTTTTTTTTCCAGGCGGGTCTATTTCAAATAACCAGCTTCTCAACTACGTCAATTTGATTGTTATTAGCAATAACGTTTGTTCGTTAAGCTTCCCTGCAATCATTCAGTCTTCAAATATCTGTACCAGCGGAAACAATGGTGTTGGAACCTGTAGGGGTGATTCTGGTGGTCCACTTGCCACAACTATTGATGGAAAACCGGTCCAAGTATGTATATTACAATTTTGTGATTCAAGCTTTCACTCTTCCTGTTCTTTTCTGATTTATTTTATTGTAGAATCTAACATTATAAGTTACACAAACAAAACACATACAGGTTTAGACACAGTGAATTCGTCACTTACAGAGGTGCACAGTACTGGAAAAAAAATTAATTGTAATGACAGAAAATGTAGCACATATTATACATATATAGGTACAAGTCATAGGTGAAATTTAACAAGGAATAAGAATAATACAGTGAAAAACGTATATAAAGAATTTTAAGTAAGAACAACAACGCTAATTAATTATATGTATTTATAGCTTGTACCTATAGCTTTTTTAAATTTATATTAAATTCATTTATTAAAGTATTTAAACAAGAAAAATAAAAACACTCAACTAATTGAAACTACATAATGCCGAGTTTTATGACGCCATATTTCCGATGGATGCAAAACACACAGGACTGGTATTTGTGGCCGCGCTTGGGGGAGGCCTATGTCCAGCAGTGGACGTCTTTCGTATGAAATGATGATGATGATATTTCTAGCTAGATATGGCGTCATAAAAGCTTTGTACGGAATATGCGAAAAGAGAGAAGATAATATAAAGGTTTTAAATTGGTCATCGTTGTTGACAATGATTGGAAATACAGAAATTGTGAAAAAGGTATCACATTATTCTGCATTATCATCATCATCAGCCTTTTTAATGTTCCCGCTGCTGGGTCATCGGCCTCCTCTCTAGTCCCAGTGCGGATTGGTGGAATTCTGCATATATTATATTATTATATTATTCTGCATAATATTTAAAGGTATTAATGTTTATTCCTTTTTTGCAGATTGGTATCACATCATTCGGTTCCGCTCGTGGTTGTCAGTCTGGTTTTCCACATGCCTACGCACGTGTCACTTACTTCGTAGACTGGATTAACGAACACCTATGAAAACACTATACAAAATAAATTGCATAAAATGTACTTTTTACACATTTTCTTTTATTTTTGCTTTTATACAGTTGACCTAACTATAATTTCCCTTCATCAATGATCAATATTGCAGCCAAAAAACATAGCACACACCACAAGAAACAGGCCTGTTCGTCTTACAACCATTAGAATACCGCGATCCTCACCAAGTCAAAAAAGCAGGTTATAGGACATTTCATGTTATTTTTAGTTCAGTTAATCTTTACCTTAACAAATAATTTGAACAAATATTTGACCACCTTCAAGTAAATTCAAACTCAAAATCAAACTCAACATATATTTTTTTAAATAGACCACTAACAATCACTTTTGAAACGTTTTACGAAAACCGGCAGATTACGTGGGTAACAGATGCCTCACCATGCCGCCTCCGCCGGGACCCGGAAAACGAGGAAGGCCTAAGAGGCGTTGGATCGACGTCGTAAGGGACGATATGCGTGCCAATGGGCTAAAGGCAGAGGACGCGAAAGACTGAGCGAAGTGGAGGCGACTGTGTAGGAAAGCGGACCCCGGGCACCGAGGTGAGAGCCAAGGTGTGCAACCGGGACAGTCGCTAAGATGATGATGATGATGATTAACAATCACTTTTGAAATGTCAAAATTAAAGCTAATTTGCACGTTCCAAGGCGATTTAAAAGTGAAAACAACTCACAACAAAAGACTCTTCAAGGAGACGTGTTTAACTTTTATGTCTAAAACCTGCCTGGGTTCCGTCAAACCTTTTATATTCTTGGGACACGGCAACTTTCATATAAAAAAAATCATGGCACGATCAACGATGGCACATCGTTTATACCATGATTCTTTTTTGCCGTGTGTGACGCTCTTAAGAGAACTGAGCTTATATGATTTTGTTTCCAATGACGTGCCTTAGATTTTGCTAGCATTCCCTTATCATCATCATCATGTTTATTTCAATACCTCTAGCTGTTGTCACCTATATTTTATTATATCTTTAATATTGAAAAGATTGTATATCGTCGTAATTAGGTCCTATGTTTTGCAAATCCAAAATGTATTACAATTGATAACATAAGATTACAGAAGTGTAAGATACGATATTTTTGATAAGATCAATTAGGCAATCATGAATTAAATTTAATTGCGTAGATACTAAAAACTGTAAGCAAATCAAAATCGGATTGAAAAACCATTTGATAGTTGCTATAACAACTTTTATTTGTAATTATTTTTTGTTTTTTTCCTCATCATAACCAAACTGTTATACCTATTAATTGTCACAATTGTATAATGTTAAGTTAGCAACCAAACGGTAACTTGGCGTCTGTGTTGTAAATATTGAGTTTACCCGTAATTGGCATATATGTTAGAACAATACCTAAGATCCTATTTAATGTATGTGTATATATTTGTCTGTGGCTGAACCTAAATAAATCAATAACAACACAACTTGGAATGGATAAATGAATACCCTCAACAACCACCTCGGTCAGATTGAATGATTTTATAAAATTATGTTCGATGGGGCCAAAAGGTTTTGAAGAGGTAACCACTTAATGGAAGACGCAGACGGAAAGCCTTCAAGCCACAAGGTGAACCGACGACCTGGTGACGGTTGCGGCAATTAAACTCAAAACGTACCTACAGGACTGGTCATTGTTGTATCAGTTGGGGAGGCCTGCATCCAGTAGTGGGTGTTTTATGGAGGATGAATCATTCCATAAAAACAGAATAATTAAAAAATAAAACTTACTATTAAGGAAAATCCTCTTTACTATTTTTAGAGCCTGCATGGAGGAGGTCAAGACAGTAACACATCTGCTTTTAAGCTGCCCAGTTATCGTTGGATACGGGGCAAAATACTTGGGGAACTTAGGGGATTCCCCAAAACGGTCAGTAACTCCTAAGCATTACTAGCCTTCCTTGAGGAGCTGGAGTGGATCGTATGACATATTTGTCTGACCCGTATCTAAAGTACCCGCATTAGTCGTAGAGTTGCGGTCACCAGCCCAAAATACTAATACTGTGCAAGGATCGAATATGTGAAAGTGTGAGGAGTCCTCCTCACATTCGATCCTTGCACATTAACTATTATAGATATATTAGATTATTCCATGAAAAACTTTTAATTTACGTTCTTAGATAAATACCTTATTAAAAAAGCTCAATATTTTGTAATCTTTGTGAACGCGTTCTCTTGGTGTTTAACTGAATAGCGCGAAATCACAGATTGACGAATTCACTCCACATTATTAATGTATCATTATCATTCATTGCCGTTACAGAACAACAATTATATTTCCCGTTTTGAGTAGTTCTGAGTAGGCGTAGAATACTACGCTCTTTCAAACATTCCTGTAAAATAGAACATACTGACACTAACTTGATATAAATATACTCTTTATTTAATAATTAATTAGATATATTTAACCTTAAAACTTGATATTATATTTTAAAGTTTAGGCTAATGGCAGTGCAGCGCCAAGTTCACTCACTAAACTTTTAAAAATAATAAACGTGAAAGGAGCGAAGGTAGCGATGAGACTCGCCCCCACTATCCAACATATACCAATGTTTTTGAAACGGATGTCATTCGAAGCGTCTAGTTAAATGAGTTTTTGTTTTTGTTATAACGCCATTCCTCAAAAGTATGGGGTTTAGGCTTCTTAAGATATTTTATATTAACCTAACCTGACCCAAGTGATTCAAACTTGAAATATATTCGTAATAAGTACGTCACGTTTTGACTCATAATGCTTTAAAAAAAAGCAAGAAGTAAAAATTATTAAAAACAACATTACAACACAAACAATGATCAACAATTTCAGAAAATATTAGGTCTAAAGAAAATTCTATCTTCATCTAAATAATAACTGCTTAAATGCACTAACTTCTGACGTTTTATAAGTACCCATGTAGGCTTATGTGAAAAAGAAATATTTAATAACAAAATAGTTTAACGTCAGGCACTAATTAATTTAATAATTTTTAATTGCATCTCAATAAATAAATTAAATCTAATCTGAAACGGGCTCGCGTGGTGGATTACGGCCCATTCACTCTCCTAAAGAAGAGATCTGTGTCCCAGCCGTGGGAACATTAAAAAGGCTGATGATGATGAAAGAAATTAAATTAGTGTAATTTCAGCATGCTGTGCAAAGCCTAGTTAATGGTTTAAGTGAAAGGCATTTTTTTTTAACTTTAAATATTAGTTTAATTAAAAGCAGTTGAATTTATCGACGTTGACATTTATTTTGTAAAGTAAGATTATATAACTATTTCTTCTTTTATAGCCTTCCCATTTTTATTAATTTTTTGTTCAGAAATTTTCTAATGACTTCTTCCGCTCCTAAGAGACATGCGCAAGGGCCAAACGAAACGGTGTGTGAGACTTTTACTGACCAAAATCGTTCTTCTTTGCCTCGCTTTTCAGGACTTTGAATTTTCCTTTCAGAAGCAAAACTATGGCCCTAGCAGGCTTCAACCATGCTAGGCCCTTACTATTTTGCTGATATCTCCTTGAGGCATGCATGGAACACTACACGCTGACAAAGACGTGAGCTCGGGCCAAGCATTTATGTATGTATTTATTATTTATTTATCGATTGGCTACCCAAATTCTTCGATTTGACAGTACGACGTGACGTCACAACATGTAAATCGATCCTATTCTCATTTGGAACGCAATGTACACTCTCATCTTTCATTTATATTTTTATTTATTTATAAAAACTTTATGCACATAATAAGTACAAAGGCGGACTTAATGCCATAAGCACCGTACATATTACCACCATTTTACCGGGCATATTTACCGTACCTATTGCTAGCTACCTATTGCTAGCAGTCCGCAAGCCATTGCCAATGGCTGGAAAATATGTCGCGACCCCAGTGGTTGGGGCGTGAGGGCCATTCTCTTGCTTGTTCTCCTCCACTGCAGTACTGCTTTACAAAAGAGGGGACCACTTGCCATTATTTTTCGCTACAGATATAAGCAGTATGCCGTGTATACACCCTATAGCTGGGGCACGAGAGGTCATTACCACCAACCATTTCCACGAGAATACAGTGGTATTCTTACCACCGTGTCCACGAGTCCGAGGTGTGCCACGCTTAGGCTTCTGACGCCTAGGCGTGGCACACCTCAACTGTATGTTCCACCGCCGTGTCTCTTACGACCGTCCTATGTTGGTCCGTTTTATGCGTTTTAACCGTTCGTTAATTTAAAGAATTGATGTTACAAAGCCCTTTTTAAATTTCGCATTCTGCAATGAGCCACTTCCGTACTCTAGAAATGAAAGAGACACCAAGTGAACGCCGGCGTCCGCACACCTATAATCTTTCTGATATATCTCTAATTATAATACTCGAAAGGTTAAACCAAATAATATTTTTTGTTCCTGATTTACGTACTAGCTAGCTATAGTTTTACTTTGTTGTTAAAACTATGTCATCAAAATAACATAATTAATTTAGACATTCGTACAGTAATTAAACTTGGCTCTTTTTTCTATCTTTGCTGATGTGTGATTATATTTACGTAAGTTGCCTACTGGTATCTACAGCCGTTCCGTAATCTGTTAACGATTTTAATATAAATACTAATCTGATAGCTTAGGTCGGGATTCATAGTCATTTCAAAATACCATCATGAAGGTACTGATTGTTCTAGCTTTGGTAACCCTCGCCTACGCAAATGTGCCGCGCCCGGTTAAAAATAATAATACTGCGTGGGGATATATCGCAAATCATGCGATCCCGTTAGCTGAGAAAATCCGTAAAGCCGAAGAACAGCTGGCCTCCGAAAGGATTGTTGGTGGCGAACCTTCAAACCTTGGCCAATTCCCTTACCAGGTAAGCGACTCTTACTTAATTTTATCAATGTACTGTTATTATAATTAAAAACTTAATTAATGTCCTTGAAAATAATAGAATAATGTTTCACTATTTACATTTTATAGGCTGGTCTCCTCGGTTCCTACGCCGGTATCTCTGGAACTGGCGTGTGCGGAGGTTCCCTCATTAGTTCTAACAGAGTCATCACTGCGGCCCACTGCTGGTTCGATGGTGTTAACCAAGCTTGGCGTTTCACCGTTGTCCTCGGTTCCACCACTCTCTTCTCCGGCGGTACCAGGCTAGACACCAGTGTTGTTGCTGTACATCCTACTTGGATTCCTCTTCTAGTTCGCAATGATGTAGCTGTAGTCTATCTGCCCACTTCTGTGTCTTTCTCCGGTGAGCTATAGTTTTGTACGAAATATTTAATGTCATTACAAAATCAACTTTTTGTCATATTTTTCAGTAAACTAATTTAATCTTTTTTTTTGCAGATACTATATCTCCAATTGCTCTTCCTTCTGGAAGCCAACTGCAAGAAGATTTTGCCGGTGTTTCCGCTATAGCTTCCGGCTTTGGTTTGACCAGCGATGGTAAGCATAACAAGCCTATATTAGTTGAACAGTTTAACCAAGCCGACATACCATGCAGTTTCTTCCCATGGCGATGGATTAAAACCAGATGTTATGACGTTGGTACTGTGGAAAGTAACCACATACCACATACGCTTCTAGTGTGGGACACAACCTGTGTAGACACTTTTGCGCCATCTCATAATCGGCGATAGCTGAAGAAACGTTAAATGTTGACAATGATGTTACGTTATTTGTAAATTTTTTGGTCATTTGGGGTCGAAACGCTTTGGATTATAGAGTCCGTGGGCGCGTCTGGTTTTGAAAGAATTCTGACACTGGATGATCATCACTGTGTGACCAGTAGGCTGACTCGTGAGCATTGCCATCCAACTCGGCTACGCTGCCAGTCTTTTGGACACTATTGCAGATGACAGTGATTTGGAGGAACACTTATGACGCCTAAGTGTATTTTGGTGTTATATGAGCATAGGTTTAGAATACATTTAGTTTAGTTTATATATAAGTTTCTTCTGCTCACTTATACATTTAAATAACAATTTTGCAGTAAATTACTTAACCTGATTGCTTATTTAAACAAAACAATTCTGATTTAAGCAGTCAGTACACTCTTGTCGAAATTCGTCGGGGACTACAACTTTCCGGGTACATTCGTAGACCGAGTACTTAGTTGCGGCCTTGATCTGATTTGTCCATCTCATTGGTGATCTACCGCGTGGCCTGGTGCCCATAACTTTGTACTACGAGACGCTCTATGGAGTCATTACTAAGCCGCAATACATGGCCGAAGAAGGTCGAAATGCGTGACTACACTGTGAATGATACACGCTGTCCGATGCAGGCTGCTCTTTTAATATGGCATCATTCGTACGAAACTCTGAAAATCATTCTGAAATCATTACCACGACGAGATTAAATCATTACCGTCTTCATAATCTTTCCAGATGGTGCCATATCAAACAATCAGTTCCTGAGCCATGTCAATTTGAACGTCATCAGCAACAGCGTTTGCTCAATTGCTTTCCCTGTGGTCCTCCAAGATTCGAATATCTGTACCAGCGGTCTCGGTGGCAGCAGCACATGCAGGGGTGATTCCGGCGGTCCTTTAGTCACCCTTATTGATGGTGAACCAATATTGGTATGTGTATTATTGTTTTACCTCAATCGAGTATTTCACCTATTTATTTTTTATTAGTTACTAGCTGTGCCCGCGACTTCGTCCGCGTGGAATAGTTATTTTGGGCATCATATTTATTTTTGCAAACAACCTCAGCTTTATAAATTATAGCTGTTACCCACGACTTTGCCCGTGTCAATTTCTGTTATTAATTTAGACAATTTAGTTTTTAAAAGAACATAATTATCTAAAAGTTTTTCATAGAGCTACACCCTCCACTTGGGCACGCCATAATCTCGGCGGTAAGTGCCCTCTTTGAGGCGTGGTTGGATAGACATTACGCATGTTCTCACCGGACATGGGAAGTTCAGGAGATTCCTGCGCCGGATTCGTGCGGAAGAGACGCCCGGGTGTCGCCACTGTGTGGCCAGCACGGAGGACACGGTGGAGGTGTGCCCCGCATGAGAAGAGAATCGCCGTGTCCTCGTGGGGGTGATTGGCGGCGGTGGCCTCTCGCGCCGGGCCTTGGTTCAGGCCATGGCCCGCAGCGAAGAAGAATGGCAAGCGGTCGCCTCCTTCTGCGAAGTAGTAATGCTCGTAAAGGAGGAGGCCAACCGCATAAGGCAAGGGCAAGAGCACCCTCGCCGTAGCCGTCGCCGCCGCGATCCCGCCGATATCCGGCCACCGTAGACGCTGGCTTGCGGACGGTGAGCAATGGGTAGCTCGCCGTCCGGTTGTCTGGTAACAGTCCAGACCGAGACCAAGTCGTCGACGGCCTGTACTGCCCCCCGCGCGCCTCAAGGTGTTGTCAGCAAACTGTGGGGCTCTTCAGGGTCGAAGCCTCCTGCAGCCGAGGGTTGGTGCGAAAGCGTTATACCGGGGCTCTGGGAATAAGGCAAGGGAGGAACGGGGTAAGTTGTTTAGTCAGTAAAAGTCTGACACTGTTTCCCGCTCCGCCCAAGAGCGGGATTCGTCATTGGATGATTTTTACCTACCATAAAAAAACCCATCCGCGGTGCCCGCAAGCAACCCCTCTCCTCACCCGCCGGCCAGGCGCAGCGTCATATTTTGCACATCATGTGGCGCGTGTGAATTTTATATCGGAGTATTTTAAAATTGTAATATCTTCTAAGATGTTCATTGAAAATAAGTGATTACAAACACAATTTTGTTCACAATTACATACTCTTAAACAACAACACATTTATTTGGATAAAGTTTAATATTACTATGTTGATACAACTCTAACAAATAATTGGTAATAATGCATTAATTTCAGCCAAATTTGATTTCCATAAAAACGGTTCTAGTGAGTTAACCTTAAAAGATAGACATATACTGTCGCGGACATTTTTTTAGATCATTTCAAGGGGAATAATTCTTTGGTACATATTTTTTTAGTATCTTCTACCGTTTTCGCAGCGCACGCAACGGAAACGTTCAAAGATGAATATTTTCCCCCGTTTTTTCCACATTTTCCATTGATTCTTCGTTCCTATAAGTCACAGCGTGATGTTATATAGCCTAAAGCCTTCCTCGATAAATGATCTATTTAACACAAAAAGAATTTTTCAATTCGAACCAGTAGTTCCTGAGATTAGCGCGTTCAAACAAACAAACAAACAAACAAACAAACAAACAAACAAACTCTTCAGCTTTATAATATTAGTATAGATGTAAGAAAGCTACTTTATCCAAAAACACAAATGGAAAGAATTTTTCAAATTCTTTTATAATCAAGTAAGTTAACGTTTTAAATTTCCCAACCAACACGTTAAGTGGAATAAAATTTTATAATATACTAGCGACCCGCCCCAAATTCGCACGGGTACTGATATTGAATATATTATGCATGTATTATACCCATAAACATTCCTCTTGAATCACTCTATCTATTAAAAAAAGCCGCAACAAAATACGTTGCGTAGTTTTAAAGATTTAAGCATACATAGGGACGAAGCAACTTTGTTTTATACTATGTAGGTAATGATAGTATAATATAAAGTATTCCACTTTGGGCACCTGTGAAAAATATCAACGAGTGCCCAAAGTGGAATACCTCAGATGCCTTTCACTCGGGTGCCGTTGAAGCAAGTGTCCGAAGTAGAACCCGCATTCAAAATAAATTATAGACTACTAGCTTTTGTTAGCGGCTTCGCCCGCATACATAAAATATAGCCTATGTCACTCAGGACTAAAGCAGCTTTCTATTGTTGCTAAAATTTTTCCAATCAGACCAGTAGTTCCAGAGATTACCCCCTACAAACAAAAAAACAAACTAACAAAAAAACAAACTTACCTCTTTATTATATTAGTGTAGATAATATAAACCTTGGGTAAGTTCCTCAAAACTACAAATAAAGTACAGATATTCATGTGTTTCATTTTCTTTTTGCAGATCGGTATCACATCATTCGGATCAGGTCTTGGTTGTGAGGTCGGCTTGCCTGCAGCCTTCGCGCGAGTCACCTCATACGTGAATTTCTTCAACCAGCACTTATAATTTACTGACAAGGAATATCATAAAAATTACGTAATATATTATTTATGTTTTTTCAAAAAAAAAATTGTCTTTTTTTGTATGGTCGCACTTTTGTGATGGCCAGTTCAACTTAGAACAGTTTAGAAGACAAATTAGATATTAAAATCTATATCCTAGGGATAGACAAGCACGTTCATATATAAATTACTAGTCAAAATACTGAAAAGACAAAATTCTGCTGCAGCGCTTCATTGGCATTATGTCATCTAACAAAACTTTTAAACTTACAGCGCTGTAAAACTGCGCGAACGTCAAAACTGCACTAAATATCGTCAATGTAAAGGTGTATGGCCTGCAGATCACCTAAGTCAAGTGACTGTACGGTACCTTTAATCTAGTGCGTAGTACATATATATCGATGATTAAAATAGAATTTACTGATTTCGACCACCAGTGAAATGATGTTGATTGTAAGTACTACCTATAGTCCGGGAGGTACCGTTGCAAATGAAAAAGTCATAGTAAGACGGCTGAAACTTTTTTCATGAATATTTTACATTTTTTTTTTATTGGTTATAGGTTTACATTATAATGAGCCAAAAAAAAATGTCAGCTGCATGGCGGATGGGGTATTAGTGGCATCAGTCACTCACCGGATGAAATTTAACTACCGTTACAACTAAGTAATTATTTAAATTATTAAAAGTACAAAAACAACAATCTGCTTCATGGGTATAGATACAGATTATTTGTATGACAGTGTAAAACAAAATCATATTTGTAGTGACATCTATAACTTCACAACAGAACTAAAAATTTCGAACATCATCATCATAGATGTCGCTACAAGTATGATTTTGTTTTGTCTATCCGCGAAGCTGACGAGTTTTTTTTTAGCTCAATTTTAGCGTAATTTTTACACACAACACGTCGAAATGTGCCTACACGTGGCGTGAAATTTTCGACCAGAGCTGACGAAATAACAAATCCTGACTAAAAACACAGACACACACACAATGTAGCACTTAAAAACTGTTGATTACTTATCTTTTCCATTGTTTTGATCAACACACTAAACACTCACTGGCGAAAATAAATTTTAACCAGGCCTATGCAGCTCGGAGTGCACGGGCGCAATTAACGAGCGGCGGGGCGACCAAAACACTCGAAATTCCACCGAATATTGTTCACAGATGTAGTAAGAAGTGATGTTCTATGCCTGTCTCGTTTTTTATTCTTACACTCTGCACAAGTTTAAACGGGATAGATATAGTTTTGATCGACGTTTGTTTACATTTTATACGCGCGATCGCGCATCTACTTTAGAAGTAGATTGACGGATATCGCCATATTTTTTCGTCTACTTTAGAAGTAGATTGACGGTTGAGCGGGTATGATATAAAATATTAAAGTTTATAAAAAAAGTTTCAGCCAGCGTACTACGACTTGATTTTTTTCTCACCACTTCCACAGCTTTTCAATCCTACACCCACCGCGGGTGCGTAAGCTGACTCTTGGTTCACTGATCAGTCATTCGAGATCTATTGAACAAGATAGCAACCGGTCGGCGTAAAAACACTACCTAGAATGCAACGTTACCTCCCGCACTATTTGTAGTTTGACGTCGCATCGAGTTATGACGTCACCTATACCCTATTCGCGTTGAGATTAGACATTCAAACACACCTTATTTACCGTTAGTTTAACCGATTTTGACTTCTATTTTTTAGGTATAAGGATGGTATTAAAAGAAAAATAGTGGTTACAAAACCAACCATTTACTGCAGTCGCCATTTGTTATTCCACCAACGCAATAAAACTCAAAATCGGTTAAACTTACAGTAAAAAAGTTTTCTTTTTCTATATTAATGTCTTAATAAACTATTGCGCCTTACCATCAACGATTACATCACTGCTTACCATCAGGTGGGATCGCAGTCAGGCACTAGTTTACAGCAATTAAAAAAAAAATGGCGTATAACAGAAATCATTTAAATAACACTTAAAGATTAAAGTAATTAGAGATTTATTTATCAGTAAATTAAAGTATTCAATTAGAGTATAAACACAATTTTTACCTACAATTACTAGTAATTATCTAGTATTCTAAATGGTTTTTAGGAGTTGTACAGATATTTCAGTTTGAAGTACAGTACTTTTGTTTGGGTCGTTAAATTTTTGGTGGTAAGGACTAAAATTGACGGTAAATGACTGCCAAAGTTACACCAAGATGCATTGGTTTGAGCACAGTTTTACCTCGTTGATGAAGCAGGGTGACATTGGCTATTTTAACCGGAAAATTAAATATGGCTGGGTAATAGCAGTATTGTACCTGACCAAATCCCAAGAAGCATTCAACCTTTGTCCCTCTTCCTGGACCTGTAACGAATATATCTTATGTATTGGAAACGGTCCTTTCAACAACAGTGCTTTGGTTTGCATACTATATTTTCAGAGAGAGTACCGCCGGTAAAGTGGTTGAACATTAGCTCTCTAATTCTACTCCCAAGGGCGAGCGGAATTTGTGAAAGTATAATTTATCAATAGCAAATTGGCACTTTTTCAGTATTACAGAGACGACATAGACGTGTCACTCGATCGGAGATAGTTTATTAAATGTATAAACTGAAATCCCGCCAAGGGTACTAGTTTAATTTACTTCAAGGTTACACTGTCCCTTGCGGATATCCTTAATGCGAGGGAACCTCGCAGTAGTACACTACTTATTAGTGTTCGTCACGTAGACACTATTTTACCCCCAGTAAAATTTTCGATTCCTGTAAATTACGAAAACAAAGCTGTTATATACTTTCTGATGATGCGGTAACCCTGGAAAGTAATAGCAATAATTATTAAAATCGAATTAATTATTGGAAGTTTTTGTTCAGGCGCTTAGCAGGTTCAAAACATAAAAGAAAGTCTAGCAAAGTGTTGCTACACTTTGCCAGATATTCTTATGTAAGGCTACATCTATCATCATCTTTATCACAATTTTTCTGCGCTATTCCCGTGTTTTTTTTTTAATGAACGAAATTCCGCTGGCGTCAAGGGCGTGAGTGTTATTGCCTCATGCGGTCGGCTTTCTTCTTTGCTAGCATTACTGCTTCGCAGCAAGAGGCCTGCTACTTTTCCTCGCTCCGGACCATGATCAGCGCGAGACACCGCCGCAGCAGGTCTGATGATGGAGCCCAAAAGTGAAAGATAAAATATATTCCACAACTATCACATTATATCGTCTAATATAAAACTAAACAGAGCTTATGCTACAGGTACTAGAAAACTGATAAACATACTTATATATTTCTAAATACACACATATTATAGATAAATTAAACTTAGCCACATATATTTAAGTTTGGCTGAGGCACAACTAAAAATTTACACTTAAATTACCGCAGTTAAACAACCAAGAGACAAAACCATTACAGAAACACCTACTTCCGAAATTAAAGTAATTTTACACTTTTTTGAGATGATTTGCATTGAAGTCGATTGTATTTTACATTTTTTGTTTTGTAAAAAGTTTATCATCATCATCCTACCCTTATCCCATTTTACTTGGGGTCGGTGCAACATGTTTTTTTCTTCCACTCTGTCCTGTCACCCGTCACACTATCACTAACTCCCTTTTCTTTCATATCACTCTTCACACAATCCATCCATCTCTTCTTCGGCCTCCCTCTTCCTCTCCATCCATCCACGTGTAAACTCAGAACTCTTTTTGTGACATGCGTTTCATCTCTCCTCTTCACATGTCCATACCAAGACAAATGATTTCCTTTCAACTTTTCAGTCACTGGCGCCACTTTCAGACTTCCTCTAATATACTCATTTCTCACTTTATCCATTCTCGTCACACCACACATCCATCTCAACATTCTCATCTCCGCTACATGCAGTCTTTTTTCATCCGTCTTTTTCACAGCCCAACATTCTGATCCATACAGTAGGACAGGTCTTATCACGGACTTTTTTTTTTGTAAAAAGTTTATATAAAGATTATTTTTCTTTATTAAAATAAATGTTTTAATCACGCCAATTTTAAATAAAAGTAAATAATACACTGAAAAACAATACCATTAACGTAAGTCCAATTTACAATTGTCCATTGTTTATCAATTTTATCACAAAATAAACTAACAATAATGGAGGTTTTCAACAACATTGAGAAATACAGTTTTATCACTTATTGTTATCAGTGGATACTATTCATTAATGAATCAACGCTTTTGTCAAGTGGGCTAATCTACAATTACACACTTTTCCAAAGAAAGGTGAAATGAAGATGCAATGATTGGTCCTTAATATGAGTCCGAGTGGTATAACGGTACGTTAGGCTTTTCAAAAAAAAGCACTTGTGCTAAAGGCATCTCCGCCGAATCGTAGTAACTATTTAGTAATGTGTGGCCGAGTCATCAACAGCAATGTTTCTTTTGCTCGCATTCAAAATATCTAACCACATGTCTTAGAGTGGTCACAGTCTCCTCCCCCGAGTTAGCAGAAACCCGAATGCTAACCTGATTAAAAATGTTTGGCACATGATTACGAGCAATGGGTAGCACGCCGTCTGACCTTCTGGTAAAGCTCTGAACCAAGCCCGTGTCTTCGAAATCATGTAGTATTCCTTACGCATCTCAAAAAGATAATAACAAAATCGTAAGGACAAAGCTTGGTCGAAGCCTACTAGACAAAGACGAAAAGTCTGATAAACCCTCTCGTTATGCTCTAGAGCAAAAAAAATCAGTGGATGATTTCCCACCTCAAAAAATCGATTAAGCTTAAAATGCAAATAAACAAGGGACATTTTTAACTGTGCATCAAAAATTATATTCTTCACTAAAAATACTAATAGTACACCAAACATTCATGGACTTTTTACAATAACGAGTATTAAGGGACTTTGGGCACTTTAACTTGGACTGGTTAGGTTAGCATAGTATGACGTTGAGTGAACAAGCTTACTGTCTACTCCGTCACCTTTGTGGTTATTTTCTTAAAACCTACCAGAACAATATTTTAATGCACAATAAGTATTTGTGGTGGAATAAAGGCATATTTTGCCATAAAAAACCGTGTATTAAAGAACAGTTAAATACTACTCAAAAATAACATATGCGCACAGTTATTACATTAACACTCTGCAAGGACTGCGGCCTTGTATATGCTAGGGCCGCGAGATCCTTCGAAAGAGTTATCGTAGCATTCCCAAAAAGCAAAAACAACTGAAGAAACGCTATGGATGTTAATAAGAAACAGTCTATCAACCTTGTCAAAATCGCTTTTAGCGATAAGACCGCCCATTGTGACACTCTTTTAATTTTGAGTTCCTATTGTTAATTTTATTTTTGGTGTGCAATAAAGAATATATCTATCTATCTGTCTATCTATCTAGTTTAGCTCTGCTTAGAGCGTCGAATTATTAGATGATATCCCAAGTAAACCAAAAATAATGTTTTACATTGTAACATGTAATAAATATTCCCTCTCCGAGAGAGGCCTGTGTCCCAGCAGTGGAAACATTGAAAAAGGTGATGATGATGTAATAAATGTAATTTAACCGCAACAATTGGAGACTCTGCTTGGTTGCCAATGCCTGCATTAACAGAGGTTAAAGGAAAATGGTATCCTAACACCAGCTTTGTAAAGCAATTTTGTTATTGTATCTTTAAAATAGCGAAAACAACAACACACAAACAAAATAATAAACAGGTATAGTCCATGTCCTTACTAGAAAATATAGCTTGTTTGTGAAAGTCCCTTGATAAGAATCTTAACTCATTGAGCAACAATTCATTTTATCAATATAGATTCTTATGCGAAAGATAACACTTTCAATATAAATAGAAGGAGTTAATTAGATTGATCACGGTGATCTGTAAAACATCACAATGAACGCCCTAATTGTGCTAGCTGTGGCAGCTCTTGCTTCTGCCGAAGACGTACAAATCGGGAGAAGTCCTGTTTATGGCTATATCCAGAATCATGCGATCCCATTGGCTGAAAAAATCCGTGCGGCAGAGGAACAAATGGTGTCTCAAAGGATCGTTGGTGGTAATCCTTCACAACTGGGTGACTTTCCTTACCAGGTATGTAATTGAGGTATTCCTATTCTCAGACTTATTAGTGACTGTCTAACTTCTTGATCCGTGTCAAAAGCATAGAAAAGCCTTGTAACGTTCCTGTTGTTGGGACTCAAGCCTTGTCTTTAGGAGTCAAACTCATGAAACAACACAAATGTTTATGCATGAATTCAATATGCATTTAATAAATAGATGTTATTATGCGATTAAACCAATTTTATTTATTTATATAGAGTATTTCATTTTGTGCGCACAAGTGTTCTCAAAATACATTACGCTTATGGTTGGCATGGTGTATTCACCATGTACTGATGACGCTTCGCCGTTTATCCTTCCAATGCCGCTATAAAATGTTACTGTCTTTCTACATACGTTTTTTAAGTTCTTGTGTGTCAGATAAAGTAAAGAAGTTGGTTTTCTCTTTTTTTTTTACACCAATTTATTAATTCTTAAAATCCTTTTTTATAGGCTGGTCTCCTGACTAAATACGAAGGCCTCAATGGAACCGGTGTATGTGGAGGGTCTCTCGTTAGCCCTAACAGGATCTTCACAGCTGCTCACTGTTGGTATGATGGTAAAAACCAGGCTTATATCTTCACCATTGTCCTTGGTTCCGTCACCCTCTTCACTGGTGGCACCAGAATAAATTCTAGCACTGTGGTTGTGCATCCCAATTGGTCCCCTCTTCGAGCCCGTAATGACGTGGCTGTCATTTACTTGTCTACAAACGTCGAATTCTCAAGTGAGTATTTTTTATCGCAAGTTTTATTCAAGTAATAAATAAATCTATACAAACTTCTAGTAATTTTTCATACCTTTATTTTTACAGAGACCATTTCACCTATCGCTCTTCCTTCTGGGTCTCAACTCAGCAATAACTTTGAGGGGGTTACTGCTGTTGCTTCTGGTTTTGGCTGGACCACTCAAGGTAAGCGCAAATTGTATTAGCTTGTAAATACGTCGCGCTATAGTAATGCAGTGAGTCATCATTGTCCGTCGGCCTAGCCCCAGCCCCTAACCAATCAAATCTTTTCAAATTACAAAGTCAAGTCCACAATGACAGTTGAAGGCATTGCTTCGATTGTTTGAATTTAACACCACTGTGAATACACCTTTATCTGGCTGTTGCACTGACGACTCACTGCATTCTTAACGCAAAAAATATAATTAAATTCTCTCATTCATGCGACTAAAATGGCTCTATGCGAATGAAATGGCATGATAACTTTTAATTTTCGCTAGACTAAAATATGTTTGCTTTTTGTCGATGAATTTAAAGACAATTTATAATGGAACTAGATAACTTGTTCTATTTATGTACTAGTACATTTTTTGGTTTGTAACTTTTTTTAAATTATATCTTCATTTATATTTTTCAGGTGGTCCTATTACGACTAGTCAGGTGTTGAGCCACGCAAGCCTGAACGTGATCAGCAACAGGATCTGCCGTTTTGCTTTCCCTCTCATTCTTCAGTCTTCTAACCTCTGCACCAGTAGTCTGGAAGGTGCCAGCGTCTGCAATGGTGACTCGGGTGGTCCTCTAGCTACGAACAGCGACGGTAAACCTATTCTGGTAAGGACATTTCATATTATAACTTTTGATATCAATTTCAGAGCAGTGGTATTCCCAGTGAAAAGGCCGTGACTTGCGATTTCTTATTTTTAATACATTTATTATTATTATTATTATTCCCTTTATTTATTTTTTTAAACATATTATTTACATTTCTAAATATTTTTTTATAAAAACACATAAAAAAAAACATTTAAAAATATAAAAAATAGTCGTCCACCGGTGTCGGGAGCAGGGTCCAAGCTACCGGTGGTTAGGGCTCCAGAGACAGGAACCTCCTCACAATACGAGCCGTGTCGAGGAGTACTGCCTTCTGTATCAGGCCCTTGATCCAACCGCGCAACGACAGCTTCGACAGATGGTCGTCGAAGCTTTTGGCTATACGGCCATTGGCGGTCACAACTATCGGCACAATGACAGCCGAGTCTACATCCCACATGTCGACAACCTCGTGTGCTAAGTCTGTTTACTTAATTTGTTTCTCTTTCTCAGCTTTCACGAGGTTTTCATCATGTGGGATGGTGACATCGACTATCATTGCGCGGCGCGCTAATCGGTCTATCACCACTATATCCGGCTTATTGGCTACAATAGTCCGGTCAGTGATGATAGACCGATCCCAGTACAACGTGGCATGGTCATTTTCGAGAACTGGGTCGGGCACATACCTGTAGTACGGTACCTCAGAGTCCACCAGGTTGTACTTCAAAGCAAGTTGCTGATGAATAATCCTGGCTACTTGGTTATGCCTGTGCAAGTACTCGCCGTTAGCTAAACGAGAACAACCAGAGATAATATGTCTGATAGACTCACCCGGACGATGGCATGCCCGACACACGTCCACCGTCTCGTCCTTCATTATATGTCTCCGATAGTTATTCGTTAAGATAACTTCGTCCATAATCGCACAAACAAAACCTTCAGTTTCCCCGAAGAGGTCGCTGAAACGTAGCCAGGCCACGGACGCTGAAAAATCTACATCTGGGTCATGTAGAGCCCGATAAAAGCGCCCGTGGAGCTCCTTGCCTTTCCATACTTCCTTGCGGTCATCAGTAGTAAGTACCACAGGTTTGCGCCAGTCCTCCTTAGCCATGGACAACGGGGTGAGTCCCTTGTCCACTGCGACCACATCGCGGTGCATACCCACGTCGGTTTTGAGAAAATATTCTCTGAGGCTGCACACCTCGCGGTTGTGTAGAGTCTTTGCGTTCAAAAAGCCTCGACCTCCACACTTCCGCGGGATGTACAGTCTCATCACCGATGATCGTGGGTGATGCAACCGATTTGCGGTCAGCAATGTACGGACCCGCCTATCCAGAGCGTCTAACTCGGTCTGAGTCCATTTGAGTATGCCGAAAGAGTACATTAAAACCGGCATGACCCAACCGTTGAAGGCGCGCACCTTATTTCCGCCTGACAGAAGACTGCTTAAAACCTTCTTCAGGCGGCCAAAGAAACGCTCCTTCAACGTTTGCCTCATGTCAGCGGTGTTAATGCCTAACGCTTCCGACATACCCAAATACTTGTAGGTTTCGGTCGAGGAGAGGGCTCTAAGGTGTATGGAATCAGAGAGTTGAATCCCCTCAGATTCCATAATCTCCCCTCGCTTTACATGCATGACTGCACATTTATCCACACCAAATTCCATCCTGATGGCACTACTGAAAGTTTCTGTTACCTTCAATAGTTCCATCAGCTGCGAATTGTTGTGAGCAAAAAGTTTCAGATCATCCATGTAAAGCAGGTGAGATAAGACCTGACCACCTCTTCTCAACCGATAGCCCAGGCCTGAATCCTCCAGCAACGTGCTTAGAGGGTTCAGAGCTAGGCAAAACCAAAGTGGGCTCAAACAGTCGCCCTGAAATATTCCCCGTTTAATCCATATTGGTTCATCATTTGCCTGGATTGGTCGACATCCTGGATAGCAAAGGACCGTTCTCCATTGCCTCATACACGACTCAAGGAAGGTGCGTAGAGTTACATCTATTTTATACAACTCCAACACCTTCCTGAGCCATGTATGTGGAACAGAGTCATAGGCCTTTTTATAATCTATCCAACATGTCGACAAATCCTTGCGGGATCGACGAACCTGTTGGCTTATGGCCATGTCAATGAGGAGTAGCTCCTTTGTACCACGGGACCCATTCCTACATCCATTCTGAGAGGCGGACATAACTGAGTTTTTATCTATATGTGCATTAATTTTAGCTCTCAGAATGGATGTAAGAAGTTTATAGACCGTTGACAAACATGTAATTGGTCTATAATTCTTGGGTTCCGTGGGACTACCTGTCTTATGGAGCAGGTGGGTGATACCAGTTGTTAAAAACTGGGGTAGAGACCCAGATTCTAAAGATGACTGGAATTGAGATGCCAGGAGCGCGTGTGCGCTGCTGTACCATTTTAGCCAGAAGTTGTTGTTATTATTTTTTTTAGTACATAAGAATACACCATTATTAGGACTTACCTGAGCTTGACCCATTATAAGGAACAACAACGGCGCGCACTATTCCCGCGCGCCTCAAGGAGTTCTCAGCAAACTAAAGGGACCCTGTAGAAGGTTTCTCTCTCTGCCGAATCCAACTGGAGCCAAGGGTTCGTGTCTGAAAGAAAGTTCTGGCCCTGGTATAAAGGCAAAGTAGAAACGGGGTGGATTGTTCAGTCGCGCGATTAAGGGCGGAATTTTTCATTGGATGAGTTTGAATTCAAGTTGGCACTTGTGGAAAAAGCGAAAATTTTTACAAAATTTAGGTACTTCAAAATTTAAAAACGACCTCCAGGGTGTTGGTCGCTTCGCCGTTAAAGCACCAGGGCGTCCATACATTTGTTTCTTTATAATACTCTAATAACAAACACCATACAAATGTGTACTGAAGACACCACAGGGTTCAATCGGATTAATGCTGCTGTTATATGGCTTGCTGCTCGAAAGCTTGAGGAAGTAATGATCACGTCACGAAGTAGTAGCTGCACAAAGACTGCGCTGACGTTTTTTTGTCGAGGGCTACCAGTTTGGAGGGATACGAATAAGAAAATAAAGCTCCACATACCTCCGTTGAAAAGGGAAGTTCCTCAGTCCAGACGAGTGTTATGCCTGGTGGGCTACTGCTGATAGATGATTTCGAGCTGTTCTATAAATTCAAATTGGACGGAGATTTTTTATTGCGCGATGCAGGATTAATTCTTATGGGACGTCATAGATGGCGCTACTTAACATTCACTTAAAGAGAAGAGGCTTGTTACGCAGTATTAAAAGCATTAATAATACTACTCGACTAATATTTTATTTGGGCTTATTATAATTATTTTATATTCTTTTCACAGATTGGCATCACATCTTTCGGCTCTGGTCTCGGTTGTGCAGTCGGTTTGCCTGCCGCCTTCGCTCGTGTCACCTCCTTTATAGAATTCTTTAACAAACACATCAGTTAATTACTAACCACATTATACTATTTTTATAATACTTAGTTAACGAAACCAAAAAAGCTATATGCAAATTTTCCTTCAAGTGTAAAATGGGGAACTACTCAACTACTACTCTTGTATTTTTATTGATATTGAGTTGAGTTATCATAGTATTTCTTAGTTTATTATTTTAATAAGTTTTGGAAATGAGGTATGAGCTTGCGCAAACTTTTCAATTCAATTAAATATATACATTTATAATATGTTATATTTACTTATTCTCTTTTTTTAACAATCCATTTCAGAATTTTAGTCTACTTTTTATTTTTTGAGTGCGTGTTTTTCTATTTTGTATATTAATATAATATGTCAACCGAATTTATCGTGTAAGCTGTGCCTACCTGTAATAGGCATGCATACCAGTGTAATGTATTTTTATATTATTTTAAGTGATATTCATGTATGCATTGCTGTTGGTGTGCCAATAAATAAATAAATGAAATGAAACTTGTAGAAAAAAAAACTATTTATTTTATCGAATGTTTTACAATCATGAGCTCTGGTAATTCAATTAGCTATGATTTTTAGGATAAAAACGAAAGGGCGTGTTTCAAGACGTATTTTGGTTTTGAACGAATGAAATAAAAATAAAAATATGTGAAGACCTGACCTGCTCTACTATCGGACTCAGTGATTGGTCAGCTTTGCGCCGCCACCGAAGTTCATTCGCGATGAAGATTGCCGCTTTCAATCACTAGATGGCGTTGAACGTCAAACACATGTGCACTTAATTATTGTATTTATTGTTATAAGTAGCATATCTTGATATTTAATTTTATGCCAAATATCATTTATAAATTGATTGTACATTTCTACCATAATCTTTTGTAACCGAACAGTTAGCTGGTAGAGAATGCTTTGTTACATAATTAAGTCCGCCTATGTACCTTTAATGTATATAAAGTTAAAATAAATAAATATACAGCTTAGTTTTACTTCATTTTTTTTTGTCTTGAATTACTTTTATTATGAGCCTTTGCTATTATACAGAAATATTTTTAAAGTTTACAATAATAATGTGTAATATGTCAAAAAAGGGCTAAGACACATTATCAAAAACTTACTTAACATAGTGAAAGACCCAGGTGAACGTGGCAGGACGAGCTTTGCCCCTATCAATTAATAATAATACAAAAGAAACAAAAACGCGCCAAGACCGTGTCAGGCCACGCTCAGTGTAGGGTTCCGTAGTTTCCCGTCCGTCACAAAAGTTTTCACAATGTAAAAGAACCCAGTATCCCATGTTTAAATTAGTAACCCAATTTCTCGAGAGATGGCGCTGCACCTGGTGGTAATTTTGAATTACGTAAATACCTGTCCAATAATATATCACACGTTATTGTAGAAATGAAAAGAAAAATCACTCCCCACTTTACGTGTAGGGGAGGTACCCTAAGAAAACGTTTTTTACCACTTTTTATTATTGCACTTTGTCGGCGTGATAGATATTCATGTTGATACCAAATTGCAGCTTTTTAGCACTAGAAAGCTGAAGATTATCTGCGGACGGACAGACTGACAGACTTGGCGGAACTATAAGGGTTCCTAGTTGATTACGAAACCCTAAAAAGAAGTAATTTTTACTTTACATGCAACAAATCCAGTAACGTTTTATGTAACATTTGCATACGAGGAGACAAATAGGTAAGTACCTCAAAATTGTTTGGAACAATTAATTTTAATTTATCGCAGAGATTTATAAATTAAAAACCAGGATAAAAAAGACAGATGATTCACAAACTTCATACATCAATCAATAATAGGTATATAAGAAGATAAAGATCTGATTATTTTGATAAAAATGATAGATTTTAAATTGCAGCCACTGTGATTTTCATTATACGTTTGTGTTTATTTACTGAATAACATGAATAGATTTTTCTGTTGAACGTAGGTCCAGACGCTTCGTAGGGCATAAGATCTACGGCGTAGAGTGTTCGTAGCAGCGTAGCACAAGATTCTCGAACAATCGTAGCGGGGCAATTGAAACTTTATTTTAGCACTGCACGCAGGTAGAGTGGAGGGCTTGTAGATGACGAGCAATGGCTAACTCGCCATCCAATCGTCTGGTAACCGCCTAGACCAAGTAGCCCAGTAGTCGACAACATGTACTCTTCTCCGAGTTGACAGAAAACCGTAGGGAAAGAAGTGCAGAAGATAACTGGTCAAGGGTTCGCATCTGAAAGGAAGGTTCTGGTCCTGGTATATACAGCAACGTAGGAATGGGGTAGGTTGTTTAGTTAGTAAGAATCTGACACTGTTTCCCGCTCCGCCCAAGGGCGGGATTCATCATTGGATGATTTTTACATATAAAAAAAAAGCGCCGAGAGTGTAAACATAAGCTCGTCTCGTGGCCGCCTCACGCGAGTCATGATACAAGCCGCGAATGTTAATGAGGCACGACTATCGACGGTACTTACTTGTTGCTAATGACGAGTCAAAATAACTAATGCCAAAACGAAACTAGCCGTTGGACAGTTAAATTATGAACACTATAACTAAGTAGTTATCATCACGTGAGCTGTTGACAGAAATACGTACCTAATGACCACGTAGAAACTAGCCATAGGCGAATACCACCTCGGTCGCAATGTCCAATTTTCTGCACTTGTATCAAAATGTACTATTATTAAAATAAAGTGGTAGCGTAGTGCGGAAAACAGTCCATTGCATGCCTAGGAGCGGTGCGATAAGAGCGGATTTTCTAGTAAGTCTATTGAAAAATATATTTGATACATTTCCTCGACAATGTGCTCCTATCACATGAACGATTAGGTTCAATATGTCGTCAGTTTTATTTTCATTTATCACAGCAGGGGTTTTTCTGTGGTTTTTCCTTTATTATTTCGTCACTTTGATGAAACAATAAAAATGATTATTTTTTTATGCTAATCATCCAATGACAGGACATGTGTATCACTCTCGTGCTTTTTTTTAATTTATCACAACAACTTTTTCATTCCTATTTCGTCACGGTCAACGGTGTTTTTTTTAAAGCAATGATACGGATATTTTTCAAGTTTCAATTTAATGCAAATATTAACGAAAAGAATAATCTACACAATAATTGGTGACACGTGACAGGTGCACGAACGGCCGCCCCGCGCGCGGGCCTGCTATGCGCAGCATTGGCCCTTATGATTGAGATACAAAATGCTTGCGATAGCCTCTTGTCATCAAATCAAAACTAAAACCTTTGAAAAATTTTCTTCAGTACAAAATAAATAATACGCGTAATTTTTATATAGAAAATATCTTATTGGGTAGATTTTTCGTCGTTTTTTTTTCGTAAGATGTTTTTAACCCGATTGCAATAAACAAAATCTCCAATTGTATCAAAATGAACTACCATTCTCTTTATTATAATGCTGATAAACCTTATCACTTCTGTCAATTTATCATTTTTTTAATTATTACTTTAGGAAACCCAGGTTTAAGTAAGTATTTATTTGATAAAAAATCCTACTTATAGTATTTATGAGATCTTATCGCAAAATTCGAAGAGCATATAAATATCACTAACGAGAGATACTTATATTCAGACTGTAGGTAAACATGAAGACCTTGGCAGCGATTTTGGTAGCTCTGGTGGCAGTGGCTTCTGCCAGACACTTGAACATTGACCTTGAAGATGTTATGGAATTAGAAAACACATACGAGTACGATTACCTCAACAGAGTTGCTGTTCCACTAGCTGAAGAAATCCGGAAAGCTGAAGAAGAGGGCGGCGACCTAACCCGAATTGTCGGAGGATCCTTAGCGCGCCTCGGACAGTTCCCATATCAAGTAAATATCTACTTTCATAGATAATTTGTTATAAGTTCAATTTAACCATGCGGTGATAACAAGTAATTAGGTAGGTAGGATTTGAACGTGGCCCGACACGCTCTTGGCCAGTTTTTATTTATATAGATTGGTTTAACACTATTCATTCAAGACAAATCTCAAAATTATATTATAATAGTAAACAATTTGCAAAACAATATATTATGCTGAGTATTACTAATCACGCGTTCTGTATTGAGTTTTCTAAAGGTTTAGCCTATTCGAATCTTGGCTGTAGGCTACGGATATCGAAGTAGCCGCAGCCTCCGTCGGAACATTTTCACAAAAATCCATACCACTACATAGAAGACCAGTCGTGCTGCCGAGTCTCGGCTGTGAGTGCTACCGCAACCTGCAGCCGCGGTCACGACCGGAGTATTTTTATAGAACCGTGCTACTTACTACCTGTATCCTCAGCCTGCAGTCGAGATTCAAATAGCATCTTTATGATTCTCATTTATTCCACAGGTTGGATTCGTGCTAACGCTCCCAAGTGGTAGTACTGCTTTCTCTGGCGGAGCCCTGGTATCCCGAAACAGAGTGTTAAGTGCTGCTCATAACTTCCATAACCAAGTATCATCCGTGTCAGCTTTGACTGTGGTTCTTGGCTCTATTACTATTTTCACCGGTGGCACCAGGCTGACTCCCAGTAGACTTGTTTTGCATGAAAACTATATTCCCAACCCTGTCAGAAACGATCTTGCAATGGTCTACTTAGCATCAAATGTAAATACAAATAGTAAGTATATTGTTTTATTTTTCTTAATAGTTTAGAATGTCATAACGAAAATTTAATATGAACCTTTGAAGACCAAAGGTGCGAACATTTTCTGATTACTTATAAATAGTATAGATATGTCTGCCAGTCAGTTTCTTCTTTCATATATAGGTTAGTGCCGATAGTCAAAAATTTATAAGGTTTAAAAAAACACTTTTTTTACAAAAAATTTTTTTTTTAACGTTTTCTTTTGTGAAATATTTAAAAAAGACTGAATCACCAAATGCCAACAGAGCGTTCTGTCTGTTTCACGTTGCCTTTTTGCCACTCATTGCGTTTTTGAAACAACAAACTTTTAAATTAAATAATATTCACATTGACGATTGATGGCTGGGGCCCCTTTTTTCGATTCGATGGTAAACTTGATAAATTGTTTGGGCCCAGTAGGTAGCTACATTAACTGCAACGTCGGTAGCCGTCAAGGACCTTTTTATAACGAAGTATGCTTCGTTATAAAAGTTGTATATGTACAACTCCCATATACTAAAAAAGTGACTTTAGCGCCATCTAGTGAGGCAAACTCACCTGTAAAGCTTTCATCAAATCTCTAGACACAACAACAAGCAGAATCATCATGGCACGTCGACCTTGAATGCGCAATAACCAATTTTTGGGTTCAAATCTAGGTAGGAGGCTGCTTTCGTGTACTATACAATCTTGGACAAATTAGCTGTACATTAATAAAAAGTCGTTTTTCATAAAAAGGTTTTAGCTGAATTTCTTCGAGTGAAGTTCAGTTACTGTTCTAATTATTCGCAAACTGAATCCCAGTAGCTATTTGGTGTAGTTTTGTATCTCAAGTCTCTATGCAGCTGCACAATTAGTTGAATCAATGAAAAAGGCACAATATCGGCAAAATAGATCTGAGATTTTTATTGTAGTGTTAACAACCTCATCGGAGTTTGCCAAAAAAAATATTTGATACATTACATACTATCATAGTTTACATCAATATTCTAATAGTAAACAAACTATTATTTACTAGCTTTTGCCCGCAGCTTCGCCCGCGTACATAAAATATAGCCTATGTCACTCAGGAGTAAAGCACCTTTCTATTGTTGCTAAAATTTTTCCAATCGGACCAGTAGTTCCAGAGATTACCCCCTACAAACAAAAAAACAAACTTTACCTCTTTATTATATTAGTGTAGATTAAAGTCATAGTTTTAAGGACTTATCGAAGCCAAAAATATTATCAAGAAGACCTAAGAAATCCTAGTTCTTTTACTTTTCACAAAGGAAAATTTAAATATCTGTTGAAATTCTAAACTGGGATTAGATCCGGTCTAACTGTTTAAAAACTTATAATTATTATATTTGATAGGTATAAGCATCAATCACTAACAGGTTACTAATCCACAGATAACATCGCTCCCATCGCACTACCCTCTGGAGCTCAGCTCAACGAGAACTTCGTCAATAGTATTGCAACAGCATCTGGGTTCGGAAAAACCGCTGACAGTAAGAAAACTCTTTTCAATTTTAAAATGATTTTGTTCATCATCATTTTCCGATTCCGAGAACATTTGACGATTGATAAAGGCCCCGATGTACGAGTTGTAGGTCGTGGGTTCAAACCCAGCCAGGCGCATTACTTTGTGTAATTTGTTTCATCACCACTGCTCTCAAAACGGTGAAGGAAAACATCGTGAGGAAACCGGCATGTTCAAGAAACAAACATTCGAAGACACGTGACATCCACCAATTCGCACTGGACCCGAGTGGTGGATTATGGCCCATTCCCTCTCCTAGAGAAGAGGCCTGTGTCCCAGCAGTGGGAACATTAATAAGGCTGATGATGATGATCATCATTTCTACCAAAAAACGTCCACTGTTAGACCAAGGTCTTTCCTAAGTTTCTCCACAACGAAAGATCCTATGCATCTCGCATCCATAAATCCTATGACCTTCACTAATTCATCGGTCCACTTTGAAAACTGCATTTCACTGCTGCGTCTTCCTATACAAGGTCGTCACTCTAGGTCTAGAGCCTTTCAGCTTCAATAACCATTAGTTTTGTAAGCTTATGTCAATCAATATAGAAACCTGATTGAAGTGAGGTGAGCGGCTTCGCGCAGTTTCGCGCGGCTTGGATTAAGCCGCGCGAAACTGCGCGAAGCCGCTCTTTCAAAGACTGATTTATCCCTATGTTGGTTATTCTACTTTTTACCCCTTCTGTGAGACAATTGAAAAAAAAATTACTAAGTATTATTTAGAAATTTACGTTACCTGTCCAGTGATTCGACATATCAGATACAAAATTCACTACTAAAGCGAATTATAGTTTTAATTTTCTATAACGCTCCCGCTGCTATATAAATTAAAGTAACATTTAATTTATTTGTTACTAGCCAGGTTATGATAATAAAGATGTTTTATACTCGTACATTTTAATTCATATACTTTATTTAATGCTTTTGAGGTTCCAAATTCAAATCACTTTATTCTCTGGGGTACTTCCTTTTACCACATTAGATTCCTAGGAATCAAATTATTTGCTTCAGCTAACGTATGTATGGGACTCGCGTAGGTGGACTCGCGTAGTTTTTAAGGTTAGTTATAAGTGTGATGAGGGCATGACGAATGCCATAAATTGTAAACAAGAAAGTATATAAGCAATTATTGTGCATATTATAGAAAAGTGCGCGGACCACCATGTCTGCGGTAAAATATATTAACAAAAAAAAAAAAAAAAACGTATGTATTGGCGTCATTGAGTAGGCAGTATAAAAACATTTCCTAACCCAGAACGTCTATTCCTGTGACAGATGCCATTGAAATCCTTCATTACTGGAATTTTATTTACCACTGTGTTTAACTTTTACAGTCGGAGGCGTAGTCGCAAACCAGCCTTTGAGCTTCGTTAACCTGCGTGTGATCACGAACCAAGAGTGTATCAACACTTTCGGCAGTAACAATGTCCAAGCTACCAACATCTGCACCAGCGGTGAAGGTGGTAAGAACATCTGCACTGGTGACTCTGGTGGCCCTCTAGCTGTAAACAGGAACAACAGACCAATCTTGGTACGTACATTTGATGTTATTTGTAACAAACATTTGTACATTTGTATAAGCTGGCTTCGTATTTTATTTATTAATAAAAATAATTGTGCACGTAAAGGCGAACATATATGAAACAAAAGCACGCGGGTGATGTACACGTCATGTCGAACCTAATCATAGTGCGATAAGTGGCAATTTTCGAGTAAGTGTATTGAAAAAGATTTTTTTAAATCGTCTTTTTCCAACCAGGTTAATTCAGCAAAAAATCATATCTCTGAAACGAAATATGATACGAGGGTCAAACTGAAAGTCCTTAGAAAATCAAAAACTGATTAAATTTTCAGTGTAGCCCTCGGACGCAATTACGGCCATAGAAATATTGAAGGCGTTGTTTATGCTGCATATTTTAGAATACAAATAATTCTTGGAGCTTCAGTAGATTTAGACTTATACGAACCCGATAATACAATTTTGATACTTACAAAGAAAAAAAAGTTATTAAAAAATAGTTGCTTTATGCATAGGTAATAATAATGCACGTAGGTACTCAATGCAGGAGATGTATCTTACTATTCGACTTTTGGCGTACCGTCTTTAAAATTTATGCAGTATTTCAACTGGATCCTTTCTTATTTTTTTTTCTCCAACAGATTGGTATCACTTCATTTGGAGCAGTGCAATGCCAGTCCGGCAGACCTTCGGCTTACGCAAGAGTGACTTCCTACATCAGCTGGATCAACCGAAACCTTTGAATTATGGATCATTAATATTTATTCTCAAATTAGTTCTATTAAAACATTTTTACATATACAGATTGTACATGTTTTTATTAGGAGTTAATTCTCGTCCCTCCGTACCTAGTGGAATTCCAAGCTTGTCTCTGACCTGCAAACATGTGAAGCCTTAGAATAGAGTTTTATACAGTGTTGTTTGCAAAATACCAACAACCTTGCAGGACAGCATTACTAACATCATTAGCAACAATTTTAAAATGTATCATATTTTTGTTCATCAGCTGATTTTCATACAAAAAAAAGATCGTTCTAAATATTACTAAGTCTATGCGTGCTTTACTTGTTTGCAATTTTGTGATATCAAAAATCAAAATGGTTTTTATTTCACATGGGCACTTATAAAATGTCAGAAGCTAGTGCACGGTTCCAAATTGGTGGAAAATAAAGTAAACAATAGCCTATTTAATTGAAAAAAGTCATTCGATATTATTTACATATTCTACAAATTCTTCTTCAGTATGCTTGCTTAAGACTAATAACCTATATATGGTAATAGAATTATGTAATAGGTTTGACCTATGAAGTTGCCTTTTTTTAAGTAAAATGGATTGATTTATATTTAATTGGATCTCCAACAAAAAAATATACAATAACAACATAACTAAGTCATATGTAAATATTTATTTACGACCTGGATGTCTTCCTTAGGAATTGGAACGAGAAAGCGCGTAACCGAGACAATTGGAAAAAAAATACTTTTTACAAAAAAAAAAACCGCCTTCAAAAAAAGCCAAACGATAAAAGTTCCTACACTAAAAAGTTGAAAATAAAAATTTGAATTGCTGTAAAGAAACTTAATTTATAGGTAAACTTATTTGACATTAATATTTTGCAAATATTCAAAATTTATTACTTCTTTTTGGAGTCGGTGCCAGCATTTTTATTGTTGAAACTTAATGTTACGTAGCTTTTTAATATCCGGTGCCATTTTTCGTACATAATGGTTAAACATTTTCAATGTACTTAAAATGTGGCAGAAGGTTTTTGTAAGTATATATTTTTTATTTAAAAAAAATGTGCAAACCGGATGATTTTTTTTAAGAGAAGTCTAATATGTATTTATGTCTTAATTAAGTATTATATATTTGAGTATGCAAATAGGTACTAAGTAGTTTTATATTTAAGTTAGAACAAGGAATTCAACAATCCCTTGAAAAACTACCTTTCAAGGGATTGTTGAATTCCTTGTCTTGGCTGGCACCGACTCCAAAAAGAAGTAATAAATTTTGAATATTTGCAAAATATTAATGTCAAATAAGTTTACCTATAAATTAAGTTTCTTTACAGCAATTCAAATTTTTATTTTCAACTTTTTAGTGTAGGAACTTTTATCGTTTGGCTTTTTTTGAAGGCGGTTTTTTTTTGTAAAAAGTTTTTTTTATTTGTAGCCGTTTAGTGTTTTTTATTATAAGTTGTTATGGCAACGAAGTCAATATCGTTTCTACATTTCTTTTGGAAAAGTTACCAATGTCATATAAGTAGGAATACATATTATAGGTACATTGTTACAGTGTGATCGTTTTGATCTCGTGGAGAGATGATATGATGCATGAAATACTTATGATTCATCTCATGAGTACATCTTATGACAGCTCTCATAATCATCATCATTTCAGCCAGAAAACGTCCACTGTTGGACATAGACCTCCCCCAAGCGTCGCTACAACGACCGATTCTGTGCGACTCGCATCCATCGCGTTCCCGTGATTCTCACAAAGTCATCGGTCCACCTTGTGGGAGGCCTTCCAAAGCTGCGTCTTTTGGTGCGCGGTCGCCACTCTAGAACCTTTCGGCCCCATCGGCCATCTGTTCTACGAGCAATGTGCCCTGCCCACTGCCACTTAAGCTTGGCAATTCTTCGGGATATGTCGGTGACCCTGGTTCTCCGGCGCATTTCTTCATTTCTGATTCGAACACGCAAGAAAACTTCGAGCATAGCCCTTTCCGTTGCCCTTAACAGCATTGCCCATGACAGCTCTAATAAGCTCAAACAATGCTAGGGTACATTATTTTATTTTGAAGTTCCCATGCCGACCTTCCACCTTCCAGCTTCATCATCACATCAGTTCAATAGTACCTTACCGCCAAAGTGCATCTTATGACAATTCTAACAAGCCCAAACACGGCTAGGATATATTAATTAGTTACGCAGTTCCAGTGCCGACCTTTCACCTTCCAGCTTCATCATCACATCAGTTCAATAGTACCTTACAGCCAAAGTGCATCTTATGACAATTCTAACAAGCCCAAATACGGCTAGGATATATTAATTAGTTACGCAGTTCCAGTGCCTACTTTTCAGCTCCATCATCATCATCAGATCAGTTCGATGATAACATTTTCAACATAATTAATTAAGATCATTGGTTTATAGTGAATTTTCATAGTTGCTTAACTACCTTGATTGTGATATCTATGCGAGTGTCAAATTTCGTTAGCCATTTTCTGATCTTCTTCACCAGTTCCACCTCATCAAATGTTACTTTTTGACTGTAAATGCTTGAGTTCTCGATGAAAATATAAAAAAAACTATATAGTTGCCTATAATATTTGAGGAGTTCCCTCGATTTCTCATGGATCCCATCATCAAAACTCGATTTTGAAAAAAATGGGACCAATCTGGAAGCATATCCTTTCAAGTACAAAAAAAAATTTTGCAAATCCATCCATAAACAACGGAGTTCTGAGGTAACAAACATAAAAAAAAAAATAAAAAAAAAATACAATCGAATTGAGAACCTCCTCCTTTTTTTTGAAGTCGGTTAAAAATGGAGGAAATTCTTTACCCAGCAGTAGAACATCATGGACTAGCTACGATAGATAATAATAATATGTAGTACATAGTACCTACATAACGTCCTACTTACTAGAGTGCCCAGTGTTCGCAATTAGAAGGACTAAAAAAAGTCACTGACGCCAATATAAAAAAACATCTTTGTATAATATAAAAGGACTGACCTGTCAGTCTAGTAGTTAGTGACCCTGACTGCTATGCGGGAGGTCGTGGGTTCGATTCCCACCCAGGACAAATGTTTGTGTGATGAGCACGATCATTTGTTCTATGTCTGGGTGTAATTTATCTATAATATGTATGTATTTAGAAATATATAAGTATGTTTATCAGTTGTCTAGTACCCATAACACAAGCTCTGCTTAGCTTGGGACTAGATGGCGTTGTGTGATAGTTGTAGACATATTATTATTATATTATTAAAAGGAGAATGGTTGATATGATAATCAGTTCGATTCACAGACGAAACTATCGGGACTAGGAACGTGAAATTTTGCACAATTTCCTTTCAGTCGTCATAAAAATAAACTTTGTGAAAAAAATCCACGGTTCACAAGGCAAGCACTGAGAGAAGGTTTTCCAAAATTCATCCCCTGGGTGTCCAAAGTTTGTATAGAAAAAGCTACCTTGACGCAGGTGAAGCCGCGTGGTAGAAGCTACACATTTAAAGCAATGTTTTCTACTGTCTTTTCAACAAATCTTAAGTTCTATTTCGTAGGCATAAGGGCTGTGTTCAAAAATGATCAGAGTAGTGTAGAACTGTAGCCCAGAGTCGTTCTTTTATGAATCGAGTACGAACTACCCTAGAGTTAACCCAAGTGACTCCAACTTCGATCAGGGTAGGTTGGAGTAAGTCATTGACTATAGAACTTGACGTTTGCGTTCAAAAATGCGAGTGTAGAGTATCTACCCTGTGACGTCATTGGAGTTAACTTAAACCTCAAATTTGTACGCAAGGAAGGATAGCATTAAAATCTAAAAAGTCGTTAAAAACTATTTACTGCAGCCGCCATTTGTCATTCAATAATAAGATTCAAAATTGATTGAACGCACAATAAATAAAGGTTTTGTTTAACATCGAATGCATTTCGAACAATGTCGTTTATAAAAGTTCAAGCACCATAGGGGTGGGAAGTCTAAGTCGTTTAGACGATAACATCGAGATAGCTAAACTGAAGACCCAGTTCGCTGATAGACTTGCTGAAGTTAGATATCGAGCGATTGATGCATTTGTAACAGTCGGACTAACAAGTTGCCTTTGTATCAGTAAACTTTTCGGCCATATTAACATCGTCGTAATAAAAGGCGATTACTGTCTGTTGTGTTCACTAGTAGGTAACAATATTTATTTTAATTACCTATATACATATTAATATATACACCGTTAAATAAAAAGAGTAGGTCCTTATTTTTTAATTTTATCTTTAGAAATAGATATGGTTTCATGTACCGGTTTGTCCCTTCATGGGATTAAAACGAATAAAATTTAATGGTGTATAAATTTATTCTCGTCCGTGCATGACTGCGGAACGCCAACTGAAAACCAGCGCTGGGTGTCTGATGCCCAGTAAATGCTGAGGTAGTCACCGTTTCGGTGTATGTACGCTCAGCGCACTCTGTACTTTTGTCCGGTTTTATTTACTTTGTGTTTATAACCGTTGCGCTGTCTCTGTCTTGAATAAAAATATTTCTATTAAATTCTACATTTATATCTCCGGCAAACCCGAACGCGTTGTTGCACCGCCAAAGGGCGCCTTATATTTTTTCTTCTCGTAACCACAACGATCACATATTGCGTGATAATCACTCTCTGTTTCAGCGATGCCTTAGGTACACTTAGGTATAAATAGTAAAAAGGTGCGTCCATGTCTCTGTGTGACGCATAGGTAATTACGCATACATACGCATAGGTATTATCTGGTGACTTAAAATTTTATCTTTCATTGTCAAAATAATTACAATCAATGTTCTCCCTTTCATAACTAAATGACTACCTTCATCGGTATGCGCACATTAAACGATATATTTAAAGGGTTTTTATTTATATACTATACAAATAAAAAGCCTTCAAATCGGTCAAAGCCAATCCACTGGGACAGCTTTTATTGTTATATCTACTTTAAAAATAAAGGAAAGATCATCATCAAATAGAACTATATCGGCTAAATTTGCCATCATGAAATCCCTTGCATGATGGCAAATTTAGCCGATATAAACGGTCATTAATATAAACTAGAAAGGGAAAGGGCTAAGAATTGAACCCTTAGGTACGCTCACCTTTATGAAAGAACCGGTGGACGTCAGCGGTCCGAACCACAGAACCGGAGTCTCGGTACATATCTCGGATGATGTCAACATAGGTCTCGGGCAATCCTTTTTTCGGGTTCCGTGTTTCAAAAGAATAAAATTGAACCCATACAGGATCACTTTATTGTCGGTCGTCTGTCTATCTGTCTGGAAAGTGAAGGAATCTGGAAAGACAAGCCAAAGAGAGCACGATGAATTGTCGCTAGAAATTAATAATAAAATCATCTTAGATAGGTCAAAGGTGGCTGTAACGTTAGAATTTTCCCTTCTTCATCTTTGTTAGCTGAATATTTTTTAAAGGATCATTTTATTAAATTTTATACTTTATATTTATTTTATTAAAGACACCTTTGAATTCAAGCGTCCTGTAGATACAATAAAAAAAATCATTCAAAAGTCTTCACATAAAAAAAAAAACATTAAGGACTTATGGGGTATATCCGTAAAGGTTCTGAGAGATATTACTGATACAATTGCGCCTGGCTTAATAGGCATATTTAACCAATGTTTGGACAGCGGTACCTACATTTACTGATTTAATTAAACATAGTAAAGCAGTACCAATTTTTGAATCCAGTAGTAAGAGTGATGCCTCTAATTATAGACCTATATTTGTGCTTCTAGCTTTGAGTAAAATCTAAGAAAACATCGTGCTCCAACAGATGTTGTGTCATTTTAATTCAACTAGGATTTTGCATAATCATCAGTTCGGTTTTACTAAAAGAAGGTCAACGACAGATGCAGGAGTAACACTCATCAGTCACATTTTGTAATACTAGGAGAAGTCCCAGGATGCTTATTGGCATATTCTGTGACCTCTCAAAAACATTTGACTGCGTTGAACATAATACTGTGTTCTGTAAATTACATCATTACGGTATTATATTAATTATTCCTATTTATCTTACAGGCAGCAAGAAGTAATCATTAATAGGGTGATACGAAACCCTTCCCCATCACCGTCGGAGTTCACCAGGGCTCTGTCCTTAGGCCGTTTCTGTTCAGCGTGGGGTTGGACGTGCTGTCCTCTAACATCAAGGACTTACATAAGCAGCCGCCATGGCTGCTCATGTATGCAGACGACATCGCGCTGGCGGATTCGGACAGTGGGCGCTTGGTTCGACGTGTGGCAGCGTGGAAGGAATCGCTTGAAAACGGCGGTCTGAAGATTAATGCGGTGAAGACCGAGTACTTGGCCTGTAACACAACAAACGCTGCTCCTGTTCCCATTGGCGAAGACACAGTTGAGCGCACGGAACAGGTCAGGTACTTGGGATCGGTGCTCCACGAGTCCGGGGACGTCGATTGCGACGTCGAGCCACGTATCTCGGCGGCCTGGGCGAAATGGCGTGAGGTGGCGGGGGTTATCTGTGACCCCAAAATGCCGGTTAGGCTCAAAGGACAGGTCTATAATACCATCATTAGGCCTGTCCTTTTGTATGGCAGTGAAGCGTGGCCTGTACTAGAGCGGCATAGGCAAAGCCTGCGTGTCACGGAAATGAATATGCTGCGACGGATGTCTGGAGTTTCGCGGAAAGACCGCATTAAAAACTCCTGCACCTGGGGCAGCCTTCAGGTCCATGACATAGCGGATAAACTGCAAAAGGGTCGCTTACGCTGGTATGGCCACGTTTTACGAAAACCGGCAGACTACGTGGGTAACAGATGCCTCGCCATGCCGCCTCCCCCGGGACCCGGAAAACGAGGAAGGCCTAAGAGGCGTTGGATCGACGTCGTAAGAGACGATATGCATGCTAATGGGCTTAAGGCAGAGGACGCAAAAGACCGAGCGAAGTGGAGGCGTATTCGTAGGAAAGCGGACCCCGGGCACCGAGGTGAATAGCCAAGGATAGCAACCGGGACTGGCGCTAGGTTGATGATGATGATGATGGAACCCTAAAAAAGGTTAAAGAGAGAGGAGTTGAATTACCTATACGCTTGGCACTACTGCGAGTAGCAAAGAAAACAGAATATAGTCCCATAAAAAGATAATTTTGGGCTTTGGCCAATATTTAATTCATTTTTTTCTCAATTCTATCAAAATTGCAGTATTGTGTCAACTTTGACCATTAAAACTACGATGACAAATAACTCTACGATGAACTAACTGCTTGAGAGTTCTGGGTCTATCATTGTTTTTTTTAATAAAATTTGCTACCTATAAATCGAAAGAAATCTTTGGTATCAAAACTATCTTGCCATATTCAATTATTTTGCAAGTAAGACCACCCTAACAGTATAGTTATCGTAACCCATACGATAACTATACACAAAATATACGAATTTCATAGGAAATGCCCAAAACTTTGATTCAGGAACAGTACCTGAATTATTTATTATTTATTTTTGAAAATCTGTTTTTTTATATCACAAGTACGTGACGTTCGATTTCTTAATAATCTGATAAGATATTAAACTAAATGGATTAGTTTTTTATCAGCCAAAACCAATGGCTTTCAATCAATTATTTTACATTATGCAGTTTTAATCTGTTGTTATTTACGATAGCATAATATTGGAAATTACAAAGATCTTTATCTTATTTTAAAATCTTATAAATATCGTCTGTAGACAAATACGCATATTACCAAAGGCCTTTGCTGGTACCGGTAACATGAAGTTCCTAGCTGTAACTTTGTTAACTTTGGCGGTTGTATCTGCTAGAAATATCGACCTCGAAGATGTGATCGATTTAGAAGAGAACACCGCATACGATTACCTCAATAAAGTTGCTGCTCCTTTGGCCGAGAAGATCCGCAAAGCCGAAGAGGAAGGTGATCAAGACCCATCTAGAATCGTCGGTGGTTCTGCGTCTAGTCTCGGCCAATTCCCTTACCAGGTATTTATTGGATAACTTCTATGTATTGGACGTCGGAAGCAACAACCTCTCGCGCCAGACCTTACAGTACAGGTCATGGTTCGGAGTGAGGAGAACTCCATCAGTTGATGGAATTTGTCAGGTGGTCGTTTCATTCGGCGAAGCAGTAATGCTCTTTTTATTAATGCAAAGGAGGTGGTTGAGGGAGCGGGGATCTTATCTTACGCTCATCCTGATTTTCAAGCCACCATGGTCATCAGCTTGCAGACGGCAAGCAATGGGTAGTCCGCCATTCAACCGTCCGGCAACCATCCATACCGAGCCCAAGTCGTCAAGAGCGCGTAGTGTTCCAGGCGAATTTAAAACAGATATCACCTAAACCGTACGAATCCGAGCAATGGGTTCGCTTTTGAAAAGACAACCCCGGGGCTCTGGAATGCAAGGCAACGAAGGAACATTAATCCGTAAAAATCGGGCACGTTCTGCCGCTCCACCCAAATGCGCTCATTGAACTCATTTTTGTAGCGAAACCATTCAAACGTATTTTGTCTAATAATCTTACATTTTTCAGGCTGGACTTCTCATTAACTTCATTTTGAATCGCCAAGGGGCCTGTGGTGGTTCTTTACTCAACGCAAGAAGGGTACTCACTGCTGCTCACTGTTGGTTCGATGGCATAACCCAGGCTAGGAGCCTCACGGTCGTCCTCGGCTCGATCCGTCTGTTCAGTGGCGGTACTAGGCTGGACTCCTCTACCGTCGTGATGCATCCTAACTGGGACGTGTCCCGTATCCGAAATGATGTTGCCGTGATCAGCTTGCCTTCTTCCGTTAGTTTCACAAGTAAGTTCTAAACCATATTTTCATGGATAAAATTATTTTCTAAGCGATAATTATAATCAAGTGCTTGACTGCAATCCCACATGATACAAAAGATGAGGTGAAATGCTTTGTCTTAACCAAAGAGTTGTTAACAATGTGAAGTAAATAAAAAACAATGTAAAGGTGGGTACCGAGTGTGACATGACATTTGATGATGGATAAGCGATAGTAGAATCAAGCATACAGCGAAAGTATGGCTACACTTCACCAGTGCTTCTTGTTTAGTAGATTGATCTTAACTGATCGCCTATTGGCTTCTTCACTCGCCTCTCCACTGAGTCTAAAGCCGCTAGATGGCATTTTACCAGCCTCTAAATAGCTGTAGCACTCCACAAACGATCCGACCCGTGTCATCTTATATTCGTCCACGGAGTTTCCTAGGCAAAAAAACTCCGTGGACGAAAGTGTGAAGTGGAAGAAATATTTGCTTTTTCGTCGAAATGAACTCTATCTTAATTTTTGCAGACACCATCGCTCCCATCGCTCTACCTTCTGGCAGTGAACTAAACAACCTATTCACCGGTACCACTGCGGTAGCTTCGGGCTTCGGCCGCACCAGGGATGGTAAGAAACAGATTGTTATTTTTCTTTGTCTGTTTAAATATTTTATTGAAATACTGGACATTGTTGATTTTTATTCAGATATAATAAATATACGTACATATTTGTAATGTAATATACTATTTACAGGAGAAGACCTCAGTGTGAACCAGTTTCTGAGCCATGTCTCCTTGCCTGTGATCTCCAACATCGTGTGCAGACAGGCTTCGATTCTCTTCCAAATCCTCATCCATTCCACAAATGTTTGCACCAGTGGTGCTGGAGGCAGAGGCACCTGCCAGGGTGACTCCGGCGGTCCTCTCGTCGTTAACAGTAACGGCAGGAACATTCTGGTAAGTGAATCTTTTTTCTTAGAGTTCCGTGCCCGAAAGGTGCTACCAGAACTCAGTTACTGAGCTTTCGCTGTATGTTCGTTCACTTTATCTCCTTTTGTATGCCAGCGGGCGGTTTTTCATAATCCAAAAGGTAGAGTTGAATTTTTTTCAGAAAATTTCTACTGCCCTACAGAAAAAATAAATTAAAAGTTGAAGAGAACTCTCCTACAAGAAATATTGTTTTGTTGGCGATTTTATTCGTATCTTCGCTATCTTAATATTGTAGAACAAACCATTTGAAAGCGAGTGCGACTTGCATTTGGGATCTTTATTTCCTTGAATAATTTCGTATTTGTACGCCTTTGGTTTTACTGAGAACCGTCATCTTTAGATTGAGTTTTGTTTTTTTCTAATTTTATGATTTTTTTAACAGATTGGTGTGACATCATTTGGAACTGGACGTGGCTGCCAAAGCGGTGACCCGGCTGCCTACGCCAGAGTAACTTCATACGTTAGCTGGATCAACCAACGCCTCTAATCACTCCCAAGGAAAATCGGCCATTTTTAAATATTACTTTGATTCGTACTCAGTTTTTTTTTTTCTCATTTCAATTAATTTGTTTTTACCCGACTACGGCGAAGCAAAAGGAGGGTTATGATTTTGACCTGTATGTATGTATGTATGTATGTGGGTATGGATGTTCATCTGTTCCCTCGTAACTTCTAAACTACTTATCAGAATTCGACAAATGACATATCATTAGAAGCGTCTTGATTGTCCGCTGGTTATAGGCTATATGGGATTTCACAAAATCTAATGTGGCGCCCTCTAGCGGACAAAACATACGAAGTAAAAAAATAAAGTTAAGATAAATATGCCGTGTTTGGTATCATTTGAAAGCGCTTTACTTGTACATTTTGAATATGTATATATTACTAGCATTTGCTTGTGACTTTACCTGTATTCATGGGCTGAGAAATCAATGAACCCAAGATTAACCTATTTAGAACTCCAAAATATGTTAAATAAAAATAAAGCCGTGGTCGTATGCCATAAGAATAATAAATTAAAAAAAGTGGTATACGACCACGGCTTTCTTGTTTTCTTGTTTCGTACTTTTTAGAGCGTGTTTTTAAGTAGTCGGGTGTTAGTTTTTAAACTTTATTTTTTCCTATAACTGATAAACCTAACACATATTTTATGAGTTCATTGCATGGTTTAATATGTGGGACGTATTGAGCAATAATTTTGCCAATGATTGCAATAGCCATTACAGTCAGAGAAAGATCGTACACCCAGGGTTCCGTACAACCTTGCTGAAGTAAATGACCAGGTATGACCAGGTAGACATGATGGTGGCCAGGATACCCTTTAAAGCCGTGGGTGTTATATGTATGGCTCGCTACTCGAAAGCATTGAGGAAGTGATAGTCGGTGATGCTTCTCTCTGCCTAAAAGACAAAAAAGTGTAACTGTTTGTTTTTTACAATAATTTTCCGAAATAAATATAAATATCCTATTCTATAATTTATTTTATATCATGCTATAGATCCAGAAACGTGAGAAATTGAGTAGAGAGCTATAGTAATTGAAATCATAATGGTAACAACACTTTCATGCGGAAGAAACGCCCGGGTGTCACCACTGTGACACCCGGGTGTGTGATGTGCCTCGGGTCGGCAGAGCACCACCGTGTCCTCGCGAGAGCGATTGGGAGCATGGAATGGCAGGCAGTCGCCTTCTTCTGCAAAGTAGTAATGCTAGCAAAGGAGCCGGCCGCACGTAGGTTCAGAAACGACCTCAGTGTACCCAGTCAATAGCGCGGTTACAATTTCCAGTCACCGTAGGCTCGAGCGGGTGGACAGCGAGTGAACTTCGGTGCTGTGGAACAAAGACAAACAAGATAATATATAGTGGTGGGTTTATATTCAGTAAAGGTGACACTATCTCCAGAGATGCCCAAGAGCGGGGGATTTCATTGGATGATTTTCATTTTCTTTATTTTTTACTTGCTTTTGTCAGCGGCTTCGCCCGCGTACATAAAATATAGCCTATGTCACTCAAGAGTAAAGCAGCTTTCTGTTGTTGCTAAATTTTTTCCAATCGGACCAGTAGTTCCAGAGATTACCTCCTACAAACAAAAAAACAAACTAACAAAAAAACAAACTTTACCTCTTTATTATATTAGTGTAGATTGATTATAAGTTTGCGCTTGACCGCTATCTCACCTGATGGAAAGCGACGATGCGGTCGACGATGGAGCGCGCTTACCTAGAAGTAACCTATTCACTCTTGACTTAATGATTCTCGGGTTGTAGCCATCAGAAAACTCAGACTCCGGCAAGGGATTCCACTCCTCCGTTTTGTACGTAATGTTTTGTTTCTCATCTAAAAAAATAATTAAACCATAACCGAACGAAGATGTCTATAAAATCATTGCTAGTCACTTTTTGTCAGGCGTTACCAGTTTTTCTTATAATATACGTTACGATGATACGTATTTCTTTGTTCAACACAACGCTGTCCTCAATCACACCCAGCAGTATATACTTATCTTAAGGAATTAGAATATATCATTACAGTTGCCATTATTTATATTTAACAATGGGAATCTTAAAATAATAGATATTGAGTATTTTATTTTTTTTAAATAAAGCCTGACAAAAAATAATAGCAATCTACTAAATAGTCACTTCGTTTGGTTACGGTTGGTCGACATAACTCTTCTTGCTATTGACGTCACATACATTCTTTTAAGATATGGCAGGAGTTTCAGTTTCGACATAAAGAAAAAAATATAAGACAACTATGTATGTCAACAGTATCATTTAGTAGAAATACAACATAATGATATTCCATGCAAAATTTTATGAATACAAGACACCTCCAACTGAAAATAGGACATAACATGTTGCAAAACGTGATAATTTGGCAAAGCAACTTTACGCTGCTTCGTATTTTTTTTTTTTTGGGAATTTTGAATAGATACATATAGCCGACGTAATGAGTACTTGGCCTGTAACACAACAAACGCTGCTCCTGTTTGCATTGGCGAAGACACAGTCGAGCGCACGGAGCAGGTCAGGTACTTGGGATCGGTGCTCCACGAGTCCGGGGATGTCGATTGCGACGTCGAGTCTCGTATCTCGGCGGCCTGGGCGAAATGGCGTGAGGTGGCGGGGGTTATCTGTGACCCCAAAATGCCGGTTAGGCTCAAAGGACAGGTCTATAAGACCATCATTAGGCCTGTCCTTTTGTATGGCAGTGAAGCGTGGCCTGTACTTGAGCGGCATAAGCAAAGCCTGCGTGTCACGGAAATGAATATGCTGCGCTGGATGTCTGGAGTCTCGCGGAAAGACCGCATTAAAAACTCCCGCATCCGGGGCAGCCTTCAGGTCCGTGACATAGCGGATAAACTGCAGGAGGGTCGCTTACGTTGGTATGGCCACGTTTTACGAAAACCGGCAGACTACGTGGGTAACAGATGCCTCGCCATGCCGCCTCCGCCGGGACCCGGGAGACGAGGAAGGCCTAAGAGGCATTGGATCGACGTCGTAAGGGACGATATGCGTGCCAATGGGCTTACGGCAAGGGACGCGAAAGACCGAGCGAACTGGAGGCGTCTCAGCAAGAAAGCGGACCCCGGGCACCGAGGTGAAAGCCAAGGTTGGCAACTGGGACTAATACCGCTAGGATGATGATGATGAGCCGACGTAATGATAAATAAAAGAAACAAAAACTTCTTCACATTACACACATATAGCTCATTAAGTTTGGTAAGAAGCTGTAATGAATGACACCAGTGCTACACCATCAAAAAGTGACCATAATTTCCAAAACGGTGAAGGAAAACATCATGAGGAAACCAGCATGGCGTAGAATTAAAAATTCAAAGACATGCGACATCCACCAATCCGCACTGGGTCCGTGTGGTGGATTAATATGGTCTCTTTCCTTTCCTAGTGATGACGCCTGTGTCCAACTGTGTCAGTCGCGCCGCGCCCCGCAGATACAGTTCATTTTAGTTGCCACTAAAAGTCATTTTAGTGTTGCTAACACATAAAACAACGATAGTGTTATATAAACTTTTTTGTAGGCTTGCATTTTATTTATTGAATTTCGGAACCGTTTTACCTTATCTTTCGGTAATTTACTCGTACCAAACCAATTTGAAAAACTGCACTAACACCTTTGAACTACTATTATTGCAACAAAAAATAAATAATTGTTATTTAAGAAAATGTGCGTTTTTTATCATAATTACATGACGTTCGATTTTTAAATTGACTGATAAGATATAGAACTAATTAGTTTAATATCTTAATTATCAGCCAAAAGCAATGGCTTTTAATTATTTATTTTATACTAGCATCCCGCCCCAGTTTCGCACGGGTGCAGTGCTGATATTAAATATATTATTCATGTATATACATACACAATTGTGATTCAAGAATAAGGTTTATATGTTGTATGTATATAAAACACTAGCTTTTGTCAGCGGCTTCGCCCGCGTACATAAAATATAGCCTATGTCACTCAGGAGTAAAGTAGCTTTCTATTGTTGCTAAATTTTTTCCAATCGGACCAGTAGTTCCAGAGATTACCCCCTACAAACAAAAAAAACATAAAAACAAAAAAACAAACTTTACCTCTTTATTATATTAGTGTAGAAGTGTAGATGAACCTTATTCTTGAATCACTCTATCTATTAAAAAAACCGCATCAAAATTCATTTCTATCATACATAGGAACCTAAATTGTATGCCATAGGGACAGACAGCGGGAAGACACTTCGTTTTATATAATGTAGTGATTATGCAATTTTAATCTCTTATTATTATATGATAGCAAGATAGTTATCTGAAATCACGAAGATCATTATCTTATTTAAAGAAGTTATAAATATCGGCTGCAGAGTAATACTCACATATTACCAAAAGCGTTTGCTTGTACCGGTAACATGAAGTTGCTAGCTGTAACTTTGTTAACTTTGGCGGTGGTATCTGCTAGAAATATCGACCTCGAAGATGTGATCGATTTAGAAGAGAACACCGCGTACGATTACCTCAGTAAATACGCCGCTCCTTTGGCCGACAAGATCCGCAAAGCTGAAGAGGAAGGCGACCAAGACCCATCCAGAATCGTCGGTGGTTCTCCATCTAGTCTCGGCCAATTCCCTTACCAGGTATATTTTAATTAGATTTTCTCAATAATACTAAACGAAGGTGACAACAGCCACTCGAGTAGGGCCTTGATACAGATCATGAACCGAAGCGAAGAAGAATGGCAGGCAATCGCCTCCTGCGAAGCAGTAATGCTAGTAAAAAGACGGCTCGCGCAAAGAAACTGCCCTCATGCCCCAGCCGCCGGTATCCCGATTCTGATTTCTAACCATCGTAGGCGCGGGCTTACGGACGGTGAAAACTTTATAATTTGCAGTCCGACCGTCCGAACCAAGTCCATGTCATCGACGGCGCGTTGTACTACGTTGGTTTCGTGCACCGCTTCATGTAGATGTTAGCAAAACCGTAGGAGCTCAGGAAGGTCAGGAAGGGAAAGGGAAAGCCAGGGGCCTGGGATGCAAAACAACAAAGGAACATAGGAGTGGGTAAAAACTGACACGCCTCCTCGCTGCGGGAGAAGTCACTAGCTGATGTCCCACCTTAAAAAAAAAACTTTTTGTACCTATTTTATCTAAAATCTTATATTTTTCAGGCTGGACTTCTCATTAATTTCGTTTTGAATCGCCAAGGTGCCTGTGGTGGTTCTTTACTCAACGCAAGAAGGGTGCTCACTGCTGCTCACTGTTGGTTCGATGGCATAACCCAGGCTAGGAGCCTCACGGTCGTCCTCGGCTCAATCCGTCTGTTCAGTGGCGGTACTAGGCTGGACTCTTCTACCGTCGTGATGCATCAAGATTGGGACGTGTCCCGTATCCGAAATGATATTGCCTTAATCCACTTGCCCACTTCTGTTAGTTTCACAAGTAAGTTTTATAACAATTTTTCCATGGATAAAAGTATTTTTTAACTGATACTGTAAATAACCCACTTTTCAACCGCGATCGAATCAAAGGCTTTCTCGTTGTTCACTAATGCTAAACAGAGAGACTTATTTTACTACTCGATATTCAGTACAACCTACCATAGCGCATGTATGTGGTATACCATGCTGAAGCCTTTTCGGGATTCGACTTTTTAAGGGGCTCGAAGTCATCGAACCAGCGACGGTAGAGATGACTCTGAGTAACCGCTTCTGACATGGCTCTAAAGCGAGATTGGGCTGCAATTCTAAAGCAGGTCATTGCCACCCTTCTTAAAGAAAAGTACCACTAGACCTCTGCTTCATGTCTGTGGCGTTTATCCTCGAATTTGACGCACAGTTTTTGATCGCCTTTAGGATTGGTTTTCTACCAGCTATCAGGATTACGGCATGAGGAATCCTGCCACCATTTTTATCTGTATAATCCAAAGATTGATTGATAGAAAATGCCTTAGGCATTCAATCCACCTTTGTACCTATATGTGCATGAAGTGTAAATAAATACGTGTGTGCTGCAGCAAAAGTTTAGATTTGAAAATTTCAAGTCCCCTGAGTTGAAGGTGGTCGTTGCACTCAAAGGATATATTCTTAAAAGTAGGAGCCAATATGAACGGGTTGCGTTGGCTTGCGGACAGCAAGCAATGGGTAGTTCGCTGTCCGTAAGTCGACAATGACACATACTGATCCACGCGCGCCTCACAAGGAGATGTCAAAAGTCAAAAGTCAAAAGTCAAAATTGTTTATTGTGGTACACAGGTTAAAAAAGTTGTAATAGTTTAAATAGTGAAGTCCATCCATGACCGGCCTTTTGGCATACAATACGACAAGAAAAAATCGTTAAGCAACATTGTAGCAGTAATTCATAATTCATATATAATTATTAATACACAATTCTTTAATACAGATGTCATTTTTAAGGATGTCAAAATTAGTACTTTAGTCATATTTGATATAATAGTCAATAATATTTAATACTTTAGTCAAAAAATTCAATAACATTAATTATAATAGTCATTAATGAAATAATAATTGATACCAGTGTCATTTTTTATAAATGTCAGAAAGCACATAAATTATTTTTTAATTTAGACAAATTGGCACAAAAAAAAGCTAAAATATAAAACATAAATTTATAAAAATTTTACATAATTACCCAAATTAAAAAACGTCGTTTAGGTACTCATTAATAGAGTAATATGCCTTCTCATTCAACAGTTTTAGTAACGCTTTTTTAAAATCAAGTATTTCGTTTATTTTTTTAATTTCATCAGGGACCTTATTGTAAATTTTAGGCGCCATTCCAAGGAAACCTTTCGAAAATAATGCAGTTTTGTGAGGAATGGTACATATCTCTTTGTTGCGACGTTTGGATATCAATGTTTTAAACATATGAAAGTTACTTTTAACAAAAAGTGCTGTTTCAAAAATATACATACAAGGAAATGTCAGGAGTTTAAATTTTTTAAAATATGGTACACAGCTATCAGTAGGTTTAAGTTTAAACACAGAGCGCACACATCTCTTTTGGGCTTTGAATACAGTTAACCTCTCTGTTGAATTCCCCCAGAATATAATGCCAAAACGTAATGTTGAAGTCACATATGCCTTGTACGATATAAGAACAACAGACACGTCCACAATTTTTGCAAGATTGTATAGCGCATATGAGTATTGGTTTAATTTTTTACAGATGATCTCTATATGATACTTCCAGGTTAAGTGACTGTCCAGCTGAAGGCCTAAAAATCTAGCATGGTTCGTTTCAGCTATTCTTTTACCTGCATATGAAATATTTAAAGTAGGGGTGGCTGTTCTTTGGTTAAATGTCATAAGCTTAGTTTTCTCTATGTTTATTTTCAAACCATTAATAATTAACCAATCTATTATAGAATTAATAGAGTCGTTTATGTCATTTTGGTAAGTTTCAATGTATTTGCATGGTATAATGAGTGTGCTATCATCAGCGAATAAAACTGTTTGATATTTTATACATTTTGGTAGATCGTTGATGTATATGAGAAACAACAAAGGACCAAGGACACTTCCTTGTGGAACGCCACATGATGTGTATCTAGGTGACGACATATCAGTTACTTCTACTTTGGACTTAGGGCAAATTCTCTTTAAAACTGTAATTTGCTTACGGTTACTGAGATAGCTTTTAAGAAGATTTAAAATATTCCCTCTTACGCCATAACGCTCTAATTTACCTAATAGTATTTGATGATTTACATGATCAAATGCTTTGGACATATCCATGAGTACTGAAGCAATGGGATTTCTTTTATCTACATTTTTAACTATTTCAGAAAACAGTTCATACATTGCCTTATTAATATTTCTATTTTTCCGAAAACCATATTGTTCCTTAGCAAAAATGTTATTCAATTCGAGAAATGAGTAAAGCGACTTATAGATAACTTTTTCAAAGACTTTAGATATTACTGGTATAAGAGCAATCGGTCGGTAGTTTGAAACTGTAGCTTTTTCTCCTTTTTTGTGCAAAGGCTTAATAATCGTAGTTTTTAATGAATTTGGAAAATGTCCATGTTCTATGCATAAATTTATTATAAAACTTAATACGGGTGCAATTATATGTGATACAGATTTCAAAATGCTAGAAGTTATTTCATCATATCCCGCACTATTCGTGTTCTTTAAAGAATTAATTATTCTGAATATGTCTAAAGGATCTGTAGGTGTCAGAAATACCGACTTGTGAAAGTAATTTACAGAAGATACAGCACTACTGCAATTAGTATTCTCATTCGACTTAACAGAATCTATAAAATAATCATTAAATGCCGAAGCTATTTCTTGAGGGTCACTTATTTGCTCATTTCCTACAACTATATTTTGAATAGGTTCAGGAGGGAAGTTTCTTTTGCATCTATTAATTAAGTTCCAAGTCGCTTTAGTTTTATTCTCTGCATTTTTTACTAAGTGACTATTTTGAGATTTCTGTGTCAAGTGTATCACTTTTTTTAGCCTTTGGGAATAGATTTTTAGCGATCGTTTATTTTTTAAATTGGGGGCTCTTCTATACTCCCACAACATTTCCCTCTTTCGTTTACTACACTTTTTAATTCCTTTAGACATCCAACGGGGGTTTTTTTTAGAAGAAATCTTTCTTTTTATTATAGGGAAACAAAGATCATAGAATAATTTGAACAGATCGTAAAACAAATTGAATGCTACTTCAGGATCAGTACTACTATAGACTTCATTAAAACTTAAATTGCTGATAGCTTCGATAAACTTTGATTTATTATCAGAACTGTAATCACGTGTGAATATAAACCAGTGATCAATGGAACAGGACTTCTTAACAGGACACTTGAAAAGTTGAGCTGTATGATCAGACAAGGCAAGTTCCAAAATACCACCACTGCCTCCTTTGACATTATGCATAATATTATCATGATTCATGATGTGAACAAACAGTTTGGACTTAGCAGTGTTATACCCTACTGGGGCCATCGATTATGCGAAAGTTAACCCCAAGAGCCCTGACACAAAGATAAAAAAGGAACAGGAGTAGATTATTAGTCAATAATAGTCTGACACAACGTCTCGCTCCACCCAAGAATGAGAGATGTCTAAATGGATGATTTAGATATTTCTCACTTTTTTCTGGGGTCCTTTTGGTGCGAGATACGTTTGTGTTTTGGTGACGTTAAATCCTAAAAGGCTTGGACCTATTTGGAGAAAACCTAAATTATTATTGGATAGCACTAATATTCAAAAATATTTATTACCATTTTAAAAATACATTTTGTTAACAGACACCATCGCTCCCATCGCTCTACCTTCTGGTAATGAACTAAACAACCAATTCGCCGGTGCTACTGCTGTAGCTTCAGGCTTCGGCCGCACCAGGGATGGTAAGAAAGAAATTGTTATTCTCATTTTATCTATAACTGTGTAAATATTTTATTCAAGTGGTAATGACATTGTTGAATTTTATCCCAATTATAAAAATGTTCCCACATATAATGTAAAATTGTATTTATAGGAGAAGACCTCAGTGTCAACCAGTTTCTGAGCCACGTCTCCTTGCCTGTGATCTCGAACGCTGTGTGCAGACAGGCAACGATCCTCTTCCAAATCCTCATCCATGCCACAAACGTTTGCACCAGCGGTGCTGGAGGCAGAGGCACCTGCCAGGGTGACTCCGGCGGTCCTCTTGTCGTTAACAGCAACGGCAGAAACATTCTGGTAAGTGGATCTTTTTTCTTATTCCGTAACCGAGACTTGCTACCGATATCCAGTTACTGAGCCTCGGCTATCCGTCCGTTTGTTTGTCTGTCTGTTTATCTATTTGTTGGTCAGCTGATTGTCTTTCATAGAACGAAAGAGGTTGAGTTGAAGTTTATATAGAACGTGTATTTCAGTTGCCGCTACAATAACAAAAAATGATATTAAATTAAAAATTAAAGGGAGTTGTCAAACAACATATGTTGTTTTGTCGTCTTTTTTCACGATTTTAATATTGTAGTATAAACCCTGTGTGAGCAAGTGCGGCTCACACCTGGCGACTTTTTTCTCGTAAAAATCTCGTCTAAGAACGCCGTTGATTTTTCTGAGCTCCACCTTCTTTAGATTGCTTTTTGTTTTCTAACTCTAGATTGTTCTTTACAGATCGGTGTGACCTCCTTTGGAACTGGACGTGGCTGCCAGAGCGGTGACCCTGCTGCCTACGCCAGAGTAACTTCATACGTTAGCTGGATCAACCAACGCCTCTAAACACTCCCAAGACATATCTATGATTTTAATTATCTTTTTTCATATCCCTTATTTATTTTTTTCTATGGATAATAAACCTGATTTTTGTAAGTGACGACATGTGGCAAGTAGACTGAATAATACATTTGCTGGTACTTGCTTTAGCCAATGATTAAATCCTGCCGGCCTGGTCAATGATGCACCTTCAATCCGCAAAGTTGTAACTAAAAAAAGAATTGAAACAAACCTGACTCTGATGTTCTCAGAATTAAATAATATATTTAATTAGTAGGCTCTTACTCTTACACTATGTAAGCTCAGTTTTACTGCGTGTTAGATTAAAATATCAGATAAGGTTTGTGATAGTCCAAGAAACGTTTTTTTCTCTCTGCCTAAAAGATTAAAAGTGTAACGGTTTTTTTTTTTGATAATTTCCAATATAAAATCTGGAAAAATCTTACTTTACCTTTTATTTTATATCCTTAAAGTATCAGATTATGGGCTTAGAAAATTGAGGAATTGAGTATAGAGTAATAGCAAAGAAGGTCATCGAAGTTGAATCGTCAAGAAGGCGCAAACTCGCAATAAAACGAAATGAAGTACTTACTCCATGAAAAATAAATACAGGCATAACACCGCCAACTGTAAGTATCGCATACCTAAATTGTTGCTGAATTACCACTTTTTGTTAATTTGGCGAAGTGACTTTACGCGGAATCGACATACTGAGAGAGATGAATTACAACAGCTGCACTAATAAAGATGTTTAGTACATTTCCATCAAAGTATTCCAAACACCACTTGTGGGGCACACGCCACTAAGCCGTGCTTTGGTGTTGCCTATTGACTTTTTTATGTTGAATATCATCCTTTAACCGTCATTCTATGGTTTAACTGACTAAAACCCACTTCTATGTTTCTTTGCCTTCGTTCCAAAACCCCAGCGTTCTTTTTCGCATTGATAACTTCGACTGAGTCCGGATGACGAGCTATCCATTACTCATCGTCCGTAAGCTCATTTGATAATTTGTAACTCAACACGATAGTAAATAGAGTTCTGCTTGTCTAGTTTTTAGCGAGTGAGACCGAAAATCGAACCAAGCAGACCAAGAGCAGAATTTAAAACACAAAGGAGGTATGGTATGGTATGGTATATCGGGCTGATATCCGCAACTCCACGACTAAACCGCGTATTTTGCGTACGGGGGGTATAATATATATATATAGCAATTTTGTTTGACAACAATTTCCAATTGACTTCACTTTTGATGACACGTGAAACTAGGACTGACGTAGTTAACGCTGACTTTTGTTTTTGGTCGCAAATTCACGGAGTGCGCTTTGCCAGTAATACCATTCCTGTACAGAGAAATTGGTAGTTTCTAGCGACCGAGCGAGGGGGTGAATCTTATGGGGCCTATTGTGTTCCATGTGCACCTCAAAAATAATAATAAACGCGTACATCGAGGGACTGGAACAGTTTGCCGGCTGCAGTCTTCCCGTCCGATTATAATTTAGCTGTCTTCAAGGCTAGAGTGAATAGGCTCTTAATAAACTAGTGCGCCTTACCATCAACGATTGCATCACTGCTTACCATCAGGTGGGATCGCAGTCAAGCACTAGTTTATAGCAATTAAAAAAAAAAAACCAACGAACTACTAAGGCCGCTGTCTACTAGGTGTGCAAGATTGTTCGAAAAGGTTACCGTCGCTCTCGAAAGCAAATAGCAACTATTCAATTAAATAAGACCTACTTGTGTTGAAACCAACACAAAAAAAATAAAAGTCTGAGACGTCTTTTTGCTTCACCTTAGAGCGAGAACAAACATTTGAAGATCGAAATTAATAGTTGTTAAAAATTTATAATATAATCAAATCATCACAAAAGTAGCAGAGACGTTTGAAAACTTTTTTACCGACATCCCAATAGAGGACTACAAACTTCTTTCATCATCTTTATTAGCTGAATAAATAATTAATTTTGCTAAATAAAGAAAATGTCACTTATATCTGTTGATACAAATAAAAATAAAAAAATTAACTCTTAACAAAAAAAAAAACGCTGAAGACTTATGGGGTATATCCGTTAAGGTTCTTGAAAATATCATTGACACAATTGCTCCTGTTCCAACCTGCATTTTAATAAATGTTACGAAACGGTACATTTCCTGATATAATGAAAAATAATAAAATAAGTAGTCCCTCTTACTACAGAGTTTATATCCACAAAAGGAAGGTCAAAGATGGATGCAGAAGTGAAACTCATCTCTCACATTTTGGAATCCTGGAAGAAATTTATATTAATGGCATTCCTTACATGATACCTTATTTATCTGACATAATTCAATTCGTTGATTATACTTCCCTTACTTTTTTAATTTACTATACTGATATCTTGCAAGTTATTAAAGTCTGGCCGTTCTTTCAAAATGACTTGCAACTAACTAAATACGAACAAAATTAAATGTCCAAAGTTTTCATTACTGAAGGAAGTTGTATTTTTATTTATTTTACAATTTATGTTCTTACACACTTACATTTTACTTTTTTTATGTATAGCTATAGATTCAAAATTGCAATTGGGCACTCGCATCAGATTTTTTTCAGGTAGATAAAGCTCAGCTGCATAATGCATTAAGAAAAAATAAGGCAACTAGAAGATATAGCCACAGTTAGGTCCATTTATTTTTCCCATTTCAACAGTCTTATGACATTTTGTTGTAAGGCAGCCGTTGAAGAACCAATTTTCATCTTGCAAAAAAGAGCGATCCGAACTATTTACAAAGTGGATCTTGGTGATTCTCTTAAATATGTATTTAAAGAAATCGATATAACGACTCTGCTTTCATTCTATATCCTAGAAAAAGACTTTCTAAAATGGTAATACCCAAATAGGGGTTAGTTAAGACCAGCAAGTTATTTCTTATTGATAGCATACGTTTCTATAATGAGTTACCGAAGTCGGTAACCGAACTTAGCGAGGAAAAAGTGAAAGTCTCCTCGCTAAGAAAGCGTATAACAAGCTTAAAGACTACGTGTAAGACACGCTTGTTTGGCAATGATTTCTTCTACACATGTGACTTCCCTGGTAACAGCTGTATCATTGCTCTAGCTTCATCTTCTTCCTCTCCTATGACATTTCTTTTCAAATAATTTTTATACTAGTTTAAAACATAAGCGCCTCAATTTCACTAGTAATACTATTTTAATTAAAAAAAGCTTTTTTTTCGTTTACCCATTTATATATATATATATATACAACCGAGCTTCATTCTTTAATGTTCCTATTTAGATAAGTATTTTTTTCTCAAGAGCCATTTACAGCTGACCGTTAATCCAGCTCGCGAATGAAGTAACTCTGGCAAAGGCAGCAGGAGACCCAACCTGGCAACCGCGAGCAGACCCGAAGGAAGTGATGCCAATCTGTTGGAAAAGTTGGAATATATACCACATCTACATACATGTTGCAAATAATAATAATTCGACGACCATCACACAACGCCGTCTAGTCTCAAGCTAAGCAGAGCTTGTGTTATGAGTACTAGACAACTGATAAACATACTTATATACTTCTTAATACATACATATTATACATAAATTACACCCAGACACAGAACAAATGATCGTGCTCATCACACAAACATTTGTCCTGGGTGGGAATCGAACCCACGACCTCCGGCATAGCAGTCAGGGTCACTAACTACTATGCTGACAGGCCAGTCGATAATAATAAATCAGTTCGAATTTACCACCAGGCAGTGTGAAATCATTATTAAAAAAAACTTACTAGGATAGGTCTGCCACTCCTGTTGACAGTGAGAGGACCGCCAGAGTCACCGTTGCATGTGCTCCTGCCACCAGCACCGCTCGTGCAAATGTTAGAGCTTTGAACGTGAACGGGGAAGGAAAGTTTGCACACCGTGTTCGTAATCACGGGCATGGTGACATGACTGAGTCCCTGGTTGTTGGAGATACTGGCACCTGTAATCATTAATTTGGATGAATTAGTAGGTATTCATCGTTTTATTGAAGGTTAGGAGAAGGAAACCATCGTGAGGAAACCGGCATGTCCCAGAACCGGAAATTCGAAGACTTGTGACATCCACCAATCCTCATTGGGCCCGCGTGGTGGATTATGGTCCGTTCCCTCTCCTAGAGAGGAGGCCTATGTTCCAGCAGTGGGAACATTAAAAGCTGATGATGATGAGGATTTTATTGATCTCGTAAGAAAAGTAAAAATGTATAAATACTATTCATAGAGTCTCTGACATCGACACACTAATTAAAAGAACAGATCCAGAACATAATTCTGAAAAACTTTTCGTCGGCAATCTCCGAATTTGAAAAAAAATGTATATTCGTTTTTAGTGAATAAAATTAAATAAATTACTTTTTAAATAAAAAGTGAACGAAGTTGACAAAATCGTTATTCTAATTAACTCAATAAGTGACTAATTCATTATTTTCATAAAAACTGTCATGATGAACGAGTTTTTATGCATTAAATTAAAAAAGGGAAAAAAATATTAAGAAAATGCCGATGAAAAATTCTACTTTAACTTTACTTTGTTTATTTACATAAGAGAGAATACAATTTTATTGGAGTCTCTGACCTCCGTGCTAGGGTATTAACTTATGTTACAGAAGCCAGTGCCCACCCCCGGGAGATATACAATTCATTCGTATGCAAACGGAAAATTATTAAAAAAAATAATAGAAAAACAATGGAAATCAAAGATAAAACCAAAAAAAAAGCAAAAAAATATTGACAGTAAGCATGTTACGGTGAGTGAGTGTGTATGGAGAGTAAGTGTGAACTCTATAAAATACTACCACTCCAAAATCAATGGCCGTCAAAGTCTGACACACTCGGTCTATGAGCTATCTGAGGAATCCCTTACCGTCAGCGGTGCGACCGAAGCCAGATGCTGTGGCAATTTCACCGGCGAAGTTCTCGTTGAGCTGACTACCACTGGGCAGAGCGATGACGTTGATGGTGTCTGTTGGTACACAGAAAATTTAATATAAACAAGGGATACCCTAAATATATAGACTATTTGTTTTGTACGCGTAAAACAGGTCTATAAATTAATCTAAACTTTTATTTTCAGGGATTCGTTGATTAATTCTAGAGTATTGTGAAGCAATACACTAATATATAATATGATTAATTTATATTCGTAATAAGCGCTTCAAAATACACTTTCCCGGAAAATCCCTTTTCTAGATTTATGACAAAAAAACGCTCACACAACTGTATAACTGTATGTGAACAAAACATTTTTTACTAAAGCAGTCTACTTTTAGTTGAAAAAATGTTTCTTTTATTCATTTGTAATTTAACGAATACTAAGACTAAGTTTAGTCTGACGTGAAATTACTGTCACTTTATTGTAAAGAAGACAATATAAGGGAACACTTATGCACTGACAGGTCTACTCAAAATACCATCTCAGACAAATCTGCATGGTCATTATGTGATTAGACATCATTAGACCAATACATATAATTATTTACTGTATGGATGTTAAAAGAGACTTTGAGCCCTGAGTTTGTTTCGAAGTTTCTTCTCAGCTAGTCAGCTAGGAAATACCAGACAAATCTAATTCCGAAAAAAAGACGAGTAAAAGTGTTTTTTAAGCCTATTCGCAAGGTAAAGATCATTTATTTATCAAAGACAAAAAAAACAGTGTAAACTATATGAATACAGCTGAAAAAAATATATTGAACTAGCTCTTGTCAGCGGCTTCGCCCGCGTACATAAAATATAGCCTATGTCACTCAGGAGTAAAGCAGCTTTCTATTGTTGCTAATTTTTTTCCAATCGGACCAGTAGTTCCAGAGATTACCTCCTACAAACAAAAAAAATAAAAAAACAAACTTTACCTCTTTATTATATTAGTGTAGATGTAGATTGAATAAAATTTTGGCTTTCTTACAAAAGTAAGTGAGATTTAATAGACCTCCCATTTTTCTTCAAATTTCTTCTAGAATAGAGTGACAATTATGAAAATTTCATAATATTGCCATATAACAATATTTGCTTAATCGTCACTTATGATTTCTAAGAAAAATTTTCACAACTTCTTCCAAAAATTTCTACGCTTCTTATTCAACTGGGCTTAACTTTTCGTCGAAACTAGATATTCAATTTATTAATAAGCCAATTGTTTGAAGTATGACAGTATAAAAATCTTAAAAATAAAAAAGAATAGTACTTACTTGAGAGGGCAACGTTATTTGGCAGTCTGATCATGGCAACATCGTTACGGACCAGGCTAGGGCTCCACCTTCTGTGCATGATAACATTAGAAGTAACTATCCTGGTGCCTCCACTGAACAAACGAGTTGAACCAAGGACAACAGTAAAACTACTGGCCTGGTTTCGACCATCGTACCAACAGTGAGCAGCGGTAACTACGCGGTTTGGTCGCAGTAGGGAGCCTCCGCAAACACCCTGACGTCCATCCAAGTTAATGAGAAGACCAGCCTGCAAATAATTATTGAAATTGATTACTTGATATTTAGGTGTACATATTTATGTAGGCCGACATGTAAAGGTAAGAAATATTTTCAATATTTACAGACTACTACTATATGAAAAACTTTTTATTTATGCTCTTGGATAAATACCCCATAAAAAAATGCTCATCATCAGCCTTTTTAATGTTCCAACTGCTGGGACACATGCCTCCTCTCTGAAATAGGGAATGGGCTGTAATCCACCACGCGGGCCCAGTTCGGATTGGTGGATATTACATGTCATAGAATATAAAAAAAATGCTCAATATTTTATTATTTTTGCGAACGCCGAATGACGTTCGCTTGGGGATTAACGAGTTAGGCCAAGGTATGATTATGCACTAGCATTTTTGTGTAACGAAACTGATGGATTGATTACCTGGTGAGGGAACTGGCCGGGATTTGAGAGAGAACCACCAACGATTCTAGAATTGGCCTCTTCCTGCTCCTCAGCCAGGCGGATTCTTTCAGCAGCCGGAACACCAATCTTCGACAAGTATCCGTAAGCGGTGATGTCTTCTAGATCAACGACATCCTCGAAGTTGATGTATTTAGCGGAGGCGGCCGCCGTCAGAGCCAATAGTGTCAATATTAAGAACTTCATGTTGTCACTAACGATACACGCAACTGAAATTTTTTTTCTTGGCACGTATTTATAAACAATTTTATGATAGATAATTTCAAAGTACAACTGATAATCTTTTATGTTATCAATTGAATGCAAACTGCAGAATACCTAATGAGTTCATAATTTTAGCCAAAAATCACATCCTCTGTTGGTCATAGGTCTTTTCCAAGAGTTGCTAGATTTTTACCGTTACCGCAACCCTTACAAGGTCATCGGTCCACCTTATAGGAGGCCTACCAATGCTACGTCTTCCGGAACGTGTTTTTTTTTAAATTAAAACGATGATCCTGCCGTCCCGAAACGTGGTTACCATCCCGGATCCTTTCGGCTTCCGTTCTGCAAGGAGTGTTACCTGCCCATTGTCACTTAAGTTTGGCGTTCCTTCGTCCTATGCTGTTTTTCTTGATTCGGTCACGTAAGGAAACTTCGAGCATAGCCTTTTTCATTACCATTTGGGTGACTTTAAGTCTTCAAATGAGGCCCATTGTAAGCGAGCACATTTCGGAGCCATATTTCTTCACTGGCAGCAAGCACAGGCCATAGACTTTCATCTTGAGACTGTGGTATGTTAGACGAGAAGATACCACTCATCTTCCTGAATGCTGCCCAGCCATGTCGGATTCGATGATTGACCTCTTTATCGAAGTTAAACTTAGCCAACTAGACCATCTAATCAAATTTAGCCATCCAAAACTTCAAGTGTTGTAAAAAAAAAAAATGTATCGTCCACTCCTATTAATCTTAATAGGAGTGGACGATACATTTTTTTTTCAACAACCCTTCCACACGGCTAGGCAAAGGCCTCCCCCAAGTCCTTCCAAATCATAAAATACATAATCTTGGCTAGAAGGCTAGTACAATTTATATTCGATCTTAACCTTTGTTTTACAACTGAGAACCTCTGTTTTATATTATTTCTGAAAACAAGTCATAAGTATTTTTACCAAATTTTCAAATAGGATTTTCTTTTTACCAATGGATACAAACTTCCATTTTCATTACAATATCCAAGAAGTAAAAATCACCCCTCTTATATACCCTTCATATATTGCCACTTATATAGCATTATAGTATCATAGGTTAATAATTCAAATCAGCCAGAACCCCACCATATAATTATGTACTTAATGTAGGAGCAGAAAGCATATACCATGAAAACCGATTAAGTCAATATGTGCACTGGATTGGAAATTTCAATATATTGCCAACTAATATCATTTATGTTCTAGACATGTAGAAAATTAGTTGTCAACAAACCATGGCACACACATCGATACACATTTCAAGGACGTGGAATTATTGTTACTGCTAATATGATAAATTTTCTATCAATAAGTTTTGAGATTCGAACTTACCGTCCAGGTCGCTAGATCTAACGACACCAGGTTCTCTTTCAAGCTTATTCAAATCTTGCGTAGGAATGTTTACCACAACAAACTACGGTCCATGCAAATCTTGAAAGCTAACCTTGAATAAGTAAACACCATATTGACAGATGTTTTCCAGGAAACTATTTAAAATGCCTTAAAAGACCCATTGTGGCCATTTGAGCGATATATTTTTTTCCTATTAATGTCACCAATTTTATACTTTCATGAAATCAGAATCGATTTTTTTGTTATTTCTAACAAAATAGCCTCCAATTCAAACTGTGACGTTATTTTTGCTCCATCCTGTATAACTAGGCCTATTATTGTTTTGAACAGATAAGAGTTTGTTTATACATTAATTGAGGGCAGTCATCGAGTCATCAGTATTTTTAAAACTATATATTTGGTATCGATATCTATAACCATGATAACGAATGGGCACAGCACAATTATGGAGGTAAATCCCCTCTTTCAGTAGGGAGTAGGAGTAGTTAGAGAAGCGCCAAGGCATCCTCACTTTCCACCTAACACAGAACCACAGGTAGTATTCACACGAATTTTGTAAAGTTCGTTTTCATTACTCATACTCTGAAAGTAGGTGTAAAGTTGCCTGCGGACAGGGTTGGAAGAAGTACTTTTACTCCCTATGGAGTTTTACTTTACAACTGACAGTTGTTTTTTTAATATTTAGACAACAAATATTTAAAAAAAACTAGTTCTATTTTGACATTTCTATTGAACCGTGACCCGAATTTTTATACTGCCAGTGCAATTAAAATGACATAGAGATAGAAATAATTTAAGTTAACTTTATTTTAATTTACTTTCAACTATTTCATTAAAACTATTATTATATTTGAGAAAAATGTTGACCTGACCAATTTTTACAATGATAAAATGAAAAATATTGACTGAATAGCCAGACGATGACTAAAAAAAAAAAGGCGGGTAAAGTCTCTCTATAATCTGTGGCCGATTTGGTCTTTCTTGATTTTTTTTTCGAGGTGTAGAGTTTTATTTACATTTTGCTAAATCTCTGTTATAAGAAATTTGTATTAACACGATAAGTTCATCAGCTTCAGTTAAAAATTTAACGCAAGATTCTTTTTTTTTTCGTCAAGATTCTTTAAGTCGAAAACGCGACGACGAGTTGTGGATTTTAATGACATTTCTTTGAGGTATGTCAGAAAAGTCAGAAAAATAGGGTACAGTAGTGCTGATACTTGCTAGGGTGAACAGGAATGCCAAAGACAACTGAAGGAACACAAAAGTAAAGCTATGATAAATCAATATGTTACCCGTTATTCTGACTGTGAAGACTACGACTCACTTTATTGTTTTGCAAGTGGGGTTGGTTTTAAGCATTTCGTTATAATGCTAGAGGAATCATGCGCTGTGCTCACTAGCATCAGTGGAATGATGCCACATTGGGCATAAAAACTCCCCCGCAAAAGGTAATTATTTAAAATAATTTAAAATAAAAAACACCTAATTTGTGACGCGGATAGTGCTACACAATTCACTACTTGTTGCAATAACAAAAACATTAGGCTTTTTATCGTTGCTACTATTGATTCAAAAGGCCACGATGATATAATTAAACAATTTTAGAAGAAATATGTTGTGATGATACTAATACTAATAAGTGGAACCAGCAGTGAAGTAGGTGTTTTTTGGGTTTAGAGTTTTAATTAATAAAAATAATGACGATAGCAATGGGCATTATATTGTGACTGTTTGCTCTGATTGTTATTCTGCATTGGCTGGAGTGTGAGGGCTTTAACCAAACGCCTGTGGCCTCCTCAATGCCTAGCATTACTGCTAGGCAGAAGGCGTAAGTATATTTAAGTATTATCATTAGATAGTATAAAACAAAGTCGCTTCCCGCTGTCTGTCCCTATGGATGCTTAGATCTTTAAAACTACGCAATTGATTTTCATGCGGTTTTTTTGCATTAGATAGAGTGATTCTAAAGGAAGATTTATATGTATAATATATATATTTAATATCAGCATTGTACCCGTACGAAGCTGGGGTTTGTTATAAAGATTATGTATTAGGTACTTATCATAATGTAGTTAAATATCTAACCTGAAATAGAAGTATCTTGTGATCGTGTTTTTTTCGCATCAAGTCATTTCCTCGCTGAGCTGGGGTGAAAAGTTACATGTTGCACTCGAGTGCAAAGATTTTACACCTTGTGCTCTTTTGTTTCTCTCGCTAACGCTTGGGGTTGAAATTTTAGAATCCTTCGCTTGCTCGGTCAAAATTTAGCAAGCGGTTAAAAAGCAACATACATTTAGATGTAAGACAAGTAACTATTACATGACAAAAAATCGTTTTAAATAGAGCTTGATCGCTCGAAGGCCTATTGTATATACGTCTTTTCAACTTGGAGAACTTGAAAAACGCTAATTATCGTAGTGTAAGTGTACACACGGGTGTACAAAATTCATTTGGGCGAAAATTTTAGTTATTATATGTTTTTTTTTTAATCCGGAATATATATGTTTTTTTTTATTCAAATTTCTAAAAAACGTGCAGTTACGTAATAATAATACCCCCCGCGTACAAGGGGTTAATAGGGATCAAAGATTGTTTGCATTCATTACTTGATGATTAATAAAATAGATTGATTAATATTAAAAAAAAAATGATTTATTTATATTATCGTTTCGTAGATTACCTGTGTAATGAATTAATTTTATCTATTTAAGCCACTTTGTAGTGGATTCAAAACATAATAATTGACATATTTACACAAAATCTGTACAGGTTAAATGTAGTAAAAATATCTTAGGAAATTTGTTTTCACAAATTCCGCAGTCTTTCACAGTCATTTCATTCTTTCTTATCCAGTAATAAATGACCTTTATTTTGTTTTTGCGATAGATATATTAGCAAATAAAAACTAACACCCGACTACTTAAAAACACGCTCTAAAAAGTACGAAACAAGAAAACACTCTCCAATGAAATTACTTAGTATGTACAAACTATTAAATATTTACCGTTATTAAATAAACTAACTTACACATATTATTATATTTTAATATATTTTCAATTTATAATATTGATAGAGAAATGTTTTAAGGATAAAGCCGTGGTCGTATACCACTTTTTTTAATTTATTATTCTTATGGCATACGACCACGGCTTTATCCTTAAAACATTTCTCTATCAATATTATAAATTGAAAATATATTAAAATATAATAATATGTGTAAGTTAGTTTATTTAATAACGGTAAATATTTAATAGTTTGTACATACTAAGTAATTTCATTGGAGAGTGTTTTCTTGTTTCGTACTTTTTAGAGCGTGTTTTTAAGTAGTCGGGTGTTAGTTTTTAAACTTTATTTTTATTTAACATATTTCGGAGTTCTAAATAGGTTAATCTTGGGTTCATTGATTTCTCAATCTTTCCAACTCCGGGTAAAAAAGATGTGAATTATATACAATCAGCCCATGAATACAGGTAAAGTCACAAGCAAATACTAGTAATATATATATATTCAAAATGTACAAGTAAAGCGCTTTCAAATGATACCAAACACGGCATATTTATCTTAACTTTATTTTTTTACTTCGTATGTTTTGTCCGCTAGAGGGCGCCACATTAGATTTTGTGAAATCCCATATAGCCTATAACCAGCGGACAATTAAGACGCTTCTAATGATATGTCATTTGTCGAATTCTGATAAGTAGTTTAGAAGTTACGAGGGAACAGATGAACATCCATACCCACATACATACATACATACATACATACATACATACATACAGGTCACAAGAAAACAAGAAAGCCGTGGTCGTATACCACTTTTTTTAATTTATTATTCTTATGGCATACGACCACGGCTTTCTTATTTTCTTGTTTCGTACTTTTTAGTAGTCGGGTGTTAGTTTTTAAACTTTATTTTTATTTAACATATTTTGGAGTTCTAAATAGGTTAATCTTGCCTATAACCAGCGGACAATTAAGACGCTTCTAATGATATGTCATTTGTCGAATTCTGATAAGTAGTTTAGAAGTTACGAGGGAACAGATGAACATCCATACCCACATACATACATACATACATACATACATACAGGTCAAAATCATAACCCTCCTTTTGCTTCGCCGTAGTCGGGTAAAAATCATAACCCTCCTTTTGCTTCGCCGTAGTCGGGTAATTAATGTAACCTATTTATTTAAACTATTACGTTCAAATTATAATAAATGCATTAATTAGCTTGTTTATTGCTTGTTTGTTTGTTTGTTTGTTGCAATTTAAATCATAAAATGTGAAAAGCTTTAACCGTATTTATTATTGTTCATAGGTTATACTGACATATTTTTTTCAAAATGTGAGAAGATATCGCTTTTTCAAATTATAATTTCTGCAGCTATGTCCAATAGAAAAAGTATTTATTCGGTTTTACCAGTAAATTTTAACTGAATTTATCTTGATCCCGTAAACTGCTTACTGCTAAAACTAGATAAATGCATTTGCCTTTATAAAAATATTAAATAAGAAAATATTATAGTTTAGTAGTTAGTTCAACAAAAATGTACATAGGTAGTTCAGTAGTCATAAAAGTATAACTTATTTTTTTTCTTGGGAAAAAATAATCTAATGACCAATCCCACCCTTTTTTGGCGGGAAACTTCATTAATTATTTTCATTTAGGGTAAATTAAAGTTAATAAAAAAAAAGGAAAATTTAAGTGTTATATGTAATTTGTTTTGTTCAACACTTCTGTAAAAAAGTTTTAGAAATCTTATCCAATACTACCTTCTGCCAGCGGTTTCGCCTGCATGAACATAAGTTTCTCCATACAAATGTTGGATCTCCATCTTTCTTAATCCTCGTCTACTTTTATGATGTAGTAGGAATAAAAAAAATGGTAGTTATAGATGTTTGTAATGACGAAAAACTAGAAACTGCAACGTACAGTGACCTCTGAAAAACCCTATACAAAAGTACTTCTGAATATAATTTTCTACCAGAAATTTGAATTCTTCCTGAACTTTTAATTCCTATGTGGCGAAATAGATGTCGCTACAATTTCTGTTCTCAAGTGTTAGTCTAGCCCACGAAAAGTACATTATTTTTATTTTATCTAAGCTTAAAGATGTAATGCCATTTACAATTATCTTATATACTGATAGTAACTGTATTTAATCGAGAACGTTATCACAAATAATTAAGACAAAAAAGACAATAAAAAACAAAGTTATCTAGAACGTCACGATTTGCCGCAAGATTAAAAAAAACCTATCCTAGTGTGTATGTAGCGAGGAGGAGTGCCAGGCAGTCGCCTCCTTCTGCGAGGCAGTAATGCTAGCAAAGGAGAAGGCCTGCCGCATCAGGTAAAGGCAATGGCTTTGCCGTAGTTGCCACCGCCACGATTCCAATCCCGATTTCCGGCCACCGTAGGCACATGTTTGCTGACGGCGAGCAATGGGTAACCTGCTGTCCGGTCGTCTAATAACAGTCCCGGCCCAGCCCGAGTCATCGACGGCGCGCACTGTTCCCGCGCACCTCAAGGAGTTGTCAGCACACTGTAGGGACGAAACCTCCTAGGACAAAGGGTCGATGCGAAAGCGTATTACCGGGGCCCTAGGATCAAGGCAAGGAAGGGACAGGGTAGGTTTGTTTAGTTAGTAAGAGTCTGATACCGTTTCCCGCTCCACTCAAGAACGGGATTCGTCATTCGATGATTTTTACCTACAATTAAAAAAAACCGGGTACAGTACCATCTCTCGGAAAATTGGGTTACTAATTTATATATGGGGTACTGGGCTCTGTGACGGACGAAAAACTCCGGAACCCGACACGCTCGTCGACGTGGCCTGACACGCTCTTGGCCCATTTTTTTTAATATACTTTAATTGGTACTATAAACAACAGTATTTGTAATCACGAAAAAAATCCAAAACTCAGGGATTATCTCATACACACATCATTACACACATTATATATACACACATTATCTCATACATATACCTTATGTATATACCCATTTACCATGGTATTGAAACAAGCATAATCTAAACTGAATTTTGTGTTTTTGAATAGAATAGAATAAACTTTATCGAACACCAAAATCATACCGAAATAGTAAAAATTTAACAGAAACCATTTTGTTGTTAGTTTGATGTTTAATAATAAAAGGCTGCGCACATCGTCAAATGTCAGCAAAACCGTAGTAGGGACACATACCTACATAAGGACCGACACCCACTAATTCCTGGGAATTTTTAAAAGAGTTACCATGGTCCTGAAACACAAAGGGTAACCGCAAGACACAATGACATGTTGGTTTTCAAGGACGTTCTGGCTTCACACTAAAGCAGGAGAAGCTTACTTCATTACATAATCCTAAAGATTAGATAGCTTAAAGCGTGTAGGTCTGTACATAAAACTGATATTTAAAAGAAATGATTATTTACTTAATTGATATCTTTGGATCAACGTGAGCTCATTCAGCTTGTTTGTCAATATACGAGTTTAGAAAGCTTTAAAATAACAAGACGAATGAAAATGCATTTAGAAACTCAGAACTTCATACTTGAAAGGAGAACACCACAGGCCTGGAGCAGAGGTGTGGCGTTACTCTTCTTTAAGAAGCGACTGTGCTCTACTTATGAATTACAAAAATATCTCACTTTTGGGCATGACATGTCTACATTGTATTCTTCTAGAGACTACACCGACTCGATTGGACAGCGTTTTGGAAGCGAATATCTACTCCTCCACACACTACAGTACGTCAATACGATCTTAGTGGAATGGTGACAGCGACTGTCGCACCCCAGAGCTGGGCATGCCACGATTATGACCGTGAGTCTCCTCTTTGAGGGGTGCGTCGATTCGTCACTCGACAGTTATTCAGGACAAAGTATTTGATTAACTGGGTATTCAAATAAAATCCTTAATATTTTCTTTAGATCGGTTTGATGGTCGATCGAGAAATGTTTCAAGATAATTTGCGTTCTTTCTGCCGATGGTACGACCAAAAGTTTTCAAAATTTTTAAGCATCGAGGTAGTGAACTGTCACGCTCATAATTTATCGATCTCAAAAAATGTCAAGTTAATGTATTCGAGTAATTGTTATTCGAGCTAACGTCATTCGATTTCAAGTAGGAAACCCTCTTTGAAGAGTGGCTGGAAAGAGAGTACAAAGTGTTTACCTTTTGCATGACACAGGACCTCACCAGACATGGAAAAATCGGAAGATTCTTGACTTTAATTCGTGCGAAAGAAACGCCCCGGTAAAACCATTCTGTTGACCGGAGGACATAACCGTATCCTCATAGGGGTAATTGGCTGTAGTGAAGCAGCGGACACTTTCTTCTGCAAAGCAGTAACGCTAGCGAAGGAGATGATTGCACGCGTTAAGGAACGGATTTTCTGAAGCCCCAACTGCCCAGATCCAGACCCTAGCAATGTATAACATTGTGATTCCGTAAGTAATTTGCAGTCTGCATTTCTTGCAGCAAAATAGGATTGGAACTCAAAGCAGGTGTTGATATCTACCTTTGTTTGTATGCAATCAATTTTCATTCAATACCATCCTTGACAGTTATCCAATGGATTAAGATTGTAATAAAAATTTTAATCGGCTTAATTTCTTTTTGCTCACGCTTCATTTTGGCATTATCTATACCATATCAAGTAGACAGAGAACAAATTAAGGTGATTACACAGTATCAAGTATCCGAAGTATCAAACTTTATTTAACTTGTGTTTTTACCTATGCTATGATTAATTTAGATGTATGCGGTTTAGGTGTAGGCGGCCAATTTTTCGGTATTTCACAAGTTGCATTTTGGAGTGTGCACGTAAATTGCATGATATGATTCCTTCATCTCATTACTACCATCGCACCATATAGCGTTTATCAATCCTTCCGTTGTGGAAACCTCTGCGGTCCGGACTAAGCATTTTGCCTCCTCGTTTATACCACGTACATCGAAGGACTAGAACAATTTGCCTGCTGTGACCTTCCTAACTGATTATAATTTAGGTGTTTCAAGGTTAGGGTGAATAGGCACTTAATTAATTAGTGCACCTCACCGTTAACGATTGCATCACTACTCACCATCTGATGGAATCGCCGTCAAGCACCAGTTATCAATGAAAAAAAAAGCGATTTTGATCTTGTTTTAAAAATTCTTATCAATTTGGTCTATATACCTATATGAAACACCTTTTTTACATACCAGTATTATGCGAATATATATTTTAATAATAATCTCTATTTATTTAGAACTGAAATCCATGTGAGTGTTAGTAACAATATTCTTAAGATATACGGAATATAATGTAATATAATAATCATACAATCTACCCATAAGTATTCCCACCCAGTGCGCCTGTATGAGACAGTTGTAGCAGATATAATTATCATATATTGCAAAATACTGTTTTTTTATGGTAGATAAAAATCATCCAATGACGAATCCCGCCCTTGGGCGGAGCAGGAAATAGTATCAGACTCTTACTGACTAAACAACCTACTCAATTCCTACGTTGCCATATATACCAGGGCCAGAGCCTTCCTTTCAGTCGCGAACCCTTGGCCCCAGTTGGCTTCAACCCTTCTGCAGGGTCCCTACGGTTTGCTGACAACTCCTTGAGGCGCGCGGGAAAAGTGCGTGCCGTCGACGAATGGGCTTAGTCCGGTTGCAAAATACTGTTGGTGCTACCGCTCTTTGAAATACTGATGCCACATTTTGACACACTTCCGCTATGGAAGTTGTCAACGCGCTATTTGTGATGCACTAAAGTAGTGCGGCAATCTAAGAGCACTCTGAAACCATTGTCATATTGAATATGCAGGTCGTTTTTATTTGATCGGTTAATGCCAAGAAAAACATCATTCCAATCACATTATATACTTACAAGTACATATTTTCGTACACAACTACATTTAAATATTTATCGGTTAAATCAAATGATTAAATTAATGGATTTTTTGGATAGATCAAACAATTGCGTAACTTGTATGGCCTTATCTTAAAATCATCTAGTATAAATACGCAGCAAAGTTTTACGTTAAAAAAGACTTCTTCAATATCGACATAATGAAAGTCTTGGCACTGGCATTGTTGACTCTAATAGCGGTCACTTCCGCTAAATACATAAACTTCGAAGATGCCATTGATTTAGAAGACATCACCGCTTACGGATACTTGTCGAAGATTGGTGTCGCGGCTGCCGAAAGAATCCGCCAAGCTGAGGAGCAGGAACAAACCCAGTCCAGAATTGTTGGTGGTTCCGCCTCAAGTCTTGGCCAGTTCCCTCATCAGGTAATACATTACTTTCAATTTTCGTTAAGTTTGCTCCTGAACTGTGTTATATGGGTGAGCCAATGACATGTTTACTTTCTTCATATTTGTAGAGTTATCTCAAACTACCAATTCTATACTTATTTCGATAATTTTTTGCAGGCCGGTCTCCTCATAAATTTTTCTGGTGGTCAGGGCGTCTGTGGAGGCTCTCTAATTAGAGCGAATCGCATTCTTACCGCTGCGCACTGCTGGTTTGACGGTCAAAACCTTGCCTTTAGCCTAGTCGTGGTTCTTGGTTCAGTCACATTATTTTCAGGTGGTACCAGGGTGACAACCTCAAATATTGTTATGCACAATAACTGGAACCCCCACCTGATCCGTGATGACGTAGCTGTGATCAGGTTAGATTCTAACATAGGCCTCTCAAGTAAGTACAGTAATAATACAGTAGCCATAATTATATCAATCCGCTTCAAAATTACTTAACTTTCAATCTCCTGCGTTTAACAATGCACAAAATTTGAAAAACTATTGAATAGTAAAACTTAAAGAAAAAAAATAGTATTTAAAACGTTTTTTTTTTTCATTGTTACCCAAGTTGGTTTAAGGAAGGCCTATGTCCAACAGTGGGCGTCTTTTGGCTGAAATGATGATGATGATGACCCAAGTTAGCTACATTCAATGCAAAATAATATGAAATAATAAAAATACGCACGGTTACGCCTTTTATAGCCAGAAGAGGCGATAGTATGTAACAGTAAATTTTTTCTGGATAGTTAATTCTAAAATAGTTTTTATTTTCTTATTGAAAAGTATAAAATAACAATAATTGTGTACTCAACAGACAACATTGCACTCATAGCTCTGCCCAGTGGTAGTCAGCTAAACGAATGGTTTATGGGAGAAAACGCTATCGCATCAGGCTTTGGTCGCACCAGTGACGGTAAGAAGAATAAAATCGGTCATACCATTTTAAATTTAAAGTTTAAATTGAAATTTATAACATTTTTTATTTTATAGATGCATCAGGAGCTATCACTATCAACCAAAGTTTGAACCACGTTACCTTGCCTGTGATATCGAATGTCGTATGCAGATCTTACTTTCCACTCATCATCCAAGATTCCAACATTTGCACAAGCGGTGCTGGTGGCAGAAGTACATGTAACGGAGACTCTGGAGGTCCACTTACTGTCAACAGGAATGGCAGGCCTATCTTGGTTTGTTAATTGAAAATAATTATTAAATCTCATTCTAGCTTACTTAAAACATATTCTAGTCAACACGATCTTTTTACAACTTGTCCAATACAAATTGTAGTATATTATGATTAATCATTTCCAACAGATCGGTATCACTTCCTTTGGGTCTGCGCGCGGTTGTCAGGTTGGATCTCCAGCTGCCTTTGCCAGAGTCACATCCTACGTCAACTGGATCAACGGACAACTGTAATCGAGTTATATTAAGCAGCCGAGTTGTATTAACAATTTTAATAAAAACTGTCTCAATTTCACCCAAAATTATTTATTTATTTAAATAATACTTTTTGTGATGAAATCTTCTTACTTTCGAGTGTATTGTTAATATATTTTTTTATTTTATTAAAGATATTTAAGTGTTAAAGGTTTGTTAGCTTAAGGGACTAAGTGTTTCTCATTGACTTTTATTTTTGCGATAGACACGCACTTTCATGGACACTATTTGTCAAAATACTGAAAAGTTAAAACAATAGTTGGCATATAATGCCAACCTAACGATGTAGCAAACTTTTATTTAACAAACTCTTGAAATATATAGTGCTTCATTTGTTTTTTTTTTACATTTTAAGAAAGCTTACAGATTTATATTATTATAACTAAACTAATAAATTACTTAATCGCTGATTAAAAGCTTCCATTGACATATACTAAAATTATTGTTTTATTTGAGCAGTTTGCATTTTCGTTGCCTATATAACACCAAGATCCTTCCACCAAGAGACTTCGCCCATATCTCTATATTAAACCTTGTATGTAGAATCAATTATAGACTTCTGAGGCGTAAAATACATATAAAAACGTTTCCAAACATTCAAGTCTGTTAAGTCTATAATATTCTTCAAACTTATTCAAATCGGCTTGCATAGATGTGTATCGGAAACGTTTTTAATAATTTTATAGATCTTCATATCGTCAGCACAAACTAAAATATAACTATTTTCAAAACAATATTTCACGTCAGCAATGAAAAGAGCAAATAACAGAGATCCTAAAATCGATCCCTGAGGAACTCCTGAGGAGATGAAACTCCATTTAGATGTGTAACCCTGATGAACAACAGCCTATGTTCTGTTTTCAATTTAAATTACGTTGTGGAGAAAAATAAACGCTTTTCCGCCTCGCTTCGGACCATAGCCATAACGCGGGAGGTCGCCACCGTCAATCCCCAAGAAGACACGGCGGTGCACCGCTCAAGCCCTCAAAGTATGCTTCACCTGCACCGTGTCCCCCAGGAAGTCTGCACATTACAAGTTACAAGTGACACCTGGGTGTTTCTTCCCCTTGATTCCATGAGGGTGCGCGCTCAGTGAGAACCTACATCATACTGAAGATAGGAACAGCAAAGAGACTCGCCTCTTTTACCGTTATAACTGTGGTTTATCCAAACCCTAGGTTAGGTAGTAGGTAGGTTGGTAGATTTTACTACAATAGGTATACCTAGAGTGAGAGGCAGTAATAAAATAGAATATTGTTTCTATGCTCTTAGGGTAGTTTTATTGAGAACTATATGAATCAATAGTGACCACATAGCTAACCTGAGAAAATTCTTGTCTTTATTCGCTGGCTTGAGAAGAAGTTTTTTCAATTTATTGACACATTCGTACGAGCACTTTGCTCCTTGTAGAAAGAAAATAACTAAATATGAAATATAAATTTAAAAAAAATATTCATAAGAAGTAACGATTGCTTTATTGATATTATACTGATATTTTCTTCTGTCTAGTTTACAGTTGACCATTGATCCAGCTGATGAAGGAGGTGACCCTGGCGAAGGCAGCGGGAGATCCGACCTGGCATCCGCGGGCAGATCCGAAGGAAGTGATACCGATCTGTTAAGAAGTTTTGAAAATTAATGCCAAATAAAGTACATTTAATTCGCATTTAATAACTGTATGCCATACAGATCAAACATATTACGAGATTTTAAAAAGAATCAATGAAAATAAATGTAAAATTTACGTACCAAGATAGGCCTGCCACCCCTGTTGACAGTAAGAGGACCACCAGAGTCACCCTGGCATGTGCTCCTGCCACCAGCACCGCTCGTGCAAATGTTGGAGTCTTGGAGAATAAGGGGGAAGGAAGATCTGCACACCGCATTCGTGATCACGGGCAGTGTGACGTGCCTCAAACCCTGATTGTTGGTAATGGCACCCGAGGCACCTGTTGAAATTAATGTGTTGATTAATCGATTTAGAAAACAAACAAAACCTCAGCAACAATAACTGCTTGTCCAAATCTTCTTACCGTCAGCGGTGCGACCGAAGCCAGATGCAATGGCGTTTTCACCGGCGAAGTTCTCGTTGAGCTGTGCACCACTGGGTAGAGCAATGACGTTGATGGTGTCTGTTGGTCCACAAGTAAGTAATAATAGTTACTTTCAATCTTAAAAATTATAGATGTAGAGTTATACTTAGAATTGTGCTTATTATGATTTATTTATACTTACTTGAGAGAGGAACGTTGTTTGGCAGTCTGATCATGGCAACATCGTTACGAATATTGCTAGGATTCCAGCTGCCGTGCATAATAACATTGGAGGTCGCGACTCTGGTGCCACCACTGAACAAACGGTTGGAACCAAGGACAACAGTAAAGCTAGTGGCCCGGTTTTGCCCATCCCACCAGCAGTGAGCAGCGGTAACTACGCGGTTAGCTCTGAGAAGGGAGCCTCCGCAGACACCCTGACCACCACTGAACTGCGCGAGAAGACCAGCCTGCAAATTAATTACCGATGTAATAAATATTTAATCATTTACGTACTTGCGTTCTAGAATTTTGTGTTTATTATTGATTCGTAACTGTTAAAATAATAGTAATTATGGCAATAAATTAATAATTTTGATTAGACTTTTTATATCAAATTTCAAGTCAGTTAATGTGAGAAATGAGAGTCCTTCATGCAATCTGCAAAATTCACGAAATGGTTCTATTGGGGGTAGTTCTGAAAACAAATATTGACAACCTTTATTATTAAAATTAATATGTTTATCAGTTGTTTCGTACTTCATAACACAAGTTTTCCTTAGTTCGAAATAAGGTGGCGTTGTGTGAAAGTTGCAAAAAAAATTAGAAGGAAACTTTAGGACATGCAATTCTATCATTATATATCTTACATGTACATCAATAAATATGTATAAGATAGAAAGAAGAACATTTACTTAGATTCGCACAGGACAAGCATAAAGACTTGTTTCAGATATCACTGTGCAGTTGAGCATAATAAAAGTGATAAATTACCTGATGAGGGAACTGCCCTACGTTTGAGGCTGAACCCCCGACGATTCTGGAAATAATGTCTTCCTGCTCCTCAGCTAGGCGGATCCTTTCAGCGAGAGCGACACCATGCTTAGACAAGTATCCGTAAGCGGTGATGTCCTCTAGATCGATGACATCCTCGAGGTCGATGTATTTAGCGGAGGCGACCGCCGTCAGAGCCAGTAGTGCCAGTGCCAAGAACTTCATGTTGCCGATATCGATTTATCCAACTGACAATTTTGTTTTTGTGATGCGTATTTATACTAAATTCATTGATAATGATTGCAAGTAAATCCTGAGGAATGCGATAATCTTCTAAGTTATCTGTCGATGCACACTAGGGCATTCAAATATCGGAAGTTTTCAATACCGGTATTAAAGTCATCAATACCGCAATCACGGTATTGAGCATAAGTTCAAATTTCGACATTAATAAAATCATTATAATGCAAATAGTTATTTACTAAAAATCTTCCAAATAAAGAGGATATTCTCAAGTCGTCTAATTGTATTTTTTTTTAACTTGATCGCTCCGGATAATATTCAGTAATATTTTAATCAAATGTTAACCGTTTTTGATGTTTTTTTTTTTGTTTTGGAAGAAAGTGTCTCTTGGTTATACCTTTTAAAACGTTATTTGGTGATCATTTATCCATTTAGGTAACTGTTTAGAATTTTTTTGGTAGTAAAATAGGTACCTACTTTTTTGGTTGGTGTTAAAATACAAGCCTTTTTATTTTTCATTGCTACCCCAATGTGTGATACCTATATTATTGGATAGGTATTTAAAAATGATTAGAGGTCCTGTATTTTTTTTTTGATAATTTTCGTTCCAGAAGTAAAAAACAATGCGCCCCTCCCCCTCCCCCCTCTAACGTTTTAACCATAAGTTTAGAAAATATGAAAAAATCTATAATTAATAATTTTGAACTTAAGAAAACACATTTGATAAGGTAAACAGTTTATGAATATTTTTCAAAAATATTTTTTTTGAACTAAGTTTGTAATTTAACCGTACATGAAAGCGTTTTTTTTTTTCATCTTAATTATCATATTTTATTATTCTGAACATATCTTCTTTCAAATTAAAAAAAAAAAAATTAAAATCGATTCACGCAATCCACAATTACTGCCGAGTACAGCGCCTTCTCTTGGAAAATTTGGTTACTATTTTTTACATAATAATAATAAATTTTTATTGTTCAAAAAATTTTTCACATATTTAAATGACACTAGTATCCACACTAGGATGCTCCTTGTCGTGGTGAGTTTTCATCAAAAACCTAATTTTGTGAAAAACCTGCGACATATAGATACTTGATCTTAATACAATTAAATGAATTTTGGAATTTTAAACTATTACAGTATAGTATATGAGTGTAGTGTAATGAGTGAATGAGTTTAGTTGGTTTAGACCAAGCGAATACCGAAAAGTAAAAACATTATCAAAGTGCATTGTCGTCTAATCTGTCTTTGTGTTTCACAACTCAAATACACAAAGACTGATTACCGAGAGATGTTTATTAGTAACTTCTCTGTACCTTCATAGTCCCTTACTGCAAGGAATTTAGCGAGATCCGTTTATATTTTACTTCTGCTCATGGATAAAAGACATATATAATTGTTGACCTTGCCGTCGGTAAATGGTCCCATATAGCTGAAGCTGCTACGGCCAAATAAAAGTTTCCATTTGGGTTTATTTCATTTTGGTATGTCCGCACTCCTAAGAGACCGTAGTTTGGGGTGCGTTACGCAGCTATGCATTTTTGTGGTACTGATGCTCACGTAAAACTCCAGTCTCCTTATACAGAGTGTCCGACGAGTAGAACAGTCGTTTCCTGAAAAACACCTTTAAAAGAGCCTTTGTGCGCGTCCTGCGTTCATTAGGTAAGTTTTGTGGACCCTACCCCAAACAATTATGCAATAGTTGAAGACCGATTGGCAGAGTTTACAATAGAGCATCTTCAAAGGAGTTATTAGCTAGTCTAACCATTTAAAAAAAAATGTGTTGTAGCTTTTTAACTCGGCCGCTTACATTGCATTGCTATTTGGTTAGTCCAGCTGAGATCTTGGTTTATGTGGACGCCAAGGTATTTTATGTAGTCCACTAGCTTTCGAGCTAGTGGACTACATAAAATACCTTCATGTGCACTTTGTGCAGTTCAACTACCAGATGACTTGGACAGGATTTACGAATGTTAACGCTGAAATTAACAACTTTGGACTTAACCCTAAAGGTTAGAAGGTTATGGATTAACCAATATGAATTCCCAAGTTTTATCATAACAGATCAGGGCAGTGTCATCAGCATAAGCAAATATTTTTGCTTGAACCAAGTCCAAAGTGCAGAGGTTGTTTATGTATATAATAAAGAGCGTGGGCCCGAGTACACTACCCTGAGGAACACCGAAGTTTAAGCTGGCACAGCTACTGGACTTGTCACCAATACGAACCCTTTGTATGCCATCTGATATGTAAGAATGAAACCACTCAAGAGCTAATCTACGGATACCGATCGGTTCCATGGTCTACTTCGCGCTGTTAAATCGTATTTTAAGGGTTCTGTCACATTGTGTGACCGACAGGAAACTAAGAAACCCTACAGTGAGCGTGGCCCGACACGTTCTTGGCCGGTATTTTATAAATATTCATACAACTTCTAGCTAAATTTACATTAAAATTTACATTATTTTTGTGGAGACTGAAGCCTGTAGGTTTCAGTCTCCACAAAAGTAATGTAAATTTACTCATTGTAACTGTACTGCACTATTTTACTTATGAATTGTTATTGTTGTTATTGTACATTATATGGTGGAGAAAAATAAATTCTTTTGATATATTCCTCCTCGCTTCAGACCATAGCTATAACGCGAGATGTCGCCATCGTTGATCGCCTACGAGGTCACAGCCGCGGTGCACTGCTGAAACCCTCCAAAGTATGTTTCACCTGCACCGTGTCCCCTGGGTAGTCTGCGCAATAGTGACACTTGCGCGTTTCTTCCCCATGTTCAATGAAAACCTGCGTCATGCTGAAGATAGGAACAGCAAAGAGACTCTTTTACCGACATGACTGTGGTTTACTCAAACTCTAGGTCTATGTCGGTAGGTTTTTACTACAATAGGTATACAGAGTGAGAAGCAGTGTTAAAAGAGAAACCATAGGCAGGGTAGTGTTATTGCGAACTATGAATCAATATAATATATGGATCGATTTCACTGTTCTGTTGGTCTTGTTGTTAGAGACCCTGACTGCTTTGCCGGAAGTCGTGAGTTCGATTCCCACCCAGGACAAATGCGTGTGATAGGTTTGTTCTGTGTCTGGGTATACCTAATTTATCTATAACTAGCGACCCGCCCCCACTTCGCACGGGTACTAAGAATGTATTATGCATGTATTATACACATAAACCTTCCTTTTGAATCGCTGTATCTATTCAAAAAAGCCACAACAAAATCTGTTGCGTACTTTTAAAGATATAAGCATACATAGGGCATAAGCAACTTTGTTTTATACTATGTAATGATTATATGTATGTTAGTATTTAGAAATATATAAGTAATTTTATCTGTGGTCTAGTATCCATAACATAAGCTCAGCTTAGCTTGGGATTAGACGACGTTGTGCGATAGTTGTGGAATATAATTGTATTATATTGTTTTTATGTATTAATAGTGAGCCCACATAGCTGACCTCCTGTGAAAATTGTCGTCTTTATTCGTTGGCTTGAGTAGAGGTTTACAAAAGCAAATCTGCTCGAGATCATTTCTTTACACGTTTCAGTTCCTTGCAGTGAGAAATTAACTAGTTATACTAAAATGGTAGGTAATCATGTTTTAAAATAAGTACATTTTCATAAGAATTAACATTGATTTATTGATATTTTCTGTTGTCTTATTTACAGTTGACCATTGATCCAGCTGATGAAGGAGGTAACCCTGGCGAAAGCAGCGGGAGATCCAACCTGGCATCCGCGAGCAGATCCGAAAGAAGTGATACCAATCTGTCAGGAAATTTTGAAAATTAATGCCAGATAAAACTAGTACATTTAATTCGCATTTAATACCTGTAGATATGCCATACAGATCAAACATATTACGAGATTTTAAAAAGAATCAATGAAAATAAATGTAAAATTTACGTACCAAGATAGGCCTGCCACCCCTGTTGACAGTAAGAGGACCACCAGAGTCACCCTGGCATGTGCTCCTGCCACCAGCACCGCTCGTGCAAATGTTGGAGTCTTGGAGAATAAGGGGGAAGGAAGATCTGCACACCGCGTTCGTGATCACGGGCAGTGTGACGTGCCTCAAACCCTGATTGTTGGTAATGGCACCCGAGGCACCTGTTGAAATTAATGTGTTGATTAATCGATTTAGAAAACAAACAAAACCTCAGCAACAGTAACCGCTTGTCCAAATCTTCTTACCGTCAGCGGTGCGACCGAAGCCAGATGCAATGGCGTTTTCACCGGCGAAGTTCTCGTTGAGCTGTGCACCACTGGGTAGAGCAATGACGTTGATGGTGTCTGTTGGTCCACAAGTTAGTAATAATAGTTACTTTCAATCTTAAAAATTATAGATGTAGAGTTATACTTAGAATTGTGCTTATTATGATTTATTTATACTTACTTGAGAGAGGAACGTTGTTTGGCAGTCTGATCATGGCAACATCGTTACGAATATTGCTAGGATTCCAGCTGCCGTGCATAATAACATTGGAGGTCGCGACTCTGGTGCCACCACTGAACAAACGGTTGGAACCAAGGACAACAGTAAAGCTAGTGGCCCGGTTTTGCCCATCCCACCAGCAGTGAGCAGCGGTAACTACGCGGTTAGCTCTGAGAAGGGAGCCTCCGCAGACACCCTGACCACCACTGAACTGCGCGAGAAGACCAGCCTGCAAATTAATTACCGATGTAATAAATATTTAATCATTTACGTACTTGCGTTCTAGATAAATAGTAATTTTGTGTTTATTATTGATTCGTAACTGTTAAAACAATAGTAATAATGGCAATAAATTAATAATTTTGATTAGATTTTTTATATCAAATTTCAAGTCAGTTAATCTGAGAAATGAGAGTCCTTCATGAAATCTGCAAAATTCCCGAAATGGTTCTATTCGGGGTAGTTCTGAAAACAAATATTGCCAACCTTTATTATTAAAATTAATATGTTTATCAGTTGTTTCGTACTTCATAGCACAAGTTCTCCTTAGTTCGAAATTAGGTGGCGTTGTGTGAAAGTTGTAAAAAAAAATAGAAGAAAACTTTAGGACACGCAATTCTATCGTTATAATATAATTATCTTACATGTATATCAATAAATATGTATAAGATAGAAAGAAGAACATTTACTTAGATTCGCACAGGACAAGCATAAAGACTTGTTGAGACATCACTGTGCAATAGAGCATAATAAAAGTGATAAATTACCTGATGAGGGAACTGCCCTACGTTTGAGGCTGAACCTCCGACGATTCTGGAAATAATGTCTTCCTGCTCCTCAGCTAGGCGGATCCTTTCAGCGAGAACGACACCATGCTTAGACAAGTATCCGTAAGCGGTGATGTCCTCTAGATCGATGACATCCTCGAGGTCGATGTATTTAGCGGAGGCGGCCGCCGTCAGAGCCAGTAGTGCCAGTGCCAAGAACTTCATGTTGCCGATACCGATTTATCCAACTGACAATTTTGTATTTGCGATGCGTATTTATACTAAATTTATTGATATTTTTTTAAGTAAATCCTAAGTAATGCGATAATCTTCTAAGTTATCTATCAATGCACACTGCATAATGCTGAGCTGCAGATAACACAAGATATTAGGTAGGTATTAAAGTGTCTGTTTGGGTTTTTCCTTTTTATTATTGTTAGTCCCTCACGTGACCCTTATCTCACCAGCAGGCCTAGCCAAGTTGCAACTCCTCCAAATCCTTTGTTCGGACCATATAACTGAGCATAGAGGTCCCAGACATTTAAGGTTTTCTGCTAACGTTAGTTATACTATGTATGTATGTAATTTTTTTTTTTTTTATTAATTTTACAGAAGGCTTACAGACTAATTATAATGTGAGTAAACAAAAATTATTTTGAATATTGCTAACAACAAGCCTCCACATATAGTATAATATTATAAACATTATTGTCGTAGGACTTATTGCATTTCTGAACTATGTTTACGTATGTATTTTTTTTATAATATCACTACAGTTGGGACAATACTAATAGTTAATATAAAACGGAAGTTAAATAAATCGAAAATTATTGTTGAAAAAATTGTTTAGCCAGTGTTTGCCTTGTCGTTCTAGCGGATGTGCAAAAAAGGTCAATGTTCAACTCAAGGGGTAGTTTGTTGAAGCTTGACGTGCTCCTAGCAAAGAAGGCATTTCGCCTGTAATTCGTAGATGAAAAAGGAACGCTGAGCAGTGGACGCTGACGTAAACTTAGTTGATTACTTATTAACTTAGTAATAGTTATACTACTATAGACTATGTCATAATTCACTTATAGTGAATTATGACATAGTCGATATAGAAGCATGCTTCCCTTAAAGTGACCAATTCACTCTTTACTAAAAGACTCCCTGGTTGTACCTTTAAAAGAACACTGAACTCCGTATGGGACTTCCACTTCTAAGTTATAGATATAGTAAGCGGAAAATAATTTGAACCATTTGCTACGGTTACGCGAAAGTTTATTATAATCCTCATCGCACAAATAGAACCATCATGGTGGTCAACCTAGAATGCGCAGTAGCTCCTCTCTGGGTCTTATTCGAAGTGGGAGCTGCGCGTAACCATAGCAAACGGCTCAACTTGTCTGCCGGGTCTTAAACACGAAAGGAATGTGTTCTTAAAACGTTTGTAAGTATTGTTAGAATGTTTTCCATGTAAAAGGAGCTGCAAAAGTGCCAGGGTACCTTAGTACCTATATTCCTTTGCACGTTAGCGAAGCACCGAAGAGCTCAAGTTTTTTAATATTAAACTAGATGGCGTTGGTATCTTCACAGCTAAGTGGCGACCTGAAGCAATCTCACAAAGCATAAACTTGACGTTTAATTTAACGAAAAATAGACACACGAGTCATTACTACCGTCAAAAACTGATTGTAGTTCATAATTTCTTTGTCTTTACAAAGAAATTTGTTAGGTAGTTTGTTTGTTAGTTTCATGATGTAGTGCTGATGTGTGAATCAGTGAGCCTGAGTTCAAACCTCATGTAATGCGACTTTTTGTGAGTTTTGTTATGAATAACAAACAAAAGAAAGCCGTAGGAATATTGGATCAAAACCAACTAAGAAAAGTAATTATTTGTAATTTATAATTCAAGTTTACTATACAAACGAAAAAAGAAACAGCAGATAAACTGGCTCACTAAAATAAAAAGGCACTATTAAAAAAAATCATTATTTCTTCCAGTTTATTATTTAAATTTATCGACTGATAAATTTAAATTAAATGTTATTTGATGATCAACTGACTAGTTGATCATAAAATAACATTTAATTTATAATTTATTATATTTATATATATAATAATATTTATTTTAATTAACATTATATTTATTGCGGCCATAGCTTATATATTCGTTTCCATAATTGGAAATAGGATTGAAGCTTTAACCTTAACAAAAACCAATAAGAAACCAAATAATTTTATCACAAAGGTCGAAAGGATTAAAAGAAAAACGTATCAAATGTTTAGTGTGCAACATAAAAAAATATGTTGCGTTTTACTTGAAAGGTTCATAACTGTTTTTAGGTTATTTTAATGTTGGGTATCTTCTGGTTAAACACATATAACAAGCTACAGAGAATAAATACTGAGTAAATAATAAATCGTATAATCACGATTTTGGTCAATGACAATTAATCTGAACCACGAATACTCTCTTATATTAGTAAACAATGAACCTCAAACGCATCTGGAGGACGCTTATTTTGTCCTTCACAATGAAGAATACCACGGATAGTGTCAACGCTTGTGTAGAATAAACTAGCATAGTGTTTTCTTGGCAGAAATTCATTTTCTTCGTACTCCCTTACCATGATTTGTCTTAATTAGTTTTGGTCTACTAGTACTTTGATATTGATTGAAAGAACTCTCTTCTTCAAATCGTCGTATCCTTCGCACTCATAGAACTACTGTTTTTCTCTGCAACAATAAAACAGAAATATATAATAGCTAATAATAATTATAGGAGTTTTTTATATAAAATATTACAAATAAAACTACTTACGTTTACCCCGTCCGTCTGACTATTTCTGAGACGTTTTCACCTTGTTACTCTTGTCACTATATATATTTATTTTGAATTCATACTCATTGTAAAAATAAGTTTATAAAATAACCTGTAAGTTTATAAATTAACATAGCAAACAATCAATTGTCCTTAGTCGCAAGTCTTAGGTCTAAGTATTATTGAAACTACCAACTAATTATTATTCATATATTCATATTCCCTCTCAAGTTTGAAAACTAATACATAGATAATCAGATATTTGTAAAATAATATTCAATTTTAGTATTTTTGTAGTAGTTACAATATTTTTTTGTAGTTTTAGTAGTAGTACACAATATTTTATATTTTTACAATATTATTTGAAATAATTTTATTTGGAGAGAAAGATGCAAAACAACTAAAACAATGCTTTTAATGATAATAGCGCCCATTACGTCATGATAAATTTTAAGTTCCTACAATAATTGAACAATAAAGCGTATATCAATATATCTGATCTAGTCAAAAGACGTGTGTGATAATCGATGATTTTGTTCTAAAATTTTTAAATAGATGGCGTCACTAGGCGCGCCAATTAACTTTGATATCGATTATTTGACAAGTGAAGTGACGGGAAATCAGTTATGCTACGCGGAACGTGATTGAAAAGAAACAATAAACAAAGAGAATCAAACAACACTGTTGGTCTGAACTTTGTTATTACAAGTTTTTATTTTTAATTTCGCCGTTCCCGATATTTGTCTGTACCTAATCAAATTTTATAAATTAAATTTGATCCATTTCCCAGTTAACGATTGTGCTGAAATTATTCATGCATAGGTATACAAATCAGATGACAATGCAAAATTATTATGACTTGGAGCTGATGTGACGAATATTTTTTAGTGCTACATGGTAACCAGGGTCTGATGGTGGAACTGAAAAAAATCCATAAAGACTAGGTAACAAAAGAAATAAGATAACCCTATCGTGTTTCAACTTTTTTGAATGGTTTTAATGAGTATTAATTATACTGGTATATACCGCCGCTATAAAATCTTGCTATGAAAAGTTTTTTATTGAAAACCTGTTTTTATCTTTTGGTAGATACTTAAGATATTATTATTGAAATTAAATAAACCTAATACGTGACTGTTATCAGTGATGTATTAAGTAGGTATCTTGTTGAATCTGTGTGCAGGTAAGTATTCATAATCAGGCACATTTCCATAATGCTGACACATTTATTTTTATTCTGAGCTCTTGAAAACATTCTTATATTCGGACATAATATCAAAAGTTTCGATCTCACTTCGAATAACAATAATCCGCGCCCGTCCGTCGGCACTGCAGATTTTTTTTTAATATATATTATTCGATAACCATCACACAACGCCGTCTAGTCTCAAGCTAAGCAGAGCTTGTGTTATAAGTATTAGACAACTGATAAACATACTTATATATTTCTAAATACATACATATTATAGATAAATTACACCCAGACACAGAACAAATGATCATGCTCATCACACAAACATTTGTCCTGGATGGAAATCGAAGCTCCCGCATAAATGTGTTTCGGCCTTTAACCTGTTGATCCTGTGTGTGATGTTGGCCTGTAACTTGCGTTAGTATTATTAAAACCTTTAACTCCTTAAATGTTAAAAAGACTGCAGATTTATGGGGTAACTCTGTGGACGTTATAAAGTCTAAAATCCACATTGTAGCCCCTTGTTTAGCTTTAATTTTCAATAATTGTATCGATCGCGGTGAGTTTCCTGATCTAATGAAGTATAATAAAATAATACCATTATTCAAAACGGGTAGTACGTTTGACCCCACGAATTACAGACCCATTTCTGTACTACCCGCCTTTAGTAAAATATTTGAATAGCTTATTTTAGAGCGATTGCAAAGATTTTTAAATAGAAATAACTTATTGCATACTAAACAGTTTTGTTTTACAAGGCGTCGTTCAACAACCGATGCCGGTGTTGAACTTTTAGGACATATTTATGATGCATGGGAAGACAAATGCGATGCCCTGGGCATTTTTTGCGATTTGTCTAAGGCTTTCGATTGCGTTCACCATGAAACATTAATCAGGAAACTACGCCACTACGCTACGGGATTCGAAACTCCTCCCTAGATCTTCTTACGTCGTATCTTAGTGAAAGGATTCAGGGAGTTGATGTGAACGGAAAAAGATCTCCCGGGTCTGTAGTAAAAATGGGTGTCCTCTAGGGCTCCAATTCTCGGTCCTTTTTTGTTTCTTATTTATATTAACGATTTGCCTTACGCCATTAAAGATTACCAAAATATAGTCTTGTTTGCTGATGACACATCACTTTTATTTAAACTTAAACGCCAACAGCCGGTTACTGACGATATAAATATCGCGGTTTCAAAAATATTACATTGGTTTAACGTAAATAACTTGTTACTTAATGAAAAAAAAACTAAATGTATTAAGTTTACCATGCCTAATGTTAAGCAAGTAGAAACTAGTGTGTTAATAAAAGGTAAAGTTGAGTCCTGAACATACTACAGTGTTTTTCGTAACTTTGGATACTAAGCTTCAATGGGGCCCACATTTATAAACAAATTATCTAAAAAACTCAGCTCTGCTGTATACGCTGTTAGAAAAATACGAAACTTAACTGACTTAGAGACAGCACGTTTAGTGTACTTTAATTATTTTCATAGTCTCATGTCATACGGTATTTTATTGTGGGGAAATACCGCATAATTTTCGTTCTGCAGAAAAGAGTTATTCGTTTTATTCAATTCCTGGGACCAAAAAATTGAGAGTCGTCCCAGTACCGGGAAAAACGAGACTTTCGAGAATGGTTAAAAAGAAAAAAAATTGGAATGGCAGGCGGACGCCTCTTTCTGCGTAGCAGTAATGCTAGTAAAGGAGGAGGCCGACCTCATAAGGCAAAGACAACAGCGCCCTCGCCGCAGTCGTCGCCGCCGCGATTCCGCCGTTATTCGGCCACCGTAGACACTGGCTTGCGGCCTGACATGACGGCGAGCTATCCATTAGTCCGGTCGTCTGGTAACTGTCCAGACCGAGCCCAAGTCGTCAACGGCGTGCACTGTTCCCGCGCGTCTTAAGGAGTTGTCAGCAAACTGTAGGGGCCCTACAGGATCGAAGCCTTCTGGGCCAAGGGTTGATGCGAAAGCGTAACACCAGGGCCTGGGAATAAGGCAAGGAAAGAATGGGGTAGGTTTTTTAGTCAGTAAGAGGCTGACACTGTTTCACGCTCTGCCCAAGCGGGATTCGTCATTGGATGATTTTTAACTACTATAAAAAAAGCCCGTAACCACATTTTTTTTGTTTACAGTTTAGTTCAGTCATCTACATGTATAATAATAATAGAACATTATGGAGCAGGTAGTGCTAAAATAAAATACATAGTTTTAGTTATAAAAACTGTTTTAATGTAATAACAAATCCATAATTATAATATTTGGTAAGTATCCGGAAATCATTTCTTTTTTTTGTGAACTCATTTATAGTTGACCGTTGATCCAGCTGATGAAGGAGGTGACCCTGGCGAAAGCTGCAGGAGATCCAACCTGGCAGCCCCGAGCGGATCCGAAAGATGTGATACCGATCTGTCAGAAAATTTTAAAAATTAACACCAGATAAAGCTACTAGGTTTAGTTTGCTACAAGTATGCCACACAGATTAAACATACTATGAGATTTTAGGATCAATCATAAAAAGTACGTACCAAAATAGGCCTGCCGCCCCTATTGACAGTAAGAGGACCACCAGAGTCACCCTGGCATGTGCTCCTGCCACCAGCACCGCTCGTGCAAATGTTGGAGTCTTGGACGATGAGGGGGAAGGAAGATCTGCACACCGCATTCGTGATTACGGGCAGAGTGACGTGGCTCAAAGCCTGATTGGTGGTAATGCCACCCGCGGCACCTGTAAAAATTAATATGTTGATTAGTTGATTCAACAAATAAATAAAAACTCAGGAACAATAATTGCTTGTCCAAATCTTCTTACTGTCAGAGGTGCGACCGAAGCCAGATGCAATGGCGTTTTCACCGGCGAAGTTCTCGTTGAGCTGTCCACCACTGGGCAGAGCGATGACGTTGATGGTGTCTGTTGGTACACAAGTAAGTAATAAAGGTATCTTTCAATCTTAAAAAAATATAAATGTAGAGTTATACTTAAAATGGTACCTATTATGATTTACTCGTACTTACTGGAGAGGCCAACGTTATTTGGCATTATATTAAGAAATATATAAATTTGCTCACTTGAGAGGGCTAAAATTATTGAAAAAGCTGTTTCATCATTAGCCGGTATTTACGATTAATGAGTTAATACTTACTTGAGAGACCAACATTTGAGTTTAATCTGATCATGGCAACATCGTTACGAATATTGCTAGGATTCCAGCTGCCGTGCATAACAACATTGGAGGTCGAGACCCTGGTGCCACCACTGAACAAACGGATTGAACCAAGGACAACAGTAAAGCTAGTGGCCCGGTTTTGCCCATCCCACCAGCAGTGAGCAGCGGTAATTACGCGGTTTGCTCTGACTAGGGAACCTCCACAGACACCCTGACCACCACTGAACTGCGCGAGAAGACCGGCCTGCAAATAATTACCAAAATTAATATATTAGCTTCGGTCAATAATTAATTAAAAAAAAAAAAAAAATTGTAAAAGTGCATACTTAATCAAATTGATAAACTACCTGGTGAGGGAACTGCCCGAGACTTGATTGGGAACCACCGACAATTCTGGTTTCCTGCTCCTCAGCTAGGCGAATTCTTTCAGCGAGAGCAACACCATGCTTAGACAAGTATCCGTAAGCGGTGATGTCCTCTAGATCGATGACATCCTCGAGGTCGATGTATTTAGCGGAGGCGGCCGCCGTCAGAGCCAATAGTGCCAGTGCCAAGAACTTCATGTTGCCGATATATCCAACTGAACGAGAATGTCTAATGATAGACCTATTTATACTACTATTTTTTTGATAATCCTGAGATAAAACCTAATTAGTGTGATAATCTATTACGTTATCAACTGAAACAAACTAATATATGCTATAGTTTTTCATTTGAAGTCAAAGTAAGATAGGAATCAGTTCCAAAGTTTGTGTGTTTTATTTTTTAATTATAGGCCCACACTTGACCACTCTATGTACTCGTCTGTTCATCAGTTACTAACTCATAGTACAAGCTCTGCATAGTTTTGCACTAGATGGCGTAGTGTAAAATATCTCACCTGATGGTAAAGCAAGCTTGCCTTTATAGAAAACGTAAAGTAAACGGGCTATAAAAAATGCATTTTGTTTTTATGGTACAACACTGATAATTATACACTGATTAGCAATTTATTTCCAAATAAGTATAGTCCAGCAAAATACTGCAACTAAATTGTTAACGAATTTTGTTCCTTCGTTTGTTTAAAATATCTTGGCTATACTGCTGGGCTACACTGTCAAATAGCTGCTTTGCTTGCTTTGTGTTGAGCAATATAGTCAACAACTTGTCGGATATAGAATTGCAGCAAGAAATGGCCACAAGACTAGCCCGTGTCCAAGGACCTCAAAAGTAATGTACCTATTCACTTTTGATATGACCCTTAGTAATTAATATATAGTAATTTAAATATTTGAATGAATAATAGTATGTTGTTTTATAAATCATTGTATGTCGAACCATCAGAGTGAAATATAGAAAAGTTGGAAACTCAACGTGGGTTTTATTGCTGCTACTACGACCCTGGTACTGGTGCGCCTCGAGGGGTAGTCCTCGAGTCGCTGCAGTACCTAGGACTTGCGTACCAAGGGTTCCGATTTTCAAATCAAGTCTTAAACAATTTTTCGAATAACAACAAAAAAAAAAATATTCCTAAATAAAAAATGGTTTTTAGACTTTTTAGAAAACAGCCTTAAAGGCAGCGCTGGTCGCAGCCTCGAAATCAAAATAGGTATATTGGATTGTTAACCCAAAGTGGGTTAACAATCCAATGTCCGTATTTTAATTTTTCACATTACCATACGATTGTAAACCCTATTTAGTACAAGTAGGGTTGTTTTTTTCTTATAGTAGGTAAAAATCATCGAATGAAGAATCCCTCTCGTTGATGTAACAAGTGTTAGGGTACGATGGGACTGACATACGCTGTGCGTTATAAATGTCCCTAATTTTTTAGGAAATAAAATAAAAAAAAAGAATCCCTCTCTTGGGCGGAGCGGGAAACCGTATCAGACTCTTACTGACTAAACGACCTACCCCGTTTCTTCCTTGCCTTAGTTCCAGAGCCCTGGTGTAACGCTTTTGCATCAATCCTCGGCCCCAGGAGGCTTCGATCTGTAGGGCCCCTACAGTTTGCTGACAACTCTTCTTTTCTCTCGATCGCGGCGGTGACGGCTTTCCTTCACCGTTTTGAGAGCAGTGGTGATGAAATAAATTACACAAAGAGATGCGCCTGGCTGGGTTGATCGTGCGACCTAGAACTAGTAAGTCGGAGCCGTTACATCTCGGCTATCACTACTGTGGCGCTAGCTTTCACTTAGCGTATATTGATAAATATGCGTTTATGAATCTACGCGTTTTTATACAACCAGCCTTAAATAATTTTCAGATCATGATTACTTACACAAAAGTTTGTCCTTTTACGTTTCCATTCGTTGGCGGCTACGGCGAGGGTGATAACGCTATGATAAAGCTATGTTTATAACGGCACCCTCGCCGTAGCCGCCAACTTCCAATCCACCAAAATCCAAATAGGTACCGTCGCTGCGGCCATTGCTGCATCTAGGTTGTTTTCTTAGAGAATAGCGTGGCAGACGATAACGAGCCGACTAATAAATAAAATTGTTATCTTTATAAACTATTTGCAAAATGCAAAATAAACATATATTTCAATCAATAGTTTCGTTTGATAAAACTAAACAATTAGGTATCATAGAAAATGGAAAACCCATTTAGTAGGTTTTTTTTTATGGTAGGTAAAAATCATCGAATGACGAATCCCACTCTTGGGCGGAGCGGGAAACAGTGTCAGACTCTTACTGACTAAAGAACCTACCCCGTGCCTTCCTTGCCTTATTCCCAGAGCCCCGGTGTAACGCTTTCGCATCAACCCTCAGCTCCGGGAGGCTTCGACCCTGTAGGGCCCCTACGGTGTGCTGACAACTCCTTAAGGCGCGCGGGAACGGAGCGCGCCGTCGACGACTTGGGCTCGGTCTGGACTGCTACCAGACGACCGGACGGCGAGCTACCCATTGCTCACCGTCAGCGAGCCAGTGTCTACAGTGTCCGGATACCGGCAGGATCGCGGCGGCGACGGCTACGGCGAGTGCCTTTGCCTTATGCGGTCAGCCTCCTCCTTTACGAGCATTACTGCCTCGCAGAAGGAGGCGATCGCCTGCCACTCCTCCTCAACCCATTTAGTAGGTACGATACGATTAATTTTATCGTAAAATTATCTTAAACTGTAGTATAAATACGAAAGGGATACAAGTTCACGTTAATTGTTTTAATTTTGAATCAAAGTTGACATCATGAAGTTCTTGGCACTGGCACTACTGGCTCTGACGGCGGCCGCCTCCGCTAAATACATCAATTTCGAGGATGCCATCGATCTAGAAGACATTACCGCTTACGGATACTTGTCGAAGATCAGTGTCTGCTGCAAAGCATTCACCTGGCCGAGGAGCAGGAGCAGGCCCAGTCCAGAATCGTCGGTGGTTCTAATTCAAACGTTGGCCAGTTCCCTTACTAAGTAACTCATCCGTAGGGACCCTGCAGAAGGGTCGAAGCCAATTAGGGCCACGGGTTTGCGTCTGAAAAGGAAGCTCTGGCCCTAGTATGTATGGCGATGTAGGAACGGGGTAGGTTGTTTAGTCAGTAAGAGTCTGACACTTGTTTTCCGCTCCGCCCGAGAGCGGGACTCGTCATTGGATGACTTTTACCTATCATAAAAAAAAAACAGGTAGCTCATCAGATTCACTGACAGTGCACACTGACGCATGACATGAGGGTTTCCGAGTCTCGGAAGATTTTTCTAAATCACGAAAAAAAAAATGTTTATGATATAATCATACATTTTCAATTTCACACTTACTTTTATATTTGTAACAAAAGGCTTTATGCCTTTTAGGGTTCTATTAGGTCAATAGGAAGAACCCGTGAATTTTGATTCCTTTGAGAGTGTCAAAATGTACGTTTTTTGCAACATAAACGGCTGTATCTTTTTTGTTAACTTAGAAGTTTGAGGTTTTCACAGCTTCAAGAGACCGCAGATTTAAGTATATGGTTTAAATTTCAACTCGATACCTTCACGCGTTACCGAGATAAAATGTCTTGACAGACAGACAGACAGACAGACCGACATACAGACGGAGAACAAAGTGATCATAACTATATTCATAAATTAATATTTATTCATTGATCTCATAAGGGTTCAATTTTTTTTCCTTTTGAGTTATAAAAACCAAAAAAACAAAACCAAATACAGTACCAGCACTGATCAGCACCCAAACATAACCCAACAAGAAAATTAAATTAAGTAAATTAGTTTAAAAAGTTTTTACAAACACCTTTTACGCTGGCCTGTGACCATCAGTTTTGCATCAAGACAATTTTTTTATTTTATTAATTCTACGTTTAAATAATATGACAATAATACAATATAACGTCACTTGAGATAAAAATTAAAATATTTGTCTACCAACAGACAACATCGCATGGCGTCATCGCTCTGCCCAGTGGTGCACAGCTCAACGAGAACTTCGCCGGTGAAAACGCCATTGCATCTGGCTTCGGACTCACCAATGATGGTATGTAATTCTTTATACCACGTGTCGTATATATAATTTTTACCAATATTGAAAGCCTTGAGCACAGGCGTAGGATTGCCAGCTTTTCGGTGTTCTACAGGTTGCTTTTTGAAGAGTGTGCGCGGAAATTGCATGAGTTGATTCCACCAACTCATTTGTATCATCGGACAACCCGACGCATGGCGAGTATCCATCCTTACGTTGTTGAAACCTCTACGGCTCAGACAAAATGTCCCGTTTCGATGTTTATTCTGCGAAGGACTTTTTACGGTAGGGTGGAACGGGAGAGAGTGTCAGAGTCTTACAGACTAAACAACTTACACCTTTTCTTCTTTGTCTTGATCCCAGGGACCCGTTAATACGCTTTCGCATCGACCCTTGGTCCCAGGAGGCTTCGACCCTGCTGGGTCCCTACAGTTTGCTGACAATTCCTAGACGGCGCGCTGGAACAGTGCAACTGTGCGCGCCTTCGACAGTTTGGGCTCAGCCCGGACTGTTACCAAATGAACGAACGGCATGCTACCCATTGCTCGCCGTCCGCAAGCCCTCGCCTGCGGTGGCCAGAAATCAAGATCGGAGACACGGCGACAGCGGCTGCGGCGTGAACGTCGTTGCCTTTGCCTGGTGCGGTCAGCTTCCTCTATTGCTAGCATTACTGCTTCGCAGAAGGAGGCAACCGCTTTCCACTCCTCCTTGCTTCGGACCATGGCCCAGCGCGAGAGATCACCGTCTCCAATTGCCGTGTCCTCCACTCAGGAACGATACCTGGGCGTAGCTTTTTGACAAACCCATTGCAGGAAGCTCTCGAACTTACCATGTCCGGTGAAATTTCCAGATAATTTATAACGATTTTTGTTTCTACAGGTGGCAGCATCTCCACTAACCAGCGTCTGAGTCACGTCACTTTACCAGTAATCACGAATGCGGTTTGCAGTGCTCCCTTCCCTATCATCATCCAAAGCTCCAACATTTGCACAAGCGGTGCTGGTGGCAGGAGCACATGCCAGGGTGACTCTGGTGGTCCTCTTACTGTCAACAGGGGTGGCAGGCCTATCTTGGTACATATTTTTTTATTTACCATATTTCATTCCAAAATCTCATGGTATGCTGGTTTTTATGGTTTGCCTATAGAATAGAATAGAATAGAATAGCATTTATTTGCAAATATGGGTATACAAAATTAGGTAGTAGTAAGTGTATCAGAGTTCTGCCATATTTCACCATTCGACATGCAAACATTAATCATAATTATCATTATATAAAATTGTAACAAAATTATAAATTCTTATACATTAAATTAGTCAAATAAAAGTAATTCTCATTAAATAAAATAATAAAATTCACCAAAAATATCAACTTAATTATTACATTATATAAATCTATAAATATAATTGTCAATAATTTAAATTGTCATTATATAATAGAATTTTTACACATTAAAAAATAGAGATAATACTTTAAAATTCCAGGTCATAGACAATTCCATAAAAAAGTAACACCATAATCAAAAATTCGAGGCCGTTTGCACAAAATTGTCCGATAAAAACTCAGCAACACTGTAGTATGTCTTATCTATTAATAATTTACGTAGTCTACCTTTAAATTGCATCGTTTTCAACTCTCTCCAAGCACTTGGCAATTTATTATAAACAATTGGGGCCATGCAATAAATACTTTTGCGCATCATAGTAGTTTGACACGGTACATTATTTAATTTTGAATTGTCACGTCTGTTTCTTGGGTAAACATCGGCCAAACGTTCAAAAAGATTTGGATTATTCTTCACAAACATAGCTACATTAAGAATATATAAACAGGGTAGTGTCAATATGTTGTGCTGCTTAAAATATGGCTTGCAACTGTCGGTGGTTTTTAATTTAAACATTGACCGGAGACATCTTTTTTGAGCCTTAAATGCCTTCTCTTTATCGGTGGAGTTCGCCCAGAAAATGACACCGTAGCGCAAGTAAGATTCAGCTATACCGTAATAAGCCGCAAGAAGTGTTTTTGTATCTACTATTGAAGAAAATCTATGTAGAGCAAATGCTGACGAACTCAATTTTTTACACAACATGTCGATATGCGCTTTCCAGTTTAAACTGGAGTCTATTTTTAATCCTAAAAATTTGGTATCAGCTACTTCATCAATGTCGTCATTTTTGTAATGTATGTGGAGGTTAGGTACACGAGGTATACGTTGTCGAAAGTGCATTATCTTAGTCTTACTTAAATTTATATTCAAATTATTTTTATCTAGCCATTTAATTAAATTGTCAAGAGTATTATTTATGTCCGTTTCATATGTATTTACGTTTTTACAAGGGATCGTAATGGTACTATCATCAGCAAACATGGTTAAGGGATGTTCAATGGATGCTGGCATATCATTGACGTATAATATAAAATCAAACGGGGCCAAAACGCTTCCCTGTGGAACACCGAATGTAGTTTTGCGTTCTCGTGACCGTGATATCTCCTCATGCCTATTAATTACATTGATGTGACTAATTTCAGTTATCTGTGTTCTATTTTCTAAATACGATTTATTTAGTTCAAGCACGTTGCCTCTTATGCCGTAGGCTTCCAACTTATTTAATAATGTATTATAATGAACATAATCGAAAGCCTGCGTCATATCACAAAATATGGCACATATGGGGAGTCGTTTATCCATATTTCTAATAATCGGTAACAAAAAGTCATAAATTGCCATATCGATGGTTCTATGCTGCCTAAATCCTTTTTGTTCTTCACATAATATGTTATTTTTTTCAATGAAGTTAACTAACTGTCTGTAAATGTACTTTTCGAATACCTTTGAGATGACTGGTATGAGTGATATGGGTCTATAATTTTCCATCAATTCCTTATCTGCTTTCTTAAATAGCGGTTTTATTATAGATATTTTTAATGCCTCTGGATAAACACCCTTACATATACTGAGATTAATTAAGTGACTTAGATGACTGCATATCTCGACTGATACTGACTTCAAAATTTTAGTGGCGATCCCATCATAACCTACACTACCAGTGTTTTTTAATGACATTATTATTTTATGTATGTCGTGTGGTGTGCTCGGGGCCATAAACATTGATTTAGCGCTTGTCGATTTAATGGATGCTTTTGGTTTAAACTGAGCATCTAATTTTGGATGAATTTTGTCAACAAAAAAGTCATTAAAAGCATTAGCGATATCCAATGGTTTGTAAATAGTTAGACTACCAATTCTTTGTTTTTCAATTTGCTGTTTAGGAATATTGTTATTTGTCTGATTAATTATTTGCCATGTCGTCTTTGATTTATTTTGTGATTGCTGTATTTTGTAGTTATTCTGTGCTTTCTGTGTTAAATTAATAATTTTACTATACAATTTAGAGTAAGTAGCAAATTTCTTTTTATTTTCGTGGTTAGCATTCAATCTAGATTTCCATAAAAGTTTTGTTTTTTTCTTACTGCACAGTTTAATACCATTTGATAGCCATTTGGGTTTATAAAATGCATTTATTTTGATTTCGTTGAACGGAAAGCATAAATCGTAGAACAATTTAAATGTGTTGATAAATTCGTTATAAGCCAAATTAGGATCTTCAGTAAGATATATCTCCGAAAATTTGAGACTATTCATACAGTTTCTAAACTTAGCCACATTTTCGTTGCAGTAATCCCTTCTAGTTATATGCCAGTATTTTATTCTACATACAGTGGGTACTGGACATTGAAGCAGCTGAGCTGTATGGTCTGACAGTGCAAACTCCAAGACGTCTGTTTTCACTGTATTTTTAAAATTATGCGCAAAATTATCTATGCATGTCTTATTAGCCATTCGAGTAGGTTGTTTAAGGGCAAGTTTTAAATTGTAACTCAATAACATACACTCCAGTGCAACTGAATTTCCATTCGGTTTTAAAATATTGATATTAAAATCGCCTGCAATAACAATATTCTTATTAAGCCGGTTGGTCACATCTTTGAGTAGCAATTCAAGTTTGTTAAAGAATTCAGTTATATTTTTAGTATTAGGTACTCTATAGAGACATATGACTATCAATTTATAGTTAATTAGCTCAACGCCACAGCATTCAAAAACACCTGGTGATGACAATCTAGCTATTTGAGGTATTTCTTTCCATTGGTGGCAGTTATTAACAATAATACACGCCCCCCCTCTCTTTTTGTCCTTTCTACTATAACATGCAGCCAAACTGTAGTTTGGTATGCATAGGTGTTTTTCAAGTCCCTTCATGATGAAATGCTCGGTGATACAAACTATATCTACATTTATATTTTTATCACGAAGTTCATTTAAACATACTGTAAGTGCATTTGCTTTATTTAACAAACCTGCAATATTTTGGTGTAAGATGCTAATACATTTATTGGAGAAAAAACAATTCATTCGGCTCATTTATTAAACCAAGCGTATTTTCTTCTAAAATATCTAGTTGAAGGTTATACAAGTCCTCAAAGATAGTTTTCATGGCGAAATCTTTTAAAGCTCCCGATCTTGTATACGCAGAATGATGATAGCTGAGATTCAAATTTGAGTCCAAAATATATGCGTATTGATGCGTATAATTGTCCAAATATAGCATGTTATTAAAAATTTCTAGTCGTGAATTATATAAAATATTAAAGTTGTTGTTAAATTTAAAAGTTGGCAATGTGATAATTATATTTGTGTTCTTTATATCAAGCAGTGTGTTTTTCATGAATATTATATAATAATTATATCAAAATAACATTTTGTAGTTTTAAACTCTTCCTCACCGATCATAATTATACAGAAATCATTCTTATTAAAATATCTGAGTTTTGACTGAATATCATGTAAAATCTATCACAAACTTGTTCACAATGATTAATTCTAAAATCTCAAAATATATCTTTCTTTAATGTTTCACGTACAGAAAACTTCATTTAGTAGGATTATTTGATATTTATTTAAAACTAGCTTTTGCCCGCGGCTTCGCCCGCGTACATAAAATATAGCCTATGTCACTCAGGAGTAAAGCAGCTTTCTATTGTTGCTAAAATTTTTCCAATCGGACCAGTAGTTCCAGAGATTACCTCCTACAAACAAAAAAATAAAAAAACAAACTTTACCTCTTTATTATATTAGTGCAGATTTCCCAACAGATTGGCGTTACTTCCTTCGGATCTGCCCGTGGTTGCCAGGTTGGATTTCCTGCTGCCTTCGCCAGGGTTACCTCTTTCGCAAGCTGGATCAACGGCCTTCTATAAAATATATAGTAGATAATAGAAAAAGTATCATGAAAATAATAAAATAATTGTAATGTAAATATAATATATATTTTTTTAAATGAAATATGTGTTTTAATACATACACGTAGCCACTGGCGTCTAAGACGTACTCCAGCCACCAAACAAAGAGGGGACTAACCGCCTCGATTGTGGCACTGGATTGGGATAGTCGTTGTTGCTATACCACTAAAAGGTTAAAAATAAATGAAATGATTAAAACTTAAAAACAAACATAAATACAATTTGAAAAAAGTTAAACAATTTATTATGAATTAAATGATGGGATTATGTACTTATTAAATTTAAATTAAATTAAACTATAACGTTAATTAAACAACTGAAAATTTAAAATATATGTCTTTTATTAGCAACGATTGTGGATACATAATGTACTTTTCAATACACTTGCTCAGAAAGTGGCTCTTATTGCACTACACTACACTTAGGTATATAATGGCACCTATTGCCAAACTGTGCCGTTTTCATTACCATTGAGCACTAGTGCTGTAATGTAGCTTATAAACTTTTTTGTCAACGGCCTCTCAAGACCTTTCTGAAAACTACAAACACGTTAGGGTTATCTAATTGTATTACCTACAGAGTTCCTATGACCACCTTCCAACTCCCCCATCAGACCAAGGCCACAAATCTAATGAGCCCAAACACGATAAGGTTGAGTTATTTTATTGCTGAGCGCCTATGGCTACCTTCCAGCTCCATCATCAGATCAGCTCCATATCATCATAATATTGCATTGTCATGCGATTTACACCTGCATGCAAAATTGCAGCTTAATCGGGTGAAGAAATCTGCTTCAAAATTGAGTTGCAAGATTTGAGCTGAACATACATAGTTACATAGCAAGCTAATAAAAAGCTTGTAAAAATTGTGCTTTACTTACTTATTTCATATAGTTTCGGTTATTTTAACTTGAAAAAACGATTATTTGATAAAAAAAAAAATATTTAGGTAATTTATAGGTAAATCGATCGTTCTAAAAAAATGATTTTGTAGTCTATAGCCGGCATTTTAAGATGCGCGCGGTTTTTAGTGTGATTTTTTTTTGTGGTCTAGGTATGGCTGCGATTTTAAGACGCGTGCAATTTTCGGCCTGATTTTTTCGAGTAAAGTTTCGAGGTCTGTATTAATTAAAATAAAATCAATCAATCAACATTCGAACAATAGAATAATGTCATTACGAGTGACATTATCATAAAAACTTTTCACGCAAGAAAACAAATGACAACTAAAATGGCAAAATAATAATATAATAATAAATCGGCCAAAAGCGTGTCGGTCTCAGTGTAGGGTTCCGTAGTTTCCCGTTCGTCACAAATTTCTCACAATGTAACCGAACCCAGTAGCCCATGTAAGAAATATTAACCCAATTTCCCGAGAGATGGCGGGCTATACCCGGTGGTAATTATAATTTGCGTGAATCGATTTTAATCTTTTTGTATTTTTATTTGAAAGAAGATTCGCTCAGGATAATGAAATATGTAAAGTTTGCACTTTGTCTGCGTAGTTGATATAAATATTAATACCAAATTTGAGCTTTCTAGTGCTAACGGTCGCCGAGATTATCCGCGGACGGAAAGACAGACAGACAGACAGACATGGCGAAACTATAAGGGTTCCATATTGACTAAGGAACCCTAAATAAAAGTTTATTAAACAGCTGATTGAATTTTTATTAGTTTTACTGTTGTAATAATAGTCAGCTAAATTAATTTTCCTCACAAGTGTATTGAAAAACGTCGTGTGATACACGTGAGTAATGTAAGGTTACCCTTTAGACCCTCGCCACGGCTCGGGTCTTAAGACGATACCTTGTTGCGAACGACGGACGAACTGGGTAAAGTGGTTGAAAGTGATAGAACTATGCGATAGCAACGTAAATAGATAGAGAGAGGAAACATGCAACCAGCTCGAAAAAAAATAACGTAAGCGCCATACTAAATAAAAATGTATTAAAAATTCAATTTCATGTTTCTTTAAAAACTGATTTCTGATTAATGTTTAATAAGATATTATCTACATTTTTCATTATTTTAATGTGACAGAAAGTACATGACTACGGCATAAAATTCATAAAATGTTATTTTTAGAGGTGAGTTCGGATTTTTTTTCTATCGAGGAAAGTTACTTGTTTTATGTTTTTGTCTTCGGATTAATAGAGGTAATATAGTCAACAAACACATATAAAAAAAAATATTCAAACAAGTATTTTTAAATTAAAATTAACGTAAAAAAATTGTTTAATTACGAGGACTCATCTTAATACCGCTTCAACGGTAACCTGCTACATTACACACTTGTATCATAATGTACTGTTAAAATATGTATAGATATAACAAATATTTTTTACTTATTTATAAATAAATAATAACCTTAATCTTTTGAATTCAATAAGCAAAACCAAACTAAGATAAAACTAAACTTATCACACTAATGCATTTTATCTTAAGATTATCTTACACCGCAGTATAAATACGCAAGGGATACTGTTTTAGGCTAATTATTTCTTGTTTTACCTACATTGGCAACATGAAGTTCTTGGCACTGGCACTACTGGCTCTGACGGCGGCCGCCTCCGCTAAATACATCGACCTCGAGGATGTCATCGATCTGGAGGACATCACCGCTTACGGATACTTGTCTAAGCATGGTGTCGTTCTCGCTGAAAGAATCCGCCTAGCTGAGGAGCAGGCTGAGTCAGGCAGAATCGTCGGTGGTTCCCTCTCAAGTCTCGGCCAGTTCCCTCATCAGGTAATTCATTTGTTTCAATATTAGTTGAACTGGTTCCTAAATTGCGTTAAACTACAAATTAATACATTTTATTTCTTACTTTAAATATTAAAGTGTTATCTTAAACTAACAAATCTACATTTACTTGTAAACTACCCTCCTCCACAATTGCAGTGTCAAACTCGTTTATTACTAGCATGAATCTAGTAGTTTCGTTTTTTTCATTAAATGTTTATGTGTTTATCAATATTATTACTAAACGTGTACAAAATTTTAAATTTTAGCTAACCTATTTATACTCAACCTCATTGGATGATTTTCACCTACCATAAAAAAAAAAAAAAAAAAACCTCACTATGTAAGTACTCCTTCACATTGCTGTCATCCGGAAATATACGCAAAATACTGGCAACATTGCCACGTTGAATGGCAATGCTAATTCTTGTAGTTTAGTTTATTATAATATTAGTATTGTAGTATCAATAACTATTTTGTTATTTATTTTCAGGCTGGTCTCCTCGCACAGTTCAGTGGTGGGCAGGGTGTCTGCGGAGGCTCCCTTCTCAGACAAAACCGCGTAATCACTGCTGCTCACTGCTGGTGGGATGGACAAAACCGGGCCACTAGCTTTACTGTTGTCCTTGGTTCAATCAATTTGTTCTCTGGCGGCAACAGACAAACTACTTCCAATGTCATTATGCACGGAAGCTGGAACCCTAGTCTGATCCGTAACGATGTCGCCATGATCAGATTAAACTCAAATGTTGGTCTCTCAAGTAAGTATTAACTCATTAATCGTAAATACCGGCTAATGATGGAACAGTTTTTTAGTAATTTCCTCTCAAGTTAGCAAATTTATATATTTCTTAATATATTGGTTTTCCATATGTTATAATAATTTTCCATCAATCGTTGTCTTTGAATGTACTGGCATATGTGGTGCATACAAGGATAATTAATCATTGGATGGTACCATAGACAAATAACTTTCCGTTAATACCCGCGAACGCCGGCGTTCGCTCGAGAGCTGAAAGGTTGGTCCACAATCATAATATAATAATGTTAGTAATACTACTACTATTATTATACATGTCTTTAAAGCGTTACTTAAAATTAAAAATAAATCATCTGTGTACCAACAGACACCATCAACGTCATCGCTCTGCCCAGTGGTGCACAGCTCAACGAGAACTTCGCCGGTGATAACGCCATTGCATCTGGTTTCGGTCTCACCCGTGATGGTATGAAATTCTTTATAATCAGTATGGTATTTGTAATTTTTATGAGGTCAATTTACAATTTGTATATTTCTACAGGTGGCAGCATTGCTAGTAACCAGGGTCTGAGTCACGTCACTCTGCCCGTGATCACGAATTCGGTGTGTAGTGCTTCCTTCCCCTTGATCATCCAAAGCTCCAACATTTGCACCAGCGGTGCTGGTGGCAGGAGCACATGCCAGGGTGACTCTGGTGGTCCTCTTACTGTCAACAGGGGTGGCAGGCCTATCTTGGTACGTAGTTTTAACATTTACTTTAAATGATTGATACCTATATCTCATGGTATGCTTGTTATTATGGTTTTATGGCTAGCCTATGACAAACTTAATCTAACAGGTAGTCCAGTATTAATTTTTGAAACTTTCCTAACAGATCGGTATCACTTCCTTCGGATCTGCCCGCGGATGCCAGGTCGGATCTCCCGCTGCCTTCGCCAGGGTCACTTCCTTCATCAGCTGGATCAACGGTCAGCTGTAAACTAAACAGCTTAAAATCAGAATATGTTACCAAGAAACGGTATCTTGAAAATAATTCATCAATAAAACTATATTGATTTTTTTTTAATATGTGTTTCTCTGAGAACATAACCTGTTTAGATTTTAAGAAATCCATAGCTCTTGATAGAATAGAATAGAATTTTATTTTGCAAACATTGGTTTTTAAGATAATATTTAGCTCAGCCACATTTTACCAATCGGCATGCAAACATTTGAAGTAACTTACTTATATAATTATTATTACAAATTATACATTACTAAATTAATTATTTATTAAATTTTAAAGTAACATTCAAAGTTAAATTTTACATTAAAAAATATATATGAATGTTCGTATTAAAAGGAAATTGTTAATATTTAACATTCCATTACTATTACAACTATAATTGGTATCTATTACAAATCAGATGTCATAAACAAAAATCAAAATAAGAAAATGAAAATGTCAAAAATCAGCATTTCAAAAATTAAAATAGCAAAACTTACGAGTAAAACTGTAAATAATATGTCACAAATTAACAAATATTCTTCTCTAATAGGAACTCAGTTACACTGTAATACGATTGATCCAATAATTAATGAATGCTCAAAACATTCCCAACACTATTGTTTGAGACCGATATTGTTTACTATGGAAAAAAGTGTTTTGAATTTAAAAAATAATTATTGTGACCAGCAAGTAGGTACATGTTGGTATAAATGGGTCTGTAACGATACTTCGAATATCACATGGTCGCTTAACGAATAGTGGACTGAATATTTGGCCGAATAGATCTTATCACGAAAGAAACTTATACCGACAAACGCGACCTCGAATTAACGATTCACCGAACATTTAGTAATCGACGAACTGTTCTTTCGAATGAGTTTCTGTTCTCATATAGTTTACCAATTGAAATTAAATCTATACTAATATTATAAAGCTGAAGAGTTTGTTTGTTTGTTTGTTTGTTTGTTTGTTTGTTTGAACGCGCTAATCTCAGGAACTACTGGTTCGATTTGAAAAATTCTTTTTGTGTTGAATAGATCATTTATCGAGGAAGGCTTTAGGCTATATAACATTACGCTGCGACTAATAGAAGCGAAGAAATAACGGAAAATGTAAAAAAAACGGGGAAAATTATTCATCTTTGAGGGCTTCCGTTGCGTGCGCTGCGAAAACGGTTCAAGATACGAAAAAAATATGTATGAAAGAATTATTCCTCTTAAAATGATCTAAAAAAATGTCCGCGACAGTATATGTCTATCTTTTAAGATTAACTCACTAGAACCGTTTTTATGGGAATCAAATTTAGCCGAAAGTAATGCATTATTACCAATTATTTGTTAGAGTTGTATCAACCTAATAATATTAAACTTTATCCAAATAAATGTGTTGTTGATTAAGAGCATGTAATTGTGAACAAAATTGTCTTTGACATCACTTATTTTCAATGAACATCTTAGAAGATATTACAATTTTAAAATAACTCCGATATAAAATTCACACGCGCCGCATGCAAAATATGACGCTGCGCCTGGCCGGCGGGCGAGGAAAGGGGTTGCTTGCGGGCGGCGCGGAGGGGTTTTTTTATGGTAGATAAAAATCATCCAATGACTAATCACGCTCTTGGGCGCAGCGGGAAACAGTGTCGGACTCTTACTGACTAAACAACCTCCCCGTGCCTCCCTTGCTTTACTCCCAGAGCCCCGGTATAACGCTTTCGCACCAGCCCTCGGCTGCAGGAGGCTTCGACCCTGAAGGGCCCCACAGTTTGCTGATAACACCTTGCGCACGGGAGCAGTGCACGCCGTCGACGACTTGGTCTCGGTCTGGACTGTTACCAGACAACCGGACGGCGAGCTACCCATTGCTCACCGTCCGCAAGTCAGCGTCTACGGTGGCCGGATATCGGCGAGATCGCGGCGGCGACGGCTACGGCGAAGGCGCTGTTGCCCTTGCCTTATGCGGTCGGCCTCCTCCTTTACGAGCATTAGGTACTGCTTCGCAGAAGGAGGCGATCGCTTGCCATTCTTCTTCGCTGTGGACCATGGCCTGAACCAAGGCCCGGCGCGAGAGGTCGCCGCCGGCGATCACCCCCACGAGGACACAGCGATGCTCTTTCCAAGCGGGGCACACTTCCAACGTGTCCTCCGGGCTGGCCATACAGTGGCGACACCCGGGCGTCGAACCTGCGTCATGCGCAAGTGAGGACACCGTGATGTCTATCCAACCACGCCTCAAAGAGGGGACTTACTGCCGAGATTATGGCGTGCCCAAGGGGGGGGGGTAGCTCTATGAAGTACTTTTAGATAATTATGTTCTTTTAAAAATTAAATTGTCGAAAAAAAAATAATAACAGAAATTGACACGGGCAAAGTCGTGGGTAACAGCTATAATTTATAAAGCTGAGGAGATTGTTTGCAAAAATAAATATGATGCCCAAAATAACTATTCCACGCGGACGAAGTCGCGGGCACAGCTAGTTACTCATATTTGTAATCGGTATTAGGTAGCTACTCGATTGACGCTTGTTGCATTATCCAATCCTCCAGACCTAGTGAAGTTACGACCCTTGCGTTTCGAATCTCTTTCTAAAGTACAGAATGTAGCGATTAGGTGTATTTCATTAAGTGCATTTCATTCTATCATTTTGAACGTTTTCTTGGCTATGTATTGTGTTTAGATGATTCCCAAATATTTGTTTAGTTTTTGATCAACCTTAACGGTTGTTGATAATCAACTTGGTTTTTTTTTTGAGGGTAAAAATTGAATGACATCTCCCGCCCTTCGGCGGAACGGCAGAGAATCCACCCGGCCCCTTCTTACCCCTTCAGAAGCAGGTCCGTGACCTCGGCATCGCTGGGCCCTTAGTATGGTTTACTGCCAACTCTTTGAGTCACGCAGGAACAGAATGCACCGTATCAACTTGGCTGAACCTGCTATGGACTTGTGTCAAGCTCGCATGATGTCAGTCGTGAGAATTTATCGTAGAAGGAGACCATCGGCGTCGATGTCCTCTCACGTCAGACTTGTCACGAAACGAGAGAATGGAAAACGGTCATTTTCTTCTGCAAAATTGTAATGGTTTTAGCCAGTAAAAGTGCCAAAAAAGAGATATCAGATAAGATTTTATTTTTGGAAATTCGATTATACCTTCTTTTGAAAATCTAATTATTAGATCTAATAAAATAACTTTTCACAAGAAAATACAACCTACTTCAAAACTTTAATTTCAGATCATGTTGTTTCTGTAATAGTTTTGTCTCCCCTTCATTTTTTTCCTATTCGAATAAAGGGAGATTGTGGCTAAGCTAAAACTCTTGTGCAAATGGTAGCGTCAAGTTGTTTATAGATTAGTAGGGAAATCTTCGTCATTTAACACCGAAATCCGAAATTAAAACAAGCACTTTTTACTGATTTTTAGGGTTCCGTAGACAACAAGGAATCCTTATAGTATCACCAAGTCTGTCTGCCTGTCTGTCCATCCGCGGACTATCTCAGCGACCGTTAGCACTAGAAAAAAAAAATTGGCACAATAATGTTTATCATTCATGCCAACAAAGTGGTAAAATAAAAAGTGGTAAAAAAATGTTTTATTAGGTTACCTCCTCTACACGTAATGTGGGGAGTGATGTTCTGTTTTTTTTTTTTTAAATTTCTATTTAAAAATGATTAGAGGTAACTTTTGAACCATGTTCAGATGATATGAAAAAGTCTTAAAAGTAGAACTTTATTAGCCTTTTTAGAAAAAATATTTTGAACTTAATAAAATGAAATGAATTTTGTAAAATTTTAAAAAATATTTTCCGAGCTAAGTTTGTAATTTAACATTCAATTTTACCGGATATGCAAGCATTTTTAACTAAGTTTATTTTATTATCCAGGGCATATCTTCTTCAAATAAAAGAAAAAATATTAAAAGCGTTTCACACAATCCAAAATTACTACCGGGTACAGCCCTATATCGCGGGAAATTAGGTTACTCATGTATAAATGGGCTACTTCGCGCTGAAGTTGTAGTTTAAGGGTTTTGTTACATTGTGACAAACAACGGAACTCTAAACTGAGTGTGGCCCGATACGCTCTAAGACGGTTTAAAAAAAAATATGAGAACGACTACAAGAATATGTACGAATATCTTAAAACCTTCTAAAATATAATCCTCTCGTTTTGACATTATCTATATCCGCTGTTGGATTAATTTGATTAATGAATGCAGGTCTCTTTAATTGACTTTGTTATCGTGTTAGTAAGTCAAAGTAATGTATCTGGTTTTGACGGCGAGCTATGGGTAGCACGCAGTCCGGAGACAATCAAGCCCGGGTAGACGGAGCGTTTTGTCAGACTCTGGCAATGCGATGCATGGCTTGCACATGTACAGGCATGTACTAATAGATTAATTACACCCAGGCACAGAACAAACGATAACAATTTTCGAACCCACGACCACCAGCATAGCAGTCAGAGCCACTAAACGCTAGACCAACATGCCATCAAATGAATGTCTACTCGGCAGAGCTGTCAAATAAAAAAATCTGCCTGAAAAAATAGAAATAATTTGTCGTAATTCGACCTAAAGCCTGTAAACAACATACTTGTGAACGCGTTCATTAGCACTGGGGAAACGTCGAATCGACTCATGGACCGACGCCGTCGAACACCGACGCCAATTAGAATCAGCGTACAACATGGCGTCATCATTGCCACGTCACACTTCCTGGGCCACTAAAATGAATTTAATTTAAATTTCGAATGAAGATTTTTTATTATTATTCCATTTATTCATTTTTTTTATACACTGGTGACTGAAATAACATACACAACTCATTATTCTAAATGTAAACTCATCAAGAACATTCCAAAAAGCTTAAACATGTTAGGGTTATCTGAATTCCTATGGCTCTGATTCCTGGCTCCACGACGTAATAATTGTGCATTGTCATCTGATTAACACATCCATGCAAAATTTCTGCTCAATCGATAACCGAGAAGTGGATCAAATGTTATTAACAAGATTTGATTACAAATATCGGGACAGGTGAAAATAAACAAGTTTTCAATGAAAATATTTTTTCATAACAAGCTTTTATAGCTCGGTATATACCATTCAGGATCAAAGTACTAGTCAATACAAATCCAATGAGCCCTAACATGATAAGGTTGAGTGGTTTTATTGCTGAGCTCCTATGACTACCTTCCAACTCCATCATCAGATCAGCTCTATGTCATAATAATATCGCATTGTCATGCGATTTACACCTGCAAAATTGCAGCTCAATCGGGTGAAGAAATCTGCTTCAAAATTGAGTTGCAAAATTTGAGCCGAACATAGTTTACATTGCAAGCTAATAAAAAGCTTGTAATAAAAGCTTGAAACGAATGTAATGGGAATCAACTCATTAGGTTTGGTAAGCAGCACATCAAACTAGGTACAACAAACTGTCAAAATTCTACAAACGATTTTCAACTCTTAACCTCAATATAACAAGGTTCAAAATATATTGGAGAAATCTGTCAGATTTGTATAGTCTAATGTGCTGCTGACAGTACATTGGTATCTCATTGGTATTGGTATCTACGTAATATATACGCGCACATAAATATGCTAATGACGTATTGAAAAAATATCATAATAGGTATTTTCTTATCTTAATACAATTCTTTATTATTTTAGAAACAAATCATTATCTGTTTTAAAAATAACTGAAATTGATTCAGTATTCGATTCTGAACATTCTATTTCAGGATAAGCCTTTATTATATAACATATTGTAGGCATATTAGAATACATTTGAATGCATATTAAAATATCGAATATCCACCCTTCCGTTGTAGAACTTTCCACGGCCTGGACTAAGCGTTTCGCCTCGAATTGACTCTTAATATACTACGCCTTACCATCTCGATTGCATCATTGCTTACCATTAGTTAGGATCGCAGTCAAGCAAACTCTTTAGCCCTAAGCGAAACCTAGTCGTTCTATTATGTCTCTAATTACGGTGTTCAAAAGGTTTAAAAGCAATCTCCAATAAAATCTACATGTATCGTATGAAAGAAGGGACCAACCAATCCATTAAACGCCAGATGACATCGCGGCCGCCCAAGATGAAGATAGCAGAACGAGCTCAACTCCTACCGAAAGGACTGGGTCATACTATCTACAAGGTGGGCCAAAAGAAGTCATCCGATGTTGTTTGGCTCTCTTTTTTGAATGAATGTTGGTTTTGAGGGCTTCTACAGTCTTGGGCTTGTTCACGTAGACATGAGACTTCAAAAAACCCCACAATAACAAGTCTGGAACGCTTAAATCGGGCGATCTTACGGGCCAGTGCAAATCTCCAAAACGTGAGATGTGGCGACCCGGGAACGCTGCCTTCAGAATAACATGTCCCTCAGTCCTAATTCGTCCAATTGCAGCAGAAAAAACTCGGTCAACATGGCACCGTCCACTGTTGTCGTAGGGCAAGCGGCATTCTCGAAAAAAATGGCCCGATGACTCCTCCAGCGTGAACTGCGCACTACGCAGTCACTTTGAGCGGGTGTAATGGGTCCTCGTGCATCACACGTAAATTTTCGGTGCCCTAGAAGCGGTACTTTGGCTTATTCACATACCCGCTGAGGTTGACATGTGCCTCATGAATTCGCGCTGCGCCAACACCACAGACGAATTATGTTACGCAAAAAGTTAGTCATGATTGTCCATGGCTTGTTCACATGTATTCTACATCTATCTAGTCCACAAATGTCGAAACAGATTTGAAATTAGCGGCCATTTGCGAAAATGAGAGCATCTTCCAATAGAGTGATTTCTTTTGGCCCACCCTGTATATGCAGAATCATATGAAAAAGAGCAAGAGTGAAGCACAGAAGTAGGAAAACCATGGGCTAGATAAAGAGGAAGAGAAGAATCCTCGGGAATATAGGGTTCAAAAATCAGGGTTCAAGAATTCCCGAAAGAGAAATCTCTTAATGATACGAGGCGTGTTCAGAAATACCCTAGAAAACATTTGATTAGAAATTAATAATATTCTTACTCAACTTCTGAGGCGTGTTTTCATGAATGTTAGAGATTGCTTTGGAAAAAAATTATGCAATAAATTACAAAAAGTAATTTTCCCATGTCTTCAATTTCTGATTTGGTAAATTAACGAGTTTATATAAATGTACTATGTATAAAATCTTGTGTTATACGCATACTATACAGGCAAGCATATTATAAGTTAGAAGATTATATCCAACATAAAAATGCTTAGTTCAATGCTGGTCCAGCTTCATTACTGTTCGTAAAAATTGATTAGTTCGGATATTATTTACAGATGGCAAGCTACTCGTAGCTCTCCGTCGGCAAGCCCGCGTTTATGGTGATCAAGAATCGCCATTCGATTGCCCGGGTCGTCTTCGGCGAAAAGCACAAATACTTACAAATAATTCCGACTAAGGAACCATCGCTAAATCGTTTGAAAGCGCTCTTTTAGGCCATATATCTAGTGGAGTCAAGAGCTGTTGTTATGGAGTAAATTAGTCATAACACAGCATAAATTTAATTAGCGTGATAATTGGCGCACCGAGGTCGCTCCGTTAATCGCCAACTAATTCCGAGTAGGTGCTGAATGCCCCTCATCATTGGTCTAACAACATTAATTGATTACTTGATGCTAAAAAAAATAGAGGACGTTTGCTTTGAAATCTAACTAGCCCATTTTGCTTAGAAGTAATCTTACCAGCTAGTTTGCCTTCTGACGTTGTAGGTCATTCTTTCTGAAACTTTAAACAGCTGTGTTTAATTTGCTTAGAAGTATCTACCAATAAAAATTTGTATACTTAAAGATTACCCTTTCAGATGAATATTACCATTGTTAGCTTTAGCAAAAAGGTATTGTTTTTTCTACTTGTGTATAAACAACTTTTACTATGAGACTTAAGCTGTATAAATTAGTCATTTGGTTAACATTATAAAAAAAAACGTTCTAAACATTTGAAACTGTCTGATGCAGTGGGTGAGATTTAAAAACTGCATAAAAATATTGCATTTGGCGCTAAAAATCAGTATTTTTGTAGGGTTCTTTACCTCTAAAGGAAAAAACGATCTCAATAAAGCACTTGGGTGATATACATGCTATATTGAACCTAAAAGCAGTGTGATAAGAGGCAGTTTTCGAGTAAGTGTATTGAAATAGTACATTTTGATACAAGTGCAGGAAGTTTGTCATTGCGACCGAGGCGAAATTCGAGCCGAGGGCTGCAATGACAAATCTGCACGTGTGTCAAACGACGTTTTTCAATACACTTACGACTTGTGAAATAAAGAAAGAAAAAAAAAATAATCGTATCTCAAACATACAGTAGACATTTAAGAAATATATAAGTATAGCATTCACCAGAGCAGATTGCTCTGGTCAATTTCTAATTTCGTGGGGTCGTCCAGCGACTCTGGGGGACGCCTCGCGCCTGATTCGATAAACTAAGTAAAACAAAATAATCACCCGTAACCGTGACGATAAGGAAGGAATAAAAAAGCCCTTGTTGTGATAAACTCAAAAAAGCACTTGGGTGATATACATGCTATATTGAACCTAATAGGAGTGCGATATGAGGCAGTTTTCGAGTAAGTGTATTGAAAGTTTTTTTTTTTTTTTTATGGTAGGTGAAAATCATCCAATGACGAAACCCGCTCTTGGGCGGAGCGGGAGACCAGTGTCAGACTCTTACTGACTAAAAAACCTACCCCGTACCTTCCTTGCCTTATTCCTGGAGTCGAGGTAACAGTTTTCCACCACCCTCTAGGCTCCAGGAGGCTTCGACCCCGAAGGGCCCCTGCAGTTTGCTGACAACTCCTTGAGGCGCGCGGGAACGGTGCGCGCCGTTGACGACTTGGACTCGGTCTTACCAGACGACCGGACGGCGAGCTACCCATTGCTCACCGTCCGCGAGCCAGTGTCTACGGTGGCCGGATATCGGCAGGATCGCGGCGGCGACGGCTACGGCGAGTACGCCGTTGCCTTTGCCTTATGCGGTCGGCCTCCTCTTTTACGAGCATTACTGCTTCGCAGAAGGAGGCGACCGCCTGCCATTCCTCTTCGCTGCGGACCATGGCCTGAACCAGGGCCCGGCGCGAGAGGTCGCCGCCGCCGATCACCCCCACGAGGACACGGCGATGCTCTTCCCAAGCAGGGCACACCTCCACCGTGTGCTCCACCGTGTCCTCCGGGCTCGCCTCACAGTGGCGACACCCGGACGTCTCTTCCGCACGAATCCGGTGCAGGAATCTCCCGAACTTCCCATGTCCGGTGAGAACCTGCGTCATGCGGAAAGTGAGGACGCCGTGAGGTCTATCCAGCCACGCCTCAAAGAGGGGCACTACCGCTGAGATTACGGTGTGCCCAGCGCTGGGTTGCGACAGTTGCTGTTTCCACTTCACCATGAGATCTCGCCGGAGCTCCTTCCGCCACGCCTCGACATGTTCGGGCAGCGGATCTTCGCCCCGGCGTTGCATCTCCACGCGCTGGTCGTGCATGCGTGCAAGGACTGTTGCCTCCAAATCCCATGGTGGTAGGCCAGCAAGGAGGCTCGCCGCCTCGCGGGACACCGTGCGGTATCCCCGCACCATCCGGATGGCCATGACCCTCTGGCAGGCGTTCAGCTGGGCCGCCGGGCGTTTACGCAGCGTCGGCGCCCACACTGGTGCCCCATAAAGGGCCATGGACCGAACGATGCCGGCGTAGAGCCTCCGGCAGAAGGCGTCTGGACCCCCAAGGTTCGGCAGGAGCCGCTTGAGAGCAGCCCCCGTCCGATTGAGTTTGGGGGCCAGACGTCGGAAGTGCTCCTCGAAATTCCATCGGCTGTCGAGGACAAGTCCTAGGTACTTCATCGTCGACCCGACGCCGATGTGAACTCCTTCTACCGTTAGTTGGGAACCCGTTGGTGGCGCGTTCCGAGGGCCGTGAAAGCACATGGCCTCGGACTTGTGCAGTGCCACCTTAAGTCCCAACTGCTGGATCCTCTCAACGACTGTCGCAACCCCACGTGTCGCTAGTTCGACCGCCGCCTGGTACGACCTTCCCTGCGCTAGGACCAGCACGTAGTCGTACCCGATGTTCCACAAGGGCGGTCCTAGTACCGATCCCTGTGGGACACCGCACGACATCTCTCGCCGTTTCCAATCTCCTTGGTGACCGGGGTATATTATGTACCTGTCGGACAGGTAGGCCTCGATTGTACGACAGAGGTAGTCGGGCACCCGGTGATACCGGAGTGCCGTCCTAATGCAACTCCAGGGCAGGGAATTAAAGGCGTTGGCAATGTCCAACGACACCGCCAAGACACACCTGCCCCGGGACACCGCATCCCCCGTCGTGAGGGCTCGCACGCGCATGATGGCGTCCACCGTGGAGCGCCTCCTGCGAAACCCGAACTGGTCGTCCGCGAGATCGGGCCCCTTCAGTGTTAAGTGCTTGACGAGGCGGTCTGCAATGACACTTTCAAAGAGCTTGCCCACCTCGTCAAGCAGCACAATGGGCCGATACGCGGACGGAGAGTCCGCAGGGCGCCCCGGCTTCGCGACGAGGACCAGTTTTCCCGTCTTCCAGGGAAGTGGGAACTGGCCCCTCTCCAAACATGCGCTAAAGAGCCCCCCCAATCGAGACCCGAGAGCCTCCATGGCCAGGACCCAAGCCTTTCCAGGCAAGCCGTCTGGTCCTGGGGCGGTATTCTTCGCACCCATCCTGCGTACCGCCACTCTCATCTCCACCTCGGTCACTTCCGGAGCATTGGTACCGTCGTCGCTGACGTGGGCCGCGTCAGACACCGCTGGTGGCGGAGCCATGGGCGGGGGGGAGTGGTCCCCCCGCGCAGGGAACAGAGCGCTCACCACACCCTCCACGATCTGTGGCCGGAGACTCTGCGTCAACGGGGGAGCCCATGGGCGGAGTTTCTCTCGCACCAACTTGTATGGGCGTCCCCACGGATCAGCGTTGAGCGTCCCCAGCCACGCTTTGCAGGCCTCGTCTTTGGCCCGCTTTATCTCCGATCGGAGGGTGCGCTTTGCCACCCTGAATCCCTCATACAGCTCCGCCTCTACGGCCTCCGCATCCGGCGGGCGGAAGCGGCGCCTGCGGTGTCTGGTATACCGGTGTCGCGCAGCATTGCATGCGGCGCGCAGCGTCGCAAGCTCTGGCGACCACCAGTACACCTGGCGTCGGGCGCGTCCTGGGCGGAGACGGGGCATTGCCGCGTCGCAAATTTGCGACAAGGCCTCCCGGAACCACTCCGCCTCGACGTCGATGTCGGCAGGCCTGACCGGTGCTTGCACCCAGGCCTGCACCGCCGCGGCTTCCAGGAACATCTCCCGTTCCCGCTGCCTCAGCGCCCAACGCGGACCACATGGGGTCTGTCGGACCGGCGCGGTCGAGGTCTGGGCGGAGACGTCAAACCGGATATACCGGTGGTCCGAGTATGTCTCCACCCCCTCCATGACGCGCCAGTCAACTACACGCGGCGTCAGAGCGGGGCTGGCGAACGAAATGTCCACCACGGACTCACCCTGCACCCGCACACACGTGGGGACAGAACCCCGGTTTAGGACGACCAGGCCTGTTTCCAGAGCCCAGTCCTCCACCAACCGACCCCGCTGGTTCGTGAGCCGGGAACCCCAAGCCATGTTCCAGGCGTTAAAGTCCCCGCAAACGACCACGGGGAGGGTACCAAACCCAGCGACGACGGTCTTCAGCTCCCTGAGGGAGTCGTGAAGATCGGCGAGAGTTCTGTTCGGGGACAGGTAGACGCCTACCACTGCAATGTCCCCGAACCGTGCTGCCACGCAACCCCGACCCTTCGTGACGGCCTCGAGGGTCGGGGTACCAGCGGCGGCCGACGAGATAAGGGTCACCGAGCCGCTCAGGTCCTGAACCCAGTCAGCTCTGGGCAAGACAAAGTGTGGCTCGGAGACCACGGCGACGTTTATCGACCACTGCGCCATGCTCTGGAGCAACAGATCCTGAGCGGCTGCGGCGGCGGCGGTGGTGATCGGGGGCCGACGAAGTTTGGCCTTCACTTTGACCGGGGGGTCGCAGGACCTGCTCCCAGCCCGGTGGTCGGCCTGCTTGCCTGCCGCCGCACATGCGTAACAATGCGGCGCATTCCGGCACTCAGCAGACCTATGACCGAGCTTACCACACTGGTAGCAGTGGTCGCTGCGATTCACCTCCGCGGCACAGAAGGCCCCCACGTGGTGCCCCACGTGGCAGCGGTAGCACCGCAGAGGTCTGGGCTCCAACAGTTTTACCTGGGCGGAGACCCAGCCCACCAGAAGCCGTCGGCCCTCGCCAGTGATGGCCTTGGCCGCCGGCACGGGGCAGCTTACCGTGACGGCTCGCATGCCCGTGCTGTCAGCGCGGATGGTGCCCGCCCGAACCTGTTCGGTCGTGCAACCACCCACCCTGACGATGGCGGCCACCACCTCGTCCACCTTGACTGAATCGTCCAGGCCCATGATGCGTATGTCGATGCACTTGGTGGGCCTGGACACTCGGGCCTCCTCTGCACTGAGGGCCACCCTAATCTTGTCGGCCAGAATGTCAGCGACACTGGCCGAGCCGGGGACCTCCAGAATTCGGGCCCCCGTTAGGGTCTGCCTTATGCAGAAGCCCCCAGGCACTCCGAGCTCGTCAAGGTGGGGCAACACCGCCCGCCTTGCCTTCTCCATGACGGCGTCGTAATTCGCGCCCTTCTTACCCGCTTCAGGCTGTAGTGTGATCACTACAGCCTCGGATTTCGGGGCGCGAAGTCTCGCCGCCATGGCACGCTTCTTGCGCTCTTGGCGCTTAGCGCGCTTCTTTGCCGCCCTGCGCGCCTTACCCGCACTTTTCTTGGCACCGACGACCGTCCAGTCGGCGCCAGACGATGATGGATCTTGAGGCGGGGGAGGCGGCAGGCGCGACTGAGTCGCCGCCACCGCGATAGGAGCGCCGGCTGGCCTAGCGGAAGCAGAAGCCACAGCACCGCTCGCGGGAGGGGCGGCCCGCACGCGACGCTGGCCAGCCACCGGGGCCGGCCTTGCAGGCTCCGGCGCTGAGGCCCTGCGCCCGGTTTGCCCCAACGGGCCTGCCCTGGGCGCAGCAGGCGTGGCCGCAGCGGCAGCAGCATATGATGCCGCTTGGCGCTGGCCGGAGGTCGCCAATGGGGGGCGCAGAACAATTCCCTCCAGCAGGGACAGCTGCCGCTGGATCTGCAGCTGGAACTGCTGCTGCTGCTGCTGCAGCTGCTGCCGGAAGGCAGCCAGCTCCGACTGCACCAGCGTCAGCAGCTGGTTCCCTGCCTCAGGCTGGGGCTGGGGCCGACTTTGCCCCTGCCCCTGCCCGGAACCCCCTCCGACGGCCTCCCGCCGAACGGCTCCAGGGCCCGCGGGCCCGGCCCGAAGCTCAGCTTGAAGCTCGGCCCGCAGCTTCGCCACACTCTTGTCCAAGGCCTTGTCGAAAGCCTCGGACAAAGAGGTGGCGTGCTTCAAAACGGTCTTCTCTTTAGAAGACCGTTTTGCGACCCTCTTGCGGCCCATGTCGCGCAGCGCCGCGACCATTAGCTCGCCGAAGGACCTGCGGGCCTCTTCGGCGGAGTCCGCCCCAGCGTCCGGCGCGCCACCGGACTGACGCGGCGGGCGCTCCCCAGCGCTGACCGCACCAGGGTGGCGCCCTTCCGCGGCAAGCTTTGCAGCTCGCTGAGCGGACTCCTGCGCAGTGAGCCCCCTGCCTCTACCTCGGCTTTGGACCCCACCGCGACTGCCGGTGGGGATTTTTGGGGCCGAGCCCTTCCCATCATCATCGGAGGACGACTGCCCGTCCCCCGATTTGGTGCGCTTCCGGAAGGAACGCGAGTCCCTTCCGGAGCTGCCCACCAACTCCTCCTCCATCTCCGAGCCTGAGCTCCCTCTGGACGCAGCGTCGGACTCCGACCGCTCGTCACTCTCAAAAGTTTTTTGTTGTTTGAAAAATTTCGATTCCATAACTGTTCCCACGAGTAAAAACATGTTACACTGGCTCAAGTACGTGGTTCGCACTAGAGACTAATTTAGCTACCCATTAGTCAAGCTAACAACCTCCCTCACGGTGCGCCGCCGCTTGGAGGTTTGGGGTGATTTTTTATAGAGGTTGTCTTCCTCGCGGCCCGGGCGGTTAAGCCAAGGCCCTCGACCCCCATCGAAAGTCAGAAACATGACCTTGGACAATCTTTGGGGCTACGAGTCTAGCGGTGGCAGAAGGAGGAGGAACTCTTCCTCTTGCCTGCCCGATGGCAGGGTGAGTGCACACCGAGCCCGCTCTTACCTCGTCGCTGTGTCCTCTGCTAAATCAGAGGGACACGCGTTGAGGCGATACTCCCAACAGAATATTCGCAAGCCGCCATCGAGCACCCTTAGGCAGGGATTGCCCAAGGGTGGGTCGATGGCGGCCTCCCGGGGTGCACCGTCCCGCAGACTGGTCTTCACTCCGGACGTGTCCGCAAGGGAACTCCAGCCTGCGGGCGCTCGAGGAGGTTTTCTGTCATGGCACCCCAAGTGTATTGAAATAGTACATTTTGATACAAGTGCAGGAAGTTTGTCATTGCGACCGAGGCGCAATTCGCACGAGCCGTAGGCGAGTGTGTTATGGAGCCGAGGGCTGCAATGACAAATCTGCACGTGTGTCAAACGACGTTTTTCAATACACTTACGACTTGTGAAATAAAGAAAGAAAAAAAATTTAATCGTATCTCAAACATACAGTAGAAATTTAAGAAATATATAAGTATAGCATTCAAATCTGCTCTGGTCAATTTCTAATTTCGTGGGGTCGTCCAGCGACTCTGTAACACTAATAAAAACTACTAACTAAGTAAAACAAAATAATCACCCGTGACCGTGACGATAAGGAAGGAATAAAAAAGCCCTTGTTGTGATAAACTCAAAAAAGCACTTGGGTGATATACATGCTATATTGAACCTAATAGGAGTGCGATAAGAGGCAGTTTTCAAGTAAGTGTATTGAAAAACCTATTTCGACATTCTCGAATGGATATCAAAATTGCTAGTTTCGGTTGACCTAGAATTCTGAAAGACTTAAAGCACAAATATATAGGAATAAATTGAAAACTGAAAATTTGGAGTTTACATGCTTTTTTACATTGTACACAATTCACTGACCCTTTTTCAGGTTTAGTGTAAACAAAAACGAAGGGTGTACAAACTATACTATACGTCAAATGTCAGAGGGTTACGACGCTTGTAGCCGTTACTCGTAGACACCAAGAGCCTTCGCGCCCGCCCGTGAACTTGACGCGTAGCGGTCTCAAACGGTGAGTTGAGGAAAAGTCTTGATACTTGCAGAAATAATATTGTATTATTACTAGTCAACCACGCCAACTACTCCACTTCAGTGAGTATATTTATATAACACGAAGTACTGATCCAGATTCTCAACGAAATGTCGCGCGTTAGAGAGATACCTAATAGGCGCCAACAAATGTCCCACAAATTGAAGAAGGCGCATTGAAAATAGGCGAAAATAATCTAAACTCATAAGTCTGCAGAATTGTTACCAATATGGACAATAAGAATAAAGGGAATAGTTTAATATTTTTTGTCCGATTGTATAATCAACAACATTTTCATTTGTATTAAAGGTTCAAAGCAGAACTGAAAAGTCTTGAAGTGTTATCTTTAGATTATGTAGACTGAGACTGTAATGCGATAATTACCGCACGAAAATGATAATCCTATCGGGCTTAATATTTGAATGATACAAGACTTTTTATGGTTTAAGAAGAACTTTGTTTCTCATAAAGAATAGCAAACATAATTAATGAGAAACAATATCTAAAACTGAGGTTATAAGTTAGGACACACAGATGTACATATACAAAATAACAAAGCAAAATAGCAAATAAACAAAATAACACATCGTGTGTACACCTAAACAGATAACATAGATGTACGAATTTGATTTGTACTGGCTTTTTTTTTAAGTCAAAGTCAAAGTCAATTTTTTTTATTTCACATGGGCGTACATGGGCACTTATAAAACGTCAGAAGCTAGTGCACGGTTCCAAATTGGTCGTTTCCTATGGAGAAGAACCAGCAAGAAACTCCATGGTTACTCTTTTAAAAAAATTGTTATCTTTACAATATTTCCATATTACAGCACTTAAATCATGTAAGGACAGTGCAGACCAGTCAATATTGAACTCCTACCGTTAAAATGGTAGGAAGTAATCTAAAATTTGCGTCTACAATGTTCTCACATTCACATTATTGAAAGAGGCTATATAAAAGCAAGAAAAATAATCACAAGTGTCAGTAAGACAATTACATTATATGATGGATTTTTTTAGTGAAACCATAGGTACTTTAAAGGAATTTATCTCAATTATTAATTCACTTAAGTATTTCTCTGTATCTTCTTGGGTTATCTCACATAGATAACTCAGTAATAATGTTTCTTATAAATCATGGAAAATAAGTTTACAGTTACCATAATCAAATTTAATAAGCACCTACAAAAATACACTTATCATGTTTTTTGTTTAAGAATTGCGCCCATGATACTCTTGATACCCCTTGAATTATCTTCTGCTCTATCTCAGCAACTATAGTACCTAATACATAACTTGTATTGATTTTAGTGGTCAAAATACTTACATAACATGGACTACAATAATTCATTTATTTATTTATTTATGTTAGGCAGATTATCCATAAAATGTTAGTACGACTTAACCTATGTTAGTTTAACCATTCAATTTAATTTAATTTCGCCACCTTCAGGGACACGTCTGGCCACAGCACATGCACTGTACGCAGGGGCCTCATTAGGTGACCTTCAGTCTTACTAGCACCAATGCTCAGAAGGATGTTGTGTGGTTGTTGTTGTGGTTGTATGTTGTTTATAATGTATTTTTATTTTATTTTTAAGGTTACCTTATAAGATCGCTTAATTGTCCATCTGTCAGTTAAGACCCTTTATATCTAGAATGCGTGGAGTTTGAAACGATATACTGTGTATGTCTGCGGTCCCTTGAAGCAATGAAAACAACAACTTTCTAAGTTAACGGAAAAAAAGATATAACTCAATTCAAAATATTTATTTCACATAAGCCAGCAGCACACGGGTACTTATAAAACATCAAAAACTAGTGCACGGTTCCAAATTGGTCATTTCTTATAATGAAAAAACGGTAAGGAACTCCCTGGTTACTCTTAAAAAAAACCGGACACGAGCGTGTCGGGCCACGCTCAGTGTACGGTTCCGTAGTTTCCCGTCTGTCATAAATTTCTCACAATGTAACAGAACCCATTAGCCCTTGTAAAAATTAGTAACCCAATTTTCCGAGAGATGGCGCTGTACCCGGTGGTAATTTTGGATTGCGTAAACCGATTTTTTTTGTATTTACCGGAAAAATTTAAAAAAGCTCAGAATAACGAAATATGATAAAAGTGAGCTGACTGGGCTTAGTCCAGGTTGGTACCAGACGACCGGACAGCGAGCTATCCATTGCTCGCCGTCCGCAACCCCTCGCCTACGGTGGCCGGAAATCAAATTCGTCTCAATATACCTACTCCTCATTGCTATAATATTTACAATGTTTTGTCATCCATCTTTTTTTTAACAGTATTAAAGATTTTATCAAGAGCATTACAAAAGTATTACTGTATCAAGATTATAAAACAAGTATTAAAAATCTTATCTTAGTGACCAAGCCAGCTAAATATGTCACTCTGCGGATATCGCATAGCCCATGAAGTTACGACTGCTATCGTCAGAGACAGACTGCGTACTCAGGAGCATGTTAAGATCTGCCTGGGCTTTGAACCAACAACTTTTCCCACTCTAGAGTAGAGTGGCAGGGCGTGTAAGGCCACACTTTTGCTTATTCAGTTGCCTTTAGTGTTCTAGGATCATGAGTATGTTCTTTTCAGAGGCCTACCCTATCCCACAGTCCTAGCAGGCTTCAGCCCTGCTGAGCCCCTACGGTTAACTGAAAACTCTTCGAAGCACGCGTCTTACACTACGCGCCGCCAATGACTCGGGCTCGATGCAAACGACCAGACGGTTACCAGACAACTGGACGGTGAGCTACCGATTATTCGTCATTCGCAAGCCCATTGCCTACTTGTGGCTGGAAGTCGGGATCGGAATCTCAGAGGCTAGGACGTGAGCATGTTCGTTCCCACACACGTTTGGCTGCCTCCTTCGCCAGTATTACTGCTACGCACAAAGAGGCGACCGCCTCCCATACCACCTCGCTCTTTACCTTTTATTACACACATGTTATAAAACAAATTATATTACAATCAGTTCTGAAAATTCAATCGTGACCAAGTAACGACACAGTTACTTTGACATTATTAAAGTGCGATTGTGATTATCATGAAAACATCAAATACGATTTATTTTACTTCAGTAGGTTGCTTATATCTTATCTGCCTTTAATCCAGTTGATCCTGATGCCTTAATTATACGAAATCTGGTGCTCGATCAGTGTTTATGATAAATATTTTTAATCGGCACAAGCCACAACTGGTATTAATTGCAAACGATAAACTGTACGGGGTTTTTTTCAGGATAAGGACATAGAAATAATCATTTTTAATAGTAAAATTTGACTGAAAAACTAAGTACTTATCCAATCTAATTTTTTTTACAAGCTAATGATATCATCACATAGACAGTCATATATCGACACATTCACTGTCATATTCGGATACATATATATATTTATGAACAAATCAGCAATCCATTGTTCAAACATTTTATTGGTCTCATAAAAAGCTTGAACCTACTTTGTAATTTAGGATGCATAATTTGGTTCTATCAAATTAGTCTGATGATGGAACTGGAAAGTGGAAAATCGATCTCCTCAATCCAAGTAGGTGCATAGTGTTTACACTGTTATCTATTGAGAAGTGTTTTTACACCAGGCGGTGTCCACGATACAAATAGTCACCCATCCGTAGACTCACTTTGACAAGTGTAACTTAACTTTGAAGTTCCATAGAATAGTCGCTTATGTATTTTTGCGGAGCTGGCTAAAGTGAAAGAAATATAACGGTGTTAATATAAAAGGTAGTTTTCATAAATATTTATGAAAGATTAACAGTATAAGACACCCTGCATTTTAGTTTTAATAGCTTAAAGTATCAAGAAGTTTCAGTCGCTCTATACAAAAACGTATCACCGTAAACTCTATAATCCGGCGTGCAAGTTTATTAAACGTCAGTAACATGCTGCTCCGACTAGCGTTCTGTTGAAATTGAGATGAAACAATACGGAATTTCAATAAGTGCGACTGAAATAGACGATCTTTAGATTTCTCTAACAATATTTAATAATGTACTTATTAAATTGTCCGTATTGCCTATTCAGAAAGATTGAGAGGGTTTACTTCTACTTCTCTTCTTGTCGTTTATTTTTTTATCTACCGAACTGCAACAAATCTTCTCACCTACCTATATTGTAAAACTTAAATTTTGTGTGTTATGTTAGTTACTTAAAAATAAACCACAGGTGCCCAGAGTCCGGGTTTGGACTATAGATGCAATATTACTTACACTAATAGCTGAATGTCTTTAAAAATAACTACCTATTCACTTCCCTATATTTATTTTAAGTATTGGTACCTACATAGCTACATACCTATACTTTTTTACCATTGTTTTCTAAATAACATTTTCAATTTTAGCTTTTACGATATTTTTAACCGACTTCAAAAAAAAGGAGGAGGTTCTCAATTCGATTGTATTTTTTTTATTTTTTTTTTATGTTTGTTACCTCAGAACTCCGTTGTTTATGGATGGATTTGCAAAATTTTTTTTGTACTTGAAAGCAATACAAAAAAAATTTTGCAAATCCATATACCAATCTGGAAGCATATCGCTTCCAGATTGGTCCCATTTTTTTCAAAATCGAGTTTTGATGATGGGATCCATGAGGAATCGAGGGAACTCCTCAAATATTATAGGCAACTATATAGTTTTTTTTAGAAAAACTGAAAGAAAAGATAGAAAGTCAAGAGAAAAGAATATACTACTTGGAAAAACAGGCAAGGCAAAGAAACTTAGTTTTCTTTGGAATTGAAGAGAAAGAAACCTCATATGAAGGATTAAAAAACATTTTCATTGATTTTATAAAAGAACGTTTCTCTGTTATTGATATAGAACCAAGGGACGTACAAGAGTTAAGAAGAGTTGGGAAACCCGGAGAGAAACCCCGACCAATAATTGTGACCTTTTTAACCCTCGACAAGAAGATCAATATTCTTAAACAAAAAAGAATTTTAAGGGACACTCAATATTATTTGCAAGAAGATTACCCAAAACAAGTATTGGAAAAAAGAAGAGAATTGCAAGAACAAGTGAAATTAGAGAAAGAAAAAGGAAATAAAGTTACAATTAAATATGATAAACTGATAATATTAAAATCTAATAGCAAAAGGGCGCTTTCCACTTCACCAGAAAATAATAATTCCCATCCAGGAAGCAAGACTAGTACACAAACCGTTAAAAAGAACAAAACCGCGAAAACCCATTTCATTGAAAGACGTTCTAATAGTGTCTCAGAAGGAGTCATAAAACAAGGCATGCTAAACTTTCTAACTAAAAATACTGTTAGCAAAGTATCTCAGCAAGACAACAAAAACAAAGATAACAATTTATAACAATTAAGGCCCCCCTCTCGCATGAATTATAAAAAGAAAACAACACAAATAAGCAAAACCAAGAAGTATCTTCCAACCCGGTTGGTCACCGTGGAAGATTATGACCAAAACCCTCCGAAGAAAACAAAAAATAATTTCCCTAAAATTAATCAATCACCCAGAATATCTAAAAAAATCTATATACTTACATACAACGTTAGAACTTTATCGTCTTATGAACGTATTATAGAACTCTCAGAAGCACTGAAGAACGTAAACTTTGATGTTATTGGAATTTCGGAAACAAGACGTTTGGGTACAAAAATAGAAGAATACAAAAATTTTATATTATATCACACAGGCGTAACTAAGGGGCTCTATGGAGTTGGTTTTCTAATAAACTTAAATCAAAAGAAAAACATAGAAAGCTTCATAGGCATCTCTGATAGAGTTGCACTATTAAATATGATCATACAAGGAAACAAAATATCCTTTATACAAATATATGCGCCCACAGAAGCAGCAAAAGAAGAAGAGATAGAACTGTTTTACATAGATCTGTATAAAGCCATTGACCTTGCACACAACACATATATGATCATAGGAGATTTTAATGCAAAAATAGGACACCCTAAACCGGATGAATATCTAATAATGAAAGCTTATGGGTATGGTGAAAGAAACCTAAGGGGTCAAAGACTCATCGATTTTGCACTTGAAAACAAATTAGCAATTCTAAACACCTACTTCAAAAAGCACCCAAAATGTAGATGGACCTGGCGTTCACCCAGTGGAGAGTACAAAAATGAAATTGACTATATTTTGTCAAATAAACCTGATATGGTACATAACATTGAGGTATTGAATCTGAACTTCTCTTCAGATCACAGAGCTGTAAGAGCAACAATAACTCTATCAATATTGAAAAAGAACCGATCCAGATTTAAAAACATACAAAATGCTACACTGAAAAGCGATGAAGAAATCACTAAATACCAAGAGAGCATCTCAGCCCACCTGCCAACTCTACTAGACCCTTGTAAAAATACCTCAGTCCAAACCTTTCACGATGCAATAGTAAAAGCTGTTACTCAAAGCCTTCTAGAAGCCAAAACTCCCAATGATAATAAAAAACATAAAATACTATCAGAAAATACACTAACGCTTTTAGAAAGGAGACGTAAATTACAAAATACACCAAACAAAAATAGATCCATGAAAAATGAACTGTCGGCGTTGTACAAGCTAATAAGTAAACGCATAAAGTACGACTACACAAAATACAGATCGGAAACTATAGAGAGACAGCTAGTAGAGTCAGGCAGCCCAAAAAGAGCTTTTAAAGATCTACGTACCAACAAGACATGGATTGAAAGAATAAACAATGAGGGGAAAACCCTTAATAAACGTAAAGATGTGATAGAAATTGCAACACAATTTTACAAAACGTTATACAGCGCCCGAGAAGCTACTGAAAATATTAACCATCTAAACTGGACAGCTGCAAACTCAACGAGATGCACACCATTTGTCGAAATAGAGGTAGTCCAGGCAATGAACAGGTTGAAAACAAATAAAAGTCCCGGCTCAGACAACATCACAAATGAAGCCATAAAAGCAGGCCATTTATTGCTGGCTCTACCATTAACTAACCTTTTTAATCGTATCTTGGAAACTCTCGAAACACCGACACAATGGTCAGAGTCAGAAATAATATTAATATATAAAAAAGGAGACCCGTATGATATTGCAAATTACAGACCCATAAGCTTGCTGCCATGTATATATAAGTTATTCTCCTCCCTCATAAATCAGAGAATGAGCACCACATTAGAAGCGGAACAGCCTATAGAACAAGCAGGCTTTAGAAAAAAATTCTCTACAATAGATCATATCCATACTTTGGAACTACTCATTGAGAAATACCAAGAAAGTCAGAGAGCTCTATACATCGCCTATATAGACTACAAAAAAGCTTTTGATACCATATCACATCCAAGCATCTGGAAGGCATTGATGGAACAGGGGGTGGAGAACGAATACATCCAAATAATGAGAAGCATTTACAGCAGCAGCACGGGCAGAGTTAAACTGGAAAACCTGGGACGAAGCTTCCCTATCAACAGAGGAGTACGGCAAGGCGACCCTATTTCCCCAAAGCTGTTCATTGCTGTCCTAGAGTCAGTAATAAGAAAACTGAACTGGAATACCAGCGGTCTCAACATAAATGGCAATTTCCTGAGTCACCTCCGATTTGCTGACGACTTAGTACTTTTGTCGGAATCTAGCGCGCAAATACAAGAAATGATAAATTCATTAAACGAGTTGAGCAGAGAGGTAGGTTTAGAGATGAACCTCACTAAGACAATGCTAATGACAAACAGCATAGAAAATACAATATCTGTCGGCGATGAAGTACTAAACTATACAAACGAATATATATACTTGGGAAAGCAAATTAGTTTTAATAAAAAGAATAACTATTTAGAAATCGAGAGGCGAATCCAACTTACTTGGAATAAATATTGGAGCCTGAAAGAAATCTTTAAAAGTAATATGCCAATAAAACTTAAAACAAATGTTATGTCGAGTTGCCTGCTACCATGTTTAACTTACGGTTGTCAAACCTGGAAATATACAACAGAAATAAACAGAAGAATTACTACGTGTCAACGCGGCCTAGAACGAAGCATGTTAAATATTAGAAAATCTCAAAAAATACGCCACACAAAAATTAGAAAACTGTCTAAAGCTGTAGATGCACTAAACTGTGCCCGTAAATTGAAGTGGAAGTGGGCAGGACACGTCGCTCGAATGACAGATGAGCGCTGGACCATAAGAGTAACAAGATGGAGAGGCCCAAGTGGTAAACGCTCAAGAGGAAGACCGCTCACAAGGTGGGCGGACGACATCAGTAAGACGGCTGGTCCAGGCTGGATGCAAACTGCTCTAGATAGAGACAAATGGGCTTCTTTGGAAGAGGCCTTCACCTGCAGAAGGGTTCTTGCAGACTAAAATATAATAAATATATATAGTAGTTATAGTGTAGCAAGTAAGATACAATAGTTAGGCAAACATTTTTTATTTATTAGTTATAAACACCATTGTTACATTTTGTTTTATGCAAGAAATATAAGGCTTTTTTATTTTTATTTTTTTTATTTTATTTATTTATATAGTTTTTTTTATATTTTCATCGAGAATTCAAGCATTTACAGTCAAAAAGTAACATTTGATGAGGTGAAACTGGTGAAGAAGATCAGAAATGGCTAACGAAACTTGACACTCGCATAGATATCACAATCAAGGTAGTTAAGCAACTATGAAAATGCACTATAAACCAATGATCTTAAATAATTATGTTGAAAATGTTATCATCGAACTAATTTGATGATGATGATGGAGCTGGAAGGTAGGCACTGGAACTGCGTAACTAATTAATATATCCTAGCCGTGTTTGGGCTTGTTAGAATTGTCATAAGATGCACTTTGGCTGTAAGGTACTATTGAACTAATGTGATGATGAAGCTGGAAGGTGGAAGGTCGGCATGGGAACTTCAAAATAAAATAATGTATCCTAGCATTGTTTGAGCTTATTAGAGCTGTCATGGGCAATGCTGTCAAGTGCAATGGAAAGGGCTATGCTCGGAGTTTCCTTGCGTGTTCGAATCTGAAATGAAGAAATGCGCAGGAGAACCACGGTCACCGACATAGCCCGAAGAATTGCCAAACTTAAGTGGCAGTGGGCAGGGCACATTGCTCGTAGAACAGATGGCCGATGGGGCCGAAAGGTTCTAGAGTGGCGACCGCGCACCAAAAGACGCAGCTTTGGAAGACCTCCCAAAAGGTGGACCGACGACCTGGTGAGAATCACGAGAACGCGAAGGATGCGAGTCTCACAGAATCGGTCGTTGTGGCGACGCTTGGGGGAGGCCTATGTCCAGCAGTGGACGTTTTCTGGCTGAAATGATGATGATGATGAGAGCTGTTATGAGATGTACCCATGAGATGAATCATTAGTATTTCATGCATTCATGTATCATCTCTCCACGAGATCAAAACGATTATACTGTAACAATGTACCTATAATATGTATTCCTACTTATATGACATTGGTAACTTTTTCAAAAGAAATGTAGGAACGATATTGACTTCGTTGCCATAACAAATTATAATAAAAAACACTAAACGGCTACAAATAAAAAAAACTTTTTACAAAAAAAAAACCGCCTTCAAAAAAAGCCAAACGATAAAAATTCCTACACTAAAAAGTTGAAAATAAAAATTTGAATTGCTGTAAAGAAACTTAATTTATAGGTAAACTTATTTGACATTAATATTTTGCAAATATTCAAAATTTATTACTTCTTTTTGGAGTCGGTGCCAGCCAAGGCAAGGAATTACGAATGGGCAACAATCCCTTGAAAAACTACCTCTAACTTAACTATAAAACTACTTAGTACCTATTTGCATACTCAAATATATAATACTTAATTAAGAGATAAATACATATTAGACTTCTCTAAAAAAAATCATCCGATTTGCACATTTTGCCACATTTTAAGTACATTGAAAATGTTTAAGCATTATGTACGAAAAATGGCACTGGATATTAAAAAGCTACCTAACATTAAGTATCAACATAAAAATGCTGGCACCGACTCCAAAAAGAAGTAACAAATTTTGAATATTTGCAAAATATTAATGTCAAATAACTTTACCTATAAATTAAGTTTCTTTACAGCAATTCAAATTTTTATTTTCAACTTTTTAGTGTAGGAACTTTTATCGTTTGGCTTTTTTTGAAGGCGGTTTTTTTTTTGTAAAAAGTTTTTTTTTTCTTCACCACCCTAGACTTACTGGTAGAAAGTAGAGAATGCCTAAGCTTTTATATTTTGACTATACAAGTACATATCCTTTTGACAAACTTCCTCAACTTAAGTAGACATAATATTAAGTTATGTAGTTTAAACAAAAAATTACATTTTTTCATTTCAAAAAATTTACCTATTTATAATAGGTACATGAGTTTGCACTCTGCAGACATTGTCGCATGATTTATCATCATCATCGATAATCTTAATTCTAATTGTTTTGCAGTCACAAGCATCAATCAAACAGTAAGCTAACTCGTTGATAATATAAACCATATTAATGAAGATATACGTAGAAACCGATTGATGAGGTATTAGTTACTCGCAATTCCAAATTCCAGTCAATGTTTCAATCATTTTGAAGTTTATATCAATTACAGTCGTTTTGAACAGCTTAGGTTATTATTTTATGTGTGGAAACAGTAAATGATATCTCCTGCTTCAGGGTGAAGAGAGATGAGAATGAGAGAGCGTGTCAAACTTTTACTGATCAACAATGACCAAATAACTAGTCAAAGTTGATGCTATCTTAAGGTCTCTGCACACAGTGGGCGCGGCGCGGCGGGACGGGACGGCGACGCGACGCTGAACAGTTGTAATATACTAGATATTACGGACGACGCCACACAGAGCCGTCCCGCTCGACGCGACGGAAACGTCGCGCCACGCCGCCGCCGCGCCGAGCGGGAATGCAAGTCAAAAGCGGCGGGGACGGGCGCGGTGGGACGCGAGCGCAGCGCCCTCAGGTCGCCGACGCTTTGTGTTGTTTGGTTTACGTATGTAGTAGTCACACTGCCGGCGGGGCGTGACGGGACGTGATCGCGCCTGCAGTGTGACATAGACAGAATAGACAGTTCTTTTTCATCACATGCATAAGGTGGCGTCCACCTACCATTCCTCTTCGTTTCGCACCATGACCAGGCCGATGCACCGAAGCGGCGATCGCCCCCACGAGGACACGGCGGTGCTCTGCCGACTCGGGGCACACCTCTACTATATTGCTCTACCGTGACCTTCGGGCGTTCGACGACTATTTCATTGATTGGGGCTTAAAATGAAAAAAATCTCAACTATCACGATATCAGCATACTTTAGACCTTCGGTTGAAAGATAGACACACCAAAAGTCTTATGAGAAATACCTTACAATTTGCTAGCTGCAGTCTTCACATCCAATCGGACGCCTAAATATAGACTCCTAAATTATAATCATGATTAAGATGTCTTCAAGGCTGGAGTAAATATGCTATAAACTAATGCGATTGCATCACCGCTTACCATCATCATATTTCACAAATCAACAAGTACCATAAATTATTATTTAAAAATGTACTGTAATTCTTTCAATATTAGCAAAATTATCTGCAATAATACAAAATATTTACGCTATAGTTATCTTACCATCAAATTAACCTTTGCTTAGGTCATCAATTGCGCACGCCACATAAATAATACAGTGGTCCAGTGGTATATAATTTCATCCATCTTCTTAATCGTAGCAGTCTATTTTGGTACAGTGATCTAACACCATGGGACGCTTAACACCAGAACAGAAAAAGTTTTACAAAGACAATGGATATATTTTACTTAAAAATTTAATTTCTGAGAAAGAACTGTCGCGAGTTATAGACGAATATGACAAGTTATTTAAAAGGAAGAATCAAGAAACAATGGAAAACTCGTGGGTTGGAAAAAATGAGGACAACAGGAAAAGTGACAGCCCTTACACGGTAAGTTGACTACGCCGACGTGTGACAAGTGTATTATTTTCGATGCTTTTAGTGTACCTAAATATGTGCTAACATTCTTTTCTTTACCTCGTAATATTGAAGTTAATACTACGAGGTACTGATCATGTTAATATGACTACCTATTTTGAACAAAATGTGTAGTCTGTTGAACAAAAGCCTAACTTTCTCATTTCAAACCTTTCGCTTCATCTCAGTTGACTTCCACGACGTCGTCTTTCTTTGGGTGTCAGGGTCTGCCAAACCACTCGACCCTTATGATTTTTTTTTTCGATATTTGCTACTCGAGTTTTAGAGCGCAAGAACGTATTTATAACGCGATCTATTCGTTTAACAACTATTGTACGGGCAATGCAGCTCAATTATTCTTAGACTATGGCTTTTAAATATTTATATGGTCAGAAATCAAAAAACCTTACAGGAATCTAAAAGTGGATAGATATAAATTTAAATATGTTGGCTACAATTCAGGTAAAAGGAGTGCACAACTTGCAACATCATCATTCAGTATTTGGAAAGCTGCTATACAACGATGAAATGTTGGACGCATTAGAAGACATTATGGAAACGGAGAACATAATACTGCATCATACTAAGGCCCACTATAAGCCTCCAGGCAAAGGAGCTGCGTACCCCATGCATCAGGTAACTATTCATTATGAAATGATAGGTAATACAAGAATCTTAAAGTTGTCTTGAATGTTGAATTTGCCTCATTATAAACAATATTAACTTCTGCAATATGCGCAAGGAGACACAATTTTTTTTTTTTTTTTGTTTACTTTTTGTAATTTTTATTTATATCAACCAGCATTACAACTGTGGGGACATGAATGCTGGTCCACACACATTAAAAATCGTCTTAGTGTCAATCTGTAGCAATTTGATGTGAATCCATATCTGGTCACAGCGACAGGCATTATTAGGCATCTATTGTTGAAAGTAGTCAGTTTTTAAATTGTTGTAATGCTTCATCATATATATATCACCTTTTCCCAATATTGTAATTGATTTCTAGGACTATCCCTACTTCCCGTACGAGAAAGATTCGATGGTGGCAGTATTTATTCATTTAGACCCCGCAAACCCTGAAAATGGTGGTCTTTTCGTCTACCCTGGCTCCCACAAACTTGGTCCACAGGAGGACGTCGGCAAGCTGGAGGGTAACTTCCACTATGTTGATCAGGTAAGGACTTTTTTCACTGCTCTTAGTTATTGGCTTCTCTCTCATACCACTCATGTTATGTGCACTTAGTGAAAATAGCTTACGCCTTAGGTATAAGCTATCTTAGTTTTTGCTTAAGTCAATCAGCCGGTAAGCTACGTAGCAGATTTTCCCAGGGAGTCGCACAATGAGGGTGTTATAAATCGCCCTTAAAAAATATCTACTTGTGAAAGTAAGGGTCTGCTCCAAGTAATTACCTAGGGGAGACCGGGTACAAAAGTAACGGCGGGTCGAAAGTAACAAATGCTCTGTAGGTATATCCAACGGTCAAACACCGCGTCAATGTCGTAAGTTCATAGCGGGGCGGTACCCCCCTCGCTTCTGTACAGACGCTACGCGCGCCTCGCGCTGTTTAGTTATGTGAGGAGACGTTTTGTGATTTCGCAAACCAAAAGTAAGTATTTTGTCGTTTTGTTATTTAGTGTTTTCATAGTCTTTTAAAAATGATACCAATCTGAATATTTGCATGTTAATTCTTGATTAGATTGATTACACAGTATTTTAATTCATTTTTGTCTAGCACATTTCATTTTAAGATTATCTTTTATATTTTAACAGAAATGTGGTCGGGTACAAAAGTAACATAGCCCTATGGGTACACAAGTAACATGTTACTTTTGTCCCCGTAATGAGTTGTTAATTTTTGTTTGCTTATTATTGTTATGTTTGTATTTATTTTAACAGGATGCCGCGACAATGCATTAGAACTATCACTCGAGGAGCGAGGAAAAGCGGCTGAAGAGCATTCAAGAGATGGTACAAAAATTATAGCCTTGGCAAAACAATATAATGTTTGTCATGTAACATTATACAAATATATAAAAAAATGAAGCAGGAAATATTAGTGTCGTAGTGAGTTATCATTGCGTGAATACAGTTTTCAGAAAAATGTCTACGGGATTACTTGATCGAGTGTTCTGGAGTTTATTTCGGGTTACCTCCACCTGAAGTTCGTAAACTGGTACATGAGTTGTTTTTTTTTTAAGTATTTTGCATTCAAAATGCAACTTCCTTGAATACAAAGTCTTAAAATAAATAATATGTTAATTTAGTATGTCATATTGTTTTCTTTACGAACCCTTTTGGCCTGTTACTTTTGACCCACAATGTGTTACTTTCGACCTGCCTACGTGGTCGGAAGTAACAACTTCCCATTTTTTTTCAAGTCTCTGTGAATCATATCAAATGAACAATAAAAAGCGAAATTGAGATACCGATGTAAAGACAATAAACGAAATGTTTAAATGATAATATTCATTTTTATAAAATAACCACACGTAACAAGAAATCAAAGCAAAAGTACAAAATGTTACTTTTGTACCCGGTCTCCCCTACTTGTTTACAAATGTGGATGATAGTCAATATTTATGGTTTACATAAACATTGTTTCTGATTTTAGATATATGTAAACATCTATGTTTACATCTAAAAACATGTTCTCGTATAAATAGTGATGTTCGTTATCTAATAAATTACCAAATAGATAGGTGTTAACTTTGTACAGAAGCTGATGATAAGAATGTTTACAAGATCGGGTTTAGCGTCAATCTATTAATAGCCTATTATTATTCTATAATTGTGGAGGTCAGAAAATAAACTGTACTATATTAATTATTAGCTTCTGCCAGCGGCTTCGCCCGCGTGAAAGTAGGTTTTTCCATACAAACACTCTTGACACTTTGGACCCCTCTTTCATAATTATTTTTTCGTCGAGTTTTCATTATTTTTAAGATGTATTCTGCTATTTGGGGCGGGGAAATCCAACGAACCAAAAACCATGAAGATTGGTATATCCGATCTCGAGTTATAAGTTTTGTAACAAAGGTCTTTGTTTTAAGTATATATATATATAGATATCTACTCAAAAAAATATTTTACAAATTGTGAATAGTTAACAACATAGAGTTGTTCAGAATATTAGCTAATCGACACTTCACAAGACCCAAATTGATCAACCAGCTAGCATTACTATTCAACGTGGCATTTGATGATTTCCCACCAATAAAAATCCGCACTAGGTGGAGCGAGAGAAATTATTAGACTTTTACTGAATAGAAATCACCTATGTTCCTTTGCATTCCAAGGCCATGGGAACTTTTTGAGCAATCGCGCAAAACTGCCAGGCATCAGCGCTAGCGGGCTTCGTCAATTCTGCTGACAGTTCAGTAAGGTGTACATGGAACACAATGCACCTTTGACACAAGCTTGATCCTACTCATCGTCCGCAAACCCACTCCTACGGTGGCTGTAAGTCACCCTTCTCTCCAAGCACATTCCCTAAGTTAAAACTCTAGGGCATTCGTTTCCCAGTGATGATCAGGTCCCAACGCATATTAGGTATTCATAATATCCAAAACGCTAAAGCAAATCCTTTTTATTCCAGAAAAAATGGCCTTACGAAAAAGCAACCCCAGTTGTAGCTGAACGAGGAGACGTCGTCATTTTTTCCTACCTCCTGATCCACGGAAGTACACCAAATCTATCAGATAAACCACGTCGTATGTTCCTGGCACAGTTCGCTTCTGCTGATGATAAGCCAATAGGAGAACAAAGACAGCAGCCTGGATATGGTTGGCTATTGAGGGGAGCGAATCTCGAAAAAGATGCTTCTACTTCTAAACAGTATGAATGATGATTGATTGGCCTGCCGATGATATTTTTCGATATCAGAACCAATAACCATACCCATTTTTGCAATCTTTAGAAGACCCATAAATATGAAATGGTATTAAATAAATGTTCTAAATCTTAAAGATTGAACTTATTTCGCTATGAACCTTATTTATATCAAAGATTGTTGGACCAATAAATATAGAATTCTAATCTAATTAAGATATTTATTCCTGCCCCAGGGCAAAGAAATTCGTTACGTTCTATTAACTTTATTCAGGTTGAGTAATAGAAATGCTTCAAATTAAACCTGAACAAAATACACACGAAGCTTACCACAGAATTAATTCATAGGAGTAACTGTATTTTTTTATTATTGTAATGCAGTCTGTAAAAATAACAAATGAAATATTCGTAATATTTCATTAGTCGTTCGTAATATTTTATTATTCGTAATATTTCATTAGTCTTATGGAAGGAGCACTAACTAAGTAGGTACCTATTCATAGAGCCGTATTTTTTCAGTAGGTATTTAAAGCCCATACTAAATTCTTAATGATGAAGTTAAAATTAATGCTTCCACTCTAAACCCTAATGCGATTAGACTTATGAGTATATCTTTGTCTAATTATATTAATTTATTACAGATAATATAATAAGACAATGGCAATATTTAGACTACTTATAATTGGTCTGGGTATCGATATGAAGAATGTAAAAGTTACACATTGAGACAAATAGCATTTTCTAAAATGCGACACACATTTCTTCTTTTAATCTTCTATACGCATAGAAGACACAACCATCTTATTAATTTTTAACAGCAATAATAAATGTGACGAAAAATAGATTCTGTTTGACAATGATCGCAAGCCATCAGATCAGCAAATTGATTGGACCCTTGAACAGCACCTTTTTAATGCTCTAAATGAAAATTTACCCCTAGAAAAGGAGTGGTAGAACTTCTTACCAAACGGAATAAGTATTATTGCAGATGTGTGCTGTGAAGAACTGAACATAATGAGGAAGAAATTGAGAATCTCATATCTCTCCAAACAGCTTTAGTTAATCGCTTTACTCAACAAACTGTCTCCAAGTTACAAGAGCAGGGGTCGCATTCCATCATTTGCCTTATGTCACCAGACCTTGCAGAGACTTCTACTTTTTCTGGAATTTGTATAATTTCTTAGTGGAGAAATGATGCTTTAAAAGATTGACTACCTACCTTTCATCCAGCTAATTTCTTCAATTATGGCAGTCACCGGACATGGTAAGTTCGGGAGGTACCTACACCGGATTCGGGCGGATGAGACATCCGGGTGTCACCACTGTGTGGCCGGACCGGAGGACACGATGAAATAGATGGTCGAGGTGTGCCCCACTTGGACAGAGCAGCGCTGTGTCTTCATGGGTGCGATTGGCGGAGGCGATCTTTCGCGCCGGACCTTGGTAGAAGCTATAGTCTGGAGCGACGAGGAGTGGCAGGCGGTAGCTTGCTTCTGCGAAGCAGTAATGCTATCAAAAGTGGAGGCTGACGGCATAAGGCAAGGGCGCTCACGCCCCAGACGCAGTCAGGATTTCGGAATCCTGACTGCGTCTGGGGCGTGAGCGCCCCGACTTCCGGCCACCGTAGGAGTTGGCTTGCAAACGGCAAGCAATGGGTAGCTCGCAGTCCAGTCGCCTGGTAACCGTCCGGACCAAGCCCAGTCGTCGACGGCGGGCACTGTTCCAGCGCGCCTCAAGAATTTATCAGCAAACCGCAGTGACTGCAGGGTCACACGAATCCTTGGTCTCAGTTGGCTTTGACCGCAGGGTCAAAGCCAACTGGGGCCAAGGATTCGTGTCTGAAAGAAAGGCTCTGGCCCCGATATATATGGCAAAATAGGAACGGGGTAAGTTGTTTAGTCAGTAGGTAAGAATCTGACACTGATTCGCACGCCCCCCAAAGGCGGGATCAATCATTGGATGATTTTTACTTACCATAAAAAAGTATGGCATCAATAAACTGCCTCTGAAATTTACTTATTACTATTTTCCTGTCATCAATGTCACAGGAAAAAAGTAATAAGTAAAAACCCAATATATAATACTACACCCTTTTTGACGCATTAATCGCTGCTGTTAATCTTCATTGTATTAATACAATAAAATAAACAGAATCTGTAAAAACCCAAATAACGCGTGATGACTGAAATCAAGTAATTAATTAATTATCACTCACGTATCTAAACCATTAATCATTCACCTTTGATAATAAATAATTTTACCTATTTGCTCTTTTGCAAGTGAGTATATATGTACCGAATTTACATACATCAAGTTGTCTCAGACGTATTAGATATAATCTGTGATTTAATAAAACACGTGCTAGAAGACTACCTACTTTGCCGATAGGATTATTATAATTTTTGTATGAAAAGAATTGAGCCGCAGTATAGAATTTTATATCCAGATATTAAGTTATACTAGCTTTTCCCACCGGGGCTTCGCTCCCGTCAACTGGCTACTTACTCTACTCTACCTGTCCTACGCTAGCTACCCTACTCCTTATGATGCTTAGACTGATCTTTGATTCACATCCAAAAGTCCAAACCCAAGGTTTGCCACTACGCTGACCTCTAAAACGAAAAAAAAATCGTTGATGTGACTCAAAAAGCTGCCTAACTTAGGACTGAGTGACTGTTAACTCAGGGATGGGACTGGGCACTGGGCCTGTAAAACACAGGACTCCCCGAGTACCTTCCTTGAGAATGAGAAAAAGATGAAATGGGAAATAATGTCAAACTTTTACTGACTAAATGACTTACAGTACCCGGCAATAAATATTGCACATCGACCTTTGGAAAGAGACAATCGGCTAATTTAGAACAACGACTGACAAACGTCGCTGTTCACCAATCACCTTGAACAACGACTGACAAACGTCACATAGGTAGTGTGCGACAGAGATAACGCTCTACGAAGCCGAAATTAGCCGATTGTCTCTTTCCAAAGGTCGATGTGCAATATTTATTGCCGGGTACTGTACGCCGTTCCTTCTTTTCCTTAGTTCCAGGGCTTGGTGTTTCGCTTTTGCATCTACCCATGCATGGCCCCAATAACACCACAAAAGGAACAGTGGAAGTATTGTAGGGGACCTGATTCAGCTTTGAGACAGTCATTGGTGTTGTATTATTATTAGCCGGTGCTGAAACAGTGCTCTTCACTGATTACGGGAGCCTACCTCATATGACACAAATGGAGTTGTGACGTGTTAAACGACCTTCTTTTGGCTTTTTCATTCATAAGAATTAAAAAACCGATCATAGAAAACTCATAACTACCTACAATATGTTTTCACCAGAGACATACGATCACACTATAGGTTGTTGCTATATGTTTCTGATCAGGCGTTGATCCTATAGTTTTTACCTACTTACTTTTGCTGTACCTAGTGGGTTTTATTCCTTGCAAGAAGTAGGTTTATTGTAAATATGTAAACATACTTATGTATAGGTACACCTTACACCCAAAAATGATAGGTACCGTAAGCGAGCAAGCATAGGTAGGTACAAAAAGTTTTTAGCAGGCATACAAGGATAGGTTGGCACAATTATATCTAGGTACACCATACGTGCAGCAAGCAGGCAGCATGCAAACTAGGTAATATACGTACATCAGTTCCGGCGTGAAGTACCGTCTCACCTTTGCATCTCCAATTTTTTGGCAGCCAGTTGCTTCATTGGAGTATCCCGTTTTAGAGGTATCCTCCAATATACATACTTAAGCGAAACAGATTCTAAAGTCCCACATATGTACTTGGGATCTTCTTACCAGACTGGTGCATATAATGTCTGGTTTGGGCAACTGGCCGATAGATGATTTAGGCTGTTACAACAGCATAATTATTATTATTTAACATAACTATTATGTTCGTGATTTCGTAATTTTTAGTTACTATGCGGCGTCCTCTAAAAAAAATAAAAAAAAGTTTGAAACCATGTTGACACTAGTGCCCGAAAGACGTGTACCTATGCTATGTAATGTCAACTAACGGAGCATCAAGATTCTGCTAGATTTAGAACCCATTTCAGGAATAGGACTAATTAATCAGTGGGTTCATCAACACGTTTGGCAATATTATAAAAGTGGAAATACAAGGTTTATTGCCATTTCATCGAAATCATTAAGCCACAATGGAAACCAGGTGTAGGGCGGACACGGGCGGTAATCTCAAACACAAAACTAGGTATATTATTTGATTGTCCATAGGTCCACCTATGGACAATAAAAAAAAATGCTCAACGCGGGACGCATGCAGGAATATTGATGCGGTTTTTTGTGATTTGAAAGGATTTATTTTAAAAGAGTTTATACTTTTATTGCGTTTGCGCTTACAGTGCAAACGCTGGCTGAACCCAACGGGGTAGATCAATGTACGACCACTACAAAAAAGCGGGACAGGACTGGACGGAATCCAAAGACGGAATATCATTCGCGCCGAACGCGCTGCCTGGCGCTGTCAGTGTGTGCGGCCGTGGTGTGGCCCAAGAATCTTATAATATCCTACGGATTTTTTTTTGTCTTGTTCCATAGGAGATTGTTGTGGCTATACTGAGCAAATCGTGCACGTTCCCGCTCCCACGCCGCTGCCCACAACGCGCTACCAATGTGTCTAGCCAAGCACTTTCATTTAACGATTTCACTTATTTTCTAAACATTTTATTTCGAAACCGGTTTTTATATATTATGATTTAAAATTAATTTAAATCTTGTTTATAGTCAAATAAAATTAGAATTCTATTATGGTTAATGAAATATCTTAGAAAGAGATAGAAGATACAATTATAATGCCTCAAATCAAAGTATTACTTACTGGGACGCGAAAAATGGCGTCATACTGGCAGAAGCACCAGTCACTGTGACATTGACAGACAATTCAGAAACAAGCTTTTATTTTCTGGAAACTTATTTACGTTTTTCTAGAAAATGAACGACAACGATGATGAGCTGACTACATTTTGTGATTCGGCGGTAATTCTTTTATCCGTAGAAACTATAAAACACATAAATTGTGACAATTTTTTTTACTTGTAATTGTGGTATTTTTTAGGCATCTCTTGTCGAAGGATGTCGCCTCCCAGTACGAATGCAGGGAGGAGATGACTGGCCATTAGCTGAAATTATCAGTATTAAAGAAATCCGAGGACAAAGGGGTTATTATGTGCACTATGTTGACTGTAAGTATAATATTCAAATGAAACTCAAAACCTTGTTGTAAAATTCTAAACAACAAGTTGTCACAACAAAAGGGAATTGTTTTTGTTTTCAAACAGTTAAAGCTAACACAAATCACATGAGTTAAGTATGAATTTAAATCGTCTTTCTGTCACAGAATTAGTGAAAACATAATCAAACCAATGAAATAGGTATCAAGATGTAAACGGACAACTTAAACTATTGAACATCATTATACATACCATCATCAAATGTTTGTTATGTTTATTTGACTACACTGGTGCCACACCAGTGTAATCAAATAAACACTATACTAATACAAATATTGAAGCATTCTATATGACAGATTGAAAATATTTGTTGCAGTGCATTTTATTTTGTGTGTGCGAGATGGTTTTTCCGAGCTTAAAAGTAAACATGATTTATTCTATATATTGCTCAAATTAGTAATGAACTTGAGCTATTATGGAAAGTTGGTATTTATTTAGTTGCAGACTGATCAATATTGAATCATTCATCATATTGAATTGGTAATAATACTTTAGTGATAGTTCCTTTCGCGCAGTCCATCCAAAGGTTTGAGATTGTCTTGTGCTAGAAGACTGCCCATTGTACCCTTATTTTTAATTATGTTTGTCCTATGTATATTTGTAATAAATTCGGTGTACAATAAAGTATAAATAAATAATATTATTTTACATGTGCTCCAATAAATAAATTTGATTCTCTGTTACATTACTAAATAATATAAATAAATATAAAAGCATATACTTATATCAAAAGGCTGTTAGCACTACAAACAAACTTACTTTTATTTGTTCTAGTCAACAAACGTCTGGACGAGTGGGTGGGTGAGTCTTGGCTGGACACGAGAAAGGTACAGTTTCCAAGAAGAGATGGAGTGTCAACAGGTGGAACAACCACTCCGAAGAAGACACATATTGGATCAGGAGGTGGCGTCATGCCTAGTTTTATTAGTATGTGTTTTTGCTATTAGACATTGGATGTTCATTACTTCATTCTTCAGTCACATCATATCATTCTGTGTGTTAAAAGTTTAGACAGATTATTTTGAAATGTGATAAGGCCAGGAACATTCTGTCATCTTGCTGCCTTTCATTCTGGTAACTAAGGGAAGGTGGAACCTTTTTCCTTTTATGTTATTTAATTTTGAACACAGTTGTGTTGAGTCGAACAAGTTCGTGTTTATTATAGTAAAAACTTTTTAAATCCAAGAAATAATCTGTCAAACTGATTATTCAAAAATCATTTCAATGTGGGCCAGTTATTTTTAAATCACTTACCATAATTTTCTTTTCAGAACATCTTTTTAAATCATGCATGGGTAAATTACCTATGTTTTAGAAAATTCTTAAAACAACTTGTTTCTCAAACTATTTACTAGCCTTTTGACTACAATTGGCTTACAAACTTTCAAAATTATTATTTTTTATGATGGTATTTTGTTTGTTCGACTTCTCTTTGGCTCTTTTTAGTAAAAACTTTTTGCATGTATTTATGTATTGACTGCAGAAATTGCTTCTTTAAATCTTTGAGTGAATTCTGTATATGATCAAGACATTTTATACTCTATGTGTTAGTTGTTCATGTTGTCAACCGCTAAAAACTGTGTTTGCTAACTAACCTTATTTTCTCAAATGCAATTTACCATCGTAATAACACACTAAAACTCATCATCATGAGGATTGGCCATTAAATTTATAACGTTTTGTCTGCAGATGATACTGTCTGCAACGATCAAAGTCAGAAGTCTAGTACCGTACCGAGTAGACCCAATATTGTGAATCCACAAGTTCTGCCAAGTCTACCACCCCAACCTAAAGTTCATGAAAAAGCCCATTTTAATGCACTAAATGGTTCAGCACCAAAAAATGCACTTGGTACGTTAAAAATTATAATTCAATATGTTTGTGTGCTCTGCGTGACAGCGTCTTATTTATATAGCCTAATCATATGCAAACATCTAGAACTATTAATGCATATTATTGCATTGAAACAGTTTGTATGTGTGTTTATTGAATAAATAAAAAAAAATATATATAGTCCTGCCGTTAAGAACTAACTCGCCTGGCCATAAAGTTGTCTGTCTCGCTCGCACTTATGAAACTTATACGATCAGGTAGTAAACTACTGATAGGCATTATGTATGGCCGGACAGCATAGTTCTTAACGTAAATACCTAGTATAGTAGTTGTAGTCCCCTTGGCTTTGTATACCTAGTCGACCTCGTAATTTCTTGTCCACTTTTAAGAAAAAAGTCCATTATGAATTGAAACTTCTGGAAGTCATATTTGGTACTATTAAACTGCTAAAATCATTAACCTTATATGTTTTACGTGCAAGTGGCATTCGACCTTATGTAATATGTCTAATGGTGAAGCAATTACGTATGAGGTCGATTAGAGATTACATTTGTTCTGTTATTTTTAGTACATTGCTGCGAAAATATGTAGTAAAACTTTGCCTGATAGAACCCAAATTTTTGCAGCTCAAGTAAGCCTTTAAAAGCTTGAGCCTATTGATTAATACAGCTACAACTATCTCATATTGGAGTTATAAACTCAATGCATGCTGAAACAAAATGGTTGTATATCTGATTATGTACCCAATACAATTTGAACAGGATACCTCAAACCTCTTAACGTGAACAACGTTCAGGACTTGCGCTCAGGCAAGGGTGGTGTGGATAAGGGGCGTGGCGTTGCTGCAGGTATGTCAAGTAAATTTTAACTTTCGGGTCTACCTTTTGAAAAGGAGAAGACAGTGCACCTGTACCACTGGTGTCGAAGATGCCCATTTCCAGCAGTGTCCAGTTACCATCAAATCACTGGTCATTTGCACACTTTTTTTAACATAATAAATACTTAATAATAATAATAACATGATAAACAATAATAATAATTCTAATCCCTCAACGCAGTGTAAACGCCTCTTCTCATACAGAGAAGGCAAGATCAGTAATCACTCCCTTGCTTAAAGCAGGTTGCTGATTTCTGACTTATAATAAATTGTTATTAGTCTATGTTTCTTCACAATATAAATGGATGCTTGTAAATGACTTGCCGGATGGCTATCATCATTACATAGTATAAAACAAAGTTGCATAGTCCATATGTATGCTTATATCTTTTAAAGTTCGCAACGGATTTTGATGCGGTTGTTTTTAATAGATAGAGTGATTCAAGAGGAAGGTTTAAGTATACAATACATGCATAATATATTCAATATCAGTACCCGTACGAAGTATTATATAGTGAGTTCTAGGCCACCTAAATACACTAAAAAAAAGGAAAAACCTGTCTTGTAGGAGAGACACAATTGTGTTTCTAGTAATGCCTACTGCTTGGTATGTCAAACCTGAGCGCAACCTCCGTAAGGCCATGACTGTCACTGGCAGCCTATAGGGTTCAAAATCAGATATTACAATGGTACCCTGGGAAAGGTTTTTATCTAGTAGTCCAGCATAAGCGTTCAGTCTGGGTATGATATAAATGTTAAGCAATATTAAAGCATGACTATGTTAAATTTATACAGTCATTTTTCATGTACTTTGTTGGCAATATTTAGGTAGAAAAATAATAAGTACTTAAATCCTTCATCCCTGGACTGCACACTATGCTGCAGTTGTTCTATTCAACTGTTATCTGCACTCTTCTAGTCTTTTCTTTTTTTTTCTATTATGCTTAGGCTCGCGTTTGATCACGGTCTCACCTGATGGTAAGCGCTAGCCTGATGGTAGCCAGGAGCAACATGCTATGCAAGTTTATTCAGACCTTGTGTTGTTGAAAATTTAATACTTGCAGCAATTTAATAAAGCAGACTATACTGATAGATTAATTTCCTTTTTCTATTTTTTTTTTTGCTTAATTTGCTTTATAAGCTTTAAGTATATTGGCTGCTGGACAATTGAGTATTTAGAAATAAGAACATGTCAAACCCTACTTAAATTATATTTTTACGGCTTTTTAGTCGAATGTAGAGTTTGGCATATTCTCAAAATTCTAATTCAGAAATTGAGTTACATTTAAGGATTGTAATACAAGCTTTATTCGATTTATCGGTTAGGATCAACATTTTTAAGACACCACCTGTACTCCATTCTAAATGAGATTAGACTTTGAAACTTTTTTCACTGTACTTTCAAACGATTTTGACTTTTATTTCGTAGTCTTACGGATGGCATAGAAGGTAAAAAAAAAGTGTTTACAGTACAAACTAATAACGAACAGTCGAACAGAAAAAAAAAGTTTAAATCTGTATCTTTCTGTTTTTTTTTTTTTTTAATTTTCCTTTATTTGCACCTACCATGCATTGCACCAATGCCTATGGCATTAAGTCCGCCTTTGTACTCATTATGTGCATTAAGTATTTATAAATAAATAAATAAATATCTAATCTTTTGAATGGAGTATATAATTATAAAGTATAAGTTGTATAGTCTACAGAAAGTGCTTTTTTTGACCTGTAATTATAATTTGTAATCTTTCACATTTCCCATCTAACCCAACTATAAGGTATAATTGCTGGAGAGCCTCGTCAGCTGGTTTCCCGCCCTGCCAGTCCAACACTCGGCAATGACTCGTCGTCTCTCGTCAACGGAGGCGCGGTCCTTGCCGCCGCCTTGCAGAAGAAGATGAATAGGAAACGGAAAACACCGTCTATTGATAATGAAGTATGCACTTATTATACTAAAATTTTGCTTGGCGTGAGATGAATGAAGAAATTGGTCAACTGTTTAGATTATTTTTTATATTTACAAAATTATTTAGCAGAAAGACATTTAAATTTATCCTCAGGACGCGATATTTCTCTGTTTCTCGAGGACCTTTATACTTCATTCGAAATAGATTAGTTATATAGACAAACCTTTTTTTACTGTCCGTTCAACTGACATTGAATTTTATTTGCTAAAAATAAGGATGGCATTAAGAGCAAAAAAGTGGTTTCGTGGCGCTATTTATCATACCACCAACGTAATAAATGTCAAAATCGATTGAGCGAACAGTAAAAAAAGATTTGTTTAATGGCTAATCTTGTTTCGAATGGAGTATCCTAGTGTACATCACTAAATTTTGATCGTTTTAATCCCACTGAGGGTTGATCCGGTACAGGTAAAGTTTTATCTAAAATTAATATACACATGTACGAAATTCGTTTCTTTAAGTAATCATAAGCAGATTGAGTGCAAAGATCTGTAGGTAGTGTTTGCTCATTACTTACTAATTACCTACAGGTCTTTAGACTCACTAATCGATAGTTTTTCAAGTACTGGATCAATCCTCGGGATTAAAACGATCAAAATTTAGCAGTGTACCTATTTGAATCAAAAGTTCTTCATCAACTATTTTTGTCTGTAAACATAGCAGAGAATCCATATAGCACACTGTATCATCACTGCTTTTACAGCAGTTTCATCAAGCCAACTAAACAGCTCAGCGTAGTGTAGACGTCCTAGTCATGTCCAAGAATATAATTTCTTACAGGAACCCAAGCAAAAATCTAAAACATTTCAGGCGGAACCAGTTCCGTCTGTTGAAACCGAAGGTAGTGAGACCACGGCCAGTGGTACTGCGACACCAACTACTAGGCCTCGGCAGTCAGGGAGCATGGTCGCGCACGGCCATGATGACTTGGTCACTCGGATGAAGAACATCGAAATGATCGAGCTGGGAAGGAATAGGATACGACCGTGGTACTTCGCGCCGTATCCGCAGGTTTGTTCCTTTTTCACTGATTGATATGTTTAAGTTGCTAAGCTCGCCTGTGTACGTGAACTGACCTATTTTTTATTGTTAATGAACTACGAAAATCACTCTATCTATTCTATTTTTTTTAATGGCAAGTAGAGCCGGTGTCGACTATTCTGCCAACGTCAAAGAAAATCACTCTTATTGCTACTGTATTATGGCGCTGTCAATTACAAGTTATGTTTTGAAAATCCTGCAGTTGACCTGCATAATTGTATGTACAGTGTACAATTAATTGATCTCTATTATAAGCGTCTGCTGAACCAACAAAGTCTGATGACACACTTATACAATTAACCCTTTATATATTATTTGATACAAACTTTATAATTTTGGAAAAACCTTAATTACAGACACAATTAATAGGTTTTCGAGCGCCGGCGCTCGCTTGGGGTTTTGGGCTTTTGCGGAATTAAGCTTATCAATTGATCGAATGAAAATTTAAATTATAATTTAAATAAAAAGGGATCATTTATTTTATACTTAACTTGACTTTTTAGTTACTTATTTTTAAAGTGCGTGTTTGGCGGGTCACATATGTTTTTTTACGATACGAGCGCGTACTGAAATATAAATATATACACTCATATAAAGTTTATATTAAAAATCACCCTTTTATATTTTCAGGAAATGGTCAACCTACCTTGCATTTATATTTGTGAATTCTGTTTGAAGTACAGAAAAAGTAAAAAGTGCCTAGAAAGACATTTGGTAAGTACACTTATTAGTTCCTGATTATATTTAATACACATTATATTACTATTTTATTTGCCAATAATGTTACAAATATGATGCTTATTTGGTCGAGAGTTCTAATAAATTTTGCTTTGTGGTATAATAATAATAATAATCACACCGCGAATGGCCAAAAGATTCGACGACCATCTTCCGAAACTGTCGTTGTACGGTTGGTTCAAGAAGGCAATACTCCTTGATATGGCTCACATTGTAAGGAGGTTTCTGTCTCTGAAGCCCTAACCACCGGCAACGTGGAACCTGCTCCCGACACCAGTGGACTACTACTATTTATATTTTTAAATGATTTTTTATTTATGTTCTAGGAAATAATTAAAAATGTATAAAATTTGTATAGCTAATAAATAAAGGATATAATAGTATGCCAAAGGGTAATGGAAAGAGCTATTATATAGTTGGAGCTTTTTTGCGCGATCGTATCAGAAATGAAGTTATCCGCAGGAAAGCCAAGGTTACCGACATAGCCCAAAGAATCGCCAGACTTAAGTAGCACGCAGGGCACATTGCTCGCAGAACTGATGGCAGTTGGGGTCAAAAGGTTCTGGAGTGGCGACCGCGTACCGGAAGACGCAGTGTTGTGAGGCCTCCTACAAGGTGGGCCGATGATCTGGCAAAGATTGCGGTTATCCGATGGATGCGAGATGCACAGGGCCGTTCATTATTTAGCAGTGGACGTCTATCGGCTGAATGATGATGATGATCATAATATTCTACAACTATCACATGATATGCAAAATCATTACATAGTATAAAACAAAGTCGCTTTTCCCTATGTATGCTTAGATCTTTAAAACTAAGCAACGGATTTTCATGCAGCTTTTTTTAATAGATTTGAGTGATTCAAGATGAAGGTTTATAGGTATAATATATCATCTTTGCACCCGTGCGAAGCTGGGGCGGGTCGCTAGTTATTAATATAATAAGTGATTGTGTATTTTCGAATTACAGATCAAATGTAAACTAAAACACCCGCCCGGCAACGAGATATACAGAAAAGGAAGCATTTCGTTTTTCGAAATCGACGGCCGAAAAAACAAATGCTACGCTCAGAATCTCTGTTTACTAGCCAAATTGTTCTTGGACCACAAAACTCTATACTACGATACAGACCCCTTCCTGTTTTATGTTATGACGGAATTTGATGCCAGAGGTTAGTATATAGGAATATTTTTACTATACGGTGAGGAAAACAATAAGTTTTGCAATAAGGAATCATCATCTTCCTATCCTTGTCTCGTTTCATTTGGGGGTCGTTACAATACGTTCCTTTTTCTTTTATATAACTATTCTTACAATACGTCCATCTTTTCTTTGGTCTCGCTCTCCCTCTCATCTATCCACATGTATATTCATAACTCTTTTAGTAACATGCGTTTCGTCCCTCATCTTTACATGGCCATACCAAGACAAACGGTTCTCTTTAAACTTTTCGAACGCTGGCGCCAAACTTTCAAACTTTTTGGAGTACCTACTCAACTTTTTTTGGATAACCGAAATGTCTTGATATGACTTGGTTATGATAGAAAACTTTTGTAATAATGTTTAAGAAATATTAACTAATTAATAATATGTTAACTCTCCATTTCAGGATTTCACATAGTAGGATATTTTTCAAAGGAGAAAGAGAGTACAGAAGACTACAACGTAGCGTGTATACTGACATTACCTCCATACCAAAGAAAAGGTTATGGAAAACTTCTTATAGAATTTAGTAAGTATACTAAAATTTGTTTTGTTATAAAATGCTAACTGCAGCTTTGTTCGTAACTCTAGGAAACAAGAGGCCACTGAAGAATAAAAAGTAGATTTCAGTCAGTACTAGCTTCTGCAAGAGGATTCGCCCGCGTGAAAGGCGGTTAACCCTCTTATGGATGGAGTTTCGTAAAATCCTTTCTTAGCTGACGTCTACACCGTTGCCAAATTTTAAGTTTGTTGATGTTATAGTTTTTGAGATCGTGATTTAACAGAGCTGGAGAAGTTATTCGATAATTTCTCTCTTCAAAAAAAAAGTTATTTCGGCAGATTATTAATGCATCTCCTCAACTCCTAAACTCACCAGCTAGACTTTGTTTAAGTTAGATTAACCAACATGCGCTGAAAGATGTACTTACCTAAATATATTTTAATATTTTATCTATTCTCATATCCATAACGTCAAAATTATTGAGTACTATTATAACACTTTGTCAATTGTAAAAATATTGAATAACATTCACTAAAGTTTCGGACAATGGCTTAATGTATAAACCATGCAACGGCAAAAAAAAGTATTCTGGTTTGTACTCATTAAAAATATAAAAACATGTTGTGTCTTTTATATTTGCTTCATTATTTAAATGTTCAGATTCAGACCTCAAATATGAATCACAATTTAATAAATCTATTTCATTTTCAGGTTATGAATTATCAAAGTTTGAAGGCAAGACTGGGTCCCCTGAGAAGCCGCTGTCGGATCTCGGGTTGCTATCATACAGGAGTTACTGGGCGCAGACCATTCTGGACATACTCACGCACATCAAACCGATCGGCGATAATGAGAAACCTATTATTACCATCAAGTAAGATAGTAGTATATTCTAGGCATCTTCAGAGTAGACTAGAGAAGCGTGTTGGTCAACGCGGTTCGCTCTGGCATAGTGCCTGCAGCGGGTTTCGTTGTTTTAAAGTAATACATCAATTTATTTAGTCTCGGTCATTCGAGCCGGATCATGCAATGCTGCTTGAGCATTGTGTTTTTCGATAGCTTCAACGGAAGCAGTTAAATGTAATGTTTAGACGTCTTGACGCGACGCTCTCCTCCAGACCGTCGTAAAGATGTCTTAAACAGTAAATCCATCTATTATTGATACGGCCACGTCAAAAAAAAGCAGTCGTGCTTTCAGTGCCATCGGGCAACACGGTGACTTAATCCTTTAACAACACAATTAATAAAAACAACTCTATTATCGGAGTTATAAGCGTTTAAGTTTGTCATGTAGTCGTGACCGTGGCGTGCTGGGCACATTTTTGCTTTGACACGTATGAATGGCAGTCAAACTATTAAGTAGAATAAAAATCTTTTATAGCTTTATGAATGATGAATGATATTCGCTGAATAATTTAAAAACTGTAAAACATCATTAACTCCTCTCCCCTCAAGCGAACGCCGGCGTTCGCTGGTACTACAGCGAACGCCGGCGTTCGCGGGTATTAAAGGAAAGTTATTTGTCTATAAAAACTTTTTTTTTTACGTTCTTGGATAAATATCAAAATACCCTACAAAAAAAAAATCAAATATTGTACGTTAATAGTTTCCGTTAATACCCGCGAACGCCGGCGTTCGCTATAGTACCCGCGAGCGCCGGCGCTCGCTTGGGTTTCAAGGGGTATAGTACGCGACAAATAAGTTGGATCCGTTGCTATGGTCTCGCGTAACACCTCACTTCGATTGAGAGCTGAAAATCAGTTACTGAGCATTCAAGATCGACCGCTGTAATGGTTCAAAATGTGTACAATTTTTTTTGTCAAACATAAAATGGTCATTACTCCACAACAAACCGTTGAATAATTATAGTTTCTTGTAACCCAACAATAAAGGCTATGTTCGGTTTACACGGTAAATCTAATAAAGACAACTTCCACTTTTCAGCGAGATCTGCGAGTTAACCAGCATAAAGAAAGAAGACGTCATCAGTACACTACAGAACTTGAACCTTATAAACTATTACAAAGGCCAATACATCATATCGGTGAACGAGGTAAACTATACTTTACGTTGCTATCTTTAAAGATCAAAATCATTGTGGGTGTCACACGACTTCGAAAGGTTCTAGGACATGCGAGATTTTTCACGATGTTCTCTTTCATCGTTTTGAGAGCAGTGGTGATGAAATAAATTACACAAAGTAATGGGCCTGGCTGGGCTTGAACCCACGATCTACAACTCGTAAGTCGAGACAGTTACTTCTGGGCCACCACTACTCATTTGATATGTTACTGGTAGTAATTTATCTATAACTAGCTTTTGTCAGCGGCTTCGCCCGCGTACATAAAATATGGCCTATGTCAGTCAGGAGTAAAGCAGCTTTCTATTGTTGCTAATTTTTTTCCAATCGGACCAGCAGTTCCAGAGATTACCTCCTACAAACAAAAAAACAAAGAAACAAAAAAACAAACTTTACCTCTTTATTATATTAGTGTAGATAATATTTAGAAATTTCTGTATATTTATCAGTTGTCTAGTTCTTATAGCACAAGCTCTGCTTATTTTGTGACTAGGTAGCATTGTGTGATATCATATTATTATTTCTAAAATTTAAATTAACAATATTACAGCAACACGAAAAAGCCATGGAAAAAAGAAATCTGCGTATCGATCCTAAATGCCTGCATTGGACGCCGAAAGATTGGTCAAAACGAGCGAAATGGTAACATTTATTTTACTGCATGCTTTTCAGCAATAACCACAGTGTAACTAAAAGCTCCATACAGTGGCTCATCGCAAATAATATTCAATTCTTGGTCAATATACAACGTGTCACTTTAAATGCGCAAAAACCTCAGACACCCAAAAATAATTTTAATTCAATTTACCTAATTCCGAAAAAAAAGTCATTAAAAAAATATAAAGGTTTATATGCTGTTTTAGTTTTACTAGCAATTCTAATAATTTCTATATTATGAACTGTTATTGTTCCGCTTATAAGAAAAATTAAATTGGACGACAACCTTTCCAGTTCGTGGAATTATTTTGGCAGGTTTGCGCACGTGATACCTTGGCTTATTAATAAATAGACAGGGCCACGTTTATCGTCATCTACATTGATGTAGATTTTTAGAAAAATGTCACATATAAAATTTGTTAATTAAAATTATTCTTCTTATTATTCTGAGCAAACTTTTTTCAGGTTATGCGCATTTAATGTTACACATTGTATAAAAATTGAATTTTGCTAGATTTTTTTTTCGAATCATACATTGTTAGTATCAATCAATTTAAGCCCTATACCTGTCATCTGTAAGACAATGGTGCTTAAATGCTCAAACGAAAGTTAAATTATTAGCACGTCTCAAACTACAAGATGACAAGTCAGGGTGTATGTTCGTAAAATCCATTTGCTTAGGAACTACTTCACTGTATCAACTGTATGGAAATGGTAAATACTACACTGTGTCATCACTTAAAGTTGTCAAAAAATAAAAGGCATTTTTTGACATTTGATGTTTTTATTATTTACCTTATGTAACCTAGTCTATAAGTATTTTGTAAAATTACATCAGCAAGTCTTTCTCAAGTGTCAAAAGTGTCCTTTTATTTTTTGACAAGTATAATCATATCATCATTAAATAACATACAGGTAACTAAGCTAAGAGGTAACTTCAACAGTCATCATTTTGAAGATAAAAACTGTGAAGTAAATAAACTTTCTTTTGTCACCAGTGTTTGAAGGCATAGAGTAAAGAAGACGCGAGCTATCTAACTCTGGCTTCCGAAACGTACGCAGTTTGTTAATTTTGTACCTAACGTTAACGTTATTGTTAATCTCATTTGTTCATTAATGCTAACAAGTAAGCTTGGGGTTAGTTCATGTAATAATCATTAATATTTTTTTCGTTACATCAAGTTATTTTGCATGATAGGTAACGGTTAGGGTGGCGACACATCGGTGGAACGTACGGCGTTGGACGTTAGGGTGATCAAACTCGCTAGGAAGTTCCGTATGACACACCAGTCGAAATTACGTCGCGTTCATGAGGTAGCAAGACAACACGCGCCTCGCTGCGTAGTGGTTTTTCCATATACGAAAAGTCGGACGTACTTGAAAGTAAAATTAATAGAATTTGATAAATCGAAATATACTGTTGTGTATGTCTAGAATATTTTTGCAATAAGTTCAATAGTTTTGGAATAAATCGAACATCCGACCTCTTCTATGGGGACGAACCATTATGAGTCGTGACCGAAAGTTAATTATTGCATTTTCCTTCTTCTAAACTTAGTGTAATTGTAATATGTAAGAAAGTTCGTTTTGTTGGATAGTTGAACACTGTACAACCGCACACCACAGATACCGACTGACGACTAGACTTGATGAAACGCCGCCGGCGCGTTTGGTGTGTCATGTCAACCGAATACTACGCCCAATATAATTCAATCGCTGAAGTATCGGCGTCGTACTTTTTGCAGTTGTGTCGCGACCCTTAGTGTAAAGTCCATACAAAGTTTTACTCACATGGCTGAGGATGCTAACAGCGGTGCTTGACTCATAAATGTCGGTCACTATATTACGTATAGAAGTGAGAACTTGTTTAAGCGAGCTGAGCACTTGATGAGGCTGAATCGTCACGCTCGGCTTTGTAACGTTCGTTCGGGTAAGGTCGGCTCGAGTCGACTAAAGGAGCGAGAAAGTACTCACCTTGCTGACGTTTTCACTTTTGTCATAAGATCTTAAGCACAGATCTTTATTTTATTATTATTTAAATTTCATGCCTAAGGCCGTATACAGAAAGAAAGCTAGCAGTCTGCACCAATCGCCGATTGTATAGAAGCTCGACGACGCCCTTATTACTCGCGCCGGTCGGTTCCAATAGGCACTTTAGATCACAGCAGGCTGCCAACTCTCTGTATACGGCCTTACGCCACAATTAGAAGGTTTATAACTCCTGTACTTTTGTATTTGAACCTTTGATCAAGTCTCACTGTAAGATCCCCTTAGCATGGAGGCGCTTCAGCAGGCAGTTTTGTCAACATTTTCCTTATAAACCAACCACCATTTACTCGCACAAAAACGCTTGTATTAATCTCCTTCAAATTAGACCTTAGGTACTTTCCAAGCATCATAACAGCAATTGGGTACTTGACTCATGTTTTTTTTTAGTTGCCTGTATAGTAAAATCAAATTCCTTTCGAATACCGTAATTGGAGACAAAATAGGAAAAATAATAGGTGTGCGAACCCCGGCGTTCGGTTGGGGTTCAAGGGTTTAATCAAGTTAATATTGAACAGGCCCTGCCTGATCGGAGAAAACGATAATCCTAAGATCTGCGGTCCCGAAGTGGTGTCGGATTAATCGCCCACAAGTCCCACGCAAACGGAAGATCGAGAGGCAGTCGAACAGAGTAGCGTTCCTTATATTGAACGAATTTGAAAGGGAAACTCAAAACACATGAGTAAATGTAAGGACACTGCGTTACGAGTGTTGAAAAGAGATAGCAAGATATTCCCGCCACGTTCTCCCTATACCTCATACCAACATTTGAAATGCTAATTGCCTCTTAATTCAATAACTAATTTTGATGCTGTTTTCGGAAAAAAAAATATTTAGGGTTATTTGTTGTTTAGTATATAAATTATTAGTGAAAATAATCACAGGCAAATACCCAATTGTACTTATGATTAATGTGAAGGCTTTCAGACATGATTACGGTGTCGGAGAAATAGCTTATAATAATTTTCTTATTGGCCCACCAAAAAGGTTTTCTCTCTAAGTATTAATCTTTGTAATTAGCTTTTATATGAAAACTATTTTATATTTAAGCTTGTTATACCACTGCAAAAATCAAATATATTCAAGGCTGATCTAAAATCATTACGTGTAATTAAATTTTTTGTTGAGGTGGGAAATTATCAAATAATTGTCTGGAAGAGTTAGTTACCCTTTGAGCCACTCACTGGCTTTGATTATATTTGTTTCAAATTCAGCTACTGTATTTGTTTTAATCCCGCTATTTAAACACATAGTATATCTAGTTAGTTTTGTAAATCATAAATTATATTACACAAAAGGCGTCTTACGTAAGCGATTCAATGCGATTGCGAAGCTATTCGGTCCGAATTCAACGCAATGGGTTTGTCCTACGTGCGCGCGTAATCACCGTTTCAGTCGTAATTTATATAAAACAAACCATGGCGCTCCGAAAGTTTGCTCTTGTTTTATCCAGTCAGTTCCAAGCTGCCCTCCCCAAGGACGCCCTAAGGGTCCTTACCCCACAGAGGTTGCCCTTAGCATGTAGTTAATTTTAATTCATTAAGCCCCAATCGGTCGCTGGAGCTCGAAAACCTATTGTTCTTTAATTGTGTCTGTAATTAAGGTAGTCTTTAGGTTAAGTTTCGTTTTAGTAAGCCTTGACTAGCTTGGCTTTAATTTTTATAAAGCTTCCCACTAGTTGGTCTAATTACGCTGTCGACAACCACAGTTGAAGTGCGAGAAGCTACACAAAAAAGCAACAATTTACGCTAAAATGTTAAACCAACATCGCGTCCACTTCGCTTCTCTTGTCGTTGCACCGTAATCATTGGCGGATAGATGTGTGTTCCATTCGCTTCGCAATCGCGTCCTGTTTAATATCGCCTACGTTAGACACCTCATACTTACTACTCAACATTACAAAACTTAACGCTATTTGCATATATAAACCAAGTTAAGAGCTGTCAATGTTGTCATTACTTTGGCATATTAACATTATATCCATTCACAATATCATTAGACATTTAAACAAAACTGTTCTCACTGTTGAAAAAGTATTGGCACTGTTGTGTGCGGATAGGCCTTCTTATGCTTACGCAATAGAAATCAAAATCGGTTCAACGGAAAAAGTTTTATTTTAATGTCTAATCATATTGCGGATGAAGTATAAACGCTGTTCCTATAGCGTTCAGTTTTTTGGTAAAATATAACATACACACACATATTATGTTATATTTACACATTAATTATCCCTTTCTTTGTCTAATTTATTTTCTCTGCAATTCTAGGTAGCGCCTGGTCTCGTTCGCTGCCACCGAAGAACAACGTGCAATGGGAACGGTTCAACAATGTATGTGCTTAGTTATCTTAATAAATAGTAATGATTTAGCATTTCTCAAAAAGTGTATGTAGTTAGAATTGTATGATTAGTGTAGTAGTACAAAATGTATTGGAGTATTGTGTATTCTACCTCGTACATAGAATAGTTAGTTTTATTTTATTTAGCAAAGTTTCTTGGGGTGTTACGTGTCTTTGGCTTTGTCTCTCGATGTATTTAGGGAGGACTGCGCGAATGTTCGAAGGAGTTTCCGTAGTCCTGGAACGCAAAGGGGAACTGAAAAGTCAGCTATGATCCAGCTGGTTTTTAGTCTGTAAATATCTGACAATCCCTCTCGATTCACGCTGAGCTAGAGGAGATTTTTGACGATTCTTCTTTCAAAAAGAATATGTCGTAGGCCTTGTCCCACTACATATTAGGGAGAGAATTTTTCATCTTTGTTCTGGCAAAGTTCCGATCTCATAATGTTATTACAACATTTTATTCCGCTTATATCAAAGATTCTTGCTATATTTACTAAGAGCAGAACTTTTGATGAAATTGTGTTATTTTTAGGCCCTTTATTGATACTGTATATTCAGTCTAGTTTCATTTCATCCTGAGTATTTATTTAAGAAATGTTTACTTTGTAATCTTGAAATATTTCACTCATTCCTTATTGTTACACTTTTTGAGAACTGCAGTTATTACAGATAATAATTTCTAGTCTCTGTGTAAACCGGCTCATTTCATTGAAAAAAAAATGTGACATAGTGTGGTATGATTGAAAATTTGTTCAAAACCGCTCGCTACATTAGCCAAGTAAGATATTCTTATTGTGATATTAAATAATATCATTGTTTTTGAAGCTTTTTTGTTTTATTGCTTTGCAATAATAGCCATTTTGGCAATCCTTGTTCATAATTGTGTTCTCAGTTAACACCTTCATTACAATGAATTAATAAAATACTTTATAATTTAATATACTTCTTATAAAATAAATTATTCTCCCAATTTTTGCTGCCTTGTGCAATTTGGTAGATTTTTAATCAGGTAATGAGGAGAAAAAAAATCAAACATAATTGTATGCAATATAATGATTTATTCTTCAATATATAAGCGCAATAATTTTGCTTTGACTGTCAAAATATTTATAATTATGAAGCAGGTACAAGTGATGTTTACAACACTTACAAAACTTAATACGAATTATTATTTCTGATATTATAACAAACAACGGTTCTTAGATGAATATGATACAATATGATTACATTTTAATCACTTTGTGACTTAATTAAAATTTTAGTTTTCAACGAATATGAGTGTTCAAATTATTTGTAAATCTATAGAAAATTTAATAAAATTTGAATATCAAAGCATTAGTACATAGCAGACTTAAATAGCAAGAGATATAACAACAGATTATAAAAGTTGATTCGAATACTCATATATAAATTATAAAGTTAAATCTTATTTTGTAACAACAATAAATCGTTAAACAAATGTAATACTAGTCGTTTTATAACTTACAACCGAACGTTATGCAGTAGTAATGTACTGTGACAGCCGACCACGGGTCGTCAGAGATACATAGACAAAATAAGTAGAAGATGACGTCACACATTTATCAAACAACTTTATTACATGCACGAAACGAATAGAACCAGTCATGGAAGATATCAAATTAATTATTGAATCATTAATAAATGTTTAGAGGCGATATTTGATATTATTCAAACTGGTATTTTCATGGAAACTGGTTTAACACTCAATATCTGAATTAACTTTCTTTTTTATTATATTTGTAAATGGCAGTAACTATTCCCTATTCGTGATGTAATAAATTGATGATTAATTCAAGCGCGACCACAGACAATCCTTCCAGAAACACTAAACTATACCTTCTAAAGTTAATCTTATACGCAAGATTACTACGACGGTACCATCACACTACAAAAGCGAAATATAAAATACTACAAACTTTCAAACAATCGAAATTCATAAATATAACATTGACCAAAAATAATGAAGTATTATAGAAAACTACAAATCTAAGGGAAGTCCATTACATTTCGCACAATGACGGCCTTTCTAGATACTACGTACTTGTGGAGACTTGGAATTCTTGTTAGACAAGATATAACAATGAACATTAAGTTCGAATTGTGCTCTGTGTTAATAAATAGATTTTTTTTTCTTGTGTTTAGAACGGGAAGAGATTTCCAGGGAAAGTAAAATACTTAATAAAAAAAATCACGTCTGAAGCTGAAGGTCTGTATATGATGAAAAAAAACAAATGAACAACAAAACAAAAAAGAAATAGAAAATGTCATCTTTGAATGTACATTGTAAAAAGGTTTCATGCAGGCCTTCTCAAGGAGGTTGGTTTCTAAACATGCCCCCGGGCGTTGAAAGACCATCTTTCAACCAGAACCTTAATTTATTGGCAGTGGACATATCTTGCTGCACGCGCGACGTATAGTTCCATTGGCAGTTCTTATGTCGGCCACACGACTGATGCCATCACGTCCAGGGTATACTGCTGAGACTCGACCTAGTCGCCATTTTAGTGGTGGCAGATTATCTTCCTTTATAACAACAAGGCGATCAACTTCAAGAGCATCGTTTGATGATCTCCACTTCGTCCGCTGCTGAAGTTCCGAGATATATTCCTTGTTCCACCTCGACCAGAAGAGTTGTCGCAACATTTCAATTCTCTCATACCTCTTCAAGTGAGTAACAGAAGCAGCTTCGTAGGATGGCGCCGGCAAGGACGTGAGTGTTCGTCCTATTAGGAAATGTCCAGGAGTCAGCGGCAAAAAGTCGTTAGGGTCTGATGACAACGGCGTGAGTGGGCGCGAATTAAGGATGGCTTCAATCTGAACCAGCGCAGTGTATAATTCCTCATAAGTTAAGTGACAATGTCCCAATACTCTTTTCAAATGATGTTTGACTGATTTAACACCTGCCTCCCAAAGACCACCGAAATGTGGAGCATAAGGGGGAATAAACACGAAGTTAATTCCTTCGGAGGCAATGTCCTCAGATAACGCGCTGTTGTTCGCCTTTAAAAATTGACCAAGTTCATTATAAGCGCCTACAAACGAGGTTCCGTTGTCGGAATATATGTGCGTCGGTTTACCCCTACGAGATATGAATCGACGAAGTGCCGACAAATAATTATGACTGGTTAAGTCACCAACCAACTCAATATGGACTGCCTTCGTCGTGAAACAAACAAATAATAAAATGTAAACTTTTACTAATCGGCAACCACGACCTTGACGAGAAGCTGACAATATGGGCCCTGCGTAGTCAACCCCAACACATTCGAATGGATGACCACCGGACATCAGCCTTCGCTCAGGTAAGTTTCCCATGATAGGAGTTATCGGTTTAGCCGTGATGCGACTACAAATAATACAACTATGATAACATAACTTAGCCAAGTTACGCCCACCTATAGGCCAGTACGTATCCCTAATATGAGCCAATAATAATTGCGGTCCTGCATGCATTAAAGTTTTATGTACATAATTAAATAATAGTTTACAAAATCGATGAGTGGACTGTATGACTAATGGATGTTTTTTCTCGTAAGAAAATGAGGAATTTTGTAAGCGACCACCTACACGGATTAAATTATTTTCGTCTAAAAATATGTTCAATTTATTTAGTGGACTTCCTTTAGGTAAGCACTTGTTCTTAATTAATAATTGATATTCAGGAAATGATTCCATTTGAGATTGTTTTACTATTATATTTAAAGCATTTTTCAATTCATTTTCATTCAAATGTAAAGTGGTCGGTGGCTGCTTTTTACAATTATTAATAAATCGTAACATATATGCTACGGTACGTTTAAGTCGAGAAAGATTTGAAAAACGATTAAAATCAATTAAGAATGTTGGAGCATCACAGGTAGTTAACAAAGAAATCTCAGTTTTAACTTCAGGTAGCACTTCTACTGTAGTAGGAAAAGACGGCCATTCGCTTATATCCTGAGTTAAAAAGTCTGGTCCAGACCACCATAAATCAAGATTTTGAATTTGACTTATATCAGTTCCTCGAGATACAAGATCAGCGGGATTAAGATGAGTGGGAACATGTCTCCAAGTACAATTACTAGCATTCGTTGCATCCATAATTTCCGATACACGATTGCGTACAAATGTTTGTAGCTTACTTGGAATCATTTTTAACCAGCCAAGCACGATTGTAGAATCACTCCAAAAGGTACTTCTCTCAATTGGTGCATTGAGTGAATCAATGACCTTTTTATGTAACCTCACTCCAACCAAGGCGGCACAGAGCTCAAGCCGAGGTATAGTAGTAGGTTTAATAGGAGCTACTCTACTCTTTGCTGTAAGTAACCGCACTGAGACTTCGCTATTCTTACTAATACTCCTCACATAAATACATGCCCCATAAGCAGTTTGTGAAGCATCACAAAATATATGTAAATCTATAATCTTCCAAGAATTACACAAAACTAGACGTGGGATGCGTAAATTATTTAACAAATATAACTTTTCAACTATATTTTTCCATGTCTTAGCGAGTTCTGGAGGTAAAGAATCATCCCATGACAACTTGTGCAACCAAAGTTGTTGCATAAATATTTTCATATGTATAATACATGGAGATAATAAACCTAAGGGGTCAAATATTTGAGATGTGACTGACAAAACCTCACGCTTAGTCACATTTTTAGTTAATGACGTGTTACATATTGAATAAGAGAGCGTATCGGAATCTGTCAGCCAATTAAGGCCCAATGTTTTGTTTGGTTCATTGGAACCAATGTTTAAATTAAGTGATGATTCTGAAATTTGATCTGATGTAATAAGACTACTGTTAGATTTCCACTTTCTTAGTGGCATGCCAGCTGAAGCTAACTCAGCAGTGACTTGTTCGCGAATGTATGTGACGTCAGATATTGTATCCCCACCCGTGAGCAAATCGTCAACGTAAAAATCATGTATGATAACGTTGGCAATCCGTTCATCCTTACACTGTAATCCAATTTGTTTTAAACAACGAGTTGCTAAAAAGGGTGCACTTGCTGTCCCATATGTAACAGTGTTTAGTTCATAGGTTTTAATGGGTTCTGAAGGGTTTTCACGCCACATAATTCTTTGTAAATATCTATCATCAGGATGTACGGTCACTTGCCGATACATTTTTTCTACATCGGCACAAAGAATATATTTATGTTTTCTAAATCTTAAAAGTAGAGACATTAAGTCGTCTTGAACAACAGGTCCTACCATTTGAATATTGTTGGATGAAATAGCTGAAGTGGTAAGACTGCTGGCATTAAACACTACCCTTAATTTGGTAGTTGTGCTGGAAGCACGTAAAACACCGTGGTGTGGAATATAATATGCCAGTTGTTTTGGGTCAATTGTACATTCAGACATATGCCCTAATGAAATATATTCCTTCATGAAATCACAATAAAGAGATTTCAAACCTGGTTGACTTTTAAATCTACGTTCAATAGATAAGAGACAATGTTTTGCTCTAGCCATTGAGTCACCTAAAACATGAGGTGATTGTTTGAGTGGTATACGAACACAAAACCGACCATCTGCAAGTCGAGTTGTGTTTTCCATGAAATGTTCTTCACACTTAGTTTCTTCCTCTGAATATGAAGATGACTGATGGGTTACTTCTTCCAGTTCCCAAAAACGCGTTAAGAGGTTTTGAATGTCATCTTCATGTGAGGTAACTGAACTTGCATTAAGTTTTGCAAAGTTAGATTTATGCCTTAGTGATGGTGAGGCCGATACTTGGACGCTATTTATTAATGGACCTGAAACTAGCCACCCTAGCCTAGTCTCAAATAGTATAGGTTTGCCCTCACCTAAACTAATTTTTCGCCGCCCCAAGAGATCCCAGAACACGTCTGCTCCTATTATTAAATCCACCGCGGATGGCGTATGAAAATGAGGATCGGCTAAACAAATATCACTTGGTATATTCAAATTGTTAATTGATAACTTATGACACGGCACTTCATCTGTAATGTACGGTAAAACAAAGCAACAAAGATTAGTGGAATAGTTTTCACTTAAAGACTTAATTGAAACACTACACATTTTATTAATATTTGATGTAGAATTGTTGATGCCTTGCACAGACTCATTTACACAAATAGTAGGTAATTTCAATAAGTCACATAACTTCTCTGTCATTATACAGGAAGTACTGCCAGTGTCTAATATAGCTCGAGCGAGATGCTCACAATTATTGTTATCATAAACTTTTAATAAAGCCGTAGCTAAAAGAACTTGACTTTTAGATTTATTGATAACATGACTAGTAGAAAGTGCAGATAACGTAACATTTGTACTGGGCTTGTTTTCAAATGACTTGACGTCTACAGGTGCAGTGTCGTCAGACTGTGAAGTTGACGCACTGGGTATGAATTTATGTGAAGCACCAGCCACATGAACTAGAGTATTGTGCTTACGCTTACATACTTTACAACCCTGAGACTTGCAATGATTTGAATAGTGACCAGAACGAAGACAATTGTAGCATACCTTGTATTGAGGCAGCAGTTTTAGTCGTTTCTCATTGCTCATACCAAGAAACTGAGGACAGGAAAATAAAGCATGTTTATCAGTACAATGTGGACATGAAACTTGAGTGGTAATCTTATTATTTTTACCATTCTGTGATGGTGTATCACTGCTCAGAGATATCATTGTTTTGTGCTTAGTAGGTTTAGAAGTTCCAATATTATTATTAGACTGATTGCGAGACATATCTATTGTCTCTAACAAGTCTGCACGACTTCTTAAGAAATGAAGGAAATCTTCTAATGTTATTGATTTATTTTTATCTAAATGACCCTTTTCTTCTTCCCACTGACGATAAGTTCTCGAATCTAATTTATGAGTAATAATATAAATTATCAGCGTATCCCAAGACTTGGTTGGTTCGCCTAAAGACTCTAATGCACGTAGGTTTTTATATAAAGTATCAATGATACGCTTTATAATATCTGAGGATTCTTTGTTAACAACTTCAATATTAAATAAGGCTGCGACATGGTTCTGAATGAGAAGTCGCTTATTATCAAACCTTTCATTTAGTAAACTCCATGCAATGGAATAATTGCTAGCAGAGAATTCAATCGACTGAATAACTACTGCAGCTGTCCCTTCCAAGGAAGCTCTAAGGTAGTGAAATTTGTTAACTTCATCTATTTGATCATTCAAATGTATTAGGCTTGAAAACGTATCACGAAACTCTAACCACTTGTCATACGTTCCGTTAAATTTAGGTATTTGGATGGTAGGTAACTTAACCAGTTTATTATTGCTAACACGAGACAACTTATCGTCATTAACAACATCGTGTTTAGCAATAAAAGTTTGTGCCTTGGCGATTAGTTTGTAATATAAAGATTCGAAATTATCACGTTCGGATAATTGTACCTCAAGGTCCTCCGCAATACATTCCAACCTTAACTGAATCTCGTCGCACTGCGAATAAACATGTTCAATCTTACCAAGGCGTAACTGCAGCTCGCTGACCTGGGTATGCGTCAAAGGATCCTCCAAGCTCTCTAAATATTTCGAAAATATCGTTAACCGCCCTTTAAAACTTGCTCGTTTTTTGATGAGCTCCTTTTCCTCCTTATCAGTCATTCTTTGGGAAGCAGATGTGGAACCAAACTGAAACATTACATGGTCAAATGAACTTAAATATTAAAAAAACCTACTGAGGTTACAATTAGGGTTAAATCTGTTAAATCTGCACATTAAACTTTACTACAGTAAACTTAAAATAGTTATAATGGAATATAAAGTAACTATTAAATTGATTGGCACTTATTATGTGTATTTCTTATGATATCTAATGCAAGATAATAAAGGAAACTGCTTATAATGGTTAACATATAACAGAAAACCTAGTTTGCTGCTTAATTACCTTTGACAATAGATTATTATGTGAAAGAAATAGACTTTAAGTGAAAATGCACATGAACAAATAAAATTATGCTAATAGTTACTGACCTTGACAACTCCATAAAATATAAAACACTACCTGAGTAATGGGTTCTTAAATAAAAGGAAATAGAATAGGTACTGCACTGGCCAAATATCCTTAAATGTCCTTTTTCTTGGATGGCGTCGCTGTGACCCTTAGAACTTTGACCGGCTACTCACTAATTTCCAATCGGTAGTATTTTCTAATATATTATATACTTCCTGGTGATATCTTTATTTGTGATTCTCTTATCCGGCTCACTTGGACCAAATTATGTTTAGAACGGGAAGAGATTTCCAGGGAAAGTAAAATAATAAAAAAATCACGTCTGAAGCTGAAGGTCTGTATTTGATGAAAAAAAACAAATGAACAACAAAACAAAAAAGAAATAGAAAATGTCATCTTTGAATGTACATTGTAAAAAGGTTTCATGCAGGCCTTCTCAAGGAGGTTGGTTTCTAAACATCTTGCTATCACAATATTACCAACAATATAAAAATAAATGCTCGCGCGACTGACTGCTTTGTAAGGCAGCCACATAGACTAGGATCACTGGTATGCAGAAGGCACTGTCTTTGAATAGGTCTGCATAACTGCCTGGGCGACACGACGCGATGGCGTGGAGACTACACTTTATGGTTATGCAACAGTACAACTCCGGTTGTTACGTAACTTAATTGTGCATCAATTCCACGGACACTACAATTTTAATTTATTTACACCAAAATATCTCGCCCAGACATCTACTCCTATCATAACTTACTAAGTCCATATAAAAATATTAACAGAACAACAAAATCTTTAGTCCGAAATTAAAATACAGAGGCACTTTACAATGGTGTTTTTTGTGAACGCTTCAAGCGACTTATCGTACACAAAATACATTTTGTCCATTTGTCAAAGTCACATGCTGACATTATATTTTATTAATTTTGTCTTTGTGTTGTATACAATAAGGTTTTTAGTCGCATGGCATAAGGATTTGACAAATGGTAGAATTCGTCATGTTGCTTTGTGTGCACATACAATTCGTTACATGTACAATACTTAATTATAGAAATGTCAAATTCTTAAAATTAATTGATTATCGCCGTAACAAGTAACGCTTGTTGCACTTACAATAATATTAGGTATATCACGACTTACTCTGAGTTAAAGCACCTTAAAACTAATGTTACCTTACACAAATTGTAACACATGTATATGTGGAATATATTTCATTATAATCTGTGAATATACTTCTGTAACAAAAAATATATGATTTTGGAATTTCAACAGGAGGTACTGTATTACTATATCTATCATTGTACTGGAAGTTAAAGGCTATGTGATGTATTTGGGGCTTTCATTCATCATTTGGGGTTTCTGATGTAGACTAGACACCAATGGTAATACTAAAACTCTCTTTCATAGATATCATTGCACCGTTAAAATCAGATCTTAATAAATAAATATTTTAAACAGATCAAAGCAAAATCATAGAACTTATAAAAAATTAAAACGAATGGTAATTGTTAGAATTAGACACTTAGATAAAATAAAATATTATGTGAAATACCTACCTAAAGAACTGTTTCACAGTTACTGTTTCGTGTTAACGTAATCGTTACTATACAATCGAATTGGGGATTCTAAGTTCACAACACTTGAAAGAAAATGTAACCTTAATTTTTGATTTGATTGATAAAGTACGCCTTTTTGATGTGATCGAGAATGGACATTTTTTTATTTATTTTTTTCCTATTAAAGAATGTTTTACCTGATCATTCCTGACTCTAAATGTCACTCCATCTCTTAACATACATACTAGCTACGTTATACAGGCACCAAACTATCTCTACGTTGTTGTTCTACACAGTAGACATATGATTTCGTTTCGAAATAAATTTCCCCGCCCTTTGTCGTTTTTCTGGCACTTTAATAAGCTTTATTATGAGATACAATAAGATTTTTATTTGTTTTATCACAACTGTAAAGTGTATAGTCATTATAAAAGTGGATTGACGGAAGGAGATGAATAAAGTTTTAAAATGTTATATTTTGGTAATTCGTACATTACAAAAATTATTCTCAAAAAAATTGCCACCGAATTGAAAATATATTTTTTATGAAACAAAATTTAAAAGGAGAAGCGTTTATGTAACATGAAGCTATGTCTGAAAGATGGTATGGAATTATTATAAACGGTGACATTCTATTTCGAATTTTAATAACTCCAATGCTTAAATTATACGTATACATGTCGAAAATAAATTTGGACCCGACAAAAAATGGTTACTGACAACGTGGATGTTCCTAACTACACAAGGCATCCGTCATTAAGGCCGTTGTTGAGTTTGCTCGACGTTTCGGGCATAGTGTTGGGGTACGTGTGGCACTGCTGGTTCCCCAGGTTGTAATTCACCTCCGGATCGTAATAATCCTGTTCGGAGTCGATCGGCACGAGAAGATTCGTGGACTTGGGGAGGAAGCCGTCTGTTGTGACGAAACTGCGATCTGAAGTGGGTGGCAGACTGAGAATACTGTCGGGTCGAGTGTATTCTGGGTCTGTGAGCTGAGGTGCTACGTAGATAGTGTCTAGGGACGAGATGGTGTCGATAGACGAGTCCCCGTTGAGTGGAGTGACACATGTGTAGCTGGACGTGAGTATGTTGGCCGACTCTGGTCGGATGTAGGGCGAGTGCGCGTCGAACGAGACGGGGAATGTGGTCGGAGAGTCGTACGGCCCGATCATGTTGTACGGCGTGGTCGGAGACTGCCTCGTGTTGGAGTTGTTGGACTTCACACAGGACGCCGCATGAATAGTCAACATGTCCATCAACCGTCGCTTTTGAACTTCAAGGTCCTGCAAGAAAGCAGAGAATATTTTATGAACATGTTTGTTTATTTTTCAAATAAAGGTGTGGACATCTTATCTTGCTTTCACACAAATACAATTAACACTAAAAGTGGTTGGCTTCTTTTGTTATCATCGCCTAGAAACGTCATGAGTGATACTGTTACTGTGAAGAAGTGAAGTGAAGTGATACTGTTATCCTTTGGTAAAATTGTTCCTAGAAACGGCGTAGTACGTATCAAGAAATTGTAATTATTTCTTTGTCGCAAATCAACGTGGTAGTATATCATTTACTTTTGACTGCTCTACCATAAGGGTACCTCTAAGGGTGCTGTTGAGCCATGTTCTATTCAAAATTGTGTCTTAAATTTAGGTCTCTAAAGTCGCTTATCCTACTAACCACGATAACCGTTACTTACCTTAAGTTGCGCCTTAAGGTCTATGTTCTGGTTCTCCAACACTTCGCTCTCGGTGACCAGGTTGACTGTCCTCTCGCGTTTCTTCATCCGACACTTTGTTGCTGCTATTTTATTCCTCTCCCTCCGTCGCCTCCTTCGCTCTTCGTCTTCTGGTGTTAGCTGAAGAGAAATTTATTTTATTAGCTTTTGATGGAAAAGGAGTTCTTACTACCTTAAGTATGGAAGATCGGTAATGGAACATTTTGATGAGTCAGTGTGGTCAGATTTAAAAAATCATTTCGAATGATTGCTGATATACCAGCGATGATGCAATTTAAAATCGCTTTTTGTCTGAAACCGCCAATACATTGAGCTAGCGCGATGATTAAAATTCGTTTCTTTCCAAGACTTAAACACAACTGATGCTATGTTAGGCTGTCATGTCACTACACTTTATAATATGGCTGGCAACAAATTTTTAGGAAGTCTACATTAAATACCAACCTACCAATTTATCTTAAACCATATTTTTTTAATTTAGTTGAGTATGACTTTCGTATTGTCAAAAATTATTTCAACGTAAGAGACTTTTTACAATACTTTTAGTCACGTGAACCTTCATAATACATAATAATCATAACCGCCCACGTCCCCGAAAAATCTGCATAATACAATGACTAAACAAAAGAATAATCAATCCAAGCCCGACCCATTAAATACGGCTACTCGATACTCCGATCATTTCTCATTGGCATAACGCTACCTTTCAACATCAGGAAGTGAAGTCACGGCTGCCGCCATATTTGCGATGCCTTCTTCGTAAGCTCATAAAACTTCAATGAAGCCGTTGAATTACAATGCTGCGCAGCCGCAATAAAAGCTAGTTTAGATACGATTTGCAATCTTCCGCACACATCTTTATTTATTACCAGTACATGGGAAGTGCAGCCGTTGCACAGTGTATTTTTCGCCCAAAAAATCGGACATGGCATTTTTACTATCTAATTTCATAGGATTTGTGATTATAAATGCGAGACGAAAACTCCTGATTGCCCTTTTGCTATAAAATATTGAAAATTAGTACTTGAAAAAAATGTCTATGGTTTCCAGAAAAACCATAGAAACAGTTATAACTTAAAAGTTTGACTTCTTTTTAAGAATCTATTGACGGCATTAAATAGTGTCTTAAAATCCCTCCTATAACAAAAAACATCTAGGCTTTATTTATTCAAGATAACAGATTTATGGCTGATTTTGTAAATTTATGTTTTCTTTTTTTTACCGCCATATTATTACATATTTGGATTTGTAACTAGGATCGAAATGTTCTTTTTATTTATGCTTATGATCCTACAAATTCTTGGATCCTAATTATGCAGGATCTCGGAGTTGTTAAAATTCAGATTTTTCTGGATAGGGTTGTCGCCTCATAATTTAATAAACATAATATTTGAAGTAATTTTTTTAAATGTCAGTTTTTCCAACGCAGTTTATAATATTATCTGAATAAATTATCTTGGTCTTATTTACTTATTGAAACATATCAACAACAATAAAAAAAAAATATATCTTACGAATATTATGAATGCGAAAGTTACAATGTTTGGATGTTTGGATGTTTGTTACTCAATCACGCCAAAGCGGCTGGACGGATCTGGATGAAATTTGGCACAAGCATAGGATACACTCCGGAATAGGACATAGGCAACTTTTTATCCCGGAAAAACACAAGGTTCCTGTGGGATATATAAGGTGCTTTTAAAATATATGCCAGGCTTTTTATGAAGTATAGTATTATGTTTATAGATTACAATAGCAGTGGCGAAGGGTGGATATTTTCTGAAGGGAAGCCGGAGCGTAAAGTCAAATTACCTAATATAGCACACTCCATGATGCAAAAAAATAGGATTAACATTGCGTTGCACATCAAAAATCTATTAATTACAGCAGTCTACATGAATGAATGTCATTTCAAAATGATGTCCGCAATCCAAAACACAAAATAAATGTACAGTTCACCTGGTTCACCACACATCAATATTGAAAAACATAAGAAACGACAAGAAAACAATATCAACACATCGAATTATTCGCGCCACCCAAACAATTAGCCGCCATGTCAATTTTATCGTATAAAAAATCCTGCCAAATAAAATGTATTATTCGCCAGTAAGAATTATAAACAGCTAAATTCATTCTCATTTTGAATCATTATAGTCAAATAGGAATTAATTTTTCTGTCTCGTTTGCACGTGCATAGACATCGCTGAGTAGGTATGGTCTTGAACCTGGACACCTGTGCATTACTCGTATTATTATTTATTTTACTCATAATAACCCGGCGCGCAGCGGCTTATTTTGGTACAATTTTCTGCGAGTTAAAAAGAGACAGAACGATTTAGAGAATAGGTTTTAGTTTATGGGAAAGTAAGAGATAGATGCATTGTATGGGATTTGGATGTTTGCAAAGGGAACTCGGTATTTTTCGGCTTAAGATTTTGACATTTTTATTTCAAAGTTGTAGGCATTTAAAAAATTGGAAGTAAAATGAGCAATAGAACGAACTAACAAGGTCGTTGACCTGTAGAACAAATTTTTATAAGAGAAGCCGATGGGAATCGTGTTATATGGACTCTTCGCCACTGTACAATAGTAAAGATAAAATGTTGATAATTTGTGTTATTCTTTTTTCGCATAAAACCATCCTCCGGTGTTACGATATTACGATACGCTGTTGCCGCTCCGCGCCGCAAAACACCGGCGCCATTCATACTACGATTGTCATTCATTTCAAACGAATGCCGCCTGCGCGCCGGCCACTCGGTCGTTACTGCACAGCAACCCCCCCCCCCTTCCCGCCCCCGCGCGCACTACCCCGTTCGCCGCACGCGCTGGCCGACCACCCGCTTGCCAGTCGCCTCCCGCCCGCCACGGGATTTAGTTTTATTATTATCGCGCGCGTTTTTATTAAAAACATTTAGCCAAGTGAACAGTAAAACGGACACATTGAACAAAGTGAAAACCCATTTGTGTGCAACGCAGAGATGGACTTGTGCAACAGTTTCAAAATCGGTAGGGAGTGTGTAAATAACTTTTAAATACGTTGGTGTCGGATAACTTTTAAATACGCCAAGTTCCTGTAATTTATCGTTATTTGATATTACACTTTTGAGCCCTAAGCGAACGCCGGCGTTTTGTTCTTTAATTGTGTCTGTAATTACAAAAGTCGAAAGGTTAATCTAAGTACCTATTGTTTAAACTAACTTAAACTGAACTGTTTAAGTGTGATGTGAAGTTTATCATCGTAACTGGTAACTACTGGTAAGTAATTGCACTTTAAAACACTTGTTTGCCTACGTATTATTGCGTACCTAGTGAATTAGGTAGGGACAAGCTAGTCAGCTGATTTTAGTTTTCATTCGTAGAACGAATGGAAAGAGATAGCAGCTGTTTCATTGACGAAGAGAAACATCGCGCGTAATTTGTGAACCACGTTGTGCAGAATAGAGTCAATATTTATTTAACTACTTTATTTTCTCAAACTGGATTAACTGTTCCTGGGCACGAAAGCTCTTCACTATTGTAATCTATAAACACAACAGTACACCTCCCAAAAAGCCTGGCATATATTTTAAAAGCACCTTATATAACTTCTTATTTTGGTTTGGTTACTCAATCACGCCAAAACGGCCTGATGAATCTGTATGAAATTTGGCCCAAGGATAGCGTATACTTCATAATAGCACATATGTTACTTTTTATGCTGGAAAACATAAGGTTCCCGTGGGATATACAACTTCTTATTAGGCAACCCCAATACCACGCGGGCGAAGCCGCGGGCAAAAGCTAGTAATTAAATAAAGTTTTAAAATCTTCAGTTTAAAATCCAATGAAAGGTGATATGTGGTTCAGGGAAGGGGTCCGCCCTCGTTAGGCTACGGCTAAAACCTTGCACCAACACATATTTCCTGGAGGAACGGGGGTGAGGCACCATGGAGCCGTCAAAGACCCATGGCGCCACTTTGCCTCAACAGGACCTGACCCGGCCTGTTGAGGGATGTCTGTCCGGGCTCCGACCGGCTGACTTACTGCAAGGAGGGCATGAGGGCGCCAACCCTCATGTTGGTCCACGAGTGGCAGTTGATGGAGTTGTGGATAACGCCACAGCCGGTACTCTTCATCCTCCGGGAGTATTCGCAAGTACACAAGGAGACGTAATTAGTAGGCTCGATGCCTATAAGATGTTGATCACCAAATCAAAAGAAATGGGATTGAAAATTCGCCCTACTGACCTGCCTTTACAAGAAAGGTCAAACCTTATTTTGAATATTTTAGGATTTTCCGAAACTGATGTCAATGATAAGAAAAGATTCAAAGAAGCAATAGCTAAATTCACGTCTAAATGTGAAATCCTCTACAAAAACTGTAAATATAATATGACCTTTTTTGCAAAGAAGAATAACACGTGGCTTAAAGAATCGATACAAAATGATTTGAATAAATTTTTAATTAGCGAACATCCAACTTTACAAGATGCGTCACTTTCCGACTCTGTGGTTATTCCTGACTCTGAAATTAATATTATGAGCCAATCGCTTGACAGATATGAATTTGCACCTCATCATCAGCAACAAATTTCAGAGTCCAATACTGATCCAAATCATAGTGTTCAAGATTTACATATAGTCCCTGAACAAAATATTTTTGATATTGCCGTGTCGCCCACAATCGATGCCATTCCTTCGACTTCTTCATGTTTGGTCTATGAATCACTTAGTGGCAGACAAAAACGAAGGGTGTGCAAAGAACTCCAGTATTCTTTAGAAAGTGAACCACCGGCAAAAGTTATCAAAGCTGTTTCTAGTGCATTAGAAGCAAAAGGTCAAAAATTAAAAACCAATGCATCAAAAGATTTGCAATTTGTTATAAATTCTTGTCTTGAAAGTCCAACACGACCGACTAAGCTAGCAACCAAACTTCGCGAAGACCCCCGTCCTTATTCTCCAGAGGAAGCTTTAGCAGTATTTATAGACAGAAAATTTACAGTAGCTACATACAATTTTTTGCAACATGATTTAAAATCAAGAGGTTTTCCAGCATTTCCTACATATAAAAAAGTATTCGCAAAACAAAAATGTTATCCGGATAGTGCAGTTCAAGTAACAGAGAGAGAAGCCTTTGTCCCATTAGCTAGTTTACTTTCTCACACTCTTCAAAGGTTAGTACACTCATGCGACGAAATTATATCAGCATATTGTGAACAAAAAAACCTTGATACTGTAGATTGTATTTTTGAAGGTAGTTGGGGGTTTGATGGTAGTTCGGGTCAATCATTGTATAAACAAAATTTTTCTGATAATCAAGACCCTGAAAACAGTTTATTTGCCACTACATTCATTCCATTGCGGATAAAAACAAAAAAAGACTTTGTTCTTTGGTTAAACCCAACTCCACAATCATACAGGTTTTGCCGCCCGATTCATATCCAATATCGAAAAGAGACGAAAGATTTAATACTCAATGAACAGAAGTGGATAGATGACCAAATTAAGGATTTAACTACATTAGAAGCAACGACATCTAACAAGAAGACAATAAGGGCAAAACCACAACTGTATTTGACATGCATAGATGGCAAAGTTCTGAATACAATAACAGAGACTTCTTCTCAACTTAAATGTCCGTTTTGCAAAGCAACCTCTACACAATTCAACAAATTAGATATTATTTATTCGCGGCCAATAGATGTGTCGGTTTTCAAATACGGAATAAGCCCCTTGCATGCATGGATTCGGGTATTGGAGTTTTTACTTCATTTGGGCTACAAGCTTCCTGTTAAGAAATGGAGGGTAAGCAAATGTTCACTGGAATCAAACACTGTAGAGGAAACAAAGAAACGTGTGCAAGAGAGAGTGCGAAAAGAACTGAAAGTGCTGGTTGATGTTGTGAGACCCAATGCTGGAACAACAAATGACGGCAACACAGCCCGAACCGTTCTATCTGATCAAAATCGTGCAGTGTTTGCAGAAATATTAGGCCTTAGTCAGTGGTTGTTGGATGATCTTCACACGATTCTGGTCACCTTATCTTGTAGTCTACCTGTAGATGCTGATAAGTTTGGAGATTTTTGCAAAACCGTAGCATCTAAATACGTGGCAGAATATGGTTGGTACCCAATGACAGTAACTATGCACAAAATCCTCATTCACGGCAAAGATATTATTAATAGCTCAGCTCTTCCAGTGGGTCTATTATCAGAACAAGCCGGTGAAGCGCGGAATAAGTTCTGGCGTTATGACAGAGAACACCATAGCCGAAAATCCGACCGTGAAAAAACAATGTTGGACCTATTTCACAGGGCACTGGAATCGTCAGATCCAGAAATTTCCTACATTAGGCTTCAGAATAGGTTGAAAAAACTCAAATCTTTGCCTTTACCATCCAAGGTAGTGGAGTTACTGAAACCGTATGAAATCTCAGCTGAAGACGATTTTGAGGCGGCAACAGAAAATGAAATTGAAATTATTGAAGGTCATACCGATAGCGACAACATAACAGAAATTCTTTCGGCCGATCAGGATGAAGAATAATAATTGTTACCCTAACCACCATTTTTTAATTCAAAATAAAATAAATTTCAAAAGAAATATTGACAACCCTAAAACCATAATTACCATAGAAAACTTTAGAAGCCTCTAAGTTAGAGATCCTTCATTATTTGGATCTGATTTTTTTTTCTAAGCTTCTAACACATTTTATTAACAATTCTAAAGAAAAATAAAATCCAAATAATTGAAAATACGACCATAAAAAAATAAAATAAAAAATGCTTAAATTGTAAATAAATCGCTTAAAACTCAATTAAAAAATATATAAATCAATTAGTATTATGTGTTTTGAGATTATTGTGGATCAGAAAAACCAAGAAGAAAATTTGTGAAATATTTCAAAAGTTATGGATGATTTACTATTTCACTATAAAAAAGAATAAAGTGGTTTTATTTCTCCATAATGAGAAATAGGTGCACGAGTGTTCTATTAATTAATTCATAAAACATTTATGTATAAGATTTCACAAAAAAAAAGGCATGTCCGATTTTTTGGGGAAAAAATACACTGTGCGTTGGGCGGATGAGGACTAGTCATAAACTTGATCATAAAAATATGCAGTTGGCTCTAACTCCATTCAAATAGAATAAATAACGTGACCCTTGAACGATAGAAACAATTCAGGGTGTGGCACTAATGGATTTTATTATTCGACAAATATTTAATTTTGCATATCTGTGTCAATTTTGTTTAAAAACTAAGAATACATTTCGTAATAGAATAATTTCAGATCTTTATTAAATCAAAACATGAACGTTATCTAAGTATTGAACGTAAACACGTGTATTCTTCGTTTTCCTCACGAGCGATGACTACGTGACTGAATGATTGCTAGCTACTAGTTTCCTCAGCATTCAACGCTGTATCGTTGCGGTTTGTACTCAGTAAATACGCTTAGAAAACCTAAAACCGCGTTGTAACGTGACTTAGGTCTTCAAACTAGACGTTCCCGCTTCAAGGAAGTGCATCTAATCTTTACCTACACACATCTACGATAAGACAGGGTTTACCCTGTCATGACTTGGGGATCCACAGAATATCTTATCTCGAAAATTGCACAAGTTTGAGATTTGGACGGACATTGAAGATGATCTTTTGTCCTGAATGTTTCATCCGCAAGATCGACCTAATCCCTAATTTTTGTTACTAATGCACTTTGGTCGGGAGACCAGAAAGGCCTTATTGTAGATAGGCATATTCCCATAAATGCGTATCTACAGTACGGCCGTACTAACTTGGCCAGCCTGAAGTTGGGCTCTGCGAACTGTAGCGCTTGTACACTCGTAAAAAAAATGGTTTGAAATATAAATGCCATTAGCATTTGTTATTGCTGTTAATAACTTATTGGCATTTTTTTTTTGTACGCAAAATACGCGCTTTAGTCATACAGTAGCGGACACCAGGCTGAAATACAAATACGAGTGCACGATCGCTAAAGTTCGCAGAGCCTAAGTTCAGGCTCGCCAACCCGTGATATTATTGCACTATAGACTTGGAACAAAAGGGTTTTAGTTAATATATAGCACTTTCTCAATATATTTATATTGAGCTGGCGATGGCGGTTTACTATTGCAAGCCATCAAGGTTTCCTAACGAGATTTTCCTTTACCGTAAATCAGTGATAAGATTAACCTACATAGATGAGAACTGTGTCAAAACACAAATACTCAATTTTATTGTTACTTATAATATTATAACGGCATAATTATCTAATCAATTCATAACAAAAATTGAAGGGACTGCTGTCCATTTTTTATCGACTTAAATTTCAGTTCTTAGTCAGTTAAAATCTGTTCTTTTGTTTTCTCTTCTGCTGCTATAATTGTTATGTAAAACCAATTGTACACACAATTTTTCCATAAGCCTATGGTTTCTTGGCCTGGACACGGTCATCTTAGTTAAGATGGATCACTGTCGAAGCTGGTTGACAGAAATATTGCTTATAGCGAAGATTGTTTTATTAAAATAAAGATCGTAGTACGACCGTTGGAAGTAAGAGATAGTGTTAGAAGTCTTACATAGTTGCGACTTCCTCGGACCGGAACCATTATGGGTTTAAGGATGCTACAAAACTTTAAGGCAATAGTAACGCCATCAGATTTATTCGTCATAGTGTGACTGCTATCGTAACCAGGGAAGAAAGGGATAGTTAGTGCTATAAGTCTTACATAGTTGCGTCTCCCTCACACCGGAACCATTATGGGTTTAAGGATGCTACAAAACTTTAAGGCAATACTTACGCCATCAGATTTATTCGTCATAGTGTAACTGCTATAGTAATCGTAGTACAACCGTTGGAAGAAAGGGATAGTGATATAAGTCTTACATAGTTGCATCTCCCTCACACTGAAACCATGTTTAAAGATAGTACAAAAACTTTAAGGCAATACTCACGCCATCAGATTTATTCGTCATAGTGTGACTGCTATCGTAGTCGTCGTCGCTCTCCTCCTTCTTCATCCGCTTCATGCCGGCGTCTGTGTCGCTGCCAGACATCTTCCGTTTTGACTCTATCGACAACTTCAGACCAGCCTTTATTAGTTCCGAACACGTCTGGAAAATGAAAATTTGGAGTTCAGATATTTATGGCATGTTTAGAACATTTTTGAAATGTTTGCAAAATTTTTGAAATGTTTAGAACATTTTTGATACTTAATAATTATTATAGGATGTCGAAAAGATCGCATCATTTTGACTGTATAGATTGATACACAGTCAGAATGGGTCCTGGTTCTCTCTAAACTGCCTAAAATCGCGTTGAACTCCTGGTAGCACTCCAGGTCTTAAATTGGGCCCTATTAGTTCCGGACCTCACGCAGCAGTCAAAACTTATTGTTAACTGCCATTTAAAGTTCTAATTATAATATTTAAAGGAAATAGTCGTTTCCTGCTGTGATAAATACTAATAGCTTGTAGGTAGGTTTAACCTCTTAAATTATCTTTGCACCGTTTAGCGTTATCGTTTCTATGTGCATACAAAAAATCTTGGTTGTTAAGTTATAAACGCGGTCTACGTGTAAACGGTGTTACGGTCTTACTATGGTATGGCTCAAAGAATCCTACACATGCCTCTTTTATCTAAAGTATCGTCAAGATTCTAACAAGTTTACTTAAATGGAAACGTGAGTAATTTACATTTATAATAGCTTAACTTCAGTAGACTTATGATTGACTAGTGAACGAGTAGTTTGCCCGAAACGACATTGCGGGAGCTTAGCGAACTTCAAGGAATTAAATTAATTTAAGTTTTTAACGAGTATTGAGTTTATTATATAAGTATAAAGTATAATATAAAGAACTCCAATACGTATGTGTTGCACTTCATCTCTTCACCAATAAAATGATTCATGGCTCCTTACAAGCAAGGTCAAAACTGAAGATGTATTCTCAATACATAAGTCAAGTATTACGAGAATGTTGAAGTGCAATTACCATTTTATACAATTGTGCAATTCCAATTGAACTATGAGAAAAAACAAACACACGATTGATATTACAATTATTAATTATCAAGGTGGTTTGTTTTTCTCACATTTTCAACGTCCGCCCATTGTCTAGACTCGGTTGAGCTAGCCTTTGGAACTGTGCCTACATAAATTACTCAAGAAAAAACTGGCCGATTCGTTCAATAGGTGGTAGGTACTAATCACGTTAATTTGAATACGAGGTCAAAGGAAATCTACAAATTATGCATCCTGTGTGCAACTTGCTGTTTTAATGAAAAAGATGCAAAAAGAAAGATTAAGATTAGGACTGTATTTGGAGCTAGAGACATTAGTCTAAATATAGCCGCTAAATGGCTTCCAAACCCGGTTTTGGGCAGACATTAGTAACCTACTACAGGTACATAATACTGCGAATGTTCTCTCCAAAGTCCGTCTGTCTATACCTAGTGTGAGCAGGACAGACATTTGAAACATGGAACACAGGAATTCCACAAATCTTTTTAAGTACCAACCACGAGAGCCCAAAATGCAAAAGGCATGTGCACGTTTATAAAGTGAAGAGTTAAAATAAAAAGACTAATGACCGTGAAACCGTTTTTGTTTGTTTTTTGATACATCATAAAACTGAAAAGATGAAAAATAACACTTCTTAAATTAAAGTTTAACGACTACGCGAAAGCTTTCGTGATAAACACGAATATGCAATTAGTGGTTTTTATAACAAAAGAAAAACATTTTTATAGTATCTATTAAATTATTACTAATAATTATAATGGACTTTAGACAAATTAAATTTCAATAAACACATTTAATGCCAGCTACGAGATAACTCGTAGATGATTTCTTCTTAAATGCCATCTACGGCACCTACGAGATATTTCGTTGGATCCCTGTAGCCGTGGATGGTCTTTGACAAAAGTATTAATCTTATTGGTGTTTAAGTAGGTACTAGATATTATTATCTCGTATTGATATTGAAACCAGCTACGTTATATTTCGTATAGGTTGACGATGTATGATTGGAACTGAATTTGACTTAGAAAATATATAATTTAATATACATACTAGGTACCTACATACCTATAATAAATTCTTACCATTGTAAGTGTTACAATTTAAGTACTTAATAAAAAAGTAATTTTACCTTCTGTATGCTGGGTGGATTGCTAGAAGCTGGTGAAGTAGCCGACGAACCATTGGACATGGAGGAGTTCGAGTCATTTCCGCTCCCGCTCTGAAACGACACAGGGAAATGAGACCTCGCATTGCACGGTGGCCGAACACCGCTAATGGTACATTTTCCACCTCGATGCCTTTTGTCAGAAGGCCGACAGTATATTATATGGGACAGTTTGCACGCAAACCCCATTAGTTAACGCAATACGTCACGAAAGCTCTTGATGGGAAGGACTGGTCGCTTTTTATATGACCTTTTTGACTACCAGCTATACCCCGTTTAAAATAACATTACATATTTAAGAAAACCTTTTTACAGTCTGTTCAAACGATTTTGAGTTTTATTACTTTGGTGGAATGACAAATGTAGCTGCAGTAAATAGTTGGTATTGTAACGACTTCTTTTGCTTTCAATGTCATCCTTGTGCCTACGGAATAGAAGTTAAAATCGGTTGTACAGACAGTAAAAAAGGTTTGTTTAAATGTCTAATCTTAACGTGAATAGAGTATAGTTCAAGCAGTATTTCGTCTTATCATAATTGTTGAGTAAGCTAATGTAAGTGATCGTTAACATTGTTCTACTTCATTTGGTTTATGTCCTATGCTACTAATTACGGTAATTAACGAAGTAATTTTACTTAGTACGGTTCTGTAGCCGACTTTTTCATTGTTTTTTGACTGGCCTGTCAGTCGAGTAGTTTGTAACCCTGACTGCTAAGCCAGATATCGTAGGTTCGATTCCCACCCAGGACAAATGTTAGTGTGATGAGCACGATCATTTGTTCTGTGTCTGGGTGTAATTTATCTATAATATGTATGTTTTTGGAAATATTTATCAGTTGTTTAGTACTCATAACACAAGCTCTGCTTAGCTTGGGACTAGATGGCGTTGTGTGATAGTTGTGGAATATATTATTATTTTATTGGGCTATGCCATCACTCAGCTAACCTCGGCCAGGTTTCACCTACGTGAAAGGTTGTTATTCCAGGGTATAGTCTAGGTACCTAGGGCATTCAAACTCGGATAGTTATCAACTCCGGAGCTAGTTACGATGTTGAGCAATCAAATCCGGAACTCCGGAGTTGGCTCCGGAGTTGACAACTTTTTTAGAAATTAATAAAAAGGGCCTTTTATTTTAATCAATAGAATGTTTTTGTTTAAAAATTTACTGTCTGACAGTTAGAAGTTATAAAAGTCAACTAATACAAATAACAAAATATTAAAACAATCACAAAAAAAAAACAACATTTGTTTAGCAAGAATCAGTCTTTTAGTTTAAAAGTTTTATGGTTTTTTTTTCAGCTAATACGCATTATAAAATATTTAAAAAATTAACAAACATAAAAAATCATCATTTGTTTGGCAAGTTACATTAAAATAATAATCATGAACTTATAGATATTATTCTATTAAAATAGAACCTAAAAAATCTACTTTTTTGCGATCGAAGTTCTTGGTAATAAATTTTGAGAAACGATAAGGCAATTAAAGATGTTTCGTGCAGAAAAAGCCTGCTGCCGTGTACGCTTCTAAAAGGTATTTTCCTCTGCATCCGCCAATCTCATAAATTGCTTTTTCTATTCTTACAAATCCATCCATATCCAAATTAGCAGATGAGGTGCTTTGTTTTTTATTTATTTTTTTAACTACCGAATAATACTGAAGTTTTGAGCTAAGGACTTAGGAAGGAATCAAACAACGGTTTACGCTCAAGAATTAAGATGCGTTTTTCGTCGTTTTGTAAATAATGATTACATGGTTTTTGAAAACCGGTTTCAACTCCGGTGTTCTATTTCAACTCCGGAGTTGAAAAATGCTCAAAATCGCTTCGAAACTCCGGAGTTACGAAACTCCGGAACTCCGGATTGAAAGCCCTATAGGTACCCGTGTGACCGTTCAAATCTATTCAACCATTTGGGGATGCAGGAGAAACAAACATACATGACATACATACTAACTTTCACTTCTTAAAATTAGTGTATAAAATAATCATAATATTGGACTTTATGGGCTCTCTAGCTCTACCAATAGCTTTTCTTGGAAATCGATAATCTTCTTTCTCAAATCTGTTTTCAATAATCTTAGTGGAAGAATCCTATTGATCTCGTCTCTCGTAGTCTCCTACAAATTCTTTGATCTTTTATCCTCGGTAGTTTTTATTTATACCGACAACTAGAAAATCATATTAATCAACTCTATAATGTTCCCACTAAGACTCAGGCCTCCTCTAGGAGAGGTTCAGTGAAAATTGGCGTATTAAATATGAGATTCTTAAATTACATTTTTTTTTGGTAGTGTAGCGACATCTATGTCGACATATACGAATTAAATTTCAAAATCCTGCAACCAGGCGATTAGAACATAATATACCTTTAAGAGTTCTAAATCAACTACACAACACCTTTATAGTTGAAGGATCTTCCCTTTTCAAAATGTTTGTGGGACTTTACACTGTTCCGCATACCTCTAAAAAAGTAGTATGAGCCATCTGCTTAGGTATTATTTCTTAAGGTAACCTACCATGTTATTTACACAACTTAGTTGCTTCGTTTTTTCCTCAAATCCAAGTACACATTTAAAGTAGCATGCCTACGCTACTTCTAATGTATGTTTTAATGAGTTAATGACTTACACCGTAAGTCAACAAGGTATTTTTAGTAAAACTTGTGTTAGCACACTACTATGTTTGTTTTCTTGAACTGACCAAGATTTATCATAACCGGTTATCGAGCTCCTTCAGATACTAACATTTGGGTCAATATTTTTAAAAATAAATGGAAACTACTGGAATACCATCCGAGGTATTTATTTAATATAAAGTTCCGTCAGTAATTTAATTACAAACACATTGTATGTCAACTGAATGACACACGCTACCAAATTGTTATATCAAACGGTTAGCATCAAATAATTGTGCGGCGGTCACATTGTTTTTACGCTCTAAATTGTCCGCCATTCACATTTCAGTGTAATGAAACTCATTCATGAAACGGCAGCGCGAGACGAGATAATCAACACTACAAAAAGCACCTACCTATACCTAAGAGCACAAATATAGATAGGCCGATATCAAGTGCTACTGCGGCGCCATCGAGTCTGCTGCTAAACTGTGCAAATAAGAAGGCTGCATGAGGTGCATGACCTCATGCTACTGCATGCATGCTGCCAGTGTTATCCAATGTTTATAATGGGGGAGTGATGCCCGGTCACGTGGCCATAGTTACGTGCCACCTAACACTTGGCAACTGTTCAGCATACTTGTAACACTTATTTTACATTCTAACGAGCGTACATGGATGTGACCTAAGTAGATACTGGAAGAATCCTACGTGTACCGAGCGTCCAGCCGCTCTGTGAAAGCGCGAATAGTAATGAGAGCTTCAAGTATAACGTTTTGCACATTAAGTATCCAAGTATTTATAACAGTATTAGGTAGTTCCTACATCTGAAAAACGTTCCACTGAAATCTCTTTATCTAGCTATAATGAAATCTCATTACTTTATCAACATGATGCCACGCTCGCACACTATTTAATTAATTTTAGATACGTTTCATTTTTCATTCGAGATTTACATTAATCATGCACGTGCGCTAATAAAAAATCGAACTATCACATGTGAACAAAAGAAAAAAGAAGGTAGGTTGGTGGCTCACCTTGAAACTGGAATTTTTCTCGTAGTTGAACTGGTCTAAGGGGTTGGTCATGGTGATGACGTCGTTGACGATTTCGGGGGTCCGCAGAGTGGTGGGGCCGGCGGTCTCGGCGGTCAGCATGTTGATCATGGCGGCGCTGAGGTTGACGTTGACGCTCAGGTTGTAGCCCGCGTCGCCGTCGGTGGCCACGGCCGCCGCCGGCGAAGGCGACGTGTCCTCGCACTTGATCGTCGGCACCGTGGAGCTCATGCTCGTCGAATTCATTATATCCTTGTATGGAGCCAGTTTCGTAACTTTTTGGTAACGTTTTTGCACTAAAACTACCGATAGCGGTTAGCACCTAAATTATTAAGTATGACTATATCACGGTTACACACTATCACTAACATATAACTAAATATCACTGTGTGTGGTAAACTTGTTACGAATGGCACTTAAGTCTTCTCAACAAGAAGTCTTCACGGGTAACGTTCGTTTCACTGTTCTTGCAACCTGTAAAGAACAAAAAATGCTATTAATTCTCTGATATGAATGTGGTGTGTAACAATTTAAGATAAATACGATTAAACCGGATCTTGAACCATGACCCGTTGGTAAACACTATCATTACAATAAAAGCGAGCCATTAAGAAATTAAATTAGGTATAAAACAAATCGTTTCTTGCTATAAGTGTAATTATTAAGCTTAAGTTATTTAGTATTGCACAAGCCTCAAGCGATATGGCTAGAACCTGTACATCTTGTTCTAAAAATTTGTCCAGTATTGGATTGAAGGGCACGGTGTTTTGCAAGAGGCTGTTCGTAGAGGCCCCGCTTTCGCAAGAGTGCACGCGGCGGGTTTTTAATTAGAGCTATCTGAACATCGCGACCTCGCCGCCAGGATGCGACTCCAATAAAACGCTTTTTTACAGGCCCCAATTGAACGCCAGCCATAAAATTTAAAACTACGCGCACTTTTTTACGATGTATTTTAATGCTTTTCCGCGTGTCGTCTATTGTTCGTTCCGTAGCTCGACAAACTACGGTGCGGCCGGTATCTGCGGGATTAGTGGCCAACCGGCTAATGCAAGGACATGCATGGATTAAGCAATTAACGAATACTGTGTAGATGTTATCGCGACGCTAGGAGACTACGATATGTGAAGATTAGGGTGTACAGCATAATTAGAACACGCTTCGTGACACGACGGCTCATACGATCGAAACAGGAGCTAAGTACAATAGTCCATATATAGCTGGTCGACTCGAAAGCTGTCTGGCGCCTTGACCTGAGCTGTATATCTCATATCTGTGGCACGTAAACACAATAAAGCACGGAGTCTGTGTAACCTAGTTGCGGCGGTTTTGCTTATTCCACTCGCGGCGGGAGGAAAATGTGCCATGACGCCAGAAATATGGAGGTGCCAGATATGGGTAGACATTCCCAAGGTCGGCGATGTTCTCGGAAAATAACCCGTCGTTTGGAGATATCAGTGACCCCAACTGTGTATTGTTTTCGGGCTGTAGACTTCCAAACGTACTTAATGTAGCTACCTATTCAATGTACATACATTTATTTTATAGCTGATGAATCATTTGAATCTGAGTTCTACAACGAGTCGGTGCTAATTGTAGATTCAATTCTCGACAGGTGGTATTATAAAATATTTCACCACTTGCATAGTAACATTGTAAATATGATAAAAAAAGAAATCTTATCAGCTGTTAATACCCCATATATCTTTTATTAATCTAACAATCAGTATAAAATAAAAATATTCCAATATACAAAAACATAGTCACGTATGATGATCACGTTTAAATTATTTTTATCAATACAATTGTGCAATTAGCATGTGTCACGAGGATTTACACCTACATATCCGAATAAACAAAAACAAAGAAACCTTGCAGAGATGCAGCAAAAAAGGATGATATCGAATGCCTTACGCAACTAAAAATCTTGAATCCCTCAGTAGCAATGACTGTATGTTTGATGAGTAAACGAAACATCTGTACAAACACAAACACGATAGTTGCCAAAGATTTTACGCTCACACAATAAACATACAAATCTAATGGAGAAAGCGACAAGAAGGAAAAGCCGAGGGAAATCTTTAAGAACAAAATTGCAATTGCTAAAATGCTTCAAACAGCTCCAAGAAAGGGTCACCCAGTACTTGGCTGCATAATGCCCACCGAACTAGCTATGCGTGGGTTCAAATAACTGCCTTAAAGCGAATATGCAAATTATATTAGGTAGGTAGTAGGACGTCCGTACCCGAAAAGGGGAAAGAAATATTATACAAATGTATCCGCTCCGGACTGCGTAGGCTTTGAATCAGCTCGTGTGTTCCGAAGTGCCGTCTGAATCGTTTTTGTGGTTTTATGAGCTAACACGCCGTGTACAAATAATCAAATGCTTTTGTTATTATATCTTGCAACCCTTTGTTTTTATTAAAACGCATGTAATATTATGAAGCCAACACATTTTTACGGTTCTAGTTATCGCATGCGTATAGTTTTTATACATAATGATAAATAACTTCGCAAAAACAGCGCCATTGTACGCTATATCGTCTCGAAAGTTTTATATGGGGGTACTTAAATACTCACTCTTTCTTCTTATGCCGGTGACATAAATACGGATGAAGGAGAGGGGCGATGGGATTGCCACGAGTTTGCAAGCAAAGGGGTCGGGTTCTATATGTTTAAAACGTCGGTTGGACTGCAATAAAGGCGAGGTCGTTACGACTCTTTGTCCCGGCGCCGCTACCGAGTTAACGAGAAATGGGTAACCTAGTTTCGGCCGCACCCGCTGCGTACTACGTTAATGCTTGTCAACTTAATTGCATTTCTCTGAGCATATTCTTAATTAGAGCTGTTTTAATAAAAACAAAAATAATGGTAATTTCCGCGCGTGTCTACGACTATTTGTGTCTACCAAAATTACCTTGCTGAAACAAAAGGCACGTTTTAACAGAATTTGTAAGAAAAAACTACAGCTTTAATTAACAGTATTAAAAACGAGTTGGTATTCATTTAAAAAAACATAGTATCTGTTCATTATTAGCACGTTAAACAATGAAACTTTGTTTTATCCTACAAGTTATTTTTAGACCAAACTGAGTTCTATCCTCATTGTACTATTTTGGGATCGGATGTCCAAGGATCAACCGGACAGTATAGCGACCTACATGACTTTAATGTGATCGTAGGCGACTGTCCAACTAGTCCCTGTTTCACGACTTTTACGAGATTACAAACCACTTTGTACATTTAACGACATTAATACTGGTAGCAGCTTTGGTAATATAAATAAAGTGACGAGAAAATTGGGGCAAGGTAGTCTAAATAAGGCAAGAGAAGTATGATTCGCAGATTGAATTAAAAGCTAGATGAAGTGTTAATATACCTACTTAGCATAATTTTGCACGAGATGAACTGTGGACTGGAAATGAAAGAAAATAAAAAGCTAGGCTTTAAACCATGCTTTGGGCAGAGGAAATTTAAGTCTTCAATGGACCATGTGCTTTTTATAAGTATTTTTCTGTATCTGATGTTTAAAGGTTAATTATAGGTACCCATGCAGCTATATGCTTCTAGTGTTGATGGTGTTAAGTTGGTTTGAGTGTACAGAATGTTTCCAAAGGCGGCTTTCATAACATAATGCGCAAGCGTTGTCTCCATCAAGCACAGAGTATCTACGCGTCAGCCCCAATAATATCCCGAAAATTATAGCAGATAGGTAAGACAGCTTCATACTGAAACTATATACACCTACAACAGCTATCGTCGTGTACCTATTTTTTTTTTCTGGTTGTAGTAAGAACTAAGTAAAATATTCACAGTAAAAATATAAGATTATATTTTTATTTTACTTATTAGGTATCATTGATTTAAATAGAGCAACTGGCACGTCATTAAAAAGTAGAGCTACAAGTTTTACGCTCAGCATTCAATCATATTCATATTATTACAGTGTCCTTTAACTTAAACACCTGTGTGGCCAACGAGTAAACTGATATGAACTCTATCTTATGAAGTGTGCGTTGTGTAAGTTATAAACTTAATAAGTCAAGAATATAACATGTTTATTGTATGCGCTATTTAAATTATTTTATCATTTCTTCGTACGTGTTTCTTTTATGTTTTGTTCATAAATTATGTCTTTATATGAACTCTGTGTACTTAAATATGCTTGTCAAAATGTTGCATAACATAAGAAATTGTTTGACTACCTACATTGTAGTAAGTTGATAAGTTTTAACGTCGCCATACCCACATTGTTTCAAAGCAACTCTAAATTTCTTTGTAGATCGTTACCAAGAGAAAAATATGATGCATAGGTACAAACTTAATATAAAAACGAGATGATATCGTAGTTCCAATCATTATTGAACAAAAAATGCACAAGTACCTTGAATAGGAAATATTTGATACAAGTACCTATAGCACAATTTTGACAAGCGTAACTGATGATGGTGCTGTTCGACCACAATAAAGCAATAAAATAAATCTGTCTGCAATGTTTTAGGTTCATTGTTATTCAAGTGTAGAGGACGCTGTTTTTTAACATTGCGGTAACACAAAACAATGTAGCTAACATCAACTGTGGAGCGGAAACAACAAATTTTAACGTAGATATCCAAATTAGTTGATGTGGCGCTAAGTGCGGTTTTGTGTGGTTCCGCATGCGTAACAATTACTAGGAAGGGATCTGTTGCGGTGTTCTAGTAGAGACTTTTTTTATGTTACTCCATACATTTAATACACCAGTCTTTTCTGAATACTTGTAATCTGGTGACTTCTGTATGTAGTTGAGATATGGACACTATAAAAACTGGGGCACTAAAGGAATGTAATGCTGAAGAAAAATTTTTAGTGTTTCAATATTTTTCATGTATTTGCCTGCTATGGTCTGATTATAATTTGAGTGTCTTCAAGGCTAGAGTGAATTGGCTCTTAAAAACAGGTGGGATCGCAGTCAAGCGCCACACATAATGTCCCCAATGAGGTGTACCGATTAGATTACATCCGCGATTGGAGATCCTGCAAATTAATTTCAGACTGTAATCTAACAGAGCACAAATAATCACCAAATTAAACTGACAAATGACCATTGGGGTCGAAAGGTTGTCGAGCGGCGGCCGCGTACGCAGCGTAGGAAGGGCTCCTACAAGGTGGACCGATGATCTGGTAAAGGATGCGAGAATCTGAAGGATGCGAGGTACAGATAGAGGGCCGTTCGTTGACATTTGGGGGAGGCCTATGTCCAACAGCGGATGTTTTTGGGCTGAAATGATGATGATGGTCAATCTAACAGCACAAGATGTTCACGTAACGACTGTGTCCAGAGCGAAAGGAAAAAGAATAATGAGTTGGATTCTGAAAACCAAATTTTAAAACTTCAATACGTATGCTATACACACAAGCTCTGCTTAGCTTGGGACTAGACGACGTTGTGTGATAATTGTGGAATATATTATATTAAATTATTATATAGGTATTATATTATTGTGTCTATGGCAAGTCTTTTACGACCGCTAACGCTAAGACCATTGACATAATACTTATTTTTAAATTCTTTACATCAATGAGTAAGTTACTTGCATCTATGGTTAAGTTTTACTATGAGAGAATTTATTTATTTGTATGAATACTATAACATTTATTGAGTATTTAATGCCGTTGATTCCGCCGCATCGACTGCACTAACCGCAGTCCGAGTCACGTGCCTACACAAAACACGTGATCATTGCAGTGTTAATTATTCATAATATCGAGTTCAAAGCATGGTTTATTTGCATGAATACTTCTCATAATTAAGCTAATATCACTTTGGTTCGGCACTTCGACAAGTCAAGTTTTTTTTTTTACGCAATTATTACTTTAGTTGTTACAAGTATCATCGTGACATCAATGTGAGAATACCCACCTACTCTTAAAGAGTATGTTTGTCGTGGCCAGATCATAGAGTTAATCACTTCATGATATGGCTAACTAAAACTGGCCAGATCGTTTAAACATTATTATATTTGATGATATATTGTTAATCCACGTTTGCAATTTCATTGATGAGATTGAGATCATGAGTGAGATGATGAAGGGATCGATTTTTAAGATGACCACTAGGTACATGTAGGTATACCTACGGTCGAGGACGATGACGTTCGGGTGTGGTACGTGGTGGTACTCTGTATTCGAAAATATATGTTTAGCTTGCTTTTTCAGTTTGATCTCATATTTCCTAACACAAAACATATAAGTAAGAAGATAAGTTCTCTCTATAACTTTATTGTTCACTAATCAATTAAACACAACGAATCTCTTTATTCCAACCTGAACAAAAAAATAAATTTCGTCTTACACAAAATAAAACACAAAAATTCAGCTGAACCCTAATCCGAGACAAGTGGCGCCATTGTTCCAGCTACAGCGATTAGTTGGACAATGTCAGCTCCGAAGGCGAGTGAGCTCGATCATTAATTATGCTGTCAAACACCACACGATCCCGGCCTTTGTCAATATGCTGATAGCCAACATGGAATGCAATTTCGATATGAAAATGGTCATTGTTTTTCGTTAAGAGGAAAAGTTATTCATGAGTAATCTCAGAAATATGCTTAGTAATAAAATTTACCTGAACCGATTTTTTTTTTCGGTTTAAAATCATCCAATGACAACTCCCGTCCTTGGTTGGAGCAGCAAATAGTGTCAGAATCTTAATGACTAAAAAGCCCGCTCCGTTCCTACGTTGCTTTCCATACCAGGGCCGAGGCTTTCTTTCAGAAGCGAATCTTTGGCTCAAGTAGGGATCGACCCTTCTGCAGGGTCCCTACGCAGGTACCTAAGCCGGTTGATATTTTCTAAATTGGCAATTGCAACAGCTGGATAAACTACAATAGTAGAACTCATACCGGATCATAGGCCTTCTGTGTATGGATCAAAACTGTCGTCGAAGCGTTTAACCTTTTGAATACCGTAATTAGAGACATAATAGAAAGACAATAGGACGCCAGGGCTCAAGGGTTGACGAAAAATACGATACCTACGTCTATAATGCTTCGCATCCAAAGACAGTACCTAAGTCTTCATCACATTCACTGTGACATTTTTTGCAACCACAAATTTGATTATCAAACACAACTCTTACAAGAATACCTCCGCTATTGCTTGTAGGCCCGTAGGCAGGACATGCTAAAGTTAAAGCCAATCAAAATCATCAATCAATCATATCCAAAAGATTATTATTTATCTAGTTTTATGTACTGTCTATTTAATAATAGTCTTGGCCAAATTGAACGATCGTTCGTACCCACAAAGATACAATAGACACAGTGTATTGAATAAACTTGAATAGAGTATCGAAGCCAATACCCGATAGACTCCGAATATCAATGATTATGTTAATGATTTTAATTCATTGTAGGAACAACGTTTTCTATGGACGATGGGACCCAATGTAGGCTAAGGACATTTATAGCATTCAATGGTATCTCATGGTTTGATCAAAATTAAACTACCTACTAAATTACGGATGTTTATCTAACTTGGTCAGGCATAACTATCTTAATACTTAAATTATGTTAATTTGTTGGTTTAAGGTTTTTCAGATTTGGTACTCGTTGATAGTAGTTTATTATTGTTTATCATAAAGGTGACTTACATACTTAAGTATCTATATCCACAGGACGGCACCCATTTTGTTAAATGATAAATACACACTTGAAGCTTTGTGAGTGACTTCCTTTTGTCACATTTAGTATCGATAACTTATTTAAGTGTCGAATTTTAAAGGAGCAAATTGTAAAATAAAACGATATTATGGAATGACTGAGGGCAAAGCATAATGTTAGAAACATGTCTTCTTGTGTCCTAAGGCTGTAATTTGAACCCAAAGCTTTAATAGAGTTAAAGAGGGCTGCGGGTTAGAAAGAGTTACATTAGACCTGGTACGCAACTGAAGGATAATTACAGGTGATTTAATCGAGTGTTAGGCTTGCTCTACGAAGAATGGCAGGAGTCACTTAATTTCTCAAAAGAAAAAGAGACTAAAGTTAGACTTAGTTACGGTCGTAATGAAGTGGAAAATCAAATTGTTTATAAATCCGATAAGGCAATGATTCAACAACCATAAGCTCCACTAACTTGAAAGATCCCAAAACTGATTGCTATAAGTACGACATTGTCAATCACACCCTTTAAGGGTGATGACATTGAATAAATCCACGGAAACAGTGACTCATTAACTCACAAATTAATGACCATTCATATCTTTTGTCAGCAAACTGAATGAGGCGATCAATTTTGATTTACTTTATGTCACAGATATGTGGTAGGTATATGATCAGTCAGTCTACGCGTCATATTTCTTGTCAGTGTTGTATAATGTCTAGTTATTTATTATGTAACGTTCATTCATTCATCATTAAGATATCGGTTAAGTGCCCGCTCTTGGACTGAGTTGAAAAGCTGTTTTATTAACTGTATAAGTTTTCATGAACTATGTATGTAGGTAGGTATGATTATTTTCTGCCGTTTTTTATTATACGTTGATTTTTTCTGAAAATTTAAGACGGCGGTTAGAATAAGTTTGAAAAATACTTCAATTTTATACTTTTTGTGAGTACAGAGATAAGTGCCATTAAGTACCTACTTACATACTTACATTTTGCCAATTTAAATAATGTTTGTCTACTAGTGTAAATACATATGATATGTAGGTATATTGTATAGTAATAGTAACTTGTCTCTATGCAAAGTAGTGATCTTTAACCCAACAAGTTTCTTCTGCACATATCAACTACACTCTATAAATACCAGATATTTGAGTAAATATTTAGTTATTGAACTTGCGTAATACACGTTGGTATCTACGCACAGTAATTAAATTAAATGTTATTGGTTAAATTAACCTCAATACCCTATCAGAAGATATTAAATTACAAGAAATAAAAATAGATAAACAAATCGACAAATAAATAATAAACGAGCCAATTAAGAAGCTGAATAACCTTAAGAAGACCAGAACTGTGCCTCTATAAAAAAAAAGCAAGAAAGTATATCAAACGTTTAAAGATTAGTTATGGTTAAAGCCAATTCAAAATTGAATATAAATTAAACTCGGTTTCGATTCCTTTTAAGGTTTAATTGGCAATTGTACCTAAAGTCCGCCCGAACAATTTGACTTGATTAAGGTCAATGGCACTTATAATAATTAACTCCCAATTATTAAAATTCGTTAGACAGAAATTAATTCCACGAGTTCGTCAAAGGTACATGTATAAAGAGGTTATTAAATTATTTAGTTTTAGTGCATGACATGGAAATTAAATGTAAAATTTATCAGTCTTGTTATGTTTATTTTCCATAATTTCAACCGTAAAATTCTAATAGTCCTTAGCAATATCGTGATTCACAGATAAACGCAATAGCAACACAAGCTAGCAACCTAATTGCATACTACCTACCTATGACTTACAAAGTAAGAATTTAATTAATACAAGTTTATTAACAATAAAATCTTAATTACTACTTTACGGCACTACTATTAAGCTTTTTATAGAATCCAGCAATATAATAGAACTATTAAATGATACCACTAACCAGATAAAGGAAAAAGAAAATCAATTTTCTGCTTCTCTACGCTTAAAATATGCGAATAATAACACCAAAAAACTCAACCACAAAGTGCAAAACCCATGCAGACTTAAAATGCAAATTATTTATTTCTTTTTTTCGCACAAAGTCAAATTCAAAGTCAGCCCGAAGTGTTCGTTGGTATCGTATACTGTTGTAGATATGTTCTGTAACTCTGTATAGCAACCGAAGTTCGTCCTTGACACTCGTCGGCGGGCAAAAACTATCGGTCGTAATTCGGCGCGTCGACTGGTGGGTGTGTTCCGTCCGAGCCGACGCACACAAGCTTAGCATAATCCCATACCATAGATTATAATTGTATCGACGCGCCTTTTTTAACAGGCACGATACTCTTTTATAGAACGCCGATACAAGTGTGTGTGTTTTCAATCATCTGTATTTTTTGCCGCAGAAAGAAATGCTGATTCGTTTTTATTATGTTCTTTAGATAGATAAAGACGTTTCGTGTGATGGATTCACGTAATAGTTACCCAGACATTACGACCGCGATTCTATTAACATAAATAACAATGAAAAACAAATGAATGCATTAACGGAATATTACGAAATCAGCAGCCAAGCATTCTATGAATAATTAATTCGGTTTTATTGACTTATTACTAATTTAAAGATAAGCATTGAAAATTTAATATTCTGTTCTACCTCTACGACAAATTACAGCGTTAATTTAGTTAAAAAAATATTACTTCTTGTTTATGTTAAACCATCTATTACCGTACACGCAAGGACCTTGAATAAAATTATCACACACCCATCACCCAAGCTTTTAATAAATAAGGTAGGTTGCCTCTACATTTATAGATTGTGAATGATAGAATGTTTACCAACATTTGACGTTCCCAGTCACTATTATTATTAGTAGGTACATTGTGGTTTAATCATTATGTCAATTAACAATCAAAATTTTCTATACAACGCCAATGAACGCGGATTAAGCACACAACAAAAACTCATCTTCAAATAATGTTAAAGTGCCTCTAAAGTACACACACATTGCTAATAAAATCCTTCATGCTTGATTTGAAAGTCACGCATTACTACGAAATATAAATATTGATTTTAAAACAGCTGCTTATTCGTACAAACTACAGGTAGAATAGCATAATATATTCATTACTAGACCTCATAGTAGGCTCAAAGTAAGCTCAGGTGATGCCCCGGGCATCGATATACAGATGCTGATTTACGAGCACGGGCTTGCAGACGACGAGTAATAACAAGCTCGCCGTCTAGCCGTTCGGTAAGGACCGAACCTGAGTCAAGAGGTGTCACCCAAACTGATGGGGCAGTAGACCTAACGCCTGCCAGTAGAAGTGCAGGAATGCTTGAAAGAGTCTCGGAAAACCCTGAAACGTAACGCAACTTGAAGAACTCAGGATTTTAGTCAGCAAATTTTTGACACGCCCTCTCACCTTATCCAGTAAGCGAGAAGTTATTTGATGACTACTCACCTCAAAAAAAAATGGTCAAAATGAAATCAAGTAAAATTTGATATGTACGGCTCTATCTTCTACTACATCACCGCGCTATCGCTTCTATTCTTATACGTGTGTATGTCCACGTATAAGGAACAAAGGAAGTTTGGCAACGTATTGTTCATACACTTTTCGAGTCTGGCGATCTGTAGACGAAAATTTGCAATTCAAACATCTGTACAATTTGACGCCCACATGTTAAAAATCGTATAGAAACCTAACGAGCTGGAACTTCTTTGTAGCTTTTTTTTTAAGTGCGTTATGTTTACTTGCCATCTTGTTAATTCTAATCTCGTTTCGTATGTCACGTGAGCATAATAGTATATTTTATGTTGATTACAATCACGATACTGCTTCATTGGTAATTCCAATATTGAATTAATGTCTTTCAAACACAACGTTAGTTTGATTTCGTTTCCTTTCAATAGATATCTAAATATTTACGTTATCTGAAGTAAATGTGTAAGAAGTGCTTTATATTATAGCTATTTTCAGATTGTATCACTCCAAATTTATGTAACTTGGTGTGTATACATATTTATAGTTAGTTACCTAAATGTACCCATAGCAACATACATAGGTACTCTACTGTCTGAAAATTACGCAAATACCTAATTATTCTGACGTAAATGGGTTTGTACAGGTCTGTACATTTTAAATAAAATATGGATGCTAATATGAAAATTAAATTATATTAAATTAACGCTTCATAATACAGGTAAATGCGAGTAGTTTATTATCTAGTTTGTATTTATTAAACATTCCCGAGTATAATATGTCTCGGTTCCATTTGTAAATAATGGTAAATCGTCCTTTTAGAATGAATGACAGAAATATTAAATAATAATTTTATAATGTTTTATGAACTTGAAAAGCCCTTTGAATGAAGACAGAGACCGTATTGAATTTTATAAGAACTGCATTCGTCCATAATTCCTTACCGTGTGTCTCTACATATATTTTATTCCTATATCTCTATTTTTTTTTTAAACGGATGTCTCATATTAACACTAATCACTTGATGTTTTCTAAGAATTTAAGAAGTTCAAAAGCTTACAGAGGTCCTACCACGAGTTTTTAACACTATTCATTTGACGACGTAAACTAAACTACACTACTGTAACTACTGTATTAATGCGATGGAGCTATACATTTAGGGTGACTGGTAGTTAGTGACCTATACTTAAACACGTGATTGCAGTCATTATAAATAACAAACAACTTTTAGTATTGGACCAAACCTGAAAACGCGAAAAAATATTCAGCAATTTCAGTACATTTTGAGCAGTTAGACGAAAACAAATGTACTGTAATTTTTCGCGATTTCAGGTTTGGTCCCATACCTAGTAAAAGTTGTTTGTTATCATTATATACTATTTTGTAGTCCTTCTTTTATGCAGTATACCTAGACCTGTGACCTTAACCCAGCCGCTAGTGACAGTCCTACCACAATTATATGTATGTCGGAAACGGCTTCGTTTTGTTGACAACAAGACAAGGCACGCCATCTAGTGGCAACTAGAAGAACTAAATAAAGATGGCGCGCCTGACAGAGTCGGTGACGTTTCCGCTTTGCTACGAGCTTGCGGAGGGGGGAACCCGCCCGGGGAGCGGACGGACACTCTCAGCCAAGCCGTCGCAGAGTCAAGACGTTCCGAAACTGTCCGTTTTGTTGTAAAGTGATAACAGTGCACTGTACCGAAATGTATTGAGAAGTAAACCGATTCAACTCCTACCCGTTGTTATTCATTGCACGATACCCACATACGCCCACACCTAGACACGAGCCGACATCAGAATTGGGATTCAATCGTGCAAATGAATCGAAAAGCTATGTGAGCAATAATTACGCAACACTGAAGAAATTGGCGAGAACAAAGACAGTTGGCGGTTATTATTCAAAATTCGAAAATGAAGACTCGGATCGAAGCATGGACTTGAATGGTTTGATTAGGTTTTTACTGGGGTTTTCCCTAATCCTGAGCAACGAATGTTGGACCATGGTGACGTTGTGCCCCCAGAGCGCAAACTACAACGTTCTACCCAGACTGTGAATCTACCCAAATTCGACCCGGAGAAACGAGAGCAATTCAGAAATCACTATGGAAAAATTGGACATACGCAAGCTGAAAACAAGAATATCCAGGCCTCAAGACCCCCGGCAAAAAGGTAGCAAGATTGGTCTGGATTGGTTTTGGAGAGCTGACCCCTGAGAGAAGCGGCGCGGTGGTGTCGGTGCCGTTGTGACAGCGAGCGATGGGTTGACGCCGTGGTTGCTGATATTTCATCAGAAAAAGGTCAGGTATTCTCATTCCATTTTTATTCTGAAGCTGAGTTTATGGTACGAAACCCGCTCTTGGGCGGAGCGGAAGACAATGTAGGTTGTCAGTAAATTTTGGGGTAGATCTAAAGTAAAAGGTTACATTGACAAGTGTAGGTGACATAATATGACGGTACTCGGTACAGATCATTACTTGTGTGGTTGAAATTGATAATAGGGGCTAAATCGCGATTTTATTACGTGAGCCAACATTATTTGCGAAATTAAGTCTTAGGCCGTGAAATATTGTCGCAAAGGTTCAGTTGAATTAGTGATCGTGAAACATTTTTTTGAAAATAGCTTAGGTTCATGGCTTAAATAATTGTAATTACAAAGTACCCTCAGTAGATCCGATAATAACCGTTTCGATCTTTTTATGACGGTGACAGTTCTCCGAAATAATGTTGACGTGGTTGACACCGACGTGACCTAGATTATTTCTTTGTCGTTTCGTTAATAATTGGACTATTTTACTATCGGTATGCTACAAACGCGGGCAACAAAAAAGCGATCTTAATCGTTCGACTAATTTTTGACTGTATAAAGATGACAATAGTAGTTTGGCGCGGATGAATTTAAAATAATTCGTAAGCGGGTAAATGAATTATGGTGCGACCGTGTAATTCAATGATTGCAAAAAAAAAAAAGACCTGAACTAGTCTTTTAGTTAAGAAATATGATGCGTCAAATTAAATGTGCAGAGACAATCGAAGACTAAATAACAATACCGTGCCGAGTCGTTATTTGTTGTTTTTTTTATCTCAGATTAAATATCAGTTACACGACATAGGGTAGTGATTGTAGTATTTTCAATTATCTATTCCCAATGTTTGATTAAATTAAAGAGTATTGGTTTTAATGATACAGTCGTTTTGAGAACGTCGACTAAAGCCGGAAAAACGTTACATTTGAAAGTGTTAGACCTTAGGTGATGAACAAAGATTCAAATGTAGTATGCAAGTGACTCAGATTATGTACATTCCAATGTTGTTTGTGGCTGCGAGCCTGAGTGTTACTTGAGCTCTGTGACCAACGCCAGCATGGCAATGTAAGTAATCGCTAAAGGTGCTAAATAGAGGCGATGTGATGTGTTGAGGACGGGTACCGGAGGGAGGTCCCGTTCGATTGCCGGATGGAGGCAATGTGTGTGTAGAGATCGGGTACCGGAGGGAGGTCCCGATGGATTGCCGGATGGAGGCAATGTGTGTGTTGAGGACGGGTACCGGAGGGAGGTCCCGTTGGATTGCCGGATGGAGGCAATGTGTGTGTAGAGATCGGGTACCGGAGGGAGGTCCCGTTCGATTGCCGAAGTTGGGTACCAAACAGAGCATTGCATACTGGATTTGGTCGGAATGTTTCATGAATTGATTTAAATGTCGTGAGAGAATATGCATTACGCAATAAATACCGTGTAGTACCCTATTAAAAGTGTACGAGGAGAGAAAACCAAAATACCCACGAACAAAATAAAAAAAAAGACAATAAAAAAAAAACGCGTTTGAAGTAGGAGGTAGGAGAAAATCAGAGCTTATAAAATAGACGTACAATAAAGTAGTTGAGATAATGAGATAATTAAGTTTACAATATGATCGGACATTTGATATGTAGGCGTATCTTAATAGAAAACAGTAGTTGGTGGTCATATTGTAGGAAACCATTAAGTCGTTAGAGACTTGGCGATCCCGGAGGGATGCGCAGGTATGGAAAAGTGACTAGAGGTTACTGGGCTATGAGTAGCCAGATGTCGTAATGTACAGCTTAATGATTAGTGTTTTAGATTAGTTTGATTAGTCGTGTGTACTGTGAACGTATCACGACAGGTTAAGAAAGAAGCCAGAAAGTCATGTACCAGCCGAAGTACATGGTGATAGCAGTAGTGGTAGCCTATGTTGTGGGGAACACGCAAGTAAGCGTAGCGCGTTAAGCGTTGACGGAAGTCGGTGACTGGCCTACCCAATGTGATCCACAGGTGGTGGATGCACATGTGGGAAAGCAATTGTGATTGCAGTTCGGCAATGAGTGCCGTGGCGTTAGTGGTTTACTTGTGGGGAGTTCCTAAGGCTTTAAGATGAGAACAATGAACGTTGGTACATGACTGGATGACAATTTCTATAACCCAAAATTTTGATTTGGTTTGTTGAGTAAAGTTTTGTTGTCACATTGAGCGATTGACTTCGTATTGCGAGTTCGATTCCCGCTCGAAGCAGACATTTGTGTGGCCTGTAAATGGTCGCTCATAGTCAAGATGTGAATTGTTAATTTTGTGTGAGTGACACGTAAACTCACACTTGCGTGTTTGGGAATGCACTCGCGATGCAAGAGTGATTCCTAGTGTTTGTCAGGAGTGACCGAGCTATATGATACTGCGAGATGTGTTTTGTTTCAGAGTAACACACAACGCTGGATGACTAGTTGGAACATTTCATCAGTGGACATCTTCCAGCTGAGGTGGTGATGACGACTAACACACGAGGACGTGTGTCTTGCAGGATGGCCGTGTCGGAAACGGCTTCGTTTTGTTGACAACAAGACAAGGCACGCCATCTAGTGGCAACTAGAAGAACTAAATAAAGATGGCGCGCCTGACAGAGTCGGTGACGTTTCCGCTTTGCTACGAGCTTGCGGAGGGGGGAACCCGCCCGGGGAGCGGACGGACACTCTCAGCCAAGCCGTCGCAGAGTCAAGACGTTCCGAAACTGTCCGTTTTGTTGTAAAGTGATAACAGTGCACTGTACCGAAATGTATTGAGAAGTAAACCGATTCAACTCCTACCCGTTGTTATTCATTGCACGATACCCACATACGCCCACACCTAGACACGAGCCGACATGTATATTACACCTACGTGCATACACCTAGTAAAACAATACAAAAGAATGCAATAAACCACACCATTAAACTCTAGGTTTAATATTTTCCTCATATATATTCAAGAAGTCATCCATCTCCGTGCAGATACATAGATATCTCACAAAATAACCTTCACCGACATATATAATTTTATTATACACATATACAACTATTATATACCTTAGTATACAGCATTATTAACATTTTATGCGCGTTGTGTTCACTCACGATTGATGTATCTAATTTGACATATATAAATTATTTATATTTACATTTTATAAAAATGTTTTTATTGTATTATTTACGTTTAGTAGTTTTCTGTTTAACTAAATAACATTTCGAGGTTAAAGAACGAATAAGCTTTATCGAAAAGGTTTTATGAAAGCGTAGTAAAATTTTTCAAGATAAAATGAGGATTATACTTAAACAGATGTTATTCAGAAATGAACGGACCTATATTATTAATCTTTAGTCATAAGTAAATAAGTAAACATTGATAATGTCGTCTTATTAAAAATAAAGAAAATAGTCCTTGTGCTAAAAGCTTTGTTTTGTATTTTACAATACAAATAGAAAAACACTCGATAAAGCAATTACAAATAATAAAACCGTTAAGTACTTATAAAACTATTTATAAACGGTATTTATACGTGTATTTCATCGATTAACATCGAAACCCAATGTCAAGTAGCGGAAGGTCTAGTAAAGTTACACCCTCGCACGAATCGTATGCGGAAAACTGCAATATTGATCACGAGGAGCTGCACTTTGTTAGGTGACCTCGAACATTTTACGACAGGAAACCAATAAAATGATAATGCTTGGACACTGACAAAGCATAGGTTAATTATGTAGCTGCTATTGGCCACACGTTTGGATGGGAACAGGACAAACAAAAACATATAAGAGACTATGGTAATACATATAAATATTTCAAGACTTCGTTTGGTTGGGTTCACTGAACAGTGAAGAACATGGACAGTCTTTTTCATCAGAAAATACAGTGTTAGAAGGTCTCCCACAAGGTGGACTGATGAGCGATGAGTAGCGAGAATGCAGCGGATGTGAGGGACAGGACCGTTCGTTATAAAGATACTTAAGGGAGGCCTCAGTCTTTCGGCAAATGATAATATGTAAAACACAAAAAACGCTGCATACATTTTGTCTGCAAACTTTGAAACCCACGTGTAAAAATACAATATTGTGAATAGTGAAAAATGAAGCATAAATAAAAAAAAATGTATTTTTTTTTTCAAGAAATAGTAAATAAATTATACGTAGCTATTTCTTTTTTTAGCGTACTAGTTACACACGTGCCTGGTTTCCGCTAATATTAAATTTAAAGCTCCAGAAGCAACTTTGCAAGCGACTGCGTGCGTAAATTTTCCTTGCAAAGACTTTCACATATTTCTAATCTAAATGTAAATTCTTCGCCGCATAAATTCAGCCACCGACATTTATTTAGGTCATCTAAACCTTCGTCAATCATAACACTACTGGTATTGTGCCAAGAAGTTTTAAATTTTTAATTCTCCAGTTTTATTTGAAACTAAATCGACGGAAAAGTGATTTTGTTTCAGCGCCTTTAGTCCCAAACTTAGCAGAGCTTGTAGCATGAGAATAGACAATTGATAAACATATTTCTAAATACATACTTACGTATTATATGATAAATGATACCCAGATACAGCACACATATTTTTTAACGTTTAATGACCTGCTGAACGTTTAATGAATGAGTGCTCATCAGCCAACAGGCCCCGGCTAGTCTGAAATAAGTAAGGTTTGAAACTACTTACTTCGCAATCAATGAAACTTTCGATTAACTGTTGTCTAGTTTTATTGCTGAAGTTGTAGTATAGGATCAGCCTTATAATGTTCAAGTCCCACTGCTGGGGGCTCAGGCCTTCTCTCTAGGAGAAGGAATGGGCCTTAATCCACCACGCGGTTTTAGTAGGTACGGGTGGGTTCTCAGACACTTTCTTTTCTTGAGAGCAGTGGTGGCCGAGTGGTAACAGCCCCGACTTACGAGTTGTAGCTCGTGGGTAAGTTCAAACTCAGGCACATTACTTTGTATCGCTGCGCTGAAGTAGTAGGACTGAATCCGACTACTAACAAATACATGTGTACCCTACTGAATAGATACCTATGCTCATCCGTAGTTATTGTCAGAGGTACACAACTAAACTTAATCATAATCATCTAGTGAAGGCCGTTCCACACTATGGTATCTAAATCAGTTTTATACTTACAGAGACAACAATACTGCTCGTTCCGCGAAACTTCAACACCCATTTTAATTAGTATTTTATGTAAGTATACAACTTGTGTCAGATAGAATCTCGATTCTTGGAAATGTAAGTTATAATCACGACTGCGTTAAACGTGAGATAATCTTTCGCATTTTAACGTATTTTTTGTGAAAAATTGTGTTTTTAAAGCTATCTTAATTAAATCTGTTATTTATTACAGTTACTGAAAAATCTAGATTTTAACCAGATCATGGTTAAAACGTAGAAGCGACAGGCAGGTCTCCAGGTTAATGTATAAGAACCGCATCAAATTTCTCTCAAGAAATTAAATATCTGTATATACCTATGTCTAGTCTAAACAGGCAAACAAGTTCTAGAATCTAAATTGAGTTGTAGAAAGAAGGCGTCGCACAATGTCTCCTAACGGGACAGACTTGTAAGGCTTTACAATGTAGGATGCGCAGGAGTCGTTATTATGCCATGTTTACGAGACCTCGATGCACTGATGTTTCTTTACAAAAAACATTTTTGGGCGCGTCCCGTTTGAATCGCCAAAAAGATATATGGACATGAAATAATTTAGACTAATGGTTCGGAATGTAATTTTGTTTGTTTTTGCTTGAGACAAGAGAATTAAGAGCCTGCAATTATCGGGAAAGTTAGTCAGGGTTGTCATTGTTAGAGCCTTTAAAATGTTGTAGAACTTGTGTTTTACTATATTTTAATGAATAATAAAAAATTAATTATACAAAAATAATATAGCAAATCATTATTACATTGTAAATTTAAATTTAAAAAAATAAAATTTCTGCACTATCATATTTCATAAATTCGGGTCGACAGTGTGATCAATTTCTGCATGAAAGGAAAAAAAATATAACCGATCCGTGACGGGTTGTTAAATTTCGAAAATACTAGCTCAAAAGCTCACTTCACTGGCTCTACTCTATGTGTATCTCTAGGTTGTAATACCCACCCAATAGCTTAAACCGCCATTGGTCTATGGTAACTTCAAGAGCGTTTGTTAATTGCACAACATACAGAATAAAACTTGGAAGGTGGTGCCGATTGAGAATTTTACATGCCTCCCAAAACAAGGAGAGTATATAATAAACAGCTTCATTACTTTTGTTGTTTTGCCAATTAACAAAAATTATAGCTGAAGATGGAAAACTTTAGTTTCTCATTGATGAATATGCGTTTCCTGTCCAGCCCTATTATTAATTGTTTTGTTTTTAACATATACAGTTTAAGGAAAACTTCAACATACGTTAATTTTACAAAATTATTTCTAGAAATGCTCTTAATTGAGTTTATTCTTAACCGCAGCTGTCTTAGTAGGTCAGTGCATATCTGACCACAATACCTACCACTTTTTAACAAAACGACCATATGACCGCTTTTTAATAAAACGAACTGAGGTCATGCATAAAGAAATGTCAACTTAAATATTATTAGTTATGTGGAACCAAGAGAATTCGGAAGGATAATGCGATGCAAAAATTAACATATCAATGCAGCAACTGATGCATATTAAATACTGAAGAATGCAAGGCTTTGTAAGCATGCAACGCAAATAAAAGTTGTTATTGTAATAACTTCTCATCTTCAACTCTCTAAAGTTTCACATAGTATTTTCACTATAAATTCGTATTTCCTTCATTAATATGTATTAAAATGTTTACTTGATTTACAATTTGTTCACAAATCGTGCTATTGCATAGCTAATCCAATCTTAATCGCCATGATCTAAGATAATGTAAAAAGATATGAGGAGCTTTAAACTTTCGCGAATATCGCTTCATGTGTCGAGAATTTGTAGGTGTGGAACCGGTTTCGATGTCACAAAAGATACAAAAACGTAAAAAATATAACAGAAAATCGTGATCAGCAGAAAGCTGTTTCGGTACTCTGTCGCGCGATATTTTAGGATTCGTATAACGTAAATATTGCTTTAAGCGCATGATTTATGGATTTATTTAACTTGCAATGTTTTCTCATGTAACACCCTGTATCGATATTAATAACAAAATTATCAATACGACCTCTATTATGAAGGAAGATCAATAACATCTAGCAGATTTTGTAATCTTCTAAAAGAGCTGATAGAGAGTAATGTTCCTTATCCCAGACATCGATTCGAAATCAGCTTTATGTTAAAGTAATTCTCTTCTAAATTATTGTAAATATTTTACGGAAGATCAAACAGTATTCCATGATTCATAAACGCTTACCAATGGTATCCAACACATAAGCTCTGTAATCTAAAGAAAGCTTCCGCTGTTTCGTTGAATTGCAGAGGAACAAAAGAAAATTATTTCGGTATCTATGTATTTATTTACAAAGATAGAAACTAGATTGTTTTTTACCAAATCTGTTTCGATATATTGCGGCTATACTTATAAATTGTCAGTAACGGACAAATTTTCCTATTTATATTCTTCCCTCTGTCATTTTCTAGTCACTATAATATGTTTGTTGTATTCACTTACCAGCTCTAACTGTGACCCATATTTCTCTATGTCCTAATCTATGCGGCCCACTACCAGTGCGTGCTTCAATGTCACAGCATGATAACTTGAGGAAATCAAGTCGGAATACTCACGTACCTACTAATCTTTGGTCATTGAATTGTGTAATTTCATGCCTCTTTGCATTCCAACAAATGTGTTTATTATTTTTTGATAATAATTGTGTTTCTGATTTCCTTGTTACGGTTTAAACAATGACCGGATTATTAGCCCCTGGTCGCATAATAATTATAAGTACAAGTAACTTGGCCCAACCTTTTTTCATTACCATATCGTGCACTTATTTTAAATTTGATATTCAGATTTCTTTTGATATTCTATTACGAGGACTTATAGGTACATTGGCCGTAAATTCTCATTCAGGATATGTTTAGCGTGAAACCGCAGTATCACCTTGGATTATCCGACATATTATAGTTTCATTTGGAGAGTTAGCAAATTGTACCAATAACATGCCCCGTTACCATCAAGTGCGTTGGTTATTGCTTCTAAAATAATGAAACTAATATTGTATGATATAAATACAGTCCATTATAATTAAACTATATAGATAGATACTAATGTGTTGTTTAACTGGGCACTTACTGCTAATCGTGTCTTTAAATGGTGCCAATATGTAATTAGTATCAGTATTGTTTCATTCCCAGAGGAAATGTGAATATGAACAATGGAATAAAGTGTAATATGTTTAAAGGGGAAGATAATGTGACTGATGAAGTTGAAGGTCATGAGAAAGAAGACAATATAAAATATAGTAGATACCTATCTAATACAATTTTGGGACAACGATTTGCATAAAGGGTAAACTGACTGACAATGTAGCATTTTTTTTTTTCTGGAATTCATTAACTTAGGCAAGACATATTTGTACCGTTGTATAGAACCTAAAGTTGAATCTTAAAAAATTCTGACTGACTCCAGAAAAAAATTTGTTAGGGTTATAAACGAGCATCAGTGTTTGCGAGGCCGCCGTATATTGTATTAACAAACTAGGATATTTACAGTATAAAGTGGCCTCGACGAAGACACAGTAATTGCGAGAGCCCGATTAAGGCTCTTTACGACCGTCTATGTCGGCTTGATGTGTTCCCAAAGATTTATAGGCTACAACACTCTCGGTATTAAGTTCCCGACGAGTCTTGAAAGCAACTTAATCTGTTTTGTGGATAATTTTGTTCGCGCCTACATACGTATATAATGCCTTAGGGAGTTATGTAGTTTTTGAAATGCGATGATATTTTAAGAGCATATAGCTATACTTATTTGTACATTTTATAATGTAACTACATTGCTACGTATTGTATTGTGACAAGGTGAAAAAAACGAAAAAGTCAACAAATTAACTTACCCGGAAAAAAATCCTGGTTAAGAAAATGGGTTAATTTTTTTTCGGGAAAATTTTTGATTACCTCCAAATCTGTTTACGATACAATAATTTTATTACTTTATTTAGACATAATGCAGAAGGAGATTCGTTTAAAGCTACTGATAATCGCTAATTATATAAGTACAAATGTGATTAGATTTCAGATGATTGAGGGTTTCCCTGAATAATAGACTAGATAGGAAACATAGAGCTGAATGCACAATGTAGACTTTGACTTTAGTTTATAATTCTTAGTCATAGACATGATTATAGACTAGTTTATATTTACGTACCTACCTATAAAGTTTTATATCTCTGTTTAAATAAATATAAATCTACATGTATAGGTACGATGTTGTAACTATACTATCTTAGGCCCGCGGCAACATTATTGCCCTAAGAAAATCGTGGACTCTACAATTAATTTGGATAAATCATTCAGTGATTTACGTACATAGAATAATCTTAATTATTAATAAATCGCCACGTTCCCTTATACACGAGGACTTTTATGTTTTAATGTCTGAAGGTGGCCCCAGTAGCTTGCTTATACGAGTAAGGTGGAAAGGCTGGAAAATTCCACATGACATTGATCCGTTTCCTATATTCATAAGAAAAGAATCAATGTCATGTGGAATTTTAATATATCTTAATAATTTACTTGAATTTGTAAATCTATTTCTAAGCTTAAGGCCTTTTGCATCGGGAGCCCCACCAATCTCATCATTAAGTCCGCCTTTGTACTGTTATGTGCATTAAGTGTTAAATAAATAAATAAATCTAAGGGCCCGTGGCATTTTGGCCAGTGTTACCGCCTTATGGTTACGCCACTGTAGGTGTATTGTAAAGTAATGTATAGTCATGAAATTCAATACTTGTCCGTAAAACTTTAGCAACAATGTTTCTTTATACCCGTAGTTTAGATACCACTTACCTTGTATGTTGCCCATAAAGCAGCGACATTATGGTTCGTTCTCAAGTTACACCCTAATGTGATACGATATACATTATAATCTTCACTTGAACATGCAAAAGCATTTCATTACAAAACCTTGTTAAAGGAATTTTAAAATTGTTCTTTTATACAAATGTGCACGTGATTGAATTTCAAAGCTGTTTCTTTGTTTTCTTAGTTATTTATTTTTATTCAAGAATTTGTTATTGACAAAAATTACCAACCAATATAATATTTTACGTTACAAATAAGTGAACCCACGCAGCTGCAACATAATCTTTGTCCCATAATGCGTAGGAGTTGGCATTCTTTTTTTTATACCACTTCATCAACGTCCCTTTTTATGACAAAATTATTATCCATGAATCCGTAATATTTACTTATTGTAATGGAAATCCATTAACGCACGCCCACGGCGACGTCTACAGATTTATATAGGGCACGTTACACGCAAAGGATGTGGGTCAAACGCTCTATTATGTAACTTGACTTTAATAAATTCACGGACAAATTGCGGAGGGTTTGTTAATCTCGCTGATTTTATGGCACTTAATTGATTGTTTTGGCGTTGTTAAGCGATTATTGGGGAATGCGAAGTTAATTGAATGACCTTAACTGTATACAGTGTGAGAGAATTAAACAAGGTGGAACGCTGATTAATTTGACGTGAAAATACCCACAAAAAACATCAAAAGTAGAGGCGGCTTTACTTCTCGCAAACTTATTTCGTTTTGCACAGTTAATAATTAATTAAAGGCATTCTGAAGTAGATAAAAATGTGCCACGTGTTCGCAAGTTTTTGCAACAGTTCCTGTGCCAGTCTTTCCGCGATTGGTCGCGGTCTACCGGCCGTGGACGACCGTAAATATAAAACAACCCGCTCGCAGGAAACATCAACAGTGTTTATGATCCTAAAACACCACACTGTCTGTAATACGATTACTACTCATTTCATCTCTACGCGATCTCAGATAAAATAATAATCAACAAGGTCACTAGAGTCACCTCGCCTGATATTGATTAATGGGAAGTTCTTAATATACTGATCACGATCGTGATTATTCGTTAAAAATGTATTTACATTAATTTTGACACTAATTAATAGGATTGGTGTGAAAACCTTCTTGGAGACCTTTATATTTATACGAATCAATTAAAAAAATAAATTAGTAGTAGGTTGTATCGTAAGTTGGTTTAGTGAGAAGTCGCGAGCGCGTGTGAAAATCGGATCCGCTTTGATGGGTCGTGACGACTCGCCATCGCGGTAGTCGGCTTGCCTTCAGTGCAAACTCATAGATATTCAGTTACGTAATAAGCGCGCTGCTGGCATAGGTTTAGATCGTTACCTCTAAACGTGTGGTTGTCTGCGGCCGTGGTCAGTGCACATCCAGTGTAGGCGTGGCCTCGGTTCGCGTACTAGCTCTGTGATTGGCGGAACATAAAAGGCAGTTGCATTTCACTTCATACTTGTTTTGAATGCTAATTAAATAGCTAATTTTTCGAATTACGCATTGCCAGTTAAATTATACGTTTTGCACGCATATTAGCATGTTTAGCGCGTTAACGTTTAGATACATTTATTGCAAAACGTATCCTCTCTTGTAATTTTTATTATTGATTATGTAGGCGGAGAAAAACAAAAGATTTGTTCACCTTGCATACCGATGTGGGAAAGAACAAAGCTTTAGTAATGAGAACTCATTTATAAAACCTGAATCATTAAAAACGTTATTCAATTATTATCTATCGTTGGTTAGTCGCTAACATTTAACTCAGAAATATTAATGTTTCCTTGTCCTGATTAAAGAGACGTGATTAATTGACACGATAAAAAATGTATATTCAAATATTACATCGAAAACAAAACTTAATATTTTGTCTAGCAAAATACTAGAAAAGCCATAACGGAACAGGAATAAGCTATTAAAGATATAGACCAATCTAATTCGTCAGTTCCAAGTTGTTCTGTTGTAACATGTTGTTCACACATTATTATAATCATAAATGCCATCATAATTCCTGACATCCGTTTAGGAATCGGGCTACTTGATCTTGCTTATGATACTATCAACAATACAATTGGCAAGGTGGCAATCATAGATTGCTATCATGTCTAAAGAGAGTTGGAAGTAATGTAAGACATGCTGAACTTTGGCGTTCTAAAGTATACGCATAATCGAAAAAATGCGCATGTACACCATTTATAATTATTAAAAACTAAAAAATTGCACAATCAATTGATCGAAGTCCTGAGCAATCAAGATATTTGGGTCGAAATTGTGTTAATCATAATACAGGAACCATTCAATGAAAATTTCTTCTTTTCATGTCGATAAACTCAAAGTACTTTTTTTCTAATCACAGCAGCCTCTAACAGTACAGCTCTATCAGTGGCCTCGAATAAATCCTGGCAAGTACTAGTTGCAAGATGGACGGCAACAACTAAATCTATCTTCTTTTGTTCATCCAAAGGTTTTTCTGTAAGATATTGCCTTTTACAACAAAATCATCCATTGCATGCTTTAGTGTTATAAATGTTTGACCTGTAATGTTTAAATGTTGAAACATAAATAAATGAAGATGATTTCATTGCTAAGTATCTGTAATATAAGCAACAATTTCAGCTTTAGTTCCCAAAAATTTTGGTACTAATTTAACAATATCATTTTCATTATCTATTCATATTTTAGTTTCATGAAAAAAAAAAACCACCAATATCCATTACCAGTATTCTTTTTACAATGTAAAACAATGACATTATAATTGATTTTGCGGAAATCGTTAATCGATCGTACGTACGATTTTATGTAAATCCATATCTTATTGAAGTTATGTGTGAAATGCCCATCGCTATCTATAATAATATTAATAATCTATAAGTGTCTACGAAGTCTTTATCACGTGCATCGACAGTAAACCCAAACACAACGCTACACGTATAATAATAGTCGATATTTTCAACCATTGTACCTCCTACTTCAGGTATATTCCGGTTAAAATTATTTTGAACGCAGGAAAACCATTCTTTATAGTGTTTTATGATATATCTTTCCTGTAATTGTTAGCAACCTGTTATCATTTCTGGACTAATTTTACCGGTTTTGCTTTGCATTTTTAGTATTAGCAAATATAAAATGAGCTTTTATTAATGATATGTTTATATAATATAATATTAGATTACAAATCCTTAGCGATTATTATATTCAACAACTATTAATGTTCTTTTAATACTCTCTCTCTCTCTCTCTCACACTTTTCTCTACCACTTACAGATCGGCTGTTGGAAAAAAAGCAGTTAAGATTGTAAAATTTTTCCTAGGTTTTCAATGTTCGTTACACAGCAAGGAGGTTGCCTGCTATCTGTAAATAACTATCGTGATAGACAGGAAACTTCCTGTGAGCTAACAACACATCCCGACCCAGATCTGTCTACCTTATGGTTACGGCAATATCTCTTTCAAATCACTTGCTAATGCGGTCTGAGAATAACAGTTTCTCATCTAAAGCAAACATTGTTAAAGAGGATAATGAGGACGGAACAATTAAAAATAACGTTAAAATTAATATGATTTTACAGGTTGATAAAGATTAATGAAATCATACTTAATGTTAAAGCAAACTTGGATCATAAGGTGCAAGATCAACATGAAGATGATCAAATATATCTAGGGCCGTTGCACAACTAGTCCTTGGTTTAAGAAGCTAAATAACAACAACAACCACATAATTATAATACGTTCTGAGCGACGACAAAAATACAAGAGCAATGTTTTCGGTTGACAATGAGACAAATCATAGACAAACGACTAGAACAAAGGGTTTCAATAGAGAATAGAATAAATTCAAAACAAACACTCGCTATGAATATTTTCTGTCGTGTCTAAACAACGTTCTCTTGACAAGCATCTACGTATAGTTAGAATGGTGTTATTTTAAAACAAGCACCTTTTTCTCTCAATCGGTAGGTAACAGATCTAGCTATGTTCAAGTCGGAAAATATAGTAACCAAATTCTATCATATAGCAGGATTAGAGACTGCCAGGGCTGCGAAATTGTCCGAAAGAGTTAATAACGAGGTCTTGAAACGCAAAGGACAACTAAAAGAATGCAGTTGAGTTTTAGTCAGAAAAAGTCTGACACTCCTTCGGGGCCATAATGGGAGGGCCATAAAATAACTGTTCACTGCAAAAACATGGTTACATTGAAATATTTATAAGGCTTACCTAGCTAAGTATAAGGAACAGACACTGCTAGAAAAACATAACACACTGTAATGAAAAGCAATAGTTGAATATAAGCAGACCTATAGTTTTCATATTGTTTATCCAACATGTTTTGAAACTGAAAAAACTAAATGTCATTGATAAAATTCTACAAGGTAGTGTTAATCAAACAGGATATAAATAATGAATATCTAACAAGGATTAAACAAATATATTTGATGGGACTTGTTGACCAATTATGAAACTAACAAAATCGCGAGCTGACGCTAATAATACAGTACTTTGTTCTATCTTAGCTTCTAATCAACACTTTAGCAAGTAAACATTGTATGCCTATAAAGATTTTTATATTAGCAGTTGCAAAAGACCATGAATTTGTTATATAAGTGACCTTGAACGACGTAAATCAATATGCAGTCGTGCAATGTACTAATGGCGATATGATGGCCGGTAGTGTTAATTGCAAAAAAATAGCGATTCATTGTCGCGTTGTGTCGTCACTTCTTTAATATGATTTTAATCGAAAACAGTCATTTCTTACGTAAATCTAAAGGTGATATAAAATGCTTCACTTTTCTTTCATTCGCAGTTGTAGTGAAAGATGCCGAATGAAAAAATCCAACATCGTCGGATCGGTTCATTAATGAATTCATTCGGCACTCTTGTTTCATTTGGAGTTCAGACGAATCATTTCGAATGAAAGACAAAAATGAAAGAAAAGTGAATCGTCTGATATCAACTTAAGGAAAAGCGAAGGGAATATCCGATTTGTTTAGAGATATCTACACCTGACATGGCAAAGAGGCTAATTACAAGGAGACTGGTCTAGGCCTGAATACGTAGAATCTCAACACTTAAGATTTACTAGATCATTAGTCAGATGAATTGGAAAAGATAGCACAATAGGTAAAGGTTATCTTTTGAAGATAACCTTCTACTTATTATTTTATCTGCTATTTAATAATTACCAAAGTATACACTGTACAATCAGTGGGAGAGTCAGAAAAGGAAATATGGGACTGCAAAAATGCATTGAATATGTATCCTTTTTTCCTTCATTTTTCGCATAGCAACATATATCAATTCCTACAAACATATTTGGAAAAACAATTCAAATATCGTCTGATTTCTGAATGGTATGTTTACAGCTATTATTCAAAATTCAGACCAAATTTTTAGGACAGAAATATATTGTCTATAAAATATTTTCCTTCACCTTTTGCTCTATTGCTTCTAAATTATGCACACACATTTGAAAAACATGTCGGTACACGCCCGATACACGACAATGACATTTTATGATCCATACTTCAGCTGACAAGAGTAACCATTGGCTTTTAATTTATATATATTTCATGACTTCCCATTCCTCAGGCAGAGGCAGTAGGTACAAAGTTTGAGAAAATATCACGTTTTTACATAACGATGAAATAAAATGTGATATCCTAACAGGATCTAATTTCAACTGTCAGAGATAATGGTCGGAGTAATCAACCCTAGCTACTTAAAAAGAAACATCAAGCCAGACACCTGAATTTCGACCAATTGAAGCAGCCATTGGTTTCCTCAGAAATACAAGTCCGACGTGGCGAATTTTTTAACAGCTACATGAAACTTTACTTACCGCGTTTATTGTGTAGAGAAACCTGAGAGCGTCCATAGAAATCTAAACAACGCAGTCCACAGCTGCATATGGACGCATTCTCAGCACATGACTACCTGACCAGCAAACAAAACAAAATATTATATTTTGATGAGTCGACAGGGCATTACCCTTTCTAAGTTTATACAAGACCTGCCACTTTTAGAATAGTTGCAATGGCATTCGCGTGCACTTTTAAATAAACATTCCTACGGTCTCCTTTTAAGATAGCGAAGATGCATATTGTGTATAAGTATGTGTTTTGTGATGTTTATAGCTTTATCGATATAGTTTCAAAAGGGAATAGGCCTAAAAGTATTTAAAACTGCAAAAACGTTATTTTTGGAGAACAACAAAAAATAAAACAAAACACCATTGGTCAAACATGGGTCAAACTAATGCATGGATAACCCATTAAAGCGACAGAATGATTAACTTGTAAACTTAAATACATTGTAAAAAAAATACAAATAGTAAATAAAAACAAATTCAGTGTAACGGCAATATTTTTAAATATATTTGTAGTGTTCGGACTTGGCATCTTGCCCGGGTACCTATTATATTCTCAAACGAAAACAGAGGGCATTTCTTGTTAATGGGTCTATTGAAAAACTAAAACGTAAAGCGTTAATTACATAATTTGGTTCAAAGTTCATAGAACATCCTTGGACTGTTGAATGACTACTTTAGCTTTTTCAAGTTTAACACTTACTCATTAAATCGTTTTACACATATATTTAACATTCATTCTCAATCAATCGCTCACGATTTGGCTACATATTTATATTTACCATTATATGAAGTCTCCGTGAACCAAAGATGTTAACAATGAAACTATTAACGTTAACATAGCAATAAAAATCTCTAAAGAATTGCATATATATTGACCTAGTTACTGGTTCGCAGTCCCCATTCGTTCAGTATGTCGAGGCATTCATTTTATCTAACTACGCTTTGTCTGTAAATGCGCATCCCCCAACATCGGGAGTACCCGCTTCACCGACTTTTATCCGTTTTGCGTCGTGTCCTATTTTATTCTTTTCACTTCAATTTTATTGTTCGTTTGTAGTTTCTGCAATACTCGGTGGTTTATGATGTTGTCTTTTATTCTCAGAATATCAACTTCATCTGTTATAGTCTGACCTAATTTTTACTGATCCGTTGCTATTCTTTGCTTTTTCTTAACAAATGTTTCCTGTCGAAACGAATAAGCATCAGCCTATGTAAGTCTGTTTTATTTATGTATCGTCCTTTCAAAATCATAGCGACTTTTATTTACTTTGCCAAATCTTGACGTGTTGTTTCCATTTTCCATGTCTCACAAATTTACTTTAGGAATGCCTTGACCTTAGAAGCAGCAATTCTGTCCTTAATTTATCTATGTCATGTAGTTCATTTCTCATTTGCCTACATCATACTTGAAGAATAAATATTTTATCAATATGTCTAGCTGGCGTCTCAATTCTTCATATTCGAACGCTAAGCTCATTCGCACCTTAACTAATTGGCTTTAAGCCAAACAGGACCACCCAAACTATCTGACGCTTTATGATCATTGAACTTGTAATATCATGCTAATATAGTCGAGGTGTGTATGTTTCGTAGGAATCGTGTTGTTCTGCTCGATGGGTCCCTAGTGAGTATTAATTTATTTTAATTTTATACACATTTGCTGTTACGTTGTTGAATATGGGACACTGCCAAAAACCGATAATTTATGATCGGATACGTCTGTATTCAATATGAAAAATCTGATCGGAAGATTATCTAAATTATTTATAATATGATTGCCTACCTATAATAAACCGATATGATTTTGTGTAGCCGAACATTCAAAGCTTTTTATTTTCATGTCAAGGAAAATATTTGACAGTGTATGGTTTCAGGTTACTTAGCTTTGAAAGCATTTGAAGCCACTATCTTCAACAGATGAAAGGTTTGCACAGCTCCCGACAGACTGACAGACAAGCTACAAGGCTGGGTTGACAAGACTGCTCCTCAGAAAATTTTGTTTTTTAATTAACTGGTCTGGACTGTCAAGTTTATTGTCCTTTTACGTTCAACAGACCGTTAGTTCTAAACTTATTCTTACACTTACATAATAAAACTTCTTAAAAATTTTTGATTACATTCCAACCACATAATAATTTCGTTAACACGACCAAACAAATAATAAAATTGAAATACTTTTGTACTTTACACAAAGATATCAATAATCCCAGAAAACATGTGTTTTCAGAACGATTTATGGAAGATTTATGAAGACAGCTACGAGATTCGGTAGCTGATACGTAAATATTTAGAGATTTTTATAAATATTTATCTAAATATTGAAGCCTACAACAAATCAAATCCTTTATGAAAGTGTTACTACGGCTGCGTACCATAATCTTAATAAAATATACATAATGTATATTTATCAGTTGCATCATGATCTGAATCATATGTTTTACTTGTTATGTTTTGTAACATTGTGGTAAGAGAGAGATGCCTGCAAACTAAAAAATAAATAAATAAATGAATCGAAAAAAAATCTTATCTAGAAAACATCACTGGTAAACAAATATTGGATAAAAAATTTCTATGTGTGCTCCGTTAGCATGTAGGTACTTTACGTCAGCAAACTCCATTTAAAGCAATGAAGTAAAGAAAACAGTTTATGTATTGTCTACTAGAATATAAACAAACCAAACTGTTTATATTGCGTGTATTACATTATACACGAGTAGATATATTTTTTTAATCAACCTGAGCTTGACACTTGGCAGAGTGCCAAAAGTCAGTGTTTTGCTAAGTGAGAAAGTACAACACAACGAAAAGGAAGATTACGTAGTACAATAATTTTGGAAATAATGAATTAGTTGAGAATGAAAAATAGATTTTTACGATTCTGACGTCCCCTGAAGACATCAGGCTTATTTGTGGCTGTAGTTCATTGCATAATTGTTACTACGTAGGAGTTTGTTTATGTAATTAGAACCAGAAATCATTACGGAAGCCTACAGTTTTCAGACTAGTGCGAAAAAGGATCCGTAAATACATTTCTAGCCTCAAGTTGTAATTGTAGATCAAAGACTTTTTATACCACAAATTATTTTTGCTGATGCTGAAATATTTATTTTTAGACATGCTTAAGCAGCACTGGCAAAGCCACAATTTAGCAAAATTTTCGCTATTTCTGCGTACATAAGCAATAACCAGTGTATGGGCGCACGTGCGTGTCACGAGTAGCGTTCACACCCAATATACACATTAAAATTAAATAATAGCTCAAGGCCTACTGTTATTTTCGTTTTAATACAACGGCAGCTTTCCGCCAAGCGTTGATCGGGGTTTTTATTCGCAGTTCGCATCAGCAGGCAACTTGCCATCTGCAGCATGTGTTAGAATCCTTAGGTCGCATATTCATCACGCCGTCGCATTATCCGACTGTAAATAGAGCCAGGTGATTGATTAAGTATTTAATTGAAAAGAAAAGATTGTGATTCAGAAGTATTGACCGATACCCAAGTACTGAACAATTTGATTGAGCGTTCCGCAGAGGAAAATTCTTTCTTCTTTATTATCTATAGACCACCTAGGTTGTTTTACCACACCAACTGTATCCAGCTGTTTTATTTTAATTTGGGCTCACGCGCGACTGCCGATAGCTGTTTTATTAAAAATTAAAGAACTAAAATTTATACATGACATGTTTTTTTTTTAAGGTCGGTCATCAAATAATTCTTCCCGCACTGGGTGGTACTGGGACTTTTGCTGACCAACCCACCTGCGTTTTCTTCAGTTTTCTTTGCGTTCCTACAATCGTATCTAACCATGTCGAACAATACCACAACCTAAATGACACATCTTGAGTGTGAAATAGGGTTTTTACATCCAATTTAAAGGTCATGGCAATAAAGACGAAATGTATACAAAATAAACATTTTCCAATTATTCGATATCGCTGAAAATAATTTAAAATTGGCATCTTGGCGTTTTCGTTGGCGCAAGATTTTTAATTCGTCGCGTAAATTATTTAGCGTAGGTATATGCTGACATGTTATGACACGGTTCAACAGTATTATATTTTACGAATGCTCCAATTTAAATTCATTCATTGAAACATTTTTATTCTATTGAAGTTTTTCAGAATGTGTTGTGGGCGGCCTATGATTACGTAACATTAGTTAATGAGTTCAACGTTTCGGAACATGTAATTTGGAGCAATAAAATCTGTGTACTGTGCTGTGTGCTTTATGGCATATTTTGTTGATTCCACGAAGTGGTTCATCGTACAATAGCAAGGAAACCATGACATATTTATGAGGATGAGATCCATGGTATTAACCCATATCCGCAGATGTCAGAGCAAATCATCGTTTAATACAGTTCCACCATATTTTCATTTATTAGCTAATTCTTGTCAACTTTCCAGTAAACTTAGGAAATTACTGACAGAGTTGTTCAAACTCTCTCATAATGACACACATATACACTATGCACTAAATGCTGTTCAGTTGTAATACAATAAAAGAAAATAAAAATTGGCACAACACCGTTTTCAAAACTTTTTCGTACAGGCGTTTCAATTTAATTGCAAATATAATTCCCTATAAACAAATGGGAATTAATGACGAGTAATTAGTATGGCAAATAATAGCGTGTTTGTGTACACTAACTCAAAGGCCGCCGGCTCTCCCTAGAGACCGATGGTAATGAATTGGGCTCGTTAGCTGTCATAACTAAGGCTGAAATACATTTTTAATAAAATCGACCTAATTCTATATTTTTCTGTTCTGTCTCACCTAGAAAATACACGACGAGCATTTTTGTTTTCATTTTATAAAATCTGGTTACGTAAATTGAATTTGAGGTCTTCACTATTCAGTTTTAGTTTTACAAATCCTTAAGATATATTTTTTAAGTACTTAGAAAAAAGGTTAATAGATATGCGGAGGTGAGTAGATAAAATACTTGAAATTTTTGACTTTTTTTTTATGGTAGAAAGATACCATATTATCATTGGTTTCAAACAACGTTCGCGTTTCGTTTTTCATCGTATTTTTTTTTATAAATTACAATTTATCATTTATATCGTTAATTGCTCTAAAACAATGTTTAATTTTTGTTTTTTAATTACTCAGACAAATTCAGGTCGACGGGTTAGTTACAAAAAGACTTAAAAAAAACTATTAAGTGACGTGAAAAAACCTTTCAAATTTCTGTTTCTATATTGGACAGTACCTTCTGCCTACTGTCTGTTTAGTCGAGCATAATATGTTAGAAAATACACCCACTCCAAAAGCATTTGCAAAAACAGTGGCACACATAAACGACAATAAAATTAGAAAGTGACATGCCATTACTTTCCTGACGCCTTATCAATTTAAAAAAAAAACGTAATGTTCAATTAAAAAAAACATTTGTTTCAAATTGGCAATGTCAACGTTCTGCGTGACATGTAGGTGTCATGTTTTAAAATAAGATTACAAAAAATGTTTTAAGAAAATCATAAAGGCAGCAGCGAATTTTTCATTTCAAAGAACATAAAATTATTGAGATAATTTATATATCAAATTGTGGTTAACCACATTGGCATTAGTCAATAACTCCATCGATGGAATAACCAAAATTCAGCGGTAAAAGAAAAAATAAAAGAAAACAAAAAACCTCGTTTTACCTTAGACAGCATTTCTATAAATTCACCAGCTAAGTATAAATTCAGTTCTAAAATTTTACTAAATTGAAAAATGTTTTTTCTAATTAATTGACATATTCCACACTTCATAACTCACGTAAAAACTGCTCAATACACGAAACAATTTGCATATTTTATGTTTTAGTGACCATAAGAATAACTTAAGCTCTCCAATACCCACATTATGGTCATTATTTTCATCCTAATGGTACAGTTACGGACTAAATATAAAATATAATGGCCTTACTGTAGGGCGCGCCTAGTTTTATATCCAATATATCTTGACGGAACTACGACAAAGCAATAATTTTCAATAGATTTGTTGTATTCAATCATCATTCACTAAATTACATTCTATTTTGAGTAATAGTTATTGATTGGATTGACAAAAGTTTATTGTAGGTGGTATAGAGGATTAGTGCAGATTAAAGATTTATTTCTACGAGTATTGCATGAACTGGGAACGAATCAGTTCTTCTTTACAACTATATTATGATTAACAAGAATACAATAAAGGTAAAACTGTTCATGTTTAGAGCTAGGTAAGTGAATTTTATGACTTAGTTTTCAGTTTTTAATCTAACCTTTCGAGTACCTACCGTAATTAGAGATATCATGAAAGACAATAGGTGTGCAAACGTTGGTGTTCGCTTGGGGCTCAAGAGTTTGAATCAACGCGCAACGATGCAGAAATATTTCAGACATATATTTTAGGAAAGTTGACATTCTTTTCAGAGCTATCTAGACAGTAACAATACACATTTCATTTAATTTATCATTTCAAACAGTAAACATTGCGTATTTTAATGCATTTCTCATTTTCAGTTGCCACCTATTCCAGCCTCTGAATCAACAGCAACAAGCAACATGAGAAGATCCATAAAAACAATATGTCTGCCCACTCGCAACCTTCACATCACTAATAGCTAGACCAGCTCAAACACTTTCAAACTGAATTCAAACGTGCTCTTAATAACCTTCGCAAATCAGCTGGGACTGAAATTATACGCACGTCAACTTTATCAGACAGATGATTTGTTATGTGTAAATGTAAATTAGGGTGTGAGCATTAAATAACGTGAGAAGTTGTTTTTTTATTCGACAAATCAACGTCATCATTAGCCGTTTTTGCTGCAACTATGACAGCTGAAATTCAGGTACCTAATTTAATATTTTTCCCTGAATTTAATTCCTTTTGCGCAATGCTGTTGGGTAAATTTTTCAGTATTTCAGTTCTTTTGTGTTTGAAAACTCAAACCAGTTTTTTTACATACTAATTGCAACGACCGTTGAAATAATTGATAAGGTCATATTTTTTATGATAGGTAAGCTTAATTAAACCGTTAATAGTCATTCAAGTCACAAATTTATACAAATCATTGGTACCAGGATATCATAAATCGCAGCAAGATACACGTTAGTAAATTAAACGGTTCATGTAATAACACATGTGTGAATGCCTTAACAAATGAGGCCAGCTCGTGATTGGCCACACCTGCGGCAAGAGGTTGAGGACAGCAGTCAACTTTTTATGAATATATTCCTAATTTATGAGCCTCTTATTTTTATATAACTTCATCATTTGCTAAGTAGTTATCAATCAGTTGAAGATTTTCGACCTCACACGTTTTGAGGTTACCTACACAGCGTTAACTTCAAGTGCCAAACTGCCTAATCTTATATTTTTTACTCCATTCTTGAGTGACGTCTGCACGTCATTTTGTTCTAATGATCGTTAGCAACAATGGTAAATGGTTTTCGTTCCACGCTTCGTTGTTAAGAATTTGTTACGCCTAACATTACTTAATTTTTTGAAGAAAATCATTTATATGATTGTAATTTATGGCTTGTCAGAATTGTAGCTAAGGTTGATTCAAATATTATTAGTTTTCTGGTATGTCTGTGCATAGTAAATACAAGCAACAAACACAGAGTTTATATTTTCTTTAGCTGTGATATATTTAATACACTACACTACAATTGCTATAGGATGGTCCAGGTAACAACTGTTGGATTCATACAGTGTCTTTGTCTCTCATCTTAAAGATACATATTTTCGTCCTGCCATGTATTGTAAAAATACCATAATAGATATAACCATGTATCCCAACTTCAAAGCTTGTAGTATATTCTTTGTCTCAAAACTCAACATCCTGACAAATGGTATCTGTATTACAAGGTTAACAGGTTCAAACGGTTTCCTTCGACTCAAGTTTAGTTGGAAAACGACGGCGTTATCGCTATCAGTCACCGGTGGCCGACGTTCTCCGACAAATTGTTATTGAGCCGTACTCGGCGCGATACCGCGACTCCACGGTCAATACAAGGAGCTTTCTTATCGTCCCAAATATACCTACCCGTAAACTTTCCAATTAAAACCCATTTGACACAAAAGTCAACACGAAGCCTAATGGACATGACCCGCTCTAAAACAATGGACGCTTTGACGATGCTTCCACTGACCTACATTTTACAACACGTATACATCTACGACACGACAGAGAAATATCTCAAACGTTTAATACTAAGTTCAACTAGTTAACGTGATAGTGTTAAGTCCCTCGTTAAAATTATCACGGGGCATAAAAATAAAACATTTCTGATAACACTTGTAATAAACAATTCAGTTCATGTTTTCACATTGTTCTGTGCAAACAAAACGCTAAACTACAGGTGGTAATATGTCAAAGTCTACAAGCATCTACAAGTCTATAATATTCACCTCATTAGCGACATTCTATAAGAGTCTGTACAAATTTGTCGCGGCGTGCGTCGTCGGCGCGTTTGATGTGCGGACGGCGCGATAATTACAGAATTAATGGCCTGATACAGAGAAGCAGTTTTTATCGCAATTAAGAGTGCGCTATCGATCGAACCAGTTGTGATATACAACGCTGCACTAATTCACAAGTACCCAACCTTGGCGAGAACTAAGCAATGCTTGTGTTCAATTTTTAAGCAAACACTAAAACTGAAGCAAGATTTCAGAATTTCTGTTTTCTCGAACCCAGGTAGATAATATATCTGAATTGAAATTGAAACTATAATATTTATTTCAAACCAAGCACACATTAATAAGACTAACTCCATATTATGTTAGTGGTTATTAACTTATAAATATGTTAGTAAAATTTAAAATAATAACTATTATTAAATTAATAAATAAGGTTCTAATCTAAGCAATTGAAACGTTTTCAAAATAAATTCACAACTACCAACTATCGAATGATAATAGGATCTAACTAAACGCATGGAGTCCGCTCGTTCCAGATATCCATAAGCGGCATTAATCACTCTAATTGGACCTTCAGTTTGCCCTGTTTTTTATTTACGTTGCAAATATCCACTTAGCAAATAAGGCCTCGTTTTTCATTAGAAACAGTTGGGTATAATCTGCGAGGCAAAAATGGAACGCCTAAATAGCACGCAAGGTTAATGTGTTGCAGTATATTAAAGGCGTCAATAAGAAGCAGACATTCCTAGAGCGACCTGTAACCTGATTACTGTGTATACAGTCTCGGGTCGCGTGGCAATGACACTTCTTCCTTTATCTATGCGGTGTCTTTGATGCTCACACTTTTAATACAAACAACCAGCACTGATTTCATTTTATATGCCTTCTTCAAGCTGAGTGCAAAGAAAATGTTTAGTGATATCATTTTCCAAACAGTAGCATACTCAGCTTAAGTTAGTGGTCTAATCAATAAATTGAAACTGATCTCCATACAAGCTGCCTCGCACACTCAAATTACCATAAAATGCAAATATGTTTGGATAAAGGAGCTAAATAAAAAAATTTAAGACGTTATATTCAATGGAGTGTACACGCGTGCTATATTACGCGCCAGAGGCAAAATTGAAGTGGTGTTGTTTGTTTGCGCCAGTCACATCTGCCGGCGAACCAGCATCGTTTCGCAGTCGTAATGGTGGAAATAAAGTACTGGTTGTAAACGTAAACAATGATTAATGGAGTTCCAAAAAGTGTTCCTCCAGTAAGTGTGCCATTGTTGTCTCATTACGAAAAGATACTACTTGATGGCAGTTTGCGCAAAATGTAGAGTAAACCATTAAATTATGGGGCTCCTAGCAACACTTAACTTTTACCTACTGTCTATTACTCAATACAAGGGCCTTCTTAGTAAACAATTTATATGCTAATACATAAATACATATGTTGTTCGTAGAAATACCAACAAGCGATTGATTGGGCTAAATTAATCTTGGAGTGATTGGGCTTGAACATTATCAAATCATGATAACAATCTCATCGTAAATTCTTTTAGATAAAATCGATTAAAACGTATAAGCGTGTGTTTTCGAATCTTTTTTCCAAAATCACTTTACATGTATGTAATATTAATTATACCATTAAGTACTTAAGTATATGCATAAAACATCCAGCTAGTACGAAGCAGTTAATTTATTGGTGGCATCTTTATCACTTAATCTTAATTAAGCCCTCCTAGATTATTTTTATCTCGGAAAATTTGCAATTGCAAATGGCCGTCCGAGTCGTCTCCGCCTGACCCGCTTGTGAGATGTCAAATATTGGCTTCATGCAAACAATCTTATCCGTGCGTCCGTTTACTTGGCTCTACATATAGGGGTACGTGCTCCCACTGGCTTTATACTTATGTATACAGCACCGGACGTTAATTAAAAAGAGTATTCAATTTTGTTTGATCAAGCAAGAAGTTTATAAATGTGTGTATTTAAGGCCGAGTGATCCTAGAATAGCTTATTTCAAGGTTTTTCAAATCAGAAAAGAAGATATGAATATTATGTGTTGTGCGGTGAATAAACTGTTTACAAGTATGATAGAGGTTGAGGGAAAGAGAATAGGAAATGTGCTGTCGATCAAGTGTATTTGTAATACTGATATTGTACATTCGAATACACCTGCCGTTACTGCTGCACAAACTCATAAAAAATGGTGTGTCGAAGTTTAAGATATAGCCCACGTAAACAAGTATAATGATCAGAGTATATTTGAGCACAATAACATTAGGCAACACAACCAATATAACTACTAATAAATAACATTAATTTTATAATACGAGTCACCATAAAAAGTTACGATGTAGGCAGCCCTTCGACCTGCATAGCATCGTCATGAATAACAAATCAAAACAAATCAAATATTTATTTAGTTAGCTATAAGCTTTATCCCTTAATTCATCAATCAAGATTATCGATAAAAAAATCGAAAGATCTTTAGTTACCATTTCTCAGCCCACGTCTGAAATTATTCATAGTTGTTTGTTTAATTTATTCCTATCCTACAGCACTATAAATCGTTGCCTGTAATGAAAATAAATAATAATTAACTTTAACAACCATTACCTTTATGGATGAGGCACGGAGTGATTGTTTATTGTATTTGCTTTATAAGGGCTTAATCAAAGCGCAATTTATATTTTTTCAACTAGGTACATCAAGATGGACTCTGTGTCTAAGACGATAACAATTTTTCCTTAAGAAGATCATCATCATCATCATCATCATCATGTCAGCCGAGCGACGCCCACTGCTGGGCATAGGCCTCCCCCAAGGATCTCCACAACGATCGGTCCTGTGCTGTCCGCATCCAGCGGCTTCCCGCGACCTTCACCAGATCGTCGGTCCACCTTGTAGGGGGCCTGCCCACGGAGCGTCGTCCGGTACGCGGTCGCCATTCGAGAACCTTTCCACCCCAACGGCCATCGGTTCTCCGCGCTATGTGTCCCGCCCACTGCCACTTCAGCGATGCAATCCTTCGAGCGATGTCGGTTGATTTCGTTCTCCTGCGGATCTCATCATTCCTGATTCGATCAAGCAGGGAAATACCAAGCATCGCTCTCTCCATTGCTCGCTGGGTGACCTTGAGCCTTTTTAAAAGACCCATAGTAAGCGACCACGTCTCACTACCGTACGTCATCACTGGCAACACGCACTGGTCAAAGACTTTTGTCTTGAGACACTGAGGTATTTCGGACGCAAATATATGCCGGAGCTTCCCGAACGCTGCCCATCCGAGTTGGATTCGACGAGAGATCTCTTTCTCGAAGTTGGACTTACCTAACTGGATTGTCTGTCCCAGGTAAACATAGTGGTCAACAACTTCGAGTGTAATGTTCCCAACGTTAACTGGAGCGGGTGCAACATGGGCATTTAACATGATTTTCGTCTTGTCCATGTTCATCTTAAGACCCACTCTTTTGGAAGCATTACCGAGATCTTCGAGCATTATGTTCAGGTCTTCCAAGGTCTCAGCCATAAGAACTATGTCATCGGCAAATCGCAGGTGTGTTAAGTACTCGCCATTGATGTTGATGCCGCGTCCTTTCCAGTCCAGAAGCTTGAAAATATCCTCCAACGCAGCTGTGAACAGTTTCGGAGAGATAACGTCTCCTTGTCTCACGCCTCGCTGTAGTTGGATCGGATTAGAGCTCTGGTTCTGTAATTGGACCGACATGGTGGCGTTTTGGTATAAGTACTTTAGCACCTCGATGTACCTGTAGTCTATTTGGCACCTTTGGAGAGACTGCAGAACTGCCCAGGTCTCAATCGAATCAAAGGCTTTCTCATAGTCCACGAACGCTAAACAAAGTGGCAAGTTGTACTCTTCGGTCTTCTGTATAACTTGCCGCAGCGTATGAATGTGGTCTATGGTACTATAGCCTTTTCGGAACCCGGCTTGTTCGGGAGGTTGGAAGTCGTCGAACCTGCGAGCGAGACGATTCGTAATGACTCTAGAGAACAACTTATAGATATGGCTCAGAAGCGAGATGGGTCTGTAGTTTTTCAAGAGAGTTTTGTCACCCTTCTTGAAGAACAGCATCACATCGCTTCTGCCCCATGCCTTTGGCGTTTTGCCCTCGAGGATGACAGAATTGAAGAGCGTTTGGAGGACTTTAAGTATTGGCTTACCGCCCGCTCTCAAGAGCTCTGTTGTAATTCCATCATCACCCGCCGCCTTGTTGTTTTTAAGCTGCTTCAGAGCCATCCTAATCTCGTACAGGCTGACGTCCGGGATATCTTCGGTATAGTGTCGGGTAAGCTTGGCTCTAGGATCACTAGCCTTGCTTTCAACAGGTGTTTGCGTGGAATATAACTGTCCATAGAAACTCTCAATCTCCTTCAGAATTTCAGGTGTTGACGTAATGATGCTACCTTCCTCAGTTTTCAGCCTCGTCAATTGGCTCTGCCCAATAGACAGATCTCTGGCGAACACTTTGGAGCCTTTGTTCCGCTCAATGGCGTCTTTGATGCGCTGTGTATTAAATTGGCGAAGGTCGCTCGTCAAAGACTTAGATATCTGTCTATTGAGTTGCCGATAACGATGGGCATCCGTTGAGTCTTGTAGCCTCATTTCGTTCCTCTGATCCATGAGTTGGAGAGTCTGACTGGAGAGTTTCTTTAATTTAGGACGGCGGGTTTTAAAGTACTTGGACCCTACCGTACGGACAGTATTCACCACCATGTTGTATAGATCGTCCACATCGATGCTGTTCTCAAGGGCTTCGAAGCGGTTTTGTAGCTCGAGCTGAAAGCTCTCGGGGTTTTGAATTTGAGCCGGTATTGGTCGGAGCGTGGATTTTATCAGTCGCGCTCTTTCAGACTTTACGTCGATATTCAATGTGCCTCTGACCATACGGTGATCGCTTCCTGTCTTAACAGCGTTGATCACAGCGACATCATTGAATATGTGCTTCTTTGTCGACATGATAAAATCGATCTCGTTTTTGACTCTACCGTCCGGACTGATCCAGGTCCATTTGCGGCTTGCGGGCTTCTTGAAGAAGGAGTTCATCATAAAGAGGTTTTCCTTCTCCATGAAGTCCGCCAGCATCTGGCCCCTTTCGTTCCGTTGCCCAAATCCAAATTTCCCCACTCTCAACTCATCACCGCAACGTTGCCCCAACTTCGCATTGAAATCCCCCATCACAATCGTGTAGTGGGTTTTATAGCTATGCATGGCTTCAGAGATCTCCTCATACATAGCCTCCACTTCGACATCGTCGTGTTTCGAGGTCGGAGCGTAGACTTGAATGACATTCAGCGAATATCGTTTCGATATTCTGAGTATCAGGTACGCTACCCTGCCCGAAACACTTCCGATAGTGATCACATTGTTGACAAGGGACTTGTGGACGATGAACCCGACACCACCTATGGATTGTTGGTCGCCCTCCCGGTGGTATAGCAAGTTACCGGATTGCAGGGTTATCGTATCCTCGCCCTCTCTTCGGACTTCAGATAACCCAATGATATCCCAATGTAACTTACTAATTGCCTCTTCCAACTCTACGAGCTTCGCGTCAAGCCTCAGTGTGCGCGTGTTGTATGTTGCCAGGTCGAGTCGTCGTGTTTGGCAGCCGAATCTCACCCGGAGATTCTTAGCACCCCCTGCCCCGCCTTTACCATAGCCGCTACCGTAACTAGGAAAAGCGGGGCTGCCGGGGACTGGGGGCCGATTTTTTGTTTGTGTCGTCATAAGGGGGGGTTTTGCCGTAATCGCCACGCTTGGCAGGCGGGTTGGCGATCGCAGTATGGCCTGCTGTCGTTTGGAGACGCTGCTGCCCATCTCCTGATGCCAGTTTTCCCTCTGTCGGCTCTTACGACACCCACGGGAAGAGAGGGGGTAGTGCTATTCTTTTTACGTGCCGGCACTACACGGCACATTAAGAAGATGTCCAATGTTATTTCAATAAATATTTAATACGACTTCATGTTTTATTTAACACACAATTATAGGAAGATGGAATGATATTGTATGGCCGCTATATTTAGCAGTTATAATTATAACCAAGTCAAGTGACTATTATAAAAATGTTTTTCTAGTTAAGAATTTGATGTATTCTACAGATAAATTAAAGACTTATAATTTGGGAAACAATCTTAATCTTGTAGGGATGCTGGAGACAAAATCTGTATTTCTATGTAACTCTGCTTCTTCTTCTAAGCTGTATTCCATCTGAGTAGTAATAACATCAACATTCATTACGTCTCTCCTCACAATATTACTTAATGATAACTATTAACGTCAGACGCTTCAATCAAGAATTTGACGTTGTTGATGTATTAATATGCGTGGGTGTCGACGTTCGTCCTTCGTTGCCCACTTCAAGTGATCGACGTCCACTCGAAAATTACCGAATACACAAAACAAAAACAAACAGAGTGATGTTAAAGTTTTAATGCTAGTGTCGCAACAGTGCTCCTCCCAAACGTAGAAGCCGAATCGACCTTCTGCCAAGGGCAAACAAAAGAAACATCGAATTGAAACACCAAAGGTGTTAATTTATTATTTTTGTAAACGCATGACTTCCGCCCTTTGAGCTGTAGGAAGTGATTAAGTACTGTTGCGATATAAAAAATAACAAAAGTTTGAACATACTATTCTCACGATCAAATAGCACCAACCAAATAGATATGTGTGAAGGTAAAATAAACTTTATAGCTATAGTTAGTTCCATATTTCTTGTTGCTAGCTTCCAACTTGTTCATTTGTTTATCCTGCCTACTGATCTTGTGGAAAGTGTGATGGCTCATTATCATCAACGGTATGCGAGAAACATTTTTCATCATTCATTTGTCTAATTTGTTTACGTATTTTCCAATCGGCAGCAGTTTAATGCGAAGGTTCATTATACATGGTGCGAGTACAACACGTGCATGTGTGCCTGTGTGCGCTTTGAATATTGAAGTGTTAAAACAAACGTACTAATTAACATCCATTCAGATGTGTGGAGGCCACGTTGATTCATGTGTGCTGCTTGAATGTTCTTATCACGGATGTGTGCACTCTTAGCGTTAAGTGCAATATGGTATTCAAGTCACCGTATTGTTGCTTAGAAATAAGTTTTAACATCGAATATTTCATTCCAACTACGTAGCCATGTTTTCCTTTGTTCCGAAATTGTGTCACAACAATCTTGTTTTCGGATATATCCATATATTTGTTGGGCTCTCTTATTTAACTTGTCTCTAGCGTTGTCCAATGAAATGAAAGATAAAACAGATCTAGTGACCTCTTTTGAGGATGGAGCATTGTTAAAACGATTATTTTCGATGAACGGTCGCTACAAAAAAATCACTAGGCGCGTGGGCGGAGGACCATTCATGAGTCCAGTTTTGTAATAGCACTTATGCGTCTATATCATGTGTTTATGTTATAGCTGTGGTAAAACGAGATAATGATTACATCGTATTGTTCAACAGTGTCCGAAAATATTACATAATGCTCCTGGTCAACAATATTGTTAAGCCCAGTTTATACAATGCATACAAAGATCACGTGGTCTCTGGAAGAGATGAAATGTAAAGATGTTGATAAAATTCTGAGATATTGACTGAAGGATAGCCTATAATGTAGTGTATATGAATTATGTAATACAAACTGTCTTTACGATCTCGACGAGCGGCGGGAACCAGGCTGCGTACGTGAGAAATAATGTTTGAGTCTGGACGTTGTGCAATATAAGTACATATCTTTATAACTCTTTCTCCTCCAATTATCTCGAGGACTCACCATATTATCTTGTAAATTGCTTCGCGATTCGAATGTGAACGCTTTTATCATGCCCTAATAATATTATTTCATTGGTTCCCAAATAACTTCTTGCTGTTACAAATTTGGTGCTTTCTTTATTAAGCTAAGCGTTATTATTTCCGTTTTAGAAAACAATATGATGATTATGTGCTTCATCACCTGTATAAGGAGAATACATGTTTTTAATGTTGAATACGTCAATACGTCTATTTTTATGGTAGTCTTTTATTAGATGCCTTATTTGGGCTTATACATATTATAAAAGTTATAAATCCACCACCCACATAATTGTATTTAATTACATTTCTTCTTGTGAATGAGATTTCAAGTTACTTTTGGTTTTAATTAATCAACATATTTTTAAGTGGACTGTATTTGTTCCACTCCTTTTGTAGTGTTCATTCATGCTGTTCAGCCTTCAGTGTCAAAAACATTTTACATTAATTCATAATTTATTATTTATAAACTTGTGTGCAATAATATTATCGAGTTTTTATGTAATAATATAGGTAATAAGTTATATGTTTGTACATACGTATTTTATTCATCGAGATGTTTATTTGCTTTTTGATGGCTATGCTATTAAAATTGTTTGATCATACCGATTAAATAGTCGACATTATGTGCAGTATACAATGGTTACAATCTAGGTAAATCGTTACCACATCAATAACACATTTAAAGGTAACGATAAAACTGAAATTCAATATGAATTGTGCGCACTAAGAATTATAATTTGATTTGATTAATGTTATACATGATTTCCTAGAACTAAAAGATGTATTGCTTGCCAAGGAGTTCAAAGTGTTGCATTGCCTACATCTGAAATTCATGCGATACAACGAATGTATGACTATGAAACATTAAGGTATGTTGTATTGATATTAGTACATGTCCTTATGTAATTCATCAGTTGAAAATTCGTTAATTCCTCCATTGTTCTCTGGGGTATTGTTCCGTCGCCGACTAGGCGCCAGTAAGTACGCGTCGCAACTTGATATTAGGGTAACTTAACGATCAATAAATATGGTTAACTACGAAACGATCCCACGAAATAAGGTTATGCCCAAAAATTGCGAAATTGTAAAGTGGAGGTAAATTAATGTTCGTGGCCTTTTCAATGTCTGATACAATCTTTAGGTTTAAGGGCCGTATTATAATTCAGCTAAAGCGAAAACTGAAAAAAATACATGTATTATTGCATAATCCCTTGTATTTTATTGAGAAGTTTAATCAGAATCTAGTTCTTAAATTTTGTTTATCTATATGTCTGAGTAGTGATAAATGGGAGAAGAAGGCGAATAAACGTATTCTCAACAATTAAAATATGAAAGAATATTGCTTTCTTTAACTAATTATGACTTAAGGCAATTTAATTCGCTAATTTATATTATAAACAACAATGTTTTAACTAAATCTAGAATTAACTAAGACTTAGTAACATAAAGCACAAATAACTCTTTATTAAACACAAATAACATTTTTTTGCAGAACATATGCAAAATACTTTTCACTCAACATTTGATAAATCGAGGTTATTGACTTTCCTATTCTCATTTGGAACGCATAGCATGTGTTTCTTTTACTTTTCGATCATTTAAAACCACGCATGGAACTTTTGATGCATCAAAATAAATCAATCTCAGTAAATTCAGTTATAAACCGCAAAGTCACAGAAATTTAGTTTCCATTCAATGAAGGATTACTCATGTCAAATTAATAATCGGAAAACCTCTGGCAACATTTTTGGATAAACCTAAATCAATATATTTTCCTTAGTTGCGAATCAGATGATAGAAAAAGTGCCTGGATGCTGCGGTATATCTTGCGGATTTACTCCCGCATATAAGAATTTTATGAATTTGGTATATAACCTATAAATAGTTTTATAATTCATAAATTTCCTATAAGAATTTGGTATGACCTATAAGTAGTAATCCTAGATTTGAGTGTCTTGATAGATATCACAGGTGTCTTGTGTATGATGGCAGTTTACGTTTTTGTGAACTCACTCACGATTCAGGAGTTGTTTCTAGTGTAGGACATTGTTTTTTTAACTATCACACTAATATTATAAAGGTGACAGTTTATGCAAGAGTATACTTGTCATTTCTTCATGCTTAAACGACTATGGATTTGAATGGAATTTAAAATACAAAAAGATCATGCCCAGGAATAGCCCAAAGGATATTTTTTATCCCAGGAGTGTGTTCCTTGGGATATTTTTGTACTATTTTGCGGACTATGCCACTTGAAGAATGTGGTGACATTTTATATCCTAGACCATTTATATTTAATAGATATAATGTAACAGTTTTCTTAAATTTCGTTGTTCCATGTATGACCTTGATCATTATGTTAGTTTAGAATGTTAAAAGCATATCAAACAGTATTTTATTGTCGTATTTAATGTATTGTTTTAGGTCTTAAATTGCCGACGGCACGCCAATATTTTGTCTGTCTTCCCTTTTGTCTTGATTTATGTTTATAGTGGTTAATTGCTTAGCTTTATTCTTGAAATATTGGCGCTAGCGTTAGCTAATATATCCAGGTTTCTTAGTAGCAGTATCTGATAGTGAAAAGTTTCTTCACAATTGTGTAAACTGTTTTTTTACAAATCTCTTATCAAAAACCAAATATTTTCGTTCAAATGCTAAAAGAGGTTATGTTGTCTTATTTCAAGATTTTCTTGACACAAGATTCTTATAAGAATTCAAATAATTTTCGATCTCCATTCTCTTTAAATCTTTGATGTAACTTTAGCATTCTTAAATAAATTAAAAATACTTAGTAGAGACTACCAAATAATAGAAATGAAACAAACAGTAAAAATTCATCAACGGGTAGGTGCTAGCTACAATAAAACACAATGTTAGAAAAACATTTCATTACATGCAATTTACACATTCTTTCGATATCAATGGCTTGCCATGTGTTTGCAGAAATGTTCGGAATGTGACAATTTGTTATCAAGTAGTATTTGACGAATTTATCCATCGTTATCTACTGTCGGCAAATGCTTTCTGTATAGCAATACAAAACAACACAGTTTTAGTCAAAACTGCCTCAAAATTTAAACAATATAAAAAGAGAATGCATGTTATTCATAAGGGATGCATATGTGACCTCTCAAATTTTGTGTTGAATATCCTCATTTTCGTTAACTCCAAAAACTATGACTTGAAGTTAACAGTATGGGATTTGGAGGCAGTTACTGTACTGTTCAAAGATCTGATCCAAAGCCAAATGTAGAGCCAATACCGGAGAAAAAGAAAAACACATCTGCTTAACCTAGACAGACATCAAACACGTTATAAGCAGTGAGTACAATTATGTAATCAAATCATATGTTCCCGGAAAGTCCCATATGTACGAACTAAAATGTTTGTGTACTTTAATGATCAACAAATATAAACGATTAGCAGCAATGTGCGAAGGAACATACGTGGTGTACCACAGCGGTGCTAATCAAAAGAGGATAGCTTTGAAGCGGTTAGCAGACAAGACGAAGAGAAAAATTAATACATTAACATCTGGATCTTGTACAATTTTGACGTTTTAAGCGAAGCGAAAATGCCAAGGTCGCGCGTTGTTGAGCCTACCTCAGCACGTGCCGGGCACTGTGTACTCCAGTAAGTCCCTCTGGATGTTCCTGGTGACACTTCCTCCCGGTCCCAGGCCCCGTAGCGAGGACAACCTGCAGCACAGCCTCAGTTTCACTGAGATCAGGATCAAGAGCGCGAGTCGTATCGCGTCCAATCCGCCCGGCACTTCCACTACACGCCGACCGATCAAAACATAGCTCTCACGAACCTTTTCGACACACTGACTCGATTTGCAAAATTTATTCATCGCATCCGCCGAAAACACGTATAATTTTTATGAGCTGCACTGAAAGTATGCTCGGAATTGAGTATTGACTCGGATCCCGAATGTTTTATTTACGTCCGACATATATTAGCACCAGTAAACTGTGAGGAAAACACCATAGACGCTAATGCAGCTCGAGAGCCGCCGGAAAACTCGATTTCGCACGTTAAACAGTGTCGCACGCGTGCGCTCGCCGGCCGCACCAAAGCGCTGTAAACACAGAGCGCGCCTCACAACACACGCACACATCTACCGCGCACGTATCGCTCGCACACTTGCGCACCGGCACAGCGCGCGCATTCTCACTCGAGACAGAAATAGATGTCACGTCAACTCCCACCAATCGCAGGCCAGCTCCATCACGCCATACTAACTTCTGATCGGTTGAGCCTCCATTGATAGATTGGCTACCACAAGGCGTTTCAATTCGCGATTAACTGAAAGTTTTTGATAAAACTTAAGTGATATGAAATCTTAACGGTTGAAATTATCAACGTAATCTTTGAAATCAAAAAAATATTTTGGTGCTTGGCTGCTTCATCCAAGTGATGAAGCAGCCAAGCTACATATCAGTGAGCACCTGCGCGAAAATTCTCAACGCAATACGTTTTGGCGCGAATTTGAAACAAAATAATCGTTAACCACTTCCTACTCTGTTTTAGATTACGGATCTGATATTGTCTTCGGATAAAAATATTTTTGTTTTAGAAAATTCTAGACTTGAATACATTTTTTTCGAACAGCACTTAAAATTATAGCGAACAATTTCCACTTCCAGTCTGTTTAATTATACCTATTTATACTGCTCTACAATAATTTCAAATTTATCCATTCAATTTTATACTTATTCCTATACAAAATCAAATAAAAGTTTATGGCGTTTTATTTCATTAATGGTTTGGAATCAAGTTTGGAGCAATACACACGTAGAAACAGTGTTTTGCTTGTATATTGAAATCAGGGGTCACGATCACCCGTCTTTACTCGTTAATAGTGATGGAAAAGAATCTCTGATACTTTAGTATAGAGTTGATATTTAAAAAGCAGAGGGATCTTAAAATCTTATGTAATGGTGTAGTGGCCAATAGATTATTATGACTATTGTGTGTGTATGCGTGCGCAGCTTTGAATGTTGAAGGACTATTAACTCTGTGTTTGGTTCCGTGAGCTTTTGTAACTTGTAATTTAAATTTGTAGCATCGAATTTTGCGTATCAGAACAATAGAAATGCTATTTTCTTCGACCGTATCAAAACTATAGGTCTTTTTGCGGTGTCTTAGCGTGAAATTCGTGCACGTTTCGATACAGTCATTTAATAAGTAAAAAGAAATCAACCAAGAAATGTAAAGAATTCTTTTTAGCACGTTTTTGAAACACGTGTAAAACTTCTTTTCATAGCAATTGACTTGGCACACACTGCAAAAAAATACTATAGAAACTTTTTCTGATAGTAACAAAACGTTTACCGGATTAAACTGGATGGATTTGAATCCTCTCTAAGTTACGGTATTACGAGATGGACAAAAAATACAAAGGATCCAATTTCTTCTTCTGGCAGTTAATAAAACTATTTTTAAAAGGTTTTCTTCGTGATAGCTGGAAAACTTTTGTTTTTTACCTATTAAGCTTAACGTGGCTCTATTACGTTCTATGGTTGTACCGTTGTAAAGGCCTAATACTTCTACGCCTTTTCCACATATATACTCGTATTAAGAACAGAGTAGACACGTACGTCTACAAATCATAGTATCAGCGGCTGAAAGAACTTGACACTAAAAAAGTAGAAAAATATTTAAGAAACTGTCTTTTTGGTTTTTGCTTGCCTAAATTGAGCCTTTAGTAGGTACTAGACGTCTTAAAACACAATTTGAAGAATTAATTACAGCATATTGGCTAATTGGGACACTAGAATTTCGAAGAACGTACTCATGAAAACACGGGTAATTTGTGTCAAATGTTATTTCTAGGAAAATATTAATTTTAGGAAATTATGTCAAAAGTGAATAATTAACTGCAGGTATTTAACACAACTGTAACCTCGTGGTTCATTTTCCGAAACAGTAGAAGTACCAATTCTTCTTTTCTAGGTTCAAAATTTGCGGACATAATAGCGCTATATAAATTTAATCTTTCACTTTTTATTGTTTATAGGTTTGCGGTTTTCTGCTATCTCACCTGATGGCTGATGGAAAGCGACGATGCGGTTGCCGATGGAGCGCGTTTACCTATTTACATTTATAAATTTTGATATGCTTATCATACTCCTGTAAGCGAATCAACAATGCCAAGCACCGGCAATAGGTACATCGAGTAATATCAAACAAATTATAAGTCCTAGAGAAACGATACAAATCAGTAAATTGCTGTCGATGAATGCTCATTAGAACCCATGACGACTAATGTCGAGTTCCTCAGGGGTCTGTTCTCTTTACAACTCTCTTTTTGCTGCATATCAACGATTTGCTTACGAAATGCCGATGACAGCACTATTGTAAAGAGATACCTTTTGAGTACCTATTCAGGTTAGTAAAAAGCTTCTCCAGTCCGAAAAAGAGGCTATGGTAGAACAAGCCCAAAGTCTAAAGCCAAGGTAGCTCATAAGAAACTCGGCATTCTTGCAAAGCTTTGGTTGTGGGACAGTTTCTAATGTTATTTAAACCACAGATCCCATTGCATGTGGACTGCTGAAACCACACAATTATGGTCTGGTGCTACAAAATGTTACATAGAGACGAGAAGATGAGAAGAAAGCAAGACTAAAACGCACAAAGGGACATTAAAACTGGGATACGCCAATTTACACAAATGATAAATGGTCTTTTATTTAACAAGTAGGTTTTTTAAAAACACTTTTACACGTCAATTTGTTTTTTTTTTTATGCTAGATGAGTCCGGAAATGAAATATACGAGCTAGCCTAAATTAAAAATTACTCCAATAATACGTATGGTACCTATATGTGGTATAATAAGCTTGAATAAACCGAAAGGGTCTAAACTAGTCTCTACAAGCTCCATATCGTTAACAACTGTAGATATAATCTGAACACTACAGGGTGTCTTATCAATAACTCACTTTTGTAGATGCATAAAATATTAACTGAAGACATAGGAACATTATATAGTATTTAGCATAATAGTACAGTTTGTCAATGAATACTCTCTCATAAGTTATGATGGGTGGATTGTTCATAGTCACGATCAGGTGTAGTATCATTGATAGACAAGACAAGGCAAGGACAATTGACAATCTTGAATAAAAAAATTGTTTAAATAACAATCTGTTTTTATAATATTTTATATGTTTCTAGTACCTAGCCTTAAGACTTAAGTTTTTATATTTGCTTCTATTCCATACAGGGTTGGCATCATTTAAACTTAGAATCTTTGAGGATGTCCTCGTCATCAATACATCACTACATAGAGGTTTGGTATGATTCAAACTTGGAGCTCAAACACACAAGCGGTATGTTGCCAAAAACAGAAGTAACTACAGCTATCGGCAGCCGTCAACACGGCAGCGGTTAACAGTTGATGTTGCCGTCGACATTCCAAATTTGAAGACCAGCTTTAGCCGTCGTGTGCGGCAAGTGTCACTAGGTATAGGTCGATGGCTGTAGTTACCTCTGCCTTTGGCAACATGCTGCTCGTATGTATGAACTCTTGAAACTGTTTCAGGATGTTGCAAGTCATCAATACATTTCTTCTCTAATATTCATTCTTGATTAATCTCCTGTAGACTTTGCCTGACGCTCACACAGATACGATGCGACATTGCGGTCACTATTTTTCATAGTTTTAAGGAAACCTATAGATTCGCGGCACTAGCCGTAGATCTTATATGTCAGGTTGTAAAACTTTCTTGATTCAATAAACATTGACATACTTACCTAGGTACTAATATTGCGACACTGGAGCTAAAATTTATCAGTTTCGTCCATTTGTCGTTTTTTTTTTTTAATTTATTTGAAAAACGAAAAGTTTGATGAAAAACGAAAGGACGACGACGAATTTTAATTTTAAAGCGAAATTTGGTTTATTAAATCCCCGTAGATATCTATGTACTTATTGAAAAGGAACTAAGTCTAAATCGATTATTTGCACATATTTGACGACTATTGCTAATATATTTCAGACCAAAATTATATTGGTCAACTAATCAAAATGAAGTTTCGCTTTTTGTAAGTATTTTTGTTAATATTTGACGCGAATTCAATTATCTACGTAAATATCTAAGTCATAACAATTATATTATAAAAAAAAAACGTATCAGAACTGTAAAAGTGCTGTTTTCTTTGACTGTAGCAGAACTCTACAACTTTATCTTTTTGCAGGGTCTTAGCATAACATTCGTAATCGTTTTGATACAGTAATCTAATAAATAAAAAAAAACTATCAAGAAATATAAACAATTCTTCGTAACACGTTTTCGAATCACGTGTAAGACTTTTTTTATAGCACTTGACTTTGTATAAACTGAAAAAAAAATGCCACTGAAACATTTTCTGATGGTTATAAAGGTTTTTGGATTTAGATCCTTGCTAAGTTACGGTATTTTCAAATAAACAAAAATACACAGGATCCAACTTCTTATTCTGGCAATTAATAAAACTATTTTTAACCTCGTCCTTACGAGGTTAAAAATAATTTCGGTAATTTGTCGTTGGGCCTTCCCAGCGACCTAATTTAATGACGAAAATTTATTGACGTTCCGGTCCAATATACTTTTTAAAATCATAAAATTAATGCCCTGTGACCTAAAATTATGACATGATATTGAAACGTAATTTTTGGTTTAAGCAATTAAAAAATTGCGATGAACAATGTATTTTTTGTATGAGATACATAGTTCACTGTAGTTATAAGAAATATCGTTCAAAAGAATTTAGCTAAAAGCAAATGTAACGCCTTTGGCTAAATTCTTTTTTACAACACTGAAGCCCTGGGCTGGAACTACTTATAACTATGTTTTAGTACATTTGGGTTCTTAATGTTTATCGACTTAAATAAGTTACAATGCACGGCTTATAAGCTTAAAAGAAAATTATTAAATTTTAATAATAACTGTGTTTAATTACAATTACATATTTGTTTTGCTTAGACCTCAAGGTTTTAATATTTACTTTTATTTCATAGAAGTTTGTCAACATTTAAATGCATGCTGTTTCAGAATGTCGTACATCATCAACAAATTTCTAAACTTTTTTTCTAAAATTTTCGCGATATTCATTTTGAATCCTTTTTCTGTTGACTTTTCTTGATTTCCCATACATAGATGCTTTGACAATTTGTCATAGAAATGATATTTTAATGAAACCTAGCTGTGGAATTTACCCGATATATTATTATGTTTTGAAAGTTTTATCGATTTGATAAATTGATAAATTATAAACAAACACTTCCTATTCGTTCTACAGTCGTTGAAAAATATCTCAGAATTTTCGTTATTTCGGTCATCATCAATGCGAAAACAGATAATGATGTCCCCGTCTTTAAGTTTTGGTTAGATATCCTCCATATTATCCATCAGATAGGTTTATTTAATCCCTTATCGGAAAGGAACTAAATCTAAATTGATTACACACGTTTGTCGATTATTATTGGTAATATCCACAGTAATCTCAGAGATATTTCATAACAAAATTATTTGATCGACCAATCAAAATGAAGTTCCGCTTTTTATAAGTGTTTTTGTTAAAATTCGACACGGACTCAATCACTTACGTAAATATCTAAGTCATAACAATCTTATCGAAAAACTTGCGATATGTGGTGAATATACACATGTTAGATTTGGTTACACTTTCTTTGAACATAGTCGTTGACCAACTGGTGGTTTAATATTTTTCGGTAAGCAATTTCGGACCTCTAAATTCCTGGAAAGACCTAAATAGTATTTTACCTTTTTCTTAATGTAGTTTCCATTCTTGATAGCTTTAAAACTCTACATTTTACTACGTACATTTTTTTGTGTCAATAGAAACGTGCACAGTCTCAGTATCATAATTATTTATTAATAATTTAGGCCTAAAAAATCCGCTAAAGGTTTAACGTTTTTGCGGATTGTCTCATCGGCTTGTTATTTACCTATACATTTTGTAGGTACTCGTCAATTCGTAACTAACCGCAAAGATCCGCTTCATAATCGAATAACAGTGTTTTTCTATCTTACTTAAACACCCTCAATAATTAGTTAGTTGGCCCATTATGTCCCACTGCCATGAGTGGCTTTGCCTAGGCGATGACCTCACCTCCCTTTTCATCCCTCTGTTCTCAGCGATCGCGGGCCAGTCCTTCGGTAATCATCCAGCTTATCTTTTCACCTTCGCCTTAGTCTGCCGCGGTATCACCTAGCGTTTAGTGGGATCCAATAAGTGGCTCTTAGCCCACTGCTCATCTGAGAAGTGGCATACATGTCCGGCCTAATCCCACTTGAGAGTACCTGCTTTTTGGGTTAGTTTTCTAGTAGTCTTTTGTCTTAGTTTTTTTGATGCGCAGCCCTCTGTTCCTTACGCAGTCTGACATTCAAACACCCGGGATACTTTAATAAGACGATACTTTTTTTGCAAACTTATTAAACTACCCTCTTTTCTCCAAACAATATTAACAAAGACAATGAAGAAAAAAACCAATTCATTAGACTTGTTGACAGTTTAACAGGCAGTTATTACATCAAACAAGCTAACAATTACTGTATAGAGTTATAAATTGTTAGTGTACGTAGTTAGCCCATTCACTACTTAATTTAATTATTACCTTCAATGACTTGAAAGACTGCCTCAGAAAATAAATAGTAATATTATAAATTGTAACATAGATTTTGTTTTTTTGTTTTCAATTTATAATACTTCACTGTGATTTTAATTCATTGTAATTGCTCATCTTCCTGCGCTACAAAGTAAAAAACCCTGTCCCTGCTTAGGTCTTTAAAATTCCGCAATGGATTTTGATGCGGTTTTTTTTTTAAAAAAAGTTATTCAAGAAGAGGGTTTATATGTATAATTCTTCCCTCTCCTAGAGAGGAGGCCTGTGTCCAGACTAGTGGAAACATTAAAAAGGCTGATGATGATGATTGTTGTTGGAAACTGTGATTGGTATATTTTTTTAAACCTTTTTTTGTACGAATTTTCAAGCGGTAAAATTCGCTGAGCTTGACTTTAGGCTCGCCAAGATCTGACGGCCGTACTGTATAATATTATATGTTGCTACGTGATAGAAGTCTGCACAAGCGTAGCAGATAACTATGAACAACACATACCTACCTAAATAGGAATTACCACAAAATCTAACAATGATCATACAAATAATTACTTACCTAAGTATCTTTAGTTATCCTGCTTTTATCTTATTCCAAGTATTGAGGTTTAACTGTAGGAAAACTCGTGACTTAATTGTAGTTATATTTAAACTCGCATTAGGTGATTCATAGTTTAAATTTTTCGAAAGGGTCTATGAATTCGATTCGAATAATCAGCATTTTTCCTGTATGGATGGCAAAAAAACCGTTTATAAAAAATCGGTACCTTTACAACCAGAGGTTTTAAAAGAATTTGTACCAGTCAGTAGGTACCTTCCTGTATCAAATCAAGGAGATCAGATTGATTTCTCTAGAAAAAGATAAGATCTTTAGTGCAGAATAAATCAAGCAAATAGTTACCTATTGAATAGGTAGTAATTACTACGAGTATTAGCGCAGTTTAAAGTTGCTTGTTAGAATTTCAAGATTTCAAGCTTTCAGATATTCTACCGTTTGCATTTCGGGGAGTGTGCTTCGAAATTATATCACTTAATTCCGCCAAACACATATCACCATCACCACCACCACCGCCACCACGCCACCACCATCACCACCATCACCATCACACCACCACCAACCACCACCAGATTACCATCACCACTAGGTCACCATCGGATTACCAGACGGAGCGTATGAGTTCATGGTGGACATTTAAAAAAACGTGTGGACTTGGGAAACCAGACCCATCTAGCATCGAAAAAACAAATGAAGTGTTTTATTAAACCTACTTGCAAAATAAAGATCATTTATCATTGTGTGTAGGCACAGTCAAGGAGTGGGATTCTCTGCTAAAATCTGTGTTTCCAGTTAGCTAGATAAAAGAAAAACCGATTTTATCTCAGCATCAAAATTTATTGTTGATAGTTTTGGGTTTGCGCTAGAATGGGAGAAAAAAAATGTGTTGCGTCGACCCCAAATAAAACGGGACAAGGGCAGGAAGATAAGGATTGCGCTTGACCGCTATCTCATTCGACGAAAAATTACGATGCAGTCGACGATGGAGAATGCTTGCCTAAAAGTATTCACTCTAAACTTAAAGGTTCTCGGCTTATATCCATCGGGAAATACAGACTCCAGCCGAGAGCAATTAGCCATTTAAATATTGGCATGAGAACGGAGAGGGTCTGGAAGGTACACTCTTTATTCTGTTGCTTGACAGGTTCTCTTCTACTTAATTAGGAAAGTTTCTTACCTACTTAATCGGATTTTAAAAAATCTTTCGATTTGCAATTTTAGAGGTATTCCACGAAGCGCACCCAGATGAAGCGCACCTAAAGTATTCCATCTTGCGCACCCGTAGGTGCGCTTTAAATAAAAATTGAAAAATAGTAATTTTCTATTCCACGAAGCGCACCCACGAATATCCATAGAGCGGGGACTAAAAATGAAAATGTCGATAGAAGAAAATATGTATATTTAAAAGACTAACTAACTTCTAACATCATTCAGTTTCATTATAATAATGTGACACAATATTTGTAATTTTTATAATCTTACTACTGAACATCACAGACGGGGTGGGGTGTTTGGTCAGAAAGAGTCTAACACTGTTTACCGCTTCGCCCAAGGGGATTCGTCATAGGATGATTTTTGCCAACCATGAAAAAGCTTAAGAAAGAAAACCCAAGTTTTTGATTATCATCAATGATGACTATTGACGATAGTCAAAAACTGGGGTTTTCAATATTTATAGCTTTCTGTCTCAAAGCTTTTTGATATTTTTTGTACTTGATCCCTGTATTAGGAAACATTTTGTACTTCGTTAAAAATAAATTCTAATAGCGCATCATGTGTCGTCTTATCTATGGGATTTAATATGAATATCATGAAAATTATACGTACCTATTGTGTCATAATATTATAATGAAACTGAAAGATGGATTTGATATTTAAGTTAGTTTTTTAAATAATAAATATTCCTCTATCGACATAGTCTCCGCACTATGCGAGTGATATTCGTGGGTGCGCTTCGTGGAATAGAAAATTAATTATTTTAAAAATTTTATTTGAAACGCACCTACGGGTGCGCAAGATGGAATACTTTAGGTGCGCTTCATCTGGGTGCGCTTCGTGGAATACCTCCAATTTTAGGTAAAGTGAGAAATAGTCAAGTACCTACCGAGAACCGTAATAGTAAGTATTGTTAACTTGTAGGTAAGTAAGTAACTATGTTCGTCTACTGTTGGCAAATTTTTGACGACGTCTTCTAGTCGTTGCGAGAGCACACATCCTCCGTCGTTTTATCAGAATCATCGTACCCAGTGATGGACGTCCACTGCTCCTCTTGAATAAGAAGCATCCTCATTTTAAACTTCCAGGTTGGGTATCCGTCTCGGCTGGTTAACTCATAATTTTCTCTGACATTGTCTCCTTTTAAAATAAGCAGCTTCGAAAACATGTTGGAAGTATTGAATTTCATTTATTAGAATCAAACAGCTATATCGAAAAAGCAAAAATGATAAAAACAGCGTAAAGAGTACCAACTATAGCTTTTTTGTAAATAGCTATCTACATACCTATCTAATAATCACGTACAATGGTCTACACAAGACTAAGTGCGGAAACCATACTCAGACATAACATAACCTATCTAATAACGATCTTAACAGAAACTATTCTTATCCACCAGTCCGCATTGGGCCCGCGCCGCATGGAGGATGATGACCCGTTCCTTCTCTTAGGGAGAAGCCTGAGTCCCATTAATGGGAACACTATAAGATAGACTAAGCTTATCAGAAATCATTGACTTATATTCTACATAGTGAGAGACAAGCACGTTCATGAAAACTATTTGTCAAAATACTGAATACTTAGAACGTAAGTTTGCTGCAATGCTTGATTAGCATTATGTCGTCTAACAAAACTATTAGCTAATTAAACCCCAAGAGGAGACCGGTGTCCGCACACCTTTTGTCTTGTAATTGTGTCTGTATTATGGTAGGTAACACACAGCGGTAAATAGCTTACATAAGTTACGTTAAATTGTACTAATGTCATCAAGCCATCAATGTAAAGGTGTATGACCTGCAGAACTGTTTACACTCTACTTGTGTTCTTCTGTAACTCTTTCAAATATTCCTGCAACCCTGTGTATGTCATGTATATCGATGTCAGAAATAACTACTGTGCTGTTCAAGGAAATAAACATCAATGAAAAGTATCTTCCTAGATGACTGGAAGTTCAATCGCAAGCCAGTTCGCGCTGGAATCTAGCCGCATACCTTGCGTGTCGCTAGCAGACCACCTAGAAAGATCATTCAATTTATTTTCACAACCCATTTGTCATTCGCATAGGACGTTGGGTGTCAAGACTCTAATGAAGTTATTTACACAGTCGTTTTTGCCAACAATAACTGCATTAGATGATTCATTTTATATGTCGTGTTTAAATTTATCTAACCTTCGATTATGTGTAGTGCTTTAGTGAGCAAACTTTTTGTTCTCGACGACGGAAATGTCGTGTCTCGTTTCATGATAATGTCTTGAAATAATCCACTTAGGTGATTAACTGAGCCTTTGTATGTACCTATGATTGTTCGTGATTTTTAAGGCTAGGTACAATTTATCATTCATTTAAGGGGGGAAAAAACCTGAGCAAGTACACTGAGGGTTCCAAACAAACTTACGAAAAACATTTAAATAGGTAGGTAAATTCCCGAAACGAGTCTTGAAAATTTTTCACCACTAGGTACAGTATAAAGAAAAAAAAATCGTAGATTCTCATAAAAATACAATCAAATTAATTTGAATAAAAGTACAGGCGTACAAAATTGAGTATTTTACCCAAGCTCCATACATTTCAGGAACATCTCCTTTCAAACTTGGTGGATTCTGGTTCAACGGGAAGTACTGTATAAATTTTGAACTTTTTTGTTAACTTATAATTTTTTTTAACAGCTTCAAGCTACCGCAGACATGAGTATATGGTTTTATTTCAACTCGATACCTCCACGCGTTCCTAAGATAAAGGGCTTTAACAGACAGACAGATAGCCAAAAAAGTGATCCTATACCTAAGGGTATCGTTTTCCTTTTAAGGTGCGAAACCCTAAAAACAGTAAAATCTTACAGCAGTTTCGAGTACTTCCTTAATTATATAAATATCTTAAATTGCGTTTTCCTCCTTTAGGGATTGTATTTCCATATACATTCATAGGAAATTCAATTGATTCTCAGAATAGATTTCTATTATGCAAAACGATACGTAATACAGTTTTCTGAACTACAGCCTGTATCACTTGACTCATCACAGAACCTAGTGACTGTCGTGGACAACATAGTAAAATCAAACGGTAGACTACAACATACTTACATATCTATTATTTATTTATGTACACACAAGTAAGAACTATGTAAGAACAACAGTGCGATGATTGGTCTCGTGATTTAGAAGGAAATTTCCAAATTATTATTACGATTACTACTAAAATATGGTCATTCGAGCCGGATTATAAATGACTCTTCCCTATAAAAATATTCCTAAGATTCCTTGAAGAATGAAGATGAACAATTTTTTTTTTAATAAATAGTCCAGAATCTTGCTGCAAAAAATAGGATTAGGTAATAGTTTTTTTTTAGGTTGGGAATCATCCAATGACTGATTGGGCGGAGCTGGGCGTGCCACACTTTTACTGACTAAAACCCACTCCTGTTCCTACATTATCTTCGTTCCCGGGGTTCTCTTTCACAGGATTTATTGAATGAAGCCGTCAAAAAGACACGTTGCGACTGCGATGTGATGATCATTCTAAAGTTAGAAAATTTTCTACGGATCATATACCCGTAAAATAATTCCTGTTATATTGCGTCTCCAAAACAAATCACCCTTTCATTCCCAACAAGAATGTGAATGACCGAATTCTCGTGTCGTAATTAAAGCTCAAAGTAAAAGGTATTATTATGTCAGCGCCCGAAGAAGTGAGGAGGCCCATACTTGACATATTGACAGGACAAAGAGATGGCGCATGTCCGTAATTTATCTACCGCAGCGAACGACGACGACGCAAGAGAGAATAGCGTTGCTATTCTTCCGTATGTTGAACATGTGGTATGTGGGTGGACGAATGTCAGAAGTTTGATGGTACACCCAGGCGGTCTTGTAGTGTTTGTTCGCGTAGAAAAAAATATGTTTGAATAAAATTTGTAGATATAATTGTGGGAACAAAAGTGGGTGTGTTGAAGCTGCAAACTAATAATTTTTATGTACGTGTGAATGTTCTTAAATCATTTTTCAGTGACTCTTTGGTGGTGGGCCTTTTTATAATCATCATCATCAGCCTCAGCCTTTTAATGTTCCCACTGCTTGGACACAGGCCTCCTCTCTAGGAGAGGGAAAGGGCCATGATCCACCACGCGACCCAGTACGGATTGGTGGATGTCACATGTCTTCGAATTTTTGGTTCTAGGACATGCCGGTTTCCTCATGATGTCTTCCTTCACCGTTTTGAGAGCAGTGGAGATGAAATAAATTACACAAAGTAATGCGCCTGGCTGGGTTTGAACCCGCGACTTACAACTCGTAAGTCGGGGCCGTTACCACTCGGCCACCACTGCTCTCTCTTTTTATATTATGTCGGAGTAATCGTTTCGCCTTGTCGTTAATACCGCACACATCGAAGAATTGGAACAATTTGCTTGCGGAAGTTTTCCTGTTTGATTATAATTTAGACGTCTTCAAGGATAGACTGAATAAGCTTTTAATATACTAATACGATTTACCATCAACAATTGTATTACTGCTTACAATCAGGTGTGATCGCAATCAAACACTTTCGCTTAGATTTTATTATTAAAAAAAAGTTAAGTGCTGAAAAAATAGAGCAAAATAGCGTTGATCCAAGTTTTCCCTAACATACTCAGCATATACTCAGGTACTACTTTTTTGTTGCTTTTTACAGAAAAAATAACTTTTGTACTCTGACATGAGATGTAATAAACAGCATTTTTATGCCACGCCTCCAAATTAAACCAACATAATGATAATTTCGCATTTACTATCTAGTTACTAGTTCATTAAAATAATAAGACGTAACAAATAATTTATTTTATGTTAAGAACAATTAATTACACCCACGATACAGCAATAATCCCTGATATTACCTAAGTAGGTACTTAATCCTTTGGTGTGATAGTACAAATACAAAGAACGCTGATGGACATGTATGTAATCAGTCACACACTTCTTCTTCTTTTCGAGTCGATGATAAACTCTTTAGATTGTTTGGGCCCAGTAGATGGCTACGCGGTGGCACTCATTAGTCACACACTAAATTTGACAACTTCATCAAAAGTAGACAAAAGATACCCTGGAACCGACCTTCTTTGATATGGTGGATCAGGATAACGAAGCTTCTTAGGAAGCAGAAACAACCTTAGTCAGGTTGTTTTTTTTAGGAATTCATCAATTGAGACTAATAATAAACTTCTCATCAAAAAAATCGAAACACTTCCGTTTTCATTGTTTCTGTCCGAATTTAACACAAAAAAGAATTCATACGATGAAAAAAAATACATATATTATAGCTGGCAGTTTGGCCATTACAGTAATAAGCGAAAATTCTAAATTCAAAATTAGAATTTCATTTGTTTATCTTATAAACGAAATGAATCACTGTTTTGAGACAAATGTGTGTTTAGGGTTGGAGTACATTTAGCGTTTAAAAACTAAAAATTGGCGCCTATCCTTAAACTTTTTGTTTTTTATTTCAATACTGTGACTTTGGGACGTCTGAAAAAAGGTTTTTTTTCTAAAACGTATGGATACTTCGCCCACAGAAGCCGCCCAAGTTGTGGCATTGCTGGATTCTGGCCTTAGTCAGCGTGTTGTGGCTGCAAGACTGCATCTAAGCCTGTCATCTGTTCATAGAGTCTATAAACGTTATCGGGAGACTGGTTTGTTCACGCGCCGTTCAGGATCTGGCAGGAATCGGGTCACTTCTGAGCGAGATGATCGATTTATTGTAACAACTTCTTTAAGAAATCGACGCCTTAACGCTTTTCAACTGCAGCAGCGGCTTCGTGTTGTACGAAGGGTGGCTGTAAGTGACTCTACAATTAGAAGAAGGTTGAAGGATCGTGGACTGGTACCGCATAAGCCAGCAAATGGGCCGAAATTAACTGCAGACCATCGAAGAGCGCGCCTTAACTTTGCACGTGAGCACCTAAATTGGTCATACCTACAGTGGAGCAAAGTTCTCTTTTCTGATGAGTGTAAAATTATGCTGTATGGTAACGACGGAAGGAACAAGGTCTACAGAAGAGACGGAGAACGCTATGCACAATGCTGCATTGAAGAAAAGGTCAGCTATGGTGGCGGTTCGTGGACGGTTTGGGGAGGAATCAGCGCCGACGGTAAGACAGAGCTTGCTTTCGTGTCTGGGCCACGTCTGCCTGCACTAAACTGTCATCGGTGCGTCGAAGAGTGTCTCGAGCCTCATGTGATGCCCTATGCACATTTTATTGGCAACGGCTTCATATTCATGCACGACAATGCTAGGGCTCACACCGCGGGCGTCGTACGAGATTATCTTAACGAAGTCGATATCTCTATTATGGAATGGCCAGCAAGAAGCCCGGACATGAATCCCATTGAACATCTATGGGATGAATTAAAGAGACGAATTCGAGCAAGAGATCCTGCCCCAGAAACACTTAGCCAGCTGCAAGATGCAATCCAAGAGGAATGGGACAATATACCACAGCATGTGATCGTGACTCTCATCCGATCGATGAAGAACCGTATGGAAGCAGTAATTAGAGCTCGGGGAGGGAATACAAGTTATTAAATAAACGTTTTTTAGCTTTTTTTTTCATTTACGTGTGTTGTTTTATCCATTTCCTTTATACTCCATACGGAATAAAAATGACTCATTTAACAAAATACGAAACCTATGAAAAATTCATTTAAATTTAGAACATTAACATTAAGATTTGATAAGCTCATATTACTCACTATTAAACGACATTTAACATTTATTCCTAAATGTACACATTTTTCTGATAATCCTGACAAAACGTAAACTTGCAAGGTGTTTCGATTTTTTTGATGAGAAGTGTATTTTTTTATTCTTCCAAAAAGTATACAAAATACAATGACTATGTTGGGGCGGCAACTCTACAATCAGAGACTGCTTTTATCTATACGTTATATTGCTCTATCGAATCTCTTAATTAATATAATTTAATAATTTTCTTATTCCGACATTCTAAGACATCTCTCAAATCTATTTTCCTTTTTATAAAGTTTAAAAGTATATACATCGTGCCAATTTGCACGATATGTGACCTCTTTGCAGTCACTCAGCTACGCCCTTATGAATAGAAATGCTGAAGCCAACGAGGCACTTCTATTCCAAGATACTTTTAAACTTTACGTACAACCTACCTACACCTAACCACGATGTCCCTACCTATGGGGAAAATTATATTTACCTACACTGCGGTGGTCGTCTCCTTTAGAAGCGAGCCTAAGACATGACGAACGATAAGCATAAGTTCGATAATTATTTACAAAATTATTATGCGCTAATCTTGCGTTGCGCCCACTTTTGAACGTTGTCATGCTTAAGTACATACATATATGCAGGTTAGTTCTAAAAGTGAATCAATTTTTATATTATATATTATCCCCTAATTTACTGACTAAAACCCAACTGTATTGTTTCAAGGCAAAGCAAAGATCAATTTCAAGGCGTTCGTGGTGCGGGTCCCAAACAGTTTTCTGCCCGTCGTACTAAAAGAAGACTTTTGACCGCAGGGTATGGTGTTTTGCCGCTTTCCTGGACAGGTACCACCGAAAACCACAAAGTAATTTAGTGCAGTGAATGTGCTACTAACATAGTTATAAATTGACAATTGTTGTGTTAAGAATAATAAATAAATTTTATTTACTAACAATAAACTTTATTTACTTCGTATCTATCTCGTCTAAAAGTTATATACCCATGGGCCAAGATGCCTGAAAATAAATGATTTATTATTTCTTATAAAGGCCAAAAAACGTAAAATAATTATTATTTTGTTTACATGGTGTATTTTCCGTTCCATGAAGCATGAAATAAATAATGTCAATGTCAGGACAAACAAACTTACTTACAGTACGACGTAGGTATGCGTCAACTAAGGAAAATACTTATTTGTACTCATAATAGGTAGATTTGGTAGGTTACCCGCTGAAGTATCCATAGGTACTCATTAGTTAGGAATTTGTCCAAACTGACTATGCTTGCCGTATAAACAGCTGAAGCAATTTTTCCTCTAAAGCAAGAAAATAAAAAGAAATAGCTGACGTATACAACGTTGTTCTGCCTTAAAAATTATGAACAGGAGGGTAGAGCAGGGTTTAGGTTTAATTTTTTGGTTCTTTCACTCTAGATTGAACGAGACCCAATGTCAGTCATGACATAATATTATTATGTCATTTTTAGTGTCTAAAACTCAACATCTTCTTTCAGTTGTCTTATATATTACTAGGCGTCAGTAACACTCTGAACTTACCTACTCTATATTTTCATGCCAAAACGTTTCTCATATCTTTTCAAAAATATACCAATTTGTGTCTGGTTGTTAGTGTGGGACATGTCTGGTTGTTCGTTGAATAGTAGTTAATTCCTAAGGCAATACCTAAGTCCACCTTTTTCTTTTGTGTTACCTAAGTTAAATAGAGATTTTATTTAGTTAAGCTAGATTACACTGTGTAAGCAAAGGTTCATTCTCTAGACTGTAAAGAATTTTTAACACAGATTGTCACTGAAATGATATTGCAATAAGAATTTTAAAATTTTACAAGATTTGGTCTTTGGTATCGTCCATTCTATTCTCACGTCTCCACCATTTCCTCAAAGAGCCACATCACTCGAACCCCATAGTTCACATGTCACTATTAAAATTGATGTCCTTTGTTCTGTAGCAGTAAATCTGGCGCAGACAGAGGGTTGACTCCTGCGCCCGTCGTTTATATTGCCGACTAAGTAAAAGAGGTACATCTGACTAAAACTCTAAATTCATTGAAATTTGCTCGAAAAATATATTTTTTTTCACCAATTTCTCTGGAGAATGTCTGAATTCTTAACCGCGTGATTTCGCATCCATGTTCTATCTTGTTGATCCTGTGCATATAGTATTTACATATAGCATATAGTAGTTACAGAAATAAAAAGTAGATACACTAATAATAATAATAATTATTATTATTATTATTATACACTAATAGAAACTACACTTAGTAATTTATACTCGTAATGCAGCTTAAATAATTCCAATTACATTATTGTCGTAATCGTATACTTTCAGTGATTCTTATTTAAGTACAATATTTTTTTCACATATCTTTTTATTGTATTGACCAATAAAAAAATTGATAAATGATATTTATTTTGTAAATAGATTTTAAATAACACTTTTACACGTCAATTTGATGAAGAAGAAGCAGTGGTAAGGGTAGCCTTATGACGTACACGTTGCGAACTGAAAGACAGGTGCTTTAATTTGTGCTGTTTCATCAAAACTGCTCTCAAAACGGTGACGGAAATCAGCACGTCCTTGAACAAAAAAATTTGAACATTATGTTACATCCACCTTCATCGGATCCGCGTGATAGACTACAGTTCATTCTTTTTTACAAAGCGAGGGTGGGGTGTCTTTTTTATGGTAGGTAAACCCTTCTGCAGGGTCCCTACGGTTTGCTAACAACTCCTTGAGGCGCGCGGGAACAGTGCGCGCCGTCGAGGACTGGGCTTGGTCCGGACGGTTACCAGACGATTGGACGGCGAGCTACCCATTGTTCACCATCCACAAGCCCGCGCCTACGGTGGCCGGAAATCAGGATGGGTGTCTCAAAATCAAAACAATGACTATGCTATAAAATTAAGACCAACTAGCTTTCCTAATTCGAAATAACTATTCGGAATATTCAATTCTATTTATTTTATACTCGGTTTTGCATTAAAAACAGATGCGCCCCTTTTTCTGTGGGCGACAGTAGATGTGGGGAATTCCTCTAGAACCATAACACGTGCAACACTGATAATGGGGACACATTAAGATTATATGGTGTTTGAAAATATTAATGAGTAGCTGCCATTTTAGAGTAACGATGCCACTGAAAATGTGAGAGTTATTAATGATTTTTTTAATGAAGTTTTCAGAAACAACTGCGCTATCAATTTTGTTGGTGTGGAGATGAAATGTGTTTGGAGAAGTGTCTTTGTTTGTCTCTTGTCTGGGATAAAATTTATTTTATAATAGATGTGTTTTGGCTGAAATAAAGATAGATCTATGCGTTCTTGATTTTATTGTAAAATAAATATTACACCTTTTAAGTCCTACTGTATAATTATTTGTTAGCTTTAGGTCAGCATATTTTTCAGACTGAATCTTCGTCATCATCATCATTTCAGCCGAAAGACGTCCACTGTTAGACAACGACTGCGTCTTGCATCCTCCAGATCCTTACAACTCTAACTCGGTCATCGGCTCTTCTTGTGGAAGGTCTTCTAACGATGCGACTTTTGGTACGCGATCGCCACTCCAGAACTTTTTGGATCCACCGACTTATTTACACTTAAATTTGGTTACTTTTGTTGTTATGTCGGTAACTTTGGTTATCTTCAGTATCGCGGATATCTTCAATCCTGATTTGATTAAACTAAATAGTTATATCTATTTGTGCAATGTTGTTCTATCTAATCAAGTGGATTTCAGTCTTGGTTTTAGGCATGGTTTTAGGTGTAAGTTCACTTATTCGTAGCTAATATCATTCAGCTAGCTAGTTCAATGGCGCGTTTTATGAAAATGCTGCTATGCTGTGAATTGAATGGTGAATTAAGCTACGAGTAGTTGGCTGCAACATTTGTATGTTGAACTTATTCTTCATATATATTTACACTGTCAAAATGTGCTAACTTTTTACAAGATTTTTATACCTAGTTTCACGTGTCCCGATGATTCTCTGTGATCAAATCTTTCAAATTTAATTTGATCCACTTTTCGTTTACCGATTGAGCTAAAATTTTCGATTTCTTTCAACATCCCTATCGTAAAAAAATGTGCAATATTAATAATTACCCATTTTAAGAGTTAAACTTTTTGAGAATAGGCAACTTTGAAAACTACATAGGTAATCCTTTTGCGACCCAGCTGCTATTTTAAAAATTAGGCCATTTACGCCAAAACTTTCATTTGCTACTGCAGTTTAGACTATTCAAAAAGCCATGTTTCAACCTTGTAACAGCAAAAAAAAACAAATGCAGGCAGACATAAATTAAACGTAATTTTAGATACCAGAAACACCGTCTTTCTACTTAAACTGGAAATTGTCCGCCATAATTTACTTTTTGGGGGCATCATCGCTTTATCAATGATCAAAAAAGGAAGCAGGTGTCTAACTAATATAATTGTTATAACTAGGGATGTTGTGGAGGTGGTGTTACCGGAACCGAAGCCGAAATCGGAGAATTGAAATTTGTTTTGACGGAACCGAAATCGGAATCGGAGGTGAACCATGAAATGTCGGGGACAAATGAGAACCTATGTTAAGACCGGGTTAGGTACACACAAATACATTGATTTATGACTGTGATACACAAATAAAAAGCCGGTGAGCTGGTAGTTATACCAGGGGAGGGCCCCGATCCCCGGAGGGATTCAACACGGAGCGATTGCCACTTGTCTAGGGAGACAAGTGGCAATCGCTCCGTGTCGAATCCATTTCTAAGTTCGATTTCGCCTTAACGATGTCGACCACAAAATGGTAAAAAAGTGACATCGACTAACATATCGATAAGTCGAAGTGTTGGTTCGATAAAATAACAACTTCTTGGCTATGGTTATCGAATTAAAACGTCAAATTTGATGTATAAACAACTACTAACAATTAGCGAATCGAAAACGTTTGACCACGTGACTTTTCGAAGGCATATGTCAGTTCCATACATTTCGGAGTTTCGAATTTCGTTATCGTTAGTGAGAATGTGACTTTGTCTAAGCCCCCAGCTCACGTTACTCCGCAATAACCTCCGCTTCAAATCAATGGGAACCGAAGCCTTTTTTTTAATTGCAATAAACTAGTGCTTGACTGCGATCCCCCCTGATGGTAAGCAATGATGCAATCGTTGATGGTGATATAATCGGACGGAAAGACTGCAGCCGGCAAACTATTCCATTCCCTCGATGTATTACGCGGTATAAACGACGAAGCAAAACGCTTATTACGGGCCGTAGATGTCTCAACAACGTAAGGATGGATATTTGCCGTAGGTACCGAAACCGAAGGTGAGAATTCAACCGAAAGTTTCGGTATATCGAACCGAAACCGGAACTCCGTAACATCTCTGGTTATACCACCTGCCTCTACAAGTCTGCATCTGCTATAACTAATTATAGAAACCACAGGAATTTCTAACTTCACCTTTCCTGCCTAACTTTAATTTAAACTAAGTAACCACAAATAGAGCATATTCATATAACGAGTTGCTTGGTAAAATCTTGTTTATGAAATGTTGCTGGTATTATATGACTATGACTGGTAATATTAGTCAGAACAGTCTTCTGGAGCCAAGGGTTGATGTGAAAGCGGGGCCCTGGAACTAAGGCAGGAAGGAACGGTGGGTCGTTTAGTCTGTAGAAGTCTGACACTGTCTCCCGCTACGCCACATCGCCATAGCACGTTATGGTAGAAATATAAAAAATCACTTCCCACTTTACGTGTAGGGGACCTCCCCTACACGTAAAGTGGGAAGTGAATTTTATAAAATGTTGTATTAGGGTACCTACCCTAATACAACATTTTATACCAATTTTTGTTTTTGCACTTTGTTGGCGTAGTTGATATTATACATATTGATACCAAATTTCAGCTTTCTGGTGCTAACGGTCGCTGAGATTATCCGAGGACGGACAGACAGACAGACTTGGCGAAACTCCTGCTTGCTCCTTAGCGGTTTCTTGTCGACTACGGGAACCTTAAAAACATACCTGTGTGAAATACGCCACGCTTCCAATTCCTTTGTTCTGACCACGTGATTGAGCGTTAAAATAACGTCAGAACAGAGGAATTGGAGGCGTGACCAACTGAAACCGTAGGACGTTAACGAAACCATCGTAACTTGGCTAGTGGGGCAGACTAGCAAACGATTCGTGTAAAGTTCTGTAAAAATCAATTAAAATGTAAAATTCAGCTACTCTGGAATTTGACTCCAACCTTTAACCTTTGAAGCAAAAGTATCTACCTACACAAAAATATTGTAAACATTCTTTGAAATCCAGTGCTTGTGTGCTCGTAAGTCCTTAGATAATTTTAATCTATACCCAGAATTGACCCTCAAAACGAAATCAGGCCAATGCACCAAATAATACCTACAATTCGATAATGCAATGATTAATTTACACTTGTCATTCGATAAAAGTATTATGTTTTCCGGTTAATCACCTAATCAAATCTTCACACCTTAAAAAAACATGTTGTGTATGACAAAACGATCCGAGTTTCATAACCTTCGTCTATGAAGGTGTTAATTTTTTTCTGTGTACCAAGGCTTATTGTCTTCGAGATGACCAGTTTAACTTGACAGACGGCAAAATTTTAAACTAAACAATATCTGAGAGATATTTGACCATCGCCTTTACACGTAGCGCTGCTGTGATATGTCAAGAAAAATTGGTCAGTTTTTGATTAATCGTAAATTTAGTTTACACGTTAAACTGCGGTAATCGTGAAGAAATTAACACTTATTGATTGAGTGCCTGCGACTGTTGCGACATTTGAGATGATGTGTTCAACCTTCTGACCTGAAGAGGGACAGGTTTCGAAGAATTCAGAACTATGGAAACTTCCGTTTTGTAAACATACTTTTGTAATGACAGTGATTGAATAGCCCAAGTGTTGTGGATAAATAAGTATTACTTTAAAGTAGCTAGTTAATTTATTGGTAATTTATTTTCAACATAAATTACTTACATGTATTTTAATTTTAGTTTCCGCCAGTGGCTTCGCTCGCGTGATAATGGAAAATTATCCCAAGGGTATACGATATGGTGACCGTTTCAGCCTCAAGCTTGAAGGAGTAACAATACACAGACACAATATACAGATATTTTCGCCTTTATAATATTAGTGTATTCCTTTACAAAATAATAAGCAAAATAAGGAAAAAATGGCGATCATAAACGAAATGTTGGTCAGCGAAAATATTTTTTCACTTGTGAAAACACTTTGCAGTGGAAACAGTAAGAAATACTAGCTTGCTTCAATCGTTGTCCATTATTGGACATAGAACTCTCCTAAGCAATGCATCGTTTTGCATTTGCCCGATGCCTTATTGAACTTATCTTTACCAACACTACACTCAATTTTTATATATGTGTGTGTGAGTAATAGTAGATTCAGTACGATTTTTAATAAATCTTAGTAGATTATAATATCTCTATACCTACATATGACATATGAAATCACATCGAAATTCAATAATTTCTAACATAACTGAGTCTTATTTAGTTAACAATTTCTCACGACATTTTGCAATTTTTCAGAGAAAAACCTTTACATCATAAGAGTTGGATACTGAAATTACATCTACACAAAGCTATGTGTACGAAAACAATCCTTATTCCGTCTTCATAAATTTTGTTTTTCATCATAGCTTTTCCTCATAGCTTTTGCGGTTAAATATCTGCAAGATGATTTTGAAGACTAAATACACCTACAAGTCTTCAAAGTCACCGACACCTAGAAGTCATAAATAATTATGAAGACGCATTAAAACATCCATATCTTATAATTATTTCATATTATCTTAACATTCAATCACACATAAACACGTTGCTCACACACTGTAGATCATCTTACTAGTCAATACGAACGGAGGCGTGGCCTAAACTAACTCACACAAGGATATGTATAAATTATAAGTATAAATGCGTAAACACTACAGAGAGAAAAAGATATTGTATTTGGCACACATACATACACACGTTGTAAAAACAACAATGTAGAAACTTAAGAGATACCTAAATAAAAACGAAAACTAACATTGTGTGTCTCTCAGCTGAGCCGAATAGGTCCAGCTGAGAAAAAAAGCAGATTGCTAAGAAAAATCCCATTTCCTAGCGGTTGCAAGATGTAGTCATCTAATGCAGTCTCATTACTGCTTCGCAAGAGGAGGTAACCACTTCCCATTCCCTCTCGTTTTAGACCGTGACCTCAACCAGGGTCTGGTGCAATAGATGCCGCTGCCGATCGCCTCCACGAGAACACGCCCAGTACTCTAATTCGCAAAAGAAGGCGACAACTTCCTCTGGTTTTAGACCGTGACCCTGAATCAGAATTGGGTGCAAGACGTAGCTGTCTCCGATCGCCGTCATGAGGACGCGGCGATGCTCAGCTTCACAAAAGGAGACGACCATTTCCTTCTCGCTCTGGACCATGGCCTGACCCAGGGCCGTTGATCGCCTCCACGAGGACACGGTGATACTCTGCCCAATCTCCAAATAGTCCCTTTGGATTTATCAATTAAGATCGATCCTAATTGCTGATTGGTAGCAAAAACAACAACAGCTTTGTAGGGTCGTCCCTTGACAGCCCCATGACCCAAAAAGCTTTAGATAAACTTCTCCCAGATTAGTTTATCAAATCTCACGACCGAATCAATAAACTGCAAATCTAATAACCACTAAGAGCTATCAATTAACTTCGATAGTAAAATACGCCATGAGCATACCATAAGCTTATATAATTAATTCTAAGCACTCAGCCTCACTCGTAATAAACTCGAGATAACTACGTTATTATTGATCAGAACCTTGGTTTTATATATTGCTAGCTTCAGCCAGCGGCATCACCCGCGTGGAAAAAGTTTTCCCCATATACAAATGTTTATTCTACGAGTAAATATAATTCCAGGACGACCTATCCTTGTGCATACACTAGTAACACACACAGAATTTTTTACCTTTATAATATTAGTTCATTAAGCCCCAAGAGGATACCGGTGTCCGCACACCTATTGTCTTTTAAATGGGTCTGTAATTAAAGTAAATAGTTGTTCTATGTTGGGCACACGGCTACTTATGCCGATCTAGGTGCGTCGTTTTTTATAGCAACTAGACTTGTAGAGTTAAGGCAGATTTACATTGAGTCAGTAGCTGTCGTCAGTGCTGGCGCCGAAAACTGACGCGTACTATTTACAAGCAGTCAGTAGTCGAAGATATTTCTTTTGGTGTACACACGTTTGTAAAGTCAGTGCGGAAAAATTATTTCTCAAAAACAGCAAAGAATCAAAGAATTTTGTGCAATATTCTGCAATGCTGTTGCACACATTTCTTTATTTCTATAATTTTGTGATTTGAAATCCCATAGGCATTAATTATCACGGTATAGTTGTACAAGTTTTAAGTTTTCCGTGTCGCTCAATTTTCGTGTCATTTTGTGATCCGGTACGACGAATCGTGGTTACCGTACAACAGAGCGGCAGCAACTGACTTGGGCAATTTACACGATGTCAGTAGCGCTGGCGCGGGTGGCGGGGGAGTGGACTGACGCCGAAAATATTGCAGCGCGAATATTGAAGTCAGTACTGACGTGACAGTGCTGTACTGACTTAAAATCAATTTACACTATAGCAGTGCCAGGTCAGCACTGACTCGTCAGTGGACTGACGTCAGTTACTTACTCAATATAAATCTGCCTTTACATTAGTTCCACGCCATGCGAAGCGAATCCACGTACAAATCAGGCGTGGCAGGCATGTGCAATGAACTAATGTAGTTCCCGCTTTAGTGTAATGTGACTAGAGACCCGTTTCAGTTGCGATCTTCGAAATCATCCATATTGCTCTTCTACTAATATTCATATATCAATATCGTTTGTCATGAACCACCCTGTCTATCGGTGAAAGCCGTATGAAAAATTGAAAATCCGGCCAGTGGTTTTTGATTTTATCATAAGCCTACAGACAGACAGCCCTGGTAGGGACTTCATATACCTACAAGGATAAGAATATATATGTATCTCAATACTTATTTACTGATCAAAGCGGCCGCCCCTGAATAACTAACTGATATGAGTATGTAAAGACCAGTATATTCTTAGATAGATGGTTCGTGGATAATTGCAAACATAATCATATACATGATTGTGTTTGTTAATAACCATGAGAACCACGAGTATCCTACATTAGTAATAACTGACCGTATTTTTATTTAAATCCTTTATTACGGTTAATGCTACCTAACTTTTTCTAATTGTGCTAGGACCGGCTTTTTAGTTCTGAGGTGGGAAAACATTTAATGACTTCACGTGCTCTAGAGTGGAAAGGGCGAATCAGACTATTACTAATGATTCTTATCAGAAAAAGCCTGACACACGCACCGCCCAGTTCGCGAGAAGATAGCGAAGATAGCACGTTGGGATCTTGACTCCGATTTCCAGCCACCGTAGGCTTGCGGATGGCGAGCAATAGATAGCTTGTCGTCCGACCGTCCGATAGGCGATAACCGTCTGGACCGAGTCCGAGTCGTCGATGGCATTTTATATTCCACTCGCGCCTCAAAGTAATATCAACACATCGTAGGGCCCCAGCAAGATCGAAGCCTACGAACCATGGTTTATGCGAAAAGGAACCCCAAGACTCTGGAACGAAGTCAGAAAAGCTCTAACATGCCCTTTCGCACCGCCCTAGAGTGCAAGATGTCTTTGGTTGATTACCCCCCTTAAAAAAAACATAAAGCTACAGATAATTTTGGTGTCTTTTGTGTGGTTTAAAATCATCAATCAGTCAAGATGTCTTCCGATCAAAACACAAAAGGTACTCAATCAATCAATCATACGCAACAATTGTAAGTCCTTCAAAGAGTTTCAAATGAGGTAAGTCAATATTAAAAAATTTGCTAATCGTTTACCTACTTAACTCAATTAAGCAAATCAATCAACAAACTTATATTTGCTTTGGACGTTACACGGAAGTCATATGAATTGGTGCTGTAAATATTATTGTATTGATGCATAATATTAATAAATTAAATTTTATATTAAATTAACGTGATCGCAAAAAATATTTGCTTAACGATTTCTCTGTGAAGCTGTAGTATTTTTTTAAATTTATTTATTGTATACTAAAATTGTTTGTGTATACGACAGGATAGGTACCTACGTAGAAAAGAAAACTATTAGGTAGTAAATATGTTGTAGTTGACTGATTGGTACAAAAAACAATTTCTTTGTATAACACATTTTATAAACTATTGAATTTTAATTAAGTAGATACAAATACAACTAAATGGCAAGGAAAATATTGTGAGGAAACCAGCTTGTCGTGGTAATATCCCCTTTTTGGGGAGTGACTGGATAGACCTCACGATGTCCTAACCTTCCATATGACGCAGTTTCTCAGCGAACATGGCCAGTTTGGGAAGTTTCTGTAACGGATTCGTGCTATTTTGGTCTATTTTTCTTAGCTATAAGTACTCCATGTACTAAATAAATAAAGTGTCGTCCAGGTGTCGTCGCTGTGTGGGCCGCCCGGGGGACACGGTGGAGCACACGGTGGAGTAATACCACCATGTGCTGCCATAGCAAAGTAGGAAACCGCAGGCCTGAAGCAACGGCGCTCACATCCCAGCCGCCGACTGGATTCTTATCCTGATTTCCGGTTACCGTAGGCTCGAGCTTGCGGACGGCGAGCAATGGGAAGCTCATTGAGGCAAAAATCTCTAAAAAAAGCAATATAGCTCTATTTCTAGTTCCTATTTCCAGTAAACTGATTCCGGTTTCAGAATAGCACTGATGTAGATAAGTACTAAAAATCATGTACACCTAGCCTAATCCTACAAACAACTCAATCACTTCATTCAACAATCAATAAGCAATTTGCCACGAAATAAGGAACTAAGCTCGTACTTTCAGTTAAGCATTACCTTGTAAACGATTTTTCAACACGTAAAGCCTTGGCATTTAAAAGTGAACGAAGATACGACACATTAGGTCCGTGGTAGGCACGGCTAAACAGGATTGTAACGTGTGTTAAACCGATTATTGAAATCCAATAGGCCGTTTAAGAAATTACGAAACGAAATAAAAATCATAAATAAGTATTGTAGGTACTTGTACTCGTATGTCGACGGAGCACTTGGGTTAAGTAGAAGTATAAAACTATGTAAGTAGGTATATAATTTAAGTAAGTACTTATAGGTATCTACTTATAGGTATATTTTGAGATGCGTCACCGATATATATGGTGGCCATCTCACCCAGACGCACTAAATGTTTTAGGAAAACCATTCATAGTGCGTAAGCACAGCTAAGATGTAGAATTCCCTTCCGGATTCTGTGTTTCCTGATAGTTACAAAATCTTCTCTTCAAGGCTCTTCTTCTATAGTTACTCAAGCCCTAGACGAACGCTTGTTCGCACTCACATTGTTTTTCTATTGTGTCTTTAATGACGGTCAACGAATTAGTCAAGAATGCGAACGTGCTCCAGCGTGGTTTTTTATTAGGTGACAAAAAATGGTATAGGAGGGTTTTAGGGGGGAAAACGAAAGCTTATTAATAGGTAATAAATAATAAGAAAACAACAATCCTCTGCATCAGTAAGCATGTAAGCATTTGTCTCTGGGGTTTTTGCGAAACAGTCACCACTCCAAATCATGGCATGACCCAGGGCCTCGCGCAAGGAGTTACCTCCGCCTTCCTAACTGTATTAAGGTTTTTCAGCCAAACAAAAAAAAAACTGGGCAATTGTTCTTTCGCAACTTCAAGGGACTGCAGATTTGAGTATACGGTTTTGACAGACATACAGACAACAAAGTAGTATTAAGATAAAAGGTTCCATTTTTTTCCTTTTGAGGTACGGAACCCTAAAAACGCTGTTGAATATCAGTACATTTAACATGGAGCATCTATCTGTCCGTTCTTCCCAAACTCAGTCCTTGGGTAACACGATACCTCTTGGCAAGATTGGTGATCCTGGCTTCTGACATTCCGTAACGATTATCAACGCTCTACAAATGACAGATGAGAATAGCGGCTTTTTGGTGAATCCCTAAAATAATATGTCCCGCGAGTAAGGCGAAAGAGAGAAGCGTATCTGACTTTTACCGACTAAAACTCACCACAGCTAGGCGCAACTGAAGTAAGGTGTACTTCGCGTTTAAGAACCACGGTAGGTAACTCTTTCAAACAAAACCTGCTCCCTTTACAGAATAACAGACTGGTTCTAAATTCGGAGTTAAAAATTTATTAATCCTCACTTTGATGCCTTTCTGTTTACAAACCTTAAACCCAAAGTAGGGATTTTGTTTTTTTCTGCATCATGCTAATCTATTCTAGAACAATAGGCCACTGCGTCGATCAACCAAGTAGAGATTAAGGCGGTTCACCCACTGGAGATGCGTCCCGCCGCGGTTCGCGGAGCGACGGATAAAGCACGCGGCGACTGAGGCGCAGATCTGCCTTACTCAGTGGTGTAATTTGTACGAAATCAAAAAAAATTGTACGGCAGATTGGCAGTAACTGCGTGCGGGGCGCCTTCCCGCGCATTTCCGCGTCGGCAGTGTGTTGTGCTAGGCGTGATTTCTATATAAATTGAGATACTTGCATACAATGGTAAAATCTGCCATCCCACGCAGTAAGTTTAGCTTCCAAGGAAAACCTCGAGCTAGAATAAAATAAGATACAATGGTCTAAATAGTTACACATAAGCTGTCAAGCAGGATCTCACTATAGATTTAGTAATAAATTACTATACACGAAAAAATTAATGGCTTAACTTTTTTTTTATTATGTCAAACGCGTATATAATTAACGCCTACGCAGCTTCCTCTAAACTAGCTACTTTAATTAATTATACTTAAACAACTGATATTTAAAAGTAGAAAGGTTACTAATTGATTGATGTTTAAGTCAAGTTTCAAGGGTTTATATTAATAATCTGTAATAAGATATGCCCAGAAGATGAAAATTAATTTGTAACCAAACGACAGATGGTATGCAGAGGTAGCTACGTTATTGGGTTATTTATAACTAACATTTTACCCGTGACTTTGTCTGTGCAGGTTTAGTAATTTTCCTATTAAAAAAACTCTTTTCATCTTGTTTGAAGGGAAGTTTTGATATGAAGAAAATACGTAGATATTTTACAACAGGTAAAAAACCAGTAAGAATGATAACAGTATGCCTCACGACTACGCCAAAATTTTAAAAATACATACATTAACTTTTTATTTACCTATCGATTTTGTGTACTTACTAGAGGATATAAAATAATAAAATATACTTTAACAAGTAATTACATGTTCAGGGAATTCCCTAATTAAACATTCGGTAAAATTCACTTATGCACGTTTTGTATTGTACTTTCATCTGTGTGCTGAGTGAGAGTTGTTTTTACGTTAACTTTTTGGGGTACAGAACCCTAAAAAAGGATGCACAAACTGAAATATGACGTCACCACGAGTCCACTACTAATAGTGGACTCGTGGTGACACCTAAGTTTCTGCGAGTACAAACGAGTACTAGCGCTATCAGCATCGATTTTTAAATTCAAACTCAGCTGGAGCTGAAATGACTTTTTTTTTCTAAAATTGACCTTTAGTACCTATAAGGAGATGATATCATTAGTGGCGCCGAACACTTGATAGATTAGTTATAATAAAATCTGCACAATACATAAACACGAGATTATTATGATGTCATATTTATTAATAGGCCCCAGAGAGATAGACAGTTCAACAAGTATCTATTTAGATACTTACGTTTAAATGCTCTACTTGGTTCAATCAAAGGAATTTATGACTTACAGTTTAAGTGCACCTATGTTCTCCTGTCTCTAAAAGATATAGTGGCTACCACTTCAGATTTGTCACGAAATTTGTACAACAATAATGTTGCGGAGACTGGACGGACGTAGAAGTCGTGAAACATGTCTAAAAGCGGTATTTACTGCACAACTACAAAATTTAATGTTTTTGTACAAATTACAAGTATTTTATGTTCGATAGAATGCTTATCGAAATGATTGTATGGACTTAGTAATTCGTACATAAATGTATTATTTTATCACCCAGTGTAATTTTATAAACTGTATGGGTCTTGAGTAAGATTCGTGGAACGGACAGTTACTTATTAGATATGTACTTAATAGGTACTTACACAAGATTTTTTCAAAGTCTAAACCCGTGCCCGGTTGACTTATCTCCGGTCTTAGATATTTCCTTAAAAGTGCAGGTGGTTGTGCAGGATTGGGCAGCATTGCAGGTGTCCTGTTTAAAGGCATCACATTGGCGCTGTGTCAGAGGTGGGACGAGGAAGCCCCACATCCTATCACCATGATGTCTTAATCTTAACTCAGAATAGGTATATGCAAATTAAAAGAAGGTTTTTGGCGGCATTTTTACGAGTGCAGTTCAGCTTCTGTAGAATGTAAAATTGGCATGGTTTTGTATCTTAAATATCTGCGCAACTAAACTATATGTGAAATCACTGAAACAGGCGAGATCTCGGTAAAATGGAGCTTTTAGTAGTTACTACCACAACAAAGCTTACCGAGAAGGCTGACCCTATACATTAGTATCCAAATAGTGCAAAAACATCAGAGTGTGTATATATTCGGGTTCTAACATCACTTAAACTGACTGAAAAATTAATGGCGACTTCATATTAGCGCTGCGAATTCAAGAATAAACTATACAAGTCCTACCCCGCGAAAACCGTCCACATTTACCTGCACGCCTGTTTACGAAGCTTCAGCTTAATCTGGAGCCGAAATAATACTTTACAAACTTGAAACTGGCTAAATGCACAAACAGTAAAAAAAACAAATAAAAAACTGGGCAAGTGCTAGTCGGACTCGCACACAGGGACGGACTCCCGTACCAATTGCAGTTTAGCATTTATGAAGTTTTAAAAAAGACTACTTACTAGATCTATCTTAAACTAATTTTCGGTGGTAGTTTGCATGTAATGGTCATACCTATATTTTTTTTAGTTTTATCATTCTCTTATATTAGAAGTTACAGAGGGACACATTTTACAACTTTAGAAGTCTCTCGCGCAAACTATTGAGTTTAGAAAACAATGACATTAAGGTTTCTTCAGATACCCCATATGGGTTTGATGAAAAAAAAATTTTTGATTTTCAGTTCTAACCCAACTAGCACAAACTGGTTGCATAAGGGCTTTGGAGCCAATCCGATTATTCCCAAAGGCGCCAAGCTCAAGCGCCAGAGCGTGCACTGCAGACCTTATGCAGCAGCTTTGGAGCAAAAGGGGCACAACTTTTTGCAACCTATAGTTCCATTAGAACTTCATTATAGTGGCATATAAGCGCTAAAGGTGCGGCAACTAATAATTAACTCAACACTAACGCTCTTGTGGCGCTCATTGAATGAACGACAGGTTTAACTGAACGAATAAAATATCACTGATCATTCACCCTGTCATATTTATTAAATACATCTGTTGTTCCCGAGTCAGACATTACTGAATATAAATAAATAATAAGTGAAGTAAAGGTAAGTGTTTTTGAGCTATATTTTGTATTATATGCAATTGACTACAAACGCAGATCAGTTTATCGTGCATATAGTTGATATTATTGAAGTATTTTTAACGCGCCTCAATAATTACCTCAGATTATCGTAAAATATGTAAAATATTATTATATACAGATTTTTATATCACATCCCTATACGATATTGAAATTACATACTTGACTACATTTGTATTTAGTAAGTTACTGGTTCTATATTTAGTTATATTTGACTATAAAATGAGATAAAAACCTATAAATTTTTCATGTACTGATAAATCATTGTTTTGTAAACATGTCGTCTATGAGAAGCAGCTTTAACTTGCAACTTCAACCTTAAGACTTCCTCTCTGCGTGTCATAGCGCTAAGTTTCACTCTTCTGAAGGTGCAAGTAATACCTATACCTACCACTAATGCAGTTCAAGTCTTTGGAATCACTTTTATTTCGTACTTACTGCAGATATCGAGTCACACTAATGGTTATTTATTTAGAGATCCGTAGAACTTGTTGAAAACCCTAAAATACGATGATCATTTGTAGCCTCCTCTAGATTTTTCGCTCTTTCAATTGTTTAACACTTACTATGTCTTACTATGTTTTCAGAATGCGTTAAAAATAATTTAAACTTATAATGAACAACAAAATATGCAAGAACTTTCTATCTGTCCTCTAAGTGGGAAAAACACGGAGTATTACACTGGCCGAACAAAAAAAGTAAAAAATTATGTAAAATAGAAGATTGAACTCCACAACCAAACTGGACTAAAATAAACAGCATTGTTAAAAGGAACAGTATTATGTCGTACGAAATTGTTGATAGAAATGTATATTACCTAGTTTCATTATTTTAATAATAAATGGGTCAATTTGCCAATAAAAGAAGTTCATTTTATCTCAAATATTTGTTTTATTTCAATTCACCAAGACAATGATACAAGAGGCGCTTCGATTGTACTTGTTATGTATGTAGTAAAGAAAAAACATAAATTCGATTCATGTAAACTGATGTATAGTAGTAAGTTGATGTATAGTAACGAAGTAGTTGCTTTTGCTTTTGAAAATATTAAGATAAGAGGAGAAGATCGATGGTCAAAAGCATTTACTAAATTATCAAATTTCTTACAATAAATATGTATTTGATTTTCTTCAAATTTGATACATATCACCTTTATCACTTCTTTTTTAATATTTCGACATACCTACTCTAGTTTATATTCAGTATCGCTGTCCGATTCCAGTCTAAAAGAAAGAAACAATAAATTACGCGAAGAAGGGTATTTTACTTTATTTTTATAATATGCCACAGTTTTTATAACTCCGTTATCAGTTATTGAGAAAAAAAATCTACGGGACCCTCGCTTGATTCCTCTAAAAATAGCAAAATGTCTTAAAATGAGTAGGCAATGGCCATTACTCTCCTGTTTCTATTATGAAGCCTTAATGTCGCTATTAGTAAAACAGACGATCAAATTCCTACTTAAGTCTGCGCAAAAGAACAAATCACTTCTGCAATAAAACTTTCAGTGGCAGAACAGTGATAAATATATCTTTTATACGGTTCCGTTAAAAAGTCTGCAATTAAAGTCTTTATGCAGTTCTGAAGCGTACAGCAGAAGCAATAGAAGCTTTTTAGCAGCATTAAGCTTTAACATAAGTACATGTTTTAACTCTCTTTTAAAGTTATAGACGCCTAATTTGTCTAAAAGTGATCTCTTATAAAACCTAGAGTGGCATTTGGTTAAGTTTTGCTGTCCCTAGTGATATTTACAGCTATGAGCCGTTACGGAAGCAATAGTAGAACTTAAAAACACTTTCTGAACCCCTAAAGCGCTACTGTACAGCTAACACATGCAAAGTAGGCTGCTATTTCCACTAGTGCGCTAGTTGGGAAGTATGGGGAACCCCAATTTTTTATTTTATTTTTGTGTGAAAAGCTTAATGCGGTTCACAGAATACATCTACTTACCAAGCTTCAACAGTATAGTTCTTCTAGATTCGGCAAAAGTAGCAGTGACATACGGACAGACAGATATGTTACATATCTATAAGGGATCCGTTTTTTGCCATTCGACTACAGAACCCCAAAAACTTAAAAGAAAAATAAGTAGATGAAAAATCTTTAAAACGGATCTCCAAGCTTGAAAAACATAACCACTTCGTGCATAGTTCAATGTTAAGCATGCACTATAAGAGCCTTCAATTGAATAAAGTAAATACAAAGCTCTTCGAGTTGTGTACTATCACATTACTCGATCGTTCTTGAATACGGAATATTACTTAATTAGGTATTTAATGTAAGTTTTATGTCTATGAATAAGAATTTTATTATGTTTGCATTTCGTTAAGAATTAAATAACGATAATGATAATTAGAGAAGACACTAGCGGGTACCAATGGCTAGTGTTACCCGCGTCTTTGGTTACCTGTGGGTGGGTTATATGTAGCGTGATTTTATCTAGCCTTTTTCAATAAGTAAAAATGTTCTTGTATCTGTTTGTCGAAAGCGAAAAACTCAAATACCGAGGAATAGATTCTCATAGGTACACTTTTTAGCAACAGATAGAGAAATTCATGAAGAAACTGTAAGGCATACATGTATACCTATTAGGTATACTTAGTAGAGAAAAGCTGATGCTTATTATAAACAAATCACTCTTTAAAATTATTTTTTATACCTTTTATGACGTAGGCGATTCGGTACTACGAGAGAATTTTCTAAAATAAAATTTGTAAGGGAAAACCTTATTTGAATATATCTAGTTATCCTTTTTTACGCGAGTGATGCTGCAGGCAGAAGCTAGTATATAAATAATATTAGATAAAGTAACAAATTGGTCGATGACATCGGTATACAAAATTATTCAAAAACTGGTAGTCAGATCAAACGCATTACAAATACAGAAGCCAATTAAAAATTTATAGTCCTCAACATAGATTAAAAGAGGCGAATCGTAGGTTGTAATTCGATATTCCGAAATAATTTTTGAATTTTCTTTCTATCGCAGTTCTTAAGAGCGGCCATCGACATAATTAAAGAATGTGTTTGTCTATCTAAATAAAATATAGGTCTATATAAAATATAGGTAACCTATGGCAACAGACACGTTCATAGAAACTATTTGTCAAAAACTTACAAGTTTACAGCGCTCTCACAATGCGTGAACGTCAAAACTGCACTAATGTCATCAATGTAAAGGTGTATGGCCTGCAGATCACCGAAGTGAAGTAAAATCACTGTACGGTACGGCTAAACGTAAGTGTTAGTAAGTACGTAGTACATTATATCGATAACATCGGCCGGCCAAGCCTAAGTAAGTACATTTTCAACTGCACTTAAGCAAATATTTTGGATAGAATTTTAAGGATATTATCGAGACTTCTATAGATATGAAAACATAAACTTGTGTAGAACTAATCCAGTAATGACCTCTGAAAATCTGCTATTTTGCGTAAACTTCGTCTCTCCAGAATGTAGTCTATACTCATTATTAAAAATATAAAAAAGTCCATCTTAATCAATAAGGGATTAAAAAAAAGACAAGTATTTCCTGTAACAAGTTTTGTCAAATATTCGTGCAAGTCACCAAATTACCGAATGGCAATAGAATTTTCAGGCATTTCACTTTTTCTGTGTTTCGTTTTTGTCAAACATCGCGTTGGATTACGTTGTATGAGGCAACGAGCTTTCAAACCATGCTTGACGTTGACTATCGGTATGTGGGGAAGGGCCGTCTTAAATTTTAATAATTATTCTTATTATTCTTTAATAATTAGTCTTCTTGCTGTAGTCCTTCCTTATCATCTTCTTACAGCTGTATATCATAAGTCCTTTTTCAATTGAATGGTTTTTTCTTCGACCATTGTACTCGATTTGCGATAAAAGTAGACATTAAAACTAACCATTTTACAACCGATTTTGACTTCTACTCCGTAGGGATAAAGATGACATTAAAAACAATAAAGTGGATATAATATCAACTATTTACTACAGCCGCTATTTATCATAGCAATAACGCAATAAAAGTCAAAATCGTTTGAACGGACAGTAAGAAGGTTTGTTTAATTGTCTAATATTAACGCGAATGGAGTAGGTATAGGAACTTAGTGGAATGCGGAGCTTCGAAATTTGGCTACTAAGACTATTCAATTCAAAACCTAAAATTAGACTAACACTACTCAACATCGTGAACGACACACGATCCAGAATTGCGGGGGCAGTGTTCCGGCCTAACATGAATGCAGTCCAACTTTACAATCACTTAAACGTGGACGTCATAGCACACAAACATGACTGTACACAACAACGCCATCGGTCAGCAGTGAGCTGGATGTAGTCACGTGATGACTAAGGACCCAACCCACGGACAAAAGGACCTGGTCGGAACAGGTCGTGACCGTGACTCAATCCTTCGATGATGTAAGCCTTCGTAATTGATTCGATGATTCGTTTGTATAGTGTTTGGATGCTGGTCGATAATTTATCGATAGTTGTTAGTCCTTCGAGTGTTTTTTGTTCTCAGAATATCGATTTTTGGTGACGGAGATTTTTTTTTTCTGGAATGATGATGACTAAATCCTGATCTTCCCTGGTCTTCACATGTTGTTCTTCTTTACAAAGTTACCAAACTTATTAGATAATCGTGTAGGTATTTGTATAAGCTTTTTGGAATGGGACATCGTCAAATAACTTGGTATCTACTCTCACCCTGGGTAGAGCGAGAGAAAGTGACAGAATGCGCCTAAAACCCACACTTGTTCCTCGATTTGCCCTTTGCGTTCCAGGATAGCGTTGACTCTTTCGAACAATCCCGCAGTCATTTGTGTAAACCTTAAAATTAATTAAACTAAGCTAACTATGTTTAATTAATTATTATTATTATTAAACATAGTATTTCTCTATAGAAACATGAGCATTCCGTCTTGTTTAAGGATGGTCTATCCAGATAATCCTAGCTGCCACGATATGCCCTAGTTTTATTCCAAGTACTCATTCTGTTTCGTCCATCTTTCGCAGTTTTACACTAACTCCTAAATAACTTCCTAAGTTTCAGGTGCATTGCGTTCGCGCCTCGAAAAATTGAACACCATTTAAGTGATGTCAATCTTCACTAATTAAAAACGCATTTTCTATTGGCAACGTTTCCATTAACGTCATTTGTTGATGACAATAGAGTACCTACCCGAGTACTTAAAATCATGATTGTGTAACTTATGCAATTTGATTGCTTACGAGATTTGCGACATTAGATTTTATCGCCAAATTGTTGTGACCTTTGGCCCTCCTAGTTGTAAAACCAGGTCATGTGTGTGTTTATGTCCTTCGTTCATGGGATTTCGTCGAAACTTCTAGGTGAGACAAGGTTTTCGGAAATGTTTTCACGTACCTAATAACAAGTGAGTACTTAGATACTTATATAAAATTTTTGCGATGTTCCTATTAGAAAACATATCTACTGCCTATTTATTGCCTACATAGGTAATGACGATTTAAAAGTAGAAGTCAAAACTAGACAATATTTAGCTATGATTGCATATTCCTGTGATGCTAATTCAGATAACTGATAAATCGACTCACCTGAAACCCGAGACCGTATCGTTAAGAAGACAGACAGGATTGTAACAAGTGATTACTAACACCAATTACCTACCTAGAGCGCAGCTTTGAGTCATAATACACATGTAAACATATGATGAATCTTGAGCATAGAACATGCGAGAAACTCGATATCGGCAAGTTACAGAAGTGTTGTACATCACTTTATAACTAACCGCAGAGTTAGCACGTCAGATGTAATGAGCGTTCGTCACTTGTGACATCACGACTGTTACCGAATGGAGATGACATGGAAAGTGAGTTACGCCTATTATATTAAATACGTAGATCACGATGCGTAACTGATCGGTAGAAATGTGTGAGTCCTCGACTCCTGTTGACGCGTTTAGCGGAAAATTTTTAGAACAACATTCGTGCGTTGTGAAAAGGAAAATAGGTGCTCGTTGTACTAAGCACTATTATGATTAAGTATAATTACCTGCAGTTTAATGTTTCCTCATAAAACTATATTTACGACATACATGACCTTGGCCTGATGAGGTTAGTTAAAAATATAAAACCACTGAAACAACATTAAATTCCACAATAGAAAACACAGTGTCATTAATTAATTTTTATGCTGAGGACGCATCATGCTACCTGCCACTTGAGTTATTGTTCTAAGCCAGTGGTTCCCAATCTGTGGTCCGCAGCAGTAAAAATGGGGTCAGAAGGCACTAAAGATCTATAAATTCTAAACTTTTCAACTAGAAAGAAATGAATACCTACTACGTCTGTTTCTATCAGAAACGTTACGTTTTCTATGATAAAACCCATTACTTTTGATATTGAAGTATGATCATGCTCCAAGTTTTAAATTTTTGAGTCACCATCAGTACCAGCCTACGTCAGTTGCAAGTTATTGTGGTTTTTTTTTATGGTAGGTAGAGGATTTCAGATTGTCCATGTAAAAAAGCACTATGACTTGAGATAAGTATAAGAAGACCTAAAATATTTAAATTTTCTTCTGGATTTCTGGTTCCTGTTCCCAATAATTAGACCAAAGTGGTCCTTAGTCAAAAAAAAGTTGGGAACCGCTGTCGTAGACATTAAAATTTTTTTATAATGTAGGTACATACTCAAACTTGGACGTAATGACATTTAAAAGAAGGCGGATTTATTAATGAAATAAATGCAATCCGACAGTGTAGCTGTAATTAATAAAGCCTTAATGAATCAATGATCGATTAAATTATGAATTATAGTTTCCTTGCTACTACGCATATGCATAAGCCGACTCGTATAAATAAACGTTGTTTGTCATTTTATGCGCGTTCTAGAGACGCTTCATTACTTTTTTAGAATTTCCGCATTACATTATTTATTAACGAATAAATATGATGTTCGGGACATCTTCGTAAAATGCCAAGGCGTACTAATTAAATGTTTGGTCTTCCGAGTCAGCAAATTAAATTAAAAGCTCACGACGCTTTTAATTAATTTAGTTAATTAATCATCATTTCAGTAGAAAGTCGTTATTTTTGGACATAATAGGCAAGTGTCTCCTTCGGCCGGTCCTGTGCGTCTCGCATCAATCGGATTTCCACAATCCTCCCCAGATCATCGGTCCTCGTCATTCCAGAACATTCAGTCCCTCAACCATATGTTCTGCGAGTACCAGTGCTAAATTTGGCAATTTGTTTTTTGACTAATTTGGTAATCTCGGTATGATAACTCTCCTCGATAGCTAGAAAATATTGCATACTGTACTAATGTTTAAATTCCACTGGTTTTTGGCCTTTGTAAGTGTGTAGTTACTAAGGTAGTTAATACCTAAGTAGTAATTTGTGTGAGACCATGGGTGAGACAACTCCACCTCGGTCATACGACCTTAGGCAAACGTTTAAACCTCCTAATGGTTTCACCGAGTTGTCGGTGAGCCTCTCTTCTGGACACGAGTTACTAAAGCTAACATGAAACACTTTAAATGCCTGTGCGCCCAACGCCAAGATAATCTCCACAAGTGGGGGTTCTCGGACGGTTTCGATCTTCAGTCCGACAGACCACGTTCCACCTACTAACTTGTGTGACCAGTTCACGTAGCGATGTAAAGACAGCATATGCGAGTGATGTTATGTTATGTTATGTCTGAGTATGGTTTCCGCACTTAATCTTGTGTAGACCATTGTACGTGAGCCATAGCGGCCATAATCTCGTGGGCTTATTCCAACCAGCCCACTTCTCTCCAGAAGCTGATTATGCCTTTCAGGTTTTTCAGGGCGTCAATAAGGGAGTTCGGTGTGCCTATGGTTCGTGTGCGTATGTCAGTAACACCTGTGCAGTCCAGGAGCACGTGGGCAATTGTCTCCTCCTGCCCCAAGCATGCTCTGCACAGGGGGCTGTCCGTAATGCCTATTGTGTGAAGATGTTTATTCAGTGTACAGTGTCCAGTGATAGTCCCCGCCACCAGGCGCAGGCTGCCTCTGTCAAGTCGTATGAGTTTTTTAGTGAGGGCTTTGTTAAGGTGTGGCATGACTTCTTTCGTTTGCCTGCAACCTGGTGTCGAGGACCACCAGTGTTCTGCTTGGATCTGTGTGTATTCGCTTAGCCAGCCACGCAGCTGACCGAAGGGGACCGGCACGATGGGTTCGGGTCCGAACACCGCCGCACCAGATCCCCTCCTGGCCAGTTCATCCGCTGCGTCGTTACCCAGCGAGTCGCTATGTCCTTTAATCCACTGTAGCGTAACAGTGTTTCGTTTTGGCTTCGTGATTCTTTCTAGTGCAGAGTGGCATTCTTGTATGATTCTCGAGGTGTAAGAGTTATTATTCAGTGATTGCAGGACTGAGGCACTGTCGGAGAGTATCCGGATGTGCATGTCCGTTACGTTTCTACTTTCTATGGCGTGGGCTGCTAGGATTATGCCAACACATTCCGCCTGATAGACGGTGTTGAATTTACCTAGCGGTCTGGATATTTTAATATTGAGGTCGTTGGAGAAGACTCCAACCCCAGTGCCAGTAGCAGTCTTTGATCCATCTGTGTAGATCCTCAGTTCGTTTGGACTTGAATAGTCATACAATTCCTCTGTTAGATTAACGTTAAAGTTCTTTTGGAAGTTATACGCCTTTGGAGCTTTGTCGCTAGGTGATGCCATCATCGGCTGTCGTTTAATAGCGTCTTCCATTATGCGTATGTGTTTGATTCGGGAGTCTTTATTTAGGGTGCCTGATATGCTGAGCCTGAAGGCTGCTAGGGCAGCCTCTTCCTGCACTATTAAATGCAATGGGGGCAGCCCCAACATCGCCTGCAGGGCAGCCGTGGGTGTGGTTCTCATGCTGCTAGTGATCGCTACACAAGCGAGTCGCTGCAGTTTTTCTAGTTCTTTTTGGGCTGTGCTTAGTTCGGTCCTGGGCCACCTGACTAGAGAGCCGTATGTGATTATTGGTCGGATTACAGTGGTATATAGCCAGTGGGTGACCTTCGGGGCTATACCCCAGTTTCGGCCTAACATGCGTTTGCACTGCCACATGGATATACTAGCTTTTTTGGTGATGTACTCGGTGTGTTTTGCCCAGTTCAACTTTTTGTCTAAGTAAACGCCCAGGTACTTGACTTCAGTTGATAGACTAAGGGTAGTTCCAAAGAAGATTGGCAGTTGTAGTGCCGCCAATTTCCTTTTTTTGGTGAAGAGAACCAATTCGGTTTTAGTGGGGTTTACAGTCAGTTGGTGCTCCTTGCACCAGTCCTCTACTATTTTCAAGGCCTGTCGCATAAGATTGCATAGAGTATTTTCGTGCGTGCCATTTATTATGATGGTTATATCGTCGGCATAGCCTACGGCGAAGTAACCCTTAGTGTTTAGTCTTTTGACGAGGTTATCTGCAACTAGGTTCCATAGCAAGGGCGAGAGGACACCCCCTTGGGGGCAGCCTTTCGCTACCATGGCCCTTGTAGTGTTATTTATGTTTACTTGTACTGCTCTTAAGCTGAGCATATTTGTGATCCAGCCACTCAGAGTCGGGTCAACACCGTGACTTTCGAGTGCTGTGCTGATGCTTCGGAATGTAGTCTTATCGAAGGCTCCTTCGATATCAATAAAGACTGCCAAGGAGGACCCTTTGTGATCTATAGCGCATTCAATTTTAGAGATCACGCTATGTAGTGCAGATTCTGTGGATTTACCTGTGGAATAGGCATGTTGCTGCTTATGGAGCGGTCTCTCCAGGAGAGGTCCGTCCCGAATATATCTGTCGCAGAGCCTTTCCAAAGTTTTCAGTAGGAAGGATGTTAGGCTTATGGGCCTGTATGCCTTGGGTTGTGTATAATCAGTTTTGCCAGGTTTTGGGATGAAAATAACTTTCACCTCTCGCCATATGAGTGGTACATATCTGTGTGCTATGCAGGCACAGTATATCTCCAACAGCCACGGCACTAGGGAGTATTCGCCCCATTGCAGTAGTGCCGGAAAGACACCGTCTAATCCTGCCGATTTGTACGGTTGGAAGGTCCTAATGGCCCACCTAATTCGGTCTTCTGTTACTACATTGTGAGCTCTAGACCAATCAAGATCAGTTGGGGTATGTTCTGATACGCTTGCCCATGATCTGTCCTCTAAGAGGTTGCAGTCCGGGAAATGCGTTTCCAGTAGAACCTTACTGGTCTCATGGTCTGTTTGTGTGTAGCTGTTGTCTGGTTTTTTCAGCACACCAAGGGTACGTTCTTGGTCAGTTGACAGGATTTTCCTGACCCGTGCTGCCTCAGTATTTGATTCTATGCTATCACAGAAGTTGCGCCAGGCAGAGTTCCTGGCGGTCCTAACTGCTTTCTTGTATTTATATTGGGTTTCTTTGTATTGCTCCCAGTCTTCTGGGAGTCTTGAGTTTTTGGCTCTGTTGAATTGTTTACGTAATGTTTTTCTGAGTTTACCAAGTTCTGTATACCACCAAGAGTTTCCCTTTCCCTTGGTGTGTGGAGAACTTAACGGGCAAGTTGTGTGGTAAGCTTTAATTATGTTATCTGTGAGTTTTGTTACAGTGTTATTTAATTCTGTGGAGTTGGTTATTTGAGTTACGGGTCTTTGTTCCCTTTTTAGTAGGGAAGTTATAAGGTGTTTATATTCAGGTATATTTGTACGGCGAGGGTTTCGGCGTGGTTCTGGGTTATATGTAGTGGCTACCAGGGAGAAACATATTCTTCTGTGATCAGAGCAGGATGGTTCGTTTGATACGCGCCAATTGGAAATTAGGTTAGTTGCGTTTTCTGTGGCTAAAGTAAGGTCTATGATCGTTTGGCCGCGGACCGTGACCCAAGTGGGTTCCGTGCCTCGGTTTACGATGTTAAGATTCGTCGAGAATAAGTATGTGGATAGTGACTCACCCCTTGTGTTGGATACTTCACTACCCCATAAGGGGTGATGCGCGTTTGAGTCGGTGCAGATGATCAGGTCCAGGTTTGCTTCTTCGCAGTGTTGAACCAGGTCAGTCAGTTCTTTTGGTGGGCAGTTTTCGTCGTCGCCTGGCATGTACGATGACGCTAGTACTAATTTCGGGGCATCATTACCAATCTGGAGCCTGACCGCAGTCAGGTCTCTGGAACAGAATTGGGTTAGTGGTGTGATCGGTATGTTTTGGGGTATGTATATACAAGTTCGGGGTTTATCTATATTGTATGAATTTGATATTAGTTTACCTCCAATGCTTCCAAGGCCGCATATCCTGTCATTTCTGACCCATGGCTCTTGGATCAGTGCTATGGTTCGGGGATTCGTCTCCAGCACCCTGCGTAGAGTAGCTGTGGCAGTCTGACTGTGCTGGAGGTTGGTCTGGATGATCGGGATGGGGTTTTGGGTGGTCGACGACGGCGCCGGACTGGAGTTAGGAGGAGACGGAGCCATCGGAAACCATCACCTCCTCCTCCATCCTTCGCCATTCGTCAGTCGGTGAGGATGCCAATAACTGCGCCGTCCATCCAGGGGACGGGGGCGCCTTATCGGCGTCAGCGTCTGCCATGACAGCTCGGGCCATCTCTTCCTCGAGCTTGTCCATGTCGTTGTCGGGGTCGTTAGTCTCAGTCTGAGTCTGTGCGGTTGGTTCAGTGTCGTCAGATTCAGTCTTGGGATGGGTCTGGGGGTAGAAGCGAACGTATATCGAACCCAGTAGGTAGGATATACGTCGCTCCCGACCCAAGACCTTGTCAACCTCGTCGGTGGGTATACCCAGGGTCAGGTATGTCCCGTAGTTATCCCCACCGACTTTGGTTGCCCTGTAGAGCGACCACCTCCCAATGTCATACCAAGCATTCTGATTAATCAGAAGGCTCTGGAGCAGCGCAATGTCCCCATTAAACCTGGGGACGAAGAGCGCCGCTCGGACACGGGTTGGCACGTCGGACTGTCTCATGACTGTCAGGGTCTGGTCTGAGTTTGGGAGTCTCAGTGAGGGGAGTTTCAGTGTAAGCCAAGTCAGTGCATTCTCATCCTCACACCACATCTGCACGGTGCCATCCTTCACCCGAGGGTAACCACGGAAGGCCGGGAGTGGTTTTGTGGGGTCCGATACCACTGACTCGATTAGGAGTCGTTCAAGCTCAGATTTGACGTGAGTCGCTTCGTCACTTGTCAGGTCTCTTGAGGGGGGAGGTAAGCAGATCGCAACGGCCAGCCGCGCCGGAATATCCTTCGTGGCCCGCGCGTATGTTTTCTGCTCACTTTGAGCAGCCTGAGTCCTCACCCGCTTCGGGTCCCCCTGCAGCGCGCTTGGTGAGGCCGAGTCGTCCGGACGGTCTCTCTTCGCCGTCCCTGAGCCGCTTGGCCCTGGTTGTGGCTTAGAGGCGTTCGGCAAAGTGCGCTCAGCAGAGACTCTAATCAGGCGATTGGACCCAGACCGTTTCCCCCTCTTTCTTATCAGGATTTTGTCGGTCTGGTCCTGGGTCTGGTTTACGGCCTCGGTCGGTACAGTCGCTTGCGAGGGCTTTTCGCGCCGGGTGACCCCTTCGCGTACTTGCCAATGCTCGCGTGTTTCCGCGTCCGGCCCTTTTTCGCGCTGGGCGAACCCTTCGCGTACTTCGGGCTGGTCGCGTACTCCTTTTGAGCTTCCCGCCTGCACATCGCGCTGGCCGGGGCCTTCGCGGATCTTGCGCATGCGGTCGCTCAATTCCCTCTCCCTGTTGCGGAGTTTTTCGCGCTTCGAAAGAAGGACGCGTACTTCGTCCGCAGGGATCGGGGTGCACCCACCTGAGCCGTCAGCCATCCCCGAACCTGGTTCTGGGTCAGCTTTCTTTAGCTTGGCCTCGGTCTTCGCGAGCTGTCGTGTTAAAGCACGTAGAGCTTTACCGAGACTGGTCAGTCGGGCTTTATCAGTGTCGTTGTCGGGGTTTTGCGTTACGCTGTTCCGGACGAGGCTCTGTTGCCAGGCACTCGTGGGCGGTGCGCTCAGTGTCGGTATTGGCGCGTTAGACGCAGCCTGGTCTGTGTCAATTAATGGCGCTAAATCAGCAGCCTGGTCTGTGCTTGTCGATGGCGCTAGAACAGCAGCCTGGTCTGTGTTGGTTGACGGCGCTAAAACAGCAGCCTGATCTGTGCAAAATGGTGGCGCTAAATCAGCAGCCGACCGCGAAGACGCGGCAACAAAAGGCAGAGAGTTGCCCCCTCCCAGAATACGATGGGGGCTGACCGACGAGTCGGCATGGGATTCCCCGGCTTGGCCGGGACCCACCTGGGTAGTTATTTTGGCTATCTGCTTCATGGTTGAGTTTTTGTGGGCTTTTTTGGAATCGAGGTTGCCCATCCTCTGGATCGATGGGATAAAGGGATGAAAGGAGGGAGTGAGTGGGTGTAGGACGACGGGAGAGAAAAGGGATTAGGTTAACCCTAGCCTGGGATTTGGCTTCGGGAAACTTCTCTTGTCCGGAGCCTCACCCGAGGCACTCCGGAAAAGGGATCGACCTCAAGCAGTCAGGAAGCGGTCCCCAAGCCGGAGCTGGGCTATCCGCAACCTGCCCACCCGCTCGGTTGCATGAGAAGAAGTGCCTGGCGGTCTATGTTGACCCGCCACGGGGTACGTGTACCACCATGGCTAGTCGCGATAGCCGGCCCCGAGTTATGCGAGTGATATATCAGTGGCCAATGGTCCAATCAAGAAATTTACTGATGTGGTCGATAATAAACCACAATTTTGCCATAGACATGTCAAGAAAAAGAAGGTGTCGTACTTAAATAGTCGTGAATTTATTTTAATTTCATGGAATACTTTTTAGATCTTGTTTTAAATCCAGTTTCTACAGCTAACCTATAAATTTATTTCTACAAATGCTGATATTTTACCGACATAAACTCAAAATACAAAATGGATACAGTCATGTGGGTAGGCAATAAAGATGTCATGATTTTGAATATTCAACGGTGGTTTTCTTTCCCTCGATACTCTTCAACTCTTGTATAATACACCTACTTGTTTGCTAATCCAAAAACCCGTACTACCGCAAGTTGTTTAATATTTAACATGTTAACAGCCTGACATCATGTCTAAATATACCCTAGGACCCTAAAGACCACATTGAAAGCGCCCCAAGCGACGGGGCTAGTCACTTAACTAAATTCAATTTGCTTAGATAATAAGTGCGTGATAAGGTGGAGATTAAGCTAAATTGAAAATCAGGATAGCTATTATAAATTAAACAGTTAAAGCCGTTTAAACGGTACGCACAGAGCTTTGCATAAAGTTCACGCTTCGCTAATGTATTCCACGATCGCTGAGCTCATAGCCTTTATTAGAATTCTCAATCAACATAAATGTTTCGACTGTATTATACACATTAGACTAGAGTGAGTAACTTTCGAACAGAACCTAGGGCCAGTGCTGACTCCGTAATGAAAGGTGTGTCGCTCAGGAATTCCGATAGAAACTCTACAATTATTGTTCGCGTCAACCTATGCTAATTGAGATTTGAATGCAAAGTACGAATTAGTAGCTATTAGCAGGGGGTACCTAACCTTTGGTGTCTGTGATTTGTGTTGAACATAGGGTTCGGCGTTAATAAATTGGTTGGTTCAGGTAGAATATAGATTTCGACGTCGTTTTTAAGAAGTTTGAAGAGTCAAAGAACGCCCTTGGTAAAATATTACTTAGGTACAGATTTTTCAAGTTCCGTCAAGAAGATCAGAATCCCAAGTAAGTAGGTAAGCAGATCCTCTCCGGAATTGTTCGAAAGAGTAGCCATGATCCTGGAACGCAATAACCGACTGAAGGAACACAGACAGGTTTTAGCGAGTAAAGACCTGCCCGATACTCTCTCGCTTCATCCAAAATGAGAGTAGTTTGATGAATTCCCTTCTCAAAAGTAGGTAGATCCTGAGTTAAATCAAAGTTTGTGGAGCAGGCCACACTCAGGTGCAACCAATGACACTTATCTTAAACTGGATGTACCAGATTCGCTAACGGCTACTTTAAGGCGCGGCCGCTCGACATTTGATCAGAATTTAGTGTTGGTCGGCATTTAGATTTTTAGTTTCTACAAAAACACTGTTTGTCATACATATACTGAACTATACTATGCACAGATACTATGTATACATAATAGGCTATAAATAATCGACTTAATACCTAATGCAGCTTTGTTCTGCCTTCCTGATCGTGGTTATAGAGTTAGAGTCGTTAAAGCGGTCTTGTAGATAAGCTCTCCTGTAAATCTGCTGTGATTTACTTTTTTTTGAGGTGCGAACATCTAAATACTTCTTCCGCTTTAGGTAGTAGGCAAGATCCATTAATTGGATCATTGGATGGAAAATGGAGCGAGTTACCTACCAGAAATCTTACGCATGCTAATTTAAAGTAGTCTATCACGGAATAACAGTGCTAGGAACGTTACAGACTTTTTTTTACATACTTACGTAGGTAACACAGGTATGCAAAATTAACCTTTTTGAAAATTGATTGCTTGAAAGGTGTCTTTATTAAGTAAATTTGGGGCGCTGAATTCGAATATGCTATTGATTTTTTTTATCACGTAACTAAGGTTTTTTTTCGATTAAATGAGGTATAGAAAAAAAACCCATGCATACCTGTATAATAATAACATACCTCACCCAAACCACCAGACTGAAATCTTAGACGCTTAGTGCTTAGTACCTGCTTGTGTTCTCCAGTTAGCCTTTGCATGCGACCACGGTAAATCTATGAAAATCCGGAATAGCCGAAAAGGAACGGTTTAATTCGCATATGGCCACTGAATCGTTCCGTCACAAACCAACACCGATACACTACGAGCATGAAACATGACAATACCAAGGTGTGTATACGCGTGTGATATCCGGCCTAAGCCCGTTAAGTGAAGTAATTGTACAATCACAAACTCACAAGCAATAAAATATACCTAGGTACATATATTGTCACATTTTCAATTTATCTTATCTTCTGCTATTCAAGAAATAAGTGTTACCTAGTCATCAAATAAATAATTTAGAACTAACTGACAGGACAGTTGGCACTGTAACTGTAATTGCAAGTAAACTAACAACTAACATGCGTATTTTACGAGGATATTCACTGATAGTTCTCCAAAACCTCTTTCATCAGAACCTCTTTAGAGAGTTACGAATAGGCACATAATAAATACTTAAAAAAAGACTACTTAATGCCATTTTTTAAGCAATGATAAATGGTCAGAAGAGATTAGGGTAATATGGGAGAGATTATATTTGCTGCCAGGCCGATAGGCGAAGGTTTTTGACATAGTAATGTATAATAAGTCCTTTAGTTTATGCCCTTAAGCCTTTTAATTATCTGCGGTCCTCATACGGTGTCCGACGTAAACGATTTGGCGTGGATGGTACTGGCCTATGTAAAACCGGGTATCCACTATGTTCACGAAATGACTTCGCGCATTTACAACGCTCTGATGGAGGCAGTGCGCGCAACTCGATTAGTTCACAAAAATCCCTTAAAATGAAAAAAGAAAAAAAAAGAAACACGCATGCTCCATAGTCCCTTTGTCAACGTTTTGCATCCGGTCATTCCGAGTGTGGAGCCGCGAGCGTTATACACGACACTATAAATGTGATATCTTACTCGGATCGACGAACAGACCAAAAACCGACACCGATTGGAGCGCCTAACGGGATGCGCCCTGTTTCCCCACACTATCCAGGAGCGCGAATGTCCCACACTTTCCACTATTTGAAACAGTTCTAGGTTCGTGAACATAGTGGAAACCCGGCTTAACCAACAGCAAATTGGTGCGGTATAAGTGCGAAACTGTTGCAATTAGTTAGTTTGAAATTTTCTCGCAAATTTTTTGAGTGTCTCGTTTTACAAAGCCGTTGCGTCCCATTCAATTCGCGTAAACCGCATTAAATCGTTTCGCAACTGCAAAACTTTCGCAGGGAATCGCCCGCAGGACCGATGCGTTTACAATACGGTTACTGGAATTATAATGTACCTACTGGGAGACTCATTCAGGTCGATTTCAGGAGCATTAAAGCTCATAAGCTAGACAGATTACATGCTGCTACAGATATAATTACTTGAAAATAAGAGATCAATTTTTCAAAATGACGTGATACTTTACAACTAATTCTGATTGAAATGGAAATTAGCACTAAGTCCTTGCCAATGATAAATTTATGACTAACACCATAATTGGAGGTCATACGACTTAAAATCTATATAATAGGATCATCTGGGACCTAAAAAATAAACGATGAGATGATCTAACTTTTGTCAAGTCGTGTTCTTTATTTTTTGTGCGTTTACACAAGGATGTAAGCATGGCGAGCGTGACTAATGTAAGCCAATGTGCTATAAGACAAACAACTAATTTCTGCTTCATGACTCTTAGCATTTTTTAAGACCTAATCCTGCTCTGAGTCTGAAAAATATCTTTTAGCTATTCTTATTTTTTGTTTTCCATCAACGTATTTGGGTCCAGTAGTGGAAATACATTTACTGCGGAGTTAGTGGCGTTTTTAAAGTCCTTCAAAGTGCATTATTTAGGGATAATTTGAGCATTATAATAAGTGGGCCATCGCTTGGGTGGAAACACCACACTTGCATCAGATTAGCAGCACTGCACTCGCGTGACTGGGGATCTATAATCCACTATTTTGCCAGGTTTTACTATAAAAGCAACCAATATTAGGTAGATATATTCAAACTGTGTACAATTTAGCACAAGAAAAGCCACAAACTTTGACGCTGCAAAGCTTCTTTCAGCTTTGTAGCGTCAGCATTTTTGAGTACCGAAAATTTTAAGATATACGTATATAGACGCCATCTAAATAGCACTGGGCCCGCACTCTGATTTATTATTCCACTATTTCACAAAGCGAATATCGTAACGCAGTGATATTTCATAGCTAAACTTGCACGTAAGACATACGACGGTATCTCGGAATCTCTTAAAGCTTGTCGAATGTTCGAAATAATTACTGTGGTCCTATAACTCAAAAGATAAAAGAAGAAACACGAGTGGGTTTCAGTTAGTAAAAGCACACGCACACGCTCTCTCTTTCTGCCCGATATTTAATTTTCTTTAGGAAAAGCTCGCAATTGACAACCATGTTTGCCTAAAAATAACCTAATTCATCCTTGACTTAAAGACCCCTGGGTTGTAGCTATCAGGAAATACTGATACTTTAGGGAATGCAACTTCTTAGCTGCCTTCTTCTTATTTATGATGATTCCACACTTACAAAAAAAACTTCTCCTCATCGTGGAAGCCCTTGGAAATATTTACATATTTTGGATATGCTTATTATATGCTATGTGATGGTTTAAGTAGAAGAAGATGGATTGATACAAATTATTGTACAATCTTAAATTGCGTTTAATAGGTATGTAAACAAGGTATATTATTATTGCAATTACAAGTTTTAAATAATCTATGGTCATCATTAAGATCTGAGCATGCAGTATCTATTTTAACTTGTCATGTTGACAGCTGATGTTTAATAACTCCTTGAAGGAATAGATTAGAATAACTTAACATGATAAACAATACGCTTTCCGAGAAATATTTGTAGGTCATTAATAATAATTTCATTGTTTTATGCCAGACCTCCAATAAATTGCATTGTTCGATGTCATGTTAGATAGGGTCTATTATTTTCAATCTGTTTATTACAGTAGGAGAAGCATCAAATAACGGAATAAAGGTGGAGTGAGGAGAAGTGATAGACTTGCTGAAAAACCTACCCGTTTTCTTTTAGTTGTTTTTTGTATTCCAGGGTTCTGGTAACTCTTTCCGACAAAACCGCAGCATTAACAGATTATTGTGTAATTTTCAGTGTCTATGCAAATACTTAATATCCACTAAAATTATTATAAAATAGATCCGACCCAATTTTTGAAGGGTGTAAAAATTCTTTGAATTTCTCTTTGGATTTTATCTATTTTTTGCACTTAGCTATTAGTATCTACATTTATAAAATACTCGTACTCTGTCTATTGGTGAAAACCGCTTGTAAAAATCCGTTAAGAATTTTTAGTTTATCGCGATAAATGAGACGATGGAAGAATTTGTTTCACAAGATGTAAGAATGATAATTTAAATGAAATTTCTGTCTTAGAAGTCAGTGGCTCTATTTAGGAACTTATAAACCCCAAAGCAACTATTTCTAAACGAATAGGGGTTTCGTTATTTAATTCATTAAGCCCCAAGAGTAGGTGCACTGTTTTCCGCACACCTATTGTCTTTTAATTGTGTCTGTAATTACGGTACTCGAAAGCATAAAGCCGTATTTTCCAAAATAAAGTTTTAGTTCATACTAAACATACTAAGATTTACTAAAAATCTCCGGAGATAGATAATGTGACATTCTTTATCTTACTAATATTATAAATGCGAAAGTTACGATGTTTGGATGTTTGTTACTCAATCACGCCAAAACGGCTGGATGGATCTGGATGAAATTTGGCACAGGCATAGAATACACTCCGGAATAGGACATAGGCTACTTTTTATCCCGGAAACCCCAACCCCAGCCACAATACCACACGGGCGAAGCCGCGGGCAAAAGCTAGTCTGACAATAAATGACCTACGATTGCGGCGATCGTATTTTTTACACCATAGGTAGTTTTCGTAAGAAATTCATACGTGAAAGATAAGACTATTTTTTAAAACAAAGTTTTCTGCTTTGCTGTTTTCTCTTTCTACGTCTAAGGCAAATCTAATGTAAGCTAATATGATTAATATGCTTTTAACTAAAACTTCCATATAATTATATACTAAATTTTTTACTCAGACACTAACAATTCCTATCATAATTAAGATAAAGACATATTCGCAATAATTATACCATTCAAACCATTTGAGCTTTATTTATGTTCCTTTAAGGAGATAATTGTACCTAATAATTAATGATTCATTATCTTCAATAGAGCTTCAATATTAACAAGCACATGTACGTAGGTAGGTATCTAAGATATACGCACACATTGGCAAAACATAACGTAGTTATGAACATTTATATAACATTTGATATAAGTAATAATACCTACGAGAAGATATGATTAGGTATGAGTAAGATGATGTCAAAATTTTATTTATAGCCATTATTCAATATTAACCAAAAGATATTGAAGCTTAGTATAAATTAGGTCAACTCACCTCCTCTTGGGTGGTTCCACGCTACAAAGATAAGTAAAATAACATTTAATTTAATACGGTACAATATAAAGATGTAGTCGATTTTGATAAAAGCAAAAACAATAATAAACAACTAACGACAACAAACAAACAATATAACAATGGCTCTTGGGTGGTTCCACGCTACAAAGTTAAGAAAAATAATTATTTATTTATTACGGTACAATATAAAGATGGAGTCGATTTTGACAAAAGCAATTTTTTTTTTTTTATAATATTTTATTGACATAAAAGTATGTTACATTGATATATGGAAACCCTGACTCCTGTGCTAGGTTGTAAACCTGTGTTACAGGAATCAGTGTCTTCTCCCAGTAGATTTATACAAATTTTATGCAATAAAAATTTAAACAATTTTAAATTAAACAATATCTGCTTAAGGTGTGTGTGAGTGTGGGTGTGTAATGGTGTGTTTGTATGTGTGTGTGTTTGTCAATTAAAAAGTAAATGTTGAAAATCTACGCAACCCTTGTCTAAAATTTTCTTAATCAGTGGTGCACACTGACGAAGAACAAGCAAATAGCAACAATCGTCTGAAATTCAAGCCACATCTATTTTAATATTATAAGTGTTTGTTTAGCCAAAATTAATGTAGTGTTGTAAAGCCCATTTATCATGAAAGGTTTATAGGCTAGTTACATAAAATCACGCAACGACCAATAAGAGCGGAACGTGCAAACTAGCTTCAATTTTGACATTTCAAAAGTGCCTGTAAACGGTCTATTTGAAATAAATGAGTTTGAGTTACAGTAATCAGAGAGGCGACTGAAACTGTGGGACTATGTGATAACTAATAAAATTAATTTCTGATTTGAATTTTAAGCATCAGCAACAACTTCTACAATCAGTAAGACATAGAAGCATAGGCAGTAAGGCTGGCAATCCAGATCCAGCTTGAGGCTACTATTTGCTTTGCATTTGCTTCTCTCCCTCCACCCTACGCGCCATTCAGTATCTCAGTGCTTTAAGTATAAAAAGTTGCAGTTTCGATTATAATAAATTATATAATTTACCCAGAACAATTACACACACACTGAATAGGCAATATGTCATTGGCTATGAATAACTACCAACATACCTACCAACCTTCAGCGTTTGGTTCAGAGGCCATCCATCACGTTAGTTTGCGTAGGTGGTAGATTCAACCGATTTTCACGAATCTCATAAATATATCTTTGTTCTTGCACAGGAAACTTTAAACATGCATCGTCTCATTGCAGTATTTATTTATGATATTCTTTTCTTACATCACCCTATTTTTTTTATCGGTGAGTTTAATGTGGGTAGGTACACTCAAAGCTCTACTGAAACGGTTACCTGTGCCTTACCAAGTCCACCATAATCTCACAATGTATATCATCATTATCATTACATAGTATAAAACAAAGATGCGCGTCCCTATGTATGCTTATATCTTTAAAAGTACGCAACGGATTTTGATGCGGTTTTTTTTTTAATAGATAGAGTAATTCAAGAGGTAGGTTTATGTGTATAATACATGCATAATATCTTTAATATCAGTACCCGTGCGAAGCTGGAGCGGGTCGCTAGTAGGTAATAAGTATGTTATAAGTACATAGCACAAAAGGTGTATATATTCCAATATAGTGGATGGTAGAAGACAAAGATGTACTGTGTAACAGATCAAGTAGGTATATGCCTATATGGTTACAAACCCCACAGGAGTGGCCTTGGGCTTGTGGACGGCGAATCATGGGTAGCTCACTGTCCGACCAAGACCAGACTCAGGTCGGTTTCAAGCGTACCTCGGTCTCACTAAGGTCGATATCTGCCAGGGCTTCTTAATCATTTGAAAGTGTTACCATAGACTTTGGAAAGCCAAGTCCAACTAAAGGAACACTGACAAAAATCATGATTTTTCACGTAAATAAGGAATAATTATGGCCTGTAACTCATATAACTTTTGTAGAAAATCATGAATATTCACAGCTCGAGAAAAGGTGACAGAAAATCTTAAATAAATTAGGATAAAGACAGAAAGATGAGATCTATTAGCAGATGCAACGTAACGATTTTGGCTTCCATATTAATTTCCGTGCTGTGTGAAGAAGCTGGCAAAAATCCATCTGTATAACTGCTTCAATTCGCTGAACAAAGTTTTGATAGAGCATCGTTTGCGTTATCATATACATGGTCTTCAAATCCGGTACCAAGTGTCTCGACACCGTCCTTCCGATTGTACTGAATAATGTGGGATTGCCCAAAATCTACTCTAATAAGTTCCTGAGGCACCTGGTGACGGATGAAATGAAGGATGTAGAAGAAGGAGACGTAAAATCAGATGTGAAGAAGAAACTCAAAGCTTCGTCAATACGTGTTAATATGTTGTTTCATCTTTTCTTCCGATGAACGATATTTTGCTTAACTTTACTCGAAAACCCCCCCGGATAATTATATCCAAATTAAAGCCTACAATATACCTACTGCGGATCCAGTTGAACACTGTATTTAACGCGCTGTTGCTTCTACTTCGGTTTTGTAGCGTCAACAATTTGTTGTCTGTATTGAGGCTGGAACATTTTCTCGCAGTGCTTCGAAAGAACACGGTCTCACTGCTAACCAGACTTCATGGCAGCCCCAACAGCATTCTGCGTATTGTTGTTGTTTGCTGAAGAAATAATAATAATAATATTTACAGTAGTTGTAAATATCTCTGTTCTAGATATTGGTTGTTTACTAAGGAAATTAAATAATTCATAATATGTAATGCTGTGTTTGTGTTAAAAACACAAAAAAAAACATATAACCTCACAAATACATATAAACATAGTATAATAAATATTACAATAACACATACTTACCTAATAATATTAATTCATAAGCAAAATCGACGAAACAGAAAGGCAGTGTTCTTTTACTCCTCTTTTGAAAACTGCTAGAGTTTGGCAGCCCCTAATGCAAAGTAGTTGATGGAAAGCTTGCTTATTCTAGCGTCTAATTCTCATCTAGTAAGACAGGAATGCATATTTCAATTACTTTTAATTGTAGAAGGTATAAGGTATCTTTATGGAAGAATGCTATCATTACGATAGGTAACTCTTTCAGTGATAGATTAGGTATCTATCAATTAGAAAAAAAAAATCACCATTATTGTATAGGTACCTACATTGGGGACTATTTTTTTCCGAAAAGGGCAGTTTCCAATTATGTAGGTATGGTAAAGGAAGGCTCTTTCCAATTATGTATCTACCTATATAGTTATGGTATATGAGCAAAGCCGCGGGGAAGATAATACCTACGTAATACCTACGCATTGTCCAACTCCGATGTTGATAGGTACCTTCTACAGAATTATTTTAGAACTCTTTCATGTGACATCTACAGCTATGAATGTAGTAATTTACTGCAACTATGCCACATTCTGCAACGCGATTAATATGCTGAACAATTCTTTCTCTGGCCCCAAAAGTGGGGCGGTTTCAAATAACTTTTCTGGGAACTGGCCGGTCGGGTGCCAAGTGCTCGGTGCACCACTGTCATTGCCAGGCAAAGTTTAGTTATCAATGCCTAATCGACCGTGGCGTTATAATAAATTGATGGTGTTTTTTTTTATTTAAATTCTTTGAACTACTTATGTATAACATTTATGAGAGTTAAATATTCTATTCTTCGAAAATAATTCGTACTAATCGTCTTATTATTCTCTTTTTTTTTTTGTTTTGACATTAAAATATTCTTTTTTTTTTAATACACGTTCAAATTGGTTTTTATTTATTATTTTTTTTGTTAATGATTCAGTTTGGATACAAAGTCATTTTAAGCAATGTATTGGCTTTAAGCTATTTAAAGGACATGGTATTGGGTATGAATAGTTAATTGTTTACCAATAATTGAATGTGGATCAGTTTTTGTAGTATTTAACAGCAAATGTATCAAGTCATCTTTCTCGACAAATTTCGTTGAGCTAAGTAATCAAAAATACCATTAAATTCTGTTTCATTTTACCGAAATCGCGCGTACCTATAGCATCAGCCTTATAATGTTCCCACTGCTGGGACTCAGACCTACTCTCTGGGAAAGGGAATGGGCCGTAATCAGCCAAGCTTGCCGAGTGCGGGTACCCACCCGGATGTCACATGTCTTCGTCATATTGCCCAGATGCGCAGAAACTTCAGATATAAAACTATACCGACTATAATATATATATAATAGACACGGAACTTCAGTCAAAGAAATCCCGCCTAAAACTCTTTTTATCGACAATCCCACCATACCAAAACCATAAGCAGTTGTTTGGTTTGACACAAGTTAGTACGTAGCCACATACATAGAGCAAACTCTTTTATAAGATCACGAAGACCAAAAACGTAAACATCTGACACGTATTTACGTGGTATTAATATTTAGACACGTAATATACCTAAATGTTTTGTGTGGTAGCCGAGTGGTAACGGCCCTGACTTACGTGTTGTAGGTCTCGGGTTCAAACCCAGCCAGGCGCATTACTTTGTGTAATTTATTTCATCACCACTGCTCTCAAAACGGTGAAGGAAAACATCGTGAGGAAACCGGCATGTCCTGGAACCAAAAATTCGAAGACATGTGACATCCACCGACACGCACTGGGCCCGCGTGGTGGATTACGGCCCATTCCCCCCTCTCTTAGAGAGGAGGCAGTGGGAACATTAAAAAAAAGGCTGATGATGATGAGATAAATTTTCAGGCAGGACAACGTATATCGGGTGCATGAAGGAAAATGTTCTCAAGAATTTTTATTTTATAATCGGGCGGGACCACGGGGTAGAGAAAGGCGGCCGGGACCGTTTTTGACAGCCTACTAATCTATAAGAAGTTCTGTTGTGATTATTTCGAGTAAAGTGCTAAGTGTTGGCTGTTTTGTTTATATTCTCAAGTTGACTGCCAAAAATTTGCCAATGAACAAGGAGGCGTACCTGCGATTCTGGGAGCTGGAGAGGCAACTCCAAGTATCGTGTGATTACAAGAAGAAACCGTTTTCAGTGGAAAGTAGAAAGGATACAGTTATATAGAACGGTGTTAATCAGGGGCGTAGCTAATCCCACAGGGGGCCGTATCAAAAGTTCTACTCTGTGAAAAATTGTGTTTTTTACACATTTACCCTACGAGACGATTGTGGATAAACATGTTGCCAATTTTTACCCCGTATTATTGAAACGGCAGATATGGCGGTAGCTACGCACCTGAATGGAGTGTATTCTGAATTTCTGAGTTGACTCTCGGATCATACGGTCACAAGACGAAACCGTATTGAGTGGAAAAGTGAGAGAATACAGACAAATAGAATGGTGTTAATTGATCTGTTGTACCGAATTTTTCCCTGGAGAGAGACAATTTGTTAGTAGATAATATACATACTTACTAATTAGAATACATTTTTCTTTAAAAGGTGCTGATAGACCTGAGCATTCACTTGTAACAGATCATTAAACATTCGCGGTTTTTAAATTTGTCGAACTGAACAACGAGCCGAGCCAAGCTTAGAGCCAAACATTTCTACGATCATTTTCATGAGCCCTCTAGCGGACGCAAAAAATTCGAAGCACTACACATCCTTCGTTAAAATGCTCGCCAGAACGCTCGATAGAATGCTCGCTAAAATGTATTTTTTGTATTTTTTTTATGATGTAACATTCGCAAGAATGCTCATTACAAGTGAATACTCAAGTTTATCAGCACGTTACTATTAAACCTTTAGCCTTATATTGGCCACGAAAGCTATTCTAGATTCACTATTCAGACTTTATAAGATTGTAGGAACTGTTAATGAACCCACGATCAAATAGTTCAAGGCGTAAACTGTAATAAAGGTACACAAAGCTGTCAAATTGGACTGACGCCTAATTAAGCAGCCAATTAGCTGTCAGTCGAATTTGACAGCATTAAATACATTTAGATACCTACTCACTTTTGCTTGCGACTTTGCTCTCATGGTTTTTCGTAAAGAAATCGTGCGTACAGCCCATTCTTCTTCTTCTTTTCGAATTGAATATAAACTCTTTAAATTGTTAGGGGGGGGCAGTAGGTGGCTACGTTAACAGCAGCATCGGTGGCACTCATTATATCCTCCATAGTGCAGGTGTATGGGCACTTAGGGCACTCCAGCAAGTTGCTCATGTTTTGAACAAGGGCACCGCGCTCACAATGAGTATCTGACGGGTCTATAAAACCCCATTCCACCAAGTTGACTGTATTCACAGCGGCCTACCTGAAAGCGCAACCGATTTTGTGTTTTCCATATGGGCCACTGCAATTCATGTCCAGGCGGGGAAATTTCTTCTGGTTTCAAGAAGTCGGATAGTGGTAGGTGATGTTCTTCCCAAAGCTTTATTCTTACAGCCCATTGCACTAAGCGATATTGAATATTTTTGTATTTAGGTACTGTTTACGTTTTCAAAATTTTTTTCTTAAGGCTTCACTCGAGTTCGCCTAATAAAGTTGGTGAATCATTTTTGTGTAGATACCTATAGACTTTCCTAGGGAGGAACTCATCAAATACCTCCTCCCGCTAGGTAGATTGAGTGTGAGTGTCTATCCTCACCCTAATTACATCTGTCTCCACTTTTATTGTGTACCTATTCCAAGGCGTTCGAATAAAAAAAAAAACGAATAAAAATAATGGTAACAGAGGAATCATTGTTATTTTAAATTTTTGGTAAATTAAAATTCTTTTCTCTTTCTTTTTTTTATTATAATCAGCCAGAATGGGCCATAATTCACCACGCGGGCTCAGTGCGGATTGGTGGTCTTTTTTCTTACTTAGATTAAAACGTCAAATCATAGTTTGAAAATGGGTAGATCATCATCAAAGTTTCAAAATGAGTAGATCATCATTTTGAAACTATGATTCGACGCTTTAATCTAAGTAAATTTTAAGCTGTAGAACCAGACGGTGGCCCACCATGGTAGCCAAGGTTCAGTGCGGCCGTCGGATCTTGGCGCTTGACTCGCACAAATCCGTCGGCCGTAGGTAGGTAAGGAACAAAAATCTACACTAATAATATAATAAAGAGGTAAAGTTTGTTTTTTTATTTTTTTGTTTTTTTGTTTGTAGGAGGTAATCTCTGGAACTACTGGTCCGATTGAAAAAAATTTAGCAACAATAGAAAGCTGCTTTGCTCCTGAGTGGCTATATTTTATGTACGCGGGCGAAGCCGCTGACAAAAGCTAGTAATAGATAAAGTAATTATCACTTTATTTTACATTTTTTTAATTTCTATTTCTACTTTGGAACCTTTATCCGACTGTAGCGGAAGACTTTCGGGTTTTTAATGATGATAAAAAAGAGTTTTGTTTTAAACAATGTACCTAGGTACCTACATGTTTCTTTGATCTTGATTTTTCAAGTTGTACAAAAACAATGCAACGTCAGTAAAAGGCAGATTTTACAATACCTAATAATATTATAAATTAAATTACTCACCTCACTTTCACAGACTTTCACGCAAGGGACAATGTAATATACAGTGCTAAACTTTTTCAAATTCGCGCCATTATGCGCGACGAGGCGTTTCGTTTCACTCGCAGTGTATCGTTTCACAATATTTTTCACGTTTTATAAAAGATTGAAAATGATGAATTTAGATATTAGGGAATAGATAAAAAAATTAAATTTATAATGCAATCTATTGTAAAATATAATAGAGATAAAAATTAGAGTAAAGTATTCTTTCGCCAATGCTAAAAATATAGAATAAATAACGTTTGACTGAATATGGAACACTTTATAAGGTACGGTCTGCACTATAAATCTACGACAGTCTTATAAAGAGTTCATACAAAGGTCTAAGTATGTAAAACGAATAAAATACTGAAGTTAAAATAACTCCTAATTTTTTTTTTACTTTTATAACATAGGAATAGGTTAAATTCATCATCATCAGCCTTATTGATGTTCTCACTGCTAGGACACAGCTTCCTCTTTAGGTGAGAAAATGGGCCATAATTCACCACGAGGGCCCAGTGAATTAGTGGATGTCACATATTATCTTCGAATTTTTAGTTCTCGGTCATGCCGGTTTTCTCACGAGGTTTTCTTTCACCGTTTTGAGAGCAGTGGTGATAAAATACCTAAACTACACAAAGTTATCTTAATTATCTTCGATGAATTATTGCAAGAGCATTATCAATCAATCAGCGCGCGGTAATAAGAATAACCGCGCGCTGATTTGGTACGATTGAATTTGAAATTAAAATCTTATTTCAAATTTCAAACATTCAACGTTGGTCAAATTAAATCCAAGTGCGACAGGCGACAGCTGTTGTAAATCTGGGCGGGATGCGGGAAGTATAAACCAGGCTTTATGTCACTTCACCGATCTTTCACTTGCTTGTGACTTTTAAAAGGAAAACATTGGTTTCAAAATTTTGGAGACCTATTTTTAGCATTTTCCCACGTTTTAGATTAAGTTACTTTATGTATTTTTAGTTAGTTTTACTTTTGAAGTGTAACTTAAAATACCAAAATGGGCCGCAAGTCGCAATCAAAACAAAATCCTAAGAAGAATTCAGGGAAGGAAAATAATAAGTTCATACAGCAAAAAAGAAAGGAACTGGCGGTTTTGGTGGATAAGGTGTTGAGACTGACGGGTATATTCCAGGCTTCTAACAGTGTGTTAAAAAGTTGGGAGCATCATTTAGAAATCGACGCTTTGATCAAGGAAATACTGAATCTTGAGGGTCCACAGCCTAAGAGTGGCCAGGGCCAGAGGCAGTCGAATATCGACAAGTATATTAAATGGCTAAGTCAAAATGAGGTTCAACTTGATGGTAAGACTTAAACAATCATAAAACATTGTTTTGAAATACCTTAGTGATATCTATGAATCATACATAACTTGTTCACAGAGAAAATTCTATAAACTGTTTGATTATAAACAAATTGTGTTGGTGCATAACATATTTCCAAGCTGGTGTTGATACATAACTTTTAAATCAAAAATGGAAAACTTGAAATATTGCTCAATTAGAAAATCACTCACCATTTTATTTCACAATTTTACAGGTATCGAAATTTCCGAGTTCAAAGGGTACGAGATGGGTCTGAAAGCAACTAAAGAATTTAAAGAAGGTTCTCTCATTCTGACTGTCCCAACAAAAGTGATGATGACTGAGAAGAATGCAAAGGAGTCTGAGTTGGGAAGCTTTATAACTGTTGATCCGTTGTTGCAAAGCATGCCGAATATAACACTGGCAATGTTCCTGCTGCTAGAAAAACATAATCCAGGTAAAATAGCACTGTTTTATAATAGCAAGCTTAATCATCAAGAGATTTTACTCAAAAAAAGGTATTACAATGTTTAAACAAGCCTTAAGAGAATGCAGGCATTTGCATACCTATTGTCTTTTTTATTTTGTCTCTAAATATGGTACTCGAAAGGTTAAAAAAAATAAAGTTTCTGTTTCAAATACCCTCTTTTTGGATAAGTGGGATTATATTCAAGGCTGAATCTGAAATGTATCGTTGGTATCTCAGAACTGTTGAGTTTGTTTGATACAACTATAATAGTAAAATCCATAGATAATGAATTAGGTAGGTGCAAAACAAGTAGTATACAGTTCAGTACAAGTAGTATTCATAAAATGATTTATTTATGAACCTGTATTTGAAATGCATATTATTATGTTAAACTCTTCTCAGCATGGTTGGCAAATTGGTTGAGCGATTCACTATTGCTCTATGAGTTGCACAATATAAGAGTACTTTTGTAGGGCGAAGCTTAAATAGAAAAACCAATTAATGGGCTAGCTAGTTAACATAGTCTGACAAATATAACTTAATTCGAAAATTGGAGTAAGTTAGTGAGTTTTGAGTTTTTAACGTCCCAACAGAGGTGACCTTGCTAGCTTTAATTTATGTAGACGGTAGTTGTAAACCATGACCTTTATCGCTCTTGGTTGGGAGGCGCAGTTTCCCAACTACAGTGTGTGTTCCCAAGTACATGATTGATTTGTGAATATGTTGGTGGGTGATTTAGCTGCAACACAAACCAAACACTAATTTGCAACTTTCTGACCCACCCTTAACTTATCTTGAAATTATATAACCTTCATTAGGTAACTCTTTACCTAAGTTTGGTGCCTGAATAGAAAATGTCTCCGTTGTATTTCCCACAATTTTCAATGCCTAGAAATCTTAAATTCATTGCCTTTCTTAATTGAAATACATATTAAAAAAATTATAAACAACAAAAGCCTAATGTATTTTTTGTTTCAAACTATTTTCAGAATCATTTTGGAAGCCATATATTGACATATTACCAGAGAAATATTCTACTATTCTATATTTCACCTTGGAAGAGCTAGCAGAACTCAAGGTAATTAATACAAATTAATGATCTGACCATAATTGACATTTATATATTTTTTGTCTATGCTATTGTTAATGTGAATATTTAATGAATGCAGTGAGAATGCTGCACAACGGCAATTCTATGTTAATCTGTCTATGTATGTTTCACCAGAATTTTAATCATAATCTGTAAAGAATATGTCTTATAATATTCCCCCTGATGGAACTTAGGCCTTTCTTAGAGGAAATGGTAAAGTCCATTTCCTCTAAAAGTGGAGGAGAATCCACCATTCTGACCCAGTGGAGGTTAATAAATAGAAACACAAAATAATGCCCCATGTTGATGAAATTGGTCATTTGATAACTTGCAAATGCATTTTTGCCTGACTGGCCTGTTAATTAGTAGTTAGTGGCCCTGACTGATATGCCGGAGGTTGTGGGTTCGATTGCCCTTACAGGACAAATCTATGTGATGAAAATGATCATTTGTTCTGAGACATATATGTATGTATGTATTTATTTACAAATATTTGTGTATGTTTATCAGTTGTCTAGAAGCCATAACACAAACTCTGCTTAGTTTGGGACTAGATGGTGTTATGTGACAGTTGTTGAATATTATTATATCTTAGTTGTCTTTGTGACTTTTTGTTTTTTATATCTTTTTTGGGTTTTTGCTTTTATTAGGTTGTTAATATTGTTTTGTGTTAAATCATTTTCAGCCGTCTCCAGTCTTTGAGTCAGCGCTTAAACTCTATAGAAGTATTGCGAGGCAGTATGCCTACTTTTATAACAAGATCCACTCCTTGGACATACCAGTGCTAAAGAAACTTCAGGACGTATTTACTTTCGACAGCTACAGGTAAGCAAAATAAAAATATAAGTATGTTTAATCTTACTTTTTAATTTTTAAGACAAGACTATAAAAAATAAGAAACACTCAAAATGTCTTTGATATGTCACATTGCACTTAGCATAATACTGAAATAAAACAAATAAATTAAGATTGTATTCACACATATAAATACATGTTTTTTAAATTCCAATTATTGAGCAAAAATAATTTAAAAGGAATGCAGAATAATTTAGTATACCTAGATCAAATATAATATGATTATATAAAACAAAATGAGAATATTTGAAATATGTATGTTTCTGGTACAGCATTGCGGAATTAATTGTGTTTCTATTAATATTGATCTAATGTATGAAAATCTTAATCAATATCAGGTCACTAGTTCAAATTATGAAGCCCTTTCCACAATTTCCGATTTAAATAAATCTCATAATACATAGTATTTTATTGCAGAAAACACCCATTTAACTAAATATATTACATTTTAATTAAACTAATTTACCACTTCAATAACTTAAGTAATGCCTACTGGAATGGTTTCCTCAGACTGTCCCACATGTAATCTGGTGATTCTTTACCATTTCGTGAGTCTAATGTGTTTAGTGTGTAAATATTTGATGTTTGCAACATTGGACTAATACTGCGAGTACTACAGTTATTCTTATGACCTTTTCTATTTTCAAAGACCGGTGTTGGAATCCTTTCGTCACCGAAACTACGTTTTTTCCTAATCGTGGATCTCTGCTGTTTCCATTTAAATGCTGCGTAAGTTAATAAGAATAATATCATCGCTAAACCTGCAATGCTTGCCGTAGCTACAGTTACAGATTTAGTTTGGCTGGGTATTTTATCGAGAATACCTGATGCAGGCGGTTTATTTTCGTATGTATTCACTTCTATTTTCTCCTCAGAACCAGAAGCGATATTGTTTTCAAACTCTTTGAGGTGTTGCAGGTCTTCCAGTACTATTAAACCGTCGCCATCTGTATCTTCGTCCAAGCTGATTGTCTTAAATGGTTTCAGAGGTTGTCCTGAAAATATATAGATATTTTTTAGTGCCTGCAAACAGTATGGAATGTGTGAAAATTTTAATAATATATGTTTCATACCTTCTATATTACCTGATGAAGAATCATTGTTGTGATTCCTTCCCATCAACGAGAATATTTCATTCCAGCTGACGATATCGTCTGGACTTTCACTCAAAACTCGGCTCTCTCTAACTGTTTCACTCGTATTAGTTTCATTTGCGTTAGTTTCATTTGTAATAGTTACGGATAGTATAGATGTCTTATAAGCCCTTCCTTCAGAGTCTTCCAATAAAGCACTACCATTAGCTGACTTAGTAAAGTTATTGAATAAAGACATTATACCCATGTTCTCCGCATTTTCGTTAACATTGTTACGGAAATCCATTACTACAGGAATGTTAACATTGTTTATCATACTTGGTTCATCTGTTGTTACTCTTGGATCATGCAAATTAGCGTCTAAAAGAGCTCTTAGCGGATAAGTCTCTTTCGATATCGGTTCTAAAAGAGACTTAGATAAGAATGGCTCAGGTGGGTTGGGTTCCCGGGATGCGTTGTGGAATATGTCAGCAAGGTGTACATGACTGGAACCACGCTCCCTGTGTTCTACTAATTCATTTAGTGTCATGTTTCGTTCCATCAATATCTTGGATAGTTTGGCACTCGCTGAAAAAAATATGTTAATTAATAAAACGTTCTATAATCAAACAAATTGAGGTATGCGTAATCAAAAAATCCGTCGGTGATTTAAATTTATAAGTTCTAAAGATGATATTTGCAATGAGAAATCAATGAGACTTATTTACATTATTTCGGTGTACTTACTCCGAGTGTCATTAAGAATTTCTTCGATCTCTATTTTAGCAGATTCTTCTGTTGCACTAGGTATTATTGGCACAAATTTAGTAACTTTCACTGTAGACTGTTCAGGATTACTTTCTGTTTTGCGCGTACTTTCCGTCGTTATGAAATCTTCCAGTGCAGTTGAATCAGTAGCATCGTCTTCAGTGGGTCTAGGGTGTGGCGTTTTAGCAATGAACTCAGAAGAAGAAACTAAGCTACCCAGTCCTAACAGGTGTTTTATAAGGTCGTCTTGGGGAGGCTCAGTCGTAGCATTTTTATGCTTTAGACGTTTCCGTTTCAGTCTGTTATTAAATGCTTGTCGTCTCAAACCTGATGAATTCGCAGTTGGTCTCACCATAGTCATCACTGTTGGTTTTTCTGTTGCGGGTTTTGGAGTTTCGGTCGTAATGTCTTTAATAGAATTAATTGTAGTTTCTGCCTGGTCCATATTAATATCATCTAGTTTACCGTGTGGATCCTCAAACTCTAAATTAATTTCCTCAGATGAGGTGTTATTTTGAGAAATTTTAATTGTAATTGTTGTTTCTTCTGAATTAAAAGCCATGGTGGTTGTTTCATGCTCAACGCTGTTATTCTTATCGACATGTGTGTTATTCTGCACCATAGATGGAATCACATCCTTCCATTCTTTAGCTTTAGTCATATTTCTTCTATGGTGTGAATACTTTCTTGAATTCAAAGTCACTAAATCTCTACTTAATTGTCCCTTATAGGTGTTATTTAACATGGGTCTCATTCGTAGTTTTTTGCGCGCTCCAATTGCGAAACGGGGTCTTGTCAACATTTTAGGACTCGTTTCCTCGGGTTTAACGGTAGTTGTAGATTCAATATCTCTTATATTGTCTTCAGTTATAATTTCCACGTCTTTAATATCGTCTTCTGTTTGGATTTCAACAGGTGTAGGGTATTCTACTGCAGGTTCAGTAGCATAATTTGTCTCCAAATTGATAAAACTTTGCTCTTCTGATTCTTTACCTTGTATGTCGTGTCTTACCTCAGATATATCGTTTCTAGGCTCCGAAGGATTTCTATTTTTATCTTGTAGCGAATCATGAGGCTTAAATATTGACACTGCGTGATGTTTCCCATGAAGCAAATCCGTCAACGATAGATTATGCTGTTGCAGTATTTCACTCAAACTTGTTCCATTAGATCTCTTCAATATATCTTTCAACGTCAATGGATCCATGAGGTGACTATTCTGAAAATGATAAGCAGTAATAAGTATTTTTTTTTTATATAAAACGGCATAATTTATTATAATACTACAATACGTTTTTTTTTTTTTTAAATATAAGACTGATTAATGTTAATATTCTATGTGTTACCACGATTTCAATAATACTACTACTAAATTGGTCTATTTTAATTGGTTAACAAAACAATCATCTATGAAGTACACGGTATTATTTGTTATTCACTGCTACATATTCGAAGCAGTTACGACAAGGCTATTAATTCACGTCTATCAGTACCGTGATAATTGCATCCATCCACGAAATTGGTCGAGATTCTTCTAAAGACCGTGTCTTATGGTGTCGAAGTTTGTCTTTACATTTTCTTATGAGCAGAATGGTTTGTGATTTGTTAAGCGCTGATAGTTTTTCAGCGGTAATCATTCCTTTAACCTTCTCATAAGCTTTTTCTTGTTGTAGCGTGCGCACTGTTGTTATGTCGCTAATGTTAACGTGTTTTTCTTTTTTCGGTACTATGGTAGTAGCAGTAGTAGTATTAAGTGTTGTTGTGGAATTATGTAATATGTTTTGCGCCGTAAAATTTTTGACATTAATCGGTTGTTTGATCTTCTCATAAGCTTTTTCTTGTTCTAACGTTCCCAGCGTTGTTACGTTACTAGTATTATGCTGTGAGTTATTAATATGTTGTTGTTCTGTTGTCAAAACTAAAGTGGTACGCTGTGTTGTAGATTTAACTATTTTTTTATTCTTTTTTTTAGATTTTCTTTTTGATTTTTTGTGATACTGTACCAAAGTTTTATCCTATAAAATAATAATAATATTGTAGTATCATGTCAAAAGTAACGTACAACATTATTTGGAGGTTTGAATTCAAATATAATATAACTTATCACATATATTATATAAACTTCCACTAAAAGGCAATGTTTTGTTTACATGCACGCATGTATAGTACGCGGCAAATAAGTTGAACCCATTGATATGGTTACGCGTAGTCCCGACTTCTTTATAGACCTGAAAATCGGTTACTGCACAATCGCGGCGTTGATGTATTAACTTGGGTATCGAAGATTATATCTACTTACTTTTTAACTATCAGAACTATGAAGACTAGTTGTTAATAATATTAAAATATATACCTGTGCTTTCTTGAATTCGGCGTATGCATTGGACGTATTATTGGTAGGACTGCTTCGTTTGTGAGCTGATTTGTTGAAAACTTCCGATGAAGACTCCGATAGAGATACGTCTTCAACTGTCTTGTGTTCAATGTTTATTTCTGGATCATTTATCTGAAGAGATTCGGTGTTTGATGCACGCTGGTGTAAATCTATCTTCAGATTTGTAGGTATTTGTTCAGCCAATTGGTGTTTATCTTCATAAAGCACAACATCTTGTGGAATTTCCTCTCTAACATCTTCGACATTGACTCGGTGAATCGATTCTGTTTTTGTTTCTACTGGTTCTTGTGTGGTTTCTGTGAAATCACTTAATTCAGGCCATGTTTCGAGTGAGGGTCGCTTCCTCCTTTGACCTCGTCTTCTAACTGGCCTTCCTAAGTCCACAACGTCGTCGGTCCAACGTATGGGTCTATTTTCTGGCTTCTTCCGCCTTCGTTTTGGCATTTCTGTAGTTTGGTGGGAGTTCTCGATGTCTAATTCGAAGAAGGGTCGATGGGGTTCTTCAGGATAAACAAATCTCTCTTGCGGAGTGAGCGGTTCGTCGAAATCTGCTTGAGGACGACGTTTTCGTTTACGCCCAGGTCGGCGACGTTTAGGGATTTCTTCTGATATATTTTTTTCCCAATTTTCTGTATTACGTTGTTCTTGCACCGGTGGGTCAGCTTCCATTGCTCTCCATGGCTGAAATTGATAAAATGAAACTTGTTAATATACTCCAAAATCCATACTAATATTATGAATGCGAAAGTAACTCTGTCTGTCTGTCTGTTACGCTTTCCCGCTTAAACCTCTCAAACCATTTTGATGAAATTTGGCACAGACAATCTTTAAACTCTGAGAAAGGACATAGGCTACCTTTTACTGACGAAGTCACGGGTACCAGCTAGTTGGTTTATATTCGTTACCGCGCTTCATAAGGTTTTATTTTAGTCTTTGATGTAAATTAAACATCTTTCATGTAAATACATATGTATATGGAACGTTCTTCCATTTACCGACAATAGCTTGTTCTCTTGAAAAATAATTCAATTCTTTATTCCTATAATTTGTTACATAGAATCTTAAAAATAGTTAAACAATTGTACATGGACCCTGTCGGGCACAGCAAATTCATTAAGGTAAGTGATAATTTTAAGAGAACAAAGTTAAAATGAAAAAAGAAAAACCTCGGTTATACAAATGAAATACAAATGTCAGTAACATAGTAAGTAGACAAAATAGTAAATTACATAAATCCATTCTTATATCGTATTTTCGGTCGAGTGGGAGCGAGAGATAATGGTAAACGAGCACCTCCTTCCACGAAGCAGTACTACGAGCGAATGAGATGGCCGCAACCAAAAGGGAGGAGACATCCTCACGCTTCAGCCGCCGTTGCAGGCGATGCCTCAGGGACACGAGCTTAGGGTCGACGAGCTCGGTAACTCGCCGTCCGGCCTTCTGTTAAAAACCTAGCTTGTGTTGACGGCCCGTTATGTTATACGTGTGCCTCAAAGAGATGCCTGTATAACTGAAGGGGCCCGGTAAAGCAATGGCTTTGGCAATGGCCAGTGAGGATGTTCAAAAGAATTTACCGTGTCCTAGGTGGATTTAGTCGGTAAGTCTGGCGTGTCGGACTTTTACTGACTAAAACGCAGTTTTATTTCGTTCGTCCCTAGAGTGGGAGGAGTCATCTGATGATATCTCATTTCAAAATAAAGGCTTTAAATTAGGCTAAAATCGACTATAGCACACCGCAAATCAGGGGCCCAAGTCTGCTATTTCATTTTATTTTCATAGTATTGTCATTCCAACACGATCCCATTGCTAAAAGTTCGTAATCTGTTAATTCATAATGACTGATCATTGGTCGGTCAGTGGTCTCGAATTATGGTACAAGCTGTCTTGTAACGTATTAAAAATATAACTGCACAATAACATTCTAATCATATGTCACTGATTAAAGGAAATGTCACAACTTTAGTAATTTACCGCATTTTTCAGACATTCACACACACATTATGACATTATGTCTCGTACATAATGACAAAATAATGTTACCATTCTAAAAAAAATCTTTCAATGCAGTATCACTGGTTGATCATTGGAAAGTCATAATGACGCCATTATATTAGTAGATTACCAAAATTGTCAAAATCCACAATTATGAAATCAATGATCGACTATTCTGACACTATTGTAATAGCAGACTTGAGGCCCTGTTGAAAACTAATTGCCGTCATTGTTAAAGTTACGCGTGCAGCTTCTATTGGGATTTGAGACCGGAAAATCTGTTATTGCACATTGAGAGTCGATCGCCTTTTTGGTTCAACTTATATACCACATATTATACCTATGATTCATCATCATCCTATCCCATTTTACTTGGGGTCGGTGCAACATGTTTTTTTCTTCCACTCTGTCGTGTCACCCGTCACACTATCCATCCATCTCTTCTTTGGCCTCCCTCTTCCTCTCTATCTATCTACGTGTAAACTCAGAACTCTTTTTGTGACATGCGTTTCATCTCTTCTCTTCACATGACCATACCAAGACAAACGATTTCCTTTCAACTTTTCAGTCACTGGCGCCACTTTCAGACTTCCTCTAATATACTCATTTCTCACTTTATCTATTCTCGTCATACCACACATCCATCTCAACATTCTCATCTCCGCTACATGCAGTCTTTTTTCATCCGTCTTTTTCACAGCCCAACATTCTGATCCATACAGTAGGACAGGTCTTATCACGGACTTGTAAATTTTACCCTTCAACTTGAGGGGCATCCGTGGGTCGCAAGTTGTTCCCGTGACCTGTCGCCATTTCATCCATCCTGCGTTGATCCGATGCGTTACGTCTCGGTCCATCTCACCATCTCCTTGGACGAGCGACCCGAGATACCGAAAGTCTGAACAGATTGGTATAGGCGTTCCGGCGAGAGCTAAGGCCACAGGACCGGAGAGACCGCTGAAATCACAGAACAAGTACTCCGTTTTGGTTCTACTTAATTTCAGGCCAACACTATCTAGTCTGTGCCACCACACCTCCAATCTATTTTGGATCTCTTGACAACTCTCGGCAACCAGCACAATGTCATCGGCGAATAACATACACCAGGGAGCCTCTTCCTGAATGTCCGACGTAAGAGCGTCCATTATCATCAGGAAGAGGTAAGGGCTGAGAGCCGACCCTTGATGTAAGCCGACAGCCACATTGAAGCTGCTAGTGGTGCCTGCTGTAGACCGGACTTTTACTTAATTTTACAGTTTCACGGATTTGTAACTTCATAAAAAAAACTTGTATCCATTTACAAATTTATAGAGGTTTAATTACATTGCAACCAATGCTTTCAGTGTTCCGTAACAAAGTATGCAAAGGAAACCCTGTCTTACGTATTTAGGTGAAGTATTTATAATATTACACAATATATTAGAAATGTACTATGTAGTATAGGTACATATATTATAATAACCTTATGGTCAAGGCTCTAAAAAAAATTGGATTTTTTAAGTTTTTTGCATTTTATTGATCAATGTCACGTTGTGTGTTAATTAACACTATTTTTACACTTCTTTGAGATAATCATTATATAATATAAAACAAAGTCGCTCTGTCCCTATGTATGCTTAGATCTTTAAAACTACGCAACGCATTTTGATGCAGTTTTTTTTTTAATAGATAGAGTGATTCAAGAGGAAGGTTTATGTGTATAATACATGCATAATATATTCAATATCAGTACCCGTATGAAGCTGGGGCGGGTCGCTAGTTAATAGATATATTAGAGAAATATATTATTATTACATGTCAACTACCGACCACTCGACATGTTTTGAGATTTGAACAAATGAAATTCATAAATAAATCGAACTATACTTTATTTTTCTAACGACGCTTATAGAGACAGCAGCCACGTTTCATCCTTTTTTGTTTGTTATTGGCCAGTTTGATTTTTAAATAAACTCGTTTGATGTGTACTACTTTTTAATTCAATTAATACGTTTTTTTTTTTTTTCAAATAGTTTTGACGTTCGAAATTCGGATGTCATTATTACTTAGGGAACGCCCTTATTATATTAGATCTCTGGAGACAAAAATACTTACGTTAAGTGAATCCTCACTTGTATCGTATCGTATCGTATAGATTGACATATAAGTGTAAAAAACTTAAGCTAAAGAATATGTTCAGCTGTTTATACTCGTATCATTATCATCATGTCAGCCGAGCGACGCCCACTGCTGGGCATAGGCCTCCCCCAAGGATCTCCACAACGATCGGTCCTGTGCTGTCCGCATCCAGCGGCTTCCCGTGACCTTTACTAGATCGTCGGTCCACCTTGTAGGGGGCCTGCAAACGGAGCGTCGTCCGGTACGCGGTGTACTCGTATACATATACGGAATCACGGTTCGCATTTGCCCGTTCTTATTATCGTTAATGCTTATGAATTAAATTACAAATTACAATAATTCCGATACAAATGCGCTTGTTTTTGTTTTGCTCGATAATTATGATTGTTCAACCAATTTGATTGGTAGTTGCGTCGTTCTGCGATTGGAAACTATTGTATAGTGAAATGTCAGTAGATAGCTTGAAGGTGAATGACTTTGTTGTATTATTCATTCAACTCTCTACGTGAGTGAAGATCGAACATCATCTTTGGTTTTGTTTATCAGTGTAAGATCTTGTGTGATTGAATGATTTAATTGATTAATGTATTTTGTTGGTATTGATTGACAATTTTTTTGTTGCGGTTTTAGGGATATGAGGAATTCCATATCCCTTTCCCTCAAAGGGTTCTACGACCAAACGGGTGTCTGATCCGGTCAACTGCCTGATAGTTACTTTCGGGCTGTTGTGTATCAAATCGATAGTGTTGCATGTACCGGATCCATCCTCCACGGGATCAAAACGACCAAAATATAACTGTGTAGATGTCGCTATACGTTTTTGAAAAGAAATGAGTATTCACTTACACTGTAGTTACTACTGTTTGACATATCTATGGTAGTTACGATAGCGTAATTATAAAGTAACTTATTAAATTATTTTATATACACCTTTTAATGTTATCATAGTAAATATGGTCATTAAAGTGATTAAACTTAAGAAATTGGGTTAGCTGTGGTAAAATAATTGCTCTGTACAACATTATATAAAATCATAACGCCGTAACGTTAATTTTCACCGTGGTTTTAACACATTTTCTTATGGTTGCGCGCACGCATAATGAATTACGTAAATTTTAGACGGTGCGACTCTTCGTGCTCTAAATAATGCGTTTGATAAGTGGTAAAAAAAAGATGAATCTCGTGTGAAACCGAAGAACTATATGTATGGAATATTCGGTAAAAAACAATCGTTTCGTTAATTTATTTATTAAATACCTAATGCACACACAGATGAGAATTTAATACCTTAGGCATTTTCTACCAGTGAATTTTTGGGTGATGTAGAGAAAAATAGTGGTAGGTGCAATAAAATAGAGAGAAAATACGAATATTGGAATATATGCAGATACTAATCAACTTTAAATATAATACAAATATTATATAATACTAGCTTCTGTCAGCGGCTTCCCCGCGTGAATGTCGGTTTTTCCATACAAAATCCCAACCTTCGTTTTACCTCGCCAGGGGTCAATTTTGGAAAATCCTCTTTTAGTGTTCGTCTACGTCATAAAAGGAACATTTCTCCTTTTATATATCTCCTATTATACATATAGATATACTCAAACTGATTTGTACAGTCCAGTCTTTTGTCTTTTTCTCAGCTCTTACATTCCTTCTTTTTTGATCTAGTTATCTTTTTACCCTTTTTTCTGTTAGGGAATCATCTAATGATTTTGACGGTTTCGGGCTTGTACTGACTAAACCCACACCTAAATTCCTTCAATGGCCCTTTGCATTCTAGGACCCTGGGTATTTTTTTCAAAAGTCAAACCATGGTCCTATTAGGCCTTTGCCCTGCTGGACCCCTACGGTTTTTCTGAAGAGTGGAAAATTACGTGCTGTCGACGACTTGGAATACTTTTAAAGCTTGTATGGAAAACTATAATCTTTTAAATATTTATAAGCACTAAAACCTCTATAATTTGTTATCTCTTTTATGTTTTATCAAGAAATGGTGAATCAAATCACATAAAGTAGCTTACGTAACTTGGCTTGTCTGAAGATAGGCTCTGCGAACTTTGGTGCTAGTGCACTCATAAAAAAATGGTTTAAAAAAGAAATGCTAGCTAGCTAGTAAAATAACAGTGGTTATTGCTGTGAACAACTATTATTGGCATTAATTTTTTGACTCGCCAATTTACGACGCCCATACTGTACTGTACTGTATGTATTTTATTGTTATCATTGTCACATTTTAATCATCTCACAAAGTGTCATTCAGTGACATTTTGACAATACTCAGCAATGAAGCAGATTCTATCATGAGTGGAACAAAAAATTTAAAAATAAATAATTTATTTTACTGTTAATTCATGCTAAATACTATCTAGCGTTTGATGGTCTATTACAACTTCGCACGTGTTAATGTCAAAATTATGTCGTGTCTTCCACAAAGGCAATTAAGAAGTCATAGTTGAGTAGAAAAAAATACCTTAACAGAACTTATTTTTTATGTGACTGTACTTGTTTGTTTTGTCAACCATTGATATTGATTGGTCAAGCGAAGCGTTGCGTGTAGTGCACCTACCACTACCTGCGCCATACGGCAAACATGTAGAAAGTGTCTTTGATTACCCTTCGATCGCAGTTTATGCTATCACTGAACCATCAATTCACTTAAACTATAAGTTATTTTCCGCTTTAATTGATTAAGTGTTTCCGCAGTAAGAGCGAATGAAGATTTACTCTTGAATTTTTGTTTGCTTTTTCTCTTTATGTAATAGTCTTCCGTGTTAGTGGCGAATAAAACGATTAGATGAGTAGGTATGTAGAATGGTAACTGCATGTCATCTTACGTTAGTTATGTAGGTCGAATGAGCGAATAGACGCTTTTGAAGATGTAACTCTATTCTACTTAAATAACCATTTGTCAAACTTGTGTGATTTATTGTTCAACCGGCTAGACGGGTTTTCTATTCTATAAATATTTTTTTTTTCATAACAAGCTTTTATAGCGGTGGTCTATACTTATATAAATAAAACTCGTCAAGACGATTCACACGAGCCCAAACTCGACGTGGTTGTGCCGTTTAATTACAGAGTTCCTATGGCTACCTCGCGATTCCATCATCAGATCAGCTCCATGTCATCATAATATTGCATTGTCATCCGAACTAAACGTGTATACCAAATTTCAGCTCAATCGGAAACCGGGAAGTGGATCAAATTTAAGTTGCAAGATTTGATTACAGAACGACAGACAACGGGACCGGTGAAACTAAATAAAAGCTTGTAAAATCAGTTTTTGTTTTACAAAATCAGATAAAAAAAAAGTGGTTCTTTGGATCAGTTGAAGATACGAACTATCCACCCTTTCACAACCCATTTTTACATCATTTTGACTACTTTAATATAGTTTTAAGAACCTATTTGCTAAATTAATATCATTTGTCATTTTGTCAATGGGTGTAAATCCTTTCAGTAGTTTTTGAGTTTATCGCTTTCATACAGAGTTTTACAGTAAGTAACGATTTCTTGGGAAAACATAAAACAAACAAACTTTTAATTTAAAGTGTGTACAAAAATGGTTAAATAATAAATAAAAAGTCTATCCTAATTGGGTACTGAATATTATATTTCAGCATTATACATTTGCAATAATCTAACACTCTCTTGAGACAATAAAATGAAATATTTTTAATAAGTAAGCAATATGAAGTCTGTAACTACGAGATAAAAAATCTTGAATGTTTTAAACATTGAATTAATTCACTTACATTATTAGAAGAGCTTAGTTTTAAAATACAGTTTAACTAGATCATACTTTTTCAACATAAGCTAAATTAATGTTCTTCAACCACACAGTCTTTATTATTATTCAGTTGCATATTCATGAGAGCCTGTAAATTCAACACTTAATTCTTTTAAAAGAAACTAAAAGATAATTCATATTTATTGCTTTTTTTACTAAACTTAGCGCCTGAAACTATCATTTATTGTTTAAATCAACATGGGTAATTAAACCTGTATCAATAGGTACTTTTTAACTCTACGCGGTTTTATTTGTGTAGTCTGAAAGATAACCCCAAAGTCCTGGAAAATAAGACATATAAAAGCCTCAGGGATAAAGTAGCCTTATATATTTGCGAAAAAAATCAGTTCTGTCGTTATTGAATTTATAAATTACAAACGAAAACACAAATCTTTCCTCTTTATATTATTAGGTACTCATATTAGTGTACATGTAGTTTGCTAAGTACAAAACTCGAAAATGAATAGACTAATTTAGTAGAACTTTTTTTAAACTGTCAATACTAGGGTTAGCTGTCAATCCTTCCTATAAATCATAATAGGATATATGTGATGTAAGTCCCGTTTAGACACAACACAAAACCATGACTTCTCTATAATATAAAACATTAAACAACTTTGACTCTAATTACATAGTCTTAACAGTTGTTAATAGATCAAAAAGCTAGTTAACATGCAAAATATACTGTTTGCGTCTACACTTCATCGCTCAAAGCTTCCATTAAAAGTGTTACTGCACTCAGTGAAAACGGTACGTCACAGATTGCTATCTTCGCTGTAATAGTCGTCTTGAACAACTAAGTCATGATGTGCTAATAGATTAAGCTCGAATACGATACAAAAGGATTTCAACTTACAATTATTAACAATGACTTATTCAATCACAATATCTTCTTTGATCAAAGTTGGAAATATCATAACATATTTTGCAGACTAACTAATGCCCGCAACTTTATCCGCGTTACATGTCTAAAACAGCACAATGCCATTGGTTGGATATTTCGTATATCATTCATAACATATCAAAATCGGTACAGACAGACAAACCGACAGATGGACCAACAGACAGATCGATAGATAGACCGACAGATAGACCAACAGTCAGACAGACCGACAGGTAGACCGATAGACAGATCGAAAGGCAGACCGACAGACACACCGATAGACAACCAATATTAAAGAATTGCATAATTTAATAAGTATTGAACATACTTTTACGAAAGTATTGAACATACTTTCGTAAGCACATTGTAAAAAAAAAAGTGTTAAAACACTACAAATAGTCACTTCAAAATTCATGTGTACTTATAGATGATGCAACAGGTGACAGTTACAGAAAAAGTGTAACTCATTTAGGAAAACAAATCAAGCTAAGTTACAAGAAAAGTCACAGCTCATCGTGAAATACATCTGTACAAATATAATTTAGTTAGCTCATCATTGAATAAAGAAAGCGGTTACCAAACGATGTTATAACCGCGGCCGGTGAGGAAAGTTGAAAGCAGCGTGGACCGAGCCACCGAGGTACCAGTCTTCGAACTTGATCAGCGGCTATAGCTCTGTGACTTATGTTATCAGAGGCCATTCAGACGTAATATGCTAATATAATATTATGTTATGAGTATGTGAAGTGTACGGTTAATCGTAGAAAGTGCGATATATGGATTTTTTTTGTAAGGATATTGTTATTGGTGATGTAATTTTGGCTGAGCTTTTTCGATTTGCAGTTTTGTTTGGCTGCATTTTTGTTTCTTATTTTCTTTTGAATTCAAAAAAGGAGAAATTGATTGAGTGACATATCAATACACAGCTAATACTGCTAGGACTAGAAGCGTGAAATTTTGCACAGGATTTCCTTTCTTGATGTAAGCGAGCACTAAACTTTTGAGCCCTAAGCGAAAGCCGGCGTTCGCGCTTTACTTTGTTCTTTAATTGTGTTTGTAATTACCAAAGTCGACAAACAGAAAAGCTGAAGCCGCTGATAGAAACTAGAAAAACATATCGTTAAAATTCTCATTTTTGTTTTCCCATTTGTATCGAGTACATTCTAATCCAATTATGTAAGCAACGTGATTACCAGTAATACGACCTCTATGGTATAAACTGGTTTTTGTAACAAGTATGGTTATGTTGTTTCTGTGTGGGGTCACCACAACAGTTCAACACGTTTGACCTCCTGACCTCTTAGCGCTATAAGTCCATTACCTCTTACTATCAAAATATAGTAAAATCCGTCACTTTTGAAAGTCGAATAAATAAATAAGCTACAAAGTTTATACTATTAAGATTACCTTTGTTTACCCGTGTTCTTCGTTTCACCGACTATTAATTCGATTAATTGTCTTGGCCTCAGTGACGTTGTTGGTAAAAAAGCTGAATTTTAATTATGATCGCATAATGTCACGGCCGGGTGCGTGCCGTACCCACTGGACCAATTTACGAGATAGCATAAAGTACACTGAACTGAGACAAAGTTTCTATCATAGAACAACTTTGTACGCCTTATTTGAACATAGCATGTCATCTAAATAAATATTGCTTTCACGATTTTTTGTTCCTGCAAGATCGATTTCGATTCGTATTTAGCAGCAGTTTCTACCATATAGGAAGAGATTGCAAAAAAGCTAATGCATCGGAAGCATTGATTTGCTGCGCGTTCAATTCGTATATCATCGGTTAGAGAATGTCTATCCACACGCATACTGTGACTTCCATCACTGGTTCTATCGATCAATCTGTCAATTATCAATATAAGTCAGTAAGTGCTGGTACTTTTCTGCACAGCTACTGGCATTAATCTATACACATCAATTGTCTAATTGATGCGCAGACAACCGACCACGCTCCACTTACTCCAGGCACCTCCCAGATTTCTAGACCAGTTTCTAGACTTGTCTACTTTTGATCTAGACTTCGTTTACTTCCTGTTCCTTCTTTATAACCAGATTTCTCTTTATTACCGTCTTTATTGTTGTCATTATTTGAATTGCAGTAAACTGCATTATTGAATTTCTTTTGTCATTCAGTTTGGCGTATGAAGTCGGAAAAAATCAACAATTTTCTGTTTGAATAACTTATTACCACTTAGTAGTGGCTTAAATTGTTTTAATTATCTAAAGTAATAATGACAATTGCATGTGCCGGTAAAGAAATAGATTGTAGGTACGTTGAATGACGGGTGTTCTAACTTGGTTCTATAGAACAACTTTCAGTACCTTGTTGGGTATTGCTATCATTTAATTCGCAGTTGTCAAGTTTGTTGAATCCTAATGGGAAGTCTTCTTTAGCTATATTTCTGCTTATATAGTTTTACAATCTCTGCACAAAGTCAATAGCATTTACACACTTCCTATTTAGCTAAATGTTATTTCTATGAATACAGTTGGTTTTTACCGACTATTTGAAGTACAAGTGTTTATAGCTAAAATTTATTACAGCCGTATTTAGTACACATTGGTTTTACCTTGGAATGAAAGAAGTAAAAATAGAAAACGCAAAAGAAAGGAAAACAGCCATTGTTATGAAACAACAGCAAAAAGAACTCATACGTAGTTTGAAATCAAATCAATTTCCTGATAATCGTTCCGAGTTTCCAGCATAGTAGTCACTTTGGTAACGTGACAAATTATCGTAAATTTATCGTAATTAACGACAACAGTAAATTAAAACGTTTTGCTGTTATTGTAAAGCAATTTATCTTAATCGTCACATTTGTCACGACATTGCTACCTATAGTCAGTTCTAAGTTGTCAACTAGTCCCCTAGAGCTTTTTGTAACATTAAAACTTCTTCGTCTTCATTCTTATTCAGTCCTTTCGCTAATTGGTCTGTATTGATTAAATTTAAAGTTTGGAAAATTCTATCCAAACCTTTGGGGGCAAAGGTTTGAATAGAATTTAACACCTATTTAATTTTTATCCTGTTCCTTCAGCTAGTCTAAAAAATATTTAGGTCTTCAAAAAACTTAACGTAAAATCTGTTTACCTGATCAAAATTTGGCGTTCCAGTATCCAAGACTCTAGGCCTCAAATCGTGTCGATACTCCGTCTCCATATCTTCCTCTGCAGAATGTACTATTATCACTAAAGCGGCCAACGTGGTCAATAGAGGCATGGTGGATCTCCAAATTATACCCATATTATATCAAATAGGCAACTGTAGGCTCCTAATGCACTGTTGCTACTGTAGATACGTCCACACGTATTGATGCACAGACACTGCACTAATAACGAGTTCCAAATATTTGTATCAACTCACGCAATTGTCGCGGCACAATTGATTCACGAATCAAACGAAGCTCAGAAACCAATAGACGGAAGAGTCGAAGATAAAGAAAGATAAACAAAAGAAAACAAAGACCGCAAAATTCACGTGCGGTTGTTCTCTATTTGTCAAAAACGCGTGCACTCGGCCCTGGCTATTGAACAATTGAATTCGGTTTTAGTATCACATCATGATTGATTGAATATTTGTAAACAATCCGATGTCGCGGCAATAGAATATCAAGTAGGCAATTATATGACGGCTTGTTATTATTTGAGAAAAATGTGAGACCTCTCGAACAAGTTTCCCGCGTTTTTTTATTTGTGAGCGTGAAAGTGATGATGGCGGTTGGCGGCACACGTTTGCCCGCGGCGGCTCGGCGCGTTCGAGTGGTAACTCTACTGATGGCAAATGCACAGCTCTCCAACTATGCGCTCCTGCAATTTTTACTTTTCTTTTGTCTTTCAATAACAACTGCATTTTGTGTTTTTTCAACATTGCTTATACGCGTTTGAAATGTTCGATCAAACAATGATAAAGCCTACTCAGGCATGTCGTCGTTATTTTTACCATGAAGTCGTGTTCTTGGATATGCATATGCATATTGCATAAGATTGATATCCATTTGTCTTGTCTCCATGGTATAGAACAAGGAATGGTTTACACCTCACCATTTTCGTTTCTACATTTCAATGAGGTGAAGATCTGTTTATTTGGGAATTGGAGTAGAGTTGATCTCGAAGCTAAAAATTCCGAAACTGATCAGAATCAAATTTATTTCCTAACCAAAGTGGCATCAATAATTGATTTGTATGTTATTTCTGTATACATGCCAATCAAGGTGATCCTCTATCTCTAAGATTTTCGGGCACCACCGATGATGATGAAGTGCGACCAATACAGTAGTCTAAATCACCTAAACCTGGGCAATCCTTCAGGTCTAACACAAGCCTTGCTGCGGTCACTAGCTTAGGATACAGAAAAGTTTATTTTATTAATAATTTATGTATAATCCACACGTGTAAATTATGTCATTACATTGATAATTGATGATTGTAAAGTATTGATTTTGTTAATTGTATTAGTATCTTCGTTTAAGCACTCAAATAAAATAGGCTTCAGATTAAACTGGCACTGGCTAAAACTTTCAGCCAGTACCTACATAATTGGTCGATTATCTGAAATTATTGTTTCCATCATGATCTAATAGATTCCAAACTCCCTTTATTTCCATGCAGCAAAGATGGCAAATCACAGTATTATGTGAAACGGAATGTACGCACGCGCCGCGCCGCCTCCCCGGTGGAATGCGCGCGCCGCCCGTGACGATCACATGCGCGAATTAGCGTCGTTTGTTAATCAATTACTTGCATCTAATAATATGCATGCTTATAAAAATACTTTGCATTTGTTTAGTTTTCTCTCACCATTCATTCAGCCGCAACCTGGTCTGTCTATTATTATGTATAGGCTAAAAAGAAAATTTCTGCCATTCCTAGAGATTAACAATATCCTTAACCATACGGCATCCACCTCTGGCATCTGGATTGAGACCAACGAACGCACGGAAAATGCTTTCCTCGTTGTCTCGAAGACTTGTAACATGGTCTGGCATGAAAGCCATTTTTAATCTAGTTCTAGAGCTCCCTTCTTCTTCTATCTATTAGTTTGTGTGCTTCGATTGCAGACCTCTTGAGCTATCTGTCTATCCGAATGGTAATTGATAGCTATTTCGATCAATTGGATATTAATTCAGAGATCACCGCGATCTGGGTATTACTGACATAGCGGAAGAATCTTTGGGTTATAAGTAATTTGGAGCTGGAAACTGGGGAAATCACACTTCAAACAATAGGACCTTAATAATAAAAGAAGGAACGGTAATGAAGACGACGAGAACAGCGGTGAAGTGATAGATCAAATGAAAATATGCTCATGTTAGCTGTTTTCATTATTTGAATCATTTAGGTTGTTTCGGTCAGCTGCTTTAGCTTACCATTCCCCAAACAGCCAACAGGATTTCAGATTACCTATTTCTAATATAAAGAACTAGCTTTTGTCCGCGGCTTCGCCCGCGTACCTACATAAAATAAATTGCCTATGTCACTCAGGAGAAAAGCAGCTTTCTATTGTTGCTAAAATTTTTCCAATCGGACCAGTAGTTCCAGAGATTACCTCCTACAAACAAAAAAATAAAAAAACAAACTTTACCTCTTTATTATATTAATGTAGATATTAGTGTAGATAGGCGGACGGCTGCTTTTGTGAAGCAGTTATGCTAGCAAAGGAGAAGGCCGCACGCGTGAGGCAACGGGCCTAACGCTGACCGTACAGTAACTCTTCGGATGTAGCCTAAGGCGTCGAAGGCGCTTAGTGTCCCACGCGCGTAGTTAGTCAGTAAAAGTCTGACATTATCTCTTGGCCCATCCAAGAGCGCGGAGAGGTCGTCGGATGATTTTCCCACCAACCAAAACAAACAAAGCTTTCATGTAAGTGCGCCAATAAAAGGAAAATGAAGTTACAAATAAGATCACAATTATATTTATTATTTGAAGACGCCCACATAATTAGTTGAACCTACACACCGTAACCACTTAGCAAATTAAAGCTACACTTCGTGAAAAGCTCATACACGACCATAGTCCCAAATACACTCAGTGTAATTAAAAAGTTACATAAATTGCTGGCGTAACATTTAATTGGAGTTTAAACCATCTTTCATATAGTTACACGCATCTTACGTCCGACACTATTTATCTTAGAAAATTGCCTACGGTAGTTTACTGCAACGATTACTGCCCACACTTTATCGGTCGTAAAGACTTCCGTGTCGTACGAAAACTGTTTTTGTTTACCTATTTCCTTAAGTAAACGTTTTGGCTAAATGCATTACTACTTATACGGCTTAGTAGTTCCGCGAAGCGTCGTGACAAAGTAAGAATTGACATTTTTCACGCCTACGTGCACGCCTTGCATTTCTCTCGTGCTGTTTTCTAGTATTAATCCGCTAAAAGTTATGTAAGTACAAATAGAAGATATGACACAGTTGACGTAACTTGTCTTGATAATGTGATGACTGTGATGAGTGCTGTTAGGTTTGCACCTTTGTATGTTCCACAATTACGTTTCGTCACTTCTCTCTTGTATGCTATGTTACAAGCATTGAAGTTACCTCTGCATGAGATTTGTTTGCACCTCTTAAAATTGTGTAAAACTAAACAATAGGAATTTGAATGTGACAATAGTGCAGTTTATGAAACGTACCTAATCCGAAAACCTTTGTTGTTGATTTCTCCATGTGGGCTGCAAAGCACGGAGAAACGGAATAAAATTAAACGAGAGTAGGAAACGCGAAAAACACAGCTATATTGAAAATTAATATTTTGGCTAAAGGATCAAGCTATACTTCAATTGATAAAGACGAGAAAAAAATTTTAAGCGACATAGCTACAGACGAAGAAATGTCACATGAATATTAATTGAAACTATATCATATTTTCCATCAACACTATCCCAAGCTTATCGATCCGTATAATCTCATCTCGTCGCACGTTGTATGGGTCATTGTTAAAGTCATACGGTTTCTCACGCACTGCTCTTACTTTCCATATCACTGGCATAATATATCGTTCTAAATCAACGATAGAGATCGTTGAGACGGTACAAAAAGCTCGTTATATGGGATAACTCGAGCGATCCGTACGAATCATCATACTTGATGGTATTATATTTATCACACACTCACTTGATGATATGTTAAGCATTTACTCACGTATAGATCATATCAAATCAGTCAACTTATAAGCAATTTAATGTGTGTGTCGTTTTCTTAGGCAAACGCAGAAATGATTGCTTGAATTTTCATCTATGCTAAACATTTCTAAATATTGTATAAGCTGCGTGTTTTGTTTACGCTTCTATCATGCAATCAGTTTTAAATTAAACTGGGGCGTTACGCTAAGTCTCAAATTGTTTCTTTTCTATTGACATGATCTATATTTCTATTCAAATCGTTAGTTTGGCCAAATTGGGTTCGTCCTTTAATATATTAGCTAAAAAATACGAAACCTGAACATTTTGTTCGTATTTCAAGGTTTGTTTATTGATTTAATCATAATCAGTAAACAAAGCTTGAATATCGTTATTTGTAATCATTTCTTTAATACCAGCATATTCCAGAAAAAAATTCATTATTTTGATCTTAAAACTAGATCTATGTCTAACTTGGTAACTGACACAGGCATTAGATATACATCATAATAATTGTGTTTAATTTTAATAGCTTCTTTGAGCTATGCATCAGCTTTTTGTCTATCACCTGTCTATCAATGATCAGCGATTGGATTGTTCGATAGTTGACTGCAAAAAAGCTAAAAAGGTTTATTTTGTTTTATTCGAGTCGGAAGCTTCCTTCACTTATCTAGTTTGCTAGTTACGGTTGTCTATTAACATTGTAAGTGGTTATACACTAACGTTATTAATTCGATTAGTCTATAGGTTACTTCTATGTAAGTGCGCTCCATCGTTGACCGCATCGTCGCTTTCCATCAGGTGAGATAGCGGTCAAACGCGAATCTATAAAAAAAAATACAACAGTTTATGCATGTTTACGCAACAAATTGAATAGATTAACCCAGCTTCCTTGAGAGATGGAACTGTAATTTAATCGTAAGTTTTCCTATGATTTGCAAACCGCAGATCATTTTGCTAATTCTCTATGTTATTCAACAAATTATTTGTATGCGTTTTGACATCGACTTCGGAATTATTCGGGTTTAGTAATCGCTTCTGTTGTTGTTTTATTTCAAAACATAATATTTTATTAGTCTTATTAAAGCTGGTAATTTGTTGCAAATCATTTGTTTTAAAAATTAGAAAGTTCAGATTCTCGTGTACAGTTTTTATTCCGATAACTAATCCTTGCAAAATTTTATTGCTTCAAAATTTAATTCTTTGAATAATTGCTAATAATAAATTATTGACTTCAAAGCTTTTTAAAACCTCTAATTTCGCATAATGCTGTGTCTTGGGAGAATCAGTTGAGAAAGATGATGCAAGTGATGGTCTTTGTTTGTTTATTCCTTGGCCCATAAACAACCCTGTCACAAAAATGATTACATCACATTCCCTAAATAACGATTAGGCATTTGCAGTGGATGTTTTATCTACGGCTTCCATATTGTTTTGCGTCCGTTTGTTTGTACATTCTTCTCCACTAACAATGTTGTATTGTGAAAGTCTCTAGCGTCTATCCGCTCGCTAATAAAACCCATAATAAATATAATTCTATGTGAAAATACAAGATTTAAGTACGTGAAGATGTTAGATAACCCGAAAGTCTTTTCTCATAGACTAACAGTCTAAGACAATAGGTTACCAGGTGTTTGTTATAAGAGTGAAAATCGTGATTGTCTGAAAGTAAGAGTCTGTTTCAATCAACTTCTATTGTTTGTAGTTACGCTGGCAATGCATATGTAAATAATTGTTACGTATTCTTTAATGAGAAATTACTCTCGCTGGGGAAATGTATGAAAATGAGGCTTGCGCCTTCACTCATAGGGCGGTATAATTATTGTGTTAGGTAATTTTAATCTATTAATACATAATTATTCTTTATGTAACTACAAAATAATTATGAAGTACTTATAAACATAGTAACTTCTAAAAATATATTAAGTATACAAACTGTTAATAATAATATGGACAAACAGAAACGGGTAGAAAAAGAATTATTGGTAGTCAAAAAAATCGTCCACATAAATATCAACGGGAAGAGGGTTTCCCAGATCGCTTGATAGCCGCTAAATTTTTATCGTTTTAATCCCGTGGAGGGTCGATCTGACACAAATAAAAAAAAAGTAAGTGCTTTTTTCTAAAACTAGAATTAATATGCTCATGTACGAATTTAATTTCTTTAAGTAAACATTAGCTGAGCAAGTGCAAAGACTTGTATTAGGTAGTTAATATGCGACGACCGAAAACTACCTACAGGTCATTAACTCGCACAGCTGATGATTGTTTAACTGAAAAAAGTGCATTGAAATACAGGAAACCGTGAAAACATTCCTACAATACAAAATAGCTTGACTGTTGTAATATTTAATGAAGTGTTTCGCAATAAAAAAAACATAAAATATTTACTACCGATCTCAATTTTATTAAATCAATAAAAGCATGTCCGGTGAAATTCGCGTGAGTTACCGCTCAAACAAGAAGCGTGATGTATTCCGTTATTATCACAAATAGCATCTTTCAGTCAGGCAAACCAGCTATACCGCAATTAGAAAAGAATTCTACACTTTTTCTCTAACAAATGTCTTAACCAGCCGCAAAGAGATGTTGGTCGCGTCACTCGTAAATTAAGATTTATTTGTTCAACGCATCTGTTGGAACTCGGAATTGTTTGATTCCGTGTAACGTTTTATTGGCGTTACGGATTACGTAAAAATTAGTATGATTATTATTTGCACATTAGTTTACATTTTTAATAAAAAACATGAAGCCTGAATTCTCCGAAGGGTTCTTCTTTCTTCATCAGTAGGCTTTGGCCCTGCAGTTGGGCCTCTGCATTTCTCGCAAGGGTACGGAACGCGCCGTCGATGCCTTGGCTTGGTCCACGCTGTTACCAGACGACCGGACGGCGAGCTATACCCAATGCTCGACGTCCGCAAGCCCGCGCCTACGGTGGTCGAAAATCGGGATCGAAATCCTGGCGGCGTCTGGGGCGTGAGCGCCGTTGCCTTATGCGGTTGGCCTCCTCCTTTGTTAACATTACTGTTTTGCAGAAAAGGCGACAGCCACTCCTTCTCGCTCCGGACCATAGCCTGTACCAACTACCACCGCCGCCGATCGCCCCCACTAGGACAACGATGCTCCTCCCAAGTGGGGCACATCTCTATACCTTTTAAGGGGATGACACGGGGGTTCCAAAGTTAGGAACTCCAATATAGGCGAAGCCGCTGGTTTTGATGTACAAAAGTATCATATTGTTACCATTGTTACAGATGGGCAGTATCGACGGTGATGACGCGGCAGAACAACATCCAGCTGGCGGATAATGACGTCACAGCTTTCATCCCGCTTTGGGATATGTGTAACCACGAACACGGAAAGGTAAATCATACTCTTCCTTTTAAAAAAATATAAACACCATACAATAACCAAATGGACCATGTAAAAAAAATGATCTTAAATTCATATAGCTTTTGTCTTTGCGCACGTCAAGACTAATCTCATGATTTCTTCCAACTATTTCTCTAGACGACGTGCAAAAGACTTACTTGTAAAGCATACATACCTGCTGTCAAATAAAAAAGTAAAAGTTTTTGCCTTAACTGATCTTGAATCTTGCTGCGATAATACAAAAAATCTTTCAATGATATAATAAACAAGCTTTTGCTGAGTTTCTCAGACAAAATCAAAAGGATACGCTGTGAAACCAAAGTCTGGAGAAAAAGCTAGAAGATATATAGGTACATTTTTATTAATCAATTACTTCTATGGCTGAACATCATCATCATCATCAGCCTAGCGTAAGTCCCGGTTGCTACCTTGGCTTTCACCTCGGTGCCCGGGGTCCGCTTTCCTGCCTAGTCGTCTCCACTTCGCTCGGTCTTTTGCGTCCTCTGCCTTAAGCCCATTAGCACGCATATCGTCCCTTACGACGTCGATCCATCGCCTCTTAGGCCTACCTCGTTTTCCGGGTCCCGGCGGAGGCGGCATGGCGAGGCATCTGTTACCCACGTAGTCTGCCGGTTTTCGTAAAACGTGGCCATACCAGCGTAAACGACCCTCCTGCAGTTTATCCGCTATGTCACGGACCTGAAGGCTGCCCCGGATGCGGGAGTTCTTAATGCGGTCTTTCCGCGAAACTCCAGACATCCAGCGCAGCATATTCATTTCCGTGACACGCAGGCTTTGCTTATGTCGTTCAAGTACAGGCCACGCTTCACTGCCATACAAAAGGACAGGCCTAATGATGGTCTTATAGACCTGTCCTTTGAGCCTAACCGGCATTTTCGGGTCACAGATAACACCCGCCACCTCACGCCATTTCGCCCAGGCCGCCGAGATACGCGACTCGACGTCGCAATCGACGTCCCCGGACTCGTGGAGCACCGATCCCAAGTACCTGACCTGTTCCGTGCGCTCAACTGTGTCTTCGCCAATGCGAACAGGAGCAGCGTTAGTTGTGTTACAGGCCAAGTACTCGGTCTTCGCCGCATTAATCTTCAGACCGCCGTTTTCCAGCGATTCCTTCCACGCTGCCACACGTCGAACCAAGCGCCCACTGTCCGAATCCGCCAGCGCGATGTCGTCTGCATACATGAGCAGCCATGGCGGCTGCTCATGTAAGTCCCTGATGGTGGAGGACAGCACGTCCAGCACCACGCTGAACAGAAACGGACTAAGGACAGAGCCCTGGTGAACTCCGACGGTGATGGGGAAGGGTTTCGTATCGCCAACAGCGGTCCGAACCACAGAACCGGAGTCTCGGTACATATCTCGGATGATGTCAACATAGGTCTCGGGCACTCCTTTAGATCTCAGCGCCCACCAGATCACATCACGGGGGACACAGTCGAAGGCCTTCTGCATGTCTAGGAACAAGAGGTGCAGAGGCGTATTCTTCGATCTGTATCCCTCCATGGTAACCCTTAGGGCAAAGATGGGATCCATGGCGCCATGGCCTGGTCGAAACCCATATTGACATCCCGAGACGGTGCACTCCTGTCGGATCTGAGAGTCAATCACCCGCTCGAAGAGCTTCATGGTGTGGGACATAACCTTAATCCCACGGTAGTCGCCACACTCCTGCACCGATCCCTTGCCTTTGAAGACTGGAGTGATAATACTCAGTCTCCATTGACTCGGGATCTTTCCGGTGAGGAGCATGCGGTTAAATAGGTGGGTTAAGATGCCCACACCACGAGGACCCATCGCCTTCCAGGCTTCAATGGGGACTCCATCGGCACCGACAGCTTTCCGGTTCTTCATGCGGCGAAGGGCCACATGCACTTCTTCAGGCGTAACCGGGGGCACAAGTCCCTGATTTGGAGGGAGAACCGGAGACAACACCTCTTTGTGCTGCTTGTTCAGCAGCTCGTGGAAATACGAGCGCCATCTCTCCTTCACCGCGAGGTCCTCGCATAACAGATTGCCGTCAGGGTCTCTTACACAGCGGCACTTAGAGATATCCAGTGCCGCTTTGACCCTGGAACGTGCCAACTTATAAATGAGCTTTTGCCCCTCAGACGATTCCAACTTATCATAAAGTGGCTGTAAGTGGTCTCGTCTGGCTCTGGCTACGGCCCTCTTGGCGGCACGTTTTGCGGTTCTGTATGCGTCGCGGTCTTCGGGAGATTTGGAAGCTTGCCACGTTTTGAAGAGGGCTTTCTTCTCTCTGATCTCCCTCTGGACTGTGTCATCCCACCACCAAGTCTCCTTGTCACACTTGCGGCCGCCCCTGGACAAGCCGAGCACCGACTTTGCCACTTCAGTGATGGCAACCTGAATCCTGTCCCAGTGGCTTTGCACAGGTTCGCCATCGGTACCATCGCACTTATCGCCGATGGCCGACGCGAACGACTGGGACGTGGCTTCATTCAGTCGCCACCACCGTATACGGCGTTGTTGGCGCTCTACAACCTTGACCCTAGGCTTGACGCGCAAGTCCATGACAAGGAGACGGTGTTGTGCAGTGAGACTCTCACCGGGTATGACCTTGCAGTTGGCCACCCTACTGATATGGTGCCTCCGTGTGAGTAAGAAATCGATTTGGGTAGCGTACCTCCCGCTCTTGTAGGTAATCAGGTGTTCGGATTTCTTTTTGAAATACGTGTTCACGATGGCAAGGCCGGCAGCCGCACACGTTTGGAGGATAGTCTCCCCTTCAGCGTTACGGCTACCGTATCCAAAGCCACCGTGAACATGCTCAAAGTCCTTGCACCTGTCACCCACATGACCGTTCAGATCACCACCCAAAACGATTCCCTGCGACAACGGGATGCCACGAAGCACCCCACCGAGTTGATCCCAGAACGCAGCCTTTTCAGCGTCGCTGCAACCGACCTGAGGCGCGTAGGCACTTATCAAGTGGGTTATAACCCCATCAATAAGCACACCTACGACCATAAGCCGATCACTGTAGCGTTTCACCTCCAGGACTGCGTCGTGAAACTCCTCGGAGAGTACAACGGCCACCCCGTTCTCCCCACCGGCTGCACCCGTATAGATCAGTTTGTAGCCATTCCCGATGAGTCGGGACCTGCGGCCTTTCCACCGAGTCTCCTGCAGGAATGCCACGGCCACCCTTCGCCTAAGCAGTACATCGGCCAACTCTCTCGCGCGTCCGGTCAGCGTGCCAATGTTCAGGCTGGCGAAGCGGAGTTTACGGGCTGGGGCTCGCGTCTTTAACCGTGCTCGCCCCATACACGGTAGCCCTCGCCCACTTGCCACAGGAGTCGGGCGAATCTCCTGCGCGCCGTTTTGCGGCGGCGCCCTATCCGTGGCAATTATCTTTTCCGACCTATCCATGATAATTTGACTTTTGTGGCCTTTACGGGAGCGACTGCCGTCTGACCTCCCAACCCTAAAAGGGAAAGCCAGCGCCAGAGCCTCGTCCGTTGTTCGGCAGGTGCCCCAACTTGCAGGGGAGGTTGACTTGGGCCCCGAAGACCGCGGTGGGGCCCCATATGCACCCCAACCAACTTCTATGGCTGAACAGATTTGTATTAACCTTAGCCACAAGGGTACTCCATTAGTTGGATAAAATTCATGTGAGGACGAAATGACCCCCAACATGACACTTAATGTTGTCAAATTATCCGACAACATGTCCCGCGCCATGCTTTATATGCTTTGTAAAATATTAGACAAGTTGCAGGACACTGGGAAACGTTGTAAACGGCACGTAGTTTGAGTGTTACGCGTCATGTATGGAGACATTTTGGTCCTTAACCATTTCGCGAGCGTTTACAAAATTATCACCAATCCATTTTTAGGGTTCCGTAGTCAAAAAGGAACCCTTATAGTTTCGCCATGTCTGTCTGTCTGTCCGTCCGCGGATAATCTCAGCGACCGCTAGCACTAGCAGGCTGAAATTTGGTACCAATATGCATATCAACCACGCCGACAAAGTGCACAAATAAAAAGTGGTAAAAATGTTTTGTTAGGGTACCTCTCCAACACGTAAAGTGGGAAGTGATTTTTTTTTTAATTTCTACCATAACGTGTGATATATTGTTGGATAGGTATTTAAAAATGATGAGGGGTCTTCTAAAATAATATGGATAGTATGGCAAGTAATATGGGATAAGGGTAGGATGATGATGATGATGAATGTAAATATTTTCGGAAATAATCGCTCCAAAAGTAAAAAGAGGCGTCCCCCCCCTCTAACTTTTGAACCATAAGTTTAAAAAATATGAAAAAAATCTCAAAAGTAGAACTTTGAGTAAACTTTCTATGAAAATTATTTTGAACGGATGAACAGTTTTTGAAAAATTTAAAAAAAACGTTCTGAACTAATTTTGTAAGTTGGTTAACTTACAAAATTAGTTCAGAAATTAGTTTTGATCCGTACATGCAAGCATTTTTTTTTTTACTTTTTTACATAGGTATTTCATTATCCTGAGCGAATCTTCTTTCATATAAAAATACAAAAAGAATAAAATCGGGACACGCAAATTAAAATTACCACCGGGTACAGCGCCATCTCTCGGGAAATTGTGTTACTAATTTTTACATGGGCTACTGGTTTCTGTTACATTGTGAGAAATTTGTGACGGACGGGAAACTACGAAACCCTACAGTGAGCGTGGCCCGACACGCTCTTGGCCGATTTTTAAAGAAAACTAACATATAGTGTAAAATTGGAAACAAAAAATTGACATATTCAATCGGGGCATTGGAAACTGTTTTGCTAAATAAAAAGTCACGAACGGCCATTGGCAAAAATGCAACGGACACATTTACATTTTTTTTTATACGGAAACATTTTTACAAGGAAGGTAAATCTATTAATATTATTTTATAAATGTTGTTTCACAATGTTAAGAATAAAAAAAAAACAAAATCGGAGCTGTATTAATAGTATTGCCCGCGAAAGGGTCTGTCTCTAATGGGTACTGTGTCCATGAAGTTTCTTGCCGGTTCTTCTCCATAGGAAACGACCAATTTGGAACCGTGCACTAGCTTCTGACGTTTTATAAGTGCCGATGTAGGCCTATGTGAAATAAAAACCATTTTGATTTTGCCATTTAACACGGGTTTTGCCCGTGTTAAATGGCAAAATCAAACCACAGGCAGAAGTTAGTTAAGAGCAGAAAAAAAAAATGAATGACTGACATCGGATCAAATCTGATTTTAACATCATAAGTTCTTGTAGACACCTTTTATATTTGCGCAATGACCGCACTTGAACGATGACTGGCATACTGTAACATTACCCCCTATAATACTCTCTATTTCTGCTCACACGCTCAAATAGTTACGTATAATATTGGTCGTCCATCATAAATGCTATACCTGTCAGCCATGTTATTAATCTTTCATCTTCATGTCAACATAATAACAGTGTTTTATAGAAAATTGATTGAAAGTGAGCATTTAATAGACTTTCTATTAAGAAGTGCTGGAAACAACAACTTTGTGAAGAAAACCGTGAGTAATGTTACGTAGGAGCTAGCAAATAATTACCGTCTATTTCAAATATTCATAATTGGCCGTTGTGTTGATGCACGAATATTATGTTTCCACTTATCGAAAACTTACATCATTGCTAAATATATAAGTGCAAGGTTTTCAGGAAATATTATTTTAAAACTTGAAATATAAAGTTAGAAAGGACTGGGTATATATAATCCAGGAAGTTTCAATATGTCAGTATTTGCAACTAGTGTCAGTGACAGATTTTTTAAAATTTTAAGACATAGGTATGGTGGTATAACATATTACAAAGAATAGGAGTTAGCCTCATGTTACCAAAAGAGATGTGGATAGATGGTGAGCGAGAGAGAAGCTAAAGGAAGCATTATTAGTTTTCCAAGACAATACTGATCAGATTAAGAAAATCTGTTACTAGCCGGTCAATTTTTGTTTATGTTTATAAAGCCCAAGTCAATTGTTTCTATTATCAAATAGGTAGTTTGTCTAACTATATGACTGCTTGTTTATATTTTAATTTACACTGACAATTGATGATACTATATTAAATCACATGACTTAGATGCTGTGAGAATTTGGGTGCAGTTGCAATACCTGAAGCACAATCATGTGTTACTTGCGATTGATGAGTACTATTTGTAGATAGTAAATTAACAGAATTAAAGAATTGTAGAAAAATTCTAGCCCTATAAAACCTTCGTGCCTTGTAAGCCTTTTTTGTTGCTAGTAGATATAAAACCTATCAATAAAAGGGATATGTTTAATTGTGCATCAAAAATATTATTATTCCCTAAATATTTTAGTTGAAAACCTTTACAATTAGTGAACTTTTTACTCCTTACTCGGAGAAGTTAGGTTAGAAGGTAATGATAGGGTTTAGGAAGCGAACGATACGAGTGAACGCAGACCACGATATCCCAATTGTGGTTATGTTTTTTTAAAGCACTCAGAAAAGCAATTTTACCGCATAATTTGTATTTTTGGTGAAACAAAGGCATTTTTCGTATCAGAAAACAGGACTGAATTGAGGAACAGTTATGTACTTACTACTCTTTATAAAACTCTATGATATTACCAATTTTCAGATCACAACAGACTTCAACCAAGAGCTGGACCGCGGACAGTGCTTCGCGCTGCGTGACTTCAAACCTGGCGAGCAGATCTTCATATTCTACGGCGCGAGACCCAACGCAGACCTGTTCCTACACAATGGGTAAATTGGTAAACATTATTTATATGTGTCTTGTGGCTTTTATTTCAACATCACTATCATCGACTTAAATTCTAGCGACAGACAAGCACATTCATACAAGTCGAAAAATATTTGTCACAATACTGAAAAGTTAATTCCTAAATCCGCTGCAGCGCTTCATTGGCATTCTGTCATCCAACAAAACTTTCAGCGCTGAGAACAGGTCACGCAGTGTGAGAACTCTGCTTGAACGTCAAACTGCACTAAAGTCATCAATATAAATGTGTATGGCCTGCAAATCACCTAAGTCATTAAAGTGAATGTACGGTACGCCTAATCTAGTGCGTAGTACATATAAACCGCAAAATTTTGGTCGTTTTAATCCCGTGGAGGGTCGATCCGGTACACAAAACACTTTAAATTAATTAATTTTATGTTTACAAATCGATAGTGTTTCATGTACCGGATTGTGATTGATCACCTGCAGCCCATCTTCGCCCCCTGCTTATCATAGACCGCTCTGTCGCTCTGTTTGTTTTGTCAATCACACCACCGTCGCTTTTATGACATTATCCAAACTACATTACATTACATACTCTCATTACAGTACTAGTAGTACATACACTCTACTGTGTACTGTAATGTACTGGTGGTGTCGTGGCTTTATTTAATTATTTTTATCTGCCAAATGACACAAGTTTTTTTAATCACACTATTTACAATAACGATAATTTGTGAGCGTTTGTGTGTATGATTGTTATTGTTACTTCTTTATGCTCTAACGGCTTAACGGATTTGGACTTTTTAGACTTTCTAGTATAGCATTTAGATTCTCTTAGGACATTGTTTCAACATATACGAAGCTACTTGCAGTGCCTAGTAATTATATTTGAATATTGCGTAAATTTAAAAATATCCAACCACATATCTAATTTAAATTCTGAGTTTCAAAATTTATAATAGAAAACTCTTTTTGCTTTTTTAAACTACATTTTGCTTTTTACAAAGTTGAATAATACTGTTGAGTTTCATATATATCTAGCTTTTGGATCTACTTTCTCTCTTCTAATTGCCTCATTAACTTCATAATATTGTGAGACATAATTGTATAAACCTTATAATGAACGCAACAATGATGCAAATGCCCATAAAATCAAAAACAATTTATGATCTACTCACGATGCCTATATTATAATTGTACAATGTAATTATTTATAGGCACACTAATATTATAAAGGCGAAAGTTTGTATGTTTCTTATACCTACACGCTCAAGTGGATTTTGATGTGATAAGGCACCCGGGTAAACCATGTCCTGGAATCATCATCTTCCTGCCCTTTTCCTATGTAATTTGGGGTCGGCCTAAAACGTTTTTAGTTCGTTTCTTCCATTCTGCATGTTCACCCCTCATGCTACTAACTCCCTTTTCTTTTATATCACTCCTCACACAATCCATTCATCCACATATATACTCTGAATACTCATCAACCCTTTTAGTAACATGGGTTTCATCCCTCCTCTTTACATGACCATACCAAGACATGATTCCCCTTCAACCTTTCTGTCACTGGCTACACTTTCAATCTTCCCCTTTTGGCGTCTCTCCTATACTTGTGCTATGAGACCCTGGTTTATGCCAAATTACAGGATTCTAGTTCAACGGGAAGTACCCTTGATTCTCTTGAAAGTGTTGAAATGTACGTTTTTGAGACATAAACGGCCATATCTTGTTTTCCATATTAATATAGTTTTCGTACATAGAAGTTTGGGTTTTTCGCAACTTTACAACAACCTGACTAAGTATATGATTTTAATTTCAACTAGACCTATTTTTTGCATTTTCAAAATAAAGAGTTTTAACAGACAGACAACAAAGTGATCTACACCTACGGGTTCCGATGTTTCCTTTTGAGGTACGGAACCCTGAAATAGACTAGGTTAGAACGATTAAAAAAAAAATTTTTGGTATATCATCTAAAAATTTTATATGTCTAACATGTGTAAGTATTATGTATGCTCTAATATGTTTATTTTGACTCTGTAACCCAGGAATGTTACATGCATTTGAAACGGAATAACAAGAGATCTGCATGCAATGCTATCCGATGTTCCTGGTTCATAAGTCTTGCGCAAGTCATTACGACTTGTTAGTGAGTTATATCATCACATGCTACCGTACTGTTCGACATGGATGATTTGCACTTAGGATTCAATTGACAGGTCTGTCGCTGGAAAATGGAACGATTGTGTGAGATAGTTTGACTTGGTTGGTTGGTTGTTGTTTTTTTTTTTTTTTTTGATTACTTACTAGCTTTTTGCAAGTGACTTCACTCGCTTGGGGCTTAATTAATTAATAAAAAAAAACCAAAGTAACTACTGAACTAATTATTACGAAAATATATAAAAAAAAAATTAAAAACGAAAATTATTACGAAAAATTATAGCAATGAAGAATTGAATTGAATTGAAAATATTTTCAGTAATGTAAAGTTAAACTGTGGGATATGATACCACAGACGTACTTCCACAAATAAAGGCCCTGTATAAACGAGATATTCATACCTAATTATACACATTTTTCATTCCAGATTCGTCTACCCCAACAACCAGCACGACAGTCTCTCTCTCTCACTGGGCGTGAGTTCAAGCGACCCGCTCCGTGAAACCAAGCTGGCACTCCTAACGAAACTAGGGCTGGCAGGCATCACCCACTTCAGTCTGTACCAGGGAGACAACCCTATCAGTGCTGAGCTACTTGCCTTTATTAGGATATTTAATATGAATCAAGGTGAGTTGACTTTTTATTTTTTAAATTTTATTGTTTAACTAGCTTTTGCCCGCGGCTTCGCCCGCGTGGTATTGGGGTTGCCCTATAAAATATGATAATTTTACACTTGATCAAACGAAATGTGAAATCCCACAGGAACCTTATGTTTTTCCGGGAGAAAAAGTAGCCTATGTCCTATTCTGGAGTGTATCCTATGCCTGTACCAAATTTCATCCAGATCCGTCCAGCCTTTTTGGCGTGATTGAGTAACAAACATCCAAATATCGTAACTTTCGCATTTAATATGTTTTCGTCCTATGATGAGTTCCCTGACAGTTCTTGTCTGACAATTACAGTGAAGTGACCTAACGAAATTTAATCGATTTTTTTATAATATCGATTCAGTTGGCAAAGAAATTGGAATCGGATTGCTAAATATTAGATTTTTTTGCTTACTAATATTCTTATGTTATAAATGTGAAAGTTTCTGGATGGATGTGTATGCGGATGTTTGTTACTCTTCCACGCAAAAACTAGTGTACGGATTTTGATAAAACTACAGTAGTATATGTAGATTATACATCACAATAAGACATACGCTACATAACATCATGGTAGCAAAGCAAAAACCTGATATAGCTCCGGCGAAACCGCGGGCGACCGCTAGTGATAAATAAAACGCAGTATGTTTAAAATATTAATAATTTATTTACTCTTCACTGTCAGAACTTGATTCTTGATTTAGAGCTTATATCCATATCGGAAGGATACAAGGCAGACGCACTCGTACTGACGCGACGCGGTCGCGATTACAAGATGGCCATTCCGATTTATAAATTTTTTGTCGATTAGTTTCGATTAGGTAGTGTCAATCTCTATAGTCAGAAGTTCCGTTCAACGCATTACACATTTTCTACACTTATACTTTTTTTATTTTATGTACTTACTTAATTTTATGTACTTAAATTATAATCACATTTACTTTGTAATTTACAAAATTCAGTATTTTTTTTATCGTTCAATTTGTAATTATTTTGCCAGTTTATTTTTTTTTTGTCTAAAGTAGTATGCGTGCCACGGAAAAAAATGAACTGTCAGGGAACTCATCTTAGGGCGAAAAAACATTAGTAAGAAGATATATTAGTAAGAAGATAATTACAATATACATCATACAACCAAAACTCTTGTCTGAAACCTTTAAAGGTTTATGTTTATGTAAGGTTTATTTTACTTATAACCCTAGTTTTATGCTACTGGTGTGGGATCCTGGGTAGAATTGTTTTTTAATTGTCGATAAGTTCGCGCTTGACCGCCATCTCACCTGATGGAAAGCGACAATGCAGTCGACGATAGAACGAAACGCAGTCGACTCTTGACTAAATGATTCCCGGGTTGTAGCCATCCGGAAACATAGACTCCGGTAGTCGTTTTTCATTTCTTAGCTGTAAATAATAACGAATGCGTTCCCAAAATGTTTAGTGTGTATAAGTAGGATTTCCATGTAACGATAAAATATTAGACCTATAGATAAAAATTGAAAAAAGAAACAATAAATTTAGGGAGTTTCCCATACTTACAACAAATGAAACTAAAAAAAAAACATCATACCAATACGTGTGGGGGGATATCTATGGGATAGGTCTTCAAAAATGATGATACTTGCCCAGATTTTTACTCAGTTTCAAGGGACCACGGCCTTGAGCAATAATTTAAATTTCAACTCGCTACTTCCACGCGTCCCCGAGATAAAAGGTCTTGTCAGACAGACAGACGAACAGCAAAGTGATCTTATAAGTGTTCCATTTTTCCTTTTGAACCCTAAAAATACGTAGTGTTTAATTAGGTACATGGGAAATTGTTTCTAAAAACACCCTTAATAAAAAAAAACCTGCTTAGATGCGTAGACAATGCTGATGTTTATCAAAATGTATTCACTCACACTGACATCATACGAATCTATGTATGTTAGTATAAGGGTTTAAATTTCAACTCGCTACCTCCACGCGTTCCCGAGACAACTTATACGTGTTCCATTTTTCCTTTTGAGATACGAAACCCTAAAATAGTACATTTTGATACAAGTGCAGGAAGTTTGTCATTGTGACCGAGGCGAAATTCGCACGAGCCGTAGGCGAGTGTGTTATGGAGCCGAGGGCTGCAATGACAAATCTGCACGCGTGTCAAACGACATTTTTCAATACACTTACGACTTGTGAAATAAAGAAAAAACGTTTAATCGTATCTCAAACATACAGTAGAAATATAATAATAATAGCATTCAAATCTGCTCTGGTCAGTTTCTAACTTCGTGGGGTCGTCCAGCGCCCGTGGGGGACGCCTCGCGCCTGATTCGATAAACTAAGAAAAGAAAAATCACCCGTGACCGTGACGATAAGGAAGGAAAAAAAAAGCCCTTGTTGTGATAAACTCAAAAAAGCACTTGGGTGATATACATGCTATATTGAACCTAATAGGAGTGCGATAAGAGGCAGTTTTCGAGTAAGTGTATTGAAAATAGTATTTAATTAGTTACTTGGGAAATTGGTTCTAAAAACTCCCTTAAAAAGAAACCTGCTTAGATGTAGACAATGCTGATGTTTATCAAAATGTATTACCCACACTGACATCATACGAATCTATGTATGTTAGTATTAGAAACTGTTAATGAATAAGCATTATGTTTAAACGCGTGCCTTTGTCTGCCTGTGCTAATTGCGACACAATTGAATAATTGTTTAGAGGCGTTACAATGGATTAGATGACGGGTAATGTAATTAGATAAATAAACAATGTGAATTCATAGCATATATGGCAAAAGATACTCGTAACTCCACGGTTCGCTCTTCAAAAATAATTATTAAAATTTAAAATATCTCCATATCACAATATAAGAGGACATTACACTGGCTGTTCAACCAAATGGAAAAAAATTAGAATTAAAAACAATAAACAATCGTACACTACATATTAATCATAATTCCTAAATATACAGTATGCAATTCGTAAAATGTACCAACGAAAACGTAACAATGACAGATAAAATAGCAGACAAAAACAAAACATACGAGTATTTTCATAAAATTTATAAAAAAATATACAGTAAAAAGAACGCACTTCCAGCCAGTCGCCAACATATCATTATCATTACGTAGTATAAAACAAAGTCGCTTCCCGCTGTCCCTATGTATGCTTAGATCTTTCAAAGTATGCAACGGATTTTGATGCGATTTTTTTTCATAGATGTAGTAATTAAAGAGGAAGGTTTATGTGCATAATACATGCATAATATATTCAATATCAGTACCCTTGCGAAGCTGGGGCGGGTTGCTAGTATTTATTTATTTATTTAATCTTCATGTACAGTAGTAGGTACATAGGCGGACTTAATGCAACATGACATTCTCTACCAGTCAACCTTGAGTTAAAAAAGACAATACTGTGGTAGGTGTTCACAATAAATAAATATCAGATAATAAGATATAATTAAAATAGAGTCTACTATAATTTTGTGTAGTCTACACTAATATAATAAAGAGGTAAAGTTTGTTTTTTTGTTTGTAGGAGGTAATCTCTGGTACTAATAGTTCGATTGGAAAAATTTTAGCAACAATAGAAAGCTGCTTTACTCCTGAGTGACATAGGCTATAAATTATTTATATAACATGGATGTTACCCGAGCTAACACTACAAGAAATTTTCCGCGGACGAAGTCGCGGGCAGAAGCTAGTATTGTATATAGTTTAAAATTATATTCCCTCATTATTTCCAGAGGAACTTACAAAGTGGTCAAGCCAAGGCCTCCCGGGGGACCTGGTGTCGTCGGAGCAGTCGAGCGCCGAGGCAGTCGGCGCTGACATCGACCGGCGCGCCTACACGTACCTGCTCACGCGGTGCAAGCTTCTCGCTGCGTCTTACAAGGAGATCGTTGATGGTCAAGATGATTCGTTGCATAGGTATGTACATTTTTATATTCCTTAACAAATGACATCCAAAAAAGAAATTGGAATAAGTACTAGGCCTAAACCTGATTTTCAAAGCTTCATATGTAATAGTGTATGTTTGTTATTCGTAGGGTAGATTGAAAAAATAACAATAAAAATTATTTAAAGTTAGAAATAAATTTTAGATGCACTAAAAAATATTTTATAAATCCTTATCTTTAAAACCTATGTTTTATTCAGTTTAAACCTAATTTTGTTTTTAAAAATAACAAACAGACCTGATCAATTAACAATATAAATAATGTTAACGATAACAACAAAGTAAAGTAAATGGAAATTTAGAAGACGTAGAGTAGTTTGCGTTAAGAAAAAGTACAAAAAAAAAACACAGAAATTATATTTTGTTACGAAAAAAAAATGGTAGTACCTAGTTGTAGCCAGGTTACAGAACAACCCAAAAAATATATATTTACAACTAACCTGAAACTCTATTTTAGGAAACACGTGAAACTGCTGAAGAAATGCGAAGTACAAATACTACAGGGTGCCATCAAACATCTAGAAGAAATTTTACGTAAACTGCCCACCGCTGAGGAAAAAACTAAATAATTCTTATGCTCTCTGAAAATAGCTATAAACTTATGAACCGTCTGGTAGTGTGTGTAGATTGTATCACCTTGCAGCTCAATACCTCAATCCCTTAACCTTCACACCAACTTCTGAGATCAGAGTGCCTTGTGTGAGTTTGATTTACGTTGACGCGATCGTTACATTTATGACGTTCAGCGCTCTAATTGGCCCGCTCCAAACACAAACGTGCTGAACGTTTCGATCACGCTAACGTAAAAACAACTCGCACTCGACACACTGTATATTAAATTTTGATCTTTATTCTAACACTCATATGAAATAAAAAATACAACTTAGGGTTTAATTCATCACTAATCGCAATCATTTAAAACACACAGTTTTATCGCCTAATCGCGATTATATCTTCATTTTGCGTTTCACCTCTATGAATTCAATAGAGTTTACGCTAAACTTAGTTTCAGGTCGACATGGATCTTTAAATTAGACTACGCTGATCTCAGTTTAGTTGAACTAAGTTTTTATACTGAATAATGAAATCAACCTTTAGACTTGACGTAAGCAAGTGTGAAATAAGTCTCATGTCAGACTTACGTCAAGTTACGTAAAGAACTATAACTTAATTCTGAATAAAGTTCAAAATGCAATTACTCTCTCAAAAGTTTGGCTCAAAATAATTAGACCATGTTTTTAGGGTTTCCGTACCGAAAGTATTGCTAAGAGTCTACTGTCCATCCGTCCGTCACTAGGCTCCATCTCATAAACCGAGATAATTAGACAGTATAGTTCGTTTTTTAATTCTAGATTACGATTTAACAACTTAGAATGTCACACTCTAAAAATATGTTCCCAATTTTCTGAATTTTGACATTTTTAGTTATCAAATCGTAGTCTAGGATTAAAAAACGAACTATTGAAATACTAATAAAACAATCAATTAAATATTTAAATGAGCCCCATTTTAATAACAAACGTTATTTTTTTGCTGCAGACGGTACAGAACCCAATGAGCGCGAGCCCAAATCGCATTTAACCAGTTTTTAAACACAGAGATACTATTCTTTCTTTTTGTGGGGTTTATTTCTCGACAGATAAATAATGATTGATTGCCATTATAAAACAAAATATTTCTGTAAGATTAAAAATATATTTAATAGATAACAGTCGACGCTCCCAGGCAATACCTTAGTCAGTAGTTGCAGTCATTTGTTTTCCAATTACCGTTTTACCGTCCGGGCAATAGAATCGGTAATCGAAAAACAAATTTTGGCGTTTACAATATTGGCGACGAAAAACACAATCTTATGAACAATATATGACAGTATTTTATAATCTTATCGATGTAATTAATAATTTAGTTTTTTTTTTAATACTTTTAAAACGTACAACGATTTTACTTTGCTGGGATTTCTTTTGTTATATTGTTTGTGTGTTTATAATTGTTTTCTAGTTGTAATGTACTTATGATTTGCGTGCAATTCTTATTATTTAATATACTTAATTTGTGTTTCTTATGCTTAATTCTTTTATTTTTCACCTACTCTACAATATTTATTTTTGTATTGAGATCTGTATAGCCACATAGGTAGGCAAAATTACAAAATCGTGCATTTTGGTATCAGAATATTCCGCATGTTTAGAACATAATATATAACAGTCCATAATTACTTATCTGGCAGTTGCCCTGACCAAATACAATATGTCTGATCGGAGGATCCTTTTCAACGGAGGTTTGAGAAAATTTAGACACTGTACCACATAACCCTAAAAGTTAATTAAAATAACACTTATTCGTATGTTCGACGCCCAATTTTTTTTTTGTGTCTTGTTCAAACTTCATCCGTAAAATCTTGTTGGACTCTGGTTCAGACTAAGGCCCGAAGCGAAAAGGATTAAGATGCAATTACATCCTTTTGCAAAGCAGTAATGCTAGTGAAGGAGGCGGATGACGAGCAATGAGTAGCTTGCTGTCCGCTCGTCCTATGGGTATAGACCGAGCTCGAGTCGTCGACGGCGCGGATTTAGTCAGTAAAAGTCTGACACGCCCTCTTGCTCCGCCCTAGAGAGGGAAAAGACATGATTTTCAAACTTAATAAAATCTGTAAAAACTTAAATACTGAGAAATAATAAACTTCGGTTTATAACTTATTTATTTTTCCTTGTAAAATGTACCTATACATATAAGTAAGTATACTCGTAGATACATTTTATTCGCCGTATAAATAATAGGAAGTATAAAGTACGTAAAAATATAACTAATTAAGTATTTATTTTAAATAAATCTTATGTTAAATATGTACACATTAAAAGTAAATTATTCTGCAAATAAATTAATGAAATATGAAATATTTCAATGGTGTTGTAGAAAAATAAATAAAATTGATATGGTTTATTCTTGATAATGAATAAAAATTATTATACTCCTAAATAAAATGTATTTCTTATCAATATCACTCTGAAAATATTCTTCTAACCACATAGTGAATTAAAAAAAAATAAACTCAAAAGATGTTGAAATTCGATGTAAATAATATCAGATTGGCAAAATTGAGTACAAAGTTCCTTAAACATAAAAAATAATGCTTATTTTTTCGTTACAAATTAATTTATCATGTAGTTAACTCTATTTAATACTTATTTTATCACAACTTTGAGAACTGCATACATAAATAGTTCTAGACAAACGGAGGAGGTATATTTTATATATAAAAATATAGATCCTCACAATAAATTTGTCCAAGTATTATAACGAGCATAAATTAATTAAATAACTACTATTTATACATCTAAATATTCGTAATGGGAATCTTAATTTCCAAGTATCCAAGTTTGGATAAAAAACGATTTTTTTCAATCGTTAAAAAGGCACCATCGTTATTTATTTTCATTACCTACAATTATGTTTTAGCGTACAAAAGTCATGTTTGTTCTCAAAAAATAGACAAATGAGTAAATTAGTCAATAGTCGATTGCTACTCGTAAATGGTATCTTTAAGTCAAAGGTTACCCTACGATTGTTCAGGACTGTACTATAGGGTTCGTTTCGACATGAGCAGAGCTAGGCTGAGTTAAGCGGAGAAGAGTAAAAAGTGTCAAGTATTTCCAGGCAAACATTCTTTTATATCCAACTATGCAACAGCAAGCCACATTCTTTATCATAAGTATCTATGCTTTGAATGCGCAATTAGCATTATTTTTCTGAGTGATTGTCTTCTTGACATTTCAAAAATGCCTGTAAATGGTTTATTTGAAATGCTAAAAGATTCAATCTTGGAATTGAAGCGGAACGGGGCTGTGAGGATTTGGAACCCGGCTCTAATCTGTCTGACTCCAGGCCGCCTCTTCATTTGTTTTATCAAACTTTCCTCAGTTCCCTGTTGCCATTCATGCGGATTGGAGACCTCAATGATTGATTGACCCATTTATGCTCCGCTCTTCTCTCCGCTCAGCTCCCCTTCAATGGAAACGCATCCTTAGCTAGGTCTGATAATAAAATGTCTTCACAAAAGAATATAGGCGAAAAGTTATTGTCACACAACATAAGTGTGGATTGAATAGATCCAACTTCTATGCAATCAACATTAAATAAACACTACGTCTAGCTATGACCATTTATCTTAAATCAATGGTCAACACTACCTTAAAAAACTTAAAATAGTCTCAACAGTCATGTCACTCAGCAGCTAACAAACATACGTAACCTAAGATATTGTATGGAGGTCTATTTTATCCGTCCTTTATGAGGGACATAGGCATGTAGTGGCGTCCTGGGTTCTCCGCGTCGGAAGCCGCGCGCGGCGGCGAGCACTCCGCCACAGAGTGCGGCGATCAGCACGCCACATGATACCATGATGGCGGAAAGTGCTGATGTCTTCATGCAGGTTGTGCCTTCTGGAGCAACTGGAAAAAAAACAATGATTTTTAACATTATAGTGGTTACTTGCAACGCTGCATCCATCCGCGAGTCTCTACACATTATTAAAAAATACATTTTCAGCAAGTACATGCCTCTTTGGTCAAAATTTCTCAAGGCTTTTGCATTTTGTAGGCCAGTCTGAAGTTGTATACTTATACCTTTCAGACACCAGTGTACCAAATGTCTCATATTTTGTACACTGGTGCCTGAAAAGTATATACAACCTCATACCAGCTAACTTGAACCTTATAACATAAAAATAAGGTTTAAATTCAATTCAATTCTGGCTATATTACCTATATAGTAGGATTCTAATAGACTAATCATAAAAAAATATTCAGTTCTGATTTACGAATAGATTAGGATAAAATAGAATCATACTTTATTGTACACCAAAAGAGTAACAATTTCATAGATACTTATATGAATGGGTACAAAGACAAAAGGCAATTATGTTTTACAATGACATACCACCAGTGCTAGCAGCAAGCTCGGAGTCCTCCTCGCCTTCCTGTAGCACCCTGAGCGACTGGAACAGCGATATGTTCTCGGAGAGTCGCGGCGCTACACTGGAAGCCGGGTCTAAGCCGGGCTTCGACTCGATGGAACGTCGCTTCACACTCTTCATGTTGCGCCAATGGCAGGGTTGTGACTGTGAATAGGAGAAATATGAGTATAATAGTATGTAAAGATTGATTAATACCATTTTTTTTTATTTCCTTCGTTGTGACCACGGGACTGAACGTTGAGATGACGTCAGTACAAAGGAATTGGAGGCGTGATGGCCAACTAACAAAACGATCGGAACTTGGCTTGGGGGGCCAACTATACGTTATTGCGGTTTTGAGTGCTAGTCTCTTCTTCCACTCGACTGGCCTGTTGGTCTAGTGGTTAGCAGCCCTGAATGCTACGCCAGAGGTGGTGGGTTCGATTCACACCCAGGGCAAATGTTTGTGTAATGAGCACGGTCATTTATTCTGTCTGGGTGTAATTTATCTATAATTAGCAACCCGCCCCAACTTCGCACGGGTACTGATATTGAATATATTATGCATGTATTATACACATAAACCTTCCTCTTGAATCACTCTATGTATTAAAAAAGTGCATCATATGTTGTATGTATATTATGTATGTATCTAGAAATATATAAGTATGTTTATCAGTTGTCTAGTACCCATAACACAAGCTCTGTTTAGCTTGGGACTAAACTACGTTGCGTGATATTTGCGGAATATATTATCTTATTATTATTGCGCACAGACTTGGTCTTTGACTAATATCCAAAAGTCCAAACTCAAGGATTGCCAGCGAGCAATGGAGCGTGAAATGGCGATAAATTAACAGATCGAGTTAGAAACACCACATTGCACTCCAAAACAAAAATTGTGGATGTGGCTCAAAAGGCTGCTCAATTGAAATTGGTCTGGGCAGGATACGTCTGCCGCATGCCCAACAAACTGTGGGCCAAAGTAACACAAAGTTGGTGCCCTGAGACAGTGCAACGGGGTCGCGGTAGTCCACGAAGGAGATGACGCGATGAGCTAGAACTGGCATGAGGAAGCGCGGGCCCGCAATGGATGGAAGGAGTGGAGGGAGGCCTTTGCCCAGAAGTGGGAGAGAATAAACTAACAAACAAACAAAATATTATTATTACTTACCGGACATCTTCCATGGCACATCCTAACATCGCACTCGATGTAGAGCGCCGGCGAGCCGGTGAAGCGGAAGGTCTTCATGTACGCGTACACCTGCGTCTCGAACACGCCCGACTCCGACCACGAGCCGCGGAACCGAGAGATCAGCTTGTCGTCCACTGGGCACCTGAAAAATATTATTGTGTAGAGTCAGTATATATAATAACAATATAATATTAATTAAAAGTAAAATAGTGAGTATGTACCTACGTGTGTTTTATTTAATTACTTATTAAATGCTTTTTGTGGCGGGTACAGGCGTAATCAAAAGCTTCTTAATTTTTTTTTACTTTACTATATTGATCGAAGCTAGTGATTACGGACGCTCCCACCACTATTAACGGCAGCGCCGGGTAAACAAAAGCCAAATAAACCATTTACAGGCACTTTTAAAAGGTCAAGGTTTTGCACATCTTTTCTCTATGGAGAAGATGTTCAAAAAACTCCATGGACACACTTATAATTTATGTTTATGTATCACAAATATCTCAGTTACTTGTTTCTTGTCGCTACTATTGTGTGAGACCAATGTAGGTACCTAAATAAATAAAAAGAAAAACTATTCAAAAACTAGATATTAAAATCGCAAAAATTTCGATAGTCGATATTTCTTTATTAGCTTGTTTCTATTTTCTTTTTGTTAAATTTTTTATTCACACTTTTTAGTTTTAGTAGGTACGCTCTGGTTGGCTTTGGTTGAGCGTACCTACTAAAACTAAAAAGTGTGTTTTAGTTTTAGTAGGTACGCCCAAACTTGATTACATACCTACATACGGATTAATTAAACAGAGACCTTCCTTTTTTGAAGTTGGTTAGTAAACCAAAATTTTGTCGCCTCAAAATCGATTCAGCCAAACGCGAGACAATCACGGACGAACAGATCAAACTGAAAACCTCCTTTTTTAAATCGGTTAAAAATACTATGCAACCATCACCATATCAATTCCCATGTAACTTCTAGTTGGACTAGAAATCGAACTTCAACGTACCGAGTAAACTGGGGTTACTTTGACCTTGGGGTATAACTTCGACACATCTTACCAACCTATAGAAACACAGTAAACACAGTTTATCATGTTCCTATTGGTTATTTGGCTTGTCCAAAGTATACCCCAGGGCAAAAGTAACCCCACTTTACGGTAAGTACCTAATTTTATTGGTAAAATGATGTGTAGATTGTTGGTACACTTATTACAGAAACTGAACTCACCCATATTCATCAATAAGTTGTATCCGCTTTGTAGCTCCGTTGTGAGCGAAACAGTCGTTTACCACGATGTCGAATCCATCTGGAAACAAGAAATTCGTATTGGTTTAAATCCTGGTTGCACCAACATGCAAGATCGATAAATATTGTTTTTTGAGACATTTGCAGTCCATGTAAAGAGTTCGACTTTGAAAATGAAACGCTCGTTCAAATCAAAAATTTAAAGACGTATGTAGGTAATATACATCCACCAATATATTAGAAAGTTTATAGGTATATAATATATATTAATTTAGTTTAGAAAGAAAATTTTTACTCTGATAGAAAATGACACAAGATTGACAAATTAAAATAAAATATGAATTACTAGCTCTTGTCCGCGGCTTCGCCCGCGTACATAAAATATAGCCTATGTCACTCAGGAGTAAAGCAGCTTTCTATTGTTGCTAAAATCTTTCCAATCGGACCAGTAGTTCCAGAGATTACCTCCTACAAACAAAAAAACAAACTTTACCTCTTTATTATATTAGTGTAGATGAACAAGCGACCAGCAGATTTTCTTTCGCGATTTCAGGTTTTGTCCTATAGTAAAAGTTGTTTGTTATCATGACTACAATCACGTGTTTGAGTATCGGTCACTAATTATTACCAGTTGTAATAAACTAGTGCTCCTCACCATCAACGATTGCATTACTGCTTACCATCAGGCGGGATTGCAGTCTACTAGTTTATATAAATTAAAAAAAGAAATGAGTTCTGGATGTCTTAGGCAGTCACTTCATGTAAAACGTATCTGATTAGACTACAAGTCACACCAAGCTAGTTTAGAAAAAAAAACAATAGAGATGATGACTGGATGTAAACCATGCTCATGAAGCCTAGTCGTCGACGGCGCGCACTGTTCCCGCATGCCTCTAGGAGTTGTCAGCAAACCGTAGGGATCCTGCAGAAGGGTCGAAGCCAACTGGGGCCAAGGGTTCGTGTCTGAAAGGAAGGCTCTAGCCCTGGTGTAGATGGCGATGTAGGAACGGGGTAGGTTGTTTAGTCAGTAAGAGTCTGACATTGTTTCCCGCTCCGCCAAAGAGCGGGATTCGTCATTGGATTATTTTTGCCCACCATAAAAAAACCATACTCAAGAAATTTTATAAAATACTTTATAATAAAATGTTCTAATACTTCTAATCTAACACACATAATCCAACGTCATTGCTCCCATACCGTTCCATACAATAAAAATTTACCAAAAACGCAAGATCTTGATTAAAGTAAAATTGATTGAAATATTTCTGGAGTCGCATTGCGCACAGACATGCGATCTTTAACAGTCCAACCGTTACGATTCTCGCCCTTACATTTACGGCATTTGATAATTGTTATTGGTATATTTAGTTCAGTTGTACTACGGTAAAAATAACTGGCGATTACTTTTGTGATTGTGACAAGTACCGGTTGAGATTCCTTTGAAGGTAGCTTTTAGTTCAATTACATTGTTAACTTCATCGAAAAGCGGCCTAGTCCAATTTGTGCAATTAACTTCCAAGTGTGTGAGCGTTTACTTTGATTTTGCAATATTTTTATTATTGATGTGGCAAAATGGTGTTGAGAATGTTATGCAATTCGAGTGTCGCGCCTGCTTGCAAATAGTAAATAGTTATGCGACAACCAGGGAATAGAATGGTATTAGGTATTTCTTCATAAAGACGCGTAAAGGTTATCGTAGTATTGAATATCTCAGCGAACACACTTCCGAGGTGATTCGATTCGATATTGATACCTAGAACTTGTGTTTTCAGTCAACGGCCGAAAATTAATCTCTACTTTTCATTTCCAAACTCTTCTAGACATGTTAGATATTGAAATTGACAGTACTCGGCCCTAACTTTATAAAAAGTTAGGGCCGGTTTGTAAATAAAAAAACTGAGATATATCTATGTATGTGTCAAACCCAGTTCAGTTTGGCAAATACCTTAGAATAATAGGCAAATACCTACTCTGATCTGGAGGAATCTGAAGTTGATTCCTAATTCAGAAATCAGCGAACAGATTCCTAATTAAAAAATCGATGAATGGTTTCATTTCTTACCGTAAGCGCTCCTCATATAAATCAGCAGTGTGAGTGGATCTCCAACGCGCACTGGTCCCGAAACGCGCGCTCCGTTAGCTCCATATCCTGACCGAATTTCCATGTAGCATTCAGGTGGTTGCAGCGTAAACACGACCGGGTTTCCTGTCGCCACCCTAGGAAGGTAAAACAAAAGATTGTATATTGTGCAAAATTAAAAATTGTGTTAGGTACATGGTTCTTCAAAGTGAACTGAAAGATTTGGATGTCCTAGCTCAGAATCACGTTGAATAAAATCATCAGTTAGGTACGTGTTTTACATATTTTTACAAAATTTTGTTAATATAACAAAATTTTAGGAAGAAACCTGTTTCTAATACCATAGCTATAGGTACTATTTTAAAGTTCTTGAGGTAGATAAGACCAAAACAATAGGAGAAATACCCATATTGGAAATGCATTGCGTGGTAAGTTTTTGCTTTTTTCGAGTGGAGAAATAGCCACTGAATGGCTATTTTATATTATTCGTAATTCCTAGAGGATATTGAGATGTAAAATTGGTGTAGTTTGGTACCTCGAGTGGCTATACAACTGGACATTATACAGAATCATTGAAACAGTTGCGTTTTCGGTAAAAATGGAACTGAGAAATTTATTGTAGTATTGGCTGGTACCTCAGCGAAGCTACTGGAGAAGGGTGACTCAATACATTAACTGCAGAAACATTAGAATGTGTTATATCCGTATTCCAATGGAGCTTAACATAACTCCAAATATTTAAGACACGACGTAATATGGATTAAAGGTCTTCGTATCCAAACCAATAATATTATATAGGTATAGCATAGCGAAATTTCGAAAGGTCCCCAATATCCCGGTCTGTTAAGTAATCCGGTTCTCCGATTACAAGCGTTTTGGTTATTATAATGCATTTACCAACCGTCGCGTCGGCATCGTCACAGATAATCGCTTCCCGATCTATGCCAATAAGATCATGCGTGCGCAACGTCTTGACGGCATTCTGATCTACTTTAGTTCTCAAACCTTTTGTTTGTGGTTTTCAATAAACATGCTAAAATGCTAGAATTTTCACTTTTTAGTTATAAACTAAAATGAAAACAAAATTGTATAAAACTTCACGCATTTTATCGATTTAAAGTAGTTCACAGTTTTAAATAAACCACAACTGTGCCACATCTTATTTCTATTTGAAATATAGTTTTGTCAGAAATGTTTTCCGATAATTCAATCAAAGCTTTTGTGATCATTCACAGATCACATAGATGGAACGATTCTACAGTTGGATGAGCAACACAATTAACATATCTATGTCCGGTAGGGCCGCTACCTGCTAGGGATGCAGAAATGTTTGCAAGAGTTACCGTGGTCATAGGAAACAAAGAGTACTTACATGAAAGAAAATAGGTGGATCTTTGTTGATAAAAGCCATAATTTCAGCCGAAAGACATCCAATGTTGGACATAGGCCTTCCACAAGCGCTGCCACAAAAACCGGTCCTATGTGTCTTACATCCATCCGATTCCTGCAACCCTCACCAGGTTATCGGTCCACCTTGTAGGAGGCCTTCAAACGCTGCGTCTTCGCCACTCCAGAACCTTTCAGCCCCACCGGCCATCTGTTCTGCGTGTAATGTCTCTTGCCCATTACCAAATAGTGCAGTATTACAATAGTTTTGCACATCCATATGTCGAGCTCACGTAGTCACACTTAACAGAGAGGTCAAATGAAGCTCAAAAAAGTGTATACTTACTCTACGTCCAAAAAAGGGAAGGTGACAGTCTTCCAGAAGTCATATCCATACTCGCAGGTGACCTTGAAGTGCTCGTCCAGCTCCTCCTCGATCAGCGAGTTGTACTGCACCGTTATCGTGTTCCACATCAGGTTCTTCTGTCACATGAACACATTTTCAAATCAATCAAGGTAGGTAGAACTATAGGGTAAAACCCGGATAGTTGCCCCACTTTTTGAAATCACTCCATATCTCTGAGTAAAAAAAGTGAAATGCGTTATTTGTAAGACCAGCAGGTACTTTGGTTTTTCAATGACCAATTTATGATAATTTAAAAATATTTTCTTTTATATTTTTAGAGTATTAGGGATTTTAGCGGACCTCTATATTTTGTGACATCTATCCCACGTGTGGGATAGTGGCCTGATCCATATAAATGCCTTATAGGATAGATGCCCTTCCCACAAAACGGGCAACTATCCCCTAAAAACTTTGATCGCATTTTGTCTTCTCATGCAATCACATAGAGATGTAAGACACGGTCAACATAGTAGTAGCTGGAAAGTCTTTTGATTAATAATTGAAATACTATACGATTCATTCGCAAAACTAGAGTTATCGAAATCGGGGCACCTATCCCACTGGGGCATCTATCCTGGCTTTACCCTATTGCGCGCACGTGGGCCGCGGCCACGTTCGCCGATCAGCAGTGCTATTCTCTAAGAATTTTTTATGGGAAATAAAGATATCTCAAACTTCAAGAAAGCAGCCTTGACCGCAGCCCAGCGACGAAATTCGAGTATGTAGGTAGGTACAAATCACATAGAAATCCTATGTACCTTCAACTTGAAGGTACATTGGATTTCTATGTGATTTGAATGGGTCTCTACAATAAAACAACGTTATTTTCTGCGTCTGTGATCCCTTAACTCTTAAACCAGACAAAGGATCTCGTTACGGTCTTCAATACAAGCACGAGGAGTTTTATGTATATAATTTGTACATGCGGGTCGCTAGCCACACTAATACCTATTATAAAGGTGAAAGTTCGTAAATGTGTATAGTGTGTGTCAGTTAGTTACTTCTTCTCGCTTGAACAGTTGAATGGATTTGGATGAAACATGGCCCGCAGGTTGACCACGCCCTGGAATGCCCTATACAATACATTTTATCTTGAGAATTTTAATTTTTATAATATCATGCGGGCGATTAAGCCATTGGCAATATCGGCTCCTGCACTTACTATTTAACCTCGCAACTGACACTATTTTCACTAATAGAGATTTTTGAGTAAACTCGTATGACTCACATACCTACATTTAAATTCAAATATCATGGTTTTTTTTCTCAAATAGTTTGACCTTCAAAAATCGAATCTTATTACTCTCTAAGAAACGCCTGTACTACATTAGATCCATAGGGACAGAATGATAGCTTCAAGGCCGCTATCCCACTGGCGTTTCACGAGTTTTCGCGCGCTTCTTCTTCATAAATCTAGTAGAAAAATACCTTCCTATGCTAAGTTACCCCGCTCTGTTTAACAAATTCAGCCATTTTCCTATCTTTATGTCCCGACAGTCATGAGAATGTTTATGAATATAAATATCACAGGATGCCGTCTAAGGATTCCTCAGATGATATCGTAATAACGAAACTCATAAAACTGCCTTGCGTGCTTTTATTATTTTATCCGCAACATAGACCTAAAGTACTTACCTACCTAAAACTTATTAAAATAACTAGCTACAGCCCGTGGCTTCGCCCGTCTGAACGTAAGTTTCACCATACAAATCAAAGAACCCCGTTTCATCCCCTTGAGTGAATTTAGGAATATCGATTTCATCACGCTTAACATCAGGTGGGGTCGCTTTACAGGGTGGAATTGAAGTCGTGGGCATTATTATTAGCTAAGACGCTACACGCTAAACTTAATATTACTCAAATCAAAAATTGAAAAAATATTAATCAATTAGAGTTTAATTAATAATTTGTTGTACTTTTTTATCTTAACATATCGATTGTGTTTCATGTACCGGATCGACCCTTCACGGGAATAAAACGATTTTACGGTGTATATGTAGATAATATAGACTTACTAATTAAAATAATTATTGAGTGTGTATGTTTGTTATTTCTTCACGCTCGAACGGTTGTACGGATATCAGTGAAATTTGCGACACGGGTAAAACATGTTCTGGAATAGTACATGATTTTTTATTTACTTTTTATCCTGAGAGTATGTTCTCTTGGCTTAAAGTTGCCGCTGGCAACTTCTATTGCCGACATTTATTTTATACAAACTATTTCCCCAGCAATAGGTATCATGCCAATTGAGATTACATCTGTCATCCATATAAGGCAATTGCTATAATATTCTCCTGAGATCGTTGGTATAATCACAGATTTTAGCAGGCCTTTATTCAGTTGTTGAAATTATTCTAGACTTGGCTAAGTTTTCTTACATCTATAAAAAAAGTCATGCAAATAAAACCGTACCGCAGTCTATCACAATGCGTTTAAAATAAGAATAGGATCGATTGCCATGTTGTGACGTCACGACATACTGTCAAATCGAAGGATTATTAGTGTGAGCTTAGGCGCAACGTGCTGCGCTGCTGTTGCGCGGCACGTTACGGCTGATTTTAAAATTTAATTTAATTACGAAATGTGAACGAGAAATATTTAATCGCAATCCAAATTTTCAATTTTACTCATCTCTGAGTTCTCCAATTTTGTCAAATTAGAAATGCAGTATGTCGTGACGTCACAATATGGCAATCGATCCTATTCTCATTATGAACGCATTGTACTTATTGTACCGCAGGATTGTTCGAAAGAATTAACCCCGGCCCTGGAACGCAGGGAGCAACTGAAGACGCATGGATAGGTTCAGTTTGTAAAGACTAACACCCTCTCTTGTTCCACCCAGAGTGGAAGGAATTACTTCGTAATTTCAAAACCTAAATAGGCGTTTATTTTGGGTTCTAATAGAGCTATTATTGAGCAAGTGGTTAGTGGCCCTAACTATATGCTGGAGGTCGTGTGTTGGATTCCAACCCAAGAAAAATATTTTTGTGTGATGAGCACGATCATTTGTTCTGCATCTGGGTATAATTATTTATGTATATAATGTTCGTATTTAGTAATAAGTACATATATAAATATGTTTATAAATTTTCTACTCAGCAAAAACTCTGCTTAGTTTAGGACTAGATGGCGTTAGTTGTACTAAAGGGTTGGAGTATTATTATAGTTCGGCAAATAGGTAAGTTGAATCATTTGGTGTGGTGTATGGCGCGCCCCCTGACTAATGAACGACGAAATTCTGTTACTGCGCATACAAGGTCGACCGTTGTGATGTTTCAATTTGCGTGAAGAGGAGAATAAGCGATTTTCGAGTCTCAGTCGAGGTGAGGGTTCTACTTATTTGCCGCATACAATATAATGTGTGTTACTCACAGTAGGATGTTTCCTGCTGTCGTCATGCTGTCCATTCCTGCCCAGCGTGCCGCACCTGTTGAGCTGGATGTAGAACTCGTAATAGTCTCGTCCAGTGCCGTTGATGTACATGCAGTCGGGATCGTAGGAGTAGCCTGCGAAAGAACCCAATTAGCAAGTCTAGTAATACGAATCATATGGTTGCATAACTACAAAAGATTTTCAGTAGTAGATTTCGATTACGAAAAGAATTTTTGAAAATGGAAAGAATACTTTCCAATTTCAAAAAAAAAAAATTTGTTTTTGCATAAGTACAACCAATTTCTGTACACATGTTACTAGCTGACCCTTCAAACATTATTCTGCCTTATAAGTTGTAAAAAAAATGGAGTGTGAGATAGGAGGGTTTTTTTTGACGGGAAAAATCATCCAATGACAAATCCCACCCTTGGGCGAAGCGAGAAACAGTGTCAGACTCTTATTGACTAAACGACCCATCCCATTCCTTCTAAGCCTTCATTCTGGGTTCGGACCTTCCTTTCAGAAACCGGACCGACAGGAGGGTTTTATTGGTGGACAAAACCATCCAATGACATCTCCCGCCCTTGGGATAAACGGAAAATAGTGTCAGGCTTATAATACTGACTAAATACCCACCCCGTACCTTTTTAGCCCGAGGCTGGAACTTCCTTTCAGAAATCGAAAAAATTGTCTACGATTTATTTTCAGACTTACCAAATAACATTTAGCAAGTTATTTGGTATATATAAACAAAAAGTTTATGAAAATCAATCAAACCGTTTAGGAAGAGTTCGATTATAATCGATAACAAACACAACGACACAAGATTTTTATAGGTTAGGCAGTTATTATGACGTTAATTCGTCACAATAACTGCCCCACTTAAGCAATTACTTTACACCACAAACTGTTTTAAGTAGAAATAGAACTCCTAAAAAACAACACTGAGCATTCTAACACCAACCATAAAGTAGGCATATAAAGACTAGCACAACAAACACTTGTCTAAAAAATAAAATAAAACGTAATAATAACATACAATTTTGACCTAGCCTCAGAGTAAAACGTTTTGAAGAAAGTGCTTAAGAAACCGAAACCGCACTCAAATTCCTCTTCAACGCAGACAATATCTAGGTAAAAGGGTGACATAGTTCACCGAAATACTAACTGTGCCACCTGACTTTACTTAATTACGTTTTAACTGTCATTTACTGCGCGTTGAGGTACTTAGGAATACTGTTGCACAGTTAAGTAAGTACCTGCTTCGGTTAATTAGATGGTACGGTATACGGGATGGTTGAGAATTTGACTATTGGGCTGTGTGTCGCTGGTTCGATTCACGCACGGTACGAATTTTTTTTTAATAGCCCTATCTGTCCCACTGCTGGGCAAAGGCCTCCCCCAAGTCCTTCCAGGTCTTCTTTTCCTGCGCTATCTCGGTCCAGTCCACTCGGTACGCGTCTAGGTCATCCCGCCACCTCTTTCTAGGTCGGCCTCAAGGACGCTTTCTTCCTGCAGGTGCCCAATGCGTGGCGATGCTTGTCCAACGGTCCCCTTGCATGCGACCAACGTGCCCAGCCCAATCCCATTTAAGGTAATCCCATTTACGGAACGAATATTTGAGTCTATATATTTGTGAACTTACCTGGCGATACAAAGTAATTACAAGGTTTCTTAAAAAAAAAAATAGGCAATTCATCTACTTTTTATTTGTCAGGCTACGCTTTATATTTTAATTTTACTTGGGAAAAACACAAAATCCTATATTTCTTCGTGGGCTAGACAGGATTTTCCTACATTCCATAAAGGGTCGTTTTAATATAGTGCGGGTTTCATCACACATGCGGGATTGCTTGTCACCCATGCGTAACTCCCGCAAATCTCGCATGTGTCATGAAATCCACATGATATTAAAAACACCCAAAAAGTTAAATGAACACAGATAGTTTTTGTCAGTAGTGTTTGTTTTATAGGTGAAATAAATTAAAATCGCACAGTGAGAACGCAAGTTATAGTACTGGCTCTTTCACCACGTAAAGTCCTGAAGACGCATAATGGCACTAGATGGTGCACACCATCTTTCGGCACCACCAATTCTCGTCTATCAGCAGGATTTTCATAAAAGGTAATATATCTGGACGCCCAACGTTCTTTTAATATATGTATATCGTATATGTTAAGGGAGTGTGTATTGTTATGTACTGTAGCTTCTTATTGCTCATCATAGTAGATACCTAATTCTAACTGTCGCACAAGATTGGATGAGATAGCATGTAATTGTAGGAATATTAGCAATGAAGCAAGTATTTTGTTATAATCATGTAATTTATTTATTAAGATGTCGGACTATTACAATGCAGTTTTGTAAGGGAAGAGAGTAGCGCCGCGCAGCGGCAAAAATGCGTAAACATTACAATGCGTTCAATTCTATGGTTGCGTTCAATTCCTAACAACCACCCCTGAACGCAAACCCATTTTTGCTAAACAATACAAATTTTTATGCTCAGTTGTCCCCTTGGTAAGTATATCTGCAATCATCTTATCCCCTCTGCAATAGTTAAATTTAATCTCTAAATTATTTACATGCTCTCTTAAAAAATGATACCTTATATCTATATGTTTAGAACGAGGTAAGTAACAGTCATTGGCAGATAGTTTAATAGCACTCTGGTTATCACTGAATATGTGAAGAGGTTCGACTAGAGGCTGACCGAGCTCGACGTGAAGCTGTCGCAGCCACAGCGCCTCCTGTGCTGCCGACGACATTGCCATGTACTCTGCTTCGGCCGTCGAGAGCGCCACTGTCTGCTGTCGCCTTGAGCACCAGGACACTGCGCCTCCCTGAGAAATAAAAACATAGCCCGTGCACGACTTACGGTCAATGGTATCGCTGGCCCAGTCTGCGTCACAGAAGCCCTTCATCACTGATTCACCATCCTTGGTATAAGTGAGCTTCATGTCTTTAGTTCCTTGTAGGTACCGTAGTACCCTTTTGACAGCTGTCCAGTGTTCTGCTCTTGGCTCTTTATTAAATCTACTGAGAGTATTAACTGCAAAGGAAATGTCAGGCCTTGTACCTTGAGCGATATAAAGAAGACAGCCTATAGCTTGTTGGTAAGGGTAATCTATTTCCTTGCCATCAGCATTCTGTGTAAATTTCTGACCAACTTCAATAGGAGTTTTACACGGTTTACAATCAGACATGCCAAACTTATCAAGTACTTCTTTAATATATTTTTCTTGGTCAATCATAATTTTGTCTTTCTCCTTTGTTATGTTCAGACCAACACATTGTGTGGCCTTACCCAGATCCTTCATCTCCAAGTATTGCATGAGCCTGTTCTTTATTATATCTCGTTCTGTTTTATTAGGAGTAAATAAAAGAAGGTCATCAACCCATACAGCAATATAGGTATTCTTGTTAACATTAAAATATACACAAGGATCAGACTTTGACCTTTTCATGCCAATTTCCTGCAATACAGTGTTCAGTTTTGAATTCCACAATCTACTTGCCTGTTTCAATCCATACAAAGATTTATGTAAATGACATACCTGAGGCCCTTGTTCATATAACTCTGGCTGTGTCATATATATATCTACATCGATGTCTCCTTGAAGAAATGCTGATACGGCATCTAACTGATCAATTTCAAGCCCTAATCTTGCTGCTAGTGATATAAGATAACGTATGGTACTGTACTTTACAACAGGGGAGAACACTTCTTCATAGTCAGTGCCCTTCTTCTGAGCATATCCTTTTATGACAAGCCTGGCCTTAAAACGAACTATATTACCACTTGGGCCAGTTTTAGTTTTGTATACCCACTTACAAGGCAAGACCTTTTTATCTAAAGGTAAGTTCTTCAGACTCCAGGTGTTATTTTTCATCAGTGAGTTGTATTCCTCATCCATTGCTTGTCGCCACTGTTTGGCATATGGTGATGAAAGTGCCTCTTCGACTGTCTGTGGATCAGAGAAACTTGAAAGTAGACAAAACATACTGTTTTCATTTGTATCTGGGATATTTCTTTGTGCCCGGTTTCGAGGCCTCAGTGTGATGTTGCCTTGCTGGTGCTGTGAGCGGAACCATCTCGGTGGGGTGTATGTTACATCCAGTTCCCCAGTGTCCGTCTCATACTCGCTAGAGTTCTCATCACAATCCTCATTTGTAACACAATCGTCAGTAGTTTCTGCAACAGGTGGGATAAGGTTTCTTACCTCAGACTGAGGAGCTTCTGCTGGCACCAGTACATTGCTATTGTGGCTTCCACACAGCTGTGACTCTACTTGTTTATCTTGACAGTTTGTAGATGAAGCTGAAGCATTATTTTTAATAGCTGTTGAATCCATGTTTTTGTAACTCTCAAAGAAAGTGACATTTCTGCTTTTAATTATTTTACATGTTTTTTCATCTAATAAACGATATCCTTTTGTATTATCACAGTAACCCACTAAAATCACCCTTTTTGACTTCTTATCCCACTTTTGGCGTTTTTCCTTTGGTACAAAAACCATGGCTTCGGAGCCAAATATCCTTAGATGAGACAGGTCAGGTTTCTTTCCATACCATAATTCAAAAGGTGTCTTACCAGCTAAAGCCTTCTGAGGGGATCGGTTTACAATATAAGCAGCAGTTCCTACAGCCTCAGCCCATAGTTTCTTCGGTAGATTGGCATGAAACAGCATGCACCTACCCTTCTCAACCAGTGTGCGATTCATACGTTCAGCCAATCCATTGTGCTGAGGAGTGTAGGGCGTGGATGTCTGGTGTACTATACCACTGTTGGATAGAAAGTTTTCAAAATGAGTATTGCAGTACTCGGTACCATTGTCTGTCCTCAAAACTTTTATTTTTCGAGAACAATGGTTTTCAACTTTATTTCTGTAGTCCTTAAAAGTTTCTAATGCTTGAGTTTTATCTTTCATGAAGTATACATGTATCATTCTAGTATAGTCATCTATAAAAGTAATATAATACTTCATACCTGAACAGCTCAAGTTCTCCATTGGTCCACATAGGTCAGAGTGGACAAGCTCTAATGGTGCTGTAGCTCGGGAACCAATATTCTTGAATGGAAGTCTTGACTGCTTGCCCTCACAGCAAGAGACACATTTTATTGGGTTATTATCAAAGTTTGTTAAAGTGACACCTTTTACACAGTCGGGTAGCTTGTTAATGTCTGAAACATTTAAATGTCCCATACGCAGGTGCCATAAATAAGTCTCACTACATTTCTCCTCGCTAGAGCTTAAATTTGCTGTTTCAGGACTATCATCTGTATCCAAAATGTATAGTTTATTCTTTAGAGTTGCTGAACATATAAACTTTCCATGTGAGTTATGAACATCACATCCTCTTTGAGTGAATGTTACTTTGTAACCGCTACTAACAATAGCACTCACTGAGAGTAGGTTGACAGCCAAATCAGGAACAAATAAGACATTTTTTAGCTGAATGATCTTACCCTGTGCTAGTCTCATATCAGTGTATCCAACTCCTCCAACGGACAGCGGCTCCTTATTAGCAACTGTTATTTCCTTTACCGGTGGCTCTGTGACATTGTACATCCTATGCCTATTACCAGTCATATGCATGGATGCACCTGAGTCCATAATCCATTTGTTAATGTTTCTATCTGAAAATGCTGAAAAAGCTGCAACAAAACTTGTATCCTTCTTGCCCTTTTCATTCTCAGTCTTGTTTCCCTTAGCATTCATACAAAACTTAGCAAAGTGGCCATAACCGTTACAATTATAGCACCTTGGCCCTCTTCTTGACTTGGATTGTTGTGGCTGATGATGTTTCTTCATTTTAGAGTTTGCATATAAAGCAGTATTGGTATCTGCTGTTCTGACTTCTTGTATAAGTTTAGTTTTGATAAGATCGGCACTAATCTTCGCGCCAGAGCTCTCAAGTCCCATAATCATTGGAGCGTAGATGTCAGGCAGACCTGCCAACATTAGGGTGCCCAGCCACTCATCGTTGACTTCAAAACCTATATTACGTAGCTTATATGCCGTGGTCATTATTTTGTTAATGTATGACTCCACATTTCCGCTAGATTCCAGAGTAGTATTCACTAAATCTTTCAATAGCCCAACTCTTCGCGTCAATCCGTTGTCGTCAAATGCTCTTTGTAGATTATCCCACACTTCTTTGGCAGTATTGCAATTCTGTACATGTACATAGTTTTGGGGATCTAACAACAATATTAACTTGGACCTCGCTTTGATATCCTTACTTGAATCTATAGGTTTGTCAGTCTTTGGCTCTATACAATGCCACAAGTCTTCGTGTTCTAGATAAGTTTTGACACTGAACTTCCATGTCGCAAAGTTTTCCCGTCCGATCAATTTATCGAGATTAAACATGTGATGCGACGAACTCATTTTTGTACTTCTGAAATGTAACTCGCCGGCCGGTCACTTGCACGTGTATAACCTCCAAAGTGTTCCAGTACACGTACACCAATAAGTACTGATAAATTCTGCACGATTATGCTCACTGATACTTGCCGATGAACCACGCTCTGCTACCATGTAGGAATATTAGCAATGAAGCAAGTATTTTGTTATAATCATGTAATTTATTTATTAAGATGTCGGACTATTACAATGCAGTTTTGTAAGGGAAGAGAGTAGCGCCGCGCAGCGGCAAAAATGCGTAAACATTACAATGCGTTCAATTCTATGGTTGCGTTCAATTCCTAACAGTAATGCATGCTTAAACTCACCCATCACCGAGTTTGGGCCGTTGACTAGTATAATCTTAAAAAAAGCTTTCAAAGTGGTAGGTAATTGTTTGAAGTCCCTTCCAATGGCTAACGGTACAGTGAATCAGCTAAGCGACTGTCCCACGAGCCATAAACAATACAGCTAAAAGGAAAATCATATAATCTTATAGTACTGTACAATTTAATATCTACTAAAGACTGTACTATGGGGTTATGGTAAACGGTTACCGTAACTTTGTGATACATTCAGAACATGGTTTGTTGTACCTATAATACGAACAAGAGCGAGTGTGTTTCCTGATAGCTACAACCTAGGAGTTAAAGACTCCTAGGTACAGGCATGAATGCATAGGTTACTTTTAGGCAACCGTGCTCTATTGTTAGCCACATCATCGCTTACCATCAGGTGAGACAGTGGTCAAACACGAATCTATGCAATAAAAAAAAAAAAAACGGCTGCCCAGTGAAGAAAGTTGATATTTTGTTCGTCTTTCTATACCGGCAGTCTTTGGATGGACTACACGCAGTGACAGTACAGCGCTGTACGTGTCCAGTACGACAATGTGTTCAGGGTGCTCTTGTATAATATTTACAAACATAAAAATATTTTTTTTTAATACAAGAGAATTGAGACCCTCCTCCTTTTTTGAAGTCGACTGAAAAGTGCAATTGCACTGTATAAATACTAACGTATCTTTGTGGAAGATAATCAATAGATCATGACTGATTAATTTGTGCCATACAATCTAGTTGCGGACCATTGAACTTTTACAACAAAGAAACTTTAAGCAATTTAGCATAAGTAGAGTGCAACTTGGTGCAACTGCGCTTTTGACACCTGACTGTAACTAATCACACCAGTCACACAGCTTATGATTTACGAATAGCTCTATTAGAAATTGTTTACAAATATTTCGTGATCATATTCTTTTCTTTTAAACTTTAACCCACACTAAGAATCGTGACGCTGGCCACCGCCTACGGCCTCGCGGTCCATGGGGCCTAGCGCCTCGAAAGTCCGCAAGGACAAAAATGATAATTGCTTTCTTTACTGTTAATTGAGTATAATGTAAAATGATTACAATGAAGAAGTTTGTATTTTTATGAATAAAAATTTGAGTATCAAAAAATGTTTTCCGTAACAAAATTCGTCCTCTTGCGTCATCCATCAGGGGGCTTAGCAAAATATATCTTGCCTACATCAAATTTAGGTCTTGTCCCCCCACTGCTAAGAATTATTCCTGTACCTAAGTAAGTACCCAAAACTGGAAAAAATATCTGTAAGTCGTACAAATATTTGATGCAGCTAATATCTCAAATACTTCAGTAGCCGTGCTGACTTGTAATATTAATAATAATTTATAAAGTAAAATATAAATTATAACTACTACTATAATACACAACATTAAGCAGAGATTTTGTCCGCTGTAGTTATTTCCATATGAGAGGACAATTGTGTCCTAACAGATAGCTGTTTTAAATCAAATCCATAGGGATTTCAAGTCAGTAAAAGGTATAGTCAGTGTAATTTCCTATAGGTATTATAATCTAGAATTGCAAATGATGAGACTTCATAGGCATATCTTCTTAGTCACAGATAATATGTAAAGATTAATAAAACAGTTGCCTACAATGTTCTCATAGTCTTTATTAGAACAGTTCATTCCAGTGGTGGTGTATTTGATGAACGATAACCACGTCGCGAAATTATCAAATGTCTCATCACGCGCACATGCCCTTTGACAAGCACGATAAGGTATGTGGAACAAACACAGAATAGTAAGCACATGGAGTGCTAATGTGGGAACTACCGTGCGAAAAATTGCGAGCACTATAGATACAGGACCGATTGTTGAGAACATCTTAGGTATATATCAAAATGAATCGCAAAATGTGTTGGTAAGCGCAAAACTCGAGAATGGCTGAACCGATTTCGCTAATTCTTTTTTTGTTGTTTTATTATTGTCAGGAGAAGGTTCTTATGAAAAAAAATTGGGTAACATAACAGGGTAAAACAAGATAGAGTATAGGAGAGTGGAGTAGAGTAGAATATTCTGTTGCCGGGAGCGAAGCCGCGGGCAAAAGCTAGTATCATATATACGGTCATATTGGTAGGTATGACCGTATATATGATATGTTCTAGGTATTTAAAATATATATTCATTTGGAGTACTCAATAAATAAAGCTGTCTGTGCAAACAGTTTTATTCGACAGGTACTTCGTGCATAACTAAATAGTTGAATGGTAATCATTTGAGAATTAGTAAAAGAATATATCAATAAATTTTTTACCAATTTTAAGTGTATATTAGCTGTAAATTTTCCTAAAAATAATAAAATAAAACCAAATAAATAAATTAAATAAGTACTCATCCACTGACATAGTTATGTATAAAAAACAAAGTCCTAACTCACTCACTAACTCATCAACGCCCAGCCCAAATAAACCCTTGAACATACAACGCTGAAATTTTACACATAGGTAAGTTTTGTGCCATATACACAGAAGTAAAGATTGTGAAATGTAGAAATGGAACAGATACCCATTTGTACATATAAATTTACTCTAGCCGGACAAAGCAGAAGTTAGTGTATTATGTATTTGGCGAAAATTTAACATAAGTCGTCTCCTGCGCTCGTAAGTTGTGTACTTTGCATAGAACACAACTCACTTATGTAAATCAAGCGAATGACATCCCAAATGAAGTCTTCATTTAGCACTTACTCCGCAACTACATACAAAAGGACATACCGCCACAATGTGGGAGTTATGACAGCGCCGGCGGCGGCGAGACGTAAGCAACAATACCGCTGTAATGACACCCGTCTAGTCTACACGCCTAATTGTTCTAGCTATCACAATACGTAGGGTTAGCCTGATGACCGATTACACCGCTAAACTTCCCTAGGTAACGGACTTTACGGTTAGTTAGACCTTTATGATTTGCGCGGGAACATTTTGAGTGAAAGAGTTACTGTGGCCCTAGCTAGAATACAGAGCAAATGAAGGAATATAATTTGAATATTTGATCCATCAGTTTTCATTTTTCAGTTAATAATTTGGTTATTTTCAAGGTTAGAGTGAATAGGCTCTTAATAAACTAGGGCGCCTCACCATCAACTATTGTATTACTGCTTACCATCGGGTGGGATCGCAGTCAAGCACTAGTTTATAGCGAATAAAAAAATATAGGTATATAGGTGAGTTTTAGACAGTAAAAATCTTCTCGCTACAGGAAAAGTCAAATAAGGATTTCCCACCTCAATAAAAAGATCATGATGATTTGTATATACGAGCTGAAAATGTTACCTACTGCATTACGTGTTAAGGTTCCAATTAAGCAACGATTTTGTATGATGTTTTATTGAAGTTAATTAGTGTTTGAGATGACAAGAAAGATGTTAGCGGGGCCTTACAAAAATCACCCAATGTCGACAGGAATCTGTCTCTTAAAACCCAACCTAAAGGGTAAAACGGGACCCCAATTACTAACCATGAACCCCTTTGCAGGGATTCAAAAGAAGAGAGGCAAAAGAGTCGGAAGCTCTGGTATATTTCAGAAAGGAAGGCTTGGCCCCAGTGCGAAAGGCAAAGAAGGAACGGGGTAGGCTCTTTAGTAAATAAGAGTCTGACACTGTTTTCCGCTCCGCCCAAGGGCACGATTCGTCATTGGATAATTTTTACCCACCATAAAAAAAACAATTACTAAGAATCCGCTGTCCGTCTGTCTTTATAACAACAAACGTTAAAAACCGAATAAAATAAATATTTAAATGGGTCTCTTTTACAATCAACGTGTTTTTTTACCATTTTTCTTTCTACGGACGCTCTAGAACCAACTCCGACTCGCAATTGACTTTTATAAAAATCCGTGGCGTTAAAAAGGTATTACCTTTCGATTGCCGTAATTACAGACACAATTAAAAGACTATAGGTATGCGGACACCGGTGGCCTCTTGGGGAATATGAATTAAAAAGACATTTAAAACAATCTTACCTGCTGAATAGACGAGGCCGGCGAAAGATCCGTTGAAGCCGACTCTTATCTTCATGAAGTCGTCCTGGCACTCCGCTTCAATATCTGGTAACCACAAGAACATACATATTAGTACCAATCGTCATAGTATCTCCGTAACCTTAATTTAATGGTCACATACACAAGGATGGTACTCTAGCAAGGTGGTAAGCCAGCTTGATGACTTCTACCGGGGCGAGAGAAATCATCTGATAATTTCAAGCTAATTGAAACAAGCGTGTCCTATAAGGGCAACATCAAACGCATGTAAGGACGTCACGTTCTGTAGCCACTCCTCAAAAAGGTGCTTGTGGACATAGTTCCCGTATAAAACATTTTTCAGCATTTTTTCGAGACCAGACTAACCGCATTGGCTGGCAAGTCTTGACTGAAAATAAGCTCATTTATTAAAGTTTTCTAGAGATAAGTTCTAGTTAAGATTTTGTTGTGATCTGTAAAAAAAAATCCTAGAACGTTGCTACCTCCACTAAGTAAGCAATAAAGCTGAAACATCCTATCCTATAGTAATTATTCGTGAACTACTGGCCTCTTATTAAAAAGAGACTTAAAAATTTTGGACAACATGTTGCAAAAATTTGCACATGTTGTGGCACTTGAGGTCCAAGGTTCCTATATCATTGATACCCTGTATGTCCCTGGTGCCCAGCACTTTGAGTTGTGACTGCGGTATGGAAATAGCGACTGTCACAGTCGCTATTATGACAGTACAGACATTATGAGAGTACAGACACAGTATTCTTCTGGCTGAACTGGAAACCGATCACAACATCATTGAGAATTGGCTAGGCTTATTGACTAAGCTTATTCTATACCTCTACCACAATTTTTAAGCAATCACCGCTATTCACGTGAATCCCATCTGTACGGTTCGTACACTTGCAGAGTGGTTGGTTTTGTGGTTGGAGTACGAAGAGAAAAGATCACTTAGTTTCCCGTAAGATTTATTCCGTAAGAATAGTGTTTACAGATAAAACTATTGACGATTCCTTTCTCTAATGTTAGTCACCGCGTAGCAGTAATTGTACTCATCGATTTATTGTAATGTATGGTTATTTATAGTAATTAAGTGACGCATGTTGGGCGTAAAACTCAGCGTCAGCAAAATGTGCAGTTTAAGACTGTACACCATCAGTTCAAACTATTGCACTCTATAGTAATGTCGTGAAGACAATAGTATCAAGATTCATAACTATTATAATCCCAGTATCCTGCTGCCTGCCTTGCGAATAGTTCAATCAAAACTAATAAAAACCCGTACAAAGGGTTACGCAAGCGCGGCGCCACGCGCTCCGGACGATACCATCTCAATTTGTCCGGTTTCACAACATTAGGTAGACAATGTTTGGTGTATATGATACTTTTATATACTGCATAATAAAATTGTTTTTTTTTTAAATAGGTACGCGATTGGTCATTTTTTAAACTAAGCTACGAAACAAACGCGAACAATTCTATCAGTTCATCTACATATGAACCTACCTATGTATAAAATATATTTATATGATCTATTTACTAAATAAATTCTAAAATACAGTGATAAATAAATAATTAAGAAAACCCAAAATATTATAGATAAATACGACGAAGACCAAAGTAAAATTGAGAAAACTCCAATTCGGAATTACTCCGAATTTGGCGTCAGCGGGAGGATGATCAAACTAGTAACAACAGTGAAGTTGAGTTCTATTCTATGACCTCCATTGACATCATCATTCGGGGCTAGCACATGCTCTCTAGCCTCTCTCAGGCTAAGTATATTACATACAATGTCTTTGCTTATGGACCTACAGGTATGGAAATCTGGCATGTTGAACAACACTGTGACAGCTGATTATCCGGAACTAGAAAAGGTGTCTATCCTGAATGCCGCTCACAAATTTAACAAAAATCATGTAATTGATGTAATGTTCCTCTTAATTGCAATAAGAGTAAGTACAGACAGTAGCACATCAGACTACAACAAACTGTCAAAATTTTGCAAACGATTTTCGTCTCTTAACCATAATATAACAAGGTTCAAAATGTATTGGAGAAATCTAACAGATTTATATAGTTTGATGTGCTGCTGCCCGTACATAGAGATTGTCGATATACAAACTCACACTGAACTCGACTGCCGTTGGTCCGATGTCTTCGGTACTCCCGCTCCCAGGCTGGTGGCTCCCTCCACGCCGTGTCCACTACAGGCGAGCGAGGCTTGATGCTCACCGGGATGTAGCTGTTCTTCTCCGACAGGAATACCACCTAGACAGAACAATTACAATTATGAATAAGATGTTAATAAGAACACCTTAAGTAATTTCAAAATTTAGGTTTTGAACTTAAATGTTTGGTATAAAAGAAATAATTTAATCGGTTCTGCGGTTCTGCCACGCTCCCAATCCCCTTGTTCGAACGTCGTCTCAACAAAGGAATTGGGTGCGTGGCTATCTGCAAGCGCTAACCCTAAACGAAACGATTGTAACCTTACTAGGGAGGCTGCTCCCCTGCTCTGATAATCGGCGGCGTTCTTTCGCTTCAGGCTCTTAGCGAAAAAATGCCGCTGCCGGCACTATACCTCCAAATATTTTCATTTATTAAAAACAATATTGTTGTATTCATTATTAGCTTTTGTCAGCGGCTTCGCCCGCGTACATAAAATATAGACTATGTCACTCAGGAGTAAAGCAGCTTTCTATTGTTGCTAAAATTTTTCCAATCGGACCAGTAGTTCCAGAAATTACCTCCTACAAACAAAAAAAACAAACTTTACCTCTTTATTATATACTAGTGTCATCATCATCAGCCTTTTAATGTTCCCACTACAGGGCCATAACCCACCACGCTGGCCCAGTGCGGATTGGTGGATGTCACATGTCTTCGAATTTTTGGTTCTAGGACATGCCGGTTATATTAGTGTACATTAGCTATATTATATTAAGTAAAATAGGTACAATTCAATTACCCGGTACAACATAAATATTTTGATTAAAATCAATTGTACCACTTTCTTTAGATGAAAAATGTAAAATGACATTTAATTTTTATTATAATTTAAGTGAATGCTTGAATGCTATTCTTATACTTATAGCCTAGTTTTTTACAGCGAGTTCTTTATAGCCTAAAATAGATGTTTTGTTCTTTTTTTATTGTCAAACATCGAAAGTTGAAAATTCAACAAACCGCAATTCATATTCTATACTGTCTTTCTGTTTGTTACTTTTACATCTCAATGACTGACTGACCGGATTTAGAACTTGATATATAATGCAATAGTGTATTATATCCTGGATTCAACATGATATTTTAGCTTTTGCCCGCGACTTCGCTCGTAGCAATAGAAAAATATGATAAATAAAGAACCGCTCGAACAATTTTGTGCAAACTTCACATAACCAAATAAATAGTTTGGTTTGGATAGGTCAGCCCGTTCTTGAGTTATAAAATTACAACGAAAGGTGGAATTGATTCTTATGTATAACTAGCGACCCGCCCCAGCTTCGCACGGGTACTGATATTGAATAAATTATGCATGTATTATATACATAAACTTTCCTCTTGAATCACTCTATCTATTAAAAAAAACCGCATCAAAATCCGTTGCGTACTTTTAAAGATTTAAGCATACATAGGGACCATGCCACTTTGTTTTATACTAAGTAATGAAGATCTATATAAATTCTGGCTTTGAAGCTGGCGAAATTTGCGTACAAAAACTAGTAGATATGTAGATAAATAATAAATTAAAGAGGCGCTGTTAGTGAAAAGAGTATTTTTCTTCGTTAAAAAATCACAGCAAATGTTCTGTTTGTTATATTTTTATTCACAGTTGTACAATCATGGCGAAGGATAAGATAGATTTCTATGGTTTTTGAGCACGTTCATTTTTTATGTTTCTTTCTGAAAGTGCTTCGATGCGAAGCTCTTTCAGAAAGAGAACGTATGTTCAGTAGATTTTGTATTTAGTAAACAAAGGGCGTCAATCTTCTATTTCTTATAGACCAAAATATAAATTTATCAGATATCAGCAGTCAAAATAGATGGTGAACTCTGGGCCAGACCAACCAGACAACCTAAGGGAGGGAAACATTTGGAGGAGGTTTTCTCCACCACAGCTGGCGCAGAGGTTGAACGCGAGAGCAATGATGAAGAAACTAACTCACAATCTAACAATTATAGTATTCTTGAAGGTCTATTAATAATTAATAACACACTAAACTTAATTAACTACTAGTTGATTCGGGAAACTTCTTTGCCCGCCTTTTTCTTTAGTAAAAACTGTTTAACCGGGACTATACAACGAAATTCGAACGACTATACGAATATTTAAAGACCAAAATGTCCAAATCGTGGACCGATTTTCTGTTTTAGCGAGACTAACGAACAACTACTCATAATTCATATATAAGAAGATTGCAAAGAATAACAAAAGCTTGTTTTTATTTCTTACTAACGACCCGCCCCAGCTTCGCACGGGTAGGTACTGATATTGAATATATTATGCATGTATTACACATAAACCTTCCTCTTGAATCACTCTATCTATTAATAGCCGCATCAAAATCCGTTGCGTACTTTTAAAGATATAAGCATACATTATAAACAAAGGGCATAAGCAACTTTGTTTTATACTATGTAATGATGGAGCTTAAATTTATGCAAATTTTGTTTCTTTGTAACCTTGACACAAGAGGCATTCCAGACAGCTCACTTAACGTATAAAAAAGCCGCTTATAAGTTAATTGTTAAGTTGTAACCATGAGCAACTGGAGCGATGTCAACTGCAGTTTCCGCTATTTCATCAACACCTGACATTTATTATCTACTAAGGCCTTACCAAGAGCTCTTAACACTATTCATTTGAGGACCTATACTGAACTGTTATAGGGATGGAGCTGTATATACCTCTATTGGTATTTCTCGCTCGCATTCTTGACATTTTACCGTATCATCATCAGCCTTATTAATGTTCCCATTGCTGAGACACAGGCCTCTCTAGGAGAGGGAATCGGCCGTAATCCACGTATTCGTTTTGAGAGCATGTTGATAAATTAAATTACACAAAGTAATGCACCTGGCTGGGTTTGAACCCGCGACCCACAACTTGTCATTCGGGGCCTTTACCACTCGGCCACCACTGCTCCCCAGTAACAGCAGTAGTAACAATAATAGCATTAGCATATCATGGTAAGAGAGGAGGCCCTCTTCAAGAGAGGAGGTCTGTGTTCCAGCAGTGAGAACATTAATAAGGATGATGATGATCGTGGTAAGGCCATCTAGAACCCCTTCATTCTAAGGCATAAAACCTACCTTATATTGCTATTATAGAGGCCCAAGCGGATTCTGGCCGCTTTTAATTCAATGGTAGCGTTTAAATAACATAATTATTCAACTTCATAGACCGCTGCTCATCTTTCGGAAGTTGCGAAACTGACCCTTAAAATCGTTTAAAACTGGCGCAACAGCTATGCTGTATTACATTGTTATAATATTTAATTGAAATGACTCATTTTGTTTAAAACATTCTTTACATGAAGAGCGTTACATTCGAGGAGGTAGCACTCCGTCGAGGTTTCGCAATCTGATAGCCCTGAGATAACATGAGCCTAAGTACCTCCTTCCGACACACGCGACTTTTGACTGCCTTCAACAAATAACACAACCTCCGCTAATTAGCGGCTTAAACGGCAGTTAGTTAAACAAGCGCTAACTTACCGCTAAGAAAGTAAAGCCGTTAGCGTTGTGACCGAGTACTGCAACTAGATTGCAGCCATTACCTGACCAAAGAATTCAAAACAAACTAACGAATTACGGCGTCGGTAATTCACCATTTCACAGTCACGACCCCTTCAAAGTTTTGCACAAAAAAGACGTACCTAAACAGCAGTAAGTGTGCCAGGGCAGTTCGCACGCCGGCCACAGTACCTACGCATTATAGAATTGGGCCAGTCGAGTGCCGGAGTAAACGCCGTCGCCACATCACTTTGACAAATTGATTCCAATATAAAACAACAAATAAAGCCATTTGGGCCACATCACGCCGCGTCAAGGCATCGCTTATCCATAGAAATAGAAACGGCAAGAATTGAGAACACTTTCATTTAGTTTTCATGTGGTTTATTAGTCTGCGAAGGTATGTATTAATAGACTTTCGTACAAGAACAACATAACAAAGAATTCAACGAATACCTGTAACTGTTATCCAATTTAAATAATGTCGGTCGAGCCGTAACGACTTGGTATTTCACGGCACAATTACAATTAAAAATAAATATTGACAATCAGCCATGAGCCGGTACCATGAAGTATGCAGTCCACGAATGGTAAGGATTTGTAAAACTGCTGTTATGACTTTTTTTAATTACTGACTCCTTATCTATAAAATATCAGTTCACCTGTTTCTACAAGTTGCAAGAATGTTTGAAGTAGTAACTTTGGCCCTGGAACGCTAAGTTGCCATGGAAGACACACGGGATTTTAGTCACGGTTGTTGTGGCTCTCCCAATAAACAGCAACTGAAGGATACAAGGGTTTTAGTCAGTAAAAGTTTGCACTCTGACGCCCCAGCCTAGACTCACTCAACTTTCAAGTTATTTGATTACATCACAACTCGAAAAAAAAGATGTCCTAGAAGTGGACAACTATGACCAGATGGAATTGCAATAAAGCACTAGTTTATATCATAAAAAAAAAACTATAGACACATTGAAGGCACGGGATGAAAAAAAAATTGTTGTACAAGTTTTACAAATGAACATCACGCTAAAGTTTTCCTTCTTACTTCACAACTCAATAAAAAAATATGTCAAACAGGTGGGTAACTATTATAACTACCAGATGGAATTGCAATAAAGCACTAGTTTATATTATATCATTAAAAAGGAAACTACAGGCAATTTGAAAATAAGGTTGATTAATTTGTTGTATTGATTTTACAAATGAATATCACACTAAACTTTAACTTGTGGGGCAAACAACAATTATTCTACTAAATAGTTTAAGTAATTCAACTTGTTTATTATTGTGCTATGCCCGTTGACTGTCCCAATAAATGTTATTTCTTTTCTTTTCTTCTTAAACTTTTTAATAATGAATTTCCAAGGGATGTGTTACAGATGTGACCGTCATCTTCGTTCATGGTTTAGAAGCAATGTGAGTCAAACTACAGCTACCTGCCACTTACACCGGGTCAGAGATGGATATCGCTCAGCAAACACATATACGACCTTCTTAGAAACCCACAATGCGCGAAACGGTAGCAGACTCGGTTTCTCACGACTTAATTAGTTAATTTGATTATGTTAATTATTTTGTGTTTGTATTTAATGGGGTAAGATGACAATTGATATGTTTTACAGGAAATCTGGTCGTGGTAAATTTCTTTTAATGAACATTGATAGTTTTATGGTTAAGCTAACTTCCCCAGCAAATGTAGTTCTGTCACATAAATAATAAAAGGGAAAAAATGGGGCGCTGGGGATCGGAGGGTAAACTTTAATTAGCCTGTGACCTATTCTCAGATTTACCAAATCAATATAATTATATAAAAATCAATGCCACTTTTCGTTGTAACTTTATAACTCAAGAACGGGCGCACATATTATACGAACCTAATGTTAGGCTTTGCTTGAACTATTTAGTAGATGGTTTATGTGAAGTTTGCACAAAATTGGTCGAGCGGTTCTTCATTTATCACAGTTTTTCTGTTGCTGAGGGCGAAACCGCGGGCAAAAGCACAAAATATACACTAAATATACAAGTCGTTTCGCAGGAGAGCGATAACAAACCATTATATCCATACTAATATTATAAATGCGAAAGTAATTCTGTCTGTCTGTTGTCTTTCTGTCTGTCTGTTACGCTTTCCCGCTTATACCTCTCAAACGATTTTGATGAAATTTGGCACAGACAATCTTTAGACCCTGAGAAAAGACATAGGCTACGTTTTATTGCGAAAAAAAAGGACGCAGACGACGTCGCGGGTACCATCTAGTATTAGATAAATTATTTCTACAAGATAGCGTGTGTGCGTTTAGTATGCGTTATTTATTATGCTTCATAAAATAAATAAATACGGAAGAACACGAAATCCTTCCATAAATTATAACAACCATAACACCTAGGTACTAGACCTAGTTCGCTTTCCGTCTAACAAAAATTACGCGTAAAACATTATAAATCAAGAACGGAACTACAGATGATAACCTAATCAGATTAGTGAAGCCCTTCGCAACTTGAATATTGTATATTGCACAAGCCCCTGAGGCTGCGGGCGGCGCGGCCTCTAGAGCTCCATTCAGTCGGTCACTAGAGTAGCATGCGTTGAGCAACGTGCCCACTGCCACCGCACGCGCAGCACTCACGCGTGGCAGAAATAATAGCCCTCTAACCACTCCATCTGATCTTTCAATTCACTCTTTTCATCACACCAAACATTAATTTCACGGGATTCGATTCATCAACAGGAAAATTAACATTTTCCATCAACATTTTACTGTGAAATTAAAATAAGTTTCGAATCCAAAATCTGCAAGATGCAACCGTTGCGTATGCATTGTTAGATTTTAATTGCACTCCTCGGAAGTAGGTCCGCTTACATATCAAACTGAGCTTCATACCATTCGTTCGTTCTATAAATTGACCGTAAAACCAATGTCACAAATGACTGCAGCAATTCCGCAAAACGAAAGGAAAAGATAGACTGTGTCGAATCGTGTATTCTTAGAAGAATTCTTTCAATCAATCCATCAATGGTCGTTCAAATGGGTGTAAATTGGTGACTATTATGGCGTACCTTTCACCCATTTCTATGTTCATGCCTACGAGTAATTGGGTGATGGGTGTGAAGATTATTTGAACTACGACTTTTTTATTTTGCGCCCCGAAATAAGCCTACCTTAAATAAGCATGGGTAATGTTGTCCTAAAAGTGAAAATAAATTATGTGAAATCGTGCGTCGTAGCGAATTTCAGACACTCAACCCACTGTTTGTATATTGATTTGCAGAACCTCTTACAATTTGATTTCTTCTGCGTAAGCCGCGAAAGTAAACGAAACTGTAGTTTATTTTCTATTTTTCGATGCTGAAACGCATCAGTTAGATTGACAAAAACGTTCGTTACCGTAAGAAACACAATCGTTTTCGACTGTCCACAATGCAATTGACGCTACCTTTGCTAACAAAAAGATTCGCCAATCTAAAAATCTAGTAAATAATTGAGTTATAAATCGTAGTTAACAAATCTGGCTATTTTCAGAGCCATTAAGCACAATGAAAGAGACAGGGCTGGTCGGTGCTTGGATTCTTTTATATCAAGAAATGGCTCATTGTTCGAGGCGGTTACGTTCCTACATTAGCTATTCGCTGTACATACGAGTATGTAATAAATGTAGCCGCTTCAAGGTCGAATCGTGAGTTCATGAAAGTGAAACTTGAATGGGTATTAAGTTAGGTTATACGCTTCCTTAACGAAACTACTTCGGTTCTTTTAATACGCACATAGATAGAAAGTGTTAACAATTTTCTAGTTAACGTACACCACGTTAACCAGACAATTGTAAACACTTTTCTTCTGTGATATTTTTAACTGAGCATCAGAAAACTTATCCGTCACTAAAAATACTAATATTAATAACTTATATTATTGGAATTTTTACAATTCAACTCCGATTCGGACAGTCATTCTATTTGTCGTTATTATTTTTTTTTACCATTCAGAAGAGCAGAATAATGTACTAAAAATTAGTAGGTATTATTGGTGAAACAATTTCGGGATAAATTGAGGAACAGTTAAATACTTTTACTTTTCTACTATACATATAGCTAATAAATTGACGGTAACTAAATATTAAAAGAAACAAATGTTTTCAAAGCACTTTGTCTCGTGCATTTTAGACGCTGACATTTCCCACTTAGGTTAAATTGTTAAATTGGTCTGTTCTGAATAACATGTTTTAGTAGTTTTAAAATGAAACTCTCAGACGTAAGTTAGTAAAATAAAAAATATAATTTAAAAGCGTACCACTCACTGATTATTCACGAAATCTCAGAAACTTGGACACCTACAAACTTGAAAGGTAGTTAAGTTCCTTGCAGCCCCCCTAGCCAAGTTACAATCGTATCGTACAGAGTTAGCGTTTGTAGTTGGCCACGCCCTAAATTCCTTTGTTGAGATGACGTCCGAACAAGGGAATGGGGGCGTAGCCAACTTGGCTAGAGGGGCAGGGGTTCAAAGTTTGTACGGAAAACTGAAATTTACGCTGGCGAAGCGGCCGGCTAAAACTAAAGTAATAAGTAAATAAAGTAAGTAAGAATAAAAAATAATGATAACTCACCGGGTCCTGTTCACTCCCATCACTTTTGAGAGCTTCTCTTGTTTCATTCTGCAAATAAAAATACATTTTGATGTATATGTTTGTTCTGTACATGTGTTTGTCACCTAACTCCTAATAAACGGCTTGAAAGATTTGAAAGCAATTTAGAATGTGTATTTTAGTGGGTCCCAAGTGTGCAATGGGGTTCTTAAGTTTTCTTTATGGACTTAATGCTAGTTTTCGGGTAGGACAACATCTGCCGGAACCACATAGTTTTATATAATTTTATAATTGTCATAATGCAGATTTTTTTTTTTAATTAGCAGTACTGCTATATAGTAGCGAGACTGCTTAAAACAAACATGCCATATTTGGGAGACTATGATATACAGTCATCGATATGTATCACTCTCTATATTTGGCATTCGACTTGGTTTCGTACGACCTGCTATGGACCAAAATGAGTCAAGACACTAGTCTACCCCCTGAAATAGTATCTATATTTAAGTACTGGTACAAAAATCAGAAAAATACTGTTAGATGGGCGGCTAGTAGGTCGGATGAATATAAGTTAGAGTGTGGGGTGAGGCAGGGGGGGGTTGACCTCACCAAAGCTATTTAATTTATATATGGACCGCCTGATTGGAGAGCTGAGCAGTGCTGGCATCGGGTGTCATATAGACGGAATTTGCGTAAATAACATCAGTTATGCGGATGATATGGCACTGCTCAGCCCCTCAATCGGTGCGTTGCGCAAGCTACTCCGTATGTGTGAAGAGTACGCGGGGGCTCATGGGCTCAAATACAATGTAGAAATTAGTGAGATTATGGTTTTTAAAGCACCTAGAAAAGAGGTCACAGTTTTACCACCCGTCTCACTCTATGGTACACCATTAAACCAAGTCACTCACTTCAAGTATTTGGGCCACTGGGTCACAGAGGACCTTAAACATGATATGGATGTGGAGAGGGAACGCAGGGCGTTGTCTGTTCGCTGTAATATGTTGGCTCGCAGATTTGCACGGTGTACTGAACAAGTGAAGGTCACATTATTTAGAGCTTTCTGCCAAACCTTTTACACGTGCAGTTTGTGGGCCAAATTCACGCGGAGGACATACGACGCCCTGCGCGTGCAATATAATAACGCGTTCAGGGTGCTGATGGGGCTGCCGCGGTACTGTAGCGCGAGTGGCATGTTCGCGGAGGCGCGCGTGGACGGCTTTCACGCTGTCATATGAAAGCGAAGTGCGTCTTTGCTGGCGCGGGTACGCGGCAGCCCCAGCGCCATCCTGACCGCGTGCGCCGACCGAGCTGACTCCATACTGATGGCGCACTTGATAAGCCTACACGCGAGAGCAAGCGCCTAATAATATTGATTGCTATTAATTTATTTTGCTTTACTAACACTAGGCTAAGAACATTGTTACTAACAATATATGGAGTAATCCGAAATACATTTTATTATTATATCATTTATTTATAATTACACCATATTCAATATATTTTTAAATATTTTCTTAAAATAAAAAAAATAAAAAAACATTATTATTATTATTATTATATTCGATACAACGACAGCTAAAACATTTATTCAAAGCATTTTTTTTCTCCCTCACGGTTTTCGCCACCTCCGTCGCTCGCATTATGTCGTCCTGTGCGATATACTCGTAAGGGCACCTAATTTGAATCCAGGTTTCAATTACTGGAAAACCATGCTATCTGCCCTGCAACTACCCATTATAGCTCACATCACCCTAGCACGATCTATTCTCATTCTCAAACCAAAAAGAACAATCAAAGCATCTACCAACCTTCGAATTAATGGAAAGCACAGGATCAGGAGGGTCCTCGCCGGAACCCTCGTGTAGTTCTGTCGAGGCGGAGGCTGAGGATGACACCGACACCACCGACACCTCCGTAGAATCCGAGTACTCGGCCGAGTCCAAGTGTTGGGACGCCGAGTGGACCTGCAGGTAAGATGAGACTGTTTACTTAAGTTTGTTAGAATCTCGAAGGCCTGTGTCCTTATCCTTATGCACATATTACATACAAAGAAAATAAAGAAATACATAAAATTATCTTAAGTACACATACTCGTAAATAAGATGACTGCGATGAACCCAAAAATTACTGAACAAATGTAATTTTAATTATATTTAAATATCGTACTATATTAAGAGCCTTTACACTCTTTAATTCTTTTTCTATTACGACTCTTTAATTTTCAATTCTATAATTCTATTTTTTTCCATTGTTTCAGGATCGGAAGCAGTTTTATTTTCAGTAAAACGTAAATGTCTTACGCTGAAGTAAAGGTTTGTATTGCAAATACCCGGACGTTGATAGACCCATCATTATAAAAACCAGATTGTTAAATTCTGTTAAAATATTCAATTGCTCCAATTAAATATTTGTCTTAGTTATCGACAGACAATTTCAGAAACTACACTTTCGAGTACAAAGCTCCGACTGCATAAATACATGTATAAGTAGTATGTATATTAGTGTATATCAAGTCAAAAATAATAATAATCGTAAACTTCGTAACATTGTAATCATCTTTGCTATCTACAAATGTCAATATTTTGTGAATAGATAATTTTAATCTGTGTCTTACCGAAAAAAATGGATTTATAATTTTACTAAATTTATTGGAAACTACCGGTAGAATTTCCCGCTGACATGTACAGTACAAGATACCAATCTCTTGTAAATATTACACGATTTCACCGCTGCATACCATCACGTGAGATCGCAGTCAAAAACTACTTTATAACATTAAAAAAAAACATATATATACAATAATAATACCTCAAATTAGAGATCTAACATATATGATATATGTATAATACGTATTATAGATGTTAGACCTTCAATTTCAGGTTTATGTATACTTAGTAAAGATTATGGATTCCACACACCGTAATGTAATTCGTTAGAAAAGAAAATCAGACGGTAGACAGGATAGGAAAAAAAAAAACAAAAATGTTTAGTTCCGACTGCGAGTAACATGGGGCAAGGGTAGGAAGATGATGATAAAGATGATAAATATCATGATTTCAGTAGAAAAGAAATCTCTCTCTGTCACTTAAAGGTTTACACTGGGAGAAAACTCATTACATTACATTACAAAGGCGAGCTTAACTCAAAGCTCGCCTTTGTACATGAATTGTCAAATCATCGTATCTATGTTAAGTTTATGTGTACAATAAAGAATTAAAGAAAAGCTTGAAAGCATTGGAAGTCAACTACTAATGCATGATGGTAAAATAATTTATCCAACACAGCGAAGGTGATACTATTAATGAAAACCAACAGGAAATCAAGATCAGTCAAAAGTACAAGTATACACACAAAACCTACATATTAGAAACGGCTTTGACCTTAAGCCACTAACCAGCTGCTCATTCCTCAACCGATAGAAATACAAAGACATTTTCAATTTAGAATGATTCTCTCCGTAACACTAAATCCAGTTAATCTTGAACAAAGTATTCTTAGAAAAGAAATAAGGTCAGTGATTTTTAAACTGCCATTATCCATGATTCATATTGAAATTGAATGGCTCAAGTAAAAGAGAAATACAATGAGTACTTACTCTGGAGATAATAAGATAACTGCACACGATCAGGAATCTGCAACAAAATTAAAAATTATACCCTTACATGTGCAGTAAACATATATTTGATCGAAATAGAGAATAAATAAAGAAATTTATTCAATAGCATGTTGTGGGCAGAGTGAATTGAATCGTGATACATTCTAATGATCACTTATATTTGCAAACAAATGTAAGTAAACGCGGCTAAACTTATATTCGTGATACGCTTGTATTGTCGGCGAGGGCGCATTGTTCCTAGTAATGCTACCACCTAATGACGGGTCAAAAGACACGGCCCAGTAATGACAGGCCTCGGGATTGGATTGATCCCAGAGAATCAATATCAATTACGTTTGCCAACAAAATTGTTGAATCACGTACAGTTTGCGAAGTAAATATTATATATTACACAATTTCAATTTTCGTTTCATGTTCGACTATGAATGGTTTCTGTAAAAGTTAAAGGTGAACGAATCTTTGCGTGATGTTTACGGTCCACTCTGTTCATAAGAAGTCTATTAAATTGGGAACTGTAAATTCGGGGTTTAGTGATAAACTGAATAGTAATTCAATCATGTATTCTAACCGCTTTGCCTTTGAAGACGTTGCACATAACTGTTGAATATTGCGTCATTCGTCAACAAAATGATATGCTATACAACAACAACTAACAGATTTGTATATTGAAGCTGATGACTTGGTGCGGATTGCGGAAATCCGATGGATGCGATACACACAGAGCTAGTCGTTTTGGCTACATTTGGAACTCAATCACTCATAAGCAAAGGCCTCTCTCCGCTCCTTACATCTTACGCAAACCCGTGATTCCTGCTTCAAGCTTTACTAAAATCTACCGACTTCATCACAGGAAATGATCTTTTACGGTGTGCCGCGACCTCATCTCACTCTCTCAGGGAGCCAACTCTATGGTACTTTGGTCCAAAGTTGAACGAGCAAGCCACATACATCTGCCTCATTCAGTCTCATTTAATAATAACTACTTTATTTTCAGGCATCGGAGACTCGTAGAAAAAATACATAAAATAATCTTAAATAGTAATGAACTAATAAATATTATCAAAACAAAACTTATTTAATGTAATCAGCGTCGAGTAAAAATGCGTGGTGTCGCGTAACCGTCCGCGAAAACGTCGATATACATCACCATTTGGCCAGCATTATTTCTCTTTTAACAACAACTTCTTCTTTTAAAAGTTCATTTAAGTCGAGCAGCTATTTAAACCCCGTCAGCTATCCTGATTTTGGAACGCATCGTAATGCTTCGTACTTTATCCGTTGATTTAACACCTAGTAAATACCGCATATACTGTAAGTTATGTAAACACTATTTCACAACAAGAGTGCCGACTGGTAGATCATGTGTCTTAAATCTGTCTTTTTATCCATTAGCAACTTTTTCTTGAGGATCCGCCACGCGAATAAAGCAGCTTTCTACCGGCGAAATTTAGCAATCGGATCAGCAGTTTCAGAAATTATTTATTTATAGCTTTATCTACACCTTAGCTTATCACAGGACAAACGTAAGTGTACATTAGGCAATAGGTCTTGTTGCACAAGGCAATAACATTATCTCCTACAAACAGAAAAATCTATATAATATTAGTGTAGGTGAGCATGAAATTTAAATATATAAATACGATTGTCTCTTGGGTGGTCAACACACCGCGGTATTAAAATTAACGGTATTACATTATTGAAATATAATTTATAATAAACAGTAAGATTGCAAGTTTTCATCGAACTCAAATTATTCTGTACACTATTGCCTATTGTTTCGACCGCTACAGTTCTAATAATGTAATGTGCAGTCAGTGACCCAGCCATCGAACCGTGACCTCTGGTGTCCTTCGGATTCGACAAACTAATCCAAATCGATGAATCATTGACCATATCACGCTGTGCCATCTTGACAGAGGAATGAGAAAAAATGTGCAGTCTTTGACCAGAGTAATTGAATCAGACAAATGATTGCTTTTGATGTTCCAGTTTAATAACTTTTTAATTCTTGTAAAAAATCTGCAAGTTTAAATAAAATCTATAGCTTTCTCTCAAGAGTTGATGTTGTTAATAAAGATAACTTACTAAAACGGTTCATTCAGCTTTTTTGCATAACTTCTCATAAATTCTTTCTTCAAAAGACCATCTCAGACTCCAATCTGCATGGTCCTCATATGATTTGACCATTAATGTTTGTGTATAAACTTTAAAAGAGACTTTGATCCCCGAGTTTGTTTCAGTGTTTCTTCTCAGCGAGGAAACACCGGTCTCATCTAGTTTCAATGGACGAAAAAATGACGTGTAAAAGAGTTTGTAAAAACCCATTTACAAAATAAATTTCATTTATAATCATTACATAGTATAAAACAAAGTTGCTAACCCAATGTATACTTAGATCTTTAAAAGTACGCAACGGATTTTGATGCGGTTTTTTTTAATAGAAAAAAGATTCAAGAGAAAGGTTTATCATATATGTATAATACATGCATAATATATTCAATATCAGTACCCGTGCGAAGCTGGGGCGGGTCGCTAGTACTTCATAAGTACTACAGCAATATGTAATCTTAGTGCTGCCTGAACGTATAATAGGGTTAACTATGACCCTGGAACGCAAAGTGCAACTGAACGTACACGGGTTTTAGCCGGTAAAAGTCTAACAAGTCCTGTCACTTCACACAGAGATGGAGAAATTATTTGATAATATCTCACATATAAAAGGGAAGTCATTAACCATTTGAATATCATCATTTTACAAATTGGCCCGATGAACAAGTTGCAATAATTGAGATGACGTCCGAACTAGGAAACTGGGGTTGTGGCCAATTATAAGCGCTAACTCTAAACGAAACGATTGCAATTTGGCTTGGGGGTCAGGTCATCAGGTATAACACATATGAATTGATAACTTCACATTACCTACTTGCTCAGTTTTGAAGCCAAACTCTCAAATATAAAATGCAAGTGTCTGAACCACTGGGCAAGAATAAGAAAATTGCGTCCTAACAAAATAAAGCAATCCAATTCGATTAAGCTCAATCCCGTTACTCTTAACCCCAGGATTGAGTGACCCTTCGTGCCTTTCAGTCATCTAGCCCCCGCAGGCTCCATACAAAGTGGAGTATTACGCCATGTCGCCCCTGGACGTACACGAGTAACGGACTCGATTCTCGATCACGAAATCAAGCGATTATGACGATTATAACTCGACTAACGATCGCGACGTTCGGTCATCGATTAATTGCAAGTTTGTGAGCACAATCACGATCCGTTTGAGTTTATGCGAATAAAATGATAAACTGGTGATGTAATGCGAGTGGGACTTTTGTTTTTTGTAAATAAGGACGTTTGTATTATCAGAATAGTCTATTTCATAACGTTATTCAAAGAACATTACCTCTCTACCTTCCCTTATGCATGTATGTATGTATGTCATCAGATGGAAACAGTAGCGGAACGCTACATGGGATTTTGATTTTAGGGTGACAACAAACTAAGATTTCAATGCGGTTTATAGTGCGATTTCAAAATAAATTAAATTCTGACATATAGATATAATTTGATGATTCACTTAAACAAAATTCAAATGAGTTTTAATTGATTTTTGAGGTTTATCTTTAATTGATATGAAATATTTGACGATTTGCTGGATATGTTTTATATAATATTTTATCCATTCATATGACGAAATAGTAAACAAATGTACTACACATTTGTTACAATGTTGATTTAATTAGTCACTAATATGAACTAAAGATTAATTTTAGTTATTATATATTTTTAGTTTCTAATCTTTTCAGGTAAACAACAAACAAACTATCACTAGATCGCTTCTGCAAACATCTTTCTTTTGGCAAAAGAAGCACCTTTATATTCAACTCTCTCTTTCAAGTAGGTATATGTGTGTACATATTTATGTCTATATGTGTATATAAATTGTGTTTATGTTTCTGGTTCAAAAGAAGTTTACCAATACTTTTTTAATAACAAACCAGTCACAAGTTTTTTTTTACTTAAAATAACACAATAAAATAAATCACGAGCGCGTGCGAGGAACACTTACAAATACCGATGTCTCGTAGCGAGTTCGTAGCACTTTGAGTCGTTGATGTCTTTTGTTCACGCGTCTTCGCGTAACACGTGACAACCGTTAACACTGGACAGGTGAACATTCGATTTTTAGACAAAATTCCTCATTTTTTTGGATGCTTTCCAAGATCTGACTGACTGTCTTCTTGTAGCACGTTTAGCTTGTGATGTATTGACTGGCCTGATAGTCTAATGGTTAGTGGCCCTGACTGCTATGCCGTAGGTCGTGGGTTCGATTCCCACCCAGGACAAATGTTTGTGTGATGAGCACGAATATTTGTTCTGTATCTGGGTGTAATTTATCTATAGTATGTATGTACTTAGAAATATATAAGTAAGTTTATCAGATGTCTAGTACCCATAACACAAGCTCTGCTTAGCTTGGGACTAGACGGCGTTGTGTGATAGTTGTGGAATATATTATTACTAGCTTTTGTCAGCGGCTTCGCCCGCGTACATAAAATATAGCCTATGTCATTCAGGAGTAAAGCAGCTTTCTATTAGTGCTAAAATTTTTCCAATCGGACCAGTAGTTTCAGAGATTACCCCCTACAAACAAAAAAACATAAAAACAAAAAAACAAACTTTACCTCTTTATTATATTAGTGTAGATGTAGATTATTATCTCTTTATTTCCTTTCCATACATATTATTATTATTATATTATTATTTGTTTACAAATTTCAAGATTTGTTCTACAATACTATTTATAATTCTACTACTAAATCAAAAGATTTTTATTAAACAAAATATCCGTCATCCACGACAAATGATGATAAGTGTTTGCGTGTAAACTGAAGTATACACGCAAACATTTATCATATTTATCGACAATAAAAAAACTTAGTATGAAAAACAGTGTTTAATTATTAATATCACACTTATATTTACTTTTTTGTATGTTTGTTAGTCCTTCACGCTCAAACGGTTATAAGAATTTGTGTGAAACTTAGCACAAGGGTAGACTATGTCCTGAAATATAATATAAGATGCTTTTGATTCCGTAAAAACCTATTTATGATTTAATGTGATTTTATTTTGATTTTTTTTTTCATATATATATTCTAATGTAATTATGGACTATGTCTGAAATAAATGATTTAAATAATAAATAATAGTAATAAAAATATTCGGCTAGAAGGATTTTCTACTTTCACGCGGATTTTCTACTTTCCTTTTTCTCTGCAGCTTATTTTCATGTTAATTAGATAAATCCTTGCAAAAATCTTGTCTGTAATAAATAGTTTTACCTCTTTTTAATACACATTTTCCGAAGATTTCGTTTTGTGTAAAAATTTACTTTAGCCTTGATATAATTTTTCGTTTCAAAGAGCCACCGCAACCTGAGCGCAAATAATAACTGGAAAAGTTTTATATATTTCTTTTCGTATTTATTCAGTTACTATTTACGCTTAAAAATTAAATTACCAACCACAAAAAAAATACATATTATTAATATTATCTGATATACTTAACCTAAGAAATAACACTCAAATGCAACATTGTGAGTAACATGCTTCTTCAAAAACTCAAATGAAGATACATTATATTCATCAATCCACACCGGGCTTGTGTTCCTAGAAAAGTTGCTTGAGTCCCAGCGGTGGGAACATTATAAGACTGATTTTGCTTATGCTTAACGCTCGTATCTAGTATGTGACCATTTTAATTTGGGTTACGATTAGTTATCATTACATAGTATAAAACAAAGTCGCTTCCTGTCTATGTATGCTTCAATCTTTAAAACTACGCAACAGATTTTGATGCGGCTTTTTTTAATAGATTGAGTGATTCAAGAGGAAGGTTTATGTGTATAATACATGCTTAATATATTCAATATCAGTACCCGGGCGAAGCTGGGGCGGGTCGCTAGTATTACTATAAAACTCAACCAAGGACGGATCGCTATCACAAATAGGAACAAAAAAACGCTGCATTTTCTACATAACTCTCACATAGCAGAAAGGTGACGGTCAAATTGCGAAACGAAAACGGATGCTTATTATATCATAATATTTTAGTTCCTCTATTAAATTAATTCATATAATATTGCATAATTTTCACAGCAAGTGCGCGCGCGCTTGTAATCTGTGGTCGACTCGCTTCGGCAACAGTCGGAACCACTCGGCCTCGCTCGGCTTCCTACATCTCGTATCGTAATGGCCTCATTTCCGCTTCCTCACTCACATTCACGTGATGCTCAGTTATAAGTAGGTCATAATGTAACCTCAAGGACGTTGATCATCCCTATGATGTAATATATTTTTTTTATTTTATGATTAGGATATTTTCCAGGAATAATTCAAGTTGCTGAAGCAATTCAGATATAGGCAAGCATGTTCCAACATAGACTATTTTTTTTTTTGTCGGTGGGAAAATCATTCAAGGACATCTCCGCGCCCTTGGATGGGGTAGGAAATAGTGTCAGACTTTCACTGGCTAAGAAAAACTACTCCTTTCATTGCCTTGACCCCAAACATATACAATATGCCTACTAATGTCGTTTACGTTAGACTGTTTTTTTTTTTATGGTAGGTGAAAATCATCCAATGACGAATCCCGCTCTTGGGCGAAGCGGGAGACCAGTGTCAGACTCTTACTGACTAAAAAACCTACCCCGTACCTTCCTTGCCTTATTCCTGGAGTCGAGGTAACAGTTTGCACATACCCTCTAGGCTCCAGGAGGTACGTTAGACGGTTAGACGCTCGCCTTACCGATGAGCCTTGCCTCTTAAGGCGCTGCCTATACCGGGCACCGTAAAAACGTCCTCTTTTTTGTTGCGAAGTTAGCCGTATTGCTACACAGTACAAACACCAAAAAAATACAGTGTATAGTCTAATATATAAGTAAAATACTTATATAAAAACATTTTCTAAAAATAATTCAGAATTTTGAGAAAAAAAATCGCAAGAAAGTACACGAAAACAATTTTTCGTCTCGAAATACTCAGTATTTTGAGTGATAACTATTATTTTATTTGTAACTACCGAAATTTAACCAACTAAAGGGAAATGTAAAAATATTGTAACAAATCGTTGCACTTTTTTTTTAAATAATAAAAAACTGCGAAAAATCCTTCATATTAGCGGACACGAGATTCAACTAAAATCAAACGCATAGCCATTTTCAACCTTATTTGTTCGCAGCGATGCACGACCCGGAATTACCTAAAGATTTGCTGCTTACAGCGCCTTAAAATCAGATCAAATAGTGGTCACATGAGAGCCTATCAATATTAAAAAGACGCTATCGTATTAGCTAGAAACATTTATGATTATCTCCACAATATCAATAAAAATAAATAAAAAACTTTATTTTACTGAAAATAAATGCCTGATGGAAATCCCTGCTGCTGTATTTGTAATCCTGTGTGTGTTATGTTAGGAATCTATAATAATCTACACTAATATAATAAAGAGGTAAAGTTTGTTTTTTTTTGTTTTTTTGTTTGTATAAGGTAATCTCTGGAACTACTGGTCCGATTGAAAAAAAATTAGCAACAATAGATAGCTGCTTTACTCCTGAGTGACATAGGCTATATTTTATGTACGCGGGCGAAGCCGCTGACAAAAGCTAGTGAATTATATTATCAAACGTTAATTGTCTTTCGGCGATCATAACACTTTTTAGTGAGCATTCCCGACTTTACATGGATTCGAATTATATACACAAAACTTTCTTGTTTGTTAATATTTTTATAAGTGACATCTGTGTTGAAATGCGTTGCGTGGTTTATGATTTGGATGGTTAAACAAACATACCTACGAGGAAAGGGACTTTGTTTTATACACTAAAAAAATATGTAATACATTCTTTAGCTTTACTAACGCTAAAAACCATAGGTTACTTTATATCTCGGCCAAATGATCAAACGCCGTGCAGTTACGGAAGTAAACATGCGGGAAAAGGTAGTACCCAATAAATTTAAATCCAAAACAAAAAACCAGAACACAGAATACTATTTCCAAAAATTGATGGTAATTTAAATTAGAAAAACAACAATGTTCAGGTAATTTCAGTCAATTGCTACCCAAAGTAGACTTTCATGGATGATTTCATACGATTTTCTACAAAAAATTATGATTAGTCAATTTCATGCTGAGATGTTTCTGTCAACAATTCGATTGGTTGAAAAAAGTATAGATTCTATTATAGCTCTTTATTTAATTCATCATTATCAACATTTCAGTCGCAAGACGTCAACTACCGGACAAAGGTCACGCACAAGTGTTTTTTTTATGATGAGAAAAATCATCTCATGACGAATCCCGTCCTTGGGCGGAGCGGGAAACAGTGTCAGACTCCTACTGACTAAATGACCCAACCCATCCCTTCTTAGTCGTCATAGCAGGGTCGAAACTTCCTTTCAGAAACCGGACCGGGGCCCCAGTAGGCTTTGATCCTGCAGTTGGGCCTCTCCATTTGCTGACAACTCCTTGAGGCGCGCGGGAACAGAGCGCGCCGTCAACGACTGGCTTGGTCCGGGCTGGCTTATCAGACAACCGGATGGCGAGCTATCCATTGGGTGACGCCCAAGTGTCGCCGCAACATCTAGCCGAGTGTTTCGTATCTATCGAATTCTCGCGACCCTTTACCAGGTCATAAGTCCACCTTGTGGAAGGCCTTCTAACACTGCATTTTTAATTACCGCGTATTAATTTAAAATACACATGGATATAAGATTAGATAGTACCTACTCGGTAAGCACCATAAACTTTGATTAATGTATTTTTTTTTCTAATCTTACGAATCTTTTTAATTATTTTGCATACGTCACTTGCCTAAGCTATATGTTAGAGATATTGTGATAAACTGAAGATTCAGTCCTTCAGGTTTATTTTGATGGAAATTTTCGAGTGCAGTTAAGTGATTATATTCATTCATTTATTTATTTAATCTTCATGTACAGTAGTGGTACAAAGGCGGACTTAATTAATGCAACAAGACATTCTGTACCAATCAACCTTTGGGTTAAAAAAGACAACACTGTTTAGGTGTGCACAACAACACAATAAATGAATATCAGATGATATTTAAAATATAATGTAGAATCATTAAAACAAGTTACTTATATTAATAAAATACGTATATAAGCTAATATATACGTATTTTTTACTTGAATTATTCAATGTTGTTTCGTATCTCAAGTGCCTAAACAAATAGATATCATCAAATCTTGGAATCATTAAAACAGGCACGATCGGACTCATTTGCTGACTGATTCATTTGCTGACTGATTCATTTGCTACCAAATACTGCAAAAATATTAGATGTCTTTTATATCTGTATTCAAAGTGAACGTTTCTCGGCAAAGATGATGATGACGATGATTGATTAAAATAGAAAAATGTATCACATCAATCAATCAATTGCCTAGCTTTTTTTTATCCTGGGGTCGGTTAGTTTAGCCGGAGTCAGCTAAATTGCAGTATTTTACGTAGAGCGACTGCATATGTCCTAAATGATCAAAGTAACTGGGTAAAATGATACTGAGTAGGTAAAAAAAAGTTTATCTTATTACCAAAACCACAAACAGAAACACTGAATTGAGAAGTTCCGGTGGCCATTTTTAATCTTCTTCACTTCATCAAACGATACCTATTTTCTGAATGCGTTTGTTTATGTAAACGTTGTACCAAAATCTATTTATTTATTTTACAATTTATACAATATTATATACACATACTTCACAGAAGAAACATTACAATAAAGGTACTACTTATTTCAAAAACAATACTGCTACCGGGAGCTCCAAATGTTTCAAGAAGTGAATTAATTTCGTCATCAAAACTGGATTTTGATAACTGAGCTAATCTTCTACCTCGTCGTTTATACCGCGTACATCGAAGGACTGAAACTATTTGTCTACTCATACGTTCTGTTATAATTCAGGTATCTGCAAAGCTACAGTGAATGATCTCTTAAAAACAAGTGTAATTACACTTGTTCACTATAATCGATTACATCACTGCTTACCATCAGGTGGGATCGCAGTCAAGTACTAGTTTATACTATAAAAAAAGAAAAATGAAGAATTTTCCGGTTCTATATATAAGTGATAGAATTTGGTAGTAACAAACCTAAATATAAAATACAATTTTGGAACTCTATAAAAGTAGGATATTGCCTGTAGCCTTATTGAATATCAAGCAAATAAAAGGTAGCCTGTTTTTTAAGAACAGGCTATCTTTTATTGCTATTATTAACATTGACAACAACTTGTACAATTGGTAGTGTCAACTGCTTTCAACATTTTCAAGAAAACATTAAAATTGCGAGGGAAAACAAGCACAACTATAATTTATATGAATAAACCTACTTTCATACAGGCGATGCTAAAGGCGGATGCTAGTTTAAATATATAGGTATATAAAAAAGGACTTGCTGACAGACTTATCAACTCTAGCTTGCTCCTTGGACTTAAAAGATGATTTTTTTACAAGTATACTTTTTAAGACGTAGACGAGATATAAGAATGGACTTTCCAAGTTCAACCCTTAACGATAAAAGAGTATTCATGCTAGCGAAGCCACGGGCATAAGATGCAGACTAGATTATATGTAAGTACATAATAAGCTTTTATCTTGAAAACTACCGTAGGGGCTCTACAGGGTCGAAGCCTTTCGGAGCTGAGGGTTGGTGCGAAAGCGTTACACCGGGACTCTGGGAATAAGGCACGGGGTAGGTTCTTTAGTCAGTAAGAGTCTGACACTGATTCCCGCTCCGCCCAAGAGTGGGATTCGTCATTCGATGATTTTCACCTACCATAAAAAATAAATAATCTTGAAAACCAGATGTCGGAGCTCTTCCAACTTCCTCGGCGTTATTGATGAACCCCAGACGAGTCAGTTTTTTCTCACTATTTAATGGATATCCGGCTCTGCTCTACAGATAATCGACAAAACTGTTTGACGCTCTGCAGAGCATTGACGTTTTGACAGATTCTGCATTATCGATCAAATACCTAGTTTAATTCAGGTGACTGAAAAAAATTGCGGTATTTAATTCGATTATAATTGTTTGTGCCCGATAACGATTCTCTTGTCGAAAATACATAATGAAAAGAATTTATAGTTATAAACCTACGTCGAGGTCTAGGAGGGTGCGGTGAGGAGGACAAGGCCTCTAAAACGCCTATTCTACCTATTTACCAGAGACGAAGACCACAAAACATCAGGCTAGCACTTTTGCTAGCCTCTTCAATATTCTGTTTTCGTAGAACAAATTAGCAATAGAAAACACAGATCGCCTTGATGCTTCTAATACAGAACTTGAAAATACATCTGCTTATGTTGGAACATGTATATATAGGAACTAGAGTTCCTATTGAAACTGACAGGACCCTGTACATGATATGAGAGGAACGCGATTGAAACACATGTCATCATCATCTTCCAGCCCTTGTCCCGTTTTATTTGGGGTCGGCGCAATATATTATTTTTTTTCTTCCATTCTGTCACCCCTCACGCTATCACTAACTCCTCTTTCTTTCACATCACTTCTCACACAATCCATCCATAATTTCTTTGGACTCCCTCTCCATCCATCCACATTCATACTCATGGCTCTATTTGTAACAAGCGTTTTTAAAACGCATGTCTTTGTGTAATATCCAATGCCACAAACAGCATCCAAATCCAAGGGTGGCAGACGTGATAGTAAGGCAAGGTGTTCACACATGCGAGTGTTAAGTGGGGGCGGCCTGCGGAACGCACCGTTACTACACGGCTGGTGTGACATGCGGCCCAACACCTGACGACGTCACCGTAACCTGGCGCCGTGACCTGTGCACGCTGTCGCTGATTATGTACTGTGTACACACGAACAAGCTGTTTGGTATATAGAGGACAGACTTTACTTGTCACGTCTCTTCGTCATGTGACTTTACCGCAGATAATATGATTACCATACATAATGTTTTGTACTTAGCGTTTGGCGAGAACGCTACCAGAAAATCCTTTTCTGACACTGCACACACTCAAATGACATATTTGGCTGACAGCTTTGAATAGCGGCTGTGACAAAATTTGTGAGATTAATGTCAATTTAGCGCCACAACTGTGTTAATTTTGCCGTCTCCAAACTGCATCGCACAGTAATTCTGTGCTCTGTGATATGAACAGGCATGGTACACACTAATTGAATGTGGACTAATCAAGTGTTTTGGACTGCCGATGCCGGCTAATAATGTCTATCACTAGACCAATAAGCCCACAGCTGTTACTGTCGCGACTTCTGGAGTGAAATGATCTCGTGGAGTCAATACAACTTTTTTTTCAACACATAATGGTCTTGTAATGCTTGCAATGCATTTCGTCGATCATCATGGTCTTACACTGGCAGTCCATCGAAAAGAGTATTTTTTTAAGGTTAGCCAAATCGCTTGTTCGACTGTACACACTTCACTTCCTAAAGATCTTGGTATAAGGAGCTTCTATCTAAAGAGCAATGGCAAGGTCAGGTGGGTCCACAAATATGCTGTTAACAGCTTATGGTTTGTTGACGGTTCTTAACTTTTCGAGAGAGCACTCTTCTAATCATAGCAAAGTTACGGCTTATTTTACCAAACAGACGATTTTCTAACAGTCCCTAATTTCTTATGAAAATCATTGGGCCATTAAGCAAACTCTTTTCAATGTTCTTTAATACACAAGCAAAATAATTTTAAGGAGATGTATTTTTAGAGGCTATAGCAGTTCACGTAAGCTTGTATGAACATTAACTCTTGATCGATAATTTTGCTCAATCATCGTTAGTAAAAATCCTTACTTCCTAGCTAATCAATTATTATCTACCTCCCTAACCCTAACTATAAAGGGTGACTTATAAATTAGTGACCGACAGTTAAACACATGATTGTACAAACCATAGTTAAGTTGAAAACCTGCGTCAGGCTTTAGTTGTCTGGCATTTATGCTAAACCGGGCCTATTTTGGTGCCGTCGAGTCGTGGAGCACACAATTTTTGTACTTTGTTTTTGGTTTTGTTTCTTTTTTGATATTCTTACTTTTTTTGTGTTACCTTATTATTGCATTTGTGCCTTATGCTGTACCGAATAAATTATTTTTCTTTCATTCTATTGTAGTCACGATAACAAATGACTTTTACTATGGAATCAAAGCTAAAATCTGCTAGTCAATACATTTTATGTTCGTCTAGCTGACTTTTTGCTAGTAAATGTTGTTTTTTATTATAACCACAATCAAGTGTTTAAGTATCGGTCACAAATTACCAGTCTCCCTATATAATAAAAGTCTCACACTAATATTATAAAAGCGAAAAGTACATGGATGCGTTTATTATTTCTTCACGCTTATAAGGATTTAGAAGAAACTTGATATACGAGTAGAGCAAGTCCAATAGTGGACAAACTTCGGTTGAAATGATGACGACAATATATTTTAGATTATACACTTTTTCCTAAGATATATTTTCTACTTTTGTGTGCGAAGCCGCTTGCTGAATGTAAATGCAAATTTTGTACGTTATGATTTTAAGCATCTCGAAATTTCGTACATGTTATGTACAGAAAAGGACATATAATCTTACTTTTTATATCGCAAAAAGCGTTCCCAAGAATTACACACACACACATTACCGTGGGCGAAGTCGCGGACAAACGCTGGTATATAGTAGGTAATATTATAAAACTGAAGGGTTTGCTTGTTTGATCGCGCTAAACTCAAGAACAAAAAGTTTTCTAGTGTCTGCCTATTAATTTCTGATCGCCCATTTATTTCGTGAATGAAGTCACACAAAACAACTTGATGAAAAGAAGCCCTATTTTTGTCTAATCATAATTACATAGTATAAAACAAAGTCCCGCTTTCCCTATGTATGCTTAAATCTTTAAAACTTCGCAATGGATTTTGATACGGTTTTTATAATAGATCGAGTGATTTAAGAGGTAGGTTTATATGTGTAATACATGCATAATATATTTAATATCAGCATTGCCCCCGTGCGAAGCTGGACCGGGTCGCTAATATATTTATATCCGAAGTGATTTTAGTCACAGAGACCTTTGCCAATTTAGGGTAAGCTTGTTCTTTATGAGTAAGAATTCTCATAAAAAAAACATAGCAGGTACGCTATGGCCTATATCGGAAAGAAACATCACGAGCATGCGGCTATCTGATAATATCGTCCCATTTGACGTGCCACACACGACCCGCGGCGGAAGGATGGATCTTGATTCCGGACTCAAATCTTAACTGATCATGAAAATATGTGGAAAAATTGAAGTGGACAAGATCGTCATCTCTCACCTTTTTTTTAATTAGGAATTCGAATCTGAGTATTTGTCAAACTGTAGCCTGAAAATTTTGGTATCTAAGTAGATGGACAAGATAAACTGGACTGGATAAGTCCTTAAGCTGGACTAGAACTTCGTATAGTTCAGAAAAAAAAATTAAGAAACTGAAACAATTAAATTCAAATACTACATTTTCACACATTTCAACGACATCTTCTAACAAAATACTATGAACACAATCACATAAATGTTAACATTACAACTACAAAATCTTCGCAAAACTTGAACCGTCATAAATCGTTGCATTTGAAAAGTAACACAGGCCCTGAATAAATGCAAACTTAACTAGAAATGAGAACAATAGCACAATAAATTATCTTGCGGTAAACTGCCAAATCTTTAGGTAAAAATGTCGGATTTAAACCTGTCGGCAGCTGCCTAATATTGCTCTAAGAAGCTCCGATGCAAATAAGCTATGCCTTTTATTCCGTTCAAGCGTAGCCGGGTCACAGATCTAGTACAAATATAATTTTGTTGTACCGTCGCGAATTTACTTATTCCTATTGATTTATTTGTCCAACTGTACATTCTTGCCAATAAAATTGTTTGACAGCCGTTAAGATTGATTGAAATTGTTTCATTGTCCTGTGATCTAGATGACGGCAATTTTGGACGCATGCTTAATTTTTTGTAAGTTGTTTATTATTAGGTTTTTAGGTGAACTACTAATTAATTATTGCAGGATTGTTAGAAAGAATTACCGTGTCCCTAGACCGTAAAGAACAATTAAAGAACCACAGGTGGAATTTAATTAGTAAACGCTTAATACTCCCTTTCGTTCAGGAGAATTAATCTAAATATACTAACTACTACTTATCACCCAAAAAAAAAAACTACGTATATTAAGTAGACACTTCCCTAGCTCTGCCTTACACACATGAAAACATTATCTACTCTTTAATTAATAAGTCATCTTAGCTCATGGTTTACAAACTAAACACAGAACAACAGAGAAACATCATATACAAAATAATAAAAAGAAAACATGAAAACGTTTCACATTTCCATAGTCTAGTTACCTGACACTTAGCACCATTTTGCACTAAGCGGTTCACGGTTCACACTGGTTCATTCGAATCTATTACACTGCCACTACTCGAGCTTTGATAGGTAATCACTCCGCGTGACTGTGCGTGCGTAAGTTCGCGGCCGATCGTAACAATCCAAGACAGAGGAAGGAGGTAGTGTGCGGCCGCCTCTCGCGGCGTCTGACCATCAAGTGTTGGTCGGCGACTCAGCCTCCAGCGTGACTCCTCATCCGCGTAATGCTTCCCGCTGCCGTGAGTCCGCACAAAAGCGCGAGGGGGGCCTTAATCACTTCCAAAACCATTTGAGGAAACAATGTCCAGGTGCGAACTCAGTCACGCTCAATCCGACCCCGCTAATGACAAGTTCAAAGGCAATTACTCCGTACAGTAAAACGAAATTCGGTTTTAACTAAACACGTTTATTCAAGACAATATTTAATTTACAAAACCATATTCTTTAACTAAATAGTTATAGTGACTTGATTATTTGGTTAAATAGTATCAAAACGTCTTTCAAGTTTCGTGTTTCATTTTTATTTACGTATTGTTTTTAACTTTGTTTTGTTACTTTAACTTAGTTAATTTAGTCAGTAGTTATTTATTTTTTGTTATTTTGTCAAGAGCATTTTTGGTAAATAAATTATTAATTTAGTAAACGATTCCGATGATTCCTTCCATTCGCATCAATAAGTTGAAGCCGACTATCAGCGACGTCACCGTTACAACACCAATCGTGATTTTCATTGGCCTGTAACAGAAAGTGGTCTTTTTAATCTGTACTAATATAATACACACAATGCCTTAAGATTGAGGAGTTGAAATTTTCATGTTAATAACCATGTTATAATCGAAGCCCTAAGACTACTATGTGATTTTTAACCGATACCTAGAGCTAGATAGCTGTAGATGTTGATGATATTACCCGAAACGGCGTACCTACAGTCAAACGGGGTAAATAGGTACGCAGGGTTGAACAGAGAAGAAGGGGATTTTTGCGTTGTTTTACAGTTTTTCCCAGTATTTAAACATTGCAATTTATTCATTAAATGTAATTAAAGTTGAAATCAATCATATAAATAAATATCAAACTAAAAATTTTGTCAATCAAAATTTCACCATGCACAATGTTACGCATAGATATATATGAATAGAACAACATACATACGCTCCTGAAGGTAAAGTAGAGTTGCATTTAGCAGTAGATGAGATAGAACAGCATACACCTCACACACACACAAATGGCCCACATAGGATTAGTCCTCTGGCACTTAGGTGCGGATACCACATTCCAATACATACATAGATAGAATCACATACCCGTCCGTGTTATGGAAGTAGAGCGTGCTCCTGAGGGTGTAGTATACGAGTTGCATGTAGCAATAAATGAAATAGAAGAACATACACCCCACACACGCACAAATGGATAGAATAGCATACACTTCACACACGTACAAATGGATAGAATAGCATACCAGATTCCGATAGATAGATAGATAGATAGAACAACATACCCGTCCGCGTTATGGAAGTAGAGAGCGCTCCTGAGAGTGTAGTACACGAGTTGCATGTAATAGTAGATGAAATAGAAGAACATACACCCCACACACGCACAAATGGATAGAATAGCATACACTTCACACACGTACAAATGGATAGAATAGCATACCAGATTCCGATAGATAGATAGATAGAACAACATAACCGTCCGCGTTATGGAAGTAGAGAGCGCTCCTGAGAGTGTAGTACACGAGTTGCATGTAGCAGTAGATGAAATAGAAGAACATACACCCCACACACGCACATATGGTTAGAACAGCATACACCCCACACAAGCACATATGAATAGAATAGCATACCAGATTCCAAAAGATAGATAGAACAACATACCCGTCCGCGTTATGGAAGTGGAGAGCGCTCCTGAGAGTGTAGTACACGAGTTGTATGTAGCAGTAAATGAAATAGAAGAACATACACCCACACACGCACAAATGGATAGAACAGCATACACCCCACGCACGCACAAATGGATAGAATAGCATACCAGATTCCGATAGATAGATAGACAGAACAACATACCCGTCCGCGTTATGGAAGTAGAGAGCGCTCCTGAGAGTGTAGTACACGAGTTGCATGTAGCAATAGATGAGGTAGTAGAGAGCCAGCGCCGTAGCCGTCACCGACAGCTGCACCAAGGACACCAGCTCCGACACTATCTGCCAGGACCTGCTGGTAGGCTTCCCTTCGCTTCTTGGCTGGAACTATTGGACCTTCTTGTTAGTATGGGTTTGAAAAGAGAGAACAAAAGCATTCTCGCTGCTCGCTTCGCATTTGAGTCTTTTTTTTTTAATATCGACGGTTAAGAACCAATAGTGTCTATCACACAAAAGTCAACTTTACAGTAGATCAAAAAAATTTTTCTTTGCTTGAGATAATAAGTTACTAGTAAAGACACAAACAGCAGAGATGTAGACATTATTAGACCATATAAATTTACGCGTTCCTGACATAGGTTCGATGGCAAATAATTTAGAAAATATTGTGAATATTGAGATGGCAGTTTAAATAACCTATGCCAAATCGGACTTTAAACCACTGATTTAAAAAAGTAGAAAATGCAAAAAACATTGATAGACATTATTGATACTTAACCGTCGACATACGAGGGGTGATCCAAAAGTAATGATAAACGGATATTTCTAATAAAGATAAAAATCCAAAAAAAATTTTTTTAGCTTTCCCGGTTCTTCACTACATCCCACCTAAAAAATTGTATGAATAGGACGACATTTGGAGAAGCTACATTCATTTGAATACCAGCAGTCAGAGCGACAACACGAAAATGGAGAAACAAAAAGTGAGATGCGTCATCAAGTACCTGTGTTTGAAAAAAATGTCTACCAAAGAGATACACGCTGATTTGGTGGAGACACTGGGGGTCTCTTCTCCTCCATATTCTACGGTGGCACGGTGGTGCAAAGACTTTAAGCTGGGTAGAATATCCACAGAAGATGAACATCGCGAGGGACGCCCAACCTCGTCCCTCACTGAAGAAAACGTGAAAAAAATCGAAGATATCGTATTAGCAGACCGAAGATTAACCGTCAAACATTTAGCTGAGGTCACAGGGATCTCATATGGCAGCATCCAAAACATTTTGACCAGCAAATTGAATATGAAGAAGGTCTCCGCGCGTTGGGTACCGAGAATGTTAACGGAAGAACAAAAGAAAAAGCGAGTTGACATTTCAAGAGCCAATCTTGCAAAGTTCCAGACTGATAAAGAAAATTTTTTGTCTCGATTTGTGACCATGGACACAACATGGATCCATCATTTTGATCCTGAGACCAAACAACAATCGATGACTTGGAAAAAGCCATCCTCACCGACGCCGAAGAAGTTCAAAGTTTCGAGCTCGGCGGGCAAGGTTATGGCGTCCGTTTTCTGTGATGCTGAGGGAATCATAATGGTTGATTACCTGGAAAAGGCAGTTACTATAACGGGCTCCTACTACGCTGAACAAATAAGATGACTGCGAGAAGCCATAAACGAAAAAAGACGGGGCAAATTTGGAGCGAAAGTCCTGTTTCATCACGACAACGCTCCTGCACACAAAGCCGAAGTTGCGATGGCTGCCATTCGAGAAGCAGGCTTCGAACTGGTCGACCACCCGCCCTATTCTCTAGATTTAGCCCCCAGTGACTTCTATCTCTTTCCACGACTCAAGGAACACCTCCGAGGCAAGAAATTTGACGATGATAGCGACGTGATGGCCGCGGTTGAGGACTTTTTAGAGAGTCAAGATAAAGATTTTTTTTCTAAGGGAATTTTAGGTTTAGAAAAGAGATGGACTAAATGTATAGACTTGCTAGGAGACTATGTTGAGAAATGAATTTATTTTTTTATTTTATTCATTGTGTTTATTATTGATTATCATTACTTTTGAATCACCCCTCGTATGTTAGGAATATATTCTATCCTGACTAATATCTTCAAAAAAACCTTCAAAGAATAAATAAATCAATTTGCTCATTCTTGTTACCAAACATGAATATAAAAAAAAAACCTTATAGGTATATGTTTATTTAATGGCCTAATATTACAGACAGTTGATCTATTTACATATTGAATTTTGAAGTTGCGATCAAATGTAGTAATTTAGTGTAGAAGAGCAGTGATGGCCAAGTGGAAGCGGGTCCGAATTATGAGCCTGTAGGTCAGGGGTTCAAACCACGCATTTCTTTGTGTAAATTATTTCATCACCATTGCAATCAAAACGGTATAAAAACATAGTGAGGATAACACACGAACATCGTCGACATATCCTAAAAACAAAAATCCAAATACATGTGACATACGCCAAACCATAGTGGGCCAGCATAGTGGATTATGATGCATTTCCTGCCTTAGAGAGGTGGCCTGAGTTCCAGCAGAAGGAACATTATAATGCTGATTACGCTACGCTCATGCTATGACCAAATGTAAAGGCTATTTGATCGTATTTTCTACTATTTTGTTCTAAACCAAGGCTACCTAAACCCAGGCTCCAAGATCACCTGATGATCTGCTAACGCATCTTAAACCCAGGCTCTGAAATCTTCTGATTGTCTTCTAACACATTTGATTTAGCCGCCGTCGACAGCGCGAGACACTCTTTTTGGAAGAAATTACTTCAGGATTTGAAGTGTTCCAGTCTTTATGAACATGGGGTCATAAGGACTATACATATAATTTCTTGAAGGACAAAATCGGATATGAATGGAATATGGAAACAATATTGTCTTTCACGAAAATATAGAATGACTAAATAGCACTTACAGACACACAAAACGAATTAATTTTCTTGAAATCGTTTTAAGTAGTTTCTTTACAATCATACTATCTACTTTGATTGTAAAGAAACGGTCTAAAGCGGTTCTTCATTATGTTGGGTTGGACCTGTTTGCTGATGAATGGAAGACGATAAGACGGAGTGAATAGATTAACTTATTTTAGCGTTGATGGCCATTTTGCTGTACTAAATAATAATAGGTTTTTTTTATGGTGGGTAAAAATCATTTAATGACGAATCCCGCTCTTGGGCGGAGCGGGAAACATTGTCAGACGCTTACTGACTAAACACGTTTCTTGGCTCTTCGCACTGCGGCCAAGGCTTTCAGAAAGAGACCCTGGGCACCAGTAGGCTTCAACCCTTTTGCAGAGTAGGTAAATTCATAATTTGGAGTGAAAAACCAATACCGTGACTCTTTGTAAAATATATTTCAGACTTGACATCGGCCTCGAATTTTTTTTGATAGCAAAAATATTTAGCACAGAAACGTCTCCTACGTCGATAAAGTTTACTCATCCATTTTTTTCTTTTCGAAAGTTTTGTTTTATTTTTGCTACTTTGTTAAAATAACTGAGCATCTCTTACATTCTTAACGTTTTAGTAAATACGTATAGTCTAACAAAAGAATGAGATGAGAGGCGATAAAACAGTCGTTCGCTTTCTGGTTTAGACAGACCTTAAATTTTTATTTTGTAAGCTATAATATTGTCACATTTCTATGTGTCGTAAGGACTCTGCAAAAGGATTGAAGCTTACTGGGGCCCAGGGTCTCTTTCTGAAAGAATGGCTTGGTCCTAGTGCGAAAAACAAAGAAACAACAAATACAAATCTTTTTATTCGGGGTGAGGTGTCTAGTCAGTAAGAGTCGGACACCGTTTTCCGTTCATCTTTTCAATTTTCAACAGATTGGATCTCGAACAGCACAAGCAATAAGGAAGAAATGGCATGATGAGTTGAACTCCTACCTAAAGGATTGACCAAAGGTGACCAAGGAAATAGAGAATAAGAGAAGCATGGAAGATCGGAAAGGAGGTCTTTGACATGCAGTGAAACACAGCAGACCCATAATCATAATAAACAACCCTCTTTCTTTGAGTGAGAGCTCTTCACCACCTCTAGTTGACTGCTAGGAAATGAATGAAGCATATCAAGTTCGCCTTGTACCTTTGCGAATAAAGTCTACATTTATAGTTACTAGTACCAACACCTGACCACTTCAATAAGGCTTACAGTGGGATTGCACATATTCACCTCATTTAAGCAACGAATAGAAATGGGACTAAACCTTTCGCTCGTCAATTTAAGCTGAAACCGTTAGGCCTTTGTAGCTTATTCACGAATTCACAGAATAATTGAAGAGGAGTGAAACACTACGGGAATTTCCTTAGTGCAACACCATGGGCAGACTAACAAAGAAAAACTCGCACATCACATGTGTGTGAGGAATGGATGGTTGGTTTATTGATGGCATTGCCAACCGTGCGAGAATGGATAAATAGGAGCATCAATTCCTAGCAATAGGTATTGAAATGTTAACAACATTTTAAATAATTAATATATGTGGGAATGCCCTTGTCATTTTCTATGCGGTTCGGGTACGCTCAGCGTACTCGTACTGTTTATTTTTGTTATTTATTACCGTTGTTTTTTGTAACGTTGTGTTGTATCTGTCTCGAATAAATGTATTTCTATTCTATTCTATTCTAAACATAAATTTTTCAATAAATATATATATTTTTTCATAAACAAGTTTCAGGTAAAGAATAAGGTTCACATTACTATCCTAAGGGAAGAAAAAAATTGACAACGAAACGAAACAACGAGATTGACACAACTTACAACGAATGAATCTTGAATTAACAAAAAATTGTTTACATTTCAGATAGTAAGTATATTTTCCACGGACTCGAGTACCTGTATTTGCAAAATTAATTTGCGAGAAAAAAGCTATAAATCGACAAACAACTTAAATTCTACAATTAAAATATTAGTGGGAATTTCTTTGTCACAATTTGTTAGCGCTATTACAATCGTGATCACGCCTTTGTGACATCTACGTAGTCTGTTTTTTTCTTCTTAAAAACTGCCTGTATACTTTTGGATGATTGTAAATGATTCTCCATTCAATGGACAAACATGTCTGACTTGAGTTGGAATTCGTTAGTCATTAACATTACAGTTAGGAGATCAAACGATTAGCTTTAGCACCGATTTGCTTGCATTTCGGAATTAATGTGTTTTTTTACGAAGCTCGTGTAAAGGCGTTTTAGTGCTAAGTTTAACTCTGGTGAAGGAATGGCGTTGGCTTGCGTATAGTGAGCAATGGGTAGCTCGCCGTGAGTCCGATCCTGAGAGGCCATAGCCTTTTAGCTTCTAATAGGCGCACCTCAAATAGATGTCATAGAGGCACAGCAAGGCCGATGTCCGCTAGGACCACGGGGAATTACTGAAAAGGAAACCTGCAGTCCTAGAACGTAAGAGGCAACCGAAGGACACGCGTATGGCTTTGGTGTTTTTAGTCAGTACAGTACGGCCGTCGGATCTTGACTCTGCGAATTTTAGCGCTTTTATCAAACGTACCTAAAAAGATAAATTTATTGTGTAAACAAATAACTGCAATTTGCAATTGTTATAGCTGTTAAAACTATTACTGGCATTTTTTTTAAACCTATACTTTTGTACGGGTTTTGAAGCGCTAAAATCTCTGCTGAGCGCACCTAAAGGAGTTGTCAGCATATGTAGAGGCCCCCACTACAGGGCCGAAGCCTACTGGGGCCCGATCCGGCTTCTGAAAGGAAGGTCCGACCCCGGTAAGTGGGCTAAGAAGGCATGGGGTGGGTTATTTAGTCAGTATGAGTCTGACACTGTTTCTCGCCCAAGGGCGGAATTCGTCATTCAGTCATGATTTTTCACACCATAAGAAAACGCCCTGCCGTTCTAAAGTGAAAGAAATCATTGGACGATATTCCAGCTTAAAGAAAAAGGTGAATGAATGGCCGGACCAGCTTAATTTAGCGGTCATCAGACGAACGCGTTACTGTTCTTGGTCTTAACCTAGAGAGATTACTATCAAACGCTTTAATTACACTTTAACAAACATTACGCGCCTGCAACCTCAATTGGGTTCATCAAACAAGGTTTTATTTACTTCGTAAAGTAAATAAAACACTTAATAACTACACGCTTCCTTTTCCCCTTTGAAATGTAGATTTCTAATTTTCGTCCGTTTATTTTTTTTTTGTAGTTGTGTAAGTAAATTAATTTTAATTTGCAGCCGTATTAGTTTTTCGTGTTAATTGAATACTAACTACAGTTAATATAGATTATTTTTTGCAGTTCTAGAATAGAATTCTGTCTGGAGATTGTATAATGATAAAATATGATTTGTGGTATATTTGTCTATGTTTTGTTTTGTTTTTTTTTTATTTAGACTCTGTTGAGCAATTGATTACAAACATTTTACCATCGAGGTGAGTCAACAAAAATGTGGTGAAAATATTTTTGTACCAGGAGGACTGATTTGTATCTCAAATCAGTCCTCCTGGTACAAAAATGCAAGGTTAAAAATATCTGGAGGGACTTGTATGAAGTCATTGCAAAACAATAACAGGCAAGGCTAGATTTTAAAAAAGACCGCAATCCGTAGGGAAAAACGGCAAATAAATCACTTTTTTCATATGGGAGTCCCTCTTACATATGTATTTATTTTATTGCTTTTAGTATTTTTTGTTAAAGTGGGAACAAAATTACTACTTTCTAACTATCATAATTCATGAGATACAGCCTGGTGACTAAAAGAAATAATAAAAATAGTTCCGTTTTTACCCTAGGGTACAAAACTCTAAAAAAAAATAACATCACTTTATTTGTCCAGACTACACTAAAGTGGTACCTATTGCATGTAATGTAAGCACCTATTTTTTTTATGATGGGAAAAATCATGTAATGACGAACACTGCCCTTGAATAGGGAAGCAGTGTCAGACTCTAACTGAATAAACGACCCATCCCATTCCTTCTTAGCCTTCATACCAGGGTCGGACCTTTCTTTCAGAAACGGGACCGGGGCCCCAGTAGGCTTCAACCCTTCTGCAGGGTCCCTACGGGCTAGCTATAATAGGGTTCCGTACGAAACTCTAAAAAAGAAAAAAACAATCACTTTATTTGTCCTCTATTAAAGTAACAGATCTAGGTACCAACCTATTGCATGGGCCCTGACAACCCCGGAAGGATTCTCAAGCTTGAAGATATACAACGTCCATACAATTACAAAACAATGTGTAATATAGTATAGTGTCCCCGAATTAACACAGACAGTAATGGTCAAGATAAGAATCAATTTAATAGTAGCAGGTACATCGAGTGTCGGAAACCTTGGGGCCATCCGCTTTATCATCCGGTAAATATTTATCAATATTATGTATTGTTTAATTTTTATAATTAAGTTGTTTATAATTCATAACAAAAAAATAATCTTTTGAATTTATTTTTTTGCTTTAGTTGTTCAGCGGTGGAAAGCCGGGTTTGCGGATTTCGAGCAACAGACCAGGGGCCCTAGACAAGTGGCAATCGCTCCGTGTCGAATCCATTTCTAAGTTCGATTTTGCCTTAACGATGTCGACCACAAAATGGTAGACAAAGTGACATCGACTAACATATCGATAAGTCGAAGTGTTGGTTCGATAAAATAACAACTTCTTGGCTATGGTTATCGAATTAAAACGTCCAATTTGACGTATAAACAACTAATAACAATTAGCGAATCGAAAACGTTTGACCACGTGACTTTTCGAAGGCATATGTCAGTTCCATACATTTCGGAGTTTCGAATTTCGTTATCGTTAGTGAGAATGTGACTTTGTCTAAGCCCCCAGTAGCCTAATTCTCGAAATGAAAACCGTAGCGATATCGTAGCGACTTTGACATTTTCGTATCCATCAATCGAGTTTGAACGACACCGATTTTGAACTCGTTCGATCGAAGAGAGGTCGTTTAGAAGTCGTTCGATTGTCGTTCTATCGAATCCCCATTAAGGAACACGTGAATACTGATTTTGGATAGGACTACGATCGACGACAAAGAAACGACAATGGAATTGGGATTGTTTTATTTTACGTGAATTAGAGCACAGTAAGGACCAAGCTTGACTTGACAGACGGGCGACTAAAAGAGATGTCAACAAAATTGAACGATCTACGGATGCAGGAACATTTTAAAAGAATGATCATGACTATTTGTGACTCTGGAACGCAAATGGTGAATATTAATTAGTCAGTAAAGGCAAAATATATAGAATGGAAGTGGAAGCCTACCTAGTACAAATTTGCAATTTTCAGATTTTTCAATTCAAAACAAAATTTGTTTTGAATAAATAAATATAACCTAGTCCCCAGTGCGAAGGGCAAAGAAGAAACGGGATGGGGTGTTTAGTCAGTAAAAGAATGACACTGTTTCCCGCTCCGCCCATGAGCGGGATTCGTCATTGGATGATTTTTGCCCACCATAAAAAAAATATAGGGTATGAAATTCCTCAAACATCCGTGTGGTGTCTGGCCCGGGCAACTGCCCAATAGTTAATTTCAGGCTTGTAAATGTTTTGATCGAAAGGAGAACTCTGAGAACGCGTTGCTTTTTAGTTTTTTTTTTTAGTTCCTATTATATGGCGTTGTAGATGTCGCTATATTGTCCTTACAATTTCTATAAAGGTATTTTTGTACCGAAAAGGTAATCTCAAGAAATGCTTTTTCGATTACGAAAAATGTACAAATTGAAAATCACACTATTACTGAGTGTCATAGTGGCAATATTTTTATTTTTTTATTTTGTGAAATATTTTGGCAGCCTCTCCTATATCCTAAGGGAGCTAAACCGCGGTATAAAGCTAGTCCTATTAGTAAGAATAACAAATTACTTTCTATTAAAATAACATAACGGAAAATTATGTCATAGGACATGAGCAAAATTATGGAATCGACTGGAAATTACTTGTTACCGGAAAAGGAAAAGCAGTTATAGGTACGTCTACGCAGTGTAACTTGCGCACGTCTTTCCACTACCATAACTTATTTGAGAGAGCAGTGGTGGCCGAGTGGTGAAGGCGCCGACTTACGAGTTGTAGGTCGCGGGTTCAAACCCAGCCAGGCATTACTTTGTGTAATTTATTTTTTCACCACTGCTCTCAAAACGGTGAAGGAAAACGTCGTGAGGAAACCGGCATGTCTAGGCCAGTCATTAAAGCCTCAAACCCGAAAGAAATTAGTAACACGGTGAAATTTTGAGGGGTTTTTAAGGAAGGTGAAATAACTTACCGAGTGATTTTGCAGCGCTCTGGGGTGTACGGAAAGGGTTGAAAAGGGGTGAAAATGGTTTTTTGTTAATAACATTGTTAAAAAAATTAGTAACACGCTGCAAATTTAGAATTAGGTTGTTCTTACCGTTTTCTAACGTGTATTAAATTTGCAGCGTTTTGCAATGTACGGAACATTGTTTATTATTAAAAAACATTAAAATTTGTTAATAACAAGGGTAAAAAAATAGTAACACGCTGCAAATTTGGAATTAGGTTGTTCTTACCAATTCGTACCGTCTATTAATTTTGCAGCGTTTAGCAACATACGGAACATTGTTTATAGTACAAAACAAAACTGTGTACAGTACAAAACGGTAAAAACAACTTAAATATAAATTTGCAGCGTGTTACTACTTTTTTTAGCTTTGTTATTAACAAATTTCATTGTTTTTTAATAATAAACAATGTTCCGTATGTTGCTAAACGCTGCAAAATTAATAGACGGTACGAATTGGTAAGAACAACCTAATTCCAAATTTGCAGCGTGTTACTATTTTTTTTACCCTTGTTATTAACAAATTTTAATGTTTTTTAATAATAAACAATGTTCCGTACATTGCAAAACGCTGCAAATTTAATAAACGTTACAAAACGATAAGAACAACCTAATTCTAAATTTGCAGCGTGTTACTAATTTTTTTAACAATGTTATTAACAAAAAACCATTTTCACCCCTTTTCAACCCTTTCCGTACACCCCAGAGCGCTGCAAAATCACTCGGTAAGTTATTTCACCTTCCTTAAAAACTCCTCAAAATTTCACCGTGTTACTAATTTCTTCCGGGTTTGAGGCTTTAATGACTGGCCTATGTCCTAGAACCAAAACTTCGAAGACATGTGACATTCACCAATTCGCACTGGGCCCGCGTTGTCCATTTCCTCTCTTAGAGAGGAGACCTGTGTCCCAGCAGTGAAAACATTAATAAGGCTGATTATGAACTTATTTCAAACGGTATTAAAACTTTTTTTCATGATTTCAACAGTACTTGCGTTTTCTCGATAACTGTCTGAAAATGGGCAGTTTTTAAAATCCACATCAACTATTGTACACGGATAATAATTTGAACTACAATGGCCGTCGTTGCTACTATTACGCGCAGTCCTCCGCAGTGTCACACTGCGATTAAGACTCGAAAATCTGTTACTGCACATTGACGGTCGCTCGGCATTGCTGTTCAACTTATTTCCCGCGTATATTGATCGTCTATTTATTTCCTCTTAGATACGTAAACACGCGGCCTTATCACTTATCACGCACGTTTTAACGCCAACCGTAAACCTAATCAGAAGCCCATAAAAAGTATATTACGTAAGCATTAAAAAATTACCATTTCACCTTGTAGTGGGAAGCGGCGCTGTCGCAGGCCACGCCGCGTCACGATCCTAGTCTCGATGCTATCTGCGCGCACGAGCATCCATTACCGCGTACCAACACTCCTACGCCGACCCCGGGCGAATCGCCACGACTATGTATATTGTTATCACTACACTGATCCTTGTTTGATAGCGTAGGAGAAATCCTGGACGGTAGTTTATGTGAGTCCTTTGGACATTAGCCTAAGAAACTGGCCGTGTTGAAAGCGGCATACGTTTGACATGATATTTTTAAAGTGGTAGACTGAACGAAGTCATGACGTTGACCGCAGATCTTTGCTGGAAGCATGTTGGTTGTAAAACAGTAAAAAATCAGACAACAATCAGACAAAGAAACCCATAAACAACCAAAATACACAAAGCTACAGGAATCCAAGATCCAATTTACACAGTTTCCTGGTTCTTCGCGGCTAGCCAAAGGGCAGGTCGCAGCGTGTCTGTGTTGTAACAAGACAAGAGCAAGACATTCCTGAATAACGACAGGCGATGCATCGAGCAGGAGCGATGGCCGATACAGCGCGCACGAAGCGAGCACCCCGCTCACGACGCGCTCGCCGCCAACGCCGAACTTATGACGATCTTATCGCGCAACTAATTAAGCAAGGCGTCACCTCGTTTTGATATACTGTTATGTAAACAGACGGGTTCACTGTACAGGCGCAAAGGGAATTCGACTCTTAAACCCCAAAGCGCATAGGGGTTTAAGAGTCGAAATCTACATAGATTTGGTGGCATACGACTCTCGAACCTCTTATTTACGAGTAGGTACAGATATAAAAGGAGAAACTGACTGACATATAAACGCACAACCGAAACAACTGGAACTAGAACTGATATTATGCCAAAAGTTTTTGTTATGGTACAGGCGAGCACTAAGAGAAGATTTTTCTAAATTCACACACCTAAGGGACGAAACGGGCGTCCAAAGTTCGTATAGAAAAACCTATATTACAAAAACACTCTTATTCTTGCTTTGCCTTCGTTCCGGGGCCTCAGATGGCGTTTTCACATTGCCCCATGGCCTCAATAGGCTTCGGCTCAGCTGGGTCCCTACGGTTTGCTGACAAATGCTTATGACGCGCGTGGAACGATACGCGCCGTCAACAACTTGGGCCTGGTCCAGACAGATACCGGATGGTCGGACGGCCAGCTACCCATTGCTCACCGTGCGCCTACGCTGCATATGTGATGCCTAAAAATTGTGGCCCTTGACTTTATAAGTGATCTGCCAGAGACCTAGAACTGCTGAATTTTGAAAAGTGTTACCGTGACTCTCGCAAAAAGATAAGTGAAGGACCACTCGGGTATAAGTCGATGAAAGTTACATTTATTATACCTACTTGGGTAAATTTCTAACCTAGTAAAATGCACAAGACCTGTGAACCTTTTCTGCAATTATTTTTGCATTTTTGGCTTTCAACCAGAAGCCCTACTACGAGGTGTCAATGCAATCATAGTTAGGTAGTGAGACAGAAACACAACTACATGTTTTTTTTTTAACTAGCTTATTCTTTCCCATTCCTGGGCAATGGTTTCCTCTGCACCTTCCAGGTTTTTTTCTTGATCTACCTCGAACTATTTCTTGCAGTTGGCGTCTAGGTCGTCTGACCACCTCTTCCCTGGTTAGCATCGGTGGCGTCATGCATACTCAAGTATAATCCTCAGCACACAAGTTGAACCGTCATGGCGGTCGACCTTAAATCCGCAGTAACAGATTTTCAGAGCTCAATCGAAACGCCGTGAAGACCAGCGGTCAATATGCAAGCAGCTGACGTGACCCACCCAACCCTACTTCTAACACTGCTGCGTTGCGCTCAATTGCTCTTTGACAGAGCGCTAGGCAAAACTTTTTTGATTCGCTTAGTGACCAGGGGGCTTTACCATGACGTAATAAAAGGACAGTCATGCGAGCGAGAAAGAGGGAAGGAGCTATACATACTGTATAACTTCATCCCAAGGGCGTAGTTACTACCGTATCAATAATACAGGACCCCCGCTTCAGAAGCCCCGACGTAAGAAAAATTCGGAACGCGTTCTCCACAACCGTCTCGTAAGGTAAACCAAGCGTTTGTAAAATAACATCTTTGTTTATTCCGGTCCTCTATTGGACAAGCTACACCACTGCTCCATCCCTTTAACAGTTCAGTTTAGGTCGTCAAGTGGATCGCGTTAAGAGATCATAGGGCCTCAGGCTTGAACATCGGGTTAGGTGGGATAGAATACACATGAAAAGCACCATCTCTTTGAGACGGAGATGTGATAATATTGACTCATACTATTAAGATTCCTAAGCCTACCTGCTGTTTTTGGTAAAAGTCAGTAGGGTACTCCTGAGCAGGCCCCTGGATATACACGCCCTGCCCATGCACTGGCAGCCCATGCGCTGCCTGCACATGCGGTCCCTGCGCATGCGCTCCCGGCGCATGCGCTCGTCGTTGTAACGAGCAGCGATGACACGCATCCTGTGGGACGCAAAACCTACATGAAAAACCATTTTTCAAAAAACTAGGCTATAATTTACTTGGGTATTATATATAATGGCCAATGCTGGTAATGTGTAAAAGACGAGAGCAGGAAACGACATGTAATTTAAGGAAAACCGATAACCCTATTCTCGTAGTCCCGTTTTTTTACACACTTTGATTTTAATAATCGGACATATTGTTTCATTTGCCCGATTATTACACATTGGCGGTGGACCAGCAGGTACTCTATATAATCCCTAGGATTTTTTAAAATTACCTTGGTAAAGTATTATAATATGTAATGGACAATATTCATAACATTTCATTCATATGCCTAGGTATTGTATAGAATTCCTGAATTATACAGATTGCCGGTAACATACATAATATATAATACCTAAAAGTAATAATAATACTAGCGTTGTTTCCTGTATTATTTAATACCATCAGCTACATTATGAATAATGTTGGACAAGTGTCTTAGCTTAATCAAATCAATAGTCAATATGGGGAAGTTATTTATTTACATCTTAGGTAATGATGCATTTATGCAAATTACAAAGTGTACATAAATATCATCTGTAGAAAGAATGGAGGGAGAATATTCGCCCAGCAGTGGGACAAGGGGGGGATATTATAATAAAAACGGAGACTTTACTCGTTGCAATCTGTGGGCAAAGAACGAGCCAGCCCACTCGCAGTCAAGCTAAGTTTCGATAATACAAGTAGGTATTATGCAAAATTACTAAGATAAAATGAATAATAATTATAGAGTACGACTACTGCGTCACTACTAGTCGTACATAGCATGACGCCGCGTGGAAATTCTACGTATGTCTTGTTTTTAATTTTTTATTTATGAGACAAAAAAAACGTGTCCAATATTTTTCGTTTATATTTAATTGACGGAGAGATGAAACGCATGTTACAAAAAGAGTTCTGAGTTTACACGTCGACGGATGGAGAGGAAAAGAGAGACCGAAGAAGGGATGGATGGATTGTGTGGCTAATGATATGAAAGAAAAGGGAGTTAGTGATAGTGTCACGGGTGACGGACAGAGTGGAAGAAAAAAACACGTTGTACCGACCCCAAGTAACATGGAATAAGGGTAGGATGATGATATTTTAATTGACTGGTGAAAGAGTCTATTTCTTATACTTACCTACTTACCTAAATGTACTAATAAGTAGTTAGTAAGGTTGTTACATCTTACCATTTTCTCTTTCTCAGAGCCATGCTGAGAGACTGATCCGATACTATCAATGATCTCCAAGGTCGGGGACGGCTTTCGGCAGCAAGATTTTTCATCGTGTCCGTAACTGTATCCGCTAGCCTTGTCGTACTATTCAGAAAAGTACAAAAGTTCTTCAATTAACTCGTTACTGATCGATGGTTAAATTACATCAAAATTATCTAATTTTGACATAATTTAACCATCATTTAAATTACATCAAAATTATCTAATTTTGATGTAATTTAACCATCGATCAGTAATCATCATCATCATCGTTTCATCTGAAACGGATAGTGGTTTAGCCAGATGCCAAATACCGGATATTCGCTAAGCTACGAGGCCGGATATCTGGCTACCGAATATTCATACCTGCTAAACGAACGGCAAAGACGAAACTGGATTCAACTTCAAATGGCCCAGGCCACAAGAGTGGGTTTTTAGTCAGTGAAAGACCTGACACTTTTTAAATTGAAAATATTACTAAGGTACAATAACGACACAGTAAGTGTGTCGTGGTGGCCGAGTAGTAACAGCCCCGACTTTCCAGTTATAGTTTCGGGTTCTCAAAACAGGGAAGGAAAATATAGTGAGGAAACAGTATTCGCACTGGGCCCGCATAGTGGATTACAGTCTTCTCCAAGAGAGGAGTCCAGAGCCCCAGCAGTAGGATCACTAAAAGGCCGATTATTCTATGCATATTAAGCTAAAATAAAAGTCGTACAGACTAATTATTTTTAAAATTAGGGAATAGTCGACGAAATAGTCCAGAATGTGCTGGAATGGTACCTACACGTTAATGCGTTGATGCCTAAATATTAGTATATTTCAGTAGTAGTCGTAGTTTTTTTTTTTTTTGAGAACGAATAATATGGATGGATACTAGAAGCCCTATTAACCATATGAAATGAACAAACAGTCATGGGTTTTTATATACAAAGTCTACGACATTACTTTTTTTGCCATGTATGCCTGAACTTGCCCAGGCGGCGGTTGTGGACCAGGGAAGGTTTGTAGGATCTGCTTGAGCTTGTCACTGGTCCGCATACAGCCACATTTTCGCCTGCAGATCTCCTCCGGATCACCAGAAGGCTTACAGGGTCCATTGGCTCCAGCGGCAGTGGGAGCAGAGCCTTTCTGAGGCAAAGGCGCAGCGCTAGTGGGTTTATTGCCTGTTTGCATAGGCCCAGGACACCCGCGGGTCTTGCGGCAGGTGTTAGGCGAGGCAGCAACTGGATTTTCAGTCATTACAGCTCTCTGAAAATTTAAATTATGTAGCAGATAACGTTAGAACTATCATAAATCTTCAGGATTTGACTTTAGAATGTTTTCTACTTAAATCTGATTTTTCATGACAATCGAAAGGTTACTAATTCGATTGTATGTATACCATCTACGTATATAATCTCTATACAAGTTACTGGTAACTCGACGTATTCCTTGCAGGATGTCACAGTAGAGTTAAAATGCAATAAAATAAACTATACCCAATGTTCTACCGAAATTCAGTAGATTTTTTAAATGTATTTTTAGAGTTCCGTACCTCAAAAGGAAAAACGAAACCCTTATAATATCACTGTTGTTCTGCTTTCTGTCTTGGGAACGCGTGAAGTTATCGAGTTGCAGTTAAACTCTTGAGCCCCAAGCGAAAGCGGCGTTCGCACACCTATTGTCTTTCTAATTTACTCAGGTCTGCGGTTCCTTGAAGGTGTGAAAATCAAAATTCTGAGTTAATAACAAAAATATACAGCCGTTTATGTCGCAAAAAATGGAACATTTCGACACTCAAGGGAATCAATATTTATTTATTTTTCAATACTAAGTGTATTGAAAAATAAATAAATCTCTCGAAAACTGCCTCTTATCGCACTCCTATTAGGTTCAATATAGCATGTATATCACCCAAGTGCTTTTTTGAGTTTATCACAACAAGGGCTTTTTTATTCCTTCCTTATCGTCACGGTCAAAGTTGATTATATTGTTTTACTTAGTTTATCGAAACGGGCGCGAGGCGTCCCCCAGAGTCGCTGGACGACCCCACGAAATTAGAAACAGACCACAGCAGATTTGAATGTTATACTTATATATTTCTTATATTTCTACTGTATGTTTGAGATACGATTAATTTTTTTTTCTTTCTTTCACAAGTCGTAAGTGTATTGAAAAACGTCGTTTGACACACGTGCAGATTTGTCATTGCAGCCCTCGGCTTCATAACACACTCGCCTACGGCTCGTGCAAATTTCGCCTCGGTCGCAATGACAAACTTCCTGCACTTGTATCAAAATGTACTATATTTAAACTTCATGTACAGTAATGGTACATAGGCGGACTTAATGCTACAAGGCATTCTCTACCAGTCAACCTTTGGGTTAAAAAAGACAAAACTGTGGTAGGTGTGCAGAATAAATAAATAGCAGATATTTTAATATTCATAGGGTATTTCCCATTGAACTAGAATCCTGAAATTTGGCATGAAACAAAGTCTCTTTTTTTTCTCAAAGACAACATTTTGCGTGTAGTAAAAGCAAAAATTTTAAGAAAGCAAATGTTTGATTAATGATATTTGACGAGACTTTATGATTTTTAAAACTTATAGGTAATACCGAATACCGTAATTACAGACACAATTCAAACAAGACAATAGGTGTGCGGACACCGGTGGCCTCTCGGGGCTAAAAACAATTATTTATTATGGTATCAGTTACGATAATACTTTTTTCATTAAAAATTATTAGCAAAAAAAAAACTATCTACAAAATTGCTGGATTTCGGTAGAATATTTGGCAACTGAATTTATTACATTATAACTAGTGTCCGACCGAAACTGGTTTTCCGGCCGAAACCGAAACCGAAACCGAATGTTCGGCCGTGGCTTCAGTTTCGGCCGAAACCGAAACCGAAACCGAAACTCACATGGTCAAGTATAAAATTTCTTAAAATACTGAAATTTGGTGTTTTTTACAATTATTTTGCATTAATTAGGGCATGAAGTGAAAACACAGTATATTAATTCAGTTTGTTGTATTGTAAATATTACTACAGAGCTATCCGAACGGCACACGACGATTCCCGAACAGAGCCGACGGCTTACGACACAGCTTTGCCACGGAAAACGAAGTTAGGCGAACGTGCGTGACCTTGCGAGATAAGTTTCGGTTTCGGCAAAAGTTTCGGCCGATTTTGGCCGAAAACGAAACTGCAGCCGAAACTTGATTTTTGGCCGAAACTCGGCCGAAACCGAAACCGAAACCGAAAGTTCGGTCGGACATTAATTACAACCTTACAGTACTTAACGTCTTCCAACAGTAGCTGTTCGAGTGCATTATGTATGTATTCTCTGAAACTTGCGATAAGTAAAAAGAGTAGGCTTTTGATGGCGAATTAAGCTAGTTAGTTGCAAATTTGCGATTCATCATCATCTCCATTTTTGAGCTAAAATACGTCCACAGATAGCCGAACACCTTCCCGAAGTGTCGCGTAGCCACAACGACCGGTTCTGTAAATCTCGGATCCATCGAATCCCCCTCACCACGTCATCGCACCAATTCGTGGGAGGCTTTGTAACGGTTTCTGACATGTGATCGCCACTTCAGAATCTTTTGGACCCTCGCCCCTACGTTCTGTGAGCAATATGCTTAGCCCGCTGTCACTTAAGTTTTGCGATTAATCGGGCTATGTTGTGTCTTTCTTATTTCTGAGCATAGCTTCATTGCCTTTTGTGTGACTTTAAGCTTTTTGATGAAGGCCGCGTTGACATACACAAGTATATCAACGAGTATATATCATCATTTCAGCCGAAAGACGTTCAATGTTGGACATAGGCTTCCCCCAGATGTCACTACAATGAACGGTCCTGTACGTTTCGCATCCATCGGATTCACGCAACCATTACCAGGTCATCGGTCCACCTTGTAGGAAGCCTTCCAACGCTGCGTCTTCCGGTACGTAGTCGCCATTCCAGGACCTTTCGGCCCCAACGGCAAATATAGTAAGTACGTAGTAAATAGTCGTTGAGGGAACAAACTAATACCGCTTGGAAAAAAAAAACGCTAAATACATATTTTTATAATCCTTCCTAAAAGGCTAAAATCTACTCTCGACCGTAAGTATGCTAGGTTTTAGTATATTGTCTACACCAGACGCAACCTAAGGTACCAATGCAAAATAAGGTATAAATGATCTTTACCTATTGATGCTTTTCCACTAGAGATGTATAAGGCTGCTAGGCGATTCAAATATTAGTAGCTGTACTGATAATGTGTAATTTGATTCTACCAAAGCTGAGCGAGGAACTCGCGCGGTGCAAGTCTGCGAAGCTGAGTGAAGCAAGGAGACACAGCGCAGTCTTTTTGGCAGTTCGTGGGCACAATTTTTTAGGTCTCGTTCCTTGCATTCATCCCTCGCTTTCCTATATTGTATGTACAAATTCTTCCTATCCGCTATCCGCTCAACTATCCCTTTGTCCATCACAGCCGCCAAGCAAGGAAAATGAAGTGATCGCATTGGCTATTTTTTTTTCTAGCGTGGTGCTTTTGCTACCTCGCACATCTCTAGTGCTAAAGCACCCGAAGATACTTCATGGTGGTTTGGTACTAAGTAAAATTAGAAAAAAAGACAAGTACTTATAAAATTTACCAGTTTCGTTACATAGCACTAGGATTTTGGATGGATAACACAAATAAAAATAACATAGAACAACAAATATGACGAAACCACAATGTCACGATGACACTGTATATCAAGCAATTCTATAAAAGCAATTTTTTTATAATTTTTGTCAACTTTTGAAAAAAGGTTATTTTTCGAACAGTTTTTTATGTTCCTATTGGAATACAAGTAGGTAGAGTCTGTCTTCATTGCATAGTATAAAATATTATCATTACATAGTATAAAACAAAGTCGCTTCCTCCCTATATATTCTTAAATCTTTAAAACTAAGCAACGGATTTTGATGCGGCTTTTCTTAATAGATAGAATGATTCAAGAGGTAGGTTTATAGGTATAATATATCACCTTTGCACCTGTGCGAAGCTGGGGCGGGTCGCTAGTAGAATATAATGAAATCTGATGTAGTCAACACAATCCAAAATCGAGACTCAAGGTTAGTTAGTCTTGATCATTGTTTACTGATTGAACCTTATAAAATATATCGAATATTAATTATTTTTTATAGATTTAATACCACTAAGGAACTTTTTAATAATAAAAAAATGCTAAAGATTTTCATTTAGAAAATATTTCTGTGTCGTTAATCAATATGACTAAATTAGAAAAATAAATAACAAAACAAGTATCAAACTGTTTCGTACCGGCTTTTTACAAGTGAGTGAAAATTAAAGAGTTGTCAGCAACAGATTTTTTATTTCATTCAAAAATTCCAAGTCGTTTTACTTTCTAGACAGACTCTGCGTGGAATGTTTATTTGATTTTTCACCAAAAAAATTAATCAAATACTATATAGGCTTATATAGGATTTTCTTTAAATTTTGCAAACAAGAAGTTACAGAACAAGAAATTATGTAGTAGGGACGATAAATAGCGATCTACCGTCATCTTACTTATAAGCCATATTCCTCTTGGCCTAAAAGTAATATCGACCGGTTCACCACCTATAAACAAAATGGTTTTGGAAACCAAGCTTCGTTCTCTGCAATGAAAATATTGCAGACATGCTTTGAGGGAAGAAGCCATACTTATAGGAATTTAATTTTCGACAGTTTTTATACATAAAAATCTATTTGACAACCAATTTTGGAACTATGAAATTCAATTTACAGTCTATTAAATTTATGATCTGAAAATCTGTGCATTTTGCGGATGACAGGCGAGTCAGCGGCGACCCGGTCAGCGTCGCTCGGTGACAAGCACGTAGCAAGCTCAGCGTGCGAAACACCACAAATATTATTTCACACTAAATTTTGGCCCAATTTTCAGTCTGTTGCAGCAGATTTATTTGTAAACAAGAAGTGAGAAGTGACCTGACTTATAGCAATGATCTTCATACATAGTTGTTGGGTACCTTACTGCATTGTTAACGCATTAGTACGCAATCTAAATAATTTATAATTTGAGGGGTGGGAACCTGGTATCCTGAAACACAGACATAGAGTCTAGCTTAGGCACCAGTCTCCTACAATATAACTGTTTTTTTTTTGTATACTGTTTAATTTGAATGAAAACTGTATATTCTAGTGAGAAAATTTAAAAATATTATTATTATTAATAACTAGGTTAAGTTAATGAGGTGAAGTGAATGCAATCTAACTACGTCTAAGAAAAATATAAAACAAGTACCTACCTAGGTAGATAAATAAAGTTGTTTTGAATCACTGTCTTAAGTACTTATGAAGACAATATTTTTTTTTTTTTGAAAAATGTTTACTTTTATACAAATTCCTGGATTTCCCTACTTGAAATCGAATAACTTTAGCTCGAATAACAGTTGCTCGAAAACGTTAACTCGACAGTTTTAGAAATCAATCAATTATAAGCGCGACAGTTCACTATTTCGATGCATCAAAATCTCGAAAACTGTAAGGTCAAACCGGTATATCAAATAGGGAACCCAATTTCCTGTAACACTACTACTTTATGAAAATTAAAGAAAATCATCAACACAGTTCAAAGTATTAAACAGTATTATTTTTGTAGTATATGAATTTAATTAGTTATGTATTGTATATATGTAAATAGTACGCCACGAACTACCCGTGTATCTTTCTCCTCTGTCAAATCCATCCAAAGGTTGTCTTTAAAAAATCGCTTTTAGCGATAAGACCGCCCATTGTAACACCGTCGTAATTTTTAAGTGTCCTTATGTACCAAGTTTTGTTTATGGTGTACCTACAACAAAGAGTATATCTATCTATCTATCTATCTAACTCTAATAAACTAGGTAGGTATCTACAAGCAAAATCAATAAAATTTACATATGATTCGTGATATCTTTGGACTACTGAATAAACAAACGATACTGTACTTAATAACTTAGGTAGAAATCGACTTTAATTACATACGCTCATATAAAAAGGACTGCAGCTAATATCTAATTGTAGTCGCTGAACTATACTCTGGATTTGCTTCGACCGTGTTTGACACGACTGAAATAAGAAAGAAATATTTAAAGGATACGGTATCCATACTGTACAATTATATTATACTGCTTATACCAATGGAAATAGACCTGGCTGTCATTTAAACACCTCACAGCCAGAAAAAAAACACGATTTGATTCCGCCATCTCAATTTTACCATCGGACATCCCGGCGTACGGCAAACATCCACCCTTACGTTGTTGAGACATCTACGGTCCAGACTAAACGTTTTGCCTCGTCGTTTATACCGTCTACATCCGAGGACTGGAACAGTTTGCCAGCTGCAGTCTTTCCGTCCGATTTTAATTTGGGTGTCTTCAAGGCTAGAGTGAATAGGCTCTTAATACACTAGTGCGCCTCACCATCAACGATAACATCACTGCTTACCATCAGGTGGGATCGCAGTCAAGCACTAGTTTATAGCAATTAAAAAATACAGCAGTCTTCAAAGGTGTATCGTGGTAGGTACTCAATTACCAAAGTTGTAGAAGTTGAATGTAAAAATAGAGAAGAATTAATAGACACTTGCAAATATAAAAATAAGCAAAATATTATTCGGAAGTCAGTGTTTCTAGTTTTATTTCTTCGCTTTTTTATACCGACTCCGAAATTAAAGGCACATTTTTTTTACTTTTGAAGTCTACTTTCGTAAGAATTTTTTACAAAAAAAAAACCGCCTTCAAAAAAAGCCAAACGATAAAAGTTCCTACACTAAAAAGTTGAAAATAAAAATTTGAATTGCTGTAAAGAAACTTAATTTATAGGTAAACTTATTTGACATTAATATTTTGCAAAATATTCAAAATTTATTACTTCTTTTTGGAGTCGGTGCCAGCCAAGGCAAAAAAAAATGGGACCAATCTGGAAGCATATCCTTTCAAGTACAAAAAAAATTTTGCAAGTCCATCCATAAACAACGGAGTTCTGAGGTAACAAACATAAAAATAATTTAAAAAAAAAAATTAAAAAAAAATGCAATCGAATTGAGAACCTCCTCCTTTTTTTGAAGTCGGTTAAAAAGCAACCGATTCGGTAGTATAGAGGAACTCTTTCACAAAAATTGGTTCACAATTGACTGAGAAATTGATGAACATACATAAAAAAATTATACTTATTTAAGCGACATCAAAATAAGCCTTTTTGATGTCGCTTATATACACCGTTAAATCTTGATCGTTTTAATCCCTTGGAGGATCGATTCAGTACATGAAACACTATCGATTAGTAAAGTTAGAATAAAAAAACAAAGTACTTTTTTTAAAACTCGAATTAATTTACGCATGTTCTAAATTGATTTCTTTAAGTAAACGTCAGTGGGAAAGTTCAATGACCTGTAGGTAGTTAGTACGCAACGACCGACAACTACCTACAAGGTCAATGACTCGTTTACTTAAAGAAATTAATTTCGTAAATGCGTATATCAATAAGAGATTAAGAAAAAAAGTACTTTATTTTTTTATTTTATCTACACAAATCGATAGTGTTTCATGTACTGGATCGACCCTCTTCGGGATTAAAACGACTAAAATTTAACGGTGTATACTGGTATAAAATGTATGGAATAAAAATTGGGAAATGGCTAAGCAAATTAAGTTTGCGATAGAATCCCTAAACAGACTTCCACTCGATTAACAAAATGCACACCGCACCAATACATTTTCAAACTTGCTAATGCGCTGAAATTATATTTTAATTGGTTCCGACGATAATCGCAGTGTCAAATGGCCCTAATTTACAGCGGCCGGCGGTGCTGTACCGTTCTGCCATTGTTGGTGATCTTACGGAGCTCATAGTTTCGTGCCTCTTTGTTCTGTGTGCGTTTCCATGGTACACAGTCTTTATAGACAACAAATAGCCAAGCTGCAAAGCTGCAATTTTTTGCGTGAATGTAACGTCCAAGCAGAGACGATGACCCAGATGCCATTCTTAATTTTTTTACAGTAAAAAAAAAATCCCACAACCTCCATAACAAGAAAAAGAAAGAAAGAAAGGTCTTCAGTAGTCTGAAGGACATCTGCCTGATGGTTGTTAACGATCATCATCAGGTTCGTACATGGCATGGTACAAATGCACTACAAATGCTATTCGTGAACAATTAGACTATATCGGTAAAATATTTGATCAGTCTTGACTGTCTGATTAAAATATCCTGATATAGAAAAAAATACTACTAAGGCTCTAACTGGATTTTTGATTCTTAAAGTTTTTTTCAAGGCTACAACGCCATTTTCCGGGCTAGATCAGATCTCAAGATCAACAATTGCGCTTGGAATGACGAAATCAATGCGGTGTGGTTGTACCTAATTAGTCTATAAGACAGGAGGCGAATTTGACGTAGCTTTTGCTCTCTACATCTTACGTCAAAAACACAGCAAGATTGTCGTGACGGACGAGAACGGACTCGCACTTCCCCAACCGATTAAATCGTTTGCGTTGCATGCGTGTTTTCGTCACTTTGAACTCAACTTAATTCATATTACCGTAGACAGTTACATGTGGGATAACGGTGAAGCATAATTCCATACATTTCGCTCATTGTCACTGCAAAACGCATTACGCGACCGTGAGAAGGCCGAGAAAGACGAAAAGTCCTTACGCCAACAGAAAAAAGTGACAAAGTCTGTAAGAGCGGATACACATTGGGCGTTTTCAAACGCGCGCTTTGCTAACGCGCATTTTGAGAACCCCGAACTCATGTGATGTGTACACTTGCAAGCGCGCGCTGCTGGACAAGCGCGCGTCAATCGCGCGTTTACATTTTTTCGTTAGAACGCGCGTTGCTCGGGCGTCAGCTGCGCGCTTTGAGATACATGATCGGCCATTTTGTTGTAGATACATTTCAACGCGCGCTTTTGTGTAGAAAAGACGCACATTTCGAAAATGGGGATAGATCATTTTGATACTGATTTCTTTATGATGAAATACAAAAGCGCGGTGTGTACGCGACCAACGCGCGCTCAACGCAACGCCGAGCGCCCAGTATGTACCAGCTCTAAGTAAGACGTGCGAAACTGCCAATGTGCCAATCTTACCGGATTTTATTACCATACTGACATAACTGTAGTAACATAACGTGCGTCAGACATTGATTACTGTGCGAAATTCATGTAACAATGTGTAACACGTAGCCGTGTCTAATAATTTCGTCTGTTACTTTTTGTTGCCGCTTCGTGGCTGCGGACACCATAATACCTAGCCTCCTATTCTCTAAGGAAACAGCCTTGAGCGCAGCGCTGGCTCAGCGACGAAATCCAACTAGGTACCTACACCGGATTTGTACAATTCGTTCCAAATGAGAATAGGATCGATAGCCATGTTTTGACATTCATTGAATGTCAAATCGAAGTAAGATATTTTTAAAATTCAATTTATTTACAAACTATGAACGAGAAAAGGTTAATCAGAATCCAGTTTTTCTATTCATCACTGATTTATTCAATTTTGCAAAATTATCTTCGATTTGACAGTACGGCGTGACGTCACAACATGGCAATCGATCCTATTCATATTTGGAATGCATAGTATGTGATTTGAATGTACCTATTTCGGTTTCGTCGCTGAGCCAGCGCTGCGCTCTAGGCTATTTTCTTAATAGCAACCCTGTGAGTCGTCGAAAGTCAATTCTTCTTGTAGGCAGGTCCTGTTTAACTAGGACATAATGCTGTGGGAACATTTGTTGCCATCGCCCTGGAATGCATTAAATTGACTGGCCCTGCTAGTGGTTCTAGTGGTTAGTGGCCCTGACTGCTACGCCGTGGAGAGGTCGTGGGTTCGATTCCGATCTAAGACAAATGTTTCTGTGTTGTCACAACAAAGACCATCTTGCTCTATCCAACTTCAAAAAAGATAATTCGATGCACCTAGAAATAAAGTTACTTCCATCATTTTTATCCTAGTTTAAATTCGCAGGTCATAAAGTGTTTGTTTCTGAACTGAATCCGATGACAGTTTTTTACTTTTGACCTATCCCTACATCGGACATAGGTACTGGCAAGGTTTAGGCGTACATATTTATAGAAAGTATGACTCTACCTAGACGTTTAGGGATTACGGACCATTCCCTCTTCTATACTTAAAACGAGACCAGATCCCAACTAAACACATTACCTACAAGGCCGGTTATGATTGTTTTATGTGGGAAAACATCAAACAGTCGTCCCGCTGTGTCGAGCGAGAGAGTGACAATCCCTCTCGCTCACCTGTTTTCTTTAAATTGCCCTTTAAGTTCCCCCTCCAGCAGACAAAAGATGTTTTCGTAAACTCCGGCCTAAGTGATTATAGAAGTCCCCCTTCGCTGAACGCTCAAGTAGGTCCGAACAAAAGTGAGGTTTATCCACCGTGCCCAGCTATTGGTTCCGAGCTTTTGTTTTGAATAGATTGCTTTCGATGAAAACTCTCATTTCATTTGGATTAGAGCGCGAAACTACATCGGTCAGGGTAGATCTGGTAAAATTGTTTGTTTATAAAGTGTAAACATCTGGTACGGCTCCAATCCTCTCTATTTACGATAGTTAAACTATCTTTATATGTATATTTCTAAATACATATTATTATAAATAAATGACACCCAGACACAGTACAAAAATTATAGTGTTCATCACACAAACATTAATCCTGGGTGGGAATCGAACCCACGACCTCCGGTATAGCAGTCAGGGCCACTAACTACTAGACCAACAGACCAGTCTTCACAGAAAGACGGTGGCACAGTAATCACGTGCTGCCGTGTACAACGAGGCTCAGAGGAGACCCCGCACAGTCTCCTCAGGGATGTGCCCTAACCGGCGTTGCACACATAGAGGGTTCCGGGGTGATCTTTTAAGAGGACACGGGGCCATCTTTCATGTGCTCATGGTCCCCCCACACTCCCTGGTCTTTTCCCCAAAACTCCAGGCGCCTTTTGAAGGTTTCCCCCCGAAAACAAAAAAAAAGGGCCATTTTTCACAATCGGAATTTATATAAGTCAAACTATAGTACCTAGATTTTGTGCGAAGATAACATAGGATTAACTTAATATTTTTAGTTAGTTACTCTCATTCCATTATCGCCTTGTATTGTCATCCGCGACAACACACCTTCAAAGCGGCGAACCATACAATCAATCACTAGGACGTTTCAGGAAGCGTGGTCATAGGAATGGAGCCTTTGTGCGTTGCATGGACGTTAGCAAGGGCCTACCGCCCGGTGTGTGGCGCGAATCGCACGGTCGTTCACTCGACTCGCACCTGCTTGGTTATGATCGCTACCATTATGTCTGTTACTCTGCGATCGTGCGAAATGCCAAGCTTTTTGTGCTAACGACTTTTGATAAAGGTTTGTTGAGCTAGGTAGGTAGGTACGTGTATTGTCAAGTCGCATAGATTTATTTAATATAGTCTGTCTCATCATTTTTGGATGATGATCTCTCTGGCTCTCAATATTTTAGTTTAGTAGGTAGGTACTAAAAGATAAAAGTAGTTTTAACACAAAACGAAATTATAACTGCACTATTTAAAAGTGTGAATCCCTAAAAAGGCGCGCAATTCTCTTTTTGAATGTCAAAGACACTAGTGCGGGGCGATGGGACGCGGTGACAGAGGGATGCTCCCACTCATCGACTTTTTAGTCTAACAGTATCTAGGTAAGTACCTACCGGTACAATACGCGGTATATAAGTTGAACCAAAATGGCGATCGGCTTTCATATGCAGTAACGGATTTTCGGGTGTGGACAGCCATTTTGCCTGAACTTGTTTGGTGCAGTTAACAAGCAAATCAATGTTAACTTGATGTTGGACATGGTTTGAACAATGGAAATGCAAGGCATTCTAGTAATCCATTCACACATTGTCACAGTCCATACCTACACACAACATCAAAACAAAACAAAAACACCGGAGCATTAAATTGCTACAAGACATCTGGGTCGTTTACATAAACACAGCAAACAAACATCCTGAGATAAAAATACACAATTACGCCTGTTAATCATCCAAGGTGAAATTGTATGTTAAAGCGAAAATTGAAGACGGGTTGAACAATGGCCCGGTACACAAGGTCACTCATACAATAGAGGTGCGCTAAGTATTTTGGAAATGCGAAGGTCAATCGTGTCGCGATCCACGATAAGCCCTTCCTCCTTGTTAGCAACGATAACCTATTTCACGGTACTGTGGACACGCTCAACCCTATGTTTTACATCATCACGATAAAAATATGATTTGTGTAATTTTATTTAGAGTTCAAAAGCATCGAGTTTAAGACTTAAGATGCTCTACCATGAGCTCTTAACGCGATTAATTTCCGAACTGGACCGTTATACGGATGGAAATATACAGGGTAACGTTTGACATTTGAACTGACGTGTTCAAATGTCACACGAACACGTCATGGCCCAAGGGGTTTCTGCCTAGTAGTTATCGGGAACAGACGCCGCCATCGTTATTTCTTGGTACTTTGGATATCTTTGGTATTTTCCTCCATGTTCGAGAATCATGGAGAGCAGTCATAGTGGCCGAGTAGTAGGTAAAGGCCACGTACTAGTAGTAGGTCAGGGTTCAAACCCAGCCAGGCACATTACTTTGTGTAATTAATTTCATCATCACTGCTCTCAAAACGGTGACGGAAAATATCGTGAGGAAATCAGCATGTCCTACCTAGGACCAAAAATTCAAAGACAGGTGATATTTACCAATCCGTACCTACTGGGCCCGCGTGGCAGATTACCATTCCCAGCCCATCTTTTCTCCTAGAGTGGAGGCCTGAGTCCCAGCAGTGGGATCATTATAAGACTAATGCTATGCTATGTTGAGTATAATGTCAGAGCACCATCTGCCTTGTATAATAATCTATATTCAATATCATAAAGCTGAAGAGTTTGCTTTTCTCATTCAACGCGCTAATATTAAACGTACTGAAAAAACATTTTATTGTTCTATTAGCCCATTTATCGAGGATTGCTATAAGCTAAATACCATCACGATACGACCAATAGCAGCGAAGCAATAACCGAAGATGCGGATGAAACCACGGGGGATGGTCATGGATAAAGTTCTACGCACATTTTGCACGTCTTCAAAAATGTGTTAAATAAAAGTCACAGATTGTTCACCATAATGTTTAATAAATAAACACATATTACATTTACGCTGCTGAAGCTACAGTCAGTGAGAGCAGCCGTAGCACTCGTGTGAATATTGTTTTGAAAGCATAACCACAGCATGACTATTTCCTTCATACGGTCGGTCCACGGGAATTACTCTTCGCATTTTTTTTTCATAATAAATTTAAATGGCATTGAATGTGCATTTGAAAATAGAAAGTGCCAACTTGACAGGCTGGCAACGTTGCGTAAAGCGAAAGCCCGCACGGTCCCATACAAAAGTGCTCCGTCCGAGTTCGCCACCAGGGCACTAGTCGCGGGCAGCCGCGCACCTTTTGTTACGCAATAGTACATTAAAGTTCTCCATCGAAACAACTACAAGCACACTGTTAAAGTTGAACTAGCGACACTGTACAGGCATTATACGGTTTTCCGCTTACAGCGACCTCCACAAATGACACACACGGGACTTCACGCGACGAATATAAGGGCCCCCGCTGTATGCAGCGTGCTCGGGACGTCAGTATAAGGCTCCGGCTGTATGAAGGTAGACTGTGGTATATCTATATCTATCTTAACTACTAGGGTCAGCAACAAGCTTCGTGATCAATGGAGTGTTTCAAAGTAATAAGACCCATACAATAAATAAAGATCTGATCAGAGGCGACGCGTATCTTCGGACAATAATAAAAAAAAATCTTAAACGGTTCATCAAATATTTTTGTATGTCCCTATAAAATATAATATAAATAAATATCACATATTGGCAAGTTATAATCCAAATACATAAAGGACATATAACACCCCTGATCATTTGATCATTGCAAAAAATCACAGATCCACATTTACAAGCATCACCTAGCTGACAATACAAAATGTAGAACAGCTAAAATGAAAAAAAAAATACAAAATGGATTCACAACGGGAATGTGCTTGCAAGTAGTCGCCGTCCAGGAATTGCGGGTTTGAGATAACAAAATCCTGGACCGCAAAGAGCAACTAAAGGAATACAGGTGGGCTTTTGTCAGTAAAATTCTGACACACATTTGATGGGGTCCCACTAAAAAAAACAATCGGACGTCGATGACACGATCACTAACACGAACAACACTAACTTGTGCTCAATACACTTGACACGCCTTCACTATACAATATCCACCATATCATCACACCAACAGGAATGATCTACATTCTAACATTTCTTTTCCTAACTACTGTATACAGATCGACCATAACTAATATTTAAAAAATATATTCCATTGATATAGGAAAATATGCATAAAACACACCCATTTTGATACCTATTAACATATATATTTTATATAAAACTTGTACATGTGTAAGCGGAGGCATGATAGTACATTGTGTATGTAGGAAGTACGAGAGTATATATTATTATTATTCTCAAGGACTACACTTTCAATATTACTACAGTAAATACTGATAATGTTACCCCTGTATTTTCTTATATTTGATAAAGTTCTATTGATATTTTAGTATGAATAAGGTGTAAGGGAAATACAAAGCAAAAACGTCTAGTCATAAAATATAATCTACACACAGACAATATGAAATCTCTTTATAGAAAGACAAAGTATATTTACTTACATAAAACACGTAAAATATTACAGTAATAAAAGGAAATATGTAATACTTTTGGTTACGATAAACACAAAAGACACACAGATCACATAAACTATGGACTCATCCCAGTACTCAAAGAAAAATGCAAGAAATTTCTGCATACAAAAATCTTATTTCTCTTCTTGGACAATACGGCACAAAATAAATAAATTATGTACACAATTTTGACACAAAATCCGTCAATGAATGAACGTTCTCCTAATCATATAATTTTACGGTAACATCAATGTTTTGTAAGTTATAAGAAAATAATTTCTGCGCCTGTTTTAGATATACTTTGAGTTAATTCAATGCTAGAATATTTTGTACGTTAGGCGAATTTAACCACTATCTTATACTTTGCATTATCACATTTATTCGAAAGCGTACTAATATTGTGATAGTAAAAATCTGAGAGAAATACATAACAAAATCACTACAAAATACACACTAACACAGAAATATGTGAATTAAATGACGTGTAGTCAGTGCTCGCTAAGTGATGCCACACGTTTACAAATAGCTCTCGTCACTCGGCTTATTTTAATATTGGCGATGCTTTTCCCTATTCTAAGCTATACTAGCAAACGACAGCCTTTGTTTTTAATTAATATCGATCTTCCAACACTAACACTGAATTCTCAGAACTATCATAAACAAATAAAATTCAAAAGCTATGAATTCCCAATATTTATAATTTGTGCCTATCTTCTATCACTTCCTATGCCGCTGCTGCCATCTGCGTTTTTAATCAAACTTCATTCTCAGATATCTTAAGATTTACGTTTTATAAAATAAATGCCTTAAATCGCGGTACATATTACAAATATTATATTAAAATCTCTTAAGCGCAATAAATTTAAAACACACTTACTAAAGACTAGTATAAATAAATCCGTAAATAAGAGCGGTAAACCATCATCGATAATTATTATAATGACAAAACAAGAAAAAAACATATAGGAACGTGTTACTTACAAAAAAAAACTTAAAAATTGATAGATTTTTTACAAGTAAATAGCTAATTAGCACAAGAGCTGCAAAATAATGTACAGAGCAAGACTACCATACCGCTTTTCGACCTAACATGGAATGCAAGTTGATTCTCTACCATGACTACCTACTGTGGAATTATACATCAGTCTCAGTTTTACTGCTTGTGCGTCGACTTCGCGCCACGGAGCCCGGGTTCACCCAGTGAGGCCCGCTCAATAAGAACTTCTTCACGTTATATTCCATCCGCGCCAAATCTTCCGGCGTTATCTCTTTATTACCTTTAGCTCTCAATCCTTCAGCCACTAAGTCTGCTACAGTTTCTCTGGTCTTCGAATTTTCGCTTATTTCTGTAACCGTTGCATCACCACTTTCAACCGGAAATATCGTTTCTTTGGCCACATGACCGGCAAGTTTTGGCATTGCCATCGCATGTTTCATTAATTTCTCCTGGTTTTGCAAAGATACGTTATTGTGAACCCACGCGTTATGACCGTCTCTAGCATAAGACTTTGAGTATTTGCTGACTGGATGCGGCATGTTCAGTGCTAACTCATTAAGAGTTTCGGTTAGCCTCGACAGCTTGCTGTCTCTCCTCAGAGCTCTGTTGGTAAAATTAACGTCCTCCTCCAAAGGATCGTTAAAATTATTCTGTTGCTCCAAGTTTTTCTCTACCCACTCCGCAACTCTGAGTAACTGCTGCTTCTGTAGTAAAGCAGCACTGTCGTCACTCGATAGAGAACTAGTACTTTGCTCATTCGTAAAAACTTTGTTATCATTCACTTTCAAATGAGTTTGGGTAAGATTTGGATAAACATTAACAATAGGAGGCAACGGTGGCTTGGCTACTTCTGGCTTTTTCTCCATCTTTGGTATTTCACCTAGAGGCGGCAGGTCTTTAGAAATCTTTGTATTTTCAAGGGAGTGAAGTTGCGACATGTCGATTTTCCTTAAAGGTTTATTATATTGATTAGTGAGTTTGTTCTGTTCATAACGATCAAAGTTAAATATTTTTACATCATGGTTATCAGTAGGAGTAAAAACATCAACCGTTTTCGAGTCGTCCTCGTTTGTATTTTGCACGTTATTATTTTGTGTATTATTATTATCTGCATTGAAATCGTTGAGTAAATTATCGACTTCCGTTGTGTTTTGCTGACTAGCAATGCTTTGAGATTGGTTATTATTATTTTCTGAACTGTTTGAAAATGTGTGAGTCTTTAAAGGTTGTAATGGCGAAGAAGAAACGTTTAGTAAGATTGGGTTAATGGTTGTGTTCTTTGCAGCAACGCTAGTGTCTTTGTTGTTATTGTCAACGTGGACATCAATGAGTGTGCTTTCTACTACGATATTATCATTTTTGATATCCTCTTTAATAATCAAATTATCTTCAATTTTGTCTAAATCGATGAAGTTATCTACATCGTCGGCGAGATCTTTAAAAATAGAGTTTTCATTACACTTACTTTGCCGCCTATACAATACGGGAGGCACGTCAGGCTCTGCGTTATCAAGAAGAATATTTTTGGATCCTGCTTGCATACGTAAATGACAGAACCTGGGCCCCGGCCCCACCTGAGTGTGATTTGACCTGTGTGTACTTACAGTTGATTTAGCGATTGATGACGTCCTACTAACTGCGCCCATAGAACTATGAGAATTCTTTCTAACACTTACATTATCGGATTTATCAATTATTGGTTTAGCTTCTTTATTATTAAGCATTTCTTTGTTTAAAATATCCTTGTTTAGCAGATCCTTATTCAGTATGTCCTTGTTGAGTAAATCCTTGTTTTGTATATCTTTATTTTGGATATCTTTGTTTAATAGTTCCTTATTTAACAAATCTTTATTGAGTATTTCTTTAGCAAGCTGCGAATCTTCATTCCCTGCACTGTGAATACTACTCTTCTTACTAGAAATAGAAGTTTTTGTACGATCACAGAGCTTGTGATGTACAGCAGGTTCCATAGTAACACTAGTTTTTCTATATTGCTTCATGTCATCTACTTTAGGTATAGCATCCACTTGCACAATTGGCTCAAGCATGCTCTTTTCATTCATTTTGATGGTGTCAATAACAACACCATTATTTTTTGGCCGCTCAATAACTGGCGGTGGCGCAGGTGGATGAGTGTCCTTGACTGGCTCAGTGGTCTGCGGCAGTATATACAGAGGACTGATCACTCCATGATTCATGGACTTTTCATTGATGAGTTTGACAGGATGTGGTGAGACACTTCTAATACTGAGGTTGGAATGTAGTGACTTAACATCAGCATTGCAGTTAAGGCATAGAGAGTTTTTCATTTCCCCGCTCGATATGGTTTGTGTGGCTACAGAGTAATAGGTTTCATTGTAGCAGAATGGTTTGTTTTGAGCTTTATTGCAGGTGCATGTATCACAGTGTTTGGTAACAGTATCTTGGATACTGTCTTCGAGAATTTTGGACATCAAGGAAGCGGAAATATTGAATTCATATTCACTGGCGTCAAAAGTATCAATGTCATTACCGTTCTTGGACTGAGTTGAGCTTGAGGGCTTTGAAGTCTTGGACATGACATACTGGGACACTCGCGCCTGTGTGTCCACAGGGAGCTGTGAAAGGAGAAAAATTATTAAGCAAATTGTTTTTCTGCATAATATTAAGATTTAGAGATGGACCGACTAGTCGGGAAAGGCCTGTAAAGTACATTAATACTCGGCAATAAGTCGGCAATTACTCGGCTAAAGATGCCGACTAGTCGGCACCTAATTGACTACCTACAGGAAAAAAAAATAAAAGAAATGAATTGCCTGTACTTACTATATGTTTAAAATTTTTAAGAATTAAACCTCTTACAAGAACAGTGTGCATCTACTATCAGACAATTGTTCCAATTAGTCACTATGAATTCTAACAAACTTAAACACTTAAATATTAACGCGTAATTTCACGGCTAACTACACGAAACAAAGGTTTCGTTTGAAATTAACTGTAACCAATTATCATATTGCCAACTAGTTATCCATTTGAGAGCCGAATAGTCGCCAAACCGACTAGTTAGGTAAGTCCATAGTCAGCCCATCTCTAAAGAACTTTGTAAACAGGCTAGTTTTGTGACAATTTCTTGCTGCAATTCAAATGCAAAATACAGCCTGCATGTTGTTGATCAACATAAAGCAACAATTGCAGCAATTTAGCAGTATAGCCCAGCGACATAGCCAAAATATTTTAAACGAACGATGGAACAAAATTTGTCAGCAATTCAATTGCAGAATATTGCTGAACTGGACTGTATTCTAAAATAAATTGCACAATAAAATTGCAACAAGGGTTTGATTGCTATATGATGATCAATATTGGGCAATAAAAAGTGCATTCCCATAGCCCGTCTACAGGAGTCTTAATATAAAGAAAATTAACTTACATTATCCAGCTTCTGTGACACAAAATTATCTGGTTTGCATTGGAGCAGTTGTATTGCTAAATTCATGTCATTTTTGTATCTTTCCTGCAATTAGAATAAGTATTATAACTTAGAATAATTTTTAAGGTAGGTATGTACATTATTTTTGGGTATAAAAATATTACACCTACATTTTCTTTTTGTAACATACAGTAGTTGTGCTTAGACTCAGCTAGTCGCACTGATAACGTGGCTATGTCTTTGGTAAGTTGGCTCTTTTCTCCCTTCATCTTGTCAACCATTTGCAGCAGCTTATCTTCAAGGACTTGATTCAGTTTCTGTACTCTAATGTGTGAGTCATATAACCTGCCAATAGTTAAAACCATTTAAGAAAAAATATTTATTTTATCCAATTATAATTTAGGTGTCTTCAAAGCAAGAGTGAATAGGCTCTTAATAAAACTAGTGTGCCTCACCATCAACGATTGCATCACTGTTTACCGTCATTTGGGATCACAGCCATGCATTAGTTTAATTATATCAAATAAGAAAAAATCAATTCAAATTAAAATCTGTGAATTGTGAAATTATTATTGCTAACGATAACAATTGTATTGGTAGACTAGCTTTTGCCCGCGGCTTCGCTCCCGGCAACAGATTATTCTACTCTACCCTACTCTACCCTACTCTACCCTACTCTACCCTACTCTACCCTACTCTACCCTACTCTACCCTACTGTACCCTACTCTACCCTACTCTACCCTACTCTACCCTACTCTAAAAAAAAAAAAAAAAAAATGTATCCTATGTCATTCTCCTGGCTCTAAACTACCTCCCTGCCAATTTTCAGCTAAATCGGTTCTAGCTGTCCCGGCAAACTTCGTTTCGCCTATTTTTTTTTTTTTCGTTCTCACCGTTTAAACCTTCCCTGAACTATCACGAATATTTCAAGACCAAAATCAGCCAAATCGGTCCAGCCGATCCCGAGTTTTAGCGAGACTAACGAACAGCTAATTATTTTTATATATATAGACTAGCTTTTGCCCGCGGCTTCGCTCCCGGCAACAGATTATTCTACTCTACCCTACTCTACCCTACTCTACCCTACTCTACCCTACTCTACCCTACTCTACCCTATTCTACCCTACTCTACCCTACTCTACCCTACTCTACCCTACTCTACCCTACTCTACCCTACTCTACCCTACTCTACCCTACTCTACCCTACTCTACCCTACTCTACCCTACTCTACCCTACTCTACCCTACTCTACCCTACTCTACCCTACTCTACCCTACTCTACCCTACTCTACCCTATTCGAATTTTTCTCACCTTTTAAACCTTCCCTAGACCTCCACGAATAATTCAAGACCAAGATAAGATAAATCCGTTCAGCCGTTCTCGAGTTTTAGCGAGACTAACGAACAGCAATTGATTTTTATATATATAGATAATTCAATAACTTTAGAAATTCTGCATGAATTAAAAAAATAAGTAATTCTTTTATGCTTGGCCTTGAACATTAGGAATTTAATATTATTTTCCTCAATGTTTGGACAGGCAATGTTTAAGTTAACAGATGCCTCACTCTTGGGGAAATACAGTAATAGTATGAATCAATTCCAAAGGGTAGACTATATAAGTGATGGCAAGTAAGAGAAAAAACATTCACCATGATCATCTTGCCCTTGTCCAATTTTATTTGACGTCAGGGTAACACATTTTTTTTAATTAACAATGGTCTGAATCACAACATACCTTTCATACTTTTCCCTCCATGTACTGACTTGTTCCTCTAGTTCGTTGGCTCTCGTAGTACTCTTGATGAATTCCCCTTCAAGAGCTATGATATGAGCGTCCCGCTCCTCGAGGTGCTGCCTCAGATGTTCCACTTCAGCTTGAACCTGCAGCCCTGCAGCATCTCCGTCACACTCCTAACAATTTGTGCAACATCAAAACAAACAAGCCAGTGTGAGGTAATGATAAAGTTGTGGAATGTATAAAGTACAGTCTTTAGAGGAACATAAATTGTTGTATGTATGAACAAGTGAATTCTTATAAGAAAATTCTAATGAAATAAAGAGCTGTATATTAAGGATTCTAAAAATTACACAGGTGATATTAAATGAATTGATAATGTTTCATGTAAACAGGTTTCAGTCATGTACCTATGTATTTTGTGCAATTTTTCTTTGGTTATAAAACAAAGACACATTCTTTATTCTAGAAACTAACAAATAACTGTAATTTACACCACATTTTATGATTTTAAAGCATGATAAAACAATTATAACACATTTATGTTTCTCTAAATGTACAAAGTGTAAGAGTGAATAAATATTTAACTACATCTCAAAAACTAGTTCTATATAGTGAAATATTTCAGTAAAGTGTAATAGGAAAATGCAAATTAGAAAAGAGAAGCAATGTGCATTCTATCTTTATTAATCAAGTATTAAATATTTTATTATTCTTTTTACTGACAGATGTAAAATAATTAAGTAAATTTATAAGTTTAACCATTTTAATGCAAATTAATCTTACACATCAAACTGGCACAAGATTCTACCAGATTGGCAAGCAAGAAACTTTCTATGTTATATGACACAGATTGATAAAAGTATATCCCCTTGATCTCTGAATCATTCCAAAAACAACAGTATTTACACTTATGTTAATTAATAAAAATAATTAAGTACCTATTTAGAAGACAAAAATGTATACTTAGCTATTATCACAATCTAAAACAACTGTATGCACTAATGGCATTTCTAATTAAAGCAAAATGAATTAATACTTAATTATCAACCACAAGAAAAGTCAGCGTAGAACTTCTACAATCAGAAGAGTATTAAACAGCAAAACATTGGTAAATTTTACCTTACAAGGGGAATTCTTAGTACTCTCATCCATTGCTTAGCAAGCTTTTAATTCTACTTCACATTTCAGATTATGGTACGTCCGATTTGTCGAATAAATTGAACAACGGCACACAAAGTGATTTTATTAGCTATTTATTACCAATAAGCCACTGTTAAAACAAAATAAAATAAAATCAATCTTGACACACAACGTGAAATATTTACTTATTTTCTATGCTTTTGCCAGCTGCCAATGTTTAATGACTCATAATAATCAAGTTACTATAAACAGATAACTAGGAATGTTATTTATACATATGAATACGAGTAAAAATTGGATTTTCCCAAACGAAAATTCTTATATGTGAATTTCGATTATGTGGCTGATAATAGCCACTGACGTTTGACAATCGTCAATTTAATTTTATTTTATCTGTGCGAGGTGAAAGTTTGAAACCGAGGGTTTTGGCATTGAGTTATGATTTGTTACAGCAAGGAAATAATAAGAATCAATTCTCTATACCCTACGGATTATGATATGTCTAAGCCACAAACTCAAAATGAATGTTAGAATTAAAGAAATCGTTCTTTTCATGAAAAAAATGTAAGCTGAATTTGTATTTAGGTATAACCCTCTCCAGTCTCGCCGAGTCCCAAACCCAACTTGGGTCAAAAAATATGGTTTTTATTTTTTTATTATTTGTGTTATATGTATAACTCTGTCTGCATATAACCATTATGTAATTGCATTAAAACTAGAGACGCGCCGAAATTCGATAGAAATATACAGAAATACCGAATGTGTCAACATTATTTTTTTTTTATTTTAAGACGTGCAACAATCTGTTAAATCCCTGTTTTTCCTAAATTGAAATATTATTTTGAATATCGTTGGCAATTATTTCAGCTATGGTTCCATGAATTTGACTTTTTCTTGGGTCTTTAATATCTCACTTTGTATGAAATAAATAATGCAGTAGGTAGGTATTTATTGCACAGTCGTAACCATAGGTATCTGCTACACCATTGCTACTAGACGATATCAAAGCAATTTCCTGAAAATGAATTTTATGCAAAAAGTATTCATATTTTATAGCACTTGTCACCCTGTGCGGTGTGCGGTGCAGTGACGCCGTGGCGTTATTATTTGCAAAATAACTGCAAATCTTCGGATAAGTTATTCATGTAATCCTATGATTGCAGCGGTTTTTTTCTGGAAATTCGAAGAATCTTCTGGTCGAGTTGTCATCGTAGGTAGTTCCATGACTTTGCTTCACTATGTCAATTAACGGACCGAGTTCTGTTTTGAAGCGATCTTGAATAAAATTAGTTTATTTCTTGTGTTTTGGTGAGTTTTTCCTGCAGATTGGAAATTATATTAATTTAATGTCCAATCTGCAGGGTATTATATTAATTTAATGTCCAATGTGCAAAAGGCGTCACATCATATTAATACCTACGCGTTTGAAGTAAAGAAATCCCAAACTCCATCAAATCAGCCGATGTTGCCAGTATTGACACTACGTCTAAATTGTTTAGCTAAGCTTAAGCAAGAAGCGTTTGATTCAGAAAGAAATGTGCGTGTCTTAGCATCGATCATCGTCATCAAAGGTTTGTGGCTAATTTGTATTGCTGTTGCGACTCAGTTGGTCGGAGAGCAGATATTTCATCCTTTGTCAGTTCTTCTGCCTTTACGATTGCTTAACTTTCTCCTTTCTAGTACCGTAATTAGAGACATACCTAATAGAAAGACAACAGGTAGGTGTGTGAACTGGCTTATTAACTCGCTGGGGGCTCAAGAGTTTAATAAAACTATACTACACCAGTCTTTGCACGCTCGATTTGCGCATGGCATGGCAGACAGATTTTCAGCAGGATCTCATGGTCAAGTGGTGACAACAACTGCCCCAACATAACACTGAACAGGTAAGTACCTACATAGTTTGTGGAGTGGACGGAGAGGTATCAAGACGTTCTCACTTTCCGGTTGACACAGGTCCTCACCGGACTTGGTAAATTTAAGAGGTTTTAAGAGGTGCACAGGATTCAGGAGAAAGAGGGTTAACCATACTAATACCATGGGTAACTGAATGAACATAGGTGAGGATTTTCTGTTTGGTATTCCGGTTTGAGAGCAGTGGTGATGTAATAAATTGCACAATGCAAAGTGCCTGGCTGGGTTTGGACACAGGACCTCGTGCAACTCGTAGGTCGACACCGTTATCATTGGGCCAACTCTCCTCCCTCAATGGTTTGGTGAGCTCGCCTTTGTAATCCATCCATTTATTTTATGTGTTATAAAAAAAATTAAGGTCAATATTATTATTATTAGTATTGGTCATGTTCTGTGTGATATTGATCAGATGCATTATTTAGGCACCGCAGTTATCTCTTTGTTGATGTCTTTTTTTTTACCTATCTACTTTTGACGTGCTCTTTCCGCACATGACCCTGACAGGTACCTATCTGTGACCCTGATAGTAGGTATTTTAGATACCTATACTTATCTGATGTTAACGAGATGTTTTAAGATTGATAATAAGTATTGTATCATGAAAGAAATTGCTGTGTGACGATTAACATTTTTCTAGTTCAGACTGAGATATTACGGAGGCTCGATTCCGATTACGAGCAAAAAAATCAAAGGTCCGACCTTTGATTTTTGATTTGACTAGACTAGACTTCCGATTGACTTTGTACTTTTGATTCCGAGAAATTTTAATTGAAATTTATCTACATTCGAGTTACAAACAAATTTATAAGTACCTAAGTATATCTAACACGCGGCAAACAAGTTAAACCGTTTGTTATGGTTACGCTTACGCGCAGCTTCCCAATTCGATTGAAACCCAAAAATCGGTTACCTACTACGCATTCAAGGCCTTAAAGGATTTTAACCGGTTTTCGAGTCTCAATCTAACTGGAGGTCTGCACCTAACCATAGCAAACGGTTCAAGATATTTGCTGCGAACTATCTCTGCATTCAGTCGATTATATCTTTCACTTGTTATTTTATTAATATTTGGCATGTTGTGAGTTCGCGCTTCATTTTAGAGATTTTTATAAGTTTAATTTCCATTATCTAGTTTTATACTTACTTTAAGTCCCTTCACTAGCAGCACTGCAGCAGATCGCGCTAAAAAATAGCGCCTTACATTCCTTCGCAGGCCATGTATATCTAGCTATATCTTGGAGATCCATAAGAATGTCTCCTCCTTTTCTTCCCTAGTCCAATCCCGTAAAGGCTAGTTTACCTGGCTCTTGGGTTAAAAAGCTTAAGCTCTTACAGGTTTTGGCCAAAAATACAGGTTCTTACACCACCTACAGTCGTCTCTTGGACGTTCGGAAATACCCACCTTAAATTATCAACTAAACTCACCTACAAAACTTTTGAAAAACCATCCAATTTATTTTTAACTGTATGTTTAACTTTTCGTTACACAACGTTACGAAAGAACTGAAATAAATGCTTGCGTATCTAAATATAGGTGTATTGCCTCAATTTAGTAAAATACCTACTACAAACCTATTTTTCTGCGAACCAAATAAGATTCATCCAAAGATGCATTCCAACTATTCGGAGAATTTGAAGAAAGTTCCTGGTAAAAATAAAATATTGACGGAGATTTTTGTCGGAAAAACATCAACGTAGATGTACTGACTGAGGTACGAGCGGCATCGACAGTACCAAACGTGCTATATGTGTGTGCCGACGCACGTCTGGACCTGACGAGGGATCTATTTCGGGAAGCCACTGCTTCGTCGAACATACGCGTGAGTCCACCGAGTCGACAGTCCTTTGTCTGATTAAAATCGTATTGGTCGTTACACATTTTAAATACACGTATCCTCGTGCTGTATATGTGTGAATGAAAGTGCGTTCTTGTTTATAAAAGTATTCCAAAATGGGAAATATTGTCAGTAGTGCCCCAACAAGGGAACAGGACGCTGGTAACGTCACGAGTGAAAGTGAAACAATGAATAGTACAAGCAGTTCCTGCGCTGAAACAAATGAAAACGTTGATATGGCTGATGCTGATATCTTGACCGAAAAGGAATCTCGAGCTAAGGCAAAAGAAGAAGAAATGAACGAGTTCAAAAAGCAACTCGACATAAAACGTGAACAAAGAAGACAGATTTTGGCGCGTCACAGAAATGAGAAAGAAGAATTAGAAAAGGCTCTGCTGAATGAAAAGGCAGCAAAACTGGAATTATACGAAAGCAACAAGTTGCTTTGTGAACTGTTATCTAGGAATAATATTGAAATTCCCGATAACATCCTGCATTTAAAAGGAAACAGTGAACTCTCAGACGCTTTGGCGCAAATGAGAGATGAGTTTGATGATTTAAAAGCCAACAACTTGAAACTTAGAAAGGATCTATCCGAAACTAATAGAGCGTTACAGGGAGCTTACTCAGATATTGCAGATTTAAATTTTCAAAACACGGAATCTATAAAACAAATTCGTGCACTAAAAGAAGTTGTGGCAGTCAGCAAAACCATGATAAGTCTACGGGAACAACAATTAAGTGATGTAAGTATCTAGCAAGTACGCATTGAGGTGCATGAAACTCTTAACGAAATAACAATGGCGAAGTAAAACCTAAATTTTTTGAAAGAAAAGCAGAAGAACTAGATATTACAACAAATTTTGATGGGAAGATTAGTTAATTCGTTACGAAAGATACAGACCACAAAAATGTATGCTGGATTTTAGTAGATATTGTCAACTTACTACCAAATAGTTTGTACCTTGGCAATATTTGGTTCACTAACAGACAACAAACCACCTACTTATTACGTACCTACTATAGCTTCCTATAAATCTAGCGAAATACTGTCAGGCGCTTTCCTAGGGAATTTATCCATGTTGGCACCGGATTTTCCCCTTCACACCTATTCTAGATTTCACTGATTAGGGCTTGTTTTTTATCTACTAACATTGTAACAAAATCAGTTTTATGGTGAGAACAACAGACAGACAGAAAAACTCAACTCGGATCTATAATATTAGTACAACATGGATATTTTCATAATTGTCACAACGATCCAAAGCCAAGCCAACGACCTGGAGGCAACCATGCTGCACCCGGTCAGGGACCGCCAAAATAATGCGAGACGCATCATCAGTTACTTGGCGTCTCACGTTTTGACAAAGTGCCAAATCCATATGTACTTCCATAGCCACTTCAACAAACCTTCCTTAATAAATAAGATAGGGCTTTCAATTCTTATAAAGATATTTCACTGACGTATATCATTACGAATGTTTGTACAGTGTAGCATAACAATTTTTATTATGTTTGCACGCTGTTACATAATTCTTTAGGATGCAATGGAATAAACAAAATAACGTGATGTTTTCTTCATCAACTTTCGTATGTTCCAGCTAAAAGAAAAATTAAATGAAATAGAACGCACTCTAGCTGATAGGGAAACAAATCTGCTATCTGCTGATCTAAGGCAGGAATATGAGCGACAACTGCAGAATATTCGTACACTTCGAAGTCTATATGAAGAAAGAGCCCGACTTGCTGAAGTTAGTAGACAACGTCTGGTCCGAGAGCTGGATGAACACAAAGTACTTTATCAAGCCGAAGTCAAAAAGTAAGATAAAAGTTACAAAAAATTTAAGTATATGGACAACTATCTCATTTTGTTTGCTGCTAAAATATCAGGCCATTAACTAATCAATATTATTATTACTTTTTCAGGTGCAAAGACCTCAACACAAAAGTAGAAGAACTTGAGACGAAAATAGATTCTTTAATTGAAACTATCGATAGCAAAAACTCTCAAATATCTTCATGCCAAATTGAAACAAATGTATTGAAAGCCGAAATGGCTGTCGTAAACAAAGTAAGTGTACCGATAGTTTAAATGTTTAGAGCAGAAATTAGTACATGCATACATGCCTACTAAGAATGTTCAATAATTCTCTTTCGATTATTATTTTTACAGCTTTTCTCTCAAGTTCTACTCGGAGATAAAACTAAACAAGATTTGGATACATTGGTTCAACGACTCCAGGACAACCATGGGATATTAACACAGATGGCGGAGAAAGAAAATGGATCTGAAGTTTCGTCGGCTTTGCCCAAACTTTTATTAGAATTAGTCAGTCAGGTGGATGAAAACTCTGGAAATGATGACAAAACTACTAACGATAATGATGAATCACCAAAACAAGAGACCTCAACTTCAGAACAAGAAGAAGGTAACAATCAATTATATAAGGACTAGGTACAAATGTCGTAGATACTTCTTGAATTACAATTTCTCATTCTGCTTTAACTTGTAGACACTCAAAAACCATTGAGTACCACCGCCGAAGAAATAGTGGAGAATCTGCCGAAAGTTTGGAAAGTACTCATGGAACTTCTAAGCCACCAAAATGCACCGGACGGGAACTCTACAGAAAAAGTGACAACGTGTTACAAATCCGTCGAGACAAAATCGGGGCCTGTGTTAGTGCCAAGCGTTAGTCAGACGTACATCAGATTAAAGGTAGATTATCTCATTGCTTCAACAACAATAATTATTTTCTAGATAAACTGAGTCATGGCCGAAAATCACAATGTAAAAATAAACATCTTCATGATCATTATTTTACAGTAAGTACTCAAAAATGCGCAGTTTCAATTCTGGTGTCGAGCCAATTTTTTGTCATCTTCGGAAACAAAAACAGTTATCACACAACTTTCTCAGAATCAGTAGGTAAACAGTTAATTTTATTTTCATTGTTATTAAACTAACGCCAAGTATCATTTCTATTTCAGGATTTGATATTAGAAAAATTGGGTCTAATAAAAGAGGTCAACCGTATGAAACAACTCAATGGCCACTTAGAGACGCGATTAGAAGAACAAGAACGGAGATTGTGTATGGTTACTACTGAGTTAAGCAAAACATGGCATGTTGTGGGTCGATTAAGGAGGCATCATCATCAATTACATACCCATGAAAAAATTCTGAAATATGAATTGCAACAAAAGAGAAAACTTCTAAATGAACTTAAAGAAGAACTTGAATACTGTCGGGAAAAGTGGGAACAAGCCCGCGAAAAGAATACCCAGTCAGAAAGAGACTGGAAAACATTAAGAGCTGAATTTTCAAGTAGGAAAACGAAATCTGGTTCACCATCGTTCAATAATTCAGGAGAAAGTGGATACAGTGACGAAAGACCTTCAGATGAGTCATCTGAATCGAATGATGAAAGTGAATATGTAGCTGAAAAACTGACAAGATGCAAAAGAAAGCAGAAGAAATCATTTGAAACAATTCCTGATTCTAGCACAGATTTTAACTTGGCAGAAAGAGAAGATCCCGCTAGTGATCTGCTAGATGTTGCTGATTTACCATTGGATACTCAAGAGAGTGAAGATAACCATGATCCAACATCGGAACCGAGTAAAAGTGAACGATTTCCTAAAAACGCAATAATATGTGAAGAAACAGAAGATGAGGTCGGAGATATAACGCATGATGACTCCTGTACAGAAGAAACGAATGCGGAAGATACTACCACTGTTAGTCAGTCAATAGACACTACAGTTATCAGCAATAGAGAAAGCGATCGGCAAATAGAGCCATCAACTTCAGATAAATCTCCAACTGGACAACAACTAATCGATCCTGCTGAAATTCTGAGGAATGTTCGTCTCCAAAATGAGAGACTAGCTCTTAAGGACAGGAAATTGAACAATCTGGAAATAGGAACCGCTGCATTGTTACAAAAGACACAGACTACAGCTGAAATAAGTGAGCAATTAAGCAATACTCTGGATCATCTTATTAATCGGCCCACCTCAAGTGATTGTTCAATAAAATCTTACGAAAACAAAGATTGTAAAAAGACAAACACTGAAACTGATGTTGATAGTAAGAAGATTTCGAAGTCTGAAATTATACATAATTTTACAAACGATAATGATATATGTTTAGATAACCCCAACCCTGACAAACCAACCGAATCTAACCAAGGGCCTGAAACTACTGATCAAAATAAGCCAACGACTGATTCTGCAGTAACGCTTCCAGTAAACGAATCACAAGCTCCAAATAATCTTCCTGATTTTAAGGCTATACTAGAAAACGTTAGAAAGCAAAATGAAAGACTTGCAAAAAAAGATGAAAGACTGCAAACCTTAGAGAACAGCTGTTCAGAAGTAGTTAAAACTATAGCTAACACCCTAAATACAGGTGACAAAATTATTGAAAAACTCGATACCCTTCATAATGATCATCAAAAGCCCAGTAACAGTTGTAAAGACGAAGTCGGTGAACCAAAAGACGATAATTCAAGTTCCGATAAAGAAGACTCCATGCCGTCAACTTCAAGTGAAATCGATCATGAGGCTCGATTCGCCGCGCGTGATTTACGATTAAAAACATTAGAAGAACAAACGAAATCACTCGTAAATAAAGTGAAGAAAACAAACTCGAAAGGCGTGAAAATTCACTACAAATTGGAAGAATTGCACAACATTTACGGATCTGAAGGTTCCCGGGCTGGAACGCCCTCTGAAGAAAATGAAGACAAGAGCAATGGCAGCGAATCTCCTGAGGAATGATAAAATTTTGATTTCTATAAAAAATCTATGTACCTTACTAAAATAATTCGATTTTATATAACATGTGAAACTATTAAATTGTAAAGAACGAAAACACAAATTAAGAATAAATGTATATTTTTCACTAATTCAAGTGTATTATTATTATATCACATTAATTATAAACATCGATCCGATGGGCTTGAATGACGCCCACGTTTTTGGTACATCGAAAATCGAAACAGTAGTACAAATAGCGACGACATAAGACCTAATACTAAAACATTGAAGTACTAAAAGTAAAAAAGAGTAACTTAAATTAAACATTTAAATTATTTTTTTTTACACTGGGTCCTAATGATCTTAAATATACCTAATACATGGGCTTTTAAAAAGCTCACTCAGGTACATGTGCTTCGATAACGTGCAGAATACATAGACCACATTGTCATATTTTAAAATCTTATTTATTAAAATCACAACACCTAAAGCAAAAGGTGCAATATCCATACATACTATCTTAACTTCTTACGTGTTTTCATACGTCTATGTATCATCTACACATTAAAGCACATCATATTGACATCAAAATACATGAAAATCAAAACACAGATGAACATTCAGCCATCAACTATAACATTATTGTTGAACGATTTGTTGTCAATGCCTTCTCTAGCGCTCCTGACGTCAATAGAACGAACACTATCTTCTAATACTGCAACGACTACTTTATCTCTCTGTACTTTCTCCAAGTCCTTTCCTGGAGGTGAACTGTAGACACGCCATGCCAGGAGTGAGAGCAATAGCATCTCGATCATCATGACGCTGTTGTGGACAACTGGAAGAGTAGAAAAATATGTTAATATCAGCACCGTTCATAATAAACAAGGTTTGGAAGTTGAATAATTTTTAATTGTGTTAGAAAATACCAGAAATATAATGGCAAAAGATCAACAGTAAAACAAACAATATGATGACAAACAATAACTTTGTCAAGTTTTATTAATACTACATTCTTTAAAATCGCATAAGTATATCGACATGTTCGGTTCAAAGGACTACAATGACTATTGTATTGTATTGTTGTATTGTTGTTGTCGAGTGAATTCTTAGATAGAGAACGTGTGACTATAAAAAGTGAAAATGGATTCTATTTCCTTTGAGGAATTGAGGATTTTCTTAAAATTATTAAGGTAAAAGTACAAAATACAAGGATAGCCTGCAATATTCACTTCTTTTAAGTTTTAGTAGGTCAGTATTGGGGTCTATGTTCATTTTTGCGACTACAACAAATATGGTTTTATCTTTTGCTATATGCAGCTCAATAAAACCTTATTCGTTAAGGTCACAATAATATTTTAATGAATATTAATAATATATAATTTACTGTCAGGTTCCATCCAAACACTGACCTGTAAAATGCCCCTAGCATTCACCTTAAGGGACAGATCCTTGAATATTTATGTCCTAGTATACTGCACTACTGCTTTAAACATATAACCAAAAGACTTACTATAAACAAATACGGCAGGATGTAGGTTCAGGACGCACGCAAAGTTCGCAATATCGGGCAACGACTTGGCCAGTCCACACTGCAGCTTCACAATGATTAGCACCAGTTGTATTACTAGGAACCTGGGCCTGGGCGCGCGACCCACTGTCATGGCAGCTCGCACAAGCATCACCACGCCCCACATGCCAGACAGGATGGATGCAGCGATGAACGGTTGGAAGTATACGAAGTTACGGTGATATAACAACTGGAATTCAATAAATGGATTATGAGTAATTTACTTCAAGTTTATCTAGGACATTACTGACACCCCGTGCCTCGTAAAGCACGTAAGGCTGTTAGTCTCGTTTATCATTCGTAGATCTTAGACAAGTAGTCAGACGCCAAAAATTCTGACCGTCAAATCTATTCAAGGAGCATCATGTTGTCAGTAACTGGATTATGGAGGTCTGATAGGCAGTCGCTCCATCCATGTAAGACGCAGGTATTCAGCCGCATGCAGTTATACTGAAAGCCGACAAATTTCCCCAGCCTTTTTTTACCAACAAGCTTGGGTGTTGGTAAAAAAAGGCTGGGGAAATTTGAGCTACTGAAATAGAACAAATCCACTACATGGCCTAACCATTGCAATCACCAGAATTCGGAACTTGCAATGAGAAATGACGAATGAATGATTGTGGTTGATGATACTGAACTTCAGTGAAAATGTAAATAAATGTAAGTAAATAAATTATTAATGAAATTTGTAAAAGAGTGGGTTAAGTGGCATTCTTGTCATCATGCAACAGTGTCTAGGGTTCATCTATATGCATCTGGCTAATATATAATGCTTGGTACCGTGAGCCACATAATGATAGTTTTTTTCTCTTTTTAATTAATCTTATATGTCTACATGTTGTTTCTGCATTGTGTGTGTCTATATGTCAAATAAAATCTTTTTCTTTCTTTCTTTTTCTTTCGTAATGAGAATTGTGAGAGTGACTCCACATGTCTCTCATTTTGCTTCTACGATTGGTTAAACATCGCACAGAAGACTGCCTTAGCTTATGATAATAATGATACAAAAAAGTCCGATCACAAAAAAAAACAATGAAAGCCAAATATTGATTAAAAACTTTTTCGATTCCATTAATTTACATAAAATTATAGACATTTGTAAGAACTTACGTATTCTTCCGACCAGAGAATGACGATGATGAAGTAAATAATTCCTTGAATTATCGGTATCTGAAGGACTAAAAACCGCAATCGCATCAAAGTTTGCCTGAAAAAAGAAAATAAATAGGTCAAATAAAATTGCAAACAATTAAAATAGTAATAACATACAATTACATTTCCGTGTAAACTATCAGGTAGAGCACCTATTAGGTTGTATATAATTGTGTTTATACAAAGTGATTAAGTATAGTGCAATTAGGGCCGTATAAACAAAAAAATATAGTATAGTAGTGTAGTAGTAGTGTAGTAGATAGTATACTCCTATGTAAGTAAATATTTTGTTAAGCCCGGTACAGACTACAGTATGAATTTCCTGTCCATATTGTAGCAATGTATCATGCAATGTAACAGACAGTGCCGAATTTAAGCATAGGCAATATAGCCTATGGGTCACATTCACACCACAAAAAAAAAATGAAAGCAAATCGATAAAGGCTCAGTAAAAAAACAATTTAGCTTTTAGGCACCCACTAATTTAATTTTGAATAAATTTAGTGTTAGCCAACTTATTTAGTTGGCTTTTTCTTTACCTTGACTCTAATAGAAAATTTCTCTTTAAAAAAATATTAAACAATTCCGAAACTTTTCTTTCTCCTTCGGAATGACTTGGATCTTTAGAAACATCTTTAGATACACAGAAAAAAAGTGGTGGTTAAGTGTTTTTCTGAATGTATATAGCATATGTAAATCATTAATGATTTAAAGGTCAGCGAGGCTCTATCCGGACGCAGCTGACCGGAATCTAAACTCATATAATAAAGAAGTAAAGTTTGTTTTTATGTTTTTTTGTTTGTAGAGGGTAATCTCTGGAACTACTGGTCCGATTGGAAAAAATTTAGCAACAATAGAAAGCTGCTTCACTCCTGAGTGACATAGGTTATATTTTATGTACGCGGGCGAAGCCGCTGGAAAAAACTAGTTAAATATATAGATATTCGTTCACCGTCCAAGCTGCCGTACGAGTATGTGTGCATTCAATTCCGGACAAATGCCTTAACTTTTAGCAGTCTATACCTGGCTTAATGGTTGCTAGACCCTAGACTCACCCACATACGCTTTACTACGAACAATCTAAGCTTTCTGTGGTAATTCCTTTGGTAATTATTTAATCCAACACACCCACTATACTATGAAACACTAGAACTTTCATTGTCAGCACTTCAATAAATGAATTTATAAGTAAGTACATGAAATTATAACAATTTTACCAACTGGAAATAACTAGGTGCGCCACAAATAAGTGAAGGACAATTGGCAGCTATCATCATTAAAAAGTCATCAATATAGGTACATATTTAAGCTAAAATTAATAGCTTTTACCAAAATTGCCTATTGGCCCAAAAAGAGTTTGGCGAGTATTCATTGGTAGGTAATTGAAGCAAACTTTGGTTGCTTGCACAAAAAAGCATGAAGCAATGGTGCTCCAATTACCAATTGAAGCATTGGTATAATTGTAGGTTTACGAATTCTCCGTTTAAAGTTTTCTTTTTCAAAAAATGTAGGTACTTAAAGAAGAATTTAAAGAAGGAAAATCTAGCATAATCACAGAACAGATAAAGATCTGTTCTGTGAGCATAATCAGCCTTATTGTCCTACTGTAGAGACTCCAGCCTCCTCTCTAAGTAAGGGAATATTTCAGAAGCTGTACTATTACTACACTATTATTGCTATAGGATTGTATAGGATGCTGGTGATAGCTCTCGGATACATATAATATAGTTTATCCTTTTCTTCCCACCTCAAGGTCAGGTTCTACTCATTTTGATTATTTTTAAACTCGCGAATCTCACCGTTAACTTACAATTTTAAACGTGTATTTAAATTCAATTACGTGCCGGAAATATTTTAAAGTTACAAAAATAATGAATATTGTTTTTTTTAAAAAGGGCCTCTAAAATCATGAATTGTCATAGTTTTTTTATATATATACTTAAATTAAACCACTGTTAGACAGAGACGGAATTCATACAAAATACTCAGTAACTACAATCGATCCTTAAATATGCATATTTTCATCCTATTCCACCTTAGAGAATTTAACTTATATTCTACCCATGCTATGTACAAAACACTCAAGACTGCCCACCAATATTCTTCACATTTTATCTCGTCATAATAAATAGTATTTATGCACGTAAACAGTTAAGGTGTCTGCACACAGCGGGCGCGGCAGTTGTAATGTACTATAGTGTTTTCAGCCTATGATGAGTTCCCTGACAGTTCTTGTCTGACAATTACAGTGGTGTGACCTAACGAAATTTAATTGATTAATTGATTTTTGTATAATATCGACTCAGTTGGAAAGAAAGTAAAATCGGATTGCTAATTTTCGATTGTTTTTCCTACTAATATCCTATTCCATTATATGTTCTAAATATGAAAGTTTGTGGATGTGGATGTTTGTCACTCTTCCACGCAATAACTACTGTACGGATTTTGATAAAACTGTACAGTAATATATGTGGCTTATAAATTACAATAAGACACAGGCTACATAACATCATGGGAGCAGAGCGAAAACCTGATATAACGCCGGCGAAACCGCGGGGGACCGCTAGTGATGAATAAAACGCAGAATGTAATTTTAATAATTTATTTACTCTTCACTGTCAGAACTTGATTTTTGATAAGAGCTTATATCCATATCGGAAGGATACCAGGCAGACGCACTCTTAATGACGCGACGCGGTCGCGATTGCAAGTTGGCCATTCCGATTCATAAATTTTTTGTCGATTAGTGTCGATTAGGTAGTGTCAATTTCTATAGTCAGCAGTTCCGTTCAAATCATTACACATTTTCAAAATGTATACTTTTTTTATTTTATATACTTACTTAATTTTATGTACTCAAATTATAATCACGATAATTTACTTTGTAATTTACAAAAGACAGTATTTTTTTATCATTCAATTTGTAACTATTTTGCCAGTTAATTTTTTTTTTTTAGTCTAAAGTAATATGCGTGCCACGGAAAAAAATGAACTGTCAGGGAACTCATCATAGGGCGTAAAAACTATAGATAGTACGGACGACGCGACGCCACACAGAGCCGTCCCGCTCGACGCGACGGTAACCTCGGATCTGTATGGCGTCGTCGCGTCGCCGCCCAGTCCCGCCGCGCCGCGCCCGCTGTGTGCAGAGACCTTTAATTACCCATCCATTGTGACTTTTTATTAAAGAATAAAAAAAAACATCAATTCATTGATCAATATTCAATAACGCAATAGCTATAATACGAGTAATTGCTCGTTACCTCGTTACCTACTCATGACCAATACAATATTATTTATGACTAACTGGAAACAAGTAGTAAATAATAATAATATAGTAGGCAATAAAATATGGATATTTTTCTGTGTTTATGACTTGGGTTATTTTTTAACCCCTCAAGGAATAGTTTTATTATTGTTGATAGGTTTACGCTTGACCGCTATCTCACTTGATGGAAAGTGACGATGCAGTCGACTATCTAGCGTTTTCACTCTATACTTAAAGATTCCCGGGTTGTTGCCATCAGGAAACACAGACTCCGGGAGTGATTTCCACTCAGCTGTACAATAATGAATGTGTTCCCAAAACGTTTTGTGCATATAAGTGGGCTGTCCCGATGTACGATGTGAAGTGCTAGACGGAATTAGACTATGCAATTCCGACGCATGTTCCCCGAAATACAGCCGGTAGAATACCAACAGGCTAGCAATCGGCGCAGATGCTCAAGGCTTTCGAGTTGTTTATCGACAAGTGCGTCTTTTTTTTTGTTTCCAATTTTTTTTAAAAATTACTATTAAATTTTCTCGCTCAGGGTCTAGTGGAAGGGAGTATCAGACTTTTACAGTATTGCCAATTGCTTTTTGCAAACGTCACAGTAACTCTTTAGAACAATCCCGCAGCACCCCATAAATCCTCTTGGTCAAAGTTTCTGGATACACTATTTCACATGACCCTCTTCAAAAGTTATGCCTTTGGTGAGAATAGTTATCTGTACAGACAGTGCCCACTATTCTATCCAACTATTAACTCTTCCTTAATGGACTTTGCCTGGTTCACCACTAGACATCTCTTATATGGTGGGCAAATCATCCAATGACATCTCCCGCCTTTGGGCAGAACAGGTGATAGTATCAGACTTTTACTGACTAATAACCTTAAAACTAAGGCAAAGACAGAGACGGGTTGGCCGTTTCCGTCTTTGCTTTAGTTTTAGGGTTTGGTGTTCCCATGGCCTCAGGAGCTAACCACTCCTTGAGGTAAAACAGTAACGTGACGACTTGGGCTCGGTCCGGACGGTTACCGGTAATAATATGAATACATAATATACATAAACTGACTACATAAGTTCCAACACGATCCCATTGTCATTTTGCTAAAAAAAATGTAGTCAGTTAATTCATAATGGCCGATCATTGGTCGGTTAGTGGTCTCAAAATAGAATTGTGGTACGAGCTGTCTTGTAACGAATTAAAAGCAATCAGCATAATGACGTTCTAACGGTAAAACACTGATCAAAAGAACTATCAAAATGTTAGCAGATTACCGCATACGTCACACATTAATTTGTCAATAGGTACGAGATTACTATTCTATGCCATTTCTTTGAATAAAGTGTCAGTGGTTGATAATGGGAAAGTTATAGTGACGCCATTATATTTGTAGATTCCCAAACTTGACAAAATCAACAATTATGAAATCAATAATAGACTATTCTCGATCATTCTCCGATTTGGCGTTCTTTGCCTAATTACCGTAACCTTTTTTTTATTGTTTTGTTTCAATTTGTTTCGATCGATTCCTGATAGCATAAGTTTAAACCTTAGTGGTTTTTTTATTGCTATTTAACCTAAATAATCCTGTAATCTTTGTATAAATCTATACATATAATAAAACAGTAACGAAAGAAAAACTGTACATTGAGAATTTTCTGGAAAAAATGAGTGGATTTTGTTAGAAAAACGTAACTGATGACAAAAAGTGACTTTTTAGAATTTTTGTCTGTTTGTCTGTTTGTCTGTGCCTATGGTACGGGTTGGCGCCAAAACTACTGGATAGATTGATTTGAAATTCAGCAAAAATGTTCTTTGTAAACCAAGGAAGGCTTTAGGCTACATATTATCACGCCGTAAGTTATGGGAGGTAAGCAATATTGAATTTAAATGGTGCAATGGATGCAAGGGTGTAACTTTTTTTCCGTGGGCCGATCGACTCAAAACTTAGCATAAACATTACCCTAAATTAGTTATCCAGGATGCCATATTTATTTTTTCAATAGTACCCCCAGTGCAAGATTTAGGGGATGTTAAAGTTTGTATGGGAGAATCTTATTGCTTGGGTTAATTAACTTGAAACTTGGCACGTAAATTTATTTAGGTAAATAATAAAAATTACCATTATTCATTTTTCAAAACTGCATAATTTAGGCAAAGAAACATAGTTTAATGAATATTAGTAGTATAAAGACATATTTTAAAAAGCGCCATCTATGAGATTACACAAAAATCAAATCAAGTTACATTTTGACACTTTTTGGAAATTAATAATTTTTTGACCATGTTGGTAAGGTTAGCAGTTAGTTATTCTTAAAATTCATAGATGGTAGTGCGCATTTTCTTCATAAAAGTCATCTCACGACATATAGGTCGTGTTCAAGATTTCATAGTCTCTTACTGCGCGCTCGAATTTACTCACAACTGGGAATAAAAAATGAAAAAAAAAACAAGCCCAAACAGAGCAAATGTTACTTACTTATTTATTTTTAGGGAAATATCTTAGGTAGTGGATGGTTCGTTTTACGAAAAAATGTGGGTTAATATTTAATACATAATTTAAAAAAATAGTTTATCTCTTTAATGGTGAAACGGCGTTCTCCATGTTTATATGAAATGTCTTATTCTTATTCCAACGGTCTAACGGATTTATTTTGCAACGCAACCTAATCTTTCAATGTTATTTATATACGTACAACGACATCTACTGACTCAAATTAGTACAAACGAAAATATTACATTAACAAAATAATATTATTTTTACCTCTCGACTACCGTAATTACAGACACAATTAAACGACAACAGTTGTACGGAAATTTGTGTCCTCTTGGGACTTAACTAAAGAGTTTTACGAATAATCTATACATATAGGTAATTATAATAAAATCGTAGGAAAGTCAAAACTGTTCATTAAATATTTTTTAAAAAGAATACTTGGGAAGTGATCTACAATCGATATCGAAGCCAAAAATATAGTTTTTAGAATTTTTGTCTATTTGTCTGTATGTATGTCCAGGCTAAACTCAAAAACTTACTTGAATATATATTTATGCATACTGCATGGATTATCTTCAAATTTTGCTTGAATAAAGGATGGGCCAACATATAGGCTACATATTATCACGCTATCACTTACGGGGGAGGAGTTGTGAATACTTATTTTTCTTACGCATTCTGTGACAGTGTTTAATCTAACGACGCATATTTAAATGTTGTTTTTGAGTAAGCCATGCTATTATCTGGCTTTACACTATAAATACTACGACATTTAAGTAACTTGGGCAGAGAAACGTAGTTGAATGTAGTAGCATATAGAAAATTTTAAAACAGCGCCATCTATTTGATTTCATAAAAATCAAATTCTTCCTAAACGTGGTATCGTATATTATTTATTTTTTACTATAAGCTTTATTGTACACCTCATAATGTGGACAGGATATACAAATACAAAATCGCACAGGGCAATATATAGGGCAGGGTATAGTTCGTTTTGAAAAATTCAAGTTCCAAAAAACCCTCATAATCTTGAGCAGAGTTGAGCAAGACTATTAAAAAAAATGCGGCGTTAAATATTACAAAAAAGTTATGTTCATTAAAATATCGCCATCATCTGTCTGAAGATTTTCTGCGAGCTTTGAGGCTTGCTACTGGAGACGAAGTCGATGTTACTGATGATCGTGTGCTGAACACCTGTCTCAGTTCACTTCAAGATGTGGACATTTCTATCGGCGGTAATCCACTGATCTAATATGGATTACTAGCTCCCCAATCGTCACCGTATCAAGAGTTCTCTTCAGAGCAAAAACGGATTTATAACACCGTCCTTGAAAGCGTTGTGCAAAACCAGGGCAAAATGTTTTTCTTGTGTTGCTCATGTTGGGACAGGAAAAACATGGCATACTTGCAGAGGTCAGGAGACAAGGCAATATTGCTATTGCTGTCGCGTCGTTGGTAATTGCTGCCACACTGCTGCCGAGTGGCAAGACAGCACATGCCATCTTCAAATTCCCATCGATTTAGAGAGCGTCAAAACGCCTGTTTGTGGTGTGTCACGTAACAGCGATAAGGGACACGTGCTTAAGGATTGCTCTTTGATCATATTGGGATGAGCGTATTATGGCCAATAGGAAGGCAGTTGAGGCCGAGGACAGAACCCTGCAGAACATCCGCGGGAACGAACATTTGATGGGTGGTGTCACAGTTTGTTCAGTGGCGATTTCGGGAAAACGCTTCCCGTTTGCTACATTGAAACCTTGGCTTCGATCCTGTTGGGTTCCTGCAGTTGCTGCCGACTGCTGGAAGCGCAGGGAATAGTGCGCGCCGTCGACGACTATTGAATGGGTGGACAAAGAGCTACCCATTGCTCGGCGGTCATAAGCCCGCGCCTACTGTGGCCGTAAATCGGGATTGGAGACACGGCGGCGGTAGCTGCGGCTTGAGCGCCTTTGCTTTTGCCTGATGCAGTCGACCCCCTTTTTTAGCCGCTAGCATTACTGCTTCGCAGAAGGAGGCGACCGCCTGCCACTCTTCTTTGCTCCGGATCATGGCCTCTGCCAAAGTCCGCTGCAAGTCAAAGCCCACTGCGAGAGAGGTGGACAGGAGGTGCTTCCAAAGTCTCTCGATAGAGCGTTAGCCAGCTTAGAAGAATTCGTTTGCTGTGTGTACGGGGACAACAGTCATTTACCGCACCAGCAGAATTTCTTGAGTGTGTGAGCGGGCCATTTTGACGTCCAAATATGATCAGGCTTCAGCAATTAACGAATACATTCTCTCGAAAATTGAGGGAAATGCAGTGATCTATACCTCAATAAACACTGTTGTCGAGCAAGATGACGCCACACATTATCCCGTGGAATTTTTGAACTCCTAGCCAGCAAGTGGACTTCAAGCGCATACCATAAAGCTGAAAGTCGGAGTCCCGATTATGCATTTTTGGAATTAGCTATCTCCTCCAAAGTAGTGTAATGAGACCCGTCTTAAAGTCATCTCGCTGCACAGACACATCATTGAAGCAAAAATTCTTACGGTTTATGGCGAAGTCGAGGCAGTATTTATACCTCATAACTTCCCGTTCCAGTTCAAGCGCGTACAGTTCCCCGTGAGTGTTTGCATCGCGATGACCATCAATAAGTCGAAGGGGCAGACACTGAGTGCAACGGATGTCAACTTCAGGACGAGTTGTCTCTTACGCGGGCAACTGTATGTCGCTTGCTCCCGCGTCACCAGTCCTGACTCTCTTTACATTTTGGCTCTTGGCAGTATAACTACCATCGTAGTGTGGTGGCGGAGTGGTAAAGGCTCCGACTCAGTGGTGGCGAAGTAGTAAAGGCTCCGACTTACAAGTTGTAGGTCTGTCGTTTAAACCCAGCCAGGCGCATTACTTTGTGTATTTTATTTCATAACCACTGCTCAACGGTGAAGGAAAACATTATGAGGAAACTGTAACTGTGAATGTTTTAGAACCAAAAATTCATCAAGTGTCATTCACCAAACCGCATTGGACTCGCGTGGGGGATTATGGCCCATTCCCTCTCCTAGAAAGGAGGTCTGTGTCCCAGCAGCGGGAACTTTATAAGGCTGATGCAATGCTATTTTAAAAGTTGTTTACTTATAATGCTATGCCATTTGATATACACTGATCATACACTGCCATGTTAGGTTTTTTTGGTGCTGTAGAGCCTTCACGCAGACAACGTCGCGGGCAGCAGCTAGTGACAAATAAATAAATAAAAAAGTCCCATTAATCAGAAAACTATCAGTAATTGTTCGATGCCTCATAAATTATTGAATTCGCACCTTTGATTAGATTGCTATTTTAATTTATTTATGTCAAAACAGTGAAAAATAAAAAATGTTACGGTAATTATGCAAAGAACGCTGAATCGGAGAATGACCGTTCTGACACTATCGTGGTAGCCGTCTTGATCCTACTACGATAGTGTTAGAACTATCTAGAAAGTGGCTGCATTTATTATTGCACCCATATCAAATTGTTTTGTTCAAATCGCATTCAAATGAATGCTGAGTCATAAACATTCGACTTACTTGTGAAACTTCGGCCTCGGTATAACGCAACACGGCCAGCAGCAGCATGGCATCACCCTCGTCTCTAGGTCAGCTCCACCGGCGCTTCTGTAAACATTACATGATCAACTTTACTATAATCCTCTTCAAAGAAATTCGATTCTATATTTCTTTGACAGACCTGTCAGTCTAGTAGTTAGTGACCCTGACTGCTATGCGGGAGGTCGTAAGTTCGATTCCCACCCAAGACAAATGTTTGTGTGATGAGCACGATCATTTGTTCTGTGTCTGGGTGTAATTTATCTATAATATGTATGTATTTAGAAATATATGAGTATGTTTATCAGTTGTCTAGTACCCATAACACAAGCTCTGCTTAGCTTGGGACTAGATGGCGTTGTGTGATAGTTGTGGACATATTATTATATTATTATTATTATAATAAATAATATATTAGTATAATCCTCTACTACGATATTCGATTCTATATCGTACTTGTTGCACCGAAAGTACTCTATATCCAATAGTCATCTGTTATCGAAATACTGTAATCCTCGGGCGATTTGCGTACGATAAATTTATCATCAATATCAAACGATGTTATCGCTGTATGCTGCTTAGCCGGAAAAATGCACTTAATCCAGTGTCTGGGCGACTTTTTTTTACAGTGGATGAAACGTAAAAAGAAAATGTGATATTTTTAAGTCATATGCCAAATCATTGAAATTGATCACTTCAAGGTATGGCCAAGTTAAATTAAACAGATCCTGAGAAGTTCGACGATATTATAATCTTTGTTTGGCCTACTTTCTTTAGACCTTTAATAGAAATCCTACATCAATAACATGGTTAAACGAGGATTGAGGAGTTTTTTTTTTGCCTTTTATTACAAAATTTTAGTTAATTCTAGTTGAAGTAAAAACGTTAGGGTTTAATATAAATTTGCCAAATATATTGTTTTAAGTCAAATAGTTTACAAGAGAAACTATTTTCTTTCTAATTTTCATTGTTAGAAACAATTCGCCTTTTTTTCTATTTACCACTACTCACATACATCACACAGTGAAACAGAGATAAACGAAATTGAAAAACTGTATTCTGATTAAACTTTTTTCGTACACGATTCGTACGTAAATTATTTTTTTAAATATCTTTTTTTGTTCACTCTACCTAATTTCTTCGATTTGACAGTTCGACGTGACGTCACAACATGGCCATCGATCCTATTCTCATTTGGAACGGGTTGTAATCAATTTCTATGATTGGGCCACGAGCCCACGACATGTATAAAAAAGTTTACCTGTTAAAAAATTAAGATCCTGATTTTGAAAAAAAATAAGGTGGATTACAACAAGTATTTTAGAACCCACTACTATCTCCAATTCATTGAAAAATTCTTTCATTGTTGGAAAGCTATAGACAAAATTATAACATCACGCTATGACTAATAGAAGCGGATTAGTTACCAAGGACACGGTTCAAACCGCGGGGGACAGAGAGTAATGTTTACAAACCACAAACAAACATAATATTTTTTTTAATTTCATTTACAGTAAAAATAATCCTAGATTTTGATGATTTTAACACCCCAGTCACGGGAGTAACTATTTCTGTGAAATAAGCTTCTGAAAGCAAAGCCAAGGCTTCACTTTCAGCGAAATCAGACTAATCCGAGTCAAGACGCAGTACAAAACCAAATACTTTGATTCTTTCTAAAAAAATAAGAACTCAATTCGATATTAAAGCACATTGCAATGTCTTTTTAATAAACGGTATATATCTCTTACTAGCAACCGGCCTCAACTTCACACGGGTACTGATATTGAATATATTATGCATGTATCATACACATAAACCTTCCTCTTAAATAACTCTATCTATTAAAAACCGCATCTAAATCCGTTGCGTGCTTTTAAAGATCTAAGCATACCTAGGGACAGCATTAAGCAACTTTGTTTTATTCTTTGTAGTGATACCGAGCGCAGCACATTTCTTCCTTCCATGCATGCCAATCACATGCGTCAACCAATCCATTACGGTTCTAGCCCTCTTCTAACACATTACTATGTGTATATGCCGCTGATGCTTCAGCAGCATCTATCCAACATTCATTCGGTCTTCGTATTCTATTCCTAATTTTATCATTTGCACATTTGTGGTTATATTTCCTTTATGGTTATGGCACTCACTCCAGGATCAACAATGGCCTTCGAGATTTTTAAAAGCAATGTAGGTAATAAAAACTACAGTATTATTAAATTCAATTATTAACTAAGTGCTCCTTATCGTAAAATCGTGACACATTTATCAAGTGTATTTGTTCGTGATAATTTACTGTGTTTTATTGTGCAGAGTTTATTAATTATTGTTATAAAATGTTATGAACATGTTCCTGTTAACTTAAAGCAAATATTACTGCTATCTTTATTCAGATTGATGATTGATAAGAATACAAAGCAAATAACGCATGATGATGATACAACGCGCATTGTTTTTTCTACTCAACCTATGCGATAATTGCCAAAAAATTATACTTCAAAGAGGATATTATGAGATCCTTGTTCTCCTTATACAATGGTACCGGCTGTCAACAGCCAATACTTTCACAGTACCTTGAGGTAGCTTCGTATAAGAGCTATTTCAAATAGTTTAGCCACTAGACATAATTTTAAACATGCGTGTTGATGCTTGTGTGGTAATCAACATCGAAAACCTTGCAGACAAGACGCTACTGGAATTTCTGTCGACAATTGGCCTATAGAACATTATCGTCATTGAACAAAGATATAATTGTAAGTAGGTAATGGATTTGCTAAGTAACCTAACGAAACTAAGATTGGAGATGTAGAATTGTACATTGTAGGTAAAGCATGCGTAAAGGAATTGACAATCAAAAATGTGTGTTTTCAGACGTAATGTTTTATACAACGCATAATTATTGTCTTGCAGGATGTTGCAAAATTAATACTTAACTTATTACAACATCCGTGACAAGACATCACAGTTCAGTCCAAGGGTGTTTCCATTTCAACATGGATAAACGGATGAAGTAGTAAACATAGACACAGCTTCTAGCAAGAGCTTATGTAATCTAACAATTTAGCAATATGACCGCTTATTTGCTACTCTTTCTCTAAGATGAAAGATATCGTAGTCAAGCAATAAACAAGTCGTTTTTGACAGTCATCACTTTGGCCGAAGCCGGAAAATATAGAATCTTTTAAATTAGTCACGTTGGATCACGTGACCAATTTGGAAGATTAGGCACTGAATCTTCTTTTTAAATCAGTTGTTGTCTTTTTGCCAAAGTATTTGGGGTTAGAAATGGGGACTAGGACAGAAAGCCATATAAAAAAATACTGGCAGTCCTAAGACACCCTAGTAGTAAGAATTTTTATTCTTTACTCTATGTTTATAATGGTCGTAATTCATATAATTTAATTGTTATCTACAACGAAGCTTTGCGTTTGCTATTAAAGTAATCAAGCCTCACAGCTTCCTATAATCAATGGAGATAGCAATAAGGTTTTCCATGGTGTGGGAACGGGAACGAGATAAAAGTTAATTGCATAAATAGCTACGGCTTATAGTTATCTGCTTGCGTAAATCGTAACAGATATGCAAGAGAAATCGCATGCCAGTACTAACGCATTGACATCGTTAGGCCTAGTACTTGCTTGTAGCAATTTCTTCTATGTCTTGTTACATTCCCTGATGGCGTCTATTACACTTACCTACCTATTCTCTATTATTGTATTAATCGTCAGTTCTAAGTCCAGTCGTTACCCCTGAGTGCTCTTCCTGTACCTTTTTTGGTGCAGTCGTGATAGTGAGACACACAATTGATTTTGTTTTTTTTTTTAGATACTAATTGTTTCTTTTTTTGTTATTTATTTTACCAAATTATTGTGTTTGTGCCAAATAAATTCTTTTTCTTTCTTTCTTTTTTTTATTTCCTTCTTGCTTTCTACCTTTCTTTCTATACATAGTTTGTTAATCCCAGGTTTATATTTTCTAACTGTGTAGTGTACATATTAAATTCCTATACGACCTTATATTGCTCGCTAATATCAAACAATGTTATAAATAACAAACCCAATCATTAATTCCATACTTCCATCTATATTCACGATGATATGAGAACATATCTTGCAGGCTTTTTGTTTAATTAATTCGTCTATACAAATGACGTCGTTTGTTCACATATATTGTGTTCGTTATGTATAAATCCTAAGTCAAAATGTATAACGCCACGCCTATGATACAATTACCTATTCGAATGCCGTATACATAACGACTAGGCAATTTGATACAACTTTTAACGGTAGGTACTAACTAATATTAAAAAAAAAACACTGACGAAGCAGTTTTCATTATCAAATACGTCAACTAAAACTACTAATTCGCATGAAAAAAGTATTTTAGAGATGAGTCAGAACTACAGAGGAATACTGCAAAAATAGTGGAAAAAAAATAAACTAATGCGCGCACCATCAACGATTGCTTCACTGCTTACCATCAGGCGGGATCGCAGTGACGCATTAGTTCATAGCAAATAATAAAAAGTAAGGATTTATTGAATTCAGTAAATTTTATTCAAAACATAATAAATAGTAGTGTCCGTGAAAACTGACGTTTAATAATACTATATATTATTATTAGTTAGGACATTATTGTCTGATTGTTTTATACCTAGTACTTTTGTAAATAATAATTATGGTATATATGAAATACCTTTAATTAAGTAAAATACATTTAGGTACTTTAGCTTCCTAAGAATACTAATTTATACCAACGCATTTTGAAGTTCTAACTTAGTTACCTATTACAAACAGCCAACTTGAACGCAGAGGCTGTTTTTGTCTGCAAGATTTAAAGGAAGAAGTAGGGGAATGACGGGGACTAGAATAAGTGAACAAAGGGAGCGAATAATTAAAATAAACCTCGGGTAGGTTTGTTTTGAAGGGGATTTATTTATTTGTCGGTGCACCTTAAATTTCCTGATAACCAAATACTCATCCTGATAACCAAATAATAATCTTATATTAAAACTCATAATTTATTGTGTGCAAACAAAGATACATTATCAAGCTGGTCAGATATTTAGGTATTTATTTTCATAATACTTCATTTCGGCGTTGACTAAATATTATCTATGCTTTCGTTTACGGTCAACAAAAACATATTTTCCGTTCAAAGTAACGTTTTACCTATCCTCCTTGAATTTGAGTCACCCGCTCTCTTGACGAAATAGGTATCTTAGATTTTATTTGAGTATATTACGATAAAACTATGCAAACGACAATATTTATGACAACAGTAAAATCTCAGATATATTTTAACGAAAGTCAGTTGCTATACAAATTCACATAGCAATAATTGGTAATAGATATTCATAACATTCACAAGTTGTTATATAATTTATGTGATACAAGAAATCTTTCTTTACTGGATTTTTTTAAATTCTTATCAAGTTAAAACAGATTAGTTTGTATGCGTTTAATTTTTCGTCACTGTATAGTTAAAAGACATCAACGACCGATTCTGTGTCAATACAATAAGGCTAATGAATAATATTTATTTTTACAAGTCCCACAGGATATTCAGTTTTTTTTTATATTTTTATCATTACATAGTATAAAACAAAGTTTGCTTTTCCTATGTATGCTTAGATCTTTAAAAGTACGCAACGGATTTTTATGCGGTTTCTTTTAATAGATAGTGATGCAAGAGGAAGGTTTATGTGTATATAGATGCATAATATATTAAATATTAGCACACGTGTGAACCTGGGGCGGGTCGCTAGTTTTAGAAATAAAATCAATATATTTTCATATTTATTTTTGCCATTCCAAGTATAGTTTGTTTATTAATCCTAGACTACGATTTGACAACTTAAAATGTCAAACGCCAGAAAATTGGGAACATATTTCTAGAGTATGACATTCTGAGTTGTCCAATCGTAGTCTAGAATTAAAAAAAACGAACTATAAACGTAAATTGTAAAATTATTAGAATAACAATTAACATGTATGCGTAATTATGTAATTATCTGCGTAAAACTGTTAACTAGTGGTCTGTATTTAATTGAGCTATATAAAATAATGTTTCTTTTTAATTGTTAATCACCAAAGGGCACCAAGTCAGAGTTATATTTTTGTTATGTCATCTTACAATTCTGACGGATTTAAAATAAAAAATAAAAACAAGACTTTTAATAAATCGATATTATGTTTTGTCAATAATTATTTAATAAAAGAATTAACAACGCTCTAAAAATAGCAAAAACCTATTTAAAATACCTGAGTTATTATTGTTAAATATTTAATTGCTTCCTTATTTGGTACAAAAAGCACAAAGGCATTAAGTGACTATAGGAAGCTATCAAGCTAGATCCATTGATTGAATACGAACCTTACGAACTGTTCTGAGCCGCCGCACTCAGCAACGACAAGACAGAAGAAGTGGTAGAGCGCTATCATGACGGCCTCCTGGGCTATGGCTTCGCAGGGCACCCTGGACCTCGGCACTATTAACGTGACGAAAGCTGTCGCTGCCACGATCTGGAAAAAGTAAAAAAATGTGTAAAGTTTTTACCCTCAACGTAGGTACTATCGCGGTCATTTCTGCATGATCAGTGAAAAAACATTTTTCGCTTGAATCAAACCTTTGAATGTTATTTTCGATTGCATGCAAAAATTAACTTAGTGGTAGAAGTGTCTTCGACAGTACATACATGTACTTGCACTGTGTACGGGTACTGATATTGAATATATTATGCATGTATTATACACATAAACTATTCTCTAGAATCACTATCTATTTAAAAAAACCGCATCAAAATCCGTTGTGTAGTTTTAAAGATTTAAGCATACATAGGTAGGAAGCGACTTTGTTTTATACTATGTAATGATGAGTAGGATAACAATAGGACAAAAATATGCATCTTTAAGAAGAGAAAAGGATAGGTTTTCAATTTGTTTTTTCACTGACTGAATATTTCTTTTTGCCGATTGGTTTTTTTTTTCGTTTAATGAACAAAAAAAAAATGTATTGTAAACTAGTGTAATTCTGAAGATTGTATTCACGGATGAAAAGATAATAATTATGAGGATATTATTCACGGATGAACGCAGATGAGGAACCTTAATAGAGTTTATATTCATTGAAAAAATGAACCAAACAATTTTTTTTTCTTACGATTACAACCTTTTCCTATTTAGGTTTAATTCCCTAAATAGATTTCCTGGTTGGGCAATGTATATAAAAAAAAAGTTCCTTGTGAAAAAAGAGTAACTAAAGGCTATTTTATTTTACAAGATTGCATCGACAGTTGATTAATGTAAAGATAATTAAAGTGCAATTGATAAAAAAATCCTTAAGGAAATAAATTAATTCTAAGTATATAGATACCTACGTTGAATTAATTTATTTAACGCTGAACTTTTTATAAACGTAATTGTATCTACGTATTGTGTTATATAGTGTATATAAATGCCTAGTGTACATACAGTATACAATAGGTATATAATAAAATAAACGCATGTCCTGAAAATAGTATAATAAAATCAGCTACTGAATTAATTTCAGCTATTTTTAGAATACCTAGATATTTTTTTATTCCAAAAAGTGAAGAATTATTTTAGGATTAAAAAATTACCTATTTTGATAAATTCTTGATACAATTATCTTGATTGCGTCACAACCATGTTTATAAATACATACTTGGGTACAGTACGGCCGTCGGATCTTGGCGAGTGGTCTGGTGGTGAGTCTCAAGATAGGCTCTGGGAATTTTAGCGCTTGCAAAGTTGTACAAAAGGTTTTAAAAAAATGTATCCCAATAACAGTTTTTAACAGCAATAACAACTACAAATTGTAGTTATCTGTTTAAACCATTCCATTTTTTACTTATCAAGCGGTAAAATTCGCCAAGATCGGACGGCCGTACTGTACCAATAATTGAGGTACCAGTGTAGGGCGACGATTACTTACCTGCAATTTAATAAGAATGCATTATTTCTATTACATTTTGTATATACCTACATACGAAGAATTGCGATAAAAAATTCGGCGTAAAACAATTATTATAAACAACATTTTAGATGACATTTACGTAAATAAATTACACTGAAACTACGTAAGTGATCTTTAACTAAGTAAAATAAAATTAAACAAGTTTTAATGAAAGCCTTAATTTGCAAACTTTGCATAGGAATTACTTGAAGTAATACGTCAAAAGTGTGTGAAAATAAATATACGACAATAGTTTAGTTACTAATAAAAAAGTACCTGCTATTTTTTTAATATTTTAAATGAAATATTTTCTTATTTTGATACTTTTTATAACGTATGTAGCTGTATGTAATTATTTTCGTAGCAAAAAAGTTAGAAAACTAAAAATATAGATAGATACAGTTTATTATACAATTTTTGTTAATTTATTTCTACTCCTTACTTGTTATAAAAGAAAATCCCGACTGCATCTGACTTTTCGCGATAAACTCAAAAATATCGAACGGATACGGATCTATAGGTAGGTACCATGCATTATCCCTCTATGCTTCAAAAATGGGCGCAACTTCATGACGTAGGTAGTCAACAAAAAAGTTACATACGTTTATAAGATACTAGCTTCTGCCCGCGACTTCGTCCGCGGAAAATATATTGTAGTGATAGCTCGGTTAACATCCATGTTATATAAATAATTTATAGCCTATGTCACTCAGGAGTAAAACAGCTTTCTAATGTTGCTAAAATTTTTCCAATAGAACCATTAGTTCCAGAGATTACCTCCTACAAACAAAAAAACAAAAAAACAAACTTTACCTCTTTATTATATTAGTGTAGATTGTTACTAACAAAATATGGACGTCACACGAAATAATTGTTTATTATTAAAATTTTATAAAATGTATTATACTATTATTTTTCTGTCCTTTTCTGTTGTTTTGCAATTTAGCTGTGTATATTGACTAGGTACTTTAACGCGGGCGAAGCCGCTGGCAGAAGCTATATTTTACAAGTTACAATGAGTTAAGACGACAATAGTACACTACAACGTAGATAATTATAGTATTTTTGCTTTGATTCTTCCCTTTCGGAGTGTGAACAAAGGTTTGTTTTTGCCGTCTCTTTACTTTGTGCATAATAATGATTGTTGTACAATTAATTACGTATAATTAGTCATCTGCCGATGCAAGGCTTTCCCACCAGCATCTAAAATCGGTCAAGTACAAGTAACAAAGCATTACAAATCTTTAAATTCTTATTCACAGTCATTGTTAATCAATTGAGGTCTTTTGAATTTATTAAGTTAAAAAAATATATAATTGGTTGATGAAAAAACAGGGAATTCCTATTAGGTAATAACAAGTAATACTTTTCGCGTCAGTGCGCGCGATTAACGCACGACGGCGACGTGCTATACCGCCCGACTCTAAACAAGTGCAGACGTGCGAAGCCACGTTCGTTGCGCGTCAACGCGCGATTCTGTATTACATCAGAATCAGCGTAATTTCGGCTGAAAAACGTTAAATACTGGACATAAGCTTCCCTTTGTCGCCATAAGGGCTGGTTCTGCGCGTCTCGCAACCATCGGATTCCAACGACCCTCACCTGGTCATCATTCTACCTAGTGGTGTTGCGTCTTGAGGTGCGCGATCGCCACTCTGTCTGCACTTTTATTCATATCACTCGATATTTGCAGTACACAACCGGCAATGCAAGAAACTCCATAGAAATTTGCCCCACCCAATAAAAGGCATTTACAATACAGCCGCTCTGACTTAGCGAGCCTGATGTTAAACTTTGTGAACTTCAGCGCTTATGCACTCGTACAAAAATAAAGGCTTAAAAATAAATGCTAATAACAGCTGTTAACAGCAATAACAACTGCTAATTGCACTTATTTTTTACGAATGCACAAGCGCTAAAAAAAGTTAGAACAGCCGTACTGTACAAGAGTGCAATATGCAGCACCTTATTGCATATTTGTTACTGATTTTTTTTTTGTGGTAGGTAAAAATCATTAAATGACGAAACGCAGCGGGAAACAGTGTCAGACTCTAACTGACTAAACAACCTACCCCGTTTCTTCCTTGCCTTCGTCCCAGAGCCCCGGTGTAATGCTTCCGCATCAACCCAAGGCCCCAGGAGGCTTTGACCCTGTAGGGCCCCTAATAAAACATCTATTCTAATGCCTGTAAAACTTAATTATCTGTGCACGTCTCTTTACCCGATTAAAACGACTCAAAATTATAATCTTGGGGTAATATAATTTATTGTTTAGGACTCAAATTAAACTGTTTTGTTATGGACATGCGTACTAAAGAGTATCGCAGATGGTAATCAGAAAAACAGGAAATATCAAAAATTTACAGGAAATAACAAAGCAATATTTAAAAAGGTAGGACCTTTTTTGTGTTTCTCACAATCATTTTCATTTTACATTTTCTGTAAAGGATCATTGTCATTATTACCTTAATAATGGAAATAAATAATTATGGTACTTTATGCGAAGGGTCATGAGGCGTTGCTTCAGCGCCAATGTGAGTTGAGCCAGTTAATCCTCAAGCCAGGCTTACTTCTGCCAACCAGCCAGGCTTTCTTCTTCTCCTTATTTTGGCTTGGTTTATTTCTGGACATCTCCTACTCCGTTGACTACAACATCATTGCTTACCATCAAGTGAAGTGGTAATCACGAGCCCAGAAATAGTAAAAAATTGAATGTTGTAAAAATTATTAAGAAAGTTTATTTTTTTTAATCTGAACAAATCTGGACAAGTGCAAACTGGACTCGCACACCAAGGGTTAAGTACAAACTAACTACAGTTAATAGTTCTATTACCGAATCGAATTAATATACATTTCCAAAATATTGATCAAACTTAAAAAGACAAAAGTCAAGAGATAAAAAAAATACGATAAAATATGCAATTTGTTTAAAAGAAAATATTATCATCAAAATGCAATCTGACGCCCTCAAGTGGTCAAAAAATCTAAAGTCAAACATAGTATAGAACCACAGTAAGTTAACACCAAAATAGTTTACCTAAATAAAAAAAACTAAAACCAGACTACGGAAAAAAGGACACTGAAAACTTTTTCAGCGTCCTTTTTGTGTCATAGTCGGGTTTTAGTATTTTTTAATTTTTTTTTAGTCCATTGTGAGTGTCGAAATGTACTTTTTTGTGGCTTAAACTTGTGTAATCTTTTTTCGTTAACTTAGAAGTTTAATTTTTTCACAGCTTCACGGGTTCGCAGACCTGAATATGTTTTTAATTTCAACTCGATACTTCCACGCGTTCCTGAGAACCATGTCATAACTAATAATACACGACTTTTGAAGATTAGGATAATAAGTTATATCCTACGGCTATAACTTATTATTATAAGATAAATCCTACGGCTAGTCTGTATGTTTTGAAAAAAAAAAATAATTTAAACTAGACTATTTTCCTAATAATTTTTTTGTACGAACGAATTTAAATTTTTTTTTTTTCGTTAAACTTGGTGTAATTTATTTTCAAAGTTATGTCAAACACAGCCAAAAAACGAAAAAGGATTCTGTTTTCTTTGTTTAAAAAAACTAGGCATAACGTTAAGTGCATTATAAAAATGAATTGTACTGTCTTTATTTATTTATTTATACATACTTTATTGTAAACCTAGATATTTTTTTACAATTTTGAGCATTAAAAATATAAACATATAATGGGCGGTCTTATAGCATTATTAGTTCTTTTAAAACAATACCCTCGAAATATGGTATAACCCTTATGGCAGATAAAAAATTAATGAAATAATTTTTATATGTTTAATTTTTTTTTTATACAAGTATTAATGATTTTAAAAATGGAAAAATACTAGTAAATACGTCTATTTTTAGTTAATAGGTATCTAAGGAGATGCGTCGCCAAGTATTCGTAGTTTTCCCCACACGACGCAATATATCTGACAAGATACATCGTCAAAAAAACAGCTAAGGTTGATACAAGTTTTAATAAAAACTTCCGCGCGAACGAAGTCGCTGGCAAAATGATAGTCTAGCATATTATTCCGGGGTCAAATGTGACTAAATTTAATTATGGGAATTTGCAATCTTTTGACGTCAATCGCGTAAATACATGAATCTAACAATGAAGCATCTTGTTTAATTTCACACGAACAAGACATAGGATGCACACAGCCTAGGTAATTTAGCGGTAATAACCCAAAACATATGCCTAGTATTTTCATCTAAAGAAATAGTTTCCACCTTGCTGGCAGAATCTAAAAAAGAAATACCCCAAATTTATAGTTTTTTATGGCAGTGCTATAGGCACCCTTCTAAATTATTATATAAAGATAAAATTTTGGAATCCGCAGTTGGCTGTCAACAGGGTGATCCCCTCGGGCCGGTGATTTTTAGTTTAGCCATTCACCCAATTATTCGACAACTAAATTCTAAGTTTAACGTTTGGTATCTCGACGATGGAACCCTGGGAGGCGATACAGACACAGTCTTAGATGATTTAATTTTTTTGAAAAATCAACTTCACTCAATAGGACTTGACCTCAACCTTTCAAAATGTGAACTATTTCTAGCTGACAGTACTGACAGACATCTGACGCTCTCTAAATTTACCGCAATGGCACCAGAAGTTAAAATCATCGATAAAAGCTCTCTTCGTCTCCTTGGGGCTCCTATTTTCGAGGATTCCTTTCCCAATTTTGTGGGGGAAAAAATTCAAAATTTTAATGATGTTTCGGAAAGATTGCTCGAAATTAACTTACATTCGGCTATCACTTTAATTCGTTTCTGCTGTTTCGGCCCTAAATTGACATACTTCCTCCGCGCCTCTCATTTGTGGAAACATCCTCATCTTTTGGAAAAAATGGATCAAATTATCAGACAAACTCTATCTTCAATTTTAAATGTGGCCATGGACGACCGAGCTTGGGCTCAAGCTACCCTTCCCATTCGTATGGGAGGCCTCGGTGTCCGCAAAATTACCAGTATCAGTTTACCGGCATTTATTTCCTCGGTTCACGGCACGGAGAAATTAATCAGGAATATTCTAATTTCCACACTGATTAATTTTGATGTGCCGTGCTTAACTGAGGCTGTAAATGCCTGGAAAGTCGCTTGCCCGAATTCAAAAATACCCGGCAACCCCTCTTCCCAAAGGCAGTGGGATGAGCCGCTCTGCAAAGTAGTTCAGCAAAACCTGTTTTCTACATCTTCCTCTACTGCAGAGCGTGCACGCCTGCTGGCTGTGGAGAAGTGGGAGTCTGGTCTCTGGCTTCACGCACTACCGTCGTCGAGCATAGGCACCTTGTTCGACGATACTACTTTCCGCCTCGCTGCTTCTCTACGTCTAGGCGCTCCTTGTTGTTCTCCTCATCGCTGCCATTGTGGCGAAGTTGTCAACAGCCTCGGGCACCACGGTCTGTCATGCAGCCGAAGTGCGGGTCGCATAGCTCGGCATGCGAATATCAACGACATCATCCGACGTGCTCTTGTTTCCGTCGGCGTTCCAGCTGTATTGGAACCTCATGGCCTGGTACGCGACGATGGCAAGAGACCGGACGGTATGTCTTTATTTCCTTGGAAGATGAGTAGGCCTTTAGTGTGGGACGCAACTTGTGTCGATACTCTCGCGCCATCTCATCTTCCTAGCTCATCATGCTGTGCCGGTGCTGCCGCTGCGGCTGCGGAGAACCTCAAGCGGCGGAAATATACTAATCTTGTTGGTAGTTATATTTTCGAGCCGTTTGGGGTTGAAACTCTCGGATCGTGGGGTCCGAGTGCCCACAAGTTGTTTAATGAACTTTCTAAACGACTTGTTGACACTTCGCGTGACCCAAGGGCTGGCTTTTACCTTGGGCAAAGAATAAGCATTGCCATACAGCGTGGCAATGCGGCCAGCCTTTTGGGCACTTTACCGGTCGACAGCGATGCGGAAGAGTTTTTTGACGCTTTATTAGATTAGGTATTTTTAGTTAAGTTAATTAGGGTTATGTAGTTTTAAGGTTAGATATCTAATTATTTGTACAGTTTACTAAATAAATTAATTCACAATGAAAAAAGAAATAGTTTCTTTAGATGAAAATGTAAAAAATATCATAACTGTATCATGGAAGAATACCAAAGTTATAGGCTTGTTATGTTACCGAGGAGTTATTTTGCTCCCGCACCAAGCTGTGCGCAAGCACCAAATACCCGCTATGACCTGCCGTGATTTATGTTGTACTTAGTGTCGGTGGTGTCCAACCTGTGACCTTTTTTTAAAAATATGGTGTAATAGTACATTGTTATACGAGGGATGAAAGTTAGTTATTTAGTCCCGAGAAATTTCTTGGCGACCGAGCGACAGCGAGGTCGCTAATAGTTCGAGGGACTAAATAACTCTTTAACCCGAGGTAAACACTGTGCTTTTCATTACGAATACGAGGAAAATAAATATAATAATAAAAACCTGAGTCGTCGTCAAATGTCTTCGTATGTTTTTAGGATAAATATTTCTTTTGATTTAGGCGGTAAGCGGTTTTCTCCTCAAAGAATCTTGCGTTAAATTTATAACTGAAGCTGATGAACTTATCGTGTTAATACAAATTTCTTATAACAGAGATTTAGCAAAATGTAAACAAAACTCTAACCTCGAAAAAAAAAACAAGAAAGACCAAATCGGCCACAGATTATAGAGAGACTTTTCCCGCCATTTTTTTTTTTTTTAGTCGTCGTCTGGCTATTCAATCAATATTTTTCATTTTATCATTGTAAAAAAGGGTCAGGTCAACATTTTTCTCAAATATAATATTAGTTTTAATGAAATTGTTGAAAATAAATTAAAATAAAGTCATTAAAAAAAAGTATTCTTAAATTATTATTTCTATCTCTATGTCATTTTAATTGTACTGGCAGTATAAAAATTCGGGTCACGGTTCAATAGAAATGTCAAAATAGAACTAGTTTTTTTTTTTAATATTTGCTGTCTAAATATTAAAAAAACAACTGTCAGTTGTAAAGTAAAACTCCCTAGGGAGTAAAAGTACTTCTTCCAACCCTGTCCGCAGGCAACTTTACACCTACTTTCAGAGTATGAGTAATGAAAAAATTATTTAAAACGATTCAATTACTGATTTTGAACAAAGTATGCCATGTGTAAAGCTCAACTCGGCAGGGCTTCGGTTCTGGGATATTTTTAAGAAGAAAACATCTTTGAGTACTAATATAAAACAGTATTGGATGCTTCAATGGTCATAATCAAATTTTCAAACCTATTCTAGAACTGCCAACATAATGTTTATTTTCTATTTTAAACTACGAAGTTCGTATTGGAATATTTTCAACTACGTAAGTACTCAGCATTATTAAAATTAACATTATATTTGAGCCGTTTATGGTATATACAATAGGACTCTTAGCCCGAATACAGTACGGCCATCGGATCTTGGCGAGTTTGAAATTAGGCTTTATGAATTTTAGCGCTACAAATAAATGCAATTTGCAGTTGTTATTTCTGTTAAAAACTGTTATTAGCATTTATTGTTTTTAAACCTTTATTTTTGTACGGACGGAGAGGGCCTTTCTTGGCCATCATCATCATCATCATCAATTCAGCCGAAAGACGTCCACTGCTGGACATAGGCCTCCCCAAACGTCGCCACAACGACCGGTCCCGTGCGTCTCGCATCCATCGTATTCCAGCAACCTTGACCAGGTCGTCGGTCCACCTTGTGGGAGGCCTACCAACACTACGTCTTCCGGTACGCGGTCGCCACTCTAGAACCTTTCGGCCCCAGCGGCCATCTGTTCTTTCTTGGCCAACGAATCATCAATGCTATTCAACCTGGCAATTTTTCCACATTTGTAAGCACACACTATTATAGTTACCTATAAATATGTATTTGTATAGCTAATGTGCTTAACCTCTCGTATGCCGTAATTAGAGACAGTTAAAAAGCTATTGTGTCTCGCGTAGATCTGCATTCCGGCAAACGAAACGTTAAATCAGAGTGCAGATTAACTTGATGATCTGCAGATTATCTGAGTGAGTTCGTCAAAGTGGAAAAATAATTGAAGTTCTTATATTAACCAGATAATCTGCAGATATCCTTAGTGATATGCAGAATAACAGCCAAGCATATGATTATAATTTTTATTAGAATAAAACATTGGAAGTTATTGTAATTATTTAATTTCTAACAATAATCTAAAGCTTGATGACGTTTCACTCATGAAGAATTAAATTATTTTAGAGCACCCTGACACGGGTTAGGTTAGAAGGCTAAGGCGAGCGCAAAGCGGAGCTGAGCTTTTTTACTTCGCTTTTTTATAACCACCCAGAAGTAGGCGCCCCGCAGAGCGGCTAAAAGTGGACAAAAGTATTTCGTTCACTGTTTCCGTGATATAAAGAAGTAGCATCCGTTACTATCGTATCGATAAGGGATTGAAGCCGGTAATTTGCAGATTACCCAGCCCCTTGACACCCAAGCGAGCGCCGGCGCTCGCGCTCATGATTTCGCGAAACGCGTTGTCGTTGTCAAATTTTCAAAAAAATATTGTTTTTTTTTCATGTTTTTTTTGTAGGGTATTTTGATATTTATCCAAGAACGTAAAAAAAAGTTTTTATAGATAAATAACTTTCCGTTAATACCCGCGAACGCCGGCGTTCGCTGTAGTACCCGCGAACGCCGGCGTTCGCTTGAGGGCTGAGAGGTACATATTGACGTATTCCATACTCTAGCGGTAATTGTGATTATACACCGTATCTCAGACATCGACACACAATCGTGTATCATGGATATAGTTCTGGACCACGATTGAGTTTTTCGTCAGCGATTTAGGTACTAATTTAAACCATAAAATCTGTGCTATCTTTGTCTCGAGTGTATAGAATATTTTATCGTTATTCCAATCAACTCTTAATGAAAAAGTAAATAATTTGCTTTTTCACCTGAGCATATAAGCTCAGAGCTCTTTATCGTTTTATTTACGTAAAGTTCTTTAATAAAAAAAAAACACTTAATTACGTTTTTCATTACTCATACTCAGAAAATAGGTGTGATATTGCCTGATGAGCGGGAATTGAAAGTAATACTTTTTATCCCCAGGGAGAATCGCTTTCCACTGACAGCTGACAAATTATTAAAAAAAAAGCTAATTCTATTTTCACATTTCTATGGAACTGTATGTCCCAACTTTCTATACAGTTGGGACATACAGTGTTGATTAAAAATTTTTGATTTTATTTTATGACTTTATTTTTAATTTACTAAGTAAATACGTACCTACGATAGTAATGTTTCAGAACTATCACACAATGCCGTCTAGTCCCAAGTTAAACAGATCTTGTGTTACTACAAGTACTAGACAACTGATAAACATACTTATATATTTCTAAATACATACATATTATAGATAAATTACACAAACATTTGTCCTGGATGGGAATCGAAGAAAACCTTCAACATAGCAGTTAGGGGCACTAATTACTATACCAACAGGCCAGCCATATATAACTATAAAGAAGACCGTTTCCTCAAAGAATATCATGTCCACAACATGTCCACAACTATCACACAACGCCATCTAGTCTCAAGCTAAGCAGAGCTTGTGTTATGGGTACTAGACAACTGACAAACATACTTATATATTTCTACATACATACATATTATAGATATATTACACCCAGACACAGAACAAATGATCGTGCTCATCACACAAACATTTGTCCTGGGTGGGAATCGAACCCACGACCTCCCGCATAGCAGTCAGGGTCACTAACTACTAGACTGACAGGCCAGTCATATCGCTTATAAACTTGTAACTAACACAACAAAACTATTTTATTTTAAACCAAACAGACTTCGCACCGAGGTTGGGCGCAGCAAAGATAATCTCCACAGAAAGGATCCGAGAAACACAAAGATCACAACTAAAAAACCAAAGAACCGAGCTAAGCCAGGCTGAGGCCAGTTCTGATCTTTAGTGTTTGTGCGGCGTCTCTCCGCAGACCATGTCCCACCTTCCATCCTATCTCACGTGCCATATTAGGTACCTGCTCACTTTCAAGGGACCTAATGACAGCACGGATGGACAGCATTGCCATAGCCAAATACTGGGCCAGGCAAGGAATTTAACTAGTTTTGCCATCGACACACAAAGAAGAACAACTAAACAATATTAACCCGTCTACAACAGTGACGTCTGTATGTTGTTCAGAAACATTGATTGCGACAACAAATCCATTATTTGCAATAAAACCATTTAATTGATCATAAATTATGCAGAATTAATAAATTACCTAGATGCGGACTTATTGTCATTGACTGGGTATAACAACCTGATAGCAAATATGTTTATCGCTGGTAATGTTGGACCTAAAGTAATCGTATAATGACTATCTCTATTATTCTTTTGTAGTTCATTGCATTCGTGGGTTATAGTTGCTCTCTAAACTTCAAATAAATTGTCAGTCTTAAAATATAAATAACTAGCGACCAGCCCCAGCTTCGCACGGGTACTGATATTGAATAATATATATGTTACGGGTAAAGCTAGAAGATGGAGTAAACCTAGGTTTACCCGGGTAAACTTAGTATTACCCAAGCTTCTTGGGTAAAGTCCGAATAATAAGTAAAATACATTTTAATTCGGGGTTTACCCATGCTCACCTAGGTCTACCCAACTCTGGCTGGGTAATGTTAGGTGTTGCGTTATTTTCGCACCCGTGGCGTAATTCTGGGGGGGCCGCGTTATCTGTTCATGACTGAGTAGCTTGCAATATTACGTTCGCCTTTGTATGTTTTTTAAATAATAAATGTTTAAATTGCACCCAGATTTTCATTTCACTAATTAATTAGACAAATTATTTTAAAATATTACCCCGCCATTATTACAGCAAGATAAACTGATGTGACATTTTGAATTGCAAAATTTTGCCGCCGTGTCCTCGTGGGGGTGATCGGCGGCGGCCATCTCTCGCGCCGGGCCTTGGTCGAGGCCATGGTCCGGAGCGAGCGGGAGTGGCAGGCGGACGGCTCCTTCTGCAAAGCAGTAATGCTAGTAAAGAAGGAAGCCGACTGGGCGCTCACGCCCGAGACGCTGCCGAGATTCCGATCCCGATTTCCGGCCACCGAAGGCACGGGCTTGTGGATGGGGAGCAATGGGTAGCTCGCCGTCCAATCGTCTGGAAACCGTCCGGACCAAGCCCAGTCGTCGACGGCGCGCACTGTTCCCGCACCCCTCAAGGAGTTGTCAGCAAACCGTAGGGACCCTGCAGAAGGGTCGAAGCCAAGTGGGTCTAAGAGATCGCATCTGAAAGGAAGGCTCTGGCCTTGGTATATATGGCAACTTAGGTAGGAATGGGGTAGGTTCTTTAGTCAGTAAGAGTGACACTGTTTCCCACTCCACCCAAGGGCGGGATTCGTCACTGGATGATTTTTACCTACCATAAAAAAAAAACCTAGCCTCCTGAAATCGACTGTTCATTTGCAAGCTCTCGTAAGCTTTCTTCTGGTGATATATTTGCACTTTGCTCGGTCGCCATTATGTCACTAAGTAAGCGACGTGCGTGGCCGCGTGGGCAAGTAACGCGGGCCCCCCAAAATTAAGCCACGGGTGCGAAAATAACGCAACACCTAACATTACCCAGCCAGAGTTGGGTAGACCTAGGTGAGCAAGGGTAAACCCCGAATTAAAATTGGTTTTACTTTTTATTCGGACTTTACCCAAGAAGCTTGGGTAATACTAAGTTTACCCGGGTAAACCTAGGTTTACTCCATCTTCTAGCTTTACCCGTAACATATACATATTATGCACATAAACCTTCTTCTTGAATCACTCTATCTAATAAAAAATTGCATCAAAATCCGTTGCGTACTTTTAAAGATCTAAGCATACATCAACCCTGGGGCCATCCCCAGGAGGCTTCGCCCCTTCTGGACCCCACAGTTTGGTCACAACTAGGGGTTGCGAAAATTCGAAATATTTCATTTTCGAATATTCGAATATTTTTTCAGTGCTAAGTATTCGAATATTATTCAAATATTTATGGCATGTATAACTTCTATCTTTTTATCAAAATACACGTTGCTGTTTACGATAAAAAATCTATTGTAAGTATTAATTTTTCTGTACGATTAGATAAAGTGCATTCTTCGAAGTGGCGGCGTATACGTCCAAAGGGACGTAAGTCAATGTGCTTTTAATCTGAAGTACTCAGGTATTATGGAGTTAGCTCCATTACGAAGTAAATATTCCATTTAGAAGCATTCCAAACAGACGTATCTTCAATGGTTGCCTTTACACTCGGCGTTGAATCAGGACTAAACATTTTATAAGTACCTATAGATAATATAAAATGGCTATAAAAATATTAAAAAGCCAACGTAACTTAAAAAGTTTGTTTGGTTGAACGCGTAAATCTCAGGAACTACTGGTTCGGATTAAAAAAAATGTAGTGTTGGATAGTCCATTGATTGAAGAAGGCTACATAATATCACGCTACAACCCACGAGAGCGGAACAGTAACCAAAGACGCGGATGAAACCTTGGAGGACACCTATTTATACGTCTAGTAAACAACCAAGCTAGTAGAGGTTATTGGACCTAAGTTAATAATCAAATAAAGTATGTTTAATTAAACTATCCATCCATGTAATCCTTGCTTTGTTCATAATACTTGAAAGAATGAGATGGTCATAATTACCGAAGCGAGTAAATTATTTCTTACTAAGTTCTAAATGGACCATGGTCGCCCTCTAGTAACGGTGCTGGTTAAGTTATAGGCAGAGGCTTCAAACCCAGCCAGGCGGGTTACTTTGTGTAATTTATTTCATTAAGGTGGATGTTACGGGTTGCCTGTGTGTGGAAAATAGCCTGATGCTATTTTCCCGCGAGATGGCGCTAAAGTCAACATTTTCAGTTTTATTTTGTTTTGAGTGTAATTGGATTAATATTATGGCGCTCTAATATTAAGACAGCTCTCAAATCGGTGAAAAAAAACATCGCTAAAGTCAACATTTTCAGTTTTATTTTGTTTTGAGTGTAATTGGATTAATATTAAGGTGCTCTAATATTAAGACAGCTCTCAAATCGGTGAAAAAAAACATCGCTAAAGTCAACATTTTCAGTTTTATTTTGTTTTGAGTGTAATTGGATTAATATTAAGGCGCTCTAATATTAAGACAGCTCTCAAATCGGTGAAAAAAAACATCGCTAAAGTCAACATTTTCAGTTTTATTTTGTTTTGAGTGTAATTGGATTAATATTAAGGCGCTCTAATATTAAGACAGCTCTCAAATCGGTGAAAAAAAACATCGCTAAAGTCAACATTTTCAGTTTTATTTTGTTTTGAGTGTAATTGGATTAATATTAAGACGCTCTAATATTAAGACAGCTCTCAAATCGGTGAAAAAAACATCACAAGGAAACCTAGAACAAAAATTCGGAAACATGTGACATCTACCAACACACACTTGATCTGAATGGTTCATTACGGCCCGTTCCCTCTTCTAGAAAAGGGGGCTGAGTCAGTATTTAGCAACATTAAAAAGTTGATTATATGTAGATAAGTTTAAACATTGAAGGTTAAATTTCGCGAGTTGCAATTCGATAATTTTGGTTTTGACCCAATTACTGACGTCATTGTTTTATTACTTGCTGGATTTTTCCAAACTACTATCTACTTAAAATTAAATTAAAATGCGTAAGTGTCTGATAAAAAAAAATATTTCAATTTCCAGATAGTCATATTATTTCTTAGCAAACTGTACTGTCTTAACAATTAACCCTTCAGACTCGAAGCCTCCTGGAGCCGAGGGTTGGTGCGAAAGTATTACCGGGGCTCTGGGAATAAGGCAAGGGAGGAACGGGGTAGGTTGTTTAGTCAGTAAGAGTCTGACACTGTTTCCCGCTCCGCCCAAGAGCAGGATTCGTCATTGTATGATTTTTACCTACAATAAACAAAAAAAAAATAGTCATATTATTTCTTCATCGTTGAAGCGTTTTCCTTAAGAATAGATTCGCTTCTTGTGGTTTCCAAATGCCGTTAACCCAAATAGATGCTATAACAATGATGAATCTGCAACACAATACCTTTTCATCTTCGATCCATCAAGCAATGTGACAACGTAGTGTTCGACCCTAAAGATTTCCAAATAAATCTAGCACAAAGAAATATACCTTAAGGCCTGTACACACCAAGCTTTTTAAAACCACCTCTCTACATGAATGAATCGACCCGTAACCTGGAATAGCATATCATCATCATCATCAGCCTTTTTAATGTTCCCACTGCAGAGACACAGGCCTCCTCTCTTAGAGAAGGAATGGGCCGTAATCCACCACGCGGCCCCAATACGGATTGGTGGATGTCACATGTCTTCGAATTTTTGGTTCTAGGAAATGCCGGTTTCCTCACGATGTTTCCCTTCACCGTTTTTGAGAGCAGTGGTGATGAAATAAATTACTCAAAGTAATGCGCCTGGCAGGGTTTGAACCCGCGACCTACAACACGTAAGTCGGGGCCGTTACCACTCGGCCACCACTGCTCTCACTCGGCCAACACAGCTCTCGCATATAATTATAATATAATTATGACATATATGATTTTTTATACCGTGAATATGATTCCTTGGGACAATGTTCTTCTTTAACTCGGGTGAAGTTGCTGGTAGCAGCTAGTCTGCTAGAAGACACAATAATCCTTGGATTATCAACTTGACAAGTTTCTTCTACCAATAAAAATTTATTAACAAGGATGTGGACAAATATTTGAATATAAATATGTATGTAAACGTAAAAGTTAGGCTCATGTTTGACTAAAACAAACTCTGGAATACCTACTAAGAAAGAATTCAGAATATTTACCGACGTTTGTGAATACACCCATTTACAATGCGGTCCAAATGAGAATAGGATCGATTGCCATGTTGTGACGTCACGATTTACTGTCAAATCAACGCAAAATATTTTTAAAATTCAGTTTATTTCCGATAAATTTTATTTATTTACGAACTGTGAACGAAAAAAGTTTAATCAGAATCCAATTTTTTTTTACTCATCTCAGAGTTCTTCAATTTTGCAAAAATATCTTCGACTTGACAGATGACGGCGTGACGTCACATCCTGTCAATTGATCCTATTCTTATTTGGAATGCATAGTACAAGCAAGAGAAGATTGTGTGGACATTATACAACAACGCGCGTGTGCATCAACAAACGCGCTGCTAACGCGGGTGTGTGCGTGTGACAAATGACAACAAACTGCTCTGTAGAACAAAACCACTTCGTCAAAGCACCATAACTTTCGCCTTTGTAATATTTGTGTGATCTGACGTAGTTATTGAGTTTGAGTTTGACCTGCACTTTCAATGATTAATACAAGGCCAACAAAAGAGCTGGCCAGGTGGCTAAATATTGGTCGAACAAAATTTGAGTCAGATCGACAAGAAAAGAAGAAGATCGTAATGATTCATTTTGTTGATAAACTTAAGGTACAAAACGAGAAATCCTTGCTCTATCTTCTTATGTTTTTTTTTTAATTACAATAAGCTAGTGCTTGACTGCAATCCCACTTGCATACCCGATGGTAAGCAGTGATGCAATCGTTGATGGTAAGGCGCACTAGTTTATTAAGAGCCGATTCACTCTAGCCTTGAAGACACCACACAGTGTTTGCGAGGTAAAGCAGGTAATGCAAAACAGTGTTAAGAAAGTTGATTTTTTAAACACTGTCGCGGTGGTACATGCGCTCGGCGGTCATCAGAGAGCGGTGTTCGTCGCCGGATTATTACGACACAAGTGCCTTTACGCAATAATGACCCACGGTGCCACGGAATGCGAAATAATCGTACCCTACTTGACACAAGGATCTATTAACATATTTTATTTCTGGGCAGCTATGTTTAGATACCGTTTTCTATATTTAGATACTAGACTATATCACCGCAGCCCTAATGACACTTTAAATAAAAAAGTAATTAACATGCTTTTTGTCGTTACAAAACACAATGACCACATCCTAGCCTTAATCAATTCCCTCTATTTTTTCATAATTTCCCGTTCTGGACTTTGACAGGACGTGTCAGAATTTACTGACTAAACCCTCCTGTGTTCCTTCAGTTACCCTTTGCGTTCCGCGTTGCGGTAACTCTTTCGAACAAACCCGCAACCCTAGCAGGTATCGATTCTTGCCCTGTCCGTTTGCTGACATCTCTTCGAGGTGCGCGTGAAGCACGACTCGCTATGAAACCAGGCATGGTCCTTATAATACCGCAAGCTGCCCATTACTGGCCATCCGAAGCTACCCATGACTGATCATCCGTAAACTGGAAACCGTGGCGTGAGAGTTATCTCGTCCTCATACTTTCCACCTTACATTGCAGAAGGAGATCACTGCTTTCCACTCTCTCTCGCTACATCATGGCCTGGATTTGGATTAAGGCCAGGCGCACGATATTAGCCAATTCTTAAACCGACGTTTCAAAATGCATAAAGCCAGGTTCTATACGGAAATCCACAAATATTAAAGAAAACACTATGAAAAATGATTTTATACGCCGGGCAAAAAAAAAATTCGAAACGAATCTGACCCTAACCACAGCCCTAACTGACGGTTTCAAACGTGTATGTCTAGGAAATTACTTTACGGAAATATTTGAAAGTAACAAAAATAAATAAAGCTTGTTTTTTAAAAGCGTCTCGCAAAAACAAAAATCTTGAATAGTTATTGTTTCTTTTTTTATTAAAATACAACCGATGTTGACCGCTGCTGCGGTCTGCCCACCCGATTACAAATTGGGCGTCTTCAAGGCTAGAGTGAATAGGCTATGAATAAACTACCTACACAATAAACTATTGCGCCTCACCATCAAAGATTGCATCACTGCTTACTATCAGGTGGGATCGCAGTCAAGTTTACAATTTTTTTTTTTTAAAATCTGGGCCGCGAAGTCGACATAAACACGGGTCGAACACACAAAATACTTGCTGACTACAACCGGCCCTTAATTTTAAAATTGTCTTTGAATAATTTTCTCATCCCTGATATATCAATCAATGTTATCTACCAATTTAATACTCAATACTCAATTCTTTATTGCAATCCACAATGTAGGCTTAGGTGGTATACATTAGCAAAAGGAAACAATCATGGACCCTGTCGGGCACAGCAAAGAAGGATAATTACAATATACTAGAGGAGAGGCTTTATCATTCAGGCTATACTTAATCCAATAACAATCGTGATTTTGATATAATAAATAATTTTAACAACAAAAATTAACAGTAATGTCAATTTATGATAATTAGAAATAACAATTATGTCAATTTAAAATAGTGCTAATACATAATGTCAATTCACGATAACTAGAATTAAAATTAAATAAAAAATGTCAATTTGTGATAATAAGAATTAAAATTAAAATAAAATTAAAAAAAGTATAAAGAGAAGTGGGGATCAAAGATGCTTGCTTTTGTAACTATCTAACATGTGAAAGTACAGCTCTTAAACTCTTAAGCCTCACGCAAACGCCGGCGTTCGCAGACCCATTTTCTTTCTTTTATCTATAATGACGGTATTCAATGAAGTCACTGTTTATAGGAACTATAAATCTCTTTTTATATCTATGTAAAGAACAGAATAAAATAAAATAGGCTTGACGTTTTACTTAGTTTATTGTTAATCTAACTTTATAAGCGAAGTAATTTAAAGTTTAGCATTTTAGCGGTCAAGTATCAAGATTTATAGTAATAACAAGGTTGGATTACGTAAACCAAAGGATATTTATTGATTGACTTGTAAAACAATTACTCTATACTATACAGAGGTCTTTTGCTTGAGTTTTTAATGATATCAAATACTTGAATCAACTTGAATGGAGTTTTTGCTGTACCTATCTAGTAAAAGATGCATCAACGGAAATTTATTTCAAGCAGATTAAAAGAATTGGTCCCATATCGTGGGTGCATTTACACTCTCATACAGAATACACAAATATTTGTTAGAGATTTAGACGTTTCATTTTCCTAACAACAATTTTTAAGGGGTTAGAACTCACAACCCACAACTCAGCTGCGCTATTTCCGTCCGATTATACCTACTTTAGATGTCTTCAAGGCTAGAATGAATAGGCTCTTAATAAACGAGTGCGCCGTCATCATCATCGATTGCATCTTGCTTGATCGCAGTCAAGCACTAGTTTATAGCAATTAAAAAAAAACTTTTAGCACTCGGTCACCACTGCTCTTACTCACACATTGACCACTCATACCTACATAAAAGCAATCGGAAGCACTTTACTTAAGGGAAGCACTCCTCTTAGTCCGTGTTTTTCTATGGCCTTTCCCATTGAAAGCACAAATTGATACGTCTGTTTGCTCAATGAACTCGATCCGATGACGGTTGACTAAGGGCACGGTCATGAAAGCTTGCAGAAGGTTTGAAGATAACTGACAACCTGACAACTCATTACGGAAAGTGGTGGAAGTAACTCGATACCATTTGGTACAATACAAGTATATAAATACTGCTTGGAAATGTTATAAGGAACACAAGGTATGGATTAATATATGTACTCCCCTGTAGTAAGTAAGTAAGTAATTTTGGTAGTAGTAATTACTATAATAGACTCTTGTACTACTCCGATATACATATGCCATACTCACTTACTTTTATTGTATTGTATTGTATTTCGGGCTGGTATCCGCAACTCCACGACTATTTTTATTATTACAATACCGTAGAGATTATTTTGGAACGCGTTCTCATGAACTACTATTACGAATTGAATAAGTAACTACTTTATGGTTGGGTGACCCATTTCTTCGAGAAGACTATTGGATATAAATTATAATATCATGCTATGGCCAACAGAAACAGAAACATACCTATGTCGCAGGTGACAGATAGCATTTAATAAAGCTTAGATATTTCTAGATATACCAGTCGGATTGGAAATAGTACATTTTGATACAAGTGCAGGAAATTTGTTATTGCGACCGAGGCGAAATTCTCTAACCGTAGGCGAGTGTGTTATGGAGCCGAGGGCTGCAATGACAAATCTGCACTCGTGTCAAACGATGTTTTTCAATACACTTACGATAAACTCAAAAAAGCACTTGGGTGATATACATGCTATATTGAACCTAATAGGAGTAAGATGATGATGATGATGATGATGAATGAGGAGTGCGATAAGAGGCAGTTTTCGAGTAAGTGTATTGAAAAGTCTTTGTGCACGGAATGAACAGGTTCACGGCAAATAGTAGGGGGTATAAATCATCACGCCGCGACTCAAGGAAGTGGAGCAATATGACCAAAAATGCGGGTAAAAACCACTAGTAGTAAATATATGAAATCTATCTTTATAGACTTTTTTTATAGTACGTAAAAATCATCTTGGGCGGAGCGGAAAACAGTATCAGACTCTTACTAACTAAACAACCTATCCCGTTCCTAGCCTCGATTCCAGGGCCTTGCAGGAGACTTTAGAGGCTATACGTGTCTGTGCTAACTCAACTGAGCTGAGCAGACAGGCTCGTGTCAATGCTTGGGATGGTTCTCATTAGAGCGGGCCGTGCCAGGGCCGGGGCGTGGACAAGCCGGGGCCCGTCCGTGCTATGCAATTTATTTTCGGACGCAGCACGAAAAATGTACTGATTACGATGGGACGTGGAGGGAACGGGGCGGAACCGTGCAACAAACGTGGTATTGAAGTGCGTCGAGCGGGCCCGGACGGGACACGGATAATGCACTGTGTAATATAAATTGATTCATACAAAATGTATGAAACAGATTAAAACCGTGCCCCGTTCGGGCCCCGTCCCGGCCGCGCCCCGGGCACAGCACGTTCTAATGAGAATCATCCCTAACTGATTTTAGTACGATTTTCTCAATTATAAATCTTCAAATAGTTTTATATAAGACTTGAAGCCTCCGTGGATCCTCGGTTTACACGGGCAACAAGACGCGGAAACAGCAAATGTAATAAGTATTAGGTACTCGATGGAGTCTTTACTGCGATACGTTTTGTAACCACGACTGACTTACCATTTGTCATAGTTGACTACCTACATCTCTAAAAAACGGAACAAATTACGCAGCCAAAAACATTCCGTTGTTAAATTACTTTTCATTACTCATACTCTGAAAGTAGGTGTAAAGTTGCCTGCGGACAGGGCTGGAAGAAGTACTTTTACTCCCTAGGGAGTTTTACTTTACAACTGACAGTTGTTTTTTTAATATTTAGACAGCAAATTTAAAAAAAAAACTAGTTCTATTTTGACATTTCTATTGAACCGGTGACACTAATTTTTATACTGCCAGTACAATTAAAATGACATAGAGATAGAAATAATTTATGAATACTTTTTTTAATGACTGTATTTTAATTTACTTTCAACTATTTCATTAAAACTAATATTATATTTGAGAAAAATATTGACCTGACCCATTTTTACAATGATAAATTGAATACTAACTGAAAAGCCAGTAGGCCACTGAAAAAAAAATATGGCGGGTAAATGGCAGTCTCTCTATAATTTGTGGCCGATTTGGTCTAATTGGTTTATCTTGATTTTTTTTTCGAGGTGTAGAGTTTTGTTTACATTTTGCTAAATCTCTGTTATAAGAAATTTATATTAACACGATAAGTTCATCAGCTTCAGTTATAAATTTAACGCAAGATTCTTTGAGGAGAAAACCGCTTACCGCCTAAATCGAAAGAAATATACCTACCTAAAACATACGAAGACATTTGACGACGACTCAGGTTTTTATTATTATTTTTATTTTCCTCGTATTCGTAATGAAAAGCACAGTGTTTACCTCGGGTTAAAGAGTTATTTAGTCCCTCGAACTATTAGCGACCTCGCTCTCGCTCGGTCGCCAAGAAATTTCTCGGGACTAAATAACTACCTTTCATCCCTCGTATAACAATGTACTATTAAAAATCTATAGCAATGACTTGCTCGAATTTATCAATCTCAACTACGTCATACCGTAGTCTGATTGCACCAAAAAAACCTAATAAATTATCTAATAAAAAAAAAAACTAAAATAAAATAAGAACGAAAAGTGCAGATCAGATATACTCATGATAAAATACCTAATACGATAACAATACACGTTACAATATATATATAAATATTATAACGCACATAGGTTAGGTATGCAAAAAATAATATTTCAGTCGCCTTACAGTAAAATTCCTCGTCGTCAATAATATTTCATAACTTAGCTTAGAACCACTGAAACTCGAGCAAAGGTGAACAATGGTCTAAAAATAACAGGGGTCGAACAAGTCGAGCTGTAAACCCACCTACTTAGGCGACCCTAGATTACATACTTCCCACAAGTTCCATGTGTAACCTTGGCCATGTCAGGGTGAAATGGTGAATACAATATTTACTGTTAGTGTGGAAAAACGTCCCAGAGCTCGTAAAACTAAAGTTAATTACTTCCTTGTTGCCCCTTCAAACTTTTCCCCAAAAACAGTTTTGGAACCTCATGTAACGTATATATATAAAAGAAGAAACTGACTGACTGGCATATCAACGCACAGCCGAAACTCGTGGGACTAGGAGTGTGAAACTTTTCACAAGGCTTCCTTTTATGACGTAGACGAACATTAAGAAAGGGTTTATGAAGATTCAGTTCCTAAAGGGATGTAATTGGGGTCTAAAGATTGTATGGAAAACCCTACTTTCGCGCGGGCGAAGCCACTGCCAGAAGGCTAGTAGTACCATATTTTGCACCGATATTGGCCGGACCCGGAGTTTTGCCAGTCATGAGTTGATTCAGTTGTAAATGAGAATATTCGTGACAATGAAAACCAATTTTGTGATCAATCCTGCCAACTACTTTTTGTCCATGAGATTACCTACAGACAGACTAAGGAGATCAGTCACGTTCGAGATCCGAATCCAATATACTAATGGTATGACAGTGTCCACTCTTGTGTAAACTGAGGAAGCAGATACTTTATTCTAAGAATCAATGTCAATGAGCGAATACGTAAAAAAAATAATTTCATTGTGCGTACAGCGTGAAGAAAAAATTTGATTTTCTGATTACTTTTTTCATCAAAAATGACTTTATGTTACTTTCAAGCAAGGATTCTCTAACACCAACCACATTTTTAAAAAGAGAAAGAATGAAAAACAGTTTATTTACGCGTAATGACGCAAACTTAAAGGTAGTTAACAAACATAACCAATCACATTAGGAAGATATGCACCACTCCGCGCAAAACGGCCGAACTCAGCATAAGGCTGTGACTGTGTGTGTGTGTGTAATCTTCGCTTACCATATAATGAGATTTCGATCATTACGATCCTATCAATAATAAAAAAGCAAAACTTACAGGATATATACTTAAGACTACAGCAACATGGCTGATATTGTCTCGCCAGTGCTTCAGCGCCGACCGGATCGTGACGATGTATAGCGAGCATATTATGAGGAGCACCACCAGCCCGAGGATCCAGATCACCCAGGCGTAGAGGTGGAGGGCTGTGGAAAGACAAACAAGTTCAATAGCCTTTTCTTTTTTTATGTTAGGTAAAAATCATCGGATGACGAATTCCTTGAAAGTGGGAAACAGTGTCAGACTCTTACTGACTAAAACCTGCCCCATTCCTTACTTGCCTTATTCCCAGGCCCTAGTGTTACGCATGAACCCTTCGCCCAGAAGTAATATAGAGTCTAAAAAGAAGTGTGTTAAAGAAGTTACAGACCTTTATTTATTTATTTAACTATTTTTGTATACACAACGGAATATAAGACAAGAAGAAGGATACAGAAAAATAGGTACAGAGGTGATGCTTATTTCTAAAGAAATCTCTTCCAGCAAACCTGCGAAAGGAGAATTAAAAAAATATAATAGTAGACTTAGTAGATCTGTTTATCAAAAACCTCGCTATATAAGTCAGCAGCATCAGTACCGATTGCATTTCAGAAAGTGTGCATCGGAACTGCATAGGTGACCTAATCTCGCCAAACCCGTTCCATCATCGGACCACCAGATGTTTGGCGATGCGCCACCAGTACATGGTAGACCTCCCAACTATGTGCATATAGCGTTTTGGGAATACATTCATTGTGCATACAGCTAAGTAGTGAAACTCCTTGCAGGAGTCTGTCTTTCCTGATAGCTACAATCCGGGTGCCTTAAGTCATGAGTGAATAGAATCGGTGTAGGCAAGCGTGATCTATCGTCGACACAGAAATCGATAACGGTTTATGAAAATCTCCATTCTAATCTACGAAAAGCATCGACCACTAACGAATGCTCTAAGGTACACTTATCAGTTCGTATCATTTAGAATATACAATACTTAGGTTTATATTATTTGCATACATAGTATTCAATTTCATATTTTGCACGCCACTATTAAAATTTATGACAAAACTTGTATGCCATTGTTTTAAACACAACCTCTTACAACGAATCCAATTTATACCTACTATATTCATATTTTACAAATAAAATAATCTATATATATAAAAGGGGAAACAGCCAAAACTACTGGACCTCGGAGCGTGAAATTTTGCACAAGACTTCCTTTTATGACGTAGACGAACACTAAGAAATGGTTTTTCAAAATTCAGCTCCTAAAGGTAATAGGGGTCTCAAGTTTGTGTGAAGAACTCTACTTCCACGCGGACGAAGCCGCTGGCTGAAGGCTAGTATTTTTATATAGGAACAGCGATCACTAAAATTGATTGTAGATTAAGCCCTTCTGCGTAAGCACGCGCTACCCCAATATTTTCATTCTTTATGTACATAAATAATAAACTACCTTGACCTTTCAAGTCGATCATGTTGATACAGATTCTCTACTTCCTTTCTTCACAATTTCTATTTACGTTTGACAGGAGGTTACAGAACGTAGCAGGAGTCTTTTGCGGATCTAGCATATTTTAACGAAACTCTTACTCACAAATATGTGTCTAATAAAACAACACCCCATGAACCTACTGTGTAGCGAGCAATGGGTAGCTCGATGAGCAATGGATAGCTTGCCGTCCGGTCGTCTGGTAACAGTCCGGGGGCCCTAGACAAGTGGCAATCGCTCCGTGTCGAATCCATTTCTAAGTTCGATTTCGCCTTAACGATGTCGACCACAAAATGGTAGACAAAGTGACATCGACTAACATATCGATAAGTCGATGTGTTGGTTCGATAAAATAACAACTTCTTGGCTATGGTTATCGAATTAAAACGTCCAATTTGACGTATAAACAACTAATAACAATTAGCGAATCGAAAAGGTTTGACCACGTGACTTTTCGAATGCATATGTCAGTTCCATACATTTCGGAGTTTCGAATTTCGTTATCGTTAGTGAGAATGTGACTTTGTCTAAGCCCCCAGATCAAGCCAAGTCGTAAACGGCGCGCTCTGTCCCCGCGCGCCTCGAGGACCTGTCAGCAACCGTAGGGACTCTGTATAAGGGTTGAAGCCTATTGGGGCTCAGGGTCTCTTCCTGAAAGGAAGGCTTGGCCCCAGTGCGAAGGGCAAAGAAGGAACGGGGTGGAGTGTTTAGTCAGTAAGAGTCTGATACTGTTTCCTGCTCCGCCCAAGAGCGGGATTCGTCGTTGGATGATTTCTGCCCAACACAAAAACCCCATGAACCTAAAAAACCTTTTTATTAAACCTACACCATCTGTCCGTCAGTCCGTCAGTTCGCCAATCCGTCAGTCTGTCTATCCGTCAGCCGGCTTTATCTCACGAACCGTAATAAGCTCACAGTTGATATTTCCGCAGAGTGTATATATACTCATTTCAATTGTCCCTATAACAATGAACAATAAAAAAAATACTTTAAACGAGATTTATTCAGAGTTTTTACCTTATTTTGGTTTCACCCTTTCATAAAAACCGAAAGCAATTAACTTGTATATACCTGTAAATTGCTAATACTTAAAGTATTACAGCTAATAATAAAAAACCGGTCAAGCATGAGTCGGACTCATGCAACAAGGGAGCAAAATCGAATTTTTTGACTCTGTGTCATGTATAATAAATTAATATGTTTTTTTTTAATAAGCTTGTGCTTGACCACTATCGCACCTGATGGTAAGCAATGATGTGGCCGACGATGGAGCATCTGAAGATAGCTTCTGCGAATTTAACGCTTGAAAACTCGTACAAAAATAAATGTTTAAAAAAAAATAACTATGCCAACAACAGTTTTTCACAACTGCAAATTGCGTTTAGTTATTTGTTTAAACCATAATTTTTTACAAGTTTTCAAGCGCTAAAAATAGCAGAACCTAACTTCAGACTCACCAAGATCCGACGGCCGTACTGTACAATTTAGCTTGGTCAGTATACAAAATCCACACAGATTTTCATCATCAGCCTTTCAATGTTCCCACTGCAGGGACACAGGCCTCCTCTCTCTAGGAGAGGGAAAGGGCCATAATCCACCACGCGGGCCCAGTGCGGATTGGTGGATGTCACATGTCTTCGAATTTTTGGTTCTAGGACATGCCGGTTTCCTCACGATGTTTTCCTTCACCGTTTTGAGAGCAGTGGTGATGAAATAAACTACACAAAGTAATGCGCCTGGCTGGGTTTGAACCCGCGACCTACGAGTCGAAAGTCGGGGCCGTTACCACTCGGCCACCACAGATTTTAATAACATCTAATTTTTAGTAACAACCTAACAGCTACGTCAATAGTTAATTAAATTTAGTTAAAGTAGACATTAACAGAAGCCGTTGGCCAATATTAAAATTTCGCAAGAACCAACAACCAAGGTCTCCAATGGTATGAAACCCTTCATAAGCGAACTTGTCCCACCAGTATTTTTTACTGCCAGATGAAACGTGGTTTCTCAATGCATTTTTTTCATTTATTCTTGAAACACCCTTCACAAGCTACAATCAGTCTCGTCTCGAGTAACCACACTAATATAACCACAGATATACTCAAAACTTATTTTTAACCAGACTAGTTCCAATTCCAAGCTCCCGGCCTAACAAATGAACTAAATAAACAATAAAAGCTACTTCGACTAAATAAAACACGTTCATAGCTTTACTGGACAAAATAAGTCCGTGTTCGTGCGTGAGTTTTTTTATTATTGTACCTGCATTAAGTCTATAAGCAACTTGTACTTGTTTTGTTCTTTTTACATTAAATTTCAACATTGACATTGAAAATCTTGATAAAAAATATTTGTATTGTCTACGTGACGCATGGATTTTCCGTTGAACATTGCTTGCTTACTTCCTGAAAAAGTTCGTGAACGGCATTTATGACTTCATGCATGCTTTTTTCTTTTTTTTTGTGAATAAAGTAATAAAAATGCTCTATTTTCCTTCTACAATTTTTGTTCGTTACTTGACTGATGAGTATTTATCTGTTAATTAACTTAATCTTTTGAATACCGTAATTAAAGACAATAGGTTTTTTTTTCTTTTTTTTTAAATTGTAATAAACTAGTGCTTAACTGCGATCCCACCTGATGGTAAGCAGTGATGCAATCGTTGATGGTAAGGCGCACTAGTTTATTAAGAGCCTATTCACTCTAGGTGTGCAAGAATACGTCGCTTGGGTACGTAGTAACTAGGTATTTAGTAATCTGTGGCTTGGGGCTCAAAAGTTTAAGTACCGGGATAAAACGTGATGAATAGAAACATATTTTTTATTAATATTATTACTTTGATTTCATATTTTTAGATTTTTTGTTTTCAATATTACATTTAAAAAAGGTTTAAATGCTCCAAAAAAAATAATTAAATAACGTATAAAAACAACTTAATGTTGTTTCTATTCACCCCCGATTTGTTAATATTCACCCCGTCTTACGGTAGTTTTTCTTGATTTTTAATAGTTGTACCTACATTTATTCTGTACAAGGACTGCTAGACAGCAATAAAAGCCTTTATGGCATCCTCCAATGGCTCCAATCGTTTCCACGTTTCTTTCTCGGGCCACTCGGTTTTATATGGTTCCTGATGTTTTTATGATGTCGTCACTTTATTTATTTTCTGGTCGGCCTTATCCTGGATTTCTAGGTATTATTATGGATTAGTAGGTATCATTTCGTGGTGATTTTGTCCTTTCGTCTGACGCTCGTTGGATATTTCCTTTTCCAACCCATGTATATTTCAAGCCAAGCGCTTTCTTGACGACAATCGTTTTCGTTACCTTGTTTTGACTTCGTATGATAGCTTTCTCCATTTTATCTTCATGTAACCATTCTTTTCCTCTTTGGTATACTTTAAGTTAAAATCACTTTTTGTCAAGGGCCAATTTTGACAGGCAGACATGAGGGTAGAAATTAAACATGTTTTCACCTTTTGTTTTAAAGGTCTCTAGACTAAAGGTCTAGAGACCTTTAAAATCCTATCCTCCACTAAATACTAAGATATTTTAAAGAGGAGATATACGACTTTTGATCATTTTAAATCCAACATCATATCTAAACAACGAATTAGTAGACCAATTTTAATAATTTGACGGCTCGGCTGGCGCAGTGGTTGAGCGATTGACTGCTGCGCTGAGGGTCACGGCTTCAATACCCACACGGAACAAATATTTGTATGGTCTACAGATAGGTGTTCCGGGTCGGGGTATCTTATGTATGTGTATTTACTCCTGTGAACGCACCCACGACACAGGAGTAATTCCTAGTGTGCAACGTAGAAAAAATAAAATAAAAAGTATGCTAAATAAATAAATAAATAATCTTGATGCGCGGCAAGTGACGCTAGGTCCTCTTTTGATTGCTCAAGGTCGCTAGCGTATATATCTACCCCTTAAATGGAAATTAAACTAACGTATATCCAAAATATTTTTTTTAAACGGTTTCAAATTCGCGCGTCTTTGTTGACGTAAGTAAACATGTTCCAAACAACTTTCCCTTTCCTTTACACAATACGTAGGTATTGTATTGCATTATAATAATCGAACTTGCCTAGATATTCGTCTTCGTTGGAATATTGCCAAAATAACTGTCTTACAATTTGTATTTTATAATTTCATATAGTAAAACAGTTATTGTTGCAATAGAACATTGCCACCATAACTGTAATCAAATTAATTTCAATTTAATTATTTAAATTTTCATTTATCAAATTTTTTTCTAGTAATAGAAAAACAACTCAACCTGTACGCGTACTTTAGTTGAACTTCTTGCTATGATCACATGCAGCCCTCCGATTTGATTGAGACCCGAAAATCTGTTACTAGTTCGGTTCAACTTACTTGCCACATATTTTACCTACCACAATATAATAATATCTACTACAGTTGCTAATAAATCCATCTGATCTAAATCGTATTTTTTTCTAAAACTATAGGTATTACGTTAGATCTATGTACAATTGTACACACCTTCCTATTTCGATTAGTTTTATTTACTTTGATGAAATAAATAAAATGATGATGATAAATTTAAATGTAAAACCAATTTGAATATAAATTATTCGATAAGAATTTTTCACTTTAAAATATTTATTTTACCTTTAGATAAATGTGCCCAACTGCTGATAGCCTACATTGGTATTAGATATTACACTTTTTTCTACCAATTTAAACTTGTCATGATAAACAGATGTCAACAACCCCTTTCATTCATTCCATTTGGGTCTAGCTGCTCTTTGGACCGGGACCGCGGTCCCATTTTCCACCTATAGCTATAAAAATAAGGCATGTCGAAACCTACTGGGACCAAGGGTCTATATCTAAAAGGAAGACTAGGCTCTGGTATGAAAGTTAAAAAAGAAACGAGGTGGATTTTCTAGTCAGTAAAAGTAAAAAAAAACTAGAAAAATTTTTTTTTGTACTATTTTTGTACCATAAGGAAAAATAGTCTAAAGTACAGTTGTCAAAAAATGTTATATTATACAAGAGTGCAAAGTTGCGTTTTAACCGCGTTCTCAATGTTGATGACCGAGCAAGCGAAGGATTCTTTAATTGAATCACGAGCGCAGCGAGCGATTCTAAAATTTGCTAAGCGTTAGCAAGATGAGAGTGTAACTAAGTAATATTTAAAAAAAAAATGCACCACGGAGGTTCAAACTCTGAGTTTTAACAAATTTAAAAAAGTTGTTTGATAAATTTGGCACGATGTTCTAAATTCAAATCTACTAATTTTGCACTCGGTTACCGAAGAGCAAAGTACTCTTTCCGAGATGGGGGGATAAAATATATTTATTTTATTTGTGGTCCCTAAATACATTTCAGCCATTCATCTGTAGGTAGTTGAATAACCTGCTCACGGAATACTTTAAAAACTCAATGGCAACGAACTACCCTACAGTTTTATTTTGAATGTTTACAAGCCATAAAAGTCACAAATGAATTATCACGCCTCTGAAAATGTCACGGTTCCGTAAGTAATTATGTGAAAAATGATAAATATCTGTGCCGTGCCCAGAAACATCAAGCAAGGGTTAAGCATACTGCAAGGCATGTGTGCCTGCTTTTTTTTTTAATTTTATAAGTTTATAGCAATTTAAAAAGGTGATCAGGTCAGGTTAAGTCAGGTAGGGATGCAGTGATGCGTTTAAAAAATGTGCATCTATTTTGTTGGTATTTTTAATTAATTTTGCTTCTATTTACGGTTTTTTTCAAAACTAAGTTTTATTCAAAATCGCAAATACAGAGAATGTAAGCTAAAAACGCGCTTTCAAATCAAGTGGGAAAAGAAACTGTCAAGTAAACACAATAGTACAATATGCGGCTTATAAGTTAGTTGACTCTTCAATGCGCAATAACCACTTTTGAAAGGAAGGGCCGACCCCGTTGTGAATGCTAAAAAGGCATAAAGGAACGGGGTGGCTCGTTTAGTTAACGTTAGGTGTGACCACGATAATTTGACAACGGCATTAACATTGCCGTTTGACGTCACGCGATAACTCAAGCAAATTTCAAATGTAACCATCAATTGTTTAAAATTATCGCAGTAAATATCGCGTTAATGGGCATTGACGTTCGACGTTAGTGTGGACCTAGGATAACCTACCAAAAAAAAAACCACGTGGGCCCAGTGCATGATGAAATTAAATCTTACTAATATTATAAATGCGAAAGTTACGATGTTTGAATAGAATAGAATAGAAATAATTTTATTCAGTACAGACAGCACAATAGTTACAAAATACACGTAAAAAATATAAAAATAAAAAGTACGCTGAGCGTGCCTGGACCGAAAAGGTGACCACCTCAGCATTTGCTGGGCGTCAGACACCCAGCGCTGGTTTTCAGTTGGCACCCCGCAGTGACGCACGGACGAAGGTACCTAATAAATATATAAGTATTTGAAATAAATATATTACATACTGATGTAAAAATAAATTGATATAATAGATAATATTCTTTGATAAATATAAACATAATATTATAAAGTAAAATGTGTATCATATTATATAAAAATTTAGAAATTAATTTGTACCCACAATACACAAATAATAAAAATAACGGACGAACTTTACGAAATAACGAACATAATCCATAGTTCCTCAATCAGTTAGAGTTAGTTACTCAATCACGCCAAAACGGCTGGACGGATCTGGATGAAATTTGGCATAGGCATAGAATACACTCCGGAATAGGACATAGGGTACCTTTTATCCCGGAAACCCCAACCCCAACCCCAATACAACGCGAGCGAAGCCGCGGGCAAAAGCTAGTACCCAATAATGCGATCTAAGCTAATCTAGTTTAATTCCACAGTTCGTGATGGGAAGCGTAGCTAAACTAAGCTTCGCTCCCGGTGAAGCCTGCCTTTTAAACTCGAATCGATGTAACTACACCTTTGGAAAAGTTGAAAATAATTTTCATTTCGCATGAGCGGGTGGGAAATGTAGTGACGTAAAGTCATAATGCGTAAGAAAATCATACCTACTTTTGTAAGCGCCACCGTTGTACGATTGAGTAATGTTTACATTATAGAACCACGCATTCAAACTAAATACTTTAATGAGATAACAGTACATTTCTATACAAATGGACGAAGTTAGGCAGTTTTTCGGCTTCTAAACGACATTCATCGGAAATAATCGTATATATAAAAAAACGGTTTTTTTTTAATATAAAACTCGGCCTTTATCTATAAATAGTTTTAATTACTTTATCCTTTTTATTTTTCTTATTTAAATACTTAAAAAAAAATGCTTCTTTATTGTTTTCAAGAAATATTAAGAACACCATACAATGCAAAATTTAACACAATCTTACGAAAGTTACAGTAATCTTTTGACATACCTACTCGTACCACCATGGTATGTATAATACTACATGCATGGTGCCCGTAAGTGAAGAAATATTTCTACGTTTTAAATCAAATAATTTATCAGAGGAAATTCGCTGTAACTGAGATATTTAATTTGATTTGCTTTCAGGGAAATATCATTATCTAAGTAATAAATATGACACACAAGTGAATTAACAAAAACCTATCATGTCGACTACGAGTATTACTTTTTGTAGCTAATTATTTCAGTCTAACATGCAAATAATTACACATACAAAACAAAGCCACAGGGACACATTTTTACCTTCATACATAGTTATTTAAAATTGAATTGGCGGAGCCGGAGTTAGTCAATCTTCAACATTTTTAATTTCGTTGATTGTACTTCCGCGATGTTCTATAATTTTTTTAGGAATAAACTACAATTATGTATGATAAAAATAACAATTTAATTTAAAACAAAATAAAAAATATTTCTGTCTGACAGTCGATTATATAATTTAATTCTGTATAAAAAATAATAAAGTCTACAAATGCTTGATAGGTTTGTCGTGTATAAAAATATCGATGCTTAAAACTTAGTAGTTGCCCTTCCAAGATATTTAAAAATTCTGACATCGAATTTTGCAAGGGCAACTTATCAAAAAGTTATCAAAGGTTAACTACTCCATCAATCCAAAATCCCTTTATAATTCGAATTTAATTTCAGTGAAAGTATTCGCCTTGTTAGGCGTTAATTCTTGTAGAAAGAAACCTTGAAAGAAAAGACGTGAGGGGAAAGAAAATGGAATCAATGAGGTTATGCAATCAACAATCTAGATTTATAGACATAATTATATAAACCTCCCGCCACAGGAACTATCTGTTAAGATATACAAATCAATTATTATCTTAATGAATGTCAATAAACAAATAGTGAAATCAATAGTGCTTACAGCTAAGGAGTGGAATAACCTGTCAGAGTGTTTCTCGATTACTACAATCACTAAGTCAAAGTCAAGAATCAATAGGTTTTATAGTGGGTAATAATCATCTAATGGCGACTTCTTCGCGTCGATTTTTTTTGCAGAGTCTATGGTCCCTATGGTTTTGCTGGCAACTCTGAGGCGCGCGGGAACAGAGCGCGCAAAAAGTGAATAGGTTAGTGCTGGGCAGTGGGCTAGTGTACTCCATCTATGACCACATCGTCGCTTACCAAGAGGTCAAATGAGAGCCTATCAATAATAATAAAAAACTTCCCAATACAATAGGATGATCTTTCAGAAATACTTACTTGTTATTTCTAAAAGACACATTCTGTGGTATCGGGAAGCAAGGCACTTTCAAACAACTAGTCACATTCCTGGCTTCTGGGAAACTCATAATTTATAATAATTAGCAATACACACGAGATGTATTTAACGCGCGCCATGCGTGCCGTTTTTAATTTAGTTCGCGACACTCCTGTAAATCTCCGCCCCGACCCTTGCTCGAGTCAGCCTATGTTGCTAAGCCTATAGTCCAAAATCCACTTTAATAATAAAAGCTGGAAACTTTGTTCTCGAATTAAGACCCCACATTCAAATCCGGTTAAGCTTTCGACAACCTGCTACCTAATTGAAGGAAAACATCGTGACCAAACTGGCATGTCCTAGAACCAAAAATTCGAAGACTTGTGACACCCTCCAATCCGCACTGGGCCCGCCTGGGTGGGATATGGCCCATTCCCTCACCTAGAGAGAAGGCCTGTATCCCAACAGTTGGAATATTAAAAAGACTGATGATGATGATGAACCTACTAGGTTCTCGTGCTATACAAAAAAAAAAACAGTAAGTAGGTACAACGCAATAGATCTTATCTCAATTAACATCTCAATGAGTCTAATTGGCTTGCAAATACCGTGCTTCTGTTAAAGCAATTGATATGACAGTGAAACCTTATTAACGCTAGATGTTTTTATTAATTACTGAGCTTTTTGTAATTGTCTATAATATATTTAAAGTGATCATTGCGAGTCTGCCGGGGTCGACGCATTATAAATTAATTGAAGTTGTGGAATGAATGTCATTTTTATCGTCATGAGATCTTTGCATGTTTGAGTCATCATTCTTCTTGGATATGTTGCACCATGATTACTATGAATTGAACCGCATAGCACCTTATAAAAATAAATAGTAGTAGAATGAAACCCATTGGAAAAGGAAGATAATATAGCAAAAATTTAAGGAAAAATAAATTACGGTCGATCTGAGGTCGGGAAGTGGATGGGTGTGGATTTTGATGCGGTTTTTTTTAATAGATAGAATGATTCCAGAGGAAGGTTTATAGGTATAATATATCACCATTGCACCCGCGCGAAGCTGGAGCGGGTCGCTAATAATGATTAAACAAAAGTAGTTTCTGATTCGAGATTTTTTAGTTTTTTGCATTTTCTGAAAAAACTTACTATAGTAATGTATATATTATTGTACACTATCAAAAAGTAAAAATTTCGACGAATAAGAAGCCAACAAACGTTTTAAAAAAATCACATATTTTTACGTGAGATTTTTCGATTGAAAAATTGTCTATTTTTTCGATGTTCAGTCAAAATAAAGAGCTTCAGTGAATATTTTAAATAAAAAAAATTAGGGTAAGTTTGGGACATGAAAAGGAAACTTTTCACCAAATTTTGTGAAAAAAAAGTAATTTTTAAAGGAGATAAAAATTAAATTCAAAATCTGGGTTTTTTTAACTTTTCACATAGATTTTGAGGTTATGTCAAAAAAGTGTAAATACAAAAGTGGTAGATCTTATTATGATCTACAAGTTTGCCATTTGAATGTTTCACCTAGAACCAGTAGTTTTGCCGGAATTAGAGATAAACCATTTTTTCCCCTTAAAAGCGCACACCCATCCACTTCCCGACCTTAGATCGACCGTAATTTATTTTTCCTTAAATTTTTGCTATACCTATTACCTTCCTTTTCCAATGGGTTTCTTTCTACTACTATTTAGGTCCACTTTTTATCGTTAACGGTGCTATTTGCACTGGACTAAATAGTGTTCGCCAAAATAGTTTAAGTCAATAAGTTTTTTCGATTCGTAATTGTTTGTTTGCAAACACAGTTCACAATCTCACGAGCACACCTAGCAACTTCTGAACTAATAAGAGGGAAGAAGTGGGGTTTTTTTAATAAGTTTTCCCGTTCTAGGGCGGGCCGTGTGTCAGACTTTTACTGACTAAAACTAACTCTATTATTTCTTTGTTGCCTTACATCCCAGGGCCCCGAATTTTTTTGGTATATTTTGAACGTGAATTTATTTACATAAAAAATATACATAATTTCGGAAGTAGGTACGTTTAAAATTAAGGATATTAGTTTTACAAGGATTTTTTTAAAATTATTATTGATAAACTGTCATGTGATCACTGTCTCACCTGATAGTACGCGATGATGTGTTCAAGGATGAACAGCATCATAGCCTAATAATCTATTCACCCATGACTTAAAGAACCCTAGGTTGTAGCTATCAAAAAACACTAACACAGAATCTTAGAACGAGGACACTCTGCTGATTCTGCTATGCTTAAATATCAAAGTGTAAAATCATTACATAGTATAAAACAAAGTCACTTCCAGCTATTCCTATGTATACTTAAATCTTTAAAACTACGCAACGGATTTTGATGTTTTTTTTTTTATAGATAGAGTGATTCAAGAGGAAGGTTTATATGTATAATACATGCATAATATATTTAATATCACCATTGCACGCGTGCGAAGCTAGAGCGGGTACTCACTAGTAAGAAATTAAAAAAAGATATACGCCAGAGACTGATTGACAAATACCTACTAAAAGTAAGTAATAGCTAACACATGCCATTAAGATCAGTAGCTTACCTAGATGAAACTTAAGCAAGATCGTACTGTTGCCAAACAGAACATTAGGCAACCGATTCCTATAAGAACCTCTCACAAATTACATTCTAATTACTATCATCTGTAATAATAACTAAAATTTCAAATATTCTGACTGTCAGGTGTCGCCACTGTGTGGACCGCCCGGAAGACACGGTGGAGCACACGGTCGAAGTGTGCCCCGCTTGGACAGAACATCGCCGTATCCTCGTGGGGGCGATCGGCGCCGGCGATCTCTCACGCCGGACCTTGGTTGAGTTGAGACCATGGTCCAGAGCGAGGACGAGTGGCAGGCGGTCGCCTCCTTCTGCGAAGCAGTAATGCTAGCAATGGAGGAGGCCGACCGAATTCGGCAACAACACCCACGCCAGGCCAGACACCGCCGGGATTCCGATCCCGATTTCTGGCCACCGTAGGCGCGGGCTTGTGAAAGGAAGGCTCTGGCCCGTATAGGTCTATGGATACCATAAAAAAAATGATTCTGTCTGTAATTTTGGTGTTTTAATATGCATAAGTAATTAGTTTTATATCCGTTACGACTGTGGTCAAACAAAGTTTACTCAAAAGCCGTAGAAGTGTAGTTATAGATATACCGGTATTATTTCTGTTTATTTTGGTATTATATTAGCTTAGAGTAACTAACGTCACGAAGTCTTTGATTTGAATTTTGGTATACATAAAAATATACTCAGGTACAGATAAAAATGTAGGTATATATATTTCGAGGAGGACAAGCAATTGTCTAATAAAAAGAAGAACGTCTCATTTATGATAATGTGATTGTCGTGATATTAACTATACTTAATCAGATTCTAAAGAAAAGTACCTAACGTTGTATTTGCTTTATACAACAAGACACTGTATATAAAGTAATGTAGGTACCTACAGCTTTACTGGTTTTGAAAATTCTGTTGAAAATTTAATTTACCTAAGTACTTAAATTTTACTTAAGTGCACTTAGTATCTTTTTACTAAATATTTTCTTTTGCTTCATTTCATTTATCTATTTTCTATATATATAAAAGGAGAAACTGACTGACTGACATATCAACGCACAGCCAAAACTAGCCTAGGAACTTGAAATTTTGCAAAAGGCTTCGTTTTATGACGTAGGTGAACACTAAGAAAGGGTTTTTCAAAATTCAGCTCCTAAAGGGATTTAACGGGGTCTAAAGTTAGTATGGAGAACGCTACTTTTATGCAGGCGAAGCCGCTGGCAGAAGGCTAGTTTGTTTATAATATGTAACGTACCGTTATGTACAAAAAGTTAATACACCTAAGCCTAAAGCTATAAACATTTATTGACCCTGTAAGGGCACAGCAAAATATATAAGGCAAAATAAATAATTAAATTAAAAACTAAATGACAACGAAAAAATAATTTCTTTATTATCCTAATAGTAGGAAAATAATTCGACCGATATTGGAATTGCATTGATAATGGTATTTACGCACACAAACTATGCAAGACGTAATAAAGACTTATCAAGAACTTAAATATTTGGGATTAGCTCTGTAAAAAAAAAACGACTTAAAAAAACCCTTTCAATAAGCTACTTTCGGAATGTGCGTTAATTATGTGTATGTCTTCAAACGCAACAACGTTTAGAAGAGCAAGCTGAGCGACAGGCAGCTCTAGAATGGCGGAGACTCCAGAAGTCTCTGGCGAGAATAACTGCGCAAGCAGAAATGCAAGCTGACCGGCGTCGATCTTTCATGAGAAACATTTGGTCTGTGTTTAATAATACTGCTTTTGAATACGATTGATCGATTACAAAAACCATTCCTTGGTCGTCATCGGGTTAATGAATAAAAAATGTATGTTAGGCCCTTAAATGGAAGGATGAAACGGTAGGTCTATGTTGCGTTAATAGGAAAGTACGTATTCCTACATTGGATGCACCAGAAGAACCCCTTAAAACTCTTCTTTAATAAGAGTCTGATGAGTCATAGCGCTTTTTAAATAGGATTCGAAAATATAATTCTTGTTTCCAGATGACATCTTTCGGGGTACACCGAGAAATAATCATGCCCCGTTTTTCACCAACTTTTACTATCCAGGACTAAATTTACCACAGGATCGGTTCTATGCTTCCCGCGGCCAATGAACAACATAAATTTCTTCAGATGTATTTCATGGGAGATGAAGATAATGAAGCGGATTGGCGATGTCAGTACATTCAAGGAGTTGAGAGGGCAATCGTACTAAAAATCCAAAGAATGTTGCATGAGCACAATTGACTCATTAATAATTTTAAAACGGCGTTAGACCGCGTGCCTCACGAAAAATACAAATTGGTCATTAAAATTGGTTAATGACCATTAATAAAGCACAAGGCCAAACTCTAGGGTTTGCTGAAGTACACCTGGAAAAACATTGTTTTTCGCATGGTCAGCTCTATGTAGCGTGTTCTCGGGTTTCCAGTGCCCAAAATCTTCATGTTTTTGCTCCCTAAAGTAAAACATATAATATAGTTTACCACTCAGTTTTGGTTTTACAACTTAACGGCCTAAACGCCTGAACGAATTTTGATAAAATTTGGTATGAAGGTAGTTTGAGTCCTGGATAAGCAATGTTTTACCGTGGTAGAACTTCTCATTCCCACGGGAAAACCTAAAAAGCGCGATATAACCGTTTTCCACACGGGCGAAGCCGCGGGCGAAAAGCTAGTCCATTCATAAATACAACCTTTAAAGAAAATACGCAAATGGTTCTCATAAAGGCATTGTGCGTAAATTAAGAATATGAGTAATACAAAAAATAATAATTAAAAGAGTCAACTTCTTGAGTGAAAGTTAAACAATAATGACCTTTTTTAGTCCAAAGACAACAATCATGGAATACTTTTAACTTTTAAAGTTATTGCCTATTCTTAGAACTTTATTACAGACACAAAAAGAACAATAAAAAAGGAATAAAATATATAATAATAAAAACCATACTTAAATAAAAGAACAAAAGGATAGTTAATGCAAAAAGCAATTTAATCTAAACTTTGAGATTTTTCACTGCATACTTCTGAGAGATTTAAACGAATAAGCAATAGATTGTAACGCCATGAAAGTACAGAAATATTTAATATACCTTACCTACACATATGTTACGGGTAAAGCTAGAAGATGGAGTAAACCTAGGTTTACCCGGGTAAACTTAGTATTACCTAAGCTTCTTGGGTAAAGTCCGAATAATAAGTAAAATACATTTTAATTCGGGGTTTACCCATGCTCACCTAGGTCTACCCAACTCTGGCTGGGTAATGTTAGGTGTTGCGTTATTTTCGCACCCGTGGCGTAATTCTGGGGGGCCCGCGTTATCTGTTCATTACTGAGTAGCTTGCAATATAACGTTCGCCTTTGTATGTTTTTTAAATAATAAATGTTTAAATTGCACCCAGATTTTCATTTCACTAATTAATTAGACAAATTAATTTAAAATATTACCCCGCCATTATTTCAGCAAGATAAACTGATGTGACATTTTGAATTGCAAAATTTTGCCGCCGTGTCCTCGTGGGAATGATCGGTGGCGGCCATCTCTCGCGCCGGGCCTTGGTCGAGGCCATGGTCCGGAGCGAGCGGGAGTGGCAAGCGGACGGCTCCTTCTGCAAAGCAGTAATGCTAGTAAAGAAGGAAGCCGACTGGGCGCTCACGCCCGAGACGCTGCCGAGATTCCGATCCCGATTTCCGGCCACCGAAGGCACGGGCTTGTGGATGGGGAGCAATGGGTAGCTCGCCGTCCAATCGTCTGGTAACCGTCCGGACCAAGCCCAGTCGTCGACGGCGCGCACTGTTCCCGCACCCCTCAAGGAGTTGTCAGCAAACCGTAGGGACCCTGCAGAAGGGTCGAAGCCAACTGGGTCTAAGGGATCGCATCTGAAAGGAAGGCTCTGGCCTTGTTATATATGGCAACGTAGGTAGGAATGGAGTAGGTTCTTTAGTCAGTAAGAGTGACACTGTTTCCCACTCCACCCAAGGGCGGGATTCGTCACTGGATGATTTTTACCTACCATAAAAAAAAACCTAGCCTCCTGAAATCGACTGTTCATTTGCAAGCTCTCGTAAGCTTTCTTCTGGTGATATATTTGCACTTTGCTCGGTCGCCATTATGTCACTAAGTAAGCGACGTGCGTGGCCGCGTGGGCAGATAACGCGGGCCCCCCAGAATTAAGCCACGGGTGAGAAAATAACGCAACACCTAACATTACCCAGCCAGAGTTGGGTAGACCTAGGTGAGCATGGGTAAACCCCGAATTAAAATTGATTTTACTTTTTATTCGGACTTTACCCAAGAAGCTTGGGTAATACTAAGTTTACCCGGGTAAACCTAGGTTTACTCCATCTTCTAGCTTTACCCGTAACACATACACTAAATAAATACTTAAGAGCGGCCAACCCGAGGTACATTTTCATATATTTTGATTGTGGTGCTATTAAACATCTTTCTTCAGATACTTTGGAAACACAAATATCTATATTGTCAGCGGATATTATCTAGGCTTCTATTGAAATCAAAACGTAAATTTGTTTAAGAGTTATCCTGTAAAGACCTCTAAAAATCTGCTATTGTATGTGAACTTTGACTCTCCCAATAATGTACTCCTATATTAAAAATATAGGAAAAAGTACTTCTATTTCAATAGAAGTACTTTTTTATATTTTTAATATAAAAAAGTACTTATTTGAAGACTTTATCTTTAAGGGTTTTATAAAAACACGTAGGTATTTTCTGGAACATGTTTAGTAAAACATTAGAGTAAATCGTAAAATTAGCGAATGCCAAACAAGGTTTTCAGGTGTAATCTCTCTTTTTTCGCATTACTTTTGCATCAAACATCACTTTGGATTGCGTTCAATGAAGCAACAAGCTAATAACATTTAGGGAAATAGATTTTTTTTTTCAATAATAGTACTTACTATTGCTTGACTGCGATCCTACCCGGTGATGAGCAGCGATGGAGTCATTGATGGTGAGACACACTAGTTTATTAGGAGCCTACCTATATACCTATACACTCTCAAAACGGTGAAGGAAAACATCGTGAGGAAACCGGCATGTCCTAGAACCAAAAATTCGAAGACATGTGACATCCACCAATCCGCACTGGGCCCGCGTGGTGGATTATGGCCCGTTCCCTCTCCTAGAGAGAAGGCCTGTGTCCCAGCAGTGGGAACAGTAAAAGGCTGATGATGATGATGATATATACACTCTAGCGTTAACACGCTAACTTATAATCGGACTGAATAACCGCAGCAGGCGAATTGTTCCAGTCCTTTGATGATACACTTAAGGTATAGAGAGGCTATGCGTTATTGGACAACGTATATTAAAAACTAGCTTTTACCCGCGGCTTCGCCCGCGTGGTATTGGGGTTGGGGTTTCCGGGATAAAAAGTATATGTATGTATGTCCTATTCCGGAGTGTATCCTGTGACTGTGCCAAATTTCATCCAGATCCGTCCAGCCGTTCTGACGTGATTGAGTAACAAACATCCAAACATCCAAACATCGTAACTTTCGCATTTATAATATTAGTAACATATTGTATAATACTATGTATATTAGAAGAATCCATTGTTGGATAAGGTTCTGTTGACCGATAATGCAGGTATACTGTCAACCAATGTCTCAGTGTGTTTTATTTTTGGCTTTGAATAGTATAAAAACTTACTTTACTGGTAAGATATGAGAAATAGTTTACCGATGTACAAATTTAAAAAAAAACGACAAAGCTTTATCGCGGAGATACTCTAAGAACTCTATCATCTTCCCTGTAATCAGCCAAGGTTTTTTAACTCAGCCGCTGAGATTCACTCTCGTACTTACACACTCTTCAATGCGTATTCGAGTTTACACACTCTATCTCTATTTAATTGCTATAAACTTGTGCTCGACTGCGATCCCACCTGATAGTAAGCAGTGATGCAATCGTTGATGGTGAAGTGCTCTAGTCTATTAAGAGCCTATTCACTCTAGAACGTAGTAGACGTGGGGATAGTATCCAATTTTAACGTTATAGGCCCCGTTTGCAAACAAACCAATAAACCTGAAACGCTACCACAAATTCATAACACGGTCCATTATACGACCTTAAAGCGACAGAGCTATATTGTAGGGTCTATAGCTGCTCGCTCACACGACTGACATTTTAACACGACATGGTACGTTGTGAAATCTAACTGATTCCGCATTTTTATAAAGACAATGGAAGTAACTGTCTACATGAATGAACCCATCGCTACATAAGAACGCTGCTGTAAGAAAAATAGGTTAAAAAATCATTAGTTTACGATACGATTTAGCTTCCTAGGTAGCCGTAGCTAGTACAAGCCCCGCGCTGGCTAAATCCGGCATAGGTAGTGCCTAGCAACTAAGGAATTCGAATGCATATAAACTACAAAGCTATGCAACAACGTTTCATTGTAATGCCTGCCCTGTCACCGACGAAACTTAATCACGTTTGGACTTAATGTACTTTACTGCACAACTTTACGCCACTCTAAATGCAGCTTACTGTGAAACACAAATTGCATTCTTCAAGGCCTTGGTTCTTGGTCTTGGCTTATTTTTTATTTATAGCTACTCCACCATTTTATGTATTGCAATTGCAGTTATTTTTAAGTCTATTTTGATTTGCAGAACCAGCCTTTTATATGGAACAAAGAGATCAAGATAAAGAAATCGATTTAATATTGTACTCGGGACTATTTATCTCAAAAAACGCCGCCTTAACCATAAAGCGAAATAACTCAAAAATTTCACATTTGAAAATCGAATCATCACTACTTACATGTATTTAAAACAAAGTCGCTTCCCGCTATCTGTCCCTATGTATGCTTAGATCTTTAAAACGACGCAACGGATTTTGATGCTGTTTATTTTAATTTTAATAGATACAGTGATTCAAGAGGAAAGTTTTTATGATAATACATGCATAATATATTTAAATATCAGTATTGCACTTGTGTGAAGCTAGGATGGGCCAATAGTCTTTAATATTTTGTACGTTATGATACAAGTGTGGAATGTCAAAGAAATACCATAATCAAAATTGCATGATGATTGACCTCTTGATTTGCATTGCACATTGCACTAATTGCATTGCCATGCCATTTCGATTCAAATTAATTAGGTTTAATATTTAAATTCAATATTATTGTTTATTGAGAATTTATACTAATGAACTACCTATTTTTTATTTAATTGAAATATGTTTTAATTAATTTATTACGTACAGGTATAACATCACACTATAGTTCGTTTTTTTTATTCTAGACTACGATTTGAAAACTCAGAATGTCACACTCTAGAAATATGTTCCCAATTTTCTGGAGTTTGACATTTTAAGTAGCTAAATCGTAGTCTAGGATTTAAAAACGAACTATACTACTTTTAGGAGTAGAGCAGTAACAAAAGACGCGCGTCAAGCTTCGTAGGACACCTAGCTATTTATTTTATATTATTCAACTTTTAAATAACTCATTTTTGAGTTGTTTCTCTGTACAATTAAGTGTGCGAAATGTCAGAATACCCTTGAACTTTCTCACCTCAAGTAACCCTTTGCAAGTCAGGAAGTAGGTACTTACTATCTTTTTTGCTGTTGTTGTTTAAAAGTCTCATAGGTTTATTTACGAAGTATTTTTATACAGGTATAAGTAGTTGGGTATCAAGTTACTAGTCTATAGAATAGGTTAAAGCAGGTGCAACGATAAACTTCTGTGGTTAGTCTAACCGCATTACAACGATAGATTACTATTTTAGTTTTCAAAAAGACGATGAATGACGATGAAGACGTTCACATTATAGTATCTAGGTCTATAGTTATTATGTTTACTATATTTAATCTTGGGCCCTAAGCGAACGCCAGAGTTCGAACACCTACTGTCTTTCTATCATGTCTCTTCATTGTCTCTCTAATTACGGTACTCGAAAGGATAATGTTAAAAATATAGGAATCTGAACGTGATATATTTACATTTTATAATTCTTTAAAATAAATATTTCCATAACAAAACAAATTTAGTAAAAATTTTAATGATTTATATGATGTACGATATAATATCTTATACAGGAAAACAATACAAATATTTTCCCAAAGCCGAGGTTAGAATTCATCACTCGCTTTAAAATCTTAGTAAGTTTTTAATAGTATATAGCAGATAGTATATAAGTAGCAGATACCTAAAAGTACTTAATTTAGGAAACTAAAATCTTGAAAAGAAATGCCGAGCTAAATATAGCGAATTATATTCCAAGATAACACAGCATAGCAAGACTTCAAGATAATAAATTATTATAAAATACTTTTATGATAATAAAATTGCTAGTCGGTATCATAATTATAGTACATACATTCTTTACTTATATACCTATACCTACTCTTTGTATTTAGCCAAACGCAAACAATAGATATCATGTTATCGTCTACCTATTTATCATTTTGGATTAGAGATAAGCTACACTTATCTATATGCCAAAAAGTGATTGGATAAAAAACATTTTTGCACAGGAAGTTTTTACAAGAAACAAAGCAACAGATAGGTACCTATGTAGATCACTTTTTGTCGGTTTTACCCCGCGTTCCGATTGCGTCAAAACTCATAATTTGCGTCAAAAGCGTCTATATCGCGAATCCGACCAAATTTGATAATCACAAAATATAAGGGCTTTTAATAATAATTATGACGTTTCGCGTTGGTTGGATTCGCAACGTAATCACTGACGCAATTGGGAATGAGGGGTTAGTAGAATGAAGCCAACCCATGAGCTGCTTTCGTGTGATATGTATGCGCGTATGAAGTGAGAAGTGAGCATGCCAAATTCAATAGTGCAGTATTTACTTCTTATTTCAAGCAAAGAACGTTCCAATTTTGAAAATGGTCACAGGAATTTTATTGTTTTGTTTTTCTTTGTAATTTTCTTTAACTTTGAGCCTTCCTTCCTTCATTTGGAGCAAAACTATATGAATGAACTGAAATTTCCTAAGGTCCTAAACAATTCATATAAAAAGAAGTTTTGTTTGAATTAAAATTACCTAAAATTCTGCTAGAAAAAGCGGGATAACCGCATAGACGAATTTTATTTTAGATCAACAAAAAAAACAAATGATATTAATTCAAGTTTTTGAAAAAAGTGAATTACAAAATTACCTGAAAAGTAAGATGCAAAGTCGGGATTCAGGCTGTGGCTATGGCACAGGAGCGTTGTATTAATCGCAATGTTCGTTTCGGGAAGCGATTTGTCTGCACTTATGTGACGAGCGGTGAGAATGCGCGTCCCACTACTAGCTTCGCCTGACAAATCCATTTTAATCAAACTAATTTAAAAATTATCACTTAATGTTTATTATTTATTACAGTTCAGCCCCACTTTTATTCATAACATACTCGATATTTTAGTTCTTATTGTTTTTCACTCGTTTTAAAAATCGAATTTCGCGCGTCATCCGCTCCCGACGGTTGGTGCGACCGCCGAGGCAAAGGCATTTGAGCATACTGCCAGAAACAAACAGCCAGACCGCTGTCGCCGCTTATTGCGTTCACTTTCTTTCGACATTTTAGTGGCCTGTCTGCGCAACGCCTTTACTAGTGATGTTCCACACACTATGTAATTTCTTCCGCTTTAACTATTTAGCTAGTTAGTAGATATTACCTACCTATCTACATTTATCAAAGTATGCCGATCGCAGATTTTCAGTGCGTAGTACCACGCAGTATGATGCCTAATGGTGATAACATGGCCAAGTTAACGATAAGATTATACCATGGTTTATTGGAAAAACTTGTATCGTTGGTCAAAATCGAGGCAATATTATAATAATTTTCTGTATAAGAGAGATAAGGGATATCTAATTAATATAGGCTTCAATTATTGATAATTTGAAACGTATTTACATGCATACCATTATTTTTATTGACATGCACTTATACGTCTATTTTTATTTCAATCTTAGAAATCTTCTAAAAAGAAATCACTTAGCACGACCCGCGTCATATCCAAATTAAAACACCGCACGAAACCACTTTCTTTTTATCGATAGCTAAGCTATCGACTTCGCCCATCACCGTCTTACTATGAGGTAATAATCGTAGTAACATTAAAAATCGCTGGGTAATATCCAACTGGCCAACTTCATGCTCTGCTTCTAGCAAAGATTGCAAACATACCGTTGTAAACAATAGACACCTGCATGTATCTTTGCCGTATGCCATCCTAGGGCTTAATGGAACAATAAAATTGCATAATAAACAAATAACTTCGTAGAGATTATAAAAATGCGTTTAGAACCTATTATCCTGTGAAATTCCTTATAAATATGGAAGGTTATGTAGTAGAATAACTGCATTCCATGCTATGATACAATGGTACTCACATACTTCACACTACGACAAGTCAAGCGAGGGTAAAGAACTAACTTTCTCTTTTTTGTACCATAGGTAGTAGGCCTCTGTATCATAGCACAGCTATAAGATTAAGAGATCTTGTGAAATCTCTTAGTCATGTATTGTAAAATCCACCTTTATTAGTTGGTTTTTTTTTATGTCAGGTAAAAATCATCCAATGACGAATCCCGCTTTTGAGCCTATTCCTTCCTTGCCCTATTCCCAGGCCCTGGTGTTACGCTTTCTCATCAACCCTTGACCCAGGAGGCTTCGACCCTACAGTTTGCTGACAAGTCCTTGAGGCGCGCGGGAACAGTGCGCGTGACTTGGACTCAGTCTGGACAGTTACCAGACGACCGGACGGCGAGCTACCCATTGCTGACCGGTGAGGCGCTACCATTGCTGAGGTGGCCGGATATCGGCGGGATTGCGGCAGCGACGGCTACAGCGAGGGCGCTGCCTTTGCCTTATGCGGTCAGCCTCCTCCTTTATGAGCATTCCTGCTTCGCAGAAGGAGGCGACCGCCTGCCATTCCTCTTCGCTGCGGACCATGGCCTGAACCACGGCCTGGTGCGAGAGATCGCCACCGCCGATCACCCCCACGAGGACACGGCGATGATCTTTCCAAGCGGGGCACACCTCTTTATAAGTTAATTAGCCGTGCCCATGAAGCAACAATTTTTGCTTCATGGCCGTACCCCATGGTTTTACTTGCTAGCGCTGTTATTTCATTTTCTCTTAGCGTTTTTTCTAATTATTTAGGGTACCGTACATAAGAGTAAAAACCAGGATTGCTTAAACTCTACTGTCCGACTGTTTGTCTCATGAACCGTGATAGCAAGACAGTTTAAATATTCACAAATGATGTAATTCTGTTGCCGCCATAGTAACGACATGGTGGGCATCCCTCATATACGTACAAAACGTGTTGGGAATACTCATTGTGCGTACAGCCAAGGAGTGGAATTCCTTGCCGGAGTCTGTGTCCTGATGGCTACAATCCAGGAATCTTTAAGTCAAGAGTGAATAGGTTACTTCTAGGTAAGCGCGCTCCATCGTCGTTTTCCATCGGGTGAGATAGCGGACAAGCGACGATATTTCTTGCGCGAGTTCGACTCGCACTTGGCCGGTTTTTACTTGGCTTCAAAGTAGCCTCAGAAGCCACTGTGGTCGTCCGGTCCCGTTAAGTTCGAAGTTCTAATAAAGTTCTAGCATTCTAAAAAAGTTCTAAAAATATATCAAGCACGTTCTTAAAATATAATTAAGTAAGTATCATGACATTTGACTTTATTTCATGTGTGTTGAAACCCGTCGATTGGCATGGGTCATTAAAGTCGAAGACATCTGCAATAACAAAGTTTGCCTTGAACATTTGTAATGAAAGTATTAATTACAGGCAGTGCCGTAACTAGGACGATGCCAGCGGCTCACAGGCATAGGGCGCAGTCCCTGGAAATGGATAGACGCTAATAGTACATTTTTATACAAGTGCAGAAAGTTTGTCATTGCGATCGAGGCGTAATTCGCACGAGCCGAGGGCGAGTGCTGTTAGTGTCAAATTTGCACGTGTGTCAAAAGACATTTTTCAATATACTTTGTTACCTACTTGCTTTTTGCTATTTATTTCGAGTTCGAGATTGCAAGTTTATCTCTATGTCTATCAAAAATATCTCTATCTCTACCAAACAATTACGAATTGAGCAGAATTCCGTATTCTCAGTCAAAATAGAAATATATTTCTCAAAAATGCCGAATCGAGTGAAAATAATGTTTTCATTTATAAGAATCGTACGTTCCGATTGATGTAGTTATGAGTGAATAATATGCTGGCCAAACATATTTTTTTATATACTTATAAAACGAAACGGTTAGTCTAAAAATAAACAGCAAAACAAATAAAATTTAATTTAATTTAAATTCTTCAACTGTTGACAGTTAAATAAAAAAGATTTAAAAAAAATTCATTATAATTGATAAATAATACTTACTTAAAAAAATAATTTAAAAAAAATCAGTAGGTACCTAAATAATAATAATAATTATTATTAATATTTTTAATGATTTTTTATTAATATTTGTTTTTTTTAATATTTGAAAAAAAAATTAAAAATAATTACTGATTATTATTATTAATTAACTAAGTATTTTTTTCTATTATTCATATTATTAATATTTTTTATTTGTTTTTATTATTTTTCATGTATACCTATTTAATTTTTATCTAAATTTAATCTTATTATTTTTTATTTAATGAAATAAGTTTTTAATGACTTCTGTTTTGCTGAAGTCGTAAATATCGACGGCAGGACAATTGCGTTGTTGTCGCCTTCCATTGGCTAGTTGCTCACTACTTTCCTACAACTCGGAGATAAAGATAGTTAATAAACTCGTCCATTTTTCAGTGGTTTCAGATACACAAATTAAAGAGTTGTCGTTTCCAAGAGGTGCATCGTTTTAAAAAATACACAATGCACAAATCACAGAAGTGCAAATCGAACTTCCAATATGAAAAGCCAAGCCGTATTTTATTTAAAAACAAAAGAAAACACAGTGTATCGCGCTAACAATTTAACAAAATTCAACGAATTCACTTAGAAAAGTTAGAAATAACATGTCTCTACAATCGACATGACATCTCTCCTGCTCGGAAGCACTCGACATTAACTGTAACGTTATCCTTCGACAAATGTCGAATTTGACATCCCCAAAATAGCAACTTCAAAAATTTTACAAAAAAATTACGTCATTACAAATTTTTGTCGAGTTCGTCACCATGTCTAAAATGGAGAATTGGCCCCCTGTGCCTCGTAGGGGTCGACCACGCCTCGCCTGATACGATAAAAAAAAAAAATAACAATAAAATTGCGGCGGGGGAATGCGGAAAATATGCTATAACGCGCCTGTAATATCGGGTTTCCGAGTAAGTGTATTGAAAAAAAAAATATATAGTCCTTTTCATATTTTACATTTTACTTTTTCTAGGGGCGCAATTAGGCGCTCGTACCGGGTGTATTAAGACGAGTTACGGTACTGACCATAGCGGTAATGAAGTGTGATAAAATAAAACTATCACACATAAGGTGATGAATTCTGGAAATCAAATTGTGTTGATGATACTATGTCGTTCACTTTTATTACAAAAAGAAAACACATACCTAATACATTTTGTACCCTACACAGGTGATCTGAAAAGTATCTGACCAAACAAAAATGCAAGACAGTTTTAGCTTATTTCTTTTTTCTACATTGACACCTTGTAACGCTATACATGTATACTTCCCCCAACGATGCTCTCATTCTTCTGACTCTTTCAAATAGTAGTCGGCACCAGCCCCGGATCTAGGGGGGGGCAAGCCGGGGCCCATGCCCCGGGCGGCAAATTCAGGGGGCGGCAAAATCAGGGGGCGGCCAAATTCACACTTCACAAACCAATGGACAACTCATCATTTATTTAACTTTGACCACGGAATAAATAATAGCACAAGTACAGCAATTTTATGGCCATATCAACTTGACCGATACCCTGAGCGCGGACTGAGATATGCTGCACGACTGCACGAACATTTATTATTCGCGAGGCGCGTAGGCATAGTTCAAAATACGCGCCCGGCTAAAGCTATATTCGAAAACTTCCTCGTCGATCTCTCACCACGACAGTGTTTTGTTTCAAGGCTAGACTCCGTCGGCCCGCCACCACCATCGCCACCGCCGCAGCCGCTTCTAATGCCGCTGCCGCTGTCGCCGCCGCCGCAACCACTGCGGCAGTGCCCTCATAGAGGGCTCGCGAGGAGACAATGGACTGCCAATTACGGCGCCATTTCGTCTCCTCCAGGCGAATGTCAACCACTGCGCCCCCGCTCAGGATCTGTTACTCCAGAGCATGGCGCGGTGGTCGATAAAAGTCACCGTGGTCTCCAAGCCATACTTTGTCCTGCCCAGAGCTGACTGGGTTCAGGACCTGAGCGGCTCGGTGATCCTTATCTCGTCGGCCGCCGCCGGCAGAGGCGGCGTAAGGCGTGGGCGACGTGGGCGACCGCCCACGGCCTCGCGGTCCAAGGGGCCTCGCGCCTCGAAGGCCCGCGAACGCAAATGTAGATATAGTTACTCATCTAGCAATAAATAATATAAAAATCGGCTAGAAAGTATCTGGCAATACCACCGAGTGCCCGACCACCTCTGTCATGTGATTGAGGCCTACCTATCGGTCAGGTATATGAGGTATATCATATACCTCGATCACCAGGGAGAGATGAAACGGCGAGAAATAACATGTTGTGTTCCGCAGGGATAGGTACTACGACCACCCTTGTGGAACGTTTGGTCCGACTACGTGCTGTGCGGATATTTTCGTGACGTTGTCGGTCCTAGCACAGGGAAAATCGTACCAGGTGGCGGTCGAATCGGTGACACGCGGGGCCGCGATAGTCGTTGGCAGGATTCGAGTTGGGATTCGAGGTGGCGCTGTACAATTTAGAGGCCATGTGTCTCTACGGCCCTCGAAACGCGCCGCCAACGGGTTCCCAGCTAATGGAGGAGTTTTCATCGGCGTCGGGTCTACGATGAAGTACCTAGGACTAGTCCTCGACAGCCGGTGGAATTTTGACGGGAATTCCCGACGTCTAGCTCCCAAACTGAATCAGACTGGGGTTCCAGCCCAACTTTGGGGGTCCAGAAGCCTCCTGCCGGAGGCTCTAGGCAGGAATCGTTCGGTCCTTGGCCCTGTATGGAGCGCCAATGTAGGCGCCGTCGCTGCAAAACAACCGAGGGTCCAGCTTAACGCATGCCAAAAAGGCTCGTGGCAATACGGATGGTGCGGGGATACCGCACGGTTTCCTGTGAAGTGGCAAGTCTCCTTGGGATCTGGAGGCAACAGTCCTTGCACACATGCACGATTTTTGCGTAGAGATGCAACATCAGGACAAAGCTCCACTGCCGCTTCAAGTCGTCAAGGTGTTATGGCGACAGCGACTTTCGCAACTCAGTTCTCTTTGAGGCCTCACTGCCTGGATGTCTGGCTGGAAAGACCTCACGCATGACGCAGGTTCTTACCCGACATGGTAAGTTCGGGAGGTATCTGCACTGGATTCGTGAGAAAGTGATGCCCGGGTTTCGCCACTGTGCGGTGCAGCCGGAGGATACGGTAGAGGTATGCTCCGCTTAGGTGGGGCACACATGGCATTGCTGAATCTTTGTGGTGATCGGTGATCTCTGGCTCCGGGCCTTGGTGGCCATGGTCCGGAGCGAGTACGAGTGACAGGCGGATGCCTCCTTCTTCGAATCAGTAATGCTAGAAAAGCAAGCCAACAATGCAAGAGCACTCACGCCTCAGACACCGCCGGGATTGCGATACCGGTAGCGTCTAAAGCGTGAGTGGCGCGTAAAAATTCGAGTACCAACAATTTTTTTGTCAACAATATCGGTAGTTTTGCGTCGTCCTTCAGGGGGCCTCGCAAAATATATCTTGCCCACATCAAAATTTGGTCTTGCCCCGCCACTGGCCGCCGGTACGCCAACCCTTGATGGTCATGGCCGTCCGAATGGTGCGGGGATAACGCACGGTGTCCCGCGAGGCGGCGAGCCTCCTTGCTGGCCTACCACCATAGGATTTGGAGGCAACAGTCCTTGCACGCATGCACGATCTGCGCGTGGAGATGCAATGCCAGGGCGAAACTCCGCTGCCTGAACATGTCGAGGCGTGGCGGAAAGAGCTCCGGTGGGATCTCATGGAGAAGTGGAAACAGCCACTGTCGCAACCCAGGCCATAAACTCGGCGGTAAGTCACCTCTTTGAGGCGTGGCTGGGTAGAACTCACGGCGTCCTCACCTTCCGCATGACGCAGGTTCTCACCGGACATGGGAAGTTCGGGAGAATCCTGCACCGGATTCGTGCGGAAGAGACGCCCGGGTGTCGCCAATGTATGGCAAGCCCGGAGGACACGGTGGAGCACACGGTGGAGGTGTGCCCTGCTTGGGAAGAGCATCGTCGTGTCCTCGTGAGGGTGATCGGCGGCGGCGACCTCTCGCGCCGGGCCTTGGTTCAGTCCATGGTCTGCAGCGAAGAGGAATGGCAGGCGGTCGCCTCCTTCTGCGAAAGGCAAAGGCAACAGCGCCCTCGCCGTAACCGTCGCCGCCGCGATCCCGCCGATATCCGGCCACCGTAGACACTGGCTCGCGGACAGTGAGCAATGGGTAGCTCGCCGTCCGGTCGTCAGGTAACTGTCCAGACCGAGTCCAAGTCGTCAACGGCGCGCACTGTTCCCGCGCGCCTCAAGGAGCTGTCAGCAAACTGTAGGGGCCCTTCATGGTCGAAGCCTTCTGGAGCCGAGGGTTGGTGCGAAAGTATTACCGCGGCTCTGGGAATAAGGCAAGGAAGGAATGGGGTAGGTTTTTTGTCAGTAAGAGTCTGACACTGTCTCCCGCTCCGCCCAAGAGCGGGATTCGTCATTGGGTGATTTTCACCTACCATAAAAAAAAACATATTGATAGCTGAAATTATATGGATGATAAAGGTGAAAATAAACATAAGTAGGCCGGTGTGGCGGCATTTTTTAGTTTTTGCCCCGCCTAAAAAAAATTGAAGATCCGGGACTGGTCGGCACTTTTTTGCAAATAACTGATCACAAACATCTCCATTTGACGAAAATCTACACTGCCTGTAGTCACTGATACACAAGGACCAATATAAGAGTCGGCGCAGTCGTGCGAATGAAATAGCGTTATCCGCCGAATGTGTATGATCGTCGCCACCACAGAAATGAAATCTTATTAATAAGGCAATGATTGCCTTATATTATTAAGATTTCTCTGGTCCCCACCGATGGGAAATCATGACAATTTGTCCTTTTTAATCTGTCTTTTGCCATTTTGATTTAATCTAAGTATTTTCTATGTGATTCGGTATTTTTGCGGGTGAGTGTATTTAAATCTTACAATTGCTACATCCAGAGGCAAACGTATTAAAATTTGTTTTAAGTTTAATACGTTTATTCGCTATGTTTATTACCTCGCTACGCTCGGACGCCAGACTCCTTCTCGGGACTAAATAAGAATTTCTATACTGCCAGTACAATTGAAATAACATAAAGATAGGAATAATTTAAAATAAAAAAAATAAAGTCATTAAAAAAAATTTAATGACTTTATTTTAATTTACTTTCAACACTTTCATTAAATCTAATATATATTTGAGAAAAATGTTGAACTGACCCATTTTTACAATTATTAAATTGTAAATATTGACTGGCGGGTAAATGGTACCTAGTCTCTCTATAATCTGTGGCCGATTTGATCTTTATTGCTTTTTTTTTCGAGGTGTAGAGTTTGGTTTACATTTTGCTAAATCTCTGTTATAAGAAATTTGTATTAACACGATAAGTTCATCAGCTTCAGTTATAAAAACGCAAGATTCTTAAGAGATAACAGCTTACCGCCAAAATCAAAAGAAATATACCTACCTAAAAACATATTGACGACGACTCAGATTTTTATTTTTTTTATTTTCTTGTATTCGTAATGAAAAGCACAGTGTTTACCTCGGGTTCAAGAGTTATTTAGTACCTCGAACTATTAGCGCTCTCACTCGGTCGCCAAGAAATTTCTCGGGACTAAATAACTCACTTTCACCCCTCGTATAACAATGTACTATTCTTGTACCTATACAAAGGTTATTTGGTTTGTCGATGTTTTGATCGTTTTTAATATTGTTGGTGATTTCAACCTGCACTTGGCCAGTTTTTTTAATGTGTACTTATTTAAAAAATCTGTCTGCATAACAGTTTGTCGGGAAATGACGAACGGTAGTCCACCACGCAAGCCTAGTGTGGGTCAGTGGTTGTCATGTCTTCGAATTTTTTATTCTAGGTCAAGTCAGTTTCCTCACAATTACTTTCCTTCACCGTTTTAAGAGTAGAGTTCATAATAAATTAAACAAAGTAAAGCGCCTGCCTGGTTTGAAACTTTGAAGCCACGACGTAAAACATGTAAGGCTGTTTTCATGTTAGGCGTTAACGATAAGAACACGTTATCGTAGGAATAGTAGCACAGAGTTCTTTGTAATATACTGTAAACTAATTGTTTCATATAATTTCTAACAAACAAAAAAATTATACTGGCAAGAAAAAAAAAAGAAAGTTATACCTAATGGTTATCTTGACAAGTCTGAAGACCCCAACGGTCTGCAAATTTTAGGGCTTGAGCACTCGTACAAAAATAAAAGTTTAAAAAAAATGCCAATAAAAGTTTTTAACAGCAATAATAACTGCAAATTACATTTATTTGTTTTCATTACACCATTTATTTCTTTCCGAGTTTTCAAGCGCTAAAATTCGCAGAGCCTAATTTCAATCTCGCCAAGATCTATTGGCCGTACTGTATCTACGTTACTTACTTAAAATACAAGTGGTGTAAAAAATGTATATGTATTGTAATTTACGCGAGCAAGCGCGTTATTGAAGCCCGATCACTGCAGGGTTAAGTTACATGCTCATGATCAAAAGGAAAAGTTGAATAGACATAGTAAGCAGTTAAATCAATAATGCTGCAATCAGGCTATTTGAATAGCACATAAATTTATTCCTTCCCAAAGCAACTGAACAGTAGGGATAGAACTGTGCATATATTCGGGGTGTATTACTTACTCCATCTCTCTCTCTCTCTCTCATTTTAACATGTCATGTCGTGGTAAGGTCTCACTTCTGCTAATGAACGATAGCGGCTGTCTGTGGATCCCAAACGATATTTTTATTTACTTAATATATAGGTACCTTACACATAGGAAGGTATGTACTATACATACATTATTTTGAGCGAGTGAAACTTTGAAAGTAATAATAAATTAATCATAAGATCTAGTTTCTTATAGCACTATTCTAGAATAGTGTCTACCTAGTCTAGTCTATACCTAGGTATATACTTCAGAAATCTAGGTATTTCTAGATATTTCGATTCAAAAAAATGAAGGCGAATGGTGTTACTAGCGCTATCTGCCTGTAATCTTAGAAAGTATAATAACTTAGTGAAGTTCAACTACTCGACACTAGATGGCGTTTTATTAAAATTGTCTTATGTTGGTGTTATTGGGAACGACTAGTCAATAAAAGTAATAATAGTCAAGAGTTTTGCATATATGTACACCTGTATCAAAATGTAAATAAATAGAAAAGTTTAATAATAATTAAGACACGAGACTCGTTTTCATTTCAAGTTTATGATACGCCTAAATAATTAAGTTTATTGTGAACATACCAGACAGAATAGAATTATTGCTATATTTAGCAATTTTGTATCACTATAAGTACCTATACATTACTGTAGGTAAACTATTGATTTAATTTTGTTGTGTATTTCCTTAAAACATAAAACTTATTTACTACTAGCTTCCGTACATGTTTACATTATTTACTTATGTAATCAGAAATAAAACGAGGACATACTTACCTAATTGAACGGCGATACTTATTTCAAAATGTAAAGAATTGAGAGAGTGATGTAAGTGGGTAAATGACGTTTCTGTACAGGAAAAGCTACTAAGTATCTACCTTCTACCGGAGGTATTTGAGAGACTAGTACCTATCATCATGACATTAAAAGTATAGTGTGCGGCAAATAAGTTGAACTAAAATGGCCGCCGCTGCTATGGTTGCGCGCCGCCCCTCGCTATGGCCCCTTTCGATTGAGACCCAAAAATCGGTTACTATTTTGTTCATCTTATTTGCCTCGTATTTTACTGTTTATGACATTACAACCGTTTTCATATAATAATAAAATGTACATAAGTGATTATGTATATGTACCAAAAAATTGCCCAATCAGGCTATTTAGAACACTAATACACATTTTCTAATCTGATTGTTGTATCTTAAATATGATTAGATTTATCAAGATATGTGCCTATATCGGTATTATACGTACCGACCAAGCTAGTATATATCAGATAGGTACAAAAACCAAACATCTGTATTTAATATTACAAATCCTTCAAAAAGATTGTCATGATATTTCTTGACGTAACTTGTTGAGTCAAAATTTTATTCTTGTTATTGTAAAATGAATCATTGAATAATAAGAAAATTACTATGGTATAGATAATAGATAAGAAGAGGATATGAAAACTTTGTCATGTTTATAAAAATACTTCGTATTTTGAATTTTATAGCGATTCTTTCAGTTCGCGCATGTTGTCTCGTTCTATGTTTCGAAGGTCATGCTATTTGGGTTCGTAGCTATAGCCCCGTTTAGATATTTTATCGTAGAGGCTCATTGCTCAGGACAATTAGGGTGCAGGTAAATAGCAATTTGAGGTAGGGTGCCCCATGTGTTACCTGCAAATACTGATCTTAAAAGAAGTATAACAATCGTACAGAGTAAATAGCGTTTGTTTCCTCTAGTATACCAAATCATATTTACGACAACCAATAACCTACAACGGCTCGTTCCCGTAACAGGTGACTATAAAATAAAATTATACGTAGTAGCGTGTTATCTTTATTCGAAGGTCAAATTAGAGCCAGTCGTCGCCCGATACATTAAATTACAGAAGATAGGTAAACAATGTATAAAACATCGTTAACCTACTGTTAATAATAATATTGTGTGTGATAAATAGTTTAAAACGTCCATATTTAGATAACAGAGCATTGTTATTTGTAAACATCTCGTTTAATTTCCCTATTGAACAATGCAACAACAGAGTTCTGAAATCCACGTGGTTGACAAAAATGTTTATACTATTAAGGAAAATACTAAATTAGCTTCAGATTTCGTTAGCAATATTCTAATTATTTTGGGCATTAACACATTTCAACGTCTATAGCTACCTAAATTGTATTAGTAAAATGACACTACACTGTGGTGTAAAAACGTGGTTACGGAAAGCAACGGTCGCACTATTTAGGAGTCAATGACTTCATGTGGCAGTCGTTTTAATGTTGCTGGTGATTACATCCATGGCTCACAAAAATACCAACGTCCTTAGTTTCGACAAATATCTTGCTTTTGTTACACGCTAACAACCATAGTTGAGTACAAAATTTACAAGACATTCGTAATATTCATCCACAAGAAATATCAGACTTTAATAAAGTCATAAAGATGTTTACCAACCAAGAGTTTAAAACGGTCATAACAATACATACCTACCTACCTATCACAATGAAAAATCTACGTGATCTCTAGAAAAAACCGAGGGCATTGTCCGTTTTTAGTAGTGTTTCGTCCATACATACGCGACTCCCAGATAGTTATACAAATAAACATTGCTTACACGACTCTGGTTACTGATATTTAGACATTGTATCTACTTATTTTGCGAACACAATTTATCATTTCATAATTTCGTGATGTTCTTATTATTATAAAAACAAATGTATATATCTCAGTAGTTAGATAAGATGTCCTGCTCCATAATATGAACTTTAATATTAATATACCTACCACAATGATCTAATAATGCCATTCATTCATTAATAATTAGGTCGGGGTCCTTATTGCTTATCTAGATACTGTCAGTGTCGTCACATTTGTTTTCAAGACTGATTGATATTCCAATCTAATATATTGTTGCTTAAAATCATCACCAAATCATACACATATCTACAGTATTCATTCAGATGAAACATGTCGACAATTATCGAGCGGCAGACCTACCTGTCTTCTCTATATTGAAATCTTTTCATGATTCAGCAAGCCAGTCGACTGACTAGCTAAACCACTAACACACAGATAACACCGTTCACTGTACAGGCATATCGAGTCTGTCTTGTGTTTATTTACGTCCATCGTATTGTTTGTATACAGCCCGGCACGACTGCGCATCAGACTACGTCATCCCCTCCCCCTCGTCTGTAGCCCCGCGGAGGCCTGTCTTTCCTACGCTGGGGTCGAGCTGGCTCACTCGCTCATTCATTCGGCATTCGCAAACGTTGTTGCTCGCCGCCCACCGTACCGGTACCGGTGAGATCTCTAGTCCCTTACTTAATCAATCTTTAAATTCTAAACGTTCTATCCTTCACTATGTTGAAAGAGAAATCAAGATATGATCATCGCCATTCCTCTGAAGAACAGAATCGTCCGCTTACCTCCAGTCGATTACCTGCTATTGAGGAACTCACCCTTGGCCTGAAACAAAAGCTTCACCTGCAGGCTCGCGCCCGTGCTGCACCTTACTACATTAGAAAACAAGAACCAGTCGATCTTGTGGAGAGGTTGCTGGAGCAAAATGCCCTTGTCGCCGAGGCTGTTCGGAGATTACAAGAAAAGAAACAAGTGTGTCATGAAATTTCTGTAGATTCATAATTTATAAACAAAACATTTTAGTTGTGAAAGTGTCGAACGTGTTGTGAAATCGCTTGTGTGTAAGAAACGTGTCGGGTTACAATGGTGCTATATGCGGAGAGCGTGCAAGAAAGAGATAGCCACCAATGACGTGTCCCGCACGACACGAGTCACGAGAACGAACCAAAATGGCGGCGCGTACTCTACAATCATAATATTTATTCTTCGTTTTATAGTGACCTTAACTGATCATGATCAAAGTACTGAATGACGTAACTAGCCTTTAGTATTGTAATGCGTTCTGAAGTACTTATTTCTATAATAATTAAAACTATGTGACTGAATGTCGCGTTAAGACATTTCCATCTAATTAAATTAGCTAATGTGAAGTATAATTCAAGAGCTTTAACTATTGTTTATGTAATTATTTAAATATTCGATAGCAAATGTCCGTTGTCTTTCATACCAACTTCATGTTTCTACACTTAAGTAAACTGCTTTATTAGTTTTAATAATACCTCTTTTGTAATGAGTGACATACTTCTTATCTCAACAACATTACATCAGATATTTTGCTAGAAATATTAGTACCCAAACCAGCGAAACATTTAATGTAAACACATTAAATTGGGTCATTTTTTGTGTTATAAAACTTTCAAAAGTGATTGTAGAGATAACAGTACACTTTTACATTGTAATAAGTACCGTACAGTTACTTCCTCGCATGTGGTAGTTTAGGGAAAATTATTTTTTGGTCGCACTGCTGTGCGCTTTCAGAAAGTACCTTGTTCAGAGGGTCACAGACACAGTGCAACCTAGACAATTTGTAGGGTTTAGTTTTATAAAATTCCTATCTAGCTAATACTTTATTTCATCAATGTAGTAAACTGTGTACAATTTTACCAAAATATGGTATAAAAATCGTCGTAATATTACATGTGTGCATGTTTTAGTGCATTTTGTGATTTTTAGGTAGTTTAATTTATCGTCGATCTTGTGATTTAGATAAGAATTAAGTAATAAAAGAAAATAATTTCAAAAATAAAATTTTTTGAATTAAGTTCTTGAATTTAGCTGTACAAAATATTTAATTAAAAATAGCTATCTACGGAAACTTTCAGTGTTAGATCTATTTTTCGTCTATTAAATATTTGATGATTATAATACTTATCTTTTATTTCAAACATCTTTTCCACATACATTGCAGTGCCTGCAAGAAAAACCTACCATATTTCTATTCTAGCTAGTATTGATCTCCCACGAGCCCACCACGTGTTATATTTGGTATCTGCACTGGATACGCTTCATTATGCTCATACGTTTTTTTTATATCTAGATCGCAATCTTTTGCTATTTTTGTTGGAAATGTGCTAAAATGGAGTTTAATAAGGTCAGGTATAATCAGCATAAATTATGTAGAAAAATACAGTGGCAACTTGATGACTGGCCTGATTTTATTTACAATAACAAAAATACTTGACTCATTGTTTGTTTTCATATAATTTGTGGTACAGCTGATTCTTAGAAGTATTGGTAACGCCATCTAGTGTCGAGTAGCAAACAAATAAATTTAGTTTGCCTGTTACAAAAACGTCAGCATACATTTATTTTTTTCAACATGGTTTGACGTTGACAATCAATACCTATTGTCAAAACACTGTCACTTAGTTGTCAGCCAGTTGTTTGTTTGCAGTTTTGAAGTATAAAATAATCGAGAGTTCCGCATAAATTAATAGTATTTTTTATCTTTTCATAAATTGGTAAGTCTATTCTAGTTTCTTTAATGTGTTACTTCACAATACTTTCAAATATGTTTTTAACTGAAAAATCCTGCATAGACCTTACAGGATGCATAAATCCCTAGACACATTCGCTTAATGGGTTTTTATCATGCGTTTACGGCACTCTAAAACTTGTTGAGTGTTATGCCAACGCAAAATGTAAATATTTGCCCGAAATACTGAAAATTTATATCTATAATCATTTATTTTCCACTAATATAAATGTTAAGAAATAGGTTGATATTCAATTTATTAAGCAAAAAATGTTTACCAGTGAAATTGAATCATAACAAGTGTAATTCTGTTCTAGTACGTCGTAATCTATATCAATTACAAAGTTTGCGCTTATCGCCAGTATTATACCAGCTGGCAACAAAGCCTAGGATCAGTATTGCTTTGTCAGCGAAGATGGCAGCGACGTGGTCGATGGGTCCGGGAACTTTGGAGGTGCCTCTGTCCTTGTTTGCTAAGAACAGAGACCGCCTGGCTGACAAATTAAAAAGTGGGCAATTAGTCGTTCTGCAAGGCGGCGAGGACGTCAGCCACTACGACACCGACATCGAATATGTGTTCAGACAGGCAAGTATTTATTAAAATAAAAATCCTATAAATATTTATTTATTTATTTTATTTATTTATTTATTTTAAAAACATACACCCTATCCTTACAGGCTTAACCCTAATGCAACAGTGGTTTACAAAAATAATACCAACTCATGTAATAAATGTCCTTTTATTCAATCAACTTCAATGATTCAGTCTACAATTTTATTGGAAGCTAGATTTCATTGGCCTACATTTGACTATAATCAACTTGTTATTCTATCAGTAAATCACTACATAATATAAAACAAAGTTGCTTCCCACTGTCTGTCCTTTGTATACTTAGATATAAAACGCAATGGATTTTGATGCATTTTTTTAATAGAGCAGGGTTATTCAAGAGCATGGTTTATTGTATAAAATATGCATAATATGTTTACACTAAAATTCGCCGAGTCTATCTTCAGACTCACTAATATCTGACGGCTTTACTGTAATATCATCATTTCACCCATGTGAAGCTGGGGCAGGTGGCTAGCTACTTATAAATAAAACTCCTTCTACATAATACCAAACATGACATAAAAGTCCTTTTATTAATCAACTTCAATGAGTCAAATAGTACCTACAATTTTATTGGAAGCTGGATTTCATTATTCAATCAGTGAATCATGTTATAATCACACATAAGGCTGATATACAACTATATATTTTGCTACAAATCTTACCCTATGTTATCCTTCAGAAAAACGTATTCTTATACGTTTATTAGGAAAGCTTACAGACTAATGATAAAAAACCTATTTCGAATTCTATTTTCAATTCTTCTATGTCTTAAACCTATTTGCAATTTTGAGAATCAATCCTATTTTAGTGAATTGTTTTAATATTTTGCCAGGAAGCCTATTTCACCTGGGTATGTGGAGTCCGTGAACCAGGCTGCTACTTTGCCCTGGACGTGTCTACCAGGAAGTCATATTTGTTTGTACGCCGTCTCCCAGAAGACTATGAAATCTGGATGGGCAAGCTCCTCAGCTGTGATGACTTCAAGAATATTTATGCTGTAGATGAAGTACATTATGTTGACGAGGTAAAAGTTTGGAAAAATATAAGGATAATTTGTAACTAAAACAGCTTAAGACATATTTGTAGATGGGAGGCGGTCGCCTCCTTCTGCGAAGCAGTAAAAGGAGGAGACCGACCGCATAAAGCACTCACGCCCCACACGCCGCCGCGATTTTGATCCCGATTTCCGGCCACCTTTGGCGCGGGCTTGCGGACGGTGAGCAATAAGTAGCTCGCCGTCCGGTTGTCTGGTAATAGTCCGGACCAAGCCAGTCGTCGACGGCGCGCTCTGTTCCCGCGCGTAAGTAAGCAAATGAAGTGGCCCAACTGCAGGGCCGAAGCCTACTGAGGCCCCAGTCCGGCTTCTGAAAGGAAGGTCCGACCCTGGTATGAAAGCTATGTAGGAAAGGGGTGGGTCGTTAAGTCAGTAAGAGTCTGACAGTGTTTCCCGCCGTGCCTAAGGGTGGGATTCGTCATTAGATGATTTTGTCCCACCATAAAAAAAAGAAAAAAAGACTATAAAACAAGAGAATATTTTTAGAAACAATACCTATGAAAATAAGAGTTTTTAGAAACAATCCATCAATAAAAAAAATGCTAATCAATAAAATAGCCAACTGGTAACCAGTGCTGGGTATCTGATGCCCAGCAACTTCTGAACTGAACTGAACTGACATTGCTGTATTATATTTTTTTCTCTTTTACTATTTTCTGTTGTTGCCAATTGTATTACCTACATCAAGTAAATCCTATTCTAAATATTAAAATATACAAGATTACTTAATTTTTTTTTTTCAGCTCCAAAAAGTTCTCAAAAGCCTGAATCCAGAGAAACTGTTGACCTTGGTAAGTCCTGAAAGTAGTCATTAAAATTAAATATAAATTAATACATAAAAAAACATACATTTTGTATTATATCAAATAAAATTATAAACAAACAGTATTCCTATTACAGAGTGGTCCCAACACAGACAGTGGCTTGACAGCCAAAGAGGCAGTTTTTGAGGGCATTGATGAGTAAGTAAAACTTCTTTGAAACAATTTTTTTTTTGTATTTCTTGGAATAATGGGTGGTATAGCACATGCAGGAAGGTCTATTAAAGATCGAATGGGAAAACCCAAAATCTAAATAAACAAAGTGACCTTTGTTTTTTTATCCAGGTACTTATTGAGGCAAAAAAAAAACATGTTTCAAAAGGTACCCTATTGTCTCCTAAGAAATTATTATCAAAGGTGTTATGAATGCCCAGTCTGTCTGTAATCACCCTCAAGATTATAAAAACCATAGTTTATTTGTATATGCTGAATGGGTTTGGAAGAAATTTTTTCATAGTTGTCTTGGAATAGTAAAATATGCTTTTTATCTCGAAAGTATGTTCAATGGGAATTATCTCCATTTTTACTTTTACACGGGGGAACTAAGGTTTCAGCTTGACTAGGATATACACCCACCCACCCATTGGTGTCAGATATGTCCTAGTCATTCGCATTCAAGGTCGAACGCAATGGCGTTCGACTTTGAATGCGCAGTAACCGATTTTAAGATATTAATCGAAGTGGGAACTGCGTGTAACCATAGTAATAATAATAATAATAATCCTTTATTTTCAGGCAACTAAGGCCCATAGCACACAATACACAAATAGGTAAAACTTATAAAAAATAAACTAATAAATACAAAAAGAGTTATAACTTATTAACTATGAACTATTGTACACGTTGTGACGGCGTCGTGTTCCGCTGCGGGGTCGGTATCCTACCACGAAATCGTCGATACACGACACCTCTCGGCCTAAGCTCTCCTTTGAGGAATGTCTCCAAATGCTGAGTCGGTGCCCGCACCACAAACGACTTGAAATTAGTGTTATGGCGCGGCTCCAACTCCACGACTCTCAAAGTCCAGCTGGTCTTGACTCGAACATACTCCACGATATCCTCCGCCTTCGTGGTGTGCTTATTTGCCGCGTACTATAAAACTGTTTGTCCCGGTTCGGTCATATTTCGAACAGATATATGGACCAGGAAGTCTGATTATTAAGTACAGTACTACAGCCTTCATATCTAGCCTCTAGACGAATCTGAAGTTAAGCTCTTCTAATTTTAGCTCATAAAAAATATATGGTTTAAATTTATGGTTTTGTTATTACTGTTAGAAACTGACGCAGACCCCAAATTCAGACTCGCCAAGATCCAACGCCCTTACTGTAGTTTCTACAGCCCCGGATCTTCAATTTTTTTTAGGCGGGGCAAAAACTGAAAAATGCCGCCCCACCTATCTACTTATGTTTATTTTCACCTTTTTCTTTATGGTAGGTGAAAATCACCCAAAGACGAAACCCGCTCTTGGGCGGAGCGGGAAACAGTGTCAGACTCTTACTGACTAAAAAACCTACCCCATTCCTTCCTTGCCTTATTCCCAGAGCCGCGGTAACACTTTCGCACCAACCCTCGGCTCCAGAATGCTTCGACCATGAAGGGCCCCTACAGTTTGCTAACAGCTCCTTGAGACGCGCGGGAACAGTGTGCCGTTGACGACTTGGACTCGGTCTGGACAGTTACCAGACGACCGGACGGCGAGCTACCCATTGCTCACTGTCCGCGAGCCAGTGTCTACGGTGGCCGGATAGCGGCGGGATCGCGGCGGCGACGGCTACGGCGAGGGCGCTGTTGCCTTTGCCTTATGCGGTCGGCCTCCTGCTTTACAAGCATTACTGCTTTGCAGAAGGAGGCGACCGCCTGCCATTCCTCTTCGCTGCAGACCATGGACTGAACCAAGGCCCGGCGCGAGAGGTCGCCGCCGCCGATCACCCTCACGAGGACACGACGATGCTCTTTCCAAGCAGGGCACACCTCCACCGTGTGCTCCACCGTGTCCTCCGGGCTTGCCATACAGTGGCGACACCCGGGCGTCTCTTCCGCACGAATCCGGTGCAGGAATCTCCCGAACTTCCCATGTCCGGTGAGATAATGCATCATGCGGAAGGTGAGGACGCCGTGAGATCTACCCAGTCACGCCTCAAAGATGGGACTTACCGCCGAGTTTATGGCCTGGGTTGCGACAGTGGCTGTTTCCACTTCACCATGAGATCCCACCGGAGCTCTTTCCGCCACGCCTCGACATGTTCAGGCAGCGGAGTTTCGCCCTGGCGTTGCATCTCCACGCGCAGATAGTGCATGCGTGCAAGGACTGTTGCCTCCAAATCCTATGGTGGTAAGCCAGCAAGGAGGCTCGCCGCCTCGCGGGACACGGTGCGGTATCCCCGCACCATCTAGACGGCCATGACCATCAAGGGTTGGGGTACCGGCGGCGGCCTACGAGATAAGGATCACCGAGCCGCTCAGGTCCTGAACCCAGTCAGCTCTGGGTAGGACAAAGTATGGCTTGGAGAGCACGGTGACGTTTATCGACCACCGCGCCATGCTCTGGAGTAACTGATCCTGAGCGGGGGCGCAGTGGTTGACATTCGCCTGGAGGAGACGAAATGGCGCCGTAATTGGCAGTCCATTGTCTCCTCACGAGCCCTCTAAGAGGGCACTGCCGCAGTGGTTGCGGCGGCGGCGACAGTGGCAGCGGCATTAGAAGCGGCTGCGGCGGTGGCGGTGGTGGTGGCGGGCCGACGGAGTCTGGCCTTGAAACAAAACACTGTCGTGGAGAGAGATAGACGAGGAAGTTTTCGAATATAGCTTTTTCTCTTTCGCACTCACGGTAACCAGACGCCTGCAGCGATCTGCGATTTCTGCAGGTGAGCAGGAGCCGGGCGCGTGTTTTGAACTATGCCTACGCGCCTCGCGAATAATAAATGTTCGTGCAGTCGTGCAGCATATCTCACTCCGCGCTCAGGGTATTGGTCAAGTGGATATGGCCATAAAATTGCTGTACTTGTGCTATTATTTATTCCGTGGTCAAAGTTAAATAAATGATGAGTTGTCCATTGGTCTGTGACGTGTGAATTTGGCCGCCCCCTGATTTTGCCGCCCCCTGAATTTGCCGCCCGGGGCATGGGCCCCGGCTTGCCCCCCCCTAGATCCGGGGCTGAGTTTCTAAGAAGTTAGTATCGTATTCAAGGTCTAATAATTGACCGTCGCTCCACGTAAAATACGGGTATTTAAACGCGTTCTATTCTATTAGACTGGAATTTAACCTCAGGCTAGTTGAGAAAGGTTAGCAGGGAGATGATGATATGGGCGAATAGTAGTTATTTATCACTGTTTACCATCAGGTGGGATCGCAGTCAAGTACTAGTTTATATTTAAAAAAAAACTCTGAATTCTGACAGTATATACAAGAAAGTACATAATTATAAATGTGAAAGTAACTCCCATGTGTTATTTATGCAATCAGATAGGTATGTACATTCCTATTCAGTTGAAAACACAGTTGTGCTGATAAAGGGGTGATATGTAATCCAAATTATCATGAATACATATCATTTAGTTTATTATGTTTATTCATTTAGATACTAGCGACCCAGCCCAGCTTCGTGTGTTAAAAATCACTATACACCAGTGGCGTAACTGTAGGGTGGCAAGGCTGGCAAAATGTCACAGGCCCCCGGTATGACAGGGCCCCCAGTCTAAGAAGTAACCCAAAAGTACTATGCGTTCCAAATAAGAATAGGATCGATAACCAGGATGTGACGTCCGCCGTACTGTCAAATCGAAGATATTTTTGCCTAATTGAAGAACTTTGAAATGAGTAAAATCGAAAAATTGGATTCTGATTAAACTTTTTTCGTTCACACTTCGTAAATAAATTAAGTTTTTCGTAAATATAATGAATTTTAAAATATCTTGCCTCGATTTGACAGTAAATCGTGACATCGCAACATAGCAATCGATCCTATTCTCATTTGGAACGCATAGTACAAAAATCGGGTAAAATTCAAACACAATAAGATCATTTTTGTTGGGGCCCCATTCACTTTAAACAAGCTTTTTTAAAAAAGAAAGATCTGAATCTGAAGGGAACCTAGATAAATATTGTCTAAATCCAAATATCACCATAATATGGTTGAAATATGCTCGACTTGCAAATGATTTTGGTATTACGTTTGTATGGATAAATCGTCCCAAACCGGCCTCTTAAGCCGTTTGAGCGCAATGACGTTACAATAACAAACATGCACAAATTATTTGCATTTTACAATATTAGTGTGATATGAAATACAATAAATTAATCTAAGCAAACTAATGTCTATCAGAAAAATGTTGCCATATTCATTCAATAAGATGTGCCTACTTTTACTAAAAGACTTTTTATTATTATTCCAGATTCAAAGTCGACAACGAAACATTATTCCCTATCATCGCAGAGCTGTGAGTATCTCATCATTTATCTGTAATAATAAGTATTATATGATAAAATATTGCTTAATATTTACGTATTAAAAGTATTTTATCTTCAAACACTGCTTATGTAAATAGATACAGTTATCAATTATATCAGGTGATTGCTTTTTCTTCAATGCTACATTAATTTTGTAATAGGATTTCAGTAAAAGTGGCGTCATTACATACCTACATGATGATACGATTTATTGCCTATTGTATTGACTTGTTACTGTGAAAACATACACCTGTAACACATAAACAATGAACTAGTTGAACTGTGTAAATATGTTAAAAATAAGTTTTTTTTTTCGAGTCATTAGTCGTAATTCGAGTATGACAGCCTCATTACAACTAACACTTGTGTCTTACACTAGATACTAAAATAAGTTTTTTTTTTTCATTCATGCAATACATAGATACTTACGAATGTGGACTTATTATTCGGCATTTTCTAATAGTCAGTAAAGAGTAGTAGAGGGGCAAAATGTAGTGGCAGGTGCATACAAAAAAATCAATAAAAGTAAAACACGGATTCAAGAGCATATAAATCAATTGAGAAAGAAATATACTAATTTAAAAAGGCAAGGATTTTGTATTACTTTTATTTATGAGAGTCGTATCTACATAAATGCATATTTCTATAATAAAACTTCATGCAACATAAACATATTATGTACTAAATCAGACTTAATGTCTTAGGCATTTTCAACCAGTCAAAGAAGGTTAGCTACTGCTAGTGCATATAAAAAAACAATAAAAACTTACCAAGAGATAAGCTCGCTTTATTATATTTATATAGCTTTTTTTTAAGCAAGCAAAAAGTAACCAAAAAAGTAAAAGCATAGTATACCTATCTAATATGCATCTAATCCATTACCAAATTAGAAACCAATAGCAGTTTCATATCCAATTATGTACATCCGTTTCTGAGAATTTTGAAATGCTGCCAAAAGTGATAATAGCAAAAAACCCACGCGACCAAAGTAAATTTCATCATAGAGTTCGTTGACCAAAGATAGTTCATCGAATTCTGGTTATTGACTTCCTTTGAAATAAAATTAAATACGTAGCGAGCATCTATTTTTATTTTATCATAGAAATTATTGTCTTTGTTATAGTTAGTCTGCTCTCGCTTGACTAAACTGCATTGTAAGCGAAGAGAGTTGGACACGAAAGTTCCCTTACTACAATATTATTATTAAAACAGAGATTTAGTAATAGGGCAGGCCCTTTGGCAGCCTTCAGGTACGAAACCCTAATAAAAGTCTGTAAGAAACTCCTTTAACCTCGAAGACCGCTTACTTTACATTTCGTTTTTGAAAAGGATTATCTTCCACATTATGAGGTACCTATACAATAAAGTACACCACTTTTTGAAATCACTCTGAGTAAAAAAGTGAAATGCGTTATTTGTAAGACCAGCAGGTACCTACTTTGGCTTTTCATTGTACAATTTATAATAATTTCACACACAAAACATTTATAGTTTTAGAGTAGGTATTAGCGATTTTAACGTACCTCTATATTTTTTAACATCTATCCCACGTGAGGGATAGTTGCCTGATCCATATAAATGCTTACAGGATAGACATAAAACGGGCAACTATCCCCTAAAAACTTTGATCGCATTTTGTCTTCTCATGCAATCACATAGAGACGTAAGACACGGTCAACATAGTAGTAGCTGGAAAGTCTTTTGATTAATAATTGAAATAGTATACGATTAATTCGCAAAACAAGAATAATTGAAATCGGGACACCTATCCCACTGGGGCATCTATCTCGGCTTTACCATAATAAATAAATATTTTTAGAAGATACACCTGCACTTCTGTCTAACCTTTCGGAAACGAGGCGTTATATTAATGTGAAAAACATACGTGTAGTAATCAATGTAGGTTAACAGTTAAGGTGCGTTGGGGTAAGATCGGAGCTGGGGTAATAACGTATAAATTAAACATCGCACATATTTCACTGTAGCATTTTAATGCTAGCATATAGGTGCCATATCATTATGTTGTGCTCCGTCCGTCGCACAATGTGGCTAGCATAAAAATTTAAAAAATTGCCAAATAAGTGGGATTATTTGATTTATACGTTCTTACTCCAACGTCGATCTTACCCCAACTACCTAAGCTACATAATTTATGTAGGAATATAAATCAGTCCTGTATTTGCATCCTAACATTCATCATTGTCTGAGAACTGTATTTACCTACCCAACATAACATGTACGTAATGTGATTGCCACATAAACATGTGAAGTAATAAACAGTTTGTAATTTTCGCAGGCGCGTTATCAAGACCCCGGAGGAGATTGAAGTTATGCGATACGTGTGTAAGATATCGTCCGATGCTCATAAACAGGTTATCTTTTAATTACTATTTTTAATCAAGAACATCTCCGGCTTGGGCTTGATTGCTGTGGTCTATTAAGAAAGCACTAAATAGATTACGTATCTAGATAGACCGCTTGGTTAAATGGGTTTTATAGACCTGTTGGATACTCAATGTGAGTGCGGTGTTTCTGTTCAAAACATAGCCAAACATTTTTGACTGGCCTGATGGTCTAATGGTTAGCGGCCCTGACTGCTATGCCGGAGATCGTGGATTCGATTCCCACAAATGTTTGTGTGATGAGCTAATCATTTGCTCTGTGTCTGGGTGTAATTGATCTATAATATGTATGTATTTAGAAATATATAAGTATGGTCTAGTACCCATGACACAAGCTCTGCTTAGCTTCGGAGTAGACGACGTGTGACAGTTGTGAAATATATAAATATACACACGCCTTAGTTTACCCCCAAGCAGTGAAGCAGCTACCGTATCAATGAAATGGGACCCCGCGCTACAGGAGCCCCGATGTAGGCAAGAATTCGCAACATGTTATCCACAACTGTTTCGAAGGGTAAATTAAGGTATTTGTGCAAAAAACAATATTTTTTAATACAGGACGGATATGGGATAATTTTTATTCAGATAAAAAAAACAAAACCTGCTCATTTATTGATATAGGGTAGAGTAAGGTAGAGCGGGAGCGAAGCCGCGGCCAAAAGCTAGTATGTTCATAAAGAGAAAGAAAAACAAATGACACAGAGTCGCACATAAATAATGATAAACGATATTGTTAATGATTGAACTTATCGTTAATACTGACATTATCTTTATTTTTCCAATACAAGTAGGTAATGTACACTTAAGAACTATTAGAAAGTCTTTCCGAAACGGCAGGTCTCACTGAAAAAAAAATTTAGGTAAGTGGTGTCTCCACGGTTAGAGTGATTAAGCTCTTAAAAAGTAATGAGCCTCAATACCGACGCTTACAAAATAAACTATGAATAGCTGAGATCGCAGTCAAGCAATAGTTTATAACAATTACACCCCTTTTTTATGGTAGGTAAAAATCAGCCAATGAAGAAACCTGCCCATGGGTGGAGCAGGAAACAGTGTCAGATTTCTACTGACTAAACGACCCACCGTTCCTTCTTGTCTTAGTTCCAGGGCCCCGGTATTTCGCTGTAACCCTAGGCCACAGAAGGCTTGGACCTTGCTGGGCCCCTACAGTTTGCTGACAACTCCTTGAGGCGCGTGGAAACTGTGCGCACCGTTGACGATAGACGACACTCCTGCTATTATATACTCCGTTCAAAATAAAATTAGACATTTAAGAAAACTTTTTTAGTATCCGTTCAATTAATTTTGAGTTTTATTACGTTGGTACAATGATAAATGGCGGCTGCAATTGATTTTTTAACGACTTTCTTGGTTTTAATACCATACTTATACCTACGGGACAGAAGTTAAAATCGATTGAACAGACAGTAGGAAAGGTTTCTATAGGGTAATAGGTTGACCCTATACAGATTCTTGAACAGTATGGTATCTCGACGAATAGCACAAAGAAAGAATAGCACCACCCATCACTTCCCATGGGCCACCAATGGACACACCAAAAATTGGCAAGCATTCTCGTACATTGCAACAACCACATTGCAAACGTCAACCCGCTTGCCAAGCGTGCTGTTATACACTTGGGGAAGGCCTGTATCCAACAGTATTAGTGAATGTCATTCGGCTCAAATGATGATGATAGGTAGTGATGAAATGATCACCGTGGCCCGCACTAACCAAATGATGATGATGAAATGATCCAAAACTGTATTCCCTTAGTGTGATACCTACCTATAATTATTCATCATTTCAGCCAAAAGCCGCCCACTGTTGAACATAGGCCTCCCCCAAGCATCGCCACAACGACCGGTCCCGAGCGTCTTGCATCCATAAAATTCCAGCAACCCTGACCTTTGTCGAAGGCCTTCCAACGCTACGTCTTCCGTAACGCGGTCGCCACTCCAGAACTTTTCGGCCCCAGCGACCATCTGTTCTGCGTGCAATGTGCCCTGCCCATTGCCATATAATTATTACTAGCTTTTGCCCGCGGCTTCGCTCCCGGCAACAGATTATTCTACTCTACCCTACTCGGTAGGAGAGTAGAAAAAAAAGTAAAAAAGAAAGTATCCTATGTCCTTCGCCTGGCTCTAAACTACCTCCCTGCCAATTTTCAGCTAAATCGGTTCTGCCGTTCTTGAGTTATAAGTGGAGTAACTAACACGACTTTCTTTTATATATATAGATTTCAAGAATGTTCAATTTAAAATCTTTCATCCCACCAGGTGATGCTCTACGCCAAGCCTGGTAGAAAAGAGTACCAATGCGAGTCGGTGTTCTTAGACCACTGCTACCGTGTGGGCGGCTGTCGCCACGTGTCGTACACGTGTATCTGTGGCTCGGGCGACACGGGAGCCACGCTGCACTACGGACACGCGGCCGCGCCCAACACCAAGATTATCAACGATGGTGATATGTGGTGAGTAATCACGTATAACAACTGGACTACCACACTGTTAAATAAAAAAGAACCTTTCTCAATAAGACAAAGGCGTTGAAGATCATGGTTTATATCTTCGGCAAATATCCACCCACCACTGTTGAAATATCTACGGTCCGGACTAAGCGTTTTGCCTCATCGTTTATACCGCGTACATTGAGGGACTGGAACAATTTAAGTGCCTTCAAAGCTAGAGTGAATAGGCTCTTAATAAACTAGTGCGCCTCACCATCAATGATTGCATCACTGCTTACCATCAGGTGGAATTGCAGTCAAGCACTAGTTTATATAAAAAAAAAACTGATCAAATCTTGCAAGGTCACTTTTGATGGACATTGGTTTACAACAATATGGGCAACCCTTTAGTGGTGAGCTACTGGACGAATGTCATCAATTAATTAAATAAAACAACATTACATTGTATGTAAGGCTCGACCGAGATGGGTTTTTCGTTCTCGGCCGAGACCGAGACCGAGAATATAATACTGTCTCGGCCGAGACCGAGAACCGAGACCGAGAATAGACATATTGACTAATATAAAGTATGGTTTTTTATTACCATACTTTATATTAGTCAATGTATCTAATAGATATCATAATATCTATTAGATGTATTGACTAATACAAAGTATGGTTTTTTGTACGTTAATGCACTTAACTCCATTTCGCAAAAATTGTGGCTTAGCTCCATTGACCTCCAAGGCGACGATTTGCTGCAGGCCTAAGCCCCTTATAAAGTGACGAAAACCAATACTCAAAAATATTAGCATTTCTTTGCAGTCTTGGCTCTTTAAGAAAACTTTCTAGTGCTATTTGGATCACAGAGCTTAAACTGTATTCGTCATTGGTCATTGGCTCGTTTTCCAACTCTATGGAATCATGAGCTGCCCATAAGTTGAATTTGTTGTAGTCATGTTTGACGAGTTAGTCAAAAATGCCCATTTTGCCGCGCGCGGCAAAATTTGTATGCCAATTCGAACAAAGTTACAATCTCGGCCATGGCCGAGAATCTCGGCTATAACTAGCCGAGACCGAGACAAATTTCTCGCCTGTATTTGTAGCCGAGAATGCCGAGACCGAGACCGAGATCTCGGTCGAGCCTTAATTGTATGTATGGTGTACCTACAATAAAGAGTATATCTATCTATCATTAATCCCTGCAGTCTATTCGACATGGGCGGCAACTACGCTGGTTATGCCGCGGACATCACTTGCTCGTTCCCAGCCAATGGCAAGTTCACTGAAGATCAGAAACTTATCTATGAAGCGGTGCTGGCTGGAAGAGATGCTGTTATCAGGTACTTATATTACGTATTTATCATTACTTAGTAATCTTTTTCTTATAAATAAAAATGATTAGCTGTTCGTTAGTCTCGCTAAAACTCGGAAACAGCTGGACCGATTTGATTGATTTTGGTCTTGAAATATTCGTAATAGTCTAAGGAAGGTTTAAACAATAAGTACGACAAAAATGGGCGGTAGGAAGTATGCCAGGTCAGCTAGTAATATTAATAATAATTATTATTTGCTCAGTTTGATGAAAAAGATGTTTAGAAAAAATCTAAAATTATTTACATTATACATTACTACCTTTACTACCAATAGGAATAAAATACTAATTAATAGTCGAAAGAAATAGTATTTCGCGTATTGGAAATTAATAAACCGACGACATCATTATTTTCTCTGTGATAATTTAGTGTTTTTTTGCCTAATCTTGTAATATCAATTTCAAAAATCTTTACTAATATAGAAATAAGTACTACCTACTAACTTTATTGTGGACCAAATGATGTCTTTTTACAAATAAATTATTATTATTTTTATGCCATGCTCTTTGAATCATCTTCTCGAATATAGTCTGGACGTAGGGACATTCTTTCTTATCGACAATTTCCTGTCTCTTCGAAAAATAATGTAAATTTTAATATCATACTTACGCTTGAAATTTGCGAGTCTTTTCATCATCATAATCAGAATTTTTTTGCAGTTTTCTGATTATTCTGTAATTGACCAAAAATACTCACATATATTTTTCTCGTAGGGAAGCTAAGCCCGGAGTGTTGTGGACGGACATGCACCTTGCAGCTAATAGAGCGATGCTTGACCATCTGAAGAAAGGAGGTCTCCTTGTCGGTAACGTTGAAGACATGATCGCGGTAAGTGGGACTGAACTCTTTACTGTTTTCATCTTTTTTTTTTGTGAATATGTTTTTTTTTTTTGCTACCTAAAGGTGAATCCGCTGCCAAACTTTCTTAAATCTTTGTCATGTACAGTGCGTTCCAAATAAGAATAGGATCGATTGCCATTTTCTGAAGTCACGTCATACTGTCAAATCGAAGAAGGTTGGCAAAATTGAAGAACTCGAGAGACGAGTAAAATTTAAGAACAGGATTCTGATTAATTTTTTCGTTCATGGTTAAATAAATTAATTAAGTTTCTCGTTTTGCTCACCCTAAAAATATTCAAATTTGACAATTAAACGTGACGTCACAACAAGGCAATCAATCCTATTCTCATTTGGAACGCTTTGTACATCTTTTATTATACATGCCTTTGGGCATACACACAAATATTATAAAGGTGAAAGTATATGCTTGTTTATTACTTATTTGCGCTCGAACAGCTGAACGGATTTCAATGAGACTCTACACGGGTGGATCATGTGCCAGAACAGCATATAAGATTTTTATTCTGGGAGTTTTCCACTTCCACGCTAAGGAAGTTACGGGCAGTAGCAGATTAGATTTATGTGCTTTGCTTGGCAAAATTTCTATTTTTAAACTATAATCAAAACTGGTTTAAGATACGATGTTTATACCCTTATTGTTCACAGAACGGTATCCACGGCATCCTCCAACCGCACGGTCTAGGCCACCTACTAGGCTTGGACGTGCACGACGTGGGCGGGTACCTGCCGCACTGCCCCCCGCGCCCCTCGGGCCCGCTCGCCCGGCTGCGCACTGCGCGACCACTACTCGCTAACATGACGCTCACTATCGAGCCTGGTTGCTACTTTATACCCAGGGTAAGAGTAATACAGAAAGGATAAAGGTGTAGTCTGTCTATTAAAAAATCAAACAACTTGGGTTTTTATTTGTTGAGTTGACGGCAAACTGAAAAGGCCCTGCATGGTCGAAGCCTCCTGGAGCCAAGGGTTGATGTGACCACCAGTGGTTGTGTAACACCAGAGCTCTGGGATCAAGGCAAGGAAGGAACGGGGTAGGTTGTTTAGTCAGTAAGAGTCTGACACTGTTTCCCGCTCGACCCAAGGGCGGGATTTGTCATTGGATGATTTATTTATACTTACCGTAAAAAAAAAAACTTTTAGGGTAATTATTAGGATACGATTAAACTTGATATAAAAACTGGTTATTCATTAAAAGAGTTTTGATCATTGTTTACTGATTGAATTTTATTAAAAGTATCAACTATACGTTTTTTTTTTTTAATATTGTTAAGGAACTTTTTATCAATAGAAAAAGCAAAAGATTTTTATTTAGAATAGATTTCGGTATCTTTATTGATAAAAGTACTAACTGATAAAAACTCAATAACAAAAGTATCAAACTGTTTCGTACCGGTTTTTAACAAGTGAGTCGACTAAAATTTGAGTTGCCAGCGACAGATTTTCTTATCTAAAGAAAAAAGAAAGAAAAAAAGTTTATTTGCGCAAGAGTATAACGCAAAAATTCCCAAATCGTTTGACTTTTTAAACAGACTCTAATATTTAGTAGTCGGTGATAGCTGAAATAATGTGCCTTCATTTCTATCGAAGATAGGTGTAGCAGTGACAAAATGGGAAATAAATTATTTGTTTGTATTGCCAGCTCTTAAACAATGCCAAGAACAATCCAGATCAAGCCAAGTTCTTCAACTGGGACAAAGTGGACAAGTTCCGAGGTTTCGGCGGCGTGCGCATTGAAGATGACGTGCTTATAACTGACGCTGGAGTTGAGAACTTCACCTTTGTGCCAAGGACGTGAGTTTACAGTTGCTATTGTCTTTTATATTTTTGGGTTTAAATGAGAAGCCAGACTTTTCGATAAGGCTGAGCTTTTCAGTTATAACCAAGCATTTTATTGTTGATGTATTTAAAAAAATACTTGAAGCAGAAAAGTTCATAATAATGCTAGGTCATTACAGAGCTGAGAGCATTGATGAGAGTAAAAACACAGTAAAAATCCGAACACGTTCAAATTTCGGACAAAAAGTGCAGAACAAAATTTCCAGACGTTTAACTAAGAACAATGATAGTTTGTACTTTTACAGATGTGCTAACAATTATTTATAACAGAGATTCAAACCCAAATTCTTTGATACATACTTGTTGAGTTTCCTAATCTTTTGAAATAACGCCATGCTCGGGCTACAATTTTTTTTTTGTGGTAATTTTTTATTGAATCTGATCAAAAAAGCAATTAAGTAATGTAAACGCGAAAAAAACTTGTTTATAACATTGGATTCCAGAAACTTTCATGACCCTTAAAATTAAGTCTAAGGTCTTCCAAATTAGCCGCTAATTCATTTTCGCTCTTAATTAAACAATCACGAAAAAAAAAACATTATAATTGTTATACCTAACCAAAGATTTTTATGTCTACAGTGTTGCCGAAATCGAAGAACACATGGCGAATGGTGCTAATTTTAAATAAGTTATTAAAAATGTTACAATCATTACCAGTTATATTAACCACATTGTAAATTATGTAAAATAACTATATAAATAAATAAAATAATATATTTATGTAAGTACAAAGACATTTTATATGAATAAATCGTTTTATTGATCACATAAATGAGTAAAGCTTTTCAAGCTGATTTATTTTACAATCTAAACTAATATCTTTGACTTTAATATCAACAAAAGCGACATTGGTTTTCACATATACCTCAAATAATTTTTTAAAATTTTTGGTAATGGAAGGCTTTCTACAATAGATAAAAACTCTTGTGTGGATTTGACACCACCTTCTTTTTTTCTTACTATTCTTCTAATTGTGTATCTGCAAATATGTTTTAAAGACAACACATGTGATGTTAAGGATTCTGCTGTTATGCTAGAGTCATTGTTGTCTAACATGAATAATAGCTCACGCTGCACCTGAAAATTGTTAAGAAATCATTGACAGTCCTATAACACTTATAACCAAATAAATCTAATGACCTCTAAGGGGTTTTGGATTCTAGCTAAGCATAACAATAACTTACTGTTTGTGGTATTATGCCTAGGTTGCCCTTCTCATAGGCCATTTGTAGGTAATCGCCAGGCTCACAGTAAATGCTATATGGCACCATAATTGGCAATGAAGGAAGATACCAATTTGTTGAAGCAAAGAATGCATCAGGAACATGCTCTTCACTGGCTAACCCAGCTGTACTGCAGTAATCTACGTTGCAACCATGCTCTATAAGTATTTTGAATACCTAAAATTCAGAAGCAACATTAACAAAATATTCCCACTAATAAACTAAAAAATTTTAATCTTAAAACTCGACATAAACCAACAATCTTAATTTTTATCAAGTTTATAATGAACTTACTTCACGAAAGCATGATGTATTTACATGATGTGCATACACTAGTGGTGGACATACATTTGCTTCATAAGGATTCACCTCGACTCCTCTCATCAGAAATAAATAAAAGAACTCTTTAAACTTTTCTGGTGACTTATTGTAGATGTAACCACATACATTTAAATATGAATTCAAAGGTGCATTTAAATCATATTTAGGTGTATTATCCTGTATAAATGTATTAAGGTCTATATTAAATGGTTCAAAAAAACAAAAAAATTCTGGTCCCAGATCACTGTTCAGTAAAACTTCCAATATATCAAACTTAAAATAATGTGGCTTGCAGGCATTGAATATTATATTTTTGTTCAGCTTATCTATATCAGTTACTGCCAACAATGTTTGGAATATTTCCATAGTACTGTCCAGACTCAAGGCTATGTCTATAGCCATTTCACCACAGAGATTCTTTATATTAGGATCAGCTCCATTCTTTAATAAGAAATATACAATATCATCGTTTAATCCCTGAAGTGCTAGAGTCAAAGGAGAATCTCCAAAATGAGTTACTTGATTGATATTTGATATAAATGGGAAAAGAGCTTCAACATTTGGGAAGTATCCTTTACAGCAAGCTAAATGGAATGGTGTAAAACAGCCAGGTTCATTTTTAATCTCAGGGTTGGCTCCACAATAGAGCAGAGTTACCAACGCTTCATGCTGGCTGGCTAAAGCTGCGTCATGTAATGGTGTATCTCCATCAGCATCCTGAACGTCAATAATAGCACCATACTCTATTAATAATTCTATTAACTCTGTGCTCCCTTGACTACTGGCAATGTGTAGTGGCGTTACTCCCTCTGTACTGCCGTAGTTCGCGATATCGTCTGCAGAATTGAGCAAGGCAGTCACAGTTCTTAGTGAACACTTATTTTTACATGCTAAATACAATGCAGTGTGACCTTCATGAGTTTCAGCTAATGGTCTACATCGTCGACTTTTCAGTATTAACAGCACGCATTCATAGCTATCGTTATATGCGGCTTCATGCAGACAAGTCCATCCCCTGTTATCGACGCAGTTAGGGTTTATTTTATGAAGTAAACGCTCAACGTTAGCGACATCATTATTTCTGGCAGCAAGATTTAGTGCATTCGACGTAGCTGGATTTCGTGAACTAAAATCCATGTTCTTTAAAATATAGAAAAACAACTACTAGCACTGACTTTCGAAATGATACACGTGTGTACAACTCTCTTCTAAAGACTAACTCCACTTCAATAGCAAAATATCAGACTAGGAAAAGTATAATATAAATTTATTGTAGGTTGGACATATAATTCAATCACAATTCTGTTCAAAAAGGTACTCTGTTTTGCAGAGTACCGTCTGTAAAACATAATCATAAAACAACATTACAAGTTTACAACGAAATTAACACTCAACACTGACGTGACTGACACTAGTGACAGTGACATTGACATAAATAACATGTCTTTACCCCGCGTTCAGAGTTGCGTCAAATGCGATTACGTACAATATATCCCGAATCCAAACAAAATTAATAATTGTGATGCTGCGCGTTGGTTGCATTTGCTATCAAAGATTTTATATTTATAGATCCTTATGTTCACGATATTCACCATTGACGTAATTGCTTCGCTTGACTGGCCTGTCAGCATAGTAATTAGTGACCCTGACTACTATGCCGGAGGTCGTGGGTTCGATTCCTACCCTGTGTTTGTGTGATGAGCACAATCATTTGTTCTGTGTCTGGGTGTAATTTATCTATAATATGTATGTATTTAGAAATATATAAGTATGTTTATCAGTTGTCTAGTACTCATAACACAAGCTCTGCTTAGCATGAGACTAGACGGCGTTGTGTGATGGTCGTCGAATATTATTATTATTAATTCGAATCGAGACGTCAGATTGCCCCACGTTCAAAAATAACCAGAGTAGGATAGACTGGGTTAAAATACGCCATCGCCAATTTCAAAAATATACCGAAGTGTACAATACAAAAGTTTTACCTATGTCAATTTTCTTTCTACAAGTATATCCATTATCCATATATTCGTATTACGGGACAATTCTGTTCTCGTAAAGAAGTTCAAGATGTTAAGCTTAAGGGTTTTATTTTTTTTTATTTGTGTGTATATGTAGTTATAAAATGAATGAAAAGTACCTACAGTCATCTATTTCACGTTATTTAAAAATTTAGATAATATTGAAAACAAAAATGCCAAAAGATGTTAGGTAGTTATCGGTCATTGTACTACCTACAGGTCATTGGACTTGATCGGCTGATGTTTACTTAGAGAAATTAAATAATTTTGCCTATACTAATTTGAATTTAAGAAAAAAAAGTAAGTAATTTATATTTAATCGTTAGTGTTTCAACACCGTTGGAGACTCTCGTTATGCGGCTGGATCAAGGGCTTGATTCAGAAAGAGTTACTTCTGGACACGGCTCGTATAAACAGAAGGTTCCTCCTCTCTGGGGCCCTGACCGCCAGCACAGCCGGTAGCTTGGACTCCCGATTTTATGCTTTATTGAAATATTTAAAAATATAATTTATATGTTACCTGTAAAAAAATAAACGAAATAATACTTAAGGAAATATTTCATAATAAATATCAAAACAAAACTTCGATATTGGAACATATATATTTTTATTTTAATCCAAAAGAATTTAAACTTCCGATTCATACAAAATTGTACAATAACAAATAATCACATAGTAATTTAGTTAAATGCAGTTATTATTTATATTAATTTATTATCCGGCAACCGCTTGTCAAAATTTAAAACATGCGGGGTCGCCGCTAGAGTCAAAATATAGCTGAGTTTTTAAGTCTAATATAAAATAAATAAATAACTCAAAAAGTATGAACGATTTACTAGTTCGTTACAAAATTAAGTCTACTCCTTTTTTATCCACCAAATAACATGAATTCATTGTTGGATAGGTATATTTATTTTATGAATAGCCATATCTTATGTATATGTTCGGTTTTTAATAGATAAAGCAACGAATTATCAAACCTTAATCAAATTAACTAAATTAAATCTGTTAAGTCTTCTACTTTTAATCTAACTATGGTAAATGAATAAGTGAATGCGCCTGCGATTCCTATTCACTCACAAAATAATAAAAATTCAGACTGAAATAATATACTAATATCTCAAAAAATTGACAGTAGGTAACGGTCCAGTTATATCAGGGCTATACATATTGTTACGAAACAGTCAAAGTTATATGCAAATAAGTTAAAATCAACTCATTAGTCATTCACGAAAACCTATAGTCATGTCTTCAAACTATATCCAATCTATTGTTATCAATGATTTAATTTAGCACTATTGGGCGCAGCACCGTTGGGGAACTTAAGAGGTGATATCGGCGGTTTGACTCGTGGTAAAGAGTTGGCGCGAGTTGTCCGTGGAGAGAGGGGCGAACGAGAACACCGGGCCGTCGGGTACGGTCGCGGTCTCAACTCTTCTGCACTGCGGAATGTATTGCGGGCCACTCGTCGCCGATACAATGACGTCACCGACGATTCTTGCAAAAGGCAACTAAAATAACAAGAAAACATTTTAAGACGTTGTGGTATTACTATGACAACGGAAAACACTTTTTTTATTATTGGAATAATCGCAAATAACAGTATCTACCTGCAGCTTGCGAACGTCGGATTGCGAACCGCGAATCCGGGTCTTCAGCAATAAAGAAAACGACTGAGAAGGAGGAGGAAACAAGATCAGGGAATGAATTGATAAATAATTAGACTACATGATAGGTACAGAAAGCTGAAGGAAGATCGGTTAGACCCGGTGGTGTTAAGGGACAAAGAGTTTTTTAAGAAAATATTAGACATACCACACCTTACGCAACTTTTGTATTTGAGACTCACTTTTCTAACTCAGTAAGTTGTTGCTTAGGGGTTGACGCGGCGACGGGTCGAGCCCGTCCTAGCTTCGCGCGTGTGCTTTGCAGCATTTGTTGCGTCACTAAAGGCTGCTTGGCTTCTTTTAGTACTGGCTTTGAGCGGACTGGATTATCCTGGAAGGTGGAAGAACATAATTATTCGTCGCTTGATATTTTAACTTTAAATAATACAAATAATCTGCCTATTGTTGTGTAGCACAACACTGACAAGTTTGGATGAGTCAACCGGTTAAAATTGAAGATAGTTACGAAGGTCAAAATCTAGCAATCACACAGTCAGACTAAATTTAGTTGGTTACTTATAGATCATGCTATAAAGACCAGAACAAAAAGATCGATTGAGCTTTTGGGGTTCTGCTAAATAAAAGTCCACGCAGGTGTACTTTAACTTCATTAAACCCTTACCCTTGTCTTCCTCAATTTAACATTAGCGATGTCTTGTGGTGTAATCGTCAGATGAGGTTGTCCAGAAACTCCCGGCGGTGCAGATCCACACCTCGGCAAAGTATGAGCTCGAATGGGTAGCTTTGTCACGGGGGGTTGTACTGGAGGCGGGAGAGGAGGTGGTGGCGGCGGTGGCGGGGGCGGAGGAGGAGCTTGAGACGTTGGTTTAGACGGACTATGGCTTTTCCTGAAAAAAAATCAACCTTTTCATTATCCGTTGACAAAATATGTGAGACAAGAAACTGAAATCGTAAATTTATAACGTATTCATATCATTAGCACCAATGTGAAAGGTTTACCTGAGCTTACCCTCGAGTTGTTCAATTTTGTTCATCATCTTTTTCATTCCTTCTTTCAAGTACTCATTCTCCTGTGCCAGCCGCTCTTGCTTCTTATCTACTTTTTCTAAAAACCTCTTCAGCTCCCGCAACTCTTCAGCACTGTCGTTGTTTTCGCGGTGAACCAATGGCTCGCGGAGTATGTCGGAGTATAGGCCGGTGATTGATTGATAGCCCTGTAAGAGAAAGAAAAACTGTGAGGCAATGAAAGTGGCACTCAGAACCTGAATTTGGTATAAAAATGTGCGAATAAAGTGGCACAGGCAATTAACTTTTCGAATGCCGTAATTAGTAACATAATTGAAAGACAACAGATGTGCGAAAATTGGCGTTTCGTGGGGTTTATGAGCTAGTAAGTATTCGCTAATGTGGTGCCTGCATAGTGTCTCATGGCAATGGTCGAGTGTAGCACGGTGAACAAGACATAAATCCATCTAAACAGTATAGGGAGACCCCAAAGAACATTTCATCAATAATTTCCCGGAACTGCAGAGGTCATGTAATTGTCTAATAACCGTTTATTGAATTAAGTAGGCATTCTCACGGTCATAATTAAGAATTAAGTGCGATGCAACTGTGAACTTGAGTTTGATGACCTCAGCATACGGGACATAATAAAAGTAGGTGATGAACTGCATTTTGTGATGTATTATTAGGAGATACCTTTGCTCTTATAGTGAACTGATGCAAAGTTACGATAAAATAAGTAGGTCATCATCATCATCAGCCTTATTAATGTTCTCACTGCTGAGATGCAGACCTCCTCTCTAGGAGAGGGACTGGGCCATAATCCACCACGTGGACCCAGTGCCAATTGGCGGTCACAATCATGTCTTTGAATTTTTAGTTCTTTGTTTTCCTTCACCGCTTTGAGATAGTGGTGATGAAATAAATGAAGTACACACAGTAATGCGCCTAGCTGGGTTTGAACCCGCGACCTACAACTCGTAAGTCAGAGGCTTTACACTCGGCCACCAAAGCTCATACATAAGTAGGTATTTAATTTCATTAGTAAAACATCTGCGACATGTCAAGGTTATTAATAAAATTGGAATTATCGCAATAGATTAAAACAAGCGACCCGTCCCACACTCGACTTCGTACAGGTGTTACAAATCTTTAAAATAAAAAGTAAATCTCTAAGCCATACTATGAATCACTTTTCTATTGGTGAAAACCTTATGAAAACCATATAAATATTCGTAGTTCGATAGTAATTGAATTTAACTGACAGACAAGGTGAGGGACTTTGAAGGACTAAATATTGAAACTGTACCCCTACTGGGTACAGTTTCAATACACATGAATGCACTTGTATAAATAAAACCTACTGCTTAGGATTGTAACCCTATTACGGAATGCCTCTTGGGGCCAAGGGTTGATGGAAAAGCGGAACACCAGCGCCCTGTAACTAAGGCTAGAAGGAACGTGATGGTTCGTTGACACTGTTTCCCGCTCTGCCCAAGGGCGAGACTAGTCATTAGATGATTTTTCCCTCCACAAAGTCAGACCTGTTACACCTATTTAATATCGATTACATTATGTAAAATCGACAGCTATTTTTTTCTTTTAATGAATTACGATGCAGATAAAGGCCTTGAATAAAAAAGCATAAAGTTACGTGATACTAACTACCTTTCTGCCGATCCACGCGCACAGGTCCACGAACTTCCAAGCTTTAGGGTTGCTGTTCCGGCGATAGCTCCTCTCCTTCCGTGGCGTTCCACCTGACAACATGAACCACTCCATATCACTCAATTGTCCCGTATCAAGAGCACATTCTATCTCTAATTCAACCTTTATGCTGTTTTGTGTGAGAGCACCCATCACTGAACTAGTTTTCACACAAACGAGGTCCAACTCAAGTTGGCACTTGTCTGTAAATATACTGATCCAACGTTGTTTTTAAAATGCGATTAATGTCCTGTTGTCTCGCCTCGACCGTTAAAGCAAAACTTGAATTGTACGATGCGCGCGCGACGATGATGTCACAACTATATTAGCAGCTGACTGACCCAAGATGTTTGTAACAAAAATAGTTATCAATTGAGATAACAAGTTCAAGTTATTAAACTAACCCCTGGATAAGTTGTATGCAGCAAATGACGAGGATGACGCTATAGTAATAGTAGTAACGCGGATTTGCTTGTCTGTAGGTACCTACTGTACGTGAATTTACTTAATAAACTTATCAATTTATTACTTAACACTCAAGGTTGATGAGTTATACCTTTCTTTGGTATGTAGTAATCATGTGTACCATACCTATGTTTAGGTATGTATGTGTATACGAAACCTGTAATAAAACTAAGTAGGTAACAAGTAAATAGAATCATATTCATCATCATCATTTCAGCTGAAGAATAATTAATACTCCCAAAAACTGTGAGGGTGCAAAAGCTATAATATAATCTTAACTATAACTTAACATACATCTATAACTATCATATATCTATAATTGTAACTAGCTGTTAGAAGATAAAGTATGTATAGGATGCGAGACTAGATTATGTTACTCAAAATTAATTCTTGATAAATGCAAATAGCCCAATAGTTATTTTTAGTAAGTGACGTCATAGTAAAGTTGTAAGTAGGACAGCTAATAAACAGACAAAAAACCTGCTTGTAGTAAAAAAAAACAACTTCATGGCGCTATAAATCTTCTAACTGAAACATTATTCTTAACCCTTTCTTAACCCTAATGCTGGATGAATACATAAAAGTGAAGCTATAAATTATTTAAATAGAAAAAAGTCTCATCAGTTGAAAACACCGAAATACTCTCAATTCAAATTACGGAATCGAATTCGTAAATAAAACCCAAATTACCTGGCGTTGCATTTTCATGACGCTTACTGACACTAGTATTCTTCCGAGACCTCTGAAGGGCGTCTCTAAACAAGTCTGATTCCGATTTCATACGTCTTTTTCTAACTTTGTATGACTGGTTGCTGTTAATTGACTTGAACGATACGTCCGAATTACTAGAGAGGCAGGAAGGCGGTCCCAGCCCGTGTTGAGCGTCCGTCAAATCAGATGTGCTTGAGGAACACGAATCCGAACATCGCTTTTTATAAGGTCGCAATTTCTTGTGCTCCCCGTCAGTCGAGTTACTTCTACATCTTTTAAACCCTAAACATTGTTCAGAATTATCTTTAGATGTTGTGTCCGGTACATTAAAGTCCTTGCCGAAGGAAACGCTTACATCAACAAAACTGCAATTAACTGGCAGAGTCACAAATGGTTCTGTTTGAGTGGAACTGTTGGATGAATTCCCCAGACTAGAACTGGGGTCGTCACTGGCCATGACGCTCACAAATGGAGGAGTCTTATTGTAGTCCTTGTCTTTATTTTCATGAGATGACACGAAACTACGATCCCATGACGTGTTTATCGTGTCCTGTTCAGAACATTTCCTTATTAATTCTACAGAGTCGTTACAAAATTCTCTCCCTTCAGACGCTTCAAACGTGTCAGTGACAACAATAGTTATTTTTTCACTTTCCTCAAACGGCATCTTGTTATTTTTTTACAAATACGCCTGTAAAACTGTCTATTGCGGAGGATGTCAATATTTCACTTGTTTAGCTTCTCTTGAATGGATTTATAAAATCCAGCAACCCAAAAAAGGTGTCGTCAGAAAAATATCTTTTCTAATCTACCCTCATTAGCAACAAAAACGACCCGCTAAAATATTATCCATGTTCAGCAACCGCTGCTGAATCACAAATTTCTTATATCCATGCCCATGAAAATTTAATAGAATAAAAGAATGATTATAGATTTAAGATTTATTTGCGCTTTTATATAACGTACGCATTCGGCGATATGGACAAAATGTTTCCGAACGACGAGCGTACAGTTAAGGTGGAAACAGATTATTAAAACGCAATGCGACACAAGCTAAGTCAAATTAAGTCAACTACCTATTTCGATGATAAAAATCACATTAGCAACACCCGACGTGAAGCGATAAGCCACACGTACTAAACTATCTAGATCGACGTGTTAGTACTAGTGAATGGGAGAAATACACAATCCTACACGGCGCACGCTGTGTCTTTCCAGATTTTTTGCAGAATACATTGATATCAATTTATTTATCTTATAATCGCAAAATGAGTTGGTAAGCTCAAAACTCGAGAACAGCTGTACCGATTACGCTAATTCTTTTTTTGTTGTGTTTGTTATTGTCAGGAGAAGATGCGTATGAAAAAAAAAATAGGGTAGAGTGGAGTCGAGTAGAATAATCTAAATAAAGAATAATCAAAAGCTAGTTATAAATAAAGACTCGTTATATATTAAATCCATAGCCGACAACTGTTTTCGAAAATTACTTGTTTAGTTGGGCGATTGCCGAGGCATCGACACGTATGACGTAGTGTCTGTCGCGTCACGTCGCGTTTTAATTGTCTGTTTCCACCTTTATCAGCTGCAAGATCCTTCTTCTTCTTCTTCTTTTTTTAAAATAATATGGCTCCATCGACGGACGTCGATGATTTTGCCAATGTCAAGTAATAATAGCTATAATATCAAAGAAATCAAATCAAACTAAAAAATCATGAAAACAAAATGTCCGTCCTAAAGCCCCTTCTCCCCCCCTGGAATTCTGCAAGATCCTTGATCAGCTGATCTATGAGGGAATACCGAATATGTCACTGTCAAAATTGACATAACCCGATCGATCAAACGTAAACAAAGCATTATTATTTTATTAAATTAATTTTATTTGTTATTTCAATGCTTTTAGGCCGTTAATTGTTTTAATAACCGAGTGCAGTTGCGGTAAAAAATACTATTTAATTTATTAAAAATGCGTTATGCTTATAAAAAGAAGATTATTTACTGTGGTGTGATCGTTATTACATTGATAATTTTGCTGCATCCCGATATGAATGCCCGGCGGTCTTACGAGTATATTGAGAAAGATGATATTCTTCATAGCCTTCATGAAGCTACTACTGAGAATTTTACTAGTACCGCTATACTTGACTGTGATTATTACGACATTATACATGATGAAACTACTCTGTCCATTAGTTTAGTTGACGGAGACTTGATAGAAGGCCATAGGATAAAGGAAGGTGGAGAATACGCTCCTTCTTATTGTAAGCCCAAGTATAGCACAGCTATTATTGTTCCATACAGGTAAATATCCCCTATCTTGTATTATTTTCACCTTATAAGCACAATTTTACATAAAAAATACTTGTTTACCTTTTAGGGACAGAGCTGAACAATTACGAGGGTTTCTAGTATACATGCACACATACTTCCACCGCCAACATATCCACTACCGAATCTATGTTGTAGAACAAGTGGATTCTCGCCCTTTCAACAGAGCCAAGCTCATGAACATAGGGGCGGTTGCTGCTATGAAGGCAGGCTACCCTTGTCTTATACTTCATGATGTGGACCTCTTGCCTTTAAGACCAGCTAACTTGTATGCCTGTACTAAAAGACCAAGGCATATGTCTTCTAGCATCAATAAATATAGGTGATATTTTTTCATGATTATTATTCTACTTGCTGCATGTTCTTATATCATTTTCATTATAAATTAAAAAAATCTTGCAATGGTTTTGATTGAAAAGATCTTTCACACTGAACATTTAGTGCACTTTACTATTATTTTATACCTATTTAGTTTTTTTTTATTTAGTTTTCATCCATCTAAGGCAGCAGGGTACAACAGACTTTTGCTGACTAAAACCCACTCCTACGTTCATTGTTAACCTTGTATTCCTCCGGGTTTTCCTTTCAGAATGTTGACTTCAACCCTGCTGGGCTACTATGGCTTTGCTGATATCTCAAGAGTCAGAAGGGCACCTTGACTTCTCAATGAGGAATGGTTTCCCGTCCTCTAACAAAGGCAAAGGTCCAGAACCGGCAGAACAGGCATGTGGTCGGGTCCTGGTGCAGTATTCTTAGCATTCAGCCTTTGCATCACCACTCGCATCTCGACGTCGGCCGGGGTCACCTCTGGAACATTGCCGTAGTCGTCGCCAACGTGGTCCGCGTTGGACACGCGTTCGCCCAAGCACAACTCGCCCAAACACTAACAATTGGGCATGCTTTACCTTTGCTTGGAGGGTGCGCTTTGCTACTCAGTATCCCTGTTGAAATTCTCTGGCCTCTGCAACCAACAGGCGTTTGCGTACCCTCCCGTGTCTAGTGCAGAAGGAGGTCCCGGTCCATCTGCTTCAGAGCCCGCCGTGGACCACACGGGGTCTGTTGGACCGGCGTGGTCAAGGGGCGGAGACGTCAAATCTGATGTATCGGTAGTCAGAGTACGCCGCTACCCCCCTCCATGACGTGCCAATCAATAGACAACTGAGCTGGCGATCGAAATGTCCATCAGTGACTCCCCCCGGTTCCGCTCACACTTGGGTACAGAAACCCGGTTTAGGGCAACCAGGCCTGTCTTCAGAGTCCAGCTCCCCACCATCCGAGCCCGCTGGTTCGTGCATCGGGAACCCCAAGTCAAATTCTTGGCATTGAAGTCGCCACAAACAACCACGGGATTCAAATCCAGCGACGACGGCATTCGACTCCATAAGGGAGTTATGGACCGATTTGCCACGCTACCCTATCTCTTCGTGACGGCCTTGAAAGACAGGGAATTAGAGTCACCGAGCCGTTTAGATCCTGCATCCAAACTCCCTCGAGTAGGACATGATACGGTTTCGAGACCACGACAGTATTGATCGACCATTATACCTATTGGTTATGTTTTTGTTTGTATAGAAAAAAAGGTATTTTTAAAAGATTTTTTTTGGCTTTTAATTTTTTATTTATAAATTGCTTTTCTTTTATTTTCATACCTACTTGACTAAGATACTTCTTTCTACAATAACACGTATACAAATTTCAGATTTGTCTTACCATATTTAAACCTGTTTGGTGGTGCCATAGCAATTGTATCAAAGCAATATAAAGCTATAAATGGGATGAGCAATGAATTCTATGGCATGGGTGGCGAAGATGACGACTTGTACTCTCGGTTGGAAGCAAATAACCTGAAGCTGTGTAGGTTTCAACCAGATACCAGTCGATATCATATGGTCTCATCCAAGGCAGAGAGAAAGACGTAAGTATTACAGTAGATACGGCCGTTCTAACTTGGCGAGTCTGAAATTAGGCTACGCGAACTTTAACTTTATTCACTAGTAAAAAAAAGGGTTTACAAAAATAAATGTCATTAGCAATCGTCGTTGCTGTGTTGCTGTTAACAACTGTTATTGGCATATATTTTTTAATACCCTTAATTTTTATTTTTAAACGCTCTGCAAAATGCAAAAGAAAAAACTTCCTAAAAATTGAATTTTGCGGGTTATCCTTTGACCGGTCGCTTTAAATTAAATAAATAAATTCCTATTTCGATATATTTTCAGGGACCAAAGGAAAAAGGTGATAAGTTTCAACAAGGAAAGGATGGCTGCAGATGGCCTTAGCTCATTAAAATACACAGAGGTCGCCACCGTCCTTCATCCACTCTTTACCCATATCATGGTTGACTTGTAGCATATCTTATAATAATGTACATTTGTTTTGGTATTTAACGAAATGTAAACAGTTCCCACAACATGTTCCCGCTACAGGGATTCAGGGAGGGAATGGGCTGTAATGCACCACATAGGTTGGAAGCTATGTCCTCGTGGATGTGGATTGATGCATGTAATCATCTTTAAAAGAAAATATCAATAAATCGGGAAGCATTCATCTCCATAATGCGGCAAGGGAGGGGACAAGTGTAAGTGTAAACAAGTGCACTGTGTTCTCACAATCTTAGTCGAACACTGAGCTCTACTTTGTACCACTGGACAGTTTGTTCATATGTTTGACAGCTCATTTTTTGTGCCTATTGGAAGCGGCACTCGCGAGCGTCCAAAGAACTAATTTAATCAATTTTATGCGGATGATTACCAGTTTTAGTACAGTAGACACTCGCTACAATCACTGTGGCAGACAGCGCCAATATGGCGAATATCAAACGGGGACAAAAGCACTTTGACGGGAGTCTAGTTTGGTAAATAATTGAGGTCAGTGGGTTGGAAAGTACCATATAACTTCTTCCACTCAGAGTAAAGCAAGACATACTTTAACTGATAAAACCCACCTGTCTCCCTCCAGTCATCCATTGCATTATCCGCGATAACTGTTTTGAACAAACCCGGAAACCCCTCAATCTTAGCCCTAATCTTACATTTAGTTAAGTACCAAATCGAATGAACTTATAGAGGTTCCCATATCACTCGTTCAATTTCGCTTTAATTACCTGAAATTTTAAGACCACTTTAAAATAAGTAGTGAATTAGTAAGCTAGAAATTTAGGATTTAATTCTCAATACAATGACTTTAGACGCAACTTCGAGGATAGCTTGATAGATAGATAATTTTGAAGCCATAGATTAGTAGAACTATTGAAATTCAATACTAGTGCTGCAAATAAGTAGAAAAAGGCAGATTTGGACAGGAGTTTTTATTTTGGTGGATAAAATGGTTTTCGGAACCTTTCAGCTAAAAGACACCACTTACGCCACGGACTTAAGCTTCGCTACATCGACTGGTTCTATGCTTCTCGCATTTAGTGGGCTCCCATGACCCTACTCCGGGGTTCATGGTAATTAATCCTCAATCGCTGTGTCGTCTGATAAGTAGATGATCGCTGAGGTGTGTACCTACTTACCTACATCACGCCTGTGATATTTAGGTTAAAAAAGTCTCATCAAAAACAGCAACAGAGCTTGCGTCCTGTCTTTGTTTTTCGGTGGAAAGTTATCAAATAACCCATCCCGTTCTGGGTATTAAATACGAGTACTATTTTTATTTACCTACTAGTCAGACTGTTACTGTCTAAAACCCAACTTTTTTTGAGGTGGGAAACCTATCGAATTCTTTCGCCCTGAGGCGGAAGTGGAGGTAGTGTCAGGCTTTCACTTTAAACCGACACGTTCTAGGGACCCGGGTTTCCCTTTTAGACCCCAAAGCTTCAGTAGGCTTCGGCCTTGCTTAGCCCCTACGATTTTACACTACGCGTAGTTAGCTACCCATTACTTGTCGTCCGCATGCTCTCGTCTGTGGTTGCTGGAAGTCAAAGTCGGGGTGCTGGCGGCTGGGCCGTGAAGACCTCGGTTAGCGGGCAGGGCTTTGCAAATGGAAGCGCCGCCGGTAATTCTTTTGAATAGTCTAGGGAGTTTCCATCCCAACTTGAGGATTGAACCCTAATAGCAGATTGATGATTCCATTAACCGTTTAAAACGCTCCTGTTCAAATCTGCCTTGACCGTAAACTAGTTATAAGAAGACCAAAACTTTAACTCAGCCATACTGCTAACGTTCCTATTGTCATTTCAATCTAATTAAAGCAATAATAATATAATTAAAACATTGTGATATTCTTGTTGAGGGATTGAACGATTTCTGTCCATAGATTCCTATAGTTAATTATTCTAGTGCAATTACATCTACATAAGTCTTAGCATGTTATTATTATGGGATTAAGGGCCAACGTTTTGTAAAGCGGCGTGCGGGGACCCATCGCGTGTCGTCACAATTATTAGGTCATTCTCTAAACTGTGTAGGTACACAGTGTGGCTAGTTCAACTTTAACAGTGTGCATGTAGTCGTATCGAGGGAGAACTTTAATGTATTAATACATAGCAAAAGTGGCACAGAGTACGGCTGCACGCAACGGGTACCCGTGCGGGGACCCTGGACGGAGCACTTTTATATGAGACCGCCGAGAGGGCTACCGCTTTACGCAGCATTGGCCCTAATTGTTTAAATCTTTGAACTTTTAAAGTTGTTAACTTATATAATACATTTCTATTAATTAGTTATGGTTTACTAAAAAAAAATAAGTACGGAACCTTTTGTTAATGAAGGTACAGTCAGCAACGAAGGTCGGTTTACTTTCAAATTAATTATTACGAGTACTTCTAATGAATAAATAACTGAACACAGTAATATTAATAAAAAAGACATTGTAAAACTGGACCGACACAAAATCGTTATTGGTACGGTACTGAGCGCCCCACATCCAAACAAAACCTACAGTGTCAATCGTCTTTTGTTGCTGACCGTACCATCTAAGTGACGATGAGCTCTAGAAAGAAAACGAAAAATATATGTTCCACTAAGCAATTAAGATTGTGATTACAGAGGCGACTTACACCCGTATTTATAAACAAAGTAAAATTAATTACTCGAGTAAGTAGTAGATTTCTAATCTCAAGTAATGACTTACTTGATATTACTTACTTCTTTTCTTTATGAATACTGGTGTGAGTGTAAAATGGGTCAAGTCCTTAGCACCCGTTTATGGAGACGCGGCGCATTGGCGGCCCGCACTAAGTTTAAAACTAAGCGTTTACAGAGAAGCTATTTTACACGCGCACCGCTGTTTCGCATACGACGTTGCTACGCCACGGTTACACGCAGTCCCACGCTTCGATTGGGACCTGAAAATCAGTTAATCACGCTAAGGCAATCGCGAAGCGAAGCGGCGCGAATAATTGATACTCGTTTTATAGGCAGACACGTGAGTGTGGAACAGCGACAACTGAAGCGAAGTGGACGCACATAGTTAGATTGCCATTTACCCACGAACGCTTGCAGTAAGCTGGCTTGCTTTAAATAAACAGTGCTGAAGCAGTGACTATTCACGTACCTTGGAAAATGAGGCGTCATCGCATTGAATTCACGTGAATCGCATCAAATCGCTGGATCAACTGTAATGATTCTGACAGGAGCAGGACTACACTCTACACGCCAGAGAATCCGCCGCGAGCGTAGCGGCACCGTGAAAGACGCAGACCGCTTCTCTGTAAACAGAAAAAAACGCCGACACGGCACGAAACGCTCCGCGCGTCTCCATACAGCACTCCGTATAGCACAGTAATGGACGTCTTAAGTGCTCATACTTAAGACGTCCATTACTGTGCTATACGTAAATATAATTTATGACAATAGAAATAAAGTTCAAAATGCAACATCGATCCGTCGTAGACGTCATAAGACCGCGGCCATACTTGTTATTGGTAAGATAAAACTATACAATGATGGAGATCAATTATAACAAATAATTAGTAAAATAGTACAATGATAATAATTGTCGTAAAAGAAACGTCATATCACTTGGCAACGAAGGAATTTGAATGAAATTGTAAGTGATTAGAATAGGTTGTTAGTACCTTTTGGCGGCTCCAGATTAATGCCGTGAAGCTCCGTAAAAAGGCGCGGACGTGAAAGTGGACGGTTTTTGCGGGGGACTTGTGTAGTTTATTCATGGTTTTCGCGGGGGACTTTTGTAGTTTATTCATGGTTTTCGCGGGGGACTTGTGTAGTTTATTCATGGTTTTCGCGGTGGACTTTTGTAGTTTATTTATGCTTTTCGCGGGGGACTTGTGTAGTTTATTCATGACTTGAATTGACGGCACTAATATGAAGCCGCCATATCAGTTGTTAGATAGTACGGTTTGAATAGAAAGTTGTTTGTGTTTTTAATAGTTATTTATCGCTTTATACCTATTTGAGCACACGTACAGTAATATTTTTGTTCAAATTTTATGATTAAGTACAGTTAATTCGTATCATTTTGGCCCATGCTTGTTAACCAATAGGAAATTAGGAACAGAGGACACTGTTTCTATTGATTAACAAGCTTGAGCTAGTTATACTCCAAGGGCCAAGTAAAGTAAAATTTTACTGAATTATGAAATTTTTTGTCAATGAAAGCATTTTCTCAAACAATAAAACTTGTCCGTCCGACTTCCAAACCACATGTCATTTAAACGCCGCTTAAAAAAATCTTGATACTTTTAGTAAAGGGTCAATGTCATCAGGATCCTACTTTGAGAAAGAAAAGGAGCTATACAGGATGATTATAGCACAATCTCTTTTTGACAAGAATTGATGAGACTACTTAGGTAGCTGGGGGTATTTGCAACATTGACCACACGACATGGGTGAAACAGGAACAAAATCGGCCTGAGTATGCAACGGCAAGTACAGGCTTTTGAAAATAAGTTAAAACAGGTTTTAATAAGAACAAAAACACTACGACCTCATAATGGTGTTCTGTGTAATCCATACCTATATTCATAAAATTGAGTTTTATAATAAAAAGAATTTAGGTTCCTATATTAAACACCTTTTCGTTAGCTGCCACAATAGCTGAAAATAGAAGGGTATCGTTTCTACTTATGTTAGGGACGTATGTTCTTACAAACTCAGTTCTTATAAAATAAAAATGGCGGCCACGGGCTCTAACTTTATTAAATTTTAACCGATAGAATGTATTGTTACAGATATATATACCTATAACGTGTTTTAAATAATAGTCCTAGTATATTTTTTCATCTACACTTTAGAAATAGATGCATAAATAGCCAGCTAGCGCATTTGCTCAATTCACGCAAGGAATTTATTTGTAATCACTATGATGAACTCTTTGGTAGCGAATAAACAGTTACAAGAACACTTTTAGTTTTATTTACAACCTGTATATTATTTAATTATAAATGTTTTGTAAGTCCTAGCTTATCTGAACGAAAAAATGACGGTATAGTAAAATACCTATATGATAAATGACGTCCATTTTATAGGTTTGACTATATAATTATAAGCACTAATTTGTCTTACATTCAATAATAATGTACTTAATGTAATAAGTTAATAATACGTTTATATAAATATTTTTTTGAAAATTGACTTTTAATTTTAGATGTTTGATGTGTAGGTCAAGGTTACCTAAAGAAAAACAACATTTCGATTTGATTTGTAGATATATTTGGCATGAAATTTTTCACAGCAGATGGTCCCAAATCACAAAGGGATCTATTAAAATAGGTACATTAATCTGCATCAGCATCGGTACATTTTGCCATTATTTACAACATTACAAAAATGCCTAGGTACTTTTTTATAGATACTAAGTTACTTTAATGTAAGGGAAAACTGTACATTGATATATTACATCAATATAGTAGAAACAAGGTACTTGAACTATTTACACGTCAACAATGCTAGCAAATCTAGGTAACGGGACTTTACAAGAAAACACACAATTTGAACATATTTATAACACCATAGGAATACATTGAGAAAGCCATTACACAAATATAATTTAAATTATTCGACTTTCCTCAACTGTAAAAGCAAGGTACGACCACGTAATTGTAATTACCATTTTTAAATAATATATCAAACCATCACATATTATAAGTAAATTAAAACTAGCACCTATATACCGTTTAATTTTGATCGTTTTAATCCCATGTAGAGTCGATCTGATACATTAAACATTATCGATTAGTTAAGATAAAATTAAAAACTAACATACTTTTTTTTTCTAAAACTCGTATAATACGAACGAGTCAATAACCTTGTAAGTAGTTGTCGGTCGTTGCGTAGGTACTAACTACCTACAGGCCATTGAATTCGCCCAGCTGACGTTTACTGACATACATTAATTTCGTACATGCGTAAATTAATTACAGTTTAAAAACAGTACCTACTTTATTTTTTATTTTAACTTTACAAATCGACAGTGTTTTTTTGTACCGAATCGACTCTCCATAGGATTAAAACGATCAAAATTGAACGGTGTATAAAATTTAAATCACACTTTAATTATATTTTTCTGCACCATACACCTATCACAAATTATAAGACTGAAAATTTTTAATTAACCTAGAATTAAATCATAAGTAAATAGCACTCAACCATGAATAAGACAGCAATAAGTTACTATGTAATTAGGTACCTACCTACAAAGTCTTGTGAACGAACTTTGCACCTGCGTGTACATAAGAATCGCACATTAATGTGATTAAACAATCGACTAAGATATCATAGACACATATTACATACATTTCTCATCCAACTCTAATGTCGCAGGTCTGCTGGAAGAGTTTAGTTAGAAATAAGCAGCACCTTTGTACTCTTCTATCTGTATTTGTTATTTTCTTTTTGTGTTTGTGTGTACATAAATATATAATAAAATAAATAAATAAATAGATATCATCGCTTATACGCCGTTCACAAATAACATTAGAAATTCAAGAAAACCTTTTTTACTGTCCGTTCAACCGATTTTGAGTTTTATTGCGTTGGTAGAATGACAAATGACGGCTGCAGTAAATAGTTGGTTTAGTAACCACTTTAATTGCTTTCAATGGCATCGTTATGCCTACGGAATAGAAGTAAAAATCGGTTAAACTGACAGTAAACAAGGTTTGTTTGAATGTTTAATCTTAATGCGAATAGGGTATAGTATCCGAATTTATACACTAATTAGCATAGACCATAACTGTCTTATTCATTAGATATCTCTGAACGTTTTAGCATCTGTCAAATAATTCATTAACAAGATTCTCTACATATCACTACTTTTTTTAAAACTAATATTATATATGAAAAAGTGAGTGTGTTTATTACTCTTACACTCCTAAATCACTGAACCAATCATGAAAATTACAATGCAAATATTCATTCAGAAAAATACTACTCCTGTTTCCTTTAGGTTCATAACGACAACTTTCCCAAAACGTTCACACTCCCAAAACGTCTACTTCCCAAAATGGTAATTCCCAAAATGTCTATTTCCCATTTCGTCTACTTTCCCATAACGACGACAAATCTATAATTCCCGAAAAGTCCACTTCCCATAAGGACAACTCTCAAAACGTCCACTTTCTAAATAGTTTTTTTTTAATCAAAATTTTACGGGTTCCAGTGGGAATTTAAATTTTTGTGTAAAATTATTTTCTAAAATCATAATTATAGTAGTTCGCTATTATAGTAGCTCAATTATTCAAGATATTCAAGTTCAAGCTCATAGTTCAAGATATTCAAGTATTCTTACTTGACAATTTTCATAATTCTTTGTTTTTTCTCTTATAAGAACCTTTACAAACATCCGAACTGAGAACCTCCTCCTTTTTTAAGTCGACTAAAAAGAACTATAAAGCGATTCTTTTAGTTTTCAAGAAAATATTGGACAAGTGTTAAATTTTATGAAGTAGACGTTTTGGGAGTAGTCGTTTTGAGAAACAGACTATTTGGGAATTGGTCGTTATGGGAAAGTAGACGAAATGGGAAATAGACATTTTGGGAATTACCATTTTGGGAAGTAGACGTTTTGGGAGTGTGGACGTTTGGGGAAAGTTGTCGTTATGAACCTAAAGGTCCTGTTTTTATCTGGATGAAAGGGAAAGAACAGTCCTAACTTTCCACAGTTACGCAATGGCTCTACATATCATTTAAATTAGCTGCTGCCGCGAATGGGTGAATGTAGAAAATTGTCCCAATGGAATGGAAAACACACTCGGTACCGGGATAAAAAGTATTGAGTAACAAACACACAAGTAAATACATACTTTCGCCTTTATGATATAAGTGTGATAACATTACTAGAAACTTTACTAGCGTGTTAATTTTTACACTTATACCCGAATTTTTTCCTTTTATAACTAGAGGCCAAACTCTATCAGAATTGGGTAACCAAGTTATTCGTAATAATGTTATTGTTTATTATGTTGACCAAAAACCTGAATTGATTTTCAAATCTAGCGAGCGAAGCAGCATCTATACTTTGAAATAAAAATCTGCTTAATACATAGATCAGGTACTAAATAGTTCAGAGGTTTTTTGCGTGTCAAACCCAGTGAAACCCGATTCTAATACCAACGTCTTCAGAAGCTAAAGAACTTGATAATTGCCTACTCAAATTTTTAATCTTCAATTAAAAATTGGTGCTATGAATGAAAACTCTGCTTAACCTTTCGGCTACCGTAGTTAGAGACACAATTAAAAGACAATAAGGTGTGCGGACACACCGGTGTCTTCTTGGGGCTTAAAGAATTAATGATGGTATGTGATGAAACCATCATTTCTAAGCAAGTATAGTATTTGCTATCTGTAGCTGCACACAAGTAATGAAAAAATCACGTCTTTAACAAAATCACAAGATTCAGATCGGATTGTAGAAACTTTTTTGTGGTCATGGTTCATAAATAGCCTAATTTACTAATCTAAACAAGTTTAATACTATGAAATTAAATTGCCACTGTTTAACATCATATGTATATGGCTTACATCTACCATTGTAAAATTAATGTAGACAATTTAAGATTTTACTTTTCCTAAGTAAATGTATTTTATTCTAACACCTTTATTACACTTAGCCACCAGCTGACAATTACCGTTGATTGGTTTTGATTTGGGCTACCCTATTGCTCCATATTTGTTCACCACGGTTTATTTAGTTGTGTATGTACACATCCTTGAACCAGTAACAATGCAAACTTATTATTTAACAAAGGCAACTTTAATGTATTTTAATACTGGCTGATTTTAATCATGACAACATAATTTCATAGTAAAAACTTTTCAGCATAATTTTTATGGTCGTAACACAAGCATACAAACGAGGCCAAGTACGAAGGAGAACACCAATTTGAGGTTGGAGCCGATGTGGAGCCAATCAGGCCATTGGGACTTCATGACTTCTTCCGGCTGTGTCGGAAGGAGTAGAGCGGCAATGCAACATATGCTTACTGCTACTGCCACTACATTTACGGGTTGTGGTTCTCTGTAATAGGAAAAGATCTGGTCTTAATACCAACTTATTATCAGCCTTTGCCCAACAGTGGGACACAAAAGTAAAGTAAAAAGTAAGTAAAAATATAAAACAACACCAGCCATAGAATGTAATAGGAAAACAAGGTAGTTAATTATAATTACTAAGCCAAACTAGTTTCTATGCAGCTAATTTAAAAGTCATTAAATCCAATCTGACTTAAATTTTACTAAATAAATATTTCTTTTATCAATATGATGATACATCCTTTACCAAATATTGTTTATTATACACAACAATAACTGTTATGAAAATTAAGTTCATTGTCCTCTTATACAAAATTCTTTGTTTTTTCAATACTCTTATCAATATAATATTTCAATTACACTTGAGATACAGCAAGATAAGTCTTTTTTTTATATATGTATATAAATATATTTCTACTTTTTTAAATTTTGCTCCAAACTAGGAATAATTCCTGTATAATAATATCTGTGTAATATTATCTGCCATACAAATATTAGTCCCATGTGGGAATTAAATCCCCAACATGCAACACAGTAGCCAGTTACTTAATCACTGTGCCAACTATACCATCAATAATATTAAATTTTAAGTATAATTCAAACAAGTCAATGAATTCATTTTTAGATTAATTATTGTGTGATTACACCATCATGACCTAAATAATATTATTACTTCTTTATGTTTATTTAATATTTATGTACCTAGGTGACCAATTTGGCTTGAATTGATTATATTCAATGTTTATGTAGGTACATACTGTATTTAGAGCAAAAACAATGATAAAGAATTGCTGGTGGTATTTCGTCATATCTTAAGATAAAACAAATTAAGTAGGCATTTGTTGAGCCACTCCTTCTTTTCAGCTAAAACAATGAAGAAAAAGTGACATGTGGTCTTTTTGGATACTGTCCTTTGGTACAATTTTATGATCAAAAGTTGCTTATTGTTTAAACTTTTTGAATAAAAACTTATTTTCTTTTTTATTAGTTTTAAAATATTACTGGTCTATCACATACTGACCTGGGCGTCGGGCGCTGGCATGCTGTGACTCGTGAATGTTCCTCCATGGTAGGTTTCAGGGCAGGAGGTGGCCTCACTGTCAGTGGATGGAAACTGTCCCCTACACTCTCCTGGTGTGTTGTGTTAGAGGGCTCTCCTTCTATCAATTTTGTCAGTATGTCTCTTTTTCCCAGGGCCTGTAAAACATGCAATTGATTGTATCTTAACAAATGAATAATTCATATATAATGTCACTCATTAATTTAAATAAAATCCAACACCTGTTGAATTATTTAAACACATGTATTGAATCAATATCACTTATTTCAAGGAAACATAAAAGACATATTTCGAAAGGCTAATTAATTATTCATACCTGATGGGTGTTACTGTCGTACATGGATATCCTAAACTTCTCGATGGATTCGCGCTCGCGGTAGCTAGCAGATGGCTGTATGTAACGAACTACTATGTCAATACAGCTCTGTGGAGCTATTATACCCTCGGCGTCGATCACTGTGAACTTCTTCGGAGATGTGCATAGTACTACAAAAAAACCATGTTCATCAAAAAAAAGTTTAGTTAAAAAAAAATGACGACACGTTCAGATTCATACAATACCTTTGAAATCAACAGAGAATTCGTAAGGATTATATACAGTCAGTAATTGTTTATAAGTGTGACGAGCATTTAAATAAAATTCCAAAGATACTGGAAACACAAAAACGGGGAAATTTTTCATTTTATATTTCGCAAACAAGACAATAGAAAAACAATAACAATTTCACGATGGCACAACTGACAATGACGTTACGACGTTATTTTGACAGTTTGTATGCTCCTCGTTCGGAATTGCGTCAAAAGTGATTATATATCGCGAATCCAACCAAAGCGAAACGTCATAATTATTACTTGATAGCCCATTACATTTTGTGACTGTTAAATTTGGTCGGATTCACAATATAATCGCTTTTTACGCAATTCGGAAGGCGGGGTTGGATTGCCACATGCTCTGTAGATTGCCATTTCGTAACAAAATAAGATTAATAATTATCTCAACACCATTTTCGCATTTAAAGTTATCTAAAAAGAAACACAATATATACAATTATGGTCTAGGAAAATATAGAAATGTTTTACTGTCCACTCCGGCATCAAATATTTACAAAACTTATACAATTTAGTAGGTATTCTAGAACAAGACGTTTTGATCTGTTTCTTCGGGGTATTACAAGTTACATTGACAATGGAAAACTTTCCTTTTTTATGGGCTAACGCTGCGCAGGCGGGCACCCGTTGCATGGCTATGCGCGTGTGTCGTGTGCGCCGATCCCATGTAGTCGAGTCGATGGAGTACTTTAATTTTGAGTATTGTTATGTAGTAAAAGGGACGCAGGGCGGCTGCCCATGACGAAACTCAAAAGTCTTCCCGCACGGTCTTATATAAAAGAATGGACCGCGTGGGCGCCCGTTTAACGCAGTGTTGGCCCAAAGGCTTTCGAAATAGAAAAACTATAGGAAAAAACAGTTCTTTTTTCTTGAGGTATGATATCATCCAATGACTTCACTTGCTTTAAGGTAGAGCAAGAGTGTGTCAGAAATAACGTTGAAGTTCGCGTGGTCCCATACAAAAGTGCTCTGTCTAGTCTTAACGCGCGGCCACCCGCGCCCCTTTTGCGACGCATACATTAGTTCATTAAGCCCTAAGCGAGCGCCCCTTGGACCCTGCGAGCGTTGACCTACAAAGCTCTTATGGCATAACTGACAATGACATCTCTGAATCAAGAGTAAAACACTATCCTCCATCGAAAGTTCGAACCTTACTGGACTGCTGGACGGCGAGTTACCCATTGCTCGTCGTCTGCAAGCTTGCGCCTCAACAGGACTGGGATCGTGCTGAGATTCAAAAAGATTTTTTATAGTAATTTAAACAAGAGTCCGGTTTAAATATTTTATTTAATAAATACAAAATCGTCTAATTGTATTTAGCATTTATTTACATTCAGTAATTACGCTAAAAAGTAATAGTACAGATAGTAAATTTGAAATAACTAGACAGTGTATCCGTTATATCATTATAAACGAAAACTAAAACAAGTGACTACAAGTCACATTTTAATAGAAGATATACATACATCTTAGCACCTGATGAAGCTAAAATAAACAGTATAATTTGTATGGTAAAAAAACTAGTCAAAATACATAAATAATTTAAAATTAATAAATAAGTGTGTACAGTCGACTGCATGCCTGTGGTAACACTGACGTTTAGCTGATCTATGCTTCAATCGCAATATGATTAGACATTTAAACAAACTTTTTCACTCTACGTGCAACCCATTTTGGCTTTTATTGCGTTAGTAGCATGACAAATGGCAGGTGCAGTAAAAAGTTTGTATAGAAGTCAAAATTCGGATGAAAAAGGTTTTAAATAAACCTTTTTCATCCGAATTTTGACTTCTATGTTTAAAATTATTACGAATGGGGTGACATATGACGTATTAATAGAAGGGGTCAGCTCAAACTGGTTATAATATCAGGATGCAATCTTCTGTACCTCCTAGATTTAAATAATATAAAAAAGAATTAGGAACAGACAACCAATTGAGCTTTGGAGATGCTAATTTTTTACAGGATAACAGTTTTATCAGAAAGAATAGGTTTAAAAGGTTAAAATAGTATGTTGTTATTGTGCCATAATTAGAGAGCATATTTAAAATTAAATATTCATTAATAAACTGATGAGTAATATGCGGAGCTATAGAAAAATGCAATTAGCAGTTTTTTTTCTACAATGGCAACTCAGAAGCTCTTACTGTCAACAAAAACTTTGATCCGAGTTGTCCTGTTTGGCAGTATCTTTAATTTAATTAAATCAAACATTACATTGTGATGGTTAGAAGTGGGAAGATTAGAAGGCACTATATTCGATTCAATATCTATAGGCTTTGGTACATAGAAACTTCCAAGAGTAAGGCCTACTGTTCACGGATGCGTAGCTTCATAGGCCTACCTTGACATACGGTCTACAAACTCTCGCGCGCATGCTCTTGTAGTAGCTTGAAAGCGCTCCGAGCACCGCATGCGAATTTATTCTTTTGTAGACCCAATGTTAAGGTAGTTAAGGTTTATATTAAATTGTTGTCATCACTTGCGCTCCGCCGCGCCTCCAGCGTTGTGCGCTGGGCCATAGGCGCGTATTTGTTATTGTACGTTTGGTGTATGCCTGCGTGAAGCGACCAAACAAAACTATGAAACTGTATGGACGAAACAGCAGTGTTGCCATTTCGTCTATAAAGATACATGTCTATAAAGCTATGCCTCCGGCCTATTGTCTACAATAGGCCTTACTAGAAAAAGCGCAGATGTGTGGCCTTAATTTTCTGACCAAAATGTGTGTCCCAGCACTACACAGGCCTTTCAGAGTCTTAAAACCACACTCTTGTGCTGACACGATTCACAACTAATTTGTTTACGACTTAGAACCTTGAATAAATGTCTATACAAGGAGCTTTAGGCGCGTGGCCAAAATCTGAACTAATACTGTAATTTTATTTTTCCAATGCAAATTCTACAGACAATTAAATGTTAATATCATTTAAAGGTTAAAGGAATCTTGTATAGATATTCTATTTCACGAAGTCGGGTTGGCTTTAATAGTAGGGGACGCCAGAATGGTACATTTGCATTTACTAAAGCGCCATGGGTTGGTCTTCAGATTAGATTTTGAAGATTAGGTTTTAAAACGAGAAAAAAGTTTAGCACAGTTTTCGTTTAAAAGTTTTATAAAAATGTAAAAAAACAAATGGTGACATAGAATACTCGAGAGCGTCAAATATTCATTATACGCACTTTGCCTTTCTGATAACCGATAGATACCATGTGGGCTCTATAAATGGAATTAGTTATATCATATAGCCTATTTTACTGTCAAGTAACACTTGGAGCGTTTGATGTTATAGAAAACAGCTTGCACATAAAATCAATGTGAACGTAAATATAAGACCAATTTGTCTTTGTGAAGTAGAATATCTATAATATTATACGTACAGTGTGCCTAGTATATTTTGACTTAGTAAGTAAGTAGTGGTTATAACTTGAAATTTATTGGTAGGGGTATAGCATGGCGACAGCAGGGTCCTCTGTTTCGAAGGTAATGAGGACGTCTTTGAACTTGTCTAACAGCTGCATCAACTGTGATCGGCTAACATTCTCCATGAACATTATCTCTTCTAAATGTTGCTCGCCGCGGAAGTAACCTGGAAACATATTTACAATCAATGAATGAAGCATATTGAACAACTTTTATTTCCCATCTTTAAAATCAAGGCACATTGGAAAATTAAATAAAAAAAAATTGTACATAATATTTCCATGCATATATGGTTCAAAATGATTTTGTCATTGACTAAAAGTGCGGTGTGATCGTGTTGTATTGGTATAAGATACAAAAATTCTCACTGGAGGATGCTACAGTGTAAAAGATATCATACCGAACAATGGTTCCACCATTGCGTTCAGACAATTTGGTATTCTATCTTTTAGCTCATTTTACAAGCTTTTATTTAGTTTCACCGGTCCCGTTATCTGTCGTTCTGTAATCAAATCTTGCAACTTAAATTTGATCCACTTCCCGGTTTCCGATTGAGCTGAAATTTGGTATACACGTTTAGTTCGGATGACAATGCAATATTATGCAGACATGGAGCTAATCTGATGATGGAATCGCGAGGTAGCCATAGGAACTCTGTAATTAAACGGCACAACCACGTTGAGTTTGGGCTCGTGTGAATCGTCTTGACGAGTTTTATTTATATAAATATAGACCACCGCTGTAAAAGCTTGTTATGAAAAAAAATATTTTCATTGAAAACTTGTTTATTGGTACTGTAGTGTCACATAGGTACTAATCCTACATTGCGCAATGTTCTCCTCGCGATATGTAAATTGAACAGCCCGAAATCATCGACCGGGAAGTAGCCCATCAGACAACAACACCCGTCTGGTCGGAAGATCCTCCCTTTCCAAAGAAGGTATGTGAGACAGTGAGACTTTACTCTCTGTCCCCAAAGTACATAAGCTTAACCTATCCATACCTTTCTTATGCAACTGCGCCAGTAAGAGCAGATCATCAGTGTTCTTCGAGGCGGGCACAGCGGCGAGCGCGGCGCGTTCGTCGGCGGTGAAGGTGTCGAGCAGCGACTCGGTGGTGGGCGGCTCGTGCGGCACGCGGCACGCGTCCACCACGTCACAGCTCGCCGGCACGTTCCACACTGTCGGCGGTTGGAAACTGGAAATCATTTAAGAATTTAGACTTTTAAAAAATTTAGAATGTTCGGTTTCTTTAGAGCGGAGACTTTTAGTGTGAAATCATTTAAAATTTTATCTTTATACTTAAAGGTATCGCAGGAATAACTTGAATAGGTCGCGAGGCTGCTCGCACTGCCGCGAACGGCATCGCGTCATCGCGGTCAGATCCACCGACAAGACATTTACGCAATACTGGTCTTTTATGTCTGGAGTTAAAGTTTAACATAATTTGCTTGCCGGGTCCTAGTCGACCGCTGCCATACGGATATAACTCGGCCCTTACAATGTCAGCATATTGTTTGGAAAATTGATGAGGTGTAATAATTAAGGAGTTCGTAATTCTTTGCATTAGCGCAAATCTAACTCAAAGAGAACTCGATGGATTTCTAAATAGTGGCACAGCAGTGGATATAATTATGAACATTCAATGCACATACAGTCAGTTCACATATTGCTGTGAGGCTGTTGGGATCAATATAATTATTATATCTAGCTTGTACTGTCCTACTATTGGGCAGAGGTCTTCCTCCATTGTTCCTAGTTCTGAGCACATCTTGTAAATCCTAATAAAGAAATCGAAGTCGTCGCTCCATCTCTTTAATGGAATAAAACTAAATATTCACCCTCTTATGGTACGACCGCGACCGTCGGATCTTGGTGAGTCTGAAGCTCTGCGAATATTAGCAGCGCTTGAAAATTCCTAAAAAATGAATAAATGCAAGTTGCTATTGTTATTAAAAACTGTTAGTGGCATTTTTTTTTAAACCTTTATTTTTGTACGAGTCTTCTAGCGCCAGAACTGCAGTCTCGCCAAGATCCGATGATCGTACTGTTTTTTTGGACTGAACTGCAAAAGATATAATAATCTATTAAAGATTAGTCTTATATGAATAAAGTTGTACCTCATCTCACTCTGCAGTTTCAAATTCAAAGATACACCATTCTTTTTATCAGTTCCATTCACCATTCCATTAATCTTCAGTCTTGGCGATATATCCTGATCACTCTCAAACCTGTCCTCATCACTACTCGTATCTTTATTTAAAGTCGCTTCACTATCTTTTAGCGAGAGATCCGACAACCTTGAAGGAAGACTCTTTTTATCTGAATCTAGTTTTTCTATGGACAAGTTTGATATCAATTCTGTCTTTGCGATATCGGTGTGACCATTTTCTAATATTTCACTGATACCATTAACACCATTGATGGTACCATTCATATTGCTAGATATGCCACTATCGACTGAGTTTCCTTGTATTTTCTTCTGTACTTTTTCCTTAGTGTCGTAATCACCGTTTGTGTTTTGTTTTATTCCGTCAACTACATCTAAACCGTCATCGAATGAATGGTTCGCGGAGTCGGCTTCTCTGAATTTTTCATATTTAATATGTTCTGATTCTATAACTATAGGTTTCGTGTGTGAGAAGTCTGTTTGGTTGAGATTATTCTCAGTAGGGTAGTCTTCGTCGGAATCTGGGAAGGTGTTGGTAGTTTCTCTGGGCTCGACGGGCTCTGGGACGTTCAGCTGCATTTGGTTGAGCGAGGAGAACGACACGCTGCAGGATTGGTTGAATACGTCGTGTTTTTCGCAGTAATATTCTTTGCCATCTGCAACAAAAAATAGGGATGATTAGGGCTGCTTTTCAGTGGCAAAGGGAAAACAATTATCAACAGATATCGATAACAAAATAAATTAATCCACTTTCCGGGAAATGCTGACATTATTTAATTCGTATTTAACATATCAAACAGGCAATGTATTTAATTCTAATTGGTGATAATTTATTGGTCCGTACGCAAAATACGCGCTTTAGTCGCATAGTTGCGGATCTCAGCCCGAAATACAATACAATCATTACTGGGTTAATCTGCTCGTCTCTAATTTAAATCGAGACGCAAAACACTTTGTCAACAAACAAAAAAAGAAACAAAAAATATACTTTGACTTTACACAAAGCAAATGCTACCAATCCCTGCAAGATTTATTGGAGCGTGCAACCCCAACACATAATCATTACATAGTATAAAACAAAGTTGCTTACCGCTGTCTCTATGTATGCTTAGATCTTTAAAAGTACGCAACGGATTTTCATGCGGTTTTTATTAATAGATAGAGTGATTCAAGAGGAAGGATCATATGTATAATACACATATTTAATATCAGCATTATACTCGTGCGAAGCTGGGACAGGTCGCTAGTCTATACTAAAGAGATAAAGTTTGTTTTTTGCTTGTAGGAGGCAATCTCTGGAAGTGTCCGATTGGAAAAATTTTAGCAACAATAGAAAGCTGTTTTACTCCTGAGAGACATCCATACTAATATTATAAATGTGAAAGTAATTCTGTCTGTCCGTCTGTTACGCTTTCCCGCTTAAACCTCTCAAACGATTTTGATGAAATTTGGCACAGACAATCTTTAGCACCTGAGAAAGGACATAGGGTACCTTTTATTGCGAAAAAAAGACGCAGACGAAGTCGCGGGTACCTTTTATGTACACGGGCGAAGCCGCAGGCAAAAGCTAGTTATTAATATAAGACTATCATACCGGGATCGCGTCCCCAATGCGGCGAGTTGAACTGCACGTAGGTGTGCAGCTGCAGCAGCAGCCTCCGCCGCAGCAGCCACGCCACGCAGCGCGCCAGCCGCGCGCCGCCGCTGCCGCCGCCGCACCCGTTGCGCGACACGTACCACAGCGGCGCCGGCAGGGAGAACTCGCTTAGCATCTGTGCACAGACAGAGAGTAAAATAATTAAGTATTGGCAGGATTTTTTTTATTTAAGTTTAGCAACTATTTTAACCTCCCGAACCCGACATCGCTTGAAGGATTGCATCGCTGAAGTGGCAGTGGGCGGGACACATAGCGCGGAGAACCGATGGCCGTTGGGGTGGAAAGGTTCTCGAATGGCGACCGCGTACCGGACGACGCTCCGTGGGCAGGCCCCTAACAAGGTGGCCCGACGATTTGGTGAAGGTCGCGGGAAGCCGCTGGATGCGGGCAGCACAGGACCGATCGTTGTGGAGATCCTTGGGGGAGGCCTATGCCCAGCAGTGGGCGTCGCTCGGCTGACATGATGATGATGATGATGATGAACTATTTTAATGAATATTTGTAAATTGATTCGATTGATTCTTTGTGAATATTGTGATGTACAATTCGACGCCCTTGGGCAATAAGTGGGTAATTGCAAAAAAAATATTTTTCTAATAGAAAAACATTTTTACCAACTCTATTGCCCAGACAATAAGTAGGTAATCGAAAAAGTGTATTTTCGTCTGTATTTATACAAGTGTGCTTGATATCAATGAGGAGTAATTTATGTTTTCCATCAATAGTATTAGGTATAATTAACCTTTCGAATAACGTAATTAGAGACATGATAGAAAGACAATAGATGTGCGAATGCGGCATTCGCTTGGGGCTCAAAAGTTTAAAGCGTAAAAATATGTTTAAGGTTTCCGACAAATGAAACTGTTATTACAAAACCAATTTGAGCCTTATATAAAACAGATTAAGGTCGAGTTTACCATAGACATAAACACATACCTGCAATAAGCACAGCGAAGGGAACTCCTTAGCGAACTCTTCGACTAAAGGCGAGTGTATATGCACGTTAGCGCCCGGGGCCACTACATACACATTGCTCTCACATAGCGGATAGATGACTGTTGCTTTCGCCCAGTAGACCAGGTGGCCTGTCAGTTGAGATACCTGTGGTAAATAATTAGTATTGTCGTTAGAATTGGGTACTTGTTTGTATTTACATTTTACTACTAAACCCAAATAGAGAGAAATAACACTAAAAATAAATCTGTTACGAAGACTACATCAAAATGGGTACAAAGCGAAGTAAATACCAATTAGCATTTCAAATAATTGTATAATTTCTTATACTTTTCTCTATCTTTCTTACACATATTGAGAACTTCTCGCTATCAATTTTCTTCGCGCGTAACCTAAAGGCGGTGACGTCACACACAGTTTCCCTCACCACCAGATTTTGAAAGGTTTCTGCCTTATTTAATTTTGAACGGATTTGAAAAATTCATTCCTTAAGTTGATGAAATTAATACGAGTAATAAAAAAAATCATAATTCTTAAATTCATGGACAGAACTAAAAAAAAAAACATAGTGTCATGACTTTGAACTTGAATGTTGCATATGGACATAAATGCATCAGATATGTTTTCATAGTATACCTGTATTAAACCTAACTTGTGTTTTTTGTGTAGCTAGTTAGGTACTTGTAAAAATAGTTACCGAAAATCTCCTTGATTTTATTCGCATTACTCGCAGTTTAAGTAGGTAGTGATAGAATATAAAAGTATGAATGTACCTGTTTCAACGTCAGATCAGCTTCAATGGCGAGTGTCTGCAGACTTTTCAGCGGGCTATATAGTTTTATCAGTCTTAGGAGTGCTGAGCTGCTGTCCAACGGAATTGAAGCTAGCAAGTCGTTCGGGTTTACCTGCAAAGTATAATTAGTCTTGAAAATGTGCAAGCGATCACTTCATAAGTCTAAAGACAGAAGACTAACTGAGTAGAAACAAAATCAGATAAACGAAGCAGAGCACAGCATAAGCCTTATAATATGTCCACTGCAGGGACTCAGGCCTCCTCTTTAGGGGGGAATGGGCCGTTATCCACCACGCGAGCCCAGTGTGTTGGTAAACCGCGTATTTAGCCTTTCGACTACCGTAATTACAGACACAATTAAAGGACAATTAAATAAAACGCCGGCGTTCGCACACCCATTGTTCTTTAGTTGTGTCTGTAGTTACAGGATCGAAAGGTTAATAATCAAATCTCATCAATACAATTATTATTAATTTTTTACTAACCATAAGTAATATTCCATGGTAAGGTCGTAGTTTTTGTAAGCATTTGTCTATAGTTTCCGGTTCAATGATCAAACCTCTATTGTGTATTTGGTGAGCTTTGTGTGGCAAGCAGAAAGACAATAGGACCCACTTGTTTATGCGGACTTGAACAATACCTGCAAATAAAGAAAATAGAACTATGAAATGCAAATTTAGCGAAATAGAACTTTAGGCCGGTCTCCTAGATTGTTTGGTTGTGTATTCATGCGTGGCTAACTTGCTTTGAAGACGAGGGAAAAAAGCACTCGCAATTGTCATGGCAACTAAACTCGATAAAAAATAAAAGGCTGGTTTTGACATTTCAGAAGGTTTTTCTCGAAAGTCAAAACGGGAAAAATCTTGGAAAGAAATTAAAAGAAACAATAATATCAATTATATAGGTATAAACGGTAACATAACGTAGATAATAAATACATGAAATGTCAAAACGCTTTTTATTTTTTAGGACACTTTCGAAAGCTTATTACCAGCTTGGGCCCTAGGGTCAAGGCAAAGAAGGAATGGGGCGGGTTTTTTAATCAGTAAGAGTCTGATACTGTTTCCCGTACCGCCCAAGAGTGGGATTTGCCATTGGACGATTTTTACCTACCATAAAAAAAGGACGCCTTGTGCAAAATTTTCCACCAGCGTTTAAAGTTATCCTTTTTATGACTTAAACTAAACTGTTAAAGGATTGAAGCTAAATCATCGACTTTGCTAAAAGGCTTTATTCAACGTTTACCATTTGTCAGTTAATGAGTTTTTGCAGTAAGCCGACAGTCATCTCTTTTCTCACTTGCATGTTATTGGAGTAAGTCAACCATTTAGGGTGTATAACCTAGCACAACTGACATTTTAAAACGTCACGGTAAATACCCCATTCAGTTTTTAGTTCAGATTAAATTTTTTATGATATTAGTATATAAAGGTCATGTGATGTGTCATTAAATCGTAATTACACTAGTACACTATGATAAAAAATACGACCATATAAACATGTTTCATAACAATTAAATGATTCACCATGAGATTGCATAAGTGCTATTGCGTTATATTCATTTACCTATGTACATATTAAACTATGCTACATACCTGAGTGATTCACTTAACATTTACTTTGTCTAACAAGCTAATCTACACACATAACTAGCATGTTACTTATACTTTTTTCATCATACATCATTTCAGTCAAAAGACGTCCACTGTTGGACATAGGCCTCCCTCAAATGTTGCCGTAATGTCCGCAGATACTGTACATTTCGCATCCTTTGGATTCACGCGACCCTCATCGGCCCACCTTGTGGAAGACCTTGTAACGGTACTACGTATTCCGATGCTTGCTCTTTCGGCCCGATGGACTATTTGTTTTGAAAACAATGTGCCCTGCTCACTGAAACTGAAGTTTAGCGATTCTTCGGACTACCGGTATGTCGGTAACCTTGGTTCTCCTGCGGATATCTTCATTTGTGATATGATTCACACTAAGAAACTCTGAGCTCCCATTTCATTGTCCTTTGGGTGACATTGTTTCTGGTGAGGCCTTATATACTTTTATAAATGTTAAAAATACTAACCAGTACTACTAAGTTCTTCAAACACAGATTTCATGGATCTCGCCAGCGAGCTTCGCTGAAGAATGAGGTGAAAGGCCGACTTAGGTGTGGTATCTGCACCGTTCTCACTGCTGTACGTAGCTGAGCTCACTGAATGACGGAGATTCTCGTCTTCGTCGTCATTGTCACCGTTCATTTCACTGTCCAAGGCTGACACTTCGTCGTGAGCTGCCAACTGCAAATTGATTAAGTATTTAAATGCCTTTTATTTCAAAAGTAGCATCTGCTAGCGACATCGTCCGTGTAAAAGTAGGTTGCTCCATAGAGACCCGTTTTAAAAATAAAATAAAATAATCTTTATTTCGGACAAGTACATCCATAGTTATAACTCCTTAAGGCTCCGTTTCCAACGAGATGAGCCAGGGAAATGTGTCGTGCGTGAATATCTAGCTGTACTGTGAAAATGTGTGGGGGATTCCATCAAAGCTGTGTGGCGAAAATGTGTCGAATGAGGATGTATAGAGGAGCTGTGAAAGTACGTTGCCGTCTATGGACTGGCTGGTGCAGTTTGACGCAAACCTCGCAACGCATCCTTCTCAACACATTTATCGAACACATCCCTCGATTGCTTTGTATGCTCAAAAACTCTAGCTCCGTTGAGCCGTTTCCCCCAAATAGCTTTGTGCTGACCGTGGCGAGGTAAATAAATCTTTGCAAACAAATTGGTTCTTTACAAACATCCCTCGTGTACAATACCTATGTACATCATAAAATTACCCTCTGTGGAAAATTTCAGCATTTTTGGTTCAAGGGTTTAGGGCTTGGCGTTGATGAGTCAGCAGTGACAAATTCAGGGAAAGGGACTTTATCTGTTATATAATCATTACATAGTATAAAACAAAGTTGCGTACCGCTGCCCCTATGTAGGTATGCTTAGATCTTTAAAAATACGCAACGGATTTTGTTGCGGTTTTTTTTAGTAGATAGAGTGATTCAAGAGGAAGGTTTATGTTTATAACATATGCATAATATATTAAAAATCAGTACCCATGCTGGGTCGGGTCGCTAGAATACTCATAAAAAAGTACAAAAGTAGATTCGACCTTTTTACGGTTTTATAATCAAACAGCAAAAACGATTATATAGGAATGTTGTCGTTTGATAATAATAATGTTGTTGTTGAATGTCGTCGTATAATTTTTCTTATGTAACCCAACTGCGCGACGCAAATGATTGCGTAACAAAACAAAACTGTAAGAAATAATAAAAATCAAACCTGTGATTATTCTAATTCTAATGCCATCAACTGTTGACTACTTGAAAAGTGACTTACTTATATGGGTTTTTTTTTGTAATAGGATTTTTCAAATGGGTTAACTTTACCTACGTTAATACAATACGCGATAAAGTTAGAACCGCATTAATGTGTGTTTGTCATAGTTTTAGTGCGTTTATTGTTTTTTTACAAATATTCTCTCTTTTTCTCTCTTAATTGTTGTGGCGCCAAGACAATCCGACAAAACTTCCTGATCCGACCACTCAGTTGTCGGATCATTATCTACCTTTCTTTCGTCCAGGTAGTTGCAATATTAAAGGTTGTCTTTAAGAGATCGCCTTGTGCGATAAGACCGCCCATTGTACTCTTATTTTTATAACAATGTTTGTCCTATATTTTTTAATGCGGTGTACAATAAAGTATAAATAAATAATTTTTTTTTTTCAACATAACGATCCTAGTCTCATGTGATCATGCTGAGCCAGCTTTCGAATGATAAAATCGATACTGATTACGTAAATAAGATAAAAAGAAACCATACGAAATCCTTGACTGTGCATGTTTTTACTACTTATTTTATGATTTTTAAGGCTTCTGGTACTTTTATAACCAATATCCCTAAAATATATATATTAGCTACATATGCAATGTATGAAATCAATTAAATCTATACCTTCTTTTTATTTATGTTTTTTACAGGACTTTCACTGGTCTCTCTATGACCCGTGAAAGTCCTGTCAAAATCAGCCATTATAATATCAACTATCTAGTTGATATTATAATAATAATTTATGTAGGTAAATAAAATGGAGCTCCAACCCAAGAAAAAAAAACAAATAGTGATCAAATGAAATGTGCTGTTTTAAGAGTATCACTGCTGCTGTTTTAAGAGGATGAAGTTGCAGGCATCAGCTAGTATACCATAAAAATATGTTTACCATTATTTTCATTTCTTCAGTCAAATATGAACACCTCTTTTCTTCATGTCTCAGTGCTTTTCCCAGTCTTTTGCTCAAATCATAATAGCACTTCACTGGAAATTACAAAAATATTAGTTAAATAAAAAAATAATTTAATAAATTTGTAAATACAAAGACAGCTTTCTCTGGGAGGGAAAACGCTAGCAAAAAAGTAACAAAAAAACAATATAAAATAGATTAATACTACATTAATTTTTTTTTTTTTGGCTTATCTGCAGTCAGTTATATTACTATAAGCAAATGTCTTGGAGGATTGATGCAGGTGGAGTGTGTCCCCCAGCGAGGACAACTACTCATAATTCGACGTTTGGAAAATACAACATCTGTCATGTCGACATTAAAAATGCAGTAAAATATAGTTTAAAAAATAATTTCCTTTTTTTAACTTACCAACAGAATGACTTGCAGAAGCCTGCAGTGCAAACACAATGTTGATAAGTATCATAGTGGCGGTATCATCCTTGTTAGTCCGATACGGCAACAAGGTGGGGTGGCCTACGAACCTGACGTCATTCACTTTGAGCTCAAACTTCCTGTTGCAAAGCTCAGCTTTTACTGCAAACAGGGTTGAGAGCATCTCATCTGTGAAGCCACTAAGCTGACCTGAAATTTAAAATGAAATTACTAAAAAGTGTACAAATAAATATACAAATAAATGTATGTTCTTTTTATGAGAAAGGCATCCAAACAGAAGGGATTTATTTTAATTTTGCCTCTAAAGGGTCAACCCTTTAGAGGCAAAATTAATGCCCTGGTTTCTTATTAGTATCTCATTATAATGTCTATGATATTAGAGTATGCTTGTCTTAGAACCTATTCACTTTTGACTCAAAAGTGGAGTGGAGTTTAATAGCTAAGACTTGAGGGAAGTCTTAGCTATTAAACTTTTTAGCCCCAAGTGAATTCCGGTGTTCACACACCTTTTGCTTTTCTATTATGTCTCTAATTACAGTTTTTGAAAGGTTAAATGAATTTCACTCCTTAACCAAATTGTTTGAATCTAAGCACACCCAATCCCAAATCTGGATTAATTTTGATCTGACTCGGACCTGAGATCAGGTGCAAATGAAGATATGGCCAATTGTATCAAATAATAATACCATATGTTTATAAGAATGTTTTGGTCATCAAAATTAGCAGAATAACTATTCAGAAGGATGAATAGAAGCTATTTCCTCATCTCCAGTAAGAGCATTTGCCACTAAACTATCTAAACATTACCTAATAAATAGAAAGTACTAAGTTTCATATCTATTGCAAACTGCATTATCAATACATATTACATGCAAAGTATGTTAGTGCATGTTCAAAGGTAGTACATATAAACATTGATTTATATGCATTGATTAATCAGGAGTAGGTATTTATCTTATCTTCAAACAATATTGACATCCATTATTATAAACAATATGTTTTCTGGTATTCTGCAAGGTGCTTAGGAATTTAGAATGCATGTATGACACCCAAGTAGACATGACCTATATAAGAACTAACCTTTACAAATATTTGACGTCTGTGACTGAGGATTCTGCAATAAGTCCTCTGTAGAATTAATGGCGTAAGGATTTTGTCGACCATATTTCTTCTGTTTGCTTTCATCTTTGTTCTCTGTTGTGTAAGGATATCTGAACAGTAATCTATCACCTTTACTGTCAGATTTTACGAAAAATATATTCAAAGGATTCACTTCCATGTTCACAAACGAAAAGCAACTATAAAATTATGAACAGTGTGGAGTAAACAAGGTGATTATAAACGGATTTAGCAACAACGTATTCAAATGATGTTTGGAGAAATATAATTTTTCACACATTTTTCAAATAAATATACAAACACAGTACACTTTTGTACCAGGAATATTAGACAATTGTTAACAATGTAATGACTATTTTTATTCTTTTAACTTAGAATGGAAACAAAATAATTAGGTATGCACTCTGTGACGTATTAACGCATGTCATAGCTGCTCATGACAGATGACAGATTTGACAGATTGTCAGTTCGGTGGTTTGTGCAAGGATGTTATATCTCTATCCTACGGACAAGGATGTTATAATCTCTATCATATGCATACTGTGCTGTCAGTGCTGTGAGCGGTAGCAGATAAATACTCAGGTAAAAATGGATATTTACTGAGTATTTATCCATTTTGCGTACCTATTTACTCGGATAAAATGCCAACTCTGGGCGCAGCATCTAACAGTCAGCTAGCCCCCTCGCTCACGGCTAAGACCAAAAATCGTGAAAGGCGGTAACGGTAAACTAATAAACTATGCAGACGAAGATAAGCTTGAAAAATTTAGTATCCAGGCTAAAAACTAAAAAAAAACCAGTAGTATTGCTACTCCACACCAGATGGCAGTATTTCGCGTTCCTAATGCTTTGTTTTTTTAATAATTTAAAAAGCAAATTTTTCCTAAGGAACATTAATAAAATTACAATATCTCTTATAATTTTTATTGTTTTATTTTTTAACTTAAACCTTGTTCAAAATATTTTTGAAAATATATATCTCAAAAGGCCAGAAGCTGTCTTCATTAAAAATAAACAACGACAAATCACTTCACTTGTCAAAAGGCAGAATTCCTACGAAACAATCCGTAATTTGCTTCGCGAAAATCTATAAATTACAAAAAAAAAATGGCTAACAAAGTGGAAAATAACTACAAAGTCAACCCCGAAAAGGTTCGCCTCGAGACTGATCAGGGCATTGTAGAGAGTGAAGAAAGAAAATGGGGAATGCCTTTGAAAGATGTGTACAAACATGGATTCGCTTTTTACAAAGGTAATTTTCTGGAATATTTTCCCAGTGATCTAAACCACTTTAGTATTTCTAATCTTATAATTTATTTTCATGTTAAAATATTACATAGGGCTAAAAATTTTTACTGAAACTCCATTATCACTATTCTGTAATATTTGCGACTTATCTGATGGTACAACAGTACTACGCCGACATAAGTGTTCATTATTTTTATTGATATGAAGCGGTGTTAATCATACTTTGAAGTAACTACACTGATTGTTATTTAACTCTGTACAAAATTTACAGATAAGGAAGGCAAGGCTATTCATTTGAGCTATGAAGACAGACTTAAACTAGTTGCATATACTCAACAAACGTCTCATGGGCCATTGGACGTGAACTCTGCGCCACCTTTGGGTGTTCTAGATATGATTGGACGAGATAGGAGGGCTGCTTGGCAGGCTTTGGGTGACATGTCTCAAATCCAAGCAATGGCTGGTTTTGTCCATACATTAGACAGGTAAAAAATTTTGTATCTTTAGACTTGTTTATTAGGTTTCCTCTTTTTCTAAGGTGTCTTAGGGTATCAGCATTACCTAAGTGATCAATAAAAAAAATTGTATATGAGCTATCTCCTTTACCACTTTCAAACAGATAATTTGTATCAATGTAATTTAAAACTGATTAGTGTTAACAAAGTTCAGTTTTTAACATAGGATTTATTTTTTCTAGACTTTGCCCACTTTTCAAACCATTTTTGGAAGCAATACAAAAGGACATGGAAGACAAAAAACAGCAAGAGTGAGTTTTATTCTTTTTTTAAATAGCTTATTTTCGTTTTGAGTCTAAGGTAAACTCCTTAAGATTGTTTAGACTAATTAGTTGTTCCAGTAAAAGTGATAATCATTAAGTCTTTAAAGTATGTGTGTATGGCCTCTTAGAACTCTCCAAGATGTGGCTCATGTTCATAACAGGGGTTACAGGGTTTCTGGACTCACATTATATCCAATGGGTTTCTAAAACCTCATTTTACCAAATTGTGTTTGCATTGGCCTACTTGGATAAGCAAATGTAATAGTAGAAATAGTTTCATCTTTCTCTTGTGCCAGCTGTATTCGAGATTCTCATAATTATACTTTTACAAACAGGTTAAAGAAAGAAGAGGATGAAAGGGCAAATTTAGAGCTGCAGAACAGAATACAGTTAGAAAAACAGAAACAACAGAGCAAGAAACTTACAGAGGAACAACAAGTGTAAGTTTATATCTACATTTATTTCTAAGAAAGTGAATTTAATTCACTAAGCCCCAAGCGAGTGCCGGTGCTCGAAAACCTATTGTTCTTTAATTGTATCTGTAATTAAGGTAGTCAACAGGTTAATTCAGTCAGCCCCAAGAGGACACCGGTGTCTTCACACCTGTTGTGAGGACACCGGCGTCTTCACACCTTATGTCTCTTTTGTGTCTGTAATTATGGTAGTCAAATGGTTAACCCTTTTTCCTATAGCTATAGGACGAAGCCGCAGAATTATAATCTGCTATGATCCTCATATAGTATGCAGGAAATAAGTTGAATCAAAAGGGCCTTGTTTGCATATAAACAATATAAGTGAACCGAAAATAGTTCTTTGCACCATGTATTGCACACACCTTTTGTTTCATTTTAATCTTTATTGGTTTATTTTTCGTTCATTTATTTTATTTACTCGGTCACACAGATTAAAAAAAAAAGTCTTGAATAATAGTTCTAAAATTTACAGATAAGAAAGGCAAGGCCATTCATTTGAGCTATGAAGACAGACTTAACCTGGTTGCATGTAAAAGTCTTTGAATAATAGTTTTCATGTAATTTAAAAATAAATTGAAACTTAAAAATTTCAGTAATAATACAATATTTACATTATTTTTCGAGAGGACAAGTAGATCAATAAAAAGAAGATTGTCCTTGATACACACATTGGTTATGAGTACTAAACACCTGACATTGTATTTCCTACCTAATCAATAGTTGAAGGTTAATGCTGTTCTCTATGGATTGGGCCAATTAATTTTTTTTTTATATATGAACATAATAATTTGATTATATATAATACACAATATCAATGCATCATAAAAGTGTCTGTATTTAAAGTTTTGCTTGCTTAAATTATTAAGATTTGACTAATGACACAAGTATCTATTGTCTTGTAACTTGTTAGGAGGCCAAGGACAGGTCTAGGTTAACTTTGTACCTTCATTGAATATGTTTCAAGAATTAATTGAACAGATTAAATATACATATACAACCTATTTGAAACAGTGACATAATTGCTGTCAGGAAGAATGGAAGGTAGAAGGTTTTTCCTTTTCCCCAATGCCATCCCCATAATAATATAAAATGGGACAAGGGCAGGAAGATGATGAATAACATAATCATCTAATTAGCTGGTAGTACAGTTCGGCCGAAAAAACTGCGCTTAAAAACTCGTACAAAAATAAAGCTTAAAAAAAATGCCATTAACCGATTCTGTGCGGAGGTCTTTTTAGCAATCTTTAGTGCCTGGCGTCAAACAAAAATTCCGTGATGCCTCTGGGGCACCAAGCGCCAGAGACTTTGATGATTCCTCTGGGGACTCATCCGCCATGAATTGTAACTTTTAGCTTGTTCTCGTGTTTCCACGTGTTAAAGAGTCATTTGCCATTGTGTATCGAAAGTAAGCGGTCAGTAAATTCATTCCGTGCGTTTAAAAGTGACGATCTATGTGTTTTTATGGAAATGGAAGGTAAAGGACTAATTTCTACCAGGTGTTGTAAACCTTTTTGCATTATTTTATTGATTTATTTATTTAAGAGTGTTATATAGAATTTGTTCACATACCATTTCATTTTGCAGCCAGGTGATATTTTTATTTATTATGCAGTGTTTTGTAGGGAAACCATTTTGAATCCGCTATTTCGATGGTAATATTGTTTCTCTACAAAACGCTGAATAATAAATAGAACATATGTATACCTGAATGGGAAGTCCGATTCTAATGAATAAAAAATATTCTACTTGTACCTACAAACACTAACATGATTATGAAGTGTTTTATTTGGATAAGAATGTAAATGTATTTTTATTGATAAAAAATGACTCGACAACTTGGTTTACAACCCCTGAAGTCTGCTAATTTACGAAATTACTTGAAACGAACCCTGTGGGCATGATATGGGTGACAAATAAAGACACTTTTATTCACGGGACTCTTTTGACAAGTGTCGTTTTAGCCGAGTTTTTTATGTTTTAGTTTTGTATCCTCTCGGGCACCATACGCCAAACGCAATAGATTTACATGGTGCCTGTGCGGCATCATCCGCACGGAATCGGTTAACAGTTTTTAACAGCAAAAACAATTGCAAATTGCATTTATTTGTTTAAACCATTTATTTATTTTTTTCGAGTTATGAGGCGCTAAAATTCGCAGAGCCTTACTTCAGACGCGCCAAGATCCGACGGCCGTACTGTATGTTGTACTAAATAATAATAATTATCACACAATTCCAGGCAAAGAATAAAAGATGCCCTTAATGCACAGACTTACGAACAGTTCCTACAGTACGCTCAACAGCAGTACCCAGGAAACTTTGACCAGCAAGCGATCCTCATTCGCCAGCTGCAAGACAAACATTACCAGCAATACATACAACAACTCGCTGTAGACCAGAGGCTTGCAAACTCAAATATAAAAGACACTACAGAAGATAAAGAGAATGAGAACTTGAATAGTGTCAATGAAAAGGAACAGAAAGAGGAACCTGTCACTGATTGCAATTTAAATGAAACTGGGGATGCTCCTCCAATGGATAACAAGTAAGTCAGTATGATTACATGCTTGTGTGTTATTTGGTCCAATCTTTAGTGCCCTAATAGGTTTAAATGGTATTCGGAACAGATGTAGGTACCACATACTGGGATAAATACTTTTCATCCCAGTCGTATGTGGCAGCCGAAGCCGAAACTGAATTGATACTGCGTAGTAGCGTTTTGCATTCGTAGAAGTGAAAAATTCATGTGGGAGGCGTGCGTGCCCGCACGGAGCAAAACGCGCCGTCGATCCAGGCTAGGTCCTTACCTAAATTAACCAGTGTTGCATGTCATACGGTGGCCGGGAATTGCGCTATGACTTCCGATACCCGGGGTGTGTCCTGTGATGATAGATTAGGCTTGAGAATGGTTCCTTTATTACGGATGCAGAATCTCTCTCTCGCTGACGTTACTGCTTCACAGAAAGCGGCGACTGCTTCCCATTCTCTCTCGCTCCTTACCATTGCCTGAACCAGGTCTGGACGCAAGAGGACACTGTCAATCACGCTAAGCATGGACACCGTATGATTCAAAATCTTTTTCAAAGTGTAAAATCCCTGGTATTAAAATATTTTTTGACATAATTTAGCCATAAGAAAAGTCAAAGTCAGCTTCATGTAAATATTTTGGCTAGTTTTGCTATTAAATAAAATACCAGATGTTTAATACAAAATGTTTCAGGGGTATGCAGACTTCAGAAAAAACTGACCCTGATGAATATATTGAGGAGACTAGGGTTGATGACAATACAGATGACGAAGGTAGAGATCTCTTTTATTTATTAATTTTATTGATTTTCATGTTTTTTAGCGTGTGTCAGATATTTACATGTTCTTTTCGAATTGGTGATAAACTCTTTAAACTGTTAGGGCCCAGTAGCTGGCTACATTAATTACGTTACGATATTTTCTGACTAAAACCCACTAGCTGCCCTTTGCATTCCAATGTCACGATAACCATTTCAAACAATCCCTAACAATACAATCAATAGAAAAGGCTCCAACAACAATCAGTTGTATTGTTAAGAAAAAACATTCAACCAGTACTTATGTAATGATAGTGATGACCATGGAATTGGATGTTATCGAGACAATACCTAGATTAGTTTCAGATATTAGTAACACCTAGTTACTATTAGTAACAATAGAGTGACATATAACATTAATTGCTGTTTTAAGAGCTTAATGAACCTTTTTTTCCTTCTCAAATAAGTGTTGTGATATTTATTTGGAGTTGGAATTTGAGAAAATAATAATATATCAAGTGATCGAACAAGTGACAAAAAAAATTACAAGTTTTGGAGGGTCTTTGATTAGCTTGTTTTATTGACATGGTGGAAGGGAGAGGAGTAATTCTTTTGATTTTCTGCAAAATTTTATTAAATTCCTTATTTTCCGGTTTTATAACGACATGAAATATCGATATTTACGTAAGCATAATCAAATAATATGGGGGAAGGATAAAAGCTACTTTTGCTGATAAAGGGTTCTAAAATAAATATTTATAAACAGTTAATAATAATGTAGATTGAATAATAATGTAGAGACACTTTTTTCATTTCAGTATATTTACATTAATTTTAAAAAGCGATGCACGATGTAGGAACGGGTTAGGTTGTTTAGTCAGTAAGAGTCTGACACTTGTTTTCCGCTCCGCCCAAGAGCGGGACTCGTCATTGGATGATTTTTTACCTACCATAAAAAAAAGCTGTCTTTGTGTGTTTGTATGTATGTTTGTTACTTGTTCACACTCAAACAGCTGAACGGATTTCGATGGATTGGATACAGTAGTATAGTATGCACCTGCTATGTACTGTGTAGTCTAAAATAATGCATTCTAAGTTGGTCCATTCTCTATTCCCAGATGGTTTCCTGAACGTGGAAGCGAGTCGCATGTGGACCCGCGGCGACATAGTGAAGTTCAAGACGTCAGCGCAGGCGGGCGGAGGCAAGCTGCTGGTGGGGCACGGCGAGACCATCACGGTGAGGGTGCCTACTCACCCCAAGGCTAGGTGCCTCTGCTGGGAGTTCGCTACTGATAACTATGATATAGGTGAGGAGTATTTTTTAAGTAATTTTTATCAGTTATGTTAAGGCCGCGTTTCCACCTGCAAGCAAATAGCATGCAAGTTGCAGTACATTGCGAGCTACCGAGGTATGATGTGATCAAACTGTGGTCCTCACCACGCATTATTAATCAACTTGCATGAATTTCCTTGTAGATGGAATCGCGGCCTAAGATCAATTAATTTTACCGAAAAAGGTATTTTCAAATTAAAAAGAAATTCAACAATTCTATTCGATCTGAGTATCTTGGTCGGTATTCTACCCTTAGTAATTGTGTTTGCGAAATATGATATAATTATGGATCTTTACTTTGCAAATAGGTTTTATATAATAGTTAAAAGACGTGACTGCAGTCATGAATTAATGAAATTGGTAATTAGTAAACAAAACAATTATTATTATGGCACCAAACTTGAAATCGCGAAAAAAAATTTGTATGTCAATGTAGTTAGCACACAACGACCGACAACTACCTACAGGTCATTGACTCGCTCAGCTGATATTTACTTAAAGAAATTCATTTCGTACATGCATAAATTAATTCGAGTTTTAGAAAAAAATAATAAAAAATATCTATTCTCATCGATAGTGTTTCATGTACCGGATCGAACCTCCACGGCATTAAAACGATCAAAATTAAGCCGTGTAAATGCATATCCCCCTTTGTTATTGAGAGAGTTCTGATATAAAAGAAAGAGGCACGTTGCATGTATTAATTTTATTATAAACTATATTTTTCCCCGAATTCGTTGCCGCGACTTATCTCACAGGAAACATGTTTGTTTTTTTTTTTGGTCAGCTTAACTTGTTATGTAATGAAACATCAGAGTTCGGTTAGCAACTGACTATAGAGTAGTTAGCTCTTTATTACTTAAACATGAAGGTTTTATGTACAAAGGTTATAATATCCACAACATCTTCCCTTTTTAAGCAAACTTATTAATAACGTGAAATAAACTGTATCGAACTTAAAAACTAATAAAATATAACTAAAACTAATAAACTTATATTTTTTTATTCTTGCTACGGGTAACAGGTGGCGAATAAGAACTTTGCATACTTTCATTAACTTCATCACTAGGCACATAGTCCTCATCATCCTCCTTACCCGAAAGGTAGATATCGTCGGCATCATCGTCCGACATTATCACATCATTCATTATTTTTCCCTTTGGATTACCTGCTGACGTACTCTTAATTAAATGTCGGCGGTTACGACGGTAGATACCTTTTTTATTTTTCACTATGTATGAACGTGGTGTTGGCGCCTTTGCTACTACTTTACCACGGATTCGTTCATTGCGTTCATTGTTAGTTTCAAACATAATAACGTCATCGCCCACATTTAATTCAGGTAACGGCTTACAATGCTGATCGTAATAAGATTTACTTTTTATTTGTTGCTTTAATAATAATTTATGTTGTATGTCGTCATTACAATCTCGTTTTAATAGCTCAGGATGAACAGGCAATCTACAATTTAATCGCCTTCCCATCATTAGTCGCCAACTCAATCATCCTGTTCAACTCGTCTTGTAACTTATATCGCGTAAACCTAACGGTACTTTACGAGGCGCACATATGACCGGCACTACTGATTTGTTTACTACAATATGGTATTCGCCTGGCAAACACCCCAATCCACTAAACAAGTCGTGGTAATTTGTGAAATTAATATTATGCACTCTTTTAACTAACCCTAAAGTCAAACATGCTTGTAGTCCCAGCACACTTTGACATTCTATATCAGCTATTGCAAATTTTAATTCGTAAGGAATGTTTTTATACCACCACTAGCTTTTGCCCGCGGCTTCGCTCCCGGCAACAGATTATTCTACTCTACCCTACCCTACTCTACCCTACTCTACCCTACTCTACCCTACTCTACCCTACTCTACCCTACTCTACCCTACTCTACCCTACTCTACCCTACTCTACCCTACTCTACCCTACTCTACCCTACTCTACCCTACTCTACCCTACTCTACCCTACTCTACCCTACTCTACCCTACTCTACCCTACTCTACCCTACTCTACCCTACTCTACCCTACTCTACCCTACTCTACCCTACTCTACCCTACTCTACCCTACTCTACCCTACTCTACCCTACTCTACCCTACTCTACCCTACTCTACCCTACTCTACCCTACTCTACCCTACTCTACCCTACTCTACCCTACTCTACCCTACTCTACCCTACTCTACCCTACTCTACCCTACTCTACCCTACTCTACCCTACTCTACCCTATTCGAATTTTTCTCACCTTTTAAACCTTCCCTAGACCTCCACGAATAATTCAAGACCAAGATAAGATAAATCCGTTCAGCCGTTCTCGAGTTTTAGCGAGACTAACGAACAGCAATTGATTTTTATATATATAGATTTCAAATTACAAAATCCTCTTATGGGTATAAAATTGCCACTATAAGACTGCAATTTGACATTTTTTTTCTTAATTATTATTTTACTATCATATCCAAGTGATAAAAATCGCTTTGCAGATAAAACACTAATATCTGCACCCGTATCCAGTTTAAATTTTTCGGAACCAAACTCCCCCTGGAGTATTTCAAACCAGTCCTCAGATGAAGTATTTACCTCAGAAACCTTATACAATACAGATATAAAAAATGACTCACAGTCTCCTTCGTCGTTTTCATCTTCAGCAATATTTATGTCGTACATTTTTTTTACATTTTTTTTTACCTTGCACATCCTAGCAAAATGACCATAATTTTCACAAACATAACACTGCACAACAATAGCCGGACACGATGCAGGTTCCGTACAATCACCTCCACACCTGAGACAATCTCCAGATGCTCCTGATTGCCGAGCTGTCTTGGAGCCGGAACCAACCGCGCCACGTCCCCGACGTTGCAGGCGCCCCCGGCCTCGCCAGCTGCCACGGCCGCTGCCACCGCGCACGCCAACCGCATCGACTTGCACGGAAGCCGATTCTACCGAGCTTATTGTGCTTCGTGTCTCCAACAAGCGATTACTGTCATTAGACAGTTCATTTGCCTGACATATTTTTATTGCTTTATGTCGGGTCAAATCTTCGGTTCTCAGCAGCCGATCTCGTACGACATTACTGTTCGTGCCGCAAACAATCCGGTCCCGAATCAGCTCCTCTTCTATTACTTTAAAAGCACAATTTCTGCTCAAGAGTTTTAATGCTGTTATATATTGATCAATCGATTCACCAGCCTCTTGATTCCTAGTAAAAAAGTTGTATCTAGCCAACGTTATATTTTGTCTTATACCGAAATATTCGTCAATTTTTTTCAGTAACAAATTGACATCTTCCTTGTCACTCTCTTTTTCAAATGAAAACGTCTCATAAATATCGAACCCCTCGGGTCCAATTAAGTTGACCAATAAACTAGCCTGTACGCCATGCTCCTCTTTATGCACCCCAGATGCTTTTAAAAACAGCATAAATTGCGTTTTCCATTTTCTCCAAGCGTCAGCCCGGCTGACGGAGCTGCCTTCCAAACTTAGATCCGACGGTGGTCGCGCGTGTTCCATACTCGTACAATAGTTACACTTACTCAACGCAAAATAATCAGAAAAACTTTCAACTATTACTGTTCTGTTTTATTTTATAGATTTTATTTTCACCGCTGTCACCATGTTATGTAATGAAACATCAGAGTTCGGTTAGCAACTGACTATAGAGTAGTTAGCTCTTTATTACTTAAACATGAAGGTTTTATGTACAAAGGTTATAATATCCACAACATAACTGTATTTTTTTCCTTATAAATATCGGGATTAGTATTCCAGAAATTATTTATGTCAAACATATCAAAAACAAAATAAAATAACGCACATATTATGCGCATATTGGTTTTTGAATACGGAACTAGCTGTTTTCTCCAGTGAACGCAGTAATGACCAGATAAATATGCAATATTTTTTTTTCAAGAATTTTAGCAAAACTTAATTTCGTAATTCTACATGCATTATGTTTTAGGTTTCGGTCTGTATTTCGAGTGGAGCAAATCTGCGACCACCGAGGTCACCGTGCACGTGGCCGAGAGTGATGAGGAAGACGAGGACGACGCGGACGAGGACGAATACACCATGAGTGATGGTAACTTATCCTTTCACCGTTTAAGTCGAAATATGTCCATTGCTGGTCTTCTACAGCATCCGGACTTCTTTAGATCATCGGTCCACTATGTTTTTACTACTCCGAAACCTGTCGAACATGTTTTTACCTAGCATATATGTCGTAACATTTTATTGAAAAATTACGCAATTATGTTCGCATGAGTGATGGTAACTTATCCTTTCATCGTTTTGGTGTAAAGATGCGTCCATTGCTGGTCATAGGTCTTCTACAGCGTCTAGGCTTCATTAGATCATCGTTCGACCAGGTTTTTGCTACTCCGAAACCTTTCGGCCTCATCGAACATGTTTTTTGGTTAGAAAATGTGCCGTAACATTTTATTGATAAATAGAATAACGTGCGCAGTTATGTTCGTTATAAAAACAGACACAAAGAAAAAAAATATTTGAGACTAAAGACGTAGTCTCGCTTGTCAAGTGGCTAAAGTGAGTAATGATGTAGATAGTGTCTGATAGTAATTTCGTACATGCTTTTCGCGATATGTACGCTTTAATTATCATGTGCTTTAGTCATTTTATTTTAAGGTCGGTTTGTGAATGTGAAATGTATGTGATTTAGCTGAACTTTAATAAAAATTTATAAATAAATAAGTAATAGGATCACCACTTGTAAACGATTCTCTCTTCACTCTACTCTGTTTGTAGAGATTAGAAGACGAATGTTATAGATTTTTTCTAAATCGATTGAATGGACAAACAATCCTTATTCATTAATAAGGATTGTTTAACTGTGTAGTCTTATTGCGAATGGATTATAAATACGTAGTTCATACAACAAAACGTGTGGTATGATTTGCAGGCAGGTTCCCTGAGTACACTATCCAGGGTTCTCCGACAGACCTGGAGCAGGGCGCGGAGAGTCGCTCGGACAAGCTCGCGGTGGGCGCGGCGCGCCCGCTCGTCAGCCTCGTCGTGCCCATCTACCGCCGAGACTGTCACACTGAGGTATTTATAAATAAACGAATTTATGTAATCAGGGCTAACTACTTCGGTAATCCAGGTAATCTCCACGAAATAGTAAAGCAGTGCCTTGGGGTGTTACTTCTTTCTTCTAGGTGTTATGGGGCCTTCCTTGAGAAGCTGGGGTGGATCGAATGTCATATTTGTCCCACCTATACGCAAAATACAAGCTTTAGTCGTGGAGTTGCGGATGTCAGATAAAAATACAAAAAAAAAAAAAAAACGAAAATCATTAATAGAAATATCGCCGAAAATGATGAAGAACACTCAATCTATGCGACGCCCCTGTGTCCCGTAATTTATATAATTTACATTAATTATAGTAGTGAACAATTTGACTGCATTGCTTGTGATATTGGAGAAATTTGGTCCGTTATGGGACAAAATTTCCTATAATGTGTCCAAAACTTTATTGATTCTCAATTCCTAACTGACTGATTCTAAAATCCTGACTGGTAAATACTTATACCTATCGCATTTTTTTTATGTGATAAGTTATAAATATAATTATGTCATTCGTCAACAGAGTTTTTTAGTTTTGTATATAAGCTTCACGCAGGCGTAAACTAAGCGTATAATGACGAATACGCGTCTAAGAAGCAACGTATGCCTAAAGATAACATTATAATTTAAAAAATATATATTTCCAGGTCTACGCCGGATCCCACACATACCCCGGCGAAGGAGTATACTTACTCAAATTCGACAACACATACAGCTTGTGGCGGTCCAAAACACTTTACTACAAAGTGTACTATACACAGTAAACATCATTTAAACCTTATATTAGAGCCATGACAAAGAAATTATATGGAAAGTAATATATAATATATTAAATTATTTGATACTTTAACACCTGATATTGTACTGCCAGTATTTTAGTTCCTTAAAACATTATTTATGTTTGGGATATAGATTTTGTAGTTGCGGGCAAATATTACGAGAGTTACACACTTTAGTACACTTTGTATAGATATAGAAAATTTTACGAAACAGTTGGCGTGTTAGATTCAGTTATTTTTGCAAAATAAGCATGGTCACGCCTCAGCGACACCGCTGGAGACAGATTTAAAAAAGAAAAAATAATTATTGTTTATAAGTCGGATTTAGAATTGACCTTGCACTAAAACATGTACAACTAAAGGCACCCTACTCGATAATTTAAAACTTTCAAATCTGGTGGAAAGGGAAACTGTCAAGTAACAGGAGGATCGAATCACTGAAATGTGACGTCATCGCCTTTCCATTACGTGTGATCAAAAGAGATAGCGAGATGTCCCCGCTACGCCCCCACTCTTCGTCGTAATATATGTGAATAGCAAATTGTTTTGTTCGTTAGTCTTGCTGTTTTTAGAAACAATTTTTTTTTTATTGGTGCGTTTACCCGCCCTTGGGTGGAGTAGGGGATAGTGTGAGAATCTTACTGACTAAACAACCCACCACGTTGGTAGATTGCCTTTATACCAGGTTTTTGATTTTTTGTGTTTATTTTTGTCCAATATAAAATATTGTACAAAAATAAACACAGAAAATCATTATTTATTCAAGTAACATACCTCGCAATATCTGCCCACAACGAAACATTTCAGTGCAATATTATGAGCTTTTTTTTTAGCTAATTTAACAATATATTACTAAGCTTCGTATACACGAGACGTGATAATGCTTATAGTTTAATTAGTTTGAAGGCAGTTTTATTTAATTTATCCTAGTAGCGTATTACTACAATCATTTTTAGTATCTGTGTACTAGTTATAGACCCAAACACAAAACTGCGATGCGACATCGCATCACAAATACTTGCGACCTCGCACGATGCAACGAAAGAACTTGCGCATTGTATTGTCACCTGTAGCCTAATTCTCGTAATGAAAACCGTAGCGATACCGTAGCGACTTTGACATTTTCGTATTCCCATCCATCAATCGAGTTTAAACGACACCGATTTTGAATTCGTTCGATCGAAGAGAGGTCGCTTAGGAGTCGTTCTATTGTCGTTCTATCGAATCCCCATCAAGGAACACGTGAATACCGATTTTCTATTGGACTATGTACGATCGAACGACAATGGAATCGGGATGGTTTGATTTTACTTGAATTAGGGCACTGAACGAAGCTTTGTCGCACGAAATCTCATCGCAACTCAAATCGCAGGTTCTTGCGATGGGGTGTCGTATCGCAAAGCATCGCAGTTTTGTGTGTAAGTCCAATATAAGTACCACAAATATCTTGTAGGTTGCAATTGTTTTTTCTGTAATTACTGGTCAATTGTGAGTACACATATTTTTATGCATTTCATTTGTTAGTCTGCGGATTGAGTTCACTATTTATTTATTGTTTAGTTCTTATCGTGATATGACATATGACCCTATTATTTTTACATATAAATGAAGATATATCAGTAGGTATAATGAGTAAAAATATTTATAAGCAAGTTATGAACTGTTTGTTGCGAATCATTTTATTTTATTCCCTGAAAACCCCACCTGTTGTGTGCAGGTTACAGCTAGATCTAATATATATTTTCTGTGCCATTAGAAAAAGTAAGAATGTTTATGGTTTAAGTTAATAGTTCCGTACTTAAACTGATAAAAATGTGTTTGTTGTCTATTATTATTCGTAATCCCAGTTTATTTTTATGGAAATGGAAGACTTATTATTTATCATTACTGATGATGCGTGAAAGTGCTATTGGCGCAAAATACCCGATGTTGGACTTTTTAGAAAGCCAGAAGTGTATAAAAGCACTAGAAACATGCACTACATTGTAGTAGTAACACCATCATAGCATATTCACTATCTTAGAGTATTTTTATTATGTAGAAACGTATTCCATGTTTGTGTTGTATTGCATAATTATTTGGATATTTGCAATAGTTTATTTAGATCTGTGTAGCACAGTATTTACTTGAGTTTGCCTAACTTGGAACTTATTGAAAAAAAAGAAAAATAGCAAGTAAAACTTGGATTTTTAACCTACGAGCTTTTTACGTACCTATTAACTAATTATTATTTTGCAATATTATTAATTTAATGGTGCGGTTCGGATCTGGCGAATGCGCGCGCGGGACAGAGTTTTTGTACCAACGAGACGTTTGCGAAATGCACGCGCTCAGTCCGCGACCGGTTCGCAAGCGGCTCGCGAGCGGCACATTCGCCAGATCTAGACGCATCGTAACAATAACAAATATAAATCATAGGTAGGTACAGTCATAAAGTAACTTTAAATTACAAAAGATACTAATTGGAATTTCAATTTATAGCTCAAGTTTGCTGGCTTATACCCTCGGCCAGTCTTCTTCCCTGCATGAAATCTGTGTAACCGGTCAATAAACGCCGATTGATAATATAGTTGTATAAGACTTTGTAAATGTGCTCTCCTACTCAAATAGCTCTGTTTTCAAAACTGCCATGTATTTGTTGAGAAACAAAGTTTTGCAACACTGTGTCAGTAAAGTAACATGTTTTTTTGTTGTGTGGAACAATTATTGCTGGTCAAAACAAATAAACGTCAATGTTTTTCAACTTTGTTTCTGATAAAATTTCAGAAATTTTTGTAATTAAAATGGTGGTTTCTATGTATTTCGTGGTTCTGGTCATGAAACAATAACAAGTACAGTGTTTTCTGGATTGTATAAAATTTGCAAAGTTTGTTATTACCCTGCCTCATTCAGAAAAAAATATTTCATGTCTAAGAATATAATAATTATTTATTGTTTTGTTTTAATTTCGATTTAGAGCTATCATGAAAAGTAGATAAATGTTCGTAGTTATTTGTTTTCCGTGAATTTTATTTAATTTCAAAAATTAAATAAAGAAGTCAATCGTTAAATTCTATGTAAAATACTGGATATAAAATATATTATACACGTATAAATAAATAAGCTCGTTTTGAATTTTCATCCCCAACATCCTTTTACGCTTTCTCCATCGTCGATACCATTATATGCACACTGTTTTTGAACTAGTTACGTTGTGCAGGTAATTCGTATTCGTTTTCGGAGTCGTCGGGAAACTCTACATACCGACACGCACATAGCCGCGAAATGTGCCCGCGCGGACGTCCGCTTCTGCGGCCGCTTGAACGCAGCTTTTGCCCTTAGTTGAAAATTCCATGTGTATTGTAAAAATTTAAAATTTTTGACAGTAAAATATAGAGATATTGCCTAAGGGCGTGGGCGTGGTGTGGTTGTACTCGTAATTCGTGTGAAAACAGCCCTAAGTCCCAGTTACCACGACTTGATTTGTAAAACCTGGTCGATTACCGAATTGCGATTGCTCACAGTCACTAAGATCGACAGGCCAACGCTGCTCCCGTCGCGTGACTACGCGCAGTGTCGTTTGTTTAAATTTAAACATAATAATATGTTTAGTATGTACATAGATAGAACCTTATCTATAGAGATATATAAAAGGAGAAATTGACTGACAGACAGATCAACGCGCTACTAAAACTATTAACGTGAAATTTTGCAGAAGACGATGATGTAGTAGATGTGTATTTTTATGACGTAGGCGAACGCTACGAAAAGACTTCATTTATATGGAGAAACCAACATTCACGCGGGCGAAGCCGCTGGCAAAAGCTAGTGTATTCACTATTTTTTACTCTTTGTACTTCACTATTTTTTTAACCATAGAGTAAGATTTTCTTATTTTTTTACTCCACGACACGAAATTAAACGTCAGTTTTGACTTTTGACACTTGTCATCTTATCGTGTTTACGAGAAGATGAGGTGTTTTTTTTTGTCTGGTTTTTAGGTAGAAACTTCTAAAAAAATTTAAAAATGTTACAACGATTAATTTACAGTAGTTTTGAACTGAAAATATCTCGAAAAAATTCACGGCTCTTGTTTAATATTCCTACTAGAGCACCTTTGTGTCAGCAGTGTGGATCCAGGTTATACTCTCGTTACAAGGTGCCAGTTGTACGAAATTTTTATGAAAGGACCTTTTCTAACAAATATGGTTTATTCAATTATAAATTTCGGTGCTACACAACTCAAGTGGACGCTCAGAAGAATAACGAACAGTTCGAAAGTGTTAAAGAAAAAAATCCAATAGAAACTACGAAAAAGATCAATGTCAAATTAAAGACATCAGAAATAAAACGATTATTAACATTAGCTGAACCAGAGAAATGGACTCTGGCCGGTATGTAGCTTTTAATGTTTGTTTGGGTATGACCTAAATTTTAGGTAACTTATGAGTGTTTTTTTTGTAGGTGCTATTGGCTTACTGATAGTGTCTTCAAGTGTGAGTATGGCTGTACCATTTTCCCTGGGTAAGGTGTTAGACATCATTTATAGCAGCTCAACTGATCTGGGTGCGGCCCGAGAGAAGCTGGATACTTTATGTCTGATGCTGTGTGGAGTATTCCTTGTTGGTGGTCTCTGTAACTTTGGCAGAGTGTATTTAATGTCTATATCAGGTAACTAGTCCTTAACTTTTACAAAATTTGACTACAAGTGTTATTATCTATAGGTCTGACTCTAAAAGGTGTTATGGGAATATAACAAATTTGTTTGTTGTATTTCATACTTCTATATTTTTAAAACTATCACAAAGTTGAATAAGGTTAAAAAAAATACAGATAAAATTTTTAAAGTCAAATAACTTGGACTTGGTGATGATAAAACAACAAAGTAGCACAATAAAACAATAATACAATGTTAAAATTAAATAACAAATACTATCTACTAATAAAAATTTTGTAACATGCATAAAGGAGCAAAAAAGGAAATTCCATTATTAAACTTCCATATATTTCAGGTCAAAGAATGACACAGGCACTGCGTAAACAAGTATATGGAGCCATAATGCGACAAGAACCTGCATGGTTTGGAAAGACATCAACTGGAGAACTGGTCAACAGATTGTCAGCAGATACACAACTTGTTGGACGTAACCTCAGTCAGAATGTCAGTGATGGTCTACGCTCATTGTTTATGGTAGGAGCTGGGACTGGAATGATGGTAAGAGACTTTTGCAAAAATTTAATTCAAAATATATTTATTTCACATCTAGGCCAACTTAGCACTTAAAAAAAAGATCCAAAGTAAGAGCACAGTTCCAATAGAGATGAATCAGCAAAAAAAAACCATTTTTCAAACAATTTTTTTTTTTATTTTAGTCTTTTATTTTCTTCTTCTCAAATCAAGTTTTCTTTCCCTCAAAAATTTACTTTTATTTTTTCTCTGTTACAAAGGCTTGAGTCCCAACTGTGGGAATATTACAAGGCTGACTATGCACACATTCTTTAATTTGTATAATGCTTTATTCTTCTTGGCTTTTGAACTCATATTGGGGATATTGAGATTGAAACTATATAATTTAAGCCTCTGCTGTTCATTATTACTTCCTGTTTACATGTCCTGTGATAAGTCTGTAGCTATTAGAATGACCAAATTTCAAGATCCACCAACAATATTTGGTACTATCATTTTATTAGTGTAAAATTGAGGTTGGATTGCATCATCTCACTTTCACGGTGACCCACATATCGGAGAGTAGATAATGTTAGGCACTATTTGTATGTTATACGTAAATTTCTAATGTGTTATTGTCTAATAATAATTCAGATTTCTCTTTTTACAAATATCATTATAATTGGTGTTTTTTTTTAAAATTAATTGCTGTAGTAGAAATCTTCAAAAAAACAATGATATTTATTAATTTAATAATAAAGCATATTGTAAAACTATTTATTTAAATAGAAACCTTGATCAATTTAACTAACTTTTCATTTCAGTTTCATTTATGCAGATACTAGCTTTTGCCCGCGGCTTCGCCCGCGTGGGTTTTGGGGTTTTTTTTTTTTTTTTTATTGATTATAGGTTTCCGGGATAAAAAGTAGCCTATGTGCTATTCCGGAGTGTATCCTATGCCTGTGCCAAATTTCATTCAAATCCATTCAGTAGTTTTTACGTGAAAGAGTAACAAACATCCATACATCCATACATACAAACTTTCGCCTTTATAATAGTAGTAGGATTGGTAATCAGAGGGTTGCTTGTACTAAAAAATAATTCTCTCTCTTTCTGATTTGTATTAACACAATTTTATAGATTTTTCTTAATAAAACTTTAATTTTCGCACGCTTTTTGTATTTGGTTATATTGACAATCTATGTAGAGAATGGAAGGAATGGAGGGAGGCCTTTGCCCAGCAGTGGGACAGCACAGGCTAGTAATAATAATAATAATAATGTAGAGTTTAGAATATGATGTAAACACTGCAGTAGGCCGTCGGATCTTAGCGAGTCTGAAGTTAGGCTTTGCGAATTTTAGCTCTTGAAAACTCGTACAAAAATAAAATGATTAAAAAAATAAATGCTAACAGTTTTTAGTAGCAATTTAATAGCAACTGAAAATTGCATTTATTTATTTAAACCATTTATTTTTTTACGAGCTTACAAGTGCTAAAATTCATAGATCCTAACTTCAGACTTACCAAGATCCGACAGCCGTAGGTACTTATTGTACCTACTACATTTGTTTGATATTATGACATGTTTGTTACATTCAGTACCTATGAATGTCTATATATATCTATGATAAGCAAAGTTATTATCTCAGATTGTGTAATATTAATTTCGATTTCATTGAAGTCAGTGGCAAAGTGCTAGTTTTATTATAATAATAACAAACAATAATAACAACAATAAACAATAATAATCAATAAGTATATATATATATTGGTTATTATTGTTAATTATAACTCAAGAACGGGCTCACCTATCCAAACCAAATGTTTAGGCTTTGTTTGGACTGTTTAGTTTATGTGAAGTTTGCACAAAATTTGTAGAGCAGTTCTTATCACATTTTTCTGTTGCCGGGAGCTTGGGACACTTGTATAAAAATAATCATCAGCCTTTTAATGTTCCCACTGCAGGGACAGAGGCCTCCTCTGACTAGGAGAGGGAATGGGCCATAATCCACCACGCGGGCCCAGTGCGGATTGGTGGATGTCACATGTCTTCGAATAAAAATAAAGTATAAAAATAAAGGTTTAAAAAAATACTAATAACAGTTTTCAACAGTAATAACAACTGCAAATTGCATTTTTATCTTTAAACCATTTTTTTATTTACGAGTTTTCAAGCGCTAAAATTCGCAGAGCCCAACTTCTGACTCACCAAGATGCGATGGCCGTACTTACTATACCTACCTATATAGTACGCGGAAAATAAGATAAAACATTGTCTATGGTCACGCATAGCCCAGCATAGAGCATAGAGCAGTGGTGGCCGAGTGGTAACGGCCCCGACTTACGAGTTGTAGGTCGCGGGTTCAAACCCAGCCAGGCGCATTACTTTGTGTAATTTATTTCATCACCACTGCTCTCAAAAACGGTGAAGGAAAACATCGTGAGGAAACCGGCATGTCCTAGAACCAAAAATTCGAAGACATGTGACATCCACCAATCCGCACTGGGCCCGCGTGGTGGATTATGGCCCATTCCCTCTCCTAGAGAGAGGAGGCCTGTGTCCCTGCAGTGGGAACATTAAAAGGCTGATGATGACGCATAGCCCCCATTTCGATTGAGTCCTGAAAATCGTTTATAATTCTCGTCACACAAGTTGAACTATCATGGGGGTTGACCATGAACCGTAACCAATAACCGGATCTCAATCCAAGCGTTTAACCGTTGCAAATGCAAAAGCAAATAGTTCAATTTATTTCCTGCGTAGGTACTATACAATAGTGTGCGAGTTATGAAATCTTGTTATAATATCAAATCATGTATTATAGTTCGTATCAATATCGATCGATCGTTGAGTGATGGTATTATGCCTATTCGGCAATCGATAGCCCGTAAAATCGCTTATCATTGAACGACTGCAGAGATAGATGTAATTAAAGCTCGGCGCAAACGGGCCATCGACCACAGCCACCGGTGTAAAAAATATATCAAATATAGCCAAAATATATTAAAAAGTGTGTAAGTCGCCGTCGCTGGTCACCGGTGGCTGTGATCGGTAGCCCATTAGCGCCAAGCCTAAGTCTACGCTAGCCCCTAGTGGCGAATTGCGTCAAAAGCGATTATATCGCGAATCCAACCAACATGCAACGTCACAATTATATTCAATAAGCCCTTATATTTAGTGACTATTAAATTTGGTCGGCTTCGCGATAAAATCGATTTTGACGCAATTCGGAAGTTTTTTTGAAAGTTTTTTCGCCTATATAGACGTTCTCTGTCTATCACCTACAATCTAGTTTCGTCTTTAAGACTTAAATTCTTATTATGACGATAAAACAATGAAATAGGTGCCAATAATGTATATATTTTGTTGTAGTTCTACATGTCTCCATCGCTGGCACTGATTGGACTATGCGTGGTGCCACCTGTATCTATGTTGGCCATCATATACGGAAGATTCGTGCGCGGTATAACGAGACAGCTACAGGATGCATTGGCCGAAGCTAGTGAGGTATGATTGTTTTATTGAACTGGATATAAAATTATATTGTCCCCTCTTGGAGATTGATGGTCAGTAAAAAAGGTCAGTAGGGGGCGCATGTATTAACGCCTGCGCCGCGTAGCAACTAACATGTCTAAGATTAAAGTATATCTTGGCAGAATACTTCGCTTCCACCGTAGGTGTGGGCTTGCGGACGGCGAGCAAATGGTAGTTTAGCGTCCGGCTGTCGGGTAACTGTCCAGACTGAGCCCAAGTCGTCGACAGCGCAAAACCGTAGGGGCGCAGCAGGGTCGAAGCAAAATATTATTTCCTATTGTATGAACTCAAGCCTCCTCTCTCTAAAATAAAGTAGGTAGGTCATAATACGACTCGTATCGGCGAGTTGGTGGCTGATGGAATCCAACGTATCAAAGGTTTTGGTTTGGTATTGATTATATATTTATTTGAACCTGGCTATCGCCAGATTCAAGGCTATAATCTCACGTTTTGACCCACGGAAGCAGAGCAGTAAAACTGCATAAGACGTAGGTTAAATCGCGGTGCAGCTACATATAAATTGTTCCAAATTCACTCATGAATATCGATCTCGCATCAAGATTATATTGTTTTCATACAAACGCTATTACTCTTATCTTGAGCATCATGCGTTAATAATAACAACAATATTAATATATAAGTAGATAACACACTAAAATGAATATACTCATTTATGTACTAAATAGTCCAGTGTTAGGTACAAGCCAGTGACCTTGAGCGAACAAAAGAGGAGCTAGCGTTACTCCTCGCCAGCCAGGGCGCCGTCTCCGTGTGTGCTTGGGGGCCCAGGCACCCAAAAGAAGTAAACCGTAGGTGCTCAGCACTCTCGAGACTACTCAAGTGTTCGCGTCGTTGTTCATGGGGACTGTCTGTACTTATTCGCCGCCAAAATTATACACGTAAACAGTCCCGAGCTATTGAGTTCCCGGCCAACATCTGTTTATCGTCGCTCGATCAATGTGTATTTCTTTTCTCACACTTCACCACTTTTTCGAGTCATCACATGAGCATAAGCACCCACGAGGTTTTCTAAAAGCCGGCGCCCCTGCTCCTCGCTCATCAAGAGTATTCGAATAATATATGTCCTTTATTTATTAATCACAATATGAATCAAAATCGTATATCAAAAGATTAGTATTTAATTTATTTCTTAGTTAGTGAAAGAAAAAGAAATCGTTTTCGGAAACGTCTTATTTGCTGACATTATTTAAATAATGTAAATATAGTCTCTTGAAATTTTTAATATCTTAAGTTAGTACCAGAGCTTTAAATTGGGCCCAAAAAAGAAGAATATTTTATTATCTTTTTATTAGAAAATCTATATTTTTCTATGCCTTCTCATTTAACGTGTCTTCTACTATTGGTAATTAATTTACATTCCTATCAATTTACAGTTGGCTGAAGAAAAGATATCAAACATAAAGACTGTGAAAGCATTTAGCAAAGAGGAGGCAGAATGTCAAAAGTACGGTAAACGAATAGAGAACTTGTTGGACCTCGCTTACAAGGAGTCATTGGCGGTCGGCAGTTTCTACGGAATGGTAAGTATATTGTATAATTACTTAATCGGCATCAATTATGTATAATTGTAAATACGTACCTATTGGTTTAAAGGTCGGAAAGGAGTCAATGATTTGATTTCGTAATAGGAACGTGTTGCCCTACTTTTCTTTGCTTGTAAATGATTTCTTTTAATGCTTTTAATTTTTTGTGCTTAATGATCTTTATTATTTTTTAATTGTTTACTTTGAAAACTAGTTTGAAAATTATTGGAAATAATTGCTAATATCTTTCCTTTAAAAGACGAACCTGTTAATGTTCGTCTTTTACGCAATATATTCTCAAACCTGCCTTACTGCTAAATCCCGTTTTCGGATTCCAGGTTAGGCAGTGTTACTAGGTTTTTCAATTAAGAACTTTTTGGTGGCACCCCTTAGTTTATAGTTCCGTTTCTCGGAAACCTCCCTCTGGTTGTGTTGAATTGTCATCTGATTAGAATGGTCTAACGGGACAATAATTTGTCAACCCTCATGAGAAACTGAGGGACCAGAGATTGCATCCGTGTTTGCGCACAAACTTATGAACTACAATATCTCCTGCGACGACCTCTAAAATTGATTGGCGTGGTCGAAACTCGGTTTAGATGACTATTATTATTCGAATTCTAACTTTTACTTTGATCAAACATTATCAACTTGTAATCACAGACGGGCCTCGCAGGGAACACGATAATAATCCTGGTGCTGTACTATGGAGGGGGCATGGTGGCCATGGAACACCTGACGGTGGGCAATCTGACGTCATTCCTGCTGTATGCGGCGTACGTGGGCATCAGTATAGGTGGGCTGAGCAGCTTCTATACGGAGATGAACAAGGGAATCGGTGCTGCGACGAGGTTATGGGGTATTATAGATAGAGTTCCTGCAATTCCTGTGTCAGGTAATAACCGTTTAATATATTGGTACTATTTATTTCTTTTAACTATAAACTTTTAAAATGAACGGTAAAATCTGCAAGTTCAAGTCTTGTGATATTGTATGGATCGGAATGTTGGGTTGTCAAATAGGCGGATGAAAAAAGATACCACATAGGGGAGATAATATGAAAATGTTGAGATGGATGTGTGGTGTGACAAGAATGGATAAAGTGTGAAATGATTAGGTATATTAACAAACAACACCTTCAGAAAATTGATGGGGTTGCCATGGCGTTACAATGTATGAGGGATTTTTGCGGATACGCATGCATACTGTTTTTAAGTAAAATCTCATGCCCCAACAGGATTCTGAGGCTGCTAGCTGACAGAGTGGACTGTCCATACATTGTTCACTGCTGTGGTTTACACACAGAGCCAAATTCACCAATAAAAACTAATCTATTATTTAAAACAAAACTCAGTTTACACGTTCAATCGAGATTAACTATAGCTTCATTTTGCGTTCAAAATGAAACAGTTTGTTCTTTGTTTTAAATAATCGCGATTCCTTTTATTTGTAAATTTGTCCCTAACACTGTATGAGTTTTGCTCGAATGATCAAGATTTATTTTTATTATATTGTAGGGAGTATGAAAGTGGTGCCAGTGACTTAAAAGTTAGATTTACCTAATCTACACTAATATAATAAAGAGGTAAAGTTTGTTTTTTTGTTTGTAGGAGGTAATCTCTGGAACTACTGGTCCGATTGGAAAAAATTTAGCAACAATAGAAAGCTGCTTTACTCCTGAGTGACATAGGCTATATTTTAAGTACGCGGGCGAAGCCGCTGACGAAAGCTAGTCATTAATATAATAATCTCTTGTTACGAATTCTGACTGTTTAGACCAAAGTATTTCGTTCCAACTCAACAACACAGAATTTATCTGTTTACTCAAAAACAATCCACATTAAAAAAATCATGTCTTTTCATTTCAGGTGGCTTGAGACCATCATCCAAACCCAAAGGAGAATTAATATTAGACAATGTATTCTATTCCTTCAACGACTCACCTTTAATAAAGGGAGTGAACCTCCATCTCCGTCCTGGCCGTTCAATAGCCCTGGTAGGAAGATCAGGGTGTGGTAAAAGTACCGTAGCATCGTTGATCATGAGGCTGTACGACCCTGCTAAGGGTAGGATACTTCTGGATGGTGTGGATATTAAAGACCTGGATCCAAAATGGCTGAGGAGTCACATTGGTTTCGTTAGTCAGGTATGTATTATTGTGTCTTTATTTGTCATTTTAACTTGGTTGTTGCATTTTTAAATATTTAAAAAAAAACGTTAAAAAAATACTAACTGGAATTGGATTGAATGATTTGGAACATGGTCCAAGCTACTGACGATCAGGGCTCTAGAGGAAGGAACCTTCTACTACTATACGGGCCGTGTCCAGAAGTACCGACCCCTGAATCAGGTCCTTGATCCAGTCTCTTGACGAGATTTTCCTAAAGTTTTACTCGAGAACCTTGGCTATTAAGCCATTGTCTGAAACGAAAATCGATACAATAATAATATAATAATAATAAATTGTTTATTGATCACAAGGTACAGATGAGAGAAAAACAACAATACAAACGTAATATTAGTACAAGCATAATATACCAGACTGAGTAATTATAAATTATGAAACAACATAATTCGATATTAGTACATCTGTTTACAATTTAGTTTTCCCTGACTCTTAAACTAGGGTATACCTGTGTCATAAAGAGTCAGTGAACGGTCATAAAAGTTTGTTTAAATATAGTATATTTACAAGGTGAGGATCCTAGCAATCTACGAGTACCCACAATAAAAAAATTTCAGAAAAAGAAAAAAATAATAATACTTAATAATAGAAATGGTAAATTTTAACATTTTTAAAATAAAAATAGCAAAATGAAAAATGAACGCAAAAATTTGTGAATGTGAAGTATGTGTGGGGAGTTTGTGTGCTGTGTGTGTAGAGTGAGGTGTGTGTGGCAAGTGGTATGAGTGCATGTGAGCATGAATGTCCTTGTTCTATGTTATTACAATGATCGATGAGTCCACATTATTCGCTACAGACAGAGTGTGGCTCGATTCGGCTTCACGGTTTCTAGATTTCTATGGTGTATAGGTAAACACACATACTATTCTGCGCCAACTGTGTCATCAGAAACTTGCTTTCATCTTTATCAGCCTTTTAAATGTTCCCACTGGTGGGACTCCGGCCTCCTCTTTGGAAATAAGCTTTAGGGTTTTACTTTTATACGTTTTATTTTTAGAATTGTTTTAAAGCTATAGTTCGTTTTTTAATCTTAGACTACGATTTGACACCTGAAAATGTCAAATTCCAGAACATTGGGAACATATTTCTAGAGTGTGACATTCTGAGTTGTCAAATCGTAGTCTAGGATTAAAAAACGAACTTATACATTCGCATATGTATAAGTTCGTTTTTTCAGTCTTGTGTATAATTTATATAAAGCCTTATGTCTTGATGCAAAAATAACTTTATGGCCAAACAAGTATAATAAAAAATAATTGTTTTATTGTTTTTTTATTTATTATTTATTTTATTATGTTTCAGGAACCAGTATTATTCAGCGGGACAATAAAAGAAAATATATTGTATGGTGCTTTAGAGGAACATCTTAATAATCCAGAATTATTAGAAAGGATTGATCAGGTAAGAGAATGGTCACTATAATCAGCATCTATAGCTTATTTGGTTACTGGCCATTCATAGTTCTTATATTCTTATACTAGCAACCCGCCCCAGCTTCGCACGTATACTGATATTGAATATGTTATGCATCTATTATACACATAAACCTTCCTCTTGAATCACAATATCTATTAAACAAAAACCGCATCAAAATCCGTTGCGTAGTTTTAAAAATTTAAGCACACATAGCGACAGGTGACTTTGTTTTGTACTATGTAATGATTGTACACTGATATTGTCAAATTACAAAAATACAAAACAGGTGATGTATATAGGCAAGCTTAACCCACAATTGGGTTTGTCATATTTTTCTATTCAATATGAGCTAAAGCTTGACTACAATCCCACCTGATGTTAAACAGTGATTTAATCGTTTATGGTGAGGCACACTATTTATTAAGAGCCTATGCAACTATTGTTGTCGGAATCTAAATTTGGTACTTATGCTGGTTTATCGAAATTATATTAAAAAAAGGCCTTTTGACTAACTGAGTGAATGAATGACTATTTTATTTGCTAGATATTAGGTTGTTTCAAAGTGGTAGGAGGTCATTTAACGACACACATATACGACATCGCATGCTTATAAACAACTAAATTAATAAAAAACCTTATCTATATGCATAAGAACGAAATACCACTCACTGATTAATCACGAAACCTTAAAGAACTTAGAAAATAGGGAGGTTTCTAAGGAGGTACATCATAATTTTTGATCCTAAGTTTGTATGGATAACCCGACTTTCACGCGGGCGAAATCGCTGGCAGAACCTAGTAAGGATATATACAACCCGAGAATGCGCATGAAAAGTGTCTTAGCATAGATAGGACCATACTAATATTACAAAGGCGTTTGTGAGTTGTTTATTAATTCTTCACAATTGTACGCTTGAACGGATTTGGATGGCATACGAGTAGACCATGTAATTTTTTTTTTGACGTTTTTTTTTGGTGGGCAAAAATCGTCCAGTGACATCTCCCATCCTTGAGCGGAGCGGGAGATAGTGTCACTAAGTCACTACTGACTAATATGTTTTCGCCCTATGATGAGTTCCTAGACAGTTCTTGTCTGACAATTACAGTGAAGTGACCTAACGAAATTTAATCGATTTTTTTATAACATCGATTCAGTTGGCAAAGAAATTGGAAGCGGATTGCTAAATATTCGATTTCTTTTCCTACTAATATTCTTATGTTATAAATGTGTAAGTTTGTGGATGGATGTGTATGTGGATGTTTGTTACTCTTCCACGCAAAAACTAGTGTACGGATTTTGATAAAACTGTACAGTAGTATATGTAGATTATAAATCACAATAAGACATAGGCTACATAACATCATGGGAGCAGAGCAAAAACCTGATATAGCTCCGGCGAAACCGCGGGGGACCGCTAGTGATAAATAAAACGCAGTATGTTTAAAATATTAATAATTTATTTACTCTTCACTGTCAGAACTTGATTCTTGATTAGAGCTTATATCCATATCGGAAGGATACAAGGCAGACGCACTCGTACTGACGCGACGCGGTCGCGATTACAAGATGGCCATTCCGATTTATAAATTTTTTATCGATTAGTGTCGGTCGAGTGTCGATTAGGTAGTGTCAATCTCTATAGTCAGAAGTTCCGTTCAACGCATTACACATTTTCTACACTTATACTTTTTTATTTTATGTACTTAATTTTATGTAACTTAATTATAATCACTATAATTTACTTTGTAATTTACAAAAGGCAGTATTTTTTTTATCATTCAATTTGTAATTATTTTGCCACTGTATTTTTTTTTGTCTAAAATATTATGCGTGCCACGGAAAAAAATGAACTGTCAGGGAACTCATCTTAGGGCGAAAAAACATTAAAAACCTACTCGTTTCCTTCTTAGCCCTACATACCGGAGCCAGACCTCCACCACTACCCCACCCCACCACCATCCACCACCGCCGCCACCTTCATTTCATAAATTAGTCCATGGCCTCTGCAAGAACACAGGACAATTTTTATCCCGGGAGCATTTTCCTTTTATACTTTCATACAGGTGAAGTTGCTGGCATCAGTTATCACTCAAATTTATAGAAAAAAGCACTTCCAGTTCTTTCTGAGCCCCTTAGTAGTTCTGAGTTTGAATACTGACAAATTCTTGTACTGACTGGACAGATCCACTCAGCACTGCGGTTTTTTTTTTTATTGGTTATAGGTTTGCGCTTGACCGCTATCTCACCTGATGGAAAGCGACGATGGAGCGCGCTTACCTAGAAGTAACCTATTCACTCTTGACTTAAAGATTCCCGGTTTTTTCTTTAAAAGTACTCCAATCTGTATGGTTCTCGTATGTTTTGACCTTTACATGTTTGCTGTATGGACATTAAAAAAAACTTAATCCCTGAGTTTGTTTCGGTGTTTCTTCTCAGGGTAGTTAGAAAGGAAACCGAAAAATGTACTTTATTCAATTGGCTCTGTCTCTGTTCTCCAGTGACTTAGCTACTTGCTGCCATATTATGAAATAGAACAGTAATAAGTTTTAATTTGGGATATATTTCGATTCTGTAGGACTTACGCCCATTTTGACAATCATTCTTTGTTGTCACCTCACAAAAAAAACCTTTTTTGTGATTCCGAAAAATCTTAGTAACTCGATTCGAGAATTGAACTGTTGCAAGTGCGCGAGTCCGACTCGCACTTGCCCTGTTTTTTCAAGTGGTAAATCACCCAATGACTTCCACTCGGCCATCAGTGCTATCAAAACAAACACACGCAGAATATTTTTTATTAGGACGTCGTTTCTCGTACAGAGATTAGATCGCATTTCTATTTCTCAAAATTGACCATGTTTTTCTGTGAGAGCTGTTGAGGCACTAGCGTATATATAGGTTATGTTTAAAGTCACAATTGTGCCACTGTATTCAACATTACTTGTTTTCTGTATGGACTTGGACCCCTGTGTTTATTCCGGGTTTATTCTCATGGTAGTCGGCTAGGAAACAACGGAAGAAAATAAATTGACATGTAAAAGTTTTTTTTAAAACCTATTGGCAAAATAAATGTCATTTATCATTAGCAAACTATAGACGCTATCAGTAATATATTTAATTCGAAATAATTCCGATCGGAAACACTCTTAGATAGTTTGCAATTATTGGACTGCATCCAGTGGACGTAGGAAATTTAGAATTTATACCTAATCACGTGCACAAATGCTAATTGATATAATTATGTTATAAAAGACATATAACCTAGCTAATTATGTTATATTGCGGTGGTTTATAAATAAATTGAAGTTGCGTAACATCAGACAAGTGATCACCACTTGAGACTTGCTAATATATCGGATAATAACAATTGTTATAAAATACTTGAGACAGAGCTTTCTGCCAGCGGCTTCGCTCGCGTGAAAATATGTTTTCACACAAACTTTGGACACGCGTTTCATCCCTTTAGAGGGTGAATTTTGGAAAATCCTTTCTCAGTGTTTACCTACGTCATAAAAGGAAGCCCTGTGCAAAATTTCAGTCTCCCAGTCCCAGTAGTTCCGGCTGTGAGTTGATATGTCAGTCAGTGAGTTTTTCCATTTAGATATATTATGTTATAGATATATTATGTACCATCGAAGACTCTTCTGTCTGACCACTGCTAAGTTTATGTTTACTTGCACTTGAAACGAAAACTTCAAAGGTTTTGTTTGGTAGCACGCCGCAGGGTACAAGCAAATTTTCTTTAAAATGATCAGGCAGAAATTACCACGATGGTACCTGCCTCACCATGTTACACTGCGGTGTTTTATAAATAAATTGAAGTTGTGTAACATCATAGAAGTGATCACCACTTGAGACTTGCTTAGTATATGTGATAACACATAGATATCCACGTGATAGGTAAACAAATAGTTTAAATTCGTCACGCTTGTAAATATACACGCCTAAATTTTGATTGTTTTAATCTCATGGTGGGTTGATCCGGTACATGAAACATTAACAATTTGTAAGACAAAATAAAAAAAAAATTTACGCTTGTAGAACAAATGATGCAGAGTCTAGCAAATAAAAGTAGAGAAGGTCTGGAAATCAATGCCAACAAAATTGATGACAAACTCAAGGCAAACAGATGTTATGGTAGATGGCAACAAGATTGAATTATGCCAAAGAATTTATTTACTTTGGACAGATAATATTCCCCTCAGATGAAATGACAAAGGAAATAAAAGGAACGAAACTTGTATTCTACCAGCTATTACTTATGGCTGTAAAACTTGGTCAATAACACTTCACCACAGAGAAAGACTAGCAAAATGCCAACGTGCTGTGGAAATAAGCATGCTGGGGTTAAAAATCAAAGACAGAGTCAGTAAAGTATACGTTAGAACAAGAACAAAACTCATAGACAATCTGGATATGCTTCGCCACCCCATCAACAAATGGAGCAAGCAAGTCACGCTCTGGCAACCAAGATATGGCAAAAGAAGTAGGAGTCAAGGAGATGGAAAGATGACTAAGTAGACAGCGGGACCATTCTGGTTGAGAGTAGAGCAAGGGACTCCTGTCCCTGCCCCATTGGAGGGAATTAGAGGAAGCTTATGCCAAAAGTCACACCGAACTTAGGCACCTCTTGTAACGTTATGATACTAATACTTTTAGGAAAACGTCAGCTGAGCGGGTTCAAGGACCTGTAAGTAGTTGTTGGTTGTTGCATACTAACTACCTACAAATCGATAGTGTTTAATGTACCGGATCGTCCCTCCATGGGATTAAAACGCTCAAAATTTAGCTGTGTATAATTCTTCTGTACGTGTGTTTGTCACTGAACTCCTTTTAAACGGCTTTACCGATGTGGATGAAATTTTGTGTATATATTTAATAAATGATGTAAGGGATTTTAGTATTAGTGTACATTTACCAATTTTGTCATTTTAGGAATACAATGCTTTTGCATTTTAGTAACGTGATCAATGATCATGGTATAAATAAGGTGTAATGGGCAGACTCTGGTAGTACGATTTGTATTTTCACACACTTCAACATTCACTTCTCATTTTTATTCACAGGACGACACACCCTGGATGAGGGCAGCTAAAACGGCGCACTTGGAAGAACTGGTGCTGGCTACCAAAGAGGGCTGGGACCGACAGGTGGGCGCCAGGGGTGGCCAGCTCAGCGGAGGACAGAAGCAGAGGGTTGCTATCGCTAGGGCTATTGTTAAGGTTCGTATGTTATTGGTCAATTATCAAGTTGGGTTGGACTTGGCCAACATGTCACTCATCCAACTCGTGGCTTGACGAAAGAGTGTTGGCCCCAGTGTTGGTTAATCATAGTTTTTCGATCATATGTTGAGTTTCCGTTGGGAGTAGCAACAGACAGATTTCGGTTGATGTGAGGCCTCACAGTGATGCGACTTTGGTGAGAAGTCGATGTTTTACAAATTAACTCTAATTATTAATACTCACTTGTCAAATTCGTGAACGAAATAATCAATCTCTCCTGAACTTCTTTTCGAGTCGATAGTTTCAGTTTTACTTATTGTTTTTGGATCCAATATGTTGTCACGCTTATACGGTCGGCAGTAGCTTTTTTAGGTCCTTTTGAGGGATATTTTGGGCACTAAAAAAGTGGCCCACCGTCTGGTCGGAAGGGTCTACAATCCCCCATTTTGGCCAGCTTGTGTTTGCAACAGCCTACTTAGGTGCGCAGGCTATTGATTGCTTTCAACCGGACCAGTGGCGTAGCGTGCAATCTCGGCGCCCGGGGCGTGAGACCCATTTTGCCGCCCCCATTTTATAGGTGCTTAATTAAAATACAATTATTGGGAGAAATAATAAAAAAAGTTTTGGAATTTACAAAATCTAAATACTTTTTTTCTTGCGGAAAGTGGTTCAGTATCATGAGTAGACGCCATTGTTAAAATTTCGTTCACGACTTCAAAATCACCCTGTATAACTGTTAGTATTCCATTATGACCCGTTCTTACAAAAGTAGAGGGCGCGATACTGGTTGCACACGGGCGCCACAAGGGCTACAGACGCCTCTGTTTCAAATTTATGGTTATTGTTGTTTTTGACTTGTCAGACGTTCTGACGCATGAAATGAAGATCTCTACCCGCTTTACCGGTTTTTTTTTTTTTTAGGTAGGTAAATATCATCCAATGACGAGTCCCGCCCTTGGGCGGAGCGGGAAACAAATGTCAGACTCTTACTGACTAAAAGACCTACCCCATTCCAACGTTGCCATATAAACCAGGGCCAGAGCCTTCCTTTCAGACTCGAACCCGTGGCCCCAGTTGGCTTCGACCCTTCTGCAGGGTCCCTACGGTTTGCTGACAACTCCTTGAGGCGCGCGGGAACAGTGCGCGCCGTCGACGACTGGGCTTGGTCCGGACGGTTACCAGACGATTGGACGGCGAGCTACCCATTGCTCGCCATCCACAAGCCCGCGCCTACGGTGGCCGGAAATCGGGATCAGAATCTCGGCGGCGTCTCGGGCGTGAGCGCCGTTGCCTTAAGCGGTCGGCTTCCTCCTTTGCTAGCATTACTGCTTTGCAAAAGGAGGCGACCGCCTGCCACTCCTCCTCGCTCCGGACCATGGCCTCGACCAAGGCCCGGCGCGCCCGCTTTACCGGTGACATTTTGCCGCCCCTACGGGCTGCCGCCCGGGGCGAGCCGCCCCCTCCGCCCCACCCACGCTACGCCACTGAACCGGACTGGCATAATTCTCCTGAACTACATTTTCTAAATAGTGATGATTATGGACAATGGCGTAACTTTATTATGCCCGTGGCTAATTTATTGGATAGGGCCCCAAAGAAGAATTCTCTCATTATGTTTGAATTTTACCTAATACATTTTGTAATTTTGGATTGCTTGTTACTGAGCCCATGGCTTCTTAGGCTGGCGGCCCCATCATCCCGGGGGCCCTTGGTATTTTGCCAGCTTTGCAGTAGCAGTGGCGTAACTATAGGGTGCTATAGTTACGCCACTAATTATAGACCTTTCAAGCGTTCCTCCCGGCAATGACGTTGAGTTTCCCATGACCTCCACTAAGCCACTAGGCCACCGCGTGCGGCTCGTATTAACAACGTGACTCACCATTACACCACAAGTCAACAACGTGTATAACATTCTATTGTTGACAAAATTCTCAAAAGGTACTTGACAACAAAATAACTTGACATTGATTAATATTAATGAAGACGTAAACTACAAGGCCTAAAAGTGTATAAATAAGGGCCATTAAAATTATTATTGTATGTAGTGTAATACCTATTGTTTCTATTCTAATTAAATCCATTATACAACAACATCTTTTTTTTATGTATAGGTTTGTGCTGACCTCTATCTCACCTGTTAGTAAGTAATAATGTGGCTGACGATGGAGAACGCTTGCTTAGAAGTAGATAGTCTATTCATCCTTTTTTTATGGTGTGAACAAGCATCTAATGACGAATCCCGCCATTGAACGGAGTGGGAAACAGTGTCGGACTTTTACTGATTAAACGACCCACCCCATTCCCCTTTAGCCCTCATACCGGGGTCGGAACTTTCTTTTTAGAAACTGTCTATTCACTCTTGACGTAAAGACCCCAAGGTGCGGGCTTGTGGATGTCAACCAATGCGTAATACCGTCCGGACCAAGCCCAGTCGTCGACGGCGCGCACTGTTCCCACGCTTGGGCGGAGCGGGAGATAATAACAGACTTTTACTGACTAAACAACCCAAACCGTTACTTATTTTCCTTTCATACCAGAGCTGAGCTTTCCTTTCAGAAGTAGACCCTTGGCACAGTAGGCTTCGACTCTGGCTGCTGGCAGGCTGCTCTCAATCATAAAGATTCTAAAATGAGCATTAACTATCATCAGCACTTTACCTTTCAAAAGCTTGACAACACATCATTACATAGTATAAAACAAAGTTGCTTACCGCTGTCCCTATGTATGCTTAAATCTTTAAAAGTACGCAACGGATTTTGATGCGGTTTTTTTTAAATAGATACGAGTGATTCAAGAGGAAGGTTTATGTGCATAATACATGCATAATGTATTTAATATCAGTACCCTTGCTAAGCTGGGGCGGGTCGCTAGTCTGATATAAGTGCCTATCATTTCTAAGTCACGGAACAAACTTAAAGATCTTTTCAAGATAACTGACAACACAGCGTCTATCTTTTTTATTTATTTTTTTGCCAGCTTAATTTACAATTATCCTATATGTACTGTTTTTTTTTATTATTCACTTACGCTGTTTGACGTCATAGTTACCAAACAATAGTAAAAAATAATCACTTAATTACTAATGTTAGATACTTCATTTCGTTTTTCGTTGCGTGTCCATCCTATTGTATAAATGATGTAAGCATCAGTTTACCAATCCATTAAATATTGTGTTAGACTTATTGGCTGAATATTATTCAGACCGTTAGTTAAATGGCCATGTTCAGGCTAATCTGGTTAAGCTAGTTAACGGTCTTCCCGTTAACTTATACGACTTTTGACGATAGCTCCGCTTTAGTCCATTCAAGGTTGCTGGCATATATTTTGACTACCCTGTTCGTCTAGTAGTTAGTGTCCCTGACTGATATGCTGGAGGTCGTGGTTAATTTTATCCATGATATGTATGCATTTAGAAAAATATATGTATGTTTATCAGTTGTCTAGTACTCATAACACAAGCTCTGCTTGGCTTGAGACTAGACGGCGTTGTGTGATAGTTGTAGAATATCTGCCCCTTAATTGCGAAATGTCCACTATAAATAAAGGTAACCATACTATGCAGAGTTTTGCTAGCAAAATTAAGCTGACTCTGTTTATTTAGAACTATGTATTTACAATTTTGCTCACTCATTCTATTTAATATTACCTATTTAAATTGTAAATATGTGCAAATGTATTATTATTATTAGAAAGGCCAGTTTAGTTTTAAACTAAACCAGCCCTTGTAAAATTTGGTAGTCACGCAGCAAGTGAAGATATGTCGCGAACTGAACTGACTAAAACTAGTTACAATCGATAAACGAAAATAAGTAAAATTGTGCATATCATAAAAGTAACATGTGAAATCTATTAAAAATATCGCTAATTTGCAATATATTTATTTATCTACACTAATATAATAAAGAGGTAAAGTTTGTTTTTTTGTTTGTAGGAGGTAATCTCTGGAACTACTGGTCAGATTAGAAAAATTTTAGCAGCAATAGAAAGCTGCTTTACTCCTGAGTTACATAGGCTATATTTTATGCACGCGGGCGAAGCCGCTGACAAAAGCTAGTTTATTATAAGTTTTATTGTACAACAAAATATTACTCAAAAGAAACTAAAAGTCTAAAATTAAAACACATTTATACAATGGGCGGCCCTTTCGCATTCTGCGATCTCTTCCAGGCAACCTGGAATGGACAGTAAATGCCTGGACAAGATATGGGGCTGTCATAGCAGTTGTTAACAGCAATAACAACTGCTAATGGCATTTTTTTTCAATCATTTATTTTATACGGATGCACAAGCGCTATAGTTAGCTGTGCCCTAACTTCAGGCTCGAAAAGTAAGAACGTACTGTATAATGGAATGGCGATTGTGACTAAAATACGTTTATTCTACTTGTTTCAGAACCCAAGAATCCTCATCTTAGACGAAGCTACCTCAGCGCTCGACGCATACTCTGAGTATTTAATAGACAAAGCATTAAAGGAGATCAGCAAAGACCGAACCGTTCTCACTATAGCTCATAGACTAAGTACGATACAGTCAGCCGACGAAGTGGCCGTCCTGGAGAACGGAACTATTGTTGAAAAAGGACCATATCAAGAACTGATTAACAAACCAGACGGGTTTTTCAAGGAACTCATTAATCATCAAACATTTGTCAAGAAGAATAGAAACCAACAACATGATGCAGTTCAACAAGAACAACAACAATAAACAGCTTTTCTGTTAAGAAATTGACAAATGTTAACGCTAAAAGAAGTACCTAAGTAGACCAATTTATTTTTAATTTTTTTTTTAAACGCTCAGTTAATGATTGGTGATCAATTATTTATGCTGAGTATTTCTAAGTCCTTTTAGTCGCCCGCGCCGGATTTTTCCGACTTTTTTTTCGTGTCCTATATGTCCCAGGGTCGTGTCTTGGCCACTGGGAACTCGCAACTCGTTCTTCAATTCCCATAGGTGACAAAAGAGTTGACAAGTTGGAGTATTTGGATGTTTGTCGGATATCGCCGCAGGCGGTTAAAAGGGTTAAAAAGTGCGTTATCTATATAGTAAAGACTTGCTTTATATAATAGGTAGGTACATACTTTATTTCCTGTTATTACTTTATTGATGTTTATAGTTAATAGAAAATTAGTAAAATGTTTTGTAAATAAATGTATTTGCTATTTATCTGTGGTGACCGGTGCAGGATTTCATAAGGAAAACTGGTTTATAATGTGAGGAGAAAATGCAAGAGGTATGTATTTGTTTAAGTAAGGACAGTAGGGTTGCCACTCGTCATCATTATCTTCTTGTCGTTGTTTCATTCTATCTTGTCTGCAGTCACGTTTACACTGACTGACTTTCCTATCACTTCTCACAAAATCCATAGTATTATTAGTTGAACGCCATAGTGCCCATACAACATTTTAATTATATGATATTTTATGACATAGACAAATAATATAGTACGTAATATACTGAATTTTTATCAGTAATTCAGATATTGAGAAAAAATATATAAGAATAAAATATGTTAGTAAATCGTATGTTGGGAGATAGATACCTAGCTCCCAAAATATTTAAATTTCTTTTGCTCCTTCTAGACTCCTACACTCTTATTTCTTAAAGTCAATTTTTCTGTACGAGTGCAAGTTGATCCCTATTTCTGCGTAAAAATTAACGGACCCGAGGTTAGAATTTTCGAGCCATGCTAGGATTTATCAGACATGCAAAATATTACAAGCTTTTTTCACCATTGATCTTCAATGGTATAAAATTAATAACGATGATAAGTTTAAAATAAATATTGTACTACTATTTAATTTTTCCACAATTATTTGCAGTGAATTTTGAAAAATACTATATTTCATTCTGTAAAAAAAAGTGGCAACCCTAACTGAAAAGTGAAAGAGATCATGCTATGAATATCCATCGCCACAGATATCTAGCCTGAATAAGTTTGTGATAACTTTATAGGTGATAGTCTATTTTATTTTATGTTGTAGCAAGGAACAAATGCAATAATATGGGCTTCATGTGTTCAAAATGTTGGAATGTCGAATTGTTACATAATTTATTAAATTTTATCTCATAAGGTTTAAATCATAGAGTGACAAACGGGTAAAGGAATATTTTTGTCTGACACAAATAAAATGGTTGTTATTTTAATACTGTTTTTTATTTATTATCTCAGTGATTCAAGACCGATATATATCTGTAGATAGGGAACAGCCGCAGTACTCGAAAGTGTTGTATCGTGGCTCATTCATTACTACACTGATAACAAACTGGTGTAGTAACGCGTGTTTACAATCAGTTTTTCGTGGCAGCCACAACAAACAGGTTAAATAAGTAAATGGACCTTGCTCTCGGCGAGCGCGGAGAACGCGCCAAAAGCCGCCAGTGGAAGCGGCGGCTAACATTTACGCGCCAACGCTTCGCGGGAAAACATTGCTAGCGGAAACATGTCCAGTTTGAAAGTTTTGCGCGGGAGTTTAGCGCGGCAAATTCTTAATTCGTTCAGTAGTGCCAAACATGGAAAAAAAGTTAACAAAGAACTGTTATCGTATAGCCGTCTTTTAAGTAGAAGTTTAGCTACACAAACTGCAACAGCAGCGGACAGTAACTGTTTAAACTCGCCATGGGGTGAAATACAAGTCGGTAAAGAAACTTTAACTGATTATGTGTTTTCGGATGTTGAAGATTGGTCAGATGCACCGTCTGTGGTAAGTTTCCTGCAATAATTTTATTTTCTGTAATAATAAGTGCTGTGGGTATCTCTAATTTTTTTTTTTTAAGATTGATTCTCGATATTTTTATTTAAACCAAATGCTACATAATTTACTGATCAATATTTTTACAAAACAGACCCTTCTAACAGGCTTTATTAATTTTAAAAACAACGTTGAAAAACAATTCGACCTTTGGAACGCACCTTGTAGGCAAATCACATCGCCAAGTAATTTTTGTTCTTAGCTCTTTGACGACGCCTCTAGTTATTTATGTTCAATTAAATACCATTAAATCCGAGTGCATTGCGGGCTGCAATAGAATATTGTGTCTAGTACAAAGTTCGTCGTTATATAGATACGGATGTTACTAGAGTGATAGGGACTTTATTAATAGTTCACATTTGAAGGTTGGGGTTATGTCTGCGCTGTGCCAAATATGTATCTCACAAAATTGGAAAAGATATTTGAATTAAGAGTATTGTCGCGGGTTTTCGTAATGAATTTTAGATGGAAATAAATTATAGTATTACTACCTGTTCTGGCAAACTTCGTATCGCCGATTATTTTTTGGACTATCATGAATATTTCAAGACCAAAATGAACAAAATCGGTTTAGTAGTTTTCGAGTTTTAGCTAGACTAACGAACATGTAATATTTTTTATAAGATTATTATTATAGTACCTACTCTTATAAGATAAAAATAATAATTAATTGTTATGAAGCTAAGTAGTTTGTTTGGGTGAACACGTTAATCTCAGAAACGTCAAAATTAATCAAAGACTAGAGAACACCTAGTTTTCTTTTGTGTTTTTTATTTCAATAGATTGCAGTCGATAATGTTAACTATTCAAACCGATCGGTTACGGTTTGGTTCCGGTGCATAGTGCCATAGCAACCGGTTTCAGAACGACTGTCAACTGTTTTTGCCTGCGTACGTTTTAAAAAAAAAAATAGGAGGGTATCTAATTTTTTTTTTATTCCTCGTAAGGGCCTGTCCGCATGGCTTTTATTTATCGCGCGGTTTTTTTTTTCGTAAGTAATTCTGTAATACATTGAATCTTATGGAAGAATTCGCGCGATTTTTTTTACCGCAGTCCGGATACCTACTCCCATACGATTGTGTGTGTGTATGTGTTACAAAATTGCGAAAAAAAAATCGCCGAAAAATATCACTGTGCGTGAGGAATAAAAAAAAAAAACATTAAATGAAACCAATTAAAGTCGAAACTGAACTTATTTGTCACGATGTTTCATGTTATGAAAAATTCTAGATGTGAATTTATTGGGTTAGTTTGTGATTAAAAAAAAAAAAAACAGTGAAATGACTTGAGAACTTCCTTCGTTTTTGGAAATCGGTAAAAATTTATAAAGCGATGATTACTTACTCATCACAGTTTGCTGGAATTTAGAAATTAATTACGTTAAGATTCGGAAGGGTACCTACTTAGTGTACCTGCTTACCTTATTTTGAGATGGCAAATCACTCAATGGCTTCTCTGTGTCGAGGACGGAATGGAAGTGTCAGACTTGCTGACTAAAGGCACATCTACGTTCCTTCAGTTTCCCTTTGCGTTCTAGGACCTCAGGTAACCTTATCTGAACTCAATCTGTGGCCCTAGTTGACATAATATAGAAGTTAATTTCTTAGTTATTGTTGGCACTTAAAACATACCCAAGAACAATAGTTTATTTATTCGGTATATACAGTATATATTTACTATATACCTACAATAAATGTTTAGCTCTTGTATTTAAAAATCATTATACCAAAATCAATTTCATGAAAATAAGCAATAACTCTGTTAGTCACGACATACGAATGGATTTACCCAGCTTGTTAAATTATCAATTATTTTAACATGCTTATAGGTTTTATGACAAGTCATGTAGACATTGTTGTGCCTAACAAACTAATTGATAAAATCCTATGTTTCACAGCTAATGAATCAATATAAGGATATTTTGTTGTGTTATGTTTGGTGACTCTGATTTCCTTCGCGGTCACCCACGTCTTTGATTACTGCTCCACTCCATTATGGGCAACCTTCACCTGTAAGTCCTGCTATCCCTCGCAGTGCTCGGGAGTTCATTATAATTATAAATCCCTCACTGTGTTCGGGATTAAAACTTACCAACCTTCAGTTCGTTCGGGATTTAACATGCTGCCTGCGATTTAAACACACTGCTTAATCCCTTGGTCAAATAATCTACTTATTATTTAATTCGAACCGTTAGTTTTTGAGATTAGCACGTTCTACCAACCAAACAAACTCTAGCTTTATTAGATTACTACAGATATTAGATTCATTACATATCATTATGTATGCAAGTACTAGGTACACTACAATTATGTTGTTGATCTATGTAATGCCCCTTCGTGTAAGATTAAGTCGTATAGAAAATTATAGGTAATTTTCAAAGTTTCAGGAGATTACCTATGTAAATAAAGAGCAACGAAGTCAATAACAAATTAGAATACACGTGCTTTAAGAACGTGGCTACTTTGAATTGCCTACATTAGTGGAGATTGGGTAACAGTAGTTATTTATTTTTTTATTCCTGCCGTTTTGAAGTTTTTTTTTACAAAAATGTTTATTTCTCACAGAATTTAAATTATGAGTGAAAAAATATAACCCAAAATAAGTCTACCTAAAGCAAAACAAAACAATATTCGAATCGAATTTCTTATTGATTTAGGTACAAATAAAACAAATGTCTCTCACACACACACACACACACAACGAGACGCACAGAACCCTTCGTTCGTTCGTTGTGGCGACATTTAGGGGAGGCCTATGTCTAACAGTTGATTTCCTTCGGCTGCAATAGTGATTATGAAAACAAATGCAAAACTTTGTGAAAAAATAGGTTCTTAGTAGATAATAGTAATGGATTGGAGCTGCGGGAAAATTCGAAAAGTTATCGCAAAGGACAAGCGAAGGAAATAAGTACTTAGTAATTGCGAAGGAACTTAAGTGGTTTTTACTTAGTCAATTTCTGAGACACTGTCTCGCTCTACCCTACATTAGGAGAAATCATTTGATGACTTCCCACCTCAAAAAACATTTTTTTTTTACTGGAGTGTGTTAGCGGTTATTTTTTTGATGACTAATTCATATTGGGTGAGGATGAGAAGCATGAATGAACGACAAACCCTCGTTGGTTTCTATGTTTACGCACAACCGACGTGTTACACAAAATATACTGATTTACAGTACGGCTTTCAGATCTTGGCGAATCTGAAGTTAGTCTCTGCGAATTTTAGCGCTTTTACGAGTGCACACTCGTAAAAAAATAAATAGTTATAACAAACAAATGCAATTTTCAGTAGTTATTGCTGTTAAAAACTGTTATTGTCATTTACTATTTTAAAACTTTTATTTTTTACGAGTTTTCAAGCGCCAAAATTCGCAGAGCCTAACTTCACTCTCCAGGATCCGACAGCCGTACTGTAAGTATATTGGATAATCAGTCGTATGCCGTGATCCACCGTTACCCAATCTCCCCTAATAGTTTTAAAAAACCAAAACATCATTACGTACGTAACGTGTACATATCGACCTACCCACGTTTCAAATCGCTTCAATGACGTATTGTTATTTCTTATTCCATACTTCATTACATTTTTTTTGTCATTGAATGTAAAGATATCTACTATGCGCTCCCACTATAGAGATCGCGTGCCAAAATATTCTCGTGCGTTATTTCAATATCAAAGACTGGACTTTGGAACAGTTTTCTGTAGATACATAGGTGTTATGTAATAATACGTTTGTCTATAAATACAGGGTAAAGTCCAATGACCTACATTTTGGACCACGTGTACCTATCAAATTTAGTTTATTTACTTATTTAAGAGCAGTGGTGGCCGAGTGGTTAAGGCCTCGACTTATGAGTTGTAGGTCGCGGATTCAAACCCAGCCAGGCGCATTACTTTGTGTAATTTATCTCATCACCACTGCTCTCAAAACGGTGAAGGAAAACATCGTGAGGAAATCCTTGTCCTAGAACCAGAAATTTGAAGACATGTGACATCCACCAATCCGCACTGGGCCCGCGTCATTGATTATGAGTCTACTGGGACACAGGCCTCCTCTCTCCTAGAGAGGAGACCTGTGTCCCAGCAGTGGGAACATTAAAAAGGCTGATGATGATGATGTTTAAAGTCAGTAGACATACAAGGCGTTGCTATACTGTTTGCACTTTGCACTAACAGGTACCTACCTAATTACAAATGTATCTATGTAGGCATACATACACAAATAAGAATGTTACAGGTCATTATAGGTCAAGGTTTCTTTTCTATGAAAGAAAGGGGAAACTAATAAGTAATGGAATCGTAGGGAAATAATGCAAGGCCCTTTAGAATTGTCACACTAACTATTAAAAGTCGACAGTTCACGCTTAAACAGTGGAACCTTGGTACGGATTTAGATGAAAAGCCCATTGGCTAATCAATAGTGAGAACCTAGTATATCTACCATATAAAGCTAGTATATCTAGGTACCATAATTAAATGGAAATCTAACTTAGAAGGATGATTTGTCTACTACTAGGTGCGTTTACCAAAACATAAAGTTCAAAACTTAAGCAAATAGCCAACATAGCAAAATTTTGTGTAAATGTAGGTTGCATCATAGGCAGATCTGCCAACCTGTCAACACACAAAAAAAAATCAAAAACTTAATCTTAAAAAAAAACCAACCACTAAACAATCATTGTTTCGTACTTATCCCCAGACATGCGGTGCATCAGGTCGTGGCTACGACTATGGCATGATGCGGATGATGATCGACAGATGCGCCGGCGCACTCGCAGGACATCTGAAGATGGCTCCCGGAGACAGGATCGGACTCATCCTGCCCAACCTTCCAGAGTTCGTCGTCCTCATCCATGGAGCTATGAAGGCGGGGCTGGTGGTCACCTTCGCCAACCCATTGTATACTGCAGGTAAGATTTTTATAATAACAACACCTTTTTATGATCGACCAGTGGCCATCAATGCCGTTGATGTTGATCGATAGAAAAAAAAATAGGATCAATAGACGACCACTTCTACTTCTAATCAGCGTTGTGTGCTGACGACGTAGGTTGGATAGTGGAGTGCTTTTTCTTTTTTATTCCTTATATATTAGGGCATATAGGGCAATAGGTGTAAACAATAAATAGACATGCGGAATATTTGATAGAAATAGATATACTTTTTATTGTACCTATATCCATAAACCTGATAAAGATTACGATATTTTGAACAGTCAACGGTCTTGGTCCAAGTCCGAAGTTCTTCAAAAAACCTTCGAAAATTATCAAAGTATATAGAACTTATTTCCTTTTTTGAAGACGGAATATAAATTATAAAAATATCGAGCCAACCGGAAAGTCATATAAAAGTCATCGAAAGATTATTAATTTTTCCGACAGTTTTTAGTCATACTGATTATATCTGTAGTAGGGGCTAAAGTACAACATGACTGAAAAAACTCTGCAAATCATCATGGCTATCTATTTTAGCATCCTAATCATCATATGAGTTTATGACAGGTAGTAAATACTGAAGTGTTATTGTTTAATAAGTACTATAATACCTACAATACATAATACCTACGGCCGTTCTTATTTGGCGCGTCTGAAGTTAGGTTCTGCAAACTTTAGCGCTAGTGCACTCGCAAAAAAAGGCTTTAAAAAATAAATGCCAATATCAGTCGTTAACAGCAATAACTTCGCTACTTGGTCATTCGTAGAGGGCACTTGGTTATGTTTTGAGGGTCAAGGGGCAGCGGGCAGCATAGATACCATGGAGAACTTAGAGAAAGAAGCGGAGGTGGCCCAAGGCAATTAGGACAGTCGCCTTAAATTAGGTCATGACGTCACAGTAGGCGGGTCAAAAATCTTAACTTCTTTACCCCGCGATAGGTTACTGTACCTAGTGGTAATGGAGCATAGTTTGTGAATCAGCTCCACATTCACACTTTGCTGTCGTTACCTTAATTATTTAACATTCTCATTCATTCTCTAGACGTAAGAGCCTTTACTAAAATAAAACAAATGTTTCTCAGACATAATTTTTGTGATCTTGACACTATTTGTCTATTTCTTAGAAGTTTTTAGAGATAGGACTATATTTGTTATGGGATAAATTTGTTTACAAATTCTATTGAGTACATTTTAAGATAAGATAACGTTTATTTAGACTTCTTGCCGTCTAGTCAACATATTGTGTGCGTGTGTGTAATAACTACACAAGTAAGTAGATAAAATAATGAGGAAGAGAATTGGTCTGGCTTCTCAAGAGCCTTTAAAATGTTATATAAATCAAGCCTTTACCTATGAATTTGCCGTTTTACTTAGCTAACTGCTAGACTTCACAATTTACCCCTTTTCTCCAGGATCATCATCGTCATCATATCAGCCGAAAGACATCCACTGTTGGACATAGGCCTCCCGCAAACGTCGCTACAACTACCGGTCCCGTGCTTTTCGCATCCTTCAAATTCCAGTAACCCTGACCAGGGGGCCTACCACAAGCCCTTATAGCAGTATTACTTCGATGTTACTTTCAGTGGAAAGGGACGGACGGACGCTAGACAAGTAGACAACGTGTCTAAAGCTGTCACTTGCACACTCTGGAACACAGGTCATCGGTTCACTTTGTGGCAGGCCTTCCAACATCACTTTTTCCGGTACGCGGTCGCCATTCCAAAACTTTTCGGCCCTAGCGGCCATCCGTTCTGCGTACAATGTGCCCTGCCCATTGCCACTTAAGTTTGGCGATTCTTTTCGCTAAGTCAGCAACCTTGTTTCTCCGGGATAATATGTTTGAAAAGAAAATTAATAAGCAACAAGGTTTAATTTTAATCTAGAAAACTTCAGTCAACCCAAAGTTATCGCAGGTTAAAATTTCGAAAAACGGTCACGAGTGGAAATATTTCAATGTCATCACCAGCCTTAGTGTGGTACTTTTTTTATAACGGAACCAATCTTTTTTTGCACGGTCCCAAAGTCCAAATATCAAAACGATAAAAGGTCAAGGATTAATGTTTTTAAAACGGTTTCATTTTTTCCCCTCAATCGAGTTCAAGCGGTGTCGATTCCACATGATCACATACGAACTACCTAAATGATTGGCTTTCACCACCATCAGCGAGACATTTGAGTGAGCATGACACACTCTCAACTGCCATGCTCGTTTATGTCAAATAAGTTGAAACCTAGCGAAAAATGCTCCATGGTATTTCACATTTACAAAATTTAAAAAATGCTTCTACATTATACAATGCTATTGTATTCACATAAAAAATATATATATATAGTACCTAGATGGTCATGAGCTTCAATTAAAAAAAAATAAATATAAAATTATTACGAACACGCCAATATAAAAAGGGCAACAACTTCCATCCTTTCAATAAATATGTTAACAAAATAACAAATTAGTAGGCAAAAGTAGACTGTGGCTGTGGAGCAGGAACGGCATTTAGCCAGGCATTATTATCAAGAATGTAATCTTCCAGTTTATAATAATATGCCTGTCTACATAGCGTGCGTTTAATACAAGTTTTAAATTTGGATTCATTCAATTGTATTATCTCTACTGGTAATTTATTATAAAATTTTACACAGCACCCCATAAACGAATTACGTACTTTAGCCAATCTGAACCGATGTATAATAGTACCTATGTATAATAGTAAGCGACCGTAAATCCGAAACATAAATCCTACAATCCTATAAACCCCAAACTCTTGCCTATTAATCAATTGATGAGTTGTTCAAAATTGTTCAAAAGTATAAAGTCCAATTCGATACGAAACAATACAAAGTCCAACACATGCCTGATAATGCTAGATTAAATCCATATTCATTGACACTACTTAGATATATTTATTTGCAAATATTTAGAATAGGTAGGTACCTATTCTAAATATTTATAAATACATTACAATAAATTATATATAAATTATATATAAATTGTAATGTAGGTACATTATATGGGCCTTGGGATAAAAATAAGAAAGGAACACGGTGGGTCATTTAGTCAGTAAAAGTCTGACAGTAATCCCCGGCTCGCCGAAAGGCGGGATTTGTCATTGGATGATTTTTTCCACCATAAATAAAAAAATATTATACACCTACATAGGGTTGCCATCCCTAAAATTTGGGAAACAGGACAAGATGCGTGAAAACCCCGGATTTTAGAGCCCGAAAGCCGGACATATCAACAAGATCTTTTAAACATATTCAATGTAATAAAAAACAGTTGGAAAATATCATAAATCAATTTCTTTTTATTAATTCATTATTTTAACAAAATTATTATTTATTTTTTTTAAACTCGGTCTACAAATGAAACCTTCCCCGGACGCTCCCCGGATGCCTTCTAAACTAGGACAAATCCGGGGAAACCCGGACGGCTGGCAACCCTACACCTACAGAACATTTGCAATTTTAAATAGAAATCATTTAAAAATAGCACAAGTTTCTATAATGCATAAAACGCCTATCCTCTAAAACGGTTCATTGGCATTCAAGTACGCGATATAAAGGAATAGAAAATATGGCAGTACACGTTGTTATCAATAAACACGTGCATTACATCTAACAAGCAATAAATGATCGCTAATTACTCAACTGCAGTCAAGGTTGAGGAAATCAGACGGTTGCTTACCTAATTGCAGCGTGGACTATGTTATCACTCTATTTGCAGTTCGTTGCAACAGTTTATATTTAATGTGCCTAGGTTCTAGACTTCTAGTAGCATGCACTGTTAAATAAATTCGAATATCGACTGATTTTTAGGGTTACGTACAAAGGAAAATCTGGACCCTTACAGGATCACTTTTTTTCCCGTCCGTCTGTCTGTCTTTCTGTTTAAATGCGTGAGGATACTGAGTTGAAATTAAAACCATATACTCAAGTTTGCGGTCCCTTGAAGCTGTTAAAAAATCAAACTTCGGAGTTGACGAGAAAAAAGATACGGCCCGTTAATGTGCATGAAGGAAGAAACCTATTAATGTGGCACGCATATTTTCACACTCGCAAAGGAATCAATATTCGTAGGGTACTTCCGTTGACCTAGTATCTTGAAATTCGGTATGAACCAAGGTAGCACAAATATATATAAAAAAAAACTAAAAATTGTAAAATAAAAGATTTTTTCGAATGGCATTTTTTTTGTAAGGCCCCTTACAAAAAAACGCCATTCGAAAAAATCTTCGAAATTCGGGAATTGAACTGTTTTTATATGCATGTTTGTATGGAACCCTCAGTGCGTGATACCAACTCGCACTTACCCGGTTTTTAGGGTTCTGTAATCAACAAGGAACTTTTATAGTTTCACTATGTCTGTCTGTCCGTCTGCAAGTAGGTAATCTCAGCGACCGTTAGCACTAGAAAACTGAAATTTGGTACCAATGTATTTATCAAGATCATATATACCTACATACATACTTTACTTGTAGGGTGATTTTTTTCATCCAGATACGTTTCAACAAAAGACTATTCTATCACTATCTTGGAACTAATCTGCATATTTCTCATATGATTTGACCGCAAAATGTTTGTTTTTTTTGCTTTTTTTACCTTTAGTTTGTTTCTGTTTTTTCTTCTCTCGGTAGCCAGTTACATAATCCCGCCCTCGTCTAGTTTAAACTGAAGAAAAACAATGAAGATTAAAAGTGTTATTTATAAACTATTTTCAAGATAAATATCATTTTATCTAAGTACGTGCTGTGTGCTGTCTATTAGTTGTCATAAATGATACGCGTCATGTAGGTAGGTGCAAAGTTTACGGAAGTATATGATTGTACTGATAGGAGACAATAAATAGATCAGTTAGATAGGTAATGAATTTTTTCACGAAATATTTACCTACGTAGGTATTAGGTACCTAATCAATGTTAAAAAAAAAACTCGTCCATTACACGAACAAAAACATAAGTACGTCTATTAATTGTAGTTTGTATTTCAAATTTTACTCTATAAATAAAAAATAAAGTCTCGTTGACTAACGGATATTTTCAATCTCCCCACAAAAGGTCTGCCTGAAATCAACCACCAACTCTCCCAAGATAAATTAGTTCGGTCAGATTTGAGATCAAAGTTGTTGAATTTTTTGACTCATTTATCATGATTGATATTATATTAAATTATATTGCAGCCGAAGTTCCAAAAAGCTACAAGAAAAGTATTATAGTTGCGAAAATTGTTGGGAAAAGGTTTCTTAGTGTTACGTCCCACGTTCGTACGTTCTTAGTGGTTTGTTCGTTGAAGGTTCGTTGTTACTTTTTTGGTGTACAATAAAGTATTATTCTATTCTATACTTTATTGGTTGAAAATATCCAGATTAATAATTACGAACTATTCCTTGTGGAGGTCCTTTGATTTCAATAGCGAATAGTGATGATCCTTTGGCAGCCAAATTAACAAATTTCTTCCATATTTCCAACATTTGAAAAGCCCGTTTTAATTTACAATTTTAAATATTGTCTTTCTTTTCAGATGAAGTAAAGCGTCAGTTTGGAGACTGCAACGTAAAAGCTATAGCTACGATCGAGATGTTCATGCCAGTCGCACAGGAGGTGGCGAAGTCTCTCAAGGACTATAAAGGCACTATATGGGTAGGGGGAGAAGATGACAAAGGTCAAGGTAAGGGTCCTTTTCTCGTATATAATATTTTCTTTTATGTGGATAGTTAGAGCAGTGGTGGGCCCAGTAGTAATGGCTTTGACTTAGACCGCTTGTTCCCGAAACGTGGCGCCTTTTCGTCGGTCTATGCAAGAATTCGTGTCGTGCTCCGTGTACTCCGTTTTTCAGAACTATAACATTCCGTTTCCTTTGGTAATTAAAAAAAAGGCATTAATGCTAGGAATTCTTGTTTAAAGAGTGATTGATAGCATCCTTGACTTGAGGCTATGAGCATCGATCACTAATAAAGACCTAATGATTGATGCACGTGTGTATAGATAATTAATAAAGAACTATACTCTATTCACGTTAAAATTAGATATTTAAAGAAACCTTTACTGTTTGGTCAACCGATTTTAAACTTCTATTCTGTAGGCATAAGGATGGCATAAAAAGCAAAAAAAGTCGTTAAAAAACCAACTGTTTACAGCAACCACCATTTTTCATTTCACCAACGTAATAAAACCCAAAATCGGTTGAACAGACAGTAAAAAACGTTTTTTAAATGACTAATGTTATTTTGAACGCAGAGATGTTATTTTGAGAGCAGTGGTAGCCGAGTGGTAACGACCCCGACTTACGAGTTGTAGGTCGCGGGTTCAAACCCAGTCAGGTGTATTACTTTGTGTAATGTATTCCATCACCACTGCTCTCAAAACGGTGAAGGAAAACATCGGGAGGAAACCGGCATGTCCTAGAACCAAAACTTCGAAAACATGTGACATCTACCAACCTGCACTGGGCCCGCGTGCTATATTACGTCCCATTTTCTCTCCTAGAGAGGAGGCTTGAGTCCCAGCAGTGGGAACATTAAAAACATCCGAATTGAGAACCTCCTCTTTTTTAGAAGTCGGTTAAAAAGGCTGGTGATTACATTCGAAAAGTATCTATGGCAACTGACTGCGAGAATGAGTAACCAATAAATTATAACGATGTAAACAAGGGTCATAGTAAAGTGTATCTTATGGAGTGGTTAGAAAAGGTTATCTCCCCCTATACCAACATTATTATTGAATGATTGATTAGCTTGAATTAAATGGTTTGTCTCGTCGTGGAACATCTGTTTTGTATCCGGGTTGTAAATAAATAAGTAAGTACCTATAATCTAAAGTTTGATGACATCATTTATTTTGACACTCCAACACGGACAGGTTAGGTTAACAGACGAAAACCGAGAGACAAGCGAAACGGATCTCTTGCCCATAATCTTCATTGTTATTTTTTTAAAGCCACTGTGACTGTCTGTCACTTACTTCAAATTAATAATAAAATATTATATTTATCTTTAAAAATAACTCGGCGCCAGTTCCCACTTGGACCCTCATAAATTGTCCCTTTTTACGAAAGGACTGACATAATTCTAAAGAAACGAATAACACTTATGCAATTGTTTATGGCGAGTACAAAAACTAACGAACATCTGCGCACCAGACGAACCATGGGCAGGAGAGCTGACTCGGCGAGGCAAGGGACACTTAGCTCCAGGACTCGTTAGGGCACGGACGTTACCGTAGTAATTCTTAGGAGTGCTAGTATTGCGATACAACATTAGTTGAGTTTAGGCCTACTTATTATCTATAGTAGAGATAGTGTGTGGTAGCCGAATACGCATGGAAGAGTGTGTAAGTACGTGAGTGAATCTCAGCGGCTGAGTCGATGAGTGAGTGGGTGAGTGTTTAACCATTTCCTATTCTATCCTATGACAAGGTAACCTAAGCTTACGGTTGGTGTTAGGGACTCGCCTCGGAAAAGCCTTTCTTTGAAGTGAACCTGCAGACCTTTGGGGTGACTTTGACGCTTACATGCATGCTCGGCAGTATCAAGACTGAATCAAAGCATTAAGGCATTAAGTCCGCTTATTTACTTTTGTGTTGCATGAAGTTCTAATAAATAAAACACTGTCAATTGAAGGCTGAACCGATTAAATATTCATCGTTAGAGCCAGGTTGGGTAATGATTAAATCTTGAACCACCAAACGTTAGCGATGGCTGCCTCTCCTTAGGACTGACTGACAGTAGAATTCTTACATGGAACTCGGATAGATGCAAGCTTCCCGGGAGAGGGGGTAGGCTTCACACACTTCCCCAAACGAATTGATAGTCGTTCCAAGGAACGCTAGGGAACGTATCTCGTTAAAACACACCCGGTCCCCGTAGACCTCTTACTGATATAAAAAAATAATATTTAACGAGACACGTATTTGGACACATTTCTGGAAACTCCGGAGCTATGAGGTAGCACGGTGGGAACAACGTTATGTGATATCCTCACTTTGGGCAGATTAAGGGAAGTGAGGAGTGACGATTTATCAAAACCATTCCAGCATATAACGAGGCACTATGGAGAGTTCTGCGGCGACTGACGATGCGTCACGCTTGTTAAAGATTCGTATTGGTTTAGTTAAGGATGAGTAGGTCGTATGAGGAGCTATTTGTTATAGAAAGTATGTCTTATCCAATTGCAGAGGCCTCACAACCCTTTGCCGTAGGATTGGTCAGGACATACACGAGCGAAGGGGATTAATGTAATTCCAAAATATTATAACTTGCAACACAAGCGTCACGTGTCATCCCTTTTGCAGCCCTCTCTGTCCCATAGTTTACGTAACTCAAAAGAAAAGTAGATTCTCCTTCCTTGCCTCCTTACAATGGATTCTCAGCCCTATTTTGATTTTTAATATTGTTTTCCCATCCCCTCCTAGTCCCCTAGCTTTCAATAAGTCGGGACTAGGTGATATATTCAAAGGGAATCCATTATTGACGGTGGGGGTCTGTCCAGTCACTTAGGTTGAGGACCACAGGGTAGGGCGGATGGCGGGGCCCTACCTTTTCTCCTTAAGGGGAAACCGACCTTCATACCTTTATGTAGGAAAGCTTAGGAAAAATGAAAATTTTATCAGCCTAGGGGCGACTAGAAACAGTCACACCACGCCACCATTACTTCTAGTAAATCTTACTAATATTATAAATGCGAAAGTTACGATGTTTGGATGTTTGTTACTCAATCACGCCAAAACGGCTGGACGGATCTGGATGAAATTTGGCACAGGCATAGGATACACTCCGGAATAGGACATAGGCTACTTTTTGTCCCGGAAACCCCAACCCCAATATCACGCGGGCGAAGCCGCGGGCAAAAGCTAGTTAGAGATATGTGTTATTTTATGTGAAATTTCACGCATTGTATTCAGTAATTTGCAGATTGCTCAGTTAATGCGCAAAATAACGTATCCATACTTTAGCGGTAACATATACACCGTGTTTAAATGGTTGTTTTCCCGCGGCAGAATGACTTGCCATAAGGAGTACTTTTGAAGCATACAGTAAAAATAAAAAAATAAAAAGTTTTTTTTTTTTATAAATCGCATGCGCAGCACGCCGTCAAAGGAAACCGATTCAATAAATATTTAAACCAAAATAAGCTCTCGCACGTTGTGATACGTCATAATTAGCTTGCACTCTACAGGTTCATTTTTTGTTTTTAATATTTTTTTTTTTTTATCAAACGTTTGTATTACCAAGACACAACCATTTCGCTGAGGGAAAACAACCATTAAAATTTCACGGTGTATATAAATAAACATTACATACATACGTATCTACATTACATAAGTACATACATTAATTACCTACATACTTAAATTTTGTGCAGTTGCAACTAATGAAGTCTTGAAGCATTTGGTAGGATGCAGGTACGATTTTAACTAACCGACAGATGTGTGTAGTCTACTAACTAAACGTCGCTATTATGAAATGCTAGTTCCGAGACAACATTCTCTATTTATAATGCTAGTTTGGTAATCGGTACGAAGTACTCGATCATGACGAAAGAAATGTTTAAGGGCAAATAGGTCGAGTTGATTAATTCGTGAGTTTGGGCCTGAATAGGCAGAATTTATTAAATAGGTAGGTACCAACCGTACATAAGTGTGACGCGTATAATAATTAGCAATAAGTAGGTAGGTAGTTAATTGGTAAATAAGGGTAATGGAACTGACTAGGTAGTAGTCTGCCGTGCAGATACTAAAACGCAGTAAAAGTATTGTAAAATACGCTATTTTACTGCGTTTTAGTGTCTGCACGGCAGTAGTAGGGCCGCCGGATCTTGGCGAGTCTAAATTTAGGCTCTTCGTATTATAACGCTTGAAAACTCGTAAAAAAATATAAAATACTAGCTTCTGCCCGCGACTTCGTCCCGGAAAATTTGTGAGACAAAAGTTGTAATAGCTCGGTTAATATCCATCTACACTAATATAATAAAGAGGTAAAGTTTGTTTTTTTGTTTTTTTGTTTGTAGGGGGTAATCTCTGGAACTACTGGTCCGATTGGAAAAATTTAAGCAACAATAGAAAGCTGCTTTACTCCTGAGTGACATAGGCTATATTTTATGCACGCGGGCGAAGCTGCGGGCAAAAGCTAGTGTTATATAAATCATTTATAGCCTATGTCACTCAGGAGTTCAGGAGTAAAGCAGCTTTCTGTTGTTGCTAAATTTTTTCCAATCGGACCAGTAGTTCCAGAGATTACCCCCTACAAACAAAAAAACAAACTAACTACTAAGTGTAGATTTGGTTTATACAAATAAATGCATTTTACAGTTGTTATTGCTGTTAAAAACTGTTGTTGGCATTTCTTTTTTAATCTTTATTTTTGGACGAGTTTTCAAATTCGCAAAGCCTAACTTCAGAGTCGCCAAGATTCGACAGCCGTATTGTATATTGTACTAGCTTTTGCCCGCGGCTTCGCCCGCGTACATAAAATATAGCCTATGTCACTCAGGAGTAAAGCAGCTTTCTATTGTTGCTAAAATTTTTCCAATCGGACCAGTAGTTCCAGAGATTACCCCCTACAAACAAAAAAACATAAAAACAAAAAAACAAACTTTACCTCTTTATTATATTAGTGTAGATTGAGCAGTGATGGCCCAGTGGTAAAGGCCCCGACGGCCCCGACTTACGAGTTGTAGGTCTTGAGTTGTAACCCAGCGTACTTTGCTCATTTTATTTCATCACCACTGCTCTCAAAACCGTAAGGAAATCGAAGGCATGTGATCAATTCGCTGGTAGATTACAGCCCATTCCTTTGCCTAGAGAGGGGGCCTGATTCCCAGCTGTGGGAACATTATTGAGGTGATAGAAGCGACAAGACATGTAAGCAAGATTTTATGCAACTGAAAAGAGTGTCCATAGAGTTTCTTGCACGTTCTTTTCCATAAAGATCCACGCTTTGGAACGTGCAATTTAGCTTAGCTCTCTTTTTTTTGATTGACCGGCATTGTTAATTCAAAAGTGTGCAATTGGTTTTGAAATAAACGATTTTGATAGGTATTGTTATCTTTATGAAATGAACGTAAGTTATTGTTTTATCATTTTCGTTCCTATTCTTTTTGAAAACTAAAAAAATACTTATTTAAATAAAACTATTAACTAGAAAACAATGCCTAACTGCTACTTCCTTGTTCAGTGCGTATTTTTGTAGAAAATTACAAAATAATAATGATGAGTGTGACTAGTACATATAAACACAATAGACCATTTTAATATGTAAAAAAAGATTTAGATAATTATCTAGCGTGACCGTCACTCTTTAAATATGTATTATTATTATTTTTTGGGTTCAAATAAAGATTTATATTATTTTATTATTAATTCTTATGAACCGATATGAATGACTGAAAGCAACTAACCTGATGATGGAACGAGAAAGTACGTCAGACTTTTACAGACCCACCCGCGTTTCCCTTGTTGCCCTTTGCGTTCCAGAGTCATCCCGCAGTCCAAAAGGGAAAATTTCTGTAAACATTTCCAAACATTCTGCGATCACTTTTGGTTACACTAAGTATGAACCTTTTCAACAAATTTTATATTAAATTATATTATACATACCTATGTAAGTATTTATTATAATATTTTTTTTAATTCATTATACCTAATTGAATTAAAAAAAAATCATAATAAATATTATTTATTTTCATATTATTTGTTTTGTATTTTTATGTGTAGAAATAGAAATACTATACTGTATACTTATAGTAAAATAATTATTTTATTTGATTATAGTAAAAGAAGTGCTTTTGTTTTTTTTTAATAGGTATTTATCGGTGCTTTGGACAACGCATAATAACTATATCCCCGTGATTGTCATTTTTTTGGGTAGTTATTTTGGGTACTTAGTTATAATTGCTGTGATAGTGTGGTGAGAAATAATTACCTGTACAAAGTTGATAAGACAGAATATGGGCTTTCCCTTAAAGCCTTGCTCCATACATTTTGTCGAATTATGGGAATATAAATCTATGGAGCAGAGGGTTTTTTTTGGTAATTTTTGTGTTGATCTCATAGTAAAAGTTGTTTATATTGGTGTGTACAATGATCCTTTTTAAGGAAAGCCATCTGTCGTATTAACTTTGTATATTATTACTATACACCTATGATGTGACTTGAGTTCAGTAGAGAATTTATAGAGATTTTGCATAGTAACACTCGGTTCTGTTGTCTTTCTAGGTGTATACGGCCTCCGATCATTGCTGATGGCTGACCACCAGGCCGACCTGCCGACTGTGGACTGTGAAGAGGTCTGTCTGATCCCGTACTCCAGCGGGACCACTGGCATGCCTAAAGGAGTGATGCTGACTCATAAGAATCTCGTGAGCAACTTGAAGCAAACGCAGTGCCCTAAGATGATGAAGTATGAAGGAGAGAAAGGTATGATATGAGATGCTCTGCAATGGATAGATTAAGGGCCAACGCTGCGAAAAGTAGAAGCCCGCACAGTCCCATACAAAACTGCTCCGTCCGGGCCCGTCGCGTCGCCAGGGCACCCGTCGCGGGTGGCTGCGCCTTGTGCCTTTTTTCTACATAATAATATATTATACACATACATGCATAGTGTACATGTAGTCATATCGATGGAGAACTTACAAAGTTAAAGTCAAACTAGCGATACTGTGCAGGTAATAATCTGGTTTCCGCTACGGGTACCACCGCAAACTACACATGCGCGTTGACAAGCGACGGGTGCTCGCTTTATGCAGCAATGGCCCTATTTGTTTTTCAGAAGTGTGTAAATTAAAGACAGTTCTCTTCTAAGCGGGCATAGGTAACGCACTTTTCGCACTACGGAGAAAATATTTCGTCAGTGAACCTATGAGAATCACAGAGAGGTTGCTTCCTCTCTCTCGATTTTTGTAAACTTGCCGATTGCTGTCCAGGGAAGGTCCCTGGTCAGAGTGGTCAGTAAACAACACATGATCTGTATGCTTATGTGGCATTAAATGGCATAGAAAAATGTGTAACGAAATGGTAAACAGAGATGGTTCTGGACTTTTCTTACAAGAGGACCTTTTTTTGTCCTCACTCCATAATCCACGTGCGGTTATCGACCACTGGGTTGGTTTGAGTAAGTAAAGGGCTAGATATCGACAACTTATTGGAGTTTGTCAGTTTACGATATGAAGGGGAAATGTTAGAATTTCGTGTTGTAATACTTCGATTGCCAAACTTAGAATTTTGATAGTCCAGTCCATTATTTGTAGTAGTATCTAACAACAACTAATACATTAAGTGCCTATTATTACATGCAGATTGATATAATAGATAACATCAAAACGTTATCACAAATCAGGTAATAAGCGGATATACCCGTAATGGGAATACCTACCTGTAATTATTTTTAAACATAAAGCAATAAATGTACTACTTAAAGTACATTCGTGCTTACCATGTTTTGCCAAATCATTTGTACGTAAGCCGTGTGTGGATTAAAAAAAAACTAAGTGCCTAAAAAGTGTAATTTAAAATGATTGACAGATCGTAGATCGAATAGTAGCGACATCTATGATGCTACATTGGAACGAAAATTCAAAATCTTTTCTATCATTGGCTATTATACTCGTATCATCTCTTCGTGATGATATAATAGCCCGAAATCAACTAACGGGCAGTTGCCTGGTCCAGACCTCGTCTGGTTAGAGGATGCTCTCTTCTCAACGGATGTGTTTGGGACTTTCTTTGGGAAGTCTCAAAAACCTCCGTTAGTACACATCGGCCGACAACTACCAACGGTCATTGAACCCGCTCAGCTCTTTACTTATTGATATGAATTTCGTATACGCGTAAATTAATTTTAGTTTTAGAAAAAAAGTACTTTATTTTTTAATTTTATATTTACAAATCGATAGTGATTCGATGTTAAAACGACCAAAATTTAACTGTGTATAAAGTACCTACCAGCATAACATACAGTGAGATTGGAAGTCGAACCACATAGTCATTACTTACATAGTATAAAACAAAGTTGCTTATGCCCTATGTATGCTTATATCTTTAAAAGTACGCAACGGATTTTGATGTGGCTTTTTTTAATAGATAGAGTGATCCAAGAGAAAGGTTTATGTGTATAATACATGCATAATATATTCAATATCAGTACCCGTGCGAAGCGGGGCGGGGCGGGTCGCTAGTTTTTTATAAGAAAAGGTAGATTGTTTGATTGACTGACGATTATAAAAACTTGTTGTAGGTAAAGGCGATGTGCTGCTCACTGTACCGCCGTTCTTCCACATCTACGGCTTCAACGGAATCTTGAACTATAATCTCAAACTTGGTTACCACGTTGTGACAATGCCTAGGTAAGTAACAATAAGTTGAATTGGAGAAAATAGCTTTGTCAATGTGCGTAACGTACGTTACTGTCTTTAAAGTTAGTTATTACGCCTTTTAGAGGCAATAAATGAGCTGATTTTTTAGATTTTTAGTATCCTATGTCCTTCTCTTGGTTCTTAGCTACCGTCCTACTAATTTTCAGTCAAATCGGTTCAGTCGTTCTTGAGTTATAAATAGTGTAACTAACACGACTTTCTTTTACCATATAGGTAAAAGAAAGTATAGTAGAATAGGTATAGATTATACTTTAGTCACTTCTGCCCTATAATAGGCCTATGGCTGGGTTTTAGATAGTAAAAGTCTGGCATTTTATTTAAGCGCATGTAAATACGATGATGACTATCGAACATTAACTAGTTTCGAAGTTGGATCCTAGTCTACAAAAAAAATAAATGAAATTTTAAACACGATAAAATCCCACACTCAAAACAAACTTCCAATGTATTAATTGAGGTAAACGCAAATCAATTTATGTGCTTTTTAATACTCGACGACTATCACACAACGCCGTCTAGTCTCAAGCTAAGCAGAGCTTGTGTTATGAGTACTAGACAACTGATAAACATACTTATATATTTCTAAAAACATACATATTATAGATAAATTACACCCAGACACAGAACAAATGATCGTGCTCATCACACAAACATTTGTCCTGGGTGGGAATCGAACCCACGACCTCCGGCATAGCAGTCAGGGTCACTAACTACTATACCGACATGCCAGTCAAGCTTTAGTTCATTAAGCCCAAAGAGGGCACTGGTGTCCGCACACCTAATGCTTTTTTAGTTATGACTGTAATTACGGTAATCGCAAAGTTAATTTTTAAGATCGACTGTGGTCAAATCTGTTTATCTAAAAATATATCTCATCCTCTTTCAGGTTCACGCCAGACGACTACATCAAATGCCTTGTAGAATACCAGCCGACGACATTGTTCGTAGTGCCGTCACTCCTCGCTTTCTTGGCCACCCATCCTTCAGTGAAGAAGGAACATCTACAATGGGTCGAAACTATCATGGTGGGCGCTGCTCCCACTACTGACAGCATGCTGGAGAAGTTCTTGCTGAAGGTTGAGAAGACTAAGGATGAAATTAAGTTGTTACAAGGTTGGTATCCACCTCAAACTATTTGGTAGCACTGATAATATCCCCAGCCAGTTTGTCTTGAGCCAGTCGGTTTTTCGTCAGACTATTAGAAGACGTTCGATATGAGATACTCAGTGCGAAATGATCTTCCTATTTTCACTACATAATGCATATCGTACCTATTAGGCCGCTCCCAGTATAATTTAGGTGTCATCATCGTCATTTCAGTTGAAAAACGTACATTATTGGAGATAGGCCTCTTTCAATTAATGTCGCCGCAATGGCCAGCTTTGTGTGTCTCATAACCATCGGATACCCCTGACCCTTATCACTTGGGTCGTCGGCCTTGTGAGAAGGTCCTACAATGCTACGTCTTTCAGTATGCGATCTTTACTCCAGAACCCTTTAGTAATTTGCTGCTACTTAATTTTGGCGATTCTTTAGGGTAATGTGGGTTAACTATGTTTTTTAGCCCTGAATATTTTAATTGCTGATTTTATCACGCAATGAAAATTTTAACATTGGTCTATCAATAATTAACGCTTCGGTAGTGTAGTGCTATAGGTACTATAGTTGGAGACATGAACAATTAGAATTAGGTGGATTTTCAGGCAACAATTTGACTAATGTAATGAATATTCAATTTTAGTAAATACCGTCTGCTTGATTTAATAATGATAGAAAACGCCTTAATAATGCTTCTATTTACTCTGTCTCATTTACAAAAGCTTAGATTTAACTTATGGGAGCTTTTTTATGGTGGGCAAAAATCATCCAATGACGAATCCTGCTCCGCCCGATAGGGTGGACCGGGAAACAGTGTCAGACTCTTACTGACTAAACACTAAACACCCCATTCCTTCTCTGCCCTTCGTACTGGGGACAAGCCTTCCTTTCAGAAAGAGACCGTGGGCCTCAGTAGGCTTCGACCCTTTTGTAGAGTCCCTACGAACTTATGGGAGCTTAGATCTTACTTATTTCAATTCGCTTTCAGGTTACGGCATGACCGAGAGTTCTCCTGTGACGCTGATGACGCCGTACACGTACCCGTACAGCAAGGTGGGCTCAGTGGGGCAGCTGGTGCCGAGCACGCAAGCTCGCATAGTCTCCATCACGACGGGAGAGATGCTGGGACCACATAAATCTGGAGAGCTTTGGTTGAGAGGACCTCAAGTGAGTATAGTTTTTTTTCTAGTTCTAGAGACAGCAAATTACGTTTAGTAAGAAATATTGCTTAGGTTTGGCTAGTCCTCATCCTCATGAGGTTTAACTAATACGATACTGCTATCGTATTCTTCTCCATGATATAAAAATTAAAATCGGTGCAGTGTTGTCTAGACCGGCAGATTTTATATATAGTTTCAGTGAGTTGTAATCCTCTAGGATTATCCTATAAAAAAGGTTGTACTTTTATCTACTTATATTTCACTAAATTTGTAAGCATATCACTACTATGGCATATTTATATTTTTGTAATGTCTAAATTGTAATTGTGTGCACAACTAATCTTATTTCATATTAATTAAAATATGGTTATGAATAACTGTATCGAAATAATATATTTCATAACATAAATCATAACAGTTAAACTGACAAAAAATACGTTAGCTTCGGTTTTGATTAAGGCTGAAACTGTAAGAAGGAGGAGCCGAATCTTCGGTTTAGAACAATCTGAAAATTATTTCAGTCGGTCACTATTAGTTATCTGTGTAAATATTACAGCAATTGAAATTCAATTTCCCAGGTAATGAAAGGCTACTGGAAGAACGAGAAAGCTACAAAGGAGACGGTAGACAGCGAGGGTTGGCTACATACCGGCGACGTGGCGTATTACGACGAAGAGTTCTATTTCTACATAGTTGACCGCACCAAAGAACTCATTAAGGTTAAGGGCAATCAGGTACGTAGACATCTGCGCTACTGAACTAAATATATCTCCTTGCAAAATTACTGGGACTTTGTACTTTAAGATCTATGCCGTAAATTAGATCAACTCTAGACATAGTATTCGACTAAATGATTTTTGATTACTAGGTTTATTGTTTTGTATAATATTTTATACTAAACCATATCTACTAAACAACCAATAGAATTAAAAATAAATATTTTTTTCTTTATAAAGTGCACTACCATAACCAATTACAATAAGCATTTCAAATATTCATGTACGAGGAAGATTGGGCGTGTGGTGGGAACATCTCTTTATCTCTTTTCTTTCTTACCTTATGGCTTTGATTATTTATAATGTCTTATGGCTGTGACGTCACAATATAGTTTGCGCATCCTTTTTCTGTTATTTGAAAGTCCTATCCACCCGATTTGAAAGGTTTCTAACTTACTTAGCTAAGTAGCTTTTTGATGCAAATAATATCTACCAATAAAAAATGAATCAAGTAGCTACCTAATGATGTCTTAAAAATACGGACTTGGGAATGGTGCCAAGTCCCTCACGAAGCCATTGTAGGCTCCTTTCCAATAAAAGGTTAGGTATATAAATATGATATTAAATCACGCCTGTTGTTGTCACCCAAGGGGGTCAGCAGAGTTGTATTGCCTTTTTTTTCGAGATGGAAGTTCTCATGGATGTCTTCTACCCTGGGACAGGAGGAAGCACTCTGTCAGATTCTTACAGACTGCTATCACCCCGGTGTTCTCTTTCAAACATACGTCAGGGATTGCTGATGCGGTGAAAATTCCCGTGCTCCGCGACCAGAACCGCGAGTGTCGTCCCGTTTTTTAATTCAAAGCCAGGGCCAACCTTATTTCCAACTGTGTGGATTGGGAAAGCGATGATCCTATATAGGCTAGCGTGTTAACCCGTAGAAAAATATATGCATAGGGTCGGGTGTCTCACAGTGAACCAGGCAGCTACATTTAACCACCGCCGAATCTCTAAAATGCGACATTGCCAAACAATGCTAATATGAGTGAAAGAGAGGTATTTACGTTCCGTCTCTGCCCACTAGTTTGCGTGGCGATCGTATGCAAAGTATTAATGTGAGGAGCATTCAAAAGCAAACTGACTCAAAAAGTAAAAATTTTTTGCAAATTTCATACCTTTTTACCTTTTTTTCTTTAAATGATATCGATTTATTTATATATACACTGTTTTCTACGGTTATTTAGCAATAAAAAGCGCTATAATTTGTGTTTTAACGAGATTGATTTACCAGTAAAATTTTGAGTTTAGCTATCAAAACGTGGTGTGTCTCACAATGAGCCACCTGAGTGTGGTACACATTGAACCATTGTTCATTGTGTATATCCCACTCGTTAAATGAGTGTATTTGTTACAATTATTTTAATTTGTTATAGAACGGCGTCAAACAAAGTGATGCCGACATGCTTAAAGCCCTTAAACTGCATAGATTGAGTGAAGAAGTGAATAGAATTTTTTTTTGTTTTATTTTTTGAAGAATTTTTTAAATGTTTTTTACTTTGATTGAAGTTTGTTTGTGTTTGTTTCAAAAACCAAGTAAAAAGTTATTTAGTTTCTTAGTTTTTAAATGTATCAAGAATATTATGCTACTTTTGTATTTATTTTTGAATTTGACTGAAAAGTTTATGTGATGTAAGTGATTTTAATAAACATGAGGCTGATTTTTATTATTACTGTTTTTTTAGTATTATTACAAAGTATTTGTCTTATAAATTTAACTAGAAGACATAGCCAATAAGGTGGCTCAATGTGTACGATGCCCTGGTTAAATGTGTACCACCTGAAGTACTCAATGAACCAAAAATCATTTTTCATAAAAACCTATTTTACACTGAAAGTAAAAGGAATATGAGAAATTAATGTTCTACAAAATTGAAGCTCAATAGATATGCTAACTATACACAAAAAATTAAAGGGATTGATTGAAAATCCAGCCCACTATGACACTTTGAAATTTACCTGGTTCAATGTGAGACAACTTACCCTATACTATAAAACCTTTTGTTCCACAGGTATCACCAACAGAATTAGAAAACGTAATAATGGAGCGTCCAGAAGTGGCAGATGTCGCTGTGGTCGGAGTACCGGACCCGCTGGCCGGTGAGGTTCCGAAAGCCTTCGTAGTTCTCAAGCCCAAACAAAAGCTCACAGAAAAAGACATCAAGGACTTAGTCGCACAGAAACTCACGAGATACAAACATCTTGACGGTGGTGTCGTATTTTTAGAATCAATCCCAAGGAACGCGGCCGGTAAAATTATGAGGAATGAACTCAAAGTTCTTGGCATGAAAAAACGCTAGTACCTGTAGGTATAAAACTTGGAAGAGTATTATGTACCTAGTATTTTTGTAAAATTATTATTTAGTTCTAAGAGAGGTTTATTTTTATGTAGATTTATAGGACTGAATTGTTAATTTGTAATTTAGTATAATTAAGAGTTATTCCAACACCTACTTGTACCTATGTAAATAGTTTTTTTTTGTTCAAAAATAAATCTTTATTTTTATAAGTTTCGTTTTGCTTCATTTATCGGCCCTTTGCGCTACAAAGATCGCAATTATTCCAAGTTTTTCGCTATGTGAAGCGAAAAACTTGCGTCTGTATCGCTGTACGCGTCTCTGTTTGACTACACATGCGCGTCTGTATCGCTGCACGCGCATCTGTATCGTTGCACGCGCATCTGTTTCGCTGCACGCGCGTCTGTATCGCTGCACGCGCGTCTGTATCGCTACTGTTTCATTACACATGCGCGTCTGTATCGCTGCACGCGCGTCTGTTTCACTACTCATGCGCGTCTGTATCGCTGCACGCGCGTCTGTATCGCTACACTAGCGTCTGTTTCACTACACATGCGCGTCTGTATCGCTACACTAGCGTCTGTTTTACTACACATGCGCGTCTGTATCGCTGCACGCGCGTCTGTATCGCTACACTAGAGTCTGTTTGACTACACATGCGCGTCTGTATCGCTGCACGCGCGTCTGTATCGCTACACTAGCGTCTGTTTCACTACACATGCGCGTCTGTATCGCTAAACTAGCGTCTGTTTTACTACACATGCGCGTCTGTATCGCTGCACGCGCGTCTGTATCGCTGCACGCGCGTCTGTATCGCTGCACGCGCGTCTGTATCGCTACACTAGCGTCTGTTTTACTACACATGCGCGTCTGTATCGCTGCACGCGCGTCTGTATCGCTACACTAGAGTCTGTTTGACTACACATGCGCGTCTGTATCGCTGCACGCGCGTCTGTTTCGCTACACTAGCGTCTGTTTCACTACACATGCGCGTCTGTATCGCTGCACGCGCGTCTGTTTCGCTACACTAGAGTCTGTTTGACTACACATGCGCGTCTGTATCGCTGCACGCGCCTGTTTCACTACACATGCGCGTCTGTTTCGCTACACATGCGATACAGACGCGCGATAGAGAGTTACCGTGGGGCTTAAAATACAAAGTGTAGGTACTATTTGAAGGAATGCGGATAAGTTTTTTCTAGTTAGTAAATAAAGGTCAGATACTCCCTTTCGCCCGGCCCAGACCAGATGGTTTCCTACCTCAACAAACGTGGTGCCGGGTTCATGATTGGTGCCGAAACATTATTTTTTCTCAAACTCTTTTTCATACGTAAGTCAGTCATTGAAGCAGCTACATAATTTAAAAAAAAAACTGATTCGGGGTGCAAACGAACCTGCTTCGTAGTCTTTGCACCCTAGCCAAGTTACAATTGTTTAATTTAGTGCTTGTAGTTGGCCACGCCAATTCCTTTATTGAGATGACGTTCAGATAAGGGAACTGGGGGCGTAGCCAGCTACAATCGCTAACTACGAAACGATTGTAGCTTAGCTAGGGTGGCTGGTATCATACATTCTATGGATCTCACATAGCATAGTAAAGGGTCTACCTACTAAAAGGGCTACTCGGGCTTAAACCAGGTTGGAACACTTTGGTATGGGATCGCATGTGCTCCTACTTACACAACATTGAGCCTTAGACTAAGAAGGCAATTCCCATGTCTAATGAAGAAAACGTGGCAATTTCGTACTGTCGCATGTATCCATACAATGAAATATTATAAAATTAAATTAACAGTTGAAAGATTAAACAGTTAATACGAAATTGATTCATTATTTATTCTTTTCATATTACATTATATTGGTACAAAATAATACTAAGTTACAATCATTCATTTCAATCAAAATCTTACCATCAAGCACAATGGTGGATTTTATGTGGACAACTATAAATACTGCAAGTTACTAATTGAATGTGGGTCGTATATTTCCCTTTTCATGTGTATTTACTTTAATAGCTTCGTACATGACAACCAATATTATATTCAGTATTGAACACTGAAAGGTGAACTACGAATTGGAAAAACTTAAACACAGACGAGATTGTTCATAGTGCCTAGGAAAAATTCGTTTACTTTTTTTCTACTTATCAACTAACAGTCACAGAATAAAAAAGTATTTGAAATAATTGAGTCAAATAATTAAGACTCTTTGTTCTGCTCTGCCTCAGTATTATCAGACTTAATTTCTTCATCAATCTTTTCTGGCTCCTTTTTTTCTTCAGGCACCTCTTGAGTCTTGGGACCTTCTGCAGGTGGTTGAGGTAGTTCAGAATTGACATCAGATATTGAGTAGTTATCTGATTGCATTTCAACTTTAGGGGAAACTTCCTCAGTAGGCTGTTCCGGAGTAGTTTCAGGTGTTGGCTCAGATTCCTTGACATTACTCTCTTCTGAAGCTGTGTCTGAAGGAGTATCAGATTGATTAGACTCCTCATGCACATCTATTTGTCTCTCATCAGCCTTAGGGGAATTGCTATTTCCGTCAGTATTATCACTTGATGATGAACTTTCCTCACTTGATGTGGACACTTCAGAAATAAGTTTTGGTTCACTATCCTCTTTTGTAGTAGAATCTGAGCTATTTTCATCCATAGCTACCGGTTGTGGGTCTATCACCGATTTGGGTTCTGGCTCTGTGCTTGGAGCTTCCTTTTCACTCACCGGCTCACTTGAGTCCTCCACTTTATCTACTGATGCTTGGGCAGTGAGCCTTTGCTCTGTCATTTCAGCATCCTCAACTTTGATTTCTGGAATGATTAATGCAGGAGTAGGTGTAGGATTAGGAACTTCAGGCTTCATTTCAACATCAACCTTTGATTCTTCTTCAGGACTTGATGAAGTGGTGGCTTCAACTTTAGGCTCCTCTGTAGATACTGTTGGTTGGGGTTGGGGACTGGGTTCAGCACAAGGCTTAATTTCTTCTGGTGGTTCATCTGCAGTTATGTTAAGTTCGGGAGGTGTAACAGATTCATATTGGGTAGCGATTTTATCTTGTGTATCCATTGGAGTCTCTTGCTTAGCTTTTAGCCGCGCCTCTATGTCATCTACAGAAATGTGGGCATCAGATGAGCCAGGCTGAGGCTCTGAGATCTGTGGTTGTTCAGCATTTTCCTTCCAAGACATATCTTCCATTTCAACGTCGACATTGTACTCAGAATTGTTATCTGAACCATTAATAATAGGTTCGACTGGTTCACCGTTCTCTGGTTCGACGTGGCGTTGTGTGCCCGGTTCTCTAGTGCTTACCACTAAAATGTTCTTTTCTATCGCCCTCATAAACTTATCAACGCGATTGTACTGTTTACGCGGAAATGTGAGTAATTCACAAATTCTTTGCACTGTGAAGGGGGCAGAGGTGAATGAATCTAGGCGTTCTAATAGGCTGTTTTTCATTATGTCGTAATTGAATGGATCCACGTTAGGGTAAGGTGGAATTTCGATACCTGGAGTTGTTTCGTAGAAATCAGTGATCACAGATAGCAATTTTTCTTTAAATAATGCTTTAACAAGTGACCATTGGTAGACTGGATCACCGGTTCGTGCTACGTATGCCAAGTATTCATTGAGTTCTTGTGGGATTGTTTTAGGTTTGCGTTTCGAGAAATCTTCAAGAAAGTGAAATATTTCTTCAGCATTCTCCATTTTATGAAGAAGTATTTAAAAAATTAGTAATTATTCACACACAACAAACCACTCATAACCACAAACAAGAGATGGTTTTCAGTTTTGGTTTTTGAGTTTTTGATATTACCTTTTTAAACTTGGTTTTACACTTGGGTACTTTATCTTTTCAGCCTAGTTTCCGTATGAATACATTTACTTAGTTTTCCAGAATGCGGATGTAACATTTTATTGACTTTGGTTAAGTACATCACTTACAATAACAATACTATATCACAATAACAATTAGGAGTCTAGAAACAGCAATTTGCGAAACAGAAAAATTAAAACACTTCACTGATAAGATCGTACCAAAAATTCTATTGCGGATAAAAATGCTGATATATAGATTTTCCATAAACTACAGAAGAAGGTATCAACAGGCATATTTTGACATTGACATTTAAAGTTGACGTAACATCTGAGAGTGACATTTTCAGTGAAATTGAAGTGATTATTTTAAACCCTTAAAACAAAAGAAAAAAACGTAATTATCTTATTTTAAAGTACATAAAATAGTACACAAAAATGAATAGTTTGTTACGTAGGAGTATATTTCCAATTTATAGCAATACCTTGAAGATATCATGTCGTTCATTTGCCGATGCTCCAATAAAAGAACAAATCGACAAAATAGTTAAAAATAATAAAGTGGTGGTATTTATGAAGGGTGTGCCAGATGCCCCACGATGTGGGTTCAGTAATGCAGTTGTTCAGATAATGAGGATGCACGCAGTTCCATACGATAGTCATGATGTTCTGTCGAGTGAAGATCTTAGACAAGGTTAGTTTTTAACCTGCATGTTGTACTTTGGTTACAATAACACTGTTATCGTTGAAAAAGAGGATACAATTATGATAAGAAATTTGTGGTAATTGCTATGTCATTAAAGAGTCAAGCCAGATCTCAGTCTCTATATTCTTTATTAAACATTTTTTTTAATGTTTGTATCCTTTTCTAAATTTTTAACCTGAAACAGATAATTAGTAAATTTAAAATAACTTTATAGTAACATCCATGAAACATGACAAAGCTTGAATTGTGAATAAATGAATTTTTAATGTGTGTACATAACCATCATGAATAAAACTGTATTTTAAAAATTCTTTTTCAACAATCCATACTTCTTTTTTCATTCTATAGTTCTTATTTAAACAATAACCATCTAAATAACATTGGCACTTGTTGAGAATCCTTTAAGAACTTTTAAATGTTACTAGAGTCAAAAGTGATGCAATTTATTTATCTTATTGCATTGCATTCTATAAAAAGCAAACATGTTATCTTTTTAAATTTTCTTTTGGGATAAACAGGTATTTAAAATTTCCTATAGCATAGCAAAGCCTCTGTTTTTAACTCAGTTTCATATACTACAAGTGTGGAGCAGCACTTTATTTAGGAATTGAGCTTATCATCTAGGCCTTGGTCTGCCATTACATCATTTGGCATTTAATGGGTCCCATTTGCTCTGGATATTGAGTCATGATTATATGAATGTTGGGGCACTATGTTTCCAAGAAACCTGTACTGTGCTTATCATAAACTATACATACATTTCCGACGTGCTAACATGGTGGTAATTGGAGAAACATTAAGGGCCGAGTCACACTGGAATGGTAGCAACTGGTAGCGACGCGGCAGGCACTTTTAGTGTGAAATAATTTAAAACTTTTTTAAATTATGTAATTTTATTTTTTTACAGGTATCAAAGATTACTCTAACTGGCCAACAATTCCTCAAGTTTTTATCAATGGAGAATTTGTTGGAGGCTGTGACATAATGCTGCAAATGCACCAATCAGGTGAGCTCATTGAAGAGTTGAAGAAAGTTGGCATTAAGAGTGCTCTCTTAACAGCAGAAGAAGCTAAACAAAAGGAAGGAGAGAAATAATACAGAATTGTATTTAGGCTTTAATATTTTAATAGATATGCATAGAATATTATAATTTATTGATATTTTTCTCATTTGGCTATGTAATGGAAAATTGTAGACTTGTATATGTATTATATAATATTTAATAATAGCATATATGTATCAACTGTATCTTATACTAGCAAGCTGATCTGTATCCTAGTTGATTTTTTCAAATATATGAGCACTGTTGACTCTGTTTCAAATGTTGTTTATTATTCTTATAATAGACTTAGTATATTTTTAAGATAATGTAGGTAAAATTACAAAATAAAAAATAATGAAATTGTTTAAGAGCTCTTTATTAAAGTAGCTGTACATTCGAGTTAGTATACTTTTGGGCACATAAGTCATTCTTATTCTACATACCGCTGCTGTCTCATTGAAACATAAATGGTTGGTTGAACATCGCAGTCATTATTAAAAGACAAAAATATGGCAGACCATTTATTTTGAGTACTCATTCCAATACTCTCATAAACGTTAATCATATAAAAATGATAAATAAATAGATGCAGGCAAGCTATGGCAATCTATGATATAAATAATTTGTGTGACACTTCCCTGCAACATTTATAAATTTAGAAAACTTAAAACAATACTGTGCCTACCATCAAAGTACTATAATTACTAATGGCAGTAAATAAAAATTGATCTTGTATAAATAATGTTTGCTTATAAATAAAAAAAATATAACAAAAACATTCTCACAATGTAAATGAGTCTTATTTTGGTGTCACACATTAGTCAAGCCTAACATTAGCACCATTTTATCTTACAAATAATTTTTTTGTGACTTCCCTGAGAATTTCTTATAAAAGTTAAAAATACCTAATGCTAATGTATAAATAGAGTGTTGTAAACATATAAAATGATTTCTCTGATTTGAGCCAAAAGGTTACTAAACATTAGGAAGGAGTTTTATGGTATGAAAGTTAATGGCATTTTTGGTTTGAACATTGCACATAATATTTTAATATAGAACTGTTTTATAGACTAAATTATTCCACAAAAATTGTTTGCTCCACATTGACCTCGGTTTAGGGCGATTTCTGATAGGAAGGTCAATGTAAGGGAAATAATCTTTGTGCGCCATTACGTCGCCGCTGGAGCCTCGGGCCGGCGTGTTAGTACTGAGCGCGGAGACCGCGCGCCATCTTAGCTACCCTCCTTGACTGATGACGTGGATGACAGTGTCCTATGATATGACTTCTGCGACCTGCGTCTGAGTAAAAATCATTTCAGTTTCTATAAATATGACTATTCAACAAAACATGTTTAGCATGATGGGCGTTAGGCAGCGACCCAATGGTGAACTGGACGTTTGCCAAATGGCAGTGTGCTCGGGGGATTGGAAAGCCTGGGTGTTTTTTAAATAGTTTATTTGATATTTTCGTTTAAGTCTAGAAATAAATTAGAGATGTACATTTGTCGTGATGTACCTAAAGGTCGGTTTCGCCATAGAGTGCGGTGGAGAATGCCATGTAGTCGAGTGCTCCGGCGGGGGCTCCGGGGCCGCGGTAGGGCGGCATGCGCGCCACGCAGTACTCCGCCTGGTCGGGCGGCAGCTCGCGTCTCAGCTCGTCTGCTGTGATGTAGGGCTGAACAACACAGAACAATGTTAGAATCATCATCAGCCTTGTCTTATCTGTACTAAGCTGGGATGAACTCCAGCTTCCAAAACTGACAGCATAAGGTGTTTTCGAAGTGGTGTTAATATAATAATGAACGGGATGGCCTTAAAACCTTAGATCGACCCAGGCCACTCCCTTCTTTTTCACCCAATTACCCATATTCTAAAATAATAAGTCTATGGAAATATTGTTACCTTGTCGCCGGCTAAGATCCTAAAGCTGTCGATGACTTGTTCAGCGGTGTCTGTGTCTGTGGATTCCCTGGTCATGAAGTCCAAGAACGCATCGAACGATACGTAACCTGTGAACAGAGAGTTTCGATGTTACATACAGTTTTTACAGTAACTTACACATACAGGCTGGCCATAGAAGGTGAGCGTAAATAAAAAATTATAATCCTCACTTCGCTCTAGATTCAAAGTAGGTACGTTGCCCCATTCAAAAATATATTTACACTCGAGTGATAAACTCTACTTTTCATCGCATAAGGCGCCTCATATTTTCTTGTGTTTGTGATAAATTATTATTTAGGATCTCGTTTTTCACAATCACTATGGACCGTCGTACCAGCCAGACTGAAACAATATTTGTGTTCGATTTTTTTGGCGCTGAACATTTAGATGTTCCAAATTCAAAAAGTGCGCAGCAAAGATGATTGCGGGGCACTTCTAAAGAGGATTAAAACTCATTATTGCTCGCTAAAAATTTCAAAAAAAAAAACACCTTTGGGTGCATTGAAAGGAGAACCAAGTCGACCTTTTCGAATATTTGGAATGAAGTTTACCTGTGTTGTTGGGGTCGACAACAGCGAGAATGCGCTGGAAGTCGAGTTCTCCTTGCCTGTCCTTGCCGATGCTGTATCCGAGAGATACCAGGCACGATTTGTATTCTTCGGGTGCTAGGCGGCCTGTGAACGATTTTTTTTGTCATTATTCTAAATTCAAACAAGAAAGAAATAACCATGAAAGTAACCTATGGAAGCAGTTTTTCGGTTTAATTCCATATTCAAAATGGTTTGAACTTGGAATTACAAAAAAAGTTGCTGCGAGAATCAATACGTTGCTAGATGGAGTAGGTATTATTAGTGGCCTGTAAGTTGAACCATGACTTTCAAAAAGCTGTAACACACTTTCGGGTCTCGATCGAAGTGCGGCACAGCGGGGACTACGCGTAACCAACGCGTTGCTACGGCAACGACCGCCATTTTAGTCCAACTTATCTGTCGCGTACAATAGAACAGGACTAGTCATGGGGCAATGCTTGGCCAGTATATGACAGTGGATGTTTCTTAGCTGCATGACGATGGTTAAAAAAAAAATGGGCATCTTTAATTACCGGTGCGGTTTTTGTCGAAGTGGTTGAAGGAGGCACGGAACTCGGTGAGTTGTTCCTGGGTGATGCCCTTCGAGTCGCGGGTCAGGATCTGGTTCTCCACTTCGTTGATGGTGCGGTTGATGGAAGTCAGGAGCTGTTCCCAGCCCACGCGCAGGGTTTCCATTGTGTATTGTGAATACCTGGAAGACACGGTCGTTTATTTATTATTATCTACATTAGCTTCTATCAGCGGTTTGGCGCTCATAAAAAAAAAAAAAAATTGCCCCAAGAGAGCGTACTCCCGAAAAAAAGTATCCTATATGCTATGGTCTATTTAGTGCCAAATTTCATCATAATCCGTTTTTTTTAATTGATATAAACTAGTGCTTGACTGCGATTCCACCTGATGGTAAGAGAAGTCAAACAACGTAAGGGTGGATATTTGCCGTACGCCGCGTTCGTCCGTACAGCTGTTTGAGCGTGAAGACGTAAGAAATTTGAAAGAGTATTCAAGTGTATGTTCACTTTCAAAATCTTTTGCTTCTAATATTAGTGTGAGGTCTTAAGTAGCATTACTGGTAAACCTTCTTTTTTTCAATAGATCGAATATCGAAGCAACTGCTTTTTTAAATAAAAAGTTTTTCTTTCTTTATTTTTATGTCTCCGACCCGATCTCGTAATACCTGGTGTTTAAGGCTAAACCCCCATAGCAAATAAAACGTCACTTGTTCTTTAGTTTTAAAATGCATGTGAACTTGCCTGTTCTCGAAGATCATGCCCTCTTGCACGGCCTGGTGGATGCGCTCCAGTTCTTCGATGTGTGGCTTGTACGCGTACACTCCGGCCTCGTACTCCTTGAGGCGACGCAGCTGGTCTTCCAGAGAGCCCTGATATAAAAAAAAAATCAAATAAAGAACCATTTTTTTTTAATTGGACCAGATTTCGTAGTCCATGATCCATCTGTATACTTCAGACCACGTGAAAGTAAATATTAGTTTCTGATTCTATGCAAACATTTAGTGAGCAAAATGGATTGTTCTTTGCTTAGGTTTGCTTTTGAATATTTTGCGTGAAATTTTGGTTATGATGTTGGGTTTAAAGGATTTATATGGATGAGATTTCAGCTAATCCATACAAAATGGCCATATCTTATTCACCAAAACAGAAAAATCTAAATTCGTAAAATTCAATTTAAGTTTTCGGTCAGTCTATTAGCTTGTCTACGCTCGATTTTATCAAGCTAAAACTAAATCGAGACGGGTACTTCGGGGACCGGGTCCTTAGGGAACTTCCCAATATTATTCGATGAATGTATCTAATTCCTTACCTGGAGACCCATTCCGATAGCGGTGACGGCGTCCATTTGCCTCTCGATCCAGGGTCCAACGGCGTTGGCCTTCTCGGCGAACTGGCGCCTGAGGGTCTCGTTGTTCTGTTGCTTGCGGAGTTCGGCGGCCAGAGTGTTGTCGCGCTGGGGAACCAACTGCCTCACGTCCGACCACTTGCGGTTCAGCTCCTGGGATTGTGAAACAAGTTGGTTAGGTTCTTTGAACGGTAGATATGGTGTTTGTAAATGTTTGGTTCTTATATCATGTATCTGGATGACAAATTTTGACATATTATATTCATAATTTATCGTTAATCTAATTTTATCTTTTTTACAATCTATTGACAGTGTATTATTATTATATATATTTTTTTTCTCTTTTCATAATATTCTTCCTATTTTACTGCAATTTAAAATTAATTTACTTTATAATTTGACATGCATGTAATCTTTGACAATTCATTTATATCGACTACACTATCTTCCTAATACTGCTTTTGTATGCCTATCGGCGGGACATGTTTGAATTTGAGTCACGTCTGCCGTTAATTGATGATTGTCATTGTAGCATTCGTTTTTTTGCAAAATGTTAATTGTTTAAACTGGAGTGTTTCTTCAAAAGTCCATTCTCGTAATTGGCAAGTATAGTGCAAGTGGCTTTCGGTTTTTTTTTAATATTATACCTACATGATAAACTTATATGGTGTTATATAGTCTGATTGTTACAGGTAATTCAATAAACAAAACTTACGTGGGCAGTAAGAGTAGTGTAGGGGTTCTCCAAACCACCAGGGATCTGGTGCTGTTTCACGATGGACTCAACCTGGTGCACCAGGTTGACTATCGCCTGGAATTTAAAATTGCAATGATTAGATGCGGCAAATAAGTAGAACCAGTTGCTATGGTTACGTTCAGTCCCCTCATTACTACCCAAAAAACGGTTATTACGCATTCAAGGTTGACCGCCTGGATGGTTCAGCTTGCGTACTGAGGATTAGGTATACTTCATTGCTGGAAAATTGCCAGCCTTTGCCTGACCAGTGTCTATCTCGAGTTCATTATGGAAAATCTTATTGCTGAGTAATAGTAGGTATAAAATGGTAAACGTTACCTGGTATTCCTTGTCAGCCTCTCCGAGAGTGGCCTTGAAGCGAGCGTGCGCGTCCATGAGTCCGGAGATCTCTTCGATGGTGTGGACGATGAACATGTCCACGAGATCCTCCCGGGTGCCATCCAACCTGAGTTAGTGAAAATAATTAAGAAGATGGTTCATATGGTACTTTAACGGCAGCTACAAGATCTCTTTCAGGCCTCTGTAAGAGAGGGAATGGATTTTAATCCACCAAGCAAGCTCAGTGTGTAATGGTTCCTAGATGTCGCACGTATCAAAATTTTTGGTTCTTGCTCATGTCGGTTTCTTCACGATGTTTTCCTTCAGAGCAGTGGTCATGAAATAAATTACTCAAAACAAAGCGTCTATCTGGGTTTGACCCACAACTTACGATTTCTAAGTCAGGGCCGTTACCATAGGGTTACTGCAGTTCAATTGTGATAGTGGTAGGAGAATCATCCTGATGATAACGTTTCATAGTTGTCATCATCTTTTTTTTTCAATTGATTTTTTCCAACCCAAATGCAAGGGACTTCTTCTTTGAGTCAGTTTTGATAATTTTATTTTTCTTAACTTTATCTAAGTTTTATTTTATTTTTTTTATTTGAACTGTAAAAGTGTTTCTTAAAATCTAAATCCCAGGAATAAATCGACGGATCGAAGTTGCGACGAAGTTACAGCTACGACGAAGTTAGTTGCTTGTTTATGGTGACGCGACGTGTTGGGCGTTTGTCGTACGTTCCATAATATAGTACATTTTGATACAAGTGCAGGAAGTTTGTCATTGCGACCGAGGCGAAATTCGCACGAGCCGTAGGCGAGTGTGTTATGGAGCCGAGGGCTGCAATGACAAATCTGCACGTGTGTCAAACGACGTTTTTCAATACACTTACGACTTGTGAAATAAAGAAAGAAAGAAAAAAAAATCGTATCTCAAACATACAGTAGAAATATAAGAAATATGTAAGTATAGCATTCAAATCTGCTCTGGTCAGTTTCTAATTTCGTGGGGGTCGCCCAGCGACTCTGGGGGACGCCTCGCGCCTGATTCGATAAACTAAGTAAAACAAAATAAACACCCGTGACCGTGACAATAAGGAAGGAATAAAAAAGCCCTTGTTGTGATAAACTCAAAAAAGCATTTGGGTGATATACATGCTATATTGAACCTAATAGGAGTGCGATAAGAGGCACTTTTCGAGTAAGTGTATTGAAAAATTATTATCCCTGCGTTCCGTTTTGCGTCAGCAGCTTAGCATTATATTGTGAATCCGATCAAATTTAATAGTCTCAAAATATAAGGGCTATTGAGTAATAATTGTGACGTTGGTTGGATTCGCGATATAATCTTTTTTGACGGAATTCGGAACGAGGGGTATGTTTGTTTTTATTTACGTGTGCGATGACGTGGCCCGCTGCTGCAATGTACGCCAAACGCCTATCGACTATCGCATCGCGTCTCTGTAAACTCTCTTAGTTTTAATTGTAGTTGGTTGTGTTGATGTACATACCAGTTGTTGAAAGGCGCGGCGCGCTTGGCGAACTCGAGGTGCAGCAGGTCGATCTGCTCGAGCACGCGCTCGGCGTCGTCCAGCGCGTGGCGGCGGCGCTGCGTCAGCGCGCCCAGCCGGTCCCACTGCGAGCAGATGCGCTGGCAGCGCGCGTTCACGCTCGCCACGTCGTGGTACTCCAGGGTGCTGAACATGAGATACACGTTGTAGATACAGCTAACATTAGATGAGTTGCAAAGTGCCAACCAATAGCATAAACAACAAGCATAATCAGTCTTATAATGCTCCCACTTCTCCCATTCCCATTCCCTTTTCTAGAGCAGTTGCTCTGGAAGAGGAAATGGGCCGTAATCCACCACGCAGGTCTATTGCAGGTTGGTAGAAGTGCCATAAACCGTACTGGATGTTGTCAGTTTCCCAATTCCCAAGGCTCTTCCTTTCCCTTTTCTCTTCTAAAGAGGAGGCTCTTTAGAAGAGAAAAGGGAAAGGGAGAGTCTTTGACAGGCTTTTTGTTAAATACGTCATTTGGTTACACAAAATTATCTATACTTGTTATCGATAACCCAAGTTTTTGTTTTCCATTTATTATTTTTCCTTCTGTGCAAAAAACAAATATAATACGCTAGTACTCCAGTCACAGATATCAATTTGGAAAAAATCCGTATAGTTGTAATTACAATATGAGTCCGGGAGATCCTTTCAGATCTCATCAGGAGATCCTTTCAGATCTCATCAGGAGATCCATGAGGAATCCCACTCTAAAGAACTCAGATTTTCGGTTCAATCTATAGCCGTAACGTATTTAATGTTTCTTACTTGAGTTCCTGGGCAATGGCAGCGATCTGCTCGACGCGGTCCTGGTGTGCGGCGAGGTCTGACTCGAAGGCCTCGTGCTTCTTCTTCAGAGCCTTGATGTCGTACAGTTTGCATTGACGGAAGTCCTGAGATTGCAGCATCTCCTCCTTTCCTGGAATTTCAGAAGATCGACTTTGAGCTTGTGGTTTGAGTTCCTTTAATAATAGTTGACTCTTTAAATAATAATTGTAGAGAAATTTAGCGATTGCCTGCTGCGCTGAGGGCCGCGGGTTCGATTCTCGCACGGAACAAATATTTGTATGGCCTACAGATAGGCGTTCCGGGTCTGGGTGTCTTGTGTTTGTGATTTTACATGTTTGTGACCGCATCCACGACACAGGAGTAATTTCTAGTTTTTTAAATTTTTATTAAGAAAAAGATATAGACCACGATGAGGTTTTCATTTCTATATTTCTGTGACTTCATAAGTGATAAAATTATGTTGTTTAGTTACACAATAGTAAAAGGCATGACAATATATTAAACGGAGGTACAGGCTGTCGGAATATTTTTCTACACACCTCTGGTCCAGTCTTCGTGGATGTCGGCTTTGTGCTTGAACTTCTGAGCCAGGTACTCAAGACGCTCAAGGCGCATCATCTCGCTCAAAAGCCATTCTTCAAAGGCCTTCTCGGAGATCTCCAGACCCTTCCAAGCTCCGGCGATGTCCTTGAAACATAAGTAGAGTCGGATAGAATTTTTACATGATCTTAAAGAAGCTTTTGGCCTTCTTGATTTTAACCTTTCGAGTATCGTAATTAGAGACATTGAACTGCTGATGATGATGTGTTCGATGAGTATCGAACAGACATAATAGAAAGACTGGTATGGTGGTATGTATGGTGTAGGGCTCAAGAGTTTATATAAAGAGAGTGAATTGAAAGGGATTTTGATTTTTTTATAACTAAGGTGAGCGTTGAAGAAATTAAGAACTTAATTTGTTTGTGCTGACAATTTTTGTTGCATTGAAAATATTTTTCGTTGTCTTTTAAATTCGCTTATAATGTTGGTGATACATACAGAGACCATCTTGCCTTCGGTGGGCATGTACGCGGGGCGGTTGCTCAAACGGAGCTTGGTCTGCAGAGTGTTGAAGTTCGTCTCCAACTTGGCCTTCTGCTCTACACGTGGCGGCTTGTGCTTACGCCTAAAAAAATAGTTATTGTCTACATTTGTGGTTGCAAATTTGTTGATGGGTTTATGGAATAGTCTTATAAAAACATCGGACTCAAATGTATCTGACGAAGTGTTAGCAGCTAAACTCGGCACAGCCTTTCGGAAAACACAACCGTAGTTTTATGTTTGGCATAAATTAGTGTCGCTTATCGCTGTTTCGAGGATTTGTCATTTCATCCTACAGGAAACATCCACTTTAATATGTGTTTAAATAACATTGGATTGGAACATTACGTTGTTATCAGTGGCCTAAAACATTATATTTTTATCATAAACATGTCGATATAAGTTTTGAGTAGTTTTGAGTAGCTTCCAAAATCCCAAACGTTATTTACCTGTAAGTACGGTAATCTTCCAGTTTTTTCTGGCAACCGGCAAGGGAGTTGTCGGTTTGGCGGCTGTTCAGCCAAGGCATGGTACGCCTGATCCAGTCCAGTAGCTATAAAATTTAATGCCGTTAGGAATATATATTGCAGTATACATTATTTTAAGTAGTTAAGCAACAGCGCGGCAGATTAGCATTATGAAGAATGCAAGCGGAAAGATGCGTCGCATCAGATATTTTATGATGCTGTTGTTAAGGATTACTGAGTGGGTATATCTTTTAATAGAGTCAAGTACATTTAAATAGTCTATATTTAAGAAAAAAAGGTTCGCGCTGTTGTGTTCTCGGTATGATTGGATACTTACGTCACTGGCAAGACGCTCATACTCTTCCATGAGGCGTTCATTCTCCTGGTTGACTTTGAGCACTTTGCAAATGCGGTTCGCGGCCGTCTCAGCCTGTGGATTGTTCATAACATATGTTTTAGTTTTATAAAATTACAGAAGTATCGCTAGTTTAATGGCAAGCTATTAATTTATCCATATGATATGTAATGTTTAACAAAGAAGCTTTAAAACACGGAGCAGAAGCTGTTTCAGTATACTTTTTTCGCCCCAATTTCAAATCAACTTTTGGTATACTCATCGTATATTGTATTTCGTATAGGGTTAAAAAATTACAACATTTGCATTAATTAATAGGTTCAGATGATACAAACCTTTTGTGCGCCAGAGAAGCAATGATAGTAGGATGAGACGTACGTCATGACCGCACGTTCGTCCGGCATCGCTGTGTTCTGCAGATCTGACAAGCGGCACGCAAGCGACACGGTGTTAGTTCTCATGCGATGTATCATGAATTATTCCCTAGTAGAATGCTTGTGTTTTATCTTTTGGAAAACAACGTCGTTTACATAAACTTGGGAATTCAGTTTTTATGGTCTGCTTCTGTTGTTTATAGAATGTTGGTCGACAGAAAATCTTTAAAATACAACAGGCTAAAATAAGTTCAAAACTTGGTTATTTTAACAGCCCGCATTGTCTTATCACATTTAATTATAGTACTTCAAACAGGAAATTAATTAATGTAGCGCTAATTGACAGTGTTCAGCTGAACATCTAGACAGCAAAGTAAATGTGTTATTTCAAATAACTGCTAATTACGAGAACAATTAATTTAGAACACAAGCATTCTTACGTTTGATATCAATAAAATACTGTATGAGTTAACAACATAAAGCTTATTTTTATAAAAACGTTTGTAAGACATTTCATAATTATTTAGGTAGGGGATTTGTTGCTTGGAATCGGTAAAATATTATAATATTGGTATATCTTACACATCATAAAAATATTTTGGAGAGTTGGTATTTCTGGATAACGTTTTTGGCACAGGATATCTGACCTCGGAAGATCTTTCTACTCTCGGTACTTCACGACTGTCATCGTCAGTAGATGGATCAATATGATGACCGAGAACTGACGGGATTGGATCATTTTGATTTTCAATTGTGAACGTAATTGTCACAATTTTCTGTATCCTATCCGAAGTAATGTTAGGAGTTGTCTGTGAAACTCTTCCGAGATCGTTTAGCATTAGTTTAACAACACTGACAGTTGGATCTTCTTAACATAAAGCGAGGCACTCATCATGCTATAAGTTACACACAAAGGCCTGGCGTTAGGGTTCGGGTATCAAACTCGGAAATGGCGGTAACGAGTGGCGGCCATTTTACATTTTGTTTAGTACCTGTTGCGCGCCTTGGAAGGCGTGGTAGTAACACGACACATAGGTCATAATGGCGCGCTCGTCCGGCTTTGGTGTGTTTATTAAGTCTGCAATATCCATTTACAATTTATATTATGTAATCTATTTTTTGATGATCATTCAGAAAAAACTGAAATGCGGCAATTTGACAGAGAAATATTATGTATGGTCTCATATCTCATATTAAGAAGTGAAGGCAGGAATAGTTCCAGAGTTTTGTAGCTCTTATCAATCCGTTCTATAATTCTTGAGCAAAAAGCATAACAAGCGTGTCTTACCGTCGGGGTCCAACATGCGGGGGATGTCGAGATACTTCTCGGCTACATCGAAAGCCGTGTTTAAGTTCTCTAGAGGATTGTCCTTGGACAATTTGCTGTAGTCGATGAGGTCGGGCCTGTGCCTGTGAATCAGAGCACAGAAGGCCAGACCGTCCTTGAACGACAGGTGGAAGTTCTGGACATTGACGTTCTTGTATGGGGCTGTCTTGCGTTGGCACCAGAGCAGCAGACCTTCCTGTTGAGCGATAATAAAAATCAATTGATGAACAATGACTCAAAGGAAGTTGGAAGCGCTATCAACAAATTGTGTCTACAGTGATGGGTGAAATGTTAGCGTACTCTCAACATAATAAATGAGTGTCATATGCTGTTAATATGCATCCTTATTTATCGAAGTAAAGCAAGTTTTTAAATTGAATAGTAGATGTAAAAAAATGTATTGCGAATTACATTAATTATATTCGCTTTATAACCGTTGATGACTAATGTTTATAACACAAGTATGAAGTTATAGGTTTATTAAATCGATTGTCCATGGTCATCATAAAGTTGATAGATTGTAGATTTACCTTGGCGGTCATTTCTTCCACTGAGATGTCCTGGATGGCGAATCGCAAGATAATAGTCCAGATCATACCCAGGGTCATCTTGAGGTTACCATCGACGATTTCTTCGGCACCAATGGACACCAACTTTACGCCTGTAAACAGAAATCAGTTTTTGCTAAAGTAAAACCCATAACAGGTAAACTAATCTGTGATATTTAAGGCGCTGCCTATACCGGGCTCAGTAAAAACGTCCTCTTTTTCGTTGTGAAGTTAGCCGTATTGCTACACAGTACAAACACCAAAAAAATACAGGGTATAGTCTAATATATAAGTAAAAGACTTATGCTAAAACATTTTCTAAAAATAATTCAGAATTTTGAGAAAAAAATTCGCAAGAAAGTACACGAAAACAATTTTTCGTCTCGAAATACTCAATATTTAACCAACTAAAGAGAAATGTAAAAATATTTTAAGAAATCGTTGTACTTTTTTTTTAAATAATAAAAAACTGCGAAAAATCCTTCACATTAGCGGCCACGAGATTCAACTAAAATCAAACGCATAGCCATTTTCAACCTTATTTGTTCGCAGCGATGCACCGCTCGGAATTACCTAGTTTTGCTGCTTACAGCGCCTTAAATCAGAAAATATATGAAACTTTTCTATATTGGTAATTTTTGGTTTGTAAACAGTCCAGTCTTCCTTAAACGTGGTATGTACCTACACATACATTATATGTTCTTAGTGTATATTACCCGTTAACGTCAGACCATTAAACATATTTGGATATTATTCATAATAATTTGTGTTGGCTTTATAGAAATAGTCATGATGCATATGTAGGTTGAATTACATAGAAGGATAAGTCCTGACCAGAAAATAGAATCCTTTTAGTACCTACTTTTTGTCCAAACAGCCGATTCTTGTGATTTGCCAGTGTAATGAATTTGTTTATTCTAGGTATGCTAGTTCTACGTAATGTCTGAATGTATTAAAAAGAATCTAAGCTCGTTAGCTTGCAGGTACAGTTTTATAATGACTGTTTTAGCAGTACATACCTAACTAGCATGAAATCATATCGAAACTGTACTTGAACAGTTTTGTTTTCTTACAAATCATGAAAATGTATTTATTTTCTACTATGGCTGCTTACAGTAAACTGTTTGTTTTTCTCAAAAAGTTTCATGAGATAGTTTATGCAAAAATATAATTCAATTTTTTTTTCCGTATTTCTTCAAGTACTTAGAATTTTCAAACCATAGATTATTTATTATTCTTATGGTCTGGTATTGAAATATGCTATTAGGAAACGTGGCCCAGATTTCTTCAAAGATTTTTTAACTTATAGAACCTATAAGTTCAGTATTTTGTAACAGTATCTATTGCTACCGCCTGAATTATGTTTGTCAACAAAATACGATCATTGTGTTGAAAACTGCAATCAGTGTAGGAGTAACAGGGACGGGTTCCAATCGTATCGCCTACGAAACAGTATTGAGCAATCAGTTTACTTGAATTGCCCATAACAAACTGTACTAACTGACAAATATGGCTTTATGCACTTCTAGCCTAAATGGCGAAACGCTCAATGACTTGTTTGTAATCATTTTGTTATCTAAATCAGAAGCCATTAAGGACATACCCTCGATAAAGATTAGGCATTCAGAGAGGCATTTGAGACGTTCTGTAGACGTCTACTCATTAATTGCTTCTCAATAAAGATATTGATTGTTTAAAGTAAAATCCATATAATTATAGCCGATTCATAATTCATTCAAACAAGGAAGTATGGTTACGGAAATACTGTAATATGGAATTGTAGACTACGTTTCATAATAATGTATATTGATTTTGCATACATTTCAAATGAAAACAAAAACCGTGATGCATCGACCCCAAGTAACATGTGAAAGTTAAACATATGTAGGAAGATAGAAATTATCAATATAGCATGTTAACAATTTATCTACTATTGGTACAGGCTTTTTGATTAACCAGAGTTATTTACCTTTGGAGGCAATGAAGTCCAAAGCCTTGTTGACGTTAGCGATCTTGTGGAAACGCATCTTGCCGCGGTCGGGCTTGGGCAGGGTCTCGCCGGAGATGACCTCCAGCAGCAACATAAGTTTCAACCCATTGCGGAAGTCTTCCTCGATGTTCTCGATACCAGTACCGGCCTTCCTAAGGTGACTGTTGCACCAGGCAGTGAAGGTCTGAAAGCGAAAGTAAGAATTGTTTGAGAGTTTTGTTCACAGCAGGAAAGGTGACAAAGTCGTGTTTCGAAACACCTAGCCAATGTTTGTACATAGGATTATTTGCAATTTGTAAGCTATGCATTCGAATTGCGTGTTCAGCATTTGGTAAAGTGTGCGTGCGTAACAAATTTGCAAGTGTTGAAAATATTGATACGATTACAATTTATGTTTATAATTTGCTCCACAAACTTTACCGGAAATACGACATTGGACGTATACAAGTGCCGTTAATCAATACTGCAGTTGCATCAGGTAGGGGAGCGGGCGAGGGGTCCGACCCTCTCGCACTGCCAAATTCGCAGGCAGTTATTAGCACCCACCCCAGTTGGTTTGCAATTTCGACTCAAAATTGTGAAAACGGGAATGTCTGTTAAATCTGTTAACTATGAATACTGTCTGTGACAGTACAAGGAGTGTTTTAGAATAAATTAGAACATTACACGCTCAAATTTAAGTTGTTTATTATTCCATGTCCATCGCTTTTGTTCGTTAAAGGAATAATATGAAACACAATTGTGTTTAAAAATCTTTTGTTTTAAAACCAACTAATCGGTGAATTTAAACGGATGTAGATATGAATGTATATTTTTAGTTATTCAAATATCATTAGATAGCAATAACCCACATAATGGGCCACGAAGTCGTCACCGTTAGTTTGATTATATCATTAACCGAGTATCGAAAGCCGAGCTGGCCGAATAAAGAGCTAATTCTATTATAATGGACGTTGAACAAGATCTGAAAGGCAGCATAGTTCACGAGCGGCGCTCCTATGCAAACTCACAAACTCGATTGGTTCCGGAGGTGGCGTCAAGGTCGGAACTGATAAATAGAATTCAATACATTCAACAGTCTGCGTGACCGTGCTGGACTGAAGCTGAAGTTGACAATTAATTCAAAGAAATAGCACATCAATTGAATTGCCTTACGTCATCATTCTGTTGATTTCAGTGCAAGTAGGTTAGCCGTTAGTCTCATCCTAATTAGATCTTACGAAGAAATAGAAAATCATGATGTTATAGACGATTGCATCGATAGCTGACTGATTAAAGTCGATGAAGTAGATAACTATGCTATTGTTAACCAGTTCACAGACAAGGTAGACACAAACAAAGGCATGTGAGACATGAGCAAAAAATTCTACCTGCAAGCACATTTGAATTCAAAGGTTCGCGTTACAGAAATTTGATTCTTTTGTCGATGCTTTAAAAAGTATTTTGCTATAGAAAACCTGTCACATTGAATTATCGAGCACCTATAGAGTATCCATAGATACAATGTGAGGTTAGCAAAGATGCCATCACTGCGGAACATTAAAAGTGACCGAACTGCATTCTGAGATCGTAATGTATGAATCATCTTTGGAACTCGCCTCTTGGCACAGGACAGAAAATAATAATAATCTACCTTCCATTACCACATGACCTACAATATGCAGGTGAAGGTATAAGTCGCCTAGCTACCATATGTCGTAAATTAACAGCGCAGTTAACAGCGAATGGGAGCGCACGTCGTAAAGACGTTTCATTTACTATGCTTTATGTGGTATTTCGTAAAAAGAAAGTTTTGTATCATTGATAACGATGATTTATCGGGGAAAACGTTCGACAACATCCGATATATGCGCGAAAGGTTTTGTAATGGGCACAACCATTATGGTGCATTAAGGAGATGGTTATCTTCCGTGTAAGTACATGCGTTTACTTAAATGCCCATCATTGAAAAATACTGACAGAACCGAACTTGTTTGTTGAGATGTACTTTGGAATATTGTACAAATTATTATGATTTGGACATGAAATAGTTAGGATTTCTGTATCTCAGTCACCTTGCACTAGGTGGAATTTATAATATGATTTAGTTACGACGTTGTTACATAAATACGACATGCGACCTCGTGTAAACGGGAATACCAGCGTCCCTGAGACAAAACACACATCGTGACCCAGAATATGAAAATAATCCCGCGTCACCTTGCAACTGCCATCACGGCCAGCGTCGATCTAAAATAAGGCACGCAGGTGTAGACAGCGGACTATTCGAGATGTGTACAATGTGAACTAGACTGAAGATACGTTGTCATTGAAGCGCTTCTATATTGTTGTCAACGTGCTAATGGGCGGCGTATGAAAGGTGTATTGTCACTTGCACAAAAGCTAGCAAACACAGTCGTTGAAAATTTGATGTTAGCTACAACTAACGCCAGCATTCATTTAGTACAAACTCTTAGAAACTCAACTATTTATTCATCCATGGTCAAATTCTTTAGATAAATTCTCCAGAAACCAGTATACACACTTATAAAAATTAGGATAAAGTTTGAAAGGTTGTTTCAAGGTAAACATGGCAAGGTAATAACGGCAGCTGTTGTGAGCCACCATTCAAATAGACAAACGACTCGCCTTGGGAGCTAGATGTTTCACTTTCCTTGATCCTTATAATCGAGAGCAAGAAATAACTGTACCAAATGACCGATGACTCCTCTAAAAACTGTAACAATATATATTTTTGTTTGGAAAGTAATCAAATTGCCCTTTTTTGCTTTGAGAGCAAGGGATAATGTTAGACTTTGACAAAGTATCTGACTAAAATCCATTCGTCCTTCAGTTATTTTGCGTTCCAAGGCCAAGAGAACTGTTTCGAACAATTCCGCAGCCCAAACTGTACCAATCTAAACTGACATTGAAAAGGAACACATGAATAAACTGATATGCGAGCTACGCAAGGAAGTTATTGAGCTCATTGAAAACGTTTCAAACAATAGCTTTGTTGACACTGATATTTAAGGTCGTTTAAATAATAGTCTAATTTCATTAATTAAGAAATATAAATGCTGTGAAACATACCATGAGACATGATTTGCGCAAACATGTTCCACAATAGTTTTGCCAAGAAACTTTAAACCTGCACAAATGTTACGTTGATGAGGTAGGATGAACGCAACTGTATCCAGTATTACAGTTATTTCTAGAGCCCGCAAGCCAATAACTTTTTGCTGAACGCGTGCTTTGGCTTAGTGCGCTTTATGTAGTTATATTGCTTGCCCTCTATTTGTCTTTAGTAAATAACATTTCTGTCAACTGGTTATGATTTATTCATAATTCATACGGAGTGCCAAACTGCATTTATGCGAGCAATTAGGTGCCAGGTAAACTAGCGTTGGCAAGTTCTAGTGCTTAAATCTTTGGGCGGAACGTTCATTCATCATTAGATCAGGTGACTGTCTCATTTTCCGCTTCAATGCCTTTGAAGATTTAGTGCTTAGATCCGTATCTATAAATAATTATAATCGGCTGCGGGTAATTGATGTCAGTAATCTGAAGGGTTCTTATCAATGTCTGAAATGGGTGATCGATGGCAAAATTATATGGCAAGTCCCACATGGTCAGAGGTTAAAGTGTTCATGTTTTCGATCACACTTGTCAAAAAGATTCCGAAGCGTTATATGATACAAAGTTAGGTAATCGTAAAACATAAATATGAAAGTGAATATTTTACGATGGTCGTGTTGTTTGGAAAGGCGCCGATGTTTCTAGTTTCGAGCAATCACTTATCTTCTATGAATATTCAATTAATAAAAATGAACAGATCAAGGAAAGCTCGCCATGTTCGTTGAATTATTTAACAGCGAAACGACACGAATAAATTATGTTTATTACGAACATTTTTGGACCCCGGAATCTTTCTAAATTATAAATGTATCTTTATTGATTCTCATTATTTATCTATTGTTCAAAGACTCAGTTATGTAACTAAATTGAACAATACATCTCATGTATTTTTAGTGCCCAATAAATTAACCTTACTGTGACATGAATTTAAATAAAAGCTTTATTAAAACTTTATATTTTTCTTAATCTTACTTTTATCATCTTAATATAGTCGTTTGAAAGTGATTAAAGTGAAAATAACGATTTTCTCACAGTCAATATTTGGCATTTCACAATTTTATATTAAAATATATCCTCATCAGTGTGACAAAAATTGATGTTATTTACTTTATTGTGCTCATTATTAACACCTTGCTTCATTAAATTTTTATAGTGAGTAGGTGCCTAGTAAAACTGTTAAAATAATATATGAAATATTTTATTAATTTGAATGGAAAGACGTGTTTTTTACGGTTCTATAAAGTTCGTCCCTAAAATTGTATTTTTTTTTTGCAAGTTTTTCATGTATCTACCGCATGATTGCCTGGTTCTCTTCAGAACGTTTATGTATACCCTTTTTTATGGTAGGTGAAAATCATCGAATGACGAAACCCGCTCTTGGGTGGAGCGGGAGACCAGTGTCAGACTCTTACTGACTAAAAAACCTACCCCATTCCTTCCTTGCCTTATTCGTAGAGTCGCGGTAACAGTTTCACACAAACCGGAGGTTCCAGAAGGCTTGTGTATACCCTTGCATTCAATATTTACGTAAAGAATAACATGAAGAAAGAGATGATTGCGGTATGACTAGGAAGACTTCCTTAGGATTTGGCTCAGCGTCGGAAACAATGGGAGGAAATATTCCTTCCATTGTTCCTGGCTTCCATTGTGCCTTTGCTTAACACTAGGACAGTATAGGCTACATACAATAATAATAATAATATTACCCGGATTAAATCACCCTGTTCAATAATTCTTTGTGAAATAAGTGTAAATGTACAGTACAATAAAAAAAAAATACTAAACAAATATAAATGTGATAACGAATGAAATCATCTTTTAATTTTTTTTCCAACTAGCAACGAGTCGTGGTCGCCAAGTGGTTAAAGTACTCGCCTCTCGCATTAAGTTGCAGGTATGAAACCCGGCAAGTGAATGTAATTTTTCCAGTTCATGTTCATTCATATTTTTATTAGGGCATTACTGACACCCTGTGTCTTGGAAAGCATTTAAAGCCGTTAGTCCCGGTTTTATTAGTAAATCTTTGACAGTTGTTACAAGCAGTCAGATGCCAGAATGTCTGAGCAACAGTCTATCCAAGGTGTATCGTGTTGCTCAATAAATTGGCAGTGGAGGTCTGAAAAGCAGTCATCATCATCAGCTTTTTTTTAATTTCCCACTGCTGGGACACAGGCCTCCTCTCTAGGGTATGGGTCGTAATCCACCACGCGGGCCCAGTGCGGATTGGCGGATGTCACATCGTCTTCGAAGTCACGAGGTTTTCCTTTACCGTTTTGAGAGCAGTGGTGAAGAAAAGAATTATACAAAGTAATGCGCCTGGCTGGATTTGAACTCGAGACCTACAACTCGTAAGTCGGAGTAGTTACCACTAGTTACCACTGAGCCACCACTGCTCCCTGTGTGTTGGATAATCAATCGTATCTGTTTAGATTGAAAGCCGACACCAAACTAGTTGGTACAAGGCTAGGAAAATTACGACCAGCCACAGGAACTGTGTATAGGCTGCAGTTACCTAATGACCTTCTGGTCCTGTAAGTATATTCAGATATTTATTATTTCAGACTGAAAGGGCCACGTCGCTGCCGGTCGCTTCCATTCCGGTGCGTCGGCCCTAAGGGTGGTGGTAGCGATAGCCCTATAGGCAGTTCGTTCTGCTAACCTAGTATTGTTTTTTTTTATGGTAGGTAAAAATCATCCAATGACGAAGCCCGCCCTTGGGCGGAGCGGGAAACAGTGTCAGACTCTTACTGACTAAACAACCTACCCCGTTCCTTCCTTGCCTTAATCCCAGAGCCCTGGTGTTACGCTTTCGCATCAACCCTTGGCCCTAAGGGTGGTGGTAGCGATAGCCCTGTAGGCAGTTGCTTATATTGTCTTTATGGATAATCTGCTATTGGTTAGGTTCATTGATTTATATCCTAGTGACAGACAAATACGTTCAAACTATTTGTCAAAATTCTGAAGGCTTAATTCAATAAGTTCGCTTCAGCGTCTAATAAAACTTTTAAAAATTACAGTGCTCTCACTGTACGTGAACGTCAAAACTGCATTAATGTCATCAATGTAAAGGTGTAGGTATGGCCTGCAGATCACTTATGTCAAGTAAAGTGACTGTACGATACGCCTAATCTAGTGCGTAGAATATATATAATAGCAATAGTTAGGTTAGTTAGTTAAGAGTTCATCAAAATGCGGGTCCCGCAGAATTTGTTATTCTTGCTACTTAAGTAATCCGGCACTATATAAAGATAATGTGCCGTAATAAAACGAATTCGAGTGACTGCACAAACGTCAAAACGGAGATCATCGAAGTTCTCCACGTTTAAGATGACTGCTTTCAAGAAATACATATTATTTCCATTGAACAATCCATACTTTCTTCAGCTCGCAATTCCATATTGTATATTCCAACAGACTTTCCCCATCAGCGTTATTACTTAGAACAGTGGGTGCCACATATTGAACCATTGAAGTATGTGCAGCACAGACTTTCACTGTGTAAATCATAAATGCAGTTCAAGGTGCAACACGGTCGTGCTCCGCGACTGCACTATTAGCTAAGATGGCGACCGGTGAGAGGTTATACTCGTGTCAAATGGTATTAAGGTCTGGTTCTTTATTATAACCTAAGTATATATAAATTTATAAAAAGAGAAACTGGCTGACATACGAGTATTAACGCTTAGCCGAAATTACCGGGATTAAAAGCGTGAAATTGCACAACGTTCCCATATATGACGTAGGCGAACACTAAGAGAGGATTTTTCAAAATTTATCTCCTATTCAAATTCTCTCTCCTAGGTCAAATTTGGTATGGAAATACCTAACTTCTTACAGGTACAGCTGCTGGCTGAAGCTAGTATAGGTATATTTATGTATAAAAATAATGTATAAATTCTAGCCGTTTCATCAGTTTCTTTTCGTCTATTATGTCTAACGTGGTAATTGTTAGTTCCCTTAGTAGTTAGGTAACTTTTGATGTTGTTTTTATTTTCATAAAGTACTCGTATATTATGTCTATCTGTGTTCCTTCGCATGGTTGAATTATAGCTGTAGTTGGGTTGGAACTTTTCTGAGAGAAATTTTTGCCTATTTTAGTTTGGGTCTGTGGTTAACTAAAAAATACTTAAGTACACTGAACATTGTGAAAATTATACATAGACTACGTGAAAACTATACCTATTTAAAATTGACAAACTAAAAAACGTTGGGAACCTTAAATTTGATTTGTAAAAGTAAATAGCCTTACAGGTTATTGATATCTCTGTAGGCTTTAAATTCGTTCTATATGGAAATAATATAGATAAGTAAGTAGAATAATTTAAATAATCATGACTAGCGTGACTGTTTTCCTCAATTTCGTTTGACTAATTCAACTATATATAGACATGTAAATGCTGAATATACAATTTCATGCCCGTTAATTAATATATTCAGATGAAGAAATTTCTAATTATTTACAAGCTGTGATTACGAATTTTGATTGACTAACAATTCGTTTCAAAACATCATTGATTGAACACGCGGTTACAAACAAATACTGTTATGTAGTTTTATACAAAAGAAGGTGACAAGACAATTGGTAATTATTTTGATTAATGGTGACTACCAGTGGGCGCTGATGATCGATCCTAACTGTATGTTGATACGATTAGCACAAATTACTCATTCAATTACCCTCTTTATGTCGATGAGTCAAGTAATATGTAAGATATACAGTAGCGGCAGTTGACACTCTATTTTATTCAAGCTTTATATCTGCATAAAATTAATATCATCAGTACTATCACCATTTTCAAAAGCATTATAAACTTTAGGTTTGTTTACGTCTTCAACCGAGTTTGTATGTGTTATTTCTTTAATTTATTCAATATTAGCTTTTCCAAATGAATTCGATTCATAATTATCATATCATCATGGTTTGGCAAGAGGAAAAGTGTCGACTGACTTTCTTTTTATTAATCGGTGTGGGTGCAATGATATCGTCCCGATAGCCTCAATAGTCATATTGACAGCCCAGACAAATTATGACTTCTGAATTTAATATTGATATTGGCCAGATAAATATGAGCTTCGTTAAAAATATATTCGTTGTCTTTATAAGTAATTTTATCAATTTAGAGAGGCAATCCACTTACAGCTTCTATTTACGGGAATTTCAGGGAATCTTTTGGATTGACAATATTATTGCTAATGGAAATTGCCTTTTAACGTATTTCGAATAGGCGTATTAGAATGGGTATCTTTAATTAAGGACTTTGACAAATAAATAGATCTTAATCGAAAATTTAGAAGACACGCGTTTTCTTGTTGAGGCCAATTTTCAATCAGATTTTTTCAAAGTTATTTCAATGCCACACCTAAATAAGCCTTCCATAAGTAAACATATGACAGTCGGTCAATATTTGTTCAAATTGAGGTACGATATGGCGCCGGTTTAATTAGGTAGGCATTCTACGGTTTGTTGGTGTGGTACCGACTGTTGGAATACTAATAGATAGACACACCTGTGAAGGTGGTTCGGTCGGGCCCGATGCCAACCCGCCCACTATAATTTCGATAAACAATAACGTGACCGTTAGACGGCATACATTTAGTTTTATGTTCTGTAAACACAGACACGCCGTGCTCTACACGTTTATACACCTAGAGTATAAAATTGTCTACGAAATTTAAAATTGCGTTCGTATCTTATGATAGCAGAGTGCTGAGATCAACGACCTAAGATATCAGAGAGCAAAAAATATTTTGGGAATGTCGTATACCGCGCTAACAGTGCGCGCGATGGTGTGAACTCTAAAATGCTTACACTCACGTTTGGTATGACGTGTCATTTGAATGTATCCTGATAACTGTCAGGTCCAGTTTAGTACCTGCAAAAAGGATAAAGTGGATGAGTGATGAGGAAATATGTATTTTTAGAATACATTTTAGTACTAATACATATGTTTGCATAAAATTATTTATCCGATTATGGTTTGTATTTAACATATATTATATAACAAAATTGAAAGTGTTTTAATCGATACAAAGCTGTCTGTACAGGTTCTGTATTAAAGAAATGAAATGTGCTCAGAGATTTATAGTACGGATTTCTAAATTTACGTCCAAACGGTAATAAATAACAATCAGTAGAAGCACGTAGGAAACGTACATGTTTTTCTGCATCTTATAAATCAAGCGCAGCTAAAAGAATCATGGCAACGCGAACGGAATTCGGTAAAGGCTACCGATGACGAAAATAATACGACGTTCGTAAAATAAAACTGACGACTTGGTAGAAAAACTTTAATATTATATCTGCCATGGGAACAGGCGGTAGATAGTATATTAGATAGGCAAGCTTACGCGTAGGCGAGCGGATTCGGAGCCGGGTATTTTCATACACCGGAGGCTATTTGTTAAACAGAACATCTTCAGTCTGCTGGCAATGTGGAAACAATGCATTTAACATTGAAAATGTATTCACTCAAATGTTACGACCCGTGTAATAAAATTTATCAAAGAGGGCTTATAAATAGATAGGGATTTCATTGATATTAAATTCTGAAGTGATATTGTTGGGCTAATAGCTTTATTTCCGTGAATTTGGAATATAAATTATTTTAATATGTCACTTGATTTTAAATTCCAGAAGTTATTGAAAGAAAACGTCATAGGTATATAAAAGCAAACAAAGATTCATCGGATTGCTCAACCGCAGACGTCTCAAAAATATACAAAGAATCTTATGAATCATCTATTGATTCTTGACAGCATGATTTTCACGAAATAAATTGCACAAGCAAATTCGCGGACAATCGTTTGGGCGCAGCTACAGTTAACTCATAAATAACTGATTATAACGTAACCTGAGCTCAACAAACTGTATTGTAATGTAACCTACAATGGTTTTTAAAAATACTCCTGCCATAAACCCACTTACTCATGTACGATGGTTTTGCTCTAAATAAAGATTTAGTTACATATGTTTCACAACCTTACGCGCTGTACTTCCTTGTGTAAATAATGATGTCAGAGTATCGTCAGTCAAAGCATACATTATCGAGCCATTGGTAATCGTCAATTCGGTGCTTGACGCATCAAGACGTAAAATTAGTCTTTCCCATAAAACCGGTAACTATCTTTAGCACAAAATCCGTTTTTTTAGTCAATGGCAAGTCATCGATTTTTCAGAGTTGCTGCTTATTTGAACAGCTATCATTTGAGTAGGTATTGTTGAATATCAACGTGGTAGCTCAGCATCGTTAAAGGCTTGTGAGACTCGAACCAATAAAATTCTAAAACCAATGTCTAAAATTATCTGTATTGCTAAACGCCAGTAGTCACGAGCTCAGAGACAAATGAATTCCGATTATGTTCCACATTGTTTCTTCACCGTAACCAATCTTGCGAAAATTCATTACTTACGTCTGGTGTTTCGTTAAAATGTTCTCTTCCGTCTATAATATAACATGATATCCAAAACACGTGCAGTTTATGGGGCTACTGGAAGCTTTAGTTTACGATTAACTGGACCATGCAAGCGATATATCATCATTCGAACACTGAAATATCCACTGGCCGGCCCAGTTGCTCCACCAAGCTGTGAACTTTCAGTTAAATATAGATCACTAGAGTGACAGCCTCTGCTACTTCCGCAATTTTTTCAGCAGTCCAAAATTAAAGTCTTTGATGACTCAGCGATCACTATAATTATGTGGTCTACCATAAGTAATTAGTATTGATCTATTAAAACTATTCGCTTTGATAGATCAATACTAATCACATACATAAAACTAAATTTTGAACCTTTTGAAATTACTTTAGTAACAGATTTATACGTTTAGCAATTAAATGACAGGAGTGTTTGTCGCAATTAAAACTGGATGTAAAAAATACTATTGTGCTCTCGCTTTTATGTCGAGTTGCGTCGTGTGAAGAAGATGTGGAAAGCCAGTCCCGCTCATATTTCATTAAAACCACGTTTCACTTTTGCCTCTCTAAATTGTTGAGACCTGCTAAGCTGGCGCTGTGTGCTTTTACACAAACTTACGTAGATATCTGACCTTCAAATGCCTGTTTTTGTTGAAAATACATCTGTTTTCATTCCATTTTACGATAAATAACAGTCAATTATATAAACAGTAGCCGTGAGATTGAGAGATCATTACAAAAGAAAAGTAAATTCCTTACTAAACAAGCAGCAGATGCTTCAAGTCACGTTGAGTAATGACTGTTAACCTTTAAATCGTGTCAATTAGGTGTAATTTCTACTATTCCAGTCTATACCAATTGCTTCGTACGGTTATGGTTAGTTTTTCGGTTGATAGGTTGGCTATCAAAGATCTTTTTCGTATCATCGAGCGAGTATACGGAGAGACAGGACAATAGCGCGTTCCGCACGAAGGACAACAATGACAAGCTGGTATCAATGCATGTTCCGGTTCCATTTCTCAGCGGTGTCTTGTATACGCACTCAGTAAGTAAAAAAGTAAACTCATTAGCACGAATAACTGATGTACAGCAAGATTAGAGACAGTTAACGGTGCGAAATGTACATAGTTTATTGATTGTGCGCTCTTTAGTTTTTCTCTCTGTCCACCTTGAACACTTACTTCGCATAAATAGCCACACGGTATGCAGTTAGCTTATTAGCAACAGTGGCTGGCGCTAGCACTGAGAGTAACAGTAACATTTAAAGGTCACACTTAGCTACCTCAATTGCGACTTATGTTCCGTATGATTCAATTTGAATGGGTACCAGATATTTGTCCATTGTTTTGATGCCGTCGACCCTGGAGCTACGTTAAATGAGCTCGTTGGAAGTCTATTGTTACATTTTCTCCAGCGTTCGTTCACTTATTCCGTCGTCATAGCTACTGAGTCTGGTCGCGGCTCAGTCTGACTATATCGATCTTGTTTCCAGTTTCTAAGGCAACGGCGGTCTAGCTACGAACATTTTCCCAGGGGCTTGTTGATTTTCTTGTGGACCTTTGTGTAATTGTGATAAGCAAAGGTATATTAGTCATTGTTTTATACTTGTACCACATAAAGTCTGTATTTGGTTGGGTTGGGTCTCCGCTACCTTTTGTAGACAATGTGTTATTTTGAACAAGCGAAACAAAAGCGAGCGGTCAGCTATTCACGCTGCGACAACAATGAGGTGGACTCGTGTGACGCTGGCACGCTTCGTCATTCACTGCATTATAAGAACTTATTTCAAATGCATTTTATTATCTCACAGAGCTTGACATTGAAAGGAATGAAAAATAAAGAAAATTCAGTGGGTTGAAACCAGTTGCGCCAGCGATAGTCATTCTATGAATGAATTTCGTTTCGTTAGCGAAGAATATGTTCAAATATTTATTATTGTCAAACAATGATAATGTGAATGTTGTCTCCTATATTATCCAATAAATATTTTTTTAAAGTGCAAACAATACTTTAATCTTGTTACATTTGCCAAAACTGTTGAATTTAATAGGCATGACGTCCTTTCGTTCTGTCTCACCTTACGTGTTATCATCATCATTGTTTTCATTCCTTTCGGTGTTAATTGCTGAGACTTCTTTGAATAAAATTAGCCAAACGACTCCACCCACCAGTTCTAAATTGGAGTTTTTGGCACTAGCTGCTACATTCATTAGTGATCTATTGTTATGCATGGGCTTGTCACAAAGTAAACAAAGTGCAGATTATGTCATTGTGTGAAGATGCATAAAGCTTTTTATAAACTAGTTACGAGTCATTGTAGAATTACTTGTTTGCCTTCGCAGCCCCCTTTTGTTGTTCGTGTTCTTTGCACATTTCATGTCTTGCCAGCAAAAACACAATTGGTTTGAAGATAACGATCTTGGACTAATTAATGGCGGTTTGCGATCCTTCTAGTTTTATTGTCATTGTGTAATGATGACGCTAATTAATATTTTCATTACATAAATAGTTCTTTGGAGTTGGAATCATTGGTTTGGTAACACCGCTCAAAAATATTTGTGTTTTGTTTTGTATAAATTAATTTATAAAAAAATTATACAGTTTATCGTAAATGGTTATAAACTTTCTATCGTGGTTTTGTACACTTCATGGCACACTTCAATTAGCATAAAGAATTAGCAACCACATGCTAATACGTAGATGGAAAGATGACAATATTAACTTATTTTGGTAGTTTAAAAGTTAAGATGTTGTTTTATCTTCTTAAAATTCAAATTTATTTATCTGTAGTGAACTTTGGGATAGTATTTATTAAAATTACGTAGATTTAGGTAGATAAAACAAATATGATTTAGGTACACGAGAACCAAATGAAATATTTACGATAAAATATTAGCATGTCCACGCAATTCATTGTTATTGTTGTTATCTACAGATAAAAGATATGACGGGGATCGCTAATCACGGCTTATCATAGCCTGCACTCGATCTATCAACGCGGTTAAATAAAGAAAACGCATCATTACCAATTGGTAGCGAATGAATAACTTTATAGAGGAAGGGACTTGTGACTTGGCGATCCAGACATCCTGTGAGCCAAGCGTGTAGCTGCTAGCACTAATAAAAACAAATTCGCAACAACACGATCCATATATGTAACACAATGTGTCGAGTGTAAGAAGTGATCTATTAGTTCTAGTTTTGGTGTGGAAATCTGAGAGTGCCCTGTTTTAGTAAGACGTACCTACGTTTCTCAGAACAGTTAGCACGATTGATGAAGTTTATAAAAAGTTTGATTACGTTACATGCGTGTAGGAATCTAAAGCAGAAATCGGAATCTTTATAGCCACCGTGATGATCTGAGTAACTGCTTATGCAACCGTGGAACTATTTGAAAATAGAAAATTGGAATCATTAGGTTCACGTAATTGATGGACTTGCAAACTTGCTCGCTCTTATATGGGATTGTACAGTCGTTATCGAATGCTTGGCTCCTCCGCTGTTCAATTTGCTTAAAACATCTGATCTCTCGTGACATGCCTTGATTTGTCACAGGATTATTTATGGGAAACGTTGCGTCGCTCACCATAATTTATAATATGACTAATTAGATTTCTGTTTCTGACGCAACTTGGAGGTAATTTGTGACTTTGTGTGTAGTGTATATTTGGCGTACAGTCGTGTTGATGCGATGTGGTAGCGGAAACGTCCTACGCATAGGTATCTGTTTATTAACACTGTTTGGAATCTGACACTGGACGCCTGAATGTTTCGACATTGATAGCACTGCCGAACGTTTGAAATCCCTATATAAACGTATTTTGGATTAGTCATCTTGTGTTTCGCTTGATTACATTGCCTGATTACGAGTATTGCGGAACTAAATGTTACGTCTGCGTTTGAAAGCTGAGAAGATTAACAATCGATTGTACAAATTTCCGAAACAGCTGTTGCATTTGTTATCCATCCAGCTGCCAATTCGGGCGTTTTTTGCTTGGCTCTGTACCCTCTCGGTTCTATTGTGTACGTGAGGGGTCCGAATGAATAACATCCAAAAGACACTGTCCCCCTCGCTAACTCGCTATGACGGCTGCTGGATTTATCTAAACAGATAATCGGTGAAGATAGCTCGTACAACGACACGTGGTTACGTTCGTGCGATAAAGACAGGAACAGTAACTCATTTTATTAGTATGTACTCTTGAATTGAATGCTTCCATACAGTGACATATATACCAAAGTAACAAAATGTGTAACGGTAACTTTATCAAAAATTGATGGAGACGCAAATATACCTATGTTACAGGAGAATTGTTTTGATCAAATTTTGGACAAACATAAAATAGTGTTTACACAAATCGTTAATGTATCTTCGGAAGTTTATTGCCTTTAGCGCGTCGGAAATAATTTTAATGCCTATTTTCTAATTATAATAATAGTAGCAAGTGAGTGTAAGCATTTCGCGTGGGCGATTGGACGGAGACAAGAATAGACGGTGTTGGCATCGGCTGGTTTGCACTCTGTTCGTGAAGTCGTACGATCCTGTCTGTCAGTCTCGATGAAAATCGCTGTTTTTCACGTTAATACACAACACACGTGATTTTTAAAACCGGGCGTGTCAGTGTCACTCACATACCTAGCAATTCTTTTCTAAAACCCAACAGTTTGACTGATGGGTTTATTTGTATTTCTAGGCATATCTTTCACTTCTACGTAATGTATTTAGACGTAAAGAAATTTTGAAAATGCATTTTGATCATTACAGATAATATTGTTCCCGTTCTAATGTTATCTGAACCATAAATAAAGCCGTCAAATTAAGTGAAGTTTTAGAATCATAATATTGTAGTAGAATGCAACGACACAATTGTGTAACGATAAGACAAGGTTGACAGTGGTTGCGCGGGCGCAGTTCCGAACGCACCTGGGTGCAGTAAGTGGGCGGACACTGCGACGCCTACTTATCTACTCTCCGCGTTTTGAAACACACGACGGTACCGAGGAATAATGAGACACGACTCGATAACGAACCGACACGACCGAGATGCAGCCATCCACGATCACCTTCCGAAGACTTAAATTCATGCAATGTACTAACTATTGCTGCCCTTGTCGTATTTTGGTTAGTAAAGATGTGCTAAGGTCTTTTGTAAATAGCATGACTGTGTAGGAGCAGGACAAAAAATGCATCTTTCAGATGAGAGAAAAGTATTGGTAGCTACATTGTATGAATCGGACAGCTGTCACCCATTACAGTGTATTTGAAGATATCTAAAACCATTAATCTATCTATTGATTACACCTACATATCTACATAAAAATTATAGAGATTGAAATGAAGACTGAATTTATATACACTGCTAAATATCAAAACTAAAGAAGTAACAAAAACTCAAAGCTTTGAGTACATGGAATCCTGAAAATGACAGCTGAGTTATCTCTAAAGCCAAAAGAATGAACAAAAAATTAAAACAAATTTCAAAGAGGTGTTACAAAATTAAAACTACATTGGTCATAAGCGTAACATAATTGAACGTTTGACTAGATATCAGAGCAGCCAATAACATTAGAACATGGTTAAAATAGTATTAAAAAATATAAACTTATAATGAAACGGGTAGCAGTAATATTTTGAAGGACAGTTTTAGACATGAGTAGATTAATGTTATGAATAAGTAAGACTTTTTCAAAACAGTGCGACGCACAAGAAAAAACCTTATTAAAAGCATAAAGAATATAATAATATATGTCCACAACTATCACACAACGTCGTCTAGTAATATATCAATAATAATATAATACATGTTTAAAATACCAATACAATACCTAATTACTGTCAGTGCAATTAAGTAATATGTAGGGTCTATAATTTAATACGTCTACGTGCTTAGTGGGATTGTCCACGCTAGAACCGGTCCACTTAAAATGATATTATTGACGTGGGCAAGAGACCAAACATCGAGCTCCTTCTTGTCCCGAGGTCTCGTACGCTGCGGTTTTTACTAGAAACCCAATGAGTAATTCCGTTTTTTTGGTTTGTAGATTTACTTTCACTCAACGATTAGGGTTTTAAGTTTTTCCCCATTAATATTTACTAATATTTTGTAAGGCGTTTTGAAAATAATCGTCTATATATACAAGTCACTAAAGGTTCTTGTAATTTTATTCATATAGGTCACTTAGTTTGAATTCCAAGTATCTCAGTTGCATGTTATGACCAATTAGTCGTAGTTCGTACTTAATTAAAAGTTATTTATTATTCATCACCTCTAAAGAAAACTTGATACTTTGAAGTTGAATTTGCCGGAAACCAGAAACCGATTCAAAAAATTTCTAAAGCCATCAAAAATATGATTTTAATCTTCTTATCTTAATCTTATTACCATTTTAATTGGAGATCTTGAATACAAGTTTGATTGACGCCAAACATTCATTTTAATTTCACGGATGCATTTAATAATATTATATATTTATCGATCTGTGATATTCGTTATAGCTTCATTATTGATTTGATCTATCTTCTAGAGACAGTTTATTGTTTGTGTTGACTGTATGGTGTTGTCGCATTAGGTGGAAAGCTGGTTCGAATGGCTCGGTCGATGCAGGCGCATTGTGATAACGCTTAGAAAGTTTCGTTTCACCGTTAAGTTTATGTTAATTTGAAACCAACTTATCGTGTCGTAGTTCAATATTCAAGGTCATTCGTATTTTATGTCGTTACAATTTACATATGAATTATATTAGACGTAGCTTATTAATTGCGGAAATATTATTTTATGTAATTTATCATGAAGAACAAGCATTTGTGAAAATATTTCCAATTTGTCACAAAGAATTAAAGCATAAAAAGCGTCTTGAAAAATGGATGCTTCTTAATTAATGTTGACATTTAAATTTTACTTCTTAATTCCAAACAGTTTTAACTGTAATTAGTTGGCGTTTATCAAGCACATGACTTGTTTCTGGGACAGGAAACTGCCGAAGGTATTCAACATTCTTCGAGGACATTAAAACGACTAAGTAAATTCGTCTTTTTATGCATTTGATAATTCTTCACCTCGCCCTTATTCAACGTTGAATTTTAATCGCCTCCTAGAATTTTGAATGACTCTGTACTGAGAAATACGACAAGAGCGCGCACCTTGTGCAAAGGAAGTTGGATTCTTAACTATTGGAGTGTAGGCGGACGTAGACACCTTTGTAAACATTTGATACCACGGATGTGGTTGTCGAACATGATACGACGCCAACTCAAGAGCCAACATCGATATAAACGTCCTGCATTATCGGACAATTAATTTTGAAGATTTTTTTTTATGATTTATCCAACGGTGTGGAGAGTTGCAAGCCGACACTTCTGTACCTCGATTTTTGATCGCGTGCCAAAAACGAGCTAACAACGACAAGGAAAAAATAGCCATGTCAAATGTTATGTAACTGATATTATACGTCTACGTAAACATATTTGTGATCAACTACAAGAACTCTACTCTTCAAGACTGGTTTTCTACCAAAAATAACTGGGAGTTGTCAATTTCGATTTCAATTGACTTTGAAGGCAAATAGTCCAATAGAAAGTGTTAGTTTGTTCGTAAAAAAGCTTGCTTATGCTTCTCAGTCAATGAGACCCGTTGTGCAATATTAGCATTTTGTTAAAGTACCTAGTAGAGGTGTAACAGGAAAATATATCAAGCCCTCAAAGTCTATAGAGAAGCTATGGATGTGTTTTGAATTTATCAAGTGTCAATGACCCCGCGAGCAAAAGGTATGCCAAGGTGATAGCACTTCGGCTAATGACAAGGTGAATGTTTCTGATACACTTACTTTACGATGCAATGAAAAGTGTTTGCAAAATCAAATGTATTCTAAATGAACGTCATTCGCTGAAATTAAGCCGATCGTTGAATAAAACATATCCTCAGATTGATTTAATAAACCTGGGTTATGCTCAGTTTGGCATTATTATTCTGAATTAATAGGTTGTTATGCCAAACCGAACATGGGCAAATTGTGAATTATTTAATGTATATCTATGAACTCTGACAATATGTATAGAGTATAAATGAGACGTTTTATGTAAATCACAGATTTTAGAACCAGTTTGGAGCTCGTCCTCACCACTTTCACGCCCGATTTCTAGTGTAACCAGATGCTGGTCGATGTTACTTTTAATATATTTTACGTTAAAAAGCGTCGATGTTTGCAGGTTTTCTCAAAATTATTGAGTTATAGTAATGATGCAACGAATGTTTTTATCGATGTCTGCTAATTAGTATTTAGAAAGTGAGTTATCAGTTTATGTGCAGGTTCGAGGTCGCTGCTTCGTATTTCCTTGTACATTTGACGAGGAAAGCATGTTTGGCATGAGTGCGCCACTGACCTCCTTGCGGAAGACTGATTCCAGTCGTTGGGACGAGTGCGACTCGCCGGGCGACTTTTCCGCGCAGACGCATCTCAAGTTGGTCGCCGCGACATTGACCCGCCATACATGATCGGCCAATGCACCGAGTGTCGCAGGCTCTTTGTTTATATCCTGTAAGGCCTCGAGCCTCGGTCGTTCATTGTCCTCATCCCTGAGTAAGTCATCTAGGTAGCATTACAGCTATCTTCATACATTCTTGCGTGGGTTGGCTAATGACATTGTGTTGCGGAAAACGATCAGAGGTGCGAATGATTAGTATTTAAGGTTACTTCAAGAAAAGCCTTGAAGTTTCGCCAGCTGATATTGTTTTCATAACCGGCATATTTTTGTTTAGTGAGAACTTTGCTATTTGTATAACATTTTATGTTTTTGATTTTCTTATTTTACTTACACTTAAAAACTATTACTGTTTCTACAAAAAATCCAGAGTAAAAAAAATCTTGTTTGTGTAATAAATTGCATTGCTAATGCAGTTTAATTAAGGAACATGAAAGCTGAATGGAAGGACCAAATAAAATAGAATTGAATCAGAAGTACGTGGAGTGTGGTGTCGTAAGTCGTTAATGACATTCCACAGGTAGCGCTGCCGGGGTGCGTCAGAGCATTCGTCACGGACCACCAGCTCACCGCGTAAATAGCGAACGGTCAAAATGCAGTTAGCGCAGACAGCACCTCACCAGTTTCCTGAAATATGGGTTTCATGGTGACGTAAAGTCGGACGCCCGCGCTTTCAGCGGCGCCTGCGCTGGACCCATTTTAGGACATGACTAACGGAAATTCGACTCCTCTCTCTCTGACCCGCTCCCTCCCGTGGGAAGCGGCGTGCGCTCGTCTCGCTCGCGCGAAAAGCTTCAAGAAATCTTTTAATAGTGTCCACGGCCGCGATCTACTTTCAACTAGCGGCGGGAAATGTGCAAGACTGCTTAATTTTTTTTAAATGCGCGGGGTTTTTGAATATTATTTTTTCCATATTTCACTTCATAATAATATTTAGCTATTTTTTTTCCACTAAAAATATAAACAAACTTTTTTTTTGTCTAATGTCAAATTATTTTGATCTCTAAAAATAGATTCATAATCTGATAAATTATATCAGCGCTGGTAATTTATAGGCCAGGTGCAACTAGACGTGGTTGTGTAGTACTGAGCTGGTCGAACAGAAGGAACTTCTGTTTTATCGATCTACAGATAAAATAAGTATTTTTTGTAAATACTTGTACACAAACATGAGTCACGCTCGAACAAGATAAGGTTTTCCTGACAGTATTATTTTTATTACAACTGGGTATGCCGCACAGAATAAAGTTTACGTTTACCTACCCCACGTTACGTGTGTCATCATCATCGTGTGAGGTGTGTAAAACTGACCTTTTTCTGTTGTTTCTCCCAAGCCGGGTCTAGCAGACCCTCGCGCTCCCACTCCTCCTCCTGTTCCATATACCCATCCGCCCCGTACTGTCCATCATAGTGATTTCCCATCACCCCGTTGTCCATCATCATGGTCACCGCACTGACCGTCGATTTCGATGTTCGTTCGAGCCTATGACCGCGAACTCGCGTGTGTTGGTTCGTACCGCGCACTGCAACAAGCAGCCGGCCGCGCGCCCGCTGCAAGAAGACTGGCGCACGAGCGCTCCCAGCGGCGGCGTGAAGAACTTTCCAATCACGTTTCGTTACACGTACGCAACTGTCAAAGTTAACCGCAGCGAGAAACGGAACGACTTGGAATATTATATTGCAAATACATAAGCGACTCCTGGTGGAATAAACTTTGCATAACCTACTTTATTTTTACTCGACTTCTCATTTGTATTGGAGAGTTACGTATTTAGCGATTCTGTAAATAGTGTACAGGCGTTATAATGCGTGGGCAAGCTTGTTATTATTTAGTGCTAATTTGCTTCGGCTACAGACATTTTATGGCGGGGATATTTAAAATCTATCGAGTCATTTTGGACAGGGCTCACAAAACTAGTAAACCTGCATTATTGTGTAGGTATGGCAAAAAAACAGAGAAGTATAGTTACCGTTCAAAACCAATAGACCTTTTTTTTTTCTAGTGGGACGTTCTTCTTTACTGTCAATCACTTAACCCCATCGAAAGAATATTATATTTTTACTTAGGTGGAATTTTCAAACTTATCATTCTTTTTGTTTTTAAGATTATAAGGAAAATGAATACTATTATTCAAGGACTATAATACTTATTTATGATTAATATTTTTTTTTAAATGATGCTTTTCTTTTTTTTTGCGTGTCACAGTGGACAAAATAGAAGTTACCTACTCTTTATTGTATTAGGTAGATACACCATAAATACGTTTGTTGTAATGATTTATGGTCGATAGAAAGAATGTCTTTAGTATGTCCTATTCAGATAACAATTTATCGTTTTTAGTAAACAGAGTTTGTTTAGATATTCGTATCATCGTTATTTATTTTGGTTACTTACATACCAATTACTACCAACCGCTTTTTTGTTTTTTTTTTTTGGCTTTGATACTAAAGCTTTTAAGCCATGTATTCGTATGAGTAATTAATTTGTTTACCATTAGAATGTGGATGTAGACATTCTTTCCTTAGATATCTTGATAATCCAGTCAAAATAGACATTCCAGTTCGTAGCGATCTAAAGTCACGATATCTCGAAAGCGATGCTTTGTAGAAGAGAAGTGTTGAAATCCTTTTTGTAGACAATTTCACGATCTACAAACTTTGTCTGAACCATATTTCGATAGCTCTCGTTATTTCAGAGATATACGCAAATAACGCAAATTCGTGACCTTTGACCTCGAATAAAAAACAACGCACAAGCGGGACCGATGGGGACTTTTGACATATCATTTGTAATGACGTATTCAAGGCCTGCACAAAAATCCAGCTTGTTGGGAATTAATGCAAACTGAAATCATAATTTATTCTATTTTGACTGGACTAGGAGATGAAACACCGAAACAAACTCAGAGGAACCATGTTATGGTCTTTTGAGTTATATTTGATAACAAGAACGACGAAGCATATGTCAGCTAATAAAAAAATTGCGGCATCAGCAATTGTAAAATTAAAAATAAATAATCTGTAATTGTACTTGTCTGTCTGTTTGGGTTCTAGTGACCTTACGCAGGCATTAGGCCCCAGTCACGGTAATATTCCCAGTTTCTCTAAAATGATTATACTCTGGCTACTACTAACAGCTTTTGTTTTTATTCGTTTGACCGGGAAGAAGTACCAATCAAATATACATACACACTCACAATCTTACGCCTATATGTATATGTATATAATCATCATCATCTTAGCGCCAGTCCCGGTTACTAACCTTGGCTATTCACCTCGGTGCCCGGGGTCCGCTTTCCCTCTTAAAAGCTTCTCGCTTGGTATATATGTATATAATATTAGTGTGATTTAAAAATGTCTCATCATCATCATCATCATCATCAGCCTTTTAATGTTCCCACTGCTGGGACTCAGGCCTCCTCTCTAAAAGAGGGAATGGGCCGTAATCTACCACGCGGGCCTAGTGCGGGTTGGTAGATGTCACATGTCTTCGTATTTTTGGTTCTAGGACATGCCGGTTTCCTCACGATGTTTTCCTTCACCGTTTTGAGAGCAGTGGTGATGAAATAAATTACACAAAGTAATGCGCCTGGCTGGGACTCGTAAGTCGAGGCCGTTACCACTTGGCCACCACTGCCCCAAAAAAAATGTCTCTTAGTAACCATAAAATGTTCTGGACTAATGGCACAGTTCGGTGTACATATTATCATATTTTATTTATATTATAGTCCACCAATCTTATTTTTAAGGGTAATAGTAAATTATGAATTTTGTTTTACTTATATTCATTTTCAGACCCACTATAGGCATTAAAACCATCAAGCATTGTGCTATATTTATTTTATGTTCATCATCATAATCTTTTTGTCCTTGTACCGGCCCAACACATTTTTCCTTCCATTCTCCCGTCATCAGTCACTATATTACTAACTCCCTTTTCTTTCATATCACATCTCACATAATCCATTCATCTTTTCTTTAAGAATACCTAAACATTTTATTGTTGATTATTTAAGAAAAACTCCGTATGCAATAGAAAAAATAGTGCAATATCTATATGAAAGTACGAAGAAGTAATTTCATATAAATACATATTTGTATATATACCCCATATACAAATAATAAAACTAAGTATAAAATACACAAAAAAATTTATTCACCACATAAAATTTCATTGGATAATAATCTTGCTTTGCTCTTGCAAAATAACAGTTATAATTTATAATTTTATATTTTTTGAAGATCCCACATATTAACATACTTATAGCAACATTCACGATCACAGGAAGGTTAAAATTTTGGAATAGAAAACTTATTTAACCATCGAAGAACTTGACACGTCAATATTTGGTGTTTCTACAAATTAAACCTATAGATACATACATGAGTATTATATAAAGTAAAACTTATAAGAATTCGGGTAACATGCATTACATATTTGTATGACATCCACTGATTGTTATATACCGGCGAACCATCCTTAGAAGCTTTGAGCAAAGTTACAACTAAACATTATAAAATTATTGACAATAGAAGACTTTACCATCATGTATAATTTTCATAAGTATAAAAATTTTACCGACAATTCAACGTGATTTCATCGCCAGAACGTTAGAAACGTTTGAATTTAGGCTAAATATTTATTTATATATTAACACCTATTTTATTAGACGATTCATTAAGATTCAGAAGACCCATTTCATATATATTTATATATATTATTATTATTTAGAATATAGACGACGAGTGCGCTCATGAATGGAACTTGGCACTGAGGCTGGGATTATGCTAACATTTGTAAACATGTAAAGACGTCCTAACAGAAGATATTAGAAACGAGTTCATTCTTACCGCGTACCTACGATCATACAGAAATAGAACAAGACAGTGGAGATGAATTGAAAAATGTAAGTGAAACGTACAAAACAGCAAATGATCCGGACGCATAACTCCATCGGGTTATTAATAAGAACTACTTTTATTTAAAAGTGATTCGTTCCGACTCACTAGCATAAATATATGATTCAGGAATGTGTTCCCGAGATAGATATAAGATACATTTAAACGCGCTAAATAAAATATCTCGATAGACAATAAGCGAAATGGGTCTCAAAGATTCCGTACAAGATAGAAGGATAAAAAATACTTAAACACTTGGTTCAGAAGTCTTCACTTTAACAATTATTAACACAAAGTAGATACACTTACCTAGGTGAGACTGAGTAGAAGATAGGTATTTCTAGTTATATAAACTATATCTATGCAGTCTGTATGTGTTATCATAAGTTAAACTTATCCTAAGCACAGACTGCACAATTCAGTTTTCCACAGAGCATCACGATTATTACACGAACTGACATCGTTCACATAGAAGTACATATTCGAGACAAACACAATAGTTATGTGATGCGTCATTTACACTTGGTCGTTGGCCAAATTCGGCTATCGAATGCAAACTAAACCTAGGATAGACACCCTGCTATATTACCTACATACATTTACCGATTACAAGGCGTTACGTAACCGATATATATCGTGACCATTACACCATATATCATATATCGAATATTTTAGATCACTTAGGTACATATACATTCTATACTTACGTTATTCCATCGAACACAGATAGGGGCGAATTACGAACGAAACGACCAAATGTAATGGAGACATGTGTATACAGACTATTATAATATATTAAACATACACTCGGATAAATATGTTTTTCTACTATATTTGATCAACGGTTATCTATTATATGAACAATAAGGGTGTAGTTTCACGACATTATACAATTAGAATTGAAATTAATTTAGTGATCAAATTAAAATTTTGTTCGTGGATTAAAATTGTGCAATGAATATTTGTCACCAATTTTGTTAAAAGACATCGAGGATAGTAAAAATAAGTACATATTTGTATATTAATATTATTGCCATACGTGCCCATTTTGATATAAACTTTCGCATTATATATTTTACGCTTTCCATAAAAGTTAAAATATGCTTAATATATAGGAATCATAGAAAAAATTGGTGACAACATTTCATGAATTATTTTCTTCTATCGTAAATACAACAACAGTATACAATACATACAGGTAGGTATAACATTCTATACACTTCAGAAGGCAATAAATAGCATTATCTATGATAATATTTTGAAACATCTCAAGAGCGAGACTTAGGTATACAGTGGTTTTTATACTGAACTTTATTCTACGGATAACTGTTTCATACAAATTATAGGAATTGTACATTTTGCACAAATTACTGCATTTTGTGAACATTCGTATATTTTTATCAAGTTTTATATACTGTACAACTTTGAATAACATGTTCAGGTCCAGATTTCAGTCATTTGCTAGAATCACGTATTATTTGAGTAAGATGGTTATAACAAGTGACACTCATCACTACATATTTTTAATATTTGATCACGTTTAATATGTTTTTTTTACTACACATGATATATTTGGGTCATATTGACATACTCTCATGATAGATCACAGAAGGGAAACATTAATACGTGCTATATAACATGGATATAAACAATATTTTGATGTATAATTTTCTTTGCCAGACGATGAACGATTTATCCGCAATTTTTGGTACCAAAAATAGAGATGATTATGTTGAACACATCTAGCTAGATGTAAAAAATATAGGTATCAATGAACAACAACAAGGGGTAGGTATCCGAGAAGTGTACAAATATTTCTCGTACCTCTACAGTACTCGAGTACATCTATAACAATAATACTTTTAGAAGGCGTCAACATACCACATTATAAGAAGGACCCAGCCCAGTCACTCTTCATAATCTATCTAATACACTGATATTTCTCACAGCTCCATGTTTTATATACCATAGTCGAAACTTTCGAATTCCGAAAACCTCGAGTCCTGTTTCTGCAGCCGCTGCTGGCAGGCCTCGATGTAGCTGTCCTGGATCCGGTACATGCCCGAGTTGGCCTGGTACATCAGCGTCTCCAGGATGCGCTCGTTCTTGATGGCCTTCGACGGGAGCACCACTTTTATCAACTCTTGCGGTGAGATCCTGTACAGCTTCAGGTCTCTAGCTAATCTTTCCATTGTGCATTTAAATTCATTTTTGGCATCAGTCTTATTGGCGGACTTGGCTTTGATTTTATTCCGGGCCCAGCTGAGCATCGCCTCGAACTTCCTCACCTCGGGAACCTCGAGGTTCCTGCACATGATCATCTGCACCATGGACTCGGATAAGTTCAGGAACTCCGGAGTCTGGAACAGGGCGTAGGCTCGCTGCTCGATAAATGCCAGAATCATGTTGACCAATTCCGAGGCTGACGTGTATCGCCAGTAGTAATTCTCTAATGATATGAGCATCGTGCATACCACTTCTATTCTAAGAAACTGTTTAGCATGATGGAAACACGCTTGTAACAACTCAGGCAGGTCGTAGTGCTCGGCGGCGCAGATGAGGCCTGGGATGGACGCGCAGGTCAGCGGGCAGCTGCCGGTGTGCAGGTAGTCGAGCAGGATGCGGAATGTTTCAGGATCAAACTCGATTATTGAAAACTGAAAACAAAACGTGATTTATAGTAGAATAATTGTGTTCTATTTTTAAATGAGGAAATTAAAAAATAGAAGTGAAAAATTTTTGTTGATGTTTACCTCAGTTTGTGCCAGTTTAGCGCGATCAACTTTTTGTGCGTCGGCGCACACAGATAGTCGGGGTACTGCAAGTGCTGCATTTTTGTCTTTTTCTTTATCTTTTCCTTCTTTATCTGTAAATAATATTTTTAAATAAGTAATATTTTATATTTCAGAAAACCAGTTGAATGATATCAATATTATCAAAAGTGGCGATACATGTTCCACTAAGATTTATTTAAGACGCTTTGACATCATTATTGTGTTCTGGAATGCGACCACATTTTGTTTTTATATTTTGAATAACAAGCAATAGATATGCCTAGTTGTTGTATAACACAATGTTCTTTACTTGGGCGAATACAAATAGAATCGGATATACAGGATAATTATGGCGATATAATATATCGCCATAATTATCCTGTATAATATTATTATATTATAATTACTAATAGACCTAATACTAATAGGTAGGCATATACTAATAGGATTGGGGGAGGCCTATGCCTAGCAGTGGGTGTCGGTCGGCTGACATGATGATGATGATGATGATTAATAATAGGCATATTCCTTTTAATATTTACGAAATATTAAAATAAACTGAAAAGACACAGAACGGGCTTTGGAAAGCTGATCATTATATGTATAGTAGGTACATTGTATCAATTTGTTACAAACGTGGCATTTGGCTTTTAACCTGATGACATATATCGAGTTGTTCGCTAAGATGATTCAGTGATGAAAATCATTGTGAATGAAAATAGAAACTACCAAGTAGGTATTTTGTGAATATTTCAAGAGCCTACGAGTACCTATAGCTGTTAATGATATCGAGCAATAAAAGAATCGCGTTAGTTGTATGAGAGCCCCTTTTTAAATATTTATTTCTTATTGTTTTTTGTACTTGATGTCATAGGGGCAACAGAAATACCTAATTTGTGTAGTGTAACTATCGCGGTTCTTGATATACAGCCTGGTGATAGACAGACGGACAGACAGTGAAGTCTGTAGTAATAGGGCCCAGTTTTTACTCTGTTTAAAGTTTAATCAAAATTTATTTTTTCAATTCTGCCTGAGCAGTGGCGAAAGGAAAAAGATGGTAAATGGATGAAAAAAAAGAAAAGTTTTCTTTTTTTTTAAATTTAACTATGACTCATATGGTAGATACATTTTTTTCATTGTTTAAAGGTTCGCGCTTGACCACTATCTCACCTGCCCGCCTAACCAAGTTACAACCGTTTCATGACGAGTCTTTTTCAACAATCGCAACTCCTCGATGTAAGTATTAATTTTTGATACATTAGAGGTCATTGACGTTCCTATTCTTATGTTAAACAAACGCATAGTACCTACTAGTGACATGCCCCCAGCCCGCCGTGATGGTGCCGAGCCGGGAGAAGGCGCGCTTCACCATGGCATAGTACAAGTGAGGTGACTTACTGGAACAGTCCTGGGAGCTGGCCCACTTCTTCTTGTCGTCCGCGTTGAGCTGCGAGTGCTGCTTGCGGATGGAGCGCCCCCAGCCCGCCGTGATGGTGCCGAGTCGGGAGAAGGCGCGCTTCACCATCGGTGAACTCGGAACACTTTTTGGCCTGAAAGTAAACATGACAATTAAGTACTAAAGTCCTCTAGGTTGCTATCTACATATGCACCCTTAAATTTTGGTCTCTTTGATCCCTTGGACGATCGATTCGGTACATAAAAGACTATCGATTGGTAAAATTACAATAAAAAAAGTGCTTTCTTATTAAAACTCGAATTAATTTACGCACGATCGAAATTGATTAAGTAAACGTCAGCTGGGTCAGTTCAATGACCTATAGGTAGTTAGTACACAACGACCAACAGTTGTCGGTAAGTAGTTACCTAGGAGGTCATTGACTAGTTTACTTAAAGAAATTAATGTTGTAAATGCGAGATTTAGGGCGGCTTGCACATCTCAGTTAAATCTAGATTTAGTGTGATTTAAACTCGACTTAAGCTTAAATCGAACTTAACGCATTGCACGACATCGGTTTAGCGTAAAGCTAGACTTAAAGAAATGTCAAATTTAAACCGGCATGGTAGGCGGTTTAAATTGCTAAATCTAGATTTTGTGACATAAACAATCAGTTGCATCAAGGATCTTATATCTCTATCCTACGGATAGTCTGGATTGATGACGAAGCAATATTGCAAACTCTTTATCAGCAAACAGCATGCTAACATGGAGTGTAGTCAAGGTCAGTTAACAAAGTCGTAAAGGTAACAGTTTGTACGAGTTTGTTACACTCAAGAACTCTCCTTTCCATTTTTAGGCCAATTTTTGCCAATACTTCTAAAGTTACAACGTGCGCACTATTGACCAAACTTTTTGCGACACTAAAAACTTCTGCTAAATGTCACCCGGTCCCCGTCTTACCTCGCTACCACATTTCTTAACCCATCTTCCTTTAAATTATTGTTTTCTCACTACTTTTAATTTTTTCATCACTACTGTTCTCAAAATGGTGTAGGAAAAACAATCACAAATCCGCACTGGACCAGAGTGGTGGATTATAGCCCATTCCTTCTCTTAGAGAGGAATCCTGTATCCCGGCAGTGGAACATTAAGAAGGCTGAACGTCGTCTATGTAATTATTGTACTAATAGCATATTGAACTTCTTTAGGACAGAGCTCAGAATTTTACAGCATGCACCATGGCGCGAATACCATTGCGTTATTAAGTGGATATCTATCTATATTGATATATACCTATTTATAATATCTATATCAAAAACATCTCGAACTTGTTTAGAGCAAAATTGTCCTGTAATACGTAGTTAGTGTATGGTCATACTAGATGAATGAGATAAAAAACCCATTTTTTAACTTTACTCTTCAGAACTTTTTTGAGGTAGTCGTAAGCTTTCCAGTCACTCCTTTATAAAATCCTTGGTTTTTTATATTTGAAACGTTCCATACCTCCAAAAAAGTTGTAAAATATCCAGCACAATTATGAAACATGGAACGCAAATGAATGAACGAAAAGAATGAAACGTGTTAAGCTAGGTTTTGTTAAGTCGAGTAGATTTCAGCATTAGCAAGACGCTACTAATACAGTTTAAGCTAAGTCGAGCTTAATGACTAATGCGACTTTAACAAAATCTAGTTTTAAGAGCAAGTCGTGCAAGCCGCCCTTAGAAAAAAACTACTTTTTGTTTTATCTACACAACAGAAGCTTGGTCGCTAATATGAATTTTTAACTCTAAGCAGTGAGTTGTCAAAAAAGTTATAAAATTGAAAAAAAATGTGACTTACCTAGGAGACTCAATATCTGGCACTTGCAAGAAGTTGCTACTCTTTTGCCTGGAAGGAGTAGGAGACAACAGAGTGGGGGCTGGTCGCGCCAGCAGCTCAGCGACCGGGACTTGTGGAGACCCGAAGCCCGTTTGTATGCCGTATAGCATCTCTTGGAAAACCCTGTAACAATAATTGCAAAAAATATATATTTCGTTCCAAAAACAAGACAAAAACGATAATTGCCCCTAGGCAAGTCACAATCGTTTCGTTTAGAGTGAACGCTTGTAGATAGTCAATTCCTTTGTTGAGATGACAAAACAAGGGAATTGGGGGCGTGGTCAACTACAAGCGCTAACTCTAAACGATACGATTGTAACTTGGCTAGGGGGGCTGGTACACAGGTCAAGGAAAAGTTTTTAGAAATGCTGATAGAGTAAGTGCGTTTAGTGGACCGTCGTGGTGTAAACTGGAATTAACATTATGGTTTATACAATGTAACCCAATCCAGCTGTTAGTCAAAAGTCAAACTTCATTTCGTTTTCCTACAATTCTGTTTGTCGTGTTACTTTATTGTGATTTTATTTGAAACCATGTCGAAAATAGGGTATATATTTACACAATTTCCACCAAGGAAATGATACCTATTTAAAGTCTTGAGCCCCAAGCGAACGCACACCAATGTGTCTCTATTATGAACTTTTTATCAATATATAGTATCAACTTTTACAGTTTTTAGTTAAGATAAAAAGTGGCAAATCATACCTTTATTGATCTAATGCCCCTCGACCACGGCGACTTTTTGTAGCGATGCTATAGCGCATTCGCATCGAGACAGACGCGACTCTGTAGCGTGTCGGCATCTTTTCTATAGCACGTTGCAAATGCGCAAACGTTCTTTAGTAGTAATGCGTTAGTAGTGACGCTGTCGCACTTTCACGAACCACACGACAGCTACAAAAAGTCACCGCGGTGGGCGAGAGGCCTAAGCCAATTCACGGAACTTGTGTTCATTTGTCTAAATATTTCTGGACCGTGAAAAGCTGTCCACTCAAAACAAGAATAGTACAGGACATATCTGTCAAATATCATAATTAAATTTGGATGAAAATAACAAAAGAATGTAGGACACAGAGCTACCACAGCAAAAAAACAGTTAATTGTATTTTGTTCAAAGAAAGATTTAACCAGGAAGGAAGTTACATATTACGCGGGGTCGATAACTTGGTGGTACGGTTCTGATGGTTACGGCGAGCCACCCATTGCTCATCGTCCGCAAGTCTACGCCTATATAAGTGAAATGACCAGCTAGATAGATAGATATACTCTTTATTGTAGGTACAACAACTTGGTACATTAGGACAATTAAAATTACTACGGTGTTACAATGGGCGGTCTTATCAATAAAATCGATTTTTTACAGACAACCTTTGGTTGAATTTGACAGAGGAGAAAGATACACGGGTATTTAATACGGTCGGGTAAGTAATATGACGAAAAAAATCAGACGCAATTTGTCATTAATAAAGCATAATCACCTGCTACGCACTCCAAGAATGGCTCTCACACCAATGAACTTGGTCTTCTGCTTGGATTGTCCCACGAGGAAGACAACATCGAACAGCTGGGCATTCTGTGCCATATTCAGTTCACTATTGAGGAACACTCTCGTGAAGTCCTTGGCGAGCTGATCGTAGTCCTCGAACTGGTCCCGCACCGAGTCCAGGAGAGGTGACGATGGTCGCATGTGACCTATTGGACGCCATGAACCTGAAGCAAAAAAAGTATTTTGATTTATTTAAAGAAAGTTACATCTTTATGAAGTGATGTAGCAATTTATCTACATCTACACTAATATAATAAAGAGGTAAATTTGTTTTTTTGTTTGTAGGAGGTAATCTCTGGAACTACTGATCCGATTGGAAAAAAAATTAGCAACAATAGAAAGTTGCTTTACTCCTGAGTGACATAGGCTATATTTTATGTACGCGGGCGAAGCCGCTGACAAAAGCTAGCTAATATTTTTCTTCTTCTCTTCATAATCGGGCACTCTTGTCAAAGTGGTCGCTGCGCACCGTCGTCGTTTGCCACTAAGGAATGTGTTATTGGAAAGCGATATTCAATAAATAGTTCGAAACGATAATCAAGAATAATTCGTTGAACGTGTTCCAACTGAATAAGATTGGTATTTTGATTATTATACATACAATTTGTAATAGCTAATGTAACGTGGGTCTTCGAATTCTGTTGTTTTCATTGTATCAGGTTCGGTACATTTGTAAACAAATTGCCTAGTGTGAGTTTGTTCTACGCTAACGCGATCGACGCGTATGTGACGTTCGGCGCTCCGATTGGCTCGCTCTAAGCTCTTTATCCAATCAGAGAGCCGATCGTTCTAAACGTCTCGATCACGTTAACGTAAAAACAACTCACACTCAGCACACATGTCAAAGAAAATAATACAGAATAAGAATACTGAAAGAATTGTAAATCTAATTTAAATTAGAATCTTTACCTCTTCGGTATGGTTTTGGTATCTGTCCAGTTTCGGCATGGTTCTGCAAGTTAGCAACAATATCTTCTAGCATCTGACTGCGAGTTCTTTCTTGCATTCTTGCGAATTTGGGTGCGGAGTATGAAGCCCTTTCTCCGTTTACTATCTTGGTCAGCAACCACTCCCTGAAAAAAAATGGTGCATGCGACCTAAGAAAACCCAAATGGTTTTTTTAACTAACATTAATAAATGTTTCCAGTTTTATTTTTGTTTTGACTTAACACGATACGACGATATTAAATCGTCAGTGACGATTCGGACATACACTTTTCAGGTCAGCTTTAACACATGTGTTACATAAGATCTTAAACATAATTTTATAAGTGCACGTGGACCCTGTCGAGCACAGCAATTGTATAAAATTAAGTAGGTTAGCAGTACGAGTAAAAATAATAATAATATGGGATAAAAAGCGTCATCAAGACTATTTTAGACTTTGAGGCGGCATCTCTCTTTTCTTTACATTACATTATAAGACTTTTTTATCTGACTGTACTAAAAAACTTCAGTGAATTTGGTGTTGTCCGAATCGTCACGAAAAAAATTATTAAAAAAAAAATTGGTTCCCTGTAAAGTCGGTATACGGGCGAAAGTTTTACGTGACAATGACTTTGAGTGGTAAAATAATTTTAATGTGAATATTCATTCGTATAGTAGGAAGAAGGATGAAATAATAGTAACTAACACTCTCTCTCTCTCGCTCTTAGGCGGGCTAACTGTGCTCGAGTGGAAGGGACGCGTGCCTTTCACTTTTTATGTCTGTCTCTCTCGCTCTTAGGCGGGCTAACTGTGCTCGAGTGGAAGGGACGCGTGCCTTTCACTTTTTATGTCTGTCTCTCTCGCTCTTAGGCGGGCTAACCATGCCCGAGTGGAAGGGACGCGTGCCTCTCACTCGCTCTCATTGTGAGCGCATAACGTGAGCGGAGCGTAACGCAGTTTCTTGAAGTGTCACCCGGCAAACTAATTTATAAGACGTTGTCACGTCAATAAAATGTGTTGATAAGGATACAGTGTCCGACAATATTGAGTCCGAATCGTCAGGAAGTCTCTATTTATACATCTCTATTGTCTCTATTTATATATCTCTATTGACTCTATTTATATATCTCTATTGTCACTATTTATATTTTAGTATTGGTAGATTGGAGGTAAATATGAGGAATCGGGTACAACTTAAGTTAAACTCAAAACAGGCTATATTAATTTCACCTTTCGTAATGTGGACTTTGTAAAACAAATATCAGTTACATCCGATCCTCATATCATCTCATCGCGAACTTTCGTCTACATCTCGCATATATTCACTGCGGTCAATTATAACTTTATTTAACCAAAGCAAGTTCTCAGTAAAACTAATTGTAATAGTTTCGCTCCGGTTCTAAAGGAACGATTTAAATTTCAGTTCTAATATCGGCACAAACTACATGTTTGCAAGGTAGATTTAGTTTTGAGTTAAATTTAACCGATTCATGGCTTTAACCAAAGCTATGGACGTAATAATAAATAATAATAATAATGATTTATTTGTATTTTAGATAATTTTACAATAATAAATACTTCTGCCAAACTGCATAGCAATTTGTTGGCAAACGTAGTTCCCGTGTTGTTTTACTATTTACGATGTAAATATGGTCATTAATTTCATTTTCGTCCAATTCAATTTATAATTTAATTTACATGACATAAATACACAATGTATGTGTATGAAAATTAAATGTATGATTGTGTACTGGTAAACAAGAGTATTGCATCCAGTGACAGAAAGAGATAGTGGTATTTTTATTCTATAGCTTCGTTTATTTCTAAAATTGGAATTATAACAATTTTAGGACCCGATAAATGGAACTGATGTTATGGTTTATACATACCGTTTTTAACAAAGATGAAATCAGAATGGCTATATGGATCATTTGCTTTCCAAACTATTTATATTCCGATCAACACATAATTAGCCCTTTGGCTACCATCATCTTGTTCTCCTAATCCCAACTCATATAGTTCGTTTTTTAATCCTAGACTACGATTTGACAACTTAAAATGTCAAACTCTAGAAAATTGGTAACATATTTCTAGAGTATGACATTCTGAGTTGTCAAATCGTAGTCTAGAATTAAAAAACGAACTATATCGTGATGTCGGTAGGTATCTTACCTGAACATAGGACCCTTGTCAAAGACGCTTTGCTCCCACAGGTAAGGCTTATACGCCCCCACTTCATCTCGAGTGACGACTGACACCTCGTATCGCGTTGGGCGACGCTTGATCTTAGCTGATACTCGGACTGTGAATGATTAAATTAGTCGATTAAAAAGGTTACTGATGAGTGCTCGATTATTTTAATCTCGTAAGTCTAATTTTATGACAAAGATATTTAGACATTTCACCCACTGACCCAAAATTTTGAAGTGACAATTATACAAAATTTTTAATTTAAATAGTCTTAAACACAGTATCCTACTACTATTATAAAGGCGAAAGTTTGTAAGTATGGATGTATGGATGTTTGTTACTCTTTCACGTAAAAACTACTGAATGGATTTGAATGAAATTTGGCACAGGCATAGGATACACTCCGGAATAGCACATAGGCTACTTTTTATCCCGGAAACCCCTAACTCACGCGGGCGAAGCCGCGGGCAAAAGCTAGTTAAAATATATTTTTGACTTAAATTTAGGCATAGGCAATCTTGCTTTAAATAATTTAGCTGAAAACATTACATTGGTACACTTTTTAGGGTTTATAGTTTCGCCATGTCTGTCTGTCTGTCTGTCCGTCCGCGGATAATTTCAGCGACCGTTAGCACTAGAAAGCTGAAATTTGGTATCAATATGTACAATAACCGACACAACAACAATAATTAATAATTTAATATAATTTAACAATAACAATGCGAAGACGAAATCCGGAGACGTTGCGCTATGACGAGATCCTCAGTGGAAAAACTCACAAAAATTTGGAAAGACCGTAGAATAACCAAAAACACTAAGGTTCGATTAATGAAATGCTTGGTTTTTCCTATTTTTCTATATGGAGCTGAGACGTGGACGCTGAGGATGCAGGACCGTCGCAAGATTGACGCACTGGAAATGTGGTGCTGGAGACGCATGCTTCGAATCCCATGGACCGCACACCGAACCAATATATCGATCCTCAAAGAACTCAATATCAGAGAGAGATTATCGTCGTCTGTGCAAATACGAATTCTCAAGTTCTTCGGGCATATCACCCGTAACGAGGACTCAATGGAGCGACTGGTAGTGCAAGGGAAAGTTGAGGGCAAAAGATCACGTGGACGCTCTCCAACACGGTGGACAGACCTCATCAAATCGGTGACGCATTGCAGCGTCAACGAAAACTCCCAAGCCGCCAAACATAGAACTTCATGGCGTCGCATCGCGAGAGATGCGGTGGCGCAGGACTCGACCGACACATGACCACGACCACTCTGTCAAGAGTGCACGACTAAGATGTACAATAACCATGTCGACAAAGTGCATAAACAAAAAGTAGTAAAAAATATTTTAATAGGGTACCTCCCCTATACGTAAAGTGGAAAGTGATTTTTTTTTTCATTTCTACCTTAACATGTGATATATTGTTGGAAAGTTCTTTCAAATAAAAATACAAAAAGAAAAAAATCGGTTCACGCAATTCAAAATTACCGCCGGGTACAGCGCTATCTCTCGGGAAATTGGGTTACTAATTTTTACATGGGCTACTGGGTTCTGTTACATTGTGAGAAATTTGTGGCGGACAGGAAACTACGGAACCCTACACTGAGCGTGACCCGCCAAGCTCTTGTCCGATTTATTTATTATACTGTTAGAGGCCTAGTGAAGAAACGCCAGCAAGGAGGTTCACAAGCGGTGGCGGCAATCATAGATAAGTTCGTGCGCGCGTCGGTGCTGGTGATTTTTGGTCTGTCAACGTGCGGAAGAAAGAATGGATCCCGTTTTGAAAAGCCAAATTGCCTAATTTTGTAATATTTAGATTGTTTAGTGTTATTTCTTTTGAAAGTTATTAAGTTAGTTCCGTTTGGTTTCATTATCTTTGTGATTTTGGTTTTGTTTCGTTAAAAAGGAAATATAAAATGTAATAGTCTAACGTTATTGATTTTTTAAATTAGACTCACTTCTGGTTTTTCCTAAAATCAGAAGTGGGATACGGTTTTCCACGTGGCCTAATGAGCTCTGAAATCCTGATATAAGGCAGTTTGGCTATTCAAATCAATAAAAAAAAAAAACAAAATCTCAGAGAAAACGTCACGTTTCTCTTGTAATTATTTCGATTTTGGTTGCTGAATCACGTAAGTAGTGTGGAATGAGCGCGATTGGAATTAACTGCAATTTTGGTCGTTTGACCAGTCTCGAAGAACAGCGCCGCTCCTCGCCGTCGCGGTCACGCGAGCCCAGTGCTGGTGCGCCGTCGCTGATGCCATCACGGCCGCGGTCGGTGACTGCGACTGTAGCTGAGCGTCGGAGGTCGACTTCGCGGTGCTATCTTCGCCGGGGCGTCCCGTGACTGCTGTTACAGTCCGCGACGCCAGAGTTACCGATCGTAACGTCGATGCGATAAGTAAAATCAACACAACGGTGAGATCTAACCAATCTTGTTACATATCAAATTTCGATCGATTGTGTCCACCAAAATAGAATTCTTGGGACGGACAATAAGTTGGGGTCAGGTACAGCCGAGCGAACAAAAAGTTCAAGCTTTATCTGAGGCACCCATCACAAAGACTGTTACTGTTTGTAGACCTCCTCGACCATTTGGAATTAATTCATTCGTATTTGTAATTAAACAGGCACAAGCGACTAGCAAGATGAACTCTGGTATGCGCGGGCCATATGGTGTGCTCAAGGTGCTTCCCTGAGGTTGCTACGAGTAGAACTGGTGACAGGCTCGTGCGGAGAAGCGAGCCAGGCTGCGGCAGAGTTCATGGTGCCGTGGCGAGGGGAGTGGACTCCTGATACGTGTGCTGCCTTCTTTGAAGACTTTGAAGAAGTTGGTGATGTACTTGTGTGGCAAGCTAACGTCGTGCTTCTGCCACACAATGATAAGAGCCGCATGGTACGCTAACGTCGTGCCTCTGCCATGTGAGCGGACTCACATGATATGCTAACGTCGTGCCTATGTCATGTTGAGAGCTGTAAGAAATACGCTAACGTCGTGCCTCTATTTCTTACGGTCGGAGATAGCTAACGTCGCGCTTCCTCTCCTGAGTTTGTAATTTTGGTTAAGTATGGTTTAGTCACATGATATGCTAACGTCGTGCCTATGTCATGTTGAGAGTTGTAAGAAATACGCTAACGTCGTGCCTCTATTTCTTACTGTCGGAGATAGCTAACGTCGCGCTTCCTCTCCGGTGTTTGTAATTCTGGTTAACTATGTCAATGTGTCTTCAGTAAAGTTCAGTATAATCTGCGCCCTGGTCCAATAAGTTATTGTTTGTTTTTATTATGTTCTCAGGTGCAGACGATGATGAAAATGTCGAGTCCACACCTTAGCAAGCTGCCGGCAGCTACGAAGATGGGCCACACGAACCTACTACGGAACCTGTGCCCTCCCGTTCGGTGATCTCCAGCAGCACGAGACACAGGAGTACGAGGACGTCCTCCAGTCAGGAGAGGCCGTGTTAGAGGCCTAGTGAAGAAACGCCAGCAAGGAGGTTCACAAGCGGTGGCGGCAATCATAGATAAGTTCGTGCGCGCGTCGGTGCTGGTGATTTTTGGTCTGTCAACGTGCGGAAGAAAGAATGGATCCCGTTTTGAAAAGCCAAATTGCCTAATTTTGTAATATTTAGATTGTTTAGTGTTATTTCTTTTGAAAGTTATTTAGTTCCGTTTGGTTTCATTATCTTTGTGATTTTGGTTTTGTTTCGTTAAAAAGGAAATATAAAATGTAATAGTCTAACGTTATTGATTTTTTAAATTAGACTCACTTCTGGTTTTTCCTAAAAATACTATAATTCTGGGCCGTAACAGCTATTTTTAGTATATTGGGTTGTTATGCATAATTATCTACTTAAAATGGTTAAGAATATAAGACGATATAAGGACATAAACTTAATGTAATACGGATTGATACTTTGATTTACATTCAGTGAAATACTTCCCTTAAATCTTTCCAGGATATTAATCCCAAAATTATTAAAATTTAAAAAGAAAAAAGTTTAATAAAATATATTATTCAACTTACCTAGAATGAATGTATGCAAAAAGTGACTCTTGATACAAGCTGGCGAGAATGCAGTGTTATCGGCTTCGAGGAAAACGACGCAAACAATATCGTTGCCTATATGACGTTTCCTTTGTAGTTTCTGAGGGTCATGTCTTTCGTACGGCAGTAGGGTTGATACGTGGAACATGATCTCTATTCCCCTCCAGTTTGTATATACGGAGTACAAGCCAGTCAGATCGTGCACTGTATCCAAACCACCCTTGTATTTGTCGAAACCTGTAAAGATAAAGGTTTAGTTACAGACCACAACTAGATTGCATTGTTATACTGATCGTTGTAAATGAGGTTATATTGCCAATCGTTCCTTGAGAAGACGAATGATAGCTACAAGTTGGCTACAATTTTATAGCTGTTTTATGAAGGACCAAATTGTTGTTCCCATTCAAACGTCTCGTTAATAAGATTTAGTTAAATGGGTAACATACTCCTTTTAACGGCTATTAACGCTTAGCTTAACCTTAAAATTATCGTACACAAAGTAAAAGTCACAAAAATCTTAATTAAACCTACCTTTAAGTCTGACTTTTTCCCCCATAACTTGCAAGAACTCTTCGAACATCGGCGAGTTTTCGTTATTGTCCAGAATCTCTTCTTCTGTGTACTGGTTTTCCTTCACGTAGATTACCCCAACTTTTAACTCTGATTTTATAAAGACCTGAAATTAAAAATTTTACTTGTAAGATATTTTTTTCCTTGGGGTTTTTCATTTCAGTTACCTACCCCTAAATATTGTTGTATCCAAGTCACTCGTCGTAGATTAAGTTACCAATTCAGAAATATACCCATATTTATGTATAGCTATGTTTCTCAATTGGTATCAAAAGAAAATGTATCCCTTATCGCTTTTCATGGCTCAAGGTTTAGGAAATAAATATCAAAACATGTCGATAAACGTATTGGGAAATGGTTGGGATACTAGATACGATCTCTACTTTGATGTGTGCAGATCTCTATTAGGTAATAATAGTTTATACGCGAACTGCAAAGGAACAGACATTCCACTCCTCAAAATTTAATCTCGCTGGCCAAAAATCTGCCACCAGGATACAAAGTGCACTGACTAATCTGAAAATCTTTAAACCGATTGTGGAGTCTGGTTTGCCACGGCGGAAAACATTGACTAAAATGGGATATACTTGACAAATCCCAAACATAATATCAGTGTGGACCCCCTTCACAGGTTGTGCATCACCTTCTTTTCTGCTCAGCATGTTTAACCATTTGCATCTTCCAAGACGACAGAGCTTTCTGGCTCCATTCTGCTCACATAAAATTTGAGTCTAATCGACACGAAAAGAGGTAGATTTCTAATAATTCATTTAAAGAATACACGTTTTTTTAGGAGAATGAGGATGGTTCCTTTCATTTTTCTAAGAACTGTTAAAACACTATTCCAATATATAGTTCTCCTAAGTTCAATCAAGCTTTGATGAGCTTGATTTTCCTAGCAACGGCTTTGTTATTTGTGAATTAAATAAGGAGAATAGCAATTTATTCTTGCATGGCGTCTTTGATCAGAATGCCGCTATTCTTCGATCGGAAAAGGCCTCAGGGACTCTCCTCATTATCTTTCCTATCTCAGCGCTCATACAATCCCCGAAGTACCGCTATACCTAATGAAAACAGTGTCCATTTCACTGATGAACTAGCTTTATTATTAGAATGGCTCGTAAACAAAGCACAATGTTTGCAAGAAACTCTTTTAAACGCACAAGTTTTTCCTTGTCTAATTGGAAGAAATTCTGAGTCGTTAACCATTAGATGTTGAAAGAAATTTCAAATAAAATATTTATCCAGAAGCGAAAGAAAATCGCCTGCTCATAAAATAATACTACAAGCGCTTAGATGTTTACCTCTTCTCAATTGATCGGAGGACCAATTTCGATGAAAGACATTAAGAAGAACCGTAATCCGGATTATTATGACTACTTTTTTTGGTATCGAATCTAGTTTCTCTAGGGACACTCCTAATCTATTTCAATACGATCGAAGGGAAGGATGATTCGTGTAGATTACCGATATTATTCTTGTAATGTATATTGCTGGAGAGCAGAGTTGATATTTCCGTTACTGGAATTTCCTCCCATAAATTGACAATACTAGTGAATTTCTTCTCAGTAAATAAGTCAAATACAAAGATGTATCAAACATATTTGCCTCAGTGGTATTCAAGATCATAAATATAATAAAATCAGCAATACGCCACCAGTAAAATGTATTTTATTCAAAATAGGTAATATTTTTGCGAAAACCGAACAGAAAGGAACATTACAACTAAAAGCTTTTTGGTACTAATATGATTTCGAAGTTTACCGACAAGAGAAGGATGTACCTGGATAGAATATACTTTGTGAAGTTGGATTAAGTGCAACAAGGGGTGGGTCTCGTCACAATCGTTTAGAAATTATACGCCTCTTAAGTTGATCAATTATGAAGTCTCGATTGTCAGCGAATGCTTTATCCGTTTAGGTATTTTGGCTCCTTATTAAACAAAACTAGTTATGAATAAAGAATCTCTAATAGTTTCATCTTAAAATTCCTTAATGTCTACATTTGTAGGTATAAATTTCAATTTAGCGTTTCTATTTCGAAGAACTGTAATAAAGCCATTGAATTTTACTTCACCACTTATTTTGTTCTTCAATATTTCAATAACAATTCAAAGGGGGACTGTAGTTTGTGTCTATTGTTTTGTATACCGAAGGTGGGTACCACTACTGGGTAGTAGTGGTTCGAAAAGTCCAATTAATATTTGAGTGGGTTCAATACGAATCTATTCCAATTGATTGACATCAGGTTAAAAACAAGTTGTGGGCGACACGAAACTCCACTCAAATTTAAATAAAATAGAGTTGTCTCGAGTCAGAATTAATACTATTGTTTATTTAAACGGTGATTCTCGTCTATTTTAGAAATATTGTGGTATTGTACCTATTCAAGAAGGTCGGAGATATGTTTTTCTTTTAATTAATATAAACTAGTGCTCGACTGTGATCCCACCTGTTGGTAAACAGTGATGCAATCATTAACGATGAGTCGCACTTGTTTATGAACCTATTCATTCTGAACTTGAAGACACCTAAATTATCATCGGACGGGAAGACCGCAGCCAGCAAATTGTTCTTTAAAAATAAACATTGAATTTATTGTTGTGGGGTTGACTCACTAACTAATAAATTGCATGTTTTAAACTATATACTTAGCCTGACGTCCAAAAACTGAAGTTGTAAATCTATTTTATAACACCTCATATATTTGTTTAATAAAACATTTCAGCATCGAATCCTCACTAACAACTGCTTCACCGCGTGTTAGCATATATCAAGCGCGAACTCCGATATTTCACCTCACAGTAACAAAACACAGACTAGACGAACATTCCGTTTGATGAGAACACATTTTACTGCCGTTCTACTACCTAATAAAGGAGACATAAAGTACTGTACGTACCTAGTCGCTATTCGCCAGCACATACATATATTCGCCGCGGGTCGCAACCCAGGAATATTTTATGCTTACTTTGCTAGCACTTTTTGTATCATTGAAATGTTTATGTTAAAATAGTTGTGGAGAATTGCATATAAAGCGGAGATGAAAGTGGACGGAAACGGCTTGACGTAATAAAGATGATGTCATTGCTTATGCATATAACGATACTAATGGAAAAATGACATGGTAGGTATGTACAAGAAATTTTTATGTTAATACTAATAAAAATCTTGTCTATGTGCCAAAAGAAATTATAATTCAAGTGACATATCTCTGAAAGAAAAAAGAAGAGAGAGCTTTATCGAATATTTTAACTCTTCCTGAACGGAAAAGTCGAAGTGTCAAAGACGATAATGTGGATATGAATTTTAAAACAAAAGTTAGAGATGCTGTCAACAAAAGCGATTTGAATATTCGTTTAAAGTTTCTCAGATATATACATAGAATCTTTGTATATATGTTACTTCTTTATAAAGGTGACTGTAAAGGTTAGGGGTGGGTTGATGTGTTCCACGATTGTAGGGACAATTGTAAAAAAAAACGCTTTTTATGACATCGTTAAGGTTTTAACGCAGAAAAGGCAGAGATAAGGTACGGCAAGGGAGAAACTGAGGGTAGCTTAATGTTTCCTTGCGAAGCTTTTGAAAATTGATCCTAAATGGTGTCATGACGCTTGTGCTTTTATGTGCTGATTTCTAAATAGTAATGAGAATATTTTATAGAATTTAATTTGATTGTCTGGCATTGAGAATTTTTTCAAATTTTGTAGCTTCTTCTGGGTTCAATAATTTATCAATACCCGTTCACAATCAGACTAGTCAATTATTTTTGTGAATAACATTAAATTTTATGTTTTGTTCATCTTAATCACACCTATTTTTTAGTAATCCTAGTATGTGTAAATTAGCAGATCGTGTGTGAGTTCCTAGATTATTTATTTGGTAAAATTGCAAAAAAAATAAAAGTTTTTGGGTAAATTTTTGGGCTAATAAAATAGAACCGAGAAAGATGTAGACATATTTTTGTAAAACCATTTGTAAAACGGTTTTCTGATGTTTTACAAATGGTTTATACATCTCATATATGTATAGAGTGACCGGTAGTTTGAGACCGATTATAATCTACTGGTCAGTACATTTACATATGTTCGCCTAACTGGTCAAAATGTACTGAACTTGCTGCTAGCTCTATGGTACCATATTGATTAGCATTGTCGTCCAAATATAACATAGGTATACACAATTTCAGCGGTCATTCAAACGGTTAGGGAAACTGTTTCAAAATCCTGTTTGTAAGATTTGCAAGTTAAATAAGTCTGTTAAAAAGCAGAAATTCGGTCCCCGAATTAACCGCTTGTGAAACCCGTGGTCTAAGGTTGAATTCTACTGAGCCTGCTGGTAAATCCGCTAATAAAACCGAGTTCAGACTGTTGTAATGTAACACGCAATGAAAGAATTTGCCATCCACATTGTCGCAATGTATCATGCAATGTAACAGAATTCCCATAGTACAGATACCTTGCGCGCGTGCGTCCTGCACACTACGCGCGCGAACACAGCATTGCAACTATGTGAGCAGGTATTTTTATTTGAACATCGAATACTGGAACATAACAATCGATCATCTAAAATCAACAATAGTTACCATCGGTTAAAACCATTTAAGGAAACTTAACTTCCTTTAACATTCACGAAAATATTTAAGAAAAACAACAAAAGCTAAAGAGTCTGAAGATCATAAATCATTCAGGTGGAAGAGCCGTCAACATGGATCTAAAACAATTTCTTCCAGAAAAATAGCAAACAGTTTCGTAACGTTTGGCCGGACTTCTTGTCAAGCTATCCACGTCAAGCTGTGTTACTTTATTTCATGTTTTCGATCAGATTACATTAGAGTCAGGAGGAAAGTTACGGACGTTTTTGTTATTTACAGGTTTCAATCAAGAAGAGTGTGTAGGAGACTCGGACAGAAGATTGAAACGCTGTTATTAATAGTATTCGATTTATTTCATTGTTTGAAATAGATAAGTGCTTGTCTATAATGGAATTTGTTATTCGTTTGCTATCTTGGTCTGGTCGAATAATTTTTCAAGTTCGCTCTTCATTACATAATATGAGTGTCTTTTTTCTGTTAAATGACATACCTATACTATGTAATATTTGTATACCAAGCACTGGTGAAATATGTGAAACTCGTAACTATTGAACAACTACATTACCATATTTTTAACAAATAAAGTACTTTGACTTTGGTAATAATTAACTAATAATGTACTATTTTGAAATATTTTCAGAGTAAGCCAGTTCTTTACGTAGTAATTTTAGCTTCAGCGCCTACACTCATTTTATGTACACCTACCTAAAGGAATAAACATTTTTATCATTTACAAAATTTCCTCCTTTTGAGGTTACAAACTTTTTATTTGTTCTTCTTTTTACAAAAAAATGGTTGTGAGCTTTTTACAAAAAAATGGTTGTGAGCTTTCAACATAAAATTAGGTATTCCATTCAATCCTAATAGCCAAAGTTACGGTGAACAAATTAGTGCTTCGTTGTGGTTGAAGATAACAAAAGGATTTCTGCAATTTGACCTCTTCGGTCTTCCCGTCCGTTTATAATTTAGGCATCTTTAAGGCTGGAGGGAATAGGTTCTTAATAAACTAATGTGCCTCATCTTCAACGACTGCATCATTGCTTATAAAAAATTGTGTGCACGGTTCCTATTGGACAAAAAAAGATCGTAGAAAGTGCACAGTAGGTAATTTTGCATATTAATAAACGAGGAGTGTGACGAGTTGAGTAGACGATATTGTTGCTGTAGCTGGTTGATGTTGGCAGAATGTAGAGATTGGTACAAAAAAAGAGTAGGCCATATCTCTTTCATATCATATCTCTTTCCTGGCCATAACTACCAGTAGGCAAAGACAGGCTGTTAAAGTCAGTGATGAGGTAAAGTTCGAACATGTAAAGTCAATTTTTCAAGATTAATTTAATTGTTTACTTATAAATTTATGTACATACGTTGTTTATTGTTGTTATCTAATATAAGTTGTAACACATAAGGAGTAATAATGGCGCTGATCATAATGAGTAAATAACAAATTTTACTCATTTTACAAATAGGTTTTTTAAATTGGATTTATACGTAATTTTTTTCGTCAAGTCTAGCCAGACGTGATACTTTGTGTAATTTACACTAGGCACTGTTCTAAACAGTTGAAAAAAAACATTATGAGAAAACGGCATGTCTTAGAAGAAAAAGTAGACGTGACATTCAGCAATTTGCAGTCCGGTACTGGACCCTCGTTTTGGATTACGGTCCATTTGTTCTCTTCGAGAGGAGGCTGAGTCCCAGTTTTGGGAATATTATAAGGCTGATTACGTTATGTAAACTCAACTTTGAATAGAAAATAATGTCTAATATATAATTTTTGGCATTGAAACGCGTATTTACATATTTCACATTGCGTTAAATTCATGTACGCGTCAAATTAGCTTATTCTTAGTACGATATACGCATTGTAGAATTAATATATCTAGTTTGTTTTATATGTATAGTAGCTAGTAATAACTCACTCCAACATATATTATGTTGAAGTAAACTGGTTAGTTACCTAGTGTGTTATTACCTAGTATAATATTCTCCTTCGTTATTTTTTATGATAATTTTATACGAAACAACAAATAACACTAAATAGGTATCTTTTTCAAAAGAACCAGTTATCATTTTAAATAATTGTATGAGGGGGAATGGGGATCTTTTTTGGTGGTAAATTAACCAATGACTTCTCTTGAATTGGGTGGCAGGTGTGTGAGACTTTTACTGACTAAAACTCACACTTTTTCCGAACATCGTGAGGAAATTGACATGTCCTAGAGCTAAAAATTCGAAGACGTGTGACATCCACCAATCCGCACTGGGCCCGCGTGGTGGCCATTCATTATATCCCAGCAGTGGGAATATTAGTAAGGCTGATGATGCTAATGTGCATTTTAAAATTGTATATATGTAATATGATGATGATGACGATTGTTTGTTTCCCAAATACAAAATAAAAAATCCATTTTGTTGGCGTGAATTAAGTCTCCACGTAAAAATACTCACTATGATATTCAGAAAGCCGACACTTACACCGAATTTAAAATGCAGAGGACGGACAGATCTCAACAAAGTTCCAACTTACCGAGTATAAACGTACGTAACGTACCTAATGAAAATTGGCAGTTGACTGGATCGAACAAACTTGCCTAACAACATTCTACACTGAAAATTCAATCTTTTGCCCCAGATTTTTAAGTATATTTTCCTTTACCTCTGTACTAAGATACTGACGGTTGAAAAATACGTTTATTTGAAGGTGGACGTTTATTGTATCGCTTTATAACGGTAGTGGTTGTTTGTGTTTTGTTTTCACTTTTCATCATTTTGTTATTTAAAGGTACAGCGATTTATTTGAATGTTATTGCTTGGCTTTTCCTTTGGATAGGTAGGTACTTAACAGATTGCGGGAAAGTTTGAAAGATTTGCCTACCATGGCCATACAACGCAAAGAGCTACTATGACTTAATTGGTAAGTTGTAAATAACTGACCATTGGACCATTAATATTATTTTTTTTAAATGTACATATTTTATTATTATATAAAAATGGAACTAAATGAGTTCTATTATTAAATATTTACGTAAACACATTTATAAATATTAAAATTAGTAGCCCATCGGTATCGTGAACGAGGTCTAAGATTCCAGCCGGCCCGGCGGTCAGGGATCCAGTAAAAGGCACCTAACTATATGACCCGTGTACTCTAGTACCACTTTCTGAGTAAAGCCCCCTCGACACAGTCACCTAACGAGAGTCTCCTAAGTTGTCGATCAAGGTTCCTGGCTATTATGCCATTGGTCGACACGATTATCGGTACAATGATTGTTTAGTTCACATCCCACATTTAGATAACCTCAAAAGCCAAGTCAGTGTATTTGATCCGCAATAACTGACGTTCCGAGATATGTACCGAGACTCCGGTTCTGTGGTTCGGACCGCTGTTGGCGATACGAAACCCTTCCCCATCACCGTCGGAGTTCACCAGGGCTCTGTCCTTAGTCCGTTTCTGTTCAGCGTGGTGCTGGACGTGCTGTCCTCCACCATCAGGGACTTACATGAGCAGCCGCCATGGCTGCTCATGTATGCAGACGACATCGCGCTGGCGGACTCGGACAGTGGGCGCTTGGTTCGACGTGTGGCAGCGTGGAAGGAATCGCTGGAAAACGGCGGTCTGAAAATTAATGCGGCGAAGACCGAGTACTTGGCCTGTAACACAATTAACGCTGCTCCTGTTCGCATTGGCGAAGACACAGTTGAGCGCACGGAACAGGTTAGGTACTTGGGATCGGTGCTCCACGAGTCCGGGGACGTCGATTGCGACGTCGAGTCACGTATCTCGGCGGCCTGGGCGAAATGGCGTGAGGTGGCGGGGGTTATCTGTGACCCCAAAATGCCGGTTAGGCTCAAAGGACAGGTCTATAAGACCATCATTAGGCCTGTCCTTTTGTATGGCAGTGAAGCGTGGCCTGTACTTGAGCGACATAAGCAAAGCCTGCGTGTCACGGAAATGAATATGCTGCGCTGGATGTCTGGAGTTTCGCGGAAAGACCGCATTAAGAACTCCCGCATCCGGGGCAGCCTTCAGGTCCGTGACATAGCAGATAAACTGCAGGAGGGTCGCTTACGCTGGTATGGCCACGTTTTACGAAAACCGGCAGACTACGTGGGTAACAGATGCCTCGCCATGCCGCCTCCGCCGGGACCCGGAAAACGAGGTAGGCCTAAGAGGCGTTGGATCGACGTCGTAAGGGACGATATGCGTGCTAATGGGCTTAAGGCAGAGGACGCAAAAGACCGAGCGAAGTGGAGACGACTAGTCAGGAAAGCGGACCCCGGGCACCGAGGTGAAAGCCAAGGTAGCAACCGGGACTTACGCTAGGCTGATGATGATGAACTGACGTTCACGCGGACGAAACCGCTAGCAGAAGATAATATCCCACCAAAAACATTAAATGTAAAAAAAGCCAAGTGTCTCTACACAATTCTTCAATCGTAAAAAGTTTTGAGATCGCGTAGAAGTCAAGTCCTGATCAACTTAATTTGAAACAATAAATCAGTATTTTGTGACTATATCAATAGTTTTGTTTACATTATAATGACTGACCATGTCGTGCCCACTTTGCTTGAGACTTGGCTGAGGCACTGCCGTGCCCCCAGATTATTTAAGTGTCAAAGTGGCTATAGAATTGCTTCACAATAGGAAAGTGTAGGTTTGCCGCGATATCTGTGCCAAGTTTTAGTAGATACTGAATAGAAAGGGATTATTGAGGATTAACGCACGAAATACCATCTTTATTTATCTGACTCATTTTGGCGTTGTGCCATATGGCTTTTTTATTAACTTGTAAATTTTCTAATGATTTCTTCCGCTTTTGTGTTGATTGATACCTATTTAACGGATAAATTCGTCATCTACCCTGGTTACCAGAGAGAGTGGAATCGTACGATGTTCCTCAGGGATTGGTATTGGGACCGTCCTTGCGGAACATCGACTACGACCATATGGTCGAGAAGCACATGCTTCTTGGTGATTTCCACAGATAGCTAACGATACACTGGTGGTAGCAGAGAGGTAGCTATACCAAAAAGTGGCGGAAAAAACGGCACACAGTCATGGAGAGGAACCGGCTGATGGGATTCCAGATGACACTGCTGGCGCACAGCGTTCCCGTTAAATATCTACCTGATCTTTGATTTATTCCATCTTAATATCCTCAAACCACACTCGATTAAGATCGTTTAAAACTTAATCAATCACATAAGCACCTTTGTATACATACTTTACAAGGTAAGGGGAAACGTCAGAAGTTTATTTAAATGGATGGTTGCCTCGTTCAATTTCAGAGTAATTAGCTACGTTCCACACACTTACTCGCGTTTCGAATCCAAAGTTACAACTTTGCCGCATAATATTTTAATGTGTCTCGTCTCCCATCTCCCATCGAGCAGAATTTCATGTGAGCATGAAGTTTGTGGGGTAGAAGTAGTGCGTAGTCTAACTTGTCATTACTCCATTACTGTGATTAGCTCGAGGTATGGAGAGGCGCGTGCCCCCTTGGGTGTAAGGAGAGCGCTGATAGACGTCCCCCTACGTTTTCCTCAGCCTCACGACTAACAGTCCTCATCAATGTTTCACGGCAGTAAGCGACGGCATCTTTTATTCGTAATTGGGAACTGAAAAAACAATCGCAGCAAGAGAAAGGTTTTACTGCTAATTTGCTTGTGATTCTGAGTAAATGTGCTGGTTGTGATTTTCATGTGTGTTGTGTTGGTTGTATGTGCTCACCCTTACTGTAAGTTCGCATATTGATGTACGTCTACCTGTACGTACTCAAAGCCACGTGAAAGGCGGGTTACACAATCTACCTAAGTAATGTGTACCACTCACGTGTGTATTGTGCTTAAATGTGTGAAGAGTGTCTATCAACACGTGATTAAAATGTACGTTTAATAGGGTTCGAATTGAATTATTCTGTATTTTATGACGTACAAAATAATAAATAATACAGAAAAACTCTTTGGCAATTAGTATTTCAAGAGACAAGGACTACTACGAGTGTACTAAAGACTAGGCTACGTCACATTTTAGTGAGTACATTTTAATTCTGGTATCTGACAGTTTCCCCTTTTATTAGAATCGTTTTACGGCCAATTTCACCAATCGCGAATATTTAAAACAAAGCTTTGAACGTCTAATTAAGATTATAACTTTATTTAGCGTTTTACCGCTAAGAATTGAATCTAGTTTATGCTAAACTCAGTTTCAACGCATGGTTTCGACACAGGTCTTTAAACTAGATTACGCTGAGATCAGTTTAACTGAGCTAAGTATTTATAGTGAATGATAAAATCAGCCCAAAAAATTATTTATTAAACGGATTGGAAAAATACTTTCTTTAAAGATATTATTTTTTTATAATAAAAAAAAGAATTAACTACCAAATAGTGAAAGATATAATTATTTAACTTAGAAATATATAAAAAGTATTTCTAAATAACGTCATACAACGTTTTATAAAACAAATAACGAAAAAAGACTTTGCCCATGTCGTTATGATGATTGAACTTTCATTAAACGAATCCTTTGCATGTCAAACAGATTTTGGGGCTTACAAAAGCGCTTTTGAAATTGAATCACCGAAATTTTGTGGATAGACTTTAGCTCCATTCTTTTTTATGTAAATGTCTATTGTCGGATGTAATTGCGAGGTTTGTATTCGAAAAAAAAAATGTTGCAAGTGGATGGTAGTGCTCATTCTTTTGTTTAATTCCAAGAGTCATCAACGACAAAATTTGTTCCTTCTTCTTGCAAAAATCGAAACAAAGCTGGTCTATGGTCCAGACCATAGACGACACAGTAAACGTCAATGCTGCAATGCAATAGAAGAAAAACTAGCATGTAAGTATTATTATAATTAATATCATCGGAGATTAGCAAATTATGCTGGAGATATTGTAGTGCTCAACTGCAAATACGAGTAAAAAATCGGCCTCTGCGTATAAAATTATAAACTTGATTGGAAAGTGTATCCATATACACTTTCCAATCTCGGAAAGAACGGATCGGAAGCTGATTTTTTTTTCGTTTCTTGAAAAATAATCTTTTGGAAGATTTGTAGCGCCATCTATGGCGTCACATAAGAACTACAAGAATCCTGCATCGCGCAATGAAAGTTCTCCGCGCGATCAGAGTATGTACGACAGCCCGAAATCAACTATCGGGCAGTAGCCCACCAGACTATAACACCTGTCTGGTCGGAGGGTCCTCCTTTTTCAGGTTTGTGGGACTTTATTTTCTGTTCCGCATAACCCCCCAAATGTTGTTCAGATTCGTCTACTGAGTAAACCCTTAAATTTTGCAAACCACTCCTTTGAACCCTGTATCTACTACTTTACTATCTTTGAAAATATTGAAAATTTCAGCCTACCTGGTCGAGTTTAAGCAGTTCCTCCGGAGTATCAGGCAGCTGCCCCAGCATCAGCGGAGGGTTGATGTTGACCTCCTTGCCGAGGGAGCGCACCACCTCCTCGCGGTTGTACCGGTCCGCGAACACGCAGGACGCTGGGATCAGGCCGTGGACCGTGTAGCTTATTGCCCGGACGAGGATCCTGGGGGGGGGGGGGAAACAATATATTTATTTAGAAGCTCGTGACTCCACACAAGTTTATTACGGCGCTGTAGCTTAGGGGTTGTCTACTGCGCTGCGTGTTACTGGTTCGATTACCGGTCGGAATATAAATATTGTACTCGTATGGCTTAGAGATAGCTGTCGCTTGTTTAATGTCTTGTTCTTATGAGTTGTATATGAAGATAAATGAATATAAATAAAATATGAAGATAAATGAATTATATATTAGGGAAATACACAACTATAAATAGTTGTGTATTTCCCTAATATATAATTCATTTATCTAATAATTGTTATTCTATGCATGCATTTACAGTAATTTTTCATGAATGTAAGTTTTATTTAAAACTAGCGACCCGCCCCAGCTTCGCATGGGTACTGATATTGTATATATTATGCATGTATTATACACATAAACCTTCCTCTTGAATCACTCTATCTATTAAAAAAAACTGCATCAAAATCCGTTGCGTACATTTAAAGATCTAAGCATACATAGGGACAGCACAATTTTGTTTTATACTATGTAATGATTTATTCTATGGAAATAAAAAGGCTACATTATTATTATTATTACCCTAATATACAGAAGTAATTCCTTCTGTGAAGCAGTCTTAAAGATTTTTCTGAGTAGCTCTTTTTTGTGAAGTAACGACAAAACTTTCTTTTTCAGATTTATTACCATACCACAAGTATACGATAACCTCATCCTTACTGTACATAATAGCAACATAACAAGGCAGGTGTAAATTTGTGGTACAACACAGGAAGGCCACTCTTGTTTTCTATTTAAACCTCAAAGTTAGAACTTCCGGTAAGGGATGCCGGAAGTGGTAACTTCAATGAATCTGCATGACCATGTTGAAGCGGCTGTTTTTGAATTTAGAATAGGTAGGGTATCCAACGAAGTTAAAATTTTCGATAGAATTTTGGAATTTACAATTCGGAACTCTTTATATTTCCTAGGTAGGTATTGTATGGGGTACTTGAATAAAATATATTTCCTAGGTATCGTATAGAATACCTGAATAAAAGAGATTGCTATACTTGATAGAGTACAAAGTAACAAACACAATATTAACAATATAACTACTTTTTTTATGTTCTCATGTAAGTGACAAGAATTATGTCTTAATGGGAATAAAGATATTTAAACCGATAGAGTAACAGATGCGTTTAGGTACTTAACTAAATGTAAACAATCTTCACATGTCTTTTTTCTTAAACTCGTAAGTAGTGGGAACATTATTAGATTGATTATATTATGCTGAACTACTCTTGTAGAGATATTGCTATTAGAGAAAGAGTTATAAATACTTTAATTTTATACTTAGAGTTAATTAGTAGCACATTAATCTTGTTGATAGCAAATGTATTTTATGCCAAGGAATTTATAACTGCCATACCTATGTCGCAATTGTTAGAGAGAAATACATTTTCAGCACATTATTAGTATGTTATTTGTTCACCTTTATTTCAACTTTTTAGGTATGTAATTAGTTTTGACCACATTCTAAATTTGAGGCATCAGACTGTAACACACCGAACGAAATTAAATTTTACACACTGAATGACCATCCAGTCATTCAATGTGTAAAATTGAATTTACAACTACATGTATGTCAGGTGGAAAAGGGATAGGGAAGGGAAGAAAGAAAAGGGAAGAAAGAAGATAATAGACACGTGCAAATTTGACCAGTATACAAAATGGTTCCAGCTTTTGTAGCTTTGATTTTTATATTATTTATTTATTTATTTTACAATTTATGTACTTAAACACTTACATTTTTATAGAAAATAAACTAGAATAAAAATTGTACAAAGGTACTGCTTATTTCGCAAAGAAATTTCTTCCAGCAGACCTGCGATTGATAAACGTGGTGTAGGCGAATAGCTTGCGACTGCATCGCGACTATATCGATGCAAACACGCGACAGTATCGCTACAAAAAATCGTGTGGACGAGGTCCCTAATAGAGTCACCTTCAGTCTCCTTGCTCCTTTCAAATAAATGGAACAATAACACATACGTTGTAAGCTTACACATTCTGTAAGTCGTCTAGTACTGGCAAGAGCTAAGTGTCAATTCAGAGAAATGGGTCACCGTTCTTGAGGGTAGGTTAATATTTGCTACCGTTGCAGTCCTAGTAAACATAGGTAGGTACGTATGGTTTGTTATATTGGTACTAGGTGACCGACCAAACGTTGTTTTGCCATATACATTATTTGTAGTATCTACCTACCCTGCGCTACCTACCTGCTAATCTGGTTACTTTCCTACCTACTACCTACCTAACTATCTACCCTTTTCTTTTTTTAAATGTCACGGTTTGCTGGTGAATAAAACAAAAAAAAAGGATTATTAGAACTGGTTAAACTTCTGTCCAAACAAAACCTTTTTACTAAGGGGCATGAAAATTAATTTTCGTGCTATTCTCAGTCTAATGAACATACACACAAAATTTCATAAGAATCTGTCCAGCCGTTTTTTCTCTTTTGTTCGTCTTTCTATTACGTTGCATCGGCCATGTTCTGTTTATGATCGATCTTTTAGTCGTCTGGTAGAAAATATGTCAGGCATTAAGTCCGCCTTTGTACAATTTTTTTTTATGCCATAAGGTTTCAGTAGATAATTATGAAAAGGTTTTTTGTGTCGTCTATTTGTGGGGAGTCTTTAGTTCTAGCAACTAAATTGTTAGTAACTTAATTATTACTAGACTATTTTTTTTAATCTTTGTAAAAAAGGCAGGATAATTTTCCCGACTCAATACTACAGTAACTGTTTTTCGATAATGATAATTAAGGTAACATTTTTTATTGATGATATAAGATTGTATAATTACAAGTCGACTATTAGTCTAGTCGCACATACACATATAAAAGTCTCGAAATATTTAACTTTTATTTATTTTATTAATTCACAAATGTTTTGCAAAAGCTAACAAGTATTAAACTGGAACAATCACATTTAAACCACAACCAAAATTTGGTTTACATAGCCATTAAAACGATTTGAAGCTGAAGGTTATGTCTGAAGGGGTTGTTAGAAACATCGACGAATTAAGGAACTGATCAAGGGTTTTTTTATGGTGGGCAAAAATCATCCGAGTCCCGCTTTTGGGCGGAGTAGGAAACAGTGTCAGACTCTTACTAACTAAACACCCCACCCCGTTCCTTTTTGGCCCTTTGCACTAGGGCCAAGTCATCCTTTCAGAAAGAGAACCTGGGCCCCAATAGGCTTCAACCCTTTTACAGAGTCCCTACGGTCTGATCAAGGGTTGCGGATTTGTTTGAAAGAGTTAACGCGGCCTCAAAATGCAAAGAGAAATTGAAACCAGTAAGGGTCTAACAACAAGGAGTGTCGCCATTCGTACTCCACCCAGGGCATGAGGTGGAGGCGATCTGTGGCGACGACCTCTCGTACCGAGAGACCGCCAGAGCACAACGCTTCAAAAAAATCTCATTGATACCGTAGAAGCCCAATAGGGCTGTTGCCAGCCATGGCCATAGGAATGTCTGAGTGTTACCGTGGTCTTGGACTGCAAAGGACTACTGGAGGTGTGTTTTAGTCAGTAAAAATCTACCACACACACACACGCCTAATATTATAACACGAGCATTCGGTCTGCCGATGCCTATGCAATAAATTCATGGCAGGCGGGCTAACTGCACACGCTGTTAGAGGCACATCTCAAAGAGAGGTCCAAAGGAGCCCTGTAGGATCTATGTCTTTTATGTTAGGGCGGAGAAATTATTTGAAAGAGATACCGGGTAAGTAAACACAGATGGAAGTATTAGTATTTCTTAATCTTATGATAAATCCAGAAGACCTAGCACGCCTATTAGGTCTTTTAAATTTTGATGACATTTCTTAGAAGGGAGCGTTGAGCATAACGCGCTTTTTACTCAAGCTTGATCATGATGGGATGGTTGTACGGAAATCTACTCATTGCTCGTATTGCTCATGCTGTTTATTGTAGAAGAGAGTCTCCCTGCAACTCTTGGTAGGCAGCATGCGGGCCGACGAAAGAATCATATTATTCGAAAAAGTTTCAAAGAGAAAAAGTTTCTCGAAAGAGATTCATTATTCGAAAGTTTCATTATTCGAAAGAGTTCCATTTTTCGAAAGAGATTCATTATTCGAAAGAGTTTCATTATTCGAAAGAGATTCATTATTCGAAAAAGTTACCGCAACCCTAAACTTAAAGGGAAACTGAAAAAACTCAGAAAGGTTTTACTCAGCAATAGTCTGACACACCCTTTCACTCCACTCAGAGCAAGACGAGTAATTCGACGTAAAAAAAGTAACCAGTACCACTTCATCTTCCAAGATCTCCAGTAGAGCGAGAGCTAACAGAATTATTACCATCAGGTCAGTAGTCACTTGTTGACTCGAGATAATGGACGCGGCGAAATTAAACTAGTAACAACTAGGGACTGTCATTTGTTCCGACTTTGTTTTGTTGTAATTAGGTTAACTGCCTGGCTCCACTCATTTACTTTGTTTGGGCATTTTTCGTAATTTCCTTTGTAAGGGTGTGTGGCTTCCGGAGTTCCGGGTAGCTCGTTTCTAAGGTTACATTTGAGAGCGTATTGTTTACTGATTGGCTTGTTGGTTTAGTGGTTAGTGACTCTGACTGCTGTGTCGCAGGTCGTGGGTTCGTTTCTCAAACAAGATAAAAGTTTGAGTGATGAGCATGATCATTTGCTCTGTATCTGAGTGTCATCACTACGTAGTGTAAAACAAAGTCGCTTCCCGCTATCTGTCCCTATGTATGCTTAGGTCTTTAAAAGTACGCAGAAAGCAACAGATTTTGAAGCGTTTTTTTTAAATAATGTACGAGTGATTTAAGAGGAAGGTTTATAAGTACAATACATGAATAATATATTTAATATCACCATTGCACCCGTGCAAAGCTGGGGCAGGTTGCTAGTTTATTTGTAAAAAGTGTATTTAGAAATATACATTTCTTGTATGTTTATCAGATGTATAAGATTCATAGTACAGACTCTGCTTAGTTTGTGACTAGATAGTGTCACGTGAAAGATACGGAAAACAAAAACTTCCTTAGTTCTATTAAGATTCTGAATGACAATCTAGCCTAACTACTTTATGGGTGATGAGGACTAGATGACCGAAGTAATTAGATAGAGCAATCTTCTTTATGGCCTTTGCTAAACGTCTAGGTTCTAAATTACCGGGTAGTTTTTTAACTAGCGGGTATTTTGCAAACCTAGAGTTGTTACTTTCTGAAACTATTGATGAGTGCCGTGAATCCGTGATGGCGCAGTGGTTGAGGCATAGACCTGTCAAACGGCGAAACTGGGCATATATTAGATAATGTATACAATTCTTTGTACTTTTCTAAGTTTACCTACGATATTACTGAGACTCTACTTCTGATAGGAAAGGCTTGGACCTGGTATGAAAGGCTAATGTAGCAACGGGATGGGATGTTTAGTCAGTAAAAGTCTGACACTCTATCCTACTAAGGCCAAGGGCGATTAGTCATTGAAAAATTGTTATCCACCATAAAAAAAAACATCCCCATAAATTGGGAAGTACATAAAGCCACTGGTCTCAGTTCTCATTTGTAAATCTTTGACAGTCGTTACAGGTAGTCAGATGCTAGAAAGTTTGACCATTAGTCTATTAAAGGAGCGTCGTGTTGCCCAGTATCTGGGTTATGGAGGTCTGATAGGCAGTCGTTCCATTTAAAACACCGGTAAGATAGGAAACCGACCCCAAGCTAATTAGGAAAATGATAGAAAGATGATTAAGTAACTATAAGTCATCTAATTTATATCCCATATCGATTAAAATCGATGTCGATCAAAATACATATAGATCAAAATACCATATCGATCAAATTAGCCTTAACATTATTGCTATATTTCGACGAAAACACTAGAAACTGAACAACTCAACCAAACGAAACAATTGTTGTTCTGAAATCAATTTAATTGCAGCTTATTGATAGGTTAGTATTCAATGAACGAACGACTGAATGATCAATGAATGAGTAGTGGAATGAAAGCTTTCATCGGGGTTAATGGCTTCATAACGTCGAAGGTAAAAAGCCTCTACAATTAGCAACACTCTAATAACTACTAACTAACCAAACACGTTTGTAACTCTTCAGAAATGGTCGGAAAATGCCTACGCATTTCCATCAAAATTGTTATTACGCTGCCATGTATTTAGGACCATAATTATGTGTATATTTCGAAGAACTGACCGTAAATTTTCGTAAGAAACATGGGTCTCCCCAACATATATAAATCTCGATGATTGATCGCCAGCCACCACGCTCGGCAGTCACATTAGGCCTGCCAAATAATAATTTTATCATTGTTTAAGTGGATGCTGATACCCATGTCGTGGCTTGTAACGAGACCCTCGGGAGAGGGCGTGCCCTGCTACCAGCTGGGGACTCACGCCACGCTATTACAACAATAGGAAAAGCACCTATTAATTATAAAATTAATTCATCATTCACCTAATATTGTTTTGGGTCGCAATACTATTTTACATTTCCTCATATATTTCGAAGAAATTAGATACATTTTAAACTATGTCTATTTGAGGCATGCCTACTTTTCTAGTTCATTTTAAACGAATTTTGGTTTTCGGTGGTATGTTTGAAATATTCTCATTAGATAATATTGGAATTTTAGCAAAATCAATGTGGCCACAGAAATTCCTAAGCGGGGTTTCAGCATCCACGCTTATAACCGAATAATTTACTGTTGAATAAACAGTAAATTATTCGAATAATTTACTGTTTATTCAACAGTAAATTATTCGGTTATCGTAATTAGCATAAAGTAACATAATTGATATTATGTTGAAGCACAAAACGGTTATTTCTGAGTTAAATAAATGGATCATTGGTAACTTATTTTATAGAATAAAGTGAGATAATGATTTCTGATACAAAACTAGGAGAGTGAATAAGTTATTACTAGGTAAGTGTGCTCCATCGTCGACTATATTATCACTTACTATTAGCTGAGACGACTTAAGTTTACCACCGTGGTGAAAGGATTAGTCAGCTAGACAACTAGCATTAGTTAGTCAACGTAGCCACCTACCGGGCCTCAACAGTTGAACGAGTTTATCATCGATTTCGAAAATAAGAAAAAGATTAGGTGAGATAGTCAAGTGCGAGCTTATCAATAATAATAAAAGAAAACATCGTAAAAAAAGAAATCTCGTTACGGAATTAACAAAACTAATAATCAATAAAATTTCTAATTATTCAAGCTTGGTTAATCTTGGCGATGAACACGTACCAACCTACATTTGAGTTTAGTATTTATTACCAGTCTAAAAATTTGAGCAGCCAACATTTTTAATTAAATTCTGCCGTTGTCTCGCCGTTTCGGTTTTCCTATGACGGAGAATAATGAAAATGCCGGAATTTACGGTGAGCACCCGAGGAATCTCCCTGCGAGCAATTCCTATGTAAAAAGGAGACATTTTTGCGGCGTGTCTTGATTTTATATCATGTAGTGTTTTGTGCTTTGTACGTCGAGGGCTTGGCTCAATTTGTTTTGCCAAGTGCAACCACACCCAATAGAGCTATTCTGCAATATTTTCACTTAAGCAAAACTTAGCATTTTTTTCTTGAGTTAGGAAATGATTGAATATATTCTCGTCTGGCCCATCCGGAGGAGGATGAATTTGCCGAGTTGACTGCCATCAAAAAAATGCTATCAATGGGCCAAGGGGCCAAAACATCGACAATAATGCTAAGTTGAATAACTAACCGAAAAAAAGGAATAGGTAACTGCAAAAGTATGTGAAGTCCAAACAATTTTTAATTGAAAAACTTGATCAACCTAACGATGCAGTTGAAAATGTATACGAATATCCACGAACAAGAATGAAAATGCACGAAAAATTTGGGACAGCTTTTTTTCGGGTTTTCCAACACGTACGTTTCGTGTTGCTACAAAATGAAACCAACTTGATTAACAATAAAATACGAGTTTCAAGTGATTAGTAACGAGAAATTCTGAAGTAGATGAAGATATCTATGGACTCTTTTTTAACCTTTAAAATACCGTAATTAGAGACATAATAGAAAGACAATAGGTCGGCTCAAGCCCTGTATGGTGACGTAGGAACGGGGTAGGTTGTTTAGTCAGTAACAGTCTGACACTGTTTCACGCTCCACCCAAGGGCGGGATTTTTACCTACTAGCAATAGGTGTGCAACCGCAACCGCGTCTTGAGCCCCGGGCGTTTGCCCGGGGCTCAAGAGTTTATTTGGTTGGGAATGTAAGCTCCAGGGGAGAAAGGGTCCAGCGTCTCTTTTTGAAAGGAAGGCTTGGCCCCAGTGCGAAGGGCAGATAAGGAACCGGTGTTTGGTTAGTAGTAGCCTGCCATTGCTGACAACCAATGACGAATCCCGCTCCGCTCAAGAGCGGGACTCGTCATTGGTTGATTTTTGCCCACCATAAGAAAAGGTAGGTAAGAGCTAAAACAATGTTTGTTTACACACACGCGTAATTGATAACAATAGCGGTTTTGTTTTTCTTTGTTGGGTTTATTATTCTATCTCTTTTCTATTACTTTTACTTGTAGTGAAATGTACAACGAATAAAAAGTGTGTGTGTTTTGCTGCCGCTGCTGTGCGGAACACATTTTTCTGTGGTTTTGTGAGTGTATAAGATTTATCTGTTTATTAGAATATCATTGTTCCTATTGTATTTTGTAAGATTGTTAGTTATTTAACTTGTAGTTGTTAGTTTCTCTTAAAATTTTAATTCAAGATAAATTTAGTCCATTGACACCTACTCAACATCATCATCCTACCCTTATCCCATTTTATTTGGGGTCGGTGCAACATATTCTTTAACTCTCCGTAACTCCCTTTTCTTTCATATCACTCCTCACACAATCCATCCATCTCTTCTTTGGCCTCCCCCTTCCTCTCCATCCATCTACGACACCTACTCAACAATCAACGGTAATTTAAATTGTTTTTACGTGAACCTTATTAAAAAGATCTTAAAAAGTAATGTTGCTATGGAATCTAAAATTTGTTTGTTTTACATAGTAATTTTTTGTATAAATATTTAAAAATGATCTCGAAATCAAAACTTAAATATAAGTAGTAAGCTAAAAAGGTATTAATTACATAACTTTTCTAGGTTTATCTACTGATAAGCTAACACACAATTTCTGAATTAAAATTTTGGAGTTGAGAAGTTTTCAAATGGTGCGCAAGTTGACATACCTATTGTCTTTTTTAAATGTATAAATCATCAAGTCTTTCTACTTTTGTCAGAGCGAGGCTTATGTCAGACTTACTGACTAAGACCCACCTGAGTTCCATTAGACGGTCTTTAGTAATTCTTTTGAAACATGTTCTAACACAAAAGTGTAAGACGTAGTTTGACAAGTTTTGAAACGAAAATGCTTATTTCAGAAACCGAAGCTTATTTTATTGGGCACACGGCAATTAAGCAGTAAATCCTCTCTTTGAGGCCACAGGAGACGCCCCGGGCGTGGGAAGTCGTAGGGCGCTTTCTGGCCACCGCAGGCGCGGGTTTGTGGTCGACGAGCTATAAATGAACCTACAGCCGGTTATGAAAGAGCCCGGGTCATTGACGCGCTTTTCTATGTGCCTCAAAGAGATGTCAGCAAAAGGGCGAACGCTGCGTTAAGCGTAAGCCCGCGCGGTCACCTCCGTGCCCTGGTTTGCGCGCCGCGGTTGTGGTCGCGGCCTGTCGTCGAGTGTGCGTAGCTTGTGGCGGTCGCGGTACTCGTATCGGGAATTGGATTATTACCTGCACAGTGTCGCTAGTGCAACTTTAACTGTGTGCATGTAGTCATATCGATGGAGAACTTTAATGTACGTAGCAAAAGTAGCGTGTCTGTCCGCGACGGGACCCCGCGTGCCGAGCCCGGACGGAACACTGTTGTATGGGATCTTTTTGAAAGAGTTGCCGAAATTCTGAAAAGTAAGAGGCGGAGGAGAGGTGGGATGGTATCAGTAAAAATCAGACGCGCCTTCTCACTCCACACAAAAGCGGGCGTAGTCAATTCATGATTTAAAGAAGGGTTTGTTTATTGATATGTTTATTTATGATATTTTTGACTGGCCTGTTGATCTAGTGGTTAGTGGCCGTGACTGCTATGCCAGAGGTCGTGGGTTCGTTTACCACCCAGGACAAATGTTTGTGTGATGAGCTTAATCATTTGTTTTGTGTCTGGACGTAATTTATCTATAATATGTATGTATTTACAAATATATTTAGTATGTTTATCGGTTGTCTAGTACCCATAACATAAGTTCTGCTTAGCTTGGGACTAGACGACGATAGTTATAGAATATAATAAAAAATATATAGACTCGCATAAAAAAAAAATTGAAAAACAAAAGCACATTTCACAACTAGCTTCCATGTGGCACTTCTGGATCACGACACGATAATTTGAGATTTTTATACGTTAGAGCCAAATGTTTCTATTTTTTATGGCTTTAGTTTAAAGCTTAATAAATTGCCGATGAGATCACCATCACAGGAATGAAGATAATTATAATAATATCGCTGCAGCTATTTGTTGAAATTGTTGGCCTATTTTCAGATTTCTAGACATCTGTCGTTTGAGAATGAATACAAAGACAGAATGAGACAATGTTGTTGATTGAGAACAATTTCTGATGTTTATAATGTACCTAGCTTGTAGCAGCTTCGTCCATGCATAATTTTGCAATCTAGGAGTGAAGTGAGCTGCAGTGCAGCCGCAGGTTGGTGAATTTCATATGTCTTCGAATTTTTGGTGTTAGGACATGCCGGTTTCGTGATAATCTATTCCTTCACCGTTTTGGGAGCAGTGGTTATGAAATAAATTATACAAAGTAATGAACCTGGCTGGGTTTAAACCCACGACTTACAATTCGGTTACCACTCGGCCATCAATGTTCATCGTAATGGTGAACAAATGAAACAAAATTAAAAAAGATACAAAGTTTCCTCTTTATAATATATAGATTTGTATTGTCCGTGAAATAGCGCCTGTCAAGATTAGAGCTGAGTTTTGTGATGTTAAATAATTGAAATACCATTATTTTTTTGGTTCTACGCAGAATATTTAACATCAGTCTTCACGTCTACAACGGATATTTATATACTATCTAGATTTCTATTATGATCCTCGAATTTTGATGGGCAATTTAGACAATCACTGACTAAATCCCACCTGTGTTTCATATAATATTCCTTTGTAGGAACACAGCCGCGAAAGAGAGAATCTAAAGAAATCTTTCGATTTTTCGAATAATCCTCCAGACTTTCATCACTTAAAAATCAATAATTTTTAACTTTTATTACAGAAACTCTCAAAATATTTGACCTTTAACTAAATATACCTATCTAAATGTCTGAAACCTTTACAAATAACAATTAAACCCAGATTTATTTACGAAGTCTTGGTGCGAACAAATTGCGATTTTAGTAATATCAATGTTTACAACAAAGTAGGTAAATAATACGATGTCTGACAGCCATGGAGCACCTAAATAAACCAAATAAATACCAGTGGTGAGGGGTGAATATTTTCTGCAGTATAAAAAGACAACTCACCTAATGCAGCACACTACATGATGCAAAAAAATAGGCTTAAAATTTTGCTTCACAACAAATAACCTGTTTAAACAGTAGTCTACATGAATCCATGCTACTAAGAATGATGTCCGCAACCCAACACACAAAATAAATGTACAAGTTCACCTGGTTCATCACACTTCAACGTTTAAAACAAATAAGAAACGACAAGAAAACAATATCAAAAACACATAAATAATACCTACCCGCCTTGACAATTTTATCGTAAAAAAAATCCTGCCAAATAAAATGTATTAGTCGCCAGTATGAATTATAAGCAGCTAAATTAATTCTTATTTTGAATCATTAAAGGTAGTCAAATCATGAATTAATTTTTCTGTCTCGCTTGCACCTGTGCATAGATATTGTTGAGTATGGTCTTGCACCTCAACACCCGTGCATTATTATTATTTATTTTACTCATAATAACCCGACACAGCGAGTTATTTTGGTACAATTTTCTATGAATTAAAAAGAGACAGAACGATTTAGAGAGATAGGAGTTTTTTTTTCTCCCGTTCCATACACAGGAGATTGTTGTGGCTAGCACTCTTGTGCATCTGCCAGCGTCAAGTTGTGATAGGAATTAGTTCATAGAAAAGTAAAAGATAGTTCCATAGTATTGGATTTGGATGTTTGAAAAAGGAACTCGATATTTTTAGGCTTGAGATTTTAGCATTCTTATTTCGTAGGCGTAGACAAAATTGGAAGTAAGTGAGCAATAGAACGAACTAACAAGGTCGTTGACCTCAGATTACATTTTCATAGTGGATGCAGATGGGAATAGAATAAGGACTCTTCGCCACTGCTTAGGACATACCTACTTATCACTATATAGTATAAAACAAAGTCGCTTCCCACTGTCTGTCCCTATGAATGCTTAGATCTTTAAAACTACGCAACGGATCTTGAGCAGGTTTTTTTTTAAATTTTGATAGGTTTTTTAAATAGATAGAGTAATTCAAGAGGAAGGTTTTTATATCAACACACCAGTCCGATGCGGGGGCGGCTTGCTAGTTATAGCTAATTATCACCCAGACACAGAAGAAAATATTATATTCATCACACAAACAGTTGTCCTGGGTGAGGATCGAACCCACGACCTCCGCCATAGCAGTCAGGGCTACTGATAACTAGACCAATAGCCAGTATAACAGGGCGTGTGAAATACCGATAGCTAATTTGAATAGTCCAATAGGTACGCCCTCAAACAAACCCTTTCCTACCCAATTGCATGTAAATCAGGCATCAAGGACAATATTAGCTAATGTAGAATAATATAAGCTTGTCTATAGTAAAACATCAAAGTCTATCGTATGATCACAGGTGTAACTGTTTATAAAGGTTCATTGAGAGGGTTTTTGAAGATCATTTCAATGAAAACGGTGAAAGAAAACATTGTGAGGAAATAGTTATTTGATAGAACCAAAAATTTTCAAGACATGTGACATTCACCTACCCGCACTGGGCCTGCGTGGTGGATCACGGCCCTTTTGCTCTCTTGACAGGAGCAGTAGTGGGGACGTTACAAAGCTGATCGAAAAATACACAGAGGCACGAGTCTGATACATAGATTAGACCAAACCCGTGCTACACTGAAAACCACAGCCCCTGGTGTACCGTTTTCGCATCAACCCTTGGTCCTAGAAGGCTTCGACCGTGCTGGGCCCCTACAATTGCTAACAGTTCCTTGTGGCGCGCAGGAACAATGCGCACCGTCGACGACTTGGGCTCGGTCCGGACCGTTACCGGATGGGCGGACTACGAGTTACCCATAGCTCGCCGTCCGCAAGCCCGCGCCTACGGGATCGGAGACTCGGCAGCGGCGGCTGCGGCGTGAACGCCGTGACCTTTGCCTGATGCGGTCGGCCACCTCTTTTGCTTGCATTACTGTTTTGCAGAAGGAGGCAACCGCCTGCCACTCCTCGTTACGGACCATGGCCTCTACCAAGGCCCGCCGTGAGTGATCGCTGCCTCAGCGTTTATAATGTTAGTGATTATTTGGTTTTGTATTTATCTATATTCCTTTGTATAGAATAATATATATAACACAGTGATAGCCCTAAATCTTCCTCCTTCTTTCTCCTATTGTTCCGTCCATCAAAGGTTGTCTGTAAGAGATTGCTCGTGCGATAACACCGCCTATTGTACACTTGGTTTTTATAAATGTCTGTCCTGTATTATTGTGAAGGGTACAATAAAGTATAGAATAAATGGGAACCAATCTCAGGAGTACACAAGTATAGGTATATTTCTCTGGGTATACCACTGGATTATTTTTTTAAGCATTTTGACATTTCCGACGTACTGTAACTAACATACACATTTTGATACAAGTGCAGAAAGTTTGTTATTTGGTTTGCGATCGAGGCGGAATTCGCACGAGCCGTAGGCGAGTGTGTTCTGGAACCGAGGGCTGCAGTGACAAATTTGCACGTGTGTCAAGCGAAGTTTTCGTTTACGTCAAAAGAAAAAACGTTTACCTCAGAAGAAATTTAAAAAAATATATAAATAAAAAACATTAAAACCTACTTTGGTCTGTTTTTGATCTCGTGCGGGTCGCGCCTGATACGATAAATGATTTTATTACAATAATATTGTGGCTGGGGAGCAAACTCTCTTTTTTCCGCACTAGTGCGGAAAGTAGTCCATTGCATGCCTGTGAACGATGGGATAAGAGCGGGTTTCCGAGAAAGTGTATTGGAAAATGTATTGGCGATAAACCACTGTATTTAGTTACACTGTGGTTTTTCTTGTACAATAGTTGGCCTCTGGAGCTAGTGGCCACGCGACGGTTAACTATGCTTAGACACGCGATAGTCTCGTTGAAGAATATTGCCAATCTGGACGGCCGATTCTTGAAGGGTATGCCTATATTTAGCGATTTAAAGGTTACGATGTAATTCCAGTAGAAAGTAGAGCAAGGGGTCCACTAACTATTAACAAACAAATCAGATTGATTCATTCATTAAGCCCCAAGAGGACACCGGTGTCCGCACACCTATTTAATCGTCTTTTAATTGTGTCTGTAATTACGGTATTCGTAAGGTTGAATTGCATTAATTGCAATAAAAAAACCACCTCAATGGTCCATAGTTTAAAACAGAATTTTTAAAGAATATTTTAAAATAAATCCAATTAAAACTTTCCATGGCACATTCAAAGAAATACAATGCAATACCAAATTTTTATTCCTTTTTTCATATTCAATAAAAGTGCTTCAACAATTTCAGTTGTTATATGTAGACTTCATGTAAAACAAAAAGCGAACTGTATGACAGAGCGAAATGAAACAGGAGTCTGGGAAGTGGAACCTTTGCTTTGTTCTTTCAATTTTGCACAATTTGCTGGTAGGTGTAATCATTACCAAAGGCCTGTACTAAAAATAGCAAAGTTTACTGAACCGAAGACTCCAGGACGATGATGTATCATTATATTCACGATCAAATTCAATTCCATTTCTCAGAGGAAATATGACTTCAAAGGACTTGGATGAAATGTATGGGAGGATGGGACTTTGAAAACGCTGATAAATAAATAATTGACATCTACTTCTTTACAAGAGCAGTGACGGCATCGACTAATGAGTTATGCGTCGTTGGTTCTCACCAATGCAGACGCTCAAGTTGGCTTTATTCATTTTATCACCACTGTTCTCAAAACGATCGTTAGGAAAGCGGCATGATCTAGAACCAGAACTTCGAATAAATTCATTCACCCACACACACTGGGCCCGTGTAGTGGAATACAGCTCATTCCTGCCCACACACTCTGCGCTCGTGTAGTGGATTACAGCTCATTCCTTCTCTTAGAGGAAGCGCGAATTCCTGCAGTGAAAACATTATAAGGCTGATTTTTATGCTTTGTTTTACATTTACAGTAAAAAAAGAAAAAGAATATTGTAAAAAATATTGCAGGTATTTTGTGCGCCCAATATAAACAGGTTATTTTGAAATATCTTGCCTGACAAAACGGACATAATTAAACTTTGAAGCATAATTCATAAATGTTTAATAAAACCATCAATGGACAACATCTGAAATTCCAGAGAAATTTTGTTACTAAAAATGATGGCACTGCTCTCTGATATTTCTGAGACAGGAATGTGATTACATGAAGATACCTCGTTTAAAACATTGTAACAGGAATATCTGCTTGGTTATGAAAATTTCACCAACATTTTCTAAGTGCTGCCAATGTAACGAACTTTGTGATGTGAATTTCGGTTTAATGAAATACCTTAAGGTATAATTAAAATACGGCGGAATTGTAATAACACCTATACGTGCAAGCGAGAGGCCACATTCGAATCACCTTCTCTCTTTTACAACTGCGTTCGCTACCATTAAAGGCAGTTTGTGACATTTATTGCTTTTTGAGACTTACGAACGACTTGGCTGTAGGTCGGATTGTCTTTGCGATACGAGAAATAAAACTCCTAATGAAAATTGCCTTAATTAAGGAAATGGAAGTGTGAAAGGCACAAGTGGAATGTATAACTCTAAACATATTCGTTGATGTGTTATCATCTATTCACACCGTCATACCAAATGTTATTGAGTGGCTTGAGGGAGTTTAACACCTTGCTTCTACATTATGCTAATTGAATTCTTGGTTTACGAGAGGGTCGTGGAGGTAAACCCGAGTGAGGTCATCGCCGTTACAGGCCAGTTAATTATAGCTCCTACAAACACTATACAAAGCCCATTCCGTTTTACAATACCTTGCCATTTTTAATTAAAATGCACCCCAAGGCGGCAGATAACACTCCTATTTATATTGAGAGTAAAATACACGAAAGTTTATTTGTTTTACGAAATAGAAAAAATAATCCTTTTTTTACAGTAGCATAGCACCTACTTATACGTCTTAAAAGATTTATTTTCAAAAGATTTTTAATTGAGATAGGAAAAGCTGTTTTAATTAAAGTCCAATGTAAACGAGGCAAGATAAATAAAAGCTTGTAAAGCTTCTACTTAATTGGTGTGTTAAAACACCATATCGAATTTCTATTCAGCCATTACAATAATAAAACAGTAATTAACTTCAAAATGGCTGACAAAGATGGCCGTCTCTGCCGCGATAGGAATTTCATATTTTGCTAATCATTCTTCCGTCTGTACCGTGGAATATCGGTTTAACATAATTATATTTAATTAAATTCCATTTCAATCTGTATCCGTGCGATATGATAGGATTCAGTACATTCCGAGAGTTCAGTATATTTCGATAGATACAAATATGCTCGAGTACCTTATCGATTCGCAGTGAACCCTATAATATTAGATCATTGTTAGCGTGGCTGGAATATTCGCCGTTTCTCCGGAGACCCAAGTGTATGTTTTGAGTATTTGAGGCATTTTGCGCAAGCCTCTATAAATAATGATCGGAATATTGTGGTAAGATGCTAAATTGTGGATATACAATACCCAAATTAAGACCTCCAATTCTGATCAATTATGTTTAATAAATAGAACATAACTCAGATAGATTGGCGAACTACGTAAACCCGTTCTTTCAGAATTTGGGGCTAATAAAAATAGAAGTTCAGCAATCGTGTTCTCTGTTCACTTTGGTCACTAAACAAAGAACATTGTGTAATAACAGCTACATTTATAATATTCCTAAATAAATACTAGGGTATCGCCTCAAGGAAAGCCAGTAGTTCACCAAGCTCGTTGGAGTTGAAGGTCGCTTAGATATACCTAAACTGTAAGGCCTGTAGAATTTCAATGAGCGAGTAATATTGAATACACACAACATAAAGGGTTTTTGTAAAGAACACTTTGTAATTGTCTTTTTTTATTTCCATTGCTAGGCAAAGGCCTCTGCTTTTTCCTTCCAAACCTCTACTATTTCTGTCTAGGATGATCTCTGGCCAAATTTGCCTCGCGAACATGATAAGTTGGACACACTGCTGGCTGTAGCCTCGGTAACCACTACGGCGTCGTTTTCCCTCAAGGGTCCAGTAAGAAACAATCCCTAGCCATGTATGGCGCATTCAGGCGACATGGGAACTGCTGCATGAGTCCATTAACTCAGTGTGGTGTTTCTAACGCAATCTATTAGCTAACTATTATATATCATAAAATAAGGATAGGACTCTAAAAACATACCTGAATTGATCTCTGCCATTGAGCGTCTCCTGCTTGATGGAAAGTATAACTGGCCCCAGATCTTCATCATTCGTGAAGTAGTTCCAGTGCTCAGTACCGTAGAAGTACTTCTCATACGTCTCCTGTTCCACCGAAGTAAGCTCGAACCCTCCAGATCTCTCCCATTGTTCTTCGATGGCTGTTTTCTTCTTTGGTGTGCTGCCTCCGTTGTCACTGCTGTCTTCAGCCGCTTCATCAAGGGATCCTGATCTTCTGTGGCGATCTGTTGGATGGAAAACAGATTTTATTATTACTCCTACGTAATAATGACCCTTTTTTATGGTAGGTAAAAATCATCGAATGACGAATCCCACTCTTGGGCGGAGCGGGAAACAGTGTCAGACTCTTACTGACTAAAGAACCTACCCCGTACCTTCCTTGCCTTATTCCCATAGCCCCGGTGTAACGCTTTCGCATCAACCCTCAGCTCCGGGAGGCTTCGACCCTGCAGGGTCCCTACGGTTTGCTGACAACTCCTTGAATGACCCTTAAATGTAGTTCGGAAATAATCTAATAATAGAGTTCACTAATTAAAACTAAATATAGATAAAGGCAAAGATGATGCTATGATGTTTTATGTTATAAAATTCCTCCACATCTCAGTGTGCCCAAAAGGCTGGCGGTATTGCCACGTTGTATGGCAATGCTTAATTTCTGACCGAGGTAGATGCTAGCCCTTGAGTCACGTGAAGAGTCAACTACCTAAGCGTTTCGATAACTCTTTGAAAAGCGTATGAGCACTCGGACCCTACGACCCATGAGTTTTAACCCCAAATGGCTAAAAAACATAAGTTTAACAGCGGTTTTTATATCTACGTCGTTTGAGATTCTCCGCAGCTGCCGCGGCAGCACCTGTGCAGCATGATGAGCTAGGAAGATGGGATGGCGCAAGAGTGTCGACACAGGTAGCGCTCCACACTCAAGGCCTACCCATCTTCCAAGGAAATAAAGACATACCGACTGGTCTCTTACCATCGTCGCGTGTGAGGCCACGTAATAGTTTTGAGAATGTTCCGGTATCGAAATGAGTTGAAGTCAGGGTGAATTGTCTGTCTGTAGTCTGTTTGTGAGATTGACCCATGAGTTTGTTTCGGTGTTTCTTCTCATAGTAGTCAGGTAGGGAACACCGGCCTCATCTAGTTTCAACGGACGAAAAAGTAAATTGATGTGTAAAAGAGTTTGTAAAAACTTATTTACAAAATAAAAATCATTTATCAGTGTGGAGCCATTTCACAGGTTATTTGTTGCATATATTATACTGCCTGTCCTAAACAATTATAGGATTTATAATATACGAGGGCAGTAACAGAGTTGTACAGGTTGCCTAATAATTGTCAACATAAGAATATTGACCATTGACACGAAAAGGATCCAGAGGCGATTGCGTTTACGTAAACGTAATATTGTATTGAATCTGGATAAGTGTCGTCTGGTGGCAATACAGTGGAACACAAAATATTACGATTTGATCGAAAGCAAATGTTTACGTAACGTTAACACGATGGAATATAATATAAAAACTCGTGTTAAGGCCTTAGAGCCTCGAAATAAGTCACCCTCAATACAACTTCTCCCTTTCGTGTCCATAACATAGAAGGTAAATTGAAATAAGGACATTAGGACAAAATCTCAACATACGTTGCAAAAGTATACGCAAAATTTACAAAAGTATAATATACTAGCTTTTGTCAGCGGCTTCGCCCGCGTACATAAAATGTAGCCTATGTCACTCAGGAGTAAAGCAACTTTCTATTGCTGCTAAATTTTTCCAATCGGACCAGGAGTCCAGAGATTACCTCCTACAAACAAAAAAATAAACTTTACCTCTTTATTATGTAACTAGCTTTTCTCTTCGGGGGGGGGGTTCGCCTGCGTACATAAAATATAGCCTATGTCACTCAGGAGTAAAGCAACTCTCTATTGCTGCTAAATTTTTCCAATCGGACCAGGAGTCCAGAGATTACCTCCTACAAACAAAAAAATAAACTTTACCTCTTTATTATGTAACTAGCTTTTGTCTTCGGGGGGGTTCGCCTGCGTACATAAAATATAGCCTATGTCACTCAGGAGTAAAGCAACTCTCTATTGCTGCTAAATTTTTCCAATTGGACCAGGATTCCAGAAATTACCTCTAAACAAAAGAACAACCTTTACCTCTTTATTATATTGTAGACTAGCGACCCGTGTATAGTGTAGACTAGCGACCCGTCCCATCTTCGCTCGGGTGCAATGCTGATATTATGATACAAGTATGTAATTTAGGAGATAACAGTAAAGGCGGTATTAAGACTCGAGCCGTGGCGAGAAAAGGCGTAAAAAGTTGCGCGCGCATATAATTTTTTTTTAGCCATAGTTTAAGGCTTTGGATACAGAGTCTTTTGAGCCTAGTCGTCGTCGTTTGTTTTCTTGCGTGAAAAGTTTTTATGATAATTTCATTCGTATTGACAATAGGTATTCCGATGAAACATTTTCTAGTATTTGATTTTATTTAATTAATTCAACCAATGATCTTCACTAGAAAAAATCGCACCGAAAACCGCGGGCATTTTAAAATGGCGGCCATAGACCACAATTTTTTTTTTATTTGACGAAGGATTTATACATAAAATGTTTTTTTTTAAATATAGGTTACCTATGTATGTTATATAAAGGATTTTATAATCGTTAAATTACAAGTTAAAATGGTCGAAATTGAATAAAATAAGCAAGTAAGAATTGAACGAACACAATAATCTAATGTAATTTTTTTTATTATTCGAAATTTGTTTGCGAACAAAGAGGTTGGACAAAAAGGTTACAGGCTACATGGCCAGTTTTTTTAGGTTGGATTTTAATCAATTATTAAGAATTTTTACTTTTTATAATAAAGTTTGCGTTCAGTCCTATTTGAGCATAGACACCAAACTTTTTTTTCATCCCCAAATTACCAGATCAAATAGGCTGCAGGAACTTTTGAAAGAGTTACTATTATAGCTCTGGTAAATGAAGGAACATAGGTAGGTTTCAGTCAGTATTATTTTCACACTTCAAATAGTTTTTCTCACTCTAGGCTGGATTGAGTGCCTTTTCGCTCAATCCTAGGGTAAAAGAAGTCATTTTAAGGTTTCCCACTTCAAAAAAATCAGATGAAATAGGATTTTGAAGAAGCACAAGCGAACGCCGGAGTTCGTGCGTGATTTCGCGCCATTCAGTTAAACACCAAGCGTTCGCATAGATTATAAGACATTGCGCGTTTTTCTATAGGATATTCATACAAGAACGTAAATAAGAAGTTTTTCTTAGACAAAGTTTATAAATGGAATATTAGCAAACCTTTCCGTTAAAGCCTGCGCGAACCTGCGTTTACTTGGGGGGTTAAATCCTTTCCTTTTATGGAAAATACATGTTCTAAACATGGTAGATGCGTATCTGGGATCACAGATATAGGCCGATGACGTCCCCGACCCTAGCTTGTCGCAGATTAATGACGCCGATAAAGTTGTGTTGTCACGCTTCTACGAGTGTATGTCACGAGCGATTTCTTTGGAAGCTTTTCAGTCACGCAATGGGAATATAATGTGAGTCACCCTTAAAATTATACTTTCTCCATTTTTGGAGTATTGAAGGGATACCAGGAAGTGGGTCACGCCGTTGGTTTTTTAGGTGTTGTTGAGATATTTTGTTAGGGTTTCGTACTTCAAAAAACGATCAGAACCCTTTTATGATCACATTGTTGTCAGTCTGTATGTCTGTATGTCTCGACAACGCGTGTAGGTCTTCTTCTTCTAAGGAGGCACAATCTTGTAAGAGTGGACGTGGTCATCACTGGGTATCACAATGAGTGATCATCTTGCTCTTATCGCGTGGAAATTCTCAAACTGACGCCAGCCAATATCCGACTGATGACGCGTTAGTTCGCTAGTGGGCGCATGCATACGTGAGAATGCGCGTGTACTAATCAGCATTTTTCACGCGCAGACGCGCGAATTTCGACGAATGCGCGCGTCTTTTTAAAATCTCAGAAGTGGAGTTAAGTTGAATTTGTTATGTTCTGTTTTGGATAGACGCTTCGATGCGCTTCGACTTTGCGCTAGTATAAATTGACCCTTAGTCAGAAAAAGGATACCTAAGTAAAACGGTTTAATATTTAATGAATTCATTTTCTTTTGATTCAACTGTTAATTTTGTCGTTCCCAACCGTTTATGTTAGTTCTATGAACCATTATTTTGATAGCTGTAATTAGTATTTTCAAATGAAGACCACCGTTACTGCGCTAAGTACTTTGGTAATGGTTCTTGAAGTGTGTTAATAATGGCCATTATACACAGAAGTCATAACAATGTTAAGTATAGCACTCGTTCTAGACAGTCATATAAAATGTAGGCTATGATAACAAGATTCTGCCATTAGGTCTTAAAATAAATAAACAATGAAATTGGGCGTATGCCTACGTAGTTGAGAAAGCTTGCGATGATATGAGATGTTAAAAATAAGGGCTCTGCCTCATCTTAAACACACATTTAGAAGCACAAGTCGAATTCTGTATGGAGTACCTATTCGACATTCAAACGTGAAAATGTTTCAGGAACATGTTTGATCCTTTTTTGTCTTATAAACTTCATCGAATAATTTCTTTCGCTTTGGATGTTTAACGCACCAGACTTTTAATGACTAAAATCTAATTTTGTTGCTTCGTATTTTGAACATTTCTGCAGCCTAACAGCATTGGCCCTAACAGGCCCATTTAATTTTGATGAGAATTCTTTGAAGCGAACGGCTTAGACGTTACTCACTACTAAATATACATCATCAGTCTTTTTAATGTTCCCACTGCTGGGACACAGGCCTCCTCTCTAGGAGAGGAAATGGGCCATAATCCACCACGCGGGCCCAGTGCGGATTGGTAAACTAAATATACACATTCATAAAAAACGATCAAGCTGTTTCGGGTTACGTCAATCACAAATACTGTGACACCAGATTTATCATTACATAGTATAAAATAAAGTTGCTTAGATCCTATGTATGCTTAGATCTTTAAAAGTACGCAACGGATTTTGTTGCGGTTTTTTTTTTAATAGATTTAGTGATATAGGGAGGGTCGCTAGTATATTATAAGACATACAACAAGAGAAGTGTAGTTAAGACAAAACAGAATACAGTAAGGGCCGGTTTCATCATCTATGATTAAGTTTCCGTTTACTTGACATTTTTGGCTATTTAGACACAGGCGCGTAGCTACCGCCGTATCTGCCGTATCAATTACACTGGGCCCCGCGGTATAGGGGCCCCGACCTAGGCATAAATTCGCAACATGTTATCCACAACCGTCTCATAGGGCAGCTAAGCATCTGTAATAAAAATACGTTTTTTTTATACGGGGCCCCCGAAGGACTTTTGATATGGGGCCCCTGTGGGACTAGCTACGCCACTGTTTAGACATTGTGGAATAGCCTTAAGGACGTGGATATAAATGTTTACGATGCGTCGCCGCGCTGCCCACGCTGCCGCAGCCGTGAGACGGCACAGTGACGTGCCACGGCGAGGCATTGCGTGTGTAATATAGCAACCATCCTCAATTTTTTTGTCTTCACATGGACCGCAAACGTATTATTCTTTATTTTGCGTTTTTCTTTATTTTGCGTTTTTCTTTATTGTGCTTGTGGGCGAAAGACGTTTTTCTTTCGGCAAACATCTTTCAATCCCTGTGTTTAGTATAGTGGCACGACACGATGCCATGCGTCTCACGGCGGCGGCTACGCGCCGTATTTCTGTTTTCCTTTGTAACACTCGTTTTACTTTGATAAAAGCGATGAACCAAAAATGTTATATAGGTAAACTCAACATTATTTTTTGCCGAGGTTCTAATCTCATTTTTATTTCAGTCTCCGTCAAGATGTTATAATCGGATTATTTAGAGACACGTGATGTTGCCATAAAATTATTATATAAAAGACAGATGTCTTGCGGTTATTGCTTTAGAAGTAACTGTGACCGTAAAGCGAGATAATTTAAATTAATTTTATTATCCTGGTTGGTAATTAAGCTTGTTTGAGCATCGTTTGGGAATTTGAGCCTTTTGTTACGGACGTTGCTGCTTTGGTGTTCCGTTAAATTTGACGGTGCGTTCGGTGACATAGTAGTAAAAGCATCGATAATGTACTATACACTAGATTAGGCGCGTACAGTCACTATACTTGACTTAGATGATCTGCAGGCCCTTACATTGATGATATTAGTGCAGTTTTGACAATCACGCAGCGTGAGAGCGCTGTAAGTTTTAAAAATTTTGGTAGAAGATATAATCCCAAAGTGCTGCAGCGAATTTTTGTATTAACTTTTCAGTATTTTGACAAATAGTTTCTGTAAACGCGCTTGTCATAATAAGGATATAAGTCGATGAGTAAGAGCGAGATAAATAAATCACACAGCTTTTCATCTACTGTATTTAGGTAGATATACGAGTATATAATAATCGGCCAAGAGCGTGTCGGGTCACGCTCAGTGTAGGGTTCCGTAGTTTCCGGTCCGCCACAAATTTCTCACAATGTAACAGAACCCAGTAGCCCATGTAAAAATTAGTAACCCAATTTCCCGAGAGATGGCGCTGTACCTGTATTGCGTGAACCGATTTTTTTCTTTTTGTATTTTTATTTGAAACAAGATACGCTCAGGATAATGAAATATATAAAAAAGTTAAAAAAAATGCTTGCATGTACGGTTAAATTAGAAAATTAGTTCAGAACGTTTTTTTTTAATTTTTCATATTTTCTAAACGTATGGTTCAAAAGTTAGAGGGGGGGGACGCCTCATTTTATTATTTATTTATTTATTTATTTATTTTAAACTTTATTGCACACCAAAATGAGGACAGGATATACAAATAAAAACTAAGTGTACAATGGGCGGTCTTATCGCACAGGGCAATCTCTGACAGACAACCTTAGGATGGACTAAAATGAAAGGAGATAGATTTGGGGTGGTCAGTGTACAAAAAACGTAAATATATTATATTAAATACATATACCTAATAATAAAAATACACATATACAATATCAATTAATATACTAATAAATATTTAAAAAATAATAAAAATAAATAAGGTTGAGAAAGGAGATTATAGATGTATTATAGTGAAAGGTAATGCTCCTTCACCATTGCTTTAAAAGTCTGTAGCGTTTGAGCACGCCTTACTTCAATGGGTAATTCATTCCACATTCGAGCAGCTTGAATAGTAAACGAGTTGTCAAAAAAGGAAGTGGAATGCATACGAATACTTAATTTCAGATTTCATCATTTTTTACTTTTGGAGCGATTATTTCCGAAAATATTAACATTCTCAAAACATGATTTACGGGACCCTTAATCATTTTTAAATACCTTTCCAACAATATATCACATGTTAAGGTAGAAATGAAAAAAAAAATCACTTCCCACTTTACGTGTAGGGGAGGTACCCTATTAAAATATTTTTTACCAGTTTTTGTCTATGCACTTTGTCGGCATGGTTGATATACATATTGATACCAAATTTTAGCTTTCTAGTGCTAACGGTCGCTGAGATTATCCGCGGACGGACAGACAGACAGACAGACATGGCGAAACTATATGGGTTCCTTTTTGACTACGGAACCCTATAAAGCAAATTCCTAATTCACTCACTGACTCATCAACGACTATCCCAACCCTTGGAACTAGAAGGCTGAGATTTTACGTAGAGGTTTCTTCTATGATTCGAACATAAAGAATGATTTTACAAAATTCACTCTTTTTGCATACATGAAAGTTTTTGTATAAAAAATCTATGAGTACGATCGCGCGCGCGAAGGCCGCTGGCAGAAATCTGCTACACTAATATAATAAAGAGGTAAAGTTTGTTTTTTTGTTTTTTTATTTTTTTGTTTTTTTGTTTGTAGGAGGTAATCTCTGGAACTACTGGTCCGATTGAAAAAATTTTAGCAGCAATAGAAAGCTGCTTTACTCCTGAGTGACATAGGCTATATTTTATGTACGCGGGCGAAGCCGCGGGCAAAAGCTAGTTTCTAATAAAATATTTGTTACTACTGGATATTTTGTTCTATTCTATTGTATATCGGGCTGGTATCCGCAACTCCAGCGCATATTTTGCGTACGGATATTTTGTCCTATTAGGTACAACTCTTAAACAATTATAAAAAGTTAACACGTAATCAGTTTGCTTTAAATCTGTATCACAAAACAAAATCTGTTTGTGTTAAAATCAAGAACAAATAAATGGATTTTCATGCGGTTTTCACTTACAAACAGAATAATTAATGAGGTAGATTTGAGTGAGATATAAGTATAATTATTATAGAAGCGATAAGACAAAAAAGACGAAAAAGGAAAAGGTGAATAGGCGAAAAGAATTTCAGATATTTATAAAACCCTATAGACGGCCCGCTGAGACCGTAGGGAATCCGGCCACCGTCCCGGTCGTCTGGTAACAGTCCGGACCAAGTCAAGTAGTCGAAGGCGTGCTCTATTCCCGCGCGCCTCAAGGAATTGTCAGCAAATTGCAGGGCCGAAGCCCCGGTCCGGTTTCTGAAAGCAAGGACCGACCCCAGTATAAAGGCTGAGAAGAAAAGGGATGGAGCCTGACACTGTGTCCCGTTCCACCCATGGGCGGGATTCGTTATTAGATAATTTTTCCTATCATAAAAAAATACTGCGAGGAATTTCTGAAAAGCACACTCTCGGCCTTATAACGCAAAGAGGAACTAAAAGTCACAGGTATGGTTTTAGTCAGTAAAGGTATGGTATCACTCCATCCTAGACCGGGAGAATATATTTGATGAATTATTACCCAAAAACCAATGCAAAGCTGGGGTTACTAGCACGTTCCAAAAATCACAAGCTAATTTTCCTAAATTTAATTTCCAATAAAATAGTGTCAGTCTCTTTTGAAAATTCACTTAATGCCGGCTTAATATTCATAACATAGACGGGTAGCTACTTCATTAAGAGCGCCCATTCCAAGTACTAACTTCGTGATTCCAAGATATATTTTTATTATTTTTCATACAACCGCTCTTACGTTATATTATTTAGTACAGAAATTTATATGTGACTCCGTACCATCTTCTTTCATACCAAATAAATCAATAAATGATTTCGTAAATGATAATGTTACTTTATGCGGTAGTTTATTAACATTTTTTTTTATGTCTTTAAAAAAATCAGTACATTATACACATCAAAGAAACATTATTTTTGGTATTAATATACTTTTGGAAAAATACATTGATTCTTTATTTTTCCAAAAGTATCCGTTTCGGGATTTTATATACTAAAAATAAGGTTGTATACCTAAATCACAGAACTTTTTTCCAAAACACTTTACCTGAAACACGTTTTGTCATAATATTCAGAAGAGTAAATAAAAAAATCACCACAGAGCGTTAAGGTTCTTTTCTTTTGCATTGCCTCTTTAATAAACCTTCGCGTTGTATGAACTAACGAGTTAAAATTTTCAAACCATTCTCAGGTTGACGATAAACAGAAGGGCCCTCTTAAGAGAAGTGTCTACCTCCAGTTATCGGGAAAGCTCGCAACGCGTCGGCTGTCAAACTGAAGCCGGCGCTTACCATGTCATTGCTGCCTGAATTCACATATTTGAACAGCTCAAATTAAATTTCACAGTAGATATTTCGGTGTCACTAGAATTTAGTATTGAATGGGGCTTGATTGCGTCTACACTGCGTATGTATCATTTACATGATAAGACAGTTTAATTGGGTTTAGGTTTATAATAGACGGTTCGCGTTTATTAAATACGTTATTATGTCTGGCATTAATAAGCTTAGCTTCAAATTGTTAGCGTCTTTGAAGATATTCTTGTTAAAGACTCAATGAATTTGATGCTATATTAATTCTTTGGTGGATTATGGTTTGTATGGGTTTGTTAGTAGTTGGGTAGTAGTCAGTGTTAGGTTCTTGATACTTTCATGGTAGTAGAACATTGCTCAAAGTATCAAACAGTAGAGATATTAAATAAATTGCTGTTTGGTTTAACTTGTTAAAAGAAACACATCTCCAAAAGAAATGTCTGTGCCGTATAGCGTGGTCCAATTTGGTGGCCGAGCAACCGAAAGATTTTAAATATGAATCACGAGCACAGCGATAGAGTGATTAAAAAATTAGAATCCTGAACGTTAGCGAGAGAAAAATCGAGTACGAGGTGAAAAATCTGTACACTCAACTGCAATACGAAAGTTTTCATCCCACCCCAGCGAGGAAATGGCTAAATGCGAAAAAATCTACAGTCACAAGATACTTTTTTTCAGTTTAGGTATTAACTTATTATGACAGGTGTGTCACGGAATAATCTTAGAATTATAACAGATAATAACTAAGTATAATTAAGAAAAATTATATTAAATTCGAAGACATGTGACATCCACCAATCCGCACTGGGCCCGCGTGGTGGATTATGGCCCATTCCCTCTCTTAGAGAGGAGGCCTGTGTCCTAGCAGTGGCAAAATTAAAAAAAGCTGATGATGAAGAAAAATTAAAATTAACGATAGCAACGTTAGTTTAAGTTCGTTGATAAGATTAGAACAATATAGCGTGAAAAGAAAATGGCGCGCGTAAAGGTAATAAAAAAAAAACTGCACTAAGGCGGTTCCGAGTCATTAGACAAATTAAAAAAGTTGTATAATAAATTTGTTACCATGGAGGTAGAGGTTTAACGATGTTTTGAATTCACAAATTTAGTACACACGATGTTCTGAATTCAATTTACTTTTTCAATACACTTACTCGATAACTGCCTCTTATCGCACTCCTATTAGGTTCAATATAGTATGTATATCACCCAAGTGCTTTTTTGAGTTTATCACAACAAGGGCTTTTTTATTCCTTCCTTATCGTCACGGTCAAAGGTGATTATATTGTTTTACTTAGTTTATCGAAACGGGCGCAAGGCGTCCCCCAGAGTCGCTGGGCGACCCCCATGAAATTAGAAACTGACCACAGCAGATTTGAATGCTATACTTATATTTTTCTTATATTTCTACTGTATGTTTGAGATACGATTATTTTTTTTTCTTTCTTTCTTTATTTCACAAGTCGTAAGTGTATTGAAAAACGTCGTTTGACACACGTGTAGATTTGTCATTGCAGCCCTCGGCTTCATAACACACTCGCCTACGGCTCGTGCGAATTTTGCCTCGGTCGCAATGACAAACTTCCTGCACTTGTATCAAAATGTACTATATCCTCTAGTGGATAAAAACAGCTTATGTAGGTACTCAGATATCGATGAGCAAAAATATGGTTTTCGAAAAAGATAAATACTTTTTTCTGTTTTTTTTATCTTTTGACATTATGTTTAAACTGTTTGACTATATTCGACATTATAATTGAGGTCGTTTGACATTGTTTTTTGTGTAACATGAAAAATACAAGATGTTTATCTCAGTTTTGTATCTATGTTATGGTTTATGAATAAATGAAATTAATTTCTATTTTTACTTAGGTATTTTACTTAATCGTGTCTTAACATCGGATAGGTTTTTCTTAGACATTAGTGTAAATATTAGGGACGTTTCTTTCTGTAGTTTTTCAGTTAATTAATTTTTTTGTTTTTTGATAAGGGTTCTTTGTTCTTTCATAAGAGCCGGAGCCTGTTGTAGTCACAGAGTATTTTGTATGAACTCCGTCCGGGTCTATATACATATATCGCTTTAACGGCCCCGTAACAGAAGTTATATTTTTATAAAAAAAAAACAATACTTTTTGATGTCTTTTGTATTTGTGAGGCCATTTTAACAAGTTTTAATATTTTTTCTAACTTTCAAATTTTTCATAAATCGTAAATTAGGTTTAGGTTTACGTTTATTATTCATGTTTTGATTTTTTATGCTTGGTCATATATAATCAATTTTAATCAAATATTTTTTCATGGTTTTCTCTTTTTTATTGTTAATTTGTAGAACCTGACCTTAAACAAGAACTTCTGATCCGTCCCGGCTTTTCTTGGATACAAATTGATCTTTCCAAAACTGTAAACCGCATCAAAATCCGTTGCTTTGTTTAAAAGGGGTTACCGGATAAACAAACAGACGCAAAACGCAACTTCGCGTAATGTGTAATAACCAGTCAAATGTATGAGGGGTTCCGTACCATTATTTATACAACATAACATACTATCTAAACTCTTGAGCCTCGTGAGTACGCCGGCGTTCGCACACCTATTGTCTTTCTACTATGTTTATAATTACAGTATTCGAAATGTTAAAGGCAAAAAAGTCACTTTTTTTTGTATGGGAGGAGTCCAACCTTAATCAACTGTTTTATTTATTTATTTCAACCTCATGTACAATAGTGGTACATAAGCGGACTTAATGCTACAAGGCATTCTCTACTATTTTAATTTAATATATGAATACATATTTCTTTTTGTTTTATTTTAAAGTAACGGCATAAAATCACGTTTTTTTGTGTAAGAGTCCCATTTAGATATTTATTTTGGTATAATGTTAGCATTTGTTGTTACAGGGCAACATAAATACATCAACCGTAACATGTTTAATGAGAAACAGCTTATTTGTGGTGGGTTAAAATCATCCAACAGTAACACCCACCCTTAATCGGAGCGGGAGATATCATCATACTTTTACTACCTAAAATAACCCTGTTCCTTCTTTGCCTTTCATACCGGGATCGAATCTTCCTCCCAGAAGCTGGTCTACCTATAGCCCTAGTATCTTGGCTTCGGCTGTGCTCGGCCTCTACGTTTACTGACAACTCCTTGAGGCGCGCTGGAACAGAACATGCCGCCGACTGCTGCTAGATCCGGATGGTTACCGGATGATCGGACGACGACCTATCCATTGCTTGCCGTACAAATGTCAAAAATCGGGATCGGAATCCCAACGGCAACTGGCGTGTGAGAGCCATTGACTGTCACATGCGTCCTCCTCTTTTGCTAGCATTACACGAGAAACAGCTTCTTTACAAACAGTCGGACAGTGGAACCTAAGCAATAGAATCCCGTTTTTACCCTTCGAGTGCGCCATCCGGATGGTGCGGGGATACCGCACGGTGTCCCGCGAGGCGGCGAGCCTCCTTGCTGGCCTACCACCATGGGATTTGGAGGCAACAGTCCTTGCACGCATGCACGACCAGCGCGTGGAGATGCAACGCCGGGGCGAAGATCCGCTGCCCGAACATGTCGAGGCGTGGCGGAAGGAGCTCCGGCGAGATCTCATGGTGAAGTGGAAACAGCGACTGTCGCAACCCAGCGCTGGGCACACCGTAATCTCAGCGGTAGTGCCCCTCTTTGAGGCGTGGCTGGATAGACCTCACGGCGTCCTCACTTTCTGCATGACGCAGGTTCTCACCGGACATGGGAAGTTCGGGAGATTCCTGCACCGGATTCGTGCGGAAGAGACGTCCGGGTGTCGCCACTGTGAGGCGAGCCCGGAGGACACGGTGGAACACACGGTGGAGGTGTGCCCTGCTTGGGAAGAGCATCGCCGTGTCCTCGTGGGGGTGATCGGCGGCGGCGACCTCTCGCGCCGGTCCTTGGTTCAGGCCATGGTCCGCAGCGAAGAGGAATGGCAGGCGGTCGCCTCCTTCTGCGAAGCAGTAATGCTCGTAAAGGAGGAGGCCGACCGCATAAGGCAAAGGCAACGGCGTACTCGCCGTAGCCGACGCCGCCGCGATCCTGCCGATATCCGGCCACCGTAGACACTTGCTCGCGGACGGTGAGCAATGGGTAGCTCGCCGTCCGATCGTCTGATAAGACCGAGTCCAAGTCGTCAACGGCGCGCACCGTTCCCGCGCGCCTCAAGGAGTTGTCAGCAAACTGCAGGGGCCCTTCAGGGTCGAAGCCTCCTGGAGCCTAGAGGGTGGTGGAAAACTGTTACCTCGACTCCAGGAATAAGGCAAGGAAGGTACGGGGTAGGTTTTTTAGTCAGTAAGAGTCTGACACTGGTCTCCCGCTCCGCCCAAGAGCGGGTTTCGTCATTGGATGATTTTCACCTACCATAAAAAAAAAAAAACCCTTCGAGTGCGGAACCCTAAAAAATGCCTCCATCATTATTATTTACGCAAACCTAACCTCGAATGTATTTGCAAAATACAAATGTTTAGGTATAAGCTTATACATGTACAATGTGTACGGTACATCCCTTTCCCGACCCTATTTTTATCATATCAAAAGACAGTCTGTTTACTTAAGCAAGGCTAAGCATAGCTGCGCTGTCAAACGGGCAAATTGCTATGAAACACAATCCCTCGCAAACATTGTGTATGTGCTGACGAGTGTACACTATACATATGCGTACCTCACCTCTAGCGGGAGTACCTATGAATGCTTTTGGGCAATACTATATTCACATTTCGTGGGATTTAGTTTGTTGGGGAGGTGTCATACAGGAACATCCATTCCAATTTCTGGTGTCAGTGTGTGTTCCTTGTGTGTGTAGCCATTGCTTGCTATTGAATGCTTTGACTATTGTGCTGGATGGTTTTCCATTTAACTTTTTGAATACCGTAATTAGAGACATAACAAAAAGATAATACTATAAAAAGATAACTTTTTTCATATTTTTTTGTTTTAAAGACCATCGCCAATGCCATTTCGACGGCGCGTACTGTTCCTGTGCGCCTTAAGGAGTTGTCAACAAATTGTAAAGCCCCAGTAGGGTTTGACCCTGAGTCTTTGGGCTATGGGTAAACGTGAATGCATTCACCAGGGCCCCGGCACTAAGGCAATGAATTAACGAGGTGGGCTATACCACTCCGCCCAAGGGCGGGAGATGTCACTGCATCAGTTTTGCCCAACGAAAAAAGTCTATAAATAATGAAATTAGTTTTAAAACAGCAGTGAGCCTTATCGTCTTCACTAACTTTTATAACGCAGCAAAACTATACAACACTAAATAAGGCTAAGAATTCAAATGGAAAGCTTAAAGTCTTAATTCCAGTTTCATTTTTAAAGTCACTATCAGCAAGGCACACGCTTACAGCATAATCCTCCTACACAAGCTTCTGACTTTGCAGCAGTTACATGAATACACCAAAATAATCTTATTTAATCTGCCATTTGCACCTGGCTGAACTTGAGACGCACCACCTATTTTCTTTGAAGATATTAGCCAAAGAGGATAAAGCTTCCTTTGAGAATATAATTTTCGAATTATGAAAGCAGTTTCACGTTGTGATTAGATTTTTCTTTTTCTAAGCATTTCAAGAATATGTATGACTGCCTATAATCCATTAAAGACAAGACTAGACTGTGTAGGTGCTGTAAAAAGTAGTGCTTCGCGCTTTGGGTTTCTAACTCTTTTCGCGTATATGATATGATTTGTATGGTAAGTTAGTCTTAAATTGTAAAGAATACAACTATGTTGCACTAAATCCCTACTACACTTTGTTAAGGTAATTAAAATAGTTCAAATGGTAATGGTTTTGAGAACGTGTAGATCTAACGAGACCCGAATGCGAACTAGTCCACATTTCGGTGAAAGAGTGAATGTGCATACTTGCATTCGATGCAATTGAAACATTTACATGTTTTTATATTTAATCTTCATGTACAGTAGTGGTACGTAGGTGGACTTAATGCAACAAGGAATCTCGTTATGCCGTATGTTCCCTATAGCGAATTTCCTACTTTACGAGCAAAACCACCGGCAGCAGATCTTTATCTCTTGGGACAATTTTTCAAAAGTTTTTTCAGTCCAAAATAAATTAGATACAAATTGTTAAAGGTACGGCAAACGAAGTCGCAACGTGAAACCAATTAGAAATCATTACTGAACACAAATCTCCAATAGAAGAAGAGTTGCGAAAAGTTAAAACGAAATCTGAAAAAAACAAAGACGAGCATTTGGCGAAGATTGATGAAAATATATTGAATGCAAAGTTATTTTTTCCATTCCAACCGGAGTTCGGGTGTGCCAAAATACAAAATGTCACTAGCGCTTTCAAGTTTCTAAGTGCGAACTCGCTACAGAGGAATGACAGGATGTCGGAATAAATTACCAAGAAAAAATGTTTCTAAAGCACTTTTCTTATGACTTTTTTGTTTTAAGACTAGCTTTTGCCGGAGGCTTCGCCCGCATGAGTGTAGAAAATTGGCTTTGGAAAAGGGAAAATTCAGGATAAAAGTAATCTATATGCTATTTCAGGACATGGGCTATTCTTGTGCTAAGTTTCATCATAATCCGTCCGACCATTCGTGTGTGAATGAGTAACAAACATAACAACACAACACACACATACACACCGTTGAGACCCTGAAGAAGGGTCGAAGCCAACTGGGGCCAAGGGTTCGTGTCTGAAGGATTATTCCTGTATTGTGAGATCGTTCATGAACATACAAATCATACACCGGAAAAAAATATCTGTAAGCCATACAAATATTTGTTCCGTGCTGGAGTCGAACCTGCGACCAGTAGCTCGGTAGCCACCGACACCGTCAGAATAATAATAGTATGATGTCAATCAAGGTTTGTTTTGCTTGAAATGCAAAAATTCAGTTGAATTTGTTTTCAGTGGTATTGTTCGGGCGTCTTCGGGCACTCGGTAATCTTCGGCTACCGTATTGAGCTATTGGAAGAGGGCGAGCGGAAGCGACAAGAGTTGCGGCGCGTGCGCGAGACTTCACATCGCTATCAATCTCTGAAGACGACGCGCGCGCAAGCCAAACAGCGACATCGAAAATTATATATTTGAAAATATATTCATATAATTAAAGTTGACAAAAAATAAAAGACTTCTTCCTATTTCGTGTTATATTTTGTCATCGCGACGAGAATATTAGATAAAAAATAACAAAAAAATACTGGCTGTATAGGTATTCAATTAGATTATTATTGAACGCACCAAAAAAAAAATTTTTTTTTTTTTAAAGAATTTATGTAACTAATACTATATAATAATTATTTTTATATTGTTTCGTTCAGTTTAGTTTCAAGTTAAAGTCTACGGGCCTTTTATTTTTTAAACGAGTTTACAGTTCATTTACTTTTAAATCTAGTCTTTAGATAAGTCCCTAACAGGTACTACACAGAGATAAATAAATCAGTTTCACAGTCTATTTTATTTATTCTGGTTTTGCGCTTTCAAATACAAAATTCTCCCTCAAAATATAAAGGATCAAATGAAGCGAGAAAAACATCTTACCGTCATGTTCGCTTACTACATTGGAGCCATAAAACTCAGCTTCTAGGAGCGCCATACAATTTTATTGGTGATATTTTTTCGTCATTTCATGCTTGTTATTCGATACGACGATCCGTTTCCAAGGATGATGTGGCAATTTTATAATAATATCATCTCAGTAGATCAGATCACGTTTTATTCAATTTTTCGTATGATAAATTATTGTTTAGGAGGAGGGGCTTGAATTTGATTTACGGTAAGACAGGACTTCCTTGTATTTTTCTTTTAATGAGTATGTTTTAGTATAGGTATGTATATCTCTTGGCTAATTTTTAGCTGCCTTGCTACTCCACAGTAAGTAATTGGTAATAGTAATATCAAAGGCACTTCGATTTGTACCTAAATAGGAACTTTTTTTTTTACAAGAATGCAAAATCATTGCCTGACTCAGGGAATTATTTATGTATTGTTGGTGCGTTCTCTAACGTGGATGAGTATATTCACATAGGCATGAAACTCGTCTTACTTAGTGGATGTGTATATGATGCAATAAATGGTTGGATATTATCAAGAGGTCTGGAGGTATTGAGTTCACGCGTGAGTTCGAACCCGTGACACGCAGCGCGTCGTCAATGAAAATAACACTAATATTATAAAACTAAATTTTGAATGTATGTGTATGTATGTAGGCTCAAAATGCTGAACGGATTTGAATCACATTTTACGGGTCGATAAAATAGAGGACATCATAGGATAGTTTTATTTTTAGTTTTATAAATCTTTACAAAACTTGTAAAATAATATTTCACACAACGCCATCTGGTATAAGATTAAGCAGAGCTTGTGCTATAGGTGCTAATCAATATACTTTTAAATTTCTAAATGCATACACATAGATAAATTACACCCAGACACAGAACATATGGTCGTGCTCGTCGTGCTCATCACACGAACATTTGACCTGGATGGGAATCAAACCCACGGTCTCCAGTATAGCAGTGTATGAAAAGCGATTGTTAACATATCATCAGAGCTTTCATCTGTGCAAACCTAATTTATTTAACTCAAGGAAAAGTATGTAGCGAGTAAGTATTCTGTGATTGATAACCTCTCGGGGGCAGCAAAGTAAAACAAATAAATAGCAGGGCTAGTGGAAGTGAATTCGATACCTATCTCATTTGGAAATGGATTCGCCAATGAAAGGAAACTTGGTAGATTGTATTGATTTTAACTCTTAGTTTGGAATCAGTGGGAGTGGGCTGGCCACATCGCATGAACGCCTTCACTGGACGCCAAAGAATGAACGTTGCTGTCGAGGTCGAAACTTGGGTAGAGATTGAGCAGGAAGAAGAGGTTTAGAAGGACAAAAACTAATAATAAATATGGAATTGGGTTAGTAAGTCCACTCGATTACCAAAAACTCGACGACGAACGACGCGACTATTGCGCGACGGGCACAACCCTACTTCTACCGTGGCTCCCGGTGATAGTTGAGTTCGGTGTATCAGCATATGTTCGTTGCCACTCGCGTATGGTCTCTTTTTTGCAAAGTTTTTGACCAAGACGGCCAAAGCACCAAAAATAAAACACACCTCTACTATATGCTCCATTGTGTCCTTTGAGCGGTTAGTAAAATGGCGACAACAGGGAGATTCTTTCGCTTGAATGCTGTGCAGGAATCTACCAAACTCACCAAGGTGAGAACATTCCTGTTACATTCTTGTCATAACTTTCCTCCAGACCTCTTCAAAGTGGAGAGTTATCACCATGATTGTGGTGTGACCAAATTTTAAGGGGCTGTGATGCACCTTCATAGTTATTTAATATTATTAATGTCAATAGTTACCTTTCATTTTCACTACCATTATCAAAATCAGTGAAAATAAATTCTCTTGCTGCCTAATTTTTCTTTAAATCGATCCCTCTTTAATTATTCAAGACCGTAGTCTAGACTTAGGCTATACGATAGCAGTTGTTCTAATAGATTTGTTTTTCCAATGGCGATTCAAATGACTATAGTTCGTACCTTAATAGAAACAAATGGTTTTCCATTAACTGTGCCATCCATCAAGTGTCTATTTGTGCTTGGAATGTAGTAGTGGGGGTGTTATATTCCATATACTTGTAGCTGCATATTCAGAGCAGTAAGGCACAGTTTTCAGTATTGAATCTTGGGCACTGATGAATTCATTAGAGACATTCATCTTCGCCCACATGATAGCACAAAATGTACAGCATATGTCATTAAGAATTTTCAATATCTGTTTAGTAGTTTTTACGTTTATTAATTACAAACAAAAATACAAATCTTCCCTCTTTATAATAATAATTATTTGTTCCTATTTTCTTAAGAAGGAGTAACATCCACCCAAATACACACACAGACAACGATTCGTTTTTATAATATTAATGTTAAAACACTAGTGACTCTTCAACAAAACCCTTTTACGAATCCACTTCATTAATTAAAATTTGTTGCGTAATAACTGATTCAAATTCATTTCTATTACTAACAAGGCAAGTATCTTGTTCCGCATTTTCCATTTTACCAGCAAAACAAAACAACGACAAAATCATTGGGTTCGAGCTACAAATTGAATTAATGGGCTCCATTATGGATGCCATAAATTAAAAGGAATATTATTACATGCTACGAGTATACCATCTAAAGATTTATACACAGAAAGTCCTTCAAGATGTTATTGGAAGCGCGTTACCATGATTGAACACTGTCCGCTTAATGCTATGGTGCTATTACCCACTACTTCAACCCACTTAACTTCATCTCTTTACAATCAATTTCATTTATAAGTCAAATGTGAGCGAAACACGCGACCGTAACAGTGACGTAGAAAATATTTTCTTTCATAATGATTTGTGAAATAATTGTGATAAATGTGTGGCTTGCGTTGATAAATGGTATGAGATAAACCAGAACACGTGTGCTTTATGTTCATCGGATTGAGTTGCTACTCAGTTTATGGTTGTACTGGTAGTAAATGCTGAAAAGGTTATGCCAGCCGTTGGTAGTGCCATTGCATCTGTTACAGGTAATGTGATTAAATAGCGATTGTACGTAATGATTAGATAAAGAGACGTTATAAAGAAGAAAGATTTTGTTTCATAAGTGAGTTTAATCTTCGTTCGGCCCAATAGGTTGTGTCTCATAAAAAAATCTGGTTCGTCCCTAACTACTTGCTATCTTCGTACTAAAATATTAGTTTCCTTATTTTGCTCTCGATTCGTCCAATTTGATATTCCTTGTATCTATGTAGGTCGTAGAAGTATCTAGATAGATCTGCCATGTTTCAAGTTAGTTGAATATTGGAGAGTGTTAGCTGACGCATATGAACGAATCAAGTAAAAAAAGCTCGCTAGATATTGACCAAAATAGCTAGAATATATAAGTAATTCTTTCTCAATAGTCACTTTGCCTAAAGGTACCTAAATATGGTACGTGGCTGGATGGTATAAATAAGATCTAGATTGTTTTTAAGACTTTTTTTTGCTTTGACTCTAACACAAACACAAAGTTAAGTACAAATAAGTAACACCCATCAAAAGGAATGAAAGCAAAAGCCAAGCATGACATCGCAAATGTAAACAAAGCAGACGAGTCACGTACTGATTGAGATGAAGAACATACTGTGAAGGAAAATGACCGGGTCACTGTGCCATTACAGTATCGCGGTACATTTACACATGACGTGACTTTTGAATAGGGCGGCCGATAAGGGAGGAGACGCGACGGCGGGCGCCAAAGATCCTCTCACCATCCCAGACAATGAGGGGAACGCCGATAAATTGAAAACGTGTGTCGAATGAGATATCGCCGATGGACAAGGACGTCCGTTTACACGACCCAAGTCTCCAAACATTTTAACTAGAAAAATATACAAAGAACTTGTCTAGCTGTATCCGTGTTTTGACAATCCATTCATGTAATTCATTGCTACATTCTCGGAATTTAATGCCTTGTGCGTTTAAGAGGACTACAGCACCTACAGCTTGCCACTCGGACTGCATATAAAAGAAAGAGATGCACTAAAATATAATACTTGCAAAATTTAAATATATTAGATATTCCAAAAAAATTCCAGATTTTATTATAAAATTAAAATAATATAAAGGTAAAACGTTGCTAGCAAAATAGTCTGATAAATAATCAGAATTATTGCATGTATGTTAGTTTGGTTTCTAAATGATAAAAGTGATTTTTTGAGGAATTTTTGTAATTTCTTTTAGTTGAATTTTGTTTTGAACACACTAACTAGCATTTATCATTAGAACACACTATCTAACATAATTACTGCAATGGATTACTTTTGTGCATTTTAAAACTCGCAATGAGCTAATTCCGAGTGGTAGTCCTCTTAACAGGAGTGTCCTGAATTCATATTCGACATGAAAGTAATAAAAAGGCTATTTATTTCGGAATATTCTTCTTTGTTTGACGACGCAGTCACGAACAGTTATTAAAATCCAACAGCAAATATTTCCTGCAAATGGTTTCTGAAATTTAATTGCACCTAGAGCTATCTCTGTTTGTTACACGTGTAAAAATACCCAATAGGTAAATGTTTTATATAAAATGCTTAGCTATGGGAATAACATCAGGTTTACAGTATAGCATAAACAAACAGCCTTATAATTTTTTCACTACAAGGTCTCCTCTTTAAGTGAATAACTGGACTGTAATATGTAATATATCCACAACTATCACACAACGCCATCTAGTCCCGAGCTAAGCAGAGCTTGTGTTATGAGTACTAGACAACTGATAATCATACTTATATATTTCTAAATACATACATATTATAGATAAATTACACCCAGACACAGAACAAATGATCGTGCTCATCACACAAACATTTGTCCTGAGTGGGAATCGAACCCACGACCTTCGGCATAGCAGTCAGGTTCACTAACTACTAGACTGACAGGCCAGTCTAGTAGTTAGTGACTGTGATACAACACGCGGGCTCAATGCGTTGTTGTATGTTACATGTCTTCGAATTTTTGATTGTAGAATACGTCGGTTTCTTCGCGATGTTTTCTTTCACCGTTTTGAGAGCAATGGTGATGAAATAACTTAGTTTGAACTCGCCACCTACAACTCGATTACCCCTACTACTACCCTGACTTACTGTCACCACTCCGCCACCACCAATGCTCTCAGTTTTATCGATATAACGCACAGTTCTAATCAATAAAAGAAAGTTACTGTAATCTTATAAATTATTTTTCTTTATTCCTTACGACTCAGAAAGACGTCAAACTTTTTAAACAAGCGTGACATTTCGGGTTCACTCATAATACATAACTTGTAATAACTTTTATGTAGCTCTATATATACGAGCTCCAAGTCTGTGAAGCAAGTCAACCAGTAAAACATCATCTCTCTCCGTGGCTCGGCGCCGTGTACTCTAAATAATCCGCTTTGCATAACCAATGCGCTTCCAAGTTCGGCGACTTGCAAGACACCATTTGTGCTCGTCATGCTAACAGCCATTATGGACAGACTAAATTCTGAAAGCTGTACAGAATTTTTAAAATGCAACGACGACAAAAATGAGTAAATAACGCAAATACTCGTGCTTGTATTTGGTTTTTAATAGTGAACTATAAGGCAGAAGTGCCGAGTGGTAACCTTAGTGGCTCCGACTTGCGAGTTGTAGGTTGCAGGTTCAAACCCGTCTGGGCACATTACTTATATAATGTAATTAATGTCATCACTACTGCTGAGCACATTACTTTGTATCATCACCTCTGCACTCAAAACGGTGAAGGAATGCAATGTCAGGAAACCAGCATGTTTTAGAGCAAAAAATTTGAAGATATGTGACATTTGTCAACCCGCATTGGGCCTTCGTGGTGTATTACGGCTCATTCCTTGTCCTAGAGAATAAGCATGAGTCTGTCGGTGTCTTCTCGTCCAATATACCACAGTGTCTCAAGACGAAAGTCTATGACCAGTGTGTGTTGCCAGTGATGACATATGGCTCCGAAACGTGGTCGCTTACAATGGGCCTTATTAGACGACTCAAAGTCACCCAAAAGGCAATGGAAAGAGCTATGATCGGAGTTTCCTTGCGTGATCGAATCAGAAATGAAGAGATCCGCAAGAGAACCAAGGTTGCTGACATAGCGAAAAGAATCGCCAAACTTAAGTGGCAATGGGCAGGGCACATCGCGCGCAGAACGGATGGCCGCTGGGGCCGAAAGGTTCTGGAGTGGCGACCGAGTGCCGGAAGACGCAGTGTTGGTAGGCCTCCCAAAAGGTGGACCTGGTCAAGGTTGCTGGAATTCGATGGATGCGAGACGCACGGGACCGGTCGTTGTGGCGACGTTTGGGGGAGGCCTATGTCCAGCAGTGGACGTCTTTCGGCTGAATTGATGATGATTGATGAAGCATGAGTCCCAGTCGTGGGAACATTACAAGGCTGATTATGTTATACTGTAAACCTGATGTTACTCCCATAGCATAGCATTTTGCATAAACACTTTTACCTATTGAGTATTTTTACACGTGTAACAAACAAAGATAGGTGCAATTACCCCCGTGATAATAGAAAATTATTCCAAAAGAACATACTTCCTGAGTAAAAAGTTTCCAAATAGGAAACTTTTTACTCAGGGAGTATGTTCCCTATTAATTGCAGGACATAGTGTATCAAGCTTCATCTAAATTCATTCAGTCGTTTTTGTATGAAAGAGTGACAAACACACATGCATACAAACTTTCGAGTTTTTATTAGGACGAATGAAACTTTTAAATAGTTACTACGATATGTATTTATTTAAACACATAGTTTATTTAGCTTTGAAACAACCGTTTATCGTGCATTCATTTCGCACTATTTGCGGTCAATAAATTGAAATTCTCTGTTTAAGTTATTTTTATTGCAGTGCGTTATGAAGGTTGCCGCATTAATGTTGTAAAACCAACAAAAGCAATAAACGTACATCAAATGACGTATATTTTCCACATGAAAGCTAACTTTTCAGAACACTGGCAATTTTATGGTGTTACATACAAACGACATTCGGCTTTATGACCTATTTTGATAGGCGCCCCGATCTGATTGGATGCTTCTGTGCGATCCTGATTGTAATAGGAACTATTTTGCCCTGAAGCCATGTTATCTACTTGATTTGATGTTTCTACATTTCCGTTGGTATCAGTAATAGGTTTGTTATTCTTTTAGGGTATTTACGAAGCTTGTGTTTTTTCTTCCAAATTTTACTTGGTTACCTACATAATGTGTAATTGAGGAACAATCTTTCTTTTTTTACTGAAAATCATTTGTCATGCAAAAAAAAATTATATTATTTACATATGAAGTTATTTTTTTCAATATCTGCACCGATTACAGGCTCACATATGCCGTTGCAAAAACCATTTCCCGGAACAGGCAGTAGGCAGTAGTACTATCGGCCTATCCCAAACACTAGTCCGCTGAGTCGTCGACAGAAATGTCAGCAAAACCGTAAAAGCGGAGCCGGCGTCTACTAAGATCACAGGAAATTTCTGAAAACGAACTGAAGGATACAAGTGTGGTTGTCAGTAAAAGTCTGATGCACTTTTGCTCCACCTAAAGTATGCTACATAAACTGTATTAGTCAGAGAAAATTTGAATCAAATCAATTCGAAAGAAAAGAAGAAGATTTAAGGGATCCTTGCTGGCCCGCCACCGTGAGATCTTCAGGCAACAGTCCTTGCACGCATGCACGATTTGCGCATGGAAGTGCATGGCGAAAGTCCGCCGCCGCGACGACTCGGAGCATGGTGAACACAGCTCCGGCGGGATCTAATGATGGTAGAATGCCGTCAGCGACTATTGCAACCCAGTGTGATAGTCGCTAACGCCTGAACGGAAGGCTTGGCCCCAGTGCGAAAAGCCAAGAAGGAACGGGGTGACATGTTTAGTCACTAAGAGTCTGACACTGTTTCCCGCACCACCCAAGGCAGGATTCGTCATTGGATGATTTTTGCCCGCCAGAAAAAGGGATTCCAATCGGGTTTATAATATTTTACTTTTTTTTCTATTTTTATGACAGAGTGAAAGAAATACACCTTCGTCACTCTTTTTTGTGACGATCTATTGTCAGTAAAAAAGGACATCCCAATTACATGACACTTTTATACTATTGAATAGTTGAGAATATATTTCAATGATCATAAAAGTATTGTGTGGGTACTTTGAGTAGACATCTGTAAGTTAGGTCTAATAGTATTTTATTTTCTCGTTTCTCTTGAATGATGGCATCTTTGAGGAATATATTCATCATTTTACATGACAGTATCAATATTCAGCAAGAATATCTACCTTGGTACGTTTTGAACCAAAATAATCCTAATGCCTCGTGGCAAAAGATGTAAGTGTAATCCTAGGATATAGCAACAGAAATATGCTTTTATTTCATACGTGTTGTTTGTACATTTTCTCCAATGTTTCATCTGCGGTGTGCGAGCAAAATATCGTAAAACTAGATGGTATATGTCTCGAGCTTATGTACAGATGTTATTTTATATAAAACTATAATCCGAATTGGTTGTATGGTTTTCTTCGGTTTACCTACACATGAGTACATTGTACACGAGAGTACAGTGGTCTTGAATTACAGTGAAGGAAAACATCGTAAGTAAATAGGTTTATCCTATTAAAAAACCTGGACAAACTTACCTTTGTAAATAGTTCAATCTTTCCGAATGGAACTCGAAGGTTTTTCCCAATTGAAAAAAGTTTTTTTTTACTGTTTTCAGATTTATTCTTATACCTGTTTTATAAGTCCTCGCTTTATGCCAAATTTCAGGATTCTCGGTTGACGGGAAGTTACCCTACAAGTTTTGATACCGTTGAGACTTTCGAAATATACGGCCACATGTTTTTTTTACGTTAACTAGTCATTCGATTTTTTCACTGTTATAAGAGACCGATAGGTCTTGGCAAACAGACAGATAAACGAACGGACAACAAGCGATCTTATGAGGGTTCCGACTTTAACCGAGCTGAACATAGCCCACGTATTTTTTTTTTATTGAAAAAAAAAGAGATTAAAATAATTTGACTTTAACATTCATATAATGACTTGTCTCGATCTAGGGTAAATATCAGGGCTTGTCAGACTTTTACTGAATAAAACCACACCGGTTTTTCTTCAGTTTACACAAGCATAAGCAGCATAAACTTAAAAAGCATAAGCTTTTCAGGACTATGAGTATCCCTTTCATACTTTACCCGGGTTATTGTAAACTCGTCACAGTTTTACACAAATCGGTAAATACATTTTTTTATTTTAAATTCGTCACAACGACTGTGACGAGTTAACAATAACCCCTTTTCCCTATAGATCTAGCAGGGGGCTTGTTTAGTAGAATATGGCTTATATCCTATTCTAGAGGGGAGGACTGCGTGCTTTCAGTGGAAACATTATTAGGCTGATTATACGACGCTATAATATTAATGGTAGAACAGAATTAAACACACTTGAAATATTCATCATCATTTCTAAAGTCCTAAGTAACTCGTGGACTTTTTTATAGTCTTAATAAATGTAAACGAGCCTAGCTTCGTTTACATTTATTAAGACTATAAAAAAGTGTCTCGATCTAGGGTAAATATCAGGGCTTGTCAGACTTTTACTGAATAAAACCACACCGGTTTTTCTTCAGTTTACACAAGCATAAGCAGCATAAACTTAAAAAGCATAAGCTTTTCAGGACTATGAGTATCCCTTTCATACTTTACCCGGGTTATTGTAAACTCGTCACAGTTTTACACAAATCGGTAAATACATTTTTTTATTTTAAATTCGTCACAACGACTGTGACGAGTTAACAATAACCCCTTTTCCCTATAGATCTAGCAGGGGGCTTGTTTAGTAGAATATGGCTTATATCCTATTCTAGAGGGGAGGACTGCGTGCTTTCAGTGGAAACATTATTAGGCTGATTATACGACGCTATAATATTAATGGTAGAACAGAATTAAACACACTTGAAATATTCATCATCATTTCTAAAGTCCTAAGTAACTCGTGGACTTTTTTATAGTCTTAATAAATGTAAACGAAGCTAGGCATAAAAGTTTTTTATACAAAAACTCCAGTTTGTTTAATCTAAAATATACCATAAGTTAAAGTCATAAAGTTGAAAATAAACTTTGTGATGTACTTCGTAACGTCTCGAGTTTAGAATCACATTCCACATCACGCTTCTTTTCAAAATTGAACCGGGAATGTTCGCGTCATGATTTATAAAGGCTGTTTTATATTGTATGAGGTTTTCCTGAATCGATGTGTTGGAAAAAGGAGTCAAATTTAATTTTCGTTTCGCCTGTGCGCTAATATGACAGCAGAAGAATTATCTCGCAACTCTTACGCTCAGTACGTATTATTCAAGGGAGCCTTAATTTTGTTATTGTGGCAGCGCATTTTGCTTTCGGCTTTTTCTTATTTTGTTTTTTTTTCTCAATAATTAGACGTGGGTTTTGGAATTGGTTTTTTTATCCTCGTTGTAAAATGAGGGATATTTTAAGTTTAACCACTATTTGTAAGTACGTTCGTCAGTGGTGTAGCTCTTAAATGGATGACCAGATCAATAGAAAAAAGTTTGGGGTTCTTTTTTAATGTAAGTTTTACTATGGGGTTTGTCTATGATTATTTAAGAGGGACGCTATAATTTAGTATATGTATTCCAATTCAAGATAATATTTATGGGTTTCGATACAATGCCACTAGTATTATACAAGGTGATACGACAGATGGGCTTTCCACAAATTTAAACAATCTCTTTTTAAGACGGATAGCAATCATACTGAATTTCCGCTGGCATGTTACTCTCTTCACGGTTCACCCTCCTTATCATAATATTTCTGCATTGAATTTACTTTTTTCCGTAGCACAAAAGAACAAACCTTATTAGATCACTTCGTTTTCTCTCTGTCTGTCAAGACCTTTTATCCCAAAAATGCGTTAATGTATCGATTTGAAAATAAAATCATATTCTCTGATCTGCGGTCCCTTAAAACTGTGAAAAAAAAAATAAACAACGGTTAACGGATAAAAAATAAAATAACGGATAAAAAAGATACGGCTGTTTATGCCGCAAAAACATATATTTCTACATTCCAAGGGAAACAAAATTCATAGGGTACTTCCCGTTAGCCTAGAATCCTGAAATTTGGCATGACGCTAGATCATATAGCACACGTAGATATAGGAAAAAAAAATGAAAACTATTTGTAGTCCGATCAGAGAAGAGGTGGTGAGAAGACCTAGGCGCCTACCATAAGAACTGGATCGAGGTAGCCCTTGAGAAAACTACCTGGAAGAAGTTGTGGGAGGCCTTTGCCCAGCAGTGGGACAGTATAGGCAAGATAAAATAAAAATGTAGTTAAGTAAAAAAAAAAACTTCTGCGATTCGGAAAATCTTCGAGACCCGATTCAGGAATTGAACTTTTCAAACGCACGAAACTGATTCGCATTTGCCTGATTTTTCTCACATAAAAACGAAAACGGAAAGGTAAAAGAGTGTTACTCACCAGTTAATGTTAATAATTTCATTCTAAGGTTGAGTTCAACCACCGTAACGACAGCGGTACTGACTTAGGAAAGTATAAAATTTCATTTTCTTTAGCGAGTTAATATGACAGGGGAAGAATCACCGTTACTGCGACCCCTTATTTAATAAACGATGTACATTTTATATAAATTTAGGTATGTATATCATTTTCTGGTCTTTCTAGATGGTTTTTTTTTGGTGGTGAGAAATTTTGCAACGACTAATCCAACGTTACAGTGGAGCAACGGGGCTTGTAATACTTTTACTGACTAGAACCAACTTGTCTTTTACTTCAAAGTCATTCATTCACATTCACATAGGTACCCTTATTTTTAATAGTGTTTGTACTATGTACCTATATTTGTAGTAAATGCGGTGTACAATAAAGTATACATAAATAGGCCTACATGAGCACTTATAAAACGTAAGAAGCTAGTGCTCGATTCCAAATCAGTAGTTTCCTATAGGAAAAACCGGCAAGAAACTCCATGGTTATTCTTTTAAAAAAAAATGGTTGTTACAATATTTCCATCTTATAGTGTTAATAGATAAATTATGTAAGGACAGTAGAGACTAGTCAATATAGTACTAAATAGAGTTTAGAAATACATCATCTGTCAAAATTTGACCTGTCTAAGTTCATGAGACACAGTCTGGTGACAGACAGACGCACAGCAGAGTGGTAGCTTTGAATACGTAATTCTAAAAAGATTTTGAGATAAAGTAAACTGCAACATCTGAAATAAAATACGGAAAAGACTTTGCACAAGCTTTCTTAAGAAAAACAGCACGATAAATAAAAAGCTTACTTAGTTTTATAAATGAAATTTAAGATAAGTCTCCTTTTCCATCTTAGTTAATTATCCTACAAAGAAATGATATCTTGGAAACTTCTGGAAACTTTCTACCTGAGTTTGAAGTTAAAATATTGCTTGAGAAAGTGTTGGAGTAGAGGTGTTGTAATTGCAAGATCCTTTTTACCGACGGACTGCAGAATTCTTTGTGAAACTAGTGTTATTCAGTGACTCATTGAATGTAAGGAGAAAACTTTAGTTACGGCAGACTTAAATAGTTTAAGACGTTCTTGAATTAGGTGATGTTTTTTTTAGGTCAGCTTTTTCTTTGTAAAGTTTTTAGAAACAATGTCAATCACAGCTTGTGTATTCTATTATTTAAGCAAGTAAAGATGTTTTCTTTCATTTTGAGCTTTAGGGCACGGACCGGGTCCCAGTGGGCTTCGGCCCTGCAGTTACACCTTACATGCTGACAACTCCTAGAGTGCGCCGTCGACGACTTGGCTTGGGCCGGACTGTTAACAGACGACAAATACGAGCAATGGGTAACTCGCTATCCGCAAACCCTCGCCTATGGATGATTCTTAGTAATGTAATTTTAAATGCGTGTCTTGCTTTTGTATGGTACATTGCCGACGGGGGCACATATGCCTGGTTTTGCCTATATTGTTTCATTCATCATTTTCATCAATACAATGAGTTTATACTTTTTTTTAAATGCACGAATCACGTGAAATAAAAAAAAGAAATGATATTTATCTTTACTTTTTTATTTATCTACATTTCGCTTTAAAATATTTATTTTGAATCGAAAAGTTAATATTAAAATTTATTTTGTTCTAAGAATCGCTAAAGTCCTCTTTCTGTTTAACCGCAGTATTTATTAGGCTAAGTAACGACTGTATTGTTTATCTAATATGATGCGTTCTTAACTTGATACTGACTAAATACACGAACCTCGAGAAACCAAAAAAAAACAATTATTTCGAATCAAAATCCTAATTAATATTTATTTTTGTGTAACGGTCGCTAAAGTCCTGCTTGTGTTCAGTCACAGTTTTAATAGGCTTATTTAATTTACAGACGAAACTTGGGTGACTATCGCTTTGATATTCGGTAAATACATTTTGAGTAATATTATTACTTTTTGCTTCGACAGAAAATTTATTTTTTAGTTTTTATTTAAAGTTAAGAAAATGAATGTCGAAAAGCTGCTACATAATAATATGGTTACTGAATATAGTATGTGTATAAAGTAACCATATTATTAAGTTACTACATAGTATAGTAGTATAACTAATCTTGTGAATTCGAAGACAGAGCTAGAGGAGCTTGTAAACAAATATAGTCAATAAAGGATAAATCAACACGATATGATCGATCTCTTTATCCCCAAGCAAACGCCGGCGTTCGCGCGGGTATTAACGGAAAGGTTCGCAAATTCTCCATATTTAAATTTATTTTTGTCTATGAAAAACTGTTTTATTTACCTTCTTGGATAAATACCAAAATACCCTATAAAAAACGCTCAATATTTTATGCGACCGAATGACGCGGAATTACGCGTTCGCTTATGGAGTAGAGAACTTTCAAATTAGTTAAAGAACTTTCTGTTGAAGAAAGAAAGAAATTTCTGCTTCATATTTCAATTCCTCCCAAATCTTCTTTTAAGGACTAAGATCGTGACCGATTTTGCATGAACCGTCGCCGGAATTTCCTTTGACCTAAGAAAAAGAAAAAAATAATTGACATACCATTATCAGCGTTGTCTCTATCAGGTCCACTGTCATGTTCGGACTCCGACTCATCCCAGATGGTGTCTGTGGCGATCTTCTGTCGCGAGCATTCGATCCAGTAGCCCGGTGTGGGGATCAGGCTGTGCGGGTACTCTTCGCAGAATTCATCTGGTGAAAGAAAGAAGAGTTGACTGTACAGTTGAATATAAAGAGTATGTATGATATAGCTGCAACCTAGAGGCTTCAACCTCACCACTCTTTAATTCAAGAGTGAATAGATAGATAGATAGAAATATTTTTTAATGCACATAAAAAATAAAATAACAGTAGGAACTAGAAATGAATGGGCGGTCTTATTGCTACAAGTAAAAGCGATTTTTTAAAGACAACTTTTGGATGATTTGACAAAGAAGGAAAAAAGTTACTGTAGGTTTAGGTTACTTTTAAGAGAGCGTGCTTTCACGTTGGCTACACCACCATATCTATGTTCATGGTGAAGTGGAAACAGCGACTGTCGCAACCCAGCGCTGGGCACACCGTAATCTCAGCGGTAGTGCCCCTCTTTGAGGCGTGGCTAGATAGACCTCACGGCGTCCTCACCTTCCGCATGACGCAGGTTCTCACCGGACATGGGAAGTTCGGGAGATTCCTGCACCGGATTCGTGCGGAGGAGACGTCCGGGTGTCGCCACTGTGAGGCGAGCCCGGAGGACACGGTGGAGCACACGGTGGAGGTGTGCCCTGCTTGGGAAGAGCATCGCCGTGTCCTCGTGGGGGTGATCGGCGGCGGCGACCTCTCGCGCCGGGCCCTGGTTCAGGCCATGGTCCGCAGCGAAGAGGAATGGCAGGCGGTCGCCTCCTTCTGCGAAGCAGTAATGCTCGTAAAGGAGGAGGCCGACCGCATAAGGCAAAGGCAACGGCGTACTCGCCGTAGCCGTCGCCGCCGCGATCCTGCCGATATCCGGCCACCGTAGACACTGGCTCGCGGACGGTGAGCAATGGGTAGCTCGCCGTCCGATCGTCTGGTAAGACCGAGTCCAGGTCGTCAACGGCGCGCACCGTTCCCGCGCGCCTCAAGGAGTTGTCAGCAAACTGCAGGGGCCCTTCAGGGTCGAAGCCTCCTGGAGCCTAGAGGGTAAGTGAAAATTGTAACCTCGACTCCAGAAATAAGGCAAGGAAGGTACGGGGTAGGTTTTTTAGTCAGTAAGAGTCTGACACTGGTCTCCCGCTCCGCCCAAGAGCGGGTTTCGTCATTGGATGATTTTCACCTACCATAAAAAAAAAAAAAAAAAAAACCATATCTATGTAGGGTAACAGGTAGTAACCGATACTTAACCACGTGATTGTGGTCATGATAACAAACATCTTATACTATAGGACTAAACCTGATATCACGAAAAAAGTCAGCAAGTTCGGTAGATTTCGTCCGGTTAGGTGAAGATATATGTATTGAACTAATTACTGAAAATTAGAGAAAAGCAGGGTAGAGTACTATAGAGTAGAGTAGAGTTGGGTAGGGTAGAATGAGAACGAAACCGCCAGCAAAAGGTACGGCAACTGTCTATCTTTACGTGGCTAATATCTCTACTGTCAAAACTACGCATTTTGCCTCGCTGTTTAGGTATACCACGCCATGAAGGACTGGAAAAATTTGCCTGGACAGTCTTCCCGTCCTATTATAATGTAGGTGTCTTCAAGGCTAGAGTAAATAGGTTCTTGATAAACTAGTGCGATTTACAATGAACGCTGTTATCTCTGCTTACCATCACGTTATATCGTGACTCATTAAAAAAAGGCTTAAGGTTTTCGTCTTTCGAAAAGTAAGTTATATTATTTATGTTGCGTTTATTTATGAAGATAAAAATGATAGTGTAAAAACAAGCATTTGCATGTCAAAACTAATAACAACAACAAACAAAACATAAAAATACAGTTTCTTACTTAACTAAAACAATATTTTCGTTACATGAATTACCGAAAAGGTAAATATTTTCCAAATTGAACTTATTAAAACAACCTCAAACGATCTCTTTGAGTTTTTCTGTGAAATTAATTTAGTTCGTTCCAAGGCTCCGAACGGAGCCCTTTTATTGACTATTAATTTATTTAGCTTCGTTAAGTGCCCATTTAAGCGAACTCAGACCGAGTTTTGATCATTACAGAAGTTGTTCTTGTGTACTGATTTTATCTTCAACAGACACAGAAAACATTAACATTTTAAAGACGAAATGAAAATTATTATGAATCAAAAATGAGTACCGGAATTTACTGCACGAGATGACTGCAAAGTGAAACGAAATATCAAACGGTTTAGTACTTAATTCCGTGAAGCAATATAATCCTTTAAATTGCTTTAAATTTTGCTTTGAAGCTCTATCAAGTTATCAAAATTAAGCGGAATTTACCGACACTGAAGCGAACATTGTAGATGAATATTTAACGCAAGACAATCGCAGGCGAATGTGAAGGAGGACGTTTCAGTTTAGTTAATACACTAAGCCAGTAATATTCGTACACACGTTTTATTCACAGAATTCAAACAATAATTTCAGGAACAATAAAGTTCGAAAGGGGCACTGCATCCCAGAAATGCAAAAAGCATAGGTGAATTAAACGTGAGGCAGCAGAGAGGCGATTTCGCTCACCGGCATTTATAGAAAACCAGTCAATGTCCCGCAGGCATTCGCGGCTATCAAAGGAACAAACGGCAACCGCTTCGCTACCCTAGTCGCCATTCCACACCCATGTCAGGGTCAAAGCATGGGGTCATGGGTTAATCTGAAAGTGTAACACCATGGCCCTAGAACTAAGGCAAAGAAAGGGTGGGTTTTTAGTCAGTAAAAGTCTGATAGTATCTCTCGCTACGACCAAGGACGAGAGTTGTCATTGGATTTATGCCCACCATAGAAAAAAACACTCATGTGCGAGTCACGAAACAAAAGAGTATCGTTTATTCCACACAGGCTGCATCGCTTCGCATTCGCCCTTTAACTGCCACATTATGTGTACTGCGGTCTATAGAACTCGTTACACAGCCTTTAGAACTTCTGCAGGCTATGTAATAGAAATAAGTGAAGCATATAATTTAAACCAAAAGTCTTCTTTAAATAAATCATTATTATAATTATTATCTATTGATAAGCTCCACCCAGACCAGTAGAAGTTATTTGATGATATCCCACTTCAAAAAAGACGAAAAGTGAACACTAAAATATTCATGTGCGATTAATATTAAATAAACTTGGGAACCGTAACATTTTTATTAATATTTCTACACTTATCCTTGACTTCTAGTCCGAAGAAAATCTGGTACTGATGCCATTACTGGCACGGTTGAAAAGTGAATAAAATATTTACATAGAAAAGCGTGTACGGAAGCGTCCGTCGCGGTCGTTCGGGCCACGGCACAAGTCAGCCCGCCTTTACAGACCACTACATATTCTATGTTTGACCCTCTCTTTGAATATTTTATGAAAACAGTAAGAGATTTTTATTTAAAGTTGCGGAATATAATGTATTTAAGCGGCAAAGTTCACGCTTTAAATAAATTACGTGTGCTTCGTGCGTGAGACCGTTTTATTTTTGTTTAAAGGGTCTTCTCTCGTAAAGATGTGCTTCGTTTAGACGCACTTTGATGATCGTTTACGCTACAAATTAATATAATACACGTCTCTATGCGGTAAGAAAGTATCCTGAAACACACATCTTTCTGTACAGTAAAAAAAGTACAGGCCTTTTCAGTAGAAAGGTACGGTTGGGTGAAATAATCTAATAAAGATTTCTTATAATCATACGGAGTCTGCAATTTTCTGGTGACTTATATAATATATTTCAGATTACATCAAATTAAAACATTTAAATTTATTTTTCAATACACTTACTCGAAAACTGCCTCTTATCGCACTCCTATTAGGTTCAATATAGCATGTATATCACCCAAGTGCTTTTTTGAGTTTATCACAACAAGGGCTTTTTTATTCCTTCCTTATCGTCACGGTCACGGGTGATTATTTTGTTTTACTTAGTTTATCGAATCAGGCGCGAGGCGTCCCCCAGAGTCGCTGGACGACCCCACGAAATTAGAAATTGACCAGAGCAGATTTGAATGCTATACTTATATATTTCTTAAATTTCTACTGGATGTTTGAGATACGATTAAAAATTTTTTCTTTCTTTCTTTATTTCACAAGTCGTAAGTGTATTGAAAAACGTCGTTTGACACACGTGCAGATTTGTCATTGCAGCCCTCGGCTCCATAACACACTCGCCTGCGGCTCGTGCGAATTTCGCCTCGGTCGCAATGACAAACTTCCTGCACTTGTATCAAAATGTACTATTTCCATCGTCATACATATCTATCACGTTTGCAGAATTTTGCTAAGTATTTGAATACAATTCTATGGATACAAAAATCTAAAATAAAGCAAAATCACAATTTAATCCTCTGGTGTTCTTTATGCTGTCTTCTCTTCTTTCTTCTAAAGCACCGATGATTGATCAGTAGTCAGTTCACTGTAAGGTAGAACACCAAACTCTATTCGATATGCTTGGCGTTCATACTTAGAGTGGACCGAACTACTGATGGTCTTCGAAGGTTGCTGCTGATGTCAATACCATCCTTCCAGTAGTCTTCAAGTGCCTTAATTTTAAGAAAAATTAGGGAATAGGGAATATGCTTGCTGTTTTTAGTTCTAGTAAACAAATATATCATTACATAGTACAACAACAAAGCTGCTTACCGCTGTGCCTATATATGCTTAGATCTTTCAAAGTACGCAACGGATTTTGATGCGGTTTCTTTTAGTAGATAGAGTGATTCAAGAGGAAGGTTTATGTGCATAATACATGCATAATATATTTAATATCAGTACCCGTGCGAAGCTAGGTCGGTTCGCTAGTATATTATAAATTATTACTTGTTACACTTTTTATCCTTACGTAATTTATTATTATTAGCAACTTAATTTAATGATACCTACTTCATTAATGAATGCCTTGTGGCATTGATTCCACATATTTACTACAACTGTACATTTATGGAATGTTAACCTTTCAAATACTGTAATTAGAGACATAATAGAAAAACAATAGGCCAGACTCATTGAACTCTCCCGATAAAACAAATGAAAAGCCTCATAAGCATCAAAGCAATTATCAAGTTGTACCTCCACAGTTTTAATAGGGTGTTCGGTAAGCCTAGGGTAAAATTATATTCACAAATATCGTTTACGTGAGGAATTAACGAGCGAGAGAACAACGAGATTTAGAGCAGTGGTGTTCGAGTGGCAACGGCCCTGACTTACGAGTTCTAGGCTGCGGGTTCAAACCCAGTCATGCTCATTTCTTTGTATAATTTATTTCATCACCACTGCTCCCAAAACGGTGAAGGAAAACACCGTGAGGAAATCGGCATATCCTAGAACCTAAAATTACTTCTAATTTGGATGTCATATGTCTTCACATAAATATGATATCTACCAATCCACACTGGGCCCACGTGGTGGATTATGGCCCATAGAGAGGAGGCCTGTGTCCTACCCAGGGTTGATGTGAAAGCGTATTACCGGGGCCCTTGAATCAAGGCAAGGAAGAAAAGGGTTAAGTTATTTAGTCAGTAAGATTCTGACACTGTCTCCAGCTCTTCCCAAGGGCAGGATTCGTCATTTGATGATTTTTATCTACCATAAAAAAGCAGTGGGACTATTAAAATGGCTGATGATGATGATTATGATCATGATGAAGAAATAAGGACCAGAAACATTCCATTTCTGATTACTGAGTAAGATTTTTCGAGTTAGGTCTTTTACGGCCGATTCGAGCTCATGAATAATTTCTGTTTATTTATATTTCAGGCCCTCAAACAAACCGTGTTATTACACTCGTAAACTGGGTTTCCTTTGATGTTAAGATTTGCTGAATATGTCTGGTAGGAGCTTAATGTTTAACAAAAGAGAGTATCTGATAGTTTTTTGGTGGAAATATAAAACGACTTGAAGAGTTCGTATAATTTACTGATAAAATAAATGAGTTTTGGAGTTTTAAATAGGGCACAAGTTGACTGTTAAAACGAAAGATATTTTCTTGGGATTCGCCCGTGATTTTTTCCAGGACCTAACTCTACCAGTGTGTTTGTATGGAGAAACTTACTTTTACTCGAGCGAAGTCGCTGGAAGAAGCAAGTATGTAATTTTTTTTTTAATATAAAGTCGTGCTTGTCTGCGATCCCACCTGATGGTAAGTAGTGATATAATCGTTGATGGTGAGGCGCACTAGTTTAATAAAAGTCTATTCACTCTAGACTTGAAGACACCTAAATTATGTATAAACAGACTGGAAGACTGCCGCTTGCAAGTTGTTCCAGTACCTCGATGTACGCGGTATAAACGACGAGGCAAAACGCTTGGCTCAGACCGTAGAAGTTTCAACAACGTAAAGGTTTTTTTTATAGTGGGAAAAATAATCGAATGACACAATGTCAGACTTCTAATGACTAAACGACCCACCGTTCCTTCCTGCCTTAATTCCAGGGCCCCGGGTGTTTTGCTTTCGAGTCAAACCTTGGCCCCAGAAGGTTTCAACCTTGCTGGACCCCTACTGATAACTCTCCTTGAGGCGCGCGGGAACTGTGTGCGCCGTCGACGACTACCGTAAATGTAGATAATCCCCGTTCGTCGGGTTGCCAAATAGTAAAAATGGGATGGTGGAATCTAGTCATGCAAACTTCCACTATTCTTACAATTAGTGCGATGTTAGCAAATAATATTGCTGTAATCTTTCTTTTGACCAGCCAAACTGTTAAACCTTTTAACCAAGCCATCGGTTAGGCTTCCCCACCGTGAATATCCAACAAGGTTTAACGCCACAACTTACGTAGTAAATATAAAATGGCGACCGTTCCGTCCTTAACGATACACATGGGAAGTAGAACAGCTGATACATTTACATTTTACTTAGATCTACGAGTACTTGTTACACATGGTAAAGTAAATATTTTATCATTTCCGTGAATACCTTAAGATTTTGATAAGTAAATATAAAAAGTTAACATTTCTTAAAACTTCGATGGAAAGTTGTCTTGGTTACATGTTTACGCGTTTTAAACGTGCGTCGACGGCGCGCTTTTATCCTATAGAAGGTCTACAGGCTGCGTTTGGCGCGCGTGCGTATCACTTCTGTGTCGCTACAAACGCGCGTTAATGGCACGTTAAAAAAAATGTTGTGTGCACAAGCTGTAATTGGTATAAAAAGTATCCTATATTAGTACATGTACCATGTCCTCCACATATGTCCTGGTATGGTTACCAGGACATGGTTAAACCTAGAACTACACTGCGCGGATTTCCGCCACACATAACCACTTTTTTATGGTAGGTGGGTAAAAATCAGCGAATGACGAATCCTGCCCTTGGGCGAAGCAGGAAACTAAAAAAGAGTCTTACTGACTAAACAACCTATCCCGATTCCATTGTCATTTTGCTAAAAGTTCGTAATCTGTTAAATCATAATGGCTGATCATTGGACGGTCAGTGGTATCGTAATTGAATTGTGGTACGAGCTGTTTTGTTAAGAATTAAAAACAATAATTGCACAATCCCATTCTACTTGTAAGCCACTGATTAAAGGAACTGTCAAAATTTTATTAATTTACCGCATACGTCAAATATTTATTTGTCATTATGTACATTCTAAAAAAATCTTTCAATGAAGTGTCAGTGGCCGATCATTGGAAAGTCATAATAAAAAAAAAAATAATAGTAGATTGTCAAACTTGTCAAAAACAACAATTTTGAAATCAATGATCGACTATTCTGACACTATTGTAATAGCAGACTTGAGGCCCTGGTGTTACGCTTGGATTACAGATTTTCTTTTGTCTTTGCTCATGTAAAAATAAAAGAAAATCTGTTGTCGTACCTAAAAATGTTTAAATTTAAGTCACAATTTCACCTCCGTGGCAGTAAATGTCATAAAGTTATAGGGCAATAATAAAAGTAGTGTGATTGACGGATGGGAAAACTAAACTTGGTGTTTTATTACCCTCTAGCTGTCAAACGCGAGCACTGGGATAAAGTAAAATCAGAATAAATTCATACTCGTGTTACAAACTTTTTCACTACGTAAAGAAATTGAGTTTTCGTGCGAGATACTCGAAAATTGGTTCTTAACGTACCGTGTTTAGCCTCTAATTATAGTGTATTTCGCACTAGTGTGGGAAGTATTTGTGGATTATTAGTGGAATTTATTATTAGTGGAATTTATTATGTTTGTTCAAGTACTTGTTGTACTAGCCTGGTAGCTGAGCAATCCAAACTGGGTATTTTTTTTATGGTCACCAGGTGATTCTTTGATACCGAGAGAACGTCTCATTTATCTAGTCTAGTTTTTAAGCTATTGCATAGCTTCTATCGTAGGCCTTGAGCGCGGGGACTAAATCCAGAAATTCGGTAACGAAAAAACCTCACGCTCCCCACTCCGACGGACGGACGGGCTTGAAGTCTGACGTCGTGTCAGTTCGGCAGTCTTCGACACGGCGCTGTGTGTCGTGCGATTAGACGTATTGTACGACTTTACGGAACTCGCCCGAATCGAGACGAGCTGCTCCGAAATCGGACGAATACATAATCAGCTGTTTGTGAGAAAGTATATAGGTGTATAAGTATTATTTATTTATTTAATAAAAGAAAAATTTGTTTTCCTATCGGTCACCACGCTCAAAAAGTGTAACTTGAATTAATATCAAAGAAAAAGAAATATTGTATGAATAAAATAAAAATAAAAAATAAATAATTATAATTGCATAAGTTGATACAGAATGCTATGCAATAGCTTTACCGCGGCAGTCCCCGAGTGCCACACGTATTTTTTTTTTACAGTTTAAAAACTTTATTTGCATATTAATTTTCACGATTAATTAATGTATCAAAGGCACTCGTATTGTGCCCAATGGTTTACGACATAAAATTAATAGGTACGAAAACTAGGCCAGAGACAACCTCTCGATATCAAAGAATGACCTCACCAAGCTATTGCCAACTATAATTACTTCTGTTACTAGATGAAGAAACTGACAAAATAAAGTTTTATTTATCACTAGCTTTTGTCAGTGGCTTCGCCCGCGTATATAAAATATAGCCTATGTGACTCAAGAGTAAAGCAGCTTTCTATTGTTGCTAAATTTTTTTCCAATCGGACCAGTAGTTCCAGAGATTACCTCCTACAAACAAAAAAAAACAAACTTTACCTCTTTATTATATTAGTGTAGATTTTTCAATGGACATTACCAATCTTTATACGGGAGTTGGACCAAGTGCTGCCCAGAATGACCAATTGAACACATAGTGCATTTTGTTCCTCATATCAATGCCAACCAGTAAACGGAAGCGTTCCAAAATCAGTCCCAGGAGTCAAGCGAATAAAGTATTTTGTTGTGAATTGTTTTTGAAAAATAGCTTAGTAAGGTGCTCCAATCACTGCACCGCGCTCCGTCGCGTAGCGCGGAATGGCAGATTTTACCATTGTATGCAAGTATCTCAATTTTTAAAGAAATCACGTCTAGCACAACACACTGCCGACGCGGAAATACGCGGGACGGCACCCCAAGCGAAATCAGCGAATGACGAATCCTGCCCTTGGGCAAAGCAGGAAACTAAAAAAGAGTCTTACTGACTAAACAACCTATCCCGATTCCATTGTCATTTTGCTAAAAGTTCGTAATCTGTTAAATCATAATGGCTGATCATTGGACGGTCAGTGGTGTCGTAATTGAATTGTGGTACGAGCTGTTTTGTAAAGCGCAATTTCTGCCAATCTGCGCGAGAGTGCGGGGCGTACCGTACTAATTAGTTTGATTTCGTACAAATTACACTGCTAAGTGCGGCAAATCTGCGCTTCCGTCGCGCGTCGCCGCGCGCGTTTTCCATCGCTCCGCACACGGTGGCGGGACGCATCTACAGTGGGTGAACCGCCTAATTGTTATAAGCGTAATTGATCAGTGACTATAATAATATATCATTACATAGTATAAAACAAGGTCGCCTGTCCCTATGTACGCTTAATTCTTTAAAATTTTGATGCGGTTTTTGTTAATAGATAAAGCGATTCAAGATGAAGGTTTGTATGTATAATACACATATTTAATATCAGCATTATACCTGTGCGAAGCTGGGGTTGGTCACTAGTAATTGATGAATTATATACCTACTAAAATGATTATTAAAAAGCATTGTGTATAACTTTGCCCACATGCATCAAAATGAAGTATATGTTAGAAGAGAGTTCATTAATTGGCAATTATTATTTAATAAAACAAATGAAGGCATCCATACAAGCAACCGTAAAATTTAAAGATTATTATTGTAAGCATTAATGGAATTATATCGCTATGAGCTTAGGCCCTTTCAGACAGCCCGGATATTTAACTCGCTGATAAATTATTATAGAACAACGAATTAGCAAGAACAATGTGTTTTCATTACAAAAATCTCCTCGACCCACATATTCGTATCTCTTTATCACAAGCACAAAGGAAATATTAATTTCCGTCTCGCTAAAGAAACCCTTCCTTTTTGGAGCGACTAGGCTGGTACGACAATGGTGGCATACTTTTTCGTCTTTCCATATTATTTTTGGAGTTCCGTATAAAACAGATAAAATGGGACCCTATTACTAAGACTACGTTGTCCGTCCGTCTGTCACGAGCCCGTATAATATAATAATAATAATAAAATATAACTACAACTATCACACGACGTCGTCTAGTCCCAAGCTAAGCAGAGTTTGTGTTATGGGTACTAGATAACTGATAAACATACTTGTATATTTCTAAATACATACATATTATAGATAAACTATACCCAAACATAGAACAAATAGTCGAACTCATCACACAAACATCTGTCCTGGGTGGGAATATCACTAACCACTAGACCAAAAAACTTAAGTATCTTCTTCATCTTTTTGAATTGATGGTAAACACGTGAAATTGTTTGGGCCCGGCACGTGACTACGTGAACTGCAGCGTCGGTGGCACTCATTAAATCCTCCAAAGTGCAGGTGTAAGGGTACCTGGCACACTCCAACGTGTGGCTCATGTCTTGAACAGCACCGTATTCACATAATCTTAAACCGTGATAAGAATGCTCAAGTTTATCAGCACTTTAAGATTTCTCCCGCTATAAATTTCTTTCGCTATAATTTCGTTGAGGTTGAAAAATTACTCTAGCTATCTGGTTGATTGTATTTTTGGATAATTTTACTGAATAAAACCAACCTGTGTTCCTTCAAAAGGTCTACTGTACTGGGGCCAAGGGTTCGCGTCTGAAAGGAAGGCTCTGGCCCTGGTATATACGGCAACGTAGGAATCGGGTAGGTTGTTTAGTCAGTAAGAGTTTGACACTGTTTTGCGCTCCGCCCAAGGGCGGGATTCGTCATTGGATGATTGCTGCGAGCTGCTCAGGGACGGTTCGCTAGTACGAAATAATTATAAAGTTGTATATTACCGTAAAGTCATACCGTTCGTATTCGTTAGAATTTCCATCTTTATATTAAAACAGACATAAATATCTCGGTTTACACGCGTCGTTCATTATTTTTTTAATCTCGTAGCTATGTAATGCTATCTATATGGATCCATGTTGTAATAAAGGGTGTTTGTTTCGGTAAACATTGCAACACTGTGCGCCGCGCAACTCGGCTTGCCATTTAATTTTATTGGTCACACCCTTTTTGTTGGTTTTGTATGTAGTGACGGTGTGGTAGGTGCAGTAGTTGGGCAAAGTATAGCGTCGAGGGTTCGACTCGTGCACAGAACTAGTATTTGTATGTTGTAGAGATAGTCCAGGTAGATAGATAGATAAACACTTTATAAGATGTCTTTCTTATGTATGTGAGTTTATCTGTTTGTTAACATAACCGCGATACAGGAGTGATTCCTAGAGTGGTGGGGATTTTTTTAAATAAAAAACATGGATATTTCAGGTTTCAAATGAACCTCGATGACATTATTAATTTAAAAAGTTAGTTTTTTTTTCACAAAAAGTATGGGTACAGACGACGTTAACTATTTTATACAGTTTAAATTTTAATAAAGTTTAGATCTAAATAAAAAGAAAATTATGATTATAAATTATAATTTTTCTGCCGCGTACTACATAAAACTTTTTCGCGAACAGAGTGCTAGTGTTGAAAATGTCATTTTACTAATATATGATACAGCTACGAGTATATATTATATCAAATACCTATTAATGAATATTATACGTAATTTGGCTTTTAATTAGTCCTTTAGAACTGATTCACTTAATCCTTTCAGAATCATGAACACTATGTTAATAATTGTATGTCGCCTTAGTAGATAGTGTGGATTGGTTATTACTATTATATAGCTCATAAACTTCTGATTAAGTAGGTCATAACAACCGTACGGGTAGTATTCAAGGGCTGCGGATTGTTTGTATGAGTTAGAGAAACCATGACTCTGAAACGCAAAGGGCTACCGAAGGAATACAGGTTTTTTATGGTGGCTAAAAATTACTCAATGCTCATCATCATCATCATAATCAGCCTTATTAATGTTCCCACTGCACAAATAGTTTTTACACAGGCCTCCTCTCTAGGAGAGGGAATGGGCCATAATCCACCACGCGGGTGGTGGATGTCACAGATCTTCGAATTTTTGGTTCTAGGACATCATGGTTTCCTCACAACGTTTTCCTTCACCGTTTAGAATAAAACTGCTCACTTCAGTATAAAATATTTATCACTCATGAAACTCCATGAGCAGTCTTTTGATATTATTACATTACTAGCTTCTGCCCGCGACTTTGTCCGCGGAAAATTTCTTGTAGTGTAGCTCGGTTAACATCCATGTTATATAAATAATTTATAGCCTATGTCACTCAGGAGCTTTCTATTGTTGCTAAAATTTTTGCAATCGAACAAAAAAATAAAAAAACAAACTTTACATCTTTATTATATTAGTGTAGATTTATTACATTATTTTGCTAACGCTATAATAAAGCAAGGATTGTGCGACTTCTTTGTACGGCTGTTCAACCAAGACTGTCCCCGCCATTACGCTACATCCCCCCTTTTTCACAAATGTTCACAAATACGTGACGATGTTGCCAGCATTATGATTCGTTTGCAATGGATTTTCGAATACAAAATAAATTCTATAATATTTTTAATGATAAAAAAACAGACCCAGTTATCTGATTACATATTATGTAACAAAACTTAACACTAAACAACCAACCCCGTTTCTACGTTGCCTTTATACCAGGAGCCTTCCTTTCAAACGTGAACCCTTGGCTCCAGTAGGCTTCGACCCTTTAAAGGAACATAGGTTGGTTTTAGTCAGTAAAAATATCTAAAAATACAATTAACCATAGCAGGAGAAGTTTTTAAACCTCAAAGAAATTATAGCGTAAGAAATCTAGAGCGAGAGAATCACTCTTTTTTTTTTTTTTTTTTTTTTCTTGGCTCTAGATTTAAGGTGGAAAAGGCCATTAGATGATTTCTCACCTCAAAAAAAAAAAACGCTCAAAAAAAGAAAAAAGAGAGAACGTAATATTCTGAACATGGTGATTATCATAAAAATAAAATCGTTACTAAAGAATTTTAAGCAAAGGTTGGAATGTGATCAGACTTGCGCTTTGATTTCGTTTCGATTACTCACTAATTGGTATCGACACGGGTCGCTTGTTAAAGTACTGAAGCCAAATTAAATGCAGCCAGATCATCATTAGTAGAGTTAGTGTGATCTGTCGTTTTTCTGTCGTATATTTACTTTATAATGTTGTAGTGATTGTTAATATCTTTTGAATGATGGTAACCACCAATGAGAATGTTTTTTTTCCATTACCAAGCATGACTTTTGTTTATGCTGATGAAAAACAGTGTCAGACTCTTACTGACTAAACAACCTACTCCTTTCCTTCCTTGCCTTAATCCCAGAGCCTTTCGCATCATCCATTGGCTCTGGGAGAAACACAGATCTGGTAGAGAATTCCATTCCTTAGCTGTGCTTATAATAAAAGTGTTCCAAAAACGTTATGTGTGGGTAGGATGTTCAATATGTGTTTAAATTGTGAATTACAACATAATCAGAAACCTTTTTCCCCTCATTATTAAAGTAACACAATACTTGCCAACATTTATGTAACTCACATATATATCTTTTATGAATTCTACATTTTTTTTATTTATCACACATCCATTGCAGGATTCTATTTAATAATTCTTCTTCTTTGTTGTTAAATTATTATTTATCTTTGTTATTTAATTCTTCTTCTTCTTTGTTCTTGACAGAGTGGTCGTGGTCATCACTTCAGGTGTTGGTGGCAAGCTTTACAACACGTCGCCACTCTTCTCTGATGGCCGCCCTCCTCGTGCATTCATGTAGCGATGATGACCGACATATTGAAGCTTTTATTTGGTCAGTCCACCGCATAGGCGATCTTCCTAGAGGCCTGGTACCCTCAAATCTTCCTTGTATCACAAGTCGGTCAAAAGCCACTTTTTTCATTCTATTTAATAAACACAACTTAATACTTAATCTAAACAAAGTAACTGAAAATGCACATTCTCAAAAGAATATAAAAAAAATAACAGGAAACGAAAACAATTCCCTCCAAAAACACAATTCCCTTCGTCTGTATTAAGGCCAAGACATAAGTTATGCGTACACGTTGCATATTTGATACCTTAAAAAAGTTAGTACGGGAGGACATAAATTATGACGAGGAAGGTTGGTGACGTATGACGGAGTCTACCAAACTATGTTACAGAACTCGCTTGGGGAATCAACGAAGATGACATTGTTTTTTTCTTGGCTTATGTTTTAAGTGGCTTTTGCTTCAGACCAGCGACAAAATGGCCTAAAAAACGTATACAGGTTGAACACACATTGAGTAAGTACTAGTATTTTTTTATGTATGAAATCATCAAATAACTTCTTTCGCTATAGTTTTAAGGCCAAGGAGTATCAGAGTATCAGACTTTTGGGAATAATTTGCGTTCCTGGCAGGTGTCGGTTCCAGCTGGTCCCATTGAATTTGCTGAAACCTTATTCCTTATGCCTTATTCTTTCTTTTTATTTTTCTTTTCCTTTTGGGCTTTTTGCCCAGTGTCTATGGTGTCGTTGACTGACTAATTGTTGTATTTTGTGTGGTTGTTTTATGTGTGTATGTATGTGCGTCTAGTTTGGGCCGAATAAAAATTGTTTTTCTTTCTTTCTTTCTTTCTTTTATTGAGGCACAATACGATGCGTCCTTGATCTTGGTCAATATCAGGCGGTCGTTTGAGCTACCCATGGCTTGCTGTCCGCAAGTATTAACTTTGTCTTCAAGTCAAGCATGAGTAGCTCAAACTATAAGGCTAGGTAGGCTTATGCCTACGGTAGCTAAAAACCGTTTTACGACTTTTGACAACTAGGAATCTCCGGCGAGAGTTGGGACTTGAGTTTTCTCTCCACCTCTCGATTTTGGTCGGTTCCTTTGCTTGTGTAACCGATTCGCAGGAGGTGACCGACTCCTATTCCGTCTCAGTCCATACCATGGTTGAACCAGGGCTTGACGCGAGAGGTTCACGCTATCACTTTAAAATTATATAGGTATAAATTAACCATTTGAAATGTCTAACACACCTGAACCTTAAACCGGTGGATAGTACCTTTTACTCCACTGCAGGGCCCTGTAATATTTTATTTAATTATTTTTGAGCACCACATTATACTTTATTTGGTTTTGAGCCTGAATTTAATTTAAAAATACAATATTCTTTTCGCAACAAAGTTTTATTACGCGTGAACGTTATTATGCTTTATAAATATTATTATTAATTCCCTGCTGTTGGCTCAGCAAACATAAAATTTCAATTTTGCTATGTTTGGCTTTCAGTTGATGGAATCGCTTGCACAGGCATTAAAATATGGTATTATTTATATGTACATGTAATACAAAATATATTTTTACTTTTTCCCACCTATCCATTATAGACACTGAAACTACCTAACCGATGCGCCTCAAACTGGTCAAAAATTTAAAAAATCAAATTTTCAAACCAATAAACTAAATGTATTTTTTTTAGGTTATCACCTAGGAGAAGAAATTAAAATGCAACAATTCTGCGAATAATGTATTAACGGTAATAAAATTTCACTTACGAACACCGACTTATACGAGTAGCTCCCACTTTATGTTACGGAAGTAATAAAAAGTAACATTTTCCGAAAAAACATAAATCTTTTTATCCCATACTTACTGCGCTCCACATCCCTTAAACTGACCCAACATAACTTGTGTAACACGAAAGAAAAATTACTCTCCTTCACTATTTTTCACATTACCGAATCCAGGTTAAGCCGTTTCGGATACAGGAAAAGTTGGTGGAACCGGCGAACTTTGCAAATATATTAAGGTCCACGAAATGGGCCGCACAAACACAATTTGGGGCCGTTGCGACCGCGAGGCCCCTTTCCTTAGAACTGCAATCAAAACGCCTTTGTCCATCTTTACACTCCTTAACTGATAATCGAAACGAGCTCCTGAGTAAATAATGGATTAAGAAACCAGAAGATTGAATGTAATGTCTTTTCTAGGACTTTTTATTTGTTGTGTGACTGTTTCGGTAAACACGTTTTTATATACTTTGGGTAAAACTATATTAACTAGTCTCGCTTAAGCAAAGTTTTGTGTTAGATTTTTAACATCATCATCATTTTAGCCGAAAGACGTTTACCGTTGGACTTGATCTCCCTCAAGTGTCCTTGCATTGAACAGTCCTGTGCGTCTTGTATACATTGCATTTCTGCATGTGTCCAGGTTTTTGGTCCACTTTGTGAGAGGTCTTTTAACGCTGCGTCTTTCGGTCCACGATCGCCACTACAGAATATTTTGGCTCTATCGGCCATTTGTTCTGCAAGTAATGTGCCCAGCCCACTACCATTTAAGTTCGACATTTCTTGAGGCTATGTTGGCGAATTTGTTTCTCCTTTGGATATCTTCGTTCGTAATGCGATAATGCAAGGAAGCTCCGAGCAATCCAAAAATTTTATTCAACAAAATATTTCACTTCGAAAAGTTAAATTATTTTGTGAAAAATCATTTCATTTTGCCTGACTTTTTTATATTCTGTATTGCGTTACCCTATTAGAGTATAAAAAATCAGTCAAATCTGTCAGCGTTAAATTGTATACCGACTTCCCAACGGCAACGAGTTCCTAATAGAAGAAGCGTGTGATCGATCCGTTTTTAGGGTTCCGCATTAATTGTGAGTTACATCTTATTCAGTTAATTGATTAAAAGCCCTTCGGGTTCACGTCTGAAGGGAACTAAGTTAATAACAGAAGTTTTCAGACGGTTCGTATTGAGTAAGGAATACTTACTGCTCCGAATGAGTCCGTAGGTACCCATAAAAGTAACGTAATTGTACATGCGTATATACTTTTCAGGTACATAAATACAATATTGGGAAAAGCAGGCGGTTACAAGAGCTTGATCTTTCAATATTTAGTACATATATTAGTTATATAAGTAGATCATATCCTAGAATATGTCAAAATCAAAATCAAAAAGGTTTTTATTTCATATAGGCCTACAAGGGCACTTATAAAACGTCAGAAGCTAGTGCACGGTTCCAAATTGGTCGTTTCCTATGGAGAAGAACCGGCAAGAAACTCCATGGTTACTCTTTTAAAAAAAATGATTTCTTACAATATTTCGTTGTTACAGTACTTATATCATTATGTAAGAACAGTGTAGACCAGTCAATATTGCACTTAAAAGCACAATAAAAATAATCATAATAACAAAAAATAAAAGGTGAATCGGAATAGGATTTACTGTCTACAGTGTTCTTACTTTACAACGTGAATTGTAAAAAAATATTATATAAAAAAAAAATTAAAAATGTATGAGAAAAAAAAATACATCAATCACTACAACAGTTACACTGCGGGATGCTAACACATAAATTATTCATCATCATCCTAGCGGTATTAGTCCCGGTTGCCAACCTTGGCTTTCGCCTCGGTGCCCGGGGTCCGCTTTCTTGCTAAGACGCCTCCACTTCGCTCGGTCTTTCGCGTCCTTTGCCGTAAGCCCATTGGCACGCATATCGTCCCTGACGACGTCGATCCAACGCCTCTTAGGCCTTCCTCGTCTCCCGGGTCCCGGCGGAGGCGGCATGGCGAGGCATCTGTTACCCACGTAGTCTGCCGGTTTTCGTAAAACGTGGCCATACCAACGTAAGCGACCCTCCTGCAGTTTATCCGCTATGTCACGGACCTGAAGGCTGCCCCGGATGCGGGAGTTTTTAATGCGGTCTTTCCGCGAGACTCCAGACATCCAGCGCAGCATATTCATTTCCGTGACACGCAGGCTTTGCTTATGCCGCTCAAGTACAGGCCACGCTTCACTGCCATACAAAAGGACAGGCCTAATGATGGTCTTATAGACCTGTCCCTTGAGCCTAACCGGCATTTTGGGGTCACAGATAACCCCCGCCACCTCGCGCCATTTCGCCCAGGCCACAACACAATAAATTATTATTGAATTAAAAAAAAAATTTTGGTCTTAATAATATAAATATTGCAGAAGCAATGTGTCAAGAAAAAAAAAATGTGTATATGGAAACAAAGATGGAGCAGTTAATAGACACAATTACACAATATGAATGAGTTACCAGGGAGCCACATGTGCAGGAGCAGTCATTGCCAAACAAGCTTGTCTTTATATTAATATGTATATTAATATGAATATGTATATTATAGAATATTTGCCCACTGTCATTTAAAGTCGATTCTTCGGGCTATGTTGAAACTCAAAAAGAACTAATTCTGTTGGGGATATCTTCGTTCATGATCCACAAAGAAACTCAGAGTATTGCCTTGCAAGTAGCGTTGGAAGGCCTTCCGAAAGGTGGTTCGATGATCTGGTGTGGGTTACGGGAGTCCAATGTATGCATACTTATGTCCGATATTGGACCTCTTTTTGCTAAAATGATTTGTTGACGATGATAGCCGCAGTGTGTTGATGATATTCCCTGATTCTCCCATAGTGTGTAATAAAGGTATTGTCACCAAGGAATAATTTTCGAAAAATCATTCAATTAAGAAGTTTCACATCATCTCAGATGAAAGTTTGCATACAATTTAGTTGTTTTTTGCACTGAATACGCGATTTTGCAAGAATAACAAGCAAAAAATTCCACTTGCAGATTGCAATGACAATATTTCCACAAGGTATCAGATGTTAGGTATTAGATTCCACGTTATGGAATCTAAATATAGGTTCAAACATGACCTAAATGTGTCCGCGCGAACTGTGCCGGACAGACAGGCAGACAGACAAACGTTTCATTAGCATGCATCACACAAGCAACGTCAAATGAGGACTGCAATTTTGTAATAAGAGATTATGTTTCTATGTTGAAAGTTTTCATTAGGGAAACCAACGCAGCGCAAACATTCATTGCTTGTGATTGCTATGTTTATTTAAGAGAAGCTGGAAGGAATAGGAATTATTTTAGGAAACAGTTTATTCTTCTGCATGTCGATGGCAAAACCAGTTAAATGTCTTTGCCTGGCCCAGTATCCGGCTACGACAATGCTGTCCGCTGACGCTGTCATTAAGTTCTTACGTGAACAGGCAATAGGGCACGTGGTGCAGGATGTAAGATGGGACATGGTCTGCGGAGAGACGCCGCACAAATACGTATATAAGTGTTTTTAGAGTTTTCCAGGTTGGCTTTGGCAATTCATGTCCAGGAGAGAGGCTTTCCGATGGTTCCAAAAAATCATCAGGAGGTTTAAATTTCTCCCTCCAGAGGTCGCGTCTCTCCGTGGAGGCGTTTCTTTGAGATGGGCTCTTGCAACAAAACTTTCACGACTTAGTCTCAGGGGCACCCAGCTGTAATTGTGCATTGGATGGCGAGGGTCGTTTTGTTGTTTTGCCCTTTCTATGTGACTAGCCACAGTCCTGCAAACGTCTGGGGGTGCAATGCCGATTAATGGATACAGCATTCGAACCGGAGTAGGAACAGTTTATTAACTAACCAACATGAGTTAAGAATGCCTTCCAAACTATCGGTGGACACTGTGGACAAGTCAAGTCAGCATGTGAAAGTGAGGTCCACACACGCTGTAGTGAAAGCGAGATGACTACAATTATCATGGTGATAATTGTAGTCATCTCGCTATCACTCATCAGCCATATTAAGTCTTGAGCCCCAAGCGAACGCCGGCTCTCGCACACCCATTGGTTTTCTATTATGTCTCTAATTACGGTATTTGAAAAGGTTAATGTTCCCACTGTTGGGACATAGGCCTCCTCTCTAGGAGAGGTTTGGGCCATAATCCACCTCACGGGCCCTGTGCGAATTGGTGGAAGTCACATGTCTTCGAATTTTTGGTTAATACAAAAACAATTATCATTTGAACCAATTATTATTTTTTAATTAATTATTTATCAAGAAAAAAATTAAAAGTGAAAATATACCGTTATGGTATACTAATTAATCTACACTATATCTACACTAATATAATAAAGAGGTAAAGTTTGTTTTTTTGTTTTTATGTTTTTTTGTTTGTAGGGGGTAATCTCTGGAACTACTGGTCCGATTGGAAAAAGTTTAGCAACAATAGAAAGCTGCTTTACTCCTGAGTGACATAGGCTATATTTTATGTACGCGGGCGAAGCCGCTGGAAAAAGCTAGTTATCAATACAATTAAGGGAATAATAAAATATTTCATTGTAAAATCTAATAGTGAGTAAGCTATAATTAACTTGTTTAAGTTAAGCTCGCTTTTGTTCATCGCCTGTTCTATTTTTTCATTGAATATATTAGAAAGAGTAAAATTCAATTTATACTCACTGCACTTAACTGATAAAACACTGATGTATATAGGAAAAATATCTTAATTTTATTGAATGACTTTTAATTTTAATATATAATAGACTAAGAGCCAGCGGCCCGCAGGCCTACGTTAAAGTATAAAAGCTGTAAGTTTCTCAATGTATGTCCCCAACACAGGTAAGAACGAATCCCGTCTATGTAATTTGGGTCGCGGTGGCTTTCGCAGATATCAGGTAATAAAGGTGTGTAAAATTGGGTGTAAAATTCGTTAAAGTATAAAACTCAGTTTTTACATATTTTACTTATAATAATCCCAAAAGTCACCTTGCCGAAAGCCAGACACTTCGTACGGTTCCAACCCTCTGCCAGACACCCTTAAAGTATATTTAATTGTTACTATACTTACGGTATAGTATAAAAGCTGTAATTTATGTATGTTATTTGGATAACTATAAAATAATGTTTTGTTGCTAAAATTTTTCCAATCGAACCATTAGTTCCAAAGATTAAAAACAAAAAAAAAAAAAATTATAAAAGAATTTTCTAAACATTTATTCGTTGATTCTAAGCTATTATACCCTTACTAATGTATTTTATTATGTTGCCAGGCACATAAAGGAACCACTGAAACAGACTCAAGATGAAACTAATAGCTGTCTGTCTCACTTGCACCAATAGAATTGTTATATCCGTCACAAAGGTGTGGCGGCAAGCCCGTCTCAGTAAAACTATTTTAAATACCTAAATTTTTATTATTTTTATTGTGTATCATCATCTTCCTGCCCTTGTCCCGTTTTATTTGGGGTCGGCGCAATATGTTTTTTTCTTCCATTCTGTCCTGTCACCCGTCACGCTATCACTAACTCCTCTGTCTTCCTGATGATGACTATGAAAATTCATTAATAAAATACATTAGTAAGGGTATAATAGCTTAGAATCAACGAATAAATGTTTAGAAAATTCTTTTATATATATTTTTTTTTGTTTTTAATCTTTGGAACTAATGGTTCGATTGGAAAAATTTTAGCAACAAAACATTATTTTATAGTTATCCAAATAACATACATAAATTACAGCTTTTATACTATACCGTAAGTATAGTAACAATTAAATATACTTTAAGGGTGTCTGGCAGAGGGTTGGAACCGTACGAAGTGTCTGGCTTTCGGCGAGGTGACTTTTGGGATTATTATAAGTAAAATATGTAAAAACTGAGTTTTATACTTTAACGAATTTTACACCCAATTTTACACACCTTTATTACCTGATATCTGCGAAAGCCACCGCGACCCAAGTTACATAGACGGGATTCGTTCTTACCTGTGTTGGGGACATACATTGAGAAACTTACAGCTTTTATACTTTAACGTAGGCCTGCGGGCCGCTGGCTCTTGCTCTATAAGTGTTCAATGTGGGTGTGCCTAGTGTGTAAAGAAGTGGCTTTTCACTGCCTTAAATCCAAACAGAATTAAAAGGCAATAGGTGTGTGTATTCGAAGACATGTGACATCCACCAATCCGCACTGGGCCCGCGTGGTGGATTATGGCCCATTCCCTCTCCTAGAGAGAGGAGGCCTGTGTCCCTGCAGTGGGAACATTAAAAGGCTGATGATGATGATGAGGTGTGCGGACACCGGCGTCCTCTCGGGGGTTAATGAACTGACTGTTTCATGTAGAGTTCTAAAAGAAACGGATGTTGCTAAGTTGTAATCCCGAACGCAGTGAAGGAATTATATAATTAACTTCCGAGCACTGCCAGGGCGATAATATAGAGAGCCTGGTGAAGTGAGGAATTCAAGTCACCTAAGGCCGGAGTGAGGAGGAGTGGCAGGCGGTCGCCTCCTTCTGCGAAGCAGTAATGCTAGCAAAGGAGGATGCGGACCGCATAAGGCAACGGCGTTTGCGCCCCAGACGCCGCCGGGGTTCCGATCCTGACTTCCGGCCACCGTAGGCGTGGGCTTGCGGACGGTGAGCATTGGGTAGCTCGCCGTCCGGTCGTCTGGTAATCGTCCGGACCAAGCCCAGTCGTCGACGGCGCACACTGTTCCCGCGCGCCTCAAGGAGTTGTCAGCAACCGTAGGGACCCTGCAGAAGGGTCGAAGCCAATCAGGGCCACGGGTTTGTGTCTGAAAAGGAAGGCTCTGGCCCTGGTATGTATGGCGATGTAGGAACGGGGTAGGTTTTTTAGTCAGTAAGAGTCTGACACTTGTTTTCCGCTCCGCCCAAGAGCGGAACTCGTCATTGGATGATTTTTACCTACCATAAAAAAAAAAGTCACCTAAGGCAAACACAGCTTTATCTCTGATTTGGATACTTACTCTACTTTTTACACATTCTGTGAGATAATTAAATTTAAAAATACCGAATCAATTATTTTTTCTCAAATTTAAGAATTATTTACAAGTTTACGACATGTTTTGAGATTTGAAACAAATAAAACTCACAAGTAGATGCCTTGATGGTTCAACTTGTGTGCCGAGGATAGTCATAATCCTTTAGGTTAGTGGTCAGTTTGATCTTTGCATACATTTTTTTGACGCACGTACATTTTAATTACTTCTTCATATCTATTCCCTTTAAAAATCACATCCAAATCGGTTCACTCGTTTCAGAATTGCGGTGTACACACACAGACATATAACGAAATCAACCTACAACACCACTCTTTTTACGTCGGTTGTTAAAAAGTTTACATACTCCCATTACGTCCTCCGTACTTAGCACATACACACAAAATATAAATTTAGCAAGTCAGTTTCAACAATCCCTTACCCCGGACTTCAAAACAACTCCTCAGCGAGTTCCACTTGCCAAAAAGTGTTGACAATGCATTACCGTATAGACACAGTACCAACAAAGGCCTACATACAAAAATAACGAGCCTTAAATATTGTATGAGTACATAATATACTTGTTTGCAGCCTTCTCGTGTTCACACGGCCGATTCGGACCGACCAGCGGGTTTATTATTAGAAAAGTATTTACCTTTCCACGATTACAGAATTTTGATCTGCTTAAACGGGTAGAATGAGACGGAAATCACGGAAATTGACTTTCCTTGCGTTCCGTTTCGTGATCATTGGAAGGGGGCCATTGTCAAATTGTAGACAGACCCCTTCAGTCGTGATCGACGTCAGGAATCACGAGTCACAAATCGGATGAAATGTGTGTTTGTAGGTATGTAGTAGGATTCTCCGTGTGTTTGTGTCTTTTGTGGAAATTTGTTTGTACTCGCTATTCCATTTTCCAAGTGTTGAGTTTTCAATATTACCGTTTATTATCTTTTTTTATTGTAGGAATAATCATCTAATGACGAATACCGCCCTTGGGTGGAGTGGGAAACAGTGTCAGAATCTTACTGACTAAACGACCCACCCCTTTCCTTCTTAGCCGTCATACCAGGGTCAGACCCTTCTTTCAGAAGCCGGACCGGGGCCCAGTAGGTTTCGGCCTGACCGTTTAGTATCTAATATATCTATAAGAGGTACTGTCGCATGATTAATTTGTCGTAAAGATACTCTTAAGCGTGAAGTAATAAAAATGCCTCATCAATTACTGTTCCCTTAATAGGTTACCTGTAACTTATCCATCTTATCACCTATTGCCATTAAAGAAAATAGGCATTGATACTCCGCAACTTCTTCGAAAAATATTGACATGTCTAAAACAATTTTTGTCGTAAGTCAGGCTTATGAAATTGTCTTTTGTTTTTCAAAATTTATTAGTTCTAAATAAGAGTCGAAAGATATTGTGCCAATTCAAATAACACTTGTTTGAAGTCAAAGAATGGAGTACCTAATTTACGACCTTAGACCTTTTTACTGTTCTCGCTCAAATTAAACAATAGGGCATGCAGGTTCTATATAGCTTATCTTTCCATATGAAGATACTAGCGACTTGTCCCTGCTTTGCTTGGGTTTTACAAATCATTGAAATTATCGACTTTCCTCCAATATACAGACCTGAACCTTTCTCACGAATCAATCGGCGTACTATTATAAGCAGCATAAAAATCCGTCGTGTAAAATAGACATCGGCGATGAGGGACTTTAATTTAGACGAAGGACAAGAATGAGTAAGAGTCGAAACGATGCTGACGTCACATCATCATCATCAGCCTTTTTATGTTCCCACTGCTGGGACACAGGCCTTCTCTCTGAGAGAGGGAATGAGCCATATTCAATTAGGTTTTAGGACATGCTGGTTTTCATACGAGTCTATAATTATTATTAATAATAAAAAACACATCTAATACTCACTCTCGCTGTTTTTAGAGCTGGGGGTTGACAAGCCAATTTTTTATGTTTGCTTCGAAGAGGCTACTTAGATTGATCGTCTAATGTAAATGCCTTTTCTAATACAAAAGCGTATGGCGTATTAATCACTACGTTTTCTCATTGGAACCGAGAATTAGGTAGTCAATTACGGTTGCTACGACACCGACAATCTAGTGTAAGATAATTAATTATGGTCGGGTTGTTCTTGGTGCCTATGTTAGCATTAATTATGCCACAATTAGGAGAAGAGGACCAAATATCTGCGGCTGATAAACTGCGTGTTGCGTAATTACGCACTACGTATAATTTGCTGGTGTTAAATTAGCGTTAAGGTGAGAGGTGAGATAAAGGCGTGCTCATAGATTTGGAGCCTCAAATAACGTCTAAGGCGGTTATCACATTGCTACATACGCTAAAGACGGAGCGTAGCGCGTGAATGTGTCTTTTAACGTTGCTTGTAAGTATCTCCGTTTGTATAGAAAACACGCACAGTCCTACGCATGGAAAATGCATCCACGCGCGTTCCACCTGGGCCAAGGGATTCTCTTGGGCCAAGGGCTTCTCTTGGGCTAAGGGTTTCTCTTGGGCCAAAGGTTGATGCGAAAGCATAACACCAGGGCCTGGAAATAAGGCAAGGAAGGAATGGGGTAGGTAGAAATCCAAAAAACGTAACTACGCGCGGGAGTGCGTAAGCATCCGAGACATCGTGTATTCGTTTGTGGTTCTGCTTAATTTTACGCAACATTCTCCGGTGTTTAAAAAAAAAAAACAAATTAGTGATAGCGTGGCGGGTGGTAGGATAGAATGGAAGTCAAAAATCGTTTGCCACCTAATATCGTGCGGATTTCATCCCGCATGTGAAGTACGCATGCGAAATAACTATCCTCGTCTCGCATGCGGGATTACGTTCCAACGTCTCGTACGCGTGTTCCACGATTTTTAAAAATAACTTATATGAAAGGGACATTTGAGTGGATTACGCATGCGGGATAAAATCCGCGTGATACTAAAAAAACACCCTAAGGAATACTCAGGGACAATGGCAGGAAAATAGTCATGACAGTCTGTTCCGCACACCTCAATTCAGTACCTACAATACAAACATACAATCGAAAGACTAACTCTTAACTAAAAAGTTTGCGAAATCGCAATCATTTAAATTCCATGCACTTTATACACTTGACAGATGGAAATTGGATTTCAAATACAACTTTTAAGAGTTTCTACGAGCACGGAAATTGTGACAGTGCCATCATTTTGCATATTTTGTACATGCTATACTAGTTTCTGCAGGCGTCTTTACCCGCGTGACAGTTGAGAATTATCTAAAACGAACATGGTCTTGGGATAAAAAGACCTTTCTCTGTGCTTTTTCAGAGTCTTTCAGAGTGAAAGTTAGAGTAATTTAATAAATAAATAAAGTTTATAAACGTATATATTCGGGCACACATATAACATTTCCTCCTTGTTATATGTAAGTGACATACAGGATGAATTTTACATTTTTTATTTCATTATTATGGTAGTAGGTATATTGGTTTAGCTTAACACCCACATGTATCAATAGAGTTACATAATTGGTTTACTCAACTTATTGAAAAGCTGAATTTTACAGAGTGGCTTATTTTAGTCCAGTTTCCAACTGCTGACTAACTTTCACGGTCGAATTTTTCTATTTTTATCTTCATTTAAGTACATAGTTTTAATTTTATTCTCCAACAGCGCGCCACATTTAAAAGGGAAGGCTCCACAACATTACTCAAATATTTATCCCCATCCGACTGTGGGTATACGAAAGCATACCTGTGTCTAATCCTCCGGGATTTCCACGCATGGGTCAAAGAGCAAAGTACATAAACTCTTGACAGACAGCTCTGTATCATTTACAACAGTACAACTAAAAGTTTAAACACGTGCCCTTTGAACATTACAACAAATTTTCAAGCCTAACCTGTACAATTTAAGTAGCATTAAGACGAAATAAACTCTTTAATTTCCACCAATTCCGCACGAACTTGAGAAAGTCTTCATTTAAATGAAAGTAAAACTGAACGTAATTATTCAGTTCTGCGAATTTAGGAACGTTTAAAGGGAAAAGCGAACGGTTGGCGCGTTTAATCTTGTCAATTATCCGGAAAATTGGCACGACCGGACTACATGGTGCGGCCTGCTGAGGTTTATCAGCATTAGCAGACTGAGTTGCCACAGTAAGTGCGGTTACTGACCGATTAACGAATATATTTAACTGGCAACATTTTGGGATTGAGCTCATTCAAGAAATGATCGCAGACACTTATTAGATACTCAAGAAGAATACTCGTATTTTGATGGAGATTAAAATCGGCTAGATTGAATACTATCAGTAAATGGGAGTTTTGAACTTGGAAACCGTTAAGAGAATGAAATCGATTTCAGTTTTATATTCACTCTTTTCACTTCCAATCGAGTCTGTTTGAGAACGATGTAAATTGGCTTCAAGTGAGCACGTATTGGAAATAAGTTTTGGTTTGCGCGTGAGAATGGAATAAAGACAATCTAGTCTAGAGGCATTAAGCATATATTGTTGGCGAGATGGAGATCATGATTTCGTTTCTCTGGAAACACGCCTCGGTAGAAATTTCTGGGCAATTTACTCCGTTGCTCCTTTTCAGATTAAAATATAAAAACCTGTGCAGAAGACTTCTTTGAAGCGGTTAATAATATTTACATTTCGAATTATTTTGTTGCAGGATGGACGAAATGGCGACAAGTCACTGGAACAACTTGCGACCCACGGATGCCCCTCAAGTTGAAGGGTAAAATCTACAAGTCCGTGATAAGGCCTGTCCTACTTTATGGGTCAAAATGTTGGGCTATGAAAAAGACGGATGAAAAGAGATTGCATGTAGCAGAGATGAGAATGTTGAGATGGATGTGTGGTGTGACGAGAATGGATAAAGTGAGAAATGAGTATATTAGAGGAAGTTTGAAAGTGGCGCCAGTGACTGAAAAGTTGAAAGGGAACCGTCTGTCTTGGTTTGGCCATGTAAAAAGGCGGGATGAAACGCATGTTACAAAAAAAGCCATGAGTATACATGTGGATGGATGGAGAGGGAGAGGGAGACCAAAGAAAATATGGATGGATTGTGTGAGAAGTGATATGAAAGAAAGAGGAGTTAGTGATAGCGAGACAGGTGACAGGACAGAGTGGAAGAAAAAGACATATTGCGCCGACCCCAAATAAAACGGGACAAGGGCAGGAAGATGATGATGATTTCGAATTATCTTGTTGCGTGGTCACCTTCACCAGTAGTGTAATTGGTAGTGCCAGAGACATCTCTGAAATTGCTAATCAAATATGAAAAAATATGTGGTTGTAATTATACCGCCCCTATAAACCGAAATGCAGCATGCTGCATGATCAGAGTTGCTGAAGCTTCGGCTGCCATAGCAATAGAAGTTGAGAATTGTCATGGACCATTAAGTTTTATGGTTTAGCGGTGTCACTCTCTAATACACTTGGTGTGTGTGAAAAGTCGCTTCTGAGCTTGTGAAAGGCCATGATATGGAGCAAGATAGGATCCTGTCAGCAGAAATTGTGGCGGAAAACCTGAGAGTGAAGGAAAACTTTACGTCCAGCGACTACCGTAGACGCTTTGGGCGATTATTCACCACGCTCAGTCACAGATCACCTGAAGAATTCAGCCCTCCTAGCTAAGATAGCGTCAACGTCGGACGCTTAGAGATTCCTACGCCCAAAATTCCTTTGTTCTGACGCCATCTTAGCTCTAAGTCACTTAATCAGAACAAAAGAATTGGAGGCGTGGCGCTATTTCAAGCGTTCGACGTTAACGAAATGACAGTAATTTGGCTTGCAGGAGCGACTTAGTCCTAAAAGTATGACACTCTCTATCTCCTCGTGAAGTGGAAAATTATTTGAAGTCTGTCTTACCTAAAAAAAGGCATCTCTTTGCTCTGAGTTTACCTACCTGCTTTTCGTGTTTGTCTCAAGTTTTACATGCATTATTTAAATTCGCTGAATCTTACCGCAGACAGCCAGAGGTCGTTGACTTCTAAACGTTCATTACGTTATGTATAAGCCAATCTCGTGCAGAAATAGTTGGAACTTACGAGTTGCTTGGCGACGATAAACAACGAGTCATGTGGTTTCTTTTTATTTTAGTATCACGTACACTGGGGATGGTTGTGGTATGTATTTCTGTGTAAGAAATAAGCCATTCCACGACGAAGATTCGAAGGATTTTTACATATTTTTACAATGATTATTTCTATCTATACTTCATCGGGCGATACATCGGTAATCGCTATAATTTGTTTTTCAATTACCGATTCTATTGTCTGGACGGTCAGTAATCGAAAATCAAATTTTTGCGATTACCAACTCATTGCCCAGGGCTTCGAGTTATAAAACTAATTCGTCTTGTATGATTGACTGAGGGACAAACGCAATGCCTAAACTGTTGATCAAAGAGACCTGAAACTTGAGGGCATGTTCTTCGTTTAATATTGGCATCCTAGAAAGTATTCCTGGCATTGACCCTCTAAGGGGTTAAAACAAAATTTGCATGGAGCTTTTAAATTGTATGGGCGACACTGCAGGCAGAAGCTAGTATATTTACGATCTTTTCCAGTGAGCTATGCATAAAAATAACCACTATGTAACGCTCTGACATAGTTGAGTTAGAAAAAATTAATAAATAATTATTTTAGAGCAGTAGTGGCCGAGTGGCAACGGCCCTGACTTAGGTACGTCGCGGGTTCAAACCCAGTCAGGCACATTACTTTGTGTAATTTATTTCATCACCACTATTCTCAAAACCGCGAAGGAAAACATCGTGAGGAAACCGACATATCCTAGAACCAAAAATTCGAAGACATGTGACATCCACCAATCCGCATTGGGCCCGCGTGATGGGTAATGTCACATTCTCTCACCTAGAGAGTAGGCCTATGCACCAGCAGTGGGAACATTAAAAAAAAGGTTGATGATGATGATGAATTATTTAACTTATAGGTACAGTTTTTATATCAAAGTGGAAGTGTATGTTCTTAATAATAAATGATTCAGTTTACAACCACGTTCCAAATCTATATTGAGTTAGGAGGGTTATATCCCTGAGGATTGTGATAGATAGACCACTGTCATAGTTATACTATTGTCACTTTGGGTATAAATTACTTGAATTAATGTTGCAATACAGTGTTGCACGCGAATACTGTCTACACCTAGAATAGTAAATTATCATTTATTTTGAAAAGAAAACACTTATTCCAATTATTATTTGGAAAAAGTGGTAATATAATTAGTGAATTGACTGGCTTGATTTAAAACTTTTCTCTTCACAATAAATTGTTTACTTCTTCTTCAGTATGCTACATTAAGCTACTTACATACACTTAGTAAATATGAGATTTAACGCTACTAAAGTTTATATATCTGGAGAAGGCTCACAAAAACTATTTTGAAATGGATTACGGTTCGATCTAGTCCTCTGAACGACCACTCTACTTAAATAATGTCGTAGTGTATTGACTTTTTCGTGATATGGTCATGGTCAGGTTAGTTTTGAGGTGGCTTTTTCATGAAGAGACCAACCATTATGTGAAGTGGTCAATTCCATGACATGGCTACATAAAACAGTGTAATGTTTGTGTAGTTTGAAACGTAGCTTTTAATAGCAGAGCTTTTCAAATATAAAAAAAGGTTAAAAGAAATCAATGAATAAAAAAATAAGGCGAGCAAAACATCGTGAGGAAACCGGCATGTCCTAGAATCAAAAATTCGAAGACATGTTACATCTACCAATCCGCACTGGGACCACGTGGTGGATTACGGCCCATTCCCTCACCTAGAGAGGAGGTCTGCGTCTCAGCAGTTGGAAAATTAAATAAAAGGCTGATAATGATGATGATGAAGGCGAGCGTCTTTATATCATCATAACAATTTTACATGTTAGTTTTTTCTTTAATTTAAACTAGATAAGGCCTATCTTCAGTGACTACCTTGAGAACAAACAACCAAACAAACTGAGAGGTCTTATTTAAGGACCATACTATTAAACTTGTACTGGTCAAATCACATGAATCATAAAGATTGAGATGGTCTCTGCAGAAAATAACCACACAAATTTGAGTGGACCTCTAGCAAGGTCATCACTCTTCGTTGAGAATTTCTAATCAGTTTCCATCCACTTCAGCGGAACTTTTTGGGGTGAGAGACTCCTTCAAGAATTCGCTCCTCTCGGCTTATGATAGTGATCTTTTTAAGTACCACTTAGAAGTAATTACATGCTTGTTTGCAGAACATTGTCAAGTTTATAATGACCTACGTTGAAGCCGTAAAAGATGAAATTGAGTTGGGGAAAAGTCCCAGATTGCGTGTTTCTTTTAAGCCAAAGTTTATGAATGAAACAAACAGAGGAAGTTGGTTGGGATTAAAAACTGTTACCGTGTTTTATTTGTTTTTTAATATCTGTTTGCTAATACTTTATTCCGAACTGGCAAGAGGAAGCGCGGGACCGCGATGGATGGAAGAAGTGGAGGGAGGCCTTTGCCCAGGAGTGGGACAGAACAGGCTAACAAAAAAAAAAAATACTTTATTAATCTGAACTTGCTTCTGACGTTTTATAAGTGCCCATGTAGGCCTATGTGAAATAAAAATATTTTAACTTTGACTTTTAATGGTTGTTTGCAAGCAGTGTCTGTTATTTTAATTTGAGAGACTATATCCAAAGCACATAGCACATAGCAAACTTACATTTGCTAGCTGTAATAAATGTAGCGACTATTTATCCTTTAAAATACTTATTAATAAATGGGGTACATAATGTTTGCTTACTAAAGCGTCTAGAGATTGAGCTAAATAGCTTACGAGTGGAGATACTTACGACTACGTTCATGTCAATTCCAACCAGTTTTTCTCACATTCAAACTCCGTGGTTCACTTAAAATAACTTTTCCATGTCTGTCGGATACACCTGTCTAGTGGGAATAAGCTACGCGCCCTGGATACGTCGAGGGCCCTGAACTGCGCTGAGTGACGCTTCATTCAATTATTATAAGTATTCTTACTGTACAGAAAAGATTTCGTTTGAAGGTTTTATTTTTTGTTGGCATTTAGACATGAGAACCAATTAACTGTCTTTTAGGAGACTGCTCCCTTAAGGACTCGTTTTACGTTGAAATATTAAACAATCTTTTCAGATCTTGGCATTCGAGGTCGTTTTATTGAACTACTGATAAAAGACAGTCCGTAGAAATTAATCTCAAAACTAGAAGGTAAATAAATAGTGAGATAAAAATCTTCTTTTTACGCTTTGCGATTTGTACTGCATTGTTTGATCAAGTACAGTCACCGCGGTAAATAAGTTGAACTCGTTGCTATGATTACACGCAACCTACCTCGATTGAGACCCGGCAATCAGTTACTGCGCATTCAAGGTAGACTGTCATAATGGTTCAAATTGTGCAACGCGGATTATATAATGATTGGCAGTCAACATAATCATCATTTCAATACATGGGGGGAGGGGAAGGGGGTGATGGAGATGTCATATTTTGACAATTCTGCGTTTGGTGGTATTTGATGAATACCGTAGAAGTAGCAGTAAGATGAGCGTGGCGTAAGATTTAATACTTGGTGATGATGCAACCTAGAGCCTGGGGTTTGCAGCTGTTATTTGAAGTAGTAACAAAAAATTACCTGAACAAGCCTGCGGTGGCAGCGGGAAGATGAGGGTGGTGGAAGACTTGCGCCTGGCGACGGCGCAGCCCAGAGACTGCGGTTTGAAGCTGCGCAGCTGCTGCATGAAGTCGCTGCACTCCATGAGCGCCACGTCCGCAAAGTGCAGGTCGCACAAGATCTGGTTCTTGAAGCGGCGGGCGCGTTTCTGTTGAAAATAAGATGGTTAGATTTGTCTTGTTATGGATCTTCGGCAACTCTACATTTTTGCAATTGGGTTTTCTTATGGTGAGAAAAATCATCGAATGTCGAATCCCGCCCATGGGCGGAGCGGGAGACCGTATCAGACTTCTACTGACTAAACGACCCACCGTTCCTTCCTGCCTTAGTTCCAGGGCCCCGGTGTTCCGCTTTCGCGTCAACACTTAGCCCTAGAAGGCTTCGACCCTTCTGGGCCCCTACAGTTGCTAACCACATCATGAGGCGCGTGGGAACAATGCGCGCCGTCAACGACATGGGCTCGGTCGAGACGGTTACCGGATGGGCAGACAGCGAGCTACCTATTCATCATCATCATCATCAGCCTAGCGTAAGTCCCGGCTACCTTGGCTTTCACCTCGGTGCCCGGGGTCCGCTTTCCTGCCTAGTCTTCTCCACTTCGCTCGGTCTTTTGCGTCCTCTGCCTTAAGTCCATTAGCACGCATATCGTCCCTTACGACGTCGATCCAACGCCTCTTAGGCCTACCTCGTTTTCCGGGTCCCGGCGGAGGCGGCATGGCGAGGCGAGCGAGCTACCTATTGCTCGCTCAAATTCCGATGCAAATCTAAATTTGTATGTGTATGCTTGTTACCCTTTTACACCCAAATAACTAAATTGATTTGAAAATGAAGTCTTGGAAAAGCACACGAGTGTATGTTTCCTTTAAAATAAATTGTACTTTTATGCGAACAACGTTGCTGGTAGAGGCTAGATGCGTATAAAGGCGAAACAAGGAATTTTTAAAACAATGTACACACGATCCATCTCTTTCACCACACTTGACGAAAAATGTGATAGAAATCCATTAGGCATCGTTCGCACCAAACGCCACCGAAAACGGTTGTGCTCACTGTCAGCCCCAGTGTAAATGTGAATTCAGTGTACTTTAGAAATTCTCACTGAACCGAAAATACGCAAGAGTGTAAAGTGCGTTACTTGGTTAGAACAAAACAGTAGGCTTGCCACGCGTAGTACAAGAATATAATCGGCACCGAGAGTCAACAACGCACTACATAATAGCGATACGTTCGGTGTTAATGAGAAGTTTATATAGGTCAGTTAGTACGCAACGACTGACAACTACGTACAGGTCGCTGACTCGCTCAGCTAATGTTTACTTAAAGAAATTAATTTTATACATTTTTCTAAAATTCAAATTAATATAATTTGAATTTTAGAAAAAAAGTACTTTAATTATTTTATTTCATCGTTATAAATCGATAGTGTTTCATATACCAGATCGACGTTCGATCGATCGATCAACATTAACAGTGTATTATGGAAAAGCGATAAATTGCGTAACGCGCGCTCACAGTCAGCGGCCGACAGTACGTTTGGTCTGAACAATACCTAAGGTACGTACAAAATTAACTCCACAACGAATAAATATTACACCTTGAATAAAGCACACATTTTATAATTGAACTGAAGGTAATCCCCTGGGATACCTTTAAACAATAACAGCTGGACGAAATTACAAATTAATATGTTCACAGTATTTCATTTTGTATTGAGACCCATTTAGCCTTTATCTGTTTTTGAATATTGCCAATTTATTTCGGCCGTTTGGTTTGTACCAATACCGTGAATACAGTATAAATACTCGTTTATATTTGAATTTATGAAGCCGACCAATTGTGGAACAAGTGGTTAAAAAAATATATATTAAAGGTTTTAAGGAGCCTGAATTAGCGACCTGTCCCAGTTTCACACGGATGTTTGAAATCTTTTAAATTCTCGGTTTTTTTACTTGGCCCCGACTTACGAGTTTTAGATCGTGGATACAAACCCAGCCAGGAGCATTAGTTTGTGTAATTTATTTCAACACCACTGCTCTCAAAACGGTGAAGGAAAAGATCGTGAGGAAACCGGCATGTCTTAGAACCAAAAATTCGAAGACATTCACCAACATGCACTGGGTCCGCGTAGTGGATTTTTTTTTATGGTAGGTAAAAATCATCTAATGACGAATCCTGCCCTTGAGCGGAGCCGGAAAGAGTGTCAGACTCTTACTGATGCAACAACCTACCCCGTTCCTTCCTTGCCTGTTACGCTTTTTTTTTTTAATTGCAATAATCTAGTGCTTGACTGCGATCCCACCTGATGGTAAGTAGTGATGCAATCGTTGATGGTAAGGCGCACTAGTTTATTAAGAGCCTATTCACTCTAGCCTTGAAAACACCTAAATTATATTCGGACGGAAAGACTGCAGCCGGCAAACTGTTCCAGTCCCGCTTTCGCATTAACCCTTGACCCCAGGGGGATTCGACCCTGCAGGGCTCCTTCAGTTTCCTGACAACTGATTGAGGCCGCCGTCGATGACTTGGGCTCGGTCCGGACTGTTACCAGACGACCGGACGGCGAGCTACCCATTGCTCACCTTTGCAAGCCCGCGCCTACGGTGGCCAGAAATCGGGATCGGAATCGCGGCGACAGTGCCGTTACCTTTGCCTGATACGGTCGGCCTCCTCCTTTGATGGTGGTGGATGGGGACGGCCAAATACTCACTAACTTTAATTTTTAATAATTTTTTTTTACACTAGCTGGTTTTATAAAAATGTACGAAAGCAAAAGTGCTTAGCTTTTCGGTTGTATTGCTCCAAACACCATCCCTTTAAAAGTTTAGTTTAGGTCGTAAAATGAATCGCTTAGTCTTTACGATGTTAGGCCTAATAATCCCTTATTCGGTTCGCTATAAGAACAAAGACGTTTTTATATTAAATTGTTTATTACTTTTATTTGCTTCTTTGTTCCCGAGTGGATTTTTTTGTGTTGATTTTCAAGACGGGAACATACTAATTTAGCTGAATAGATAAGCTTTTTGCCTTTTCCTTGTTGCTGGAGTTTTTTTGTTTAATTTGTTATTTATTTGTATCATGTTTCTGATTTCAGTAGTCGTGAATATAATTATACGCTTGGTATAGAAATTGAGCGATCGGCTGGTACTCTGTGTGTCGCAGGTTCGATTTCTTTTCGATGAGCACTTTGAACTGAACTGGTTTTCAAACTGAATCGGATAGGGGCTGTTTTTCCCGGACCTAGGTTGTCCAAACAACTCCAAGGCTGCTAGCAAACGAGGAGGTTTCAGGCAAAGGCGATCACAGCCACCGCAGGCGCGGGTTTGTGGATTGCGAGCAATGGGTAGCTCGCTGTCCGGCCATCGGGTAACCGCCGGACGAACTGAACCCAAGTCGTCGTCGAAGAAGCTGTCAGCAAACGTAGGGGCCCAGGAGCTTCGATGCCTATTGAAACCAAGTAAGTAATGATGGAACAGGAGTAGGCCCGTCCCTTCTCGCTCAATAGCGTGGCGATGTCAGTGTATGATTTTCCCACCGAAAAGAAGGTTTGAATTCTGAAATTAATAAATAATATGTATGGCAGACGATTCGGCTCTGATTATTTCTGTTTAACATACCCACGATACAACAGTACCTAAATCTTAATTTGGGGCAACTTTTTTGTACCTAGATCAGTAGTCTGAAAAGGAAGGCTCTGGCCCTGGTATGTATGGCGATGTAGGAACGGGGTAGGTTGTTTAGTCAGTAAGAGTCTGACACTTGTTTTCCGCTCCGCCCAAGAGCGGGACTCGTCATTGGTGATTTTTACCTACCATAAAAGAAAAACCTTGGGTACAAAAAACGAGGTTTAGACACATTACTTTTTATACATACATATATATCTATATGTACCTATAAGTGTCAGAATTTTGCTAAAGAAAATCAATTCATTTAATTAAAAACTTTATTTACGATTATTGAACTTTACTGCTTTATAAACTCAGAATTTTATCGCAAAATATCGATGACCTAACTCTTGACCCGACAGTATATTAAACAACCAATTTTCTCCTATTGTTCACTAATTAACAAATAAATAACTAACAAAGAACTCATTATTGTTACAAAAGGTTGGCCTATTAAGGAATCCTTATGTGCCCGATCACTAAATCTATTAAGGGCGTCCAACCCGAGATACACTTTCATTATTTCTAAAATAACCGCTCTTGTGATTAAGATGTTATTACACGTCTTTCTCTAGATATTTTGGGAACACAAATATCTAGCAGATATTATTGTCTAGATTTCTATTGAAAACAAGTCATTTATTTCTAATATAGACCTCTATAAATTTTGCGTATGTAGGTACATATGTACTCACATGTACCTACTCATAAAATTAAAATATAAAAAAATATATCCATTGACATTTGGTCGAGATTCCGAATGATTGATATGAAAATGTTTTCCTTCTGCCATAAGGGTCCCCATGGCCCCTTATGCCAGAAGAATTCCCTGTGGTTTGCTGACAACTCCTTGAGGCGCGCGGGAACAGTGCGCGCCGTCGACGACTGGGCTTGGTCCGGACGGTTACCAGACGATCGGACGGCGAGCTATCCATTGCTCGTCGTTCGTAAGCGCGTGGCCGGAAATCGGGATCGAATAGTGCTAACCTAGTGCAGACTGCGAAAGCAAGCACTGGTTTATATCGTTAAAAAAAATATTACGAACGTAGTACATTAACGGCTAGTTGAATCCTAAAATAACTTTATCAACTACTTAGTGTAAACCTTTCAGGCTGGACTACGTAAGCTTGTTATGTAAATTCAAAGGTTTTTTTTTTACGTAAAAAGGAGCTTTGTGTTTTGTTACAAAAAAGGGTGATACAAGGCATTGTAAGTTCACTGATTGTTCAGGACGTTTTTAGTGCCAGTCAATTATTGGACATAACGAGGAGTAAATAAATACAATTGGATACATGAAAAAAAAACGTAAGATCAGGTGAAAACTCAGGCAAATAATCTATTATTTACTTTACAAACAAAACTCGAAATAAAATGAAAGAAATGAGAATAAAATCGTGAGGTAGCGACCCTAGTACAGGTAGGTTAGACGAGCATGTAGTACAGCTGCGTCACTGGCTGATAAGTTTGCGTGCCAGCCCTGTCATGCAACACTGAGCGCGGGCCCAAGCTGGGAGATAATGTCGATTTCGTATAGATCTTCTCATTCTGTTTTAAATGTGATTTAAGATATCGCTAAAAAATATTGTCACTATTTAAAGTTTGCCCTCGATCTTAGGCGGCCATTATATGGTCAAAAATATTCCATAATAACATAGCACAATAAAACTGAAATCACTTTTTTTAAATCATATCAATACTATCCCTACAAATTGAATAATATTGTACAATATAGATACTGATATATTGCGCAATATTATGGTAAGTGTTCGGGCCGCCTAATAGTAGGTAGTTAGAGTTAATTTGATGTTGTGTTTGTATGTGTGCGTATGTATATTTGAGACTCTTTCACACTAAAACGACAAGACTTCGATGTAATTTGCCACGTAGGTAAACCGAAAGTACGTTGGGGCTGAGGTAGAAATGTAGCCAACATGAAAATCTATTTTCATGTTTGCTACATCGCTAACAGAAGTTAATATATCTATAAAAGTTCCTGTCACTTGACACAACATATGAGACAGAAATCAAAAGAAGTTACTTGGCTTCCGCTTTTCTCTTGGACCATACTGAAAATGTCAGTCTACCATAACCTAAAAGTGAATTCAGACATCTTGGGTTTACGTGACTCCACCTATTGGTTCCAATCGAAGCCAACATATTGGTTCCACGAAAATTTATTGGCCATATCATACCTTATTGCTTTTGGCCAAATGCTGACAAATATTGAACCCGAAATGGAGTTCATTTGACTAAATTGTTCATGGCTTGCAGAGGGCAATAAGAATCAGAGTTTTATTGATACAAGTGTGGAAATAAGCGTGCATGGGTAGCATTTTAGCATTTTCTACTCCACGAGACTGTTTAGTCTTCATTTTTTTGGAGTAAATTACGATATCTGAAGTGGGTTTGCATGTTGGCGAAAATATGGTTTTTCGTTAAAAAAAAATTGAAATAGAGTCCGAGTAGGTACTTGAAAAAAATAAAAATATATAGAAAAAAATAGCAAATATATAGTTATCCCCACAAACGAATACGTAAATCACTAATAATTAACATTAGCAAAAGCAAAAGGCTGGTTTTAAACTCTTAAGCCTCAAGTGAACTCCGACGATCATTGTTGACTTTCTATTATGTCACTTATGTATTTAAAAGGTTAAAATAATAAATAAAAAAAGAGGTTACACTAATCTGTGTCTCGTTGTAAATTAGGTACATTACTCTATGGTCTATAGTCCTATAATTAGTGAAAAGACAATGCTAAAAACCCGTTCCTTTTATCAAACATATTTGCTCAAATATTCTCAATAACTCTCCAACGATTCAACTCGATTGTTTCCAATTCTCACAACAAGGTCTCTTTAGCTTGAGAATCAAACTTGGTCGTTACGACGAGAAGCACTCAAAACACTGTAGAGGCTTCGAGTTTAACACTCCGTTAATGATGATTAAAAAACTTTATTTTATGCGAAACACATCCCCAGTTAACGTTCATTGTTATTTATGACATTAGGTTGTAAAAGTACCAACCTACACGAATTTACCAACCTAATAATAAATTTGTTCTAAAAATGACTCGTTTTTATTTTTCGATTTTTGAAATAGGTAATGAATTTTCGTCTATCTGACATTTAGGTTGTAAAAGTAAGTACCAACTTAACAAATATTCAAAATTGAGTCGTTTTTTCTTTTCAAATTTTGAACACGAGTATTATTTTTTGGTTCCTTGGTTTTGTGGCTACAACTATGGAACCGTAAAATTGGGTTTTATTCCAATGTTCTTTGTGTTCGTTTCGAACTGATTGAGTTCGATTTAGTGTGACAAATTGTAGGTGTTCAAATCTCTTTTATCATCAGTGCGTTGTGAGTTTTCTATAATATCGTTATCTAAGGGCGTCTTCAAATTAGCTGCAACTTGCCGCGTGACAGTAGCGCGGCAACAGCGTGATTGCAGCGTTGCTGTCGTGCTGCTTTATTATTCCATATATATAAAAAGAGAAACTGACTGGCTGACATATCAACACACAGCCAAAACTACTGGTGAAATTTTGCACAAGGCTTCCTTTTATAACAAATGCAGACACTAAGAAAGGGTAGTTCAGAATTCAACTTCTAAAGGGATGTGGTGGGGGTCCAAAGTTTGTACGGAAAAGCCTACTTTCACGCGGGCGAAGCCGCAGGCAGGAGGCTAGTTCCATATAAATAAAAAAGTTGCGGCTAATTTGAAGGTGCTCTTAATGTCAGGGTCTTGTGAAAAAATGCTTCTGTTAATTCTTTTTAATTTTTTAAACCTTTTTATGATTAAAAACCAAATATGACGTTCACTAACCTCAAATCTTTTGTCTCAGCCGTATAAGTCTACAAAATTGAAAATGTACAACATTAATCTTTATAAAAATTGTCACATGTCAGCGAGCATGCCACAAAAGGCAAGTTTATCTCACGTCTAATTCACCACAAAAGCTGTTGAGTACAAAATAAGGCAGAGTTGACTCGCTCTTTGTTTACAAGCGCCGGGAATTTTATGAACTCTTTTGAACCCTGTTTCTCCGCCTCAAATTTATTTATCTTCTAGCGTATCGTCGTAGTTTCGGAGCCAGGTTTATTTTCTCGTACATCTTATTATGCTTTGCCATTTTGTTCAAGATTCAAGACTTGTTTGGAGGTAATTTTGTAATTTGTTTTTTAGATTCTTACAAGAGATTTTTATCCATACATACTTAAATATTACTTATAAATGTGACTGTGTTTGTCTGTTATATTTACACGGTTAAACTAGAAACAGATTTTAAGTAATCTTGAAGTCCTAGGAAGGACTATTTGAGGATAGGTTATTTTTTTCAATATTAGTTTCAATTTCGACCTCGCGACTGCAAGGCCGAAGCCTACTGGGGACCCCGTTCCGGTTTCTGAAAGGAAGGTATGAGGGCTAAGAAGGAAGGGGGTGGGTGGTTTAGTCAGTAAGAGTCTGACGCTGTTTCCCGCTTCGCCCAAGAGCTCGATTCGTCATTGGATGACTTTTGCTTACCATAAAAAAAACACCTATTCACTCTTCTAGTCTCTCTCAACTCTGTCAACTTCTAACCTCTATTATTTATCACACTGGACAACTGAAAGACGCAGTAGTCAGTAGAAGCCATTGGTTGATTTTCTACCTCAAAAATAGAATGAAAAAAATCAAAAGCCACTCAAGTCAAAATAAATCATACTCACCTACTTATGCCTGTTATACAAACGTCCTTCCCAAAAATACCGCCGACAATATGAACGCTTGACTTATCACCTAAATGATCTAAATGAAAATTTGTCTCCTTGAAATTGCGATCGTTCAGTATTAACGGCCCAAGTTAGCGGTATTGGACATCTCTGATAGAGGCCTCCTACAAAGCTCTGGCAGGTATCAAATAAATCCATCAAACTCTAAACTTCGCTCTGAGTAGGGCTCCGATTTTAATTAAATTTTTGCTTTGTTTTGGGCTCTCAGTAATATACAGGTGAATATACTAATTATATTATTGTATTGAGAGCAGTGGTGGCCGAGTGGTAACGGCCCTGACTTACGTGTTGTAGGTCGCGGGTTCAAACCCAGCCAGGCTCATTACTTTGTGTAATTTATTTCATCACCACTGCTCTCAAATCGGTGAAGGAAAACATCGTGAGGAAACCGGCATGTCCTAGAACCAAAAATTCGAAGACATGTGACATCCATCAACACGCACTGGGCCCGCGTGGTGGATTACGGCCCATTCCCCTCTCTTAGAAAGGAGGCATGTATCCCTGCAGTGGGAACATAAAAAGGCTGATGATGATGATGATTATTGTAAAGCTTTTTTTATGGTCGGTAAAAATCATCCAAAGGCGATTCCCGCTCTTGGGCAGAGCGGGTTTGGAGATGGGTGACGGCGTCTGCGGCGTGAACGCCGTTGCCTTTGGCTGATGTGGTCGGTATGCTCTTTTGCTGGCATTATTGCTCCTCGTTTCAGACCATGGCCTTTACCAGATTATTGTAAAGCTGGGTTTGAGATCAGTGGTGGCTGAGTGGTAACGGCTGCGACTTACAAGCTGTAGGTTTTTTATGGTGGGCAAAAGTGATGGCAATGGCGAATCCTGCGCTTGGGTGGAGCGGGAAACAGTGTCAGACTCTTACTGACTAAACACCCCACCCCGTTCCTTCTCTGCCTTTCGCACTGGGGCCAAGCCTTCCTTTCAGAAAGAGACCCTGGGCTCCAGTAGGCTTGGGCAAGTGTGCTTTATCGTCGACCTTATTTTAGCTTATTTTTATTATTAAATTTTTATTTCAAAAATACAATCTTTTTTAAATTTTCATATTTTTTGTACCATTAAACTATATTATTAGTTTGTATTGGAACTATTATGAAGTGAGATAGTGGTCAAGCGTGAGTTTAGAAATAAAAAAAACATGGCATTATCCAGTAATTTGTCAATTCAATTAAGCTTACCCAACACATCTAAACCTAATTATATTTTCTCTTTCAGGTAGATTTAATTAGAAACCGTTAATTGATTTTGTAAACCGATTTAAGTAAATAGAAATCCGATATAAAAACAGCCAACGCAGGTTCTGGGGCCGTTTGGCAGGCAAACCAACCAAAATTTCCTTTAATTTATTGTGTAAATATGTTATGGATCGTTTGGGTACTGGCGTGGAAACCTCCCTATTTATTTCGGGGCTACATATGGAACGAGGTTTGGAATAAAATTTTCGATTGGTTTTGCGCTCAGGTAAATAAATATTTGTATTTTATAACCATATGTTTTGTGGGCAATAAAAAAAGAGTAAATATTGATATCACAGACAGTAAGAGACAAAATAAGAAACGCTTGAGTTAAGTAGAAAAATATTGGTAACTGGTATACTTATAGTTCTAACATGTAATTGGAATAATTTAATTAGTATTTTTTTATTTATCAGATAAATGATTCATAGTGGTTAGTAATGATTGGAACTTATAAACCATTTTTTGTATTTATTTTCAAGAACGAAGCGCCAGCCAAAGCATGGGAAATCCGGGTTTCATACTTCATGACGCCAAGAATCGTCGCAGACGGCGAGACACCATCAGTAAGAAATTAATCCAGCGGGAACTTTACAACTATCAATAATGAGGAATACGACTCGAGAAGAAGGATATTCAAGGCAAGCAGATATATTATGTCGATTAGTCGTTTATCATTATAGTAGAATATATATATATTCCACAACTATCACACAACGCCGTCTAGTCCCAAGCTAAGCAGAGCTTGTGTTATAGGTACTAGATAACTGATAAACATACTTATATATTCCTAAATACATACATATTATAGACAATTACACCCAGACACAGAACAAATGATCGTGCTCATCACACAAACATTTGTCCTGGGTGGGAATCGAACCCACGACCTCCGGTATAGCAGTCAGGATCACTAACCACTAGACCAACAGGTCAGTCAAGAATAAAGCTGTCTTTGTTCCACTGCTTCAAATATTTGAAAATATTCTACATTTACTTTTGAAATCCTGAAGAATGGAGAGTACCGGATCGATAGTATAATAGACTAACAATAGTCGTTCTAATTAGCCAAACTCATTCATCTACATTGAATAGGCGTATGAATGACAGTGAGCAGTGGTGGCCGAGTGGTAACGGCCCCGACTTACGAGTCGTAGGTCGCGGGTTCAAACCCAGCCAGGCGCATTACTTTGTGTAATTTATTTCAACACCACTGCTCTCAAAACGGTGAAGGAAAACATCGTGAGGAAACCGGCATGTCCTAGAACCAAAAATTCGAAGACATGTGACATCCACCAATCCGCACTGGGCCCGCGTGGTGGATTATGGCCCATACCCTCTCCTAGAGAGGAGGCCTGTGTCCCTGCAGTGGGAACATTAAAAGGCTGATGATGATGATGATGATGAATGACAAAAGGAATAAATTTTCAGGGAAAAATTACTAGCTTGACTATTTTGTCTTTATGGTTTAATCATAATATGGATTTAAACCAAGCTTTTAACTAATTGTAAATATAACCTAATTTTATAAAGAGGAAAGATTTGATTTTTCGTTAGTTTGTATGTTACGATTTAACTCAAAAACTACTGGATCGATTTTAAAAATTCTTTCACCGTTAGCAAACTACTTTATTACTGAGTAACATAGGCATATTTTGTCCGTTTTCACACTGGCAAAAAAGCTAGTATAGATAAAAGAAAGAAATAAATAATCTCGACCATGGCTCACTTGCCTATAAAAAGCTTGTAAAAATGTAAAGGAAAATGAATAAAGGTGAGTTTTATTGAAATGTCTACATCGGCTTTGTATGGGACGCATATGAAAACAAAATAAAATACTGGTACGGATTTATTAAGCTGACTACCGACCTTTGTGTTTAGGAATTCGGTACGGTATGCTTTGTACATTGAGTTGTTGAACCCTTCAGTTTGTATAAAATTTGAGGAGTAAAAAGATTTTGCATTCTTTTTTTCACACGACGGAAATATAAATTGACTCCTCCAGTTACAGATGGAGAAAAAAGGACTACCAGATTTTTACTGACTTAGTTCATTAAGCTCCTAAAGGAAACTGGCGTCGGTAAACCTGGCGTCGGTAAACCTGGCGTCGGTCTTTTAATTGTGTCTGTAATTACGGTAGTCGAAAGGTTAAAATATGTTTAGACTACGACACTTTATACGGTCGTCATCAAAAGGCTGATGATAGCCTTTTTAATGTTCCCACTGCAGGGACACAGGCCTCCTCTCTCTAGGAGAGGGAAAGGGCCATGATCCACCACGCGGGCCCAGTGCGGATTGGTGGATGTGACATGTCTTCGAATTTTTGGTTCTAGGACATGCCGGTTTCTTCACGATGTTTTTCTTCACCGTTTTGAGAGCAGTAGTGATGAAATAAATTACACAAAATAATGAGCCTGGCTGGGTTTGAACCCGTGACCTACAACTTGTAAGTCGGGGCCTTTACCACTCGGCCACCACTGCTCAACACTGCTTTATACGGTACACTCAGTGTATATGTTACGGGTAAAGCTAGAAGGTGGAGTAAACCTAGGTTTACCCGGGTTAACTTAGTATTACCCAAGCTTCTTGGGTAAAGTCCGAATAATAAGTAAAATAAATTTTAATTCGGGGTTTACCCATGCTCACCTAGGTCTACCCAACTCTGGCTGGGTAATGTTAGGTGTTGCGTAATTTTGGAGCCGTAATGCAGAGCTGCAATGGTGATTTCATGGAATTATGAATTACCACTTTCAGAACAAGGAGATGGGAAAGGAAATAGAAACAGAAGTTTTATATACAAAAGAAGGTGAAAGGCAAGTTTTACAAGAAATAAATTAAGAAGAAATGGAGTTTTTACTACTGAGGAAATATTCTCAAGGAATCAGTTTCTGTGTGTCATGATAAACTGATTGATATCTAAAATATATCACCGAAAAAAAGCTTACGAGAGCTTGCAAATGAACGGATTTTGCTCTTCTAGCGATTACGTTCGCCTAAAAATGTCCTTGGATTTTCATTTTACTAATTAATTATGTAAATTTTTAACATTACCCAGCCAGACTTGGGTAGACGTTCGAGAGTATTATAATTCCATGGAATCACCATTGCAGCTCTGCATTACGGCTCCAAAATTACGCAACACCTAACATTACCCAGCCAGAGTTGGGTAGACCTAGGTGAGCATGGGTAAACCCCGAATTAAAATTTATTTTACTTATTATTCGGACTTTACCCAAGAAGCTTGGGTAATACTAAGTTAACCCGGGTAAACCTAGGTTTACTCCACCTTCTAGCTTTACCCGTAACATATACATCGAGTTTCATTGTATATGTAACACAAGTGTGTTCAATTAAAGACTCTCATATTCACCCGGAGACACTCGATGAACTTGTGTGATGTGTAGTGTTCATCCAGCATGTTGTCCAGTGTTCATACAGAGACACAATCAGTGTATACAAAACGTACCTTAGAACCCACTTGAGTTTATACTGTGTTCATCGAGGAACTGGAACAATTTGCCTACGCAGCAAACAAACTGTTCCAGTCTTCCCGTCCTATTATAATTACATCGAAGAATTGGAACGATTTGACTCCGCAGCAATTTTTTTCAGTCTTCCCGTCCAGATTATGATCGATAGTTTATATATATATACTAAATATATATAAACTATCGATAAACTTGTGCCCCTCACTATCAACGATTGCACCACTGCTGACCATAACGTGAGATTGCAGTTAAGCACTAGTTTGTATCATTTTAAACAAATAGTTCCTATAGTTGTCTCATGCGTTTGAGGGTCCATATTAACTCGTTCAAAGGAACCCGCAACCTTGGCAGGTTTCGGTCCCAGAAGGCCTCGTCAATATTGCTGACAGATCTTTGAATCGTGTGTGGACCACAACACACAGTCGATCCCAACTTAAGTCCTTACCAGACGGTAAGCTAACCATATCAATGCACAACCAATATTAACGGGATTAGGAAATTGAGATTTTGCACAAGACTTCCTTTTCTAACGTAGCAATTTCTTTTTATTATGGTGGGAAATTATCTAAAGACTTCTTCTCTAGAGCGGTGCGCGAGATCGTGTCAGACTTTTACTAATAAATCCTACTTCTGTTCCGTTTTTACCTATGTTGCAGAAGGTTCATTTTTTTCACTTAACCTTTGGTGACAGTAGGCTTTTTTTATTATATTATTTTTTACAGGTTCGCGCTGGACCACTATCTCACCTGATGGAAAGCGACAATGCAGTCGACGATGGAGCGCGCTTACCTAGAAGTAACCTATTTACTCTTGACTTAAAAATTCCCGAATTGTAGCCATCAGGAAACACCGACTCCGGCAAGGAATTTCACCCCTTGGCTGTACACACAATGAATGTGTTCCGAAAACGTTTTGTGCGTGTATGTGGGATGTCCACCATGTACCGGTGGCGCAACGCCGTAAGTCGTATTATGTAGGTTTTTTTTAGAAATTCAAGAGAGATCGAAAAGAATTCTATATGCCAAAGGTACTTAAAAGTTAGTACAAATAGCAACTTAAGAAATAAAGGTTGTCATTATTTGTTTTCAGAACTACCCCCAATAGAACAATTTAGGGAGATTAGATAGGGATTTAAAGATTCTTATTTCTTAGGATAATAAAGGTACAAATTCTACTCAAAATTAATAATAAAGGTATTTACGACACGAATCATTATTACTTTTTTCTACAGTTTACATATTGCGCCATATTCTAGTCCCAAACTAAGATCTTGTAGTATGAGTATCGCATATGCATGCGTATACATACAGTATGCACTTATACACATATTCGGTAGTAGTGTGTTAAATTTCTTGTATAATCATATTACTAATAACAATTCAGATTATACCTACCATTATCGATTACCTGAATTTGAATACAATTTGAATAATGTTCAATTGCTTTGATATGATCTTGGTTATGTGTAATAATTGAGGTATGGTAATTTTAAGTTTGGTTTCAGGTAATCCGTTTGTATCATATCTCTATTATGAAACTTAACACATAATTGGTGAAAGGCTGTTATGCTAAGCACAGTTCTATGAAGCTCTCTTGAGATTACCTTAATTACTACATAATATAAAACAACTTCGCTTCCCGCTGTCTGTCCCTTTGTAGGCTTAGATCTTTAAAACTACGCAACGAATTTTGATGCGGTTTTTTTTAATAGATAGAATGATTCGAGAGGAAGGTTTAATGTATCATCGATATATATATATATATATATGTACTACGCACTAGATTTGGCGTACCGAACAGTCACTTTTTTTGACTTAGGTGATTTACAGGCTATATATACACCTTTACATTGATTACATTAGTGCAGTTTTGACAAAAAGTTTCTATGAATGTGCTTGTCTACTTTCGCTAGGATAAACAGAAGTCTGGGGCCATGGGTTTACTTCTAAAAGGAAATTCCAGGGCACAGAATGCAAGGCATCGAAGAAAAATATATACGATAGGATTTGAGTCAGAAAAAAATTAAAACGCCGTCACGATCCGCTCTAGAGTCTTTAAATAAATTCCCACCTAAATAAAATAGTTTGTGTGTGTGCGAGATCTACGCTGCGTTCACAACAGATGGCGGCTTCACTCAAGTACCATGCATTCACGCCATGAATAAATCCACCCCGCGAACACGCCGCGAAAACGTCAACAATCACCTTCACGCCTGTTTACAGAACTTCACGGCACTATTCTGCAGCCACCACAAGACTCTAGTTGGTCAAGTGTTTGTTAATTGATTCCAATGATTCATTTCTGTTTCATTTCATTTCAAATGAGCATAGCGTTCTTTTTTCAAAACCGACGGAAATTGAGTATTCTACTTCAATAAGAATGAATATTTTCCTTGTATCCGGAGAGGAAATGATATCAATTTTGATTGTGTCCACTTTTAGTGTTTCTAAGTGAATCATTTAAAAAATATTTGAAATATCTTAGGTTAAAAAATACTTGCGATTCGTTTTTGGCTATTTTATGTGCAATAGATATCTATTACCTGATTATCGCCTCAACCTGGAGCGTTTATTTACAATTAAATATACAACTAGCTGCTGCTAGCGGCTTCGCCCGTGTAATAGTAGAAAGATGTCCCAAGAGAACATTCTTCCAGGCGTTTTAGTCGATAGACATCCACTGTTTGATATTTAACAGTGAGAGAGGGGAGGCCTATAAGTAGGCCCAAAGTAACGATAATCAATTTGGCACCGTCGGAGAGTCTGCAGTCCTATATTCCTATTTAAATTTTTTCTGTCCTTCCGTGTGCCAAGTTTCATCCAAATCCGTTTAGCCATTTAGGCGTCAAAACTAACAAATGAAGTAACTCAAATTTGTACCTACTTATAATATTAGTTACGATAGTATAAATGAACTTAGAAGTTTGTACGCCGCCCTTGAAGTAGGTACCTACTTACCTACCCACTTATATAATATGACCCACGTGTTAATAATACAAAGGCTATTATTGTCATCAAAGGGAGGATTCTGTGAACTAACAGAAGGAAAAGCCGTTTATATCAGCCCCTCTAGTCATAATGTGGGGTAATAGGGCTTATTGTGTTAACTAAGATAAGTCTGTTTTGTATAGGTTAACAATCTGTATATGTATTAGTAATGAGCATATTCTTCATGTTATATATAATTCTTCTGTACGTATATTTGTAAGTAACTTTTCGAATCATCCAATCACATATCCCGCCCTTGGGCGAAGCGGGAGATATTGTAAAGGTGTCTGCACACAGCGGGCGCGGCGCGGCTTGACTGGGCGGCGACGCGACGACGCCATACAAATCCGAGGTTACCGTCGCGTCGAGCGGGACGGCTCTGTGTGGCGTCGTCCGTACTATCTAGTACATTACAACTGCTCAGCGTCGCGTCGCCGCCCGGTACCGGACTTTTAAAATCGGTAAAGGAAAAAAACGCAAGGAAACTGTGGGATGGCAGTCAAGCACTAGCTTATATCAAATAAAAAAAAGAGAAACTGACATGTTCTGGAATTCAAAATTCGAAGACATCCACACAAGGTCCTCCTCCGCTTGAACGTTTTTGTTCTCAACATTATTTAAATCTGACATAGGCTTTTGGCAATGCTATGTACCTAATTATGTACTACGCAGTTTATTAACTTTACTTGAGATCGGCTATACACCTTTGCATTGCTAACATTAGTGCAATTTTGACGTTCACGCAATGTGAGAGCGCTGTAAGTTTTGAAAGTTTTGTTAGACGACATAATGCCAATGAAGCGCAACGGACTTTTGTATTAACTTTTCAGTATTTTGACAAATAGTTTCTATGAACTTGCTTGTCTATCTAGCTAGAATATAAGTCGATGGCTTTTTGTGATAAATAACAGCTGTCTATAACTGAGTTATAGTAGAATGAGGAAAATGCTGCCGTTTAATGCTCCCCTCTTTTAATAATACTTAATATTTTTTGTCATTAAGAGGTCTTAAAATGATGGGACAAAGCTTTACTTAGTGAAAAAGGCATTGCGAAAACATTTTGGTACCCTCTTTAAAGATGGTAAATAAAGGCACTTCTTTACTGAGTACAGTCGGTCATTCAATGTTTTTCTTTTTTATTAAAATTTACATGTTTGAGTGGCCTAGTTAGTAATAAACCTGACTTGTAACTCCTATATCGCGGAATCAGTTCCAGGGGCTCAAGTCTGCTGTTTTCATAAAGTCGTCATTCCTACACGATCCCATTATCATTTTGTTATAAGTTCGTTATCTGGTAATTCATTATGGCCGATCATTGGTTAGTCAGTGGTCTCGTAATAGAATTGTTTTAAAACTCGTTATACTGATAGATCACTGATCAAAGGAACTGTCAAAGTTTTAGCAGATTACCGCAAACACCAGGCTTTTATATGCACGAGATTACCACTCTATGTCATTTCATTCAATGGAGTGTCACTGGTTGATCATTGAAAAGTCATAGTGACGCCATTATATTAGTAGACTAGCTTTTGTCAGCGGCTTCGCCCGCGTACATAAAATATATCCTATGTCACTCAGTGGTAAAGCAGCTTTCTATTGTTGCTATTTTTTTTCCAATCGGACCAGTAGTTCCAGAGATTACCTCCTACAAACAAAAAAAACAAAAAATTAAAAAAAACAAAAAAACAAACTTTACCTCTTTATTATATTAGTGTAGATTACCATGCTTAGCAGTGAAAAATATATTCATTTGCCTTGCCATCCAACCACATGAAGCAGTAGGCCCTACTGCCTATCTACTTTCCACAACCTTAGCTGCTGAGTTTATGTCAGATTCCTGGGTATGACTGCAGACTGCAGAATTGTTCGAAGGAGTTACCGAGGCCACGGAAAACAAAGGGAAATTTAGCGAACATCTTGATGGTAAGCGATGGTGTGATTGACGATGGATTACGCTTGCCTAGAAGTAATCTATTCACTCTTGACTTCAAAACTAAGCTAGCGGAAAGCAACTAGAGCAGGAAAAAATATTCGAAGATTAGTTATCCTCAAAAAGCAAAAATCATTAGTTTAGTAAAACCATCTTCAAATATTATTGTGCTAATATTGCCTGGTCATTTATACAGTGTACATCGCGGAACTGGAACAGTTTGCCAGCTGCGGTCTTCCTATTTCAATGCTCTCGTAGAATGAATAGTCTCTTAAAAAACTAGTGTGCCTCAACATCATTACATCAACGATTGCATCATTGCTTACCATCAAGGAGGTTCGCGGTCAAGCACTAGTTTATATCAATTAAAATAATACTATCAGGTACCTTTTCGACTGAAGGCAAGGAAAAGGCAACTGAAATGACTTAAATTTAGCAAAATTTAGAAAAATGTGTACTCAATCTACCTATATCAAAATTGTGGCTAAATAAATCAAATAAAACCTCATTAATCTTGAGAGGAACTTTGAGACAAGGACTACTATTAACTCAATTAAGGATGACCGAAAACCTCCTCGATCCCTTCTTGATTTATTACTCTCATTATTTTCTGGATATTAAGACAATTTAGCTGTTATGATGAAGATGTTTTTTAATTAACTTGAACTGATAAAGGCAAATCGAGATTGTTAATTGAATAATGACGAATACAAAGTTTCGTGTACTGTATTTTAGGCTATGATTTGTTTTTGATATATTTGATGTTTCAATAGAAAGTGTGTTGTTATGAAAACTACAATTTATTTCTACAAGTATTTGCAAAATAATAGGTAACATAATTAATTTGTGTTCTTTAAAAGTAACGACCTTGTGTATTTTTATATATGCTGTGTGACCGTCGCTAAATGTAATACATTTTTCTTTTCGTTCTCTTGTTTCTGTTTTTTTCTTATCTTTCTTTATTCGTTTATTTCCTTTCTTTTTTCCTTTTTCTTTCATTTTCTTTTTTACTTTAATTTTCCTTTTTTTCTGCCTTCCTTTATTTCCTTTCTTTCTCTTCGGCTAACTAAAGCCCGTAGTAATTATTGAACCTATTCATGATACATAGATAAACATTCCGGTGAAGTTTACTATATCTAATAGATCAACTATGGAGGAAATTGCAGATAGACTAAATCAGGATTGAGCCGGAAGGTCATGATAGCGTCCGGGATTAATCACGCCAAGCTGTAGCCGCTGAGCGAATTTGTGGGAAGAATGTATAAAGTACGTAGCTACCGCCGTATCTGCCGTATTAATTATACTCGCCCCCCGCGGTACAGGGGCCCGGACCTAGGCAAAAAATCGCAACATGTTATCTACAACCCGGGCCCCCGAAGGACTTTTGATACGGGGACCCTGTGGGACTAGCTACGCCACTGATAAAGTAGGTACCTGCTGTCTTACACTGTTGAGCCTACAGAGAACTCCGGCGTTCGCACATCTATTGTTATTTAATTGTGACTGTAGTTACGGTAGTTGAAAGGTTAAACTCGTTAAAAAATGAAAAGAAGTTTTGACATTTGAGAAAGACCCTAAAATGTAACTTGGAATGAAACTGAAAGAAACAATAAATATCTATCTGTTGTATATTTATTGTCGACTGACGTTTTTAAAAATATTTTTACACATAATTTTTTTTTGTCATTTTAAATTAAATGAGGCTACACTATACTGGATAAGCCTATAAGTAAGGTAATCGTCAAAATGGGCCTTTTATTTTTTGACAACTTTAGCAATTTGTGTTTGGATATATAATTTTGATTCTAAGTAGGTAACACTCGTGACCAGACTGCTTAATTTGTAAATACAAAGCCTGTAAATGACTTAGTTAAACCTGACTGAAAATATTAAACACGGAGTTTTTGGCTCCGTCATATAAGTATGAATAACTGGCAGATAACAAAAGAGTTTCTTGGCCATGTTTATCTATATGAAGCCACTAAGTGAATTTGAAAAAGTCAAACATTGATTTTCGAAACTCGATAGGTATGAGTTTCGAAAAGTAATGTTTGACTTTTGTGTGGCGGTTTCACTAAAATATATTTATGTTATTCTAAACAATTATTCGCTATATCTATACTTTTATACTAAAACTGAAAAATAAACAGAGAAAAAAAAGAGAACTAAAAAGAAAACGAGGAAAGAGAAAAATGAAAAGAGAAAAAAGTAGAAAAAATACGAGAAAAGATTTGTGTTTATATTTCTAAATAAAACTTAAAACACTACAGTATGAAAATACTTCCTCCAGAATAATGCTTCTTTATTACTGAGCGACATAAGTTTATTGTGTAAGAACACGTGCTTAAAGCCGCTAGAATAAACTAGTTTATTTTTAACTCTTAACACGTCTTCTCACAACCTTTATTAAAACCTCATTTATCCCACATAAATCACAAACCCATTCAATTACCATAAAATCTTGGCTCACAGCCCCAAATCACCATTGTCTGTCCGAAAAGAGATTCCAGCATTTATTTCGTCATTCTCCTAGTGATTGATTCGCTTCCACGCGATAATAATTCTCTGGCCACGACCAGGGTGAGAAGCTTTCGCGGGTACTATAACGGGCACGATATACCCTTATATAGGTTGACTGGTAAAATTAGTGACCGATACCGAACCAACAACTTTTACTTTGGGATCAAACCTAAATCGCGATTAAAATATGCTAGTCAGTACGTTTATGTTCGTCTCACTGGTCAAAATGTATAGAATTTGCCGATTTCAGGCGCGGATTTCATGAGCGAAGCACTGATTTTTATCGCGATTTCATGAGGGAGGGGCATGTCAGGCTTTTATTGACTCAAACTTTTCCTTTCCTTCATTGCCTTGCGTTTCAAGATATCGAGTTTTCTTTTCACAAGCGTATCCATGACCCACATGTGATGTACTATCGCGGTATATAGACAAATATTTCGCTTGAATCAAACCAAACCAAACCCTTGAAGTTTTCGCTTCGAGTGCAAGCAAAAATGAGCTTAGCAGTGGTTTTTTTATGGTAGGTAAAAATCATCCAATGACGAGTCCCGCTCTTGGGCGGAGTGGAAAACAAGCGTCAGACTCTTACTGACTAAACAACCTACCTCGTTCCTACATCGCCAAACATACCGGGGCTAGAGCCTTCCTTTTCAGACATAAACCCGTGGCCCTGATTGGCTTCGACCCTTCTGCAGGGTCCCTGCGAGCTTAGCAGTGGTCAGGCGGAAGTGTCTTCACCGGTACAATCGCGCTCGCTAACTCGTCTGGACTCGCACTAGTCACCGCTCGTCGCTCGCTTTACCCTGAACGAGGCCTTTTTGCGGGCTTCCCACGTAATACGCCTTTGATTAATTTAGATCAAAGTACCCATGTCCTTGCCTTATAAGTGCTGGGATTTATTTAATATGGTACATCAAGGTTGCTGTACCTATATATATAATGAGGTTGTAATGTAAGGGTATAAAGAGCTAGTGGGGTAGTCGGACGGTAATATGGCCAGGGCCTCAAATTTGCTGTCACAAATAAATAGTGTTAGAAGTGTCTATCATTGATTTCATAATTGTCGATTTTTAAGTTTGGTAATCATTACATAGTACTTATAAAACAAAGTCGCTTCCTGTTGTCTGTCCCTAAGTATGCTTAAATCTTTAAAACTACGCAACGGATTTTGATGCAGTTTTTTTTAATAGACAGAGTGATTCAAGAGAAAGGTTTATATGTATAATATATTTAATATCATCATTGTACCCGTGCAAAGCTGGGGCGGGTCACTAGTCTACTAATTTAATGGCGTCATTATGACTTTTTCAATGATCAACCACTGACACTTCTTTGCAAGAAATGGCATAGAATGATAATCTCGTACATAATGACAAATGAACATCTGACGTATGTGCTAATCTGCTAACATTTCGACAGTTCCTGTGATCAGTGACCTGCCATTAGAACGTCATTGTGCAGTCATTGATTTTAATTCGTTACAAGACAGCTCGTACCATAATTCTATTACAAGACCACTGACCGACCAATGATCGGCCATTGGAATTAACAGATTACGAACTTTTAGCAAAATGACAATGGGACTGTGTTAGAATGACGGTATTATGAAAATAGCAAACGTGGTCCCCTGGTATGTAGTTTCGTGGCCCTGGAGCGCACAAGCCAAGTAAGGAACATAGGTGAGATTAAGTCAGAAAACACTCCACCTCTCCAAAGAAAAAGAAGAGATATGACTGCTATTGATAGAGTTTCAAGAAAGTCTCAAAAGTCTTTCAAGAAAGTTCTACTGTTGCTAACAAATGAAATCTGATTCGCTGTACCGAACAGTTTTGTTAAAGCCAAAGGCAACAGGCAGTTTTGAAACAAATAGAAACTTTACACCGTTTCGACTAAAATAAACTTCCTAATTTAAAAAGCTTTCAACCCTTCATCATCACGAAACCAAAATAATCCAACAAATCCGTCAGTTGTCAACAAACATTAATTTTGTAGGGAAATCAGAACATTAGATAGTACGCAGCGAAAAACCTCTCAGCACAGGAAGGCAAAATCGAGACAGACTAATAATTATTTCACCGGGCTGTGGGCCAACCCTACTCAATGTTTAAGTACAAAAGAGCAGCAGTTTGCGTGATTGACAGCTCGATAATGTAGGGCACATTCGCCACATTCTGACTGGTCCACATTTTCTCAGAAAAAAGAGCGATCAGAAGGTAAGGATGAAACTGCAAAAAGTATTTTGCTAATAATATATTTGTTTTTTATTTAGAAATATTCAAAAATAAAAAAGTGGAGGCGGATAAGTTGAACTGAAATGGCAGTCGTGCTCAGTAACAGATGATCGGATCTCAATCGAAGCAGTTTCGCGCAACTAAAACAACGATGGACAAAAAAAAGGAAAATCAAAAAGATAAAAAAAAGAAGATAAAGATTTTGACTTTGGTGTCCGTTTTGGTTCACCCTTTTTGCCTCGCACTATTTTGTCACTTAATTGACAACTTATTTCTTTTTAGGTTCAGAATTGAATAGAATAAACTTTATTGTACACAAAAAAAAGTGACACGCATGGACGCAGTTTATTTTTAAGATTTCGTATCAAAATAATATAAAAAAAAATGTATTTTAATTATTAGACTTTGGTTTCTACAATTAATCCATGGTTAACTATAGTGCGTGAGAAAAAGTGACTGTTATGTTTGATTTTGTCTCTGTTTGTTATGTTTGCTTCTTTCAAAAATTTTAATATTAATTTTCATTTTGCTGTTTTAGACAGTCCTATCATCAAACAAAATAATGATAAGACTATAGGCTACCTAATTCATTAATTTATTCGTTACACAAAAAAGCAAAAAAAAAAAACAAAAATGAATAAGTCTCTATATAAGTCTCTCAAGCCAGCCATCATAATATTGTCATTGGGGACAGAGGCAATGACCGCACATTTCCTATGGAATAATGATCATATTTGTCTTTCGGTTTCTTCCATATTCCGAGGTAAGTGTGCATTATAAGTACCAGCGCCCGGCACCCTGGACCGGAATCGTGAAATGATGGATGGCTATTTGTGGCAGCAGGTAAAATGGGCCAGGTTTACCCCAGAATAGGGGATCTATTTATCGGGAGTCGCTTAAGTGGAATATAATATGAATGGGTTTTCCGGACGCTAGACGTATACAAATAACGTGAAAATAGATGGCCCAGACGACGATATATGAACTCTTTTACTACCTAGTTTTTGAAATTTAAATAAGTTCGATCATATATGTATCATATAAGGAGAAACTGACATATCAAAGTAAATACTTTGGGGCTAACCAAGGGTTCACCTATATGCTATTATGACATTATATGCCTCCATTTTCATTAGTTAAAAAAGTATTAGAGATACAAATAAATCAACGTAGCTAGAGTAAAAAAAAAATATGGTCAAATACCATGTGGACATTGGCCTTTATACACTGGGCCCATCGATTTCTCGTAGGCGAAGTCGCTACCAGAAGCTAGTTCTGTATTACAATATAGTATAATGTATTGCAAACAATAATTTTAAGTTCTTTATTCTGAGAAGTTTAACACAAGTATTTTAAGAGAACATATTTTTTTTCAGAATTCAGCGCTAATGTTTTTGTAGTAACAAATTATACTACAAATAACAATGTAAAAATGTAGGTGTCGTTAAACGTTTAATAATACGGAAAATAAGGAAATGGTTTTCAAACAAAGTCACGCCAAAGTCTATAGAAACACTAAACATTTAAGATATAAATAACTGGAAACGCCACGTCTTTCAACAGTAAGCGTACTTTGAACTCAATTCCGATTATGCTTTGAAAAGGTTATTAGCCAAAATGCTTTCAAACTTTGCTTAGTTCAAGCTAAAGTTGATGTAAAGGTAACTTTAACGAGTACTTAACTATACGGTACTAACTTGCCTATCTAGAATCTTAGTTAGAAATAACAGTATTTTTCAATTTGTTTACATTAAATAACTTAATTGTGTCTTTAAGTACAAGAAAAAAAAAACAATTTATAAAAGTGTAAAATATTCTAAAAGTGATTTATTATGTATATATTTCCATTGTTTGTTGTACCCTTTGTATAGTTATTTCTCATTTATTTCTGTTGTTGTTGCTGTGTGTGTGTTTTGTTGTCGTGTTTGCTGCGGTTTCTTATTGTTCGTGTGTTATCTTGGCAATAAAAAACAGGTTAGGAAATTCAACAAAAAAAATCTGTAAAAATGTTAAACTTGGAATAAATGCATTTGTTGTTGTAAAAATGAATAGAATACGTCCAATAATAATTAAAACTGTTTAATTGATTAAAAATAATACTTGATTCATTAAATTAATCCCCAATTATAATATAAAACTAAGCGAATACCATTAAAATAAACACAAACAGCTGTTAGGGTGCTATTATTTCAAATAACATAGTTATCACTATCTCTAATTTGTTTACAAAGTTATATAAAACAAAGGCAAGTTTTAAGCCGATGAAATTATTGTTTTAATGTGGGACATCGGTGCCTCTGAATGTTACTAAAGTCGTTATAGAGTAATTTTACATTTATTTTTGATGTACTTATGTGAATTGTATCGTTTTGTTGATGTATCGAATAATTTTACATAAGGAATTGTATTGTAATGTTAACAGTATTTTAGTATTGTAAGGAATGTATCTCTGTAGGGAATGGAAATAGTATTTTTTACACAGGTTATTGACCTAGCTAAGATGCCGGTTGCGAAATATTCTGTGTCGAAGCCAATTTTTTATGCTAATAGATATTTTTGTAAAATCATTATTGGTTTTAAGTTAGTAAATCATTATTTTTATTTAGATTAATGAACCTTTATTACTTTGGCAGTTTTGTGCTTCAATTATAATTTTGTCTTTTAGTTCAGTTGCAGTGTTTGGCAATAGCATTTTTTAAAATTCTGAAGTACCTATGGTTGAATCCCTGGCGTCTGTCTGGTGAAATTATTCAAAGAAGCACTTGTCGATGAAATCTTGATTTTACAGAATGCGAAAAACGTTTCATTTCTAAATATTTTAAAACATTTTTATTAAAAAAAGGTTTCTATTTTTTATTTTATGGACAAGAATCACCGTTTATTATCAATAGTTGTAATAATAAATTTGTAAACAGTTTCCAGTTTTTCCAATTTACCTCGAAATATTAAAGTCGGCATTGGTCTACATCATTACATTCATACAAACTAAAATATTACCACTCGAATCGAACATTGGTAAAGGATCAAAACAAAAACCTATTTAGTTAATTTGTATATCTTTGGCGAACGCATTACAACGAAAATAGGCTATTAGCACATTGGTGGAGCCGGTATCGGCTACATTCTCATATTGGTTATCGTCCAATAAGGGTGGGCTCGGCCGCCATTAGGCCCTCCAAATGTATTTGTTTCCACGAACCCATTCTAAAAGGGTAAATTGAATGGAACACTTGGTCTAAATATAACTGAGAATCCAATTTGCGAAAATAATAGTTATGAAAACAATAAAGTTCGAGTCAAAAATAATTTGGACTGCAAGTAAAGTTGTAGTAGACCTGCAAGTAAAATTGTAGTAGGCCTGCTAATAAAATTGTAGTAGACCTGCAAGTAAAATTGTAGTAGGCCTGCTAATAAAATTGTAGTAGATCTACAAGTAAAATTGTAGTAGGTATTAGTTGTTGTTATTATTGCAAGTAAAATTGTAGTAGGTATTTACTGTAACAACTAACAAAGACGGTTATTTGAACTGGCTTCATATTTTATTTTCATCTCAGCACATATCGTCAAAAGAGACGCCACTGAGAGAAAAGTTGAAAGGGAATCGTTTGTCTTGGTATGGTCATTTGAAAAGGAGAGATGAGGACGCATGTTACTAAAAGAGCTATGAGTACACTTGTACATGTAATTGGATGGAGAGGGAGATTGAGGCTAAAGAAAAGATTGATTAAGATAGAAGGAGTGATATGAAAGAAAAAAGAGTTAGTAATAGTGTGACAAGTGACAGGAAGAAAAATACGTATTGCACTGATATTAAAATAAAATTGGTCAAGAGCAGAACAAAAAATTGTGACGGCTCGGTTGGTGCAGTGGTTGAGCGATTAACTACTGCGCTGAGGATTGCGGGTTCGATTCCTGCACGCGACAAATATTTGTATGGCCTACAGATATGTGTTCCGGGACTGGGTACCTTGTGTATGTGACTTGTGTGATGTTTGTGAACGCACCCACGACATAGGAGTAATTCCTAGTGTGGGGCAACGTTTTTATTTAAAAAAAAAGAAAAGAAGAAAAATGCTAAGACAGACCGTTCAGCTCTAATAAAAATCATTGAACAAATGATCTTTTACTAGTTTTTATTACATTGTGATATGGTTTCCCAGAGCCAAGGGCTGTGGATATTTATTTCCGAAAACATTTAATCTCCAAGTGGTATATTACCACAGAAATAACAAGTAGATTATATCACTTCGATTTAAGAGATTTTCATAGCCGGCGGCGCAATCTATATTGTTTACAAACTTCTCACTTAATTCCTTATTTTGGTCAAATACTTCAAACTTCCCCGTCCTCAAACCTTTCAAAGCCTTTGCTTCGGTTCACAAAAGCGTTGAAAATCCTTTGGTTTACATTCAAATACTTTACCACAATATTGTCGAGAGGGGGACGAAGAAACCTGATCTGCATATTTTTAGAAATCGCTTTTGGCTTCTCCAGGATCTACTTTTTATATTTTTTGTAGATTTGTTAGATTTATCAAAACATTTAATTTTGGACATATCAAATTACATCAGCTTTTTGGAAAAACTGTTTGATTTTTAAATAGAAGAATATGAACAAATGAATAATGTTGACCATATGAGTAACGTAAGGAAGCAAAAGGGTCGAAGCCTGCTGGGACTCAGGGTCTCTTTCCGAAAGGAAGGCTTAGCTCCAGTGCGAAGGGGAATGAAGGAACGGGATGGGTCTTTAGTCAGTACGAGTCTGACACTGGATGATTTTTGACCACTATAAAAAAAAAAACATTTGAGTAAGGTAGCTGGTAAGACCAAAAAAACTATGGATTGATTGTGTTAAAGATGATTTCAATATTATCAATGTAATTCCTTGCCGAGTCTCTGTCAGTGTCTGTTTCTTTATAGTTACACCTTTTTTTTCTTTTTAGTTACAACCTTGGTATTTTTAATTCAAGAGCGAATAAGTTACTTTTAAGCAAGCTTACTCCTTCGGCGACCATAATATCACTCATCCTTATGTGAGGTAGGTCAAGCGCAAATATAACAAAAATAATATGGTTGAACAAACGTCGAACAAGAAGGAAAATTAAAGAATCTAGTAACGGTAACAGTATTAAAAAAAAAATACTTTTTTAAAAACCATTAGGTCGTTCGTCTAAAAGATACCATTCTAAATAAACATTTTAAATTAAATTAAATTTGAAGAACGAAAGCAATTTAAATGAATTTACGTAAACGAGTATTTTACTAAAACTAAAAAGATTGAACGAAATGGAGGAAACACATGGGTAGAATTTAAGTTTGCAAACGTAGCACTTAAAGAGTTTACTTAAAAGATAAAATGTAAAAAAGATTAATGAGAAATCGCATTAAACTTTTGTTGGATTGATTTAGTTAGAAGAATTTTAGTGTTTAAATATCGCTTAACAAAAGCTGTTTGACTGTGTGTATTAATTATTGTATGCGTTTAATTTTGTTTGTTAACGATATTATTTTATTTATATTTAACTACTGACCCGCCCTAGCTTTGCACGGGTACAATGTGATATTAAATATGTGTATTATACATATAAACCTTCCTCTTCAATTGCTCTATCTATTAACAACCGCATCATAATCCGTTGCGTAGTTTTAAAGATCTAAACATACATAGGGCCAGCGGGGAGCGACTTTGTTTTATACTATGTAATGATTTGATTGTATTGTTGACATTATTGTGTGTTTTTAATATCATTTTTTTTTGTTTTTATTTTATTTGATTTTAATTTAAATTTTTTATATATTTATGGACTAAGTCTGCATGATTTAATAATAAAACCTTTTCTTTATTTGATATCCAATAACAATTTGGAAATATCCAGAAGTAAGCTTTTTTTTTAATAAATAGAGTAACGACAAAGGTACACGGTTTTAATGATATAGGTAGGGATTTTGTTGGAAGACCTAATATATTTGGTTTCGAGGATATTTCGACAATTTGATTTGTTTTCCTAAGCATACCCACGAGGCTTACGACATTGTTTCTGCTACAATAATATTTTGCTGATTGTATGTTTGGATTATTATGAGATACAAAGCTATTTTTATTATTTCTTCAGAAGTTTTCAGAGCAGGATTTCCCGTTGTTTAATTGAAGTTGCAATTTGAAAAAAAACATCTCTGATTGCGCATTATTTCGCACAACATTACACTACATGACATTGCGTTTGACCGTTTGTAAAGTACTTAAATGAACGGGATTCGTCATTGGATGATTTTTGCCCACCATAAAAAAAAAAGATTGTTTGCAGAAACCTGCTTTGACAGGAGTGATGCCGTGGCAGAAACTAGTTTTAGTAGTACCGATTTTTTTCAATTTTGTCACCGTCGACTCCATTAAATTTTTATCCAAACAGGTGCCTAAATATAGCTTCAGACTGACTGACACAGTTTTCAAGCTGTACCTAGGTAAACGTTTCTAACGATATTAGACATCGTGGAAAAATGAGTTTCTTCATTTATTGCTTTTGCTCGAATAAATAGGGTTTAAAATAAAAGCGAGTATGAATCAGTTTTGGGCACGGAAGGTTTGATACAAACTTACATAATATGTAAATAGTTCAATTTTGGAGTAGAGTCTCGAAAATTTCCGAATCCGAATCGCATAAAAAGCATTTTTTTTGGGAGGACTCAACATGGAATGACAAAAATGGGCTATATTCTCCACGCAGACCTAGTGCGGATTAGCGGATGTTACATGTATTCGAATATGTGGTTCTAAGACATACCGATTTCCTCATGTTTTCGTTTACCATTGTGAGAGAGTATAATTACTACTTATTCTTTATTGTGTTGTTATTAAAAAGCATATTTATCTCTTTATTTTTTTATGTTTTCGACTCCACTTTCAGCTTTCTTTATCAATTTTGACAACGGCGACTCCATTAAATGTTTTATCCCAAAAGTTTGCTAATAAGGTTCGCCAGACGGGATGACATAGTTTAGAAATATTAGATTGTTTTGTAGGCACTGACCTGGTTGGGGCCGGTGAGGTTCAGCCCGCAGGAGTTGCATCGGAGACATTCCTCGTGGTAGTGATTGTTGTCGTACAGCGGGGATGGTTCTGTAACATAAGAATAATATTATAGGCCGACCGTCTAACTGAGTCCTCGCCAGCGCGGTACTGGGCCGTGGGGGTATGACAACCAATGGGACTGAGACAGGTGCGGGCGGTGGGGGCGCTTAGTAAGATACATACGAGACGAAATGCGCCAAGATAGTTCCTAAAGGTCTCTGCACACAGCGGGACGGGACGGCGACGCGACGCTGAGCAGTTGTAATGTAGTAGATATTACGGACGACGCCACACAGAGCCGTCCCGCTCGACGCGTCGGTAACCTCGGCTCTGTATGGCCGGCTCGCGTCGCCGTCCCGTCCCGCCGCGCCGCGGCGGCTGTGTGCAGAGACCTTTAGACATGTCTGAGTTATATGACATGTCTAACTGAATCCGCGCAGGCAAGGACTCAGTTAGACGGTCGGCCAATCTTACTAATAATAAGTAGATACAGGTTTTTTTTCGGTGGGTAACAATCATCCAATGACATCTCCCGCCCTTGTGTGGAGCAGGAGATAGTGTCAGACTCTTACTGACTATAAATCCCACTTCGTTCCTACGTTGCCATTAAAACCGGGGCCGAAACTTCCTTTTAGACATGAACACTTGGCCCCAGTAGGCTTCGACCTTTTGCAGGGTCCCTATGAAATAGAATTAAGTAACCAGAATGCTTGTGAGCATTAGATTAACACTGAGATGGAGAGTCCGAGTTCACATGCAGAAGCACTCAATAAAAAAGAATTAGTTACACCTTAGTAATTTTAAGTTCCTAATGTACCAAGTTGTGTTTATGGTGTACCTTCAATAAAGAGTATATCTATCTACCTATCTATCTAGTTAACCTATTATGTCCCGATTCTGGGCGAAGATGATGAATAAGATCCCTCTTATTTTTCCATACACGTCTATCTTAAAGTGTGTGAACCAATGCGGACCGTAATAAAAAAAAAGTAACGTGACAGTTGGTCGGCTGACATAGGAGATGTCATGAAAACTTAATTGACCAGTATTTATGATAAAAGTAACAATTATTATCATAATAACCAAGATAATGAAGTTTTTGTATTGTATTTCTTTTTTCGATTTCGATTAGTTGATTTGATAAAATTTTATAAATTAATTTATACATGTCCAATAGTAAAGGGAGTTAGTGATAGTGTGACGGGTGACAGAACAGAGTGGAAGAAAAACACATGTTGCACCGATTTCAAGTAACATGGGATAAGGGTAGGATGATGATGATTTTATAGATGTCCAATGTCTATAGTGGTGACATTATGTATACGTTAAGACACTTTTATCAATAAGTTCTAAGTTATTGTTGTTTCAAGTTTATCTTCCTATACCATACAAACGTATAAAGCACATAATATTCACATACTTAAAGCTTTCAAGTTTACCCATCTTCAAACAAGTAACTTAGTTGGTAATCAAAGTCATCGACTGTAGCCGATGCTTCAACTAAACAACTTTGCCTGCCATAAGTTTCGAGTTAGAACTCGATAATTTCCTTGATAATCGATATCTTGGAAACATTTTAAGTGCCTTAAAATCTTGTGTTTTGTTCTCATTTTTGCGCGACTACCCAGAAAGGGATTTTTTTTGCGGAAGGTAAAAATCATTCAATGATGAATCCTGTCCTTCGGTGGGGCGGGAAATAGTGTCAAACCCTTACTGACTAAACAATCTACCCCGTTCATACGTTTAGACGCGAACCCTTGGCCCAATTGGCTTCGACCCTTCTGCAGGGTCTCTGCGGTTTGCTGACAACTTGAAGCGCGCGGGAACAGCGTGAGCCGTCGACGACTGGGCTGAGCTCGCCGTCCGCAAGCCTGCGCCTACGGTGGTCGGAACTTGGGGTGTGAGGGCCGTTGCCTTATGCGGTCGGCCTCCTCCTTTGCTAACATTACTGCTTCGCAGAAGGAGGCGACCGCCTGCCACTAACATTTGTACGTATTTTTAGGTACTAGTTTTTAGGAAAATGATTAAACTTTGGCCTACTAACACAAGATGTTGTAACTCATAATAAAGGACTCTTAAGAAAACAAATGGGTCTTCAATTTGCTTGCAGGACGGACCTTTACCTTGTAATGAATGAGCAATAAAAATTCTATGGGCTGCTTAAAATGGTTAGGAACAAATTAATTTGAATACATAACAAGCTGGATCAAAGTTTGCGCACCAATTGGCTATACACCAAATTAGAGATGTAATAGAGGCCATATTATTAATAAAGCAGAGGTAAACATAAAAAAAGAAGACATTTTTAGATATTGATGAATACTTTGCTATTGCTGCTGAGGCTGCTGAGGTTGCAGTAAACGCAGAAATCTAAATCGAAGCCTCTATAGCGGTGGTTCCCAACCGTATTGTTATCAGGGACTACTTTGGTGTCTTTGATGTTAGCAGGGGCCAGAAGTCCAAAAGAAAATTCAAATGCAAATTAAAAATCATTAATTCACCAGGAGTAAAGGTAGATTAAAATCAGTTCGTATTCAGTTGTTGTTCAGTTTTTAGATAGAAAGAAAGTTACATATATATTCTTTACTGTAAGTACACCATAAATACAATTTTGTACATTAGGAGCTCGAAATTACTAAGGTGTTACAATAGGCGGTCTTATCGCTAAAAGCAATTTTTGAAAGACAATTGTTTTTTTAATTATTTCCTCTAGCAGTGTTTGTGAGTTTTTTCATAGAATATTTCCTCCACAAACTTTTTAGTTTGATGGCGAAACTGAGCTAATTTCTTCTTAATTTTTTTATTGTATACTACTTCACATAGATCACATAGATACAATGATTTGATAATTCATGTATAAAGACGAGCTTAACTCAACAATAAGTTTTCTACCAGCAAACCTAAACCAAATACCTATTTTCCCAAAAAATTTGCATTGCCATTCAATGTGGCAGTGCGAAGCAATTCATTAAAATTGGAAAAAAAATACATATTTTATTTAAAAACAAAAAAACTATATTACCTCATATATTACACTCATTTTCCACATTTTAATTTTTGATAGAACTACAACAATTTCTCATTCAAGTTTCGAATTTGTGGAGACAGAGGTTCAGTTCCTTTACAACACTAGATCAAACTCGACACGCTAGGAGCCCCAAGAGGTCCCTTTGAAAGGTTTCCCAACAAATAACCTTCAGTATTTGTTCGTAGTTCACTTTGAACTTGGGGTCTTCGTGTCGTAACTAAAGAGATAGTTATTAGATAAATTAACCCACGGACGGGTAAAGGTAAGTTCGAAATTATAATTTTGGAACTTTCACTATGGGTTACAGACACACACACATTTCGCGCTTCATTTCACTATGGGCCATATCATCATCATCAGCCTTTTTAATGTTCTCACTGCTGGGATACAGGCTTCCTCTCTAGGAGAGGGAATGGGCCGTAATCCACCACGCCGGCCCAATGCGGATAGGTTTTTCGAAGACATGTGACACCTAGTCGCATGTCTTCGAATTTTTGGTTCTAGGACATGCTGGTTTCCTCACGATGTTTTCCTAAACTACATCATCCAGAAAAAAAATCTAAATAATTAAACTTAAATGAAATATTTGATCGTACACATAATTTATTTGTCATTGTATCTATCTAGTAGTTTTTAGCATACTTAAACATATATTTTAATGCCAAGTATAATATTGTATTCTATTTCAAATACATATAACATCATAATCAGGAATAAGTGTGTCTCAAAAATCCAAAAAATTATATAATTTAATTTATTGATTGTTTCACATTTACTAATGTGTAGTCTTTTTTAACCTAAAGGTCGTCTGATAGATAATGCCTTATTGCATTGTCAAACGTGAATAAATCCACAGCCTTCAACGCTCTTTTCGCTGGATAAAGAAAGTAGGCTATATTGTTACTCTGAACCCATACATAATCTTTTATAATTAACTTATCATGAACAAGTTTCCTTCCCACTTGAATGTATACGATTTTATAGACTCACGCTAACTTTAAAGCCTCTCTAAGATGCTTTGCAGAACTGCACATTTTTGCTGCAATAACTTTTCAGCTTGTACCACCACTAAGTTGTACTTTAAAACTTTTACTATCTTAAACCAGAGCAGCCAGGCAAAATTACAAACCCATTTATTAAAAAGAGAAAGTGGAATTTCTCCATTGGCCCAGCGCCAAAGGGCATAGTGATGTATTCGGGAAACTTGCCAAGATTCCAACTTAACATTTTAAGACCAAGTTATTGACGACCCCTGTCGTAACGTGTGACAAGCACTTGGGTATTCTTTGCGGACTGTTCCAAACATAATGCATTATTGATCAACCGTATTTCTTCCACAAAATATAAGGTAGACAATCTTGACATGAGTATCTTCGCTGATGAAAAGGGTCTCATCTTTTTAAAAAGGTTACGGAGGACAGCAAACTGACAGCTCTTTATTTGGATGAATGAGATTTTTTCTTTGCGTTTTATGAAACCAATTTCTCTGCGACAAAGTTTTGATTGATCATACCCGTAGATTAAACTATTTTGACAATTTAATGCTACTTGAACGAGGTTTGGACTTTCAAACCTAGATATTATATAATCAACTGTTCATTGGGGTTCTTCGAACAAATTATGATAAATGGCTCCCGGATGAGATGTAAAAGTTATAAGACTTTAGAAGAGTACTTATACTAAATATTGATTTAGTATATTTTTATCATTAATTTGACTTCGTTTCAAAGTTTTAAAATATAATTCAATAAACTTTTCCGAAAAGCGAATACCATATCGTTTTCTTTACAGTATATTCGGAAAACGGAATCACTTAACAAGTTAATAAAACTTTATTGCTTTTAAACCTACGTTGTACTTACTTGAGACAGTACTGAGACAAAGTTGTCTTTATAACTATATTGAAATATGAAACGATGGTCATATAGAACAGATCGTAATTAATGGGTCATAGTAGACGTAATAAAGTGAGCAGAGCAGTAAATAAGTATTTTCATCTTTTTATAGCCGAGGAAGTAATAGCAGCGATAATATTGACGTTACGATAGTCTATTACGATGTTGTTTCAATATTCTATGCGTTTATCGTTTTCGTCAGTTCTGTAATGGATTTTGTTATTAAAATAAGGCTGGCTTCGTATATTGGTTTTTGCGAAGATTTTCTGCTTAGTGTTTTTTATTGTTAGGATTTTTATACTTAACTGTACTTAGCCTACCTGTCTTTTTGCCTAAGATTTCGTTCACACGGCATTGTCCTGCACTTTTTTTTTGCAGTATACGTCTTAACGTATAAATAGTGATCATACAACATACATAGTCATAGTAAGGTACAAAGTACAATAATGTCAACAAATGACAAATTAATCAAAGGGGTTTGGGTAATTTTGTATGAACCAGTGGCATGATTTTTTTTTCGAGCGGCCACATTGTTTATTGTTGCTAACGTATAGTGATATATGTAATAATAATGATTCATAAAATAACTTTGCCCTAAACAATATCGGAGCTGAAATATATGACATCGAAGTTGGGAGAATTTCAACATCATGTCGTCTATATAAACGAAAAAAAATACAGCACGCATATCACACTACATACTTTCATTAACTTAGGCATGTTATTGGAGGAGTATGTACGGAATTATTATACGACAATTAAATAAAAAACATGATTACTATAAAATCACTACATTTTTACACAAACCTCAATTATATAAATAGATATAAAACGACTTTTCGGGTGTTTTATGGTTCTTCTTCTTCTATATCATGCCTGATTATTAGGTCGAGGAACTGCGTTGGAGCAGACAGACTTTCTTGATATCTCCCCCACCCTAAATACCATATGAGAGCCATAATGTGGGAACAAACAACCTAGTGTGCGTTTCCCTACAATGCACGAACAATAGTGTCCTATTATGGCATTTATTCCTTGGCCCTCGTGGTAACTACCCAAAGCAATATGATGAGGTCATCCGCACTCAATAATGGAAATTCATCGCCATCAGGAGTTACAGCATTTGATTGACAGGACGCGCGAGAGAGTTAGCCAATGTACTTCTTAGGCGAAGGGTGGCCGTGGCATTCCTGCAGGAGACTCGGTGGAAAGGCCGCAGGTCTCGGCTCATCGGGAATGGCTACAAACTGATTTACACGGGCGCAGCCGGTGGGGAGAACGGGGTGGCCGTTGTACTCTCCTTGGAGTTTCAAGACGCAGTCCTGGAGGTGAAACGCTACAGTGATCGGCTTATGGTCGTAGGTGTGCTTATTGACGGGGTTATAACCCACTTGATAAGTGCCTACGCGCCTCAGGTCGGTTGCAGCGAAGCTGAAAAGGTTGGGTTCTGGGATCAACTCGGTGGGGTGCTTCGTGGCATCCCCTTGTCACAGGGAATCGTTTTGGGTGGTGATCTGAACGGTGATGTTGGAGACAGGTGCAAGGAGTTTGAGCATGTTCACGGTGGCTTTGGATACGGTAGCCGTAACGCTGAAGGGGAGAATATCCTCCAAACGTGTGCGGCTGCCGGCCTTGCCATCGTGAACACGTATTTCAAAAAGATATCCGAACACCTGATTACCTACAGGAGCGGGAGGTACGCTACCCAAATCGATTTTTACTCACACGGAGGCACCATATCAGTAGGGTGGCCAACTGCAAGGTCATACCCGGCGAGAGTCTCACTGCACAACACCGTCTCCTTGTCATGGACTTGCGCGTCAAGCCTAGGGTCAAGGTTGTTGAGCGCCAACAACGCCGAATACGGTGGTGATGATTGAATGAAGCCCAGAACGTCCCAGTCGTTCGCGTCGGCCATCGGCGATAAGTGCGATGGTACCGATGGCGAACCTGTGCCACTCACATCACTGAAGCGGCAAAGTCGGTGCTCGGCTTGTCCAGGGGCGGCCGCAAGTGTGACAAGGAAACTTGGTGGTGGGATTACACAGTCCAGAGGGAGATCAGAGAGAAGAAAGCTGTCTTCAAAACGTGGCAAGCTTCCAAATCTCCCGAAGACCGCGACGCATACAGAACTGCAAAACGTGCCGCCAAGAGGGCCGTAGCCAGAGCCAGACGAGACCACTTACAGCCACTTTATGATAAGTTGGAATCGTCTGAGAGGCAGAAGCTCATTTATAAGTCCGGGGCCGTCGATTGCGACGTCGAGTCACGTATCTCGGCGGCCTGGGTGAAATGGCGGGGGTTATCTGTGACCCCAAAATGCCGATTAGGCTCAAAGGACAGGTCTATAAGACCATCATTAGGCCTGTCTTTTTGTATGGCAGTGAATCGTGGCCTGTACTTGAGCGACATAAGCAAAGCCTGCGTGTCACGGAAATGAATATGCTGCGCTGGATGTCTGGAGTTTCGCGGAAAGACTGCATTAAAAACTCCCGCATCCGGGGCAGCCTTCAGGTCCGTGACATAGCAGATAAACTGCAGAAGGGTCGCTTACGCTGGTATAGCCACGTTTTACGAAAACCGGCAGACTACGTGGGTAACAGATGCCTTGCCATGCCGCCACCGCCGGGACCCGGAAAACGAGGAAGACCTAAGAGGCGTTAGATCGTCGTCGTAAGGGACGATATGCGTGCCAATGGGCTTAAGGCAGAGGACGCGAAAGACCGAGCGAAGTGGAGGCGACTTTGTGGGAAAGCGGACCCCGGGCACCGAGGTGAAAGCCAAGGTGTGGAACTGGGACTGGCGCTGAGATGATGATGATGAGGAGTTACAGCATTTTTTAATCTACCGTTTACTGTTTCTACGACCCAGCGACACATTGTAACTTTCCTAGACTCATTAGCCGCCAGCTGTTGTGCCACTAACAGTCAGCTGGTGTTCTGCTTAATCTTTTGTGGCTGGCATATGTATTCGGTACCCACGGGACTCCACTGTTTCAATGCAGTCTCTGAAGCCTCTGTCCAAGATTAGCACATCGTCTGTGTGGAAGTACCAATGAAACGGATCAGTATGATTGTTCATAATCTCCGACAGAATGATAGCATCAGCCTAAGTTGCTTCGTATAATCCATAGATATCAATTATATGACCGTAGGGGAAACTAACAGAAATGGCTTCAGTAGGTGACGGAATTTATGAAGGCTATAAGATTTCGGGCTTGTGGATGGCGAGCAATGGGTAGTCGCCGTCCAATCGTCTGGTAACCGTCCAGACCAAGCCCAGTCGTTGATGGCGCGCACTGTTGCCGCAGCAAACCGTAGGGACCCTGCAGAAGGGTCGAAGCCAACTGGGGCCAAGGGTTCGCGTCTGAAAGGAAGGCTCTGGCCTCTCTTGTTTATCGCTAATTACGATTTATAATAAAGAGAAATACAAGTAATACTACAATGTAATGAATGAAATAAATGCAATTTATAGCAAACGGCAATTTGATTTTATAGATTATTTACTTTAAATATCTCGGCTTCGATGTACTTGGGAAAGTAACGTTCATAGAAAAAAATGAAGGGCTTAATGTGTTCTTTTAACAAAATAATTTTCATTAGTGGCCGCGTGTTTAAAAAATCATGCCACTTTTACCCAAACCCCTTTGAATGTCAAATAATAAATAATTTAAGTTAAATAATAATAAAATCATAGATCCATTTACATGAGCAGTGGTGGCCGAGTGGTAACGGCCCCGACTTACGAGTCGTAGGTCGCGGGTTCAAACCCAGCCAGGCGCATTACTTTGTGTAATTTATTTCATCACCACTGCTCTCAAAACGGTGAAGGAAAACATCGTGAGGAAACCGGCATGTCCTAGAACCAAAAATTCGAAGACATGTGACATCCACCAACCCGCACTGGGCCCGCGTGGTGGATTACGGCCCATTCCCTCTCTTAGAGAGGAGGCCTGTGTCCCTGCAGTGGGAACATTAAAAAGGCTGATGATGATGACGATGATGATGATCCATTTACACGTCGACAGTACTGCAAAAAAACGGGTAGATACCGCTTATGCATTTAAACGCATACTCAAAGGAATTGTCAAGCAAATAGAATGAACTTTGACGTATTAGGTTCGCAGCGGCATATGGTATAGCTTTGACAACTGTGTGGAAACTGCGGCTATTCGTTTTTACACGAATGAAAATTTACCATATGAACACCCGGTTATATGACAAGGTAGGAATGAAGTAGGTTGTTTCAGAAGTCAGTAAGAGTCTGACACTGTTTCCCGCTCCGCCCAAGGGCAGGAATCGTCATTGGCTGATTTTTACCTACCATAAAAAAAAAACACCCGGTTGACTATACGCTAAAAAAACGATTACAAAAAACATACATGACAATGCCGTGTCACGAACGAAGCCCAACAGTGAGAGTGTCTAGTGAGAGTTCTCATTCTGTTTGTTAAGAGACCAGTTAGCAGGATTTGTAACAAACGCACTTAAGCACCGTCACTCGAAAAGGCTCTGTCAATGCATCACTTTACTTTTAAACATTGTTGAGCACTAAAATGTGCTTGGCTAATTAAGCACGGAACGTTTTTGGATTACGTTCATTGTGTGTACAGCTAAGGAGTTGAATTCACTGTCGTGATATGTGTTTCCTGATTGCTACAAGTGTGGGGTCAATAGGTATTTTCTGAGCAAATGTGCGAAGCAGTAATGCTAGCAAAAAAAGAGGACGACCGCATCAGGCAAAGGCAACGGCGTTCACGCCGCAGCTGCCGTTGTCGTGTCTCCGATCCCGATTTCCGGTCACAGTAGGCGCGGGCTTGCGGACAGCGAGCAATGGGTAGCTCACTGCTCGATAATCCGGTTATCTTCCGAACCGAGCCCATATCGTCAACGGCGCGCACTGTTCTCAAGTGCTTTAAGGACTTTTCGCAAACTGTACGGGTCCAGCATGGTCGAAGTTCTCTGGGGCCAAGGGTTAATGCGAAAGCGTCACACCGTGGCCCAGAGACTAAGGCAGAGAAGGAACGCGATGGGTCATTTAGTCAGTAAAAGTCTGACATTACTTCCCGCCATCATCAACGATATTGTCTCTTACCACCATGTTAGAGGGTGATTTAACGCGAGCCCATTAATAATGCTAAATTTCAGGGTTTTAGGTTAACGGGAGGTGCCTTATGAATGTTGATTCTTTTAAGAGTATCGATATATACATACGTTTTAGTGACATAAACGGCCTTATTTTTTTCTTTCGTTACTCTATACAACCGCGCTTTCCCAAGTTTGAGACAGACAAACTGACAGACGAATAACTAAGTGATGCAATAAGGGTTCCCATTTTTTTCTCTCGAAGTACAGAACCCTTGGAAAGGCAGCGGAGAACAGTACTGACAGTTGTTGGCAGGAAAGACAGCTTATGTATAGATAGGCAGTATTGAGCACCAAGTCCCTAAAGCACAGTCCTCCAGTGATGTCTTTGTCTGTTATCTATCTTTTACACTAATACACCGTGAAATTTAAATGGTTGTTTTCCCGCGGCAGAATGACTTACCATAAGGAGTACTTTTGAAGCATACAGTAAAAATAAAAAAATAAAAAGTTTTTTTTTATTTAAATAATTATTAAAAGTATTTATCAACTCAAAAAAGCGAAAAAAATAGTAACATTAGACGTAATTTGTAGGTACTACTAGAGTCGTATAAGCAGCCCGCCGTCAAAGGAAATCGATTCATTAAATATTTAAACCAAAATAAGCTCTCGCACGTTGGGATACGTCATAATTAGCTTGCACTCTACAGGTCCATTTTTTGTTTTTAATATTTTATTTCTTTATCAAACGTTTGTATTACCAAGACACAACCATTTCGCTGAGGGAAAACAACCATTAAAATTTCACGGTGTATAATAAAGAGGTAAAGTTTGTTTTTTTGTTTGTAGGAGGTAATCTCTGGAACTACTGGTCCGATTGGAAAAAATTTAGCAACGATAGAAAGCTGCTTTACTCCTGTGTGACATAGGCTATATTTTATGTACGCGGGCGAAGCCGCCGACAAAAGTTAGTTCATATATATAGCTCCTTTGTGTTACTAGAATTATCATGATAATTAAATGAATGTATATAAAATTTTTTTTTTTTTTGCCAATTTTCGTTATAGCTTTATAACTCAAGAACAGGCTTACCTATCCAAACCAAATATTTAGGCTTTGTTCGGACTATTTAGTAAATGGTTTATTATTTATTTTATTATTTATTTAACAATTTATGTACACAAAGTAGATAGTAGGAGAAAGAAATACAGAAAACAGGAGAAGTAAGTACATAGGTGATGCTTATTTCTTAAGAAATCTCTTCCAGCATACCTGCGAAAGGAGAATTGGAAAAAAAAAGAGACGTAGACGTGTGTAGACATGAAAGGAAAAGATTAAAGTTACTAATATTACATTTATCAATTAAATATGCAATTATATATATATATATATATATACATATCTACTATCTTTATGTGAAGTTTGCACAAAATCGGTCGAGCGGTTCTTCATTTATCAATTTTTTTTGTTGCCGGGAACGAACCCGCGGCCAAAAGCTAGTAATAGATAATTTGCTCTATAATGATATGGAACTTAATAAAAAGAAATAAAAAACTAATTACTTGACATTGTAAACCAATTAAATATGTACCAACTGAAGAACTTATACAAGGATCTTATTCTTTAGCTTCTATTTGTACAATGGAAAATTTCAATAGTAGTTTTAGAAAGCTCAGACGAGTCAGATAAATATATTATTGAGTAGAGTCTGCCGTTAAAAATGGCCTTTGTAAGATGAACCTGAACACGTGAAGTAGGACTTAAGATGGGAACAGACATCTAGTGATACATCTGAAACTCAGTCTAGTAATAAATCTAGTTTTTATTGTACAGGAGTACTTATGGGCAGTTTTAATGGACTTCAAAGACAAGGTCCTTACTTAGGAGAAGTTTTATTTAAGTAGGCTGAATGGTTCGAAATCGATTAGTTCAAAAGACTAATCGATTAGTTCTCAAGACCACATCTCTATTTTTGCTCGGTATGAAAAAGAATTTAAAAAAGGAAAGGAAACCGAATATAATTATTACGTCTTTGAAAACAAAGATGTGTAACCATACACTACCTCTTTTTAGGACAAATTTTTTTTTAGACGATACGTAATGAGTAGTTTGTAGTCTGCTCCTCTGGTAAGGATCAGGCGTGAGTTGACGGAGCATGGTTTTTTCCACACGATTGAAACAAATGTCAACAAAACTAAAGGGGTCCAGTAGAGCCCAAACCCGCTAAGGACATGTCCAAGAATTCATATTTAAGTGATTTGTCATCTCTATTTTTAGAGGTTGAAAATCATTTATTTATTTATCTACCTACTCATCATACATATACCATCATATTCATATCATTCCTTCTGTACTGATTTTCTAATATTCTGTTAACTTTTCTGAAATAGAATTAATATGTCAGATAGTGATAAATTTTGAAACGCAAGCTTTCGTCGCAGTATTTATTCGGTATAAAAACATTATCTTTTTGTTTATGATGACTACATCTGTGGTGACTACTCAATACAGCACCCTTAGTTTCGTTTGTACTTAATTTTACTAGTTCGTTTTCCGTTCAGAAACCAGTCCGCTTCTTGCATTGTATACTGTAAGAGATAATTAAAATCTCATGTCTTTCTTTATCATGTGAAATTTATCAAGTAAAGGAACGTGTGTAACAAAACCAACCAATGACATGAACCATAAATATTTATTACTAGCTTTTGCCTGCGGCTTCGCCCGCGTGAAGTTAGCAATATATAGGCTACACGCGGCTTCACCCGCGTCTGTGGTTACTGCTCCGCCCCCATAGGTCATAGCGTGATGCTATATAGCCTATAACCTTCCTCGAAAAATGGACTATCCAACATAAAAAGATTTTTTACAATCGGACCAGTAGTTACAGAGATTACCTCCTACAAACAAAAAAACAAACTTTACCTCTTTATTATATTAGTGTAGATTCATTGTAAATGGTAGATTGTTTTTATATTATGTGCTGTATCTACTCTTTCTCTGTACCTACGTAAACTCTAAAAACTTAAAATTAACATATATTTTTATTTCTGTTTTAAGCTTAATAAAACCTAACTAGCTTAGTTCATTAAGCCCCAAGAGGACACCGGTGTCCGCACACCTATTGTCTTTTAATTTTGTCTGTAATTACGGTAGTCGAAAGTTTAATAAAATATATTTTTCTATATTATTAATATATTTAAAATAATTCTTAATCCCAGGATAAACATGACTACCAAAATATACAGTAAACATCGCTATTATACCCTGATATCATCATCAGGGAATGGGCCATAATCCACCACGCGGGCCCAGTGCGGATTGCTGGATGTCACATGTCATCGAATTTTTGGTTCTAGAACATGCCGGTTTCCTCACGATGTTTTCCTTTATTGTTTTAAGAGCAGTGGTTTTTTTTTTTTTTTTTACTGATCCTAGAGTACATCCAAAGGATAGACCCTAATTTTATTACAATCTAGCCTTATATACAGACTAATAAGTAATTTAATTTTATCCTAAACTAATACATTGTCTTTACTAAGAATGTGTCCAATAGCACTTTTCTTATTGTCTCTATTAAGGCGAATACACTTCGTTCTTGTATTTATTAGATAGCCATTTGCTACATAACACTATTCACTATCACTAAACACTAACTCGAACGGTTTTGTTCTTTTTAGTCTTCTCACTATATTCGTGTGGTCGAGAAGCTGGATTGCCTCGATGTTCACGTGCTGATGAAGTCGCTTTTCGTGAGCTTCTGCAGATTTTTTTATTACTTTGTCGATGAACTCAACTTTTAAGTCCCGATGGAGGTCATCATTTCTTATGTACCAAGGTGCATTTACAATTTCCCTTAGTACCTTGTTCTGAAATCGTTGTATGATACTTATATTGGTCTGTTTGGTGCAGCCCCACAGCTGAATACCATAAGTCCAAACTGGCATAAGGACTTGTCTGTATAATAACAATTTGTTCTGTACAGACAACGTGGAGTTTCTTCCAAGCAGCCAATACATTTTTTTGAATCGTAAGTCGAGTTCATCTCTTTTCTTTTTGACGTGAGCTTTCCAGCGTAACTTAGCGTCAAGAGTCATACCCAAATATTTGGCTGTATTCTCGTATGGGACTTGTTTATTATTTATATAAACTGGAGAATACTGGTGTTTTTTGTTACTAAAATCTATGTGTACTGATTTGGATTCATTCAATTTAATCCTCCATTTTTTGGTCCAGTCATAGACTTGGTTGACAGCCATTTGAATCTTTTCAACTGCTTCTTCGTGGCTATTTCCTACAGCCATGAGGGCTGTATCGTCAGCAAAAGTCCCAATGGTATTATGCTCTGATTCTGGAATATCGCAAGTGTATATTAAGTACAGGACTGGGCCTAATACACTTCCTTGCGGTACGCCTGCTTTTATTAGTTTCAAATCTGAGTAGGCATCTTCTTGCCTTATTCTAAAGACTCTGTTTAGAATGTAGGATTCCAGGATATCTGCAAACTGCTTCGGTAAAAGGGTCTTCAATTTATATATAAGACCATCATGCCATACTTTGTCGAACGCTTGTGCCACGTCTAGGAACACAGTAGAACAAACCTTCTTGTCTTCAAGGGCGTGCTCTATTACGTTTGTAATTCTATGCACTTGATCGATAGTTGAGTGCTTTTCTCGAAAACCAAACTGGTGTTCTGGTATTATTTTCTTGCTATGTATTATTGGTTTGAGCCGTTTAAGTAAAAGCTTTTCAAATAGTTTTGACATTATAGGCAACAAGGAGATTGGTCTGTATGATGTTGTTTCATGTACTGGTTTCCCAGGCTTTGTAATCATGATCACTTCAGCGACTTTCCATAAATCAGGTACATATTTAAGCCTAAATGCAGCATTTATAAGAGTGGTCAACTTAACCAGACCCTTTCTTGGTAGGTTATGAAGTATTTCCCCAGTTATTAAGTCGTAACCTGGTGATTTTCGGCAGCTTATATTCTGTTTTATTTCTCGAGCGACTTCTCTTGGCGTTACTAGAATAATATCTTGAGATCCTGGTGTAATATCAAACGAAGTACCGTTTTCAATTATTTCCCCCTCATTCGGTTGAAATATTTTTTCAAGGTGCTCTGCAAACCTCTTCGCTTTTTGACTATTAGTAATTGCCCATTGTCCGTTTTCACACTTAAGGGGAGGAATTGGAGTGATCGGCCTTTTGAGATGCTTGGTTGCCTTCCAAAGTGAGTAGTCTGTATTTTGGTCGTTACTTAGTTCCTGAAGATAGGCTTTAGTTGACTCGTCTTTAAAGTCCTGAATTAGTCTTCTTACTTTTTTTGTCAGCTGGTTTAGTTTTCGTTTGTCATCAGGGCACCTAGATTGATGCCACGTTTTTCTTTGTCTTCTTTTCTCCATAATGAGCTGCTTGATTCTGAGGGGATAAATATTTCCCTTTGTTCTTCTGTTGATATGGGGTGTATTTTCCCAAATGGCTTGCTGGATTTGCGCGATAAAGTTTTCTAATTCGATGTTTAGATGTTCGGGTGTTTTCAATGGAACTTTGAGATCTATTTGATCATTCAATTTGGTCTTAAAACTCTCCCAATTGGTGTGTTTGTTGACAAGAGTGACCCTGTTTTGTTTGTACAAAATATTTTCACTAATTTCTAAATAGATTGCTGAGTGATCCGAGTTCATATCATAGCTTTGTTCTGTTTTCATGTAACTAGTTGATAGATTCTTGGTTATGAAGAAATCTATTAGGTCTGGAATTTTATTTGGATCTGTTGGCCAATAGGTGGGCTTTCCAGTAGACAAAACTTCACATTGCGTCTCTTTTATGGCACTCAGTAGTTCTTTACCTTTAGTAGTGGTTAATCTGGAACCCCAGTACGTATTTTTAGCATTAAAGTCACCACCTAAAATAAATTTATTGCCAAGGCTGGTTAGAAAACTGATATACTGATCGCTTTTTATCATATACCGAGGTGGACAATAGATAGCAGACACTGTTAGTGGATATTTTTTTGTTTGGAGACATATCGCCACTGCTTGGATATCTTTCTCTTCGTATTTGAGCTCTTCATAGTGCTGTAAGTTTTCTTTTACAATAACGGCACTACCGCCTCTTGCAGAATTGTCTGGGTGAAGTGCATGGTATACTTTGTACCCTTTAAATTGAATATGAGATTGTTTTGTGAAGTGCGTTTCTGATATCAGACAGACATCAATTTTTTCTATGTCTAATACTGCCTGTAACTCATTTTGGTGTTTTAATAACCCATTTGAGTTCCACGTCATAAACTTTAATATATTATTCATTTTTTAGTCTTAGGAGTAGCAGCTTTGTTGCTATTTTCAATTTTTTTCAGTCTTTCGTCGAATGATGACATTAACTTTAATATTTCATCCAACTTTTTGTCGCTGTTAGAGTTAATCAAAGGCGCCTTTGCTATGCCGCTTGCAGCTGCTTGGGCGTATGAAATACTTTTAGTGGTGATTTTCTTCGTCGCTTGACTTGGTTTATTCGGGTGAGGGCCTTCACCTTTTCCAGTAGGTACATTTTGTTGGGTGATCATATTATTACTTTTAGTTTTACTGTTTCGAATCTGTTGAATTTCTTTAGCTACCATGCATCCCCTGTAATTTGCTGGATGTGGAGCTCCACAATGGACGCATTTTGGCTTCTCTTCTTTTGGTTTTCTGCAATCTTTGGTAAGATGTTTACCTGTGCACTTTACACACCTTGGTTCTTTGGAACAGTACTTTTGCGTATGGCCGTACGCCTGGCATCTTTTGCACTGAGGTACCAGTTTTGTAGATTTTAAGGGCTGAATTTCTACATTACATCCCAATATATATTTTATGTTATATATTTTGCTAGTTTCCTCATCGTTTGAAAATGTCAGCATGAACATATTAAGTGGGTCTTTAGTTTTCCAGCTCAATTTGTTGACTGCTTCTAAGATCTTGTAACCTTTGTTACGCAAATCCTCAACTATTCTTTCAGGGATGCATGAAAAATGCAATTTTTTTGCCATAACTCTTATTGGTCTTTCTTGCTTATTTTCATAAGAATGCCAAAGGCAATTGTTATTTGCAAGGGCTTTAGTAATTGCTCTGTACGATTCTTCGCTTTTAGCATTTACTTTGACGGATTCCCCGTGCATCATTTTAACGCTGAACGTGTCAGCTGATTGGCTCTCGCATAAAAAGTCGAAAAATTTCTGGTAGTTTTGAATACCATCTACAATAATGGGTGGAGGCATAGGAGTTCTGATGTGTCTTTCCTTACCTTTGTTCTCTTTACTTTCCTGTTCGTTTTGTTCAGGTTGGGCGGGGGAGGTGTTCAATTTCCTTTTCTTCCTGCTTTTTTGCCGTATCCATCCTGTTTCTCGAGCGAGCTCTTCCTCGTCTGTGCTGTATTCAACAGGCGGGGGAGAAGTCTCGTTGGCAGTTGATGATGATTGCGGTGGGTTTCCCGCTTGAAGTTTCAGCTGCTGCTGGAGGATTTCTATTTGACTTTTCAGATCATTTAAGTCTTCTTCCAGTTTTTTACGCTGTTTCCGTTCTTCACAAAAATATTTATATAACAGATGTTCAGTCTCTGTATTCAGGATAACTCTGGCCTCACCCAGACATTCCTTTTTTGAAGTCATTATAAAATATAAGCGAGTATTACTTCGCCTTAACAATAATATTTGCCGTCAGTCGTCAGCATTGCGCAATAATTAGGTCATTACGCTGCATCGGACTTGACGGCATTATTTTGATTCGTAAGCACTTTACACTGTGGTACGCGCGCGATCGCATGCGACACAACTGCTCTCAGCGAAAATCGAACGTTAATGGAGAGAGCAGTGGTGATGAAATAAATTATACAAAGTAATACGCCTGGCTGGGTTTGAACCCGCGACCTACAACTTGTAATTCGGGGCCTTTACCATTCGGCCACCACTGCTCTTATACAATTATCCTGATATACGAATAATTATAGCAGAAACGATTCGATTATATTCATTCTGTAATTTTGAAAGGTTAAACTTGGCTTTGAATTTTGTTAAGATAATGTCTTTCCCATATCTACATTTGATTGGTTATCTAATAGCGTTAACGATAGTAGATTATCGAATTGGGTGTGCCTGCTGATTGAAAATGGTTTTTAAAAATTTACCATATATACCATACTAGCGACCCGGCCCAGCTTCGCACGGGTACTAATCTACACTAATAAAATAAAGAGGTAGTTTGTTTTTTTGTTTGTAGGAGGTAATCTCTGGAACTACTGGTCCGATTGGAAAAAAATTAGCAACAATAGAAAGCTGCTTTACTCCTGAGTGACATAGGCTATATTTTATGTACGCGGGCAAAGCCGCTGACAAAAGCTAGTATTGAATATATTTATGCATGTATTATGCACATAAACCTTCCTCTTGAATCACTCTATCTATTAAAAAAAAAGGAATACTATACGTTTTATACTATGTAATGATATACATTAAGCTATTGAATATCGTAATTAGAGTCATAATAGAAAGTAAAAGGTGTTGGAACGCCGGCTTCGCAGGGGCTCTTCTATATTTTTTATTCGCTCGGGGCTCAAGAATTTAATATTGTATAGGCAAAAGTTTGTTTGTGTGTGTGTTTGTTATTTCTCCACTTCAATGAAACTTGGTTCACAGGTAAACCATGTCCTGGAATAGCACATGAGATACTTTTTATCCTGGGTGTGGGGACAATTTTCTATTTTCACGTGTGCGAAAGCGGTATCGAAAACTTGTTAAGAATAAGTATGAATTTTCAATCTAGAAACAAGTTCATAATGTTAGTGGTAGTGTTCTATGTTGTGTACCTGCTTAGACGTGTTTATTAAAGTTTTCTTTTTTTATCTTTTGAATTTTACCAATTTATTAATATGCAATTAAACAATTCACAATATTTTGAACTAATTTATTAATGTAATTCAATAATTTTGTCAAAGTTTCAATGATTTATAATTTGAAAATTATTTTTGTATTTAAATTAATTTACGTATTTAATGGAATCCATTTATTTTTTATATTAAACAATGTTGATATGCGTTTATTAATTCCTGAAATAAACGATAAATAATAATAATGGCAAACTCGCTTTCAAACTCGATAATTGAGACTCGATAAAACCACTGAACTATTGAATGAACGGTGGAACACAGTCGACAAGAGACCATCACTATATCTATGCCATCTCGATTTTCAAAGGGTTTCGCTCCTTTGTTATTTTTCAGTGGCGCGTACAATTATATCAAAGGGCTAGCCTGAATGTGATTGCTAAAAGAAAGTGGAAATGTCACAGAGATCTTATAAAAAGGAATTATATAGATATTAGCTTGTGAAGTACTGTTTACCCGATCTACGGAAAACGGCGTAATTTTAAAAGAAAAGTAAATTAAATAAGTTCGATATTTTTAGGATTTTGATGTGTTATATTGACTATTACTAATACATCATAATTGTTGTACTTCAAACTGTATTAAACTAATTTCGAATCAACGAAAAAAAAATCTCAATAACGAGTTTTAAAACCAAATTAAATATTTCTAATATATAATTAATTATTATCTACTCACCATATCGTTTGGACTCAATTTTGACGCACGTGACTTAACTTGTGAGGAAAAAATATATTTTTTATATTTTACAAATTTTAATATTATTTATAAAATAGTTTAATATTTATTTATACGCTAACATTTATTTACGACACGAATCCTACTTGGTGTTTTGTTATTTTACAGCCGATACACTTATTTACAGGTTATATTTAGTACTAAGTAAATATTGTTTACCACCAATGACACTGGCTTCTGATAAGAAACTATTCTTATCAGATAAACCTTTCCACGACACGCGAACAAAACATACTGTAAAAATATTTTTTTGCCGAGCTTATAAACTGTGAATTGTCAAAAAAATATTTAATAACACAAACTGAGCTTCTAGCACGTCTATTACTGTATTTTATAGGAAAACAAGATTCGTTGTAGAGTCTACGTTGAAAAATTGGTCACGAAATATTTCTCGCGAATTTAGGCTGTCAATGTTATGTTATTTGAGGTTATTCGTTGTGTACGGCACGTCACTTTCGTTCTAGTAAACATGGCAGCATTCGCAACAGATGACAGGGCGCGGGCGTGCGAGCCTGCGCCGATCGCTCGCGTTCATTTCATCTCGTGGTCCGCGCGACCGCGCTGCCGTTTCAAAGTGGCCGCCCGAAACTGGCCCGGCCGACGGTGGCGCCATTCGGGCCCCACTCCCTCCTGAAGAGGGATTTTCACCCGACAACCCTCTTCTTTCCGTCGGTAAAGCAGTACGGTAAGACAGAGAGAGACAAGCGAGAAGCGCGCGAATCGATTGGCTGATGAAAAGGGGCGGGGACCGAGCACGTGGCAATGGCTGTTGTCAGTGAGTAGTGCTCCACTGCTCGTATGGCGATTGAGTTTGCTGTTGTTGTAATGTGTTTCACGTCCCGCAAAAGCTCTTTAGCGCGCGTTAGCGAAAAGTTGTTTGTCACCAGCGGATACTTTAATCAACTTTCGGTAACAATTCTGTATCACTTTTTAGATAGGTTACCATGAAAATATTAAATTATTTCGTAGGTAAATGTTAATATAGCGGTTATATTACTGTCGCATAACACAGGTTATTAATATAGAAGGCATATTTCATAATATTGCCTATAAATATGCCATAAAATCATAAATTTTAAAATGTCTAAAATACGGCGCCAAAATTTGACATTATTTTTCCCGCGGGACTAAGGGCAGGTGCACGCAGGCGCGTGCTTGATGTGACATTCAAACTCTGAATGAAAATAAAAACATAATTTTCACTTGTTAAAGTATAATTTACGATCAATTAACACAAATCTCAATAAACATTAGTCTTAATTTAGAATTTAGTTTCGTACGCATTTTCATAGACGGACATTTATCGAAAAATCTCCTGTTATATTTTCACGACTTTCTGCCCCGCCTATTCAAACAACACCTTTAACCTATGAATATATGGGTCAAATCTATGGGAACAGTCCGAAATTACTGTACATATTTTAGATTTGAGCATGCCTTATCAGCCATTTATGTTCCTGCTGTTGGGACTCAAGCCTCCTTTTTACCCGACTGCCAAAGAAGGAGGGTAATGTTTTTCGAGTGTATGTAAGTATGTATGTATGTCTGTTCCTTTGTGACCTCCTGTAGCCTAAACGGCTTGATGGATTTTGATGTATGAGGTATCTTTAGATTTGTCTTGATTACGGGAGTGTCATAGGATACATTTTATCCTAAAAGTCCCACGGGATAAAGACATAATAATATTTTTTCTAAATTTCCCTTTAAAAAAATATGTACTCGTAATCTAAAGCCAAATGTCGTCGAAATAATTTAAAATGGTACTTACATATACATAGTCTTCTACATCTACAACATTTTCGTTAAATAAAAACAGCTAAAAAGTTATAAATAAAAAAATTATTATTAAAAAAACAAAATACCCGACTGCACACTAAAAAAAGAGTAAAACAAGCCCCACAATACAAATTTACTGAATATAATTTATAAATGTTGATGGAAAGCATCGCAGGCGGGGACCACCTTGACCGCCACCAACGAAAATTCTGCTAAATGGTGCACAACAGAAATGACTATAAATAAGCCTCTGTTGGTCCCCGCCTGCGATGCTTTCCATCAACATTTATAAATTATATTCAGTAAATTTGTATTGTGGGGCTTGTTTTACTCTTTTTTTAGTGTGCAGTCGGGTATTTTGTTTTTTTAATAATAATTTTTTTTTAGGAGAGGGTGATTTGAGCATAATTATGTCGAAAAAATGGTTTATTTACGTTTTTTCTACTATACAATATCTATTTTTAATTTAAAATGACTTGTTTTTTTATTATTAAAGTAAAAATAAAATTTTACGTCTCTATGACCTGTATTTACTTTAGTAAAAAAAGTTATCCTAGCTTTGTTTTGTTAGGAAAGGTGGTATGGAGAATAAAAATAAAAATATTGGATATATACTGCTAAGAAGGTTTTTATATAAAGCTTGGAACTTTATGATAATTAATTATGAGAGTAGACAAAGTAATATTTTACTACTGGGGCCCAGGGTCTCTTTTTCTAAAAGGCAGCTTGGCCCCAGTGTGAATGGCAAAGAAGGAACGGGGTGGGGTGTTTAGTCAGTAAAAGTTTGACACTGTTTCCCGCTCCGCCCAAGAGCGGGATTCGTCATTGGATGTTTTTTGCCTACCATAAAAAATATCCACTTGCGAGATGCTTTAACATACTAAAAAAATATATCAAAAGTAAGAAAAAAGTTTTGGAAACTTACCAGTTTGTGTACTGGAATCGAAGAATGTGCTCGTGGTCTCGACTGTCATGGTCCCAATAGTTCCATCTAGTATTTGTGTCGAGGAGTCGCGGCGGCCGCGGGCTCGCATGCAGGCGTCATCACTTTGCGAACTTTGACGGCGAAAGTTCCGGCAACGAATCATTTCTTCAGTAGTTGACTGGCGTCGAAAGCCGCGGGCTATCAGTATCTCTTCTGTTGTGGACTGTCTGCGAATCATTGTCCTCTCGGTGGGTGGCCGAGCACAAGGACTAGGATCACGACTTGAGCAGGAGCTCGATTCTGGACTCCGGGCTCGACCCATTCTGGCACATGAAGCTTGTCTTCGCAAACGACTTCGTCGCCGTGCAGCTGATGGACTCAACTCTCCACCACCAGCTCGATCTGGGCTCAGTTGTGAGCGCTCGCGTCTCGGGCGTACCGCAGAATCAGGGCTCAGAGAATCTCTTCTAGCCCTTCCTTCGTCATCAGGCCCTAATGAAGGACCTGAATCCCTACGTCTAGTACCAGGCGGTCCTATCGGATCATCAAAAGCAGTAGCTTGGCGTTGTAATCTGCCCAGCCTGCGCTCAGGACTAGCAGCAGCTCTAGAATCCCTTCGAGCTCGGCCACATTGGGTGGTAGAGTCCCGACGGCCACCCAAGTTCGGTGGAGAGCGGCCTCCGGGAGTGACTTGAGTACCTTGAGCTGTTTGTGATGTTTGGCAAGTCTGCGCAGTTTGAGTGGCACTACTATTGGGTGGCGTAGGTGAAGTAGGTGAGGGTGTCACAGCAGATGTTATAATGGTAGGCATTGTCATCATAGGTTGGCATTCGCCGTCAGAGCGGCTGGGTTCATGGATAGCGACTACAGTCACACATGGCATGTGCGTCGATGGTCCAGGATCAGAAGACGCATCCACGAATGATGGTGGTGCAGGAGTTGGGGGTGACGTTCGTCTTTTTCTGTGCGTTGCCACAATGCGTGGGGGAGCTGCGACAGAGTCACGACGGTGGCGGTGTCCATCTACTGAATCTCTGCGCTCTTTTGTTTCCTCTGAGCCGCGTCTCTTGATACGGCGTTCTCGGGTCGGCATGACGGTTATTGAGTCTTTGCGGTCCCAGTTTGGGAAATCAGCGCGAAAATCTTGAGGTGCGGCTTTAGAGTCGCGGCGCTTTGAGGCCATTGACTTGATGCCGGAGTCGGCGGAGGAGTCACGGCGGCGGCGCGGCGGCGGCTCGTGGCGCGCCCAGGGCAGCGAGCGCGCGAGGTCGGCTAGCGTCTCGCGCCGGGACAGCGGGGCGCGCTGGCGCCGCGGCGCGCTGCCACCACCGCCCCACTCGCGCAGTATATCGGTTAATTGAGCCAGAGAAGAGCGGCGGCGACGGGGTCCACCTATAAACAAGGATTTCTAATTCATTAAAAACCATTTACACAGACATGTCTATACTTGTTTTTTTTTTCTAAAATTGTTTTTCAAATAACTTTTTTCTACATACCCCTGGGTTGGCTGTCGACGTCTGGCTCCGGTGGTGACAGGCAAGACACTTGTGCTGCCGAGTCCCTTCGATTGCCCAGTCTTTGCCGCAAAGTAGATTCTTCTAAGGTAGATCGTGTAAGCTCGTCCCAGCCGTTGCCTCCAGCCCAGACCAACCCAACTTGATGAGACAGTATCGGAAGGTTGCAAACGAAACATATTGCTGTCATAGTCCTGTACAAAAACAAAAACACTGTTAGTACTCATGGCTGAATTAATGAATGAATGATATATGGAGGTTGGAAAGTTTTTGGACTAACGATTTATTATTTCGAAAATTGATACCGCGATACATGTTGGAGCGTGTACCCGGTAGTCCGTGCGAATAAGCGTGAAGTGACATATCGCGCCCTTGTGCTCGCATCATCGGCCTGATAACCGAACTACCGATATTAGTAATAACCACTCCCCTAGCTGTCGACGTGTATTACATTATCAATAAACAATTGATGCGATACTATAATATTCTTGTCGGATTATAATTGTATTGATTATCACCGACGGGAGCGAACTTCTTTATCATCTTGAGGTCTTACTAAGCGATCTTTTTTATGACTTAAATTGAACTGTTAAAGGGATGGTGTTATATAAGATGTGTGTACGCCTGATAGCTTAAAGCGTCATGGTAAGGCCCCAATGTATAGAGAGAAGTTCGCTACGTGACGATTCTCTTGAAAATGCTTTCCCCTGCTATATTCATCGTTAGCCTCGGAGACATGTGTTTTGTGATAAAGGTATACAAAATTCGTATCGCTAGATAAAAGCTCGTGATTATTATTGTTGCGGCATAGTGAGTCGACGCATGATGTGGTGATAATGCCTATCTACCGGTTATTCGGATGAACGAATTCCCCTCAGTGTGACTGACGATTGAGAAGCGATGTTTAATATTATTGAAGTGGAAATAGGGAATGTGCTCACTCGGTTTGAAATCTCTTGACAATGGGATCCAATTTACTCGTAAACTTAGAGTACCTTGTAACAGATAAGTCAGTACATGGGAATGAACACTTGAAACAGTTCCAGTTACATCTTCGTTATTAAGTGTTTCTTGTTGAATTTGAATCATTTGGAAAGCTGTTCTGTACACTAAATTCGAATTGTTTTTACGTTAACGCGATTAAATCGTTCGGAGCTCTGATTGGTTAAGAGCTTGCAGCGGGCCAATCGGTATGCTGCACGTCATAAACGTAAAACTAACTCACACTAAAATCTATTCGCGTTAAGATTAGACATTTAAAGAAATCTTTTTTACTGTCTGTTCGAACGATTTTAACTTCTATTCTGTAGGCATAAAGATGGCGTTGAAAGCTTAAAAACCTTTAAGCTTAGGCAGTGCAGCCGCCATGTGTCATTCCCCCAACTTAATAAAACTCAAAATCGCTTGGACGAACAGTAAAAAGGTTTTCTTAAATGTCTGATGTTTTGAACGGAGTATAATCACTGTTCATTCTTATGTAACAACTATGCTTTGTATGTTATTAAACTTTAATTAACTATTTAAACTAAGTATAAGCTATTTATGGACTACCTACTTGAATGAGAACTTTTACGAGAAGACAAGATTCTATTTTAAATAATAGATTTCTACAACAAAAGCTCTAAAACCGAAGGTAAAAGTTTTAGAAATTACTAGAACGTTTTCTTGTAAAAGTTCAGAAATGATCTAAGTGGATTTATTAATTACAATTATAATCTGAAATTTAATATAATACTAAGTTAAAGAAGTTTGTCTATTTTAAATCTACAATTTATACTTGAACTGGGTATATTTTATAATTTGGACTACAATATTTTTTGCCAATTCGTCCTACCTACCTACATCTATGACTACAGTGCTATAACTTATCAACTACTTATTATTTGATTATGTCATCTATTTATAATGATAATTGTGTCATGTTAATGAGTGTTTGTTATGAAGTTGTGTTTCAAGATAAGTGCAGATTGATTTAGAAGTTAAGAAATTGCAGTGAAAGTTTGAAAGGCGTAGTTTTGATATATAGAATAATGTAGATAGATATTATCTTCGTTTTCTCAATAAGGTACATTTTTAATTGAAGGCTGAAAAATAGCATAGATACAATTAGAGATAAGAGAAATATAAATTTTGAACTGGTTCGTTTTCAGTTTCGAAAATAGCTTATTTGAGTTTGTTATTATTTATTCCAGTTACTTCCAGTATCCGTTTAAAGAAATAAAAAGTAAACTGAAATTAAAAAAAGCAAAAGATTGTGTGGCGAAGCTTCGTGCGTTTAGAATGCGTCTCATTGGGAAATAATTTAAAGTTATTTTTTTTTTGTATTTGGAAATATTATTTAATATTGGGATTTTAATATAAAAACTAAAGATTACGAAGCGAAGCATGCTAGGATTTCGTGCAATTCCAAACTTAAACGCATTATGCTTAAGGTTGATTTTCGATAACTTTACATGCGAGGTTCATACATGTGTTTTGCGGGTGATGTTCGATGTTCATGATTTCATGCTTGGTTCAACTTTTTCATGCGTGGTTTATGTAACCATGCTTGGTTTCCAGGGACCTGTAATGGCGCAGCCGAGGTGAGGGGGACTGAGGCATGTCGAAAGCCGGGTCATTGGGTCAGGGCGCTAATTGAGAGTAATTCCCATACACAATTATCACATCAAACACTTTGTACATCTGAAACAATAGGTAAAATAAATTAATCGTACAGTTGCAGAATCAGGCCGTCTTTAGTTTCGCTGAAAATTGAAATTTTGTGGAAGATTAAAAATATTTAGTAAAAAAAAAATTGTGTTCTGTTATAGTACTGAAAAAAAATGTGTTAAAGTAATAAAACGATAAATAATGTGTATATTGTGTTGTTTGTATACTTAATTGCTAGAAAATCAAAGTGTTTCTATCACATATCATATTATACCAATTGAACATAACTTATCTACCTAAAATAATTGTTTAACTCACAATCCTATCTCTACTCCCTACCTTACACACCTAAACTTAAAAAAATACCTATATGAATTACAAATTCGTTCCCTAAATCGTTCAATACTCTAAATATATTCTTTGAACAAACAAAGGAAATAACCAGCATTATTCCTCCTTAATTATGTAAAGAATAAATGGAGGATCCGTGTTCGATGTCATAAAGTAACAAACAGTAACAAATCAAGGGCTGTTATGAGATGTGACCTCACTAAATTGTCCTAGATACGAGAAATAAAGTCGAAATGAATTTAACCTGTACAATTTTTATCAATGGATTATTTATTTATGGCATTCTTGATGCAATAGTCTGTTACTATCCAAAATGGTATATTTTTTTTTACAAATTATACCTTTGCCAAGTCAAACTATTCAATAGTTTAGTTAAACTTTCATAAAGTTTCTCAAACAGCGCCACACGACGAAGATTTTCCACGGCATTTTCTCGAAGCTTGGCGGTCTTTCTGCATAGTTTCAGCTGAAAGCTGTAGATGGCGGTGCACTGTAGGGCGCGAAACAAAGCTTGCATCGAGACTAAGAACTTACGCCGCCGATACAGAGATGGCGTTGGTAGGTACTAGTGGGTAGTTTTGAGGTAGTTCGAATTAATTATATCCATAAAATAAAGTATTGGGTTTAATTTGTAACATTTTGTTTATTTGTTGGAAAAAAGAAAAATCTTCAACTTTGTCAGTGCAAATTACGGTGAAAACTCGATAAAAAAAATAATTGTTCTGTGTAAAAATATAGACCTACTACAAGAAATCAATTTCTTTTTTTAAGTACTTGTTTTTTTTTTAGTTTAATAAAAATATTATTTTGTAGGTTTTATTTTTATTCGAAATGACAATGAATTGTGTTTAGATTTTAGACACTCAATTTTGTTGAAATGGGTTCTTTTATATAAATTATTGTTTTACTTAGGGTAACCATTCTCTTTATTAAAAGATATTTCTAAAATAAAATCATAGTTGATACCACTACTAAGTTGATAAGTACTAGTACTAGTGTAAGTAGGTACAAGTAAAACATAATTTACAAGAAACTAAACTCAGTATATTGCGTGGGATGCCTGGCATAAGTGGCTTAGGTGCCCACTTCAGAATATAACAATGGGGTATTATATCCCATCCCCTTCTATAGCAATTTTATGAAATAATTGCCAACTTTCGTGGAAACAAACAACTTGAACAGATTTAGTTGCAGAGAGATGCAATCATCTGAATTGCGGCTGGAAATAATATCTCTGCAAACATTATTATGTTCTCATTTTACGGGAGCTAGGAATTCGAAACGGAAACGTAAATCCTAGCAAAAGAGGGCTTAGGAACCTGCTCCATACAACGCAACCAATTAGACATTTCACAAGCCAACTTTGCTTCACAGTAACGAGTATTTTCTCAATAAATTTTCATGCCAGGCTTCAATCTTTTGTGGACCTTAAACCAGCAATCATTGAGGCAGTTTATTCTCTCGTTCGTAATGGCGGAATAATAGCATTCATTGGAGTGGTTGCTCTTAAATCTTTGAAATTTTTAGGGAATAGTCCATGAACAAACAGGAATGTTGTTCAATTTAGATTGGTTTTTGATTGATGGGGACGGGTAAAGTTTTAAATGAATTTTGTTGGGTGCGTCCCGGCGCCTGGGGCCCGCGGGTGCCCTGTCGGGCCGCCCGCTTCATTCAATTAGGCCTCAACAAATAATACGCTCACTGTAACGACATATTTTGTCGTGAAAGAGTCCATTACGTATAGAGTTTTCGTGCGTTACGAAATTGATCGTGGAGTACGTCATTATCAATATATACCTATATAAAAGGAGAAATTGAATGATTGACATATCAACACAGACGGCAAACTACTAGGACTAGGAACGTTAATTTTTGCTAAGAAGAGTGTTGTTTTCTGATACTATATTCAAACAACGGTTTAAGTATATTTTAATTGACACATATAGACCCATAAGATTAAAAAAGGGGAAGAAACTACTTAACAAATTTCATATTTTTTTTTCGCGAATGAGGCTGGCAAAGTTCTAGTTTAGTTATAAGTTGTTCATTATCAGGTATGGCACATACTATTGCTCATAGATTAACATATATAAAGTAAATACAACATTTTATTAGTATAGTGTATAGTTACATACTCGTCGCACTATTCACAACGAAATCTAAATTACACTTTCGAACAACACTGAATTTTGAACGCACAAACAAGTTTTGCGTAGCAAAATGTTCTGCCAAGCGCAAATAAACTTACATCCGTTTACAAAGTGGAACAGTTTAATGATAGTACATCGGGAATGTTTCACCAGTTTTAGGCCGCAATCCTATTGGCGTTTTACGAGCGTTGGCGGTTCTCCAACGTTTGCGCAGCGAAAACTTCACGCAAACACCACGTTAACGTCTCGAGTTCCTTGCGTGCGAGGTTAACGTTGCATTAAGCAGGTGTAACATTTACCACTAAAAATTTAAAAAAAGAAAAGAAAGAAAGAAAAAATTCGTGACAAGCCGTAGACGTTGAAGAAGCGCAAGTGCTTGTAAAACGCCGTACCGGTGGCGTAGCCGTCTTAGTATAAACAGTGATTTCGATAAAAATACCGAGCATCATGTACGAATGCAATTTTCGTAGAAAATGCTCGTTAATTGAATCTGTCTTGAATGGAAAAGCAATTATTGTATCACCGAGTAAGGTTCGGCTTAATGCAGGTTTCTGATGTAATTGTGTTTCCTGCTTGTAGGGATAAGTTTTGTTACCAACCTGGGTTGCATTGTTAGTTTTGTTTTAGTCTCTGGTTTTCATTACTCGATGTTTGGTACTGAAAACTCCTTGTTATTGAAAACAGAGATCATAAATGTCAAATAACACTTTTTTTAGTGGGAGGCTTTTCCCAGTTTGGGTGGAGTGGGCCTTTTAGACTATTACTGACTAAAATTTGTATTCTTCAGTTTCCTTGTGTGTTCTAGGATGATGGGTTTAAGTTTCAGAGATTCCCCGTGGTAATAGCGGGCATCAGTCCTGGCCCCTATGGTTTGCTAATATATTTTTGAGGAGTACGTGGATCACTACGTGTGGTCGACGAATGAGGCTCGGCCCCGTCGCTGACCGGACTGCCGAACGGCGCGCTACCTATTGCTGCCCAGAGGACACGGTGGAGCACACGGCGGTAGTGTGCCCTGCTAGGGAAGAGCATCGCCGTGTCCTCGTGGGGGTGATCGGCGGCGGCGGCGACCTCTCACGCCAGGCCTTGGTTTAGGCCATGGTCCGCAGCGAAGAGGAATGGCACGCGGTCGCCTCCTTCTGCGAAGCAGTAATGCTCGTAAAGGAGGAGGCCGACCGCATAAGGCAAAGGCAACGGCGCCCTCGCCGTAGCCGTCGCCGCCGCGATCCTGCCGATATCCGGCCACCGTAGACACTGGCTCGCGGACGGTGAGCAATGGGTAGTTCGCCGTCCGGTCGTCTGCTAACTGTCCAGACCGAGTCCAAGTCGTCAACGGCGCGCACCGTTCCCGCGCGCCTCAAGGAGCTGTCAGCAAACTGTAGGCCCTTCAGGGTCGAAGCCTCCTGGAGCCTCGGGTGGTGAGAAACTGTTACCGCGACTCTAGGAATAAGGCAAGGAAGGTACGGGGTAGGTTTTTTAGTCAGTAAGAGTCTGACACTGGTCTCCCGCTCCGCCCAAGAGCGGGTTTCGTCATTCGATGATTTTCACCTACCATAAAAAAAACCTATTGCTTGAGGTCTGTATGCCTTTATCTGAATAGTATCTGAATTTTACTGTATTCTTTCATTTTATTTTTATCGCGGGCAGACTCGCGTTTGACCGTGTTTGTGTCTCACTTGATGGTAAGCGATGATGTAGCCGACAATGGCGCAAGCTTGCCTAGGATCTATGTCTAGAATAATATAAATCCAGGAAGGTGAGACTTGTTAATATAATTACCAGCTGTCATAAGCAAAGATGGGCGTGATAATCTCATTGAGCTAAGGTCAACCGAGTATTATCTTGCGGAATACGTTGATCCCAAGATGTCATACATGTCTGATGCCCTAAAGCCTAGTTAGATTGCACACGGGGGAGACGATATTGTGTACTAACATAATGTGCTGAAATTTACCGGGAAAGGGTTTTTTGGGTGGGCAATCGTCAATTGCAGTACGGCCATCGGATCTTGGCGAGTCTGACGTTATGCTCTGCGAATTTTAGCGCTTGAAAACTCATAACTTGAAAAATTAATACAACAATAACAACTGTTATAACAACTGTTGTTTGTTGGTTGTTATTGCTATTAGAAACAGCAATAATAACTGCTTTATTTGTTTAAAGTTTTTTTCTAAAATTTTCATGCGCTAAAATTCGCAGAACCTAACATCAAACTCGTCAAGATCGTACTGTATCTGGTTCTGTACAAATGAAGTTAGATTTCCGTTTTTCTTTTCACGTACGAAATCCTAAAAAGAACTTTTACGGATATGTGACATTTACTTATTGTGTGTTTAGCTTTGAACCAGAATTCCCTGTGGGTGTCTGTGTTTCTCTAACGTCGACTGATTACAAAGTTTACCTTCAAGTAAGATATCGTCAAGTGTGAGCACATCGATAATAAAATAAAAGAAAAAGAATAGGCAAAGGTACGTCAGAAATACATAAATCGTGCTCAAGTTACTTTCAATGATATTCCATAAAAAGTTTCCAGGTAATTCCTTATGTTGCTGACGTTAGCACAATATATGCGGAAAAGAATGAAAAATGACTGGATTTATTGTTGGAATTCGCCAGTCATTATTTGAAAATAATTCCGGCAGCGGTGCGACTGTGATGGGAATGTAATGACAGAGCCTTTTTTACCTTCTTCTTGCAGTTTTATTTTTAAACCCTCCGGGCCTCCTAATGGAGGCCTGTTACGAGAGTTTAAAAATAAATCCCATGCAACATATACAATCTACTTATGTATGTAAGTACTGTATAAGTGTTACAGGTTTTTTTTAAATCTACATGATACAAAGCACGACACTCGCCCATAGATTGTTGATCCGCCGTAAGCATTTTCTGTTTTTGTAAATTTATTTGGTTATTATACCAGTTATTATCAAAAATTAGTTTGATTTCATCCTTCCACCCAGTCATAAACTACGTGAAGCTTAGTATAAGCTTAGTACTTAGTAGTAAACATAGTGTTCTTTTCTGGCAAAAATATCACAAATCAGAAACCTGGATCAACATATTGCGTAATGTCGTGATAAAGGTACATCCAAGAATCAACGTTGGAATTAGTCCTTGAAGAGGGTTGATACTAGATGTAAGATTATTACTCTCATTGTTCATTGTATATTTTTGTTCAAAGAGAAGCATGCTTACGTTGTTGAAACCTCTACAGTCCGACGACGCGGTATACCGCGTACATCGAAAAACTGGCCTGCTTCCAATCCGATTATAATTTGGGTGTCTTCAAGGCAAGAGTGAATAGGCTCTTAATAAACCAGTGCGCCTCACCATCAACGATTGTATCACTGCTTACCATCAGGTGGGATCACAAAATTAGTTTATATGAAGTAAAAAATAATAATAATCGATCCGAGTAGCAACGACCCCAACATATGAATTGTAAGGTACATTGTTACTTCGTATAATTTATCTCATCACTACTGCTCTGAAAACGGTGAAAGAAAACATCGTGAAGCAAGAAAATTAACAATTTCTCTTTTATAAAATAATTTTTTTTTTATGTTCAATGTTTTCAGATTGCAATATAAAAGGAGAAACTGATTCTCTGATATATCAAAACAAAATTGAAACTGCAGCTGGGTTTAATAACTTGATATTTTGCACAAAGTATCATTTTACGTAGTAAGCGAATATTCAGCAAGGGTTATTGGAAATTCAACTTTACTTGGAAAAAAAAGGCATTTGTTTGTATGTAAAATTTTATTACATACTTTTACTACATATAAAAAATCGGAATAGAAAAGAACATACTAACTCCTACTATAAACAGGTCATCATCATCATCATCAGCCTTTTTTAATGTTCCCACTGCTGGGACACAGGCCTCCTCTCTAGGAGAGGGAATGGACAATAATCCACCACGCGGGCCCAGTGCGGTTTGGTGGATGTCATATGTCTTCGAATTTTTGGTTCTAGGACATACCGGTGGACACGATATTTTCCTTCACCGTTTTGAGAGCAGTGGTGATGAAATAAATTACACAAAGTAATGCGCCAGGCTGGGTTCGAACCCGTGACCTAAAACTCGTAAGTCGGGGCCGTTACCACTCGGCCACCACTGCTATGAACAGGTATATATTTGTAACTTATAATTGATTAAACTCCGCAGTTCGATAGTTGCCTATGATAACTAAAATACCAAATATTATTTCTACTAGTTATCAACTATCGAGTTCCCTCGTCAGAGAACCCTTGTTAAAACTTAATACCTACCTGGAATATTCCAGGTACCATCCGATTTTCGGTAGCATGAGTATGGACGGTAGCGTAGATAGGCGTAGGCGTATGGGCCCTCGCCCACGGCATCACAAACAAAGGGGCCTCGCATAAGTCTTGGCTTCTTTAAGTAAATAAAACTTTTTCAATACACTTACTCGAAAATTGCCTCTTATCGCACTCCTATTAGGTTCAATATAGCATGTATATCACCCAAGTGCTTTTTTGAGTTTATCACAACAAGGGCTTTTTTATTCCTTCCTTATCGTCACGGTCAACGGTGATTTTCTTTTTTTTACTTAGTTTATCGAATCAGGCGCGAGGCGTCCCCCACGGGCGCTGGACGACCCCCACAAAATTAGAAACTGTTCAGAGCAAGGAGTGGCAAGCGGTCGCCTCATTCTGCGAAGCAGTAATGCTAGCAAAGGAGGAGGCGGACCGCATAAGGCAACGGCGTTTGCGCCCCAGACGCCGCCGCGATTCCGATCCTGACTTCCGGCCACCGTAGGCGCGGGCTTGCGGACGGTGAGCATTGGGTAGCTCGCCGTCCGGTCGTCTGGTAATCGTCCGGACCAAGCCCAGTCGTCGACGGCGCGCACTGTTCCCGCGCGCCTCAAGGAGTTGTCAGCAACCGTAGGGACCCTGCAGAAGGGTCGAAGCCAATCAGGGCCATGGGTTTGTGTCTGAAAAGGAAGGCTCTGGCCCTGGTATGTATGGCGATGTAGGAACGGGGTAGGTTGTTTAGTCAGTAAGAGTCTGACACTTGTTTTCCGCTCCGCCCAAGAGCGGGACTCGTCATTGGATGATTTTTACCTACCATAAAAAAAAAAAAACTGTTCAGAGCAGATTTGAATGCTATTACTACTGTATATATTTCTACTGTATGTTTGAGATACGATTAAACGTTTTTTCTTTCTTTCTTTATTTCACAAGTCGTAAGTGTATTGAAAAACGTCGTTTGACACACGTGCAGATTTGTCTTTGCATCCCTCGGCTCCATAACACACTCGCCTACGGCTCGTGCGCATTTCGCCTCGGTCGCAATGACAAACTTCCTGCACTTGTATCAAAATGTACTATTTCTTTTCTAGGACGAGGGATTTAAATAGTTCACAAAAGGAAAAAACGGAACTCGGACGACAAAGTGATCCTATATATAAATATAGGATCCTATATATAAATATAGGATCACTCTGTCACAATCTGTCTGTCTGTCAGGACCCTTTATCTCAGGAATGGGAGGTACCTATTGTGTTTAAATTAAAACTATTCAGGTCTACGATCTCTAGAAACTGTGGAAAAGTCGACCTCCTAAAAACTGAAAATAATACATAAGCCGTCCTAAAACGTCCAAATGTATTATGAAGAGAAAAAGTACATTTTGACGTTCTCAAAGGAATACAAATTCATAGGATCCATCCCTTTGACCTAGAACCTTGAAACTTGGCGTAAAGCAAGGTCCCTTAGCACAAATAATTATAAGAATAAATCTGAAAACTGTAAATTTAAAAACTTTCCGTGAATTGAATAATTGTCATAGGTAAGTTTGGCTTTTAAAGCGACGATTTAGTCGAACATTGAGTTGCGACAGTAGCTGTCTCATTTTCGTGAAAGAAAAATGACCTCGCAGATTCCTCTTCGCCCATATCTAAACTAGTCCATGCTACGCCTCTGAGTGTATTGAGTAGATTAACCTAGGTTTACGGTAGTGAAAGGCACTTCGATTGGCTTCGCAACCATTTACCTGTTTCACCGTAATACCAGGAATCTATAATGATGCAAGGGAACAGGAAAATTCAGCGAAAATTATTATTATGAAAATTGGAATTGATGGCTGTCAAATAATGTTGGAAAGGAAAATGGCGTTATTGAAAAGTGTCTTAAGAACGTAATTTGCGTGGGCGTTTGATGTTCACTGTAGGTAAAGCTATGGTACAGATAAGGCTGGTTGGCTGGTATATCTAAATGATTATTGTTATTACTAAACTAAAGCTCTATAGTCAATTAGTCTAGGTACCTTTGAAGACACTTCTGCCTGACCACCACTCAGTTCATTTTTGCATACACTCGAAACTCGCTGCGCCGTAGGGTTGAAGCAATATTTTTTTTAAGTAATCAGGCAGAAATTACCGCGATAGTACATAACTAAACGTAAACAATCTTCTGTTTCACAATCAATTCAGTCATATCAATTTTGACTTTTTTTTATTAAAGAAAAAACACGTATGGAATACGTACAAAGATTATTTAAATAAAGTTTATTATTTGCCATTAGTTTAGGTAAATAGCTGATATTTTTAGATAATTTTTAGAAAAAAGACATGTGAATATTGAAGTTTTTTGGTCACAGCATATCCAATGCAATAATATGAAAGTAACATGATATAACAAAGAAACAAGCGTGACGGGTGACAGGTCAAAGTGGAAAAAAAACATGTGACGCGGACCCCAAATAACACGGGACCCGTGGGAGTTAGAACCCGCCACCTACAACTCATAAGACGGCCATTACTAATCGGCCACTACGGCATTCACTCGACCACCACTGCTCTGCTAAGAAAAGCTTTTTTTATTGATTATAGGTTCACGCTTGACCTCTATCTCACCAGATGAAAAGCTACGAAGCTGTCGACGCTGGAGCGAGCAAGCTGCTACTGCAGCTGTTTTGTTTTTAACTTATTATTGTTAAGATCGGGTTTGACCACTATCTCACCTGATACTAAGCTAACGCTTCGACGTTGACAAAAAAATTAGTTTCTCTTTGACTTGTCAGGAAATATTCTATATATCATCAAACATTTGTATTCTAGTTATATTTCAGTAAGTGTCATTTAAGAAGATAAGATCCAAGAGCCATCTTCTCTGAGAGAACGTTAATCATTACTGGACAGGACTAATATGATTACTCTGGTTTCCCAGCAGCCAGTCAGAATTAGTTATAACACGATGAATAATGACGCCTTATCTCATACATCAACATAATTTTGTTGGATATATTTTCTTTTCAAATCTCTTAAGAAACTAGCTTCTTATTTTAAAATAGAATATTACACTTCTAATTTTGTTGTAGACTGGCCTGTCAGTCTAGTAGTTAGTTGCCCTGACTGCTATACCGGAGGTCTTGGATTCGATTCCCACCCAGGAAGCATGTTTGTGTGATGAGCACTATCATTTGGTCTGTGTTTGGGTGTAATTTATCTATAATATGTTTGTATTTAGATACATATATATAAGTAAGTTTATCAGTTTCTGTAGCACTGGTGCCATGGCGGAACTCAAACTCTTAAATAACGCGATATTTGAAGTTTTCCATTCTTAAACTGAGTCATCATCTTCCTGCCCTTGTCCCGTTTTATTTGGGGTCGGCGCAATATGTCTTTTTCTTCCACTCTGTCCTGTCACCCGTCATGCTATCACTAACTCCTCTTTCTTTCATATCACTTCTCACACAATCCATCCATATTTTCTTTGGTTTCCCTCTCCCTCTACATCCATCCACATTTATACTCATGGCTTTTTTTGTAACATGCGTTTCATCCCGCCTTTTTACATGGCCATACTAAGACAGACGGTTCCCTTTCAACTTTTCAGTCACTGGCGCTACTTTCAAACTTCCTCTAATATACTCATTTCTCACTTTATCCATTTTCGTCACACCACACATCCATCTCAACATTCTCATCTCTGCTACATGCAATCTCTTTTCATCTGTCTTTTTCATAGCCCAACATTCTGACCCATACAGTAGGACAGGCCTTATCACGGACTTGTAGATTTTACCCTTCAACTTGAGGGGCATTCGTGGGTGGTGGTGCGTGGGTTCTTAAACTGAGTGACAGAAAGAAAAAACCAAAGATGGAAAAAACATGGATTACGGTTTTCGAAAAACAAATGCTTGGGTAAATAGCTGTATAAATTTGAAATTGGAATTCCTAACCAAAGAGCAGATATTTGGGATCAAAGTGGCCAGTATGACAAAACGCCAATTTGAAAAGCACATTGTTGAGGTTAGAAAATCGAAACAAAACATTTTTTTTTTTATTGTCAACTTGTAATTGCGTATTCTAACCCAAAACAAAACAATACATGTCAGGAACTTTACATATAAACGTATCTGAAACCACTTTTCCGTTCGCCGGGCTAATAAAATGGGCTCTAAACCCGAGGGACGATTTTCCTTTATGACCCGTTGATAATAAACAGGTATAATGCAGGCTCAAATAAATGTATGACTTGAGTTTTGGTTGTCGGAACAAACAAATATGAACAGTAAAATAGACCATCAATTTTAGTTAAAGTATACCTATTATTTTTTGGTATTGTACATCCAAAACTAAAAAGATGAAGTAATGGCGTTCAGTTTTTATTAACTTAACATCAAGCATACTGCTGCAATCTAGTGTCTTGAGAGTTTGTTCCTTTTTAGGGTTCCATAGTCAAAAAGGAACCCTTATAGTTTCGTCATGTCTATCTGTCTGTTCGTCCGCGGATAATCTCTGTGACTGCGAAATTTTAGCTTTAATTTAGATTAGCGTCAGAGTTTCAGCTTTAATTTAGATTAAGAGATTTAAAGCTGAAATTTAGTACCTATATGTATACCTATCAACTACGCCGACAAAGTGCAAAAACCAAAAGTGGAAAAAATAAATTATCGCAGCAGGTAAACTGCTCCAATTCTAGATATACGCAGTATAAACGATGAGGTGAAACGCTTAGTGCGGACCGTAGAAGTTTCAATACGTAAGGGTGGATATTTGCCGGACACCGCTGACATACTAATCTACATGATGCGGTTGGTTGATCCTTTGATGTCCGGTTTCGCAGCCATTTCTGGATTATAAACTTCGAATACATGCGCTCAAGAGTAACTATTGGTAAGACGTTTACACAAGTTTACAAACTACGTGCTCTTCATCAGAAGCATTAGGATGCTCATCTAAAATGCAGTTGCGTACAAGACGAAAAGTCATCTCAAGACCTCTAAGGACAGCTTTTCAAACAGATTTTGTTAAGTTATGACCTTCAGTTTAGTTCATAACAATCATACTGTCAAGACTGTTTCATCTGGACCTCTCAAGGTAGAGTAATAATCTTACTAATATTATAAATGCGAAGGTTACGATGTTTGGATGTTTGTTACTCAATCACGCCAAAACGGCTGGACGGATCTGAGTGAAATTTGGCACAGGCTTAGGATACACTCCGGAATAGGACATAGGCTACTTTTTATCCCGGAAACCCCAACCCCAATACCACGCGGGCGAAGCCGCGGGCAAAAGCTAGTATAATAATAAGCCAGCCTTTGTTGTCTGTGTGTCCTGATGGCTACAATCTGGGAATTTTTAAGTCTAGAATGAATTTTATTTCTAGATAAGCGCGCCTTATCGTCACTTTTCATCAGGTGCTATAACAGTCAAGTGCAAACCTAACAATAATAAAAAAATATATTCCTCATCAAAGAGATAATTATTTCATTTAAAATAATCTCCTTTAATTGAAGTCCATTCAAAATCGTAGCGAATTATAACTGCTTTGCTTCAATTACATTTTCATATTTCGCTCTTTGTGATTCAACAAAGCATGAATTTTGATACGCTCGCCGACACATTTCACAGGCAAAATAGACACTGCATTTATCAACGAGATTTCAATATATGAACTGGAATAATTATCGAAAATGTTGACGGCTTTCGATATTCAATATTTCGTTATTTATTCTGTTAGGTACCTACCTATTATATTATATGATTTGATATATTGGATTTCAATAGGCTTTTCGGAAAGCTCTGTATTTCAGAGCTTTATTTTTGTTGGTATTTGTACGTACGTAAACCATAAAATTCACCCAACTAACTAATTTTCGGGTAGATATTTAATTCAAATAGTTGCTGAGTATTTTGATTTCGATTTTACATTATGATTTGGCTCTAAAATAGGCATTGTATGGGATTAGTAATAGTATAATTATAATCACGGTGTATTTCAGATTTTAAGAAAGACGTGTTTTGGAAATCTACACTAATATAATAAAGAGGTAAAGTTTGTTTTTTTGTTTGTAGGAGGTAATCTCTGGAACTACTGGTCCGATTGGAAAAATTTTAGCAACAATAGAAAGCTGCTAAACTCCTGAGTGGCATAGGCTATATTTTATGTACGCGGGCGAAGCCGCTGACAAAAGCTAGTTTAAAATATTTCTTTTTATGATTTCATATTTCGTATTCAGAGGTAAAACTAATTAGTCAACACGAATTAATGAAACAGACAGCTGTCAGCGGCTTGTTGTGAGACATGTCTGCCCTGACATCATACGACGGGTTTGTGCCAAACCAAGAAGGAGATGGCGGACTTAGATGTCTCTCAAAGCCTAAAAAGGAATAGAGGGAGGCCTTTGGCCAGCAGTGAGACAGTATAGGTAAGATATTATTGCCGAATAATTATAAAGCGTAGACATAAATATGAATAAATTAGACTATAGAAACAAACAACGCATCCACAGCAAAATAAGTCTCATATATCTCGTAAGCCCCCTAAACAACACAAACTATTCCTACTAAATCCTTGCGCATTTCGCTAAACAAAACACCGTCCTATGTAAACCTTGACTTTAACTTACATAAGCAAAGCTTCACAAATAGGGCCCGTTAACAAAAAAATCAAGAACAAAAATAAATTTAAACAAAGTAATTTGATAAAAGGCGGAAGTAACACGGTTTAACCTCATTAATATTAAAGAAGTAGTTACAGTACTTACAGGACGGGCATAATAGACGTGGGCAAAAAAGTTGCCAGGCTTAAATGGGATTGGGCAGATTTTTTTTTCTTTATGGTAGGTAAAAATCATCCAATGACGAGTCCCGCTCTTGGGTGGAGCGGAAAACAAGTGTCAGACTCTTACTGACTAAACAACCTACCCCGTTCCTACATCGCCATACATGCCAGGGCCAGAGCCTTCCTTTTCAGAGGCAAACCCTTGGCCCTAATTGGCTTCGACCCTTCTGCAGGGTCCCTACGGTTGCTGACCGGACGGCGAGCTACCCAATGGTCACCGTCCGCATAGGATTGGGCAGGTTACATTAGTCACTTGCACAAGGACCGCTGGGTAAGTCGCCACACAGTGGGCACCAGAGGGAAGAAAGCGTTGTCGAGGCAGGCCTAGAAAGAGGTGGCGAGACGATTTAGACGCGTACCGAGACAACTGGTTCGAGACAGCGCGGGAGAAGAAGGTTTGGAAGGACTTGGGGGATGCTTTTGCCCAGCAGTGGGACAGCTAAGGCTAAAAAAAAATTATAGTGGTATGTTTGTTACTTCTTATGCTAGAACGGCTGGACAGATTTTAATGTCCATCCCGGTAATAAAAAAAAAAAAAAATGTCCATCCCGGTTTACTCACAATATTTTCGTTCACAGAATGTTCTTTTTTTTGCAGCGGTGATAAAATAAACGATTCGTAAGTTCACGTAACAATACTATCAGCCTTAACCACAAATCTGCCAAACTGAACGTGACCCCGGTATAATCGCACTACTAACGACATGAAATACAATTTTGATGACAATACAGTATAATAAACTAGCTTTTGCAAGCGGGTTCGCATATGTGAAAAATAAAAAAATGATTCCAAGCGAATTTACTCCCTAGTTTAGGTTTATGTCATCATCATGCCACAGGCCACGATTCAGGAGTAATTCCTAGTGGCTATTTTTTATTTATTTTATTAATAAGAAAAAAACTAAAATGTGTCGTTTTGGGGTTCCATATCTCAAAAAGAAAACAGGACCCTTTATATCATTTTGTGATCCGATTGTCTGTATATCTGTCAAGAACGCGTGAAGGTAAGGTAACCCACAGTGTGACGGTGACCTTAATTTTTTATTTAAACTTCTTGAAAAAATGCAATTTTACGTAAAGGTTCCCCTATCTGTATCGAACAAAATACACATAAAAAGAAAACACATTTCACGCACTTTACGAAAGCTGTGAAAATCTTGAAGTAGGGAAAAGGGTTTGGTGCCCACGCGACATCATTAATTTCAATATAAAGCTCCATATTTTGACGGTAACAGTTTGTCGGACAGGCGAGAAACCTTGACATGACCTGACTGTATTGTATTTGTATATATCTATTATATAAGCAGAAAGGGAGGACCTAGTCCTATAAAAACTAGTCCTTGACTGTGATCAGTGCAATCGTTAAAGCAGTGATGCAATCGTTAAAGTTGAATCGCACTAGTTAATTAGTTTATAATAGAAAGAGGGAGGAATGGAGTGGTGTATTTGACCTTTAGACTTTGGTAGTTCCAGACACAATTAAAGAACAATAGGTGTGCGAATGCTTAATTTGAATACAACTCAACACACAGGAAGTCAAATATATCCTATGTTCAATTTCTCTGTTAAGGAGCATATTCCCTAGTGATGATTTTCATCAATCACACAGACAGATCAACTGACCCATGGGACAAGCTACTTCAACATTAACTGATAATGAAAACAAAACATTCAAAATGAAGACCAGAGAATAAGATCTAAACATGGTACAAGACACACAAAGTTAAACAGAAGTGTACCTATAGTAAAAAAGAAAAAAAAGAAAACGCTGTCATTGTATTTCTGACTTGAAGAACTAAACTGAAACTACCTCATAAGGGAGAAATAACGGGAACATAATAGCTACTTGCACCTACACTAGTAGTTTGATCCGTCCACAGAGCACAAAATCGTCAATGCGGTCACTGCTAGAGGCATTGTCAACACTTTTCACACTAAACCAGCCTGACAGGCATTTTCAACACTTTCCATACTAAACAAGGCTGACGGTGAGTATTACTGTATCTTCACAGTGTACCGCAATCTTTGTCATCATTGTCATATAAACTAAACATCAGTAATTTGAACATATACAACTACCCGCAACAACCATCATCATCAGCCTTATTAATGTCCCCACTGCTGGGGCACAGGCCTCCTCTCTAGGAGAGGAAATGGGCCATAATCCATCACGCGGGCCTAGTGCGAATTGGTGGATGTCACATGTCTTCGAATTTTCAGTTCTAGGACATGCCGGTTTCCTCACGATGTTTTCCTTCACCGTTTTGAGAGCTGTGGTGATGAAATAAATTACACAAAGTAATGCGCCTGGCTGGGTTTGAACCCGCGACCTACAACTCGTAAGTCAGGGCCTTTACCACTCGGCCACCACTGCTCGCAACAACCATCGGATGGTTCTAAATACGATGCAACACCGGAGAATTCTATTGCAAGACTTAACAATCTGTGCCGCATGCTTTTCGGTTTTCAATCGCAATTGACGGCAATTATGGCTATGACAGTTGAAACTTATGTTTAACTGCTCCATTATTTGGTCTCAAGGTCGCAGGAGCGATTGTTACGAACAAGAGCCTGAGTACGCTTTACAGTTTGAAAAAATGTTATGTTTTTCAGCGGCTGCCCGATTCACGAAGTGTCCATGTCATCGTTGCACAGAGGAAAATAGGGAATATTAGACAGTAGACGAGCTCGGTATTCGTGGACTTGGTAATGTTCCGATTCAATTAAATGTACCTATTTGGATTTCGTCGCTGTGCTCAAAGCAGTTTTCTTAGAAAATAGCACGACAGAGCGTCAGTTCCTTGCTCTATGGCTCCGTCATAAAAGACAGTTGAAAGAGTAAAAACAAAGCGAAATAACGACACATCATGTCGTTGAGACCATAAAAGTTGAAAACAACATTTTTATGGGATAGGGCATAGCTTTTATTGTTTATTGCACCGTTTATTGGTTTTAGGACATCGTTGCGACAAGATAACGCGCTTTTCTCGTGAATAAGTGGCTAAATGGCTCAAGCTGACGATTGGATAGTAAAATCGATGCCGACATCGACCTAGTAAGTAGTTTTTATTGCTGTTTCGTTATTAGGCTTATGTTTTCTGTTCTGTTCTGTGTGAAACCGACGAGCTGTCTTTAGCGAAAATGCTATGTATGCTTCACTATATGAAAACTTTTTAATTTGACATTGCAAAAAATAAATAATTTATATGTGTTTGGACGTTGTTATTAAAACTAAAATCCATATTTTAGCTTCTTTATGAAAAGAAGGCTCTGACCCTGGTATACATATATGGAAACGTAGCAATGGGGTAGGTTGTTTAATCAGTAAGAGTCTAACACTGTTTTCTGCTCCGCCCAAGGGCGGTATTCGTTATTGGATGATTTTTAACATAAAAAAAATCTTATATACAAAGATAGCTGTTCGTTAGTCTGTCCAAAACTCGAAAACGGCTGGACCGTAAATTTTAGTCATTAAAATTCGAGATACTCCAGGAAAGGTTTAAATGGTTGAAAAAAATAGTTTAGCGGTACGAAGTTGGCTAACTTAGCTAAGTTGAGTACCTAAGATAGTTTTTTTTATTGTGGTGAGTTTGACTAATGAAGACCTGAGCAGACCTAATGAAGAACGGTAAAATAATACCTTTGTTTAAAAAGGGTAGTACATCTGACCCCACTAATTACCCAAACCCATTTCAGTGCTTTACTCACCAGACCATTCAGACCTATTTCAGACCTTTGGTAAAATTCATTAGAAAAGTTTATTTTAGAACAAATGTAAAGATTTTTTATTAACATAGTTGTCACATAAGAACCAAAAAGTTCGGTTTTACAATGGGTCGTTCAATGACTGACGACGGTGTTATACTCGTATTTTAGAACATACCTATTTATAATGCATGGGAAATGCGATGGCTTGGGTATTTTTTTGCTATTCGAGTCGAGGGGTTTGCGAGGCGCGTGGCTCTTTTCGACTACCGTAGGGACGTGTTTACGGACGGCGAGTAATGCGTAACTCTCCGTCCACCGTCCAATAAAGAAAGAGAGAATAAAAAACAATGAACAATGACTCCTCCCATGACTTGAATTTTGGAACGGGATGTCGTGTCATACTTTTACTAACTAAAACCCAGTCTTATGTTCGGAACATAGAAGTGAATTTTATTCAGTTCCAGGACTCCGGGTTTCCCTTTCGGAAGAGAACTCAGACCGTCTTATTTCCAGAACGCGATCTAAATATTCTGGGACTAAAACTAGGTCTAATACTAATTAAACCTACTACTATTACTAGGTTTAATACCAATTAAACGTGGTCTAAATTATTATTCCAGAATATTACTCGGTTTAATACCAATTAAACGCGTTCTAAATTTATTTTTCGGAACAATAAATTGGATATTAATTAGACGCGATCTAAACGTATTTTTTACGGACGCAACCTGTGTCGACACCCTTGCGCCATCCCATGTTCTTAGTTCTGTGGGCTGTGCTGGCAGACCCTCAAACGGCGCAAATACAGTAACCTTATTGGTAATTATAGTTTTGAGCCGTTTGGGGTCGAAACGCTTGGGTCATGGGGTCCGAGTGCGCGTCACCTTTTTAAAGAAATATCACGCCGTCTCATCGATACTTTGCGTGACCAGAGGGCTGGCTCTTTCTTTGCCCAAAGAATTAGCATTGCCATCCAACGTGGCAATGCTGCCAGTCTTCTGGGCACGTTTCCAGATGACAGCGATCATCATCATCATCATCAGCCTAGCGTAAGTCCCGGTTGCTACCTTGGCTTTCACCTCGGTGCCCGGGGTCCGCTTTCCTGCCTAATCTTCTCCACTTCGCTCGGTCTTTTGCGTCCTCTGCCTTAAGCCCATTAGCACGCATATCGTCCCTTACGACGTCGATCCAACGCCTCTTAGGCCTACCTCGTTTTCCGGGTCCCGGCGGAGGCGGCATGGCGAGGCATCTGTTACCCACGTAGTCTGCCGGTTTTCGTAAAACGTGGCCATACCAGCGTAAGCGACCCTCCTGCAGTTTATCCGCTATGTCACGGACCTGAAGGCTGCCCCGGATGCGGGAGTTCTTAATGCGGTCTTTCCGCGAAACTCCAGACATCCAGCGCAGCATATTCATTTCCGTGACACGCAGGCTTTGCTTATGTCGCTCAAGTACAGGCCACGCTTCACTGCCATACAGAAGGACAGGCCTAATGATGGTCTTATAGACCTGTCCTTTGAGCCTAACCGGCATTTTGGGGTCACAGATAACCCCCGCCACCTCACGCCATTTCGCCCAGGCCGCCGAGATACGTGAGTCGACGTCGCAATCGACGTCCCCGGACTCGTGGAGCACCGATCCCAAGTACCTGACCTGTTCCGTGCGCTCAACTGTGTCTTCGCCAATGCGAACAGGAGCAGCGTTAGTTGTGTTACAGGCCAAGTACTCGGTCTTCGCCGCATTAATCTTCAGACCGCCGTTTTCCAGCGATTCCTTCCACGCTGCCACACGTCGAACCAAGCGCCCACTGTCCGAGTCCGCCAGCGCGATGTCGTCTGCATACATGAGCAGCCACGGCGGCTGCTCATGTAAGTCCCTGATGGTGGAGGACAACACGTCCAGCACCACGCTGAACAGAAACGGACTAAGGACAGAGCCCTGGTGAACTCCGACGGTGATGGGGAAGGGTTTCGTATCGCCAACAGCGGTCCGAACCACAGAACCGGAGTCTCGGTACATATCTCGGATGATGTCAACATAGGTCTCGGGCACTCCTTTGGATCTCAGCGCCCTCCAGATCACATCACGGGGGACACAGTCGAAAGCCTTCTGCATGTCTAGGAACAAGAGGTGCAGAGGCGTATTCTTCGATCTGTATCCTTCCATGGTAACCCTTAGGGCAAAGATGGGGTCCATGGCGCCATGGCCTGGTCGAAACCCATATTGACATCCCGAGACGGTGCACTCCTGCCGGATCCGAGAGTCAATCACCCGCTCGAAGAGCTTCATGGTGTGGGACATAACCTTAATCCCACGGTAGTCGCCACACTCCTGCACCGATCCCTTGCCTTTGAAGACTGGAGTGATAATACTCAGTCTCCATTGACTCGGGATCTTTCCGGTGAGGAGCATGCGGTTAAATAGGTGGGTTAAGATGCCCACACCACGAGGTCCCATCGCCTTCCAGGCTTCAATAGGGACTCCGTCGGCACCGACAGCTTTCCGGTTCTTCATGCGGCGAAGAGCCACATGCACTTCTTCAGGCGTAACCGGGGGCACAAGTCCCTGATTTGGAGGGAGAACCGGAGACAGCACCTCTTTGTGCTGCTTGTTCAGCAGCTCGTGGAAGTACGAGCGCCATCTCTCCTTCACCGCGAGGTCCTCGCATAACAGATTGCCGTCAGGGTCTCTTACACAGCGGCACTTAGTGATATCCAGTGCCGCTTTGACCCTGGAACGTGCCAACTTATAAATGAGCTTTTGCCCCTCAGACGTTTCCAACTTATCATAAAGTGGCTGTAAGTGGTCTCGTCTGGCTCTGGCTACGGCCCTCTTGGCGGCACGTTTTGCAGCTCTGTATGCGTCGCGGTCTTCGGGAGATTTGGAAGCTTGCCACGTTTTGAAGAGAGCTTTCTTCTCTCTGATCTCCCTCTGGACTGTGTCATCCCACCACCAAGTCTCCTTGTCACACTTGCGGCCGCCCCTGGACAAGCCGAGCACCGACTTTGCCGCTTTAGTGATGGCAACCTGAATCCTGTCCCAGTGGCTTTGCACCGGTTCGCCATCGGTTCCGTCGCACTTATCGCCGATGGCCGACGCGAACGACTGGGACGTGGCTTCATCCAGTCGCCACCACCGTATTCGGCGTTGTTGGCGCTCAACAAACTTGACCCTAGGCTTGACGCGCAAGTCCATGACAAGGAGACGGTGTTGTGCAGTGAGACTCTCGCCGGGTATGACCTTGCAGTTGGCCACCTTTTCCAGATGACAGCGATGTGGAGGAATATTTCGATGCTTGAGTATTGTGTTTTTGTATCATATGTACATAGTTAGGTTTGGTGTAAATATTTATTTTAGTTAAGTTTATATTTAAGATTTTATTCTATGTAGTAATTTATGTATTTAGAAATATATGACTTTCACTAAAAGTCTTTTATACCAAGTAACCGTAAAATTCAAAATAATTTTTTTAACTATTTTAGATCGTATTTTGGAATAAGGCGACGAGAGTTTGTTATACCTGAGTTTTGAAGTATGCATTAGTTACTAACACAAATAGCCCAAGCTTAACAAAGTACGTTCAGTAGGTACATAGTTTTTGTTAGTTCTCAAGCCCCTCCCGAGGATGCGGCCGAGAGTTTCTTAAACGATTTTGCACTAAGTAGCGAGTTAATTGAATTTTATGCCAATTTATTCTTGCTAATGACTCCAGTGTGGGATTAACAATGGAGACACTTTGTTGAATAGGAGTTTTTACTTTAGTAAGTAATGTTCTTCAGGAGAAGATATTAAAAATTGTATTTAGAAACTGTTATTTCATGAAATATGGAGAATTAAGAATAGAAAAGAAGAGGATTAAGAATTTTCTAAATTGCAATTTGTAGCAAATTTGGTTTTTGAAAAGCAATAGAAGTGTATCTTTTGTAAATTTTGAAAATGCTGATTATTTCCTTGTTGTACTGTACCTAAAGAATTAGTAAATAAGTCTAATACACATCTGTATACATAATTGTACCTAAATATCTAAGAAAACCCTTAGAGTGTAACATCTCTTTTATCATAGAATGTTAACAACTACCTACAAAATAATTTTATTGTGCATTCGTATATTTTAAACATACAATTGCATTAGCAATGTTTCTAGAACTCAATACCTACTGCTAAAAAACGTTTTAATATTTTTTTTCTAGCCAACCTTTTATAACCGAAAACCTAACCCTCACATGACCTCACTGTTTCAGTAATGTAAAGTTTGAAAAGGAAACACATCTTACACATCGCGTTGTGGGGTTCTCTGCGCCATTACAACTTATACATCAGCCCAAAGTCAACTATAAGGCAGTTGCCCGTACCCGACATAACATCCGTCAGGTCGAAGCAAGCACCTTGTCGAAGGAGTCTATTTTTTTAAGGTAGGTTTGCGGGACTTTACACTCTATTTCGACAGCTTTAAAATCGTTTTCGCTTTATGAGCATTTTCGTCTGTTAACCAGTACTTACACAGGTAGTTAAGTGACACTTGTCAAAAGCACCACAACACGTTGTAAACTAACTTTGAAAGTCCATAGAACGTAACTTTCGTCGTCTCAAAGCTGAGATCGTGTGAGGGTCCAGTAGACATTTTGTCATTCCATAAATAATCTGAACAGAGTAATTATTACCGGTAGGTAACTTGTAATTGTATACCTAATTAATCTTAATTATAAACTATAATCGTCGAGACTTTAAACGACAGAAGCGATGCAAAATTGCGACAATGATGCGACAGTGATTTTCTTAGAAATTATTGTTTTGAGAGCAATTTTTCTTTAAATATTTTACAATAATTTTGCAATTCGACGTGAACGATGAAAGAAAAAATCGTAAAAAATCCCTTGTGTTCAATTACAGCCTATTCCCATTCCTAGAGAAAAATCCTGATTCCCAGCAATGGGAAAATTATAAGGCTGATTATACACTTCTACTCTACTACTACTCTACTATATAAACTTCTCAAGTTTGACATATGGTCAAGTCGATCATATGTTGTCGGATAATTGTCGCAATATCACATCGTATCAATTTGTAGGACCCTATACTCTTTCTATAACATAACCTAAAGTGTCAATTAATGTATAAACCAATTTGTAAGTATTTTTTGGTTTTTAAAACACCAAATTATTACAAACAGCAAAACCACACGGTATCGCGTACTGCAAAATGAAATCACAGTTAATTGGGAGAACATATTAATTAGCTTAATTACTGGCCGTGGCTGTTCGCTGAAAGCAAACATTGATGTGGGTGAAACAGAATTAATGTAGCTGTTTTTACTTACATTTTGCTTAATATATATCACCAATTTCCCTCTTAGTATTGTCTGTTGCAGCATCTGAAACAATAAAGAAAGAAATGAATATCTAGATGTACCTACTCAACTTAAAAAAATATATATAAAATTAAGTCTCTTTTAGAAAATAATAAATAAATAAAACCGATTTAATTTTCATTTTAAAGTTTGTTTTTTAATAGCCTTAATTAAGTTTAGCTTTCGAACAAAGAAATTAGCAGTGCTTTCTATAATAGTTTGGTATCTTCGTTATTAAACACCACCTTCCAAAACTAAAGATATTTTGCTTTTTGTGTTTTTTTTTACATTGATGTCGGTTGATATCCACTGATATCTAAGTTTGGCAATTCTTCGGCTTACTTCTTGGTTGTCTATAATATTAGCTATCAAATTCAGAACCTAGTCGATAATCAGCAACCACATTTGGGCCACTGGCTAGTTGTGCTAGAACCTGTGCGAGTCTGGAGTTAGGCTCTGCGAATTTTAGCGCTTGAAAACTCGTACAAAAATAAAGGTTTTATAAAAACAAATTCCAATAACAGTTTTTATCAGCAATAACAACATTACATTCATTTGTTCAGTTCACTTCAGAATCGCCAAGATCCAACAGCCGTACTGTTCGAAAGTATTACCTTACTTTATTTTGCAAAACATGTTCAAAGTAAAAGCTCAGTTGTTGCTACTTAGTGGAAACTTAGGTCAGATTACAACTACTGGGAGCACAATAGAATGAGTTGTATACAATAGAAAACAGAAGTAAGCTCTCCCAGGGAAGTAAGAAATAAAAAGTCGTTTTCAGTATTTTATTCATTTTTAAAAACATCTTTTTTATCGAGTAAGTACTGTTACTTTGAAACAAGTTAAAAGAGTTTTGTTTGCCAGTATTAAAAAAAATTGTCCGTTCAAAATGCAATTCTTTTCAGGATTTTAAGATGCGACTGTAACTTTAGAACAGAGACTAAATGAAGAAAAAATATTTAATAATAATAATAAATATGTTTATTCACCAAAAAGTACAGATACATAAAGAAACACAATATATTGAAATGTAAGGTATACAATATCACAATTCTATAGATATGCAGTTATGTTGTAAGTCTGTACAAAATATTTTTACCGCCCTGCCTCTCAAACTAGGTTATAACCTGTATTTTGAGAAACATTGAACAGCCTCCAAACTCTTATGCTAATTTTTACAACAATTATTATTGATGGACGGTGTCGTCTAACTTCTGCTAAAATTTATGTGTTCTATTAAAATTGACTTTTATATAACTATTCTGTACTGTGTAAAGAAAAATATATCTTGCTTTTCCTACATTTAGGTAAAGGATTGAAAAATGTATTCGTTATTTTAAAAGCATCCATTATTAAAAGCATTTTATTGAAGCCAATTTCCGATATCTAATCAATGTCGTCATCTCAGATTTTTTACGTCCGGGCATAGGACATATATAGCACCCCTTTTCTTTTTGTTTCCTCGAAATAATTTAGGTTTCTTTGTAAAATGGCATTATATTTTCGGGATTACCCTAAATCAATCCATCGGTCTCCAAGTAGGTGTTGTTTAACAAAGTAAATTTCGAGGACTTTAATTGTAGAGCCTTAGGGCTGAGGCCAAATTACAAGTCCTCAAGATTACGCCCTTCGCCTTTGTAGTCCGTTCGGAAATACCCGAGAAAAAATATTTTATACGACGGTAGGTACATTTTTTTCGTTAATTGGTTTGTTACTGGCGAGTTTCAGAACGAAGTCCCGGCTCGTGTAAACTTTGTGTCGACTTTTTTGCTGATGGTGATATAAATTTATAATTACATTCCGCAAGTTTGTGGCAAGAACACCACAAGATGAGGGACAATTTTTTTGCTGGATAAATAGTTAATTTGTTGTCGTAGCACATGATAAGTAGCTTTTTATGATCAACTAGCTTTTGTCAGCGGCTTCGCCCGCGTAGATAAAATATAGCCTATATCACTCAGTGGTTAAGCAGCTTTCTATTGTTGCTAAAATTTTTCCAATCGGACCAGTAGTTCCAAAGATTACCTCCTACAAACAAAAAAACAAACTTTACCTCTTTATTATATTAGTGTAGATGTAGATATATACACTGAAATTTTGCAGTGATGATGTTCATGGTAGAATATCACCAAATGGTAAGCGATCACGAGGTCTACGATGAAGTACGATTACCTAGAAGTAAGCTACACCCTATTGTACACCTAATCCTATAATGTACTTGGTATGAACCCATAATATTCGGACATTTTGTTTTCGATCCTCGGAAAAACTCGAACGCGTCAGATTAAGACAAGCCAAGTTGAATACATGCAGAAAAGTGTATATTTCAATAATTTGACAATTTGAGCGTAGCAAATTGTAAAAAAAACTTCTGCCACGGCCACCCCGCATTAGTTTATCATGAGATTAATATCTATCTGTTATGTGAAAGGCAAAGTACGCATACCCCATGAATGTCTAACAATTTTTTTTACATCTATATATATAAAAATCAATGCCACTTTTCGTTGTAATTCCATAACTCAAGAACGGCTGGACCGATTTGGCTGATTTTGGTCTTGAAATATTCGTGATAGTTCAGGGAAGGTTTAAACGGTGAGAACGAAAAAAAAAAAATAGGCGAAACGAAGTTTGCCGGGACAGCTAGAACCGATTTAGCTGAAAATTGGCAGGGAGGTAGTTTAGAGCCAGAAGAGTGACATAGGATACATTTTTTTTTTTTTTTTAGAGTAGGGTAGAGTAGGGTAGAGTAGGGTAGAGTAGGGTAGAGTAGGGTAGAGTAGGGTAGAGTAGGGTAGAGTAGGGTAGAGTAGGGTAGAGTAGGGTAGAGTAGGGTAGAGTAGGGTAGAGTAGGGTAGAGTAGGGTAGAGTAGGGTAGAGTAGGGTAGAGTAGGGTAGAGTAGGGTAGAGTAGGGTAGAGTAGGGTAGAGTAGGGTAGAGTAGGGTAGAGTAGGGTAGAGTAGGGTAGAGTAGGGTAGAGTAGGGTAGAGTAGGGTAGAGTAGGGTAGAGTAGGGTAGAGTAGGGTAGAGTAGGGTAGAGTAGGGTAGAGTAGGGTAGAGTAGGGTAGAGTAGGGTAGAGTAGGGTAGAGTAGGGTAGAGTAGGGTAGAGTAGGGTAGAGTAGGGTAGAGTAGGGTAGAGTAGGGTAGAGTAGGGTAGAGTAGGGTAGAGTAGGGTAGAGTAGGGTAGAGTAGGGTAGAGTAGGGTAGAGTAGGGTAGAGTAGGGTAGAGTAGGGTAGAGTAGGGTAGAGTAGGGTAGAGTAGGGTAGAGTAGGGTAGAGTAGGGTAGAGTAGGGTAGAGTAGGGTAGAGTAGGGTAGAGTAGGGTAGAGTAGGGTAGAGTAGGGTAGAGTAGGGTAAAGTAGAATAATCTGTTGCCGGGAGCGAAGCCGCGGGCAAAAGCTAGTTGTTGATAAAATCTTACATGCTCTCCCACCACTTAAATGAAAACTTAGAATATACTTTTTTTTCGTTTTAGAACCTAATCTTCACAATCTAATAGCTTTCCATGACGCTTTAGTGACTGTTTAGCATCCTGGACTCCCCTACTATAAGTTAAATCAAACCTGTTGCAGACATACTTTTGCCTAGCTACGGCATGTGCAATAAAACACTGGAAGTTGAGTCTCGGCGAGTGGAGTGGTACAACTACATAGATGTACTTTGTTAGTGATGCGGAGCCGGCAGTTGTTTAAACTTGTAAATTGAATTTCTACTACGACTAAATTGTTGTGTTCATTATCAGTTGGATGTATGTGAGGTAACTGTAAAATATAACTATCAACTCAGGTTTCAAATAAGTAAGTAGTACGAGCGAGGAGGAGTGGCAAGCGGTCGCCTCTTTTTGCGAAGCAGTAATGCTAGCAAAGGAGGAGGCCGACCGCATTAGACACTGCTCATGGCATGGTGCTCACGGCCCCAGACGCTGCCCGGATTCTGATCACTATTTCCGGCCACCGTCGGCGCGGGCTTGTGGATGGCGAGCCACGGGTAGCTCGCCGTTCAATCGTCTATCCAGAACAAGAGCAGTCTTCGACGGCGCGCACTGTTCCCGCGCGCCTCAAAGAGTTGTCAGCAAACCGTAGTGGCCCTCCAGAAGGGTCGAAGCCAACTGGGGCCGAGGATTCGTGTCTGAAAAGAAGGCTCTGGCCCTGGTATATATGGTAACGTAGGTATGGGGTACATTGTTTAGTCAGTATGAGTCTGACACTGTTTCTCGCTCCGGGATTCGTTATTAACCGACAATAAATAAAAAAAACTATAGTTCATAATTAGGTTAATAATTACCATTTAAAATTCAAAAGTATACTATTGGCTAGTTTTACAGAAGCCAGTATGCACAAAACCCGTACCAATACGGCAATTTCATCTGAACTTTCAATACAGTCGAAATTGGAATTTTTAAAACAAAGGATACTCGGAAGCAAAATAAAGCAAAGAGCTTTGATTCCTTTCAAAGGAATTGGCAAAATATTCACGCTATTGTGAATATGGAGGCAGAGGAAATTACACAAAGCCGATTGTGGCAAATACATTCAGACGGAGTGACCGCCTGACGCGGTTACACTGGAGATGAGTGACCGTTTGTAGATGGCGTATTATATCGATTACAGTAACTGTTGATGTCTTTCAATTATAATAATAAAGACTAAATGTGTGCTCTATAATAATATTCCACAACAATCACACAACGCCATCCAGTATCAAACTAAGCATAGCTTGTGCTATGAGTATTAGACAACTGTTAAACACACTTTTACATTTCTAAATATAAACAGAACATGATCATCTGTTTTGTTCAACACCGGTACATCTACCTAGCATTTTACCTGTATCTAGTTTTATAGCTCTGAACATTTGGAGTGCGTCCCTCAGTGCTTTGTGTATAGAATAGAACCAAGAACAAAGGCTGTTCCAATTCCATTCACTTCTTCTTTCAATGGTACAGAGTAAAGTTGATGGTTTGCTGAAAAATTGGAAATCAATCAAATTATTGAAAAACTGACTAGGTTTCAAAGACTTTGGGAGTATGGACTTTAATGGTTTGTTTTGGGGAAATAAACCAAAAAATAAGCTTCATTGACTTTATTTGCGTACTTTGTGTAATTTATTTCATCACCATTGCTCTCATAACGGTGAAGAAAAACATCGTGAGGGAACCGGCATGTCCTAGAACCAAAACATTCGAAGATGTGTGATATCCACCAATCTGCACTGAACCCGCGTGGTAGATTATGGCTCATTCCCTCTCCTAGAGAAGAAGCCTGTGTCACAGCAGTGGGAACATTAAAAAGGCTGATAATGATGAATGATAATTTATTTATTTTTATTGGCCAACCAACAATTGTATACACTGTAGCATATATTAAAAAAAAAGAATCTAAAAACTAGGTTGGTGTTACAATTTCTTATAGGTTAGCACCGCATGCCCCATAAAAGTAATAATTGTGCTAAAATCATGAACTTACAATTAATATTAATTAGTTAATTTACAATTATAATATTAATCAAATTAAAACAATAAATTTGCATAAATATTAAACATTTAAATTAAAATTAAATAAGCAAATCAAATTAAAAACATACTATACATATAAAAGATCAAAAAGAAAATAGAAATACAAATAAAATTCATAATCAAACTCACTTTACACAATATAATTCTATTAAAAAAAAACACAAAGGATGTGAGACATAATCATAAAGTGCTACTAATTATTCTGCGATAATGATGCGTAGCTATGTACTTTATTAATTTCAGTATATGTTTGTAGTATATTAGCATTATATCTGTAGTTTATTAGTGTAACTTTCTATTCTTGCCCTTCTTTATTACACTTACTACTATTTTTCACTGCTTCACCCAAAGTTGACTCATATAAAATACTTAAAGCGGGGTATTCACTATCAGATTGCCAACGGGCCGCCCAACCCGGCCCAAGTCTGTCGCTTGCCCATATTGAGAACACATATAGCCTGCCATCGTTTAGTCTTTCGGAGAGCTGCAGTTCGGTCAACTGTACAACATTGTAGAAAAAAAACGTAGACTTGCGATTATTATTGGAGGAGTAATTGCAATGAAAGAAAGAAAAAGGAAAAGGGTATAAGTCGCTTATCGTAATAAACTTCTCATCAAAAAAATCGAAACACTTCCGTTTTCATTGTTTTTGTCCGAATTTAACACAAAAAAGAATTCATACGATGAAAAAAAATACATATATTATAGCTGGCAGTTTGGCCATTACAGTAATAAGCGAAAATTCTAAATTCAAAATTAGAATTTCATTTGTTTATCTTATAAACGAAATGAATCACTGTTTTGAGACAAATGTGTGTTTAGGGTTGGAGTACATTTAGCGTTTAAAAACTAAAAATTGGCGCCTATCCTTAAACTTTTTGTTTTTTATTTCAATACTGTGACTTTGGGACGTCTGAAAAAAGGTTTTTTTTCTAAAACGTATGGATACTTCGCCCACAGAAGCCGCCCAAGTTGTGGCATTGCTGGATTCTGGCCTTAGTCAGCGTGTTGTGGCTGCAAGACTGCATCTAAGCCTGTCATCTGTTCATAGAGTCTATAAACGTTATCGGGAGACTGGTTTGTTCACGCGCCGTTCAGGATCTGGCAGGAATCGGGTCACTTCTGAGCGAGATGATCGATTTATTGTAACAACTTCTTTAAGAAATCGACGCCTTAACGCTTTTCAACTGCAGCAGCGGCTTCGTGTTGTACGAAGGGTGGCTGTAAGTGACTCTACAATTAGAAGAAGGTTGAAGGATCGTGGACTGGTACCGCATAAGCCAGCAAATGGGCCGAAATTAACTGCAGACCATCGAAGAGCGCGCCTTAACTTTGCACGTGAGCACCTAAATTGGTCATACCTACAGTGGAGCAAAGTTCTCTTTTCTGATGAGTGTAAAATTATGCTGTATGGTAACGACGGAAGGAACAAGGTCTACAGAAGAGACGGAGAACGCTATGCACAATGCTGCATTGAAGAAAAGGTCAGCTATGGTGGCGGTTCGTGGACGGTTTGGGGAGGAATCAGCGCCGACGGTAAGACAGAGCTTGCTTTCGTGTCTGGGCCACGTCTGCCTGCACTAAACTGTCATCGGTACGTCGAAGAGTGTCTCGAGCCTCATGTGATGCCCTATGCACATTTTATTGGCAACGGCTTCATATTCATGCACGACAATGCTAGGGCTCACACCGCGGGCGTCGTACGAGATTATCTTAACGAAGTCGATATCTCTATTATGGAATGGCCAGCAAGAAGCCCGGACATGAATCCCATTGAACATCTATGGGATGAATTAAAGAGACGAATTCGAGCAAGAGATCCTGCCCCAGAAACACTTAGCCAGCTGCAAGATGCAATCCAAGAGGAATGGGACAATATACCACAGCATGTGATCGTGACTCTCATCCGATCGATGAAGGACCGTATGGAAGCAGTAATTAGAGCTCGGGGAGGGAATACAAGTTATTAAATAAACGTTTTTTAGCTTTTTTTTTCATTTACGTGTGTTGTTTTATCCATTTCCTTTATACTCCATACGGAATAAAAATGACTCATTTAACAAAATACGAAACCTATGAAAAATTCATTTAAATTTAGAACATTAACATTAAGATTAGATAAGCTCATATTACTCACTATTAAACGACATTTAACATTTATTCCTAAATGTACACATTTTTCTGATAATCCTGACAAAACGTAAACTTGCAAGGTGTTTCGATTTTTTTGATGAGAAGTGTATATTCCTTGCTTTTAATTTTCCACAATTAAGGATGCGATTGGTAAACGGAAATAAAAGAATGCTAAAATTCTTTATTTTCCTTCATGCTAAGGCGACACTACATGCCAGCGACTTTAAGTAAACAAAACAGGAGCAGCGTCGCTCCCCGTACATCAAGATTTTTCGAATAATAACATATCCTTCATTTATGAAACGCAATATGAATAAAAACCGTATATCAAAAGATAACTAGTTAAATTATGTTTAAGTTTGTAAAAGTTTCATAAAAATACACCCAATGGTTTTTGCCAGATTTTCGCTTTTTTGTCTCTGTTAGACATATAACTTTTAAGATAAATTACATCAAGTTCTATAAAAAAAATGTAAAATATTCATACATTACTATTATACTAGATAGATGCATAAACAAACTCTTTATTATAGGTACCCCATAAATACGATTTGGTACAATAGGAGCTTAAAATTACTAAAGTGTTACAATAGGCGGTCTAGGTCACATTATTATAAAAATATGTGTACAGAATTTCACGTTTATATACATATAATGTTGCTATGAATATATTTTCTGCAAACTCATCACTAACGGTCTGACAAACTCTGAACAGCAGAGCAGCTAGCTCACGATTAAACTAATATTTTGTACGTGGAACTTTTGTTATTTTGTAACTCAATCCTGCTGAACAAGCTGAATACATTTTAGTGAAAATTCACATCACAAAGTTCGACCTGATATGTTTTGATACATACATGATACTTTTTGTTCCAGTAAAAGGCACTTAGGGATCCTGAACTCAAAGCTAACGAAGTCTGAACGAAAACACTGGTCAAAGGATGACAGAAATAGGTACATATATTATTGTATATTTTGCCTGTGCCACAAACTTTACAAGATTTACTGTAGGTAATTGATATTGAGTAAAACTATGTAGGCACGGGCTTGCGGACGGCGAGCAATGGGTATCTCGCCATCCGGTCGTCTGGTAACGGTCCAGACCAAGCCAGGTCGTCTCCGGCGCCTGTTTCCGTGCGCCTCAAGGAGTTGTTAACAAAAGTAAAGGCCCAACTACAGGGCCGAAGTGTAATGGAGCCCGGGTCTGGTTTCTAAAAGGAAGGTCCGCCTCTGGTAAGAGAGCTAAGAAGGAATGGGGTGGATCGTTTAGTCAGTAAAAGTCTGACGCTCTTTCCCGTGCCGCCCAAGGGCGGGATTCGACATTAGATGATTTTTTCCACCATAAAAAGCTACTAAAACTTTGAGCTACTAAGTATATAAAGGGTGACTGGTGACCGATTCTTGTAATGTAGTCATCATAACAAACAACTTTTACTATGAGACCAAACCTGAAAAAGCGAAAAAACTATCTACTAGTAAATAAAGTAAACATTGGTAAAATCAACCAGTCATTGTATGAATTAGCACGCATAGGAGCACAGTCTTCTGACACCACTCACCGCCGGAACAATTGAAATAGGCTTTCCAATTTCCTGACTAGCGGTTGTTCCCGGAAATAGAAACGGTTTTAAACGTTATTTTTAGTTGCATATGAGCTTCTTAGAGTTGGATTATGGAATGAATACACATCATTTAACTACGCAATGAGGTGTGCAATATTTGATTTGTTTAGAGTAGTGGTGGGCAGGCAAACATACTTAATGGGGGCCCAGAAAGTTTAAGAAATTTCGGAGTGAGAGCCAGATAATAGAAAAAAATACAATTTGATTTTTATTCGAAGGCAGGGCCTTTATGCAATAGTAAGTGTGTGCACAATACGCACCTAGTCTAGCTGGATCCTTTTCCTATTATTGTACTAAGTTTTTTTTTGTTTGTTAGAGCCTTTGTTCAAACACAATTTGTACAGTCATAATATCTGCCAAGCTGTACGAGTATGCCAGGTTGTTGAAGGCCTCGTACAAGGTGAGCCTATGATCGAGTGAGGATGCGAGACATACAGGATCGTTAATTCTGGTGATACTTGGGAAAGGTCTATATATAGAAAAGGAGAAACTGACTGACTGACATCTCAATGCACAGTCGAAACTATTGGGTCTAGGAGCGTGAAATTTTGCTCAAGGTTTCCTTTTATGGCGTAAGCGAGCACTAAGAAACGATGTCCCAAAATTCACCCCTATGGGTATGAAATAGGGGTCAAAACTTTGTATGGAAAAACCTGTAATTTTTACTGTCTTCGGCTGAAATGATGATGACTTGAGCGAAACAGTTTGCAGAAGCCAGTATTGAACGAATATTTACGAAACTACTAGCCTATAAAATCTACGTAGTAACTAGTACATAGTATTTCTACAACTAAGAAACTTGACTACTTGTTTTCTCTTTCAATAAACGTTAGCACTTAGCGAGTGGGCAACAGAAATCCTTATTAACTGTTCGTCGTGTTATAAGGACAATTACTTCGTAACACTTTGTTCCCGGAAAATAATTACGTCCCAACTTGTCTGGACGAGGAAATCTCGCTAGTTTTTTATGTTTCCCGACAATCTTGGGTCTCTTAGACGTAACATTATTATTTTTCTAGGGTCCCCATACAAAATACAATAATTTGTGTTATAATTATATGAACTGGTTAACTGTATAACAGTCCACAATGTCCTCTAATATAGCTTTATATCGTAATATAGAAATAGTTTAGAAGCTATCTTTTATTTTTTTAAAGAAAGCTATAGATAGAATTTTCGGTTCTTTTCTATAAATAATTATTTATTTTATTTTGAAGTATCATAGACTCATAAAAAGGAAAAAATATAATAAAATTAACTATAGTCACATTTAAAATCTTAATTAGTTAAATTAAGAAATGAAACTTGAATAAAATTGAAGTGATTTATGAAATTACAATAAATTAAATTAAATTCAGTATGTCCAATTAATAACATGAAGTCATAATTTTTAAAATTAAACAAACATTAAGCCATATAATTAATTAATTTGAATTTAATTTATTTCGATTCTATAGAAAACGAATAATTTCCCATTTTATAAGTGCCCATGTAGGCCTATGTGAAATAAAAAACATTTCCAATTTTGTCAGTTAGTATTTTATGTCATCAAGCATACAAACGAGAAAATAATGGACAGAAATGACAGATTTCCAATATTTCAGAGAGTATTCATTTTTATGTCATGGTATGGTGGTTGCAACCGCAGAGATCTAAAAATAAAAATGCTCTGTTAGCATCGAAAGTATTCTGAATATGAGCAGCAGTATCTCCCGTGTTATAAGTTGACAAGAAGTATTGTTTGCTTGTCTACCACGACCTAAACTGTATTTATATAGAGTAGATTTTTCAGACAGGTCAGTAGGTAAGTAATCATATTCATTTATTCTTAAAAAAAAACTACAAAATACATAATGATAAGGTAACATCACTTTGATTGTTTAATTAGATCAACAAGTCATCATTTATCTATCTGGGACTTCTCTTTCAGAAGAAGGTTTTCCTTTCAGGAGCCCCAGTAGGCTTTAGCCTCACTGGGCTTTTACGATTTTGGTAACATCTCTTTGAGGCGCAAGTACGACTACGTGCCGTCGACGACTCGAGCTCAGTCCAAAGATTTTCCGGACTGCTGGACAGTGAGCTACCTTTTGCTCGTCGACTAAAGCATGAGGATTTCCTTTCCATGCACGTGAGGCCACCTCCTTCACTAGCATTAATAAGCTAGGGGAGCCTAGCTAAGTTACAATCGTTTCGTTTCTATTGTCTTGCGTCGAACGCCTCGAGTAAGTCACGCCTACGATTAGTTTGTTTTGACAAGATAACTGATCGTTAAGATGACGTCAGAACAAAGAAATAGGATGCGTGGTAGACTCAAAGCGTTCGTTGCAAGAGAATAGAAACGAAACGGTTTTAACTTTGCTAGAGGAGCTGCTTTTTTACATAAAAAAGACCGTAAATTGATTGTTCTATGTTAATAAATGTACACGCTTCGGAATGTTTATACTATAAATTCGTGGTTAAATAAAGGTAAACACACTAATCTGTAAACCCGGCTGAAATCAACACTTACAAAATAGCCAAACAAAAGCGTAAAGTATATAAAAACAAAGTTAAAAGGCTGTTCGGCTTGCCCAACAATTTTACCCTTCATAAATAAGATGCATTTTTAATCAAGCGAAAAATATACAAACAGAAGCCTTGTTATCATATCGTGGCAAAAAGGTTTGTCAAACCCGTTAAACCCATTTTTTGGATGGCATATCATTACAGTGGTAGCTCAGTAGCCACCATTAGGTAATGGCTCCGACTTACGAGTTGTACGTGGCAGGTTCAAACCCAGCCAAGCGCAAACATCATCATCAGGCTTTTTTTTAGTGTTTCCACTGCTGGGAACACAAGTCTTCTCTCTAGGAGAGGGTCCGTGCCGTAATCCACCACGCGAATTAGTGGATGACACATGTCTTTGATTTTTAGGTTCTAGGACATGCCGGTTTCTTCACGATGTTTTTCTTCACCGTTTTGAGAGCAGCGGTGATGAAATAAATTTGACGAAGTAATGGGCCTGGCTGGGTTTGAATCCAAAACCTACAACACAACCACTTGGCCACCACTTCGCGTAATCAAATTATCATTTGAAATTCGAAAACATGTGACATCCACACTGGGCTCGCAGGGTGGATTATGGCCCATTCCCTCTCCTAGAGAGAAGGCCTGTGTCCCAGCAGTGAGAACATTAAAAAAAAAAATGATGATATTGAATTATAGCACCTAGTAATAATTAGAGTAGTATAGCATGAAAATATATTATGTATCTATATACTTACCTATTATTTAGCCTTGTAAAAAGTTTTAATTCCATTTACAGATTTCCTAAAATATCTTTTTTTCGCTTATAACTACTCAGAACAAAAAAAACATCAAACGAAGAATAAAACAATAAACCTATACTCGTAGATACATTCTTGTAATTGCGGTTTGTTCTTTCATCTAACCGAAGTATTGTTAAAGAAACAAAATAAACAATGAAATTAACCACTTGGATAGCTCACGTTGAAGAACTTTCCTATTGTCATGAAAGAGGGAAGGAATGAGGAAGGAAAGAGGAAGGAAAATGCAATAATAACACAATTAGGATAGTTAACAGTTGGGGAGAGTCATGGCTCTTTCGTTAATTATCTTGTAATGTAACTGGCAGTCGTTTGGATGTGACTTTGATGTGATACTGTATCAAACTTGGATGTATTGATTGTTAAACTACTTCAGAAAAATTAAAGGTTAGATGACACGCTGCCGGAATTCCGATCCCGATTTCTGGCCACCGTAAACTCAGGCTTGTGGATGGCGAGTAGTGGGTAGCTCGCCGTCCGGTAGACTGGTAACAGTCGTAACTAAACCCAGTCGTCGACGGCGTGCACTGTTCCCACGCGCCTCGGGAGTTGAGTTGTTACCAATCTATAGGGATCCGACGTCTGGCTCCCAAGCTGAATCGGACGGGTGCTGCCCTTAAGCGGCTCCTGCCAAACCTTGGGGGACCAGACGCCCCCTGCCGGAGGCTCTACGCAGGAATCGTTCGGTCCATGGCCCTTTACGGGGCGCCGGTGTGGGCGCCGACGCTACAGCAGCAGCCGAGGTCCCAACTAAACGCGTGCCAGAGGGTCATGGCTATACGGGTGATCCGGGGGTACCGTACGATTTCCCGTGAAGCGGCGAGCCTCCTTGCTGGCCTGCCACCATGGGATCTGGAGGCAACAGTCCTTGCACGCATGCACGATCTGCGCATGGAAGTGCAACGCCGGGGCGAAAGTCCGCTGCCTGAGCATGTCAAGGCGTGGCGGAAAGAGCTCCGGCGGGATCTCGTGATGGTGAAATGGCGTCAGCGGCTATCGCAACCCAGTGCTGGGCACGCCATAATTATGGCGGTAATGCCCCTCCTTGAGGCGTGGCTGGAAAGAACTCACGGCGTTCTCACTTTCCGCATGACGCAGGTCCTCACCGGACATGGTAAGTTCGGGAGGTACCTGCATCGCATTCGTGCGGAAGAGACGCCCGGGTGTCGCCACTGTGTGGACCGCCCGGAGGACACGGTGGAGCACACGGTTGAGGTGTGCCCCGCTTGGGCAGAGCATCGCTGTGTCCTCGTGGGAGCGATCGGTGGCGGTGATCTCTCGCGCCGGGCCTTGGTAGAAGCCATGGTTCGGAGTGAGGAGGAGTGGCAAGCGGTCGCCTCCTTCTGCGAAGCAGTAATGCTAGCAAAGGAGGAGGCGGACCGCATAAGGCAACGGCGTTTGCGCCCCAGACGCCGCCGCGATTCCGATCCTGACTTCCGGCCACCGTAGGCGCGGGCTTGCGGACGGTGAGCATTGGGTAGCTCGCCGTCCGGTCGTCTGGTAATCGTCCGGACCAAGCCCAGTCGTCGACGGCGCGCACTGTTCCCGCGCGCCTCAAGGAGTTGTCAGCAACCGTAGGGACCCTGCAGAAGGGTTGAAGCCAATCAGGGCCATGGGTTTGTGTCTGAAAAGGAAGGCTCTGGCCCTGGTATGTATGGCGATGAAGGAACGGGGTAGGTTTTTTAGTCAGTAAGAGTCTGACACTTGTTTTCCGCTCCGCCCAAGAGCAGGACTCGTCATTGGATGATTTTTACCTACCATAAAAAAAAAAAAAAAAAAAAACCAATCTATAGGGATCCTGCAGAAGGGTCGAAGCCAACTAGGGCCAAGGGCTCGCGTCAAAAAGGAAGGCTCTGGCTCTAGTATGTGTGGCAATGTAGGAACGGGTCCCGCTCCACCCAAGGGCTGGATTCGTCATTAGATGATTTTTACTTATCATAAAAAGCCCTTATAAGATCACTTTATTATCCGCCTGTCTGTCTGTCAAGACAGTCAGTCTTTATCTCGGGCACGCGAGGAGGTGTTGAAATGAAATTAACGGTAAAAAGAGATACGGCCGTTGTGACGCAAAAAAAAAATCATAACGGCAATCTCAAGGTATTCATAATTCATAAGATACTTCCTATTGACCTAGAATTCAGAAATTTGGCACGAAGCAAAGTTATAATATAGCACAGGTATAGGAAAAATGTAGAAAATTTTGAATTTGTTATGTAATGTCACAATAAAAAAAAATACGATCCGGAAAATCCTTATTCAAACGTTTGTAAACATTATTATGTTCAGTTTGAAATTTGCTATAAGTAATATTTATTCGATCAACTTTTAAATAAAAAACAAAATCTCGACGTATTTTTGTTCCATTAAAGGCGTTTAAAGGAAAAAACCGTCTTCCCAAAGGACTTGTCAAATGTTTCGAAACGATTTCAGTTATTTCAGTATAACGGGTTTGCGGTCAAAACATTCTTAATTCAATTACAGTTTCGTACGAACAGATTTTTTGAATAAAATTTAATTACATTAAACTACGGCGCTAGGTTTTTGGTCTCACCTGAGATTACAGCTCTTAACCTGTCGAATACCCGTAGTTCGAGACATAACAGAAAGACGGTAGGTGTGCCAACGTCGGCGTTCACTTGGGGCTCAAGAATTTAAATTCGATTAAGCCAGGCCGCACACCAGGCATACAATTGTTTCTCCACAACTGTAGAGCCACATTTGAAATGCGACACAAAAAACGAACCGGTTCGATCTTGAATTATTGTAGCGCGGATGACGTCTCGCCACGAAGTGCGCCCGCTACAAATGTTTTCTCGGTGTGCGGGCTCACGTAGGAATATATGGGAGCGTTAAATGTGTCACATTTCAAATGTGGCGCTACAATTGTATGCCTGGTGTGCGGCCTGGCTAAGAAGCACAAAAAAAAAACGGGCTTAAAAACGTGATTGATAAACAATGTAGGAAAATAAAAGATGCAAAGGAAATTGCTAGGTTTGATTGATAGGATTTAGGTTCCGTACAATTAATGTTTACAATAACTCTTCCTTAAGATAGATGAATGGATTCAGGAAAGTAGGTATATTCATTTTAATTTATAAACGTAAACAATAAATCAATGTTCAAAATAGATATTTTGGCTCCTAAATTCCGTTGTTTTTTTTTGTTCTGACAGTTTGAGTTTTAGAAATTCGGTTTTAGGATTCCTTTTTTTTATGTTTTGATATATTCAATTTGGTCAGAGTTGATAATTCTCTTACATTGATGAAGTCTTAAATCACATCCTGGTAACTATGTATCATTTTTTTAAATTGCTATTAACCAGTGCTTAACTGCGATCCCAGCTGATGGTAAGCAGTGATGCAATTTATCATCATCATTTCATCATCATGTTCACAGTTGGACATAGGCCTCCCACAAGTTATCTCAGTGACCGGTACGGTGACTCCCGCAACCATACGATTCTTATGACTCTTACCAGGTAAGGTTCACCTTGTGAGAGGCCTTTCAAAGTTGAGTTCTTTCCGGTTCCATCATCAGATCGGTTCCGCGACATAATAATTTTGAATTGTCATCTGATCGACAAGCATGCAATTACAGGGAAGTGAATCAAATTTAATTTAAAAGATTTGATCACAAACATCAGGGCAGGTGAAACTAAATAAAAGCTTGTAAAATAGTTCTAAAATGGGCTATTTTTTTACTAAATAATGTTTTACCATTTTCGAATTTATATTGGGCTAAGTTTATTTGTACATAGTACAGCACCAAGGTACTTAAGCCCAAATCTCTGCAAATGTAAATCTACAAATTCGCATTGGGTAAACTAATTGTGTTAGTGAAAGTGCATTCACGATTTTATTGTTGAATGAACGTGACACGGACTAAGCTCCATCATAGTATGGACCGCGTTTTGTTTATGATTTTCACAGATATAGATATACCTAGATAACGCAAGCATCACGATCTGTATGGAAACCAAGCGTACCATTTTATGATTACCTATTATGGCGTCACAAGTACTATTTGTGATGGAAAAATTAAATTGATTCAAAGACGTCGCTGCGTACGGCATCCCCCTCACTCCTACCCCGCCTTGCCAGCACAATTCATCATCATCATCATCATCATATTTATATTTTTAACTGATGTCCGACTAGCGCTGTACACCGATGCAGACTGACCGCGAAAGTGACCACTTACGATTTTCGTACGTAAGCTAGGGACGCGAAGTAGTTGCTCTTGCGTTATCTAGGTATATCTATATCTGTGGTGATTTTAGTTTTATAGGTTCAAAATGGAAACGTTTGCTTTTATTTTACTATCACAGCTGAACTACAGGGATTACGAGCGTACAATTTTGTACAAGGTATTCTTTTATGATATAGGCGACTAAGAGATGATTTTTCGAAATGTAACCTAACAGAATTAAAAGGGGAGATACAGTATGGATGTTTTAGCTCGGTGAGTCTGAAGTTAGGTTCTGCGAACATTAGCAAATGTGCACTCGTATAAAAATAAGGGTTTAAAAAAATGCCAATAACAGTTCGCAAAGCCTAACTTCAGACTCGTCTAGTTAGAATGGCCGTAAGGTATAAAGATTGTATGTATAATTCTTTTTTTACTAATTTGTGCACCTATAACATGCGACGTGCCTGCGTCAACCTAAACTTAACCTACCTTCGTAAATAGTGCTCAAATTGCCGGAATTGAATTCCCACGAACAGGACAAGCGATGAAAATTTCGGTACGGAATGATGCGTTTTAAACCGATTATTGGAGAGACCGAATCACGATTCGATTATCTGCATACGTTGGCATTGCGCTTGCGAGAAGTGCCGTAGTCGGTCCACTGCCTACGGTAATGATCTGTCGGGTAAATCTGGTTTAACACACCGGTAAAATCCGTTGGATATTTCAAGGAATTTTGTTGGAGACTAGTTTTGGTAAACTTGTTGCAACTAATGTAGCATGACGGTTTTTCGTAGACAAGTAATAAAAATAATTATTATGAAGTGGATCCACTAGTTTTTGCCAGCAGGGTGTAGAAGTTCGCTAAGAACGGATGTTACAAAGGGGTAAACCGACTTTCACGTGGGCGATTCCACTAATGGAAGCGTGTCTTTATCAATATATATATAAAAATCAATGCCACTTTTCCATGTCATTTTATAACTCAAGAACAGGCTCACCTGTCCAAACCAAATGTTTAGGCTTTGTTTAGACTTTATAGTAGATGGTTTATGTGAAGTTTGCACAAAATCGGTCGATGCAGTAAATGAAGATTTATCACATTCTTCCATTGCCGGGAGCGAAGCCGCGGGCAATAGGTATGTTTTTTTACTTCTTCACACTCAAACGGATAAACAGTTTTGGATGAAATTTGGTGAAAGAGTAGACCTTGTCCTGGAATAACTTGTAAATTTTTTTATTACGTCATTATGTTCCTTTGGAACCATTTTCTACTTACAAAAGGGTGAAGTCATCACAGCTGCAAGTAGTCTAAGATATAACAAATAAAACAAAACTGAACAGTACTTTATTCTAGCAATTATGTTTTACAAACAGTAGAACGAAACCATTTTAGAACCTTAATATCAGTTTAGATAAAATCTATCTGCTGGAAATCCTGTTATTGTAAAATCAAGACCATTCATAAAATAGCTTTTGTACTCCATGAAGTGTGACTATTAGTAACGTACCGCTGAGTAGAAATGTGTGTTTGTATCGGAAATATGTCGAGCAGAAATAAGAAGCAAAGTGCACTGCATTAGCCGTTACTAATGCAATTCCCATGTCTGCTAATAAAATGAAGTTGTGATTCTTTCATGATATAGCTCAGGAAATATACGTGGGGGTAATTAGTGACACATTTATGTTGACTGGAAGTGGAAGAATATAACTGACATCTGCCAGCTTTGATTCAAATATTTATTCAAATTTCATGTAAAATTCGCTCCATATTTCGATAGAGATATAGAGTATAGTACAATTTGATACAAGTGGAGAAAAGTTGTCATTGCAACCGAGGAGGAAGGTAAAAGCAACTCAGAAGTAGATTTTAGTTAATAAATGCTGACACGTCCTCCGCTCAAGAGTAGTTCTTCTTTTTCTTTTCGTGTCGATTTGACTCAAATTTTGACCGACCAATATTTAGCCACCTGGACAGATATTTCGTTGACTCAAGAGTAAGTAAAATTGAGATAGAGTGAAATAAAAAAAAAACATAGGCTACTTTTTATGTGGTTTCGATTTCGAATCAGCATTAACCGACATTTATACGAACAAAACCGTTGGCAGAAGTTAGTTGGTAACAAAATTGTAATGTTTAATTAAGACAGAAATTTGCCGCTCATTAACTTTCCTAGCCATGATTCGTTAAACCGAAATTAGCAAGAAAACTGAAGAGTTTCACATTTCCGAAAGTTTCTTTTTACAATGAAATTTGATCTACTTGTTTTACTTCTGTTTTTAGTTAATCAGCATTTTCTAAGATAAAACGATGATATTGATACATTAATTGTTATGCTTTAACAATTTTATTATTGTACACTTTTCTTTTTTTAATGTGACATTGTCTTTTGTTAGGTTCGAGTCCTATTAGATCTTTTTTTTGTGTTCAGGAAAAACCTATGTATTTGTGAAATAATTTGAATTTTGATTTGTTTAGAAATGCCAACCTCTATATACTTCTGTCAATGAAACTTTTACGCTATCTGATGGGTAAATCGAAAATTTTAGCAGCCTTTTTAAGTGTGCGTGGAATGTTTGTCATATGATACGATGGATCGTACTATACCTAGGTCAACAGGACTTTGTTGACCTACGTGTAGTAGTAGTGGTAGGTAGTAGGGCGTGTATCTTCAGGCTGTGTTGAACTTTGTGCAAAGCAGCATCGTATTGCAAACACTCGCTATGCGTTTGATGTGAGCAGACAGTGTGCGTTTTGTTTATGAAAGTGCGTTCTCAAAGAAAACGTAAGCAAAAAAATTGTACCTTTCAGTATTTAGCAACACGATATGCAGACACGTGTTAGGTGTGTGATGATGTGACAATGTGCATTTACTTCAAAAGTATGTGACTCACGATGTGAGTTTAAATAGCTTAAAAAAAATTTACACATCTGTTTCGTTATTTAAAAAAGATCCTGAAACTTAGAAGAGCGAAGACTCAGTACTCTTAAACTGTTAGACAGACTGTAAACAGTAAACTGATTGACTCTAAGTACCATTTCTGTACTTTATTTCTTTAATTTTTTCTTGTATTTATTATATACACAGTCATGTAATCCGCATTTTAAAATATTTTCTTAAAATACAAATCATATAAAAATATATAAAATAGTAGTTCGTCGGTGTCGGGTGTCCAAGCCATCGGTGGTTAGGGCCCCAGAAACAGGAACCACCTCACAATACGAGCCGTCTCGAATTTTTAAAATATTATTTTGTTGTATCGAATAAATTTTATTCTATTCTATTGAAGAACAACTGATGAAACACATGTGTATTTCAGCCAATTCAAAGTGGGGGAAATCTTTATTGTAATAACAAATATCCGTAAAATGCATTGTATTGTGACAAATAGACTCTAACAGAATTACATAATTTAATTCCGCCTAGCCCGTTCCATAATCGGACCACCAGACGTACGGCATTGCGCCACCGGTACATGGTGGATATCCCACATATACGTACAAAACGTTTTGGGAACACATTCATTATGCGTACAGCCAAGGAGTGGAATTCCTTGCCGGAGTCGGTGTTTCCTGATAGCTACAATCCGGGTATCTTTAAGTCAAGAGTGAATAGGTTACTTCTAGGTAAGCGCGTTCCATCGTCGACTGCATCGTCGCTTTCCATCAGGTGAGATAGTGGTCAAGCGCGAACCTATAATCAATAAAAAAAAAAAAAAAAAAAACAGACTTTAATAGACACTGACATAAAACAGAATTACTCATGAGTTAGCGATTAAGACAAACTACTTAGCTCACTAGTTAAACACCGAATCATCAAAGACACATTAATGTATTCCCCGTATCTAAGACATCTATTTAACATCAATTACTTTTATCACATAAGCAGTTCTGAGTAATACGAGTCACAACTTCACAAAGATAAGTACCACTTCGGAGTTGAGTTTGTACTTGAAACATTTATGCTAGCGCGCGCTACAAAGTAGTCTCATACTGTTTATATTTAAATGGAGTAATTGAACGAGATGGAGCCCAGGTACGGATGAAGTAAGTTCTTGTAATCCTTTATTGTTTTCGGATTGTCAATTAAATTGTCAATTTTGAGTTAGGTAAGGTTTGTTAGGTTTGAATCAATCTCTACAAGCTGATGCGGGCTGCTTTGCCCGCGTATAATAGAAATTTATCCCAAGGAAACCTACTCCCTCCATGTGACTAAGGGATAAGCAGTGTCTTAAAGTCGTGGGCAGTATATTGGATTTAGTACACACGAAGGTTGCTAAGTTTTAGTCCCGATCATAGTAAAGGATTCATATAATTAACTCCCGAATGCAGTAAGGGAGTTAATACATAGTATATATAGATAAATTTTTTTTATGGTAGGTAAAAATCATCCAATGACGAATCCCGCCCTTGGGCGGAGCGGGAAACAGTCTCAGACTCTTACTGACTAAACCACCTACCCCGTTCCTACGTCGCCATCTATACCAGGGCTAAAACCTGCCTTTCAGACACGGACCTATGGCCCCAGTTGGCTTCGACCCTTCTGCAGGGTCCCTACGATTTGCTGACAACTCCTTGAGACGCGCGGGAACAGTGCGCGTCGTCGACAACTGGGCTTGGTCTGGAAGATTACCAAACGACCGGACGGCTACCCATTGCTCGCCGTCCGCAAGCCCGCGCCTACGGTGGCCGGAAATCGGGATCAGAATCCCGGCGGCGCTGGGGCGTGAGCGCCGTTACCTTATGCGGTCGGCCTCCTCCTCCAATGCTAGCATTACTGCTTCGCAGAAGGAGGCGACCGCGTGCCACTACTCCTATACATACTATATATGCAAATTATATAATTCCACATTGGGGAACATCTGAAAGGGAAGCTGGAGAACACAGGTGTTAATTACTCAGTAAAAGTCTGACAGACCTCGCCCCTCCGCTTGGAAATTTTCTGACTTCAAAAAAAAATATGTTAAAGTTAAAATTCTGCAGTTTTTAGTGTAAGTTATTAGATTATTATTTGCAGTGTTGAAGCGTTTGAAGATTAATTTGTCTACAAATAGCTATACAAACTAATTATTCATCTTAGCATTTCTAATTAAGTATAAAGCTTGTAATTAATCAAATCATCAAATTACACGAGACACGTATCACCTAATAATCCCTAAGATAACTAACAAACTAATTATTATTGATACGAGTATCTTATGCTAACATGACTCTTCATGATATTTGTGTAGGCTGACGGCCTCTCGAAGCTAAGCAAACTCATTTATCCTCGGTTTGCCGCTGCTAGAACCGTGGCCTCCCCACCAATGTGTTTTATTTACTTACTAACTGTCTCCCGTTGTTTTTTTTTTGGTTATTGCTCTGCTCTTTTTAGTTTTAGTATGGCATTATAATTATAATTAATCTTCAACCTTCTTTGTTAAATGGGCTATCCAATACCAAAAGATTTTTTTTTAAAGTTGATCTAGTGTTTTCTGAGAATAGACCCTTTAGGTAAATATTCAAATAATTCTTCAGCTTTATAATATTAAAACCATAGATATATCAAACAATTAAAACTAACGACCTCAGGTTCGCACAGTTTTACAAATCCTTTAAATTCTCAGATTTTTCTTTACTATACTATGTTTGAAGGGTAATAGAGGGTGAAGTCCCACATATCTTCGTTGAAAAGGTAGGGTTCTCTGACCAGACACGTGTTTTCTGGTGGGCAACTGCCCATGATTTTGGGTTGTCGTATACATTCAAATCGCACGGAGATCTCTAATCGCGCGATGCAAGATTCTTATATGTATCTTTTATAGATTTTCTTTGTAAAGTCAACCAAATGTGCATTTTGCCGGCCAATTTTCTACTAAAACTACTTCCCTCTCAATCACGTCTCTGTCGATGTAACCTAGGTATTAACTTCTACATCCTTCCTATCTATTAAGTCCCTATTAATCCACGAGCCTTTTACTAACGACACATAGACTGTCCACTTCAATGTGGCTCAAAGCTCAGTAATAAGATTAAATTACCTTTCTGCTCTCAAACACAATGGGAAGAAAATTAGAAAAGATAAAAGGCTCTTTGCTAATGAGACAATAAAACATACAAGCTCGCAATATGTTCATATAGCATTTAATGCTTGTCGTAGCAAATTATTACAAAAGAATGCATGTTTATTTTGTCGTATCTCTCATGTAAATACGGCTTTTTGATTAATCTTTGTGGAGGTGCCTTTGTAGGAAACAAAGAAGTCTACAACAATGGTATTAACCGTTGAATGGGGGCGCTTTTTTAGGAAATTACTGACGCGTTTGTGCTATTATTAAGGTTAAAAGTGGCTAACAATTAGTAGTTTGATTTTAACCTTTCAACCCTGTAATTACAAACACAATTAAAGAACAGGTGTGCGAACGCCGGCGTTCGCTTCGGGCTTGATGAATTAAAATCTTGTAATGTCTAAAGATTGGGTTGTTGTAAAATTGGCCGTTATTGCTGTATGTCTGACAGTGTGTCTGTCTGTATTATTCACAAACAAGTGAAGCGATTTGAATGCGGTTGTTTTTGGTTTAGAAACACTTTTTTATCAAAATTGTTTCAGCTATTTTCAATTTATAAGCGATGCAATTGGGAATGAACAACCGAAATTTGCAAATATGGTCAAGTTGGGTTCCGAGTGATATCGGACCGATGACATTCGAGGTAATAAATTCATTTTAAACGTCAAATTTGTTAGTTAATTTAATTATCTACATAAAACAGTTGACCCGGTAAATTTCGTACCAGTTATGCCAAATATTAGTAACAGTTTATGAATATTGAGATAATTGTTTTTTTTTTAAAATGAATTTTTCCATATTATCTTTTTTTTCCATAGTTCTCGAATTTTAGCGAGACTAACGAACCGCTATTTATTTTTTCACTAAGTCACAGCCATATTTTGTTCCGAAACTTTAAGAACTATAATGTTGAAACTTGGTAAGTAGGTGTAGTAAAAAAGTGTAAAAATCTTAATATGATTTCTGAATCACATTAAGATAGAAAAAAATAACAATGCATTTTGGGGATTCCCTATACTTAAAACTGAAACTCAAATTTTTTTTGCATCGAATTCATACATCTTTAAAAATGATATTGAAGTTTTTAATATAATTTTTTTTTTCTAAACTAAATAGTTTGCGCGAGAGTTTAGCTCCAAAGTGGTAAAATGTCCCTTGCCCAAAAATAGAATTAATTAAATTGACATTATGTGATTTCTAATCTACAAGACAACTTTTTAAAACCTTATTAGAAATCGCAGCACGACGATTCAAAATCGTGTCACGTTTCTTTTTCCTTTAGGTGAGAGCTAAGCTTTAGACGACTGAATGCTTGATACATTAAACTCTTAGCAAGAACCACAGGTACCCGCTGAATTAAATTGGAAAACCTTTAATGGGTTTAAGTAAGAAGTGACTTCGGGAAATGTTTATTTGTTGGGTTAAACTGTGGTCGGATTTAACTGTTAAGAGCTCCAATGCGAGATACATTTTCATTATTTTTCAAACCTTGTAAGAATGCTACTTTATCTATATATATAGAGATATGGTACAGAGATAAAGTATACAGATCTCTATACAGAGATAAAGTGTAAAGTATAGAAGATAGATCGTTTCAGCTGAAAGACGTCTACTGCTGGACAAAGTCCTCCCCCAATTATCACCATCTCGCATCCATCATATAACCGCAACCCTTGCCAGGTCATCGGATCACCTTGTTGGAGGTCTTCCAACGCTGCGTTTTTGGGTACGCAGTCACTCCAGAACCTTTCGATACATGCTTATGCCACTACAAAGGCCTATATTTTTTGCTTTCACGCAGGCGATGCCGGTGACAAAAGCCAGTTTATTTATACTTTTATCCCCGCATCAAAACGCCTTGCATTTTCCATCATGTGTGCGGTACTGCGGTAGACATCAAAGGAGCGGCGCGGCAGTGGGTTACGTACGCTTACTAACGCGACACTAGGCCAGCGCTTCTCTAGGATTCCATATTTATTCATTTTTACAAGCTTTTATTTAGTTTCACCTGTCCCGTTGTCTGTCGTTCTGTAATCAAATCTTGCAACTTAAATTTGATCCACATCCCGGTTGCCGATTGAGCTGAAATTTGGTATACACGTTTAGTTCGGATGACAATGCAATATTATGATGACATGGAGCTGATCTGATGATGGAATCGCGAGGTAGCCATAGGAACTCTGTAATTAAACGGCACAACCACGTCGAGTTTGGGCTCGTGTGAATCGTCTTGACGAGTTTTATTTATATAAGTATAGACCACCGCTATAAAAGCTTGTTATGAAAAAAAATATTTTCATTGAAAACTTGTTATAGTACTACAATAATGGTTACTTGATAAACTTTTTTATTTTTTTTTATTTTAAAATTGCAATTAACTAGTACTTGACTGCGATCCCACCTGATGGTAAGTAGTGATGCAATCGTTGATGGTAAGGCGCACTAGTTTATTAAGAGCCTATTCACTCTAGCCTTTAAGACACCTAAATTATAATCGGACGGAAAGACTGCAGCCGGCAAACAGTTCCAGTCCCTCGATGTACGCGGTATAAACGACGAGACAAAACGCTTAGTCCGGGCCGCAGGTGTCTCAACAACGTAGGGGTGGATATTTGCCGTACGCCGGGATGTCCGAAGGTAAAATTGGGATGGCGGAATCAAATCGTGCAATTCCTGCGCACACTCTCCAAAATCCATCCTGTAGAAAACCGCAGCAAGGCTGGCTACTCTGCGCCTGTGCTCGAGGCTTTGAAGATTGGACTCAACCAAATCTGGATCACAAAACTTCTAGCTTTTGCCCATGCGACAATCGAAAATAATATTACAGGAACGTAGGTACTATAATGCAATTTAAGTCCTACTTATGGTAGGTTATCATCAAATGATTTGTTACGTTTTGAAAAATAACTTGAGTAGGCGTAAACGTAAGGATCGCATTAAAAGCAAAGAAATAGTTACAATACCAACTATTAACTGTAGTCAAAATTGATTTGTATTGATTTTGAGAATTGTATTATCTACACTAATGTAATAAAGAGGTAAAGTGTTTTTTTATTTTTTTTTGTTTGTAGGAGGTAATCTCTGGAACTGCTGGTCCGATTGGAAAAATTTTAGCAACAATAGAAAGCTGCTTTACTCCTGAGTGACATAGGCTATATTTTATGTACGCGGGCGAAGCCACGGACAAAAGCTATAGTATATATACTCGTAGTATAGTTTAGTCGTATATTAGTATTCGACAACTCCACACGTCCACACGTCGTTGAGGTTTTTTAAGTTGTCGAATATCACATAACGTCGTCTAGTCGCAAGCTAAGCAGAGCTTGTGTTATGCGTACTAGACTATTGATAAACTTCCTTATATATTCATAAATACATATTATAGACAAATTACACCCAGACAAAGAACAAATGATCATTGTTCATCACACCAACATTTATCCTGGGTGGGAATCGAACCCACGACCTTCAGCATAGCAGTCAGGGTCGCTAACTACTAGACTGATAGGCGTGTCAGCTAGAGTAGTAGAAGTTAGTTACCATTTCAACACTTTACAAAATCTTTCCGCAAAACAGATACACAAAAATGATTTAAAGGTTGCTTTGTCAATCAGTAAAGTTTCCTTTGATTCGTATAAATCATTTCAACTTGAACAAATAAAAAGTTTTATTGAAGAGCTTACGTTATGCGACGGCTCCAAGTTAATTTGTTTGAAGTAAAAGCGAGATCTGACAAAGTTAAATTATGTTGGGCGAGATACCGGGAAATTTAAGGTGTTAACACTGTTATTTCTTATCAGTACGGCGCCGGAGTTGAGAAGTTATGGTTGATAACAACCATGATAAGAAAGAAGAAAGGTAAAATAAAAGGTAAAATTATCCATGTCCCGCTCTTGGTGGCCGCGTGGGGGTCTGTATGACTTTTACTGACTAAAAACTCTCTTCCTTTTTTGCATTCGTTCTAGTACCCCAGGGTTCACTTTTACACAACCTGTAGCCCTAGACTTCGACCCTGCTGGTCCCCAATGGATAAGGATGATGATAAGATATTGGTAGTTTGTGGTAGTAAAAAATATTATAAAATGCAATAATCTTCTCGGCTGAAATTTCGATCTGAACAGAGATTATTCAAGGGCGCAGGAACGCAAGCAAGGACAACGAAAACAAAGTAAGAAAGGCAAAAATGAGCGCGACATCGGATGCACTCTCTGAAAAAACTCACAGACAGAGTGAAAAAACTCATAGAGAGAGTGAAAGAACTCATAGAGAGAGTAAACGAACTCATATAGAGAGTGAAAGAACTCATAGAGAGAGTAAAAGAACTCATAGAGAGAGTGAAAGAACTCATAGAGAGAGTATAAAAACTCATAGAGAAATTGAAAGAACTCATAGAGAAAGTAAAAGAACTCATAGTCCGATGAGACGGTAATCCGACGAGCGAGCAGAGACAGCTTTCTGAGGTCCGGGAGTATCACACTACCTACTTCTAAATTCCAGGTAGCTAAAGAGTTATTCCTAATAGAAAATCCACTTTTTGCCCGCCCCGGGAATCGAACTTAGGACTAACGTTCAGCAGTCATGTTCACGACCACGAGACTAAAGCTTAGAAAAAACCATATTAAGTGAGTAAATAAAGTGACCACATTACGTGGCTTGAATGTATTTTTTTTCTGTTAAAGTTAAAGACAGATGTTACAATTGACTCACAAAATTCATACCAAATAAACAAACAAGTAAAGTAACTGACACTAAAAGCTTTCAAAGAAGATTACTCATTCGCACAATTGCTTTACCATTGCATGTTAACACCTTAAATTTACGGTTATACGAAATGTACCGTAGCAACCATTAAGAGCATACATAAATGTTTACTGAACTACTTTCACCGATTTTAAGTTTCCAACTCCATTTCTTGCTACAGTCATAATTAATATTCGTAGACCGCCTACGCCGTAGCATACTGGCGTAGCACCCTCTACGGCGTAGCATTAAATCATAGTCGATGGTGTAAACGGGTAAAAATATTGCCCCATTAAGTTTAAAGGAGTTCTTGGGAACAACTCGTAATCAGCATGGTTCATGTTGTTCCTAAGTAAAGGACGGTAATAATTACTGCTCATAAATTAGAGGCACTCAGCGGAAACGTTTGTCATTAATTTTATTTTTCCTTTTGTTGAAATAGGTTGTATTTTGTTGAAACCAAATAAATGCCTAGTGTTTTAAGTGCGTGTTGAGCTTAAGCAGTCTTTAAGATTACGATGTCTAGATTTTAAGTAAGGAATAAGGTATGTTGCGCAAAATTCAAATAGATAAGTATTATTTTGATGGGAGCCCTGAGATGTTTTCGGACCAATAAATTAGACCAATTTCATCAGATCTAGAAAAAGGAAACGCAGGAAGCAAAAAAAACACAGCAGATATATAAAAAAGCAAGGGTACAACCGCTTTCTCTGTGTTCTACCTCTATACCTATGAAACTTAAGTTTTTATCTCTATGTTCGTATGACACTTAAGTTTTTTTAATTGTAGATGGTTTCGCGCTTGACCGCTATCTCACCTGCCTCCCTAGTCAAGTTACAATCGTATCGTTTAAAGTCAGCGCTTGTAGTTAACCACGTCCCCAGTCTTGTCTAGGGGGGCTGTTGGAAAGCGACAATGCGGTTGATGATGGTGCCCGCTTGCCTAGACACTTTTTTATAGCAGAATTTTGTATTTCTCAAACGAAGCTACTAATAAAATATGGATAAAGTCAGATCAATCACACCGTACGTAGTCATATTTAGAAAAGAAAAAAAAAGATAAGCAAAATTGCTTTAACAATAGCTCATTGTACTTTTCTCTGCGATGATTTAAGATCTCATTATTTTCGTAATATATACATACCACGAGACAAAGCAACTGAATAAAAGACTTCTATAACCTAAAACCTTGTAGTACTTGATTTATAATAGGCACCACATATAATAAACTAGCGACCCGTCCCAGCTTCGCACGGGTGCAAAGGTGATATATTATAGCTATAAACCTTCCTCTTAAATTACTCTATCTATTAAAAAAAACCACATCAAAATCCGTTGCGAAGTTTCAAAGATTTAAGCATACAAAGGGACATAGGGACAGAGAAAGCGACTTTGTTTTATACTATGTAGTGATTTACAATTTGACTACAATAAAGTGAAATTATTTCTTTTTTAAAGCATTACCTAAGTGCAACTAAGTAAAATTTGTTTGTGAGAACTAAAATTATAATTTAATTCTTTAATTAAAAGGGATGTTTCATTATCATGTTGTTTATAGTAATAAAATATATTTTTTTATTAATAATATACTAGCTTTTGCCCTTGGAATCGTTCACGGCACCGGAAAAAATGTGATAACCGCTCGACCGATTTTGTGCAAACTTCACCAACCATCTACTAAATAGTCCAAAAAGCCTAAACATTTGGTTTGGATAGGTGAGCCCGTTCTTGAATTATTAATATAGTTATAGTTTTTTATTTGTTAGGGATAGATTTTAATTTTATAAATAAACAAAAATATAAATCTTCCCTCTTTATAATATTAAGTATAGACCTCTGGCAAACAAAACAATATACTTTCAGCGTGGGTGATAAACTGTATCATAAATCTTTTGGAAGTTGACAATAATTTTGATGTACTGTTAGCAATATCTCGGCGAACTCATCGCGAGACCAATTTGCGAGGACGCACCTGCGCCCGATTGAGATCAAACAAGCTACCGTAAGCCCCGAACACACCGTCTTGAGTTACTGGCCTACTTATCCCCGCATAAAGGTAATACTAGATGCTTGTCATCGCTAGTGTGATGTAAAAGTCAGCTGTAAGAAAGTGACGGCCTTCTTTTGAGGGAGGTACTCCGAATTATGTAAGATTCTGTAACGTCACACTATTTTTTGGGTGGAAATTCATAAAATTTCTTCTCTGGTTTATGCAGCGGTGTGTCTTTATTTACCCTTCGTGTTCTAAGGCCGCGGTTACTCTTTCGAACAATACCCTCATTAAACAAATACACGGAAATGCAAATTAAAAAAGAAAACACAGAATAGTTCTGTGTATGACCGCTTAAAGTATGTGTCTACTTACCAATAATAGCTTCGAACGTCAATGTTGATCTGAAACAAAGAAAAGCCACTATTAAATTTTATATAATTAATATTTGCAAATTACAATACCAACACTATATACAAGTTTACAATACCCTATTATTAAAGAACCCACATCCATTGAGATGTTAAAAGTTGCAGAAAACTAACACAAGCATTAAAGGAGGATAACGCATACAAAATGTGATTGTAAATTTCAGAGAACCTCCTCAAAATATAAGACTATAAATGTTCATGTTCTCCTAAGCACGATGCCGGAGACTCTTCAAATCTTTTTTGATTTCTGTACCTATATTTCTTTGGGTATCCACTCACTTATGTAAACTGCATACATACAATAACTCCCACAATACGTAAAACTAAGTCGAAAAAAATTATAAATGATGCTCGTTCAGCTCACTGCGCCCTAGCTCATACAAAAGAATAGTTTCCATACTTTTTACATCTACTGCGGGTAACACATCTGCAAGCAAAAAGATTTGCAGACACCGACAAATTATGAGCATAAAAGTGAGAGATTGTGGATGATATTCTTGCATTTATTTTTGTAGAAAAAACTGTTGGGTTCGTAATTGTAGAAGTTAGATTTTTATTTGTTTTTTTTAGCCTTTGCTGATGCTCATCTCGTGAAGCTGGATAGGTAGGTTAACTTCTTCAAGTCTCTTGAAACATTATTCTCCGTGCTGCCTATATTTTTTCTTTAATTTGACTAATCAAGTGTTAGGCGTTGATCAGACTAAACATATGATTTTCGGCCGCTGATTGAGAGGAGATCAGGCGTTACGCAGTTTATAACTTTACTAGCTTCTGCCCGCTACTTTGTCCGCGGAAAATTTCTTGTTTTAACATTTTTAACTCTGTTCCTATACAATTTCTCGAGATAAAAAAACAAACTTTACTTCTTTATTATATTATTCATTATCATAAAATATAGCCTATGACACTCAGAAATTAAGCAGCTTTCTATCAGTGAAAAAATTTTTGCAATCGAACCAGTACTTCCAGAGATTACCTCCTACAAACAAAAAAACAAACTTTACTTCTTTATTATTTTAGTGTAGACTAGTGTAGATGTAGTGCGTTGTCGTTGATTGTCGGTGGCGGATTAATATACTATGCGTAGTAAGCTTACCTTGTTCACACAAATAACAAATTTTAGACTATAGCGTGTTGTCGGCTGTCCACGAACATACTAGGGCTGATATAGAGCATATTCCAGCTAGCGCCGGCATTACGTTTGGTTTAAACAATGTGTCTTACTATTGACTAGCATCTGCTAGAGGCTTCAAGTGGAAGAAAGTAGGTTTCTCCGTAAAAAACTTTAGACCCCCGTTCCATCTCTCTAGAGGGTGAATTTTGCCGAAACTTATCTTACGTTTATATCATTATTTCGTTGCTCCAAGCGAACACCGGCGTTCGCATACCTATTGTTCTTTAATTGTGTCTGTAATTACAAGATCTAAAGGTTAAAGGAAGCCTTGTGTAGAAGTTCACGCTTATAGACCATGCTCATACTACTACGGTTATAATTTTGGCCATGCATTAATATGTCAGTAGATCAGTTTCTCCTTTTATATAGTACTAGCTTTTGTCCGCGGCTTCGCCCGCGTACATAAAATATAGCCTATGTCAGTCAGGAGTAAAGCAGCTTTCTATTGTTGCTAAAATTTTTCCAATCGGACCAGTAGTTCCGAAGATTATCTCCTACAAACAAAAAAACAAACTAACAAAAAAACAAACTTTACCTCTTTATTATATTAGTATAGATATATATACATAATATAGTGTAGATAGTGTAGACTAGCTTCTGCCCGCGACTTCGTCCGCGGAAAATTTGTGAGACAAAAGTTGTGATAGCTCGGTTAATATCCATGTTATATAAATAATTTATAGCCTATGTCACTCAGGAGTAAAGCAGCTTTCTATTATAGCTTCAATTTTTAATCGAACCATTGGTTCCAGAGATTACCTCCTACAAACAAAAAAACAAACTTTACCTCTTTATTATATTAGTGTAGATAAAATTGCGGTCTAGATTACAGTGGTTCTTACATTGTAACTTCAAATTGGATGACCCTTTAAATAAACGCTTCAAAGAGATGCACATCGGTCAAAGACCCGTAGTTCTTTCAACTTGCTCTCAGTTCACGAACTCCCTTTGAGCATTTCAAGTGTACATATTACTTAAAGTAGCTAACATTCCATTATGAGCGCTCATATCTTTTATTATGACCTTCGCTGTGTTCACCTTTTATTGGCTCACTCTTGTTTGCACGTTAATTACCTTTGGAGTAATTATGAGGTACATTTGGAAGGTACTTGTCGTCAAAAACATTTTCCGCTTTTAATGACCTTGAAATGTTTAAAAGCGGTTTGGTTACAAATGTGTAGGTTCTTACTTTGTAATGCCAGTAGGAATATAGTAATTACAATAAAATATGAATGTTTTTAGGTAAAAGTCTTTCTGCTCTCACGTCAGTTAAAGCGGAAGAAATTAAATCAGTTGATGATTCCCAGCAAACCCATGACCTCATATTTTAAACTTTACTCTTTATAATTTACTAAAGATATCGAATGGATGTTAAAAAGTCGTGAATTTGAAAAACTTCCACTATTTATATGGAATAACAAAGTAAAGCGGAGGCAGCGCTGCAATGCTGCACGCTGCTGCACGTTGCAATGTAATTAAAATATCAAATTTTATGTTAGCATAGCATCAGTCTGCTAATATTCCCACTGTTAGGACTCAGGTCTCCTCTCTAAGAGAGTGAATGGCCATAATCTATCACGAGGGCTAAGTACGGGTTGAATTGTCTACACTATATAATATAATAAAGAGGTAAAGTTTGTTTTTTTGTTAGTTTGTTTTTTTGTTTGTAGGGGGTAATCTCTGGAACTACTGGTCCGATTGGAAAAATTTTAGCAACAAAAGAAAGCTGCTTTACTCCTGAGTGACATAGGCTATATTTAATGCACGCGGGCGAAGCCGCTGACAAAAGCTAGAATGTTATATTAGCGTTACTTCGATATTATTTAAGTTTTGTAATACTACTATTTTTATACGAGTACGATACTTATGCAAAAGTTACAGTCAGTAGATGAGTAGTTTAACCTTTCGACTTCGGTAATTACAGATATAATTAAAGAACAATACCTAGGTGTGCGTTCGCTTGGGGCTCAAAAGTTTAATCTGGTTTTATTATATACTAGCTTTTGTCGTCGGCTTCGTCCGCGTACATAAAATATAGCCTAAAGCAGCTTTCTATTGTTGGTAAAAATTTTCCAATCGGACCAGTAGTTCCAGAGACCTCCTACAAACAAAAAAACAAACTTTACCTCTTTATTATATTCGTGTAGATGTAGATAAGTTTAACCTGGAACGGTCGTATTTGCTACCAAACTATTTAGTAATTTACTTCGAGTATTCGAAAAAGCTCCTTTTGCTATCTCATATTACAACCTTAAAAACTATGTCAACGTGAGTAAAGCGAAATCACATCCATTTGCGGAAAGTGTGACTTCATCACTTCAAGTAAGGAGACTCTTCAGCTCAGAACGTAGTAGAAGCTTTAATGCATTTTCTACTGAGACTGTAAACTAACACCACCATTTTATTCTCTAGTAGGAAGTCATAAAAGATTAGATTTAGTATGTTTGTGTTAGATGACAATCAGAGAAATAAGGTGAGTAATATAGTATTATGTTATTATATCTATATATATAAAAGGAGAAACTGACTGACTGATATATCAACGCACAGCCAAAACTACTGGGCCTAGGAGCGTGAAATTTTGCACAAGGCTTCCTCTTATGACGTAAGCGAACACTAAGAAAGGGTTTTTCTAAATTCAGTTCCTAAAGGGATGTAATGGGGATCTAAAGTTTGTATGGAAAACTATACTTTCATGCGGACGAAGCCACTGGCAGAAGGCTAGTGTAATAATATGACTGGCCTGTCAGTTTAGTAGTTAGTGTGATGATATTTGTCGGAGCGTTCTCGGAACAGAGATCAGTAAACATTGATGATCGAAGCTAGTACACATAACACAAGCTTTGCGTAGCTTGAGACTAGACGGCGCTGGGCGACAGTTGTTAAATAAAAAAATATCTATTTAGAGGGTACAAAGTCCTGCAAACCTCAGTTGAAAAGGGATGATCCTCCAATCAAAATGATGTTGTATTTAGTTCAGGCTTATATAAAAAACTGCCATCGTATCCACAGATTTAAGTTTGTGTATAAGTTGTATTACTTTTTTGGAGTTTAGTAAAGTTTATTCTCTTCTACGAGTACAACATGTAACTGAACTAAGGCACACCTCTATACATCCCAATTATAATGTTTAGGTACTGTTTGTAATGGTATCTACATAGTTAATTCTTAACGAATAATAATTGAATTAACAGACACTTCTTGACCATCTGAGTTCATTATTCCTTGTACTCGAAACGAAAACTTCAAAGGATTGGTTTGGCGCTGCGCTGCAGGGTTTAAACGATTTTTTTTAAAGTGATCAGGCAGAAGTGACCGCGGTAGTATGGTTTTTTTTTTAATGGTGGGTAAAAATCAGTGTCAGACTCTTACTGACTAAACACGCCACCCTGTTCCTTTTTTGCTCTTCGCACTGGAGCCAAGCCTTCCTTTCAGAATGAGACCCTGGGCCCCAGCAGGCTTCAACCCTTTTGCAGAGTACCTACGACTGCGATAGTAATTCAGGTCGAGTGTTATATTTATTTTATGTACATATCGTGATACAATACTTTGTTTTATTTAGATACAGACAGCACAGTGTGTTATCATATACAAAAAGAGACATTGCATCCACAAGCTTTAATATCTACTAATATTTCCGACCTGCTGGTAAAACAAAGTCTTGCAAAAGGGGTACCAGGCGCACAGGTTACTAAAGGAGTAATAAAGTAACGTATTTCATAAAGAGGACACTAACAACACCCTTCAATATTTTAGGAGTTAAAAATAACCATTGAAAAACCAAACGCAGTCCACACAAGCCAAACTCTGCGACACGACGCATAATTCCACGGCCCCATCAATAGCGTCACACGAATCAATAGTCCGCGATACGGTATCAAAGCATTCAATAGACCTATCAAATGGATGACCATTACCTTTGTGATGCGGCTTTCAACCACTTCTGCGGTGCCTCACTCCGGCTAATTAGTTGCCAATTCGACTGAATGCACCCCCCAGGCCACCAATCTCGGGTTACGTGGAACAACGTTCATTATATGAGCGCAGGATGTGAACGGATTTTCAGTCATTTGAGACAGGTGTTGGGTACGGTGTATTGTTGTGTTATGCATTGTTGGAACACTAATTTGGTGGTTACCTTTTTGAGGTTGCGGTGTGATACAGGAAGCTTTATATGTCCGTGTTTATAAGGTAGATTTAAATTCAGTTGTGTAATTATGAACTTTTCGTTATTATGTGTGTCTCTTTGATTCCATGCTAAGCTTATCTAAAATATTGCAGTAAAATTGCTCTTTATACGTATTTCTATAGATATTTGTTCCTATTCAAAGATACTTCTTACACATCTACTTTTTATCAAACTGTAAAACCTCTCCTTTCTATCCTCTCTTTCTTGGAAGTCGGTTAAAAATAGACATCATCAACAGCAAATATTAGTCTCAAATCAAAATGCTGGTAAAAATATATGTACTTCAGATTTGTCCACCCTATAAAATAAATACCTAGACTGAGATTCTCGAGTTTATACTGTATGTACTTAAGTCTAATTAAGTAGGGTCTAATAAGCTCTGCGACATCAAAGCCAATAATAATATAAAGACCAAATAACTATTGATTAGCAAATAAGGTAATTACTAGACTTTAAAAGAAGGAATGAAAACGTAATTAAGCTTTTTAAAAACATTTCTTATATTTGGACTAGCCTCTGTTTGTGGTTTTGACCGCGTGAAAGGAACCCTGGAACCCAGTTTCATCCACTAAGGGGGTCAATTTTGAAAAACTCAGTAATTGCTGCCTAGGTCATAAAAGAAGACCTTAAGGCAAATTGAAGAATTGTAGGAAGATTGAAGGAAAAAAGGATGCCTACTAGAAAGTAGATATCCGTTCTTCCGGGCCTCCGGGTTCTTCGGGGTTACCTATTCACGAGTCATTCTATGGTCCTCGATAGAATGACTTATGAATAGGTAATTCATGGTCTTAGAACTTAAAGGGAAGAACGTGAAGGAACATGGAAGTTATTTGATGATTTACGATCTAAAATCTAGCTAGATCGTATCACGAGTCACATCAAGAAAGTGAATAAGGGTACTACGCAATAATAAGATTCCGCAACGTCTCACAACGCTGTCTAGTCCCATGCTAAGCAAAGCTTGAGTACTCAACAAATGATAAATATGTCTACTTATATATATTTATAATACATACATACATCATCATTATATGTATTTCTAAATACATACATATTATAGATAAATTACACCCAAACACAGAAAGAAATGATGGTGTTTATCACCCAGTCAGTTTTGAGCACCGCACCTTCATTAGAGACATAATAGAAAGACAATAGGTGTGCGAATGCGGGCGTTCGCTCGGAGCTCAAGCGTTTAAAAATAAAAACTTAATTAAAAATACAACCTCTGTATTTACAAAAATTAATTCCCAAAAAGCTGTTGGCAAAATGTGGGTGGGACAGACAAAGAAGGATAACATCCTCCATTTTTGTTCGCCGAGTCACGAAAGAGGGAAAACAAAAAAGTTTTTATCTCTCTCTTTGAAGATAACATAGTGGAAACAAATATAAAAAAAAATACAAAATAGTGGTGGCCGAGTGGTAACGGTACCGATTTACGAGCTATAGGTCGCGGGTTGAAACCCCGCCAGGCGCATTACTTTGTGTAATTTATTTCATCACCACTGCTCTCAAAACGGTGAAGGAAAACATCGTGAGGAAACCGGGATGTCCTAGAACCAAAAATTCGAAGACATGTGGCATCCACCAATCCGCACTGGGCCCGCGTGGTGGATTATGGCCCATTCCCTCACCTAGAAAGGAGGTCTGTGTCCCAGCAGCGGGAACTTTATAAGGCTGATGCAATGCTATTTTAAAAGTTGTTTACTTATACTCGTAGCTACAGCGACACTGCCATCTTAGGTATTTTTGTTGCTATAGAGCCTTCACGCAGACAACGTCGCGGGCAGCAGCTAATTAAAAATACAACCTCTCTATTTACAGAAATTAATTCCCAAAAAGCTGTTGGCAAAATGTGGGTGGAGTAGACAAAGAAGGATAACATCCTCCATTTTTGTTCCCCGAGTCACGAAGGAGGGAAAACAAAAAAAAGTTTTTATCTCTCTCTTGAAGATAACATAGTGGAAACAAATATACTCTGTTTGAAGTAGAAAGCGAACCTCATGGCACGCGTTTCGAATTTGCATTGTTTTATCTGAAAAATGGAGCAGTAGTGGCCGAGCACCGATTTACGAGCTGTAGGTCGCGGGTTGAAACCCCGCCAGGCGCATTACTTTGTGTAATTTATTTCATCACCACCGCTCTCAAAACCGGGATGTCCTAGAACCAAAAATTCGAAGACATGTGACATCCACCAATCCGCACTGGGCCCGCGTGGTGGATTATGGCCCATTCCCTCACCTAGAAAGGAGGTCTGTGTCCCAGCAGCGGAAACTTTATAAGGCTGATGCAATGCTATTTTAAAAGTTGTTTACTTATAGCTATAGCGACACTGCCATCTTAGGTATTTTTGTTGCTATAGAGCCTTCACGCAGACAACGTCGCGGGCAGTAGCTAGTTAAAAATACAACCTCTCTATTTACAGAAATTAATTCCCAAACAGCTGTTGGCAAAATGTGGGTGGAGCAGACAAAGAAGGATAACATCCTCCATTTTTGTTCGCCGAGTCACGAAGGAGGGAAAACAAAAAAGTTTTTATCTCTCTCTTTGAAGATAACATAGTGGAAACAAATATACTCTGTTTGAAGTAGAAAGCGAACCTTATGGCACGCGGCTCGAATTTGCATTGTTTTATCTGAAAAATGGCCTATCAAATGGTTGGTTTACTGGTTTACGTGACCACGGATTGGTCGAATTTGTTTTGTTTATTTGTGAGTTATGTTTGTTGAATGAGACCTTTTTGTTATGTGTCAAGATGATCGTATTGGTGTTTCAAATATTTATTGTGTTAGCTAATATTATGATATTCTTTTATCACAATTTTTTTTTTTTTACAAAACTTTGGTTAATACTGCCTTGATATTTCTCATAGTACTTATTAGTTTATAATATTAGCTTATATACGTGTTTTATTATTAAAAGTCATTTGTTTTTATGATACTAAATTATATTTTAAATATTATCTGATATTTATTTATTGTACACACCTACCACAGTGTTGACTTTTTTAACCCAAAGGTTGACTGGTAGAGAATGCCTTGTTGCATTAAGTCCGCCTATGTACCACTACTGTACATGAAAATTAAATAAATCATCACAAGAAAACATGTTCATAGGATAAAACATAATTATCTTATGTGATATTCCAGGACAAGCGGGTGTCATGGCTGATGAAATGTCGAACTTTTATTTTATAAGAGCTTGCTTTGATGCTTTAAAAAATCGTGTTTGATGAAAAATAAAAAATTGCTTTAAGTAATAGTTTGCTAGAGCTAAAAAGTATTTAATATAGCTTAACACCAGAGCTCTGGGATTAAGGCAAGGAAGGCACGGGGTAGGTTGTTTAGTCAGTAAGAGTCTGACATTGTTTCTCGCTCCGCCCAAGAGCGGGATTCGTCATTGGTTGATTTTTACCGAACATAAAAAAAGCATATCAAAAGTTCACTTATTTTTAATAATAGGCAAGCTTTACATTAAAAATATACCTTAGAAAAAGTGGTACTTAATGGTGTATGTACTAAATGGGTCTGTTCCAATTCGTGTTTTAATACAGGAATCCAATTTCCGTACCCTCAAAGAACGCCGCCAACAAAATCGTAGAAAAAGTTTTTACGCACAAACGATTTGTAACAATCTGTATATAATACAACAAAAAACAGCAATACATCAGCGTCAAACCGACCGATTTTATTCAATACCCGGGACGACAAACAATAAAAAATATTGCGCAAAAATAAAGGCAATCCCTAGAGATGAATTTACATAATAAAGAATGGTTTACCGAAGGTTTGGGGATACAAATATCGGAGCATAATCAAGCACTTTGTGGAAGAATTGAACTCTATCTTCGTATAATACCTACAGGCTGTTTTGTTGACAGACTATAGGAATAATGTGATATTTTATTAGTAATATCGATTAGAGTTATTTATGCTTTATGTACCCATGGTTTTTTTTATGCTGGGAAAAAGCGGGAGAGAGTGTTAGACTTCTACTGACTAAACGACCCAAGAACGTTCTTGCCTTAGTTCCAGGGCCCTGGTGTTCTGCCTTCGCATCAACCCTTGGCCCAGAAGGCTTCGACTCTGCTGGTTCCCTGCAGTTGCTCACAACTCCTTAAGGCACACGGGAACAGTGCCTACTGAGACCCCGGTACGGTTTTTAAAAGGAAAGTCTGACCTCGGTATACAGGCTAAGAAGGAATGGCATGGGTCGTTTAGTCAGTAAGACTCTGACACTGTTTCAAGCTCCACCCAAGGGCGGGATTCGACATTAGATGATTTTTCCCACCATAAAAAAGTAAAACAATTTTTACAAATACAGTTTATTACGGTTGTATATTGTTGCCTATTTTCAAGTACTAACTTCTGTAGTTGGTCACAAGTTTGAGCGTTCATGTAGTGACCTTGACTAACACGTAATCAACTTAGGGAACATGTATGTACTAATGTTATGGTGCCCTCAACACATGTTTCTCGGTAACTTCGGTCTAACAGCCGTTTAATTTTGATTAAATGTTTCAAGTGTAGTTTGTATTTTCACGGGTTTTGTTTTTGAAAGAGTTACTGTGACCCTGAAAGTTAAAGGACGACTAAGGGACACAGATTGGTTTTAGTTAGTAGAAGTCTAGTTTCTAGAGCCTTCTGCTCTACTCAAGAGTAAGAGTCGTCATTTGACGATTACACGATTTAAAAAAATAGTTAATTTGAATCTTTGAATTGAACATTAAGTTTCTTTGTTATCAATTATCTGCATCACACTATGATAAATATCTAGTTATAAGGACTAAAGATAACACGATATTTGTTATTGGTAGGTAATCATCCAATGACTCCTGCTATCCTTGCTAACGGAGGGTTTCGATCCTACTGGGCTCCTAAAGTTTTGCTGATATCTCCTTGAGGTGCACGTGGAACAAAGTGCGCCGTCGATGATTTGGGCTTGGTGCGAACGGTTATTAAACGGTCGAATAGCGAGCTACCCACTACTCATCATCCGCAAGGTGGCACGTTTTAAAACAGACGAAATTACAGGCATTTTTGAATTATCAAAATAGTAAAAAAGTGAATATGTATGTTTGTTGCTCCTTCACGCTACAATGGCTAAACATATTTGAACCAAACGTCATCCAATTATTGTGTAACCGTGTACCAATTACACGGGCAGACTATAATCTGATGACTTTTTATTCCGGAAGAATCTACCTAGGTACTAACTACTAACCTAGTCTGCCTGTCTAATAGTGAAAGAATACTTTTCTTATCTCAACAATGTGTCAAAATTATTTATTTATTTGCACAAATATTGGATTTTCTTTTCTTCTATTAATTTTTCATTTCTTACACTAAATTAAAATTAGTAATACGGTTATAATCGATATGCTCAATAAATATATTCGGATAGTAACCCAAAAATGATCATTAGTCTGATCATATTTGGTTAACTAACCAAATATGTTTACACCCACGTCGACAGCGAATTTTCATCAAAATGTTACATGTCCGGTAGAGCTTTTATAATTGGACACCTGACGGGGTCCGATATAAGCGTGAACGAGAAATAGACTGTGTTACCATATTTCCGCACGAAGTGTACGGGTGCGCGTGTCATCACTCATACAGGGGATAGGGTGATATTTATTTAAACTTTATGCAACATAAAGGTATAAGGTGGACTTAATGCCTCAGGCATTCTCATCATCATCAGCCTTTCAATGTTCCCACTACAGGGACACAGGCCTCCTCTCTCTAGGAGAGGGAAAGGGCCATAATCCACCACGCGGGCCCAGTGCGGATTGGTGGATGTCACATGTCTTTGAGTTTTTGGTTCTAGGACATGCCGGTTTCCTCACGATGTTTTCCTTCATCGTTTTGAGAGCAGTGGTGATGAAATAAATTACACAAAGTAATGCGCCTGGCTGGGTTTGAACCCGCGACCTACGACTGGTAAGTCGGGGCCGTTACCACTCGGCCACCACTGCTCAGGCATTCTCTATCAGTCAATATTCAGAGCGGTAAAATGAATGAAATAAATGTATACAAATACATATATTAGTGATAGAGTACAGCTAATCGTAATTTGTGTTTTATCAAATTTTGGTAAATCTAAATAAGAATAAGTTCGATGCCATATTGTAACGTTACATAATATAAAGTCAAATCCATAAAATGGAAGAACTCAGACATGAGTAAAATTGAAGAACTAGATTTTGATCAAATCGTTTTCGTTGACACTTCGTAAATAAATTAAAATTTACGAAAATAAATTAAATATAAAAAATTTCTTTCCACGATATGACAGTAAATCGTAACGTCACATCATGAAAATTGATCCTATTCTCATTTGGAATGCATTGTACTGTAATGATAAAAGTAGTTTCAACACATACATAAGTCATTCAATCCCAACTTATAAAACAATTCGAAGTATGACACACTGGAAAGGGCGCGTAATTCTCTATTTAAATGTCAGAGACGATAGTGCGGGGTGATAGGACGCGGTGTCGTAGAAATGCTCCCATAAATCGACTTTTTAGTCTAACAGTACATACAAACTTACACCTCTAAAATCTTGCGTTCAAAAAATCATCACTAAACAATGTACAGAGAATATTACTTAGCAGTATCAGTTACCATTCAAGCTACACCTAACAGCTGCCTTATAACCAAGCAGAGTTGCTTTCACCGGTGCTAGCGAACTTCCTACACAATAGCGTATTGCATATACCATTGACAAAAGGGTATTAAGTTCTGATATTGCAATTCTGAGTAGTGACAGGCCTTTGTACTTGCATGCTTTGTGCTTCCTGTGTTATAGATTACAGTTTATAATATTTTAGGTGGTATGGTAGGCATTGTTGTACATAATAGTATGTGGTATTCGTACACATCCTTGAAGCATGCACTGAAATTATGAACTCCAATCAAACAGTTTTTTTTTATCAAAAATCATCCAATGACGAATCCCGCTCTTGGGCGGAGTGGGAAACAGTGTCAGACTTGTACTGACTAAACACCCCACCCCGTCCCTTCTTAGCCCTTCGCACTGGGGCCAAACTTCCTTTTAGAAAGAGACCCTGGGCCTCAGTCGGCTTCGACTTTTTTGCAGAGTCCTTACGGCTTTGCAGACAATTGCTTGAGGCGCGCGTGAACAGAGCGCGCCGTCGATGACTTGACTTGGTCCGAACTATTACCAGACGACCGGACAGTGAGCTACCCATTGCTCGCAGTCCGCAAGCCCGCGCCTACGGTAACCGGAAATCGGGGTCGGAATCCCGGCGGCGCCTGGGGAATCAAACCGTTTCATTATTCGTCAATCAGTAACAAAATCAATTCCAATAATTTTTACATCGAGTTAGTTATATTTTTTCCCAAAAATGTTTAAAAAAAGAAGACAAGTTGAACACCACCGAAACTAAGGACAACACAGGTCATGGCAGATTATAATGACCATGACCAGCACACATCTTGTTGTGAGAGCAAAATAATCCCTCAATCACCAGGATAGTCCGGTGCACATGCATTTGTGCGGATAGCCAGGTTCCATAAAAAGCTTAATATAACTTAATATACCTAACCGGGAAGTGAATCAAATTTAATTTGCAAGATTTGATCACAAACATCGGACAGGTAAAACTAATATAAAGCTTGTAAAAATATCCAAATTAACCACTGAATTTTCACCCTAACTAACCAAAAGTATTTTATAAGAATACTAAATCCCCTGAACCGTCCGAAAACAATCTTGAAAATCAGAGCACAACAAAAAATAAAAGACACAAAATATCTAGGGCATGCACGCACGACGGACCCACTCGAACCTACCTATATATCGTTTGCACGATGCTTACTGACCTGTCCCGCGATTTCACGCTGTTACAAGTTTAAAACAACGCCGGTCGGAGTTGTACGCAGGCACAAGTACATGCAGGACACATCAAAGGGAAGCGCCGAGACACAGGGACCGGTGAATGAACGAACCAATCCATTCTGAATGTACTGAGCTTTGGATTTCGGAGAACTACGATTTTGATGATTTTGTGTGTTAGGAATTTGAATATATTCGGTAATGTATTTGGTTTAGTTCTTGGTGTAGATTTGCCGCCTACATTACAGCACAAAGGCGGAAGACATCGTCAAATATGCACCACTGATTTTCAATTTAGTAGCATTTTTTTTAGATAAAGGATAAAATATTAAAACAAGAAAATATGCTTTTATATATATGTAGTTTTAACAGTTGAGTTTTTTTTTTATTTTGAAATATTACGAATAGTTAACACTGTTTATCAGAAAAGATCTCATTATAATTTGAGTAAAATCTCATTATAGAAAAGGTCTCATTATAATTTGAGTAAAAACTCATTAAATAATAATCATCAACGGCAAAACTATTAACGTTTGTTTATATCCCAAAATGTTACTCAATTTATGAAAATATTGTATCGGCGATTAATTTAATTGATTATAAATTAACGAATGGCGATCAAAATGGAAATATTTTGTGCATCATATTTTCTAGTAGCAATTGTTGTGAATGGTTGATTCAAAGTAGAACGGTACTCGCACCGAACGAACACTATTGACCTTACAATTTAAAGGACTAATAACGTCTATTTTCAAAACCTAGTAATTACTAACTGATATTTGATTATATGCTGATGAAATATGACCATAGCGGTAACTGTTCAATTCAAATGATAGTTTTTATAGTATATCGACAAAAATCGATAACCACACACAACACAACTACAGGACAACCACAACACAAACACAACACAACCACGACACAACCACAACACAACCACAACGCTCTCAAATTCAATCAACAGTGCTCTCCATACAACAACAATTCAACCGACAACACAAGAACAATTTAACCTACAATGCTACTGATTGGCGTGTAACCAAGCCTCTTCTAAGTTACTGTCGAATCTAATAAGAATAAGTTGCTCCTTATAACCATCAGTATGTCACCCGTTTCGATTTACATCAGCTGTTGTCCGACAATATGGAGGGCACAATATGACGTCCGCTTCGGTCCTAAGTACACTCTCAGCCATGGATATTGCCATCCCTGGTTATTAGCTACACCCACGTCGTCGCTCGGGACATATCCACTCAAAATGATAATTATATATGTACGTTATAATATTGGATTGTAGCATCTTGTGGGTTGAATGTGTTTAGATTATCAAAATGGCCGTTTGATCTTCGCTGACCAAGGTTCGTGTTATAAAGGATTTAATTAATTGAGTACGCTTAATAATAAGCACGGTATAAGGTTGTTGCTTAGAGGTATGTTTATTTTGTTAGGTTTATTAATGAACAGGTGCAATGTTATGGAAATTAGCTCAGATTTAAAGGTCGCATTATGACCACGTATACACCAATCTGGGCGTTTTGATCTCCATACATTTTATATGGCAACTGGACTGGTAAAGCTACATTAGGTTAACACCACGTAACTCCAGTTCTCTCAGGCGTACCCTACTTGTGAGTTGGTCTAATGTAGTCCTCGCTTAACTTACAATGCGGCTCCTACTTTGATCCCTCGAGGGCTCAAAGTAGGAGCCGGGATTTTCAAAACAAAGAGAAAAAATTCAAGCTATTTTTAACTTTCTGCATACCTACATATGTATCTACGGTTCTCGGTGAACATGTCGAATACGATTTAAGAGTTATTTCTAGTGTCCCTATACTAGAAATAAAGCTTAAAAAAATGGTTATAGCATAATCAGCTTAATACTATTTCCATGGCTAGGAAGCAAGCTTACTCTCTGGGAGAGGAAAAGGATCTTATTCTAGCACGCGGGCCCAGAGCCGGTTGGTGGATGTCATATGTCTTCGAAGATATTCATATGTTTTCTTTCGCCATTTTGAGAGCAGTGGTGATGAAATAAATTTACACAAAGCAGAAATAAAGAAATTGCACATTAGAAATAATTTTCAAAGTAATTAATATACGTTGGTCGACGAATTGCTAAATATTTGAACCTGTAAAATTAATTTTCAACGCAGCATGTATTTAATAAAGTGCATACAAGGCGCCGTGAACATGTAAACTACATTTTGAACGACCGCGAGCAACCCACTCTTCTTAAACGTAAAATTAATAGTAATTAAATTGTGATTTTAGAGGAACGTTAAATATACTCTGCTTACAGGTTGTAATGGAATATTACGTCCTTTTCATAGACGAAATGATAATTTTCTTCAAAACCAGCATTGTCAAATACAAAACAAATCGGGCAAGTACAAATCAAAAATACATTAATATTGTCATCAAGTTTTTGATGTCTAATAAATCATTTGTGTAAATATATTTTTAGTTTATAAACCTTTGTTTATTATTAGAATAATAATTGAACGATATTATTTGAAGAATAAAAAAAACTATAAAAAAGTACAAATCTGACTCGGGCACAGGGGAATCCATATAATTCACACTAGCCTAATTTTTATCCCCAGTAAAGAAACTAATATAGATTACATTATCTAAGCTTGCTGCTGACTGCTTTGGAGAAAGTTGAACATTAATATATATAAAAATCAGTGCAACTTTTCTTAGTAATTTTATAACTCAAATTCAGGCTCACCTATCCAAACCAAATGTTTTTGCTTTGTTCGGACTATTTAGTAAATGTTTATGTGAAGTTTGAACAAAATCGGTCATGTGGTTCTTCATTTATCACATTTTCTATTTTCGGGAGCGAAGCCGAGGGCAAAAGCTAGTATATTTCCTCTTTGCCCCGGCATTCAAACGGTCAAGATACGTAATTATTCACTCTGTGTTTTAATCTCAATTATAAATTTCAATTCGCGGACAATTTGCAAATAATAGTAATACAGTGACTTGATAACACTGGTAGTGTGTGATAAACTAAGAAAACTTAAGTAAAGTGTGCAATTTGAACACAAATAAGTGCAAACAGTTACAAGTTTTTAAAATTTAACGTATCAGCTGGTCGGTGAATGACAAGACACTTTACGCGCAGTGCACGGAATTCGCGCGGTTCGGCAGTGCGCAGAACCGTCAATATTGCTTGCAGCGGCGTCCGATGACTCAAGCGACGGCCCGCGTCAAAGATTAGTCGACACAGACGGGACTGCAGTTGATGCCTATTATTGTTTGCATCTAAGAAGACGACATACACCTTTCCTCCCGGACCCACATTTCATCGGCGACAGCGATTAGCGGATACTTCTAGGGACTTGGCCCAAGTGAATCTTAAATATCAAGAAAAAGATCGCCATAATTGTATCGAGTTTTACAGTGTAGAAGGTAATCCCATCAATTTAATAACAATGGGCCCTATAGGTCATTCACCTAAAAAAACAGCCCCAGGAAACGAAACTGAGGGTGCAACTTCCACCTCGAAACCTAGGGCATTCCGTCAAACGGGATCCTCCCCGGACCTATCTACAGTTGGACACGAAGGCAATATTACAACCCGGCTCAAACGTAAACGTGATGACTGTGACTGCATGTCTCGCTTCAATGAAATTCGTTCCTTACTATCGGCTTCCACTGCTCAAACTGATAGTAAATTTGCCGCATTACAGGCTGCGTTATCGGAAATCAGTGCTCAAAATACCGAGATCCAAAAATCGATTGCTTTCATGTCAACGGAATATGACGATATGAAATTAAAGTTTGCGAAACTGGAAGCTGAACGTGAGTCTGACCGCCGCTACATCAATGAGTTGGAGGAGAGAGTGGACAGGATGGAGCGTCAACTATATGCCACAAAAATTGAAATAAGGAACGTGCCTCAAAAGCAAGAAGAGAATAAAGAGGACTTGCGTGCCATTGTGATTGAGACTGCCAAGGTGCTTGGACACTCATTAAAGAACGACGAACTAAATGATGTTTACCGCACAAAAAGCAACAAAAATGATTCGTCCCCAATTACTGCTGATTTCGTAAGTGCGATAACTAAAGACATAATAATTAAAAAAACCCGCAAATTTAACAACGCTCACAAACAAAACAAACTCAGCACTTCACATTTGAAAATTGACGGACCGAGTAAACCCATATATATATCAGAAAAGCTTGCTCCGAAAGAACAGCGCATTTACTACTTGGCACGACATTTTGCTGATAACCATCATTTTAAATATTGCTGGACGTCCTACGGCAAAGTGCTGCTAAGGAAAGCAGATGGAGAGCGTCACGTCATTATAAAAAACGAAGCAGACCTGGACAGCCTTCACCGTAAGGATTGACTAGCAACTTCACTTATCCAGCAACTGTTTTTAGGAATTGCTCTTAATTTATCATATTTAGTTTTGTTTCTTTATTGCATACTAAACATTTCAATAATCTACTCCACACTTTCACAACATTATAGATCTACTCACCACTACACAAAAATAAATCATTCACACACAGAAACACTTAAAATCTCATTTCGAATTCATAACACACATCGTTTATTAAGGGTTCAAAGTGCTGTTTTAACAGGTATACATAAACTTTTCGTTCACGCAGTAGTCACCTTCAATTTTATTATAATTAAAATTCACGGACCTTGATCAAATTTCTCTGGAAATTGACAACATTGCAGTCGCAGATTCTAAAACACTTAGACCGGATGGAAATTTAACAGCCTTCAGCGATCAAGCCCTTCGTATAGTTCATATAAATATCAGGAGTTTAAAAAAGAACATCGATCAATTTTTAATTACTCTATCTGTTACAAAGATTGACTTTGATTTCATAATACTTACGGAATGTTGGTTGCAAGTGTCGGGTCAGCTTCCTATTCTGCAGGGCTATACATCTTTTTCAACAAAGAATAACCCTATAAAAAACGATGGTGTCGTAATATATGCTAAAAATACCTCAAACTGCATCACCCATGAACCACAAATCCTCGATGCCAACTGTTTGGTAACTAGTTTTGAAAATACTACTATTATTGCAGTGTACCGATCCCCTTCCTACCAGAATCCCAATAATTTCTACTCTAGTCTAAGTGAAATAGTTACTTCTCATAAATCCTACAATAATATAATTTTAATCGGAGACATTAATATTGACATAAAGCCTGGTAGTACAGATCGACATGCAAATGACTACCTAAATTGTACCGCCACACTTGGTTTATTACCCGCCCATACACTCCCAACCAGAGAAGATAATTGTCTTGACCATGTTATGATAAAAACGAAATCACAGGCTAATGTTATCGTACTAGACACCCACGTTACAGACCATCTCCCAGTCACCCTGTTTTTAAACACAAGCAAACAAGTCCCATGCTCGTCTAAAAAGACATCGATTAAATATGATTATAAGTCCATAAAAAATGAAATTGATAATTACGATTTTAACCCTGTACTTAAGACATCGGACCCTAACTTGGCAACCGATATTTTAATTAATAATATTCAAACAGTTTTAGCTACACACACTAAGATAGTGCCAGCCCCAAATAGAAAAACTATAATTAAACCATGGTTGACTCCAGGCTTACTTCGCTGTTTAAGGAACCGAGACAAAATGCATCGGCAGCTTAAGAAATCTCCCGATAATGTTACCTTAAAAATATCATACAAACGATACCGCAACTTTTGCAACTCTCTTATTAAGAAATTAAAACGATCGTATGAAAAATCTGAACTCCGAAAAGCGAAAAATAATCCGAAGGCTACGTGGAAAATAATTAAGTCAATTACAAATAATAATCTTCAAAGGCAATCATGTAACGCTCTTTTAAAATCTGCTGATAACATAGCTTCTTCTTTAAATAACATCAATAACTTTTTCGTCAATATAGGTAAGGACCTAGCGTCAAAATTCAGTTCCAAAAGCCAATCCTCTGACTCTTTCAATTTTCCATCCCCTTTAAACTCCCTCAGTACTTGCACTGTAAACGAAACAGAGGTGCTAAGAATTATACAAAGCTTGCGGAGCGATTGCGCAACCGGATGGGACAATATCTCTTCGAAGATAATTAAGCAATCTAGTATCGCCTTAGCTCCCATTATAACGCATATCTGCAATTGTGCAATTACTTCTGGCACATTTCCTGGGGCTTTTAAACGTGCAATAGTCCATCCGATTTACAAGGCTGGGGCTAGAGACGATGTATCAAATTATCGCCCCATCTCGGTTCTTACAGCCTTATCAAAAATTTTAGAAAGAATTCTCAACACAAATCTCACAAAGTTTTTATCAGTAAATAAACTTATAGCATGCAACCAATATGGTTTTCGTACAGGTATATCTACAGAGGACGCCGTAACTGACTTTACAAATACACTAGTCAGTAAACTGGACAATCGGCTCAGATGCTACGGAGTCTTCTTGGATCTGACCAAAGCTTTTGATACCGTCTCTATCCCCAGACTTGTGGCTAAAATGGAACATATGGGAATACGTGGATTAGCCCTAGATATATTTAAGGATTATCTGCGGGGGCGTAGCCAATATATAAAAATTGACTCCGAATTCAGTAATGAAGAATTTATTGACTACGGCATTCCGCAAGGGAGTATTCTGGGCCCCACCCTCTTCCAAATATATATAAATGACCTCTGCCAATTATCTCTCCATCACTGTGATATTTTTACCTACGCAGACGATACGGTTCTTTTGATATATGAAGAAGACTGGATTACAGCAAGAACAAGTGCCGAACGGTCTTTGAAGATCACTATGGACTGGCTTTCGGACAACCTTTTGACGCTAAACATCTCCAAAACTAAAGTTATTCAGTTTCAACCTCCAAACTCACCTAAACCTCCCTCACTTTCCAACAAAATCATAGCTCATACATGTCAGAGTAGCTCACAATGCAACTGCATTCCTCTCACGATAGTCCCTAATATAAAGTATCTAGGTGTTCATATTGACGAAAGATTGGATTGGCAAGTGCACACTGATATCTTATGCGCTAGGCTCCGGAAGCTTATCTATCTATTTAAAGAACTTAGACACTCAGCAGACCTGGAAACTTCAACCCTTGTATATCGCTCTCTTTGCGAGTCGGTGATTTCCTATTGCATTCCGGTTTGGGGAGGGACCTTTAAAACCGTGATGCTCAGGGTAGAACGTGCCCAACGCGCCGTCCTTAAAGTAATGTTCTTTCGCAAACGAGACTATCCAACCTCCCAGTTATACAAGGAGGCAAAAGTGCTTACAGTGAGACAAGTCTACATTCTCCGTGCTACCTTACGTCGACACTCCACTTTGCCAATTGATAGACAAATCCTCAATCGACGTACCGGCTTTCCGGTTTGTAATACTGTCAGATGTCGATCAGCGCTTGCACGACGACATTTTCTAGCTCAGGCCTCACAAATGTATAACATGTTAAATAAAACACTAAAAATATACACACTTACTCTGCCTAAAGTCAAGCTGGTGCTCAAAGAATGGTTACAGTCTCTAAGCTATGAAGAAACTGAAAAAATATTAACTCCAGTTACATAATAATTCACGAAAGAAGACGCACTTAACCTCCTCTTCAATGCCTTTACAGATACCCTTACTAACATTCACTCATATATATACCCACACACTAACATACACACGCTCATATACACATACACGCACTCACAACACTCTACACACTTACCTTTTCTTTGTTTTGATTTTTTTTTTCTTTTTAAGTTTTTGTTTTATATTCCTTTAAAATAAAATTGTAAATAATATCTCCGCATAAAACTGTACATAGTTTACTACGATACGGCAGAGGGCACTGGACCCTGTAACACAGGTATTTCACCTAGTATGGGAGCCAGGGACTTCATTCTATTGTACCTATTTTTTTTTTTTTATGCCATTAAAGATTATATTATATTAAAGATTATTTATTAAAACTTCATGTAATACAAAGGTCGATTTAATGCCAATAAAAGACAACATGGCCGATGCATAAAATAAGAAAATGTTAATACTATTAAATTCTAACAAAAGCAGTTTTTTTTAAATACAACCCCTTCCGTAATACTCTGTAGATGAAGGAATTTAATATAACCCTGTTTAATGAAAATTAACTGAAATGAGAGAATTTAATATTTTATTATTAGTTGTACTGGCATTTATTTCATTCAGGTATTTTCTAATTAGTTTTGATAGCTCTTCCTTATGTCAAAGCGCTTTTAATAAAGTGCTATTAAAGGTGCTTTTCCACAAGAGATTTGTTATGCAGCTATAGAGCGAGGATTATAAAACTAAGTTATGAAGCTATGTGACATGTTCTACGAATTCTAAGCTATATAGCGGCAAGTAAGTTGTGCTATAAAGATGCGCTGCCGCGCAGTAACTGTTTGAGGAAGACATGCAGCTCAATCTACACTAATATAATAAAGAGGTAACGTTTGTTTTTTTGTTTGTAGGAGGTAATCTTCTGAACTACTGGTCCGATTGGAAAAATTTTAGCAACAATAGAAAGCTGCTTTACTCCTGAGTAATATAGACTATATTTTATGTACGCGGGCGAAGCCGCCGACAAAAGCTAGTAAATAAATAAGTTATGAAGCTATGTGACATTTTCCACGAATTCTAAGTTACATAGTGGCGAGTAAGTTGTGATATAAAGATGCGCCGCCGCGCAGTAACTGTTCGAGAAAGACGTGCAGCTCGATTTATAATAATATACGAGTATTCCACAACTGTCACACAACGTTACATCATTGGATCCTGCCCTTGAATGTGATGTCTATATCTATCACTCAAAGGTTTGCTGGCTGAAAACTTATTGTTAAGTAAAGCTCGCCTTTGTACATCAATTGTCAAACATTGTTTTACTGTAAGTTCGTTTTTTTGTACAATAAATAATTAATAAATTAAGAAACGTCGTCTAGTCCCAAGCTAAGCAGAGCTTGTGTTATGGGTACTAGACCACTGATAAACATACTTACATATTTCCAAATACAAACATATATTACTATAGATAAATTACACCCAGACACAGAACAAATGATTGAGCTCATCACACAAACATTTGTCCTGGGTGGGAATCGAACCCACGACCGCTGGCATAGCAGTCAGGGTCACCAACCACTAGACCAATAGGCCTTTCGAATCTTTGGTCCGTTCCCGTAGCCCTAGCAAACAATACCTATATTAGGACGTTGTCTTGTCATATATGTCAAGTTTCATGCAAATTAAATGATCGCATGAACGGACATCACTTAGTCAATGATTGAACTTGATCGAAGTAATTTACAAGTTAAGTGACAAGTTACTACCTACTATTAGGTTACCTATAAATTAAGGGTAGCTCGCCTCCTACGTGCATAGTATTGAGGACTAATGTTCGTGTAATGACCACGATTATACTCATAAAACAAGCCTGCACTTAGCTTGGGACTAGACGGCGTTGTATGATAAAAAAAAAATACCGTGACCCAAGAAAGCCACTAAAGGGACAGGTGAGGTTTAGTTAGTAAAAGTCTGACACGCCCTTTGGCTTCATCTTGAGTGGGAGATGTGATTCAATAGTTAGCAAGATATTCTTCTTCTTCTTCATAACGTGTTGATAGCAAAACTAGTTAAATTCCTTGCCTGGCCCAGATACGACCACGGCAATGCTGTTTACTGATGCTGTTATCAGGTCCCTGCGTGAACAGAGTACGGAGAAAGGCTCTTCGATGGCTCGGTAAAATCATCAGGAGGTTTGTACTTCTTCCACCAGGGGTCGCAACTCTCCAAGGTGGTGTTGTGTTGATATGGGCTGACGATTGCAACAAAACTTTTTCGACTTTCAAGTCTCAGGGGCGCTGAGCTACGAGTATAATTGTGCAGCTAGATACGTGCAAATTAGCTTCAATATTGACATTTCAAAAGTGCCTGTAAATGTTTTATCTACACTAATATAATAAAGAGGTAAACTTTGTTTTTTTGTTTGTAGGAGGTAATCTCTGGAACTACTGGTCCGATTGGAAAAATTTTAGCAACAATAGAAAGCTGCTTCACTCCTGAGTGACATAGGCTATATTTTATGTACGCGGGCGAAGCCGCTGACAAAAGCTAGTTTGAAATAAATGATTTTGAGTTTGATATACTAGTTAGGTATTTTTTACCATTTAATACTTATTCTAATGTAAATAATATAATAATATTAAGAGTTCTCAGCTTTAGGAACTATCCGTTCCTAATAACAAATCTACAGAGGGAACCAGGAAACCGCGATCGATCAACGTTTGCCCGTAATTTCAAGCCCCCACAACTTGACAAGTGTAATTCACAATTAAGCGGGCCCATTTTATCAAAACACCCGGTGACCAACTGCTTGTGGTTACACTGTGGTGCCGACAAAACAGTCAGCTCCCCAGCCTGTGGCCTACGCCTATAATTTTCAAAGCAACTGTTGATTACACTGGCGTTCGTTTATACGGGCCCAGCTATAGTGACCCAGTTTACATTGTTCAAAAGACCTCGCCTTGGTCTTAAATATTTTCTTTTAAGATGTAAAAAAGTTTTTATTCGCTTTAGGGGTGTAAACTAAAAATGAGTTCCTTTTCAAAAGATAGTAGAGGGAAGAAATAGATTTTTTTACTAGTCTTTATATTGAAGTCTTAAAGTTAGAATTGGTATTGGAATGTAACTTTGCTCAAATTAAAGAAGTTACTTTATTACCTTTTCAGTAAAATTTTATTACCAATTTTTTTTTCATGGTTTAGTGCAGTGCATGACAGCAATCACACGTAATGGCAACAAGCGATGCAGTCGTTGTGGTGAATCGCACTTGTAATTAGTACTAGTAATTAATTAAAAATACTCTGAAAAGGTAAATACCAAAATTGCCATAGAAATAGTTCTACAGCTACTATAGAGATGGCCCATACTTTCACGGGTTCGTATCGGATCCGGATCGGACGTAGTGTGAAACCGTTCTAAATCTGGAGTACCAGTTGGCCTCTTTACACGCTTTTCCACTGAATCCAAATGCTATGAAATAATCTCAAAAAGCTAAGAACTTCCAACCTTAATCTGGGTATTTGGAACTGTAGAGGGAGCAGTGGCGGCCAAGTGGTTTTATAAAATTTCAACAAAAAAAAACTACGTTTGCCGGTTTCACTTAATTCCAAAAGATACTCAAATCAAAACATCTGAAACATTGTTAAGAGTCCGAACATATTTCTTTCAGCCTTTCAAAGCTGAAAATTCTAACATTCCATTCCAAACGCTCTGAATTGGATTCCCACGAAAATCTGCAAATACTAAGTTGTATTTACTACTGTGAATTCAGCTGAGAAGGTATTATCACAAAAATGTGTTAATTAAAATATCATTTCAACCATCCTTTTGGTTTGATTTTAGTACGAAAATTATACTATAAATTATATTAATAAATAAAAAAACAGTACGACAATAGTGGACTACAGGAGAGCAAAACAGAGGAGTGGGTTTAAGTCACTACAAGTTTGACACGCCATCACGCTCCTGTATATATATATGACATACACACTTAGTCAAATTTTAGTTTTAGCTATCTCTAATTGTATGCAACATCTAGAAATACTTACAGTACGGACGTCGGATCTTGGTGCTTCTGAAGTTATAAGGCTCTGCGAATTTAAGAGCTTGATAAATCGTAAAAAAAAAGTGATTTAAACAAGTAAATGCAATTTGCAGTTGTTATTGCTGTTAGAAACTGTTATTGGCATTTTTTTAAATCTATATTTTTGTACAAATTTGCAAGCGCTAAAATTCAGAGAGCCTAACTTGAGACGAGTCAAGAACCGATGGCCGTGCTGCATTTTTTCTTTAGATCTACTAGCTTGGTTGACCAGGCAGTTATCGCCTACCTAAAATACTTTGCTTTGTATAAAAAATGGTTGCCTGTAAAGTCGGTTTTACGGGCGAAGATTTTACGTGACAACGTCCTAATTCTCTAGTGCTGCGCGCGCGGCAGACCGATCATAGTTGAGTGGGAGAGAGACGCAAGGCATTCGGCGGGCCTCTCTCTCGTTCGGTGACTCATCGTAACGTTACCGAGCGTTACACTTTTTCATAAGTGACTCTCAGCCGCAACCTAATTTAAGACGTTGTCACGTCAAAATTACTTTTAACTTATTCCTGTACGTTCATCACTTATATTTGTGTTATTTATTTTCTCAGTAACTGAATTATTGTAAATTCTGAAGAGGAAAAATAAAGTTCTTAAACCAGATTTCTCACGTAAAAAAGACTTATACAGGGTGTCATTGACATGTTAACGCAAACGAAAACCATAAATCCAGTACATGATTCTAGACCTCCCAGTGGTGGAATTTTTTGTCGGTCTTTTCTTATTTATTTTTTTTAATAATTTTTTTACGTTTTTTAAATTAAACTGTATAAAAACGTCATTTTAACATTTTTTGCAAAAAAAAAATGAGTGAATTACATTCTAAATTAATAATGTCGTCGGGTTTGACAAGAATAACGACTATATTTGCCTCGGTGATTTTTTTATTAATTAAAAAAAAAATTTTTTTTTTCTTTTTTTTTCAAAAAATATCATTGGGGTTGGTTAGAATAACGATTTTATACAGGTAAAAATAAATAAACAAAACTTTTTTTTCAAAATTTTGAAACAAAACCGACGAAAAATTCCACCACTAGGGTGTCCAGAATCATGTACTGGATCAATGGTATTCGTTTGCGTTAACATGTCAATGACACCTTGTATATAAAAGGCTTATTTCACAAGCGTGTTTCCATGTATAGTCCAAGAAACTGAAGTTTATTTTGTTGCGTGTTTACATCTCAAGGCTTTACGTCTTATGCTTGCAACCGGGATGAAAGTTATAAGACTGTGATTCGTCACAAGTCCGACCACAATCCTGTTGGCTGCAATCTTGTGCAAACTGGCTTAACCAGCTCGTGCAGAATAAATCTTTTGTTCCGTTGGTATGACTCGAGTGAACTCTCAAGATTCGAGATTTATGAGTAGCCAGTGAGATGTACTATTTAAATAAATATTATAATTATTAGTATTTTTAATGTTCCCACTGCTGGGACACAGGCCTCTTCTCTAGGAGAGAGAATGGGCCGTATTCCACCGCGCGGGTCTAGTGCGGGTTAGTGGATGTCACTTTGCTTCGAATTTTTGGTTCTAGGACATGCCGGTTTCCTCACGATGTTTTTCTTCACCGTTTTGAGAGCAGTGGTGACAAAATAAATTACACAAAGTAATGCGCCTGGCTGGGTTTGAAACCGCAACTTATAACTCGTAAGTCGGGGACGTTACCACTCGGCCACCACTGCTCTCAAAAATTAATATACATTTATTGACTGGCCCGTTGGTCTAGTGGTTTGTGGCATCATCATCAACCTAGCGCCCGTCCCGGTTGCTACCTTGGCTTTCACCTCGGTGCCCCGGTGTCTAGTGGTTTGTGGCACTGACAGATATCATGGTCGATGATGGAGCACGCATGTCTAGAAATAACATCTCTAGGTTACAGCTATTAGGAAATTTGCCTGTATTCCCTGGATTCGTATGAAAATTTCAATCTTTAGTAGTTCAACATACTAAAAATGGTAATTGGAGCATATATTTTATTTGAAATATTTCAATTGCAGAGAGTTATAATATTCTAGGTACGTTTTAATCCTGCAATCAAACCAAAATCAATAATTTAATCCAGTAAGCCGATAATAATTATGAAAATGTACTTCAAATATTTGCGAACAAATTTTATAATTCAATAAAGCAAGTGCCTTTTGGCAGTTATTGGAAGCTCGTAAACAAACTTAAATGTCAACTGACAGTCAGTCTATTATTTAACTGGTAGATATTTGTGGAGCAAAGCGAAATTCCATTCAATTTCTGCAGAAAACAAAATCAATTATGTACTGTCGAAACTTTTAGACTTTAGCCTTCTCCATAATTTATTGTCTTTAAGACTATTCTTCGGATATAAAATGTATTTATGTGCGTATTTTTTATGACGTGTTCTATAAAATCGAAAAGTTCTATGTCATAGAACAAAAGTTTTAAACACACTCAAGAACAATGTCTATATGTATACGCATATCTACACACACAACCATGATCCGTCTTTATGAAATAATATAACCACAACTATCACACAACGTCGTCTAGTCCCAAGCTATACAGAGCTTGTGTTATGGGTACTAGACAACTGATAAACATACTTATGGTATATTTCTAAATATTTATAGATAAATAACACCCAGATACAGAACAAATGATCGTGCTCATCACACAAACATTTGTCCAGGGTGGGAATTGAACCCACGACCTCCGGCCAGTTAACCAACTATACAAAGAAAAATACAGCAACTATACTTTTATTGTAAGATTTTTTGCTGATGTCATCCCCAAGTTTACTTCATACAAACATTACCCCGACGGCTCTTTTTTTTCTAATATAGCTAGCGGTCCCGACAAAAGTTGTTTTATAAAAAGTAGCCTACGATCTTTTCTCAGACCAATAAGCCTAAGATCATAAAAATAGGTCAAGCTGTTTCGGTGAAGTTCGACAATAAACACTATCATACGAGACTTTATACATATATAAGACTAGCTTTTGCCCGCAACTTCACTCCTGACAACAGAAAAATGTGATAAATGAAGAACTACTCGACCGATTTTGTGCAAACTTCACATAGACTCTTGAGACCCAAGCGAACGCTGGAGTTTGCACACCTATTGTTCTTGAATTGTGTCTGTAATTACGGTAGTCGAAAGGCCAAATAGTCCGAACAAAGCCTTAACATTTGGGTTTGGATAGGTGAGCCCGTTTTTGACTTATAAAATAATAACAACGAAAAGTGGAGTTTATTTTTAGATATATTGATGATCAGCTCATTATATTCTGGTTCAACCCCATACTAGTCAGCGTTCACCTGCCCATCTTGCCCATATTCTAATATATTTAATTTTATTATTATTATTATATTTTGGGTTCTTTTAACATAGTATGTTGACCTTCTTTTCTTTCTGTTATCACCATCTGAGAAAGCACAGATGGTACCTTCTCAGATGGCATTTCGGACATCACCTTTCATACAGCCCATTCACTCCTCTATTCTTAAATGGAATTTCCTCACAAAATTTCTACTTTTTCTGAGTAAACTATGACATCTGAATGTGATCTATTTCTTTTTGCTTCTGTTTCAAGCTTAGTAAAAATATTTTTGTCTAACGGTTCTTAAACCCAACTTTTTTTATATTTGCTTTAAACTAATACTTGACTGCGATCCAACGAGATGGTAAGCAGTGACGCAATCGTTGATGCTGAAGCGCATTAGTTTATTAAAAGCCTTGAAGACATCCAAATTATAATTGGATGCGAAAACGTCAATAAATTTGTTTCAGTCCTTCGATGTGCGAAAAATGAAGCGTAACGCTTAGTCCGAACCGTAGAGGTTTCAACATCGTAAGGATGATGATGTCGGGTTTTCTAGAAAAGAATTGGAGGAATCAACTCATGTAATTCCTGCTCACACACAGATAATAGTCAATGACGACAAAGTTAACCATAAAATAAACTTCAAATTCCTTTCCTGTAAAGTAAGTTTTTTCACATTCGATAGTTTACCAAGGGACATTCGATTTTACAAAATACGCATGGGCATGTCCCATACCTTGACAGCCTAAATAAGCACCATAATACAATTTGAATAACAACCTCTATTTTGTTTGAGACCCGACGCGAACAAATATTAAGGAGAAATCCATGGAATAATCCTTGAGGAGCTAGTGGTTCAAACATGCAATTTGTTTGATCAGAGACCCGGTACACATTGAAGGCCCCAATATCAATTGGGGAGTATTCAGCTGTGAAACTTGTGTCAGGCAAAGAGTTACAGAATATTGTAGATGCACGTAGGTAAATATGTACGTATATTGGAACGTCAGTCTTTGAGAGATCGTGTCACAGAAACTGTCCGATATTGCGTCAATAACAGTCTGCATACATTCCTTGTATATGCAGGTAAGAGAATATATTTTGGGATTTATGCAGATACTAGCTTCGACCGTCAGTTTTGCCCACGTTTTATGTTAATAAAAAATGTCTTGTGTTCTGCTCTTAGTCATAGACTATCCCTCTCATCTTCCTCGTATTCAAAGTTGACAATAATTGCTTATTATTTTTTTATTTCTCGAAATCAATCGAGAGTCTTTCTTTTGCCGTGGCAACTGAATTAGGTGGAAGTCCTTCGAACTGACTTAGAATACATGGCTACATTTAGGATAAATATTTAAATTGATTTATCTCTTCCTCAACAGGTACCTAAACATTTTTTTCTTATGATAGCTTACTTTGTGTCCCACTGCTGTGAAAAGGCCTCCTCTTACTCCCTCCAAATTTCTCTGTCTAAGGCGTTAATAGATAGAGTTATTTCGCTTTTATACAATTGGTTAAGGTTTTGTGCTAAAGAATGGAAGTCAGATCTTTCTTCGTAGCAGTAATAAGGGCAAAGTAGGTGGCAGAAACCATGAAGGAAAAGGCATCCCTACATATCAGCCAAAGCTGCAAGAGATGCCCTTGGCATTGAAACTCACAGCGCGATTCCCGGCCACTAAAGACACGGGCTAAGAATTAAGTTAAGGTTTTGAAATGCCAAGTAAGTAAAATCTGATATGCCTTCTCAGTCCACCCAGAGCTATTTTTAGCGCTGGGTGGACTGAGAAGGCATATCAGACTACAGTTATTTGATAATTCCTATCCTCAAAAAGATGGAACATTTTTTCGGTAGAACTAAGCTACTAACAGGTGTACCACACATGCCAATCTAGGCTCGTCAGTCTCCATACGTTTTATATGAAAACTAAACTTGTGGAGCTACACTTGATACATGCCACGCGACGTTGTTGTACGTATAAATCAGGCGTGTTACACGTGTGCGTCGATCTAATATAGTTCTAGCTTTATTCTGATTATATTTAGTACTTTGATTTTATTCAGTTGTCTAGTACCCATAACACAAGCTTTGCTTAGCTTGGGACTAGATGGCGTTGTGTGACAGTTGTGGACATATTATTATTATTTGATAGCTACAACTGTAACAAACTGCGAAACAGTAACAAAGAGGAAATAAAAATAAAATAAACATTTTGCCACAAATATTTGTATAATGAATGGCCATTATAAACATCCCTGACCGCAGATGCGAAACAAATAAATCGGTATGTTTCGTGTTGGTATCGAATTTCAATACGACCTCGATGAATGCCTAACGAACAGTTATAATAAAATCGTAGTGTCATATGTGGTGTGGAGTAAATATTGGGAGGAAACTGTTACGGTGTTTAGAAACGAAAATTGAAACACTCGATATCCTTTTATGAGGTGGGAAATTATCAAAGAACTTAAGAGCGCGTCAAACTTTTATTGACTCAAACAATCCTGTGTTCCTAATCCCTTTTGACTGTCGGAGCCACGGTAACTCTCGGACGATTTAGATTTTATAAAGATTGTGAACATTCGCGCAGTGAACGCATTGCACGACCGGACGGTGAGCTACCAATGCTCGTCGTTAAACAATCAGTAGACATGATATTCTATCAATTGTTTTAGACTCGAGTGATATACATCCTACCTACTGGTAGGATGTATTCTGCCACTCGCGTCTTTCTCACACAATAAATTGATGTATCCTAACAGTGGAAATATTATAGGTTGATTGTATAACATTTTGGCAATGATGATGATTGCATACAATCGTTAAGGCGTCATCGCATAACATTTTCATTACTCATACTCTGAAAGTAGGTGTAAAGTTGCCTGCGGACAGGGTTGGAAGAAATACTTTTACTCCCTAGGGAGTTTTACTTTACAACTGACAGTAGTTTTTTTTAATATTTAGACAGCAAATATTAAAAAAAAACTAGTTCTATTTTGACATTTCTATTGAACCGTGACCAGAATTTTTATACTGGCCAGTACAACTTTCACACTGACTGCGTGTTGCGTAGCAGACTGCGTATTGCTAGATCGACACCTGAACGTACAAATATTTTTACAACTTACAGTTATTAGTATCGGGTCTGCTCAGACCCCTTTTGCATGTCTAAAATTAAGTATTAGCAAATGCTCCCACACAATCCAGGAGTAATTTAAAACATATTTAGTGTAATGTCATAAAAAAAATCTAATAGTAGTAGAGGATAGACAAACTAAACAGCTATTTCCCCTTTAAAACAACAAAAAGTACGTCTACAAAAGCTCTATAATTACGCTCAAAACAATTTCAAAGTCCAAACACTGAACCGCAACGACGAGCAATGCTACTTCCAATATAGCGAACAAACATCAGCTCGACTTGTTGCTACTGATTCGATCCCGGAGCCCTCAGTCTTACTTGTTGATATCGTCGAGTTATTTATACAGCCCATTGCAGTGGAATGTTATGGCCTGAGTTCATAGACTCCGCGTTTTATAGCCGAGGATAAAGTTAGGGTTTTGTTAGCCATCACATTGTGTTGAGATACTATCTGATTTATGGATAGTTCTGAAATGTATGGTTGTAGAATCTAATTAGATGGAGTAAAATGGTCACTCAATGGTATAGTATGAGAAGGAAAAAGGAAAAGAGGTAGACAACAGAAAAGATGGGACGATGATATCAGACAAGTTGCAGGTATAACATGGAGTAGAGTGGCCAGAGAAAGAAGAGAATGGAGACAGTTGGAGGAGGCCTTTGCCTTTGCGAATTGGCAAACGGACTTACAGAAAATAAAGAAGCACCAAATACGAGAATAATTTAAATCAAGAAACAAATAGATATTTATAGAAAACTGTAGTAGTATAAGAAACACAAATGTATATGTCCGAAATAAAAGGCTTATTATTAGGATCTAATTAATTGAAATTGACGTTGAGGTTTTTTTTTTGGTAGGTAAAAATCATCTGATGACATCTTCCGCCCTTGGGCGGAGCAGGAGATAGTGTCCAACTTTTACTGATTGAAAATAACACCTCAGAAGAGGAAGAAGGAAAGTAGGAAACTTTCCTTTTTATACCAGGGCCGAGCTTTCCTTTCAGAAGCGAGCCCTTGGCCCTGGTAGGCTTCGACGCTGCTGGGTTCCTACAGTTTGCTGACAACTTCTTGGAGTGTGTGGGAACAGCGCGCTGTCGACGGCTTGAGCTCGGTTCTCACAGTTGGATAATCGATTGAGGTTTAAATTATCTCGTACTTTTGATTAAATCTTTTTCAAACAACAAAAAATCCAGTGTGTGTATTAAGAGTGGCCAACCTGCTCTGTCCTAATCATGACGTTATCACTTATTTTTCTCTGCATATTTATTTATTTATTAATCATGAAAAATTTACATTGTATTTGATGTCAATATATGATATGATAAAAATTTGCATGCAATGTAACAGAAATAATAGAAAAAAAAATTTGGGAACACAGGTATCTTATGGATATTATCGAGGATTTTATTGAAATCAAATTTTTAATTTGTCACACATATGACAAAAAAGAAAAATTCATCAAGCTAATACTACAAAATCATACTCGTTTGGGTAAGTTCGGCTGATTCGATCCGACGCTATCCAACCGAGCGTTACAGAGCCGAGCAAGCCATTACGCTCGGCTTGGTAAGTCTTATTCAATGTTCATAAAATAAAATACTCAGCCTTCGAAGAAGTTTTCACTTCAAAAACTATAACCATTGACCGTTAATCGTTGCGACTGAAAATCGCATAGTGGTTACATTACCGTGCAATCGCAGCACTAGAGTTAACTCAGCGCCGTAGCTTCTCTGAGAGCCTCTCCACGAGATGACAATCTCCGTTAGCTGGGAAATAAAAATGTCAATTCAATACTGAATTGACATTTACGAACACATTACGTGACGGTTCGGAAGGTTATGTCAATCTTGAGCATTTTATTGAAGTTTCCTTGTACCTATCTATTTACGGTTGTCGCGTCTAAGACGATATTCTTTTTATATTTTATTCAAATCTAAATCGCGCGGTTTTTAGTAAAACAGTTTTATGTGCTATTTTATGGGTCAAAGTAAGGTCAATCTCAACCACTTTTCATTTAATTTTTACATGTTTTATTTATTACCTTTGTGATTTACTTTTATGTTTAATAAAATTAGAAACCTTATCGTGGTAATTCAAAATAGGTGTTACTGAAAGTGTTTCAAATACATTCTACTTTTGTGACAAGGTCGTCTGGCAATTTCAGAAATAAGACTGTATAGTAATTTATTTAACGCACGAAAACATTATTGCTGTCTAAACCATATTTTAAATGAAGTCTTATGATTACCAGCTTAGAATAAAACGTGCCTAGGATTGTGAACACTATAATGACCAACTTAAATGGGTCTGGGTTTTTTTTTCGTAGAGCAAAAATCGTTCAATGCCATCTTCGTCGCTTAGGCGGAACGGAAGATAGTGTCTGACTTTTACTGACTAAAACCCACCCATTCTTTGGCTTAGCTCTATACCTATTACACTTTTACATTTACCCATGGTCCCAGGAGGCTTCGACCTTACTGAGCAAATGGTCCTGGGTAAGACATGTTTACTGCATGCTTGATAAACAGTGTGCCAAAGTTGTACTTGCCCCGAGAAAGTGAGCAGGGGCCGCGACATATCACGAAAGAGATGGCGGGATGAATTAAATGGACTTTGCCAAAATTAGAGGAAAAAAATACAAGAATTGAAAGGAGATCTCTATCCAAGAATAGGACAAAATATGCTGCAAGAAAACACCATTTTTGGTATTCAACAACCGCAACTCCTCAGTGTAGTTGGTTTTTCATACCAAGGCGGTTTGTTATTAGATTTATAGGTTTGCGTAAACTTTATTTTCTATAGAGCACTTGGGTGTCTCAAGATTTTTTTTTGTGAATATAAAACATTGTGTTTCCACTAGACGTACGACAACGTTGAAGAAAGTGTTTGTATGGCCTACATATATGCCTAAAACGTTGTGGAAACCATTTTATTGCGTGAACATCGTAGATATTCCCTGCTGGAGTCTGTGTTTTACGATAGCTAAAACGTAAGTGTATTTAAGTAAAGAGTAAATAGGCTACTTTTAGGTAATCGTGGCTCTTCGTTAACCACATTATTGCTCACCATCAGGTGAGGTAGTCAAGCACAACCCTATAAATATAAAATAAAACTGGCCATCGTAAAATATCTATTAGTACGCGGCAAATAAGTAGAACCAGTTGCTAAGGTTACAAGCAGGAGTGGAAGAGGAGGAGGATAGATACCCCAATTAAGACCCAAAAATCAGTTACAGCGCATTCAGGTCGATCGTTATGATGTTTCATCTTATTTTGTCGTTATTTTATAAGTCACCCTATAAAATTAGTGACTGATACTTAAACACGTGATTATAGTAATAATATCAAACAAATTTTAACCCTTCAAATACCGTAATTAGAGACATAAAAGAAAGACAATAGGTGCAAACGATAGCGTTTGCATTGGGGCTCAAGAGTTTAATATTGCAACAAACCTAAAATCAAAAAGCAAAAAAAAACCTCAAGTTCAGAACATTTTGACTGAACCGTTTATTTAGGCGATCATAAATGTACTGACAAGCAGATTACGTCGATGTGTTCATATAGAATGATGTATACTATAGTAATTTTGTGCTACTAAATGCCTCCAATTTCAGCACAATAACTCGATGACAAAAAACGCAATAAACTTGAAATATACGTAATAAACTTGCTGTGTATAGAACTGCAATACATGTGCTGTGTTTGACAGTGACACACGTCGTTATAAATTTTGCACTATTGCGACTCACATCCATTCATTTTTAGTGGCATTTTAGAATGAACAGCTTTTCTATTGCTTTAAATTTTGATCTGGTATGAAAGAATTAATGTAACGAAACATAATTTAAGTGTAAACTAGGTACCACACTTTCATGTTCAAACAATATTTTTTTTTTTTTTTTTTATTGATTATAGGTTCGCGCTTGACCACTATCTCACCTGATGGAAAGCGACGATGCAGTCGACGATGGAACGCGCTTACCTAGAAGTAACCTATTCACTCTTGACTTAAAGATACCCGGATTGTAGCTATCAGGAAACACCGACTCCGGCAAGGAATTCCACTCCTTGGCTGTACGCATAATGAATGTGTTCCCAAAACGTTTTGTACGTATATGTGGGATATCCACCATGTACCGGTGGCGCAATGCCGTACGTCTGGTGGTCCGATGATGGAACGGGCTAGGCGGAATTAAATTATGTAATTCCGACGCACACTCCCCGAAATGCAACCGGTAGAAAACCGACAGGCTAGCAACTCGGCGTCGATGCTCAAGACTTTGAAGTCTCGACTCGACAAGTGCATCATCGTTAATGATCCTCTTGGCTCGCCTCTCAATAGACTCAAGCGCATCAAGTTGGTATCGGGCAGATCCGTCCCAAAGATGAGAGCAGTACTCCATAACCGATCGAACTTGCGCCTGATAAAGTTTAAGCAGCTGTTCCGGCGTGAAGTACTGTCTAACCTTTGCGAGGATTCCCAACTTTTTTGCAGCCAGTTGAGCCTTTGCTTCGATGTATGGCCCAAAATTGAGAGTAGATGTCAGCGTTATACCAAGAAGATCAAGATGGTCAGTTATCGGCACGGATACACCCCGGAAAGTTGGAGCAGGGCTAAATTGACTCCTTTTAGCGGAAAATAGACACGCCTGAGTTTTAGCAGCATTGAACCATGAATATGAAGTACTTTTTAACCTATGTCTGTTCCTTCTGGGTAAGGTCGGGTACACTATCAATATCATCAGCCTTTTTAATGTTCCCACTGCTGGGACACAAGCCTCCTCTCTAGGAGAGGGAATAGACCGTTATCTACCACGCGGGCCCAGTGCGGGTTTGTGGATGTCACCACCTTCTAGGAGGCCTTCCAACATTGCGTCTTCCTGTATGCGGTCGCCACCAAAACCTGTCGACCCCAATGGCCATTAGTCTGTTCTATGACTAACTTGCCCTGCCTATTGCCGCTTAAGTTTAGAATAGAATAGAATAGAATAATACTTTATTGTACACCAAAAAAAGCAACAATTTTACAGAAATAGCTAGCTATAGCTTAGCTATAGTTTAGCTATTGTTCGCGCTATGTCAGCAACCTTGGTTCTCTTGTAGATATCTTAATTTCTGATATGATCACGCAACGAAACCTCGGACCCCTTTCTATTGCCCTTTGGGTGTTAAAAAAAACTCTTAATTATGTTTAATCATATCACGAAACGTGTGATAGTACAATTTGTATGTAAATTCCGAATCCAACCTACCTACTGTTTCAACTTATAGTAAGAGAGAGAGTAATAAAAATCAGTTTCGGCAGTTAACGAGCGTGTTAAGGCCCTTAACATAACACTTAATCCGGCTTTTAGGCTTTCAACAGGCGTCCCTTACGACGCAGCGATTTCATTAACATATCTTGACACGTTACTCCACTTGCATGCCGGACGTGAAACGTGATGATTGTGAGTCATGCTATCAAGTTCTTTTTCTTTTGTTTCGTTTTTCTTATTTGTACATTTATATTTAGTATTTGTTAGAATTATCTTTTTTTTGTACTTTCTAAATATTAGTGATAGGACACAAAATGGAATAAGAGAACGTATTGCGCCAACCCCTAGTTTAGGAGATTATAAGGTTCTGACAGCGGCTTCACCCGAATATATTATCAACGACACCACCAAACGTCACCACTGCGGGATCCACCGTAGGCGTGGGTTTGCGGATGGCGAGCAATGAGTCACTCGTTGTCCGATCGTATTCTAAGTTCCCGTGCGCCTCAGGGAGTTTGTTAGCAAAACAGTAGTAGCCAGCCTATTAGCAGACAAGGAACGGGGTGCGTTGTATAGTCAGTAAAAGTCTGACACTATCTCTTGCTCTGCCCAAGGGCGGAAATGGTCATTAGATGATTTTTACCCACCATAAAGAAAAAAGCCACTGCGCGGTCATTCACATTTTTTTTAGGTTAAGATACCACATTTTATTTCATTCTCTCTGCTAGAGAGTAGGCCTGCATCCCAACAGGTATAACAGGCGATGCTCAGAGGCGGTTCCAGAATGGTCTTTTGAGAGGTCACGGAGCCCCTTCTACGTGCTGATGGTGATCACCAGGGTGGTTTTAGTGGTTTTAAGTGGTTTTAGCGGGGTTTTTACCTCACTAACCCGGACTAAAACCCAAGGTCCTGGCGTCTTTTGCATGTTTCCTGTCGATGACAAAAAAATAGGCCTGCATCCCAGATGTGGGAACATAAGACTACGTATGGCTGGTCACCTCGTCACATCATCTTCAACTGGATATCATCGTTACCAATTCCTGTACAAACTTGACATTGTAGAAGCCACATTAGTTTGTTCTAAGTTAGGGCTTTCAACCTGCTACGTGACAGCTTAGTACACGCGCCACACGAAACAATTAATTGAAAACATAAACAAAAAATGTTATTCTTCTATTATGATTATAAGAGAAAAACAAAACATTGTTGTAAAGGCGGGACAGCGAAAGGGACCTTGTCCTAATTAATATTTGACTGCTTTTTTCACACCAAGCGTATTTTATTATTTTTGAAGACTTGTTCTCAAATATTTTTGTCTGGGTTTTTGTTTACGGTCCCGAATGTGGAGGCCAAAGTTTGTAGATTCTTATTTGAAGAAAAATATCTGTATTTACCGATACGCTCATGAAATAATGTTTTGAGGGTCACTGTATAGAATTGAAGTGAATTGAACTAATGAAAATTATTTCTATGTATTGATTTTTTTATAGACCTTACATACGAGTTTTTTTTTTTTTTTGTTACTTATATATGCGCTTGACATCTGATAGTCTCGGACTCCCGCAAGATGGACCGATGACCAGGTCGGACAGCTGGAATCCGATGGATGCAAAACCCAAGAGGACCAGCGCTCGTGGGGGCAACAGTCCAACAGTCGGAAGACGTCTTTCGGCTGAAATTATGATCTCATGATAAGCGATGGTCGACGATAAAGCACGCTTACATAATTTAGAACCTATTCGCCAAGATCCGACGGCCGTGCTGTAGGTACTTATTGAGGTTCTTTATTTCCACTAAACGAACACAAAGTCAGACTCAGTATATTGCAAATTTATCACTCTTCTTTTTTATTTGGTTCTGAAGCGCCTTGAAAGCCAAAAATACTGAAATATTAAATAAAATCTTCACAAAGTCCATTGGGTTTTGAGTCTAGAGTAGAATCAGAGTATTATAAAGTTGAGCTTTGATGGACGCGCTCCTGGAACAAGCTTAGTGGAAACTTCCTCACTACCTATTGAAAGTTACTGTTACTGAAATATTACTAACTGTATCTTTGAGGAATTAATATTTTAACCAAAAAGACACTGTCATTGGAAAGCCAGTCTTTTCGTACAAAGTAAGTCAAAAAGAATAAAGGTACGATACAATAAGTTATAATATCTACGTATGTTAGTGTTCGTTTTTCAAAATGTAGGTAAGAGCAAGATCATTTTTCGATGGTTTTTTTTATACACTTATGAGCGCTCATACCAAAAGTGAGCAATGTCGCAAATAGCTGTCAAATATTTAAAAGTTTTAATTAATATGAAAATAAGAGATATGGCTTTGTAGTGCACTAAAAATTTTAATATGAATTGCAATTTAAAATCCCTAAAATTGATATTATAAACGTTTCAGGTGTAAAAAAAGACATTTGGCAAGTTCCCAAATACTTTTTTTTATATCTAAAACTATGTATTCGGTGTTACGATATTAATTATTACAAGTCTGTGAATGTAGTCCTTAGGCCAGTCCGGTTCTTCACGATACGTTCATCCATCGATTTGGAAACAAAAGTGGAAAATTTACACAAAGTAATACACGCCTGAGTGTGAACTACAACTTGTAAGTCGAGGCTATTACTCAGTAGTCAAAGGAGCAATGACACCCCAGTGGCTGTCATTGCTCTTTATTAGTTGCAAAATAATAGTGGCATTTTTGTGTTAGTCAGCCCGTTCCATCATCGGACCACAAGACGAACGGCGTTGCACCACCGGTACATAGTGGACATCCCACGTCATATAGGTACAAAATGTTTTGGGAACACATTCATTATGTGTACAGCCAAGGAGTGGAATTCCTAGCCGGAGTCTGTGTTTCCTGATGGCTACAATCCGGGAATCTTTAAGTCAAGAGTGAATAGGTTACTTCTAGGTGAGCGAGCTCCATCGTCGACCGCATCATCGTAAGTTTCCATCAGGTAAGATAGCGGTCAAGCGAGAACCTATAGTGAATGATAAAAAAAAGTTTCCAAGTCCCCCAAAAGATCAACGAACTAAAAATAAGCAGCGCAAATTCCACAACCTCATTTTATGGATTGACCACAGTTTTACACCGAGTATTAAATCGACTCCAGCCCAACAGCCCGGGGTTATCCAACCTGACCTCAACGCAATTATGGTTAAACGGATATTTTATACTGAAAAAGCAATCACCTCGAAAATAAAGGTCTTAGAAGAAGAGGCTATTTACATAATTAAATCTGAAGACAATCAGATGCTCGTTAATTTGCAACTCTCCATGGGGAAGGCGACGCGAGCCAAAGGAATTGTGTAAAAATGTAAATGGACAGAGTTGCTAAAACAGTGAAAATAAAACAGGAACCCTACTACGAGCTCTTGCGTTCCACTTGACGACCTAAACTGAACTGTTAAAGGGATGAGCTATACCTACAACATTGGTTTTAGTATATTATGAGAAACCCGAAACATATGTCTGGTTCTTTTATGTGAAGAATGTATGTATAAAATTTCATTTATATCATGAAAAATTACTAAGTTATATTATCTGGTTGTCCGCACAAATACATGGTCACCGATCCATCCGGGCGGGATTGTTTTATTCCCATAGACAGCTGTGCACTGGCACATAATGCCCACTGTCTACTACGACCTGTGTTGTAATTAGTGTTGGTGCAATGGTATCCAACTTGTAACCTTGTGAACATGGTCTTAAAAGTTATTGAAATCGATTCAGTTACAGATTTTGAACAGCAATTTTTTTTATTAAGATTTTGAAGAGCAGCAGTGGTCAACTAGTAACGCCCTGACTTACGAGGTGTAGATCGTAGGTTCAAACCCAGCCAGGCGCATTACTTTGTATAATTTATTTCATGAGGAAACCGGAATATCCTAGAACCAAACATTCGAAGACGTGACATCCACCATTCCGCATTGGGCCCGCGTTGTAGATTACGGCCATTCCCCTCTCCTAGAGAGCAGGCCAGCAGTGGGAACATTAAAAAGATTTATGATGATGATGATGACAGATTTTAAACAAACTGTATATTCAGTTTTCGCATTAATACTAAGTATAATATTGTAGAATAGGGCGTATACCTCTATCCCCCTTTCTCGTTCGCTCGCTTGACATTTTAACATGTCATGGTAAAGCCTCAGAAGTCATAACACAGAGTTAATAATACCTCCTCTGAAATCCCGGAATCATAAACAAGACGATTAAATCCCGGGAATTACGAGATTGCAAATTACTTATTGCGCTTTGAATTCATTTGAACTAAGTTATTATGTTGAAGAATTTTACAATGTTTTTAGAATTTCTTACTAAAACTATTAAATTAAAGAGTTTTGTTTTAATCTTATTGTTTTAGTATATTAAAAACATAAGATTCTTCAAAGTAATAAATGAATTCTAACTCAATTCCGGGATTTAATAATCCTCATATTTATGAGTCCGGGCTTTTCCGTGAATTCATTTTTTTTTAAGTATTAGTATAATAGCTCATCAATGATACTGTATCTATAGGACACGATGTAAGATGAGCCAGCGCGCTTTTTGACCGCACACATCTGTATAAAAATAAAAAAATAAAAAACCTATGTACTATTGTGAGTAACCAGTTTATTAAATAAATAATTTGCCTGAACTAGACAATATCTGAGAGGTTTTATTGATTATTTAAAATGTCTAAATAAATACTTGTTACGTTGCGAAACATAATTTTATAGAACTTGACACTAATGTACAAAATGCAAAATACTTGGTACAAAACAATAGGAAGACAACCGGCGTTCGGTTTCTATTGAGTATCTAATTACGGAACCCGAAAGTTAATAAAATTTAGGACTAATTTAACCAACAGAAATTATTTAAAAAAGCCTCGATGCATTGACAGTCGGTAAGCTGATAAATTACTAAAGGCGTGAACAAACACACTGCAAAAGCACATCAAAAAGCACATCAAGCACATCAAAAAAACGTACGTTTATGAAGCCATATCACACGCCTGAGAGATAGTAAAACAAAGTAATGTTGTCAGGAAAGCAGTATATAATATCTGGCGCAAACTATTTTTGGAACTCTGACGACATTACTTTGAAAGACAAACATGGCTGCAACGTCACAACTCTCAAGAGTAAGCCTGAAGACACACAGGCAGCTTCGCTTATTGCAATACTACTTATACTGCATGTTCTAAGGTTCTAAGGCATGGCATTAAAGTCCTTGCTTCCATTTAACGCTAAAAGCTAATGACTTTCTCAGGCCTACTCCTCGGTATCTAGCTGGGTTAATAGATTAAAAAAAAACATTATCAACATAAATATTTTTCATGTGACTAATATTTTTGGCCAAAAAAAAAATACTATGATATTTTCGCTACTTCTTTTTAACGGCGTTAATCTTAAGAAATATGTTTACACAAAAAAATAAATTTTTGGTTAAATTTAATATTCTTCATAATGTACAAATATTATAAATCAATTATTATTATCTATAGATATAATATTTTGCATAGAAAATGGTTTTTAAGGTCAGCGCGGCTCTACGCTGCGGCAGGCAGTAGTACGAGTATGTATGCATTGAAGCCAGATGTTCAAAGACCATAACGTTTACAATGACGGTTTTTTGATGGGATATCATCAAATTATCCTTTCTGCTGAAGTGAAAGGGAGTTTCAGACTTTTACTGACTGGGGAGTGACGAACTAAGACTTTCGGGCCGAGGTAAACTGTATTTAGGCATATTAAATAGTAGTGTAATACTAAGAGTTAGCGTTGCTGACTTCGTTGTTATAATCATTTTTGAGCTGCACGAAAATTCGAAAGAACAGAGGTAGATTTAGTCACCCTAGAACAGACGAAAAAATTTGACGATTTCATACCTCGAAAAAAAAATCTGCCACCACTGTCTGACTTCCGCCTTAGTTTAGTTAGGTACATAAAAATTTTAGCGTTCAAGAAGATGCTCGTAGAAATAAAATCAATCTGGATATTCCGAAATCACATTCGGAAATGGTACGGGAATACGATCTCTGTCACATTCATTAAGGAATATTCTACGTTGAATATTTTTCAGAGACCGAAATACCATTTCAAGATATGGAACGGTAATATAGGGTAAAGTGATAGGACGAATGCAGACTGATTTATTTTGTCTTAATCTACATCTACATCTACATTAATATAATAAAGAGGTAAAGTTTGTTTTTTTATTTTTTTGTTTTTTTGTTTGTAGGAGGTAATCTCTGGAACTACTGGTCCGATTGGAGAAATTTTAGCAATAATAGAAAGCTGCTTTACTCCTGAGTGACATAGGCTATATTTTATGTACGCGGGCGAAGCCGCTGACAAAAGCTAGTATAATAATACTTTTACTTAGATTTTTTTGTTATGGAAAATATAGAGATTACTATAAAAGAAATGTTTTTTTTTTTATTTTAATTCTTTAATAGACGTCAACGATACAAAATTGGCCTATGGCTTTGTTTGATTACAGGGTATTTTTGTGGCGGGAAAATCATCGAATGGACAAGTGTCAGATTTCTACTGATTAAACGACCCACCGTCTCTTGTTGCCTTAGTTCCAAGGACCCAGTGTTCCGCTTTCGCATCAACCCTGTGCCCAAATGCAAGCTCTGCTTAACTTGGAACTAGATGAAGTTGTGTGACAGTTGTTAATATATCCTACTACTATTATAAAGGCGAAAGTTAGTAAGTATGGATGTATGGATGTTTGTTACTCTTTCACGTAAAAACTACTGAATGGATTTGAATGAAATTTGGCACAGGCATAGGATACACTCCAGAATAGCACATAGGCTACTTTTTATCCCGGAAACCCCAAACCCACGCGGGCGACGCCGCGGGAAAAAGCTAGTAATAAATGTATTATATATTGAGATCATTTCGGTTACTGATTCTGAACAAATTTCTCGTATAATATTATTCAGGTTTCTTATGTACTGTAAATATAGTATATTAAAATGGTTTTTTAGTATTATGAAGATGAATTTAGAGCCTGTTTGAATCTGTTAAAGGGGTAAATAAATATAATAAATAAAACAAAATGCTTTCAAGAGCCTTTCGCTTCGAAGTTTATTAAAATTATTTAACTAGAATGACCTCATCATAAATGGAGACCGATCCGATAACAAACTTCGGGGTTGCGTAAACCAAAAATGTTGCCAACAAATTATTAAATGCAAGGACGGTCCTAAATAATTTTACTCCGAGCATTCCTGAACTCGACCCTTGTCATAGAAATATTATTCCACGCAAAATTATGCTGGGGTCACACAGAGAATGTTTAAAGAAGGTGTAGCAAGACCACCAGTATGTACTCGGCCTAATATAGCCTCTCATAAAAAGATTAGGATCATAATTATTAAGGCATGTACTCACTCTATGTAAAAATTATATGGCTTTGCTTAGCCAGTTTTGGGTGTAACAACGATTAAAATAAAGTAATGTAAATGAAGCCGTAACTCATGAGGGTAATTACCGCTTAATAATGGTACCTACGCAAAATATCATGTTTCTTAATAACGTGAGAGACGCAAATGTAAGATATAGAATAACATATATTTCAGTAGACAATAAAGCTTGTCAAAATATGTACAGAATTATTAAAAGCATCAAACCTGAGACACATTTTTAATGTATTTCATACAAACGCTTTTCTTACGTGATTACACATTTTATTCTTGATATTTTGGAAATAGATATTGTGGTATCTAGGTTTCTGTTGAAATAAAATGATTATGTGTAAAAATAATTCAATGAAGACCTCAGAAAAACTGCTATTATAAAATTTGGCCCATTATAATGTATTTTTAAGTAAAGAAAATATAAATAAAGAAATCTTGCAGAATTAAAGAAATTTGGAATTATCCAATTGGCCCGTTACCACTCGGCCATCACTGCTCTCTTAACAAATTAAACGTTACTAACATCTAAATTAAACCAAATTATATCTTTTAAACAAATTTGATCTCCTTAGCCTTTTTCCCAACTAGCAACTTCCACTGGATTTTTACAAAAAAAAAAAAAAACTTTAACAAATTAGACACGTGAATGCGTAAATTAAATCAAGTTTTAAATCAATATTTTAAAACTCATATTTAATTTTTATTAAAAAATAAAATACTCATTACGATCTTTTCAAATCGATAGTGTTATATGTACCGGATTCATCCAACAACTTATCAACGATTGATTCATGTATCTTGTTATCCTAAAAATAGCCTCCTCAAAGCATTTCCATGTTATCTGCAAACTGTCCACGTATACATAAGGTCAGTGGTTTAATATATAAGTACGATATACAGTCTAGCTCAGAGCCACTTAGTGGGGTACCGCAAACTCTGCCCGGACGGATTTTAAATAGCTTACAACATTTGGCATGTGTCCGGACTAGTTTGATGGATTGTCCTTTTACTGAAGCCTTGTAAGCTGTGTATTGTTGTTGATAGCATAGCAATACAATAAAGATAAGTCAGAATAGAATATAGAGGATAAGATAAAATACAGTAAGGTAAAACTAAATTTAAAAAGGTTGAAATGGTTTGGAGAAAATTAAAATGCGGCATATTTATTTTTAGTATGTTTCAGAAAAAATATGTTCTGTAAAAGCAAGACACGCAGAGAAATGAAATTTGCATCGTATGATATGGAAAGGTTCCAAATAAGGTTAATGAAGTCACAGTCGCTTAAAGTATGCAAAAATATTGAAGTTCTAGACAAGCATGTTCAATCGTCAACTTAATTTACTATCGTGAGGTAAAGCTTAAAATGTGAGCATATCAATAAAAATAACTGGTCAAATGCGAGTTGAACATTGGTTTCGTACAAAACTTATTTAAGCAAATAATTTATTTTCCGAATCGAGTCAAAAAGTTTTATCAAAAAGTGTTTTTTTTTTGGGATCTAACAACTAATTTTCAGTTACTTTTTCTTATATCAGTGCTACAGGACCTTGTTTTATGCCAAATTTCAGGGTTTTAGGGCAACGAGAAGTTCCAGTAAATATTTTTTCCTTTGAAAGTGTGTTTTTTTGCGATATAAATGGCAGTAACTTTTTTATCCGTTAACTTATAAGTTTGATTTCTTCACAACTTTAATGGAGTGCAGATTTTAGTTTATGGTTTAAATTGCAACTCGATGCGTCCATGCGCTTTCGAGATAAAGGGTCTTGTTAGACAAACAGGCGGACAAAAAAGTGTTTTTTTTTGAGATCAGATATAAAACCCCAAAAATATCAAAATTCTAAAGAAACAACAAACATATTTTTCCTACACGACGGAGCCGTGCCGAATGCAGTGTGTCACAATTTACCGTCACAGACTCTTTGTACAATCTTTTGCAGTTTAAGCTCCGAGCTAATAGTTTTTGCAAGATGCAGCTGTACCAAGTGAAGGGCTTCAAAACAAAGTAAAAAATAGTGTAACTTTAAATCTTGTTGACCGAGAAACTTTGTACAAGATTTTTAAAAATTAGACTAACTTAGTATTGTTTTGAGACAAGATGGGACTATTTATTTCTGACACATAGTCAAATAAGTTGAACTTGTTGCTGTGGTTAATTGTAGTCCACTTCGTTTGAGACCCGAAAGTCCGTTACTGCTGATCCAAGGTCGACCGCCATGATGTTTCAATTTGTATGCCGATATTATTACACACTTGTTAGAGATTACAGAAGCATATCTACCTAGTTTCAAAATTAGAACAGTCTTTATCCTTTCGGACGCCAAGGGGGCTTTGACTCCCTTTCTATTAAATTAAATTTTTTTAAATGTTTATTTAGCCTCTTAGATTTTCATTACAAATGTGACTGAAACAGCCCCCTTAAGTGGTTAATAACGCTTGTGTCGGGGCTGTCTCGGTAAATAAACAAATAAATAACCAAAAAAGAAAACGAACATTAAGAACTTTTCAAGGTCATTCAAGAGCGGCGCTCAAGAGGTTTAAAATCAACGCAATCTGAAAAACTGTTCACAAATACCAAAAAGATGTAAATCAGTACCACACAAGTGCCTCAACACACATCAACCATCACTATTGACTCTCTCAGGTCTAAAGGATCTTTTAGCTGGTATCAGACTCGGAAGCACTTGTCGTTTTCTCTCACGGGTGACAAGGGTAACCACTTTACTTCGATAGAATAGCATTCCTTTTTACATAATATTTTCTAAGAAATATTGCTTGTGTGCGGAAAATACGAATATATTTTAGTAAGTTACCGTGTAGCTTATCTGCCCGATTACTTACTGGAAAAAAACTATCGATAAAAAATTAAATTGTAGCGACTGGTATAAAAAGAAGAATACGGAATATCGATGGAGAAAATATCGATGTTTTTATACATATATTACATTGTATTGCATCAGCCTTAATGTTAAAAGTGAAAACACGTGAGTACATTCGCAAGAAGTTGGCAGAATCACCACAACACTGATTGGTAGGATTTATATTTCTTTTTCACGATTAAATTACTTATTTATATGTATGTTTTTAAGTATGTATTTATTATTGTATTATTTGTTTCTTTCTTTGTTTTTTTTTATTATCTTTAAGTTGCACCTACCGTGTTTGTCTCTGCACCACCCTAAGGTTGACTGGTAGAAAATGCCTATGGCATTGAGTCCGCCTTTGTACTTATTATGTGCATAAAGTTTTTATAAATAAATATATAATAATGTTCCCATTGCAGGGACTCGGGCCTCTTCTCTAGGAGAGAGAATGGGTCATAATAATGTCATCCACCACGTGTGCTCAGAGCGGAAAAGTGGATGTTATATGTCTTCGAATTGTTGGTTTTAGGACATGCTCGTTTTCTCACGATGTTTTCCTTCAGCGTTTTGAGAGTAGTGGTATAAAAGTGACAGCAGTATTAAAATAAATTACCCAAAAATATTCGCCTGGTTGGGTTTGAACCCGCGAACTACAACTCGTTAGACGAAGTTGGCACCACTCGGCCACCACTGCTCTCTGAATCGACGATCATATGATTTTAAATTTAACATTTTAAGCGCGATGTTAGGGTTTTTAATAACGGGCAGTTGTCCGGACTAGACACAATACTATTTTTTTTAAACATTATTATTATTGAATTAATTGCATGTTGTCCGAGAAAACTGCTTTGGTATATACATGGGGTGTCCTTCTATTACTGCAACTATTTATTTTTCCTAATAAATAAAATAAAATACTGGTAACAAATCCCAAATCACTGACTGATTACACATGTCCTATACGGAATCTCAATCTATAGACAATCTACGGAGGCGTATTAATCAATCTCTATGGTCGCAAGCCATCGGCATCCCCCTCTATCTGGTCCTTTATCAATCCGTTCATTGTTTTCTTGCCGCTTTGACAATATCCGTGTACAATCGGCTTTATGGTTTCCTCACCGTCCCTTTCCCTGAAAATCTATTAGGAAATTCGCTGCAGTATGTTGGATAGGTGGATTAAAACTTGCTTTGATGGTCAATGTTTTTGAGTGAAAGGTGCCTAAGTTCATGACAATATTGTAAAAATAATTATTATTACTCATACCGTTTAAACATTTATGCATGACATATTATAAATTATATATACTTTGAAAGTGGCACCAGTGACTGAAAAGTTGAAAGGAAATCGTTTGTCTTGGTATGGTCATGTGAAGAAAAGAGATGAAACACATGTTACGAAAAGAGTTCTGAATTTACACGTAGATGGATGGAGAGGAAGAGGGAGGCCGAAAAAGAGATGGGTGGATTGTGTGAGGAGTGATATGAAAGAAAAGGAAATTGGTGATAGTGTGACGGGTGACAGGACAAAGTGGAAGAAAAAGACATGTTGCGCCGACCCCAAGTAATATGGGATAAGGGTAGGATGATATAAATTATTTTTTTAAATATTTCAATAAAGCATAAATTAAACATTTTAAAATATAAAACATAGAGTCCTACCGGTATCGGGAACAGGGCTCAAGCGACCGGTGGTCAGAGCTACAGTATTAGGAACCTCCTAATAATATAATTATTATTTTTATTAAAAAAAAATACCTAACACGCTATGCAATTACTCCTGTATTAGGGGTGTGTGAAACATGTAAATTTTTATACACAAAACACCCAGGCAGGGAGCAACTATTAATAGGCCTTACTTTTTATAGAAATATAGGCCATATAAATTTTTGTTGCGAACACGATACGCAGTGCAGTAACAAAAGTAACAAATTGCTTTTTTTTTGAAGTTTCAAGATACACGAAATCCTATTATTCTCATAAATTTTCAATTCGGATTCACGAAAATATGTAGAATTGAGATCGGACATACACTGGTCGTCTTTCTACCCTTGTCCCGTTTTCATTTGGGGTCAGCGCAACACGTTTTTCTCTTCAATTGGGTCTTGTCACCCGTCATGATATAATTAACTCTCTTTTTTTCTTCTCACACAGTCTCTCACTCACTCACTCTCCATCTACCCACATGTATAGGCATCCACATAGATCGAAATCACATTAACAAATAGATAGAGCAACGTAGAAATAGTAACGAGCAATCCACTTTTGGGAAACCAACCTTAAATTTGTTAAAGCCGGAGCATTTACGAAACACTTGTAGAACTAAATTCTCGGAACTACAAAGTTCTTTGAACAAATGTTTATTTTCTTAAATTAATTCTCAGATATTCTATTAAAGAGTCAACGATTTGAAACCAAATCGAGTGAAACAAAGGAGTTAAAAAGTTCTTTCATGAACTTTGATCTGGAAAAATCTTAATTGATTTTCTAGCTAATGAATAATGGAGAAACATTAAGAGGTGTACTAGTCTGGTATAACATGCAGTCATGTTTGGTAGAAAATCATCAAATAACCGCCATCTCTCTGGGAAATGTAAGGCGCGTTGTAACCGCACGTTGCGGCTTAATTGAAGGCGCCCAAGTTGTCAACGTGCGATAGCAGCGCTGCTGTTATATTGCTTTGTTATTCCATATAAATAAAAAATCATCCACCAATCCGTACTGGGCCCGCGTGGTGGATTATTGCCTATTGACTCCTAGAGAGGAGGCCTAAGTCCCAGCAGTGAGAACATTAAAGGCCGATGATGATGATAAATAAAAACATGCGACTGTCGCGCTGCAACAGCGCTGCGGCCGCGCATCATTTATTTATGTGAAAAAAAAAAACAAAGTAACGCGACAGCCTTTGTCGCGTGGGTCGTAGCGACTAATTTGAAGGCGTCCTAATTGACTAAAACCCACATGTGGTTATTTGGTCGTCATTTTTGGCTTTTGAGGGTCACTAGGCGAATATATACCTTTTCGCTAGAAAAAAAGTTTTGATTTCAAAATAACTTGACAAAACCTAAATAATAATATCATATCCACAAGATAATAATTATTTACTTATTGAGAAAAAGTATAACGTTTTACAGACACGTCTAAGGCGATGCTATAACCAACATTAAAAATACATAATGATGTTCTAAAATTAATTATAATTAATTATGATTTCATTATTATGATTTGAGTTTCCAAAATATCTAGAGAAAATGGGTAATGACGTTAAAATCACGTAAGAGCGGTTGTATGGAAATGTATCTCGAGTTGGGTGGCCTTAATACGTTGTGTTTGCGATCGCTCCCGTTTGATCTCGACTACTAATCACTCAAGCTTTTGGGAAAGGTTTTTTATCGTGTTTCATGTTTGCCTAGTTTTTAAAAGCAAGCGCTTTCAAACTATTCAATATTCTGGTTTGTTTGACGATGAATAAACGGATCTCAATCTGTGTTGAAAAAAGTTTACTCCAATCAACTAAACTTTCCTTTCGTTTCAATACAAAAATACATAAATATTTATGCTTTTAAGAGATTTATCTCAGGTTTTGCATTTAAGACAATCTTTATGATCAGTATTACGAAACATAAAAAAAAACAGCTTTGCTTAATTAGATCATTTAATAACACCGTCCGAACCGAGCCAAGTGGTCGAGGGCGCGTACTATTTCCTCTAGGATTTGTCAGCCAACTGTAGGGGCCGTGCAGGGTTAAGCCTCCTAGGGTTATGGTTAATGGAAAAAAATTAACACCAGGACCCAGGAACAAAGGCAAAGAAGCAACGGCGTAGGTTTTTAGTCAGTAGAAGTCTTACACTATCTCCCGCACCGCCCAAGGGCGGAATTGTCATTGTATTATTTTTGCTCACCATAAAACAGGGCTATCTATATGACAATCATACGTTACTACCGAGTTTGCCCTCTATAGTGTTTGCATTGAGTGAAAGAGAAGCAGTGGCCGAATGGTAATGACCCCAACTTACGAGTTAGGTTTGCGGGTTAAACCCAGCCACGCGCATCACACTACAGCTCTCAAAAACAGTAAAGCAAAATGTCATGAGGTCAACATGTCCTAGAACTAAAAATTCAAAGACATGTGACATTCGCCAACACGGCCTAAGCTGGCGTGGTTTTTTTATGGTAGGTAAAAATCATCCAATGGCGAATCCCGCTCTTGGGTGGAGCGGGAAACAGTGTCAGACTCTTACTGACTAATCAACCTACCCCTGCCTTCCGTGCCTTATTCCCAGAGCCCCGGTGTAACGCTTTCGCACCAACCCTCGGCCCCGGGAGGCTTCGACCCTGTAGGGCCCCTACAGTTTGCTGACAAGTCCTTGGTGGATTACGTCCCATTCCGAGAGAGAAAGCCTGAGTCCTAGATGTGGGAATATTAAAAAGCTGATTATGCTATGCTATGCTATACTAGTGTTATGATTGTAATTGAGATCTGTAATAAACAAACAATGAGTAGCGCTTCAAACATTAATAAAGCTGGCTTCTTTAAGGTATTGTTTTAGCACCTATTTGCCAGCGTTTGAATGAAGAAAAGAAAGGTCGCGAAAGTACAACGTTTATCTCAATTCTATTCCGTTGGCTGTCACTCTTACCTCCTGGTGTTTGCTAAATATTTTATTTCTGTGAAAGGATTTCTCTGTACGAATTCAACAAAGATTTTTTATAATTATAAAAATGTCAGTGAAATAGCAGTGTTCTGTGAATTTAATTAAGTATTGTAAAGGTGCTTCTATATTATATATTTGATAGTAATTTATTTTGTTTAACAAACAGCAGTAAACACATAATGGAATATTGGATTTTTTTATTAATTATAATAAAACTTTTTTTAACAAATGTATAAGTAATAAATGTTAACATCTTTCCCATTCTTTTTAACCTTGCCTGCAAAAAGGGAATTATAAAGATGTTTGCTTTTCGAGTAAATTATTCTAAGGAAGCTTATTTTTAGCTTAGCAAGATTTTAAAGAAAAATACTAACTGGATTATCAAATTGAAATAGAAAATATAAACTAGTGCTTGACTGCGATCCCATTTGATGGTAAGCAGTGACGCGAGGATTGACATATTGTGTGTATATCATCAAATGTTAACGTTTAAACGATCTGACTAATTTTTAATTTAAGTTGGTAGTATCATGAAGTGATCAACTGCCACGCCATTATTATATACTAGCTTTTGTCAGCGGCTTCGCCCGCGTACATAAAATACAGCCTATGTCACTCAGGAGTAAAGCAGCTTTCTATTATTGCTAAAATAGTTCAGTAGGACCAGTAGTTCCAGAGATTACTTCCTACAAACAAAAAAACAAAAAAATAAAAAAACAAACTTTACCTCTTTATTATATTAGTGTAGATAAGGTCCCATTAAAATAGATGGACAAATTTTTACACAGCGTTCAGTACGTGTAACCAAAGGCAAAGGTATCTAAGCAAAAAAAAATATCGAGTTAAGTGTTTTTATTTTGACCTAATATAATAAATGGATGCACGGAAATGATGCACTCAAGAATTAAATTTGTAAGTATATAAAGCGCTTTTTTCTTATTTTTGTTTTTATCATTGTCTTTATGATCTGAATGATTTGTAAAATTTTGTTCATCTATTTTATTGGAACCATACATGAAGATCAGGACATGTAGAAGTAGATCGGCATGAACAACGGTGATCGACCGGGCGGCTGTTAGTAATACGTATCACGAAAAATGGCGAAAATGTGTTTATTAGTATGTATGTACGTATTGTGCATGTCATGGTGAGTGTGTGTGTAACTCAAACACACTCAAACGGCGCAACGGATTTGGTTAAGTTAGGAACACAGAAAGATCATGTCTCGGAATAGCACATAATAGATTTTTTATTCCAGAAGAAACATAATAGTCACTTAATTTATATTACAATCTATTCAAAATATCTGTTATTTATTTATTTTGCAAACCTACCACAGTGATGTCTTTTTAACCCAAAGGTTGAAATGGTAGAGAATGCCTTGTAACATTAAGTCCGCATATGTATCACTACTGTACATGAAGTTTAAATAAATAAATAATATTCCGGGATAAATTGAGATAATTTTCTCTTAATGCTTTTAGTCAGGCAAAGTTGGCGGTATTAGCCAGTGCACTATAATTTATTGGGGAAAAATGCTTTCCTCATAATTTTGTTCTTTGCTTATTTTCAAAGAAGATGAATAAACCATTAACCATTGTTAACATACGACACAGATTGTTACTTGGTACCTAAAGATGAAGTGCCATAACGTTGTTCACCCTCTAATGAATAATCTTGTCGTATCTCCGAGGTCAATGAACCGTATTTATTTGAATTAGGTTTGCTCCAGTAAGCTACTATTGTCCTTAAGATTTGTGTTGCTAATCAATTACTTTGTGAGAATCCACCACGAGGTTCCAGTGTCGGTGGTTCTGCGCTTATCATAACATATTTGCGTTCACACAATATTACAAAAGATATGTGAAAAAATAATGCTATCTGGTCCTTTTAAATACGCAATTAGAGACGTAGTAGAAACACAATATGTACTTATGTGAACGCCGGCGTTCGCTCAAGAGTTCAAGAGTTTAAATACGCCCAAACTCATTTGTTTCCAGTAACTTTCTTGCTAACGTCTGCTATAAAAAATATCTTTTTAATTTTATTAAATTGCTTAAAAGTTTTTCCTTTAAAATAATTATATTAATGCTTCCTGAAGACTTATTACTTGGCTGTTATATAAATGTCCCTTTACCGATTTCGATAAGATGAAATCTGAATGGAAATGATATCTTTTCAATGGTTCGAAGATTTTAGTTTAAAGAGATTTTTCTTCTGTAACAGATATGAAGTATTTTACAAATAATAAAGAAGAGAAAAAATCCGGCATTGATCAGATTTCGACTTTTCTTTATGGTATTTTGTATGATAAGCTTTCTTCATCATGATCATTTCAGTGGAGAGATGTCCAATGCTGGACAATGGGTTCTCCCAAAAACTACCACAATGGTCGGTCCTATAAGGCCCCGCCTTTTTTCTCCTTTTCTTTTTTCTCTTAATTTTCCTTTTTCTCTCCTTTTTTTCTATTTATTCAGATAGTTTTAGAATTTAGTTATAATCTATTATCTTCAATTGTAATGTAACAGGCTTACTATTCATAAACCGACAAAGCATTATGCAGCTATTCTTAAACAAACCTCAGCTTTTTTTTACTAACAATTTTAATATTTGCCAGCAAGCAACCATAGTTTGATCGCGCTAAATTAAAATGTTCAATTAACAGGCCCCGGAAAAAGAAAATAATGATATGGAAAATAGCTAATTAAAACCATAACTTATTATGTTCCGGGCAGTTGCGTTTGTTGTTAATTTGCAAGCCTTTATCAAAGGATTAATTTAATGAATAGTTTGGTCACGTAAGCAATTAATTAATGAATTAGTCATTTGCATTCAATTAGTCATTTGAGTTAGCATAATCAGCCTTTTATTTATTTATTATAAACTTTTAATGTATCCACTGCTGGGATACAGGCTTCCTCTCTAGAAGAGGGAGTGGGCCGTAATGCCCCACGCCGCCCATTGCGGGTTGGTAATTGTCACATGTCTTAGAATTTTCGGCTCTAGAATATGCCGGTTTACTCATGATGTTTTCCTTCACCGTTATGAGAGCAGTGGAAACAAGTTTTCAATGAAAATATTTTTTTTCATAACAAGCTTTTATAGCGGTGGTCTATACTTATATAAATAAAACTCGTCAAGACGATTCACACGAGCCCAAACTCGACGTAGTTGTGCCGTTTAATCACAGAGTTCCTATGGCTACCTCGCGATTCCATCATCAGATCAGCTCCATGTCATCATAATATTGCATTGTCATCCGAACTAAACGTGTATACCAAATTTCAGCTCAATCGGAAACCGGGAAGTGGATCAAATTTAAGTTGCAAGATTTGATTACAGAACGACAGACAACGGGACAGGTGAAACTAAATAAAAGCTTGTAAAAATACACAGTAATTCGCCCCGCTAGGTTTGTATCCACAACCTACTACCTTGATAGTCCGGACTGGTACCACTCGGACACAACTGCTCTAAAAAATTCTCTTAAATAAATAATCTACCAAATTTAAATAATCTTATAAATTGTTTTTCAACACACTTACTCGAAAACTGCCACTCCTATTAGGTTTAATATAGCATGTATATCACCCAAGTGCTTTTTTTGAGTTTATTACAACAAGGGCTTTTTTATTCCCTCATTATCGTCACGGTCAAGGGTGTTACTTAGTTTATCAATTCACGCGTGAGTCGTCCCTCACGAGGCGCTGGGCGACCCCCACGAAATTAGAAACTGATCAGAGCAGATTTGAATGCTATTATTATTATATTTCTACTGTATGTTTGAGATACGTTTAAACGTCTTTTTCTTTCTTTAATTATTTCACAAGTCGTAAGTGTATTGAAAAACGTCGTTTGACACACGTGCAGATTTGTCATTGCAGCCCTCGGCTCCATAACACACTCGCCTACGGCTCGTGCAAATTTCTCCTCGGTCGCAATGACAAACTTTCTGTATTTGTATCAAAACGTACTATTTGTTCACAAGAGTAAAAACGTCGTAATACTCGTGATTATTATTTATTACTTTCCTTGGCTCTTTTAATAATAATTTATTAATTTCTCTAGTATTTCTTAACATCTAGTGATTGGAGCCTCCTTTAACCTCTTGAGCCTCGACTCGTTCGCACACCTATTGTCTTTCTATTATGTCTATAATTACGGTACTCGATAGGTTAAGCAAAGAAAAGCCTGTGTTAGGAGGCTCCGCTCTTCCGTATATTATCTTAATAACACAGAGTGGGTTACGTGTGTGTTTTTTTTTTAATTAATTTGCATAATAATAATAAAACAAGAACTAATCCTAAACTAAACTAAAATACAAAAAAAAACTATAAATGAATAAATAAATTTGTACTGAAAATTGTGGAGGTGTGTAAGAACCTTTTTTACTCTTTTAAAATATACTAACAATCATCTAAATACCGCATCACATTACACACTTGTATCATAATCTACACTAATATAATAAAGAGGTAAAGTTTGTTTTATTGTTTTTTTGTTTGTAGGAGGTAATTTCTGGAACTACTGGTCTGATTGGAAAAAAATAGCAACAATAGAAAGCTTGCTATACTCCTGAGTGACATAGGCTATAATATTTTATGTACGCGAGCGAAGCTCAGCATTACACCCGTGCGAAGCTGGGGCGGGTCGCTAGTCTACTATAAGTTACCTCACAGCAAATAAAACTGATTTGCGTCTTTACAATCAATTTAAGGCAGTTGAAAACTAGCGTCACATAACTACTTTTTAGTTGTCTGGAACTTTACTGAACTGGATGGGCTTAGTATAGCCGTTCGGCACACAATATTGTAGTTGTTTTAAAAAAGTTGTGTCTAGTTGAATGGCAGTGTGTAACAAGTAAATGTTTTGTTTTATAAAAATGCTAATCAACTGACATTTAAAAAAAATGATAAACGAACATCATCTGATGACAAATCCCGCCAGGCAGAGCGGGAAATAGTGTCCAATTCTTACTGACTAAACGACACCACGAACGATAAACTACCCTCCCCGTTCCTTCTTATCTTTCTTTCCGGAGTCGTCTTCGTTCTTCCTTCAAGACCCGTTGTCATACCTCGCTCACCTGTCTATCTTACTGCAGGAATGTTTTTTTCAATACACTTACTCGAAAACTGCCTCTTATCGCACCCCTATTAGGTTCAATACAGCATGTATATCACCCAAGTGCTTTTTGAGTTTATCACAACAAGGGCTTTTTTATTCCTTCTTTATCGTCACGGTCACGGGTGATTATTTTGTTTTACTTAGTTTATCGAATCAGGCGCGAGGCGTCCCCCAGAGTCGCTGGACGACCCCACGAAATTAGAAACAGACCACAGCAGATTTGAATTCTATACTTATATATTTCTTATATTTCTACTGTATGTTTGAGATACGATTAAAATTTTTTTCTTTCTTTCTTTATTTTACAAGTCGTAAGTGTATTGAAAAACGTCGTTTGACACTCGTGCAGATTTGTCATTGCAGCCCTCGGCTCCATAACACACTCGCCTACGGCTCGTGCGAATTTCGCCTCGGTCGCAATGACAAACTTCCTGCACTTGTATCAAAATGTACTATTTCTTAGTTTATCGAATCAGGCGCGAGGCGTCCCCCACGCGGCGCTGGGCGACCCCACGAATTTAGAAACTGACCAGAGCAGATTTGAATGCTATTATATTCCTACTGTATGTTTGAGATACAATTAAACAATTTTTCTTTCTTTCTTTATTTCACAAGTCGTAAGTGTATTGAAAAACGTCGTTTGACACACGTGCAGCTTTGTCATTGCAGCCCTCGGCTCCATAACGCACTCGCCTACGGCTCGTGCGAATTTCGCCTCGGTCGCAATGACAAACTTCCTGCACTTGTATCAAAATGTACTATTGTTTCTAAATATTCTTGCTGAATAAATCAGCTAGTTCCTACCAGTTACTAACTAACACAGCTCAAATAAGCAAAACAAAGAAACTGTTTTCCAATCAATTATGAAATCTACATTCACTAAACCCGTTCTTACAAAAAAAAAAACATTAATATTTCGACTAAACCTCTCTAATTATTCGTGACACACGACACTATAATCACTCCTAAAAATACCACATACAAATACTCCTGTCCCACAAAATACCTAAACTAAATTCCATTTCCTTTACCGCTTGCAATGTTGATGTAACTCCGGTATTTACTGAGAATATACTCGTTCCTTTTGCATACGTATATGTGGATCGGTGTTCTTGACCCAATACAGGAACTGCATTAGATCCCGATAACAGGTTCACCTTGACCTAGTAGCTACCTAGTGTTGTCCTAGTTTCACGGGGAAACCGGGAGAAGCCTATCTGCTAGTGCTATTTACAACCCTGTAAGTTAATATCCGTTATGATAACATAGTTAGTACTTGATAAATAAGTTTTGAGTCACTTTGACATTTAAGTTCTATATATATTTCTCCACTAGAAATAAGCTTAAATATTTAGTGTGTAATTTTGTATATTATTCACGAAACTATGGTAAATAGTATTACATTTAGATACTAGATGGCGTTGTTAGATGAGTTCACTTTTCTAAATCTCGCTATGGTTTCGTTACCGTGCTTTCATAAGGTCTCAACCGAAAGTGGACTTCATAGGGACTCGAAACCGTTAGTAAGATTGGTTTTTATTCATTTAGACAAACTTTTTTTATTCTAAGTTCAACCGATTTTGACTTTAAATGCGTTGTGGCATGATAAATGGTAGCTGCAGTAAATAGTTGGGACTGTTTTGCTTTTGGCATCTTTTTTTAGCTAATGGCCATATTTATTCCTACGGAATAGAAATCAAAATCTGTTGAAAGGACAGTAAAAAAGATTTGTTTTAAACGTAATATGAAATTGTCTGTAATTTTGTACGAGTACAGTTTCCGATCCTTATACAATGATATTATCTAATAATATAAAAGAAAACCACCAAATTCTATCTGGCAGTATTATAAATAGCTATAAAAAATTGTAAACGTTATTATTTGGTACACGGTCATATCTACGCAAAATAGGTAGATGAGTAAACAAAAAAAAAATGAATACAAAAACTGTCAATTCTGTAGTCAAAGAAAAAGAAATGCCCCGTACTACCTATACCGGTAATAATAATGTGATATGATAATACTGAAATTATACATAAAACAACTGCATTTCATTGCATTGCATTAGCCTTACAAATAGTTTAGTTTCCACTGCTGGAACACAGGCCTCCTCTTTAGGAGAGCAAGTAGGCCATAATCCACCACACGGATCCATTCTAGGACATAAAATAATGTCCAGAGAAAAAAAAGTTGATTGTAAAATTCATAATTAATATCTTAGAAAATCTATCTATTCAAAGCGTCTTTGTAAATTTTATGATGTTCACTTTCTCAAACGTCTCACCGCTATGCCTGAACTGTCTGCTCCACAAAAGCAAGAGGATATTTTTATAAATGTCACGAACACGCTTCAAAATGTCGGAAGCCTTTTAAACATTCCCGTGTTTATGCACGAGTAATTTTAATATAGTTTTATGAAAAAACAGCTTGTTTTTGCGCAAAATCTCGTAATTGACTAGTCGCTTGCACCGAAACGAAGTTACGTCTCAGTATTAAGTTAAACTGCAAAATTATCTGACCGTGGAAAATAATATTGCGCACGACGTGCAAATATTCTGCTGGAAATTTATTGCATGGAGTTTTTACGAAGTTATTTTTTTTAGTAGGGTAGTTTTGTAACCTGTTTTGCTGCTGTGACCTAAATCATATACGCACACGTATGTAAAAGTAAACACACGAAGAAGAAAAGAAAAAAAATTAAGATTTTTTTTTTTTTAAAAGCACCAAACAGTGTTCAAAGATCGTAAGCGATCTTTGAACACTTTTTGGTGTTTTTTCTTTTGGTGGGAAATCTTTAAATAACTTCTCCCTTTCTGGGTATACTGAGAGTAACTGTAATTTTTTTACTGACTAAAACCAAACAGAGTTCCGTTAGTTTCATTCCAGGGCCTCGGTAATTCTTCCGTAGCCATACCGCAGCCCTTGCTTTGTTTCATGTACCAGGAAGATTGGAAGTATTCTTGCGCTTTAAACCAAAACTTCAAATATTTGGTTTGGTGCCGGCCGAAGGTTTCAAGCGAATTTTTTTTTTAGTGATCATGCAGAAATGATTGCGATAGTACCTTGAAATTATTTTAAGAATCGGTCATACCTTTCGACTACCGTAATTACAGACTCAATTAAAGAACAATAGGTATGCGAATGCCAGGCTGCTTCGCGTGGGCTCAAAAGTTTAAAAAGTAGCCATGATTTGCGCCTGAATATTTTTTTAGGTTGTTAAATACTATTTGATTGCTTGTTTATTAATAATGTGGATTGCTTGTTTGTAATTCGCCACCATATATTTGACGTCATTGTGTGCTAGCGCAATTAATTAGTAATGTGATTGGGGTTGAGGTGTGTTATTGGCTATAACCAAACACTGAATATTAAACGCTAATCCATGTAATAATATTGAATGTAGTTTACGTTGTTATAACAACAGAGAAAAAATGATGTTTTTGAGTGAGATATCATCAAATATTTTTTTACGAATTTAAAATAAAGTGTAAGTACTTGTGTTACTTCGGTTGTACTGAAGGCGTTGATGCAACAATGATATAAAAAAGATACCACAATTATGCGACAACGATGTGATAATGCAACAACGTTAACAAGGATGTTCGTAGAACAGTTAAATATACTTATTCAAAATATTATATATTCTCTCTAGTACAGTCACCACGACGGCCGGTTCTTTGCGTTTTGCATTGGTTGAATTCCCGCAACCTTCACCAGGTAATCTGTCAATCTTGTAGGACGCCTTTCAATGCTGTGTCTTTCCGTATTTATAAAGGACGCCACTCCAAAACCTTTCGGCATCATCAACCATTTATTCAGCGAGCAATGTGCTGCACCGGTGCAATTGTAAAAATTGTCAAAAGAAAACATACTGAAATAAATATGAACACAAATAACCACGTTTCCTTCCTTCATTTTCTCGTTGACACCCAAGCGAGCGCCGGCGCTCGCGGCATGATTTCGCGCCATGCGCCGTTGTCACATTTTCAAAAATGTACAATATTTGAGGATTTTTTTTTATAGGGAATTTTGATATTTATCCAAGAACGTAAATAAAAAGTTTTATAGACAAATAACTTACCGTTAATACCCGCGAACGCCGGCGTTCGCTGTTAGTACCCGTGAACGCCGGCGTTCGCTCGCGGATGAAAAGGTTAAAAAGCAGTTATTTTGTCTCTTGTTGAGTCTAAATGAAACGATGTTACTATGTCACTGTGTACCTATCAAGTTAGATTAGCTATCAATTTACTTAGTAAAGTCCTTTATGTTATGTACCAAAGACTAAGGAGTAAATTAATATCATATAAGGCGAACCGCTAGTGATCAGCGTCTCACGACGTCTTTAAGCAGAGCTTAGGAACATCATTAGGCATCCTTTATCCGTCACCGTAGGAGACTAGATAGACCCTCTTTGTTTCGGCATGGCATAATTAATTACATAATTGTACTCACTTTTGAGGGATATGATGTTTTGGTTTATTAGTATTTAATTTTAGAAGCCAGGATTCGGACCGTGTGTATAGCATCGGATGAGCTCCTTTCAACCACAAACGTCTCAATTAGTAGTCAGCAAACCGTAGGGACCCTGTAGAAGGGTCGAAGCCAACTGGGGCCAAGGGTTCGTGTCTGAAAGGAAGGCTCTAGCCCTGGTGTAGATGGCGATGTAGGGGGTAGGTTGTTTAGTCAGTAAGAGTCTGACACTGTTTCCCGCTCCGCCCAAGGCGTCATAGGATGATTTTACCTATCATAAAAAAACTCGCACTGGTTCTGGGTAGTTAGTCTGTTATTTAGAACTCGTTCCCAGATTTCTAATGCATGCGATATCAGTTTTATAGTTCTATAATTACAGCAATCCCTAAACGTCTCCATCTTGGCCTTGAAGAAAGGTGTGAGAAAGCTGTTCCGCCACAAATGGGGTAAGAGTTAAACTCTTAACTTTCGACTTTAGATTATAGCTACTCGTATTAGAAAACATACAACTTCAGTATTTTCTACTTTTTAACTGCACGTACAATAATATATTCCCAAAACGTTTTGTGCGTATAGGGAAAAGAATTAGCATTGTCATTCAACGTAGCAATAATGCCACTCCGCGGTCACGTTTCCAGATGACAGCGATGTGGAGGTAACCTGAGTGTATTTGGGTTTTTGTACATACAAAGTGTTCGGGCGCCTTCGGCAATTCGGCTTTTTTTCGTTAACTTTGAAGGAGACGCAACGAAAATAATACGGTCTACATTTGAACTCAATACCTCCAGGCTTTCCCGAGATAAAGGTTCTTGACAGACAGATCAACAACAAAGTGATCATATAAGAGTTTCGTTTTTTTCCTTTTCATATACAGTACCCTAAAAAACATGTCATAGTTGACTGATTCTTAGTGGCTTCAATATTAATTGTGTTAGCCGGGGCGTAGAAACTAATACATACCTAGACATCCACGCCCCATGCTCGGAATGAATGGTCAGCAAATGTTCACAGATCTTGAGTCAAGTGTTATTAATATAATGTTATTCGGTCCACTAGCCACAAATTGGGACAAATGGTTTGATATTTGTCAGAATTTGTGGTCGGCCCAAATTAATATGTATGACAAACTCAGGTTCTTTTTTGCTGTCCGCTAAGAAATATGAGTTCGTATACTTGTAAATGTGATGATAGCTAATTAATAAGATTTTTTTATTTGTTGTAGGTGTATGTATGGAGAGCGGTGCAGGCCGAGTGAAAACGGCTTCGACTTACGAGTTGTAGGTCGCGGGTTCAAACCCAGTGTAATTTATTTCATAACCACTGTTCTCAAAACGGTGACTTCCCCGTTACTACGTCGCCATATATACCCGAGCTAGAGCCTTCCTTTCAGACACAAACTCTTTGTTCCAGTTGGCTTCGACTCTTCTGCAGGTTCCTTACGGTTTGCTGACCACTCCTTGAGGTGGGAATAGTGCGCGCTGTCGACGACTAGCCTTGTTCCGGATCTTAGCAAATGGTTAAACTAATTAGCAATTTAGTTAATATATACCAATCCAATAAAGAATAAAACTTTTTAGAGCTACTTATGACTTTAGTCTTACTAAAGACTGTAAAGTCGTAAGTTCAAAAAGGTCTGATCCGCAGGACACAGCAAGACATGTTCTTTATATCTTCCGTGGTTACAAGTTTTTTCTATGTTCCGTCGTCTGAACCCTAAACCTCAAGAAAATAACGAGACAATAATAAAATTCTAAGTATCTCCTACACAGTCTCAAAAACAGATCTAAAAATGTTTCACCTAAATACAGAAACCCCATTTATCTAAAAACATACAAGTATCTTAGATTGTATTCTAACTAGATTCAACGTAAGTAATCTCATCCCTCTTTTGTATTCCGAAAAATAAACTTACGAAATATGGGGATGATAAGCAAAAGAGGATGGGATGGGAGCCCCAGTGGATAATAAAACATTTTGTGATAAATTGCACAAGCGTGTACCGTTGTACCTGGGTTGACATTTTCAGAACCAAGTAAATTTATTTAATATTTTTTTATTAAATTATTTTTGCCAATATTCTGCAGTATACGTCGAATCGCTTTTTCCGAATTGTCGTTTCTTCGAAACTATATTTCTTCGAATTGCACTTGTCGGGAAAAGAGAATACCAAAGTGCAAAATTAAAATCTCAGATATCTGAAGCTTGGTTTACATCGGTACTTGCCTGGTTTTGAAACCGCAACCTTAATCATGCATGTATTTTTTTTTTTTGACAATGTGTTAAGACGTTTACTAAAATATTCTGTGTAGAAAAAGAAAGATTTTATTAATGAGAATCGGTAATATTCAATACTTATCTTTTTTATGTGGATTGAGGGACCACAGTTTAGTCTTAATATTTTTTTTATATCTTTGATCGATTGATTAGAGTTTCTAATAAATAACTTTACTAATTATTTACTAAATGTCTGTAATCACGTCAGTCACAATTGTTACGTCGATTTTAATTTTTCAAATACTTTTCAAAATCTGGCTGATGGTTTGTGAAGATTCAGGGACCGAACTTTAAAGAGTGTAGTTTTTAGTAAGTATATTTGTTTATAAATTCCCAGATTTTTATTACAATTATTTCAAGCAAAATTCTATGAGTTTTATTTTATGAATTGCCAATGTGGTGCTTCACACGCACATTTTAAAAGCATTTAGATTTGAAAAAAAATAATAATTTTAATACGTAAAAATGTTCGTTCTGTTGAACATACGCCAATAAAGACGTATGTAGCGGATATCCATTACATTCTGTCACCCAGCATTCGGTGATTGATCTTTTAAAAAGTTACTTTAGCGTCCATCAGCGTCACTATGCTGGGTTGTGACACGATAATGGATGCTCTCACAAACATGGAAATATTTCAACAAAAGGAAATATTTACCTTTGATAACGAACTGTTAGAGCCACCTGAATTTCGTGGAAAGATAGTCATTCGTATCTAATGGGTTTCTGTGCTTATGGCATTGTTTGCGTGGATTTAGATTACCACCATTATTACGGTGCGTCCAGACCTAACGGATGAGCTACAAACGCGACGAGCTGCCAACGTGGTGTGTAGGTCCGACAAGGATCAAGTGAGCACATCGCTTCTTTTTTTTTTAAATTAATTATAGGTTCGCGCTTGACCACTATCTCACCTGATGGAAAGCGACGATGCGGTCGACGATGGAACGCGCTTAAACTTTCTTTCGCGTTTGAACTATGAGCCTCGTACTAGGTATACCAAAAAAGGCACGGTATGACATTACGTAAAGGGGAAGGACGAAACAAATGTTGCTAAAAAGTTATTGTAAACACTTGCAAAACGTAATTTAAAGTTTAGTGCTTTGAACCAATCGGGTTAGTTTATAAGTATGACGACAAATTAATCGTGCGTTGTATAGTTTATATAATTATAAATGCGTATGCAATAATGGTAATTATGCAATATGTGTGTGTACCATGGGCAGGGCACATTGCACGCAGAACAAATGGCCGCTGGGGTAGAAAGGTTCTGGAGTGCTGACCGCGTATCAGAAGACTTTGAGTGACGTGACGACGCGTTGGAAGGCCTTCCACAAGGAGGAGCGATGACCTGGTTAGGGCTGCTGGAATCCGATGGATGCGAGACGCACAAGGCCGGTCCTTGTGGCGACACTAGGGCTCGCCCTAGTGTAAGACGTCCACTCTCAAAGCTCTCGAGCTTTGAGAGTGGACGTCTTTCGGTTGAAATTATGATTATGATGATGACATATATGGCTACCCTCTGAAAATACATCTTGATAAATAAAGAGGCAGAGTGGTAATGGCGCCGACTTATAAGTTGTAAACGCGGGTTCAAACCCAGCCAGGTGAAATAAATGACACAAAGTAATCACTTTGTGCAATTTATTTCATCACTCTTGTTCTAAAGAGCGAAGGAAGACAGTGTGAAGAATCCGGCATGTCCTAGAACTAAAAATTCGAAGACATGTGACCATAGCATGTGACAATCACCAATCTGCAATGGTTGCGTGGTGGATTTATGACCGATTCACCCTCTCAGAGAGGTTAGAGCAGAAGGTTCGATGATGATCTGGATTCATTACTGGTTATCAGAAGTTGAATTTTAAAAACATATATCCATTTCAACATTCTCATCTCTGCTACATGTAATTTTTAACATCTGTCTTTTTCACAACCTTGTAATGAAAAAGTATGTTTAATAAAAACTTTATTTTGTACACAAAAGCCTACTTCATGCTATGCATGTATTCAAAAAGTTTTCCAGACTATTAGCAAGCAAAGCTTTCCAGCGGTTTCCATAAACGGTTTAGTAAATTGAGAGCACCGCAAAGTTGCGTCGACTCTTGAATATTTATTAACATTATTGAAGCAGTTACGGAAAATTAAATTTCATCGTCACACACTTATAATGGGGGTACTGAATGAAGCAACAAGTTCCTAGATTTATGTAATAAACGAAAATTAGTACGACTTTTGAAGGTTTTCGTTCCTATAGTATTTGGAAAAAATCGGCCAAGAGCGTGTCAGGCCACGCTCAGTGTAGGGTTCGGTAGTAAGTAACCCAATTTGTCGAGAAATGACGCTATACTCGGTGGTTGTTGCCCTTAACCCTAAATAGATTCCGACTGTCCTTTTTTCAGGTGGATTATTAACAGGAGCCTTACCATGAGGTGTTACGTAAACGTTATGCGTGGGGCCCCACCCAAGGGCAGTGAGTTGTCATTTCATGATTTTTACCCACCTAAAAAAAAAGTCATGACGTGTTATAATATCAGATGTGCGAGCGAGGAAGAGGGATAAGGGCTGCTACACCCTATATAACTCCATCCCTTTAACAATTCAATTTAGGTCTTCAAATAGATCAGGCTAAGAGGTAGGGTCTCTGATGACTTCTCCCGCTCTAAGGTGGAGCCACAGTTAATTTAGTGTAGTAATGCAAGAAAAGTAAGAAGTATCTTAACCAAGACATCATAAACATCAGAAGATCATAAAACAGCAGTACAAGGTGCTGAATTATATGAGAATTTTGATTCATCGTTAGCAATATCGACATCTCCCAGATATTTAGGTCCAAAACAGCCTTCAAAAATTCACCATGAAAGCGTGAGTGAGGAACTTCATGAAAGTGATATAAAAGCTTTATAGGCAAGTAAATGACTTCGTATAAACTGCGACGTATATTTTTGTTGTCATAAGTTGGAAGTGTATTTTTAGTATTTCATTAAAGTTAAATAGTGTATAAACCGCGTTATAAATTTTCTTGAATTTAATCCAGTGGTTCCCAACCAATGGTTCGTCGACCACTGGTGATCCGCAGTCTAACATAATGATCCGTGATGGGTAAAATATTTTAAACTCTCCTTTACAACAGATAAGTATAAGTAGTATAAGGTAACATTGATGCAACCAGATTTAAAGTTTCTATGAGAAATGTAATTTTTATGACAATGGACACTATTTTTGATTTTTAAGAATACGATGTGCTAGAATAAAAAACAAATGATGCAATTCTGGACCTTACTAGAGATTAAAACGAGATTAAAATATTACAAAGAGATTAAAGTGGTCCTCGATCAAAAAAAGGTTGGGAACCACTACTTAGACTCCTGTCACATTTTTTGCAGTGGGCAGGGCACATTGCTTGCAGAACAGAATGGTTGAATGAACCTAAAAGGATAACATAGAACCGGAAGACGCAGTGTTGCAAAGTCTCTTACAGTGAATTTCCCTGTCGGAGTCTGTGTTTCCTGATAGTTACAACCTAGGAATCTTTAAGTCAAGAGGGAATGGGTTACTTCTAGGCAAGCATGCTCCATCGAGGTTGGCCACCTCATCGCTTACCGTCAGGTGAGATTATGGTCAAACGCAAGCTTACATATCATCAATTTCTTTTTTTATATATAAAATAAAGTATCTGGTGCGGGTCACGGGAATCGGCAACCTATGTCCAACAGTGGACGTCTTCCAACTGAAAATGACCATCATGATATTTATTTTATGATGATGACATTTTTGTACCAGTATCCTGTTTTTTTTGCGTCTCAGTGTACAATACATGTCCCTAGGCAATACACAGCTGTTAAAATTACCTACCCACTTCACATCTAACACAGTCTAGGAGTTGAAAGCCTCAAAGGCATCACGTCTTTACCTCGGCTCGTTTTGTTTGCCGTACGTTAAAATATTTTTCTTCATTGTCAGAAAATCTGGAATATTATACCTAAACGAATAGGGTTTCCTCTTGAGGGTTCATGATACAAATATGTGATTATAGTCTGTGAAATGAGTGAAAGTGGGGTCTTTTATATTGAAAACTGTGCTCTTTTGTATGCAGTTTTTTTTAGATATTAGCTATTTCATGATGTAAATTATCTATGAAATTGATGTGTGTGACCTAGGGGTCTTTAAGTCAAGAGTAAATCGGTTACTTCTACGCAAGTATGGTCCATCGTCGACCATTTCATTGCTTACTATCGGGTGCAAAAAAAAATGGTAGAAATAAGTATAAATATGATTTTCATTGCAACTCCTGAGTTTGTTTCGGTGTTTCTTCTCAGGGTAGTCAGCTGGGAAACACCGGCCTCACCTAGTTTAACTGATGAAAAGAAAACAAAAAATGACGTCTTAAAGTCTTATTTTAGAACTTATTTACAAAATAAATATCATTTATCGTTCAAAATATTACTGAATAGATGTTTATAGCAGTAGTTCTATCTCAAAAATATTGCAACGGTCTGTTAACTCCTGGAACGCAAAGGCAAATAAAGAACATTAATGTGATTTTAGTTAGAAAAAGTCTGACGCACTCTTCCGCTCCACCCCATAGCGGAAGAAATCATTAATGAACCTTTAAAAACGGTATATCAATAAAACCTTGGGTATACTTAACCCAGTTCATTTAAACTGCGTCAAAAACATTTCAAATTACATAATGTGTGTGTGTGTTATTTCTCTCTTTGATCCCAAAATACGATACTTTTTACCAAAGGGTCAAGGACTGCATGCTGTCATCGTTTCCATTTACAGGATGTTTCTAAATTCATGTTTCCTTCCAAATACTTGACCTGTATTTGGTATAAATAGACTTGGGATGGGCTTTGTATGGAAATGACTGAGTCACTGTACTCGTTGTGATGGACAACTTGTTATGCGAAGTATCAAGAAATTGTGAGCTGTTCTCTTGTATACATTTTATAAAATAAGAAAGCAGTTTTTTTCGAGTATCAACATTTTACTGTGGAGCGTGTCATTATAAGTCTCTTAGGTGATTAGATAAGTTAAGACTTAAATTACCACTGCATTTCACAACATAATATAATAATATGTTTATTAACAATCAAGTACATAGATCGCTATTGGAACGGTAATCCCCAAACTAGAGGTTAGTCTGTATCTATATATCTGTATATATGTGTATTACTTTTTATTCAAAAGGTTGTACATTGTGATTATTAACAAAACATTCTTGGATAAATTATGAGGTAATCCAGGGCATACGTCTATCATCATCATCAGCCTTTTAATGTTCCCACTGCTGGGACACAGGCCTCCTCTCCCTAGGAGAGGGAATGGGCGATAATCCACCACGCGGGCCCAGTGCGGATTGGTGGATGTCACATGTCTTCGAATTTTTGGTTCTAGGACATGCCGGTTTCCTCACGATGTTTTCCTTCACCGTTTTGAGAGCAATGGTGATGAAATAAATTATACAAAGTAATGTGCCTGGCTGGGTTTGAACCCGCGACCTACGACTCGTAAGTCGGGGCCGTCACCACTCGGCCACCACTGCTCTCATACGTCTATACGTTACTTATAAACTTATATACATATGCCTTTTAGTGAGAGTAAGACTGTTTTTTTTTGTTCTAGATAGGCTCGCGTTTGAACACAATCTCACCTGATGGTAAGCAATGATATGGCCAACGGTGGAGCAGGCTTGCCTAGAATTAACCTATTCAGTCTTGACTTAAATACCCCTAAGTTGTAGCTATCAGGACATAGACTCCGACAGGGAATTCCACTCCTAAGTATTATAGTACTAGCTTTTGTCGTACATAAAATATAGCTTATGTCACTCAGGGGTAAAGCAGCTTTCTATTGTTGCTAAAATTTTTCCAATCGGACCAGTAGTTCCAGAGATTACCTCCTACAAACAAAAAAACAAACTTTACCTCTTTATTATATTAGTGTAGATTATGATAAATGTGCTATAAATGCTAAGTGTAAATCATACACTGTTTTTTTTAATGTTTATAGGTTCGCGTTTCTCAACTGACGAAAAGAGACAATGCGGTGTTTTCGACACGGGTCTTTAAACTAGATTGCGCTAAGCTCGGTTTAGTTGAACTAAGTTTTTATAGTACTAATTCGCATTGGGCCCGCGCGGCGGATTATGGCCCAGTCCCTCTCTTAGAGAGGAGGCCTGTGTCCCTGCAGTGGGAACATTAAAAAGGCTGATGATGATGATGATGATGATGATAAATGTGCAAATAGCATAACTTTTTAGTACAGACAGACTTGACGTTTCAAAAGTGCTTGTAAATGGTTTATTTGGAATAAAATGATTTTGACTTTGAGTATTGCATCTAACATATTACTGAACGTATTATATAATTATGTAAAGTAATTGCGTGAACGTGTAAACTTATTCACAAAGTTACTAAATATTCCCCTTTCCCGGTAAGTCTTTACTAATACATAACTAAACCGTAAGCATATCTCCCTCTGTTGTTTCAGTGTTGGTCTGAGAACTTTGAATTTGTTTCTCATTAGCAAATTGTGTGGGTAGCATATTATATGAGGGTACCGGTACTTAGACGTTATCAATTACACAATTTAGGTCTCGGATATTATTGTAATTATCAGCTTTGGTTTATCAGCTGTTTCGTATTTTGGTTTTTCTTTTTTTGTAATTTGAGTGTTTTACAGGAAAGCCTATAATACAGGGACAACAATACAATTTACAACAACAACAACAATTTATGTAAAGCTTTAGACTTTATTGTGAACACTTATAATACAAGCTCGAATCAAGAAAACTTGCAATTTAGCTGTACTTCCAAAATCATTCAAATGTTAGATTTTATTTTACATCTAGCAATGCTGAGCGCGCAACAGCATCGCTACTAACGTGTGCAAGTCGTATTTGCAACGCGTTCAAGATGTCCAACTGGCTACAGCATCAAGTCTGTATCGATGCAAACACGCTACAGCATCGCTACTGTATCGATGTAAACGCTCTACAGCATCGCGTCTGTATAGATGGGCACGCACTACAGTCCCTCTAGCTAAGTTACAATCGTAGCGTTTAGAGTTAGTGCTTGTAGTTCACCACGACCCGAATTCCTTTGTTCGGTCGTCATCTTAAAAAAGGAATTAGGGGCGTTGCTATTTATGAGCGCTGACTCTAAACGAAACGATTGTAACTTGGCCAGGGGGGCAGGAACGCTACAAAAAGTTGCTGTGGGTGAGGGGCCTTATATTACTAAATAAGTGAGCTCATTTAAGGGCCCGATTGAGTCGCGACGGTGCGTTTCTCATCGTAAGTGTTTCTGCCATGAATAAAATATCTACCCTCTTAAGGTAATTTCCTATCTTAAGATAGCAACAAAAAACAAGGTAACGTGTTTGATCAATGCGCTCTTGAAGAAGATGGTGAATGTTTTTTACTCTGTAGTAACGATTGAAATATAGCAATTGTATAATATAGTAACAGGCATATGAATGAAAAAAATGAATGAATTAATTTATTCGGTTTTTTTTTGGATGCAGAAAAATCCGTACAGTGTCAGTAACTCAATAAATAACTCGTGTAAATACCAATATTCTTCTATATATATTCTTTTTAATAAGACATTAATTTATAATTGGAGCTCTCCACTCCAATCCTGCTTCAGAACTGAAAAATTTTCCTTACTTTTTCGTATTTTGTGTTACGCCTTAAGATAATAAATAGTTATTATTGAGCAGAATATACTTTTGACGTATAATATAATATATAATATCAATTGTTACTGGGAATTATGCTAGTTCTTCCTAACAAAAATGAATAAGTAACAACAAAATGTATTGATTCCATTGACAAAAAATATTTAAGTATTTTTATCATGAAAAGTGTGAAAGTACTTATAAAGTGCTTAGAGTGGAGCGTTTTCAAAAGATTTAACGTTACTCGCTTCAGAGAGCTTTTGTATACCATGAAGTGGAAATCGGATACTTGAAATGAAATGTTGAGTTCTTTCTCGTAATGTGACTACGTGCTACGCCGTAGACACGACCATAGCCATCTACGGCTACGAACTGCTACGAAGTTTTTGTGTTTGTAAGGAAATTATGATTATGAATTCAAAAGGAAAATCGTAATAAAAATGGGACAAGAGATCTTACTGGTACTTCTTACATAAATATTTATTAGGAACAAAAGGCCAAAATTCCATCTAGTCAATTGTATGGGTAGCTCGCCGTCCAGTCGTCTGGTAACTGTCCAAACCGAGTCCAAGTCGTCAACGGCGCGCACCGCTCCCGCGCGCCTCAAGGAGTTGTCAGCAAACTGTAGGGACCCTTCAGGGTCGAAGCCTCCTGGAGCTGCCGGTTTGAGTGAAACTGTTACCGCGGCTCTAGGACTAAGGCAAAGAAGGAATGGGGTAGGTTTTTTAGTCAGTAAGAGTCTGACACTGGTCTCCCACTCCGCCTAAGAGCGGGTTTCGTCATTCGATGATTGTCACCTACCATAAAAAAAATCTAGTCTATTGTAATTCAATTACAATTTATCCGAAAGCAGCTGAATTCCAATATTTTGTATGGAGTCTCTGTGTATCTATTCTCCACAACTTATCACGAGGGTGATACGAAAATATCCCATAGATATAATTATAATCTTTAGAACTTATTTTATTGTAACTGTAAAAAAATATAAGTAATATGGAATTACAGTTTTTTTTTAAGTGTTACCTTGGACTTTTTTCTCGATAAGAAATGACCGTTAGAAAATATGCACTTTCTATTTTTGTAAATATGGGTCAAAGGGCAAATGAAATATAATATCTTGTATTGAATTAAATTGAATTGAATAAATATGAAAGAAAGCAAGGGCATTTATGCTACACTAGCTACACGTCCCAGCTTCGCACGGGTGCAATGGTGATATTAAATATAATGTATTAATAAATCTTCCTCTTGAATCACTCTATGTAATAAAAACCGCATCAAAATCCGTTGCGTAGTTTTAAAGATCTAAGCATACATAGGGACAGAAAGCAGGAAGCGACTTTGTTTTATACTATGTAATGATATGCAATCTCAATAACTAAAAAACAGTAACTAAAAAAAAAATAGTAGACATACCACTGCCCTTGTCATACACACTATGGGACGCTGGATAAAATGTCATGAGTGAAAAGAACGTGGCTCCAGTAAATCACTGTACACTTGAGGCCCGATAAATAATCTCCGGTCGGTATCTCATACATTCCTATCACATTCGCGTCGATTTGTAGGCCTTTCTTATTTCGGACAGAATTGATGGGCTCGTTTGAATATCTGAGAAGTTCCGTGTTCAATATGCCAACGATTTATGTCGGTACGTTCTTCGTGGTGGATTGTTTATTTTGGCCGGGAGTGTAAAATTATTTTATGAGATTGTTCGCCGTTTTGATTGTCGATGTGTTTGATTGGTTTTTGTTCGCCGTTTTGGCAGTTTCATTGAAGTGTTTGATGCAAACTAATATTTTTTCTATTAATTTTGTGTCGAGAAATTGAAATTAAATTTTATCTAATTTATGCAGTTCTCATATTAACACCGTATTTATTATTTCCGAAGGTGCAGATGGTTGTGCAGGAAAAGCAGTTTTCGTAGATACGTCTTGAGACAGTGCCAATGTGCGTCTCCACATTGGTACTGTCTTTCAATGTTCTTATGTATCGAGAAAGCCCCAGTTTATCCAAATTATTTTTGCAGTAGGTAATCTAGATCTGCAATCGCTTGAAAAGTATGAGATGGATACTGCAATTCGTGTCGAGAGGAAAATGTTCTACTAAAGTAATGCAGTGGAGAGAATAAGGTATTCCTGTTTCCACAGTTTTCACCTCTCATTTTCTACATCCAATTAAATAACTTCCACGGTGTATCAGGGGCGATGGAGTCGCTGAGCGCTGGGCACCGACTACAAGATCACGCTGGGCAGCGCGCGCGGCGCCGCAACACTTCCATCAACCCCAAGACGCCCAGCCCCAACCTCGACTTGAGTAGCCACTGATACCTCATAACCGTGAATGTATAAACAAGAATATTTATTACCTACGTAAGTTCGAAAACATAGACAGAATAAGAAAATCAATTATAACACAAATCTGAGCTGCTAATTACATCCGTTGTATTTGTTTTATAATAGAACCTGAACTTGTTTATTTTTTCTAAGAATAAACTTAGATTCAGAGTGAATATGATTGAAACAAGAACTATTTACATCAACCTTTCAAGTACCGTAGGTAAGTAATTAGAGACATAATAGAAAGACAATAGGTACGCAAACGCCGGGCTCAAGAGTTTAAAGCGACGCGCACATTCGAAATCTCAGAATGGATTCTCGGCGATTTCTCCGAATGCAACCTCTTTTTTTGTGATGTAATTATTTATTTATTTATTCTTCATGCAACACAAGGTACAAAGGCGGACTTAATGCCTTAGGCATTCTCTACCAGTCAACCTAGGGTGGTGAAGAGACAATATGGTAGGTGCATAAAAAAGAAAATGTTATTTAGAAAACAAGAATACAAATACATATTTCATGTTCACATAAACATACATATATACTTATATATATACATACATACATAAATATATTTACATAAAGTAAGGAAAGAAGTATAGTAGAATTTTGCGCTGTTTGTGCTGTAAAAGCTTGCTTCATGCTAAATTTCAGGGGTCTAGTTCAGCAGTAGTACTCTATGAATTTTGATTCCCTTGAAAGTGTCGAAATATTAGTTTTTTTAGATATAAATTGAAGATTTTTTTTTAATACATTTTAAGCCTTTGCAGCTGCAAAGCTGCAAAGGCTTAAAATTCTTTGCAGCTGTCTTAACAGACAGACAAATGGACAACAAAGTTATTCTACAAGCGTTCCGTGTTTTCTTTTGAGATACGGAACGATAAAGATTCCAAATGGTCCCAACCAATCACTTTTCCATTAAACTCCGGACGATAAAAAGTCGGTAATGTTTAAAAAGTTCAGTTTAAGTGGCAGGAATTATAAGGATACCTTGTCAGCTGTGGTATCCCACGTGAAAGCCCCGGGAATACTTAGACAAAGGCCAGCCAGGATTACCGTAAGATGGGATGCTTTCAAAAGGTAAATCTCGGTTCCCGTTCAAACAGGTATACTTGTAGATAAGATTATTCTATCATAACAATATGGAAATTCTTTAGTCCCTGGCGGGGATCTCGATTGTTTAAAAGAGAGCGCGGCTCTGCCTTCTAGTCACGTTACGAACCTTTCGTGTCGACTCTCTATAATCAAAACGCCTCTGTTATCATCAAATATCATAAGACTACAGGATTAGCGATGATCATTGTAGAAACGATTACATACCGTTGTCGCGTTGTCACAATGACGTTCTTTTCTAGCGCTGAGATGTCACATGTGTACAACGAATAAAGGATTGGGCCGAGCACACTTTCTTTTATAGTTATCAGCGCGGAATATGCATCGTCTTCCGAGAACGTCTACGTATATCTAAAGTGTCGTGTACTATGTAATGTATTCCATTCAAGGACATATTCTCATCCTCTGCATTATTTAGTGACCTGTCTAAAAGTTTGACCTACTTACCAATTCACGCTCTTCTCATTACGATCGAACATCTGTAACAAACGCAAAACAAAATTTATATGTGTCCTTAAGAAACGTCTATAAAGCTGTTATTTTTCATATCTATGATATTGCAATAAGGAAACAAAACATTCAGCTGCGGGAAATATTAATTTCATCCAAAATCCCATCATTAAACTTCATGGCGGGACTGTATATTTGTGAAAAGAATACGACGTTATTTCAGTTCATTGAAACCAATTTAAATATCGACTTTAGTGCCATGTATTTTAAGCTGATTTTTATGTGACTATTTACTTCAAAAGTGGGAATAATTTACAATGAAACTTGAGTTAATATGTTTGACACAATATCAATGTACATATATATATTTTTTCATATTTATATATATATATATAAACTGAAATATATTTAGCTGAATTAATAGGTCTATATAAAAACTGATAACAGTGTACACAAACGGATAACTAAGGGACTGATTAACATTGAGTTTGCTGTAAAAAAAAAATTACTACGTTGGATTTAATTCGTTGAATACCGTCATTAGAGACTAGTAGAAAGACAATAGGTGTGCGAACGCCGGCGTTTACTTGGATGCTTGGAATAGGCTAGGAACAATGGTGCGTCCTGCATGTGCCTATAAAAGATGTCAGCTAATAGGACGGGGTTCACTAGGGGCGTCTGTCATTAACGTGGCCTTAGAACGCAAAGACCAACTGAAATAATACGAGTGAGTTTAGTCCATATTTTGTCAGTAAAAGTCCTCTGCCCAAAGCATATACTTAATATGTAGTTATTTGATAAATTCCAACAAAAATAAAATGATTTTACCGTTATTTAAGGCAAAACTCAATCACACAGGGAAGTTATAGAGCTCCAAAAGGCACTCATAAGCAATGCCCGTTCAGACCCATGTCAAAACCATTGTTAGTTCGCTTTCAAGGGAAAATTCGATATCCCACAAATCTCTATTGATCTTTTAGTAGCCATATCTTTTTCGTGTGGGTTTGTTTGTGCCCTGTTTATTTCAGTAAAGCAACAATAGAATCTGGTACTTTGCAACCTTTGTCACCGGTTTCAGCGCGACCTTTTTAATTGATTAATGAATTGTTAATTAGGTGCTCCAGATTTTGTTAGTGCTCGGAATAGAAACTAGCTGTGGAAGTTTAAAATAATCTTGGAATTAGGTATATTTATTTTTCATTTAAAAATTTACTTGTTTTTGAATAAAAAGGTGGAGTGAAAGATGACGGAAACAGTTTAGGAATTTCCATCTTTCTGCTTAAAACCCTGTAAGAGGCGCCTAAAGTAGTACACATTTTTTTTCTGTTGATATCGTAAGAGAAAATTTAGGTACTCACACATGAATAAACAAATTGCTCAAATCATGTTTAAAAAATCGAGCAACCTGCTTGGGATATGTTTGATTTTTTTAAATAAAACATAAAGAACAGGGCTATAAAATAATAGAGTCAATAATTTGCTATCTCTTATAGTCTCCATAGTCCTTGACATTAAAGTATGCGCTATTGCTTGCTAAAACCGACTGGATATTGACTGATCAAGCTCGACCGACCGGTTAGCAGGGGTAACAGCCCCTGCCAATAGTCTTTGAATTCTATTTCATAAATGTTGCAACATAGTGTTGATCAGCAATAAGAAAATATCAAAGTCACAAAACTTTTTTTTAGAGGTTTCTAAATAAAAAAAGTTTTCTGATCACGATATTTTTCTGTCGAAAATATTTGTCACAGTAAGTTTATTACCTACTCCATCAATATTTTATAGAGAGACCGAAAATCAAATAAAACTCTCCACTACAAGCTTAAAACCTTTTCAAGTAATAACTTTCTTGGTCACACAGAAATAATATTTTTATTGCAAGAATCCTAATGGCCTCTTTGCCTCAACGGTACTAAATTCAATGTAATAACAAAAAATCGATAACTACAAAACGTTACATTTCATTTAGGTACTTTATCCAAAAAAGTTGGCAACAAAACTTAGGATTTTTTTATGTGGGAAATTATTTAATGACTTTTCCCGTTCTAGGTGTTTTCGTGTCAGACTTTATTTTTTCCTTTCAGTAGCACACCCGTGCCTCCTCCTGGAGCCTAGGGTGGTGCAAACTATTACCTCGACTCCAGGAATAAGGCAAGGAAGGTACGGGGTAGGTTTTTTAGTCAGTAAAAGTCTGACACTGGTCTCCCGCTCCGCCCAAGAGCGGGTTTCGTCATTGGATGATTTTCACCTACCATAAAAAAAAAACACCCGTGCCTTAGTAGGCTTGGACCCTACTGGGCGTTTAGTAAAACCTGATTTCTAAAAGAAAATTTTGTTCAACTAGGTGTACGGCAAATATCCACCGTTACGTTGTTGAGACATCTACGGTCCGGACTAAGCGTTTTGCCTCGTCATTTATACCTCGTATATCGATGGACTGGAACAGTTTGCCAGCTGCGGTCTTTCTGTCCGATTATAATTTAGGTGTCTTAAAGGCTAGAGTGAATAAGGCTCTTGATAAACTATTGCGCCTCGCCATCAACGATTGTATCACTGCTTACCATCAGGTGGGCTTGCAGCCATGCATTAGTTTATAGCTATTTAAAAAAAATATCACTTTTCCCGCTAATAGTAGAACTAGGGGTCTTTCTTGTTGGAAAAACATTAAAAAAAGGGCCAGTACTGAGTGAGAAAAAGTGACAAACTCTTTTGAACAACCCCTCTAGGTTTATGTTCAGCAGACCGTAAGGCAGTCGGTTTATACAAACGTAGAGAAATAGAAGTTTATTTAGTATCCCAGCATCAGTTAGGATTAGTTTCTATGTTAATAGCTGCGAGGAAATTGGCAGGTCAAGCGGTTTTCAAAACTAATTCGTTTAAATGCGAGCCAGGATGAAGTTCGACAATTTGTTCAGTGTCGAAATATTGGAGCCAGCATTTCGGAGAGTTTACTATGATTAATTTTCTGCTTCCCGTCTTGTACCTTGTGAGGATAATGACTTTTGGCCAAAATTACTTAGTATAGATTATAATATTAAAGGGTTTTTTTAATATAACGTTCGCGCTTGACCGCTATCGCACCTGGAAAACGACGCCGCGGTCGACGATGGGGAGGACTTACCTAGAAGTAACCGGTTCAACCTTGAATTAAAGATTCCCGGGTTGTAACCATCAGGAAACACAGACAGCGTCAGTAATTGCATTCCAGCTAAGGAATAGAATTCTTTTTTGACCACAATACATCATCATCAGCCTTTTTAATGTTCCCACTGTTGGGACACAGGCCTCCTCTCTAAGAAAGGGAATTGGTGGATGTCACATGTCTTCGAACTTTCGGTTCTAGGACATGCCGGTTTCCTCACGATGTTTTCCTTCACCGTTTTGAGAGTAGTGGTGATGAAATAAATTACACAAAATAATGCGCCTGGCTGGGCTTGAGTCTGCGACCTACAACTCGTAAGTCGGGGTCGATACCACTCGGTTACCACTGCTCTTACTACAATACATACAAATATTAAAATTAAGTCATTAATTTCAAAATAAATCATAGACATAGATTTTTGCTATTATTTATTCGAATAGATATTATTATCTGGAGGCAATATTCGTTTTTGACTTCACTCGAACAAAATTACTGCAGTTTTCAGCTGTGACAGTGTGTGTTATAAATAGGTTATGAAAATTGAGTGAATTTATAATATTCCAATATATTTATACTTTATAGCCAGATCCAGGTTAAAGTTAGAATTTAAACGAGGTTTTCTGTAGATACGGCCGTTGGGTAAAAATAGCACTTATGCCCGGCATAGAGGGTGTTTCGCATCAAAGATTTATTTATAGGCTGAAAAGGTTTACCTTCACGTTTTTTATAGCAAAAAAAATAAAGCCCCTTTTCAACGCTATTTAAAATCAAAATATTATGAAGAACTTCTTTTGAATGCGTGTAAAAGCTGAGCCTTAAACCAAGAAAAGATACACTCAAAATAAACATTCTATGTCTCATTTTAAGACGTCGTCTATCTACTAAGTTTCATCACCTGCGTGAATAATGCAGATTAGTGCGCGCGTATTCACGCGTATCCATGCGCCCACTAGCGAACCTACGCGTCATCAGTTGCAAATAGGCTTGCATCGGTGTTGATCACGATGGATTTGCAAATGAGTGCACGCGTATTATAGCGAGTACGCGCAAAGAATTTGACCCATTTTATTTTACGTTTAGTTTTCAGTAACGTACAGAAAAGGTCAGGGTCCACCAAGATTGGTGGCTTGTCTTACAACAAAACTTAACACATTAAAAAATCTGTTCAATAGTTTTTTATAATAGCTTTAAACTAAGACAACATGGGTCCAATCGTTAGTAAAAAGAACAACATTGGTCTAAATTAAGACGATTTTATTACATAGTTTTTTTTTTCTTTTTATGGTAGGTGAAAATCATTGAATGACGAAACCCGCTCTTGGGCGGAGCGGGAGACAGTGTGACTCTTACTGACTAAAAAACCTACCCCATTATTTCCTTGCCTTATTCCTAGAGCCGCGGTAACACTTTCACACCAACCGGTGGCTCCAGAATTTATTACATAGGTAGATGTCACTTTGATTGAAAATAACTTTAAACAGAAAAACAATTTGTGATATTTACCTGTCATAGATACATTTAACTTATCCTTTACCTAATTAACCACCCCAACAAATCTAAGAAATCAACATAATAATAACCTAAGACTCAATAACCACGTACCTCAAGAACCCAACAGTACAAAACACTAAAAAATTTCATACTCTGTACCAAAACGCGATTCCTACCTGATCATGCATTAAGATATCAGAATCACCCACCGGTGGAGCTTCTACCAAAATATCGATAGTAATTCCATTATTGTTGTCATCCATTTCAGAGAATTGGGACGCTATGGGTAAATGCCGCAGAATTTGTAGGGTTTTACCTCAAGACCAACCAACCGGAGAGTTATAGGAACGCATAACTTTGCGTAGGTATAGCTGGTACGGGAGTTTGATGGAGACCTTTGTGAAGCGATTAGAGAGCTACTGAGACGTGTAAATTATAGTTTGGTTCTAATTTGTTTTGAGAATCTAAAATATTTTAAAATTATAACAACCTATCAAAATTATATCACTCTATCTATTGAAAAAAACCCGCAACAAAATCCGTTGCGGACTTTTAAAGATCTAAGCATACATAGGGACAGTGGTCAGCAACTTTGTTTTATATTATGTAATGATGTAACGTTGTATAGATAGACTGTTGTTATTATTTTTACTGATCTGTTAGTCTAGTGGTCAGTGACCTGCTATGCCGGAGATTGTCTGTTCAATTCCTACCCGGGACAAATGTTTGTGTTAAAAACACAATAATTGGTTCTGTGTCTGGGTGTAATTTAACTATAATATGTGTGGATTTAGAAATACGTATGTTTATCTGTTGTTTAGTACTCATAACACAAGCTCTACTTAGCTTGAGACTAGACAGCGTTGTGAGATATTTGTGTAATACTTTTACTTACTTATACTAATATTATCCAAAAGTCGTTGAACATTGAGTTTAAAGCGATGTTGTGCCCAAATAATGGTGGCTAAGAGAATTGAATTAATTAATTTTATTGTCTACGTTTTATTCTAGAACAATTCAGTTACGAATTTTAATTTAGAGCTGTCAGATTTCATATTAATCTCAACTTAAATCTAGTTTTAAATTGAAAATCATGACTGACAGCTTAAAGATTATATTCTTTTAAACGAGCGAAGTTATTCAAAGGTCACATTAACTCGACCTTTAGAATACAATCGTACACAAACATTTCTTAAAATAAAGCCGAAAATACGCACACGAGCAAATTAAAATCTGCATTAGGAAACTCTTGTCTTAAATTATAAGGAAATTTAATTAAGAGCTAATCCTTAAGGTGTACAGCATTGGGGCGAAACCATGACCAAATTAAGAAGACCCTTGGGATTCGTTCGGCGCCATCTTTGTTGAAGAAAATTGGAGGGCCAAGATACCCTAATGGTTTTTGTTAAGGTGGTTGCAGCTACCGGTTTTGTGATTTATCGTTCATACCGTAAGACCGTGGCCACCTGAACTGACAACTTTTATTGACCATTACACGAAAAACAACTCAATTTATGCTTTATAAAATATATGAAAGCGAAACGCTTGCGTAGAGTGTGAAATTCTTGCGGTTAATGCTGATACGAGTACGTTTACTGGCGGTTTAGTGGTACGTGTACTTAGTAATAATTTTGTGGATTTTGTGCTGAGAAATGGCAGCTTGTAGTTTTATTTACTTGAGTATTAGCTGGAGTTATGTCTGCATGTGGTTTCTGCATTGTGTGTATCAAATAAAATATTTTTTTTATTTCTTTTTTTTCTTTTCTTTCTGTAGATCACATTGTGAAGGGGTATTATTTAACGTTACGTTATAATGGTCGTTTAAAGTTGTAGTATAGCATAATGTAGGACGTATTGAATGAAAAATGCTAATTTTCAAAACATGCATCGATTATATGAAATAAAAAATAAAAATATTATATAAGGGAAATTAGTGATATCATAACGGTAAGTAGGAGAAAATTGAAGAAAAAAAAATATGTGGTGCGATGACCCTAAGTAACATATTCGTAGATGATAATGATGACGGGCCATAAATTAATAAATTAGGCAATTTTTTAATCTGTTTTTACTTTACCTATGTAAAATAAACAAATAAAAATGGTCAGGTGCGAGTCGCACTCGTGCACAGAGGATACTGTACTTTAACTATGCAAATAGATTAATTCCAGAATCGATGCTCGAAGATTTTTCCGAATTGCAGCTGTTATTTCATGACTTAACTACCAACAGGGATATAGTTTTCAAACTTCATTAATTACTTGTAATATGAAACTTTGTTTTTTATCAAACATGGTTATTGGTCAACGGAAATATCCGCAATGACTGGAGTATAAACGATCTTATCTTGAAATCGTGTTACAAGTGTGTTTTTATTTCGTCGCTTCAAGGAGTAGCAGACATTTATAATAATTTAATTGCTTCACGCGTTCTTGAGAAAAAGGGTCTCTAACATACGAACGTCTGTCCGTATTTCAGAGACCACAACAACAAAATAGAGGGCAACAAAATAATCTTATATGGATTCCTATTAAAGGTTTTATCGACTGAGATACAGAACCCTAAAAATCAAATAATTTAGTAGAAAAAAAACTTGATTTGAATAAAGTTAACAAAGTCAGAACCCGAATCGAATAAAAAATAAACTAATTTATTTTATAAATCACGTCATAATAAACTAATTCGCAATAACAACTTTACCAGCCAGTCAATAATCTTACTTCAGTAAAGAAAAAAGGTTACAGGAGCGCGTCCTTTGATCTACGCCTCCGCTTCTAAGAAACTTTAATAAATGATTAAACTTTATGCCCCAGTATTTATGATTACTTTGAATTACTTAGCGTAATTTTCTTAAAAGAAAATAAAAAGTTGTACGCAAAACTCTTTACGTGTTTCTGGGTGTAATGCGTTTTTCAAATAGATTTTTTGGTTGCAAAGTTTGCTTTTTATTTTTGAGCAAAATTGCTTGTGAAAATAGTTATTGATTTTTAACATAGTAGGATCTTTTAAATGTATCCTAAACATTTTTAAAATTCCCTATTTTAAAATTGTCAAGAACCTACGTGTATACTCTTATGAAGAAATATTTGCAGGGTTAATGTTTTTCTAGCAATGCATTGTAGTCTTATATTTCATGATATTGTTATCAACTGAGCAAAATTCAGTGCATTGCGCTTTATTTTTATATTATTCTTGACCAGGTTACGCTGTGTAACAACTACAGATATTTTTTTTTCAATCCAAATACATCATCAATCTGTTCCATCCAAGGAATTTTTTGAGTCATTTACTAAGTCACAGATAAGGCAAAAGGTACTTTTTCTAGGTTTTTTTTTTTAAACATCTACAGTTAAAATTCGTCAATACAAATCACACAAGCCCAGACTCGATGGAGTTGTATCGTTTAATTATAGAATTCCTATGACCACCTTCTGATTGCATTTTCAGATCAAATCCACCACATTTGATCACAAACACCGGGACAGGTGAAACTAATTAAAACCCTTGTAAAAAGATGGACATGACTAGACGTATTTACGTTAAACAAAATGACCGACACAAATACATACGATATTAATGATACTAACATTGCTCAACACTAAGAATTAGGTTAATAGATATAAAGGCACGTGGGTACCAATATCAGAATCACTCATCTTGAAGTGGGTATTCGAACAAGGTATTTTAGAAATAAGCAGACAGGTCTTCGATCAGCAGCCTTATAATCACAATTCACAACTTAAATCACAATATTCTCTTAATTTGGCACAGATGAAAATTGATTTAAACTCGGGACGCAAGCGATCCGTCGTAACCGTCTAGTCCACGCTATCGTTCCCGTCCAAGTGAACGAGTCCGGTGATTGATTGACGTTTATGACGTTCCGCCAGAGTGACAATACAATTGTCACTCTCGTCCACTCAATTTCAATCTCTACTACTAGAAGGCGCCAGGGGCGCGCCTTCACGGCCGGACTGACAATCGCCCGTCCTCGGGCGAACATGTATTCCTGCAACAAGAAGATACCATACTGTTAGTCGAGCCGCCACGCTCGTCCACCCTGACATGAGCCAGTGCGTCTCACTATAGGCCACAGCCCATTTCGAACTCACTCTCACAACTTGCACCGCTCTTTTTGCCTCGTTACGATGCGTAGCCCGGACAAATGCGTCCCTTCGACTTGCCCCATGTGCAAGACCGGACAACACCGTCCCTTCGACTAGCCATCGGCTCACTCATGATGCGTAGCCCGGACAAATGCGTCCTTACGACTTGCCCCAAGTGCAAGACCGGACAGCATCGTCCCTTCGACTCGCCATCACTCACGTCAACGAACTAGATTCGTACGTCCCTTCGACCACCACTGAGCCCGGACAATACAATCCATTCGTGACACACAGACGCATGCGTCCCTACGAACCCGCTAGCACTCTAGTCAGGACCGGACAACATCTCGTCTTTGGGTCTGCGTCCTTTCGATTTACCAACCAACGGGCAAAACCGGACAACAACACCCACACGTAGTCATATCACATAATCTGAACGTACCTTAGGTTCTGAACATTATGCTCGGTGGACTTCTACTTCTACGTCAAAAGTCATAGGTCCCTCATCTTCCGAATCAGCACTAGCTGTTTCAGAAGGGGCCGTTAGCGTTTCAGAAGATGCAGTCAGAGTAGCGGAATCTGCAGTCAGGGTGTCAACACTGCGAGCCGGCATAGTCTCAGAAGCGGTATCAATAGTGCCCTCCGACTGCATATCTACCGCCTCCACGGCATCCTCGTCATTCATAATGCCTTCAGCTAATTCCATTAAGCCCTCGTGACCTCCCGGCACCAAACGCAAATTTTCGTGCGAATACTTTAACGTACGGCAAGGACCATCTACACTTTTTAATTCATAGCGGTCATTTTCGAGAACGTTGGTGATCACAAAAGGTCCTCTAAACTTTCGGTCAAATTTCGTTTGATTACGTTCCGAACTTTTAACGAAAACGTAATCACCTTTATTAAATGGCTTTACTTTAGCTCTTCCGCGATTAAAACGAATAGTCTCAGCGTTAGCAGCTCTCTCTATATTCTTGGATGCATTTAAACGTATCGCTTCTAAATTTAAACGCTCGTGTGGACCATCCCAATTCAGTCGGGGTATATTTCGTGACAGTAGACCTGGTGCTATTTAGAGCAAGTTACACGTTGCCTAACTCATCGCGCCAATTTTTGTGCGGATCATTCTCAATAATTGTAAGTAAGGATTTAAGGGTTCGCATTACCCGTTCGACCTGACCGTTTGCTCTACTTGAGCCAGTGGCGATGAAGTGAAGATCAATGTGATGTTCCGCACAAAATTTCTTGAATTCACCACTAATATAGCAGCGACCCTGATCAGCCACAATTCGTTTAGGAGTACCGAACAGACAAACAGCTTTCTTCAGTGCCATAATTGCACTCGCCGCATCTAATGAGGTGGTGTGTTCCAACAAGACGTACTTGGTAAACGAATCAATGATGACAGAACAGTACTCTTTTTGATCGCTCTTACCTGTCAATTTTCCAGTAAAATCTATGTGGAGTGTGTGCCAGGGGGAAGGCTCTTTTGGAATGGGGTGTATCTAACTGGTTGGGCACCTGAGGGACTTTTCGAGGCTTTACATATTATGCATGAGTCGACAAATCTGCGAACACTTTTCGACATCTTGGGGAACCAATATAATTCGTAAATTTTGTCAAGAGTCTTATCGGGGTCCAAATGTTGAATTTCCGAATGAATGTGACTGATCAGAGTTCATACCAATGAGCGGGGTACTATAGGTAACCAAGAAACAGTTTTATTACGGTTCATTTTCCGGTAGAGAACACCATTCCTAACATCATAAGTTTGTGCTACATTCTCCGGTAAATCACCGTCCGAAAATTTCTTTATAATGTCTTGAATTTCAGCGTCGCGCTTTTGCTCGACAGACAACCAACCGGCATGCAATTCTACGAATTTAACTACTTTCTTTGTAGTAGCAGAACTAGGAGAGGCTTCAAACTTATCTGAACAATGTTCCAAAGTTGTGGTCTCAGGTAAGTGATTTCGCGATAGATAATCGGCGTGTTCCATGCTTTTCCCTTCACGATAAACAATGTCAAAATCGTACGCTTGAAGCATGGCCCACCATCTATGAACGCGGGGTGTCAAATCGACCTTTGATTTAGACGCCTTCAACGAGTTACAGTCAGTATAGACTGTGAACCTCCGGCCATGCAAGTAGTGACGAAAATGTTCAACCGCTCGCACGACTGCCAAAGTCTCCAGTTCATAAGAGTGATAACGAGACTCTACTTCAGTCGTGCGGCGGCTAAAATATGCCACTATCAAAAAGGAAACAGATATGCTCACCAGATGCCGTCGTCAGTTTACCTCTCGAAGTCTTGTGCTCGCAAGTGTTGACCTCCCTGACCGCTGCGCTGCCTCTCTTCTCAGGACATGACGTAGACACGTGGCCTGATTTCCCGCACGAGAAACAGGTGATTGGTGCCGACTTGTCTTTGGTCTGATCCGTGGAACCATCAGCTCGATTAGCTGAGTCATCACGTCGCCTTTTACAGTCTGCTATTTTGTGTCCAGGAACTCCACACCGATGACACTTCCCATTGAACTTTGAGTCTGACAGGCGAGGTCTTTTTGCCTTATTGTCATTACCATCATTATCTTCACTACGACGCTTTAAAGAAACCCCACCAAGTGTTCGGAAGAGTTGAGCACGCGTTGTGATAGGATAGGAGTTCAGTTCACGACGAATCATGTGGTCTTTCGAGCTCAGAACAGAAATAACGAAATTGCTTCTTCTGACATCTCGACTTTAGGGATTCGCTCGATTAGTGCCCATAAACGCATAGCCGATTCACTAGCAGTCTCCTTTGTTCCGATCTGAAAGCGCAAAACTTCATCGAAATGGTCCTGTATCAATTTGGGCTTTGCAAATTTCGCCAGCAATGTTTGCTTCACAACTTCCCAGGTTAAGTCTTCCAGACGCAGCTTAGTCAGAACAGCTGCAGCTCGTCCTTTTAGTGCAGTAGTCAAAGCAACCAAAAGTTCCACGCCACTTAAATTCTTGCTGTTAATAATCAACTCGGAAACACGGCACCAGCCCTTAACATCAGCATCTTCGTGATCCGGGTCGAACTTGATCAGCTGAACCGCGTTAGAGGTTGCTACAGGCTGCGATGTCTGCTGAGGCATTGCTAACAAACGAGTGAGCAGGGCTTCCATATTTGTGAGCAATCCACTGTTGCTAGGTTGATTGTGGGGCTGAGTATCTACATCCAACTGTTTTTCGCATCCCACTTCTGATAAAGGCACGTGGGTACCAATATCAGAATCACTCATCTTGAAGTGGGTATTCGAACAAGGTATTTTAGAAATAAGCAGACAGGTCTTCGATCAGCAGCCTTATAATCACAATTCACAACTTAAATCACAATATTCTCTTAATTTGGCACAGATGAAAATTGATTTAAACTCGGGACGCAAGCGATCCGTCGTAACCGTCTAGTCCACGCTATCGTTCCCGTCCAAGTGAACGAGTCCGGTGATTGATTGACGTTTATGACGTTCCGCCAGAGTGACAATACAATTGTCACTCTCGTCCACTCAATTTCAATCTCTACTACTAGAAGGCGCCAGGGGCGCGCCTTCAGATATAAAACACTTTCTGTTTATGATGATTGATATATTATTGTTATGATACGATGCTGATGTAAGCTTTGGCAAGTAATAAATGAAGTTTGGTTAGGATTTCGGCGTCGAATTCATACGAGTATATGTACTAGATTAGGCGTACAATACAGTCACTTTGTTTCACGTAGGTTATCTACACGCCATACACCACATTGATGACATTAGTACGCTTTTAATGTTCACGCAGTTTGAGAGTGCTGAAACTTTTAAAAGTTTTGTTAGACGACATAATGCCAATGAAGCGCTGCAGCGGACTTTTATATTAACTTTTCAATATTTTGACTAATAGTTTTTTTTTATTGATTATAGGTTCGCGCTTGACCGCTATTTCACCTGATGGAAAGCGACGATGCGTTTGCGATGGGGCGCCCATACCTAGAAGTAACCTATTCGCTCTTAACTTAAAGATTCCCGGAGTTTCTATGAACGTGCTTGTCTATCGCTAGGATATAAATAAATATAAGTCGATGGACAAAGTAGGCCACTCATATATAGTTAGAATTATGAGCAAGACTGTTTATACAGACAACTACTAGTTTAAGAGGCACGTACTTCAAACAAGCCTTGGTAGATAATATTTGTCTTGGCACCACTAATTCACATCTTCGTTACGGGTCGGTCGCGTCGTAGTTTCACCAAACAATTTGAAGTTTCACCCCGTAAACACAAATAGAGACATGTTGGTCTTTCGTTTGTTTTAGTATAAGACTATAAATATGAGTGCTTTGGCGAGGTTTGTGGTTGTGTAGGATGGTGGTCAGAGATTTTAGTGTCTCATCCTCGAGTACTTCTCAAATTACATAATGGCTAAATTGTATATAATATGCTAAGTGTAAATCATACACTGTTTTTTTTAATGTTTATAGGTTCGCGTTTCTCAACTGACGAAAAGAGACAATGCGGTGTTTTCGACGCGGGTCTTTAAACTAGATTGCGCTAAGCTCGGTTTAGTTGAACTAAGTTTTTATAGTACTAATTCGCACTGGGCCCGCGCGGCGGATTATGGCCCAGTCCCTCTCTTAGAGCGGAGGCATGTGTCCCAGCAGTGGGAACATAAATAAGTCTGATGATGATGATGAAGTTTTTATAGTGAATGATGAAATCGCCCCTTAGTGAACTTAAGTCCTCACTAGATCATCGGTCCACCTTGTAAAGGGCCTCCATGGTTCTACAAAGAACACAAATTTCAATAAATAACCTACATAAAAAAAAAATATAAACGCTTTCTATGAGGAAGGAAATTGTCTACCGACTTCTCTCACTAACCTATCCATACCTGTGTCTTTCAGATGCTCTTTATGTTCTAAAATCCCGGATTTCTATTTCAAAAGTTATTTATTTGTTTAAACTTTATGTATAGTAGTGGTACATCGGCGGTTAATTTTTAGGTATTAAAAGACTATACTGTGTTAGGTAGGGGATAGGGACTTGCTTGTGATAGTATATGCCTGAAAAATGGCTTGCCCGTATTCCAATATACTATGGACAAGCGATAACTCATCATCCGACACATAACTTATGTTATATGTGCGTGCACGGGTAAATGAGTCACTTTGTAAAGTAGTTCCGGAAAACCCGATCGCAACACCTGCTACTTTTGCGAATTGTATTCTTTCACTAAGCTCAGAGCTAGTTGTGTATGAAATACAAGGTGTCATTGACATGTTAACGCAAACGAATACCATGGATCCAGTACATGATTCTGGACCCTCCAGTGGTGGAATTTTTCGTCGGATTTTTTTCAAATTTTTGAAAAAAAAAAGGAATTTTTTTTTCAAATTTTTGAAAAAAAAAAAGGAATTTTTTTTTTTTACAAAAACAATATTAATAAAAAAATCATCGAGGCAAATAAAGTCGTTATTCTAATCAAACCCGATGCTATTTTTAATTTGGAATGTAATGCACTCTTTTTTTTTCGCAAAAAATGTTAAATTGACGTTTTTTACAATTTAATTAAAAAAAACGTTAAAAATTCATTAAAAAAATAAGAAAAAACCGACAAAAAATTCTATCACTGCAGAGTCTAGAACCATGTACTGGATCTGCGTTAACATGTCAATGACACCCTGTATAGTACAAATTATGGAGAAACTAATAAATAACTAATTTTAAAAAAGAATAATCTATTTTTAATATACAGCTTTTTGAATTTATCCCACCAATTACCCAGTGGCCGTTTTAAAAAGCAGCATTTTTGTTTATCTTACTAAGCTTAACGTTTCAAAATTATTTAACACTAATGTCGGTCAATACACCTACAAGGATATTTCTACAAAGCTCAAGATATTTAATCTCTGATAAGAATTTGCTTCACAAATGTAAACGGCCCTACATTAAATGGATACCTTTGAAATTAATTCAGGAATAAACCAGGGTTATCTTTAATTGTGTTAACTGCCTCATTTGGAAGGTAATTTAAAGTAAGATGAACGTTTAACATTAATCCAGTGTCTGTATTATATACTGGGTGAATGGGACAGATCTCCGAAAACTTTAAGGGCTGGCTAAGTATTCGAAACTGAACAACCTCCTCCAATTTCTTTGTACGAGCAAACCCGTACAATATTAATTGTATCAATTTTATGCTGACATCGACGCGCAGCGAATGAATAAAACCACACATTTAAGTAAGCATTTTAGTAGTTGCATAGCATCGTTGAGAGACTCATTCGCCGCGGGTCGATCAGCTATCAGTTTCGGGCAATATATAAGTTTATCCTAAAATCAGTTTATCATTTAAATGTACCTTTACCCCGTACATTCTTTTTACAGAAAACGAAAAAAGTTCAGACAGTTTGTATGAAGAGGTCGATTTTTAGTTAGTAGTTAGTGACCCTGACTGCTAAGCAGGAGGTCTTGGGTTCGATTTCCACCCAGGACATATGTTTGTGTGATGAGCACGATCATTTGTTCTGTGTCTGAGTGAAATTTATCTATATGTATAAAAGGAGAAACTAACTGACTGACATATCAACACACAGCCGAAACTACTGGGACTAGGAGAGAGAAATTTGGCACAAGACTTCTTTTTATGACGTAGGCGAACACTAAGAAAGGATTTTCCAAAATTCACCCCCTAAAGGGGTGAAAAGCATGTTCAAAGTTTTTGCGAAAACCTATTTTCACAGTGGCAAAGCCGCTGGCAGAAAGCTAGTCTACAATATATACGTATTTAGAAATCTAAAAGTATGTTTATCAGTTTTCTAGTACCCATAACACAAGCTCTGCTTAACTTGGGAATAGACGACGTTGTGTGACAGTTGTGGAATACATTATATTGATATTATTTTATACGAAACTGAATGAGTTTTAACTTTTAAGTCTAAATAAAGTATTCATTGAAACACTGTGCAGCTTATGAAATTCGGAGACTCAATCGCCTTTTTGAAGAATATTGTAATGAGGGGTAAAATTTTAAAGCTTTTATGGGTGGCGAATTTTTATAATATGATCGTACAAAAGGCTCGTCGTCAAAGCTCCTTATTTCAATATCGGATTATGTAAAATAAAAAATGTAATCTGTATTTTAAGCAGTAGTTGATTTTCTCTTAGATCACGACATTTCAGATGAATATTATTTTTTTGTATAGTTTTTTTGACAGAAAGAAAAATAAAATACATTTAAATAAATGGACACATACACACATATAACATAAGTGTAGCATATTTTCATCCAAATTACACAAATATTAAGTAAAATTCCGCTTTCACCTTCCAATGGCTTAGTGTTATATTGTTGGACAGACAATTTTTAGGTAAATAATATATAATAATATAAAAGGAACTACGGCATCAAGAACTTAGTTCGCTCAGGATTATACTCCCTACATAGTACAAAACAAAGTACTTTTCTATCTGCTGTCTGTCCCTATGTATGTTTAGGTCTTTGAAACTACGCAACGGATTTAAATACGGTTTTGTAAGTAGATAGAACGATTCAAGAGAAGAATCTGTAATACATGCTAATATATTTAACCTTTCAAGTACCGTAATTAAAGACATAATAGAAAGACAATAGGTATGCGAACACTAGCGTTTGTTCTGGGCTCGAGAGTTTAATATCACTATTGTACCCGTGCGAAGCTGGGGCGGATCACTAGTTTTACAAAATAAAACAAGTACGATGTATTTTGTTGTATAGATTTCATAGAAATCCACACATCAGTCATTCAGCTCAATCAGGGATAACTTTCCAAACCCATTTAGAAGTTTTGTCTAAACAAATATAGATACAAAAAAAAATTACAAGTTAAATAAAAGCTTGCAAATGTGATCCATCATCGTTACATTATGGATAGCGGACATCCCACCTTTTCATATCAAATACTTTGGGAATATGGTTATTGTTCGTACTGGCCAGCTAAGGATTTAAATTCCCTGTTATAGTATTTTTTTCATGGTGGGAAAAATCATTAAATGTCGAACCCCGCTCTTGTGCGGAGCGGGAGACAGTGTCATACTTCTACTGACTAAACGACCCATCATTCCTTCCTGCCTTAGTTCCAAGGCCCCGGTGTTCCACTTTCAAATCAACCCTTGGCCCCAGAATACTTCGACCCTGCTGGGCCACTACAGTTGCTGACAACTCCTTGAAGCGCGCGGGCACAGTGCTCGCTATAGTATATGTTCTTAATATCATTCATTATCCTTGGTCATTTTTATTCAATTATAATTAGGTACTATTAGAAAACATAAACATCTGAGGGTTAGATGTTACTTAATGAGTGCCACCTAAGAGGAACTAAAATAGGGCAAGGTCTACGAAAGAACTATAAGTATTTATTACCTACAGTGAGCAGAAACAGGAGGAGACGACCCCCACTTATTATCCTTCTGCGAAGCAGTAATGCTAACGAAGGAGGCGGCCGGACGCATGAGGGTACGGATAGGATATCCCCACGCCCAAGCAGTTAGGACCCCGGCCCCGACTTCTACGGACGTTGTTGAGACTTCTACGGTTCGGACTAAGCGTTTCGCTTCATCTTTCATTCCGTGCACATCGAAGGGCTGGAACAAATTGGCCATCAGGTGGGATTGAAAACCGCATCAACATCCATTGCGTACTTTTAAAGATCTAAGCATAAGTACGGACTGATGATGAGAAATGAAATGAAAAAACAAAACTACCGTTGGATTAGTTTCAAGTCAAGACAAGAGTTCAATCTCAATAAACATCCATATAGTATTAGTTTAGTACTACAGTCGCGCAGAATAGAATCCCTGCTGATATGCTCTTATAGGGATTTGCGGTAACACAACCCGCTTGAGTCGTTCACCCAAACGACCAAGTGGATTGTAACGGTCACTCTGTTCGTAATCTGTGCTGAGTGGCTTTCTTGATACTTGCCTTATTATCAGCGTTTAGCAATATTATTTACTCCAGCCATCGTATAATGGACCTTTGATAGTATACATTCATTCATGGTCCTTCGAACCGAGTCGGGCGTGTTTTTGGTTGTCGTCTGTGATGGTATTGATTACCACCCTTCGCGTCGATACTGAACAGTGGATCGCTGTTCAGACCAGCCCCTTCATCGGGCACCAGGTAAGCAGGCCAAGAGTTGGACGTGGAACCGAGTGGAGCGTGAGGAGACGGGTTGTGGAGCGTTAGCCTTCATGTGTGGGTATATAAACGCTGTAAACCGAATAGTGCTATATTATTTACTCCCACCATCGTAAAACGGACCTTTGGTAGTATATACATGGTTATGTTTCATATTCTAGCTTTAGTTAACCTATCCCTCCCACTGCGGAACAAAAGCCTCACTCTCCGTTTTTCACACATGTCGAACCAGCTTGCAATGGCTGACATTGCGGGCCGGTCCCTATTGTAAGAGCCAAACTCATCTCTCTATCTTTATCTTGGTCTGCCGCAATGGCACTTTGCGTTTAATGGCGTCATGGGTCTCTTTAGAACAGTACCGCGGCTTCCACTCCCACCTAGTAATATTTTTAGTAAGTAATATTAATTCCTAATAAGTAATATTTTTTTTACTAGTATTTCAGGATCAGCAAAATCACCAAAAGTTAGAAATTAAGTTGTTCTTTAACAACATTGTAACGTCATATTTGAATTCATATAGAATAATAGGTTTTTTAATTGAATTTTTTTTTACCCTAAAATAATACTTGATATTATAGGAAAATCCTTTTTATTTTCGAGATTTCGATCTCCATTTCCGGCCACCGTAGACGCGGGCTTGCGGACGGCGAGCAATGGATAGCCCGCCGTCCGGTCGTCTGGTAACGGTGGGTCGACGGCGCGCACTGTTCCTGAGCACTTCAAGGCAAGGAAGGAACGGTGTTGGTTGTTAGTCAGTAAAAAAGCCATAGAGGTCTTTACTCCCACCAGCCGACTTCACTCCAGAAGCAGATGACTGTGTTTAGTTTGTCAGGGCATCTATGAGTGAACTCGGTGCTCTTAAGGTTCGTGTTTTTATCTTGCTGACGGCTGTGCACTCGAGGTGCACATGAGAGACAGTTTATTCTGACTCCATGCATAATTTGCCTATAATTTATTAATTTATAAAATTATTTATTTATATAAATTATTTATTTACGAAGGAGATGGCGGGACGACCTAGATGTCTTCCTTGGGAATTGGAACAATAAAGCAAGTAACCGAAATAACTGGAAAAAATGGAGGGAGGCCTTTGCCCAGCAGTGGGACAGCACAAGCTAGCTATAATAATAATAATATTTTGTTAAATGTATGTATAATTATTTATTTATTTATTCGCTTTAACATAACACGGCCAAAGGCCAATTAAATTAGTCAAAGACATACATTATAATGAGACTTTATAGTTCTGGTGTATAAAGGTGTGCAGTATTCCATTTACAAGCTGTAAATTTAGACCGTCCAATTCATGTTGGCTTGTTAACATATACGTTAAACTTCGGTGTCTCTTCTCTCATGTTTGCAAAAGCTATACGTGAATATCTTATGACTTCGCCGATTCTGCATGTTGGCAAAGTTTGTGCTAAGGTCTGTCTGGCAGTCTTAAGCAAGACTATTTTAGCAGGTTGTAATATATTAATGTTTATATATTATAATATTTATGTATTTTAAAATGTTCGCTACGGATCAGTTTTCATGGTCTTTCAGCCAGTGCGTATAAGGTCTTTCAATGGCCTATGAGACCTTTCTGGCCTCACAAAATGCTAAAAATCACGCCGTCACTCTTCGTAAACAATCAATTTTATATATTTGTCTTTGTTTTCCTGTCCTCTACACGGAGTAATAGAAAGCGACTTTGAATGCTGCACTTGCGAGAAACTTCTCGCATGAGGTTTGTTCGACCTCGTAAGTGTACGTGTTAAATAGAGTAGAGAAGTGTGAGAGAGAGAGTAAGTATGGAATGTCGGGAGCAGGCTCCAAGCGACTGTGTGTGAATGAACCTTTTAGAGTATAGAGGAGTGTTGCCTTATTTTAGGCTTTAGATTCAACTAAGCAACGACAGATTCGGCTGATATTAATATTTAAAAAAAAAACAAAAATATGATAAAGAATATTAAATTGATCTGGACTTCGAAACCTTATTATGATACTTGGATTTCTTTATAAGTACCTAATCAAAAGATTTGAATAAACAAAGGTTAAGGAAGGAAATATCTGAAGTTAACGAATTATTGTAAGGAAAAAGAAAATACTTAGGAAAAGCAGTCCCAATGTAAAGTATTTCATTGAAAAAAAAAATGGTTGCCTGTAAAGTCGGTTTTACGGGCGAAGATTTTACGTGACAACGTCCTAATTCTCTAGTGCTGCGCGCGCGGCAGACCGATCATAGTTGAGTGGGAGAGAGACGCAAGGCATTCGGCGGGCCTCTCTCTCGTTCGGTGACTCATCGTAACGTTACCGAGCGTTACACTTTTTCATAAGTGACTCCCAGCCGCAACCTAATTTAAGACGTTGTCACGTCAAAAAAAAAAACATAAAAATGATCGTATTAAGTAATAATATTTCACTTAGTTTAGTCTTCTTCTCAAGTCAATTTTGACTAAGTTACTTTTTGCGTTTGCCTGTTTGCCTGCTAATTTCTTATTAACCACGAAATTGATTTCGATAAGGTTTTCATTTATAGGAAAAACGATGAAGGTATCTATGTGTTGCAGCCAAATAGTTTAGGTAACTAGACGAATGACAAGCAGGCGCACTGGATCGGTATACATCGCTGTAATGCAATGCAGCTACCTCGTAGGATTGTGGTTGCGATACATTTTATAAAGTAGCGGCCAATGTTTCAACGCTTAATTGTCAGTGTGGGGGTGACTATAATTCATGAAGATCCAATCCATAAAAAGCCTGGGTAGGGTCGACGGAGGCCTAAGCGAGCCTCCTATTTCTGTCTGCGAACACTAAATGTGAATTCCAATTTTTATTTTTTAGAAATTTCCTTGTTTTAAATTCAAATATTCATTTGCTAGAATATGGTACATAGGTGTTACAATAAATTTGTTTCAGCATATCCTGCCATAACATGGCGTGCAATTGTCAACATTGCAAATGTTACATTATTTTGACATCACTGTCAATTGTGAAGCATTTTTTATTTATTTTATGTAGCACTCAGCCATTATTGGAATTAAAATTTTCTAAGCCACATATTGATGATGTACGTGGGCTCCATGTTATTAAACTGGTTTGACGAACGCGAAGTGCGCAAGTGCACCTACAATGCAGCGATGAATGAACTTTTGAACAAATTTAAATCTGGTTAAACGTGAGGTAGCAACGTCTTGTTACAGCGACATTTTACAATCCGACGCGCCTATTTGTAATACGGCGTATGTACGATATGGCTGCTACATACATAATTTGCTCCCTTGCGAAGTAGAGGTGACTCTCCAATATTAAATAAAATAAAATGTTCGATTCGATAATGAACTTGCTTTTATTCTTGATTCCTGCAGAGAATTCTAAAGCACATCGTTTCAAACTTTAGTGTCGCTTGGGTCATGTTCATCGAAAGACACTAAACTCGATATACATAGTCCTCAGCATCACGTCCGTGATCCCGGAGGGATAGAGGTGCACTTTCGTCGAATGACAGACTTACGAGCGGATATCGACGACGATCGATTCGAATAGTGCTGTAGGGAAACGTCCATTTTCTTAAGTTTTAGAGGTCACCGGTTGATTTATGTTTGTTACTGAATTTTAGTAGTACTTTTACGGAATTTAAACCAATGCTTTCTATTTTATAGTAGGTATGGTCTATGATGGAATTGAATTATTTTTAGCTACCCATCCTATAATAATATATATTATAATCCACACTAATATAATAAAGAGGTAGTTTGTTTTTTTTTTTGTTTTTTCTTTGTAGGAGGTAATCTCTGGAACTGCTGGTCCGATTGGAAAAAAAATAGCAACAATAGAAAGCTGTTTTACTCCTGAGTGACATAGGCTATGTTTTATGTACGCGGGCGAAGCCGCTGACAAAAGCTATTATAATATATTCTACAACTGTCACACAACGTCGTCTAGTCCCAAGCTAAGTAGAGCTTGTGTTATGGGTACTAGACAACTGATAAAAATACTTACATATTTCTAAATTACACCCAGATACAGAACAAATGATGGTTGATAGGTTGAAGTTAGTGAAAAATAAAAGTGGCACAAAACATCATAATATGATATATAAGAGACTCTTTGAATACTCTGGTATAATATTATTATACCAGAGTATTCAAAGAGTCTCTTATAAGTTAGGAAAAAAGAAGGAATGGAGTGGGGTGTTTAGTCAGTAAGAATCTGACACTGTTTCCCACTTCGCCCAAGAGCGGGATTCGTCATTGCATGATTTTTGCCCACCATAAAAAATACCTACTATTCATTACACTTGGCTCGTTGCAAAGAAATAGGTCCAAGACAATATTATTCACATAAAGTAGATGGAACTTTTGGCATTTTGAATACTTCTTTTATAGCCGAACCCACTGCGATCGTCAAACTTGTCACTGTCAAAGCGTGCATACGTCACACAATGCTTCATCTCGACGTCAAACTGACTTCCGCACTATTGACTTCACCGACGTATACAAAATCTCGCGTTTATAATTTTAGGGTGAAGTTTTACGTTTGTTCCTCTAAAACTCTTTTTTGTTTTGACATTATATTAAAAAATCGTGAGACAGTTGATCGATTATTACTTCAAATTTCCCTTTTCACAAAAAACCCAAATTTTTTTTGTTTCTTTATATTTTATAGTCTAGTTTTTTTCTTTTTCTATGACTTTTTCTTATTTTTCTCTTTCTTACTTAATCATTTTATCCTATTCTTTCTTTCTATTTTCAAAAGTTTCAAAAATAAATGTAAACTAGGTCAGCTCCTCAATTAGCGTCAATGTTTTCAGTCCCTTGAAACTTCGTGAAGATTGTTTTCCAAAATAATACATAACAGTCATTAGCTTTGTTCTCCAGAAACGGAACACCTATATTGCAACTGTGCTTACTAAGTAATTAAGCAATGATAAATAGACTTTGCCTCAAAATTAACAATTCTCAATAAAGTGGAGTAATTTACATAGTAAATTGATTGTCAAAACGATGGTAATTAATGTCATTTTGTTTGACTGTCTGAGGAAGTGTCGGTGGCAGTTGGCTTATGTCTTTGTGAGGGCTCTGCAGACACTCAAACAAGGTAGGTAATTACTACTAATTACCTATCTTGTTTGAATGTCTGTAGGGCATATAGAACCTACTCGAGTATCTATCTACATTCTGGGGTAGGTAGGTACTATATATCCTTGTAGCATGTTTTACTTTTTATTTCCTTTTTTACCCGACTTCAAAAAAAGGAGGAGGATAAAAAACACTAAACGGCTACAAATAATTAAAAACTTTTTACAAAAAAAAACCGCCTTCAAAAAAAGCCAAACGATAAAAGTTGAAAATAAAAATTTGAATTGCTGTAAAGAAACTTAATTTATAGGTTTTTTTTCTAAACGTAGCCCCACACTAAGAATTACTCCTGTGTCGTGGATGGTTTCACAAAAACATGAAAAGGCACATACACAAGATACCCAGACTCGGAATACCTATCTGTAGTCCATACAAATATTTGTTCTGTGTGGAAATCAAACTCAACCACTGCCCCAGCTGAGCCTTCAAATGCTATGCATCTTTTCGAAAGTAAGTACAGGTCACTTATCAGAGTGGAATACATTTATATCATTATAATATATTATTTAATGCTGTATATTATCAAGAGGTGATACAATCACATGCAAATTGAAAACTTTTAAAGTCCAGCAAAACTTTTAATGCATGTTGATCTAGTTTTACGATCACACTATAATAATAATATTGTAATGGCTAAAGTTTATATGTGTTTCTAAAGTATGTGTGTATATAAGTTTTACAATTGGGATACAGCATATTTGGAAAAGTTTAAATAAATCCTGTAAACATATCTAAGGGATCGTTTCCTATTTTTATGCGAGCAAATCCGCAGGTAGAAGTTAGTCTATCACTATCTCCAGTTGAGTGGCAATAAACGGTAAGTTAATAAAAGCAACAAGAAATATGTAACCAAGATTATATATCTACATCTACACTAATATAATAAAGAGGTAAAGTTTGTTTTTTTGTTTTTATGTTTTTTTGTTTGTAGGGGGTAATCTCTGGAACTACTGGTCCGATTGGAAAAATTTTAGCAACTATAGAAAGCTGCTTTACTCCTGAGTGACATAGGCTATATTTTATGTACGCGGGCGAAGCCGCTGGAAAAAGCTAGTAACTTATAATATGATTTAAAAGATTTCCCATAAAGTCTCTTGCACGTTTTTTTCCGTAGAGATCTATTCTTTGGACTTTTTTCCTGTTTTTGTGTGCACTCCATATTTTTAAGCGCATGTAAATAGTCTATTGTAGTCTATCTATTTAATATTATAAAGCTAAAAGTTTGTGAGTGCATGTTTTGTTACTTTTACACTTTTGAATGGTAAAACGGATTTGAAAAACTTGGTGAACGGGTTAATAAAGTCCTGGAGTAGCTCAAAAGACACTTTTAACCCCAACAAATAATCCATGAAATAAGTTTCAGCTTTCACTTGAATGAAATTACTGGCAGCAACTGTTAGTTAATATACAGGAGATAGCTCTACTGAAACATGTATCAACATCCATATTCTCCCATCCATCAAAACTATATCAGCATAATACGAGTATCTACCCACAATTACTAAGCTACTATTCAGCCAATTCTCAGTAAACTCCTGAACAATCAGATAACGCAATCTGTACAAAATTTCCACTTCAGTGCTTCTGTGTAACCGTTCGCTGGGGCCATTATACATTGTGTCATCGCTAATTTTAAACACATGTGCGTTAATTTTCCAGACCATTGAATATGGCGTGTTAATACCATTTACGATAATGAATAACCCGGATCGTATGCGAAGTGAACGATTGAGTATCGACTGAGATATGAACGTCTTATTGTTTATTGAAATGTCTCGGGTTTGGGTTGAATAGACGTTTGTATTGAAGGGAAGTAAGTGTAGTAGTTTGTATCTATTTTGATTTAGGGTGAGGGGCTGATGAGGAAACTTGAGTAGCTTTCTTTCATTGATAAACACGAGACATCTACCTGATCATTTCCGGACAGTATTAACTGAGAGATCGGACCGACTAAGGTGAGTACAGGAAAATGCTGGATGATTCCTATAAGCAAAAAGAAATTAAGGAAAACTAATTAAATAAAACTACTAAGTTCTATTGAACTAACACTTATAAAGCAACGAAAATTACCTAATCTAATAATCAAAATTTGAAGATTCAAAATGAAGAGATTTTGCACTTATGATTCTGGTCGCGGCTTTATTTATTTATTTATATTTGAAAACAGCTCAATAAGGCGTCAAAAAACTCTCCCCAACGCTGTTGACTGGTAAAGTGCCCGAAAACAATTTATTTATACATGTAGTTTGAAGGTTATACCAGTCTAACGGCGTAGTGTGATCTTAGTGCAGGGGTCATAACTAAATTAATTCATTAAGCCCTACGAAGACACTGGTGTCCATATACCTATTGTCTTTTAATAGTGTCTGTAATTACGAAATTCCAAATAACATTTCAAATTCCATAAATTAGGGACACAATTTAACATCAACCTATTTAAAGTCCCCTGGTTACCTTCTGCATAATATGCCATTAGTCATTATTACCAAACAAATAATAGTTATATATATTAGGTAAATTTTCCAATCTGAAATTCTTCTATCAGCGGCATAAGGATTTATTTTTTATTTTATGAAAATAATGAGCACGAAACACCAAAAGAAAATTGCAAAGAATCACCACTTCTACGAAGAAGATTCAAAGATGATTGGGAGGCAACAATAGCGTCTGCCGTTTGTATAAAATTAACAATACACCACGCAAGGGTAGGTACCTACGGTAAGAAGAAATCGATATAAGCTCATTCTGAAAACAGAAACATGGATTGCCTTTGCTTGGCATAATAAGCTTTATGGATGGTTTGATTCTTATTCTTTCCTTTGTTTTTTTTCGCCTGTCAGAATGACTTAGCCCATACCTCGCTATATGACGCCACATCGTTAGTTCGAATTTTTCGCCAAATATTTTTGAGCAAACATTTTGGGAATACTGGCAATAGACGTTTTTCGGGCTATTAGCTTCGGCTTATTGAAATTGTGGCGAAGTGGGGTCGGAATGGATGAGTTGAGGCGAGGAAAGATGTTTCAGTTATACCTACATCCATATTTAAGATTGAGATTGACACAAGTATTTGTAGGGTGATTGAAATTGTTAACTCATTGTTAGAAGTTATATTGTAAAATGATTTTGATCTTAGTGTTACTTAAAAAAAATTGTACTTGTATTGTATTGTACTTTACTTGTATTGTACTTGTATTGTATTTGTATTGTAAAAATTTTGAAGCATCTACACTAATATAATAAAGAGGTAAAGTTTGTTATTTTATTTTTTTGTTTGTAGGAGATAATCTCTGGAACTACTGGTCCGATTGGAAAAAAATTAGCAACAATAGGAAACTGCTTTACCCCTGAGTGACATAGGCTATATTTTATGTACGCGGGCGAAGCCGCGGGCAAAAGCTAGTATCTTATAAAACTATTTTAAACTTTTGAGCTCCAAGCGAACGCCGGCACGCATACACCTATTGTTTTTTAATTGTGTTTGTAATTACTAAGGTCGAAAGGCTATCTATCTAAGCGGATTACAAAAGAAAAGGGAAGTCTAAGAAAAGAAAATGGATGGGTTGTATGTGAGTGTTTTTTTTATAGTGGAAAAAATTATGTAATGACGAAATTGCCCCTTGAAACGCCCTTGGGTGGAGCCGGGAAACAGTGTTGACTCTTACTGACTAGACCACCCACCCCATCTTAGCCTTCATACCGAGGTCGGACCTTTCTTTCAAAAACCGGACCGGGGTCCCAGTAGGCTTTAGCCCTGCATTTACTGGCAACTCCTTGAGGCGCGCGGGGACAGAGCATGCCGTCGACGACTTGGTTTGATCCGGACTGTAACCAAACGACCGCAAAGTGAGCCGGGTTATATGAGAGGTGAAATGAAAGAAAAATGAGTTAGTGACTAACAGGTTAGTACGAAATTGAGAACAAAAACGTGATGTAAACTATACAGAAAGTCTGTGAAATAGTGCTTTAATCTGTTCATGTATCAAGCCTGCAAACTCATGCATAAGAGGAGGGTGCCTTAACCATTCTGCCATCACTACTTGTGTAATTAAACGTTCATAAAATGAAACGTTATAATTGCATTTAAACTGAAAATGTTAAAGACAGATTTTCAAATTCAACGACCATAAAATTATTCAAATAAATTCCTGCCCATTTTACAGCTGATCTTTCACATTAATCATTCACAATCGAGTAAAACTCTTGTATAACATCTTCGAGGACAAAGCCAAAAGTGTTGAACCGCCTTTCAAAGCCTAAAACAAAGACAATTTTTCATCTTTTTATTTCTCGTATATATTTGAAGGCTTTACTGTGATCTCGACGGCCATTTTTCAAGGGAAAGTGGTAAACGGGACCTATGTATTTATATCACAGATGGTTAGGATTTATAATGTTTTTGTAGTAAAATGTTTGAGAGCAGTGGTAGCCGAATGGTATCGGTCCCGACTTACGAGTTGTATAGTTCAAACCCAGCCAGGCGCATTACTTTGTGTAATTTATTTCATCACCACTGCCATCAAAACGGTAAAGGAAAAAATAGTGAGGAAACCGGTATGGCCTCGAACTAAAAATTTGAAGATATGTGACATCCACCAATCCGCTACGGGCCCGCGTGGTGGATTATGGCTCATTCCCTCTCCTAGAGAGGAGGCCTGTGTCCCAGCAGTGGGAACATTGAAAAGGCTGATGATGATGATGATGTAGTAAAATGTTTAGGTACCGTAAACTGGGGTTACTTTGGCCCTAGGGTATAATTTTGGCCAAGCTAAATAACCAATAGGAACATGATAAACTCTGTATACTGTGTTTGTATTGGTTGGTAAACTATTCCAAAGTTGTACCCCAAGGACAAAGTTACCCCAATTTACTCGGTACTTTAAAAATTAAAAAAAAAAAGTCAAGTTTGACAGGAATCTTTTTATTTTAAAGAAATACTTAAATAAGCTAACTTTTTTCCGCTTGTATTTTAATCTAACCTATATTTGCGGCAAATAAATTATTCGATTGATTGATTGAGAAATCATTAATCGGTTAAACAGATTGGAATGGTGCAAAAGTAGATCTGATTTGGTTCAAATAATTATCACGGAAGTATCTTGGAAGGTAAACAATTTTGGTCTGTTTGTAGGTTTCCTTACCTTAAAAGGCAAAAACGAAACCCTTATAACAAACCACTTTTACTATGGGACCAAACCTGAAACAGCGAAAAAAATCTGCATGTACCAGAAGATATTTTTTGCGATTTCAGGATTAGTCCCATAATAAAAGTTGTTTGTTATCATGGCTACAATCACGTGTTTAAGTATCGGTCACTAATTACCAGTCACCCTTATAACAAATGTTACGTACTAATCAGAGAGCATGTTCCATTTACAAACTGAGGTGAAACAAGCAATGAGACATTAAAAGGGACTCATAGACACATTACCAATGCGTCATCTGCCCTCTAGCCATGCTACGATCGTTTTGTTAACGCCGAACGCTTGAAATCCGTAGTACTACCTGGATAACACATAAAATACGCAATCTGTTTAAGATTTTTTTTAATTTTACGAATGCGTAAGAAACTAAGGCAGTGTCTTACTGGCATAGTTTCTTTATGAGACTTATTAAATTCTTTGTGATGTGTCTGATCAGCTACAGCTACAGTTTATACGCTTGAGCCCCAAACCAACGCAAGCGTTTGCATGGGTGTGTCGCATATTTTTATTAGTTAGTTGTTTTTGTTTAACAACTTTTGCGCAAATAAACTTTTTATTCTTTCTTTCTTTTTCTATGACTCTAATTACGGTATTCAACAGGTTAAACTTCCAAAATGGTAGTAAACAGGAACATCATACCCCATCAAAAGGAGTACAATTATATATACATACTCGTAATTATTATGCTATGCCGAAACAAGTTGCGTCTATCTAGTATCCTACGGTGACGGATAAAGGATGCCTAATGATCTTCCTAAGCTCGGCTTAATGACGTCATGCCGTGACGCTGATCACTAGCGGTTCACTATATGGTATTAATTTACTCCTTAGTCTTTGGAACACACTCTTAACATAATAAGGACTTTATTAGGTAAATATTTATTTGTTAATTCATTAAACCCCTAGAAAACGCCGGCGTTCGCACACATATTGTTCTTTAATTATGTCTGTAATTACAAGATCGAAACGTTAAAACTTTATGCACATAACACTGTTTAAAGGCAGACTTAATACCTTATGCATTTTCTACCAGTCGACCTTAGGCTTGTGCAGAAACAACTTAAAAAGATAGACATAAAGAAAATACTTAGATGCATATAAATAAGCAAGGTCACTGTGAAAACAAATCCAACCAATCAATGCTGAGATAAATCCGCCAACTTCTCGCGAATGTAGTCACGTGCCTTTACCTTTACCCTTTAAATACCGTAATTAAAGTTATAATAGAAAAACAATAGGTATGCGAACGCCGGCACTTAGGGCTCAAGAGTTTAACACCCGTATTCACAAACAATACTCAAACAACACTTGACTAAGCAAACGCACAGCGTTGAAATAGAGCTCTGTGATTGGTTCGTTTGTGTTACGTAGTTCACAAACCCTGCCCTATGCGCTCGCGAGCACTGTGAGACCGCATAGTAACGTTTGTGAATACGGGTGTAAAAGACTGGCTGGCTGGTCGCAATCTTGACGTTCGAACAAATAATAAATACCTAAACTAATTAGACATAGTTAACGCAATAAAGTTCCTTATTTTAGGTACTCCACGAAATAAAATAATAAGAGTTTTATGGAAATTAAAGAATGAAGAATGGCGATGTTCATTTAAATTAATTGCATGAAGCATGAGTTCTAATTTTCGTGAAAGAATAAAAATGACAAATGATGAAACATTTGAAATTCATGTTTGGAATTTTTCATTTGTGAGATTGCTTGATTCACACGCGTTATAATTAAAACTCATATAGATACAAATTATGATGATCTACTTTTTAAGTTTATCTAGGACATGTGGTTTTTTTATGGTGGGAAAAATCATCCATTAGGTGGATTGGGAAACAGTGTCAGACTCTTACTGACTAGACGACCCACCTCATTCCTTCTTAGCCTTCATACCGGGATCAGACCTTCCTTTCAGAAACCGGACCAGGGCGCATGTAGCCTTCGGCCCTGCAGTGGACTGTGACCAGACGACCGGACGATGAGCTACCTATTGCTCATCTAGGACATTGGTGACTCCCCGTGCTTCGAAAAGCATGTTGTCAATGTAGGCTATGTTAAAAAAAAAAAAATACGTGTGGCACTCGGGGACTGCCGCGGTAAAGCTATTGCATAGCATTCTGTATCAAATTATGCAATTCATATTCAAAACACTTTATACACAAATTTTACAAGTACAGCCGTTCACTGTTGTAGATAAATACTTATACACCTATATACTTTCTCACAAACAGCTGATTATGTATTCGTCCGATTTCGGAGCAACTCGTCTCGATTCGGGCGAGTTCCGTAAAGTCGTACAATACGTCTAGAGTTGGATTACGTTAAGTCTGCGCGTGGCTGGGGGCGTGCTTAATGTTGCCAGTTTAATTAATCTACTTTCCCTCATATAATAAAAAAATACAAAGCACAAGAAATACATTTTGAAATCAAATTTTATTGTGATGGTCATTCTAAAAATTACCTGTCAAGTAAGCAACACGGGCTCTAACTTTCGAAAATGGTACCAAAGGCTCGTTGTTATTTCGTTCTTCACAGGCATGTTTAACGTTCAAGACCATCTCTCTCCCAGCACTTTTAATAACTTTCGGCATAATTATGACGAATATATTCTTTTGAAACAATTAAAAACACAAGACGCGACACTTTCTCCAGACACCTGACATAAACGACCAATTTTGTCAAAAAATTAAAACAAATTTTAGCCGCACGCAGCCTTTTTTCTGTAATAGGTGTACCAGCTTCTGCCAGCGGCTTCGCCTGCGTGAAAGTCTGTTAACCGCCATAGGGGTGGAGTTTCGTAAAATCTGCTCATAGCGGACGTCTACACCCTGTAAGAAACCTACCTGCCGAATTTTAAGTTTCTAGTTGTTATAGTTTCAGAGATATAGTAATTAATCAGTGAGTGGTATTTCGCTTTTATATATTAGTAGCTTTTACCCGCGGCTTCGCTTCCGGTATCAGAAAAATGTGATAAATGAAGAACCCCTTGACCGATTTTGTACAAACTTCACATAAACCATCTACTAAATAGTCCGAACAAAGCTTAAACATTTGGTTTGGATAGGTGGGCACGTTCTTGAGTTATAAAATTACAACGTATAGTTGCATTGATCTTTATATAATATATATTGATATAGATCCAAATCTATATAATTACTACTTTAATGAAAGTAAACAAATAGATTGAATTATAGGTTGTTTAATTAATTATTATAAAAAAGTCATGAGAACTTAGAAAATATGTACTTTATATAATATATAATAGCTTGTTATAATAGTCACTTCATTAAGATTAAAATACACAGTAGCAGTCCATTTTCAACAAACTCTTTAATAGCTCGTTATAATAATCACTTGTTAAGATTCAAATACATAGTAGCAGTCCATTTTCAACCAACTCTGCCAGGCACCACTCGGGTACGAATATTCAGGGAGATTTGTTGTTCTGGTCACCCGAAAAAAATATTTGACAAATGGTCCACTTTTGGAAAATCGTATTGTAGGCCCGATATTTTCTCATTCCTCTTAACAAGCACGTTTGAATTTCAAGATAATATCTTTACCAGCACTTTTAACCATTTTCAGTATAATAATGACGATTATTTACTTTGGAAACGATTAAAAACGCGGAAGACAAAACATTCTCTTGACACCTGACATAAATGTCAAGATGACGGCAAATGATTAGTTTCCTTTTTTCGCCGCGCGCAGACTTATCTAAATTCAACTCTAATCGCACGACACACAGCGCCGTGTCGAAGACTGCCGAACTGACACGACGTTAGACGATGCACGGCCTTCAAGCCACACCTCCGTGCCCGTCGGAGTGGGGAGCGTGAGGTTTTTTCGTTACGGAATTTCTGGATTTAGTCCCCGCGCTCAAGGCCTGCGATAGAAGCTATGCAATAGCTTAAAAAACTCATAATAGACTACAGTCTAGGGAGATGATAATAAATTTCAACTTTGTTAATATAAAGATTCATAGAATTTTTGTACGTCATTAATTTTAAAAAAATCACCTGTACCAATAACTGAAAAACCTTTTATTCAATGCTATAGGTAGGGTGAATTTCATACATCCACGTAAACAAAACAAAATCAAAAACAAAAGATACGCGAACATCGAAAATCGCTTCAACGATTCGAACAATTTTAACAAGTACATAACGAGATGTTAAACTTGATTCTCACATACGAACATTCCCTGCAATATAGGTATCGAGTTATGAAAATTCTGTTCGAGTATTAAATCGATCCATACAAGTTGGGGCACGTTCTGAATACCACTCCAACTTCACGAGAGCAAACTTTATTGAAAAGAAGCGATTTTAGCAAGTCGCTTAACTTAAATAACGATAACAAATATTTTGCTTCGGTATTGTTCTAGGTTAGTATCGATTTATTTAAAGTCACGCTTCGCTTGTTTGAGAGAATACTTTGATTAAGTTCTCGTTTTGGCAGAATGATTAAGTTATCCTTAAGTAAGTTATAGTTGCGTACATTATCATAAAGTATTAAAACTCTGGACGTTACCCTGCTTGAAAATTGATCAGACAAAAAAATAATGCCGATCCAGATTGCAGGGCTCCTACTGAGTTCAATTGAAATTACGAACCATTTGGGGACCCAGACAGAAATACACACAAAGTTTCATTCAAATCATTTAAGCCATTTAGAAGGAGTTAGGTGACAAAGACACACAGAAGAATGTATATAATACTAGCTTTTGCCAGCGGCTTCGCCCGCGTACATAAAATATAGCCTATGTCACTCAGAAGTAAAGCAGCTTTCTATTGTTGCTTAAATTTTTCAAATCGGACCAGTAGTTCCAGAGATTACCCCCTACAAACAAAAAAACAAACTTTACCTCTTTATTATATTAGTGTAGATAAAGACTTTTACAAATAATAATAATAGCTTTATTTAATCCTTACAAAAATTTACAATTTAATAATTTTGGTTGTGTTAGTAACTATTTGCTTATCCTAGTTTGTTAGTACTGTCTTCTGTTGTAAGGACCGCTCTGGCGGTGAAAGCCTCCTCCACTTTTACAAATATTTCTCAATATATCGGCATAATCATAATCAGCCCTATAATATACTGTACTCTGTGTATGTGTGTGTCTACTACTGGGACTGTAGCTTCCAGCTCTAGAAGAAGGATTGGGCCGTAATGTCTCGCTGATCCGGTAGGGCTGTTGCGAGTCACATGTCTTTGAATTTTTGATTCTAGAATATGCATTTTCAAATCAGTGCTGCTAAAATAAAATACCTAAAGAATTGCAATTCATGACATGCAACTTGTAAATCATGGCTGTTACTTTTTTCTTTAAAGATGGAAAACATGGGCTATCAATGCTCTTAGTTGTACACTTACCATATAGACAGTTTGACTTGAGTTTTTTTTTCTATTGACTAATATAAATTCAACTACCTAAAAATATTTCTAACTCGATAAGAAGGTTCACTTCACGTTAGATACAATAGTACATTTTGATACAAGTGCAGGAAGTTTGTCATTGCGACCGAGGCGAAATTCGCACAAGCTGTAGGCGAGTGTGTTATGGAGCCGAGGGCTGCAATGACAAATCTGCACGTGTGTCAAACGACGTTTTTCAATACACTTACGACTTGTGAAATAAAGAAAGAAAGAAAAAATGTTTAATCGTATCTCAAATATACAGTAGAAATATGTATAATAATAAATGCATTCAAATCTGCTCTGAACAGTTTGGTTCTAATTTCGTGGGGGACGTCCAGCGCCTCGCACCTGATTCGATAAACTAAGAAAAAAATAATAAGCACCCATTACCGTGACGATAAGGTAGGAATAAAAAAGCCCTTGTTGTGATAAACTCAAAAAGCACTTGGGTGATATACATTCTATATCGAACCTAATAGGAGTGCAATAAGAGGCAGTTTTCGAGTAAGTGTATTGAAAAAAAATTTTCACTTCGTATCACACGTCCTGAGGGCACAGTGGTAAAAATTCAGGAAAAATCGAACGAAAATATGCAAGAATTCTGATATTTGATTTCATACAAATCCCAGCGCGTTTGTAAATCTTTTTATTTAACACGTCACTGGGTGTCGTTCCGTTGCACACACATTGCCTTGCACTTGTGACAGTTGTATGACACTTGTGAAATACAATGTGAAAGTTGTACCTAATGGTTGTATTGGATGTATGGTGAATAGAATAGAAAAAGAAATTTTACTGTCCGCCAAAAAATAACACAACTTATTTCAAAACTTAAATAGCAATGGCGGTTTTATCGCTGAAAGCTATATCTCCCAAACAATCTTTGGATGGATCAAGTCTGCAGCACATTTCTAAACAAAGCATTAAAAAATGCGTTCTTTTTATTCCATTTTTTTTTAGCGTTCTGGCAAAAGAGTATGCGCTAGTTAAGGAATTAAAATGCTTAAGTTTACAAAATAATTGATACCCAACAATTTATTTTCAATTAATTAATTATTTCACCCTAAGAACAGTTTTGACCTTTTCGAAGGACTTACCTAAAGTGCAAAGTAAGTAATTTCGTCCCCTTTGCTAACATAATTGCGTGTTTCGTAAATTAAAACATCGCTTGGTTAACTATTATTATTAAGTGCACAGTGTGTTACCAATATTTGAGAAAGCAAAATTAATTGTGTAATAATCTTATTCAGTATGCAATGTATATTGCTTTAAATTCAAATATATATTACGAGATTCAGCTACAAAATAAATTGCACAATAGCAGTGACGAAATCTTCTAGATTTGAATCATCCAATTTTAATATTAGCTTCTAGACTCTAAACTTAATTAAACTAAATAAAAAATCATTAAAACCGCAATATTAAAGTTTATTCGTTTTATATTCAAATAAAATAAGTTAATTTCATAATAAAGTCTACGTCTTTGCTTTCATTTGAAACTAACTTTACATTCAAGAGAGATTAAATATTTGACTAATATAAAACTAATTCAACTTATTTGGAAACGTTATTAGGTAATTAGCTCTGTACTAAATAACCCTCCTGAGCATGTAATCCGAGCCGACCTTACAAAGTCGTTTGTAATTAAAATTCTCAAAGAATAAAGCCGTATTAAATCTGCAATGTCAAAATTACATTCGACGACGACAGTGAAGAAAATAAAAGATTTTTTAAATAATAAGTACCCTAGCCAGACCTTTTTGCCAAAGTGGCGGGACTTCGTCCCACTGGGAATTCTTTTTGTAAGTAAGAAATGACCTGTTTTGTTATATTTGAAACCAGACGACCTATAAACGACATCATTCATTGGTAATGCTATAGTCGATATTGATTTGCGGTTCACTCAAAGGGTACTAAATAATAATGATATAGAAGACAATTTAATTTCAAATGGAGTTTCTGGGATCTAAACAATGTCAATCTTTGTTTTTGTCTTCCAATAATACCTAATTAAGAAAAAAGGAAAAACTTAAGTGAATTTGAGAGTAGTAGATATGTGGATTTCTCATTAAAAATTCACATACTTCATAATTATAATGAAAATGATTGGTGAATTGATGAATGGCAAGAACAAATTAACAGAACCGTAGATATTAATTTTGAATGATGAAAAAAATATTCTTATCGTTACAGTTTTCAAAAAATTAAAAGTCGGTTTTGACTGCCTAGCGGCTGGTTCGGCGTAGTGTAGCTACTAGTAAAATAACTGTTACTACATAACACTGGCCCTTAATTATTATTTTAGTATTGTATTTTAGACAAAATACAAAAAATGACAAAACGGGCCTTTTGTTTTTTGACAATATTACTGTAATACCAAAAGCTTACATCATGATGTCATAATTAATAGAGTGTATGTATGCTTGTGTGTTTATATATCCGGTAGACGGTGTAAAGGAAATTGATAGAATGAGCACAGAAAATCATTTCTCGTTCAGTTTGTACCACTTTCCGGAGAAACAATTTTATGATGCAAATCTTTTCGCGGAAAAAGGAGATAAGCAATAAAACTCTTTAAGAAATTTCTCGATATTGTTTCATTTCGATTTTCTATAACATGTTTAAAAAGCAAGTTGTAAGTGCAAGTGTTACTTTAGAGAATATTGGTAAACAAAATTTCCCCTATTTTTTAGTACTTGCACACATCATAAAAGTAAGCTTTGTGCAAAGTTTTACATTCCTAGTCCAAGTAGTTTTGATTGTACGTTAATATGCTAGTCAGTCAGTTTCTCCTTTCATAAATAAAGATAAATAAGACAACAAGAAAACCCGTTTCGAGTTCAATGTCACGGATTTATTAACCTTAATATTTCAATGATACTTCTGAACGAAATAACGGATTTATACAAAGGACAATAGACATCTCCGCTACTGAATTAAATACAACTTTCTTGTACTAGAATTTTTCCCGCTCCAGTGATGGGATAATACAAGCATTGTCAACTTCTGAGCCATCTCAACAATGCCTTTGTGGGTCGGATGCCATTTTAATTAATACTAAACAGAATAAAAGGTGTTGCCAAATGTTTACGGTCTCATTTTGATTTACGAAGTACGGACAGCGATGCGGTTTCAAACTTTTTGGGGACAATAGGATGATGGTTTTTGTAAGTTTTGTTGATGTTTGTATTTTGTTTATGTGATTTTAAACGGTTACAGTAAGAGCGGCTAGAATTCCTCACTCCACACAGGTTTTAATGCGGTTTAATAATCTTGTTTTAATGACAATTGTCAATGTTTTACGAATGATAAATTGTCAATTATGACAAAATAATAGATAGATTTGTAAGTACACACTTCAACGAAACTATAAAAAAGATATCGTCTAAAGTAAGTTGAAGTATTGCGCTTTAATAAAAGCCTGTTACAAATATACAACACACTGAATAAAATACAAAATAGGTCACCTCCAAGTAATAAGTAGGTCACTTTCAATATGTAAGAGTTCCAATGTTTGTTGAAATTACGATAAAATAATGTAACTTTTTACTATATAAACGTTAAAATAATGTTGCCAGAATTTCTATTGCACTATTAATATCCCTAAAATATTTACAAGAGAACTGGGTCCCAAACTGTCTGCTAATTTTATAAAATCGTCATTCCAACACAATCCCATTGCGATTTTGTTAAAAGTTCTTAATCTGCTAATTCATAATGGCCAATCCACTGACTAACTATAAGTTAGTGGTTTCATAATAGAATTGTGATTCTAACTGTCTTGTAACGTCATAAAAAAAATGACTGCTCAATAAAATCTAATATCAAGTCACTAATCAAAGGAACTGTCAAAATTTTAGACGATAACAGCATACGTCAAATATTAATTTGTCATTACGTACGAGATTACCGTTCCACAAAAAATCTTTCAATGAAATTCATGACTGGTCATGACCATTGGCAAATTATAATTACGCCATTAGTAGATCACCAAACTTGTCAGAATTGTCAGAATCAAGAATTATGAAATCAATGATAGACTATTCTGACACTATTCTAATAGCAGACTAGATGCCCAGATCTGCGTACCCCAGCAGTATTTAAACTCTCGTTTAACTAACGACGTATTCGTCAAAATACCGTTCAATTCTATCAAAAAATGCTCTGATTTCGTAGAAAAGACTCAATCTTGTTGACTGGTATTTTTTCGGGTCCCATCCCAAATTGACATTTAATCACGTTTCAGAGATCACTGGTTTTGTGAAAGCGACCACGGCTTACTAATCAGACTGAGATATTTTTTGTTCGCCTTGACTTGCATTGAATCTTTGTATTTAATCAGGAATTGGGACCGCTGGGGAGATTTTATAAATAAATTAAATGGGAGTTTGTAAGGCAATGACAGTGATAAATATTTGGTTATTCGTAGCGGAAGAGTTGCTTCTATTGTATTTTATAAAATTGTCTGTAGCTATGTGCTCTATATTATCTAATAAAAATGTGCTAAATGTATATTATATTTTTAATTCATCATCATCATCATCATTTCAGCCGAAAGACGTCCACTGCTGGACATAGGCCTCCCCCAAGCGCCGCCACAAAGACCGGTCCTGTGCGTCTTGCATCCATCGGCTTCCAGCAACCCTGACCAGGTCATCGGTCCACCTTGTGGGAGGCCTTCCAACGCTACGTCTTCCGGTACGCGGTCGCCACTCCAGAACCTTTCGACCCCAGCGGCCATCCGTTCTGCGTGCAATGTGCCCTGCCCATTGCCACTTAAGTTTGGCGATTCTTTTCGCTATGTCGGCAACCTTGGTTCTCTTGCGGATATCCTCATTTCTGATTCTATCACGCAAGGATACTCCGAGCATAGCCCTTTCCATTGCCCTTTGAGTGACCTTGAGTCTTTTTATAAGGCCCATTGTAAGCGACCACGTTTCAGAGCCATATGTCATCACTGGCAACACGCACTGATTATAGACTTTCGTCTTGAGGCATTGTGGGATATTAGACGAGAAGACACCGCGTAGCTTCCCAAACGCTGCCCAGCCGAGTCGGATTCGACGATTGACCTCTTTCTCAAAGTTAGACCTACCTAACTGGATTGTCTGTCCAAGGTAGACGTAGTCGTCTACTACTTCGAGTGTAGAGTCTCCGATCTTGATAGGAGTGGGTGCTACATGGATGTTAACCATGACTTTGGTTTTGTCCATGTTCATTTTAAGACCCACTCTTTCGGAGGCTCTACTGAGGTCATCGAGCATTGTACTGAGCTTCTCCGTAGTCTCAGCCATGACCACGATGTCGTCGGCAAACCGAAGGTGAGTGATGTACTCGCCATTGACATTAATGCCTAGACCACTCCAGTCCAGAACCTTGAAGACATCCTCCATTGCAGCCGTGAACAGTTTCGGAGAAATGACGTCTCCCTGCCTCACACTTCGCTGCAAGAGGATAGGTTTCGAGGTCTGGTCCTGAAGTCGGACTGACATGGTGGCGTTGCTGTACAAACACTTCAACACCTTGATGTACCGATAATCGATCTGGCACCGCTGGAGAGACTGCAGTACAGCCCAGGTCTCGATCGAATCGAAGGCTTTCTCGTAGTCCACAAACGCTAAGCAGAGAGGCTGATTATACTCCTCAGTCTTCTGTATAACCTGCCGCAGCGTATGTATGTGGTCCACGGTGCTAAAGCCTTTTCGGAATCCAGCTTGTTCGGGAGGCTGGAAGTCGTCGAACCTGCGCGCGAGACGGTTCGTGATGACTCTGGAAAACAGCTTGTAGACATGGCTCAGAAGTGAGATGGGCCTGTAGTTCTTAAGCAGGGCATTGTCACCCTTCTTAAAGAAGAGCACCACCACACCTCTACTCCATGCCCGTGGCGTTTCTCCCTCGAGTATGACGGAATCGAATAACCTCTGAAGGGCCTTAAGGACCGGTTTTCCACCCGCCTTCAGAAGTTCAGCCGTAATTCCGTCCTCACCCGACGCCTTGTTGTTTTTAAGCTGCTTCAGAGCCATCCTAATCTCGTACAGGCTGACGTCCGGGATATCTTCGGTATAGTGTCGAGTCAATCTAGCTCTTGGGTCATTTGCTAGATTTGCGGCGGGTTTAGTGATTGACGTGTATAACTGTCCATAAAAGGCCTCGATCTCTTTTAGAAGCTCCGGTTTGGCGGATACGACTCTGCCATCGTCGGTCTTCAGTTTCGTGAGCTGGCTTTGCCCAATAGCAAGATCTCGTGCAAAAACTTTAGAGCCCTTATTCCGCTCAATCGCCTCTCTAATCCTTGCGGTATTAAAGCGGCGAAGGTCACGTTTCAGAGACTTCGAGATCTGCCTATTGAGCTGCCGGTATCTGCACGTAGCGTCTGAAGGCTGCAGAACCATCTCACGCCTCTCCCTCATGAGCTCGAGGGTCGGATCAGAGAGCCTTTTGTTTTTATTTGTACGGTGGGTCTTGAAAAATTTAGACCCGACCATATGGACAGTTTCCACGAACCCGTCGTTGTATTCGTCCACGGAGCTTCCTAGACACTCGAAACGATTGTGGAGTTCGAGCTGAAAACTCTCGGGGTTTTGGATCTGGATCTGTGCTGGACGGAGCGTAGACTTCACCAGTCGAGACCTTTCAAGCTTGATATTGATATTCAATGTGCCTCGTACCATGCGGTGATCACTTCCAGTTTTCACCGCATTAATCACCGAAACATCATTGAATACTTGCTTCTTGGTCGACAGGATGAAGTCGATCTCATTTTTAGTCGCACCGTCAGGACTTTGCCAGGTCCACTTCCTATGCTCACGTTTTCTGAAGAAGGAGTTCATCATATAAAGGCCCTCCTTCTCCATAAAACTAGCCAGTAGGTGTCCCCGGTGATTCCGACGTCCAAATCCAAATTGCCCCACTCGCAGCTCGTCACCGTCTCGTTTGCCCAGTTTCGCGTTGAAGTCCCCCATGACCACAGTGAAGTGAGTCTTATAACCATGCATGGCTCTGGATACATCCTCATACATGGCCTCTACTTCGTCGTCGGGGTGTGTCGAGGTCGGGGCATAAACCTGTATGACCTTCAGCGAATATCTTGAAGATATTCTGAGTATAAGGAATGCCACCCTGGTCGACACACTCTCGATTCTCACCACATTGCTCACAAGGGACCTGTGGACGAAAAACCCGACACCACCCTGGGATAATAGATCACCCTCCCGGAAATAGAGCAGGTTACCCGGATTCGAGAATTATCGTGTCCTCCCCCTGTCTTCGGACTTCAGATAATCCTACAATACTCCAACGTAACCTGCTCAATTCCTCCTCAAGTTCGGCAATCTTCTCGTCAGTCCTCAGAGTACGTGCGTTATATGTTGCCAGGTCCAGTCGGTTTTTTCTATTTAGGTAGCCGGATCCCGTCCGGAGATTCTTCGCACCCCTTGCCACGCCATTACCTTGACCGCTACCGTAGCCAAGGTTAGACGAGCTGCCGGGTACTAGGGGCCATCTTTTACTTTTGGTGCTCATTATATGGGGGGATTTGCCGTAATCGCCACGCTTGGCAGGCGGGTTGGCGATCGCAGTGTGGTACTTAAAAAATCCACAGAGAATGCTGCTGCCCATTCTCTGGTGTGTCCCTTAGTCGCCTCTTACGACACCCACGGGAAGACATGGGATGGTGCCATTCTTTAGGTCCGAACACAATACGGACCTGTTTTTAATTATACTATATTAATTATTTATTATTGTGTGATAGTTGTGGATATATTATATTATTATTTAAATTGTATGTGTTACTTGTTACTTTAAGATTTGTCTTAATTTATTTTAATTGTTTTTAGTAATAATCTATCTTTTTCTGTTATATGTGTATACATAAATTATAAAACCAAATAAATCACCAAATAAAATAAATGACCATAACACTTTTATTTTGTAATAACAACTGCAAGGATTGTTTCTTGGCTGCGGTATCATTCGAAGCTATGCAACATTTTTGTGTTCCATAGCTTCAAATGATCCTGCAACATTCTGAAGCAACACATATTTTGGTCAGTAAAAGCCTGAATATCTCACACGGTGCACCCAGAAAAAGCGACTTTATTTGATGATTATCTAGTTTAAATTCTTGAGCGCCAATCAAAGGCGCAAACAATTAAGTTCGCAAACCTATTATTATTTTTATTTAATTGGGTCTGTAATTACGGTAATCGGTTAAAAAAAGGTTAAAAAACAAAACTAATCATCCTGAATACGAGTAAAAACACTTACAATAACATACCGCTTTCAAATTACCATAAACGATACCGCACACCGAAATAGTTGAGCATTGTTTAAGCATAATTACTCAAATGAATTTGCTGTACGCATTAATTAGTAAGAAGTAACTTTACACAGATAGATAGTACTCTTAACTACATAATTAACCTTTGTCATTGGACCCTTCAATTGTAGCGAACTGTGCACAAACTTAATGGGTAATTATGATTTGGACGACCTGTTGGGTGATGTAGATAATACACGATAATACAACCAATATTGGACTGGATATTGGTTCCAATATTGGTTACGGGTAATCATTTTATTAATAGTTAGGTACGTGTAGATGTTTTTGTCTAATCATGAAGTTATATGCGCTTGTGACCGTGGAACTCAAATGACAATTGAAGGGACGCAGAAGGCTTTTGACAATAAAAGCCTGATCCTATTTCACGTTCGGGAAGATATTATTTGTGATTTCTCATCTCTATTAAGAGGGGCGTATTGTGACGAACTAAAGATTGAATACTTACTTTTGACTACTTTTGAGTTACTTCTTACTACATGAAAATCTCACAAGAAGAATGCCAGTACATTATAAGCGACAAATATGTTGAAGGATTTGTCCAAAGTTCAATTGGGACCTCTAAATCAGCACCACGATGGTTCAACTTGTGAGACGGGGACAATAACAGATTTTCGAGTTTCAGTCCATATCAGCAGGCTGCGTGTAACCGAGGCAGATGGTTCAATTTATTTGCCCCGCATGTATCAATAAGAACAGAATAGAGTAGTAAGTATAAAAAAACTGGTAACCGACACTGGAAAACAGGTACCTAAAGTGGTTTTGAATTTTGATATTCATCGTAGGGCTTCACTAAAGTATTTCAAGCTAGGGAACAAAGGGTTTTCTATCTTGAAATCCTTTACGTGATGCCTCTGATACGGACGTATGAAAATAATCTTGAGAGTGTTTCCCTACCAAATGGAAACCCTACTTACCCTTAAGTATGAGATTATAGTCACAAAAATTTTGCATATAACTCACTGAATAAACCCATAAACTTACACTAGGATGCTCTTAACAAAGGCGAAGTACGTACGAGTATATACCGGTATATACTCTACTCGTTACTTCGAAAAGAACGTAATAGGTATATTCCCTACACATAGTAAAATGGTTTTAACCCGTGGAGACACTATTTATATGTAAAGAAGAAATTAAAAAAAATATAAAGTACTTTTTTTCTAAACGAATTAATTTACACCTAACCATCAGCAGAGCGTGTCAATAACCTGTAGGTAATTATCAGTCGTTCTGTACTAAATTCACGTTTCAAAGAAGTATTATTATTTTTTTGTGCGAAGTTTGGAATAACTAGGGTTACATTCTGAATTCAGTCCACATTCTAGCTTGTCATCAAAATTTGAAACGCCAAAAAAGAATTTTTACCGTAATCTCTTTTCGTTTACTGATTGCTGACAAGACTTGAGGAGAATGGGTAAATATGGAATATTGACTCGAGTGTTTTGGTAATCAATTGACTGGATGATTTTGTGGATTTGAAGGCATATTTTGTTAAGAGGCCGTGCTTGAATATTAAATTGGGTGTGAAGTATTTCAGTGTTGTGGCTTTTTTTGAGGAGGTTTACATCTGGACTCCGCGAGACAGGCTCGTCGTAGTGTGGAGTACAAAAGTATTTTTGTTTTGTTTCCTGTGTATTTTTTTTATTATATATTTGTTAATCTCGGTATTAAGTACTATGTAAAGGAAATGTAATGCACGTGTTTCTTTTTCTGGGAAATAAATCGTATTATTATTATTAAATTGCATGTACCACTTGGGTACAGCAAGAAGGCATGTCAGCTTTTTTTTTATTTCAATGGTCTGACAGACGATTTTCAGCTGTTTTACAAGTTGAAATCGCATGGATATGGAAAAGATTTTTTTAGTTCCTTTATGGTACCATTAAGGATACAAGTATTTTTTCCGAGTCTCTTCAGTTAAATAATTTTGAAAACGGTTTTACCATCCCTAAAAAGTATCCGATGTCCTAAACATCAAGCCGTATTATTGTGATCATGAATGGTCTCTCTTTACATCGATTTATCCGATATTATGATCCCGTTGTCATGAGATGAGGTTACAAAAAACCTTGACCTGAAAATTATTCGCTGTACATTTTCAGTGGCCAAGCCAAAGATGAGCATGACCTACTTATAACATGAAAATGTATTCCAATTACAGCAGTTCATTTATTTACTCAGTTTCATGCACGGTATACAATGATTTTATAAATTATTTACAAACAACCAATGAGCTGTTCAGATGAAATATAAATTGTGTAATTCATCGTTACAAGTAATACTCGGAAATACAGTATTTTAAATCAGTTCAGTTTTATATGCATTGTATAAAAGCAAATCCGTTTGGATTTGCTTTTATATAAAATTCTAGCATTGCTCGCTGCTGCCATTTCGTGGAAACAGTTTATATTTAAAAAATGTATGTTGAAACTTTTTTGTTCTTAGGCTATACAAACTCGTTTGTACATTAGTGTTGTGCATTTTTTTTTTAATTGACATAAAGTAGTGCTTGCCAGCTGTTTTGTTTTTATAGCAGGAGAATGTTTTTAGGAAAAAAAAAGTATAAAAATACCGACTATTTAGCCTCTGAGCGTTAAACAATTAATTGTTAAAAAAAGACAACGTCTGCTAGTACAGTTTTGAGTTTTCACTTTGCTATTTTGGTGCACAATAAAGTTTATATTCTACTAGCGACCAACCCCAGCTTGGCACTGATGCAATGCTGATATTAAATATATTATGCATATATTATACATGTATACCTTGCTCTTGAATCACTCTCTCTAGTAAAAAAAAAACACCGCATCAAAATCTGTTGCGCAGTTTTAAAGATCTAAGCATACATAGGGACAGACAGCTGGAAGCGACTCATGTATTATACATATAAACCGTCCTCTTGAATCACTCTTTTTAAAAACCACATTAAAATCCGTTGCATAGTTTTAAAGATCTAAGTATATATAGGGACAGACAGCAGGAAGCGACTTTGTTTTATACTATGTAAACATTCTAGGTAACAATAATGATATCGAAACGATATCGCACTAGAAAACTTTATATGTTATGCTACTGCTACTTAACATACAGAGTAGCTTTTATTTATATTTTAATCAAACTCAGTAGAACACATCGCAGAAAAAATTACTTTTGCTTGTTATTCATTGTTGTTGCGCGAGTAAGTTAAAAAACATATTTGTATGTGTCGCCCCGAAGTCATCAAACAAAGACAACTTTTCTATTATACTTATTGAGAGCACACCAAGTAATAATGGACCTTCTGTCGATGGCTTTAAAGTTCATATTAGGTTGTAAATTTTTCGTGTTCGTGGAGATATTTTTTGCGACGTCTTTAGTTTTGTTCGAGATACTATCATTTGTGTTGTCTTAACAATGTTTTAATAAATATGATATATACGAAACATAGTGCTGTGGTGGATTTTGTCAGAGAGAGAGAGAGGTTTCGTGATAAACAAGTAACGTAAGTGTTAGTTAAGACAGTAAACATTTGGCACTCTCTGTCGTCCACCCTAGTGAGGAAAAATATTATTTGATAATTTCCAGTCTCAAAAAATAGAGACATACTTTCAGCTATAAAATTATGTGTTTTTTCTTTTTATTTATTGTTATATTTTCTAAATTATTTAATTTTCTTTATTTCGTTCTTAGTCACACTTAAAAATATTTGGTTTCTAATTAAGGCGTTGCTACAAATATAACACTTGAACAGCATGTCAAGTCAGTGAAAAGGATAAAAAAAACTCATAAATTAGAAATTGGATTTTAGAATAGTTCTTTTTTTCATAGTTCACAGTTTTAACTTTTACAGTCATCATCGTTTATCATTGTTTGTACTTGTATTTTGTTTTTCTGTTCCTAATAAACGATTATTATAAATATCAAAAATAAACAAACCTTTTCGTTAAACCCAGCAAGTGTCCGCGCCCTGAGCCTCAAGTCTACTATTACAATAGTGTCAGAATAGTCGACCATTGATTTAAAAATTGTTGATTTTGACAATTAGTTTGATAATCTTATGATGGCGTCATTATGTCTTTCCAATGATCAACCACTAACACTACATTAAAAGATTATTTTTTAATCGTAATCTTTTACATAATTACAAATGAATGTTTGAAATATGCAGTAAATTAATAAAATTTTGACAGTTCCTTTAATCAGCGACTTGCTATTAGAATGTTATTGTGCAATTATTGTTTTTAATTCGTTACAAAACAGCTCGTACCACAATTCTATTACGACACCACTGACCGTCCAATGATCTGCCATTATAAATTAACAGATTACGAACTTTTAGCAAAATGACAATGGAATCATGGTCGATGGAGAGCAGACTCTAATTAAGGATACACTACAAAATGTAAGAATGATCTTGTATCCGTAGCTAGATGCTACGGATACAAGATCATTCTTACATTTTAATGGTTTGAGCTTTAGTAATTTGATTGCCCTAAAATAAAAATTCAGTACGATAGCAGTTGAACAGCCAAACAAGCACCAGCGCTATATTGGGAATAACTATTGATTGATTTTAGAGTGTAACCGCATTGTTATTTGAGATATGTGAAGCAACTAGTTTTAGACTGTAACCGCCATGTTATTTTTGGGATGCGCAGTACCTAGTTTTAGATTGTAACTTCCATTTTATTTCTAGGCTACACATCAAAGTCAAAACTTTACAGTGTAACCATAATGTTATTTCTAGAATGAATTGCATCAGACTTTAGACAGCGACCACCGTATTATTTATGGGGTGTGATACATTTTATATTGGGCTCTGACCTCCATATTATTTATGGAATGTTAAGGAATTGGTTTTAAACTGTAACCGACATGTTATTTAGAAGATGTGAAGCAAATGGTTTTAGACGGTAATATCAAGTTATTTTTACGATGCAAAAAATCATTTGATTTCAGACTTTGAAAACTATGTTATTTATGACTTTCTAAGCATCTGATTTTAAGTTTTTAATACAATCCTTAATTCTTTATTGCACACTAAAAAAAGTGGATTATAAAGTTTATGTAGGTACCTAGATCGGCAAACTTGAATCAAAGTTGAGTTTTTTTCCAGCCAACAAATGAGTGATAGCGAAAGAAAAAAAAGAAAGAAAGAGGCCATGACTACGTGTATTTCAAGGGTGAGAAACACCAGATTTTCTAAGAATCATAATCACTTAAAGTCCATGTGTTTATATTTTCAACATACCTAATTTTTCCCATTAATGTCACATTCATCTTTAACTTTCTCACAATATAAATGAGGTGTCTTAATCGTCGCAGGAACTCGTCAAGTGAACCCATGCACAACACAAACTTACTCCACTATAATGAATAAAGTTTATATTGAGAACACGGGTTTGTGTCTTACTATTTGTAGGTACAGTCACCGGTATAAACTTCTAACACCTAACATAACATACATTTACTTTTGTACCAGTTTTGTACACACGAGACTGTATTAATAAAATTATAAACAAATAGAAAGCACAACGGAAAAAGATTATTAAAGAAAACTGGCTAAAAGCGAACCGGACTTACATACTGAAGGTTCCGTACTTACTAAGTTATGTAAATATTTCAATCCTCGAATCGAGTCTTAGTTTTTCCGAATCGAAAAAAGTTTTTTTTTTTTTGTGACGTAATCAAACATTTTCAGTTTTTGGAATTATTCCTATACTTATAATACAAGACTTCGCGAATGTATTATTTACATAAGTTGTATTGATACGGATCCGACAGTACGTTAGTCCGGCTACTGGCCAGTTTTTTTTTCAACATTAAATTAGATTAACCTTTTAAGATGGAAATGAAACACTGCAGCCTTCGGGGCACAATTCCGGATGACAGCGATGTGGAGGAGTATTTTGACGCCTACGTGTGTTTTGTGTTTTTTTCTTATTATATGTAGACAGGTACGTAGTTAGGTTTAGTATAAAAGTTTTTTTATAGTTATATATAACGGCCTACTTGTTATAAAATATGAAAGGGAAATCTTTGCAAAAAATAAGTAGGTACAACATCCTATTATCATATCTATTGCAGGCTGTTGACTGTATCTGCACAGTGAAATTGAAACAGACAGGACACATGGCGGTTATTAACGGTGACAATGCCTAATTATCTAGTTATGCCACACCAGATGATAATCGTCATGAATAATGCATGGGGTTCTTGTTTACTGTTTGTTGACGTTACCGGCAATGTATCTGTTTTGTTTGATACTAGCTCTTGCCCGCAGCTTCGCCCGCGTACATAAAATATAGCCTATGTCACTCAGGAGTAAAGCAGCTTTCTATTGTTGCTAAAATTTTTCCAATCGGACCAGTAGTTCCAGAGATTACCCTCTACAAACAAAAAAACAAACTTTACCTCTTTATTATATTAGTGTAGATTACTGGATTTTTTTTAAGTGTGTGGCTCCATCGACGAACGTCCGATAATTTTGGTAATGTCTTCCGTCTTTTGGCTGAATTGATGATGATTATTGATGATGTATGTGGACTGGCGAGGGATAATAATACAGTCAAGTAACTGCTATCACACCTGATGGTAAGCACTAATGCAATCTTTGATGGTGATGTTCACTTGTTTATTAAGAGCCTACTCACTCTAAATGCTCTAGAGGAAATTGTAGTCTAGTTTCCTCTACTTTTACGCCATAAACCAGTCTTAATATGGAGTTGTAAAAATTTTGGTCACATTACTCCACTAATGGTAGTGGCCGTTTACGTCCGTACCCCAGTTTACGCCTATAATCACTCCAAATAAGGTGGAAAGATTTACCGCGAACCGTAAAAACGTGTACTTAATCGCGAATCGATCCCACGGGTCTGTCAAACGTGACCGGAGTGAATAACTGGGTTTGGGGTTCCGTAGTTGAATTAAAAAAACAAATGGTCCAAGATGGTCAAGATGGTGATTTTGTCGTTGATATAGATTGTCAAGAAAATGGAATTTCGGAAAAGAGAATGCTCAAGCCCCATAGAAAAAAAAACCCAGCTCCGGCAGAAACTAAATATATCTCAAATTATCGATATTAATAATTAACAGAATAATAACCGGTCATGATCGTCATGCTTACTTGCAATCTTATAAAAATTGTTAGTTTTATTTTTTAAGCGATCGATTTAAGAAAATGTTTACTTAATTATTTTCAACCCTTAATTTAATAATATGATATAATAAAATGCCTAGTTCTCGGGTCTTCTAATTTTTTTTTATTTATTTAATGTTAATGATATACTCATTGTTGAAAAACTTAAACAAAATAATTTATTTCGATAACAAAACATTCTTTACAATCAAATGTCATTGAAAATACTATGTAAACAAAATATTACGTTGCATAGCAACAGACAGTACAGTTGCATTAATAACATTTTTTATTTACTTTTTTAGAGATATGCGAAAGAGTTTATAGTATCGCAAACCTTTGTTGATGAAAAGGCAAGATCTTCCGACCATACGATTTTGCCTTGTTGCTGGTCATAGTTTTATGTATATATTTATAAATACTCTAACATAACACTGTTAAGAATATTTGTACTTCTAACCATCATAAAGAAAAGAGAGGAGGTTCACAATTCGGTTATACTTTTTTTATGTTTGTCACTTCAGAACTTCGACATCAGTGAACTGATTATACCTACATATGTAAATGAATAGATATGGTATCATCTAGAAAGATTGATGACATTTTTTTTCTGATCTATTTTTCATAATATTTCATCATAAGAAATAGATGAGGAATGGAAGAATCTTCTAAGATATTATAGGTAATAGATAAGATATTATACATATAGCGATTTTGGTACTTTAATTGAAAACTTAATCATATATAGTCTGATGAAGTAGATCTGATGAAATGAATCATTTGATGAAGTAGAACTGATGAACAAGATCAAAAATGGTCATGGAGTCATTATTTTGGGGTGAACTTACCGAGCCTGATTTTGTCGAAAGCTTTCACTACATCGAAGATGCTTGATGTTTTACAAAGCATTTCAATAAAGTAATAAAAGAAAAAAACTTAATTCACACATTTCAGTTATGATACGATTATAGCCAGAGTACCTAATTCTCAAGACAATTCCAATGAATCCAAACACTGCTAGAATACATTATTTTATTATGTATTTCCAGTGTCTACTTTCTACCTTCCAGCTCTTTCATCAGATCAGTTTGATAGTACCTTATAGTCAAAGTGCATTTAATAATAATTGTACTAAACCCAAACATGATTAGGATACATTGATTGATTACGGAGTTCCGGTACGTACTTTCTGGCTCCATCATCAGACCACTTCAATGATTCCATTTCAAATTAACATTCAGAGTCAATTATTTTGCCATAGTTGCTTAACTATCTTGATTGTAACATCTATGGGAGTGTGAAGTTCCGATAATCATATAATAATACAATTAAATTAATCTAAATTTAAAACTTGTATTAAACGCACGCTATGTGGACAGGCATATTATAGACTGGAAGATTACATTCTTGATAATAATGCCTGGCTAAATGCCGTTCCTGCTCCACAGCCACAGTCTACTTTTACCAACTAATTTGTTGTTGCCCTTTTTATATTGGCGTGTTCGTAATAGTTTTATATTTATTTTTTTTAATTGAAGCTCATGACCATCTACTATATATATATTTTTTTTTTATGTGGATACAATAGCATTGTATAATGTAGAAGCACTTTTTAAATTTTGTAAATGTGAAGTACCATGGAGCATTTTTCGCTAGGTTGCAACTTATTTGACATAAACGAGCATGGCAGTTGAGAGATTGTCATGCTCACTCAAATGTCTCGCTGATGGTGGCGCGTGTGTTGGGTCATTCTGTTCCCTCTAAAATGGTTAAGCGGAGTGGGGCTGATGCGCGCGTCATGCTCGTGAACGGGTGCCATCAGTTGAGACTGGTCATCTCTTGGCTGCTAGGCGCTTATTTGAAATTCTTTTTTTTAGTTATTATCTTACTTTTTTTAAATACCGCTACATCGTGCTCGCATAATAGAAGTAACATAATTTTGTAACTAAGTACATAATATGTAAATATATAAATTTGTTTTAAAAGAGTGCCCATGGAGTTTCTTGCACGTTCTTCTCCATAGGAGTCTACGCCTTGGAACGTGCAAATTAGCTTCAATTTTGACATTTCAAAAGTGCCTGTAAATGGTCTATTTGAAATAAACGTTTTTGAGTTTGAATCATTTCTTTTTTTTTTTCTTCACCAGTTGGTTGCTTGCTTTTTTTCTCGATAAAAATATCAAAAAATAAAAATGGTTGCTCTTTAACACATCAGGAGTTGCCTCGATTCCTCATGGATTTCATTATCAGAATTGGATTTTGAAGAAAAAATTAAGACTGTCTGATAATCTGGTAGAAAGATATATACTTACAATAAAATACATTGATATACATATATGAGTAAAAAATGGCAAATCAGTCCATAATCGACGGAGTTCAAAGGTAAAAAAACCATAAATATCGTATCGGTCGAAAGAATAAAATTATTAATTAAATAAAAAATTAATTAAGATTACTGAGTTTATTACGTACACAGGTTATCTGTGTACGTAATAAACTCAGTAATCAAGTGCTGCATATTATTTATTTCCTTTGTGACTGTCTTAAAAGTGGCGCCCAACGTGGGACTCGCGACTACTGAACTACATCTGGCAATTTTTATATGTTTGCATGTAAGGAACGCGATAATAATAATTTATTGTGTTATATTTTATTAGTATTGATAATTTGAGACACATCTCGTTTCTGTCGGAGCTGGGTTTTTTTTGAGCATTCCTCTTTTGACATTTGTTTTACTAAAACGTGTCATGTTATCTAGAAATTGGTTTATGAGTGAGGGAGACGTTTGTTTGTTCACCATCATCAGCCAAAAGGCGTCCACTGCTGAAGGCCCACTGCTGGAGGTCTCCCGAAATGTCCCCCAAACTACCGTATTCGAATTAATCGAATTCCTGCAACCTTCATATGGTCATTGGTCTATCTCGTAGATTACCCACCTTACGTCTTCGTTTTTTTATTTTTTGTTATGTAAGAAAATGGTAACAAAGGTTGACGGTTTTCTCACTGTCAAAATAGTTCAAAAGTTCAAAAGCCACCCTCAAAATAGTTAAGTAATAGTAAAGGGACAAAGGGTTGATGCGAAAGCGTATTACCGGGGCCCTGGAATCAAGGCAAGGAAGGATAGGGTAGGTTGTTTAGTCAGTAAGACTCTGACACTATTTCCCGATATGCCCAAGATTCGTCATTCGATGACATTTACCGGCCATCAAAAAAAAAAAAAAAATTAAAACCCCAAAATAGTTGCGTACCGTAGATGTTGAGATGAATCAAAAACGCATTTACTCCGTATTTAGACTTGATGTGTTCACCTATAGTTAGTTCTTTAAAATAATTAATGAAATGAGCCTCGGTGCACAACAAACTACTTTTTAAGTGCTTTATTCAATTTAGCAACAAATCAGTAACTCCACAGAAATAGCGACTCGGCAACAATGTCAGTCTTTATTTATTTTATTTCTGTAGTAGCCAGCTCTGTTTCAATCTATATACAGTTTTCCAAATATAGAGGTTTAAAGTATTTCAGCTTGACTGGAGTGACAGTGGACTGGCAACGGAATGCGAATTCAATATAGACTTTAAAAATAAAAACTTTCAGGTTATACTGCAAGAGGCCACATAAAAAAAACTATTTCACTACCAAGCAGATGGACATACAGATCAGCTTCCCTAGCTACGTTACCATCGTTCCGTTCCGAACGCTTAGGATTGGCCATGCCTTCAATTCCTTTGTTCTGTTCTCGTGACTGAGAGTTTAGATGACGTCTGAACAAAGGAATTAGGGGCGTGGCCAACTAAAAGCTTTCGACGTTAGCGAAACGATTGTGAATTGGCAAGGGGGGCAGGCGTACGACATGGTACCATTCATACTAGGTTTGATATCCCGACTAAACCTTTTTTCCCCATATTTATTATGTGTACAGTAAAACTCTCTTTGACTGTGAATCTCTCTTTTCTACCCTCGCTCCGCCCAAGAGCGGGTTTCGTCATTCGATGATTTTCACCTACCATAAAGAAAACCCTATATCACGTTGGCCTTAATGCTACAGTACATACGCATCTGCAGGGCTCGCTTCCATTTTCGAATTCATCCATAACTCTCAATAAAAAGAGAACAAATTCAACAGCCAGTAAAAAACAGACAGAAAACGCAGGACCACTGAACCCTAAATACGAATCGATCTCGCTCTTGCCCGTTTCCTATTTTTTGTAGCCAGGATTTGATTTATTCTGGTGGTGTTACCCGAAGTTTGGCTTACACAAAAACGTTCTGTTTCTATTCGCAGGTCTAACTTTGTAGCCAGACGAAAAATCCGTGCAATATTTAGTACATTACTTATTGAAATACTCTGTCTTAGAGTGGAGGACTGAGTCCTAGTAGTGGGAACATTATAAGGCTGATGCTGTTATTCATTACTAGCTTTTGCCCGCGGCTTCGCACGCGTGGTATTGGGGTTGGGGTTAGGGTTTTCGGGATAAAAAGTAGCCTATGTCCTATTCCGGAGTGTATCCTATATAATAATAATAATAATAATAATCGTTTATTTCAGGCATAAACACCCATACAGAAATAAAAATTTGTAAAAAACATTCTGATTATGTAGGCATGTACAGGTACCTATAGTCATTTAAAAAAACTTGTTAAAAAAATAATAAATTAATAAAATAAAATAAAAATAAAATAAAAGGTTAAAGACATAAATTTCATAACAAGTCCTGTGTCATTTTTTGTTCCCGTTCAGGTGTACAGAAATCCAGTGCTTAAATATGGGATTAGCTAGGTTGCATGTTACTGCTTTCAAAATAATGTTACTGGAACGTCTCAAACTCTGCCAAAAAGATGCCACTCTCGACCTCATGATTGCGTAAAAGTCTGGGACCCTCGCTTCGGCAAACATGCTCGAGGCACTGCAGTATCTTGGTAGTTTCATAAGAGTTCGGTAAGCATCATTGTACTGAACCCTTAATGTGCTGTACATCTTTTTTGTGAAGTTGCACCAAAGTTGGCAAGTGTACATTGTCAGGCAATAAGCTCTAAACAATGTGTTCTTGACATCATTGGTGCACCTCACAAATCTGCGTGCGAGCATGTTACTCCTTACTGAGAGGGCCCTACGCTCTCGTTCTATGTCGCAGTCATCCCTGAGTCTATCAGTCAGTATGTGCCCCAGATATTTGAACTGCTTTACAACCTTTATAGTCGTACCGTTCAGTTTAAAACTGGGTATATTCTCCGGACCAGCCCCAGATCTGAACACCATCGATTCGGTTTTGAGAACGTTGTATTTCAGTCTGTGAGCATTAGCATAATGCTCACAGACCGACAACAACCTTCTCAACCCTTTGATTGAGGGGCTCAGGAGAACCATGTCATCGGCGTAACTCAAGCTATTCACACAGACATTGCCTAGGTGACAGCCGACTCCAGTTCCCCTGAGTTCCCCAATCAGGTCGTTGACGTACAGATTGAAGAGATCCGGAGAAGTTAACCCACCTTGGCGAACACCACAATCTAGCCTATAATTGCTAGATAGAGTGTCACCCCATCTTACTTGATTAGTTTATGCCTGTGCCAAATTTCATCCAGATCCATCCAGCCGTTTTGGCGTGATTCAGTAACAAACATCCAAATATCCAAACATCATAACTTTCGCATTTATAATATTAGTAAGATGGTACACCATAAGATAATACATTAGAAAGTTAAAATTAATAAGGTGTCACAAAGGGCGGTCTTATCGCTAAAAGCGATTTTTACAGACAACCTTTGGATGGATTTGACAGAAAAGGAAAAAATATACGCAGGTAGCTTTGTTTTTTTTTTTTGGAGTGGAATACAACGTGGTGTACTATTTACTTATACACAATAAATAACTAATAAATACAAATAATTAAAAAAAGCGACCCGCTGCTCCATGCATTTTGTCGAGTTATGTAAATATAAATCTATAGAGCAGCGGGTTTTTTTTTTCTTGATTTTTGGGGTTGGTATCGTAATAAAAGTTGTTCATACTAGGTGTGTACAATGATCCTTTTTATGGAAAGCTCCCATAAGGTGGACCGATGACCTGGTCAGGGTTGCTGGAAGCCGATGGATGCAAGACGCACAGGACCGGTCTTTGTGGCGGCGCTTGGGGGAGGCCTATGTCCAGCAGTGGACGTCTTTCGGCTGAAATGATGATGATGATGATGGAAAGCTCATATGTCGTATCAACTTTGTATATTAATAAAGTGTTTAGCCCTTTGCTTTTAATTACTTAGTAAACATGATCGTCATATATCTAGCACTAGCTTTTGTCAGCGGCTTCGCTCGCGTACATAAAATATAGCCTATGTCACTCAGGAGTAAAGCAGCTTTCTATTGTTGCAAATTTTTTTCCAATCGGACCAGTAGTTCCAGAGATTACCTCCTACAAACAAAAAAAAACAAACTTTACCTCTTTATTATATTAGTGTAGAAGTGTAGATGTAGATGTACGTGGATAATTACAGAGTATAGGTCCATTTGAGATTACTATGATTAATGAGCCGTCAGAGGCAAGATGATTATTAATAGTACATGTATAGTAGTACAGATAGATCTTACTGACCTTAACCCATTTATTGCTATAGTCAACGTAACGACTATATTTCAGGCAACCCCAATAAAAGTAAAGTATAGTAATCATTTATTGCACAAAAACAGAATTTAAGCCTATAAGTAACATCAGCAAATGACACAACAAAATCACAATGGCTATTTCACATAAATAAGATCACTGTCCTTCAAACTAGGAAATAATCCTGTATCTTGAAGAAATGCTCCTCAATACCTTCGTGAACGCTTTGAGTATTTCATTCCGAGGGGTAAACCCTGTCGCACAACCAACTCTCTTCTCCTTCGTACTCCGCGTCACACTTCCAGCCGCTACGATGGCTCCTTTTCTGTTACTGCAGTGCGTCTTTGGAACTCTCTCCCACATTCTCTTCGTGACAGCCCATCTCTGGAGGTCTTCAAGAGGAAAATTAGAGCACTTCTTTTCACAATTGACATAATATATTGTATTTATTACTATGTACGTATATTTTTATATGTTTGACTTATTTATGTAGGTTTATATAGTAATAAGTATATAGGTTTATATTGTGCACTTGATTCTACCCTAGATCGTTTTCTCTCTCTGTTATTCAAAGGTTTGCTGGCAGAAAACTCATTGTTGAGTTAAGCTCGTCTTTGTACATGAATTTACTAATTACTGTGTACTATTACATGTTTTTGTGTACAATAAAGAATAAAGAATTCTTCATAGGAACCGTGTTAGTATATAAAAGTTATTGAAAACTCAGAACATTAACTGCAAATGTCGTAATGGTGCAAATTTTGGCAATGTATAATTATAACATTTATTGATTTGTATAATTAATTAGTATATGAGTATGTATGTTGTACTCACTGTCTTCCTAACAATTTTGTATAAGTAACACGTGGATGACGTAGTTAGTTACACACAATTTACCTAGATTGTAAGTATTGTGAATATAGTGTGTAATTGTTAGTTTTCCCTAATAAATAAAATAAAATACCTTAGAAAACCTGAGCTCTTGGACCTTTGGATGGCGTACAAGAAGACGAAATCTACTCGCAGAAGCACTTTAGACATTTTTGATAGAAAGTGGTACCTGGCATAGTATAGCACAGCACAATCCTTATAATAATACTACTACGAACACTCAGGCCTTTTCTCTAGAAGAGAGAATGAGCCGTAATCTACCACGCGGGCCCAGTGCGGGTGTCACATGCCTTCGAATTTTTAGTTTTATGACTTGTCAGTTTCATGTGTCATCCACCAATTCGCATTGGACCCGCTTGGTGAATAATGGCCCCTTCCCTCTCATAGAGAGAGGAGGCCTGTGGCCCAGCAGTGAGAACATAAAAAAAACTGATAATGATGAATGTTGAAAGAAAGAAAAATATTTTAACTGACGCATTGTTGAGAGCAGTGGTGGCCAAGTGGTAAAGGCCCCGACTTACGAGTTGTAGGTCGCGGGTTAAAACCCAGCCAGGCGCATTACTTTGTGTAATTTATATCATCATCACTGCTCATAAAACGGTGAAGGAAAACATTGTGAGGAAACCGTCATATTCTAGAACCAAAAAAAAAAATTAAGACATGCGTTATCAACCAATCCGCATTGGACCCGCTTGGTGAATTATGGCCCCTTCCCTCTGCTAGAGAGGAAGACTGTCTCCCAGCAGTGGGAACATTAAAAAAGCTGATGATTATAATATAATTGTTGATAAAGTTTCTAAGGCAAAAGTCTAGTAGATAACTAATAAGACTTGACAAAATAAATCCCTGAGTTCTGACTAAAATGTAAACTGAGCAGATTTTGAGTAAACACCTTGGTGCAGAAAAGTTCAAGTCAAACAAAATACCGGCACAAATTGTTTGAATTTTCATAATAAACTGAACGGACTTGTTGCAGGAATTGCATTTAGTCCCGCTTAATTTATTCAACGATTCTTTGCGCTCTGTTGCATGAAAACGACGTCACCGCTTCCAGTTTCACGAAAGGTAATCAGCCCCACCGCACACTCTACGCGAATCCCCATCCACAAATATTTCCACGTTTACCGTGCAGTGTTTACCCTATTCAGAGACGGTTTTTGTAAAATGTAAATATACTGTACTTTGACGGTTTTTATTTAGCGACGAAAAATGGCCGACATGAAATAAAGTACTTTTTTTTTGGGATCCGTACCTCAGTCGGCAAAAACGGATTGAAAATTTGTCTTTCTCTCTGTTTGTCTTGACTTTTATTCTCGCGAATGTGTGAAGTTATCAAGATAAAATACTCATGTTTACTTCCCCTGGGAACAATAAAAATATCAACGCAAAAGATATGGCCGTTTATATTCTCTCTATGGCACATATTTTGGCGTCTTAAAAGAATCAAAACCTATTGAAACTCAAAACCATAGAAATCGGCAAGGAAAGAACTAGAAAAGGAAAAAACATTGAATTATATCACTATTATAATAAATTTTTTGCAATTAAAAACTCAAAGTTTGTACAGAACCCTCGCCGTACGATAATCAAACATACCCAGTCAGGCAAATGGACACCAGTATTCATGGAAACGAGTAAATAGCTGTCGACAAATATTTCTCCAAGCTTTTATATCCAGTCTGTTAGGTCCACCGTTTATTCCGTGATTATAATAAACAAACATTTATTTCAGCTGACAACCGTAATATGTTATTAATAATGGACTTAATAAAAACTATGTGAGTATCATTACATAGTATAAAACAAAGTCGCTTCCCGCTGTCTGTCGCTATGTATGCTTAGATCTATAAAAGTACGCAACGGAATTTGTTGCGGTTTTTTTAATAGATAGAGTGTTTCAAAAGAAAGGTGTATGTTATAATACATGCGATTTATATTCAATATCAGCCGTGCGAAGCTGGGGCGGGTCGCTAGTGTAGTATAAAACCGATTCGCTTCTGTTCCTACGTATGGTCTTTAAAACTACGCAACGGATTTTGGTTTAGTTTTTTTTGTGATGTATAATACAAGCATAATATATTTAATATCACCATTGTACCCGTGCAAAGCTGAAGTGAGTTGCTAGTTGACAATAAAATTAAATTACGTACTGAAAGCATCCCATCTTTGCTGCATGACCCCCTTCTATCAGAAACACGTATTGGGCTCAAGCAGTTAAATAAAGAAAGATAAGAAAGAAGTAACAACACTCAGTATAGCGTTGTTACTGCCACGAACACGGGCAAGTAGGGAGGCACATCTCTATTTTAAACGAAACCTTTATATGTACTAATAACGTCCTAAAATCAGAAATTCAAAGACATGTGACATCCAGCAATCCACACTGGATCCGCGTGGCGGTTTATGACCCATTCCCTCTTCTAGAGATGAGACCTATGTCCCATCAGTGGGAACATCAAAAAGGCAGATGATGATGTTGTACTGCCAGAATTTTCACTTATAGTATAAAGCAGGTTTTTTTTATGGTAGGTAAAAATCATCGAATGACGAATCCCACTCTTGGGCGGAGCTGGAAACAGTGTCAGACTCTTACTGACTAAAGAACCTACCCCGTGCCTTCCTTGCCTTATTCCCAGAGCCCCGGTGTAACGCTTTCGCATCAACCCTCGGCTCCGGGTGGATAAAGCAGGTAGCTACAGCAGATGGCGACGCTGACTTTGCAATATGGAGCATAGATTCGAGTTTGATATTATGACTAAGATATTTTAAATCTCAGAAATATCCTTGTGATAATGTTTTACTTTCAGACAGGTAAACCCGATCGTAGTTACTCCCCATAAATGTTATTCACAATTTTTATCAAATAAACATTTCAGAGATAAAACTTGTCTATTTATTTTATGCGTTCATCTCTCCGAACGTAATTAGTGCTCTCAAAGGGATCTCGGCAAACTTTTTCTAAACAAGAACAGTTTATATTTTTATTTTATTTAAACAAACGTATACACCTAATTAAACAGTAAATTATGGTGAAATTATAATAATGTTTTCAAGACATTTCTGAACATAATTTATAAGGAAAAGGAAAATGTAAATTCGTTTGTAAGCTTGGAATGGAAATCCGATTCGGAATCAAGGTTTCTCAATTAATGGTCTTAATTGGTTGTTGAATTTCGATTGTACGGAACATTTAATTGTTACGAGATATTGGTTGTATTGGTAAAAGGTGAGGCTGAAATCTTATTTTACGTTTTTGTGATTGTCCTTGAATTAGATTAAGATAATGAAGTCATTTTACTAAGCGGAAATTCGAACCTGTGTAGAGTACAGTTCTTAGCTTTGGGATGGGTTTTTTAAATACTGGCTTGATACACTGATGTTGATTATGAACTAAGTCAAAAAGATTATTAGTATTGATACACTTGTTTAGTCAAAACTCCAAAGCATTGGGCATAGACGCCGAGTTGCTAAACTGTCGGTTTACTTAAAACTTCTTTACGATTGTACATAAAAAAAATAAGGTCAAATATCATGTTCATTTTAACCGAGCAAAGGATTCGTCAACCTATCCACATAAGTTGAGAAAATCGTGGAGTAATTCAAAGCGAATACCAACTGTACTCGTTCGTGGTACGAGTTCCAACCTTCCAGCTACAGACCTGCTTGATGGTGTACTTTTGGAAAAAAAGTATCGTATATCAACGTTTTTGAGGCACTACTCAGCAAAATACGACAATAACAACGTGTAGAATTGAATAGAATAAAATAGAAACTATTTGACAGCGATACAATACAAAAGCAACAACAAAAAATAAGTAATAAAAAAGTATACAGAATTATGAACATTACAAGTAAGCTTCGAAGATATTTTAATTTATTATTTGTTTAAGATAGTTATGTGTAATTTTAAAACGGTGAAGGAAACCATCGTGAGGAAACCGGAATGTACTAGAACCAAAAATTCGAAAACATGTGACATCCACCAATCCGCACTGGGCCCGTGTGGTGGATTATGGTTCATTCCCTCTCCTGGAGAGCAGGCCTGTGTCTCAGCAGTGGGAACATTAAAAAAGGCTGATAATGATGTGTAATTTATCTATGGCCTACTGTTACAAAAGGGACAAGTCGTAGTAGTTAAAAGGGCCCAATATTTTAAGCCACAAAAGTTCGGAAAGTTAAAAAAAAAATACAACTTAAACTACCATAATGAGAACAGCATTGAAGCATATATGTATAACTACCCTAGTACACATGTGTATAATATGTTCCCAGCTCGAAGCAGGTACACAATTTCTGCGGCGAACGTAACCAATTCTGTACACGTGTATGTATAGACGCATTCTGTCCGGAACACACATTAATGGAACACTCTTAATAGAAAGCTTTGTGTACCAGTCAGAGCAGGAGTGATCAATTAATACCATCTTTGTGCACGTGCTTTTATATTTTAGCACATGCCTTTATATTTTAGTACGTGCAGATGGTAAAGACGGTTTATGGTAGAGACGGGCTTTTGTTTTTGAAGTGAAGGAGGTAGGAAAAGGAGAGAAAAAGAGTGAAGTTTTTCAAATTCCTTGAAGAAGTATTTTCTTTTTTTATATATATATTCAAGATAGGCTCGCGTTTGACCACAATCTCACTCTCTCTCATCGCAATTTCAGCTGAATCTGGAGTGATTTTGCAGGGAAAGGTAGGTTGCCGACATAGCCCAAAGAATCACCAAACATAAGTGGCAATGGGCAGGGCACATTTCTCGCAGATCGGATGGACTTTGGGGTCGAAAAGTTCTGGAGCGTACCGGAAGATGCAGTGTTGGAAGGCCTCCAACAAGATGGACCGATGATCTAGCAAGGGTTGGGGGTATCTTATGGATGCGAGATGCACAGGACCGTACATTATGACGACATTTGGGGGAGGGCTATGTCCAGCACTGGACGTCTTTCGGAAGACTGTAAAACTATTTAAATGTTAAAATGTCAGGCTTGCGGACGAAAAAAAGGTATGGAGTAATACACCCTATATAACTTCTTCTTTCCCTATATAATCTATACTAATATTATAAAGCTGAAGAGTTTGTTTGTTTGTTTGTTTGTTTGTTTGTTTGTTTGTTTGAACGCGCTAATCTCAGGAACTACTGGTTCGATTTGAAAAATTCTTTTTGTGTTGAATAGATCATTTATCGAGGAAGGCTTTAGGCTATATAACATCACGCTACGACTAATAGAAACGAAGAAACAACGGAAAATGTGGAAAAAACGGGGAAAATTATTCATCTTTGAGGGCTTCTGTTGCGTGCGCTGCGAAAACGGTTCAAGATACCAAAAAAATATGTATGAAAGAATTATTCCTCTTAAAATGATCTAAAAAAATGTCCGCGACAGTATATGTCTATCTTTTAAGATTAACTCACTAGAACCGTTTTTAAGGGAATCAAATTTGGCCGAAATTAATGCATTATTACCAATTATTTGTTAGAGTTGTATCAACATAATAATATTATACTTTATCCAAATAAATGTGTTGTTGATTAAGAGTATGTAATTGTGAACAAAATTGTCTTTGACATCACTTACTTTCAATGAACGTCTTAGAAGATATTACAATTTTAAAATAACTCTGATATAAAATTCACACGCGCCGCATGATGTGCAAAATATGACGCTGCGCCTGGCCGGCGGGCGAGGAGAGGGGTTGCTTGCGGGCGGCGCGGACGGGTTTTTTTAATGGTAGGTAAAAATCATCCAATGACGAATCCCGCTCTTGGGCGGAGCGGGAAACAGTGTCAGACTCTTACTGACTAAACAACCTACCCCGGTAGGTTGTTTCTCTGGGAATAATTCCAGAACCCCGGTATAACGATTTCGCACCAACTCTCGGCTGCAGGAGGCTTCGACCCTGAAGGGCCCCACAGTTTGCTGATAACACCTTGAGGCGCGCGGGAGCAGTGCACGCCGTCGACGACTTGGTCACGGTCTGGACTGTTACCAGACAACTGGACGGCGAGCTACCCATTGCTCACCGTCCGCAAGTCAGCGTCTACGGTGGCCGGATATCGGCGGGATCGCGGCGGCGACGGCTACGGCGAGGGCGCTGTTGCCCTTGCCTTATGCATTAGGTACTGCTTCGCAGAAGGAGGCGACCGCTTGCCATTCTTCTTCGTTGAGAACCATGACCTGAATCAAGGCCCGGCGCGAGAGGTCGTCGCCGCCGATCACCCCCACGAGGACACAGTGATGCTCTTCTCAAGCGGGGCACACTTCCACCGTGTGCTCCGGGCTGGCCACACAGTGGCGACACCCGGGCGTCTCTTCTGCAAGAATCCGGCGCAGGAATCTCCTGAACTTGCACTGTTTGGTGAGAAACTGCGTCATGCGGAAGTGAGAACACCGTGATGTCAATCCAACCACACCTCTAAGACCCCTCTTTGACTTACCGCCGAGATTATGGCGTGCCCAAGGGGGGGTGTAGCTCTATGAAGTACTTTTAGATAATTATGTTCTTTTAAAAATTAAATTGTCGAAAAAAAATAATAACAGAAATTGACACGGGCAAAGTCGTAGGTAACAGCTATAATTTATAAAGCTGAGGAGGTTGTTTGCAAAAATAAATATGATGCCCAAAATAACTATTCCACGCGGACGAAGTCGCGGGCACAGCTAGTCCTATATAATTTCAGGGCTCGTAGTAGAGCCTCTGAATATATCTGTCGTCACGCTCGGTAATGTAACACTCATTCGGATAGTCGACTCGATTCGACTGAGGCAGCGAGAAAAATCGAACAACGCAGCAACCGACCCCAAATTCATCGTCGAACAAGATTGAAAAATTGCACGATTTGATTTTGCCATCTCAATTTTACCATCGGACATCCGGCAAATATCCACCCTTACGTAGTTAAGACATCTACGGTCCGTACTAAGCGTTCGCACGGGTGTAATACGCATATATATTACGCATGTTTTATACTTATAAACCTTTCTCTTGAATCACTATATCTATTAAAAAAGCCGCATCAAAATCCGTTGCGTAGTTTTAAAGATTTAAGCATACATAGGGAGGAAGCGACTTTGTTTTATACTTTGTAATGATAATAATACCGCGTACATCGAGAGACTAGAACAGTTTGCCAGCTGCAGTTTTTCCTTCCGTATATAAGCGGTGGGCTCGCAGTCAAGCACTAGTTTATATCAATAAAAAAAAGCATTTTTACGTAAAACGACAATGTTTGATTTATCTAGCTATTTTAGCTCTTCTCTAAAGAGTTATGTGTAATGGCCAAATCCAACAATAAAATAAAACTAATCTTGGATTATTTCAAACAAAACACAAACTGAGATTTGTTTTGAACGCAGAATGAAGCTATAATCTCAATTAGACGCTTTTGTTTTGAATAATTGTGATTAGTTTCATTGGTGAATTTGGCACCAAGTAAATGATTTTGATGAGTCAAGTTAGGTTATTATCGCTCATATATACATAGAGCAGAGCAGTACACCATAGACTACCCCCTTTTTAGTTCAAGCTCTTATACTCCATCCTAAGGTATCTGGTAGACTGCCTTTGTATCCATTCATGTAAGTTTCTGTGAAATTAGTGTTTTTTTTGGTATATAATAAAGTACTATTCTATTATCATCATCATCATCCTACCCTTATCCCATTTTATTTGGGGTCGGTGCAACATATTTTTTTCTTCCACTCTGTCCTGTCACCCGTCACACTATCAGTAACTCCCTTTTCTTTCATATCACTCCTCACACAATCCAACCATTTCTTCTTTGGCCTCCCCCTTCCTCTCCATCCATCTACGTGTAAACTCAAAACTCTTTTTGTGACGTTTCATCTCTCCTCTTCACATGACCATACCACGACAAACGATTTCCTTTCAACTTTTCAGTCACTGGCGCCACTTTCAGACTCCCTCTAATATACTCATTTCTCACTTTATCCAATCTCGTCACACCACACATCCATCTCAACATTCTCATCTCCGCTACATGCAGTCTTTTTTCATCCGTCTTTTTCACAGCCCAACATTCTGATCCATACAGTAGGACAGGTCTTATCACGGACTTGTAAATTTTACCCTTCAACTTGAGGGGCATCCATGGGTGGTAAAGTACTATTCTATTATATTTTATATATTTTATTTTTAACCTAGCATTACCTTTAACATTTACCGTAAGGCAGAAAGTCTTTCTCTGTCAGTCAATTTTTGGGTAAAAAAAATACAATATTGTTTGCTAAAGAAAACCATTTCAAAATCGCTTTCAAAGCCCCATTTTAATTAAGTTCTCTGTGTCACCGCACGTGTAGTATGTTGGTATCTGCGTCACATACAGTGAGAGGTCACTTCGAATTGTTCGCTAGTTTCACCTTTGTATGCGTGCGGAGTTTTGAAGCTTTCAAATCGGCGACCAGCTTTGTTCGAAGTTTAAATTTTGAAGTGCTGTTGAAATTGGTAATCCTTGTTCCACTTTATTTTTACTAGTGGTCGTGATCTGTAATATTTTCAGTGTCAAAAATTTCAATATTTTTTTTATTCTTAGAAATTAGTTAAGTAAAAACTAATTACAAATTGGACTGGCGCTGACAAATGAAGTAATATAATATTAAACTTAAATACAACTACAGAAAAGCCACGATAGTATTTATAATCACAAAAAAGGAAAGCGATTTCTCTGTCACTCGGTGAAATGTTCCATTATACTTTTGAACACTGAATTTTCCACTCAAACTCTTTCATTACACATACCACTTGAAACGACTATAAAAAAATTGGGTAATTCGGGTTAGAATAATTTTGGATGTAACTTCGACAGATGTTTAAAAATCTTTTTAAAATAACGTGTGTCATCCGGACTGTAATAACGAATCGATTGGCACTTAATTCATCTAAATCGGTTCAATAGTTTAACCGATATGATGGAACATACATAAACTGCTAAAATCATTACCCTTATTTTTCACCGTAGTCGGTTGAACTAGTGTCTTGTGAAAGGCTACGACGTAGCCGCAGCAAGCTACGTCGTGCTACGCCGTAGCGATCTCGTAGCTCGTAGCTCCTCATTTTCGTTTTGAAATGCTATATGAAAGTCTTGAAGTATAGAAATAAGGAAACAACCAAACAACAATTCAATAACCGTTCCAGTAAATCGAAATTGGATCGTAGTATCGAGCAAATCCACAGCATCCCGCGCTCGGTGCAAATAAAATACCGAATAGCTGTCTCAATAACTGAGACGAAGAAGCAACAGATTGCTGGGGCTGGGGAGACTGTATTAGTGTTGTAATGGGTATTTTAGTGGAGGCGGAAAAATAATCTATTGTGAAAGTCAAAGAACAAAATGCATGTATTTCCCGAGGAAGGTTCGGTAAATTTCCTTTTTATTCTTAGTAATTTTTTCTACAGTCAAAAAAATCTAACAACAATCTTTTATAAGGGGAACTACTGCGTCGTGACGGTAAGGCAGTTGATACATTATATACATAATACCAGAATTCGGTTACACTCAGTTTTAGAAGAAGAGCTTTAAGAGTCTGACATTGTTTCCTGCTCCGCCTAAAAGCGGGATTCGTCATTGGATAATTTTCGCCCACCATAAAAAATAACCTTAAAGCAGGTGAATTGATGATTTTACACTCTTACAAAATTGACACTAATAGATCTATTTTCACATTCTGTGTTGAGTGAGAGCGTATCCGACTTTTTACTGTACTCACCTATTGCAAATGGTTTTGTTTCATTTTTTTTACAAACAATCCCATTGCCCACCTCAGTTACAACTCAAAAAAGATGCGGAGACGAGGTTACCTTGTCGAATCGATGTATAACCTCACGATGATCGGACTATAAAGGGTCCCTTCTCTCCCCAGGACAGTTTTACGAGCCATCGTTTATCTTGGCATCATGCAGGACAATACATCACTAAGTATTATGGCCGACATTTTTACGGCAGTTTTCCTTGAGTTAGTTTGAGGAATTGCAATATGGTGGATCATATTTGTGAAGTCACTGCGATGGTTTATTGAGATGGGTACTCATAGAATTTTTATCAGACAACTTACTGTCCTCCTTTTTCTTTAACCAGATCCGTTGGTTCTAAAGGGTCAAAGAAAACAACATGACAGAATGCGTATGTTGTAATCGTAAATTGTGCTTGCCCGATGAATGAAATGACCCATTTCCTCTACTAGAGAGAAGGTCTGAATCCTAGTAGTAGGGTCATTGAAAAGCTTATAATATAATATCATTATCATTACATAGTATAAAACAAAGTGGCTTACCGCTGTCCCTATATAGTTACGCTTAGATATTTAAAAGTACGCAACGAATTGTAATGCGGTTTTTTTTTTAAATAGAGTTATTCAAGAGGAAGGTTTATGTGTATAATACATGCATAATATATTCAATATCAGTACCCATGTGAAGTTGGGGCGGGTTGCTAGTAATATATAAATATTATTATAAGCAAATAAAAAAAAAACACGTTCCCAAACCACCAAACCCAGTGATAATCTGGCATGTGTGTTATATACAAGTAAATATGAGTTTACACGTTATTTAAGATGTTACCAAAAATATTGTGTATTCGAGTATATAAGCTGTGAATAAACCTAAATAAATATATAATAATCAAGACGAAGGCGCAACAGATTATCGAAGCTCAGTAGACTGTATCAAATCGATATAATCTTACGATAATCGGGCTATAAAGTCCGTCTGATGTGTTGTCCTTCTCCGTTCAGTTTTATGAGCAACAGTTTATTGTGACGTGGTTTTTAGAGAAGATATTTCTTGAGTGGACTTGAAGATTTCAACCGATTTTAACATTAACCTTTCTACTATGGTAATTACAGACACAATTAAAGAGCAACAGGTGTGCGAACGCCTGCTCTCGCTTGAGGGTTAATGAACTAAATGCCCAATAATAGTATATAATAATATATTTCACAACTAACACACCACGTCCTCTATTCCCAAGCTAAGCAGACCTTGTGTTATGGGTACTAGACAACTAATAAACATACTTATATATTCCTAATTACATAAATATTATAGATAAATTGCACCCAGGCATAAATTAATGATCGTGCTCATCACACAAACATTTGTCCTGGGTAGGAATCGAACCCACGATGTTTGTTATAGCAGTCAAGGGCACAAACTACTAGACCAGCAGGCCAGACAATATTTTTTTTTTTAAATACGACTTTACTCTAGTAAATGCAGGTTTGACACGAACCAATAATTTATTTTTCTCGCCACGAAAAGTATTCCTTACTACACATGACGAAAAAATAATCAATTGTTGTTTAAAGGAGTTTCAAATAACATTCTGTAGCAAATATTATATGACGATTAACTTATACACCTGCAATATTAAAAAAAAATCTTTTTCTCAAAGAAAATGACTCATAATTGCTAAGAATTCACCTTTGTTTTGAAAAATGTTTAAAAGCAATTCTTTTTTTTTTTTTTTTTATTGATTATAGGTTCGCGCTTGACCACTATCTCACCTGATGGAAAGCGACGATGCAGTCGACGATGGAACGCGCTTACCTAGAAGTAACCTATATATTTTAGTAAAGTTTTACGTAACAGCCTTTCTTATTCTGACAAAATGGAAACATTTGTTCCAACACGTGTTACACGATCTATATTTTAAAGCAAAATGTACCCACTGTTACTTTACTTGAATAAAACAAAACTATCTACAGGAAACTAGATAAAAATTCTCAAATCACTAAGAAGTAACTCATACAGAATTGGTCAGTAAATGTTGAGGCCTGCAAGGCCGAAGCCTACTGGGGCCTGGCCTGACTTCTGAAAGGAAGGTCCGACCCCAGTATGAGGGCTAAGAAGGAATGGGGCCCACCCCATTGAAAACAGACATTGGGAAACAGTGTCAGACTCTTACTGACTAAACAACCCATTGTTTAGTCAGTAAGAGTATGACACTGTTTCCCGCCCCGCCCAAGGGCGGGATTCGTCATAAGATGACTTTTCAGAAAAAAAAACAAATACAATAATAAATACATACTCAGATATTGATGGCGACCAGCTGATTTTATTTTAACCTTTCGAATACTGTTATTAGAAAAATAATAGAAAGATAGTAGGTATGCAAATGCCGGCGTTTGATTGGGGCTCAAGAGTTAAAGTGAAGGCACGTGAGTACAAACGCAAGAATTTTCCAGAATTATCACAGCACTGATTAGTTGGATTTGTTTTTCACAATAGCATTGCTTGATGTATATATCAAAGTATGTCTTTATTATTGTATTTTTTTCTTTTCTAACCTATGACTTAACGTTTTTAAGATGTAGAATGCCCTTTTGCATTTTATAGTCCTAAAGTAGGTACCATAACTGTAGATGCCTTCCCATATAGAAGTCATTGGTCAGGTGCAGTATTTTTAATGTACCTACCTACTTTCTACATTATGGGCAAGTGTATTAAATTGAACCTTTGGTTTGTACCTCATTAAAACTTAGCAATGCTAAATGGCAAAGTACGGAATGAGTTTCTAACATAATTTCCGGAAATTGGAGCAAATAAATCATCGTTTTTGCAACCAGATCCAGTTTTAATATCATGTAAATAATACTTAAAATAGTAGCTACATTTAAATACGAATAAAATATGAAAACAGTGATTACTTAAACAATTTGAATAAAATATGTTTCAGAGGATTTATTGAAATTGTATGTTCAATAAACGAAAATGGCAATAATCATTCATAATAATCCATTTTCAGTTCTTCTTCTGTTTTCACATATAATCGCTTTGTCGACTGATGGTAAGCGATGATGTAATTGATGATAGAGTACGCTTACCTAAAAGTAACTTATTCACTCCTGACTTAAAGTTGTAGCTATCAAGAAACGCTTACTAAAATGGTGAAACAGTATTACATTCCATTTTATTTTTTCTGTTCCTTTCTCAATTCTATATTTGACATTTATTAAAAAAAAATAGTTTAACTAAGTAAAAAAATAATAATAACAAATTAATTACTTTATTAATCAATTATTTTATAATTAAATTAATTACTTAGTTCCCAGTGTCTATATTTCCTGATAGCCAAGAAGTCTTTACGTCAAGAGTGAATTGGTTACTTCTAGGCAAGTATGCTCAACTATCAGACACATTATCGATGAGACAGTCATACGCGAACCTATCCAAGCATAAAAAAGCTTTGGTCGTTCAGACTCTCTATTGTACACTAAGCTTATTTTCGCATCGGCTTGTTCTAAGTTATTATCAGGTGTACAATAAGTATATGAAAAATAAATAAACAGACAAAGCAATTGAATTACGGTTGAGAAAATTAACAGAATAAATATCAGGGTCGCACCTTCGGCGCGTGTATCAGAACAAATACTCGTTAACACCATGCTATTCAATCGCGAATCGTAATTTAAGAACCTTTTGTTTCATATAACAAAGCTCCGCTGGTCAGTACACAGAATTCGTTTATTTCATAATTATAAAGCGTTGCCAGCAATCTTTTACAGGAATTTCAATTAATAACTCCGAACTGGAGAACGTATTTAAATGTAAAACATGGAACAGTTTTCAACAGAATTTCGACAGAGGTTTTGTGATGCATTCCAATTCCAATAATTAATATTTCGGAAATGCTTTTATCAGTACATCAATCAGTACAAAGCGATATAATATACACATAGCACTCAATCCTTTAATGCATTCCATAATATAACATGCATAGGTGGTGGTATTTATCAAACGCAATAATTGTGAATATGTAGGTATAGTGGTTTTAATATTAATTATGCTTCTCTGATTTCAATCATTTTGGGAATTCGGGTATATAAGCTCAGTAAATATTCGTGTAACATTTTCAAAGTCTGCTGCGACTAGTGCGGGCTGTGGCACCTTCAAACGTTTTCGCCCTATTTAGGGGTCTAGACGGCCTGCCAGAGACTATGTGGGGATCGTGCAATCCGTGGCCTCTTACAATGTTCCGATGTGAGCGCGGTTACTGATATGCTGTTATATAGTCTTCTGGAAGATGCAGGAATGACGCAAGTCATCACCAGGCACGGGCTGTTTGGAAAAGTATAATAAAGTTTTCCTTGTGCGTATCGCCCGGATTGTTGTCGTGGAGGTAATCATTGGTGGCAACCTCTATGATTTTGCGCTAGTCCAGACCATGAGACGGAGCAAGGAATGAATGTCTGTTTCTCATTCCTTGCTCCGTCTCTTCGTTCTTTTGCCATCGCGATCGTTACATCACCATGACCGTGGCCGACCTCAAAGGCCTCGAATTCAGATGTCCAGTGAGTATCGACCCAGTAACCAGACAGAGTACAGTACGGCCGTTGGATCTTGGCGCGTATGAATTTAGGCTTTACGAATGTTAGCGCTTGATAACTCGTAAAAAAATAAATGGTTTAAACAAATAAATGCAATTTGTAGTTGTTATTGCTGTTAGAAACTGTTATTGGCATTTTTTTTTAAGCTTTATTTTTGTACGACTTTAGTTGGGCCGTAAGTCCTGGCAGTTACCACTTGGCCACTACTGCTCTACTGCCGCGGCATGACTGGCCTGTCAGCATATTAGTTAGTGACCCTAACTGCTATGCGGGAGGTCGTGGGTTCGATTCCCACACAGGACAAATGTTTGTGTGATGAGCACGATCATTTGTTCTGTGTCTGGGTGTAATTTATCTATAAAATGTATGTATTTAGAAATATATAAGTATGTTTATCAGTTGTCTAGTACCCATAACACAAGCTCTGCTTAGCTTGGGACTAGATGGCGTTGTGTGATAGTTGTGGACATATTGTGAACATATTAATAGCACTGCTGCTTGTTGCTGAGTTTGGAATCATGCCTTAACCTCACCCTAATTACATTTCACAGCAAAATACAAGTAGTTCGTGTAATTTTTCCATTTTAATCCGAGAACTCGAGTTTAACTTCTCAACAATAATTACGAAAATTGTAAGTGAATGACGTACTCTTATGCAATTACTTTACCTCCAGGTATCGAGAAAAGTTCCAAGGTCCCTAATATGATGAATTTTTAATGTTTATTACCTCTGTTTGTTGTGTTCGATTTGAAGTTAGAACAAATAATCGTATAATCGCTCCAAATGGCATGGAATACCTTACAGTTGCCTTTTTATTATATTTTGTTTATTCATCATTTGTTGTTTTCTCTTTGTGTTAAATGGTATAAAAAAGAAAAACCGGTGGCTGGCTGACTTTTGCATTGAATAAAAGCTGACATCAATGCATGAAACATGATACCAACACACTTTCTCAATACGATGTTCTACTATGAAGGTTTTGCTATAGTGCGGCATTTGGCATGTAACAGGTAAAAAAGGTATGGTATATAGCAAAGATAATCAAATCTTGTAAATTTTTGATCCACTTCCCGGCTACTAATTGAACTGAAATTTTGTATGCATATGTAAATCAGATGATAATGCAAAATGAATCTACCTACACTAATATAATAAAGAGGTAAAGTTTGTTTTTTTGTTAGTTTGTTTTTTTGTTTGTAGGGGGTAATCTCTGGAACTACTGGTCCGATTGGAAAAATTTTAGCAACAACAGAAAGCTGCTTTACTCCTGAGTGACATAGGATATATTTTATGTACGCGGGCGAAGCCGCTGACAAAAGCTAGTATTATATAGAGCAAATCGGATGATGGAACCTGAAGGTGGCTATGGATACCATCATCCGATCAGCTGTTGGTAATTAACCTATTGAATACCGTAATAAGAGGCATAAAATGAGTTGAAAGACAATAGGTGTGCGAACGCCGGTGGTCGCTTGGTGCTCAAGAGTTTAAACTACAAAATCAAAGAGATCCGCACGATACTAAACATCCTGAGTCAAGACTTTGCCTTTTATACATACAAATACACAAGTTCTCTATCACAATATATCCGGCTTAGTTACAATTGATGATACGGCTAACATAAGCCTTCGCTTTACCCTATAATACACTGAAACACAGACGGTTAGTAACTAAAACAATTTTTCTCAGTTTCCCTGCAAAATTGACGTAAAATTATTCAGCGAATGGCAAAATTGTGGTCCATTATGATTCAGGAAATGGTTTTACACGAGAGTTAAAAGTAAACTGTTGTTATTATTGCAATAATATTTTTTTTTACTTATCCTTTCGACTTCCGTAATTACAGACACAATTTAAGACAATAGTTGTGCAAACGCCGGCGTTCAAGAGTTTAAACGATATTCCAATGTCTTATAGTATCTTGTCTCTGGCTCTCTTGAAAAAATTGTTAAAGAGTTAGGTACCGTTTATTTCTATAACTCTATATTATTATGCTTAGGTAACACTTATTACATTTTTTCTTTTACAACGTAATTTAGAGCAATGTGCTCAGCTCAGCAGCCAATCGCTCAACCATTTTACAAAATGTGCCGTCAAATACTCAGTAATTAGCCGACTTTTGTATATTAAGAAAGTAACCACAGATACTGGTTGAGAATCAAGAGAGAATGACATAAGCTTCTATGTAATTGCCAAACTTTATTTTTCAAAAATAACGTATAAGTTTTTCGTATTTGTTTATATTATTGTTTGGTTTTGTTTTATAAATTTGGTGTCTTCAAGGCTACAGTGAATAGTCTCTTAATAAACTAGTGCGCCTCACCATCAACGGTTGCATCACTGCTTACCATCAGGTGGGATAGCAGTCGTTGTGGTGACACTTGGGACAAGTACACAGGGGAACCTACCAACCTACTGGGCCCAAAAAAAAATTGACAGAAACGGAATCCATTGATTCGAGAAGAAGAAAAAGGGACAAGCATATATTCAGCAGTGGCAATTCTATGATAGCCCGCTCACCTAGCCGCGTCGAATCGTACGAATCTGGAAAGACTCCAGAATAAAAAAATCTAAAATTCTTTTCTTTCAAATCTTTCGAGTCGTTGGGTTCAAATAAATGTGTACTCACCTTAAACGATGACCCTAAAACTTCTGAAACTTAAAAAACGAACATAAGAGAAGCCTTTCCAAAAAAATCGTAGATGTAAAATAAGAAATAATATAATAGAAATAATATAATAAATAAGAACCAGTATTTCAATTATCTATTATTTTATAATAAAATTTAGACGAGCTTGTCTGAAAAAATATATTTAAGAGCTTTTATGAATTAATGGGAATTCATAAAAGCTCTTAAATATATTTTTTCAGAAAGCTCTTAAATATATTTTTTCAGTGTATCGGAGAAAGTATTACTAAAATAATAAAATTCATGAGAGAATAATATTTTCAAGAGAGCCCTCTTTTTTGTTCAGATACTTCAATAAATTTCAAAGTATTTTGATGTATCTCAACAATAGCATGCACTCGATTTTAACAAGGGAATAATACTTTTAGAAATTTCATTTCATTGCGCAAACAGAAGGGAAAGAATAAAGTAAATATGAATCAGTAAATAATGTCTGCCCATGGGGTCCATCAACGTAAATCAATTCCAGTAATGGACTCCCATTTTGATTTATAGCACTTTGTTTTACAATTTCCGAACGATGATTGGAGAGCGATTGAAAAAGTAAAATATTTTATTATTCTTCAATGTCATTGCTGTTGATATTCATTTGTTTTTGCGAATAGTACCTGAGTAGTTGCATATAGTTTGAGTTATTGCACAAAGAGTGGGGTACAAAAATCCTAAACACGTTATATAAAGTTGCTAAATTATGTGACGTCAGATCCTATCGAACGTAGCGGATTTCTGATGAAAAATTAAGAGTTTGTTGAGAAGAATACGAACAAAAATATGTTACTGTAAATATAATATGGTTGACAATTTTTTTAGATTTTTTTCAACGTCCCTCGAATGCTAATTGTACATACGTCTGTACAACTTGGATGACTTTGAAAAAGAAGCTAACTGTCGTACTGCACACATGGGTATATGAAATTCAATTGGCCGAAAATCTTAATTTTTCCTAGAAAAATACAGAAAAAGATTATTTTATTACTTACTTACTTACTTTGAAATCAAACAAAGTGACGAAAAAGTTTTATATTCATAAAAACAAAATACCTCAGTTTAAAATAGCGTAGGCATAAAGAGATACAACGCGTACACAAATGGATTAGATAGAAGCCTGGAGTATCTCGACAGAAAATACTACATATATAGAAGCTTTCCTTATATTCTTGTACCACAAAGAAGTCCAACAAAGAAACTAGAAAGTAGGACACGTAAGAATTATGAAAATACGTCCACACGTACTTTTTATTTGCAAACTCTTTCGCAACGCTGCTATTACTTTGCGCCCTATATGGGATAAAAAGACCAATATCCAAGCAGGCTCCATCAACTCAATTTGCTTAATGGAATGTTCGTTTGGACGTCCTCTGTTTTACATTACGAAAAGGCTTAAGGTCAAAACTACTATGACGCAAAATGTCACATAAATAAAAATGTACAATTTGACCTCATACACCCTTTTAAGGGGTTTTGTTTGCGTTGTAAGCATTTTTGCCGCGGGCGTTCGGTCGTCGAGGTATATTTTGGAGAAGAATATAAATAATGCTGGGTACATAAATGTGATGTACAGTTTGGAATGAAAATTGTAAAGGTCAATTTTATTAATCGTTCATTTTTTTACATCATCTACAATGACAAACATATATTTTTTTAGGTTCAAACCCAGCCAAGCGCATTTCTTTACGTATTTTATTTGATCACCACTGCTCTCAAAACGGTGAATTAGAACATCGTGAGGAAACCGACATGTCCAAGAAAAAAAAAATTTTTTTTCTAGGACATGTCGTTATATTGCCTATTTTGGGAGTATGATACCTTGGGTCAAATTCCTACTTTTGCCGCAAGTAACAAACGCTGGCAACAACTAGTATACAATAAACGAGAGGTCTATTTATATATGTAATTTGTACCCGAGCAAAGTCAGGACAGGACTATGTCTTCATATTTTTTTTTTCAGAACATAGTTGCAAATAACAGCACTTTTCAAACTTTACACGAAGTTCTTATAATTTTATTTTGTTTCATTTCCATTATTTCAGTGTCAGAGATCCTTTCGGAGTTTTTTGTTTATTTGCAACCATAGTCATCAAGAGGATCTTTAACTTTCCGCGGTTTATTCTAACTTTGTTATTCACACCTTTGTACCCATGAGGTAGATAAAAAAATCAGATATAACACGAACTCTTGACGCGATCGTAGGGACTCTGCAAAAGAAAATAGGAACGGGGTGCGGTGTTTAGTCAGTAAGAGTCTGACACTGTTTACCGCTCCGACCAAGAGCGGGATTCGTCATTGTATGATTTTTTCCTACCAAAAAAAAACTCTTGATGCGATTCATTTGACGATCTGAACTGAATTGTTAAAGGGATGGAGAAAGGTGTATAGCTCGATATTTGTTTCTCGTACAAATTACTGTCATTTTCACATTTATATTATGAAACAACCCCAGATCGTGATTTGTTTCATATACGGACGGTGGCTGTAAGTAATCCAGCAATAAATTACACAACGTAATGCACCCGCTGCGTTTAAAGAACTCGTAAGTCAGAGCCATCACAATTCGGCCACCACTGCTTTCAAATAGGCATTTCAGTTTTATTTTTAAATCTACGTATATTATGTACTTACATATTATAAAAAAAAAACACACTTAAGAGTCAAAGTACTCTTCCACATCGCTGATGTGCCTATAAGACTGGCTGGTTTAGTATAAAACTTTTTTATAGTTACGTATAACCATTTTAATGTAAATAAAAAGTATCGTAAAGCTTATTCTACCTATATTATTCTCTGCAGGGGCCCTTCAGGGTCGAAGCCTCCCGGAGTCTAGAGGGAAGTGGGAAACTGTTACCTCGACTCCAGGAATAGGGCAAGGAAGGTACGGGGTAGGTTTTTTTAGTCAGTAAGAGTCTGACACTAGTCTCCCGCTCCACCCAAGAGCGGGTTTCGTCATTGGATGATTTTCACCTACCATAAAAAAAAAAAAAAAAAAAAAAAACCTATATTATTCTCCTGTTATTTAAACAATCAATGGCTAGAATCTCACTAAAAAACCTTGTAGTAATTATAGCGTAGCGAGAGAGGTGTTTGATCCAACGCTTCGGTTCTGAATTTGCATCGCAACGAGCGCCGGTGATTGGGTTACCGCGACCACCGCCAAGCTCGATCACTAATGCTTATTGAATTAAAACCTAAGTCAATATAGCCAGCGAACTCGCTAAATATCGCTTCTATTGATTTTTGGTGTACTTCGTAAAATTTTACAGTGCTGTTATTCGCTTGGAGGGAGCGCTTGTGGATTTTTGATGTTTAATGTTTACAAGCTTTTGAAGTGCTGCCTCTAAGGAGAAAATCATTTTGCTGGTAATTTGAATCTGATAAACTGGTCCAGAATACTGTTAATCATATCGTCTCTCAATAATCTTTTTATAAGGTCGTCAGTAAAAAAATATTTTAGTGACAGTACAAACATTTTGGCACCCTATTCATTGTGGATCTACCAATGGATGAGACACTCTTTCAGTTTAGGGTAAAGCATATCTTAGCACAGAATAATCTACCTTATAATGTTCTCGCTGCTGACATTCGGGCCTCCTGTTTAGGAGAGCTACCACCACCACGCTATCCACCACCTGGGCCCAGGGTGACTTGGATGATATACCTACGCACAAAATATTTGTGCGTATTCAGGTGAATAGCGGTCAAAAATTAAATTTTTTTATTCTAGAACATTGGTTTCCTCACTATGTTATTCAAAGTTTTGAGAGCAGTGGTTGAAATAAATTATACAAAGTAATGTGCCTGACTGGGTGTTGATTGGTATTGGGAATAATAATACTGAGTTTAACTACACACTTAATTCAGCATCATAAAACCGTGGGCTTTAATTGTATCTCTTCAGAAAGACGGTGTTACTTCTAACATCATTCACAAACAAATGATGAGAGAACAATGGAAGGCTTGTTTTGATTAACAGTAACATTTTCTCAGGTATTACGATACGCAATAGGGTTGAGAATGGCTTGGCAGTAAAGTTTGTGCCTATTCCCGACCCCAAGGGGCGAGTCAATACTGGCGCAAATTAATTTTCATTAATTTCTTAGGAGCTTATACACAGGGGCCTAGTTAGAGTCTAGCACCTGTGCTGGGATGTTTTTTTAAACGATTCATGATTACGGAGTACTTAGATTTTAATGTTGTGTTTATGAGGAAATTCTGTGATAATTTTCCTTTTTGTTGAGTTTTGCTTACTTTTACTCTTTTTTAATATTTGTATGCCAGATAATGGCAAAATGTATAATTGCGCTAATAATATATATGCTACCATCTCCTGCGCCACATTAGATACAAATAAATGCTTTGACTTTGAAAAATCTACTTGTGTTTTTTGTAACGTAAAAAAGTTGTATCGTTCTGTTACTCATTTTTCTACAACATATTATTTCTGTTATTATTTCGTAGATCATATAAACCCTTATGATCTCTAAGTAAAGATAATACATTTAGGTTGACCGTGATATAAAGCTTTGATGTTATTATTTATTTATGTTGATATAACTTGTTTTGTGCTGTTATAATTATACTTGTAACACACATTACAGTTTGAATATTGATTTATTAATAGGTCTGCTCTTAAACTTTCGAATACCGTGCTTAGAGACATTATAGAAAGGCAATAGGTGTGCGAACGCCCGGTCTTGAACAAATCTAGGGAACGTGTATGGAGTAGAAATTTGAATTATATTTTCTAGCCTGCGAACTGTGAAAAAAGATAAGGGGCCCTAGACAAGTGGCAATCGCTCCGTGTCGAATCTATTTCTAAATTCGATTTCGCCTTAATGTTGTCGACCACAAAATGGTAGACAAAATGACATCGACTAACATCGATAAGTCGAAGTGAAACGTCCAATTTGACGTATAAACCACTAATAACAATTAGAGAATCGAAAACGTTTGACCACGTGACTTTTCGAAGGCATATGTCAGTTCCATACATTTCGGAGTTTCGAATTTCGTTATCGTTAGTGAGAATGTGACTTTGTCTAAGCCCCAAGGCCATTTATACCGCCAAAAACGCATATGACATTTTCAAAGGAATCAAAATTCAAAGGTCCTTCCCGTTGCCCTAAAATCCTAAAATTTGGCACGAAGCACGGTTTAATATTGCAAGTAGTTATAACAATAAATGTGACAACTGTTTTCTTTTTTCATTACGTCATAAAAAAATATTTTCTTTTATTCAAAAAAATTCCGAGACTCGATGCGAGAATTGATTTATTTTTATAAGTTGATTGGTACGGAACCCTCAGTGTGCGAATCCGAGTCGCACTTGCCTAGTTTACTACACAATTTTTGCAAGGAATGTCGTAGTAAACTGTTGTAAAAACAAAATTCAAGAAACCATAAAATATAAAGTATGCAATGAACGATAACATATTAAAAACTATACTCTCATACCGAATTTGATAAAGATTCTCTGAAAAATTTGGTTTATACCGCAAAAACTATATTTGAAATGCTTACCTGTAAAATTGCTAAAATTGTATTTTTTTTATTGCAATAAACCAGTGCGTGACTGCGATTCCGCCTGATGGTAAGCAGTGATGCAATCGTTGATGGTAAGGCGCACTAGTTTATTAAGAGCCTGTTCACTCTAGCCTTGAAGACACCTAAATTATAATCGGACGGAAAGACTGCAGCTGGCAAACTGTTCCTGTCCCTCGATGTACGCGGTATATTGTTCAAAATACATTACTTATGACATAGCTGTTGACAAATTTTCTAAATATTACCACTCATGACCTAATTAATAAATGTGCGCATGTTCCTTCAAAGTTGAGGTCCCTTGTCAAATAAATCGCTTTCACCAAAGACCTCCGCAGTGACAGCTTGTCTTACATTAGTCATATTCAAGGACTCCTATTTTAATATTACCTACGTAGACACTTCAAACTTCCTTTACGTATATTAGAAAATAAGGGTCTTTTTAGTTTTAAGGATTTTTTATTAATACTTATACTGTCAGTGGCTTCGTCCACGATTTATATATTACTTTATGTACGTCCCTGGAAGGACTGATTTGACCCGTTAGATGGTACTACAATCGGATTCTCATTTTTTTTTCTGACGAAACATAATTCTCAATGTAATCTACACTAATATAATAAAGAGGTAAAGTTTGATTTTTTGTTTGTAGGAGGTAATCTCTGGAACTACTGGTCCGATCGGAAAAAATTTATCAACAATAGAAAGCTGCTTTACTCCTGAGTTACATAGGCTATATTTTATGTACGCGGGCGAAGCCGCTGACAAAAGCTAGTTATTGATAAAGTTGGAAAATCTAACCCCAATATTGCCAAAAGATTCGGATCCGATCCGAACCCGTGAATGTATGATTTATAGAAGCCGTAGAACAATTTGTATGGTAATTTATGTATTTATTCAGAGTAGTTCTAATTAATTGCTTATTTTAAAAATACTGTATGCAAAACATCGTTTTATTAGTTTCATATATATATATATTTTTTTTAATGTATTTTAAGTTTATAAATGTAGATTAAATTATTAGAATATTAAATGTTTGCAAAAACTAGATAATTTGGTCAAATCATTTATTGGAGTGAGGTTCGGATCGTACCCGGATCGGACTTAGTGCAAAACCGCTCTTACCCAATTCTCTTAAAAACATAATCACACAAAAGTTCAAAATGTTTTATTTTTAACTAAAATCTTATTTGCTGGCACAATTTAAAATATTATTTAATGTTGATGTTATAAAGTGTATGAACTGATACAAAATGATAGCTAAGTAATTATCACTAGCCAGCACTAACCAAGCTGCGGCCTAATTACTACTAATTAGTGCCTATCATTCGCAGTATAATATGTATATATACGAAGTAAATGGATGGTTATCAACTAATATAATCAGCTTTTAGATGTAGCTATGTTTCAGATTTCCTCTCTAAAAATAGGAATGGGCAATAAAATTTGTTGTGAGAAGCCATGTTTTTGCGATTTTTTTTTTGTTCCAAAACATACCAGTTTTTTCACAATGTATCACATGTAACGCGACCGAGGCGACTGATTCGAGATGGCGCGGGAGAAGAAGGTTTGGAAGGACTTGGGGGAGGCCTTTACCCAGCAGTGGACATTTAGGGCTTATAAAAATAAATCACATGTAAAAGCTTATATAAAGTTCCGTGGTAGGGCTCTACATAAGTGTAACTTCATTAACGTAAACAAAATTTTTTTTGAAAGTGCGGGGTAATGACGTACTGGAATACGGGTAATCACGAACATTTGGGAATACCCCATACAATGTTTTCGTGTGTAAATTATGGACTTTGCTTAGGCAAAATTACTAAATCTCTTTTAATTTGAAGAAATGGTGACCTAGAAGTGACGATCAAAAAATTTACACCGTGAAAGTTCTTAATGATGTAACTCCTAACATCAACAGAATAATAATGATGAATTAAGTTTAAGTAAGATAAATAGACCATCTGATTAAGACTAAAATCTTCCTGTCTCAAAAAACTTGCATTGGTATTTCAGTCTTTTCTTAGCCGTTTGCCAATCCCCACTTCTCCTAGGCTACTATCATATAATATATAATAAGAAAATGTCAAATTCATTTCAAAATCGCTGTCACGTGCTAATTAGTCAATAAAGTCATAACAATTTTGACAAAATGGAGTGAAAGTAATACAACTAATTCACTAATTCCATTTCCTAAATTAAAATTAAAAAGTTTAGGGTACCATAAACTTTTTAGTGAGCTCTATATTTAGGGTCGAGATTAAAGTTCAAATTTTATAGAACAATAGAGCTAGTTATTTTAGATTAACCTTTATATTTTTAGTTAGTTTTAGATTTATTGTGGCTAGAGGATCAACGAATATTTGTGACTTTCTAACTGAACTGAATAATTTGAGGTTAGAACGGGATTGTATTAAAGAGACGCCATGACCCTGAAAAGCCAAGGGCAATTGGAAAATATGAGTGGGTATTAGTTGGTCGAAGTAAAGTTGAAAGAATTTGAGGCCAATGGAATTCGCAAAACGTACTTATTTATCGACTTATTATCGCGTTCGTCACTTTTTTTTATTTGCTATTAATTAATGCTTGGCTGCGATCCCACCTGATGCCATCGTTGATAGTAAGGCGCATTAGTTTATTAAAAGCTTATTCACTCTAGCCTTGAAGACACCCAAATTATAATCGGATGGGAAGACCGCAACAAGCAATTTGTTCCAGTCCTTAGATGTGCGCGGAATGAAAGAACCAAAAACAGACCTTTCTTAGGCTGTAGAGGCCCAACTGCATGGCTGAAGTCTACTGGGGCCCCAGTCCAGTTTCTGAAAGAAAAGTCCGACCCCGGTATAAAGGCTAAGAAGGAATGGTGTGGGTCGTTTATTCAGTAAGAGTCTGACACTGTTTTCCGCTCCGCTCAAGGGCGGAATTCAATTCAAAAAAATGTTAATATGTTTATACTAACTTGTAAACATTGTTAAAAAATAAATAACAAAATTAAATTTAATAAAAGCTGCGCCTTTCTTTCCAAATCTAAACCTTTTTAATCCACAGTTTAAATTCTCTGCAATACAAATAGACAAAAAGAAAATACCCAAAAAGCCCGATTCAACGTGAAAATATCCCCATGTTCCCAAAACCATACCCGGAAAAATTGACAAGGGGAAATTGATAAATCAAAATTAAGTGAGTGTGATCATCCGATGTCGCTTGGTAAATATGATTTATAGCAGCTTTACAGGCTTTACTGCAGGTATATGTGAAGTAAATAGAATTCAGAATTATTGGCTTTACGTCGGCAGCTTGCGATACCTACTATGCTAATGGATAGGATTTACTGACTGCAGTGGTTCTGAGTACCTGTTACTGAAAGCGAAGAAAATGTTTGTTTTATTTGTAATAGAGATGGCTGAAATGAACTTTTCAAATGGAAAAAGTAAGTGAAACTGGACGTTATTGATTATGTATTTACTGACCACGGTATTGGGGAATACTGAGTTCTATTTCGTTTCAAAGTTTCTTTTTAAATTCTCTTTGATACTTTTAGTTTTGTTCGTCGACATGGAGCTTGATTATACTGCATAGCTGACACAGAGAAATTCGTCTATACCAAGTTGATACGATAGATGGGCTTTCTAAAAGGATCATTCATTGTACACACCAAATGAACAACTTTTACTTTGAGATCAAATAAAAAATCTGAATAAAAAAAATCGCTACGCCATAGATTTATATTCACATAACTCGACAAAATGTATGGAGCCAGCGGGTTTTACTTCTTGATTTTTGGGTTGATCGAATAGTAAAAGTTATTTATATTTTTATGTATAATTATTCATTTTAAGGAAGGGTCATCTATCGTATCACCTTGATATAGACGAATTAACACACAGGTGAAGCCCAGCTTAGCTTGAGAAAACTAGCTTCTGCGAGCAAGTTAGTTTACTCATATTAAAATAATTTATTACCTGTTCGAATAAACGTGTTTTTATTTGAAACGATATTTATATCTATTCAACGTCCACCGTTCTTTTTTATTTCAAACTTGTAAAGAAATATCAATCAATCATAAATTGAAAGTAAAAAAGACATAAAACAAAAAAATATGGTTTTTACCGCAATAATTAGGGCAAGGGAGTGTGAACACATTATGTAGGTCTCGAAACACATTTACGAACACCGAATCATTGCGGGATGTAAATACATATTTGGAGGTTATAGCATGTAGGTAGATAAGTGTATACAAATGTACAAGAAAGCTCTCGTAGACATTACCAGAAAGTACAGTCTGTTTCGAAATTAGCTTTGGTTTTGTTTGTGTATTTAAATGTTAACGTTAAGGAAAAGTAGTAAACAGATACACTAATATTATCTGCATATATAAAAAGAGAAATGACTGCTTACGACTGTGCGTTGAAATATCAATCATTTTAACGCACAGCTGAAACAATAAAGCCTTGTCGAGTAAAATTTTGTGTATGCTTTTTCAAAAGGGTTGTTTGAAAAAGTATATACAAAATTAATGCATGAAACGGGGTTTCAAACTTTGTATGAATAAATTGACTTTCACGCTGGCAATGCCACTAGGAGAAACTAGTATAATGTAACAGAAGAGGATTGATTTATATTTTTATTTATAATTCAAAAATTAGAAAATTACTACTGAGAGACATAAGCAAATCTATTTTCGAAGACAACCGCTCAGGAGAAATCAGGATATTTTCCGTAGTGTCCACTTTGGTACTAAACGTGTTTTGTTATGCACCTAGTGAAACCCCACTTTATATCCAGGCAATCTCTTTCCATCCCAGGTTGCCTGGAAGAGATCGCAGAATGCGATAAGGCTTAAGGATTTTTTAAGACTCAAAATTTGTAAAATTATCTTGGTGTACAATAAAATAGATAAACAAATATAACATATAAATAAAAAACAAAATTCGCTATATTTCTAAAAAAGTATATCAGAGAAACATTATTTTTTATTTACGTGTAGACAAAACCTGTTTGTGAAACGTTATTGCACATCAGTTAACATCAACACCCCTTGGGACGCACGAACAGTTAGCTATGTTTGGTAGCCCGATATTTTCGTACTACCCACTCCAAATCCAATCTAGCAGGGTTCAAGTAGTGGGTGTAGTGCTACCGTGGCAGGTCCACTCTAATAGACCCGTCATACTAATGTAGGCTTGAGAGGACCAGGCATTTGCTGTAAGTGGCTGAAAGTGGTGTCAGTACTAAAGTAAAAAGTAACAGAAGTACAAGAACATAACTACCAACATAATTTGTAATTTTCGGAAGCTCTACAACTTCTCCCATTGTTTATTACACCGTAAACAATACCAAAGCATTGTTTAGAATTCTGAATACAAACTTATTGGAGTACCTCTTGGCATTTAGCTTAAGCAAAGGCTTCTTTAATGCAAAAACTTTGTGAAATGTCAAAAGTTATAGCGTAAGGCTTCGACAAGTTCATTTTTCTGTTTGTGGAACGAACGAAAAAGTTGAAGAGATGTTTTTTTTCTGAATGTTTAAACAATGTTTCGTATCTATGAATGGCAATTACAGTTTTACAAAACGTACCTAACAAACTGAAGTATATAGCTTTTTTATTTGATTATCAAATGGTATATAACTGATAAGTTTTGCAAACGCAAACTTTTGGTTGATTTCAAAATTCAACAATTTGTTTCCTTGGGTTTAGCTAAGAGTTATAGTACATATTTATGTATTATGTAAGTACAACCGTATCTTAAAACCATATCTGATCTACCTCTGTGGAACTATTGACATTAAAAAAAACGACTTCAAAAAACCCCAACATGCACTAAAAAGTCTTACTGATTGCAGCATTCCTATTTCCATTTCTTTCCGGCACATACCTCTTATGGCCGTCGTTGCCTAATTTGTGAGCGTTGTGTCTTTCAACAAAATTCGAAAACCATCTGAAATTTTGTGTTTATGCCTCGAAAACTGTACTTTCATGTGTGCTGAGCTGTACTGAGGACTAATGAGGTATTATGTAAATCTTCTTTTAACATACTAGTAGAAAAGGAGACTAGACGCGCTGACCTATATTTTACCATTATTTGATCATACAGTGCAACATCCGAATTTTAAATAGTACACAATCTTTGCCTGAACAGCGCAAACACATTGTGTTTCAACAACTAATCTCAATTTTCCTACCGCTTCAGTCGTACTAACATAAAACATTTATTGATTTGCAATAAAAGTTATGTCGATCCATTATCCAAAAGTGTAAATACCGCAAAAAGTACCAGAAATAAAAATACTACAAGTATCTACGAAAAAACCTGTTCAATTACGAAGAAGTGGACCAAAAAAGTGGCTATTTTGTGAGATAGGTATAAACTAATGACCCAAGGGGCTAGTTCTTTTAACAGAAACGCGAGAGCAGATAATCTTCGTATAGAGCTTCGATAAAATGAAGGTATAGTCTGACAGTAAATCCAGGCTTAATGTGAGATCATTGCTTGTCGAAATAAGGATACCTACAGAGTTTAATACACGCTAAGGAAAAAGATTTGCTCTGGTACTGAATAGGATATGGCTTATTGGGATAACGTTAGCATGCGCTTGAGTTGGTTTTCAGCTTCACAGATATTATAACGCATTTCTTTAAATATATTTAATGTTGTGCCGAGAATTTTGAAAGATTCTTCTTAAATTCGCGTCTATGAAGTTAAAACGACAGATGGGCTTTCCTTAAAAAAGGATCATTGTAACTTACTATGAGACCAACACAAAAATCACTAAAAAAAACTCGCAGCTTCGTCATATTGATACTGATTAGAAAGTTCTAAACTAAAAATCAGCTCATCATCATCATCATCCTAGCGGTATTAGTCCCGGTTGCCAACCTTGGCTTTCGCCTCGGTGCCCGGGCTCCGCTTTCCTGCAAGCACGCCTCCACTTCGCTCGGTCTTTTGCGTCCTTTGCCGTAAGCCCATTGGCACGCATATCGTCCCTTACGACGTCGATCCAACGCCTCTTAGGCCTAAACTAAAAATCAGCTACTTAATAATAAATTAGTTATAAGGTTTTTTTCTGGTTGGTAAAAATCATTCAATGACGAATCCCGCCCTTAGGCGAAGAGGAAAACAATGTTACGTTCCAATATACCAAGGCCAGAGCCTTTCTTAACTAGTAATATGGTTTAGATTTTTTTTTTTTATTGGTAATAGGTTTGCGCTTGACCGCTATATCACCTGATGGAAAGCGACGATGCGGTCGACGATGGAGCGCGCTTACCTAGAAGTAACCTATTCACTCTTGACTTAAAGATTCCAGGATTGTAGCCATCAGGAAACACAAACTCCGGCAAAGAATTCCACTCTTTGGCTGTACGCATAATTAATGTGTTCCCAAAACGTTTTGTACGTATATGTGGGATATCCACCATGTACCGGTGGCGCAATGCCGTAGTAGTAGTCGTCTGGTGGATTTTCTAAATATAAAAGGCTGTCAGTGTTAAATATAGTATTTAAAAGGTGAAATTAGCAGAAATCTCGAGTCCTGAACTCGAAAACAACAACTAAAGGCTTCACTTTGTCTTTGTTAGTAAAACTGTTGAACTATTTAATTGTTCTCCGGTTTTAGAGAACTTTAATAAAGTTAAAAGTGCCACGAAACATGAGTGAGACAAATTAAGTATTTTATATGCAAATGAATTTAATTTAATCGTTGACATTTTGCTACATCTACTATAACGTTCTCATTTGAATAATCACGCCCTGTGATGTTTACTTTTAATTTGGGTAGATAGGTACGTGTCTGTGGCTGGAAAAGCCTATAATATGTGCGTATGATGCTGATGAAACACAAGACTAATGTTTTTTATTACAGCGATAGTTGAAGTCAGAAATTTGAAAAAATAATATAGTAGTAAACTTCACCTTTTGCAATTGCATCACTGCTTACCATCAGGTGGGATCGTAGTCAAGCACTAAGTTATATTTATTTTGCAAAAAGGTTTAAAGAAAATATAAAAGGCTGGTTTTCCTAGCTGACTACCCAGAGAATAAACACTGAAACGAACTAAGGGGTCAAAGTGTCTTTTAAAGCCTATACTGTAAATATATATTGATCAAATCATGTAAAAACTATGCAGATTTGTCTGAGATGTTCTTTTGAAAACAGAACAGACCTGCCCTGTCAGTGCAAGCATTTGTCAGTATTCACAGATCAACTCAAGACTATTAAGTAATATCTATTGAAAATAATAGAAGGGGGCGTGAATAGCGCGTATGTAATGTTTTTACATTATTTTTTTTTATTTTTAACCTGTAAACTAGTCTTCAAATTGCATCATTTCCCCCAAATAAAAGTTTTTCTTTCTTCTTTTCTTTCCCAGAACTTTCGAATAAACTCACCGCCTCATAGCTAGAGTTACACTTATACGGAGGCTGTTAGTCGTCAAATCTTCCAATTACCTCGAAAAGTCCGTAATTTGACTACTCCAGACATTCTAGTAACCCGGCTGTTACGTAAATTTTCAGGTAATCCTTTTGAAGGCAATTTAATGAGTCGTTCACTGCAGCAGCTAACATTTACCTCACTATTACTTGAATTTTCTATTCAGAGTTTTGCTTTTCCCTATGTATTAAATGACTAATGGGTGCTTTGAAGACTTTGCTGTAAAGCTTAATTGGCCTTAGAAGTCTAGAGATGTCCCATTGGACATCCTCTTTCCAATAAACTTAAAAGTCGGTACCTGAGGTCATTATGGAGAATACCTATCTATAATGAACTACCGCACTGACTTTAACCCCTCGGACGCCAGGGGGGCACCCCCTGATCCCCTTGACCTCATTTCATAAAATAAACAAATAAATCACCAAAAAAGAAATTGACACAAGTATATAAAACATTAACTACATTTTTATAGAAAAACCCAAAATTAACGGTCAAATAAATTTCGTAAAAATGTGTGAAAAAACTACAATTAAGATTTTTTCAAGGTCATTCAAGTTGTTTATACGTAGGTATTGTACAATTGGCGCTCAAGGCGCCTACCCCTTACGGTTCTAGTTTCCTAAAACTGGACCCGTTAGTAGTAGACCACTTACTATTTGCATTTGCCAATGACGGGTATCCTCCTACTGATCTTGACGGATATTTAAACAAAAACATTTAAATTATTATCCCTTTACCAATACTATTGGTAAAAGAAAAACCTCAAACAAGCAATATTAACCACACGATAAATCAAAAGATCTCCGATACTATTGACTTGATCCCTCACTTATCCTAGTATCTACAGACAGTACCTTTCGCAGCTCGCGAAAAGAATATTTTACGTTTAGAGATGTCACTTTGTTATTTGGACGACATATTGGGACAAAGGATCAAACAAAAAAAAACGAAAAAAAAAGTTTTGATGAAGATTATGAATCATCATCATCATCATCATTTCAGCCGAAAGACGTCCACTGCTGGACATAGGCCTCCCCCAAGCGCCACCACAAAGACCGGTCCTGTGAGTCTTGCATCCATCGGCTTCCAGCAACCCTGGCCAGGTCATCGGTCCACCTTGTGGGAGGCCTTCCAACGCTACGTCTTCTGGTACGCGGTCGCGACTCCAGAACCTTTCGGCCCCAGCGGCCATCCGTTCTGCGTGCAATGTGCCCTGCCCATTGCCACTTAAGTTTGGCGATTCTTTTCGCTATGTCGGCAACCTTGGTTCTCTTGCGGATATCCTCATAAAGAAAAAGATAAGAAGTTAAGATTATGAATCAACTTAAAAAAAAATAACCTTTTGAATACTGTAATTAGAGACATAATGGAAAGTCAATAGGTGTTCTCAAGAGTTTAATTAACGTCATACAACTGCCTAAGAGTGCGAAGTGAATTGTAGTGTAGATAATAATTTAGTAAAAAAATCACTCTTAATGTTTTCAATTTAAAAGGTGGTACTAGGGGATGTAAAATCCATTGAAGGACGGAACGGACAAATATTTAACGGACGGTCAGATGGCGAGGTACCCATTGTTAACTGTCGAAACTTGCTGGGGCCATAGGTTCGCTTCAGAAAAGAAAACCCGGGCCCAGAAATGAAAAACATTCAAGATTCATAGGAGTTAGTTTTCAGTAAGTCTGTCATGCCTCACGCTCCGTCTAAGAAAAGAAGAAATCACCTCAATAAAACCTGTCGGTTACGAAATTCTACAAAAACTGGACAAGTGCGGGTCAAACTAACACACTGCGAGTCGAGTCTTGTCTACCGCATCGTCGCTTTCCATTAGGTGAACAAACGGTAAAGTTGCTTAACCATTTTTTAAAACCCATTAAAAAAAATCTTTTGTGACGTAATCACAAATTTAAACGTCATCTAAAATGTTTGGTACGAAAACTTAAGGAGAGAATTAGACTTAGAGTGTGTATTATTTTAGCAATTCAAAACACACTCCTACAATTAAAAAAAATCTAATCTCGAGTTTTTTTTGTGACGTAATCACAAATTGAAACGTAATCAAAAATGTTTGGTATGAAATCTTAAAAAGATAATTTTAAGCAATTCAACACACATCCAATACACAAAAGAAGTTTTTTTTTTAATTTCATAAAACGTCATCCATTACAAAGTTCACTCCAGATACATTTGAAGGAAGATATGCGTCATACTCCCGTCAACAATTTAATTTTCTTGGGTAGGTATATAATCCTCTTAGCGTTTTGGTTATTTGGTTCGATGGCTTAAAATATTTGTGGTTTGTCATGTATGTGTAATACATTGTTATTTTGATTGAATAACAGGCCTGTAGGTTTGTAACATGCGGTTAACGTACTATAGCTACCACAAATGGGTCGATAGGTATAATTGTAAATTGCTGCTGTCGGATTGATCGAAAGAGTCACAGTGACTGTAATGTAAAGCGCAAATGAACGAACACGGGTAGTTTTTATTCGCTAAGATCGAAGATTTTTAGATCTACTCTAAGAGTTAGTTGTTATTGGAAGTATTGTAATAATATAACTTGTATGTTACTTACGTTATTTTTATGTAGACAATTAACACGAATAAAATAGTTACTTTACTTTTTTTGCATAAAAGTTTTCCTTTGGACCCATTTTCCAGCAACACTTTTATCAAACGCAGTCAAGCATTTTAATAGACATTCTTTAAAGCACAAGTTACCTTTACGAAACCCGAGAAACATTCCAGCCAGCCTTAAAACGCACTCGTAATTAAAAATATAATTATACAAAATATTTTCACTAGCAACATCGTCTCAAAGTTAGAGAAGTTTCAAACAAAAGTACAGCACCACCACTTTCTGCTTCAACTATTTGAAAAGCGAAGAAAACGTCCGTTCAAAGGTTTCGTGTACAACATCACCTTTGAAAGTGAGAACAAAGGTCGTATTTAGAGTACAATTGTGTAATTAATATTTTAGTTTCATGTCTTTGTTAACGCTTTGTGTATGTTTTATATACTTACGAGTATTTTATTGCAGTATACTTTATTTGTAGAGGAAATAAAAGATTCATTTAAACACCTAAGCCCCGAGCTAACGCCGGCGTTCGCACACATATTGTATATCTATTTACGGTATATTTAATATATTATTTCGATATATCTAATTACGGTACTCGAAATGTTAAAGTATCGAAATAAATAGAGTACGTCTTAAATTACAGAAATAAGAAGGTTCTAATTACTCTACTTCAAGTAAGTCGTTTTGGTACTCGTATTTTTAAGTTAATCCAGAAAAACTAGAAAGCGAGATTTTGTTTAGTGTTTACGTTATTGAGATTTAATAACGTAAACAGCGCACATGAGAGAGAGTACTCTTTTGTGGTCATATTTCTGAATGAGAGATCCATTTCCTGTCAAGTCAATATACATCATATTATTAAAACATCTCCACACAAAACAATTCATCCACTCAATGGAAAATTCGAAGTCAACACAAAACTCCGTCGTATCTCAGATGAAATGCGAGTTTTCCGAATATTCCTTATTTTTTCCTGCCCAAAATAAACGGGCAGCGGTCTTTTGAATACAAAGGGTCCCTGGGTTCAATATACATCAAGTAAATGAGAGGCTGAGCTATGACGCGCCTTTTTGTTGAGTGCAAGGGATACTTTGTATTATTATAATATATTTAAGGCTCTATGAAACTACTAATGCGTCGTTTTTTAAAAGGAAAAGTTCCGTAGTTTAGTGAATGAAAAATGTACTGTGATACGCGTTTATCAGAGCAAGAGTTATATGCACTCTGAATTTATAGTTGCGACCTGTCATTTGGTGCAAGGAATTGTCCTGTGTGTATTGTAGAAGGAAAGGGGTGGGTCGTTTAGTCAGTAAGAGTCTGACACGGTTTCTCGCTCCACCCAAGGGCGGGATTCGTTACTAAATATTTTTTTCCACCATAAATAAAAACCTGTTGCTAACAACAGTCCCGCAATTAGACTTTATAGACCATAAGTCTATCGTTTTTAGCACTCGGTATTGTAAAAACCTAGAAAGAATAGGGATTTTTTATTAAACGCACGTACGTGATAGACAGTGCAGAGAATGAGAGAAGCGCGCTGTGGAAGCAGAAACACCCAGCTCTTCCACACTTCATCTCCTCATCAGAACAGAAAGAAAGCACGTTGACCAACGCATTTCGTGTCGAGAGACATAGGTCGCGAACAGCAGCGGCCAATCAGGAATCTTTTAACTGACAACGGACCCAGGTAGACCAAAGTGGCCTAATTGGTTTTGTAAAAAAAGTGGGTTGAGAAAGCCCTCCGGCTTTCTCAACCCTAAACACCCCACAACGTCTCTTCTCTGCCCTTTGTACTGGGGCCAAGCCTTCCTATCAAAAAGAGACCCTGGGCCCCAGTAGGCTTCGGACCCTTTTTGCAAAGTCCCTACGGTTCCTCAACCCACTTCAATTAAAGTGCCAGTGCACAGGCCATGCATTACCTGCTATTCTGCCTATTCTACACAAACACCTGCACTTTTCAGTGACCAATAATCGAGCAGAAAAAAAATCATTGACACGAAAAAAAGAAGTGAAACATAACCAACTTTCCACTCCAATAAACTTGACACAAATACTTCAATATGTCTTGCAAGTATAGTATGTATGTGTATGATCTGATTTCCCCGTAATATTTTATGTAATGTACCCTCAAATACAATTGTTTCGGCAGCCCTAACACGGTTCGCTGGCGTCACCCATCCAACGCAAAGGAAATTGAATAGCGATCTACTTGAAACTTCCCGAAGGGCATGACCTGATCTCTGATAGGGCTGGTATAAATTCACTGGTGTGTTATTGGAATCGCAATGTATTGTACCAGGTTTGTAATAGGGATGATAAAATTCGTGTTGAATATGTGATAATTGGTGTGCTTTGTAATGAAATAACTCGATTTAGGATATACGAGTGATAGGCTATATCATTAAACTAATCTGAAGTCGAACAAATCTAAAATAGTTTTATTTTAGTTAAGGAGTTCAAGTATACGTACATTTGAACTCCTTGACTAAAATAAAACTACAGTTCCAGGTAACTGTCAAAACGAAATATTAACGACTTTAGTTAGACATCTTCGGCAACGTCATGTGTATATTTTCAAAGGAAAAGACCTGATGGCAAAATACCGCCAGCAGGTGATGAGACTTCCCTAAAAGTTCTCATTGTTGAGAGGTTGTGAGGTACATGGTGGAGATGATGGCAATGTGATATATACCTCATTAATATTATTAAGAGGAAGTTTTTGCACATTTATATTTAGCGTTTTTTAATACAGTCAAAAACTATTGAACCGATTTTAAAATTCTTTTACTGATAGAATGAGATAGAGAGGTGGATAAGGCCACTAAAAGAGACGTCCTTTATGTACGCGTAGAATTCACACACTATTTAGGTTTAGGTGTTATTTACACTGAATACATTACTTTTTATTTGATTAAGGGTGCCTTCAAATTAACCGCAACGTGCCGCGGGATAGCCGCGCAGCTATCACGCTGCTTTGTTCTTTGTTTCTTCATATCAATGAAAACCTACGGCTGTCGCGCGACAGCACCGCGCTACCCCAATTTGAAGGCACTCGTTTCAAAGCTCAACCTGTTTGGAAGTCAGTTGTATTTTTTTTAAAGTTTTATATTGCGTTTGTTCATTTTAATGGTCCCTTGTTTGACCGTTTGGTTTACCCAAACTAATACTATCTACACATACTAATCTCTCCAGTTTAAGCTTAAGTAGTGGGGCGGTTGAGAACCCACAGAAACATTTATATAGTATTTTGTCTCCATTGAACAAAAAGCTGCGGTTTGGGACTCACCACAAGGAATTATTTACGGGTACCTAATTTACTGAATGGACGTACTAAAAACTTCCTGGACCATTTGTTTTGTCTATGACCACCTGCCTTGTTTATTTGTTGCAGAAAATACTTTATCAAAACAATTTTTTTTTTTCCCTTTTATATTATCAAAACAAATAAAAGAAAAAAATTAGGAGGAAGTGCTCCAAGGTAAAGCAACACTTTTAAAGCCAAGGACGGTTTGTGGATGGGAGACCATCTTAATACCATTTGTTTTTTAAAGAGTAACCATGGAGTTTCTTGCCGGTTCTTCTCCATAGGAAACGACCAATTAGGAACCGTGCACTAGCTTCTGACGATGTACACTAATATAATAAAGAGGTAAAGTTTGTTTTTTTGTTAGTAGGAGGTAATCTCTGGAACTACTGCTCCGATTGGAAAAAGTTTAGCAACAATAGAAAGCTGCTTTACTCCTGAGTGACATATGCTATATTTTATTTACGCGGGCGCTGACAAAAGCTAGTGTGAAATAAAAACCATTTTGATTTTGAATATAGCGAAATTTCTCTGAACCTCGAAATGGAAAGCAAACAAAGCCGTTGGTGCATGCAATAATTTGTGGCCCATCGATATCCGTTTCGGATAGTCAGAAGTCAGGAAATTTGATTCCAGTTCTGCGAAGGAATTCGTGTAAAGCAATTACTAGGTAGTGGAGGGGTTCTCCATGTAAAATATTCGTATTCAGTTGCATTAGGTTATACTCAGAGCTGACCACGGACGATATGGTTGGTAGAAGTTCAGGGTTTTAGTCAGACTTTTTTATATCTTTCTCTTTCGTCTTAGTTTCATATTAGTATGTATTATTTTATGTAGTTTTGTTTGGTAGTACATATGTATTGTTATGATATTTATTTTACTTTATGTATGTATATATTTACAATAGTATATTAGTATTTACATTCAATACTTCATTGCCTATTTATTAATTATTGAGTGTATCCTAATTTTCCTTTTCTGTTACAAACAGAGTCAACTATTCTATATTTCTAATTCTCCTTTCGGATGTATGCTGGAAGAGATTTCTTTAGAAATAAGCATCACCTCTGTACCTATTCTTCTGTATCCTTTTTCTTGTCTTGTATTCTGATGCATGTATATAAATAGTGAAATAAATGAATTCATCATCACTATAATAGTCTACAAAATACATCTGTATTTTATTTCAATGCATAAGTACACTCCGATGTCAACCACATCATCGTTTACATCAGCAGGCCTAGCCAAGCTTATAATCTACTAGCTTTTGCCCGCAGCTTCGCCCGCGTACATAAAATATAGCCTACTAGCTGCTGCCCGCGACGTTGTCTACGTGAAGGCTCTACAGAACCAAAAAAACCTAAGATGGCATGTATGATTAGTGTATATCAGATGGCATAGCATTATAAGTAAACAACTTTTAAAATAGCATTGCATCAGCCTTATAAAGTTCCCGCTGCTGGGACACAGACCTCATTTCTAGGAGAGGGAGTGGGCCATAAGACACCACGCGAATCCAATACGGTTTGGTGGATGACATTTGATAAATTTTTGGTTCTAAAACATTCACAGTCACAGTTTCCTCATGATGTTTTCCTTCACCGTTGAGCAGTGGTTATGAAATAAAATACACAAAGTAATGCGCCTGGCTGGGTTTGAACGACATACCTACAACTTGTAAGTCGGAGCCTTTACTACTTCGCCACCATTGAGTCGGAGCCTTTAAACTCCGCCACCACACTACGATGGTATTTGTGTATTATGCTGCCAGGAGCCAAAATGTAAAGAGAGTCAGGACTGGTGACGCGGGAGCAAGCGACACACCGCTGCCCGCGTAAGAGACAACTCGTCCTGAAGTTGACATCCGCTGCACTCAGTGTCTGCCCCTTCGACTTATTGATGGTTATCGCGATGCAAACACTCACGGGGAACCGCATTTTTTTAATAGTCTTGCTCAACTCTGCTTAAGATTTTGAGTGTTTATTGGAACTTGAATTTTTCAAAACGAACTATACCCTGCCCTATATATTGCCCTGTGCGATTTTGTATTTGTATATCCTGTCCACATTATGAGGTGTACAATAAAGCTTACAGTAAAAACTAAATAATATACGATACCACGTTTAGGAAGAATTTGATTTTATGAAATCAAATAGATGGCGCTGTTTTAAAATTTTCTATTTGCTACTACATTCAACTATGTTTATCTGCCCAAGTTACTTAAATGGCGTAGTATTTATAGTGTAAAGCCAGATAATAGCATGGCTTACTCAAAAACAACATTTAAATATGCGTCGTTAGATTAAACACTGTCACAGAATGCGTAAGAAAAATAAGTATTCATAACTCCTCCCCCGTAGGTGACAGCGTGATAATATGTAGCCTATATGTTCGCCCATCCTTTAATCAAGCAAAATTTGAAGATAATCCATGCAGTATGTTTATATATAAATATATATATAAGTAAGTTTTTGAGTTTAGCCTGGACATATACAGACAAACAGACAAAAATTCTAAAAGCTATATTTTTGGCTTGGATATCTATTGTAGATCACTTCCCAAGTATTCTTTTAAAAAAATATTTAATGAACAGTTCTGACTTTCCTACGATTTTATTATAATTACCTATATGTATAGATTATTCGTAAAACTCTTTAGTTAAGTCCCAAGAGGACACAAATTTCCGTACAACTATTGTCGTTTAATTGTGTCTGTAATTACGGTAGTCGAAAGGTACAAATAATATTATTTTGTTAATGTAATATTTTCGTTTGTACTAATTTGAGTCAGTAGATGTCGTTGTACGTATATAAATAACATTGAAAGATTAGGCTGCGTTGCAAAATAAATTCGTTAGACCGTTGGAATAAGAATAAGACATTTCATATAAACATGGAGAACGCCGTTTCACCATTAAAGAAATAAACTATTTTTTAAAATTATGTATTAAATATTAACCCACATTTTTTCGTAAAACGAACCAACCACTACCTAAGATATTTCCCTAAAAATAAATAAGTAACATTTGCTCTGTTTGGGCTTTTTTTTTTCATTTTTTATTCCCAGTTGTGAGTAAATTCGACCGCGCAGTAAGAGACTATGAAATCTTGAACCCGACCTATGTCGTGAGATTTTGAGGGTTTTTTGATCAAAACGAATTATACGACTTTTATGAAGAAAATGCGCACTACCATCTATGAATTTTAAGAATAACTAACTGCTAACCTTGCCAACATGGTCAAAAAATTATTAATTTCCATAAAGTGTCAAAATGTAACTTGATTTGATTTTTGTGTAATCTCATAGATCGCGCTTTTTAAAATATGTCTTTATACTACTAATATTCATTAAACTATGTTTATTTGCCTAAATTACGTAGTTTTGAAAAATGAATAATGGGAATCTTTATTATTTACCTAAATAAATTTACGTGCCAAGTTTCAAGTTAATTAACCCAAGCAATAAGATTCTCCCATACAAACTTTAACATCCCCTAAATCTTGCACTGGGGGTGCTACTGAAAAAATAAATATGGCATCCTGGATAACTAATTTAGGGTAATGTTTATGCTAAGTTTTGAGTCGATCGGCCCACGGAAAAAAAAGTTACACCCTTGCATCCATTGTACCATTTAAATTCAATATTGCTTACCTCCCATAACTTACGGCGTGATAATATGTAGCCTAAAGCCTTCCTTGATTTACAAGGAACATTTTTGCTGAATTTCAATTCAATCTATCCAGTAGTTTTCGCGCCAACCCTTACCATAGGCACAGAAAAACAGACAAACAGACAAAAATTCTAAAAAGTCACTTTTTGTCATCAGTTACGTTTTTCTAACAAAACCCACTCATTTTTTCCAGAAAATTCTCAATGTACAGTTTTTCTTTCGTAACTGTTTTATTATATGTATAGATGTCACTCAGGAGTAAAGCAGCTTTCTATTGTTGCTAAAATTTTTCCAATCGGACCAGTAGTTCCAGAGATTACCCCCTACAAACAAAAAAACAAACTTTACCTCTTTATTATATTAGTGTAGATAATCGTATACGCTAGTAGAAAACTCAAAAGGTATTTCCCATCATTTAAACTCAAAGTTACATAGTCAGAACAAAGAAATCGCAGGCGTTACGGACTTAAAGCGATCGACGAAAGAGAATTAAAACGAAACAGTCGTAACTTAGCTAGGCGTGCAGGTGAGATAGTGGTCAAGCGCAAACGTATCAACAATAATAAAAATTACTAAAAATTGCAATAATTCTAACCACATCAGCAAATAATGAGAATCAGAATGTTCATGGACTCAGTAAGCCTTGCTTTGTATTCAGATTACTGCAATTCCCAGGAAAATAAACAAGGGAAATAATGTGGTTCCTAGCTTCAATGCCTTTTCAACAAAATACTAGAGAGCAAACAGCTAGTAGTTCCAGTTAAAAGTGCCTGAGCACATCGCATTTACAATTCACAATACTAGTTATTCTATTACTATAATACTAGTTCCAGCTATTCGTTCCAGGAACCATGATAACAATTATATTATTTCCTGAGCTTTCTCGGAAAATTGCATCAGAAGCTTCGGCTTATTGTAATTATTTTCTGTGCTAACTGCTTTTAGAGCTATTTCCTCTCTGTGCCTGTCTATTTGTACTGTGAACGCTTAGATTAAATCAAAATAAAAAATATCTAACAACGAATTGACGCATCCCGCTCTTGGGCGAAACAGTGTCTGACTCTTACTGACTAAACGACTCATCCCATTCCTTCTTAGCCCTCATACCTCATAGCGGAAGATAGATGACTGGCCTCAAGCACATGAACCGCTGAAATGAAGCCCGTCGCCTAATTGTGGCGATTTCGCTCGCACAACAGCTGCGGTTGTTATCTCTGTCCTTGTCTATCAATGAGTGAAGGTTTACGAAATTGATGACAATGATCATAAAAGTATGAGTTTCAAGTTCAAGTTTTATGATTGCGATGTTAACACGTAACATATCTTCGCCAATATATCAAAGCGTGAACTCAATAAATACTGACTTCGTTTTATTTTATTACTTTTAACTTTCATGCAATTTTCACCAATGTATAAAATGATTTATTAAGGTTTAAATGTATAATATTGCGAGTTCGATTCCCTCACAGAACAAATATTTAAATGGCCTACAGATAGTCGTTCCGGGTGATGGTTCCTGGGCGTCCTTATGTGATCTTTCATGTTTGTTAATTTCAATTAATAAAATGGCTTGGTAGTTTTTAATGAAAATCTTTATCGGTCAGTTTTATAAATAGGATCGCTTTACTGATCGTTTACGCTATATCGCGTGAGATACTGTGCTAACAGTCCCTTAGAGAATACTGTTATTTACTCAAACGCCTTTACCATGTCTATCCCTAACGAGTCTCACTTTATTCCTTCTAATTGACTGGATTATATTATTTATTTATTCATAACTAAATAACCTGACCCGACAGCCATTTAAGTGGTATTTTTGGTCTAAAAATCTGTTTAAATATCCTTGCCAAAAATCACCGAAAGATAACTAGAGATAGTGTGAGACTTTGACTGTCTAAAAAAAAACACCCCGTTAATTCTTTGCCTTTTATTCAGGACCCAGGTGTGTTCATTTTCACATTAACCATGGCCCCAGGGAGGCTTTGACCCGGCTGGGCCTCCAAAGTTTGCTAATAACTTCTTGAGGCGCGTGGGAACAGTACGCACAACTTGAGCTGACAGGCATATGGTCTTCTGGTAACAGTCCGGACCAAGCTACGTCGTCGACAGCACGCTCTTTTCTCCCTTGCCTCAAAGAATGAACAAAAATTTAATATCTTTATAAATAAAACAAAACAATTTCTAATCCGTAAATGTTATTATAATGTAAATGAATATTTAAATGATAAATGTAATAAATAAACAATAATACCAAAAAAAGCAATAATAATTTATAATACCAATAATAATAACAATAAATGAAATAATATAATTTAAATAAATATTTATGTATAAAACCAATATACGAGTAGCAAAAATTGTATGATACAATTAGTTGTAAGCCCACCTACCTACGAAAAATGAAAGAGCAGATTAATATTCTAATTGTAAACAAATATTTATAATAGCCCTCCTTCAAATTGTTTATTTTGTTATGCCCGACAGGGCCCACAATGCTCTAAAACTATTGTATATATGTTCTTATGTACTTACCACCTAAGTTCACATTGTGGAATGCAATAAATATATTGAGTATTGAGTATTGAGTTGTCAGCAAATGTAGAAACGTAACTGCAGGGCCGAAGTCTGACACTGTTTCCCGCCTAAGGGCAGGTTTCGTCGTTAGATGATGTTTCCCACAATAAAAAAAGCTGTTAGTCATATAGGCGGTAGGTTTTAATCCACTAAGTAAATATTCAAATAGAGAATTCAAAGGGGAAACCAACTGGCAGAAGTTAGAACCTATATTATACTAAAGCTTAGTTCACAGCTGAACAAAATGGAAACGTGTTTTTAGTACCTACTTAAAATAAAGTTCATTAAAATCTCGTCAAGTTGAAAATAAATGAAAGATGAAATGTAGCCACGTCAATTACAGAAGTGTTAACATTTATTCTAATTAAAATAGAGTAATTTAATATTGTTTGATTGCCATCATGATAAGGAATTTTGTTCGAGTTATATTGTTTCATTTAAACTAATTTTGTATAGAAGGTTGTTTTGTTTGTCAGAGGTAATCGCTGAACATTACAATGTGAATATTAAAATCGATTTTTTTTCTGTTTTTAAAGTTACTATTGCTTTGTGCCATATTTTTTAACCGACTTCAAAAAAGGAAGAGGTTTCTCAATTCAGTCGTATATATGTTTTTCTTATGTAGAATTTTATAGCGCATGTTGCATAAGTGAAAGAGAAAAAGATGCAGGAATATATTTACATTATATATATTTTTTTAATTTTTAAGTAGTTTACACAGTTTAGACGTGAACACGTGTTTAAAATTGATTTCAAAGTAGGAGGCCATTGATACACGAACAATGATAATCGAAAGATGTATATTATTTCCAACTAAAAAATCGCATACAAAATTTTAATTTAACAAGAAAGAAGGATGTTCATGTACCATTATATTTATTTATTTATTTATTCCCAGCAATATGCTTACAGACTAATCCAAATCGACATTAGGTTTATTAGGACCAAATTATAAACTTGATTTAATATGTTAGTAAATTCACTCAGAGAACAATACAATATATCCACGTCTTCAGCTATGAGGTTGAGCGTAAAATGTATCCAGATACAGACAATTCTATTCAATTCTAATCTAAGTACTGTACAAAATAATAATACTAAATGCCAGTGAAACAAAACGAAAGCATAAGGTTGAAATTGCAATAATGAACGAGTTTTGAATTGTGTTGAGTTGCTTTCCATTGTTATTATAAATGAAACTTCATCAGGGAAATGTACGCGAATCACAGTAATATTACAAAGGTACAAGTTTGTGTATACATATGCAGATATGTCTATATACAGCGTTACATTTTGGTCTTTTTAATCCTGAAAAATTTTGGTCGATCCTGTACATGAAACATTATCGATTTGTAATCTTAGCTCAGCCGTTCTTTACTAAAAGATATGAATTTCGTATACGCGTAAATTAATTTTGACGTGACAACGTCTTATAAATTGGTTTGCCGGGTGACACTTCAAGAAACTGCGTTACGCTCCGCTCACGTTATGCGCTCACAATGAGAGTGAGTGAGAGGCACGCGTCCCTTCCACTCGGGCATGGTTAGCCCGCCTAAGAGCGAGAGAGACAGACATAAAAAGTGAAAGGCACGCGTCCCTTCCACTCGAGCACAGTTAGCCCGCCTAAGAGCGAGAGAGACAGAGCGAGAGAGAGAGTTTCATTAAAATTATTTTACCACTCAAAGTCGTTGTCACGTAAAACTTTCGCCCGTATACCGACTTTACAGGCAACCAATTTTTTAGTTTTAGAAAAAAAAGTACTTTATTGTTTAATTTTATCTTTACAAATCGATAATATTTCATATTCCGGTTCGACCCTCCACGGGATTAAAACGAATTCGTTACTCTTACATGCTCAAACCGCAAACATTCAAGATTAAAACTGCAGGACGTAAATGAACTAAATTAAAAACTTAAGATTAAGATCACTGCATCAAAGATTTTCTGATTTCCCACCCTGACCGCTTCAGGTAAGTTCATAAATTAAAATCTCTTTTAAGTTAGTTTCATGTCAACGTCAGAATGTTGGAAACATTTTTCATCATGGATGGTGAACGAGAACTTTAATATAGAACTATTTTATGGTGTAAGAAGATTACATACGAGAGGAATTAAAATATTTCAAAGTTTTAATATTGAAAATTTCTAAACAGCCCAGAATTTAATACCCAGGTATGAACGTGTGCTAGATATTTAATAAAACTGATACCTATAGTAAGGAATGCATTTTGGAGAATGTGCGTAGGAATTACATGACTTGATTCCGAGCCTAGGGTGGTGCAAACTGTTACCTCGACTCTAGGAATAAGGCAAGGAAGGTACGGGGTAGGTTTTTTAGTCAGTAAGAGTCGAAAACTGGTCTCCCGCTCCGCCCAAGAGCGGGTTTCGTCATTCGATGATTTTCACCTACCATAATAAAAAAAAACCATCGTCATCTGACATCTCAAAGTACGGTAAGTGTCAATCCTTACATTGTAGATACCTCTGTCGTCCGGAATAAACTTTTCGAATCATCGTCTACACCACACATATCGAAAGACTAAAACAATTTGCATACTACGGTCTTCCCGTCCAATTACAGTTCATTAAAGCTCTTTAGCCCCAAGCGAAAGCCGGCGTTCGCATATCTATTGTCTTTCTATTATGTCCCTAATAACGGAATTTGAAAAGTTTAGGCTGGAATGAATCGGTAGTCCGCTTCACTATCAACGATTCCATCACTGCTTACCATCACATGGGATCACATTCAAACATTAATAAAAATACGAATATAAGACGCTTGTTCTCACTAAGTATTTCCCCAAATTTTTAAACAGGTTATCTACAATTTGGTACAGTCGGCTAATTTTATACAAAAGCTAAATTAGGTCCTAAATGTTGGTTTCTCCGTTTCACAGTTAAGATCTTATCTCAGATCATTATGTCTTCTACACTAATATAATAAAGAGGTAAAGTTTGTTTTTTTGTTTTTTTTGTTTGTAGGGGGTAATCTCTGGAACTACTGGTCCGATTTGAAAAATTTAAGCAACAATAGAAAGCTGCTTTACTCCTGAGTGACATAGGCGATATTTTATGTACGCGGGCGAAGCTGCGGGCAAAAGCTAGTATTGTATAATGATATCTTAACCCTCCTAAATTCCCTAATTAGAGGAGTATTCAGAGAATTAATGATGGAATACCAACAAGTTTTAACAATCTTTGCTTATCTGTATAAAATAAGTCTCCTTAGTCGTTCACTCTTGACGTGGTCGTGGTTGACAATGTTGCATTTTCATTGGTTAGTGAGGCTCCCGCGATGCGTCTCCACTTGACACGTTTTACGTCGTCTCGGGTCTATAAATTAAGTAAACTGCTACCTATTTAACCGTAGGGATTCTACAGAAGGGTCGAAGTCAACTACGGTCAAGGGTACGTCTGAAAAGAAGGCTCTGGACCTGGGGGCTTAGACAAAGTCACATTCTCACTAACGATAACGAAATTCGAAACTCCAAATGTATGGAACTGACATATGCCTTCGAAAAGTCACGTGGTCAAACGTTTTCGATTCGCTAATTGTTATTAGTTGTTTATACGTCAAATTGGACGTTTTAATTCGATAATCACAGCCAAGAAATTGTTATTTTATCGAACCAACACTTCGACTTATCGATATGTTAGTCGATGTCACTTTGTCTACCATTTTGTGGTCGACATCGTTAAGGCGAAATCGAACTTAGAAATGGATTCGACACGGAGCGATTGCCACTTGTCTAGGGCCCCTGGTACGAAATAACGTAGGAATGAGGTGGGTTGTTTAGTCAGTAAGTAAAAGTTTGTCACTATCTCCTGCTCCACCTAACGGCAGGAGATATCGTTGGAAGAAAAAATAAATCTGCTACTTCTGGACCTCTGCAGTGCAAGAGTTAAAAAAAAATGGAAACCAACCGTAACGAGGCATAGCATCAAAAATAGCGACTTAATACAACAAAAATTTTAGAATTTTCTTCCAAAGATTTTTCCAATTTTCAAAAGTGTCAGCCAGCTTTGCAGGGTTTTTTCGCGCCCCGTTTTTGTCCTTTTTCGGTTCCGTTGAATATGCCCTGGGCGAAACATGTCTACGACAATAAAAGTTTTCATCCAGTGACCGCAGCTTACTTCGGAAATATTTTCTGAGTTCAGAGCTGCGTCACTGATGTTTAGTGTTTTTATTAAGAATTATTACTAAAACTGGAAAAGTGTAAGTCGGACTTGCATATTGAGGGTTTCGCACAAACTATTAAACTGCTTATGAAAATAGTTCTATTCTCAAATCGAGTTTCTAAGATTTTTCTGAATCGCAAACTTTTATTTTGTGATCTATACTAATATTATCAATAAAAAAAATTTAAAGAGGTAAAATTTGTAAGATAGATAGATAGATATACTTTTTATTGTAGGTACACCATAAACACAACTTGTTACATTAGGACACTTAAAAATTACTACGGTGTTACAAGTAAGTGTTGTAAGTTTTTATGTAGGGGGTAATCTCTGGAACTACAGTTTCAAATTGATTTTTTTTTTGTATTGGATAGTCTATTTTTCGATGAAGGTTTGGCTATATCATACACACGCACGCTATGACCTATGGGGGCGGCACAGACGCGGGTGAAGCCGCTGGTAGCCTATATATTGCTAACATCACGCGGGCTAGTGTAACCATAAAGTTACAGTTTTCAGATTTATTCCTACACTTGTGCTAAGAGACCTTGCTTCCCGCCATTTCAGGATTCTAGATCAACAGCTAGTACACTGTGAATTTTGATTCCTTTGAGGGGTCGAAATATACGTTTTTTCGACATAAATTGCAGTATGTATTTTCCGTTAATTTAGAAGTTTCAAGGAACCACAGACTTGAGTATATGATTTTATTTTCAACATGAAAGGTGGTATCTCCATGCATTCTCGAGTTGAAGGGTTTTGACAGACCATTAAACAGACGGGCAACAAAGTGATCCTATATTGGTTCCGTTTGTTCTTTCGAGGTACGGTACCCCAAAAAAAGAAAACATCTGATATAGATAGTCTAGTGAATATTCTACAACAAGGTACTAAATTAAGCTTCGAAATCAATTCGACCGTATTACAGAACGCGCCAAAAGCACGGCCCGTTCAATACTACGAGCTTTTACAGTAATACACCAATTAAATAAACTGTCACACCAATATAACTGGCAGATACAAAGTCAACCACTAAAATAGCCCTCCAATTTGGCGAGGAGCTTGATAAGTACCTTGTAACATGAAAAAGCACTTAAAACATTAAATATGGAGGCACGCCGTGGCTCCGTTCATATCTGCGACGCGGTAACACCACGAAATATTCATGCGGACCGGACACCTCTCCCTTCATTGTGTCGAAGCTAACAACCAGTGCTAAATGTTCAGAGTATATAACAAACCAGAAGGCCCAAACGATTGTTGTTGTCAGCAGATAGACACAACGTAACAAACAACATAACACAACAAATAACACAGTCGTACATCAGATATAACCCGCTGCATTTTAACATTTTGTCGAGTATCATTACATAGTATAAAAAAATACGTGTGGCACTCGGGGACTGCCGCGGTAAAGCTATTGCATAGCGTTCTGTATCAACTTAGGCAATTATAATTATTTATTTTTTATTTTTATTTTATTAATACAATATTTCTTTTTCTTTGATATTAATTCAAGTTACACTTTTTGAGCGTGGTGACCGATAGGAAAACAAATTTTTCTTTTATTAAATAAATAAATAATAAATGCACTTTGTTCATTCATATTCAAAACACTTTATACACAAATTTTACAAGTACAGCCGTTCACTGTTGTAGATAAATACTTATACACCTATATCATAGTATAAAGAGAAGGGCAGTAGGCTATCTCCGGCCCAATCCGCGTTATAATTGCCTACTGTCTTAAGGTTGTCACTTTTAGCAAAATTTTAATTCAGTGCCTATAAATTGGCAAGGGTCGGGAAGTTGTATTTTTTACTTAGGTATATAATACAAATAAAAAACTGGTATAAAAAAATACGGTTTTTTTTTGCGATATAAACAGCCGTATCTGTTTTATTCGTTAACTTAAAAGTTTCGTTTTTTCACACCTTGAAGGGACTATGGTTTTAATTTCAACTAGATACATCACGCATTCTCGAGATAAAGGGTCTTAACAGACACACATACAGATAGACGAAGGGACAACGAACTGATCCTATCTGAATAAATAAATAAAATAAATAAATAAGGGTTCCGTTTTTTTTCCTTTTGAGGTACAGAACCCTAAAAATGAATAAAGAATCACTAAAACAACATTAAAAACTAACGCTTATCTCTTAGACTATAATCGAATTTGTTGTTATGATTCGAACTTTGCTTTATATGTACCTATATCTGATTTACAATTAGTCAATTATTTTCTAACTGTAAGTAGGTAAGAAACTAAAGTAACTGAGAAATCGGCATAACCAAACGTAAACAAAGCAATAGCAGCAAATCAATTGACAGATCAAAAGTAGAAATTAAGCCTACCTACCTACTTCCTCTGTGTGATAGAAAACTAAATAAAAAAAAAAAGTAAGCAGGTATCTCAAAATCAAGTAAAAATTATATGCTAGAATGAGTGACTAGCTTACCTTTTTTGTTCAATAGGTAATCTGAACAGAGACAATTCTAGAATTGATGAATTGTTAAGACATCCAAACACACAGCAATACGTTCTCCTGCGATTATCAGACATTTTGTTTTGATTTAGCGGTGCCGAAAAGCAGTGACGCGCGAAACTCGTTTAGTGTTAGCCCCGACTGGCGCACTGAGAAACGGTGCGAGATTTTGTTACAGTGTGCGTGAGTCGACGCGTAGATACTATGGCGCACACATACAAGCCGCGCGCGGTGCGTTTGTATGAAGATAACCTACTTCCCTTCTCTTTATACTATGCCTATATACTTTCTCACAAACAGCTGATTATGTATTCGTCCGATTTCGGAGCAGCAAGTCACTTTTTCAGGCATCTTGCGGACATTTCTCGTACTCATTTTAGTAGACATTGTTTTTTGTGCGTTTTTCTCCTAATTTAGATGTCTTTTTTATAAGTGGCAATAATTAATATCGGGGAAAATATAGTTTAGTATAATGGCAACACACCTGTGCACGAATTTCTTTTGATGTGCCAAAATGCTATGTTCCAAGTCGGTGGAAAGAATGAATGACAGATGTAAATCAAGTGTCAACCAAGTTCCGCTACTCCCTGACAGATGTCGCTATTTCACTATACTGCTTTATCGACTTGTTTGAATTCAAATAAAAACAGCTGTTGTGGGAATTTTCTTTATCACTTATCCTGGACGTGTTTTATCACCACACTCCATTATAATTATGATTATTTTGTAGGCTATTGTCTTAAAATTTGTATATTTACACTTAAAGCACTGAGTTTATTGAGTTTTTAGTCAATGTTTATAATATATTTGAGAATCAATGTTTATATGATAATCCGGTATTTTTAAACTATGATAACACTGTTACTGTTTGTTTATGAGTCTATCATCACTTTTATGAATTATACACTGTTTGAATACTGCTTTTTCTATTTTAAATAATTATTTAATTACGAGCACAATAACATTTAATGTTTACTTGTCAGCTGTCAATATGTCATCGTAAAGTCGTACAATACGTCTAATCGCACGACTCACCAGTGGCGTAGCGTGGGTGAGGCGGAGGGGGCGGCTCGCCCCGGGCGGCAGCCCTTGGGGGCGGCAAAATGTCGCCGGTAAAGCGGGTAGAGATCTTCATTTCATGAGTCAGAACAGGTCAAAAAACAACAATAACTATAAAATTGAAACAGAGGCGTCTGTAGCACTTGTGGCGCCCGTGTGCAACCAGTACCGCGCCCTCTACTTTAGTAGAAGGGGGTCAAAATGGAATACTAACAGTTATACAGGGTGATTTTGAAGTTGTGAACGAAATTTTAACAGTGGTTTCTACTCATGATAGTGAACAACTTTCTTCAAGAAAAAAAATTGTTATGTCAATTCCAAAACAATAGCTTTTTTATTCTTTCTCCCAATAATTGTATTAGTTCAATAAAAGAAACCTCATTGCCTGTGAAATTTAATTTGAATTAAGCACCAGTTATACACCGCACAGTGTATTTTTTCCCCAAAAAATCGGACATGCCTTTTTTTTTGTAAAATCTTATACATAAATGTTTTATGAATTAATTAATAGAACACTCGTGCACCTATTTCTCATTATGGAGAAATAAAACCACTTTATTCTTTTTTATAGTGAAATAGTAAATCATCCATAACTTTTGAAATATTTCACAAATTTTCTTCTTGGTTTTTCTGATCCACAATAATCTCAAAACACACAATACTAATTGATTTATATATTTTTTAATTGAGTTTTAAGAGATTTATTTACAATTTAAGCATTTTTTTATTTTATTTTTTTATGGTCGTATTTTCAATTATTTGGATTTTATTTTTCTTTAGAATTGTTAATAAAATGTGTTAGAAGCCTAGAAAAAAAAATCAGATCCAAATAATGAAGGATCTCTAACTTAGAGGCTTCTAAAGTTTTCTATGGTAATTATGGTTTTAGGGTTGTCAATATTTCTTTTGAAATTTATTTTCTTTTGAATTAAAAAATGGTGGTTAGGGTAACAATTATTATTCTTCATCCTGATCGGCCGAAAGAATTTCTGTTATGTTGTCGCTATCGGTATGACCTTCAATAATTTCAATTTCATTTTCTGTTGCCGCCTCAAAATCGTCTTCAGCTGAGATTTCATACGGTTTCAGTAACTCCACTACCTTGGATGGTAAAGGCAAAGATTTGAGTTTTTTCAACCTATTCTGAAGCCTAATGTAGGAAATTTCTGGATCTGACGATTCCAGTGCCCTGTGAAATAGGTCCAACATTGTTTTTTCACGGTCGGATTTTCGGCTATGGTGTTCTCTGTCATAACGCCAGAACTTATTCCGCGCTTCACCGGCTTGTTCTGATAATAGACCCACTGGAAGAGCTGAGCTATTAATAATATCTTTGCCGTGAATGAGGATTTTGTGCATAGTTACTGTCATTGGGTACCAACCATATTCTGCCACGTATTTAGATGCTACGGTTTTGCAAAAATCTCCAAACTTATCAGCATCTACAGGTAGACCACAAGATAAGGTGACAAGAATCGTGTGAAGATCGTCCAACAACCACTGACTAAGGCCTAATATTTCTGCAAACACTGCACGATTTTGATCAGATAGAACTGTTCGGGCTGTGTTGCCGTCATTTGTTGTTCCAGCATTGGGTCTCACAACATCAACCAGCACTTTCAGTTCTTTTCGCACTCTCTCTTGCACACGTTTCTTTGTTTCCTCTACAGTGTTTGATTCCAGTGAACATTTGCTTACCCTCCATTTCTTAACAGGAAGCTTGTAGCCCAAATGAAGTAAAAACTCCAATACCCGAATCCATGCATGCAAGGGGCTTATTCCGTATTTGAAAACCGACACATCTATTGGCCGCGAATAAATAATATCTAATTTGTTGAATTGTGTTGAGGTTGCTTTGCAAAACGGACATTTAAGTTGAGAAGAAGTCTCTGTTATTGTATTCAGAACTTTGCCATCTATGCATGTCAAATACAGTTGTGGTTTTGCCCTTATTGTCTTCTTGTTAGATGTCGTTGCTTCTAATGTAGTTAAATCCTTAATTTGGTCATCTATCCACTTCTGTTCATTGAGTATTAAATCTTTCGTCTCTTTTCGATATTGGATATGAATCGGGCGGCAAAACCTGTATGATTGTGGAGTTGGGTTTAACCAAAGAACAAAGTCTTTTTTTGTTTTTATCCGCAATGGGATGAATGTAGTGGCAAATAAACTGTTTTCAGGGTCTTGATTATCAGAAAAATTTTGTTTATACAATGATTGACCCGAACTACCATCAAACCCCCAACTACCTTCAAAAATACAATCCACAGTATCAAGGTTTTTTTGTTCACAATATGCTGATATAATTTCGTCGCATGAGTGTACTAACCTTTGAAGAGTGTGAGAAAGTAAACTAGCTAATGGGACAAAGGCTTCTCTCTCTGTTACTTGAACTGCACTATCCGGATAACATTTTTGTTTTGCGTCGAATACTTTTTTATATGTAGGAAATGCTGGAAAACCTCTTGATTTTAAATCATGTTGCAAAAAATTGTATGTAGCTACTGTAAATTTTCTGTCTATAAATACTGCTAAAGCTTCCTCTGGAGAATAAGGACGGGGGTCTTCGCGAAGTTTGGTTGCTAGCTTAGTCGGTCGTGTTGGACTTTCAAGACAAGAATTTATAACAAATTGCAAATCTTTTGATGCATTGGTTTTTAATTTTTGACCTTTTGCTTCTAATGCACTAGAAACAGCTTTGATAACTTTTGCCGGTGGTTCACTTTCTAAAGAATACTGGAGTTCTTTGCACACCCTCCGTTTTTGTCTGCCACTAAGTGATTCATAGACCAAACATGAAGAAGTCGAAGGAATGGCATCGATTGTGGGCGACACGGCAATATCAAAAATATTTTGTTCAGGGACTATATGTAAATCTTGAACACTATGATTTGGATCAGTATTGGACTCTGAAATTTGTTGCTGATGATGAGGTGCAGATTCATATCTGTCAAGGGATTGGCTCATAATATTAATTTCAGAGTCAGGAATAACCACAGAGTCGGAAAGTGACGCATCTTGTAAAGTTGGATGTTCGCTAATTAAAAATTTATTCAAATCATTTTGTATCGATTCTTTAAGCCACGTGTTATTCTTCTTTGCAAAAAAGGTCATATTATATTTACAGTTTTTTGTAGAGGATTTCACATTTAGACGTGAATTTAGCTATTGCTTCTTTGAATCTTTTCTTATCATTGACATCAGTTTCGGAAAATCCTAAAATATTCAAAATAAGGTTTGACCTTTCTTGTAAAGGCAGGTCAGTAGGGCGAATTTTCAATCCCATTTCTTTTGATTTGGTGATCAACATCTTATAGGCATCGAGCCTACTAATTACGTCTCCTTGTGTACTTGCGAATACTCCCGGAGGATGAAGAGTACCGGCTGTGGCGTTATCCACAACTCCATCAACTGCCACTCGTGGACCAACATGAGGGTTGGCGCCCTCATGCCCTCCTTGCAGTAAGTCAGCCGGTCGGAGCCCGGACAGACATCCCTCAACAGGCCGGGTCAGGTCCTGTTGAGGCAAAGTGGCGCCATGGGTCTTTGACGGCTCCATGGTGCCTCACCCCCGTTCCTCCAGGAAATATGTGTTGGTGCAAGGTTTTAGCCGTAGCCTAACGAGGGCGGACCCCTTCCCTGAACCACATATCACCTTTCATTGGATTTTAAACTGAAGATTTTAAAACTTTATTTAATTACTAGCTTTTGCCCGCGGCTTCGCCCGCGTGGTATTGGGGTTGCCTAATAAGAAGTAGTATATCCCACGGGAACCTTATGTTTTCCAGGATAAAAAGTAACATATGTGCTATTATGAAGTATACGCTATCCTTGGGCCAAATTTCATACAGATTCATCAGGCCGTTTTGGCGTGATTGAGTAACCAAACCAAAATAAGAAGTTATATAAGGTGCTTTTAAAATATATGCCAGGCTTTTTGGGAAGTGTACTGTTGTGTTTATAGATTACAATAGTGAAGAGCTTTCGTGCCCAGGAACAGTTAATCCAGTTTGAGAAAATAAAGTAGTTAAATAAATATTGACTCTATTCTGCACAACGTGGTTCACAAATTACGCGCGATGTTTCTCTTCGTCAATGAAACAGCTGCTATCTCTTTCCATTCGTTCTACGAATAAAAACTAAAATCAGCTGACTAGCTTGTCCCTACCTAATTCACTAGGTACGCAATAATACGTAGGCAAACAAGTGTTTTAAAGTGCAATTACTTACCAGTAGTTACCAGTTACGATGATAAAGTTCACATCACACTTAAACAGTTCAGTTTAAGTTAGTTTAAACAATAGGTACTTAGATTAACCTTTCGACTTTTGTAATTACAGACACAATTAAAGAACAAAACGCCGGCGTTCGCTTAGGGCTCAAAAGTGTAATATCAAATAACGATAAATTACAGGAACTTGGCGTATTTAAAAGTTATCCTACACCAACGTATTTAAAAGTTATTTACACACTCCCTACCGATTTTGAAACTGTTGCACAAGTCCACCTCTGCGTTGCACACAAATGGGTTTTCACTTTGTTCAATGTGTCCGTTTTACTGTTCACTTGGCTAAATGTTTTTAATAAAAACGCGCGCGATAATAATAAAACTAAATCCCGTGGCGGGCGGGAGGCGACTGGCAAGCGGGTGGTCGGCCAGCGCGTGCGGCGAACGGGGTAGTGCGCGCGGGGGCGGGAAGGGGGGGGGGGGGTTGCTGCGCAGTAACGACCGAGTGGCCGGCGCGCAGGCGGCATTCGTTTGAAATGAATGACAATCGTAGTATGAATGGCGCCGGTGTTTTGCGGCGCGGAGCGGCAACAGCGTATCGTAATATCGTAACACCGGAGGATGGTTTTATAGGAAAAAAGAATTAAAATTTTACGTGAATAATTTTTTGTATAAAAAAAACACAAATTATCAACATTTTATCTTTACTATTGTAATCTATAAACATAATACTATACTTCATAAAAAGCCTGGCATATATTTTAAAAGCACCTTATATATCCCACAGGAACCTTGTGTTTTTCCGGGATAAAAAGTTGCCTATGTCCTATTCCGGAGTGTATCCTATGCTTGTGCCAAATTTCATCCAGATCCGTCCAGCCGCTTTGGCGTGATTGAGTAACAAACATTCAAACACCCAAACATCCAAACATTGTAACTTTCGCATTCATAATATTCGTAAGATATTTTTTTTTTATTGTTGTTGATATGTTTCAATAAGTAAATAAGACCAAGATAATTTATTCAGATAATATTATAAACTGCGTTGGAAAAACTGACATTTAAAAAAATTACTTCAAATATTATGTTTATTAAATTATAGGGCGACAACCCTATCCAGAAAAATCTGAATTTTAACAACTCCGAGATCCTGCATAATTAGGATCTAAGAATTTGTAGGATCATAAGCATAAATAAAAAGAACATTTCGATCCTAGTTACAAATCCAAATATGTAATAATATGGCGGTAAAAAAAAGAAAACATAAATTTACAAAATCAGCCATAAATCTGTTATCTTGAATAAATAAAGCCTAGATGTTTTTTGTTATAGGAGGGATTTTAAGACACTATTTAATGCCATTAATAGATTCTTAAAAAGAAGTCAAACTTTTAAGTTATAACTGTTTCTATGGTTTTTCTGGAAACCATAGACATTTTTTTCAAGTACTAATTTTCAATGTTTTATAGCAAAAGGGCAATCAGGAGTTTTCGTCTCGCATTTATAATCACAAATCCTATGAAATTAGATAGTAAAAATGCCATGTCCGATTTTTTGGGCGAAAAATACACTGTGCACCGTGAAATTTTAATGGTTGTTTTCCCTGAACGAAATGGTTGTGTCTTGGTAATACAAACGTTTGATAAGAAAATAAAATATTAAAAACAAAAAATGGACCTGTAGAGTGCAAGCTAATTATGACGTATCACAATGTGTGAGAGCTTATTTTTGTTTAAATATTTAATGATTCGGTTTCCTTTGACGACGTGCTGCTCACGCGACTCTAGTAGTACCTAAAAATTAGGTCTAATGTTACTATTGTTTTCGCTTTTGTGAGTTGATGAATATTTTTAATAATTATTTATTAAAAAAAACTTTTCTTTTTTTTATTTTTACTGTATGCTTCGAAAGTACTCCTTATGGCAAGTCATTCTGCCGCGGGAAAACAACCATTTAAATTTCACGGTGTAGAATGGGGGCGGCAAAATGGGTCTCACGCCCCGGGCGCCGAGATTGCACGCTACGCCACTGCGACACACAGCGCCGTGTCGAAGACTGCCGAACTGACACGACGTTAGACGATGCACGGCCTTCAAGCCACACCTCCGTGCCCGTCGGAGTGGGGAGCGTGAGGTTTTTTCGTTACGGAATTTCTGGATTTAGTCCCCGCGCTCAAGGCCTGCGATAGAAGCTATGCTATAGCTTAAAAACAAAGTCGCTCTGTTCCTATGTATGCTTAGATCTTTAAAACTGCGCAACAGCTTTTGATGCGGTTTATTTTATAGATAGAGTGATTGGAGAGGAAGGTTTGTGTGTATAATACATGCATAATATATTCCATATCAGTACCCGTGCGAAGCTGGGGCGGGTCGCTAGTATGAATTTAAAATCTATGGAGCAGCGGGTTTTTTTTCGTAAATATTGGATTGGTCTCATAGTAAAAGTTGTTTATATTGGTGTGTAGAATTATCTTATTCAAGGTGCGTCTATCTATCGTATCAATTTTGTATAAGTGCTAATACGGACGAAAGCAGCAATTATTATTACGTATGATAGTTTAAAATCATCTTGAGGGCCCAGACTCACGATATAAATAGTATTTTACATCTGGGCCCATAACCTATTAAAATAACACGTTAGTTGTTGCTACGAGACTGACATTTATTTGATAGATAATACATATTCAAAGACTATTATAGTTACAAAAAAGGACAATTTATAAACAAAAACTGGATTAGTTTGATACTTTTTCAACACTTTTCAGGACTTAGTTTACCCGCTCGCCCGCACTATGAAACTTTGACTCGTTTATCACATATAATTATGCTTCTAAAGTAAGGAAAGATCAAAGAGTACTTTTGTGACCTGTAAGCATCTTTGCCTTCTGGTTTATTCCATATTCTGTGTCCGAACGGTATGTATACCCAGTACGAACAGCCTCAGGACCGGACAACCAGAAATCGGGCTCACTCTATTAGTTTCAAACTGTTATTACTTCTACGAGCAAATAATGTTTTAGCCTGTATTTGGGGATATGTCGTTACTATTAATTGGAAATTTTGTTTGTTGACCAACAGCCGCGGGATACGAAATGTGATATATCCACGTTTGCTTTCTACCTAAGCAGAGATCGAATGTTTTCAGCTGAATAATGTTTTCAAAATAAATATTTGATTTCAAGTTATGCAATATCATTTTGAGGTTCATGCTAAAGCGGAGCACTGACAGCGCTGTATTGGCTTCAGTTTTTAATTTCCGAATGTCTGTTATGCAATATTTACTTTGCTGTTGAAACGAGGTACGTCACTGCAATATCACTCTAAGGAAGGCAATGATAAAAATAGCCTTGATAATGTAAGTACAGTGTTACTTATAAATTTTGGTGCCCTATAAACGTCAATTTTTCAGCATTATATATGGCCACGGTCCCTCGTGCACGCGGCACTTTCGCCGAAAACTCGTCAATGTCACCTTTCCCTTCGTACCTTGTATACTTCGCCATTTTCTTTTTGACCCACTCACCAACAAATTATCATAATTTTCGTAAGAGATCAACCCTCGTTGTAGATACTATGTTATTTATACTTACTTGGTGTGTTGGTAAAGCACCTCATTATCTGGGAACAAAAGACAAGGATGTTATTATTTTTTGTAGAAGTTTAAGTACCAAATCTACATAATTATATTCACTAAAGTCACTCTGAGGTCTTATAACGATAATAATTTAACTTAGAAACAATAAAATTATACTCTTCTCTATAAAAACTTTTCTTTTGACAGTTTTTATTGAGGACTACTAGTTAGCAAAAACGTTCTTTTTCTCTTTTGAGAACCGTCTTCCTTGCGCAATTTTTAGCCTAGTTCGTCCCGCAAACATAATTAGATCGCCACACCACATTCGCCGCAATTGGCCTCAATGGCAATATTGTCTTGGAGTGAGGGACGATATTATTTGCCCATTTGCCCGGGTCTCGCCTCTCCCTACTTCCGTTTCAGTTTGACTTCGGCCCAACACCAGCTACTAGAGTTCTAAAGCGCAGGGTGGGGTTTCTGATGCGAACTACTTCCATAAGACCTTATGCTGCGTTCTGTTGCCCATATAAACTTTTCGAAGACAAATCTTACATAATATATCTAAACGCACATTACTAAGTGAGTTTAGAGCAAAATTTCATATTCCTAATCCATGTAGTTTTGGCTGTGCGTGGATATGTCAGTGAGTCAGTTTCTCCTCAAATGTCCATAAATTTAAGATGGATTCCTAAATCTAATACCAAAAAGTTTTTGCCATTGTAACTTTCCTATGCCGGAAGTACTGTTACGGGACGCTCCATTGTCAGTAATAGACACGTTTGAAGGAAAAGGGTAAGTCTTTGTCCACCTAGAAAATTGCTAAAAGGTGATTCATATGCAAATATTCCAAAAGAAATAAAATTTGAATTTACTCTCGATCGGATTTCGGTCTAGGTAACCAATCTAAATGGAGGTTAACCAGGTACCAAGGAGATAATAATAATAAATTAATTTTATTTTTCTCACCACAATATTTTAAAATTTACAAATACATTATTGCTTAGTATCTATATTTACAACACATTATAATATTGTGGGAGACTGGTGCCTAAGCTAGGCCAAAACCTGTGTTTCAGGACACCAGGTCTCCGCCCCGAGTAACAATGTCTGGACGTACTAAAGCGTTATATCATATTATTATCTTGCGGTAAGTACAGAATTATGGAAGGTTGTATTAGCTAGTGTGCACAGAATGTAGTTATGTATGTGGTGGTGTTTGCGTGAGTGTATGTATATGTGTGTGTGTGTGTGTGTGTGTGTATGTGTGTGTGTGCGTGTTTGCTGTTTGGGATATTTTGGTACGTGTGTGTAAGTGCATTTTGTAGATTTTAAAGTTTATGAGTTTACTTCAAGAAAACGTTCAGTATTCTCATATGACTGCTTCAAGAGCCAACTAGTAAGCTTGCTTGTTAATGTCTTCCTATTCAAAGTGGACTATGTCAAGAAGATGGTGGATTTTATTGTAAATTCGAGCACTGAGCACGTTGAAGTGCCGGCCTGCGAATGAAGTGCGACACTGACCAGTATTAACAACAGGGTAGCCTTTACGTTTTTAGATATTTTGAAATCACCTGCGTGTCTGCAAACAAAGCAGCATCTGTTTCTTCAGAGGAAGGAAAATAAAGAAAATGAGATGAATGAATAGAAATGAAAAAAAAATGATGATAAATGATTTACGTTCAGCAGTTTAGCTTCTGATCACAAGATCAACCAGGCAGTAAGAACGAAATAAAGTCTATATATTTTATAAGGTGGGAAGTCCTTCAATTATTTTCCCGAATTCCTTTACGCACGCACGTTCTACACTAGCATTACTGCTTTGCAGAAAGAGGCTTTGGCCAGCCATTCATCGCCTGTACCAAAGCCCGGTGCGAGCGGTGGTTGCCGTTGATAGCCCCACAAAGACACGGCGATGATCTGGCCAAACGTGGCACACTTCTAACGAATGCTCCACCGCATCCTCCACGCAAATAAAGTCTATATTACTTATGACATTATCGGAAAGTTTTCTACAACTTCCGATTTGAATTATCGGTTATGCGTGTTTGTAAATTCTATTTGGACATTGTGCCGCAAACTAAGAAAAGCACTCACAATATTAAAAAAGCACTCACAACTTCAATATACCTTACCTCCTGGTATGTGTTGAAAGAGCTAACGTGGCCGTGAAACCCAAAAACCAACTGAAGGAACACAGGTGAGTTTAGTCACTTAGGTCTTTCTTACCTAGCATGGGTAGGACGACAGCAAGACGAAAATAACCATCTTTGAACTCTTGAGCTAAGAGCGCCGGCGTTCGCACACCTATTATCATTATATTGTGTTTCTAATTACGGTATTCGAAAGGTAAGATGTGAGAAAAGGATAAGTAAGTTACATTGTATGAATTTGACAGCTCCCTAAAGCGGGAGAATTTATTTGGCTTAATGTTAAGGCTAAAAAAAAAGACGTGTAAAAGTGTTTTTTAAACCTACTTACAAAATACAGATCACTTATCATTTATTAATCCTTTTTTTCAATTTGGTGACGAAAATTTTTAAAGAAAGGGTTTCGCCACCGGAATTGAAAAACATGATATTCACCCATTTGATAAAAAAATACCACTACCTTCCGTATTTTTGCTGTCTATTTTTAGTACGCTTGTTTTAAAATCTATATTTGGTTTTGTGCCAGCAAAAATATATTATTCAGAAACGCGAGTGACATTCAATGCCTGTATGCAATTTCGCTGTAAAAACTATGAAAGGAAATTGGTAAATACGTAAACTAATATTGAATGGAATACCCAATTTATGTTTTATTTATTTAAGTTTTATTAAAAATATAAATAACTAGCTTTTGCCCTCGCTTCGCTCCTGGCAACAAAAAAATGTGAGAAATGAAGAATCGCTCGACCGATTTTGTGCAAACTTCACATAAACCATCTACTAAATAGTCTGAACAAAGCCTAAGCATCTGGTTTGCATAGGTGAGTTCTGACCGGTCTTGAGTTATAAAATACAACGAAAAGAGGCATTGATTTTTATACATATTGATAAATGATAAACATTTTAAAAAGTAAAAAAAAAGTTTAAACTGATGTGTGTACCATTCAGTTAAAACACCAAGCGAAGCGTTCGCAGAGATTATAAAATATTGAGCGTTTTTTATACGGTTTTTATTGAAGAACGTAAATAATACATTTTTCATATTACAGTAGTCTGTGTATATCGAAAATACCAAACCTTTTGCATTACTCCCTATAAATACCTACATATCGAGTTTCATCGTCATGGTCGTGTACTTTATGTGCATTTTTTAGGTTTCAAGCAAAACGGGGGTCTGCGCGTTACCATAGTAACAGGTTTTTTTATGATTGGCAAAAAACATCCAATAACGAATCCCGCCGTTGGGTGGAGCGAATAACAGTGTCAGACTCTTACTCACTAAACAACCTACCTCATTCCTACGTCGCCATATATACCAGGGCCAGAGCTTTCCTTTCGGACACTAACCCTTGGCCCCAGTCGGCTTCGACCCTTCTGCAACTAACCGGTCCCTATGGTTTGCTGACAACTGCTTGAGGCGCGCGGGAACAATGCAGCTGTCAACTATGGTTCAAGTTATTTACCGTGCAATATCCTTTTCCACTGTATAATAGTTTTTTCACTATAATCTGAGAAATATGAAAGTACACTTATCAGCAGAATAACACACGTAACGTTTCGATAACACAGCGTATATTCGCAAACTGGCGCGGCGGTGGGTCCAACTACCCACTTATTCTAAATATTTACTACATACAAAGGTTATTTGATGAATATCACTGTCATCTATAAAACTACTATTATACCAATACATTTTTGTTGAAATTAAAAAAAAATGTTTCTTTACCTAAAGTTTATATTATTCCTTCTGTTTTTGTATAATAATAATATATTATGTCTATGTTCTAAAACCAAAAATGTGAAGACAATTTTGACACCTACCAAATCAAGCCGAACCCGCGTGGTGGATTACGGCCCATTCCCTCTCATAGCCCTGAGTTCCAGCATTATAATGATGATACTCTTTGATTATATATAATGTCTAGATGGAGTGTCGCCCTACAATCAAAACAAAGAAAACAAGCCAACAATTTTAAGCATGTGTGCGTGTAGGCGATGTTTTACACTATTCGTCTATGTGTCTGTGTGCGTGAATAATGACAGCTACTACAATGAGACAATGAGGGTGTTTAGGAATTTTCACACCACCAGTTAGCGCCACTTAGCCGTCAGGTCTTTTACTTTAAAAACTTATATATTATGACGTTGACGTCTAACGTTTGACGTTGACGTTGATGTCTAGCTAATGTCAGTAACAGAAGTGTTTTGACAGGTGCCTGGACCTGACGCCTCAGTGTTGCCACCTGGTGAACGACATTTTATAACACCCTCATTCTCTCATAAATCACATACTAAAAAATAGACTAATTAAATAAGATAAGTTATAGGTGTATGTATGTAGTATTGTTCAGTTTTTAACCGACTTCAAAAAAGAGGAGGTTCTATGTATGTAACGTGTACTACTATGCTATGCTACAATAATATAATTAGAACGTAATGACATCTGTCAGTTTTATATAGAGATTCTGGCATATTAAAGCCTTTATCTTACTAATATTATAAATGCTAAAGTTACGATGTTTTGATGTTTGTTACTCAATCACGCCAAAACCGCTGGACGGATCTGGATGAAATTTGGCACAGGCATAGGATACATTCCGAAATAGGACATAGGCTACTTTTTATCCCGGAAAAACATAAGGTTCCTGTGGGATTTCACATTTCGTTTGATCAAGTGTAAAATTATCATATCTGTATAGGGCAACTCCCAAAACCGCGCGGGCGAAGCCGCGGGCAAAAGCTAGTACGACATAATACGGGTTTTAAAATGAAGTTTTATCAAAGCATTAATGTTTAATTACTTGTGTTTTTGGCATCTACAATTATTGACGAGTCTCTCGAATTAATAATTGATCAAGAGTCCAGCAACAGAATAATAATGATTACCTATATTTTGGCCATCAATTTAAATGTCAAAGTTTATATAAATTGATAGCCGCTTGGTAAGCAAAATATAATGAACTAAACTTAGTATAAAGTGATTTATGATGAATTATTAAACAGATTGATGTTTGAAGAATACGTTAATAAATCTTTATTTAAAATAAAAGTAATAAAAAAGTTTAATATTAAAACACCGACATAATATTTATTTTAAAATTATTATATTAAACTAAGTACATTTAATAAACGGTTTTATTTTAAACCAAGCATGGTTAGCCAGTCGATCACGTATAATCATTCGACCGCAGCTTTTAATGTAGTGGATCGTGCCGAAGCTAAGAAATATATTATAAGTTTAATATACCTAACTACCTAACCTAACTTAAATACTATAACTATAATAGATATGAATAATTATTCATCTATGTAAGTTACACAAAAAGTAACCACGGTTTACATGAATCTGTATATGTCTAGAACATATGCTATAGATAAAACATAACATTTAACTGAAACTCAAAATAATTTATTTCAAATAGACCATTTACTGGCACTTTTGAAATGCCAAAATTGAAGCAAATTTGCACGTTTGTACACATTTTAACTGAGACCACGGCAACTGTATTCTGCCTAGTGTCTATGGTGCAACACATTAAGACACGGTTCACACTTAACTGACAGATTGTTATATTATGTGCGTATATTCTTTTTGGGCAAAATTAACATTGTTTTCTTTTTTTTATTATGAAGATTCTAGGCAAAGTAAGTATATTTTGGCGTCCTAGGCAAAGTTATACAGCGCAATGCTTTCACTACACAAAATACAATGCGATGGCTACAGTGGGCAAATTATCGAGTTCGCTTTGTTCGTTCCAGAAACCTGCATTCTATTCATTTTTTTTTTTTTTATTTAAATTGTTTTCGTAAGTTTGTCCAAATAAATGATAAGTTTGTGTTACTGCTACGAAGAAGAAATAAGCGAAAAGGTTTTAAGTTCACTCCACTTGCTCTTTTATTTGAACTTTCACCGTCCAAGACCCCCAAAATATTTAGTTTACCATGTAAATTCCTTATCGAGTTTTCTTAATTTTACCACACCCTTAAGCAAATGGGTACTTATATAGCTGGTAAATAGCACGGAATCTAACCAATAAACAATGAATAGGCCTACAACTGCATCAGGTGGGCTATATATTTTATAAAATTATCATAAATTTAAATAACAGTATACTTACCTAATTCTTGTCTAAACCCAAAATAATAATATTTTCCTCTCAACCCGATAAATCTCTTACAACATAAACGCATACACGAAAGCGCTTCCTTATTTCCTCTACCAACAGATAATGTAATAAAAATAGGAAACGAAGATCTCTGGGATATAATATCACCGAAATACAAGCATGAAAGGAAAATCAGGACGCCAGTGAGCGCCACGAGAAACTGACGTATGAAGGTACATTGTATTTTCAAAATATAAACTACGTGCTTGGTATCACATTGGGCACCACTAGGGCACTACTATTTTCTATATTTTATATATGTGTTCTTAGTTGCCTGCCAATAAATTAAAAGAGCTTTATGTTATTATTATTATTTCTAGCTCATACAGTCCTTTGCTTGCTGGGCAAAGGCCTCTCTCCATTCTTTCCAGTGTTCTCAGCTTTGAGACACTTCTTGCCCATTCCCAAGGAAGGCATCCAAGTTTTAGTTAGTCCAAATATCCAGAAATATTCCACTATAAATTACATATAAAATGTCTCAGTGACTCTCAGTGAATTTTGAAAAATAATGTTGTAGAATAACTCCTTTTGTAGTGTGCAAGTATAGTTCCCCTTTTTAATGTCTGGAACTCAAGCCTCCTCCCTCAAGAAGAGAGAATAGGCCGTAACTCACCCTACGAATCCAAAGCGGATAGATTGATGTCATATGGCATCTAACCTTACGATATTTTACTCGGTAAATAAACAACACAAACATCACTACGTTGCTAAGTTCCATAAACTTGTGAAAGAAAGAAAAATGTTACTCTCTTTACGATCATATCTACAATTAAAAACCGTTTTTCAACTCAAATATGGCAAGAAAATAAAATCAGAATTTTTTCTCGAATTCGTTGACCTGAGAAAATATTTGCCGAAGTAGAAAAGTTAAGAAATAATGACACCAATGATTAAAAAATCTCGCAGCGAATAACGGAAAAAATATTGTTCAGAATTTCGTGTTGAATTGTGAGACGGTGAGATAAAGTAGAATGGATAGGATCACGGCCGAATTTAATATTAAACACGCTTTTCAAATCTTTTCACGAGTTAGCAATTACAATTTAGATAACCTAGTGTTTTTTTTTTCCTTAATTCCTTTTTTGTTGGTATACGCGGAGTAAACGCTCTGTTAACGCGACCTTCACGCTCCGTGAACGCGTCATGTTTTTGACATAATTTACTTTCTTGAAATACCAGTACAGTTTGCCAATGATAAATGATAAAATGATAAATGATATTTATTTTTGTAAATAGGTTTTTCACAACACTTTTACACGTCATTTTTGTTTTTTTTTTTTTGTCAGTTTTAACTAGATGAGTCCGGTGTTTCCTAGCTGACTACCCTGAGAAGAAACACCGAAACAAACTCAGGGGTCAAAGTCTCTTTTAAAGTCCATACAGTAATAGTCAAATCTTATGAGAACAATGCAGATTAGCGTCTGAGAGAGCTTTTGAGGAAAGAACCATACAGATTTGAGTGGACCTGTCCAGTCAGTGCAAGCATTTGTCAGTATTTGTATAGCTCAACTTAGGAAAACTAAGGAGCTCAACGATTTGACGATCAATGCCAAAGAAGAGACATTTGGGTAGGCCGCAGAAATACTCAAACTGCCAGACATGCGTCAAAATAATTGAACATACGGAAAAAAAAGAAATATTCCACATAGTCCTCATATTCACAATAAAAATACAGAAGTGTAGAAAATTGTAATATTTTGGTCAAATATAAATTATTATTATACAATGAAAAAATTATACAATGCCTTTAGGTAGCGTCTACGTGAGTTTAATGCTTAAAACTTCAAGAGGGTTTGAATAGTGAGCTATTGCGCCACATATGTTTGATATTTTTACAATTGCTGACTATCTATTGTGGTCTGGTTTCCGCACTTAGTCCTAGACGGCCTTCAGTTCAACCAGTCTACCTTTCTTCAGAAGCAGATTTAGGTTTGCTCAAAGCGTCTATAAGTTCTGTGTTACCGCGGTTCTTGTTCTTATTGTTCTGAAATCTGTGCCCACAAGAAGTAAGTATGTGATAGTGTTCTCTAACTCCATGCTCTGTACAGGGGACTATGACCGTGACAAGGATACTCATTGTGAAGAAGTATTGGTTCAGAGAGCAGTATCCGGCGATAATCCCCGCCACTAGCCGCAGGCTGCTTCTGTTCAGTCGTAGAAGTTTGCTGGTTACAGTTCTAAGTATGACTTGACTTCTTTAGCCTACCTGTAGCTCGATCAGAAGCACCACCTTCCTATTTGCACGTTGTTTTGCTCTCGTAGCTAAACTTACTGCTGACCAATGGATGAATTTGGGCCCTAAAACCACCGTGCCAGACCCCTGAATAACCATTTCATCGGCTACTCTGTTGCCCAGAAAACTGCTATGTCATTTTATCTACTGTACATATGTACAATCTGCATTAGAACGCGTCAACAACAACAACAATATTATTTAGCACTATGACGCGTTCTAATGCAGACTCGCATTCTTATATGAGTTTTTATAGCGGGGATTGGCTACAGAGCTTGAAGCAGACCAATCAGAGTGCCGAAAGTCATAAATATGTCGATCGGCAACGGTGTTTTCGGGTTTGAGAATCTTCTATATGTGAGCTTACATTTCTGAGAACGCATCTACTTATACAAAAGCAACTCACAGAGTAGAAAGAAAAATAAAAATAAAATTCTTTACACCAACATTTGAGGTAAACTCACTTGAAGTTTTTTCCTAGTTCGAGTCAAAAGTACCTACCTACTAAAAGAAAACATGATATTTAACAAACCAATTTCCTTAATTAAATTACTTTGACACGTTTGCTCTTCCATTCCGTTGACAAAATTAATATTAAAATTATATTAATATCAATCTACCGTTTCCCCCTAATGGATGTAATAAAAAATGTTGGCCATTTGTCCCTGGATCTACCATGACAGGCCCATCGTATTAGCTAAACACTGCGCAGCTATAATAATTTAGTGATGGGCTTGTTTTGCGAAGAAAATCGATTACCTCGATTTGCTAGTAGTGTAAATGTTAACCATAATGGAGTTATTGATAGTAACGTACTTAGTCTAAGTGACAGAAATTATTACGAAAATTGACGGCACACTTGAAAAGTGGCAATTCCCGCACAGATCGAATATTTGTATGGCCTACAGATAGTTGTTTCGGGTCTGATGTATGAGAATTTACATGCTCTTGAAAACACCCACGATTAACAGTAAAGGAGTAATTTTCAATATGGGGCAATGTTTTCTATGTAAATAAGACAATATCCCAACATTTTTACTAAAACATTTCGAATATTCGTGTCAACCGCGCTTTAAATCGAATATGCAATTGTTATTGGGTTTTCTCGTTTATAACACTATTTAATATTGATATTTCAAAAATCCTTCTCCAACAAAATTCTCACGTTTCGAATGTAAACTTAAACCATAATCGACTTTTATTTTATCGATAAAATCACCATCTAAAGTATTTCGCCCATCCCTATCACCTTTGTAACTGCCTCACGCCGAGCCAAAACTACGTTTATTATAACGCGGCAATTTAGAACACAAAGCAGGATCACGATTCTATGTGTGCTTAGTCGCTTAGCGGTTCTATCATTGTTATTTCGGTCACGGATTTGTCGTGTGTCCCTAACGCCATTCTCCTAATGGGAACGGAATGTATGATTGAATCTTTGTTGGTCATTGGGTTTTGCTGTATCATGACCTTTGTTGTAGTTATGTGAGCCTGGTACTTTTATGTCGATACTAGCTGCTGTTAACGACTTTGCTTGTGTGAAAGTAGATTTTGTTTTTTCATGTGGAAGATACTTCCATGGCACATTTCTTTTCTATGTGTAATGTTCTAAGACAAGGTCTCCCGTGTACCAAATTTCATCACAATTCAATAAGCCGTCTGATCGTAAAGAAGTAAGAGATATATACAAAGAGACATCCAAAAGCTTTGGCACTTAATTATTTTTACACAAAAACATAAAGCAGTGAAAATACATATATTTTTATTTTTTTGGCATTTTAAGAAAAGGGTGGATGACGTGGTTTCTTTTTTTATTTATTCGTGTTTTAACTAAAAGGTGGTTGTCGTCGTGAATGTAAGCAAATGTTACTAATATATTAAAAATGATGCAAAAAACGTCTGTTCAGTTCTTTCATTCTTTTTTCGCAATCTGATCTATGAAAAAACCGAAAAAGATTGCCAATAATAACTATAGGTTTTGTAGCTTTTTTATGATGTAAGAACTGTTTTCTTTTCAAGGTTTATCAATTACTTTGATTTTCATAAATTCACTACTTTTTCTGAGAACTTTCTAAAGGAATTCAGCATGGGGGGAGGCAGTGTGTTTAGTACGAGCTTTTTGTAAGTTAATGCGATCGATTACGTTTATGACATTCGGCGCTCCGATTGGCCCACTTCAAGACATTAACCAATCAGTGTGCTGAGTGTGAGTTGTTTTTACATTAACGTGATCGAAACGTTTAGCGCGTTTGGCTCTCTGATTGGTTAAAAAACTTGGAGCGGACCAATAGGAGCGCCGAACGTCAAAAAAGCCGATTATTTTAGCGTAAAACAAACTCACACTCGGGCACTAACTTGCAAAACTTGCTTCTCTTTGGTTTGAAAATCGAATTTTATTTTATCAGTACCTCTAACGGCTGATTTTCCTCAAAAACTCACTAGTAAGGAAAATGTATTGGCTTATTCATTTTCCAAGGTAAATATCAAAAGCCAATAGGGTAAACAGAAAGTTAATAACGTCCAACTCCCGATGGAGTGGTCAGATATGAGCTTTGCTTTCTGCATTGTTCGTAAAACAAAATTATAAATCATATTGCTCATGTTTTAACCAACTTTAAAACGAGTATATGTTCTAATATATGTTTTTATGTATATATTTACCGATCTATCTGAAAATAGTTCCAAAATCGATATATTCTGGTCTGGTGGTTTTTTTTTTGCCTGGAAAAATATCCTTTCACATAAAAAAATACAAAATGAAATATACCAGAACACTATAAAAGAAACAGAAAGACAGAGTTATTATACGTGTAAAAGCTCGATTATCCCATTCAAAAGTGTTGAAGATCTGGTCAAAAACTTCAGAGGTATACAATTGAATTGTATCTAGATTATATGAAAGCAATCACACAACGCCATATAGTTCCAAACTAAGCGGAGATTGTGCTTTGAGTACTAGACAACGGATAAACATAGATAAAAATTAATAGTTGTCCTACATAAATCGGCTAGACCAATTTGGCTAAATTTAGTCTTCAAATATTCGAGATAGTCTATGGAAAATTGAAACGGCAAGAAAATAAAAATGATCGTACTCATCACACAAACATTATGTATGTCTTTAATGGGAACATCCAGGGTAACAGGACTACGAAATACCGGACTAACAAGTCAATCAAAAGTTGGGAAAATTCTAGGCAGACGGATTAAAACTAATGACTCAAGTATTTCCAGCCAATTCGAACTAACAGCCTATTTGTAGTCGTAATTGTCGTCATAATAACAAACAGCGACATTTAATCACTATTTACTAACAAACAGTTTAGGGACACGGACAAATGACGAACATAACGCCAATTGGAAAGTGAAATCTGTTACTGTAATAGCTTTGTTAACTTATTAGTTTAATGGCTGTTTTCTGAGCGGTCCGTTTTGTAAGACTTAGTTGGCTATTACTTGTTTTTTTTTTATTGATTATAGGTTCGCGCTTGACCGCTAAAAACGTTTTTAATTATTTTCTTTTTCTTCCACCTTTTATTGACCATGATGTAGATTAAATCTTGCGTGTCATTTTGGAGGTCATATTGGGTCCCAAAAATCTTATACAAAACTGTATTCTACATACCTATCTGTAACGATGTTAAAAAAAAATGTTTGAGATTAGCATGAATATGACTCACAGTTTCCTTGCATGTTTGAATCAGAAATGAAGATATCCGCAAGAAATTTAAGGTTATCAACATACTTAACTCAAGAGCAACTTAAGTAGGAGTGGACAGTGGCTTAAGGATCTGAGTAATGCCCGCGTACCAGAAGATGCAGCTTCGGAAGACCACCAGGTACAGGTAGACTGATGACACTTGGATGCTATGGATGTGAGACGCATAAGACCGTTCGTTACCCAACGGACTGTGTCTGTGTCCCATTGTGGGCATTCTTCGGCTGAGGTGATGACGATACGTTACTAAAATGTAACTCTAGAAATACTACAGTGACAGGTGCAAAGTGTATTTTTTCTTTTCTTTTCTCTTCTACTCTAGTGTAACTATTATTCTCTTAAACTTCCTCATTTTTTGCGCTTTTGAAAAGCGAACAAATATAGGTAATATTGTGGAGTATGATATTTTAATATATCAGAAAATTTCAAAATTATTATTAACTGTTTTCAGTTTTCTCCCATCAATTTTATCCTTGCTTTTATTTACTTAGAAAAAAAAACAACTTTCCTTAACCCGTCACGTGTTAATTGAAACTCTTTCCTCAAAAGTAAATTTGATATTCTCCATAGATCCCAAAAATGGAAATAGGACAGAATCTAATATTCGATGGGAGTACACTTCAAACAAATTCTATTCAGGTTATCCTTTAAAGATAATCTCCACTCAAAATTTATTATCATAAAGAATCAGATTATGTTAATGAAAATCGGATACGATTATTAAATAATACTTTTATTCGTAAACAACATTATTTTGTCAAACAATCTAACTTTAAATTATTCTGTAAGACGGTTGTTATAATGAAGCTTGTTCAGGTTAGGCCACTTTGAATCGGAATTCCATCCTGTGGTCCCGAAATAAGATGATTTACATTTCTTGTGGGTGTAGTACCGGTCTACGAGAAATGGGAGGATTTTTTCAAGATTTGTTCTTGGAATAAGGGTATGGTAAGACTAAAATGCTCGAAAATAATGAGCCGTCATATACAACAGGGACTTCCTGAAAATAGTATGTACATAATCAGCTACTTAATCGATTTAAGCTATTTCTAGAATATGTCCTAAAAAATCAAGAATCCAAAATAATTAAGTATCTATTTAAATTAATTGTTGATAAATCTTTATGGCTTCACTGACGTGTTTGTGTGTGTATGTGTTGATATCACGCTATTCATGTCAATGTTTGACATTAACACACTACATTGGTAGTGTGTTCACGTCAATGTTCCCAATGTAAAATTGTAATGGGATCGTGTCAGAATGACGATATGATAAAAATGGACGACTGGTCTCAGAATACATAATTTTATGTTTCTTAATTTTTTACGAATTTATAATAAAATATTGAGTCCAAAAAGAAAATCTGGCATAACTAACATCAAAACTCATAAATCATACACACTTAACAATTCTACATTAAAACATGTTATTCTACTTCGTTATAAAGTGCGTTTTCAAAGAAACGCGTTGGACTAAGCGAATTAATATTAATGAACGGAAAATAGCCTAGAGGCTCGGTTGGGGCAACGGATTCGAATCAGAGACCCTTGTAGCTTGACCCTTTTGTAAGTGAGCCTACTCCTAGCACTGTTTACAATAAGATTTTTATACATTTATGAACACAATGGGAGCTATGAAGGATTTGAAGAACCTTTTCTTCTTTAACGTTAGGAAAATCTCTTCGAAATCATAAGAGTCCGTTTCGATAAAGGCCAGGTTTTTCGCAGTCCACAAATATAAAAACTTAGTAAAAGAAGGTCTGGACATTAAAAAGAAGTACAAAATCATTTTTTTGGTGCTGGACGTGCTGTCCTTCAACATCAGGGACTTACATGAGCAGCCGCCATGGCTGCTCATGTATGCAGACGACATCGCGCTGGCGGACTCGGACAGTGGGCGCTTGGTTCGACGTGTGACAGCGTGGAAGGAATCGCTGGAAAACGGCGGTCTGAAAATTAATGCGGCGAAGACCGAGTACTTGGCCTGTAACAGAACAAACGCTGCTCCTGTTCGCATTGGCGAAGACACAGTCGAGCGCACGGAACAGGTCAGGTACTTGGGATCGGTGCTCCACGAGTCCGGGGATGTTGATTGCGACGTCGAGTCACGTATCTCGGCGGCCTGGGCGAAATGGCGTGAGGTGGCGGGGGTTATCTGTGACCCCAAAATGCCGGTTAAGCTCAAAGGACAGGTCTATAAGACCATCATTAGGCCTGTCCTTTTGTATGGCAGTGAAGCGTGGCCTGTACTTGAGCGGCACAAGCAGAGCCTGCGTGTCACGGAAATGAACATGCTGCGCTGGATGTCGGGAGTTTCGCGGAAAGACCGCATTAAAAACTCCCGCATCCGGGGCAGCCTTCAGGTCCGTGACATAGCGGATAAACTGCAGGAGGGTCGCCTACGCTGGTATGGCCACGTATTACGAAAACCGGCAGACTACGTTGGTAACAGATGCCTCGCCATGCCGCCTCCGCCGGGACCCGGAAAACGAGGAAGGCCTAAGAGGCGTTGGATCGACGTCGTAAGGGACGATATGCGTGCCAATGGGCTTACGGCAAAGGACGCGAAAGACCGAGCGAAGTGGAGGCGTTTAAGTCGGAAAGCGGACCCCGGGCACCGAGGTGAAAGCCAAGGAAGCAACCGGGACTAACGCTGTGATGATGATGATGACAAAATCATTTTTTTATCTTCGAAAGGTAAATGAAGACAAACTGAGTGGTTAAGAGTTTAGGTTACAATTCTATTATGAAAAACGATTATAATTTAGGTATCTTCAAGTCTAGAGTGTATGGGCTCTTAATAAACTAGCGCGCCTCACCATCAACGATTGTATCACTGCCTACCACCAGGTTGGATCGCAGTCAAGCACTGAGATATATACTGGAGCTTGATTGTGATGGAATAGTTAATGGTGACTAGTTTATTAAGAGCTTATTGACTCTAGATTTGAAGACACCTAAAATAATCGGACGGGAAGGCCGCAGCAGGCAAATTGTTCTAGTCCTTCGATGATGATAATATAAATAAAAAACTATAAAATTATAAATTAAAATTAAAAGCTACTTAAAGTAGCATGTTATTATTACTGAGTGACATCAACATAATTATACTCTCTGCTTTCACACAGACAAAGCCGCAGTCAGAAGCTAGTCTATACTAATATGAAAAAGAAAATAGATTTGAATTATTGTTTTTTGAAATGTATAAACATCAAAAAAATCAGGGCCGGTTTTAAAAATTATTCCATTATCAGAAAATGTGTAAATCCAAAACTCGACTATTTTTTTTTTATCTATAAACCGTGAATCAAAACATTAGAGGTCACTTTGAAAGAGAAAATCTTTATTTCCAAGAACCAATTAGGTTTCCCCCACATTTTTTCCTTCTTGATTCCCAGGAATTCTTAGGTTTCATTTGTTTTTAATCCAAACATTCGATGTTTACAGTAGTATCCAATGATGCCTTCGTTATTTACGTTCATGTTATTTGTTTTGTTCATTAACGGAATCGAATAATGAAAATGTTACGCTGTTTACTGTTTGATATTCTTCATAGTTTACAAATAAGTTGTCGGATTTCCAGTTACCAAATCTTGTTGTTGTTTTTTCTTTTGACTCCATTGGACTGTTTTTAGTCCCGACAGGTCCAATCAAATCTGTGTGATTCTTTCATCAAAAGACCACCCTACATGAAGTACGTGCGTGTGCCGTTTGCGGCGGTCCCCGTAGCGAAAACCGGATTATTACCTGCACAGTGCTGCTAGTTTAACTTCAACAGTGTGCATGTAGTCATATCGAAGGAGAACTTTATTGTATGACTACGTAGTAAAAGAGGCGCGGGGCTGCCCGCGACATATGATTACGCGGCTAGCCCGGATGACGTACTTTTGTATGGGACCGGGCAGGCTCCGGCTTTACGAAGAGTTGGCTCTAAGACACAAATCTGTACCGTCGACATATGATTCGGTAATGACTCATTTGCTGCATAGACTTTAAAAGAGACTTGGTGTTTCTTCTCAGATAAGAGAAATAATAAATAATGTGTAAGTGTTTTTTTTTAACCAATATTAAAATCAAAATCATTTACCTTTACAAAAGTGTATGTAATAGAACAATTTTCTTCGAATAACTTCGGAGGCTAACTTTTCATGATCTTTTTAGAGATTAATGAAACCGTTAACTATTAATTTGGATATATTGTTAAAATTCTTAGAAATTATGGAAGGTTGACTCAAAGTATTGGGCTTTGGTAACATTGTCGATAATGACAAAATTATAGGCGTTTGATCTTTCGATTTCTGTTTACTTTGTACGAAGGCCAGTGGAACTTTAAGAGCTGCCTACCTGAGGTACGTTTTCATACAAACGCTTTAATGTGATTATGATGTTATAACAGTCTCTCTTCTGATATTTTGGGTACAAGATATCTTGTTGATATTATCTAGGCTTCTATAAAAAACAAAACAAAAATTTGTGTAAGAGTAATCCAGTAAAGACATATGAAAATCTGCCATTTTGCCTTAACTTTGACTCATCATAATGTAATCCTATATTAAAAATAAAAAAGTACTTCCATAGAAACCTTACGCATTTAAACTACATTCTAAATGATACAATACTTTTTTTTTCAAAAATCTTTAAGGGTTTAATAAAAATACGTATTTCCTGGAACAAATTTTGTGAAACATTCGAGTAAATCCAAAATGCCAACAGAGTTTTCAGGTGATATTTCTCTTTTTTCGCATTACTTTTACATCAAACATCACTTTTGTTACATTAAAAGATGCTACAAGCTTTTAGGCTATGCGTGACGTGGACGATAGGCGAGTGGGGAACGCTCACCTTAATAAACTAGTTTCAATCTCAAATAATCTGAAATTTGAAAACATGTTTTCCATTTTATCGACCGCGTCTGTTATTGATAGGAATCAAATGAAATTTCAGAACCTTTGAACTGTTCATTTTAGGCTACCGTTTGTGTTTAAGAAATTTTGAATGGAAATGGATTTCTATAGAAAGGTAAAGGCAAACCAGGGCTACTACATATTTTTAGTAGGATATCACCAGACAGCGTCTCCTGTGCCAGCGTATTAAGAGGAAGTATCAAACTATTATTGACCAAATTCCACCTGTGGTCTTCCACAATTACCTTTTGCGATCTGACGTGGTAGCTCTCAAAGAATTCCGTAAGCAAGACAGGCATCGGTTTTATTGGACTTTTTTGTCTGTAACTCGGACTACTCTTAGATTGGCAGAGCATCGCCGGGATCGGCAGCGGTTATCTCTCACGCCGGGCCTTAGTACAAGCCATGATATGGGGCCAAGCAGTCAGCTCCTTCTGCGAAGCAGTAATGTTTGCAAAGGAGGATGCCGGCCGCATGGGGCAGTAGCGCTCACGCCCCAGCCACCGGGATTCGGATTCTGATCACGATTTCCGTCTTGACTTAGACTTCATTGCCGTCCGATCGCTTGTAACCGTTCGGACCGAGCCCAAGTTGCCGACGCGGCGACAGCGCGATTTGTTTCTGCACACTTCAAGAACTTGTCAGCAAGATCGAAGCCTATTGGGGCCAAGGGTCTGCTTCTGAAAAGAAGGCTCGGCCCTGGTATGAGATGCAACAAAGGAACGAGACGGGGAAGTTAATAAAAGTCTGACACCATCTCTTGCTCCACCCAAGAGCGATAGATATCAATGGATGACTCACCCCACCGAAAAAAAAAACGAATGTTAGATTACAATCTATTTTATTTTATTGCTATTTGTCACTACTATTGCAGAATATCAAATTATATAGCCACATTACACATTATACTGGCTTCAAACTTGAATAAAGGCTAATGGTCCGACCGCGCCTGCATCATACATGTTAATAGAAGCTGAAATAGCTAGTACAGTTCACATTGTTATAATATACCTACATAAAACACATCAAAATTCTCGAGAAATACATTGCTCAATGTCTCTTATCATTTGCGGTACTTATAGTTGATGCATTTTACGTGGTCATTGTAATTTAAACCTTATTTCAATGTCATAAATATCACAAATGTTTTACATCGACCATACGGGCGCTTGCGACTTTTATAAGTAGGGGTATCTCTCAGCGCGGTCTATTAGTGTTTGCATGTAGAGTAGTTATGGGCTGTTCGAGTAATTATATCAATTTGTTTCTCCTATGTCAGGAATACGAGTAACATGGCATATTGTACTATTTGCAGGAACTAGTAATGGATTCTGAGTTAGGATGTACATGGTAGATAATTAATTTAGTTTAATTGACTGGTTTCAGTAGGTTTTGCATTTCATGGCCAAGTTATAAAAATGTATCACTTCAAGATATGGCCAAGTAAAGTCCCATCGGATGCCAGGGGGGCATTGACCCCCTTTCATAAAATAAACAAATAAATGACAAAAAAATACGTAAAAAAAATTTCACTAAATTTTTCATAGAAAAATAAATAAATATTAAAAACCAAAATTTATGGTAAAAAGTGTGAAAAAAACGACAATTAAGAATTTTTCAAGGTCAGCAAGGTCGCCTAATCTAGTGCGTAGTAGGTACACATACCGATAAATATATCGATAAATACAGAGAAATATAGAGAGCTTTATTTTATGACTATATTGTTTATAAAAATCATAATAAAAACAGCGTCTAAATGAGCAGTGTTTCCATTTCAGCAATAACACTAATTTGTTTAAGTACGTATCTACAATGTTAACGAAGTAATTTGCTAAGATAGATACCGTTGTAAATCATACGTTATGTTCAAACTTGAGGTCGGGATTAATATAGCCTTATGAGTGCCATATTAAAGTACTAGCTTTTGTCAGCGGCTTCGCCCGCATACATAAGATATAGCCTATGTCACTCAGGAGTAAAGCAGCTTTCTATTGTTGCTAAAATTTTTCCAATCGGACCATTAATTCCAGAGATTACCTCCTACAAACAAAAAAACAAAGAAACAAAAAAACAAACTTTACCTCTTTATTATATTAGTGTAGATAGTGTAGATTGTATTCAACACACGAGAATACTTTAAAGGATTACTAAAATTTTTAAGTAATTTATGTTTGTTTACTTTGATTAATTGTTACAATTTGTATTACCTACCACGTTTTAATTTATTGCTTTAGTTTTAAACTGAGTTTTCCGGAATATTGCCCTCAGGGGCACCGCGGAGAATATTTATGACAGAAAAAAGGTCATGCCACGTGTAATTGTCGCTGGATTTCATGTTCTGTACAGCACGTAAATTGTTAAAGCTACGTTTAACATTTTAAGTTTTTTCATTGTTTTAATAAAATGTCTTCTGCAGAATAAACATAGATCGCCACATGGGCTAGTGAACCCGGAGTGAAGAATCTACAGTTTTTTTTTTTTTATGGTAGGTAAAAATAATCGGATGACGAATCCCACTCTTGGGCGGAGCGGGAAATAGTGTCAGACTCTTACTGACTAAAGAACCTACCCCGTGCCTTCCTTGCCTTATTCCCAGAGCCCCGGTATAACGCTTTTACGGTGGATTAACACTGTAAAAGCGAGGTAACCATATATAATTATTGTAAATCTATACCTATAGTGATTGCAGTAGCACAAATTAGTCTTGACATCGAATGAAGTCAAAATTATTTGTCGTAGATAGGCCCCACAGAAAATCAACTAAGGAAATATTATAGCACTGGTTTTTGACAACCTGTCCATGTATACACACCTACTAACACCCCGGAAATCCACCTTGTTTATAAGCCATCTTTATTATTAATCAAGCATGGTACCAAGGTAGCATAGCATCAAGGCGTAATTTGCTTATGACGTTTAAGCCAAGAAGACTTCCGCTGTCGTTCAATGTATCTTCCACTATTATATTTGAAAGCAAACATCGTCATGGTTGATACAAGATCGGATCTTCATTATCCCAAGAAGAAACGAATAAGAAAAAAAAAGAATAATGTGGTAACCCAATTATCACCTATTGTGACACATGCCAAAAAGATCGGAATGAAAACCACCCAGTTATTTCGTTGAAATTCATAATACTGTTATTATTTTGAACAAACCATAGTACAAGGGTAGCATAGCATCAAGGTGTAATTTGCGTACGCCGTTTAAACTACGAAGACTTATACTGTCGCTCATTGAAATTGCGTCTTTCACTATCATGTTTGAAAGTAAGCCTCAAAATGATTAGCCTGAAGAAATGCAACTCGATTGGGCTTGTGCTTTATTGTTGCTACCATATAACGTGGTAAGCTAATTATCACCTATTGACCAATCTTTCAAAAATACTGGAAAACAAACTACCTAGCAATCTCTTTGAAACTCATAAGCTATCATTATTTTTTAAAAGGCATAATACCAGGAAATCATAGCATTACAGTGTCATTTGCGTACATTGATTAAACCACGTAGACTTACGCTGTCGCGTCTGTCGCTAAATGTAACTGTGTCTCTACTACCATATTTGAAAGTAACATCAAGATTGGCAAAAGATTGTATATACCATCATGATCATAAACCAAAAAGAAACGAATAAGAAGAAAACAAACAAGTACTTCCAAATAACGTAGAAGCTAATTATCAGCTATTGTCACATCTATCAAAAATACTGGAAGACAAACCACCTAGCAATCTCGTTGAAACTCATAAGCTATCATTATTTTTAACAAAGCATAGTACCAGGATAGCATAGCATTACGGTGTCATTTGCGTACGTTGATTAAGCCACGGGGACTTACGCTGTCGCTCATTGTTACTGCGTCTTCTACTATCATATATCAGAGAAAGCATTATTTATTCCTGACATGCTGTGACATGCGTAACGTAACACTTTCATGAGTGGTGGGTGGTGGATTGCGCTTACTTAGTTGGTGGATAGGGTAAGCTTACTCAAGTCGTAGTCCCTAAAGGAAAATTACTCTTCTAGGGTAATTTAAATTAAACCTTTTTTTGCGTCTTCGTAATTTTTATTTATTAGTCCATTCTCCAGCAATCACAAAATATAATCATTTTATATTAAAGTAGCAATATTTTAACGCCTTTTGTAGGAGGGTAATCTTCAAATGGCTTGTCTCATGCTGGGTGGAGTTAGAGTAAATGTCAGACTTTAGCTGACAAAAACCCACTCCTATGGCCCTTCTTTATCTCCTTTAAAGAGTTATGGGGTTCACTTTCACCCTCCCACTTCGCCCTAGAGATGTAGAAGTCATTGGATGATCATCATCATCCTACCCTTATCCCATATTACTTGGGGTCGGCGCAACATGTTTTTTTCTTCCACTCTGTCCTGTCACCCGTCACACTATCACTAACTCCCTTTTCTTTCATATCACTTCTCACACAATCCATCCATCTCTTCTTCGGCCTCCCTCTTCCTCTCCATCCATCTACGTGTAAATTCAAAACTCTTTTCGTAACATGCGTTTCATCTCTCCTCTTTATATGGCCATACCAAGACAAACGACCTTTCAACTTTTCAGTCACTGGCGCCACTTTTAGACTTCCTCTAATATACTCATTTCTTACTTTATCCATTCGCGTCACACCACACATCCATCTCAACTTCAAAAGAAGTCATTGGATGATATTCTACCAAAAAAAGCACAACTGGCAGTCGCAGTCTCATTGAAAGGGGTATCGGAGATAGAGCTAAGAATTTTATCGTAGTATTGCTGAGGTATCGGCGAAACTTGATAAGGCTGAATTTACCGTAAAAACAATTATAATTTCATACATCCGCATATCTACACTAATATAATAAAGAGGTAAAGTTTGTTTTTTTGTTTCTTTGTTTTTTTGTTTGTAAGAGGTACTCTCTGGAACTACTGGTCCGATCGAAAAAATTTTAGCAACAATAGAAAGCTGCTTTACTCCTGAGTGACATAGGTTATATTTTATGTACGCGGGCGAAGCCGCTTACAAAAGCTAGTTAAAAAATAAACTGTATTCTGTATAAAAAGCCAAATACTTTCTAAAAAAGACACTGGCTAAATGCAAAAACCGTACGAAGATACAAGAAAAAAAACTGTGTATAATGTACAATACACGTCATCAAGAGAAAATAATATGAAAGAAAACCTGGTCTCACATTTTTATTACACACTGTATTCGAACAGAAGCAAGTAACAAAAATCGAAGCCCACACAGAAGAATAAAGCTAAAAGGTTTTTATTTTACATCCGATCATCAAAAAAGGAAACATTCGTTTCAATGAGTAGTAACTCTTTCGGCGTAATCCTCTTTACTTCGTCAATACGTGGCCATGTTTCTTTGCATAAAGTATCTACATTAAGAGCTTACTAATGATTCTCTGTAGAGATACTAAAAGATTCGAACGAGCTACTAATTAGCAGATACATTTCGCTTGCGGGTACGTGTCCCATTTCTATTAGTGATCTTCCTTTATAGAGTACTGTACTAATAAAATGAGAAATAGAACTTTGCAGCTTCGCTTTTAAATACTTGTAACTAGACTGGTCATTTTTCTGAAGGAAGAATTTATATGAAATTGGAAATACGAGTTACTAAATTTTTAATTTTTGTATAAAACATTTTAGATTTAAAATTAGATTTAGGGAGGCTGATGAAGAGATGGATAGGTTGTGTGAGGAGTAATATTAAAGAAAATAGAGTTAGTGATAGTGTGATGGGTGACAGAACGGAGTAGAATAAAAATGATGCGCTGACCCCAAATAATTAATACGTTTCAATTGTTATCAAGATAAAGTAAAAGATAAAGTATTATGCAAAAAAAAACTACTTTTAAAATCAATTAATGAAACTTCATTAATATTCAAACAAAATGAAGTCCACTGGTTTTTTTTTATTATTAACCACTATATGACTTGATGGTCAGTCGCTCCATATAAAAATACTGATAAAAGGCTGCATCTGGTTTAACTGAAAACATACAAATCTGTAGGCAGCATATCGTTAAAAAATCTAGTACAGCATAACATCAGTCTTATAATGTTCTCACTGTTTGCTGGGACTCACGCGTCCTCTCTAAGAGAGAAAATGGGTTATAATCCTGGTGCCTAGTGTGGCTTGGTGGATGTCACATCTTCAAAGTTTTGTTTTTTTTATTGATTATAGGTTCGCGCTAGACCGCTGTTTCACCTGATGGAAAGCAACTATGCCGTCGACGATGGAGCGCGCTTACCCAGATTTAATCTATTCGCTCTTAATTTAAAGTTTCGTAATTTCTCTGGCTCTCAAAACGATGAAGGAAAACGTCGTGAGGAAACTGGCATGTCTAATATACCTATGAGCTTTTAAATAGAGCGTCACACTATCTAGTGTTTGTTCCACATGTTTGTGCCGGCAATTTACATTAATACATTTCAATTTCTTAGATTGCTTTGTTAGATAGTCGATAGTGTCTATTAGTTGGTTTCCCTAGAGTGGGCTCGACGCTGATGTGGATCAAGTATGGATAAGGCCAGTGGCGTAGCTAGTCCCACAGGAGCCCCGTATCAAAAGTCCTTTTAGGGACCCCGTATAAAAAAAAAAAAGTATTTTCATTATATTAGTAACTAGCTTCTGTCAGCGGCTTCGCCCGCGTACATAAAATATAGCCTATGACACTCAGGAGTAAAGCAGCTTTCTATTGTTGCTAAATTTTTTCAATCGGACCATTAGTCAAAATCAAAATCAAAAAGGTTTTTATTTCATATAGGCCTACAAGGGCACTTATAAAACGTCAGAAGCTAGTGCACGGTTCCAAGAGTAGTAGTTCCAGAGATTACCTCCTACAAACAAAAAAACAAACTTTATCTCTTTATTATTATATTAGTGTAGACTAGTGTAGATAAAAATACGTTTTTTACGGTTGTGGATAACATGTTGCGAATTTTTGCCTAGGTCGGGGCCCCTGTACCGCGGGGGCCCAGTATAATTGTTACGGCAGATACGGCGGTAGCTACGCCCCTGGGTAAGGCACAGAAGAGCGTGCGAAAGCGACACACGTTTTTAAGTTGTTACGTTTTAACAACATTTTTTTTTTATGGGTACGCGCTTGACCGCTATCTCACCTGATTGAAAGCGACGATGCGGTCGATGATAGAATCCGCTTACCCAGAAGTAACCTATACTTAAACTCTTGACTTAAAGATTTCCGGATTGTAGCCATCAGAAAACAGAGACTCCCGAAAGGAATTCCACTCCTTAGCTGAACGCAAAATGGATGTGTTCCCAAAACGTTTTGTACGTATGTGGGATGTCCACCATGTACCATGGTCCAATGATAGAACGGGCTAGGCGGAATTAAATTATGCAATTCCGACGCACACTCGTGGAAATGCACCCGGTAGAAAAACCTGCCCAGACGTACGTGCTTGCATTTACCAGATAAGCCTGTCACACCATATTTATAATAATTCTATTGCAATCAAGCTGTAAAGAAAGCGACATGAACAGTATTAACAATAAAGATGACATTCCTGGTATTTTAAATCCTTATTTATTGGAAATTTTTTAGCGCCGCCAATCGTTGTCGATCGGCAGGAACCAATGTTACGTTGTTTTTAACATAATATTACAAAAAAAACCTCATATTTATGATCATGGTATAAGCTGGAAAGTACACGCGTACTAGTATATAATACTTATATTAAATTCGAATTTTAGAAGAAAAAGTACTTTATTTTAATTTTTTTCTTTACAAATCGATGGTGTTTTATGTACCTACCGTATCGACGGTCGACGGGATTAAAACGATCAAAATCTAGTGAAAAATATTCCCATTGCTGGGAACCAGGTCTTCTCTCCGCCTTTTGGGGCCAAGGGTTGATGTGAAAGTGGATCATCGGGGCCCTTGAACTAAGACAGGAAATGACGGTGGGTCGTTGGGCCCACCATACAAAGAAGGTCTTCTCTCTAGAAGAAAGAACGGCCCATAATCCTCTACGTGGGCCTAGCGGGTTTGTATTTAATACCAACGAGTATCTGTTACGAAATCTTATATTTCATATTCCGTTTCAGTTATTAAACGAAATAAAAATTAACTGTTCAAAGGCACAGCCTCGTAGGCTGTTTCTTTGAACAGAATAATATTATTTTATTAGTACCATTTTTCTTTACACAGACCATGCCTCTCGAGGTTTCAAACATTAATGTTATTGCTTTTACAAAGTATGGACTAAAATAATAAACTCCTAATAGCTGAGACGTAGGTAATAATTCTATTGAACCAAAATGTTATTTTCATAAATAATTCTTTCAGATTTTATGAAGGTATTTGAAAGAAAGACCATGTTAAAATCTTTTTTTATTAATTAATTTTGTTGAATCATACCACATAGTTAGTTTGCTTGATTGTGTTATGTGTGTGTTAGGTTCAAAAAGAGCAATTTTTCACAGGAGGAAAATCTAACTACTTGTTCCGCTCTATGCTCATGTCAAATTTTTACCAACTAAAATGCATCTGTGTTCCTTCAGTGGCCCTTGCCTTACAGAGGCACGGTAAATCTTTATTTTTTAAGGTGGTAAATCATCCAATGCCTTTTTCTGCTCTTGATGTATGTATAAGACTGCACGATCGCACAATCCCCGCGTGGGGACACCATAAGTAGGACAGGAGCCACTACAAGGTGGCCCGGTCTGCTCCAGTTTTGGAATTAGACTTGAAAAACGCTACACGAAGTTCCAGCACCTGTCGAAGACGAGTCACAGATCATCAGATCATCGCCCGGACGCCAATGTGAACCCTAATATCGTTATTTGAGATCTCTATGGAGGCGTATAGCGAGGGCTATGAAAACGAATCGTTTAGCTTGGCTTTGTTGGCATGCGCAACACCATCTCAAAATTTCGCAGTCTGAAGACCAATTTAAGTCTGAATTAAATAAAAAAAAATATTTATTTATTTAACTATTTATGTACACACAAGAACAAAAGAAGAGGACAAGGAAACAGAAAAGTAGGTACAGAGGTAATGCTTATTTCAAAAGAAATCTCTTCCAATATACCTTATTTCAGAAAAAACAGCCGATAAAAGTTGTAAGTAACAAGAATTTAACTTATAACTAATGTTAGTAATATAACAATAATAATAAAAGTCTAACCACCCCATCTTCCCCTTCACAGTAAGTAGTAAGCTGTGGCAGCAGTAGTAGCTAACGTTATTATCCACATTTAACCTAAATGCAAAAACTGAGCGAAACAAAACAATAATTACATCTCTTCTATAAAATAATACTCTGAATGTAACATGCATTACTCGGGGTTTGTTTCAATTTATTTAAACTTATGAAAACCTCATCTATTTTGTTTTATTATATAAGCTAGTGCTTGACTGTGATCCAACCTGATGATAAGCAGTGATGCAATGGATCATGATAAAGTGCACTAACTTATTAAAAGCATAGGCTTTTAATAAGTTAGTGCACTTAATAATCTAACTTATTAAAAGCATAGGCTTTTAATAAGTTAGATTATAATTTAGGTGTCTTCAAGAAAGAAGAGAGAATAGTCTCTCTAGCCTTGAAGACACCTAAATTATAATCGGACGGGAAATCCAGCCAAACTTCAAGAACACAACTTTATGACTCCAGAAGGTGCTTTGACCACTTCAAAGCCAAACTATAAATTTCGTTTCCTTCCTAATAACTATTTCCTCATAATTAAATTAAGTTGCAGTCACAAAGTTTCTGATTAAATTTTAAGTTAATTATTAAGCTAGAAATAGAGTCTTATTAGTCAAAGTAGAAACTTCTATTTCAACTAACTTGAAGTTAAGAGGATTCTAAGTGAATATTTTTTTAATTAGGTATGCGTTTTTCCAAGTGCTAGTGTGATAGAGAATCTAATGTATTCATCGATATATAAATGTACTAGCTTTTGTCAGCGGCTTCGCCCGCGTACATAAAATATAGCTTATGTCACTCAGGAGTAAAGCAGCTTTCTATTGTTGCTAATTTTTTTCCAATCGGACCACTAGTTCCAGAGATTACCTCCTACAAACAAAAAAAAAAATAAAAAAAACAAACTTTACCTCTTTATTATATTAGTGTAGATAATATAATAATATATAGTGTAGATTACGCACTGGATTAGGCGTAGGCACCGTACGGTTACTTTATTTGGCTTCGGTGATCTGAAAGCAAAGTTTACATTGATGACATTAATGCAGTTTTGACTTTCGTCTGAGAGCGCTGTAAGTTTTGTTAGATATTTTGGACGTTCATGGGCATTTTGGAATTTTTCACAATTACCATCGCTAATAGATTATCAGTTTGTATTGCTCGAAGAGCCTGACGTGAAGGTATTCAATGAGAAAGTCATTGTTAATTTCCTCCGTATCTTAAATCATCTCCGCTCAGCTCCCTCCGCTCAGCACAGCCTTACTTGTACAATTCTGTATCTACATTTATGTGTTATCTTCACAAATGCGTGTGACACTTGTGTAATCTAATTGACCGAATTTGTCTTACAATTGAAATTAATACGTGTCATTGTTCTGTCAGCGACGATGTTAATATACATAATCTCATATTCGAAACGTGTGTTTAATAATATATTTAGCTGTTTATGTACACAAAGTTTGTTTATTAAATTGTAAGTATAGATAGACGTATGACATAAATGGGAAAGAAAGTGTATCGTTTACATTACTCGTAGTAATGAAAAGTAGTCACCTTAATAGGTACATCCACCGAAATGTATAAAAATTGGCAGCCTTCATGTCATTATCATTCGATACCACAAGAAAAAAAACTCACGTAATAAAATTTTCGTACAAACAAACTTATAATAAAGATGTAATTAGTTCAATTACAATTACTATTTTTCACAGCTTTTTTATGGTAGGTAAAAATCATCCATTGACGAATTCGCTCAGGATTCTTCATTGGCCGTCGACAACTGTACTTGGTCTGGGCGGTTACCAGATGATTTGACGATGAGCTACCATGGCGTCTACCAAGGCCCGGCGGCCCAAGCGGGGCACACCTCGACCGTGTGCTCCACCGTGTCCTCCGGGTGGCCCACACAGTGGCGACACCCGGGCGTGTCTTCCGCACAAATCCGATGCAGATATCTCCCAAATCTACCATGTACGGTGAGGACCTGCGTCATGCGGAAAGTGAGAACGCTGTGAGGTCTTTCCAGCCACGCCTCAAAGAGGGGACTTACCGTATATTTTTCACAGCTTCGAGGGACTGCAAACCATAACCAACTAAAATACATACGAGCTTGCCTAAGATAAAGTGGTCTTGACAGACATACAGGCAACAAAGTGATCCTATAAGAATTACGGAACCTTAAAAAACAAGGAGAACTGCTCTTTCAAATCCCATTCAACCAATAAAAGGCTCCTACAAGCCCTAAAGATATAGGTACAGAGCACTCCTATATCTGCCATTCCCAGCTGTATTTCTAAACTGAATAAATTACGTATTGACCTAATTTCAACTCATTCAAATGTTATTTGCAAAATGGATTTTATGCTGAGAAAAGCGAGTGGCAATATTGGTAAACAGATTATTATATCTTTCTGTGTGGAAAATAGAAGAAAGTTTGTATTCATTTACTAAACATTATTTATTATGCAACACATAATTACATTTATATATGTATACTAACGACCCTATTACTAATCCTAGTAATAGGGTCGTTAGTATACATATATAAATGTAGTACCTGGTATCTATCCAGATACCAGGTACTAATATTGAATATATTATGCTTGTATTATACACATAAACCTTCCTCTTGAATCACTCTATCTATTAAAATAAACCGCACCAAAATCCGTTGCGTACTTTTAAAGATTTAAGCATACATATGGACAGCAGTAAGCATCTTTGTTTTATACTATGTAATGATTATATTATAGGTATACTTAAACACCGTTAAATTTTGGTCGCTTTAATCCCGTGGAAAGTCGATCTGGTACATGAAACACTATCGATTTGTAAAGATAAAATTAAAAAATAAAGCACACTTTTTTTTTAATCTAAAATTATTTTTTGCGTATACAAAATTCATATTATTAAGTGAAGAACAGCTGAGCGGGTTCAATGGCCGTAGGTAGACGTCGGTCGATGCGTTCTAACTACCTACGGCCACTGTGCAAAAAATAGTTATACTTTAAAATACTATGTTGTTTTTTGAGCAAATTATGATGGAACGTATTCTACGATCAGAAAATTAGCTGATGATGATTAACACATCGTTTGGATCATGCCAATTTATTTTGACGGATAGTTTGGGTATGGCGCGTGTGTCAACGGAATTTTCTCCAAAATTGCTTAATTTTGATGAGAAGCAAAATCGTATGCTAGTAGCCAAAAAGCAATTCTGCCATCATGACCCATTCACTATTTTCAACATACCTGACTCCTTGCGACTTTTTCTTTTACCTCAAATTTAAAAAGCCCATGAAATAACGAAGATATGATAATGTAGGTGTCTTCAAGGCTAGAGTGAATAAACTAGTGCGACTCATCATTAAACATCGCATCACTGCTTACCGTCAGATGAGATCGCAATAAAGCACTAGTTTATAGCAATTTAAAAAAATAAATAAACAACGAAGATTTGCAACGATTGTGGAGATTAAGGCTGCATTGCAGAAGAAGCTCCAGGCAATACCTAAAGGACCGTTTTATAAATTTTCTGACCACTAAAAAAAATCTAGCACTATTGTATTGCACCAGAAGGGAATTACTTTGTAAGATTCAGCATAATTTTGAATGAATAAATTAATATTTTTTCATAAAAATTATAAATCACCTTTTTTGACCACACTGTGTATATGGAATTCCTAAAAATAATACAAAAAAAAAAAATATTTTTATTTTTAAGTCAAGAATGAATAGATTACTTCTAAGATAGCGTGCTTTATCGACGACCATCAGATGAGATAGATGCCAAACCTTTACGTAATAAAAAAAGATTATTGACAAAAAAAATATTGTTCGATGACTTTTTATTGTTTATTTGACATTATATAACACAGTTAACAAAGAAAACATCTCATTTTTAATTATGTATACATAAAAATAATATGGTCCAATATTTTAAAATACTTAATAATAAAAAAAAAAACTGCCACTGTTAAGATATTATATTTTGTTTACTTAAATTTTGTTTAATATTGCATGAATAGTATAATTATGTGATTAGCAAATTAGATACTCACTCATTTAATATTTCTACACCTGCAAAGGTAGTATATGTGATTCCGTCTAATATTAAGATCTAAATGTACCATGTACTCAGAAATAAACGATTCTATTCTATTCTAAAGGTTTTGGAAATCTCAGTTATTAAGAAATAGATAAGTAATCTTGTTCCATGAACTGTAATATTTGATTGAAACCTTGTCAAAATATTAATAAAAATTGCTCAATAGTTCAATAAAATATAATTGGCTTGTTAACATACGTATACGCTCGACACTTCATGCTCCAATTCCGAATACTGCTGAAGTTCTGAACATTGTGTGTCATATTTGTACACTTTTATAACTAACAAAACAACGTGTTCCTTGAAATCTATACATACACTTAAATACATATACAGGGTGACTGGTAATAAGTGACCGATATACATAATCATTACATAGTATAAAACAAAATCGCTAAGTTCCTATGTATGCTTAGATCTTTAAAACTAAGTAACGGATTTCAATGCGGTTTTTTATTAGATAGAGTGATTTAAGAGGAAGTTTTATATGTATAACACATGCATAATATCAACGTTGCACCCGTGCGAAGCTGGGGCGGGTCGCTAGTTATGTATATACCAGAAATGGACTAAGCGTTTTGCCTTGTCGTTTATACCGCGTACATCTAGGGACTGGAACAGTTTGCCAGCTGCGGTCTTTCCGTCTGATTATAATTTAGGTGTCTTCAATGCTAGAGTGAATATTTTCTTAATAAACAAGTGTGCCTCACCATCAACGATTGCATAACTGCCTACCATCAGGTGGGAAGGCAATCAAGCACTAGTATAGAGCGATTAAAAAAGATACCTAAACAAGTTTTCAATGAAAATATTTTTTTTCATAACAAGCTTTTATAGCGGTGGTCTATACTTATATAAATAAAACTCGTCAAGACGATTCACACGAGCCCAAACTCGACGTGGTTGTGCCGTTTAATTACAGAGTTCCTATGGCTACCTCGCGATTCCATCATCAGATCAGCTCCATGTCATCATAATATTGCATTGTCATCCGAACTAAACGTGTATACCAAATTTCAGCTCAATCGGAAACCGGGAAGTGGATCAAATTTAAGTTGCAAGATTTGATTACAGAACGACAGACAACGGGACAGGTGAAACTAAATAAAAGCTTGTAATAAAAGCTTGTAATATTTGATCGTATTCCAGATAACAAACAACTTTTACTATGGGACCAAAGCTTGAAATCGAAAGGGATTTCATTTCAGTGTTGTCTTTTTACCCCAAGAATTTACTGTTAGAGAATGCGTTTTTGCATAAAGCCCGCATAATAATACTACTGTACCTGAAGTTTTGGGCTTCAGGAAACTCAGAGCGATCTCCAGTCACCGTAGGCGTAGGTTTTTCGACGATGACCAATGGGTAGCTTGCCATCCGGTCTTCTTATAAGGATCAAACGCATCGACATATATCCTAGCGATAGACAAGCACGTTTATAGAAACTATTTGTCAAAACACTGAAAAGGTAATACAAAAGTCTGCTGCAAGCATTGCATAACATAGCATTGGTACTCTCATACAGTGTTAACGTCAAAACTGCACTAATGTCATCAATCGAAACGTGTATGGCCAGCAGACCACCTAAGTCAAGTAAAGTGACTGTATGGTACGCCTAATCTAGTGCGTAGTTCATCTACACTAATATAATAAAGAGGTAAAGTTTGTTTTTTTATTTTTTTTGTTTTGTAGGAGGTAATCTCTGGAACTAATGGTTCGATTGGAAAAAAATTAGCAACAATAGAAAGCTGCTTTACTCTTGAGTGACATAGGCTATAAATTAATTATTTATATAACATGGATGTTAACCGAGCTATCACTACAAGAAATTTTCAGCAGAAGCTAGTATGTTATATATGTATATCGATATACTCCTATTTCGTTGAAAGATCATCACAATCAATAACTTAAACACCTATTTCATTAAAAATCATTACAATCAACTTTGTTATCCCTTATTTTCCTAATCACTTAAACCCAAGCTTGGCCTGGATATTAGTAGCAATATTAATATCGACAATGGAGCCAGGAAATAATGTGAGGACCATCAAACGATGTGCCACTGAAGAGGTTTGGCCATATTTTTTATTACATATGAACACGCATACCCTTGACCGTTTTCACAGATTTAATATTCATGATGTAGTTGTTCACATAATTTTGTCTAGTGATTAAGGTAATCGTTGAAAACACTAGCAATACATAGTGGTCTTGTTTTTTGTTTATCAAAATGGGGTCTGACATGTGATTTTGCTAAAGCACGTTTAGGTCCTAGTGAAAGTTAGTTTTACGTTAAGAGTATAACCTCCGCTGCAGTTGGCATTCGAAATTTGGCCAAAAACTAATGAATAATAATAGGTAAGTAGTTATTATTTAATTTGTTAACAAATCTAGAGTATCTTAGTCGTAGACCTTATAAGTTTAATATTGTTTTATATTTGAAATTGACACAATGTCTTTTTATTCCATCATTGTCCATTTATTTGCTTTTGCTGCTTTTTGACCAAATATTTTTTCCCATTTTCGATAACTTCAAAAAAAATTAGTTGCGTCGTTGTCCTCAAAACAAATCATTGGCATTTCTGTTAAAATCTAATACAAAATCTATCACACACTCAATTCCTGAAAGAACGATGTATTCATTATCTAAGCCAAAGAGATTTTCTACTAATTTATTACTTACTGAATTCGCTTCCACATAGGTACACACAAACCGATTCGGCGAAATTCAATCGTGATCATATGTTCCTGACATGTGGCTAATTGAAATCGGTTGTTTACACGAGCTAAGACACAGGAATATAATGTTAGTTTAAGAATAATAAGTTACGAAGCATTTTAGGTTATTCACAAATTTTTTTTACTATGCTGATTGTTTTCGCGATTTCAGGTTTGGTCCCATAGTAAAAGGTGCTTGTTATCATGACTACAACCATGTGTTTAAGTATCAGTCACAAAGTACTAGTCACCCTGTATATCATCTTTTTGTAAAACTATTAGCATAACCATTATGGTCGAAGATGTAGACAGTTTTTAGTTCCAAACATTTTTAATAACCTTCCAGTCGATATAAACAGCTAGCTGTGCTACAAAAGCGTCTAATAAAAATAAAACACATCGGTATATCTACAATGAATTTTGTCAAAGCCTCAATGATGAGGATATTTAGAAAGTCAACAAAAACATCTGCCAACAAACTGCTTTGTAGTTTGGCAGAACCGGTCGTTGTGGCGACGTTTGGGGAAGGTCTATGTCCAGCTGTGGACGTCTTTCGGTTGAATTGATAATGATGATGAATACTTATTTATAGTGTTAAGTATGTATTTCTGTGAATTAACTATTTTTCATTTTCTTATTTTTTTAGTATCGTCATAAAAGCAAAAACCATTTAACAGATGTTCAATCAATGCAATGTTTTTTTTAAAGCACCGCACCGCTCACTCAGCAATCCTCCACCCACATACTCCCATTGTTTGTTGGTCCCTAAAATCCTACGAACCTAGGTGGGCGGTGCGTGGTTGGACCGAGGATCCGACCACGCATCATCCATAGTAGGAAATGAAAGTTATTTTCGAATTTGAAGTGTACGGCGTACGCCTACGTCTGTTTCATTTCATTTACTATGCCTATTTTCATACTCAATTTATGCTATTTTTATAAAAATAAAATAAAATAATCTTTATTTCGGACAAGTACATCTATAGGAGTTAGTAAAAAAGAGATACCTTAAAACTATGTTAGTATTTTATATAGTTACAAGTCTATTGTTGGAGATACATCTTCGCATAATGTCATACAACATAGGTGAATCGTACCTCCCTGCAATGGTTTTCAGGATGGAGTTGGAACTGGCCCGCACTCTGCAGAGCAGCGAGGCAGAGTTCTGTCTAATGACGGCATGGAAGCCATTAATGTGTGCGTGTGTGAACATGCCAGAAGCTCTTCAGAAACGGGGCAGTCCCATCAACATCCTGAACCCATTATTATATTTTTGATGCCTTCTTTTTAGTTTGTAAAAAGAACTTGTTTTTATTAGTCTATTGTGTATCCCACTGGTGTGTAATGGTCTCACTTTTTCCTTCTAAAGCACTTTGTGTTAGACAATCTCTGGTCTTTGGCACACTAACATGATTAGATCGTCACACCATTTTCCCTGTGGGCGACCTCGACAGTGACGTCAAAGTTATTTTCCATGTAAAAAAAAGCTGATGACGGAAACGTTTTCAAAGAATCTGTATTGTTAAGATTTGGCTAAATACTACATGTAAAATCCTCTTTTAGAGAAGGATGCCGAAATCCACTGAAGTAAGTTATAAACCTGCCCCCCCCCCTAGCCAAGTTACAATCGTATTGTTTAGAGTTAGCGCTCGTAGTTGACCACGCCTCCGATTGCTTTGTTCGGACGTCATCTCAACAAAGGAATTGGGAGCGTGGCGATCTTCTAGCGCTAACTCTAAACGAAACGATTGTAACTTGACTAGAGGGGCATAGAAACGTTTTTAACAGGCCTGTATTGTTAAGATCGATTTAACGTCTTTCTTTTGTTTTTGCTAAATACTACAGGTACCTTCTTTACAGAAGGATGTCGATATCCACTGTTATAAACCTTGGTGTTGTCGTCAAAAGTTAGAAACGTAAATATGTCCAGTAGTACAATTCTTTGAGCGCCGATTATACATACGTCTGTACATCTTGAATGGGCTTGAAAAATTCATAATCGTCGTTTTTTCATACATTTTTACGATTTTTTTTTTACCGTAACTTTTGGTTTCTATATTTTGTTTTTTTTTTTTTCTATAAAACTTCTGTGAAATATATTTTTTGTGATTTTTTTGTTTCTTTAGTAGGAAGTCAATGCCCCTGGGCGTTGAGGGGTTAATATAAGGTTGAGTTAAATTTTCCAAATCCTCCCTTCCCATCCCTCCCTTTACCAAATCCTTTCAGCAAAGAAACATAATGGTGACGTACTGTTCTGGAAATTCTGATAAAAGAAACCACAATTTACGCACGACAGACCAAGAAACGACGTCACCAGTAATTACTAAGTCCATACATTTGTAGCTAAAGAATTCTTCCATCAGTGTATACTAATGACATGTAAATGAAGCGGAGTCGCGTGTAACTACATACCTATTGCTAAAAAAATATAGAACGCCTAAATTGCTAATACACCCTACTAGTTACTTTATTATGGCGGTTTTAGGGCAGACGTGTGACGAAATTGTAGTTATAGAAGTAGAGAAAATTTGTCATTGCGACCGAGGCGGAATATGCTATAGATCGCGAATCGCGGCGGCTGCTGCATGAGCATCATTGCGTTTGCCTTATACGGTTGGCTTCCTCCTTTGTTAGCATTACTGCTTCGCAGAATAAGGTGGGCCCACTACCACTCTTCCTAGCTGCGGACCATGGCCTGAACTAAGGCCCAGCGCGAGGGGTTGCCACCGCTTATTTGAAGCGGTGAACATCTCTAGAGTGGCCCTTGGGTGGAGTGAGAGATAGTGTCAGACTTTTACTGACAAAAAATCCGCTCCTTCTTTACCTTAGTTCCAGAGCCCCGTGTGTCTCGTTTTTACATTGCCTCAATGCCCCAGTAGGTTTCGACCCAGCCTGGTCTGTACGGTTTGCTGACAACTCCTTGAAGCGCATGCCTCATGCGTGCAGCCTCCTCCTTTGCTAGCATTATTATACGAGTATGTAGCTGCAGTAAGAAATATAATAGCGCCGATCTCCATTAATAACTCAATCAATTCTGATCCGAAACACAAAGTAACCAAGCATAACTTCAGTCATGTTCTTTCAAAACTTCCTCAAGACAAAACGTGGGTAAAATTAGTGGTTTCCAAAGAAAAGTCACTTTCAATATTTAATAAGTAAGTAAGTACTTCTTTCCTTAACTTGGCTTCTTAGTATCGGCTGAATATCGGAATTTCTTCGCAAATCCCTAACAGCTTAAATTTTTAATCACTTTATTGATTGAGGTTTTTAAAAAGCTTTTTATTAGAGCTCAAATCGTATAAGAAGACTTAAAATTAGGCGAGCCTCGTATAATTACGTTTGTAGGCAAGTAATTATGTCTATATGGGAGAGATCCATCTCTTAGAGAGGTGGCCTGTGTACCAGCAGTGGGAACTTTATAATGCTGATGCAATGCAATGCAATAGGCGAGTAATAACGGGTGATTTTTTTGCTGGTATCTTTTTGGCATTACTGTTTTTGGCAGATCACGCGTGAATCGTGTCTTGTGTCATTGTCAAACTTGTTCAGTTTGGTCTATAATTTACCATGAATTGACTTACGAACGAACAACGCTTGCAAATTATTGAATTTTACTATCAAAATGCATGCTCGGTTAAGAAAGTGCATCGCGATTGGCGAATATTTTTTTGCCCAAAATGGAAGAATTGGACATGCCTGACATGTGGTTTCAACAAGACGATGCCACATGCCACACGGCACGCGAAAGAATGGCTCAATTGAGAGCCGCCTTCGGTGAACAGTTTATCTCACGTTTTGGGCCCGTCAATTGGCCGCCTAGATCGTGTGATCTAACGCCTTTGGACTATTTCTTGTGGGGCCATGTTAAAGCTCATGTCTACAGGGATAAACCAGCAACGATTGACGCACTGGTAGCCAATATTGGTGCATTTATTCGTGATATACCGGCTGATATGTTGGAGAGAGTGTGCCAAAATTGGGCCTTGCGAATGGGCCATCTAAACCGGAGCCGCGGCCAGCATTTGCATGAAATCATCTTCAAACATTAAATTATATTGATCTTTCTATCGATTCCAGTAAAGTTTTCATCAATTTTTTCAATTTTTTTGTTTTTTTTGAAAATCAAATCCTATACCTCTTAAAAAATCACCCGTTACTTTTAAACTGGTTGATAAATCTATGTATGTTTATTGTGCCTATTTTAATTTCGCGTGACCCAAAAGCTAGCTTATGCTATATAACATGGTAATGTTGCCATTCTTTTACACTTCTGGTCGACAGCGATGTGCAAGAATTTCTAAGACGCCATAGTCTTGTATATACAGTTTTTAGTTTTATTTTTCCGGGTGGGATTGTAAAACAAAGTCTCTCGCTCTAAGTAGAGGGAGAAGGAGTGTCAAACTACTGATTAAACCTACCAGTGTGCCTCAGATGCCCTTTTCATTCAATTCCTTGGTAATTCTAACAAATTATCCTATAGCTTTACCAGGCATCGGCCCGTGCAAACGTTAATCTCTTTCAGGTGAGCATGGAACACAACGCGCCCGAGTTAAATCCTTACCCTTATCTTCATCACCCCGGGATCCTGAAATGAAGTCAAAGAAGGAACAAGAGTCAGTAAAACTCTGACACATATTCCCCCTCCGCCCAGAGTGGAAGACGAAATATTTGCATTATTTCGCACCCAAAAAACAACCTTCACCACTGCTCTTAAACCACCAACAGATTAAGACACCAACGGATTAGCCAACTCCTCTTCTATCGCAAGAGCGCCTAAGTCTGTACAACTTGCTGACCTTAAAAAAATCTTAGTTGTCGTTTTTTTCACACATTTTTACAAAATTTATTTGGACGTAATTTTTAGTTTTTGTATTTGATTTTTTCTTAGAAAAATGAAGTGGAAATTTGTTCACTTATTTTATTTATTCTAAGAAATCGGGTCACTGCCCGATCGCTCGAGGGTAAATATTGCCTCTTATTATGATCGTATAATCATCATCATCTACAGCAGCATTTCAACTGAAAAACGTCCACTGCAGTCTAACAGTGGTCATCTAAGACTTGGAAGTGGCAATAGTTTAAGTGCTTCCTCCTGTGTCATCACAACGACCAGTCCAGTCCTTGTAAGCTTCGCATCTATCGGATTCTCAAGTCCATCACCAGAACATTAAGGAACCTTGAGGCTTTTCAACGCAAAACAACAAAGATTCTGTTCCATATTAAAAATTTCTGTTTATTCATTTCATAAACTTAATAACACCATTTGCTAAGCACCATATTTAATACCAACCTTATGGCCCATAATATAATAATGTTCGGATGGGCGTGCCACGAAAATGGCGAACATCCGAACGACCTTTTTTCATGCATGCCTTATTATAACGCGTAACAATAGAAGGGTAGGTGGAGGGACATACATGGACCAGCGTTAAATGTATTTGCTTGACTGATAGTACCCTAATTGCTGCTTAACACCTCGTAGAGTACTTGTAAGAGAGAGTAGAATACATTTAGTACTTGGCAGTAACTTAGGTATAATATCTGACTATATCTATGTTACTCCCAATCCAATTGGACTGATTGTTTCCAAATACAATAATAAGTTGTCACAATTTCATCATCATCAGCCTTTTTTTAATGTTTCCACTGCTGGGACAGTGCCTCCTCTCTAGGAAAGGGAACATTCACACAATTTCATCAAACGAATAAAAAAAACAGCATTCATTTCGAAAACAACAATTTAAAAAGAGAAATAGCATCTCTCTCCATGTTTTTAAAAATAAAAAAAAAAATAATAATAGGAAAAAGTGGGTTTGGTTGCGGAGCAGTAACGAAAAAAAAACAAAAGCTGAAGATGTATTTCCTTGAGGCTAAAACAGATATAGAGAGATAACAGAATAACAAAAAAAAAATCTCATAAATTGAAATTCAAGAAAAATACAAAGTTAATAAAAATCTCGTTCTCAAAAACACGGCTATTCGTTCATATTAAAGGATCATCGTCAAAAAAAGATAATCATGTGATATATTACTTAGCGTTCTTATATTATAATTACGAGTACAATACATCACTGTTGTCTTTGGCGGCGATTCTGTTGCCTACAACTTTACCGGTAAAGAATTATACAGACAATACAGAATAATATTCCCTGCTAAAATATAAAACGGCATCAGATTTTTTGATGAGTCTTCTTCGACTGAAGGATGAGGTGCAAAGACTAAGGGAAACTACCCGGCAATTACAAGAAAAATTGGATTGTGCTAAGACAACGTACAACGCTTTTGAAGCAGTTTCCATTTGTAGAAATGCCGTTTGCACTCTAGTAGTAGAGTGCCCTGCAAATGCATGCTGGAGGACCTTAAAAATGCCACTGAAGCTATAAACGTGGCAACCTACTGGGCCCAAAAACTTTGCGGAATGCATCGATTCGAGAAAAAGAAGAAGCAGTTTCCATCAAAATACGCATCAATTTAAACGATAAGAAATAGGGTTTGGTACTGGAGACTGACACCAAAGCCTTAGGAATGCTCTAAAATTAAAGAAAACTACGGATACAGACAAGAACTTGATTCTTGCTAGCATGGCCAACAAAGTGAAGAAAGTTAAGGATTGTTAGAAAATCTAAAAATGATGGCTGCTTTGATTATTCGCAGATTAATTTTCTAGTGGATACTGTGCTGAAAACGTGTAGTTTTATATCTCAAGTGTCTGTGTAACTGAACAATATGTGGAGTCATTGAAGCAGGCGCGATCTCGGTAATATGGAGCTAAAAAAATTGTGGTTTTTTCGGCAACCTCAGGCTGACATTTGCTGTTAAATTCATTAAAACCAAAACATAAAATGCACCTGCATTCAAATGGTATAAAAGAACTATATATCACATGAAGACATCGCTTACAAAAGTTAGTGTCCAAGCCAAAAATATAAACAAAAAAAAGAACACAGCATAAATATTATTTATTACTAAATTGTAGGTAAGCATAATGTAATGAATACAGTCTTACTAATCCGGCCCAAGAACCAAATAAAAATACGTAATTTGAAATAAGAAACACAAATAACAAGGCGGTTTATCCTACCCAAGAAATTAATCAGAATAAATTGGACTTACATAAACATTATCTATTATCAACATTTATTATTTAAAAAATAACATTTTGTTAACTAATATTAAACAAAGCATAGGTCTAGTGTTTTATAGAGTACGATAGCCACATATGGGCTGGTGCTACAAAATACCAGATAGCTGCTTTGGACTCAGAAGCAAGAGGTGCGAAGAGGCTAATTGTTGATACAGATTTGGTTAACACCAATCTACAGAGACTGGAACATCGGTGCAAGGTAGCCAGCCTTTCGGTGTCTACGCCTCTATGGTCCGCACTAATCTTTTCGCTTCGTCATTTATACCGCGTACACCGAAGGGCTACCAATAATTTGTCACTCTCATGGTAACCAAAACATAATCGCTTTTTTTTTGTTGACATAGAATTCTGAAAGGCCTTGGCAAAGGCAAATCCTTGCTTTTTGCAAAGATTTTTGGCTCAAGTCGGTGCAGGAAAAAGTCTGCAAACCATTTCATAACCACTGCTCTCAAAACGGTAAAGGAAAACATCGTGAGGAAACCGGCATGTACTAGAACTAAAAATTCCATTTCCTCTCCAAGAGAGGAGATAAGGTAAAGATTGTAACAGATGGCACTTATGCCTATCCCAATGTTAAAGGCTTATTAGTTAATGTATGTTTCTGGTTTATGTTCTGGTAAAACAACGTTGCAAAAATCACCTAACTAAAGTGGCAATGGGCACATTGCTCGCCTAACAGATGGCCGTTGGGGGCGAAGGGATCTGGAGCGCTGGCCGCGTATCGGAAGACGCAGCGTTGGAAGGCCTCCTACTCGGTGGACCGATGACTTGGTAAAGGTTACGGCAATCCGATGGAAGTGAGACGCCCAAGACAGTTCATTGTGGTGACATTTGTTGGAAACCTATTTCCGACAGTGGACGTCTTTAAGCTAAAATGATGATGACGATGAAAACGACGTTGTATGATTTATAAATTATTTGTTATAATATGAATAATTTTACGAGTATTTCGACATGAATATCCTCGCAACATATATATGTTTTTCCATAACTTGTATCAAATATAATACCGACGCGATCGTAATAAAATTCCATAGCGAATACCAACCGGTCTATTATGAGCAGGTAATTACATTCTGCCTGAATTCACTAAACGTAAATGTGCAATATACAATCGAAATGTTTTAAATTGTTCTATGTTTATTGTAAATTATTTCCCATAAACTTATAGTCATGAGTTTATGGGAAATAATTTACAATAAACATACTACATAGTTATTAAATGTATGCACGTCTGCGGGTATTTTCTGTTGAGGAAATCTGTGGTTTAGGAATGCAAAAGGCAATTGAAAGACACAAGTATGGTTTTGGTCAGCAATAGTTTTACACACATTCCCGCTCTATACACCCATAGTGTTTTTTTTTTATTTTATAGTAAATAAGACTCTTACTGACTAAATAACCTACCCCATTCCTACGTTAGCATATATAACAGGGCCAGAGCCTTCCTTTCAGACACAAACCCTTGGCCCCAGTTGGCTTCGACCCTTCTGCAGGGTCCCTACGGTTTGCTGACAATATCTTGAGGCGCGCGGGAACAGTGCGCTCCGTCGACGACTAGGCATGGTCTGGACGATTACCTAGAGTGGTGACATAGTCATTGGCGCTTACTGTAGTTCCCACGCGACTCAAGGAATTGTTAACAAACTTTAGAAAGTCGAAGCCTTTTGAGGCCATAAGTAAATGTGAATGTGCACTCTAGAAATAGGCCCTGAAACTAAAGCATTGAAGGAACGGTGTGAAATTTTATTCAGTATTTGGCCAGTAAAAGTCTGTCATTATCTCCCGCTCCACCCAATGGTGGGATATGTTATTGGATGATTTTTAGTCAACATAAAAAAACTCATGAAAAAAAAACAATCTTGGAAAAAAATATCTGAATGCTAAAGGTGTTCGATGCTCCCCTTTATCAGCAAATTGACGGCGGAATACGAGAATCGGTCTCAGTCTTCAGAAATTAGGCCAAAAAAGATCTCTTTTACAAACTAAAGTTTGCTTTGGAATATTGAATTGTAAGAACTAAACCAACTGCTAACAAACTAAGGACTATCTATGTATCTCGATCAATTTTCTTACATAAAGGCCGAGTTTTATGACGCCATATTCCTAGCTAAATATGGCATCATAAAACTCCTCCGCATCTCAGTAGTGTACCCAAAAGGCTGGCAGTTTTGCCACGTTGTATGGCAATGCTACAAAAAAGCTGAAATTTGGTAATTGGTGATTGATGTGTAAGTTGATACCAAAATTCAGCTTTTAGTGCTAAAGGTCGCTGTGATTGTCCGCCGAAGGACAGACAGAGAGACTTGGCGAAACTATAAGGGTTCTTTGTTGACTAGGGAACCCTAAAAAAGTACAATTAAAATTGATTTAAACAAAGTATGAAATATAAATATAATGATATATAAAAAAATGAATTCCAAATATATATTTAAAAAGCAAATCGAAAAAAAAAATAGTTGATCCTTTTTAACTCGTAGTTAAAAAGGATCAACTATTTTTTTTTTTCGATTTTTTTTATTTTTTTTTCGGCAGTATTGTAACAACAATAAATAATATTCCATTCCATTGTAGATATTATAGAATAACAAACAAAATAGGTATTTACCCCACTAAATACACAAACATCAAACATTTAAAATGTCTGTAGTAAGTCGCTTCGTAAGCTTGCGGTCTATAACTCCACGTATGACCAAACTAAGGGTCCCGACGGACGGACTGACAAGTCACAATTTATGTAGATAATATTAGGGTACAGCTGAATAATCTCACACAAAATGAACGATTGTATTCCCCAGACAATATAGGATTAGAGTAATTTAAATTGTTTATTGTAAACGATTCAACAAATGTCGAAACCCTTGCTGAATTATTTGATTAGACGTTCAAGCGTGGTAGACCTCGTTGGAGGTCATACTTTATTTGCCTATTAATCATAGAGCAGTGGTGGACGAGAAACTTACGAGTTGCTCGCGGGTTCAAACCCAGCCAGGCGCATTACTTTGTGTAATTTATTTCATCACCACTGCTTTCAAAACGGTGAAGGAAAACATCGTGAGGAAAAACATGCATGGCATGCCTCAGAATAAAAAAATCGAATACATGTAACATCCACCAACCCGCACTGAGCCCACGTGGTGGATTACTTCCCATCCCCTCACCTAGAGAGGAGGCCTGTGTCCCAGTAGTAGGAACATTAAAAAAGCTGATGAGATGATGATGAATCATAAGGGGCTTGAACAAAACATAACACTTGCGATAAAACCTAAAATTTTAAAGTTATCTAATTAGAGCTGAAAAACACATGACATGTTGCCAAAGGTATAGATAAAGTGCAACCATCGACGGTGCCCGTCGGCATTTCAACAAATGAAAATCAACGACAGCCGCCATATGTGTCAAGTATCACAATACCGATACCTGCAATTGCCTTAGCCGTTCACAACATGCCGCGCCGGGCGTTGAGTGTCCCAGTGCGATTCTCAGCCACCGCAACCGCAGACTTACCGTACGGCCGGTAAGGGTAGAACTCGACTCGTCGACAGCGCAGAGAATTCCACACGTAGCTCAAAGAGACACGAGCAAAATTTTAGAAGCCCAGTAGGACCGAAACTCGCTAGAGCCACGGGATTTTTGAACAAGTTACCGTGTTACTGAATCGAAAAAGGCATTGGTAAGAGACACAAGTGTTTTCTATCAGTAACAGTCTGGCTAACTCTCTTCACTCCAACTGGAGTGTAAGATATAATTTAAAGGAACCAACCCAAAAAAAAAAACAGTTACCATAGTTCATGTAAAAAACTGAGGTTCCGTCGTATCTGGTTAAATTGGAGGTTGACCCCAATCTAGGTGAAAAAACGCCAGTCAGATTGATTGGTAGCAATCGTGAGTAAAATTGCAAATAGTAGGTACACTGTCCTAAATAAAATTGGTTTTGTGTACATATTACTAACGAACCTTCTCCTTAAGTCAAAGCGTTATCCCTTGCCTTTGGTATTCATCTTTCTGTTTGCACAGATTGGAAATTTATTATGATAAAAAGCCAAGCGAATAGTTTTATAAATTATTTTACCAGACAATTTTTAATCCGGCTCCGAAATAAAGTAACTTTGTGCCTACTGTAATTTATTATTCATATCAAACTACCCTCAGTTTGCAAACACAGTACCAACACGATGTTGATTAACTATTTACAATCAATAAGACCAATGCACAGCCTAAATAAGTTATGAACACATGAATAATCAAAGCTATATCTGTATGACCATACTTTCTCGTATAATATTATAATGTTGAAATAACTCTGTCTGTTATGCTACTGGCAAGATTTAGATGAAATTTGTTACGAAGTAAACTTGAACTCGAAAGAAGGTCATAGACTATGTTTTATCTGGCTTTGACTTCGACTTCTTTGTCGTCCATATCAACCAACGTTCAATAAAAGCTAGTAGATAAATATAGAAACCACTATGAGCTTCCCAAATTGATAAAGTGTAGCAGTTAATCAGCCTGATTAGTCATTTTGTAAAACAAGACTTTTTACTAAACAGGGCCCTTTAACTAAGCGCCCGAATAATATATCTCATGATGCCATATGCCTCTGAAACGTGATCAATGACAATAATCCTCAACAGAAGGCTTAATATCACCCATTACCTATAGTCTATTACAAAAAAATGGCCGCCACACATTAGTAGCTGCAGAACTTCGACTTAAGTGACAGTAGCAGGGCACCAAGGAGTTGTCAGCAACTGTAGGGACCTCAGGGCCAAAGCCTTCTGGGGCTAAGGGTTGATGCGAAAGCGAAACACCAGAGCCCTAGAACTAAGGCAGGAAGGAACGGTGGGTCGTTTAGTCAGTAGAAGTCTGACATTGTGTCCCGTTGCGCCCAAGGTTGGGATTCATCATTCAATGATTTTTCCCACCATAAGAAAAACAGTGATCGACCCCATTTAGTTAATTGCGTAATATCTATCCTAAGCCAACGGTACCTCACTGCGCAAAAATGCTATTTTTGACTGCAGGTTTAAAATTTCTCTGATTCCATCTAGAGTGGGAAAAGTTATTTAAAGTTATTTTAGACACTCCAAAAAATTGATGGAATCTAAAAGCTGTCAATCCGAGATACACTTCCAGACAACCGCTCTTGCGTGATTGTTATGATGTTATTACACATCTTTCTTCAGATATTTTGGGAACACAGATGTTCTGTTGCTATTATCTAAGTCTCTATTGAAATCAAAAGACAAACTTCTGTAAGAGTAATCCAAAAAAGACCTCTGAATATCTGCTATTTTGGGAAAATGTACACATTACATAATATGTGGAGGCCGGATCATAGGAATTGATTGACTTTATGATGGCCAAATAAAACTGGCCATAAAAAATATTTTTCAAAAACTTTTAGGGTTTTAAGGAACAAGTTTTGTGAAATATTCGAGTGAGTGCTGGAATTACCTTTTTTCGCGTTACCTCTAAAAATTTTTCAATACACTTACTCGAAAACTGCCACTTATCGCACTATAATTAGGTTTGACATGACACGTATATCACCCGCGTGCTTTTGTTTCATTTATCATACCAAGGGCTTTTTTTTTCCTCCTTATCGTCACGGTCAAGCGTATTTTTTTTTTTTTTTAAGCAGAGAGTTGCAGATTTTTGAGGTTTTAATATTTAATTAAAATTTAAATCGTGTTTTTAACAGAATACAATAAATAAACATGATTATTTATGCAATTATTTGTTATTAACAACAAATTAACATTTATCTGTGTTCTAAATTCAAAAATATTTGAATTTCTATTCTTAATATTAAGTAGGATGTATAGCGTTTTGATGTCTTTGCTTCTTTTTCATCCTACAAAGGATAAGCGCGGGAAAAGTCTATAAATAATAGTCCAATTAAGTAACTTATTTATTGGTAGTTGTGAAAAATATGTTGAATGTAAGATATAAGAGATTTTTTTAGACAATGAGTCGCTGCCTTCAGATATTGTGCTTTACTATAGTTTGCTGCAATCGAAATCTAAAATGTACGGCAAGCTTGGAAATTTTTCTTCAGTAAGAAATAAACAAAAATGCGTCGTAATTTTCAAAGAAAGTAAGTGTATTATAAGTGTTATATGTTCGTAAGTGTATTGAAAAACGTCGTTTGACACACGTGCAGATTTGTCATTGCAGCCCTCGGCTCCATAACACACTCGCCTACGGCTCGTGCGAATTTCGCCTCGGTCGCAATGACAAACTTCCTGCACTTGTATCAAAATGTACTATATGTCATCCAACGCATAACTTGTTATCAAGCTATGCGTTAGATGACATAAATTTTTATACCATGGTCACTTGAATACAGACGAATTGAGAAGGACCTTCTTAAGCTAGCTGGCTGCGACATATGCGCCAATGAATCAATAATCGGTATTAATGATAGAGCTTTTCCGAATGAGGAAAATGCTACCGGATTGAGATTGATTGCAATAATAATTATATTTCTCTTCAATACGTTATGGAAAAAATACTAAATGTATATGAGAGTTCTGAGATGTATTTGTTCAATGGCAGCCTTAACAATCTTATGTTATAAATTGTAAGCTACATTGTGGAGTGATATAGGCTACTTATATGTTTGAAAACTGCTTGTTATCTAAAATAGACCTCGATTGTTTTCGGTGCAACTTCATATAATATTCTTACATTTTAATTGTATACAACAAAAATACCTACAATTGTGTTTTCTTCAAAAGCCTTTTCCCGGTGTAGGTCAAGAACGAGTGTGTAAGACTTTTACTGACTAAAATACCTAGGTATATTCTTTCAAATTCCCACAGCGTACTGTAAAATACTAATAAAAAACAATACAGTTGAAAAAAGGCTAGGCATATTAATATTTGTCTAGTAAACATGAAGCTCAGCCTTTTGAAAATCAGCCTGGTAATGATCCCACTGCTAGGACTAAGACCAGACCCCTCTATGAGGCCGTAATGTGACCACGTTGACCGTGTACGGTTTGGATGTCACGTATCTTTGAATTTTTATTTCTAAGACAATTATTGACTTAGCCTAGAAACCAAATTAAAAGAACCAAATAGATAAATGTATAAATGGTACCATAAGATAAATTAACTTGAATGACTTAAAATTTGTGCGACATGAGAACTAAACCCACGCACTTAACTGTGTATGTTTTTCGTTTCATTTCATTTATTTATAAACAAATTACATTTTGTTAAATTTAGATACACATCATACAGTCCATCACAAGAATATACTTAAAGGGAAAAAAAATTGAAACTGAATTATTGGTTAACAATAAAATGACAATTTCAACTAAAATGTCAAGTTACAGTGCTAGACTACTGTAATATCGCTCAATTCTAATTGTAATGTCAAAAATATATAAATGTCACATCATTATTCTAAATATACTTAACGTCAAAAAGTAATCCTAAATTATATAATGTCAAAAGATAATGATAATGTCAAAAAATACAATAAAATTTACATATTACTGTGAGACATTAATTGTGATACGTTGTAAAGACATTTTTCTTTATAAAAAAGTTTATAAGCTTATTAAGTTTATAATTTATTATTATTAATGTTCCCACTGCTGGGACTCAAGCCTCTTCTCTAAGAGAGGGAATGGGCTTTAATATAGCTCACGTGTAGCGGTTGGTGGATGTTACATGTTTTCGAACTTTTTGTTCTAGAACATTTAAATGATAGATGATATTTATTTTATAAAAAGGTTTTAAAAGAACACTTTTACACTTCTAAACTAGTCATCTAGTTTAAACTGACGAACAGAAAAAAAAATCGTCCGGACACAGAACAATTAACAGCTGGTTTTCTCACGATGTTTGCCTTCACCGATTTGAGAGCAGTGGTGATGAAAGAATTACACAAAGTAATGCACCTGGATAGGTTTTAACCCGCGACCTACGGCTCGCAAGTCAGCGCTTTTAACACTCGGCCACCACTGCTCTCGGCCATAAAGAACTGCAAAGTAATTTTAATAAAAGTTAAATAAATGATAAAGTAAACTTGTCGAACTGAAACTAAATAACTAAGTATGGACCCATTTGTTGGGTTCGTGGAACATTCTATTCTTGGCCCGGCGTTGCCATCTAACTAAATTACTCTTCGTAAATACATTTCATGCTAAGTGAGAAATATTGACTTAATTTTTACCAATAAAATAGAAGTTTCGTGGCCTTCTTAACTAACAGTAACTTCGTATACCTTCCTTGTCTTGCTTCCTTGCCTTCGTAACTGACAGAACGGCTGTAGGAACTTGGCGAGTCTGATGTTAGACAATGCGAATTTTACCGCAAATACGTGCAAAAAAAAAGGTTTTAAAAAAAAAAAATGGTTGCCTGTAAAGTCGGTTTTACGGGCGAAGATTTTACGTGACAACGTCTTTTTCTCGGTAGAATATTTATTGCGCCGATTCAATGCGCCTAATTCTCTAGTGCTGCGCGCGCGGCAGACCGATCATAGTTGAGTGGGAGAGAGACGCAAGGCATTCGGCGGGCCTCTCTCTCGTTCGGTGACTCATCGTAACGTTACCGAGCGTTACACTTTTTCATAAGTGACTCCCAGCCGCAACCTAATTTAAGACGTTGTCACGTCAATAAGTGCCAATAACAGTTTTTAACAGCAATAACAACTGAAAATTGCAATTATTTGTTAAAAAAAAAAAAGTTACGAGCTTTCAAGTGCTAAAATTCGCAGAGCCTAACTTCAAATTCGTCAAGATCCAACAGCCATACTGTACTTAAGTTAAAAAAAAGACACTAGTTTTTCCGACGGTTTTCTTTGCTTAGTTTATCTACACTATCTACATCTACACTAATATAATAAAGAGGTAAAGTTTGTTTTTTTGTTTTTATGTTTTTTTGTTTGTAGGGGGTAATCACTGGAACTACTGGTCCGATAGGAAAAATTTTAGCAACAATAGAAAGCTGCTTTACTCCTGAGTGACATAGGTTATATTTTATGTACGCGGGCGAAGCCGCTGGAAAAAGCTAGTGTTAAAATATGATATTAAATTATGGAGTATTCCAGAGCAATGGTGGCACTGCAATAGAAGGTTCTCGGTCCAGCGCACTGCTTTGTATGAATCATTTATCAGTACCGCTTTCAAAACTTTGTAGGATAACATCGTGAGGAAACCGAAATGTCCTAGAACATGTGACATTTAACAAATTGCACAGATACACGTGATGAATTACAGACCATTCCCTGACCTAAACACACAAGCCGCCTGCCTTGAGTCTGTGCAGTGGAAATATTATAAGGCTGTTTATGTTACTGCGAATATTATATTTTTAAGATTTTTAATGAAAGAAATATGTTTATTTGTTCCTCAAAAATATGTAAAAAAAAACATTATAATTTCGAGCAAAGTAAAGGAGGCGGCCTAAGTCAGCGCTATTTAAAACAATACCTATTTAAATCCTTTTCTATTTTTGAACACTTTTTGTCAACTAGAGGGCGCCACGACGAGTTTTGTAACACGTCATGTAGCATAAAGTTCAGTTAATTAAGACGGTTCTAACGTTACCATATATGTCGAGTGCCGATAAATAGATCAGGAGCTATGAGAGAATATATATAACATACATAATTATACAATACACATAAATACGTAGTCTGTCAAAAACATAACCCTCCTTTTGCTGTAGGCGGGTAAAAAACATTGCCCGGTTTATTAAAAAAAAGTGAAGTCAAAGTCAAAATAATTTATTTCACATAAGTTTACATGGGCACTTATAAAACATCAGAAGCTAGTGCACGGTTCCAAATTGGTCGTTTCCTATGGAGAAGAACCGGCAAGAAACTCCACGGTTATTCTTAAAAAAAAATAGTTTGTAAATAGTAGTAAATCAAGGTAGCTTTACAAAGTTCGCCTTAAATCCGCTGAAGGTACAAAATTAAAACTAAATTTTTAAAGAATCCTTTCGAGCTTGGTTGAATTTCTTTTATTATGATTCGATTGATGGCTTCAAACGATTTACTTACGAGCCTGAGCAGTCGATACAGTTACATCAAAGAACAAAGTTAGCTTTTTGCAGAAACAGTCTTTAGATTTTCCAGTTAACCAAGTATTAAAGGTACAGACTCTAATTTTAGGGTCATACCCATATTCAATCTACACTAATATAATAAAGAGGTAAAATTTGTTTTTTTATTTGTAGGAGGTAATCTCTGGAACTACTGGTCCGATTGGAAAATTTTTAGCAACAATAGAAAGCTGCTTTATTCCTGAGTGACATAGGCTTTATTTTATGTACGCGGGCGAAGCCGCTGACAAAAACTAGTCTATTATAAAGTTGTAGATTAAAATATGTATTTTCTTTCATTGTGCGTACAGCCAAGGAGTGAAATTCCTTGCCAGTGTTTCCTGATGGCTACAACCCGGGAATCTTTAAGTAACAGTGAATAGGTTACTTCTAGGTAAGCGCACACCATCGTCGACCGCATCGTCGTTTTCCATCAGGTGAGATAGCGGTCAAATAATAATAAAAAAATACTTATGTATTGTGGAACCAATATTTTTTTAAATCTGTATTTGTATTAAGGTTCCGTTTTTCCTTTTCAGTTACGGAACCCTAACAAATATGACCAGTAATGAGCAGAGTCAGACTATGGATTATTATGATGATGATGAATGATAAATGATCTTTATTTTGTAAGTAGGTTTAAAAAACACTTTTAAACGTCATTTTTTGATACTAGATGAGTCGGTGTTTCCTAGCTGACTACCCTGAGAAGAAACACCGAAACAAACTCAGGGGTCAAAGATTTACCACGCAATAAATTGTCAAGATTTCATGGTATTTTTTATATCTATAGACCGTCTCACACGTTCACAATCACCCCTGTCGCCAATTGGGTATAATCTCATTCCTCCGACGATATATTTACACTAGATATTAGGACAAACAACTTATTTACAGGTGTGTTTGTAAAGGATCGATGTTGGCAATTTGGCACTAATATTATGAAAGCGAAAGTAGGGTATGTTTGTGTTGGTTGGTTACACTTTTTACACCTTTGCACTCAAAGAGCTGAACAGATTTTGATAAGTTTGAGGGGACACAGGTACACCATATTCTGGAATAGCACATATGTTCCTTTGCGATAATTAAAAAAAACACTCAAGTGAATCCGAAAGCGTGTATGTAGCATTGCATTGCATCAGCCTCATAAAGTTTCCACTGCTGGGTCACAGGCCTTCTCTCTAGGATAGGGAATGGGCCATAATTCACCATGCGAACCCAGTGCAGATTGGTGGATGTCACAAGTATTCAAATTTTTGGTTCTAGGACATGCCGGTTTCCTCATGATGTTTTTCTTCACCGTTTTGAGAGCATGAAATAAATTACACAAAGTAATGCGCCTGGCTGGGTTTGAACCCTCGACCTACAGCTCGTAGGTTTATCACTTCTTTTGCCTTTACCACTCGCCCACCAATGCTCCCCTGCTGAGTATGTAGCAAGTCTCCTTATTATAGACTAAAGAAAAGTTAAACAATATACCTATAGCGAGAAATACTTCCAGTAAATAATTCGTCCGATATATTTTTTCGTCTACAATTATCTATCTACACTAATCTACACTAATATAATAAAGAGGTAAAGTTTGTTTTTTTGTTTGTAGGAGGTAATCTCTGGAACTAATGGTTCGATTGGAAAAATTGAAGCTATAATAAAAAACTGCTTTACTCCTGAGTGACATAGGCTATAAATTATTTATATAACATGGATATTAACCGAGCTATCACAATGTTTGTATCACAAATTTTCCGCGGGCGAAGTCGCGGGCAGAAGCTAGTAATTCCATATAATTGTCTATGAGAGGGTGAGTTTACAAAATCATCGTCAGACTGAAAAGACCATCATCGTATTCGTTTCTTTGTCTTTACTTTAGCTAGAACACTAACAAACGGTTGTCTTTCACGTTTTTTCACCCGTCACTATATCACGAACTCTTATAAAAAAAACCTATTAAATTGCACGCAAACTATTTCATCAAAATCTTAACTTTATAACGTTACGTGTTAATTTAAATTATTAAACGAACATTCAAACTAGAAATAGTTTAAAGTTAAACGTTGCCCAAATAACGTGCATTGTTTCGAAGACTTTCGACATAGTACGTCATAAACTTGACTTGAACTAGTCTCCTTCACGCTGGATCTGTTGTAAAACGTTTTGTCAAACTTAGACAACCTGTCTGCACCGCAGACAATCTTTGCAGTGGTTTTTGGTAACTTAACATGAACTTATATACTTAGTTAAGTTTGCACGCCCCTAACTTAGGAATTTTGCTGACGTGGTGCAAAGGTTGGACGGACGTTTGGAAGGCAGGTCTTAGGATGAAAAGTAGCAGTACGTATTGCCAGTCTGTTCTCTGAAACGCAAAAGGTAACTAACTGACTAAAACCCACCTGTGAGTCAGGTTTTTTTTTTTTTTAAATTAGTTGGATTTTAGTCAGTCAATTGAGTCACGACCTCTCCCTCAACCAAAAATGAAAGAAGTTGTTTCATGACTCTTAACCTAAAAAAAAAAAAAAATATATACAGTACAGCCTTTCTTCAGTCTCTTTAGAGAGTCTTAAACTAGCACAAATTTATGAAATTTATTTGGACGTAAATTTTGGTTTTTGTATTTCATTTTTTCTATAAAAATTCAGTAATAGTTTTTTTTTTACTTATTTTTTTGTTTATTTTAGAAAAGGGGTTTATGACCCCGTCGTTCGAGGGGTTAAGTTAAAATAAAACTAATTCGAGTTTATAGAAAATAATTTTTCACGACTATTAACACAGCCAGGCTAACGACAGCAACAAATTATTTTCGAATATATAAGAAAGAAAAATAAATCCCGCAGTTGAACTCTTAAAAGCTTATCAATATCATCAAAGTATTAAGATAATTACCGATTATTGTATTTCTGTTTACTTTATTAGTAAACTTAAAATTTGATAATGTCTAATCAGCCTCCCAATGCCAAGTTACTATCGTATCGTTTAGAGTTAGCGCTTGTAGTAGATCACACCCCCCAATCTCTTGTTCGGACGTCATCTCAGCAAACGAATTGGGGGCGTGGCTGACTACAAGCGCTAACTCTAAACGAAACGATTGTAACTTGTCAGACACAAATTTTTAAGAGCTTTTTAAAAATGAAATGCTATTCGCTGGTATGCATATCATAAATGTAGCTTAGAACATGTTACAAGCTTTTTAAAATGGGATATTTTGATTTTACTCATTAGTCGGAACAACTGTTTAGTAAGTCCAAAGCTGCCTTCTGTCAATACTGCAATCCGATAGTACCTTTCATTAATTAGCAAACGGATCTAGTTTATCTTAAGATTCCGAGAATCCGCTAATTGCTTTCTGTTCACGTTTAGTCCTTATAAAGAGGACTTCATTATCTTATTTTATAATTTCTCATCGAAGAAAATGAAACGTAACGACGTGATTATAATAAGAAAAAAATAAAACGGCAAAATGTGAACTTTATTAATGGCTGATGACAACATCGTATAAATAAGAAAAGTAAGCATATTCTTATAAACTAGTTTCTGCTAACGGTTTTGCTCGTATGTAAGTAGTGGGGTAAGGTGGGCTGAATTTTGAAAAATTCTCTCTAAACTTCTTTTTTTAGATGTGAAATCATCCAATGACTTCTTCCATTTTAGGCGTAATGAGTGGGGTGTCAGAGTTTTACAGACTAGACCCCGCCCCTATTCTTTCTTTGCCTTCATTCCAGGGTCTCGGGGTTCAATTCCTCGTTACCCATGGCTCTAGTAGGCTTCGACCCTGCTGGTCCCCTTCATCATCTGCCTTTTTAATTTTAAATGTTCCCACTGCGGGGACACAGGCCTCCTCTCTAGGAGAGGGAAAGGGCCATAATCCACCCCGCGAGTCCAGTGCGAATTGGTGGATGTCACATATCATCGATTTTTTAGTTTTGGACATGCCGGTTTCTTGACGATGTCTGGAAAGCAGTGGTGATGAAATAAATTACACAAAGTAATGCTGGATTTCAACATGATTGCAAGTTGGAGCCGGTACCAATCGCCCCCCACTGCTCTCAGGTACCTGTGCTCTGCTTAACCAATTTATGAAAAAAAATAAAGAAAAAATATATGGATTGTAATGAAGTTATATTGAAAGCCGTTTATCAAAAGTCAAGAAACGTAAGGTCACATGTGGGTGGAAAATCGTTTCGTGGACAAACAATCAAACAACGTATCTCCGGAAAAGTATTTTCCTTGCAACTTAATCGTTTTCCGAGAACGTACAATTAATCATCGCGGATGCTACCGAGATAGCGTTACCCGTGGGTTGATGTTGCAATCACGCTAGGAAGTGGGCGGGACGGCGAACTTCCCACAGATTGAGCTAGTATATAAAATAACTGCAGTCTTCAGAAAGCTCTTAAAGAAACTTAAGCTGTTTTTCATCGAATTTCCTTTGTTTATCGCTGCAATGCTGTGTTAGAGGAACTGTTAGACGATGTAATGTGTTTTCTTTTTTGTAATAAAGTGTATTTCTTTAAAGGCTATTTATAGATTGTATAGTCTGAGAAACTTCAGAATATTGAATTTTGTTAATTTTGGATTTTATAGGCTACAATTTAATAAATATGCTGGACATCCAGACAGATTCATTATTAAGTTTAAAAAAAGGCATTAAGTCCGCCTTTCTACCGTTATGTGCATGAAGTATTAAATAAAATCCTCCAACAAGGTGGACTCCAACAAGGTGGATGCGAGACGCACAAGACCGTTCTTTGTGTGATTTCAGGGAGGCTTACGTCCAACAGTTACCATCCTTCGGCTGAAATTATGACTATAATATTATAGAAAAAGCAAAATTGTATCGTGAATTCTTGACAAAGTTACTTGCATCGCGAACGTGATCAAAAAATGATTTGATTAATGTTAAATCGTGGGAGGCATTCGATATTTTTATATCTCTTTTAGCAAACATTCTTTGATACAGCATTCTTATCATCGCATATAAGAAATATTTACGTAATTTTGAAAGCTTCATATACGCACATTTTACATTCTTTACCTTAGACTTTTTTTACTTAATATAGAAATATCTTAGATCCATATATTTTGACTGGCCTGTCAGTCTAGTGGTTAGTAACCCTGACTGCTATGCCAGAGGTCGTGGGTTCGATTCCCACCCAGGACAAATGTTTGTGTGATGAGCACGATCATTTGTTGTGTCTGGGTGTAATTTACCTATCTATAATATGTATATATTTAGAAATATATAAGTATATTTATATATTATCAGTTCTCTAGTACTCATAACACAAGCTCTGCTTAGCTTGGGACTAGAGAACGATGTGTGATAATTGTGGAATATATTATTATATTTATCTATTGAAATATAAGTACTCAGTTAGTGATAGCGTGACGGGTGACAGGACAGAATGGAAGAAAAAAACATATTGCGCCGACCCCAAATAAAACGGGACAAGGGCAGGAAGATGATGATGATGATGAAATATAAGTACTCAATGAAAAAACTACGTCATGTCTCTAAGTTATAAACATGATCGTTCGTATAAATAAAATATTGTAAGTAGATCAGAGATGCTTTACGAATCTCAAAAGCGATTTCATTTGTACAAATTACAGCTTAGAAATCACATTTTCAGGATTTTCATAAATATTGCAAAAATAAGAAAAAAAATTGTTTATTATTTTTATTATTTGGTAAGACACATTAGCAGCTATAAGCTGATGCGTGTGTTTCATATAGTTTGGACATATTTTTTATTTCTTTGTTTCGCTTTCGTCGGCTGAAAAAGAACAGCCAACATATTTTTTTTAGGATTGGACACTTGTGGACCGGATGGTTACCAGACGGTTGTACGGTTAACTAACATTGCTGGCCATCTGCAAGCCTGTGTCAACGGTGACTAGAAATCGGGATCGGAATCCTCGCGGCGGCTGGAGCGTGAGCGCTGTTGCCTCGAATGTTGTAATACTATGAAGTTTCATTTATGGTGGTTTTGACAAGTAACAAAGGTACCTATGTAATTATTACACACCTTTGTTTAATTTAATTTAATTTTGGTTGCTTTATTATAAAGCAATCAAAATTCGTTTAATTATTGCGCTCTATTTTTTATGTGTTCTTCTTTTAACAAATCGTTTTGTAAAAACGATGGCGGTGTGGCAAAGAATGAATTATTGGGACTGAAGATATAGCAAATGATCTATCCTGTCGGCCAAATCAATTTGGCAAACGATGCACCAAACACCCTGTATATTTAATTGAAATAAATATATAATTGCCTGAATATATCTTCTTTAAAATTAAAATATATACATATTAAAATCGGTTCACGCAATCCAAAATTACCAGCAGGTACAGCATCATCTGTCGAGGAATTGGAAACTACGGGACCTTACACCGAGAGAGCTTTTTATTTATTTAGTAAAATACGGCAGCAAACTGCGACGATAGGGACGTATAAAAAATATTAAAAGCGTAACTGTATTTACATGAAATTGACATCAAAGCGGTGCATTTATTTACTATCTGCTGAAGTTGAAGAGTAAATAGCCGGTCTATATCGGAAAACAAACTTGTTTAGTGTGCAACGATAAGTCAATACGACATTTTTTAATATTTGGCTTGACTGTATGTGGACAAAAAAATTCGTGGTAAGGCTTTTTCGAATTTATATCGTCCAGATAAGGATTAGGCCAAAATAAAGAGGCAATGGGCAGGGCACATTGTTTACAGAATGCAGAACACCATTGGGGCTGAAATGAAGAAGAAGACGCAGCGTTGGAAGGTCTCCTACAAGGTGGACATCAGTCCTCCTTCGTCGGATTCCCGCAACCTTCACCAGGCAATCAGACCTGGTGAAGGTTGCGGGAATCCGACGGATGGTCCAGCCGAAACAGCAGAAGTCATTTGATGATTTCTCACGTCAAGATTAGGCGTCTGTATAAGTGATCATCACACTACAAGATGAAATCCTTTAAATGGGTTTCATATCGACCCAATAGTTTCAAAAAGCTTTGCATCGTGACCACAGCTTGTAGTTGGCTGCTAACAAAATATACCACAACTCCTGAAACCACATTATGCCGTGGCAGTAGGAATAGTTTATGTACTGTGTTAAGTATACTCCACTCCTGTCATAGCTCTGCGGTATAGTTGTAATGAACCACCGTGGTCCTAGAACGCAAAGGGCAACTGTGTCTCTTTTCGCCAATTTTAATGAGTAAAAATGTGTCTCTTTTGCTCGTAAAAGAAAATTATATCACAACTTATTAAGATGTCTCTTATAGAATCTGTGAATGCTATTTTAATAAAAAAACTTCTTTAGATTTTTTAAGAAAAATTATCTTATAGGAACATAATTTTTTGTTTTTTTTTTGTCATCACAGCTGGTCATTTTTTTTTATCTTTTTACGCCACTTGTTTTGGGTGCTAGTCTTATTTTCTAGGATGTTATGACGAATTTAAACACCTCTGCAAGGCAAAAAGTCTACCAAGAACTTGAATATTTTACAATGACAATAATGTTATACAGACTAGCTTCTGCTAGCGGCTTCGCCCGCGTGAAAGAAGGTTTCTCCATATAAACTTTGAACCCTTGTCTAATACCCTTAGGGGGTGAATTTCGAAAAATCCTTTCTTTTTTCAAGCCCTAGCTTGTGCAAAATTTCACGCCCCCAGTTCCAGTAGTTTCAACTGTGCATTTATATGTCAGACAGTTTCTCATTTTGTATATTATATAGATAATAGAGTATATCTGTTAAAAAATAAAAACAAAATATTTGAAAAGGAATGTGAGGGGATAAATTTCTACTTTCACGCGGGTAATAACTAAACGCGCGGGTAATACTATTTATTTATAAATAATATTATTATAAAATAATAACATTCATTTCAAAAAAGATCCGTAATGAAAAACCATCAAAATACAATTGCTAAGTCTCATTACTCTATCATTTCTAATTTTAAGGACATCTTTACTCTTTATCATCTGTATAGATATCAACTATAAGTTAGTATAATTAAACTTATTACGAAGAACTATCTAAACTATTTCAGAGTTGGTGTTGATCACAACCACACCTACTCAAGTATCCCCTCCTGGAGCCTAGGGTGGTGCAAACTGTTACCTCGACTCCAGGAATAAGGCAAGGCTGGTACGGGGTAGGTTTTTTAGTCAGTAAAAGTCTGACACTGGTCTCCCGCTCCGCCTCAAGAGCGGGTTTCGTCATTGGATGATTTTCACCTACCATAAAAAAAACCTACTCAAGTATCAAAAGATGTAGGTTATAATATTGTAATATTGAATTATATAATCGAATATTCTACCTCGACAAAATAACGTAGAAAATAATGTCACGAAAATTTTGTATTGGGTAATATGAGCAGAGTGATTCTTTATTTTTAGTCTTTACTGCAAAGGTTAAGTACTTGCTTACGCTTTTCATCGTCATAGGATTATATTGACTATAAACGCTTCAGAATTTACGAGAAAAATCATATCAATCGTCTATTGAGGCATTCTTAAGACGTGTCCACGCTCAGGTAATGACAAAATATTTGAATGTACTCGAATAGAATGAGACTTCATCATCATCAGCCTTTTTAATGTTCTCATTGCTGGGATTCAAGTCTCCTCTATAAGAGAGGGAATGGGCCATGATCTACCAAGCCGGCCCAGTGCGGATTGGTGGATGTCACATATCATCGAATTTTTGGTTCTAAAACATGCCAGTTTCCTCGCGATGTGTCCCGCCGTTGTAGTTTTTCACCGTTTTAGAGCAGTGCTAATGATATAAATTACACAAAGTAATGCGCCTGGCTGGGTTTGAACCCGTGACCTACGACTCGTAAGTCGGAGCCATTACCACAATGAATGAGACTTGCATCAGCGTAATTACCAGACGTCTCTTGAGGACCTAGACTGGGACATTATCTACCACGCGGGTTTAGTTCAGGTTTATTGAAAGTCCCATGGTTAGTGTTAGCCACTAGGTGCCACTGCACAATGAGACTTGCATCAACGTAATTACCAGCCGTCTCTTTAGGACCAAGACTGGAACATTGTTTACCACGCGGGTCCAGTTCCGGTTTGTTGAAAGTCCCTTGGTTAGTTTTAAGACATGGCAGTCTCTTTACGATGTTTTCCATCACGATTTTTAGAACAGTGGTGATGAAATAAATTCAACTAAGAAAACGATCGGGTTGACACAATGACGTATTACTCATATATCGGGGCCGTTACCGACCCGTTTATTAAAATCGAACTGAAATTATAGTTCTTTGTTTTTTTTTTTTGCTTCTATATTCGAAATCTTCTAATTACTGCTTCGGCTCTAAGGTGGGGCGGAGCTTTGCTACTGTAGTTTGTTTTTAATTTATTCATTGTTTAAAACTGTTATTTTTTTCTTTTCTATACTTCTTTAGTTATGTATATTTTCAAAATGTGAGAATTTAATCATATAGAACTTCAAATATACGGTGTGTGTTATTTCTACATAGTGTATATATCTTTAATAAGTATAAGATATTCGTGTACAGCTTTTATTAGAGGAAGAATTTGGTTTAGTGTACAGGTTTCTTCCAGTTTTTATTTTAGTCAATAATATATGTAAGAATATACCTTGCATTAAGTTTTATTTTGTGTATAATAAAAAATGAAGAAGCCGAACAGTTACTATTCGAAAACTATAGTAAATTTAAGAAAATACAACGTCAAGTGATTTCCAATTGGAATAATTGAGTCTTTTGGTGTTAAATAAAATTTGTTGATTGCAGACTAAGCATAAATATAATTAATTATAATTTTCCAACTTAAAAAAAATGAGTCAATTTTCAAAGTTAAGCAAGGGTTGCTGAGGTCAGTTCGTGGGTGGGTCCATTACCCATTCATTAAATGGATTAGTCAGTGCTTGAGATATTTCGTTATACCGTTGATCTAAGCAGTCCATTGTAAATCTTCGACAATTGTTAAGGGTAGTCAGTAGCCAGGAAAATCTGGTACCAGTCTTACCAAGAAGTATTATATTGCTAAGTTACCTACTAGATTTTCGAGGTCAGATAGTAAAATACTAATATTTGACTGTATCCAGTTAGACTGCATGCTGACCTCAATATTATTGGGACAAGGTTAACCAGATTAATTTATTGATAAATTGTAAAACCATTTTCTTGATCCTATCAGATCGCAAGAGACCCCTTTGTTAGTCAATAAATTTTCCTACTTTAAGAATATCAAAAATTCCTAAAGTAATATATTTAAAAAATACTTAGTTAATATTACCCCCAATACTCGCTTGCTTCGTATCTTTTTTTTAGTTACTATAAATAAATTCTTTTAAAGAAAAATACTTAGTTAGTATTACCCCCAATTCTCGCTTGCATCGTTTCTTTTTTTTAGTTTAATTATTGGCCCATAAATAAATAAATTAAAATAAAATTCTAGGCAAAATACCGCCATTTAAATATAAGAAAAGAACCTTTAAGTATTTTATCGGTCTTAAGTACCGTTTCTCTAAAGCGATACATTTCACGGAAGAACGATTTAATGTTACATTCAACAGCACACAATCCGATTAGTCCCATGTACAGCAAGACGTTAAGTGCATGATCCAGTTAGCATTGTGTTAGAACATGGGACAAAGTACCGTCTCCCAGCTTGTGGGAGAGCCAGGCGCATCGCAACTACGTGATCTTACCTGTTGAATGCAGCTTATTACGATTTATTTTATAAGAATACAACTTCCAGCTATAAAAACCTGTAATAAAGAGTGTGAAATAACTCGATAAAGTACAGACGACATTTAAATATAATGAGAGATTTTTATCTCATATTAATGCCTAATTTATGAGTCCAAGCGCCATAAAAATAATTTACTGGTCCTCAACTCGTAGTTATTTCACCTTTTATGAAAATTAATTATAGAAATTAATAATACCACTCACCTGTACTCAGCAACGCTTCACAGTATAACGAACGATATTACAATTTTACAGCGACGAATTATATTTATTTAATTCAGAATTCTCTAATATAATAAGTAAGTAGTCAACAGGTAACACAGATGCGAGTATCAACAACAGTTTTTAAATATCTCAAAAGTTAACAAGTTACAACGTGCTCAAGATCATGTTACTGAAAGAGCCGTCCGTAACAATAATAACACTGACAGGAAGACGAAACCAAGCGTATGTGGGGCAGAGAAGGCAGGCAGGAAGCGAAGGGTAGGCATCACAGGTAAGTCAGATCAGCTCAGAAGTGTAATACTAACCGAAACGAAAAAAATCAAAGAAAAACCGGACGCGGGGATGTACGGTTACACGCGCGACGTGACTCGAGCGAGTTCGGCTGTGGTGTGAAAAGTCTGTAAGATTCAACAAGTGGTTTGCGAGCGCCGCCGTCGCGGCCCGGCTCGGAGGTCCTCGCGGCGGGAAAGCTCTGCCGCCAGTGAGCGCCCCGGCGGCACCTCCCGCCTGCCTCGCGTGCCTCTGTGTGTGTGCACAGCTACACCCTTCATTGTCCGGCGCGCCTGTGTGCGTGCCACCCCTGTGTGCACGCCTGCGCGCCTGTGTGTGACGATGACGCGCCTACGGGTCTGGCGCACAGGTGAGCCCGGGCCGACCTCCAGCCAGCTCGTTCCTGTCCTATCTATGCCGCTTTTACAATGAAATGGCTCGGTGAACACAAACTACCTGCGTGCTACATTAGCGGACGCATTGCTCCCATAAGTCGCCCACTTTATTTTACTCAGCTTTTTGTAACAAGCTCGTAACACAAGGCTGAATTACAACTGCGATTGTTGGTACATGAAAAGGTTGAATTCCTCGCACTTGTGGAGTGCTCGCTCGAAACTTTCGCGTGCCTTACCGAGCTACGGTACATATTTATTTAGTACGCCTCTCTTGCTTGAATTACATGAATAGTTCACATTGCATTGTAGTGAATAATTTTATATTAATTAAGATTGTTTAATTAATCAAGCGCCGAGTTAATTACATTGTTACGTGCCTGTCTGCGAAAAGGTTTCAGTTGCACAGTGAAATTTGAATGTTTTATAATATTCTGTTGGTATTTAGTTTGAAAATGGTTTCTTAAATTACATTACAGTGAAGTCAGGTGAAGCATTTTATTACCTCTTGCAATTATTATTCATTATGGTTTAGGTTGTTTACCATAATAAAGTTATAGTATCAGCAAAAGGTACTTTCTTCAGGATTACGTTATTTCTTTTCGGTTATGCGCTACGCGCGTAGCAAGTCTACAAGCTACGCTTACCTGACACTAATTCGTAGCAGAAACTGCTTGCTACGTCGCCCGCCGTAGCATTGTAGAAGAAACGATAGATTGCAGTAACTTAGTATTTCCTTACTTTGTAACTTACGTTATTCTTATTTATCGGGAATAAATTGATTATCCGTACAACCATCGTATAACCAAGGAGTATACAGTCTGTGTAAATGTATCAACTAAAGTAAATTTACCTTGACAGTTAATTTTATTTAAATCATATAAACAAGTCTACATAAACCAATCGCAATAAAAAATCAACTTCTCTGTCCTTAATCTCCTAATATAAAAAAAGACTGATAAAGACGTTCTCCGAATCGATCACTAAGATTTTTTCATATACATACTGCGAAGAAATATTTTTATCCCAATTCCTTTGTTCTGTCGTCATTTCAACGCTTAGTCTCGCGATCAGAACAAAGGAATGGAAGGCATGACTATTTTTTTTTTATATTCTAGATAGGCTCGTGTTTGACCACAATCTCACCTGATGGTAAGCGATGATGTGGTCGACGATGGAGCACTCTTGCCTATAAGTAACCTATTCACTCTTGACTTATTCCAAACGTTTAAAGTTAACGGAATGATCGTACCTTGGCTATGGGGGCATTAGCCGCATAGTCCTATAGATCAGTTTGGTTATTACATCTTTGAAACGCACATTGAAAAACAACACGCCGTGGATGCAGATTCAGGCTTGGTCCTTACGATTTCTACCTGACCACTCGCGCTTACGGTGGCCACAAATCGCCCAGCGACTCCTAACGCCCGGGGCGTACCCTTCAGCAGAAACTGATACTACATCTTACTTGAGAAAAAAATGCGTATCATTTTACGTAGATAAATAAATAATTGTATTTTCTTTAACAAAAATGAACGATATTTCGCCTACACAACCAGGAACAGTAAGGAGCGGTGTACATTTATTTACGCCCACATTTCAATGACTGTATAAAGTTTCATGTAAGATGAGTTTTTATTTACTGTTGAGGCGGTGCTGTGCTGGTATTGAGAGCAAATATGTTCAGGATCATCTGACCGATTCCTGTTCCTGATTCCTAACCCGTTCCATCATTGGACTACCAGACGTACGGCGTTGTATCACCGGGACATGGCGGACATCCCACATTTACGTACAAAACTATGTACTAACTAAGGGCTACATTCATTGTGCGCGTACAGTCAAGGAGTGGAATTCCTTGCTGGAGTCTGTGTTTCGTGATTGCAACAATCCGAGAATCTTTAAGTAAAGAGTGAAGGTTACTTCTAGGTAAGCGCATTTCAAATAAAAAAAAAGTTAAAAATGTAGTCTTAACCAAATAATAACCTTTTTAAGGTTCCGTAGTCAAAAAGGAACCCTTATAGGTTTCGCCATGTCTGTCTGTCTATCCGTCCGCGGATAATCTCAGCGACCGCTAACACTTGCAGGCTGAAATTTGGTACCAATATGTATATCAACCAAGCCAACAAAATGTACAAACAAAAAGTGGTAAAAAATGTTTTATTAGGGTACCTCCCTTACACGTAAAGTGGGAAGTGATTTTTTTTTTCATTTATACCATAACTTGTGATATATTGTTGGATAGGTATTTAAAAATGATTAGGGGTTTTGTAAAATAATTTTTTGATAATGTAAATATTTTCGGAAATAATTGCTCCAAAAGTAAAAGTGAGGCGTTCCCCCACCCCCTCTAACTTTTGAACTTTAAGTTTAAAAAATATGAAAAAAATCTCAAAAGTAGAACTTTAAGTAAACTTTCTAGGAAAATTATTTTGAACTTGATAGGATGAACAGTTTTTAAAAAATTTCAAAAAAAACGTTCTGAACTAATTTTGTAATTTAACCGTACATGCAAGCAATTTTTTTAAACTTTTTTACATATTTCATTATCCTGAGCGACTCTCCTTTCAAATAAAAATACAAAAAGAATAAAATCGGGACACGCATATTAAAATTACCAACGGGTACAGCGCCATCTCTCGGGAAATTGTGCTACTAATTTTTACATGGGCATGATCAGATCGGGGTTCTGTTACACTGTGAAAAATTTGTAACGGACGGGAAACTACGGAACCCTACACTGAGCGTGGCCCGACACGCTCTTGGCCGATTTATCTAATAATATCAAGACCACCGGAAAAACTTAAAATCTTAAAATGTGATAAAAAAAATCTTGGTCTTCTACTCTTAAAATATCTTTTTCCGAGAAAAAAAGCCTTGTCGCTCATCATTTTTTTTTTTAAATATAGACATAATATAACACAAATATTATTTGAAACAATACAAGAAGGGTGCCAAGGTGACCGAGTGTGAATTAATTTACATGCCTTCATTTCGTAGTGAATGCAATCTGTAATCAAATGTACCTACAAATATGTAGAAGGTTATTTTTATCTATGCAGGTATCTATGTACATAATTATATATGTAAATATTTATAATACTATATTTAATTAGTCTGTAACCTTTCTGTAAAAAATCATTAAAAAACAAATCATTAAGTAATTCCTACTGTTGTTTTAGCAAGTTATTTTTACTTTGCATAACAAATTCAATAGTAAACCCGGCTTTCAAAACAAACGGTTAAGAAAAAATCGTAAGGAAACAGGTATGTGTAGTAGAACCATGTATTAAGATATCTATAGATATATCAAACAGAAGGTATCTGATATTCGCTACCAATATCACTACATAGTATAAAACAAAGTCGCTTTCTCTGTCCCTATGTCCCTTTGTATGCTTAAATCTTTGAAACTACGCAACGGATTTTGTTGCGGCTTTTTTTAATAGATAGAGTGATTCAAGAGGAAGGTTTATAAGTATAATACATGCGTAATATTTAAGTATTGCACCCGTGCGAAGCTGGGGCGGGTCGCTAGTCAATTTATATTATCTGGTGTGAGTTGCGGGAATCTAATGGATGCTAGACGCAGACTGATGGGGGAGGTCTATGTTCATCATCATCATCATCATCAGCCTTATAATGTTACCACTGCTGGGATTCGGGCCTCCTCTCTAAGAGCGGGAATGGGCCATAATCCACCACGCGGTACCAGTGCGGATTGGTGGATATTACACGTCTTCGTCACGTCACGGTTTTAGGACATGCGGGTTTAATAATAATATATATGTCCACAACTATGACACAACGTCATCTAGTCCCAAGCTAAGCAGAGCTTGTGTTATGGGTACTAGACTACTGATAAACGTATGTTATAAACGTATGTAATATATAAGTATTTATATATTTTTCTAAATATATACATATTATAGATAAATTACACCCAGACACAGAACAAATGATCGTGCTCATCACACAAACATTTATCCTGGGTGGGAATCGAACCCACGACCTCCCGCATAGCAGTCAGGGTCACTAACTACTAGACTGACAGGCCAGTCAAAATCAGTTTCCTCACGATGTTTTCCTTCACTGTTTTTGAGAGCAACGGTGATGGAGTAAATGACACAAAGTAATGCGCCTGGCTAGGTTTGGACTCGTCGAGGCCGTTACCACTCGTCCACCACCGCACTATATTCATCAGTGGACATATTTCGGTGAAAATGGAAATATCACGCACTAGTAAAACACACTGTACAAAGTTGGACTTGATGCTAAACGCCCACAGACGTACATCTCATTTTGTACCAGTAAAGATTTCAGTGACTTATAATTGGAACGCGCAGGCAACACGGTACTACATACTTACTATTACACCCACACTTCCACTCCAACCCACCCACGTTTACTGTATTTAAATACCCACTAACTTGAGTTTTCAATGAGAGCGACTCTATTTCTATTTAGGGAATGCAATAAATCTCCGCTACAGAAAATAACCGGTAAACGTAGGAGGATCTTTAAATTTACTTGCTTGTTACTAACCTTACTTACCGCAATTTTTTGTTATTGCGTATTTATCATCGACTAGCTTTCTGCCAGCGGCTTCGCTCGCGTGAAAATAGGTTTTCGCACAAACTTTGGACACGCGTTTCATCCCTTTAGGGGGCGAATTTTGGGAAATCCTTTCTTAGTGCTTGCCTAAACAATCAAAGGAATTCTCGTTCAAAATTTTACTCTCCTAGTCCCAATAGATTTAGCTGTGCGTTCATATGTTAGTCAGTTTCCCCTTTTATATATATATAGATATATATTCCTACTACGTACTAGATGAGGCGTGTCATTCAGTAACTTTACTCCACTTAAGTGATCAGCATGTCATACACTTTTACATTTAGTGTGTTTTCGACGTATCCGCGCTGAAGTTTTAAAAGTTTTGATAGATGACATGCCCATGAAGCGTTGCAGTGGACTTTTGTATAAAAATTTCAGTATTTTGACGAATAGTTTCTATGAATGTTCTTGTCTATCGCTAGGATTTAAGTCGATGGCTTTTATTCGATTCTGAGTATGAGCATTTGAGGAAAAGCCGGCGTTTTATTATCAATGTTGATAGAGTAAATTTCTAGTAAATAAACAATATGTAGCCCATCGTATGTCCACCACCCTAAGTTGACTGGTAGAAAATGCGGTTAAAGTAAAAGGTACTCTAAGTCCGCCTTTACACCTTTAGTTGCATGAAGACCAAATAAATAAATAAATAATCAATACATTTATTGAAAACCGATCCATAATGAATAGTAACAGCGTTTTAATTGAAACCCTAACGCTCTCATAATGCCCAAGGGAAGAGAATCAATTCTTGAGTCACGGTCTTTGTCAATTAATATCTCAGTATGATCTACCCGATTTGAAATTCTACGATAGACGTCAAAATTCTGACAAGTTCACCCTAAAATCAGGCATGTCAGAGCCCAGGTCCTATTCCTTTTTTTTTCAAGGTTAGAAGTCATCTAATGACTGGTGCGCTAGGGGTCAAATACAACAACTATATAGGAACATCAAAGAAGGATCTTTGCCTTGCGTTTCAAGTCTCTAGGGTTCCATGTTGAACTAATGATAGCACCAGTAGGCTTCGGCCCTGCTGGGCCCCTACGGTTTTTTAACACCTGTTTGAAATGCAGTAATAACCATACACATTGGCGGTAACCGGACGACGGAACCCACGGAATACAGATTAAAGATAATAAAAGAAATTAAATAACAATATGTACGCTTATGCTAGGGCCGCACTTCAAGAAATGAATACTTCTTCTTACAATGAAACGAAATTCTTTGTTTACCTCTTTGTATTATTAGTTGAACCAAATAATAAAAGAAGTCGAAGGAAGATTATGTTACTTAAATGTTGTGTAATTGGGAGACCTATGTCCAGCAGCGAAACGATTGTTTTGAAATCTGATATATTGATTAGCTACGTTTAAGCTTATACACATAGGACAATGAAGCCAATTAAAGAAATACAAGCAGATACTGCAGAGCTATTAAATAAATATAATAAAAAAAGTATGTACCAAAAAGTAAGAAAGGAAGGAGTACCTACCAAAGATTTATTGACGAAAGAAGCTGCACAGCCCTTAACTAAGTTACGATCATTTCATTTCTATTCTCTTACGTCGAAAGCCTCGAATACCGTAAAACGGGTTAAATAGAAACAAATCGGGGTGAATAGAAACAATATTTTGTTTGTATGAAGCATTGAAAAAATTTAATAAATTCAATATTGAAAACAAAAATGCTTTATTAAAACTAAAAATATGAAATCAAAATAAAAATCATGACAAAAATTTTGTTTCTATTAACCCCCTGAGTTTCTATTCACCCTATTTTACCCGGTATTTATCTCGTTACTGAACGTGGAGATGACGTTAGAACAAAAAAAAAACAATTGAAATTTAAAAATGCACAGACTCAAAATAAAATAGGAATAACCTGACGAGAAATTGCACCACTGGGGTGTCCAGAATCAGTACATGATTCTGGACACCCCAGTGGTGCAATCAATGCAATCAATGCAAAAAAGCAGATCAATGGTATTCGTTTGTAATACAATGTCAGATACACTGTGTATTTTATATATTTTCAATACACTTACTCGAAAACTGCCTCTTATCGCACTCCTATTAGGTTCAATATAGCATGTATATCACCCAAGTGCTTTTTTGAGTTTATCACAACAAGGGCTTTTTTATTCCTTCCTTATCGTCACGGTTAAGGGTGCTTATTTTGTTTTTACTAAGTTTATCGACTCAGGCGCGAGGCGTTCCCCCGTGGCGCTGGACGTCCCCCAAGAATTTAGAACCAAACTGTTCAGAGCAGATTTGAATGCTTTTATTATTATATTTCTACTGTATGTTTGAGATACGACTAAACATTCTTTCTTTATATCAGAAGTCGTAAGTGTATTGAAAAACGTCGTTTGACACACGTGCAGATTTGTCATTGCAGCACTCGGCTCCATAACACACTCGCCTACGGCTCGTGCGAATTTCGCCTCGGTCGCAATGACAAACTTCCTGTACTTGTATCAAAATGTACTATTTCTATGTAGGTGCAAAGTACAAAATTCACCCGAATAAAGTCGCGGGAAAAGTGCTAGTGAAATAAACGGGTGATAACGGAATTTATTTACGCCATGTTCCACAACGAATCGAGTTTTTTTAACTGTATTCGGAAAACCCATTATTGCTAACTTCGTTTTAAAATATTGGTACAATTTTTTCACGATATTTTTAAATCTGTTTTAAATGGTTTTTCGCTGAAAAGGTCAGAGCTTTGGTAGTAGATATCACAATAATGGTGAATATTTTAAATAAAAAATATTGCCGTTTCTAGCTACTAATTGCTTTATCAATTCCATGGGCCATCGTATCCACGATAGAAAAGATGAAAATGTATTAATGTAATTTGCCAGTTTTCAAGAACTAGATACAATCTACCTCAAAACGGTCCAAACAAGTAGATGCAGCCTGTATAAATAAAACCTTGAAACGTGTTTCTTGGTTCCTTCGATATTTTTTTTTTTTTTTTGAGTATTTAGTTATTCTAATCAAAGAATAATTTGTAGGTTCTTCTTATAGGCAGATACAATTTTAAAAATGTGGCCATGATATACAAATGGAAAGACAGACATGACAGATGACATGGCAACGGAAGATTGAAATAAATAGAATGATATCACAGAGAAATACCTTATTAAACTTTCATTTATGCTCACCCCTATTTGTTTAAATTGGAAAATCATCAAATAACTGTTACTCTGTCAGACTTTTACTGACTTAAGATTTTTTTTGCCGAATTTCAGGTGTAGGCTGCGGATGCGAGCAGAACATGCGCCGGCAGCACGTGCAGCTGCAGCCGCGTTAGGAATTTTTTCATAAAAATCCATACTACTAAATATAAAACCAGACGTGCTGCCGAGCAATAAAGTATTATTCTGTTCTATCCTATTCTATTCTCGGCTGCGAGTGCTAACGCGACCTGCATCCGCATCAGCCTTCGGAATTATTTTCATAGCAGTGAAAATAAATTAGTGCCGCTAATTTTGTGCAGTCGCACCGCCCGTGCTTGCTCCGAAATTCGAATAACACCTTAAAACTCAACCATGTTCCTTCTATCCCTTGGAATCATTTTCTACTAACCACTGGCATCAGCTAGCAATAAATAAACCCGGAAAAGACAAGCAGCAAATCTCTACAAAACACCTGTCCTTTCCCCGACTTTATTTTATCATTAAACTACTCCTTGAGCAGAAATAAACCGAAGTGCCGTTTAAAGTCGATGTTATTGACTTTAAAAGGTTCAGATGGTATCGCGGAGGAAAGCGGGTTTATCTTCAACCTGTTGCTTTTGCCATATTTTATTTTATGGTTAGCTAGTCTTTGAGGGCGGCGTAATAGATGAAAATAATGTAAGTTGGGTATTTTTTTTTTTGAGTTGGGAATTCGTTCAATGACTTTTTTCGGACGGTTTCTTTTTCATAAAATACTCGTTTTTACGGTGGGTAAAAATCATTCAGTAACAACTCCCACCCTTGGGTGAAGCAGACAGAAGATAGAGTCAGATTATTATACTGACAAAAAATTCACCTCGTTCCTACGTTGCCTTTCATACAGGGATTGAGCCTTCCTTTCAGACGCGAACCCTTAGCCCTAGTAAGGCTTCGACTATCTGCAAGGTTTCTACAGTTTGCTGATAACTCCTTGAGGCGCGCGGGAATATGCGCACTTAACCCTCATACCGGAGTCGGACCTTCCTTTCAAAAACCGGACCGGGCACCAATAGGCGCCGTCGACTTGGGTTTGGTCCTGACGGTTAACGAATGGTCGTACGGTGGACTACCCATTACTCGCCCTCCGCAAGCCCACGCCGCCGCCTAGTCTCAAGCTAAGCAAAGCTTGTTTTATGAATACTAGACAACAGATACTCGTAAACAATACTTATATGTTTTTAAATACATACTTAGCATAGCATAGCATCAACTTTATAATGTTCCCGCACCTGGATCTCAGGCCTCCTATCTAGGACCTCTCCTCCTCCATCCCCTCTCCATTCCTCCGAATGGGCCGTAATCCATCACACGGACCAGTGAGGGTTGGTGTATGTCACGGTCATATCTTCGAAATTTTTGGTTCTAAGAGATGACGGTTTCCTCACGATGATTTCCTTAACCGTTTTGAGAGCAGTGATCATCATCAGCATATTAATTCATTAAAGCCCAATCGAGCGCCGCCGGCGCTCGAAAACATAGGTTTTTGTTCTTTAATTGTATCTGTAATTAAGGTAGTCAAAAGGCTAATGTTCCCACTGCTGGGACACAGGCCTCCTCTCTAGGAGAGAGAATGGGCCGTAACCCACCTCGCGGGCCCAGTGCGAATTGAGACATCCCGTCACATGTCTTCGAATTTTTGGTTCTAGGACATGCCTGATGGTTATGGTTTCCTCACGATGTTTTCCTTTTGAGAGCAGTGGTTATGAAATAAATTAATGCGCCTGCCTGGATTTGAATCCGCGACCTACAACTCGTAAGTCGAAGCCCACGACCCTGACTGGTGTAGGTACCACTGGTATTACCATCCAGTCAGGTTCACTAACTACCTACTAGACCATCAGGCCACTCAAAGTACGTCTATCTAAAGTTTTGTTTGTGTTTCTCAGTTTTGTAACATGACAACATAAACACAACTTTTATTATAATCAGACGATAACTATTGCCATGCAGCGTGGCAATATCACTTTTATTTTGGGCACATTATACGGCTGCGGCCAATCAAAAAATAATATAGGCTTTTTTAGTTACCTAATTATAATGAGTTAAGCGATTTTGTTATTATTTTGATTATCTAAACATACAAATAATCTAATACTATAATTATATACACACTTATTATGTAGGTACCTATTATTAGGAAAATGTAAATAAAATAAATTTGAGGCATCTGTTTGTAATGTTATACAATTTTTATGCAATAATTGTTAAATCAAATAATATTCTCATTAAACTGTCAAGCCCCATGCAAACGCCAGCGTTCGCCTATCTATTGTGTTTCTATTGTGTCTCTAATGAAGATTCCTATTGAATGAATATGTATTTTTTTTCCGCGCCATCTATAATGACATCTATAAACCACTTTAATACAAACGGCTTCTGAGTAGGTTTATAAAAGTATAACAGATGGCGCTTTACAGCTCTATAAGAAACTAATTCAATAAACTTTCGGTAAAACATTGAATATTCCAGTATAATTGTCATAAGTATTCAATAACAAATGTAAAAAAAAATAATACAAAATATATATAAATATTAGAATAATCATTAATTGCAACCGGATACACATTTTTGAACGATTTTCTACATCCTCAATTACATCTGCACTGCCGTGAAACTTGCGTCTTTTTTGTGGAAGCGAGTGTTTACGTTAGACAGAAAGAGACAACCTATCCACTTATGCTATTTATTTTCTGTTCTGATGCATGTAGAACGTAAAATATCTGTGAATGAAAGCGTCAAATCAATCTGTCATTCGTCGACGGCGAATCGGCCGCATCAGCGGGGCTCGAATTACGAGTTATTTTACAATTTATTGTAAATTGAACTGGACAAGAATGCATTATCAATTGTGAGACGCGCGTGTGAAGTGTTCGTAAAAAATAATTGCAGGAAAAGTGATCGACAATAAGATGCCTTTTGTAAACATCAAGAAGCAATATTTAGCAATCGGGATGTTGATTTTCGTTTTATTGTTTTTATTTAACACAAGGCCCGTTTTTCAATGTCAGTTTAATGCAGAAGTGAGTTCATATCTCCCAGTGATTTACGGGATTACTCCGACGTACATGAGGCTCGCACAAAAGGCGGATCTCACAAGGTAAAATTTGTTTATCGTGATCATTCTGCCCTTGATTTATCTTACCTCATTTGTTTGGACAAACTATTTGGCAATACTCTTCGTAAGCCGACAATTATTTTAATTGGTTAATTGATGGGCTTACACAATAAATAATATATCATGAAGATGTGCAGTAGGTATGCTAAGTTATGGAAAGTAGGTATGTACCGACGAGCTTTATTTACGGAACTCGAAGAAATCGGTGCTTTAATTACTCACTCTGATTCTGCGAATAATGCCTGCTGTATAGTAAATAATGAGTTTGTCCAAAGTTATTTATTAGTGTGGAAATTGATGCAAATGATATACAAAGTAAAATTAATTTAATATTAATATGCCCTGGTACATTCAGGCTTATTTGGATACTTGTAAGGCTTGCAAGGTATTATAATTATTAAATGAATACTAAATATAAGTAATTCTCTAAAATTTTATTAAAAAAAGACTAAACTTTATACTTAATAAAAAATATAATTATGAACATTTTTCATATTCCACTATCAATCTGCTACAAAAATCTGGACACCAATTCTTTTAAACCACAAACCTTAATGAATTAAAAAAAATATCTTGGCAGTTGCAAGTCTACAAAAGTAGACTGTATAGAATTTTTCAAAAGTTGCAATATTTAATTTCAATTTCAAAGTACTTAAGTATTTTAATTAGTAAAACTACCTGAAGGTATTTCATTTTTCTACTGGGTTTTATTAGGAGCAAGCCTTCTTGTCTGTATCAGGTAAAGTCACATCTCACTATTAAATATTTACTGCTACAATGGCACTTTACTTACTTCCTTGTTTTCTTAATATTTTTTTTTTATGCATCAGCCATAAGCTTTAGGCATTAAGGCCACCTTCTTTGTGTCTTTGAATAAATAATTATTTAATAAGAAATATTTCTTGGGTTTACCTAAACTTTTTTAATGGGAGCTTGCAGCTATCATTGCTTGGAGCTTCATTTATCTATTAGGGTACTCTAATGAATAGTTTGCAAAACATTACAAAAAAAAAAGAAATGATTAATTTACAATATCTGCAGAAAATTCTTCATTTAAAGTGCTTTACTTTAAGAATTTATTCATTTAATATTATTAGATGTAAAATTACTAAGTAATTGAATTTTATTGATCAAACCTGCATAATCAATTTTAGTTATTTATTTCAAATTAATATCTAATAGCTTGTTCCAACATAAGCATAGAATATTAAAAGTATTTTATTTTATAGGTTATCACAAACTCTGATGCATGTGAAGAACTTCCACTGGGTTGTGATTGAGGACTCCATTGAGAAAACAAAGTTGGTCGCGAACTTGCTCAAAGAATCCAATTTGAAATACACGCATCTCAATATCAAAACACACAAAACAAAAGCGTCTACGGTAAGTATGTAGCATTAGTTTAGAAACTTTTCCAACATATTTTTTTTATTACAGAATTATTTTCAATATTGTTTTGAATGCTGAAGTTATAGAGAACAAGGAATCCGAATTTGGTACATTGAATTTTCTGCTTTCAGCTTGCTGCCTTTTCCAGCCCATTTATAATCATTACATACACAATTAGGTTTGAATAATCTTACCTTTTACTCTAAGGCGAGAACTACATTTTGTTACAAGCATGTTGTCTAAAAATCCCTTGAATGGTTATTCAATGTCATCATTCCATACTTCTGCCTCTGAAATAATCACAGATTGTTAGAGGCAGTCTGACTAAACTGGCAAACTTATTCTGCTATTTGGATAGAGGAGGCCTAAATATAGTCATTACAAAATAAAAGACCCATTTTGACATTTGAGAAAAACCTGTGAATGTAACTTGGAACGAAACTGAAAGAAACAATAAAATACTTAATTAATAACATAAAGTGTTACATAATGTTATACATACAAACATTTTTTTTTGTGGTATGTAACTGACGTAAATAATAAAAATATCAAATGTCAAAACGGACCTTTAATATTTTGACAACTTTAAAGCCCTGCAAAGATGGCCACCATGGCTCATGTACGAGTTAAGTGTGGAAGACAAACTTGAATAGATAGAAAAGGCAGTATATAAATATTTTCTCATATTTTAATAAATATTTCAGGTGATGGATATCAATATATGTCTGTTTAGAACAAGCATATACAACACATCTTGGTATTGTGTATGTCCACTCAAAATTTATAAGGGATATTATATTTTTAACTCTGTAGTTAAACTTGCAATTTATTTAGTTTTTATTTTAGAAATTTGATTGCTATGATAAACTGGATTATACTATAAGTAGGATTGGAAAACTACTGTAAAATTTAGGTACTATCAATCACATTATCAAGTATAGTAGTTTTTATCATGGAAAATTCTAGTGGAAAAACAGATGATAAAATCGTACAGAAACTTGACCAATTTAAAATCTGTTGTATTATGTAACTTATTTATCCTTTTGCAGCTATTGCCAGTATTAATGCAACAAGCGCCAATCAGAACATTAGTGAGTATAGTCCTAAGGGATTGAAGGCAGGTTTCTGAATTGGGAATTCGGAATTAACCCCAATCGCGTTTTTTTCGCCAGGGTCACATACTACCAAATCCGGCTGGACTGGACCATGGTGTAACCTGACTGGTTACTCTATCTCTTCAGCACTTTTATCTATGGGGATTGTAGAGCCTAAACGAAAAAGGAGTGCTCAGTCACAAATACACGACACTGTGCTGCGTTCAAATAAGAGGTTGGAGTTAACTCCAATGACGTCACAGGGTAGATACTCTACACTCGCATTTTTGAACGCAAACGTCAAGTTCTATTGTTAATAGCTTACACCAACCTACAGTACGGCCGTCGGAATTTGGCGAGTTTGATGGTGCATCCACATGCCCGGCGGCACGGCCGGCGGCCAACCTGACGGCCAGGCCGCCGGCCATGCCGCCAGCACATGCATCTCTTCTTCGCTAGATTTTAAAGGCTCTCTGAAAGCTGGCGGCAAACCCGGTGACATAAGCCGGCGACATGTGTGGATGCACCATGAAGTTGGGCTATGCGAATTTTAGCGCTTGAAAACTCGTAAAAAAATATAGGTTTTAACTATAGGTATTTAATTTTCTACCAGAGCCATAAAAGTACGATTGCAACTCGACTTTTCTCTGGTTATTTTTGAACCTAGCCCTGGCGAAAAGGACGCGAAAAACCACGTTGGACTTAACTGACGTGGGTAGTTAAAGGGTTAAGAATTTGTCAAAATCTACTGTAACACCAAAGTTTGATAGGTTTTCTCGTTAAAGTAAAGTTTGACAAATACTCGGCTTCGGATTCTTAGTTTAGTAATAGAGATGTGTACAATGCGTTCCAAATGAGAATAGGATCGATTGCCATGTTGTGCCGTCATGTCATATTGTCAAATCAAAGAAATTGGGTAGGGTGGACAAAACAAGATTTTTTTTAATTTAAATTAAATTTATTTACGAATCATGAACTAAAAAAGTTTAATCAAACTCCAGATCTTCAATTTTGTTTATCTCTGCGTCATTGCGAACTGTCTGGCAAATAAGAAGGCGAATAAAAATAAGAAAGAAAATAGTTTTTTTAACTAATTTATTGATACTGAAAACAATATTATTCAGCCAAATTGTATTAAAATATAACACTTACATCAACTAGAATTAAGTAAGACAGTAAAATAAAGCAAAAAAAGCATTGATACGCAGATAAGTCTTTTTTTCCAAACGGTACTTTAACTCAACATTTGACAGATTGAGATTATTGACTTTATTCATTTGGAAAATTGGAACGCATTGTACAATATGACAAGTGACGATGGCCTTGTTATATGCCACATGTACACATACATATTATATGGGAAAAGTGTTTTGTATCCACTGTGGGATGGGTATGGTTATTGTAACTGTATGTGTCATGTTATGAGTTCATGACTTCACCCTTCATGATATAATTTATTATTTCTAAGAATTCTGTGCTGCCGATTACCAGTAGTAATTCGGTTATTTAATTAGTTCAATTCAATATCGTCAAATTTTCTTGACGTTCGTAAAATACACTTTGGACGTGTAATTCCGGACTCTACATCGACATAATTATGGTCTACCGTACGGCTGTCGGATCTTGGCGAGTTTGAAGTTTGCGAATTTTAGCGCTTGTAAACTCGTAAAAAAATAAATGGTTTAAAACAGGCCGTGTCGGTTTCGTCTCGTGCGCGATCGGCGCGGTTCTGTACGACCGCCGTTCAACGGTCAGCTCAGAACTGGCACGGACAAGGGGAATCCGACTGTTAAATGCAATTTGCAGTTGTTATTGCTGTTAAAAACTGTTATTGGCATTAATTTTTTTAATTTATAAAGCCATTATTTTTGTACGAGTTTTCAAGCGCTAAAATTCGCTAAGCTTTACTTCAGACTCACCAAGATCCGACGGCCGTACTGTACCAACTTGAAACTTATTACACTTTTCTCATTAAAACAATCAATATAATTATCACATTGTGTTCTTTCTTTCATAACTGTAGTAATTTTCTCACCGAAGACAAAATACGACAACACCTTTGTCGAGGCTTTTCAGGAAGATCACCGTCTACTCATAAGCGACATTTCACAATTTTAAAATTTATTTTCTTGGTATGGCCGAGTTCTCAAAGAAAGAAAGAAAAATGTATATACACTCTATTGCACTTTGAATGGCCCATTTTCATATATTTTTATTGTGGTTTCGTACTAAGAATTACAAAGGTTAACTTTTGAACATTGGACGTATTGAAAAAGTGTACTTAGTAGCTTAAAATTCTCATAATGGTTTGAAAAATTCGTTTTCATTTTTGATGTTTGTAATCTTTTTCCAAAGATTTTTCTATTTATTCCAATCCATTTTAGTAACCCGTTTAAGATATGCTATCATAATTGTGTGTAAGTATGCTATCATAATTACATACATCATGTTTCGTTTTATTACAAGTTTTTTATTATTATATCTTAGGTACTTTGATGCAATGTATTACCAATTCTTACATCAATGTTAAGACTCCGTGCATAAAATTCATTTCCTAGAGTTTAGGCAAATTATGTTATGAATGTTGTTATCAAAATATGTTATGCAAATAATTAAAATAATAAAATTGCAACTGCAAAAATGTTTTAACACTGAACGTTAAAAAATATGATACTTACGCAAATTAAACCATAAAAACTGACAGAGAATGCCTAAGGCATTAAGTCCGCCTGAGTACCGTTGTGTCGCATAAAGCTCTTATAAATAAACAAACTTCTTCTGATGCAGTTGGATAAAAAAAGGCTAAGTCTAATATTAAGGGGACAGAAAAGGTGGCAATATTTTGGGGTCGAAGGAGTCTAGAATAAGTTACTGTAATTGTATAGCAATCTTATAATGCAATAAACATATTGTAATTTAAAAAAATATGATCTCATCACTAAATAATTTGCAAGTTGATGTACTTATTGATCCGTATGCGAATAACAATTGGCTTCTACATTTCTGAGGTATCAAAGTCATGTTAAGTAGTTTAGTTTTTTTTTCTTCTATTTTTTTTATTTTCTTTCAATAATCCGTCTAAAATCTAAAACTTATATTTTTGTTTATATGCATTAATAAGTATGTTTTTTTTGCGTAGTAGTACCAATTTTTCAAAATTCTAAAATTAATATTTTCGGTTTTTTCTAATCATGTTCATTTAATTTAATTTTTTTTTTGGTTTTTGTGTGATATCTTTTCTTATTGTAGTCTGTGGTACTTAAATAATTATTAATATAAGTAGAAGTGATAAATATGTCTTAGTAAGTAGAAACCATCGCATTCGACACTTTCATAAAAACCTTGAAAAAGAAATACTTGAATTTGGCTCTTAAAATATGAGAGTGCCCAAATAAAAGAATGATACTGGACTTTCGACGCTCGGCCAAGCACCGAGAGTTAAAAATCCTATACCAAGTAATGCCAGTAAGTCGAGAACACTCAGAAAATTTGTGATGAGTGGTTTGTTAATACCTATTGGTATATTTATTTGGCCAAATTCATGTACGATTTTGAGGGACCTGTCGAAATGTATAGGTACAACTTTTTGCCATCATTTTGATTTCAAGCCAATTTTTACTGTGTTTGATAAATTTTTTAGTCAAAGAATTTCAATTTGGTTTTGGATAGTTTTTCAGAACACAATCTGTTATATTATTTTAGTGGTTGTAAAGTTCTATCGTTTGGTAGGAAAAGAAAACTTATTTACTAACAATTTTTTCCCCAAACTAAGGTGATTCGAGCGATCCTGATTTTTTTAGTAGGGTTAGAGGGCGGTCCCTCTCAATAAAAACCAATCGCCGTTGTTGCCGGGTCAATCTAGAATCTTAAAGGCCAAGAATATGTGTGCTTTGTACAACGCGACAAAAGCTATTGTATTTTTAATCAGCAAACATTTTAAGGTAATTCTAAACGTCGCCACAAAAAGTTTGTTTCGTTGGATACAAAATCCTTAATTTAAAGTACGGATATATTGACCACCCTGTATAAACCTTCAACGGTTAACGAACTAAGATAAGCTAAAGGAAGATAAGAAACTTGTTATCAACAAAAATCTCAATTTTGAGACAAAGATAAGGACTATTTGTCACGTGCACTGGCTTGATTTAAGGCTTGACCAGACGGTTGTAAACCCACGTCCCAACCAAGGTGACCTACAAAAAAAAACCAAGGTGATCTTGCTAGTTTCTATCCGTGTAGACATTGGTTGTAAACCATGACCTTCAACGCCCTTAGTTGGAAGCCGCGTTTTCCCAACCACAGTAGTTGAATTTCGAATGTGTTGGCGCGTGGTTTAGGTAAGGTTTAATATGCCGCAACAGGAACCGAAGACAATCAAGGTGTCCTTCGTTGGAACGCCAGATTGCAACCGTGTGGTCCAACTTTTATCAAAGTGAGCAAAACTTTGGGACTTCTTTCTTGGGATTAACCATATACTTGATTCATATATTTTTTGGAGTAATTGATTATACCTAGAGGGTTACTTTTGATTCGTCGGCAATATTTTAGCGAGCGAATGACTCGTTATATGAAAACTACGGAACAAAATTTTTCCCGCAGTTTTTGCCCCCTTTCACCTCAAATTACACTTATAGGAACCTGTGAAAGTAGGTTTCTCCATACATATTTGGTCCCTGGTTTCATTCCCCAAGTGGCGAATTTCGGAGAATATTCTCTTAGTACTACCTTGTCAGATATATAGATTGCCTATGAATCAAAACTCATTTAGTAATTCTATCAATCTATTCGAAAGTAAGGAATAGGTAGTTGGGTACTTCTTTCTTGACTATAACCTTGGAATTGTATAGAAAATATAGATTTTTCGTAGTTATAAATTCGTTTACGAATTGTATACTTACTCAATCTATTTAGGTACGTAACTAAATGTAAACAATCTTGATACTTGTCTTTTTATTTAAAAAATAAATCGTACAGAAGACATAATAAAAGGATTATTTAAATTTTATTAATTATCTAAAATCGGTGTACATAATTATTCAATTTTAGATATTTTTTAGATATAAGACATGTGAAGATGGTTTACATTAGTTAAGTAAGTATCAAAACAGATGGAGTATAGTTGTTACAGTTTGTTAACAATCTATGTCTTTCATGAACCATTCAGTGTTACTCTTCGTGTTTCATATTTATAATCACAGAAGGGATGTTTGTTTGTTTCTAATCGTTTGGCAAATACCTGAGAGGAATTTGTAGAATTGATGACTAACCAAACATGTGGAAATTCTTAATGGTTATTCGATTTTGTAATTGGTCTGTGTAAATATTTCAGGCAAGTGGTGTGGAACAAAGGAACCTGGCTTTGGATTGGCTTAAAGGCCATTTGCAGAAGGCTGAAAATAAAAGAGGCGTGGTTTATTTTATGGATGATGACAACACGTATTCGCTCAAAGTTTTTGATGAGGTAAGTCTTTATAATATTTTTAATGATAGGGTTAAGTTAAATATGAAATAATAATTAAAATATCTCAATAAATCACAAAGTTATGGAACTTTTAAAGTTGTACTTGCTAAAATAATTTCGTTTCACGCAGCGATCTACCTATGTGAAGTCACACAAACCGTTACCATAAAGTAGAGAGAAGCTACTTAGACTACCAAACGATAATAAACAAGATAGATACACCCTTTATTGTACGTACACCATAAATACAATTACAAGTTGTACATAAACTAATTAGGAACAGCGCAAGAGCTCATGTGCGACTAAACACTTGATTGTTTAAATTATTTATGGTGCAGAGATTTTATTTGGGTCAAATGACGTCACTCCTGTTTGAGACTGCAAAGTTTCTGCGATATTTTATTTCTGAGTATTTTGTTGACTGGTTTCAAATATGTTTTTACTTATTTCTTAGTGGTGTTCTATATTTTTAATCCGTTTGATTAAATATGATTACTTATAACTTGGGCTCCGCACCCGTTAAAAGCTGGAAAGTAATCTCAAGTATGCATTCGAACGGTTCACAAAAGCTCGTTTCTGGAGTCGTGCCATAAAATTAATTAGGTAGCTACCTACATAAGTAAATGTCACGTCCTTTTTTTAACAAATTAAGCCCGCTGCATACGTGACGGGTTTTTTCACGGACGGGACGGGACGGGACGCAACGGGAAATATCGTTTCATACAAAATGTATATGGAAGCGCATATGTCACGGGGACACGGACGGGACGGGAACGTGGCACTGACGGGGCGGTCATGAACGAGGCATGAACGTCCCGTTCCCGTTCACGTCCCGTCCGAGGTATTATATTATTATTTAAATGAATTTATAACTCTTCAGTTTTAGATATCAAGTTAGGTATATAAACAAATAAATTTTATGTCATGATCTTCCCAATCTGAAACAAATTGTGTTCATTGGGATTTCCAAAATCATACAATCATATGAATCATAATAATGCATTTCGGTACGTGGAAGAATGTACAGTTGCTTTTAAAAGGTAGTTTACACTCATAAAAATGCAGTAGGTATTTCTATATACATCGTTAGAAGTCGCAGTAGGTGATTGACATATGACAATACAAAGATATGCTTTATCAAGAATGTTTATGTACTTGTACCGGAGGATCTTATCTTTACGATCTGTTTGTACCAGATACAATACTATCAACAATATCAAAAGATCAACAACAACATCATCTATAACACGTTTCTATGGAATAAAGACAGTCTCAAGTCTGAAAGGAGTAAGCGATTTCAATGTTTTCCTGAACTGGTCGAAGTCGAACTTCATGGACGCTCTAGGGTGTTATTCTCTAAGAAAAAATCCTTGAACGGCACGTCGTCCCAGCGACGAAATCCATGTATAATTCAAATCACATATAAATCCAACGTACCTATTTAGAATTCGTCGCTGGGCCAGGGCTGCGTTCAAAGCTGTTTTCTTAGAGAATAGGGGGGTTTGAGGGAACGAGTGGGCAGTAATGTCAAACGTTTACTGACTATAATAAAACGTATGTTTCTTCAGTTACTTTTTGCATTCTATTATTATGGTGAACTTTTTGGATCCAATGGCCCTAGCAAGCCTTGATTATTTTAATCGTTCCGCGATTGTCGGCGCCTTAGGCGTCTCCTATCTCAGCGGCTTGAGCGTGAGGATGGAAGCAGTTCGTTTTCTTTGCTAATTTTCAGAAAAATGCGACCGCATCCCTCTCCCTCTCGCTCCAGACCATTCTCTAAACCAGGGTCCGGCGGAATTTTAGTCTTACATAAAGTGTGCTGCAGAATTGGACGTAAAAGTACCGCGAGCCTGAAATGGAATGGGCAATTAAAGGAATGCCAATAGATTTATCATCTATTATACAGTCTCGTATCCTCACCTTGATCACGTAGGTCTGCTGCCGAGGAAAGCTGGCCATTGAGAGACTGGTGGTACAGGGAAAGGTTGAGGGTACCAGCCCACGAGGAAGATCGCCTTTGAGGTGGACCGCCCAGAAAGTGGCAGTGAATGGCTCATCATCACTGCATGAATGCACGAGAAAGGTGGCGTATAGAAAAGTGGGGCGCGTATTGTGAAGGTAGCCACCAACAAGTGATGACCACGACCACTCGGTCAAGACTAATACGGACAAAGAAGATGTAGGCTTTCACCCACCACATGGTAGTCACCCATGTCAATAATGATGGCCAAGATTCAAACTCTATAAATATCAATAATATTACTTATTTAAACCTCAAACGTTGCCAAAGCCTTTATCTCTTATCAGAGAGACTGATTTATCAGTCTGAGATTTTTTTTACAGTACCAATAGAATGTTGGAATAGCTACTATCAATGATATTATCTGTTTATAAAAATAAATCCTTTTTAGGGTTCAGTAGTCAACTAGAAACCCTTATAGTTTCGCCATGTCTGTCTGTCTGTCCGTCTGACCGCCCGCGGATAATCTCAGTGACGGTTAGCACTAGAAAGTTGAAATTTGGTACCAAAATCAATCTACACGTAAAGTGGGGGGTAATTTTTTTTTCATTTCAACCCTAACGTGGTAGATACTGTTGGGTTGGAATATATGGAACCCTACACTGAGCGTATCCCGACATGCTCTTGCCCAGTTTTTTTTTTCATAAATAGATAATATAATTAATTGTAGCTAAAGGCTGATACGTGGCTGAATAAGGTTCTTTAAATGTCTAATCTTAAATCGAATAGAACACTTATAAATGATGAATGATATTTATTTTGTAAATAGGTTTCAAAATAACACTTTTACACGTCATTTTTTTTTTCTTTTTATAGTTATTCAAAGCACCCTTACAATATGATTCAAACTCATGAGCCCCCAGCGAACGCCGGCGTTCGCATACCTATTGTCTATCTATTATGTCTCTAATTACGGTATTCAAAAGGTTAAAGTTATTACAAAAACGTTCCGGCAAACAAAGTCGCCAGCAAACTGCTAGTATTAGAATATCTTTGGCTACAATAGTATCTGTGTTTTGTTTAGAAATAGATCGTGTCTAGCTAGTAACTGACATTCACCGCCTGTGTCTCGGGTATCCGGCTAAATCTAGGCGTTTCACCCTTCAGACACAGACTTACCGTGAAAAACTTCTATTATTAGAATGCCTTGATTTATTCTAGGAAGTAATAGATTCTCAACCTATTCAAGTGTTTTGAATTTAATTTACTACTATAAAAGGAGAAACTGACTGACATATCAACGCAGAGCCGAAACTACTGGGACTAGTAGAGTGAAATTTTGCACAAGGCTTCCTTTTATGACATAGGCGAACACTAAGAAAGGATTATTCGAAATTCAGCTTCATAAGGGATGTAATGGGGGGTCTAAAGTATGTATCACGCGAACTAGAACAGCTAGAACTCTATTATCACACGGGCGAAGCTGCTGGCAGAAGACTTTGGAAGGGACAGATTTGGCCAATTTTGGTCTAGAAATATTCGTTAAATTTCAGGAAAAGTTAAATATACCCTTATCAGATAGTACGCCGTACGTTGGGTCAGCTAGTTTTAAGTACTTTCCTAACATACAAATTGTTTAACTCTTCAGATTCATGCAGAGAGATGAATAGTTCTAATATTAGAACGCCTTGATGCATTCTTGTTATAGATTATCAACCTAGTTCTAATGTTCTTATTTTTATTTCTGTAACAAATAGCCTTATTTAGAGTTCCAGTCTTAGATTAAATCAAAACATTGGAGGATAGGTTGAATTCAGGACTATGTGACAATATCTCACTTAGTCGCAATTGAGAGACGTAAATGAAGGTGTTACACAAAAATATTATTTTTTCAATTTCGCTCGCACGACAGCGCGCAACCTCTCGCCATCTTCGTCCTTGTCTATCAGTAACTGTAGATTTGCGATTGTTATGACACTGATCATAGATGAGTGAGCTTCGAGGCCAGGTTTTCTGCTGGCGATGGTAGCGCGTAATGTATCTTCGCTTATATGTATGTTAATCCTCCTTAGTCGTTCACTCTTGACAAAGTTGTCGTGGTTGATGAAGTTGTATTTTCGTTGGCTATTGAGGCTCCCGCGATGCGTCTCCACTTGACACGGTTTAAGGCGTCTCGGGAACTATGGACCATGGAGGTTTGTGTTGCAGCTCTAATGAGGTCTGTCCAACGCGTAGGTGTAATAATATGTTAATTGTTTTAATCATAGATTGTCAACCTGCTTCAAATGTTCTAATATGTACTTACTTTTATGAACAAATAGCATTAAGTACTTACTAACAGTACAAATAATGAAACAGCTTAACCAGATTTTGAGGGTCTTCTGAAATTGTATGACAAAACCTTGAGTTAGTATTATGACAACTTCTGGTGTACTTAATCAATTTAACCTTTCGAGTACCGTAATTAGCGACATAATAGAAAGACAATACTATGCGAACGATACCTATGGGGCTCAAGAGTTTAAACTAATGCGATTCACCATCATCGATTGCATCACTAGGTACTTACCACCAGGTGTGATCAGCAGTCAGGGTCATATTGTTTAAGAAAAATTGTGTAACTAGCTTTTGCCCGCTACTTCGCCCGCGAGGTATTGGGGTTGGGGTTTCCGGGATAAAAAGTAGCCTATGTCCTATTCCGGAGTGTATCCTATGCCTGTGCCAGATTTCATCCAGATCCGTCCATCCGTTTTGGCGTGATCGAGTAACAAACATCCAAACATTGTAACTTTCGCATTTATAATATTAGTAAGATTACTCCTACAAAAGACTCTTGCAGTAGGGGCAGCCCCCCTAGTCAATTAGTCCTCTTGGCCACGCCTACAATTCCTTTGTTCTGACTTTAAACTCAGTCACGTGGTCAGAATAAAGGAATTGAAGGTGTGGCCAATTCCAAGCGTTCGACGTTAACGATACGATCGTAACTTGGCTTGAGGCTAAGATTCGATAAAAAAAAATTACATCAATTTATTTTGCTATCGAAGTATGCCCATACCATTTTTAACGTTATTTAGGTTAGAATGTTAAATATTAAAAATATAGTACGATATAGGCGATTACGCATAATTACGGTCACGATAAGTAGGTACTATTTGATGTTACAACTACTCTACACTAGCAGTTATACGTATGATAGTGTTCAATTATACAATACTTACTGATATTTTATTTTAAAACATAAAAAACAACAACATAAAAGATAATTGTTACTCTGACGCATCCTGATATTTATTCGTACAATGCGTTCCAAATGACGATAGGATTGATTGCCATGTTGTGACGTCACGATTTACTGACAAATCGAAAAGAGATTTTTTATATTAGTTTATTTACGAAAAAAAAAATGTTTACGAACTGTGATTTGAAAAAGTTTAATCAGAATTCAGTTTTCCAATTTTACTCATTTCTGAATTCTTCAATTTTGCCAAAAAAAAATCTATTTAACATTAGGCAGTATTTAAGTTAGGCTCTGCGAGTTTTACAGTTTTTAACAGCAATAAAAACTGCAAATTGTATTTATTTGTTTAGGTAATCCATTTATTTTTTTATAAGTTATCAAGCGCTAAAATTCTAACTCCAGAAGCGCCAGGATCCGACGGCCGTACCTACTGTAACTACGTGACATCACAGCATTACAAACGATCCTATATTCTCATTTGGAACGCATAGTACAGGATCAAATTAAACTAACCAGCGAAACGCAACAGAGTACAAAATGTTTTGGGAACATATTGATTGATAGATAAATATATGCTATAGGTGAGGAGTGGAATTCCCTTGAAATTCTTTCAGTCAGGAGTATAATAAATTGTTGGTTGGTAAAATAGGTTACTTCTAGGCAAGCTTGCCCCATCATAGATCACGCAATCATTAATCATCAGATAAGATAATGGTCAAATACGAGCATATCAATACTTAACAAAAAAAAATCTGAAGGTTGCGAACCGGACTCGCACATTGAGAGTTCCGTACAAATTAACTTATGTAAATAATTCAATTCCCGAATTAAGTCTCGGAAGACTTTTTTCCGAGTCCAAAAAAGTTTTTTTTTTATGTAGGTAACTACAAATTTTTGAGTTTTCAATATTTTTTTTCTTTTACTTGTGCTATGAGACCTTGCTCCATGCTACATTTCAAGATTCTATTCTAGGGCAACGAGAAATACCTTGTGAATTTTGATTCCTTGAGCACGATTTTTGTGACACTGATAAAGATATGGGTCATCTTTGTTTTCCTTTAATTTTGTCTTTTTTCACAATTTCAAAAACCGCAGACCTTTGTATATGGTTTAATGGTTGGCTCCCGGAATAAAGTGTCTTGACAGACAGATGGACAACAAAGTCATCTTATAAAGATTCCGTTTTTTATTTGAGGTACTCTGTAACAATAAACTATAGTACTGAAATAACAATTTCCAATAACGATGCGATATTGTAACAAATTCATATGAATCCAAGTATCTGAACCCGTAGGGGCCTACAGGGTCGAAGCCTCCCGGAGCTGAGGGTTGGTGCAAAAGCGTTACACCGTTGCTGTGGGAATAAGGCAAGGGTCAGCTGTACCTAGTTGCTCAAAATTAAGAGCTTCGATATGATTTTATTTGACGTCATCAGACATTCGTTAAAGACCTTATAGGTACATATGTACATTCATTTGTTTTTTTGACAAGGACATGCATACATTTATCGCGTATAGATATTTACTGACATTAACTACATATGCATATAAGTATGTAGGTATGTACGAGTAACATAAGCGTGGCGTTCTTTTGCATAAACAATAACAATATCGACGTATTTTAAACAGGAAAGTGGTAACACTATCTTCCTTCGCATCGTTATATTTGTTGGCTAACCACAAAAATTTGTTCGGATTCCGTTTGTTGTTGTTATCAACAACAAACGGAATCCGAACAAATTTTTGGACAACGGGATGTAACTTTTCGACTTCTAATCCAAGTATCAAGAATGCAATCTTTGTCTATTCCATAATAATTATGGAATAGACAAAAATTGCATTCAAGATTCTTGATACTTGGACGAAACAATTTTTTGAATTTTTCACCTGATTTTTGTCGGTAAGATTAGAATTGGCTTCGTTTTAGTTCATTGAGCCCCAAGAGTCCGCACACCTATTGACTTTTAATTATGTCTGTAATTACGGTAGTCGAAAAGTTACATCCCGTTGATCAGTGGTCAGATGATATCTATGAAAACCATAATTGACATAGGTCCGCCCAAGGGCGCTATTCTCTTAGAAGACAGCCTTGAGCGCAGCGCTGTCCCAGTGAAGAAATCCAAATAGGTACATTCAAATCACATACAGATCCAATGTATCTGTTTGGATTTCGTCGCAGGGCCAATGCCCGTTCAAGGAGATTTTTTTAGGGAATAGGGGGTCGCTCTGTTACCACTCTTTGACAGTAGTTCCATGGTGAGATGTTGCATGTCAACCAGTGAACGTCAGGTCGTCCACGGGTGGCCAACAAATTAATTTCAATCGTTTTGGAACAGTTTTGCAAAATCATTCCAAGAAGTATTAGGTACTAATTATCATCTTCATAGCCTTTGTGCCATCTAGCTTGGGCTTCCCATTTAATAATACCCGTCTTTTAAATGAATTTACTGCCTGTCACACTTCACAACCGAGTTACTCTCATCATACAGTCATGCTGGGTAACATGATACTACTGCTACTCCTTGGACAGAGCTTTTGGCATCTGATTATCTGTAGGTACTGCCAAAGATTTACGAATGACAATCGAGACTAACCGCTTCAACCTTTCCGACAGCACGTGCCTCGGAGAGAACGTATCTTATCTTTCCCGGGCATGTGCTGTCAGAAATGTCCTAAAAAGACATTGACATAAGAATTATGGATGAGACAGGCAAAAAACAATAAATTGCGTTGATAAAACAAATACATACTAACCTAAATACGTAGGTAAGTTGTTTGAACAATAAGAAGTCATCCAACTCAATATATCTAATATCAGCTTGGCTATAGCCACTTAGCGGCTAGGGTCATCGACACTATCTTATCATTTCCTCCTAACCCGAGCAAGTATCGGGAGTTCCGACGTCCCCGTTCGTTTCCTAAGCCAATATACAAATAGATAAAACTTGATTACTGAAGACGTTCGAGCGAAAATTGATGGCGTACTAAATGTATGAACGGTTTTAGGGATGTCTATTGTGCGTATTGTATTGTGTGTGAATCCATACTACAAACTTATAAATGGGGTTGTAACTTTGTATTGTTTCATCTTTAGCTCCCCGAGATTCATTTTCACATAACCCGTTGCTCCAATAAGCTTCGATACTGCTGGTCCCCTACGATTTGCTCACATCTACTTGAAGCGCGGAAACATTACGCGCCGTTACCGACTTGGGCCAGGGTTACCAGAAAGCCGGACGGCTAGGTACCCATTGCTCGCCGTCCGCATGCCCGCTCCGTCTCCTGTCGGTATCAGCATGGTCTGTTACGCAGAAGACACGTTGGTCCTAGCGCAGGGAGAGTCGTACCTGGCGGCGGTCAAACTAGCGTCAGGCGTTGCGACAGTCGTGAAGAGAATCCAGTAGTTGGAACTCGAGGTGGTGAAACACAAATCTGAGACCATGTGCTGTAATATAGTTTTGAAAGAGTCACCGCGGCTCTGGAACACAGCATAGCATAGCATCAGCTTTATATTGTTCTCACTGCTGGGACTCATGTCTTCTTTGGAACACAGTGAGTCAGCAAAAATGTGACTCTCATTCTCGCAGCACCTAAGGGTTCAAAATCAAGTAGTTTGTTTTTACTGAATGATAATAAAACGGTTGACAGGGATAATAATAATAAAATCTTTATATTCAGGCCAAACACACCCATTTGCATTTAAAAAAAAAACAACACAATAAATAAAATAGAAACCGAATAAATATAAAATCACAATTAGACCTAATCAAATCATAATTAAATAAATCATGTCAATAAATTAAAATCAAAATAAAATGGAAGACGAAATCGTGTTACCGATACCAGAAATATGATTTAACGTACAGGACGTTTACCTTAAATTTAGAAAATTAGAAATGTTCGATATTCTTACGATGGTTGATGTAATGGGCATTTTACGCAAAACTTAAAAATGTCCCTTACGTTAATTCATACTTCTGATATCGTTATGTCCGACCCCAAGTAACATAGGGCAAAGTCATGAAGATAATGAAACAGTAACGACCCGTCCCGGTTTCGCACGTGTTATTGCCCTTTCTATTAGTGCGAACTGCATCAAAATCTGGCTCGCAGTTTAGGGGTTATTGATAGATAGATAGATAGATAGATAGATATACTCTTTATTGTAGGTACACCATAAACAAAACTTGGTACATAAGGACACTTAAAAATTACTACGGTGTTACAATGGGCGGTCTTATCGCTAAAAGCGATTTTTTAAAGACAACCTTTGGATGGATTTGACAGAGGAGAAAGATACACGGGTAGTTCGTGGCGTACTATTTACATATATACAATACATAACTAATAAACTAACTAACTAACAAAAATAATATATACCTACGTATGTATATAAATATATATTATATACAAATACATAATATATATACATATATATATATATATGAAAGCAGAGAAATATGTACCTAATGTCGTTCAAGAGGAGAGGTAGTGTTCCTTGACCATATTTTTAAAAGTTGTCAAAGTTTGGGCCTTTCTTACCGACACGGGCAACTCGTTCCATAGCCGCACTGCTTGAACGGTAAACGACTTACCATAAAAGTTGGAGGAGTGGCTTGGCATCTCCAGTCCCAAGTTTTCCGATGACCTAAGATATTTGGTATGTGTGTCATGAAGGAACTTGAAACGTTCTTTAAGATAAGTAGGGGTTTTGGGATTGAACAGGACACTGTAGAGAAGAGATAATATGTGCATGTTCCGGCGAAGACGTATTGGAAGCCACTTGAGTTTCGTACGAAAATCGGATATGTGATCATACTTGCGCAAGCCAAATATAAATCTTATGCAAACATTTTGAAGTCTCTCAAGTTTATCTAGTTGTGCCTCAGTGAGATCAAGATAACTGACATCAGCGTAGTCAAGGATGGGAAGTAAAAGAGACTGTGCAAGCGCAATTTTAGTGGCAGTTGGCAAAAAGTTACGCAACCGTCTTAAGGACTTGGCAGAAGCAAATATTTTGCGACTTACCTCTTGTAGTTGGGGACCCCAAGAAAGGTATTTATCTATCCAAACCCCGAGGTTCTTAACTTTTTCACTAAAAGGGATAGCGGTGCCTTTAAAAATAACCTGAGGAAGCTGCGACCAGTTAACCTTAGACATCAACCTAGAGCTACCAACAACGATAACCTGGGTCTTTGAAGGGTTAACCTGCAAACCATGTGCCTCACTCCATTCGCAAATTGAGGCCAAGTCCTGGTTGATGATGTTAATAGCCGAAACCAAGTCCGTATGAGGAGATTGTCTATATACCTGCAAATCGTCAGCGTAAAGGTGGTAGGAGGAAAGTAATTTATTGGATATGGAATTTATAAATATTGCGAAGAGTAAGGGAGATAAGACGCCACCCTGAGGCACACCGGCTGAAGTATAACACCAAGAAGAGCAGGACTCGTCTATGAAAATACGTTGCCGGCGGCCAAACAGGTAACTGCGAAACCAGTCAATCACTGCTGGAGATATGTTAAGAGAGCGAAGTATGTTGAGCAGGACATCGAAATCGACAGTATTGAAGGCATTGCTAAAGTCTAGTAAACAGAGAACTGTCATATTTCCACTATCCATACCTAGCCGTATGTCATCGGAAACGTTTACTAGGGCCGAAGTGGTGCTATGACCTGGACGAAATCCGGATTGGAAAGGATTCAGCAGACTATTCTTGCATAGAAAAGTACTAAGCTGATTGTGGACAAGGCGTTCTAGGACTTTAGATAGGAAAGGCAGGATAGAGATTGGTCGATATTCTGAAAAGGAAGTAGGATTGGTTTTTTTAGGCAATGGAATGATTTTGGCTTCTTTCCATATTGATGGAAAGACGCCGTTGGAAATGGAGTAATTAAGGATATAACATAGGATAGGAAGGATTTCGTCAAGGACAGGTAGTATCATTTTCCGACTGACACAATCACTGCCAACTGCATTAGACGTTATTGACACTATGCTCTTCTTAACATCACAATCAGAGAATTGACTAAAATTAAAAGGTGGATAATTAGGAGTTGGAAGGTTAGAAAGATTGTTTAATGTTGCTGCCTTCGCAGTCCCATTGTAATAGGGTGAAGATGAGAAATGTTGATTAAGCAAATCTATGTCTAAATCTTTAGGAACTGATTCTTGGCGTGATTTTCCAACTCCCATGGATTTAAGAAATTTCCAGACTTTGGCTGGATCACCGTTTTCTACAGAAGCATGGACATGGCGGCGTAATGCATCCCTACACACCCTATTGCTGTGATTGCGGGCTTTGACATAAACCTCACGATTCGAAGATGTGGGCCGGCATTTAAATTTAGATTTACATACTGCCTTCTTATGCATAGCAGCCCTTACGTCTTCTGTTAACCAAGGTGCTGGTAGGTGCTTAAGTTTCACTGCACGGATAGGAGCATGGACGTCGTACAGCTTTACAAGTTCATCCGTAAGCAAGTTTACTTTTTCGTCGATCGACTCAGTAGTAATAAGAGGGGTCCAATCAATGTTGCTGGCATCCTTCTGGAGATTGTTAATATTCATACCACTAAAATTGCGAAGCAGGAGAGTTTTGGGCTTGAGTTTAGGTGGGCGGATTTTATAAGAGAGGAATAATAAGTCATGGTAGGAAAACATGTCAGCTACGCATTGACCATGCTTACTGACATGTAGAGGAGAGGAGACAATGGTAAGGTCCAAAAGTGAGGGATTACAGTTTGGAAAGTGGTGTGTGGCACTTGATAGAAGAATTGATAAGTTTGACGACTGAACTATTGATAGAAGTAAGGAAGATCGAGAATCATTTTTCAGTAAGCAAGTATTGAAATCCCCCATGATAATCGTATGACTGTAAGACGGTGTTAGATTTTCTAGGATTTTATCAAAAGAAGAAAAGAAATTTACACGTGATGAAGGGCTGTAATAAACACCTAGAAGTACTTTTACATGGTTCAGGTTTACTTCTAAAAAGAGATGCTCGCCCGCGTTCTGTGGGGGTGGCTGTGCTGACATATCAACAATTGAAAAAGGAATTTGTGGACGAAGATAAATGGCAACACCGCCTCCACCACCAGACACACGATCATTTCTTATCAGTTGAAAACCCGGCAAGGAATAGGAAGTTGAAGGGAGACATGGTTTTAACCAAGACTCTGAAACAAGGATAGCGTGGATGTTCTTACAGTCAAAGGTAGCTAGCATGTCAGAGTAATGCGCCGGAACACTTTGGGCATTTATATGGACTACATTAAAATTCTTTGGTACATCAGAAAAATGGGACTCAAGATTGTCGGCAAGTGACGGTAAACTAACAAAACTGTCATTACTGGAAGCTGACAAAAAACTTTCAGTGTCGCTGTCATTGTTTCCAGACATCAACAAAATAATAAATAAAAAAAAAAATAAAAAAATAAATAAATAATAATAATAAAATTATACTGAAATAAATAATATACTAAAACAAAAAAAAAAAAAAAAAAGTGCAATCAATCAAATCCACCCGCCAGTTGAGTGCTAACTATTGTGTGTATTGACTAAACAGAAAGATGTGAAAAGCGACTTTTTGTATTATGTAAAGACTAACTAGTGCCTACGATTTCGTCCTCGTCATTATCGCAAAATAGCATAACGCTTTTAAAAAAGTTTTTTTTTTTATAAAGTCAATCCTGAGTTACTTCTTTTAATATCAGTTATCTGCCATGGTGATTAGCGGGGTAAAAAAATAGACGGACAAATCGATAGGCAGATAGATAAAAAAAAATTAAAAGTCATAGGTATCGATTTCCATAAACATTATTATTATAGCTAGCCTCTGTTGTCCCACTGCTGGGCAAAGGCCTCCCTCCATTCTTCCCAGTTATCTCGGTTACTCGCTTTATCGTTCCATTTCTCAAGGAAGACATCCAGGTCGTCCTGCCGTCTCCTTCGTGGTCTGCCGCGGCCCCTCGTCGCTGTGTCCGGGCACCAATTCTGTGTTTTACGGGCCCACAGCTCGCATAAACATATATTGTATTAAAAAATATAATTATGTTCGTTTAAAATTACAAACAGATTTTTTATTTACTTAAATGTACAAATGGTTTTTCATTACCATTTATATTCTACGTCATGTTACAACGAATAGTATTTATCAATGTTAACTGACCTAGGTTATACCTTAGGTAAAGTAAAACGACTCATATCTTTAACAAAAAGTTCGTTGACTTTTAAGCACTAAGATAATCTCGTGATAACATTGTTACCTAATCCATTCTTGTTAATCCCTTACATACTATATATATCTTTATACATATTTATATCTTATGTATACTTAGGTATAGACTATTGTATTGTATTTCGGGTATACGCAACTCCACGACTAAAGCGCGTATTTTGCGTGTGCTATATACAGGCTGTTTACAGTACAGTAGGGTTTTTTCGCGACTTCACGTCTTTGACTCCGCTTTCGATAGTAGAAAGAGAGTCGACACGAAAGGTTTGTAACTTGGCTAGGGGGGCTGGAGTTGGTTTTAGTCAGCGTCTGATACGCCCACGCGCTCAGTTCAATACTGGGAAAAGTCATTGCATGATTTCCGACCTAAAAAAGGGACCATAATCCTTTTTGCTATTCCAGGATATAATCTGAATGGATTTGTACGCAATTTGGCACACGGGTGTGTGAACACGTTTCATCTAAATCCATATAGTCGTTGGAGCGTGAAGAAGTAACTAACATAGGTGTACACATATGTATGTATGTTTGTTACACACAAGTTCACATACAAACTTGCGCTTTTATAATGGTAGTGTTATAGGTATTACTGGAATCAGTCTATGCAAAAAAGAATCCTTAAGTTCTTCGGGCATATCACTCGTAACGAAGACTTGATGGAGCGATTTGTAGTGCAAAAAGTCGAGGGCAACAAACAGACCACGAGGACGCCTCCAATACGGTAGACGGAACTTATCAAATCGGTGACATATAGCGCGTGTAGCGTTAATGAACATTCCCAACCCGCCAAACACAGCTGCATGGCCTCGTATCGCGAGAGAGCGGTGGCCCAGGACTCGGCCGATCCATATCCACGACCACTCTGTCAGATTCAGATATATTTTGTTGCTATCAATGTAGGTACAGATGTTTGATGGTGAGGGTTCCCGCTACATTCACCTTAGGCATGCCTTAAATTCGTAAAAATCATTATAAACTAAAACATGCCATTTCAATTAATAATCAATCAACGAAATCAAGTTTAAATATTCTGAATAATATTAAATACTGCCACAATTAAATGTCAGAGGTATCCTCCATAAATTCAGCTGTAGCGCATTATTTTTGTATTAAGAATTGTTTTAGTTTATTTTTAAACATATTAATATTCTGATTCTTTATTTGTCGTGGAATTTCATTGAAAATAACTAGAGCCATTCGATAAATACTTTTACGTAGAAGGGTTTTGTCAAAAGTCCACGACTAAAAAAATGACTTGAATGTCGAAATACTGTTGGCTTTTTAAATATATTACCAGTTTTGTTCAGTTTCGTCATGGACGTGTACTATGCGATAACAGTGTTATCTTAATATAAATAATTAGTATTAGTTATGTAGTAATGTGATATGACGAGTTTAACGGCGTCCTACATTTATATTATATACATACGTTTATATCAACAGGCAACATTTGGTATAAGGAATAGGCAATTCTATCTTGATAGTCGATTGTTTACCAACAATGAGTAATGGCAATATTGCACGGTTCACTTGTTTATGTTTCGAGATTAGTTAGAAGCTAACAAATGAAGTGAGTAAACATAAGTATAGTTCGTTTTTAGTCCTAGACTACGATTTGACAACTTAAAATGTCAAACTCCAGAAAATTGGGAACATATTTCTAGAGTGTGACATTCTGAGTTGTCAAATCGTAGGAGTGTGACATTCTGAGTTGTCAAATCGTAGTCGAACTATAATGAAAATATTTCAGTCCTTTTATTCTTGTTGTTTTTGATACTGACGTAGCTTCAAATTTTTAGTTTTAGGACATGGACATTTCTTTTTCACAATCTTGAGAGCAGTACCTAGGTAGGTGTTAAAATAAAGTATAAATAAGCTATGCGCTTGGAATATAATCTTTTATTTCTGAGTTTGCTCATTAGTAAATAGATGATATTTACTCGTTATTTTACACCATAAAAATACAGATGGGGCTTAATTCATTTCAATTCTTTATTGCTTTAACACATGTGTTACATAAGATCTTAAAAATAGTTTTATAAGCGTACATAGACCCTGTTGAGCACAGCAATTGTATAAAATTAATTAGGTAGGAGCACAAGTTAGAAAAAATAAACGTTGAATATACAAATCGAATTAAATAAAATACAAAATATGTCTAACACAGGCAGGACATAAAAATAGTAAATACCGTAAAGTCATTAAATATCTAACTACATTTTTCATTGTCAGAAGGAAATTCATTATAAAGGTTAAAGTTATGTTAATTAATAAATATCAGTTTTAATTTCAATGTTAAGGCATAATTATTATAGATTCTTGCAAATACTGAAAGAATTTATTAATTTATTCAACACAAATGTCAAATTTGTTATATTCATTGTAATGTCAACTTAAATTTTATTTATTATTGACATAATTTTAAGCTTGATAGAGTTTATGAAGCCTCTTGACCCCCGAACTAGGCAGGCTTGTATGTCAGGAGCCAAAATATAAATACGATGTTAACGTTGGTCGGTCTTATCGCTAAAAGCGATCTAGATTAGCGACCAACGATAGATTTCGGTAGTAGATAAGTAGGTACATTCCCATGAAACAATTTTCGATTTTCATGGCCAAAATCGCTGACAGAAGACAGTTCTCGCGTTTCAAAGAAATGAGGGGCGCGTTTATTGCCACTCTCTGAATAGACAACCCTGTCTATAAAACTGTCCCATTTCATTTGGCCTGATTTCAGTCAAATAACGTCGTGTAACAATTGATAGTTTATTTTCTCCCTGTTAACATCTCTTTGTTTTCAATGCGAGTAATAAACTTGAGTGACTAATAGCCGATGTTTTCGTAGTAGTAATAACAATAAAACTCTTATATGGCAACATAAAATCATTGGAACGGAATGAGCAGTATGGCAAATTATTATGATAATGTTGTAATAATTCTCTCTATCGATGTTTCGACGGTAAAATAGTGATTGGTTTTACCGATAATATACTGTTTACAAGCTTTTATTTACTTTCACCTATCCCGTTGTCTGTCGTTCTGTAATCAAATCTTGCAACTTAAATTTGATCCACTTCCCGGTTTCCGATTGAGCTGAAATTTGGTATACACGTTTAGTTCGGATGACAATGCAATATTATGATGACATGGAGCTGATCTGATGATGGAATCGCGAGGTAGCCACAGGAACTCTGTAATTAAACGGTACAACCACGTTGAGTTTGGGTTCGTGTGAATCGTCTTGACGAGTTTTATTTATATAAGTATAGACCACCGCTATAAAAGCTTGTTATGAAAAAAAAATTTTTCATTGAAAACTTGTTTAGTATGTTGACACACTAAATTGTGTTGATAAGAAGCAAAACTTTGTCGACCCTGCAGAAGGGTCCAAGCCAACTACGGTCAAGGGTTCGTGTCTGAAAGGAAGGTTCTGGCCCTGGTATTTGTCATTGGATGACTTTTCCTACACCAAAAAAAAACGTACCTAACATTTTTTTTTAATTCTAGATAGAGTCGCGTTTGACCACATTCTCACCTGATGGTAAGGGATGATGTGGTCGACGATGGAGCACGCTTGCCTAGAAGTAACCTATTCACTTTTGACTTGGGACATTTCTGGTGGAAAATCCAAATCTATGTATATAAAAAAAAAAAAACTAAAATGCGGTTTTGTTAACGCGTTGCGCAAATAGCGTCGAATTGCTGAGCGAAAGGTCGACAGATACAAATTAATTGTGTAAATTAAATTTTCTAAAGTAATAATTTCGATGCGGTAACTAACACACTACAACAAACTTTGTTCCACATGTGGATTTCATATAACATACATAATCAGCCTTATAATATCCCCACTGCTGGCTTCAGACTTCCTCTCTAGGAGATGGGATGAGCCGTAATCTCATCGTCCGGTGTATCTCACTTGTTATCGAATTTTTGGTTCTGGAACGTGCTAGTTTCCTAGACGATATTTTCTTTCAAATAAATTACTCAGATCAATGTGCTTGGCTGGGTTTGAACCCGTGACTTGTAAGTCGGAGCCCTTACCACTGGGCCACCAACCACTGTTCATTTAATAATAGCACATAATTCTAGGGAAGCTTCGATTAATCTGCGTCTAGCCGCATCAAATCGCACTTTCCTATGCTTCCTTGCTTCGCGCTATCCTTTTCTATGACTTGGGAACGTCATTTATTAGAGCAAGATAGAGAGCATCGTCGATTCCTTCGCGTTTAGTCGCACTCTCGTTTTCATCCTCAGTCTGTACCTAGATAATAAATGGAGTATGACTAAACTTATACCATACCAAGCATAGAATAGGTAGTCTTAGATTAAACATTTGACGTGTGGGAGCATTTTCCCAGGGCCGAGGGTTGGTGAGAATGCGTTACACAGGGGCTCTGGGAATAAGGCACGGAAGGAACGGGGTAGGTTGTTTAGTTAGTAAAAGTCTGACACGGTTTTCCGCTCCTCTCATGGCTTGGCATGGATTCGTCATTCGATAATTTTTACCTACCATAAAAAGAAAAAAAAAACGTTTAGGAGCATCTCTACGACACCGCGTCCCATCGCCCGTACTATGGTCTTTGACATTCAAATACAGAAATACGCGCCCTTTTCAGTGTGTCATACTTTGAATAGTTTTAAAAGTAGGGATTAAATGATTTATGTATGGGATTGATGATGGTGTTGAAACTACTTTTATCCTTAGTAGTAGTTACTAAGACGCCTCAGCACTCATTGATATGATATATATGTTATTGCCAAACTGACCAGAGCTGCTTTCATTCATAAATTCTGCCAAATAGTAAGAGCTTGTTTACGGAGACGCGGTGAGTTTGTTAGTTTGACGCACGTTGCCCTGTTTATTTGCGTGGCTGATGACGCGGCCCGCTGCCGCAATGTACGACGAACGCCCAAAGCGTCGCCTACAAGCACTAAAAAAACAATACATAACGTATGTGTAATCATAAAGAGAATAAACTGGGGTTGAATTTTCAAATACTCTCTTTTTTGAGTTACGTCTTTTTTCGATTAAGCATGCAATGAGTGTCATGCTGCGCGGTGTCTTCTCGTCCAATATACCACAGTGTGTCGAGACGAAAGTCTATGTATGACCAGTGTGTTTTGCCAGTGATGACGGATGGCTCTGAAACGTAGTCGCTCACAATGGGCCTCATCAGAAGGCTTAAAGTCACCCGAAGTGCTATGCTCGTAGTTTCCGCATCAGAAATAACCGTTGGGGTCGAAAAGTTCTGTCCGCATACCGGAAGACGCAATGTTGGAAGACCTCCTAAAAGGTGGACCGATTACCTGGCAACGGTTGCGAGTATCCAGTGGATGCGAGATGCACAAGATCGTTAATTATAGCGACAATTGTGCGAGGCCTATGTCCAGCAGTGAACGTCTTTCGGCTGAAATGATGATGATGAATGCCATGTATAGTTGCCAACCTTACTTTCATATAGAGTACTTACAGTATTAATAATTCTATTTTGTGAAGGATTACTCGGTAATCTACAAACGAAATGGAGTAGGTACGCAAAAAACTCTGATTACAATGGCTGATTACATTTATACAATGGTCCATCATGGACTGAACGCGGAAACCAAACTCCGATAGATAGAATACTCTGATTATTTTAATCTGATTTTGAATTAAACCGAATTAAATCTGACGTTTCAGTATGACAATGAATTGTTGTTTTTGTCGTTAGGTCGTGTTGAGGTAGATCAGAACTATGGCCAATATTGCGGCTCGTGGTGACCCTGATTATAGCTTTCACAGCCGAAACGTGCTTTAGTGCAATTGCACTGAGGGACAATTGTGCAGTCGCGAATATTGTTAGCAATACTTTTTTTTTATTTTAGGTAACGTCGACCGACATTAGAATTTGCTCTTAGTTTGTGTATGCGTTCTCAGACATGTAAACTCAAGCGCTAACACCCCGATCTAGAAGACATATGTATGTGTAGGCCATACAAATATATTTATTGCAAAGATCAATTCGAATCGATCCAGCGATACCACTGCAATAGCTGCCCCTCTAGCCTAACTTAACGTCGAACGCTTCGAGTTGGCCACGGCCCAATTCCTTTGTTCTGACGTCCGCGTCGATTCAATGCTCAGTCACATGGTCAAAACAAAGCAATTGAAGGCTTTGTCAATTCCAAGTGTTCGACGTTAACGAAACGATCGTAACTTAGCTAGGGGGGCTGAGCTTGCGTTACGCGGTAAGTGAAAGTAATCCACTCCTATCATAGTAGTTTTCCTGGTAGTACTTATACTTATCTACACCGTGAAATTTAAATGGTTGTTTTCCCTCAGCGAAATGGTTGTATCTTGGTAATACAAACGTTTGATAAAGAAATAAAATATTAAAAACAAAAAATGGACCTGTAGAGTGCAAGCTAATTATGACGTATCACAACGTGCGAGAGCTTATTTTGGTTTAAATATTTAATGAATCGGTTTCCTTTGACGGCGGGCTGCTCATGCGACTCTAGTAGTACCTACAAATTACGTCTAATGTTACTATTGTTTTCGCTTTTTTGAGTTGATAAATATTTTCAATAATTATTTATAAAAAAAAACTTTTTAATTTTTTTATTTTTTCTGTATGCTTCAAAAGTACTCCTTATGGCAAGTCATTCTGCCGCGGGAAAACAACCATTTAAATTTCACGGTGTATACTACCATAGGAGCTGAGGAAACCAACCCGAGATAACACAAACCCATGTAGGACCGTCTAAACGCAACCATACAGATGACGTGCTTTGGTTCAATAAATGCGTTATCTTATCTCCTCTCAACATACATAGATTCATACTATAAATAAACTAATGACTAATACATGAAGTTCACAATAGTCAGTATTATCGCAAAGGAACTAAAATCACGACTGTTCGTGTCAATCCTCATTACATAGTATAAAACAAAAACAAAGTTGCTTACCGCTGTCCCTTTGTATGCTTAAATTTTTAAATGTACGCAACGGATCTTGGTGCGTTTTTTTAAATAAATAGAGTGATTCAAGAGGAAGGTTTATGTGTACCTATAATACATGCATAATATATTTAATATCAGTACCCGTGTAAAGCTGGGGCGGGTCGCTAGTATTTTACAAAATGTCTAACTTCTGCCATCGTTGTCTTCCGCGTGATAGTATGGTTCACTATACATGCAAACTTGGGACATGCGTTTCATCCCCTTAGGGGGAGAACTTTGTAAAAATCCTTTCTTATTCTTAGTATTTGTTACCTGTCTTACGAAATTTTAGAATGAACTAATGTTGCTTAAGAAAACCCGCGGATAAGTGTCCAAGAGCGAGCGACGCAAGCTCAGAATTTAAGAAAACCCCGACACGTATACATTAGGTAGGTTAAAGAGATAAGGCGGAGCGGAATGGTTCAGTTAAATCGAAGATGGTTTGTAAATAAAATCGGATTTACCCGGTAACATGTAGGTATGTACCGGGTCCTAGACCTATATCATAAAAGGAACCTCTGACCAATATTCCGATATTCCAGGTTGATGAGTCATTGAGTGAGTTTGGACTTATCCTTTTGTATATATACAAATATTTATTTAGCAAACTGGTCTTAAATAAAAATATTTACAATCAATTCAAAATTAATGAGATCAGTATTGCCTAGCACAGGGTTGGCGAACCAATGGCACGCGTGCTATTGACGGCACGCGACTTAATATTTTGGGCACGTCGTCGATCATAAAACATTTGCAGCAACAAAAATCAAAATCGAAAACAATCTAAAATGTATCTCTTTTGTTTATTTTCTTTCATAGAGAGTTTTGATAGTATTCATTATTATTATTTTCCAAATAATCAGTAAGTCAAAATTATTTGATGGCACCTCAATGACCCCATTAAACTTTTTTTTGGAAAAAATGGCACGTTGATGCAAAAAGGTTCGCCTACCCTGGCCTAGCTAATTACTCGGTGGAAAAACACTGAAACAATTTCAAAGGCAATATTTTAATACCACACACAGTCTGACCAAGTCACGTCAGAGAAAGCTATTACTAATAACCCATAACAAAAAATATTCTCAGTCTTACAATCGTAATAGTTATAACAGAGCAATATACTTGCTCACCAAAATAAATACAGGGTGACTTTAAATTCTTTGGTAATTGGCAAACTGTCACGGGATGAACGAACTCATATTTTTAAACAACACAACAAAAAATATTCTTAGTATTGCAATCGAAATACCTATAAGTACGCAAAATATGCGTTGTAGGGTCAGTTCACAACGAGACCGCTGCACGCACATTTTAATAGAGTGACTAAAATAGAACTTTATTTACTACGCGAAAAGATACACATTTCATTGTGAGAATTTAGAATACGTTGCTCCATGCAGCGCTACGCCTCGTGACGCCTCGCGGCGTAGCGTGACGCAGCGGTGCATCACTGGTCCGTGCGGCGTGATTTTACGGCCACGGCCACTGGCCTCTTCCTGCATCGTTGCGTCTCGGTGTGAACTGCCCCTTAGACGAGGAATCGTAGACGCCAGACCGACAACGTGCAACAGATCGGTGTACCTATATTGTACAGGATAACTTCCTTGAATTCCTTGGTACGAGTAATTGCCAATCTGTCAGGGGGTGAAAGAACTCATGATAATGAACAACAACCAGAAAAACAAGAACCCAGTGAAAAATGACAGTAAATTAAAAATTGGCTTATAATTATTTTGGTTGGTAATAGTCATAGTCCCAATATACGATGTTCACTCTGTAATAGGGCGACGCCTTAAAGTCACTCAGTATTAAAATTACAGTTTATGAAAATCGCGAGGATGAGTTAAGACATTGCCTTTTATAATAATTAATAACCAATGCCAATTTTCGTTGCAATTTTATAACTCAAAAACGGGCTCTCCTATCCGAACCAAATGCTTAGGTTTTGTTCGGACTATTTAGTAAATGGTTTATGTGAAGTTTGCACAAAGTCGGTCGAACGAGTCTTCATTATCACATTTTTCTGTTGCCAGGAGCAAAGCCGCGGGCAAAAGCTACTTTAATATTAACAAATATTATTTCTTATTTTCAGATGCGGAAAATAAAGAAAGTTGGTGTCTGGCCTGTCGGCATAGTGGGTGGTATGCGGGTAGAGATGCCCCTAGTGACCGACGGCAAGGTCAGCGGGTACAACGCGTGGTGGAAACCCTTCAGACCGTTCCCCATCGACATGGCAGGGTTCGCCATCAACGCCACCCTGTTCCTCGAACATCCCGAAGCCAAGTTCTCCAGAAAAGTGCAGTCTGGATTTCAGGTTGGTTGAGTTATATAGTAAGTTTTAAGCGTTCTCCATCTTCGGCCACATCATTGCTTACCATCAGGTGAGATTGTGGTCAAACGCCAGCGTATCTAGAATTTAAAAAATAAAGGTATAAGCATAATCAGCTGGGTAATATTCCCACAAAGGGACTGCTAGGACAAAAGCTTTTTTTTTGCACCAGGGTGTGTGCACCACAGGTAACGTAAATAATAATAATTTACCTTCACAAGTAAATTATTATTTACGTTTTTTCCTCTATTTACTTTTCCTGCAAAAAAAAGTTGCCCTACACTAGGCCCTCACGCTAGTTGTGCTCATGAACATGTAAACTAACAGACTCAGAACTCCTATCTGTAGACCATACAAATATTTGTTCCGTGCGGGGATTGAACCGGCGACCTGTAGTGCTGCAGCCAATCGCTCTACTACTGGGCCGAGAAACAAGAAGATACAAAAATAATACAATACATATCTTACTAATAATTAGAACGGCTGAAGTTTGTATGTATGTTTCTCTTTCACGCAAAAGTACTGAATGGATTTCGAGACTTGGTATATAGGTAGACCATGTCCTGGAAAAATACCTCTAGACCAACAGGCAGTCACATGGTTTTAAACGATATTGTTTTTACAAGCTTTTTATTAAAGTCAAAGTCAATGTGACAACTTGTTATTCCCCGCACAAGTAATAAATATTTTCAGTTTAATCTATTTTCTTCATTAAAGCCATTTGTTACAATTTTACATATTAAACAGCACTAATTAAACGATATGACAAACAACACTTTCGGAAGCCAATACAGATGGTTTCACCTGACTTTCAGTTGTGCAAATATTTAAGTTGCATACGTACAATGGAACGCATTCATACAATCATTGCAGACATACATGGTACATTAGCTATTTATTTATAAAAATATTTTTATTTACATGTTGTCTATTGTTGTTTAGCGAATTACCGTGAAGGACGATAACTGAAGTGGTTTATTGTATTTTTAACCTTTTATTGTCATATGTATATTTATTATTTTAATCTCGAAGGTTTTTTTAAAGTTTTTTTATTTGGTGACGTAGTCAAAAATTTTCAGTTTTCAGATATATTCCTACTCATGCTGTAAAATCTTCCTTCATGCCAAATTTCAGGATTCTATTCTTTCCTTGAAAGTGTTGAAATAGAAGATTTTTTGCGATGTAAGCGAAAGAAGTAATGAGTTATAAAATTATTTTGTCATATCCCATACACTGTGTAGGTTTTTTATAGAAAAACTACACGTTATTAGCAAGTAATTTTGAATTTCATAGAACCATACAACAGTACACTTAAATATAAAAATAAATTTTGTTGGATAGACTAATAACTTTTTTATTTATGTAAGCTTAAATGCTGAAATCCGGGGTTTTTCAGAATAAAAATTAAAAACATGTTGAAAAAAAACCGGTGTGACAAGGAATGATTTATTGGGACTGAAGATATAGCAAATGGTCTATCCTGTCGGCCAAATCAATTTGGCAAACGATGCACCAAAGACCCTGTATATTATGCACGTATTATACACATAAACTTGAATCACTCTATCTATTAAAAAACCCGCATCAAAATCCGTTGCGTACTTTTAAAGATGTAAGCATACATAGGTCATAAGCAACTGTGTTTTATACTATGATGTATGTATGTATTTTTTTCGCGCCAGTAAATTTTACATCACTGTTGTAATACGGCTCAACTTAGTCGAACTCTTATCGCAAAAAAAAATTAAGGATAAGGATTTTTCCTTTTAATTAAAATTATTTGTAAAATAATAAGACTTATTATTCACACATTCAACTATATTAGCCTATTATTATCACAAATATGTATATAATTAATTGATTGTAATAATAGGATCACTCAGGAAAAAACATTAAAAATCGATAGGAGATAACGGTATTTATTTTCGGTTAATTTTTTATTACTTATTATTTTTCGAAAATATTAATAAATATATATTTTTTAAAAATTTGCTATGTACTATTGCTTGACTACGATCTCACCTGTAAGCAGTAATGCAATCGTTGATGTATTCACTCTATCCTTGAAGACGCCCAAATTATAATCGGATGGAAAGACGAAAGACGCAGCTGGCAAAGCGTTCCAATCATTTTCGTTGGAATAATTTTTTCTACTATCATGCGGTTGAAGCAGCAGGCGGCTATATAAAATGGTATTCCCAATTTTTTTCTCAATAGGAAAAAATAACGAAACCCGTATTGGGAACGTGCACGGCAGTAGCGCCATCTTGCAAACGCAGTTTTAGGGGCATATGTCAAAAAATAAATAACAAGAGTTTGTTTATTTTGTACAGATTAAAGTAAATAAAATTAATTTAGAAAGACAATAAATGTTATTTTAGAGGAATTATTTAAAAACTGTTTATAGAAAAATGAACGTTATTATAAAAACTGGTTTTGAGAGTGTAAAACACACAATAAGTTTCCAGCCCCAAACTATGTTAAAAGGAAATAAATTGGTGTTAGCAGGACATGTAAGGAATGTAGCAGAACTGAGAACTAATAGGAATAGTTATTTAATACGAGCCACCATCATTCGTCAAACATCGGTGACCTTAACACCCTATAAAACAAGTTTAAACCTAAGTACTCTCCTAACCTAAAAATATGACTAAACTACTAAACATTTAGTTACATAAAGTATGCCAAACATTTTTTTTCATTTATTACAGATCGATAATGCTCGGATTGTCACTGGAGTTAAATGCAGTTGCGTTTATAACCAGAGCGGGAAGTGCAAACATGTTGCTGCTTTAATATATTACATTAACAACAAAGTTAGTTATTCAAAAACGAGCAGTGAACAACAATGGGGAAAACCCAGTATTCGTCAATTTGTTGATTGTAAATATTCCAAAGGGAGATATTTTCAAGAAATGTTTGGATCGGTATCCAAGACTGAAAGTTGTGGTGTCTGCAACATGTGTGGTTCTTCGTTTTATCAGGCGTGTATATCTAGCTAATGCATGTGACTCATTAATCTTCTGCCGTCGATATACTTTAGGAAATATCGTGGGAACATAACTCGGACTTGCTTGCGCGTCTGATTTTTTACCTCCTATAAAATGCTCACTGCAAATTTTGTCGTCGGGTTTTGGAGACCATGGTGATCCATCAACACTATAACAATAATTAGGTACTCAATTAATATTCTATAAAATGTACATAGCGCAAATGAAATAGATTTGATTTATATTGCAATTTTAGGTTACATCTAATCACTTACTTTTTCCTTTTTACAGCAGCCATCCATTTATATCTTTGATCTAATTTCCAGGCCGCTTTAGGAAAAATATAAAATTTGCACTGACTATTTCTGCTGTTATTTTTGCAGCCTACGATACAACAACAATAATGACCCATTATTTTCAAAAATTTCAAAACAACGTTATCAAGTTTGATTGTTTACTGATTCACATGACGTGACATGACTGAGCCCCTTTTGTTGCACATTTTTGCCGCAGCAAGCGCAGCGATCGTTTTCTTTACCCCTTCCACCCACTACGCACGTAGCGAATAGGATCACTTTGTTGTACATCTGTCTTTCTGTGAAGGCTCTTTTTTCGGGAACGTGTTGGGGTTTCCAGTAAATCATAACACATCAAAATTATCATTAAAATTATCACTCAGGTCTGCGGTCCCTTGAAGGTGTGAATAAATCAAACTTTTAAGTGAACGAAAAAAAAGATATCGCACACACAACACTTTCAAGGAAAGAATAGAATCTTGAAATTTGGTATGAAGCAAATCTTACAGCGTGAGCATAGGCATAAATCTGAAAAATGAAAATTTGTGATTACTTCACAAAAAAAAAAACTTTTTTTTTAAAAAACCTTCGATACTCGATTAATACATTTATAAAAAAGGAGAAACTGACTGACTGACATATCAACGCACAGCCAAACTACTTGGACTAGGAGCGTGAAATTTTGCTCAGGACTTCTTTTTATGACGTAGGCGAACAATAAGAAAGGGTTTTTCAAAATTCAGCTTCTAAAGGGATGTAATGGGGGTCTAAAGTTTGTACGGAGAACCCTACTTTCAAGCGGGCGAAGCCGCTGGCAAAAAGCTAGTATACTATATATTAAAAGTTTTAAAATACATTAAACTACTTATCGTCCTTCACGGCAATTCGCTAAACAACAATAGACAAAATGTAAATAAAAATATTTTTATAAATAAATAGCTAATGTACCATGTATGTCTGCAATGATTGTATGAATGCGTTCCATTGTACGTATGCAACTTAAATATTTGCACAACTGAAAGTCAGGTGAAACCATCTGTATTGGCTTCCGAAAGTGTTGTTTGTCATATCGTTTAATTAATACTGTTACTATCTAAAATTGTAAAAAATGGCTTTAGTAAAGTAAGTAGTTTAAACTAAAAATATTTATTACGTGTGCTGGGAATAACCAGTTATCGCGTTGACTTAGACTTTTAAAAAAACAATATCATATAGTGCCTGTTGGTTTAGTGGTTAGGGGGCCTGACCGATCATCAACTGGTTGGAGAAGAATAAGAATAGACAGACTTTTTTGAGGAGGAAGTCATAAAAGAACTCGTGGCTGAACTATGTCTTCTTTGAATTCCAAAGCCGCGGTGGCTCATTAGTACTGGCTTGCAGACTTATTACTCAGCTTTAAGTGACGATAAGATAGCTTTCACTCAATGCCAACTTACGACAGCTCTTATCAGCCACATCCTGTAGTATCGGTCCAGAGCAGATAATTGACGGCATGTAGTATTGCTCTAATATACCGCAATAAAGTGATCTTTACAGAACATACGAACTATACTAGCGTGTCCTATTTTTTTTTTATTAGCCTGTTCTGTCCCACTCCTGGGCAAAGTCCTCCTTCCACTCCTTCCATCCATCGCGGGCCCACGCTTCCTTTTGCCAGTTCGGAAGGAATCTGTCTAACTCATCGCGCCATCTCCTTCGTGGTCTGCCGCAACCCCGTCACACTGTCTCAGGGCACCAACTTTGTGTTATTTTGGCCCACAGTTTGTCGGGCAAGGGGCAGACGTGTCCTGCCCAGTCCCATTTCAGTTAGGCAGCCTTTTGAGCCACATCCACAATTTTGGTTTTGGAGCGTAGCGTGGTGTTTCGAACGCGATCCGTTAATTTAACGCCAAGTGTACTGCGCTCCATTGCTCGTTGGCATCCCTTGCGTGTCCTATACTTTGTTCAAAATAACATTAGACATTGAAAAAAACCTTTTTTACTGTCCGTTCAACCGACTTTGAGTTTTATTACGTTAGTGTAATGACAAATGTTGGCTGCAGTAAATAGTTGGTTTTTAACGTCTTTTTTTTTCTTTCAATGCCATCCTTGTGCCTCTAGAGTAGATGTTAAAATCGGTTGAACAGACAGTAGTAAAGGTATCTTTAAATGTGTAATCTTAACGCGAATATGCGTGCAACATACACGCTCCGGTTTACATGTAAAACTCAACTGTACATGTGGGCGTTCTTGAGTGTGTGAACTTGTGTGACCGATCTCCTGGGACTAAGGGTTGATACGAAAGCGTATTACCGGGGCCCTGGAATCAAGGTAAGGTAGGAGCGGGATAGATTATTTAGTCAGTAAGAGTCTGACATTGTTTCCCGATCCACTCAAGGGCGGGATTCGTCATTTGATGATATTTACCTACTATAAAAAAGTGTGATAGATCTCACATTCACTAACATCGGTCGTTCAGATATAGTGACTTAAAAGTTTGCTTTTAATCTGTGTTTTATCACAAAACTACAAACTAATTTAATTTACTCATAATAATAATAATTGTTTACCACATCGCATACCTACATTGTTTAAAATAGAACTATCACGATAACAAAATATAATGAACATGAAATAATAGGTAAACATACGTAAGGATAAGAACGTTAAGGAAAGTTCTTTAAAAAAACTAGTTCATTAAAACATTCTGATAATAACAGCATAAATAATCTTAAACTTTAATTTACAGGAAAGCGAAATATTAAAATACTTTACGAGCAAAGAAGAACTGGAGCCGTTAGCAGAGAATTGCACGAAGGTGTATGTGTGGCATACACGAACACAGAAACCTGCAATACTCAACGCTAAAAAGATGAAACGACCCATCATTCCGGACGACCACATCGAAGTGTGAGTTTCAACATGTCATTACTACACTGGTCTTCTAGTACGGGGACTCATTCCCCAAATGGAACCAAAACCCGCCATGTACATTGAAGGGTTTACAGTTCTCTATACAATGCTAATCTTTTACAATCTATCTGTAAGCATTCGAATACTCAATTGGTGTATACTCAGATCAAAAAATGTATCGTCTATATTGTACCTTTTGTAGATTTTTTCCCTTTATATTTGCGTGTTTTGTATGTGTAACTAGTAATGGTTTCGTTAGCAAGCGAATTTGTCAAATAGTCTGAAATTTTGCTCCGAAATTGGTATTTCAAAACTCACAAAAGAAACTGTATTTTGTGCAATGATGAAGAGCTTATTTATCACCAATGTTTGTACCAGTTATTTTTAACTTGGTATTGTATCGAGAACAATTGTTTAAAAGGCAATATTAATTAGTTTATATTGTGAAGTAGAGTCAAGCTAGTGTATGTTATGTTTATATATGCCCAGACTTTGTATAAAATATGAAAACGCGTCATTCATGCAAGTTGGAAGAAAATGATCAAGAAAATATGAAAATAATATTTATTCAGCTTTCAATATATTATTTTTATATGCACAATTGGACTGGAATACAATGTATTGGAAACTGAATGTAGAACTTGTACTGAATTTTTTAGAAACAAATATTCGGTCAGCCTTTAGTTATGACAAATAGCAATGAATTGGCAGTTTGGGTTATGTGGGATGGAGATAGCAAACCGCATATCGTTTTAAAGAGAGTAAATAATACAGAATATCATTAATTAATTAAATAATTGTGTTAAGCAATTAATTTACCGATTTACCCTCTTAAAAAATATGTCAGTGACGCATTGGGTTTAGTTATATAGTTGATTTCGATGTCATTTAGCATGTTATGGCCTCTTATTTAGAAATGAATAACACTTATTATTTTTTATTTTGTATCCAGTTTTTCTTTTTTTTTTTATATTAACATTGTTTTCTTTCCTCCTACGCTTATAAATTAAGAAAAGAACATTTTAAAGATGAGTTTTTTATTACAATGATTTTTTTATGACAGTGCTAGCCTAGTTGCAGAAGTAGTTTTTTTTTTTTATAAATGATACTATTTTGCATCGACATATATCCTAGCGATAGACAGACAAGCACGTTCATAGAAACTATTTGTCAAAATACTGAAAAGTTAATCCAAAAATCTAGTTAAGTGACTGTGTCCTCCTCCTTGCGTCGTTTTTCCTCAATGCTGAGGGTCGTGACCTCGACGAATAACTTTTTGATGAACTATATTTCTCCATGTAAACGGACTGTGTACAGTACGCCTAATCTACTGCGTAGTAGTATATATATATGTCGCAGGTTTCTCACAAAATTAGGTTCTTGAAAAAAAACCGGGAGATGACAAATTTTAAACTCAATTTCATCATAGACCTGTTACAGTCCAGATTTTTTGTTAAAAAAACCTGAACTAGTTTAGGTTTATGATGAAGTTCTTTACAGAATTGCTTTGTTTTATGACAAAATTAATTTAAATGAAATCAATAAAACAATCTATAATCATTTGTAACTTAGTAGAAAGGAAACAATTTTTTATTTATCACAATTTTACATCTATGATCCAATCAATATTCTCGTTCTTTAATCTAATTATGAAATATAATGTTTCAATTTTACCTGATTTTTAGTTACTATTAAATACGACTAAACAGTCGTATAAAATTGTTGCCTTTCTACCAAATTGCAAATGATGATAGATTGTTTTATTTATTTCATTTAAATTGATTTTGTCATAAAACAAAGCAATTCTGCCCAGAACTTAATCATAAACCTAAACTAGTTCAGGTTTTTTATCAAAAATCTGGACTGTAACAGGATTATGATGAAATTGAGTTTAAAATTTGTCATCTTCCGGTTTTTCATAAAAAACTTAGGTTTTTGATCAAAAACCAAATTTTGTGAAAAACCTGCGACATATATATCGATGCGTTTTAGTTTCGATTTCAATAACGAGCAAACTAATAAAACATGTGGGTTTCACATCTCCAGTGTAAATTAATGAGGCTAAAAACTTATACAAAGCTGATACTACAAATGGGCTTTCCTTAAAAAGGGTAATTTTACACACCAATCATCATCATCTCAGCGCTAGTCCCGGTTGCTTCCTTGGCTTTCACCTCGGTGCCCGGGGTCCGCTTTCCAACTCAAACGCCTCCAATTCGCTCGGTCTTTCGCGTCCTTTGCCGTAAGCCCATTTTACACACCAATATGAACCAATTTTACTATGAAACTAATCCAATAATCACGAAAAAAAAAACTCGCTGCTCCATACATTTTGTATAAATGTATGGAGCAGCGGGTCTTTTTAAAGTTGTTTATATTGGTGTGTACAATGATCCTTTTTAAGGGAAACCCATATGTCGTATCAACTTCGTATAAGAACCGCAATGAGTTACAGATATTTCTAAGTGTAATTGTGTATGCAGTCTCACATACCCAGCGTCAAATATTCTCTCTTACCGTCTTTTCATTAGCATTCCTAAAAAAAAAAACTCAAATTGAGACTTATGTGTATATTCTTGACATCGTTTAGGTTAAATATTGACTCCAATCAATCACTGTCATATTAATAATGACAAAAGGAAATAAAATGTGAATATTGTAATGGATACAAAATGTACATTTTCAGCTTCTAGAAAAAAAATCCAAGGTTCTGTATATTTTTTTTTATTATTCATATCATCACATCACAATCTATCATAATAACTAAATAAATGTATAATTCGTATTATTGACTCTAAAATTGTTCCATTGCGTTCAGTATTATTACTATTCTTAATATTATACCCTTGTTTTGTAAAAATAAATTCAGGAACGCGTAGAAAATGCTAGATTTTATAAATGAAAATTTACGTTTTATATAAAGTAATTTAGCGTAATAGCATAATTATATTTTACTAGAAAAAAAAAAACATCCTCTAGTGTAATGCTAGTCTTATATTTTTATATAATGTTTTGCAATAGTCGATTTCTCATAACAAAAAATTATAAACTTATATATAAATTATGTTTTTAATATATTATATTTTATAGTCGTCATAATACTATTTTTAGATTTTAGTAAATTATTTTATAGATATTAGTTGAAAATCATGTAGCAACTATTTTTAAACGTTTAATATTTCTGTAATCTGAACGCCATCTTGTAAAAGTGCTGCCATCTAGATTAAGTCTGCAACATGTTTGGTATTATAAGTATAATTATTTTCATGGGGCTTGTTATGGAAGTATGCAAATCAAGTTATGAATTTCATTAAACTTACGTTCTTGAATAATTTAAATCGAATAAAATGAATACTTTCATAGTGACCCCTTTACTTAACCTCCTGTTAAATATGAAAATTAAAAGTTTTGTTTGTCCATTTTGACCCTTAGTGACTTAAAATAGACAAGCAAGAAATTAACTCAGCCTAAACGGTTGGCACTTATTTTTGATTGAAATTAACCAAATACTCTATTGGGATTCATTTCTCTAATTTAAAACTGCGGTTCCTTTACGTGATTATTGGCTGTATTTTTAAAACAACCTTAGACAAGTGTCTATTGAGAACAGGGTAATAAGCACTTAAAGGACTACTACCTTCTTTATCGAGGTTTATTTAATTTTTAATGTGCTAGCAAGAATATCTTCCATTTTTGTCAAAATAGACAAACCTTATTGTACCCTTATTTCACGTCGTACCTGTTGCTGGCAACTGTGAAATTTGTGAGCTAATTCTCATTCCAAATATGAATTTAAATTTTAGTTCTAAAACAAAACCGTTATACTAATATCAAACGTAATGAATGCAGCATTTTTATTGTGTTTATTTAATTAAAAATGGTATAAATATGTATTAAAGTAACATACCGTACATTAATGAAAAATACCAGTGTGATTTAATATGAGGGAGCTACTCACCCGCATTTTTGGAATAAGTTGATGCCTAGGACAAGAACAATCAGGGATATTTTCTAAGACGAGCCTTGAGCGCATCTCTGGCCCAGCGACAAAATAGGTACATTAAAATCACATACGAATCCAATGTACCTATTTAGATTTCTGTAAGGGCCCACCAGGGTCGAAGCCTTCTGGGGCCAAGGGTTAATGCGAAAGCGGATCACCGGAGCTCTGGAACTAATGCAGGCAGGAATGGTGGATTGTTTAGTCAGTAGAAGTCTGATACTGTCTCCCGCTCCGCCCAAGAGTGGGATTCATCATTCGATGATTTTTCCCACCATAAAAAAACCTATTTAGATTTCGTCGCTGGAATCAGCGCTGCGATCGAGGCTGTATTCTTAGAGAGTAGGCCTGCTCTAGCATAGTAGAGACAAACATAGAACTGCCGATTTACCAAATGAATCCTTAAACGTAAAGATGTGCTTACGCGAAGAAGTATCCTTCATAATTCTAGGGTAAATGATTAATCGTGACTTCTGCGTCCGTACTGATTTTACGACAATGCAAAAGCCACGTTGAATTGTGAATTTTAATTGCACGCCTAATGTACGATTTCCACCGACTGCTCTTTATCATTAAATCGTATTGTGAAATGTGTTGAGAGAAATCAAAGCGCATTATAAAATGTGTTAGGGAAAAACAGCGACTATAAAGTTAAAATTATACATACATATTATAGATAAATTACACCCAGGCACAGAACAAATGATTGAGCTCATCACGCAAACATTTGTCCTGGGTGGAAATGGAACCCACGGCCTCCGACATAGCAGTCAGGGCCACTAAGAAAACATTCCAAGACCAGTCAACACAAATTTTGCTATCAGGCCGAGGGAGAGTGGGGTTATTTTTTTTATTATTGTTAGGATCGCGTTTTGGCTATCATCTCACCTGATGGTAAGCGATGATGTGGCCGACCAGTTATCTGTATTGTACTCTATAGTTTAGGTAGCGGTGACGTCACATTTCAATTTGTATTTTTTTCTGTTCCTTGACAGTTTCACATTCTACCAGATTTGAAAGAGGTCTTAACTTCCAGAATTTGAAAAATTCGTTCCATCTACGATTTAAGATAGTTACTTTTATCAGTATAACCAATTTTCTTTGACACATTATACAAGGCAGCTCGACTAACGTTCGGTGGAAATCGTAATTAAGCGCATCATAAGAAATCAATGAACAAGCCTAATTATTAGCCAGTAGCATCGACACTTTAGAAATAGCGTACCGAACAAATTCGGTCAGTCAGCACGAAGTTTTAATTGCACTAAGGCATTTGTAGTGATCCTTTTTACTTGATCGCTCATGTTATACGGATCTTTCGTTTTTATACTAGATATTAGTATTAGCTGTAAAACTAAGCATAATAAAATTAGTTGGTTACAAAATGCTCAAACTTCCGAATCGGTCTAATACTTGATTCCTTTTAGCGTAGTAATCGTTTTGTACTTATGTATTTGTTGTTAGAAAGTGATGTAAATGATGATTTTATCAATTTTATGATGTGGCAAACTTTTACAGAGTAATGTGTACTGAGAGCACGCACTTCTTTTGTTTTGTTTGTAAATATTAATTCCAAGCTAATTTGCTAGAATATAATTTCTTATTGTTCTGACTAGTCGATGTTTTTGCGTTTGTAAAACAAAACTCTTCAATATGACATTTGATTCGTATTATGAATGCAATTTGATTTAAAATACTCAAGTTACAATTAACTTGAGTATTAACTTTGTCAATACAAAAAAGTAAAATAATGATTATATAAAGATATACAGGGTAACTGGTAATTAGTGCCCGATTATTAAACCCGTGATTGTAGTCATGATAACTAACAACTTTTACTATGGGACCAAACCTGTAATCATCAAAAATCTGCTGTTTATGTTTGCCTAATTGGTCTAAATTTACTTGCTGATTTTTTTCCCGAATTCATGTTTGTTCCCATAGTAAAAATTGATAGTAATCATGACTACTACCTCGTGTTTAAGTCATCATGCCAGCCGAGCGACGCCCACTGCTGGGCTTAGGCCTCCCCCAAGGATCTCCACAACGATCGGCCCTGTGCTGTCCGCATCCAGCGGCTTCCCCCGACCTTTACAAGGTGGACCGACGATCTGCGTCGGTCCACCTTGTTCCGGGCCTGCCCACGGCGCGTTGTCCGGTACACGGTCGCGAACCTTTCCACCCCAACGGCTATCGGTTCTACGCGCTATGTGTCCCGCCCACCTACACTTCAGCGATGCAATCCTTCGAGCGATGTCGTGTTTAAGTATCGGTCACTAAGTGCCAGTCACCCTGTGTAATGATTTGGGATGTCACCAAATAAAGACATTATCAAATTCACATATTCATGCTCTCAGTATCACAACTAAAAATTTTTTAATCAACACTTGTAGCCCTGAAATGACGGAGATATGGAAGAAATCATAATTCAATTAATATCAGTAGATCAAAATATACATCTGTAATTATTTGAATTCAATTAATTAATAATTATTTTAATGCATATCGAATCTCAATTGTTTACAAATATTACTTATCTCTTCCTCTATTTTATTTAGTAAGTGAAAATTATTGTAAGACAACTTTCAAAGTACCGAATTCCATGTTCAGTACAGGGTCAAAGGTTCATTCACAAATTATGTGATTGTGAGACACTTGTGCCTAAAATTTATTTGTAGAAGTTTATTGGTCAATAACCTATATAACCTATAAATTTATACTAAGTACGCAAAATGCAACGAAAGTGGTGGTAAAAAATATTAACTATGTGTAGCAGGTTTTCTTTTGTGAGTTCTTTATAACTTCCTGAAACATAGTGGCTCATTCCTATTGTCAGAAGCAAGACTAGCCTACATTCTGTTAATTAATAGGCTCTTAATACTAGTGCGTCTCACCATCAACGATTGCATCACTGCTTACCATCAGGTGGGATCGCAGTCAAACACCAGTTTTTAGCAAATTAAAAAAAAATTAAAGGGCGAGAATTGGCAGACCTTTAGTTACTAAAATCAACCCTTTGAAGCGATCTCGCAGCTCACCCCAGTTGTCGATGTATACAAGTAATACCTACCATTCATACCTTTAATATGTATACCTTTTGCAAACAGATTTTAGACACTTTGGTTTTTTTACACTTTTGATCCTTGACGTTTTCTACTCTGACTCGACTATTTTAGGCCTAAGATTCTCCCTTAGTACATTATTGTATTATTCTACATTATACGTATATATTAAAGATTGTAATTATTTTACTTATTGAACAACCAAATAATTATTAATTCCAAATATCGCACCACCAATTAGTGCCATAACTAAAATAAAACAAATTGTCGAGAAAAAGGCGTTTACAATGGATAATTCTGGGACGGGCAACACTATATTCAAATATAGTGATACCAGAAGTATGTATTAACGTAAGGAACTTTTGCCTAAATTGTAAAAATGTTCCTTATGACGATTGATATAAGGTGTTTTATGCAATACTTAAAAATGTCCCTTACGTCCTTTCTCTTTACAGGTATCGATAGAAGTCATCTATGGCTTAATTATTAAATTACTTACATACTCTCTCTAAAGAACTCTCTAAAGAAGTAAGGTGAACTAATAATATAATATTTAAAACAATTTTTTTTTTAGTTATGACACTTTGAGTGGTGCAATAGTAATTTTGAACAATATTTGTTTTATTAAACGACCGTATCGCGATGGCAATAATCTAATATTTACTTATACAATAGATTTAATTGTATCTTAACAGTTTGTGAAATATATTTATTCCGTTAAGTAAATAAAATATCTAGCTTAATTTTTAGTGTCTCGAACGACTAGGAAACTCTTTATGTGATGTTTTTTTTAGATTTCTATTACTATAATTTTGTAAATAGGTATTTCATATTTAATTTTACTGTCTGAGAATAAAAACAACGTGAATGATAATCTTTGTTTTTTCTTTCTGTCTTTTTCACCAAATTTGGTGTAATAATAATTATAACAATTTGTTATAACCTCACCTCGAAAACAAACTTCCGAAACTGATGAAAGTAAGAACCGAGCTTTTTTTAAGTGATGGTAAATCGTTCACCTACAAAAAATATCTCCCGCTCTTTGGTGGTGCCGGGGGGCTAAAACCTATTCCGCTGTGTACGTAACAAGTTTTCCTTTCAAAAGCGAACCCTTGGCTCCAGTCGTCTTCGAGACTCCTGAGCCGGTTTTGCTGACATCTTGAGGCGCGCGTGGAACATTACGCGGCGTTGAAGACTTGAGCTCAGTCCGGATGATTATCGGAGACCGGACGACGAGCTACCCATTGTTTGCCGCTCGCAAGCCCGTATCTATGGTGGCTGGAAATCAAGTCACGATCCCGGTAGCTCCTACGTTAATATTACTGTTTCGCAGAAGGAAGCGACTGACTACCATTCTTCGTCGCTTCGAATCAGGGCCGGTACCAGGGTCCGGTGTGAGAGGTCGTTGCCACCGATCGCATCATGTCGCTTGAGGACCTGCGTCATACGGGAGGTGAGGATGCCGTGACGTCTTTCCAGCCACTGCTCAGAGGGGACTTACCAAGTATCTAAGAACCGAGCTATGTTCAAAACAAATTCCGAGTCAAGCAGTGCGTCTTACATAATATATGGGATTTCTGAACCCCCACTAGGTCGCAGTCCACCTTGTGGGGCTTTCGACTTCGGTGGAGCTACTCTAAGACTTCGTCCCCAACGACCATCTGTTCTGCGAGCAATGTGAAGACACGGTTGGCGCAGTGGTTGGCTGCTGCGTTACGTTTCGCGAGTTAGATTCCCGCACATATGATCTTAAAGCAATAATTGCATTTTTTAATGAGAAGTGTTTTTGTATTTTTTAATTAATAATAATAATATATAATATATTCCACAACTTTCACATAACGCCATCTAGTCCCAAGCTAAGCAGAGCTTGTGTTATGGGTACTAGACAACTGATAAACATACTTATATATTTTTAAATACATACATATAATAGATAAATTACACCCAGACACAGAACAAATGATTGTGCTCATCACAGAAACATTTGTCCTTGGTGGGAATCAAACCCACGACCTCCGGCGTGTCAGCAGTCATGGCCACTAACTACTAGACTATCAGGCCAGATTATTATTGATTAGTGAAAATCTTTTTTTGTTTAAGTAAGTAATTAATAATCAGTTTAAGATCACAGTATTTACTAAACGCTGTTTGTAATAAAAATGTATTTCTAATATTTACTAGATCATTTTTATTAGGGTTCTTTCAATATTTCAAAATGTGGAACCCTTATATGATCATTTAGGTACCTATACGATAGGACAGAACCCGTATCTGTTAAGACTCTTATATCGGGAACACGTTGAAGTATCGAGTTGAAATGAAAACCATAGGTAGGTATAGGTGCCTAGTCAGATCTGCGATCCTTTGAAACTGTGAAAAAAATACACTTTTATGTAAATGAAAAAAAAAGACACAGGCGTAAGTAAGTCGCAAAAAACGTACCTAACTATATTTTTGTACTCTCAAAGAAATTAAAATTCACAGAGTACTTTCCGTAGACGCAGAATTCTAAAATTTTGCCTAAAACAAGGTCTTATATCACAAAAAAATATGTCCTACTTTTTTACATTTTCGAGACTCTGTTCCCCCGATACAGAAGTAATTTCTTGTTTGGGGCAATGATTTGTATTAGTTTAATAAAATGAAACCTGCCAAGAGCGTGTCGGACCACACTCATTGTAGGGTTCCGTGGTTAGCCATCCGTCACAACTTTTTCACAGTGTAAACTTAATTAACAGTACTACGACTTAATTTAGTGCAAAGTCGCCCAAAGTACCTATAGTGTAATCAAAAAAAAATCTTCACTTTACATCTAGTGTACCTATCCCACACTACTAAAACATTTTTTCCACTTTTTATTTTATTTATTTTAATTACATCGGAAAAGTACGGTATTTACAGCAGTAAAAACACAATTTACGCAACTATTAACCAATTACATGTTTTCGCATTTAGTTATCTATCTATAAAGAACACGCTTGAAAGAGAAAAATAAATAAAAAGGGTAATTAATTATGAATTATGGTAGTGCAATAATAATTAATTCTTGCAGTGCTAAATGGAACAGCTATCGAACCAATGTTTTGTAAGTAATCGATTGAATACATGAGTCTTAGTAACGAATAAGTCAAGTTCAGAAAAGTCGACCAGACTATTGTAGGACTTTGCGCATCTTATAAAGAATGAATTCTGTCTGTACCTAATTAGTGTAACAACGGGGAACGTTTAGAAGAAGGAAGGGTATTCTAGAAGATCTAGTGTATTACTATTACCACTTTGTCGGCGTGAATTACATACATATTAGTGGGTACCTGAGTACCTACCAAATTTCAGCTTTTTAGTGCTAACGTCACTGAGATTATCCGCGGACAGACAGACAGACAGACATGGCTAAACTAAGGGCTTGTCGGCGACTACGGAACCCTAAAAATGTGCCTACAATGCCACAGGCGGGTTTTATAAGTACTTACTTACCTAAATATTTTCCGGGCGGTTTAGGTACCTACTCACCTACGTAACCAATTCCAGGTTGGCACCGAAACCAAACTTCCAAACTTGAGAAATTCGATTTGCTCAATAATCAAAGGAGGCTTGTAATGCAAAATGTTCTCGACGTGCGCCTGACTTGAAAACTTTTTGAGTGACAAGTTTTTTCTCCGCACGAAGGTAGGTAGGTAGAAAATCGAGGGGTGAATTTGAATGAACCTGGAAGAATAATGTCCCAACTTCCAAGTAGGTAAGTGAATGCCTGATTTGTTTGGCTTTTTTGTTTGAGTATGATGTCAAAACATTTTTATAGTAAAAAAAGTTCGAATGTTGTCTCTGTATCGCTTAAAGATTTGCATTTACTGCACTTAAAGATTTTGATTTAAAATGCAAGCCACACCTATTGTCTTTCTTAAGGCAAGAGAGGAACGGGGTAGGTTTTTTAGTCAGAAAGAGTCTGACACTGTTTCCCGCTCCACCCAAGAGCGGGATTAGTTAATGGATGATTTTTACCTACCATAAAAAAATTCGCTGAGCGGTAGGTACTTCAAGCTCGCCAAGTTAAAACGGCCGAAATGTATACCTACATATTAAATTCGAAAAAATCTATCCAGAAGTTTTATCTAAATCTTTATCTTCCAGTGCCGGGGAGATTCTTTAAAACAAACCTGCACCTAGGTAGGTGCAGGTTTGTTTGAAACTACTTGGTACTTGTAGTACCTATCTATCTAGGTAGATAGATAGGTACTACAAGTGAATTTTAAGGAGATAGCTCTAAAATTCACTTGGTAAACTTACCAACTAACAATCTCAATCGTAGCTATACCTAAGTCTAATGTATCGTCAAACGCCTGTCAATTAAGCACGAAGTGTGTCGTAGTCTGGCCGAGTGGTTTGCCATGTTAGCCGAGCTTACCCAGCGTCCGAAGTGTCCTGCGCCTGCCTCTCAAGGGGTCGATTAGTTCACTTGCCACTGGAATTGCTTGAGCTAAATTCAGGGGCAAATACTAGACCGTAAATAGGGGCCTACTTTTGGAGATTACCTATCTAACTCAATTTTCAAGTTGGTAGGTAGGAAGTTAGTTTTGTATAGGCTTACGATTTTACCCTTACTAGTGACATCTTGCAAGATTTAGCCAAAATAGTTTCTGTTCAAAAGTTGCTAGTAAGAGAAACAAGTCACTAACACTTTGAGGGGCTCCCTTTCCGTCTGGATGACACTGTTGAGCATACCCGTATACACAGTTGGTGCTATTTGGGCAGAACACCGTTGTATCCTCGTAGAGGTTGACTAGGGCTGGACTAGGGCCTCGCGCCCCAAATGCACGTTCCGAACTTGACAACTAGTCATGGTAGACGCGGGCTTGCAGACATAAGTAAAAGTCTAACACGCCCGCCCTCCCAGAACGCTAAAAGACATTGGATGACATTCGCTCTTAAAAAAAAGGGGATTTCCTTTGAAAATATACGTTTTTCAACTAGAATAAAACTATACACACAATAATTATCCCACATAAGTAATTATCTGCTTTGAATGGGTGACAATATCATTCTATTCAAACCTAAAAGTCCACGAACAGACAGGCTTTCATAAATAATAGCAGTATCAAGCATTGTCCATGGAAAATAGATGGAAACCCCAATGTTCGTAGACAAACTTTTCGCCATTAAACAGAGCACAATCGCTTGAACACAATGCACCCATTCGTCACCGACTCAATGCTACAGCATCCGCTAAATGACTCCGTAAACACGCTATATTCTCGTAAAATTACGTGTTTTCAGCATTTTGCTACTCAAAATGATGGTTTCACTGAAAATTGCAAAAGTTTACAAGGAGCTTTGCGAATTTTTCAAAGAAAATATGGGCGCTCTCGAAACTTGAGCAATATAACGCCAGAAGTGTAGAACTGGAAGACTCGTAGCACTCACTCTGATCTGTATCATGAAATTTAAAAACATCGATGTAACGGAAGTTTGTATGTCCATAACTACCTGTGTAGGTTAAGTTACTACCTACACATGTAGATATGGACCTTTTCACTACTCATACTCTGAAAGTAGGTGTAAAGTTACCTGCGGACAGGGTTGGAAGAAGTACTTTTACTCCCTAGGGAGTTTTACTTTTCAACTGACAGCTGTCTAAATATTAATCTATTTTGACATTTTCATTGAACCGTGAACCGAATTTCTATACTGCCAGTACAATAATAATTGAAATAACATAGGAATAATTTAAGAATACTTTTTTTTAATGAGTTTATTTTAATTTACTTTCAACTATTTCATTAAAACTAATATATATTTGAAAAAAATTTTGACCTGACCCATTTTTACAATGAAAGAAGGAAAAATATTGACTGAATAGCCAGCGGTCCACTAAAAAAAAACCAAAAAATTGGCGGGGAAATGGTAGTCTTTCTATAATCTGTGGCCTATTTGATCTTTCTTGTTTTTTTTTTTTCGAAGTGTAAAATTTTGTTTACATTTTGCTAAATCTCTGTTATAAGAAATTTGTATTAATATGATAAGTTCATCAGCTTCATATAAATTTAATGCAAGATTCTTAAGAGGAGAAAACCGCTTACCGCCTAAATGAAAAGAAATACACCTATCTAAAAACATACGAAGACCTTTGACGACGACTCAAGTTTTTATTATTTTTATTTTCCTCGTATTCGTAAGGAAAAGCACAATGTTTACCTCGGGTTCAAGAGTTATTTAGTCCCTCGAACTATTAGCGACCTCATTTTCGCTCGGTCGCGGATTAGTCCAAAGAGTTTGGAATTTTTACCTCGCAAAAACCACCCTGATGATCACCATCAGGACGTAGAAGGGAGGCCGTTACCTCTTTAAATACTATTTCGGAACCCCCTCTGTGTAAAGTCTGTTAGGGCACTTCCTAGAGTTGTTGAGAGTTGTAGGTAACGTGTTCAAATTCAGCCAGGCGCATTACTTTGTGATATTTATTCAAAACTGTGAAAGAAAACGTGAAAGGAAACTAGCATGTCTTAAAGCCAAAAATTCGATAACATGTGACATCCACCAACTCGCACTCGGCCCGCGTGGTGGATTAAGACCAATTCCCTCTCCGTTGGTGTCCCAGCAGTGGGAACTTTAATAAGGCTGATGATGATGATGAAGCTTCATTGGTACACGGCAGCTCGTGATCATTGTACCACCGTCTTCCTTCGAATCACTCGATGGGTGAACAGAGTTTCCACGCTAAGAACCCGTGTTTCTAAAGTTCTACCTGCATTAGACGATGCATCGAGGACAAGGTATGGATCTACCAACTTTTGTAACCTATTACCTATAGAGGTTATCGAGCGACGAGTGTTCTTCTTTTACTAATCAATACTATAATATGTTCTTTCGGTTCCTTCAGTGACTTTTTCGTTTCAGAGCCACGGTAACTTTGTCGAACAACCCGTAGCCTCGGCAGACAATTCCGTTGTCTTGACACGATTAAACCTAAAATCTCATGTGAGATAAAGCTGATGCTAACGAATGCGACCACTAGGTTAGCAAAGAAGGGCTATAGTTTACACCCTAGTTGCCGCTAGAATTAACATCGAAGCCCTAACCCGTTTTAAAGCCGATATATTTCAGAGAAAAGAGCAATTTAAGTATAGACCAACCATTAATAATAGCCTACAGACTTGAAAGCCCGACCCAAGAATGAACAACGAAAACTAATTGGGTAAGCACAAATTACACACGGGCAGTGGTCAATTTGCCCAAATTACTGTCAACGGGGTAACCTAAAGCTTTTAATTACACTCTTTACTCACCCTCTACGGGCTGAATGAAGAGTGGAGGTTTAACAATGTTGTTATTTATTTGTATGATTTTCTTTTATGGTGGGTAGAAATCTTCCAATGACGAATCCCGCCCTTGGGCGGAGGGGAAACATTGTCAGATTCTTGTTGACCAAACAACTCACCCCATTCCTACGATGAATTATATACCAGGCTTTCATTTCAGATTAAAACCAATAAATGCAAATTACAGTTTTTAACAGCAATTACAACTGCAAATTGCATTTATTTGTTTAAACCATTTATTTCCAAGTTTTCGAACGCTTAATTTTTGCAGCGCCTAACTTCACACTCGCCAAGATCCTACGGCCGTAGGTACTGTACCTACCTCTAGGCAAGCTTGCTTCAACATCGATCACATCATTGTTTAACATTAGGTGAGATAGTAGTCCAATGCCAGCTACTATGTGGCGAGTAACTATTTGTTAAATTATTGGTACAAAAATAATTATGTTCTGTGAGTAATTTAAAAAAGCTTGCTAAGTAATTCCAATGATAAGATAAACAGAGCTTACCTCGGAATAATCTTCTGACTCCCGGTCAATTAGAATTCAAAATCTTACTCAAGTCTGGAGAATAATTGAGCGCAATGATTAATTCAAACCAGCTAAGGATTCTCGAGATAATGCAGACTACATTAATTTTTGAAGTTGCGGTAAATTGTGGATACAAATAATTAAGAGTGAGTACCTACCTACTTGGATTTAAAATAGAGAAACCAACTGGTAAACCTCTTGCAAGTATAGCCACAGATTAAATTGGAGCTGCGGGTTTGTTTGGAATAGGTAGGTAATGTTACGGAGGTGGTTTTATCGGAACCGAAGCCGAAACCGGAGATTTGATTGAAATCTACACTAATATAATAAAGAGGTAAAGTTGTTTTTTTTTTGTAGGAGGTAATCTCTGGAACTACTGGTCCGATTGGAAAAAAAATAGCAACAATAGAAAGCTGCTTTACTCCTGAGTGACATAGGCTATATTTTATGTACGCGGGCGAAGCCGCTGACAAAAACTAGTTTATTATAACGGAACCGAAATCGGAACCGGAGCCGAAATCGGAACCAGATTTGAATCATGAAGTGTCAGGGACAAATGAGAAACTATGCTTGACATAGGTCAGATACACACAAATACAATGATTTGTAACTGTGACATATAAATAAAAAACCAGTGCATCTACTGGGTAACGTAGGTATAACCTCCGTACTAACCTCCGTATATATTAAACATCTAATGTACCAAATTGTATTTATGGTGTACCTACAGTAAAGAGTATATCTTACTACTCCTCCTTCGCAGTCTACCCAAAGATCGAAGACAGGTTCTAAATTATTCTCGTTTACTCTTAGAAATTTTCCATATTGTCCTCCTAGTCTGCACTTTTGAGTACACCGTAGGTACATTTGAGATTAACAATCAGAAGATTTTTCTGATGACCATATTTATTAAATTTGTATTTAATCGTGATTCATGTTTTTAAAATCAATACCTTATAATATGTTTCTTTCCACTTCAACAATTTGCACGAAATAATATTTAAATGCTCGACTCATTGTTAAAATCTAAAAGAACAATAATAATTTTAGGCTTTGATTTAGTTTCCGAACGGTACCTACTTATTAGTGAAAAATAACAGTAGATATTTAAATTTGATTATTCTATTCTATTTTTCTAAAACTTTAGCCTGAAAACTTGTCTCTACAATTTAAGGCGTGTTTGAGTTAGGCTAAAAACTAAATTATACAGATGAATTAATTCCTAAGCAACTTTTCCTATTCGTGACTAAACCTCCAAATCCTTGGTAACCTTACAGACGATCACCACGTTTACCAAACAGTCGTGATTGGCCCGGTGTTGTGGCGTAGGTAGGCGTGGGCGATACGGGGCCTCTCCCAAGGCCTCGTAACAAGAGGGGCCTCGCACAAGCCTTGCCTTACCTACTGGCAACCTACAAGCCTTAATGGGGACATTTATTCTCCTTCTTAAAGAAACAAATAGATAACAAAAAAAAAACTTTCATTGAATTTTGGCCAAATAAGTTTCGTAAAAATATGTTTAAAAAACGACAATTAAGAATTTTCAAGGTCATTCAAGTTTTACGCACGTATATACAATAGGCGCTCAGGAGTTTTTTAATATTAGACAAATAGACAAGCTCTCTTTTGAAGAAGAATCTTAGATTTCTTTAGCCACATTGCCATAAAGAGAGGTACCCTAGAAATGACGCAAGGATCCCCTCCTTTTGGCTACTTTTTTACCTGATGGTAAGTAATGATGAGGTCGAACGTTGATTTGCAATACTCACTGTCTCGTTTTCGAATTTATGAAAGAAAAAGGCCTCGCGGATTTGTCATGGCCCATGTCTAAAGAAGTCCAAGTTACGCCTCAGGCCCGCCCTAACGTTAGCGCGCCCATCATTTATCTTAATAAGGGACATTGATTGTCACTGCCGTTGTGACGTCATGACGTCGACGTCACTGCAGGTGGGAGGATGAACAAAGAGGAAAATGTAAGGTTTTTCTTACGTTGTTAGGAGATTTTTCCTTGAGAGGCTTTTGATTACAAACTAAATCAACATTAGTAACAATTATGTCCTGAAATAGTATCTTTATTTTTGATTAGGTTTATTAAACTCTTGAGCCCTAAGCGAACACCGGCGTTCGCACACCTATTGTCTTTCAATTATGTCTCTAATTACGGTATAAGGTTAAGGTTGATTATCATCATCGTATAGTGTCTTCTCTCGCTCCAGGGTGGAGTGAGAATTTTATTTACTGATTAAAACTGTGTCCTTTTTCAGTTGCAGAGTAGGTACAGGTTACAGTTTTAACTCAACAACAATAGCACTAAACGATGTGTCGGTTGATGTAAATTTTCAGGCCAATCGTACCTATAATTGAATACACAGAATTACTTTGGTAAAACCTAGCAAGATCTAGTAAGGCTAGTGTCAGATTTCCTAGCTTTTGATTATTAGTAACAACTGTCAAATAACTACCAATGATAGCTGGGTTGGGTCCCAGCTATCTTAGGCTGCTGGCGGACGGTGAGCAATGGGTAGCTCGCCGTCCGGTTGTCTGTTAATAGTCCGGATCAAGCCAGTTGTCGACGGCGCGCTCTGTTCCCGCGCGCCTTAAAGAGTTGTCAGCAAATGGAGAGGCCCTACTGCAGGGTCGAAGCCTACTGGGGCCCCGGTCCGATTTCTGAAAGGAAGGTCTAATCCTGGTATGAAGGCTAAGAAGGATTGGGGTGGGTCGTTTAGTCAGTAAGAGTTTGACACTGTTTTCCGCTCCGCCTAAGGGCGGGATTCGCCACTATAAAAAGCTATCTTAGGCTTAAATTGCTTTACGAGGTGCGAAAGAATATCATTATGTTGAAATGGACACCCATCTACAGACAGATCTCTGTAAGCTTTAATTACAGATCAACCGGTGCGACTTATTAGCCCTAAATAAATAATGACATTTAAAATGAACGACTTTAATGTCATGACATTTTTTTTATTTCTATTCCGTGACATTTTAATTTTTGTTATCATGACACTTAAATTATTTTCATTAATATTATGACTCCTCTCTCCTAATTTTCTTGTGCCCGACAGGGTTCATTTGGATCTTGTAATATCTAATGCAAAAAGTATTGAATACAAGCTTGTAGAAAGTCTTAGAATTTAGTAGGTACAACAATGTACAACAAATTTAAGAACAAAACCATTAACCTAAAATTTAGACTTTAAGGTCTAAATCTTGAAGAAGAAAGTCTAAATGAACTTGCAGTATAATGCAGAAAACATTGTTCTACAATATTCTTCCCGGTTTTATTACAGCCACCAACTACAACAGCAATCTTATGTAAAACATGCAACCAAAATCCTATTACCCGAAATGACATCACAAACTCGCATAAAATACCATCTTCAACAAAAGTTGCAACGTGTGGCGTTCACATGAGATTCTACGTATTCTGGCATTTCTAGTGGAGCGGAGACAAATTATGGAGTTAAGGCGTTGTTCACACTAAACGTACTGACCGCCGCTGTCAGGGAGTATGCTCACTGTCAGCTCCAGTTTTAACGTGGATTCAGTCTGGAGTACGCGTTGGTTAAGGAACCCCAATCTACTAATATTATCTTTGTCAGTAAATAAGCATTTCTTTTATATTAGATGCATTTCTCTTAGGTATTTTATTAAACATGATTAGCGATAAGAATTATAGAGTATTTACCCTTACGGTTGTTGAAACTTCTATGTTCTGACCAAGCGTTTTGCTTCTTCGTTTATTTCGCGTACACCGAAGGACTAGAAGAATTTTCCTGCTGCTGTCTTCCCATCCGATTATGATTTATGTGCCTTCAACTCTTCAAGGCTCGAGGGAATGGCTCTTAATTAATAAACTAGTGCGACTCACCATCAACGATTGCACCACTGCTTACCATCAGGATTGCAGTCAAGCATTAGTTTATATTAAATAATAAAAAAAAAACTGCATAACGCGCGCTCAGTCAATAAGTTAAGTCTGAACAGTGCCTAAATTCCTTTCCCCAGAGTTAAAATATTGCTTTTCTGCATACGTCCTGAAATATGGACGTCATCTGCAATGTTGCTTGATACAAATTGTTACAGGGGAAGGATTCTAGGAATCCTCACCTGTAATTAGGGAAGCGTCTCTTCTAGATGCAGATTAATTGTCTTTGTGAACGTTTTAATCTCATTTGCCTGTCTGCAACAACCTGGGGAATTGTTTTTTAACGACGTTTTCCTGCGGAACCCGTAAGCTTTTAACTTGATGTTTTTTTTTTGTTGTTGTGGCAGTATTGCAGCTTGGTGTAACTTAGGTGTTATTGGTAGGTTTAGTATTTAGATAGGTTAGGTAGGTATCTACCTAAATAGTTCTTCAAAGTGAGAGCAGGTATCTGGAATAATTTCCATAAAACTTTCGGGATCAACTGATTTTCTGTTAATATGATTACGCAAGGAAGAATTTTAATAAGATTACAGGAAAGAGTATCTATTCACATCGTCTTCTGGTAAGTTTGCAGAATTATTCGAAATAGTTACAAAAGCCGTGGAACGCTTACGGCAACTGAACAAACACTACTGGGTTTTGTACAGTAAAAATCTGACACTCCCTCTCATTTCCGCCTTTGTACCCATTAAATGATAAATGATAATGATAAAAGATCTTTATATTGCAAATAGGTTTAACAAGCTGCATGAAATGACGCAACGAACTTAAATCATCTTTACATAGTATAAAACAAAGTCGCCTGTTCCTATGTATGCTATCTTTAAAACTCCGCAACGGATTTTGATGCAGTTTTTATTAATAGATAGAGTAATTCAAGAGGAAGGTTTATGTGCATAATACATGCATAATATATTTAATATCACCATTGCACCCATGCGAAGCTGGCGCGGGTCGCTAGTTATTAACTAAATCAAATTAACTATATTAATTAATAAACTCATAAATAACACATCCCGAAAACTCAAAAACTAATATCAAAACTATTATATTATTAGTTGTCCTAACTCCAATTTAATTCTATTGATCCTTAAAACAACGGTGTGGTGGACGGTTCCAATCGGAAAATTTCAGTGGTACTCCGACCAGCAATTAGCATATAAATTAATTCCGTATTATACCTTCCTGTGTTGCTGTCGGATGTCCATCGGTGGCCAGAGATAAGGGAATTTCATAGTTCGCTGAGCCGTGCCGGTTTTATGGTAAATCATAATTATTTTGAGTAAGTATTGATTGACAGTCGGTGGGCTTTAATTAAGTGAATTTGAGTTTTCGAGTTTTGTTTTTTACGTGGTTCTTTTTTTTGGATTTGATTGAACTTATTTTGGAAATGAGTGATTTTTGATTATAGCTAAAATATATTGAGTTAAAAAAATTAAAATTAATAATAAAGTATCAAAATTTAAATCAGTCTTGACCAAAAAAGAAACAGTTTAGAGGCTAGAGTCTTGAAAAAAATCAGCGAGTTGAATACCTTTTGACCAATTGAGCGAACACAAACGTACTGACTAGCAGATTTTTTTCACGATTTTTGGTTTGGTCCCATAGTACAAAAGTTATTTCATATCATGACAACAATCACGTGTTTAAGTATCGGTCACTAATTGTACCAGTCACTCTATTTTTTTTAAATTAGTTAAGTGTGTACTATTATACCTATTTTATTTATTTATTTAAACCTCATGTTCATACAGTAGTTGTAACTAGTCGGATTTAACCTTTCGAATGCTGTAATTAGAGACAGAATAAAAAGACAATAGATGTGCGAACGCGGGCTTTGGTGGTTCGAGAGTTTAATCTTACTAATATTATAAATGCGAAAGTTACGATGTTTGGATGTTTGTTACTCAATCACGCCAAAACGGCTGGACGGATCTGGATGAAATTTGGCACAGGCATAGGATACACTCTAGAATAGGACATAGGCTACTTTTTATCCCGGAAAAACATAAGCTTCCTGTGGGATTTCACATTTCGTTTGATCAAGTGTAAAATTATTATATTAAAGGCAACTCCAATACCACGCGGGCGAAGCCGCGGGCAAAAGCTAGTGAAACAATACATTCTCTACCAGTCAACTAGTCCAGTTTTTACAATTAAATTAATTATTTAATGAATACATAGCTCACTGTGATCACTTCCGTAACACCGTTGGGATGTAACTCCAATAGATTTTAATTGGCCCGGTCGTTGTACAAATCACTGGGCCGTGATTTACAGGTATTTTAATGAAAATTCTATCATCGCTAACTACGGAACGGGATACTGTTGTTTCAATCTAAACTAATCCGAGAAAGAGAAAAATCCTTTCCTATTTTATATAAGAGTGTGTGTATATAGTAATTTTTGTCAATTTAGGTTATAATGTACAATGGGGTTGACATATCCGTGTGGACAAATAAAGATAAAAATGTACTTGTTTTTTGCTATCTGTCTAAATGTATTGTTGAGACTTTGCAAGACCCAAAGGCCTAAATTTGCCTAAGACTATTCTGATAAGCATTGCCCTATAGAGCGTGGTAATGCAGCCAGCGTATGGGCCGAAACACATAACGTATTTCGGCCCTTTGAGGTGACACAAGTATTATGTACTAGAAGTTATCCTGTACAAAATAATTGCAATCCTCATCGTCCTCATATCAATTTCAGAAGTTCGACAGTCATCACTAAGTACGAGCTAACTCTATCAAAAGCCTTCAGGTGCTAGCAGTTCTGATAACAATTTCATTATTTCTTGGAATTTACCTTCATCTTGTACCTTGTGCTAATCTATTAACCAAACTGCATGTTTTTTAGTGTGTAATGCTTGAGTCTAACCGAGACAAGCCCTCCTGGTTTAATGACATAACCTCACTTAAGTTCCTTTTTTCCTTTGCTTTACAGGTCCACGGGTATTGCTTTCGAAAGCCAAACCAATGTTTCGGCGTCGACCTGTAGGCATAGAACCTATAAACCGTATACGTACGTCCCCTAAATACCCATTTTATTAGCAATTTACCCAAAAAGAAAAACTTGGAAAGAACTAAACCCCTTCATTAGAAAATTCAATTGAAAATATCAATACTCTAAAATAGACTAACGAATGAACGGCACTGTTATTGGTCGGACAAGAGCCCATGATTAGGGGTGCCACAATCCGGCTCGAAGAACCGTGACACGCATACCAATTGCAACACGGTGGTCCATCCGTCTGTATAAATTATAAACGTGCAAATTGTGAGTGGCATCCTTAATTTTGGATTGATTTAGTACAGTAGGCATTGTTAATTAGGTAAGTAAGAATTGAGAAGAAGTAAGGCGATTTTTAGCAGACGTTTTCGTTTTTTTTTTTACCATTGCAGAAGCACTATAGAAATAGTCTAGTTAACGCGATTCTCTGACAGAAATTTGAGAGGTATTTAGTGTATCCATAGGCCCCGCCTATGGATACACTAAATAACTGTCAAATTAGGTCACGTTCCTTGTCTCCCTGTTCACGTTAGGATATAATGACAGTGATGGCGTGGACGGTATTGCCATGGTCGAATACTGGACTAGGCAAGGTATTCAGTTTAGGAAATTCAACTTTTGGCATCGACTCCCTAAGAATATTCGCAGACTATGGCTCTTGACTACTTACTTTGTCAAAAAGTTACTAGTTAGAAGAATTTGTATGTTTGTTTCTGATGAATAAAGAAGAATTTGTCACTTTAACCGAGTAACAATGGGTTTTCCTAGTTGTACAAGATTTAAACGTACATATTGCCTAAAACTCGTATCAATTAAAAAATGCTAAACTGAATTTAACACAATACCTTTTTACAAAATTTTTTTTTACTCCTAGTACCTATCTGTAATTAAACTGCTCTTTGTAGTGAATTTCGAATTTAGTTTTTATATCCTGTCTATTTCCCTTTGCTAAAGCAAAGTAATTGCACTTTAGTGGAAACAACTAGATAACGAGATAAACGATGGAAGAACTATTTCTGTTACATTAGGTACTGATCTGAGTGAACGCGTCGGCGGAGTGGCGGGCCGCGAGCGAAGTAGCGGACGTGATTAGGGAGTTTTCATGTAGTTTATTGGCTTATTAATGAATTGATAATCTACACCAGGGTAGGCGAACCAATGGCACGCGTGCCATTGACGGCACGCGACTTAATATTTTGGGCATGTCGTCGATCATAAAACATGATTGTGCAGCAACAAAAATCACACTAATTTTACAGTAATTTAATTTATGCATGTAAAAAAACCATCCAAAATGTACCTCTTTCGTTTACTTTATTTCAGTTTTGATAGTATTAATTATTATATATTAATTTCCAAATAATCAGTAAGTCAAAATTATTTGATGGCACCTCAATGACCCCATTTTTTTTGGAAAAAATGGCACGTTGATGAATAAAGGTTTGCCTACCCTGATCTACACCATATGCTCAAGGCGATCCGTACTGCTGATGACATCCTAGTCTTTCTTCTCACCAGACGCCAGTGTCAGGTGGATTAAACTTATTCAACTCGAACCTATTCAAAGGCGCAGTTGCAGAAATTGCTGCTGGAGCTGGGAGCAAAAAGGAGGAATTGGATCATTTCCCACATAAAAACACCTGCACCAAGTGCAACCCCATTTTGTCTCCTGACCATTTCTATCTATACAGGGTTGCCTGGAAGAAATCGCCGAGTGCAATAAGGCTGCTGATTGTATGTTTTTCATTATAAGTTTTCCTTTCAATGTATTTTAGTTTTGGTGTATAAAAGTGTATAATAAATAAATGCAAAAATATCACTCGCATGCTAACGACAGTAACCTTTAGTAAAGACATAAACAGCGGTTTCAGATGTTTCATAGATATTTTGTATCCGCCAAGTTTCTTACCTTAGCCCATGCCTTAGATTGAAACACTATTTGCTGAAATGTATACTTTGTTTAATCCTAACATGGTATTTTACAAAGGAGTTACTTTGTTCAAACGGCTAAGGCAATATAAGAGATATTCAATGTAATTAAACTGATAACTTGCATGAAGTAGTGGTCGAGAAGAAAAAGGTTTTATAGGCCTATCTTTTGTTAGTGAATGAGCGCATCCTTATTGTGTCGAGTTTCATTTGTTTTTAATTTTATATATAAACTAGTGCTTGACTGCGATACCACCTGATGGTAATCAGTGATGCAATTGTTGATGGTGAGGCTTATTAAGAGCCTATTCACTTTAGCCTTAAATATCCAAATTATGATTGGATGGGAAGAACGCAGCAGGCAAATTATTCTAATTCTTCGATGGACACAGTATAAACGACGAAGCGAAATGCTTAGTCCGGACAGTAGAGGTTCCAACAACGTAAAGTTAAATAGAAAATTACACACCATTTCACTTTGTAGTTTTTAAAGTGTAGTAATTGAATATTTTATGGATTAAAATTGCGTTTATCTGTAATAGATCAATTGAAAATATTTGACTATAATAATTTAGGGCAAGGCAATAAGGTAAAAGGCAAGGTAAGATAGGCAGTAGTTGCATGTGAAGTGCTTGTATTATATATGTTATTGCAAGAGTAGGAGTAGGCTTGTGGACGACAAGTAATGGGTAGCAAAGAGATGTCAGCAAATCGTAGGAGCCGATGCCAACTAGGGCTGGGGGTTTTTTGAAAATAACACCCGTGAGTCTGAAACGGCACACAGGAGTGGTTTTATACAGTAAAAATCAGACACACCCTACCCACTCCGTTCTAGAGCTGCAGAAGTCAGTCGTTAATATCCACTTTAAAAAGATAGATATTAAAATAAAATAAACCACTAGTAGCTAAGAGATGACCAGTCCCAACTGACCAACTGACAGCGCCAGTTCATGAACATGACGCGTATATCAGCACCACTCAGCTCAACCATTTTGGAGGGCGCCCTCAACAATGAGACATTTGAGTAAGCATGACCGATTCTCAAATGTTATGTTCGTTTACGTCAAACAAGTCAAATAGTACATATTAATAATAAAGTTCCAAACTATGTATATGGAACTTTATCAATATCCTACGTATACCTCTACCAGATTACTACCAATATATAAATGACAGTATCACTATTCCACAATTTCATATCGGCTGCGTTCCACGGACGCGGGTGGAATCTTGTTATCTGTTCCACGGGACTAGCTATTTGTCACCGTATGTAATCCTATCTGGTACGCGTACTACTTGGATGCATAGGTATCTATTGGGAAATACTAGCTACAATCCTATTCCTCCTTTATAAATTTATTTTCAAGAATAGGTGAGAAGAAAAATCCTTTTAGATGTTATAGCGTTGTTTTAAAAAAAGGTATAGAGCTTATAGTAACTTTCAACATAGATTATAATGTAGTTACTTACGTGAATGGTGATATTTATTTTTGCAAAAGGCTTTTAAAAGCACTTTTACACGTAATTTTATTCATCAATTTAAACGGGGTAGGGCCGGTTTTGCCTAGCTCACTATCCTGAGAAGAAGCAGTAAGATACTAGAGAAGTCACTGTAGACGCGGGTTTGCGAACGGTGAGCAATGGGTAGTTTGTCGTCCGAACTTCTGGTAACCGTAACTGGAACAAGTATAAGTCGACGACGACCCTATCGCCTCAAGGAGTTGTCAGTAAATTGTAGGGGCCCTGCCTGCCAACAGAAAGGAAGGCTCAGCCCTGGTATAAAAGGCGAAGGAGGAACGGGTTGGGTTTTTAATCAATAAAAGTCTGACTATCTCCTGCTCCAGCCAAGGGCGGAAGAGGAAAAGAGCAGAGAATAAAGAGGTAAAGTTTGTTTTTTTGTTTGTAGGAGGTAATCTCTGGAACTAATGGTACGATTGGAAAAATTGAAGTCTACTTTACTCCTGAGTGACATCTACACTAATATAATAAAGAGGTAAAGTTTGTTTTTTTGTTTCTTTGTTTTTTTGTTTGTAGGAGGTAATCTCTGGAACTACTGGTCCGATTGGAAAAATTTTAGCAACAATAGAAAGCTGCTTTACTCCTGAGTGACATAGGCTATATTTTATGTACCTACGCGGGCGAAGCCGCTGACAAAGGCTAGTAGGCTATAAATTATTTATATAACATGGATATTAACCGAGCTATCACAACTTTTGTCTCACAAATTTTCCGCGGATGATGTCGCGAGCAGAAGCTAGTATCTTATATGTGTTGAATTATTCAAACGTATAATATCGATATATATATACACCGTGAAATTTAAATGGTTGTTTTCCCGCGGCAGAATGACTCGCCATAAGGAGTACTTTTGAAGCATACAGAAAAAATTAAAAAATTAAAAAGTTTTTTTTATAAATAATTATTAAAAATATTTATCAACTCAAAAAAGCGAAAACAATAGTAACTTTAGACGTAATTTGTAGGTACTACTAGAGTCGCATGAGCATCCCGCAGTCAAAGGAAACCGATTCATTAAATATTTAAACCAAAATAAGCTCTCGCACGTTGTGATACGTCATAATAAGCTTGCACTCTACAGGTCCATTTTTTGTTTTTAATATTTTATTTCTTTATCAAACGTTTGTATTACCAAGATACAACCATTTCGCTGAGGGAAAACAACCATTTAAATTTCACGGTGTATATATGTATAATATGTAAACGTGTAATATGAATAATCAATGAAAATCTTAATAAAAATATTCTTTTTATATTGTTAGTGTAAATCTTAGTATAGATGAGCAAAAAATAGGATATCAAATCCATCCATTAAGGTTGTAAGTAACAAAAATCCCAGAAGCTTGAACTAATGCTTTCCAAGAAGAGTATTATGTCGAACAGTGGGCGTTTAATTCAATCTCCGGTCAGACTTCAGGGGTCCGTCAAGATAGTTCTTGAGCTAATCCATCAGACGCCGGCTCCTGTCTACCTCTGTCTAAGCTTGTGTAACAGGTGGATAGGAAATATTGATTTTATTGGAACTTGCCTTGAAGGAATGCTTAGTATTTGTATTTCTGATAACTACGTGAACATTATGATTACTGCAATGCTAATCATACAAATACAATAGTTTGCGCTCAGGGTGTTTTTAATATCGTTCAATAATATGCGTCACGAAATACGCATGCGAGATTACTTCTACAAAAGTCCTTGTCATACATATAGTTTTTGTAATGCGTAGAATACACGTGGGATGCAAGGCGTGATATCAAGCAGCAACCCCGCATGCGAACCAATTCCGCATGCATGATGAAATCCGCACGTTGGTAAAAATACCCAGATTGATTTTTTATGGAATAAAACTGGTACCTACAATGAAAACAAATGTAGGTACTAAATTGACAAAACCAAAACCTAAAATTAAACTAAAATACGGAGTCGTTAAATAAACATTTCCAAATATTGATAAACAAACTTAATTTGAATACATATTTATTCAGTATTTAGAAGTTTAGACTCAAATTGTGTAGAATACATAAATGTGTTAAGAGCGGCCAACCCGACGTACATTTTCATACAACTGCTCTTACGTGATTATGATGTTATTACACATCTTTCTTCAGATATTTTGGATACACAGATGTCTTGTGGATATTATCTAGGCAAGTAATCCAGTAAAGACATCTGAAAATTTCTCCATAATGTATTCCTATACTAAACATATAAAAAAGTAATTTAGAATTCTAAATTAAATCAATAGATCAATCGAATAGATTCTAAATTATATCATTTAAAAAAAAAAATCCGGGTTTAATAAAAACACGTATTTATTTCCTGGATTTTTTCTTGTGAAACATTCGAGTAAGTCATACAATTAATGAATTACAACAGAGTTTTTAGGTGTTACGAGTGTCTCTCTTTTTTCGCATTACTTCTGCGTCAAACATCACTTTGCATTGCGTTACGAGTAAATGAAGCAACAAGTATTTAAACCATGCCCGACGTTGACGATAGGCGAGTGTAATATAATGTAATCTGATATTATTTGTTTCCTTTAGTAATAAGTTAAAACTCACGTGTACGAATTTTGCATCGATTGCAACCCTATAATTAAGTGCTACACAATATTGATTTATTATTGGTTTTGTATTAATAAGTTTGTATATTCTAATAAATGACGTCGAATGAGTAAGACATGTTTGATTTCAACCACCTGAATCACCAACACCTTACATAAGTGAGGAAGACCCACCTTAACCAAATTTTCACAGACAACATCATTTGTACTATCTAGTATTAACCTAGTTTCCTAGAAGAGGCTTAATATCTTTAAAGGCTACAAAAAGTCTACGTAGAGACCCACATAACTGACTTCTATTTCACCGTAGTTACTTTGTTAAGCTTACGTCAAAGTAAATACATGTTAGTTTCAAGATGAAAGGGTTCATACTAAATAGGCTTTTTAGGGTTCTGTACCTCAAAAAAAAAAATGGATCACTTATAGGATCATTTTGTTGTCCGTCTGTCTGTCAAGTTGAAATTTAAACCAAATCCTGGGTATACTATGCGCTTACTAAGACTTGGGCTCGTTCCGTACGATTACTGATTAGCCGGGCGGCGAGCCACCCATTACTCGTCGTCAGCAAACTCTCGCCTATATTAGCTGGTAGTTAGAATCTGGGTCGTGGCGGCTGGGGCATGAGGATGTCTATTTCTTCACGTATGTGATCACTCCTTTGCTAGCATTATTATTTCGCAGAAGTACCGACCATCTGGCATTTCCCCTCGCTCCCGACCACGGCCTGAATCATGACCTGGCGCGAGAGTTTGGTGCCACCGATCGCCTTGACGAGGACACGGCGGTGCTTCGCGTGAGCAGGGCAGACTTCCACCGCATGCGGCACCGGGTGCTTTACACAATAGCGACACTCGGACGTCTCTTTCGTCTGAGTCCGGTGCAGGAAGCTTCTGAACTTACCATGTCACGTGGAAGGTAAGACCACCGTAACGGCTTTCCAACCACTTCTCAAAGAAGGGAATTACTACCATAATTATTGCGTGCAAATACTAAATGGGCCACTGAATTATTGGAAAAAGTTACTGCAACCTTGGAACACAAAAGTACAACTAAAAAAAGACAATTGGGTTTCAGCCAGTAAAAGTCTAACAGTTTCGATCACTAAGAACGGGTGAAAAAAAACTACCCCAAATGGGTGAAATTATTTGATGATTTAATAACCCAAAAATAAGTGATACATACAACAAAATAGGTATGTACGAACCCTGGTCTCAAACTAAATGCTCGCTACATGAAATATTTAACCGTGAAAAGGGTACGATCTCTAGGGAGCTGTAATTTGAATAAATATTATTTCAACACATATTTTATGTATAAGCACCGCGACGAAGACTACGTTTAATGTGGTCCTTTATTTAAATAAGATTATGTTATATACGATACATTTATTGGATATGTTTTTAGAAGTAGATATTTGTTTGTAGAATGTGGGTAATGGTAAATGGAAGCCATGCAGCGCTTCGCTTCAAAAGATGCAGCTCTTCGCTTCAAAAGAGGCAGCGCTTGGCTTCGAAAGACGCAATGCTTCGCTTCGGAAGCACACAGTTCTTTGTTTAACTGCTGGGTTCTTAGTATAACAAGGACTTAGAGGACAAGTTGTGTGACATTGGGCAACGTTGGAGCTTCACGTAAGCGTTGTGCGTCTTGGTAGGGGACATTTTGTCACCTAATGTAGACTGAAGTCCGAAAGGCTTTAATGCGACAACATGTCTAACTGTGGTAAATACAAAGGCAATAAATAATAATATCTATATTTAAAATTGTTTTTTATATTATTATTCTTTACTCACATATTAGTTACGACAAGAAACATGTAACCGAGATATTTGTAATACTTATCAGGATTGAAAGGAGTGTCCATGGAGTTTCTTCATTCTTCTCCATAGAGATCTACGCTTTGGAATGTGCAATTATCATCATTTTTTTTTGGAACAGACTTCTTGACCTTTCAAAAGTACCTGTAAATTGTTTATTTGGATAACAAATTGTAACTACTGACTTTGATTTTGAAATATGCGATGTACTGACCACTTTGAGGAGTGAGCAAACTTATTCACCTAGATCTGTCACATATAGAAGTCCGTACCCGAAATGCAAGTTCTACTTCCCCAAAAAACGCATTTGCAAACGAACGTTCGAAGCGGCCAGGTTATATACGGGCGCCTGCTGCCGCCCAGCTCACGTATCGCACATTAGTTCGCCAGTCCCCGAGCCAGCTCACTAATGGCTCAAACGTACGTGCTCGATCATATTCCACACTATTCTGTTACATTATACCTACCTACGTTTCGGAGGCCTGAACAAATTCAGACCGTTTTGGGTGACGAATGACTTGCGATAGTTATATTTTAATACAAGAGCCTTGTCTATCAAATGTGTAAGTTACAACGAAAATCAATCTACAAGCTCTTTTTCATAGTTATTTTTAACGATTTATGCATGCTCATTGTATGAAAATAAATATGTATCTATATATCTCGGTACGAAGAATGCTTGTATTTTGATATGTTAAACTCTTAAGCTCTAAGTGACTGGCGTTCGCACACCTATTGCGTTTCTATTACGTCTCTAATTACGGTACTCAAAAGCAGTACAACTTTAAAATCTTCTTTCCTTTTGTGCCTTTAAAATTTTTGTCAATTGAAAAAAATAATGCAAGTGTTTATTAAAAAAGGAAAGGTAAATAAAAGAAAGCGAAAGTGAATAAAAGAAAAAAGGATAAAAATGGAAAAATAGGTTTAGTAATTCAATTTCAGGTCTTTTTTCTGTCGTCCTTTGAACGACAACTAAGCCATTGAACAGTAGGTGTGGGCTTATGGACGGTGAGCAATAAGCAGCTTGCCGACCGATAAGTGTGCCTCACGCCACGTGTGCCTCAAAGAGATGTCATGAAACGGTCCACTAAAGCTTTCCAGGGTTGCGGAAAAGAGGTTGTTCGAAAAAGTGAGTTCCACCTCTCGAACGGACCTGACTGAGAGGTAAGACCAGAATGCAAAGGAGCATTAAAAGAACACATATGCTTTGCTCTGAGAAATAGATTCATTACTGCACATCAAAAATAAAATAACAATAGGAACTTAAAATTAATAGGGTGTCACAATGGGCGGTCTTATCACTAAAAGCGATTTTTTAAAGACAACCTTAAGAACTTATTTGATGATTTCCACAAAAAGGACAATTTCTTAAGAACCACAAATGTGCTAACATTTTCTAGTCCGGTGTTTACTTTGATATTGGATAGGAGTGCAGGTGTAGCTTGGCGACCGCATTCGTTTGAGCTCAAACATACTCGAGCACGTATCGCTTTTCAATCACTAATGGTTCAACCTGAGATGTTTAGAATTCCGATTCGGATCCTGAAACATTCGGAACTTCCGATTGATTTTTTGGATATTGGTTGCACCCATGTGTTGCTATAATGAACAGTTTTGTGCGTCTCGCATTCATCAGATTCCCGCAACCCTTACCAGATCAGTCCTTGCCGTCCTGCTGGGGAAAAAATTATACCATTTACTATCGATTAAAGGCTTCTTTAGAAGTAAGTTTTTATATTTTTAACAAAGAAGTACATTATGGAGAGTCAAAGTTCACGTAAAATAGCAGATGTTCAGAGATCTTTACTGAATTACTCTTACACAAATTTATGTTTTGATTTCTATAAAAGCCTCGAAAATATCCAAAAGATATCAGTGTATTTGAAAAGAGATGAATAATCTTTATATTTACTCCGTGTGTATAATAACTTTATATACATGTAAGACCGGTTGTATGAAAAGGTACGTCGCGTTGGCCGCTCTTAAAAAAAATCACGTGAGTCCCGTGTCGCGGCGCCAAACAAAACTTTAAAATTTTCGTTTCGTTTGCAAGCAAAAATGAACTTAGCGGTGGTCAGGCGGAAGTGTTTTCGATGGTACACTAGTTATACAATATACCATATCTACACTTGTCGCGTGACAAGCATCCCTCGTGCACTCTGTCAATTACTCATTCTTATTGTTTTGTTTTGTATTTGGTAGTTGTAAATTCACTCTTCATTTATACTACCCGAGACTTTCATTTGACCTTTCTACCTCTGCTTCAATTTTTTTTAGGTGGGTAAAAATCATGCATACATTCCGAAAAAAAATCTTACTTAAATAACCCACCTCGTTCCTACGTTGCCTTTATACCAGGGTCAGAGAATTCCTTTCAGACGGGAACCATATGCCCCAGTTACCTCCACCTCCATTTTGTATTCCGGTTTCGATTCCAAGAAACCTTTTAAACTCCGTTTCCAACTTCGGTCCCAATATAACCACTTCCATTTAATTTGTAGTTCTAACCTTTGGCAATTCAATACCTTCCATATAAACCACATCTTCGATCACAAAGGACATGGATGCGAGTTTCAATTCGACAGTCTGAAGCTTCGTTACGGTGTGCAACATCCGAGAGATTTCATAAACACTGCCTGCGCACTTTGGGCATACTCCTTTGACTTCATTGAGAGAACTAGGCAGCACTTAGTGAGCGATTTCATTTCCCAAAACGTTTTCATAATAATTTTAAAATCTTGTTTTTAAATATAGACTTTTTTCTATTAAATATTTTATGTTTAGTTTCTAGTACATTATATGGGTCCAATTAATAAAATTTAACATACAAAAGATTTGCTCTTTTTCATCCCTTCAAAACTGAATTTCTAAAACCACTTATCAGTGCTCTCTTACGTCATAAAAAGAAGCCTTGTACAATTCATTACGTTCCTAGATCTAGTAGTTTTGGCTGTGTTGATGTATCAGTAAGTTTTTATTTTTATATTCTTTTTATCTACATAATATTTAGTTATTGACTTGCTAAGTTTCAGTGGTGTGAAAGCATTCTTATAAATTTATAAAGTCATAGGTTGTATTTATTAAAAAAAAAAAAACAGAATTTTGTTTTTTACATTGACTTCACAGCCTCAAATAAATGCGGTTGCCCGCTAATGTAGACCAAAACATCCCATAATAGCATATACTTTTACACTGTACAGTGTAAAAGTGTAACTTTTATGGTTAAAAAAAGACACGGTATTTCCTAGAACCAATAATGTGAAATATTTGAAAGTTTGTTGTCCTCTTTTTGCGCATTGCCGCTTTATCTAAAATTGCATTGAATGAACTGATATGCTTTTATATCACATTCACATTCACTATATATGGTTGGTAAGGACCCTTTTACCCTTTCAAATAAGTGCTAGGACCGTAGTTATAGACATCATAGAAAAACAATAGGTGTGTGAACGCCGGCGTTCGATTGGGGATCAAGAGTTTAATATCATTCATCCAAAAACATAATACGTAGTCAATAAAGCTTCAACAATGTTTTCCATTGAAATTTAGAAGAGTCATACCTGTATTTGTGTAGAGAAAGATTTGAGACGTATTTGAAGTACCGAGTTTGCTCGCGTTGCTGTATTGTGCTATTGTTCAAATCCCCGTAGCGAGCGAGATTATACTTGAAACTTGGAATCTAGCTTTAACTTTTAAACAATCGATCAGATTTGAGAAACTTGGGAATATAATGCATTTGTTGTGTTATAAATATTTTATGTAGACTTTGAAGTGGTTTGCCGGCTTTCGTCTTAGTTTGTTATGCTTTAGTCTATTTGATCGTACCAACTAGTTGATTTGGGTTCAGAAGGCATTAACACCCGTATTCACAAACGTTACTATGCGGTCTCACAGTGCTCGCGAGCGCACAGGGCAGGGTTTGTGAACTACGCAACACAAACGAACCAATCACAGAGCTCTATTTCAACGCTGTGCGTTTGCTTAGTCAAGGGTCGTTTGAGTATTGTTTGTGAATACGGGTGTAAGTCCTCAAGCAATGAGCAAGTGGTCATGTAAGCCCTAATGCTAGGATTTCCAAGTGGGGAACTCTAACATTCGAAACAAATTTCGGACATCGAACACTCACAGAAGTATCAGACTGGTATAAGTAATCTGTTTGGCTTATAATGCTGTGTGTGTCTATTTTTTTTGTTCATCTAAACTACATCCAAAGGTAATAAATAATCATTTTTTATCAGAATCTAGACTTGAATGTAGACTAATAAGTAATTAAATAAATATCCTAAACTAATCATTGTCTTGAATGCGTCCAATAATAGTTTCTTGCTGTCTCTAAAATAGCAAATACTTTTACTTGTACTTCTACTAATTCTAGTGTAATACAGTTAATGTAAAAATACAAAAAAAAAAAATGTTTTTGGGATTTTAATTAATGATCATAAACGTATTACAAAAGTTAATATTACTTTCAATAATCCTTGAAAATGGTCTTTACAAAGCTACTAGTCTGTACTACCTTTGTAAACTCCGCGTTTTCTTTCTAGTTGTTTTTTCGCCATTGTCTCTTTCTTAGTAAGATGATAAAGACAGTGTCGTGGCGAGAGTTCATAGAGGATTATATCTGCACTGGCTGAGAACCTGTAAGTATAATGTAGACGGCTTTAGAAGTCAGGATCTTGTAAAAAGGAACTTAATCTTGTTGTCTTAGCGACGTTTTACTACCATAGAATAATAAATTATTTTTGAGCTTGTCAGACTTTTTCTGACTTTAACCACTTTTCGGGACTCCCGGATTTCCTTTTCGGAAGCCCTACTTGGAACTATTTAGAACAATTGGTACGCGCCGTCGACGACTCGGGCTCAGTTTGGATGGATATTACACGGCAAAACGGCGAGCTACCCAATGCTCGTCATCTGCAAGCTCACACCTCGAGTAAGTGACTAAGGCAGCGTAGAAATAAAACTAAAATATGGATTTTTTGGGAGTACATTATTATTTCTACGTACAGCTAAGGAATGGGATTACCTGACTGATAGCTTAAATGGAGTCTATCAAGAACATAGTGGCCAAACGTAAAAAAATAACATGCGGACCCAATGCGTATTGGTGGATGTCACATGTCTTCGAATTTTTGGTTCTAGGACATGCCGGTTTCCTCACGATGTTTTCCTTCAACTTTTTGAGAGCAGTGGTAATGAAATAGTGCTGTATAAGCACACTGGAACAGTATTTGTCATCAATTTCGGACAGAAAACATAAAACTTATTTGAAATTCAACAAACGAATAGCATTAAACCAAAACCCACGGGCCACATAACATTTAAAACAAACTATCCCTAAAAGACACAGATTTGAAAACTCCAATCGTGCAGAAAGTCATTGTCCGTTCGACTTCGGTTCATTTAATAGCACGGACTCTAGCGAACGGGTACCGGAATTGAAAATTTATCAATGAACTCCGCCATTCGTCTGCGCGTCCGGTACCCAACTATTAGTCCCAGGACTCCAGGTAGAACGTACTAACACAATTTATTTTACGGAAATTCATACCTAGTTTTACACAAACTTGGAATTGGATAATCTGTTTGAGTTGGAGGTTAAAATCGTTTTTATACATATACGTTGTTAGACATGTGGTTACTATAGCTTTCGCTACCGGGTTCTCTCGTATTCGTTTAGTTTTTGACCATCAATTTAGGTTGTTGGTTGACATATGAAGCAATTGATGTGAATGCGATTAATCAGGTATTTAATCCAGATCGTGTATTGATCGTTTCAGTAGAGGTTACAAAAGCTAAGAAAACAAACTACATAGTACCTATAAAATTAAATGTAATCTACACTAATATAATAAAGAGGTAAAGTTTGTTTTTTTGTTTTTTTGTTTGTAGGGGGTAAACTCTGGAACTACTGGTCCGATTGGAAAAATTTAAGCAACAATAGAAAGCTGCTTTACTCCTGAGTGACATAGGCTATATTTTATGTACGCGGGCGAAGCTGCGGGCAAAAGCTAGTATGATATAAGTGTAGGCATCGAAAAGAAAAGCAACTCAGTAGGTCATAGGGCTCTAGCTTGTGAATTATAGATCCTACTCTATATTCGGCTCACGAAATAGATTTCATTGTATATATTTTCAAAAATAAATAATTATTATTTTTATATCATTAATTTACAAGCCAGTGGCCTCGCTCGACTGAAAATAAAAAATAGTCCCATAAGGATACACTCCTAGGATAAAAAATGATTATTATGTGCTAATATAGGATATTTTAGTAATTTAATATAAGTAATATCCCGGAACGGCTTCCAGGATATGGTTTACGCATGTGTAAATTTTCATCCAAAACCGTTTAACCATTCGACCGAGAAGAAGTAACAAACAAACACACAAAAAAACTTTCGCCTTTAGGGCCTGTGTACAGTACTGACGCACGTTTAAAAAACGTGTATCGACATCACGATTATCCTATGAAAGATCTACAAGCTGCGTCTGACTCGCGTGCGTATCGTGTTTGTATCGCTAAAAACGCACGTTGACGGCGCGTTTTAATAACTCTGTATGCACAGGGCCTTATAGTATTAGTGTGATTTAATACTCCGTACATATAAAAACTACAAAGGCGTTAGGCGAACCGCCACAATCATTTCCTACCAGTCAGTACAATTAATCATGAATTGAAAGATACGTAGCGTCATCTAGCGTCTTCGAACAATTGTGACTGCCGAAAAGTTATTTTTCTATCCCTCGGAATCGTTATTGTTTTTCGGGATAAAATGTACCCTACATCTTTTTCTATATCCTTGGTAATGATTTCTTTTTTCTCAGTGTGTAAATATCATCCAGTGATATCTTCAGTCGTTATTCGTTTACTAATTGAAAACCTACACCGATCTTTCGTTGCCTTAGTTTCAGGGTACTGGTGTTATACTTTCACATTTACCCATGGCCCAAGGAGGCTTCGATCCTACTGGGCCTCTACAGTTTTCTGACAACTCTTTGAGGTATGTGGGCGGTCGGACAGACTCTTTTGATGATTACCGGTTCAGGAGTTAGGTTCTTTTTATTGACAGGCTGATAGGGAGACCTGATGGTAGACGATGGTGTGTGCCAGTGCGCTTGCCTAGAAGTAACTTTTATTCATTAAGTTTTTCGCTACAATCTTTGTGTAGTAACTCTTTCGAATATACAGAATCATTCGAAAGATTTACTACAGCTTCCGTTGTCTTATGTACAGATAAGTATCTCTCTTTTTCTTCCAATATCTCTCTCTTTTTATCCAACTTCTGCTTCTTCTTCTATATTAGAAGTTTTTCAAGCGATAGATGTTCATTGCGTTTTGAGGATTGAGTGCCATTATTAAGTGTCTATGCAATTATTACCTCTACGACTTCCTATGTAATACCTACATTATAAATTATATTTTAAAAAAATCGTGCAGGGAGCACATGAAAGTGATGTCAAAGCACGAGATATTTTAAATAAATCCGGAATTTTTGAAGCTATCGCGGATATGATCGTGTCCGGATATTGCAAGTCATGTGACGCAGATATTGCCCGAGAATATATTTTTATTCTGAGAACTGAATACATTCTTTTGCTCTTTTTAAAAGGGATCTAAGTACGTATGTACCTAGATCCCTTTTAAAAAGGTTAGGTTTTATTGGTTGAAATGATGAATTCTAAAATTTTCGCCGGAACACATTGTACTTCATTTATTTAATAATACTGATAATGATCAATTATGTACGCTTCTTCTTGATACTGAGGCCGTGTTTATGAATATTAAATAAATGAAGTACAATGTGTTCCGGCGAAAATTTTAGAATTCATCATTTCAACCTATAGACGTTCACTGCTGGGCATAGGCCTTCCTTAAGTGTCGCCAACTAACTGTCCTGTGTGTTTCACATCCATTGGATTCCAGTGATCCTCACCAGATCATCGGTCCACCTTGTGGGAGACCTTCCAATGTTGCGTGTTCTGGTACACCGTCACCAGAATCTTTCGGCTCCAACGGCAATCTGTTCTGCAAGTTGAGTCTTATCCACTGCTACTTATTTTTGACAACTCATTGGGTTATGTTAATAACCTTGGTTTTCTTGCTGATGTTTTCATTTCTTATGCGATATGGAAGGAAACTCTGAGCATGGCCTTTTCCATCGCCTTTTGGGAGATTTTAGGCCTTCTGATCACCTCGTTTCATTTCTAATCCACGACAATATGCACTGGCCTTAGATTTAACCGGTCAGTTAAAAATTATAACTGAAAATTGGAAACAGGAACTTTGTTATTGGCGTATGCTAAGTAGATAAATTTAATTAGTTTCGGCATAAAAATACAATGTGTGGGTGTAGAAGGAAGGCCCGGTCCTGTTATGAAAGGCAACGAAGAAATAGGATGGGTTTTGTAGTCAGTAAAATTTTGATACTATCTCCTGCTCCGCCCAAGCGCGGGAGATGTCATTGGATGATTTTTAACCACCGAAAACAAAAATTGTCTCAATAAAAGCTTCTAAATATTTGTATATACTCATGGCTAAACATAAGAAAGGATGAATAACGTAGCTTCGCATTTGTTAATTAACTTTACCGAAAGCACTATTTAAACAAAGGAATGTTTAACAACTTAAACAATGACCGCAATCTAGACTCAACAGCATCCACAAGCCAGTGCTAAACAAGCGCAAATTGAAAGGAAGAAGAAAGTCAACATTGGCGAGCCGCAAAGTTCCAGTTACGTCGAGTTGATTCGTGCACATGCACTGCCTGACTTGCGGTGAGCGACCACACTGACAGCGTGTGGACGTTTTGCCTAGAGTTATATGTTTACTAGAAGAGACTGTTCCATCACCCAGTTCCATCATCGGACCACCAGACGTACGGCATTGCGCCACCGGTACATGGTGGATATCCCACATATACGAACAAAATGTTTTGGGAACGCATTCATTTTGCGTACAGCCAAGGAGTGGAATTCCTTGCCGGAGTCAGTGTTTCCTGATAGCTACAACCCAATACTTAAAGATACCCATTTTTAAGTCAGGAGTGAATAGGTTACTTCTAGGTAAACGCGCTCCATCGTTGACTGCATCGTCGCTTTCCATCAGGTGAGATAGCGGTCAAGCGCGAACCTATAATCAATAAAAAAAAGGACTCAAAAACATTTTATTGTGCACTGCCTGATTTATGATGATTCTAGCGACCGCACTGACTACGTGTGGACGATTCGCCTAGATTTACTAGAAGAGGTTAAGAATATTTTACATTAGTTCAGTTATGTTTAGCTGATCCATACACGTCCTGATTAACGGCAAGCGACCACACTCTGACAATGTGTGGACAATGCGCCAAGAATCCTAGAAGAACCTCAAGAATGTTTTTTAATGGTTCATTTCTGGTCAGTTAATCCGTGTACTGCCTAATTTACGACAAGCAACCGCTCTCTGACAACGTGTGGACATTTTACCAGAAGTTTCATATTAGAGAACCTCGAGACCCTTTTTACATTGGCGATGTTCAATTTATCCGTACACTGCCTGATTTTCATCTAGTGTACTTCTAGCGACCACACTCTGTCTACGTATCGACGAGTCTCCAAGAGTCAAAGTTTACTGGAAGAGGTACAATGACGTTTAACATTAGTTTAATGGATCCATGCAGTGCCTGATTTGCGGTAAGCGACTATACTCTGATAACGTGTGGATAGTACTTTCGCTAAATGAAAAATATAATAATTAGTGAGTGTTTTACATTGATTTAGTTATAATATATTCTCTATTGATCCGTGCAATTTTTGGCTTACAGCAAACATCTGCACTCTGACAACGTGTGGATGATTTGCCAAGTAAACCCACTTTAGTTTACTAGAAGTGTCTTAAAAAGGTTTTACATTGGTTCAGTTGTATTCAGTTCAGCTGTTCTGTGCGTTGCCTGACGATGAGTCAAAGAGCAGTGACAATATGTTGAGCTGTGGACGGCCCGTTAGTAACGGTACGGTGACGGAGGTTACGGCGTTTACTAGAGAAGTTCTATTAATTAAAAAGGGAACTACACTAATACGAAACTACATTAATATTGTTTCTTGTTGAGAGTTGAGCTTACAGAGAGATGTTATTACAAATTTTGACTTCTGGCACTGGCAAAGAAACATATTTCAATAGTTGTTATTTATAAAGATAATCTAAAAATCTTGTTTGTTAACGTTTTATAGTCTAGTAACGCAAATGAAGAGGAAACAATTTCATTATGCTGTATACATCCGCTAAAATTCCGCTGCTTGTGCAATTTCTTTCTATTGTCTAGTGCATAAACATTGATGTGTGCGTGACCGCCTTCTACCTCGGTCAGAGATTAAGCATTGCCATGCAACGTGGAATGCCGCCAGCCTTTTGGCCATACTTCCGGTCGACAGCGATGTGGAGGAGTTTTATGACGCCATATTGAGCTGCCTTTTTTGTTTTTATACTTTATCTGAATAAAAAAATAACTCACCCTGATGTGTTTAGAGTTTCCATACAATTTTTTATCTGTGTTCTTTAGTTTAGTTTGGCTTCGCGCGTATTGTGTGAGCATGTTTAGAATGTTTCGGTAACTGAGCTCCATTTGATATATCTACATCTGATACATGTTCAATCTGTAACTGTATATATATTATTATCTCATGTGATTAATTACATACTTCAATATTAAGGTAAGGTTAAATAAGGTTGTTTAATACCTAACGCCTAGGGCGAGAAAGAGATGGACCTATGGTGAATAGCTCCATCTCTTTCTCGCTCGAGGCGTTTATTCAGTTTACTCAGCTCAATCCCTTTAACAGACCAGTTTAGAACGTCAAGTGGATTGCATTAAGAGCTCCTGGTAGCATTTCTGTACAGTCAAAATAATGTGTTGGCCACTCTAAAGTTGGCATTCAAAACTGTTTCTTATATTCGAAAAAATACGCTATAAGCAATCGTTGTGTATTCACCATATAAGATGTATTTGAACTTATTGTTGTCAGACCTTATCAAATAATTATTTAAAACAAATATCGTTGTCTCTTAGCAATCTTAAGTTCAGATTTTAGATTTATAGACGTACTGGCTTTAACATCAAAAAAACTGAAATGGAAATGGGCGGGTCTCCTAAAGAGGAACCAAAAGGAGAAATGGGCTAAATTAGTAGTCGAATGGTACTCCAGAGAAGGCAAAACGAAGAGAGAACGTCCTACAAGAAAATGAGACGACGATGTAAAGGACATAACAGGGACATATATAGAAACCGAAGACCGACACATGGAAAATTATGGCGAGAGGCCTATGCAAAAGCAAAACAATCTTCTAAAACAAATGTCGGGAAGTATTTTTTACGTTTCATTAATAACTAAACAGTATATTACTATGTCAATAAAGGCTATTATTATCTGCTTACTTTCTGCTTTTAAGAATTTCCTGCCCAAAAGCTAAGAATAGAATAGAAGAACAGCCCTATTATTAACACTTCACTGTCCGTTTGTCTGTCACCAGGCTGTAATGTCATGAATCCAAGTTACACTTGGCCGGTTCTCCTCTTTTAATGTGTAATTACGATTACAAACGCTTGATCACATGATCACAGCACACATCACATTTACTAATGAACATCAGCTACATTTAAGTTTCCGTACCAAAACCTTCCATAATCATAGCTCTAAATCATAACAGGACCAACACAGCATCACTAATCTGTCGGTTAACCGCAACTAATGAATTCAAAACCCCTACGACAGCCCTAGAGTATTACTTATTTATCAAACTTGTTGACAGGGACTAGTGTAAATAAATCAGTCATTTTTAATTAAATTGTTAAGGCAGGTATAATTTATGCGTAGAAAGGAAAGGGTAATTAGTGGCCGCTGTCCTCTGGAGTGATTTACGAAGAAAAACGTCTAAAGCAAAGTGTAAACAAAGAGAATTGTTCTAATTACCCTACCTCTGCGTAGTTTTTATGGTAAAGCAGAACGAAGTCCAGAGAGCAGACATTAAAGTGGATTAGTAGTAATAAAATGAAAAGATATGATGTGTCTCGTTGGCTCTTGAAACTCTTGAGTTTGTAGGAGCATTTATTTTTCTTTTATGCGGCTGATTAAAATGAGTTTTGCCTTGGGCTAAGGATTAATATCGCCACACTGTATCTCAAGTACATTACAAGTAAGAGGAGTTTTTTACCCCATAGTTTATTTCACTTTTAATTAGTTCCTTCTTACATATAAGGGAAACAAAAGATAAAAAATAAAGGCTTAATAAACAGATATGTCATCTATATATATAAAAGAAGAAACTGAGGATTGACATATCAACGCACAGTCAAAACTAATGGGACTAGAACAGAAAGAGAGGCCCATTCATCATCATCAACCTAGCGCCCGTCCCGGTTGCTACCTTGGCTTTCACCTCGGTGCCCGGGGTCCGCCCATTAGCAGCGGTTGACTGTAGCATCTCTAAAATGCTGTTGTGGTCATTTGGAGCACTCCAATGTTCAAATTTATTTAAAATGTTTATATATTTGATGCTTTGTAACCTAAAATTCGAAGGGCAACGTAACTGCAATATTGCATTGACGCCGTGTCGTTGTGATGACCATATTTCCTTTTTTCCCGGCTATGACAATTCGTTTATAATTTTAGTATTAAATTATCAACTTTGGCGATCTTATTCAGGCAGAGGGTTGAAAGGCTACAACATATTTTAGTAAATAAATGGAGAAGAGAAATTATTATTAATATATGTAGTTCATTGTTACTAATTTCTATAAAGTCAACAATCTGAAGCAAGTAAGATCTAATCTTAAATACGAAATGAAATATTACAAAGCTAATAGTTTTTCTCAAACGATTATATAGTTCATAACAGTGATTTTAATATAGGAATAATATGTGTACAATAAAGATAAAAAAATATTCTAAGCAATAAAATTAGCTTAAAATTAGGTACTACTGAAAACTCTGTGGAAAAATATTCAAGTAACTTGTTCTTTATGAAACGAGCAGTTTCTAAATAATTACATTTTCTGAACTGTTTCACTTCGTATTATTAATTGAGAACATGTCAGGTAATATTTTACGAACATTGTCCACTTAATATTCGGCAACGTTCATAATTTTCCACAAACCACATCAATACATTTCGTGGATGGCTAAATGTTCCCAGCGAAGCAAAATCGTAATGAGAGGAATATTGGTGATGAGCAATTCAATATCCATGTTCTAGATGACACTAATAATAATAGCCCCATATATGTTAGTCTGAGTATAGTTTTCGCACTTAATCCTATGCTGTCGACTTAGTGCATGGCGGTCATAAACTTTGGTGGACTTATTCCAACCACCCCACCTCTCTCCTGCTGATTTGGCCTTTCAGATTTTCAGGGCGTCAATAAGGGAGTTCGGTATGCCTAAGAGGGAGGATCCCCGACCAGACGGGTGTTATGTCTAGTGCGAGCGCTTCTTAACAAAATCTAGTACGCCATTTTAAGTTTCCGTAACTGAAGAGTGCCAACGACACTTTTTTACTAAGTCTTGCATTCGTAGGTCTGTCAGCGAGCTCTATCTTATAAAACGAAAGCCGTTTATTCGTGGGTATGTCTACTGCGAGCGCTTCTTTACAAAATCTAGTACAAAGTTTTAAGTTTCCGTATCTGAATGGGACTCTTTTACTAAGTCATTAATTCGTATGTCTGTCAGCGAGCTCTATCTCATAAACCGTAAGACTGAGAATATTTTTTCATCACAGAATATGTTTTTGTTGCTACAACAAAAAACAAAAATTAAATTACGTTAATCATTTAAAAGGGTTCCAATTGGGAACGTTCTATAAATGATTAACTTTATTTTAATGTACAAGAAAGGCTAAATTGTCAGTATTTTTCACTTTTTAATATTGTAGTACCTACCCACTTGGTCAGTTTTTATTATTTACGAAGTTACACCTGGTATATTTGTTGGGCCAAGGGTTGATGCGAAAGCGTATTACAAGGAGGATCAAGGCAAGGCAGGAACGGGGTAGGTCGTTTAGTCAGTAGGAGTCTGACACTGTTTCCTACTCCACTCAAGGGCGGGAAAACGGGATTCATCATTCGATGATTTGTAACTACCATACAAAAAACCGGCATATTTGTTGTTGAAAAAATATCCGTATGAAAATATGGTATAGACAGACAGAGAAAAAACAACGCCAAAATATCTATTACCTGAAACAGACACAGTTAATTTACGAGGAGTTTCGTTTTACCGGAAAATGTTACGTTTAAAAGCTATTATTGACACCTGCGGGCCATTCAGTTAGGAAGCCTATAAATCCGCCTAATAGCCGCTTATTCGTGGGAACTGACACTTGCATCCACTCGCCCGATTGCTTGCGGTTGCTTTAACAGATTTTTGTGTGTAGGAGGGTAGGTAATGAAAATTGAAAATGTTTTTGTGGGGTACCAAAGAGAGAGAAGACTAGTGTGGTATTATTTATTTAATTTGTTTAGTATATATGGTTTACTTAAATTTTTATTTGAGTTGTTAAATTTTAACTTTAAATTCTAATCTTAACTGAAATTACTGTGCTAGACTTGGTCTGTGTGTACTTCTATAACTAATTTATATCATCATCATTTCAGCCCAAAGACGTCCACTGTTGGACATAGGCCTCGCCGAAGCGTCGTCACAACGACCGGTGTGCGTCTCGCATCCATTGGATTCCAGCAACCCTGACCAGGATAAACTTGCTTTACCAATTTTAAGAAAATATAAAACACATGTGATAAAGCAATAAAGAATTGAATAGAATGGATATTATCAAAATACCCTAATAGTAGGATAAGATTTTTGGCGCAATTAAAATTCGTTTTGAATGACAACACTGTGGAACCATACAATTTCTTTTATGTTATTTTCCTGAACGATCTCTCTCGGACTTACCAATGTAATATGGTTCAACTTAAATATAGTCTTATATAAAATTGTGCCGTGAAGTATCAATTTCGTGTTCAAGATTTTAATGTAAATCTTTATATTACTACCCTTCGTGGTTACCCCCCCCCCTCCTTGGGTACTACGCTCCCGTATATACTATACTATGCATAGGCTCGTGTTTGACCACTATATCACCTGATGGTAAGCGATGATGTAGCCGATACGTGTCATATTACCTTTCTCGATTATAAATAGGATATTCAACACTAAAATACTTTTTTCGGTTTGAACCAATCATTGTGTATCAAACAAACATACTTTTCTGCTTTAAAAGGAACGGAAAAAGATTTTTAGAATTATTCTAAGTAAATAAAATATCAGTTGAATAGCTCGAAATCATAAAAGCAATATCATGAGTAAGCTGCATCTCCTTTTGTATACCAATAACATCATACGTGTGCTCATTAATCCACTTTGCCGAGTGGAAATAAGCGTCATACCTAGTCCCGTAGTATATTTTATTAATACTTGCATTTAGTTTTCTGATCGTCCTTATGAATAAAAATAAATTAGGAGTTCTTGGATAGATGACACACGTGAGTCAGTTTGTATGTTAATCCGTAGGTACGTCTCTATCAATTTTTCCTAAATCTGAATCGATTGAATTAAGCCAATTTACATGTATGTGTTAACATCTTTTCCCCCATTTTAAATTATAACTTATCATTTATCCTGGCATTATGATTTCATCCAAATACGTTCAGCTGTTTTAGTGTGAAGCAGTAACAAACAGATATCACATACCTAAAGATACATACTTTTGTTGACGGCGCGCACTGTTCCCGCGCGCCTCAAGGAGTTGTCAGCAACCGTAGGGAGCCTGCAGAAGGCTCGAAGCCAATTAGGGCTAAGGGTTTGTGTCTGAAAGGACGGCTCTGGCCCTGCTATGTATGGCGATGTAGGAACGGGGTAGGTGGTTTAGTCAGTAAGAGTCTGACACTGTTTCCCGCTCCGCCACCTACTTCCCTACCATAAAAAAAATACATACTTTTACATTTCTACTTGCTGCCTATGTTTCGCCTACGTCATCATAGTTTTTTCATTACTCATACTCTGAAAGTAGGTGTAAAGTTGCCTGCGGACAGGGTTGTAAGAAGTACTTTTACTCCCTAGGGAGTTTTACTTTACAACTGACAGTTGTTTTTTTTAATATTTAGACAGCAAATATTAAAAAAAAACTAGTTCTATTCTGACATTTCTATTGAACCGCGACCCGAATTTTTATACTGCCAGTACAATTAACATAGAGATAGAAATAATTTAAGAATACTTTTTTTTTAATGACTTTATTTTAATTTACTTTCAACTATTTTATTAAAACTAATATTATATTTGAGAAAAATGTTGACCTGATCCATTTTTACAATGATAAAATGAAAAATATTGACTGAATAGCCAGACGACGACTAAAAAAAAAAAAAAATGGCGGGTAAAGTCTCTCTATAATCTGTGGCCGATTTGGTCTTTCTTGATTTTTTTTCGAGGTGTAGAGTTTTGTTTACATTTTGCTAAATCTCTGTTATAACAAATTTGTATTAACACGATAAGTTCATCAGCTTCAGTTATAAATTTAACGCAAGATTCTTTGAGGAGAAAACCGCTTACCGCCTAAATCAAAAGAAATATACCTACCCAAAAACATACGAAGACATTTGACGACGACTCAGGGTTTTTATTATTATTTTTATTTTCCTCGTATTCGTAATGAAAAGCGCAGTGTTTACCTCGGGTTCAAGAGTTATTTAGTCCCTCAAACTATTAGCGACCTCGCTTTCGCTCGGTCGCCAAGAAATTTCTCGGGACTAAATAACTAACTTTCATCCCTCGTATAACAATGTACTATTGTACACTTTCAGTCTTAGAATACTTTCGCACACTGATAGTGTATTCCAGAAGTTAGTATTCCAAGAAAGTACCAAGAGTAAAAAAAATTTTGTGTGCTATTAGCTAATTCGTCTACTACTTTTTTCGACAAAATTCATTCAAATCTTTCCAGTAAGAAGGAACAAAAATCATTCGTATATAAAAATATTAGTGCAAATACAGTACTCAAACGTGGAGAGTTCTGTTCCATATTGATTCCACAAAGACCACCATAAATTAATTCTAGTGGTAATATATCATAAAATATCAGAATTTTTCAATAACATGCTCGTCTTCTTTGCAGTTCAAACGTTTAATATCAGCGGTGCAGGTGACGTTAGTTGTCCAAGTTGTGAGATCAAGCGGGGTTGTTCATTTCATTATACTCGTAAAATATGCTGAACTCTGCCAATTACTTGGTGTCGTGGGAATGGTTTATGATGAAATGTCAAGCAAATTGGTACGCAGATAGATTAAGTAGGATAGGTAGAGCAGTGGTGGCCGAATGGTAATGGCCCCGAGTTGTAAGTCACGGGTTCAAACCCAGGCAGGCGTATTACTTTGAGCAATTTATTTTATCACTGCTGCTCTAAAACGGCGAAGGAAAACATCGTGAGGAAACACGAAACATCTATCGATCCGCATCATTTACCACATTAAAAAAGGTTTTCTCTCTTTTTAGAACGAATAGCACTATCAAACCGGAATCGTAAAGATTTTAAAACGTCATGGTGTAGTTAACGGCGTTTTGTGTTCCGCGCATGCTTCAAAAAGATGGCAGTATGTCTGACAGGGTTCGCTAGGGCCCGATACCTGCTAGAGATGCAGAAATGTTCGAAAATGGCACTGGAATGGAGGGAGAAAATTATCCCTATCTCCCGTTCCAGGATGGAGTAGGGGGAGGGGTGTCAGCCTTCCATTGACGAAAACCACATCTATGTCTTTTAATGGTACTTACGTTCTAGAATCACTAGTTTAATCTGTATGAAATTCTCGCTAATAAAAACGAGTTAATTTTTAGTCTGTAAAAGTTTGATACGTCCTGCTTCACCAAAAGACGTCATAGTGAATTCCTAGGCGCCTATCTGAAGAAAAAGAGCAAGAATTCCTCATCAAACGATCTCTCATAATCTCCTCTTAAAAATAAGGTTGTTAACTTGGTCCCAATGTGTAACCCACTAGTCTCTCATAACTTGTAACATTTTTATTACCGATTCTCTTCTTCTAAAGTATTAATTTTCAATAACAGGTGCGCCGTGTAGCCTTTGGAATCGAATTCATTAAGTATTCAGAATGATTCAGTTCGCGCCAACGATTGCTTCATGAATCAGTCCGATTAAAGATTGTAGCTGTTAATTAAAATTTGATATCGTAGTGATAATAGAGTTAAAATGTTAATGAGACATTTTACAGAATATATGCGGTAGTCATCTCTGCCTATAGTAATTAATAGTATTGTATCCTTCTTTATGAATTTGATTTTTATCTTTATATTATTTGCAAAAGTTACTACCTATCTAAATGTGTAACGATACAATTTCTTACTTTTCCATAATTTCTTAGCTACGAACATAACTTTTCAAAAATCCAATCATGCAGTTTTAAATCGGGCCGAAAAGTGTTTACTATTCCTTATAGCTATAATTTAGGATTTTGCCATTCTTCGCGAATGAAAACAATTCAAATTACATTTATTTATTTTCAGTTGATTTATGTATCAAACATTAAAACTGACAACAAAAACTGATATTGGAAACATTAAAAACGATTCATGATATTATTGATATAATTGATAGCATCTCTGCTTACCAACAGGTAGGATCACAGTTCAGCGCTAGTTTATATCAATTAAAAATAAATTGGGTGCTATCATAATGAAGTAAACAGAAACCTTAATTTCGCTCCCTTAAAATTACAAAAAATAATTATGTATTCACATTATGTAGAAAATGAAATTTAAATACAGCCAGGATTAGTGCAAAGTCACGCCTAAGTGCGGCAGACATCTTGGCTTGCTTTTAACATAATATTAAGGAAGAAAACTTAGGTAGACGGAAAATGACACACAACATAATTTTATATAAACTTTAATGAAAGATAAAAATTACAATGTCTTGTTGTAAGAATTTTATGAACTTCCTCTGAAAATAAAAGCTATTAGAGATTCATGATCACTATTTATCAAATAATAAAATAAAGTATCAAGGACAAATTAAATTAACTAAAGAAACACAAATACGTTAAGGATATCAAAATCTACGAGCTATACGAGTTTTTTTTTTAAACTTCACAATTTTATGCATAATTTTCTTTTCTATAAGAATATTTTTAAAAAGTATTTCAAACAAAAACAAGAAATCGGTAAAGTCGTTTGCAAATTATGGCATAATCAAAAGAAATAGGAATTCATTTTTGTATACATTTTTAGATACAAAAAAAAAACTATGTCTATACTTAAAATTTCAAGTGACTACACTACCAAGTCGCCCTTCAAATGGTACTCTTACTACTTTCCTTCGTTTAGGCGCAGAATGTCCAATTTGCAAAATGTCCAGTGGATTAAAAATGTCCAAATCGAAGAATGTTTAGTTTGCAAAATGTGCAATTCGCAGAATGTCCAGTTTACATAATGCCCAAATCGCAGAATGTCCAGTATTCATCGTAACGATGTAATCACTTATTGGTAGAGGATTTAAGTATAAATATATCAATAAGCAGTCGAGTTATTAGAAAATCAGTTTTATTTTGTCACATTTGTTTTAATATAACATAACATAATGCATATCTATAAAATGAAAAGAAAAAATCAAACTGATTTTCTTTGAAATTGATATATTTATACTTAGATCCCCATTAATTAGTGCGGACAGCATTATAATGAATACTGGACATTCTGCGATTTGGACGTTCTGCGAACTGGACATTCTGCGATTTAGACATTTTTAGTTCGCTGGACATATTGCGAGCTGGACGTTTTGCGCCTAAACGTTTTCTTTTATTTACTTATTATTTGAAATGAAAAACATAAAGATTGTTTTCTTTAATCGACCTTAAAAATCGATATTCATCACATTTTTTTCTTTTTTTAATCATTGCAATATTATTTTACTACTCTGTTTTGTTCTTGCTTATAAAAATTAAGTTGACAGTGGGTAGTTTTACTATAGATAAATTAATCCGTCTACTTATTAAATCATTCTTTGGTATGAAGTTACTACAATTTTAAACTATATCTAACTATATATTAAATAATTTCTTTATGAAAATGTATTATGCTATCTTATTATTATAATATGTTCTTAAGATTGAGATGCATAACAATTCTTTTGTTTTTCAAAAAAAAAACTTATCGGTTTTAATTACTTCATAATAATATCCATTTATTAAATAAAATATTTAAGTTCTAATCTTTTAAATAATAAAGAAAATAACAATAAAAATAATAACAGAAATAGTAAGTGTTAGTCTATGTAACATTAAAGGCACTTTGAAAAATAATGTTTGTACTGTGTTGATGGGATATTTATTGTGTAGGATATAAATAATAAAGCTATTACTAACAAAACGAGGACATCTTAGTAGGTTTAAATATAGTATTTACAATGTCAAGAATCAAGTCAGATTTCAACTTAAAATAACTGGAAAAAAAAATTAATAATATTTTCTGAAGACGGAAGAGATTCATTGGTATTTAACAAGTAAAAGGTACGAACATTTTTCAAATTCTTTGATACTGAATTGAAGAGACACAATTACAGATAAAAACGGAACTTATCTTATGGATAACATTATTTAAAGAAGAGAAGTAAAGCCACAAATATATTAAATAATTTTAATAATAATGTACGTTAGGACAGTAATGTTTTGTCCATTCTAGGCCTGGACTGAAACAGCTGTTTGTTATAAAAGAAGGCCTTTTTACAGATTATACGGGTTAACCGCACTCATAATTTTGTGTACTATAATAAAAAAAAATATACATACTGAGGAGGTACCTACAAATAATATGGTAAACACAGAAAAATAAAGTACCTACGTATCAAAAAAGTACACATGAACTTAGATTCGACACTTATTAATGTATAAAATTATATAGGTAATTACAAACATAATATTAACTTTACACAGTACTGTCTTACAGATTCACAATATCACTTTCACTTACCATACAAGCGTTAACCGTGCGAATTTGTCGTTAGTTGATGCCTCATTTTAGTACTAAAATTTCGTAAGCATGTTTTCCTAAAGCGACTTTTGAAGGTTAAAAGCGATGAACAACAAAAACAGTATGATCCTAAAGACTTTCATATTTAAAATTAGAATCAAAATAGAAAGGCGGTCCATGCAAAGCGTACGTTTCCATTATCGCCCCTTGTACAAGAATAGATCCAACGACAACAGATTTCTCGACAAAAAATCGCACGGTTCACGTCATCTTAAACGTTTTAAAATTCTTTACTCTAAACAGAGGAATGTTTCCCGGTAATAATGCCGGTGGTCTTATTGTATTCATATTCTTTGTGCCCATTGTCAGGCCTCTTCAAAGTATCGTCTGTTCCAGATTTTCCGTTGTCTTTCAACAGACCTTTCTTGTCACTGAAAATCAATAGGACTTTAAGAACGTGATTTAAAACGTCGGATCGAGGTTAAGGTGCCGCGCCAATTCAACACAAATTATTCCCGATTTTTCATTAATCTTTTTTCTTGAATCTGATTTTGCTTGATTGCATTCGGGATGGCTTAGTAAATTTTGATTTGATTTGTCGTTTATTACTTTCCGTTTAATAATTGGTAGGAAAATTTTGAAGTTGGAACTTCGGGGGCTTAATTTTTATGATTTAACAGTTTTTAATAGCCAACTCGTGATGTAATTTGGGAGTTTTTATTAAAAATTTTATTGAGAGGAAAATGAGATTGTGTACTAAGATGATTATGTTATTAAGCTTAAATTAGTGATGATCTTTCATATTAACTGGGTAGGTATTTTTTGAATACCATTGTATAAGAAACTATCTCGATACATTTACTTAGAGCGTTTTAAAGTCTTACCGTGCATTCAGAGGGTTGGGTTTCCTCTTCTTGCTCTTCTTGCAACAACAGCTGGCTATGATGCCTTGTTTCTTCCAGAGGTACAGAAGTACGTCCAACAGCACAAGACACACTAGTACTACAACTATTGATATTCCTATGACGGCTCCTGCTGATAAAAGTGATGAAGGCGCACTTAGAATTTCACCTGAAAATTACAGAAATGTAACCAATTAGGAAGTAAGAAATACCTAAAAAACTGGACTATTAAGTGAATTAGAGGGCTTTATTTTATTTGGGCTATTAAGAAAAAAATAAAATTCTTTTGAGAGTGTCGAAATATACATTTTTCTTCAAGGGACCGTCGCAGACCTGAGTACATTATTTTAAATTTCCACTCGATTCCTCCGTTTCCAAGATAAAGGGCCTTGACAGACAGACAGACAGACAACACGGTAATTTTATATGGGTACCATTTTTTCTTTTAGAGGTACGAAACTCTAAAAGTGAAACACGGATAAAGTTAACGCTACAAAATAAAATACAATTCAAAAAAATATTTATTCTCAAGAGAATCAAGCGAAACTTAGAGGCTTGCAGAAATATTCATAAATCTTTTCATGTTTCAAACTATGGACATTTTTCTCTTAACCCCTAAGGAAAAGTAAATTGGAGCATCCTTCGCCTCGCACTAATAAGATTAAGTTTTCTACAGAATTATAATATCGATATACTTGGCTATAAGAGGACTTGATTTATGGTATCCAAATGGGATGACTTAGAAGTTTGTATAATGTTTCGGTTTATGAAAGCTATGTAAATTATAATCATATCAAAATAGTATAATCTAAAGATGATAAATATACTGGAAAATTCTGTATTTTTTGTGCATTTGTCCTTATTGCAGAGCAGCGATGCTAGCAAAAATTATGGCAGCAACTGTCAGAGAATGGACATTCAGCCGCCACTACAAGAGATGTTCTAGGCATTAGGAATGGCAGAACAACTCCTACCACAATAGGCGAGGGTCTGCAAACGGCAAGCAATATGAAACTCGCCGTCCATTTACTTGATAAGGACCGAGCCCGAATCGTCGACGGCTTGTATTGTTTTACACCTGCCTTAAATAGATGTCAGCACATCTGGACTGGCCTAACAAGGCCGATACTCTATTGACCCTTTTGGAAATTCCTGATATCTATTGGGTATTGGGGAATTTTCAAAAGAGAAAACATGATCCTAGAATACGACGAGCTCCTGAAGAACATAGTTAACATGTAATACACACACTTGCTTCACACTAGAACAGGAACAGAAATTTTATGATTTCCCACCTCTAAAGAAAAGCCCCAACATGACTCTAGCGAAGCATTAACCTGATTTGTATGTAAACAAAAAAAGGAAACAAAAGCTGATACATTTTAAAGTTAACATAAAACTTCTCACCTGGTACAGTAAGCGACATATTTGCGGGCGCAGAATTCCCCCTGGCGTTGTGCGCGATCAGTTCCAAGTAATAAGTTGTGTTGTACTGTAGGTCAGGCACTTCCAGTTCAGTTGTCTCTTTCAATTTGTGCTCTTTGCATAACGACTCATCTAGTTCCTCGTCCATCTGTGGGTATTGAGATTTAGTTATTAACGAATTCAATTATGTCTATTAAAAATTCAAAACAGTGGTGGCTGAGTGCTAACGGCCACGACTTATGAGTTGTCCAGGCGCATTTCTTTGAGTGATTTATTTCATCACCACTGCTGTCAAAACGGTGAGGAAAAACATCGTGAGGAAACCAGTATTTCCTTGAACCAAAAATTCGAAGACATGTAACGTCCAACAATTCAACTGGGCCCGCGTGGTGGATTATGGTCCATTCCCTCTTAGAGTGGAGGCGTGAGTCCCAATTGTGGGGGGCGTTATAAGGCTGATGATATGCTACTTCCAGATTTGAAATAGTATCGCAGATTTAATTGAAATACAAGCTGGAAAATTTGCTAAGGCTATTTTCTAGCTTTGTAGTACTAAATCTTCAATATTACATCAAATGAAAAACAGTTTCCTGACAGATCTTCAAAATTCAATTTGACTCTTTGACAGTTACGTTTCATTCAACCCGCATGTAGTAGGTAGGTACTCTAAATATTATTTACATATCGGATTGATCCATTTGCTTATTCATAATCTTTCAAACAAATCTGAGCTTCACTCGTAATAATGAAAAAGAAAATCTTTGAAAAGTCGCGTTTGTCAAAACAAAAGAGGAAGATGGCAGGCTTTGATAGTCACTTGAAATATTATTGGCTTGTTATTTTGTAATGGTGACAGTTAAATTACTTTTACCCACTGATAAAATGGAATTTGAATAATGGAAGAGATATTTGAGAGACATTATGTCGGATTTATTTATAATAATGATTCTGATTATTTTGTTTAAAGTTATAATCAGAAAAAGATGGACATTGAATCTTTATAGTTCAATACAATACGAAATTATATTTTTGGCACATAATCTGGTCGTCCGATCAGATCACATATGGCCTTAATTAAATGTTGTCTTTCTAGTCTTTTAGAAAAGAATTACGTTCAGGTTGGATCCACTGTAGAACAATTATATTTTTAAGTTAAGAACAAATTTAATGGTTTTATTTTTTAATTGATATAAATTAGTGTTTGATTGCAATTCCACGTGATGGTAAGAAGTAAAGCAATCATTGATGGTGAGGAGCACTAGTTTGTTAAGAGCCTATTCACTTTAGCCTTAAAGACACACATAAGGCAAACGTGCTTCATCTTAGATTATATTATTGCTTACTATCAGATAGTGTTAATTAAAAAAAAACTGAAACCTAAGTTTCTTTTATTAAGAATATTCTCAAAACTTGAAATTTCAAATTAATTTTGTAGATGGAAGTATTCCTGGAGTTTCTAGAGTTTTTAAACAGTACCTGACCTCATTTTTGTGAATGATATCAGAGTGGAAAGGTTTTATCAGTTTCTTAATGAAAAGGACACAACGTAGTAAATTAGCGAAATTGCTTTATATATAATAGTTAAATATTAATATCTTTACTTATAATCTGAATATACTCTGTAGAAAGACTGTGAACCGCAAATGTAAATGTGTGGTGGATTACGGCCTATTCCAGTGGTAATAATATAAGGCCGATGCCGATGCCGATGCCGACACCAATTAAACAAATCTGTTTTGACATCGAACTGCGTTTTGTAGCCTACAATTGCCTCAAAAGGCACAACGACATGGTAAAACACAATATGGCCTGAGTTTGACTTCTGTAACTATATCTTTGACAAGCGAGAGCGAAGAAAGAAAGAGCGATAGACAAGCATATTCATCTATACTAATATTATAAAGCTGAAGAGTTTGTTTGTTTGTTTGTTTGAACGCGCTAATCTCAGGAACTACTGGTTCGAATTGAAAAATTCTTTTTGTGTTGAATAGATTATTTATCGAGGAAGGCTTTAGGCTATATAACATCACGCTGCGACTAATAAAAGCGAAGAAACAACGGAAAATGTGGAAAAAACGGGGGAAATTATTCATCTTTGAGGGCTTCCGTTGCGTGCGCTGCGAAAACGGTTTAAGATACCAAAAAAATATGTATAAAAGAATTATTCCTCTTAAAATGATCTAAAAAAATGTCCGCGACAGTATATGTCTATCTTTTAAGATTAAATCACTAGAACTGTTTTTATGGGAATCAAATTTAGCCAATTTTTACCAATTATTTGTTAGAGTTGTATCAACATAATAATATTAATCTTTATCCAAATAAATGTGTTGTTGATTAAGAGTATGTAATTGTAAACAAAATTGTCTTTGACATCATTTAATTTTAATGAACATCTTAGAAGATATTACAATTTTAAAATAACTCCGATATAAAATTCACACGCGCCGCATGATGTGCAAAACTTGACGCTGCGCCTGACCGTCGGGCGAGAGGGGTTGCTTGCAGGCGCCGCGGAGGGGTTTTTTTATGGTAGGTAAAAATCATCCAATGACGAATCCCGCTCTTGGGCGGAGCGGGAAACAGTGTCAGACTCTTACTGACTAAACAACCTACCCCGTTCCTCCCTTGCCTTATTCCCAGAGCCCCGGTATAACGCTTTCGCACCAACCCTCAGTTGCAGGAGGCTTCGACCCTGAAGGGCCCCACAGTTTGCTGACAACACCTTGAGGCGCGCGGGAGCAGTGCACGCCGTCGACGACTTGGTCTCGGTCTAGACTGTTACCAGACAACCCGACGGCGAGCTACCCATTGCTCACCGATCGCAAGCCAGCGTCTACGGAGTCCGGATATCGGCGGGATCGCGGCGGTGACGGCTATGGCGAGGGCGCTGTTGCCTTTGCCTTATGCGGTCGGCCTCCTCCTTTTCGAGCATTACTATTACAAAGTCGTGGGTTATAATTTATAAAGCTGAGGAGGTTGTTTGCAAAAATAAATATGATGCCCAAAATAACTATTCCACGCGAACGAAGTCGCGGGCACAGCTAGTAGAGAATATTTGTCAAAATACTGAATAGCTAATACAAATGTCCACTGCGGCAATTCATTAACATATCTAATGATGTCGTATTATAAAACTTTTTAAACTTAGCGCTCTTACACTGCGTGAACGTCAAAACTGCCCTAATGTCATTAATGTATTGGTTTGCAGATTACCAAACCAAACCAAGCAAAGTGACTGTGCGCAACACCTAATCTAGTGCGTAGTACATATATATCGATGCTATTCATATACTCGCAGACATACCGGGCAGTATCTCAAAACGTAGAAGTCTATCGGCTCGCCGTTGTTCTCTGGAGCCTTCCACTTCAGCACCTTACTCGAAGATAACTCGAGCGCGTCCACTTGCCATATCGGTGGTTCTGGGGCTGACCTACAAAGATAATAAATCGTGAGACAAGGAAGGGGAGGACTTAATATCGATACAGTGTTGGGAACTGTTTGGAATCGAGTTTTTCTTTTATCTTCAAGATCGATAGCGAAGATCGTCACAAAATGTTGGAAGTATTTCGAAGTATGTGGAACAGATTGTAAAACCCCGCACATCTCCTGTAAAAAAACTGGGCACATTGCAATCGCAATTGCGGATTATGATTTTTGACGTATTAAAAAAAATACTTATTTGATTTCATTCAGTTGCGTGCAAATTTTAAAGCGGTTCACAGAATAATACATATACTTTCAGCAGTATAGTTCTAATAGTTTCGGAAAAAGTGGCTGTGACATATAGATGGACAGATAGACATGACGAATCAATAACTGAAACTAAAAAGGAAGATCTTTCGACCAGACGGGTGATGTGACTAATCCGGGCACTTCCCCTTTTGTTAATTTCAGGCCATTGTACAGATATACTCTAAGCGATTTTAACATTCTAATCGCGTAGAGAATTCTAGTACCGCGGTGCAGAATTTAGAAGTTTATTGGCCATTTAGGATTAATAGCATATGATTTTAGAAGTTAAATACATGAAACGACAAATATAACAAGTACACCACGTGATAACGCTACGTACTATTACAAAATTACCTTTGTTAACCTTCCCAATTTCCGAATGTCCAATCAATATTTTTTTGACGGTAACAAATTAAATCAAGTTTAATAATCACGTAGGACCTAAAATCCTGCAAAGTCATCTTAATTAAATCGGTCCAATAATGACTACGACGGGTTATTTTATGGAGCGTAAAAAATGGTCCGTAACATTTTAAATTGAATGCGTAGGAGACGGAAATATACTAGAATATGAGTCACGTTTGTGGTTTATAGAACACTGTAAGTAGTTTCAAACTCATTATTGATGGGGTTTTTGTATATTGCTTTGCGTAATTCTTCAAACTGTATCAAAGATGTGTTGTTATAATAAGAAAGATTTACGACGAATTTAGTTGAAGAATTTTAAAAATCTGGGAGATATTTAATCAATCTCCATAAATTTAAGGAGGCTGTAAGGCCTTTGTTTGTCTTACACTTGATTTAAAGTAATGCCTAAATATTTTTGTGATAAGCAAAAATATTGCAATATTATTAAGCTTTACACCCATATGTCAATTCCGATTTCAAAATAGCATATTTGTTTTAAAAGTATTTAGTGAATGAAATAAACATGAATTATTGTATGCATCATCATATTCATCAGTTCAGACTAAAATCGCCCACTGTTGAGCAAAAGTCTCTTCAAAATGTCGCTACAATGACCATTCCTACCCCCTCTATTCAAGTTTATGTTTCGTTAACGCTAAAAATTCGAAAAGTTGAAGATCGACTATTGCATTATGTCGTGGATAGATTTAGAATTGACCACTTCATGACATAATCAACTAAAACTGGCTAAATCGTTTAAACGTTAACGTTTAATGATATATCAATCGTCGTTTTGCTATATTATTGATATAGGATTTGAATTATAATAAAAATTTTAAAGAAAGTAGGCCAAAAGACAATTAAAATATCAACAAACTTTAAACGTTTAAAATGATCTGTTCAATTTTAGTTTATTAATTTATTTATTCTTCATGCAACACAAAGTACAAAGGTGGACTTTAATGTCTTAGGCATTCTCTGCCAGTCAACCTAGGTTGGTAAAGAGACCATATGTTAGGTGATCATGCAGTAATATTTTTTTATGATCTGGCCACAACACATACATGGGGTTCCTATATAAACAATGAAAAAACAAAAGAAGACAATAATTAGATCGTCGATGTAAATAAAAGCTTACTTGTCCATAGTATTAAAGGACATCAGTCCACTCCATTCTCCAGTCCCAACCCGGTTAATAGCAGCGAATTTAATATAGTAAGTCGTGTTTGGCCTCAGTTTGTCCAGCTTGAAAGGGATGCCAGTAGCCCAAGTCCTGTTGGGATGAATGTTAGTGATGTCGTAGTTGTCAGCTTGGTCGTATTCGGCGATGAAGCCAATGACGTTCGGACCATCGTAGTTGGTTGGTGGTTCGATGTGGAAAGACGCTGATGTTGCTGTTTCGTCGATTGAGCTTGCCTGAAACAATGTAGATTGTCGTGAGAAGGTGTAAATAGATGTGGAAAAGTGTCCTCAACATATAAAAACACAAAGTGGACCAACCATATAAGTATATGTTACGGCTAAAGATAAGTGTGAATATAAGATTAGCCGTAAACTTAGGTTTATCTTCTAGGTCCGGCTAATAAGCAAATTTACATGATATTGTACTCATGTTAATTTACTTTCAGACTTATTTCATTTTTAGCCGTAAATTATCGCGCGGGGTAAACATGTCGCATGAGGGGCGGAGAGGAGACGATGCGCGCACGTGGCAATGTTTATATTTAGTCTAGTTTATCATGTTTCAACAAATAACTCCTTATTATTTTATTTTAATGAGTAAATATTGTTATAATTGTAATTTTATGTTATTTTAAAATCAGGCGCATCTGTAATGATCGCCGCCGATAGCCCCCACGAGGACACGACGATGACGAAAAACCCGCTCTTGGGCGGAGCGGGAGTCCAGTGTCAGACTCTTACTGACTAAAAAACTTACTCCTTACCTTCCTTGCCTTATTCCCAGAGCCGCGGTAACAGTTGCACATAAACCGGCAGCTCCAGAAGGCTTCGACCCTGAAGGGCCCCTACAGTTTGCTGACAACTCCTAATGGTAGAAGAAACTAGTGAAAGAGACTTAGCAAAATTTTATGTTATTTACGAGTACTATTGTTGAGTCAAAATTGAAGCTGTCAATTTAATTCCTAAAATTTATAATTACGTCAAACCTAAACAATTTAAACATAATTTTAGTCTGAATTTAAACCGGCGTTTAATCTTAAATTAACAATTTAATATAACAACAAAAATTTTCCAAACATCATTACAGAAGTTACAAACAAAAGATGAAAATACAAGTTCGTTGCTCAATTTCAAAGAAGTAACATTTAACCACAATGACAGCATTTATTTGTGATTCAAATTAACTTTGAGTTTGTTTAGAGTTTAAAAGGCTTAACTCCGAAACCACTTAGGTAATGTATGCAGAATTTGAAATTCTTTAGTTGTGTTTGAGTTTAGAAAGGTCATGACTTGACATAATTGTTTGTAGTTTCTTTAACGTGTAAAGTTATACATGTCAGCGGTTAGATAGGTGACCTAGTTTATCAAAGAAACCCATACAAGAATACATTGGCTGATGAGAAAACAGTCACTGACGTATGACTCCTCATTGGTTGTTAGTTTCTTTTTTATGGCTTCGCAAAGTCAATTGGCCAATCAAACAGTGCCAGAAAGAAATTAGTTTTTGATACAGATGATAATAAACTCTTTTCTGTTATTTAAGCAATCAAATTATTTATCAAATAAAAAGTTATTTTATTCCTTATCTAACCATATGTTATGTATATGTACGTACATATTGTTATGTGTGTACAAGGAGCTGCATAAGTGCCTGGGTACCTTAGTACCTATATTCCTTTGCACGTTAGCAAAGCACCGAAGAGCTCAAGTTTTCTAATATTAAACTAGATGGCGTTGGTATCTTCACAGCTAAGTGGCGACCTGAAGCAATCTCGCAAAGCATAAACTTGACATTTAATTTGACGAAAAATAGACACACATGAGTCATTACTGCCGTCAAAAACTGATTGTAGTTCATAATTTCGTAGTAGAAATTAGTTTCATGATGGCCTAATGGTTAAGCAGTGCCGCTGTGTGAATCAGTGAGCCTGAGTTCAAACCTCACTGAATACGACTTTGTGATTTTTGTTATGAATAACAAAACAAGAAAGCCGTAGAAATATTGAATCAAAATTAACAAAGAAAAGTAATTATTTGTAATTTATATTTCAAGTTAGTACTATACAGAGAGAAAAACCAGATAAACTGGCCCACCAAAATAAAAAGGCACTATTAAAAAAAATATATTTCTTACAGTTTATTATTAAAATTTATCAGTCAGTTTATTGATCATCAAATAACATTATATATAATTTATTATATTTATTTAAATAATAACAATAGTTATTTTAATTATAGAGGTCATAGCTTAAATATTCGTTTCCATAATTGGAAAGAGGATTGAAGCTTCGACCTTAACAAATCCAAATAAGAAACTAAATAATTTTATCACAAAGGTCAAAGGATTAAAAGAAAAGCAAATATCAAATGTTTAGTGAGCGACATAAAAAATTATATGTTGTGTTTTACTTGAAGTGTTCATAACTTATATATTTTAATGATGGGTATCTGGTTAAACACAGAATAAGTACTCAGTAAATAATATTAAGTAAGTAAATCGTATAATCACCATTTTGGTCAATGACAGATTGTATTCGGAAAGGCATTGAATCATTTAAATTTATATACAAATTTTAACCACGAATACTGTCTTATATTTGTAAACAATGAACCTCAAACGCATCTGGAGCACGCCTATTTGGTCCTTCATCATAAAGAATACGACGGACAGTGTCAATGCTTGTGTTGAATAAACCATTTTCTTGGCAGAAATCCATTTTATTCGTAGTTTTGGTCTACTAGTTCTTTGATATTGATTCAAAGAACTTTCTTCTTCAAATCGTCGTATCCTTGGCACTCATACAGCTACTGTTTTTCTCTGCAACAATAAAACATAAATATATAATAGACAATAATAATTATAGGAGTTTTTTTTTTATATTAAATATAACAAATAATACTACTTACGTTTACACCGGTCCGTCTGGCTATTTCTGAGACGTTTTCACCTTGTTACTCTTATCACTATATGTTTATTGTGAATTCATACTCATTATTAAAATAAGTTTATAAAATAACCTGATTAAAAATAAAATCTAACAAAAAGAACTCGAAGGAGTTAATCGAAATTAACTTAGCAAACAATCCATTGTGCTTAGTCACAAGTCTTAGATCTAAGTATTATTGAAACTACCCACTAATTAATTATTATTCATAAATTCATATTAAACTACCCTCTCAAGTTTGAAAAGTAACACATAGATAATCAGATATTTGTAAAATGATACTCAATTTTAATATTTTTAATTTAATGATTTCTTTTAAAAATAAATTATAAATTATTTCAATCTTTCTAGAAACAAAAAGAAACTATAAAAAGAAGTATTAACAAAGCAATTAAGACACAGCAACGCCATCTAGTAACAATAAATTGTAATGTTATCGATAACACATTGTTAATCTGATTTTACGCTAGATGGCCTCATTTCGCGCTTCACGCGATTTTTATTCTGAACTAGCCAACCACTTAAGCCGCTGGCTGTACATATCGTCTCTGCAGTACTAACTAAGAATTCTTTCAGTATTAAAATAAGTGGCCTTGTCGTTAGTTTCATTGAGTATTTATTTTGATTCCTGCTATTTTTTTACATGCGTTCGTAAATATCCGTGTTGTTATTTTAGTTTTTCATTGGAATATGTGACATATTACATGGTAGATCAATCTCATCAAATCTTTGACACACCCGAGTTTCAATTCCCAAGCAGCCAAAGACAGGACTGCATGGTGTCACATAACTAGAGGAGCAGTGGCGCAAGAATCAACTTATACACGATCACGACCACTTTGTCAAGAGTACAGATGGAGTAGAAATAACACATTTGAATGTTTTGCACTATTCGGCAGCACATCATATGGATTCAGTATTTTCAACAAGCTTCGCTCAGGTAGACAATACTACAACAAAATGGGATCCTGAATGGGATGCAGAAAGATCGAAGCTAAAGGAACGGGTTGAGTTGTTTAGCCAGTAAGAGTCTCACACTGTTTCCCACGCCATACAAAGGCGGGATTCGTCATTGGATGTTTTTTACCCACCATAAAAAAAACGCTCCATTTTATTGACATCGCGCCTGTTTCAGCAATTCTGCGAATTCTCCAGTTCTGCCGTGCTGACACTAAAACGCAGTAATAGGCTTTTTTAGGTATTTGAGTTAAATATTGATTCTGAACCGGCATTTTATAAGGAACATATTCGTCTTACCTAGGTTTTGATTCGATGATTTACTGGGCAGAAAAACGAAGTTTACTAATGCAGTAACACAAAATTATATGCCAAAATTCATTGTTATACTTACTAAAATGCAGTTAAAGCTGTTACGGCTAAATCGGCCTATCACTTTACCAACTTAAACGCAGTAAATGTCTCTATTACCTCATAAAATCTGTAATCCACAACTAAAGAAATATTATGCAATATAAATTAAAACGCAGTAAGCCCTTTTTGTATCGAAAATAGTAATACTGCATTGATGACGACTGATTGAAAATCAAACTAAATTGCAGTAAGTTGAGTATTTACTGCACTATAGTCTGTATCGTTCTAAAGTTGAAAACTAACTATTTTTTTATTAAATGGCAGTATAAGTCACATTTACTGCATTATTATTAGTAACTCGAACAAAGCTACTAAGTTTTACTGGTGTCACGATTAGACTATACTGCGTTCTAGTCAGGAATTGTCTCTCAATCAATCACAGACAGCTGATCGTGCTTGTCCATAGTCACATAGAAACCAGGGACCACTGTATTAACAGATTAGTCAATTCTTTGGGCTACATCAGTAATCTTGATTGTCTTGTGGATAATTTTCATTTCACTACCAAGATGACGGAAGAAAATTTCCATTGTGTTAGGTGTCTTTAAACCTTCTGATGAAGCCTTACTGGTCATAGACTTTCCTCTTCAGACTTTGTGGCATATTTAACAAGAAATTATGGCACAGCTTCCCAGCCCAGTCGAGCTGGATCCGATGATTGAGTTCATTTCTAAGCTAGACCTTCTGCTCAAATGGACCGTCTGTTCCAGCTAAAATTAATCGTCCAAGACTTTAAGATAAAAATAATTACCTACAAACTATTCATTCGAGATGGCTGTCGTTGATAGTTACAAAACAACATCACGACAAAGCTTTGCAAACAAACGTAAGTTTGCCATCCAAGTTAACCATGGGCTTTACCAGTTATAGTAGCAGTTATAAAATAGTTCAGTTTAGGTCGTAAAACGGATCGTGGTAGGGCCTAAGGTCTGACTTAAGATGGGTAAGCAACGGGAGGAAACATACACATCAAAGTGAACGGCTAGTATTTTATCTTTTGTTGGAAAAAAAAATATGACGTAATAATACCTACCTATTTTCCACATTAGAATATCACTTTAAAAGTATTTCTGATATGCATTTTATATAAAAGTCCCTAAATTAAATAACGAATTTAAAAAAAAGTATCATCGCATCCAAACATTAGTAATAATAGTTTATATAGTATTTTCTGAAGTTAGAATAGGTACATCAAAATATTCCAAGTAAATAGTTTTAATACTGTTCATCAACTCATAGCTTGTACAGATCAACTTTAAGAACGAATTAGTTTTAATTTGCTTTATTGACTGGCATCAACACAATGAAAAAACTTAACAATAATAAGTCCAGCGGAAGGTGAGAACGCTGTGAAGTCTGTGAAGGCTATCCGCCATAATTATGGTCTGGAAAGACTTCACAGCGTCTTCACCTTCTGTATGACCTAGATCTTCACCGGAAATGGTAAATTCAGGAGATAACTGCACCCGATCCGTGCAAAAAAGCCCGAGTATCACCATTGTATGGACCGCCCGGAGAAAACGGTGGAGCATACAGTGGAGATGTGCCCCGCGTAGGAGTTGGTACTCCACACGAGTAAGGTGGTCCCGAGTGGAAGATTTGCGGCAACGGCTTCTTACGCTGGGTCCTAGTCCGGAGTGAGGCGGCGGCTTCCACGTTCAGAACAGTAATGCTTACAAATCAGGCGGCTGCAAGCGTGTTAATATTACTGAGACTGATGTTAGGACACGACAACATTTATTACCGAGACACAGGTAGTGTTGAAGATTCACACGTTTCGGTAGCAGACAGAAGAGACTTTTAATCTTAAACAATACAATAGCCAATACCATACCACAGCAGATATAGAAGTAATCTTCAATAAAGGATAAAGTAAGACAAAGAAAACTTGCAAATATTGTACAAAAATCAGCAAAAAAGGTAATAAACCAGGCAAGTGCGAATCGGACTCGCTTACACGACGGTGTTGCACCATTATTTATACAAGATTAGACATTACAAGTATGCGGAAAAATCATGTTTGTTGTATGGGATCTTCTTAAATGTTTTTAAGTTAATTAAATTACAGGTTTTTAAAGTAAATATACAGTTATATGTGCTGTAAGCCTTTCAACCTATGTAGTCTTCGTATTGCCGTAATTAATATCAAGAAAAATGATAAAATGACGTTTGTTGCATGAGAACACCCACTTAAATATTTATTTTGTTCTGTTTTTACCAAGTTTAAATTAGCAGAAATGGTAAAAAAAAAGTTTCTACAGAACAAAATACAAACAAAAATGTCTTGTTTTCTTTATAAATGCCTACACGACCTAATTATTTTCAAAATTTGTCACATACTGCATGTACAATTAGTTAAACGTGCTTATTAAAATGCAGTAAAAAATACTTATACTGCAAATTATTCTGTGAAATAGGTTAATACGACCATTAACTGATGAGTTTTTGCAGTATCAAGTATGTTTTACTGCATTTAAATCTGTATATCTATACTTTTTCGCATGCAGTAATAGACATGATTTTCGAAAAATCCATTTAATTTTGAATTGAATGGACTAAATAACACGCTTTTTTTCAAAATTCATTCTTTGTAATTGCCTTAATCCTCTAGGCAAAAAAAATCTACCATAAAACATTATTGCTATAAAATATACGACGTCAAAGTGTTTTTTGCGTTTTTCTCAAAACTGCTTTTTTGCTCTTACTGCGTTTTAGGGCATGCAGGGCAGAGTTGTGTAAACTCTTGATACACGAGACACCAATTTTACATAACAATATTGATTAGAATCTATTTGCTAATAATTAAAACAACCAAATAACTGCACTCTAAAAAATTCCGCCAAAAATTCTGATTCTGACAGATCTTTATAGCAAAATATCGCACCGGTACAATAATAATGACGTAGCTCAAAATTCCGTTTCATTCATTTTTTTTTTATTTGACATTAACTAATGCTTGACTGCAATGCCACTTGATGGTTAAAAGTAATGCACTAAATGCAAAAGTGAAAATTTTTAGTTGTTACTTTCATTCTATGACTGCGAACTATTTCTCGTAAATCCAAAATTTCATTATTATTGAAATGTTGATAAAAATAATATGCATATGAGGCATTTTTTTAAATAATCAATATGTTGTGTACTCACATTTTCAACGATTGAAGGAGTAAATCCTTTTCTGATATAATAGACTTTGTTTGCTTCACCATATTCATTTTTAGCCCAACATTCATGTTTTCCGAACGGAGCAAATTCGTTTGAGAAAGTAAAGGAATGTTCTAATTCAGTTTCATAGTCTGGGATTATATTGACAAGGGCTTGACTCTTCACCGTGGCATAATCGTCTTTTATGTAACTGAAAGAAAACATTTTTTATTAAAATAATACTTTGTTAGAAAATTAATAACACTATTCATACTAAAATTTAACTATGCACATATAATACAAAATTACTGTACGCTTAGGCGTCGAAAGAAAACATTGTTACATACAGGGTGTCAAACGAATACCATTTGTCGGTTTTTTCTTATTTTTTTAATGAATTTTTAACGTTTTTTTAATTAAACTGTATAAAATGTCAATTTAACATTTTTTGGGAAAAAAATTAGTGCATTACATTCCAAATTAAAAATGTGTGTGTAGAATAACGACTTTATTTACCTCGATGATATTTTTCTTTTTTTTTCTAAAAATATCATTGAGATTGGTTAGAATGACGATTTTATACAGGTAAAAAACAAAAAAAAAACAAAACATTTTTTTTCAAAAATTTGAAAAAAATCCAACGTAAAATTCCACCACTGGGGGGTCCAGAATCATGTACTGGATCCATGGTATTCGTTTGCGTTAACATGTCAATGACACCTTGTATACTTAATACACGAAGAATTTATTTTAGTTCTATAGTTAAAGAACGATGAAGATGAAGATATACCATGTAACAAAGCATGATTCTTCCTAACTATAAACATAATCAACCTAGAAGATATGCGGGCATTGTATGGCATATCTTCAAATTTCTGGTTCTAGGACATGACGATTTCATCACGATTTTTCCACCACCGTTTTGAAAGTAGAGTTGATGGAATAGTCTGACTGTCTGAGTCTGAACTAATAACCTAGATACAGAAAGTAAGTTGCAGCCATTATCATCGGACATTACTCAAGTGTATTGCAAAATCATAGTTACAATGAAAGAAAACATCGTGAGGAAACCGAAATGACCTAGAACACAAAAAATCGAAGACATGTGACATTCACCAACCCGCACTGGGTCTGCGAGTTGGATTACGGCTCATAACTTCTCCTAGAGAGGAGGGCTGAGTCCCAGCATTATAAGACTGATGGTATGTTGTGCATAGTGGCTACTCCGAAACAAAACTACCGGATGAGGTTGAAAAGAAAGATGAAAAAAATATTATTGTTCTTAGTATTTTTTTATGCATAGGCTCACGTTTGATCACTACCTCGCCCGATGAGAAAAGATGATGTGGCTGATGATGGTGCACGCTTACCTAGAAAGAACCTATTTATTCTTGACTTAAAGAGCCCTAGATCATATCTAACAGAAAACACAAGAGTCCAGTCAGGAATGTCATTCTTAATTTGTACACATGATGAATGTGTTCCCAAAACGCTTGGTACGTATGGGTGGGATGTCCACCATGTACCGATAGCGTAACGCCGTACTACGTCTAGTGGTCCGATGATGGAACTAATACTTACTTCCAACTAAAATTCGCAGGCGGGTTGCTCTCCTGCTCACAGCTGATGTTGACGGTTTCTCCGTTCCAGGCCCACACAAGTTCATATGTGTTGTCAAAATATGGCTGATGCAATACCGCCAGGTACATTAGTTCTGTTGTTGTGTCAACTGGTATATAAAACAAAAAATTGTGAAAAGTAATAAGAAAATGGGTCACATTTTTCAGCCTATAAGCGATACTGTGACTGTTATAACCAATGTCGGTTGCTAAAAAGAGAATTTGCGAATTATATGAAACTTGACTAACATTTCCAATTGTATTTCGGAACATAATTTGAAATATTCGAAACGACTTTGTATTTACTGTTTCCAAGGTTTCATACGTCTATTTAAATTAATATGGATCACAATTAAAAATATTTGAAAAGTAGATTTCTCAATTTTTACCAAGCTAAAGTAATACCGTCAATAAATTTTAAATTTTATTTTTTGCATCCAGCATTGGTTATAATATTCACATTATCGCTTATAGGTGGAACAATTATAAAAAAAATATACCCATTTTTGTCAATAGTGATGATTTTCTGTTACTAGCAAATAAAATGTCTACATATTTTATGCTATATTGCTTAAGATTTATGTTCTACAAAATTTAAGTTCGTATTAAGTTTTACATGAATTAACTTACCAATGTTGGTTGCGTTACAAATGTATATTCCTTCACTAGATCTGTTTACGTGGAGTGTCGAAAAATTAATTATTTCTTCTTCATAATCCGTGTACCTAGAACATATATTATTTTGCAGCGAGTCTCATCATCATCATCATGTTATCTTACAAAATATAGTACAACCATTTTTGACTGCTTTGGTTCTAAACGACTTATAATATTTGAAGAATATTACATATCACAATCATGAAAAAATTCCTTTCCTTCCCGTGTTACTACCAATTTGTAGACATACTGTAATTTTGATCTTCTTTCTCACTACTAGGAGTAGTAAGTTTTTAGAAAGGTAATTACAATTTGCTCACAAACCTTTCCTCATCCAAACTCCTTCCTTCATAGGTAATTGTAACTTTCGGTGGTGGTAAGCCTGTAGCATTGCAAATGATTGGTAACATTGCACCTTCTACTGCTGATTTGTTGCTGAATCCTATAATCTCTGGTCGTGTTAGCACCTGAGGGTATGCAAAGGAGATGGAAGTAATTAGTTCTATGGTCACGTTGATCATATTTTTAAGAACGTACACGTGTTTCACAATATCGTCATGTATTTGAATACAAAAACATGCAGCAAAGATAATATATTTTATCTGTCCGCAACTTTTGCTTTGATCACACGTACTGAGTAAAAGGTTGAAACAATAAATGTTGCTCAGCCGAGACAGTAATGTAAGTGTGTCGAGCTACTGTCTCGTCGCTTCGCTCGACCGAGCTTTCGGCCGAGCACTCGGCGCTATGTTTATACGTACCGAGTATTCGGTCGTGAGCACTGTCTCAGCCATTTGCTCGGTACATGTGATCGAGGCATTAAGATAGTGATTAAATCTTAGTTTATGATAATGCTCATACTATATCAATACAGGTAAATACATTTTCTTTTAGGTTTTAATCTTGACCATGTGATGGCTTATTAGGTATTTGAAAGACTATAATAATTAAATGAGTTTTTACCACTATATTGAGTTGCTTCTTCGAGATTCCAGCATCGTTGAAAGCAGTGCATTCGTATGTCCCAGCGTCTTCGGGTTTTATGTTTTTAAAACGTATAGTATCGTTTGATTGAATCCAATTAACAGTCTTATTTCCAGCAGGGTTCTAAAAATAAAATTGCGATTTGATTTTCGTTATGTTTTTCTTTGTCACACAGTATTGTGGTGTCTCCGAAGGAGATCACATATGCCCTGGAGTAGCGTACTGGCTGGCAACATATTCGCAGTCTGTTCGTAATTTAGTTTGAATTTAAAATTGATTCTAAACAAAATAAATTATGTTGTTTTAATTCATTGTATGTCGAGCCGTGTCCGAGTAAAGATATAGTAAAAGTTCAACGTGGTTTGATTTGTGCTGCCCTGCCCTGCTGCTGCCCTGCCCTGCTGCTGCCCTGATCCTGGTACCGGAGCCGCCCCGTAGAAGAGTCCACGGTCTCGACAGATTGGTGGAGGCGCCGGGTGAGCACGAGCAACGTGCCAGGGCAGATGTCTAAGCACGCGCAGCGTGCCAGTTCAAGTGCTGATGGGCGCAGCCGGGAGACTGGTGGAGGAGCCACAGAAAATCAAAAAGAAGAAGTGTTAGAGTTATAAGATAGGAATGCGTCTATTCCAGAGGGAATGAGGAGGAAATCCCCCTCCATGCCGACTATGAGAGGGCATCATAATGTTGTCCTCCGAGCCTCCCTTATGTGAGGTCAGGGCGCACTCAATGTGAGCTAATATTGAGGCGGAAATCCCGCTCAATATCGCTCACGAGAGGGCATCTTAATGTTGTCCTCCGAGCCTCCCTTATAAGAGGGCAGTGCGCACTTAATGTGAGCTGATATCAACTTTGCAAATGAAGCATAGTCTTCGCAAAGGGAGTCAAGTTGACTCCATTGATATACTTAGCTTGAATAATTAAATTTAATTGGTGTTGATTAATTATTACTCTGGAATGGATTCATATAATGAAGCAAAGTATAGGTGATCCAATGGTTGTGGCTCTTTGACCTCTGGCCCGATAAGCGCCTGAAGGAATAAAAGTCAGAAGGCATTGTATCTTAGAGTGTAATCCCAATAGGGGTGGTTGTCACTTTGGCTTCCTAGGTCGATAGGGCGGTGCGCTGAGGCCTTTAACGAGGTTTTGCTCCAGTGAAGTTTAAACAGGGCAACGCTGGTTGGTGAGAGCGGAATGATGCTCAATAGAAACTTAAATGTTGGTTGATTACATTTCGAAATTTTGTCGTTGACTCCTGTTTAAGCTAGTTCTCTAGAACCATCCGCCACAACAATAAAAAAAAATAATAATATATATAGTCCTCGTATAGGTAGGGAAATCGGTGTTAGGAGTAGGTAGGTCTTACCAATAGGCTGCGATAAATTTTGTCGAATAGAAATGTTTGGTATCCAAACATTTCTATTCAATAAAGGGGTGGCTGAATGTGGTGTCTCCGAAGGAGATCACATATGCCCTGGAGTAGCGTACTGGCTGGCAACATATACGCAGTCTGTTCGTAATTTAGTTTGAATTTAAAATTGATTCTAAACAAAATAAATTATGTTGTTTTAATTCATTGTATGTCGAGCCGTGTCCGAGTAAAGATATAGTAAAAGTTCAACGTGGTTTGATTTGTGCTGCCCTGCCCTGCTGCTGCCCTGATCCTGGTACCGGAGCCGCCCCGTAGAAGAGTCCACGGTCTCGACAGTATACAATTATAACGTAAACAATCCTTTCAAACCGATCTACTACCAATCTCTTCGTCATTATCATTTTGACCAGAAGACGTTCACTATTGGACCTAAGTGTCGCTACAATGAATGGTCCTGTGCGCTTTGTATTCATCGGATTCCCGTAACTCTTCCAACCAAGTCACAGGACCTTCTTGTGGGAGGCCTTCCAAAGCTATGTCTTCTGGTACGAGTTCGCTACTCTTAAACCTTTCATCTATTCTACGAGCAATGTGACCTTGTTTTCCTGTGGATATTCTCATTCCTAATTCGATCATGCAAAAAAACTTTAAGGTTGATCTTTCTATTGCCCTTTGGGTAACTTTAAGCTTTCTGATGAGGACTATAACCCTATAGTCCAGTGCAAATAGCACAGTTAACGATGAAAAGTGGACTTAAATAGTAGTAGAATGAAACCCATTGGAAAAGGAAGATAATATAGCAAAAATTTAAGGAAAAATAAATTACGGTCGATCTAAGGTCGGGAAGTGGATGGGTGTGCGCTTTTAAGGGGAAAATATGGTTTATCTCTAATTCCGGCAAAACTACTGGTTCTAGGGGAAACATTCAAATGGCAAACTTGTAGATCATAAAAAGATCTACCACTTTTGTATTTACACTTTTTTAAATAAAATAAAAAATAAAATAAATTTATTTCAGACTAATTTAAATGTCCATATAATGTTAGTGGCTGAAACTTAAAGCTATGTTAGTAAATTCAAATCTATTCAATAAATAAGTCAATCAGTTCATTACAAAAAAAATAAAATAATATAATAATAATAAGGCAGTCAAAAAAACACAATAATAATAAATGCCACACAGTCTTAATTGAAAAATAAATAAAATAAAATAGAATGGTTCACAAAACATGGAGTTTTATAAACCTATCCCACACTGGTGACTCTGGGCTTTCAGCCATCATCCCTAGGATTCTGTTGCCACCACCCCTAATTCGACGCATGAGTGAGGCTGATTTTTTGCGCATTAGTGCATAAAAATCATCCACACCCGCGTCCGCAAACATGCCGGAAGCACTACAAAATCGAGGAAGTCGCACCAGAACCCTAAAGGCGTTGTTGAACTGAACCCTGAGAGCACTGTAGGCCCGCTGCGTAAAATTGGTCCACAGGGCACTGGTGTAGAAGCTTTGACAGTAGGCTCTGAATAAAGTTATCTTTACTTGTGCTGTACACCTAGCAAACCTGTGCACCAACATGTTTGCGCGCACCGACAGTGCCCTCCGCTCCCGCTCAATATCTGCGTCGTCATTTAAGGTCTCGTTTATAACGTGTCCTAGATACTTAAACTGAGAGACTCGGCTCAAAGACACTCCGTTTAAATAAACAGGCGGTATATGTTCAGGTTTTTTGTTTTTACCTCTGATTACCATACACTCACTCTTTTGACATAACCTCTTTTTGACATAACCTCAAAATCTATGTGAAAAGTCCAAAAAACTGTGTTTCTAGTTTTTATTTTTTATCTTCTTTAAAAATCTTTTTTTTTTCACAAATCTTTGTGAAAAGTTACCTTTTAATGTCCCAAACTTACCCTAATTTTTTTGATTTAAAATATTCACTGTAGCTCTTTATTTTGACTGAACATCGAAAAAATAGACTATTTTTCAATCGAAAAATCTCACGTAAAAATTTGTGATTTTTTAAAAAAAATTGTTGGCTTCTTATTCGTCGAAAATTTTACTTTTTGATGGTGTAAAAAAATATTTACATTACTGTAGTAAATTTTCTCAGAAAATGCGAAAAACTAAAAAAACTCGAATTAGAAATTACTTTTGTTTAATCATTATTAGCGACCCGCTCCTGCTTCGCGCGGGTGCAAAGGTGATATATTATACCTATAAACCTTCCCCTGGAATCATTCTATCTATTTAAAAAAACCGCACCAAAATCCGTTTTGAACTTTTAAAGATCTAAGCATACACGGGGATAAGCAACTTTGTTTTATATTATGTAATAATGTACTGAGGTGTTTATTAATTTTTTTATAAGATTTAAAGGGGATTTCATATTGGAAATGTTGCTGCTGCAATTGCGTATGTTTACATAATACTCCTACGTGGAAGAACAAACCTACGAGGAAGTTAATGATTCAGATGATGAATTTCATCATCTGAATCATAAGTAAGTAAGTTTTTCGAATTTAACCATGAAGAAATGCTATCAAAGAGACAAAAACTAATGGTAAAAACTAATAAATGATTAGAATGTAAGATAAAATATATGAGGCAAGATTATATTATTTAAACATATGTAATGAATATAAATAACGTTGACTGATTAAACGAAGCTAAAATTTAATAAGACAACGTTTTTACTGCATAAAATTGCAGCAATCACATTTCCTACATGAAATCCCCTTTAAATCTTTTATAAAAAATGTAATAAATACCTCAGTACATCATTGCATAGTATAAAACAAAGTTGCTTATCCATGTGTATGCTTAGATCTTTAAAAGCAAAAAAATTCGCAACGGATTTTGATGCGGTTTTTTTTAATAGATAGAATGATTCCAGGGGAAGGTTTATAGGTATAATATATCACCTTTGCACCCGCGCGAAGCTGGAGCGGGTCGCTAATAATGATTAAACAAAAGTAATTTCTAAATCGAGTTTTTTTAGTTTTTCGCATTTTCTGAGAAAATTTACTATAGTAATGTAAATATTTTTTTACACCATCAAAAAGTAAAAATTTCGACAAATAAGAAGCCAACAAATTAAAAAAAAAAATCACAAATTTTTACGTGAGATTTTTCGATTGAAGAATAGTCTATTTTTTCGATGTTCAGTCAAAATAAAGAGCAATTGTGAATATTTTTAATAAAAAAAATTATAGCAAGTTTGGGACATGAAAAGGAAACTTCTCACCAAAGTTTGTGAAAAAAAAAGTAATTTTTAAAGGAGATAAAAATTAAATTCAAAAACTCGGTTTTTTGGACTTTTCACATAGATTTTGAGGCTATGTGAAAAAGTGTAAATACAAAAGTGGTAGATCTATCTATGACCTACAAGTTTGCTATAGACATTTTTCCATAAAACCAGTAGTTTTGCTGGAATTAGAGATAAACCATTTTTTCCCCTTAAAAGCGCACACCCATCCACTTCCCGACCTCAGATCGACCGTAATTTATTTTTCCTTAAATTTTTGCTATATTATCTTCCTTTTCTAATGGGTTTCATTCTACTACTATTTAAGTCCCTTTCAAAAGCTATTTGCACTGGTCTACTAGACCAAGACCTCGTTAAATAAAAAAATCTATAAAATACTTTACTTTCAAACTATGAATACTGAATATTTCTTCAAACTATTGTTCGCAACCAATTTCTAAAGAAATCTTGAAACTTCACAGCAGCACCTCAATTACCATCAGTCAACTTTTGCTCTTGCTATTAACCTTTCTGTAAGTACTTGCAAAGTACTAAACAAACTTGCTTTTAAGGTCCTTTCGAGTTATGGAGCTACAATGGGTCCATAGCGAGTTTAAGGTAAGTGGGCTGTCAGATTTAATAAAGGTTTACTACTGTCGCGACCGAAGACTTTTAGAGGTACCCACCACTTAAAAAGACGCTAAGGGTCAACTCACACCGAAAGAGCGGCGAAGAGCAACGAAGCGGAATGCAGTTTCAATGTCATATGAATTTCAACTTTATTTTTCTTAATATAATATTTATTATCTGTCGCACGGCTACGTTTATGGAATTCCCTGGAATTCCTGCGACACCGCGGGCATCCGCGGGAAACGTTCGAGTTTCTCATGCGATAATAAATATTATATTAATGAAAATAAAATTAAAATTCATATGACATTTAAACTGCGTTCCGCTTCGTTGCCTTTCGCCGCTCTTTCGGTGTGAGTTGACCCTAATAAAGAGAGTCTACAGTTGTGTGAAGCGGATTCTTTTTAATAATATACTTAAAAAGATGTTTAAAAAATATATTTATTTTCTCCTCACAGTAACCATTACAAATATTAAAGATGTTTGATGTTGTTCTAGTTTGTTGAAGGCCAATGCCAACAGATTTATAAATACAACTAGTTTTTACTTATAAATTGAGATCATAGAGAATATCGACACCTACGTACATTGAGCTTCTATTATTTTTAATATAAGATGACTCATTAAATGTTGGAGATATCAAATAAATTTAAAAAAAAATTTGAAGATGTTAATTATTATCATTATAACAAGATTATCTTTATCGTTGTGTTACAACCTTTAATAATTGTATTAAAATCACTTTTTTTTATGTATTTATAAATCGCCTATATTTTTACTTCCTTTTATCTAAACCTGTACACTGCACCGTTCCTATGTCTTATGTCGACATCGCCACCCGGCCCACGAAGTGGCGCATATTTTCCTTATGTAATTGGTTATGTTTGTTTACTAGTTTTAAGTTTGCGTCATTACGCGTAAATAAATTGTTTTTCTTTTCTTTCTTTTTATCCCTCTGAAGACGATACTCATATTCGAAAGAGCGATTTCCTGATAAATTATTACGTTTTTTTATCATATCTACTTGTTAACAAATTATAATAGTGAATATATTATACAATTTCTAGCTACGGTAAATAAACATGGGAAAAAAATCTTCATAAACAACGACGTTATAAAGCTTCAAAGCTCCTAATAAGAAAAAGAAGTCTGACATGGTCTTTGACGTCAAAGGCCACACTCGTACAACTGCCACAGAAAACGGCGTCTTAGCGAGAGATACCGATATACGAGATTTGTTTAAAACTGTTATATCTCCTTTATTTTTCCACGATTTCATAATTAGTATTCTATTTTGTACATTGATTGATAAATTGGTTTGATAACTTGTTTTTCACGCATATTCTTATTAAGAGCTTCTTCTTCTTGTTTTCAAATCGATGGTATAACTTCAGTGTTTAAGCCCAGTAGGTGGCTACGTTAACTGCAACATCGGTGACACTCATTAAATCCTCCAAAATACAAATGTATGGGTACTTCGGGCACTTCAACGTGTGGCTCAAATTTTGAATAGGAGCACCACCACACTAATCTATACTAATATTATAAAGCTGAAGAGTTTGTTTGTTTGTTTGTTTGTTTGTTTGTTTGAACGCGCTAATCTCAGGAACTACTGGTTCGAATTGAAAAATTCTTTTTGTGTTGAATAGTTCATTTATCGAGGAAGGCTTTAGGCTATATAACATCACGCTGTGACTTATAGGAGCGAAGAAACATGGAAAATGTGGAAAAAACGGGGAAAAATATTCATCTTTGAACGCTTCCGTTGCGTGCGCTGCGAAAACGGTAGAAGATACTAAAAAAATATGTACCAAAGAATTATTCCTCTTGAAATGATCTAAAAAAATGTCCGCGACAGTATATGTCTATCTTTTAAGGTTAACTCACTAGAACCGTTTTTATGGAAATCATATTTGGCTGAAATTAATGCATTATTACCAATTATTTGTTAGAGTTGTATCAACATAGTAATATTAAACTTTATCCAAATAAATGTGTTGTTGTTTAAGAGTATGTAATTGTGAACAAAATTGTCTTTGTAATCACTTATTTTCAATGAACATCTTAGAAGATATTACAATTTTAAAATACTCCGATATAAAATTCACACGCGCCACATGATGTGCAAAATATGACGCTGCGCCTGGCCGGCGGGTGAGGAGAGGGGTTGCTTGCGGGCACCGCGGGTGGGTTTTTTTTATGGTAGGTAAAAATCATCCAATGACGAATCCCGCTCTTGGGCGGAGCGGGAAACAGTGTCAGACTTTTACTGACTAAACAACCTACCCCGTTCCTCCCTTGCCTTATTCCCAGAGCCCCGGTATAACGCTTTCGCATCAACCCTCGGCTGCAGGAGGCTTCGACCCTGAAGAGCCCCACAGTTTGCTGACAACACCTTGAGGCGCGCGGGAGCAGTACAGGCCGTCGACGACTTGGTCTCGGTCTGGACTGTTACCAGACAACCGGACGGCGAGCTACCCATTGCTCACCGTCCGCAAGCCAGAGTCTACGGTGGCCGGATATCGGCGGAATCGCGGCGGCGACGGCTACGGCGAGGGTGCTCTTGCCCTTGCCTTATGCGGTTGGCCTCCTCCTTTACGAGCATTACTGCTTCGCAGAAGGAGGCGACCGCTTGCCATTCTTCTTCGCTGCGGGCCATGGCCTGAACCAAGGCCCGGCGCGAGAGGCCACCGCCGCCGATCACCCCCACGAGGACACTGCGATTCTCTTCTCATGCGGGGCACACTTCCACCGTGTCCTCCGTGCTGGCCACACAGTGGCGACACCCGGGCGTCTCTTCCGCACGAATCCGGCGCAGGAATCTCCTGAACTTCCCATGTCCGGTGAGAACATGCGTAATGTCTATCCAACCACGCCTCAAAAAGAGGGCACTTACCGCCGAGATTATGGCGTGCCCAAGTGGAGGGTGTAGTTCTATGAAAACTTTTAGATAATTATGTACTTTTAAAAACTAAATTGTCTAAATTAATAACAGAAATTAACACGGGCAAAGTCGTGGGTAACAGCTATAATTTATAAAGCTGAGGTTGTTTGCAAAAATAAATATGATGCCCAAAATAACTATTCCACGCGGACGAAGTCGCGGGCACAGCTAGTATTGAATATCTGACGGATCTTTAAACTCCCATTTCGTCGTTGCGGTTGCAGCGGCTTGCCTAGGTGCGCAAAAAAAAAAGACTGAAAAGTACCCTTACCGAGTCTCCAACTTTCTTGAATTCTCGTTTAGGTTCAGGCCACCCTTCCGCCAAGCACTGTATCATCAAAGTTTCCCCTGAAGCTAACTTTGCCTCTGGACTAGCAACCATTTGTGTGATTAGTGGTGGTGTCATTACCTGTTTGAAAAAATTTTGGCTTAAAAACATTTTTTTTTCATTAACATTGAATGACATCCAATCATATCGCGATTCATTAGTTAAATTTTTAATAACGTTCGTCGACAAATATTTTTATATATATTCTACCAGCAGCGTAGAAAATCCATGACCAATACACCATCTGGTCAGTTCCCTTGCGTATAGGTCGTGAAAATACTCATGGGACCAATCTTTGGATTGGTAAGCAGTTTAAAGGTAAAAGAAAGATAGTTTTTTTTTTCAAATTGTGTGACAGTTTAAATAACAGTGATTTAATTTATTATCACACAATTTCTAAAGAAAACATTCGAGCACAAATGTTTCTAGTAGTCGTTACTTCGTACCATCGCTGTCAATAATTTTATTAAGCATGTTGTGTTTACCTTGGCTTCTATATAAATCTCAACTTCTTCTCCAGTCGACAGTACTGATGCTGAACACTTGTATGTTCCTTCATCTTCACTGTTTACATTCTTTATTAGCAGCCCTTCATGAGTGATTTCATATTTTGCTGTGTCGTTAAATATCTGCAATAAAGTAAAAAAAAAATACGATTTAGGTATCATAAATAAACGGAAATTATTTATGATACCTAAATCAAACCAAAAAGAAACAAGTAGTTTTTTTTCCACGGATATATGTTTATCATTGCGGGTTAGTAAAGTTTTAAAAATAATTGATAAATTCAAATGAAGCATAATAATAATATGGACTTAGTGATCATTTTACCGACAATCGTGTCAGGTAATAGCTTAACATAATAGCCAAGTTCTTCGACCAACACCTTGGGAGGCGGTTGGATCAAGGGCTTCGGAAATAGATTCTCCTGGACACGACTCATATAGTCAAGAGGTTCCTTTCTCTGGAGCTCTGACCGCCGTACCGAGGGATACAATTTTTTTAAACTTTAAATGATTTTGAATTGTTTTTTTTTTTAATATAATTTAAAAAATGAATGAATAAACGGAATAATAATATTCCACAGCTTTCACATAATGCTATCTCCAAACTAATCGAAGTGCTTATGATATGAGTACCAGACAACTGCTACGCATACTTTTATATTTATTTGTAAATCTTCTTCTATATACGAGTATATAAAAGGAGAGACTGACTGACATATCAACGGACAGCCGATACTGCTGGGACTAGGAGCATAAAATGATGCACAAAACTTCCTTTTATGACGTAGGCGAACACTAAGAAAGCATTTTTCAAAATTCATCACCTAAAGGGATTTTTCATCCCTTTAGGTGATGAATTTTGGAAAATGCGTGCCCAAAGTTTGTGCGAAAACTTATTTTCACGCGGGCGAAGACGCGGATAGAAAGCTAGTGCATACATATTATAGATACAACAAATGCTGCAGGCATACGTTCTTCAAGAATTCAAACCGGTTTAATAATTATACCAACAGGAAATGAATAGCCCTAGGACATCATCAGCAGGCTATTAAAACCAGGTATAACATATCACACAGTCAACAGATTGTTAATCAGACTGCAATCAAGTAATCTCATTACAATCTGAAAATTGGATTCTCACAATCAGAGGCCGTTACCGAGGTGCCGAAAGGAACTTTCCACAGCTTAATGTATCGTTATTTTTACTCCCAGATGTTGTAGTGCATGTATCAAATAGTCGTTTAATATCCAGGGCCTCAAGTCTGCTATTACAATAGTCTCAGAATAGTTGATTATTGATTTTAAAATTTTTGATTTTAACAAGTTTGGTAATCTACTATTATGATGGCGTCATTATTTCTGAGACTTTCCAATGATCAACCACTGATACTTCACTGGAAGATTTTTATTTAGAAGGCTAATCTCGTACATAATGACAAATGAATATTTAACATATGCCATAAATTAATAAAATTTTGACAGTTCTTTTAATCAGTGTCTTATAATATTGTGGTCATTGATTATAATTCGTTACAAAACGACACAACCGAGAGCCCAATGATTACCCATTATAAATTAACAGATTACGAACTTTTTGTAAAATGACAATGGTATCGTGTAAGAATAACACTATTTTGAAAATAGCAGACTTGGACCTTTGTTTTTCTTCTTTTTCATTTTATAAACGATTCCAAAATTAAATGTCTTATGACCAGTGATGTTAGTCACGTCGACAACGTCAATTGCCACGTAAAGGAGACTGAGCGAAAGTGGTCTATGAACCTATAGCCACACTGTTATGATACTTATGTAGGGATACCTCAACTACACCCTTGTGTAAAGGTGCATCAAAATCTGACCCGGCAGTTTTGAGAAAAATAGTACTTTAGGCCGGTCGCGTATTCTATGACGCGCAGTACAAATGCGAGCTCAGCTTACACTGGTGGTGTTAAACTTGATGTGCTCTTGACTGTACAAGTTGTCCTGATGTACATTGTATATCAGGGCAATGAAACAACTTTTTAATACATAATATATTTTTATAGTTCGTCTATGATAATAGAATCTAAAAATCATTGCCATTTTGCGTACTTTATTCGGATTTTATTTTTGCATTTTTATGTTCTAGGTTCCTAATTTATTTGTAATTCATTACTTTGATTCTTCGTTGTTTTGTTCATTAAATAGATATAGATTAAAAAACAAAAAAAAAATTAAGGAAAATACCTAAAAATCAGAACAAAAAGTATCACAAACTGTTGTAAAATACGTGTATTCTAAAGTACTATTTTTCTCAAAACTGCCGGGTCAGATTTTGATGCGCCTTTACACAAGGGTGTAGTTGAGGTATCCCTATATAAGTACCATCACAGTGTCGCTATTGGTTCATAGACCACTTCCCATACAAATGTGCCCAGTATCCTTTCTTTCAAAATGCAGGTGTTGTACACAAAACACAATCACAAGTGAGAGATATTTTAGGACGTAACAACGTAATTACATTAGGCTTATTGGAGTAACCCCATCTGACTAAACGCTTGTAGCAACCCATTTGGCTTCACAGTCGGAAATTTTCAGGATGTTGAGGTCTGTTGTAAGCTTTACTAATTTAGGCAGTAGAATAGCTTACAATTGGGTATGGGCATAGTATAGTGAAGATCATCTAAATGAAAGAACGACAGAAGCACACATAATTCTTCTTTTATCAGTTTTTTTTAAATTGTGGGTAAAAATCATCCAATGACAAATCTTACTCTTGGGCAGAGCATGAAATAATGTCAGATTCTTACTGACTAAAGAACCCTCCTACGTTGCTTTTGTACCAGAGCCTTCCTTTCAGATGCGAATACGCCTTCTGCAGGTATACTTTTAGTTAGAAGACGGAATAAACAAGAATATTCAACATCCGCTGGGATCGTGATATCCTTAGGGATTTCGTGAAATCCCTGATATCCTCATTTCCCTGCGACATATAGATCTTACCTCAGTTTGTCCATCTTTTCCTTTGTACCATCTCATAAGCGGTGTAGAGGCTCCCTTAGCTTTACAAGTTATTTGAGAATTGTTATTGAGGACCAAGTTCTGGTTGTTTCTAGTTTCATAGAAATATACTGGATCTGTGGATGTATAAAATTAATAAGCTAAAATATTCATTTATTATGACAAGCTGTTATGGCTTTGATCGTGATTTTAATCTATTGCTCACTCGCGGATTAGAACATAGAATTTTCTGCAAGCATGGACATCCTTCCAAAAAAAACTAACGAAGGGGTTTCGGAGAACAGCCATTATGCCATGAAAAGTAACTAAAGAATGTCTTACCATACACATCTAAATTATAAACTTCCTTGTACTGTTTATTTTCGAATTTTGTAACGCAGCGGTATTGACCAGCCAAGTTTTTGGTTGACACAGGGATGTGAAGAGAGAGGCAGTTCGTCTGCTCCTCGGTGAACACTTTTGAATCTGTACCTGGTCTTGTGAAAACAATAATCTTATTTAGGACTTGTCAGCGAAAAGAATAAATGAACAAAATATCCGTAATGCATTTTATGTTTCTATTATCAATCAAACCCAAATCAATTTTTAATTTAATTTTTCTAATAGAATCATTTTATCCTATTGTATAAAAAGATAGGAATTAAAATACACAAATTATTATCGAATAATTATTTGTGTATTTAATTCCTGTCTTTTTTATCTAGCGTGTCTACTAATGTGTACATGTTGTGATTGCCTATGACTGTAAGAGACCTTCTGTTTCTTTGTGATTTACTGTACCATTAAGTATGCTTGTTTAAAATCAAATATCATCACGATGGTCTAATTTATATAGTCATAGTCTTAGTAACTAGTTGAAAATATTAACAAATAGTTTCTAACGGCAGCCTATTTTTTTAAATTAATATAAACGAGTGCTTCACTGCGATTCCACCTCTGCTAAGCAGTGGTGTAATGATTGATGGTGAAGCACACTAGTTTATTAAGAGTCTATTCACTCTAGCCTTACAGATAGCTAAATTAAGTATTAAACATATCGCATACCCCACAATAACTCGGTCGTGAGGATCCCGCCATTGCAAGTTCTTCACTGTGTAACCTGGTTCTTCACAGCAGCACTCCTCATAGAAAGTACTGCCCGTAGTGACAATATTGCTGTTTTCCTGATCCTTTTGGAAACAGGCTGAACAATCTGAAACAAAACAAAAATGGTTTAAAGTAATAATAATCTTGTATGATTGTGAAATATAATACCGCGGTTAATGTTGACAATAGAGACTCCCCGACTAATAGACATCATAAATTGAAAGGTAACCTTTTACAGAAATTCTTATCACGCTAAAACACATGGATCATTCTAGTCACACTAGATACACAGGTTGCACTAGTCGCTCTAGTCACATTAATCACAGTAGTCACACTAGCTACATTAGTCATACTAGTCACATTAATCACAGTAGTCACACTAGTCGCAATAGTCACATTAGGTGACTACATTTGGATACATACGGTTTTCAGGAACAGACAAAGTGATTCATAGAGAAGTTTAAATATATGATTTATATATTTCGTGTATATTATATTCCCAATATTATCAATGTTTCTTGAAAAAAATATTATTAGTTCCAAAAACATTTTTTCATTTATAATATATTTTTAAGAGGTTTTATAATCATTGTAACTAAACCAAAGAGAAAACAAGCTGTTTATCAAATCAAATCCACATATCTACCAATTAAAAACACACAATAAAACTTCATATTAAAAAGAACTGTACTTATAGTTGACGAGGTAGATTGGTCGCGCTTTCTCATGGCGCATGGCGTAGCTTATTTAACTTTGGCAAAAGTCAGTCGTCGGGAAAGATCGCAATCCCGCGCTTTCGACGCGTAACGTAATATTAAACTTTTATATAAGTTCATTTATCGGATCAGTCGAGTTTGTCGTAAGGCGGGATTAGATCGCAGTTAAATATAATCCACAAAAAACTCACACAAGTTCTGTGTAATGTGAAAAGTTTTATTTCAGATGAAAAAGATGTGAAAGAAGTCAATGATATGCGTGGAAATGATAATACTTGATTTACGATTGCTCATAGACTTGGCAATTATGAGCCATTAGTATAGATTTCAAAGTACCTAGTTTATAGTGGAGATTTTACTTTTTGTGTCCTTGATCCACGCTTGTAATAATTACCGTCATATACCCAGAGTTACTAGGTTCAAACTATCTTTATTTCTTGTCGTTACCATGACAAAAGTCATTCACTAATATTTGCCTAAAACGGTTCTTTTTATGTTGGGCAAAAATCATCCAATGACGAATCCCGCTCTTGGGCGGAGCGGGAAATAGTGTCAGACTCTTATTGACTAAACACCCCACCCAGTTCCTTCTCTGCCCATCGCACTGGGATCAAGCCTTCCTTTCAGAAAGAGACCCTGGGCCCCAGCAGGCTTCGACCCTTTTGCAAAGTCCCTACGTGCCTGAAAGGGTTCGGTTCAGAATCATTTCAATGCTAAGAAAAATGTACCCAAACGTTCAAGGAATAATTACAAAATGTGAATTTTAGTCGGACGAATGTAAGAATTATTTTTATGGGGATGTAAGTCTTAAACGAACCAAAGGTAAAATGTAACTGATGCAATCTATATATATAAAAATCAATTGCTGTTCGTTAGTCTCGCTAAAACTCGAGAACGGCTGAACGGATTTACCTTATCTTGGTCTTGAATTATTCGTGGAGGTCTAGGGAAGGTTTAAAAGGTGAGAAAAATTCGAATAGTAGGGTAGAGTAGGGTAGAGTAGGGTAGAGTAGGGTAGAGTAGGGTAGAGTAGGGTAGAGTAGGGTAGAGTAGGGTAGAGTAGGGTAGAGTAGGGTAGAGTAGGGTAGAGTAGGGTAGAGTAGGGTAGAGTAGGGTAGAGTAGGGTAGAGTAGGGTAGAGTAGGGTAGAGTAGGGTAGAGTAGGGTAGAGTAGGGTAGAGTAGGGTAGAGTAGGGTAGAGTAGGGTAGAGTAGGGTAGAGTAGGGTAGAGTAGGGTAGAGTAGGGTAGAGTAGGGTAGAGTAGGGTAGAGTAGGGTAGAGTAGGGTAGAGTAGGGTAGAGTAGGGTAGAGTAGGGTAGAGTAGGGTAGAGTAGGGTAGAGTAGGGTAGAGTAGGGTAGAGTAGGGTAGAGTAGGGTAGAGTAGGGTAGAGTAAAATAATCTGATGCCGGGAGCGAAGCCGCGGGCAAAAGCTAGTCTCTATATAAAATTAACAAATAATTATACATATGAAAATAGCTTTTACCAGCAGTTTCACCTACGTTAAAATAGTTTTCTCCATATAAATTTACTTTGGACCCTATTTCAGGTGTATTTTAGAAAATTCTTTGTTATTCTTTTTGTATATCATTAAAGGAAACTCTACGTAAAATTTCAGCTTCTTCAGACTTTAGTTTGGGCGTTGATAAGTCAGGAATTTGCCTTTTATATGTAAAGATATATCAGAATTAACAGAATACAAAATAAATACTTTCCTCCGTAAGTCACTGAAGATTTTATTCCCTACTCCAAAAGACACCTTAAGCTTCCCAGAGGTCATTATTTTCGTTACGATATTATTAGGTAGACTCCCCACAGACGACTAATCAGATGAAATTGACATAGCGGCCGAAATTGTGACCAACCTGTGTCTCGACGTAATCAATACCGAAGGCTTAGGGGGAGACGTATTGAAAGACTCTCTCCAAATGTTGCTAACGATGTTATTGGGAGTGTCATTATGGCTATTCACGCAGTATGGCTTGTTAGAAAAAAAAAATACGATAAAAGGCCTCTTCGTTTGGCATTTTTATAGACTTTGACTTGGCCTGTTGTTGTTGTTGTTGTGTTGTTGTTGTTGTTGTTGTTGTGTTGTTGTGTAGTGGTTAGTGACCCTAACTTCTATGCTGGAGATCGTGGGTCCTATCTCCAACCAGAACAATAAGATGAGTACGATCTGTCTGAGTGTAATTTATCTGTGATATGTATATATTCAAAAATATATAAGTATGTTTACACTGGTCTAGTACTCATAACACAAGCTCTGTTTAGCTTGGGACTAGACGGCGTTGTGTAATAGTTATAGAATATTACATTTATTTAGATTTAATCTTTATGAATATATGAAAGTGCTACCTTAATTGCAAAAGTTCCACATTATTCGAGAACAAATCTTATATAGTCTAGATTTCGAGACAAAATGGATATATTATTTTATCATTCAACCGAATATTGAAAAGACAAATGTAGAACCACCCAAGCCAAGAAGGTGCCAACGTAAATCTGTATTGTAATTAATTGCAGCAGACTGTCCAAGGCACATTGCTTTCCCTTGTTCTTCTCCTGTTTTAGTAGTTAATAGAATTTTCAGAAATAAATATCTATTCATCGGAAAATACTAGGGTTTTAAAGTAAAAAAGTCGTCAAGGATTGAATTTATTTTTACATTTATTTTAAGCTGTACTACTAGAACACGCACGTGCTCCCAGATACATTTTATTACCTAAATTTAATTGTAGCATAGCATAGCAAGCAAAGCAACGGCATTATAATGTTCACACTGCTGGGGCTCAGATGTCCTCTTTAGGAGAGAGGATGGACCTTAATCCACCTCGCGAGCCCAGTGCGGGTTGGTGAATGTCACACGTCTTTGAATTTTTGGTTCTAACAATATTGTCCTACACCGTTTTAAGATCAGTGATGATGAAATGAATTTCACAAAGTAATGCGCCTGGCTGGATTTAAACCCACGACCTATAAAGTCGTCAGGACCGTTACGACTCGGCCACTATTGCACTCAATTTTTAAGGCATGCGGCTATATAGGGTGTATAACTCCATCTCTTTTCCTCACTCGCACGATTGACATTTTAACTTGTCATGGTAAGTCCAACCCACTTCACCGGCCACATGAACACATTACACATGGGATTTCCAACAAATTATATCTCGTTAAAAACAATGAAAGTTAATTGCCCTCAACATTAATGACCTACAAACAATGTAAACAAAAACGTTTTGATGGTCCGACTCTTAGCAACGAACATGCTTGCAAAGGAAACATAAAATTTAATTATCCCGTAGTAGATTATAATTTTATAAACAAAACCGCTTTAATTTAGTTTTAAAGGTCAAATAAAGTCAGACTCTAAAATTTGTTTACTAGATATAATTACTTCGACATTAAAACTTTACGAGTATAGTGCTTTACTAAATTTTGGCTAGACTACGATAAACAAACAATTTCAATGTGTCGAAAATTGGCTATATTCCTCCATAAAGTTGAAATACCGATTGCGATTTTAGTTTAGGTGCCTATTGTTTTTTTTTTTTATTATAAGTTTTCCTTTCAATATATTTTAGTCTTGGTGTACAAGAAAGTGTATAATACCTAGAATCTACAAGCAAGAAGGATTCAATTACGAGAAAATCATTAGAGACCGTCTATCGAATGGTCTCAGATTCCATACTGCAGACAAGAGTCTATACAGTTTTAGAAAATAGATGAACAAAACAAGTTATTGAATGTCAATCGATTTCGGCATTAGCGAAGAAGGCAGAAATGTAGAATCATAGACGTTTTCATTTCGAGAGTCGGTTTCGTTCGTTGACAAATTTATAAAATAGTTGTGTTACAATTTGTTACGTCTAGCGATAATGCAACAAAGTTCTATGCCTTTTCCACCTGGTTCTTTCAGTGCTCTTTGCGTTCCAGGGTCGCGTTTCGAAACATTCTGAAAGATTTAACTATTTCTACTTTTTTTTTCCGGTGCGAAAAATCATCGAATGAGAATCCCGCTCCTGGGGCGGAGCGGGAGACAGTGTCAGACTTTTATTGACTAAACGACCCACCGGACCTTCCTGCCTTAGTTCCGGAGCCCCGGTGTTCCACTTTTGCATCAATCCTTGGCCCCAGAAGGCTTCGACCCTGCTGCGCCCCTACTGAACTATATCTAATTAGTAAATTATAATAAACGACCCGCCCCAGCTTTGCACGGGTGCAATAGTGATATTATGCATATAAACCTTCCTCTTGAATGTATTGAAAAAAACGTTGTGTAGTTTTAAAGGTCTAAGCATACATAGGGTCAGACAGCGGGAAACGCATTTTGATTTATGCTATGTAGATAACTACATAAAGCCTTTAGACCGTTTACAAACCATTATGAGATGACATAAGTTAACTATGGAGCAACAAGTACAGTCATATAATTACGCTTCAAGTATCTTATTATGCATTTAACCAGATTACGCGTAGTTTGAAACACAATACACATGCAAACAGATGCAATGAAACAAGATTGTAGATTTTAAGATTAACAACCTTACATCACTTCTAATGTCAACGATGACGGTTTTTATCTCATTTTAACAAAGCAGTGGATGAATAACATAAATTAAGTGTCATATTCTCATGTCTTCCAAGGAATGCAAGGTCGGAATCATTGAAGGCGTTAGAAACTTCAATAAGGAGCAAAAGTTAGCCATTTTTATTCAGCACTTCCCGTTTAGTCGTGACGTCATACGTCCTATTTTTATCGGCTAAAACGTCGGTTAACGAACCAATTAGGCAATTTACATACTATGAGTTAGGTGATGAAAATGGATGCAGGACACTGTTCAAGGAGACTGCTGGATGATAGTAGATTGAAAATTACTTAGTGATAAAAATATAAGTTGATTCGTGCAAAATAGGTTTTTATTCGGTTCGGACACTAAAAAGACATCAAAAGACATCAAAAATCATCAGAAATCTAAAGGAAATTTGACGAATTACGAATGAATAGCGAATAATTGGGAAAGCTAATGATGGAAAGAATTTTGTATTTTTGAATACTTTAGTTACTATAATTGTAAGTCTAGTCAAAGGTGCATTTACGTTAAAAGCAGGACCACTTTGTGTGTTTTCGACCAAACAATTAATTATCCTTATTTTCTCATTCTACCTTGTACACACTAGCAAATAAATTTCGCAATGGCAGACCAAAACAAGGGAAATCGAACGAAAATAATATAAATCCGAAGTTTTCTTCGCTACTCCCCCTACATTATCGGTTCGTTAGTGGAAAAGCATTGGTAACGGGGCAAGCCACTACGATTTAATGTTATTTCTCCCAAGTGTAGGAATTAGCACATGGAAAACATCGGGGGGTGAAGCCCTATCGTTATTTTTATGGTACAAATGGAAAAAACCTATAAAATGTACGAAATATTTTAAATGTGGAGGGTTCTCGTCAAAGTACATAGTTATATTTATCGATACATACGTACCTACTTACTACTACCTATTGCGAGCGACTTCACCCGTGTGAAAATCTCTCTCTCTAAAAAAGATAGGCCTCCTCTCTTCACCTGGGGAAATCCTGTCTTAGTGCTCACCAATTTTATAAAAGAATTTCTCGCTCCTAATCGTATTAGTTTTGGCTGTGCATTGGTATTTCAGTTAAACTAATTTTATTTTTTAATTAATATATATATATATATATATATAAGAAGGGAAATAAGATGTCAACTAGAATTTTGTTTTGTATTGACCGGAATAAAAATCCAGAAGTAAGTTTTATCGTCCACTGAATAAGTATTCACTTAATATTTATTTAATTAGTTTATAAGATAGCCTAATAAATCATAGCAGCTGTATGAAATGTATCTTAAGGATACATTTATCAAACAAAAAAGTTTTTGTTTGTAAAAGTGGTTTCGAAAATCTATTTTTACAAAATAGGTTAAGTTAGATTAGATTTACTTTCTGTCATTTTATTTCTACTTTATTTAATTTATTCAAGTTGGATATGGGTATGTTTAATAAACTTTATACAAATTACAAATAACATCATTAATTATTCAGCAAATAATCGGCTATTCAAATATTAAATTTTTACTACATATCGAAAAATCATTCCATTATTTTAATAGTCGCTTCCCCATCGTGGTAAATCCACATGCATATCATGAAAATTTATGTTTATAGCCACACAAATTTAATATTTTTCCATTTAAATTTTGTACTGTCCAGCATTGATGGTACTTTTTTTAACTACTTTATCTTGGATAAACTACTGGGTTCTACAAGTGGCCCAGTGATAGTAGAAAATTGCAAAAACCCCATGAGAATGTACTTTTGGGATCCGAGACGCAAGTTACGATCAGTATTATTTTTATGTATTCCGAGCGTAAAAAACCGAGACCCCGCTGGATCCATGAGGCGATTAACTGTAATTTCTACCAAAACTAGTTGAGGTACGTTGGATCATGTCAGTACATTTGTGAGATACATGAACAAAGAAAACAATGCCACTAGTTTTTTGGTCTAGATCGAGGGGCCCCGCTGGATAGAAACACATTTAGTGCTTGTTTACGCAGAAGCGGCGCGATGGATGACGCGTCGGGTGTTCATCGTACATTGCAGCAGTGTAGCGCGTCATCGCACGAGCATACATAAACATAACATGTACCTACATAATTATGTTACTTTTTTCGTGTGCAATAAAGTATTATTTTATTCTAAATATAATATGTAATAATATTATTTATTGTCTTAAAAATATACATACAAGGGAAATACATGAGTTATAACAGTTGACCACTGGTACCCAAAGTAAGATTAAACTTGTGGTATGAGTGTCAGGGCTGTCGTAATTAATTGCCACAGATAATTTACGTTAAAGTGTAGTTACGTAGATGTGTCATAGTCTATAGCAATGTACGAAAAACGCCCAACGCGCCACGTCTCCGTAAACCAGCGCTTATACCACGATAGTGGCGTGCCCATCATAATACCTATACCTATTAATTAGTAGTAACTTATCGAAGACAATAAAGCATATTCGACTCGTGGGGGCGATCTCTCGCACCGGGCCTTGGCAGAAGACATGGACCGGGGCGAGGAGGAGCGACAGCTGACAGCTAGCAAAAGAGGAGGCCGACGCCGCCGGGATTCCGATACTGACTTCTGGCCACTGTAGGCGCGGGCTCGGGATGCCAAGCAATTGTTAGCTCGCCGTTCAGTCGTCTCGTGACAGTTCGGACCAAGGCCAGTCGTCGACGGCGTGCACTGTTCCCGCGCGCCTCAAGGAATTGTCAGCAAACCGTAGTGACATTGCAGATGGGTTGAAAACAACTGGGACCATACCGTGTATATGGCAACGTGGGAATGGGGTAGGTTGTTTAGTCAATAAGAGTCTGACACTGTGTCAGGCTCTTCCCAAGGGCCGGATTCGTCATTGGATGATTTTTACCCACCAAAAAAAGCATATTCGACTCATAATTCTAACTACGCATAATCGTATAATTTAGTCGGTTCACCATCGGCACTTGTCGCATTACGTTTGTCGCGTGAAGTATTATTAAAGCGACATAACTATTGTCGCGCCGCGATGTCTTCCAATTAAGCTCTATTATATTGCTGCTATATGCTACACAAGTGTTTGTTTGTAAAACATATTCTATTGTTGTTTGTACTATCGTTTTACTAAAGAGCTGCTTTGTTTTCCGTTTTTTTTTTATTGGGAGAGGAATATATACCCTTACAATTATCGTAACGTAAGTTTGAGATTAATACAGGACAGTTGTACTATTTAGAGCTAGGAGATGTCTCTCTCTCTCTATTCTATCTCTATCCATTATTTTGTTTCATCATCATCATCATCAGCTTTTTTAATTTGTTTGTTGTTGTCTGCTGAGACACAGGCCTCCTCTCTAGGAGACGGAATGGGCCATAATCCACCACGCGAACCCAGTGCGGGTCGGTGAATGTCATATATCTTCGAATTTTTGCTTCTAGGACATGCCGGTTTCCTCACGATGTTTTCCTTCACCGTTTTGAGAGCAGTGGTGATGAAATAAATTACACAAAGTAATGTGACCTTCAACTCGTAAGTCGGGGCCGTTACCACTCGGCCACCACTGCACCTTTCATTCATCTATCCTGATTTTGTTTAGGCATTATAAAATATGCAAGATATACGTTAATACTTCCACATTAGCCTTATGGTATGGTAAAGTGTCTGTTTGAGAACCGATTTTTTTTATAAAATTTATCAAATGAATTGTAGTAAATGCTCTAAATAAATGAAGATCATATAATATTTATGCATATACAAATATTTTCTCTTGAATTAAAAGCATTATAGTAATAATATATTATTTATCCACGAGATACCTAAGTAGGTATTCAGCCAAATGACTAAGTGTCATAATTGTCATGAACACTGATTCATCAGAATAATTTTAGTTTGTTTTTTCATTGAAATAAAACATTTAGACTTCGTTTGTTCTCACCTACATTCGTGCTAATTCCGTTCAGCCGGAAGGGAATACAGCATGACGATACATGATACAATGAATTAAACGTTAAAACGGACATCTGTTGCATTCCATATATTCCATCCATTCACTGATGTAAATAAAAGAATAAAATCCTCTAAATATTATATGGCTGTTTGACATTGAGTGCAGATGCGTGTTAATCACTATCCATCTAAATAAAACCAGAATAGATTATACGTCACGGTTTAGTCCACAAAACAATGTGTGTGGTCGTAATGCCTGGGACACACTAGTCGTCTTATAAAAGCTCTTAAAAAGGGCGTTTATAAGACGGCTGGGGAAAATGGGACCATCACAAGGCTTAAGACGGCGCGCGGTTGACGTGGCGACAGCTACGACCGTAACACGAAACCACAACAGCAAATTTTCTTTTAGGCGTAACATAGGCACCGATTAGCTCGTGAGACTAAGACAGAAGATAGAGATACGAGATCAGAGACAATAAGAGAATCTTTGATACGGGTCAGTAGTACTTAAAAATAATTGTGTTCAAAAAATATGTTTTGATTTTAAAGTAAAACTAAAATACGTGTTTCTTCTAACACAGACAGATAAGCTAATTGAACTGATCCTCTGTTATACAATGCATAACATGACTCCTACAAAAAAGATGTAACTTTACTTGGTGTTTCATAATATTTCACAACGCCATCTAGTCTCAAAAAAGAGCAGAACTAGTACTATGAGTACTAGACAACTATTCTATAATAATTTAAATAGCTTCATTGACTCTAAGATAGGTACACAATGAGTTCTTTTGATTGAGATTATGGCTCGGAACGCTTTCTAAGATACTAATACACTTGTACCTATTTGTTTCGAGTCGTGACTCTGGTCACTGTCACACTAGCAACCGACGCCTTTATTAAGGGCATTGTTCCACGATTCTCATTTCTTTGAGTACCCCTTACGCCTAAATGACAGTATGATCCTAGTCTTAATCGAGATATGAAACAACTAATAATTGGTTGAGCCGAACTCGGTCTAGTTCTAGTTCTGAGCTAGGTATTGGTTATTTGAGTAGTTATACAGTGAGCAAATTAGCTCAATACTCTGTTGTTGTAGCAAATTTAAGTGGAGTCAGCAATTGCTTGCGCGATATTATCGGCGGGATTATTCACACAGTGGATTTTGGCTTTATCAGGGATAGCGTTACGTTATTATAAGATTTCTGAATTGATTACATTGTAATTATGTATCGGGTAATCGATATCCTTTTAATATACAACTCCTGTGAAATTTTGTGTTAATTTCTCAAATTTGTACGTCATCCTTATTACAGGTAATCTGAATATCGACTTCCTTTCTTTCTTGTTGTGCTTTTATATTCTTCATAGTTATAACTGATCTTGCATTATTAACCAACTTAAAAAAAAAGGAGATGATTTTGAACTCATCGGAACGTTTTATTTCTTATCTAAGCTATCCAATTACTCAAAGTCCTGGACCTATTTGGTTTATTTTTTTCGGTAAGATATCTACACTTCACGTCACGTCACTTCACGTCATCAGATCTGATGACAGAAACTTTGAGAAACTCTTCAATTTATAGGCACACTAGTTATGGTCATAATTACATAATATAAAACGTATAAAACGAAGTTGCTTACCGCTGTCCCTATGTATGCTTATATCTTTAAAAGTACGCAACGGATTTTTTTTTAAATTTTTAATAGATAGAGTGAATTAAGAGGAAGGTTTATGTGTATATTACATGCATAAATATTCAATTTCAGTACTCGTATGAAGCTGGAGCAAGTCGCTAGTATTCTATAAGTACCTTGCAGAACACTATTTAGGGTTAAGTAAGAGGCAACACACCCAGAAAGTGAAAAATAAATAGCTAATTTCAAGTATTTTAAGACAATCGTGACTTAGGTTTTCAAAGTCATCTATCAAAACAAACAAACTTTAACTAACACAAGAACTTTTTGTCTTGAGTAGTTAACAACGTATTGTATAAACGAACTCGGTAATAGCATCGTTACATCTAAAACATCTTACAAATGCATAGTTGATTGGTCCATTTGTCTGGTGTCGGCCGCAGGCATGCAAGTCATCAATCTAAGGAGAGAATAAGGAACAATTTAATTTTTATGGGGTATTCGTTTAATAGTATACTGTACTTTAGCTACTTGAATTTTTATTTTGAGATATTTATTCAAATGGTTATCCTCCCATTTCGCCACAAATAAATGACAATGGGCATGGCATATTGCGCGCAGAACAGATGGCCACTGAGGCCGAGAGGTTCTAGAGTGGCAACCACGTACCGGAAGACGTAGCGTTGGAAAGCATTCCACTATGTGGACCGACCACCTGGTCAAGGTTGCTGGAATCCAATGGATGTGAGACGCACAGGATCGGTTGTTGTGGCAACGCTTGGGGGAGGTCTATGTCCAACAGTCAAGTGGACGTCTTTTGGACTGAAATGATGATGAAATTACATTGCATTATGCTGAACTGGACCTGTTTGGCACAGCCGTGAGACATTAATATTGTTAATCTTATTTCTTTTTATTTTTCCCACTATTTTTTTTTGTTTGTTTTTTAATGTTAACTTGAGATTGTAATTATTTATTTTATTGGTAATGCTCATGGAGTGCCACTAACCATGTTTTCTTTTAAATTATTGACTCTGGCGTTGAGTATTTTAAGCTGATTTTTAAATGATCGTCGTTAAGTGATGTCGAATTTGCACGCAGTGAGTTCCAAAAGAATCATATATGTATAACTAAGACGTTGTGTGGTGTTTCTGTAATCTAAAAGTAAAGAAGTATTTTCCATAATTACTTTAAAAACTAGTAGTTTTAGATAATTAGTCAATTTATTTAGTTTTTTAATTTTTGGATTGGCATCCTAAAGTAGGAACTATTTTGTTAATATTTTACAGGTATTTATGTGTAAGTATACCCATGTGATTTTATTTACACAGTCACATATTAAGATTTTTAGAAGTTTCTCCGTTGTGATTTTGTATATTAGATTATGGCGCAGTTTCAAGAAAATTATCGTGAACTATAATATTCTTGAAACTATAACTATGTAATAAAATGAATATAACAAATCGTCCAATGCGCGTTTGCTGCTGTAAGTAATTGGTTGAGTGAGTTTGTAGTCAAAAGCCATTCGAATCATTTTATTGTATTGTATGTTAGTTTCATTTGTGATGTGTCTATAATTGTTTGAAACCTACTTTAATACCTATATGTTATTGTAAAACTAGCTTACGTCAAGGTTTTGGGAACACATTCATTATGCGTACAGCTAAGGAGTGGAATTCTCTGCCGGAGTCTATGTTTCCTGATAGCTACAACCTAAGGGTCTTTAAGTCAAGAAGGAATAGGTTACGTCTAGGCAAGCGTGCGCTATCGTCAGCCATGTCATCGCTTACCATCAGGTGAGACTGTGGTCAAACGTGAACCTATATAGAATAGGGTGCTAATTAAACAGGCTTCTTTTTAATATCATTATTCGCCCCCAAAAATGTATGTTGCCTTCTAAATTACTAAGTCAGCCACAATTAACGAGCATTTAAATAATACTATCATGACCACTAGTTGTCTTCTATGTGAACCACTCTAAATATAACTCAGCACAATAGTTATTTTTAGCATCTAAATTTGTAACATGCATTGTAACAGTAAATTTCTAAAATACTGTTCAATGACTTCAAATAATTTATTTATTTTGCTTCTAATTTTTTAACTCAGTACATTTAAAATGTAACTCATCCCATATTCATTGATCATCAAAAGTTTGCTAAAAATGTCATCAAATATATACTATTGGCCACTAATATTACCAGAAGCTATTAAGGAGAGTCCAAATTAATTTTGAAAAATCAATTTGTTTATTGAATTACCGTCATTTTACGTATAGTAAATACTACAAACGTAAAAAGAATGTAGGTACCTACCTAGAAAAAAAAAGAAATTAAAGCCATAATGGATAATTAACGCAGCTCCCGCTTTAGTTGACCTTCCACTCTTTCTTTTTAATCCCAGTGGTTGTGACTTTGCCTCTATTATGGTGGCGTCACGTATTTCAGTCTTATTGCAAGGCCTATCAAATGCTTGCAGCTGTACTTGCTATAAAAGTCTGGACAATCACAGCAACCAGTAAACCACTCGGTCTGATTGTTCGGTAGTATTACGATCCAAGCTGAAAAAACCCTTTTTTGTATTCTTTAAAACTCCTGAATTTCTTCTCAGCTTGATTAATTTTGAATGAGTTGATGCATGGAATTAAATACGTGGTGCTGGCTGGTGATGAATGCACAACTCTAATTTTGGTATCAGTTTTACATACATGCTAAATTATAATAAATGATGTTTTCTGTCGAAGCTTGAATTATATTTTTTGAGGACAGTGCGTTGAAGCTGTAAAACGTAAAATGGTGACGAGATGTAAAATCCGGGGCCGAGTTAGTAATTTAGGTGGCAATGTATAAATGAGAAGGACAAGTCACAATAATTGACAATCTTTACTTGACGCTTTCTATAGAATATTTAGTTGGCGTTGTAAAAAAGTCGAATTAGTTTATTAGAGGCTATGTTATTTTCCCGTTGCTTAGTTATGAAATTAGAAGTTTAATCCCGTGTCCAATAAATAATTTTGTGGCTAGACTTATAATTTCCCTATAGAATAAAAAAATACAATACAATATACTTGAATCCTATTTGCACCCCAAGGTTATATTTCAATGAATCCGTTCTTGACAAATAGGATTCTATATCTAAAGGTCTAGGCTACGCGTTGATGAGTCAGTGCGTTAGGCCTCTTTTTGTATACACTGACGCATAAATAACAACCCAGTTCAACTATCCAATTTTAGTCGGAAAATTGTATGAGTACCTATGTTCTAAACACATTTCCCATGTCAAGTTTTTGACATGGGGTACGAATTGGACACCTTGCAGGAATATGAATATTTCCTATTTCGCCGGAAGATATGAAAATGAGAAGGAAATATTATGTTTTTAGGAAAAGAGGTTTTGCTTTTGAAGGCATAAAAAATTGTGGCGATCATTCCTTGTATTTATCAACGGTAGGTATTTTCTTGTCCAACATACTACACTCACTCAAGACGAAAGTCTATGATGTGTTACTACTGATAACATATGGCTTTGAAACGTGGTTGCTTACAAGGGGACTCATAAGGAAGACTTAAAGTCATCTAAAAGGCAATGTAAAGGGCTATGCTTAGTATCCTCAAGTGTCTACATAATTAGAGAATAACTTGGATCACTGTTTTTTTTTTTTGTAATAATGATTGCCTTGAGCCAAAAAGTGTAACTATAAAAACTATATTTTTTCTGAGCTTGCCACTGGGTAAAATGCACTAACCGTGTCAAACCAACCTCACACAAAAAAAAAACTCAAATATGTATGTTCAAAAAAGTGACTATCATTATTATGTATAGTAATTTTCCTTAGAAAATATAATACAAGAAAAGCTTAACTCGTGTAGGCTAAGGTTTTCCTTATTGAAATATTTTATTGCATAAAATAAAACGGGAGCTATAGAAATAGTGATTTCCTCTCGACTCAATCAAAATGGCAGTTTATTTTTAGCTTGATATTTATGGACATTAAACGAATGTTTTGATGGCTTAGTCGTTTGAAGTGCAGGAGGGTTTCTACAAAAGGACATAGATAAACAATCATTATTTTGTCTCTCGTAGGCACATATTGTAGTAGTATGGAGTAGCATCAGCCTTATAATGATCCCAGCACTGGAACTCTCAGGCCTCCTCTCTAGGAGAGAGAATGGGCCATAGCCCATTCTCTCTCCTAGAGAGGAGGCCTGAGTTGAAGGTGGCCTGAACCACCACGCAGACTCAGTACGGTTGGTGGATGTCATACGTTTTCGAATTTGTTGGTTCTAAGACATGCCTGTTTCCTCACGATGTTTTCCTTCACGGTTTGGAGGGCAGTGGTGATGAAATAAATTACACAAAGTAGGTAATAGTAGTAAGTAGAAAAGTAGCTTACTTGGAGAAAGTGATTTTTTATGGTAGGTAAAAATCATCCAAAGATGAATCCCGCTCTTGAGCGGAGCGGGAGACAGTGTCAAACTCTTACTGACTAAAAAACCTACCCCATTCCTTCCTTGTCCTATTCCCAGGCCCTTGTGTTACGCTTTCGCATCAACCCTTGGCCCAGGAGAAAGAAGAAAGTCGTGGATCCAAACCCGAACTGGAAAATTACTTCGTGTAATTTATAATTATTATTTCATCACCACTTCGTTAAGCGAAATCCTGGCAAAGGAAAACCGAAAGGGAATCGAAATTATATCCTAGAACTGAAAATTCGAATGTAACATATACCAACCCATACTGGGCCGGCGTGGTATATTACAACCTATTCCCTTTTTTAGAGATGAGGATTGATTTCCAGCAATGGGAACAATATAAAGCTGCCACGCCTCGATTGCCTAGACAGGTGGACAGATGACCTGGACGCGTACAGTGTGATGAACCAGTTTAAGGTGGAAAAAGGTTTCTTGGTTTTGGAAGGAATGCCAACAAATAATAATCCTATTCCAGTCGCCAGCACAAAATCCTAAAATAGGAATACCCGTTAAAATCTAATAGGTCACGTATCATAAGTTTCCTATAAATAGTTGGTCGTCATCTGGTATTAATTAGGGCGTCCATTGTAGCGCACGTAATAGGAGCCTGACGTAATTATAACATTATTATCGAATTAGTAATTTTGCTAATTAGCAAACAAGATTGAAATTTGAAACTTTATGTATTGTTATAGGTACTTTGATCATACGTAGCGAGATAGTGCTCTCGACCGAATACTCCAAGTGCTCGGCTGAGCGATTATCCCTACAACTTGCTTACATCACTGTCTCAGCCGAGCAACATTTTACTGTCTCGTCTTTAGTTAAATACCGTCATTAGAGACACAATAAAAAGTCAATAGATGTGCGAGCATTTAATTGGGTCTTGAGAGTATAAACCACTGGGCAATCAAAATATTCTTAATGAGTGCTACCAAGGCGGCGACGCGACGCTGCAATTAAAGTAGCTACATACTGAGCTCAAACAATATACCATCAAAGACACTTGCGGCTGACCACCGCTAAGATCATTTTTTATTATACTTCAAACAAAAACTTCATAGGGTTTCCTTTGGCGCCGCGCTGCGAGATTGAAGCGATTGTTTTTTTAAGAGATCAAGCAAAAATAACCACAATGGTAAATTTTTATTGTAATGGTAAACAAATGAACTATACATACGAAAACATGGTTAAAATGACTTAATAAGTATCCAAGCGTAAAAATAGTGATAGTATTTTTTTTTAATGATCAGACGAAGTGACCTCAACATCGCCATTGACTTGAAAAATCGTAGTAAGCAGCAGCTTGTCTATTTCCAACATTTTTTTTTTCCTTTAGTAACAACGTTTAGGGCGACTCCGGGAGTTTTTTTTTTACTCAAGAATATGTTCTTCTGAAAGCTTTTTAATATTAGAGTATACGCGAGTCACGATATAACTCAAGGGACAGTATTATTATCAGAATCAATTTTTCTTTAGGTATACGATTGAAATGAAAAAATCTCATCACAATAAAGGTACCCTATATAGTAGAATGGTATATGATACGATTCCTAACCGATTGCAGACATTAATATAATATTCCATTTACAAAGTAGGATTTATTTCGTTTCTGAATCACACTAATATAATAAAGGGGAAAGTTTTGAAGTATGTGTGTGTAAATATATAACTGTTAGGCTAAGATGTCACGAAGCGGTTTTCACCCGCGGCCGCCACGATTACGGGCCCGCAGCTTGTGTAGAATGCAGATATATAGTTGTAAGTTGTAAACTTTTGAGCCCCAAGCGAGCGCCGGTGTACGCACATGTATTGTTCTTAAATGTGTCTGTAATTACGGTAGTCGAAAGAGTAAAGCATATTTCAGGACGCGTTTTACACCCGCGATGATTGCATTGCACCGGCGAGCAACTTGTAGAATCACGTGGGTCGCGGTCACCCGCAGACTCAGCGGGTTGCGCCCGCACGCTCTGCGGTCGGTTGGCGGGCTACCGCAGTGGCTGGCGGGAGGTAGGGGAGAATGTGTATGAAACAGTGACGCGACGGCTGCATAAACGCACAAAACTGCAGCCTGCTTTGTGAGCTCTTAGCCTTAGTCTATCATACTGAAACGACTTTAGGAATTTGGATGAAAATTGGTACAAGGGCAGACCATGGCCTGGATTAGGACATAATAGGTATACTTTTATTTCAGAAGTATTTTCCTTTGTGATTATTCTCGATTTTCTCGCGGATGAAGCCGCAGGCAGAAGGTAGTTTTCAATCATTTCAAAATTGAGTTAGGTTTATGAAAACCTATCTAAGTAGGGACCGACTTAATGAGGTCGTTACTTTTATGCTCAAAAAAGTTTCTTTTTAAGAACGTTTTTGTACAAGAAAATTGATGTAGAAATAATGGTATAGAATTATCGTACACCCACGGCGGGCTATGAAATAAGACTTACAAATTATTTTCTGAATTTAGGTAGGTACTTACATTGTTACCTGGTGATTCAAATAGCAGTCTAGATTAAAAGGAACCAGATAAAAATATAGTCTTTAGAATTACTTTTCTCAAAAAGGGAATATATTTTTACATGATCCCTTTTAATTTCATATTCGACTTCAAAAACTTAGTTACATTTAGTGTTTCTGAGCAAAATTTCGCTAGACTCAAACGTAACCTGACCAAAATCAGATCCGATTACGGTCAGTTTTCTTTATACCAAAGAAACTAAAATATAGAGAGTATTACAACAACACCCAAAACAGTCCTTATTAAATAAGAACAAGGCCACTCTTCTCGACTTGTCTTATATCAGTCAAGAACAGACTTCGTTATTATCCAATTGAATACATTTAGTGAACAATATTAGTCTTCCAGCTTAATAAGGGTAAATCAGGAGTAAGTGTTTGAGTTCAGACCTTTTACTTTCATCGTAAAACTCAAATAAAGGAAGATACATCGGCCTAATAACAAGCGCCGCTTACAAAGTTCCGACAAAATTAAAGTTTAACGAAAAACGTTTTACATGTTCGACTTTTTTATTGAATACTGTTATAGTCGATGAAAGAGAGAATCAGTGAAGCGTGAATTCTGAATTCGATTTTGTATTAAATCAAAATTCCAGTGCCTGATTTGCGTTTTGTTTTTAGAAACAAAACTTGCATGTGTGTGTGGCAATTTGTTTTTTGCTACCTATTTTAAAGATATTTTTAATTATCTTTGTATACTTGGAACGAATGATTCGTTCTATTGTTGCAATCTATATTAAGATTTATCGTATTTTGGGTTGAGGTGTATCATTCGACGTACTGATGTCATGTTTAGGAATAGGTAGTTGGTTTTTAGGATTCCGTAGTCAACAAGGAAACCTTATAGTTTCACCAAGTCTGTTTGTCTGTTTGTTTGTCTGACAGCGGATAATCTCAGCGACCATTAGCACTAGAAAGCTGAAATTTGGTATCAATATGTATATTAACTACGCCGAAAAAGTGCAAAAACAACGTTCCATGCAAGCATTTTTTTTTACATATTTCATCATCCTGAGCGTATCTTCGTTCAAATAAAAATAAAAGAAGATTAAAATAAGTTCAAGTAATCCAAAATTACTACCGGAAATCGAGTTGCTAATTTTTACATAGGCTGCTGGGTTCTGTTACATTGTGAGAAATTTTTGACAGGCGGGAAACTACGGAACCCTATACTGAGCGTGGCCCAACACCCTCTTGGCCGATTTTTATAATAGAACCAGTATTCGAGAATTTGTAAAATCCACAATCCTCGCGAGCTTTTGTTATCCTCTTTGACGAAATAGCTATTTTTGTTTGAAATTCCGACAGTCTTTATCTAAGTATCACAAAAGAGTTGTAGGGGTAACAGAATTTATGAACATTCTTTATTATAGTGTTGATCGAGTTCATCGGATTGTCAATACAAGTTTAGCGTTGTACAACGACCCAGATCATTTTTAATAATAAAGCAAGTTCAAATATAATTATATACTTCTATAGAAATATATAGTAACCGTACAGTACCTTTACAAGGAAAGATTTATATTTTAGTTTGTAATGAATAGATTCTAAGACGACTAAATCAATTTTAAACATTGGATCACCAAGGACACATAAAAGCGTCATTCAAAATAACTTGATCGAAACACCAATGACGTATTTAAAATTCGAATAAAACTTGACAGTTGTTGGTTTTCAAAATCAGGAACAATTATAACAGTTTATCCTGATTTCGACTAGGTATTAAATTTACGTATTAACTCCTCTCCCCTCAAGCGGACGCCGGCGTTCGCGGGTATTACAGCGAACGCCGGCGTTCGTGGGTATTAACGGAAAGTTATTTGTCTATAAAAACTTTTTTTTTACGTTCTTGGATAAATATCAAAATACCCTAAAAAAAAAAACAAATATTGTACGTTAATAGTTTCCGTTAATACCCGCGAACGCCGGCGTTCGCTATAGTACCCGCGAGCGCCGGCGCTCGCTTGGGTGTCAAGGGAAACACTGTAATACAGTCTAATCGGATACGTAATATTTACAATAAATTAATCAAAACTGCGAGTTGAATTTATGGCTTGGTATCGAAGGCATGCCGATGTGTTTCAGCTCTGGTGGTCATAGGGTTAAAAAAGCTTTTACCAGTAGAATGTTACTTTAAAAATGAGTGATTTTTTTACGTGGCTAGTTATGAAATAACTAATTGTTTTAGTAAATAGTACCATAGTAATTTTAAACTCCTAATGTACCAAATTGTATTTATGGTGTACCTACAATAAAGTGTATATCTATCTATCTAATTGCACTCTATTTGTAAAGGAAAAGGAATGTTAGATCTTTACTAATTATAACTCATTTTCTTTTAAAGTTCCTTTTTTAACTCCTTCGAAGTTCAGTCTTGGCAGACGTCGATATTAACTGGCTCCATCAATTTTGCTAACATCTCTTTGAAGCTTGCGTGGAACACAACGTGTTGTCGATCTGGGCTTCTTTATTACCGATTACTGGACGGTCGTTGTATCAAAGCCCGGAACCTGCAAGGCCGGCGTGATAACTATGTATATATTTTTTTTACACGATGCAGGAAAATGTGCTGTCAGAATGATATAAATATATATATTCATATAAAACTGATGACACGTGAATAAATCAGTTAAAAACGATAATGTGGTCTGGAAGCAATTTGATAATACATATGGCAGTGTCTAAGCCAAGTTCGCAAAACAAAAGCGTGACACATCAGCTGTGGGAAATTTTTAGCCCCACTTTAACTTTAAATCTAATCGACCTACATCAGAAATCATCACAGTAAGGATTGGTACTGATCAAATAACAAATTCAGCTACTTTCAAATATTATGTATGGAAAAGATAACTTGTTATTGTTATCATTGGAAATTTTTACTATTTAAAAAACTTCGATCGATCGATCCGATCATTTTTGTGGAAGTAATATTGGTACTACTGCTAGATCTATCTATTCGACAGAATATCAGTTATCTATTATTATAAGTTTCACTTATTTATATCCTATTTTATTATCTTTTATCTAAATCTCACGATTAAGTACCAAAAATGTTTCATTAAGTAAAGAATATTGCGGAATTGGGGATAACTAGGTATTCCTGCTGATAGAAAATAACTCTTCTTCAATCGCAAGGTTTTAAAGAAAATTTATTTCGTCTCAAGTAACAGTACTGAGACATCTAGGTCGTCACATAATGAATTAAAAATTCAAAATCCTACATCGCGATGTACCGCGGTATTTGAGTTCAGAATTCCCTTTTCAACCGAGCTTTGCGGAACTTTACACCACGTTTCGTGCACCTTTTATGTAATATTATTACAATTTCTGTAGGTTAAGTTGGAAAAGTTCGTATTTATTAAATTAACTAGTCAAAGAATTTGTGTACCGACTAAAATAAATATATGTGGCACTGAGATGATGTTTTCCGCATTAGCATAGAGAAGTGCGCATGATCGTCCACGCCTCAATTTTAATGCAATAAAATTGTTTATCGTGGTAAGGTAGAAATTGGCACGCGTTGCATATTAATGCGCATATTAATTCCCACGAGTCGTAAGTGTATTGAAAAACGGCGTTTGATACACGTGCAAATTTGTCACTGCAGACTTTGGCTCCATAACATACTCATCAATGGCTCGTGCGAATTCCGCATTGGCCGGAAAGACAAACATTTTACACTGGTATCAAAATGTACTATTTTGAAACAACAATCGACGTAGTGTCAATTTTTTTTTCCTGACTACATTCCATTTCATATCTAGTCAAGGCTACCAAATTAAATTGCCAAGCATAATACAAAAATTCTTCAATTCAAAAGCTGAAGCACGCGGCCCATTTAGCAGCACCATGACACAAATAATGGGGCTCATAATTTCAGGAATTGATAACGTCACGTTCGTTTAACGAGCTCAACTAGTCGGTGACCGAACGAACGCATCAAATTGTCGCTGATGCGCTCCTAATGTTACGCTGGTAAATATTTTGTTACCGTAACTAACACTTGTAGAACTTGTATTTGAAATATGTGGGGATATTGGAACTTGTCAAAGAAAGTCTTTAGATGAAAAGTAAGAAAAGTATTTTTGTTAAAAATTCAGTAACAAAAAATAATTCAAATTTCTTGAATTCTAAAAAAACTTTAAATCTACAGTAATATATCGGTTATGTAAATTTTCGCCGATGCGCTCTTAACGTTACGCTTGTAAATATTTTGTTACAGTAACTAATACTTGTAGAACTTGTATAGAAATATTTTGGTTATCGGAACTCGTCAAAGAAATTCTCTAGATGAAAGGTATTTTTCCTGGAAATTTAACAACAAAAAAGAAATAAAATTTCTTAATTTCCTGAATTCTAAAAAGCTTTGAGTATTATATACAGTAATATTATGATTCCATAAAGTTACAAACTTTACAGAATCTGTCAGTTTATTTATAAGAAGTAATCTCTAAAACAACTGAAGCAATTTGAAAAAAAAAAATGCATCAATATAAAGCTACATTATTTCTGGGTGATGAGTAATATTTGATTGTTATTAATAAAAAAAGTTACGGCAAAATGTTTCACGTCTATTGAAGTTTCCTACTTCTGGTCGGCTTCTAGCGCCTTTACTAATAGATAGATAAAATAATCCTTCTTATTGATCACGATATAGTACATTTTGATACAAGTGCAGGAAGTTTGTCATTGCGACCGAGGCGAAATTCACACGAGCCGTAGGCGAGTGTGTTATGGAGCCGAGGGCTGCAATGACAAATCTGCACGTGTGTCAAACGACGTTTTTCAATACACTTACGAACATATAACACTTATAATACACTTACTTTCTTTAAAAATTACGACGCATTTTTGTTTATTTCTTACTGAAGAAAAATTTCCAAACTTTCCGTACATTTTAGATTTCGATTGCAGCAAACTATAGTAAAGCACAATATCTGAAGGCAGCGGCTTATTGTCTAAAAAAATCTCTTATATCTTACATTCAACATATTTTTCACAACTACCAATCAATAAGTTACTTATTAGGACTATTATTTATAGACTTTTCCCGCGCTTATCATTTGTAGGATGAAAAAGAAGCAAAGACATCAAAACGCTATACATCCTACTTAATATTAAGAATAGAAATTCAAATATTTTTGAATTTAGAACACAGATAAATGTTAATTTGTTGTTAATAACAAATAATTGCATAAATAATCATGTTTATTTATCGTATTCTGTTAAAAACACGATTTAAATTTTAATTAAATATTAAAACCTCAAAAATCTGCAACTCTATGCTTTAAAAAAAAAAAATTACGCTTGACCGTGACGATAAGGAGGAAAAAAAAGCCCTTGGTATGATAAATGAAACAAAAGCACGTGGGTGATATACGTGACATGTCGAACCTAATTATAGTGCGATAAGTGGCAGTTTTCGAGTAAGTGTATTGAAAAAAGAATTGCAGTAGTAGTTTAAAATCTTGAGCCGCGAGCGAACGCCGGATTCGCAAACTATTGTCTTGCTATTATGTATTCATTCAATTACAGTATTGAAAAGGTTGAAATTCGCAACGGAACTATCGCAAAAAGCAATTTTTTTTACATTTCCATTTGCAACGAATGAACTCAAACACTACAGAAGCGATTTTAAAAATTCTGTCACCAGTAGAGTGCCATTTTATCACAGAGTGACATAGGCTTTAAATTTTCTATTCTCACGCGGTCAAAGCGCGGTAGAAGCTAATCTTTTTATTATTTATTTATTGCCAATTTACACTGACAGTTTACACTACACATATAAATTTAAGGCACATATTAATGGATATAATTTTTTTAAATGGAATATTTTAAAAAATAATTTATATGTTTACTTATGAATAAACGGAAAAATAATTATCATAAAAATAATGTCATAATGAAACGTTACTTATGACATTATTTTTATGATAATTATTTTTTAATTATCATAAAAATAATGTCATAATGAAACGTTGAAAGATGAATTAAAAAAATAATAATAATTTTTTATCACAAACATTATCTCTTTACTGATATGGGTAGATTATTTACACAAAAACAATAAATACATTACTTATACAACTTTTTTTTGTGATTAATATGCTAAATCAGTTTAATTACTAGATACTAATATGTAGCAGGTATATCACATTATTACATTATTTTATGCTTATCACGAAAACATAGCGCTCACTTCACATCACAACTTAAACCGACTTCAAAAATCCAGACTCTTTTCTGAAGTCGTGTGACAGTTACATTACTCCCACTTATCTCGCTATTCCATTATTTCATTTACACTATCTCACTACTCCAGGTGTAAGAGAAAAATATAAACTTTATTACCTAGTTTTACCTTGAATAAAGTAAGTTTGTCACTGAGAAATGGTTTACTTTAGCTCTGAAAGTAGTGTTGCTACTTTGTGTCAGGACTAATAAAACCAGAACTACTTACAATGTTAGCACTTAAAGGTCTGACCTACTTTAGAATTATATCTGCGACTGAAACTGTGGCGTCGTAACGTATTAAGAAAAGTCAGTGAAATCGAATTAAATAGGTAGTTAAAAAGCTATAGAGAGACTGCGATCCTACCTGATGGTAAGCAGAGATGCAATCGTTGATGGTGAGGCACACTAGTTTATTAAGAGCCTATTGACTCTAGCCTTGAAGACACCTAAATTATAATCGGACGGAAAGACTGCAGCCGACAAACTGTTCCAGTTCCTCGATATACGAGGTATAAACGACGAGGCAAAACTCTTTTCAGGACCGTAGATGTCTCAACAACGTAAGGGTGGATATTTTTCTTTGTTATCGGAATAAAAATTCAATAGCCATGTCCACATACAAAGAGTTTCGGATTTGTTCCATTTTCAAATAGCAAGCACTTGTACCGATATCCCGAGACCTTTATTCGGCCTCCAGCTTTTAAAAAACGAACTGGGATTCGTTTACGCCGAAAAAAACGACCTCTTTCTCTTTTTAAACGTTCTGAATGACCCTTCAAATATATCCGACTATTTTTTATCTAGATGAATCGAAAAGAAAGATAAATTATATCTAACATTATTGATTATGCATTAAAATGTTTATTCTAGCTCCCGATTCAGATTGAGTTTCATAGTTCAAACATTGAAATGTTTGATTTTGACGCGAGATTTATTCTATCTAACATAGTCGTATAAACATTAACAAAAATTGTTTATAGAGCTAAATAAATAGCTCTGTTTTTACGTTAGAAGATCAGGTCATAGGAAGTGACTTGTGAGCTCACATCTGGGTGTAGTGATCAAAAGAGATAAGCCTATTTTTAATTTGTACACCTGTGCTGTAACCGTGAAAAAAGTTTAGATTTTAGACAAAAGGATGACGCGTACTTGTATTATTATTGGTGTTTTCATAATTAATCTGTTTTTTCAACGTAGTTGTAGTACTTGTATACCACTAAAAAAACTAATAATAGGGTTAGAGTACGCCAGGCAAGGTATTTAATTTTTATTAGAAAATAAGCTTTATTTTTATATTCGACACTCTAAGAATTACATACAATTGTATAAATATATAAAATTCATAATAACATGAAGTATTTATTAATATGGCTGAAGAATACTCCGTTACAGATACGTAACATAAAAATAAACACCCACGTTTGTAGCCAAGTTTCAATAAAAATCTTTTACCATTTATTAAATTTCCCTGATTCAGGTTTTTGGGTAATATCAAGAAATGTAATATATTTATTCCGTTTTGACACAAAATTCGCGGAAAGCGTTCAAAATGGTTTCGCGTTTGATAGACAGCATGAAAATTGAGTTGCACCAACTTCATAATACTGAACACTGGCACATGCACGCTTTGACAGCCCTATTTTCAGTTGCCTTCGACTTTGTTATTAAATTTGCTGTTCCATATTTGGATTCAAATAAATGGTGGCAGAAAAAAACTTGTATTGACACCTCTAATATGAAGTCTGAAGGTTGAATTTGGTATAAAACGAGCGGTTTATTTTTAGGAAACACTAAAAAACGAACTATCTTAATATTATAATGAGAAGGATAACCTTCAATCATCATTGTATTCATAATTCAAATTAAGAATCTATGAAGATATAATTATGTTGTAAAACTTAATAATAATTATTAAGACTTACGTTTTTAAGCATTTTTAAAGCTCATCTATAAAATGACAAACTGACTGACAGACATATCAACGCACAGTTGAAACTACTGGGACAAAGAGCGAGAAATTTCTTACAAGGTTTCTTTTCATTAAGAGAGGATTTTTCCACATTAACCCCCTTGAAGGAAATGAAATGGAGGTCCAAAGTTTGTTTTTTTAATTAATTTCTAGTAGGTGTAAAACTGTCTTATAAAAAAAAAAAAAAACATTACGAGGCAAGTCTGCAAGTTAAATTAAAAATAATACTCAGTGAAAGTCCTTGTCATCTATCTTATTGAAGTTACTTGACACTCAAAGTGTCGGCCAAGATCATTGTCTATTGATACAATAATTGACCAGCTACTTGTTTATGGAGAGGTACTTCTGCGAAATTGCTTTGACCTTGTGTTTATGTGCACGCAAACTTCTCAACACTAGACATTATTACTTTAAATTGTATACAATAGACACTGCAAATATATACGTACAATTATGTAGGTACAACAAAACTATTAAAAAAAAAAAGTCGAATAACGTTGATTTGTAAAAGTGTTATTGGCTTCGTCTTCATAATAATAACAAATTATCCCAAAGGAACATAATCCCCGTGAGCCAAGTTTAATTGAAATCGGCTTAGTCGTTTCAGCGTAAAGAAGTAACTAACTTTTATATTTATATAATATCAGTGTGGTTTCCAACAAATAGAAATCATATCATTTATGTACGAGTAAAATACGGAATGTCGACGCACAAACTATCGATGAACGCTAATACGATGCTACAACATCGCGATGCACGTTACAGCGAAAGACCGTCTTTGCGAAGACACTTCACTTCGATGCACGTTACCGCGATAGATCTTCACTGGGATACTACTTGACTTCGATGCACGTTACTGCGAAAGATTTTCACTGCGATACTACTTAAACTTCCAAGCACATTAGTGCATCAAAGTATAAATTACGTTTAATTTAAGCAAAATTATTGTAGGTATGTGGGAAAATCAGTTTTACTACTTTTTTTTCATCATCGTCATCATCATCATTCTACCCTTATCCCATTTTATTTGGGGTCGGTGCAACATGTTTTTTTCTTTCACTCTGTCCTGTCACCCGTCACACTATCAGTAACTCCCTTTTCTTTCATATCACTCCTCACACAATCCATACATCTTTTCTTTGGCCTCCCCCTTCCTCTCCATCCATCTACGTGTAAACTCAAAACTCTTAAGTTTTACTACTTTTTTTTATAACTTAAAAAATTATGCATACCTACGTTAAAATATCCATACCGTATTAGCGTTCCTCGATATTTTGTGCGTCGACATTCCGTATTTTACTCTTCATGTACGTGTACATATACTATAGTATCATTAACAAGTTCGTATATGATTCTTAAAGTTCCACGTACATAGTCTACACAAGATATACAAACTTTTTCTGACAGCGGCGATAGCGTCACCTATGCAAAAATCTAAAATGAATTTATCACTAGGGAATCTTGTTCTGGAAAGAAAAGTATCACTAGCCCTAATTTAGGCTATAATCGATAAGTGTTGAAATAAAAACTGATTTTAATTAACAAATGTGCAGACGGCAACAATTATAATTTTACTGGCTGATCTGGCAAAAGCTGTTTTGCCATATAAATTATTTCATGACAACCTTATCTCCTTATGGTATAAAAAATAGCCTACAACCTATTCTATAGATCTATTTTCGATAGATCTTATCGAAAATATCCACGAAATTGCATAAAAATCAGTAAAGCCGCTTTAGAGTTCATCGTTTTGGAGACTGCGACATGATATTTTTAAACAATACACTACAACTGCTATAGAATGGTGCGGATGACAGCTGTCAGATTCATACAATGTAGCTATCTGTCCTTTTCTCTCTTATTAAAGATAGATATTTTCGTCCAGCTGTCATGTGTCATATATGTAAGAAAAAAAAGAAGAAGACCTTAGCTTGTTATTTGTTATTTTATATTATGATAAACGAAAATTTGCAGTAAAAAACTTATTAGCTTTTAATAATTCAAATAGCTTCCATCCCAAAAGGATTAGAACTTTCCACGATAGGGTTGAATCGCGGTCACAGTAAGTAGGTGTATAGTATCCATGGGCTGATTCGCATTAGCTTGATGGGCTTCCCAATTAAATTGTACTACGTAGCTTTATGTATGGGTATAATACCTAGCTACATTGTATTATAGTTTGATATCGGGGGCGTAGTGCTGAAAATATAAAGTATTAGCTTCTACCAGCACATAAAATATATGTAGCATTAAATAATATTAAGTGTAGTGTAGTATTAAATAATATTTTAGCGCTTGAAAACAAATAAATGCAATTCACAATTGTTATTGCTGTTAAAAATTGTTGTTGGCATTTATTTTATTTTTAAACTTTATTTTTGTACGAGTTCTCAACCTCTGAAATTCGCAGAGCTTAAGTTCAGATTCGCCATGATCCGACCGCCGTACTGTAAATATGTCACTTTATGATAAAGTTTATTTATTTATTTTTAGAATAATTAAAGCATATATAAACATTCAGTAGGATTTGAATTTATAGATAACTAGCTTTTGTCAGCGGCTTCGCCCGCGTACATAAAATATAGCCTATGTCACTCAGGAATAAAGCAGCTTTCTATTATTGCTAAAATTTCTCCAATCGGACCAGTAGTTCCAGAGATTACCTCCTACAAACAAAAAAATAAAAAAACAAACTTTACCTCTTTATTATATTAGTGTAGACAAACAAAAAAACATATTTTTCTCTTCTCTTTATAATATTAATCAGACTCATTACAGTTTCTATATACAACTTACATATATTTTCACTAACACAAAATAAAAAAAAATGTTTGTCGAAACAAAATTGCACTCTGGATTTGTTTGTATCAAAGAAAAAGCTGAAAAGAGGGGTTCTTGGAAATTTGAGTCTACATTAAAAATCGACTCGAAGTTTTAAAAAAAAAATGGTGATTACTAGTTAATTACAGCCGCTTGAAACCTATTAGCTACAGAAAAAGAAAATGCAAATAAGTTCTTAGATACTTCGTTTTTTCGCGATATTTATAGATATGCTTTTTTATATATAATAATTTATTAAATAAATCATAAATTAATGCCTATAGGAATCACTTTATTTTTTGTAAATTTCTATATAATTGATTTGACGTCCCTATATTTGATTTTTTTGTAATTTCTTTTATTGATTTTATATCTTCTATTATTTTTAATATTTTACATTGTTAATTATGTAATGTATTTTTAATAACTTGTTGACTTACTAATAAACTACTAAGACTATCAGAGGCAGCTTATTTTTAATAAAAATATTCCACAGCTTTATAATAGTACCTACTTGGCAACTAGGAAATAAATAAAATGTATTGCAGTATAAAATTATTTCAAGCCGCTTTTATCACGTTAGGGTATAAAAATAGCGTATGAAATGTACTCAGACTTAACGCATCTATGCAAAAAAAAAAATTGTATAATTCAGTCAAGCCGATTCAGTTATTCGGTAACGAACACAAGATTTTTATACTTTAAATAATCATTTACTGTGTCCATTTGTGTACATTCACAATATATATTTAAAAAAAAAAACATAACATCGAAGTAACATTAATTTAATTACAAGTACATTTTGTAACTAAGGTATGACCATTATTAAATATTAAGAGGATCGTTTTCTAATACTGATTATGGCAAAGATAAACCAACCTACCAGTATATCGTGAAGCAATCTGCAAGGACTTGTTTCTTTGCTTAGATTTTGAATATATTAACGGCACAGGTCAACCGGATTACAAAAATAATAGGCATTTGAATATGCAATGATATTTACCGTACAAGTTGCAACTGTACAAGCATTTTTTTAAATTGAAATAGTATTAACAAAATAAAAACATAAATAAAAGTAAAAAACTCACCTTTTAAAAACAATATCACCAAAACAGCATAAAAAACATAATTCTTTTTCATTGTGAAAATATTTTTTTTCCTTTTACGAAACAAAACACAAACAATACAGATAATAAAAGTTCAAGGCTGACACATTCTATTTTCGCGCCTTTTTTATTCAAATGCGTTCGATAAAAAAGTAGTTACGTTCCAAATCAGTGATTGTTTATGGCTCGTGCAGATGCGGGCAAGGTTTGACACGACTGACGTTTGTGCCTCTTTTACTGACACTGTGCTCGGAAATGGGACGTAATGTTGAAGCATAAACATCACGCTTATTTTTAGAGTATTTGAACTGCTGGAATGTCATTCTGTATGGGGTACTACTACTCACCCGAAGATCTTTAAACGGTTAAATTAAAACCTTACGTAACTTTTTAACAAGTGGATTGCTGCATTATCTACTTGTTTCCTTTTTTAAAAAGGCGCTCAAGCCGTTTTTTTTTGTTGTTGTTATCTGTTTAATCGTTTTTCTCCCGTAAATGGGATGATATTTCAAATTTATTATTCTTGTGGTACAATCGCCCTTTTGAAAGTCTAAGGGGGTTCTCATTGCGCACGAAAATGAACAAGCTGTGTGCTCCCCACTTAAATAAATTGTTCCTTGTTACTGAAAAGAACAGCATTAAGACGGCGTATAATGGTTTTTGGAAACCTAAAGGGTAGCATGAAAGTAGCAACGTTGCTTAATCATGTCTGAAATGCGTTCTAATGGATTAATCGCGCTTAAAAGCACCCGAATTGCTGACAAGAAAAGTAATCCCAAACAATAGAACCCCTCTGTAGAAGCTACTTAAAAATAAAATTATGATCGAGTCGTATAGCATAAAAGACTTTTTTTTTAAACAAAACTCCTTTATGAATATTTACTTTGGGACTGAACGCAAAGGAAAACTTTCCTTATTATCCGCATTACTGATTACCAGTAATTCATATGAGTTGTTTATCTTGTTTGAATTAATTGGCAATCGCAATGATAATTTTATTATTTTAATTAGTAATCTACCTACTTCAGCTATAAATTAATAAGTAGGTAAATAATACATAATTATATCAGTGGTGGCCAACCAGTCAATCGCGATCCGCTGATTGAGCTCGGCCGTTAATGTAGTTGATGTTGGCAAAAGTGTTTACTTTTTAGGCAGAGAAAACTATGTCAGGATGCGGCAGATAGCTAGCTATTATCCGAATTCTGTTACTTAGTAGTCTCATAGCTTCTAGCTTGTCTAAAAGAAATCGTACTAATTCGTGGTTCTATAAAATATAGTTCTACAGGTCGCTATTCTTAGTTTAAAAAAAATCTATTAGTCTTTTGAGCTAGATTGTAACAATTTTAATTCAATATTTTTTTCTTAATAGTAAGGAAAACATAATCACAATCACACATCAAATTTTTGATCATATAAATTTTTCTTATTGTTAAGTTTACTCATTCAGTACTTAGTAGTTTTCGGAGAGTCTAGCTAGTCATCATCATCATCCTAGCGGTATTAGTCCCGGTTGCCAACCTTGGCTTTCGCCTCGGTGCCCGGGGTCCGCTTTCCTGCAAGCACGCCTCCACTTCGCTCGGTCTTTTGCGTCCTTGGCCGTAAGCCCATTGGCACGCATATCGTCCCTTACGACGTCGATCCAACGCCTCTTAGGCCTTCCTCGTTTACCGGGTCCCGGCGGAGGCGGCATGTCGAGGCATCTGTTACCCAAGTAGTCTGCCGGTTTTCGTAAAACGTGGCCATACCAACGTAAGCGACCCTCCTGCAGTTTATCCGCTATGTCACGGACCTGAAGGCTGCCCCGGATGCGGGAGTTTTTATTGCGGTCTTTCCGCGACACTCCCGACATCCAGCGCAGCATATTCATTTCCGTGACACGCAGGCTTTGCTTATGCCGCTCAAGTACAGGCCACGCTTCACTGCCATACAAAGAGAGTCTAGCTAGTAAGCTGTAGATTGTGTTTTAAGTTAAGTTACCACTCCCTGACATAGGTAAACTACATAAAAGGGATATCTGCTACCTTTTCCCAAAATTGTAGGACCAATTTCTGATTTGGTCCCTTTTGAGTGTTTGTCCCAACAAATTGCCTAATTGCCTCCATACAAAAACAATCGTCTTAAACCTGGAGCAAACACTGTTAATAACATTCCGAGAAGGGGAACACCGATTATTTCGGAACTCATTGTCCAAACCTTTCTGGGATGCTGTTTTCCTGTTAGAAGGCCATTTTGGTCACCTTTCCCCTTATTGTAGGCAAGCGCCTCAGGCGACCAAACATTTCCATGAGTTCTTTTGTTAAGTATGATTATGTTATGTTTGTGTCTTAGGGTGTTTACACATAGAATTTATTTAGCTAGCTAATACCTACGTATTACAAGGGTTTTCACTCCTGTAATTGTCTATGGTTTTTGCTATAGCTCTTTCGACAATCAAACTGAAAACCGATGCACAAGTTCTTTTGTAATCACTTTTTCTTTATCGTTGCCATATTTTATGTATTAATACACTAGCTTTTGTCAGCGGCTTCGCCGTCGTACATAAAATATAGCCTCACTCAGGAGTAAAGCAGCTTTCTATTGTTGCTATTTTTTTTCCTATCGGACCCGTAGTTCCAGAGATTACCTTCTACAAACAAAAAAACAAACTTTAACTCTTTATTATATTAGTATAGATTATATTTTGTCTATTGACAGGTATATATTACATGATTTTGTATTCAATTTAATTTACCTATCATGACTGCCTTTTATGTGTTACAGGAGTGACGCCCCAAGTTTTGGAGACCGAATCACACGGCATTTTTAGACTATTACTTCAACTGAGTCATTCATTCAATTCTTCGTTATTTCTTAGTTCGTTAGGAAGGATGATGTCGCAAACTCACTACAAAATAATTAGTTCGTTAAGACCGTACGAACTAACTAAATGTTATCAAGGTCAAGGCTTGTATTTTGTCATAACAGATCTCATTTTTTTTTCAGGCATAAAAAACGGAGTCACTTAGTTGCGCTTGAAGATGTTATGTAATCGGTTGCTCTACTTCTTTGTATATTTACCTGGAATAATGCTTTACCCTTATTAGAAAATTAAGTTAAATCCTTGATTCCTGAATTGAAATGTTTACTTAAATGCCTTTAAGCGCCGATTGTACATACGTTTGTGCAATTTGAATGACCTTTTAATATGCAAATTCTTGCAAATAAATATTTTTAATTTGATTTTGATTGTTTTGATTTGAAAAATTCTTAATTGTCGTTTTTTCACACATTTTTACGAAACTTATTTGGCCGTAAATGTTGGTTCTTATATTTTGTTTTTGACGTGACAACGTCTTAAATTAGGTTGCGGCTGGGAGTCACTTATGAAAAAGTGTAACGCTCGGTAACGTTACGATGAGTCACCGAACGAGAGAGAGGCCCGACTGCATGCAATGTTTTAGTAAACAAAATATATTTCTATAGTTAAAATTTGTGCAATTCTTATTTTCATTCAATTCCTTGTTCCTATAGTGCAATTTAATTATATTCATATCAATAAATATTCTACCGAGAAAAAGACGTTGTCACGTAAAATCTTCGCCCGTAAAACCGACTTTACAGGCAACCATTTTTTTTCCTAAAAAAAATCAGTGAATTTTTTTGGTAATTTATATCTTTATTTTAAAAAATATGTTCCCTTGTGTGCGAGGGGTTAAATAATTATTGTTTTAAAAAGAAGTGCTTTTTAGTATATTACATGTTTTATGTGTGTTGCTAAATAAGTAAGTATACACAACTGTGATTTTATTTGACCTTCACATCCCTATTAGGTTCTCAAGACATCCGATATTTATGTGACAGACTTTCAGACTCATGAATAATCCTAAACGATGGCTATTCAAACGATAACATGGGTTCGGATTTAACAAGCTTTCATGACAAGGATCGGAACCGCACTGGTAGATTATGGTACGCCCCCTTTCTCTGAGAGAAGGGATTTTTTTAGCCAGTAGAAATCCTCATAAATATCCTTCGCCTTTCGGGACAGACAGACTCTTATAATACTGACTATGACACAGTATTTTGTAGCTTTACGTGGCCGGGGCCCTGGAGTACAGTTCTTCCTGCTCGTTTGCTTGATACCTGTATGAATGCATGAAGATATCTTACTAATATTATAAATGCGAAAGTTACGATGTTTGGATGTTTGTTACTCAATCACGCCAAAACAGCTAGACGGATCTGGATGAAATTTGGCACAGGCATAGGATACACTCCGGAATAGGACATAGGCTACTTTTTATCCCGGAAACCCCAACCTCAACCCCAATACCACGCGGGCGAAGCCGCGGGCAAAAGCTAGTATAAATTAGAATAGAAATACATTTATTCGAGCCACACACAGTACAACTTCACTCTTTGTAGCCGTCTGTGTCGATCTCGTGACCATGTGTAGCCTTCTGTGGTATACCTATAGCCGCTATTCCTTATTAAAATCTGTCAAAACTGAGCCTTGAACCTTACCTTGACAAGACTTCAAGTTCTCATAACGTATCCCAAACGCCGCCGGGATTCCGATCCTGATTTCTGGCTACAGTAGGCGCGGGCTTGCGGTCGGCAAGCAATGGGTAGCTCGCCTTCCGGTCGTCTAAGTCTCTTAGGTCGCCTTAAGGAGTTGTCAGCAAATGTAGAGGACCGAAGCCTACTGGGGATCCGGTTCAGATTATGAAAGGAAGGTCCGACTCCGGTATGAAGGCTAATAAGGAAAGGGGTGGGTCGTTTAGTCAGTCAGAGTCAGACTAGACACTGTTTCCCGCTCTACCCAAGGGCGGGAGTCGTCATTAGATGATTTTTCTCACCATATAAAAAAGTGCTTATGATATAAGCACATCTTACAACAATATTGGATACTTAGCACTTTCGTGGTCCGTTGAAACAAAAGTATTTCGATTTATGCAATGCTACCTGGAGATTCAGTCGTGGGCAAAGCAGGGGTGGTCAATGGGTCAGAAGTTTTTGGAGTGTTGACCGCATACACGAGGTCGAGCGATGACCTGACAAAGGCCGTGCAAATGTGCTGGATTAATAATTACAAGTCCGATCGATGAGGTGAGGCATACAAATATAGCTGTAAACTTCTTTAGACTGAAATATTGATGATAATGCTGAAGGAGCTAAGGTCTGTAAGTTTCAGTTTGTAGAAATCTACACAATTTCCTGCGGTAATGACTCTTTAAACCCTCATAACCATTTGTAATCTTTTTTTAGGTACTATTAACTAGTGCTTGACTGTAATACCACCCGATGGTAAGTAGTGATGCAATCGTTGATGGTGAGGCGCACTAGTTTATTAAGAGCGTAATCACTCTAGCCTTGAAGACACCTAAATTATAATCGGACGGAAACACCACCAGCAAACTGTTCCAGTCCATCAATGAACGCGGAACAAACGACGAGACAAAACGCTTAGTCCGGGACCGTATCTTACTGAAAAAAACACCACAATTATTTTTATATACGTTCAGTAGATACGACTTTGGAACCATTCCACTCCTACGCCTTAAAATGGTATCATTTCAAAGAAAAAGCAATAATGATGACGATATTAGTCTGTTAAAACAATATTTTAAAAATAGAAATTTCCTTTTTTTTTAATAAACAAAAAGTATATATATTTTTTAAACGCTATTTTTTACGCTAACAACACATACCCTAGTCTTTACAACATAGAGTTTTCTACATTTAGTTTCCCATGTGAATAAAACCTAAGCATACCTTTATCTCCCCATTGTGAGATAAAATCTCTTTGTGAGACGATAGGTGGGACTTCATATGCATTTGCATCGTATAAAGGATCTTACTGATAGGTAAGAATGTAAACATATATGTGTTGAGCAGTATTAAAAATATACAAGTTGGTATTCTCGTTTTACTAGATGTAAAATCTTCCGCCATTTTTTATTAGGCGACACAATATGCCGAGTCAATTTCTCAAATTTTCATTCTGATATCATTTTCCTGAAGATAATATAATTAGGTGTCGTTCTTAAAATTATTTGTTCAACCCTCAGATTTTTTCGAACGCAATCATACATTATTTCATTTAATAGGTGGGTAGTCATCCAATGACTTCAAGCGTTCTACGGTAGAGTTGGAGGGCTTGTCAGACTTCTACTGAGTTCAAGTAGGCATTGATCCTGTGGGGTTACTACGGTTTTGCTAAGGTACATCTTTAGGCGCGCGTGAAACCCTACGCGCTGTTGCCAGCTCGGGCTTGGTCCGGATGATTACTGGACGGCCAGACGGCCAGTTACACATTGTTCGCCGTATCCATGCCTAAAGTCATAACTTCTTTTGAGCTATTTTTAAAGTTTGATTATTAGTTTAATGATACATACACAAGATACACATGCTTTCATATTTAGGTTAAAGCCGTTTATTTTATTGAAGGTACCTATTGGCCCATTTGTATCTACAAACCAGTTTATAAAGCAATTCACTTTAGCTCAACTCCTTGATTAAATTTTAAATCGTCTAGCAGAACTAATATCTATGGTTGACATCTGCTCGTAGTTGCAAGTCTGGTGAGAATGTCAGGAGCAATCACGTTTGTCTGATGCCCCTAACTTTATTACGGGGAAACTTTCTGTAACGGCATCCGTGGTAGGTAATATTGTAGGGGGTCTGTCTATGGGTTCTGATACTTTGTTTATGATCTTTTGAAACAATTTGTGTTCGTAAATTATTGTTCTGTACTTTTCCTTATATTGAGACACTTTAAAGTAATCAGAATTTTCATTATTTAATTTTTAATACAATTGTTTGGAATGTGCATGGGAATATGTCACTCAATCAATCCACATTTGAGTGTTCAAGGATATTTAAGCAGAAAAAATAATTATTAAGATCTCAGAAATAATATACAAGCTACTATAATTCTAATAAAAGGTATCCTTAACTTTAAATTCAAAAAATCTTAGTTCGGTCTTAGTCGTAACTGTAATATTTTAAGTTCTCTTAATTCTCTTAAGCTTGTGTAATAATACACTAGCTTCTGTCGTTTTACAAGTACTCATGTGAAATAAAAAGATTTTGAGTTTGACTTTGATTATATAAGTATTTTATTTTAAATGATTACTTATTTTAAACGATACTATTTATATATTGTATTGTGATTTAGGTTGACTGGTAGAAAATGCCTTGTTGCATTAAGGCCTCTTATGTACCACTACTATACATGAAGATTAAATAATAAAATATATAGTTGAATCTATTACAAGACTTTCGTTGCTAAAATTTTCGTCCCAATCGTCAAAAGTAAAATAGAAAACCAAATTCATCAGTCCCAAGATTTCCGCTTCTACACTATCCTTGAACCCTTAATAAGGAAAGTCGAGTTTGGGCGTTATTCTCACTGAACTTTTAAATTGAATTACTTAGGCTCTTACATTAGGTCTGTGTAAAGCACCTTCACCGAAAATTGCTTCAACCTTAGTTGCCTTTTCAGGTAATACTTAAAAGTATTTATCAAAAGTCCCATAAAGTCGGGTTGCACCTTTTAGTAGCTATAAATAGTTCAGGCTTGCAATTTCCTCTTTCTTAACTCAGTGTTAGAACTGCTGGTGCGAGAAATTGTGTTATGCTGGTTGTTGGCGCCACAATGCCTTGCTCATTCCTGTCTGAAGTCGTTCTTTGTTTCTTTAAACTTTGTACCGTAGCATTATGCTGAACTTTGTCAGACTGCATAAATTTTGTTTTGAAGTATTGAAACTGATTTGTTTTCTTTACTTATCGATTTAACAGTATTTCAAGGAAATTCTTGGTTTAATAGTGTTTGTGCAGAGGTGTAAATCTATACTAATATTATAAAGCTGAAGAGTTTGTTTGTTTGTTTGTTTGTTTGTTTGTTTGTTTGTTTGAACGCGCTAATCTCAGGAACTACTGGTTCGAATTGAAAAATTCTTTTTGTGTTGAATAGATTATTTATCGAGGAAGGCTTTAGGCTATATAACATCACGCTGCGACTAACAGAAGCGAAGAAACAACGGAAAATGTGGAAAAAACGGGGAGAATTATTCAAGTTTGCGGGCTTCCGTTGCGTGCGCTGCCAAAACGGTTTAAGATACCAAAAAAATATGTATCAAAGAATTATTCCTCTTAAAATGATCTAAAAAAATGTCCGCGACAGTATATGTCTATCTTTTAAGATTAACTCACTAGAACCGTTTTTATGGGAATCAAATTTAGCCAATTTTTACCAATTATTTGTTAGAGTTGTATCAACATAACAATATTAATCTTTATCCAAATAAATGTGTTGTTGATTAAGAGTATGTAATTGTAAACAAAATTGTCTTTGACATCATTTAATTTCAATGAACATCTTAAAAGATATTACAATTTTAAAATAACTCCGATGTAAAATTCACACGCGCCGCATGATGTTCAAAACTTGACGCTGCTTGCGGGCGACGCGGAGGGGTTTTTTTATGGTAGGTAAAAAGCATCCAATGACGAATCCCGCTCTTGGGCGGAGCGGGAAACAGTGTCAAACTCTTACTGACTAAACAACCTACCCCGTTCCTCCCTTGCCTTATTCCCAGAGCCCCGGTATAACGCTTTCGCACCAACCATCAGTTGCAGGAGGCTTCGACCATGAAGGGCCCCACAGTTTGCTGACGACACCTTGAGGCGCGCGAGAGCAGTGCACGCCGTCGACGACTTGATCTCGGTCTGGACTGTTACCAGACAACCGGACGGCGAGCTACCCATTGCTCACCGATCGCAAGCCAGCGTTTACGGAGGCCGGACATCGGCGGGATCGCGGCGATGACGGCTACGGCGAGGACGCTGTTGCCTTTGCCTTATGCGGTCGGCCTCCTCCTTTACGAGCATTACTGCTTTGCAGAAGGAGGCGACCGCTTGCCATTCTTCTTCGTTGCGGACCATGGCCTGAACCAAGGCCCCGCGCGAGAGGTCACCGCCGCTGATCACCCCCACGAGGACACGGCGATGCTCTTCTCAAGCGGGGCACACCTCCACCGTGTGCTCCACCGTGTCCTCCGGACTGGCCATACAGTGGCGACCCCCGGGCGTCTCTTCTGCACGAATCCGGCGCAGGAATCTCCTGAACTTCCCATGTCCGCTGAGAACCTGCGTCATGCGGAAGGTGAGGACGCCGTGATAGACATCACGCCTCAAAGAGGGGACTTTCCGCCGAGATTATGGCGTGCCTAAGGGGGTGTAGCTCTATGAAGTACTTTTATTTGAAAGTAATTATGTTCTTTTAAAAACTAAATTGTCTAAAATAATAACAGAAATTAACATGGGCAAAGTCGTGGGTAACAGCTATAATTTATAAAGCTGAGGAGGTTGTTTATAAAAATAAATATGATGCCCAAAATAACTATTCCACGCGGACGAAGTCGCGGGCACAGCTAGTTCAATATAAAAGTAATCGAGTTCCTTGCCGTTTCTTCTCCTAATAAAATGACCAATTGGAACCGAATTCCAGCTTCTGACTTTTTTGTAAGTCCTCATGCAGATGTAAAATTAATGCTTTTGAGCTGGAATGCCAACTAGACAGACAGATAAATATTTATAGGTGTATTTACACAAAAAAAAATAGCACGTTCTAAATTTCAAACTTATCACTAAAAGCGCTGTATTAATTAACAGTTTTGGATAAATTGTACTAGACCAGAGATGGTCTTTTAAAAATGTCTACTCGTTTGAAAATACACAACAATATATTGGTATGTACATATTTTATTTAGACCTTATTATCTGTAGAAGTAACGTTAACTGAAGATTTCAAATATTATATACAACTACTAGATGTTTCTAGTTGAAATTATATTAGAAGGTAAAAGAATATTACGACCTAACAAATAACAACACAGTGAAACACCAACTAGCATAATATTACTGATAAAATAAATTCGCTAAAGAAATTTAATACACATTCTATTTCCCGATAAAATAAGATTTGGATGCGAATTCTGCTTCAGGCTATGCAAGGAATGGCAAGGTAATATTTGTGAAAATATTTATAACATATTCTGTTAGATAACATTGTAATAAAAATAAAAATACATTTATTCTTAGAGATGCCGTCTGCTAGGACTGTTCTCCCACTGTTTATCCACTTGTTAGTTTGTTAGCAATAATTATTATTAACAAGAAGTGCCATCGGAGAATATATTTGGCCAAAACCTAACGAAGTCCGTAAAAGTTGCACAAATAATTGTAGAAACATGTCCTATAATTTACAATCATACCTAAAATAATTAGTCAACAGGATACAGCTTCATCTACAACTGTTTGTCGTTTATAACCAAACAAAGTACCGAAAAATTATAGATTTTAAACACTTATAACACCTTGGTCTCCTTGAGTGTCGTAGGGGTATATGATCCCTCTTTGCTCTACCAGTGAGAGCTGTGTTCCTAACCAGATGATAGCCAATATCGATAACCCACTTACTAATGTACCCAAAGTGTCTACATTTGCACTTTGGAAGAACTGAAAAAAGTTACTGACTGTACTATAAACCTGGCCACCTACTAGGACCAAATCTCTGAGAGAAAAAAAATATCGATTCGAAAAAAGAAGAGTGAATAGTAGCCAAAAGAGAACCCACCATTTTTTTTTTAAGTTTGCCGTTTTCGTGTTTTTTTTTCAAGCTATTTAGTGTCTCATTGCTGGGTTTCCCCAAAGCCTTAGTATTTAGCACTTATAAACTTAATAATAATACCTAAAGGCAATTCGTAATTGATGTTTTATGTAAAACATAAAACATCAATTACGAAAGCTGGCATAAACTTTTTTACGCTAGCAAAGCGAATTACTAAAGAGAAAACCGTCCAAAATCGAAAGCACAAAACACTGTACGTAAAATATAAAGCATTTTCCTCAAAAAACCGTTATTGTTTGCACTCTCATACAATGAGCAAGATTGATTGATACACCGGTGAAAAATAAGCAGAAATGAGTGGTTTCCCCACGGTTTGTGGACCTGGTTGTAACATAAAATAGCTTTTAAATTAAAAGCCGTCTCTGTCCCTAAGGGCTTCGTAACCTCATGGTGTCCCATGGGCCTGTCATGATGTTTGATTTATTGATTTCAAATTCGGAATACAAAATTTTGACCTATATTGTTTTTTTTTTTCTGGGATTGGAACGCGTGTGTACTCGTATGTGATTTGTTTTGAAGAAGATTGGTGTATATTGATGTACCGGTTGGAACTGTGTTGGTAGACTCGATTAACGACAATATTAATTTTTAACAGTGTAAATAGCTGTACCAATTTTTATCTAATGAACATAATTAAGATATTATGGTGGATTGCTCTGTTTTTAAATTCGTGTATTTGATCAATTTTATATATTTTTTAACTTAATTTTAAAGTTGGAATTGATAAAAATATTGAATTTATCTTTGTCATTGCAAATAAGAGAGATTAATTTTATTAGACAAAGATTAATTCTATCAATCAATTTTATTATTTGCATTAATTTTCTGTTTCAATTATTTTCAATTATAATTTTGTTGAATGCGGTTATTACTTGATAGCTTATTGTTTTATGTACATATAAGTCATTTTTACAGTTTAATCATTAATCTAATTTAAAAATATATTTTGATATTGTATTCAATGCAAACTGAAAATTGCTGGTGACCCTAAATAAAAAAATAAATGAAATAGTTTCACTTTTCATTTAATTCGACCTCCGTATTATCAAGCTACCATCAGACAGGCACTTTGTAAACTACTTTTTTTGTCACAAGATCTGAATATTGGTCAAGAACGGTCATTGGCGTGACAATCAAGTTGACAATGAGTGACAAATTACATGGAATTGTCGTCGTGACAAAATAACAGTTTTATACGATTATTAAATTATAATCATTACCTACAGCTGATGTAGGCATTGTCGGGTGAAGTTGAATGCTATGGGAACCTTAAGATTTTAGTAGATATAGGATAATGACGTAGATAAAAACTAAGTTTTACTTGAAGTAACGATAAATGAAGAGGTTTGTCATTGAAACAGTTATTTTAAATATGAAAATAACAGCTGTTAGCGTAAAGAAGCAGACAGTAATTCGTATTATTTTGCAGATAGGTTAAAAAAAAAACACTTTTACTCGTGAATTCTTTTAGCAGTTTAAACTAGATAAGGCTGGTAATTCCTAGCTGCCTTTTTTATTGTTAAACTAATGCTTGGTTGCGATCCCGCGTGATGGTAAACAGTGATGAAATTTTGGTAAAATTGATGGTGAGGCGCACTGGTTTATTAAGAGTCAATTCACTCTAGCCTTGAAGACCCCAAGGCATAATCGAATAAGACAAACGCAGTAGGCAAATTGTTCGAGTCTTTCGATGTGAGCAATAAACGACGAAGCGAAACGCTTAGCCCGAACCGTAGAGGTTTCAACAACATAAGGATGGATACGTCCCGTGCTCAAGGCATTAAAGATTGAACTTAACCAAATCTGGATCAGTTATTAACCTCTTCGCACGGCTTTACACCAAGTCCAAAGTTGCTAGGTGGCATTTTGCAGCACCAGCCCATATGTGCCTCTGTACTCCACACACAATCCAACCTGTGCTTTGTATAACATTAAAAGCTGTCCCGGTGTGCAGTACCGCTAGAATGCCGATTTTCTTAGCAACTACCTTGGCTTTGGACTCAACTTGTCTGAAAAGAAACTCAGAAATAAACAGTGTAGTCAAAGTCTCTTTCTATTCAGCAAAAATGTGAGATCTCGTAGTCTTTACAAGTAAAACTACATCGCATCGGAAGGTAATTCATTGCTTTCGAACCACATAATATGTAATATCTTTACGCAAAATGCCATAAATAAAACACAATACATAATAATCCCATAAATTCAGTATTAAATACATATTTAATCTCCCAAAAGGGCAATTGTGCCTACTTACAATTTATTCCAACTTATTATTTGCGTTGAACAAGCCGCCATGTTCAAATATTGGTGCATCGCCCGAGGGGAGACGCGGCACAGATGGTCTACTTATATTACCACCTTAACGCGGGGAAGTTTAGGAGAAACGTAAATCGGTAATCAATATCTCTGGTATGGCTACATAGTGAAGTATAGTTAGTTGTCTATAGATAGACTTCAGTTGGTTTGTTTGGGTTGAAAAAAAAATTTTATGTAATATAATTCATTTTATATAACTACGTATATCGCTATAATGAATAAATATAATTCATTATGGCGACAATTTAAAACCTATAGGGTTTTAATACCTGTAATTATATATTATCTTGTGTTTATGTTTTTTACCACAAGTTTAATCTTTTTTTAGTTTATGTAATATAAAAGCTTCTGTTCATTTTGTTATTTTTGTGTTTTGAGAGCAGTGGTGGCCGAGTGGTAACGGCCCCGACTTGCGTGTAGTAGGTCGCGGGTTCAAACCCAGTCAGGCGCATTACTTTGTGTAATTTATTTCATCACCACTGCTCTCAAAACGGTGAAGGAAAACATCGTGAGGAAACCGGCATGTCCTAGAACCAAAAATTCGAAGACATGTGACATCCACCAAACCGCACTGGGCTCGCGTGGTGGATTACGGCCCATTCCCTCTCTTAGAGAGGAGGCCTGTGTCCCTGCAGTGGGAACATTAAAAAAAAGGCTGATGATGATGATGATGATGATGTGTGCTTTAGCAAAGAATAAATAATAGTAGGTACAAAGCAAAAACCTTTATGGTTTGAATGACTGTATTTAGGTCAGGACTTGTGTTTATTTTTGTTCAATATTTTATGCTAAATTACAAATAACACTAAATAAAAACTTTATTAAGAAAACAGTATTTTCAAATATTGATGTCAGAAATTTTGGACTCTTGAAGAACATTTCGCTATCTCTTGAACACGCGTAACGAAAAACAGTGACGTCACATTTCAATAAGCATCCTTATTCTGACTTAGGATAATTTTATTCTTTGATAAAAATAAAAAAGGCGATAACCCCATTGAAATTGCTCTATTCGTGTTTAAAATCTAATTTGCAGTAACTTAAATGATTCACCTGAAGAAGTTAGCCAAAGATATATTTTTGGTACTTAGTGTTAAAATCTTCGAGACTCCACTCGGGAATTGAATTAAACTATTTACTTAGGTGAGTTTGAACGGAACCCTCAGTGCGCAAGTCTGAATCGCACTTGCCTAGTTTCTTTTTTAAATTATATATACCGGTGTTTGACTGCGATCCCACCGGATGGTAAGCAGTGATGCAATCATTCATCAATTATTATCAATATATAATCAATTATTAAGAACCTATATTCACGCTAGCCTCGAAGACACCTCAATTTTAATCGAACTGGAAGACCACTGCAGACAAATTACACAAAAAAATACTATTTAACGATTATTATTACTTATCAGGGCAAACAAACTTTTTTTTTGTTGTGAGTCTAAATCAGTGTCAGATTTTTACTGAAAAAAAAACCTACCCCTTCTTAATCGGGAATAAGACCAGGCCAAACATGCTTTTTGTGACGACATAAAATGTTTTAAATGTAAATTAATAAATACTAGCTTTTGTCAGCGGCTTCGCCCGCGTACATAAAATATAGCCTATGTCACTCAGGAGTAAAGCAGCTTTCTATTGTTGCTAATTTTTTTAGAACCGGACCCGTAGTTCCAGAGATTACTTCCTAAAAACAAAAAAATAAACTTTACCTCTTTATTATATTAGTGTAGATAGATTCCAATAACACACTGTTTTAAGGCCCATTTCTTGCCAATTTCCTTCCCCTTATAAAATACACTGAAGATAATATCTATGCTTTAAAGCGCTTTAACTCATTCATTCAGTTTATGGTCCAATCGACAACCTGTGCCAAAGATTACATATCAGAATATTGGTCGTTTAAAAATACATTATCTTCTGAATACAAAATAAGTGGGTAGTTCAAAATTTCCTTCATAATTTTTAAATATTTTGGTTTTGATATAATATAATAATAATATAATTTTCCACAATTATCACACATCGTCGTCTAGTCCTAAGCTAAGCAAAGTTTGTGTTATGGGTACCTACTAGACACTGATAAACATACTTATATATTTCTAAATACATACATTATTATAGATAAATTACACTCAGATACAGAACAAATGATCGTGCTCATCACACTTACATTTGATTTAGTTTGTCATTTGCAATTTATGTATCAGACTAAGAATTGTTAATTTAAGTTACAAATGTTATCCCAGTGTTGTGTTGTGAGAGTCGAGGAAGACTATCCTACCGTGATACAGTCTATATATATATAGAAACAACCAAACAAATATACTCATGTAATATGCAGCAACAATATTACTATGTAAGTTTGGTCGTTTTGTTAAATTGTTTTGATAATAATAAATTAAATTTATCCTGGGTAGAAAACCCACAACCTCCTGCATAGCAATCAGGCTCACAAACCACTAGACTAACAGGCTAGTCAAAAGTATTTATATTGCTTTTGTCAAATATCCCTAACTTACTCTAATAAAAAGGAAGAAGGATCTCAATTGATGTTCATTAAACGTGCCAGTCGATGACCACTACAGTGACCATTCAGAAATAGTAGATCTATTTCGGTCCTTACGCTTGTTTTAGTCAATATTATACCCACTTTTAGGCACCTACCAAGTATTTACTTTATTCCGGTTTTCTAAGAAGGAATTCCGGCACATTAGTAATTTCGCTGAGACTGAATCACATCGAAATTACATTTATTTGTACTACAATAACTCAAATATCTTAATGAAAAATACAGATCATAGTAAAAAAGAATGGAACAAGATTATATAAACTTACCTTTATATTTATTTCTTGATGTACTGAAGTGTTTCCCCGTGTATAGTAAGAGCCATCTTCTGCAGCGCTGACCTCGCGTCCTCCACGGGGAACCTGTTGCTATACTCTAATTCAGCCGCCAGGTCATCATTCAAGAGTTGCATCAGATATTCCATAGACCTCGTACTTCGCACAGCATAGTACAGCTGCTTGGTTATATTGGTTCCATAAAGGTTTTTATGACCCAACTATTAGATACTTCATCACCTTGCCCTTGTCCCATATTACTTTGTGTTTTTTTCAATGTTCGGCTATTTGTAAATCGATCTTTATATAAAAACCAAGTTTTTGATTAGAACTGCGGGCACTACGACGCATCGAAAACACGCATAGAATATTGAAAGTTTAAATTAAACGCAATTATAACTTCCCACTACCGATTTAATTAATCCACAGTTTCCCAAAGTTCCATTAAACTCTCGAGAAATCTATATAGATTAGATGCACTAAGCCCTGCCAGCTCCCAAATTCATTTCATCACTCATTCCGAGCGTATGCACAAATCACTGACGAAGTTACTAGCACAGCTGCGTCGAACATGGCGATATCCATTTCACTACAAGCTGCTTGCTCATATAAAACTAGGAAACTTTACTTTTTCGACTACCCCGAACGTTTACGAACACTTCCGAAAGTTATGCGGAGTTTCATTTTAAATATTGCGGCGGTTCTTCGTTCGAAAGAAATATAAATATAGAGAATGGATTGAGCATGAGCAAATTTGCCCACTCTGAAAAAAGGGATAATAATAACCGTGCAAACATAGCGTGTATATGAAAACTAGACTAAGATTTCCATATTTTCGATGACAAATGGTACTGTTGGCGCTGTGAATTAGCGATTGACTACAGCGGCGTTGTGTGTCAATGGGCTTTAATTTCCGCATATTTCTATGGCCTATATACATTTGTTTCAGGTGTACAAAACACCTAACAAATTTACACATTTGTGAACACATCCTATCCTATTTATTGGAATAATTATTAGTGTGAGTCAAGTTCTAAAAAAAATCTAGCTGTGTATTTAATATGACATAAAAATAAGAAGAGAGTTAAAGATGATCGTGCTTTAGAATTTGGATTAAAACCACTTGCAAGGCCTGTCTCATTTGCTACTACGCGCTACAAAAAAGAGTTTGCCATTGGCTGGTATGTTCGCTTTATCATCTATCTGTAATGTTATAATTGTAATGCTCAGTCCAGTTCTCTGCATATATGAGTGCGACAATTAATGGTATCTTTCGAAAATATCATGGTTGCAACACTACGACAAACATAAAAGAGACTACTTCACAGTTGTCTGTGCCGTTCGCTCAATCAAAATTCTAGAAAAAGACAACACTTGCCGCGCCATTACTTTATCTTTCCCACACTCATTTGCCCGTGCTTTATACCTCCATCAAGGTATAAAGCACGAATGGACGGAGCTTTTATAATCGGAAAAACTCAGTCCATTCTCCAAGATTATAGTAAGAACAATCGGGTATACTTAATACTAGTCAGGGTGTTTGATGTCCGTGTCAAAAGTTTTTAGTTCCGTTTCACTTTGGACGCTATTTGAATACGAAAGGTTTAATATTTATCTGAAACGAGACTGAAGGAATCGGGGAAGACTTCGGTTTAGCTTTGTATTTTTTTCAAAGGAATCTGTCAGGTGATCGAGCTGTAAAATCGGTTTTATCTCCTTTGGTATTCAAGAGAGGTGACTTAAGTATTTTATCTGGTTATATTAAAACCACACCAAATACATATTAAACTAATACATATGAATAAATTGTATCTTATTACTATGTATTAGTTTATTATTTTTTTAAGATTATTATTTGTATCCCGTGGTCTTAGTTGTTGTTTATTTTATATTTAGTAAATAGATACAATTATTGAGAAGTTAAAAATGGAGAATCTGATGGGTACGAGACGCATAGGACAGGTCGATATATCGCGTACTAGAAGACGCAGCATTGAAAGGCTTCCTACAAGAAATACCGATATATTTAAACGCAGATAGATGTAGAAAGGAAACAAAACAATAATTAAAATTAAAAACAAACAATTCAGAAGTCGCGCATAACTTTCAGGGGTTATTTATCAAGCATAGTACACAGTAATATAATACAAAGTATATTCTTAGTGAATGTATATTCATCTCACAGAATTCCATACATTCTGATAGTATCGTCATACCGATGACCTCGCAAGGGTAGAGCTCACAGGAATCCGATAGATGTGAGGCGTGTAGGACCGTTCAGTGTTGTGACATAGGCCTAGGCCTATGTCCAACAATGGACGTCATCATCATCATCAGCCTTTCAATGTTCCCACTGCTGGGACACAGGCCTCCTCTCTAGGAGAGGGAATGGGCCATAATCCACCACGCGGGCCCAGTGCGGATTGGTGGATGTCACATGTCTTCGAATTTTTGGTTCTAGGACATGCCGGTTTCCTCACGATGTTTTCCTTCACCGTTTTGAGAGCATTGGTGATGACAATGAGATGAGAACAATGGCCGTCATTCGGTTGAAATACTTAAAGATAATCAGCCATCCTAAGTTACTAAAAAGTAAATAACAGATTTCATTCTCTTTATTATTTTTTTCTATTTATTCTAGCGAGAGCTTGTGGATGATGAGCAATGGGTAGCTCTCCATCCAATCACCTGGCCAAGCCCAGTCGTCGACGTCACACTGTTCCCGCGCGTTTCAAGAAGTTGTCAGCAAACCTGACAAGGAAGGTTCTGGCCCTGGTGTATAACGTAGGAATGGGATAGGTGGTTTAGTCAGTAAGAGTCTGACACTGTTTCCCACTCTGCCCAAGGGCAAGATTCGTCATTGGATGATGTTTACCTACCATAAAAAAAGCTCTCTGGTGCCCATTTCTAGTAGAGCTAGTTCATTGTCGAACATAAACAAAAACGTGTTAACATATTATTATCCAATAAATAACGATTCAAATCTACGTTAATGCAATATTTAGCTGCTGAAATCTATTCATCGTCAACACAATATGGCAATCTGGGATTGAAATCATCATAATTTTAGCCCATTTACTGTCAAACAGACGATTATTGCAAATATCGGATTATAGATTGCACTGTCATGCGGTTTTATGATATTACTTTGACAAAGGACAACGATTGAAATTCAAATGGAGTTTCAAAGTTTCCTGACCATAACCCACTATAGTTCGTTTTTTAATTCTAGACTATGATTTGACAACTCAGAATGTCATACACTAGAAATACGTTCCCAATTTTCTTGAGTTTTTGACATTTAAAGTTGTCAAATTGTAGTCTAGGATTAAAAAATGAACTATAGGTACTATATTTCTTCTTTATTTTGCGCTTTAGAATCCCGGGTTTCTCTTTCGGAAGCAACCCATAGTCCCATCCGTAGCCCTGGTGGTTCCATATTATTTTGCTGATACCTGTTTGAGGCATACGTGAAACACGGTTCAGGATCCGGAAGGTTATCAGACGACCAGACGGCGAGCTATCTAATACTCGCCGCCCGCAAGCCCAAGCCTACGGTGGTAGCACAAGGGGCAGGCTAGAAAGAAGCCTCGCGAACCAACCGGATGGCTATGACGCTCTATGGAGACATTTCCTGAATCATAATACTGCACTCATATAGTGGATAGCACTCCATAACCTCACGTAGAGAGACAGCCTGAGCCCTATCAGTGGGAATACTATGCTCATATTTAGTAGCAGCTATGAAAAATATTTGGGTGGCCTAATTTATAAGGTGACCCCGCGAAACAATTTAAATTAACCAATTGTATGCGGTGTGGTCTGCTGATCTGAGTGAGGCGGTTTAAATGAAGACCTTGACTTACTGATGTCTGATGCAGAATAGATATTGAAATAATTCTATGTTGTATTTAAAAAAAAAATCAAAGATAACTTTATTTGCAATTTCTATTATATATATAAGGAGAAACTGACTGACTGACATATCAACGCACAGCCAAAACTACTAGGACTAGGAGCGTGAAATTTTGCAAAAGGCTTCCTTTTATGATGTACGCGAACACTGAGAATGGGTTTTTCAAAATTCAGCTTCTAAAGGGATGTAATGGGGGTCTCAAGTTTGTATGGAGAACCCTACTTTCACGCGAGTGAAGCCGCTGGCAGAAGGCTAGTACATAATATTCTTTTAATTAAGATTATTTTAAACTATAAATACTTTTATACCAAACCTAACTGTGTACCGACATATAATACAAAAACACAAAACACACTGCGTCAAAGTACTCCTTCACATCGCTGTCATCCGGAAATGTGCCCAGAAGACTTGCAGCATTGTTTTATTTAGGTACTATTAGTTCTGGTAATCTGAGAAATGAAAATCAACAGATGAACTTTGATAAAAAAACGCATTAGGCATTACAACAAACAACAGTTTAAATCTCAATGGTTTTTACGATCTCATCGTAAAAACCGTTCAAAAAGAAAGCTTTCCCCAAACAAAAGTAAAAACTTATTTTTCCCCCGTTTATTCCTCCGTTTAATTAATCAAAACTCAATTTGTCTAAAACAAAAGCTGGGGTTTTAGTCTAGAATAGTTACTGTAAAAACAGTTTTCTTCAATTATTTCCTAGAAAATGGAAGTAAAACGACACTGATAAATGAGTTTTTTGTGTCTAATTAATTAATTAGAAAGTGCACTCCGATTGAGCAACTCTGAAACTGGGAGTTCCGTCACATTAGGTACCGAACTACTGATGCGAGCATCTAGTAGTAAATGACATTTTTCTCCTTTTTTTTTAAATTTATATACGTGTTGATGTTTTTAGAAATCAGGATTTATAAATAGAACAAAACGTTTTATAAATTTAAATTTTATTCAACGGGACACCCTTGCTCCTTACTTTTACTCTTCCATCTTGCAGTTTTTAGTTTTTTATCTGTCTGTTGATTTAAGCTAATGTCCGAAACGTAACTTAGGCTATTTTATAACAAGTAACTTAAACTATTTTTCTTTTCTTACGGGAGCAGGATTTCAATTTTGATGAAATTTTTATCAAAGCAAAAAAAAATATGTATATAAATATTAATAATCACATCCTGCATGTAAGTATTTACCCAAATTTTAAAAATATAATGTCCAATTAAATTTGATGACTCGAGTTCGTCTTTTGTGTTTCATTAAGCGCATCTATGCGACAGTCATCAATAAACCATCTCGCATCAAATTGTTGTCGTGTTTCCCCATACAGCAATGTAATAAAAATGTAGGAAGTTAGCTTCAATTAATTCCACATTAGTCACGGTGAGGGCCATTCATATTCAATTTGCACATAAGATTAATAGTAGTGCTAATGTATTTTAATAATATATTCTTTTGTAACTGATTGGTTTTTGAATGTCGCAGTAACTAGCAGAATCTTATTTTGATATTTTATTTGTTCGCAAATACTGTTTTCTTTTACGTTCTAGAGTTTTACGTCCTATACTTAAGAATCAAGTAAACTAGAATTAGGTAAACAGTAATTATATTTGCATCCGTACATGGACACACTAATAAAGATTTAGAAAGTCATATTTTCACAAAAATTAAAAATTAATAAAAAACATAATATAACAGCGTGTTAATTTAAGTTTTTCGGGATATTGAATTTATATAAACCCTAAAGCGTATAATTTCACCTGACAGGAAAGTCACCTAACGTGGTTAAATGGTCTTCTAAATGAATGAACAGCTAGTTGACCGATGACCTGGTCTGGGTTGGTGGAATCTGATGGATGCAGGATGCAGAGGACCAGCCTTTGTGGCGGCGCTCGGGATAAGCCTATGTCCAGCAGTAGACGTATTTCGGCTGAAATGTTGATGATGATGATGACTGAACAGCAGCAGAATATTCAATACAATCTACAAGAAATATGCATTATTACTGTCTACATTCAGTATATTACATTTATTGTAACAGAAATACTACCTCAAATACTAACATTCCTAACGACTGAAAATTCTCATGAAAGAATTTTCTTCCCGATTACGAACAAAGAAAATAGAAAATATTATTTAATAGAACTCGAACAGGATGAGGCAGAAAAGCTTTAAGGTACGTAATCTAATTCCTTTGCTTGACTTTTATAAATTGCGCCAGATAACGAGGGAACGATGTTTTTCTTCAATTTTCATTTTATGAGACATGGTTTCCGATATTGCCGGGTCAGAATAATCGTTCGCCATAAAACATGGATCGAGTCTTGTCATGACAAGAGCTACAAGACATGGCGGCCCAAGGTTTTACTTTAAATCATTATTACAACTTGATAGAAAACCTTCCTTGTTGTTAATTTTGTTGTTGATTGATTGATTTTTAAAAGCTTTTATTTTAGTTACATCTGTCCCGATGTTTATAATCAAATCTTGTACCAAAATTAAATTTGATCTACTTCCCGGTTACCGATTGAACTGAAATTTTGCATTTATGTGTCAATCAGATAATAGTGCAAAATTATTATGTCGTGGAGTTGATCTGATGACGAAACCGGAAGGTGATTATAGAAATCCTTTAACTAAACGACACAATCCCATACACTTTGGGCTCTTGTGATTCGTCTTGACGAGTTTTAACTATATAAGTATAAATATACCGGGCTATAACAGCTCTCTATGAAAAATCTATTTACGTTGCAAACTTGTTTTCAACAAACAATCAATAGCTTGCTGTCTAATACTGATATGAAATTTTCATTAGAATAATAAGGTTTATAGGTGTACAGTAAAAAAAAAATTCATGAACATTTGAATGAACATTTTTAACACACAGACCGCCTATCAAAATAAATCTTCTCGTCTGATGTTTAGTCTCTTACTCTCTCTATACGAGATAGACGGACGACGTGGCAATACCGTACTTAGATAAACGTATAGATATATATAAACTCATATCTCTGATAGGTTTCCGACATACTTATTAATATTCCTCACAAGCATACGCGTTGACTGAGAGGCGGGTTACTACAAGTAAGTTGCAGTACCTGACTCATATGCGTCGCTACGCCACGTACAGCTAATTTGTATGAGAAAACGCGGCGTAGCGTACTGAAATTACGTATCGGAAGGAGCTCCAAGCAACGCTACGTTTATATATTGCGTTGCAAGCAAAAAAGGGATACGTGCTGCTTTCGAAGTAGTAGTAGTTAGTTTCCATGTAGAAGATATTGAGGTATTTGTAAAGTAGCTTATAGAAATACATCGACAACTGATAGTAATAGCCTGGCTATCATCATCATCAGCCTTTTTAATGTTAACACTGCAGGGACATAGGCCTCCTTTCTAGGAAAGGGAATTGGCCGTAATCCAACACGCGACACGCAACACGCGGGCCGTTCCCGCGCACCTCAAGGAGTTGTCAGCAAACTGTAGGGGCCCAACGGGGACGAAGACTCCTAGGGCCGAGTGTTAATGCGAAAGCGTTACACCGGGACTCTGGGACAAAGGCAAAGAAGGAACGGGGTAGGTTGTTTAGTCAGTAAGAGCCTGACACTGTTTCCCGCTCCGCCTAAGGACGGGATTCGTCATTCGATGATTTTTACCTACCATAAAAAAACCATGCGGGCCTAGTGCGGGTTGGTGGATGTCACATGCCTTCGAATAGCCTTGCTAAATTTAAATAAAATATCAAAGCATTCTCACTAGCCTGAGGCTGATATACACTACTACAATGTCCTTTTATCCATAAAGTTCAAAAAGTGATATTTCCTTGAACCATTGTGACCAAGTTACAGTTAAATCGCCCGGGTGTCACCAATGAGCGGACCGCCTGGAGGACACGGTGGATCATATTGTAGAAGTGTGCCCTGCTTAGAAGTACGGATGTAAGCTTCACGCAGGCGTACACCAAGACTATGTGCCTTTGAAGCAATAGGTCCATGGACAGTAGGCTTTAGTCTTTTCTCAACTGTCTCTGACAGTTTATTACAATGATCAAACAAAACGTCACGGTAACCGAAGCTTAACCAATACAGTCCCCAATGATTAATACACAACAACCGCCCAAACAAAATATAAACACGGCTTCCCTTCGAGTATCTGCCATTATCATGCCGACTCATCGGAAGTCGACGATAAATCTTAACCGATACGATTTATCTTACAAACTTACATTAACAAGGATTAAGATTTAAATTTATTGACGGTTAAGAAGAGCTGTTGTTGACGAGAATAATTTAAGTTTTGATTACAAACTTTTGATGGTGTCGGTCGAAGTTTTTTTGAGAGTACGATGCAAATCATCATCATTTCATTTTTTTTTTCAGCTTCTTATGTACCAAATTAATACAATATAATAATAATATAATATATTCTACAACTTTCACACAACGCCATCTAGTCCCAAGTTAAGCAGAGCTTGTGTTATGGGTACTAGACAACTGATAAACATAGTTATATATTTCTAAATACATATTATAGACAAATTAAATGGTCTATATAGTGTACGTACAATAAAGATTAAATCTATCTATCGATCATTTCAGCCCAAAGACAAATGTCTCCACAATTAACGCTCTTGTGCATCTAGTATCGATCGGATTCCCGCAACTTTTACCAGGTCATCGGTCCATCTTGTAAGAGGTCTTCAAATGCAAATGCTTTAAAGAAAAGCTTTACATATGGAAGTATTCCGAATCTAGTCCTTATGTCAAATTGAAGTATTCCGAACTCAGTCCCCAACGATAAGGAATACTTATTTCTAAACCAAGTATTGAGCTTAATATACTGATTCAACCAGTTACAGTTGGCTTAAACTCCAGCAAAAATCTAAATCAATTCGAAATATTCTATTTCATGGGTACCTATAAAACACGTCAAAAACTAGAGAGTGGTTCAATTTCCCCGTTTCATATGATGAAAAACTAGAAGCCTAAAATTGCAAAAATACTAACAAATAATAAACTGTTCAATTAGTTGTATTCTGTACCTGTGGAAGTATCTTCTCTATCCTTTTCCGAATTAATTTTATTTCGGGGAAATTTTAAGTTTTCTATAGACTTTGGAAGTTCCAGAAACTTCAAATAATGACTAATCGAAGGCAAAGTAAAGAAAAGTGATCTACTAGTTAGGAAGAAGAGGGCAATGACCTGGTGAGGGTTGAGGGAAGCCATTGTGTGCCGCGACCCAAAGTTTTCTGGGAAGGTCTAATTTTAGCCAGCGCTCTTTTCGTTCAGTGTGGTGTAAAGGTGTAATAAATTAGTTGTTTACTCACTTCGCAAACAAAAGGTTAAACTATTTTTAATTGTTTTATACTAGCTTTTGCCCACGGCTTCGCCCGCGTGGTATTGGAGTTGGGGTTTCCGGGATAATAAGTAGCATATGTCCTATTCCGGAGTGTATGTTATGCCTGTGCCAAATTTCATCCAGATCCGTCCAGCCGTTTTGGCGTGATTGAGTAACAAACATCCAAACATCGTAACTTCTTCGCGAAGCTTGACACATAAGCAGTGTTTTAATTTACCTCATGGATATATTTTTCTACTGGAATAAGAATACTGCACCATGTCTTAATCCAGCTCTTATGTCCATTCGTCATCTTCCTGCCCTTGTCCCGTTTTATTTGGGGTCGGCGCAATATTTTTTTTTCTTCCATTCTATCCTGTCACCCGTCACGCTATCACTAACTCCTCTGTCTTCCATATCACTTCTCACACAATCCATCCATATCTTCTTCCCTCTCCCTTTCCATCCATCCACATTTATACTCATGGCTTTTTTTGTAACATGCGTTTCATCCCTCCTTTTTACATGGCCATACCAAGACAAACGGTTCCCTCTCAACTTTTCAGTCACTGGCGCCACTTTCAAACTTCCTCTAATATACTCATTTCTCACTTTATCCATCCTCGTCACACCACACATCCATCTCAACATTCTCATCTCTGCTACATGCAATCGCTTTTCATCCGTCTTTTTACATGCACACACAAATCTCTTTAGCTTTTATAGTAAACAACTAGCTACCTGGTGAACTTTGTACTGCCTACCAGACGTTGAATGTAGTGATTAACTTTTAGCTAAACTTATAGGAAAGGTACTTTAAATTGAATGATTGAGAGCAATATATACGACAGTTGCTGTAATTTTTCGATGTATGTAATTGGATATTTTTCTATTTATTTTTTTAGTGAATTATTAACTAATAGTTATTATTATTTTAATAGTTATTCTGATATTCGGAGCTTCGTAGATTCGGAAAAAAAATCGATTAGGGCAAATATCATTAAAATCGGTATAACCGTTCTTGAGTTATAAATGCTAGACTAGCTAGACTTTCTAGCTAGTTACACCATTTAAAACAGTTTTATGTAGGTACATAGATTATGTTTAAATATATATGAACATATTTTTTTCCCATTTTTTTTAATGCAAACAAATTATCGTGTGTTAATACAGGCCATCTACAATGTGAGAAATGAAAACTTTTTAGCAAGCAGTAGAGCTAAAGTGTTTGAGTAAAACGTTCACTATAACGGTAATACTCCATCAACAAGATTTCCCAAAGGGTTGAAGGGGTCAGATATAACTTTCAATTTACGTGCCACCAAAAACTACCTCGTCATGGCGAGTTTTCATTTAAAGTTCCTTCACATAGAAGCTACGGTAGACCTTCGTCGTTGAATTTGTAAGCACCATAGACACGACGTTCACGCTACGTCCATGTGACGTGGTTTTAAAATGTAATTTGGAATTATGCTGCCCTAAAAAATGGCCACAATGTTCCAATTTTGAATTGCTCTTTTTTTTTAATGATAGCACTTTTGACATCTTTTGTTATGGCTATTAGACAACTGATAAACATACTTCAATATTTCTACACTACATATTATAGATAAAATACACCCAGACACAGAACAAATGATCGTACTCATCGCATAAACATTTGTCCTGGGTGGGAATCGAACCCACGACCTCAGTCAAGGCCTCTAACTACTAGACCAACAGGCCAGTCAAATAGAATTTTGATGTACTTAAAAAAGTCAAATTGGTACATGAGGTTAAACCCATAGAAATCTAACTAAATAATATAAACATAGCTACAACCCACACAACTTCCCAGGCCTACCCAATCTAAATATAACAGATACTCAAGCTTTCTAAGAAGTGCTTCGCTTACTATTAAAAAAGAAAAATCTTTGCCTTTACAATTTTGTTAAAGAAAATAAGATCGTATAAGAATAAACTAAGTATTTACCAAAGTTAAATAGGTTGGCTTACGTAGAAGTTAGGTCAAAGTCACATGCCTCTGAAAAACAATAATACTAGCAGAGGTACAAGGGCAGCAATATACATACTATTCACCGTTACAGGAGACGCTTACGCCCCGAGCGACTTCCGAGTACCTCCGAGCGAGTTCCTAATACTCCCGAGTGAGTTCCGAGCATCCCCGAGTCCCGAGCTAGCTCCGAGCGTCTCCGAGTAGGCTGTTTAATCAGTAAGAGTCTAACACTATTTCCTGCTTGTGGCGGGATTTGTCATTGGATGATTTTTACCTATCATAAAAAAACCTCGTTTTTCAGATGCATAACGGACGTTAAAAACGTAAGTCGACGACGCAGTGCGCTCTTATCTTACAAAAGAGTAACAGGCTGTGTCTGACTCACATGCGTATCGCGTCTGTATCATGTTAAAAAAACGTGGTGTACACAAGCCCTAATACTTCCTCCTGGTAATCGTGTTCTTGAAATCACTCAAACGGCATAAGTAGATTATGTGTGTCCTTTGAGGAGAGGATCAAAAGGGTTCACTTCAGCTTATGTTTTTTTTACGTTACGTTTATTTTTTGATGTTCAATAGTTTATTATGGGAGGTAGCTTTGGATATCCCAATTATGGCTACTTTTTTTTTGCTTTAGTTTTAGATTTTTCCTGCCTTTGCCTTTAGAATTCTTGTATGTATTTTAATTCTAGAAGGCTTTTTTAGCACGGGTGCAATGCTAATATTAAATATATTATGCATGTATTATACATATAAACCTTCCTCTTAAATCACTCTATCTATTAAAAAAGCTGCATTAAAATCCGTTGCGCAGTTTTGAAGATTTAAGCATACATAGGAACAGACAGACTTTGTTTTATACTATGTAACTAGCTGTGCCCGCGACTTCGTCCGCGTGGAATAGTTATTTTGGGCATCATATTTATTTTTGAAAACAACCTCAGCTTTATAAATTATAGCTGGTACCCACGACTTTGCCCGTATCAATTTCTGTTATTAATTTAGACAATTTAGTTTTTAGGTAAAAGAACATAATTATCTAAAAGTACTTCATAGAGCTACACCCCCCACTTGGGCACGCCATAATCTCGGCGGTAAGTCCCCTCTTTGAGGCGTGGTGGATAGACATCACGCAGGACATGACGCAGGTTCTCACCGGACATGGAAAGTTCAGGAGATTCCTGCGCCGCATTCGTGCGGAAGAGACGCCCGGGTGTCGCCACTGTGTGGCCAGCACTGAGGACACGGTGGAGCACACAGTGGAGGTGTGCCCCGCTTGAGAAGAGTATCGCCGTTTCCTCGTGGGGGTGATCGGCGGCGGCGACCTCTCGTGCCGGGCCTTGGTTCAGGCCATGGTCCGCAGCGAAGAAGAACGGCGAGCGGTCCTGCGAAGCAGTAATGCTCGTAAAGGAGGAGGCCGACCGCATAAGGCAAGGGCAAAAGCGCCCTCGCCGTAGCCGTCGCCGCCGTGATCCCGCCGATATCCGGCCGCCGTAGACGCTGGCTTGCGGACGGTGAGCAATGGGTAGCTCGCCGTCCGGTTGTCTGGTAACAGTCCAGACCGAGACCAAGTCGTCGACGGCGTGCGCTGCAACCGCGCGCCTCAAAATGTTGTCAGCAAACTGTGGGGCCCTTCAGGGTCGAAGCCGAGGGTTGGTGCGAAAGCGTTATACCGGGGCTCTGGAAATAAGGCAAGGGAAGAACGGGGTAGGTTATTTAGTCAGTAAGAGTCTAACACTGTTTCCCGCTCCGCCCAAGAGCGGGATTCGTCATTGGATGATTTTTACCTACCATAAAAAAAACCTCTCCGCGCCGCCCGCAAGCAACCCGCTCCCGCGCCCGCCAGCCAGGCTCAGCGTCATATTTTGCACATCATGCGGCGCGTGTGAATTTTATATCGGAGTTATTTTAAAATTGTAATATCTTCTAAGATGTTCATTGAAAATAAGTGATGTCAAAGACAATTTTGTTCACAATTACATACTCTTAATCAAAAACACATTTATTTGGATAAAGATTAATATTATTATGTTGATACAACTCATTGGTTGCATGCATTAATTTCGGCCAAATTTGATTCCCATAAAAACGGTTCTAGTGAGTTAATCTTAAAAGATAGACATATACTGTCGCGGACATTTTTTTAGATCATTTTAAGAGGAATAATTCTTTCATACATATTTTTTTGGTATCTTCTGCCGTTTTCGCAGCGCACGCAACGGAAGCCCTCAAAGATGAATATTTTTCCCCGTTCTTTCCATATTTTCCATTGTTTCTTCGCTCCTATAAGTCACAGCGTGATGTTATATAGCCTAAAGCCTTTCTCGATAAATGATCTATTCAACACAAAAATAATTTTTAAATTCGAACCAGTAGTTCCTGAGATTAGCGCGTTCAAACAAACAAACAAACTCTTCAGCTTTATAATATTAGTATAGATGATGATGTGGTAAAAAAAATGTGATAGGTATATCAGTATTTAGAGCTTTATTAGTATTACACTTACACTTAATTATATTTACCTATTATTTGTGACTAGTGATTAAAGAATCGTACTCAATCACTTCATGAAATCCTCAATGAGATACTTGGGTATCTTGCGAAACAGTGAAACGTTCATTCATTCATTCTTGGGAAACAGTGTAAATGACAGTTTGTCAGCCACGTACAACCTGTACGTTGGCCACGTACAGGTTGTACGTGGCTTTAAAAGACTAAGAATTAGAATTTACTAATTGTAAAACCGGCGTTTAAAAGACTAAGACATTAGCAGTACTAAGAAAATCATCAGCTCTTATTCCAAGAAGTTGATGTTCCTTCGCTAATAAATTCAATTTTTTTTTATTTCATTCATTGAAGTTACAGTTTCAATTACTATAAAATTTATTAAAAGTAAATTTGGTTTAAAAGATTAAGACATCAGTCTGCTGAAGAAAGAGAATCAGCCATAATTCCAATAAGCTGATGTTAATTTGCAAATAAATTCTAAAACTAATTTTTTGTTGTATAATTTGTAAAACAAAAATGGCATTTAAAAGATTACAATAAGCTGTAGTAGGAAGAGAATCGGCCCTAATTCCAGAAATCTGATGTTGTATTTTACAACACGCCACGAACGGGATACTTAACAGGACATTATTTAATATCAAATTTCCGTAGAGAAATAATATTCTCAAATAATAATATTTGCTATACAAATGATTGATGATCGCTAATTGCAAATTGTTTGCGTCATTGTGACGTCATGATCGCATCGCCCGGCTGATTGCGATCGAATTGCGTAGTGACATTAAAATTACTTATTGAACACATCGTTTTTCACATCGTCGTTGCGACTTAAAGACCTTTTAAATTTTGGATAAATCATTTTTTTATATCAGTCAATGCTAAAGTAGGTAAATATATCGTTTAACCTGTCGACTAACGTAATTACAGAGACATTAAAAGAACACTAGCTGTGCAAACGCCCGCGTTCGCTCCTCAGGGCTCAAAGTTTAAATCATTAATTTATTTCTCTCAGATTTTCTATGCGAGTTTCTAAATTGAGTATTTTGAGTTAAAAACGTTGAATAATACTTAAATGCTTAAACAAGAAATCAGGAATATTTTGCCACTTTTTGTTTCAAATGATAACATAATAGCAAAGTAAAAAGCAGGTAATCACGTGGCTGTTAACTGCTTCACATTTTTTCCGTCAATATTACTATAGATTATGTCATAAAAAAGTGATTTTTAAATAAAATTGTTCTTCAAATCGAAACAATAATATGAAATAAACAAGCATTTTTATCGTTGTTGCATGTGATTACGGTAATGGAAAACTGTTCTACGAACAATTGTTTACGGATGGTCAACATACTTTCTATGCTTAGTCGATTTTCCGTTCTTTGTTGGACTCGGACCAATTCAGTGGCGATTGTTATACGTGCTTCGATTGTTTTAGCAACGGACCTAAAATCGTACCCTGAGGCATTCCGTTACATAGCGAAAGTGAACCAAAATCAATAGAAAGTTGAAAGTGCAAATGTGTACCGTAACCAAGTGATACATATTTCGAAAGCCTCAGGTTAATAAAGGACTTTTGAGGTTACTAATGAAATTTACAAAATCCTTCATCAACTTAGTTACGACCAAAGCGAAAGCTAATGGAAGAACATTTTGTTTCCAACCTCCGGTCGCTGTCGGCTTTTTCCTGAATTAAATCTCGTGACACGTGACTCGAAATCTGCGAAAGCAACAAAAGCGAGGGCCAGGTAATGCCCTGTCCGTACTAATAGACCCTTTTGTTGACACATTAGAAGGGCCACACGTCCCCAAAGGATCATCAAGATTAGCACCAACTTCGACCAGCCCTCTGTTATTTTATAATTTGTAATTTCATAATCTTACCCCAAACTTTAATTGAGATTGTAAGTTTGGAACAAATGTTTGGTTTTTGATTACTTTGTATTTGGCGTGGGAGAAAGTTGTTTAGAAGATTTTCGTTGTTTTTGACTTATTATTATTGAGAATTGTTGAGGTTTTTTGTGTGTAATCCAAATAATTTTAAACAGAAAAAAAAAGATTATTAGAATAGAATAAATGATTTTCATTGAAATAAAAGACTTTAATCGGTTTTTATGAATGTAAAGAAAATAAATGTTTAAACTTCTGTATGGAATTTAAAAGAAATTAGCTTTCAGTAAATTTGTTTTCACTTGATTTCAAATATTATGTCAGCATTTAAGGCTATTATTAACTTAGAGCGACGATAAATATCAAGAATACAGTGTACCGATTTTAGGAAACGTCTGTGACGTCATATGTCACATAAACACGCATAAACAAACCACGTTCGACGTAGGGTTAATAGATTCGTGACATAGATTGCTTCGACTACTTCGTAATAACCAAGTAATCGCTTCGAGCTATTATCGGGTTCTCTCTGATTGCCTTCGCAAACTACGTTTTAAATGTTCCGTGTTTTAAAATTGATTTTCTGCTGCCTTTGCAGAAATGTAATACGAATTGTGTTGTTATTGTTAGGTATGGTTTTATTTATATTGGTTTTAATGTATATTGTAAGGCCTGAAATGTATATTCGCTACGGTTATTATAGCTATAAGTATACATATTAAAACTGTTGTTGTTTTTAATAGAAGATATGTCAGAAATAACGAAATATATAATTTGTACATAATTGACTTTATTATTAACTGCCTCTATACTGACGAAAAGAAAAAATATTGACATGTAAAAGTGTTATTTTAAAACCTACTTACAAAATAAATATCATTTATAACTTAACTAAGTATCGTCAAAGACACTTTCGTCTGACCATCGCTAAGTCCATTTTTGCTTGCACTCGATACGAAATTTTCCTAGGTTTGATTTGGGGGGAAGTAGTTCGTGAACCGAATTCAGCAAAAAATATAATACCAATTAGCATCGCTTTCAAATTGAGCAAGCCAGGCTATTTGACTTTACAATCGCTGAGCGATAGTGAGTTTTCAGAATTTTTTTGGGACATAACACAAATTTACAGTTTTCAGACTTTTTCTGTACTTGTGTTATAAAACCTTGCTTCATACCAAATTTCAAGATTCTAGACCAACCCCTATAAATGTTGATTCTTTTGAGGGGATGAAAAGTATGTTTTTGCGACTTAAAACGCTGACAGACAGATGGACAACAAAGTGATCCTAGCAGGGTACCGATTTTTTCTTCCGAGATATGAGGATGATGTCATAAATTCTGACTTCAGAGCTAGGTATGAATAGTATTAATGTCTGTATTTTAGGAGTCATTTTCTTCTCCCTAAAAACATAGTGCTATATAGAAAACAGCAAAATAATTTGAACACAATAAATTGACAAATATAATGTACTAATAAACAAGCAAAATTTAAATGCGCATGCAAACTTCTAAAGTTGAAATCCATGTAGGTCCTATACCTATTCAAAATGCTATTAAAATACAGGCTGTCACCGTACAATAGCGGGCAAAAATCGATTTAGCCACAGGCAGCCGCCGCGAAAACACTTTTTATGATTTAAAATTTAAATTTCCCTGACAGATAGAACGACATATTTCACCGACAAACTTTTAAATCGTAGTTTAAAAGAAAATTTAACTTTCATTCGTAGTTAAGTTCTATCTTTATCTTTTCTATGGGCGACGTCCAACGGTATAATGAATATGCAAATACTTTTACATAATTATATTTTTAATATTATCTTTTATAAGTAGTAATTAATTAACTGGCTGGTTCTGTTATCGTATGAACGGACAGAGGAAAAAACTTAACATTTTTTTTTTAATTCGTTGAATTGAAGTGATAGAAATTACAATGGCTGAATGACAGGTGGGGCATTGTTCATCAGCTGTTTTCCCTTTGCTGTTAGTTAACTCCAGCTAATTATCAATCAGAATAATTATAGTACATAACGTCTCAAGATTAACCATAAATAAAACTTAAAAAAAACATGACAGACACAAAAAACAAATATCTTTGTTTTCAAGGTAGCTTACTTTTTATATTTTATTGTCTTTTTATTATTTAACTTGTCATGTTAAATAAAATTTACAACAACCTTGATTAAACTTATAAAGAGACTTATCACAATATGTCCGCTGGACTCAATGAAATTGTAATGTTACCACAACCAAACTACAACTTTTGTCCCCAAGGTACAGGTCTACATATTTTGGGGACCACTTTCCAAAAATAACTGATTCTTATAAGGTTTTTTTGTTGTTGTTGTTTTTTTGTAACAACACACAAATAATGTACTGCTGGTTTTTTTACGAGTTTTTAATGTTCAAGTAAAGTCTGGATGGTACTTACAATTCAGAAATATTGCAACAACAATAATTTGCACAGATATTCGAAGTTATTTTTACAGCAATGTCTACGTTACATAATAGGAACGAAACAGGATATTATCAAGTTTTCCTGATTGTACAATTACATTTTTCCCAGGCTCCAGTCGCCATTGAGTGGAAAGCTAATATGATATGTTGGACAGAACAAAAGCCATTGTTACAATTAAACTGGTTTTATTATTACTTTTATTTTGTATTACTATCACTTGGAACTTTACTAATAAGTCTACTTTTATTGTTTTGTCGAGCAATTTCTCTAAGATTATTTTAAATCTGTTTTGTTTAAGAACTCATTGTAAAAGGCAGTTTGGTTAAGTCTTTGAGAGTTTCCTTCTACTTCACTATTTATTATTGTTTCAGTTCCTGCTTAAGCTGCTGCTTTTTATATAGAAGTTGTTCTTTAAAGTAGTTTCGTGCCCTCCTCTGTGAGGGAAATTAAGGAAATTCTCAAGATGTTATCTCTAAGATGTTTCTGTAGTCACGTTGGAATTTAGATTGAAAACTTAAAACACGTTAGCGGCGATTTGTGTGCAAAGTACTAGGAGGTCAGCACACCCGAGGAGATTATAAATGCGGGGTGCAGGGTTGCTAGGCGACGCGAGAGGCGCTGGCGACGCGACGGCGCGACGAGGCGGCGCGACACGTGATGCATCCGACACCCCGGTATATTGTCCGCTCATGCTTCCCTGATAATGATTTTTGATGCTTTTACGGAATTTTCTGATGGCCTGAATAGTGTACTCAATTTATAAAGGCACTTTACATATATCAAAGCGGAAATTTTTCATTTACAAAAATTGTAAGAAAAACTTAACTAAAACGTTGGTGGTTTTTTCAAACTATTTAAGTGTTTTTTTTTTCTGACGTAACAATAAATTAACGGATTTCAGATTTATTCCTTTATTTGTACTGTAAGACCTTGCTTTATGCCCTATTTCAGGATTCTGTATCTACGATAAGTACCCTAGGAATGTTAATTCATAAACGACGAAGACGTTCTTTTTTTTTCGTTAATTTAGAAGTTCGTTTTGTTCACAGCTTCACGGAACCGCAGACTCAAATATATGGTTTTAATTTCAACTCGATATGTCTAAGGGTCTAGACAGACAGATGGGCGGATAATATAGTGATTTTATAAGGGTTCCTTTTTTCGTTTTAAGGTACAGAAGCCTAAAAATGCTAATAGACACATTTCTTGACGTTTAACATTTGCTAGTATATTAGTAAAGTTGACTTCTTATTGAACTGTCACTAAAAAGGTTGATCCTAAGGGTAGGTTAAGGGCTGGTAACACAAATATTTGACCCTTACCCTCATTACCTACTAACTACTTTGATAGGTCTCTTATACAAATAGAAGGAAGTTTGATAGAGGTGTGTCGTTTTATACTGACTATTGTGTAGGTGCGGATGTCTAAATATTCGGTAGGTATTTTCTTTTTGAGGTAGCAAATCATGAAAAGTGGTGGCCGAGTGGTAATGGCTCCGACTTACGAGTTGTATTCAGGTTCAAATCCAGCCAGACGCATTACTTTGTGTAATTTACTACATCACCACTGCTCTCAAAACGACGAAGGTAAACGTCGTGAGGAAATCGGCATCTCCTAGAGCCAAAAATTCGAAGACATGTGCCATCCACCAATCCGCATTGAGCACGCGTGGTTTTTTTTTATGGTAGGTGAAAATCATCGAATGACGAAACCCGCTCTTGGGCGGAGCTTACTGACTAAAAAACCTACCCCGTACCTTCCTTGCCTTATTCCCAGTGCTGCGGTAACAGTTTAACACAAACCGGCAGCTCCAGAAGGTTTCGACCCTGAAAGGCCCTTACAGTTTGCTCCTCCTTGAGGCGCGCAGGAACGATGCGCGCCGTTAACGACTTGGACTCGGTCTGGACAGTTACCAGGCGACTGGAGAGCACGCGTGGTAGATTGTGGTTCTTTCCCTCTCCTACAGAGGAGGCCGGTGTCCCAGCAGTGGAAACATTGAAAAATACTGATGATTATGAATTATGCCATGATTTGTTTCACATTAGAATAGAGTAAGAGTTTTACTGATTTAGACCTACCTGTGTCCTTTAATTTTTTTTTTTCTATTTGAAAATTTACATAGTTCAAATCGCCCATCTATATTCAATAGCTTCGGCCAGCAGGGCAGAGGCGTCGCCCACGTAGGGCATTTTCATACAAATTTTGAATCTCCGTTTAATCCCCTTAGGACTAGAGTTTTGTAAAATCAATTGTTTAAGGAACCTACCTGCCAAATTGTAAAGGTGTTATTTGTAGGTGTTATAGTTTCTGAGATTTTAATGAGTAATGAGTGGTATTTCGCTTAGATTTCCAGTCTTTACATGCTTACCCAAATGTTTATTTACTTACGAATTAAACAACATAATGTGGAGTGTGATATGCAGAATAAAACATTCATAAAAAGAATCAAATATTTAAATGTGTTCAGATTTAAAAGTCAAAATGTGATTCACCCCACTTGTAACTTAATACGATAATGCTTTTAAAATTGATTAAACCATTGATAACTTTTCTATGTGATTTTGGTCGTTTTAATTTCGAATGCATACATTTAAAATATAAATATGAGCTAACAATAGGATTTAATGTATTTATTAAAACACACTATTTGCCCCACATTACGGTTTTCAAAAGGTTAAGCTTATGTTGATGATGATAAAGATGAAGTTAGGATTTTCTTCTTTGTTCGAATTTTAAACAATGTGTTGGTAGGTATCATAGATATATCAAACAGGTAGGTATAATTAAACTTTTTTCTCTACTTGACTATTTTCTCTTTTCTTTGTCTGACTTGCTTGACTGTCTTACCACCGAAAGAATCCTCTCTTACTCAATTTAAGGTGGATTTTTAGTTGTATAAATTATTGGAGAAAAGCCCCAAACCCTCTAACAACTTTGCGCTTGTGAACTAAACTGTCGATCATTCGAGTACCGGAACAAAATATCGATTTCAGTGTAATTTAAGAGCCATTAATGTTAATTTGAATTATTTATAAAGACATGTTTAAAGATTTTTAATTACCTAAGCTAAGTAAGGACTTAAGCTGTCGGAAGCATTTAAATTAATAGTCGTCAAAAACCATTTTGTTTGAAAGAAGATGTTTTTACAAACCCACTCCTTCTTTGCCCCCCTTTTGGGCCCCTGGTGACGTTGTTTAACCCATGGTTTCAGTAGGTTTCGACCCAGCGTCTCTACGGCTTGTTGACTACTCTTTGAGGCGTCCTTGACAACTTGAGCCCGGTCCGGGCGATTACCGGATGGCCGCGCCTACGGTAGCCGGAGATCGCTGCGGCTGCTGGGGCTTGTGAGCCGTTGCCTAAGACGTGCGGCCTACTCTTTTTGGAACCAGTACATTCCATTTCCATTGCCATAAATAAAATTTATTTTCTGGCAAAAGAGACCAAAATCTATAGTCCTTCACTCCAGTGGTGATGGAATTATGAAACTTGGTTTCAGCGAATCTTCTTTACAAAGCGGCCTCTTAACCTAGTCTAGTTTCGTCTGAAAGTAGATTTTGTGAACCCCACCCTCACTATAAACAGAAAACTTAGTCAACACAAACTAACTAACAAATGGATAGATATCGAAATCATGGAATTGATTAATTTACTGAGAAGAAGGTCCAACTCTAGTGAAGACAAAGAAGGGACGAGGTGGGTCATTAAGTCAGTAAGTCTTATACTGTTTCTCGATCCGCTCAAGGGCGGGATTTCTCATTAGATGATTTTTCCTACCATACACAAAAATCCCCGTGCGGATTGGTGGTGTGGTATTCCCTCTCCTAAAGAGGAGGCCTGTGTTCCAGCAGTAGAAACATTAAAAAGGCTGATGATGAAGCAAAAAACAGCAAGGTTGGCGCAGTGATTAAGTGAATGGTTGCGGCGCTCCGTGATTATGGTTCGATTCTCGGACGGAACTTATATTTATATGATAGTTATACCGAGTCTGAGTGTCTTGTGTTTGAGAGTTTGCATGTTGAATGTTACAACAATACAGTATTAATTTCTGGTCCAAGACAACTTTAAAAAAGGAAAGTTATGGAGCGACTTCGGCAGGACTCAGTGAAAGGTGCAGTGACAGCAATTGAAGTGCGGCGTTTAGAAAGTGGCGTTCCAGTACTGCCAGAATTAATATTAATCATCTGGTAGCGAGGTGGGCAGACAGGAAAGAGGAAATATATTTATAGTATTGTAAAATTCATTTGATAAACTATGTATTTATAACGTAATTTCCAACTGTCACATCGTTCTTAATTATGTAATTTATGACAGATGCCATAGACAAAATAGGTCATTTAACTGAGATCAAGGCAACTGTATTCAGCCTAGTGTCTAGGTGCAATACACTCCTTGACACCCAAGCGAGCGCCGGCGCTCGCGGGTACTATAGCGAACGCCGGCGTTCGCGGGTATTAACGGAAACTATTAACGTACAATATTTAATTTTTATCCAAGAACGTAAAAAAAAAGTTTTTATAGACAAATAACTTTCCGTTAATACCCGCGAACGCCGGCGTTCGCTGTAGTACCCGCGAACGCCGGCGTTCGCTTGAGGGGAGAGGAGTTAATACCTGGTTCACACTTAACAGATTGTTGTATTATGTGTGTCTATTTTGGGCAAAAATAAACACTGTTTTCTTTCTTCTTTACTTACTCATGAACACTCCATGTGTTCACTACTCCGTGACAATAAGCAAGAGACACAGGAAGTGGTTTCAGTAACGGGGTGTTAAGCACAGTGATTACGCCACCCAGTTTGCATACAGTGCTGTTACCAACTCAAGTTAGCGAGCTCTTCCAAAAGTTTCCTTCCAAATTGCACTTGGATGTTCCTTCCCGATATACACGCTTGGTAACTGAAAGTTTTTTAAGTGGTTAAATTGGTTTTGAAGGTTCTTCACGTATGGTGAGAAGATAAGTGAAAATCAATAAAAAAATTCATCATCATCATCATTTCAGCCGAAAGACGTCCGCTGCTAGACATAGGCCTCCCCCATATGGCCCCAGCGGCCATCTGTTCTGTGTGCAATGTGTAATTTTTTATAGAATCGCCAAACTTAAATGGTAATGGGCACCTGCCTATTGCCATTTAAGTTTGGCGATTGTATAAAATATGTTTGATAAATTTTTTTTTGGAAAGATTCATCAAACTATCACAGACTAGAATACCTCTGCCCCCCCTAGCCAAGTTACAATTGTTTCGACATTAAGTTTCTGGACACTGTAATGGGTAGCTCGCCGTCCAACCGACCGGGACCAAGTCGTCGACGGCGCATTGTGTTCCACGTGCGCGTCAGCAAAACCGTAGGGATCCAGAAGAGCTGAAACCTACTAGGGCTTTAGTTTTGCAAAAAAGAACCCCAGGGTGTGGAATGAACGTAAAGAAGAAACAGAAAGGGGTTTTAGCCAGTAAAGTAAAAGCCATTTGCTTGAAAGTACATTAGATGATCACCCACCTGAAAAAAAAAAATGTAGTAGTTTCAGCATATAGTCTTAGGTAATCATATTTATTGTCATATCATCAATCAAGTACATTGCTATCATCACAGTTGTTTCGCATTTTCCTGTTTATCATGATTGTTATTGATATCCCGCAGGTCTTCATTCATTTGCGTTATTATATTGGAGCCTTGATGGCCATTAATTTGTTTCCTACGGATGTGCTGTCATTAATGACAGAATATACTCTACTCGAGTATATATTTATTATATAAGGTTTACGATGTTAATAAATAATTTCTTTGACATGTTAAAATGATCACACGTTAGGAAACCGGCATGTCCTAGAACCAAAAATTCCAAGACATGTGACATCCACCAATTCGTACTGGGCCAAACCCAGTCAGACGCATTACTTTGTGTAGGTAATTTATTTCATCACCACTCACAAGTTTTAAGTAATTCTAGATGAAGTAAAAACGTTTTGAAGTTTTCATTGTTAGGAATAATTCGCCTTTTTCTTCCATTTAGCTCGACTCAGACACATCACACAGTGACACAGAGATAAACAAAATTGGAGAACTGGTTTTATATCAAACTCTTTTCGTCCAAGATGCATAAATAATTAATTTTTAAAAATGTCTTGTTTTGTTCACCCTACCCAATTTCCTCGATTTGACAATACGACGTGACGTCACAACGTGGCACTCGATACTTTCTCATTTGGAACGCATTGTAGTCTGTTTGACATACTCCATAATCATAAATTCTGTTTATCAAATTATTCTTGGTTCTAGATATCATCAATTTCAAGACTACCAAATCAATTATAACAGGTAATTCTACCTAATTTACCGACGCGGCGACGGAGAGAAGCATTGAACTAAACATTGTACAAACATAATAATAATAATCAATTATGTAGATATACACAGTATTCGTTCTATTAGACACTGTTTGACTTGTGAGAGGGAGTGTGCCGTAATCCTCCAGGTAGGCGGGTTGAGTGCGGACTTGTAGGAAAAGTTCACATTATCTCCATTGAGAATTCTCAAAGTATTTTTTTTACAACCTTTGGGTATATTAGTTTCACCTGACCGATGTTGGTGATCAAATTTTGTAAATTAAATTTAATCCACTTTCCAGTTACCGCTTGAGCTGAAATTTTGCAAGTATGTATATATCACGTGACAATGCAATATTATGATGATATGGAGCTGATCTGATGAGGAAACTGGAAGGTGAGGAAACTTCACAATAAAACGACACAACCACATCGAGTTTGAGCTCGTATGATTCATCTTGACGAGTACTTTGGTCCTATATGGTAACCAGGTTCTGATAATGGAGCTGGAAGATAGCCATAGGAACTCAATAATTCAACGACATAGACAATCGAATTTGGGCTCGTATGATTCGTTAAACAAGTACTTCATGCTAAATACCAAACAGATCTGATCTGGAGCTGGAGGATCGCCATAGAAACTCAGTAATAAGGAATGGATTTGATGAGTATTAATTATATAGTAGGTATGTATCGTGCTTGTTATAAAAAATATACTGCGAAACGTTTCGAGAAAAGGATGGTACGACCGTGCCCGCTTTGCTCGAGACTAGGCTGCCGCGCCCCCAGACCTCTATTGAATATTGGTTCCCTTTGTCGTTTGATGAACACAATAACTGCATGGTTCTCATATGATTTGACTATTGCGTACCTACTTAGGGTCAAAATCAACAATAAAACTGTTCGCGGTTATCGAAAACAAAAAACTAGACCAACCTACCTAAATAGCCAAGTAAAATTTTTGTACGAGTGATGGAGTCAAGCGCGTCAACGTGGTAAATATTCGCGGCACCTATGTTGCACCAAGACCTTCAATGTGCAATAACAGATTTTTGGGTCCCATCGGATTACGGCAAAGCAGGGGGCTGCGCGTAACTATAGCAACGACGGATGTATTAGTTCAACTTAATTGCTGCATACAATATCCACCTATCGTTTCCTAAAATCGCTTATGTGATTTAACACGAAACGGTCCTAACTATGCTAAGCCTGCAGTTGATCGAATCAATCCGATACGTGACTGACCACTTCCTCGAAGTTAGATTTGCGTAACTCGAATGTCTGTCACAGGTATATGTAATGGTAAATCAATCAATCAATCAAAACGTCTACTCCAGTGTAAAGTCCCTGGTCTTCATTGAAGTAGGACAAAAGTAAAGTAGTAGTAAAATAAAAAAATCAAACTTATTTAAATGCACTAAAAAGAAAAACAAACTTTTTCTTTAAAACTTTTACTTTAAAAATTTATGTCGTTATTACTGAATTTAAAGTGAATCCAAACTCAAGTCGACTATATATCCACTTTCCAGCTCTTTCATCAGATCAGCTCCATATCATCGTAATACTGTATTGTCACGCTATTTACACATGCATGCAAAATATCAGGTCATTCGTTTGACGATATCTGCTTCAAAATTAAGTGGCAAGATTCCAGCGCACATACTTAGCTATAAACATTGTAAGTTAATAAAAATTAAAGGAAAACTTTTATAAATTTTTTGGTGTCAGTTGGATCCTTTTACACGAAGTAACTTCCTTATTTTTAGAGCTAGCTTAGATCTGTTTTCAACAAAATATAAAGCATTTTATTGATTACTAGCGACCCGCCCCAGCTTCGCACGGGTACTGATGTTGAATATATTATGCATGTGTTATACACATAAACCTTCCTCTTGAATCACTCTATCTATTAAAAAAAACGCATCAAAATCCGTTGCGTACTTTTAAAGATATAAGCATACATAGGGTCGAAGCAACTTTGTTTTATACTATGTAATGATTTTGGTATACCTACATAACTCATTTACAACAAAATCGAACTCGGCCACAGATATGTCAAATAAACGTAGAGATATGTAGTCATTGATTACACACTATTAGCCATATTAGAATGATAATGTTTGACTTTGTCATGTAGGTAATTACAAAGTTAATTAAACATTTCGCCCTCGAACAATGACAGCACCCAATTATAACTATTATTAGCTCCATATACCTGTAGCTTTTGGCAATTAATACTGAAACAGTAGGTATTTAATTAGGAGAGGTATATTGACTGTGATCACAGTTATATGTATTTCCGTGAATTCTGGCTAAATGCTACGTTATTGTAAAATAATTAATTGGGAATTATATTGGACCGATGCTCACGTGGGCGCCGACTGATTCGTGCGTAGAGTCGCGTCGCGTGGTGTGGCGTGGCGTGGGTCTACAAATCTAGTTGCCATTATATAATGTGTGGAGACTGACACGCCTAGATCGGCGTACGTGGCGCACGTGGAATATTTTTTTTTTTCGTGATTTTTGGATTGTTCTCATTGTAGGTAAAAGTTGTTCATATTTGTGTGTGCAATGATCCTTTTTAAGGAAAGCCCATCTGTTGCATCAACTTTGTATAATAAATAAATCTTAGTATTATCAATTCTTAAAAACTAAGCAATAAAGCGGATCACAGCTTGAAAAACTTAATCTTTTCTTAAAATAAAAAACTCCAATAGAAACAGGACTGTAATGCATTATGCCTAAATTCAGTCATCATAATTTATTGGTCAAAGTTCAGAACCCTTCATGAAGGCTGCTGTAAAAGACAATATTTCGTAAAAAAAAGAGCAAAAGTATAAGCTCCTCATACATAATTCCTCATTCGTGCTCTCAAGTTTCCAAAGTACTCTACACGGGGGTGTAACACATGTACTTACTTACGTTAACGTATATAGATTGCAATGGTGGCCGTAACTGCAGTGCCCCGGACCATAACAACCTCTGATGAGGCAATAACGGCCGCCGACTGAAAAAATAAAAGCATTTCGTGATTGTCCGCTAGGGGGCTGCACAGTCTCACCACCCGCTGATATATACCCGTCTCTACCCATTTAATTGCGGATTTCCGAACACATTTTTAATGCGAACAAATTCTGAACTCTACGCCTTTGTGATAAGGGTCTCAGAATCTGTCAAATGGCCTGCAGTCTCGTTTAAAACTGTTTCGTGTATTTAGGTTTTAATGCTAGTGTGAAGTTGACATGATTTACAGATTAACCCTCGTCCGGCCGGTGTCCGATAGTCTAGCGTACTAAATCTATGGTCGGGGGTTAATTAATTAAGTTTATTTAAAAGTTTTAGGAGGATGAGTGATGGGTTTATTTTAGTGACTTTTATCTGGTGAAAACTCACAAAGTAACATTAGTAATTTGTTAGCGGTTAGATTAAAGGCAAGGAACGAACGTGTTTCGACACTGCGTTTTTAAACATGGTTGTGTTTTTAAAGAAAGAAGAAGAGGGGTCTCAACGAGTTTTCACAGAAAATGCTTTTAGGTCTGTTCTAGGTGCTATATCATAAAAACAATCAATGAAAACACGTTTGGGCTTTTATCGTTGTCGCATTTTCGAGTCGCTAACTACAGTTTAAAAGTAGCTATAGATTAAAAAGATCGCAAATCCCGACACTAGGATTTATTTCTATATCGTGAGTGCAATTACAAATATATATATATATGTATAAATTTACATACATAAAACATCCAGGCTCAGAATAAGTATCTGTAGGTCATAAAAATATTTAATTCTTGCGGAAATTGAACCCGCGACACACAGCCCATCAGCCAATCTCTCAACCACTGCGCCAAATGTGCCGTTCAAAATATTTCAAATGTTTTAAGAAATCTACTGCAGTGCATGTACATGTAGTGTGTGTGCACAGCATTTCAAGCTTCACATAAACTACATTCTAAAAGCCTTAGTGTGAGGCAAATAAGTTGAACTAGTGCAGTCGTTGCTATGGTTACGTGAAGCCTACTGGAGTAAGAAAAGTAGGGTTGAAGCCTACTGGAGCCAAGGATCTGCTTCTGAAAGAAGGGCTTGGTCCTGGTATGAAATGCAACAAAGGAAATGAAGTGGGTTTTAATTAGTAAAAATACTGAAACACCCTTTTGCCCCGCCCGAGGGCAAATGATTTTTCCACATAAAAAAGACCACCGCCTGTATTATTTTAATTTTTACGATCCATCATTATAATTATCTGGTAGAGATATTGCAGTCAGCGTTAAACCGCCATCGTACCCATAGCTTTTAGTTTATTCATAAGGTGTATTACTCTTTGGTGTACATAGTATCAGCCTGTTCCCACTGTTGGGACTTAGGCCTTATCTCTGTGAGAAGGAATCGACCACACCGGCCCAGTGGTTAGTGGATGTCACATGTCTTTTTTTATGGTGGGTAAAAACCATCCAATGACGAATCCCGCTATTGCGCGGACAAGAAACAGTGTCAGACTCTAACTGACTAAACAACCTACCCCGTTCCTAAGTTGGCTAATTTACCAGGGCCAGAGCCATCCTTTTAAACCCCAACCCTAGAACCAAAATTCGAAGACATCAACTGAAGCCATTCAGTTGATGTCGGTTTCCTCACGATATTTTCCTTCACCGTTTTGGTGTACAATAAAGTTTCAAATTTTATTCTATTCTTTAATATAAACAGTAGTAGTACTGTACCTACAACAGCTGAACAAATTCCAAAGTGCAACAATTTCATTACCTCACATAATATTTGTTTGCTGCATGAGATGAAACTGGAAGTGTTATTAGAAAAGATGTTCTCACTGCATAGTGGGTAATGCAAAGCCACAGTCTCACTTAGATTACATCTTGAAGAGATATGAGCTTGCACAAAACTAAGAGTATAAAATTAGTCTGGGTGTGAAACACAAATGTATCAGTATGTTATCTAGGTATATCTATATCTGTGGTGTGAAACATTGAAGACGTTGAAGAAGGTTTATGGCTGCTGGGGCTAAGGGATTGTTTGGTTGCATCCATCGAATTCCAGCAACCTTGACCAGGCCATCGGTCCACCTTGAGGGAGGCCTTCCAACGCTACGTCTTCCGGTACGTGGTCGTGACTCTAAAACTTTTTGGCCCCAGCGGCCATCTGTTCTGCATGTAATTGCCACGAAAGAGCTATGATATTTGACCAATACATGGTTACTGTATGGACTTTAAAAGAGACTTTGACCCCTGAGTTTGTTTCGGTGTTTCTTCTCAGGGTAGTCAGCTAGGAAACACCGGACTCATCTAGCTTAAACTGACGAAAAGAAAAAAAATATTGACAAAAGTGTTATTTTAAAACCTATTAGTGTTATTTTAAAAATAAATATCATTTATCAATCAAACAATCAGAAATGAAGATATCCGCAAGAGAACCAAGGTTGCTAACAGCGAAAAGAATTGCCAAACTTTATTGTATGGTACGAAGTAAATAAGTTGAATCATTTGCTATGGTTTGCGCAGTACACTGCGAGCAATGGGTATCTCTTTGTCTGACCTTCCGGTAACCGACCAGACCGAGCCCAAGCGTAGTCGACGGCGAGTACTGTTTCCGCGCGCCTCAAGGAGTTTGCTCACAGCAAACTGTAGGGGTCCAGCAGGATTGAAACCTACCGGAGCCATAGACCGATTTCTGAAAGGAAGGTCCGACCCCGGTATGTAGGGCTAAGATGGAACGGTGTGAGTTTTAAGTCGGCAAAAATCTGGAACTATCTACCGCTCCGCCCAAGGGCGTGTTGTCATTGGAAGTTTTTTTTTTCTACCATAAAAAAAAAAGTCCTCTTCGATTGAGGCCCTGAAAATCGGTTATAATCACACAAGTTGAGCCATCGTCATGACGAGACCGACATTACAATAACACAATTTTCATTTATCAATGCAAAGAAGGAATGGGGTAGGTTGTTTGGTCAATTAGAGTCTGATACTGTTTCCCGCTGCGCCCAAGAACAGGATTCGTCATTTGATGATTTTAACCTACCATAAAAAAGACATTTGTTGTGGGGGTAATTAAAACCACGACACTCAGGTAGTCAGGATCCCTGATGGCATACATGACCTGTACTACTCGTACTTGCATCTTATTCCACATAACTCCTTAACAGCAAAAACTACTTAATCAACACAATATGAGAGAAACCGTAATGAAGTCTCAACAAACCAAGATTTACATTAAGTTTCCCTTGATCCGTAATTTTAAATCCAGAATGGCGGATATGAATATCTTATTTACCACGAAATGAATATATACGGAGGCCGAGTAAGGAATATTAACATTATGTTTATTATAAAGAAAGCCGGCGAAGTATTTCATTTTCATGCAGATTGAGAAAGAAAATTGAGTGAGTAAGTTATTTTCTGGTCTACGAAAAGGTTTAAGGAAAATGAAAATAGAGTCGTGGCTTTATTATAGAACTAGTACTTTACCCGTGACTTTGTTTGCCAGAATGTTTTCATAAAAGCACCTCTAAAAACATATTTTATAAGTAGTTTTAAAAACATATAATAAGAACTTTTACTAAACACTTTTTGACATTTTGTGCTAAAGAAGTACGCAGTATATTAAAGGCAGTAACCAATTACGCTGAAACAATTATAAAATACTTTTCAAAAATAAATAATTCACTAAAAACCATTTTTTTTTCCTTGACTCTTGGGAAAGATTCTAACGCGCTTCAGTTTACTGATTGGTCATTTTGGGCAGCACTGGGTCCAACTCCCATACAAAGATTGGCATTTTTTTCCCTTGTCACCCTTAATTCATTAAACCTCAAGAGGACACCGGTGTCTGCACACTTAATGCTCTTATTTAAATCTTAATTGTGTCTGTAATTATTTGCTAATTACGTTAGTCGAAAGGCTAAAAGTTGAACCTAAAATCCCCTTGTTAGTACTTGCCTTAAAATGAACCCTTGCGTAAAATTTCTCATTTCTAATCCTAGTAGTGTCAGCTGCGCATTGATATGTCAGTCAGTCACTTTTTTTACACATATATACAACAATGTTTTTAGTATATGTAATACCTGAATGCAGTTTGTTTAGAATGCATCAGGCAGCTACTACGTAGTTGCCTAGAATTTTTGCTAAACTGGACTTATATGGCGCAGCCGTGAGACAGTACAATACAGTTTTGTATTATACACACAAACCTTCCCTTTGAATCACTGTATCTACTAAAAAAACCGCATCAAAATCCGTTGCATAGTTTTAAAGATCTTAGCATACATAGGGACAGACAGCGTGAAGCGACATTATTTAATACTGTGTAAAGATGTCTACATGTGGTGTGTTAGTGGAAAATTATAAGGCTGTTTAAATGCTATGCTGTGCTATGAATACTAATCCTCCGTCATTATCAACTGGATAATTTCAACTAATACTACCAAGGCGTATCGGAAATCATATTTTGAGTGCATATGCGATGCATTTAATAACAGGAAGTAGATAAGGACCTGGAGCCTGTGTTTTGAACGCAACCACTCGTAAATTGCGCCTTTATCACTAAATGCTCAACTGCAAACGGAAGACCTGAATATCACCCAGAAAATTACAACAAAAAGAAAACAATATTCAATTCAAAATATTAAAACGTACAAAAAAGCGTTCAAAAGGACCAAAGAATTGCAAACATAACTTTTTCCACAAAATTCATGTTCCTTTTTATGGAACAATTTAATTTTAAGCCAGCCAAATCCATTGGTATGCGTGTAGCGATTTAACAAATCAACATTCCGAATGAGCCTTGTCTATTCAAGTCGTGTCTACCAACCCTTTCTCCTTTCAGTTCATTTCTTCCCCGAAGTTGTGATTTTATCCCCCCAGTGTAAATGCAATAAAAGATCAATGAAATATCCTCCCAGCTGAATATAAAAAATATCGATGCTTTGTTTTACACTTTTTTATGTATGCACAGCACTATTGGGGTATGAATTTATAATATTGGATGCCAAAATGATACGCATGAAAGAAAAGAAAAAAGAAAAACAAAAATAAGAATAAAAATCTATACGAGGCCAAAAAGCAATTAGTTTATGTAGCGATATCTAAAAACTTGTTCATGTTTGTTTCATGCATGGCAATTGATCATCTTTGGCAGGGCACTGTTGGCTAAAAAAAAAAAAACTGGTGTTTCGTAAGAGCTATGGTCTGTGAAAGATCAAAATATTTAAAACTAGCTTCTGCCCGCGACTTCGTCCGCGGATAATTTGTGAGACAAAAGTTGTGATAGCTCGGTTAATATCCATGTTATATAAATAATTTATAGCCTATGTCACTCAGGAGTAAAGCAGCTTTCTATTATAGCTTCAATTTTTCAAACAACAACAAACCACAAACAAAAACACAAAAAAATAAAAAAAAACAAACTTTACCTCTTTATTATATTAGTGTAGATTTGCCTGACGTAACATTTGTACGAACTAATTTTTAGTTTGTATCAGAAACATTGTAACAATAGTATAGTATATTCCACATTTGTCACACATCGTTGTCTAGTCCCAAACTTAGCAGAGCTTGTGTTATAGGTACTAGACAACGAATATACATACTTATATATTTCTAAATATATACATTTATAGATAAATTACAACCAAACACAGAACAAATGAATGATCGTTACTTTTCAATTTAAAATTAAATACTTGTAGAGGAACTATTCTTTAAAAGAGTGCCTGCAAGAAGTTTTGAACTTGTTTAGTTTACATTTTTTTTTATTATTGTTTGTCCGATTAAATATCAAATTAAATGATTTTCAAAAAGTCACAAATAAATGTTTTTTCAAAAAACTCACAAATAAATGTTTTTTAAAAGTCACAAATAAATGTTTTTCAAAAAAATCACAAGTAAATGTTTTTCTTTATTTAAATATAAGTTTATTTTTTAATAACATACTCTATTTTTTCCGAACTTCTGCTTACATGAGACTAAAACAGTCCCTCATCAAAGAAAGGTTAAAATTTACTACTTAAGGGGCCGTGTATGAAATCAACTCATTTTGAACATTTTTGATCAAGGTTTGAGAGACAAAAGAGAAGACTTTTAATCCTTCTTTTTATAGATTATAAAAGTCAAGTTCTTATTCTCCTAAATATACTGAGAATTTTTGTAAAATAATGAGTGGATTAATGGCAATTAGCCATATTCCAAACCCTTTTTTCGCAAAAATAACGAACGAGTGATGGTTGGCTAAGGTTTACACAAAATTACACGGGATTTTACGACATTTAAAAAATACCAGTAACATCATTACATGGTCTACTACAACATATACTGATTACATTATTGACTTTGATTGGAAATATAGCTAAAAAAAAATGTTGAAGAAACGTAATTCTTGGAAAATATGTGTACAAATAAGTATTTTTTTCTATACCTTGGAAACACTTTTAAGAAAATTTAAAATATGCAAAATAATCTTAAGAAATCTCTTTACAAGAATCAAAAATTTAATTTACAAATAAATAATAACTTCATTTCGTAAATTACAAAACAAAATTGACTATATTATCGACCGCGCAAATTCGATCTCGTCAGTCACAATCGGGCCTTCCCAGCGCGAGGACGCGTCGCTTTGTTCCGCAGCCGCTCCCGAGTTTTACGTAAATAAATTCCCATTATTGTACGCTGACTACCACATTTTGATCCATTAAGTATTATTGTTTATGGGGTGTATATGGGGCCCTACCACAATCTTCGGGGCCCAAGTCAACCTCCCCTGCAAGTTGGGACACCTGCCGTACAGCAGATGAGGCTCTGGCGTCGGCTTTCCCTCTTAGGGTTGGGAGGTCGGACGGCAGTCGCTCCCGTAAAGGCCACAAACAGCCATTAAACATGAACAGTCTAGAAAAGGTATCTGCCACGGATAGGGCGCCGCCGCAAAACGGCGCGCAGGAGAGTCGCCCGACTCCTGTGGCAAGTGGGCAAGGGCTTCCGTGTATGGGGCGAACACGGCCAAAGACGCGAGCCCCAACCCGGAAAATCCGCTTCGCCAGCCTCAACATTGGCACGCTGACCGGACGCGCGAGAGAGTTAGCCGATGTACTTCTTAGGCGAAAGGTGGCCGTGGCATTCCTGCAGGAGACTCGGTGGAAAGGCCGCAGGTCCCGGCTCATCGGGAATGGCTACAAGCTGATCTACACGGGTGCAACCGGTGGGGAGAACGGGGTGGCCGTTGTACTCTCCGAGGAGTTTCAAGACGCAGTCCTGGAGGTGAAACGCTACAGCGATCGGCTTATGGTCGTAGGTGTGCTTATTGACGGGGTTGTAACCCACTTGATAAGTGCCTACGCACCTCAGGTCGGTTGCAGCGACACTGAAAAGGCTGCGTTCTGGGATCAACTCGGTGGGGTGCTTCGTGGCATCCCGTTGTCACAGGGAATCGTCTTGGGTGGTGATCTGAACGGTCATGTGGGTGACAGGTGCAAGGAGTTTGAGCATGTTCACGGTGGCTTTGGATACGGTAGCCGTAACGCGGAGGGGGAGAATATCCTCCAAACGTGTGCGGCTGCCGGCCTTGCCATCGTGAACACGTTCTTCAAAAAGAAACCCGAACACCTGATTACCTACAAGAGCGGGAGGTACGCTACCCAAATCGATTTCTTACTCACACGGAGGCACCATATCAGTAAGGTAGCCAACTGCAAGGTCATACCCGGCGAGAGTCTCACTGCACAACACCGTCTCCTTGTCATGGACTTGCGCGTCAAGCCTAGGATCAAGGTTGTTGAGCGCCGACAACGCCGAATACGGTGGTGGCGACTGAATGAAGCCACGTCCCAGTCGTTCGCGTCGGCCATCGGCGACAAGTGCGATGGCACCGATGGCGAACCTGTGCAAAGCCACTGGGACAGGATTCAGGTTGCCATCACCGAGGTGGCAAAGTCGGTGCTCGGCTTGTCCAGGGGCGGCCGCAAGTGTGACAAGGAGACTTGGTGGTGGGATGACACAGTCCAGAGGGAGATCAGAGAGAAGAAAGCTCTCTTCAAAACGTGGCAAGCTTCCAAATCTCCTGAAGACCGCGACGCATACAGAGCTGCAAAACGTGCCGCCAAGAGGGCCGTAGCCAGAGCCAGACGAGACCACTTACAGCCACTTTATGATAAGTTGGAATCGTCTGAGGGGCAGAAGCTCATATATAAGCTGGCACGTTCCAGGGTCAAAGCGGCACTGGATATCACTAAGTGCCGCTGTGTAAGAGACCCTGAGGGCAATCTGTTATGCGAGGACCTCGCGGTGAAGGAGAGATGGCGCTCGTACTTCCACGAGCTGCTGAACAAGCAGCACAAAGAGGTGCTGTCTCCGGTTCTCCCTCCAAATCAGGGACTTGTGCCCCTGGTTACGCCTGAAGAAGTGCATGTGGCTCTTCGCCGCATGAAGAACCGGAAAGCTGTCGGTGCCGATGGAGTCCCCATTGAAGCCTGGAAGGCGATGGGTCCTCGTGGTGTGGGCATCTTAACCCACCTATTTAACCGCATGCTCCTCACCGGAAAGATCCCGAGTCAATGGAGACTGAGTATTATCACTCCAGTCTTCAAAGGCAAGGGATCAGTGCAGGAGTGTGGCGACTACCGGGGGATTAAGGTTATGTCCCACACCATGAAGCTCTTCGAGCGGGTGATTGACTCTCGGATCCGACAGGAGTGCACCGTCTCGGGATGTCAATATGGGTTTCGACCAGGCCATGGTGCCATGGATCCCATCTTTGCCCTAAGGGTTACCATGGAGGGATACAGATCAAAGAATACGCCTCTGCACCTCTTGTTCCTTGACATGCAGAAGGCCTTCGACTGTGTCCCCCGTGATGTGATCTGGTGGGCGCTGAGATCCAAAGGAGTGCCCGAGACCTACGTTGACATCATCCGAGATATGTACCGAGACTCCGGTTCTGTGGTTCGGACCGCTGTTGGCGATACGAAACCCTTCCCCATCACCGTCGGAGTTCACCAGGGTTCTGTCCTTAGTCCGTTTCTGTTCAGCGTGGTGCTGGACGTGCTGTCCTTCAACATCAGGGACTTACATGAGCAGCCGCCATGGCTGCTCATGTATGCAGACGACATCGCGCTGGCGGACTCGGACAGTGGGCGCTTGGTTCGACGTGTGACAGCGTGGAAGGAATCGCTGGAAAACGGCGGTCTGAAAATTAATGCGGCGAAGACCGAGTACTTGGCCTGTAACACAACAAACGCTGCTCCTGTTCGCATTGGCGAAGACACAGTCGAGCGCACGGAACAGGTCAGGTACTTGGGATCGGTGCTCCACGAGTCCGGGGATGTTGATTGCGACGTCGAGTCACGTATCTCGGCGGCCTGGGCGAAATGGCGTGAGGTGGCGGGGGTTATCTGTGACCCCAAAATGCCGGTTAAGCTCAAAGGACAGGTCTATAAGACCATCATTAGGCCTGTCCTTTTGTATGGCAGTGAAGCGTGGCCTGTACTTGAGCGGCACAAGCAGAGCCTGCGTGTCACGGAAATGAACATGCTGCGCTGGATGTCGGGAGTTTCGCGGAAAGACCGCATTAAAAACTCCCGCATCCGGGGCAGCCTTCAGGTCCGTGACATAGCGGATAAACTGCAGGAGGGTCGCCTACGCTGGTATGGCCACGTATTACGAAAACCGGCAGACTACGTTGGTAACAGATGCCTCGCCATGCCGCCTCCGCCGGGACCCGGAAAACGAGGAAGGCCTAAGAGGCGTTGGATCGACGTCGTAAGGGACGATATGCGTGCCAATGGGCTTACGGCAAAGGACGCGAAAGACCGAGCGAAGTGGAGGCGTTTAAGTCGGAAAGCGGACCCCGGGCACCGAGGTGAAAGCCAAGGAAGCAACCGGGACTAACGCTGTGATGATGATGATGGAAGTATTATTGTTTATTTTAGGTTTGTTTATTAAGATTGTTAAAATTTCTTTTGACTTCAATGATAATTACAGGTAACGGTTGTTTGTTTGTATGTAAAGATAATTTCCAGAACTACTCTACTATTACTATTTAATTACAATTCTTTCACTTATGACTTCTACAATGTTTATGACCTATTTACGTATTCGTTATGTACAGAAGTTTTATATTTTTGACCCCTATGTTTGTTTCGGTTTTTCTTCTCAGGGTAGTCAGCTAAGAAACGCCAGTGTCATCTGTTTGCAAAATAAATATCATTCATCACGTGGTTACGTACTTATTTAGGGCAAATGCAAAATCTAGTATTCTAGATCCTTTTTTTGTAGATAATGGGTCGAAAGAAAGGGATGCATTATGAATGCCTTGCTAAAAGGAAAAAAAATATATAGGTAGGGCCGATACGTGCAAGAAAAGTTTTTGAAGAACGCAAGATTAATGCACTGCTTGTAGCTTCGTTTCCAGAAAATGTAAGATTTTACTTTCAATTAGCACTAGAAGCGAGTGGCCCTACACAAGCCCAAGGATATGTGTTTCAACGGCCCTCGGAACGCGCCGCCACCGGGTTCCTACGCTGCAAAAGCAACCGAGGGCCCATCCAAAAGCATGCCAGAGGGCCATTGCAATACGGATGGAGTGGGGATACCGCACGGTTTCCCGCTAAGCGGCGAGCCTCCTTGCTGGTCTGCCACCATGGAAACTAGAGGCAACAGCCCTAGCACGCATGCACGATTTGCGCGTGGAGATGCAACGCCAGGGCGAATCCCCGCTGCCGCGACAAGTTGCAGCATGGCGGACAGAGCTTCGGCTGGATATCCAGGTGGTATGGCGACAGCGACTGTCGCATCCCAGTTCTGGGCACGTCATAATTACAGTGGTTTTTTTTTATGGTGGGCTAAAATCATGCAATGACCAATCCCACCCTTGGGCGAAGCCGGAAACAGTGTCAGACTCTTACTGACTAAACATTTTGCCCTTCGCATTGGAGCCAAGCCTTCCTTTCAGAAAGAGACCCTGGGCCCCAGCAGGCTTCGACCCTTTTGCAGAGTCCCTACCGTTTTGCTGACAACTGCTTGAAGCGCGCGGGAACAGAGCGCCCCGTCGACGACTTGGGCATGGTCCGCACTGTTACAACTTACAAGATGACCGGACGGTGATCTACCCATTGCTCGTCGTCCGCAAGCCCGGCGGCGTTTGCGCCGTTGCCTTATGCAGTCCACCTCCTCCTTGACTTGCATTGCTGCTTCGCAGAGGGTTGCGCCCATGGCCTCCACCAAGACCCGGTGCGAGAGATCGCTGACACCGATCACCCCCATGAGAACACGGCGATGCTCCTCCCAAGCGGGGCACACCTCTACTGTGACATCTGGGGCTTCTCTTCCGCACGAATCCGATGCAGGTATGGCGGTTAGTCCCCTCTTTGAGGCCCGGCTGGAAAGACCTCACGGTGTCCTCACCTTCCGTATGACGCAGGTAACCGAACATGGTAAGTTTGGGAGGTAGATACCTGCACTGGATTCGTGCGTAAGTGACGCCAGGGTGTTGCCATTGTGTGAAGCGCCCGGAGGACACGGTGGAGCACATGGTACAGGTATACCATGCTTGGACAGAGCATCGCCATGTCCATGTGGAGTCATTCGGCGGCGGCGATATCTCGCACCGGGTTTATATAGACCTTGGTCCGGAGCGAGTAGGAGTGGCAGGCAGTCGCATCCTTCTACAAAGCAGGAGGCTGATCGCATAAAGCAAGGGCGCTCACGCCCCTGACGCCGCCGAGATTCCGATTCCGATTTCCGGCTACCGTAGACGCGTAATAATTTGAGTACAAAAAAAAAATTCTTTAAAAAAAATCGGTCTTGAGTCATCCATAGGGGTGCGCCACTGGTCAAATGTATGCATAGGACTGTTTAAAATATCTCTTCTTTTTATCTGCCCTGCGGCAGGAGACAAATTCTGCTCTTTTTGAAACCTTATTATACATTTGAGGGCCGAGTAAAGCGTTTTTTAGTGATCGGTGATTGACGTTTAGGATTTTTCCATCGAAGCAGGTAATAGTAAATTAAACTTTCTAAGCTTGTGTATTCGTATTCGGGCGTTATCTCTCTTTTTTCGTGTTGCCTCTCCATCAAACATTGCGTTGGATATGGACAAAGCAACACGTTTTCCAACCACGCTCAATGGTTAGGCGAGTGGAAAAATGCCACCTTAAAAGAGAAATCTCGTAAACATAATTTATTTTTGACGAAAAACATTTTCAAAATTAAACAGAATTTTGAAAATGTTTTTTTTTTTACAACCATTTTACATAAATTAGCTATCGTAATTGTCATTTATAGTTTTGTATTTAACATTTTTTTTAATGTCTAAATGTATCAACATCCATCTAACACTAAACTGAACTATTTTGACAATTGTGATAAATATAAAATATACACAAGTTCCAGATTTTTATTTACAAACCGTACTTATTATATGATTTTGTTACTTAATCTACTTGTACAAAAGTGGTACATAGGTGAACATCATAAAATAAGAAAATAAAATATTATATCTTCTAAAGGATCAACATTGTTTGAACGTTCACTAAGCTCGACTATTGCGCGTGTGTGTGTGTAGGCGCACGCACGATGCACACAAACATAGCATCACAGCGAATTTGCCTAAACTCTAGGGAATGAATTTTATGCACGGAGTCTTAACAAGAACGTAAATATGTGGAAAGAAAGTATTTAATTTAATTGTAAACAACAGGAATCAAAGGACTTACAGAAATAACAGAACACCCTAATTATGTTTGACCCCAAAAAACGGAAAATCGTGAACCTTGTTTTTGACATTTTATAAAGGACTAGCTTTTGTCAGCGGTCTCGCACGCGTACATAAAATATAGCCTATGTCAATCAGGAACAAAGCAGCTTTCTATTGTTGCTAAAATTTTCCAATCGGACCAGTAGTTGCAGGGCTGTGTTCAAAAATGACCAGAGTAATGTAGAATTGTATCCCAGAGTCGTTCATAAACGTATCGAATAGCTACACTAGAGTTTATCCAAGTGACTCCAATTTCGAGCAGGGTAGGTTGGAGTAAGCCATTGACAATAGAACTTGACGTTTGCGTTCAAAAATGCGAGTGTAGGGTATCTACCCCGTGACGTCATTAGAGTTAACTCCAACCTCAAATTTGAACGTAAGCCAGAGATTACCTCCAACAACTTCTCGGCGTACGGCAAATATCCACCCTTACGCTGTTGAGACACCTGCAGCCCGGACTAAGCGTTTTGCCTCGTCATTTATACCGCGTACATCGAGGGATTGGAACAGTTTGCCGGCTGCAGTCTTTCCGTCCGAATATAATTTGGGTGTCTTCAAGGCTAGAGTGAATAGGCTCTTAATAAACTAGTGCGCATTACCATCAACGATTGCATCACTGCTTACCATCAGGTGGGATCGCAGTCAAGCACTAGTTTATTGCATGTAAAAAAAAAACAAACAAAAAAACAAACTTTACCTCTTTACTATATTAGTGTAGTTGTAGATATATCGATTTACTAGTGTATGTTTTTTTGTTAGCAAAATAATACCGAAGTGCAGCGTGTAGTCACGTTCACCAAATATTTATCAGAGCTTACTATCTGTGGTGTTACGTTTTAGTTTGTGAACGCCCAACTAAATTCAGCCAATGCTCTATTCTGTTAGATTTTAGAGAATTCTAAATTGAACGCACTGAGAATTTTACACTTTCTGTACATTTCATTGATACACAAGGTTTCGTTTAAATAAAGAACTAGTTTCTGTTAGTTTCACCCGCTTGAAAGTTTTTTTTTTGGTGGGAAAAATCATCAAATGACGAATCCCGCCCTTGGTTGGAGCGGGAGAAAAGTATAATATAGTCAGTGTCTACGGTGGCCGGATATCGGCAGGATCGCGGCGGCGACTGTTGCCTTTGCCTTGTGCGGTCGGCCTCCTCCTTTACGAGCATTACTGCTTCGCAGAAGGAGGCGACCGCCTGCCATTCCTCTTCGCTGCGGACCATGGCCTGAACCAGGGCCCGGCGCGAGAGGTCGCCGCCGCCAATCACCCCCACGAGGACACGGCGATGCTCCCAAGCAGGGCACACCTCCACCGTGTGCTCCACCGTGTCCTCCGGGCTCGCCTCGCTCGAATAACACCTGTTGTGGATATTACTATTGGAACTATTGTAACCCTGTTCATTTTCCAAACTCTAGTGATCTCCTCTTGTAATTATTGAAAGTAGAATATTATTTTATAGAGATAAAATAATATCCTACTGTAGAGTTCAAAGATAAAATAATAATAATAATCGACAACTCCGTCCTCCGTCTAGTCTAAAGCTAAGCAGGGCAGTAAGATAAAAGTTTTTTTTAATGCTATAGTTGCTTGGTCATCTTAAACCAAAAAATTAGAATGCTTGGTTTTCTGCTTGGTAGGAACACATGTTAATGTAAAAGTTGATTTTTATTATTTGCGTTATTCATCAAATATTGAAGGCATTTAGAAAAGCCCTAATCCTTAAAAAACTATGAGATCTCTATGTGGCAGTACTAGTAGAAAAATTTACTATTTTTGTCAATTTCAGCAGCAATCACACCAAAATGGATCTACGTCAAAACACATCCACTTTTTGTGTAGGACGCAGCGTCTATCGCCACGTGTGAAAAGGCCACCGCTTTCAGCCCACTACCGTAATAGGAGTTTTAACCCATTCAATCGCCACAGGCTAAATTGGACACTCAAAAAACACAAAAGGGCCACAATCTCCCATTGAAATAACAGAGAACGATGTTCGGTCGCCGGATGAAATGTCGCTTGGACCGTGTTTCCTGTTTGTTACCACGCGGGCCCGTTTTCCGATTAATTATGAAGGACGGTGGCAGTCACAGGGTTGGTTTAACCCTTGCGGCTAACGTCAGTTGCACTCTCGACAAATTGTGTTTCATAGCATGTTGAATTTTGATTAATATTGAAAGTATTCAATACAGTGGATGCTATTCATCTAAATTAAAGCGTTTACGGTACGAAGGTAATTGTGCTCTTCTAAAAACAGTGCAGAGGGCATGAAATGTGCGCTGTTGGTATATACAAATCCTTCACACTTCATCTCCCCATAATCGTCCGCCTAAAAGGTGACCTCTTTCCATTTTTGTACTTAACTTTAGTTAGGAATCGAATTCGTCACACTAAAGCCTACTGCGTAGCTGGCACCTCAGTCCAATTTGGTTGTGACATGAAAAAGATATAATAAAAAATGGAAAGTAAATATTAATTGAATAAAATCTTTTTTGTTCGGATATACAAGGAGAAAAATCTAATCCTACTCTAGTCTGGATCACCAAGTTTGGTCGATCCATCCAGCTATTTGATAAAGCCATTTAAAAAAAAGAGACCAAGGAAGTCAAAAGTCAAAATTATCTGTATCTTATCCCATCTAACTACTAGCTTTCTTAAACATTGATCTTATCCCAAAAACAGAACCAAAAGAACCACAACAGTTAAACAATTACCAACTTACAGTTCCGTGCCTAACCTATGCCTTATTACTACATAAACGTTGGCCAAATTCAAACTGAATTGTAAATTCAATTAATTCAAACTTAATTGTAAATTCAATTAATTAGAACTCATGCTCCAAGGCAAAAGAAGTGCATAATGGTTTCCCAACGTTCCTAGTTTTCAGCTAACGTTCCTCATTAAAGTTACAAAGAGTGTTTGACAGCACGTAACGGTCACAAAGCGGTGCATCGCTGGAAATTGTAAATTAGCTAATAGATGCACCGGAGTCAGTCAGTGGGGACTAGAAGGAAGCATGTAACGTGTTTACCAAGCAAGATTATGTAAACATGTTTTGTTCAATATGGGAGAGCAAGAAGACTTAATTAGGTATTTTTTATGGTGGAAAATATACGAATCCCGCCCTTAGGCGGAGCGGGAGACAGTGTCAGACTTCTACTGAATAAACGGCCCACCGTTCCTTCCTGCCTTAGTTCTAGAGCGGCGGTTGTGGTGTGAGCGCCGTTGCCTTTGCCTGATGCGGTCGGCCTCCTCATTTGCTAGCATTACTGCTTCGGAGAAGAACGCGACCGCCTGCCACTCTTCCTCACTCCGGACCATGTTCTCTACCAAGGCCCGCCGCGAGAGATCGTCGCCTCCCAACGCCTAAGCGGAGCGCATCTACCGTGTCCTCATCAAACTTAATTAGGTGGGATCGCACTCAATCATAATAATAAATAAAAAAATAAATTTAAAAAATATTTTTACATCACATCACACTAACATTTTAATTGTATTAAACTCCGTCATACTCAAACGATTGACCAGATTTGAATGACTGGTTGAAAATACATATGGCATTAAGTCCGCCTTTGTACACTTGGTATACAGTTTTAATAAATATTTAAAAATACTTGTTATCTCGGAAATATACACGGCCAAATTTTGGTCGCTTTAATCCCGTGTAGAATCGATCTGATACATGAAACACTATCGCTTTGTAAATATAAAATGAAAACGTTTTTTTTTCTAAAACTCGAATTAATAACGCATGTATGAAATTAACTTCTTTAAGTCTAATCGAGTCAAAGGAAGTTTTCAGTCGTTGCGTACTAAGTACCTTCAGATTTAAAATTTAGCCATGTATTCCTTTGGAATACCTAATTCTTCTTTCAGGTGAGTGAACTCAACGTTGCTTGAAAGTTTATGTATAGGTAGTCTGAGTATGTGTGTGTATATTAGTTACTTCTGCATACATGAACGGTAGAATGGTTTAAGAGAAAGTAACATGTTCTGGAATAGCACATAATTATTTTACCAGATAAACCACGAACATATTTATTTCTTTTTCTACTACCACGCAAACGGATTTGTTGCAAATAGCTAGCTATTGATATAAATATCAGCTTGTGCCTCGCCATCGACAATTGCATCACTGCTTACCATCAGGTGGAATCATAGGCATTAGTTTATTTCACAAAAAAAATAAATAAACCCAGATTGTACGTTAATGTTAACGTCACAAAGTTTCACTGTTGGCACACTCGATGAGCGAATGGCTGTTCCTTTGCAAATTGCGGGATCGATTCCCACTTGGAAAAAATATTTGTTAGTTGTTCCGAGCTTAGCAGTGTTATATACATATGTTAATTTATAAGTTTGTACCCAAGGTACAATCTTGTGATTGTACTGTTTTTTTTTTAATTCTTTTAGGGTCCGTCCGTCTGTCCGCCTATCACCAGCCTATATTTCATGAACCGTGATAGCTAGAAAGTTGAAATTTTCATAGACGATATATATGTCTGTTGCCGCTATTATACCGTATATATTATTACATAGTATAAAAAAGTTGCTTACCGCTATGTATGCTTAGATCTTTAAAAGTACGCAATGTATTTTGATTCAGTTTTTTTTTATAGATAGAGTGATTCAAGAGGAGGGTTTATGTGTATAATACGTGCATAATATATCCAATACCTGTGCGAAGCTGGGGCGGGACGCTAATAAATTCTAAAAATAAAATAAAGCAGGGCTCCCATACTGGGCAAACAACTTGTTTTTTTTTGCCGTTTTTTTTTCTGTTTTTATTTTCATTTAATTATGGATACACCAGGCCGGTACGTTGCTGCACCCATCAGTCATTGTAACAAAGCAATTAAAAGCCCAGCTTTTGCGTTACCAATTTACAAAGAAAGCAATATCCCCGTAAATTAATAAACAAATTGTCCGTTTGAGCGTGGAATTACAACGTAGATTTAATATTTGGACGGAGTCGTACGTAGAACTTGTATTTTGGGAGCTCCCGTGGGCACATGTATGAGTGCTGTTACAAAATTTCGTGAAATTAACATAAATGCAAATGTGCTATTGTATGTTATTTACTTTTCCCATTTTATTTTGTATTTGGTTTAGTTGTTTATGTTCTTTGCTGGCTTATATAGATTTCCTTTGTGTTTTGTCCGTTTGGCGATTGTTCAAATGTTGCTTTTCGACGAACGATAAACGATCAAAAAAGGAATTGGTCAAGGTGAAACCACGTGACACGTGTAAAGAAAGAAAGTAAAATATGGTATCACACTATTTATGCACACGCAATGTAGAAATAACATGTTGCTACTTAAGATTATCCAAAAAATTAAGAAAACTAACAATTTGTGTCTCACGGCTGCTGCGCCAAACAGATCCAGTTTAGCAAGAATGCCATACAACGTGGTAGTTGTCTGACGCTGGTTTTCAATTCAATCTCATTGTATCTACGAGTTGAAAATTGGTTTTCTAGATAGCTAAGTCCTGATAAATTAAGTTCGAGTTATTAAAAGTCGAGTAGATGAGTCGAAGACTAATCGTTTCTCAGTAAAAACTGTTGGCAGTATATTATAATATTGAAGTATTATCGCAATTAAAATTGAAATTAAAAAGTAACAATAAATAAATAAGTTGTCGACGGTGCGCTTTGTTCCCGTGCGCCTCATGGAGTTGACAGCAAATGTAGAGGCCCAACTGCAGGGCCGAAGCCTACTGGGGCCCCGGTCCGGTTTCTAAAAGGAAAGTCTGACTCTGGTAGAAGGAACGGGGTGGATAGCTTAGTTGGTAAGAGTCTGGCACTGTTTCCCGCTCCACCCAAGGGATTCGTCATTAGATGATTTTACCCAACATAAAATAAAATTAATAAAATAAAAAAACCATAGAATATTATCTACTTGGTATTTTTTTTTTTTTTATGGTAGGTGAAAATCATCCAATGACGAAACCCGCTCTTGGGTGGAGCGGGAGACTAGTGTCAGACTCTTACTGACTAAAAAACCTACCCCGTACCTTCCTTGCCCTATTCCTGGAGTCGAGGTAACAGTTTCCCACTTCCCTCTAGACTCCGGGAGGCTTCGACCCTGAAGGGCCCCTGCAGTTTGCTGACAACTCCTTGAGGCGCGCGGGAACGGTGCGCGCCGTTGACGACTAGGACTCGGTCTTACAGACGACCGGACGGCGAGCTACCCATTGCTCACCGTCCGCGAGCCAGTGTCTACGGTGGCCGGATATCGGCAGGATCGCGGCGGCGACGGCTACGGCGAGTACGCCGTTGCCTTTGCCTTATGCGGTCGGCCTCCTCCTTTACGAGCATTACTGCTTCGCAGAAGGAGGCGACCGCCCGCCATTCCTCTTCGCTGCGGACCATGGCCTGAACCAGGGCCCGGCGCGAGAGGTCGCCGCCGCCGATCACCCCCACGAGGACACGGCGATGCTCTTCCCAAGCAGGGCACACATCTACTTGGTATGCGATTTTTAAATTACGAGCTATGGTGGTAACAACATTTTGTCTTCCTTAAAAAGGGCACTTATGTCGAGTCAAACCTCGACACAATTGTCGATAAAAATATTTTAACCTTCTTATTACGAACAAAAAAAAAACTTTCGATAAGTGCAAATCAACAGCTCCCCTATGTCTGACAAGACAGAAATTACCGAAGAATATTGAGGGTCTTCACATAACAAAAACGAAATATCGTTCCGGACGTGACTGAAGAACTCTTGAGGAAAATTCAAATAAAAATACCTACAACACATCAATTGTTATTTGGCCTGAAGATTCATTGAACGCTGTCAAATATTCAAAAATATTTTTAGTATTTGTTAAACCAGATAAAAATTCGTTCAGAATTAGGAAGTAAATCAGTAGTTTTTATAGTTTTTATACCATGTTATATTTTTTGACAAAAAAAAAATAATTAAAAAGGTGTGGTAACAATTTGTGGTACTGGACTCGTATAACTGCAGGTCTGGTAAGGCGGGAAGTGGGCACAGTAATATGAGCAATGTTACTAACATAGTTTTTAAGTGTACTACTAACATGATATGGATATCTGATTGAATATCTGAGAAAAAAAAAAATTAACTCGCTCAGCTGTCGTTTATTTTAAGAAATTGATTTTGTACATACCTTTATATTAATTCGAGGAAAAAGTATTTAATTTTTTTAACATTAACCTTTCGAATACCGTAATTAGAGACATAATAGAAAGACCCCGAACTCCGGCGTTCGCTCAGGGCTCAAGAGTTTAAAATTCGATAATTTTTCATGTACTGGATCGACCCTCCACGGTTAAAACGATCTTAAACGATCTAAATTTAGTCCTGTATGTAAACTACAATGCTCACAAAATCCAGTTTTTTATATAGCAGAATAATTTTAGATTTTAGATACAGCCCATTGAAGAATCCCTCGTTCCCAATCTCAAGTAGGTCTTACATTACCATTTACTATAAACTTTCACGCTAGATAAAGTCTAGTGCCGATGGCGGGAATTGCTGTGGCTGGCAGATTTCCGCTGCAAACCTACCCTAAGTTCGCAACGGAAATCTGCCAGCGATTTGTGATCATGTGTTGAAGGCCTAAGAGAAATATGGCCTGCGATACTGTCTTAGGATCAGCACATACATGACGAAACTTTTTACAAATGGTGTGTAATGTACTTTAGTTTTTTTATGTATTTAAGTTATTATATAACTGAACAAAACGGTTTTATAATAGGCGAAAAATAAGTAGAACCGAAATGGTGGTCGTCTTCGAATGCTTATTTAACTTATTTATATTAATTTTGATTTTAACCGCTTAAAAGAAAACTTGAATTGTTTGGTGAAATTTTATTTGGGACTTTTCGCAGTCTACGTTACCTGTCTTATTATTTTTATTGGGATTTTTTCCCTAGACCCTAAAATAGGGAATGGATTTTTTTTTGGAGTCGTGTTACCCCGAAATTAACGCGAGCAAATCCGCGAACAAAAGCTAGTAATATATGTTATAATAATATAACATCATTCTATTAGTATAGGAGTGGACCAATCCAAAGCCGCAAGTAAAACCTTCGAGGACAAAAGGTAAATAAAGTTTCATATTCTATCGGAAAATACTCAACGCACGCAGCTTCACATCTACGTAGGTGTGAACACACCCTAACAGAAATATGGGCGACGATACACTCTTAAGGTTCTGTAATACATCGACACATACCCTTAGGATGTGTACCGTACGTTTATCTTAAGAATACATCCCCTAAGGGATTAAAAGAGCTTCCAATTTAAGTGACAAACATGGAGAATAATTTCTGGAGTTTTGTTTTAGATGAATTCGCGTTGTGTTTAATATAATATCCTAATTGCTACAAGTAATTAAGAGCAAATTAAATAAAACACTGTTTTTTATTATTACTCAATTAATGTCTAGCTAGCACTTTCTAATTACCTTTTACTTTCTGTGTTCTTAATTTGTTCGTATTTTTTTCCACATTTAAATTTATTTTCTTGTACCAGTGACTCAGTAGATTCTGCCAGGTGTTTTAAAAAATCTTTATAGTTATTTGTTTGTCTCTACTACAATATACGTAATAATTACACTGTCCCATATAATAGTGAAATCCCGAATCTAAAATCTAAAAATAGCATTTTCAGATTCGAAAGTTCACTTTGGGACAACGCTTAATGCTGTGTTCATATTCGATAAATGCCATGTTTTAAGCTTAGTATGAAGGTAAATTTTAATGTGCGTATTACAACAACAATAAATTTATCAGTGCTTATTGCTATTTTGAAGCCAAATTTATACATATATATTGATGACCAAGTTATGCATAAAATATACTTGAAATCACTTTACCTATTTTACGCGGGCGAAGCCGCTGGCAGAAGGCTAGTCATGTATAAAGAAACAAATGTAGTGGAGGATTTTGTTTTATGACAATGTGACGGCTTTTGTCATCTACTGATTGAGTTCCCGTTTTTGTTGAGAGATCCACACTTTCAGAATACATCGTGTTTGTTTCATCGACAACTTAAATTAAACCAACAGAATCGAAACGTGACGACATACAATATTTTTCCCATTGAACACGTAAGTAAGGGTGACTAAGGAAAATACACGTAAAACAGAGAGCAAATTAAATAAGACACATCTTCGCGACAATGATTCATAGTTAGGGCTGCCCTCAAATCTCGATGGTTCACGCAGAGCAGGGCTGACCCCTCGTAAACACAGATTGGGTGAGATGACCAAATTTACTTAGACGGCACTGCACAAATTTCGCACTGACTGGTATAGTCACGCACATTGGTGTTAAGAAAAACGCAAAGGAAGGCTCTGGCTCTGGTATATATGGCAACGTAGAAATGGGGTAGGTTGTTTAGTCAGTAATAGTCTGACACTGTTTTCCGCTCCGCCCAAGGGCGGGATTCGTCAATGGATGATTTTTACCTACCATGCATAAAAAAAACGTTATTAAACATAATTAATACACTTTTCAACATTTTTGACGTGTATGTTTGGGTTAGATTAAATCTTAATAAACTAGTGCGCCTTACCATCAACGATTGCATCACTGCTTACCATCAGGTGGGATCGCAATCAAGCACTAGTTTATTGCAAGTTAAAAAAAAAAAAAAAAGATTGTAGTCGAACCGAAAGCACCATTATAGGATAGCTATTACAAACAGGACCTGCCTATCTGTCTTCTATAACCCAGTGACTAGGTTTTTATTCTGTTTATTTGTTTACTAACAGAAGAATATTAATTGTCAAGAATAGTTAACTACAGCTCTTTAAAAAATAGATGTCAACTAATACTATAGTTGAATAGTGTTAAAAACCTCTTTAAAAAAGGAGTGTTAAAGGACCTTTCAGGCTAATCTGGGTGATTACTGTATTGATGTGCTGTGAGTGCTGTCTAGAATCTAAAGAAATAATAACCGCTTAAAATAACTTTTAACATACACCATTATTATAACTTTATCACATTACGAGTACCATTATTATTATGTTAATGTAATACTGGTAAACTAGCATACAAATTACTATTTTACTATCCCTATGCCACACCAAAGTCTTAAAAGTAAAACTTTTACAGCCAATGCACGAAAACGTTTATGGAAAAGTCGTACTTTTGCTCGGTAATTTAAAAACAATACAAGTTTTACGACATACGCCTTTAGCACGCGAGCGTACCATCTTCGCTTGTGAGGGCTTCAGCAAACATAGAGATGAATCATAAAAACGCACAATAGTTTACGAGTGTGACTGTACGACCAATTTTATTATTACAACGAACCCCCTTGCACTTGTGTTTTCTATCTACTTGTACAGTTGAGAAAAGAGTTTGGTATAAAGGAAAAAAGGTGTCTTTTCAATGCGCATTGTTAACCAACTTTTTAATCCTTTGAAACACACACAACATGATAGTACGCTCAACGTAGATTAAAATTAGTTCCAAGTAAGCTGCCTAGTTATCGTTTTGCCAATAGTACTACATTGAATATAGTGGTAGTGAGGCGTTTTGGGGGATTAATTCGTGTGAAGTTGAGTAGCTGTTTCGATTATTCACAAATAGATTTTAATCCAGTGAAAATAGACATTCCAGTTTGCATTAATTCCCAACAAGCTGGATTTTTGTGCAGACCTTGAATACGTCATTACAAATGATATGTCAAAAGTCCCCATCGATCCCGATTGTGCGTTGTTTTTTATTCGAGGTCAAAGGTCACGAATTTGCGTTTTTTGCGTATAACTCTGAAACAACGAGAGCTATTGAAAAATGGTTTAGACAAAGTTTGTAGATCGTAAAATTGTCTACAAAAAAGATCTCGTCACTTCCCTTCTACAAAGCATCGTTTTCGAGATATCGTGACTTTAGACCGCAGGAAAGTCGTATTTTCGAGTATATGATGTGCAGTGATGACTACGTTAGCGAAGGTTGCCGAGAAACCTCGGTAACTGAGAAGCCGAAAACGTTGATTGGACATCGCATGTTTAATAATAAACCGAAATTTGACAAAAATTAAGGATTTTTTCTTTTGTTAATAAAACGATCTAACTCCTATTGAAGGCTTAAATGGGATTGGATAGGTCAAGTCAGTCGCATCCACGATGCAATAGATCCATAAGAGTCTTATACCCGTATTCACAAACAATACTCAAACGACCCTTGACAAAGCAAACGCACAGCGTTGAATAGAGGCTCTGTGATTGGTTCGTTTGTGTTGCGTAGTTCACAAACCTAGCCCTGTGCGCTCGCGAGCACTGTGAGACTGCATAGTAACGTTTGTGAATACGGGTGTTAGTTTAGTATCTAGTGTAAGACACAAGTGTAAGTTATAAAGAAGCTGTCATAGTCAAATTACGACTAAAGCCTCGAAAAACAAATATTATAACATAAACATATTCTAATGCTAAATCAATGAACTATTCATACGAAGACATGCTTTGAAGTATCCAAGCGAAATTCAATGACAAAAAAACATTGATAGTAAAACTTTTGTTACCGTTCGTACAATTTACATTCATTGTTTTTTCGTTGCCCGCTGTATTTCCACAGGTGAGGATGAAAGCATGTAAGTTATTTATGTGTCGGTAAATAATATATTTTGTTTACATCGTTATCGACGCTGCTGAAGTGACCTATATTTGAAACTTCCTGCTTTCTTAAGGTAAACTGTGGTTTATCTCAATTCTTGAAGGTGATCGGTTGTCAAGACGTTCTTAGTATTTCAGGTTTATTAAATGCTGTTTTTTTTTTTGGCTTAGCAGAAAGTTATTAGTGACTGCTCACAGATTGAGATCTGGACACATGCCGCTCAATAGGTTTGCATTTTTAATGAAAAAGGCTAATTCACCAAATTGTTAGGAGTGTGGCACAGTAGAAGATGTTGTGCATCTATTGACGGAATGTGTCAGATTTCAATCTGCAAGAGAAGAATTGTATAAAGAACTAGATACAAACATGTATGATGTTGGACTTTTCCATCATATTTTGTCGGCACCTAACTCCAAGGCTGCTCATAGCTTAATTAAATTTGTGTTGTTACGTTTTTCTGTATAAGATAAAATAGATAAGGTATTTATTGTATAAGCTTCGATGGGACTGGCATGTACATTTGTATAAAAGTCCCTAATTCAAAATAAAGAGAAAAAAAAAATGCTGTTTTTTTTTTGAGGCGGGGAGTCATCTAATAATTTCGTTTGCTCTAAGGTGGAGTGTGAGGGCTTGTAGGACTTTTACTGGCTAAACCATACCAATGTTGCTTTAGTAGCCCTTTCTATAGCAAGACTAAAGGTTTTACTTTCAGAAATTAACGTATGGCCTCATTAGACTTCGGTTCTGTTGGGGCAAGAGCCCATCAGGGCTGAGTTTGTTGACACCTCTTTGAGATGAAATATATGCTCGACTGTTACCCGACGGACGAACGATGAACTATCCAACTAATACATACTAAAGTGCTAGGTATTTCTTTTTACAAATATAATCATTACTAGGAATTGTTTGTCATAGGTCCATTCACATAAATGAAAACTCACTAACACAAAATAAAAAGACATAATATCTCTGACCTGAAACATACTATCCTCATGCCAAAAGAAATTAAGTATTGGTTCTGTGCGATAATCTCTAAATCGCAACAAACCGCTCAGCAACAGTTAAGTAACAGCTCAGCAACTTCTCAAGAATAGCTTAACACTAGCTCAGCAACAGCTTAGCAACAGCTCAACGACAACTCAACAACAGATTAGCAACTGCTCGGCAACAGCTCAGCAACAGCTCAGCAACCACTCAGCAACTGCTCGGTAATGGCTCAGGAATAGCTCAGCAAAATCTTATCAACAGCCCACCAACAGTTCAGCATCAGCTCAACAAAAGCCCAGCAGCAGTTCAGCAGCAGCTCAGCAACAGCTCGACAACAACTCGGCAACAGCTCACAACTGCTCAACCACTAACCAACAATTTTTCGATCATCAATTCCATTTTCAAATACAAAATCTATTAGTTTATTAAAGTGAATTCCTAGTAGTTCCATAAAGAATCAAATATTTACGGATTCGCGGTAATTACTGCCTCAAATCTAATCAAAGCCATTGAATAACACATCAGGCCTTACCAATACTGACTGGCCATTATTAATCAAGCTGTTAACTGGACACCAGCTAACCTAAATTAATCTGATTGTTACTGGCAGGTGTTAATGTGAATAATTCAACTTGATCGATGCTCACTGCACTGTGAAAGATAAGTCGACCAGTCTATAGGTCTATGCTACAGGAGTAAGATAAGCCGAACATGAGCCGAGCTCAAATTCGTATATCTTCGGCTTTTGGAGTCGGTTCACACTCCACTGCGTACAAAATGAGAATGGGATCGATTGCCATGTTGTGACGTCACGTTATACTGTCAAGTCGAAGAAATTAGGTAGGGTAACAAAACAAGACATAGTTAAAATTAAATTTTTTGACGAAACATGGAAAAACAAAGTTTAATCAGAATCCAGTTCTTCAATTCTAGTTCTTCGATAGATAAAATTGAAAAATTGCTTCAAAAATTGTTAGTGTAATTGTTGGTGTAAATGTGAATAATTCAGTTTAATCAATGCTCATTGCAATGTGAAGGATAAGTCGACCAGTTTATACTTCTATATTAGAGGAGTCAAGTCTGTCACGTGAGGGATCCCGCTTCACTCGAAAAATTATTTATGACGTTCAACATCAAAAGAAGGGTGAAAATTTTCTAGAATTTGAAGAACTTTTACAAGAGTATTATAATCACATTAATACTTATTGTTACAAGTATACAAAAGAAAATTGTCGTTATGTCACTGGGAATAAAAGTTTAGTTAAGGTTCCAGACGACAAAATATATAAATCCTCAAAGCGTAGGGAGGACTTATAGGTAAAGTTTAACTGCATGGCAAAGACCACATCGGTCTAATCGGTAAAAATAAAATCTTTCCTCTTTTTAATATCAGTATAAATATAAAAGTAAAAGTATAAATCTACTTGACTAGGGATTTACCAAATCATATCCATAATTTTAATATAAATACATACATTACGCGGATTAATCCTCGACCTTTAAAATTCAAGATATTTTATGAATAAAACAATACATTACAATCCATTCCAATAAACATCCCACACAAATTGAGATTTATTTTCCACAGTGAGCAAAATATAATTTCAAATACAACGTAATAAGGATTAGGGGTCCGTAAATACGTAAAATGTGCCTATTTTCCATTGTTCCGGTTGAGTCACACCCTTCGGAAAGTAATCCGCGGTAATGCCGCCGAAACGTCGGCCGAAGTAAAGGGTTCCGTAGATAACTTAATTCCAATAAAACTGAAAACGTGCGACGAATAGGGATCCAGAATGTTAAGCGCGGATCTTTTCTTTTGAAGACAGGACAGCGTTTTAAATCCTTTGTCTTGGAGAAGGGTTTGGGTAGCTATCAGTTTAATCTCGCTAGAACAATGTTATGGGAGCTTAGAAATTGAAATTGGGCGTCTAATTTTTCACTGATAGCTATTGAAGTTTAGGTAAGTTTTACCTAGACTTTACGGTGAATTTCGTGCTTAAAGCGTAAGGTAATTTACACTTTTTATCTTTGCCTATTTTGCTTAAAATACTCGAACTTATAGTATCATCATTTCAGTCGAAAGACGTCCACTGCTGCATATAGGCCTCCCCCAATCGACGCTACAGAGACCGGTCCTGTGCGTCTTACATCCATCGGATTCCCGTATCCCTGACCAGGTCATCGGTCCACCTTGTGGGAGGCCTTCAACACAACAACACAACGCTGCGTCTTCCGGTACGCGGTCGCTACTCCAGAACTTTTCGACCCTTCGGCCATCAGTTCTGCGTGCAATGTGTCCTTCCCATTGCGACTTAAGTATTTATAGCGTAAAACAGATAAATAAATTATACTCCTTGGTCGGGTAAACAGCAGTGATTAAACGTCATATAGTTTAATTTCGATAGAACTATTTCATACAGACCTACATACATATAAATAAAATATTAATCAGTATATTTATAGAATTCTACTGTAAACATCATTTGTACAAACTTTAATTACTGCCTATCAATGGAACATTAAACAGCCAAAATTATCGTAAATTATTTGGTAGCCATTAAACTATATAGCTTAATAATTGTAGATAGCGCTAGAATAAAAAAGCCGAAAAAAACAGAAATCAGGAAACATTTAACGTATAAATTAGGAATGGGATTTGGAACTTGCAAAATGATCACCTGGATGCAATGGAGATGTAAATTTTTGTCCACATACAGCTATCCAAAACTCATTGTAGGTAACAAATTTTATATACCTACGAACAAATTTAGTTACCACTCATATTTTTTCCAAAACAAAAAAACCTGCTCTTCAGTAAATACATCTTCACATCTCACTCGTAAAATGCGACAATTCTTATGTAAGTAGCTGTTTTCTTTTTTTTAGATTAAGGAATAAAAAAAATCCAAGTCACGAAACGTCATTTGGTTTCAGTGTTGCAAGAACAGCATTCTACAAAACCCATAACATATTCCCGCAGCGTGCCAACCAAATGACAAACAAAACACAAAAAAGTGCAACATATTTGGAAGAAAATGCCGAAATATCGCATGATAGGTCTCGCCTGAACCGGTAGGGCTGCAGTAATGAAATGCTACGGAACGTGTCCCCTCCCTAACTACGGGAACGGAATACTGATATCATGTCATGACTACGCTTCGAGTGCATGCCACTCGCTGTCAACAAAAAGATACTATGGATATTTATTTTTGATGTATGGGTTCCGTCAAAATGCGTGATGTTTTATAATGGAGAAAGTAAAAATAAAATGTAAAGTACCTACTTCATATGGGTTGATGCGAAAGCGTAACACTGGGAATCAAGACAAAGAAGAAACAGGGTGGGTTGTTTAGTCAGTAAAAGTCTGACACTGTTTCCCACTTCGCCCATGGGCGGGAACGAATCCCGCCCTTGGGCGAAGTGGGAAACATAGGCATAGATAATTATGGATCGATGACCTGATCAGGGTTGCTGGAATCCGATGGATGCAAGACGCTCAGGACCGGTCTTTGTGGCCGCGCTTGGGGAAGGTCTATGTCCAGTAGTGGACGTCTTTCGGCTGAAATGATGATGATGATTATTATTCCCATCTTAAAAAAACCTAACCTAAATTGACTAAACATATTTTCATATATTCGCCATATTCTTTTGTATCGTAACTTTTTCTCACGTTTAATAGTTCAATAACTGAACGTTTTCTGGGCCCTTTTAGGCCTTATTATATTTTATATTTAGATATTTACAGAATCTTTATGAAAAACTTCTTATTTACGATCTCGGATAAGTTTCCTACAAATAGAACGCGTAATATTTTTATAATCTACGCGGACGCCGGCGGCGTTCGTTTAGTGTTTAAGGGCCTGATATACGCCGGCGACCTTGAGCGAGATGAAAATAGGAGCTAACGTTAACCGTCGAGCACACAGAAATTTTAATAATATTAAGATTTTAAAGCCGCGCATCAAGATTATTCGAACAAGTATTTGTACGTCATTTATTAAACACTATATGAATAAAAGCCGTAAATTAAAAGATCGGTAATTAAATTATCTTTTAGTTTGTGAAAATTCCATAAAAAGTCTCCCAATGGTTTTTGCTTGAGCTTTGTATTGTTTTTTGTCTGTGTTAGACATAAGTTTGAAAATAAATAACACCAAATTAAATTAAATGTAAATATTAGTAAATCAAATTATTAGAAAAATAGTCTTCTTTGTCATATATTTTTGAGCGTCTAAAACATACCAACTAGCCGTTTAGATGTGATGTTCGATTTGAAATCATCAAAAGTCGCATTTCGCCCTCTTAACAGAATGGCACCGAAAAGATTACTGACGGCAAACAATGATGCTTGATGGCTTGGAGATTGAGCTGCCTCTATCTCATCTGATTATAAGAGACGATATGGTCGATATTACGTTATAGATAAGACAGGACAAAGTCTGCCAGGTTAGCTAGTATTTCAATAAAAGAGGCATGCAAAAATCTCGTTATTCCTTTTAAACTGTAACAAACCATAAAGTTTTGGTTTTTTGGCTCTCAGCCAGATTCCGTTCTGCTTAATGATGAAGAAACACGATTAGTATGTTTATTTATTAGAGAACTTTGCCAATGGCTTAGTTGAGCGTAGTCTTGAACTCGGTTGCAATTCCAGGAGCTTAATTGCAATAAAGATGCAAATATAATGCAACTTGTTTGATTTTACAGGTTGCATTTTGGAGAGTAGATATGCGCGTCAATTGCATGACTTGATTCTGCCATCTCATTTCTACCTTCGGATAATCCGACGAACGGTGAGTATCCATCCTTACCTTGTTGAAACCTCTACGATCCGGACTAAGAGTTTTGCTTCATCGTTTAATTACGCTTACATCGAAGAACCACTACTCTCCAATCGGTGAAGGAAAACATCGTGAGGAAACCGGCATGTTCTAGAACCAAAAATTCGAAGACATGTGACATCCACGTCCAACCCGCATTGGGTCCGCGTGGTGGATTACGGTCCATTCCCTCTGTTAGAGAGGAGGCCTGTGTCCCTGCAGTGGGAACATTAAAAAGACTGATGATGATGATGACATCGAAGGACTGGAACAATTTACCTGCAGCTGTGATTTTCTCTGTCTGATGATTTTGGTCTGTTAGCAAAAATTGCATTATTTTAATGCGTAGCATGGTTTAAAAGTGTTTCCTTCGGTCGTTCTGTCGTTAACGTAAATATTATCTTTAAAAGCTGGTTGTTTCATCCAATAGTGTACGACCGAAGGTTTTAGTCGCATACCTGCCGTAACTATGATTGAAACCGAAACTGCGTTCGGAAGCGTATGGACTCTGCAAAAGGGTCGAAGCCTACTGAGGGCCCTTGCCCTCAGAAGAGACCCTTGTCTCTTTCTAAAAGCAAGGCTTGGCCCCAATACGTAGGGCAAATGAGGAACGGTGTGAGGTTTTTAGTCAGTAAGAGTCTGACACTGTTTCCCGCTCCATCCAGGAGCGGGATTCGTCATTGGAGGATTTTTTTCCACCATAAAAAAAACTAACTGCATTCGGGAGTTCTCGTAACGTGATCGGTTCTGTTCGAAGCGTTAAGTACCATCTCGATTATTTTTTATAATTCGATTTCAGTTTCGGTCGGACACTACTCATCCAACGCTGTTTGATAAAGAGGCGACGCAACAAAAAAGGAGATAGCGCCTGAAAGCGCAGTTGGCATTCGGTGACTTCCGTTACCGAAGTAAGCGACAACTTGAATATTTTTCACAAAGCTTATTCCAGGTTAGTGCTTTTAAAAAGGTAACTTTAGAATCTTGACTTTGAGGAAATTTGTATTTACTTTTTTAATTGATGCATTAATGTATCCAATTAAAGGGTCAAAGTTTGTTTAAAATTTGTGCAAAATAACAAATTTTCAGAGGTCTTCCGGCCACGGTGGGCGCGGGGTTACAGACGCTGAGCAATGGGTAGCTCGCCGTCTGGTCGTCTGGTAACAGTCCGGATCGAGCCCAAGTTGTCGACGGTGCGCATTGGTCCCGTGTCAAGGAGTTGTCATCACCACTGCTATCAAAACGGTGAAGGAAAACATCGTGAGGAAACCAAAAATTCGAAGACATGTGACCGCCACCAACCTGCATTGGGCCCGTGGGGTGAATTACGGCCCATTCCTGGCCTGAGTCCCAGCAGTGGGAACATCATAAGTCTGATGCTATACTAGGCGCGATTACAAAATACAATTCACGAATTAACAATCAAAGACTTGTTACGTTCCTTCAAAACCAATAGTCTTTTTGTACAAAAATAATTTTCCTGTACCTATTATAAGACCGTATCAACACTAGCCACATACGCATGACTTCGGTAGCCCATCACGTACAAGCCCCATTAACTTACCCGGCTTCCTCTGTACCCTAATAACTTTTAGGGACGATAAGGCAGTAACAAGCTCTATTTTTTTATTCAATCCTGACGCAGTAAAGTTCTCTCGATAGAATTAATCTGTAAATTAAACGGGTCATCTCTATTTAAGCTTTTTAGGAACGATAGTTGGAGTTTACGTTCAATAAATACGTTTATGTTAGACTGTTTGGTTTTATTGTTTTTTGTCAAGCAGCAAACTACGCTAAAGACTAGGGTCTTTAGCGTAGTTTTCAAAGCTAACGGACAAGTCTCCCAAGAATTATTTTTAAGGACCTATCCTTAATAATAATTCTTGGGAGACTTACTTGTATAAAATATTTTTATTCAGACAGATTCTTTCATTATTATCATCATTTTAGTCGAAAGATATTCACTGTTGGACTTAGACTTCCCCCAAGAGTCCATAACGACCGATCCTGTGTACCTTGCATCCATCGAATTCCCGTGACCCTGACTAGGTAATCAGTCCGCCGTCAGCGAGTAATGGGTAGCTCGTTGTCCGCCCATCCGGTGACCGTCCGGACCGAGCTCAAGTCGTCCACGGCGCGTACTATTCCCGCATGCCTCAAGGAGTTGTCAGCAGCTCTAGTGACCCAGCAGGGTTGAAGCCTTCTGGGGCCAAGGGTTGATGCGAAAGCGGAACATCTGGAACTAAGGCAAAAAGGAAAGGAACAGGGTGGGTCGTTTAGACAGTAAGAGTCTGACACTATCTCCCGCTCCACCCAAGGGCGGGATTAGTCATTCGATGATTTTTCCCACCTAAAAAAAAAAACGTTGCGTACCTTTTTGCTTTCGTTCCATGGTTCCAGGTTTTATTTTCACATAACCCATGGTCTTACTTTGCCTACCAGTTAAGTTTGGCAATTCTTCGAGCTGTCAGTAACCTAAGTTCTCTTACGAATATCTTGATTTCTGATTCAATCACACAAGGTAAGTCCGAGCATAGCCCTTTTACTTTGGGTAGCTTTTAGTCTTTTGATGAGCCACAATAAGTGGCTACATTTCAAACGCAAACCTTACTATGAAACATTTCAGGCCAGCTCAAACAGATTTAAATTTAGAGCCTAGTCTTATATGCGTACAGTCTAGTTTTTACAATAACTTACATAAATCTGTTATGTGACTGGCTGGCTACCTAATAAAGAAACCGCGCAAAAAAATAAAAATTCTTTTCTCTGTCGATCAACAACCCGATTGACGGGACCCTGAAGCGCATGCGGCAAATAAACTAGCAAAAGAATTTACTTTTCTGGGTTTCTCTTGTGGGTAAACGTTTGTACCGGCTGGTATTAAAATAAAGTAAAAGCAAAATGTTTTTGGTATGAGAACTCTGTACAACAAGTAAGAATTTAGTATGTAGCAACACTCTTATTTGCTACAGTTTTACTGGCTGGAATTTGTTCAGAACTGAACTTGTTTCTTTTTTTTTTATTGAACTACCTTCACAAATCAAATATGTGGAAAGATATAGCATGTGTGTTCAATTTCTAAAATATAAGTAGGTACTTGAAAAAATATTGCGCTTTACTTTGTTTGTCTCTTTGTATTTTTACGAGTTTCATCATCATTTCAGCCGAAAGACGTCCACTGCTGGACATAGGCCTCCCCCAAGCGCCGCCACAAAGACCGGTCCTGTGCGTCTTGCATCCATCGGCTTCCAGCAACCCTGACCAGGTCATCGGTCCACCTTGTGGGAGGCCTTCCAACGCTACGTCTTCCGGTACGCGGTCGCCACTCCAGAACCTTTCGGCCCCAGCGGCCATCCGTTCTGCGTGCAATGTGCCCTGCCCATTGCCACTTAAGTTTGGCGATTCTTTTCGCTATGTCAGCAACCTTGGTTCTCTACTTGGTTCTTTACGAGTTTACAAGCGCTAACAAGCCTAACTTCAGACTCGCCAAGATCCGACAGAGATTTCATGATTAATCAGTGAGTGGCATTTCGCTTTTATTTAAATATTCGTAGAATATAATATATTTATATTGTTGGTTTGGTGGTTAGTGGCCCTAACTGCTATGCCGAAGGTCGTGAATTCAATTCCCACCCACGATAAGGTAGAAGTACGTATTCCCGTTAGCGTCCCAGTACCCGTTAACTAGTCAGTTTTTATTTTTTTTCGTCTTTCTACCAAAATCAAATTAAAGTTTGTAAATGGCAATTTATTCTTGGTACTATTTTATACAATTTTAATGGCAACAGTCACCAAAAAGTTTAATGGCGTTAAAACTATGCAAACTTAAAAATACGTTCTAATAAAATTGTCTGTAAGTTCGAAGTTCTGTCAGTGAACTACGAGACTACCCCGTCGCAGAGATCATCTAGCCATACTTCGACGGATCAAATTAAGGTAAGAGTGTTAATTTTTATAGAAAATTGTGTGTATTATTTAACGATTTAAGCTATAAATTAACGTAAATCTCATAGAAAACTAAACGTTTTTGCATGTTACATCTATTGGTACACACAAACCCCTACTTGACCTAGTACTCGGTAAATTAGAATGTTTTTTACCGGGTATTGGTACATTATCAACCCGTTGCACCAAAACCCGTTATTGTATCCTTATTGCTTTGAAATAGGTCTCATTTTCCTTTGGAAATGTAGTTTATGTTAAATATTTTCTGCCGGATACTGGGACATGCATTAAGAGTTGCATTTAAATCCGTCATGGTTCTTATTGCTTTGTGTTAAGTATTATTTTCCGTTGACTCAATAGAACGTACGTAATAGAACGTACATTTTGCGTTTTTCTGTACAATTCCCGAATTTTTATACAGTTTGCATTCTAGTTCTAAGTTCTGGTGCTCTAAAATCAGTTTTTTTTTTCGTTTACTATAAAGACGCATTAAAACTGCGCCCCATAGCTGTGTTATGAATATTGACTACTGGGCAATAAGTTTTATAGCGTACTTCAGAGCGACTAACTTACAGGATGTGAACTGTGTGTATTTGTTTTAGTCACTTAGATATTTGTACTATATCTGTTTCATAGTGAAACAGATTAAGCTTAAAAGATGTAAGCTTTACATCAGGTAGTCTTTATGCTTATATATAATAAAAAAGCGACTAAAACGTGGAAAATTAGTTACTGAAGTCAATGCTAATTTAATTATTTAAACATGTTTTTGAGGTTTTACAGAATAGTGCCACGTATTTTGTCATGCAAAGTTCACTGTGGTATACCGTACTTACTGCTTGATAGTAGCTGAAATTGAGGCAAGGGTGAAAAAGCTCTTGGCTATTTCATTTACTTAAATAATATCTGCTTTGCAGGTCGAGTTTTGACAAATATACCTGGTGTTTTTTTGTGTCATTATTAGTACAAGTTTTGACTTCTTTCATAAGTTGGAACTCCCATCGACATTTTCATACGCCTGAACTTTCCCATGTTTCTTGCAAGGCTTTCATTTTCATTCATTAAGTCACCTTACTCACGTGAGTTCAGATTTGGGTGCAAGATGTCAGTCAGGCTTGTGAAGTTGTCCAGATGATAAAACATCGATGATAGGTACTTACTAAAAATGATGTCAAATTCGTAGAGCCATGATTGAATCTGTTTAAAGGTAAACAGGTTATTTAGCGTATTTATCTGCCTCTAAACTTTGAATAATTTTTCGAGGGATCTATACTTCTCCAAGTTGGACTTCTGGTAGCGTAAAAAGCTTCGAGCTGCTTGTTTACTTGAGTTGTGCCATATTAAGTACCCCTGCTTTCCTAATGGGTTGTGCTTAATTTTGGGCCAATTTTTGGCCTACTTCTTGGTGTTGCTTTATGATTACTTCAAACCAATGAAAACCTGGTCTGAAGTAATCATTTATTTATGGGTTTTATTGCTCTATTTTCTAACACTATACAACATTTGCGCTTTGCTTACAGGATATGACTAGGTACTGCTTGACATCAGCTAAAATTGAGAAAAGGGAGAAAAGGGAGAAAAGATGATGTTTGTTTTTGAATAATTGAATTACCACAAAGTTTTTACTAAATATGTTTTGAAAGTATGTATTTTTACTTTTTTATACCTATTTCGAAATTAGCAAATAACTTGTTAATTTTCTTTCAGCTAGGCATGACTGACAAACAGAACGCCATAGAAGCAGTTAGAAAAGGAGCCTCAATTTCGGCTGCAGCCAGGCAGTACAATATTCCACGTTCAACGTTGGACGACAAAATACGCGGCCGCTATTCTATTGAATGTTCAAAAGGACCTGCTAAAGTTTTGCCAAAAGAAGATCATCTAAGATCATTTAATTAAGAGGCCGGTTCGGGACGATTTATCCATACAAACGTTATACCAAAATCATTTGTTTTTAAACAAGCTTTTTTAAAAAAGAAAGATCTGGGAACCTAGATAAATATTGTCTAAATCCAAATATCACCATAATATGGTTGAAATATGCTCGACTTGCAAATGAGCCTCTTAAGAGATCATTTAAGAAGATGGTTAATTTTTATGGCAGATAGTGGATTTTCTGTAACTAAGCCGCAGTTGTTGGATAGCGTAAGTTTACTTGTTAAACAATTGAAGCGAGAAAACCCTTTTAAAAATGGCAGACCAGGTCGTCACTGGTTTGAAGCCTTCATAAAGCGACACCCTGAAGTAGGCCGTGGCCCAAAATCTGACGCACACCCGTGCTTTAGTTCAAGAAAGCAGTTTAAGAGCGTGGTTTAAAGAAGTGGAAGACTATTTTACTACGGCACACCTCAAACTTCGATTTGTAGTATTACTTTCAAAACTTTTCATAAATATTTGCTTGTATTGACCTGGGCGGGCAAGCATATACAAAAGGGTTTATTAAGCATTTAGAGCAAACAATGTAAATGGTGTTAAATAAAGTAGAAAATAAAATCCTATTTGTGATCTCTTAGGTTCCTGATTTTACCTACTTATAATGACTGATTGACATGTAATTACCTAATTCTATTTTTAATATTGAGGCTAAAATAAAAACTTATGTTTGTTTTTTTCTATTTCAAAGATGTAAAAATTTAAGTAAGTGATAATTTTTTTTACCAAAGGTTACTCAAGATGAGACCAGAATAATTATGTTTCCTTATAATTTGTATAATATACATTAAAAAAATTAAAACGAATCATATTTTTTTTTTTTGTTGAATACAGACCCTAATTATTTTTACTACTCTTTTTATTTGAAAATATTTTATATCTGTGAACTTTAACGTAAAGTAATAGAGTTCAAATTCGCGATTAAAATTACCGGATTCCAGGACAATTTAACGTTATCTAGTACAATGCTACCGGGTACTGGTACAATTGGCACTTTTTGTACTTTTTTTGTTTTATTGTTAAATAAAATTTACACTAATTTAATAGAAGTATAATGTACTAAAAGTATATTAAATTATCTAACTAGTCGTATAAAATATTTTTTTACAAGTCTACTAGTTTTAGCCTAGCGCGCATGCAAAGTGAGAGAAGTTCATAACTTCACGGTTACTGGGCCGTTTACCTTAAATGTTTGTGTGATAAGCATTATCATTTGTTCTACGTCTGGGTGTAATTTATCTATAATACGTATATATTTAAAAATAAATATAACTATGTTTATCAGTTGTCTACTACCCATAATACAAGCTCTGCATAGTTTGGGATTAGACAGCGTTCTGTGCACGACCTTATAATATTATTATTATCTATATATATAAAAGAAAGTCGTGTTAGGGTAGAGTAGGGTAGACTAGGATAGAGTAGAATAATCTGTTGCCGGGAGCGACGCCGCGGGCAAAAGCTAGTTATATTATATAAGTAATTTTAACTCTCAGTTTTAACTCCATCGCTCATGTCTAAACAATTGCAATACTTTATATCAGTTACATTCCGCTAAGCCGTCCCATTTCTGTCCAGTGTCAGTTCGTTTCTTCAGTTAACTTACTGTACGGGGCATTTATCTTCAGAGGGATACAAAGGGCTGTCATAATAAAATATCCCACTTACGTAGCGGCCACGTGATATGGGTTGACGTTATAATAACATACGTCTTCGTGCCAACCCTACTGGGTTATGAAGGCGTTTGAAAACTGTCCCATTTTTTTTTTACGTAAGATTGCTTAATCTGAAATTGATATTTAATTATTTTTATAAGGCGCAATGGTCTAATTTAATTATTAAAATATTTAGACTTTCCGGTAGAAGATACTTTTTAAAATCATCATCATTTTTTTTGTTTGACTGTGTTTATTAAATTTTGTGTACGTTTAATTTTGTGTGTCTGTGTTATTCCGTTTAAATTTAATTTTATTGTATTTATGATTTAATGTGATTTTATTTTGATTTTTAATTTTATTTTCTAATTTTAATGTGATTTTATTTTGATTTTAATTTTATTTTCAAATTTTTAATGTGATTTTATTTTGATTTTAATTTTTATTTTCTAATTTTAATGTAATTTTCTAATTTTAATGTGATTTTATTTTGATTTAATTTTTTTTTCATATATATTTATATTCTAATGTAATTATGGACTATGTCTGAAATAAATGATTTATTTTTATTATTATTATATTATTAATCAAGAGCCCGTGTCTCCTGATGGCTACAACCCGGGAACCTTGAGTCTAGAGTGAATAGGTTACTTTATAAGTAAGCGCGATCGCATCGTCGACAGCATCGTCACTTCCCATCAGGTGAGATAGCGGACAAGCGCAAACTTGTTGATTCTAAGAAAGACATCATAAAATAAGAGCCTAAAGATGTAATAATGATTTTATTCAGATATAATGTTTAGTTTAAAAAATCTCAAAAAAATATTATGCATATATTATTTAAATATATTTTTTGCATGAAAGAGTTAACTGTGGTTATAAAAACTATTGCTATTAATTATTTAACAAAAATAGAAATGCTTTTGTAAAAATGATTATATATATTTTTTAAAGTGTTACTTTTTAACAAGCAGCTTTTTTGAGAGCAGTGGTAGCCGACTGGTAAAAGCCCCGAATTATAAGTCGTGGGGTTAAATTCGACTAGGTACGTTACTTTGTGTTATTTATTTCATCACTACTGCTCTCAAAATGTTGAAGGAAAACATCGTGAGGAAACCGGCACGTCCTACAATCAAAAATTTGAAGACGTAGACTGGGCCCGCGTAATGGATTACGGCCCATTACTTTTTCTAGAGAAGAAGCCTGAGTCCCAGCAGTGGGAACGTTAGAAGGCTAATGCTATACTATGATATGCTACTTTTTTACTACATTAAAATTGTTCAATTCTAATCGCAACTATTTTTAGTACAATGGGTCATATCGAATAACGACTTAACTCCTTTCCCTTGGCGGACGTCCGCCTTCGCGCGGGTATTAACGGAAAGTTGCTTATTTTCCAAATTTAAATTTATTTGTCTATAAAACTTTTTATTTACGTTCTGTATCGAGTGATTAAATTTAGGTTTATTGTGCACAATATTAGGGGTAATTTTTAATAAACTACAAAATCAAAATATAAAAAAGAAACAATGTCACAATGTTAGAAATTTAATAAAATATGGGAGCAGCTGTTGATATCATGAAAACGTGTTGATTACCTTCTAAAAATATACTCTAGAGTAAATAAAACAATAAAACTAAACGTTTACAAAACCAACAACGATTAGTAGTTCAATCAAAGTTTGAAAGTCGTGTCGTGTTGACGTTTAACTTCGGTCATTACGACTTCAACGGCTCCTAATCGCAATAGTCCTCCTGAAGTCGTATTGGAAGTCTTGAAGTCGTGTAAACTTCGAAGGAACGCGAACAGTTGGGAGATAATGATCGGGTGTATCGCTCATTATAACTTTGTTTACTTTACTTTCGTGCTGACACTTAATTCAAGTTTAAAATAGATTGTTAAGTGGTGCAGGTGAATAAGATTATTTATTTAAACTTCATGTACAGTAGTGGTACATAGGCGGACTTAATGCTACAAGGCATTCTCTACCAGTCGACCTTTATTTATCTTATTTTCACCCAAATATTATAAAGGAAAAACTTTATATGTATGTTCGTGTATATGTGATTGAATTTGTGTGTTAACTAGGTTTCCCTGTTTATTATCAGACCACCCGATGAACGACAAATTTTAATATCCACTCCTACGTTGTTGCAACTTCTACGGTCCGAACTAAGCGTTTCCCCACGTCGTTTATACCGCGTAATTTGAAAGACTGGAATAGTTTGCTTGATGTGGTCTTCAAAGCTAATAATATCTTGTCCGATATAGTGAATAGGCTCTTAGTATACTAAATAATGTGCATCATTTTTATCGAATGCATCACTGCTTACCGTCAGGTGGGATCATAGTCAAGCACTAGTTTAGATCAATTAAAAAAATACGTAGAATCCATCAATTTATTCTTTGGCTTTCCTTTTTCACTCCATCCATCTACCTGTAAACTTAAAAATCTTTTAGTACCATGCGTTTCATCCCTCTTCCCATGAATATGCCAAGACAAACGATTTTCTTTCAACTTTTCAGTCTCAGACGCCACTTTCAAACCTCCTCTAATATTGGTGTTAGTATCGTACGTAAAATACGCTCTTTAGTCGTGAAGCTGCGGACATCAGACTGTAATGCAAATACAATGGGAATACCCAGTATGGATATTAATTTTCCTATTTCAATAACTTTCTTCTGACCCACAAGCAAAAACAGCAGTTAATTTAAGGTAAAGATTCGAGCCTTTAGCCTCTGAGTTTCTTTCGGCGTATATCATTTCAGAACAGTTAGTAAAGAAAAATCAAACTCATCGAATTCAAATGGACTAAAAATGACTCATTAATGTTAACTAAATTACAAAACAATCCGTCATTTATCTCCTAAGAAATTGTATAACCTCTAGAATTATATTAACGACTTACCGTTGCTATCATTCATCTTCTTTTATTGATCTATGTAAATAAAAGTAGCGCCATTTTTATGACACAGTCTGGCGAGTTTTTCTTTCTAGAGAGAGTATTTACTTACCTATGTCTACAGATTGTTCTATTTTTAACGCTACAGTTTGAAGTATTTATTCAATAAAAATATTTTTACTAGGAAAAATACTGAGTCAACACTAAATCCAATAACTCAAAAACAAGGACAATGTTCTGTATGTAATCACAAATTTCCTTCACAAAACTCTTTGCGGTGATAATATTAAACTTTGATGGATTGCGAACAAACTCCGTAACTCCAATTAGGCGTATTAGATAAGAGTTGAAATTAATTAGTGCAAACGGATCGCTCGTAAATTAAGTACGAACGGATGTTTGAATCCGACCAAGTTGGGAAATTTCTCGCTCTCCACCGCCTGTTATTAAATTTACAAGCATTTTGTTGCTTTCTTAATATTTCCTCGAATGAGATATCGTAAGAATTGTTTGAATGTTCATGGAATAATTAGTTTTATTTCTTTTGCCATAACGTTTATTGTTTTGTTACGGAAAATGTAATAACTTTTTTTGCTTTGAAGTTAAAAATTTCGACAAATAACAACGCTTTATAAACTCTTTTTTTGGGTTTGAAAATCATCAAATAACTTCTTCTACTCTCGGTGATGCGAAGAGTGTCAAATTTTTACTAACTAAAACCTATCCCAGGTTTTAGTTAGTAAAAATTTGTTTACATCCCTGTTTATTCAGTGGCCTTTTACGTTCTAGGGCAATAGTGACTCTTTCGCATAATCACGCAGTCCTGCCAGCCTTTGAAATTTTTTGAATGAAGTCGATGGTGTTGAGTAAATCGGTTCTTAACACGTACCTTACGTTTAATTTTGCGAGTGACGATTAGATTTGTAACTGGTCATTATTTATTCAAAATTAGCTGTCCGCCCCAGTTTCGCACGGGTACTGATATTGAATATATTATACATGTATTACACATAAACCTTCCTCTTGAATCACTCTATCTATTAAAAAAACCGCATCAAAATCCGTTGCATAATTTTAAAGATCTAAGCATACATAGTTACAACGGTAAGCAACTTTGTTTTATACTATGTAATGATGATGTTATTTCCTGATAACAAATAAGCACTAATTAATTTTGCTGCAATAATTCCCAAGTCATATCGTTATGTTTCACGACATTTACATTTTACATTTAATACTTATATTAAAAATGTGAAAGTAACTCTGTCTGCCGATTTTCCCCATCCCCAAAGAAAGATATAATTTTATTTCTACCTTTGACTTCGAGTTTGTATTTTTATTCGTAACATAAATGTGTATAATTTCACGCTGACAAAATCGCTAGCCTAAGCTAGTATTATTTTAGTAATACGAGTATTATCTAAGGCTCTAAACAGACGGACCGCATTTCAACTGCAAATTGCAGTTCGGATGCAGTTTGGACGCAGTTGACACGACTGCCATAGAACTGCAAACTAACCATGCAGTTTGATAGCAATTGGTGTGCAGTTTACACGATTGCACTGAACCGCCGCCTGCAATTGAACTGCAATCGGACTTCAAGTTCAGTTTGCAATTCTATTGCAGTCGTGTCAATTGCATTCAAACTGCATCCAGTTGAATTGCGGTCCGTCTGTCTAGAGTCTTAATGTTCAAATACCTATATCTCAAGCTAGACCACTACTAAGTACAAAAGACCACACAGATCTTTACAAATAAAGCAAACACGATGTCATTTGATACAACCGTATAATTTATAAAGCCGTGTAAAGTCTAGCAATTTTTCAATAAACTCTAAAGAAGCAAGATCAGGCAAATGAGATGAGTCAGTGACGCATAGGTCTTCCCGTCGATGACATTGCCCGCCAAATGAGTCACCGGTGAGAAATCTCGTAAACGAGAGAGAATGGTAATAAGGGGTTTTATCTTACATAGTTTATTGTAGGGCGGCTGGTAAGTGAGGTCAGTTGAATTTATGCGTTGATTACCTCTGATGGTGACATTTTTATGTTCAACGCCTTTTTTCAGACTTTGAATCACAGTCTTTTCTCAGAGATTTAAAAATTCTAGATTAATTGGTTTTTTATGAAGTAGAAAGGTATTATTAAACTTTTTTACTATCTATTACCCACTGTGTTATTGGAGGTCCTTAATAAATAAAATAAAAAGTTATTGCTTAAAACTACACTTGGAAATAAAAAATATATAAGTTTTTGAAGGGAGAAAGAAGAAGCAGAGAGTAAAGTCCCACATATTTCCGTTGAAAAATGGGACCCTCCTACCAGACAGGTTTTTTATCTGGTGGGCCACTGTCCGATAAATGATTTTTATGTTTATATACGAATAGGAATAGCGCGGAAAACTTTGATTGAGCGATATAGATTTGATTAATATGTGACGCCATAGATGGCGCTACAAGTTTTAAAAGTTTTTATTCACGGTCTACCCACAGTAGAAATACTTATACAGTCTATCTTTACGACGATCACTCTTATAATAATAGCAAAGCATACTTACAGCCTCACCTATCATTTTCCAAATTCTGGGATTGCGGCCTCCTATTTATTATTGGGAATGAGCCGTAATCTAAAACGAGGGCATAGTGCGAAATCGTGGATGTCACAAATCTTTAATTTTTTTATACAATGACATGTCAATTTTTTTGTTTTGAGAGCAAACTGTAGCGATGAAATAAATCACTAAACCCGTGATGTAACCCTAATAAATCGGGGCCGTCACTACTAAATAAATCGAAATATACAGAGCAAAACTTATTTAACGATTCTTATTTTTAGAGTTTACTTCCCATAACCCAAAATGCAGTTACAGACGCACAATTCACAAACTATCGAAACAATATCTGAAGATTTGTGGGCATTACAGCAACACAATAAATGCATAAGGAATATTTATAGTTTATCGCGACGTTTATAGTAAATATGATTTAGTGGCAAACGACTCCGAGGGGTTGTACGACGGCCGCCATTTTCGATTTTACGGTTCAATTCATGCGTCCTGAGTTATTCCGATTTTCGGGTTTAGCGATTTGTTTTACAAGACACGTTTGTTAAATTTATTGTGTGTGATGTAAAAGATTGTGCTGAAGAAGTCTGTGAAATTGGAGGTAGATAAGTGAGTATGAAAGTGGTGAATTCTGCTATTTACATACTATATTGAACATAAGTTAGGGTTTTTTAACCTCCTGTGGATTTTATCCAGCATGCGCGAATTCTCCGCATGCGGAGCTACTGTCCGGGATCATACCACGAGTCCTACGTACGTATTACATGCATTACAATAAGTATTTGCAAGAATTACGCGTGTGGAGCAATCCTGCATGCGTGATGAAATCCGCACGATATTAAAAATAACCTTACTGGTTTCATTTTATTATATTATTTTCAAATAATATATGTAATAAAATGAAACTTGCTTTTTTCGTCCCTTTTTTAGGATTCCGTATTCAAACCCTATCAAGGTCCTATATTACTATCACTTCGCTGTCTGTTTGTCTGTCACCAAGGTATCGCATGAACCATGATAGTTGAATTCTTTTACAGATGATGTATTATTTTTTACTCGTCATACGCGAGTCCGACTCGCACTTGACAGATTCTGTTTCTAATATTTTGATGTTAATCTTAGTGAAAGTGACCCATTTTCTTTTTCATGTGTATTTTTGTCTTTAGAAAGATAATATACCTACCAAAGAGTTAAAAGTCAGTATGTATAAAATAAGGATACGACAGGGATATAAGGGAAAGGTAAATACAAGAAGACATTTTTTACTAAAACATTCGAAGTGACATTTATCTGCCGTCTTACCTATGCCCATGAACCCATGAAAACTTCAAAGACAAAATGTATTGGGGATGTTTTTTTACCGATAATCGATAAGTACTTATAATAATACGGACGAAATACTACTCTGTCACATTTGACAGAAGTGTAGATATTTTCGTCAATATCAATAGGTACCTAATTTACCTATAACCCTTGAATAATGTGATTACTTCATGATCACGGGATTACCTATTTTTTAATATCATGAAAACTGGCTTGATAGAATAATTCAAATTTCGAATATGTTTGTATATGTTTGTACAATATACTTGATTTCTTCAAGAATGCATTCTTAGTATCAGAGACTACATCCCTAAGCTAGTTTCTCACAACTGTTATAGGTTCTCTAAGAAAACTGAGAAATTTGAAATTCCCATTTTTTTTCAAGGACAAGCGATGATCAGTAAAAAGGTGAACATCCCGTTTATTATTTCAGGTCACTGGTCAACAATGTTTATTTCAATTTAACCATTTACAGTCACTTCTTAATGTTAAGGGATCAATCAGAATATTAAAGATATTTGAACATTCCAAAGCGTAAATCTCTTCGCTATTACAACACCCTTACTGAAGCATGGAGCGCTGACAACGCTTAAAATACAATAATATTAAATTAACTACTAAAATAACAAAAAAAATATATAAATGATAAGTTTTTCTAGTGTAATTCAGATTTCTTTAGTGTAATTATATTAAGTGTTTTTGATACATGGAAGTATTGGTAAATAATATTGCAGTATGACAAGACCAAACATTTTCGTAGGTACCCTGCAGAAGGGTCAAAGCCAACTGGGGCCAAGGGTTCGTGTCTGAAAGGAAGGCTCTAGCCCCAGTATAGTTGGCGACGTAGGAACGGGTTGTTTAGTCATTAAGAGTCTGACACTGTTTCCCTCTCCGCCCAAGGGCGGGAATCGTCATTGGATGATTTTTGCCCATCATTAAAAAGTGAAGTTTGTAGATTTTGCTTAAATATTAGTTATGAATAAAATAATATATATATTTTTTTATAATAAGAAAGTGTTTATAACTATTTCTACCTGCCATAAAAAAGACCAAACATTTTTCAAAATATAGCTGCAAGACCGTTCACATAAACTTGACACATTACTCAGCCAGTCTAAAAGAGCGAATGCTCAGCAAATCTGTCCTTATTCCCCTGTGTTCCCCATTTCACAAGGTGCCAGTGTCGGGCAGCCAGAGAAGTAAGCATGAATTTAAACGAAGGCCACATTATGCATGTTCAACCCGTTTCAACCTAGTTCCTACTAAATCGAGGAGAATTTCGGAATTTTCTTAGTGTAGGTAATCTTGGATGAATAATATACCGTATGGTGTCACACTTAGGTATTTCGCTTAGTTGGGAATTTTCATTTCAGGTTGGTTTGTGTCTTGGTGCGTTAGTTATCTATGAGATTGAATGAGCACTTGGGACGTTCGCTTATGGCGATTGTAGTAGCGATGTAGTCGCTCATTTCATAACCGCGCATCTGTTATTGCTACAAAAAATGACGTGGACAATGGGCCTTACATAGATACATTACATACATACATCCCACCATAAAAAAAAAAATAAGTCTCACAGCAGTGTAGTCAAAAAAATTTTTATCGAAAAATGTTTTTCTTGTGACGTAATCACACACTTCTAGTTTTCAGACTTATTCCTATACTTGTGTTATAAGGACCAAAATTCAGGGTTCTAAGTCAATGGGAAGTATTAATGAATTTTGATTTCTTTGAGTGTCGAAATATTATTTTTAATTTTTTTAGAACATAAATGGTCGTTTTTTTCCGTTTACTTAGAAGTTTGTTTTTTTCATAGCTTGAAGGAACCACAGACCTGAGTATGTAATCACATGTTGTCTGTCGGTCTGTCGAGTTGAAATTTAAATCTAAATTTAAATCTAAATTTCAACTCGACACACCGACAGACTAAGTGATCCATTTTTTTATAAGGGTTCCGATTTTTATTTTGAGATACGCAACCCTAAAAAACACATAAATACAGATAAAGATATGCAAATACCTCGGTGGATTATAATAAGTTTACATACCGTAAAACGGGGTTACTTCGAAAGCTATAGTAACTTTGATGAGAGCTAATAAACTTGGAAAGGTTTTTTTGGGTTTAATACGTCAGTCTAAAAATATTTTTTTTAGTAATATAAACTACTATAATATATATTTATTTATATGTACTTACACCAAGAAAAAATATGGGACTTAATATATTTATATGTTTGTTTGTTTTTATTGACTTACTTTTCACAATGTCAACATTTTTTCTAATTTCTCCTTTCACAGGTCTGCTGAAAGAAATTTATTCGTGAAATAAGTAGTACCTTTATACAATTTTTATTTTAATGTATTATCTTTAAAAATGTAAGTTTGTAAATAACTACATAAATTGTAAAATAAATAAATAAATGCATGACTGCGATCTCAGCTGATAGTGAACAGTGATGCAATCGTTAAAGTTTCACCCATTTGAAATTTAAACCATAGAAAGTTACCATACTACAAACGATATATTAAACATACATACCTGTCTGCTTATTTTGCTTAGAACAAAGTACTATTTTGTAAACATCTCACGTATGCTGTGAGTTTGTGGGTTTGAAGGGAGCTGTCAATATGTACTATCGAAGATATTTCCGCCTGACTACCGCTTTGGTTCATTTTTGCTTGCACTCGAAACAAACACTTCAAAAGTTTGGTTTGGGAGCTAGCGGCAGGCTTCAAGGGATTATTTTTGAAGTGATCAGGTAGAAGTACCTACGAGTCACTGGCGAAGAGTCCATATAACACGATTCCCATCGGCTTCCCTTAATCTAAATCTTAATATGTAATCTAAAGTTCAAGGACCTATTAGTTCGTTCCATTGCTCATTGTACTTCCAATTTTGAAATGCCTACAACTTTGAAATAAGAATGTCAAAATCTCCGGCTCCGTCCTAAAATGCGAGAAATTGTAACATGACTCCCAAACTAAAAAAAATAAATAAAACGATTCTATATCATTATGACACAAAGGAGTTTTACAATGAACATACGTGTCAGCGTGGTAATGTTAAAGATTTAATTTGATAAAAGCATTAAAAATACTTTTTTGTTCTTGCAGTTGCAAAATGGAAAACATAAAAATACGGGACATATCAAAAAGATTCTTTATGACAAACATGCAACTTCAAAAAGCCACAGAAATGAAGTATGCTATGCTGCTGAGAGTGCTTACTCCACAGTTACGTACATTTCAAATAAAGAATAAAAACATGTGGAAGAGTCACATAAAGATAAAATTCACAAACAAGTGTGTCTTACCTCAAAAATTCTCTTTGCCATGAATTCTTTATGTTTGGAAAGCCAGGTTAGTAAAACGCGATGTAAGCCTCGGCTTTACGGTTCCCTTAGCAGCCATTTTTGGGAGCTTGGGATCAACATAAAATAAAATTGAAGTATAATACAGGATAATACACTGCATTACCGCGGGACTGTTGCACACGGATTTCAATGATATCCTCCGTCATAAAAACAATATTTTACTCGCAAAACTTCAAAATATTATTTTTAAGTTGAAATATTTTTCCGACAACATCCCTCCAATTTTCAAATTGAAATATTGAATTCACTGCTGCAACTGCAATCGAATTGGAATTCGGGTTCGATTTTTGAATTTATTTTCTACGTCAAAGCAGCTTTTATTTTGTGGAAAATGCCTTTGAATCATTTGGATAGCAGGAATTATTTCACTCTTTTTATTTTTAATGATACTGTAACTACTGCAAACGTATATTTTAAGTAGGTATACAAAGAAGGAAAACCCTATATATTGCCTATTCCCTTTATAATAGACGACACTGTTCTTATATCTGCAACATCGACTAAAATCGCCTCGCCCCTTGCCAGCGGGAAATAAAAGAAACAACAGTTTTGTCTGTGGTTTTGTTGTCAATAACATCAGCAGGTGTCCCGAGAGACGGGGTCATTCAACTCTGGACGCAGCTTGGCTGTGCTTAGAGCCGTTATTAGGAACTGTGGTTAGGGTGAACTTATGGGGATGTTGCGAACGATATGGGGCTGTAAAAGTTGAACGCATGGTTGGATTGCAGGTCAAGTATATTTATAACTTACCTGTATATAGTATTGTAGTATGTGGCAGTGAGTTGTAATAGAAAAATACAAAAAAAAAAAAAAACATTTTTTGTACACAACGTCGTCTAGTCCCAAACTAAGCTTGTTTTATGGGTACTAGTTAACTGATGAACATACTTAAATTCCACCCAGATACAATTGATTGAGCTCATCATACAAACATTTTTTGTCCTGGGTGGGAATCGAACCCACGACTTTCGGCATAGTAGTCAGGGCCACTAACCACTAGACCAACAGGCCAGTCGAATATAACGAAATAACGACTCATACTTTGTAACATTCTGAAACCGTATATATTATATACTAGCTTTAATCAGCGGCTTTGCCCGCTTGCATAAAATATAGCCTATGTCACTCAGGAGTAAAGCAGCTTTCTATTGTTGCTATTTTTTTTCCAAACGGACCAGTACTTCCAGAGATTACCTCCTACAAACAAAAAAACAACTTTACCTCTTTATTATATTAAGTGTAGATGTAGATAATATTCTTCCTTCTTCCATATTTTTGTAGTGTGAGCAGAATTTAGGTACCTACCTTTTAGTTTCTAAGTCTGAGAATTTCCTTTTAATTTAGTCACAAAAAAACTATAATCCACAAAGACATTTTTTTGATCTTTGTAGTTTTCTCTCATAATAATCTTAAGTTGTTTTAGATTTAGTTGGACACGGATTTAGGTTTAGTTAAGTCTCCAATAACGAATCGAAATCTTCTTATTTTCATGCCTAATCCTCTTTTGTTTTTTTGTAAGATACAAAGCATTTAGCATTGATAAAAAAAAAATAACAAGCCACGTTCCATGAAATAAATCTAAAGAACTATTTAATACTGTCGATACGTTTGAGCACATGTTTTAAAAACTAGTGCTTGACTGCGATCCCACCTGATGGTACCTAAGCAGTAATACAACCGTTGATGGTGAGGCGCACTAGTTTATTTTAAGAGCCTATTCACTCTAGCCTTGAAGACACCTAAATTATAATCGGACGGAAAAACTGCAGCCGGCAAACTGATCCAGACCCTCGATGTACGCTTTATAAACGACATGGCAAAACCCTTAGTCCGGACCGTAGATGTCTCACCAACGTAAGAGATACAAGATCAGTCGTCACCGAGATAATGAAATTCTGTCCGTTTATTTATAGGTATACGTATCATAAAAACAAAGGTCCAAGTCCCACCGGACAGGGTCGTCAGCACAGCGACCCTACCTGCATTCGCCCTTAATAAATACTTTACTCAGACTCCGTGGACACATTTACTTTTTATACAGGTTTAGAAAGCCGTAAAGTGAAAAACAATGTTTTTGCGTCATTTTTACGCTGACATACGTGACATATTTTTTTCAAGAAAAGAAAGTTTTGGAATGAAAATTTTGTGCGAGAACTTTTATCTTGTTGGAAAATTTGTGAAAAGTCAAAAAAGCTACTTAAAATATTCGGTCATGCGTCAGGTTTTTGTTCCCACTGATTCATTGTAGGCACATTCCCTAAGGACTGGAATATCCCGCCGAAGTTTTTTTATTATTTTTCAGGTGGGAAAATCATACAGTGACATCTCCGCGACCTTGGGCGGGACAGGAGATAGTATCTGACTTTACCTGACTAAAAACCCACTTCTCTACCTTCTCTGACTTTCGTACCCGGGTCGAAACTTCCTTTCAGAAACTGGTATATGGCCCCAGTAAGCTTCGACTCTGCCACGCCCCTTCGGCTTGTTGACAACTCCTTGTGGCGCGCGTTGAGCTATACGCACCGTCGACGACTTGAACTCGGACTGGACGGACACCGGACGGTCGGACGGCGAGCTAGATAGCAACAGGCTATTAAAGACTACTAGCTTAATTAAGACGAGAGTGAATAGGTTACTTCTAAGCAATTAATATTCTATGATCGATTATATCATCGCTTACTTATTTATTTTTTCATTCTGTGGACAAAAGTACAGGGATAGACTTAATGACTCGGGCATTTTCTACTACTCCAGTCAAACTCGAGTGAATATTATAAAAGGAAAAGACGTATTTTTTATAATATTTTTGCTTGTAAAAAACTTATCGTTATCGTAGCGATAGACAAGAACATTCATAGAAAGTGTTTGTCAAAATAATGAAAAGTTAATACAAAAGTCTGCTACAGCGCTTCATTATTATTAAGTCGTCTAACAAAACTTTTAAAACTTACAGCGCTCTCACACTATGTGCACATAAAAACTGCACTAATGTCATCAATGTAAAGGTGTATGGCCTGTAGATACCCTAATCTAGTGCGAAGTACATATATGTATATCGATGGACTGGTTTAAAAAAATCTTTCACCAATAGAATGCTACTCATACTTTATCACGGAGTAGCGCGGGCTTTTCTGTTTTCAGGTGGGGGAAGCTACTGGCTGAACTACTCAATGCAGTCCGAGGATGGGTCATCCATAACATACAGACACCTCAGTGCTTCAGAGAACACGTTAAGCCTTTGGTCTCAGCTGTCATTTGTGGATCTTTAACTATCAATACAAAGGTATCTGTCAATAATAAGGTATTTAGAAGAAGGAAAATCTACAAAAAAGGGTCTTGTGAAGGGTTATTGCATTCAGCTGCATAAGATTTGATTAAAAGTCAACCACAATATAGTTAAAGTTACATTTCTTACTATTTTAAAGATTAATAATAAAAACACTCGATAACTGGATATCTACAAGTATCTAATTGAAAAAAATAAGCTCGTGTTTATTATTTCAATTTATTCATAGCAACGCCTTAATCTCGTCCTGAAAAAATAGAGAGTGGTTCAGAATTTTCTGTTTACAAATATATGAAAAACTTTCGAAAACACAATGGCATAAGTTTTGTAGAGACCATTAAAAAGTTTTTCATAAAATGTATTTTTTTATTACCTACAGATAAATATTATTTTCTATAGATATACTTCAGAGTATTGAACATCGTCACCGGGTTACTAGCTTATCGGATTTCTACTGTTCTGCGTTAAATTTGCCCTGCCCATTGCCACAAACAATACCTACTATTACTTTCAAAAAAGATTATAAAGTGCAAAAGTATATCTGTCAAATCAATTTGCCTGCAATAATCTTCAATATCACAGTACTGACAAACTCCTATAAAAACGATAATCATCGCCTGCCCAATTGCCATCACATTACCTCAAAAACAAAAGACACTTATATTCACAATACCAACCCCACGCGGCCCCGCTGCACTTTCCGCATCACATAACGAATGAATATGATCAAAGTCAATCATTAATTTCGATAATGAATTTGGTAGTCGCACAGCTGAAATCTGCCCGTCCATCGGACGAGGATAATTAATTAATTGACAATACCAAGGGAGGCTAGGGGAATGTCCATTCCGCTGTTATAATCAGTGAAGTTTGTTTTGGGTGTATATTGAAAATGAATCTCTTTGTACCAGTAGTTGAAGCTCGCACACATTCGCAAGTGCCCTTTGTTCGACATTTGTGGGGGTGTTGAGTGTTGAACCCCGATCAGTTGGTCAAAGTAAAACAAAAGATTAATTGAGATTCAAAATAATAGCGACTACCCATGTTGGAAGCAGGGATAGACTGAAAAAAAAGTTACAGTTGAGAACAATATTGATATTTAGGCTGACTTCACAAATCTGAATTGGTGCTCTGGATTCATAATCTAAATTCAGAAATACCTGAATAAAATACCATAATTTTTAACACGCATTCAGATTTTATTTTCAAACTAGCTGTGCCCGCGACTTCGTCCGCGTGGAATAGTTATTTTGGGCATCATATTTATTTTTGCAAACAACCTCCTCAGCTTTATAAATTATAGCTGTTACCCACGACTTTGCCCGTGTCAATTTCTGTTATTATTTTAGACAATTTAGTTTTTAAAAGAACATAATTATCTAAAAGTACTTCATAGAGCTACATCCCAACTTGGGCACGCCATAATCTCGGCGGTAAGTCCCCTCTTTGAGGCGTGATATCTATCACGGCATCCTCACCTTCCGCATGACGTAGGTTCTCACCGGACATGGCAAGAAGGAAGAGACGCTCGGGTGTCGCCACTGTATGGTCAGCCCGGAGGATACGGTGGAGCACATGGTGGTGTGCCCCGCTTGAGAAGAGCATCGTCGTTTCCTCGTGGGGGTGATCAGCGGCGGCGACCTCTCGCGCTGGGCCTTGGTTCAGGCCATAGTTCGCAGCGAAGAAGATTGGCAAGCGGTCGCCTCCTTCTGCAATGCAGTAATGCTCGTAAAGGAGGAGGCCGACCGCATAAGGCAAAGGCAACAGCGCCCTCGCCGTAGCCGTCACCGCCGCGATCCCGCCGATATCCGGTCTCCGTAGACGCTGGCTTGTGGACGGTGAGCAATGGGTAGCTCGCCGTCCGGTTGTCTGGTAACAGTCCAGACCGAGACCAAGTCGACGACAGCGTGCACTGCTCCCGCGCGCCTCAAGGTGTTGTCAGCAAACTGTGGGGCCCTTCAGGGGCGAAGCCACCTGCAACTGAGGGTTGGTGCGAAAGCGTTATACCGGGGCTCTGGGAATATGGCAAGGGAGGAACGGGGTAGGTTGTTTAGTCAGTAAGAGTCTGACACTGTTTCCCGCTCCGCCCAAGAGCGGGATTCGTCATTGGATGATTTTTACCTACCATAAAAAAAACCCATCCGCGCCGCCCGCAAGCAACCCCTCTCCTCGCCCGCCGGCCAGGCGCAGCGTCAAGTTTAGCACATCAGGCATCGCGTGTGAATTTTATATCGGAGTTATTTTAAAATTGTAATGTCTTGTAAGATGTTCATTGAAATTAAATGATGTCAAAGACAATTTTGTTTACAATTACATACTCTTAGTCTTAATCAACAACACATTTATTTGGATAAAGATTATATTATTATGTTGATAGAACTCTAACAAATAATCGGTAAAAATTGGCTAAATTTGATTCGCATAAAAACAGTTCTAGTGAGTTAATCTTAAAAGATAGGCATATACTGTCGCGGACATTTTTTTTGATAATTTTAAAAGGAATAATTCTTTCATACATATTTTTTTGGTATCTTAAACCGTTTTGGCAGCGCACGCAACGGAAGCCCTCAAAGATGAATAATTTTCCCCGTTTTTTCCACATTTTCCGTTGTTTCTTCGCTTCTATTAGTCGCAGCGTGATGCTATATAGCCTAAAGCCTTCCTCCCAATAAATGATCTATTCAACACAAAAAGAATTTTTCAATTCGAACCAGTAGTTCCTGAGATTAGCGCGTTCAAACAAACAAACAAACTCTTCAGCTTTATAATATTAGTATAGATTTAAAATTTCTTAGGTCGATCTGTCATTATGAAACTGACTAGCGTTCTGAATTCCAGATCGGAATAATTAAGATTATGATTTCATAATTTCATTTTAGGAGTGCATCGCACACATTATGGAATGACATTATGAATGATTTCAGTTGCTTTTGGCAGTCCAAAAGCAATGCGATTATAACTTATTTCTGATCTATAAGACCTCTATAAGGCCTACGGCGACTTTTTGTCATTGGTACAGTCGCGATGCTGTCGCGCGCTTATGAAACGCACGACTCACTACAAAAACGCGCCGTTGGCGAGGGGCCTGAAAAGACGTTTTCATGTGCTGGAAATCACGAGACTATTGATCAACATTAATTTTTAAGATAGACATTTGAGGACAGTTGCCGAATCCGGTCATCTTACTAATATTATAAATGCGATAGTTACGGTGTTTGGAGGTTTGGATGTTTGCATGTTTGGATGTTTATTACTCCATCACGCCAAAACGGCTGGACGGATCTGGATGAAATTTGGCACAGGCGTAGGATACACTCCGGAATATAACACAGGCTACTTTTTATCCCGGAAACCCCAACCCCAATCCCAATACCACGCGGGTGAAGCCGCTGACAAAAGCCAGTAAATCTATACTTTTGAAAGTTATTTATTATTTCAATAAAATGATAATGATCTAATTTAGTTTTTGGTGCCCTCTGAAAAGTTACTGATTTTATAGTTACAAGGTATTCACTATAAGCCATCCTTGTATATTTACTTCACAAAATCGTAATGATTCTAAAACACAGCTGTAACAATCATGTCATCGAGTTTTTGCATGTGTGCGTGCATCAGGCGACAGTTACAACAATATGGGGGTCTATTATAGGACAAATACAAAGGGGTGGTCAGGGACAGTGGCTCGGGTCACTATTAGCAATGAAGTTTGTTCTGCGTGACCAATCGACGCACGTGACGCACTCAAAATATTAGCACCAATTTGAGGGTTTGAGCTTTGAATTTATGTATATTATTATATAAGTAATGACTGTAAAAGGGTCGCGATTCAGATAAAATCTGTGGTAATATCAATTGTTCAACATGTAGCTTACACCATTACTATGAATCATTTTTCTTTTGTTGTTTGGTGTATAATAAATTATTACTTGTACTAGCGTGACTAGAGTTTCACGGAGATTTAATAAGAACTTTGATTTTTTTTTTTATTGATTATAGGTTCGCGCTTGACCACTATCTCTTCTGATGTAAAGCGACGATGGACCACGCTTACCTAGAAGAAACCTAGCTGAAGTAACCTATTAATACTCTTGACTTACCTAAAGATTCCCTGTAGTCATCATCAAATACAGACTCCGGCAAGGAATCACACTCAAGGCTGTTTTATTATATCTATTATAGTATATATTACGAATTTCAAAAGGAAACCTTTGGTCGTTGAACGTAAAGCAATTGAAAAACACAATTTTGTTCAGTCAGAGTGAAAAAATATAGAATACAATAGAACAAATTTTATTTTACGTCCACCACAACAATAACAATTTTACAGATTTCTTTGGGTACAATGGCGGTCTTATCGCTGATAGTGATTTCCTTATGACAAAGTTAGGAAAATAAATAGTAAAAAAAATGTCTGATTATTTCGAATTGAGAATACAATAAATGTATAAATAGGTACTGCACTATTTTGTGTTTTAGATTAAAAAACAAATATCATTAAAAAGTATGTTTGATCAAACCAAAGTCCATCACTATCCTGTCCTATCTACGACTATTTTAAATGTGAAAGATTTCATATTTGAATGATGGATGGCTGCTAATCAATCACGTTTCAACGGGTTACCTGATTCAGGGATCTGTCACTCGAGTAGACAGTAGGTGTAGACGTATGCAGATTAGTACATGATGTCTTTGGGCTGAAATTATGATGATATATATTTTTTTATTAATATTTAAAAATAAAACCTTGCCCCACACTAGGAATTACACCTGAGTCGTGTGTTTTTTTTTTATGGTAGGTGAAAATCATCGAATGACGGGCGGAGCGGGACACCAGTGTCAGAATCTTACTGACTAAAAAACATACCCCGTACCTTCCTTGCCTTATTCCTAGAGTCGAGGTAACAGTTTGCACCACCCTAGGCTCCAGGAGGACCTGAGCCGTGTGTGCGTTCACAACAAGTCACATACACAAGATACCAAATACTAGGACCCGGAACACTATCTGTAGGCCGTACTATTATTTGTTCCGTGCCAGAATCGAACCCGCAACCCTCAGTGCAGCAGTCAATCGCTTAACCACTACGCGAGCCGACCTTAGCCGTGCCTTCAAAATGATGATGTCATCACTGCCAAAACATTGTGCATAGTATAGACTTATAGTTTAGACTTTCATCTTGAGATACTGATAAGTATTATATGTATTTATACGTATCGGCTCGTCCAGGATGGTTTCGAGCTCTAATCTACCAGGTGGACCTATGTAGGTATCGTGCAATGAATAACAATGGCTAAGAATTGAATCGGTTTACTTCACAATACATTTCGGTACAGTGCACTGTTTTTAGGCAGGTACAAACAACAAAACGGACAGTTTCGGAACGTTATGACTCTGCGACGGCCTAGCTGAGAGTCAAAACGTTCTGACCGCTGTCTGGGTGGGTTTTCCCCTCTAAGCTCGTAGCGTAGGCGGAAGCGTTACTGACTTTGTCAAACACGCCAACTTTAGCTCTTTTAATTGTCACTAGATGGCGTGCCTTGTTTTGTTGTTAACCAATCGATGCCGTTTCCAACATACGGCAGATCTCGATAGTAAAAACCAGCAAAATAGTGAAACTTGGTCAAGCTGATGGCAGATTTATTTTTGCTTTATGTTTTTCATCCAAACTTAACATTTTTAAAAGAATGGTGTATGAACAAGACATTTTTCCTTCCACGTCTTCATTTCCACGAAAATTAAAATAGCGACTCTATTCAAGTCTTGTTCTCCGTGGCGTCATGAGACAGCGCAGTGTTCGGTTTCAAAGAAGCAAGCAACACGCGTAGTTACACTGAAAGACTCTGGTTACATTTCTCGTTTAGATGCTGCAATTTAAGTAGGTATTTATACAGGAAAATATAAAGCTGTAGACACTAGAGTTGGATGCTTATCTCCTGTTTATTTTTTTTTACTTTTTAATGCAATGATATTCTACGAGTACCTACTGTTGTTCGAACTTTGAATCCGAGAAGCAAATTACATAAAAAAATTCTTTAAAGTTGGGCTCCGTAGACTTAGCAGTTAAGAAACAAATATACCATTTTATTCCTCTATGAATTCTATAATTTTATATTTGTATAATATACCTTTTTCAGGCCTATTGATATAAGTTTTGCACAGAGCGTCAATTTAATAAGTTTTATTATTAAAAATAAAATAGATATATATTTTTACGTCAAATAACAATTTAAAAAGAAGCGTTTGTTTGCGAAAAACCGAAATGAATATATAATACACCAGAAAACCCACCAAAACCATCCAATATGAAAAAGAATCAACCTTTCACGCACCGAAATAATTTTCCATTAACTTTCCACGGGTATCGTAATAACCCCCTACTCAGATTTATAATAGCACACACCATTATCTGACCATATCGTCCATTAAAATAAAGGTATTTTGTTTCACAGATGCACCATTCTGAAAGGACTTCATAATTCCATGCCAGTAAGTGGCATGAAACAAAATGATCGACGAACAAATATAAATATATGTATACGACAATACCCTGTCGTACCCTAATTTACTAAATAAATGTAATAAAAAAGATCGTTTAAGATAATCGCGACCAAAACGAAACGTCATAAATAACGTTAATAAAAACGCCTCAACGCACAGCACTACAGCCGTTGTAGAAAAAAAAGAATAATGTTTGCTTGAACACTCTGAGATGAGAATTTCTTCTTCGTAGATGATATCTACTGGAGTTACAAATCATACCATTGTCTAAGGAAAGCCCCTCGTGGGGTGGGCTTTTTCCACACCATAAAATTAAATATTGCTTTGAAAATGTATAATGTTATTACGGGGTGCGTAATTTTTATGATGTACAAGGTAGTTTATTTTTCGGAGTATTGTTGAGTTTTAATCTATACTTATAATAAATCTGTAGAGAAGTCAATTCTGTACATTAAATATATTTAAAAAATTACTAGCAAAGGGTGATAAGGGATCGTTAGTGATCCCAAAAATGCAATAAGTAAAATTTTTGTCTGTCTGTCCGTCTGTCTGTCTGTCTGTATGTTCAGGCATCACGTAAAAACTAACGGTTCGATTTCGATGAAACTTGGTATAATTATACCTTATTATCCTGGGCATAAAATAGGATACTTTTTATCCTGGAAAAATACGTAGAAAAAAAATAAATCTTAATTTTTCAGTTTTATCCATTGACGTTATTCTGTAGAACCGCGAACACACAGTGGATTCAGCGCCGTAACCTGTAGCGCCGAAAGTCGGATTTGGCTTGAACCGTTTGCGACACAAGCGGGCTGCACGACGTCACGCCTCCCCGACTCCTATATAAGGACGGCGTTCCGCGCCGCGCGATGCATATAAATTCTGAATTTTGATGCGTGCGGACGTGTTTAGTGTGGAATTAATATTGTACGCGTGTAATTTTAAACCGTGCTTTTTGATTACTGGATTTGATGTCAATCCTAAGACTGTTCCGATCAGTTATCTATACTAATATTATAAAGCTGAAGAGTTTGTTTGTTTGTTTGTTTGTTTGAACGCGCTAATCTCAGGAACTACTGGTTCGATTTGAAAAATTCTTTTTGTGTTGAATAGATCATTTATCGAGGAAGGCTTTAGGCTATATAACATCACGCTGCAACTAATAGAAGCGAAGAAATAACGGAAAATGTGGAAAAAACGGGGAAAATTATTCATCTTTGAGGGCTTCCGTTGCGTGCGCTGCGTAAACGGTTCAAGATACTAAAAAAATATGTATGAAAGAATTATTCCTCTTAAAATGATCTAAAAAAATGTCCGCGACAGTATATGTCTATCTTTTAAGATTAACTCACTAGAACCGTTTTTATGGGAATCAAATTTAGCCAATTTTTACCAATTATTTGTTAGAGTTGTATCAACATAATAATATTATAATTTTTCCAAATAAATGTGTTGTTGATTAAGAGTATGTAATTGTGAACAAAATTGTCTTTTACATCACTTATTTTCAATAAACATCTTAGAAGATATTACAATTTTAAAATAACTCCGATATAAAATTCACACGCGACGCATGATGTGCAAAATATGACGCTGCGCCTGCCTGGCCGGCGGGCGAGAAGGGTTGCTTGCAGGCAGCGCGGAGGGGTTTTTTTATGGTAGGTAAAATTATCCAATGACGAATCCCGCTCTTAGGCGGAGCGGGAAACAGTGTCAGACTCTTACTGAATAAACAACCTACCCCGTTCCTCCCTTGCCATAAGCCAAGGGAGGAACGGGGTAGGTTGTTTCTCTGGGAATAATCCCAGAGCCCCGGTATAACGCTTTCGCACCAACCCTCGGCTGCAGGAGGCTTCGATCCTGAAGGGCCCCACAGTTTGCTGTTAGCACCTTGAGGCGCGCGGGAGCAGTGCACGCCGTCGACGACTTGGTCTCGGTCTGGACTGTTACCAGACAACCGGACGGCGAGCTACCCATTGCTCACCGTCCGCAAGTCAGCGTCTACGGTGGCCGGATATCGGTGGGATCGCGGCGGCGACAGCTACGGCGAGGGCGCTGTTGCCCTTGCCTTATGCTTGCCATTCTTCTTCGCTGTGGACCATGGCCTGAATCAAGGCCCGGCGCGAGAGGTCGCCGCCGCCGATCACCCCCACGAGGACACGGTGATGCTTCTCAAGCGGGGCACACTTCCACCGTGTGCTCCTGGCTGGCCACACAGTGGCGACACCCGGGCGTCTCTTCCTCAAGAATCCGGCGCAGGAATCTCCTGAACTTGCCATGTTCGGTGAGAACCTGCGTCATGCGTAAGTGAGGACACCGTGATGTCTATCCAACCACGCCTCAAAGACCCCTCTTTGACTTACCGCCGAGATTATGGCGTGCCCAAGGGAGGTGTAGCTCTATGAAGTACTTTTAGATAATTATGTTCTTTTAAAAACTAAATTGTCGAAAAAAAAAATAACAAAAATTGACACGGGCAAAGTCGTGGGTAACAGCTATAATTTATAAAGCTGAGGAGGTTGTTTGCAAAAATAAATATGATGCCCAAAATAACTATTCCACGCGGACGAAGTCGCGGGCACAGCTAGTACTTATTATAATTGTATAAAGAGTAATCATAACTAATATACAATGTGGACATTACAAAAAAATGATGTGACTGTGAAGACGTTCAATTTAACAACAACTATAAATAAATATAGCACATATGAAGAAATCAATTTAATAAAAGTGTATAATATTTTTGTTTGTAAAAAACCGGTAATCTGTGAAATTATCCGTTGATTGGAAAAACACTTTCTATATTGGATAATGAGGTTTCTTGGCTCATGAAGTTCATGGTTCATAGGTCAAGGCTATATATCATCACGATACGACCATTAACCGTAGGAAAAATCTTAGGGTGTTTTTAATATCGTGCCGTCACGCATGCGGAATTGCTGCATACGGGACTGCTGCTCGATACCACGCCCCGCATGCCGCGTGCTTATTCCACGCAAATTATATAAAATATTTGTATGAAAAGGACATTTGCAAGGGCTAAGTATTTGGAGCAATCCCGCATGCGTGGTGAAATTATATTAAAAACAGCCTTAGTTTTATATTAAAATTCAGCTCCTCAGAACACTTTGATCCAATTATGGAAACATAAATGCAAGGGGCAGATAAGTGTCGATCTTTAAGTAAAACTTGTTCATACTCATAAATGAATTAGTAAAACTTGTTCATACTCATAAATGAATTATGAATACGTTTATATTTACATACGTCTGTCATTATATATTTTCTATGGAGTAATTAATTAATTTACTTACTTTCTGAACTTATTAAAATAAACATTTTTATTTATTTTGGAATAACAAACAATTACACATTTTAAGTCTTATTAACTATAAATTAATTAATTAAAACTTAAATACATTTAAGTTTATTATACAAATGTGCTACACTCACCGTTATTCATATAATACATTTTATAACGTTATTTAGACCAAAAATAGTAAAAAGAAATAATCTATTAATTATAATCCTTTAAATACCAATTTCTTTATAAAGCTTGTATAGTTTCAATGAGCTTTTTCCGAAATCGAAGATGGGCATTGCAAATATACTCAGGAAAAAGTTATCAGATATAACTCAGTTATATGTTTATTGGAATCATACGTAAAATGTTTATCATATCATTAAAAATACGACGTAAATGTACATTTACGCTGTCGTATATCCGATGCTGGCATTGGATCAACAGGAAAAGACCGTCATAACTGTACAGTTATGACGTCACGGTGACGGTGACGGTGTACGCATGTACATGCGTACACCTATCACGCTTCAAGACACTTTTACAGTTCTAGAGACATAATAATGTACTCTATCGGTAATATACAAACATTCTGTTAATTTTTATAAGACCAGCACCTTTACACCTTTTGAAAATCAACAGAATAAGATTTGAATAAGTGGCACAGCAAGACATCACTACCCTGCCAAATTAGCCCCCAACAAAAACCATTTCATTTTCACACCCAAAAACTCCTGCGTATTTCCTAATAGCAATAACGCACACCTCCGGCAAGCAGACGTTTTCCATTAGGCGAACAGGGCGAACACTTTATAGGCACTAATAACTTCGTCTTCTAATGCACCATAAGTGCTTACAATGCGTTTCAGCAGTGGTCGGGTATTCAAAGTTGTTACACACCGCATCCCGTGTTACACTAAAACGTCTGGTTATTTAGCAGGTGTTGCACTGTGTAGAGACACTGAGTTGTGTTTGGTTGATAGTTGAAAGACCTTTTGAGTGTCGCTTGCAAATCGCAAAAAGTAGTTGACACTACTAAGTAATGTTTTTTTTTAATTACTTTGCTTTATTTTATTATACGAACTCTTGTTATAATTATGTATTAGTTAATTATCTAACTCCCTTGTCGAAAGTCTGCAAAAGTCTTTTGAAATAAACAAATTCTTTGTGCTATTCCATGCGTATTATTTGTTGTTTTAGTTTTTAAGTCTTTGTGTGTAAAAAAAGCTATAAAAAATTACTACTGTATATACTATACTACAATTGCTAAATGATGGGGCGAGTAACAGTTGTTGGATTATTATAATGTGAAATAAAAAGATTTTGACTTTGACTTTGTACATTACCTATCTATTTTTTTATCTATGTTTATTATTATATATTTATTGAAATATTATATATTTATTATCTTTATTCTTTTTTCTCATCTTAAGAATGCATACTTTTTGTTTTGCTGTCATCCTACAAATGCTATTTAGAAAAGAACTTAAAAGTTACTACAATGGGTACAAAAACATCTGAAATTTTGCTAAATAAAAAAAATCGCTAAAACTACTTCCTACTTTTTTCAAAGTCCCTTAAAACTGAAACTTCTGAAAACAACAGACGTATCTTACGTTCCACAAAACAGCAATACTATAAAGCATCCCTCCCCTCCGTGTCTCAGCTGTTTGGCCGAAGCGAGAGTGAATGTGACCATTTGCGTACAGCCCTAACACTTGGCCAGTCTTAAGTAACTAATGTGTGGCAACCCTGGCTGCGGTGTGTTTATGTTGCTGTAATGAATGTTTGAGTTGTAATTGCATACAGCAACGACCGAACGTGGGTTTCGATGTTTCAGTGTGTTTTGTTTTGATGAATTTGACAAGAGCTGATTTGATGTAGGAAATAAAGAAAAATATCTTATTTGGCATCATCCACACACAATCTAGAAACAACATGTAGACACTTGAGATTAAATAAAAATAATAATAATAAAATAAAAATGTGTGTCTAAGCATATATGCACGTATTTTAAAATGCATATAGATAAGTATAACAGCAACAGCAATATTTATGTAAAAGCAGTGAAGGCCCAGGAGTCCTTAACTTACGACTTGTGTGTCACAGGTTTAATCCCAGACTCTATTATCCTTCTATTCTCTCTATTGCATTCCATCACCACTACTTTCAAAACGGTGGAGGAAAGTCGTGAGGAAATCGGCATATCCTAGAAATAAAAAACTTCGAGGACAAAACATGTGACATCCAGCAATTCGCAATAGACTTGCGTAGTAAATTAAGACATATTCTTTCTGCTAGACAGAAGGCCTATAATCCTATAGTGTGAACAGTATGAGGTTGCTCATGCTAAACTATGTTATTTATCTTGTATTAAGAATTTCTCACTATTTTCAATAGAAGTTTTTTACCAAATTTTACATAATTCAGCAGTTTTATCTAGTCTTCTCTTCTAATTTTCTAGGAGCAGTGGTGGCCGAGCGGTACAGCCCCAACTTACGAGTTATAGATCTCGGGCTCAAACCTAGCCAGGCGCATTACTTTGTGTAATTTACTTTATCACCGCTGCATGAAGGAAAACATCGTGAGGAAACCGGCATATCCTAGAACCAAAAATCGAAGACATGTGACATCCACAAAACCGCACTGGGCCCGCGTAGTGGATTATGGTTCATTCTCTCACCTAGAGAGAAGGCCAGCAGTGGAAATCTTATAAGGCTGATGCAATGCAAACTAGTCTTTAAATAATCATTAATTAACAAGGAGATAAATAAATAATTTTGTAGTAACACTAGACTAAAGTTTATTAATTAGAACTTAGGTTGGTATTTTTTATTTTCTTAACCCCGTATGATTCATTCAATAAAGTAGCTATACTACTTTCAACTAATTTATGCACTAGAATTTTTCAGTTCAGTCTCTTTGCGAGATTTATAGCTCTCAAAGGAATTACTTTAAGTGTCAGACAATTTTTAGCAGAAAAGTGCTTCAACGCTGAATATACTTTTAACGCCAAAGGTTTAGAAAAAAAACCTCTTAATTAGCCCCGAAACCTGATACTTTGTCGAGTTTAAGATTACTGTTTGAAAAGTTCATTGAGTGGGCAGAATACCTTTGAAATTAATGCCAGTCTGTTTAAAGTTCATGACTTGAAGAATATTTTTAGCTAATACGAGAAAGTTGAAGTCAACAACAGGAGTCCGGACTTAAATAACTTGTGATAAGCCATTCGAAATGCTAATAGAACAAAGATCAAAACCATCAAGACTAAGGAAAACTTCAAAATAACTCAACCAGATAATATTATTGATCATATTTACGGAATTAATTTAGATAATAAAATTAAATTCAGTAACAATCGGCAAACTTTAACCTACGTATTATTATTAGACGTATTTATAAACTTCTAAGCTTTTAAGTGTTTACGTCAGTTATATCCAGCAATCACTCTAGTATTTTAATCCGCCAGAAAGGAACGGGGTAGGTGGTTTAGTCTGTAAGAGTCTAACGCGGTTTACCACTCCGCCCTAGGGCAGGATTCATCATTGGATAATTTTTACCTATCATAAAAGTGTTTACGTCAGTTATATCCAGCAATCACTTTCGTATTCTAATCCGCCAGAAAGGAACGGGGTAGGTGGTTTAGTCTGTAAGAGTCTAACGCGGTTTACCACTCCGCCCTAGGGCAGGATTCATCATTGGATAATTTTTACCTATCATAAAAAAGGGTCACGCATCCACAAACTAAATACTCCTCTCATCAGCTTTTCTGTCACATAAGCCCCCTAGCCGCGCAGGCTGCTCGACGATCCTTTGCCAGCCCACCGGTGGTCGCGCTAGATTAACGGAGGGATGTTCGTTTAGGAGAAAACAACATTAATTATCCTGGAGAGAGAGCCCTATTAATTTAAGATTCTTTTATTTCCAATGTGAGAAGGTGAGAAATTTTACAAAAGTTTGTTAAAATGGATCCAGACAAGCTCTACCAATTATTTCGTGACGTGTCCTTCTTACAGTCAAAATGCTTCAACGTACAATCCGTTCCAAATGAGAATAGGATCGATGGCAATGTTTTGACGTCACGTCGAACTGTCAAATCGAAGAAATTAGGTAGAGTGAACAAAAAAAGATGTTTAAAAAAATTATTTACGTATGAATCGTGAATGAAAAAAGTTTAATCAGAATACAGTTTTCCAGTTTTGTTTATCTCTGTGTCACTGTGTGATGTGTCTGAGTAGTGGTAAATAGAAGAAAAAGGCGAATTGTTTCTAACAATGAAAATAAGAAAGAAAATGTTTTTCTTGTTAACTATTTATGACTTACAACAATATATTTGGCAAATTTATATTAAACCCTAATGTTTTTACTTCAACTAGAATTAACTAATTTTTAAAAGCAAAAATAAGATTTTTTTGCAAACCGTACTTTTCACTCAAAATTTGACAGATCGAGGTTATTGACTTTCCTGTTCTTATTTGGAACGCATAATAAGTATTAATAATTATATCATAAAAATGCAGGATGTAGCGATGATCATTGTAGAAACGATACCATTCATTATGTCATTTTGAATAATGGGAACTTGGCTACTAATTCTGTTGAAATAAAGTCATCCCCATACATTTCATTAGGTAATTATTTATTAGCGTTAACGATTTTAGATTATCATCTTGGCTATGGAGGAAGGTTATTGAAGATGTAAAAAAGATAGATTATACAGTCTCAAATATACGACCCTGCTAATAAAGCACGAAAACATTCGCCGGGCCAATCCGACGCGGACGGCTTAATAATTCATCGGTAAAATAAAGTTAGGTGCCCTTTTGTACAGTTCATAAACATAGCTGCATCTACCATACTACTTTAGAATTCCAAACAATTATCATACTTTTGTCCGATAGAAGTACAAATCCACGTTTGAAATGCAGAGAGCTCTGTATAACGGTACCTAAGGGGGTTATAATTAAATTATAAACTTTCGCAGCCGGGGTTCTCGTAGGGTCAACTTATGCGTTAAGTAAATGCCATATCGTAAAACTTTATTACGTGCCAAATAGGTATAAAGGGGTTGTAAACTTTTACATTTTGTTTCGTACCTTAGTGGCAAGATTGCTGCGCTGTAAAAGTAAATTGCACCGATTCTCGTTGTGGACGTTACAATTAAATTCTATTTGGGTAACGTTCATTTTGTGGACAACGTTTCCTGTTGAAGCTAGTCCATACTGAATTCTACCATTCCACTATCCGTTTCGAACGACAGAGGAACAATCCAAACACGATGCGGAAATACGATATGTTCCGCACAGTTTAATAAGTCGAATACGCGCAGCTTTCATGTGTTTTTTGTGACAGCCACTGCCACCGTCAAAAGCTTTCGACTCTCAAGCACTTCTGCGTCATATAATTCAATTTGAGTAAAAATCGTGAAAAGCTGCCCTTTTGCTAAATACCTCGAAAAAGTTTCCGTACGTGACCCCATCAAACTACATCCCAAAGGACCCTGTGTGTTCGCTTTTCCTTCTTCATTCCCATTTTTTGGAGAAAAAAATGTGGCCCATGTTTTATTACTCACTTTAGCTAAAGAGCACGTAGGTTTTATGTGGAAAGGATTCATTACGAAACATGAAATGCTCACAAGAATGCCTTAGATTTACATAATTTATTTACAAGAGCAACGTTTTAGGACATTTGTATGAACGCTGTCACAATTTGTGCGCCTCAAAGCTCGAAGAGAAATTCTAATGTAACGTGAAAAACTCAAGTGCGCCTGCAAACATAAACACTTAATTTATCATCCCTGATACTTTACTTACCAGCCGGCTTATATGAAGACTTCACGTTCGCTGTTTCCTTATAACGGCAGTGCCTCTTTATGTATAGCGCAGGTCATATCTTCATTCATCGTATTTTTCAGGGCAATAAAATTGTTACCTACCACCAGCTTTCTTGTTTGTCACTGCTGGGGGCAGTGTAGTTGCCATCCCCTTTTCAGAGCAATTGAATGGGTTTAGGCTATCCTATCTAGCTATTGGTCAGTTATTTCTTTTTTTATTTATCCTTTTCCGTGCTCTAGTTATTCTCTTAGAGAATACGTTCGGTCAATGCTCTTTGCCTATGAATGTATCTATCTTAGCAAGATGTCTTTGACTTTCATTATGAGACTTACTTATATTAATTCTAGTTTAGAAGCAGACTGGGATGAATTAATGTTTGAAAGTTACCTGTCTTAGAACGCAAAGAGAGACTGAGTGGTCAAAGGTGAGTTTTAGTTTGATGTCACGGTTGGAGCAGTGGTTGAGCGATAGGCTGCTGTGCTGGGACTCGGGGGTTCGATTCCCGTACAGAACAAATATTTATATGGACTACAAATAGGTGTTTCGGGTCTGGGTTTCTTGTGTGTGTACGAAAGTTAACATATTTGTGAACGAACCTACGATACAGGAGTTACTCCTAGTGTAGGGCAAAAGTTTTTTTTTTTTTGTTTAACGTTAACAAAAGTCTGACACGCCGTTTTGCTCTAGTGAATCTAGCTGGAACAGGGGAAATTATTTAGAAAACCTATAAAACTTTATGTGTAGGCTACAGAAAATGTTAATTATTTTACAAAGTCGTAAAGTAAAGAAATATAAATTCTACTACTGTACACACAGTAGTAGAATTTATATTTCTTTGACTTAAACTTTCTTTTAATTCGTGCGGTTTCAACAAAAACAGAGCATATGCATTGGCAAATGCTCTGACTGTGACTTTATCGGCACGACGTACACAGATCGATTTATTCAATTTTGCGCAATATAACCATCATCATATTATTATTGCCAGTACGGATATGTATTTATAGTGGTAAATTCGGATATGAAATCGTATTGTGAATGGATTACCGAGCATGTCAAAGGCCATTCAGAGAGATATAAAGCGAGTACCGATTAGATACGGATTGGGCTGTTACGACTGTCATACATTTGTATGTGTGATGAAAGCGAAGGGTAATCTACAATTAAAGGATTTGAGATCTGTTGTTAGATGGTATCATGCATGGGGATTGGTGACGGTGGTACTATTACTAACCAGGCGTGATCTCAGTAATATTGAGCTTGTGCATTGAAATTATTTGCTGATTTATATGTAACTAGCGACCCGCCCCAACTTCGCATGGGTACTGATATTGAATATATTATACATTTATTATACATATAAACCTTCCTCTTGAATCACTCTATCTATTAAAAAAAAACCGCATCAAAATTCGTTGCGTACTTTTAAACATTAAGAATACATAGGGACAGCGGTAAGCAACTTTGTTTTATATTATGTAATAGTTAATATTTTTATGACAATGCAATTTAAATTTTCGGGTTCATCATCATCATCATCAGCCTTTTTAATGTTCCCACTGCTGGGACACAGGCCTCCTCTCTATGAGAGGGAATGGGCCGTAATCCACCACGCGGGCCCAGTGCGGGTTGATGGATGTCACATGTCTTCGAATTTTTGGTTTTTGGATATGCCGGTTTCCTCACGATGTTTCCCTTGGCCGTTTTGAGAGCAGTGGTGATGAAATAAATTACACAAAGTAATGCGCCTGGCTAGGCTTGAACCCGCAACCTATAACTTTGCCACCCTGCCTAGGATTTTAATATGTCATTAAAAGTCAAAAATAGCTCTTAGTTGTAATTCGAACATTAAACATTGTATCGTTCAGCGTTATGCCTTTGTTATTGAAGTTAATTTCTTCACTGTGTTTCTGTCTTAATCCATTTTAAAGTCTTGTTGAAACTGCATGTTTGTTCAAGGATTGAGCTAGAAAAACTGTTTCAAGATAACTTTCCAGACCAGAGCGGAAGGCTATCTATAAACTTTAACCTCAACAACGATTCAGTTTTCTGCAAGCTCCATCTTTCTTGTAAACTTTTATGGGTACTTTTTGCATATTTTGATTTATTGCCACAGTTAAAAAGCTTTTAGACTAATTGCTTCAGGATATTTATTGGCACAGCAATTTTGTATACTAAATGGCTATATTTGTAAATAATACATTGAACATCGTCTGTACATCTGTAACTGTGTCACCTTTAAAAATTCTGAATTGTCGTTTTTGACACAAAAATTTTACGAAATTTGTGTAAAAAATTCTGGTTTGTATATTTTGATATTTTCTTTTTTTATTTGAGTTTTGGTGATTTATTTGTTTATTTCAAGTAAAAGGGGTCAAATTAATTCTAGGTCCATCCACGTTTCTATATTTATTACTTACTGTAAGTTAAACAAACTTACCGATAGGGAACCCACCGAACATCTGTCGGCCGCAATATTCGGGCATTAGGTGAGATTTTGTTCATAGAAATAGATCCGGTCAATTGCTTGACCATCTGCGTCCGATTTGTGAGGGCCCGAAAATGTACGAATATTACCGAAGTGCCGATGTTGATACTCGCTTCGTCACGGTGAGTCTCCTTTGCGTCATGCGGGCCTAGTACAATGAAAACTAATACCAATGTATGTAATGTGGGATTCGTGATGTCGTATATGATGTAAACTTGTAATAAATCTTTCGAATTATAGGTTTACATTTGGAATATGTAGGGTGCTCCGTTTATTATTGTAAGGGTTAGTTAAGTAGACCGAAATGATTAAATTAAATCAGAGTAAGTAATTTTTTCTAATTTCATAAAAATCCAAATTTTGACACAATTCTATATACTACAGAATGAAATCTTGAATATTTACGTTTTTTCTTAATTCAATTAAGATTACACAATACTTACAGCGGTCTAATCAAATAGACGTTGTTTTGTCTGAAAGCTGGGCGTTAGTAAAAAATGCACTTGATTGTGGTGTGGTGGGAAAAATCATCGATCGACGAATCCTGCCCTTAGGCAGAGCAGGAGACAGTGTCATACTTCTACTGACTAAACGACCCACCGTTCCTTCTTACCAAGGTCCAGGGCCCCGGTGATTATGTTATACCGTATTAGAGAATACCTACTTATTCGTATTATTTTACCCTGCTTTACTATTATGGAATGGCCTGAGACATAGAATATAGATTTTTATAGCTTTTATTGTGATAAACCATAATTTATTATACTATAAAAAGTGTATATAAGATACTATATTTTGAGTTACCGAGGAGATTCTTTAGCTTGTTCTTCTCCTCGAATGACCTAGTTTTGCAACAAGCCGCTAGTTATTCGATTAATTGACAAGCCTATCTAAAATAAATACTTAGACTTGTCTTTCTGTGCTTTTCTTTACAAAACCCTTTCCATACACACCAGTCACAGAAATTTTGATACACAGTAAATAACCGTTACTCATCTTCATGTATTCATTACAATATATATTATTATTAAATTATTTGTTTGACATGTGTATTTAATTATTTGTATTTATTATTTGACATTCAATTTTTGATGAATTTGTAATTTTGTTGACATTATTGTATCAGTTTGTACCTTTATGACTTGTAAGAATCCCTTACCAATAAAAAACTATGACTATGACTATTTAGGTACATATCTATATTCTATACATCTTCATCGCATACACCAAAAAAAATCTCACTAAAATTGCAAAAATGAAGAAAATTTTGATTTGACACCACCTGTTCGGATCAGTCCTTACAAACATTACCCAATTTCGGTATTACACTTAGCAGCTCAGGCTTAACCAATAGAAATTCTAATCAGAATGCATCATCACGCAACAGGGGTGCCTTGTTTAGGTTTTGGACCCAAATAACGGGTGTCAATTAGAGTAACGTCATAATCCGGGTCCCTCTGTTTGTCCGGTGGGCTCGCCCGGACAAACAACGGCTCGATTAGATTAATATGAGGCCCGACCACGTTCGGTTTACGATAATTTATAGCATTGTTCATCATGCATATGTGGGGTAAGTCCGCTTACCTTTGTTGGAGTAAATTAATTACAAAATGTTGCTGTTTTTTATGGGTTAAAAATGTTGCTGCTTTTGTACGCCCTTCTGGATTAATCTTTAATATGAATGGAGCGCAGTATCCGTAGTGTGGCGTAACACAATGTAACGTACCATTCGGTAAGGAAACACGTTGAAGACGGTTTTATGAAGTATCTATCCATCTATTAGGATTTAGGTAAAATTGACTCCGAGGAAGTTGGACCTCTAACCTTTTTTACTCTTAGAGTTTTCATTGCCTGTAATAATATGTAAAAAACACCTAAAGAAGAAACTTTGAACCTTCGCACTATTAGTTTTTATTCGTTGTGAAGCTTTTTTACATCTTAGGCAATTGACTTCATTTTTTCAAGAATGAAATATCTGTCCATAAATTTTATAACATATCACACTATAAGAAACTCTCTGTTCCGCTATTTTTTTTTCTCACATTAGGAATCACTCCTGCATGCATTCTAGTTTAGTTTTCTCAAACCTACATGTACTCGTAAATGTAAACTTACATACACATGATTCCCAGACCAGGGTCTGGTATTTGCAGGTACAGGTACAGCTATTTGCAGGCCATACAAATATCTGCTCCGTGCGAGAATGGGATCGCAGTGCAACAGCTAATCACTCAACCTCTACTCCAAACGTACTGAAAACGCCATTCACGTTGAGGCCTTACCTTGACAGACAGATAAGATCAATAGCTTTGACCACAATAAATCCAATGTACGATTATTGATTGTATAAATGAAGACACTCCAGTGTGAATCTAATAAAGCCAATAGAACTACCAATCGGATCCACTTTACCAACCCCATCAGGTACATTTTTATTTCATTTTCCTGTAAAAATAAAGACAAACTGCGGAAAACAGACCGTGTGGTAGAGGCGTAGATTTGTTATGATTTCAACCGATATCATTTTTATTTTCGGATCCCAAAAGTTTTACAGGAAAAGAACATTTAGGGAGTGCGTCAACTTTGCCTCCCACTCGGAACTTTTGCTTTTGTTTTTGACATTTCTCTTTATTTATAAACGCGATGTCTAGACGAGTGACTAGACTCCCCCTATGGCTCCCTATACTGCCAATTATTGAATGCTGCAATAACTCTGCAGCGGAGAAAAAGTTTAATCTCCTTTGAGTGATGACGCACCGGACTATTTTGACGTTAGTTATATAGGCACTTATATTAGAAAGGGTAGATACTGCAACTGTAAACAGTGTAAGGAATGATTGGTAGGGCTACGGTTGCAAGGTTTGTACCATGAATATTTCAAAAGAAATATGTTCAATTATAACTAGCTAATAACGTTAGATTTTAACACCTCTAACGTTGATTTTAACACTTTTAACGACTCTAACGTTAGATTTTAAAACTTTAAGTACCTACATAAGTAAAAAAAATACTAAATTGTACAAAAGACTAGATTTTAGTAGATACTGTTGTTACAGACTAGATAGTTTTTGCGATTGCAAACACTAAGATTGGTTTTTAAATGTTAATCATCAATTTAAAAATTGGTGTAGGTTACAGGAGGCTACCTACCCGTCTACGCCTTATTTCCATTGATATCGCAGATAATACACTTCTCATCAAAAAAATCGAAACACCTTGCAAGTTTACGTTTTGTCAGGATTATCAGAAAAATGTGTACATTTAGGAATAAATGTTAAATGTCGTTTAATAGTGAGTAATATGAGCTTATCAAATCTTAATGTTAATGTTCTAAATTTAAATGAATTTTTCATAGGTTTCGTATTTTGTTAAATGAGTCATTTTTATTCCGTATGGAGTATAAAGGAAATGGATAAAACAACACACGTAAATGAAAAAAAAAGCTAAAAAACGTTTATTTAATAACTTGTATTCCCTCCCCGAGCTCTAATTACTGCTTCCATACGGTTCTTCATCGATCGGATGAGAGTCACGATCACATGCTGTGGTACCTATATTGTCCCATTCCTCTTGGATTGCATCTTGCAGCTGGCTAAGTGTTTCTGGGGCAGGATCTCTTGCTCGAATTCGTCTCTTTAATTCATCCCATAGATGTTCAATGGGATTCATGTCCGGGCTTCTTGCTGGCCATTCCATAATAGAGATATCGACTTCGTTAAGATAATCTCGTACGACGCCCGCGGTGTGAGCCCTAGCATTGTCGTGCATGAATATGAAGCCGTTGCCAATAAAATGTGCATAGGGCATCACATGAGGCTCGAGACACTCTTCGACGTACCGATGACAGTTTAGTGCAGGCAGACGTGGCTCAGACACGAAAGCAAGCTCTGTCTTACCGTCGGCGCTGATTCCTCCCCCAAACCGTCCACGAACCGCCACCATAGCTGACCTTTTCTTCAATGCAGCATTGTGCATAGCGTTCTCCGTCTCTTCTGTAGACCTTGTTCCTTCCGTCGTTACCATACAGCATAATTTTACACTCATCAGAAAAGAGAACTTTGCTCCACTGTAGGTATGACCAATTTAGGTGCTCACGTGCAAAGTTAAGGCGCGCTCTTCGATGGTCTGCAGTTAATTTCGGCCCATTTGCTGGCTTATGCGGTACCAGTCCACGATCCTTCAACCTTCTTCTAATTGTAGAGTCACTTACAGCCACCCTTCGTACAACACGAAGCCGCTGCTGCAGTTGAAAAGCGTTAAGGCGTCGATTTCTTAAAGAAGTTGTTACAATAAATCGATCATCTCGCTCAGAAGTGACCCGATTCCTGCCAGATCCTGAACGGCGCGTGAACAAACCAGTCTCCCGATAACGTTTATAGACTCTATGAACAGATGACAGGCTTAGATGCAGTCTTGCAGCCACAACACGCTGACTAAGGCCAGAATCCAGCAATGCCACAACTTGGGCGGCTTCTGTGGGCGAAGTATCCATACGTTTTAGAAAAAAAACCTTTTTTCAGACGTCCCAAAGTCACAGTATTGAAATAAAAAACAAAAAGTTTAAGGATAGGCGCCAATTTTTAGTTTTTAAACGCTAAATGTACTCCAACCCTAAACACACATTTGTCTCAAAACAGTGATTCATTTCGTTTATAAGATAAACAAATGAAATTCTAATTTTGAATTTAGAATTTTCGCTTATTACTGTAATGGCCAAACTGCCAGCTATAATATATGTATTTTTTTTTCATCGTATGAATTCTTTTTTGTGTTAAATTCGGACAGAAACAATGAAAACGGAAGTGTTTCGATTTTTTTGATGAGAAGTTTATATTCGTTTCTGATTTTGAATGAACAGATACAAAATTACCTCTGACAGTCCTAATGACTGATCAAAAAGTCAATAGATGGTAAGTGTAGTTAAGGTTAGATATGCTCAGTAAATTTTTAAGATTCTATCTTCAAATAAAACCTCTATTTTGCTGCAAAAACTGTAACCAACCAACCATAAGACCAATCCAATTTCCATAAAGATTTTCGCAAGATAAAGACGACTTAATGGTCTAGAAATAAACAGTTAGTGGGAATATTCATAACTTCTATGCAAATAAGACCGCAACAGATCTCTATTTTTCATCATAATGGTATCTTCCTGAAGATATTGTTCTGAAAGTAAAATACACGGTGGAAATGAATCTCTTCGAAGTCCGTTTCGTCTAAAGGATTTTAATTATCCAGTTTCAAATGAGTTTCATACAGCTGAGATTTATCTACGCCGAGATTCAGGTACGATGAAATATTTTTGAACTGTACAAAGCTTTTTATTTATATCAACATATTGTTTTTTGAGGAGAGAATTTGAAATTAAAAATTCTTAGCTGTATTTTTTTGGCAGGTGAACATGGAACGGGCTTGTAATTTTATGTCATTGTTATTTTAAAATTAAAACTGAAAAACACTATTTTATGGATGGAAAAACCAGTTATGAAGTTGTGTCTATGTTATTATATTGGAACCTGGTTAATTGGAGTTTTGATGGGTATGTTAACTATTTTGGGTTTTTAGTTCAGTTCAGTTTCAGGTTTTTGCACGAACTCTATCAATTTTCCAATAAGGGCGTTTATTTATTTATAAACACACACAACACACAAATGAAAATAACAAACACAAGCAGAAAAGCACAAAGCTATTTCTTCATGCATTCGGGATTGCCTCGCACGCATATCTCCCGCAAATGTCCTTTCTAGATACTAGAATTACCATTTATTTAAGTTACGTTATTAAAAAAAAACTTTGACACGAGAGAATCCTCAGATTGTTCGGTTTTTTCTACAACGAAACTCCGTTAAAGATGTTTATGATTGGCAAGTGGGCGGTATGTATCATTAGACTCATTATATAAAGCTTATAATAACTGGGGTGCGAAGTTATTAGAAGCGGCTCGCTCATTACGACATATTGACGAGGATAAATGTTGTTATAACGAGCGTTTATAAATAACCGTTATCAACAAACATGATTGTGTTTATAGGTAATTGGTAACTGACAAGGTTAGGATAATAAATCAATATATTCGTACGACGGTCGGAAGTGTTACGCCTACATATTAAGATTTTTTTTTATTGTTGGGCACAAATCATCCAATGATATCTCCCGCCCTTGGACAGAGTGGGAGATAGTGTCAGACGTTTTCTAACTAAAAACCCTGTCCTTGCTCGTAGCGACTCGAAGTCAACTTGGGCCCAGGGTCTCATTCTGAAAGGAAGACTTGGCTCCAGTGCGAAGGACAAAGAGGACCCGGGTGGGCTGTTTAGCCAGTAACACTCTGACAGTATTTTCCACTCCGAGATTTGTCATTGGATCAAAAACCGATTGGAAAAAACCTTGCGGCGTCGAGACGCTGGTTCTCTCCGAACACGGTAAGGTTGGGAAGTTCCTGCACCAGAGATTTGCGCTCCGAACAATATCGAGCGATTAGATGATTTTGTCACATAAAAAAATCCGATAGTTCTAGCTAAGGTTAAAATGTATTTTTGATACTTTATAGATACTATTTGTTCCTAATCACTACATACGTAGTATAAAACAAAGTCGCTTCCCACTGTCCCTATGTATGTTTAGATCTTTAAAACTTCGCAACGGAGTTTGATGCGTTTCTTTTTAATAGATAGAGTGGTTGAAAAGGAAGGTTTATACGTATAATACATACATAATTTATTTAATATCGCCATTGTACTCGTGCGAAGCTGGGATGGGGCGCTAGTTTATTTATAAACCAGTAAAACTAATTGCTTTTCTATTAAGCTAAAGACATTTTTTAATTAAAAATATCTACTCTCAAGTAATAACTTAATGAGAAATTACTTAGCAACAAGTAAGTACTTCTTTATAAATACGGGTGTAAGATGACTAGAATGTTTTTAAAAAATCTTGATCATTTTTCTTAGCGTCGCAGTGTTCATTTTCAACAGTATTAAAGGCGCTTCTTTCTTCTCATGAATGCGGAATATTTCTAAGCTGCAAAGGATATTCTCTTTTTCTACCTTTTCTTGATGTTATAATGACTTTAAAGCGGTGACCGAAATAGCACAGTCATTCTCAGACGTTTAATAAATAAGGTTTTAAACCTTGGAAATTCTTTTTACCTAGAATGTCTTTACAGACGATGATGAATTTTAAGTTTACCTGCTGAGGTCTTCCAGTGCGATTATAATTTGGGTGTCTTCAAGGCTAGAGTAAACAGGCTCTGTAACTGCTGCTGACTTTCAGCAGGTGTGTGCCATATATATATAAATGTACACATACGTTTTTAATTCGAAAATCTTTGAATCACACGATTAAAAGTATTTCTTAGACGGCGCTTATACTTCAACTAGTTGTTGCATAAATCGAGTTTTATGATACACTAGCTTTTGTCAGCGGCTTCGCCCGCGTACATAAAATATAGCCTATGTCACTCAGGAGTAAAGCAGCTTTCTATAGTTGCTATTTTTTTTCCAATCGGACCAGTAGTTCCAGAGATTACCCCCTACAAACAAAAAAACAAACTTTACCTCTTTATTATATTAGTGTAGATTAAAAATTGGAACTAGGGCCATAAAGCAAAGAACGTCGCGCAAAAGCGACTAGTAGCGACTTTGCTAATAATATTTGTGAAGGCGCCAGTAAACAAAGTCGGCCAGTTTTACCTTTCGAGTACCGTAATTAGAGACATAATAGAAATACAGATGTGCGAACGCCGGCATTCGCCTGGGGCTCAACAGTTTAAGTTGGCCCTAACTAGAGTAAAGACCTAATCTAGTAGACCTGCTGATTTAGGAATGCCCCCAAGGTAGGTTCCTACCACTACTACTACTCCCTGGTAGTAGGTGGAAGGGGTCGGTAGGTAGGTAAGGGAGGCAGATCAATGAGCTCTGGCCAAAACTAAAAACTAATTCATTTTCCAATATTTTTGAAAAACGAATTCTGTTTTTTCTGTTAACTCTGCAAAGCCCTTGCATCAAGGTTGTTTTATCACCCTCCCCAGTCAGAGGGGCTGACTGGCACATTGATGGATGGTTCACTGTTGTTCCTTGTCAATATTGGAGCTAAATTGATAGAGCACGTATGCTGCACTCTCCAATAACTCCAATAATAATTATATTATCTTTGTGAGGTACAATCCGATTACAATATGTATACTGGCAATATTCGGGCTGATGTATACAATTAGGATGATTTTCCCGAAAGTATGTCAGTTGCTTGTTAGGCAGTGTAATTAATATGTTTTGGTTTGAAATTGAATATTTGCTTGGTTAAGTATAATTAAAAACGTAGGCTATGGTTATGGGTTTGTTTGAGAGAATTATCGCGGCTCTAGAATGTAAAAAGCAACGGAAAGAACAGAGGTGGGTTTGTAGTCAGTAAAAGTATGACACGCTGTCTCACTCCATCCAGAGAGCAAGGTGCTTTTTTTAATATCATACGGATTTCAGGGTTGCTCCGCATGCGTAATTAAATTCAAACTAATATTTATTGTAATGCTGGAATATGGCAGCAGTTCCGCATGCGGAGCAATTGAACATGCGAGATGAAATCCGCACAAGTTGTCGAGAAAGTATAATTTTATAACAGTTATGAGTGTGTATGTTTTTTACTTTTTAAAGTTCGAACGGCTGAACGGTCGGCCAGTGTACCTGCAAAGTTTCATCGAAATTATGAAACTTTGTATAGGTACCTAAGGTAAGCGGTTGTATGAAAATATATCTCGGGTTGACGGCTCTTAATAATAGTTCTGTTACAAATTTTATCTGATTCTGATCTCGACATTCCTAATATTAAATTCGAGTTTTTTTTAATAATTTTATTTTTAAATTTGGAACGTCAACCGCGTAAATCGTATTTCGGTGAACCCAAATAAAACGGGACAAGGGCAGGAAGATGATGATGATGATGATGATGATAAAGCACGTAAATCATTCGGCTCAACTTTAAAATATTCAAGCCAGGACTAGCGCCCGTTCAGTACAATTTACGCGTAAAGTACTAAATCTGAACTAATCTGCAGCAATTAGACGGAGAGCTGCTATTTACTAAATGAGATCTGTTTCCCTGAATATATATATGTATTATACAGCTAATTACATGGACGATTGCTAGTAACAGCTTAATGAGACAATTTAGTTATTAGGGTGTATATCTTACTATCTATTTTGTGCCTTGTTATTATTTTGTTTAGAGAATAAATGTATTATATTTTTTATTCTTTTGCCTCCGAACTTTTTTATTCAAAAGCTTCTTGACATCACCCGGCATCATATCGGCCGTGTCTTAATTTTTCCTATATTTTTGGTTGCCCTTTGCGTTCCAGGATTACGGTATTTTTTTAAACGTTCTTGCTGCCCTAGCATAAGGCATAATAAATAGGCATAATTTCTATTGAAGTCCCTACTGTTTTTTTGCTTCATGTCATTATAATATTGCATTATCATGCAATTTACACATGCATGCAAAATTTCAGCTCAGTCGGTAACCGGGAACTGGATCAAATTTAATTTACAAGATTTGATCACAAAAATCGGTCAGGTGCCGTGAAACTAATATAAAGCTTGGAAAAAGACAATTCTTATAAAAAAAACCTCATACATTTCCAGGTAAGGATTTAATTTATTTTCTCCCCAATCAAATCATTGTATCAGTTACCTACTCCAAAAACTACTTTTGCAAACTAATTTCAAACAGGGATCACTTACACAAGTAATATTAAACATATCCCCTAATTAAAAAGGGGCATCAACTTTTTAGGGGTGTATTTTTTTATAATGACAACTTGCATCGGAAATGAGTCGACCTGTATTACTTTTTATTGTGTTTAGGGCTGCGCCCCGTTGGTAATCCGTATCATCTGCTACTGGGGCAATTATTTGAAAGGGAAGTTAGTTGGAGCGAGCATAAGCTGGCCGCGTGGACAGCCCTAATTGTTGCCACCGATAACCAATATGGGCTTATAGTAGGGTGACTATAAGTACTTACGAGGATAAATGAATTTGCTCTGGGATTCATTTTTTTCATTAATTATTTACATGGGTGTAAGAGTTTACTGAAATGCTAGCTTTTTTCGGATGAAAGTTGAAAACTATACTAATAATACAAACTTACTCCCGTGATAAAAAAAAATCCAGTCTTCTATTCCAAGATTTGATCTGCTCATGTGCCACAGGGAACATTATAAGGCAGATTAAAAAAAAAATCAGCCTTATAATGTTCCCTCTCCTACTTGGTCTTCTGCTGTAAGATAGGAAAAGACTTTCATATAAATCCGTTTAGCTGTTAAGAGGAAAATTATGAGTTAGAATTACTTTCACACTGAGAATATTAGTCTAGTACAACCATGGCATAAGCAAATTCAACCTTATAATGTCCTTACTTCTGGGACTCAGGTGTCCTGTCTCCTAGGCTACTAGTTTAGTTTCTCTTAGTTTTCCTCAGAGGAAAACTCAGATGTCATGGATTTTTTCACTTATTTTGTCTCACGATTGGGCCAAGTTCTCTTCCTTCCTCCATTGCCTTTGTTATCGTTTGCTAAACCTTCCACTGTAACAAGACCTGGCTCTTATTTCGAGACAACTCTAGTACAATTGCCCAATCCCACTTCAGGCTAACAGTCTTACCGCCACGATCAACATTCATAATGAAAAAAAAAGTTTTATATTAAAAATGTTTCCCGAATTTGTGTGTTCATTTGGGCAATTTTCTCATTCAGGACAGTACAATATCCGTTGATGACAGCCCTGTCGAGTAGAATGATTAATGTCGTCTGTAACGATAAAAAAGCTACACAATTAACGCGTTTTCCTTTATATATCATTCTAGCTTTATATCACCATTTACGATCTTTTTTCATTGAAGATTATACTCGAGATTTTTAAGGTGAAGATTGCGACTATACTTACTAGCGTCCACTTCATTTTCCTTGCTGTCCCGCTAGATAAAGCACGAACGGTCCCCCTACAGTGAATGTCAGTGAAAAATAAATTATAACAGAAACAGGGTGCGTCATTGTGTCCTTCGCCTCACGCATAGACCGCAGAGATTGACTGCACCCTGTGGATCAACCGTGACGCATTGCTTTTGCGAAATAGTGCTGCGAACTGCGTCACGGTTCATCTAAAGTCGATAGCTGCTATGGCATTCAATAAATTTTGTTCTAGTTGACTGGTTGGCCTTACATGTTTTATAAAATGTTTTAGATGAGAAATTGCTTTGTGTTTTTGCTTTGTTTTATTTCATTTTGTACAAAGATACATATATGGCTGTTTGCTTCGTTGAATTGTTTGAAGCTATAGATATTATAGATTTAATTAAAAATATTAAATCTATCACACACATGAGAGTCTTTTCTATTTTGTTTTCCTAAATAATCATAGACTTTACATTTTAAGAACACCTAAAATAAAAATTGTAGGTGTTCTTAATATAATATATACCTTTCTATGATTGGTACAACTAATCCTATTTCACTTCCAATCAGTTATCTGGTTCTAATAGACCAGCGTAACTAAGCACATCACTACAGTTAATACGCTCCTAAGTGTTGTTACACAACATTTGCGTCATTGTCCGCAAACTGCGGGCCCCGTCTGTTCACGTCATCCCCTCACTAAAGATTACATTGTTATTACAATTACGATTAAAAAGCATAGCTTTTTGTACGGTACGGTAACGAGAATAAATCATGTCTCTTTGTCGACAAATTTTTTGGGCGTCCCTATTTTATAATACCTCTATTAATAACGCAAATTAATATTAATGAAGCGTACATTGAGATATGTTTTTACCTTTGTAATTTCTTGTATATATTTTTTCTTTATTGCAGTCATTTCCTTAGCATTGAAAATTCCCCCTATTTAATCGTAACCCCAGGAAATTACCTTATTAGGATGTCCAAAATGATACACAGAAACATTTTCAATACATTTATTTTCATATAAAAATGCGCTTTCGGTCTTGACGATTACCCGGCCACTAGAAGCAGACAGTCATACCTTACATACGAATAACATTTAAGCTTGTACATGAGGAAGCAGACGACTACGCTGAACTTTATATAATTCTTCAATTTGCAATTTGTTCAATGAAACATTTAATTCGATTGCCCTAAATTGTGTCTATTGAGGCAGACTTAATTGCTGTTTTATTTATTGGTAAATTGAAATCGCTTGTTAAATTTACAAGACAAGTTGAATGCCTGTTATTATATGTAGTTTCAAGACAACTTAAGACTTGAGTTAGTAATTCTGAGTCATACCTAGTTTATGAGTTTTAGAAACTTCTCGAATCAACGTCTTTTCGAATTAACTTCATTTAGCTGCACTAACAAATAATCGATAAATCAGCAAACAAATTCCTAACATTTATTTCCAAAATATTAACCTACGACTTCATAAATTCTTTTTCATCAAAGGCGCTGTACGAAATTGAAGAACTAAAAAAATGTGAAAGATTAGGTACAAGATGTAGATAAATACTATAATAAAAATATCTTAATATATAAAGCGGTTATCAAAACGTCTTTAGCTTTATTACAACAGACTGCAAAATCACTTGATGACTTCAAAGAACATAGTAGTATATTTGATATAATTTAGCAGTCTGATTTCAATGAGCTGGTACAATACACATAAAAGACAGAAGTTTAGTAAATTCTTAAAGCTAAAAAGTAGTGTATTAAAACTAATATCGAGATCAGAAGTATAAAAATATGTGTAGATAAGTACATCAAGATTAAGTGTATCCAAAGTGTTAAGTACTACTGTTACATTGTGATGGTTGCATTCGTGTATATTATTAAAAGGCTTCTAGATTTTATGTGTATTGTGAATTTACCGTACCTAAATCATTACAATAAGTAGGAATATCTAAATAGTCTTAAATCATCTAACAGGTATACATTACCTAACTAACAATTTTGTTTATAAAATTAAACATGACACCTAGGCAGCTTATACCGACATAAGCAAGCGTCTTAATAAGATTGTCTCAAATTTGGAAAAATGAATAACAGTTATATCTGGCTATCTTCATTAAACCTTGTGTGAGATTGTATTATTATAATAATGAGACATTAAAACAGTAAGAATATAAAATATTTACAGTCTTAACTATTTATTTACAAAGCCTAACATTAACTTACATCTACAGTTTCAGATTTCTTCAATAAAATTAAAGGCAACTCACTAACTAAAACGTTTCGGCAAAATATATTGTCAATATTCTTTCATTTGAATTTATGTTAATATCATGATGGTCAAGATTTAAATTATACTACGATTGTGATGGCTTATGAAAATAGTAAGTACTTAAAAATATATGAACAAGAAATAGAAATAGGAAAGTATAAAAATAAGTTGTCTTTTAAATACTCATTGATAGAATATATGCAGATAAAAATAATATTGTGACGTGTATCGTTACATATACATTATCCTATATACACTAAAATATAATACCCTCATTATAAGAAATATACTAAAAGGCACATTTAGTACCTCTTGAAGCAGCTGTATCTTTCAATAAATATATAGAGTGCGTTAGATTTCCATCGAAAAAGACAAAAATTATTGTCTTTAACAACGAAGCTCTAGAAAATCGTATAAAATATGTTTTGCATGATTATATTTAGAATTTTAGACATTATAAAAATATAATTATAGAGAATATGTGATGATGAATAAGATTGAGACAGTAAAGCTGAATACTTAAGTAAACTTTTGGCAGTTTAAAATACTGGTCGCGCTCACATATACACAAGCATATCGAATGTAACACCAAGTTTTGACGATTAAACATTCATGATCATTAATAATCTCCTTTTGACTCTATAAGGTTTTTATACGGCGGAATTCTTGCCGATGATTGGTCCGCCACTAGTGGCATATACTCGGTGTCCGTCGAATTCTACTGAAGAGTTCCTCTTGATGGCGTCGTCGTTTGTATCTTTCAGTGGCTCCTTTTCATCCCTGCGACATAAATCTTGATTAAAACTATCTATCAATTTAAATGTTATTCAGGCTTTATTTACAGCAAGTTAAATGTTTCAAGTTGCACTTTTGTTTTTGATTAAGATTGTTTAATTAATAAAGTCGAAATTGTTGAAGATAAATCATCAATATTTCAATATTAGGGAACTATGCAACTTTAAACAATGACCAAACAAAACTACGCGCATTAATGGGTGGTTGATGTGAGGTATATAAGTTACAAAGGTGTGATGATAGATGATTGAAGGTAAATAAAGCGATCACAACAAAAAGCAAAGTAATTAATGCAGAAAACAGTTTGGCAGACACTGCAATCACAAAACACAAGGCACAAAGGAAAACTGATCAAAAAGATAAAGTTGTATGATATATTTGAATGTCTTACACTGGCGTGGTCGGTACATAGCTACACGTGGTTGAAATGGGCAGCATTGGGAAAGACAAATAATACTTGTTAGTGGATTGTGCAAATATTAAAACATCTAAGACAAACTATGAAACCCGTGACATAAGTGCTTGGGGAAGAAATTTAAACATGAAGTAATAGGATTAAAACAAATAAATTAAAAAGAAACAAGAAATAAAAATTGTCGTAAGAGATGTTCCAGTTTAACAGAACTGCGGAAGTTTTCGGATACAAAAGACGAGGCACCTGTTTCCAATCATAAATACAAATCTCTGCTGCTGTTAAATTAGTTACCTTCAAAAAGCGGCACTGTACACTACTTCACAACTACAACACTTTTACAATCTTCAATCCAAAGCATTACGATTTCTATGAACATCTCCATAGCTATATACATAAGGCAAATCGCGAAGCTTTTCGTCTTTGATATGTACAAACTGCTCAGCCCCAGCGAAAAGTCTTATACATACGTCATCCCCTTTATTAATAACTTAATTGTCCGTCCAAACCAAATGCTCTTTCAGTTCAGGATATGTTCCTCCTCACAAGGGCCGAACCATATCATCGGCACAAACAAAGCATGCAGGCAGTCTCAAGGTTTGGTATGGCTATTGTGTGGTGCCTTACGTAGGGGTCGGCACGAGCTTGACCGGCGGCGGCAGGGGCGCGGGGGAGGGTGGCGCGCGCGGCTTCGTGCTGCAATAAGGGAGCGGGAAGCGCCAACCGTACAGACTAGCGGGCAGAAACATCTCTCATCGACACTAACACTTAACATGGAACACGGGACACAAAAGGATAGGCTTTGACACGATTAACATAAGGAGAAATACATATAGATAGGTAATTATTATACTCAATGGAAGACTGGAGTGTAACGGTTATGATGTCGATGAAGTGCTTTCGGATGAACTGTTTATAAAAGATTTTTGATAACATAGGAACTAATAATCATTTAAGTAACAATAAACATTAGTAAAAGATTTACCTTCCCAATTTGGCTTCATCGTCGTTATGCTTCTTTCCTCGTTTGCCGCAGATAGTTGCAATGACTCCTTGCCGTCTAAAGCACAGGAGAAGGAGGTCCACGATGAGAAGACAGATGAATACTCCAGCCAGTGCCAGTCCAATTATGGAGCCACTAGACAAAAGTTGCGGTGGCGCAAATCCGGAACGTTCGACGCCTGTTAAAAGAGTATTGTTTCGATATATTTCTTGCAACACATTTAAGAGCAGTAGAAGCAGGTTACCAGGTTGCTATAAAAGGATAAAGCCAAAATAATTATGTTCTTTACGTTACGTGGTAAATGAATCTACTGCTCTTGTTTTTGTTAGTTTATGCATCATGTCACAGAAGCTGAAGATGTTAGATGACATGGAAGTGATTGTAATCAATGCAGTTTCAGCTATTGTGTACTTAAGAAGAGAATTGAGTTTTATATTAGTTGTACACAGCGACACAAACATTCATTGCAATCAGCAAATTGGTGATAAACAGGGAGTGCTTTCAGATAAAGAAATCGTGCACCCAATCACCGATAACTATTCTATCATTAACGACTCATCAAACGGTTTGGAAGAAAGCTCTCCACTAGAATGAAATGGGGTTTGAATGAAAAATGAAAGATGACGAATGATAGAAACGAAAGATGATGATGCATAAATCGAAGACCTTAAAATTAATGATAACAATATAATAATCATAAGAAAGAAAAGTTGTCAAGATGCAAACATTCCAAATGATTTTCTTTATCGCAAAATAAATGTTCAAACCCCATGACAAGTTTTTTTTTCTATTGAAGCGGTATCGGAATCTAATGTAAACGTATAATAAGAATAATAATTTGGAACAATAATAATGTTTTAAAAACAACTAAATATTTGATGGAACTCTATTTACCATCACCTCAGTACACATATAGTTTTAATTTTAGAAAAATATTAATTGTTGTTTGAAAAATATTTCCAGTGACATGAGACCTTAAAACCGTAGTATTTTTTTTTCAAACAACAATTTTTATTTAAGTACTTCTAAAAAGAAATCCTAAAACCTGGTGAAACTGCCAATGGAAACAGCAGATGAACAAATTTTAGGTTCGGTGGCAAGACAATAAATTTGGTCGGGACCGTGTTGGCAGTTCCATAGATTACATCATCCATGCTTGGAAAAAATAAACCGGCACGACTAGGGTAAACTTTAAAATTCAAAATATAAATTCTATAACATTGTCATCTATCATGACTACTAAGATAATTATAATTAAAATGATAAAGACTGGTATATGTATACATATTTGATACAGGGATTGATATGATGTTTAGTCGTCAATGTTTGGACCATGCTATCGGGACAATGTGAATTATTCAGCGTTTGAAGGGTGTACATAAAGGTCATGCAGTAGTAATTAGTACATTCCAAAGGAAACTAGCAGCAGGATTATTAACTATTAAAAATATCATATTAAGTAAAATTATATTTACCCAAATTTCAGTCAGGGCGACACATACACACTTGTGTAACGATCAACATTCTAAGGGTTAGGTTATGGATTTCTTGGTAAAGCATCTTGACAGCTTTCTTTTTGATCTCTTATTACAGTTAATCATTAGTTTCATGGGGTACATTAAGGGATGAGGGTTATTCTAATTTTATGGAATTTGGTGATGGTAGTTACATATTGAAAATGAATGAAGTTTTTCGATGTCCCAGAACCTTACACCAACAGAATTATAATGACTATTTACAGCTAATGAAGGGCGAATGGAACTTCATTCATTTTATGCACTATACAGAAAACTACAAATGGCAATGTTTGTTTTGAAAACATTTATTCTTTTTCACATTGGTCATTTTTTTTTTTCTCCTAAAACAGATCACAATTCGAACTCCTTGCAATTATAGTAGAACTTTTGGCTAACTACATTATATTTTCAACCCTCAATATTAACATTCATATTCCCTTCGAACACCATTTTATCAGTAAGATGGACGATTTCTTTTCCCACCTTTATTTCTATATCAAAAAGACAAAATAGTCATCAAAAATTCGTACACAAATCTTATGAATTCTTATACAACGTTCTATGATAAAATGTAATGGATGCCGTAATTTTTGGCATTTTTTTCTTAATTAACACTATATTACGATTTTATACTTTGGCAGTGTTAATTTATTAGCCGTTTAATTACCTACATACGATGATTATATTTAGCTTTTAAAACAACTTTGGAATAAATTTTCAGTATAATTCAAAACACCATTCCGAAATTCGTTCAAATCATATTAAACTTTTAATTATTTAATAGTAAAGACACACAATTGGAATCACTAAAGTTCAAAAATCATTTGATGATATTTTCAAACACAAATAACATTTACAATTATTTACACTTCAACAAATTGCATTATCACAACAAGTATTTTTCCCTAAATAACAACAGTCGTCTTTGGACTTGCTTAATTTAGAAGATTATTATTTTAGATTTTAACTATTACTTTACATTATGTAAAATATTATTAGTATCGTCGCTAAGACTTCCATTTTAGTGTGAGCCCATCTGAAATGACTTGGACATCCATTTGGGTTACCTAGAAAATATTTGATAATGATAAATACTTATAGTTGATAAGGCAAATAAAAACGTTCTACATAAGAAATCAAATAAATTATAGGCAATTCAAACTTACCACTTGTAATAAATTAACACCAACATAATATAAAATCGTCAATACGAAATTTTATAAAACTATAAAAGTACATCATAACTAACTTTAAATCATAATTGTACTCAAAATCTAAAAGTAAATTTCAAAATAATATAGAAATTATAGAAAACGCATGCAAAATACAACAGTTTCACACACTCCTCACAATTTATATTTGCAATACTTTCAAAGTAGGTATTTGTACATTTTAAAAGTTATTAATGTTAATTTTATTTTGTATAGGCAAGATTTTACAATAAAAATTAAAATGTGAATGATAAATTAGTATCATAAAAACCATTCAGAAAATATGAAGAAAAATAAATAACACAAAAATGGTTAACAAGCGGATGACTTACACTATGAATACTTGTACTTGATCAAAGAAAAGCAAAACCAAAACATAGAACCACTGGAAACATGACAGGTAAATAAATTCGTTGTAAAAATAATATTTTACAGGAGCACGACAAAATAAATAAAGGCGCACAAAACACTAGTTCGAGGTCTGAGTTCACAAAACCAAACACAAAACAAAGGTGAACAGGCTGAAGGAATAGATGGTCGTTGCTTTCGAATTATATATTGATTCTGAGGCGGTGTAAACGTCGTAGAAACCGGCCCTTGCGGGGACTTCATTACTCTCCTGATTGTACTCACCGAGAGCCGTTTGGACGTAAAGTTGGGCAGGCAGGGAATATCCAAGGACGTTGTGCGCCCGAACATGCATTCTGTATCGCGTGTCTGGGTGGAGACCACGGACTTCGTAACTGATTGCCTCTAGGGACTTAAGCTCCTCAACGATGCATTGAGATTCAGATGCAATGCGCCATTCTCCACTTACTTTCAGCACCTAAACAAAATCGTGAATTTACATTAAAAGGTTTTCCTCTGCTACATACTCTTGGATCATTTCTCTTGTACTATAAGAGCATATTCTTGAAACATTTATCTAAAAGGAATCTTATAGCAATACAAAAGAGTACGATAGGTATTAAGTTTATCGGATCCTACGTAGAATGAAAAGCGAAATAAATCATCCAAACAAATCTATTGAAAGTGTGTGTATTGTGTGTGGAAACGGGAATATTATGTGATGGTAACACAATAAAAACTTACGGGGCAGTAGCTGATCTCATACATATCGATGGGTTCGCCATTGTTGGCGGGTACGCGCCATCTCAGCTCATATCTGTCTGCGTATTTACCATGAATAAGCGATTCCGGACTTTCGTTTTCCCACCATTTTGGTTGCTCGGGTGGCGATCTAAAAAGTAAGATATGAATAATAATGATAAATACTGTTGTGATTTTATTCACAGGAGCAAAGTCATAACGTAGAAAGTTTTATTGAAAATGGTTATTATTTGGTCACCGTTATAATAGATATTATTGAAATATACATTTATGCTTACGGAACATCTTCAAGACAACAAACCTCATAAATCGACTGATTGAATCTTAAATATGCAGCTTGCGATATTAAAAGACAATCAGCCAGACATTGTGATATATCCAGACTTGCAAATCAGGAAAAAGCAATCAGAACCTTACCTCCTAGGCATAATGACTGTAATAGGCGCGCCCCAGCTTCCAGGCCCGACCCGATTGATGGCAGCGAATCGAAAATCATAAGTGAACATCGGCCTCAATTCTTCTACAATGTACGGCGAATTGGCAGACCAAGTCCTGTTCTGGGAGAGATTCCAATCGAAATTGCCGTTTTCCTTGTATTGGGCTATGTAGGCTAATATTGGTGGTCCCATTTCTTCAGCCGGTCCCACGATATTGAATGATACTGATGTCGCTGTTATTGTTTCTTGGCGGGCCTACGAAATAAAAGGGATTCAGTATAAGATATTTGGAACAACTATCACGTAAAAGTTTTAGTCCCGAAGTTTATTATTGTGACGACAATCTGCTGAAACATGATAAACTTGTTAACAGTTATATAAATTTAGATATATGTTCTGGAGATGAAAATTTTAATTGATGAGAACTGAAATATGTTCTATTTTATTTTTCTTTATTTTCCCAACAACAACAATTATTATTATTATTTAGACCATGGTTTTTAAAGCACTTGTCTACTATAATCCATGAAAAAAAGATAAATCGCTTCTAAATAAGGAAACTTACTAAAAGAGACCATATGATATACAGCCTCTCAAATTGAGGCTAGTCTATTCTAGAATTAAATCAGGTCAGACACAATTCTAGATTTAAATCCATTATTTAAAATCAGAATTCTCCAAGCCGCAGTCTGACGTCACTGTGGTATTTATTCGTGTCGATTTTTGTTGTTCAAATATTCGCAAAGCAATTCAACTGTAATTACTGTTTCACTTACTTGAACAACAGGTCCCGGTGGGAAGGCTTCCCTGAATTGAATGATGTGTTCGGCTTCACCGAGAGTATTGGTAGCGATACATTTATAAACGCCATATAGGGATTTGTCTGTTGGTGTGATGATAACGTTGCTAGATGGGCCAGAGCCATAGATTTTGACTTGAGGAGTTTCTATAAGGTCCAGGTCACGGAATCTAGAAATTGGAAAATACTTCATTAGAAAGCATAGATACTATGTGATTACGTTGATTGTAGTTTCCAACCAGCAAAATGCATGAGCTTAACCGAATTCTAGATTTGCATTTTTACTTGTATGTATAAAAAACAACATAAATTACTAAATGGATATTCACACATTGGTAATAAATCCAACCCACTTAAAAAAAAAAAACATTGTTGAAATAGAAAGACATTATGCTCATATCAACAAATTACACGTGGTGTTAAAATATGTATCAAAGAAAAAAGCATCTTAACCTTACATAGACACGTTATAAATTCCAATAACAGTAGAGAGCAACGTGAAATGACTGCATTAGAGCCTTTCCTTTGTTTTAAGGCACTTACCTCCATTTAATGGTGGCGTTCGGGATACTCTCGGCAGTACAACTTAAATTGGCGGGACGACTGTTCCAACTCCAGATAGGGACAGTCGGCATATGCTCGAAAGTTGGCTTGAAATTAACTGTTAAATGTCCATTCTTTCTTGCCTCACCACCTAAAATTATAATAAAACTGTTACATATTTTGGAAAAGAGGTAACATTGGTTATTTGAAACATTAGCCGGGGTTAAGTGTTAGGTATATGTAGTTTAGAAGTAAAGAGTTGGTGAACACGGGTCTTAGTAACTCTTTTGGGTTAGGTTTGTGCTTGGGTTAGGTTCTTAGGTGAACAAAAGTTATAAATATGAATCAAAATAGAGAAAAAAACACATGATATTTTACTTGCGTGGTCAAAAATACTGGTATAATCTATACTAATATTATAAAGAAACTGTATTTTCCTTCATAGATAATGAATCAACTCAAATAACTTGAAATCAATCCAATAAGATTTTTTTAGGATAGAAATGTGGAACGAGATCCTATTTACCTTCTTTGGCAGAAGAATCCAGTAGGATGAATTTCAAACATTCTTTCACCAGTAAAATGTTGGTTTGTCATTGAGTAATACAAGCTTGTATTTTGTAACAGTAGAAGCAATAAATAAAGATAAATTAATTACCAGCATTCTCAGCAAAACATTCGTAAAGGCCATCATCAGTCCTGTTCAGTTTAGAGATGGTGATAACGCCACTAGATTCCATCTGGTCACCAGTCTGCCGACTGCTCGTTTCGATCGTAATCCTGCAAAAAAGAAGTTACTTTATAAACTTTGTAAAGGTCTATAAAAACAAATTGTGTTTGAACTTGAAAAAGCTTTCATTTTCCTGCTCGCAAAAAGGTTTTATTTTTATGTAATATCCCATTAAAGGCAATGAAGAGTATTATTGTTAGACAAGCATCTTAGTTTATTGAATTTGTTATAGTCATTATTAAAGAACTTAGTACAATTGGCAAATAAGTTGAACCATTTCCTACGGATACGCGCAATTTACAACGCAGGAGAACTAAGGTGGACGACATAGTGAAAAGAATAGCCAAACTTAAGAGGCAATGGGCAGAACAGATGGCCGCTGGGGCCGAAAGATTCTGGAGTGGTGAACGCGTACCGTTGGAAGGCCTCACACAAGGTGGACCGATGACTTGGTCAGGCTTGCTGGAATCCGATGGATGCAAGACTCACAGGACCGGTCTTTGTGGTGGGGCTTGGGAGAGGCTTATGTCCAGAAGTGGATGTCTTTCGGCTGAAATGTTGATGATGACACGCGATTTGATAGACCCGAGAAACAGTTTTTATCCTGTGATATGAGTTGAACCTTCACGCCGGTTGACCTAGAATGCGCAATAACCGATTTTCAGGTCTAAATCGAAGTAGGTGTTGCTCGTAACTATAGCAAATAGTTCAACTTATTTACCCCATATTATTATTTAGTATTATCTTCTTGTCAGCCAGTAATGAAATGACTACATAATGCTACACATTACTTGCCAACCTTTATGCGGTCCCTGGGTCTATTAAGATAGTAAAATACCATTGTTACAGCCAATTGTCTTACCTGCCCTCGTCGTTAACTCCATTCAGGAAGCGGTCAGGGTTGCTTAATTTGCGGAAACTAATGCGGGGAGCAGGCCTGCCCGTTGCCTTGCACTCTAATCGACCCTCTTGTTTCTCATCAGCTGTTTTATTGAACAGTTCGAATATTCTTGGCTTGACTAGAACCTCTACTTCGATTTCGGTCTCATTTTGGCCAGCTTGGTTTACGGCGCTGCAAATGTATTTTCCGTAGTCACCGGCTTCTACGCGATCGATTTTTAGGAGACCACTGTTTTCATTGACGCTGAATCGAGATGTACTTGCCAAATTCTAAAAGAAACAATTTCCAGGTTTAAAATAATACGATCGTAGAGCAAAAAAATAAATAATTGTGTTGAAATACGTCGTCTGTAGATATCACAATAAAATATGGCTTTTTATTTACCTCGCGAGTCGAAGCTTTGATCCATGAATAAGTAGGCAGTGGCTTTCCTCTAGCTTTGCAAGATATTGCAGCACTTTCTCCCTCTTTGATTTCAACTCTGGACTCCCTTTCTTCCATTTCTGGTGCAGTGTAAACCTAAAAAGGAAATATTGATAAGAAAAACATAACAGCATCGTTACTGAAAATGTTGTTTTCAGAAAGAGTTTTTACTACAAGTCTTAATTGTTTCACTTACTTCAAGTTTGATGTTTCTTTCAGCCAATTCACCAGTTTGGATGACTACAGCTCGGCAAGTATAAGTTCCATCGTCACTTTCTTCTACGCCTTTGATCATTAGTCCATTTGCATGAATTACATATCGGTCACCCGTTGCCACCTAAAAGAATAATTCAACATCAGCTTTAACATTTTCTTTACTTTTCATTGAAAATTAAAGTTTTAAGGTATGTTAGTCACTTACTGGATTCCCTTCCTTGAACCAATCAACTGACGGTGCCGGCTCAGCAGTAACTTCGCACATTATCTTAAAATCTTTGCCTTTGGTGGCATATTGGTTCTCATTGGCATTGGTCCACGTAATTGCAACTAAAATGAAAACACAATTTTAATAAATGTCAGTGTCTGTCATAAAATGCAGAGCTATAAAAATGTAATCATCATTTATTATCAAGTGATGATAAATGACATGGTTATTTTTATAGTTCTAACAGCTATTAAATTTTTATAATTTACAACTCTCATAGAGACGTTTAAAAAGTTTAAAATCCGTTATTTTCAATAATTATTCAGTAATTCAAAACTGAGAATAATGCAATTTGAGTTGATTGTGTAGTTTTGTTACTTATTATGCATTCTATCTAATCTAAACAGTTATTAAAAAAAATATAAAGAAATTTAATCAATAACTAAAGTCTCAAGACAGGGATATAAAATCAGGCAGTACCACAACTATACATACGCTACAAATAATATATCTGTCCAATAATCTCCTAAATCTAAAGTACTTACTGAAGGTATCCAGTACGACACTGGCGCTCAGTGGCATGTTAGTGTAAGTGGCGACGCAGGTGTAGTTACCAGCCATCGCTGGAGTGATAGACGATATGTACAGCAGTTGCAGCTGCTTCGCTGGCATCGGTTCCGTGTATATCTCAGGTCGAGTACCGGTTCTGTTGGAAAGGTTATTGATTTTGATTGATGGCAGAGAGTAGATTCGTTTATTTTCTGACAAAGTCCAAGATAGTCTCCCTTAATATACTTTTTCAATATGAATAGAAAAAAAAAATTGAAAAAAAAAAACGTTGTATTCATAGTCAAGGAAGGTTGATATTTGATTGCTTGCAATATAGTTTTGTAAGAATTGTGTAGTTAATCTACTAAGAAAACCATCTCTTTGATTTTACTTTGAAATGTCACAACTTCAGCGAATCCTTCATCAAGCACTGTGTGACCAAAATTATTTTAGTCTTTATCTTTCAGATCATCGTGTACTTACGCGGCTTCATTAATGACGAGTCCTTTAGGGTCCTTCCATTGGGGCTGCGTGACGAGTGCTGGATCAGGAGCATCTACTTGACACGTAAGTACCACTGACTTGCCTACAGCTACCGTCTGCTGCTTCTGCATCGGAAATATCCTCAGGGTCTGTGCTGAACATCCTGCGAAAGATGAAACAAGAATATTAGAGACATAATACATAGTGCTCATTAGAAGTTTCAACTGTGGTAGATATTGTTAAATTTTCTCCAAAATTAATTTCATGTTTTATTGCTGCAGAGAACATACAAGCGCAGCTAAAATTAGCAATGCTAAATACAAAATTAACTCCATCTAATGCAAAATAAACACACGTAGGCTGCGGTCCCGCCTTGGTGCAGAAGCATAACTCTTTAATTAACTTTACCGCAATTTATTCGGTGGCACGTGACCATGATGCTTATTAGAGGTCTTTATATGTCCCTCAGTGACCGCACCGTTAATTACATGATGTGCATATAGCGCGTGCATGTCCCAAAACCCTAGAGTGATAATAACAAGTTTGTTAATTAAGTTTCCTGTGAAGATGATGCCACTTATGAAGTTGGAAAGGGAAGAGACTTAAAAGCTAATCTTGATGTTTTAGGAACGAATGATATAATTGATATGTTTATGTTTAACGTTATTGTGTTTACAAAGTCACTAACATTTTAAACGTATTCCAAAAAGTCATCACTAAACGATGGAACAATATAAAAAAAATGTTCAAATCGACTCTACAGTTTTTCAGTGCCTGTTTCATCTGCGTCTTTGTAGACCGTATAGTTATGTGTTTCGTTATCTCCAACATCGTATATCTGAGGCATCAACTCAAGTGTTGTCAAGTCTATTCATGTGGGCACGTCTCGTTATTGCAGGGATTTCGAGCCGTCGCCGTCGCCGCTCGCTTTTCGCTCACAATTTATTTTTTAGGGTCATCTTTTGGAAAAAATGGGTAAGGGATGCGAAGTTTTTTTCGAGTGGTGCCATATGGAGTTATTTTGGAGCTGTATGTAGTATGTAGGCCAAAGTTGATGGATTCTACAACTTTCTCTTGTTTTCAAGATTAATATAAGCTAATAAAGGATTAATCGACAATGCACTTAATTTAAGATAATACTACTATGTATTTCTCCAATAAATACATGATTAATTTAAAAAAAAAAACTCAAATTACATTTCAATACCAACTAAACTCTTAATCAGATTGGAACAAACTAATTCATCGTTTAGATTGAAACAATTCATCGCTTAGATTGGAAAATCAAAGCATTCACGTGAAAACTGATGACGCATTAGTTAGAGAATTTCATAACTTTCCTACGAAACATATTTCATTCTATCATACTCGTAAATAACAATGTAATTACATAACACAAACAAAGTTTTAGAACAAAAACCTTTACGTAAGAGTATAAAATTAGAAATTAATTAAAAGTTTTCCAAATTAAATTTCATGTTGTGTGTTGTAAGCTCGATTCATTAATATTTATTATCTTTTGAATACTGATATGCCAGGTTTTGTGAGGTAAGTGAAAATTTTACTTTCCGAGACACTTAATCATTTGTAGGGCTGCTAACTCTGTTTAATTAATCATTTTATTACAAATTTCCAACGAGTGTTACAAAATTAAAACTTAGAAATAAAAATTGGTACAATCAAGCACACTCAATTATAAGCTACTACAGTTTATGATTTTGGGAATAACATTAATTAGTATAATGCACTTTGGTATTTTTATTACTTGGTCATACTTGCCAATCAGATCTTTGACGGTAAGTAGGTAAATGCCACTACTAGAAACTATTTTTTGAAATAGTGTTATTACTAAATTGTATTTAAAAAATCCAACAACATCAAAGCGAGAGTTAAACTTGTAACATATAATAAAAATTAATCCGGTTCATAACGCATATTTTCAGATTCTTGCTTTACATTCATAAGCCAAATAAATCTAACTTAACCACAACAGAAAAGTCTGATTCTTCCATTCTCTATAAAATTCGTAGCATCTGTATTATATACATTATGTTGTCTCTTGGTAGGCGGAAGACGCGAAGAATTTTTTACCCAAGACTTTAAGTATGCAGCCCACGCGCCGACCCTTCATTTTATTCTTCAGTTTGCCAACAACTGCGTTCGTTGCATTTTATACGATACAACGTAAAATTTCTATTGCATTTTCTTGCTTCTCAAACTGAGGGGATCTATCCTGAATTCTGAATAGTAAGCCTAATTGTGAATGTTTATCGTTAGTTGTTGCTCCAGCAGTATTATGTTCAATAACTACTAAGTTGGGTACAGCTGGTCTTAATTGTACCTACTGTAGTATATAAGGCATTACGATTATGATCATTGTAAATAGATGTAGTTGTTGCGACAATATTTAGTATAGCTATAAGTTTCTTAGTTATGAGAACGCAGGTTTGTGTGTGTAAATGTATACAAAGTGAATTGGGTATTATCTGCGGCACTTAATTTAACTTCTATCGCCATTATAGTTCAACTTATATGCCTCGTACACAAAGATTTGTGATGCTTGGTTGTCAATAGTTTAACTGCTTACCCCATAAGAAAAAGGTGTGAGTTTAAATCGCATTGTTATAGAAAATTATTCTATTAAAATATAATGATTTCACCTTGTATTTTAAACAAAAACCGTTTAGCCAATTTTTTGAATCATCGCATAATGGCTCATTTAAATAATCTGTCCAATTGTTTACCAAAGCAAATTTTATTGTCCCTATCTCGGTAATTTTCGTTCCAATTTCGTTTTTGTTCTCATTTATCTTGCAAAATTACAAATGCTGACACTGTTTCCCTTAAAATGTAAAAAATAAAAAAGAAATCAGAGAGGATTTGATCATTATATCATAGAGATATTCTCACTGGGTCGAGTTTTTTTATACTTTTTGTATAAAATCGGTTTAGAGACCTCATGTAGATTAGGTGAGGGAATTTGTATTAAGTCCCATGTGGATATCTGAAGCATTGCGGGGGCTGCTTCGTAACGTACGTAGTTAGCTACCTATATACAAATGTCGTCAGGAGTACCTTCCTCTGACAACATTTCTTTTGATAAAAAAGCCCGGCTTTTTTAGGTAGATACTTAAATTTTCATTACAACGAAGTAGATGGAATGTGAAGATATTTGTTCGAGGCACTTTGACATTTGATACAATTATTTGTTAAAATCTTTTAAGTAGAACTGTGATTTTTTTTCAATGAATTTCACAGTTCTGTCCTAAGAGTTATATTCTAAAACGAACAAAATTTCCTTTTCAAGATAGGCATCATCACCTCTTTAGCGTTTTCCCAAATAACTTAAGATCGACTTTCAGTGTCACCTGATGCGGCTGAATACCAGTGTTTTACATGGAACCACTGCCCATCAGATCTCCACAACCCAGTCACTGAGCTACACAATACTCCTTGGATAAACTCATCATCATCATCCTACCCTTATCCCATATTACACGGTCGGCGCAACATGTTTTTTTCTTCCACTCCATCCTGTCATCCGTCACACTATCACTAACTCCCTTTTCTTTCATATCACTCCTCACACAATCCTTGGATAGACTGATATCACATTTTCTGGTATCTGACCACTTATAACGACTTTCTACGAATCACAACCGGGAACAACGGTGTTACGTGCTTTTCGGGACGCGCGGTTTTAATAACCATCATCAATTCACCCAAAAGACGTTTACTATTGAACATAGGTCTCCCCAAGTGTTGTTACAATGAACTGTCATGTGCGTTTTGCATCCATTAGATTCCTGCAACCCTATTATCCTAGATAAACTTAGTAAATATATCAATGTGAATTAAAAAAATAGATGGGTACATGCGCAGTTTTGAATGTAACTTCATGCTTTAGAGGCGAGTGTCTGTAACTACTAGGCTATCATAACATTGCAAGACAAAGATACTGCTAATTAAAACACACAAAAGCAGAAAGCGGTACCGCATTTTGCTTACTACTGCAATAAGTATGCAACTTTACCCACTGCCACCACAACTTTCACAGCGAGAACAGATGTCCATTTTGTTCCTTTTTACATGAACCCGGAAAAACTAAAAGTACTTAGTATCTATGCATGCAACATAGCCCTGCGGCATTACATTTTGTAGTTTCAAAATTTACATAAAAAATATTACGAAAAAACTAGCAAAACAAAGGTGAAGTGGAAACATGCAAAATGAAATAGTATATCATTACATTAAAATAACAATGCTACATTATTCTTTGTTCCCATGTGTCCCATTTATACCTGTATCGTATAATGTGGAATTGCCGCATCTAATACTTACCATGAATTTTACAGTTTATACCTTTGAGGCATCACAGAAATTTCATCAACTAGCATAGGGGAGACAGGGGACATCCGACAACGAGGGGCCAAGTGAAATAAGCGAGCGCGGGATTAAAGGGTTTGCGGAAAATTTGTGTGCTTCATAACAACCCCGTCCCCAAGCGGTTTTGTATTACCAATTATTTTCATTTAATTCATAACAAGCCGTTTGGATGGATTTGTCTGCGCCGCAAAACTCATTAATAATATAGAGGTTGTGCTATACTGTCTCGTGTAAGCTTCTTAAATCCCTATTACTTATACTAATTGAAACCTCAACTATAAAAGATGTGGTGTATAAATAAACATCTCATCGTTAATTAAAAATAACTATCTGCATGTACACACTTAGACATACCTCTCTAAACATTAACATCTTACAAAGCAGTGGAATAAATAAATGTGTCCGAATTATTTCCGCCATAAAACCCCTCAGACCGTAAATTTAAAACTTGAAACATATTTTCACCCATGGCCGTCCCTCAATTTCACCTCTGACTTTTAGAATAATAGGCAAACAGCAATACGGGGATGTGAAACGAACCGTCACAGTTTCAGGTCTAGCGGAGACGTCCCTCGCTCTCCACTTCCCATTGGAAATCAGCCTCAAGACCGGGTCGGGTTCACAATTTAGAAACAAAAGACTGTCTACGCAGAACAACCTTCGTAGGGGTATTGTGATTAATCGTTTAGGCATTATTTCCTAATTAAGCCCACCTTCCCCTCACGATGAATGCGTCGCCCGAGGGAGTGTCTGCGAACTTGAAACAAATACAAATGGGCCGACTTCAACTGAGAAAATCGGAAAATCTGTTGAATTAACGCTGAACGTAAATTAGAAGGGTAGAGTTATTTCTATAACAAATAGCAGAGAATGCCTGTTCAAATAACTTGTGAAATGTAATCCATACTGCAAATTATCTGACACGGCTCGAAGGGGTATATCTTTAGATACGTTTAGGGACTATAATTGAGTAGATATCTCACCAAGCAAATATTGATATAAATATAAACTGATTACAGGAAACAAGCACGAATAAACTTCATCATTCATACCGCGTACACATAAAATATGTATGCACACTTCGACGAGCAAGTTCACCCCATTTGACATGTGACTCCATGTCTACTGAAAAGCACGTAATTGAGGGAAATGAGATAAATTACTTTTGCCGATTGTTTGAGCTCTGAAAGGGGAGACGAACAGCCCGCGGAAACCCTCGTTTGTGACTCATGTAGTAAAACATTTGATGAAACCTGATGGCGCAGGGAAACGACAAAACTTCCGCGACAAACATCACACGTACCGATAAAGTTATCATAGTAAACTGTTCCTCAAACAACTCCGAGAAAGAAACATCAAATTCTTTTGAAGCTTTGATTTCTTTTCCAAGCGTTATAGTAACACTCTTTTATAGGTCCGCTTATACATAAGTCACCGTATTTATACTGAACACTTCGAAAAACGCTGACCCAGGTGTTTCAGTTCTTAGGATTACCGTTAACGGTGCTATTACGAGTAAAGAAAAGCATTACAACCGTTACAATAAATTTTCATCGTTAAAGCCTTGCTAAACTTCGCGCACATTCGAATTCCCCCCGAGGTCGGCGTCATTATCAGTTTAGCGTGAGGGCTCTTCCGCCAAAAAAGAATATAAAGAGCCCGATCTCAAAAATTCGCCAAACGGCAGGGGCGTAACGAAGTGTAGCCCACTTAAAACAATAGCTAAATACGAGGGTCGGATGCTACCTACTCCGCGCTTCCCATACTTAAAACTGTTCGAGACCACTCAATATGTGCTGAATTCGTAGAATTTTTATGGAGAATGTTTGGACTCCTTTATTGCGTCGGAAATTTATGGCATCCCATGGGCTCAATAAATTCGGGTTGAATTTTGAAAATAACCACAAAGCCATATTGTATGTGTAAAAAGTTATGTAGGTAAAAAAGGTAAATACCTTCATTCTTTGGGTCCAAACTTCAAAGTGACTAAACAAAGACAAAAAGCTGAAGAAAAAGAAAATTCCTGCCTAATCAATGTTTATTTGCCAATAGCCCACCCTTTGGAGCGAAGAATAGCTAGAAAATTGATCCGATTTCTCGGGGGCCACCCCTCGGTGGAGCATTAATTACTGGTTGGTGCCTGCTAGGCCCCTTGAAGCCAGCTCCTCATTTTATAGCCCGCAAACAAACCGACATCATTTCACCCCGCGTTGTTTATTACCTCTTGTAAAGTTTTCATCTCATCTGTAATTGACTTTACCGGAAAGTTTTGAATATCTTTCATTTTAAAGGCAAGCGGTTGCAGGTTATAATGAAAATCTTTGAACAGCTAGGTAAATACGAAGAACTCACTTCGGTTCATTAATAATACAGAGACTTGTTAAATATTCTTTAAGATTTTTATCATGAATCTTCGAGTGCATTTTTCAAAGGAATATTCAATGAGGACTTTACACGTGAACTGCTTTAGTTTTCTCAATTCAAGATCATTGTCCGGTGCGCTGACGTAACGTTGTCGTAACTCAACATAACGATGACCAAGTGGTCTGCCTACGCGCTCTATTAGATTCAATTCACTCGCTATTTGGAACCGGTTCCACTGGTTGCGACGCCGAAGTAAATATGCTTACTGATATGTACCCATTCACACCTACGTATAAGGTCGTACGCGCTGCACAAATAATAGATTAAAGTAAGATGTCTGACTCATCTTTACATAGTCACATTAATATTACAAGACAAAAGTGTTTGAGTGTGACTGTCTCTTTGTTACATCTTCACACTCTCAAGCTCAATTTTGGTACAAGACCATGTCCTGGATTAGAACGTACGATTTTTTTTCCGGTAGTATGTTCCCTTGAGTCAATTGACTACACTCTACATTTATCCAAGCCAAACCGCTGGTAATGCCAACTAGTAACGGTAGTGCATAAAACAAAGCGTCTATCTGTATATCCTCAAATTCTTTCACCACGTAATGATAAATGATAATATTTTTTTTTGTAAATATTTTTATTTTTTATTGGGTTTTGATGCGGTTTTCCCTTAACTTCTATCATCGGATAGAAGAGTTAAACGATATTAAGTAGGTACTCAGTCGCAAACACATGACCCTGGCAAATAGGACACAGAAACACTCATTGAACCCAACATAAGCGAGTTAAAGGGTTAAAGAAACAGCAATAAACGAGAAAGGTTTATAAATAATATGCATCGGTGCGGAACCGGAACGGGTCACTAGAGAATTGTCTCCACTCTTGCAAAAATAATTTAGTCTTCAGTAAGTAATTTTTCCATTATAAAGTACTAAAGAACTGTTGCAAAAAGGAGCCAGTATAAAAAGGATTTTCTTAGGATGAGCTTTATACAAGACTATGTTGTCCTGTTCTGGACGGTGGCAGCCTTTTACGCTAAGCTGTCGTCGCAAAATTGCTTGAAAATTTCATCTTACCTCAAACAACGACTTAGCTGCGAAACGTTTTTACTACAGGGACTCATTTTAGACTGTATTCCATGAATTTTCATGAATAAATGCAAGAAAAGAAAAGGTAAAAAGAAATGAATAAATGGGTCATGGAAAGATAAAGAAAGAACAGCGGACACGAGAAAGGCAGAAAATTCTAATTAATTTATGCAAAAGTCAATTTGTTAATATTAGAATACTGAGGTTCATTATGAGTAGACTAGAGACTTGAGCAATAGCTCACAACTTCTGTATTGCTGATCGACTATTTTACTATATTAAAAAAATATCGATCGATGAATTGATGAGGATCGCGGAAATCCATTGGATGCGAGATGCACAGGATCGAACATTGTGGCGACACTAGTACAACGCATACCTATGTCAAATAGTAGGGAAAGGCTGGAAAGATGATGAAGAAATTCTCATAGAAGACATCAGACGCCTTGAAACGTAAAAGTAATCAAAGTCCATCTCCTCATACAAAGAAAAAGCAAATGTTGCCTTAAAGAGAACAGGCTCAATCTATATAAAAGGTTTCAAAGAGAAAATACCAAGCCAGAAGGAATGCCAATTTCGTTTGAAACGTACTTCACGATTTAATTTTATTTGTAGATGGCGGGCTTCGTTTACCTTGTGGAGATACTTCATTTGGCTTCAAATACTGTTGAGAACGTAACATACTTCATAGGATCAGTAAACTTGTTTGGATAAGAAATTTTTATTACTTACTTGAATTCTAGTTCCAATATTTTATGTAGTAAATGTACTGGTATCATTAACTTATATGATAGCGATAGGCAAGCACGTTCATAGAAAATATTTATAAAAAATACTGAAAAGTTAATACAAACGTCCGCTGCAGTGTTTCTTTGGCATTATTTTATTTATTTATTTATTAAAACTTTATGCACAAAAGACTGTACAAAGGCGGACTTGATGCCTTAGGCATTTTCTACCAGTCGACCTTAAGGTGGTGCAGAAACATAACATGGTAGGTGCAACTTAAAAAAAAAAAACAAGATTTAGAGAAACAAAATCTATACATATAATAAAATCGTAGAGAAGTCAAAACTGTACATATAATAATAAAATATATACTTAAATACATACATATAAATAAGCAAGGTCATTATGTCGTCTAATAAAACTTTTAAAAGTTACAGTGCACTCACACTGCGTGAACGTCAAAACTGCACTAATGTCATCAATGTCAAGGTGTATGACAAGCACAAAAAAGTGAAACGGCACGCTTAATCTAGGGCGTAGTACATCTCGTATATTATCGATGGCTGGTATATATTTTAAAATTTCATGTTATCAATCACATTTGTAAATACATATATGTGTTGCAAAATTTTTAATCAATTCAATTCATAGTGATCCATTGAAATATTTGTACAAAGAAAATATTCGCGTTAAAAAAACCTCAAACCAAAGAGTCGCTGTACAACGATCAGCTACAAATACCCACAAAGCGGCTTTATATAGTACAAACTCCACTTTTTTACAAGTCGGACACTTGCCGTACATTCAAGTTGAACAATGGGATTCTGAAGCGTGTTTTAATCTACACCGCAATATCAGAAGCTCACACAAACGGACAAAAAATATACGTCGAGTGGAATCGTGGAAACCGACCGCGTGTAAACGTTTTATACCAGTAAATAATATGTAAGATTTTATTCAAGTGTGCTGTGAGAGAAAATACCCTGAATTTAGTCTACTACATCATAAAGTTGCTTAAATCTGAGTCTTCTCTGGGAATACAATAATTTTGTGTCACAGTGTTTGATATCGAATTTTCCTCCGTATTGGTTGGACCGTTTTTTACGATTACTTACTGCACATTTTTGATAGTTCTGAGAACAAGGCCTAGCTAAGCTATTTTGTACCCCTCTCACCTAATCCACTTTTATTCATAACTTTATTGCAGAACAACGTTTGCCAGGTCAGCTAGTAGTAAATAAAAATGTCATCATCATTTCAGCCCAAAGACGTCCACTGTTGGACATAGAACTCCCTCAAACGCCGCCACAACGACCAGTCCTGTGCGTCTTGCATCTATCTGATTCCAGCAACCTTGGCCAGGTGACCGGTCTACATTGAGGTCCAACGCCCATAAATAAAAATAAAAATGTACAGCCACTAAAAACTCATCTGGTATAACCAAAAAGATTTTTTTACAGCTTTGTTTGGCTAAACTTGCAAAATAGGGAACGAAATACCTGCAATGTCCAGTACACCAATGTTCAATAAATTAAAATTCCTGTCAAATATATAACAAGTATCCCCATGAATAACAACAGCGCGTCGCGTCACCACCGATTTGTATTCCGCACCTCTCGCCCATCCGTCTGGCCAGATTAATTATCCACCACCCTCCCATGTTTGCCAATAAGCCAACCATCCCTGACTTTTCACTATAAATCTTTGACATCACACAATTTGTTCAGCCGTGATACGCCTTACTGATTACAACGACCTCACAAAACCAAAAGATACCTAAATCTCAATAAGGCAAGAGTAATTTAAACTTTGATGGAACGTGGAACATTTTCACGAAATTCATAATTTCCGGTGGAACGATCCCGCTGTGTGCTGTACTTTTGACTGTTCCTCATAAAATATGAATTGCCTGTTAAATGTTTGAGTAAATGCGGTACTAAGTAGCTTTTACTTGAAAAAATTCAGTATGGCGGAAAAACGTAAACGGACCATGCAGTGACTGATACTTAAGATGGAGGGAATACAAATGGTAGGTTTCAATCTACTTTATTTCGATGTTGAGGGAATTAAAGTGAAGTAGAAAAACAAGACGCATCTGCGTGCGAAACCAAACATTTACTTTAAATGCTTCCATACACATGAACTAATAAACCGACAACGCTTGCAAATCGTTATGCAAACATTTCTGAAGTATTACATGATACTGTAAGTTTCTCGCATAGATCTGCTTGTAGCGTACATGATCACGCATTGTTTGTCGATCGTTCAAAATTAAGAGCGTCTCTTAAAATATCAGTGGAGGCTAACAAAGTTACGCTACTCTGTTTACACGCTAGCACTGGATTATAAAGACAAATTGGAGCTTTTAACGGATTCAACACGCTATGTTGACGTGTACAAACGGTACCCTGGGCGCGTACTCTTAGATTTATTATCCGTTTCTATCATAAGACACCGTCTCTCTGGAGACTGTTACTTAAACATCGCGGTTGTAATTATATTTGGAATCCTTCGCGGCCGTCCGTAAAGGATTCGTTTCGTTTCGTAAGAAATTCAATTAACTAATTTTCCTTCATGCGTAAGCACAAGTCGTTAAGCGTCTTAGTAGCCAAGTACTTAAACGGCATGGAATCAAGAATATTTTATGTCATTCAATAGTTGATGTTATCTTTTATTTTATCTATTACTTGCTCGTTAAACAACAATCAGTTTTTACAAATCAAATAAGTAGATAGCATTAAATGAGCGTATCATTGCAATTGGATTTGATGTTTAAGAAGAATGTTTATCAGTTTAGGTAAATGGAAACAGGAAAAATATGAAACAAAAGATAAAACAATATCATCCACAATATGCGACCTCTATCTCAAAGAATAGAAAAAGTACAAGTAAAAGAGACTTCTTTAGTTGAAACCCTATATGTTGAATATACGGGACTGTTGGAAACTCCGCAGTCAACTCCAGCCAAATGGAACCACAGAACCATTTGTATGGAACAACTTTATTAGAAAATTCTCCGTTACGTTCTGTAACAATCACACTAGCAGAAAATTGGAAATAGTGACATGCGTGGCAAAAATGTGAAATAGGGAACGGTGGAAAATATAGGTCACAGGATTGTATCGCAAAATGTACTTCAGTACTTAGATTCTAAAAATATGATCATAAAATGCAAAATTTATATTTAGAGCTTGACTGCGCTCAAACCTGATGGTAAGCAATAATACAATCGTTGATAGTGAGGTGCACTAGTTTATTAGGAGCCTATTCACTACGCAAGACGCACAGGACCGGTCTTTGTGGCGGCGCTTGGGGGAGACCTATGTCCAGCAGTGGACGTCTTTCGGCTGAAATGATGATGATGATTCACTTTAGCGTTTATGATACCTAAATTATAATCGGACGGGAAGACCGCAGCAAGTGTATCAATAATAATGTAGAATTTTAAATTTATGACTAGTTTTTATATGTAGCTAACCTTGTTCAGTTAGAAATATTGTCACAAACAAATTAGTCATGGATCCCGGTATGTAGCACAATCCTCGTGGGTGCCTTTAAATTACTCTACGCATTTATATTGGAAGGATGAGCATCCGCTATGGAATGGATGCATAAATCGGAGAGCTAACTATTGTGACGGAATTTGGAGAGGCCAATATCTAGGGGACTGATGATAGTCAAATATTACTCATTATTTTACGATTAGGTATAAATAATGACTGAGAAATAGTGTTGGCTTAGGAATAGACACGAATCGATCGGAGTTACAAGGCTGAGCTATTTTACATCAATAGACTAAGAAAAATATTTAGAGAAGATGGCTAGGCTAAAAAAAAACTAAGCAAGTGTGAGTCGGACTCGCACACTAAGAGTTCCATACCAATCAACTTATGTAAATAATTCAATTCCAGAATCGAGTGTCCAAGATTTTTCAGAATATAAAAAGTTTCGCAAATTTTCAGTTTTTACATTTATCCCTATATTTGTGCCATAAGGTTTTGGTTCATGCCAAATTTCAGAATTCTAGTTCAACGGGAATTTTGATTCATTTGAGTAAAAGAAGAGAGTCAAAATTCACGTTTTTTGAAACATACTTGCCGTATCTTTTTTCCGTTAACGTATAAGTTTGATTTTTTACAGCTTCAAGAAACCGCGGGCCTGAGTATAGTGTTTAAATTTTAACTTGATAACTCCATGCGTTACCAAGATAAAGGTCTTGACAGACAGCCATACAGAAAGACGGAAACAAGTGATCCTATAAGGATTCCATTTTTTAGTTTTGAGGAACAAAATCCTAAAAAATAATTAATTACAGAAACACCAATAAAAGGAGAAAAGTAATTTGAGATGCAAATAATTAAAAAATCAAAGATGACAGTAGGTCATCTTTGATCCCAAAATTTCATACTTCATTTCTGGACCGTCATAGTGAGGCAAACAGTAGCTCTTTACGCGTGACAGCACAGTTTGCGTCGAGTTACGTGTATTAAGCCAGCACGGATCCCTATCGGACTAGTGGAACAGTTCAACAGTAATTTCGGTTCAACGCGTACCGCAGTGGCACTATGTCACGTTGTGAAAATTACCTTTTGCGTGCGATGTAAAATCTTGGCTCTGGTGAGAAGGAATTTTAGCTAAAGTGATGCAAATAATTTGTTTTAACTTTGTAAAGCACTTAGCAAAGGCAATTGCTATTTATACATTACTACCGCCCCAGCTTCGCACGGGTGTAATGGTGATATTAAATATATTATGCATGTGTTATAAATATAAACGTGCCTTTTGTATCTATTAAAAAACCTGCATCAAAATTCGTTGCTGACTTTTAAAGATCTAAGTATACATAGGGACAGCGAGACTTTGTTTTATGTTAGGTAATGATAAAACAAACTTCCCCATGAAGTTTGTCTGTTTGTATGAACGCAATAAACTCACTACTAAATGGATTCTCATAGTGCTTTCTTTATTTCTAGTTTTTTGTAGATTGAACAAATCTTCACCAAAATAAATAATATTTGTCAACAGCCCTGATCCGTCTGTCTCGTGGTTTTCTGTTAGAATCAAATTATTTTCCAATTTCAACATGCCAAGGGGCAGTAAGTAGGAAAAGTCATCCGCCCCAGGGTCCAACCCATAGGTGCACTAGCAGGGAAGTGGCGAACCCTTATAATTTTCCAATTATATTTCCCGTCCAATTTTCCGTCATGTCGCCCACGGCTCTCGTCAAATGCAGCCCTATGAAACCTCCCCTAGTCGACGATCTATTTATTATACTGCAAAAGTCAGGTGAACACCAATTACCAGCCTTTTGTTAGTTCAAAATGTTTTCATAAGAGGCACACAGGTGTGATGGGTTTTGGTATAAGTTTTCCCGCGATATGACATGTGAAAAGCTCTTTGTGTTAATATTTTAATGGAAAGCGAACCATTTAAATGGAATGTTTTTTTTTTTTTGTTGTCTAAACTTTTTTTTGTATAGTTCCCACTGCACATTAATGTGACGATTAAAACATTAGAAACAATCTTGCACGCCCTCTTGCTCCTACCACGAGTGGGAGGTGTTATTGGATGATTCCCCACGACAGCAAAAAAGGTGGAGAAAAAATACAAAAAATGTTTGTTTTCAGAGATAAATTATTACGATTGTAATGTGAATCTAAAAAAATCCTACTCGTCACGCTGCGTGACGTCACTTTCACCTGTATCAGAAAAATATGCCACTCCAAAATGGAATTAGGGGCAGAACGGTAGTACATTCGTGTTGACAGCCACCGTCATCCGCCGAGGCGTAAACTGGCAAAACACGGGGGATGTGAGAACAGCTAATTTTAGCAGTATCACGGGTTCGCAAACAGGGGGCATGGTTGTGCATACATTTCAACGCCGAAGGGATAAATTCAGCTGGAAAGATATTGAAGCTCGTGTTTGTTTAAGTTAGTGCGTCGGCGAACCGCAACTGCAGTGTTTTGATGGCTTCACTCGGTTGTTGTGAGATACGTGTTGATTGACTGGTGGTAAAAAGAGCAACACAAATTCCTACGAACTCAGCTGAAACCTTTTTTTAAATGAGTTTAAAATAAATGATCACTAAGTTTAGCGTGTTATCACGTTTTTATTTGTCTTAAGAACGCCGAACTCGTGATTCTATTCACATACAACAGCTCTTTGTTATAGCAAGATCACGTAGTAACCAACACCCGAGTCACAATGAAAGTGGAGGGCCGCTTGCAACCATAGCCGGGTTCAACTTATTTGCCGCGTAATAGCCAACACAAACGACTATGGATAATATAAAAGATTTTCTGACACTAAAAACAAAGTAAAACTAATTAATATCATGTCCTGCATAAAACTTTAAGTAGTCATATCACAGGAAACTAGTTTATAACCTGCTTGAGTAAGATGCAAAGTTAATAAATATGATATAACTGCACTATATTAATTTTCGCCTCGCTTGAACTAGTACAAAATTAGTTCCGAAGCTCCTACTAACGTTTCTGTAGTCTATATCTATATCTAGGTATCTATACCTAAGTCTTTGGAGCACACATGAGCAAAATTTGTTCATGGTTGAGCAAAGAATTAATTTTTGCTTTTGAATTTAGAATACGGTGTGAAAATATAATTCTTGTGAGTTTATTACTTTTTTAGGCATATTTTAGTCAGAAAACTTGTGTATTAAATTTTCTGTCTAAACTCTTTGTATGCATTTTTTTAAATTCCTTTTCGAAATTCGAGTTAGGTATCCCACTTTTAAAATGAGCGCTTCGTATGTAAACTTTTTGTATACATTTTTTTAAAGTATTTGTACATAGAACTTTTTCAATTAAATAAAATGTAGGTATGTAAACAGTGTATAAATAAGTAGTCTAGACAAAAACTATAAATGTCTAACCGAAACTTTGGCAATGATGAAAAAAAGGTTATTTCGACCAACATACACAGATGAAAATTAAATAAAAACTTTTAAAAAATCTACAAGTGTAGGTAACTAGAATAACTAGAAATATATATTTTTTTTGTTTTTTATTTTTAATTAACTCAAAACTAGGAATATTTTCTATGACAACATCCACGATTGCATTCATATACATAAAATATATTCTGAGTCTGAATATTTTACTTATCTGTAGGCCATACAAACATTATTTTGTTCTGTACAGAAATTGATCTCGCGAGCACCAACCGGCAAACGACCATGCTATCAAACTAATACCATGCATGACACCTCTTTTAAATCTCACCCTTAACATTTAATCCTTAGAGCCTTACAACCTAACTCCTTGTAACACAGCATCACACTAATTTACATCCGGGTAAATCTCGACAACGATATAAGTCGTGTTAGTTGTAAATCTCGGCAACGATATAAGGCATCGTTCAGACCAAACGTATTATCGACCGCTGACTGAGAAAGCGTAGCGCGCTTTCTCAGTTTATCGTCTAATTAATTATCGTATCCTTCACACCGAACTGACTATACATATGGTATTGCGGATTATGTTATCGCTGACTCTTGGTGGCTGATTATTGCACTACTCGTAGCATACATACTCGTTTGTTTATACAAGTAGGTTACGAATTTTCCGGCATAACGTATTGTCAGTGAAAACGCATACTTCAGACTGAGTCCTCGTTCACAATGGAGCTGACAATTAAGCATGGACCAAGTGGTTGTGATCCAATGCTGCAACAGAAGTTACTTTGATAGTTGCTTGGTTTGTGTTTAGATTGTATTGAGGCCTCATGAATTTAATCCACGTGCCATCATGTTTACAATGTTCAGTCACTGTGGTTGCGGTGGTCAAAACGCGTCCCCCTACTAAGGACGATTACATCTAATGTCTATACTATTTGAAATAGCAAGGTCACCCCTGTTGGGACGCTGGATTGGAACCTGTCATGTATACTCACAGTCGGCGACGGACGACACGTCTAGTGTGAGCGAAGCCTAAGTCGTATTAGTTGTAAAGCGCGCCGTTTCGCACCCCGTGTATCTCGGCGCATGAAACTAACCCGTCTGCTACAGAGTACTGCGGTAGGGCTCAACGCCCCGAAAATTCCAATTCGAAATTCGAGTTATCCCACTTTGGAAATTAACGCTTCGTGTAGCTGTTTGTCTAACTGAGCGATTGAGGGTTAAGTTTTGATTGGGTTTATTTGTACGATTAACTTAACTGTGGAGTTGTTATTATGTAAATTACTGAACTGTTAAATTTGTTTAGGTACCTATGTTTCGTGAATTGTCTAAAACAAAGTAGATATTGTTTTTTCATATTCAGATCGTCAATGCGATTACAAGAATAAAATTTGTATATAGTATTTTTTTTTAAGACGGTCTTATTTTCGGTTTATTAAAACCCATATTTCAATCTCAAACTTTTTTTTTACTTTATACTATAGCATCTCACGTCAGTTGTGTCAGTATTTTTAACGTCACCAATTTAAGAACAATTGGGTGTCCATTCAATAATTTGGAACACATGAGGTGAAAAAAAATATATAGATACGCACAAAATACTTCCCTCAGCAGTGGGATAAAAAACATAAAAGATATTAAATTTAAGATCTAGAAGTAGAAATTTCAGATCCGCGAAAGATGGAAAGAGTAGAAAGATGAAATGGTCAGAAGTGACACAGAAAAAAATCTAGTTTGAAGGAACGTACCAACAACTTTCAGTAATTTCCACTCTTTTTAAATACATATCAAATATTCGAAACTGAAAATACTATTAATAATACAAACTATTTATACAGCCGTTAAGAACATCATTATAATTTTATTATCAAATTTTACACTATAAAATCAATTGTCGACTTCCGTTCTTACCGTCGACACGGGCGAAAAAAACACACCTTACTAACAAATGAGGTGGCCTATAGCAGCGCTTGAGAATTGATCTCCTTTTAAGTTCCCATAGTTGACCGATCAAATAGGTTCATCACGAATATCCAGATGGATTGATTAATCTTTAGCTCTTAATGTTTTAAGACGGAAGTATAGGAAATGAGTATTAATGGGTATACAATAAAAAAGCAATTAATTTAAGTTAGTCTTTGCAAATTACGATCATCCGCTGACATTCCGTCTGCAACTCATCAAGCGTCCTCGTCTATATGGTATGTTGATGATGCTTCACGCTGTTGGAAATCAAATGAGCGTTGGATAATTAGTCAATCAATTAGAAACGTTATCATTAAAATCTTTATAGATTCGAAAGAAGACTGAGCGGTAACTATAAAATTAATGTGTTTCCTATTTCCACTGTTTCAATTATAATTATTAGATTGGTGTCATGTCCAGTGATGGCGTCTACGCGCCAACTGTTGATGTGATGTGTCAAAAAATTAAGAACCAAAAGTGTCGATTAATAGTTTGCATGTGTTATTGGCAAAATTGTGTTGGTTCTTTCACAAATACCATTACTGAACAGTTGATTTTTAACCAATAATTTTAAATAAACCATTTAAAGGCACTTTTGAATTGTCAAGAAATCAATCAGTCAGAAAAATTATGCTAATTGCACGTTCCAAAGTGTAGATCTCTATGGAGAAGATACTCGTAGATAGATATACTCTTTATTGTAGGTACGCCATAAACACAACTTGGTACATTAGGACACTTAAAACTTAGAAGAATGTGCAAGAAACCTCATGGACACTTCTAAATTATATATCTAGGGTATTTTTTTCTTATCGGAAAGTAAAAAAAAAAACTAAATAAGCCACTGGCAGCTTAGAGATAATCCAGTCATCACTGACAGTACCCGTTCACGGACATGGGGCCAGTGTGTACTACAGATCAATGTATGTGTCAACAAACTACAACAACCAGGGATTCAGTAAGTAGAAAATCATGTCATTCAAGTGAGGCGGCTTAGGATATTCAGCGATGTGTGGAACAAGACCAAGCCATGATGAACATTTTTAGATTCGTGACGTATTTATTCATCTCGAGTTTTTAATTCGTTCTTTTTTTGCCCAATTTGACGCTTAATAAGACCACCTACTGTTCTACACTAATTTCAAAGGCATCTAAATAAACATAATCGCGTGATGACATTTAATAACAGTTATTTATACTCGTCCAGTGAAAGCCTCAATCGAAATTAATGTCCATTACATTTTTCTAGTGGATTATATCGTTTTAAGCTGGCCGTTAATATGTATTAAATTTATAATCCCATAGGTAATGTGAGCCTCTGGGTTTATTATCTACACGTTTTTTATACTTAACAATTACAGTAGCCATGATATTTTCCTACAAACTGCATTTTAATCGCCTGATGGTACCAGGGCGGCAGCAATGCAAGGAGCTTATTTTTACTGAAGAGTTGCAAGACAGAGCTTCATTGTGCCAGTCTGTTACAGCTGTTGGTTACACTTTGCTTAGGGACTTACATTCTTATGTCTTGGACCTATTTGTTTTAAGTCTTATTTTCAGGAGTCAAATGTATGTATTTTCGATATAGATACCATCAATATAGATACGAAAACTTATAAAGAAGATCTATATGATATGATAATGATTTTTATATCGGAGAACGACCTATAAAAATAAAATATTAAGTAACAGTTCCAATAGCTTGATCTCAAAAAGCCAACTAATAATATCTCCTACTCTAACTGGAATGAGAGGTATTGTTAGATTGTATTGCACAAAACTTAACAGCAGACTATTGAGTCTGCCTGTTAAGTATATAATATTGATTACTGTCCCATTATTAGTTCATAATTAAATCAAAAGTTATTCACTAACACCTAATCGGATAACTCGCATAAATAATCACACCGCAACATATTCTACAGCAAGAACTAATTGAAAAGTTACAAACCATAATCCAGCAATATATTAAAGTACACCCGTATCACATGTAAATTAGTTTTAAAGCACTACAGAAGACGTATAATAGTAAAATAAGTTTATCTCGACATGCCGACGAGATTCGGTCTTACAATCCGATTTTACGGAATTAATATTTTCCCTAGAGGAACACTGATAAAATGACTGTTTAAAATCGTGAGATTAGAAAATTGAGAGTAACGGTGGTTTCTTCCACGAGTTCATTTCTTGCCTCACCTTGCTCTGATTGTTTGAAGGTCAATAAGGGCCTGACCATCAATTTACGGAACTAGAAGGTCTTGAAGTCTCCAGAGACCAGAAGTAGTTGCCTAATAGTGAAAAGGTAATTACATAAATTAAAGGCAACATCGCATTAAAGTTTCCTCTAGGGTCGTGTTGCCTTTCTTCCAAATGATTAACTTAAAACATCTTCCATACCTAAAAGTCAAGAATAAAGTCAAACGTCAAAGTACTTTATTTGCTAGAAACATGGTGATGTAGATGTTCAATACAGTAATGAATTTCACCAGTGCTTGGTATACGTGTAGGTATGTAATTTTTATAACAAACTAGCTTTTGCCCGCGGCTTCGCTCCCGGCAACAGATTATTCTACTCTACTCTACCCTACTCTACCCAACTATAACCTATTTTTTTTTTCATAAGAACCTTCTCCTGACTGTAACAAACACAACAAAAAAAGAATTAGCGAAATCGGTTCAGCCATTCTCGAGTTTTGCGCTTACCAACACATTTCGCGATTCATTTTTATATATAAGATTACTTAATATACATTAATCATTAATAAAAACGTAAATATTTAATAATAGTTATAAAACGTGCAACTGTACGACCAGTAAAAATTGAAATTAAAAACTTGTGATTGAAAAGCTTGTAGTCTCTATAGTTTGATGGGTAGACATAGGATTATAAGCATTTGCATGTTTGCATATGCAAATGTATAAAACGCTATTTTTACATCATGTCACGCACGCGTATCGGTGAATACGGGAATGGTGGAGAGCCGCAGACAGTAACGTGTTACGCGTGACGTCCGTAGCTCACGAGTGGTCGGTCAGCGTGCTGACTGAATTACTGATTCATTCATCAGTTCAGTACATTCAATAAATTATATATGAATAAATATTATGAAAACAAACGTGAACTCAAATAATAAAAAATAGTAAGCCTTTTCATTAAACTATATATTTTGTGCATTTAATCCGGTGTCTACTGATGAATTACTGAAAGTATACCCGCAAATCTTATAAATCATCGTTATACATAAATGCTGAGAAGAAGGGATGAACTTTATTCCTACCAGAAGGTAGAGAACAGACGTCCCGTGATGGTAAAGAACATAGGTCAGATGGAAAAAGAGAACAAGGAACCCAGCTGTGCCACATAGATGACGTCCGGTGAGGACCAAAAATGTCAGCGCCTTGTCTTGCCTCAAAAAGATGTCAGCAAAATTAGCGGGGCCAGTTCAGGCTGATGCCTACCAGGGCTGCATATTTGACCACCTTGCGAAAGTGAAAGCAGTCACTTGCTGAACACTTAAGTAAAAACAAAAGAAAAAACAAAACAATAAAGTTATTATCAGTAAAGCGTCAGTAAAAGTATCAGTCATACGATATTTTCAGGTAGAAATTTTCCAAGAAACTGAGAAGGTAAAAAAGGACGAACCGAAATAATGTGCTTAGTGTTATTTTTGTTGCTTGTCATCCCTTGCAAATTGGGTAGCTACTTCAGGGACAACAAGCCGTCAGTCACGATTTATACAAATTTCTTTATAAGAGCAAGAGACGTTGAAGAACAACTTTATAAATGCTGGTAATATTCAATAACATATATTTTTTTATTTAGGGATGATGCGTGTCAAACTTTATCTGTATACACCCACACCTGCGCCTTTTGCATTTTGGTATCATGAATTTCCTCTTCGGAAATTTCTCCCGCAGCTTCCGGCCCTGCTGTGTCCCTATGATTTGGTTGACATCTCTTTAAGACGTGAACGCTCTATCGATATCTAAGGCTCGATCTGGATAGTTGCCGGACAGTCAAAAAACGAGCTACATACCCATTGCTCGTCCTCCGTCAGCCCGCGTCTACCGTGAAGGGTAGTCGGGAATCGGTGTCGCAGTTGCTGGGGTATGAGGATGTCGGTGCCGCATCAGATCATTGCCTAAATCTAGGCCCAGTTCAAGAAGTGACTGCCACCTGATCAGCTCCATGAGAGTACGGCGGTGCTCCAGCAGAACGGGGCCCACCTCCACGTTAAACTCATGTCCTCCAATTGGCCCTCGATTAAACTCGTGCTTCTCGCATTCAGTTGATTCCATTACTTAGTCAGTTCACTCAAATTCTAATTTAACTTAAATTACTCCATCATAGTTATTTAAACCCAATTTGTAAATCATCGTCATTTGAATGATTAGTTGACTATAGCGTCCCAATAAACGCTACAATGAACAAACAAAGGGAAAATTGCCGGAATCAGTATGCCTGTCACGTACATTTCAGTTAGTTGGAATTAGAGGCCGCTTCTATTTACCCATCGCTGGGAGATGAATCTGAAATATATTGCAGCAGGAAGTGACGTAAAACAATCATTTGGTGATCATTAATTCTAAATTGAAAACTTTTTTTTTATGGGCCAAAATCATCCAATGACATCTTCTCCTCCTGCGTTTGGGTGGTACTAGAGATAGTGTCAAACTTTTACAGACTAAAATCTCACCCCGTTTCTTCTTAGCCGTACATACCGAGGCCGGACCTTCCTTTTAGAAATCGGCCCATGGCCCAAGTTAACTTCCACCCTGCTGGGCCCCTACAGTTTTCTGACAATTCCTTGAGCGCGCGGAAACATTACGCATCGTCGACGACTTTAGCTCGAGCCGGACGGTTACCGGACAGTCGGACAGCGAGCCGTCTGCAAGAGTGCGCTTACGGTGGTTGAGGTTATCAGCCTGAGCGTATTCAAGCTAGGATATAATAATTATTTTTTTGTAGGCGGTAATCTCATTGCCAGGGGTGCGTGATTAAGCTGCGAGATTTTTAAAAAGTTAGCATGACCCCAGATTGCTAGTGATAAAGGCAACTGCAGGAACCTATGCGTGTTATAGTCAGTAACAGTCCGACTCTTCCTTTTCGAGGAGGAAGTGTCTGACTTTCTCTTGTTCCGTAGATATGAGCAAATCCGTGATAAAAAGCTAGTATAGTCATAAATTCACAGCCAGTATATTTCTACATTTCACTTAACCAGTTTTCTCTGAAAAAGTCAATAGCGTGTAGAGCTTTAACCGAAAGTTTAAGCTGAAAGTTCACATTTTCAACTTCGCCGGAGCACCTATATTTGAGGTAAAAGTTGTACTGTCTACTTGGGTGAGCTTAAATACGAGTACTCAAGTACTTTTATACCTATATACTTCAATGTTTCGTTTCGAAAGGGATTAAGGGCTCATTAGCAAGCTCCCAGCGTTCCAATGAATTCTAATAAAGTTAATCGGAAGTAGCACGCCCCTTTTTTAATTCGCGAAAATTCGAACAAAAAAACCGAATCCCCTCTTTATTGCGTCTAAAAGTGGGCTGCGATTACTTACAAGTTATATGCTGTTGTTTTGTTCCATTTTCCAACTGATAAATATTTCCTCATCTCTCGGGAAGTATATTTATTTCTACTCGAATAACACATAAATATTGGATAACTCTCGGAATAAATCATCATAAAATGCGGGTTCAGTGATAAATAAGAACAAAAGAAACACGCCTCCTTGTTACCTGGCAATTTTTTACAGTTTTCTTTGACCTCCCTTTAATCCCGGACGCCTAAAAACATATTTCGTAAACTTTCCCGTTTCGTGTCCGAAGGGATAATAAACATCGACGTATTACATCGGCTCATATTATATTAATGATAATCCGGAGCAAATAGAAAAAACGGCCTGAGGAAAATGTATTTTCACGCTCTTTTGTGGGTAAAGTGGGCGTACTAAGCAGGAATAAATCGGTATTTATAGCAACAGCAGAATCAGCCAGGGCCGTATTGCTGAATTTCTGGCATGGCTTCTAAGGATTATCCCACAGTATAAAATAAATATACATATAAAACACAGATCGTTAATTTGGCTCAGAAAGTTCAGCTTAAGTAGGAGTGGCCTGAATATGTCTGCCGAATGCCAAACTAGCAGTTGGCTTTTAAAAAGCAAAATTGATGACCTAAAATTGCTTGATGACGAACCCATAAGCAGACCAAGAAAAAAATGGCAAGAGGACTTGGATGTCATGCTGGAGAATTGGCAAGAAATGATTCTGAGCTCTGTACAATGGAACGAACAGAGAAAGTTTTTGAGGGTGTTAGAAAGGCTAAATTTAATATAATAAATATTCAATTGACCTTTCTGAGTCTTTTTTCCACGCTGAGTAAACGTAATACTTGGGTTACTAGACAAATTTAGGAAAAAATGAGAAAATCAGTAACATAAAATTAGAAGCCATATTAGTTGCCTGTATCCGAATACGATTTCGACATTTTATAAACTTTCAGCATTACAGTTAAGCACTTTTTTATGCAGGCATGGGAAATCATTCAATGATTCCTGCTGAGCTATGGGTGGAACGAGAAGGAATACTTTTACTGCAAAAGAATCCCTGCTATGTTCTTTCAGTTATCCTTTGCGGTCCAGGTCCACAGGAATTCTTCCAAAAAATCTCGCAGAGCCAGTAGATACTACTATCAGTTTCGGACAATCCATCGACAAATCCAAATTAAAATCTATTTATATTTCAGTGTAGGTATACCTACGAGTAGTACTACGCATAAACCAAAACAGAGTCCACGTTCAGTCTCGTCACGTTCTCCGCAATAACGAGGCGGCGCGACAGTGGCGCCCCCACACGCGTGACGACCCGGAACTTTATATAGGTACAGACAACAAAAGAGATTTGCTTGTAGACAGGGAGCGACAACTCCTCTTTAATCCTTTTTGTACGACTGTTGAGTACGGTGAGTTGTCTGGTCTTTGACATTTTAAGTACCTTTAATTGTGTAATGTGTAAATAGAAAAAAGCAACCTCAAAAAACTAAACTTGCGTGCGTGGACCGTTTAGTTTTGACTTGGCTCAGTTTTAGAACCAGTATCTTGACAAAACCGTTAAAAGGTAGGTATGAATGTTGAACTGCATTACTTTAGATTACCGTCTCCTACTTATTTCCTTTTACTTTCTACCTCAAAACGACTGATATGCCCACTAATGAAACAGTACAAACATTAGGTATTGGTTAGCATAGAAATGTAACTGCAGAAAGAAGACTTGTCTAACTCTTTTGTCGACTGTACTTTTTTCCGCACGTCTGCAACACATGTACTAGACCTATTATGTATGGGTAGACGATGATAATTACATTTTTTTTTTCGACTAGGTACAACGTTATTGTATTAAACTAGCGACCCTTCATAGCCTCGCACGGGTGCAATGCTGAATTTTTCCAATTATTCAATCCTTGTGCAGATCTTATGAAATTGATCCCTTAAAAAAGTTTTGCAGTTTTCACATCATGCAGACAGCCGAATGAAATTCACAACTTCCAATTATGCAGACTACCTATAGTCGGATTGATATTACGAAATCCAAACAATTTAAGTCCACCTAAATTACGAATATAAAGCAACATCAAACTACATCAATCCTCACCTATCTAAGCCATTACAATCATTGTAGAGCAAACGCTATCTCTGGCTGCAACCATGGATCATTAACCAGCCAATAACGGGCACATTAAGATAGAACGTTCTCCAATAATTTAAGAACCTCGTTTCATGTGTTCGTCTAGTGCTAAACGATTTGCTTACAGAACTAATGTACCAAATACGAGCCAAGGTCGGAATTGTTGCATCAATAAATATTGACGAATGCAGTCCATTGTTCTGACGCGAGCATGGGTGCCCTGTGTGATCTTTTGATATGAAGCAATGTTTGCAATTGTTGAGATTTTTGTTGGTGTCATTGTCTTTATGATGTTAGTTAGTCATTGTTGCCTATGTATCTGTACTGTATTTATTTAGATGTAAGGTTATGAATGAAGATATTCGCTGAACCAAGGTTACCGACATAGCCCGAAAAATTGCCAAACTTAAGTGGCAGTGTGCAGAACACATTGCTCGCGAAATAGATCTGATGTCCTATGGAATCGAAGGTTTAAGAGTGAAGAGAGATGACCTAGTACCTGGAATACAGAGCGTTGGTAGGCCTCCTGCAAGGTGAACCAATGACCTGATAAGGTTCACGAGAATCGGATGGATGTAACACGCACAGAGACCGGACATTGTTAGTTCAATATCCATTTCTGTGTAGCTTGAAGACACAATGAGGAACTATGGATGATAATAATGAAATTTAAGATTTCATTGCAATTTATTTGGGGTCAGCCAAAATATTCAACACTCACGTGTGTTCAAATTCTGTCTCTGCAAATGACAATGCTTAAACAGAAAGTATTACTTAGACTAGGGTCAAATGCAGTGAATGCAGCATGGAAATTCTTTATGTAAATTACGAGGACTTCATCAATTGTAAGGAAATTAAATCACCAGTCAACTGTCTGTAAAGGTAAAATAAAATAAATTCTTTAATTTTTGAAGCATTTATGACTGTATTCACTATGCATTGCAATATTTTGCTCCCAAGGAATAAAATAGAGCACGGTTGGTGCCTTTTGGATCTGTGCCAAAATGTGCCTTCTCAAGCTACTTTCGTAAGACGTGCGAGGCTTACATCGCAGTGCATGAGTGATGGGATGCAAGACTCGGAGCCTTACTTGTACTACACAACTACAGCAAAGGGGATAGAATCCCTCTGAAAATTGAGCTTCAACTAAAGTTATGTAAAGTATGGAGCTTAAATAAAATTATGGTTTTGTTCATGATTAAATAAATGGGTAATTAAATAATATTTAAAATTAGCAATATACCATTTTGACACTTATAATTACTTATATCACTATTCTTTCTGTAACAAATTAAGTAAAAACATTATCGTCTTTCTTGGAGTTGAATAAAAGTAAATGTATGGTTCAACAGTTTGGTTTTTCTCTTTCAAATTAATAAATATTGTTTTTAATAACCCGATCTCCTTGTCACTTGGGTGAAATTTTTTACAGTTAAAAAAAATTGAAAATTTGGTTGTTACCGAAATTATTTAGCATTACTTAGGATCACACATCTCGACAAAGAAGACTGAAAGAACGTAAGGAAGGCCATTATCCTGTTTCATAATAACAATAAACCCGTATTATTGAAAGACACAAACCCTTTATTTATTATTTTAGATGGGAAATCATCAAGTTACTTAGCCTGCCCTGTGTGAAGAACGAGAGAAACGGAGTGCCAAAATTTTATTGACTAAAACCTGATTTTACTTCAGTTGCTCTCTGTTAATTTTACCTAACTCAGAACTGCATGGCGTCGCATCGAGAGAGTGGCGGCCTCCGCAGGGCTTGATGACCACGATCACTCAGTGAAGAATGCACAACCAAGAAGATGAATTTTCCTAACACTCGTCTCAAATGACTAGAAATAATTGAATCACTTTGAAAAGAAAGTAAATATCGAAAAGAAATGTATCAATTGAAACAAAGAACAGTGCAATAAAGTCGATTCTGACGCTAAAAATAAAGAAGTACGGGCAAAAAGTTGGCAATATTAAAGCCTGTTAGTTCCTTGGGAGCGTAGGTACCCTATCTTGAAGCAGCAGGCGTTGAAAAATTTCCAATATATCAGCCTAACATAAAATCTCCTGATATTTTCATCTTTTATTTTCAGTTCCAACAGTAAAATACGATAAAGATTTATTCTGTTTTCTGAGAAGTTGAAATCCGTCGTCTAGGTGTTAAATAAACACGATTATTTCACAAACCCGAGGAAAACGGATTATACATTTCAACAAGGATTTATACCTTTCATAATGATGAAAATATCAGCGGGTATTTTAATGGCGGCTTGTAAAATGAATGTTGATATTTTTTTCTGTAAAGAGGTTTTACTGGCTATTCAAGAAAACAGGACGGTCTGTCTGTCGTATTGTGACGTCTACGCCGTGAGAAAGAAAATCTCTAATAGTAAGATGGCATTTAACTGATTCAACATTACCACTACCAACGTTTAATAAATGTCTTTGTTTAATTTGCTCTGTTTGTCTTAATTTGTGTTGAATCTTGCAAGTTGCCTTAGAATCACTTTTTCTTATTCTACAGAAATAACTTTTTGTGCATGTTGGTTCAGTTCTGATGACTTAACATATTTTAGTGTAAAATAATTATAATCATCATAAGTCGGTCGTTGTGGTGACGTTTTTAGGAGGCCTATGTTCAGCAGTACATGTCTTTGGGCTGAAATGATGATATCATCGTCTTCATCATCATCAATTTAGCCGAAAAACGTCCACAGCAGCAAAGTGTCGCCACAAAGACCAATTTTGTCCATCTTTCATTCATTATATCGCCCAGACTTTGACCTTTGGACTTGGACTTTGACAACTTTGGACCTTCGGGTATAAGGTCACTATTTTAGAACTTTTTGGCCCCATCGACCATTTTTGTTCTGCGAGCAATGTGCCCTGCTCACTGCCATTTATTTTTTGCCATTTTTTTTTTCTAAGTTTGTCTATTCTTCAGGCTTTGTCAATTTTTATGATCAGCATATTTACCTAAATCAAAATAGATGAAAATAACTAATTGAAGGAACGGTCAGTTATCAACCGTCTTGTTAGTTTCAAAAGTCAGTTTTCAACAGCAATTTTTTCTTACATTTGGCTACGCACGGTTCTTGCATTAAACTAAACCAGTGTAAAGTTAGAAAGTATTTAGTTTTTAGTACAGTTTACAGTCACTTTATTTTCTATCAGAATACGATTGTAACGTATTCTAATGTTTTTGGAATGTCTAGCGTTTTCAGTAAACTTCGAAGCAATGAATTCTATAATGATGAGCACTGATACAACCGGTGACGAAAAGCGCACTAGTTTATTAAGTCTCTAACCTTGAAGACTCCTAAATTATAATAGGACGGGAAGAATTCAGCCAGTTACAAAAAAGAAATTGAAAAAAGTAGGTATTCCACCTATAATACTACTGTATTATTTCGCAATCCTACTGAACATTTAACGAGAGTTTCCAAGTAAATCGATCTGGCTTCATTTGGGAACACAATAATTTACGCGGCACAGTTACATAGACGCAAATTAACGTTTTAGGGAAGCGAACGATGTATAAACCGAAATACATTTCCCGCTAACATTTGTAATCTAAGCAGACATTGCATTGGGAATGTAGCGAGTGTAATTCGATAGTAATGAATTACCACAATAGTATTATGTCTATAGTGGGAACCAAAAAGAAGTGATGAATTGATTGCAAGAAGAAATAATATGACTGGTAATCGTCCTGACCAAATTTCGATCATGGTTGCTAATCAAGATTTTGCCAGGAGAAAAAGAGATCTACCGGATACGCAGAATACAGTTTACAAGCAAGTGCGTAATATTCTTTTACTTTCACAGTCTTAATTTTTTGAAGAAGAATTAAGAATTTGGATTATTTATTTATAATTATTTATAATTTGGATACACGTTGTTGCTTTATACATGAAGTACAGAGCCTACTAGAGACTTAGAAAAATCACGGTTCAATCTTGTATTATATTGATGTTATGTTATGTTAACAAACCAACAAATAGATACGTTGAACGCTTGAGGAAATCAATAAAATATACTCATAACGGCAGAATGATAAAACAGCACAAGGACCTTTAAAATAAATTCAACCAAATATCGTTTAGTCGGATTTACTTGACGCTACAATTTATGAAGATCGACTGAGCTTAATCCTAAGTAATTACCTATTCATCCATTTATAGGACTGTAAAATCCTTTCATTTTCTATGTTTAATGATATTTAAATTCTGAAAGTCTTATTAATAAAGTAACTTGTTTATTTAGTGGCTTATTTGAAACTCAGACTATTAATTTGGGTATAATTGGGTACTCGATACTACTTTTTTGGGTAAATATGGCATATTAAAAGATTTTTTTGGATCCGTTCTTTATTTTTCAATTCTAATGAAAACCAAGTAACAAAAAAGAACTAGCACACTATAATGTGTTGTAATCGTTATTACTTTACGCGTGAAAAAGAAATAGCGAGAGTCAGTGCAACCCGTTTTTTTAACACTATCTCCTTTTTCTGTCTCATTTCTTCTCACACAATCCATTCATCTTTTCTTAGGCCTCCAACTCCCACTATCAACATGTATACTAGGACAAACTCTTTAAGTAACATGCATTTTATCCCTTCTGTTCATATTAATAAAATTTCAGACATTTTTACAGCCGACAGACATCTTATTAGTCAAATTGTTACAAACAATAAATAAACAGATCGCCAAACAAATACCAAACAACTTCTCTTACTCACTGACTAGGTACAAACTTCCTCTAATAAATTCATGTCTTGCTCCATTCTTGTCACACCACACATCCATCTCAAAATTCTCATCTCCACTACATGCAAAGCCTAACCTAACCTGACATACTATCTACACAGTATTACAGGTCTCGTTAGACTTATAAATTTTACCCTTCAATTTCAGGCATATCTGTGATCACAAGTTGCAGTAACCTTTCACCATTTCATCCTTCCTGAGTTTATCCGGTACATTACGGCTAAATCTATTTGACCATTCCGTTCGACAAACGACCGCTCTTCCTTAAACAAATATTTTTTAATTAGTACAAAACATTCTACAAATGTATATACAAGTAAATATCCAATTCTCTAATGACTATTATAGCAAAGGTATTTGTTTGGCAGAAATAATTGTGAACATGTTTGTATATGGATGTTTTGTCATTCTAAGAAACGGAATCGCTATTCATTACAAAGCGCCTACAGCTATGTTCTAGCAGTTCTAGTTCCAGAATACCAGTGTTTATACGTCATGTTTGTAACCTGACATTGTTAGTGAGCCTTCTGTCCTGCCTCAGTGCTAGACTAGCTAGACAACGTACAATGGTGATGTACGACTGTGTCACCCCCCTGAGCGTCCCATATGTCCCGAGACAAGTCCCATCTCGCTCAGGTGCATACTCGCTTAATTTGTCAAGAGATATCACTCTACCACCACTAGGGGATCATGTGGTCGGTTAAAACTATGAGTTATATTAGGAAGGGTGGTTTAGTTTAAGCTTTAATGAAGTTATTGGTAAAGTTTTAGCGATTATGTTAGGAATTTATTAATTGGTTTTAGCTGGATGTTTAGTTTTTAAGTACGGAAAGAATTTTGATTGTAATTTAATAAAATTTGTGATGTAGTCTCGCTCTAAAGTGAAGTAATATTGTTGTGTTTTGTTTTTAGTTTTAACTGCAAATCATTTGGAATTGTTTTGCTGAAAAATATATCATTGTTATTGAAACTCAATAAAAATCACTCGCAGTACACTGTTTTTGTACAATTTGTCGTTTGTTACAAAAACAAAGCGGAACAGAACATCGTTATGACAATATAAAAACCAGAGCAAACATGGTTTGGTCCATTCTCACGACATCTGTGAACTGTCACTCCCACACACACACCTGTTTCCTCTGGGATTGCAAATATGTCGTCAGTAGGGAATACAACTGGTGACAGTTGACAAGCGGTTCAAGTTCAGGTTTTAAAGTGCAGTTTTAAGTTTTGCAGAGCACAGCAAAGCGAGAAGGGATAGCAAAAAAAGCTTATACATATTATCAGCATTTTTAACTATCCCTTCTCGCTTTGCTTTAGCTGTGACTTACAGTTATAGCAAAGGTCTATTTAATGATTTTGGAATATTAAACTCCTTCACACTTAAACCAATTTATTGGTAGGTTAGATTAGGTAAGGTAGCACTGTTATAGCACATTGAATACTTTTTATCACGGGAGTATATTCTCTTTGGATAATTTTGCAACTTTTACACGAACGAAGCCGAAGGCCACAGTTGGTTTTAGATTCTTATCTTACAAAATTCTACATAAATCCATGCATCCTAAAATTCTAAATTATTGCAATTCTGCATTCAGAAACACAGATTAAACCACTAAACACAACTCATAATCTGGTTTTAGTTCTGTAATGAAATACTAATTCCATACTAAAATAAATCACACGCGATAGCAGGTATAATCAGCGTTTGGTTGCGGTTCGTTAGGTCCCGATAGTCACACTAACACCACGGCTTTAATAGAAACTATACCACAAACAACAATTTGTTTACGTTTGTTTTAAACGTATCAGCGAGGACTAATCCAGATTTATAGCTGGTTGGGTCAACCTTCGTTGCAAACCCCTGGCTGGACCTATCTGTTGCAATTTATTTACGTTTTATTAGCGTTTCACCGGGATATAGGTGCGTTGAAATATTACCTGTTTGGCAAAGGTTGCTTTTGCGGGTAACTGTGTTCAACCTTTTTCTATCAATCCTCATTTTCAGCTAATTAGAGCTGTTTTAGTAAAATTACGTATTAAAATGGTTGATAGTTAACAGTTTAACTTAGGAGCAATATTCCGTAATCTACTAAACTGAACTAAACGACCTACCTCGTTTCTTCTAGCCTTAATTATTTTTTCCGGGCCTTGCCCTGGTATCCGCAACTCCACGTCTAAAGCGCGTATTTTGCGTATGGCTAGCGGATTAACCGCTACTGTACTGTACTTTCACAACCTCCAATTTCAAAAACAGTTATTGACTTTTGAAAATTGTTCATATAATTACAATTGCGTTGAAATTATTGCATAAATTATTTAGTTAGCTCGTCATCACATAGGTGTAAATTGGCGTTTTAACATAACAGCTCAATAAATAAATTTATTTGCCTCAAATGGACGCTCTTTGAATAATTAAAGTCATATTCAAACTATATTTAATGAAGTTTTCCTCTGTAGTCCCTTTTTAAGTGGTTAAATATTGACGATTAATTATTACGATACAAAATGGACTCCATTGGAGTATAATTCAATGAAATGTTCACCACTAATTTCTCGTAATAGGTAACAATCGTAATAATTTTAATATGCTCATCAATGATAATTGTGTCAAATTACCTTATTACATACCAAAGTATTTTAAAAGCGTGACATATTCAATTTTTGATTCATTTATTTTTTTGTGATATCTGAAACATCTCATACAATCTTAACTCTTTGATTGCCACGGGCTTGTGGAAGGTTAGCAATGGGTAGCTCACCGTCCAATCGTCTGGTAACCGTCTGGACCAAGCCCAGTCGTCAACGACGCGCACTGTTCCCGCGCGCCTCAAAGAGTTGCAAACCGTAGGGACCATGCAGAAGTGTCGAAGTCAACTGGGGCGAAGGGTTCGCGTCTGAAAGGAAAGCTCTGTCCTTGGTATAAAGTCAACATAGAAACGGGGTAGTTTGTTTAGTCAGTGAGAGTCTGACACTGTTGCGCTCCACCCAATGGCGGGTTTCGTCATTGGATGATTTTTACCTACCATGAAACAATTGTACAATTTAAGTCAAGAGTGAAAATAATAATACTTCTTGGCCAGAGCACTACCATAGAAGATGCACTTCCTTGATATCTCTGAATCCTTAAACATCTGACGTAAGTGCTTGCTGAAATCTACTTAAAACAACAAAGGGTTGCTTCGGTTTACATAATCTTCCTTACAGCAACGGAGCCTTTACGAGGGTTGAATATGCCGTCACGCAATATATTTGTAAAAGGAATTATTTCAGGCAGGGTGAGAATAATCGCCGATTTTGACGACATATCACGTAAGACAGGTTATGTGATTATGAATATTCTTAGTGTATTTGACATTACAAAATAATGCATACATTCCACGACTTGTTAAGCTGTAAAGCAATAAGGGTGAACGGCAATAGAACAGCGATTAACTGAATATATAACCAGTCTACAAACTGCTACTAAAAATACCATATAACACCTAACACCTTGCACGACCATTCAAAAGGTCACAGTCACTAGACTAGGGATACAAACATGGTTAAGGTTGCATACGTATTTTTTTTTATTGGTAGGCAAAAATCATCCAATGACGAATCCCGCTCTTAGGCGAAGCGGGAACTAGGGTCAGACTCTTACTGACTAAACATCGCACCCTTTTACTTCATTGCCTTTTGCACTGAGGCCAAGCCTTTCTTTCAGAAAGAGACCCTGGACCCTTTAGGCGTCGACCCTTTTGAAGAGTCCCTACGGTTTTGCTGACAACTCCTTGAGGCGTGCGGGTAACAAAGCGCACCCTCGACGGTTTGGCTTCGTCCGGACTGATAGCGGATCGGACAGCGAGCTACCCATTTCTTGCCGTCCGCAAGCCTGCGCCTATGGAGCCGGAAATCGGGATCGAAATCCCGGCAGAGGTTGTGGTTTCTCGTCTCTAATGATCATTAAGCTTACTTATGTACCTATGTATGTATAAGCCTTATTGTCCCATTTTCCCCTTATTATGGTTTCACTGTTAGGACTCTAGCCTCTTTTCTAGGAAAAGTAATGGGTTTGAACTCAGCACCTGATCCCAGTCCAGGTACATGGATCAGCATAACACATACCTTCGAAGTTTTGGTTCAAGGATATGCCGGTTTCTTCACTTTATTTTTTTAATTGCCACAGGATCATAATTTACCTGAAAAGATAAAAAAATCGTTAGTTAAATTGGAATTAGAAGACAATCTTTTGTATTTAATGTCATGTCTATAAACTTATTATATATATAGATAAACACAATTACCTCATAGAAAAAGTTGAAAATCAAGAAAAAAGACTTTATTTTCTGGAAAAACAAGCTAGACAGAGAAACATAATTCTTTGGCATAGAAGAAAAGGAATCGTCTTATTCAGATTTGGAAAGTATTATTATCAACTTCATAGATAATCACTTTGGCATAAAACTCGACAAAAGAGATTTACAAGCAATTACGAGGTTAGGTAGAAAAGGGGAAGGGCCTCGGCCCTTAGCAATAACCTTTACAACACTTGGTGTAAAAATTCAAATTTTCAAGCAAAAAGCGATGTTAAATAATAGTCAGTACTACATAAAAGAAGACTATCCGAAACATGTTTTAGAAAAAAGGAAAGAACTACAGGAAATAGTTAAAATTGAAAAGGAAAAAGGAAATAAAGCTATTATTAAATATGATAAGCTCATCATACTAGAAAATAAATCGGATACATCTGGCAGTAAAAAGAGAACTCTTTCTGTATCCCCCGAAGCTAATCAACTGAATCCACAAAAACTAGTAGATCGAAGACCACAGGAAAAGAAAAAAAGCAAATCGAAATCTTTCCACTCATCACTGCAAAGGTCTTCTAGCATTACAGAAGGAGTTATTAAACCTAGTATGCTGAATTATTTAGTAAATCAGAATACGAAGAACCCGCCAAACCATCAAGACAACCAGGATAAAAATGTAGTATAGCAATCAACGCTCCCTCCTCTAACAAATAGAACAAGTACTAAAATTATAAATAGAAAAAACAAATTACGTCCCCCAATACGGCTGGTCACCGCGGGGGCGAAAGACTACAACCCTCCAAACTCGAAAGCAAAGCAAAACTATCTCTACATTGCCACTTTCAATGTAAGGTCACTAGCAAATGAATCAAGAATACTGGAATTAGAACACGCCATTTCGTCAATAAAATGGGACATTATAGGCATCAGTGAAACAAGAAGACAAGGTTTTATGATAGAAGACAGAGGCGAATACTGCCTCTACAACTATGGGCATACTAAAGGCAAATACGGAATTGGATTCTTAGTTAAAAAACAACCATCACTAGAGGTCCTGGATTTTATTGGAATTACAGACAGAGTCGCCCTAATTCAAATAAAGTTGTTCGGCAAATTATATAGTATCGGTCAAACTTACGCCCCTACCCAAAAAGCAAGTGAAACAGATATAGAAGACTTTTACAATGACTTGCATATATTACTGGAAAAAAGCTACTCAAATCTCATATTTCTTGGCGACATGAATGCTAAAATTGGGCATCCAGAAGAAGGCGAGAACAGGGTCATGGGTAGATATGGATATGGTAGAAGAAATAAGAGAGGTGAAAGATTTGTTCAATTCTGTCTTGAAAATAACTTGAAAATAGCTAACACGCTTTTCCGTAAATCCGAAAAACAAAGATGGACTTGGCAATCACCTGATGGTTTCACTCGTAACGAAATAGACTTTATTGCCACAAACAAACCGAATATTATTGAAAACTGTAGTGTGATAAACAGCATGAAACACCCAAGTGACCACCGCCTGGTGAGAATAACTATCAATATTAATCACAAAGACCTACCACGCAAAAACTTTTCTACGACAGCACAGAAACAAATTGATTACAGAATATTTACCACAGAAATCAACAAATTCAAAGAGCCAGACGTGACAACATCAGTGCAGACTTACTACGACACTATAGAAAACGCAATTCGCCAGAGCTCAGAACGTGCTAAAATCAAATCCGTGTCAACAAATCACAAGAACAGAAAGAAAGCAATCATAACAACGAAAATTATTGAACTTAGTCAACAAAGACACCATCTAAAAAACAAGCAAAATAAAACCAAAAAGGAAAAAACGCAACTTAGCAAGTTATACAGACTAATAAACAAAGAGATTAAGAAAAATATGAGACAATATAGAATCAATATTATTGAAAATTATATTAAAAAATCCGGAGCTGTTAAAAAGGCATATAAATATCTAACCAACTCGAAACATGTGATGAACCAACTTCAAAATGAGAAAAAATCTGTGGTCACGAGCAGGGATGAAATCATGCAAATAGCTACCAATTTTTACCAGCAACTGTATGCATCACAAGAGAGAGCAAACCCTGAAAAACTAGCTGTCTTTGCAAGAAATAACGACGTAGTGCCCAAATTTAACATAAACGAAATCGAATGTTCCATAAAGTCATTGAAACCAGAAAAAAGCCCAGCATCTGATGGCATTACAAATGAAATGATTATTGCCGGCACATATGCCCTGACTTGGCCGTTAACAAAACTATTTAATTTAATATTATCAACAAACGAAATACCGAAACAATGGACATGTTCAGATATCGTTCTTCTTTTCAAAAAAGGAGACCCAAAATCAATTTCAAATTACAGGCCAATCAGTCTTACGTCTTGTCTCTATAAAGTGTTTGCAACGACTCTACTTCGACGTCTTACCTATATCTTAGACGAACACCAGCCAGTAGAGCAAGCTGGTTTTGTAAAGGGCTTTTCGACGACTGATCACATCCATACTTTGAAACTCATTATAGAAAGATACAACGAGTACGACCTTCCGCTCTATATATGCTTTATTGATTATAGTAAGGCATTTGACTCTATATTCCATAGTGCAATTTGGCGAGCTCTATCAAGGCAAGGAGTAAACAAGGAATATATCAATATATTGATGGTAATTTATAATAAGAGTAAAGCTAGAATTAAAATCAGTAAATGTGGCCCGGCCTTTGAAATTGGTAGAGGAGTGAAGCAGGGTGATCCATTATCTCCAAAGCTTTTTATTGCGGTACTGGAAGAAATCTTCAGAGCACTTGATTGGGAAGATAGAGGGTTGAACATATATGGCAAACGTCTTTCGCACTTGCGATTTGCAGATGATATAATACTGCTCTCAGAAGACCCAAAAGAAATGGTGTACATGATAGAGTCACTCAGCAAAGAGAGCAGAAAAGTAGGTCTCGAAATTAACCGGGAGAAAACTAAGGTAATGACAAATAGTGAAATTATACCACTAAAGTCAGAGTCAATAGAAATTGAATACGTCGAAGACTACACATACTTGGGACATTTAATATCTTTCAAGTCATGCAATGATAAAGAAGTAGAGCGAAGAATCAAAATAACATGGAACAAGTACTGGGCAATGAAAGAGGTTTTCAAAAGCAATCTACCAGTCACACTGAAAACGAAGGCTATGCAGACGTGTTTGATACCCTGTCTCACCTACGCTTCTCAAACATGGCCGCTGTCAGCTAAACAGACTCACAAAGTTAAAGTTTGCCAAAACAGCATGGAAAGGAGTCTTTTGGGTCTAAAGCTAAGTGATAAAGTGAGAAACCAAGATATAAGAAAGATCACTAAGGTACAGGACATAGCAAAAACAATAAGGAGCCAAAAATGGAAGTGGGCTGGACATGTCCAAAGATCACCAGGGAACAAATGGTCAAAAATTGTCACGAATTGGTACCCAATATACAAGAAAAGACGAAAGGGCAGGCCGGTCAAACGCTGGAGTGATGACATAGTTGCCACGGCTGGAATAACTTGGCACAGACTAGCAAGGAATAGAGACCCATGGAGAGAAATGGAGGAGGCTTTCACCGCCAGAGCGGTCCTTACAACAGAAGTCAGTACTAACAAACTAGGATAAGCAAATAGTTACTAACACAACCAAAATTATTAAATTGTAAATTTTTTGTAAGGATTAAATAAAGCTATTATTATTATTATATTTATTATAAACTTATTTATTGCTGTAATCCTCCACCCAAACAGCTTTCTTTTCAGTTTCGAGAACGCATAAAATGTAACGGTATGCAAATGCAATTCCTTTCTCAGCCTCTACCTATCAGCTTTAGTCATCATGCCTCATCAATCATTTATCAAATAAAAGAACAACAGTATCTTTGACTGTTTTATTTTATATCACGACCACTAAAAGTAAAATACCAAACCGTGATTCACCTTTTAAAGGCAAACTTGTCGATGATGCATTTTGTTTTAGAAAGTTTGTTTTATAATATTGTTTAAGTGGATAATGTAGTCAATAAACTTAAACACATTAATAAAATAAAAATATTATTGAAATTAATTTGGTAAATTTATATTATAAATAATTTATTGCTTTCTAATAATTGTATTCTTTAACGTATTTCTGTATTGTTAAGTTTTAATTGTATTGTATATATTTTTAGGTATATTCTGATTCAAAACAGTAGAATTGCAGTACGCCTTATTTTCATCACGAATATCAGCCCAAAGGTATAATAATGGTTTTTCTGTTTGTTGAATGTATGTAATGTGGCTGTATTTTTTTGAATAAATAAATCAAGTTGCTCTACACAATAAGCTCGATCTTGACAACGCATAAGCGGAGAAAGGATTGAAAGACAAGAAAAACAAACCACAATAAAAACCCTTGGATTCCGTAATACAAATGACGGCTAAATAAAAGTTGAGAAAACCGCCATGCCCAGAATGCAAAATGATGGTCAAATAATTCGGTTGTCAAGGGGAACAAAGCTTGGAGTACGAGCAGGCACTGACTAATGGGGGACGTCGGCAGGTTCCGCAAACATCGGTGCCTCTTACACGTCTATATTAAATCACGGGCTTTGTCTTAGACCTGGGCAGATGGAGCATGCGTGATAGCTTGAATAAAATATGCGGCTAGCCCGAGCGTGTCTATACTCGAGGATGAGCCATCTGCTTTGTCATTGATGCCATATCGATTCTGTCTTTGGGGATTACTGAGGATGTTGCTAGTTGATGCAAGCTTTATGAATATTGTATTAACACGTTTTGTGTTTATATCCTTCTAACCCCTACATCCTAATTTATTTCCTCCACTTCACTCAACCTTCTTCAATCGAATAGACAGTGTTGTTGTTCTTATTATTTATTTAAAACTACATTAATTGAACATTTTTCTAATGTCAAAACAACTGAATCGAGAGAAGCAGAGTATTAAATTCTCTTTTCTATACTAGAAATAAATATACAAACACAGCCAGTCAAAGAGTTGAAGTAAGTAAGTAATTATTTTTATGAACCATACAAAAAACATTACCATTTGAATAACATTCCGAACGTCAAATAAAAACAACTGCGTTTACCTAAAGGTTAATTTGTCTGACTTTTACTCAAACAAATAGAATAAATTTTCCATTAGATGTTATGTCTGTAAAGGGGAAAACGTTTAAACAATCAGGGAAGTAATATTATGCGCTCACTTACAAAGAGCCCCTTGCTCATTTTGCAACGAGTACTGGTACCTGCATTTAATTTACTCCCGTCTGTGGAATCAATTTATATAAAAGGAGAACACTATTTTACACATATACGTAGTAGCCGTTGTTAATCTTAATGACGAAGTTTAAAAGTGGTTCTTCCTCTCCAATAAAATAAATACAGCTCAAATAGGAGCAATGCTTGTCCAGCAAAGCAATTGTGCCCTTTGATTTTCTAAGAAAAAACACATCAGCTGCTAACCGTACATTAGTGTACGTGTATTTGTTTGGCTCTTAATGCATCCGGGTCGAACTACTTTTAACTCGCATTAATATTATAACATTAGAACTAATGCCTGATGAAATTATAATTATTAATAACCCATCTTAAGCGGGGCAGCTAATAACTGTTGCTATGAATTAATTTTTAATCAAGATGTATGCGTTATATCGATAAGTTATTCCAACGGAAGTAATTCATTCTCTACTGATTCATCTACTGTTTATATTTTATCATGTTTCAGTAAAAGCACGTTTAATTAATTATTTGAATGATGCGATCGAAATATTACTGACTTAGTTAATGAGATTACTTTAAAATATTTATGAAGCTCAATGACCGAAACGCTTTGGCTGTTCCCCATAATCAGTATAAAGGGCTCGGATAATGTCGGCACGTCTCGCCAAAATAAATTCTAATAAACTTAATTAAGCTGTACAACGGTATTATCTCCGTCAAAATTTACCTCCCCAAATTAAAAGGCGAAAAAGTTAGCCCCCCGCGCTTGAGTGTCAAAGGAAAATAAGATAAAGTTGCGCTCTACGTGACTCAGCTATGCAAACATTTTTTGAGTAGCATATCAAACAGATGAAGACGCTTTAAACGGGAGTGGCTTGATTGAGACAGTATTTATAATCAACATATTAATATAGTGTTGATGAATCCAATAATTTCTTACTAAAAATAAATTGTTTATTTGTAGATCATCACGAAAACCATTCGCTAAATAAATATAAACGATTCAAGCTTAGTAAAAAGAAGAAAGCACGAAAGTGAAATTAAAACCTTTTATACTGATGGAACAAATAAGTATAGATTATAAGTACTACGTGCAGAAAAGTTTATAATAAAGCGTGGACGGTCGGCAAAGTAAGCTCTCAAACCACAGACGAAAGGGGTAAACGGTAACTCAATCTGGTATTAATACGGCTTCTTAAGCAAAAAAAAAAAACCGAACCGACCATATTTTTTCCGATAATTTAGTCACCGACCATTTGTGCGAAAGAGAAGGATAGAGGCAATACAAAAGAGTGAAGGAGACAAGAAAAGGAGAAATATAATCCTCCACTAATGATAACCGGTGCACCTGCGTGATATTTGGCCCGAAAATTATGGGCAATACAGATGGAGCGGGATGCTGTTTTGTAATAAGAGGGTAGATGTCACAAACGCAAAATACAGCGCACGACAACAAGCTTTAATATTTTGAAGCTTGTAGAATAATTTTGGGCAAAAATATATTTTGTATTTTAATATTTACATAGCTTTGCAACATGTAGCGAAAGAACAACATTTTATATGTGCTGCTCTTAAAAGAGGTTGTCTTGTCACCCCAAGCCCTTTAGGTTCAGCAATGACCCATTTACCTCATTCTGACTTGAATGCATGTTCAAGAGCGTAGCATTTGAGCTACGCTTTGAGTTTTTTAATTACTATTTTCAAGCTAACTTTTAATATACAAGTGGTGGATCTTAGTCAGTGTAATCACAGAGAAGTATGGATTTGTAGGTCGCGGGTTCAAACCCAAGAAGGCGCATTATTTTTTGTAATTTATTTCATCACCACTTCTCTTAAAACATCGTGAGGAAATCGGCAAGTGAACCAAAAATTCGAAGACATGTGACATCCACCAATCCGCACTTGGCAAGCAAGGTGGATTACGGCCCATTCCCTCTCCTAGAGAGGAGGCCTGAGTCCCAGCAGTGATAACATGATAAGGCTGATGCTAATTCTCATTACTGTCATTATTTATATCCGAACCAGCGAGCTCTATTCAGAATACAAACCCGGGCAGATTTGTTTACCCACTAATTAAAAACGAAGTTCTGATCATAGCAATGTGGTATGAGTAATCGCAGAATAGAATACCAATATAGATTTTCGAAGCAAAACAAATGGAATTGGAAATGCTTGTTTCATGATTGAAACATTTCGCAGAATTTACTTTTGATTTACAAGCTTTTGTCAGTGTGAACATAGAGGATTATTTCAAGGAAACTTGTTCCCCGGGTACAAAATATACTATTATTATCAGTCTAATCGTATGGGGAATTTTGTTCAAATTTATTTAGTCATTTGAGCGTAAAAGAGTTACAAATAGACACATATAATATATATAAATATGTAAGTACATGCACATATATAACCTAATCTTATAATAGCTAGTATTATATGATTGAATTTAAGATTAAGAGCTGGGTGGCCGGGTGGTGAAGGCCTCTACTTTGAAGACATGTCACATCCACTAATCCGCACTAGGCCTACATGGTCGATTAGCGGCCCATTCCCTCTCCTAGAGACGAGGCCTGTGTCCCAACAGTGGGAACATTTAAAAAAAAGCTGATGATGATTCTATGATTGATTAAAAAAAAATAGAAGCTAATATAATTTATTAAATAATATTGGAATAAAATCAACAGCTTAGAAAAGAAAAGCATAAATTTGATATTCAATTGAAACCAAAATGTTTTATTTCACATAGGCCTTCGTGAAAACTAAAAAACATGATGTTCAAGAAGATGTATGAATGAATACAGATACATTTATTATGAATAGAGCTGTCCCCAATGGGCCTGACCTGTCGTTGGGTATTGAATGTACAAACCGCATTGATTTGTCTCATCTTACAATTAACACAGATACAGAAACTAAATACCTATGACCTTTGCTATTGAAACTCATCATAACTATTGAATAAGTATTTTATATCATTAAGGGAAAACCACAAATGGGTGATTATGATAATCTTGACACTTGGCATTGGGAAAAATAAAAAAAATATCAAAATTACATATTTGGTTATAATGCCCTCAAAAATCGAACCACAAAAACTGTAATAACACTTAAATAACATTTTTTGACGACACTTCAGATAACAAGACTCGTGAATCCAGAAAAAAAACAGATGTTAGTTTTCGCTCTAAAGCATCTCTAATTCAAATTGCTTTCTCAAACCGTTACTTCTTGCGTAATGGTCGTCGAAGAATTTTGCAACCAACATTACGTATTTTTGTTAAGTAGATAAATCTTACAATTTCCATAATGAAAAATGAAATGATCTACTTATACTTAAAAAATCAAAATAAGAATGCGATCTCAAATATACCATTCAGATTGTGTTAATTACCAGAAATAGTACGTTTAATTTACTTGAAACTTTTGCACCCCATGTTTCCAGAGTGGTCTGCAAAGCTCCGAATTTAAAGGCACCCGCCTTTAAATTCGGAGCTTTGCAGGCCGCAAGCAAACTCAGCGGTAGCCGTGAGAATGCTAGAGAATGGTGTGAACACGTACAAAATGTTTACTTTTCCTTTGTGAAGCTAGTTTCCTAGCTGGTGCAAAGGATCGGCGAGGAGCGGATCGCAAATGTTTGCTTTTACTTGCATTCATGTTTGTTTGTTACCGTAAAAGGAGATGCAGTACTTAGAATATTCTGTTTAATGAGATGAAATATAAACTCCAATGGTGCTCTCATACTGTTTTTATAAGAAGCAGAGGAAAAGGAGCATTTTATATCTCGAGCGTCTCTTTGTCAATAAACATAATGCAGTTAATGCAAATAGTTTGTCATGATATTTTTTACCTCAATCTACCAATTTTAATATAAACTTTACCAAAGGGTATCTTTGCGATTTACTTCTAGCTAGAAAGGCAGCTCAAGGACTGTAATACCTACTATATATTATATAAAATGTTGTCCTTGTAGATACTTATTTAATCAGAGTATCAAATTTTCTCACTTCCGCTCCTCACTTACATCCTTGTAAGACAAACGGTGAGACGGGTGGTGGACTTAAGGACTTTTACCGTTATTGTTATTTGGACTAGGAATGTTTGCTATCCTAGACAGGATGCCGGGGAATATGGATTTCAAATGCATTTTCTTCTGTTTGATATTTACAGGAGATTTTAAAGTAATTCCTACTCCACTTTGTTTGTTTGTGTTCTCAGTCTGGCCTGATTCTTTTGTGACACTTGATGCGCTTGCACAAATGGTATTCGTAACTTATGAGACTTCGTCTGAATACTTTAAACATTTTAAAATAGAGATAGCATTTGCAAGTAAGTTATGCAATAACTTAAAACTAAATGTTTAGCTACCTAAGAGCATATGAACTAAATTATGAAGAAGAAAATGTTAGTTTGAAGAAATAGGTAAGTACGTACATTACAATAATTGAAACATTCATGTAGGTAAATAAATAGATTATAAATGTGGACTTGGAGGCTACTTTAATTTTAATATGATTAATAACTTAGCTAACCCAGATGACGAAAAACATTTGTAACATGATTACAAATTGGAGGTTACACAGTTAAAAAGAACAAGAGCACTCTTGCTAATTACACTTACAAAACAAAAGCAATTATTGCGGCATGAAGAAGCGGCTACCAAAATAACACAAAGCCTATAAACTTCTATTAACAGTATCGTTACAGTTATGAGTAACCCGTCAAACTGTGAAGCAAAGGAAAGTAAAGTTACGGTGACGGCTCATTAACCTGTCTGAGGTACACTTGAGACCCATTGTGTTAGTAATCGACGCCTCCGATAGCTTGTTTATACGGCCCAGTGATCAGACGGTAATATAGACGTGATACAACCGAATTATGTTCAGTTTAAGAACGCTGAGAACAACGTTTGGGTTAATGTGTACCGAAGTTTATAGACACAAACAAACACGTATGTTTATAGTGATGATAGATTTATAGTCAAAAATATTAATTTAGAAATGTTATGGTTTGGGTTTGTCAGACTTAAGTATGTTTATTTATTTGACTGTCACTTTTAAGCACCATATTGATTTATAGACATTTAAGAACGACTTACTTAAAGTGTATATATTATAATATGTTATAAAAATAATACGTACATAACAATATTAAAATGTTCGGAATACAACACAGTGCCTCAGACTAAACAATGTTAATCCAATAGTTTATCATAAGTCATATCTAAATATAAACCATAGCAATGAAATAGTACACAGTAGTAATAGTTCAAGTAATTACACTACCAAGAAACTACTCGTTCTAAAACAAGACAGTCGTTGAAGAATCTCCATCAAGATGATAATCTTCATTTGAATTAATTAAAGCTTGACTTCAATTCCTTTTATTGCATATCATAAATTCGTGACAATTACAGAAGCGCATATCCACAATACTCATAACATAAAAGTACATAACAAAGACAGTAACAAACGTGCATCGTTAAACCTTAATATACTCCGTGACCGACAGTATAAAAAATATCATCAAAACTTGGAATTAGCTAACAACTTACTTACAAGTCATAAAGCAAAGTGACAGGGAGTCTCGAACGCTCTAATCAAATCTAATCCAGTTAAAACTTTTCCAATAAGCTTCCCCTACAGATGCATTCCTTCGCCACCATCGTTAATGTTAGCAGAATGAGTCACGGGTTTAAATGTACGAGTTGCATCGTCTACTACAAGCTTGGTCTCGGTATGTAAGCCTTGGGGCACTATTGATAAATAATCCTTGACCATGCAATAGCATAATGGATTAAAAAGTTCAATACAATTCTGTAGGCGTTGTTAGTTCGTTGCTTAAGGGTTCCTCAGGGAGCTATCTTTGGCCCATTGATTTCAACGTCTTCTAGAAAGAAAACATAATCAGTTGCGACAATCAATACAAAGTGTATTCGATGAAAAGTTGTACAAGAGCAGACTATGTCCTGAAATACCACATAGTATTATTTTTATCTTGGAAGTATGTTCCCTTAGAAAAGATAATTATTTTGTTTTTTCAACGAGACAAAAATATAACCTACTAGCTGTAGTAAATTTTGAATTGACTAATTTACATTTAAAAACTGTACTATCTGTCCCATAACTTAGTTTTATTACAATAAAAAAGGCTGGGATTTATAATAGCATTAAATCATATGAACACATAATCATGTGTTATCGTTAATCTTTATTTTAGTACCCATAATAACGTAGCAATAAATTCAGCGACGACTTTAACATATTTGTTCGCTAATTTCTTTTAAATTAACCCTTGTAGGTAAAGGAATTGGTAGAAATGTTCTTATTTCAGTCGTCGGCATACCGAAACTTGATCTCGCGTCTAGCCGACGGGCCATTTAACTAATGAGATAAATCTCTTGCCTTGGGGTAGATTTTTACCCCAAGTAAGTGAACAAGTAATCTTTCAATCTTTTAATGACATAAGTTTGGGTACGCGATGATTGTCGGATTTTTCGCTGCGATCGCGAGGATTACAAAAATTCCCAGTTGGGAACAATAAAGTAAGATGCTCAAGGAAGTGTGGGTAATCTGTAAAGATTTTCCGGCTGGTTTAATTTAGTTGGTAATATTTGTAATTGGAATTATAAATAGAGGAAAATTGTTGTATTCAAATGGGATACTTAAAAGTACCTTATTACGTTATTGATCATCTATTTAAGTGCCTTTGTGCATTGCTTTACACATGGCAATGATTATAATATGGATGTGTTAAGCACAATCAGCCTTACAATGTTCCCACCACTGAGACTCTGGCCTCTTCTTAAAGAGAAGGAAACGGCTGCAATCTAACCCAATGGGCCCAGTGCGGATTGGTGGATGACGCATGTCTTCGAACTTTTGATTCTAGGACATGCCGTTCCTCACGATGTTTTCCTTCACAGTTTTGAAATCAGTATTGATAAATTTCACAAAAGAGCATTACTTTATAGGCACATGCTTGTCTTGGTTTGAATCTGCTACCTAGAACTCATAGTTGGACTAATGAATCTTGAATCTTTACACAAAATAAATGAATTTGCACTTTGTTTATTTATTTATGTTTGAATCTATGTAGACCCAAAAACAGATACATTATTAAAAAATGTACAAAGGCACTGCTTATTAAAAATGAATTTCTTTCAGCAGACTTGCATAAGGAGAGATTAGAAGAAATGTAAATAAAGATGGGTAGAAATATGAAAGGAAGAGTAAATATTGAGAAGAGAGGATCTCAAGTCGCATAATTATGGTTTAATTTAATATATTTGATACAAATAAACGCATAATTCCGATAAAGAAAATTACCTAGAAAAACAAATCTAATTTGTCTGCTTATTTCAACAAAATACTTCCCGTTTAGTTTTATAGTAGTTTCAAATACACTATAATAATTTACTCAATAAAATATACATTCAGCAATACGGTTACTAGAGTTACTGGACGTGTCCCTAATCGCCTAGGTAGAGATAAAATACTAGCCCGGTATTGTAGATCGTAGCGTGTTTCCAAACGTACCTTGGGCGCAAGCGCTTCGCGCCAATTACAAGGCGTATTCTTTGGTTGGTAGACAAAGTTTAGTTTTTTAAGATTGTCAGACGTGTTACATGGGACGTTCATGAAGATTGTATGGTAATTCGGGCTTCTATGTGTCGTAGTGGGACTTATAATTTATCGTTTTCCCAAATAAAGTTTATGCCAGTAACAAAGCCTCTTCTTCATAACTGAAACACCGCGACTACAAGTATCCATAACTCCTAATTTGTAAATAAAAAATGTAAGCTAACAGAAGATTTATTTATGTACAATACAAAAAAGCAAAATATTAAAGAAAGAAACAATGGTAGATGGAGTGTCATCAGTCATAACACCATCCCCTAGACAATGAGCGCGATGGAATGGAAACGATCAAAAATGTAATCCATTTCCTTGCAGTGGATGGTTCATGAGATAATAACGCAAGAGATATATGATCTTGCACGTATGACACCTAACTTTGAGTCTTTAATATTAAGAGTATACGCCATGTTTTATTCATAGCCAGTTTTGCACTATTATAAAATATGTGGACGTTTACATGGGATTATGAAGGAATATAAAATTCTATTAGTCTTTATTGCGTTGATTTCATACATGCCTGTAAATTCCATAAAGTGAGTGAGAGTATAAGTGTTCACGCCAATATTATAAAAGCAAAAGTTTATACGTATTATATGAGTATGTTCGTTATTGACATTCTTTTGAGTGAAAATTTGTTCTCGGGCATAGGCCCTATACAAATAGTATTTTTTTATCCCGTAAATTGGTCTTTTGGAATATAAATTATCTTTACTATCACTCAGGCAAACCCGCTGGTAAAGGTTAGTTAAGCTAGTACTTGCATAGTTTTTTTTTTAAGTTATAGGCTATGTGATGAGACTCGGCGACAACTCGTTTTTACAAGAGGTAAGTGTTTTACAAGAACCCGTAAAACTAAATAAAGTAGAAAATACGTGTGGAATTCTATGTCAAAGTCTAGACTCCCTAATAGCTACAACCAGGGCTCAAGAGAAGGTAAAGAAGTATATTCTAGCCAAACCTGCAAGCTTGCTCGTACCGGAAGACGTAAAGTGAGAAGGCCTCCCACTAGGTGGCCTGATAACCTGGTGAGGGTTGTGGGAATCTGGTGGATGCGAGACTTATAGAATTAGTCGTTATAGCGACGCTTTGGAGCCTATATCCAGCAGTGGATATCTTTCGACTGTAATAATGATGATGATAATGTAGTTGCCCGCATTATCGCATACCATTTCTTGAAATAAAAATCAACCTGTCAATAAAAACTGTTGTCGAATTGTTAGGTTGCGTCTGTATTTCCTTATATAGGATTCCAAGCCACGCAAGTCACTGACATTCAATTTCTTGAGGTCGTCTCACGCTCCGTACCGCGGCGTGTATACGTGACTTCTGTTCAACGAGTCGAAATACTTTATTTCCACGGTTCATATATCTTTATTATTAAAAATAAGCGTATCGCATAACTTTGTGAGGCGAGCAAGGTAAATGATTTCGTATCGTAAATTTATTTTTGTGTACGTTTTTAGAAATGCGTGTGTACGATTTATGATGTAATAATTGATTTAGTTTTATAATTGAAATACTGATTTTAAAAATCGCAAAGCTTTTGTTTTATAATTAAGTTTAACGATTACGCTAAAATACGTCACGCTATTACTATTTACACGTGAATGAATTGTGCCATTCAAAACTACATTCAAAAAATTGAAGTACAAAAAACTTAAGCTTTCTTTTTGCCTACAAGGGAGTAAAAATGTAAGATGTAATAGTCGCTTGACAGACGCAAATATAAACACCTATTTAATAATTGTTGCCCCGTTTGTTAATTACAGTTATTATTAACCTGATATATAAAATAAAACTAAAAAAAAATGTAGGGAAAAAGTAAAAAATATCCGACATCTAAACTTTCAGTTTTATAATATTATACATTTAAGTCAACATTATACAGTGTACAAATGTACCAACATAACGTAGTTAACTTAGTTAATATATTTACTTTATGATTCATTTATAACAATTTCAGCAGCAATATTTTTTCAATGAACAAAATACTTACACCATATTATTCTTATCTTTTCCTTCATTTTGCTTACCTACAGCCATCACATTTTATCTTTATAGGATCAATAACTATTTACATTTAATAAGGGAGGAGTACTACAGAATCATTTTACGGAAAATCCTCCCTCCAATGTCGTTTCGTTACGCCATTATTCAGAATAGGGGACGAAGCACTTAGCGACATTGGACTTATTGTTATTTTTCAAATACATTTGAATGCGATGTCAAGATGTGAAAGAAATTTTGCAATTCATACCAGTATAAATAATTTATTAAATGCTTGCTAATGTATGCCAAATCAAACCTAATTGCTTAAGCTTGTTAACGAAAGGAAGGCTAAACTAGGTAATCCCGGAATTTAATCAAGTTGTCGATTTAGCTAAAAACTCATAATCTTTGCACAATATAATCAGTTTTCATTAACATGATCTAACATAAATTAACCAAAATGAAAACACCGATCTTAAAATTAAATTTAAAAAAGAGGAAAAATCATGGAACACAATACAAAATTAGTTCCAGTTCATAGCGCTGAATAATCAGATAAAGCAGCGGAAATACGTCGTGTAACAACAAACAAAGACAGTAAATAAATTAATAATGATTTGAGTAGATGTGAAGGGCTTAACATCGCAATTGAAACTTCCGTCGGCCATACATCATGCGATATTTCGTACGACATGACAGATCGTAGAGAACGCGCTTAAGTAGGAGAGCCACGTTGAATTGCGAACAACTGTAATTTAATTTATTTACATTGTAATTGTTGAATAATTGTGTCATTTGCACGCGTCATCTTCAAATGTTGCTGCGGGTTGTAGAGTTATTGTGGAATAGATTACTGAGAAATGTGGTATAGATGTATTACTTCCAAAATTCTCATTGTCATCTCCACCACTAGCATCCTCAGTTTTTAATACTACTTCATTATTATGATTTAGTCTCACTTGCCCATTATCATTACTATAAACGACGGTAATTGGATGCAGTCCAGTCGGGGGAACGCAGTCAATCTTAATTTTTCACAATTAGCAACATCAGATGTCTGTTCTGAAGTCAAGTCTGTTCCGTACGGAGTGGTATTGATCTCCCCATGGACCGCGTCGTTAATTGCCATTACCAATGCACTTAGGTAACGGATAAGGATCTTGACACTCTAACAGTTATCTGTAAGCAGAAGCTGCGCAAACTGATGAATTTTTGATACTAACAAAAAAAACGTTGGTTATGTAGAAATAATGTTTTTAAACAAGTGCAGAAAGTTTGCCATTGCGAACGAGGCGGAATTCACACAAGCTGTAGGCGAGTGCGTTATAGCGCGAGGGCTGCAGTGAAAAATTTGCACGCATATCAAATGACGTTTTCCAATACACTTACAAACCGTGGGGGTCGGCACACTAGCTTGATACGATAAACATTTCTGTTACAATAAAATTTTGGCGGAGGTGGCCTGGTGGACACACGTTTTTTTCCGCATTAGTACGGAAAACAGTCCATTGCGTGTCTGCGAAAAACGTGCGTTAACAGTGAGTTTTCGAGTTTTGCGTATTAAAAAACAATTATCTCGAGTTTTAATTAAAACAGTTTGAATATTTGCTGTAGAAGACACAACTGTATCTACAGAAAACCAGACACGTATAAACAAAGCCATATTAATGTAAAACCGCGTGTCATCATGTATCAGACATGTCCTGATATTAAAGTTTGTCAGTTTATGCTGGGACTGACGGCTGATAGCCACAGCGCTTTGGGAATTCGTAACATGTTCGGGTTAAATGCATTTTGTTATTATATTTCGCATTCGAGTCCCGTTGTTATCTTTCAATGGGCTAAAATGAAAATGCTTTGTTTACATTTTGGAATAATTATTTTTATTACCGCTATAAAAATGTTTTAACTGAGTTTCTCTCTCTTAATGTTTGTAACATTTCTGCAGAGTAATGACTACATGAAAACGTTACTCTCTGAATTAAAACATTAGTCATAACTTTATTAAAATTTATCGTTCTTGTTTGTACGAAACCTACACAAATTAACAGTAAATTGAATCTCTAAACTGTGTCTAGATTCTTTCAAGTGTTCGAACAAGAAATTTTATTGAAGATAAAAAAACCAAAGTAACTTTCAATCTTATTGAATTTGTACCGTTAATGTTAAAAGTCTTTGACCATTACGTTGGACCTAACCTCAATTTCCTTTAAAATTGATTCTATTCACGCGAAAGCATCACTTTCTTTAAGTGACTTCGACTAATTTGTCCCGCCTCCATTAGTAACCTCTGGTTTTAGAGTCATTAATCCACTATGGACACTGGACACTTGACTGACACGACGTGAAGGGGAGATATACCAACATTACCGCAATATACATGAATAATTTCTTTTGTGAAAGTATGTGTGAAAAGTTATGAGAAAATCGCGCTTGAAGCCGTTAAGTTGATTGACGCACGATTTTTGTTATGGTGTGCTCTTTACTACTGTGTATCACGATTTGATAGTCAGCTATGACTTTTTATGGGCATAGTAAAAGCGTTATCTCTGTAACCTTTTCTCTGTCGACGTGATTGGTTGTAGCAAATTCTGTATTTTCTAACTTTTGCAAGAAATAACTGTAACAAAGGCATTAGCTATGCCTTGCAATTTCACCAGCGTTTTTGGCTATTGCTCCGCTCGAGTATATGTAGCGTGATGTAATATGCCTTTCTCGATATATGAGCTATCGAGCAGTAAAATATCCTTTCGACTTGACCTCTACTAGTTTCATAGATATTAGATACCAAACAAATTATTTAACAAACTCAGCTTTACAATATTAGGTAGGTACATATAGATAGACATGTACGTACGAGTACTTCACCTTAAATGATTGTTATGATTACTGATTAAAGTCCTAGAAAACAGTTTATTGATGGGAGAAAACTGAAATAGCTATTCGAACTTAGAAATCAAAGGAAACCAAGTAACTATTAATAGCGTGGTGAGCAAAGCACTTACACGAGTATTCAGTAAAAAATAAAGAAAGCAAGCAAAGGCCAATACAATAACCACGCATTCTCTGAATTCCTGACTTAGTAAACAAAAAAGTTTCTGATCATTTAGTTTTTTACAACCGGAATCAAGGAGAACACACTTTAAGGCCGTCACGTCTCATTTGAATCGGCCACCCATCCGCTAAGAAGACAGATCGATCACATTTCGAAATTTTACAACTTCCTCATAAAATACTCATAGATATGTTCCTTGGTACATATTATATCTACCTATAATCTATTCACGTTAAGATTAGAGACATTTAAACAAACCTTTTTAGTGTCTATTCTACCGATTTTAATGTATGGATATGTATAGTATAAAAGGAATGTATGTAGGTATTGTGACAGCGAGATGTCAGCAAGGCCGAAACCGACTGAGATCAGTGGTCGTCTGAATGAGAACCCCAGAGTCCTGAGACGCAAAGAAAAGAAGAACATCAGGAGTAGGTATTATTCAGTAAAGTCTGACACTGCCTGCTTTACCTTAGAGCAGCAAAATCGGGTTATGAACGATAATAATGATGAACTAGCACTGCCTAAATATAGCACAGTATTAAAAAACAGCATGAATCTTTAGAACATCGTCGTCACTCATATATGACAGTCCTTTTCAAAGCTGTTGGCCCATTTTTACGGCTCTTCAAAGTGTAAATACTTTGACCTAATAAAACATGTTTCAAACAAGAACCTTTCGACGTTTAGAGCAAATAAAGTGTTATCCTACAAAAGAATCGTAAACTGGAGCTTTAAGTCGTGTGCGAACATAAACATTGAACGTTTCTCTAAACAGAGTAGAGGTTCATTCGCAACATTCCAATGGATCCCGGTTTATTCGAGTTCCCAGTGGGAACAGGGTTACCGTACAATCACTAACCCACTAACAATGGGCTTTAAAAGAGAAGTCTCTCGTGGATTGCATGTTTTTCTCTTAAATAAAGCAACATTTTTGATTCTTTCTCCTACTCTCTTAATATAGGTCGATTTTGTATACGTATAGTGACTAGTAATTAGTGACTGATGCTTAAACAAGTGAGTGGTCATGATAACAAACATCTTTTACTATGGGACCGAGCCTGAAGTCGCGAAAATAATCAGCTAGTTCAGTACATTTTGTCCAATTAGACGAACATAAATTAATGTCTAACAAGCAGATTTTTTGTATGCCTGCGCATCCTAAAGAGTTACCAGCGAATGTAGACGCTCAACTTTGGGTCGTTTAGTCAATAAGAGTTTGACACTGTTTCCCGCTCCACCCAAGGGCAAAATCTACACTAATATAATAAAGAGGTAAAGTTTGTTTTTTGTTTTTTTATTTTTTTGTTTTTTTGTTTGTAGGAGGTAATCTCTGGAACTTATGGTTCGATTGGAAAAATTTTAGCAACAATAGAAAGCTGCTTTACTCCTGAGTGACATAGGCTATAAATTATTTATATAACATGGATGTTAACCGAGCTATCACTACAAGAAATTTTCCGCGGACGAAGTCGCGGGCAGAAGCTAGTTAGTCATAAGATGATTTCTCCCTCCATAAAAAGAAAAACGTATCTTTGATAAAATAATACTGACATTTATCAAAATCATGTTAACGTTACCGGTACATATTAAAATAATGTCCCATTCATAAAAACTGTACTTGATACACGCAAACAAAACGAGTTCTGGACATTAAAATAAAACTGCAATATTACAACCAGGATAAAATTATGCCAGCATGGCGGTAGTTCTGTGCTGAAAATAGCAATTGTGCAAAAATAACCGGCTGTTTCCCACAGCCGAGTTCCATGGGCAACGTAAACATTCCTAGTTAGATTCCAAGTTCATTGGCACTTATAGCCAGAAGTTTAGCTTGCTGTAAAACACTAAAAGAAAAGAATGGCGAAAATTTCAAAAATGTACTCCACTTAAAATAAGCTGCCTGCTGTTGTAGGTATGCTGCTGGTGAATGATGTTTCATATCCTTAAACTTATACCACGTCTATATATCTAAAATATAATTTAAGATAAACTCAAAAATTTCATCTCCTACATAGTCATAAAATCATAATCATTTTATCTACATATATATAAGGAGAAACTGACTGACTGGCTGAAACTACTGGATCTAAGAGCATGAAATATTGCACAAGGGTTCTTATTATGGCGTAAGCGAACACTAAGAAACGATTTATCAAAATTCACACCCTAAAGAGGGTCAAAAGTCTGTAACAAAAAACCTTCATAGGCTGGCAGAAAGCTAGTTTCAAATAAATCATTTATGTGTATTTTTTAAATTTCAAAAAGTCCACCTGTCCTAAAAAAAGTGATGCTAATTGGACATTCCAAAGCGTATCTCTACGGAGAAGAATGTACAAGAAACTCCATGGTCACTCATTTCAATCATGTATTACAAATATCTCAGTTACATGTTTCTTGTCGATACTGAGAAAGAGTAAAAAAAAACTAATTATACTGATTCTTGAGGAAAATTATATAATAGATATAATAGATACGAGTAACAGTAGCTTATTATAGAAGAGGAATAAATATTATATTAGCTGGACAAACCCAAGATTGTAATATCCTTGCGAAACTGGCACCTGTAGTTAGTAAAGTATAATATATAATAGGATTAATGCATAAAAAATTAAGACAACTTTTTTCTCTCTTCCAACTAAAGTATTACTTATGCAGTTTTCTTCGGCAGTTTTATTAAAAACTAGGCTACACGCGTTTTACGATACGTCCAACTTCAGACTTTCTTGTACAACTAATTTAAAGTTATTCTGGGCAACACTTCAATAGATATGGAAGTACTGCAGCAGATTCGACAATTGCAAATAGTATAATATGTAATAATATAATATTTTTATTAGAATTTTTCCAGTCAAATAATAATTTAGGAGTCTTCAAGATTAGAAGCTCTTAATAAACTAGTGCTCTTTACCATCAACGATTGTATCAGTGTTCATCATTAATATAATATAATAATATAATATATTCGACAACTATCACACAACGCCATCTAGTCCCAAGCTAAGCAGAGCTTGTGTTATGGGTACTAGACAACTGAACATACAAACATACTTATATGTATATTTCTAAATACATACATATTATAGATAAATTACACCCAGACACAGAACAAACGATTGTGCTCATCACACAAACATTTGTCCTGGGTGGGAAACAAATCCACGACCTCCGGTATAGCAGTCAGGGTCACTAACTACTAGACCATCAGGCCAGTCAAATATATGGATGTACTGCAGCAGATTCGACAATTGCAAATATATTCACTTCAATGGACATTCGAATAATCGTATTAAACGATTTTTTTATGCGATAGTAATCGATGTAATCAAGCGACACAAAGGCGGATCATTAATTCGATGGCAGCAATGAACAACAAAAACATTTTAACAGACTCCACGTTCCGGACTGAATCTTAATGCACGTTAATCTAAATTTCAATGGATCTGTAATAGGGTTGTCGGTTGATGGCGTGCACTTGATTCCTAAGTAAATGGTTATTGCAAGTATAGAATAAATCTGGGTTATACGAGTACTTTACATAGAAAACTTCATGAAGTATTTACTGTCTAAATTTTCCTATTTATTTAGTCTTGAGCATCAACGACGAGTTGCTACCCTGTCGGTTTTCTACCGTTTACATTTTGGGGAGTGTGCGTTGGAATTGCACAAGCTAACTTAATGCCTTAAGGTGTTAAGTCTGCCTCTGTACTCTTGTGTGCAGAAAAATTAAATAAATAAATTTTATTCCACCATGTCCGTTCCATCATCGGACCACTAGACGTACGGCGTTACGCCATCAGTACATGGTGGATAATGGACATTCGACCTACACGCACAAAGCGTTTTGGGAACACATTCAAAATACGTTTAGCTAAGGAGTGGAATTCCCTGCCGAAGTCTGTCGCTCCCTGATAACAATGACCTAGGTGCCATTTAGTCAAGAGTGAATAGGATACTTCTAAGCAAGCTTCATCGTTGACCACATCATCGCTTACTATCAGGTGAGATAATGGTCAAACGCGAGCCTACTAATAGAAAACCTACTCTAACCTTTCCAAAACCAACACAAAGTTCCTACGCAAATTCTTTGTAGAAATCAGATACATTCTCTTACTTTTCAGGACACAATACCGACAGAAAGAATTCGATTCCATCAATCAACTTTGTTGCTTTGAGAGACACAACTGCAAATAACTCTGCGTCTTTTTTTAAAACAAATCCTTTACATTTTGTTTCGTTTCGCTTTCCCAGCACTTCCTATTTCTACTGGACACTGCCTGTTTCAAACTTAGTCGTTCGAATAAATTTGGTAGCCATTTTTATTCGAAACGTCCGGGAATTTAAGTTTGCCGTGCCCAGCCCTAGTAATAAATCGATGGCGCCAAAAGTAAACGATTTAACTCCTTCCCTATTTTGTTGTTTACTGTATTTTAAACTGAATAAAGTGTGTTTACAATAAATGGATAAAATAGGTTGAATAAGCAGTTTTTTGACTTCATTTTCTGGGATTTAAATTCTGCGAAATGTTTCTAGCAACGAGCTAAACAATTAGATTTACAGTTTGAACGTAATCGTCGGATTTGAGATCAATAAACTGTTTTATTTGGCTGAATAAAATCATGCCGAGATATACTGAATTGAAAGCTTTATTTCTTTGCTTTTTGCAACTGCTTTTGTCAATCGTTTCGCGCGTGTTAAGGTGGAAAAATATCCAAAAAGACAAAAAGACTACTCACTGGATAAAAAAGTACTTATCCAAAGTCTTGTTCTAGCGCATAATCTGCCCATGTGCCAAATTTTATCCAAACCCATGCAGACGTTCAAGTGTAAAGAAGTAACAAACATACACATACAAAATTTCGTGTGACGGTACAAGATATCAATCAACTCAGTGACCTATATAAAAATACTATTTGAAAGTTATGTACCTACCAAACTGACTGACTAATTAATAAATTAACGTCGTTAACCCTTTTTCTCCGTATAAATTCATTGCCAGTATTAATCTATTATTCATCCATTGTCTAAAACGTTTGTTCGATGTTCAAGTGAAAAAAAAATCGCTTCCCAATCGGTATTTTCGCACCGATATTAATTCGAATCGTATTGTTATTGCGAACATTAATCATCATTGTTTTATTGTTCGACTCGGTATAACAAACATGTGTCGAGGAATTACTGGACGTGCTTTTAAAAATAAATTTGAACGACAACTCCAAACTCGAACATAGAGCGTACTGAGAATTTCTAAAGTTCGAAATGAGAAGCATTAATGGGTAATCGATTGTCTAAAACAGTGGTTCCCAACCTTTTTTGAACTGGGAACTACTTTGGTTTCTTTGTTGTTAGCAGGGACCTGAAGTCCAGAACAACAGTTAACTTGTAAAAATGTTATTAATGTAGGTACAAAAGTAAAATAGAAAAAATAATTAATTAATTAATTCATATTATAATATAATGTAAGATATTTGCACGCCATGAAAAATGGCAGACATGTCGTGAGCTACTTATATTTAAGATTTTGTGATGCATGTATTATTTTCTGGCTGTATACACATGTTTGAGCAAATAAAATTTCTTATTCTTATCGTAATAAAAGAAAAAACTTGCAGCACACCGATTTTTTAAAAGCAGAAGTGACGAGCGTTGTCATAGAAAACGTATTTTTCAGATAGAATGTTCAACACTTTTATTTGTCACCCAAACCAAATTTGTGACCGAAAGGACCACAGATTGGGAGCCACTGATCTAAAAAAATGGAACCCTTGACATTTTCTTAAAGGCCTCTGGTATAGAAATAGAAAAAAAAAATAGGGAACCATTAAGCCACTGTAGGTTCAACATCAATAAAAACAAAAAACAATACGACCCCAAAACCAAGCTCAACAAAAACTGTCACTTGACAAAAAATCAAACAATCAATTACGATTTGCAGTTAAGCACAGTTCATTGTGCTAAATGTTCGAACCATTGAACGACAAAGCGGCTAAAGCTGGCGACATCTTGGCGACAATAGTGCGTTCGATGCCACAATGGGCGTTCGGGACCATCGTCCCACAAAACCCTCGGAAGCCACTCGATATCCGCCACTAATAAAAACCGGATCCCGAAATCCGGATACCGCGATACCGTACACGGCGACTACACTTTTTGTCCGCAAAAAAAGAGAAACCCCCAAAATTTAAAGCCCACTTCATAAAGTACGAAGTTTTAAATTTCGAAGCCGTTTTTTGACTTTATCGTTTGAGGGTGGTCGTGTAGTGGGTGAGTGCTAGCTCTGTTCATTCATGAGCTTTACATTCTGGTTTTGCTAAATATTCATTTATTTATTTCTTTAACAATTTATGTACACACATACCTACATCTATTGTTCATGTTTATTATAAAAGTAAGTTACAGAGATTTATGTCAGGGTAAGAAATCATCAAAAAAATCTGCAACTCTGGGTGGAGTAGAAAGGAAGGTCACACGTTTACCGTGTAAAAGGTCCTCCCGTTTGGCTTCAGTTGTCCTTTGCGTACTAGGGTCGTTAAATTTCTTGAGGCATTTAGACATAAAGTTACTTTTTCCTGTCTTCGTCACGCGGAAGGGAATATAAAACTTACTGACTAAAACTCACTTGTGTTCCTTCAGGTGTCCTTCCCGTTTTAAACTCACGGTAACTCTTTCGAATATTCACACAGCGTAAAGCCGGCGGTGGCTCTATTGAACAATCCCACAGCCTTTTTAAAATGCTTTTTTCTCTTTCATCGAATTACATACACAGTGGCGATTGACTACTGCGCTGTACGCGAGTTCGCTTCCTGCACGAAACAAATATTTGCAAGGCCGACAAATAGTTTTTTTTAGGTCTGGGTGTCTTTTTTTGTGGGTTTAGGTACATATTTATTAATGCAACCACGATACACAAGAAGTATTACCTAATGTGGGGCAACTTAAAAAAAATGATTTTAACAAAAGTACCTACGATTGACTATTCATCTTCCTGAAGGTAATTTCAATTTTACAGAACAGTTTTTCATCGATACAAATGTTCGCCGATCACGACACTGTTCTAATAACTCCCTTGGTACCACTCTAGTTCTTATTTGTATTATCGATTTAGGTTCAATATCCTCCACTTTGTTATGACGTGACATAGTTTACAGTGCCTAATAAATATCTTAAGAGCGGCCAACCCGGCGTACATTTTCATACAAGCGCTCTTACGTGATTGTGATGTTATTACACAACTTTCTTCAAATATTTTGGATACACAGATCTCTTGTGGATATTATCTAGGCTTCTGTAGAAATCAAAACATAAATTCGTGTAAGAATAATCCAGTAAAGACCTCTGATATCTACTATTTTACGTTAACTTTGACTCTCCATAATATAATCCTATATTAAAAGTAAAGAACAAATAAAAAAAAACAACATAAAAAAGAACATCTAGAAGCCTTGCTTATTTAATCGAGATTCTAAATGATGTCAGTTTTTTTAATATCCTTAAGGGTTTAACAAAAATACTTATTTCCTGGAACAAGTTTAAGTTACAAGTAACAAGTTTAATATAAGGCGCACACTCTTTTTTCCACCTAGAATAGGAGACATTATTGGATGATTTAACAAAATCATACACAAAATAAGTTACTTGCAGGAACAGTAAAATTAACTTTTATTGCTCGCATTTCCATTTACAGTTTTCCCCAAAACGGAGCCTTGCAAGTAAAAACTATATCACACGCATATACACTGCAAACATCACCGTCACGAAAAAAGTATACGTTCTGCATTAACAAACCACACAATAGTAAGACGATATGTCCGGAGGTTACCGAACAAGCCACCCCAATAGAAAATAAATTGACATTTCAATGGGACTTGCCCGAGGACCAGCCTATTTGCAATTCAAAGCACTCCTCAATAACATGCCAACGTATGGATATAAGTGCGTTTTGAAAAGGATCTGATTTCTGTAGCATGTGAGAAAGCGGTTAGAAAGAAAATTTTATCGGTAACCAAAGAGATATTTGAGGAAAACCTTGTCAAAGAAGTAAGGACGAAGTATTTTTCTTTTATAATTTAGCGACAAAAACTGTCTTCTATGTTTCAAACGCGTTATTATGATTAAATCTAAAGCGTTGAAGTTTTTTTATTTCTTTTCTAAGGCCTCTGGCTATTTTTCTTATAATTTTTATTTTATTTAATTATTTATCTTATAATTAATTATATTAATTACCTACTTCGTACATTCTACGACGTAGTTTCCACGATAAATTCGTGTTATAAGTCCTAATTTGTTGCCAGAGTATTCATAACAACTGTCCCCGCACTCAACAGCTTAATGGCACAGTAATAAAGTTATTCTATGTGGAATCGTAGCTAAACAAATAAACTTGTGTGACGGAAAGTGCATTAACAAAGTTCCCTTACCCCGAATGAGTCAGGCAGTCAGGCTCCCTGCGGGATGACGCACCCCCCGCAGGTTAATTCAAAGAGTACCCACAGATACTACACTTATTATGGTTTCCTATACAAAACTTATAATAGAGACTTGTAAGCCTTTTCGAACCAAAGAGATTGGATAACTTTTTATACGGATTTTCTGAAGTTTTTGCAAGATAATCATTTGCACAAAACCCACTTTTTCTTCCGAAACCATTTCAGATCGATCAACGATAATAATATGAATTTTAGAAGTTGGATCGACTCGAACACTTTCCTTTGTTCTAGAAATATTGATAGAAAAAGTGGTAGTTAATAATTTAATGACAGTAATCGAGGAAACCTCACTACGAACCGAGACATTTTACGATGTAAGTAAAACTTTTTATAAGTAGGAAATAGTAGCAATAAGTTCCGTAATGTACCTTTATTATTGCGAGACGGATATTAAATTAAAATACACTCAAAAGTGACTTACTTATTGATGTTTTGTTCTTTCGATTCTATTAACGATAGAGATTGGATAAGAAATTGCTATTGAAAGCGAAGGCATACGTAGTACCTACTTTACTTTATTAATCTTATGGCTAAAACTTCCCATGTAAATCATAAACCGAAATGGGTTCGTACAGTCGACGACAGAAAACGTAATCATCTGGTACGCATCCACTCGTAAAAAGCAATCTTTCTTTCAAAGCGACGACAATGTGAAAGTATGGCGTTTAATATTAAGAGCATTACGTCACACATTTTTTGTGGGATATTTATGAAAAATAGACTCATCTCGGATTACTCATGCTAAGCGTTGAAAACGATGAATCACACTTACAATAAGATAAAGAGGAAAAAGAATTTAGTACTTAAGTCATCGGTTACGATTATGCAGATCGTTTCAAGTATTTAATCATAGTTGAAACGCTATTGTAATAATGATTACTTGTTGCTGAAATGATGTAAATGAGAACGCCAGATTACACGGCTGACATTTGGCTTTCAATTTGCAACAAGAAGCAGCCATATTGAATCCGGACGTAAAAGCGAATCATTTATGACAAGTTATTGGAATGGAAATAATTGCAAAATAACGCGGTAACTACTCCGATTGGTTAAATGAAGTCTTCATCAGCCAATAGCAGCAAGCCTTATGCGAGTTTGGATTTTTCGCATTCTTTTTCTTTTTTTAAACTGTATCGATGACAAATACAGTTATATTTACGAGTCTTACATTCATTTTGCAATATTTTTTGTTACAGAAACTATATTTAAATCTGTTTTTAATTTAAATTTAGGACTGCATTTCATTGACTCGTGTAACTTTACCACAACATAACGTAACAATTTTAATTAAATTTTCAAATAAGGACAAAATAAAACCGTAACACTTTCAACATCAAAGCCCATACGGCGTCCTTATTAATCATCAGACTTGTGTAATATGTATAATAAAACATCCAACCGTCTATGAAGTGACATAATTATCTAATAACAATCCAAACACGTGTTCACAAGCCCATATTCTGGGGAACACTTAATCTGATATTATGAAATCGTACATCTGCACGGTATTAAGTAATCGTATAATAAAATTGTTCGTACAGTGCTCCTGAGAGCTAAAAAGTAATAACTTGAAAATTCGAAAATTCTGTTTCTTTTTTTAAACATAGGCTAGGTAGATACTTTCCTTATTTAGACGGGCATATTACTACTGCATAATTATCTACTAAGGAGTATTATAGCGGGGCGCCCAGGTCATAGTTGAGATTTGGTGATGTGTTTCGAAAAATTCTTAAATTCACGTTTTCTTGATTTTGTTGAATTGTCTGTTTAATAACATTTGTTTTCTATAGTAAAAAGTTGACTTTAAAACTTTGATGACAATGAAAGGGAGCTCTTTAGATTTGGTGAGATTTCGCTGGACTCTCTACTTTAAGCATGAGTAGCTAAAAAAATAATGTCCTCCTCTTCAACACAAATTATTAGGTATATATTTATTAGCTAGGGCATAGGGAAGAATTTATTATATTCTTTAGTGACACAACCGAGTGTAGTCACACAGAAAGTATTTACTCTAGATATATGTACTTACGCAATTTCAGCAGCGGAAATTATTTTCACAACATCCCTTTTTTTCTCGAAATTTATTTTGACTAACTTATCACTTTTGGCTTCGGAGAGCAGTACACGTAGTACCACAGTTACGAAGAACAATAAAAATCATTTTAATGCCCGCACATATTTCGTCGGGCCCCGAAATGTGCGACATAATTGTCGTTAACAAGAAAACGTAATACAGTCGTGCGTTCATGCGGAGTTTATGACTTCGTGAATGGAAGGAAAATATCGATTTTTCTTTTATTGTGGTGAAGAGAAAACGCATTGTTTGTTGTTGTATGCCGATATTACTGTGGAATCTGAAGCTATTTTAATAACCAAATAACTTATTGTAAATGTTTTGTGATTATTATTACAGATTTTTCGACTTGCTGATAATCCGGACACATTATATTTGGATACAGAGTCCAAGTTGACACGTGTTATGTTATTTTTCAATATCTCTGACAGTTCGCACACACACACACACTATGTGACAAAGAAATAAAAAGTTTTAAAGTGGAGAAAACGATCGTTACTAAAAACTATTTTAGGGTGGAATCAAGGCGGCAACTTTAGCCAACAATTTTCTCCCATTTTTATATTATCTTTTAAAACTTCTTTAGGGTCCGATTTGTCCGTGAAAAATATTAAAAACTAAAATGTTACAATCCGGAAACACAATGTCCGGATCGTCACATTTTAGTTTCCGAATCTTTACTGAGTCGATTTTTCCTAATGAGAGTTAAATATGTCAACAGCTTGATTCTAAGCCGGAAACGGACGCCAACAGGAAATTATAAATAGGAACAATTAATCTTAACTCTTCTCATAGTTCCATTACCGAACCGATAAATATCCGTATCAATTGACGCAACAATTAATATATGTGTATGTATAAATCCCTTCACAACAACATGTGGGTAGTTTAACAAAATGCACGTTTCATTCATTGCTTTCATATGTTTATGAGTCGCATCAACAGGTCTTTGTTTCCCTGTGACGTAATCGGAACCCGAAATTAGAAAATAGAACGAAACGTTCTTTGTTCAAATGGTAAAAATCCGTTAACAGAGTCCATTTTTCGAACACTTCGGTAATAATAGAGCTTTGAGTGCTCTAGCAAAACTATGTTTGTGGCTATTTATATTTAGGGGGAGTTCAAATTAAGTTTTATGAGCCGTCAAAAAAGGTCCTTTGTCTCGAATTCTTTTGTCGATTGTCGAATGTTGTAATAAAATTATATTGACTGGGACATTGTGCATATTTTATAAACATTCATTGTTTCGTTCCCGTTTTGTGGTTTTCAAAGTTGTTCAGTAAAATTATGGTCCATAAATTATTTCACACATTTCTGTGAGCGTACATTTGAGCTGGAACCTTATTTAACGGGTGTGTTCTGCGGTTCCGAAAGTAAAAATTAATGAAGCTGTACATGAAGTGTGGATTCATTAGGAAATGTTAATTAAAACTGTGTGAGTTCTCAATTTGGACGAAGCCCGGAGTAAAAATAAGGGTCATCAAGTGAAGCAGTAATTTCCTGAGCGTTAGATACTCGTAGTGTAACGACAAATTTATTACCGACTATTTATAGTCGGGTGCTAAAACTCCGGAGGAGGTTATCGTGAGTGTGCTCAGATCTTTACGACTGCGCTGCGATAGTACTAATTTGTAGCAAATGTGGAGTTAATCTTATCTTAATTGCAGAACACTTAAGATTAGCTGGAAAAAATTAAAACATGTTATTTACTAACTTGTCCGATCTTATGACAAGTTTAACTGCCAAACGCAGGACCTTTGCCCTCCAAATAAATGTAGTTGAACAAAGGCTTTAGGCTTTAGATTCAGCTAAGAGACACAAATAAGTCTTTAAAAACGACTTAGTTTTTTACCTGTTACTGCTTGAGTATATGAAGCTTATCTCGTAGTACATACCTGTAACAATTAAGTATACAGTTAGAATAGCGAACAAAAATAATTAAAGGAAAGCGAAGTGCTAAGTTAATTAAAACAACAATAACTTTTTAATCATTAATCTTCGTATAATTTTAATGTAAAAGTCAAAATAAATTATAACTGTTATTCGTATAATTAAATTACTTTCAATTGTGATGGAAATAATTAAGTTTGATTTTTTTTTTACCAGAGTTATTATAATTAATAATTTAATTGTTAAAACTGAACTTGGTGTAAATATTATAATGATTTTTGGTTTTGTTATTTTTTTTTTGTAGTTGTTTCACTGTAATTCTATAATTATAATAAGATATCGTCCGGTAAAATTAACGGAGCCCCTTTTTTCTACGGTGGAAAAGGAACACAAAGGCCAATAGAAGGAATATTGGTTTTTTATGGTACGTAAAAATCATACAATGACGAATCCCGCCCTTGGGCGGAACGGGAAACAGTGCCAAACTCTTACTGACTAAACAACCTACACCATTGCTTCCTGGCCTTGATCCCACGGCCCCGCTAATACGGTTTCGCATCGACCCTTGGGCCCTGTAGGGCCCTTACAGTTTGCAGACAACTTGAGGCGGGCGGGAACAGTGCGGGCCGTCAACGACTTGGCTTGGTCTGCACTGTTACCAGACGATCAGATGGCGGGCTACCAATTGCCGCTGTCCACAAACCGGCGCCTACGATGGGGATCGGAGACGCGGCGGCGGTGGCTGCGGCGTGAACGCCGTTGCATTTGGCTGATACGGTCGGCCTCTTCAAAAAGTATAAAAGTAAATTTTAAAAAATCTAACACTCTCTCCTTTCACTCGTAGCGCGAAGGGTTATTTGTTAATTTAGGTAGGTACCACTAATGAAAAGCTTTCCCAAAACGTTTCCCTAATTAAGCTGAGTCTGAATGTAAACTAGTCTAGTTAAACAGACGCGCCTGTATATTTTCGCAGTGTCCGTCAAACCCTACTACCCAATTACTGGGAAATAACGAACTATCCTCAGGTTACACAAAACGGGTGCCTGAATTTCGGGCTTCTGACTGCCTTTACGACTGTCTCACCTAATGATAGTTTGTACACAAAGAATGGTGCCAAACCCCTGTTTTGTAAAAATCTTATAATGAAAATATAGGTTTTTTTTTATTGATTATAGGTTTGCGCTTGACCGCTACCTCATCTGATGTAAAGCGACGATGCGGTCGACGATGGAGCGCGCTTACCTAGAAGTAACCTATTCACTCTTGACTTAAAGATTCCCGGGTTGTCAGGAAACCCTGACTCCGGCAAGGAATTCCACTCCTTGGCTGTACGCATAATGATGATGAAAGTCGACTTGAAGCTAGCGGACTTGAGCTCGTGGCTCTTGAATGTAAAGGGCGTCTGAATGAATACAGTTGAATTTTTATTCAGTAAAAGTTTCATATGTCTTTCAATCTACACAGAACTAGAAAATTTATATTTTATGTTTATAATTTCCCCCCAAACAAAGATAAACATGACAGAAATGAGCGCAGTAGAGTATGTATTACGAAGGGATCCATATAATATACAAATTCAAAAGCAAAATACAAATCTAATCTCGATATTACAACAATACAGACATAACTCCCTGAACTTCTACAATATGCAATCGCAATACTGGCTAAGCGTATTATTTAGCAATTTCGCACAAAACGACATTTCGAACAAGCTTTAGCGGGAATTTAACCGCAAATCGGTAAATGCATTTGATTTCCAGAATACAGTAATAACTGCTGTGAGTACCGAGGAGTCATTACTTCTCTATCTATACGGTATATGTACTTGATATAAGTAATAGAGATGGGCCGACTAGTCGCTGATTGCCCGACTAGTCGGGTAAGAATTCTGCCTCATTTATAGTTGGCCATTACTTAAAAAAAAAACTATTATTTTCCAGTATTTACTGAGGTTATATTTAAACTTAAATCACTTTTCGGAAAAGAGAAAAGATTTAATTATAATTATGAAATTAAAAAAAAAACAATAGTAATATAATAGGTATGTATAATAACAATAATATAATGTTTTATTTTCTATTTAAATATTTAAAAATGAAGTTTTTATTTTATTTACTATTTAAATATTTAAAAATGTAATTTAAATGTACTTTTACTGAATAAACGGAACCATAAATATTTAGTACGGACTAGTCAAGAAAACCGACTAACCGGCTACATTTAGGTATAAAATCACCGACTAGTCGGGTTCAGTCATCTAGTCGGCCAACTTCATAGTCAGCTCATCTCTAATAAATAACCATCCACACACTGCGATTTGCCGAGTTTTATTGCGATTGACGAGTGTCGATAAGTCCGGCCCCACGCCCGCCCCATCCAATTACTTACAGTATACGCGACTGCGTGAGGACTTGCCTTTATCTAAATTTCATCTGAAGAAGTCGCAGAATCAAGCCGCTTGCCCTTATGCGATTGTATCGTGATGGAAACATCGCAATTCTATTTTATATCGACACGTATACGAAGATAAGGTAAAGATGCTATCTATTTATACAATCGTGTTATTTATTTATTCATTTATTTATTTGGATCTCTAACAAAGGTCACACAGATACGGTAAAAATCTGTAGACCTTTAACGTGTGCTCCTCCAGTTATTTCTTTAGTAGGTAAAATAAAAAATAAAAAAAAACATAATATCAAACAGACAGCCAACAAACACCGTCCAAAATATTATGTCAAGTGAGGATTCCGGCGATTAGGACCGCAATTAATTCGGACCGCGGTCCCAGTCGCCAGATTCATTTAATTTTAACATTTTTCTTTCTAGAAATAAGCCCACCAAAGTTTATGGCCGCCAGGGCTCACGTACAATGATCTGCATAGGACTAAGTACGGAAATCATACTCGGACATAACACATTGTTCGATTTACGGTGAAATCTTTCGTGTATTTTTTTTTTCGTTATAAAAGATAAATCCACAGTTCTTTGGAAGTGAGGTTGCGGGTAAAAACTAATCCTTTATGTATAACTTTTTATTTTATTTTATTAAATATTTATTTTTAATGAACAGTCGTAAAACGTTACAACGTTATTGGTTCCGAAGCTATATAAGTTTAATTTCAAGAGACTAAGGAAAAAAGGATGCTTGACTTTAGTGAAGTTTTATTTTTAAAAGGGGATGGCCCAATTATTTGTCTTTATTGGTCTTTTAATTATTTACCGATTTCATCGTTTTATTAAAATTGAGGAAAAATGTGGTTAAGCGATAAAGGAAAAATACGATTGAAAGCAAGTAAGTACTTAAAAAATGTGTTCTATTGTAACAATTTTTTAATCAAGTTATATGGGTATTGTTAACTATAATGTGGTCATTTATTTTTTAAATGAGAGAAAATAAGTCCCGACTGGAAGGAATCAATATATAGTTACTTATATTAATATTTATTTATTTATTATTTATTGTGTTACTTTATTGTGTGCTTTTTTGTATTTCAATATTAATATGCAATATAAAAATCTGCGGCGTCTGGGACCGCGGTCCGAGTTGATTGCGGTCCCAATCGCTGGAATCCTCTGTCAAGTTAGAGCTAAAAATTAGAGTCAAAACACAAGTGTTACACATACATTAGTCATTTACATTTTAACTGAATAAAAAAAAAATAGAGTGCCAATAATGAAACTTGTCGTGCTTGTGAGTTAATTTGAGTTAAACTTTTGAGCCCCAAGCAAATGCCGGCGTTCGCACTCCTCTTGTCTTTCTATTATGTCTCTAATTACGGTATTCAAAAGTTTAATATTTACTTGAGTATTTTATTTATTTATTTATTCTTCATGCAACACAAGGTACAAAGGACTAATGCCTTAGGTATTCTCTACCAGTCAACCTAGGGTGGTGAAGAGACAATAATATGGTAGGTGCATAAAAAAGAAACTGTTATTTAGAAAACAAGACTACGAATGTATACATATTTCGTGTACTACATGTTGCCTTAAAATAGAAAATATTGTCGTAGTGTTATCCGAATACAACACTTTTGGGTAGAACAACAATTGTTGGTACCTTAGAAAACACATTGATTTACGATACTCTGTGTTTTCTTTAGTCAATAAATCGCTTGAAAGACTACAAGTCTCTTAGTGGGTTCGCATTAAGTCAAGCGTACCTTTCTATTGTATGAGAAAAGTTCCTTATGTATCCAAGAGTTGAGTAAGCAATCCGGTCTCGCAATAGAAACAAAAATAGCGTCGAGTATCAACTGTGATGCAATATATCTTTATCTGTAGTGTCCTTTTCAATAAGAAAGAAAATAATGCTTTCTTAGTCTACGTTTTGTCTTCTTCCGCATAGCGCGTCCCGTCGGAGTATATGCATTTTTTCTAGGAAAATTTGATAAATCTATAAATAATATTAAAATGAATCGCTGAATGTGTTGTTAAGAGCAAATCTCGAGAACAGCTGAAGCGGTTTCGCAACTGAGACGTGTTTAATCGAATTTGTACCTTATGCTTATTTATAAAAAACGCCAATATCTAATTTCAAAATAGTAAAGTCTCACTAGGCGTGGACTGACGGACGACGAGCAATAAGCAGCTCGCAGCATCGCAGTCCGATAAAGACCGAAACGAGAGAAGAACGAGAGAAGTAAATTGTTTTTGTAAGTACTTTTTTCTGACTAAGAGACAAATGTATGTACATACCAAACATTTCACCTAATACCTAGTTTGACAATCCTGTATTACTAAAAAAAGATACAAACTTCCGGTCTTCCGATCTTCAATCAAAAACGACATAAACAAACCAACATTAATATTATTACAAAAAGCATGTCTAATTGGAACTGGCTCGAATTTTAATCAGGTAGGAGGATCCGGTTAATCAAAGTTAGTCTTAAGTTTTGTACCGGGTACCCGGGTACCCGAGGATTCCCCGGTTTTCAATTTTCCAGCTGATTTATTCAAGGGTGGGAAGATAAGCTTTACCAGGGGGCACGTATGGGGAGCTTCTTATTTGGTACCAGTGGATGAAAAATGGGTAGCACATTTTTTCATGTTTCGCTTTTGATTTTTCTAGTGTTTTGGTGTAACTGAAATGGTAGAGTTTGGGGTGCAAATCTCTCAATATTTACGTAACTTGCCGACTTTTACATGAAAAAGCAACAAATATCTTTTGCCGCTCAGGATGGAGCGAAAGGGAATGTCAGACTTTTACTGACTAGAAGGGTAAATAGAATGGTTTTCAAATTTGGTGTCGAAACCGAGCAAAAAAGGGTTTCGCCATTAAAATTGAAAAAAAAAAACAATAAAGAAAACCAACCTTGAAATTTACCCGAAACCTAATGTTTCTTCAGACACTTTTTGTGAGGGCTACAGTAACTTACAAACAATCCACAACCTCCTGGCATGGCAGGAAGCTTAAATCAGCAGCAACTAAATCGTAAAAGGAGCAGGACTTGAATCGATAATCATAAAATGAGCTGGAACTTAAACCTTAAGTACATTTCTACTGATACAAATGAGATTTGAATACTCAAAATGCAGTAAATCTCGTCAGTCGCAAAATTGGAAATGTTCATGATAAATAATAGTTATTTAAACTATCATCTTCGTCATCAGCCTTTCAATGTTCCCACTGCAGGGACACAGGCCTCCTCTCTCTAGGAGAGGGAAAGGGCCATAATCCACCACGCGGGCCCAGTGCGGATTGGTGGATGTCACATATCTTCGAATTTTTGGTTCTAGGACATGCCGGTTTCCTCACAAAAACGGTGAAGGAAAACTCACCGTTTTGAGAGCAGTGGTGATGAAATAATTTACACAAAGTAATGCGCCTGGCTAGGTTTGAACCCGCGACTTACGACTCGTAAGTCGGGGCCATTACCACTCGGCCACCACTGCTCTTGTTTTAAACTAGATGAGGCCAATATTTCCTTGCTGACTACCCTGAAGAGAAACACGGAAACAAATTCAGAAATCAAAATTGAATTTGAAGTCCATACAGCCAAATTTTTCATCAACTCATAATTATGATTTGACCATTATATTAGAGAACCAGTATCTGAGAAGGTCTTTCGAAAAAAGAACTACACAGAATTTTGGTTAGTTATGTAAATATACACTTTTCAAGCGAAAGCTAGGAAGGACGATATAACTTTATATCATACAGTTAAAAATAACGATATTTGTTATGGTCACCGTTTCAAATCATGTAAAAGAAGAAGCAATAAAAATATCGCATAACAAATACGGCAATAATCAATTTTTAGATTTCTATGTTATTGATACTTCACATTCAACTGGTGTTTTTTATACCGTTTGCTTTCAATTTTAAATAAATATGTAAAGGTTTGTTTGTATGTTTGATTTTATATATTTTTATTTAACTACTGAAATGTGATATACTGTTTTTTTTAGTTGTGTGTAAATCAGGAATAAAAATTATCCGCAGGAGAACCAAGGTTGCCGCACACAGCACGAAGAATCACCAAACTAAAGTAGCAATGGACAGGGTACATTGTTTGCAGAACAGATAGCCGATACGGCCGGCTAAAGCGCAGTATTGGAAGACTTCCTACAAGGCGGACTGATAATCTGGTAAAGTTGGCGGGAATACGATGAAAGCGAAACGCACAGGAACGTTTATGGGGGTGATTTTGGGAGAAGCCTATTTCCTCTTGGACATAGGTCTCTCCCAAACTTCTTCAACTCAAAAACTCTTGTCTTTGAGTTGAAATGATGTGTGTTCAAAGTATAGTTAGTAAACTCATCATCATCATCAACCTAGCGTAAGTCTCGGTTGCTACCTTTCACCTCGGTGCCCGGGGTCCGCTTTCCTGCCTAGTCGCCTCTACTTCGCTCGGTATAAAAATAAATAAAGTATAGTTAGTAAACTATTTAAAAATAAACCAAACTCATTTCATTTCTGTAATAATATAACAGATATTTTATAACATAACGCCTTCATCCATTCATGTCTACAACTGTCATTCATTCTCATTCCTTCTGAAGCTATATAACGTAGTCTAGTTAAATATAGCTTCTGAGGGGCGAGTAATCTACAGTGACGTAATAGAATCCAATTAATAGCGTTTTGTGGCTTCTATTAATATATTCCTAACCATTATCAATTTCCAATTTAAAATAAAGCCTCTGAAGTACACTTCAGAAGCTTTAAGGTAGATATTGTTACATAAGTTTTTGTCTAAACTGATTTAATTAGTTTACAAAGTTAAAACTGAATCACGAGGAAACGCTAAGGATAAAATTCTCGTCATTTTAATCAATCGATTCCTTTAATTTGAATCGATCAACTGTTGTTATTTTCTTCAATCACTTGCCTTAAATTTAATCAACCGATTCCCGTTATTTTTATCAATCAATTCCCGTAACTTTTATCAATCGATTCCCGTAACTTTTTTTATCAATAATTTCTCGTAATTTTGAGAACTTATACATTTCATCAATCTAGCTTTTTCTCAAGTAGGTACATTTGGATCGGCTACAAGTTAATTTAAACGATTCTCTATCTCAGCAACACAACTCAGAAACTTGTCGCATGATAATCCTCGGTTAGACTGATATCAAGTTTCCTGGTTGCTGACTAACTGTAACCGTTGTTCAACGACTTGAAAATCCTCTTAATCTTTGATAACATATTTGACATTAAGGGCCAAGTTCACCAATAAAAGTAAAAGCGATTATTTAAAACAAAACAGGAACTGTTTTTTTTTTGTTTTGAACGCAAAAATATAGCTATAATCTCGATTAGATGCCAATTGCGATTAGTTTTACTGGCCCTAAATCATCGTTTTTGGTTGAGACTATGACTTCTCTAATTTTTATTAAATAACAATGATAAGTGGCTAATTCATTTAGTAGAATTAATTTGATGGTTTTTTCAAACATTTTCCTAAAACGAAACAAAATACTCGTACACACAACCCTGATAAAAATCTGTGTACCAGCATACTCCAAAAAAACAACCGAACGAATATTCGAAGAATGCCAACGGGCTTCATAGAAAATTATTCGGAAAATATTTTTCAACAACCCCGTGCGGAATCAAAGCTGAAATATTTGGAATATTTAATCAGATAAAGAAGTCACTTTAATCAGGTTGGCTTTTCGTTCAGTATAAATAAAATTGGCAGGTAGGGCAAAAGTTTATTTTACTGCTCAACTTTTAAGTCTGGCAGATGGGTTTTCATCGAAAGTTACCTGTTGCTGTAAATAATAGATTAATTATTTCATTCAAAAGCTCAAATCAAACAAAATAACAATCAAAGTTTTGAAATTATTTCTGTCGTTTTAATCATTTTTCACAATAGCTTCTGCAAGGGCTTCGCTCGCGTAATTGTAGAAAATGATCTCGAGGTGTACCTAATAATTATGTTGGAGGACATGTTCTACCCGTATGTGTGTCAAATTGTCTCAGTCGTTTGAGTGTGAAGGAGTAACTGACATACACATACACGTACATATTTTTGCCATAATAATACAAGTAGGTAGGACCTATTTTTAGCCCTCTTAACGCAAGTATCATCTTTGAGAAAAATAGCAAAGTATAGAATGTTCTGGAAAGCATAATTCAAAATTCATTGAAACAGCGTTGTGGATCACTTTCAAAGAAAATTCAACTAAAATATTACAATGAGAACAACTTGAATAGAAGATAAAATCAAAGTTACTACTCATTGTTGAATGAATCTCAGATATTCGGTTCGTTTGAGTTTCTATTTTTGGATATTACAATATTTTCTTTAGACTATTATCAGATAGTAGTAATATCATAAAGCCGAAAAGTCGTTTGTTTGGTTAGTCTCGCGCTAATTTTAGGAACTGTTAGTTCGAATTGAAAAGTTATTTTAGTGTTGAATAGGTAATTTATCAAGGAAAGCTAACATCATGCTATGACCAATGGGTCTTGGTCAGGTTGTATTGTGTATTTGTAAGTTTAAATGTTTGTGACTTTGTGAATACACCCAAAGTACTTACAGGTATTTTGTTTTTGAGTGGGCTAAAGTTTAGTAAAAAAAAAACTTTTCCGTTAAATTTTTAAAAGATAATTTGCATGAAAGATTAGACATCTTGATAACTGCAGTTCATAGACGTAAAGAAACTTGTCTCACCGAGCAAGCCCTCATCGGATCTTTTAATTGCTATACCTCCATTACGAGCCCATAAAATGAGCGTCTCCTACAATTTTACAACACAACGAATTCCGGAAACTCAATAAAACGATGCCATTTGTATTTTCTTTCAACGTCTCATTTTGGGACAATACGCCTAATGCAATGCCACAAATGAATAAGGAATTCCGGTAGGGGCGTACAAAACTAGGGGGAATTTAAGGAATAGCGCACGTTTGCGATTACCCATCTAAATTGTTGGGCAGAACAAATTCGCAATTTCTATTATTACTGCTGCGTTCAAAGCTAGATAATAAAGTAAAATCGGCCACGTATTAATTTCCCGTAATAACATGGCCCGATTTCTCATAGATTGTTCGGAGATAAGAAAGACTCATTGAAATTGGTGCGTGAAATTAAAATAGTGAGATGAAATCACATTACGATGCGACCAAGTTGTTTATTTGATTTTAAAAATTACATCTGAAAATCGGTCGACTTAAAAATTGCATGACTAACATAAAGACAAATGTTTGAATGTATTTGCGCACACACATTTTTCAGTTTGTTCGTACGTATACTGGTAGGTGAGTATTTCCTTCACACTCAAACGGCTAAACGAATTTCGGAATACGGTATGTCCTGGAACAGCGCATAGTATATTTTTTATCCCAGTAGTGTGTTCCATTGGGATCATTCTTTACCTGCAATCTAAAAAGATTTTTTTTTATGGTAAGTAAAAATCATTTGACTTTGACCTTTCTGCATAGTCCCTACGGTTTGCTGACAATTCCTTGAGGTGCGCAGGAACAGTGCGCGACGTTAACGACTAGGCTAGATTCGGACTAATAACAGACGACCGAACGGCGAGCAGCCCATTGCTGGCCATCCGCAAGCCTGCGCCTACGGTGGCCGGAAATCAGGATCGGAATGCCGGCGAACCAAAAAGGTATTAACGAATACTGTACCAAAGTAAATTTTTAAATGCTTGATAAAATTGTTAAGTCACTTTCACAGCGGAAGATAAAAAAAATAGATGGTCCATCAGCTTTTGTCCTACCCTCGTCAGTTGGCTTTCACCCATTGTTGCATTCGATGCCCACTCAAAACTTCGCGGCTGATTTTTTAATATCCTTTTCGAATTTACAATAGAGTCATTATTTTATACTGATACTATTTAACAAAATTGTGTGTTTTCTATTCTAAATACTTATTTTTTGGCAAATAGTGACTATTTAGAGTTACTGTGATGTTTCTGTCTGTGAACCCATTGCCCGAATTGACACATTTTAATTTCACTGACGATTCATAATCATAGCACAATTTTGAGGTTTGAGATATCCTTATTTCCCATAAAAATTTACAATTCACTTACATGAGAATATTTTGATTCTAAACATAATGATTTTTTTTAATCTTATAAAATAGTACTTGTACCCCAATGATGGTAAATAGTGATGCAATCGTTGATGGTTAGGCAGGAAAACCGCAGCTGACAAATTGTTCAACTCCTTCCAGATAAAATATTTACAGCTATATGATATCTATACAGACATACGTGTTGGCGATACGAAACCCTTCCCCATCACCGTCGGAGTTCATCAGGGCTCTGTCCTTAGTCCGTTTCTGTTCAGCGTGGTGCTTGACGTGCTGTCCTCCACCATCAGGGACTTACATGAGCAGCCGCCATGGCTGCTCATGTATGCAGACGACATCGCGCTGGCGGACTCGGACAGTGGGCGCTTGGTTCAACGTGTGGCAGCGTGGAAGGAATCGCTGGAGAACGGCGGTCTGAAGATTAATGCGGCGAAGACCGAGTACTTGGCCTGTAACACAACTAACGCTGCTCCTGTTCGCATTGGCGAAGACACAGTTGAGCGCTCGGAACAGGTCAAGTACTTGGGATCGGTGCTCCACGAGTCCGGGGAAGTCGATTGCGACGTCGAGTCACGTATCTCGGCGGCCTGGGCGAAGTGGCGTGAGGTGGCGGGGGTTATCTGTGACCCCAAAATGCCGGTTAGGCTCAAAGGACAGGTCTATAAGACCATCATTAGGCCTGTCCTTTTGTATGGCAGTGAAGCGTGGCCTGTACTTGAGCGACATAAGCAAAGCCTGCGTGTCACGGAAATGAATATGCTGCGCTGGATGTCTGGAGTTTCGCGGAAAGACCGCATTAAGAACTCCCGCATCCGGGGCAGCCTTCAGGTCCGTGACATAGCGGATAAACTGCAGGAGGGTCGCTTACGCTGGTATGGCCACGTTTTACGAAAACCGGCAGACTACGTGGGTAACAGATGCCTCGCCATGCCGCCTCCGCCGGGACCCGGTAAACGAGGTAGGCCTAAGAGGCGTTGGATCGACGTCGTAAGGGACGATATGCGTGCAAATGGGCTTAAGGCAGAGGACGCAAAAGACCGAGCGAAGTGGAGACGACTAGGAAGGAAAGCGGACCCCGGGCACCGAGGTGAAAGCCAAGGTAGCAACCGGGACATACGCTAGGCTGATGATGATGATGATATCTATACAGACATACCAAACGAATTGTATAGAGGAAATATTGTAAGTATATAAGTACGAAAATGTTGTACTTATATACTTACAATATTTCCTCTATACAATTTCGTTTAGGTCACATGATAATATATATAACTGAAATATTGGAAAATTGAAATACATTTCAGCATTACTTTTCATTTATTGACCACTTAATTATCTGTGCAAATGACACAGAAGAACGAAATTAAATGCCGCAGTACCACATGTAATTTCTAACAAGTGAACCGTAAAATCGCATTTCCGCAACCGCACGAGGAACTCTTTGATGTTCGAGTATATTTAATTTGAATGTGGAATTTCGTACAACAAATAAATACTTTTGTAGTCAGGGTAAGTAGTCAAGGGAAATCACGTAATGAAAATTCGATAAGAGCCGAATACAACTGAATACAACCGAACACAACCGAATACAACTGAATACAACTGAATACAACTGACTACAACTGAATACAACCAAATACCATCTAATATAAACTGTGTTTTTTTAATGTTAAAGGAAATGAGGAGAATATGAGGCTCTTGAGTAAAATATTATAACTTTGCCGGTACCTACCGAGTCATAATTTAGAACGATATTTTAATTCTTGGAATTCATCTCTTTTAAGTTTCTAAGTATTCATTAAACCTAATGAAATCCAGTCTATTTTTAGGACATTGGCGATAAGCCCTACTTTTCTTAGAACTCAACTTCCAATGGTCATGAAACCACACGCGTTGATAACATATTATTTAATTTTGGACTGTAAATGATGTCATCTACAGTCCAAAATAATCTACACTATATAATATAATAAAGAGGTAAAGTTTGTTTTTTTGTTTGTAGGGGGTAATCTCTGGAGCTACTGGTCCGATTGGAAAAATTTTAGCAACAATAGAAAGCTGCTTTACTCCTGAGTGACATAGGCTATATTTTATGTACGCGGGCGAAGCCGCTGACAAAAGCTAGTATTTAATAGGTATATTTTAAAATACCTAATATATTTTAATTAACCCATGTTTTATATTATTCTATATTATTTTGTATAAATGATAAATAAATAAAAAAGGAAAACACAACACGTGTAAAAAATCTCAAAAGAAGAAGCTCCAATATTGTGTTTTATAATCTAAACAGGAATCGGGACACCATCAATCAATTTAAACAAATTGGGACATCGCAGGAAAAACATGTTTTTCATAAAGCCACGGGCACACCGGGGTACAAGTATATTGTAAAACCGTGCGCACACGGAACCCTCAATAAATTTTGATGGAGTATCGCTGGCTGTTTCAAGGCTTACTGTTCTCTGTCCGGAAAATATAATAAGCGGGTTATAACATTTGCATATAGATCACCGTGTCCGGGACACCCTCCGTTACCTATATTGTTATTTACACACATTTCTTACGAGTGCACGTAAATAATGTGGAAGCTCAAAGCGCATATTTGCGTTTCAGGATTTATTTTGCATATTTGTAGCGTAAGTAATTAAAACCAATGGAGGTTTTAATATTTGTGGCGTGAAGTGTGTGTGGTCCCCTCGTAATAAATTATCTGATACTGCTTTAAACAAAGTCCTGTGGATGCATTAATCATGACGACTTAATGATCTCATCGTACCACAAAAATGTTAGAAAATGGTTATGTTGTGCGTACTCCATTTTGTTTTAAATATAAATAAATTACAAGTTATTATTGCCTCTATAACTTATTTCAAATTAAAACACAAAGAATACAGTATACATTATATTTTTATATTAAAAACCACAAAACTCTTTAATGGCTAAAGCTTATATATGACTAGTGAGTTTAAAATATGCAGTAGTTACTATAAATAGATCACTTAGTAAGTGAATTTACAAGTTTAGTAAATAAGTATAAAAAGCTAGTCAGTATAGATAGATATATTCTTTATTGCACACCAAAAATAAAAAATAACAATAGGAACTCAAAATTAATAGGGTGTCACAATGGGCGGTTTTATCGCTAAAAGCGATGCGATGCGAGTATGTGTTTTTTGAAAAATGAATGTTTTTTTAATTCACTTTTTTATTTTTTAGGGTTGCAGAGATATTTATTTTTATGTCCATAGTTCTTATGTTTATTAGTTTTTGGCAGAATGTACTTTCTTTAATTAAAATGTCAAAAATTCCTATAGGAATACCTACCAATATATATATTCTTCGTCTAACAAAATCAATTCCGCAAGATGAATAAATAAGAACCTGCAATATTCATAACCACAACCCTCAATAAAAGTTAAAATAAACAAAATCTTAACTTTCATGTTGATTTATTGCTCATTTGTCATTGCCCCATCAAAATTCTGCATGTGTCACTGCAAAGGGGAGTCTGCTGAGTACAGTCAGGAACATAAATATTACTAAAAGTAAAATCCAGCAGAGATTTTCTTTCAAAGTATTGATTAAAAACACAAGGTTATTTTATGGTGGGCAAAAATCATCCAATAACAATTCCCGCGGGAAACAGTGTTAGACTTTTACTGACTATACCCCACCCTGTTCCTTCTTTGCCTTTCGCACTGGGACAAGCACAAGGATTCATGATGCAGTTTTGTCAAAGACTTATGTTAATTACTAGCTGCGATGTCTCCAGCATTTTTGACCACTGTTCAGTTCCAATTGGTCGTAGCGCGATATCGGATTGTTTATAATCATCCTCACTTTTTGTTTATAATTAACATATTAAATTACAGTTTTAAATATATCATTAAAAATTAATAAAACACTTAACAATATAAAAAATCCAACCAGTATCAGGAACAGGATCCAAGCTACTTGCAGTCAGGGCTCTAGAGAAAAGAACTTCCTACGAACCGTGTCCAGGAGTAGAGCTTTCTGAATCCAGTCGCCTAACACGAGCCTCCTAAGGTGTTGATCGAGGCTCTTAGGTATTAAGCCATTACCTATTATTATTATTTAACTTTTTTTTTAATGCGTCAAAACTTTTGTCCTTAACTGTACTTGTCACAGGAAAGACGTCGATACGGGAGCACGAAGGGGACAGGAAAGCCTGTTATGGAAAACAGACCGCTTTCGTCATACCCACCCAAGATGTTCTTAATAGACAAACGCATTAAGTTTTTGTCCCATCTGTGCATCTGATAACATGGGAATCAACTTTGTTAAATTAAACTTTAATAATGACATCAAAATTGGTCACGGATTCAAGAAAGAACGGACATTCTCGTAACAAAAGAACTCTAAAAAAATACTTAGGATAGTTTCGATGCGCCGAGATTTTCATTATCTAAATAGATTTTTGAATTTACGTGAAAGTTAGAAAAACTTAGAAGTGTGATCAGAATAAATGAGAATTCCTTTTTCAAACTATTAGGCTGCGTAACCACCAAAGATGTTTGTGAAGAACCAATAGAATTGCTTTTTTATTTATTTATCTCGCTTCGGTCAGCAATTAGTTCTTTAAAATCACGTCACCTGCAACGCATTCCCGCACATCTCTAGTGAAAAGGAAGCCTTAGAGGCCTAAAGGCAGATTTACATTGAGTCAGCGGCTGTCGTCAGTGCTAGCGCAGGTGGCGGGGGAGCGGACTGACGCCGAAAATATTGCAGCGCGAATATTGAAGTCAGTACTGACGTGACAGTACTGTACCGACTTAAAAACAATTTACACTATAGCAGTGCCAGATCAGCACTGACTCGTCAGTGGACTGACGTCAGTTACTTACTCAATATAAATCTGCCTAAAGGTAGAACTACACTGCCACGTTAGCCACACACACCGATCTGGGCGCGTTGGTCTCTATACATTTTGTATGGAAACTAGACTTTTTACACGCCACTCGTTCTACGTACTATTCAGGCGTGTTACACGTATGCGTCAGACTAATGTAGTTCTAGCTTTACCATTACGTGTTAAAATGCGTGCGAGCTTGACAGAGGGACAGAGCTATACATCTTACATAGCTTCATGCCATTAACAATTCAGTTTAGGCGGTCAAATAAATCGCATTAAGAGCTCGTGGGCCTTAGAAACTATCGTTTAATAGAAATATAGGTTGTCTTGCCCTTAAGAGTTTATAAAACTCTACTTAGTGAGGAAGTAATAAGACGCCTTGCTATCTTAGAAATAATAATAAAGTTTAAACATTAAGGATATCGTAAAAAGTTTTCATAGCTCGGACTTCCATTAAAAATAATACGCACTTTCGAAAGTAATTATAAAGAAAAAATATAATCAGCTACAAAATAACTTGAGAGATAAAAGATTAGATAAGACGCATTATTAGCGAACGCACAATCGAAAACAGGCCTTTCTCCGGTGGATCAATTAACTTTGACAAACGATGCAATCCAATCTAAAGGCAATCTTAATCCAATTTGAAATTCCGGACATCTGATGGACCGTGATAAATAAACCGTAAACAATCTTTTAGGAGCTGTTGGAATTTCGAGTTAGGAGTACATAGTATATACCTAAGTGAGTTGCCGACACTTCGGACAGAATATATTCGGACACAATGTCCGAAGCGACAGATTTTATTTTGAATATTTTTTGACGATTCAGACTCCACCAAAAATTGACGCTGTTAGTAGTCTAAAAAAAAACAGTTTTAAAATATAACGTAAAGTTTATTACTTGAAATTGCCGCCTTAAATCCATCCTAAATAAAATAGTTTTGGTAATAATATTTTTCCATATTTTTTTGTTTTATTATTTATTTCAAGCATTAATTAACCCATAATTACATTATTTATTTATCTACATAAAATAATATAAATTGATTTATTATGCTATGCCATTTAGTACACATACCTTAAAACTTTTTATCTGTCTGTACTAAACAGTGTGTCTGTGAAAAAAAAAAATCTACCAATTCGGACACTATGTCCCAATACACTGTGTCCGAATTGTCAGCAACTGATTCTAAGTGGACCGTCACATGAACTGGGCAAGGTGTTCAACTTCAATGGCGCATTCAAATAGGTTTTCGGAGATGCAATTTCCTCAATTCCCAACTAAGACTAGCCTTTGTCATTCACATTGTAACTCGAATCACGTAGCCCCCACTATTTTGACGAAATGAACGGACAATGTACGGATTTGAGCTTTGAAAAGCATTGGGTGTTCGCTTAATGAGCCCCACGAAACCCAATTAGTGATTACTAACTATTCACCATTGTCGAACACACTTCATTACACAAATGATTTGGCTTTTGAATAAATCATACGCGTATAACCGATAAATATCCTAGTAATATAAGCGCGAAAGTTTTTATGTAAGGGTGTAAGTAAATGGATGTATGGATGTATATTGTATTTATGGATGTATATGAATGAATGGATGTAGGGATGTATAGACAGATATTTGTTACTCTTTTTATGCAAAAACTACTGGTTTTCGATGAAATCTGGTTTACCGGTCCTGGTAGACCATGTCTAGGAATAGCAAGGATATTTTTCTCAGAGTGTTATGCCCTTGGGATATTTTTTTTGCTTTACTTTACGGGCCAAGCCACTTACAGCAGCTAGTAATAATTATGATAGCTATTAATTTGATGGACTCAGCAAACAGTTGAAAATTCATAATATTGCGTCCTTAACTTTTCTATAAAGAAAACTTATTCTTAGACTGAACTAATTCCATTTCATAAACAAAATTACTTCTAATACTACTGTAATCCTAAAATTATTAAGTTCAGAATCGGCTATTGAATTGATTTCATACAGTATTTTATTAAAATAGGTAATTTTTTATCGATCGAATAATCCATAAAGAATTTTTTAGACTCAAAAAAAAATATTTTCGTTTCATGTTTGTGTGTGCGTGCGTAGATACCAATACCGATGCTCAGCTAATTAAACGGTATTTGCTACAATCAGGATAGTTTATTTCTTTAAAATCACTGCCTAAGTGCATCTAAGTAAAATTTCAGTGCTTGAATTTTGTATGTAAGTAATTTATTAACTTATATGTAAAGACGCGAAATATTTCACTTTCAAATTGTAAATTTAAAAGGTTCTTGTTTTAATATGATTAAACGATCGCTTGCAAATTATTACAGCGTGAAAATTGAATATTACCAACGAATACAAATATGAAAATCATTTTAATATTTACAGGAATTCAGAACTTTTTCTTGGAATTTTTATCAGAAATACTCACATCAATTTAAACTTAATATGTATAATGTCGCTCACTATTGAACACGAGAAGTTTGTGTGTGAGTGCAATAGTTGAATTTGGAACAATTTAATTAAATCTGGGATAAGCACAAATACAAGTTCGATGTACAAATTGAATGAAATTGGAACTGTCTCTAGATATAGATATATAATAGATAGATATTACGATGGCAAATTGTTGTAGCTTTGTATTTCAAGTATTTGCGCAACTGGACACTATGTGAAATAATCTAAATAGACGCGATTTCTCAAATACTAAAAAAACATTAGATTGTGTGTATCTAAATTCTAATAGTGAAAAAATCACAGATATGTGACATATTTGTGGAAGTTTGTTTAAAAGATTTAGTATCCAAACCAAATATATTACTTAAAAAAAAAACTTTTAGTAACATGTAACGTAACAGTTTCACAAATTAAATAAATCGATTTCTCAATCGATGCTTTTACTGATAAGGATAACTAAAACCTTTTCATTAAGAGCCTGAAACAAAGCAACGTCTAATCCGCTCTAGACATCTATTTTAAAACAAAAGACTTGACTTTCTAGGTTAGCCTTCGATAAATGAAGTTATCAAGATGGAGTCTCCTTCATCGCTTCGGCGTGATCTACAAAAGCCACCCTTTCATTGTCTTAGTTCTGTTCAACGAAACAAATTGATATTATTGAATTTTTAAGAGAAAGTGTATCAAACTATGTTCAGTGAAAGGTTCTAGAGCTTATCTTCCATCTTCAGGAAATTTTCTACTCCGAAAGATTTGAATTGTACCTTTATGTTGTTCTTCAATAATGAACATAACTGTCATAGTTATTTTAAGAGATATGAAATCACAAAGATTTTAGATAGCACGTAAACTAAGTTTCAATTTCACTTTTGCTGTATAGAAAGTTCCTCTTTTGTCATTCATTCATTCATTCATCATTCAATAGAACAGCAGTGTCTTTGCAAAATTCAGATAACGAATCGAAATGGTAATCCATCATTTTAAATGTCTGTATTTTAATTAACAACAAAATTAACACCTTTTAATTTAAGTGAACCATTGTTTGGAATTCTTAATAGATAGAATGGTTAATTAAATTTCTATTAAATTAAATTGTAATATTCTACATCTTTCAGTAATACATACAAGTGTAGAAAGTTTGTCATTGCGACCGAGGTGGCAATAAAAAAATGTACGCGGTTGATATACATAGGCCATGTTGAGCCTAACCTTAGTGAGATAAGAGGCAGTTTTCGAATAAGTTTGTTGAAAAATAACAATCGTGTTGGATTTCCATTTGTTGAAATTGGTATGCCCAATATTTACACATAATGTGTCGAGCTAGTATATTTTTGTATTGTATAAATATATTGTTAACCGACTTCAAAAAAAGGTGGAGGTTCTCAATTCGATCGTATTTTGTTGTATAAATATAAAACACAAAGAAAACCACTCTAACACAGATACTGTTATTTTCAAAATCACATTATATCAAGTGAAAAGAACAAAGCGGTGCCGACAATGAGAAACCATAGTAAAGATCAATCTCACAATGAGTCTACTTGTAAGGCTTCGTGACCCTACTTTAATTTTACAATTATTATTTCTACTACTTTATTATATTATTATCGAGGACCCAATATCAATAAAAGAACTTATAATTTCTAAGGATTCTGGGGGCTTAGACAAAGTCACACTCTCAAAAAGATAACGAAATTCGAAACTCTAAATGTATGGAACTGACATATGCCTTCGAAAAGTCACGTGGTCAAACGTTTTCGATTCGCTAATTGTTATTAGTTGTTTATACGTCAAATTGGACGTTTTAATTCGATAATCATAGCCAAGAAGTTGTTATTTTATCGAACCAACACTTCGACTTATCGATATGTTGATGTCACTTTGTCTACCATTTTGTGGTCGACATCGTTAAGGCGAAATCGAACTTAGAAATGGATTCGACACGGAGCGATTGCCACATGTCTAGGGCCCCTGTTTTGTTTACTTTAGCCAATTTGTAAACCTTCTCATTTCTACACACTATTCTTTTTATCTTCCTTTTTTTTTCTCTCATTTTGCAGGTCTGCTGTTAGAAATTTCTTTTAGAAATTAGCAGTACCTTTGTACATTTTTTTCTGTATAATGCTGTATCTCTTTTTCATGAATATGTGTGTACATAATTATATTATAAAATAAATAAATAAACCTTCTTTTATTAAAAAAAAAACTGTGAAGTTAAAGTTCTAATTTTCAACAGAATGCTTAGATTCTTTGTCTTTGCCTCCTGAAATATTTTCAGTTAGCGACACACAAACAAAATTTTAGATGTGTATTTTAAGGCATATTAACAGTTATTATCAATTAGGTAGGTACCGATTTCTCCTGAGAGACATCGCGGAATGTAATAATGCTGCCCATCCAATGTGTTTTAGATTTTAGTTTCCTTTTTGTGTTACATTGTATAAAGAATAAGTGATAAAAAATATGCTTTAAAATACTTTTTATGCTTTTTCCTCCATCAACTTTCATAAGTAAAATGGTATGGTTTATATTCGACCCCCGTGGCACCATCAAAATGCGCATAAATCAAAAAGTTTAGGACAATCCTGACACTCGCTACGGGAAAGAAAATGTCGATCTCTGAGAACGCCTTAAAGTTATTTATCTTGATTTTTATTTGCCCTACTGACAACGGGAAAATGTGTTTTCATTGAACATCGATAAAGCTTTGGAACCTTACCGCTTGTTATAGCTGGTCACACAATCAATGTATGGTACAATACGCGCTATATAAGTTGAAACCAAATTGAGATCGACCGTCAATGCAAGAAGAGACACATTTTTAGGTCTCCTTTAGAGTGAGAGCTGTGGGTAAACATAGAAAAGACGGCCATTTTGGTTAATTCATTTGCTGTGTACTATAACAGATTTTTCAGGTATCAATCGTAACTTTAACTTCAAACTTATTTTGCTTGCTTTATAGGCTTTGTTGCGCTACATAAATCGTCCTTCTGCTGTCGAAGCCCAAATCCATGATTTTGCAGAAATTGCAGAGTATGCGGGCGACTGGCCTAAATTAATTCATTTAGAAATGATGTTACGCAGTATCATCGCTTACTTAGTAAGATTTTGTCTATTATGCAAAATTCATAGTAAGTCGATTCAATACCCTGAATTCAATAGGGTAACTTCGTGAAAAGAAAACGACTCCATTACGCTATTTCCGAACACAACACTATCTGATCTTAAATATTTAGCACGAAGCAAAATTCAAATAGGTGCAGATAAAAAGGATTAAATCGAAAGACGACAACGCAAAAATTCCAAGGATGACCTAAATTGGCAGAGAACCGTGAAACCCGCCTAGAAATGAACTCTTTTACGCCCAGGAGATTATGATAAAAGTCAGCAATTTTATGGTGACTTGGCGAAGCGTAGAAAACTCATATTACCTCCTTAAGTTTTGTACAAAAAAAAACTTATTCTCGGACTGAACTAATTCCTTTTCATATACTCAAGAACGTTAAAAAGCATATACATTCAAAAAGTTGTGTAACACTAATAAACGATCGCTTGCAAGTGCTTACACCGTAAAAACTTCAAGCGAAACTAAAGTTCCTCGTGCCAAGAAAAAGCTAAAGGTCTTTGTTCTCACCAGCCAAAACAAACGTTGTGTTTGGGCATTTGTTACAATAACAAACATTGGGGTACAAGCGTGCTCTACAGGGAATGGGCCAAAACGTGCCTAATCGAAGCGAATTGGAAATAAAAGCTCCATGATTCGATGCCGACGTGTCAAGTTCCTTCGAATAAGGATTAAGAGCTTATTGTTAGCTAAATTCGCAGAACTTACCTGTTCCTGCAACGCAAGCACTAAATGCTTGATTTATGATATAATTTGCTTCACTTTACAGGCAAGTGTGCAAGGTTTTTTCATTTCTGCAGCTCATAAATCGCGACCGTACGCGTAGTTTTATTAATAAAGTATTGCTGTACTTTAGTTCCAGCAAATAGGAAAATTGTTTATGACATCCAAAGAATCTGGGACCGAGTAAATAACTTTATTATAGGAGAAAATTCTTATTCTGCAAGGTAATGTGAAAGTGATGTGGATAAATTCCTTGGAAACTTGCAACATCAATTAGATGTCTGCAAGTTGTAAGAAGCTATTACCTGCACGCGGCGCCTGTCCCAGCCGCTTCCAGCAAAACAAGATGTGTACCGAAGAAAAATGTTGTGATCTGAACACACTGAACACAGGACACTACTGATATTGCAATGTAGACAAATGGTGGCAGAGGGGACGTTAATTGTGCAAACAACAAGTATACCATGGCACAGCTATTTGCAGAAAGTCAAATAGACGGAAACAATACGACGCACTGCACGACGTTAATAAAAGAATCACTTTTCGACAATTTCATATAGCCAATTTAAAAGCAATTACGCGAAAAGCGACGAAAGAATTGTGAGCGTAGAATATGAGCAGGCAGAGCAATTTGTAAATTGAAATATCACGAAATTGAGAAATAATAAAACGAACAGTCGAAAACAGTACACTCAGTGCTCCAACATGCCGTACACACTCGAACACTATACATATCTACATGGATACAATACAGCCACATGTTCAAAATTTGAGACCAGTCGACCACAAAATTGCTACCACATGTCGAAAATACTTTAGAATTTGCAAAAAAAGTTACCTGATAAAATATACAAGTGGCAAACACTTGAAAACCAAAAGATGATGAAAGACACACCAAATGTTTTAATTATGTAAAAAAAGATCTCTGCTCTTTGAGTACGTAAGTTAGTAATGCGTTCTTTGAAAAGAGTAATAGCATGCTCAACAGCGTTAGTAATAGTTTATCAAAGGAACCCAACAACGTTGATAACAAAGTAGAGAATTCTAAAACTGCAACAGTAAAAGCAATGGACACAAATGCAGGCGGCTTCAAAATGAACTGGCGTTAAGTCATAAATTGAAAATGAGCCGAGTCGTGTACGCGCTCAAAGTGGCATGAAACGGCGAGTAGTGGAGGACTGATGACAGACGACGACACAGGGTGGTCGCGTTCCCGGCAATCATGTAATGGTATTTAAAACGCGACAAAGCGTCCACGATACTAGCTAACAAGGAACGCTAAAATATTCACAAACGAGTAAGGGAAACCCTTGCATAGCACGAGTTGATTTCCCATTTAATGCTTTCATGTTTTGTGAAAATTATACTAAATTTTTAATAACTTTCGTTGTAAATTTTAATGTTCAGTAAGATTTATCTTTCAATATAAACTAAACTACATTTTTGTTGCGTCTGATACAACACAATTTGTTTTCGATTTTATGCTAAAGATATAGATTATCTACAAAAATAAAATAAAAACACGACAATACTTAAATAGAAATGTATTTTAGAGAGATATAGTAAATATAACCTGTCTGTAATATTTAGCTGTCAAATATAAATTCAATACCCAAATTTCACATAAGTAGGGCCCAGGGGTGCGAGTCAGAGCCAATAAATTGCCGGCTAGGTTTCTGTTATCAGCACTCACTGCGCTCAACCAAATGTTTAAAGTTAACTGGTGAGAATTTCGAAACCGTACTACACTCTAAAATGTTACTAACAAAAATAGACTCATTTATACTTTTACATTAACACTCGTAACCAGATAAGAAAAAGTACTGTCATTGTATTCTTACTTTGTAGTTTGTAGATTATATTATTTAATTGAGTCTTCATCTTTATTCAAGACAACGTCTTCACAAATGTTTTTTGATAAATGGTTCGTCTATTAAATTAGGGCAGGACTGAAAAGACTACAAGAAAAAACAAAGGTTCATTCTGACTTTATCTCGCTCTTATCCCTTAAAAATATCAACTACTTGAACGTTTATGAGTCAGGTCTAAACAAATAAACTTGAGTATTATATTAAAAGCAGAGGGCCTATAAGTGATCCTTGCGGTACGCCTAAATTATACCCGCCAGTCATAAACTTGACTCAATTGACGTATTTAGTCTGCAGTGAAACACATAATCAATCTATGTAGATGTGATGTAGCATTTCTCGGTTTATGTACAGATCTTCAAATCCAATGATGTGTATTTTAGCAACGAGCTCCCTACAAACGGATTGACGCTGTTTCTGCGAAATCCGATTTGTTGGTATGGGATTCGGCATTTCAAATTCAGAAATTCGCACAACCTTATCTAAGCTTTGCACTGTTCAACTCAATGTTTGCGGAACTCAAAATAACTATCGATATCGATATTATTTGTATTATAACTTATGGTAATATCTTTTTCATCCCACCTATTCGAAAAGGACGACTTTGTTCGCCTTTAAATGCACACAAAGTTTTTGTTTTCTATAAGAAACTTCTAGCGGTCAGTAATGAGTTTTTGACGTGACAACGTCTTAAATTAGGTTGCGGCTGGGAGTCACTTATGAAAAAGTGTAACGCTCGGTAACGTTACGATGAGTCACCGAACGAGAGAGAGGCCCGCCGAATGCCTTGCGTCTCTCTCCCACTCAACTATGATCGGTTTGCCGCGCGCGCAGCACTAGAGAATTAGGCGCATTGAATCGGCGCATGCTTGTGTCTCAAGACGTTGTCACGTAAAATCTTCGCCCATAAAACCGACTTTACAGGCAACCATTTTTACTCCTCTTTATAAAGAGCACTAGATGTTCTAAATTCAAAAAAATTGAACACTTTTTGAAATCCTCCTTATAACTAAGTGCGGCACAATCATTTTTGAATTATTATATTTAGAACATCTAGTGTTCAGCGCCAAAAAAATCGAACACTAATATTGTTTGAATAAAGACTGGCTGCTATGACAACCCATAGTCGCGTCACCTAATTGCAAAAATGTCTCAAATATAAAGTTTCAAATGTTTGATTATTAGATCGTACATAATTTCAATTCAGCAGTTACTCTATGTTTTATTAAATAATAATATTTCAATGAAATACGTATGAGGCGCCTTTTATTTTCTCATAATAGGTGATGAAAAGTAAAGTGTATCTCGAGTATATGACGTAAATATATTTTTGGTTCGGGCGACGTATTTTGAATCCCTCACAACGTTCAAGATTCTACTCTAGAACCCCTCACTTCACTATGAATTTAAAAAAGCGCCCTCGCCGTAAAAATATTATTTATTGAACGACAAACTACTATTTAAAGTCACTATTATTAACAGTTTCTTTTTTCCTGACGACGCGGTGTGAGGACTTTAAATATAATGATTAAAAACATGCTCCCAATTTGAATTGTTTCAACAAAAGTAGATCAAGAAAGTAATATCAATCCCAAGCGACTTTAATAAAAACATTCCAAAAGTATACCACTGAAAATTGGTCTCCAGGTACTCAAGTTTAAGCTGGGTATCAAAACTTTTCTCTTCGTTTCTTGGTTGAAGTCATCTTAACAAAGTTTCCTAATTATCGTGTAATACTTGAGTAATTATAAGTTAATTTACCCAAACATGATTCATGTGAATTGAAAATAGAACTCAGCTGCGTCTGAGGTCCCCGCTGAATTAGTATTATTCAAGCTGATCATGCAAAGTTTGATTCACTAATTAGTTGAACGTTGGTACGGAGAATTGCTCGGATAAATTTGTTCAAAAAACAAAGGCGAGACTAATGTAAGCTGAACTTTATTAACAGTAGCATTTGTATTCATGTTTTGAAAAACAGCAAGCTCAACTTTTCAGTTTTTTTCTACAATATCGATTCATCCGAAACAGTACCCATTTGACGTGCACTTAAAGTTGGCAAACTTCCTCACATATTGTCATTATAAAGAATTAATGAATGAACTTCGGCCACATTTTCAATGTTATGTAGTTCACAATGGAATAAAGTTAAGCGGTTCTCCTATTTGTGCCGACAAGCCGACATAATGTATTATCTCGCTCGCAAAGTTTTAGCGGAGCTACACTGTTCATTAAACAGGCGAATGAAGCAGAGTTTAATTTATACGCGAAGTACTATACAGTAACTGCAAAACAACGTTACAGTTTCGAGATTTGTTTTTGTGTAGCTCCACAAAAGTGGCAACGTTGGTAGCACTGCTGGTGGGTAGTTAAGTTTTTTCTTTTTGGTTCTTTACTTCTTCTTTGGCTGTCAAGTCTTGTATATCTCTACCGTTATCAAAACACTCAAGGCAAACTTGAGCCAGACTTATTTTTGTACCGCGTTATCTCAATGCTGCTCCTTCAGAGTTAAGTGAACCAATAATCTGGATTGAAACGTTCGCGTCGGTTGCTCGTTTAAAATTGTTCCTGCGATGGAAATACGAAGTTCAATATACAATTTACCGCAGCGTAATATTAAATCAAATGAGTTGTATTCTACTATAGATACTTACAGATGCTGCTTTACAGAATCAATATCCAAACATGTTTCACTAACTCATGTTAGGATAATGTTTATGTGGAAACTGAAACCTAAGTTGCGACCTCGATAAACTAAATACAAGTTGCGCGAACTTGCACTGCAAATCATATGTGGATATCCTAGAGAAGTTCTTACTAACGACTTGGCTAAGATATGACGAGCTCTTTGAACCTACAGCTGAGCTGACGACTCTCAATCATAAACATTGGTCCCGCTTGGGTTCAGACTCGCTGGCAATAAATTGAAGTTAAATTAGTTGCTATACGTCCACCAGACATGTGTCTCAGGACTTGGTCGGCTCTAACTTAACTATTAATATCACTTGGCTGTACCTTTACCAGTTTCCTCATGTGTAATTGATACGACAACTGAAACCTTACAAATGACTACGTGAAATGTATATCTTTATGGCTTTAGTGTTGGTACTGATAACTAATTTAATAAACTGATTTGTTTATTTTTAGTCTGGTAACAGTTTTAAAATATAATTATTTATTTCTTATTTGCATCGCATATTTGATATATTTTCAACTATATACAATTATTTTAATTATCATTTAATCAACATTGGATTTGGATGTTTTGGATGGAATGTTTTCAATGCCTTTAAACATTGTAGATGTAAAAACCTACGTCTACAATGCCGCAGTCTACAGCGGATGGCAAGCAAGGGGCAGCTTGTCGTCCGGCTATCCGGTAACCGCCCGGACCGAGTCCAATTCATCGACGGTCCACGCGCGTAGTGGTCCACGCGCGCTTCGAGGAGATGGCAGGGTCCAAGCCTACTAGGACCATGGATTAATGAAAGTGAATCCGGGGCCCTGAAACGAAAGCAAAGAAGGAATAGCAGCAAAAGTCTGACACGCCGAGAGCAGGTGAAGACGTTGGATGATACTCGCCTAAAAAAAATACTTTCAACTCCAGTCCTTCTAATGTTGCTGCATCTCAAGACACTTATAAAACTTTCATATCTAATGCCGATCACTATGTATTAACAGATGTTAGCAGACAACCTGCCACTCAAGAACACGCACAACTCTCGCGAACAGGTAATGATTTATGAAGTGCACACAAAGCGAGTGATACACAGAGGAGTCAGTTACATTAGACCGCATCAAAATAAGAAAAGGGCCCGTATCAAAGGCAGTAAGGCGGCATCCCCAGGGGCAGAGTGTGGGGACCTTTATTTATGGCCCGCGCCTTTGTTACACCGCTCCACAAATATAAATAGTTCCCGCTGAAATATCGAAGACGAAGCTTTTTGAGGGTGCGATATTGTACAGAATTAATGATGTGGTCAGTATTTGAATTGGATTAGGGATACAACGAATGGATCGGCGTGAGATGCTAAAAGGCTTGGGCGTGTTTGTACGGCTTAGTAAAACATAAAACGGTGAAGTGAATTGAGCAGATCGGGGGGTTGAGTAAGTGGCTGTTGAGATTGCCCCCAGGCGTTATATTCTAACTGTATTTTCAGGTGATAAATATGTAAAACACTTTAATGCATATTAAGAACTTATAAGCCCTTAAAAGCGGTAGACGAGGGGTCAAGTATTGCATGATTTTGTGTACACTGAACAGCGGCCAGGTATAATCTAAAACAAAATCGTAAAAGAGAATTCTAATGGGAACCAATAAAAATTTTATTGGGATCGCGTGTAGCATGTTTCGACGAAATCGTAAATATTTCCCAAATAAGGAACGTTGATGCGTGTACATTTATCTAGAAGGAAAAAAAATGTAATTCTTTAATAAAAATGTTATATGTTCAGTTTCTTTGGTTTATGAAGGTAACAAAACACATCAGAGGCCTAACTTTTTTTATTTTAGTACAATTTTATAACCTAGATTGATGGATCGTGGCCAAAATCATTGCCTAAGTGACCGTTTGGCTATAGTTTGACCTTATAGAGCAACAATCATAAAAATTTCATTAGAACTAACCGAACAAAAAGGTCGAATATTTTTAGGTTCTCATATTGAGAGTGTTATTGCAAATGTAACAAAAAAGCGACATCCCCAATAAATTCTAGCTCTACAAACCAAATTCAACTTTAATACTCGAGATATTTACAAACATTTATCATGGTCGTTCACTACAGAAAAATATTCTCGCGGAAAATTTCACACGGAATAAAAAGTGTCCGATGAAAAGCGATACGGGAGCAATTTGTCACTTCGCGTCTTAGAAGAATACACGGGCTCCATTCACGACGATAACCGAACTCCCTAGCCCACTTATGGGATTACATTCGGTTTTTATTCAGTCTAGTTTTTGACTGATACGTTTTTAAGCACCTCCACATCAATTTTTATTTTCTATACTATGGACGACATAATCCTTTTAGTGTTTGACGTATCTGAACGGTAATCTTGTTACTGGAGTTTTTCGCCTTTATATAACTCGTGTGTTGGGGAATGGAAACTGACATTTATTCCTAGACCAAAAAGAAAGAAGGATTAAGGTCTCTCTAATGGATGGAAGGTTTTATGACCATCGATCTATATAAATCTAGTGAGCTGCCTCGACTTGGATTTTTTTAAGCTGAGACATCATCTAATAACTTCTCTCACTCTAGAGTGAAGCGAGAAAGTGTGTTAAGCTTTTAATGAATAAAACCATACTTATGTTCTTAAGGTTACGCGACCCAGGATCACGAGTGACCCTTTCAGAAATTGACCCTTGACGCCGCAGCTTCGGCCCTGGCGAACCCCTGCGGTGCCCTGACTTTGCATGAGTTCAAATTATTTACACAAACTTCGTTTATCACTTTTTCTATTTGCTGTTTTAACGATATTAGTTGCATGTTATGGGAGCAGTTAGTGAATAAACTTTGTTTTAGTTTATACCTACTACAGGCTCGCCCTGTTTTTGCTTGAGTGCAATTTTATACGCAAACTAAAAACTTGTTTGTTGTTTTTTCTGTCAGTATTTTAGCTGATCGAAAAACCACCAAACTCGCCCGAGGTCTGTTGCGTGGCTTAAGAGCGCCCAAACTCGTGATACCTCGACCTAGAAAGATCCTCTTAAAAGAAGTGAGTGCTCCTGTATTTTTATGTTGAAGAAACAAAAGACTGTCAAGTAAAAAAAAAAATAGATCTGTACATGTCAAAGCAAAACCGATTTCAGCAAGCAACCCAATGGAAATAAATCAGGAAAACGTAAGGATGAAGCCGAATACTTTGAAAAGAAAATATGAAATCATTCAGCAACAGTATCTAGAATGGGAAAATATGCATACTCAATTCTCGGCGCACAATGCGGACGGGGCCCGCACATTTCTAAGAGCACTTTTATATTGTCATCTCGTCCATATAGATAGGTTATTGACCCCGGACTGTACGCTCGAGTAATGCTTCATCAAGTGCATAATTCATACGGGGTCGTCTTCCTTCCAGGTATGTACCTCTGATAAAAATTCCTCACATTTCAGCCGTTAAACGCCAAGCAGGGGAATTTGTGGGAGTTTATTTATGAATCACTCGGCAAAATCTCGATTGGCCGACAGGAATGTATTACAGCCTTGGCATTCAAGATAATACTGGAATCATGAACCTGTTTTGCAGGAGACAGTATCTCAGGCGACCTTCGAGTTTCACTCTACAGTTCATAGTACAATGCTCTAGTTGAATATGTTCTTTTTAATGGTAGGTATTAACTGCAAAGCCAGCTGATGGTAAGCAGAGATGGAACTGTCGATGGTGAAGCGCACAAATTTGTTAAGGACCTATTCATTAAGGTATTTTCAAGGCAAGAGGCCTTGAAAACACCAAATTATAGTCGGACGAGAAGACCGTAGCTGGCAAATTGTTAGAGTTCTACGGTCCGGACCAAACAGATGTCAACAATTTAAGGAGTCTCATTGTACGTCGTGTCCGATGATTTGACTTTTTAATTTAAACGATAATAATAACAGAATGTCTAATGGAACTAAAAACTAACTACAATTGTTTTTTTCGTTATCTCTGTACGGTCTACCTACTTCACGTAAAAGTTGTTTTTTTAGATTAACGTTGCCCCATGCTAAGAATTACTCATATATCATGAGTATATATATACAAACATATAAAGCTACCTAGGTCCGGAACCACTTTTTGTAGGCTATACTAATATTTATTCGGTGAATCAAACCCGCGGCCATGACACGGAACGCAGTACCTACTTAACCAATCGTTAAACCACTGCACCATCAAAGTTATATTTAAGCGTTATATTTTGATTTTATTTTTTTTCATATACATATTCTAATGTAATTATGGACTATGTCTGAAATAAATGATTTAATAATAATAATAACAAACAGTACGGCTGTCGGATCTTGGCGATTCTGAAGTTAGGTTCTGCGAATTTTAGCGCTTGAAAACTCGCACAAAAATAAAGGTTTAAAAAAATGCCAAAAACAGTTTTTAACAGCAATAACCGCTGCAAAATGCATTTATTTGTTTGAACCATTTATTTTTTACGAGTTTTTAAGCGCTAAAGGGAACTCTAGGTTTGCGAATCCGAATCATACTTGCTTATTTTTTTCAATAAGGAAAATAACTTTTTTTACTGATTCCGAAAATCTTCTTAACTCTATCGGGAATTAAAATATTTTCATAATAATATAATAATAATATATTTTTTCTATAGAACCGTTTTATTACAGAAGTGTTTTATTATTGTAATAATAGTTTCTTCTTATTCACCGTTATCTTCTCTAGCTTAATTCATCTCCTAGCTCTCGCATACGATATTCTAGACGTCTCCATAATATTCCCCAAAATGTAAGTAATGGGAGGCCTTATATCACGCTGGTCAGGCGACAATAACCATTGTCTGTGTCTCATGAATTCCGTGAGGAGGTAGGTGCTATGAAGGTGATAACACTCTCCTGACCAACTGCAAATTTATGGCTTCATATTATGCTGGAGATGACCTGGATGGGGACGGGGGAGGGGGATGGGGCGCTATCTAGGTGCACTTTGTTTTAAAAACTATGATATTTTTCTGAACTTTTACAGAGCTGAATTTTTAGTTGTATTTAAAGGAAAATGTTTTAAGGAACATGAAAAAAACTGTTACAATAAAGGTCAGAGAGTTCAAATCTATACTCATGTTAAATAAAGCTGAAACAAGCTGAAGAGTTTTTTTGTTTGGTTGAGCGCGTTAATCTCAGAAACCACAGTTCCGATTTGAAGGCTATATCTTATATTCGCTGAAGGCTTTAGGATGTATATAACATCACGCTAGAACTAATATTAGCAGAGTATCAACAAAAAATGTTGCAAAAACGGGAGAAGAAAGACTTCTACACGGACGAAGTCGCGGGCAAAATTAATACGGTAGCAGCGGCCAGTGGCTTTGCTTACGTGAAATAAGAAAATTGTCCAATGAGAACCAATTTCAATATGATAATAATGCATTAAGCCCGCCTATGTACCACTACTGTACATGAAGTTTAAATAAATAAATAAAATGTAACTATAACTAAATTATATGAACCAAATGCCTGAACTGTCTTTAATTTCACCCAAATCCGTTTAATCTTACAAACATGTGCCTTAAAATACTGTATAGCCTTAAAAGACTATACTATTAGTAAGTCTAACTTCTTAGTTTTCTTTCTGAACAAACCATTATCATGTGCTTGTATGACAACTACAAATGTTTTTATGCATCTCATAAGTACATAGTGAGGGTATCAGGAATATATGAAAACAAAAGGAAAACTAACAATACTTCTAAGAGCTCCTTTCGAAACAATTCCTTGTAATAGTATCGTATGTCGATATTGTTATCTATAACGGCATCCCCTCAGATATGGACGGTAGTCTTTTGTTTCCCAATGCAAGGAGGTGACGCCCTTTGTGTTAATAGTAAGTAAGAAGGTAAACTTAATAGGGTCTTTTGTTTCATTAATCGGTTCAGCGTAATTACTCGAACTTGGTACAACAGACCAAACTTATGCTGGGTTACACTTGACTTTGGTATGGACGGACCAAATCCGCCGTACCTATGTCAGGCAAGTGTTAACACTGTATAAGACTCACAGCTCGATAAAACAAGAGAACTGATACTAAAAAGTCTGAATATAATGTAAAATGAAAAAGATGTTGAAAAATGTTTTAAGTACAACGTAGTACTTTGTAATTCGGAAGATACTGAAAAGTTTTAAAATTTCAAAGACCTCAAGAGAGCGGACGTGACAGTATTTAAATTAACAATTTTAAAAACATAACTTAATTTAAAAGAGAGACAGCTCTGTCACAGTTCCGTAAAATCTAAAATTTTCAAGAGGAATATGAATGAGAAATTACATCTATCTTTCATAAAAGCCGTGGTATGGGAACTGCGCAAATACTGTTTAAATTAAATCCTGCTCGGCTTTTAATCCTGCTAAAAGCCTTCTTATAGTGGCGGTAACTGGCGGTTTCTTTGAGGGATGCGGTTCAGCGGTGCACACATGATCATGTAGTAGATCTTCTGTATGTATGTGGCTACAGGCTCTTCCTTGACCTTGTTGACATCGTCAAACACAAGCTAGACGCGGGCTGTTTAAATGAAACAACACGAAAACTGTGAAGTAGTACATTTGTCTTTTCTACCTTTCCTTAGTGCATAGAATTGCCTAAGTTCAGGTGTAAGACACATCATCGTCACCGTCATTTCAGCCAAAAAACGTCTACTGTTGAGCATATGCTTCCCCGAAGTGTCACCGTAATGGCTAGTCCAGTGCATCTCGCATCCATATTATTCCTGCGAATCTTACCAAGACTTAGAGTAGTGGTGGTTGACCTCGACGGGTAACTGCCCAGACTTGCGAGTTGTAAGGTTCAAACCCAGCCAGGCGCATTACTTTGTGTAAATATTTCGTCACCACTGCTCTCAAAACGGTAAAGGAAAACATTGTGAAGAAACCGGCATGTACTAGAATCAAAAATTCGAAGACATGTGACATCCACCAACTAACACTGGACCCTGGTGGGAACTTTAAAAAGGCTGATGATGATAAATATCTTACCAAGGTATTAGGCCACCTTGCTAGAGCCTACCAACCTTCCATTGTCCTGTGCGCTGTGTCCACTTTAGAGCCTCCATTTGTTCTGCGAGCAATATGCTCAGCATGTTACTGCTTAAGTTTATGTTGGTAATTTTCATTTTCTTGCGGATATTTTATTCCTGATTCAAACACGGGAGAAAACTCTGAGCATAGCCTTTTCATTGCTCTTTGGGTGGCTACGCCTTCTGATGAGGTCTTTTATGCGTGACCACGATTCAGAGACATACATACATTATCACCGGCAATAAGCACAAATTACATGCCTCGTGTGAACCGTGGACTGTGTGCTAGCGCAGTGACTTACACGTAACTTACTAATGTAACCTTCACCTTAGAATGTTCAAGTTACATGCAACATGTAGGCACGCCGCCAAGCCGGCCGGTTCAACATGAACGAGTGAACATAGCAAACTGCGATTCATTTTAAACGATTACGATTGACCAAAATGGAAACTACCAACGTTTAGGTACGATTGACCAAAAACCAAAATGTAAGGGAATAAACACAGTTACCGCGGTTTTGGAACGAAAAGGAGAACTGAAGGAACAAGAGAGAGTTTTAACGAGTCAAATTCTGAGACACTATCTCACTTTTTATACCAGGACCATGAGAAATTATTAAAGTATAATACTCTCTCTCACCTTTCCACCGATACCGGGAGAATTATTAAAGTGCTCTCACTTTTCAACAAAGATTGGGAGATATTGTTAAAATCTGATACACTTTTCAACCAAAATCGGGATAAAATAAAAATACCCCACTCGCAAAAATATAAAACGATTGACTACTTGTCTTACTACGTTCCAGTATCGCATATAAAACTATTAATTTTAATTATTCTTATTGTTAGCTCATACAACATGTATTATTTTCTAGAACCAAAAATAATCATTACATAGTTTAAAACAAAGTCGCTTCCCCCTATGTATGCTTAGATCTTTAAAAATAAGCTACAGATTTCGATGCGGTTTTCTTTATTAGATAGAGTGATTTAAGAGGAAGGTTTATATCTACACTGATATAACAAAGATTTAAAGTGTGTTTTTTTGTTAGTAGGAGGTATAATTCTCTGGAACTACTTTACTCCTGAGTGACATAGGCTATATTTTATGTACGCGGGCGAAGCCGCTGACAAAAGCTAGTTTATCTATAAATCTTGAATGTGTAAGATCCAGATTGCCTCACAAGCTAAGGCCAGCGTTGTTTGAAGACAGATTAAGTCTGTACAAGTTCATTCTGACGTTTCAAAGGTCCATCTTGATCTGTACCAGCCATAAGTCAAGTGCCTACGTTGTTTTGACAGTAGTACACTGAACGTGAGATAAGGGCGCAATGAGAGAAACTGACCTTTATGAAAACAAAAAAGTGTTTATTGAGACAATAGATGTTCCAAAAATAACTTGCCGAAGGTAGAATTGTTTGGTTTTGTTACGTGATTTTGAATGTTATCATTTACGTAAGTAAATACCGTTTGGTGATTTACCTAAAAAGAGTAATTTTTTTAGGTATTTATTTTTATATTATTATATATTTATTTTTTGTAATAATCAAATTATACTAACTTTCATGTAGCATTCGAATGTGTATTAACTTATTCTATAATGAACTGTAAACCTAAAGTTTAACCTTCTTTAGGAACATTAACTCAATACATAAAAAAACACAACACACACGAATAACAACACACACACACACATACATCAGAACATACACACATCATTACATTAAAAAACTTACACTATGCAAAACGCAACCACTAGATATAGGCATACATCAGGAGAAACGGCAGCGAAAACCCACCATATGAGAAGATGACCGAATGACCGTGAGAGCCGATAAATTCTTCTGAATGCATGAAACACAGAACAGGTCAATGTAGCAAATCTTACACGAATTCATGACCAGCATTGATTTCAGTTGTAATGAGGCACACCTCATTAGCATAGCATCGAGCTTATAATATTCTGACTGCTGGAACTCCAGCCTCTAGGAAAGGAAATTGGCCATAATCCACCGAGCCCAGTGCGGTTTGCAATGAGGATGATGATGACATTTTAGATCCATGACATGCGATCTCGTTCTACGTACAAATCAGGAGTGGTCAATATGTGCGTCGGTCTAATGTAGTTCCTGGTAGTGGTCCGGACCAAGCCGAGTCGTCGACCGCGCACACTATTCCCGCGCTCCTCAAGGAGTAGTCAGCAAATGTAGAGGCCCAACTGTGGGGCCAAAGCCTACTGGGGCCCGAGCCAGTTTCTGAAAGGAAGGTCCGACCCCGGTATGAGGGTTAAGAAAGAATGGGGTGGGTCGTTTAGTCAGTAAGAGTCTGACACTGTTTCCCGCTCTACCTAAGGACGGGATTCGTCATTAGCAGTTTTTCCCACCACAAAAAAGGTTAATTATGACATTCTGTTTCAATATTACCATCCATCTCTACTGTACCCTCACCAGTATTTAACGCTAAACTTGACTGAAGACAACAGGTAACTTGTTTCCGCCCTAAGTTTTAATAAGAAAACATACTGATGATCGCTCCGCTAAAGGGAGAACTTTCTGAATAGGTTGTTGTCTTGCTTACGATCTTATCAAATACTGTGAAAACTTCGCTCTGTTCCGCCGTTGTAAAGTCAGGCCTACCGTATAACAAAAGAAAGTTAATCGTAGAGTTCTGTTTGTTTTATTATCAACTTGAAGTAGGTTTTGATTGCGGCTTTACTTGTATGGAATTAGTACTTCCCCTGTTTATTAATTAATAACGCACATGTGGTAATTCAAGATCCTTCTGTCTTGGTGTCTACTTTATATTCAAAATGTTCAATTGTTGAAGTGAATGAGTAACAAACATACACACAAATGTTTACTAACTGACTGCTACATTAGTAATGTTTTTTTAGAGAAATGATTGATAATTCTTATTTCAAATTTATAAACAGCATGTATCATACTAATCTTAAGGCCAATTCCACCAATGAAATTCAATGCGATCTGCATATCTAAACCTCGTTCAAAAGCTGTCAATGTCATCATTGTTATAGAATATCGAACCTGACAGCCATTGAATTCGGTTCAGATATGTTGATAATATCTAGTATAATTGGTGAAATCCATCCACAATTTCGTATTACATATGTACATACATGGTACATACATTCTAACCCGTTTTTTGTTTTCCCTTTGCAACTTTATTTTCAGGTTTATAGCTCGCCATATTTTAACCGTTTGACCTAAGTATGACCATAAACTCTCAAACATTATTGCGTTTTGTAGGTTAAAAGAGAGCGGAAAAAATGTCATAAATTAATAAAAAAGGGTCTCCTCGTAATTACTTTACCGTCGAATGGCCTGGACACGTACCTGCAACAAGATTAACATACATAATTATTAACACAGAAGTCCCGTACATAATGCGACTGGATTAACATAGCGGGGGTTAAATTTAAACGCTTTTTGACATTCTCAGCTGCCGAGTTTAACTTAAACAAAGCTCTTGTTTTAAGCAAATTACAAATATACAGCAAATTTTATTTAGATATAATTTGTTACGAATCTATTAAATATCGAACCGGTTTGATTCAGAAAACTCTCGTTTTCTTTAATAATTATGTAATTTTATAGTAAAATGCAAAACTAATCCCCAATCAACCGCAAACCATGACAAAAATTCAGTAAACATAAACTTTCTAAATGGCAACATTAACTTTAGATTAAAATCTTAACAAAACGTTACTCGGCCAAAATGTATAAAACATCCATTAGATCTTAATCAACTGATTAATTGAACTCAGGCTCAACTATAAACTGTGTTTTAATACTTCCTTAAACTTAAACGAGCATCAAAATTTGGTGTAATTGACGGCCAAAACTTGTGTCTAATTAGTGAATAATTTATCGACGCGTACTAAATTTAAGTTTTAATGTATATTTTAGTAAGTTTGAGTAACGTCTGGGTGTAATGAGACTTAGATTGTGTTTGACTTAGTTGTTAGCACTTTGATGTTTGAGTCTTGACATTCAAACCGTGGAACTTGGCGTATTATAGTGCCTTTTAGTTATGGTAATAAGTTAGTATACACACGGTTTCACTTGTGAGCGATTTTCTTTTGAGTTAACGGACTGGAAAATTAAGTTGATATGAAGCATATTTTTTCGATTATCTTTCCTTTATACTCGACTACTTCAGAAGAAAGAGTAATGTTTATGATTGTCATCTACATAACTTTCAAGAAGAAAGAATCAAATTGCTTAAACCTGAAATTGACTTAGAATTACCACCATCAACTTCATCAGACAGCTTGATAAGAAAAACTTTTTAGTTCGGTTTTATTTCTAGGCGTGAAGTCATCGATGATGACTGATTAATGATTTTACCGCTCCAGGGTGAATCGAGAAGACCTATCAGACTTTTATTGACTAAAACCCAACTATGTGCTTTAGTTGTCCTTGGTATTAAGAGTAATTTATTCAAAATTTCCCGCGGCCCTAATGGGTAAAATACACATACATAGGTATGTAAATTCACAATCCTCTACCACACAACAGTTTTCTACAAACCATAATTATTCCAACCACAGAAACAGTACTCAAAGGTCTATATCGGTCGACCACTAATTAGCAACCGTACTCTTCCATGACACAGCAAGTTCTCAACAATTAAATCAACTCCCGTATCCCACCGTCTTTGTTTAACTAATTAATGCCATAAAACTTAATCATGATCACCAGGGCTTTAACCAAACAATGTTTAATGTACCAGCAGCATTAATAAATATTGTAAAGGATACAATGACAAGAGTAATAGAAGTTTATGACACTTTAAGATCAATGTACGTCCTTTTTTCCTCAACAATTCTTTCCTGTTGTTAATTGTATTAATTTATGACCACACTGGGTGGCAATTGATTGTTAAGTGGATCTTAAAATAGGACATTTAAATTTAGATGTGTGTGATGCATCACATGTCATACATATATCATGTTATATATGTGCAATGCCTTTAGAAAGTACTCGTGGCTTAGTTATGACTTTTACGAGACAGATTAATTTCAGGATGAACTTTGAAAGTTTTAACGATATTCCATAACTCTAACTCCAAACCAAGTAGAGTTTGTGGTATGCGTACTAGACAACTTACAGACATACAATATATTTCTGAATTCTAAATTCTAATATATTATTTAATCATACTAAATACTGCATCTAAAGAGTTATGAAGAGGGTTATGTTAGGGGTTTCCTTTTATGATCGGACCAGGGATAGGGAACCACGTGAAAACCAGAAAAATTGGCCAAACTTGTAGAATAGAATAAATCCTTCATTGCACACCAAAATAATAACAATTACACAGAAAGTTATATGAAACAGTGCTATGGGACAATACGCTAAACACATTGCTCGCATGATGGTCGATGGAGCCGAAAGGTAATGAAACAGCATAATACAGCGTTGGAGGATCGCAAGGACTGATGACCTGGTAAGGCCATGGGAAACCTATGGACCTATCGGGCAGTTAGTTTATTAAAAGCCAATTCACTCTAGCCTAAAAGACATCTAAATTATAAACGGATGGGAAGACCGCAGCAAGCAAATTGTTCCAGTACTCGATGTGCGAGGAATGAATGATGAAGCGAAAAGCAACAAACGATCAATATGACCGCAGTTTCTTACATAGCTAAAATGTTCTTACTTTATTTTTCATAAATACTTAAAACCCAAGTGAACGCCGGCGTTCGCACACCATTATCTTTCTATTATGTCTCTGATTACGGTATTCGAAAGAATAATGACACAATATCCTCAATTCCCATTTAAGAATATCAAGGCATCGTAAGCATAACAGACAGTGTCTGTAGCGAAGCCTGCTTGTCGAACATCATCATCCTACCCTTATCCCATTTTACTTGGGGTCGGTGCAACATGTTCTTTTCTTCCACTCTGTCCTGCTTGTCGAACATAATGACCGTAAATGTGTTACTTTTTACAAACAATTTGACCATCGTTCCATACATAACTAAACATGTTCTTACTTTTTTTACTCTTGAGTCCTGAATTTCTTTCTATCATGTCTCTTATTTCGGTAATAGAAATGTTAATGGCACAATATCCTCAAATCCCATTTGAGAAGCAAAGCAGAGAGGTACCGGGATTTGGTTTAGGTACTTGCTTCCTACATAATAATTTGTGTTGGCGTGTATCATTACCTACATTGTCTGTGGTGAAGCTTGCTTGTCGAACATAATGACGTACGGATCTCTTTGGTACGCCACGCGCCGCTCGGTAGTAATTGATTTGTAACATGACTGGTGTACTTGTACTTATATATATATACATGTATATGTAATCCACTGTTCTCGTGCTTCGGGAGGTTCTTAGGTTATAAATTGTCTTGAAAAGAAATAGGTAGCTCGCCTTCTGGCCGTCCAATAAGCATCCGGACCAAACCCACATTGTTGACGAAGCATAGTGTCGTAGGAGTCCAGTAGGGCCAATGCTTGCTAGGGCCATGGGAAATTTCTTCAAAGGAAATACATTGGCGTAAAATGCAAATGTCATTTGAAGGACTCAGGTGTGATTTTAGCCAGTTAAAGTTTGACAAGCCCTGGAAGCTGCAGTCATAGAAAGAAACAAAGAAAAATAATTTATTCGGTACAGCATAAGGCACAAACACAATAGTTCTGTAACACGTAAAAAAAGGACACAAAAAATAATAATAATTAAGTTGTATGCCTCATGACTGTACTAAAATAGGTTCAGTTCAGCATGAATACCTGACAACTAGTGCCTAACGCTGGTTTTCAACTGACCTGTGGATCATAGGATAATTTCCTAGCTCAAAAAACCTAAACATGGTCCGAAAAACTTCATGATATTAAGAAGAAGAAGAATATAAACATTGCTAAGAGTGACATACACAAAACCACTTTATCGCACCAAGCCCGCGTGCCTGAGGAAGCCCAGCAGGGTCGAAGCCTCTTGGGGCCAAGAGTTGAGGCGAAAGCGTATTACCAGGGCCCTGGGATCGAGGCAAGGAAGGAACGGGGTAAGTTGTTTAGTCAGTAAGTGTTTGACACTGTTTCCTGCTCCGCCCAAGGGCATTGGATGATTCACCACAAAAATAAAACCAAGCCCGCATGTAGGATCATGGTTTATGCCTCTCTCAGGGAAGAAACTCGAGTCTCAGGAGTGGAAACATGACTATGTTTCTCTTTTGCACACAATTTTTGCAATACGTAAACAATTAAACTTTCTTCTTTTCGCTATATTAGCGGCACCACACTAAAAGCCCTCCATTCACAGCTCGCAAACTTGAACGTATAACTGACCAACCTGTTTATTGTACTCATTATGCATAAAAATTTAAGTCTACCCACACTAAAATTATCTCAATTTATGTTTCGTCTGGTTGCGTGTTCACAAACAAAGGAATTATTTCAAAAGTGGGTAGTTGAAGCTCATTTAGGAACATCACTAAATTAATATACGCATTAACTACCCACTTTTGTATATTTTGTACGTCACTTGGAAGGATTCAAGGACAATTCCCTCCTTGAAAAGTTACTTAGCTAAATGTCAACGTTTTCTCATAAATTAAATATGTATTTTATGTATACAGGTAAAACATAAAGTTTCAACCATCAATTTTTGGTAGCTTTACTCCAAGGTTATTGAAATAAACAGCCATCGTAAACACTGATAAGGGTAGGTGTAAAAGTGTCAATTTTACGACATAAAACATTTGCGGTTCCGTTAATACAGCTATAAATGATATAATACAAGTTACAACGTATAAAATTGAAAATGGAGGCATGTTTTAAGATAAAAAAGAACATGAAATGGAATCTATTTTTCTTATAGGTGCACTTCTAAGAGATAAAGATGAATTCAAAAACGCTATGAAGGCTGACTCTTGTAAATCTCTGACAATATTTCAAATATATTCTCCTGAGCTTTAAACCTACAACGAGTTCTTAATGCAACCCATTTGACGACCTCAAAATGATAAAGGAATATTTTTAGGTAGGTCAAAAAGTAACACGGACATACATCATACAAACTTTCGTATTTATGATAATAGTGTGGTGAGATATAAATTTACATTTTTAGACTAAGTACAATCAGTTTTATTGAAAGTAAGTAATATTTTTTGTTCTAAAATATTAGATACCTTTATTGTTAAAAAAACTTTATTACTTTAAGGCTTTACAACTTCTCTCCAATCTCATAAACAGTACCTACAAGAACATTTTATTTATTCAAGCCCAATATGTGTTTCAATTTTCAGGTCACAGTTTTACAAACCGAAGAAAATAAAAGGCAAGCGATCGGTTTCGAAAGCAATGTACACGTTGCACCGCACGCTCTTGAGAGAAATGTTCCTTAAAATTTATGAGATTTCATGTTTTAAAGAAATCTTAGCGCAGACAAACAAAAAGTCAGGCCACTTGACCGGATCGGTCGTCTCCGATGTTGCTGGGGGCGTCCTGAGACCATAAAAAACAAAGCACTTTGGACCGCAGCCAGCCATCTCCCGCTTCTGAATCAACCTCATTGAAAAGAAGCGTTTAAAGCTAAAGTAAGAGCACTCGAATTCATTTCGTGAAAATGTTTAAATCTCCTTCCTCCTTTGTAAAATGTTCTGGTTCGGATGAGTTTTAAAATAAAAGTTTGTTATAGAATTTAATTAATTAAAATTAGAGAGTTCGTTAATATTCGAAATTGCTGTACGTACTGTTAAATACTTGTTTTGTACTTTTTGTTTTTTAGTAGGCTAAGATCTTTTGAAGGGTGAATAAAAAACGTACAATTTCCACGATAACAATGATGAAAAATTTATAAATGCATGGCGAGAACCTTCCTAAAAGAAAATACAAAAGGGGAATGGAATCGATAAATAAAATTTCGCACGGTTCAAAAACGGAGTCGCCCAATCGGCGACGTCTCGCGCCACCCGGCCGAGACGTTCGTAAGCAATAAACAATCTGCCGTATCCTTCATCGGTTCCGCATCGCTACCACATCGTCGGGTAGTTTTTAGGTCGGCACGGTCGTTGAACGACCCCCACGATCATGGATTCCTTCACATGCGACAAATCTTTCCACATTCTTATATCTGAAAATAACACAATTATGTACCACGATATGGAAAGGATCCCGGTCAAGTGGCATTCCTTTTTTGTGCTAAAAGCCTCGGTGTCGAAATGACAATGGTAGCGCAGATGTAATTCACGTTCCATCTTCGAAATAATTCGCCACAGACGCTCTACATTCCGTCACTCGCTCCTACACGAGGATTTATTTAAAAAGGTTGCAAGCCGCGAGGAATTTCATAGCGGTTTTAATTTTATTTAAAGCCGAGCATAGTGGAGGTGGCTGAGATTGCCTGCTCCTACCAGATACCTGAGCTTAAAATAGAAATACGGCCGCGGGATAAAGCTGTACATTTCATAGTCCACCTCAACTTGTTTCATTGTAACCTTTGTGTAGAATTAAAACTAGTTTTCTCTCACATAAAATTCCTGTTAAACAAAAGTGGAAATAAATCATGAGTAACCGTGTTAGAATTAATTAAGCAACTAAGTACTCGTACGCAAGAAGAGACACAATCAAGCCTTTCTTTAACGGGATTTGCAGTGAGCCGATGCAAGTCAATGCTATCTCCGATTACAAAATGATCCACATCTTGAGATGCACTTGAAATACGATCAGTTCTACCACCGAGATACTTTTAGACAGTATTTGATTCAATCTGGGTAGGGTGCAAGAATAATGAATTTCAATGCTCATCCGTGCGCGTTTGATAGAATATGGATTAATGAGGTTTGAATACGAGGAAGCAAAACAAAGGGGCCTCGATATAGATGCACATAATAATTGATGGTGGAAATTGTTACGGCTTGAGCATAGCGGTCTCGCGTCGAGGTATTTAGTGATGGTATTTATTATGACGACACATGAAGCATTATAATGGCGTAGCAATGCTCAGCGAGGGGTTGGTGACCGCACGACGTCGGTGCGTCGCCCACTCTTATTAGAGATGCAGTGTAATTGTTACGATGAACCTTATGCGACAGTCTTGCGAGCAGAAAAAAACATGTTAGTGACAGCGGGCTCTGAAATTCGACTTCCCTGCTGAGTGCAGTCCCTCTATAGAGCAGGAACAATGACGATCGCTCCTGAGACCCGCTATACGTCACGCACGCTATTGTTCTGTCCGTCTTTTGTTTTTTCTTTGTTATGCAATTTGGCGGTTGGTAGGGAAGCTCAGAGCAAAATAGGCGTGAAGCTGCTGCATATTTTAGGAACAGTAAATGACTCTATTCAAGTTATTAATTGACTTTACGGTAAAATTATGTCCGTAGGCGTAGAAGAAATGAGCACTACCCACCATAAATTGTAGAGGTTTTAACGGCCCAATTAATATCTACTCTCCTCTCCAGCTGTGCGCTTGGTTTCCATGGTGAAATTAAAGACACGTTTTTTTTACAGTAGTTAGTGACCCTGACTGCTATGCCGGAGGTCGTGTGTTTGATTCCCACCCAGATCAAATGTTTATGTGATAAGTGCGATCATTAGTTCAGTCTGGATATCATTTCCTATTTTCCTATGTCCAACAGTGGACGACTTTCGGCTGAAATGATGATGTGTGTATTTAGAAATATACAAGTATGTTTATCAGTTGTTTAGTACTCATATCACAAACTCTGCTTAACTTGGGACTAGACGGCATTTTGTGAGAGTCGTGGCATAAAAATATAAATTATACATCTCAGACCAAAACGCACATAAATCTAAATATAATTCGACATCGAAACGATGTTCATTTCCTAAAAAAAGAAAGAAAGCATAATGCATATGTAATGGCAGAGTACAGAGTCACAACAGCTAAAAGAATTTGACTAAATGTGTCACAACAAGGGCACGACAATAGGAAACTACTAAAATACAATTGTATTGCGTATCTTCAATCAACATGGGAGTTCTCCCGACCCCGGCGGGAAGCGCTTACCCCGCGTCACCTCACACAAAAGGTTAAATAAGTCGGAACGAGTACCCAGCTTTATAAAAAGTCGAGCACGCGACCAGTCCCGAACTTCGCACAGGTATATTATATAACACAATAGCTTATACAAATACAAATGTCGCTTACTTCCTTCCCGAGCTGCGCGAGGGAAAATTATGTTTTCAGATATTTATGCGAACGCTTTCATTCAAGTAAATAAGCAAGAAAGTAAGCTAACTTGGTAAATTGCTTCACGTTCCTAGTTTAAGTTTTATTTCAATGGAGTTGGTTATTTAGAGGGCTGAATTTTCTTTGGTATGTAGAGTTATTTATTGCTGACGGTTTTTACTGGGATAAATTGAGTTTCGCCACACGTTAAGTTTAGTGTAGTGTGTGTGTGTGTGTGTGTTTTTTTTATAATGATGGAATGTTCAAGGTTCTTTAATAGTGTGTGCTGTGGAAACCAGCGTCAGGCACTAGTCGCAAGCGCACTGAAATACATTACATACCTATATTTTGTTTATGAGCCGTATTTGTGCCTGGGACTGGCCTGTCAGCATAGTAGTTAGTGACCCTGACTGCTGTTCTGTGTCTGGGTGTAATTTATCTATAATATGTATGTATTTAGAAATATATATATATAGTATGTTTATCAGTTGTCTAGTACCCATAATACAAGCTCTGCTTAGCTAGAAACTAGACGGCGTTGTGTGATGGTTGTTGAATATTATGAATATTATTATTTTATTTTTAGGGTTTCGTACCTCAAATGGAAACAAACGGAACCCTCAATAGATCACATAGTTGTCCATCTGTCTGTCTATCTATTAAGAACCTTTATCTCGGGAACGCATGGTGATATCGAGTTAAAATTAAAACCATATAATATGCAAGTCAGCGGCCTATTGAAGCTGTGAATAAACCAAACCTCTAGTTCTAAAAAAAGATATGGCTGTTTATGTCGCAAAACATATATATTTCGACACTCTCAAAGGTCTCCTGTTGAGAATACCGAAATTTGTATAAAGGAATAAATATGAAAACAGTAAATATTTTATTAGTCACAAAACTTTATTTATTCATATTCCATTAAAAAAGTAATATTCGAAATTGTTTTGGACATAGAGGCTGAATATACAAGGAAACAATGTTTTTTCATCTCATTTTTTTAATTTTGAATAAGTACGTACTCTAATAATTTAGCACTGACCTAAATTGACTTACATAAACTAAAGTATCAAGACGTGAACTGAAAATCTAAACCTTATCTCAAATTAGATTTTTATTTAGGTAGATTGTCAAGGAAAATTCAACCTTATTTCTATATGAGATTCCGACACAAGCCTTCTATATATGTAACAAGCACTTTCTTGCCAACTGATACAATTTCCGTTTGCAAATAAAGCTAATATATTTTTCTCTCTAGACAGCAGGTGGGAACTGGGAAGTTAATGTATCGTGGTAACATAATTACCACAGAACCTTCCTCTTCAGACGCTAAAAGCAAATAATTATAGAACTGAAACCAACTAACAATATTGGAAGAATTTGTAGCAATAGAAACTGTCTGGGTAATTAGCGAAATTGCCTTCATCTACCTACTATCGGAGAACCTTACATTGGTTTTCACCAGACAGGGGTTATAAAAAAAAATTGACCGATATAAATTAGTAAACCTCTTTGTTTTTTCTTCCAAGACAGTCCCGAAACCATAAAAAATAGTTAGAAAACCGCATCTCACAATCACGAAACTAATGCTCTGCCTCATAATTCATAAAAATAAGCGGCAATTTAAAAAGCTATTCCAAGTAAGGAATGTCTAATAACACCCGTTCGAGGAGTTTTTTCAAGAAATTTCGAGAACACGTTTTGGCATTATTTCCTCCTGTTGGAAACGAAGCTACGTGCTTTAATAATTGCAAGCAAACTCCTCCAAATTTGGGGAAGGCGACAGTTGGCAAGCGGACATCGTTAAACCCTTCTTATAACACTTCGATAACTCGCAAACTTCACAATAAAAAGTTTAATGTAGCATACATTTAAACGACACATAAATATTGCATAATATTAAATTAATTTACGACTAATAAAGCAGTTATACATGCATATATTAATGCATGACTCAGACCAAATTAATAAAACACTTCCTACTCGTTAAAATTAAACTATAACGGAAAATTAACATTTTAATGGCAACTCTAGTGATTCAGTTCAAGCTTTTGATGTTAATTTTTTTTAATATTTGCAACACTGATCCGCTAGGGTTAAACACCTCGTTTTGGCACAGAGCGAATAAAAACAAAAGAACGAATTCGAATAATTTATGCTCTACATAATAAGTGACAATTGGGCTTGCAGTTTGAAATAATAAAGCAGCTCGTTTAGATAACAGTGTTAAGCCACAAAATGCGGTCGTGTCGCATTTGTAATTGTACCAATTAGCAGAATGTCTACGTTAATTTAAAAGCTGGGCTGAACTTAGAATCACTGGGAGAAGAAACATTAGCCCTTTAGGATCCTTTATTCACTGTTTATGGCTAAACACATTTATTTATAAACAAAGTTTTAATTCTGTACATTTATTTAACTATTTACTCGGCTGAAGTCACTTTAATAAGTATACCCAAGAATGTCCTCAAAAAATGAGAATAAAAAATCAAAATTAGCCTCGAGGAAGTATGTAATATAATTTTCTCAGAGAAAAATCTTTTTGATTTTCGTCACTGGCAGCTTACATAGGACACTTCGTTAGAATCGTCAAATAGTTACTTTTATCATTTGGATTCTGATTTAATAAACTGATTCAATATTGAATGGGTTTGCGAAATGTCGTTTCGCTTTAATCATAAATTCGCTCGCTCCCAAAATTGATGAAAAAAAACCGTGATGCGAATTTTCAATTAAAATCGGATAACAAACTCGTTTATTCATTTTCCATATGCGAGATGTGTAGGATTATCCGTATTTCGCAAATACTTTGAGTGCATTTTAATATATTTTTTCAGTCAAGCTGAACTGTGTCCTCTTTTTTCGACGTTTCCATACTTTTTAATTTTCCGGTCACATAATAATTCGTTTGTTTTGGTTCGCCCGTGTAAAAGTAGAAAACCGTGTGTCAAACTTCTATTTTTTTTCTATAGCACTAAAAAGAAAGTAAAGTTTTTTACTTTGTAGATTGTCGACTTGCTAAACGCTTGGTGCATACAGACATACTGTATAGCAAGCAATTAATAAATAAATCAGTTAAACAATTTCAGCGTGAAGGAGTAACAAATATGAACACACAGACATGTTCTCCTTTATCTGAATAGACAGATAATATATTCTTTATTGAACACCAAAAATAAAATTACCACAAAAGCGAAAAATAAAATAAAACTTATCACAATTTTAAAATCTATTTAAAAACTTTCTTGCACATCCTACACCACATAACTCGAAGTCCAGACAGATTAATTCTGACGTCATACTAACCAGTCGCTATTCAAATAACGAACACAACCAACCAGCTGAATGCAACATGCAACGAATGTTCTCCCACTAATATTTAACCTTAATCAACGTACCACTTCCTTCATGAGGTTGGAACCCTAATTGTCCCCTTTGTTTATTTAAAAGTAATGTGATACGTCACTGGGACCCCGCCGGATACGATATGCGTTAACATCAATAAAAGTTGCCCAAATAATGCCAGACAGACACCTACCGACTGAGTCACTGCGATGCACGCCAGTGTAACGTGTGAAATGTCACGCTAGTGTGACTCTGGCTGAGAATGAGTCTGATTTGATGAACGGATGTGTAATTTCTTCAGAGATAGTTTAAGTGCTTTTATACACGGAAGCAAAGATTCTTATGTACACGATACGTTTCTTGTAACTATAGTGTAACTTCTATATCCGCTTTGATGAATCGATTTTCAAACTTTGTTTGTACTACCACCCAGGCATAAGTGTCGTATGAAGTTAGATTCTTTTTTCTTTAATAAATAATAACCTCTTTTCTCAGAAAAGGTAAAGAACGTCAAACATTGTCAATAGGGCTAGTACAAAACTTATTTTCCAAATATTTGTATGACCTACAGAAATATCTTTCAAATATTGATTTCTTTGTATGTGTCTGTGATTGTACCCACAATAACATAGTCATAAGTTTTATTTACTAACGATACCTAAACTGTATTTACTTTATATATGTTAGTCTATAAGGCTCTATGTATATCTATGGGCCAAGATGCCTGAAAATAAATGAGTTATTATTATTAATACAGGAGTAATTCCTAGTGTTAGGCTTTTTTTAACGGCAAGGAAGGCATACAAGCATTTTTTTTTTTTCAGAGAAGTACTGCAAAATTATATGCATTACGTACAAAGTTCAACTTCAAAATTCAAACAACTCTAAGTTTTAAAGCTTTCAGCCCAGAACAAAGATGTTCGTCGTTTAAAACCGAGATAGTGTAATTTAAAACTCTACTTACTGACGACTAAGAAGAACGAACTGAATTTAAGGAAACGTCTGTTGTAAAACGGCTGGATAGTTAAATTGTCTGCAGATGAGTTTCATTCAAAGCTTGGAAGACTACATACTTCTAAAATAAGACAAAGTCTATTGATGTAGCGAACAGATCACTAATTACTAAGATTGTGTTACTAGGACCAATTAAACTAAGTTTTAAGTAAACAATCGTTAACAACGAGAGCGTCAAATTTGGTCTGCCTGTCGGCATTTTTATAGGCGCTTAGCAAACATATCTTACAGTACTGTTAAAGTTTCAGGAACTTGCCTCCCCCAGGACGTTCCTAATTGCGGTACCTCGTTGAAACGCCGTAAACAACCGCTTGATGACACATTAAGCACGCCTCAGTTTTACTTAAAAACGTATTAAATTTTATGAGTACTAATGGAGTAAATAAGTTTTTATTAGACGCTGCGCTTCAAAAGACTGAAGCAAATAAAAATTTTAAAACACAGTAAGTATCTGTATAACGCACGCTCAGTGTCTATATAACGCTATCTTTTTTTTTCTTTTGTGATTTTTTTACGATTAATTATTATTAGATTAGATTATCATTATTTTTTTGTTAGCTTCTTCTATAATTTTATTTTGACATCATCAATGGTTAAAAATTATTTAATAAAAACGTAAGTATTTTTATGTCATCACTTGTTGACATTTATTGTTTGACAGTTATGTCGCTGAGACATCAATAATAACAATAATTAAAAGTTGTTGAAACAAACTATCACAACTGAATTCCATCCATATTTACGTGGTCTATGCAGTAGACATGGTTTTTAAATTAATGGAGGGAAGAGGAGAGGGAAGCAAGTATGACATAACGACAGATTTATGACATAACGACATGATATGATAGGAATTGGCGCCAATTTTTTTGTGCATTAACTAAACTTATTTTATACAGTCACTTTCTCTTAGTAACTTATAAAGAAGATAGAACATTAATATTATCCGAAATCGTATGAAATTCTGACTAGAATAGTCAGAATTTCGTATGTCATACAATTTCAGTCATGATTTCGGGCAGTTGATGAATACAAAAAAGTGTATCGCGTAAACTAATTTGATAGAAGGAAAATTAACGCTTTATTTTTCTATTTTTAACGAAAAGTAAAAGGGAAGAATAGTCTAAAACAAGTTTAGTTGATGTATAAGAGAATTAACACCAACTTTCGAATAAGTAATAATTAGAGACAGAATATTGAAAAACAATAAGTGCGCGGACACCGGTGTCCTCTTGGAACTTAATGAACTATTTTTTTTATTGATTATAGGTTCGCGCTTGACCGCAATCTCACCTAATGGAAAGCGAAGATGCGGTCGACGATGGAGCATGTTTAACCTAGAAGTAATCTATTCACTCTTGACTTAATGATTCCCGCATTGTAGTCATCAATAATAAACTTAAGCAATTTGCTAAACATTGACAAACGTTTAACTTGATTCTAATAAAATCCAATTATAGGGAGCACAAGAGACCAAGGACAAAGAATAAGTACGCAAGTACCGTTTCAACAATATTGCCGTAATTACTCAACGATTACAAGCAGCCGTTACTACACCAACAAAAACTGTATGAATGAAGCTGAAACCTAGTTTTTGTGGCGCCACTGGTTTTTTCAAGGCTCTACTAGGAATTTGTGTTACATTATCGACTTTCACGCTTACTATAAAACTGTCAGTTGGTTTTTGCTGTAGGTTCTATTTCAAATTGAACTTCTCTTTTTTACAATATTCATGATCTTAGTCAATATCTTCTGTGTTTGCAGTTTTCTTGTTTTTTTTTTTTAATAATATAGACTAGCATCGACTTATATCTTAGCGATAGACAAGCACGTTCACTGAAACTATTTGTCGTGGAAATACTGAAACGTTAATAGCTAGCTGCAGCACTTCATTGGCATTGTCGTCTACCAAAAGTTTTTATTAAACTTACATTGCTAATACGTCAAAACTGCACTAATATCATCAATGTAAAAACGTATGCCATGCAGATCACTTCATCATCATCAGCCTTTTTAATGATCCCACCGATGGGATACAGGCCGCCTCTCTGGGAGAGGGAATGGGCCATATTCCACCACACAGGCCCAGTGCGGATTGGTGGATGTCACATGTCTTCGAATTTATGGTTGACAATTTTTTCAGGATATTTTCCTGGTAACGAATAATACAGCAAATTATTTATCTGTTTCCATCCCGCGTGGTAGATCACGGCCTGTTCTATTATTTCTTTGTGTGTTACATTACAGAAGTCTGAATCCAGCTCTAGTTTTTACGGTTTCGACAAATGTGGTCGTATGTGTGTTAAAAGGCAAGACTTTTATACATGCCATAGTTTTGCGATTCCGACCCTACTATTCGTTCGTGGACAATGCACATACAATAGAGGAATATTCAAATGAATATCACATGGTCTTATTTGCTGTTAAATTCTAATAACTATTGTTAGTCATAAAAATGTAAATCCGAATGGTGTGTCCAATGTGGACTCGCGAGTGCATTCCGGACTAAATGCAAAACTGACGTTAATTTGTAAAATTTAAACACTTGTTTTATTCACTGCTGTATTTCAAGCGTGAACATCGTAGTTAATATATTTAATGATGATATACGGTTTTACATACAAATGCATTTCATTTAGATTTATGGACTATTATTTTCAGCTAGACTCCGGCATTAATTTTAGCTATATGAATATTCAGCATAAAACGTTTTCATAACTTATAGTAATTGCATTTTCTTTTACAACATTCATTTGCATGAAAATTTATTGGTTAGATTTGTTCCGGTGAGAAACAGCGTCGCCAAATCATAGAATACATTGACTAGTATATAATATACTAATCTATATATATAAAAATCAATACCACTTTTCGTTCTTATTTCATAACTCAAGAACGGGCTCACATATCCAAACTAAATGTGTAGGCTTTGTTCGGACTATTTAGTAGATGCTTCATTGCAAGTTTGCACAAAATCGGACGAGCGGGTCTTCATTTACCCATTTTTCTGTTGGCGGGAGCGAAGCCGCGGGCAAAAACCGCGGCTTCGCTCCCGCCAACACCACGCCAACACAAACAAAACGCCACACACAAAAAAAGAGTTACATATATTCCTGTTTCTTACAACGCTATTATGTGCAATTACATCACATACAAATGCAAGGGAACCAAAACAAAAGACCATCGAGCATGACGGACATTTTTATCGAATAAAAAGAAAAATGATAATTTCACCGCGAAAGGGGTCTCAGTGAATGAGTTAGACTACGAGCAATTGAACACATTAATTTTAATAAAGGACAAAGACAAGTGGGCCCATTAATATTTATGACGGCTGACAACCCTCTTATCACGGCTGCGACTAACCTTCATTGTTGTAAGACTAATTACCTTTAGCTAACAGAACGAACTCTGACTTGATTGAAAAGGGAAGCAGCTTTCCACCTGTCACACTACCTTGTTTGAAACTTTTTGACACAGGGCTCTATGTTCAGCCGGCTGTTCATGCTTGTGAAGTATTACCAAAACTCATCTCAATAATTTAACGAACTGCTTTGAACTAATAATATCGTTTAAGAAAATACGTAAGAAAGATAATCGTTTTCTTCATAATGACGCTGAGGAAAATAGAATGTAAGCTATTACCAAGTTAGTTTCAACATAAATGGTCGTCAAACGCAGACTCAACGATCATGTCAAGTGAGCGAACTCATAAGTGTAACGACTTTATCGCATCATCAAATGACTCGACCAAGTTATAACCCTTCCAATGTAACCTACTTACAGAGTTCCAGACTACGTAAGTACTTATGACCACTCGAGGAAACTTCTGGAAACCTGCTGGAAACGGTGGGTCATTACCCGGGCATTAAGCATCGGGGTAAGCCGGGTCGAGTGGCTATCAGTTGGCAAGCGGCCAAAGTAGCATTCATTCGATGACGTCACAGTCGTAAAGGCGAGCCAGCGCCACCAAAACCACTGAAACTGCTAATAAAATGCCTAAGCACTCGACCACACGATGCGAGACATATAAGTTGGGCATGAAAATAATGTGGTCAACCGTCCCAGTTTCCTTACGAGATAATGTCCTGTTTTATTGCATTTTCCCCATATGGCGTATTTTTTGAGGAAACATAGAATAAATGGAAATCAGTACTTGTTGCTTGTCTCTTTGCCAAAGAAAATGAGTGTAATGAAAATGGAACATTTTAACAATTTCACGACATTCTATACTTCGAAAGTTATGTTAAGACAAGTTAAGATGAATGATTGCATAAATCAAAAACAATATTTTTGCGTTCCCACAGTAAACATAATAGAATCGAGGAATAATAAAGCAAGATTGAGACATACACATTTCGAAAAAAAATGTAGATAGACAGATAATATATACAAATGGAAAATACTTAGCAGCCTCTAAACGAGCAAATGTAGACGTCTAAGAAAAAATCTCACGATACGTATTCATATTGTGGGATAGTAACATATGGCGCATCTCTTACAATTTCACTCAGGCAGATAAATATTTCGATATGTTTAGTAAATATACGAGGTAAATAAACGTTCAAAGAGGCCTGACCTTGGACCGGTTTCCTGTTCACCGGTCTCCTTACATAACCTTTGAGTTCCATGTACCGTGGTTAATGTGAAATCCTTTTTGCATTGCCTGCTTCATAAAGCGTAACTTGGAAAGCAACAACAGTTGCTGAATTAGATTTTTTCCTTCAGATAAGATTTGCATGAAATTTTATGATCCTTTCCTGTCCCTATTCGGGATTTCCGACTGATAAAAATGAGGAGTTATGTTTGGGATGTTTCCTGGACGTTAAATGTTCTGTTGGTACTTCAAAATTCCTTCTTTATCACTCCTCAGTTTACAAGCATTTCGTTTTTCATATCATCTGACTGAGTTCATAAATAAAATGCTATTTATAAACCTGAACACTGAACACTAGAAATAATGAAGGACTTTACCACCAGTGGAACAGTATGGGCTAGAAATAAATAAAACTATTAAATAAACACTACAGTGACGATGAAGGATTAATAAGTCCTAACCGTTGAAGTCAAATTTTCTGCTCCAAAAACCGTCAGGGATAATAGCATCAATTGATACGGTAGTTTAATTAAGAAGGGTTTCTACTGTTTAATTTAATGCAGTCCCAACAAAATTTTCGTTTCAGAAATTTTACTAAAAACATGCAGAAACACACATATAAATTATAGGCATTAAAAAGTAATTTGCTCAAAAAACTACAGAACGGTAGTAGCACTTTACCATCATTAGGTAGCTTTCATATCCCAATAATCAACATCTCTAACAAACAAATCATAAAGGAACCAAATACTTATTTATACCAAACAACAACCGAACTCCTTATCAAGATGAAGACGATAGCCACACATATCAAAGTGGAGGCGTTTAATATCGAACATTAAACGGACCCTCTCTTCCTGTTCGCTTAATGTTTCTCCGATTGGTACTCTAACCATGGTTATCACTCCACTTATGATCCAAAATAGCCACATAAAGATACCAATGAATCATTACAGAGAGATAATGTGAAAGTACTTGAATAATTCAGTTTCTGTATCAATGAGAGCGAATTGTTTTATTGGAATGCATTCTCGAGGTATGCGTCGGATTGTGCAGTGTGAAATGTTTCGTTGCTTCATTCTTTTGTGTTGTGAAAAGTTGTACTCTTCAATGATTACGTATCCTTGTCTTGTATTTTTATTTCAGTTGTAGTGATATCAGCTTGCCAATTATGATTGTTATTCTGTTCACAAGTGCTTAGTAACAACGAATGTATGTTTTCGTATTCTAATTGTGTTTCTTCATTCACGGTCCCAAGGATTCTGCATTTTCCGATGAACTTTACTGAATATTTCAAGTGACTTAAGCTATTCCAGGTTTTGTTTCTGAGTCCATTTACATAAGGACGCGACAAGGGAGAAGTTATGATGACCGACTACTGTCTCGAGTCTTCTCGAACTCCAAGTTGCTTGTCTCAAAGTTATCAAGACATAACACTACAAACAAGGCTTGTTTATTAACCGCTGCCTGCCCAACGTTTAGAGAAGGAATGGCTTTCGCATCTTCAAGGAAGTTCATAAATAATTCTCTTTCTACTTTGTTTTGCAAATACATTTTAGGATCATCTGGGATATGTTCCATTCATAAAGCGACCTTTTTGCGGTACGTAAGATTTTATTACGGATCTTCAAGAGGCTTTTTACCTTTGGGTTTACGGAGGCACAATATCATATGAATAAATAACAGCCTCTATACAGTTAAAAGAAGCTGGGAATAGAGAAATTAAGCCTAAAAATAAAAGCATTCCTATGGTATTCTTTACGTGATTAAAGCATATAAGTGCAAGTGAAAACGTCGTAAATACCTTTCGAAAACTGGAGCGTTACTCAGTTTATTAAACTGGCATGCAAGACTTTCATTTTTTGTACCAATATATTACATGAAGATGTCTTATTCTTGACGAAATATGGTAATTAAAGACATGCGAGACGCAGCCCTAACAAGGTGTGAAAAATTGAGACATACGAATACATGAACATTGTTTAAAAAGTAAAGTGAGTTATAACGGCCAGTGTTCACGGGGCGCGGCGGAGATGTGAGGCAGATAGTGAAGATCGCTCGGAATCATTAACATTGTACAATTATACGGTACCACAATGGTGGGAAACAGTTACGAAAACGAAATTCGTGTCTGTGTGTGGGAAGTAAAATGCAAATTATTGCATTTCTCTTGCTCCTTGGCTGGCGCGCGCCCTTTTTTCACGGTGTCTTTTTCTTTTCAGTCGCGCCTCGGCCATAGTTTTTAACAGATGGTACGCTTTATTAACCAATTCAGGAGTTTTTGCATGACAATCTGAATGGAGTAATTTCCTGCTGTGCAGTGTTTGATGGTTTAATTATAAGGCTTTTTAGTTACGGTTTAATGACTAATGTCTGTTAACGCAGAGGACGTATTTGTTTAAAGTCTCGATAACAGAATTCATTTACACATGTATGAAGCATTTCTTGAGAAGTGTTAGGGTCAAGGCACATTTTTGGCAAGAAGTCATGGTAAATGAGCTTTATCTCCACTGCATAAGATGTAAAATACAAAAGCAAATGATTGTATGAGTCTCACAATATCGTGCGAAATCTCGCAAACGTGCTAACGATTGGAATCTGCGACGATGTGCCTTGACCTCTTGAATACTGTGCACTATTTGAATTGGACAATTTAAATAGTGAATTAGAAATTTAAATTATATTGGCTTCTATTTTTATATCCTTTGTTTTAACTACCTATTTAAATATATACACATTAAACAATAAAGTTGTTTTACATGTCATTCTGTGGGGCTGTATTATTACAGTGAAGATATAGTTATCACTTAGAGAATTTAATCCGTAGGATTGAATGTAAATCTACACATAATAGGCAGACAATCGTAGTATAACGTCAGACCGTCCAGTAACCGTCCGGTATGAGCCCAAGTTGTCGACAATGCGCACTGTTCCCATACGCCTCAAGGTATCAGCAAAGCGCAGGGGCTCAGCTTGCCAGATGGCAGGGTCGAGCCTTACTGGGGTCAAGGGTCTACTTCTGAAAGGAAGTTTCGGCCCTAGTATGAAAGGCAAAGAAGAAACAGTCTAGGTTTTTAGTATTTCTAATTCTAACACTATCTCTTGCTATACCTAAGTGCAGGAGTTGTCATTGGATGATTTTTACCCACCGGAAAAAAAACCTTGTATTTCTTGAAATTTGTTAGCAGATTCATAAAACAGTAAATTGGTTACACTTCCCAATTAGACCTGCTTAAGTGATGTTCATGGTAATATTCAAAAATCTTACAAATACCCAAGTAAATATTTGAAGGCTAACTTTCAGTCGAAATAAAGACATTTTTCATGCTTATACACAACATAGTAACATTTGTATGGTAGTCGCGCAGCCGTGTGTATCTACTAACATAGTAACATTTGTATGTTAGTCGCGGAGCCGTGTGTATCTACGAGTGTTGTTGCGTCCAATTTCTATAAAACCATTTGTCACCCGCTGAGTTTACTGACAGAAACACATTTATTCACTTTAATGTTGCCTTTTTGACTGGTGAATGTAATTGCAGTTTCACAGTATTGTATGTAGCTGTTAAGAGTAAGTTTTAACCCCTAGGCAATCTTTCAGGAGGTAAAAGTTCTCATGAATTTTCACCTCCTGAAAGATTGACTGACTGCTATGCCAGAGGTCGCGGGTTCGATTCCCGCACAGAACAAATGTTTGTGTGATGAGCACGATCATTTGTGGCGTGAGCGCCGTTCCCTTATGCGGTCGGCCTCCTCCTTTGCTAGTATTACTACTTCGCAGGAGGCAACCGCCTGCCACTCCTCCTCGCTTCGGACCATGGCCTCGACCAAGGCCTGGCGTTATCAGTAGTCTGGGACTCATAGCACAAGTTCTGCTTAGCTTGGGGCTAGACGGTGTGATAGTTGTCGAATAATATATTATAACTTCTTGAAGTATGGGACGAATACCGAAAACAGTACATCGACTAACTAAATTAAACAAAATGCTATTTAATATTAATAAATTTCCCACGATTTAGGTATTGGTTCTACATTGAAAGTTGATCGTATTGATGAGTTTGTATCGGTTTAAGTCTTCTTCATTAATCTACTTAATTAGCATGATTTGGCGTTTGTCTTCAATCCTTCAAAAGATCTTTTGAATCGTACATTAAATAGGCTTACGAGAAATTACTGAGAAGGAAATTCGCGATTTTAGAACGCAAAAGGCAATAGAAGGACGTAGGTGTAGTTTTAGTCAGTAGGTAAACAGTGAAAAGCTGACATGCAAGTGAAGTCATCAGATGAATAATAAACTCAAAAAAAAAAAACATTTAACATATTTTTGATCGGAAAAAGTTTTGCTCACTTGCCTGTACTTCTGTACATCTGTAGAAGTCTAAGCAGCTCCCTTAAACAAGTTACCTTCGTTTCGTTAATGTCGAACAATATTGAGTTAGCCACGCCCCCATTTACTTTATTTTGACGTCAATGTTCAGACACGTAGTCAGAATAAAGGAATTGAAAGCGTGGCGAGGCATTGAAACGTCGAACGCTTGGAACTCCAAGCGTTCGACGTAAACGAAACGATCATAATTTGTCTAGAGGGGCAGAATTAATGGCGAATTAGCAGAAAAGCGAAAATCCCGATCACGTATAGATATACATATAACTTGTGGCTTCAGACACAAACGTAAACCCGAAACACATAAACCAACACTTAATTAACAATTTTAATTTAATTAAAATACACAGCTACCGATAATTCAAATCTCACCGCCAATAATTTAATTAAGAGAACGAGATAATTTTGTATGCCAAGTGTAGCGATGAAAACCAATAAACGCGTACAAAAATATACGATTAATTGAATTCAACAAATTAACTGAATCGTCAGTACATGGATTTTCTCACTACTTGTTACATTAATTGGATCATCAATTTAACATGGACGTAATTTGTCACTAATAAATAACAATTTGTCGATAGTATACGTACGAACATAATAAAATATGCATAAATCTTTCACGTCCTCTATACTGCTTGTTAAGCGTTAATTATATTTCCTTTACACCATAACTGATACCAACTATTTAATAACCGACATGAAAATGTCAAGAAAATAATATAAACCAATTGGCTAAGTGCGAGTCGCACTCGCGGGCTGGGTTCCGTAAAAATTAAGCCACGAAAACAGTTCGATTCTCGAATTCAATTACGAAGATTTATTTGGATTTTTTTTTGTGATATAACGACAAATTTACTGTTTTCGATTTTTTTTTCATATAGTTGTGCTATGAGACCTAACTTTATGCCAAATTACAGAATTCTAGCTCTGGGGGAAGTACATTATGTATTTTAATTCCCTTGATCCTCAAAACATATATTATAAAAGGACGTGAAACATATAAACGGATGTATTAGTTATCTTTTTTTTTCTTTAACTCAGATATTTGATTTTTTTACAGGTTCAAGGGACCGCAGACTTGATACGCTTTCCCGAGCTTTAGCTCATACCATATATATGTTATATGTTATATATTATGTCATATTTTCGTCTTTCTTATATCTCTATCTTTCCCTAAAGGGAACAATAAAGTAATCCTTTAAGGTTTCCGAACCCGCAAAAAATATCATTTGTTGTATGGAAGCCTGACTAAAATATTTATTTTGTTCTGTTTATAGTATTTGTTGTTATTTAATTTTACAGAAATATATCATATTCTGTGATTGTCAATGTTTGATGTCTGTATGATTTTCATAATTTAACTATCTATCACGGTTCATGAGAAACAGCGTGGTGACAGACAGACAGACGTGCAAACAGCGAAGTTTTAGTAATAGGGTTCCGTTTTACCCTTTGAGTACGGAACCGTAAAAATGTCTTAAAACAAAAACCTTTCGCAAAACTCTGCACTAATTGATTTCACTGTTCGTAACTGCACAACGAAATCAATACAGCTTACCGTAAATTTAAACCATTTTATCTACAAAGTACATTGAAACAGCTTAAGCTAGTCTAGCCGTTTCGCTTTCTGGTCTTACACTAGCGACACCGTTAAACCGTTAAATATCTTTAACGGTCTACCTCACACCCACCGTGCGAAGATGGTGGAGTACTGAATGATAGTATGAACAAAAACTTAATGGGGAATACCAAATTATTTTTAGTTTATGCGAAAGCCAAAAAACGTGTATTTCGGCTTTCGCATATACTACACAAAATTTCATAGCTATATCATGAAAAATCAACAGTTATATTGTTTTTTTTATTTGCTATAAACTAATGCTTGACTGCGATCCCACCTGATGGTAAGCAATGATGCAATTGTTGATGGTGAGGCGCATTAGTTTATTAAAAGCCTATTCACTCTAGCCTAATATATAGGTATTACCTTTGTTATAAATATTACCTAGTTGTTAGTTCAATTACATGGTCACTGGGCCATCTGGGCGACTAAGGGGTTGCTTTGCTAGTTGCGCCTTAGGACCTAATGATCTGACCTGTGTTGTAAATGTTTTAATTAGTGTCGGTGGAATCCAACTTTTTATTTGGGAAAAAATCTAAAAAAATGATTAAAAAAAAAATGTTGGAATCGATTCGAAACCAACTGTACCTATTCAGGTTTGGCATACTTATCAAGTTAAAGGTACTAAAAATAATGTTGTATAAATGGCACGGTGCGAAAAACTAGTATAACGTGTGTATGCAACCCCGTGAGTAGTCAAGGTCCACGGACGCTCGGCGGCCGGCAGCCCAGTCTCACCGACACACTCTGATTGCTTCATTGTACGATAAACCCGTTGTCTTTGATGTTTAAAACGTTGACCAAGCACGCGTACTGACTTACTGAGTCCATCTCTCATAGATCTACTTGAGTATGAGTATGAACTGAGCGTTCCCAACCAGATTCTCTTAACAAAACCGTCAGATGACTATCCGACAAATTTTGTACAATACTATACATTTTCTTCTATATTACACAGGTTTTATTGAGAAAATACTATGTCAGTTGTCACACTATATGATAAACATGATTAGGTTTAAGCACTTGTTTTTGAACGCGGCATCGCTAGTATAGGAAATACTAACGTCATACATAATGTATAATTCGATAATGATTGTGAAAACCCTTAGAGCTTTCTAGCGTCTGTTTTTAGACTTTTCGTGTCAAAAGAGACACAGAGATATTGGTTGTTGAATCTATTCATTTCTTTCTATAAAGTGGAGAATTTTGTCAGCGTATTTATTACTCAGTCCATTCTCTTCGTCTACGATCTCTCATCAGACCAATTGAACAATGAGGTTTTATTTCTCTAAGCCCGTGCTGGCCGTTTCAAACAATTTACGAAGTCATAATATTGCGTGTGACATGTTTACGGTCGTGACATGATTCGCTCTTCGACTACTAAACTCTGAATTGGTTAAGTAATGACGATAGTTTAAACTGTTCTACTGCCTTGTTATGACTACTGTTGGACAACTTCTGGTTTTGTTCAATCGATGAAGAATTTTATGCAGACAAATATTTGTTTTACGCTTATAATGAAGCGTTGACATTTCGTTTAATTAGTCTGGCCTTTTTAATTTTATTTTTTGAGGTGAGAAATTATTAAACATCTTCTCCAGCTTTAAATGGAGCTAGCGAGAGAAGAAGACTTTTGCTGTCAGAACTCACTTGTTTTGTTTTATTGCATTCCAGGGTCAAGGTAAGTAGGGCTTAATAGATTTTTTAGTTAGTAAAAGGCTGACATTATCTTCCACTACACCCAAAGGTGGGGCATGTCATTGGATGATTTACAGTCAGTCAGAAGTCATTCATGTTTCTCCTTTTATATATATAGAAAAAATTAAATTAAAAATTTAAAAAAACCCCCGACTTTATAAAAACCAAATGTAATGAACGGAACGAGATATCCATAAATGATATCAATATATCCATAAAGCGCCATTTTGTAGAGGCAGCCATCTTGGATTTAAAATTTTTCATACCTAATAGTATTTCACTAGTCAAGCCCTTTCATTTGATACCCATATTGATCAAGTTGTAATAAAAAAATGTAAAGCACCATTTTGTAGAAGCAGCCATCTTGTATTTTAAATTTGTCATATCTAATAGTATTCTACTAGTCAAGCCCTTTCATTTGATACCCATATTGATGGAGTTTAAAAAAAATATCGAATCTGTCATTTTGTGGCGGCGGCCATCTTGGAACAATTTTCATCAAACTTACGTAAAAACACTCTCGACATTTTCTACTGTCAAACAAAAAAAACTAAATCAAAATCGGTCCATCCGTTCGGCGGCTAGAGTGGTACAGACAGACACACACACACACACACAGACACGTCAAACTTATAACACCCCGTCGTTTTTGCGTCGGGGGTTAATAATGTGGGAGTTAAAAGGTGACTAATACATATTATTACGAACTTATAAGTACATAGTAGTTCCATTCATCCTAATTGATACTTACCGAGTCGATATCGGTGGAAAGGCGTCGTATCAATCAATTTACCAATAAGTGTTTGTATCAATTATTTATTAATGAGTCACAGTTGTGACGGATGTCCGTCATGTGTAAATGTGAATTACAAATGATGGCCCGGACATTTTATTTATGTTCAGTAGCGTAATTAAGATAGGAACTTGTTAATTTTTCTACTTGATAGGCATGTGTAATTAATTGTGTGTCAAACAGGTGTAAATAGAAGATATCATATAGTAATATAACTGGATTATATTGGAGATTTATGTTTTCTTCCAGTCAGTAGTAAAACGGGTACAATTATCACTACATAGTATAAAACAAAGTCGCTTTCTCTGTCCCTATGTCCCTTTGTATGCTTAAATCTTTGAAACTACGCAACGGATTTTGATGCGGTTTTTTTAATAGATAGAGTGATTCAAGAGAAAGGTTTATAGGCATAATATATGCATAATATATCACTATAGCACCCGTGCGAAGCTGGGGCGGGTCGCTAATAGTGTATAATATGTTTATTTTTAAACTTGGTTTAGTAGTTTATATGTAACGTATTTGTACTGCATTGCCTTATTTGAAAATGGATTTGTAAGAAGTGAGCAGGGATAAGAAATGTCGGTTCTGCAAAAGGATTGTTTGAAAGAGTTTTTTTTATTGATAGACTTACGTATGACTATATTGCCCGTTGGTAAGCGTCGGTAATGACTTAAAGATCCGCCAAGAGAAGATAACACCATATTCTGTATCTTGTACCTATGATCAACAATAAAGATGAATTGAATTGAATAAGAGTTTTTTTTCGGGTGGGTAAAAGCCTCATGGAATTGTCAGCAAACCGTAGGAACCCTGCAAAAGGGTCAAAGTCAACTGGGGCCAAGGGTTCGTGTCTGAAAAGAAGGCTCTAGCCCTGATATAAATAGTACGAACATAGTACGTAGGAACGAGGTAGTTTGTTTATTTAGTAAGAGTCTGACACTGTTTCTTGCTCCACTCACACGCGGGATTCGTCATTAGATGATTTTTACCTACTTACCATCAAAAAAGAAGTCTGTAGGTGATAGCTGAATTAGCATCTTCACAAGTGACAAAACAATGAGATCACTAAATGTATGTACAATACGGCCATTCTAACAAGTCTGTAATTAGGCTCTGTGAACTTTAGCACTTGTACACTCGAACAAAAATAAAGCTTTAAAAAAGTAAAGGCTAATAACAGTTGTTAACAGCAATAACAACTTCTAATGACTTTTATTGTTTTTAAACCATTTATTTGTTTTTACGAGTGTACAAGCGCAAAAATTCGCAGTCTGAATTCAGACTCGTCAAGATACACCTGTACCGGATAGAAGTTCTACTGGATTTTTTGAAAGTGTTAATAGAGCCATCCTAGAATGCAAATGGCAATCCAATGATGGAAAATATATGGATAAGTAAAATTCAGATACTCTCTCTTGAGCGAGAGAAGTTATATGATAACGAACATCAAAAGAAAAAACAAAACAATTTGAAAAATTTCACATTTAAAATTGTTTTTCTTTTAATTTTTAATGTCGCAACTCTCGCTAATAAGCAGTTGCTACATTAAAAATAGTGGTGCAGTGACAGCGACATCTATGACGCAACGAAGGAACTAAAATTTTAAGTCCTGTATGATGGATGTATTAGACTTTTCCGAACATTTAGAAAATATAAGTATACATAGCCTGAAATCAATTTTATTTTTATTGTTTATAGATTTACGACTTACGCGGTCAATATCTGAAAATTGAGATGAGATAGCGGTCAATCTCATCTCAATTATTAGTTAGTGATACGGTCAAGGTACGTAAACACCCGCCAGGTTGGAAGATCTTCCTATTTAATATTGAAATTGAATAATTTTTTTTATTGAATATTGTAATATTGAATCAAATGAGATTTGCCAAATTTCGCACCCTGTTTTTACAAATTCTTATTTTGATGTTTAGTTATTACCTCAATAACTAGCAATTGTGAGACCCGACCATCTTTTTTTAATAACTCATCAACAACATTATCGGTAATCGTTAAGAAGACAAATATCACGGGACACAATACAAGCTTTGATGTTCAAATATACTGACGATATACCAAATGATGAAAATAGCTGATCCTTTAACCTTTTACTGAGAGATATTTTCATGCTTGCGTCATCTCTTTTGTATTACAGTTGAGTTTATGTTGTCTTTAGAATAGATCTTCATTTTTCTGTAGATCAACATCATAGCATTGTAACTCTGTCAAAACTAGCACTAAAATGTCATGACTGTGCTCAAACTTTACTTCAAATTCAAATGACTTTTAACAAAAGTAGATGTTATTTATATAACTATAGAAAGTGAAACACAATAAACTAAATAGAGCTAGAATTAGTTTCCAAATCGTACTAGATCGTTGCGAAGTTTTCACTGAACCCAAGCGACCTTTTAATGGTTGGCCTAGTGACACAAAGGAGTTATTGGCAGCAATCAGTTCACTCCTAGTTCTTAGAAGCACTAGTGGACCAATTTTTTATTCAATATTGGACAGTTCAATAGCCTATTGAATTCTTACTAACTAGCTCTCAATGCCGACATGAAAAGCTAAATTACTCTGATAGCAATACTTCATTCATTCGTCATATGATTAGTTCAAATTGAGCTATTGACTATGTGTATTTTTCACAGCAAGTAGATATTCGTTATACAAATCGTCCGCGCTTCCGTAGCTGAACATTAAAAAAGTTGAAACGAGAGCATCAATTAAAACTCTTCAAACCATGAACCAATGATATTCTTAGATAGAAATCTGAAATTATGACATCAAAATTAGTCACACCTCCAATCTCTATAAAGGGAAATCGGTCTACCATGAAACGTCAGCTACAACAAAAAAGATAACACAAACCATAGCTGCGGTTGGTGGGTACGATACATGATTTCGGTTTTAGTTTGTAGTACATTGAGTTATTTGCAACACGACCTATCGCAACTTCGGGATAAAAACTGCAATTGAATGACAAATGATTCATAAAACATCGTCTGCTGCGATGCTTCCCTACTCTGATGGTGGACCTCTGAATCGGGTTTCGAACATTGACGAATTAGAAAGCATTACTTTTACTCTTGACAATTGAACTGGCGCTTGCTTACCTCTTTTATCCGCATTATGATGATGCAAGCATAACGAATTAAAAATGTTTTAAGCAAAGGCAGAACTAATTGTTCAGATTTTCGTAACAGTAAGTTGTTAACGGTCTGTGACGTTTCTGCTCGTGTGTATTGTATGGTTTTATTTGAATGCTTTGTACTTGGGATGGGTTTTTTCAACTTTAACATTAAAATTGTGTCATTACTATGTTTTTCAGTTCTGATTTCGTTCAATTCTAAAATCAGTTATATAAATATGACCAAAACCACACCCACATATTTCATATCTCTTGAAGTTAAGGATTGCGAAGAGAATGACTGATTACAACAACAATCTCTAAATTCTTGATAACAATTGAAGGTCTAATTTACCAGCAATGTAAAACCATAGACCTTCAATTAAATTATTGTTATCAAAAATTTAATCAGAGCATTACTTAGGCACTGATAGTCATATTAACCAAAATATTACTACTTATATATTTAATAAAAATACTTGCATTACGAGTATTATGAAATTAGAACGGATATTATAAAAGGTTTAAAGTTATTACATAGTCTTACATAGCCGTTGGTGTTACGTTAGTAATTAGAGCAAAATAATTATACCCAATGAAAATGGAGTTTGGTTCAACACAAAGAACTCGTAAAAAAATTGTGAACATTGTTTCCTTGGCATTCAAGCCTGCACCAGACACCGGTAAGTTCCTGCAATCCCAAAAATCTGCTTTAACGATGCCAAATAGGCTGCAGTGGACAAAAACCATTTCATACGACATTCCTGCGTAAGGTAATGTTGCGAAAATCGTTAGGCCCGACATCCCGTCGTCCAACCGGTCTGGGCTACCGGTTTTATCAGTCACTCAACAACACGAAAGCGATATCGACACGATGCTTAGGGAAACGGAAACTTATATCCTGGAAAATAGAAAGAAGATGGTACATTCTAAGCTTAACCAATAAAAGATGAAAACGAAAAAAAAAATAAGCAAGTAATTTGGCGACCACTAGATCTAAAGTGGATCACTCATTCAACCGACAACGATATTTTTTTTCAGATAATCGCTTTCTTTAGAATGCGGAGCCTACAAAAAATCACTGCACAAAAAGTAAAGCTCCGTAACTTTTAATACCCCTGTAGGCGTATATTATTATATTCAGAGGATACGGCCCGGCGCCTAATGTAATACGATCGTTCCAAGACGTTAAGTTTGAAAATTAACCTTGACAGCTTTATGTAATATAGAAAGTTGATACAATAACACTAATTCTGTCATATTAACCTTGAACTTCTTTGTTTCTTGCAGCAAAAAGTTTCGTCATAATAATCGGCTCAAATGGGTATGGCTCTAAAGTTCGAAATGCTCATCATAAATGTGGATTTGCCTTTTCTAAAGGGTATCCAAAATAAAGACTTTTATAGTAAATCCCAAAATGCGTATAATGCTATTTTATTTATTAAGACTTCCCTGTCGTCTTTGTCCTGGGAACTTCATATCTTATTCCGTTTAATATTATATATTCCAAGTTCTCCTAAATATATTTCCTTTAAGATAACTTTCACAATAGCGTCAAGATTAGCTTTACAATACAAGGTGTCAACAAAAACACGAGCGTAATTCAGGCGTCCGTTTTTGCATAGAATTTCGTCGGCTTGCTTATCTGGGACGGTTTACGTCGAATGTGTCCCCGATAGGGAAGCACCTGTACTGGATAAGATAACGCTTATCAATTGATGACATAGCCCAGTAACGTGCTGGCCGGTTGTAGCATAAATGTGTATTGTTTACTTAATGACCAGCTTGTGTACTCATGATCGAACACGAAATGTAATTTAACGGTCTTGTGCATGAACAGAAATGCTGTTGTGCCTGTACCTGTATTTGCATTAGTTTGAACGTCTTCTATAGTGTCTTCCTAATCGAAATTGTTATTCAATACTGTGTTAATTATCTTGTTCGTGTTTCCAATTTCTTTTGTAAAAACATTATATGACAGACTTCCTCAACTGAAAGTATTTCCAATCATCAAGAGCAATTTCAGTTCAATTTACTAAACCTCTTTTCCTTTACACAATAAACGGAAAAGTAATAAAGTTACCTGTTATATGACAGCTTGTCTGATGTTCTAAGAAACCTATCTGATCTTCGTTAGTACAAGATTACGATGTCACGTAACGTAAGGCAATTTAACGTGTTAGTCTGAGTTCACATGATTCATCGAGATGACCCACATCACGCGTCCGTACAGTTAGATGTAAAATTACTTCATTCACTAACACGTATGTTGATATGAAAATTGTTTTAACAAACGTGACCATTTTTCTAAATGCAGCTGCATATGGCATACAAAAGTTTACAGTTGTACAAAAGTTATCAAAGACGTTGTCGAATTACAACGTCTCTAAATAGTGTAACTATAATAGTGTTGCACAATCAGAGACGCATTAGATCTCAAGTTGCTATTCGCGTCCAGGAAGCTCCAGTAGCCGATATAATCCTGAGAGCTAAATTCATATTAGCCCCAGAATGCACCACTAAAATAATCCAAGGAAGTTACGAACTACTCTCAACAAATGCCTACATTGACAGAAATATTGAGACGGATATTCGGATGGAGAAATGGGATGACGCATAATTTTACTCATTTTGGTTAGTCATTGTTTTGCTTTTGTTGAATTTCTATAAAACATCCATAACCATAACTTCCATGTTTTCAAAGGATTAAAGCAGGTAGGCTGATGATGGCATTAGATTTTATGTGATCGGGAGCTAACTCTCCGTCAAATCCTGGGCACGATTCCAACTCGATCTTCCAAAAACATTGCTCGTTTTACGAATTCAAGACCTCATCGTCTCCAGCTGCGTCCCCTAAGACCAATGAGACGGTATTCTAACTGAAATATAAAGTAATATCTCTGCATCTTATTGCTAGTCATAATCACAAACGGTCATGACCGTGGAAAGTGCCGTCAACATGCCATTACAGCGGTCTCGCTGCGTTAACAGGCTTAAATGACTGGGGGTAATGACACGGCAGATGCTTAGAATTTGTATGAATTATATTCCACATGTAGATAGGACATGATAGTTTCAATAGTTATTTAAATCTTTATAGAACATCATCGTCGGCTTGTATATGATTCTCGTTAATAATCTTCGGGATAACAGCCTCTCCATAATAGTGTATATTTGATACTGGTTTATCTGAAGTGCAATTCCAGCGTAATATCTTCAGACTATAGTTTGCTAACTTTATACTCATTACAGTAGATAAGTAATGAAAGCTCTCACGCTCAGCGAGGCGATGCCAGGTTATTGATCCGGGGATCATGCCAATACTGACTATATTTTATCATTGGATCAAAATTATCATTTTCGTCCATACTGCCGAGCTGAAAATTCAAGTTAATTATCGTTTCGTTAATCCACTCTCTCTGAGTTTGCAGAATTAATTTTCCCAATTATAGTGAAGGGATTAAGTTTACTTTCAATTAAGTGATGTTTTTTTTTATTGGTGTCATTTAAGTTTTCTGATATACAATATGGGATATAAAGGGTAAACCTTTTCCGTGCCAAGGTTCCAGAGGAATTGGAAGTGCAATGAGTGAAAAATTTTAAAATATCTAAGTCAGTATATTGTTAAGTAGTGCATAACAAGCGTATTTAAATTTGGGCTCATTAGTCGGCTACTGGGCGTGAACACAAGTTCACAATAGCTTCGTATAACAACAGCTTAGGAGGCGAGTTATGGGCACACGAATGAATTTTGAATGTTTGTCGTAGTAAAAGTTTTTAAGTTCAAAAATCTTGGCCACTTAAAAACATAGAAAACATACAATCTTTGATTTTACTGTATACACAAATCGCTAGACGTCAATGGCATTATATTAGAAGAGTACAAGACATTTGTTCATATGTGACCTGAGAGTAACATATCTATGTAACTTTAGTTATTAAGCCTGCTCAAAAGCAATAAAATAATTCTAAAAAAATCGCCCTCCTAGTACACGAGGGGCCAGTGTTTTACCACAAGGCCAGGTTATCCAGATTGATTGAAGAATATAACGACGAGGGAGAGAATTACTGCCAATTTTTTCTAATGGAAAAAAGCCCCAAAATTTAGAGCAGCATCAATTCTTCTAAACGAGCAAAGAAACTATAAATTACAATACGTATGCTACTACGAATTTTTTTTTTTAATACAGGTATCCGGATATTATCCACCAACCAGCTCTGGGCCCATGTGGTGGGTGTTACCGTTCATTCCATTTCCCAGATGGGAGGCCTAAGTCCCAACATTGGGAACATTACAAAGCTGGTAACGAATATAGATTTCCAATTGATTGATACGGTTCGGTGAGAAAGTAACGCTCGGTTACGCTGTGAGCAAATATGGCATAATTCGCAATTATTCCTGGAAAACTGACTTCCGTAGTAGCCACCTGCTCAAACGTATAACGGACTACAACGGTTTTTGCACAACTAGGCCTTGGCTTGTCGCTAATCGTCACGTTCGTCAATCCACTGAAGTTTCTAATTGTTCTCGCTTCGGATCTAGGTGAATGATTACCGACTTCTTTTTCTTAAGTAAAGACTGCACAATGGTTAATTGTGAGTCTTTTTGTTTATTAATTTTTATATTTATTAGCATGGGATTTTATAATCTTAGCACAAATAGCTTGAAATTGAAATAGGTTGGTCATTTCTGTCTTTATAGTTTTAATTTCTTGTTAGATATCTTGAGATTTCTCATGACAGTTTCATTATAAAAAACTAATTAGTATTTATGTTTGAAGAAATTGTATTGTGTTACTTTGACATTAATCAATTCGTGAACACCGTGAAACGTAAAATTAATTGCAATAATACAAATAAAGCAGGTTATATTTTATATTTTACTATATTGTTCATTAATTGTGCAGTATGCGTGAGACCATGAGACGTAAAATGTAAATAACTTTTTTTTATCAAAACATAACCTCCAATAAAACTTGTTTGAATGATTCACACACACATCAGAGCAGTGCCAACATCAGAAAAAAAATGTTATCAAGTTTGATAAACTTTATTATACAAATAGTACGGTTCTTTTCTAAGAATAGAAGATTTCAGATGATCGAAATCAAGTTGAACTAAAAGTTTATAGCAACTGATTACATAAAAACAAAGAACAAAGTTAATAGTTGTGAACAAACTTACCTGTTATAGTTGCCAACAGAACCGCTAAAGCAACCACACCTGTCGCTCTTGCACGCTTGGAACTCATCTTGTCTCTTTTCAACACGCTAAGGTTTGCGTCCTCGTAAACAATAAAAAACAACAGAAAATTCAAACTCCTCAACGGATTGTCTTTTAAAACAATAACAAATTCACTCGCGTTTCTATTCCACCTTTACGAACCGTATCTTGCAATCTAGATAATAAAGCCACAAATTCCACAACAAACGTAAAATAAAATTAAGAAATTACATTAAGAAAAGTACTTTTTGGATGATCACTCAAGTCCATTGTGATGAGTATCAGAATATGTTTAGAATTGTCCGAATTTAAATTGTGAAACTTGTTTCGTGCGCCGACTTGGAGTGCGGAGCGCGAGAAGCGTACGTCCACTCTCATCAAGCGCCAGGCAGTACTACCGGCGGCGACGGGGGCGACACGCACGGCTGTGACGGGCGTGCGTGGAACTACGGAGCGTCGCTCGTATCGCGAACCGCGGTTGTGTTCACAGCGTAAGATATAAGTTGCAAAGGATCAAAACTAGTTGCTCATAGTTTATTAGGTTATTAACCAAGCAATGCGGCCCTGCATCCCTGCATTTTATTACATTCAAACTTGCATATAAAGTGTAAATTTTCATTTATTCGCTTTTTATTTCTATTGCTGGAATTTAAATTTCATTTCATAAAATGGCAATAGCTTATTTTTAAACTTTTGTAAATTGATGAAATCTAGCTGTAATTTCGACAATGGTCTATTTGAAATCCGGTCCATTAAATTTTGTAATAAGCTGAGAGACTTCGATAGTGCAATCGTGACAATTTAATAGGCTCTCTAAACAGCTAACGGAGTTCAGTCAGTGAATGACGAATAATGGAATAATGGTTGATCTCTGAAAAGGACGCTATCGTATAGCGGTGAAAATTTAGAATCTTATTGGCGTCCTATATTGAAGCATTAAAAGGTACTTAAGGATAAAACAAAAGACAAGTGAAAATCCTGGCTGGAATTTAGATATACTAAGGTTTTCCCTAATACCTATAATAATAATAATATTTATTTACTCAAAAAGTTTGTACAAATGAGACTTAAACTTAGTAATCAATTTTTAAAATTACAAATACAATACAATAAGTGACCTATATGCGAGTTCCAGCCAGGTTTTTCTATTTATAGCATATAAGGACGCCTATATTTTAACAGGGGATAGAACAGGGCTTAGTTTACCGATAACAATAAAGAAGTTATAATTAATTGGAAAAGTTTTTAAAATCTATTATTTTCACATAGAAACACCTCCACCCAAATCTCCCGGAGGATCAAAAATTAGCATTCCGAATGTGTCAAACAAAAAAAATGTAAAAAAAATGACACTGGCTTCGATACATCGGCACCTGTGACTGATTACAAAGCGTGGCATGAATAATACATGATGGCTGGTACTAATACCCGGTACCACGGTGCCATCTAGTCACGATTCACTAACCTTGAGACATGGATGTAGCTCTAGTGTAATCCTCTTTTTGATTATACGAAAAATTACATTCATTCGCCTGGAGAACAGATATGGATATATTTTTGCAAGCAATATGATGTATTACAGACATGTCACATATCATACTTTTGACATGGATAGAAAACAGAAAATAATACCTTTGCTTATCTAAAAGTAACCTGTTAAAAAAAGCCCTAATCAATCCCCTCCCCTGACTTAAAAAGACCCCAAGATTGTAGCTTACAGAAAATAGCAAAAAAGGAGAACGAGAATAGAGAGAGAGAGAGTGAGTATTTTACTCCTTAGCTGTAAGACAATGAATGTTATACTAACTAAACCAGAGTGATCAGGCATCGCCTGGACAAGATCTTTTTTTTTATTGTAGACCCCAATCGCTCGTCGAACATGAAATTCTAGGTTCGGGTTCCGATTCCCGAGTCGGGCAAGTGCTATTGGGTTTTTCCATTACGAATTACTCAGAAGCACCCCGGAGTTTAGAAGTTGGTGATGTGAAACTTCCGTGAAGCTGTACTTTACATAAAGCCGTTAGTCCTTTGCCGCATCTCTCTCCGATCGTGTTGAATTGCTGTCCCATTGAAGGATCAGAATAAAGAAACGGAGTGTACCAGTATTTTCACATACTTGTGTACTATAATATTTTTAGGTACTCAGCTAATGTCTACCTTTCGAATACCGTATCAGAGATATAATAGACAAACAATAGGTGTGCCAACGCCGGCGTTCGTGCGGGGCTCAAGAGTCAAAGAGCTTGGCAGGATTATCAGGTGTAATCAAAGTCAAGAACTATAAAATCACGGCGAGCAATGGGTAGCTCGCCGTTCCATAGTCTGGTAGCAGTCCAGACCAAGCCAAGTCGTCAACGACGCGCGGGAACAAAGTGCGCCACAAGGAGCTGTCAGCAAAACCGTAGGGACTCTGTAAAAGAGTTGAAGCCTACTGGAGCGTAGGGTCTCTTCCTCAAAGGAAGGCTTGGCCCCAGTGCGAAGGGCAAAGAAGGAACGGGGTGGGGTGTTTAGTCAGTAAGAGTCTGACACCGTTTCCCGCTCCGCCCAAGAGCGGGATTCGTCATTGGATGATTTTTTCCTACTATAAAAAAGAACTATAAGAACGTGGAAAAAAAAAACGTTTTGTAAAACACTGAAAGTAACCTTTATAATTTCCTAAGAGTACAAACTAAAGGAAATTATAATCTCACACCTCGTTTATACCGCAAGTTATTACACAAACGTCACAACAGATTAGAACGTGTGGAAGGTAAGTAATGCAGAAAGCAGCCGTCCTGCGGTAGCCAACCCTACATAGGTACGTACAGCACCGTTTAGCCAACATATCTGAGCTTAAGTTCTCGGATTTGTGAACTTGCCAGGATTTGGAACGTTCCTGTACCTATGATTGGGCTGTATGTAACAGATCCGACAATGCCTTTAGTTCTCCTTGAGGTTGAATTTCGAGGTTTGCTTTCTGGTTACTGAAAACAGAGGTAAGGTGTTTTTTTTTTTATTGTAGGTGAAAATGAGGTTGTTAACTTGTTGATATTCGTACTGTAGATTTTTTTCGTAATTTTGTAAGAGGTCACCTGTTTTAAACGACAAATAGGTTGAATTTTTCATGCGTTCAAAATTAAGTTAGAAACCTTTCGTATAACTATTAGAAGAAGAAGCTATCAAGAATCAGAAAGAGAATCTACAAAAAGTGACGGTGCCTTGAGTCTGTGTTTCTTAGCCTTTCGAATACCATAATTAGAGTCATAATAGAAAGACAATAGGTGTGAGCGGACATAAGAGTTAAAAGCCCTTTAAGTCAAAAGTAGACAGGTTAATTTTAAGCCAGCTTGCTAACCATCAGTTAGTAGTAGTTAGTACCATAGTTGCTATCAATCAATTATAAAAAGAAACTGGGTAAATCCGACTGGGACTCGCACAGCAAGGGTTCTATTCAAACTAGCTTATTTATGTAAATAGTTTAATTTGTTAATCGAATCTCGAAGTTTTGTTCGAAAAGAGTTTTTTTTTACGCGTTTTTATTCCTATATTTTTGCTTTAAGACCTTCCTCAATGCGGATTTTCGGGATTACATGTCGAAAGAATATGGTTTTATTTTAACTTGTTAACTCCACGCGTTCACGAGATAAAGGGTCTTGACAGTCACACAGACGGACAACAAAGTGATCCTGTAAGGATTCCGTTTTCCCTATTGAGATATCTACCATGTAAAATAACTCAAAACCTGCATTTATGGCGCCACATTTTTGATGTCAATACAAACGTACGTCTTCTTATATTTAAACAAACACATCGTATTTACACATATAGCTAAGTCTTGTATATTCACTCAGCTAAAAGGCGTAAATACACACATACATGCATTGATAATATTGAGCGAAGGCACAATGCCTTCAGATAACGGGAGTGCGCACTGCAACACGCTATTTCGCGCCTCACCGTAACTTTTAAACAATATTTGTTTTACCATGGTGATAGTTGCGTGCAACAATGACTACCGTTGCTTTTGACGGGAAATTATCGACAGATAGCGCAAACATACGAACAGTTAGACGCTGCTTAAGCTTTACCGACAATGACCACCATTGTCAATAAAGCTCAGTCAGTCAGTTGGATGATTTTCAAGTATTTTCTTTGTCATCATCATTGAGCCGAATCACGTCCAGTGCAAGACATTAGCCTCAGTAACAAATATTTATTTGCTAGCTTCTGCTAGCGGCTTTACCTGCGCGAAAGTCGGTTTCCCCTTACAAACCAGCCTTCTTAGAGATTTTTTTTATGGTGGGCAAAAATCATCCAATGACGAATCACACCCTTATTGACTAAACAACCCACTTCGTTTCTTTTTTGCCTTTCGCACTGAGGCTAAGCCTTCCTTCCGAAAAAAAACCCCGCTCGTACATTTTTACCCACCATAAAAAAAATAACTTACACTTCTAAAAAAGGTGTTTCATACTAGAAATTACTCTTGCATTAACAAACCTGTAACCTCACATACACAAGTGTTACAGACTGATACATGCCCAAAACAAGTATTTGTAGTTCATATAATATTTGTCCCGTGCGAGAATCGAACCGCTAATTATACCGTCTAAACGTTTCTCCACGACATAAACGCACAAAAATATTCTCTACGAGTATTATTAGATTTTTTAGTAAAAGGAACTGTTTACTGTAAATACACAGATTAATTTTATTCTAAAAGTACTCATATTACAATATCCCACAACTTTGCCCAGTCTTGTGTTTCTTCGTAATTTGTTTATAGACTTATTATTACAGTTAATTTGTTTCAGATCTATTTAAGTTTTTATTTAAATTAAGTTCATATAAAACTTTCATATAATTCGACTATTAGGTTTTTTTTATGGTGAGCAAAAATCATCCAATGACGAATCCCGCTCGTGGGCGGAGCGGGAAACAATATCAGACTCTTACTGACCAAACACCCCACCCCGTTCCTTCTTTGCCCTTCGCACTGGGGCCAAGTCTTTCTTTCAGAAAGAGGCCCTGGGCCTTAGTAGGCTTCGACCCTTTTGCAGAGTTCCTACATTCGACTATTTGGTTCACAATTGGCTATTACGTTGGTTAACAATTGACAACGATTTTTTTTTATAATTTACAAAATTCAATATAATTCTTTTTAACGCACCATTAAATTTATTTGACAACGTAATCTATAATGAGGGTATTTTATCAAACGCTTGTGCAATTTCAGAGAAATCAGGTGAAAGTTGTACAAACTGGCGAAATGTGATTATTAAAAAAGAACCAAATAAATGATTGCAATTATTATGGCGTCACTCTATTTTTAGACATGCGACAATTTTAATAATAACATTGTAGTGATAATAAATTAAAATAAGAAAAAGAAATATAAAGAAAGAAAAGAAATTTTAATTTTCTATTTCATACACACATTTCTCAATTGACGGTAAGTTCAATTAATTTTAGTATATTACGGAACCATAATGTAATCAATTTGTATGTTTAATCAATTGATTCGGGCTGCTTATATCCAATCATTAATTGGTGTACAAATTGAATTTTTTGCCAGTTTCTATGCTCAACGGTTTCTTTATATATTTGTAGAATTCTCTCATTTCCTTTGAGTCTAAGTTCTTTAGAATTTAGTAAGAATGCATAGCTATATAATTAGAACCCAATTAACATTCTTCTGTTTTAAAACATTGCATTGTATAATAATTGCGTTATTACTTTCAAATATAAGATATGTATACACCGTTAAATTTTGGTCGTTTTAATCCCGTGGAGGATCGATCCCAATACATCGTTTTTGGAAAACTCTTTCTAAATTTAAAATTCCTGTTTTGAAAAGAGTTCCTCGTGGTACGAGACCATCCGTAGCTTGTTTAGCACGATGTGTCCGTTACGCCTTTCGGGAGAATTCACTGAGCGCTTGGGAACTTCCCGTTAAGGATTCTACATGTGCAAAAAGATCTGGTAAAAAAAAGGTTGTCAACAAGGTGTCCCTCTTTGGCCAGTCATTTTCATTTTGGCAATAAATCCAATTATTCGGCAGCTAAATTCTAAATTCTATTTTTAGTATTAGGATAACGGAACCTTACTGCAGCGATCGTGACGAAGCCAATGCTGATCTAACTTGTTGTTATATTTAAAATGATTAGCTTTAATAAACCCATATAAAAATAAAATTAATAAACATATGATTGCAATATAGAAATGTATGAATTAATACGTCCTCTCGGCATCCCCTCAAATTGAGTATTGTAGGAACTCCCTTACACTTGAAATGCCACGCTCGAGTTCGCCTCGAGAATTATTGCTTCAATAAAATGATACAGTAATAATACCGACGTATTCCGGTATTAACTTCAAAATAAACTAATAATGCAACGAAGAGGTACGATCGTTGGTTTATATTTTTATTAAAGGTGACTTTCTTACTCTATGTAGAAGTTACTATTTCTGGAAGTAATTTTACTTTCTTTGGTAATTTATTCAATACTAGCTTTTGTCAGCGGTTTCACTCGCGTATATAAAATATAGTCTATGTCACTCAGGAGTTAATCAGCTCTCTATTGTTGCTAAAGTTTTTCCAATCGGACCAGTAGTTCCAGAGAGTCAGAAAAAAACAAACTTTACCTATTTATTATATTAGTGTAGACTAGCTTTTGCCCGCGGCTTCGCCCGCGTTGTATTGGGATTGAGGTTGGGGTTTCCGGGATAAAAAGTAGCCTATGTCCTATTCTGGAGTGTATCCTATGCCTGTTCCAAATTTCATCCAGATCCGTCCAGCCGTTTTGGCGTGATTGAGTAACAAACATCCAGACATCGTAACTTTTCGCATTTATAATATTAGTAAGATTAACCGCTCCCCCTAATGGAGAGAAAGGTAGTGTAAAGGTACAAAAAGAGATACTTTTTATTTAAAAAGAGTTTAAGAGTGAAAAGCAACTCCAGAACATCAACACAAAACCTTCTATTCATATTGTTTTGTGTACAGAACTTTTATAAAACAATATAAATAGGACAGTTGATCTACACAGGCTAGCAGCTCCCCTTTCACCTTTGTATCAGTTTTTTTTATGTCATTTTTATCATATACTAGCTTTTGCCCGGGGCTTCGTCCGCGTAGTCAATACCACGAAACAAACGGAAACCCCAACCCCAAACCATTGGGTTTGGGGTTGGGGTTTCCGGGATAAAAAGTAGCCTATGTCCTATTCCGGAGTGTATCCTATGCCTGTGTCAAATTTCATCCAGATCCGTCCAGCCGTTTTGGCGTGATTGAGTAACAAACATCCAAACATCCAAACATCGTAACTTTCGCATTTATAATATTAGTAAGTAAGATTTTCAAGTTTCATGCTCATATAATTTATTCCTGAGTAAAGGCTCCTGCAGACAACTATATCACGAGAAAATGTTACGGTTTTGATAGCATTTTTCTCAGAAATTGTTTTACTCGTAAGGTGGGCTTTCCTCACTCGCCTATCGTCAACGTCGTGCATGGTTTAAAAGCTTGTTGCTTCATTTAACATCATAATAACGTAAGAGCGGTCGTATGAAAATGTACGTCGGGTTGGCCGCTCTTAAGGACTGATTTCGAAAAGCTTTAAACATAAATAAGGTTCTTCTATTCAGTTAAGTAGTATTTCACAGAAAACTCCAGTCATATGTATCTTCTACGTATACTTTTGTTAGATATTATATACTCTGCAAGTCTACACAATCATAGAAGGACTTTAATTACTTTTTGAACTGAAAAAATCTAATTAAAACAATCGTCAAACACGCGAATCCACAGCAAAGATAATTAATATTATCTGTTACTCTGTCAAGTCGTCACAATGTACACTGGGGAGCAAAAATGTGTGACAATAATGGTGTATTTTCGGTAAAGACTTCATAATTGTTATGTAGATTATACACTACTAGCTTTTGCCCGCAGCTTCGCCCGCGTACATAAAATATAGCCTATGTCACTCAGGAGTAAAGCAGCTTTCTATTGTTGCTTAAATTTTTCCAATCGGACCAGTAGTTCCAGAGATTACCCCCTACAAACAAAAAAACGAAAAAACAAAAAAACAAACTTTACCTCTTTATTATATTAGTGTAGATATATTATACTCGTATAGTCTACTACTACTACGTACGATGTTGTGACATGCAAAATTCTCTAAAAAATGTCTTTTGAACAAACGTGTTTGTACAGATTTACGTTTTCTTAAGAATTTTGTTATATATTGTGAAAGCCCCATCACGAAAAATTCAAATCGGGAACATGCATTTTCAAAGCCAAACTATGTACTATGAAGTAGATAGTTCTTTTCTCAATGTCCAATTGAATATGGTCGTTGGTCGAGAAAATATCAAAATAATTCGCGTAACTGTAAGATTTGTATGCGGGTGACTGTACTCGCGTTTTCGATTTGCCCAAATGGTAATAGAGTAAAAAGCGGCTCCGGGATATTCAGATAAATTAATTGAAAAGGGATCAGAACTGACCCTTGTTTTGACTGCACAAATAGAATTAAAGTACGCCCCACGTACTGATATTGAGAGCTCGATTAACAGAACAAATAAATTTGATACCTATGACTGTGTATTAGGGATGCCCGGGGTTGACCTCTACGTAGGCAAAGGGGCTGATTTTTTTACTAGAAAAAATCGACCTGTCAGTAATCACAGCGACAACTGTATTGCGCATTAGAAATTTACAATAGTTTTTCGGCTTTGTCACTTTTGAGATTTATTTATCTTACTATTATCACAGATTACTAAACAGTTACTACGTAACTATTATTCACAAGCATTAACAAGCGGTTACGCCTGCGATAAATTAAAAAATATCTCAAGGGAATCATTATACTCTTAGAATAAAAATTATCCCTTGTGCTAGTCCAGAACAATTAGGTCTAACCGGCATTTGACAACTGCTACGCCTAAGGTAAACGATGATATGGTCGAAGCTGGAACACGGTTGCCCAGAAGGAACCTGTTCACTTTGAGCCTCAATCTATTAAGAAACACAGAGCTTTCTGAAAACAGTGGCTGAAAGTCTTTACTCCCCTATACTGAGGAATTGATCAGAATAGGGGAATAACAACTCATTATTATGTGCAAAGTATGGTCAATTAGTCAGGTAGTTTATTCCTTGCTCTATTGTTTCTTGCACATCTTGTCCAAAACACTAACTTTACTGTATTTATGTCTGTGTACCTACTAATAGAAAAAACCATGAAGGAAAACATCGTGCGGAATCCAGCACGTCCTAGAACCAAAAATTCGAAGACATGTTTCATCCACGAACCCGCACTGGCCCAGCGTGGTGGATTATGTCCCATCCTCGCCTCCTAGAGAGGAGGACTGAGTCCCAGCATTGGGAACATTATAAGGCTTATGCTATCTTCTAATAACTCTGGATACAATGTATTTTACAAACAAAATGGATCATATTATTGTCTGGAACTAAAACCAAGGAATCTAAAATAATAAAATACATTATATTTATGGATTTTCCGCACTGTCCGAAGTTCAGTTACAGTACAACCCTATTGCATGTTACAAAAGGTGGGGCTCACATCATCAGTCGCTACTGGGGTCACGGGCAATGGATACCTTTATCCAAATATTAGCCTATTAAAACTATGACTGTCCTTCGGTCAAAAGAGAAATCAGCTGCTGACAATGACAGTAGATATGCTGGAATCAATTGGTTCCCCATTTGACTCTAGTGTGCGTGTACACAGATACATTATTTGGGTTCCAGAATTTGACATGTCCATTTTTGTATGTGGGGTGTATTAGCGATGTGGGTCTAAAGCAAGGTGATATAATGTATTTGTCGCGACTGAGGAAAGCAATCCGGCAATTGACTGTAGCTGTTGTGTTGTGCGAATATACATATTTGTCTCTTTGTGTTGATGAGCCGTAATATACTCCAGACAGTAGTACAGTACGAGTTCCTGCTCACTGCCACTTGAGTTTGACAACTCGTCGGTCTATATCGGCAACCTGGTTCTCCTGCTACGATCACATTAAAAAAAAAAACCTCTAGCATAGCCGTTTTCCGATGCCCTTTGGCGGACTTAATGTTTACTTATGTTTTCTTCTAATGAGCTTAATTGTAAGCGACCACGTCAAGCGCCATATTTTATCATGCATGTCTGTGTGTTTTTATGCATGTTTCATATATCATCAGCCTTTTAAATGTTCTCACTGCTGGGACACAGGCCTCCTCTCTAGGAGCCGCCGTAATCCACCACGCAGTCTCAGTGCGGATTGGTGGATGTCATATGTCCTGAAATCTTTCGTTCTAGGATATGCCAGTTTCCTCATGATGTGTTCCCTCACCGTTTTGAGAGCAGTGGTGATGAAATTGATTAGACAAAGTAATACGCCTGGCTAGGTTTAAACCCGCGACCGACTCGTAAGTCGGGGCCGTTACCATTCGGTCACCACTGCTATCATACATACCAGCTATTAATTTTATCCAATGTTTTTGACAAAGAAACGCATTACGGTATTGGAATTTCCACATTTAAAAGATATCAACATTATTTTTGTTACACTGATAACCTTTGTCTTTCATTCCCAATCCGAGAGACTATTTGCTTTGTGCAAAGTTGGTCAGAGGCAAATTTAATATCGCTAATTAATTTTGTTAATACTCAGCCCTTTGTTTGTGGGATTATCCATTTTATAATTTCTTGCTATCAACTGAATGGGTCATCTCCTGACTTTTATACTAAATTAGTCTTTGCTAACGGTTTCTCTCGTTTTCCTCATACTTCCATCCGTCGTTGTTTTTTTGTTGTGTGCCCTCATCATCATTTCAGCCGAAAGACATCCATTGTCGGACATACGCCGCCCCAAGCGCTGCTACCACGACCGATCCTGTGCGTCTTGCATTCATCGGAATCCAGCTACCCTGACTAGGTTTTCGGTCACCTTGTGGGAGGCCATCCAACGCTGCGACATCCAATACGCGGTCGGCACTCCAGAACCTTTCGGCCCCAACCTTCATGTGTTTTGCGTGCATGTTTCCTGCCCTGCCGTGCAAAGGCCTTCTCTTTCTCCTTCCAAACTTCCCTGTCTAGGGCAATTTCTGTTAAAATTCGCGTTATGACCATGATCACCTCTACCGTGATTGACCTCGACGGCCGCGGCATCGACCACGGCGTCACACTAGACGGCTGAGGGATCAGGCAGGTGTGTGGCACAGAACTTTCGTTTTCATAATATTAAGAACGGGGAAAACGATATCTATTTTAATTTAAACCGACAGATATGTAATTTACAGTTCTTGGAATAATGATTGATACTTAAAAAAAGTACTTATAATAAATGTTTGTGTGATGAATACGATCATCATGCGTTTTTGTGTGATTTATTTATAGTGTACCCAAAATTTATCAGTTGTCTAGTACTCATAGCACAATCTCTCTTTAGTTTGGGAATAAATGACATTCGCATTGCTTATTATTAATTTAATTGTTTCCAAGTGCCTATTTTTGTAATAACAGCATACTGACCACATCGAACCTAATCTCATTAAAGAAAACAACGATACTGTCCCTACAAACGCAACAAAAATGCTGCCAACAAGATAAAAGCAACATGTCCCAGCTAGCCAGTCTCCATGACAGCATACGACAGACGCAGCGAGGGCAACAAGACCCCACCAGACCCCTTACCCCACCAGCCCCGTACCCCTCCCGTCCCGACGGATTACTCACACTCCACTTACTTGATCCGAATATCCCATCGTTAAGGTACACGAATATTATAACAAAATTCTAAATATACCAATATGGTACGGAGATCATGCATGAAATTAAGGGATGATAGCATTCGGTGCATGCTGCGAACATGATAAATTGTTGTGAAATTTGATCGAGATGCTGTACCTTGCGAAATGGGTCTCTAGGATAGGATTTTAGTAAGGAAAGACTAGGATAGGTAGAAATATTTGGCTGTGAACTTCTCGCAATGGAGCTATGAGACAACTTTTTACATAAGACAAGATGGAGCAGTAAGTAAGCTACGTACGCCCACAGCGGCTACAAGCTACAATTTGCTGTAAAAATCATTCAGATTGTAGCCAAATTCTATTCATCATCATCATGTCAGCCGAGCGACGCCCACTGCTGGGCGTAGGCCTCCCCCATCTCCACATCGATCGGTCCTATGCTGTCCGCATCCAGGGGAATACCATACCAATTCTTTCCTCGTGTATCGGACATTGTAATACGGAATCGCCGGGATAACAGTAAAATTCGGGTTCAGCCAGCGAAGACTGCGCTAATGTACAAAAGCGTAGTATGTAGAGCGCCAATAATCTATAATAATGTTCCTAACTGCATTAAAACGTTAAATACAGACCAATTTAAGAAAACTTTTAAAAAAATACTGGTAGAAAAAGCCTATTATAATGTTAATGAATTTTTAAATGATAAATCGCTCTAAGCTTACTGACATAATATTATATTCCATTTACTTTATACTGCATAATTATATTGACACTATTGAATTTAATATTAATTTTAATTGTTTGTTATTTATGTTTGTAATTTTTTTGATTGTATTTACTTTCAACCTAATTTGCACACCAGCAATGGTCAAACATGTTAAGCCTTAAATTATTTTGTAACACCTATTTGTACACATGTTTATGCAAATAAATAAATCTGAATCTGAATCAATAGTTTAAAATATCGGGTATAAATACTTTGGTAAGCATGGTTTTGATTTTTTTTTCTATAAAGACAACCTGCATTACGAAAACAGTAATAAATTTCATTTCAGTGCTAGTGGCCTAACTACAGTGAAACTTGGTTAAGTGGGACCTGGATAAGTGAGAAACCTCCATAACTGGAACTCATGCTGAGGTCCCAACACTTTGGCACTGAATTACCTCTGTTAGTGGGACGAGGCAAACCTGTATATCTGGGATTTGTTCTTTCGATTTATCATCATAGTTACCTCTATAACTGAGACAGCGAGTAAATTTTATATGCATAAACCTCTGTAACTGAGATAACATTGTTTGTTTACTCATTCTTATTCTACCCACATTTAGAGCTTCAATTACCTTCAGTTTTAGTTTCGCTTTACTATGATACAGATGTTTATTTGAAAAATGCCAAAACGAAAGCTACAATCGTTATCACTTCGTGAAAAACTGAAGTTAATATCCGTTTATGAAAGTGGGAAGATATTCGTACATATTACGTGTAAAAACGTGCTTGAATATTTTTGTTGATTACATTTGTATGATTACCTTTAAGTACAATTTTTTTTTATTAAAACTAATTTCCATACATAACACGTTATTTTATTTAATGATCGCACCTGTATAACTGAAATAACCTGTATTCTCACCTCTATTAATGGAACCCTCTGTAAATGAAACAGATATTTATTTATACCTGTATATCTGAGACACTGGGTAAGTGGAATACCTCTATAAGTGAAACGACATTGCAGGTCCCTTGATGTCTCACTTAACCAGGTTTCACTGTATATGATGTAAAGCCCGTGGCGAATTTATTGGACAGGGCCCCTGATTTTTTTTATTAATAATAAAAATAAATTTATTGAACCATTCTTACAACAAGCACCTTAAATAATCTTAGCGTAATATAGATTTTTAACTAATTGCGGTCTTCAGTTACGAAGGATACGGTGATCCCCAAACTAGGCAGTGCCTGTGTCTTAGAGATCATTGTGTTGTTATTGTAATTTAAATTGAATAAGTTTTGTAAAATACCTACGTTGGGTTACTTCGTTTAATTTCGCGACCTCTTGGACCAGGTTCCCTTCTAACTGAGGCCCATTGTATTTTGCTAGTCTTACTACTCTATAGTCTAACCACTGAAGGGTACTATCAGACTCAACTTGAGGGTTATGGAATTCGTTGTACTGGACAAGAACAATTAATATAACCATATAACAGTATTAGCAGATGCGAATCCAGTTCCATTACAGGCAGCTTTTGAGTTGATACACCATACTACAACACAGGGATTTCTCCGATATTCATCGTATGATAAACGTTTGATCCACAAACCGCTTAGAAAGAGCTTAGTGCGAAGTTGCGACCAGCATGATATAAGCTAGCTACATAAGAAGCTTGTATTCCATAAGCAGATAGGCTAATGCAAGGCAAGGCTATTGCCATTAACTGGAGACAATTTTATAGCCTCGACTAGGAATAACTCTGTGTTCCGTTGTTTCCCTTTTGAGCAATGGATCCCTTATAAGATCACTTTGTTGTCTATCTGTCTGTCCAGATCCTTTATCTCAGGAATGTATGGAGGTATCGAGTTGAAATTAAAACCATATAGAAAGGTCTTAAAGCTGTGAACTTCTAAGTTAACAAAAAAAATTATATGGTCGTTTATGTCGTAAAACGTATATTTCAAAACTTTCAAAGAAATCAAAATTCATAGGGTACTTCCCGTTGATTTAAATCCTGGCACGAAGCCAGGTCTTAGAGCACAAGTATAGGAAAAATGCGTCACAAAAAAAATATATTCGGAAACGTCATCAAAACTACTGTTTTCTATATAGGTATGTTTATACGAAACCCTCAGTACGCGAGTCCGACTCGTGGATGCCTTGTTATTTTTAATAATGATAATAATATAATTAATAATACCATAGAGTACTTCTCGAACATTGCTCGCAGATCAAATAGTCAACTAGTCTGGATAAGTTCTTTTCTTTACATGGCATAAAATTATACCCCAAAAGCTTCTGGACTGGTGACCAGAAGATACAGCTTTGGAAGGCTTTACAGAACGTGCACCGATAGCCTAGTCAGGGTCGTCTGAATGCGTAATGATGAAATATTGGTGAAACTTAGGAAAGTTAATGTCCAGCAAACAGGTAAAATTATGATGATAGATAAATATTATACACACACACTATGACAAGACATGTTTTTTTTTTATGGTAGGTAAAAATCATCCCGACCTCGCGGACCTCCCGGGTTGGGCGGAGCGTGAAACAGTGTCAAACTTTTCCTGACTAAACAACATACCCCGTTCCTACATTGCCATCTCCATCTCTCCATCTCTGGCCCTAGGCCAGAGCCTTTCAGACACAAACCCTGATCCTTTTTCAGACACAAACCCTTGGCCCCAATTGGCATCGACGCTTCTGCAGGGTCCCTACGATGACAAGACATATCAAAAATCTACTGAGAAAAACCCACCTGTTTTCATTCAGTTTCCTATTGTATTCCTGGACCTGTGCACTTTAGGTTCAGCTGGTTCGGTACAACATTAAATGATCGGTCCAAATGGTGATATTCCTACACTTTTCCCATGTTATTTGAGGTTGGCGCAACATGTTTTCTTCTTCCATTCCGGCCTGTCAACCGTCATGCTCACATCACTAACTTCTTTTTCCTTCATATCACTCCTCACACAATCCATCTATCCTTTCGATGACTATACCTAGTTGGGAAAATAGTTTTAATATTTATATTAACGTAAAAAAACTACCATTCACTCTTAATAAGGTTCAGTTGAAAACCAGCGTCAATCAGCTATCATTGACTAATCATGTAGTTGTTTGACGTTTTTGCTGACCTGAATCTATTTAGCACAGCCGTGAGACACATATTGTGACTTTTATTTTTCCTTTTTTGATGTTAAATTTTGTACATTTAGTTTTACAGTGTGCCTTTGCCCTTTTTTTATTTACTTAAAAATATAAAATAGAAAACAACTATAGAGGTTTTCTATATTAAACTTTGAATATATATATATATATATCTGTATAAAGACAAAGAAAACTATAAAACACAATTAGTTACATACTTGACGTAATTTTAATCCCACGAGCTCAACACCTTCTGCAGTAGCCATTCAATTATTTCAAAACACCCAATTAAATCCATTATTACCGTCTTAGAAAAAGATAATAATAGTAGCTTCTTCTTGAAGATATCTGTTGAGTCAGAGGTCGTTGAACTGATCACAAAGAATAATAACAACCGTCTGGGGGAGGCTGGCAATAAATCAAGTGACGTCATAAATGGGGAGAAACTCTCGTTGTCGGTAAGTGTCGCGTTTTCCGACTCATAGCGTAGGCCTAATGCAGTCGGGTTACAATGTAAGGGTTTCTGCGATTGTCGGGGAGTTGCTTGTTTGTGGGTTCATGACTTGGCGAATGTGTGGACTGTCTATTGTTTTAAGATGTGCCTATTCCGCAAGTCACACAGCGTCGTCTAGTCCCAAGCTAAGCAGAGCTTGTGCTATACGTACTAGACAACTGATAAATATCTATATCTATACATATAATAAAACAGTAACGAAAGAAAAACTGTACATTGAGAATTTTCTGGAAAAATTAAGTGGCTTTTGTTAGAAAAACGTAACTGATGACAAAAAGTGACTTTTTAGAAATTTTGTCTGTTTGTCTGTGCCTATGGTACGGGTTGGCGCCAAAACTACTGGATAGATTGATTTGAAATTCAGCAAAAATGTTCCTTGTAAACCAAGGAAGGCTTTCGGCTACATATTATCACGCCTTAAGTTATGGAAGGTAAGTAATATTGAATTGAAATGGTGCAATGGATGCAAGGATGTAACTTTTTTTTCCGTGGGCAGATTGACTTAAAACTTAGCACAAACATTACCCTAAAGTGATTATCAAGGATGGCATATTTATTTTTTCAGTAGTACCCCCAGTGCAAGATTTAGGGGATGTTAAAGTTTGTATGGGAGAATCTTATTCCTTGGGTTAATTAACTTGAAACTTGGCACCTAAACTTATTTAGATAAATAATAAAGATTCCCATTATTAGTTTTTCAAAACTACGTAATTTGGGCAAAGAAACATAGTTTAATGAATATTAGTAGTATAATGACAATTTTAAAACAGCGCCATCTATGAGATTATACCAAAATCAAATCAAGTTACATGTTAACACTTTTTGGAAACTATTAATTTAAATTTGAGCATGTTAGCAGTTAGTTATTCTTAAAATTCATAGATGGTAATGTTACTTATTTATTTTTAGGGAAATATCTTAGATAGTGGTTGGTTCGTTTTACTAAAAAATGTGGGTTAATATTTAATATATAATTAAAAAAAATAGTTCATCTCTAAATGGCGTTCTCCATGTTTATATGAAATATGTTATTCTTATTCCAACGGTCTAACGGATTTATTTTGCAATGCAACCTAATCTCAAATAACGTTTCAATGTTATTTATATACGTACAACGCCATCTACTGACCCAAATTAGTACAAACGAAAATATAACATAATATATTTTTTACCTTTTGACTACCGTAATTACAGACACAATTAAAATACAACAGTTGTGCGGAAATTTGTGTCCTCTTGGGACTTAACTAAAGTGTTTTACGAATAATCTATTCATATAAAATATAATAAAATCGTGGGAAAGTGAAAACTGTTCATTATTTAAAAAAAAAAAGATTACTTAGGAAGTGATCTACAATCGATATCGAAGCTAAAAGCATAGTTTTTATTAGAATTTTTGTCTGTCTGTCTGTATGTATGTTTGAGCTAAACTCAAAAACTTACTTGGATATATATACCTATACAAACATACTGCATGGATTATCTTCAAATTTTGCATGAATAAAGGACGGGCCGAGAAAGTTGTGAATACTTTTTTTTCTTACGCTTTCTGTGACAGTGTTTAATCTAACAACGCATATTTAAATGATGTTTTTCAGTAAGCTATGCTATTATCTGGCTTTACACTATAAAAACTACGTCATTTAAGTAACTTGGACAGAGGAACATAGTTCAATGATTATTAGTAGTAAAAAGACAGTTTTAAAACAGCGCCATCTATGAGAGATAAAAATCAATCAAATCAGTTTCCTAAAAGTTGTATTGTATAGTTCGTTTTGAAAAATTGAAGTTCCAAACAACCCTGAAAATCTTAAGCGGAGTTGAGGAAGACTATTAAAAAAAATGCGAAAGTTATGTTCATTGAAATATCGCCATCATCTGTCTGAAGATTTTCTGCGAGCTTTGAGGCGTGCTACTGGAGACGAAGTCGATGTAACTGATGAACATGTGCTAAACACCTGTCTCAGTTCACTTCAAGATGTGGACATTTCTATCGGCGGCAATCCACTGATTGAATATGAATTACCAGTTCCCCAATCATCACCGCATCAAGACTATGGCTGAGACAAATTACGATTCGGGTGAAATGACCACCATACGAAATGACCATGTCGCTTTGTTGTCTTCAGAGCAAAAACAAATTTATGACACCGTCCCTGAAAGCTTTGTGTAAAACCAGGGTAATATGTTTTTCTTGGGTTGCTCCTGTTGGAACAGAAAAAACATGGCATACTTGAACAGGCAAGGCAATATTGCTATTGAACAGCAGTGTCGTCGGGAATCGCTGCCACACTGCTTCCGGGTGGCAAGGCAGCACATGCCATGTTCAAATTCCCATCGATTTAGAGAGCGCCAAAACGCCTGTTTGTGGTGTGTCACGTTACAGCGATAAGGGACACGTGTTTAAGGATTGCTCTCTGATCGTATGGAATGAGCGTACGGTGGCCAATAGGAACGCAGTTGAGTCCGAGGACAGAACCCTGCAGGACATTCGCGGGAACGAACATTTTAATGGGTGGTGTCACAGTTTGTTCAGTGGCGGTTTCGGGCAAACGCTTCCCGTCTTGACTCGGGGATCAAAGTCTTACGAGGTGAATGCTACGTTGAAACAATCTTCATTGTAGTCACGAGTTTGTGCGCTGCGCTTGACCATTAATATGTGAGCTCGGCTCGGCAGCAATGCACGTGCTCAAGAATTCTCTGATGACCTTCTAACTCTTGGCGAAGGCACTTTATCTTTTTTATGAAGGGGAAAATAAATGAATGACGAATCCCGCCTTTGGGTGGAGCGGGAGACAGTGTTAGAATTCTATTGACTAAACAACCCACCGTTCCTACTTGCTTTAGTTCCAGGGCCCTGGTATTCCGCTTTAACATCTACCCTTGGCCCCAGAAGGCTTCGACCTTGCTGGGCTCCTACAGTTGCTGACAACTGCTTGAGGTTCAGGGAACAGCGCGCTGCACGCCGTCGACGACTTGGGTTCAAGTCAAAGCCCACTACGAGAAAGGTGGACAAGAGGTACTTCCAGAGTCTCTCGATAGAGTGTTATCCAGCTTAGAAGAATTCATTCGCTGTGCACGGGGACATCAGTAGTTTATCAAACCAGCAGAATTCTGGGCGTGTGAGCGGGCCATTTTGACGTCCAAAAATGATCAGGTTGCAGCAATTAACGAATGCATTCTCTTGGAAATTGAGGGGAAGGTAGTGGTCTATACCTCGATAAACACTGTCGTCGAGCAAGATTATGCCACACATTATCCCGCGCATACCATCAAGCTGAAAGTCGGAGTCCCGATTATGCATCTTTGGAACCTATATCCTAAGAAAAGTAAAGAGACCTGTCAAAAATTCTTACGGGTTGTGGCGTCGGCGAGGCAGTATTTGTACCTCATAATTTCCCGTTCCAGTCCAAGCGCATACAGTTCCCCGTGAGTGTTTGCTTCGCGATGACCATCAATAAGTCGCAGGGGCAGACACTGAGTGCAGCGGGTGTCAACTTTAGGGCGAGCTCTTTACATTTTGCTCCTGGCAGCGTAACTACCATCGTAGTATGGTGGCGGAGTGGTAAAGGCTCCGACTCAGTGGTGACGGAGTGGCAAAGGATACGACTTACAAATTGTAAGTCGGGGGTTCAAACCCAGCCAGGCGAATTACTTTGTGTAATTTATTTCATAACCACTGCTCTTAAAACGGTGAAGGAAAACATAATGAGGAAACTGTGACTGTGAATGTCTTAGAACCAAAAATTCGAAGACATGTGTCATCCACCAATCCGCACTGGGCCCGCGTGGTGGATCATGGCCCATTCCCTCTCCTAGAAAGGACGTCTGTATCCCGGCAGCGGGAACTTTATGAGGCTGATGCATTGCTATTTTAAAAGTTGTTTACTTATAATGCTATAGCGACAAAGCCACCTTAGGTATGTTTGGTGCTGTAGAGCCTTCACGCAGACAACGTCGCGGGCAACAGCTAGTACTTATATATTTCTAAATACATACATCATCATCATCAGCCTTTTTAATGTTTCCACTGTTGAGACACAGGCCTCCTCTCTAGGAAAGGGGATGGGCCATGATCCACCACGTGGGCTTTGTGCGGATTGGTGGATGTCACAGTTTCCTCACGATGTTTTCCTTCACCGTTTTGAGAGCAGTGGTGATGAAATAAATTACACAAAGTAATGCGTATGGCTGGGTTTACACCTCGTAAGTCGGGGCCGTCATCACTTGGCCACCACTGCTCTGCACTGCTCTCTGCTCTGCTCAGAGAATACCGTCACTCGAATGGTATTTTTTACTAAGTAGTGTTTGTACCATTGAAGACATTTCCGCCTGACCACCGCAAAGTTAATTTTTGCTTACACTCGAAACATGTGCTTCAAAGTGTTTGGTTTGGCAACACGCTACAAGATTCAAGCGATTTTTTGTTTTAAATGATCAGGTAAAAATTACCGCTATGGTACATAATGCCTAGTTCTAGTTGTTATTACGTTAACGCGATCGACATGTTTATGGTGTTCGGCGCTGCGATTGGCCAAATCCCAGCTCTGAACCAATCAGAGAGCCCAACGTGGTTTCGATCGAACGTAAAAACAACTCGCACTAGGTACCGAAGAACATACAAAGTTACGAATTGTGAACAAGAAAAGAAGCATTTGTTAAGTCTTTGCTTTGAGGTTCGGTCGGCTTAATGAATATCCTTTGCTTACTTTGATGCTTCTTTTACAGAAAAAGAAAAAAGAATGTACCTACGAAGTAAACTTTTTATACTTACTTGCCTTATTTCCCGACCCGGCTTATAAATAGGCTTTACATGTTACTGAAAATATGCGCTCTAATAAAAAACTGGGCAAGTGCGAGTTGAACTCGCGCACTGAGGGTTCCGTACAAATTTACCTATAAATATAAATAATGTCTCAAAGATTTTTGCGACTCGCAATAAAAGTAGTTTTTGTGACGTAAAAAGTACAGTTTTCAGATTTATTTCTTTACCTTTGATATGAGATTGTGCTTTATCATGGTCAACTAGAAATACCTACATACCCCATGAATTTTCATTCTCTTGAGAGTGTCGAAGTTTTAGTACTATATAATATGGTTGTGACATAAACGGCCGCATCTTTATTTTACGTTTCATTTTATCTCAACTTCAAAAGACTACAGACATGCGTATGGTTTTAATCTCAACTCGATACTTTCATGCGTTATCAAGAGAAAAAGGCGTTCAGAAATGTGATCGTGCAGTGGTTCTTTTTTTTCTTTTCCTTTTCAGGTACCGAACCCTGAAAATACATAAATCGTGTTATGCCTGAGGAAATAACTACGGTTTTTACAGGTTCATAATTTATAATACTAATTTATATCCATTACGGAACCTCAAGTTATAAATATGAAAAGTTACTAGTATCGCGCATACTTTTTCTTTTGTAGTTAAACTACTATGTAATTATGGAACTATATAGAATTGTAATTACATATGACGCTTGGTCGCTTGCCGGTTATTAAGGATTTCTAAAATAGTTGAATAACTGCCAAGAATTATATTGTTTTAATTATTCAGTACCAATTCAGTAGGTAGCCAATAATTAAACTTCTATTTAGTTAATCACTTTGGTTTTGTTATAAATAAAATACGAATTATTTTGGCTACCACGAATCAGACAAAACAATTTTATTATAATGTATACTTTTTTGTTCACATTATAAAAAAAAAATTGCCAAAAAAAAACAAATTTTCAGTAAATTTCAGTACCTACAATACGCGGCATAAAAGTTGAACCAAAATAACGATTGATCTTCAATGTGCATAACGGATTTTCGGGACTCTATCGAAGCGAGGGCTGCGCGTAACCATAGCAACGAGTTCAACTTATTTGCCACTTACTACGGATCAAAAGTAAGTACTTCTGACCAATTCTTAATTTAAAGCGGTATTGACCAATTCCGTTTTTTTTTTTTTATGGAGGACAAAAATCATGAAATGAAGAATCCCGCTCTTGGGCGGAGCGGTTGACACATTGACAAACTCTTACTGACTAAACACCCCACCCTATTCCTTCTCTGCTCTTCGCACTTGGGCCAAGCCTTCTTTTCAGAAAGAGACCCCTGGGCCCCAGTAGACTTCGACCTTTTTGCAACCAATTCACAGTTTTGACTAAAATAAAAATATAGGTGCTTATTTGACGAACATCAAGTACTGCTTTTTCTATAAAGTAATTACTCTGCTCGTATATATGTACTTATTAGGTTACACTAGGCACTCAGTGTGCCTAATGCAAGTTTGTTTTACGTACCGCGATCCCAATCTTTATTTATAGAACAAAATTCAAACTTTTTCATTATTATAATAAAACTGCATGCAAAATAATTTATATTAATTTTGGTTGTGTCTAAGCCTCCCACAAAAAATTGTCTGAATTTCCTAGCGTTATGTTATTAGAAACAAAATGTTTTTATTAGAAGTCGGTTAAAAATGTTTTTACTCAAACGTCTTACTTTTGAATCCATAACAAAAGTAGGTAATCTATGTGTACCGATATTATATGTACTACTAGCGACCCGCCTCAGCTTCGTTCGGGTATTGATATTGAGGATATCATGCATGTTTTATACACATAAACCTTCCTTTTGATTCACTCTATTTACAAAAAAAACCGCATCAAAATCTGTTGCGCACTTTTAAAGATCTAAACATAAATATATAGGGACAGCGGTAAGCAACTTTGCTTTATACTATGTAATGAAGCACTAAATGAAGTGTGTCATACAGTGACTTTATTCCACTTAGGTGAAGTGCATGCTAGACACTTTTGCATTGATGACATTAGTATAGTTTTGACGTATCAGCGCTGTAAGTTTTAAAAGATTTGAAAGACGACTACGCCAATGAAGCGCTGCAGCCTTGTCTTGCCTAGCAAGCTACTTCTGTATAAACATTTTAGTATTTTGACAAACAGTTTCTATGAAAGTACTGTCTATCGCTAGAATAGGATATGATTTGATGTGTCATTTATCGTCGTGTTTGTCGTTCCAAAATTTGACAGTTATCTCGGAATCTTTATTTAAAATCTAAAAATCTTACCTACCCATATCTCTCAACCATGCTTCTCTAACATTACAAACCCGTTTTCTACACCATTTACATATTAAAAACCTCTACAGCACAATTCCTTTCACGCCCAAGTCACTTAAATTAAAACAGAGGCGAAAAAAATGCGAAACTGGAAAAGACAACGTACAAAATGACAAAATTCCGGAGCGCCATATGAAAACAACAGTTCCAAAGTTTGTAAGCTGTGTTTGGTTGCTATTTCCAATTCGCGTGGCGTTTTGCAGTCCATTATTCACATTTCATTTGCCAGTGACATGTGGAGTGGTCGTTGGATGCCGGATGCGGGCCAATGCCAGTCGCGTACGCGTCACTCGCATTACTTCCGTATAGCATTTTATTTTATTTAGATTCTTTATTTCACCAGGTACAGATACCTCCTGTACTTGTATGTACATATAAATATAAACTAGTCCTTGATTGCGATCCCACGTGATCGTTTTTTTTTTTATTGTAGGAACCCTTATTTTTATAACAATGTTTGTCCTATATTTGTATAATGTGGTGTACAATAAAGTATAAATAAATAAATAACAAATCATCCATTGACGAATCGGAGCGGAAAACAGTGTCAGACTCTTACTGACTTAACAACCTACCCCGTTCCTTCCTTACCTTGATCCCCAGTAACACGCTTTCACATCGACCCTCGCTCTCAAAAGATCCCACCGTATGGTAAGCAGCGATGCAATCGTTGATGGTAAAGCGCACAAGTTTATTAAGAGCCTATTCACTCTAGCCTTGAAAACACTTAAATCATAATCGGACGGGAATACCGCAGAAGGAAAACTATTCCAGTTCTTCAGTGAACTCGGTATTAACGACGAGGCAAAACGCTTAGTTTCAAAAACGTAAGGGTGGATATCCGCCTTACGTATAAGTGCTGAACTGGTACAAAATTGGGTGCAATTTACCAAGACTTAGATATGTCTTAACAATGAACATTCAGCTTAGCCTTTGTCCAGTTAATTTCAACAGTTTAAAGTATCCAAGATAAAGGCTTGTTATAAAAGGATCTGAACAATGATGTAAGTTCTTCTGTTAGAACTACTACAATGAGAACTTCATGTTGGAGAAATATCGTTCTGGCATTGCGCACGTGTGTTTCTAATTACAAGTCATTACTTGAGGTAAATAATATTCATCAAAACTTTAAATTTTTCTTAACAATAGAATATAAATTGATACTACCCAATAAGCCCCAAGAGGATACCGGTATCCGCATACCTATTGTTTTTTAATTATTCGCAAGGTTAATTAGTTACTTATATTCAAGTAATTATTAGTTTTTCTTTACATTTGTTATTCTTTCAAGGTCAAAGCACTGAACGGATTAGTATCATACAAAGCCTGAAGGGTCGCAACCACCGAGCCTGTGCGTCTCGTATCCATCGGTTCCCAAAACCATCACTAGCTCGTCAAGTCCTTCAATCGCTTTCCTCAAAACAGCTTGATATCAGTCTATATCAAACTGTTAATTACCTCAAGCAATTAGTCCAATCAACAGCCTCTCAAGACACGGAGATAGCGCGTACCTACCTGTCTAAAATTGCTGCGATATAGCCTATTAACAATTTGCGAGCTCAAGTAGCAGCGATATCGGATTAGCACTAATAGGTCGACGGCGCACTGAATATCTGATGCAGACGGAGATCGATAATGAATGCTAAGCGCCTGAAAACATATTACCTCATGATTATATTATCATAGTGGGTAATCCTCCAGGGTAATACGCAAAATTAAAATTTTCTCTGTTTTGTCATCATCATTTCAGCCAAAAGACCTCCACTGTTGGACATAGGCGTACCCCAAATGACGCTATAATAGCTAGGGGCCCTAGACAAGTGGCAATCGCTCCGTGTCGAATCCATTTCTAAGTTCGATTTCGCCTTAACGATGTCGACCACAAAATGGTAGACAAAGTGACATCGACTAACATATTGATAAGTCGAAGTGTTGGTTCGATAAAATAACAACTTCTTGGTTATGGTTATCGAATTAAAACGTCCAATTTGACGTATAAACAACCAATAACAATTAGCGTATCGAAAACGTTTGACCACGTGACTTTTCGAAGGCATATGTCAGTTCCATACATTTCGGAGTTTCGAATTTCGTTTTCGTTAGTGAGAATGTGACTTGGTCTAAGCCTCCTGGTCCTGTGTGTTCGTAATCATCGGTTCGCAGCGACCATCATAAGCCCATCGATCCACTTTGTGTCTCGTCATCCCCACAAGACTTTGTGCCCTGCCATTTAATTTTGACAAATGTCGCTAGCCTTAGTTCTCCTGGAGATATCTTCATTTCTGATAACAGGTTTTAGGTACTTTGAAACATGTTTCTGACCGACTGAACGTCCAAACAATTCAATATAGTTAGTGGTATTGATTGGATAGTATCGATGACTTTAATAATCATAATTCCGTATATAGCTATACTAGCTTTTGTCAGCGGCTTCGCCCGCGTACATAAAATATAGCCTATGTCACTCAGTAGTAAAGCAGCATTCTATTGTTGCTAAAATTTTTCCAATCGGACCAGTAGTTCCAGAGATTACCTCCTACAAACAAAAAAATAAAAAAACAAACTTTACCTCTTTATTATATTAGTGTAGATAAATATTTTAACAACATAGAGTCAGACACTGACCTGTAAAATTAAAAGTATATTTCCAAAGTTTTTGGCAGACTACCTTTGTGCATTCAACTTTATCTAGCTAGCCTTTTCCCGACGATGCTAAGCTCGACTTCCTGTCTAACTGAATGTTAAACATGCATGCATGCAGCTGAATACCACCGGATGGAGTCGAAAAAAACTAAGGCACTTCGATATAAGTGACTATTGTCGTTAATCAATAAGAAATCCAATTGTCTACTGCAAAGTACAAAATGATCCGACTACGTCTGACATCATCATTTTCATCTTCCTGCCCTTGTCCCGTTTTATTTGGGGTCGGCGCAATATGTCTTTTTCTTCCACTCTGTCCTGTCACCCGTCACGCTATCACTAACTCCTCTTTCTTTCATATCACTTCTCACACAATCCATCCATATTTTCTTTGGTCTCCCTCTCCCTCGCAATCCATCCACATTTATACTCATGGCTTTTTTAAAAGCCATCCGACTACGTCTGACATGCATACTATATTTTTAAACCCTATATACTACATGGTTTCATAAAGACCTTAACATAAAAACTAAAATCTTGAGACCCGAGCGAATGCTGGCGTTCGCACACCTATTGTCTTTCTATTACGTATCTAATTACGTTATTCGAAAGGTAGAGGATATCAAAACAAATAAAACCACATACATTACTAGACAAATAAGCTAGCATTGTAGCTTATGTCTAATCCTATGACTAATAATAGTGACTTACTGACCACAAGACCTACCTTAGTAATAAGTAGCTTTTTTTTATGGTGGGCAAAAATCATCCATTGACGAATCCCGCTCTTGGGCGCAACAGGAAACAGTGTCAGACTCTTACTGACTAAACACCCCACCCCATTCCTTCTTTGCCCTTCGCACTGGGGCCAAGCCTTCATTTCAGAAAGAGACCCTGGGCCCCAATAGGCTTCAACCCTTTTACAGAGTCCCTAAGTAATAAGTAGCTTGAATAAGCAATTAAGAATCGGTGGGGCATTGGCACTATACCATGAATCGTCATATACCTATTACTAAATGTCCTAGGACAGATTGCATTAAGAAGGACAAAAAAATAACATACTACATAATATCTAGGAAACTTATTAAACCCATTCATAATACATGCACATGGAATGCATCTCTCGCTTGCGATAAGTCTAGACATTTGCCACCTCTCAGTTAAGTTCAGAGAACAAACCAAGACCTCGGCGACTAATAGTCTAGACAAAGTCGCTCAAGCGCTTAGTCAGTCTTTAAGCTCATATTAAATAGCTGGGTAGCCCGTGGTGCCCAAGCTAAGTGCCTAGCTTTAAATTATTCAGACAGGGTCAAGTGAATATTTTAACATGGAGCCTCGTAGAAGCTTGACATCAAACTGAAGTTGAAAGTTTGTGGGTATATTTGTTACACTTTCACGCTTAAACGGCTGAAAGGATTTGATTGAAATTTTGAGAGAATATGTCCTGGGATAGTATTCATTGTTTGACTGACTAATAGGTCTAGTGGTTAGAGGCTCCGAAAGTTATGCTGTAAGTTGTGAGTTTGATTACCGCCCAGGACAAATGTTTGTGTGATGAGCTCAATCATTTGTTCTGTGTCTGAGTGTAATTTATCTATAAAATGTATGTATTCGAAATATATAAGTATGTTAATCAGTTATCTATTACCCATAACGCAAGCTCTGCTTAGCTTGATACTAGACGACGTTGTGTGACAGTTGTAAAATATATTATTGTACGTACAGTTCAGGAATAGAATTCCCTCCTGGAATACGTGTATGCTGATAGTTATAACCCCAGGTAGTACTGATCAAAATAAATTAAAAAGTATTGGCACTTTTTAATTAATTACAGAGAATTACACTTTCTTAACGGCTGACTCTTTTTTAGAGTTTCTAACAACACCTCTTTCGTAAAATGTCTCCTAAACAAAATTTTTCGTCAGGTTATACATAAAAATATGGTTTATTCAATTTATTATAGATAAATAGTAAACATTTATTCAATTTGTACAAATACAATAGATGAACATGTTAAAAACTTGAAAACCTTTTGAACACCGTAATTAGAGACATAATAGAATAACGATAGGTATGCGAATGCCGGCATTCGCTTGGACCTCAAGTGTTTAAAAAAAAAAATTAAGACTGGCTATAGCTGGCTATATATTCTAAGTAAGGAATTAATACGACATTTGGCAAAGAAGATATTCTAAGAAGAAGGCATTGTGAAAAACCGACTTTTCATGCCTTTTTTCTCAGAATGTCTCCTTTCCAGAAAGAGTCATTTTGCGAAAGCGACATTCTGCGAAACAGATATTTTACGGCCAGTAAACATATCGCGACAAACGTTTTGTTCCTAAGCAAGTGAATTATTATTTCTATGATTCATATAATCATCATCATTTCGGGCAATTGACGTCCACTATTGGACATAGACCTCCCCTAAGTCACAACAACAAAAGGTTCTGTTGTCTAGCGCAATTTCAATTTTCAATTTCAATTTCCATTTCTTTACTCTTCACAATAGGTTTTATCTATCATTAACAATGTTTGTGATACAACTATTGTAAGAGTCTGGTGCCTGAAATAGGTTTTTGGAAAAAAACCTGTCGTACAGGTCACCAGGGCCTCCCCACAGCAAAGAAAATGGTATAAATATTTATGAGACGTCCTTGAGTGTCAGTAACACTATTTCTGGTTAAGAAAGATCAGACCATACATGTGTAAAATGAAAATGAACAAAAAATATTAATTAATAACAAGGGCAAAAAAAAATTAAAATAAAATAAATTAACACTATAACAAATTATCAGATATCCGCGGCCAACGCCTGGTCATCGGTCACCTTGTGGGAGGCGTTTAAACGATTTGTATATCTTTGTTTAAATATTTTAGTCATCTATGAAAGCACAAAATTTAATTGTAGCACTTTCCGAATAAACGACCTCATCCATGATTTTTATAATATCTAAAACCTAGAGGTCTAACCCAAACAATAGCCTATAATTGAGTTGATTGATTTCATATTTAATTATTTTTTTAACGTAAATAATTATACGCGATAGTTAAACCAGGCCTCCGTCACTCCATGTACTTGCGCGCTATAATTACCTACCGCCCGGCCGAGCGGTCTCGAGCCGCCGGCGCCCTAAATTCAGTGCGGTTGTCGCAAGCGAAGGACACGCACGTTGTTCAATTTTAATAGTTCCATTCGTTCGTACTCGTACCGCAAATCAAGTAAAAGAAGTGATAAACATTTAACATTTTTAACTTTTATAGATTTTTTATTTTAGCTACCCACTGACGTCTATAATTATGTTTTATAGATAGTTAAACCATTTATTTGTTACAATACAATGTATACACGAAAGCACAATTCTGCCCTTCTAAGCCAAAAAGCGATATCTCACAAAAACAGTAAAGTTGATTTTTGTACAATGGTATAAAAATCAACTTTATTATTTTGTTAAATTAATTATTAATTAATTAAATCATGAATAATTATTTTTATAGCTATCACATTAGATAGCTTTTATTTTAAGTAATTAAGGCTTTTAGTGCAAACTTGTCCGAAACATAAAAAAATATCATTAAGAAAGTCTCAGTTTTGATGGCACAAAAACAATATTTAAGATTTTTTTGAGATACCGCTTTTGCGCTTTGTAGGACAGAATTAAACTTTAAAACTAAGCACCTATCTATATAAATACAGTCAACATAAACAAGAAACACATGTCGGTACTTAGGAAAAAAACAAAGAAATACAAGGTTGACAATGGTTTTATTTAGACGTATTACACAGTCAGCAGTTCAGCACCAATTTATAAAAAAATATTTTATAAACGATACAATTTTAAATTTCCACATATAAGTCAGAACATATTCTCAGTTTTCAATAACATAGAAAAAGTTATGTTAATTTAATTTTATCGAAGAAACAGCCCTGCGATTTCTCGGTGAGCTGCGATTGATCACGCGGTACGAAGCAATTACAACTGTATGCTTAAACATTAAGGCACATTTTGGCATGCAGTGGTTGCTGACGCGACGAAGTAGGCTATTATAGCAGTAGGTATTGAGAATTTTGTATGGAGTGAAGTATCTGTTACGTAGTAACTATTTAGTAATCTGTGGTTAAACAGAGGCTAAAATTTATTGTGAAAAGCCTATTCACACTAGAATTCAAAATACTTTTCTTACAAATAGAAATAGGGGTTGGGGTATTCGCCGCCTCTTTGCTCAGCGTCAGATAAATCTACAAATTGATTGATTTTGCGGCTTTCCCAGTAGGCAGCGGAACGAAAAGACTCGCCATGGCTCTCGACGTTTAATCAACTCGGGATTCTGCGGATTCACGCTTTAGCGAATCGATAAATATAATTACTTGTAGAGAAACCGATTTCTACTTATTGGAGATGAGAACTATTGTTAATTATTCGATAAACTCATCGCGATCATTTAATACATCGCTCAGTTTGTGTAACTAATCGAGTTTAAAGCTTCATTTTTCGTTTAAAACTAAACACAGTTTATTTATTTTTTTCAGTTTAATTTTTACTACATTTACAAAGATTATATAATAGCTGTTGGTTTATAAACAAAGTTGAAATAGTTGCTGCCAGTAGCCTTGTTTGCATAATAGTAGGAAGTTATCACAATTACCGACTCCCAGGATACAAAATATTCTTATGTATTAGTCCAGGACATGGTCTACCCGTGTACCAAGTTTTATAAAAGTCCGTTTAGCCATTTGAGCGTGAATATGTACCAAACATATATACACGTCACCGTCACTCACAAGCTTTCACCCTTATAATAACAGTAAGTTGCTACTTATCTCTCGATTATTTTGCCATCAAGTATCTGTTTTTTGTATTCCGTCATTTAATATAAATTTACGTAAAACAGTACTGAAATATTCGCTCGCGGTTTCCACTCGACAACAATAGTTGAAATACCTTAATAAAAAGCACATCAAAACTTAATTGTATTAGGGACATTCAACTACACGTTACATTAATCTAACATTGTTGCTACCAAAGTACTAACTATAGTTCCATTCCTGGGCTATATAACTTAGGAACGAAGCCGAGAGTTGAGCACGCAACAATGTTTCGTTTCATTCGCCTAAACACTTTTAACGGCAAAAGTTTTGCTAATACGTGTTGCTATCATAAAATCTACAGGCGTTTGTTTCGTATTGCTACGTGTACCGCTGTACACAGTTGCAATCTGCGGTGCCAGCAGAAACAATTAAAACCTAACTGAGTTAAGTGTACAAGAACCCGGCGGAACTAGAACGAAAAAGAATAATAGGAATTCTGACGAAGTTAAGTCGGTAGAATGTGGAGTTACCTGTTAAGTTTCAGGTCATTCGTTCTCATAAAATAAGGAAGAAAAGTTGTTCAGGACAAGTTCTACTTACACACTTTTTATCTCTACATAAGACTGAAGATGTATCTTCTGCCTATATTTTAGTTGGTGTTTTCCCAGTATACTGTCATTAGAGACACAATAGAAAGACGATAGACGTGCGAACGCCAGCGTTCGCTTGGGGCTTGAGGCTTTATGATGTTGAGCCTTGTACGGAATAGGTAAATTTGTTCACACGTGTCTACAAACACCCCTAAAAGTAAACAGTTACTTACCTCCCAGTAATAACCTGTCTCAAGCAACATTTGAACTCATAACTACCTAAACAAGAAGCTTTACGTACCTAAGTTACTTCGGAATAACTTTGCTACCACGTGTATCCAATAACGTTAACATTAACCTCGAAAAATCACTAACTTCGACCTCCAAACAATCAAATAAAAAAGTTAATCAATAAACCAACTCGCAAAACGAAATTCGTTTGGTTACCACCCTAAAAAAATCGGCGTGAAATTGGTAGGTGCTCGTATATTTGATCTAATTATGTTTTGTCACGCGATACCTTCTTGTGACCTACCACAAGGGGTGATCGATGGATATCCAGGTCATTGCCGCCAGAATATAGAGCGGCTACCTGGCCGGACTTATGTAATTCCTTTTGACCGATTGATCGGACCAGCCTACTAGACGTGACGACAGGAAAAATGAAACGATGGAATTCTAAGTGAGATATTGGTTGTGTTAGAAGAATTGGCAGGAGGGATACATAATTGTATTTATAGCCTACACTTAGGGCACAAAATTGTTTCGAATGTAACGCCTATATATTACCTACTTTTTGCATCGATATAATCAAAACATACATTTGACTTTTTGAGTTTTGTGAAGAAGAAAATATAAAAAACCTTAATTAAGATACATTTTAGTTATAGTAATTTGAGAGTAGAGATTAACACAGTTAACACATAAAACAGCATTTAATTAATACTTCAAAACCATTCAGAAAATTAATAACAGTATTTAGATGCCTTCAAGGCTAGAGTTATTCTTTGTTATGGTGGGAAAAATCATCTAATGACGAATCCCGAGATTCTCCCTTCCCGCTGTTTGTCCCTGTGTATGGTTAAATCTTTAAAACTAGGCAATGGATTTTGACAAGTTTTTTTCGTAGATAGAGTAGTGATTCAAAAGGAAGGTTAATATACGATTACGATTACGAGTACGATTTGATTCCGCCCTCTCAATTTTACCATCAGACAACCTGACGTAAGGCAAATATCCACCCTTACGTTATTGAGACATCTACTGTCCGGACTATGCGTTTTACCTCGTCCTTTATACCGCGTGTATCGAGGGACTGGAACAGTGGGCCGGCTGCGGTCTTTCCGTCCGATTGATTATAATTTAGGTGTCTTCAGGCTAGAGTGAAATAGGCTCTTAATGAACTAGTACGCCTCATAATCCTCACAATCGTTTTAGTAGAGTTTTATGTGCAATTAGAACATTAACAGCCCGAAACCACTACTATCGGGTATTTCCTTGAACGTGACATAATATCTCAAACATTACCTTTCCAACGAGCTTGTTGTGGGACTTACACTCTGATTGACATATATTTAAATGTATGCCTGCATATTCGTGCTAACACATGCGATAGACCATCTGTCAGTAAAGTCGGTAACTTAATGAAATAAAAATAATATTCCCATTAACGGCCATTATGCGCAGCCCTATAAAAAGTGACGTGTACTCTTATCAGGGGTGGGTGAATGTGTTTAATTTGGGCACCCATTGTCTTTTTATATTTTTCCAGTGGCTTCCAATAGTAATTTTCTAATAGGTTTCAGTTACTTTTAGAAAAATACAGCTAAATATGTAGATTGCAAGGTTAAATTAAATGCGTAATTTAAAAAAAAACATCCTTTTTTATGGTGAGCAAAAATCATCCAATGACGAATCCTGCTCTTGGGCGAAGTGGAAAACAGTGTCAGACTCTTAATACACCCCACCCCACCCTGTTCCTTCCTTGCCCTTCGCCTGAGGCCAAGCCGTCCTTTCAAAAAGAGACTCTGGGCCCCAGTAGGCTTCGACCCTTTTGCAGAGTCCCTACGGCTTTGCTGACATATCCTTGAGGCACGCGGTAACAGAGCGCGCCGTCGATGATTTGGGCTTGGTCCGGACTGTTACCAGACAACCGAGCGGCGAGCTACCCATTGCTCACCGCGACTACGGTGGCCGGAAATCGGGATCGGAATCCCGGCGGCCAAAACATCCTTGTGTATTATTAGTATACACAAACACAAACTTACTTATGGACCGAGTTCTGAGTTACAAGCGTGTCAAACACTAGTTTATTGGCAAAGTTTGACAGATAATATAATATTCAGGCGAAAGATAAGACGTTAGCAAAATAGTCAACTTCGACTTTGCATTATACGCATCAACCCCTCGAACGCTTATTGTACCTACATGCGTTTATACTACTTGATTGACCTTTTAAAAATGCTATATTGCTTTCTATGTCTTCATTTTTCCTGGGAAAAACCAGAAAAAGGCTTTTAATTTCTTTTTTATATCATTTTCTAAAAAAACACATAATTACGTAAAAATAATGTGGACGAAAAGGGAAACTATATTAACACTAGCCTCTGCCGAGAGCATCGAAAGAAACGACTCCAAAGTTAAACATATCTTTTAAGCTTTTTGTTGTCATGGTTTACCTGTTTGTCTTTATCAAAATCCGTTCAACCGTGTAAGTAAAAAAGAGTAGCAAACGCACACTTATATTTTTTCTTTTTTTCAAAAGAAAATAAAAATCTTCGTAACTCAATTTGGGGATTACTTAGTTACACTGTGTTCATAGGTAAGTTAGTACAGAACTTGTTTCCCGCTCCACACAAGAGTGGGATATGTCATTGGACGATTTTTGCCCACCATAAAAAGCCCTACTACTTTAAAATTCAAAACAATTCATCATACATTTGTATCCGACTGGCGGCCAGGAGAAATGGACTGAGTTAGTTCAATACAGCACACATGAACGCACCGGTGACTGCGTCTAGCTTTGTAATTAAATAGGCCGCCCCTCTGCCGGTGCCATTTGAATAAACGCCGATATATACTTGCAAGTAATCTGATTATGGCTGACTGCGATTTTGTATCGCAGTCCTATTAATATCGCATGATCTGCCGGAATAAATAAGCCAATCGATTAGAACGGATTAAAAATTTAATTGATTTGTATATTTTTCTTTTAATCTTAACAAAGAGGCTTTTTGCCACTTTTAGGTACACAAAAAACTTGTGTGATGGGTAAAGTCTATTCTTTTTCATTATGAGTACAATAAAATTTATTTATTGTTATAATATAAGAATTTATTTATAATATAAGAATTTATTTTTAAATATACCGAAATATATGTAATTTTGTAGTACTTGTAACAACTGCACATTTAAAAAACTTAATTCTACATTTAGATTTAAAAAATGGCGTAATTTTTTTACATCACTATAAAAAGGAAGTGTGCCCAAAAAATTGATACTTTGCCATACATTCATCACCACCTATCATTTCAGAAGTTATAAGACCACTACTAAACGTCAGCTTCACCCATGTGTCACCTCAATGACTGATCCTGTGCGTGCAGAAATCCAAGACAGAGAGAGAGGTTTTGGCTCTTGGATTCCTGCGACCCTTACCAGGTCCAGGATCTTGAGAGAAAAACCATAGACCACCAGTTTTGCACACAATTCGCTCTCATCATTACCACTTCAGTTTGGGGATACTTCAGCTTATATAATTAACATTGTTTTTTTTTTGCAGCTATCTTCTTTCTTGGTTTGATCACGCAAGAAAATTCCAATCCCAACTTCCGGCCAGCGTAGGCGCGGGTTTGCGGAAGGCGAGCATTGGCTAGATCGCCGTCCGGTCGTCTGGTAATCGTACCAAGCCCAGTCGTTGACGGCGCGCACTGCTCCCGCGTGCCTCAAAAAGTTGTCAGCAGCCGTAGGGACACTGCAGAAGGGTCGAAGCCAATTAGGGCCAAGGGTTTGTGTCTAAAAGGAAGGCTCTGGCCCTGGTATGTCTGGCGATGTAGGAACGGGGTAGGTTGTTTAGTCAGTAAGAGTCTGACACTGTTTTCCGCTCCACCCAAGGGCGGGATTTGTCATTGGATGATTTTTACCTACTATAAAAAAAAGCACAGCTAATGGAAAGTGCCTTTTGTTTACTTTTCAGCTGATGATGCGTCGGTCATTTTCGATCTATATGCCATCACTAACAACTCAGCTCTAATCAAACTTTCGTCTTGTGGCAATGTAACATAATGGCGGACAATAAGAGACCACTAAGCTTCCCAGCCGAGTCGAATTCGATAATTGCATTACCAATAATGTGCAATTGCTGTATTTCTGACTGACGTAAAAGCCAGCACTTAAGTTATCTAGCTATGTTTTTGCGTTTTGAAATAATTGTAAGTAGGTATACACCGTTAAATTTTGGTCATTTTAATCCCGTGGATGGTCGATCTGGTGCATGAAGCACTATCTGTAACATTAATAAATGAATTACTTTTTGTGCGGGTCGCATAGCTCGGCATGCGAATATCAACGACATCATCCGACGTGCTCTTGTTTCCGTCGGCGTTCCAGCTGTATTGAAACCTCATGGCCTGGTACGCGACGATGGCAAGAGACCGGACGATATGTCTTTATTTCCTTGGAAGATGGGTAGGCCTTTAGTGTGGGACGCAACTTGTGTCGATACTCTTGCGCCATCTCATCTTCCTAGCTCATCATGCTGTGCCGGTACTGCCGCTGCGGCTGCGGAGAACCTCAAGCGGCGGAAATATACTAATCTTGTTGGTAGTTATATTTTCGAGCCGTTTGGGGTTGAAACTCTCGGATCGTGGGGTCCGAGTGCCCACAAGTTGTTTAATGAACTTTCTAAACGACTTGTTGACACTTCGCGTGACCCAAGGGCTGGCTTTTACCTTGGGCAAAGAATAAGCATTGCCATACAGCGTGGCAATGCGGCCAGCCTTTTGGGCACTTTACCGGTCGACAGCGATGCGGAAGAGTTTTTTGACGCTTTATTAGATTAGGTATTTTTAGTTAAGTTAATTAGGGTTATGTAGTTTTAAGGTTAGATATCTAATTATTTGTACAGTTTACTAAATAAATTAATACGTTGTCAATACTTTTTTGTAAAATTAAAATTAATACGTAAGTATACGAAATTTATATCTTTAAGTAAAGAACAGCTGAGCGGGCTAATGGCCGTAGGTACGCTTCGACCGACAACTACCTACGGCAAAAAAGTACTATATTTTTTAATTTTATCTTTACAAATCGATAGTGTTTCATGTACTGGATCGACCCTCCACGGGATTAAAATTTAACGGTGTATATCTAGGTTATACACTGCAAGCAAAAATAAAAGTAGGTCAATCGCAAATTGACTTCAAAGCCACAAGTAAACTTTATTCAAACATCCTTTTCAACCTTTAATGTTTCATCAACTTCCTAAAACCGTTCGCTATTGATAGTTTTTCATATATCTTCCATATCACGTAGTAGAGTCGCCTGCATCTTCAATATTCGCAGCTGACCTGTTTCCGTTTGAGACCGACAATGCTTATAGATCCACGGTGAATAGACCTCGTGAATGGCGGGTTAAGCGACCTCTTTAGCTCATATTGCCGTCTTAGTTCCTCCCCAAGATTGAAAAGATTCAAAAGAATTTAGTTGGAATAAGTCTCGAGATACAAATGTTAGAATGTCGCATTTGTTACATGGTTTATGTGTGTTAGGAGTTTATTCGAATAGTAGATAGTTTACATAATCGCTTCGTTGGTCCCGTGGAAAATGTGAGTGCTCAGCGTGAGGTTCTTGGTTCGATTACCAGGTCGGGCAAGAAGTTCTTAGTTATGGTTTTTCCATTAGGAATTACTTAGGACCTACCCGGAGTTTGGAGGTTGATGCTGTTATTGTCCGGTTTCTCGGAAAGCGCATTTAATATATATCCTGTATATGATCCCTCCCCATTCGTGTCGGGTTGCTGTCCCATCAGATCATTAAAGAAACAGTGAGTGCACCTATGTTTGCACACGCGCTTTAATACTATATCTTACGTACCTACTTGACATATCTTCTTTGAGATTGGCCATAAAATACGAAAAGAATAGAGAAGGATTGAATAATGTGAATTCTTCATGGACCAAATTATTTAATAAAGAAATAAAGCTGCTTCAAATTCAGAATCACAGCCAAGAGTGACATCGATACACAATTCTATATCAGCTTAAAGTGAACAAAAAAAAATGGTATTCGTAAAAATAAAATCAGTTTCCTCATTCTAGAGCAGTACGATAAAACCAACATTAATTACTAGAAAATGAAGTATACTCAGTTTTCACTACAAAGAGAAATTTCCTGAAATAATGGTACCTTTATTTCTGTCCACACATTTTACATAAAACAAAAGCCAACAACGTACACTGTTCACAGCACAAACGAAAAAATTAAACAAAATTATAATTACAAAAGAAATTCCTTCATAATTTTGCACATCACATTTCTATATACAGGCTGTCCCTTTGTCCGTTGCGGCGTCAGCGCTGTTCTTTCTCATGCATACAAATCTCGACAATGCAATGTCATTTCATTCCGGTGGCTCCCTGCTGTCATTCACATGTCATGACGGATGACAGGCGGCGACGGCTGGCACGTGGGTCGGGTCATATCGGCTTTATTTTTTTTTTTATTAAAAAGTATTATTACGTAGCCGGTAGCGCTATCTTATTAATATTATCTGATCGTAATTTGAAGATGCTGATGCTGAGCAGAAAAAATATATACAAGAGTTCACTAGTTACTGTCAGTCTTTTTTAATTGCTATAAACTAGTGCTTGACTGCGATCCCACCTGATTGTAAGCAGTGACGCAATCGTTGATGGTGAGGCGTACTAATTTATTAAACTGAAAGACTGCAGCTCGCAAACTCTTCCAGTCTCTCGATGTACGCGGTATAAACGACGAGCGAAAACGCTTAGTCCGAACCGTAGATGTCTCAACAACGAATTAAAAAACAAAACGTATTTGTCGTACGCCGGAGGGTCTGTATTCACATAACTTCAATCTATTTAGGTCCAGATCACACGCATCACTGCTTACCATCAGGCGAGATCGCGGCCAAGCACGGATCTATATTATAAAAAAAAATTGAAAAAATGAAGTAGGTACTTTAAATATTCAATAGCATTTTAAATACTAGACATTTTTAATTAAACAGCACCAACAACTACCTCGAACATCTACATTTGTAATGTATCGAATACCAATAGCATTATCCAAGCATGGAAATGTAATTAAGTACACATATTATAATGTGACTTAATAGATTCCCTAATTCGTACTACCAACCCCAATCCATCTGCATAACACGGATGAATTAAACATAACTCTATCAATTAAGTCAATTCAATTAATCCCTTAGTATCTGTGAATTGGCGTTTGATCGTATATTATCAGTCTGAATTCGAGGACTTGATAATGTTACTCTTAGATTAAATTATAGCGACTTTCAATATCGTGTTGTTCAAAGCTATATCAATCTTTTAAAACCATAACAAAAAAAGACTCCATCGCCTATCTCTACGTAGGAATCTGCATCGCTTGCACGCCCCAATTAATCCTAGATTTTTTTAGTAGATTTTTACCACAACATATCAAAAGTTAAAAGCCAAAGTCGAATCCAGGTCTACAAAAATATAATAAGTTTTACCAACTACAAGCACTTTTTCTTAGTAAAAACCGGCTGGTGCAGGCAAAATTATGGTGAAACTTATGCACGCCCATAAAAGACATACAATACACTAAGTATTTGACAGAAGTGACCTCACAGACTCGATCACCCAATTCTTATTCCTCTTCTCCGACTTGTTTTTACCAGCCAGGTTTTGTGGGCACCGATGAGGAACAGAGCTTCTCCTCTTATGTATTTGTTGATTGGCTCGTTGAAAGGTTTGCATAAATAACCATATTTGTGGAATGGATGTTATTATCCAGTACGACACTGATGGGAAAGAGTCTTGACCTTATAACTACTCTTTTAGCAACTCAAGATGCGTGCTGTCCTTTGTTGCTTCGTCACTTCGTGCTAGCGACCATTTTAAGGGGTCTATTTTGAGGGCGCAAGTTACACTCTGCCTTTTTTTATCATTGTTTTTCAATAATATTGTTGAAGCTGGCGTCTTAATCTTTCCAAAGTTTTCGATAATCAGTCTCTTATAAAATCCTCTATTTCTTTGGTTTGCCAGTTATTTTGAAAGATATAGATAATCGACAAGTGGTTTTCATTCCATGACAAGTAACTAACTATGAGAGGCTGAAATCAACTGGCAGAGGCTCTTTCTGTGGGTGAATTTCGACCTCCCTACGTACGCCTTCTATCGGTCTAAAATCCCAGGATCCAGAAATGCACGAAGACAACAAGAAACTAAAGAGTATTAACTATATAGAACGTCAAATTATCAAGAGTACCAAATTTAAATCACACACACAAAAAGAATTACTTAGTAAATTAAAACACTTTAATTTGCTCAACAATTTAACAATACCATCCCCTAATCGTTAGCAACAAAAGCAGTTAAGTCGAATGCTAAACACGTGTCAAACGCTGTGACATCGACTTTAACATATATAAACGAGAGTTGCAATAAAATAACCGTTTGATATCCAATCACAATAGGGGTGTGTGCATCACCGTGACGAATGTACGCACCCTGTATACGTCATCGTGGGGCGTCGTACCCAATGACGTAAAAAAATGGAATTATCGTATTAAGCCCATGGAGTAACTGTACCATGAAATATAGGAATACTGTTAAATCCTTGTCAGCTCCGGTCTGATTGGCTCTCCCGATTTCGCGGCTCTAACAGGATTAGAGATGCCCGTTGTAGTGTCAATTTCATTTTTATCCGCAACCGCTGCATGCAGTACTCGTAACACTATTTTCGTATAGTTTTAGATGAATTCTGCGATTGCTTTATTTCGATGTCGGGATGCACTCAGACAATTTAAGGGACGCGGCAATTTTATTTTCTTTTAGGAAAACATGTTCTGGTCTACGTTTTTCACTTTTCTAAGTTTAGAACCCGATGGATTTGACAAAGGCTTTATTGAATTTATTCTTTCTACTCGGTCTACTGTCGTACGAGTATAAATGATTAATTACGTTAACTTTCAAATTAACTATGGATCTCGTTTTGTTTTTATAATAGTGCATTACTAATGCATAGCTCGTTTACACTGGAGAAAATGGGAGGAGTGGAACGGGGAGGAAATTAAATGAGTTAAATTACATTATACCTATTCATTGTCTAGACACAAGAACCTTATTTGATTTTAGAAGGTGGTCACGGCCAATACGACGCAAGGAGCAGAAAAAATAAAATAAGTATTATGTCAAATATAAATATGTAACACTCAAATTAATGTAGACCCTCAACATTTCTTTGTTTATTTATTTAATCTTTATTTAACGGAAGGTACTGCCGCTGGTATTTGAAGACTTGTGGCATCCACCAATCCACACTGGGCCCACACGGTGGATTACGGTCCATTTCCTCTCCTAGAGGGGAGGCCTGTGTCCCAGCAGTGGGAACATTAAAAAGGCTGATGATGATGACTGCCGCTGGGCTGTTTTAGGCATTCTATACCAATTAACCAATATTTGGAACAACGTACAAAATCCGACGTGCTCTTGTTTCCGTCGGCGTTCCAGCTGTATTGGAACCTCATGGCCTGGTACGCGACGATGGCAAGAGACCGGACGGTATGTCTTTATTTCCTTGGAAGATGGGTAGGCCTTTAGTGTGGGACGCAACTTGTGTCGATACTCTTGCGCCATCTCATCTTCCCAGCTCATCATGCTGTGCCGGTGCTGCCGCTGCGGCTGCGGAGAACCTCAAGCGGCGGAAATATACTAATCTTGTTGGTAGTTATATTTTCGAGCCGTTTGGGGTTGAAACTCTCGGATCGTGGGGTCCGAGTGCCCACAAGTTGTTTAATGAACTTTCTAAACGACTTGTTGACACTTCGCGTGACCCAAGGGCTGGCTTTTACCTTGGGCAAAGAATAAGCATTGCCATACAGCGTGGCAATGCGGCCAGCCTTTTGGGCACTTTACCGGTCGACAGCGATGCGGAAGAGTTTTTTGACGCTTTATTAGAATAGGTATTTTTAGTTAAGTTAATTAGGGTTATGTAGTTTTAAGGTTACATAATATCTTAATTATTATAACCTACAACACTTCTTTCACCATTTTTCCCCTTTACTACCCCACAAAAGATAAAAGACAAAAGACAAAGATACAAATGCCAACGAACCCACACCCATCATTGTCGATACGATCATTGTCCCACAATGCGTTTAATATAAGTTTGGCAAACCAGTCCGACCACGCTTGCATATTCATGAGGCGGCCAACTTGTCCGCTCCGAACTCGATCTTTGACAAATCAGTTTACAGCTGAAATTGCGTATAAATAAACATGTATTTGAGTAGGGATATTTGGTGTTACATTTTAAGTGTTTTTTTTATGGTAGGTAAAAATCATCCAATGACGAGTCCCGCTCTTGGGCGGAGCGGAAAACAAGTGTCAGACTCTTACTGACTAAACAACCTACCTCGTTCCTACATCGCCATACATACTAGGGCCAGAGCCTTCCTTTTCAGACGCAAACCCTTGGTCCTAATTGGCTTCGACCCTTCTGCAGGGTCCCTACGGTTGCTGACAACTCCTTGAGGCGCGCGGGAACAGTGCGCGCCGTCGACGACTGGGCTTGGTCCGGACGATTACCAGACGACCGGATGGCGAACTACCCAATGCTCGCCGTCCGCAAGCCCGCGCCTACGGTAGCCGGAAGACGGGATCACATTTTCAGTGTTAAAAGAGTCATCATCATAATCATAATTTTTGCCAAAAGAAGGTCACTATTAGACATTAGCCTCAAAGAATGAGCTAGTGTGAATTGTGAAGTATATTTTGAACTTGGCTCTGCCAGCGACTTTGCTCGCTCGATAGTAGTTTGAAGGGTATTCTCAGGAGGGACTAACTTAACTCCGCTATTCTATTCCAGGACATGATCCACCCGTATGTTGATTTTTTTTTTATTTTACAAAACTGTCACACAACGCCATCTAGTCCCAAGCTAAGCAGAGCTTGTGCTATGGGTACTAGACAACTGATAAACATATATTTCTAAATACATACACATTGTAGATAAATTACACCCAGACACAGAACAAATGATCGCGCTCATCACACAAACATTTGTCCTGGGTGGGAATCGAACCCACAACCTCTGGCATAGCAGTCAGGGTCACTAACTACTAGACTGACAGGCCAGTCAAAAATTCTATTCAAAGAGGTGAAGTCGTATGCTCTTGAAAAGTTAATAATGTTTTTCCTCTCACACACGATGAAACGTGGTCGCTTACAATGGGCCTCATAAGACTTAAAGTCACCCAAAGGGCACCTAGTGAGGGTTGTGGGAATCCGATGCACCGGTCCGGTGGTTGTAGCGACGCTTGGGTGAGCCCTACGTTCCTACATTCTGTGGACGTCTTTTGGATGAAATGATGATATCATAAACATACAAACGTCCCATAGAAATATTATTTGGATTTTATGATGAATTTTGCAGATATCCTCAAAAAACTACTCAAAATTATAGTTATCAAAATAATTTCTTAAGCTCACTAAACTACTCAAAATAATAGTCTTCAAAAAATTTCTTAGTTCAAGATAATTTTGGAAGTCGGTGATAAATAATGACGAGACCCAACTATTATAGTAACACCGACTACCTAAATTAAAATCATTTTGCTCTTTTTTTTCATTGAAGTAGCTTTTATTTTTTGTTTTTGTCCTAATAATATTAGAGTTAATATCACCCTATCACCCACGTGTTTCATCTCAGACTGGTAGAGTGTTTCGAAATTTGATTGATGTAAGCTCGCTTGTCAGTATGGATGATTGACAGTCGTAATGATATTGCCATGTCGTGACATTTCCAGTAGGTAGCTTTCAGGTGTTCCAGTTATATGAGATATTCCCTCTGCTGAATTAGCTAGAAGCTAGCTAAATCAAGAAGACCTTTTTTTATGGTTGGTAAAAATCATCCAATGACGAGTCCCGCTCTTGAGTGGAGCGGAAAACAAGTGTCAGACTCTTACTGACTAAACAACCTACCCCGTTCCTACATCGCCATACATACCAGGGCCAGAGCCTTCCTTAAGAAGACCTGAAAATCGATGCAAAAATCAGCGCAGTGATTGAGCGTTTGGTCTCAGCGACTCCGTGAGTATGGTTACGAGCAGCCCTCAACTTAGAATAAGACCCGAAATTCGGTTATAATCCTCGTCACATAAGTTGAGCCATCATGGCGGTCGACCATGAATGCGCAGGATCGATTTTCGAATGGTTCCACATATTTGTCACGTACTATAGTGTTATAATTGCCATTTTTCTGGATTATGCAGCTGGCTCGTCTGTTATATTGTTCATGGCTCTGCACTATGACCGCTTGAATTTGAATTCAGTCAATAATGACACGGTTGGCGCAGTGGCTAAGCGATTTGCCACTGCACTTCGTATCGCATGTTCAATCCCAGCACGGAACATATATTTGTACGATCTACTGTAAACTGTTCAGGGTCTGGTGAGCATACATTTTGTGAATACATCTACAGAGTAATGTCTAGTGTCAGGTAAGGCAAATTTAAAAAAAAATCTTATTTCAAACTGGTAGTATGTTTCTTTGGGATAATTTTCAGAGTGAAACCCCTAGTAGAAACTTATCTACACTAATATAATAAAGAGGTAAAGTTTGTTTTTTTGTTTTTTAATTTTTTTGTTTGTAGGAGGTAATCTCTGGATCTACTGGTCCGATTGGAGAAATTTTAGCAATAATAGAAAGCTGCTTTACTCCTGAGTGACATAGGCTATATTTTATGTACGCGGGCGAAGCCGCTGACAAAAGCTAGTTAAAAATAAAAATAAATTATTTTAATTTTCGGAAATAAAAATATACAGTGTCATTGACATCGTAACGCAAACGAATACCATAGATCCAGTACATGATTTTAGGCTCCCCAGTGGTGGAATTATTTATCAGTTTTTTCTTATTTTTTTTTTAATGAATTCTTTACGTTTTTTAAATTAAACTGTATAAAAACGTCATTTTAACTTTTTTTGCGAAAAAAATGAATGAATTACATTCCATCGGATTTGACTAAAATAACGACTTTATTTGCCTCGATGATTGTTTTTATATATATATATATATTTTTTTTTTGTAATTTTTTTTTCTTTTATTTAAAACTTTTTTTTTCAAAAATTTGAAAAAAGCCGCCGAAAACTTTTACCTCTGGGGGGTCCAGAATCATGTACTGGATCTATATTATTCGTTTGCGTTATGATGTCAATGACACCTTGTATAATAAATCAATTGAAATTAATAAAATTCGCACAAGTTACCTAATGAGAATCGTTAACTAAACTAGAATGTCTAAAATAGTGCAGCGCATTATTTTAAACGTAGCTGTCAACGTCAGTGTTACCGCAGTTTTACTAGTTATTCTAGTCAATGTAACAAAAATACATAAAATTTCAGTGTTGCTAATACAGAAAATAATGATAGTGCATGTAACAAATTATAAAAATCACTAACGCTATTTTACCTAAATCCGTTAACAAGTACGAACTTCTAAGTTAAACCACACCTACTTTAAAATGCTTTGTCTACGTCCTAAGAGATTACAGGACGAAGTTTATGACCACAAACAAGCAATCCTCTCCTAGTTGCTCAACATGCCAAGCCCGAGCCGCTCATCCAGCCAGTGTCGGCCATCGATTGTATATTCATGTGTTTCCAAATCCGATGTCTTTGAACCAGCTGTAAACAGATACCCAGGATGTAACAGTGTTGCTTGTTAATTGGGTTTGTACTTTGACTAACAGATTAGTGACTAATAGTCAGTTATTTAGTTGGTTTGTCTTTATCGGCACTGTTAACATTATTAAGTTGTGTTGTTGTGTGTTAGTAAGAGATTTTTTTTATGGTAGGTAAAAATCATCCAATGACGAATCCCGCTCTTGAGCGGAGCGGAAACAAGTGTCAGACTCTTACTGACTAAACAACCTACCCAGTTCCTCCCTTGCCTTATTCCCAGAGCCCCGGTAACACTTTCGCAATAACCCTCGGCTCTAGAAAGCTTCGACCCTGAAGCTTGCAGTTCCCCTACAGTTTGCTGACAATTCCTTGAGGCGCACAAGAACAATGCGCGCCGTTGACGACTTGGACTCGGTCTGGACAGTTACCAGACGACCGGACGGCGAGCTACCCATTGCTCACCGTCCGCGAGCGAGTGTCTACGGTATGTTAGTAAGGGGTAATTAAATGTAGTTTAGAGTTTTTATATAGATATAGGTATAGGCTACAGCTGACCTATGGGATAGACCACAGGAGCAATGACGCGGAAACGGTGTGTAATTGGTTTTCTCGGCGTTGCGTCACCGGTACATGTTCCCACTCATACGAACAAAGCGTTTTGGGAACACATTCATTATTCGTACAGCTAAGGAATGGCATTCCCTACCGCAGTCTGTATTTCCTAATAGCTATAACCTAGGAGGCTTTAAGTCAAGTGTAAATAGGTTGCTCTCGGCAAACGTCCTCCATCGTTTGCCAAATCATTGCTTACCATCAGGTGAGATAGTGGTCAAACGCGAGCTTATCCACAATAAAAATAAATGTCTGTAGTGGTATTTATAACGCCACAAAGGAACAACTCAAAATAATAGAGTTCTTCTTTCGATTGGAACGGCAGTCCAAAATCAACTACTAGACAGTGGTCGGGATCAGACATAACACTCGTCTGGTCGAAAGACGGACGAATAACAATCTATTCCACGTACCTCTAAAGGACTACCTTATTCTGAAGTATTAAGTACTTCATCGCTTAAATCTGTTTGAGTATGCTTAACTCTCGGATTTAATAGAATTCAATCATGGTAGATAAACTTTTGAACAAACGATTCATTCTACGGATTTATTGTTAAAATCCTCGGTATTTCGTTCCAGCCAGAATATAACACAATTCCTTTGTACATCGAATTATTTGTTCCAAGTCAGCTTTATCTTAGTGTTTATGAAGGTTGTGTTATTAAATATTTTTCTCACTGTCTCTATTAAGGTACAGTTCCGTATCGTCTAATATCTGGTGTGTTTGGTCACGTTGTAATCGTTTTGGCGGCTACTAACGCGCTCACGTGCACCCACCTGACATCTGTTTGTCCGTTGAATATTTCATGAGCTGCCAGTGGTTTCGGACTTCAGAGGCGGTTTCACTAGTGATGTATTAAGCTTCGTAGCTATGCTTGTGTCTAATTTCCTCCAGTAGGGTTGTTTGATTTTCAAATAATAGCTCAGTGAAGCTCTAGTGAAATAGGGTTTAACGAAGCCCAGTAATTTTCTTGCTAATTAAAGCGATGGATGGATAGTAATTAAGTACATACCGACGCATTCTCCTCGAAAGGCAGGCGGTAGAAAACCGACACTCTATCAACTCAACGAGTAAAGTCAGTGTTCAAGACATTGAGGCTTCGACTTGACGAGTGCATCTTTTTTTAATGATCTAATCAATACTCGTTTCTCAATTGACTGGTATCTCGTTAATCCGATCAAAAATTAATATTCCTCTATACGCGATCGAACTGACACTTAATAAACCTGTCACCAGCTGTTGTGAACAGACAGCTCCTTTATTTTGTTGTAGACAAGATGATAGGTTGCAAGAGCAATGGTCGCCAGGTTGCATGCCCTGTTCGTGGAGAAGGAAACTCCGCTGCCGCGACAAGTCGAAGCATGGCGGACAGAGCTCCGGTGGGATCTCATGGCGAAATTTCGACAGCGACTGTTGCAACCCAACGCTGGGCACGCAATAATCTTGTCGTCTAGGCGATAATCTCCTTAATGAGGCGTGGCTGGAAAGACCTCACGGCGTCCTCACCATCCAACCATAAAAAAAAAATTGTGGTCAAGTGGTAACGGTGCCAACTTACGTGTTGCGGGTCGTAGTTGCAGTCCAAATAAACGCTTTACTTGGTGCAATTTATTTCCTCACCACTGCTCTCTATATGGTAACGGTAAACATCGTGAAAGCCAGTAGCATTTCCTAAAACCTAAAATTCGAAGAAGTGTAGACAAATTCGAGACACTCTACGAAGCCGAACTGGGCCCACATGATGGATTACGGCTCACTTTATAAATGCAAGAAAGATATTTTAATGCAATAGTTATGTCCAGTACTTATTTTTTTTTTACAAAAACCCAATAAGTGTTATTCTATATTGTTTTGTTTTACTATTTGTGCTATATTAATTATTATTTGATTACTATTTATTTACAGTTTTTTCTAATTTATTTAATTACAAACAAACAAACTCTTCAGCTTTATAATATTAGTATAGATTGTTAAAATCGTACAGCTTACTTTAAAGGTAACATACTTCCTGCAATGTTCCAAAGATGTCGTAATTAATTAATTCCGGAGAAAATGTTACTAAGAAGTTTGTTCTTTGGTTGTTTGTATTTAAATTAGGTATCAGTAAGTTGAAGCAGTGTTGTTTGTCCAGGTTAATTTAATGCAGATTATTCATTTGATTTAGGTCATCTCAAAATAACTTTTTAAAATGGGTCGTCTGCTAGCCTGCACGTGATTTGTTGTATAAATAAATAATCAGTCTTTAAAGTTCACCGCAGAGAAGCCGTGTCTTAAGTTGCAGCGTGATTTTCGACCACTGTAGACACTGACATGAGAACGGTAAGCTGTAGATACCTCGTCGTCCGGACGACCGGCAAAGAACTAGTCCGAGCCAATTGCACGTGATTTTTCACGTACGTCTCAAAGAAATATAAGTAAAACTGAAAGGGCTGATTCGTGCTAGGGCTATTTCTAGATGAAAAATAAATCAAAGGCATCTCATGCTCTTCGGCGGAGCAAGAAGTCGTTTCAGACTTTCATTGACTAAAGCCCACGCCTGTTTCATATTTGCCTTCGATTCAGGGCCCCATGCCTGCTAAGACTGTGGGAACATATGAAACAATTTTTTTGATCCTGCAAAGTCAAGGAAAATTGGTGGTGGGTTTCAGTCAGTGATAGCTCGCTCTATCCAAATCAGGAGAAATTAACTAATAGCTTCCCACCCAAAAAATATTAATGGGCCATTCATTGCAATGGCAAAGATTTTCTTTCTTGAATAAATTGCGTATACCAATAAGACCTTTACAAGTTTCAAGGTTGTTCTCAATGATGGATTTTTCTTTCTTAAGTTCATTCTTTCAAAAAGTTGGACGTGTGTAAACATTCGGAGACCCGTAATTGGTTGACTTTGAAAGTAAAGTTCCGGATGTTTCCATTCGAAGGATCGTAAATGCAAATAGATTACGTTGATCAGAAACTTTTTCATGAGGCTTATTTTATTTTGTTGTTTGTGTTGGTAATTTATTTTTCATCGTGAACGGTTGATTAACTTATTTACTGAGCAATCATAAAAGTTTTTTCGAGTAACGTAGAAAGTACAGTTACCGCCATACTGCTCTTTTTTTGTTGTGGATAGGCTCGTGTTTGACCACAATCTCAGCTAATGGTAAGCCATGAAATGTTCCCAGTAATGTTCAGTAATGTTCCCAGTTCTGGGACACAGACCTCCTCACTAAGAGAGGGAATGGGCCATAATCCACCACGCGGGCCCTGTGCGGGTTGGTAGCAAGCGCAAACCTAACCAAATAAAAAATCATGTAAAATTATTATATTTATAGTAGTATAACTTTATATTTGCAAAAAGATTTTTTTTTTCCTTATTAAAAAAAAGTGTTTACTTCTATCATTTAATTTTAAAAAATATTTACCCACTTTTTATTATATTCAGGTAGGTTCCAACCAAAGTTTGTGCTATTTTCGTCCACCTGATACGTGCTCAGATTAAGCTCGCTCACTTCCTAAATGGATTACTTAATCAATTTGTGTTTTATTGGAAGTCCATATTGGTTTATTGATTGGATATAATTATGTTTATGGAACTTAAAAAACTTCCTCAGTGAGTGATGTCCTTATTTATAAAAAGAAAAGGATTTTAATTTTTTTTTTTTACTTGCAATAAACTAGTGCTTGACTGCGATCCATCCTGGTGGTAAGCAGTGATGCAATCGTTGATGGTAACGCCGGGATGTCCGAAGGTGAAATTGGGATGGCGGAATCAAATCATGCAATTCCTGCGCACACTCTCCAAAATGCATCCTGTAGAAAACCGCAAGGCTGGCTACTCTGCGCCTGTGCTCGAGATACTTTCTATACTATAATACTTTCTAATTAATTCATTACTTGATTTCAAACGTGAAGGTGATTAAAATAAATATACTTACAATCATAATTAGATTTGTTTTATATATTTTATAGATAGATATACTCTTTATTGTAGGTAAACTATAAATACACATTAGGAGCTTAAAAATACTAAGGTGTTACAATGGGCTATCTTATTAATATTTGTTAAAAACTGAGTAATTTTCAGCCAACATTTAGTAATATTCGTTAAAAACTAAGTAATTTTCAAGCAACATTTTGATAATGATTCTGCTTAAAGTTGCCAGGTAACCAGTTTAGCGATTTTCTATAAGCCAATGTTTGTAGCATTAGGTACTCGTTTTAAATTTGGCTTCGCAAGTTGTGCATTTAGCCAGTGTTAAGTTTAGAAAATTTTCTTTTATTTTATTTTCTGTAACGAGTTCCATTAGGATGAGTGTGCAATGAGAGTGAAAATCAAGTTAAGTTTAAAAAAAAAATCTGTTACTTTCTACAACGAGTTCGATTAGATGTAAAGCATTCTAATTTTTTTGCGGTATTTGGCGGTAAATCTATCGAGTCCACCTTCTCGGCCAGTTTATTTTTTGGTGGGCAAAACTCATCCAATGACGAATCCCGCTTTTGGGCGGAGCGGGAAACGGTGTCAGACTCTTACTGACTAAACACACCCACCCCGTTTCTTCCTTGCCCTTCGCACTGGGGTCAAGCCTTCCTTTCAGAGAGAGACCCTGGGCCCCATTAGGCTTCAACCCTTAAACTTCACTGTCAATACTACAATAATTGATAACTCTATTTTACTGATATCATCATAAACATGTGAGTTATAAAACTACATAAATTTTACAATACAATATCAAATAGGAATCAATTTGCGAATAATTATAACAGCCATTTGATCTTCACTCGAAAAAATCCCGCTAAAACAGTTTAAAACTAGAATGTCGGTCACAGTTGGCTGTCACACTGTCCAATACCTAATTTTTCAAACTACTTTAGCAACAAACCATTTTTAGGTTGAACTAGTCTCGAACACAGAGATGGGTTTTTTATGGTGGGAAAAATCATCTGATGATGAATCTCGCCCTTGGGCGGAGCGACCCACCCTTCCTTCTTGTCTTAGTTCCCGGGCCCCGGTGTTTGACTTTCGCATCAAACCTTGACCCAGAAGGCTTCGACCCTTGCTTGCCTCTACAGTTACTGACAACTCCTTGAGGCACGCTTAAACAGTGCGCCTGCGGCGGCCGGATATCGGAATCAGAATCGCGGCGGCGAGGGCTTCGGCGAGGGCGCCGTTGCCTTTGCCTTATGCGGTCAGCCTCCTCCTTTGCTAGCATTATTGCCTCCTCCTCGCTGCCGACTATGACCTGAACCAAGGCCCGGCGCGAGAGGTCGCCGTCGCCGATCTTCTACAACGAGGACACGGCGATGCTCTTCCCAAGCGGGACCCACCTCTACCGTGTGCTCCACCGTGTCCTCCGGAACCTTAAGGGGATAGATATACTCCAGCAAACTGAACAAAAGACGAGCTATTTATTAAAGTTCTATAAAAATACATCCAATGGTTTTTACGTGATCTTTTTTTTTGTTTGTGTGAGACATAATATTACATTAAGTTCAATGAAAATAAAATATGTGAATACTTTTATATCAAATTATTAGGCAAATAATCAGATTTAACATATATTTTTTTTTCCGATATAGCGTTTAGACGTGATGTTAGATTTAAAATCATCAGAACTCTTATATTTCCCCCACTACCGAATACAATCAAGTCAAGAGCCAAAGGGGAGAAACATCCACATTCCTATAAATTGCACCCTTACATACCTAAAAGGGGAAGAGCAGAGATCTATTATGGTAGGAAATTAAATCTGCATGCCGACTGCTCCATCTCTATTTACGTACTAATGGATTGCACTCGCTTGAATTGGGAACGTCAAAAGTGGTCGGAATTGGGCCACTTGACCAATATGGAAAAGCTAATATTGTTCTTTTTGTTGTACGTATTTATATGGCGTCCGTGTTTTTAAAACTAGTTTTTGAATTGTGATTGCTTTATTCTAGTGTTTTTTTGTGCTAGAGATTGTAACAAATTCCATTCATCTTTTGACATAATACTGTAGTAAAAGATTAAATATGTAAAAGCCTGAATCACGGTATTAGAATTCTCCGCGGGGTTATAACAAATTACAAATGGAGCTTTAAGAAACTTTACACGTTGTATTTATGGTGTACCTACAATAAAGAGTGTGTTATATATCTATCTATCATAACCTTCAAAACTACTAATACTAGCTTCTGCCAGCAACTTCGCCTGCGTAATAGTTCAAAGTCAATTCAAAGGAATATGCTAACGAGGCATCGATCGCAAGTGACCACTAACTATCACTAGTGATCCATATCACGAAGTAACAATCCTACGTCTATACCTGCCTCAAGAAGTTGTCAGCAATTGTAGGCGTCCAGCAGGGTCGAAGCGATCTAGGGCCAAGGGTTGATGCGAAAGCGGAATACCGGGGCCCTGGAACTAAGGCAAGAAGGAACGGTAGGTCGTTTTTAGAAGTCTGACACCATCCCCTGCTCCGCCCAAGGGCGGGATTTGTCATTTAATGATTTTCCCCACCATAAAACGTGTGTAAACCTGTATGTGTGCCAAACATCCGAAGGTGGAAGGAGCGAGGAGTACAAATCAGACACCACACACATACCTTCACTCATACGCTATTATTATTTTGACAATAATATCAAAATTATTTGGGTACGGTTTACATTTTTTTTTTGCAAGCTAAGTAAGTACCTACTCACTCTCATATGTATTTTTGTCATGATGTAATTTAGTTACTTAAATGTGTGAAATATGAATGCATCATCACATCTTTCACAACTTACAGTCATTCGAAATATTTTTTTTGGATTTGCCATAGGTATTTATGTAATCACCCATATTTAAACTCAAAACTTTCCCCTTGGTTGTGTTTATGAGAAAAATATGCACTTTTTACTATATACAAGTAAAAATAACACAATTTCAATTTCAATCTTCAAGTAAAACTGCGAGGGATGACATCAAAAGACCTTATTTATATGTATGAGTATGACTCTCGTATGGACAAGCAGTATTCAAATATGTTGAGCGAATTGAAAGTAGTCTTATTTTTCCTATTTCAATCAATAATAACACCCAAAAATGCTGGTTATGTTACAAAAGAAAATGTTTAACCCAAAAAATCCGTTGCTCAAATAAATAGGTTTTTTACAAACTCTTTTACGAGTACACATCAATTGTTTTTCGTCCGTTGAAACTAGTTGAGGACGGCGTTTCCTAGCTGACTACCCTAAGAAAAAAAATTGACCTTAATTCCAAAGTACGGAGGAATCTAATTAAGATGGTTACCCATCCATAAACTGACCTCGACAACCGTTGCTTAACATTATAGATCGACCCTGTATGCCTGTATCGCCATAATTATAGCATTAAATTTTCTCACTCTTGACTTAAACAATCATTCACTATCCCGCACAGTTTCTACTGTCTTCGAAACTTCACGCATAAGGTGAAGTTAGCTTGAGGACAACTTGTTGTTTAACCGTCCAGAGCCCAACTCGTTGACGTTTCCGCGCCCTCAAGGAGTTATCAACCGAAAAGGCCAAGCCGGCCCGCTACTACCCTACTGGGTACATAGACTAGTTTCTGAAAAGAAAGTCCGGCCCCGGTGTGAAGGACAGAAGGAACGGGGTGGATTTTTCAGTTAGTAAAAGTTTGACACTATGCACCCGCATGAGCAAAAGAGTCATTAGATGATTTTCACCCAAAACAAAAAAAAAACCTTGACAATGGTAATGTTAAGACAGTAAAACTATATTGAAATTTTAATAAAAATATCTATTCAGGATTAATTTTAATTGCAAATTATCGAGAATCTATTCACAGAACAGAAAATCTTAACACTGCAATCTAAAAATCGCTGCTCATCTAACAACGCCATCTACCGGTTAAAAACTAAACAATATTTCTTAGTTTATAGTTTCATGGGTCCTAGAAATTATTCATCAGCTTCATATACCTGATCTTTATAGCAAACTAATTTAATTCCTGCCATACTATTATCAACATACTTATATAAACCACTCGGTTTGAGAGCAAATCTGCTGGATACTCAAATCCGAACTAATGCGTGAGATAGACTCAAAGTTCGAGGTATTTTCTCAAAGCTAAGCGGCTTACCTTTAATATTTCAACTATTCATCGAATGAAACATCTACGGGATTTGCATCATATTGGAATGAAATGGGTGCTTCCTTTGGAGATTGGATAGATGAGGAAAGGGGATTAAGTGTAAGTACGAAGGATGTTGGGCGTGTCTTAGTAGACATGACCTTTTGTTTAGAAATGTTTATCTAAACTTCGATACAACGAGCGAGATAAGAGTTGAAACAAAATGGCTATCAACTTTCAATGCGTAGTAACAGATTTTTGGGACTCAATTAAAGAGAGGGCTGCGCGAAACCGAACGGTAATTTTTTTTATATTTTTAGGTTTTTTGGCATTGATTGAGAACAGGTAACATCGTTTCAGAATGTTCCTATTTCTGGTTCAGGCAAAAGAAACGCCCACTATAAACGTGTCTGAGTGAAGATAAGAGGAGATCGGCGGCGGCGACCTCTCGCGTCCGGAGGTCAGACCATAGTCCGCAGTGAGAGGAAATGGGAAACGATCACCTCCTTCCGCAAAACAGTAATGCGGGCGTAGGAGAAAACCGCAATCGTGAAGGTAGACTTTCTCACGCTCAAATCCCTTACGTACGTAGCTCACCGGCATTCATACATTGACCAAATACAGCCACAATTTAGAGCAGTAAGTAAAACAGTTCAACTTTTCGATGTTTAAGCGGCCAGAAGCCTTACCATGACATATTAAAATATCAAGCGTGTGATTGAAAAAGAGATATGGAGAACAGTTCAGTTTAGGTGGTAAGGAACTCGTGGTAAGGTCTATGTTCAGTCACAGCGTAATAAATAGGTATGGGGTAGACGTTACATTTAAAGTTCTGACATTACAGGAAAACTTGAAGATAGTTTCACCTAGTTCAACTTACTTTGACGACTTAAACTATCGCCGTATCTTGATAAGATTATATGTAAGGCTCTCAAAGTTGTTGAGGTATTTAAGAATTTTATTGAAACATGTGTACATACACTGCGCTCCAATACACAAATCGTTGATATGGCTCAAAAGGCTGCCACAACTTAAATGGTACTGGGCAGGACATGTTTGTCGCATGTCTAATGAGTTGTGGGCCCGTAAAATACAAGATTGGTGCCCGGACATTCCGACATGGAATCGCGACAAACCACGAAGGAGATGGCGAGACGTTTGTCGACTTATCTGGTCATCACCCTCAGCCCCATCAGCAACCTTTGCTTAGCACACCATTATAGAGTTTAGAGAAGAGACGCGTTATATTCGATGACGTATACACCGTTAAATCTTGATCGTTTTAATCCCTTGGAGGATTGATTCAGTACATGAAACACAATCGATTGGTAAAGTTAGAATAAAAAAACAAAGTACTTTTTTTTAAACTCGAATTAGTTTAGGCATGTTCTAAATTGATTTCTTTAAGTAAACGTCAGCTGGGCGAGTTCAATGACCTGTAGGTAGTTAGTACGCAACGACCGACAACTACCTACAAGGTCAATGACTCGTTTACTTAAAGAAATTAATTTCGTAAATGCGTATATCAATAAGAGATTAAGAAAAAAAGTACGTTATTTTTTTATTTTATCTACACAAATCGATAGTGTTTCATGTACTGGATCGACCCTCTTCGGGATTAAAACGACTAAAATTTAACGGTGTATATAATAAGTAACTTAGAGCGATCCTCAGAAACGCAATAGGTATCACCTGTGCCTAATCGCCATCATAAATCCTAACTACCTATTTAATGTATTCAGATCACGTGGACTATTTCAACTCGTGTGTCAGTCATGGCACAACGTGTATATACAAGTTGATATGACAGATGAGCTGTCCTTAAAAAGGTTCACTGTACACACCAACCTGTGAACACCTTTTACTATGAGACCAATCCAAAAATCACGAAAATATAATATAATGCAGCTCAATGACTCGACAAAATGTATGGAACAGCGACTTCTTTTTTTGTGATTTTTGCTTCTTTAACTCTTTGAAGAGAAGTACATTGGGCCCCATTAGGCCACGTCTGCCAATCTGGGCACATCAGTCTCCATAAATATCATATGCAAACTTTTAATTTATAGCTATAAACCAGTGTTTGACTGCGATCCCACCTGATGATAAGCAGTGATGCAATCGTTGATGGTGATGCGCACTAGTTATTAAGGGCCTATTCACTCTAGCCTTAAAGACACCCAAATTATAATCGGACGGAAAGACTGCAGCCAGTAAACTGTTCCAGTCCCTCAATGTACGCGGTATAAAGTCGAGGCAAAACGCTTAGTTCGGATCGTAGATATCTCAACAACGTAAGGGTGGATATTTGCCGTGTAACTAGACTTGTAGAGCTACATTAAACTCACACCGCGTGACGATTTCAACGAATCAGGCGTCGTTCACACATAATATGCGTAGGTCTAATGTAGTCCCCGCTTAATCCTTGCTTTGAAACCTCTTACTGAATTTCAATCATTTTCACGATAACTAATGCTTTGAGTCAACCCTGCCTTTATCGTGTTTGAGCAGTTTAGATAACTATGGCTATGAATATTGTTTGAAGCCTCTCGAATTCTTGGTAACTGTCTGTGAGACGTGTAACGTACCGTCTCGTCTTAGTTTCAACACAGAAGATTAATCGAATGAAAATACTTACACTAAATGTACGTATGACTATAGTTATTCTCGCATAATTTTTAAGTAATTCTGAGTATTTTCAAATAATAAGTTTACGTTGCTAACGAGAAATCTTCTTACAATTTTGTTGAAAAAGGTTCTATTTGGAATTTTTATTCGGTTAACTTAGATACGAGAGTAAACAATTATTACCACTCCTTCTTAGTCTATCAATGGCAAAAATATATAGTTTTATTTTTAAATAAGTCCAAAAGTAAAGTAGGTAATAATTATTTTCAAAATAAGTCCAAAAATAACTTATATTGTAATAAAAACGGCCGTGGTCGACCACGGCTGTCCGCCAACCCTGTAGTTAGTTCCTGAACAGGTAACTGAGAATGTTACGCAAGATGGAAGGCAGGAAAAGATCTGCGGAGAAACGCTGCACAAACGATGAAGATTAGTGAAGACCAGTCAGACCGTCTGAAACCCCCATCTCGGCATAGAGTGCCCACGTGAGAGGATCAGCGACGTTTTGATGATAACATTTGTAAAAAACATTATAAGAAATACCCAAGTTCCTTTAGACTGCACATCATTCCTGAAATCACAACCCCTTCTTTACAATACACTCGAAATAATCATCTACAATTTTATTTATATATCGGCAATAACCCCCTAATTTACAACTGACAAATATACCGTGGTGTTCATGGTATATTTCATAAAAATTCAAATGTATACCGCTTCAATATTATCACGTACTCATATCGTAAAATTGTGTGGTGTCGTGTCATTCACCCTCGTGTGGACAGAGGGATGTCACTGAATAGTTTTTATTAAAGATTCACACACACTGAAGAACTCGGTTTCTCTGTGACGCGCCCTATATTTTGATATCAAAGAAATATCATGTGTGTTTGGATTTACAGAAGTTATGACATCAGTGTTGAAATTCAAAAAATGGGAGTGGTTATTTCGCGTACCTAAATAAATTATTTGAAGAAAAGTATACTTTAAAGAAATTGATACAGATCCATTTAATATAAGTGAATTTGTTAATTAAAATGGATTTACAAATATTTTTTCTTATATTTTTTCTAATTAAATTGATCACTTACTTTATTGGAACGGAACGTAATCCGCTAAAGTCAACATCGCTCCTTATAATATTTATATAAAATAATTAGTTTTGTGCTTATGTTTATAAGCACAAAACTAATTATTTTACAACTGAAATACTCAACTGCAATCAGCGACTTTCAATTAGTACGGGAAAGTGTTATCTAGGATTAAAACGATTGAACTCCTCAAATAAAGCAGTGGCAGTACAAGTACGATTTTGGCAGTGATTATGGATTATTAACAACAACATCGCAAAACCAGGTTAGCGTTTTAATAATCATACTGAATAGTGATATCGGAAATAACGTTTTGAGCGAATTTAACGATTGCATCAAAGAAATTTGCAAAAATCGTCTGTTGATTACAGTTATGAATTTAAAATCAGCAAATTTTATTTGTAAACAAAGGATACTAACCAATCGCCACCTAGCTCATTAGTTAATGACAGGAAAAAATTCGTTCGGAAATCACACTTTTTGACAACAATCCAACTTGGTCACAAGCTTTTTTGGTGCCATCATTGATAACGTTCCGTTATATTCAGATCCCAGTACTTAAGATTCATTGCCATATTTTACCAATACAACTAAATTATATTGACTGAATTAAATATGATACATAGGTATTTAGGCTAATCTAATTAATAAACATGAAAAAATATATATATATAAGGTAAGGCTTTTGACCTCAGGGTGAAAATGCACAGCTGGAGGCCATTTCGTTGGTCTAATAAAATCCTTTCCATAATTATATACCCTTCTTACTAATATCTTCAACCACGCCATCCAATTCCAAATCGCCGAAGATATGGCGAAATATTATGTATTCACACAAAAATCAAGTGAGGTATGGAGGACAAACTCAGCGCCCTCAACATGGAGAATCAATAGTAAGAGAAGGATTGCGTCCTCATCGTACAATCCATAAAATTTTGTTGTGTCTATTGTAAGAGTTTCTGTTAAATATTAAAAGACACTAGTGCACAAGGTAAAGCCTGCGTGTCACGGAAATGAATATGCTGCGCTGGATGTCTGGAGTTTCGCGGAAGGACCGCATTAAAAACTCCCGCATCCGGCAGCCTTCACGTCCGTGACATAGCGGATAAACTGCAGGAGGGTCGCTTACGCTGGTATGGCCACGTTTTACGAAAACCGGTAGACTACGTGGGTAACAGATGCCTCGTCATGCCGCCTCCGCCAGGACCCGGAAAACGAGGAAGGCCTAAGAGGCGTTGGATCGACGTCGTAAGGGACGATATGCGTGCCAATGGGCTTAAGGCAAAGGACGCGAAAGACCGAGCGAAGTGGAGGCATCTGTGTGGGAAAGCGGACCCCGGGCACCGAGGTGAAAGCCAAGGTGTGCAACCGGGACTGGCGCTAAGATGATGATGATGATGAGTGCACAAGGTAAAACACGTGATTTCTTACACAAGATGTAATGAAAACAAGAGATATGAGAGTACTGGGAACTCGTGTAAGATCTAATTAACAAAATACCCATTCTTTAGTAAATAAAAATATTTTTCTGTTTATAACTACTAATTCCAACAATATAATCAGAAAGTGTAACGGAGGGCAGTTTTTATCTTGTTTCCATTTAATTCCTACCGCTGATTCTACATTTTATTGTTGCATTTTTTTGTTTATTACGTCAATAAAAAATCACGAGTCAAAAACATGTAAAATGAGAACAAGTTCAACAATACCTTATCTAAACTGAACGAAATCAAAGGTTAAAATACTTGCTCGAGATAAACAAAGCAGTACACTACTAGATTGCGACGAAACATAACGTATCTATCATCAATCATGTTGCGACTTATAATTCTGTCTGTATTTTTAACCACTGCCTTTGCGGACTTGGAAAACTTTTACGGCGATTGGACCTCTGTGATGCAGTTCCCAGAAGATATTGAAGTTCCTACGTGTCTTCAATATTCTATCTCCAAAAATCCACAAAACTGTGTATGTGACGACGGAAGTGTCATAGCGCTCATAGATTTTGAATTTAAAAATACAGACGCTGAGAATGAAGTCGGTGATCAACCTCCAAGTTTCAAGAAGTCGTATCCAGCACTTGAAACAGCGACTACGGAAGGAGTCGTGAGATCTTCGCAAGTCCCCTGCAGATGTGACCAGAAGCGATATACCAGCCGATTGCTGTTAAAGAGTATCAATGACAACTACTTTGTGATCTACGAATCTAACCGTGCCATTTTGAATGGAAGAATTCTTCAAACTCCTTCTGAAGTACAGGACATTGCTAGTCAAGTTGACAATTTGAACGGAAGACGTGGAAAAGTGATATGTTCAAAAGTTTAATACTTTAAGAAAAGATAGTGACATTTCTATATCTACCTTTTAAACGCTTTTACGGGTATTTTAGCCTGAAGTAAATAGGTATATCTGTGTCTGTAATCTGATTTTGAAGGAAATATTCTGGGACTTTTCTTTTATTAAGTCATACCTTTATTTGAATATATTTATGTACTTATTATTATTATCACTACCATATTATGCCTCTGCACACACCTAAGGTCGATTGGTAGAAAATGCCTAAGGCAATAAGTCCGCCTTTGTACCTACAGTGTTTCATAGTTCATAAAGTTTTAAATAAATAAATACCTTCCTGCAAATACTATTGAAAAATTATATTTTACGTTTTGATAATTTCCTGTTTAGATTTTATAGACACAAATGATCAGAAATAGAAAATTGTTGCCCTTAGTTTCACAGCCATTTGGTCACTTACCTGCAAAATTTGATACCGGGATATGTAAATTTAATCAATAAATAATGTGTAAAGTTTACAGCAGTTTTCTTATTCTTTGTTTTTTTTTCTTTTTTTTTTAGTCTGTGACGCCATCCGTATTACCAACGATAGGACAATAAATGGCGAAATATTATCCACAAGAAAGTCATTCCAATCAAATGGAGTATGGAGGACAATTTCAACAAAATATCACAAACGCATTGCACCAATAATATCAGTCTTGTTTTTATTTAATCCCTAAAGCTGATTGTACTAAAAAACTAATTTACATGTTATTGTTTTATTTTTTTGTCCGTTACGTCAATAAAAAATCACGAGTCAAAAGTGCAGCGTCGGGTGGAGGTCAATTCAATAAAATCTTATCTAAACTGAACGAAGTCAACAGTCAGAATGAAGTTGAAGTCACATATAAATAAAGTAGTAAACTATTAGGGTGCGTCCATATCTGGCGAATGTGCCGCAAATGTGCAGCACGCGAGCCGATTGCGAGCTGCCCGCGAGCTGCGCGCGTGTAGTCACTGCAATGGTTTGGTGCGCCTCTTTAGCGCAACTCATGTAAAGCTCGTAAAAAGCGCGCGAGCGGCGCCCGATCTGCGCACACTCTGTTCTCGCCCTTACAGTTCCGTTTACTGGCTCAGTACTGTCGAAGTTATGAATTATTTAATAACTAACGCGCCGCACGCGCGCTGATCGCGTACGGCGCTTAGGTCGCGCGTGAACTGCACGTAGGCGACGCAGAAGCGGCGCACGAACAAAAATGCATGCGCACAGCTCGCGGGTAGCTCGCAAACGGCTCGCGAGCTGCACATTTGCGGCACATTCGCCAGATGTGGACGCACCCTTAGTTTACTGCTAAGCATTACATATCATCAACCATGCTGTAACCTATAATTCTGTCTATATTTTTTACTACTGCCCTTGCCGATTTGGTAAACTTTTACCGCAATTGGACATCAGTGATGCAGTTCCCGGAAGATATTGGAGTTCCACCGTGTCTGCAATATTCTATCTCCAAAAATCTACAAAACTGTATATATCGACGGAAATTTCATATCGCTCTTAGATTTTGAATGCCTTTCGAGCACCGTAATTACAGACACAATTAAAGAACAATCTGAGAGTATAGAGAGTATAGTAATAGAGTGGACTTGCCAAAAGAAAAACGCTCACAAAGTTTTGAATACACATCTATCTCGGTTATTTTTGCCTGTTCAGTTGCAAAAATTCGCTTGAATTTTTTCATGAATCCTGCAGAGCGGCGCCAAACCAAACCTTTGAAGTTTTCATTTCGAGTGCTAGGAAAAATAAACTTAGCTATGGTCAGGTTTTTTTTTTATGGTCAGGTGGAAGTGTCTTCGATGATACCTTATTTATTTGTCATTTATTAAAATGACCGGGCTTGGCTTCAAGCTACGCTACCCATTCGTTTTGGTGGGCTCGGTATCCGCAAAATTACTAGTGTAAGCCTTCCTGCGTTCCTGTCTTCGGTCCGCAGCACTCAGCAGTTGACCAGTGGAATTTTGACTCAATCACTGGTTGACTGTGAGGTGCCGTGCTTGACCGATGCCTTGAGCGCCTGGAAATTGGCTTGCCCGGACGAGGCGTTGCCCGAGAACCCATCTTCCCAGAGACAGTGGGATGAGCCGCTCTGCAGGTTGGTACGGAATAACCTTATTAATACGTCCACCAACACTGCTGAGCGTGCCCGCCTACTGGCTGTGGGTGAATGGGAGTCGGGCCTTTGGCTACAGACGTTACCGTCACCCAACCTAGGCACTATGCTGAGTGACACCACCTTCCGGATCGCTACATGCCTGCGACTGGGTGCTCCTAGCGGAGCTCCACATCGGTGTCAGTGCGGTGAAGTAGTCGACCGCCTCGGCCACCATGGCTTATCCTGCAGCAGAAGCGCTGGTCGGATAGCTAGGCACGCCAGCATTAATGACATCATCCGTCGAGCCCTTGTCACCGCCGGGGTGCCAGCTGTTCTAGAACCCAATGGCCTGGCACGTGACGATGGGAAGAGGCCAGACGGGATGACCATAATGCCCTGGAAGTTGGGTAGGCCTCTGGTGTGGGATGCAACATGTGTCGACACCCTTGCGCCATCCCATGTTCTGAGTACGGCAGGTTGTGCTGGGGCGGCTGCTGCAAGTGCAGAAAACCTCAAACGGCGTAAATATAATAACCTTATTGGGAGTTATATGTTTGAGCCGTTTGGGGTTGAAACACTAGGGCCATGGGGTCCGAGCGCTCATCGAGTCGTACGCGACATCAGCAAACAGCTGGTCGACTCTTCGCGTGACCAGAGGGCTGGGCTTTACTTTTGTCAGCGAATCAGCATTGCCATCCAGCGTGGCAATGCTGCCAGCGTTCTGGGCACTTTTCCCATTGATATCGATGTGGATGAATTTTTTGATGCCCAATAAATCATTTGTAAATATTATTGTATTTTTAGTTTATTTAGGTTATTTTTAGTATAATTAAATGTATATTCTTAAATTAATTAATTTTGTACAGTTTTAGCAAATAGAAGAATAATAGCTTAAAAAAAAAAAAAAAAAAAAAAAAAAGCTATAAGGTTAATTTATTAATAAATCCTTTCAAATTATTTTAGGATTTTCCTAATGAAATAACTTTAAAATGTTTTTTTTTATGATGGGGAAAATTTTTTAATAACGAATCCCGCCCATGGGCGGAGCGGGAAACAGTGTCAGGACTCTTACTGACTAAACGACCCACCCCATTCCTTCTTAGCCTTCATACCAGGGTCGGACCTTCCTTTCAGAAACCGTAATGGGTCCCCAGTAGGCTTCTAGCTCACTGCTTTTATACGTATGTATATACTATATATTATAATATACTATATATATATAAATTCATCTAAAATGTTATTGTGTTACAACACATTTCAGATGAACTAAAATTACTTTTACAATATCATAACATCAATTTATGACTATTTTGATTTTTACGATGGCCATTATTTACTTGAGGGTATATACAATGTTGTCGGCAGCATTATAACACCTACACCGCACGGGAATTCGGAGATCCGTAGTAAAGTTATTGAAACGTCGCCAAATCCACTTAGTTTTATGACTTGGAAAATGCGATACGATGTGCTTCGCAGTGGGGCGCTGGGTGTATGTACCCGTGTGACGAGATTTCCCTACGCGTTGCCACGGTTACCGAAAGCTGATTGAACTACTTTTTCACCGGTACATGCGTTGTTTTGAGAAGAGAGTGGATGGAATTTTGATACCCCGCAGTGTTATGATAAAAAATCACAAAGCTAAAATCAAATATCGTCAAAGTAGGAAATAGTGTGAATTAAATACCGAATGTTTAATTTAAAAATATGTCTTTCACAATATCAAAACAATTACAAAACTAATATAATTACAATAATTGGATTACCCCTGAGTTTGTTTCGGTGTTTCTTCTCAGGGTCAGTCAGCTAGGAAACACCGGCCTCATCTAGTTTCAAAGGACGAAAAAAAAAATTGATGTGTAAAAGGGTTTGTAAAAATCTATTTACTATTTACCTATTTAAAATTATTTATCATTCAAATTGTAGGAGACTGGTACCTAGGTTAGTTAGGCTTTTAGCTTACCTGGGAACTTTTAAAAGATAAATATTATTTAGGTATCTTCAAGGCTAGAGTGAATAGGCTCTTAATGAACTAGTGCGCTTCACAATCTACGATTGCATCACTGCTTATCATAAGGTGGGATCGCAGTCTAGCTCTAATTAGTGCCTCTTAAAAAACCTGAAATGCAAAAAGCAATGGAAGGATCGCGGTTGATTCACCCAAAGTGGGCAAAATTACTTGGTTGTTTACGAGAATTTCTGAAAAGGTGTGAAAACGCAAAGAGCAACTAACTAAATGAACTTGTGTTAGCAAAGTCTGAATGGAGAAAAGAATGGATGATGTCTCTAAAAAAGATTTAAAAGTTCCTTCTACTCTAAAGTCTAACCTATGTACATACATACCTCTATAATAAAACCCATCGAAATTGTTTTTTTTTTAACTTTTCGAACATCGTAATTACAGACATACTACAAACACAATAGGTATACGAACGCCGGCGTTCGCTTGAAACTCAAGAGTTTAAACACGATCCGAGTTCATGGAAATAAGTTGATAAAATTCGTAAATACAAGCGACTTAATATGTAGTACAGATCCCGGACCTAAGTCCTACCAGAGTAACGTAGGTTCTTAAAGGTAGTGTGAAAACAGACCGAAAAAACAGACAGCTCGAATTACTTTTACGCTTATATTATTATAGTATAAAGATAATTTTACATACAGCCGGCTTTGTTATGCCGTCCTCCACTTAGGCTATGATACCATCTGCTTTATCCCCCATGGGAGGTTCCCAAATATGCTCCGGAAACATACCGGCGCGTACCACCGGAGATACCGGATTTATCAGATGAAAATCCCGGAAACCAGAAATGGAATTATTTTGACAGTTGTTTGTAACCCACACCTTGCCTAGAACAAGAATAACCATTCAGGTTCACATTGGTATATAACTCAATTACAATCTAATAGAGCATCTACCAAGGCTTAACAAACTACATATATGATTGGTAAGTTTGGCCGGTAATTTATATAAAAAAATCTAATTTACCTTTCAAATCCCTGAAATAAGTTAAAAAAGAAAGAAAAAGGGTTTATTCGCGACCAACAAGGCGCATGAGATAAAAATAACAATAAGAACATAATAGTATATTGGGAACATATTCGTCATGTCCAAGCAAAATGCTAGCGTTCAACAAAGTGCTAGGGCTCGTACAAGACAGAGCCACAGCGTTGATTTTCAGCACCAACCGAGAAGTTCTACTGGTAAACGTTTCTCAAGGTCTACTTTTATTAAGTAGTCCTCATACACGCGTTCCTGTCACACGTGCGACAAAAAAAAATTAGAATCTTTTTAGATTCAAATATTGGATTCACTGAAAATCATGATTATTATGCCACACTTTAAACACTAGCAGACATATCTGTTATGGGCACTTATCGTTTTTTCCTTCTACAAAGTAAGCCCTCTCTCAGCAGATTGAGATCTGTCGACAGGTGACATCAAACGCTCCTAATAAAGATCGAAAATTCCAACTTTTTACACGTTGACGCGGTTCGTCTCTCTTCAACAAATAGTTAGGGGTTGAGTGAAAATCTGTGTCGAGTTTTTGTCGCCTCTCAATACGAATCAAGCCTAATGTCCCGGAAATCGCACTTATGGAATGCCCAGTTTATTTTGGCACGAGGAGACGTAAAAAACCAAACTAAAATGTCCGGAATCTGACTCGCTTTTGATGTTTTCTTTTGCCAGCATCGCCTTCTTGAAATGCCAAGATATGCTGGCTCTCCAAAAGATAGCGTTCCCTTATAAAAACTGTGCCACAGACGAACAAATTTGGTGTTATATTTTCGCGACAAATTTCAACTTTTTGGGTTTATCTCGACGTTGGGGTAAACTTTGCTAGACGATTGTGTTTATTTTTATGAAAACAATACAGCTTTGTTTGTACAATATGCGTAGGTAAAGCAAATAAGCGTACATATATACCTTTTAAAGTATATTAAACTTTTGAGACCCGAGCGTTCTTTAATTGTGTCTGTAATTACGGTCATCGAAAGGTTGGATATACGAAGAGCACGTAATTTTATTTCCAAATACGTAGGTACTCATAAACGCAGTCAATACATCCGAACCGTAGCCAAGTCCCGAAAACAATCCAATTGAAATACTTTAACCAACTTTGAGAAAAACAATGTGCGGTTTGTAAAGGTTTAATGAAATCTATCAGGTACGATTTAAACGTTACTCGGAAGGGTACTTCATAAACAATGCACGGGAGGCTCGGATTACACAAATGGGATTTTTGTTTGTAACATGGATTAAGTAGCAAATGGAGTAGCAATTGATTTTGCAGATTTTATGCGCGCTTGTCTCTCGCCTGACACCACGTAACTTTTTCTGATAGATCAACTTCTTGAACTTTCAAAAGAGCCGGTAGTAAATGCTTAATTTGCAATAAATACTTTTGAATCGTAATATTTGAATGCAAGCAATACTATAGCAGCAGATTATTATAAATGCAAACTGATATCAAAAAAATAATTTCAGTAACATAATGTCATATGAAAATAAAATTCACGTAGGTATTTTTCAACACACCTTGAAAAATAATCAGTTCAAATTTTAAATGAAAATGAACGAGTATTTCATCTACTCTACTTCTATTTAGTGTTAAATGGAGGTCTCTTTTCATGCCCCAATTTCAGTGCCGTTGAAAATTTACGATGGCCCATAGTTTGAAAGTTTACACTCGGTTGAACTCATGTGTTTATGGTCTAATGCTACCCGCTTCTAGTTTTCACAGCTTTACGAGAACACAACTTTTCGGACGCCATATTTTTAAGTATAAACTAAACAGGGGTAAAACTTTGCCTCTTGTTTTGTATCTATTTTTTAAACGTTTACTTCTACTTTAAATTTATAAGGAGGAAAGGTTTTTGTTTTATAATGTCCGTATAAAAAACGGACAATTAAATAATCTTTCCTTTTTGTAATGAATAAACTCAAGAACTACTGAACCGATTAAAAAAAAATTAAAAACATAAAAACCTAGTCTATTTCAATTATAAACACTTAGTCAATTGTTAGTTATAAATATGAGGGACCGCAGGCGTGCAATTGTGCATTGGTCCCACCGCTGGAACAATGTGCTCAGAATACCATTCGGGCTTCCACACACACGCCTTAACAGCGAGGCGCACCGTTTTGTGATTATTGCAGAAAAATCATAAGTTTGCGACTCAGCAAATAAAAAAAGCAAATTTTGATTAATCTTGCGTTAGTAGAATGTTACTTTATCACTTAATGACATAACAGAGAGCAGTGCTACTAGTAGGTCTTAGTAAATGATAATTTTCGAAATAAATCATTAGCAAACGTATAAAATATTTTAACATTAATTTTCTCTATTTAATAAAATATGAAGCATAATATAACAATGACAAATATATGGGTATGTCATTTTCTCGGAGGTACCTACAGAAATCTCTGACATTGAATTCAGAAAGCGACTTAATCCACTCGAGTTGTTCATTAACGCGGCTCTATAATTCACTCATTCGTTCATTCACGGGGCTTTTGTTAAGCCTCAGTCGGAATCAATGTACTTAGGTATATATTCTTCATTGAGGAATTGTACTTCGAACTGACAAACTGGTAAATGTTTTTTTTTTTTTGTTATTTTAAATACCAGATATGCTGTTAAAATATGTCTGGTTTAAAAAAAAACGCATTAGTTTTTTTTCTGCAGTAATGATACTGGTACCTTAATAATATTGCCCCACTGTTCACAATGTAACTAAGGTGTTTTTGTTGATCGATAGAGAAACAAAACCCAAATTAAACTGCATTTTTTTTTACAAAACTGAATGCCGCCAGCGGCTTCGCCCTGTAAAATATCCGAATGAATTTTACTCCTGGTATAAAAAATATCCTAAGCGCTATTCCAAAACGTATTCTAAATCCGTCCAGTATTTCAAATGTAAAGAAGTAACAAACATATAAACACACACACTCAAAACTATCGTCCTATAATATTATTGTGATTCAATTAAATTTTGGATACCATTTATTTATGAATTTTTTGTAAACGCTACATGCATTCCTGTAATTTCAAGTTTAATTTTAAACAATTTCTTGCGGCATTCGTTGCAAATCGGATTAACTTAATCAATCTGTCACCAAAGAATTTCTTGCTTCGTCCCCTGTTTTAATGTTTAGTTCCAGAAGCCCCAAGATAATCACCGTTTGCTATTGTTATTACGCAAAATGTTGAATACAACTGTCCGATTAAACCGTTTCATTCAAAATAAACGCCTTGAAATTCAGAACAGAAGCTAACTGCGAACGAACATCTGTCATAAGCGCGTAACGTTACCACAGACGATAGAATCTTCACTAGAAATTGATAGACTTATTCCAGTGGATCAACAAGCAAGCTGAGTTGATCTACTGGTGAATGCTGTTTTGTGGGGTTCGTCTCAAATTATAACAAATGGCTCCATACATTACGTTGTCTGGCTAAGCCCGCGAGCCTCGCCCGGCAGGTGGGTGGAAGGTACTGGTGGCAATTTCACTTTGGCCCCTTTATCGGCGACGTCAGCTTGTGGTCTTGACATTATTTATGATTGTAGAAAGTATGAACTTTAATTTTGGTACATCCCTGGTGTGTAGGCTTTTTATCTGTGAGGGCAACGGTTTGCTTATTTTGTTTATCGCTACCGGGTAATATTTCCTGTCGAAGTGTATAAAATTTAAGAGAAATTGCAAAGTAAATATAACATAATTATCCTTATCATATTCCCACTGCTAGGAATCAGACCTCATCTCTAGGAGAGAGACTGTGCCGAATTCCACCAAGCGAGGCCAATAAAGTTGATGGATGTCATTGTAGCTTCGAATTATCTGGTTTTAGAACCAGTACGTGTGTGCAATAGAAGTGAATAAGCCCGGCTTTTATGAAACAATACATGACACGACTAGGATATTATGCGGTTTCCTCACGATGTATATCTTCACCATATAAGTTATATTACCAAAACAGTAAAATCCAAAGCAAGCAGGTTTAACATAAAAGCTATTTTAAAATGTAGATAAGATGTAAGTACGCTCACAACGCCAAAAAATACCAACACATTTCGTAAAATTCGAACTCATTCATAATATTGTCAGTGTTCAATATTCAGATTCCCATATGACAATGCGTAATGGGAAAGCAAATATAAGAGAGGAAACATGCATGAATTTCATTGAAAAAAGTCTTAAAGAATGTCATACTTCACCCCCTGTTTACATTAGGTATTGACACAAAGTAATCGGAAAGGGAAGACTGTCCCTTATTGACAAAACGTGCCTCGTGCCAAAATATTAAAAATAATCGTCTACGCATTTCGCCTGACAACGAAATTCAAAAGGATTCAAAATCAGGAAAAACAAAATTCTTACCGGCAGGAAATTATTTTCCTGTTTGTTCAGTATTATTTTACGATAAGTTGGTGTTGGTTTTCCATTCTCTTACATATTATTTCGTTTCTGGTGACATATTTGTAGGTACGTGAATTCATTGTCTAGTTTAACAGTACAATCACACCACTTTCTTCACTTTATTATTATTTACTTTATATTCGAATAAATATACGTAATGAAACGCAACGTATTTAGATAATTCCGGGGCAGGCTAATAACAAAAGTTTCTCTTACACCAAAAGTTTAGGTCAGCTCTTCCAGGTTTTGTCAGCAAATGTAAAGGCCTAACTGCAGGGCCGAAGTCGTTTTCCGGTTTCTGAAAGGAAGGTCCGACCCCGGTATGAGGGCTAAGAAGGAATGAGGTGGGTTATTTAGTCAGTAAGAGTCTGACACTGTTTCCGCGCCGCTCAAGGGCGGGATTCGTCATTAGATGATTTTTACCTACCATAAAAAAACCCTAGTACCATGTTAGTACCACGCTAGTACCACGCTAGTACCGCGCTAGTACCACGCTGATACCGCCACATTGGCGCCACATCTCATAATGACGTCGCCGCCCCACCCCAAAGTGTCCTATTTAATAACTTGTTTACCCTTATTGGAAGTATGTTACACCGAAGTGTGCGGGAATTGGTGCTCATTTCCGCAAACGTACGTCTAGGTACATGTTTATTTCTTGATATATGAGAACGATCAGAATGCTTGTCTGTCTTGTGTTGTGTCAAGTCATGTTATAATTTTCCACATAAAAAGACGATTTATAAAAGGTCAGTTAGCATCGAGGTCAGTTCCATTTTTAATGTTTGTGGTTTTTTTTTTTTATTGATTATAGGTTCGCGCTTGACCGCTATCTCACCTGATGGAAAGCGACGATGCGGTCGACGATGGAGCGCGCTTACCTAGAAGTAACCTATTCACTCTTGACTTAAAGATACCCGGATTGTAGCTATCAGGAAACACCGACTCCGGCAAAGAATTCCACTTCTTGGCTGTACGCATAATGAATGTGCTCCCAAAACGTTTTGTACGTATATGTGGGACATCCACCATGTACCGGTGGCGCAATGCCGTACGTCTGGTGGTCCGATGATGGAACGGGCTAGGCGGAATTAAATTATGTAATTCCGACGCACACTCCCCGAAATGCAACCGGTAGAAAACCGACAGGCTAGCAACTCGGCGTCGATGCTCAAGACTTTGAAGTCTCGACTCGACAAGTGCATCATCGCCAATGGGCTCGCCTCTCAATAGACTCAAGCGCATCAAGTTGGTATCGGGCAGATCCGTCCCAAAGATGAAAGCTGTACTCCATAACCAATCGAACTTGCGCCTGATAAAGTTTAAGCAGCTGTTCCGGCGTGAAGTATTGTCTAACCTTTGCGAGGATTCCCAACTTTTACATGTTTTTATGCGGTATACAATAAAGAATATAATAAATAAACATAACAGATGGCCATAGGTGCCATGGCTGGGGCCGAAAAGTTCTGGAGTGGCGACTGCATACCCGAAGACAGAACGTTGGAAGGTCTCCCACAAAGTGGACCGATACCTGGTCAAGGTTCTTGGAATCCGATGGATGCAAGACGCTCTGTTTTTGTGGCGGTTTTTGTGGCGGCGCTTGGGAGAGGCCTATGTCCAACAGTGGACGTCTTTCGGCTAAAATCATGATGATGATGAGAGAAATAAGTTTTATTACTGGTTACATACATACCAACAAAAACGAGTTCGACGAAAACTCTAAGACAGTTGCTATTATAAATATTAATAGTTACTGGTGACCCGCCCCAGCTTCGCACGAGTATAATGTGATATTAAATATGTGTATTATACACATTAACCTTTCTCTTCAATTGCTCTATCTATTAACCAAAACCGCATCAAAATCAGATTCGCAGTTTTAAAAATCTAAGCATAGGGACAGCGGGGAGTGGTTTTGTTTTATACTATGTAATGATTACTAAAACTCTTCTACCCTGAACTTACTAATATGTAATTATGTAGTCATAATTGACCACATAAAATCCAACATTGTGGAAAACCACATATTCATTAATTATCGAATATTCAATACAAAGATCACATATACAATTACACGTATCCAATTTCACAGCAAACCAGCCGAAATAAAAACCCAGTATCATTATCGTTGAAATATTGTCATCAAAATGATTTTATAAAAGGCTGAAACATAATGAAACTGTGAATAAAAGCGATCGGTTCGCTCATTGATGGGACGTGTCGCATCAGCATCAACGCTCTCGAATTGAGGTCAGAATCTATGATTTGCATAATAAGCTAAAATGTTCCACTAGTCTCGTTTATTTGTGCACTGATTTATGATTAAAATGGACGCCATTTTGACAGCGTTTATGCATTAATTTTGTTTTTTTTTTCAATAATTTTAAAGTGATATTTTTATTAGGTAGGGATTTTTAGAAATATGCGGAACAGATATCATTGTTTCCACAAACCTCCGTTGAAAGGAGAGATTTCCAATCAGATCGGTATTTTGGTTGATCCGGGCAACTGCCCGAGAGATGATTTTGGGTTGTTGTCTATGTTCAAATTGCCCAGAGAACCGAATTGCGCGTTGCAGGATCTCGTAGATTAGTTTATATGTGGTGCCATAGAGGTTTGTACAGTACATATTTAATGAAACATATATTTTACTTGAAAGTACTAATTGTAAACTAAATATCTAATTTAACAATTATTAAGGGTATTGGAGCATCCCAACTGGGATAGATTAGATAGTATTGTGGTGATAGAACATAGGCATAGTTTCTAATACACTTACTAACACTTTACTATCCCACATTATTATTTGTAATAATAATAGTTGACATTATTATTTGTAATAATAATGTCAACTAAAATAGTTTTATTCTTTAACATTATCTTAAAACAACATAATGCTTCAAGATAATGTTAAAAAATTCTCCAACTTTGACTTTCGACTTTTTCACCCTCATATCGATTAATTATCTTAAATGAATGCTAAAAAAAATACCTTAACTGCGGCTCCCATTTTTTTTACTGATTAAAATCTAGCTTTTAGGAAAGACATCCCTTAAAATTATTATCTATACTAATATTATAAAGCTGAAGAGTTTGTTTGTTTGTTTGTTTGTTTGTTTGAACGCGCTAATCTCAGGAACTACTGGTTCGAATTGAAAAATTATTTTTGTGTTGAATAGATTATTTATCGAGGAAGGCTTTAGGCTATATAACATTACGCTGCGACTTATAGGAGCGAAGAAATAATGAAAAATGTGGAAAAAACGGGGGAAAATATTCATCTTTGAGGGCTTTCGTTGCGTGCGCTGCGAAAACGGTAGAAGATACCAAAAAAATATGTATGAAAGAATTATTCCTCTTAAAATGATCTAAAAAAATGTCCGCGACAGTATATGTCTATCTTTTAAGATTAACTCACTAGAACCGTTTTTATGGGAATCAAATTTGGCCGAAATTAATGCATTATTACCAATTTATTTGTTAGAGTTGTATTAACTTTATGTATTAAACTTTATTCAAATAAATGTGTTATTGATTAAGAGTATGTAATTGTGAACAAAATTGTCTTTGACATCACTTATTTTCAATGAACATCTTAGGAGATATTACAATTTTAAAATTACTTCGATATAAAATTCACACGCGCCGCATGATGTGCAAAATATGACGCTGCGCCTGGCCGGCGAACGAGGAGAGGGGTTGCCTGCGGGCGTTTTTTTTGATGGTAGGTAAAAATCATCCAATAACAAATCCCGCTCTTGGGCGGAGCGGGAAACAGTGTCAAACTCTTACTGACTAAACAACCTACCCCGTTCTTTCCTTGCCTTATTCCCAGAGCCCCGGTATAAAGCACCAACCCTCGGCTGCAGGAGGCTTCGACCCTGAAGGGCCCCACAGTTTGCTGACAACACCATGAGGCGCGACCACTTGGTCTCGGTCTGGACTGTTACCAGACAACCGGACGGCGAGCTACCCATTGCTCACCGTCCGCAAGCCAGCGTCTACGATGGCCGGATATCGGCGAGATCGCGGCGGCGGCGGCGACGGCTACGGCGAGGACGATGTTGCCCTTGCCTTATGCGGTCGGCCTCCTCCTTTACAAGCATTACTGCTTCGCAGAAGAAGGCGACCGCTTGCCATTCTTCTTTGCGGCGGACCATGGCCAGAACCAAGGCCCGGCGCGAGAAGTCGCCGCCGCCGATCACCCCCACGAAGATACGGCGATGCTCTTCTCAAGCGGGGCACACCTCCACCGTGTGCTCCACCGTGTCCTCCGGGCTGGCCACTCAGTGGCGACATCCGGGCGTCTCTTCCGCACGAATCCGGCGCAGGAATCTCCTGAACTTCCCATGTCCGGTGAGAACCATCATACGGAAGGTGAGGACGCCGTAATATCTATCCAACCACGCCTCAAAGAGGGGACTTACCGCCGAGATTATGGCGTGCCCAAGGGGGTGTGTAGCTCTATGAAATACTTTTAGATAAATATGTTCTTTTAAAAACTAAATTGTCTAAAATAATAACAGAAATTGACACGGGCAAAGTCGTGGGTAACAGCTATAATTTATAAAGCTGAGGTTGTTTGCAAAAATAAATATGATGCCCAAAATAACTATTCCACGCGGACGAAGTCGCGGGCACAGCTAGTATATATATAAAGGCTTCTTCAAAATCCCTTAGAACTAACAACCACACACATTTAATCTTTACTAACGTGTGAACAGCCTCACTAGTGCCATAGTACCACCCTAGTACCATGCTAGCAGCCCAAGTCGTTGACGGCGCGCACTGTTCCCGCGCGTCTCAAGGAGTTGTCAGCAAACACTGTTGTTGTTGTATTTTGTGTTGTTGTATTATGTGCGTCTTTTTTTGGCAAAATAAAAATTGATTTCTTTTCTTTTTTTTTTGAAACTGTAGGGGCCCTATAGAGTCGAAGCCTCCTGGGCCAAGGGTTAATGCGAAAGCATACCAGGGCCTGGGAATAAGGCAAGAAAGGAATGTGGTAGGTTTTTCAGTGGTTTTTTAGTCAGTAAGAGTCTAACACAGTTTCCCGCTTCGCCCAAGGGCGGGATTCGTCATTCGATGATTTTTACCTACCATAAAAAAAAACCCTAGTAGGTACCATGTTAGTACCACGCTAGTACCACGCTGATACCGCCACATTGGCGCCACATCTCATAATGACGTCGCCGCCCCACCCCAAAGTGTCCTATTTAATAACTTGTTTACCCTTATTGGAAGTATATTACACCGAAGTGTACGGGAATTGGTGCTCATTTCCGCAAACGAACGTCTACACGTTTATTTCTTGATTTTTCTTTTCCAAAAGAATCTACAAATTCTAGTTATACATTTGTAAAGACAAATGTATAACTAGAGTTACTTTATACATATATGTTTTAAACTGTAAGTCTTGACATTCAATTCAAATGGCTATTAACGGCATTGATTTATTTTAAATGAATTAAAAAAAACTAAGGGAACTTATCTAAGTTTCAATGTAGGAGAGTAATATTGACTGTTAATTAAAAACTGTAAATCTATATTATCTCAGTGCTAAGTTAGCTCGTATCACTAACCACATCAAGGGCAAGCATTCGTTTATTTCATTATTTTTTTTGACATTATTTAGAAATTCAATAAAACAGTAAGATGACGAATGACTGACAGACAATATATTTACTATTTGGTAAATCTAACTAGAGAATTTATAGCGCGCACTGTTCCCGCGCGCCTCATGGAGTTGTCAGCAACTGTAGAAGCCCAGCAGGGTCGAAGCTTTCTGGAGCCAAGGGTGAATGCGAAAGCAGAACATCAGAGCCATGCAATTAAGGAAAGAAGGAACGGTCAGTCAGTAAAAGTCTGACACTGCCTCCCGCGCTCATTCGACGATTTTTCCCAAAATAAAAAAAGCTAGAGAATTTGTCACGATCTTAATTCCAAATACTCATATAAGAAGATGTTAAAATAATGGACTCGAACAGAAGCAGCCGAACATTGCGGTGTAAGAGGCGGCCTTCAGTTAATAGCCTCCGCTGTGTCACTACCGCTTAAAAATCATGATCAACGTTGTTTATTACCGATACTCCATATTTTTGGCTCAATTAAGCCTATAATTTTATTAACTCCCACTCTGTTTATTAACTTTCTCGCTAACTTGCTCTCACTTCGTAAAGGTACTCAGAAAATGGGATGACTCATCAAGGTTGCTTCAAGAAGTGCTTCCTAAGGTCTTTTGTGGTTAATTGACGAACTGCTACCTAAAATACTTGTTATGGCGAAATATATGTGTGTTTTTAGGGTTTCGTACCTCAAAAGGATAAAACAGAACTCTTATAGGATGCGATGCAGTAATGCTAGCCGGATTCCGATCTCAATTTAAGACCACCGTAGGCGCGAGCTTGCGGACCGCGAGCAATATGTAGCTCGCCGTCCGGTCGTCTTGTAACAGTTCGGACCAAATAAAGTCGTAAACACCGCGCTACGTTCCCGCGCGCCTCAAGGATTTGTCAGTTTATTTTATAAAAGATAAAGTTCTTTTTTCAAAACTCGAATCAATTTAATTTAATTTAAAAAACGTTTGCTGAGCGAACCAATAACAATACACTACATAGGCCTACAGTAGGCCTATGTAGTGTATTGTTATTGGTTAGGTTCAGCATGTTTAACCAAAAAATCCGTCATCTAGATGACAGAAATACCAGTATTTAAATAGTAAAATATGCTCGCTTTATAAAAATCATTACTACGATTATTAATGCTTCAAAAACAATTAATTTAGCCAAGTCTTTGAAATATTAAAATACGTGCTACGCGGCTACGGGCCTACGAGCTCTGCGCCTACGGCAAAACGATGCCAGCTTTTGTTTGCATTGCATTTTATTTATTCGCAACTATAAAATAAATCACTTTAACCATATTTTGCTTTTATGATGAAAGCGAAATGAAAGGAATGGAATTTTATTTGTGTATGGTTTATACACCTTTGTAATTAATTTATTTTTAAATGACATAATAAGTTTATATTACGAATGATTTCCAAAGTGCGACGTAATGGCAAGGGAAATTTATTCATGGATTAAAAGTTAATCCTTATAATTTTATCCAGTCAAACTACATTCACTTTTTAATCGGAAAAAGTACACACAATATAGCACAGTCTTCGACAACACAACGCCGTCTAGTCTCAAGCCAAGCAGAGCTTGTGTTATGAGTACTAGACAACTGATAAACATACTTACATATTTCTACATACACACACTATAGATAAATTACACCCAGACACTGAACAAATGATCGTGCTCATAACACAAACATTTGTCCTGGATGGGAATCGAACCCACGACCTCTGGCATAGCAGTCAGGGGCACTAAATACTAAGCTAATAGGCCTGTCAGACTGATGCGTAACACAGAACAAAAGCCTTTGTATTTAAATTTTAAATAAACCACTGTATCCGCAATCCTTCAAAGTATTATTTATGTTACATAGTATTACGTATACATAGCAAATCCCGTGACACCGCTCACAAACCCTGAGTATGCAACAGTGCTACAATTTACATTTTTCTGGTTTAGTCCGTGGCTGCAACCAATGGGATGTTACATTATTCAGGGCTCTGTTCTATATCCACGTGAACTTGGTCAACCAAAGTAAACAATATGTCTGGGGACGTTTTGATACTTGTTCCCGTAACTTTAAAAGGTACGAGTATAATCCGAACATGAGAGATTTACCCAGTTTCTCTTGGGCTTAGAAACATATATTTTTTAACAAACACACATACATAATTACAATCTTTTTATCTTTATAATATGAGTTTGATTTACCAACTTTTTTTTTATGGTGGCCAAAAATCATGCAATGACGAATCCTATTCTTGGGCAGAGCGGGGAACAGTGTCAGACTCTTACTGACTAAACACCTGTTTAGTCAGTAAGGTGTTTAGTCAGTAAGAGTCTGACACTCTTTCTCCTAACTTCTATTTTGCTCTTCCCACTGGGGTCAAGCCTTCCTTTCAGAAAGAGACCAGTGTGATTTACTAACATTTAATTTAACATTTTGCGTAATTTTTTTGCCAACATTATCAGATAATCATATCAATAACTATCTTTAATTGTAAGTGTACATAATTTTCAAGACTCCCACGATACATGATTGGAGTATCGAGCAATGATTATGTTAGAAGATTCGGACTGTCTCAATAAAAGCTTATCCCATTATTTAGATTTTAGAAAATGCAGTTATTGCAATATTTTTAATTTAACTAAACTTACAAACATTGCTGAAACGAATGTTTTTGGCGCAGTCGTAAGGCAAAAACGATGTAATTGGTTTTATTCAATGTTTTTTTTTACGTTGTATTTTTATTTGTGCCTAGTCATCAAATAAATATTTCTTTTTGTAAAGCTTTGTAAAATATTAATAATACACAATGTCGCGTTTCGGTGTTCGTTGACCATAAATACCCTATTTATGGTCAACGAACACCGAAACGCGACATAGATATTTACCTTTATAATAAATGTCCAAAATGAAACAAACCGCCAACCGATCCAACCATGGCGGTAATAAATTGTTTATTTAAAAGCGATAACATCAGCACTCCAACATTTCCACAAACTATATTATTTTATTTACTTTTCGGATGGCCAGCTATCACAATAAATGGTCTCAATATTACTGTTATCATTGTATTTGTTTACATTTACCAAAATAATTGGCATCATGTTGACAGTTGAGATGATTCGTAATAATCATAATAATTGTTAGCGCCATCTATTTCTATTTTGTTTAACTATAGTAGTATTCCACGCACGATTCCCTCACCCTTTGCCCTAGGCGAGACACTAGTGCATATCAGTTTTTCTATACCTAATTTATCTTTTACTCAGTCCGCGTCGAAGGTAACTCGCCTTCCGTCGAAGGCCCACCAATAATCATAATCATTTATTTGCTAATATGGGTAATTACATAAAGTTCTTGATAATTCGACTCAATGCCATAATGCTTTCTCAATGCAGTTTATAAAAAAGCTGCTGAACTTAGGTACTTTTGTCAAATTCGGTTAAATGTTTAAAAGTTGTTTTTATTATTACTTTGATAAATCGTGTCAAACTGTAAAACAATATCGGCAATTGCTCTCATTTTACATTAAATTATTTTTATTTTTTTTGGTATCAATAAATTTTTACTAAAACAACATAAAATAACAAATACAGAACAAACACACAGTCTACGTCTCTCATCTATGAACAATTTCCATTAAATACCATTCGCAAAATACGCGCTTTAGTCGTGTAGTTGCGGACACCAGCCCGAAATACAATTCGATAGATACCATTCAAGAATATATGAATTCAAGTATGTATTGTGACATCAGTGGAGATCGCATGTTGTATGTCAACGAGCTGCTCAATAAAAGATTTGATTTTGATAGGAACAATTAAATTGTTTAAGTTACTTATTATTTATATATTCTTTGTGGTAGGTACACCAATTTTACAATTAAAAAAGGAAACCTTGTAATAAAAACATATTTGGCGGCCTCATCGCACTCACCGATTTCTTCCAGGTAATCGGGAATAACAATTATTAACAGGCCATATAAACTAGAGTAGGTACCGAAAATATAAGTAGGTACTAAAATATTATACCCAGATTTTCTCATTATACATACACACCAAATCCCAGGAGCCTACGCCTTGGGCCTGCGCTACTATTCCCACGCTATTTACTTACAGTAAACAATATATACATAAGTATATGTAATGAGTACACACATTTCAGTTAGGAAACGATTATCATCTCATTTAAGCCTGAGCAAAATTCAGGATTCATACTGAATAGATAGGTACCCAATACTAGAAGCAAAACAATAACATACTTTCCAGCAAAACCAGCATTATTTCAGCAATACGAACGAAAACTAGAAGGTTTTATTGGCATTACCAACAAAGGTAAAATTGTATCAATATCGCCCGTCCAATTCGTTCTACTGTTAGGCCGCGTACTCACTTTCTTGTGACGGCAAATAATTGGGTAGTTTTAACCTTCCGAGTACCGTAATAGAGACATATTAGAAAGACAATAGGCGTGTGACCACCGGCGTTCGCTGGCGCTCAAGAGTTAAAGTGTCGTAGCTTATATTAAATGGTGATTAAAGGAGTTGTTAACATTGGGATGACACGATTTACTATTGTTTACGACAGTGATGGACAAAATACGGCCCATGAAAGCATTTAATCCGGCCCGCGGACGATCCTTCCTCGTGAAAAGTATATCGCACACAATAATTGTATTTTGACGGTCCAGCCCCCTAGCCAAGTTACAATCGTATCGTTTAGAGTTAGCGCTTGTAGTTGGCTACACCCTCAATTGCCTTATTCGGACATCATCGCAACTAAGAAATTGAGGACGTGGCTATTTACAAGCGGTAACTCTAAACGAACCGATTGTAACTTGGCTAGGTGGCACGAGTTTAAAGTAGATTCTACTAAGTAAAAAATAGACGAATACGAAAAAGGAATCAGCTAGACTAGTGGCGTAGTTCATGACTGTGTATTTGTGTTGCGTATACGCAAGCGCCCACCATGGCATAAAAACCCTACCTTCGAATAAAAGTTTTTTTTTTCTATCATTCTGGCCCCCCATTAAAGAAGAAGAAGAATTTGCCCACCGATCTACGAAATTTTTCGCAGTGTCAACAGTTGTTATAATGCGAACAGCTAGAGACGATAGTTATCCGACGATAAACTAACCTTAGCGACACAGTATGAACGTGGCCTTAGACTTCAATTCATTAGAACTAACCCAATTGCTGAGGCCCCTATTAGTTCGCGATGGGCTCGCTAAAACAATTCACAGCATCCGGCCCACCGTCCATTAACGATGGCAGCTGCACCGGGAGTGGAGATCGCCCTTATTAAAATAATGGAGATATGAAGGGAAATTGTGGAAAAATGTTATAAATTGTACGAAGATATTCGAAGGAATAATAGTAGAAAGTTCCACGATAGGTAATTAACTTAGGTGGGAATTGCCGAAGGGATCAATAAATGTAATGATGATGAACGTAATGAATAAATGAATGAATTATGTTTTTCAGTTGCCACGGGTTACCTTTTCAGAAAATGCCCGCGACAGAGATCGCCGTAATACCTCTCCAGCTAAAAATAAGAGCTTTACCACCACGATTATAATGTGAGCCTACCTAGATAATGTGAGTAACCTTCCAGATGAAGCAGGTTTTCACTGGACACGGTAAGTTCAGGAGGTACGTGCACCGGATTCGGGAGGGAGCGACGCCTGAGTGTCGCCACTACGTAGACCGCCCGGAGGATACGGTGGAGCACATAGTAGAGGTGTGCCCTGCTTGGAACTTCGCCGTGTAGTCATGGGGGCTATCTCTCGCGGTGCGCCTTGGTAAAGAACATTGTCCGGAGCAAGGAGCAGTGGCAGACGATCGCCTCCTTCTTCGAAGCAGTAATGCTAGCAAAAAAGGAGGCCGATTGCATCAGGCAAAGACAACGGCTCTTACACCGTAACCGTCGCGGCCGTGTCTCCGATCCCGATTTCCGGCCACCGTAGGAGCGGGCTTGCGGACGGCGAGCAATGGGTAGCTCGCTGTTCGCCCATCCGCTAACCATCCGGACCGGGTTCTAGTCGTCCACATCGCGCACTGTTCCCGCGCGTCTTAAAAAGTTTTTAACAAACTGTAGGGGCCCAGCAGGGTCGAAGTCTGTCCTGGGGCCGAGTGTTGATGTGAAAGCGAAACACCAAGGCCCTGAAACTAAAGCATGAAGGAATAGTCGTTTAGTCAGTAGAAATGTTACACTGTCTTCCGCTTCGCTCAAGGGCAGGATTCATCATTCGATGATTTTTCCCACCATAAAAAAAAAAACATCTATGACACTAGCGACCCGCCCCAGCTTTGCCAGAGTACTGATATTGAATATATTATGCACGTAAACCTTCCTCTTCAATCACTCTATCTATTTAAAAAAACCGCATCAAAATCCGTTGTGTACTTTTAAAAATCTAAGCATACATAGGGGGTAAGCAACTTTGTTTTATACTATGTAATGATAATATAATTTTTTCATAGATATTCTGTTTAATTTTGATTTTTTCTGAAGTAGTATTTGGACGGGTGCTATAATCTAAAGTCATAGAATTATAGAATGCAGATAAATCATTCCAAATTCAAAAAAGTTAGTTCTTAATTCAAAAATAAAACATGGCCGCCAGAAAAACCAGCTGTTTTGAAGTCACGTCAACACAAGTTCGAAAACGACATACTATTTTATCCAAGACTTTTGTAATCGTGAAAAGGTATAACAATTCAAAGCCGCTCTTAGTATTCCCGGCAAAGAAATTTTCCTTACAATATGGTCGTAGTATTTTTTCTACTAAACGACTTCAAAACCTGGTGGAGACAAAATAAACTTGTCTGAAAACTTATGGCGAATAATTCTAGGCACGTAGAAAGATGACAGCGATTTCTTTGAAATTCAATTCGGCTTTACCGTGTGCTGCGACTGTGAAAGTAACTTAACTTTACGTGTAACCTTTCTTTTACGTGTTTTAAAATAAGTTATCGAGACCTTGACAGAGTCTGTTTTATTTGTTGTGAGTTGTGACGATATTTCTTAACTTTTCTCAAAGTAAGTACTTACGTCCTGACTATATAGATATATTTTATTTACAGTATTGAAACACCCTAAGTTTGCTTAGAAAATAATTGATACGAAATTATCTTTTCTCTATGATTCAATGTGTGTAAATTTGTTTTGGTCAAAGCTTGCAATGAGAGCAGTGGTGGCCGAGTGGTAACGGCCCCGACTTACAAGCTGTAGGTTACGGGTTCAAATCCAGCTTGGCACATTAGTTTGTGTATTTTTTTTTATCACCATCTGCTCTCAAAACGGTGAAGGAAAACATCGTAAGGAAACCTACATGCCCTAGAACCAAGAATTCGAAGACATGTGACATCCACCAATCCGTACTGGGCCCGCGTGGTTGATTTATAGCCTATTCCCTCTCCTAGAGAGGAGGCCTGGGTCCCAGCAGTGGCAACATTAGGCTGATGATGATGCAGCTTGCAAATGAATTTTATACTTCTAAGCGATTGAACTGAACTTTCTCAGATATGTTAAATTTTGATGATAATGCTTGGTTAGATAGAGAACTATATCATTCTAAAACCAATCGTCAGACTACTGAAGATGTTGGCTGGGTTGGATGTTGGTTGCTGAATTATTTTTATGTACACCCATGATAGCGTGCATTATGCTGCTGAGACTCAACGCTCCTCAAAAGAGGAAATCGGCCTTAACTCCACCATGCGGGCTCAGTACGGATGTTATTTAGTTCTAAGACATTTTTCTCACGATGTTTTTCTTTTCCGTTTTTGGACAGTGGTGATGAAATAGATTACACAAAACGATACGCATGAGTGGGTTGGAAACCGCGACCTAAACGCGTTAGTAGGTCCGGTCCTTACTACTGGGCCACCATATTGGCCTCATGATGATGGATATCAAACAAAAGGTTTGGTTGAGAAGAATACAATGAAATTGTATTACTCTATAATATGGAGGATCCATATATCTTCTGTATCATAAAATATAAAAATACTAGCGAACCCGCCCCAGCTTCGAACGGTTGGAGTGCTGGTATTAAATAAATTATGCATATTTTATACATAAAAACCTTCCTCCTGAATTATTCTGTGTATTAAAACAAACCGTATCAAAATCCGTTGCGGAGTTCTAAAGATTTAAGCATACATATGGATAGTGGACTTCGTTTTATACTATGTAATGATAAGTTAAAAAAATACATAAACTTTCTTTAAACTGATAAAAAAACACTAATCCTTTTAAAAGAAAAACCTTCCTTTAATTTATTTCTTACGTATAAAACAAAAACAAAACCCCACCCAGTGACTTACTTAGCCAGCAAACTGCAAGCCATAGCTCGTTACCGTCTTCGCCTTAATAAAGATAAGGCCGCACTTATAATTGCAGGGGAGCCTTAATGGACATTAAAGCCTGACGCAAATCCTCTAAACTGAAAATTAGAACACGTACTAACTAAATAATATTTTAATTAAAGAGATTAGAACAGATTAGCGCTAGTTGTTCTATCGTTTTGAATGGATATGACTGTGTTAATGGGATTTGAAAGATTTGGTAATTATTGTGCGGATAGATTGCCGAGTGCAGTGGTGGCCGAGTGGTAACGGCTCCGACTTACGAGGTCGTGGGTTCAAACCCAGCCAGGCGCGTTACTTTGTGTAGTTTATTTCATCACCACTGCTCTCAAAACGGTGAAGGAAAACATCGTGAGAAAACCGGCATGTCCTAGAACTAAAAATTCGGAGACATGGGACATCCACCAATTCGCACTGGGCCCGCGTGGTGGATTACGGCTCATTCCCTCTCCTAGAGAGGAGGCCTGTATCCCAGCAGTGAGAACATCAATAAGGCTGAAGATGAGATTGCCTGTAGGAATTGTATTTTTAGGGTTCCGTACCTTCAAAGGATAAACCCTTATATGATCACTTTGTTATACCCTTATATGATCACTTTGTTATACCCTTATATGATCACTTTGTTATACCCTTATATGATCACTTTGTTGTCCGTCTGTCTGTTAAGACCCTTTATCTCGGGAACACGTGCTGGTATTGAGTCGAAATTTAAACCATATTTTAAACTCTGTGGTCCCTTGAATCTTCAAAAAAATCAAACTTCTAAGTTCGAAAAAAGATACGGCCGTTTATATCGAAAGAAACCGTACATTTTTACCGCTTAAAGGAATAAAAATTCATAGTATATTTCCCGTCGACCTCGAATCCTGAAATTTGGCAAGAAACAATAGCTTATAGCACAAACATAGGAACAAATCTGAAAACTATAAATCTCTAACTACGTCGCAAAATAAAATTGTGATTCAGAAAAATGTTCTAAAGTCGATTCAAAGAAAAAAGAAAAATGATTAAGCAATAATTTTGCATATAAAACAATAGAATTTAACATTACTAATGTTGTTTACTTACTGACCTGTTTATTGTTCTCTCGCATAATTATGAAATAATATTCAGTTTCAAACTCTAAACAAACAGACGAATATATTGCTTTGTATTAATATTACTATTGATAAACATTTGAACAGGTAAAAGCAATAATTAGTAATTATATTATTGAATTACTTTATTTGTTTTAGTTCACTAAGGTTGGTTGATTATGGATGTGAACGTATATCATCATTATCATCAGCCTTTTAATGTTCCCACTGCAGGGACACAGGCCTCCTCTCTCTAGGAGAGGGAATGAGCCATAATTAACCACGCGGGCCCAGTGCGGATTGGTGGATGTCACATGTCTTCGAATTTTTGGTTCTAGGACATGCCGGTTTCCTCACGATGTTTTCTTTCACCGTTTTGAGAGCAGTGGCGATGAAATAAATTACACAAAGTAATGAGCCTGGCTGGGTTTGAACCCGCGACCTACGACTCGTAAGTCGGAGCCGTTACCACTCGGCCACCACTGCTCTCAACGTATATAGTATGCGGCAAATAAGTTGAACCGAAAAAAAAATTGTCCCGAGAATTGGTTAGATATAATCTTCGTCACACTTTTTTCCTCGGTGGGAAAAACATCAAATGACATCTCCGCGGCTTTGGGCGGGGCTTTCGAGATAGCGCCAAACTTTTCTTGATTAAAAACCCACTGTTCCTTCAGTTAAACCATCATGGCAGTCGACCTTAAATGCGCAGTAACTGACTTTCGGGTCTCAATCGAAATTAAGGTGCTGCGCGTAACCATGGCAAATGGTTCAATTCATTTGCCGCGTACCTACTATATACTTGATAACTGAAATATAAAATACTAGCTTTTGCCAGCGGCTTCGCCCGCGTACATAAAATATATCCTATGTCACTCAGGAGTAAAGCAGCTTTCTATTGTTGCTTAAATTTTTCAAATCGGACCAGTAGTTCCAGAGATTACCCCCTACAAACAAAAAAACAAACTTTACCTCTTTATTATATTAGTGTAGACAACCTCTAAACTACTAAACAGTAAAAAATATTTTCATTTTGGAGGTAGATGTTTTTGTTTGATTCTCAGTTATTTATGTGTTCGCTCAATTCCTCATGGATCTTCTCATCAGAACTTGATATTGAGAAAAATAAGGCCGAACAAAGGAAGCTTATAACAAAAAAGATATTTTTCTAAAATTGTTAATATGTGATAAACTACTGAGGTAGAAAACATTTAAAAGTACAACCGAATCGAGAACCTCATCGTTTTTTTAGAAATTGATTCATATACACCTCCAGAAATTTACACATACATCCAGAAATGTACAAACACACGTACAGTAATGTACACACATCCGGAAATGTACAAACATTCCCAGAAATATACACATGCACTTAGAATTTAGACACACTTCTAAAAATTAAGACACGCGTTTAGAAATGTGTACACACATCCACAAAATTACACACACTTTAAAAAATAATTACACACACTTCGAGAAATTTACACACACATCCAGAATGTTCGCCTACTTAACATTGCCTAGATAGTTTATTGATACTAGAATCAAGCTCTCAACTGGATGTTACGTTTGACAGGAATTGTCTTAGTCGCTTTGTAGTTAGTTCTCTCTGTATTAGTCTTGAATCAGGATTGTGTAATTGCTAATTTAGCTAGTAGATTGTACACGACAAATTACATCGGTAGAACGTCTGTATTGTGAGATGTTGCTTGATAGAGAATTAGTTTCAGTCCAGGTAGCGTCAAAGACAATTATATCTATCTTTGCATTATGCTAGATGCTGTCAGCTGCTTAGCTCGCATCGTAGTGATAAATATCCCAAAGGAACATACTCCTGGAATAAAAAGTATTCTGTATTAAAAAGTATACATATATTATTATTATTTATATATATTAACTATCGAATAATACATTACTAATAATAATATTATTATTATACTAGCCCATACTGTCCCACAGCTGGGCAAAGACCTCCTTCCATTCTTTCCAGTGTTAGTTAATAATATAGATACATATAAATGATCGGTAGTGTTTCATGTAACTGATCGACACTCCATGGGAATAAAACGATAAAATTCAGCGGTGTAATTCAGCCGTTTCATATCACAAGTTAGCGAGCAGGATTGAAAAAAATCGCTTTTGGCGATAAGACCGCCCATTGTAACACCGTCGTAATTTTTAAGTGTCCTTATGTACCAAGTTTTGTTTATGGTGTACCTACAATAAAGAGTATATCTATCTATCTATACTCAATATTTTGTTACAATCCATATGTGTGCATAGATGATGTTTAGAATTCGTCGCTGTAATGTAATGCGGTTACCTCACATTCCTTGTTCTTATGAATCAAATACCGTGTGTATTGTATAGATTATATGATTATTTTGATACTTTAATTTGAGAGAGGAAACCATTTAATTTGCTGTTTTATAAAAAGATATTTGTAACGATACATATTTTAAATTTAGGTGACAGTTTTCCAATATTTGTAACGAAAAGATATGTATAATAATAAGAAAATTAAAATTTCTCGATAATCCGAGAGGAGCCGAGAAATTGATAAACTCGAGAAATAATGACCTTTAGCTGATAGGTAACACGATGCAGGATTCTGATTTTTTAGTCGGATATGGCTAGATTCATCTCGCTACGGCGCTTCCCTAATTCATGGAACTGAGTAACGGTAGGTACTACCAACGCACCTCTTTTATTATTTGAAATAAAATAATGCTTGGTTGCGATCCCCAGATGGTAAGCAATGATACAATTTTTGATGGTGAGGCGCACTAGTTTATCACTAGCCTTGAATACACCCAAATTATAATGAGATGGTGATCTCTAGCTAACTCTTTTAAGAATACAGGGGTTTTACGTGTATGTATTTGAAAAAGAATGCAAGTGAAATGAGTTACAAGAGTAAAACAAATGAAATTACCGTTCAAAACCGACGCAAGCCACACAAAAGGCTGCGAACCGCACTATCATAATAATATCACATTTCATGCATACTGTATTTACTTTTGGTACTGAAAATGCAGACACGCTTACAGAGAATTTTATATATGTAAAAACAAAAAATACAAGTTAATATCATTCCTCTGGTAATAATTCGTGGCAATCATAGATATGTCAACTGTTTGACATATCTATAGTGGCAATAGTAACAACAACCGAGGTGCTATTTCTAATGTGTTGAGAAAATTGCTTCAATACACAATTAAATACATTTTCCCATACTTCAGTGCTCGTACTCAAGTTTTAAAGCAAATAAAAAAAAAACAGAATATTTTCGTTGCACAGAAACTTTTCTCACTGTAAAGTTCAATCCGTCTTTTTTTTTATTTGTTAATATAGGCTCGCGCTTGATAAATATCTCAGCTGAAGGAAAATGTCAATCTGATCGACGATGTAACACACACATACCTAGAAATAATCTTATCACTTAAAACCGCCAAGTTACTGCTACCAGGAAACACAGACTACAGCAATACATACAGAGAATTCTATCATACGAAACTATATAATTCAATTCTTCAAACTGCAATGCTGAAACTTCTTTTAACAAAACTACCAATGTTGTGTTCCGCAGGTTCCCCGATCACTATGTTAACGAGATTTAAAACCAATTCTTTAATCCACACGTAAACTAGTTACGTTTTGCGGACTTTCTTAAAGCTCGGTAACTTTAGCGCGCACTACTTCAAATTGAATTTGTTCTTCGACAGGATTTGGTGCACGCAACCACAAAGAAAATTGTTTTCATTAATTTACCGTCCGTTCTTGTTGAAGGTATATACTATATTGTTAGAGGACTAGAGAAGAAACGCCAACAAAGAGGTGTGACAAGCGGTGGCGGCACTCATAGATAAGTTCGTGCGCGCGTCATTCTGGTGATTTTTGGGATTGACAACTTGCGGAAGAAATATCGCTCCCGTTTTTGAAAAGTCAATCTGCCTAATTTTGTAATATAAGAATGTTTGGTGTTATTTCTTTTGAAAATAATTAAGCTAGTTCCGTTTGGTTTATTTGTCTTTGTGTTTTTGGTTTAGTTTCGTTATAATATAAAATGTCATAGTCTGAGGTTATTGGGTTTTTAAATTAGACTCATTTCTGGTTTTTCCTAAATATATATATTATTACTATAAACTAGTGCTTGACTTGCAGTGATGCAATCGTTGATGGTGAGGCGCACTAGTTTATTAAGAGACTATACACTCTAGCCTTGAAGACATCTAAATTATTATCGGACGGAAACGCTGCAGCCGGCAGTCTGTTCCAGTACCTCGATGTACGCGGTATAAACGACAAGGCAAAACGCTTAGTCCGGAACGTAGATGTCTCAACAACGTAAGGGTGGATATTTACCGTACGCATGGAAAGTGGTAAGTGTGTAATGAGCCACCTATTTATTTTGAAAGAAATTATTATCCCCAATTACTAGGTAGTTTGTTATTATTGATTGATTTCTGTCTTATAGAGACAGACCAAAGATTCGATTTTAGCTTCGACCGGATTCGGTTTTAAAAACCGGTGCGGTCAAAAAGTGGTCAAATGTTCGACTCGACGAAGACTAGCATTTTTGTGCTAACGGTTACAAGAGATCCCTAAAAACTGTTTAACTTGTTAGTCTATTATGATTTATATTTTTTATGTAAACATCAATTTACACAATTAAAACGAAATATATTTGGTATTTTGTAAAGTTATATACATCCTCACATTTGTCGTTACTATACTTACAATAATTCCGTATTACAATATTAATAAATAATATTATATTATTAGATATTATTAATATTGTAAAATCAATAATTCTTTTAAGGAGTTTCTTACCGGTTCTCCATAGGAAACGACCGATTTAAACCCAGAACACAAACAACCAAGCACATGCAAACTTCTGACGTATAAGCTGTGCTCATATATAGGCCTAAGTGAAATGAAAACATTTAGATTTTTTTTCGAATTTCATAATTATACAATTAAGAATTACTGTATTTAAATGTAGTTTAACCATAATTGTATCGAAATAAATATATAAATGTATACATATTTTACTTTTCATCAGTTTTTCTGTCAGTTCGAGTTTCGGTTTCGGCCGATTAAAATATTCGGTTATGGATTCGGTTTTGCCCGCAAATCATGTCAGCCAATCACTAATATTAAACCCATACAAAAATATATTTGAAAGCTCGAGTAGGTATTTCTCGTTTATTTTATTTATCAACGTTACAAACTCCCTTAATGATATGAATCGGTAAATTCAGCGTTAATGATCAGAAATTCAGAATATTATGCCGAACCGTGTCAAAGATCGTTCTTATTGTCTTCTTGGAAATGGTCATTATATCGTGCCTACCTACCTTTTTGATCCAGAATCAATACGTAAATTAAAAAGCGTTCCAGAGCAGTCAGGTAACAAGAGCCTAAAGGCTTTCCTGCACAGTGTTGTCTTTAAATGATTTTTCCCACCATAAAAAAAAAACACCCGTATCTATTTATAATAAAGTAATTACTTGTTGCTAAGTAATTTCTTATTAAGTCATTACTTGAGGTTTTTTTATGATGGGCAAAAATCATCCAATGATGAATCCAGCTCTTTGGCGGAGCGGGCAACAGTGTCAGACTCTTACAGACTAAACACCGCAACCCGTTCCTTCTTTGCCTTTCAAACAGGGGCCAAGTGTTCTTTTTAGAAAGAGACCCTAGGCCCCAGTAGGTATCAACCCTTTTGCAGAGTCCCTACGGTAAGTCATTAGTTGAGGTTAGAACTCTAACGTGAAATTTTCAGTTTTTCTTAACTGTAGAATACAAATTGTTACTTAAGTAGTTACTTTTACGTAAGTAATTAGTTTTACTTGTTTTTATAAACAAGTAAAACTACCGTACCCGTATTTATATACGGGTGTTAGTTAAGCCGTGTCCAAGTATAATATAAGTAACTAGTCACTTCGTTTTCCATTCGCATGCGGCTGTAATTAATTCAAATGCAGTATTTAGCTGGAAATGTCTCGAGTCAGACTTCTGATTAAGTTTAATATTCTCTATTGAGCAAGATTATTATTCAATACAAGATTGAAATTCTCAGAACCAATTTGCTGAGAAAGCACGTGTTTTAATCATTATATGATATTGTTCAGTTGCACAAACACTTCAGATGGAAACCTATACTCACTCCATTCACTTCTGCATTCGACAAAAGAGACTCATAGAAGCAGGAGTGCACTACATTTATTTTCTGAGACCACAATCGAACAATTTTAATGAATGGTTTCAATATCAAATTTTAACTTCTATAAGTTTAGTCTAATATAATTGATAACATGATTTTTGTCTTCTCTGGAGACTTATACGTACCGTTTCTTTAGTATCTTTAAAGCTGAACTACTAAACCTAAAGTCTCTCACAGAGCTTCGTAACCCAATATGTCAAATAAAGTTTATTCCAGAAAAGAAAAAAAAAACGCGGATCCAGAGGCCATCTTTCATATAAAACACTAGCGGCATGTCATAAATGCGAACAAGGTTTGTACAAAGGAGTTGCCATCTTTTCATAAGGTTCTAAAGATGTATGTGTCTGCAACATCCCTCTTTGAGGACAGTGCTGTCCGGTAGAACCATGAAACTGGAACATTGATGTCGTAGCTACGAATGGACTATAAGTCTTTTGTTCATGCCTAAGGAAGAAAGAGACAAAATGCTAAAAGAGGCTAACAGCAATAAAAAAAGGTTTACAGCAAAAAAAATGCTGTCCAGTGACAATTTACATGGTAAAGAGCATTTAAAAAATGAACTAAAATAAAAAAAGCACAAATAGAATGTTCAAAGATTCGATAATGTTAGGGTAAACCACATTTTACAAAACAAAACGGTTTATTTAGGCAAATACAATGAGCCTTTCCATAAAAAAATAAAACTGTTAACCCATTGTAAAAGAAAAAAGTACATTTTTAAAAACAGAATGGTATTTTTATCCAAATTCCAAGGAGTTCGTTTTTCAAATCCCTAGTAACCCAGCAGGATAGGATGGCTGTGATAAATGCGTATTCCCGCCACGGTCGGCTTGGCCGCGTGTCAGGCATCTTTCTTATCGCATTATTGAGTAAAATTCGGCGCGGTGGAAAAATGCCGCGTGCGATCCGACGTGGGTTTGATTCGAGGTACGTCGCTCTAGAAACTGTGTGGGCTTATGTGGCATTATTTTTGTAATAAGTTGGCTTTTTATTTATGTAATTTTTTCATGTAAATATTGTTGAAAGGTTGCACTTATTGTGCTTCGACCATTAAGTAAGTACCTATACTGACATTTTAACAGCCGTAATATGATTACTTCGCACGTTGTCAACTCTTCTGTAATTGCGTACATAAGTCATTTTAAATCTTCCTTTAACAGGTACTATTACGATTTATCACTCAATATTTTTTCGTGATTATGATGTTATTAGGTACGCATCTCTCTTCAGATATTTTGGTTATACAGATATCTTGTGGTAAGTACCTAGACTTCTATCGAAATAAAAACAGAAAGTGTAAAATTAATCCAGTAAAGACCTTTGACAATTTTACTTAAGCGAAATTTAACCCTCCATAATATACTGTGTAAAAAAATATGTAAAAAAAAAACTTCTATAGAAGCCTTACGCACTTAAGCGAGATTCTAAGTGGTGACATTTTTTTATAGATTTCTTAACATTATTATAATTCACTATTACTTTGTGACAAGATTAACCGACACGAATTTTATAATCTAAGTACTGAAAAAGTTCAACAGTCTTCATGCAATGTATTTCCACTAGGTAGTACAGTGAAATTGCATGAATATTGTAAGCAAATATTGATAAATTGGACTCTGGGCAAAAACAATTAAATTAAGTCATTTGTATCGCAAATATAAAATACTAGCTTTTGTCAGCGGCTTCGCCCGCGCACATGAAATATAGCGTATGTCACTCAGGTGTAAAGCAGCTTTCTATTGTTGCAATTTTTTTTCAATCGGACCGGTAGTTCCGGAGACTACCTCCTACAAAAAAACTTTACCTCTTTATTATATTAGTGTAGATATAACAAAAGACCAGTAGCAAACTGTGAATGCTCACAAATTCAACCCGCTGTACAGAAATCTCGCAAAAATACACACACTTGGCGGCACTAGTGTTGATATATCGTCGGTAATCCGAACTTCCTGTTCCTACCTCAGTTTTTATTGAGTTATTATATCCGGTAACGACTGAATTTATTTCACGGATGCAGCGGCTTCGCAACTGTTCAGCTATCTGACGAATGGCACCGTTTATTTTTATTGCATTTAAACATTGTTGTTTATTCATACGAATTACGTACAGGTAAATAAATTCTCGTATTGTTTTATATAGAACATGGACTGATACAAAAATCAAAATCAAAATGGTTTTTATTTCACATAGGCTTACATGGGCATTTATAAAACGTCCGAAGCTAGTGCAAGGGAAGCTTCTCATACGATGGGAAGTACTTATCTTATTTATTTTAAATTGACACAACAACAACTCAACCTTTAGTTGATAAAAAAAGTAAATTTGCAAATGACTAACAAATATGGTGAATTTGTCACTTCGAAACATGCACAGCACTTATATTCACAATAACTATTACAAAGTTGTAATTTCATAAATAATAAATTAAATTACATAGAAAATAATTAAAATTTAATTGGAATAAACTACATTGAAAATAAAATATTAAATATTTTGGATATTGATTAAATATACAAAAGATTTTTTTTCTCTTTTGGATTCCATATGCATCATATAAACGAGACCAATATTACTAAGACGCCACTGTCAGCCTGTCTGTCATACAGTTGAAATTTTCATATTATGATGTGTTTCTGGACTGATGGTTCGGTACCAATTACAGTTTATGATTTATGACGCATTAAAAAAACTACTTACTCGTATTTGATCTCCTTCAAACCAACTTTCGGTGGAAGTTTACATGGTTATGTACATTATATATTTTTTTAGTTTTATCATTCTCTTATTTTAAAATTTACAGGTGGAAGCACATTTTATCACTTGTTCCTTACGTAAAATTTATTTTTTAAATAGTAATCCCTTGTATTAACTAAAGTTTTGCACAACAATTTAAGTGTAATAAAATAAAATTGTAAATCAAAATAAAAATGAGATTACAAAAACATTGAAATCGTCTAGTAAGTGCCATCTACAAAAAACACTTAACACAATTGCTCCTTGCGCTGTTAAAAAGCAACAGCGTAAATAATTTAATACAAATCTGTTATCTTAACAATGACATAAATTACGTATCTCTTCTAAATCACCGTAAGATAAGGGCTGTGAGCACTATCTGATGTAATTTCATCTCGGTAGGGTGACCATAGGAGAAGTAAATTGAGGAGGGCGCACCCCGCGGAGCTAAGTTAGATTTATGTACACAACTTGTGTGCAACCGGCTTTATACTTGCACTTATTGAATTGTGTGTGGTGAAGAAAGTTTTTTGACAGATTCTTATAAGATTTTTTTTGGGGAAATATGTTTTCTCTTTGTAGTTTACGTCTGGAAACTCCAAGGGTGAAATTTTAAATTATAACAATTTTAAGGAAACTATCGCTAATATTAAAATAAACGTAAACAAACACACGATATAACAAATTAGCTACATTTGTATATCAAGTAAGTCATAATAATCCAAATACAAGAATAAAAATACATTGTGGCTAAATTCATTTTCAACTAATCTTGTAATCAAAGTTCTCTGTGCGATATACGTCAACGACGTAGAACCGGGGTAGGTTGTTTAGTCAGTAAGAATCTAACGCTGTTTCCCGCTCCACCCAAGGGTGGGAGTTTTTATGGTAAGTAAAAATCGTCATTGGATGATTTTTACTTACCATAAAAAAACCTAAAATGATCTATCAATCAGTTGCCCACCAGACATAACACTCGTCTGGTTGGAGGATCCTCCCTCAACAGAGATTTTATGAATTTGATGCTAGCAACTGCATCTGACAGGTTTGAAAATACATTCAATATAATCGGTTGTATGTATTTTCAAACCTGTCACTGGGTGGTGGGTGAAACTTTTTACTGTTTTCATTCGACTTTTTGACCTAGTGGCAGTCGCCATTTTATTTTTATTTTAAAAAGTTCGTATATCAGGTTCGTATATCAAGTTCGTATGCATGTATTGTATTGTAACAATAATACAATACAATACATGCATACTCTCGAAAAACATTAACTCATCTCTCCCAGTCCTTCAAAAGATAAATAATGAAACTCATAACGCAGTGCGTAAAAGGACGAACATTTTAAAAACAGAGTTTTAATTTAAAAGTGGGGAAAAGATAAGAGTGGTGTGTAATTTATGACATCATTATGGCAGAAATTAAATGAAAAATGCCCCAGAGCCGGCATTACTTCCACATGTAACGAAATTTCGTGTTTCGATAATGAAATGCTGAATGCCTGAAGCATTTTGCATGATATTTTGAAGATGATTTTCGTCGATGTTACGTACGTGCCTGTCAACTTTTTTGCTTTCTTTTTAAAGTGTCACAGATTTCTGAGAGATTTGTTTCTACTTACATATAACTATTTTGCTTCTTATTTTTTATCTTCTTATAAAACCATTTTTCCCATTCCCACTCTGGCTGAAGCAAGACGGAAAGTCTGACTGTTACTAACTAAAACCCATTCATGTTTCTTCAGTTACTCAATGTAGTGTTAATTTTACTGACAACAATACAACTTGGCGAAATAGGGTTTTATAAACCCGTCGGATACTCAATGTCAGTGTGGTGTTCTTGTTCAATACATGAGTTACTTGCTGGAGTGCCGTAAGTGCCTATACACCTGCACTATGGAGGATTTAATTAGTATCACCGATGCTGCAGTTAAAATAGCCACCTACTGAGCCCCAACAGTTTAACGAGTTTATCATCGATTCGAAAAGAAGAAGAAAAATTTTACTAAGATCTCCTTAACGCTCGCGTGCAACACTACGACGCCCCGTCGGCCAGGCAGGATCTTATCGGTCGGTGACTTGCCCACTGCTCACCGTTCGCAAACTCTCACCTACGGTGGCTATTCGGCTAACACACATGGCGTCTCCGGCAGGGATCATTATGATGATATACAGTCATTCATTATCATGATTTAGTTAGGGTTGATGCGAAAGCGGAACAAAGGGACTCTGGAACTAAGGCAGGAAGAAACGGTGTGTCGTTTAAATCAGTAGAAGTCTTACACTATCTCTCGCTCTGACTAAGAGCGGGAATCGTTATTCAATGATTTTTCCCACCATAAAAAAACATGCTTTAGTACACACATATACAACACAAGTATATTAAATTACACAAATCTACCTAGTGCCCTTAGCGAACTATTCTGTTAACTCGGCAAAGTTTAAAGTACCTAAGTCATAAATCTTGATGACATGGCCCTTTCCGCGTGTACGGCGGGATGTCCCCAACTTAGATAATAATCACTTCACAGTTAGGTGCCTATAATGCCTTTGTAAACTAACATTAAGCTGTCCAGAGCTCTGCCTTGATGTATGGTGTCAGAAGAGTTAATAAAGTATTTAGGTTAATAACTTTTGATGACTTTTAGTTCTATTGAAACATGAGTTAGCTCTGAGTTAGTTTCAGGATATTTTTTGACGTGACAACGTCTTAAATTAGGTTGCGGCTGGGAGTCACTTATGAAAAAGTGTAACGCTCGGTAACGTTACGATGAGTCACCGAACGAGAGAGAGGCCCGCCGAATGCCTTGCGTCTCTCTCCCACTCAACTATGATCGGTCTGCCGCGCGCGCAGCACTAGTTCTATAGTTAAAATTTGTGCAATTCTTATTTTCATTCAATTCCTTGTTCCTATTGTGCAATTTAATTATATTCATATCAATAAATATTCTACCGAGAAAAAGACGTTGTCACGTAAAATCTTCGCCCGTAAAACCGACTTTACAGGCAACCATTTTTTTTTTGCTAAATTGATAGTCGGAAAGGAAAGACCGATATTTGATCCCTGTTTCCTATCCGACAACTAGTTTTTTTATTTTTATGGTGGGCAAAAATCATCCAATGACGATTCCCGCTCTTGGGCGGAGCGAGAAACAGTGTCCGACTCTTACTGACTAAATACGTCACCCGTTCCTTCTTTGCCTTTCGCACTGAGGCCAAAACTTCCTTTCTAAAAGAGACCCTGGGCCCCAGTCTTGCTAACAACTCCTTGAGGCGAGCGGAAACAGAACGTGCCATCGACGACTTGGCTTGATCCGGAATGTTACTAGACGACCGGACGTCAAGCTACTCATTGCTCGAAAAGCTCTAGTTATGAAATTGGCTCCGATATGTGGTCGCTTACAATACGAAGCCTCATAAGAACACTTAAAGTCATCCAATTGGCAATTGAAAGATATTCGCTCGGAGTTTCCTTTGCGTGAACACATAAAAAATGAAGATATCCAGGAAAGGCAAGTTGTTCTAGTTCTTTGATGTACGCCCCTGTATACACGACGAGGCAAAACCATTTTTGGACTGTCATCATCATCATCATCTTAGCGACCGTCCCGGTTGCTCACCTTGGCTGTCACCTCGGTGCCCGGGGTCCGCTTTCCTACACAGTCGCCTCCACTTCGCTCGGTCTTTCGCGTCCTCTGCCTTAAGCCCATTGGCACGCATGTCGTCCCTTAAGACGTCGAATTTTTGGACCGTAGACGTGTTTTTTTTTATGATAGGTAAAAATCATCCAATAACGAATCCCGCCCTTTGACGGAGCGGAAAACAGTGACTAAACAACCTAACCCGTTCCTACGTCGTTATATCCAGGGCCAGAGCCTTCCTTTCAGAGACGAACTCTTGGCCGCAGTAGATTTTGACCCTTCTGCAAGGGCCCTGACCGCAGACGTGTTCATTTTGTTTTAAATGTAACTCGTAACGTACCTTTTCACAGGCTAAAGTTAAATATTCTGTTTTAAAAAATATACTACAATATAAGAAATTTTGCAGTTTCTATACCCTAATTAATTTCACCAAAAAGTTATAAAAATAACTCGGCACGTGCCTCACGAAAGTTATTAATAAAAACATGACAAATGTAGGAAAAGGAAATATCAAAGAATTTATGACTTTGATATGAATAAGTGTGGGCGAAGGGCGCAAAGGTATTAAGCTTTCCTCAGAAGATTTAATTTTGTCTATACCAACCATAGATAACAACTAAACCACCTACTTTATCTAATCTTTTAATTTTAGCAATCTTAAGAAGATTGCTAAAATTAATTCTTCTTATTCCAAAAGATAATTCTTATTGAAAATTCTTCGTAACTCAATTCGGAAATTAAAGTGTTTTCATGGTTAAGTGTGTACGGAACCGCAGTGCGCGAGTCCGACTCACATTTGCCCGGTTTTTTTTTATATAAAACTCACAAGTATGGCTCAAAATTCAGTCACACAAACTTCATTTGCCTAGTGGTAATATCCTCAAGTGAAGTGAAATACCTTGCTTTCTTCATCTCGTGCCCTATAGATAAATATACTCTTGCTCCTGTTCTTCCTTTATTCCTTAGAAAGATATTACAGCATTCACTTGGACTTCGAATCAAAGCAACAACCGTGTATTGAATCATTTACCTAGTAATCTTATCTTACAAAGGTGACATAAGATAAGACAAGACGCCCCAGCTTAGTTAGACAAGTAACCCTTCGTAATAGGACTACCACACACACCTCAATCCGTGCGTATAAGCGCGTTGATTACGTCATCACGTCTCCTTTATATACACTGGTCCATAATGGCCGGTGACAGCTACATTATGGACCATAATGGCCGTAGTACACCCTTGCCTCAATTGATTCATACATATTGTAGTGTGTGTGGCACAGGTTAGATGATGTGTTTGTCGGGTTACACTTAGTTCAAATTCGACATCATGTAAAATGGATCGCTCAGGAAATACGAGTATATACAATCAAATTTATAACAAAAAAGCTTCTTTACAACTAATTGTTAATATTATAAAAGCAGGCAAGTGACTGCAATTTTTCTAATCTACATCTACACTATCTACATCTACATCTACACTTCTACACTCTACACTATATAATAAAGAGGTAATGTTTGTTTTTTTATTTTTTTGTTTTTTTTGTTTGTAGGAGGTAATCTCTGGAACTACTGGTCCGATTGGAAAAATTTTAGCAACAATAGAAAGCTGCTTTACTCCTGAGTGACATAGGCTATAAATTATTTATATAACATGGATATTAACCGAGCTATCACAACTTTTGTCTGGCAAGTCAGAACAGAGTTAAATATGTTAAAACAAGAAATTTTCCGCGGACGAAGTCGCGGGCAGAAGCTAGTTGTTAATATTATAAAAATAGGCAAGTGACTGCAATTTTTCTAATTACGTTTAAACAAATTGCAGTCCCCTAGCCAAGTTACCATCATATCGTTTAGAGTTAGTGCTTTTGGTTGACCACGCTACCAATTCTCTTGTTCGGACGTCATCTCACCAAAAGAATTGAGAGTGTGGATAGCTACAACTGCTAACTCTAAACGAAAAGATTGTTTCTTAGCTAGGGGTGCAGGTGTGGATAATTCCAAGCATTCGACGTAAACTAAACTAAACCTAGTAACTTGGCTAGGGATTGTTAGTTAAATAAACCACTTTATTTTTAGTTTATTATTTTTACATTATACACTAGTGGTGTCCAAACTGCAACCTTTAAAAAAAGAAACTGGAAATATATTGTATAAAAAATATTGGAATCCATTCAGTTACTGTTTCCGAACATGCCATGTTCAGGTTTCGCATTTACTAAAATAATGTTGTTTATGTTAAATATTTTATGAAAAAATATTCTCACAGCTGGTTTTACATACCTGGCGTACAGCTAAACAAACGAATAAGTAAGATCACTATTATAATCTAAGAAATTATAATTCTCTATCTATAATATAAAAAAATGAATCGCAAAATGTGTTGGTAAGCGCAAAACTCAAGAACAGCTGGACCGATTTCGCTAATTCGTTTTTTGTTGTTTGTTCTTGTCAGGAGAAACTTCTTATGAAAAAAGAATTAGGGCATAGTAGGGTAGTGTAGGGTAGAGTGCATTAGAGTAAAATAAACTGTTGCCGGGAGCGAAGCTGCGGGCAAAAGCTAGTAAGTTATAAAACAACCGATCCGTAGATACAAAATATCACAAAAACATCATAAGGAAACCCGAATGATGACATTTATATACTAAACCTAAATTCCGGGCCATTTCTTTTATCTATAAACGACGAAAATCGACGTAAACCGCAAAGCCACGGTTGTCCACAAACCAATTCATCATAAGAACGGCGGCTAGCTCGTAAAGCCGGGTTTGTCCGCAAATTAATCTCTATAATCCTAACGTATGTTAGTTATATCATATATTTTATGAGTGTGTATAAAATTCATGGAGCTGAACAATTTTTTGGTGGTCGACAAAGTGGATATAAATTTTGCCGTTTTTTTTTTGTGACATATTTTATGTTATATCGTGTACATTATTTGGTTCTGTACCTACTTCTATATCGTCGCTTGAGAGTGAAAACGTCGTAAAAAATATCCACTTTTACAGGAGTAAGAAAAAACTATCTACTGAAAAAATAAATAAATACCTATGGTTCTTTATGAACTTAAAAGTTCGAAGAGCCGAAACACATTACCGCGTTGCGGTACCTCGCCGCTAACATGGACAGTGCCGATGAGTGCTACGGACGATTGGCAGTGCATATTTTAGCGCAATTGTGTTTTCGGGGGCAGTGATGGCCGAGTGGTAACAGCCCCGACTTACGAGTCGTAGGTCGCGGGTTCAAACCCAGACAGGCGCATTACTTTGTGTAATTTAAATCATCACCACTGCTCTCAAAACGGTGAAGGAAAACATCGCGAGGAAACCGGCATGTCCTAGAACCAAAAATTCGAAGACATGTGACATCCACCAATCCGCACTGGGCCCGCGTGGTGGGTTATGGCCCATTCCCTCTCCTAGAGAGAGGAGGCCTGTGTCCCTGCAGTGGGAACATTAAAAGGCTGATGATGATGATGTGTTTCGGCCCTTACAGTTCATTTTAAGGTTGTCTGGTAAATATCGATAGTAATAAGACCGCAATCGTTAACAAAGATTTAAGTTTATGTAAAACTTTTATTACTACGAGTATTTTGGTGTAGGGAAAAAGAGATGAGTATTTTGATCAACTAAAACGAGTTACTGGAAGAGATTGGTGAGGTTTTTTTTTATTTTTACTATGTTTCATTCATGGTTTTACTAAAGTAAATGGGATTTTTTTTTTAAGTGGTCAGGCTGGTGATGATTTACGAGGCTTTTACAGCTGAGTGATGACATTGCGGCCGTTCCGAAAATATTTATAGGTTACTGCATACGTGGCAAGTGACTTTAATAACCAGATACATCAATATAACGGAGCAGCTAAAATAATATATAACAGTTACTCACAGCTAACTTTCCACTAATTTAACAATGTATTCTCAACTCTCACAATGTAATGTGTATTTTCTATTTAAGGCCACACGAGCGAAATCTACATCAGATACAATACCATCAGACTCGAACACAATGTTGCTATAAAAAGAACCGTCACTCGATCAACATTAACTTTAAACTAATTGCAAATTGGATACCGACTCGACACATACCGCGCTGGCTATTTTGATAAAAAAACCCATCGAAATACAATACATTGTATATTTTGAGTTCCATTTATTATTCAAGTATTCGGCCGCAATACTAAATTGGGTAAATTGGCCACGCGTCGAGCTACCAAGCAGAATATGCAATAGGCTTATGCATAAACAAGGCGTTCCATCCGTCTGTACAAATGCGCAAAATTCAAGCGTACAGAATGTATGAGGATGATACTGCAAACATTTGTAGCCTCGCTCCGCGTGTGATATTGTTTTGCTGCCTAATTAATAAAGTTTGTGAAGACAGTTTGTCTTCATTTTGTTCTCTAGGTAGTATAAGATGAGGAATTTGTACGATCTCGAGTGAGCTTGCATTAGAAAATGTATTATTTGAGACTTAAATTACTATCTCTTCTCTTTCTGAAAGCAAGGCTTGGCAAAGGTAGGAACGGGGTTGGGTTTTTAGTCAGTAAGAGTCTGACACTGTTCCCCGCTCCGCCCAAGAGCAGGATTCGTCGTTGGATGATTTTTACCCACTATAAAAAAAAATCTCTCTCGTTAAGTAAAAGTGATAATCCCATATATCTGAATTATTTAATTAAGATAATAATGCAATATAAAAAACTTAGCTAAATATTAACACTAAACCTAACAATATACACTCATGCGTCGAATTATTCTGTTGGGTTTCAGTTTCAAACTTTCTTTTTTTGTGGGAAGGAAATCATCAAAATATATCCCGTTCTGGCTGAACCAAACGCTCATGTGTCAGACTATTACTAACTTTAAACCCACCCGTATTCTTTTAGTTTCTTTAGACTCTACTCTTATTCGCAAGCCTGCGCGGGGTAGTTCCAAGCTGCTATATTGTTTATGCAAAAAACACGCTAGTGACATAGTTAAGATTTACTAAAACCAATTAAAAATAATTTAGGGACAAAAATTACAAAAAAAAAAATCTGAAATAGATTTTGTACTTACATCATCATCATCAGTCTTCTTAAGTTCGCACCTGGGACACAGGCCTCCTCTCTAGGCGAAAAAGGCCATAATCCACCACGCGGGCCCAGTGGTGGATGTCACATATCTTCGAATTTTTGGTTCTAGAGAAATTTCGGTTTCTTCTCTATGTTTTCCTTCACCGTTTTGAGAGCATTGGTGATTAAATAAATCACACATTGATGAAGTAATGCGGCTGGCTAGATTTGAACCAGTCGGCCACTTATGCTCTAATTTTATGATTAGAAGCTGCTAAGCAGTTTTTAAACTGAATGTGTTCTTTATTATATACAAGCGACCCGCCCCAGCTTCGCACGGGTACTGATATTGAATATACACTTCTCATCAAAAAAATCGAAACACCTTGCAAGTTTACGTTTTGTCAGGATTATCAGAAAAATGTGTACATTTAGGAATAAATGTTAAATGTCGTTTAATAGTGAGTAATATGAGCTTATCAAATCTTAATGTTAATGTTCTAAATTTAAATGAATTTTTCATAGGTTTCGTATTTTGTTAAATGAGTCATTTTTATTCCGTATGGAGTATAAAGGAAATGGATAAAACAACACACGTAAATGAAAAAAAAAGCTAAAAAACGTTTATTTAATAACTTGTATTCCCTCCCCGAGCTCTAATTACTGCTTCCATACGGTTCTTCATCGATCGGATGAGAGTCACGATCACATGCTGTGGTATATTGTCCCATTCCTCTTGGATTGCATCTTGCAGCTGGCTAAGTGTTTCTGGGGCAGGATCTCTTGCTCGAATTCGTCTCTTTAATTCATCCCATAGATGTTCAATGGGATTCATGTCCGGGCTTCTTGCTGGCCATTCCATAATAGAGATATCGACTTCGTTAAGATAATCTCGTACGACGCCCGCGGTGTGAGCCCTAGCATTGTCGTGCATGAATATGAAGCCGTTGCCAATAAAATGTGCATAGGGCATCACATGAGGCTCGAGACACTCTTCGACGTACCGATGACAGTTTAGTGCAGGCAGACGTGGCCCAGACACGAAAGCAAGCTCTGTCTTACCGTCGGCGCTGATTCCTCCCCAAACCGTCCACGAACCGCCACCATAGCTGACCTTTTCTTCAATGCAGCATTGTGCATAGCGTTCTCCGTCTCTTCTGTAGACCTTGTTCCTTCCGTCGTTACCATACAGCATAATTTTACACTCCTCAGAAAAGAGAACTTTGCTCCACTGTAGGTATGACCAATTTAGGTGCTCACGTGCAAAGTTAAGGCGCGCTCTTCGATGGTCTGCAGTTAATTTCGGCCCATTTGCTGGCTTATGCGGTACCAGTCCACGATCCTTCAACCTTCTTCTAATTGTAGAGTCACTTACAGCCACCCTTCGTACAACACGAAGCCGCTGCTGCAGTCGAAAAGCGTTAAGGCGTCGATTTCTTAAAGAAGTTGTTACAATAAATCGATCATCTCGCTCAGAAGTGACCCGATTCCTGCCAGATCCTGAACGGCGCGTGAACAAACCAGTCTCCCGATAACGTTTATAGACTCTATGAACAGATGACAGGCTTAGATGCAGTCTTGCAGCCACAATACGCTGACTAAGGCCAGAATCCAGCAATGCCACAACTTGGGCGGCTTCTGTGGGCGAAGTATCCATACGTTTTAGAAAAAAAACCTTTTTTCAGACGTCCCAAAGTCACAGTATTGAAATAAAAAACAAAAAGTTTAAGGATAGGCGCCAATTTTTAGTTTTTAAACGCTAAATGTACTCCAACCCTAAACACACATTTGTCTCAAAACAGTGATTCATTTCGTTTATAAGATAAACAAATGAAATTCTAATTTTGAATTTAGAATTTTCGCTTATTACTGTAATGGCCAAACTGCCAGCTATAATATATGTATTTTTTTTCATCGTATGAATTCTTTTTTGTGTTAAATTCGGACAGAAACAATGAAAACGGAAGTGTTTCGATTTTTTTGATGAGAAGTTTATTATGCATGTATTATACACATAAACCTTCCGCTTGAATCACTCTATCTATTAAAAAAAACCGCATCAAAATCCGTTGCGTACTTTTAAAGATTTAAGCATCGGCCGCATCGTCGCTTTCCTTCAGGTGAGATAGCGGTCAAGCGCAAACCTATAATCAATTAAAAAAAAAAACCTACATAGGAAACGGTAACTTTGTTTTATACTATGTAATGATTTGTTACCATATCCTACCATGTATTCTAAAACTACATTACCAGGCTTAAATAGGAAACTTCACAGATATATTAAGCTGGAGTAATTAACAATTTTCATCACTCCGCCCAATTTCGCGCTGCATCTATGTTCCACACAACTCATATAGCGCGTTCTGGAATGAGCCACTAGCAGACGTGCCGCGAATTCTCATTAGGGCTACTTCAGTATTTCATATAAATGACTAATTTTCACCATCCTCTTCTTGCGCATGACGCAGGTTCTTACCGGATATGGTAAGTTTGGGACGTTCCTGTACCGCACTCAAGCAGAAAAAACGCCCAGGTGTCACCATTATGCATTAGCACACAGTAGAGGTGTGCTCCGCTTAGGGAGGGCCATGGATTAAGTGAAAGGGAATCCTGGGATCCTAGAACAAAGGGAAATTAGGAACAGGAAAGGGTTTTAGTCAGTAAAAACCTGACACGCCCCCCCCCCCTCCTCAAATGTGGCATGAAAACATGTGCATATTATGAAAGAAAGAAAGAAAAAGTGTTTATTTTGCCCAAAACACAACGTAAAATTACAATCTGTTTTATCTGTTGTACCATAGATACTAGGCTGAAAAGCCACATATGCCAGTTGCCTTGGTCTCAATTAAATTACATATTTTATCTATGACGACTACCTCTTTAAATTTTTTTTATTATTATATTATTGTCTCAAAAACGGATCCACCATGTTTTCGTCGGAAAAAAGGAGTAAGATATTTTTGTAGTCTGATTTAAAACTGCTTGTCTCAGCTAATTTTATAATGGAACTTACCATTTTGCTGAAAATCATGAAAAACTCGTTTTTGGGACCTTTGACCTGAGTGTTTTTTTCATCAGTAGTTTTTTTTCAGGTGTCGAATTGATGAGGACTTTTTAGATTCCAATTATGATAATAAGCTGGGTGCGAATTTTTATAGACTTGGATGTCTAAATTGACCGAACTATTACACATTAATATTATTAACCAAAAAAGAAAACTAAGTATACTAAGTCGTCTGTCTCTTTTAACATCGGTAAAACTGCAATCCCACCCAAAAACGGTTTAAACCCTCCACTCCACCACAAAATGCCAAAACTTTTCAATAACAAAAACAAGAACAGAATAGCTATCAAATTGAAAATCCCGAGCTAAAAATTCGACACCATTTTCGTTGACAGCCCTGAAATTACCTCATCCGCGTTAGATTGCTCGTAACGCGCAGCTACAAGCATCTACTAACGTAACAGTAATGACGTCATAAGGGAAACGTCCAATCTGTGACGTCACGGTTTACGGCTGTATTAACTTTAAGGGCTTTTTGTGTGTGTGTGTGGTAGTTGTAGTTTTTATTTGGTTGTCCTAATTGTTGGAGGTTGGACCAGATGGTATTGTGGAGGGTACTTTTTTTTCCTTTTATTTATTTATTAGAACTTTATGCGTAAGTACAAAGGCGGACTTAATGCCTAAAAATGGGTGTAGAGCCCATTTTCAGAAATTTCCCAAATTTTCTTAAGGATTTTGTTTTAAACTTATTTTTTTTTATTCTAGATAGGCTCGCGTTTGACTACAATCTCACCTGATGGTAAGCGATGATTTGATGCAGGAAAGCGGACCCCGGGCACCGAGGCGAAAGCCAAGGTTGGCAACCGGGACTAATACCGCTAGGATGATGATGATGATGATGATGGTAAGCGATGATTTGGCCGACGATGGAGCAATCTTGCCTAGAAGTAACCTTTTTACTATCAGTCAACCAAAAGTAATGGTTAAATGACATAGCAGATCTAAAAAAAAATGCCGTAGTTACAAAAATAAGGGAGACTCTGTAGTCTTAAGTTAGGTAGCAATCTATATCGTGTTATAAAGCTATTTGAGGCTCTATAGCCAAAAGAACTTCCTAAAAAGAAGAGTTAGCGTTTGTTCTGCACAACTTTTAAATATATATAAATAAATAAATAAACTTTTTATGAACATTAATTTTATGAGACAAATAAGCGCTGTATAGATGAGGATGGGGATCGTTTTTTTTTACTATTGTAAAAATATATAATAAGGACCAGTAATATTTGCATAGAGTTCCACGCACGCCCCAAAGACATGCCAGCAAAATCGTAGAAGTACAGCAGGGTCGAAGGCTATACTGGGACCATGGGTTCGCTTTTGAATAGAAGGCTCTAGACTGCAAGGCAACAAAATAACATAGAGGTAGGTTTTAGTCAGTAAAAGTCTGATATGCCTTTACGCGATATGACCTTTATGATTTCCCACCTACAAAAAAAGACCAGTAATATTTATTACACCCACAGAACACATCCCGCTCTCCGCGTATTTCGCGGCCCGTCCTAATTGCTTGCCGCTCGGCTGATGCATTGAGCTGAGACAGAATGTCGTTGCCAAATACGCACGCCTCAAGCTTCCAGCGTACTGCCGTTGATTACACTACGCTTTGAGATTAAGCGCTGCAGCCGCTGTATGTATCATCGCGCGAGTTACGGTTATGGTAAGACCGGAATTTGGTGTGTTAGAGATTAGAAGTTTACCTGGGTTTTAGTGTGTAATAGACGTACTTATTATGTGTTAAATTCCAGGATTAATATGGATGCTTGTTAATTGATGATACGGTTGAGAAACATAATGGTGAAAAGCAGTGGTAACTCTTTGAAGGCTTGTTTGGTAAGGACCAATCTCAAATCGTTGACGTCGCAACTAAAAGAATTGGGTTTTAGTTGGTAAAATTCTGATAGCTCTTGCTCCATCCTCGAGCGGAAGAAATCAATAGATCATACCTCAACTCCCGAAAAAACCCTCAAGATAGTGGTATCTTATCGTGATGGTGATAGACAAAAGTGGTTTTATCTATGACAGAATATATTTGTAAAGCGTTGAGCATGGACACTCAAAAAAGATTTTTTAAATAAAAGCAATTTCTTAATATTTTTCTGATCTTATACAAAGACTACGACAACTGTGACTATATTTTATTCAACCTACATCATCACTTCCACCTTCACTTGTGTGAGGTTGGTCATTCCGCACGACGTAGGTCCTCAACGGGTATGGTAAGTTCAGGAGATTCTTGCACCAGAGACGCCCGGGTATCGCCACTGTGCGGACCGCCCGGAGGACACGGTGGAGCATACGGTAGAGGTGTGCCTCACTTGAAAAGAGCATCACCGTGTCTTCATGGGGTGATCGGCAGCGGCGGCGCGATTCCGATCCCGGTTTTCGGCCACCGTAGGCGCGGGCGTGTGAACGGTGAACAATGGGTAGCTCGCCGTCCGGTTGTTTAGTAATAGTCTGGACCAAGCTAGTCGTCAACGGCGCGCTCTGTTCCCGCGCGCCTCAAGGAGCTGTCAGCAAATGAAGAGGCCCAACTGCAGGGCCGAAGCCTACTGAGGCCCCGGTCCGGTTTCTGAAATCTTTCCGCACCGCCCAAGGGCTGGATTTGTCATTAGATGGTTTATCCCACCATCAACAAAAAAAAAACACTGTGAGGTCAAAATTATAACTTGACTCAGACTTAATCTTATAACCTATACCTTCCTATCTTCTCTCATATTTACCGGTTCTGTGCAATCCTCATACAGTCATTTACCGACTTCGACGATTTCATCAAACAAACAAACTTTTGCCGCTGTTTTTCTTTGAAATACGACAATTCTTTTCTCTTTCCATAAAAAATCGTCAGGCTTTGTCCAACAATATTCCTTTGTGAACTGCATATTTTCACAGAGGTATTCCCATTCCTTTGTAGGAATAGTGTCTATTGATACTACAGAACACGTAGTCCATTCGGTTAAGGTCTACTGTCCACGGACGCGTAGCTTCATAAACGCGTTTTTGTCATTATATGCTTGGTGTACGCCTGCGTGAAGCTTACATACAACACAATGACCCACGAACGCGTCGCTTCTTATGAAGCTATGCTCCTAAAGGAAATACGCGTATAGACGCGTATTTCCTTTAGGTCCAATTCGCGATTGATCTACTTCGCCATTTCGCGATTGGGTACAATTGGCACTTGGTCCAATTCGCTCTTGGTCCAATTCGCATTTGGTACAAATAGCAGTTGGTCCAAAGGACTTAAAAAAAATCTGATTTTTTACTGTTATTCCAAAACAGCATGAAGTACCAAATGCGCCTAATGGGCGTATTTGTCCTTATGTACGTATTTAGAGATGCTAAAATCTTCGGACGCCGTTTACTCGTTTTTCCCTTTAATTTCCTATAAAAACACCCTGTAAAATATACCGTAGGGAAAAGGTTTCCTTTAATATTTATGGTTTCTTTTTTCTACTAACCCGAGACGCTAAATCTTTCAATACGCCACCAATCGGGCTCTTATCGCGACCATTAAACTAACGAGCCACACATATTTTTTCAAACATTCACAGTCTGTCTTGGTCTACTCTGGTAAGAGTTTTTGGAAAAAAAGAAAGAAAAGAAAAGCAATATTTGGCAATGTGAGTGGTTTACTCAACTGAAAGATTCAAGCCTTCCAAAAAGCGTTTTTAGTTTTGTTTTTAATAAAAAAATAGTCCTGCACTATAACCATTGTGGGTACATTCAGAAACATGTTAATCCAAAGAAGACTAAAATGTAACTCTTAAAACAACTATCTGTAATCATAAAATACGTCCACTGTTGGACGCAGGCCTCCCCTAAGTACCACCATAAGAACTGGTTCTTAGGACTGGGTCCTATGCATGTCGCTTCCATCGAATTCCCGTATCTCTCACCAGGTCATTAATCTACCTTGTGGGAGGCCTTCCAACGCTGTGTCTTCTGATCAGTGGTCACCACTCCTCCTCCACTCCTCAGAATTTTTCGTGCTCATCGACCATGTGCTCTGCGAAAAATGTGCCCACTGCCATTTAGGTTTGGAGATTTTTCGAGCTAGTATCTTTAGGCCTTACAAATATTTGTTTCCTGCAGGAATTGAACCGTCGCGGGTTCATTTAGCGCAGCAGCCAATCGCTGAACCACTGCGCTATCCATGCTTTTTGATTTCAAAAGAAACATTTAAATGTACATTAACTTAATTCCAAAATATTTGGACCATTACACCAGTTATTAAAGACTAGCTGTTGCCCGCGACGTTGTCTGCGTGAAGGCTCTACAGCACCAAACATACCTAAGTTGGCTTTGTCGCTATAGCATTATAAGTAAACAACTTTTAAAATAGCAATGCATCAGCCTTATAAAGTTCCCGCTGCCGGGACACAGACGTCCTTTCTAGGAGAGGGAATGGGCCATGATCCACCACGCGGGCCCAGTGCGGATTGGTGGATGACACATGTCTTCGAATTTTTGGTTCTAAGACATTCACAGTCACAGTTTCCTCATTATGTTTTCCTTCACCGTTTTAAGAGCAGTGGTTATGAAATAAATTACACAAAGTAATTCGCCTGGCTGGGTTTGAACCCCCGACTTACAATTTGTAAGTCGTATCCTTTGAAACTCCGTCACCACTGAGTCGGAGCCTTTACCACTCCGCCACCATACTACGATGGTAGTTACGCTGCCAGGAGCCAAAATGTAAAGAGAGTCAGGACTGATGACGCGGGAGCAAGCGACGTACAGTTGCCCGCGTAAGAGACAACTCGCCCTGAAGTTGACACCCGCTGCACTCAGTGTCTGCCCCTGCGACTTATTGATGGTCATCGCGAAGCAAACACTCACGGGGAACTGTACGCGCTTGGACTGGAACGGGAAATTATGAGGTACAAATACTGCCTCGCCGACGTCACAACCCGTAAGAATTTTTGACAGGTCTCTTTACTTTTCTTAGGATATAGGTTCCAAAGATGCATAATCGGGACTCCGACTTTCAGCTTGATGGTATGCGCGGGATAATGTGTGGCGTAATCTTGCTCGACGACAGTGTTTATCGAGGTATAGACCACTACCTTCCCCTCAATTTCCAAGAGAATGCATTCGTTAATTGCTGCAACCTGATCATTTTTGGACGTCAAAATGGCCCGCTCACACGCCCAAGAATTCTGCTGGTTTGATAAACGACTGATGTCCCCGTGCACAGCGAATGAATTCTTGTAAGCTGGATAACACTCTATCGAGAGACTCTGGAAGTACCTCTTGTCCACCTTTCTCGTAGTGGGCTTTGACTTGAACCCAAGTCGTCGACGGCGTGCAGCGCGCTGTTCCCTGCACCTCAAGCAGTCGTCAGCAACTGTAGGAGCCCAGCAAGGTCGAAGCCTTCTGGGGCCAAGGGTAGATGTTAAAGCGGAATACCAGGGCCCTGAAACTAAAGCAAGTAGGAACGGTGGGTTGTTTAGTCAATAGAATTCTAACACTGTCTCCCGTTCCACCCAAAGGCGGGATTCGTCATTCATTTATTTTCCCCTTCATAAAAAAGATAAAGTGCCTTCGCCAAGAGTTAGAAGGTCATCAGAGAATTCTTGAGCACGTGCATTGCTGCCGAGCCGAGCTCACATATTAATGGTCAAGCGCAGCGCACAAACTCGTGACTACAATGAAGATTGTTTCAACGTAGCATTCACCTCGTAAGACTTTGATCCCCGAGTCAAGACGGGAAGCGTTTGCCCGAAACCGCCACTGAACAAACTGTGACACCACCCATCAAAATGTTCGTTCCCGCGGATGTCCTGCAGGGTTCTGTCCTCGGACTCAACTGCGTTCCTATTGGCCACCGTACGCTCATTCCATACGATCAGAGAGCAATCCTTAAGCACGTGTCCCTTATCGCTGTAACGTGACACACCACAAACAGGCGTTTTGGCGCTCTCTAAATTGATGGGAATTTGAACATGGCATATGCTGCCTTGCCACCCGGAAGCAGTGTGGCAGCGATTCCCGACGACATTGCTGTTCAATAGCAAAATTGCCTTGCCTGTTCAAGTATGCCATGTTTTTTCTGTTCCAACAGGAGCAACCCAAGAAAAACATATTACCCTGGTTTTACACAACGCTTTCAGGGACGGTGTCATAAATTTGTTTTTGCTCTGAAGACAACAAAGCGACATGGTCATTTCGTATGGTGGTCATTTCGCCCGAATCGTAATTTGTCTCAGCCATAGTCTTGATGCGGTGATGATTGGGGAACTGGTAATTCATATTCGATCAGTGGATTGCCGCCGATAGAAATGTCCACATCTTGAAGTGAACTGAGACAGGTGTTTAGCACATGTTCATCAGTTACATCGACTTCGTCTCCAGTAGCACGCCTCAAAGCTCGCAGAAAATCTTCAGACAGATGATGGCGATATTTCAATGAACATAACTTTTTTGTAATACTTAGCACCGCATTTTTTTTAATAGTCTTCCTCAACTCCGCTTAAGATTTTCAGGGTTGTTTGAAACTTCAATTTTTCAAAACGAACTATACAATACAACTTTTAGGAAGCTGATTTGATTGATTTTTATCTCTCATAGATGGCGCTGTTTTAAAACTGTCTTTTTACTACTAATAATCATTGAACTATGTTCCTCTGTCCAAGTTACTTAAATGACGTAGTTTTTATAGTGTAAAGCCAGATAATAGCATAGCTTACTGAAAAACATCATTTAAATATGCGTTGTTAGATTAAACACTGTCACAGAATGCGTAAGAAAAAAAAGTATTCACAACTTTCCCGGCCCGTCCTTTATTCATGCAAAATTTGAAGATAATCCATGCAGTATGTTTATATATATATATCCAAGTAAGTTTTTGAGTTTAGCTCAAACATACATACAGACAGACAGACAAAAATTCTAATAAAAACTATGCTTTTGGCTTCGATATCGATTGTAGATCACTTCCTAAGTAATCTTTTTTAAAAAAAAATAATAAACAGTTTTCACTTTCCCACGATTTTATTATATTTTATATGAATAGATTATTCGTAAAACACTTTAGTTAAGTCCCAAGAGGACACAAATTTCCGCACAACTGTTGTATTTTAATTGTGTCTGTAATTACGGTAGTCGAAAGGTAAAAAATATATTATGTTATATTTTCGTTTGTACTAATTTGGGTCAGTAGATGGCGTTGTACGTATATAAATAACATTGAAACGTTATTTGAGATTAGGTTGCATTGCAAAATAAATCCGTTACACCGTTGGAATAAGAATAACATATTTCATATAAACATGGAGAACGCCATTTAGAGATGAACTATTTTTTTTAATTATATATTAAATATTAACCCACATTTTTTAGTAAAAAAACGAACCAACCACTACCTAAGATATTTCCCTAAAAATAAATAAGTAACATTACCATCTATGAATTTTAAGAATAACTAACTGCTAACTTTGCCAACATGCTCAAATTTAAATTAATAGTTTCCAAAAAGTGTTAACATGTAACTTGATTTGATTTTGGTATAATCTCATAGATGGCGCTGTTTTAAAATTGTCATTATACTACTAATATTCATTAAACTATGTTTCTTTGCCCAAATTACGTAGTTTTGAAAAACTAATAATGGGAATCTTTATTATTTATCTAAATAAGTTTACGTGCCAAGTTTCAAGTTAATTAACCCAAGGAATAAGATTCTCCCATACAAACTTTAACATCCCCTAAATCTTGCACTGGGGGTACTACTGAAAAAATAAATACGCCATCCTTGATAATCACTTTAGGGTAATGTTTGTGCTAAGTTTTAAGTCAATCTACCCACGGAAAAAAAAGTTACACCCTTGCATCCATTGCACTATTTAAATTAAATATTACTTACCTCCCATAACTTAAGGCGTGATAATATGTAGCCTAAAGCCTTCCTTGGTTTACAAGGAACATTTTTGCTGAATTTCAATTCAATCTATCCAGTACTTTTGGCGCCAACCCGTACCATAGGCACAGACAAACAGACAAACAGACAAAAATTCTAAAAAGTCACTTTTTGTCATCAGTTACGTTTTTCTTACAAAAGCCACTTAATTTTTCCAGAAAATTCTCAATGTACAGTTTTTCTTTCGTTACTGTTTTATTATATGTATAGATAATGTCCTGTTTGGCAGCGGCAAGATAGTGTGGCTGCCAAACGCGCCCTGGCTTAGATTACGACTGAGCAGGAGTTACTGCTGAACGTGATGCTATGGCGTTTCGTGGGACAAAGCTTGCAGAAACATCTTTAAGTAGTTTCGGGCTTAATGGCCTGGAAGCAATGGAAGGCACGGATGTCCTGACTTGAAGATGAACGGGCTGGAACTATCATGAAAGAAACATGCCTTATGCTGCTTACATTCATAGTTACTATATAATGACAGTAATTTATTACACCAAAAATACATACAGGTTTATACAATTTTGGGTACCTGTTTTTGTTTATTTACAAAATAAATAAATATATTTTTTATATAAACTAGTGCTTGACTGCGATCCCATCTGATGGCAAGCAGTGATGTAATCATTGATGGTGAGGCGCACTAGTTTATTAAGAGCATCTTTACTTTAGCTATTTTTTTCCAAATTAAAACATGATTGTTTATAAAATGAAGCTACTATAATTTGCGTTTCAAATACTTGTATGAGGAAAAGAAAAAATCCATACATCAGCCACTGCTTGAAGTAGTAGCGTTCTTTACCTCAATAATGATGTTTCTAAAACACTCTACGTTACATAACATCACCACGCCTATATTCCCAAGGGTCAAGCAGAGTATACTCGTAATACATCTATTTATCGCTGGTTATGTTTACATACAATATAAAAAAGAAATTATTGTCTAAAAGCTTTAAAGTTACATCATTTTACATGAAATAACCTGTTTTTCTTTCTTTCTGTATATGTATCTAAAACTCCCTTATAAGATTTAAACTGCTGTTATTCTGGTCTCGTCTCTAGATGAGAAAATGGGCCATGATCGGTGGACGTATCAATTTGCCATGGACCCGTGTAGATTAGTGGGCACACCTTACAATATTTTTTTTTAGGGCGAAATGACTCATATTAATGCATCTAACTGCGTATAAATCTATGATCTTCACGCAAATTGAAGTTTGGCACCAAATCTAAAATCGATAGATGATTTGCTAACCATATTGTTGGTGGATCGCATGGCCAACGATATTTAGGAATATTTGCTTGCAATTTGACTTTTATTTTAGTCGTAGGTTTTCGTTCCAGTCAGTAGGCTTCGACTCTCCAGGGCGTCTACGATTTTGCTTACACCTTCTTGAGGCGCGTGGAAAACTATGCACCGTCTACGACTTGGGCTCGGTCCGGACGGTTATAGGATGGTCAGGATGGCGAGCTACCTATTGCTCGCCGTCCACAAACCCGCACGAACATAAATACTCGTGTATTGAATTTGAATTAACACTTAATTGAATTGAATTGAATTAATAATTAACACTTGAATTTTCTCCAAAACTTAATCGATTTTTATGATTTTTCTTGTGAAGTTTATCAGATCTGAAAATAGGCCGCAAGCAATTTTTTCCTCTCTACCCATTATATGGCACAACAAAATGTACCGTATCAGCCGGTATATTATAAATTCTGCTGGAAGTTGGTACATACATATACTTTTAATGTATACAAAATAATATATACTAAAGAAGTATGTGACAATGAATTACAAAGACGTGCATGTTAAAAGCGTCTAGAGTATAAACAAATAATTAAATTAAACCACAGCAGCTGGACAATGACCGGTCCCAATTGTTGGCATCCGTTCACAAACCAGACTTATGCGCTAACGTTATTCAGCTGCACTATTTTGAAGAAAACTGAATAATCTAGTACATACGTTTGATATTTAGTTAGATATTTGACAAAGCATGCCACTACCACTCCAGAGCACATGCGAGTCATCTACCTGATCAGTAAGCGATAGTTTAAAGTACCCACATGAACTACTATTCACCAACCATACGGTCAAGATTCACTATAATATTTTTCTTCACATTAAGTAAAAGCTTGGCAAATAATCTCTCATACCAACCAAGCCAGTAAGTGATAGTTAAAGTACCTACCGCCTGAAAGAAAAGCTCTGGCCCTGGTATAAAGGCAACGTAGGTAAGGGGTGGGTTGTTTAGTTAATAAGAGCCTGACACTAGATGATTTTTACCCAGCATAAAAAAAGAAAAACCATCAAAGATTGCATCATTGCTTACCATCAGGTGGTGCGAAGTCGAGCACTAGTTTATATAAATGAAATCATTAATGCGTATGAAGGATTTAAACTTTCGAATACTCACCGTAATTAGAGACTTTTTATTCTTTTGACGAATTCAAGATTAATAATTTAATAAAATAAATAAAATAATAAATAAAAATAATTAAAATAATTTAATTTAAGTTTGACATTAATTTAGACTCAACATTTTTTGGGACATTTTCCTATTAGGTATGTTTTATTTAATTTGTGATTTGAAATCAAATCAATCAAAGTTTATTGTGGATCATAGGTATGTAGGTACAGTAAAGTTCTTAAATATTTGAAAATTTAGATCAGCTATTTCCCGCCCATAAGGCACAATAACTATTTCTGTATTTGTTTTCTGTTTATTTGACATTTTCTCTTTTTATTATTTTTTGACATTGTAATATCATATTCGTAATAATTCGATGACTATTACATAACATCCTGTAAAGCTATGACTTCTAAAAGTCCCTTACCAATAAGTAACTATGACTATTACTATTACTATGAGACATAATAGAAAGACAATAGGTGTGCCAACGCGTTCGTTCGCGTTCGCGCTCAAGAATTAATTCTCTGAAGATGAAGATTCTCCTTACAAAATGACCAAGAAGTTTGGACATACTAATTAAAACCTGTCTTTAAAACTTTAAGCGAAATTTCTTCAGAAAACTGGTCGATAATTACGTAATCTAATAATGAAAAGATTATCCTGTTCGTTTAAAACTCTTTGATCATTTAGGAAGACGATTTTCTTTCAACTCAAGTTTACTGAGGGGATAAACTCCGTATTTACTTTAATAATAAACGAGTTATGCTTTATATATCTTCAAATTAAGATAATCTTGATTAACTTACGAATGATATAATTTAATTTATTGCTTCTCTAATTCCGTATCAAGGAAAATTTAGAAATTGATTTTTTTTAAGCTTTATTTATAGAGCTTTTTTGTAAGTGCAATTATGATACACATAACATAGAAATAAAATTAGAGTTCAAAGAACATTTTTTTTTTTTTAATGTAACTAGGTTCTGGTTTTTTAAAGCATTGGCTTAATTTTTTCAATCAGTTATTTCATTTATTTAAGCACCGTAACAGTGTTCTTGATGTTTTCTCGTATTAATATGGCAAGGGCTACGGCTACAAAAAACTTATCATCATTATCAACCTTTATAATGTTTCCACTGCGGGGCACAGACCTCTTCTTTGGGAGAAGTAATGAGCCCATAATATACCACTCGAGCCCAGTGCGGATTGGTAGATGTCAAATATCTTCGAACTTTCGGTTCTTGGACATGTCGGTTTCCTCACGATGTTTTGAGAGCAGTGGTCATGAAATAAATCACACAAAGAAATGCACCTAGATGGGTTTGAACCCGCGACCTACAACGTATGTCGGGACCACTACCATTACCAGTCGGCCACCGCTGCTCACAAAACATGACTGTAACTAAAGGGCAAAAAATCAGCTAACAAGTTTTAGTATCACCAAAATGTATTTTATCTGCAAACTGTTTTGACTAAGTACGCTGCTTAATCATAGCCAATTTTTGACCTTAGTTAATTAAACCCCCAGCGGACACCGATGTCCGCACATCTATTGTTCTTTGATTGTTGTCTGTAATTACGGCAGTCGATAGGTTAATAATGATTCTGATATAAGTATATATTTTAGGAGATTTTGCCTCATCAGACAAACTAAAAGCACTGACGCAATTTTTAAAAAAAATTGAGATCACCTAAGCCACACGACAGACACGCTGCTGCCGCACTGCTGTCGCGCGACAGTCGCACGTTTTATTTATATAGAATAATAAGCAGCGCAACAGTAGTGCTGCTGTTGCGCAGCTTTGTTATGCTCCACGGCACGTTGCGGCTAATTTGAAGGTACCCTAAATGTAAAGTGTGTTTTAAACACATTTCTTCAGAAGTCTTTCCTAGTTCCTCTACTAGGATATAATACGTTCTCGATACGTCATCATCCACATTTTTTTTACCAATTAGGTGAAGATTGAGACCCATTAAAAACGCCAACTTACCCAATTAGATATGACCAAAATCAAAACTTCATGGTAAAATCAAAAACATTTATTCAAATAAACCATTTACAGGACAGATTAATAAATCAAGAAAATAATAGAAAAAAAAAACTATAATACACGACGACATGATTTTAGATGCCTCAGCACGAATGTTTACACTTAAAAGTACTAGATGGCGTTACCGACGACAGTTTCATGTGAATCAGAACTCATCACAGTTCAAAGTGAGTAGTTTAAAAAAAAACGTACCCTAGAAAGTCGTGCTAAGGCCTAAGGATCTAGGTCGAGTAACACCCAAGTCGTCAACTGTACACTAAACCGCTACAGTCGTGTTCATTAGCACGGCAAAAACGAACGAATCGACGACGTGCTGACACGTACCTTCACGTTATGCTATAAAAATGAACACGACGATCGCGTAGTTTTTTTTATTTTTTATTCCACAACTATCACACAACGCCGTCTATTCCCAAGCTAAGCAGAGCTTGTGTTATGATTACTAGACAACTGATAAACATACTTATATATTTCTAAATAAATACAATTTGTCGATAATATAAAACATATAGTATGGACAAATTACACCTAGACACAGAACAAATGGTCATGCTCATCACTCAACATTTCTCCTGGGTGGGAATCGAACCCACGACCTCTGGCATAGCAGTCAGGGTCACCACTCATTAGACCAACTAGCCAGCCAATTTTGTATCTGTACGACAATCGCTTTCTATTAGGACGCCACCAAAACTCACGTCAAAGGAAGTATAAATAATAATAAAAATATATTAGTGACCTTAAGGTCCATTTTTGTTTGATTAACTCATGATAGAATCTGCTTTACAACTTTAGACCTAGTTTCACCAAAGTGAAGAAGAACGAACACAAAGAGGACTTGTTGTAAAAAACCAATAGAATTTCTTTCTCTTTGCTTAACTTCAGTGATTTTGCGATAAGATTACCGACGGTACTCGTTTAATATGCAAGTTTTTTTATATTTTATATCTTGTTTTATTTTCAACAAAATGTTCCATTGTTAAGAAATTAATAACTAAATTAATTAATTGAATTAATTGACTTATGCTTGTACAGATGTCATTTCGTAACTGTATAAAAATAATACTAAAGCAAAGAAGAAAGGGCTGAGTGTACAAGTAATCGGTGCGTGGCGAGACCAGAAGTTTAAGTTTAATAAAGGTATCAAAATATCGATTCATCAAAAAATTATATAATATTGTTACTAACTTGTGCCATTTTGTCATTTAAGACTCTGCACACTTTCCACAACGTCGGCCGATTCACTCTCAAAAATCTGCCTTGTCCCCTCCGCTTTAAAGGATTCTGAGCCTTAACGACTCAGTATTCTCATACTATCAATATCACAGATATCCTCATACCACAATATCACAGATTGACACTCAGTTTCTAAATAAAAAAATATAACATTTTCTTTAGTTTGATATTACCACCCCCTCAAACCAAGTTGATAATCTACAATCGTTAATGCTAGTATACAACTAATCAATTGTACGAGAATGAGTTCATTTCAACAAAATTAGTAACCAAGTTTACATCATTTAAAATGACAATGAAATATAATCGTTTCTACAATTATACATCTTTGCTACATCATGCAGTTTTATGATACAAATTAATACTTATGTAGAGGCGTGTCGATTGTAGGACTATTCCTAGTTACAATAGATTCGTGACGAGTCTGTACTCGTCACAAATCTTTTATAACTTGGCTAAGAGCACAAGTAATAAACTTACTCTGCCCGTTGTTTTCAACTGATTACATACCTACTATACCTACAGCTTTCTATAAAGTCAGCTGAGGCCAACTAATTTTTGACATAAGCGTTCACTATCACCGTCTTTAGTACTCTGCATTACATCACTAATAGTATATTGTTTCAGGGTTCAGTGAACTTTCGTAGCTGCTGACTATCATACAGAAGTAAGAGAATAGAACTGAAAACAAAAAAATATCATCATCATCATCAGCCTTTTTAATGTTTCCACTGCTGGGCCTCCTCTCTAGGAGAGGAAAAGGGCCATAATCCACCACGCGGGCTCAGTGCGGATTGATGGAAGTCACATGTCTTCGAATTTTTGGTTCTAGGACATGCCGATTTCCTCACGACGACTTTTTCCGTTTTGAGAGCAGTGGTGATGAAATAAATTACACAAAGTAATGCGCCGCCTCCGTCGTATATTCCGCGTACATCGAAGGGCTGGAACCATCTGCCTGCTGCGGTCTTCCCATACGATTATAATTTGTGTATCTTCAAGGCTAGAATAAATAGGCTCTGAATAAACTAGTGAGCTTCACCATCAATGATTGCATCGCTGCTCACTATCAGGTAGGATTGCATTCAAGCATTAGTATATAGCGAATAAAAAAAAGTTATAGAAGTGGTTTGTACCTTCATAGACGATGCCGAAGAAAATAGTCAAACAGCCGTTAACGTATTCTTTGACCATGAAGCAAATTGCGCTCCTCGCCAGGATCAGCAGGAAACAAATGGCCAGAATAACTACATTTGATCCAAACCACAGCGATAACAGGAATACATATTTCTTCTGAGGAATAAAGACTGAATGGAGACCAACAATATTTTTTAATTTAGGATCGAGAAACGAACTATATGAACCTGCATACTGTTCATTCATCCGTCATTCATCATAGATGAGTGTGTAAGTTTTTTTTACAAGCTTTTATTTACTTTCACCTGTCCCGTTGTCTGTCGTTCTGTAATCAAATCTTGCAACTTAAATTTGATCCACTTCCCGGTTTCCGATTGAGCTGAAATTTGGTATACACGTTTAGTTCGGATGACAATGCAATATTATGCAGACATGGAGATGATCTGATGATGGAATCGCGAGGTAGCCATAGGAACTCTGTAATTAAACGGCACAACCACGTCGAGTTTGGGCTCGTGTGAATCGTCTTGACGAGTTTTATTTATATAAGTATAGACCACCGCTGTAAAAGCTTGTTATGAAAAAAAATATTTTCATTGAATACTTGTTTATGTGTATTATTATCAAATACATCTTTAACTAATATAAATTGGCGGACAGCCGTTTGTGTTACAAGTACCTAAATAAATAAATCATCATTTCAGCCCAAAGGCCTGTAGGACATACGGCTCCCCTAAATGTCGCCACAACGATCGGTCTTGTAGGTCTCGCATCCATCGGATTCTCACAACTTTCACCAGGTCAGCGATCCACCTTCTAGGAGGCCTTCCAACGCTGCATGTTCTAGTACTCAGTCGCTACTCCAGAACCTTTCCTTACCCCAGAGCCATCATGGGGAAACTCCCGTAGTATCTTAAATTGAGCAAGCTCGAAAAACTCGCGCATTTACGGTTCCGCTCAAATCCCAATTGAAGTCTCAAAGATTTTTACAAATCGAAAAAAATAAAGCAGATAGGTATTTCCTGTGGCCTAACAAACAATTTTACTGTTTTCAGACTTTTTCCTATACCTCTGCTTAAGACCGTTAAGACCATGCTTAGTGCCAATTCTCGAAATTTTGAGTCAAATATGTTTTCTTGCAAGCGAAAAAACGTGCATAATTCGACACTCTCGAGAGAATTAAAATGAATAGGGTTTTTAAGTATCTAAGTTCCGTTGCTCCAAAATCCTGTCAAGGTTACGCGCAGCCCTGAAACCCTAACGACCTCGTTACTGCGCATTCAAGTTCGACCGGTTCAACCTGTGTAACCAAAACGTAGAGACCCTGCAGAAGGGTCCAAGCCAACTGGGGCCAAGGGAAGGCGTCTGAAAGAAAGGTTCTGGCCCTGGTATATATGGCAACGTAAGAATGGGGTAGGTTGTTTAGTCAGTTAGAGTCTGACACTGTTTCCCGCTCCACTCAAGGGTGGGATTCGTCATTGGATGATTTTTACCTCCATAAAAAATACGTGTGACCGATTTTCGGCTCTTAATCTAAATGTGAAGCTGCACGTAACCGTAGCAAATAGTTCAACTTATATTCCGGCAACTATTTATACAAAATTTCGTCAAAATATTTACCTCTTGTAAAAACCACAGCATTATGCTAGATATAACGATCTGGTATATAAAGATGCTGGAGCAGATGAGCGAACACATCAAGTCAATAGCCATCATTGGCTGCGAGTTGTAGCTCGCGTGCTTAGACGACATAAACAGAAGGTACATTATCGAGGGGAGCAGCGCCATCATTGAAGTTATCTGGAAACAAAACAACAGCCCAGTCCCAGCAGTGGGAACATTAGGAGGCTGCATTATCAGCCTCTTAATGTTCCCACTGCTGGGACTCTAAGTGACGGAATGGGCTGTAATCCACCACGCGGGTTCAGTGAGATTTGGTATCTGTCTTCGAAGTTTGGTTCTAGGACATGCCGGTTTCGTCACAAAGTTTTTCATCACTGTTTTGAAAGGTGTGGTGATGAAATAAATTACGCAAAGTAATGCGTCTGGCTGGGTTTGGACCCGCAACTTACATCTCGTAAGTCAGGGTCTTTGCCTCAATGGAAATATGATTTTAGTCATGTATTATTCAAAGGTATGCAGAACAGCGTGTAAAGTACCACAAGCCTCATGAAAATCCTTCGAACAGACAGGTGTTCCAAAAGGGCAACTTTCAGGTAGTTTATTAAGGCAGTGACTTTCTTAAGCCTACTCCTCGGTTCGATCTTGCATGCCTACCAGTCCTCACCGTAGGAGTCAAGCTCGTTGCTCCATTTTTACTTTGGCTTATCGCCTATATGGAACGTATGTATGTAGTCTAAAATTTAAGGAATGATGATGTATAAATGCTTCACCATGACAGGCGACCCATTGATTCGAATTCAACCTATTGACAGCATCTAGAGACTTTAAGGCTGTTGGATTGTTTCCATATGAACAAAAAACCTACTCGAATAAATCAGACTCCTCTGAGAGTGTTTTTTTATGGTCGGTAGAAATCATACAATGACGAATCCCGCCCTTTCCTCTAAGAGGGCCACCTTCCAACGCTGCGTTGACGCACATGGTCAGTCATTGTGGTGTTACTTGGGAGAAGCATATATCCAATAATTAACGTGTTTCGACTAAAATGATGATAAAGATAATAACAGACAATTTGGAATACTTACTATAGAAGCAATTCCTACAATAAGAATTCCTTTCTGTAATGAATGACCAAAAGCACTTGTAACCATGCAACACGTTTCATGTTCTGCAAGTGTATCATTGTTTATTGTACTCATTTTTACTATACAAATATTATTATATGGTACAATATAACCTAAGTAACACAATAAGTTTAAATGTCATGAAACTTCATTCATATTCGTACAGATAGCTAAAACATGAGCTAATGAACAATCTCTTTGGATCATTGAGGTTTTATTTGGGTCAACTCAAGCCTACTAAACGTGCAGAGCGCAATCGGCAGAATAAACAGGAAATAGTTACTAAAATAAAATAAGTTTCGATAAAACTAAATTTGGTTGATTATCCGTAGGATAGAGATATAACCACCAAGGATGTTATATCTCTATCCTCCTTTTTTATGGTGGGCAAAAATCATCCAATGACGAATCCCGCTCTTGGGCGGAGTGGGAAAAAGTGTCAGACTCCTACCGACTAAACAGCCCACCCCGTTCCTTCTCTGCTCTTCACACTGGGACCAAGCCTTCCATTCAGAAAGAGACCCTGGGCCCCAGTAGGCTTCGACCCTTTTTCAGAGTCCCTACGGCATCCTCCTTTAGGAGATATAATTTCCTTGGATATAACATCCTTGCTCAGGACACACCACAAACGAGAACGCAATGACAGGTAAATAAATAGAAAAGTAAACTTACTTAGAAAAGATCGTACTAAAATCTACTAACTCTTTTATTCTAACAATTTGTTAGTCTTATTTGGCAGGATAATGCATTATTATTTGAGCAGCTATAAAATTCACTTTAGTTGGCGTTCCGATGGGTGTTCGGACTTGTCCGGTAGTAATTAAATTCAACGATTACAATAAATTACCATAATACTTCAATACTGAACAGTACCTGAGCATTAATACTATTTTAGCAGAACTCCACTGAATGTTCCATGTTCTTCGGCTGAGTATTTATTTTTACGTTACATTTTGATTCCTGTTTTAATATTTAGGATTTTCTCTTACAGAAAAGTAAACCATCGCGATATAGAATAGAATATTAAATAAATTTATTCGATACAGACGCAGAACAATAGTTACAAAACACACGATAAAAAAAAGATAACAAAAAAAAAGTATATGCTGAGCGTGCCCGAACAGAAAGAATAATAAAAAAATATCATACTCCTCCTTAGTCGTTCACTCTTGATAGAGTGGTCGTGGTTGATGAAGTTGCATTTTCGTTGGCTAGTAAGGCTCCCGGGAGGCGTCTCCAGTTGACACGGGAATTCTGGACCATAGAGGTTTATTTTGCAGCTCTAATGAGGTCTATCCAACGCGTAGGTGAGCGCCCAAGAGACCGCTTCCCCTCTACTTGTCCCTGGACAACGAGTCGCTCCTTGGAGTGTTCGATATCATTTGATAAAACTATGATGTAACTATGATATCATACTACGTAGGTAAATAAAGTAACCTTGTAAATAACACGTCCGTACCCACCTGAATACCATGCCTTATAATTTGTAAATACAAACACAATTTGTACGCAAAATACGCGCTTTAGACGTGGATTTGCGGATACCAGCCCGTTACACTATACTATACATACAATTAGAATTCTAATAAAGGAATTTACTAGAATTCTATGTAAAGTCAATTTCAGAAGTGCTAAAATTAAGAACAGAATCCCATAAAACAGTAAATGATTTTGGTTTTATTGCCAAAGTATCTACCAAGGCGCTTTCGAGCAGGTTACCGCGGTTGCACGGTTCAACAATTCAGACTCTGTTGTAGCAAAATTTTACGAATAACAGACCATTTACATTAAACCGTAGCGGGTTTGAGCTGGAAATTTTTATATAGTGCATGAATCCAGAGCTGTGGATTATGGACTGTCTATGGACGCCTTTCAGCTGAAATGGTGATGATGAACAAAGTCGAGCAAAGCCCTGTGACGGCCTCTGCGACGGTCTACAGCCCCCCTAATAATGTTACGACAGTTTCAACTCGATTCTCTTTAATCGAACGCCGCGAGTCAGCGAAGCCTCTGATACCATTATTCCGACGACATCTCAGCGCCCATTTATGTGGCCAGGACAAAAGAAGTTAAACTTGGCTATTACAAGAAAAGCCAACATGAACACAGCTTTCACTAGGCACTTTCCAATGTGAATTATCCTTAAAGCAGATAAATTGTGTTACTATTTAAAACGGCACGTAGGGACATAATAATACACCAATTTGCATATAAATGTAAAGCAATAAATTAAACACTGTTAGTGTTGCTGACATTCAGTTCGTTATAATTTTTCACGTGAAATAAAAATATTTGACATTTTTGCCTGTAAATTATTTAGGGTGGTAAAAAGTTATAGACCTTACTTTTTAACTAACTTTGAAAATCTTAGAAGGTTCTTAAATCGACAGAATGTTTTTTTTTTGTATTTTTCCTACAGCAATGTCTTCGCCGATTTTGATGATTCTCTTTTGTTTAGATGAGTTTTGCTCTCAAGTGGTCCTTTTATTAGGATATAGACCTATCGGAGATAGACCATACATCTCTTAAATAGATCATAGCCAATTATCCATGTCTGTGACTCTATGTGTTGTTATTGTTGTTAACACTATTTCATAACATACCATCACGCCGGTATGCTCCAAAAGAATTTGCAGTCGTGTAACACTCACGCTGGTATCATTTCACCAATTAGTTTTGATTATTTAGTATTGCTAGAATCACTGCCTTATACTGCCATACCTCCTTGCTGCGAACCATGGCCTGTACCAGGGCTTAGCGATAGATGTATTTGCCTCTAATCGCCTCCACGAGGATATGGCGGTGCTCTGTCCAAGTGTGGTACACAGCGGTGTCAGCCGGGTGTTTCTGCCGCTCAAATCAAAAACAGAAACCTCCGAACTTATCATGTCCAGTGAGTACCAACTTTATGCGGAAGGTGAGCACGCTTGACGTCTTTCCAGCCACTCCTCAAAGAGAGGGCTCACCATCATAATTATGGCGCGCCCAATTCCAATTTCAAAAAATGATAGCAGGAAATTAATGACTAACATATCAACGCACAGCTGAAACTACTGGGTCTAGGAGCGTGAAATTTTGCACAAGGCTTCCTTTTATGACGTAGGCGAACTAAGACAGGGTTTTTCAAAATTCAGCTCCTAAACGGATGTAATGGGGTCTAAAATTTGTATGAAGAACTCTACTTTCACGCGAGCAAAACCGCTGGTAGAAGGCTAGTATTTCGATAAAATTGACATTCTGAACCAAAATAAGTAACAAAAACTGTATTCAAGGCCTATAAATGACTTCCGTTGGTAAAATAGTGCAAAGAACCACTTTGACGTCCATTATCTTCTTTGATGCACCTATTGTTCTGTGCATGATACTCTACACCATAAAATGCGTCCTTTGTCCGATCAAGCCATCTACAACGTGGCGTCGTGAAGGTGAGTAGCAACAACGTGGCAATAGCGTGGCAATACGATACAGTTTACGTACAGCAGGCTTAAGGCGCTACCAATACAGGGGCACCGTAAAAAGTCCTCTTTTTCGTTGCGAAGTTAGCCGTATTGCTACACAGTACAAACGCCAAAAAAGTATAATCTAATATATAAGGAAAAGATATAGGCAAAAACATTTACTAAAAATAATTCAGAATTTTGAGAGAAAAAAATCGCAAGAAAGTACACGAAAACAATTTTTCGTCCCGAAATACTCAGTATTTTGATTGATAATAATTATTATTTTATTTGTAACTATCAAAATGGAAATTTAACCAACTAAAAAGAAATGTAAAAATATTTTAACAAACCGTTGTACTTTTTTTTAATAATAAAAAAAAGCGAAATATCCTTCATATTAGCGGGCACGAGATTCAGCTAGAATCAAACTCATAGCCATTTTCAACCTTATTTGTTTACAGCGATGCTCTACCCGGAAATACCTAAAGATTTGCTGCTTACCGCGCCTTAAGGGGGAGATATACGATTTTTGATGATTTAAAATCAAACATCACGTTTAAAACGTTTTGAAATAAAAATATGTTAGACTATTTTCCTAACAATTTGACATACGAATATTCCATATATTCCACGCGTTCGAGATTAAGAGTATTGACAGACAGACAGACGGACAACAAAGTGATCCTACAAGGGTTCCGTTTTTTTTCTTTTTAGGTACAGAACCCTAAAAAACAATAAAGAAGCGGGATTTGTGAGCTAATTCACATTCTACACCGGTCCAATAATTAAGTGAAAGAATTTACGTCACGTACGTTACCCGGATGGCTTATCCGTCCTATTTTTTATATAGACGTGACTAACGGATTTTCCTAGTGAAATGGGCGAGATATCTTTTTTCTTAAGCCTATTTGTGTTGTAATAGGAGAGGCGAGTGGGTTTCGGCAGTGTTGTGGCAACTGGTTTTCCGCGTACTTTAGTTTGGTTAAAACAATTTGTCTGCAGTAAGTGTTTTCGTAAATTACACCAGAAGGCGATAAAAAAGTTTCACAGTATAGTTCGTTTTTTAATTTTAGACTACGATTTGACTCAGAATGTCACACTCTAGAAATATGTTTTTCCAATTTTCTGGAGTTTGACATTTTAAGTTGTCAAATCGTAGTCTAGGATTAAAAAACGAACTATACATCACATTAAGAATTCGTGGATAGGCCTCTGATCTCACAATGTTTGTATTTATTATGAGCGGTGAGTTCTACTTTCGTTTCGCTATTTTTACTAATGCGACATACCACGTGGGCGATTAGTGTATGGCCTCATCAACCGCAACCATACTATACAAATAAAGCAACTTACTAAGATGTCGTGCGTCAGAAACATTATACATACATTAATTATAATTATCATGTTTTAGTAAGGCGTACCGAATCGGAAAGTAACTTTAGTCAAAACAAAGAATCGCCACTTACACCTTCCAACCGGAGTATTCCTCATTCAGTACCAATTTTTTTGGCACCAATGGTTTTCGGCACCAACGGTACGATAGCATCTAGTCATGGAATGTCTAATAAACTTATCAATGAAAATTGCAGTTTATTTTTCCCTAGCACTTTTCCAGCGACTTCTTTCGTGAGAATGTTTTTTATAAAAACTGTAGCACTCCTTAAATCGTATTTGGTCATAGTTACTGTATTTGGTTCATTTCAACCATTCCAGTACACGGAATGAGAATTGGTATACAAACGAAACCACAGGCCAATCAAAATCTACGTTTTTACTATCTACATTTCCGTAGTTTTAATGTATGGAACTCACAACACAAAGCTCCTACAGGATTGCGAAGCGATCCGAGACAGTTCACGCGAATTCAACGCCATGCGGGACTGAGTTTGACTTCCTATGTGCGCGCGAAGTCGCCACACACAAGAATAAATATCACTATCAGTCTCAAAAAAAATACCTAGTTGTCTCCCCGTTCTTTGGACTCTTCTGTAATATCTATACTATTACATGTAAAGAAAAATCATTTCAATCTTAAGTCTATGTGCCCCATCACTTAAAATGTGCAGATTTTGTAATAATTAAATAACAGAAAAAGATATACACCTATGTTACTTAGAAGAGTAATTACGCAAGAAATGGAAGCTCCATCTTGTTTTTATTCCAAGAGTTTCTTTCCTGTGTAAATACTGTTCTGTACATTATCACAATACAGCAAACAATCACAGTCTCGTTCAATTAATCTCCCAGCAAACAAGCCTGGCCGAAATTGGCCGCATTTCATCCGCATCAAGCCAACGGCGGCCAAACTTTCGTCGCATGTCCAAATCAAACAGCCTATTTGGTTCGGTAATTACACACCGGTCACTGGTGGAGCCACCGTCGCTTTTCATCTGGCTGAGGGTTGGCTATGCGTGATAAATAGCCCTTTGTAAATTATGTCGGATTATTACTAATCGTACTGATTATGGTATTCGATCCGATATACAAGTTTGTTACTTTTTATACAAACTTGCGTGACCATGGAGTTATTATACATCATCATTTCAGCTGAAGAACGTCCACTGTTGGACATAGGCCTCCCCTAAAGACTGGCTGCCGGGCTCTAGTGGTCATTTTTTGGTTTTGCTTTCCAATTGGGGGGCTGTGCCATAATCGCCACGCTTGGCATGCGGGCTGGCGATCGCAGTATAGGTAGTTGTTGCAATGCACAAAAATCTGTCGAAAATTCGACCCTTTACAATGTGCTCATGAATATTTAAGAAATTACATAAACCCATAGAAACCTTACACATTTAATCGAGATTCTGAATGGCCAAAATGTTTCCAAAAACTAAAAAAAAAAACACGTTTTGCTTAGAACAAGTCTTGTAATATATTCGAGTAAAGAACGAAATTACCGAATACCAACCGAGCGTTCGAGTGTTACCTCTCTTTTTTATTCACATTGTATCAATCATTGGGTTAGATCAACCAACAAGCTTTTGAACCATGCTCAGGGTTAGACGAGTCAGCTAGTGTACCTAAACAAAGAGTCAATTTTTGTGGTTTTTTCTGCGGGTGATAAAAAAGTGATCATCTTTGCTATGACTAAAAAAAGAATGAGATCTCTACAAAAATCTTTACAAGATGAAGATATTTTATAACAACCATGACAAGTGTTATCCCAGAACAAGAGAATTTGGGTGTCTTCAAGGCTAGAGTGAATAGGCTCTTAATAAACTAGTGCACCTATTCACCTTACCATCAACGATTGCATCACTGCTTACCATCAAGTAGGATTGTAGTCGCGTACTAGTTTAAAGCAAATTTAAAAAAAAAATAAGGAAATTACAGTACCTACTGATATTTAAAAATTACGCTGATGAAATCTTTGGCCGGACGAAAATATTATTTTATAATTTGTGAAAAGAATAAACTTACACTGAAATTAATTAAAGCGTTTTGTTTATCCGCACCCAAGTTTTCATAGAATTCTGAAAGACTACGTGTTCATAAAATTATTCCAAGAAACGTTAAAAGGAACAACATCTTTTCGAAGGTCTTTAAAACAAAATTAAATTGGTAGTAAAGTATGGCCGAAACCAATAAAGCATTCGACTTTCACATTGTAATTCCTTAACTACCTACATAAGCCGTAGGTACATACTAAGTTACCTCCTACGTAGGCGTCATTGCTTTATGCGATTTCAACGACATGTTTTGGTTACATTAGGATAATCCCATGAACATACATTCTTATATGTTTAGTATATAATACACACGAACGAAAAACTGTGAAGGAAAATATCGTGAGGAAACCGGCATGTTCTAGATCCAAAAATTCAAAGACATGTGACATCTCACATTTATAAACCCGCACCGGGCCCGTATGGTGGATTAGGGCCCCCTCTACTGGAGATGAGGCCTAAGTCCCAGCCGCGGGAACATTAAAAAAAGGCTGATAATGATGGTGATGACACACGAGCGACAACACGAAAGCAACGAGGCATATAGATACTATGAAATTCAAACACACTGTAAAAAGCCTTTGAAAGTAACTTTTTTCTCGTTAAGTTAAACTGAATCGGGCCGCTGGCTGTATCAGACGCATAAAGAAAAGCCGGGCGTGCGGAATTACGTAATAGACCGCTTCAGATTTAAGACATTACATTATACGAATAGGTCTAAAGCGCTTGCTAAGGTCCGCAAGAACGTAGAGAACATTTTTACCATTAGTTGTCAAAAACACACAATTTGGGTCACTCATTATTCTTCGGAAGTTGGGCGGCTTCACCCATATTTTAGGCCGAACATCTTGGGACGCGGACACTGTAGGACTGTCCCGTTCCGCGGGCATAAATAATGCCCCCGCGGGACATGTTAGGTTCACCACACCCTTAGACCCTCTTATAACCGCACATAATGGCCACACGTAATGTGAACGGCGGATATATTCACTTCTTCGCTACTTTGTGTCAGTGTGATGTTTGCCGTTTGTCTTGGCTGTTCGCTGTTCAAAGAGTAGGAAATGGTGCGTTAAATCGAATGCCACCGAGAACAGAGTATGGTTTTGTGATTTATTTACATTGAAGTGACCTTAGAATTTATTTTTTGTTACTTCAGAAGGCTGTGACTTTTAACAGGCTGCGTGAAATATCCCAATCTAGTAGGCAATGCTATGCACACAATCTATCTAGGTATATAATTATATTTTTTTAAATAAAAGTAGAATTTCAATAGGAACTGTTTCCAATAGAAAAGGAGGATCCTCCAACCAGACCAGTGTTATGGCTAGTTGACAATTGCCTGTTTTTCGTCGTCATCTATCGGGTAGTTGCCCAAATAGCGTGGAGAACTATAATTTCGCTATGCAGGATTTAATTTTTTATTGATATAAACTAGGTCTTGACCGTGATCTCACCTGGTTGTATCATTGCTAAAATGATACAATCGTCGGTAGTAAGGCGTACTAGTTTATTAAGAGCATATTCACTGTAGCCTTAAAGACACTTAAATTATTTCTTGTAGTTCTTGTGTCGCGCCATAGAAGACACAACGTTATCAATACTTTTATTAGAGAATAAATATGTATGTAAATGCTTTTGCAGAATCCCTACGGTGACCGTTACCTTAACGGTCACCGTAGGGATTCTGCAAAAGGGTCGAAGCCTACTGGGGCCCAGGGTCTCTTTCAGAAAGGAAGGCTTGGCCCCAGTGCGAAGAGCAGAGAAGGAACGGGGTGGGGTGTTTAGTCAGTCAGAGTCTGACACTGTTTCCCGCTCTGCCCAAGAGCGGAATTCGTCATTAGATGATTTTTGCCCACCAAAAAAATAAATAAAAAAGGTAACAGTCACGATGTACCTACTATAAAACGTCAAAGCAAATTCACATAAATTTCACTGGTTAGTTTTCGGATTTTAGAGTGCCACAGTAACATTTTTCTGCTCATCTAAACGAGTAGAAAAATTCGACTCATGTAGGTGGGCCATCGAGCACGTAGTATTTGTCAGGAAATTTACATTTGCTTAGGGACAAGCGTTCGACTGAACGGATAGGAACTTGTTGGGATATTTTCAGACCACACAGAAAATACTCAGAACTCTCTTTACTAACGCTATGGTCTCAAAATCAAAAAGGTTTTTATTTCATATAGGCCTACAAGGGCACTTATAAAACGTCAGAAGCTAGTGCACGGTTCCAAATTGGTCGTTTCCTATGGAGAAGAACCGGCAAGAAACTCCATGGTTACTCTTTTAAAAAAATGATTTCTTACAATAATTCGTTGTTACAGTACTTATATCATTATGTAAGAACAGTGTAGACCAGTCAATATTGTATTAAAAGCACAATAAAAATAATCATAATAATAAAAAATAAAAGGTGAATCGTAATAGGATTTACTAAGTCTACAGTGCTCTTACTTTACAACGTGAATTGTAAAAAAATATTGTATATAAAAAAAAAAGTATGAGAAAAAAAAAATCAATCACTACAACAGTTACACTGCGGGGTGCTAACAAAATTAATTATTATTGAATTAAAATTTTTTTTTGGTCTTAATAATATAAATATTGCAGAAGCAATGTGTCAAGAAAAAAAAAAATGTGTATATATATGGAAACAAAGATGGAGCAGTTAATAGACACAATTACACAATATGAATAAGTTACCAGGGAGCCACATGTGCAGGAGCAGTCATTGCCAAACAAGCTTGTCTTCTACATAATAATCCTTAACCTTATAATATGCTTTTTTGAACTTTCCCTCACTAAGTTCAGCAGTGTGATTCTGTAAGACTTCAATCTTAACTTCGAATCTGAATCCGCCGTGAGTTTCTTGTTTGGCATTCTGAAAACTCGCTTGATAATTCGAATCTACACTAGCGCTACACTTGCGAGCGTGTTTGCGAGTTGAACTAAATTGAAAGCGAGATTTTGACAGATAAAGTATGAGATGACATATTAAGTGGCATTCTATAAGGTAATTCCGCCGTCACTTCGACGCTCACTTCGAACTCGCATTCGATTCAAAATGTCAAATTATAAGCATCTATTTTATGAGTGAAAATAGAAGAAATCATAATTAAATAGTGTTTAGATAAAGTTTTTAAAGTTTACTACATTTAAATCTCCATTTTCTTATTATTAATAGTCAAAAATTGAGCAAAATTAACGTAAAATTAAAATAAGATATATGAAATCAGGGAACACGCTTCAAACCAAGGTCAAGGCCAAGGTGCACACATGTCGTATATTTTAAGTGATTTGCTTGCATTCGTTAGGGGTTTGAGAGGGGAATGTTAAGTGGTTCAACATTTGTAAAAAACACTTCTAACCTTAGTCCACTGTTTATATGTGCCACCTGAACGTATCTCATTTGGACTGAAACATTATTGTTGGAACACTTCATTAACATTATTCTTGAACTTTACAAGCAGAAATACTTATAAACTTCATGATTATTTCACAATTATTATCGGCACTGAACGACCAAAAAACAAAAAAATGTAAACAAAACAATGCAACGTCAAGTCAATTAAAGTATTGTCCGTCCACAGATTACTAATGCCATTGTCCGTCAGTAATTTTTTTCGTAAGGTAAGCATAGATTATATTCACGACACGAATTTAGAGTTTTCTGTTTTATTTTTTACTTATTAGCTGCCTCAAATTCCATAAAATAAGATATTTTAATTTAAACATCATAATAGCTAAAATTCTGTGTCAAAAACTAGTAAAATAAAAAACCGATAAATCTTAACTTACATTTAGTCGAGAGCGGCAATCACTAGAACTCACTTCACTTCGCAAGTGCCTACGTGATGTTTACAGAATACAAAATCAAGGTCATTTTGAACCTTAAACGAAGTGAGAGTGAATATCGAAGTGATATGCGAGTTCATGTTCGAATTTTACAGAATCGACGTACTGGTTCGAGATGTATGGTCTCATTTTATTGTTATTTTGCTTGGGTGACCGAATTGGAAATTAAGATACCTGCAGGAAAACTAAAGCTTAATCGTGACTTGGTAGTAGTGGGCAAATTGTTCTCAGAAAAAATGGTCGATGGGGCCGAAAGGTGGCTCGATGGCCTGGCGATGGTAGTAGGAATCCGATCTATCAGATTCCCACAAAACCGCAAGACGCAAAGGACCGGTCACTGTGGAGACGCTTGAGGGAGGCCTATGTCCAACTGTGGACATCACATTTAAGCTGCAATGATAATCTATATATATAAAAGAAGAAAATGACTGACATATCAACGCACAGCCAGCTACTGGGACTAGAAGCGTGAAATTTTGCACGAGGTTTCCTTTTATGTCGTTAGCGAGCTCTAAGAAAGAATTTTCCTAAATTCATCCTCCAAGGTGATGAAACAGGGGTCTAAAGTTTATATGGGAAAACCTACTTTCACGCAAGCGAAGCCGCTGGCAGTCGCTAGTGATAAAGTAACTTCTTTCCGATAAGGTCTATTTTTTAAAAGCATTATAAAAATCCCTAAAGCTTAAATCGGTTTTCTCAAATTTAAATTTATGATGAGCCTTTCCACGCCTCACGCATATCTGCGATTCTCACCACAACAGCACTCATTTAAAACCGCCATCCTCTCCGTTAGTCTGAACAGGCCTTACCTTACAATTCGAGTCACGTTTGTCATTTCACACCGATCCGTCGAGACACAGAATTTTCACACTCTATAAATTTTCGCCAATAGCGATAAGGAAATCCTCCGGGTTTACTCGCAATCCCAGAACGGGATTTTGTTTGAGATGTATTAGTTGACTCTGGTAAATATGTGCTCTTTTTGATATATTATTTATTTACAAGCACACGAATACAGGACGTTTGTGGGTCATGCTGTATGAAAGGGAGAATGTAGCTAGAATGAATATCGTTTCGCTTTCATTTTCGTTTTTTAGATAATGTACAAACTTGACTTGATACGTAATTAATTTACTGAAGGAAAAAAAATAAAGCTTAGTAAAGCTAAAATTAACTCTAATAAAGCTTTTTTTATTAATAAAGACATCCGACTTGTAAACACAAGAAATTCTCCCGCCTGGATGTGAAGTGCAATGGTCCGTATAGAAAGTACTAAATTGGTTACACAACCAGGTAGGCCGCTGTAAATCCAACTTGGCGAAATGGGGTTTTTAGACACGCCGGATACTCAATGTTGTTGGTGTAATTTATCTATAATATGTATGTATTTAGAAATATATAAGTATGTTTATCAGTTGTCTAGTACCCATAACACAAGCTCTGCTTAGCTTGGGACTAAATGACGTTGTGTGATAGTTGTGGACATATTATATTATTAAAAAAAACATCTACTTGCTGGATTGCCCTGGAATGGCCACTGCAGCCACCATGGCTGCAGTTAACATAGCCACCTACTGGGCCCCAATATTTTAACAAGTTTATCATCGATTTGAAAAGAAGAAGATTATAGGGGGAATAGTTTTTTTTTAGTATTACAGCTTGGAACTACTTTCATGTAACAGTGAATATATATTATCATACTCATGCAAAGAAAGTGTTTACCTCTCACTTCTGTTTTTTTTTTCGTGTGGTACCGCAACTGGCAGAATCGGAACCTAATCACTTTGTTTCTAGAACTTTTTGAGTATTATATGACATAGATTTTTTTTTCTCTGAATAGAATATAATATAAATGTTTTTTTTTTATAGTAATGACTATAATTATTGTAATTGTGCATGCTATTTGACATTTTATTTCTTTGACATGTTTCTTTTATTATTTCAATTTTTTTATGTTTAATTAATTAATAATTACTAATTGTGCAGATTATTTAACATTTTTTTTCCTTAGACATACCTTTTTCCTTTTTATTCAGATACTAGCTTTTTTTAAATTGATATACTGACTTTGCCTTCACTTTATATTTTAGAATGTATTTTATACGTGCGTAAAAACTTAGGACTTTTTAAAATTAGAAGCGATCTTCATAATAAAAATACTCGTAGTCAACATGAAATTGTTTTACCTAAATGGAGATTAGCTAAGACCAGCAAGTCATTTTTAGTAAATAGCGTACGATTTTATAACAAGCTGCCAAAGGGGGTGACAGAACTTAGCGAGAGAAATTTCAAAACTCATATTAAGCGTGTCCTAACCAAAAAAGCATATTATAAGGTTAGAGACTATGTCGAAGACACGCTTGTCTGGCAATGACTTCTGCACATGTGGCCCCCTGGTAACTTATTAATATTCTGAGTAATTGTCTGTTAACTGCTCCATCTTTTTCCTTTTTTTATATACGACATCAATTTTTTTTTTTTTTTTTGACATATTCATACAATATTCCCTAGATTACCATTTTATAGATCCGTAATATAATGTAATTGTCTTATAGAGAATTGTGATTATTTTTCTTTTGTATAGCTTCTTTCAATAATGTGAATGTGAGAACATTGTAGACGCAAATCTTAGATTACTTCCTACCACTTTTACGGTACGATTTCAATATTGACTGGTCTGCACTGTCCTTACATAATGTGATAATACTGTAATATGGAAATATTGTAAAAGAAACAATTATTTTAAAAGAGTAACCATGGAGTTTCTTGCCGGTTCTTCTCCATAGGAAACGACCAATTTGGAACCGTGCACTAGCTTCTGACGTTTTACAAGTGCCCATGTAGGCCTATGTGAAATAAAAAGATTTTGACTTTGACTTTTGACTTTGACTTTTCCAGCAGCTTCGCCCGCGTACATAAAATATAACCTATGTCACTCAGGAGTGAAGCAGCTTTCTATTGTTGCTAAATTTTTTCCAATCGGACCAGTAGTTCCAGAGATTACCCCCTACAAACAAAAAAACATAAAAACAAAAAAACAAACTTTACCTCTTAATTATATTAGTGTAGATTATTTAATTGGGATGTAATGTATTTTAATTTTAATGACAATTTGACATTTAATTTTTTTTTTTCATTTAAATTATTTAACTGATTTACAGCTCCAAATAAATCCCTTTCAAATAATTTAGATTCTTTTTTTTATATCTGTACACCACAAAGGCAAAACATGTACGGACTTAATTTTATAACATCCTGCATGCTTAAAAAAAAATGTATGTAATCTTCCTGTCAAGGCCCTTTTTCACACAAACGAACGACGAACAAAACTTTAAGTCAACACAATCTAAAGATAATGCCCTCTACGCTCCATTTAAAAGTATAGTTTTGTCACTCGCATAGAAATTAAAACCTAGGTCATCAGGAAGTATCCTATGCATTACCATAGGATACTTCCTGATGATTACGTTAGGAATTATCTTGATGCCCTATAATCTTGGAAAAAGAAAAGAAGGTGTTGTAGGTACCAGTTATTTTTTTAATTATGGACATAACACTTGCTTCATTTACTGACAAAAAATAAGGAGAATAATTATGCAATGTTTATTTATACCCCGTGTTTTTGTTTACGTTTATCCTCTAACAAGGTTTTATGGGTTTTATGATACTTTTTATTTGGATTACTTGGCTCTCTTAGAGTGGCCAAATATAATTAATATGATTAACAAGCTTCCTACAGACCCTTAACGTTTTGTGAACATTCAAGTTTATTACCGCTTTAATGAATATCTGAAAGAAACCCTTGCTCAATTCCCTCTCGAAATCATCGTTTGTTGGCGAACAGCGGTTATTCCCTGAGCTTATTTGGATGTTTTACTATTCTTAAGCGTTTGGAATATTAATCAAGCAGATGTTCTGAAGAAAGCCGTTTATTTTACGAAAAAAAAAGAGTAATCTGATCTGTGCTCTCTTTTTAGTGGTGAACATTCTAATTTAAACTGAATTTTGCATACCAGAACAAGTCGATGGGGACGAAAGGTTCTGGAGTAGCTATCACGTGCTGGAAGGCTTCACCAGCCTTGGAAAACTTCACACACATAAAACCGGTCGTTGTGGCATCAATCGACGTTTGAGATAAGAAATGAGCTTAACGACTAACGTTGGGACTAGCTCTCAACAGTCGAGGACAAGCATGTACGGAAAAGGGAAAGGATTCACCCAGCTGTGGTGTGTAGGCAAACTACTACTGTTATCGTCACTAAATATTCAAACCTTCCTCATTGTGATCAGGCAAGCAGAATAGGTATCCAAGCGCGGTGGGGGATTTGTACCATAATACGTATAGTAGAAGGATAAAATAACAAAAACTTTATTAATGACTGACGAGTGCAAACGTGGTAATTGTTACAATACAATATTCAATGCAAAACAACTTTGAACAATGATTATGTATTACTAGCTTTTGTCCGCGGCTTCGCCCGCGTGGTATTGGGGTTGGGGTTGGGGTTTCCGGGATAAAAAGTAGCCTATGTCCTATTCCGGAGTGTATCCTATGCCTGTGCCAAATTTCATCCAGATCCGTCCAGCCGTTTTGGCGTGATTGAGTAACAAACATCCAAACATCGTAACTTTCGCATTTATAATATTAGTAAGATTATTTATTTATATTATATGCTTTATTGCACATCTCATACCTAATGTTGACAGGAAAAACATTACAAAACTAAGTGTACAATGGGAAGTCTTATCGCACAGGGCTATCTCTTACAGACAACCTTGGAATGGGCTGAAGCAATAGGAGACAGATTAATATCAATATTCAGTGCCATTAAGTCAAAACACATATCTAAAAAAAAATTAGTCTACCTTTTTTTAAGCTTGCATTTGGCCAATATTTAAAAAAAAAGTGGGGCACCTTTTTTTGGCTCGCGATTGCACATATTTAGAAAAAAAATTTGGTGCCTTTTTTAGGCTCGCGTTTGGTCAATATCTGCGATGATGTGGTCGACGATGGCACACGCTTGCTTAGAAGCAACCTACACCAGAGTCGGATGATGCCAGTAATGCCAAGGTACAAGGTCCTCAAGGGGCGCAAAAATGATCAAATCAAGCCCAATTTTTGTGTCATTCATTTCATCAATGAAGAGGAAGTTACTGGTTTTGTTTCCCTTTTTCCCGTACCATGGCCTAAACCATATAAGGACGCTCGGGATATTACCGTCGATTACCCCCATGAGAACACGCCAGGGCTTCGCCCAAGCGGAGCCAACTTCCACCATATATTTCACCATTGTGACCCGAATGCTTCTTCCCACTAAATCTGAAACAGGTACCTCCCGAAACATTAATTATCGAGTGTTGACTTTTTTTATGGTAGGTGAAAATCATCGAATGACGAAACCCGCTCTTGGGCGGAGCGGGAGACAGTGTCAGACTCTTACTGACTAAAAAACCTACCCCATTCCTTCCTTGCCTTATTCCTAGAGCCGCGGTAACACTTTCACACCAACTGCAGTTTTTTTCCAGACGGATTATACTTTAATTCGTCTTAGAAAAAAACTGTACCGAGTTCTTAACCTAATTATTAGACTGTCACTTACAGATAGTTACTCACCGAGCGTAAACGCTAGTTTTTTAAAAATATCTAATTAAAAACCACTCGAAATGCACAGTCAAGTACAAAAAAAAAAACAGAAACAAAACAAAAAAAATACTTAACACACAGTCCCGTGAAAAACACCGAAAATTTACGTCCAAAACGATTTTCGGCTAATCATCTCATTTGGGTAAAAGCTGTGCGGTGACCGTGGGCTAATCTCCTTACGTCCGTACCTTCGACAAACAGACGTACACTCCGCTAAAGAGCCACTAACTGGCTCCTGCTGCCAGCTTGCAGTTTACATAATCCTCGTACTGCTCGCTATCAACTCATGTCTAAGTATACATTGTAGTTTTTGATAGGGCTCGCGGTATAGTTGTTGGGTTAGATCATAGTTTTCCAACCTTTTAAGAACTACTGCCGCCCTTTATAAGAAAACAAAAGTCCAATGTTAGTCACGTAATACTAATTTTATATAAAAATTAATTCCCTCTCTTTCTCTCATTCTGTAACTGTACCACCAAATAAAAAGGTACAGAAGTCAATCTCATGTATGTACTTCACTTTTCATACCGTATTCGTAGGTACGCACGGCGGTCGCGCGCGCTAGGGTTGTCAACTGGATTATGCACAACAAATTATCGTGGTAGTTGCAAAATTTCACAGACGCGCGCCTCAAACGTGACACCCTCGCGGTCGTAATGATCCTCGTTGAGCCCGGTTTTCGCGTCGGTGAACGGTGTCTATGTGTGCGTTGCTCGAGCGCGCTTTGTACGTAGATTGACGTCTGTACCTATATAATTTGTGACTGTACCTACTATTGCTGGTCACAGCTGACAGTCATAATTATTATTAATTGTTTAGAACACTAAACATGTTATAGCGCTCCCATATGCGTTTGGACCCGCTACCGCCTCCTCAAAACCTCCATCGCCCCCGTTTGTAATTTATAGGTTAAATGATGCACTCAATATGTGTGGTTACGCGGATTACTACAATGAGATAATGATTTCAGTGGACTATATTTTGCCAAATGGTTAACTAATTAGATAGACCCTTTCGAATATTGGATGAATCGTAGATCAAGCTGTTGAAGGAATATAATAGCCAGAAAACCTCTCAAATTGGAAAGAAATATACAACAACCTTCGAACTTGATTGCCACGTTTGCCAGTTACAGGTTTACAGTTCCTGAGTCGAGCGATCATGAAATATTGGAAAAGTGCATTTGCGGTTAGCCTTCGGTTATTTAGACAGGACTCCTGGTTTGCTAAATAATTATCTTTTAGAGATACTGTCTTTCTATAACTTGATGGTAGATGTTAAAGTAGTCTTGATACCTACCTAATTTGATAGCCTTTTCGTAAGTCAAGCAACTGTATCAAGTTAGTATTGACCTCACGTTTTTGAATTACAGATGTAAAATAATTTGTTTACGTGACCATTTCGGGTAACAAATATATGCATACATCATAATATTTGAATGACGGCATTATCACAAATATATTGCCTAACAGGCATAAGGAAAAGTATACATTCAGACTCATCATATATATTAATGAATAGAAATCTGTTAGTTTTCAATTATATTTCATTGGAAATCAGGGCATGTGTGAAGTAGTTATCCTAATAGTAGGCAGACCACGAAGGAGATGGCGCTATGAGCTAGAAAGATTCCTCCCGAACTGGCAAGAAGAAGCGCGGGCCCGCGAAGGATGGAAGGAGTGTTGGGAGACCTTTGCCCAGGAGTAGGACAGAACAGACTAACAAAAAGAAAAAAAAATAGGCAAATAGTATGGGTATCGACGCACAACACCGTTAGCGCACCCATTTTGGTATTTACGCCAATACATGCAAACATTCTGGAGATACAATAAAATATTTATGAAATAAAAAAAATACTATTTCAAAAATAGTTCATTATTAAGTTAACTATTTTAAAAATAAGCTACGCAGGTACCCAAGATTCTATTACTCAAGATCGAATGCAGTGTCATGAACAAGAAGCATCCGTGTTACACCGCTGCAGTAATCCGAGTGTCGGTCGAATACATCCGAATGGACTTCCGAGCTTCGCAATCTGCTTTCTTTTTGCTCACTCGGATAAATCTATCAACGGCTACCAACTACAAACCCATTAGGATCGCATACAACGAAATGGAGTTTCCTGAAATTCTTACGGGAACTGCTAAAATGTTTCGGCCACGGTTTTGGCTCAAAAGTGCTCGTGGTATCACTTTTAGATCATATGCATAGTGTTCTGAGATTTGACTCTATTACCGACTAGCTGTCTCCCACAATTTCACCCACGTCTTTGGTTACTATTCTGCTCTCGTGAGGCTTAGCGTAATATTGTATACTAGCTAGTCACTCTATCTATTAAAAAAGTTTGCCACTTAGTTTCATACTATGTAGTGATAACCTGTAACCTTTGATAAATGGGCTATCCTAAATTTAAAATATTTGTTATACGGAACCATTAGTTCTTTAGAATATAGCGTTCAAACAAACTCTTCAGCTTGTATAGGTAGTGGAGGCATGTCCCGCTCCGCTTCGGTGGAACACCGCCTTGTCCTCGTGAAAGCGATCGGTGGTGGTGGTATCTCGCTCCGGGCCCTGATTCAAACTATGGTCAGGATCGCAAGGATTTGCCTCGCAATTAAGATCCCTCCGCGTCAGCTGCGAGATAACGACTCCAATTTCAATCTCCCGCAGGCGCATGCTTGCGGACGAAGACCAAAGAGTAAACATCCGGCCGCCCTGTAACCGTCCAGACCGAGTCCCAGTCGTCGATGGCGCGCAGTGTTCCAATGGCCGAAGCCTACTAGGACCATGCAACAAAATCTGAAAAAGTTACTTGTACTAAAACACAAAGGGCTTCTAAACAAACAGGTGGGGTTTAAGACAGTAAAATTTAGACACGCCCTGAAAAATCGTTAGATGAATTTAAAAAAAGTATAGATTAATAGATATCTGAGTGTTATTTTTACAGCAATCAGTAAGCTCAAAAATATTAAGTTTGCATTGGTAGAATTCACAGAACAGTGACCACGCGTCATTTACTACGCTAAACGCTTGCCGTCACTTTTATTGGCTTTAGAGACTAAACGGAGACATAATGGTAACGTAAGGTGAACGTGTGACTGAATATTCCACAACTATCATACAACACCGTCCAGCCCCAAACTAAGCAGAGCTTGTGTTATGAGTACTAGACAACTGATAAACATACTTATATATTTCTGAATACAAACACTTTATAGATCAATTACACCCAGACACAGAACAAATGTTGGTGCTCACCACACAAACCTATTTTATCCTGGGTAGGAATGAATCCCACACCCTCCAGTATATCCTTCAGGGTCACTAGACATTACAACAATCAAATAATAAATTTTCAATTGCTGTACTACTGGAGCGGTTTCAGTGCTGAAATAGTGCTCACTCTAAAATAATGCACTCACACATCGACCCTAAAGCTTCTTGTACGTCGAGGGAAGGTTTCCAGAAATACTTCACTTAATATCTCCAATAAACAAAAGCCTTTATTTCAGGCTTCGGAACAAAGAGAACTTCCACAAAGCCTATTCTAGCTACTAAAGTATTTATTCTTTATAAACAAGAACGCTGTTTACTGTAGAGTAGCCATTATTGACTCACTCGATTTTCATTTGTGGTTGCAATTTTAGTTGATCACTGACTACGGTTTTCACATGGTACCCACAAAGAACCAATGAATCATTGAATTTCGTTCATTATCCTGGTTTGATTTGACGTTGTGTGTACATTAAGCAACTGTTGTTTTGTAGAATGGTAAAGCCGCGAATTATGCAAATATAATTATTTAAACAACGATTAATTACTAGCTCGTAATAGTTGAACAAGTTTGAGTCAGCATCCCTAGTACCTGTGCATTTGACTCACTTGCCAGATTTATGGATTATTCAAAAACCCGAAAGAACACTGTGGATTTCCAGTTCTTAAGTTGATTGTTTCTGACCCGACTCACAACACAGACACAACGGAACAAAGTCAGAATTAAATATCTCCCAGATTAAATTAGAAATAAGTTTATATTTGTGTTAATTTGTGAGAAATGTAAGGTTTTCTATTTTTTATTTATTAGACCTCATTCTGCACTGAACGTGTTAGTTATCCTTGAATATCGGCTTGCACAGTTGTTATTGTTTTAACCATGAGATACTCCCGGCGGGAACAATTTTCCTGGAAACTTTCCTGTTCTATTCTACTCTGCAAAATCGCAACGTTTAAATATACATAACTAAGGACGAAGTTACCTTGACCAAAATTGTCTTGGTAAGATTTTTTAAAATAAAATTATTAGGGCTACACCCAACCAAATTACGAAAAATACACTTGCACCATGCACCTACGATGTAGCAGTACCTATGCAAAATTTAAAGAAGGGACTAAACTTTCAGACTTTGGACGAACTAATGAGCTCAACTTTAAATTATACGAATACTTTTAGTATTACACAACGTTCATATAATACAACGTTTATTTTTGCTAAATTTGCTGAAAACCACAGATTTAATTGACGCACAGGAAAAACCTGTTCATGTCTATAACGTTATACTACAGCAGGACCGTATAATAAATCACCTATACTGGACAGAAACAGTTATATATTGGTTGAGGATTGACCGCTCATTACAATTATAAATTATAATTATATCAAAGTGACACCGACTGAAAGTTTAAGAATATATCTCAAAATTACAATGAGATCAACATAGTGAAGTGTTTGTAACAAGAATTAGATAAATCTTTAAAATGGCTGCATGTAATTTTTCAAGTGGTGTAGTGGAATCTAAATATGGGGTACAGTACAACTCATCTGAGGAACTGGCAAGTGTAGTTTTGTTCCAGTGCTACCCAGAAGCACTGCTTCAGTTTGCGTCTGCGTGTTGTGTGGTCTTCATGCTCATCGGCATCCCCGGCAACCTTACTACTATTGTTGCACTTGCTAGGTACAAAAAGGTAAGTCTTTGCTGCCTATAATTGCAGTATGTTATACAAATTCTACTAAGTCTAAACTCTAGTGAATATTTCAGCGCTGATAAAATTGTTTTTGTTTAGATACATAGAAATATTTTATTCACAAAATAGTCACGCAAATTAGCTAAGGACTACTTTTCATAACATAAGCAGTATTAACGTCTAATTATTATAGCCTAACTTTTCAATATGGGAACGAAGATCCGTGAATAGATTAGAGAAGGAAAATATTTTTATAAACTACTAAACAAAGTATAAAGACATATAGTCACAAAAACTTGACCTTAATCTTTGATCTTCCTGCCTGTTTTTTCCATCATGGACTTTCTACTATTACTTCTCATATTCCACTCCATCTTGCCAATCACTGAAACTGGAAGAGACGACTTTGTTTTGAATGTTCTGTACTTTTCCAGTTAGGCACACTAATATTATTTTACATTATTTTTCTATACTCACATTTTCAACATCTTTAAATATGTCTTATAACAAATAAAAAATAGTAGTCCACCGATGTCGGGAGCAGGGCCCAAGCTACCGATGGTTAAAGCTACAGAGACAGGAACCTCCTCGCAATGCGAGCAATGTCGAGGACTACACCCTTCTGTATCAGTCCCTTGATCCAACCGCGCAACGACAGCTTCGACAGATGATCGTCGAAGCTTTTAGGTATAAAGCCATTGGCGGTGACGACAATCGGCACTCTGATAGCCGAGTCCATATTCCACATGACGTCGACAACCTTACTAATTATTATTTTTAACGTTTTTTCCCTTTTATTGTACACTTTATACCACATCATCGGATTTTTCAAATTCTGTTTGTCAAACTTTTCCAATATGCCAATTTCTGACTTCATGCCTATTAAAAATTTGCTACAGCATGTAGTAATAAATTAAGTGATTGCTTATAAATATTATTTATGGGTATGGGGTATATAACCATATTTTTACACTTCATTCAGCCACACAAGTATAGTTACATGATTTTGCGCTGAAAATAATTGTAAATAATGTTTATAGAATTGTTTTGCACCGTCTTGTTATCAATGGTGACGCAAGTAGTTATTGTTATAATGTTGCGTTCGAGCATATACCTAACATATTACATTATCGTGTTTTTGTTTATGGTAGGAAGAATCATTCAATGACAAATTCCGCCCTTGAGCGGCAGCAAAAAATAGTGTCAGACTTTTACTGAGTAAACGACCCACCCCGTTCCTTCTTCGCTCTAATTTCCAGGGCTCTAGTATTTCGCTTTCATATCAACCCAGTGTTGGACTATTGTTAGTGCACATTACTATTTAAATATTTTTTACCTTTTCCAGGTTCGGAATGCGACTGCAATATTTATTATGAACCTTCACGCCAGCGACCTGATTTTCAACTGCTTCATCCTGCCGATGACAGCAATGACTTTCGTGAAGGGGTCCTGGACCCACGGCTGGGTCATGTGTCGCCTGTATGCTTACTTCAAGTTCGTCCTGAGCAGCTCTTCCCTTTCCTCTGTGGTGGCCATCAGCATTAACAGATATGTTATTGTTTGCCATCCACTAATTTATCCCAGGTAAAGAACGTCTCATAATTTAGATGGAGATGATAGTCTAATATTAAAACTTATATTATAGCTTTCTTTCCTTCTAAATAATATAGTGTTAGCTTTATAATATTCTCATTCCAGGGATTCAGGCCACCTCTTCTATTTGGTGTACGTCACGTACCTATGAAATTTGGTTTCTAGTCGGTTTCCTTACTATGTCATCCTTCACTGTTTTTGATTGTTCTAAATAATATAGTGTTATGACAATTTTAACAAACAAAATTACACAAAAAGAGTACTTGCCTGAGTTTGAATGCACGATGTATAACTCGTAAGTAGGGGCCACTACTGCTCTAAAACAGGAATACTCGTATAGGTAACTAGCTTTTGTCAGCTGCTTCGCCCGCGTACATAAAATATAGCCTATGTCACTCAGGAGTAAAGCAGCTTTCTATTGTTGCTAAAATTTTTCCAAGCTGACCAGTAGTTCCAGAGTTTACCTCCTACAAACAAAAAAACAAACTTTACCTCTTTATTATATTAGTATAGATATAGATTAAATAAAAATAAACAACTCCCTGACATGTGACATCCACCAACCCGTACTGCCCTCTAGGCAAGTTACAATGTTTCGTTTCCATATTCTTACATCGAACGCTTCGAGTAACCCCTGCCTCTGATTTCTTTGTTCTGACCACGTGAGAGAGTGTTGAGAAGACTTCAGAGGATTAAGGCCTATCTCTCTCCTAGAGAGGAGGCCCGAGTCCCAATAGTGAGAACATTATAAGGCAGATACTATGCTATACTAAACAAATCCAACGTCTTCTAAAGAAACAAATTATTTTGTTCCAGGATGTATACAAAAAGAATCATAACAATCATCATATGCATAATCTGGGCAAGCGCTTTGGCCATGTTTGTGGCGCCGAACTTTGGGGCAATGGGACGATTTGACCTAGAACCGAACGAAGGGTTCTGCACCATGATGCCAGACTCAAACGGCAGTTCTCCAAAGAATGTATTCGTCATCGGTTTTGCTTTACCATACCTAATTATAGTGTTTTGTTACGCCAGAATATGGTGGGTCGTGAAAACTGCTAAGAAAGTCCAGAATAATAGTCCTCGAGCTACACAACCTACGCAATTACCTCTAACACAAACTCAAGCAGATAAAATAAAAGAAGAGAACACTGTCACGAGCTGCGATCCTTCTAGTCCTGATAGCATTTATAGTACTTCTGACAATGACAAAGAACCGACTCCCGCAGATACATCTGCCCCTCAGTCTCCTAGAGAAGATAATGTTTTAATAAAATACTTCAAAGCTCCGTTCAGACATACAAGAAAATTGGTCCGACGAAAAGTTCCTTCAAGCAGAGACAAAAGGCTATGTGCCATGATTGTCGTAATCATGATATCTCATTGCTTTTCTCATGTTCCTGTAATGGTGACGAGACTTGCATACAAGGAGTTTAAGACAAAGCCTGTATTGAATGTATTCTCTCATCTATTGCTGTTTTCAGGCACGTGTATTAATCCCATCATATATGTGTTGATGTCAAAAGAATATCGTCAGGCATACAAGAGTCTCTTCGAGTCTATCATAAAAAAGTTTCGACACTCAAATTAAGTCATTCACAGTGATCCTTTGGGCTTTGTTGATATTAAAAGATGTCGAGATTTTTCGAAAGTTATCCGAAGCCTCTAGAAGTTTAAGCAACACACTACAACAGCAACTAAATGATTACAACGCTGAAAATTTTATCGAGAAAGATTTTCTAATTTTTCATCAAAGTGTGCTGTTGTCTTGTAATTTTTGCTGAGATAAAGAGCAATACGGTGGACTTATTACTTTTCAGTTAAAAAGAGGAAATTATCACTGGCAAACGACCAGAAGAATAAATCAAGTTGAATACATATATACACCAGGTGGTGGTTGTAGCATAGCAAATGATGCAAAAAAGTAGGAGCATATGGACATCATACATAGTCAACAACATATATACATAATCAAGGAGAAAGTTCGAAAATCGCAGTCACGATAGATACGAAAAGGCGGAAACTCCGAACATTGTAAGAGTAGATCGAATGATTTAATCAAATTTACCCAAGAGATGTGGCTGAGCTTCCATAAAGAGGAAGACCGAAGAGAAATCATAAATTCATAGCAACAACATCTAAGGTGAAGGCCGAATAACAAATAATTGTTGTCAAAACAAATGTATACATTGTTTGTAATATTATGTATATTATACCCTTCCCATCTGCTTATAGAGGCATCCATAAAACTAGTCTTTGTTTACCTGATTTTATATCCTCTGTTCACGGCAATGAACATTAATTAGTAGTTTCGAACATCTGACTCGCCCTTGTTACTGTCGACGGCTTGGTTGTATTGGAATTATACGATGACTAGCTTTCTGCCAGCGGCATCACTCGTGGGGTGATCGGCGGCGGCGACCTCTCGCGGCGGGCCTTGGTTCAGGCCATGGTCCGCAGCGAGGAGGAGTGGCAGGCGGTCGCCTCCTTCTGCGAGGCAGTAATGCTCGTAAAGGAGGAGGCTGACCGCATAAGGCAAAGGCAACGGCGCACTCGCCGTAGCCGTCGCCGCCGCGATCCTGCCGATATTCGGCCACCGTAGACACTGGCTTGCGGACGGTGAGCAATGGGTAGCTCGCCGTCCGGTCGTCTGGTAGCAGTCCAGACCGAGCCCAAGTCGTCGACGGCGCGCTCCGTTCCCGCGCGCCTCAAGGAGTTGTCAGCACATCGTAGGGGCCCAACAGGGTCGAAGCCTCCCGGAACTGAGGGTTGGTGCGAAAGCGTTACACCGGGGCTCTGGGAATAAGGCAAGGAAGGCACGGGGTAGGTTCTTTAGTCAGTAAGAGTCTGACACTGTTTCCCGCTCCGCCCAAGAGTGCCAGCGGCATCACGAGCCAGTAAGCAGGTTTTCCATACAAACTTTTGACCCCCGTTTGATCCCCTTAGGGGGTGAAATTCGGGAAATCCTTTCTTAGTGCTTGCTTACACCATGCAAGGAAGCCTAGTGTAAAATTTCACGTTCCTAGACCCAGTAGTTTCGGCTGTGCGTTGATATGTCAGTCAGTCAGTTTCTCCTTTTATATAATTATATAGATGGCAAGATCCTAGACAGCATGTTATTATTTCTATAGATGTTGGGTAGGACGTTGATACAGTAGCACTAGATGCTATTACTACCATAATAAACGATGCGGAGAAATGTGTAGATGACAGTTGTTATATTAGTAAAAGACTTTTATTTATTTTCTAGTTATAGTCTCTATGTAATAATAGATTTTTTTTTGTAAATATTTACCTACCTAAACAGTGTGTAGCAACTGTTGAATAAATGTTTATATTAAGTATTCAAATGTTTATTTATTATACAACTAGCGCAATGTTGATATTAAATATATTGCATTATCCCTTCCTCTTGAATTACTCTATCTATTAAAAAAACCGCATTAAAATCCGTTGCGTAGTAGTTGCATACATAGGGAAGAAGCGACTTTGTTTTATACTATGTAATGATTTCTTGTACAAAAAAAATAACATATATTGAAAGGAAAACTGTTCTACGTATTATTTTCCTGTTGATGTTGTGTTCTATGTACAATTCAAAATATTTTATATCCATCGCCATAAACTCAAATATCGACTTTAGTTTTGTGTACCGTAAGTTGATCTTTATGTGACCATCTGCATTAAAAAAAGCTTTAATGAAAGTATGAGTTGCAATGGAAAATGAACTTTGTCTAGTTAGACATAGAGCTAAGAATAGGGCTTTTCTAGAGAGGAGGCCTGAGTACCAGCACTGGTAACTATCATAGAGCTGATGCTATGCTATTTAAAAATACACCCATTTACATTTAAAAAAAACCAACACAATAAATAAAATGGAAACTGAATAAATATAAAATCACAATTAAATCGAATCAAATCATAAATAAATAAAACATTTCACTAAATTAAAATTAAAATAAAAACAAATCATATAATCAAAATAAAAGTCAATAAATTACAATTATACAATAAAATAATAGATTAATTAAATTAAATTATACATAAATTTTAAACAAAACAAATTAGGAATACTATAAAAAATACTATGATTAAATACTATACTAAATATATGCTATGCTAGACATAGGTCAAGTTTCCATATTACCACTAATAGTCCAAGATCCCAGAGTAATCTGACATCATTTGTTTTCATATGGATGAAACCGATGATGAAACCTTAGGTTCTCAGTAGCGTCTCATGTGCTTTTAATACCTGTGTAGTTGTAGAGCTCCCCCTTAGGGCCCCTGGGTAGATACCAGGTTGAAAAGGGAAGTAAAAATAACAGTTATTTAATTTACAGTAGCGCCATCTATGGAGTCACATGAGAACTAATCCTGCATCGCGCAATCAAAGTTCTCCGCGCGATTGAGACATATAGAACTGCTTATAATGTCAATCAACTAAATCAACTATTGGGCAGTAGCCCACCAGACGTAACAACTGTCTGGTGGGAGGATCCTCCATTTTCAAAGGAGGTAGGAGGCCGTCAACGGCGCTCTCGCTGCAGCCGCTGGGATTCCGAACCCGATTTCCGGCCAACGTAGACACAGGCTTGCGGACGGTGAGCAAAAGGTGGGCCGTCCTGTCGTCTGGTAACAGTTAGTATAGTTTATAGGTACTAGGACTCATTTAAAACAGTGACCTCGAGTTTATGTCGTTTTTTGTCGTTCTTACCCTAACGATGGACTTCTGGAAATGAAATGAAAAGTGTTTTTTAATTCGTTTAATTGAAATAAATAATTTCCACTGTTTCTTGAATTTGCGCTGACAAAGACTATGGCAAACTTAAGGAAAGAGTTTTTTTTAGGAAAAACCGAAACCCTTTTAAGATCACATTGATGTCCGTCTGTCTGTTAACACACTTTATCTTTCTATCTATCGAGTTGAAATTTAAACCATATTATCAAGTCTGCGGACCCTTAAAGCTGAAATGAAACTTCTAAGTTGATGGAAAAAATAAAGTAGTTTTTTGGAAGAGAAGTTGTCTGTATGTTAAGTCCCTTTATCTCTGGAACGCGTGGAGGTATCAAACTAAAATTTGAACCGTATACTCAAATTTTCGGTCCCTTATTATAAAATCAAATTTCTAAGTTTACAAAAAAAAAATATGACAGTTTACTCGCAAAATGTGCATATTTCGACACTCTCAAAGGAAACAAAATTCATAGAAGAAAAATCCGGTTTGTGAAGTTTAGCGGTCTCATAGTTTAAGTGTAGGAAAAAATCTGAAAACTATAAATTTGCAATTATGCCACGAAAAAAAAAACGTGATTCCGAAAAATTATCGTAACTCAACTCAAGATATTACCCATATAATAAGGAATAAAGCTATATTTTCTAAACTTAACGACCTTAATATACACCAAAATAATAACTACAGCTGGGGATCGAACTTGCAACAAATGTCGTTCATTACCAACATTTTAGAATTTTGCTCACCACCTCCACTTCCAGGTGGTAAACAATATTCTAACGCTTGGCGCTATTAGCTACAGCTAATCATTTACAGCCTTTATGTTGGCCAGACCTAAAAAGAGTATGTATGCAAAATTTGATCAGGATCGGTTCAGTAGTTTTTGCGTCAACTGTATTTATATACAGTATAGCATAACTGCATAGCATAGCTGAACAATTTTACTGTTTATTCATCATTTTGTTAAAATTATATTATTATATCATGTTGTAATTAATAATTGCAATAATAATAACTTAAATTCTTAAAACTACAGAATAATTTGACGCATGAGGAAAACGTTTACATGTTGTTATGATATTCAAAAGCTTTTAATGACTAATACACTAATAAGTCCTCTAAACAGAACAGTGACAAGTCTATTTTGATTGAGGACAGACCGCTAGGTCAATACAATTGAAAAACTGACAAATATGGATCCAAAACTTTAATTATTAAAATGTAATTCAAATTACTAGATTCAAAATTTACGCAAGACTACCGGAAGTCGCGTAACAAACGCTTTAGTGTATCTCATTTGTAAACTAAGATTTTGTCAAGAAAATTTAATCAATTTGAAAAATGGCTGTATGTAATTATACCAATTATCGAAATCTAAAAGCAATGGCGTCGGAATATAAAACAGAGTTCAAGCCAGGCGAGGAACTGACGAGTGAGGATTTGTTCCCGTGCTACCCAGAAGCACTGCTTCAGTTTGCTTCTGCGTGCTGTGTGGTCTTCATGCTCATCGGCATCCCTGGAAACCTTACTACTATTGTTGCACTTGCTAGATGCAAAAAGGTCAGTATTTGATTTTACTTATTTTTGGATTCAAAAGTGACAACAGACTTTACAGTGATTACGTAAAAATACTTAAACTATTGAACATTAGGTACCTTTTTGTACCTACCCCTGTTTTCTGTTACTTGGTCGGCGCAACACGTTCAATGCAACATGATCAACCACGACCACTCTATCAAGAGTGAACGACTAAGGAGCCTCGTCCTTCCTAAGCAAAAAATGCGTGGAAGTTGTGAGGAATTATATATTCCTCACAACTTCCACGCATTTTTTGTATATTCGTTACTAGTGACTTCGCCCGCGTAATAGTAAAAATTTGTGCCTATGTCATTCAATTGTAAAATGGCATTTTACTGAAGCAAAAAAACCGGTTTTAAAAACCGATCCAGTAAAGTCGTTAAAAAATAAAAGATGTGAGTAATATGCGTTTCATTCTTCCTTCTTTACACCAACATAAACGATTCCCTTTCATTTTTGTCTTCAGTCTGACTGTTCACTGCATATCGAGTAAAAAAAAAACTTTGATGACGACATTACTTATCCTCTGGTTTCGCATTAGGATATATATTATTGTGTATTCTATTTATAACATTGTGTGGGGTGCATATGGGGCCCCACCACGATCTTCGGGGCCCAAGTCAACCTCCCCTGCAAGTTGGGGCACCTGCCGATCAGCAGACGAGGCTCTGGCGCTGGCTTTCCCTTTTAGGGTTGGGAGGTCAGACGGCAGTCGCTCCCGCAAAGGCCAAAAACAGCCAATCAACATGGAGAGTATTAGAAAGTTTATTGCCACGGATAGGGCGCCGCCGCAAAACGGCGCGCAGGAGATTCGCCCGACTCCTGTGGCAAGTGGGCGAGGGCTACCGTGTCTGGGGCGAACACGGATAAAGACGCGAGCCCCAACCCGGAAGCTCCGCTTCGCCAGCCTGAACATTGGCACGCTGACCGGACGCGCGAGAGAGTTAGCCGATGTACTGCTTAGGCGAAGGGTGGCCGTGGCATTCCTGCAGGAGACTCGGTGGAAAGGCCGCAGATCCCGGCTCATCGGGAACGGCTACAAGCTGATCTACACGGGTGCAGCCGGTGGGGAGAACGGGGTGGCCGTTGTACTCTCCGAGGAGTTTCACGACGCAGTCCTGGAGGTGAAACGCTTCAGTGATCGGCTTATGGTCGTAGGTGTGCTTATCGATGGGGTTATAACCCACTTGATAAGTGCCTACGCGCCTCAGGTCGGTTGCAGCGACGCTGAAAAGGCTGCGTTCTGGGATCAACTCGGTGAGGTGCTTCGTGGCATCCCGTTGTCGCAGGGAATCGTTTTGGGTGGTGATCTGAACGGTCATGTGGGTGACAGGTGCAAGGACTTTGAGCATGTTCACGGTGGCTTTGGATACGGTAGCCGTAACGCTGAAGGTGAGACTATCCTTCAAACGTGTGCGGCTGCCGGCCTTGCCATCGTGAACACGTATTTCAAAAAGAAATCCGAACACCTGATTACCTACAGGAGCGGGAGGTACGCTACCCAAATCGATTTCTTACTCACACGGAGGCACCACATCAGTAAGGTAGCCAACTGCAAGGTCATACCCGGTGAGAGTCTCACTGCACAACACCGTCTCCTTGTCATGGACTTGCGCGTCAAGCCTGGGGCCAAGGTTGTTGAGCGCCAACAACGCCGAATACGGTGGTGGCGACTGAATGAAGCCACGTCCCAGTCGTTCGCGTCGGCCATCGGCGATAAGTGCGATGGAACCGATGGCGAACCTGTGCAAAGCCACTGGGACAGGATTCAGGTTGCCATCACTGGGGCGGCAAAGTCGGTGCTCGGCTTGTCCAGGGGCGGCCGCAAGTGTGACAAGGAGACTTGGTGGTGGGATGACACAGTCCAGAGGGAGATCAGAGAGAAGAAAGCCCTCTTCAAAACGTGGCAAGCTTCCAAATCTCCCGAAGACCGCGACGCATACAGAACCGCAAAACGTGCCGCCAAGAGGGCCGTAGCCAGAGCCAGACGAGACCACTTACAGCCACTTTATGATAAGTTGGAATCGTCTGAGGGGCAAAAGCTCATTTATAAGTTGGCACGATCCAGGGTCAAAGCGGCTCTGGATATCTCTAAGTGCCGCTGTGTAAGAGACCCTGACGGCAATCTGTTATGCGAGGACCTCGCGGTGAAGGAGAGATGGCGCTCGTACTTCCACGAGCTGCTGAACAAGCAGCACAAAGAGGTGCTGTCTCCGGTTCTCCCTCCAAATCAGGGACTTGTGCCCCCGGTTACGCCTGAAGAAGTGCATGCGGCTCTTCGCCGCATGAAGAACCGGAAAGCTGTCGGTGCCGATGGAGTCCCCATTGAAGCCTGGAAGGCGATGGGTCCTCGTGGTGTGGGCATCTTAACCCACCTATTTAACCGCATGCTCCTCACCGGAAGGATCCCGAGTCAATGGAGACTGAGTATTATCACTCCAGTCTTCAAAGGCAAGGGATCGGTGCAGGAGTGTGGCGACTACCGTGGGATTAAGGTTATGTCCCACACCATGAAGCTCTTCGAGCGGGTGATTGACTCTCGGATCCGACAGGAGTGCACCGTCTCGGGATGTCAATATGGGTTTCGACCAGGCCATGGCGCCATGGATCCCATCTTTGCCCTAAGGGTTACCATGGAGGGATACAGATCGAAGAATACGCCTCTGCATCTCTTGTTCCTAGACATGCAGAAAGCCTTCGACTGTGTCCCCCGTGATGTGATCTGGTGGGCGCTGAGATCTAAAGGAGTGCCCGAGACCTATGTTGACATCGTCCGAGATATGTACCGAGACTCCGGTTCTGTGGTTCGGACCGCTGTTGGCGATACGAAACCCTTCCCCATCACCGTCGGAGTTCATCAGGGCTCTGTCCTTAGTCCGTTTCTGTTCAGCGTGGTGCTTGACGTGCTGTCCTCCACCATCAGGGACTTACATGAGCAGCCGCCATGGCTGCTCATGTATGCAGACGACATCGCGCTGGCGGACTCGGACAGTGGGCGCTTGGTTCAACGTGTGGCAGCGTGGAAGGAATCGCTGGAGAACGGCGGTCTGAAGATTAATGCGGCGAAGACCGAGTACTTGGCCTGTAACACAACTAACGCTGCTCCTGTTCGCATTGGCGAAGACACAGTTGAGCGCTCGGAACAGGTCAAGTACTTGGGATCGGTGCTCCACGAGTCCGGGGAAGTCGATTGCGACGTCGAGTCACGTATCTCGGCGGCCTGGGCGAAGTGGCGTGAGGTGGCGGGGGTTATCTGTGACCCCAAAATGCCGGTTAGGCTCAAAGGACAGGTCTATAAGACCATCATTAGGCCTGTCCTTTTGTATGGCAGTGAAGCGTGGCCTGTACTTGAGCGACATAAGCAAAGCCTGCGTGTCACGGAAATGAATATGCTGCGCTGGATGTCTGGAGTTTCGCGGAAAGACCGCATTAAGAACTCCCGCATCCGGGGCAGCCTTCAGGTCCGTGACATAGCGGATAAACTGCAGGAGGGTCGCTTACGCTGGTATGGCCACGTTTTACGAAAACCGGCAGACTACGTGGGTAACAGATGCCTCGCCATGCCGCCTCCGCCGGGACCCGGTAAACGAGGTAGGCCTAAGAGGCGTTGGATCGACGTCGTAAGGGACGATATGCGTGCAAATGGGCTTAAGGCAGAGGACGCAAAAGACCGAGCGAAGTGGAGACGACTAGGAAGGAAAGCGGACCCCGGGCACCGAGGTGAAAGCCAAGGTAGCAACCGGGACATACGCTAGGCTGATGATGATGATTCTATTTATAACATTGTTTTGAAGTTATCATTGTCAATGATGACGTATTACCTTGGCTAAACAAATATGGTGCATGAACTATTGAATTATTATTGTAAGAATTGGCGCTGATGTAGTCCTATTTATAAAATTCTTGCAACAAGTCTAACATATTTTGTTTTAAATTTATATAAACTATTGTTTGATGGTAAGCAGTGATGCATTCGTTTATGATGAGGCGCACTAGTTTATTATGAACCTATTCAGTCTAGCCTTGAAAATACCTAAATTATAACATATTTGCCTTTTGCAGGTTCGGAATGCGACGGCTATATTCATAATTAATCTGCACATCAGCAACTTGATCTTCAACTGTTCCATTCTGCCGAGAACCGCAGCGATCTTTGCGAATAGGTTCTGGTCCCATGGCTGGTTCATGTGCCAGGCGTATCCTTACGTCAAGTACGTGCTGAACTGCACCTCCATCTTCACTGTGCTAGCCATCACTCTCAACAGATATGTCATCGTCTGTCATCCACTTCTGTACCCTAAGTAAGTGATTGTATCCATATCAGTTCGGATTGGAATTACTTTTTGTATTTTTACTATATTAAAACAAACACAAAATAATAATTAACTGTTCTGTACTAAATAAACTATATATTTTCCAGGTTGTACAAAAGAAGAAACATATCAATTAGTATACTGATGATCTGGACTTCAGCCTTAGCCATATTTATGGTACCTATTTTTGGGGTGTGGGGCCAATACAACCTAGAACCCAGCGGAGGATTCTGCACCATGGTACCAGACTCGAATCACAGGTCGCCCAAAAAATTTTTGTTGGTTTTGGCTTTTGTAGGCCCGTACCTGATTATAATCTTATGTTACGCCCGAATATGGTACGTTGTAAAAACTGCAAAGAAAATTCAGGGTAAAAATCCTCAACTGGCACGGCCCACGCTCTTGCCACTATCACAAACACATCCAGATATGACAGCTGACAACAACACAATTACTAGCTACAGTCCTTCAAGCCCTCGAAGTTTCAGTAGTGATAGTGACAAAACACCGACCAGCAATGACACGTCTGCTCCCCAGTCTCCTAAAGAAGAGATAGCTGTAGGAAAATACTTCAAGGCTCCGTTTAGACTTACAAGGAAACTGGTCAGGCGAAGAGTCCCTACGAGAAGAGACAAGAAGCTTTGTGCCATGATTGTTGCAATCATGATATCTTTCTGCATTTCTCATCTTCCTGTAATGGCGACGAGACTTGCCTACAAAGACTATAAGTCCAAACCAATAGCCAATGTGTTGGCCCATCTGCTGGAGTATTCCGGCACGTGTATCAACCCAATAATCTATGTGTTGATGTCAAAGGAATACCGTCAGGCTTACAAAAGCCTGTTCGAGGCTGTATTGAGTAAGTTTCAGACTTTCAAATTAAAGTGTTCTCGATGAACTTTTGGACTTCACTTGGTTTTGCATTCAAACTTTGTTTTTCCGACACAACTTGAAAAGTAGTTTTTTCACTGAAAATATTTGCCAATCTACCGCAACTGCTCTGAATACCATGATCCAGTACAAAACTCTGGATGCCCTAGTGATAGAAATATTTATCAGATATTTTTACTGTTAAGTTTAAAATCAAATGTCTTTCAAACAGAAAACGCCAACAAAAGAATCGACCTTTTAAGTTGTATGTACTGGATATATGGTACATATGTGTAAGCCTATATTTTTTCAACTATTGATAGACTCGCGCTTGACCACTATCTCAGCTGATGCAAAGTGACGACATAGTTGACAACTTTTGACTTATAAGATCGTCAAGTTGTAGCTATCAGGAAATATAGACCCCTTCAGGAAATTTCACTCCTTCGTTGTTGAGACACGATGCAATGTTATTATTTTAAACTAGCCGACCCGCCAAACTCCGTACTGCCTATTTTTTTTCTGCTTAAAACCATTTAAACCTTCCCTGAAGTGTCACGAATATTTCAAGACCAAAATTTGCCAAATCGGTCCAGCCGTTGTCGAGTTTTAGCAAGACTAACGAACAGCTATTCATTATTATATGTTTTTGTTTAAGCCTTTCCTGAACATTTTGGAATATTCGTGATAAATATTTCAAGACCAAAATGAACCAAGTTGGTCCAGCCGTTCTCGAGTTTCAGTGAGACTAACGAACAGCTATGAACGTTTATATATAACACTAGCGACGTGCCCCAGCTTCGCACGGGTGCAATGGTGATATTAAATATATTATGCATGTATTATACATATAAACCTTCCTTTTGAATCACTCTGTCTATTAAAAAAAAACCGCATCATAATCCGTTGAGTAGTTTTCAAAATCTATGCATACATATAGACAGGGACTTTATTTATACTATGTAATGATAAGATGATTATGTAGATCAACTTATTTTTTCTTCTCTTTAGTTTTATATAAAGATCATTTTGATCAAACAATAAAATAATTGTTAAAGAGGAAAAAATAAGTATTGGCTAAACATTTTATTGTAAGTAAAAGAAAATTATTATTGATAAGAGTGTACAAAACAATAATTATTAATATTGTAATTATGTATATTATTACGTAACGGTTTCCTGTTACTTAACTTTTGTTTATTGATCTCATTATAACAATATTTAAACAACGGTTAATAAGAACGCTTTGGAAACAATGTAAATGAACAACATAATTAATAAATGTTTTCTATTTTTATTTGTCAGAAAAATTTTCAATATTTTCCTTTATACTTTTGATATACAATATGTGCTATTTAGTTTGCAGTTTTATTTCAATCTATACAATAGTTTTCCAACATAACAAATGACTTTTACTAAAAGACCAATCCTGAAATTGCTGAAAAAAAAATTAGCTAATTTAGTACGACGAGTACGAGTTTTGACCAGGTCTGCGAACATAAATGTAAGTACTGAGTATCTCAGACAAATCTGCATGGTTCTTATGTGATTTGACCAATACATATTTTCTGTATGGACTTTAAAAGAGACTTTGACCTCTGAGTTTGTTTCGGTGTTTCTTCTCAGGTCCGCTAGGAAACACCGGACTCATCTAGCATAAAAAAAAAATGACGTGTAAAAGTGTTTTTTAAACCTACTTGCAAAATAAAGATCATTTATCATTTATCACTGACAAGCACATTTATGTTATGTTAGTCATACGGCCATTATGATGTTTTCGCCGTCCGACCGTCCGGACCGAACTCAAGACTGTTGTCGACGGAGCATATTGTTCCACGTGCGTCTCAAGCAGTTGTCAGCAAACCGTAGTGCTCAGCAGGATTGAACCCGACTGGGGCCAAAGGCCTGCTTCTGAAAGGAAGAGTCGGCCTTTGTATGAAAGGCAACCAAGTAAAAGAATGGGTTTTTATTCAGTAAAAGTCTGACACTATCTCCCGCAATGCCTAAAGACGGGAAATGAAAGACTACGAAAAAAAACCAATTACATAATGTAAAGATGATTTTACTACTAAAATAACGTACCTACTTATACGATTGGCACACACCGTATATTCGTTACTAATATTATTTAGAATCATTTTTTTAAATTTAATATAAATTTCCTTTCACACGGAAAAGTAAAAAAACACTTTCACTTCTCACTGCTTCGCCACGATTTACGCAGAAGTTGAGCGCCTTGATGGCGTTTAGCGTTTTCCGAGTTCAGTTCCTGTGCGGAACAAATGTTCATGTGCACTACAGATAGTTTTACGGGGTCTGGGTATCTTAATGTATTAGAGTTTACACATTTATAAAATCTCCCACGATTTTTATACCCGTATTTATATACAAGTAAAACTAATTTCCTACTTGAATTAAAATAACTACTTAAGCAACCACTTGTATTCTAAATTAAGAAAAAAAAATTGTGAATGAAGATTTCTAACCTCAAGTAATGACCTAATAAGAAATTAATAAAAAAAAATAATAATAATAGTTTATTGACCATAAGTTTAGGTTACAGTACACCGGTAATACATATTTCCATAGTAGGTACATAGTATAGGGCACACTCGGTTACGTTCAACTACAACAAGTTAGAACTTATGTAGGTATAACAAATAGCAAGGGGATTACAGGAACAGTTAAATTACATTACATTACAGTTAAATTACAATAATGCTATCACAAGTAAAGCAATGGTTCACATAATTGATAAAATATTTATATTAATGCCCAATGACGGTATACAGAGAAAAGTTCTTTACCTCCCGTGCTAGTCAAAGACTGTGTTACGGCAAGGTAAGATTCTCGCTCATTGAATAGTAGACATAATGTAAACATATTAAGACACTTTTTACCAAATACATTTGTTTTGCTGTGAATCATAGATTGCGATAACGAGTTACAAGCATAGTATAAAGAGAAGGGAAGTAGGTTATCTTCATACAAACGCACCGCGCGCGGCTTGTATGTGTGCGCCATAGTATCTACGCGTCGACGCACGCACACTGTAACAAAATCTCGAACCGTTTCTCAGTGCGCCAGTCGGGGCTAACACTATACGAGTTTCGCGCGTCACTGTTTTTCGGCACCGCTAAATCAAAACAAAATGTCTGATAATCGCAGGAGAACGTATTGCTGTGTGTTTGGGTGTCTTAACAATTCATCGATTCTAGAATTGTCTCTGTTCAGATTACCTATTGAACAAAAAAGGTAAGCTAGTCACTCATTCTAGCATAATAATATAATTTTGAGATACCTACTTACTTTTTTTTTGTATTAGTTTTCTATCACACAGAGGAAGTAGGTAGGTAGGCTTAATTTCTACTTTTGATCTGTCAATTGATTTGCTGCTATTGCTTTGTTTACGTTTGGTTATGCCGATTTCTCAGTTACCTACTTTAGTTTTTCACCTACTTTCAGTTAGAAAATTGTAATTCAAAATAAATAATTGACTAATTGTAAATCAGATATACATATAAAGCAAAGTTCGAATTATAACAACAAATTCGATTACAGTCTAAGAGATAGGCGTTAGTTTTTAATGTTGTTTTAGTGTTTCTTTTAATTATAATATTTTAGTCACTTTATTCATTTTTAGGGTTCCGTACCTCAAAAGGAAAAAACGGAGCCCTTATTTATTTATTTATTCAGATAGGATCAGTTCGTTGTCCCTTCGTCTATCTGTATGTCTGTCTGTTAAGACCCTTTATCTCGAAAATGCGTGATGTATCTAGTTGAAATTAAAACCATAGATAGTCCCTTCAAGATGTGAAAAAACGGAACTTTTAAGTTAACGAATAAAACAGACACGGCTGTTTATATCGCAAAAAAAAACGTATTTTTCTATACCAGTTTTTTATTTTTATTATATAAGTAAAAAATACTACTTCTCGACCCTTGCCAATTTATAGGCACCGAATTAAAATTTTGCTAAAAGTGACAACCCTAAGACAGTAGGCAATTATATCGCGGATTGGGCCGGAGATAGCCTACTGCCCTTCTCTTTATACTATGTTACAAGCCTAGCGTAAACAAGTAGTATACGCAAAGGAATCAGACAACGCAACTACAAACGTTATTTCAATGTAAACAAAGTTTTTTCACAAACAATTTTTGTTTAGAATTTGACAAGCGTGTTAAAATAAAATAATAAAAAGGTGTTTCTAAAACTAAAATTATAAAATTAAAAGTAAAAGCATAACTAAAATTGTAACTAACCTTTTTTTTTTTTTTTGTACTTCTTTCCCTTCTCTTTCATATATTATTATATACATATATATACATTCATATATATATATATATATCGTTTAAAAATAACACTATAATGATATGTAATGCATTTGGTACTCATATTTATTTCGTATAGAAATACGTTACAAGTCCCAATGTCAAACGTATTACTACATATATGCTAACGTACATGCTAACGTATACGTATTTACTGTACGTGTGTATATGTTTATATTTATAATTCAAATAGTGTTCGAATACTTATCTTCAACTTTATTATATATATTATAATATCATATATATATATACATATATACCTTTATATATAAAATATTTTATATTGTTTACATAAACCTATTAGTAATCATAGATATTCAATAAAATATATATTTATAAATAAATAATTAATGACATATTTGTAAAAGTTTTTCAGTCTGTTCATAATCCAGGTTACTCAGAAACTCATCCAGAGCCCTTCTACACACGAATCTTGTCAAATCTTTAAGAGGTTTAATTTTACTTATGCGATTGTACAATAGAGGAGCCAAGAAATAAGAGAAACAATGTGCAAAAGTGGTCTTGCATGCTGGGACGTCATATACCTCATGCACTCTTCTGAGAGATTTAGATATAGGTTTCTCATAGAAATGTTGTCTCAGGACTATTTTTTTTATAAATAATTGGCGAATATTTAGAACTTCAAACTCTTTGTACAACGCAGTTGTAGGATATCTGAATTTTTTAAACAAAATCACTTTCAAAATACATCTATGGGCCCTTTCTATTTTTATAAGAGTACTTTTTCTAGCACCACCCCAAGCAGAGATACCATAGGTTACTATCGATTGGCACAAACCAAAATAGACAGTTTTGTTCGTAGCTTTGTCTTTCAAGTTTCTTATTTTTTTAAAAATCGGTATTAATTTACGAATGCGAGATTTTAGATTTTGAATATGATGTTTCCAATTTAAGTTTTCATCGATCTCAACTCCAAGGTATTTTATACTTTTACTAGGAGACAAGACAGGGCACACGCAAATACTCGCAGCAGAACAATTAGAAGAATGAGCTTTTAAATTAAAGTCGGCAGGTAGCAAATTATTTCTTATACTAAATGTTATTAATTTGGTTTTTTTAAGATTTAATGTAAGGAGATTGTAATCAAGCCATTCAATTATATTTTTAAGACCAACCTCGGCTGACGATTTGACACCACTCCATGTTTTTTGTTGAAATAAGATTACAGTATCGTCAGCAAAAGTGATCACTTTTGAATCGGGTAGTTCAATGTTGCAAAGGTTATTTACATAAATCAAGAATAATGTTGGTCCAAGTACTGAGCCTTGCGGCACACCGAAACCAATATTAAGCTTAGCGCTAAGGTTATTACCAATTTTTACAGCTTGTGTCCTATTAGTGAGATAGTTTTTAAAAAGATCAAGTGGTACACCTCGAATACCCATAGCCTCCAACTTGCAAATTAGCAGAGGGATTGAGACAGTATCAAAGGCTTTGGCTAAATCTAGGAACACACCAACACATTTATTCTTGTGGTCGAGATTACTAGCTACATTGGTAACTAGATGTTCAACTGCATCTGTTGTTGATTTGTTCCTTCTAAAACCAAATTGATTATTAGAAAGAACACTGTTTTTCTCCATATAATTAACAAGCCTTACGTTTATTAGCTTCTCCAGGATTTTAGCCATAGTAGGTAGAAGTGATATTGGACGATAATTAGCGATACTGTCTCTTTCCCCCGACTTGAAAACTGGTATAACAATTGAGTGCTTTAACACATTAGGAAACTTTCCACACGTGAAACATAAGTTGAATATGTGTGTCAAAGGTTTACTGAGAAGGTTTACAGTTCTTTTTAAGAACATAGAAGATATTCCATCCCAGCCTGTAGAATTGGTACTTTTTAAGGACATAATAATTTTATAAACTTCTGTTTCATCAGTTTCCAATAACACAAAAGAGTTCATCGGGCTGTGGTTACATTTGAACTTTTTCACAAGATCATTTTCTGTAAGTTTTAACTTTTGTAAGATGTCAGTTGATAGTTTGGATGCCATATTAGTAAAAAAATCATTTACAAAATCGACTGATTCTTGAGGAGTTGATTTTATTTTTAATAATTCCCAAGGCCCTTGGGATTTTTCAGAATTATCTAAATTACATACACGCTTTATGACCTTCCAGGTTTTTTTAATATCACTCTTGACAGCATTTAAATCGGCTTTATCGTGCTCATTTTTCAGATTATGGAGGATACTGTTACAATGATTTCTGTAACGCCTGTAGGTAAGCTCCAGATCTTTATCATTAGGTGACTTTTTATGCCTTCTGTGCAACGTATCTCTGAACCTAATGCAACGCAATAGACCAGGTGTTACCCATGGTTGAAAAGTCTGTCGCCTGTTGGGCACGGTAACGTGGTAACTACTTTTTTGTCTAATTTCAGATAAAGTTTCGATGAGTAATTCAGTCGCTTTATTGGGATCTTGCAAAGTTGTTATCATAGTCCAATCAAAGTCCTTCACAAGTTTAAAGGCTTTCTCATAATTTAGTTGTAGCAGTGTCTTTTCTGGTGTTCTATATTTACTTTTTTGTGTTAAAGGAATAATACAATATATACTACTGTGGTCAGTAACTGATGATTCACAGACTATTGTCAGCATTTTAGAATTAGGCTTTGCGAAACAGTGATCAATACATTTATTGAAACGTGTAGGAAATTGATGGCTAGGTAGTAGACCGTACGTGGCAAGAAGATTCAAGTACTCATCGGATTTTGGGTCAGTAGTATTGCAACTCACGTCAACATTTAAGTCCCCGGTTTACTAAATTACTTAACAACAAGTAATTACTTGTTGTTAGTGTGGGGGTAACGTTTTTTTACTCACTTTAATCGGATAATAAACCCTCCGGGAAATCAGAAAGCCTTTACAAGCCTAGAAGGAACACAAACTAGGCATTTTAAAAAACACGCTGGATAATTTTCGTTCCGTCGTTTTATTGTTCATGGTTGTTAAGACCGGCAGCAGAAAGGCGTCGCAAAGTGCTTGTCTCAGTTCGTTAGATGTTCATTAGCGTTCTGTGAGACAATGGCGCGGCGTAGTGTTCATTTGCCCACCACCCCCACTACTACGCGGAGTGCGGTACGCCACTACGACGTCCCGATTCGCCACTTCTTTTAATGACTCAGCCATTTTGTTTACATGATAATGTCTGTTAAATTGCTGTGATATAAAGGACTATTGTTTTCTGTGAGGCAATGTGTAAATAATACATACGCAATAGCAACATGCTGTGATATTAAAATACTGTTATTTTCTATGAGGAAATAAGTAATTACCCATAAGCTGCGGAGGAAGGAAGAAAAACAGTTAATATGAGTAATAGGCAATGTCGGTAAAGAGTTTCCTTCCTGCAAACTATTGAGTAATAGACAGAGATTACAATAGAAAAGTACTCCAAATTAGGGCATAGAACCGTAAAATCGCAATGAATTAGTAAATGATATGACAGGATAACGCTCTTTAATTTTCCCCTTAAATACCTTCAGAGAAGGACTATTGCGATGGGAAAGTGGGAGAGAATTTCAGAGACGCACTGCAGTTACAGAAAAGGAGCCATCATAGCGGCTGGAAGTGTGTCGTAAAGTACGAAGAAGAAGAGAAGTAGTAGTGCGACTCTTTAAGACAAAGTTCTTAAAGAGTTCAGGTACTGAGGCGCATTGAGAATGTGCAGAATAGTATAGAGAAGGGATAAAATATGGATATCTCACCAATACCGAATCGGAAGTCACCTTAATCTGTTTCGAAACTTAGACACGTGATCATATTTACGAAGACAAAAGAAAGTGGATGCACAAATTCTACAGTCGTTCGAGTTTGTTTAGGACTACATCCTTAGCATCTTGAAATCAGACATCCACATAATCTATGAGCGGTAAAAGAAGAGATTGCGCAAGATTACCCTTAGTGTGAAATGATAAGAATTTTCGGAGACGTTTAAGAGACTGAAAATAATAAAAGACCGTCCTACTTACTATCATCAGCAATATGAACTTCCCATGAGAGGTTAGTAGCTATATAGACGCCAAAAACGTTAAGGTGTCTCTAACACTTTTTACAAAAGCAGAAACCAAAGATAGGCAAATAAAATTATTATAAATTAAGCTACACAAATGTCTATAAAATAAATATTATAATTATAAAACTTACACTTACCACATGTCTAAATAATATTATTGTATTTTCCTTTAAAAATGTTATAATATATTGAGTAAAAGTTACCGCGAAGCGCATTGATAACATTATTTACTTCTCCAGTAAGTTCCACAAACATTATAAGCTACTGAGGTCAAATTAGTTGCAAGCAATATGAAACCGAAAATGCGTGTGTACAGACGAATAAATGTGAATAAATATCACTTCATCTTCCTGTCCTTGTCCCGTTGTATTTGGGGTCAGTGCAACATGTTTTTTTCTACCATTCTGTCCTGTCACCCGTCACGCTATCACTAACTCCTCTTTGTTTCATATCACTTCTCACACAATCCGTCCTTATCTTCTTTGGTCTCCCTTTCCCTCTCAATCCATCCACATTTATACTCATGGCTTTTTTTGTAACATGTTTTTTATGCCTCTTTACATGGCCACACTAAGACAAACGGTTCCGAAATATCTCAGTGAATAAATATCACTTATATAGTTTAATTAGTAGTAGAAGTTTCCTGAATCCTTCGAACATAGGGGTGTGCCCCGATGTGGTCCGTATTTCACGTTCATTGGTCCCCTGCGGGTCACTGGTTGTAGTCGGAGCAGTGCATTGAGTTCAATGCTCGATTATTGCCCAAACACAGGCCAAAGAGGTCAGACAGGTGAGTCAGGTGAGAAGTTAAATGCGTAATTTATTCTAGACAAAACTCTGTTAGTAAAACTCATCTATTTTGCCTAAAATATACTTTAATTAAATCCGCTACAAAAACAAACTATGACCTTTTAGAGGTCATAGTTTGTTTTTCCAAATGTCAAAAACTTCATAAAACTATTATTAAAAGTCGGCCTAGTGTGGGTAGGCCTCGTGCAAAGATTTTGTCCTGGATGGGAATCGAAACTACAACCTCTGGCATAGCAGTCAGAGTCCACTAACTAGGTACTAGTTTCTAGTAGTTAGGCTAGGTCTGGTAACTAGACTAACAAATCAGTCAAAGAGACCAGTCCAGTGTACAAAGGGACACAACACAGACACACACAAATCCAGATTAAAATGTAACTGTCCGTTTAATGTGAAATGAATTTCCGAGACAATGATGAATAGTCAACTTTTTTATGGTGGGAATAATCATCGAACGACGAATAAAAAAAAAATGCGCCTTTGGGCAGAACGGGAGACAGTGTCAAACTTCTAGTGACTAAACAACCCACCGTTCCTTCCTGCCTTAGTTCCAGGGCCCCGGTGTTCTGCTTTCGCATAAATCGTAGGCCCCAGAAGGCTTCGAACCTGCTGGGTCCCTACAGTTGCTGTCGACTTCTGAAGCGCGCGGGAACAGTGCGCACCGTCGACGACTTGAGATACTTAAGCCACTAAGTAACTACTTGATGAACAAGCTAGTCAAATGTTCAAAGAGACAACACAACACAGACACACACAAACTCAGATTAAAATATATATGTCCGTTTAATGTGAAATGAATTTCCGAGACAATGATGAATGGTCATCGTTACCATATCCAATTTCCATTGCAAATATTTAGTTTCAATTTCGCTATCGAAACGGAACGTTAAATATGGAGGAAGTGACGTCACACGTCCGGGTTTTACACCTGGACGATTTATGGGACCTGGGTGCTGGACACGTTGTTCTTAAACTTCGGTGTTAACAGAAGCTTACACAAGTCCGTAAGAATGTAAGAACGTAAGAAAAGATTGTAGCTCAATTTTATTTAAATTTCTTTCGTCATTAGATCATTTTGCCTACCAAAAAAAAAACCTATTGAGCCCTGAGTGTACGCCGGCGTTTGCACACCTATTGTCTTTTTATTATGTCTCTAATTACGGTACTCTAAACATTAAGTTTTTAAGGGAAGCATTTTACACAATTGTGCTAGTTACTAGACTAGTTATAAACAATTTCAAATGTTTATTCTGACTACAGAGCTGCTCAATACAGAAATCAATAATTATTTTATAGATTAGAATTTCATTTACTCATTGCTACATAGTTGCAATTTTAAAAGGTTTATCATCATTTCAGCCAAAAGACGTCCCAATGTCTCATTGTTAGACATAGGCTTTCCCTAAGACCGGGCCTGTGCATCTTGCATCCATCGGATTCCAGCAATCCTGATCAGGTCATCAGTCCACCTTGTGGGAGGTCTGGTAACGCTGCGTCTTCCGGTAGGCGTCCGCCACTTTAGAGCTTAAAAAAATGGTTAAAAGGTGATATACAAATATTGTATTATTATTGTTATGCAACATAAATTCTCATTCTTTTTGGATTCCATATTTTTTCTACCAAGTTAGTACGGAAGCTTCAAAGACCTCATCATCAGCCTTTTTTAATGTTCCCACTGGTGGTACACAGGCCTCCTCTCTAGGAGAGAGAATGGGCCATAATCCACCACGCGGGCCCAGTGCGGCTTGTCACATGTCTTCGAATTTTTGGTTCTAAGACATGCCGGTTTCTTCACGATGTTTCCCTTCACCGTTTTGAGAGCAGTGGTGATGAAATTAATAAATTACACAAAGTAATGCGCCTGGCTGGGTTTGAACCCGCGACCAACAACTTGTATGTCGGGGCCTTTACCACTCGGCAACCACCGCTCTCTTCAAAGACCTAGTAGAAAATATTAAGTTTAAAACACACTAGTATCTATCCTGCAGATGCGGCCGGCCGTTTCTTTGCGCTTATCGGTCGACATCAGGAGCAGCTCTTAGAATTAATTAATTACTGCAGTATAAAGAGAAGAGTTTGAGTGTTGCCTCTTGTGAGTGAAGATAAAATATAATAACTCTCAGCAATTCTAGTGCTATTAGTCATAATATATGGTGAGTGAAAACAAAATTAGTTTTATAAAGTTAAATGTGGTTAATTGATTTGTTGACTCTGTTTGAGTTTACAGTCTTAATTTGACACGACAAATTAACAATTTAACAGTGTCATAATGACAATTTGGTTGGGCTTTCTCGGATTTATTTAAAAAAACACGCTTACCATCAATGGTATAAGGGATGATTCTCATTAGAACGTGCTGTGCCCGGGGCGGGGCCCGGACGGGGCCCGGACGGGGCACGGTTTTAATCTGTTTCATATATTTTGTATGAATCAATTTATATTACACAGTGCATTATCCGTGTCCCGTCCGGGCCCGCTCGACGCACTTCAATGCCACGTTTGTTGCACGGTTCCCTCCACGTCCCATCGTAATCAGAACATTTTTCGTGCTGCGTCCGAAAATAAATTGCATAGCACGGACGTGCCCCGGCTCGTCCACGCCCCGGCCCTGGCACGGCCCGCTCTAATGAGAATCATCCCTAAGAAGTTTAAATACTGATAGATAGATAAATTCAAATTCAGAACCTCTTGTAATTTTGAATTAAGAACGTCTTGTATCGTTGTCTAATCGAATCACATAGGTCAATGGCAAGTTCTTTTTTTATATATGGTATTCTATTTTTTTTTTATTCGAATATAATTTTCATAAGGACAGTAAGTTCGAACCGTGGACATATAAGTCGATTAAAAAAAGACAGTCTATGAATGGGCAACCGTTTAATAGATGATATCAGCCCTTCTGCTTTGGCGGCTGTCATTTGAGTACTGGTAATCAGATGCCTGAAAAACTGCCAGTCTTATCATGAGATACTGTATTACTCACTGACTGAGTTGTGGAGAAAATAAAGACAGTTGTTTTATGCATATTGTTGTTGTTTAGCAATTCTTTCAACAAAATTGGGGCTGATTATGAAGAAGGAAAATTACTTAACAGATGCAGATGAAAATAACGCTGCTATAATTCGTAAACCTGTAGCCGCGTTTAATTACAACACTGTTTACGCAAAGCCATGAAAGCGTATCTCCCCCGGGAACGCAAATGACAAACGCCCCTTATAAACTGCCGTTAAAAGATGCATAAATAATGTTTTTCGCGGAGTTGAACAAAAATTAAACTTTAACAGCATCTGTAGCCACTTAGATTGAGATTATGAGTGTAACATTTCGTGCTGAAGATGGGAACGTTATTAAAAATGTAGATTTTTCTTTGGACCTTCCCATCGCCGCTGAATTCTAAGTAGGGTGGTGAGGCGGCGGCAAACCGCACTCGATGTAACAGTCCCTTTGCCGCTCCACAAACTACGCTTGGGCTCTGAAAACCGCGGTGCTGCTGCGGTGTTACTATGTATTACAAAGATAGCATGTGTTCCATATCTTTATCCTTTCGAATAGCGTAATTAGAGACATAATAGAAAAACAATAGGTGTGCGAACGACGACACTTTGAACTCAAGAGTTTAAAGCGCCAAAATTTAAAGTAAAGTTTAATCAATGCTATAATATTAATCTTAATCAAAATGCAATTAATATTGATGCTGTCAGCTAACTTGGCCAGGATGAAACCAAAAAAAAATGGTCTTATTCGGGATTTTTTTGAGTGCAAGTGCACTCGAAAAAAATTTCAAATCTATTTAATTTGTGGTAAACAACGACGTAACATTGGTATAATTCTAGTTTTGTATCACAAGTAGACGCTATTATATATTATATTGCCCAGTTGTAAGTGGAATCATTGAAACAGGTGTGACTCATTTCGAGATTGAATTATTTACGGCTAGTTTGAACGGAACCCAGTATGCGAGGCCGACTCGTACTTACCCAGTTTTTAATGTAAGGTATATACTACAACAAAAATGTATATAATATCTATATATATTTTTTTACTGTAACTCAAATAAGTTATCTCAACATTTTTTTAAATTTTATAACTGCTAGTTTAAGCTAAATTAAAAACCAGAATAATATGAAGAGATACCGTTTATATTTTTTATTCTACCGCTATTTTCGGGGCCGTGATTTTACTACACATACGAAAGGGATTTGGTGAAAGCTCGAACAAAGTATATGAGCAAACAAAATCAAACTTTGCTGCTCAAACTTTAGAACTCGATATCGCTTGTGTTAAAACTGCTTGACTATGTTGAACCAGAGTCAAACAGTGCATAAGCATATTTTTATGTTTATTTCAGGGCTGGATTGCGTCTGCAGTGAATTTGAATAGTACAGTTTGTGAAATATGCAAGTGATGTCACGTGTGGCAGTATAGTTTTATTTACATCCGGTCGTTGAATGTGAATATCCGACTTTGATGGTGTAAATAAATATTGCAACACATGAAAAATACTGTTATTCTTTTTATGTAACACTACCTTTTGTCAGCGGCTTCGCCCGCATACATAAAATATAGCCTATGTCACTCAAGAGTAAAGCAGCTTTCTATTGTTGCTAAAATTGTTTCCAATCGGTCCAATAGTTCCAGAGATTACCTCCTACAAACAAAAAAACAAACTTTACCTCTTTATTATATTAGTGTAGATTTGTCACTTTAGATAGATACATAGACTCTTTATTGTAGGTACCTTCGTAGGTACACCATAAATACAATGAAAGTTGGAGTTTAAAAATAATAGGGTGTTATAGATGATCTTATTAGTAATAATAGTAGTCAAAATATTTTTTTACAGATAACCATGGGATAATTTTATAGAGGAGTAAAGATCTACAGGTAGTTCGTACTACCTATACTATGTACATAATTATATAAAAAAGTAACTAGTAAAATTCATTTAATTCAATTTATTTATTTATTTAAACTTCATGTACAGTAGTGGTATTTAGGCGGACTTAATGCTACAAGGCATTCTCTACTAGTCAACCTTTACAAATATTACACTCACACACACACACACACACGTTACATACATGTCCTAACAAGAAATATGTTACAAATGTAATATGCATTTTGCCTGTTCTTAGTCATAGACACACATTGCACGTGTTCAAAGTCCAATAAAATTATATATATACATTTATTAGTTCATTAGAATATGTGTATCGCTGTTAATTCATAATTATAATGTTATCAATTTATGCTTAAACTTCAATGACAATATTCTAGGAAATCTGTCAGTGAATATAATACTTGGAACAAGGGAGCTATTATAAACATTTTCGATGTTAACGAGAATGTAATTAATCACGACAAAATAAAAGGTTTCATAAAATAAAATGTTTCATAAAATTGTCTGTTCACGGTCCACCCGGGCTTCGTAATCATGTTAAAATGAAGTTAATTAACACCTACGATATTTTATAAGGCCTGAACTTTTAATTATGCACTAACATTTTTTCGGCAATGAAAAATCACCAAAAGACCTCTCGAAATTGAGAAATTTCGGGATAGATTTCTAAAAAAATTTCAATATCGACTAAAACTTATACTAAACTAGTTTTTGCATGCAGCTTCGCTCCCGACAGCAAATTAGTCTATTCTACTGTACTAAACTCTAATTTTTAATTAATAACAAACACAACAAATAAGGAATTAGCGAAATCGGTTCAGCTTTTCTCGAGTTTTGCGCTTACCAACAGATTTTGTGATTCATTTTTATATTTAAGTTAATAAAGCTCCAGGGCTAATGCTGTCACCTATCATTTGAGCGTTTTTTAATAGTAAATAATAGTACCTAAATAAACGTCATAACTTCCCTATGGTCTCCCCAGAGGAACAAAAAGCTATCATCTACGACCGATGCGTATGCGACATACTGTTTTCTCATTTTATTTCCACAGATTTTATCATGTTTTCAAATTTATTCATACTACATTTTCTGGGAAATACGCAAAAAACTGGTTGGCTCAAAGCAATAAGAAATGTGACCTTCTGGCGAAAGATATCGGTCCCAAGGCGCGCTTCGACGAGGTTGTCACGACAAATATTTTGTGAGAATTTTTAGGAACTTCAAGGTTGAATATTTGTCAGGGTTGAAAAGACCTAGGAGCTTTAATTTAGTTACTGTAATATATACAATAGATGTGTGTTGACGCTCATATTCATTTTATTTCATTTTGCACCAGTTTTATTAATATAAGCTTGAAGTGTAAGACATATGTTTTAGCTATAACAACTTATCAAGCGCTTATTATAATTTTTTTGATATTCATGATTTTATAAATGTCATGTCAGAGACAAAATTAAAAACTTTTCACTGCAAGCTCCTATATTTTTTTCCTCAAAAATCCTAGAAAGTTCAATATGAGATCTCAATATGAGATCGGCATATCTCAGATTAATTCCCGATTAAATATAATTTTACACTATATTACAAGCCCTTTAAAAAAATGTGTAGTTTGCGTAGGTACTTTTGTGGAATAGAGTTATTAAACTTCAAAAAAGCTAATGCTTTTTGGTGGCATAACAAATACTTAACTCTTCTCAACACGGTTTATACTAAATTGTTTATCGAGTTTGAGTGTGAATAATAGCTCAAACTCGAAAAACTAATTGAAAATTTAAATTAAAAAAAATTAATACTTTCCAATTCCACAAGCTGGGCCTCTACATCGAGTTTTTCGTATTCAAATAAATTCGTCTTTGCCTGTGCCATTATTTAAGGCATAAATTGAAAAAAAAACATCCTAATTCCTTAAAACAATATTTAAAAATGTTGTTAGCTCGCACTCGTCGTCTTAATCCTCGAGCGAGCAAAAACTTACTTCACAATATTTTTCCTCACCACTCCGGGTCTAATTCTTACGCTATCTCTACCACAAAACTCTGGAATGTGTTTCCCTTTGACATCAAAAAGCTGAGACTAGAGTAAATTTTCCTTCAACCGGAAAATTCGAAATAAAGTCTTCTCAGAGTTAGTTTTTTTTTTAGTTCACTTCAGTATAATATTTTGATATTTATCATAGTATTTATTATTTATACTTACATTATTATTATTTTTGTATATTATTTGAAGAATTAAAAAAATAACAAGCATACTTGTAATATTATTTTTTGTATATATTTATTCAGTATTACCGTAATTTTTTATCGAAAATATTGAGTTCCCTGTTCAAACTTCCAAATCCCATACTATGGAACTAACTATCTCATACTTTCATATGGACTCTTATTACTCTAAATCGTTCTGTATATTTTTAACTCGCAGAAAATTATACTAAACAAAATCGCTGCGGTTATTATGAGTAAAGTAAAATAAATAATTAATAATCCACAGGTGTTGAGGTACAAGACCATTATAGTACCTACTAGTACTCAGCGATATCTACGCATAGGTGCAAGCCAGACCAAAAAATTAATTCTTGATTTGACAATATCTAAAAATGATTGAGCTGTCCAATAACTAAATGGGCAGTAAAAATGATGGAATGGGCAGATCGATAAATAGATCGGCAGATCATAGCGAGCGGTGACACCCGAACTCAATTTCATTGAAAAGAGAGGTCAAATGTTCGTATGAATATCTGAGTATGAAGTTTCGTTCGCCATTCCTGGTCTTCTTCATCAGCTCCACTTCATCAAATGATACTTTTTGACCGTAAATGCTCAAGATCTCGAAGAAAATACCAAAATCACCATATAGTTGCTTATAAAATTTGAGGAGTTCCCTCGATTCTTCATGGATCCTATCATCAGAACTCCATTTTCAAAAAAATGCAACCAATCTGGAAGCATATGATACAAGGTGAAAAAAAAAATTTTCAAATCGGTCCATAAACGAAGGAGTTCTGAGGTAAGAAATATAAAAAAATAAAAAATAAAAATACAACCGAATTGAGAACCATCTCCTTTTTTTGAAGTCGGTTAAAAAAAGGAACCCTTATGGTGCGACTTCGTCTATCTGTCCCTGCCCGTTCGTCACACCGCTATATTATTATCTCAACACTAATTTACAACCTCATTATTTATAGAATTGCTTAGAATGAGATTTCTTTCCGACAAATTCTGATTTATTACTGCCCACACGTAACTGCCCATTCATTCATTTTTACTGCCCATTTAATTATTTTTCTGCTCAATTTTGTATTCACCGATCAGTTTTATTATTTTTTATTACTCATTTTTGTTTATTTTACTGCTTAGCTTTAACTGCTGAACTAGTTATTAAACCTCCCATTTATATTTTTTAACTTACCAAAACCGCTATTTACAACTGCTCCTTTAAATCAGTGCCTTTGACAATTCATGTACAAAGGTGAGCTTAACTCAAAGCTCACCTTTGTACATGAATTGTCAAAGGCGTTTTGATCAAATGAGTTTTCTTCCAGCAAACCTTCATTCAAAAAATAATTATATTCTTATTGTGGAATCTACACTAATATAATAAAGAGGTAAAGTATGTTTTTTTGTTTGTAGGGGGTAATCTCTGGAATTACTGGTCCGATTTGAAAAATTTTAATAACAACAGAAAGCTGCTTTACTCCTGAGTGACATAGACTATATTTTATGTACGCGGGCGAAGCCGCTGACAAAAGCTAGTATGTTTTTAGGTAGGTATATTTCTTTTGATGTAGGCGGTAAGCGGCTTTCTCCTCAAAGAATCTTGCGTTAAATTTATAACTGAAGCTGATGAATTTATCGTGTTAATACAAAATTCCTATAACAGAGAATTAGCAAAATGTAAACAAAACTCTACACCTCGAAAAAAAAATCAAGAAAGACCAAATCGGCCACAGATTAAAGAGAGACTACCATTTACCCGCCATTTTTTTTTTCTTTGGTCGGCTGGCTATTCAGTCAATATTTTTCATTTTATAATTGTAAAAATGGGTCAGGTTTTTTTTTAACTATTTTTCTCAAATATAATGTTAGTTTTAATGAAATAGTTGAAAGTAAATTAAAATAAAGTCATTAAAAAAAGTATTCTTAAATTATTTCTATCTCTATGTCATTTTAATTGTACTGGCAGTATAAAAATTCGGGTCATGGTTCAATAGAAATGTCAAAATTCATTTCATTTCATTTTATTTTTTATAAGTATTGTTTATTTTATATTCATGGAGTGCCAAATAAACATGTTTTCTTTCTTTCTTTCTTTCTATATTGACATTGTATGATAAAATAACCGACAAGTTGTTTTTTTTTACTGTTCATGTTTTACTGTCGCAATAATTAATGAACTGCCATTAAATTAAATAACTGCTCAATATGTTTTTGAACTGATCATAATAACATCTCAAATATTTAAATAACTGCTCAAAAAATTAGTTCCCATTGTCAAATCATTGTATCTATATTAAGTTGTTGTGTACCTACAATAAAGAATTAAAGATGAATTTCTGTAGCTATTTATAACTCTTACTGGTGAACAATACATTTTTCATTACTCATACTCTGAAAGTAGGTGTAAAGTTGCCTGCGGACAGGGTTGGAAGAAGTACTTTTACTCCCTAGGGAGTTTTACTTTACAACTGACAGTTGTTTTTTTAATATTTAGACAGCAAATATAAAAAAAACTAGTTCTATTTTGACATTTCTATTGAACCATGACCCGAATTTTTATACTGCCAGTACAATTAAAATGACATAGAGATAGAAATAATTTAAGAATACTTTTTTTAATGACTTTATTTTAATTTACTTTCAACTATTTCATTAAAACTAACATTATATTTGAGAAAAATAGTTAAAAAAAAACCTGACCCATTTTTACAATTATAAAATGAAAAATATTGACTGAATAGCCAGCCGACCAAAGAAAAAAAAAATGGCGGGTAAATGGTAGTCTCTCTTTAATCTGTGGCCGATTTGGTCTTTCTTGATTTTTTTTTCGAGGTGTAGAGTTTTGTTTACATTTTGCTAATTCTCTGTTATAGGAATTTTGTATTAACACGATAAATTCATCAGCTTCAGTTATAAATTTAACGCAAGATTCTTTGAGGAGAAAGCCGCTTACCGCCTACATCAAAAGAAATATACCTACCTAAAAACATACGAAGACATTTTGACGACGAATCAGGTTTTTATTATTATTTTTATTTTCCTCGTATTCGTAATGAAAAGTACAGTGTTTACCTCGGGTTAAAGAGTTATTTAGTCCCTCGAACTATTAGCGACCTCGCTGTCGCTCGGTCGCCAAGAAATTTCTCGGGACTAAATAACTAACTTTCATCCCTCGTATAACAATGTACTATTATTTAGCATTTTTTTTTATACGATAAAAATTGACTTGGCAGCTATTGTGTTTTGTGGCGTAAATGGTTCGGTTTTTGATATTGTTTTTTTGTCGTTTCGTATTTGTTTTTTGATGTGTGGTGAACCAAGTGTACTGTTCATTTACTTTGTTTGTTGGGTTGCGGACACCATTTTGTAATGGCATTCATTCATGTAGACTGCTGCAACAGACTATTTAGGTGAAATAAAAAATTTTGAGCCTATTTTTTTGCATCATGGATTGTGCTGCATTAGGTGGCTTGTCTTTTTATACTCCGGCTTCCCTTCAGAAAGTACGTACCGATCTAGAAATTCAATAACTTCGGATTTCTAAATTCGTTTCGCTACCTATTCTGTGTCCACATTCCGTAAAGCGTTCGGCCCTGTGCGGCGCCGTGGAAGGCGACTATTCCTCTGGAATACCCTCACGGCATTCACACAAATCTCCCGGTCGAACGGAACGGATCCGAGAACCATTCGAGACATTGCTTCCGTATTGTAGACTTCGTTCGGATTTTTGTATAAGGCCCCCAAGCTGTTCAGTCCAATATAATGAAAAGGACTTGGTTTGTTATAAAATCTTTGAGTTTATGTGACAATAGAAAAAATCTGCTGCTCAGAACATTTATGTTCGCTTAACTGGTTATAATGTACTGAATTAATGAGGCTTGGTCCCATAGTAAGTTGTTTGTAATCACAACAATCACGCACTAATTACCAGTGGCACTATATTTACCTGTATAAAATCCAGAATTTGTGTTGCACTGTATTGTTCTATTTTGACAAATCTTATAATTATAACTATAGTTACATTCACGACCATATAAAAATATATAAGTACCTACATTATCTTATTTTCTATCTATTTAAATTTTTCCTGTTCAAAAAAAGTGATTAACACGACATACCTAATGGCTCTTAAGTACCTAACCATCAAACAGGTTATTTAGAACCAATTGGCATACACATATTTTATGAATGGTAGAAGTTTAGATAGACAGAAAATGTGACAATGATATCAATATGACGTATTCTATTGTTTGCGACTGTATGTCTATTGATGAATTTGTAGCGACATCTATGGCTCTACATAAGAACTACATGAAAAATACAAAATCCTGCATCGCGCAATTAAAGTTCTCAGCGTGATTTGAACATATGCGATAGCCTGAAATCATCTATCGGGCGGTTGCCTACCAGACATAACACCCGTCTGGTTTAAGGGTCCTCCTTTTTAACAAGATTTACTTGCGAATCTTTACTGTCTGTACCTCATACCTCTAAACATACATATGAGCTCTGTTAACTGAGATCCATTGTTATTTTTCTACTTGCAAAATATACAATTTACATTACTCCAGCAAACGAGTTTTCCTGAACCAAAGCAGGAAACCAACGCTTGTTATTCAATAAAAGAAATCGTCAATTCGAGGAAACACTTGAGAAAATCTGCCGTTGCAATTTTCTGCAGCATCCAGTGAGTAAATCGAGAGAGCGAGCTATGCATTCTAATTGTGTTCACAATGAACTTTGCCTTCTCCTTACGAATCTTACTTCACTGCGCAATAATATACATAAACAACAATAGTTTTGTTCTTTTAACTCCACTGCGGAACCCATTCTCTTTGTAAATCTCGTGAAATTGGCGTCAGATTGTTTTTTTTTGTTCGTACTTCACACCTAATAGTTTTTCAGTAGAAAAATCTACACACCCAATTACATCTTAGGTTGGAAAGACGAATTGCAGGAACGTCAAAAGGCTGCGGGAAACATAAGGGAAATGAAGAAATATAGTGTAGGTTTTTCTCAGTAAAAACTCTTTTCTCTTGTCGTTTGATGACATCCCACCTCAAAACGAAAGCTAAGAAGAGATATCTACTTACATACATAATATGTAGAAGTATGCATATCCGTATGAACTTATGACCTACTAAGTTTGAATTGCTTCTCGTTTGAAAAAGTAAATCTGAAGTTACGTAAACCCTACTTACACTAATCTCACAACAAGTAATTAGACAGAGTAGATGCGAAAGCGTTTTATCAGGGCCCTGGGATCAAGGCAAGGAAGGAACGTGGTAGGTTGTTTAGTCAGTAAGATTCTGACACTGTTTCACGATCCACCCAGGGGCGGGATTCATTATTGAATGATTTTTACCTACCACAAAAAAAAACAAGTAATTAGATAGAATAGTCACAACGTTGATTTTTGGATCTATTTATTTTTTTTAGTTTCATCTTAGCGTGGCCTGTTTCTGCGTTTTAAGAAAAACTGGTAGAAAATACACATTTGTACATCCCTTATTACCAGTGATCGGAATAGGGTGAGTATATTTACCTACAGTTTGTAGAACAGCGTCAAAAATCGGAGACTTCCTTACAACTAAAAATTTTTTTACCGGTAAATTTACTGGAACTTTAATTATGTGAATTTATAAGTCTTATTAATTTAATAAAAACGTTTATAGCGTAAATATTCTTTCTTAGTTTTTTTTTTCACGTGGTTTTACATTTACATTTTTAACGACTTATATAAGATCGCTTTCAATTAAACTGTTTTTTTGTTACGCGTTTTTTCTGGATCTTGCGGACTTTTTTTTATTGAGAAAGTCATGCTTTAGAAAGTTTAAAAGTAACCCCGTAGTGATTTTTGAACAGCTACGCTATGTTACTTAAAACCTTAGGTAAGTTTACCATGGTAACAAAAAAAAAAACGAATGAACAGATTTCTACATATTTTGTTGTGATGTGATTTCTCAGGAATTTGTAGACTAATATTGAACATTTTTTAATAATGTTTTTTTACAAGGGACACAATATACTAAAGCAACAACAGGTTTGTTCACCAAGTTCTTGTTGCTGTAGTGTTCCTTACGGAATAATGAGCGACGTGTTTTTTACTGCAAAAAGGCATAGTAATCTTTGCTAAGCCCCGCGCGTACGCATGTAACACTCTCTCACTCACCCCCACCGGACCCCACCCCTTCCCTGTCACTCGTTCCTTGACTTTTGTCTTGCGCACGCGTGTTCTGTTTTCTGTTCTCTTGGTGTTTGATTTGACTCTGGCTCTGTTTTCTGGTATTCCGATTTGAAAGTTACTACTTGCTACTGTTTAACTACGGATCTACGACTTTGGCTGACGTTTCTTGGACTCCGATATTTGTGATTTGGATACCGTTGAATTTGACTTTTCTGCATACGCCGTAAGTACAATTAATTTTAATATTCAGCCTTATGAACTTTTTTTTTATTAAAAATAAGTAAACGATTTAATTCAAGCAGACCAAAAGTCTGACGTTGTTGTTTTAGACTGGACTGTATTTGCTGGTTCTTGTAAATTAAAGTCACTGTAATCATTTTTCATTGTAATCAGCGCAAAATCCTCGGCTTTTAAATAATATACATATTTTCAATTTAGCTCCTCTCCCCTCAAGCGAACAAAAAAAAATCGCCGGCGTTCGCTGCAGTACCCGCGAACGCCGGCGATTTTTTTTTTTAAACAAAGGTTTGTTAGATTTATTATTTTGCCATAAAACTAACGTAAAGTGAATAAAAATAAAATAAAATCATTCCAAAGTCCTGGTAGCGAGAGCACAGTAGCGACTTCCGGTTTTCAACACTTTTATGTCAAGCTGTATTCACAATTTAAATATTAATAAGATGTTAAAATTCACGTTATTAAAGTTCTAGTAAATTTACCGGTAAAAAAAATTTTAGTTGTAAGGAAGTCTCCGATTTTTGACTCTGTTCTACAAACTGTAGGTAAATATACTCACCCTATTCCGATCACTGCTTATTACAAATGCATACTAATCCATTCATTTATAAATAAACAAAATTTTCGCGTATTAGCGCATATACTTTTAAGAACGATTATTTTGGGCTGTAGTTATTAAACTGGTGAAATTCATTGGCACACCAACATAGATAGTACCTTTAACTTTAACAGCTAACACATTCCTCTTAGCTAGCGATGTATCGTTGCATTGAGGTCCGGTCGTTGTGACCGTGAAACAAAGTCCAAAGTTCTAACACCTCAGAGGCAAGAGGTTATCAGTAGCAGGAATGCATTACCTAATTAAGTACGAAGCTATAGTTCTTCACACGGTACAAACCCACTGTGATGGCCATCGACCTTTGGACTCTCAATGCTAAATTAAATGAGTCGGCATAAACAAGGAAAACACCAAATTACATTTTATTTTTATGGTAGGTGAATATCGTCCAATGACGCATACCGCCCTTGGGCGTATCGGGAAACAGTGTCAGACTCTTACTGGCTAAACCACCTACCTCATTCCTGCGTTGCCATACCAAATAACATATCGAAAATGCCTTATTCCTTTCTGTGAATCTTTTGGTTAAAAGTTCTAAGAAAACAATAAATATCGGCAAATAACTTCGTCGAGTCAATATAGACTTACGAGTCTCAATAGATTTTCAACTTGAAAACAATGAAAGACAATATAATGGAGAGAGAAATTTTCATTAGTCCAGCATCCTTTCCAGTCCACATCGCAATAGCTTCACAACGGATAACAGCTGCGAAACTTTAATGAATACTAGAAAACAAATTCCCGTTAGTTTCCTACAAACTAAGTTATCGGTTGCCAGCACTAAGTTTCTAGTTTCGATCGAAATCAATTTGGAAACTGCACGAAGTTTTTAGAGTAACTCTTATCAAGAGTTTGAGGAAGTTGCCAGGGGAGACGCTCGTACGTAAACTAATTTGTCATCCTATACGTTACACACGGAAAAATTGATCCAAGTCTACAGTTTTGAGTTTCTGTCCCTAGCAGTATTAGTATTCAGAAATAATTGTTTTGTTTTCATGTCAAAAGACCGGACAAAAATAAATGATAAAAGTGGCAGCGTAGCCTAATAATAATACTAAGAATTTCTAAATATAATCGTGGGTTCAAACCCATCCAGACCCTTTTCATTATGTAAAACTGAAATTAATAAACAATTAACTCAAACCTGGAACGCAAAGGGCAAACTGAAAGAACAAAGGTTTATTTTCATTAAAAGTTTAATTATTTTCAGTAAAAGTCTGACACGCCCACTCTCTCCACTTAGAGGATGACAAGCTGTTTCATGATTTAGCGTATCAAAAAAATTAGGCATTTTATTTTGTGCAATTTATTCGTGACCGGGACCGTCGCCTCCTCACGAATTCGGTCCAGGAACCTCCCAAACTGACCGTGTTTCAGTGTGTACCTGCATCGTGCGGAAAGTGTCCTCCTCACCGGTCGGTCACGGTCGCCGTAAGGTATTTCCAGCCAGTCCTCAAAGAGGAGACTTACCGTTTACTGTGTGGGCCCGGTGGCCAAGGTGGAGCACACAGTAAAGGTGCGCCCCGCTCGAGAAGAGCACCGCCTTGTCCTCGTGGGGCGGTCGTCGATAACGATCTCTCGCGCGGGGCTCTGGTACAGTTTTGCTATCGTTTACCGAATCGACGGTTCAGCCTCGGTATGATTATGAAAGGCAAAGAAGGAGGTGGGCTTTTAGTTAAGGAAAGTCTGACATAATGTTAGACTTTTCCCACCCCGCCTAATGGAGGTAATATTCCTACCGGATAAAACAAATATCTTAGACATTTCATAAACCTAATATATATAAATATTTATTAACTTAATAAGCTCATTAACATCTCTCTCAAACTTTTATATTGAGTACCTGAACCAGAGCAAACAAAATTTACACTTTAAATCCTGCTCACATAAAATACGCGTAGAATACTGACCTAGTTTCGTTACGTAAATTCTTGATTAATTTGAACCATACCAAAACAAAAAGCGTTCAGTTCAGTGTTCGACATAGGCGTCCAGCCACAGGACGTGCGTGGGAACATCACGCATTGATCGCGAATAACATAATTGACGGAGCATAATAGAATCGTGCTATATTTCGACATCACGCGACAATATTGCAGCCAGTGCAACATCCTGTATTTAAACTAAATTCTGACTAACGAGCAAACATACCGTTAACGATGCTCTTGCAGTCTCTCATTTTTATTGTACTAATGAAATTCTCTCTAGCTCAAGTAGATGGGAGCTTTTGGTGGTTAAATGATAAACTAGCCAGCATCCAAGGTGTAAAACCACCGCCTCCGAAATTTGAAAATTTGACGGAATTCGATACAGATGAAAGTGTGAAAATTGTGTTTAGAGATGACAATCTCATAAATAACAGTGCTGCGCAATCTTCAGAAAGTATTAGTATGAGTAAATCTGATTTAGATAAAATAAGTGACCAAGCAGTTGATCGCAATTTTATTAAATGGCCTGAAGAAAATAAGAAAGTTCTAGAGATACAATCTGTTGAAGAAAGTACTGATTCACCAGAGATAGGTGACAAATTTATATTTAAATTTCCTGAAAATGATTTGTTCGTTTGGAAACATTTAATTAATACTACGACTACAGCTTCACCCACAACTGTAAGTTCAAACACAGCCGAAAATGATGTCCATAACGCTACTATTTTCTATGACGATAAGGTTTCTTTTAATATCAATTATAAAGAAAAACAATCTGAAAATATTTGCACCTTCGTAAAGAAAACGGAATGTAGTCGGAATAATGGATTGATTCTGGATATCAAGTAAGTTAATTAAGATAATAATAATGTAGGTAACTCTATGTTTTTATACATCAAATAAACTTACCGGCGATAAATCGTCGGGGACTATTTTGTAAATATATGTATACCTAAAATATATCTTTTATAACAGAGACGTAAGGAAAATAAACACCGATCGCTACAAAATATGCTGCGTGCTACCATTAGAGTATAAAAACCAAGATGAATCGAAAATATATTTTCCCGATACCATAAGGAAGATTAAACGGCCAAAAAGATCAAACAAAGAAAATCCTGCCCAAAAGCAAAGAGACATTTTATTACAACGTAAATATGCACATCAAAGTCACAAATCGAAGCCTACTGCACAGACAAAGATTACTTCACCAGATTATGACTATGACGATCCCTATTGGAATGTCAAAAATGTAAAGCATACAAACAAGCAAAAACAAGAATCAAACACTCGATACGATTACAGTTCGGATGATTATGTTCAAGATTATGAAGTAGAAATTCCAAAACCGGGCCTTACAGGATTGTATTCTGACCATGGGCAAATTCCTCCTAATTGGGCTTTTTTCAACAAAAATAAAGGCTCAAGTTACGGAGGTACCGATGATTATGACGATAACGATAGTGGCACGTTTGGATATTCAACCATCGATCCTAGAATAGGTAGGTCTATCTTCTCTAACCTAAACATTATTTTTCAGTTTGGTCCATCTTAAAATCTAGCCATCTTTTTTATATTAGGGAATGAGAAAAAATCAAAACCACGAGTCAAACCCATCAAACTAACAACTGCTTCAGATGAATCAGGTTATAATGCAGAGAGTCAAACCATAAGCTACCAATCCAACCCAGACTTCAACGTTTTACATGACTTCAAACTGCTCAACTTGATGAGAAATAAAAGTAAGCTGCCACCGTTAATTGCAAGGACCACCACCACAGAAAGCTTCGCAGATGACAATAGCCAAGAGGTATTAGTTGATGGATCCTTCGATACAAGTTCTGATGTAGATGATGGTGATTTTGAAGACCGCCAAATATTTAAAGCTTGTGGAACTACGTCAAAGACTGTTGGTGCAAAGAACAAAGGTGCGTATTGTCTTAGGATATTCCTATCCTACAAAATACTGAGTCTTAGAAAATATAACAATACAGGTTGATCATAAGGTTGCACTTCTTCAGTCTTTTTATATTAGTTCAACAATTAGAAGCAAAAACGATAGAATATGATTGATTTTACGAATAAAAATTGTAATCCTTAACAACGGATTAGGTGTTTAAGTGGTACTTGTGTTAAATAAAGCAGCTTGTGTGCTATTTATAAAGCAGTTATCTTATTTCTGTAACAATATATTGAGGTCAAGCCAATTAGTCCTAACATAAATTCTATGCTTACAGGTAAACAGATAGGCGACACAGAAAATGGGTCACATCCTTGGTTGGCACTAGTGGTACCTACTCGCAAAATAAATACCGTACAATGCTATGCCACGCTTATACATACCAGAGCGGCTATTACCGCTGCCGATTGTGTTCATAGGTAAATTTACATGCATTTGACATTTACTTTCATTTAAACAGACATAAACTATACATAGTCCAGTGCAAATAGCATCGTTAACGATAAAAAGTGGACTTAAATAGTAGTAGAATGAAACCCTTTGGAAAAGGAAGAAACTATGGCAAAAATTTAAGGAAAAATAAATTACGGTCGATCTGAGGTCGGGAAGTGGATGGGTGTGCGGTTTTAAGGGTAAAAAATGGTTTATCTCTAATTCCGGCAAAACTACCGGTTCTATGGAAACAAGTCTAATGGCAAACTTGTAGGTTATAAAAAGATCTACGACTTTTATATTTTAACTTTTATACATAACCTCAAAATCTATGTGAAAAGTCCAAAAAACCGAGTTTTTGAATTTAATTTTTATCTCCTTTAAAAATTACTTTTTTTTCACAAAATTTGGTGAAAAGTTTCCTTTTCATGTCCCAAACTTACTATAATTTTTTTTATTTAAAATATTCACAGTTACTCTTTATTTCGACTTAATATCGAAAAAACAGCCTCTTTTTCAATCGAAAAATCTCACGTAAATATATGTGATTTTTTTAAAACGTTTGTTGGCTTCTTATTCGTTGAAATTTTTACTTTTTGATGGTGTAAAAAAATATATACATTACTATAGTACATTTTCTCAGAAAATGCGAAAAACTAAAAAAACTCGAATTAGAAATTTCTTTTGTTTAATCATTATTAGCGACCCGCTCCAGCTTCGCAGGGGTGCAAAGGTGATATATTATACCTATAAACCTTCCTCTGAAATCATTCTATCTATTTAAAAAAACCGCATCAAAATCCGTTGCGAACTTTTGAAGATCTAAGCATACACAGGGATAAGCAACTTCGTTTTATACTATGTAATAATGTACTGAGGTGTTTATTAATTTTTTTATAAGATTTAAAGGGGATTTCATGTTGGAAATATGGCTGCTGCAATTGCGTATGCTTACATAATGCTCCAATGTGGAAGAACAAACCTACGAGGAAGTTAATGATTCAGATGATGAATTTCATCATCTGAATCATAAGTAAGTAAGTTTTTCGAATTTAACCATGAAGAAATGCTATCAAAGAAACAGAAACTAATGGTAAAAACTAATAAATGATTAGAAAGTAAGATAAAATATATGAGGCAAGATTATATTATTTAAACATATGTAATGAATATAAATAACGTTGAGTGATTAAACAAAGCTAAAATTTAATAAGACAACGTTTTTACTGCATAAAATTGCAGCAATCACATTTCCTACATGAAATACCCTTTAAATCTTTTATAAAAAAAATAATAAATACCTCAGTACATCATTGCATAGTATAAAACAAAGTTGCTTATCCATGTGCATGCTTAGATCTTTAAAAGCAAAAAAATTCGCAACGGATTTTGATGCGGTTTTTTTTAATAGATAGAATGATTTCAGAGGAAGGTTTATAGGTATAATATATCACCTTTGCACCCGCGCGAAGCTGGAGCGCGTCGCTAATAATGATTAAACAAAAGTAATTTCTGATTCGAGATTTTTTAGTTTTTTGCATTTTCTGAAAAAACTTACTATGTTTAATGTATACTTTTTTTACACCATCAAAAAGTAAAGATTCCAATGAATAAGAAGCCAATAAAGTTTTTTAGAAAATCACATATTTTTACGTGAGATTTTTCGATTGAAAAATAGGCTGTTTTTTCGATGTTAAGTCAAAATAAAGAGCAACTGTGAATATTTTTAATCAAAAAAATTATAGCACGTTTGGGACATGAAAAGGAAACTTCTCACCAAAGTTTGTGAAAAAAAAGTAATTTTTAAACTCGGTTTTCTGGACTTTTCACATAGATTTTGAGGCTATGTGAAAAAGTGTAAATACAAAAGTGGTAGATCTTTCTATGACCTACAAGTTTGCTATTAGACATTTTTCCATAAAACCAGTAGCTTTGCCGGAATTAGACATAAACCATTTCTTCCCCTTAAAAGCGCACACCCATCCACTTCCCGACCTCAGATCGACCGTAATTTATTTTTCCTTAAATTTTTGCTATATTATCTTCCTTTTCCAATGGGTTTCATTCTACTACTATTTAAGTCCCTTTCAAAAGCTATTTGCACTGGTCTAACAGCCTCTCTACCATCTCGCAAAGTTATATAAAGATATCTGTTTATAATTTAATTTTTGTATTGTATCTATTTATGTGGAGCAGTGGTGGCCGAGTGGTAAAGGTCCCGACTTACGAGGCGCATTACTTTGTGTAATTTATTTCATCACCATTACTCTCAAAACGGTGAAGGAAAACATCGTGAGGAAACCGGCATGTCCTAGACCCAAAAATTCGAAGACATATATATGACATCCACCAATCCGCACTGGGTGGATTGTGGCCATAATTGTGGCCCATTCCCTCTCCTAGAGAGGAGGCATGTGTCCCAGCAGAGGGAACGATATGAATTTAAAAAAAGGCTGATGATTTATTTGCTGTTATTGGTATATTTGCAAGTATTATACCTACGATTCAATTAAAAAATTTAGATTATATTAATTTTTAAATTATAAAAAATTTTGTACGCTGTCTAGGTACATCTCTCATCCAACTTTCTTATCCCAGGTCTGCTGGAAGAAATTTTATTTGATATAAGATGCACCTTTGTTCTCTTCTATCTGTATTTTTGTTTGTGTACATAAATAAATAATTATGACTGCCGATTTGACTCTCGTAGATCGACGTATTTATTGTTTTATGAAAAACCCGTTTCGTCTGGAGTGAAGAAGTGGTCCAGAGGTAAAGGCCACTTACGAACGTCAAGGGTAAATTTATGTAAAATTATATAACCTCTGCCTTGATAAAGTTAAGGAAAACATCGCGAGAAAATCGACATTATGTTAAAACTAAAATTTCTTTGACGTAATTAATTGGTTCCAACGGTGACAATTTCCAATTTATTTGTTTGTACTTCATGATATTTGTGCGGACTTTACATGTTTCAGCTAATTTGTAATAGCTGCTTATTACAAATTAAATAACAAGGATAAATTAATTACCATTGACGTAGATGAATTTTGCAATCATGGTCAATTTTAGACCGAGATCTTATTTTGATTAATATTTTATTCAATACCGAGATTCATCTTTATGCCTCGGAAAGCAAAGCATATTAAGATTAACGTAGTCCCGAATGCCATTTATAACCATTTTAGAAGATTGTTACAGAGTCGAAATCCAGAAAACTGACAGGCAGCCTTGCCAGATAGTATCACGTAAAACCCACTTACAGGTTATAAGATAGGATGGGATAGATGGCCTAGCATAACAGCCAGCCTTATAATGTTCCTATTGCTGGGACTCAGACCTCCTTATTAGGAGAGTGAATGGACCATTATCCACCACACCCTGCGGATTTGTTCATGTCACATGTCTTCAAATGTTTGGTTCTAGGACACGCCGGTTTCCTCACAATGTTTTTCTTTACTTTGTAAAAAAGCAGTGATGATGACATAAATTACATAAAGTCAAAGTCAAAATATTTTTATGTCACATTGACCTTTACGGGCACCTATAAAACTGAAGAAGCTAGTGCTTAGTTCCAAATTGGGCGTTTCCTATGGAGAAGAACTGGAAAAAACTCCATGATGAAACACAAAGTTAAGCGCCTGACTGAGTTGTAACCTCGTAAATGGAGGCTGGTACCTACAACTAGGCCAGCACTGATCAAGAGGATAGTTGTGTCAGGTAGAATACTGATACTCTGCTCCATCTAGTTCGACTGAAAGCCGCAACCAAAGGAAAAGCCTAGGCAGATAAATATCCGTATTTTGACTAACCCATCCTTCTCATTACTAGGAGTTCCCCTGGGGACATCACACTAATCGCTGGAATTTGGAACCTGAACGAAAGATCTCGGTCCAGAAGCCGCGTCGTCTCCTATCGCTTACATCCTCAGTACAAGCACGGTGGGCTTAATAACAATCTCGCTATTTTGGTGAGTCACTTACTAATCATTACATAGTATTAAACAAAGTTGCTTACCGCTGTATCCGCTGTACCGCATGTATGGTTAGATCTTTAAAAGTACGCAACGGATTTTGATGCAGTTTTTTCAATAGATAGAGTAATTGAAGAGGAAGGTTTATGTGTATGCATAATATATATATTCAATATCAGTACCCGTGCGAAGCTGGTGCGGGTCGCTAGTATATTAATAAACACTAGACGGTATTGACATATTTGATATTTAATTGTTTTATTTTATTTTTATTGTACGTGACTGAGTTGCCACTGTTGCAATTTAAACTCAATGTTAGAGGCATTATGTCTCAGGTCAGCTTGTCACGCAATCGTTGATTTGCAACCACTTATTGACAGCCAGATTAAAATTCTTAATTATGTGCAAATTGACAAAACCAGAGATCCAGATCCATTTACTTTTGATAAATACTTTTACCAATGATTAAAATATCTTATATATTGATTTTTACTCTTTTTTCCCAAACACGCTTACTTTACTAGTAGGTAGGTATAGTAGGCCATATTTGTTCAGATAAAATAAATAAATAAAAGATTTTTATTTCATCTAACATTGCGTACATAATATAAATTAAGGCAACCCCAGTAACTTACAAAAGCACTTGTGTTGTTGTTGGGGCTGTCTCGTTTCTTCCCTTACAGACCAAAATTACAATGTTGAGATTATAACTACAAATACAACGTGTCATTGACATGTTAACGCAAACGAATATCATGGATCCAGTACATGATTCTGGGCCCCCCAGTGGTGGAATTTTTCGTCGGTTTTTTTTCAAATTTTTGAAAAAAAAGTATTGTTTTTTTTTATTTTTAACCTGTATAAAATCGTTATTCTGACCAATCCCAATGATATTTTTAGAAAAAAAAAATTAATAAAAAAATCATCGAGGTAAATAAAGTCGTTATTCTAATCAAACCCGATGACATTTTTAATCTATAATGTAATGCACTCATTTTTTTCGCAAAAAATGTTAAATTGACGTTTTTATACATTTTAATTAAAAAAACGTTAAACATTCATTAAAAAAAAAATAAGAAAAAACCGACAAAAAATTCCATCACTGGGGGGTCTAGAGTCATGTACTGGATCTATGGTATTCGTTTGCGTTAACATGTCAATGACACCCTGTATACTATGTTTAAAAAAAAAAACCAAAGAGAAAAAATGTGTTAAAAGTGCAATACTAGGAGTATGTGTAGATGCATGTATGTATGTGTATAACTCAATGTTTCTCCTTAGCACTGGAAGCGTCCCTTCAGACTTGGACCCAACTTGCTTCCTGCCTGTCTCGCTGATCCACAGCTGGGAGACGAATGTATGTTCATTGGTTGGGGAGGATTTGATCAAGGCAAGTAACACACGACTAAACTCACTAAACGTTTTCTTTACAATTTCTTGTTCTCTCGCTCTTAAAAGTGACTATCAATAGCATCTACCTAGACCGACTATAAAATCCAACAGTCCCTACGGAGGAACTAGGTACTAACTCAAATTCGCAGCTTAACACATCTTCCACCACAATCTAAAGGATTTAACTTTTTGACTATCTTAATTACAGACACAATTAAAGAACAATAGGTTTTCGAGGAGCTTGGGGCTTAATGAATTAAAAGGAAATCCCTTAACTAATCCATTGCCATGTTCAAAAGTTGCCTTCTCGTCCTTAATAACCCAATTTTTTTTATGGTCAAACCTTTGTTTTTGGAAAGCAGCGATACAACAAATAGGTTAGTCGACGCGAGCAAGGTTGAGTTTGACCATTACTGTCGCTGGCACGAGGTTTTCAGGTAACTAGAGCGTAATCAACTCTCAAGAAACCTAACAACATACCTATAAACAAATTCGTAGATGAGTCGATTTTGACTGGCCTAAAAATTATTTCAGATCAATAGCAGTCTTTACATTGCTATTGATTGTGTGTAGAGCCCACACGATGGAAAATGAAAAATGCTAGCCGGCTATAGTTACGTACGTTGGTCCTAAACATACTGAACTGGAAAGTAAATTAGGAAAAGTTGATCGGAAAATTGGAAATGTTTGAAAACTGAAACAGCTTTTTTTATTAGTTTTATATTATGAACTCGTGAAGTTTGAATAGGACGGTGTTTGTCGGGTCGTCTACCTAGTTATCATCATCATCATCATCCTACCCTTATCCCATATTACTTGGGGTCGGTGCAACATGTTTTTTTCTTCCACTCTGTCCTGTCAGCCGTCATACTATAATCTTATTTCCCGTCGTATTATTTTGGGTCGTCTACCTAGTATGGCCATAAATTTTGTTACAAATAACTACATAAAAGCGAATGGAATATTCTTAAAGTACCTAATTTTGTACGTGTAATTGAGAATCTAAATAATACATACTTCTAATAAAATGTCCACAAAGCGTTCAGACCACGCGCCTTTCGCTTATTCGTCTATTGAAAAGTTCTCCACAGCTGATCGTATTTTTTTTTTAATTGTGGTGACCCGTTTTAAGTAAATTAAAATTAACGGACATGTCTGTCCGTTTGTAAAAAGTTTAAAACTACGTATTTGAATAAATTGTCGTCGTTCCAAATTTAAATTTGGAAAGAAAAAAAAATACTTTTTCAGTGTCACAAAATGTATGGCCAGAATCAGAATAGATAGGCAATTAGTATTGTACGATTCACAATATAACGTATAATACGTGTTTCTATCATAGCCATGCGTCCAAAGTCCCGCTGGCAGCGAACGTCACTCCATTCATGCAACGGACGCCTGTCACTCAATGGAGTCAACGTACCGAAAGATGCATTATGCGCCTCTGTGCAAGCGCGTAGCACCGTGGTAAGTGGATGACTAACTGCTGTTTTATTTTTGTTTGTAGCCAATTTAGCTTGCAATCATTCGCTTAGTAACTATATTTTTAAAAGGTATACGCCAAAGACCTTGAGCGAACAAAATAGGAGTATATATTTGAACTAGCTTTTGCCCGCGGCTTCGCCCGCGTGGTATTGGGGTTGGGGATGGGGTTTCCGGGATAAAAAGTAGCCTATGTCCTATTCCGGAGTGTATCCTATGCCTGTGCCAAATTCCATCCAGATCCGTGCAACCGTTTTGGCGTGTTTGAGTAACAAACATCCAAACATCAAAGGGAAGATATACGCCAACGACCTTGAGCGAACAAAATAGTAGTACTCTTTTAGTAGATCTTTTTCGCCATGTTTTAATATTTAACATTTCCAGACGGGCATAGGCGGTTCATTTACCATCAGTCACCATCAGGGTAGCACAGGGTTTTCATGCTTGCAAACTTGGGTTTTAAGTAACCTAACTACTCTCAGGGAACCTAACAACATTAAAGTAATCGTAAACGTCGAAAAAACGAAAATCGTAGTCAAAAATCAATTTCAAATATCGCAAACGCGCATGCGATGCTTGAAGTCGATTTTGACTGACCTAAACATTATTTGAGATCAGTTTCATTTAGAGAAGTATATTTTTCGCCATGTGTTAATATTTAACATTTCCAGACGGGCATAGGCGGTTCACTGGTGTGCAACATGCACGGGCGCCAAGCTGCAGTGGCAGTAGCCGTGTCTCGAGACAGCACGCTGGTACTACTGCCCGTGCTCGAGTGGGCCAAGCGAGCTATTGGCGTGCTCAACGATTAGTTGTAAGATATATTTATATACATAGATAAAAACGATGAAGGGAAACATCGTGAGGAAACCGACATGTCCTAGAACCAAAAATTCGAAGACGTGACATCCACCAACTCGCACTGGGCCGCCATAAACTAAAATCTAAATAGATTTTGTTAGCCTAAAAAGTCGATGAGTGGGCGCATCTTCACGACACCGCATCCCATCGCCCCGCACTATCGTCTTTGACATTTCGAGAGGAGAATTTTACAGAGTATCATACTTTTGAACAGTTTGGTGTTGTGATTAAATGATTTATATGCTAAAACTAAAATTATCCAAGATAAACGTATCTTGAATAATTTTAACCTCTTATCTCCAAAACATCATAGTCTTAAACATATTTCTGGTAACTGGCTTTAAGGAACAAAAATAAGGGGTTGAGTGACAATAAAATCACAATATTGGACTTTTAAACATTTATTTATCTTTATATTCACAGTTTACATAATAATATGAGCCCAGCCCTATAACGATAACTTAACAATTTCACGAGACTGGTCAAATAAGATGACGCGGCACTAAAACGTTCTATAGGAACTAAAGTATAAAACACACATTGGGAATGTCGAGATCCATGAAAACGTAACAACAGTTCAGCTATGATGTTAATATCTCTTTACGTTGTACTTATATTCTTTGGTGCCGAATTATTATAATGAAATGAGAATTGTTCATGTTACCTACAACGATTCCGACATGTTCGGAAACTTAAAACGATGTCTTTACGTAGATTATAAACATAATTTAACAAGTCTTACCATTTACAGCCCGACAGTCGCGTTGCGCACATTACGCTCACACCTTTATTGACAACTAATTCGGCTAAAGTAGAGTGTCAGGGAAATATGCGCAACGAATATTAAACTAAAATAATATAATTTGCTTCTGAATAACATAATAATACTCGGGGCGTTTGAAATAAAAATAAAGAGTAGTCAAATCGATACACTCTCGATGTCTCGTGGTCACGGTAGATGTAATTATAATAATAAAAAAAATAAATTCGACTATTGTGACTAACGAAGAATTTACAACCACAAGCAGACTACAGTTTGTCTTAAAATGTGAGTTTTTTTTTATTAATGTAAAAATAAATACTATTTTTTTGACAAGATCACGGTTACATCACATTGGTCGGCGCGGGAGGGGCTCACGCGATCACGAGCGGCTCGTCGTCGGAGAAGCCGTGGATGGGAGGCACGTCGTCATCATCTGGAACAAACATAGCTTATATTAGCACATTTTTTTATATTATTTTCAATGAATAAACTATTATTCTTCACTTCACTCTGATTTTATTTTACGCTCCTGTTTTTAAAACCTTAATATTGCCATGTATGAGTCCACACATACACAAAAGGAGTAAGCTGTTCTGTTTAGATCCATCTACGTACTAATCGATTTCTCTTGACGTGCAAGCGCACTGTTTATTACGCGCGTTAACGGTGCGTAGTTTCGTACAATGAGCATTTGTAGCGCTTAGTAGGTAAGTAAAACGCTGCGTAAGGTTATAATATACGCGCGGTGACATGGTGGGTGGGAGCGACAATGCACAGCGAATTCTTCAGGATGTAACAAAATAGACGACCCGCGGACCCGAATAAGATCCTGCGTAAACTTCTAATCCGCGTAATCGAGGCACAGTCAAAAAACCGTGTTTTATGCCCTCGTAATTTGTTACAAAGTATAGCATGTTTACGCATGACGCACAGGATCTGTCCTATCAACTACAAAAAGCAATTCATATACAACATAAACATTGGTGATCTATTTCAAATACCCCGAAGGGGAGGTCGGCGCGCAGCACGTAGTCGTACCCGATGTTCCACAAGGGCGGTCCTAATACCGATCCCTGTGGGACACCGCACGACATCTCTCGCCGTTTCCAATCTCCTTGGTAGGCCTCGATTACACGACAGAGGTAGTCGGGCACCCGGTGATACCGGAATGCCGTCCTAATGCAACTCCAGGGCAGTGAATTAAAAGCGCTCCACCCAAGAGTGGGTTTCGTCATTCGATGATTTTCATTTACCATAAAAAAATAAAATAAAAAAAGCTCGTAAGATATATAAAAAAAGCCATCTGTGATAGTTAAAAAGGTGGACTATATCCTGCAGTAGCAGCTTCCATGGTGAGATTGGTGACTGACCATGGTCGGTGATGATGGCCTGTCCGCGGCGCGAGTCGTAGCGCGGCGTGTGCGCCGTGAAGCGCAGGAAGGAGCGCGCCAGGCGGCGGTGGCGCAGCAGCACGTGCAGCAGCGCGCCGCCCAGCGCCAGCGCCACCACGAGCGCGCCGCCCCAGCCCCACCACATCGCGCGCCAAGCCGACGGCTCCTCTATCTCCGATCCTGGAAACAGATTTTTTTTAACTTCTAAAGTTCTAAACGTCACAACAGTTACGAAGTGTTAAAGCCTGCTCTACACTACTCACAAAGTTGGTTAAAGTTAAACGAATACATTAGTGTAGAAGGGTACTTCGCTTCGCTTCGTGCAACCTCGTCTCACTTCGGGTGACTTCCAGTCGCTGTCGGTTTTTGGGCCCGAGTCAAAGGACTCGAAATGCTCTTCGCGAGGTTGTACGAGTGTTTAGTCACATACTTCGGACTTCGATCGACTTCGATGAGTACTTCGTCGAAGCAACTTCGCGAATAGTGTAGAGCAGGCTAAACATTAAAAGCTAACTAGTAACATTAAAATAAAAAAACTCAAGTCATACGTTTTCGAAAGCCTAGATTATAGTTGAATTTTAATTTCGCAATAAAAAAGAAATGGCAGCGTAACAGTATAAGCGCGCAAAGTTTAATGTTGATTTTTACTTATTTAATAATTTGTTCTGTTTTATAGTTTAGATTAGGGTTCTAATGGATGTCGTATTAATGGAGACGTAGGCAGAGGTGAAGTTGTATGTGGTAAAAGTAATAATTTATGGTTTATTGCAGTCAAAAGTTTTTAATTACCGCAGCGGATTTTATTATTCATAACATCTATTTTTAAAATATAATAAGTACTTTCGTAAAAGAAATAAAATTATTGTTACATCTCGTAAAGCAGACCGGAATTCTCGACCGATTTCTCGGTCTTGTCTACGGAGAAAATGATAGTCATCCAAATAAATAATGTTGGACTTACCCTCCATCTTCAAGGTGTGCACCTCGCTGAGATCGCTGTAGTAGCCGTCCGGCGTGACGGTCCGCACTCCCACGTACAGCGGGCCCGCCACGCCGTCGGGCGCCTGCATGAGGCACGGCGACATCTCCGCTCGCATCGTCTTCATGTCTTCCGTGGTGTGCAGCAAGTCTTCAGGGATCTCTTTCTCCGAGACTATTACTTCGAATTCGTTCCTGATTGAAGAAAAAAAAATTTGTTGAATTATAAATTAATTCATTCATTTGACAACATTCTTTTAAGCATTGTTGCTAGTAAGACTGAAGACCACTTAATGTGGCACCTGCGTGCAGTGCATGTACTGCTGTCAGGTGTATTCAAAAGGTGGCGAAATTAAATTAAGTGACAGAGGTTAAGTCGTATTAACTTTTTACGGGTAATCTGCCTGTAATAAATAAATATAAATAAATTGGCTATCGTAATTTGGCATATTACTGTGAACAATTAAGTTTACTTTTACTTTATTAGTTGATGATACATTTTCCGAATTCTAAAAATTAATCATGCTTGTGTACCCTAACTCTTGACTCACAACGCAACTTGTTGACACGGGGTTCCGACTAAAGAGATCAAAAAATTATAGTCGTGGGCCTCGATTTTAATAAAATCGTGGCTAATCTTGGCGACTCAACTCGACAATGAATTACGTGTAACAGTTGAATTCATTTTAATTTGGGAGTCGGCTGATACGTCTGATCACACCAACAAAACGTTCGCAAGCACTGAGCGGGCATGGTCGCCTTTTATAAAAGTATACAGTTGCAAACGATTTCATACAACCTGACACTAGAAATTTCAAGTCAACAAGCCGCATCATTTGTTAGTTTAACACAGTCAGATATCCATAATGTTAAATAAAACAAGTAGTACTTGTGCGGCACGCCGCCATCCCAGCTGACCATGACGTGTCCGTTGGGCGACAACCACGCCAGCACGCCGCTGGGCGGCTGCAGCCCCGCGCCGCGCACCAGCGTGCACGACACGGCTGCCGACTCCACGTTCACCTGCAACACAAAATAACTCATCTTTAGTCAATTTCCTCCTCCTGGACACGAACTGCAGTAGCCAATCTGAAAAGTTCAAGGACTCACTTGCATTACTTTTTTTTTTACTAGCTGCTTCGGATTTTTCAGATTGTTTTTTTTTTTAGTTCTCATCGTTTAAATCTTCCCTGAGCTATTACAAATATTTCAAAACCAAAATGAACTAAATCGGTCCAGCCGTTCCCAAGTTTTAGTGAGACTGAAGAACAATTAAAAATTTTCATATACAAAGTTGATACGACATTTTGTCAAGTTATGTGAATATAAATCTATGGAGCAGCGGGGTTTTTTTTTCATGATTTTTAGGTTGGTCTCATAGTAAAAGTTGTACATATTGGTGTGTACAATGATCCTTTATAAGGAAAGCCCATCTGTTGTATCAACTTTGTATAAGAAGATTGTCCATCATGCACACAAATATTACTGTGCATGATGGGTAGGGACCGAGTTGTCTAGATGCTGATAAAATGGTAGGAAAATATTTTTACAGAAGTTAAGCTTCACGATACGAAGAAACCGTAATTATATAACTGTTGTTCCTTGGCTTATTCCATATGCAAACATATTCGAAACATAATCTCAATGAAAAAAAGCTGACAAGTTTAGCCAACCGAAAGGTGGGAATGATTCCACAGTTCAGTTGAAAACCAGCGTCAGGCACTATTATAGTTGTCTGGGATTGATGCTGAACTGAACCTATAGTGGTACACAACTGAATTTTAGTGATTTTGTTCCTTTCTTTTGTTATGTTATTCTATTTCTTTACGTGTTTCCAAGTTATTGTATTTGTGCCTTATAATGTATCAAATAAATTGTTTTTCTTTCTTTGATAAGTTATAATTCCTGTAATATTCTTAAGTTTTCATTCGGAATTTAAAAGAAAAATACACAACATGGAAGCTACTCTTAAACTTATGAGCTCCATGCGAACTCCTAATGTATTACTATTACGTCTCTAATTACTGTATTCAAAAGGCCAATAAACTACATAATCAATGGTTTTGGACAACACTCACATGAACGCAGATGTTGTACCGGCCACCGATCGGTACGTTGACGATGACGTGAGAATAACTAGACGCCTTCGAAGGTACTAACTCGTAGTGGCTCTCTGTGTTGTGAGTCAGTTCGGTAATGTCCAGCTGAAAGAAAACAAGTACATATATTATGCCGCCTAGTTTTGTATCAACAATGGTGTGACCGGTTTTCAATCTGTCACTAATGTGACAAAGTAAGAGTTGCTAAATAATTTAATATAATTTAATATCGGACAACCATCACACAACGCCGTCTAGTCTCAAGCTAAGCAGAGCTTGTGTTATGAGTACTAGACAACTGATAAACATACTTAATATTTCTAATACATATTTTAGATAAATTACACCAAGACACAGAACAAATGATTGAGCTCATCACACAAACATTTGTCCAGGGTGGGATTGTACCCACGACCTCCAGCATAATAGTCAGGGTCACTAACTACTAGGCTGACAGGCCAGTCAGTTGCTAAAAAGTCATAACTATACACCATCACAATAACATTAGACATTCAAGAAAATCTTTTTTACTGTCCGTTCAACCGATTTTTAGTTTTTTTGTCGTGAGAATCGTGAGTCGTGTCGTGGCGTTAGTCGTGAACGTCCGCGTGGCTGTCGTGAGAATCGTGAGTCGTGTCGTGGCGCTAGTCGTGACGTCAGTCATGTCGTGTCGTTTGTCATGTTAACAAAGTTCAAATAATAATCTTACCAAGTAGGTGGCAGGTTTGCGCAGCGCATCACAGCTGGCGTCCCACAGGATCTTCATCTCAGCCTTAGTCTCATCGTATTCAACGCGCAGGTTCTTCACTGGAGCCCTGGTGAAACAATTAGCAATTAAAATATATATTTTTAATAACAACTTAATGATATTCACACACATTTGATCTGTTAGTACCTCATAAGAAGTGTTCTGGTCTTAAGATGTATCTGGCATAATATGTATAATATTTTATTTATTCTATGGAGTGATAAATTATCTTATATCTACTAATATTAATAGGATTGGAGTTTAACTGAATAATGACACTCTAGTTGCCCTTTGCATTCCAGGGCCTCGGTGATTTTTCGAATAATTCCACAGCCATGGTTACGAAGTAGTAAGATGGGAAATCATCGAATGACTTCCCACTGTACGATGGAACAGGAGCGCCTCAGACTTTTACTGACTAAAACTCTTGGTTCTAGAAGGACCACAAGTTTCCGGCTCTGCAGTGGCCTATGGTTCGCAGACATCTCTTTGAGCGCGTGGAACACTATGCGCTAAAGTGACACTTGAATGGTGTGAGCGGAAAAAAAACAGGTATCGTTTACCTTAAAACGACCGTCTTTTTACAGCAAGTCTACTTACAGATGGATAGAATAATATTTTCGTTGCGAGGCCAAGCCGGTCTTAATGTCGTTGTGATGACGCTTAGCTTGTGTCCCGCAGTGAACGTTTTTCAACTGATATGCGGGTACTTACTTGTCATTCTCTCTGGTTATGATCTCCACGAACTTGGCGAGCGGTCCTCTATGCAGTCCAACAGTGAACACGTAGCTCTCGCACGCGTGCAAACCTTCTATTAACACGCTCGTATTTTTCGTGATGATCCTGGTATCTGTTGGGCAACAGAAAACAGTCTTTATACCTAATATAACATAGTTTTATCCCTGCGACATATGTCAAACTGACATTCCTAGGGTTGTCAGGATATAAAAACCGTCAATAGTAATTATTGACGTTTCTTACTATTATCGAATGTAATATAACATATAACTGGGTTTAATTTTATTACAACGTTAGTATTTTTTTTAATTATATAAAATAAACTATTTTGTTATTTTTTAACAGAATAATGGTTCACCGTAAAACAATACCTGAAACAGTTTTTGAATCGCTAGAAGAATTTTGTAAATTTATTTTGAACTCTTGTTCGCTGCAAATATAAATCAAATCGGACGTCAAATTATACACCAAAATTAAAAATTTAATTCAGTTTTATATAAAATATCGATAGTTTGGTGCGGTTCAAAGAACAGTTACAATAAAACAAAACACACTCACCATTCGACATCTCCCCAGGATGAGTCCTCCTATGTATCATATTCGTGTAATGCACCTCGTACTCCAACTCTTTCCCTATATACTGTTCCCCTTTAGGAGGCCACCATATAACTTGTACGGAAGTCTTCTTTTCCTTTGAAAGTATAGCAGTGAAGTTCAAAATCTCATCCTTCACTCCCTCCATGACAAGCGGAACAGTGAACGGGTCCCCGTATACGTTGTTCTTGTACGCTCGAATGTCGATGTTTATGTGGGTACCCGGTGGAAGGTTAGTTACTGGAAAAAAAAAAAAGTAATTTGATGATGGATAAATTCTGAATTATTTCCGAAAGTAAGTAGGAGACAAAAACATTTTAACGATATTTGCATCTAGTCTGTCTGCTCCAACTAACTATCACTTATCGTGAAAAAGTTCTTATAAATTTTGTTTTAACTCTTGAGAATAGACATTTTAAAAAATACTATCGCAAATTCACAACAACAACATTAATGACATTAGAAAAAAACATTTTTCTAAATTACTTTCAAGCAGCATTTACTTCACGGCTAGCTGTAGTTACTAGAAATCAAAATAGTTATTTTTTGTGTTTATTTATTTATTAGAATTTATAATTATGTATTATTTATTTATCAATTGCTTGCTATACTTTCAGGCAAGCCAACAATGTACAAACTTAAAAATTTGATACAAACATTTACACACATTCATTTTTTTTTAGTTGATTTACATCGCGTTTGTTATGTTTTCCCGGCTAAATTATCCAAACCTTTTATAAAAAAAAACATCACAAACTTACGCGTAACATTATTTGCTTTGGTAGTAATAGGTTCGAGGACAGCATATTCCGGAGGTAGCCTGATCTTCACAATATAGCCATCAACGTTCCTGATCTGATGCCAGTCCAGTAGCACCGCGCTCGTGTTCAGTCGCCTCACGCTCGCGTTCACGAGGTCATCGACATCGTTGGCAGGGTCAAAAGTTATGTTCATCACTTGGGATGATTTTGATGTGAAGGCGTTGTTTGTAGCTGTTACCTGAGAGAGTTAAATAGGTATGACTTGTAGTACAGCATTTGTGCAAAAAAATATACATCGCTTCATCGTTCTATTAGCATATATGTCAGAAGCAAGCTGCAAAATAATTGAACGATAATAATCGCAAAGGAAGAAAAGGAAGACGCAGCGTTGGAAGACCTCCTACAAGGTTGATCGACAACCTGGTTAGGGTCGCTTGGGGAGTTCTATATCCAGCAGTGGATGTCTTTCTGCTGAAATGATGATGATGGAGATAATTATGAATCGCAGAGGACGTGATACGACAAGATAAAAGTGATTTTTTACAATAGTTTAGACTGAACAACAACACTAAAAACTGCATCGAATTTGGTATTAAACTAGATAAAAAACAATTAAAAGTATTGGTGAGGAAGAGTGGGGGCGCGGTTGGAATACCACACTATTTCTTTTGGACACATGTAACTAATAGAGACAACGAACGTCGCATTTTAGTATCTGATATTTGAAAGATAACCTATTTTGATGTTTTTTCCCGGTTGCGTAACTTCTGTAAAACAAGTCTGCATCGGGCAATTAAAGTTCTCCGTGCGATTTGAATATACAGGGTGTCATTGACATGTTAACGCAAACGAATACCATAGATCCAGTACATGATTCTAAACCCCCCAGTGGTGGAATTTTTTGTCGGTTTTTTCTTATTTTTTTTTAATGAATTTTTAACGTTTTTTTAATTAAACTGTATAAAAACGTCAATTTAACATTTTTTGCGAAAAAAATTAGTGCATTACATTCCAAATTAAAAATGTCATCGGGTTTGATTAGAATAACGACTTTATTTGCCTCAATGATTTTTTTATAAATTTTTTTTTTCGTAAAAAAATTTTTTTTTCTTTTTTTTCTAAAAATATCATTGGGATTGGTTAGAATAACGATTTTATAGAGGTAAAAAATAAAAAATCAAAACTTTTTTTTCAAAAATTTGAAAAAAAAACGACGAAAAATTTCACCACTGGGGGGTCCAGAATCATGTACTGGATCCATGGTATTCGTTTGCGTTAACATGTCAATGACACCTTGTATATGTCACCGGAAAATTGTAAACACCGTAAGATGCGAAAAATTGCAAACTAGATTTTCTAAATAAGACACGGATATTGAAACTAATAAATTTAGAATTGATTTATCGTATATAGAACGAATTTATCGAGAAATTATAACCTAATAAGGATTTATTACAATCAAACATTGTTCACAATTTACCGTTGACATATGTCAACGGTAAATTGTATATACAAACAGTCCGAAAATATCTATCGGGCAGTTGTCCACCCGACATAACATAACTTTCTAACAATTAGTTGTCCTAAAAATATCTCATCTTCGCTTCAATCATGACATGTGCAAAGGTCCATTCCTAAGCTCTAGTTTTCTCTAGTCTTTAACTGTGTCAGTAAACACAAACCACTTACCCAGAAGGAATAATTATTAAACGGCTCAAAGAAGGCAGTGACGTCAACGGACATGGTCTTGGAGTCCGTGGCGGGTATGATCTTGTCGACGGGCGGCAGCGGCGGCGCGTAGTACAGCGTGTAGTGTTGAATGCTGCCGCGCGGCTGCGCCGGCCGGTCCCACACCACGTTGATGCGGTGCCCGATCAGCTGGCGCACGCTCAGCCGGATCGGTGGAGACGGCACTGTTCCACATTCAAATTAAAAAAAATTAAATTCAAACCATTTCAATATGTTTTTAGATTTATTAAGTGTTGTTCGTGGCTGTATATTATAATCGAATAGTTTGGAATAGAAGAAGAACCCATTGCATTCCTCATCGTAACTTAAATTATAACGGAAATGTAGACTTCCAATTAAGCAAATCAATTATCCGCTATAAGCTAAATGAAACTTATAGCAATAAACAAAAAAAATTATGTGAATAAATGTTTTGGAACTTAATAAAATTTTAAATAGTAAAATCATTTTATTTTCGGCATAGCACATTTATAAAAATACTACTAGAAAGTGTATAAAAGGGACCTAACGGTCCCTTTTATAACCGAAGTAATGGTCCTAATCGACCAAAAAGTAAATCTCCACAGAATGGTATTAATGGGACGATAATTTACTGTTTTTTTTTTGCCATGTGTTTAAGCACATACCGTCCTTTTTGTATATTGTTTATTTTATTTTTATTCTGTATCAAGTATGCTCTTCATAGTTCTATTTATGTGAAAACATTTAATTGGTTAATAGTCGCACTTGCAATTGTTGTCTTATTAATTGTTAATACTGTTTGTTTTCCTGTTACAATAAGATAATCATAGAAGTTATTTTAGGTCTTACCGCCTTCTCCAGTTGTAGTGTTAACATACTTCATAGAAGCATACGTTTTGTTCGACTTGCTGTCTCGAATGTAGAAGGTCACATTATAGTTAGTGTATGGTTCCAAATCCGTAAACCTGTAAACAAAATAAAAGCATTTATAGTTCGTTTTTTAATCCTAGACTACGATTTGACAACTTAAAATGTCAAACTCCAGATAATTGGGAACATATTTCTAGAATGTGACATTCTGAGTTGTCAAATCGTGGTCTAGAGTTAAAAAACGAAATATAACCATATCTCATTTATTTCCGTATATCTGGCTAACGAATGACATCACCACGCATATGTTTTGATAACATTATTTCGTTTAAAACAATAATATCATAATAATGCATGGACAAGATATCCCAGTTCAACATCATTGACCTTAAAATACATAGATTACTAAGATAACAGCGCCATACAGTCACTGTTCAGAGAGGTCAATGGCAGCTGGTCGACTTCAACTTTGCCATTGACCGATTCAAACCAATTGGAAGTAGACTAGACTGATTAATTAATCGTAGGTACAAAATGTATTAACTTTTAAAAGCCGTTTTTCGCTGTTCAAGCAACTTATTTTTTCAGTGGAACAATTTTAACGATTTCTGTCGCGGGTTTGAATCATTTTTTTGTTGAATAACATGTTTCCTCTCACTTTCCTTATGGGGTGGTTTTATTAAAGATAGAAGAGTGATTAATGAGCGTGCGCTAGAGTTGACCGTCAAATGATGCGAACCCATTTAACGTTTAAGGTGAGATGCCAAATGATACATATCATACGTGATTTCTGATGCTGAAAAGCTGTTTTTTTTATTTGCTATATCGAAATGGTCAAACGATATGCCATATTATAATTTGTATGATGTCTATGAAACTTTTTTTTAACGTTTTGATGAACAGAGACCACCTTACGGACAGCTGATGTCATCAGTCATGAGTTCGCACAGCAATAAGAATGTCCCTCACCAAAAAACTTCTAAAGAATGCAGCTAGCTGCTATAAAGAAGCAATTTTATCACACGTATTTATAACGACAGCAATATTTTACGCAATTAAAAATAAAAATGAGCGGCAACTCAAACTAACCATAAACTATTCACTTTTCAACTGTTCTTCAGAATGATTAAACTAATTGTCGTATTTGGGAAGTGTCTTTGACCTGCACTGGATGTCACATGACTGAATAAGAGGATCACGATTCAGTTTAACGATGAATGTCTTTATAGTATCAAAATTCTCACATGGATTTGGGTAAATACTTATTCCAATAACTTTTCCCAAAAAACCAACTTACCTATAAATACTATCATTGGTCCAAGTCTTATTGGTCCAGACTCCATCACTAACTTTAGCTATGGACGGCAAGAAACTGTAGAGTACCATCTTCTGCTGCGCCATCCAGCACGAAATGAGGAAGCTGCTTGAATTTATTGAAGACTGGTCTACGCCGATGCTTAGGAACTGTGGGACAAGTATGTATTATAAAATACTCCTTTTCAAAAAGTGGTTGGTGTTAAAAATAATAAGTATAAGTAGCAAAAAAAGTGTAGAAAATAGAAAGATTAGCACGGGAGCAGTGCTACATAGAACTAAGTATCTAGGTAAAGACAGAAATGGTATAGCCGAGGATCGAGTTCAATATTTGGCGATGGCCTCTAATCTCTCTCTCATCGGTGAACTGTTAAAAAAGCATGACATGATGAAATAATTTAAAGTTTTAGGTCTGCAAAACTGACATTATGACTCGAATGAAAAAAAAATCAGTTTATGTATAAAACAAGTTAGTGTAAAACCAGTTATGTTTCACATAACTAATTGAAATTAACAACAATAGTTGATTTTAGCTGTCTCAATAATCTTCACTTGTGGTGTAGTCGATCTGTGGGTGGTGGACTCAGGGAAAATTGTACTTATAATTATAGCCGTATCAGCCAATGGGTTTATAGCTTGGAGACTTGACCGACACTTTAGGAAGGTTTGTCTTTGACCTAAATAATGTATTTATTTAAAACTACCGACCCGCCCCAGCTTCGCACGGGTAGGTACTGATATATTATACACATAAACCTTCCTCTTGAATAACTCTATCTATTAAAGAACGCATCAAAATCTGTTGCGTACTTTTAAAATCTAAGCATACATAGGGACAGTGGTAAGCAACTTTGTTTTATACTATGTAATGATATAGGTACAGACGGTAACATATAGAGAAGAATAAAAAGAGTCAAGCATATTGTACTCTACATCATGCTACTTATAGAAAGTTTAACTCACTCGACTCACTTGATACATATGAGTGTTATCGTTGGGCGCACTCGTGCAGTTCATCTCGTCGGTGCCGTCGTAGCAGTCCTGTCTACCGTTGCAGACGCTGAGCAGCGATATGCAGTTCGTGCCGTCATCGCACATGAAGTAGCCTCGCTGGCATTCTACTGTTGGTTTGTGACTCTGTAAAGTAAAATCTATTTATTTAGACTTCATGCACAAAGGCAGTGGCGGTCCCTTCATACAAGCCCAAAAGCCCGCCATGCCTTACTAAAATGCTCGATAAGAATCAATATCAAACCCGAATTATTTAAAAGTTCGCGCGCTTAATTCTTATCAAAATAACACAAATTATCTACCTATGCTGCACTAAACTACACATCGTGATTGTTCGCGCGCTTCGCATACACTCGGCACTACATAGCTATCTCGCTTACACTTCCGGCTTTTACCGGGCTTTCAATGTCTCTTTCGCACTCATAGCGATGTGCCGTATAAGTACTTAGGACGTTTTGCGTCTACAAATCGATCAGTATAGAAGATTAAGCCGGGCTTGCGCATGAAGTTGCACGCGTATGCGTGACCTTGTCAGCTTACCAATTCTATTGTGTTGCCGTTTTAGCAACGTTGTGAGATCTTAGAGATTTTTAACGAGTTTGGAGACTTTTTTAAGATTTAGCAACAGTAAAAACTAGCGGCCTTTTAAAATAACGAAATTAAATATTCAAGCGCTAACTTAAAAATAAAAAAAAAGCGAAATTAGCTAGATTTTTCATATACCTGGTGACTTTTTTTGCATAAATGACAACACTGGAACTTTGCGTAAATAGTTTTTGACACTCGAGTGCAACTAACTTCAGTTTTATTTTGTTGAAGTTTTTTTTTGTGTTTTCTTAGATTTTCCCAATGTTATATGTTTTGGTGATTTACCTACATCAATGGAGGTAATTGTACCTTGTGAGGATTTAAAAATCGTTCAAGTTTTGATTGGCGAAGATAAGGTAAAATCTTTAAACTTTGCTCAGAAAAAACAGTTAATTTCTTCATTAAAACCGACGCCTAATCTGTATTTCTCAGTCTTTAATATATCAGTGTATATATAAATTACTCACATTTTCCTACAGAGGGATTAGATTCATTATTTGACATTTATGCAAACTATTTCGACAAAAAAACAATAAAAACTTAATTGATTTGCTTGTATATTAGTCCGGACCTAAAATCTTTTAGGTTAATAATGCGGCGTAATGTTTCGGAATTAATTGATTTCAATCATGACAATAACCTAGAATATGCCTTTCCCGAATTGTAAAAGTTAGTGTATCGTGTTTTAACTATTCCGGCTAAGTACAAGTTCTTCCGCGAAACGTGCTTTTTCGTCTCTTAAAAGTATTCGTAAGTACCTATCTGAGAAATACACAAGGTCAAGAGCGTCTTTCTGAATTATCAATGATACCTATTGAAAAACAGTTGTTGGTAGAATTAAAACCAACATTTTATTCTGATGTAATTTAATCATTTCTTAAGAAAGATAGACGATTCCAATTAGAATATAAATAATTTATTTAAATTCCTTATTATATTCTATGTAGCTATTTTTTTACTTTTGTTTTGGAACTTTCTGTTTTGTTTTTTTTTTGTCTGTAACCTTTTAGGAAGCAAGCAACTATTTACCATGCCACTTTGTTTCCTCAAGCAATGAAGCAAACCAAATGGCTTTTTTCAAAGCCTTTCAAAGCCACCGGAGGTATGCAATTGCTGATATGTTTATTATATTCAATCTAGTATTAGCATGCCTTCAGTTAGTGAAATTGAAGAAAAAAGAGGAAAGAAGATGGATGAATTCACTTTTAATTTATTGTATCTAACCAGTAGTTTATGAGAAAATTGCGATGATCCATACGTAGGTACTTACATACTCAGTCCACAACTGAACTTTCTTTTTTTGAAATCGGTTAAATTTTTTGGGCTTGCCTTATATTGACCCTAGGCACGCCACTGCACAAAGGGTTGAGGAAGATTGACACTTCGAGAAAGAGATCAATCGTCGAATCCGACTCAGCTGAGCAGCGTTCAGGAATCTGCGCGATGTCTTCTAGTATACCACAGTGTCTCAAGACGAAAGTCCATAACCAGTGAGTGTTGCCAGTAATGACATGTGGCTCCGAAACGTGTTCGCTTACAATGGGCCACATAAGAAGACTCAAAGTCACCCAAAGGGTAATGGAAAGGGCTATGCTCGGAGTTTTGATATCCGCAAGAGAACCAACGTCGCCGACATAGCAAAAAATGTCGCCAAACTTAAGTGGCAATGAGCAGGGTACTGCACGCAGAACAAATTAGCCGTTGGAACCGAAACTTTAAAAAAAGAAAAAAAGAAAAAAAAATGTTTATTTGCAAGAAATACATGGTTTACAAGGAAAGATCTTATAACCTAAAAGTCACAGTATTCTGCCTGCAAGCAAGCGTGCAAATGATTTATATTTATGTCATTAATCATTATCCATGCAATCAATTATTATTATTTATCATGTAAAATTTTAAAAATTCGATTTATATAATTATTATTAGATTCAATTTATCGTCAACATTCATTTACTAATTAAATTATTAACTTTGATTTCTATATTCCATAAATTCCTGAATACTATAAAAACAGTTCTGTTGTAGCCATTCTGTCAATTTTGTCTTAAAAACATTCCCCTGTAACAATTTCAATTTATTCGGGATGTTATTATAAATCAATATACACATATTACACACATTTTTCTTATAAATATCTTTATGAGCGGGTGGTTGATACAGTAGATTATAAAATTTAGCCCTTTTATGCCTTGGCATAACCTCACTACGTAACTTAAAGCAATGCATGTGCTTCTTTGTAAAAATGCAGATATCTACACTAATATAATAAAGAGGTAAAGTTTGTTTTTTTGTTTTTTTGTTTTTTTGTTTGTAGGGGGTAATCTCTGGAACTACTGGTCCGATTGGAAAAATTTTAGCAACAATAGAAAGCTGCTTTACTCCTGAGTGACATAGGCTATATTTTATGTACGCGGGCGAAGCTGCGGGCAAAAGCTAGTCTTTTATATACATACATGGCAGTGGAAGAATTCTATGTTTTTTAAAATAAAGGCTTACAACTGTCTAAGAATCACGCCTTGTTTATTACTCGGATGCAACGTTTTTGAAGTTTAAAAACTGTGTCGGCATCAGTCGAGTTGCCCCACATTATTACTCCATAGCTTAGTACTGATGACACATAACCATGGTAAAGCACCGAAAGAGCAGCTTCTACAGATACATTTTGTCTTAATTTTTTTAAAGGAAATACAAATCTGTCTAATTTCTGGCAAATATGTTCCACATAACTCTTCCAGTTGAGATGATTATCTACAATAAGGCCTAAAAATATCAGTTCAAAAAAAGTTTATATCTGATAAAGCCTTTTCGATAACTGATTTGTAATCATTTTTATCCTCACATTTTATAATGAGTGTAGTATCATCTGCGAAAAGGATACATTTCTGAAAAGTAGCCTCCGGAAGATAATTTATATACAGTAAGAAAAGTAATGGGCCAAGAATGCTACCCTAAGGCACACCAAACATGTTTGTCATTGCAATAGATGTAAATTTTTCCTTGGAATATGATTTATCATTTGTCTTTACAACTTTGGAAATTTCTGTACATTGTTTTCTGTTTTTTAGATAACTAGATATCCATTCATAAGTTTTTCCTCTGATGCCATAGAACTCTAATTTGTTTGAACAAAATCAAAGGCCTTGCTCATATCTAAAAAGAGAGATACAACTGGAATACCGTTATTTATGCTTTCTGTCACAAGTTTGTTGAAGATTGCAAGAGCAGTTGAACTACCTTTACGAAAACCAAATTGTTCTTTGCATAATATGTTATGTGTACAGAGAAAATGATTAAATCTAGTAAGCATGGCCTTCTCGAAATTTTTTGACATAATGGGCACCATTGTGATTGGCCGATAGTTATTTGGGTCTGACTTATTTCCCTTTTTAAATAGAGGTTTCACGATTGACATTTTAAGCTGTTCAGGAAATACACCTTCCTCAAAAGATAAGTTTATAACATATGCTAGTGAATGACATATCCAACTAGCACAAGCCTTCAAAACTTGTGTGGCAATTCCGTCATATCCACAAGTCTTGCTATTATTTAAAGACATTATGATTTTATACACTTCTTGCGCATCTACAGGAGTCAGGAAAATAGTACTTGGATTTTTATTATTTTGATTAAAATTAACATTATTATTAGCATTAGATGGTTGATTAGATGTCAAAGTAATAAAACAGTCATTAAAAATATTTTGGTGTGGTAACTGCATAGCAAAAGATGCAACATTGAAAGGCCTCCCACAAGTTGGACAAATGACTTGGTTAGGGTTGCTTTTTTTTATGGTAGGTAAAAATCATCGAATGACGAATCCCACTCTTGGGCGGAGCGGGAAACAGTGTCAGACTCTTACTGACTAAAGCACCTACCCCGTGCCTTCCTTGCCTTATTCCCAGAGCCCCGGTGTAACGCTTTCGCACCAACCCTCAGCTCCGGGAGGCTTCGACCCTGTAGGACCCCTACGGTTTGCTGACAACACCTTGAGGCGCGCGGGAACGGAGCGCGCCGTCGACGACTTGGGCTCGGTCTGGACTGCTACCAGACGACCGGACGGCGAGCTACCCATTGCTCGCCGTCCGCAAGCCAGTGTCTACGGTGGCCGGATATCGGCAGGATCGCGGCGGCGACGGCAACGGCGAGTGCGCCGTTGCCTTTGCCTTATGCGGTCAGCCTCCTACTTTACGTGCATTACTGCCTCGCAGAAGGAGGCGACCGCCTGCCACTCCTCCTCGCTTCGGATCATGGCCTCAACCAAGGCCCGGCGCGAGAGGTCGCCGCCGCGAGGGCACGGCGTTGCTCTTCCCAAGCAGGGCACACTTCTACCGTGTGCTCCACCGTGTCCTTCGGGCTGGCCACACAGTGGCGTCACCCGGGCGTCTCTTCCGCACGAATCCGGTGCAGGAACCTCCCGAACTTGCCATGTCCGGTGAGGACCTGCGTCATGCCTCAAAGAGGGGCACTACCGCCGAAATTATGGCGTGCCCAGCGCTGGGTTGCGACAGTCGCTGTTTCCATTTCACCATGAGATCCCGCCGGAGCTCTTTCCACCATGCCTTGACATGTTCAGGCAGCGGAGTTTCACCCCGGCGTTGCATTTCCACGCGCTGATCGTGCATGCGTGCAAGGACTGTTGCCTCCAAATCCCATGGTGGTAGGCCAGCAAGGAGGCTCGCCGCCTCGCGGGACACCGTGCGGTATCCTCGCACCATCCGGATGGCCATGACCCTCTGGCAGGCGTTCTGCTGGGCTCTGGGCGATATCACAGCGACGGCGCCCACACTGTTGCTCCATAAAGGGCCATGGACCGAACGATGCCGGCGTAGAGCCTCCTGCAGGAGGCGTCTGGACCCCCCAGGTTCGGCAGGATGGTTAGGGTTGCTGGAATCCGATAGATGCGAGACGCACAGGACCGGTCGTTGTAGCGACACGGACCCTTGGGGGAAGCCTGTGTCCAACAGTGAAGGTTTTTCGGATGAAATGATAAATGATGAGGACGATGATGATGTACTAAAGGTACAAAGGCGTAAAATTGTTTATTAGAATGTTTAATTTTATTGCGAATGGAGTATATAGTTCGTTTTTAATCTTAGGCTACGATTTGACAACCTAAAATATAAACTCCAGAAAATTAGGAACATATTTCTAGAGCGTGACATTTTGAGTTGTCAAATCGTACTCTAGAATTAAAAAACGAACTAAAGATCCTATGATTTATTAGAAACACGTACCGAGGTGCCGGGACAGTTGGTCTCGTCGCTCCTGTCGTCGCAGTCGAAGTGTCCGTCGCAGATCTGTTCGGTGCGCACGCAGGCGCTGTCGTCGCGGCACGGCGTCTCCATGAGCCCGCAGCGCGGCGGCGCCGGGCCGCGCGCCGGACAGTCGCGCTCGTCCGAGCCGTCCTGGCAGTCCACCGCGCCGTCGCACGCCCATTGCAGGGGGATGCAGAAACCTGACCATCACAACATTCATCTACACTTCTACTCTTCTACTCTAATATAATAAAGAGGAAAGTTTGTTTTTTTGTTTCTTTGTTTTTTTTTGTTTGTAGGAGGTAATCTCTGGAATTGCTGGTCCGATTGGAAAAAATTTAGCAACAATAGAAAACTGCTTTACTTCTGAGTTACATTATAGGCTATATTTTATGTACGCGGACGAAGCTGCTGACAAAAGCTAGTTTATAATATTGATGATAATAAATATTGATTATGGCACATGGACGTTGGAATCGCAACGATTTGAACAAGTTGTGACTCAAATGATTGCCTGAACAGAGTGTCTTTTGATATCGTTCGGATTTCATCACGCATACGGGATTGCAACGCATAAGTAGCTCCCGCGAATGTTCTTTTCATACAAGTATTTATTTTTTTAATGCTTAAAATACGCACGCGGGGGTGATATCGGGCAGCAGACCCGCATACGGAGCGGAGCGCATGCATGATGAAATACGTACTATACTAAAAACACCTTTAGAAAGACGTACGCACTATTTTAATAAATTTTAAACCAAAACGAATATAGGCTTAATTATTGTTTTCAGCTTTTTGAATGTTTGGATAATTAAAAACACACAAATTTAAACAGTGTTACTGTGTGTGTCTGTCAGTGTCACTGTGTTGAAATAAAAACATTTTTCTTATTCTATGCTTACCGGGTGCGCAAGTAAAATCATTCTTTCCACACTTCCTACTAATCGGTGAATGAGGTTCGGGCGTCACCGGTTCGGGCGATATTCCACACCCGATCTCATCCGACCTGTCGCCTTCTCCGCAATCATTGATACCGTCACACCTCCACCAATCAGGCAAACAGTTGCCGTTGTCACACTTGAACATCCATTCTAAACAGGCCCCATTGCTCGGGAAATTTGGCTTCTCTGTACCCGGAATAGGGAGGAGTTTGGAGTGATTGGTATTGCTGCAATTCTTTTCGTCAGAATATTGTTCGTCGGCGCAGTCGTTCTCGCCGTCGCAAACCTAGTACAAGAAAAAATAATGTGAAACATAAATCTACTAAGAAAACATTGAAAACTCATTCAAAGTTTGGATTTTTTATGCCAAGTGATAAACTGTGTGACTGAATTAAGGTCAGGAACAGAGTTAAGGTTATAGCACCGCTATCGGATCTTAGCGAGTCTGAAGTTAGGCACTGCGAATTTTAGCGCTTGAAAACTCGTACAAAAAAAAAACCACCGTATTGTACTATTAGGTAAGGGTGCTCCATTGTTAACCACATCATCAGGTAATATTGTGGTCAAGCACAAGCCTAACAATACAGGATTTTTTTAACCAGTACGCAAATTTAGACATAATACACTTGAATATATTTAACAGGTATTTTTTATTTAGATATGTGTCAATAGTAAAAAATTAGGTTAACGCTTACGAGACTTGTTTACTCAATAATTTATTCTATGGACGTCGCTTGGGACAAAGTGAAAAAAAGAAAAAAAAAGTTATAAACTAAAAATGGAAATGTGTTCTATTGCTTACACTGAGTCACCAAAAAAAAATTACAGTGGTTAAAAAATTACCCGGTAGAACAAAAAATTCAAAGCAACTCACCCAAGACTTAAATATACACTTGCCACTAGGACATCTAAACATGTATGGTGCACAGGTGGAGTCTTTACACCGTTGTTCCCGTTCATCCTCGCCATTATCACAGTCCTTCTCCCCGTCGCACACCCAGGAGTTGGGGATGCACATGCTACTGTCATTACTGCACGCGAAGCCGTTGCCCGAACAACTTTCTATAATGTCTGGCCGTTTGGTTTGTAACTGTTGAAAAAAAAAATTGTAGTAGATAATAATCTACTATATAAAAATATATGTCGGGTTTTCCTTCCTGACGCTATAACTCCAGAACGCACGAACCGATTTCCACGGTTTTGCATTCGTTGGAAGAAGAAAGAAAAAAAAGAAGGTCTCGGGCTCCGTGAGGTTTATAGCAAAGAAAATTCAGGAAAAATCGATCATAAAAAAATAAAATAGACAGAGTAGGGTAGAGTAGAATAATCTGTTGCCGGGAGCGAAGCCGCGGGCAAAAGCTAGTATATATATAAAATTATTGCAAATCTCTGTGTATTCTGTGTCTAAAAATTTTGTTATAAATATTCCTGAAATCTGTTAACACGTGGTTTTGAATACATTGCGACATTGTCGAAGTTATGGACAAAAAAGTAATTTTAATGAGGAAAAAGAATAATGATCTTTTAATTATTGCTATCATTTTGTATAGCTTTGATGGCCTAAAATAAATTAATATTTCAGTGCTAGTAAATTATCGAATTCAATTAAACCAAAATATTCCATACAAATATCTGAAACAAAAACTGACTTTTGCTACAAGGCCAGTTTAAAATATAAAGCGTGCCAATTCTTACTAAAATAAACGAAATAATTTCACAAAAATAGCAAAAACATTTACAAAAAGTTTGTCAGAAGTGGGATTCGAACCCACGCCCTCAGAGAGGACCAGAACAACTCGAACTCACGCTTAGTGAGCAAGGGAACCTTGAGTCTGGCGCCTTAGACCGCTCGGCCATCCTGACATGTGCAATACGTGTCGAAATTACCGACCACTATCATGAAAATGCACAATCGACTATTTTGCCAATTTTAATACTATGTTTATTAATAGTTAGTATTGTGACGAGATAATGATATATTTCAACCTTGAATTGTAAAAAAAATATACCTATATCGTTACAAATAAAATTGGACTGATAACGAAAATAGTTTTATTTTTTATTGATTGTATTGATTTCCTTCTATATTTTATCCATGTTTTCCATAATCATCTTTATTATTGAAAGTCTCAAAGTTATTGCATTGCATTGCATCAGCCTTATATTTTGGTTCTAGAACATACCGGGTTTTCTCACGATTTTCTCTACCGTTTTGGATGAAATAAATTACACAAAGTAATGCATCTGGCTGGGTTTGAACCCGCAACCTACAACTCGTAAGGCAAAGCCGTTAGCACTCGGCCACCATTACTCCATGTTTTCCCACAAGTCTCAGAGTAAAGTAGTACAATTTTATTTATAGTCAAAACCATATCAAGCAATATAGAGTGACTTACCGTGCAGTTCCGTTCATCAGAGCCATCTTTACAGTCGTTATCGCCGTCGCATACCCATCGTTTGTCAATACAATGCCCATTGTCACATTGGAACTTATTTTCAGAGCAGTTACGGACACCGCAATCTGTAATAAATATAAATTTGTATTAAAATATGTTAATTATTAGGTATGTAGAAGAAACAGAACAGTTTTATATGACTAATAGTAGGTATTTTCTGGAATTGTATGTGTTCGTGGAACAGATGAGTAAGAAGTAGATATAGAATCTTTATGTATATTTAATTTTATAGTAATATTTATTTATTTATTTATACTTTATTGTACACCACATTACAAAAAAATAGGACAAACATTATTAAAAAAATAAGGGTACAATGGGCGGTCTTATCGCACAAGGCAATCTCTTACAGAAAACCTTTGGATGGACTGCGCGAAAGGAGATAGATCTAGGGTTGTCAGTGTACAATATTAATATTATTTAACTTATTTGTATTAATTGTAATTTAATTAATTTTATTAGATTTAACGATTTTATTACTCATTAAGAACAACACATAGTTCACTTAAGAGCTTAACTAAAAATAACTGTAATATTTTGATTGTAATTCAATTTATTTTAATTGCGTAAGTAATATAAATCATTACATAGTATAAAACAGAGTCGCTTGCTGCTGTCCCTATGTATGCTTAGATCTTTAGAACTACGTAACCGATTTTGACGCGTTTTTTTTTTTTAATAAATAGCGTGATCCAAGAAGAAAGTTTATATAATATATAGTATATGCACCCTTGCGAAGCTGGAGCGGGTCGCTGGTTTAAGTATAATTAAAAATAATTGATTAATTGTATTTTTTGAATTCATTTATTACATTGTATGTATAACCGAATAAATTCTTATGCTCTAAAGAGCATGTTGTGTTAGCCTGTAATTAACTGCTACACTTATGAATGTATAAATAAATAAATTAAGAAAGAATGCGAATCCTGAAATTTGCGTGTATGTGAAGAGTAGATAATTATCCGAAACTACTGCATTAATTTCAGAGTTTTTTTTTCACCATTTTAAAGGTCATTTCAGATGACCATAAATTACGTACATCGTAAAGTAATTATTCCAACACTGGTGTACCGCTATTTCGTACAAATATTATAAAGACGAAAATTACTATAACATGTTTTTTTGCTTAAACTGTTAAAGCAATTTTGATGATTTTTATTTTATATTTTTATTAGTGTAGAAAAAGATTATTTTTTTAAGAAGGATTCGGGAGTACTGTCTCTTGCGATCATTCCCAACATTCACGCCGACGATGCTGCCGGCGAAAGCTAATTCAGATATAAGCAAACACAGCAAACAAGTTGAATTAAAATGGCCATCTTTGCTATGGTTACGCGCAGACCCGTTGTTCCGCTCATGAATTGAGAACCAAAAATACATTACAGCGCATTGATAGTCGATTGCCCTTTTAGTTCAACTTATATGCCGTATTGTACATGACAGACACGGAAAATGCCACCGCCATAGAATAGAATAAAATTTTATTGTATAACAAAGTATTAACTAAGTAGTAATATATGTTTACCGTTTGTTTTTTTTTATTGTTTTATTTTGTGTGTGTGTGTATGTGTATTTAGTTTTTGTGTGTGTTTAGTATTTTAAGTAGTAGTAATTTTATTTTTTGAACTTATATGTGACGTATTTACACACCTTTCTCATCACTCATATCCGCGCAGTCAATATCATCGTCGCACTTCCAATGCGGCAGGTAACACCTGGTATTGTCGCACATGATCATCGGTGGCACGCACAGGCAGCCGATCTCATCGGATAGGTCTCCGCAGTCGTTATTGCCATCGCAGCGTGAGAATGAGGAGATGCACTTGCCATTCTTGCACATGAACTGGTCCTGGGAAAGTAAAGTTTCAATTTTTTACAAATATCACGATATAGAATATAGCACAGGTTTTTTTAGGTGGGGAAAATCATCCAATGACATCTCTGCAGCCGTTTACTGACAAAGCATTCTGGGGCCAAGAGTTGATGCGATAGCGGAACACTGGGTCCCTGGAACTAAGGCAAGAAGGAACGGTTGGTGGTTAAGTCAGTAGAAGTCTGACACTGTCCCCCGCTCCGTCCAAGGATGGGATTCGTCATTCGATGATTTTTTCCACCATAAACAAAGGAGTGGGTTTATTTAGTCAGTAAAAACTAAAAAATCCACTCCTGTATGGCTTCGTTCCAGGGCCCCGGGAGTAACGATTTCACTTTGCCTCATGGCCACAGTAGGCTTCGACCCAGCAGCATCTAAGGTTTGCTGACAAACTTGAGAACTAAAGTATAGTTTAGGCTGCGGACATTTTTTTTTATGGTGGAAAAAATCATCGAACGACGAATCCCGCCCTTGGACGCCAGCTCTACCGTCCGCGTCTTGGGTTATTGCTCCGTAGGTCTATGTGTGATATAATTTAGCTACTATTCGTCATGATCTGCCTATACTATAAAGATATTTTTTTCTTTAGAGTTTTTTTAAAGAGTAGCACGTGTGAACAAACAAACTCTCTCGCTCTATTATAATATGTATTAGTATTTATAGATGTTAATGTTTCTTAACAATGCTAGTTGTAATGTAAATATACTATTACTTCAAGTCTTTGAATATCTATCACGCATTCATAATAAGTTTTTCCTTTACTGTGCCCTTTGTGTAATATTGTTGTTTATATTTCACAACATAAAACAATAAATACCTTCATAGATATAATAATTTACATAATACGTAATCGGCTCATGTCTGACGTACCTTCACGCCTGTCGATTGATAACATCAATAAATAATTAGTTTAATCTAAATTCTCCTTCCACACAAAGAAGTCATTCAATTGAACCGAAATAACAATACCTACGGACTAATCCTATTATAATACTAATATTTTCATAACAAAGGAAATGAATTCGTTTAATATTTCCTGAGTAACTTATAATATTACACTCTTGAGCCCCACTAAGCGTTCGCACATCTTTTGTCTTTCTATTTTATGTCTCTAACTGACTTTTGCCCGCGGCTTCGCCCGCGTGGTATTGGGGTTGGGGTTTCCGGGATAAAAAGTAGTCTATGTCCTATTCCGGAGTGTATCCTATGCCTGTGCCTAGTTTCATCCAGATCCGTTTAGCCGTTTTGGCGTGATTGAGTAACAAACATCCAAACATCGTAAGTTTCGCATTTATAATATTAAGTAAGATTAAGTAAGATTACGGTATTCAAAAAGTTAATACAATAAAAGCGAAAGTTTAGTCATATGTTAGTGTGTGTGTGTGTGTGCGTATGTTTATTACTCCTTTATTGCTCCAACGGCTAAACGAGCGTAATTAAATAATTTGGCACACGGGCAGACCATGTTATGAAATTGAATTTTTTTTTTTTTTGTTAGCCCTTACTGTCCCACTGCTGGGCAAAGGCCTCCCCCAAGTCCTTCCAGATCTTCTTTTCAGAAATTGAATTGAACTTTGTTATTATTTTCTGCTTATTATTGAAAAATATCTTTATTTTATTGAGGAAGGCTATACCTACGCTATATTAAAATCACGCTACACTAATTGTTTATAAAATACGCGCTTCGGACGTAGAGTTATAGGCACCGCCCCGACATACATACAACATTACGTTACGACCAATATGAGGCGAGTAGTAAACAAAGACGTGGGTAAAACCGCGGGGCACAGCTAGTGTATTCATAATATGAAAATGTACTTACAAGTCCACACGTAGAAACAGTAGTTTCAGGGCAAGTCAAGTTCGCGAACGGTTCCGTATTATTGGCACACATACATTTGCCACCGACCATCGACAGACCATCAGGGCACAGACAGCTGAAAGTGTTGCCCGGCCCACCGAGGCAAATAGCGTCACAACTAGTGTTCTTGTACGAACACGCGTTACTGCCGTGCTGAACGAAGTGAGCGAACACTTTAAGATCCATCAAACCGACAAATGAGTCATTAATCGTCTGTACATTCGATCCAGCATCTTTGTCAGCCACAAATATCGATTTAACTTTCCAATCATCCCAGTACATTTTATCTTTCAACACTGCGACAGCGAAAGGATGTGTTACCCTGTCATCGTTCCACAGAATTCTCTTGAAGTATTTACCGTTCAAATCAGAGCTAGCGATATAATCTTCCATGGCGTCAACCCAGTAAATTCTCTCCGACATTTGATCGATCGTTATGCCATTAGGCCACTGGACAATTGACTTCCCGAACAATTTCTTGTCATCTGTACCGTCGAGGTTTGACCTCGATACTGATGGGTTGTTCCTGTCCCAGTCGGTCCAGAATAAGTAGCCTGCTTTAGGATGAACCGCGATACCACGCGGCCTTGACAGCACCTTCGAGTCTAAGATTGTAACTCTCATTCTGGCTTCTTTGATCATATCTGTCCTGACAGCTTCGATTTTCTTCCTCAATCCGTCAACGAAGAATAAAACGTTAGAAATCCAATCAAACGCCATTCCTTCAATGCTAGCTAAGTCTCTATCAACGATTACCTCCTGAGCTGTGCCGTTATTGAAACATTGGCGACTAATCTTGTCCAACTCGATATCCGCCCAATAAATGCAGTTGTTCTTGATGTCAAACTCGACAGCAACAATGTTCCTTTCGTTTACTACTGGGTAAATAGTGGAGTTGTCGAAAAGATCTATGCGAGCGATTTTACTACCCAAAGCAACTAACATGAATTCAGTTGGCTGTTCGATGGGGCACGGAATCATATCTGGGACATACGCCATGTAACCCGAGACAGTGCACACATCTCCATCAATTTTCCTGTAACCCTTTGTTCGTTTATAGAAATGTCCCGGTTGGCACTCTGAGGGAATGGCGTAAGGATCGTATTTGGACGATTTGTTGTGGATACAATCGTTGCCCGAGAGCATGAATCCGAAATCGCATTCGAAATCTCGGCGACTGCATTCGCAAGTTTCTTTCCTGAAAGGTCTGTCGTAATCTACTCCATTGTAGCAGTTAGTGTGAGCAAGGCGTCTCTGGAAAGTGTTCCTAGTACCAAGCACACAGGACACCGAGGAGTTAGGGGGGGACGGTGACCAGTACTTGTAGTCTTCATCGGTACAGTTACGAGTGAAGGTGTTCTTCAAGTCAATCGTAATGATGATCCACTGATGCTGTTCGTTCGCAGAGCCGAACATAGTAAACGTTGTCGTATTCTCTCCCGGCTCGGTCATCAGTCCGTAGATGCGCAGGTCATCGGCATTGAACCTACAAATTAATATAGTTAATAACGGCAATTAATTAATTGATAACATGAAATGCATTAAATGACTCACTGATAAGAATTCCATTCGATGCCTTCATTGGTGGAATATAATATTTTTCTCGTTTCTCCGCGAGATTTGAAGTACTTGACTGCGACCAGGACACCGCCGTGGTCTCCGTAGTTGAAGAAGTAATAGTCTTTGAGGATTCTCTTCCATGTTAGACCAGCATCTCGACTGATATATACGCCTGGTATGCCCTTCAGAGATTTTCCCATAACGCCAGTAGCCATTAAAATGCCTGGAGCTGACTTCGAGCTCATGATACTTGCTGACCTATAATAGAAAATATGTTATGATACCCTCTGTCATGCTATAAAAATATACGAGTATATTACACCAGACATTCAAAAAACATTTCCCCTTTATACACTTTCTTAGGTGAAAAAAAACACTCAGTCCCATGACCCACATTACACCACCATGCTTAAATAAAAATTAACGTGATGTTTTTTAACTGAGTTCTATATTATTCTACTAACAGTTTACATGTCCTATTGTTATTTGCAAATGAGTGAAAATATAATAAAATATAATGAAATAAATACAATCACAAACGCTTTAAATCATAAATGTGGGTTTTAAGTACATATAATGAGTAAATAATATCCGTGCAGTGCAAATTAAAAGTAAAGCAAAATGTAAGTTTTGTAATGCACTCTATTTGTATGAGTTTACCTCAAACCGTTCGCAACCACATTTCCTGGTGGGCTGCAAGCAATGTAATGTATCAGCATTTATTATAGTAAAACACAATTTATTATTTTTGGTATATGTCGGTTATGAATGGAATGCGAGATAGGGTTAGGGCGTACCCCGCAGGCGACGCGCAGGGGCAGCACCCGGCTCCTGTGGGAAATGGACCAGGGTTGTTGCACCATCCCGGGCGGGTGCAACGTAAGAAGTTAGCTCGGGAAATGAGATTGAGGTATGCAAGTTGGAATGTAGGGACTATGACTGGAAGGGCCAGAGAGTTAGCGGATGTATTAAAAAGAAGACGAATAAACGTAGCGTGCTTACAAGAGACTAAATGGAGAGGAACAAAAGCGAGAGAAATTGGTGAAGGATACAAGTTCTACTACTGTGGAAGTGATGGCAAAAGGAATGGTGTAGGAGTAGTGTTAGATAGCAAATTGAAAGAAAGTGTGATGGAAGTACATAGGATGAATGATAGAATTATAGTTGTGAAAGTTATGTTAGAGAATGTTATGTTGAATGTAGTTAGTGTGTATGCACCACAAGTAGGATGTAATGAAACGGTGAAAGAGAAGTTTTGGGAGGATTTTGATACGGCCTTGATGAACATCCCTGTACATGAGGAGTTGATAGTGGGAGGTGATTTTAATGGACATGTGGGAAGAATGAGAGGTATGTATGAAAGAGTACATGGCGGATGGGGTTTCGGAAATCCAAACAATGAAGGAGAGACACTGTTGCAATCCGCTACTGCATTTGATCTAGCAGTAGCCAATACGTGGTTTCAGAAAAACGATGAACACCTGGCCACGTATAAAAGTGGTAATCATAAGACGCAAATAGACTATTTTCTAGTTCGGCGCAGCCACTTAAAGTATGTTATGGATTGCAAAGTGCTGCCAGGAGAAGACTTAGTCTCGCAACACAGACTCCTGGTTATGACATCAGTGGTTCAAATTCATTGTAGGAAAACCAAAGAGCGCCCGCCTCCTAGAATAAAATGGCACAGGCTAGAGAGGAATGACTGCGCGAAGAAGTTCAGAGAGCGAGTGGTGGACAGAATGATAGAGATGGGAGACATGAATGATCGAAGTATAAATGAAAGCTGGAATGAGATGGCTGAGTGTATAATGCAAGCAGCGAGAGATATTTTGGGAGAGACGAAAGGAAAGGGCAGAATAGATAGAGATACATGGTGGTGGTCGACAGAAGTTCAGAATGTATTGAAAGAAAAGAAGAAAAAATTCAAGGAATGGCAGTGTGTACAAACAGATAATGTTAGTTTGAAAGCTGAAAGAAAGAGAGAGTATAATGCTTTAAAGAAAAAAGCAAAGAAAGCCGTGGCAATTGCAAAAGCAAAAGCCCAGGACAAACTATATGATACATTAGACAGTCCTGCAGGCCAGAAAGAGCTGTACCGGCTTTCTAGAATGAGAGAAAGAAAGGCGAGGGATGTTTGCCAGGTAAGATGTGTAAGAGATGAAAGTGGAATGGTTCTATCGGATAATGAAAAAATCAAAGAGAGGTGGAAGGAATATTTTGAAAGACTTATGAATGAGGAAAATAATTGGAGTGGGGTTTTAGAGAATAAACCAGTGAATGTGGGGTTAGTGAGAATGGTTAGTGTGGAGGAAGTCAGGGTAGCAGTGAATGGAATGAAAAATGGTAAAGCCATTGGTCCAGATGGAATACCAGTGGAGGTGTGGAAGTTATTAAGAGTAGATGGATGGGTTTGGCTGGCTTTGTTCTTTAATAAGCTGTTGCAGGAAGAAGCCATACCTGATGAATGGTGCAACAGTTCTCTGGTGCCTATCTTTAAAAACAAAGGTGATGTGCTTGAGTGCAACAATTATAGAGGAATAAAGCTAATGTCGCATACCATGAAAGTATGGGAGAAAGTTATTGAACGGCGGCTGAGAGAAGAGAGTGAAATTTCACAGAACCAATTCGGTTTTATGCCTGGTCGTGGTACAACGGATGCCATATTTGCTATACGCCAGTTGTGCGAAAAATACAGAGGTGCACATAAAAACTTGCACATGGTATTCGTTGACCTCGAAAAGGCATACGACCGGGTACCTCGTGAGGTTCTGTGGTGGGCCCTTAAGGAGAAAGGTGTGCCTGGGAAGTATGTGCAGTTGATCCGATCAATGTATAGTCGCTGCAGTACACAAGTCCGGTCTGCAGCGGGCACCACTAACAATTTCAATGTGGCTGTCGGTTTACACCAAGGGTCGGCTCTTAGCCCTTACCTCTTCCTGCTAATAATGGACGCTCTGACGTCGGACATCCAGGAAGAGGCTCCCTGGTGTATGCTGTTTGCCGATGATATTGTGCTGGTTGCCGAGAGTGCCCTAGAGGTCCTGAGCAGATTGGAGGTGTGGTGGCAAAGACTGGAGAGTGTTGGCCTAAAATTGAGCAGAACTAAAACAGAGTACCTGTTCTGCGATTTTGGCGGTCTCTCTAGTCCTGTGTCCATATCTCTCGCCGGAACGCCCATACCAACCTGTTCCGATTTTCGGTACCTTGGGTCGCTTATCCAAGGGAATGGTGAGATAGACCGAGACGTGGCACATCGGATCAACTCGGGATGGATGAAATGGCGACAGGTCACTGGAACAACTTGCGACCCACGGATGCCCCTCAAGTTGAAGGGTAAAATCTACAAGTCCGTGATAAGGCCTGTCCTACTGTATGGGTCAGAATGTTGGGCTCTGAAAAAGACGGATGAAAAGCGATTGCATGTAGCAGAGATGAGAATGTTGAGATGGATGTGTGGTGTGACGAGAATGGATAAAGTGAGAAATGAGTATATTAGAGGAAGTTTGAAAGTGGCGCCACTGACTGAAAAGTTGAGAGGGAACCGTTTGTCTTGGTATGGCCATGTAAAAAGGAGGGATGAAACGCATGTTACAAAGAAAGCCATGAGTATGAATGTGGATGGATGGAGAGGGAGAGGGAGACCAAAGAAGATATGGATGGATTGTGTGAGAAGTGATATGGAAAACAGAGGAGTTAGTGATAGCGTGACGGGTGACAGGACAGAATGGAAGAAAAAAACATATTGCGCCGACCCCAAATAAAACGGGACAAGGGCAGGAAGATGAGATGATGACAATTTATTATTTTTAATTGGTTACGCTTATTAATTTTATGGTACAAATAAACCCAATACCGCTCCACCCAATCATTATTGGGTAAATAAGCACACTTTATTAATGGCCTTGTATTAATATAAAATAATCAATTTATATAATTATATAAAAGGAGAAACTGACTGGTTATTACTAAGAGAGGATTTTCTAAAATTCAAGTGGGTTCTATTCCTGTGTGGAAAAACCTATTTTCCATGAAGACGAAGCTGCTGCCAGAACTTAGTCTATACAACTGACATATAAACATACAACCCAAACTTTCAAAATCACTCATATGAAAAGATTTAGGGTGTGTTAAAGATTTACTGAAGACCTTAAAAAACGCACGTGTGATTTGCAATAAATAAATTTAAAAAAGATTACATGGGAGACTTTTATTCCTTACTTACAAAGTTATAACTTGCTTGGCACAATTTTTTTAGTTTACGTTATTTTTGCAGTCTTATCTACTAGGTATTAAGCGAAATTAACTAGTAGTGGTAGCTACCTTTATCTGTAATAGTATGCAAATGTCAATTCTAACCTGAATTTCAACAAATTGATTGAGTTCTAAAAGTATGTTACTGTGTTACCTTATTGTTAACTATATAAACTTCTCATCAAAAAAATCGAAACACTTCCGTTTTCATTGTTTCTGTCCGAATTTAACACAAAAAAGAATTCATACGATGAAAAAAAATACATATATTATAGCTGGCAGTTTGGCCATTACAGTAATAAGCGAAAATTCTAAATTCAAAATTAGAATTTCATTTGTTTATCTTATAAACGAAATGAATCACTGTTTTGAGACAAATGTGTGTTTAGGGTTGGAGTACATTTAGCGTTTAAAAACTAAAAATTGGCGCCTATCCTTAAACTTTTTGTTTTTTATTTCAATACTGTGACTTTGGGACGTCTGAAAAAAGGTTTTTTTTCTAAAACGTATGGATACTTCGCCCACAGAAGCCGCCCAAGTTGTGGCATTGCTGGATTCTGGCCTTAGTCAGCGTGTTGTGGCTGCAAGACTGCATCTAAGCCTGTCATCTGTTCATAGAGTCTATAAACGTTATCGGGAGACTGGTTTGTTCACGCGCCGTTCAGGATCTGGCAGGAATCGGGTCACTTCTGAGCGAGATGAGTGATTTATTGTAACAACTTCTTTAAGAAATCGACGCCTTAACGCTTTTCAACTGCAGCAGCGGCTTCGTGTTGTACGAAGGGTGGCTGTAAGTGACTCTACAATTAGAAGAAGGTTGAAGGATCGTGGACTGGTACCGCATAAGCCAGCAAATGGGCCGAAATTAACTGCAGACCATCGAAGAGCGCGCCTTAACTTTGCACGTGAGCACCTAAATTGGTCATACCTACAGTGGAGCAAAGTTCTCTTTTCTGATGAGTGTAAAATTATGCTGTATGGTAACGACGGAAGGAACAAGGTCTACAGAAGAGACGGAGAACGCTATGCACAATGCTGCATTGAAGAAAAGGTCAGCTATGGTGGCGGTTCGTGGACGGTTTGGGGAGGAATCAGCGCCGACGGTAAGACAGAGCTTGCTTTCGTGTCTGGGCCACGTCTGCCTGCACTAAACTGTCATCGGTACGTCGAAGAGTGTCTCGAGCCTCATGTGATGCCCTATGCACATTTTATTGGCAACGGCTTCATATTCATGCACGACAATGCTAGGGCTCACACCGCGGGCGTCGTACGAGATTATCTTAACGAAGTCGATATCTCTATTATGGAATGGCCAGCAAGAAGCCCGGACATGAATCCCATTGAACATCTATGGGATGAATTAAAGAGACGAATTCGAGCAAGAGATCCTGCCCCAGAAACACTTAGCCAGCTGCAAGATGCAATCCAAGAGGAATGGGACAATATACCACAGCATGTGATCGTGACTCTCATCCGATCGATGAAGAACCGTATGGAAGCAGTAATTAGAGCTCGGGGAGGGAATACAAGTTATTAAATAAACGTTTTTTAGCTTTTTTTTTCATTTACGTGTGTTGTTTTATCCATTTCCTTTATACTCCATACGGAATAAAAATGACTCATTTAACAAAATACGAAACCTATGAAAAATTCATTTAAATTTAGAACATTAACATTAAGATTTGATAAGCTCATATTACTCACTATTAAACGACATTTAACATTTATTCCTAAATGTACACATTTTTCTGATAATCCTGACAAAACGTAAACTTGCAAGGTGTTTCGATTTTTTTGATGAGAAGTGTATATAAAAGGAGAAACTGACTGACTGACATATCAGCGCACAGCCGAAACTACTGGGCCTAGGAGCGTGAAAATTTGCACAAGGCTTCCTCTATGACGTAAGCGAACACTAAGAAAGGGTTTTTATGGGAGTCTAAAGTTTGTATGGAGAACCCTAATTTCACGCAGGCGAAGCCGCTGGCAAAAGCTAGTTAACACAAAACATTGTTCATATGTATCTTTATAGAAATGCATGAACATTCCAATATCCTTTGCCTGGTATGATTAATATTCTATTTTAATATTTACCTACACCTAATGTTAGCTGATAGATAGGTACATGTTTATTACAAATGAATGCAACATTTTAAGTTATCCAGCACATTCTAGCACCATGTGGTGTGTACAATAAAACTGAGTCATTAAAAGTCCAATGTGCTGGAAAGACATAGTTCTACCGATAAGGTTTCCGAGAAACGCAGTGTCTGCTACGGAACTTTTCGGATAGTCAAGTTCACAGCAAGCAACAGTTTCTAGAAGCATGAATAATATGGATTCAGGGAATATCTTTCATAATCATACAAATGCAGACATATTCGCAAAAGATTTGTTTATTAAAAAACTAGTGGCCTGTGCACTGCTTAGCTCGGGTTCAAATTAATAAAAATACACACAAAACTGTTAACTCTTTTTATTAGTGAAAATCGCATCAATAGCCTATACATGTTTTAGGAGGCGTATGCGGAATAAACAGATAGACACCCGAAGCAATTTTGTTTTGTACTATGGAGAGATATTGAATCTATGATCGACTTGAAAATAGTAGTAGAGACTTGTATTTGAATTATTGTCTTTTGATACTTAACGGTTAGCCTCTAAAAACTCGACATTGTCCTCTAAATTACTAAGACTGCCACAATTAACGAGCGTCTAAATGATACTATCTTTGCCATTAGCTATATTCTATATAAGCGACTTTTAAAGCTAAGGTCTAGCGTCTAACTTTCAACCTAACATATCCGTGTCAGAGTGATCACACCGACACGGATATGTTTGTTTGAAACGCCCAACAATTCCAATCCCGCTTCGCTGGCTCTTGAACTAAGAATAGTTAATTGGCGTTGTAAAAAAGACGAATTAGTTTATTAGCGGCCATCTCATTTTCCTGTTGCTTCGATATAAAATCAGAATTTTGATCACTTGACAAATTAAGAAATCTTGACGTATCACTTTTTATTTTTAAGGTTGATTTCGTTTATTAACTCGAAAATTCTTTAAACATTCTAGTACCTATCTCTGTATTTTGAGGAGAATTTGAGTGTATTCTCAGCCGTACTCTACCATATTTTGCCACATTTGACAGGAACCTAAACCCAGTGAAACGGTGGAAAGTTATCTTAAGGCTATGTGTAATAAGAATTAATTTTATTCTGGGAACATATGTATGTATATATATAAATGATTTCTTCCCATGTCAAAAGTGTCAACAAACTATGCGATAAACAAATCAGTTACATATCGTCAGAAAGCGGTTTATAAATTGAATTATCTATCGCCACAGTTCAAGGTCATTTTACTTCTTCTTTGTCAAAGTCACCTTGAACTCAAACAAAATACTCTCTTATAGGAATGTGTTCATGAGTTTATCTCTTCCTTCAATATTTTTACAGCTGATAAGTTATGTTAATTATTTCCGTCATCATATAAATTCAAAGAACTTTTTACTACTGAAGTTTTGACTATCTTGTTTGCCCTTTATTGAAGTGGGATTTCCAATAAATTTAGGAAAAAAAAAATCATAAACTTAGTTTTACTGCTCTGACAAAACTGATAATGATCAGAGGCCCTTTAGTTTTTTTTTTTTGGCTGTTAACGATACATTTTATTTGGCACTCCTTGAAACATGAACAAACAACTAAATAATTCCTCATCAGCCTTATTAATGTTGCCACTACTGGGACACGACCTCCTCTCTAGGAGAGTAAATGGGCCATAATCCACCACGCGGGCCCAGTGCGGCTTGGTGGATATAATAATAAATAATTTAAAAAATTAAATAAGATTAACCGGACTCATCTAGATAAAAAAAAATGACGTGTTTTTAAACCTACTTACAATATAAGATCATTTATCATTTAACAATAACGATATGTCTCACGACTGTGCCAAACAGGTCCAGTTCAGCATAATCTTATATATAAAAATGAATCGCAAAATGTGTTGGTAAGCGCAAAACTCGAGAACAGCTGAACCGATTTCGCTAATTCTTTTTTTGTTGTGTTTGTTATTGTCCGGAGAAAGTTCTTATGAAAAAAAATTAGGGTAGAGTGGGTAGAGCAGGGTACAGTGGAGTAAAGTAGAAAATTCTGTTGCCGGGAGCGAAGCTGCGGGTAAAAGCTAGTGCCAGATAAATTTTGTTGCCTGCCAGCATAATGCCAGAATTGCCTGACGCTGGTTTTCAACTGAACTAAAGAAAGGCTGCATAGCTCCATCATCTTTCTCGCTCACACGCCTGTCATTCTAACACGTCGTGGTAAGGCTCCTGATCACGTTACAGAGATAATGTGCTTAACTTGCGTATATGCCCTTACTGCCCATTACGACTTCCCGCCTTTAACGGTGCGTAACATGAAACCTATGATGCAATATTTTATCGCAAAACAGACCAGTCACATTTGCACACTGAGTATGCTCTTGGAATTCCCAATTAACAAAAGAAAGATAAATATTTATTGTCATAGAGCTGACATTAACCTTATATAAGGTGCTTTTAAAATATATGCCACGCTCTCCAGGGCGTGTAGCACTATGTTTATAGATTACAATAGTGAAGAGCTTTCGTACCCCGGAACAGTTAATCCAGTTTGAGAAAATAAAGTAGTTAAATAAATATTGACTCTTTTCTGCACAACATGGTTCACAAATTACGCGCGATGTTTCTCTTCGTCAATGAAACAGCTGCATTAGCTATCTCTTTCCATTCGTTCTACGAATGAAAACTAAATCAGCTGACTAGCTTGTCCCTACCTAATTCACTAGGTACGCAATAATACGTAGGCAAACAAGTGTTTTAAAGTGCAATTACTTACCAGTAGTTACCAGTTACCATGATAAACTTCAAAACAGTCCATTTCAAGTTAGTGTAAACGATAGGTACTTAGACTAACCTTTCGACTTTTGTAATTACACACACAATTAAAGAACAAAACGCCGGCGTTCGCTTAGGATTCAAAAGTGTAATATCAAATAACGATAAATTACAGGAACTTGGCGTATTTAAAAGTTATTTACCTACACCAATTGCACTGTATTTTCACACTCCCTACCGACTTATCCACAAAACTGTTGCACAAGTCCACCTCACACAAATGTAGACACGCTTACGTACATGGCTTTTCACTTTGTTCAATGTGTCCGTTTTACTTTTCATTTGCCTAAATGTTTTTAATAAAAACGCGCGCGATAATAATTCCCGCGGCGGTCGGGGGGCGACTGGCAAGCGGGTGGTCGGCCAGCGCGTGCGGCGAACGGGGAAGTGCGCGCAGGGGAGGGGGGGGGCTGCGCAGTGACGACATAGTGGCCAGCGCGCAGGCGGCATTCGTCTGATATGAATGAATGTAGTAGAATGAATGGCGCCGGTGTTTTGCGGCGCGGAGCGGCAACAGCTCATAAAGTGTACAGGATAGTTTTATGCAAAAAAAGAATTAAAATTTATACGTGAATAATTTTTGTATGAGAAAAAAAAACACAAATTATCTACATTTTATCTTTACTATTGTAATCTATATACATAGTGCTACACGCCCTGGAGAGCGTGGCATATATTTTAAAAGCACCTTATATAATTATGCGATCAGTAATATACCTACTACCAACATTTGTAGAAGTGACAGCTATATAGGTCATCTTTGTGGAATAGTAATTGGGAAAATCCATGTTCAAATATTATGACCGATGTGATTATAACCGACTGTTTTTTTTATATTCGATAACTATCACACAACGCCGTCTAGTCCCAAGCTAAAAAGAGCTTGCGTTACGGGTACTAGAAAACTGATAAACATACTTATATATTTCTAAATATATTTCTTATACATATTATAGATAAATTACACCCAGACACAAAACAAATGATCTTGCTCATCACACAAACATTTGTCCTGGGTGAGAATCGAACCTTTGGAATAGCAGTTAGGGCCACTAACCACTAGACCAACTAGAATATTTTCATAATCAGAACTGTCATTTCCTAAAGATTTTTTATAGTATAATTTCCCACTAGATAAAATATCTTAATCGTATTGTTTCCTTTGTAATCAAATAGTAAAAAGTTTCATTGTTTTTGGCCGTAACCAATTAAATTGTGTCAAATTCAAATAACACGACTTTACAACAATACTAATTAATTACTTAAACTACGTTATCGATACGAAAAACTAACAATCGTTTACTCTAATCCATACTAAGCATTTACCAGTTAAATGAAAATATACCTTACGACTTAGCTACAAAGTTCATATTTGAATGAACATAGTGTTACAGGGAAATTAAGAGCGAGCATCAAGGATTTGTTTATTCTTACCTTGTAACTGGGTAAAGCTGACTGAACTTCTGACACAAATGCAGACTGCATGAGTTTTCGATGTGACAATTCAGTGGCTTGCCTGAGAACAAATAGAAATATGCAGGTTAAGAAGAAACTTGTGCCTGAGAAAAATTGAAATATTTATTTATAAGTAGTGATCTTTCTTTATGGTGGGCAAAAGTCATCCATTGACTAATCTCGCTCTTGGGCGGAGCGGGTAACAGTGTCAGACTCTTACTGACTAAACACCCCACCCCGTTCCTTCATGGCCTTTCGTAATGGGGCCAAGCCTCCCGCTGCTGTCAAAAAGAGACCTTAGGTTCCAGTTAATAGTGATCAATTTATAATAACAAAGACACGTTCTAGAATATAATATATTATATGTCATTCGTGAAACTTTGACCGTCGTAGCAGGTAGTAAAACGCTAGAAAGTCTTGACCATCAGTCTATCCTAGAAATATCATGTTGCTCAGTAAATGAGTTAAAAAGTTCTGATAGGCAATCGCTACAAGTAAAGTTTAGGTATTCACCCGTATCCGTTTAAGCTAGAAGCCGATTAGGGTCGGCGTTTGGGGTTGGAGTTGAGAAAAGGTTAGAAAGGAACATGATATTCTAGAACATGGCCTTTTCAAATATTACCACTGCGAAATAATGAAAATCTGCTGTTAAAACCATCTCCGCAAAAAAAAAACTTCATCTATATCATTAGAGGCTTTATAACAATAAAGCCTCTAATGCACTAAGCATAATACAATTATTATTGAAAAAAAACGAGTGTGTTCATTGTGGGTTATTTTCTCGAACATAATCACAAGTTGATGCATGCACACTATCTCGTATATCACAAATATAATTATACTATATTATATGCCTAACATATTCCTACAATACCTATCACGTGCTCATTTAATCAAAAATAATAACACTGTATACCTACAAATTATTATTTGACGTATTATTTTTGCAGCTAACACGAGGAAAACAAATCCTGAATATTTAAGCAGATATTTAAAACAGCGGCCTTTAAAACAAAGAGGAAGTACATTTCACATTGTATAACGAAGCAAATTAACTCAATAATGAAATAAGGTGACCATTGTAGCGCATTCTTAATTATGGCTACACTGATAACTTAAATCTGCACGTAACTATTGTATGCAGTATACAATAGTTACGTTATAGTGTGTTACAATTATTTGCTAATGCCCTTCAATGATTGTGTTCTCGTTTTACAAACCGATTTCATTATTTCTGAGCCAGCGTTTAATTGCAGGTAGTGTTGCCGTCTTTAAAACCTGGCAAACAGGAATAGAATTGTAGTGATAGGGGATTTTCAGATTCAAAACCCGTAACCCATCAAATTTATTTTAAACTCAGTGTAATTTAGTTCGGATAACCACAATGCAGCACGTGAGACTCGCTTGCAAATTTTATACCCGGACTAGCAATGAAACTCTGCACGAACGCTCCACGGTCGCTTTTCAATTTAAGACTAATGCGAAGAAACTCGAAAGGATGGCAACCCTAATAGCGCGTTTTACCATAATTGTAATAAGCACATAAATAATAATAACAATAACGCGTCTTTGTCATATGAGAGCAAAAGGCAAAAGGTACTAGATTTGTCTCTTCATTTAAATGTTCCAACTACTGGGACCCAGGCCTCCTGTCTAGGATAAGAAATGGGCCGTATTCCACCACGCGGGCTCAGTGTTGTCATGTGTTTGAATATAATAGCATAGATTCGTCTATAAAACAATCATCATCATTTTCCTGGCCTTGTCCCATTTTACATTAATACTTTTTTTTTCTTCCATTCTGTCCTGTCACCCGTCATGCTATCACTCCTCTTTCTTTCATATCACTTCCCACACAATCCATCCAGGTTTAAATAAATAAAACAATGAATAAATAAAATAGCTTACCATTCTCATCTTCAGTAGGTGGATTGATGGGAGACCAGGTAACACCATGGTCAAAGGTAATCAGCGAGACCAGATGTTCAGGTCCAATATTGGCGACAGGCGCCTTGGAGTCTACTTTCGAAGCGATGTAGATGCCCTTCAGACCTTCTACACGGTACAAGTCAGTGAACGGGTCTTCTGTCACGTCCCTGAAAGTCACCCATACTTTATTTACGTGACATATTTACCAAAAAAAAAGAATGTACCTAATGTTGATGATTGATCAGCCAGTGTCACCTCAAACTGACATTCGTGAGACTAAAATAAATTAATTCTGCCGCCAAAATACTCGTCGTCCTTGTGAGCAAGGTTTTTTGAATGTAAATAACAGTGTTCCCTTCGATAATTGCTTTTGTTTGGTTTTAGAGAGTTTTTTTAATGTTATGACGCACGTTATGAGGAAATTGGAACAGCGAAACTGAATATTTTGAAATATACTAAAAGGTTAAGTTTGAAATATTTTGCATATTGATATACTTAATGCATTATTATGCTATAACCTTATAATGTTCCCACTACTGGGTCTCAAGCCTCCTTCAAAGGGAAGGAATACATAGGTCAATAAATCACGCGGCTCCAGTTTGATCGGTGGATATCAATATCTTCGCATTTTTGGTTCTAGGAGTTGCCGGTATTTTCACGATATTTTTTTTTTCTTTATCTGCTTTTGAGAGCAGGGGCGAAAAAAAATAACACTATGCGTCTGCCTGGGTTTCAAACTCATAACGTGAGGACTTGTAATTCAGGGCCGTTACTACTCGGCCATCCACTACTAATAAGCTTATAGCAAAACCTGCGATTTCTAAATGCTTCTTAATTGCTCAGAATTGAGATGAACCTTCAATCCTGAACAAACTTAATCAACCTTTTTAAAAAGAAAATCTACTTACTCCAGCCAGCTATTCTTCCAGTTAGCATCAGGGAAGTAGCACAATATTTGCTCCAAGCTCAGAACAAAGTTGTACTGTGTGAAATTATTGCTAATCTCCGACACGTACAAATCCGCTAGAGCATCAGTGTGCATGACAGAGACAAATATACGTTTGTCAGTCACGTCTGCGATGTGGAACCTCCTTAGATCTAGCTCCGTTTGGAACTCAGCCTTAAAGAATGGACCTCTTTGGTGTGAAATGTATAAATGCAGGGTGTTTTTCTGTAACAAAAAAAATATTGGCTTCATTTCAGAACCACTCGAACGATTCAAGTGCTGACTGTTTGTTTTTCAACACTTGGAAGTTACTCAAGCAATAGGTTACAGTAAAAAGTTTTTAAATACTTAGTATCCAAGCATAAGTTGTAATTAAAGAAGTCGTCCCCATTACTAAATATACATATCTACAAGGCATTGTAAAAAAAATACAAGGTTCTAAATCAACTTAGCAAATAGTATTCTCAAAATCACAATAGCTGCCTACTTGCTTTGAAGTTTATAAACATAAAAAAATTGCGCTTAGTCGACGTCATTCAGTTCAATTACCTGATTACAAAAACAGTTTTTTTTTTTTAAGTTTACATAACAATAAAATTATTACAATCATGTTCAAGATATAAACACACCAGCACAGTCATCGCTTGTTAAACAACGGTATTGAAATCACAACTGCTACGGCTGTGTTGAACTGGTTGTTCGGTCACCAAACAGTTAAAAAAAAAACAATTTATGCTTAAACCCTTTTTTTATAGGTGGGAAATTACCAAAAAAACTTCTCCCGATGTTGGTGATGTCAAAGCAAAAGTCAAAATATTTTATTTCACATAGGCCTACATGGGCACTTGTAAAACGATGTGACCGAGAGTGTCAGACTTTTACTGACCAAAACCCACTTCTGCTCTTAGATGCCTTTTGCGTTCCACAGGGCCACGATGACAGTTTGGAATAATCCCGCAACTGTCGGCTGCTATGCTTAGAAAGTTAGAACCTTATTTTACAAATATATTATCTTAATTTTTCTTTATATATTTTTTTCTGTAGGAGTGTTTGTCACGTAATTTTTCCGAAAAAGGCAAGACGATTTGGATGAAATTGTGTGTATAATTGAGTGGGACGAATCCTGAAAGGTTTAAAAATTACAATTGGACCCAGTAAGTGGCAACTGCAATGAGGTTTTAATTTTTTTTCTGACATAAAGCCCGCTTTCAGGCATAAAAACGTCTGCTGGGACCACTAGTTAGATATATTAAGGACATCGTTAACAACATTATTTAAATTCTAATTTAATTTTATTGCGGTTTACTAACAAGGGTGTACTATAACGAGCTTGGTAATAAAATAGTAAGTTGCATAGATACTTCATCAACATCACAATAAATTGATGACACTTGCGGCACTCAAGTAAGTACTTAAAACGTAATGACAACTAGGCAGTACCTAATGTTTTGTTTTCAACACGAAACAGTCAATAACTTGGATTTTATAGTAATAAATATTCAAAGCTCGTCATTTTATTTATTCTTTATATTATACTAGCGACCCACCCCAGATTCGCATGCGTACTGATATTGAATATATTATGCATGTATTATACACATAAACCTTCCTCTTGAATCACTCTATCTATTAAAAAAAACCGCATCAAAATCTGTTACGTACTTTTAAAGATCGAAGCATACATAGAGACAGCCAACTTTGTTTTATACTATGTAATGAAATGATGTAAACCTGTTTGTTAGATTTATTTTGACCTCGTGTCTTTGTGCATGCATAATTATGGTAATAGCATACCTAATAGTTTTTCGTAACATTACTGATTTATTAAAATAAAATTGTAATTGATTGCACCGAATATAAAATATCTAACTTCCCACGAAATATGGAAATAAATTAATTATTCGACTATTGATTAACTTTAATCGTAAATATCATCAGAATAATTTCTAAATATTTTACAAGTCAAAACTGAACTTAAAATAAAAATATATGGGTTTGACGTAGACACGATTCATTATTTTTTTAAATATACATGTTGACCTTTTTACAAGCTTTTATTTAGTTTCACCTGTCCCGTTGTCTGTCGTTCTGTAATCAAATCTTGCAACTTAAATTTGATCCACTTCCCGGTTTCCGATTGAGCTGAAATTTGGTATACACGTTTAGTTCGGATGACAATGCAATATTATGATGACATGGAGCTGATCTGATGATGGAATCGCGAGGTAGCCATAGGAACTCTGTAATTAAACGGCACAACCACGTCGAGTTTGGGCTCGTGTGAATCGTCTTGACGAGTTTTATTTATATAAGCATAGACCACCGCTATAAAAGCTTGTTATGAAAAAAAAATTTTTCATTGAAAACTTGTTTTACTACAACTCTCAAGGTACATACATAATATGTTGCAAGTGCAACATAGTTTAAAGAATGTAAATGTTCTTTTAAGATTAGAAACTGATTCGTTCATTTTTGGCAACCATCCCGAACACTTAAGTGGATACAAGAGCAGTGATTGGGCCGGGCCTTAAATTGAAATTTTTAACATTTGCGCAACTGTGTAATGTTGTAATATTTTTATGCATATGATTAAACGTTTCAACACAAAATGAATTTTTTTTCTATAATTCTGACCCTGATCTGAAATACCTTAAACTTTCTGGCCCTCTTTTTTACACATCACTATCTCTATATTAAATAAAAACATATTGGACTACAAATGATATTTATTTATTTTATTTGAAAAAAATAAATAAATGTCATTTAACTTAGCAACCGCATTTCGCTGAAATTTTATCTTTGTTACAAAAAACTTTATAGGAGAAAACTGTTTTGGTCATGAAATTACAGTCACAATTATTTATTATCATGTATTGTCACTAGTGTCCGACCGAAGGTGCAATTCTGGCCGAAGCCGAAGCCGATTAATCGGTATTCACCAAAACCTTCGGCCGGAGCCGAAGCCGAAGCCGAAGGTGTCATTGACCTTGAGAAATACGATAGTTACTTTGATCTCAGAATATACTAGATACATATTGTGAGAGCTTTAGAGATTTAGCTCAATAACGAGCCCAGTGACCAACATATATATATAATAAAATATTGTCTAAAATAAAAGTTTCAAAAATACAATGGTAATTAAATATTTATTTACTTAAAGTACAAATTTTGACAACTAGCAAACCTTCGGCTTCGGCCAAACCTTGGTAAATTTTTGGCCGAAGCCGAAGATTTGGCCGAAGGTGCTTTTTTGGCCGAAGGTGGCCGAAGCCGAAGCCGAAGCCGAAGCTTCGGTCGGACACTAATTGTCACGCACAATAGAAACCAACTAAGCATTCATTTTATTTGTCTGGCTGAGTCATAGGAGTAGGTCAAAATAATACTAAAATAACAACAATAAATCATTTAAGTAGATCAATATAGGTACTTACCACAATATAGTATTAGTAGGTTGTATGTAACTATATCAATTTGTTAGTAATTATTTATTATATTAGGTATGTTTTATTTTCTCTGACTGAATGGAAAATGTTTGGTATTTCATAGACAAAGTGGAGTTAAATGCGGGAATCGTGTCAATTTAAAAAAATATATAACAAACTAGCTTCTGCAAGCGGCTTCGTCTGCTTGTAAGTAGGTTTCCCCATACAAAGTTTTTAGTAAGTGATAAATCATATTTATTTGCAAATAAGTTTTAAAAATAATTTTCAGTCAGTTTAAAATAGATGAATGCTGCGTTAGTACTCGTCTACATCATAAATAGCCTTGTGCAAAAATTCACGCTGCTAGTCCCAGTAGTTTCGATCGTACGTTGATAAGTCAGTCAATCAGTTTCGCCTTCTATTTAAATAGATTTGTTTAAGTGGATACGATAGGTACTGAAGCCAACTTGAATATTTATTGTGACCACAAATAACAAAACAAAACTCATTTATCTTTCTCTCCAAAGTTACAGTGCACAAAGGCACTTAACTGCATTAAAAACAAAGATAGACCGACGACAGTGGCATTTGTCACCATGTCGAAACACAACACTTTTCTACAACTTGAAACTTGTTTATGTGACCTAAAAATATCCTCTCTTCGAATTACGAAAACAATGACATCAACTTGTAAAGCTCTAATATCGATCGCGACTCAAGTAAACAAGCTTTCCTAGAAAATTCCACTGTGGTGTTTGTTCCACTTGATCTAAGTAGCAGTGGACACTTTTTTATCGGAAACGCAATCTCGCTTCGAACGTTTCAGCTCTCTAATGTTTCAATCAACGGTATAGGAGTAAACGTGCCAACTTAAACCCTGTCAACATAAGCAAAGCGGCCATAATTATGACCGCAATCACATATTTGAAGTGGCTGTTTGAGTGTAGCAAAAACAGATCTTAAATAACTCAATACGATTATAGTTCAAACGGCAAATATCCAATCCACCCTTACGATGTTGAGACTTCTACGGCACGGACTCAACATTTTGCCTGCTGCGTCGTTCCCGTCCTATTATAATTTAGGTGTTTGAAGACACCGAATTATAAAGCTGAAGTGAATATAATTTAGCAGTGAGGCGCAATAGTTTATACTAGTGCGCTCACTATCAACGATTGTATCACTGCTTTTCATCAGGCGGGATCGCAGTCAAGCACTAGTTTAAATCAATTAAAAAAAAAAAACTAAGCAAAGCGGTGTATAACCGCAATCACGTTTCCTGATAGAGCTGTTTAAGTGTAGCAGTTTCTCTAACCCATAAATATTGTTTACAATGATACGAGCCCCTTGTCACCACTTAATTAAAATCCCTGGTCCAGTCATAGTTAAGTGGCATAAAAATAAATTATTACAAAAATATGTTCTGACGATTATTCAAATATAGTCAAATATTAACGTTTCAACGATCTGGCCAATTTTCGTTGGCCTTATCATTAAGTGATTAATTTCTATGATTTGGCCACGACTTATACAACTCCACCACAATAACAATCGGGTAGTTACCCGGACTAGACATAAAACTGGCACCAGTCTGCTCACAATCTTCATAAAAAAGGTTGCGAGACTCTGCATCCTGTTCCGTATACCTCTTTACAAACCCTCTATAGCTCAACAAAATTTCTTAATAATCTTACAGCTCAATAGAACATAATTTCTTCCACTTTACAACATAAGGAAATATGATATTTCTATTTGTAAACAGGTTTCTGAGAAGCCTCTATGTTTTGCGATTGGCTAACGAAACTAGCAATAAGCGTTTTGTTGAATCAAAGAAGGTACACTATACAGACCGCAGACTTAGACAAAAAACTACATTTTAATCTTCCTGTTAAAATAAAGCGTATGGTTTTAGTTAGCTAATTGGATATTAAATGTTTAGTTCAATTAAAACAAGAAGTGAATATGCACGCCATCTTTGTTCATTTATGTTGCATCAACTTATAATAAATAAATATGACATCTTAATTCTGCGAGTAATTTCTTAATATACAATCAGCGGGATAATGGCCTTCCATTAAGACAGTTCAACAACACTATTTACGTTGTAAAAGAGACGAATTTTGCTTTTTCTAACAAATATGAAGCAATTGATCAGAAGTTCCTTCAAAAAATTGAATTGTTATAAAGAACATGTAAAATAAGTAATTAAAGGGGCAGTTTCTACATTTTTACATAGTTTCTGATTTTTCAAATGAATTTTCATGACGTCAATTCTACTTGAAGTTGCAAAATGGGGCAATTTATTTGACTCATCAGCAGTACGAGGTACTGTATTTACCTGAAAATGGAGCGTTGATTGACCGCAAGCAATGCGGGCGCATGCTAGTTTGTATCAAATATATAGGACAAGCGGAAATGAGGTTTAGTGCGGGGGCGAACTGTCTTTTTTGGCAAACATCCCTCCCTAGTCCTAGTAATCTAGATGTAGGTATAGACGAAAAATAGATGATTAATGTCGAGCTATCAATCAATCCGTAGGTACATATGTTACTTGGATAGAATATGATAATTACAGTTTGGAGTCTAGCTTCAAGTTTCGATTTTGCAAGCATTCGCCGACAGTCGTTTCTCCTTTAGACTATTCGCCGACAGGACGTTTCGTTTTTGAGAGATTCGTCGATAGAACGTTTCACCGATGGACGTTTCGCCGACAGGATGGTTCGCATTTGTTTGTTTCGATGACAGGACTTTTTAACTATGGAATATTCATCGTCAGATTGTATTGTCTGCTGCTACTATATGTATTAGTCCGGTCAATTTAGACATTCGAAGTTACATAAATTCCCACCTAGCTGAAAATCGGTAAGATTGTTTAAAATATCATTAAAAACAAAATTTGAAAGTTCCCCATCTTTCCCCTGTAAGGAAAAAAATTTATTCAAGGTTAAAGGTCAAAAAAAAGAGTTTTTCGCGATTTTCAGCAAAACGGTAAGTTTTATCATAAAAATACGTCAGACAAAAATTGTAGATCATAAAATTATCTACAAAAAATGTATTAATACTTTTTTTTCTACGAGCCACCGTTTTTGAGATATAACGATTCTAAAAGTTGCAAAAGTTGTAATCGTCTTAATATGCACACGTTTCCTCGCCACCTATGAGGTAGTGTACTCAGCGCGTTTTTTTTAACGTGGTTTCCCCAGTAGGCCTATGTGTTATAAAACTCAAAACAGCACGATATAGGTTAGAATAAACACGTGTTTTCACTAGCAACTGGCATCCAAGACTAACAGTGTTTCATTTATTATAGTAGGTATAAGACCCTAGCCACGCACACAATTGACCAGGGAACAGATGTTTTCTCAAGGTTACAATGGTGTATAAATTAAGGGACTGGGTTTCATTTTACCTGATATTTGTATAGTTATAGCTTATGTATATTTTATATTAGTAGTTTAAGTTACAATGACCGATAGAAAAATATTTTAATATATATTACAACTATAGAGATGTTTATATACGTGGCGTATTCATGCATATTATGACAATTACAACTTTTGCAACTTTTAGAATCGTTATATCTCAAAAACGGTGGCTCGTAGAAAAAAAAGTATTAATACATTTTTTGTAGATAATTTTATGATCTACAATTTTTGTCTGACGTATTTTTATGATAAAACTTACCGTTTTGCTGAAAATCGCGAAAAACTCTTTTTTTTGACCTTTGACCTTGAATAAAAATTTTTCCTTACAGGGGAAAGATGGGGAACTTTCAAATTTTGTTTTTAATGATATTTTAAACAATCTTACCGATTTTCAGCTAGGTGGGAATTTATGTAACTTTACTCTTATTTTTTGGTCTAATTTGACCGGACTAGTATAGCTTCCTACAAAGATATGAAGAAAGATTTTTGTGAAACGTTCTATCGACGAATCTCTCAAAAACGAAAACGTCCTGTCGGCGAATGCTTGCAAAATCTCAAGTTTCATCGTCCTCGGATAATAAAGTCGGTAATCGTAAACTTAAGTTTTACGATTACCGACTTATTGTACAGAGACTTCGATTATGTATGTTTGTTGTTAAGTCACGCCTCAACAGCTAACTACGTGCACTGATTTGGATTAAATTTAGAAAACGCGTAACCCGGCCTAGTGTAGACTAAATAATTTTAGAGTTAATAATAGGACAAAGGGCTTTCGTTGCTGTCCTACTATTAACCCTTTAATGTCGTTAAATGTTTCAAGAAATTCAACAATAACTGCTTATTATTCCTCTCATCACAAATATGAAAATAATAATACTTCAACTAATCATCATCATCAGCCTTTTTAATGATGCCACTGCTGGGACACAGGCCTCCTCTCTAAGTGAGGTAAAGACCATAATCCACCACGAGGGCCCAGCGCAGATTGGTGGATGTCACGTCATGTCTTCAAATTTTTGGTTCTTAAATTAATATTGCATTTAAATATTTATGAGAGGGTGGTGTCAAAAACTAGACAAATAATGTGACTTTGAATGTTTTACTGGCCACAGGGCCCCCTAAGACTTACTGTTATACAAATTAAATTAGTTAATTAATTAATAACATTGTATAAATAAATCTATAAAATATATATCTTTATCTTTTATTTACCTATAATATGTATGTATTTAGAAATATATAAGTATGTTTATCAGTTGTCTAGTACCCATAACACAAGCTCTGCTTAGCTTGGGACTAGATGGCGTTGTGTGATAGTTGTGGACATATTATATATTATTATTATATATTATTCTTATATATTATATATATATTATATATCTTTGTAAATGTATGTATATGTATAGTTTCAGTAATATTTCATAAGATCCTCGCTCCTAAACAAAGCTAAAGGAATACAGTTACTGCAACCATACCAGCAATATCAGTAAAGTGGCGACCAGGGGTTCAGACCATTAAATACAATATTTATGGGTTAGAAAGAGATAGACCATAGTGTTGAAGTTGGACAGATTGGTACTATTTGTGATACTTCAACAAATAATACTTTATATCCCTGTTAAGTAGTTCATTTCAACCGTCAAAAGCTTGCCCCAGAGCGAAAAACAAAGAAGGAACGGGATATTTAGTCAGTAAAAGTATGACACTGTTTCCTGCTCCACCCAAGAGCGGGATTCGTCATTGGATGATTTTTTCCCACCATTAAAAAAACCGTCAAAAGCTTCTAAAATATGTATATTTATTATACGTAAAAGATGTATGTAGGTAAGTATGTTTTGAAAATGATTAGTAAGTACATAGATATTCGTAAGAACCCTGCAGAAGTTTCGAAACCAACTAGGCCCAAGGGTTTGGGTCTGAAAAGAAGGCTCTGGCCCTGGTATATAAGGCGATGTTGGGTCAGGGTGGGTTGTTTACACCCGTATTCACAAACAATACTCAAACGACCCTTGACTAAGCAAACGCACAGTGTTGAAATAGAGCTCTGTGATTGGTTCGTTTGTGTTGCGTAGTTCACAAACCCTGCCCTGTGCGCTCGCGAGCACTGTGAGACCGCATAGTAACGTTTGTGAATACGGGTGATAGTCAGTGCACAATGAGTCTGATCCTAAGACTTAATATTATACAAATTAAATTAGTTAATTAATTAATGACATTGTAAATGTATTTAAAATGTATCCTTTTCTTAAGTTTCACTAATATTTCATAAGACGAGTGCTCCTAAACAAAACTAAAGGAATACATAATTATACTGAATACAGTTACTGTAACCATATCAGCAATATCAGTCAAGTGGCGACCAGAGATCCAGACCATTAAATACAATATTTATGGGTTAGAAAGAGAAAGATCATAGTGTAGAAGTAGGATAGATTCGTTTTTGTGATACTTCAACAAAGAATACTTTATACCCTACCAACTTTATACCCTAACAACTACCTTTTACCCTATAAAGTAGTTAATTTGAACCGCAAAAAGCTTACCTCAGGGCGAAAAAGAAAAAAGGAAAAGGGTCAGGTGTTTAGTCAGTAAAAGTCTGACACTGTTTCCCGCTCCGCTCAAGAGCGGGATTCGTCATTGAATGATTTTTACCCACCATAAAAAAAAAAACGTCAAAAGCTTTTAAAATATGTAACATATTATACGTAAAATTTATTATACGTAAAAGATGTAAGCTTATTTTGAAAATTATTGGTAAGTGCATAGATATTCGTAGGGAGATACAGATACCCTGCAGAAGGGTCGAAGCCAACAGAGCCCAAAAGTGGGATAAATCATTGGATGATTTTTACCCACCATAGAAAACACATAGATATTGTTAGTTGTAAAAAAAACCATTATGTAAAATAAAAACTATAAATTATGACGATGGAGCGGATAATTACGTAGAATAAAGTTCAAGAACCATATTAGCATATTCACATTCATGTAATTACACATACCTAACAACAGCAGTGACCTACTTTGGCAAATAACGAACACCTCTCTGTTTTGCATAGTTACTATGAATTTTAATTTCTTATAAATTCGTTCAAACATGACATTGAATGATATTATTTGTTGAACTATGTAGAACTGAATCTAAATATTTAAATATAGAAAAACAGGAAAAAAAATTCAATGTCCCCGGCAATAAGTCAGCAATCGCAAAAAATTGTTTTGACTTATTGTCCGGTAATAAAGTCGATCATAGCCAAGGAAACATGAATTAAAATACCTTTTATCTATATATATATTATAAAAGGAGAAACTGACTGACTGACATATCAACGCACAGCCAAAACGACTGGGCCTAGGAGCGTAAAATTTTGCACAAGGCTTCCTTTTATGACGTAGGCGAACACTAGGAAAGGGTTTTTCAAAATTCAGCTCCTGTAGGGATGTAATGGGAGTCTTAAGTTTGTATGGACAGCCCTACTTTCACGCGAGCGAAGCCGCTGGCAGAAGCCTAGTAAATATATAATTGTGTTCAATATTCACTGGTATAAATAAGGTGGTCCATAAAAAGTACAAACGAAAATAATATTGCACTTTTATTCACAATAATATTTACAAATCATGCTGCTCCCATTTCTATTCTACAGAAGTGCATCTCACTCTGACGTCACAGATGCGACATTGCACGCGCAAATATTCCGAGACGACATCCAAAAACATATACACATGGCATAATGATATGCATTTTGAGGCCTATTTTATGTGTCTTATACATCGGTGCATATCAGTGCATATGGATACTATAATTGCACTTCTGCCTAAATTTTTGGGGCCATATTGTTTTTTTTTTTTTTAATAAAATTATTATTATTATATTTATCTTTTTTACTTTCAATTTATATTTATAAATATTTCTTAAAAATATACATAAAAAAATCCGTCCGCCGGTGTCGGAAACAGGGTCCAAAAAGCTTTTATTTTTATTATTATACGGGCGCCCGGGCCTGTTATTAAGCATAAGAATAGCAGCAATTGGTTGCTTGTATTATCAAAAAAATGAGAAATGACTGAACAAAAGCCGTTATTGATCAGGATGATTTTTTTTTCGTTTCTCATAGTTCAAATCATCCTAAAAATATACACCGCAACAATAAAAACCGCTAATAATAAGTTATTATTAGTGGTTTTTATTGTGTAATGTTATTATTAATAACATTACACAACTAAAACTATAATACATCCTCCTGTAAGCTGTCCGCATTCGCAACTATAATACATCCTACTAATAACAAATTGCTACTAAAAAGGAATATTAAAAGTCAAGGTTTTATCACTTTTAAAATCCAAGGTGGACTTAACGATTTTCGATTTTTGCTACTCCTGAAATGTAATACAGAACAAATAATAACAGAATCATATGATATAATAGTGAATATCGCCAATATTTATGTGACGGTACTATTTGCAAAATGCTTTCTTTTAACGCTAAACTTATAATACCGTTGACCTATTAACCAGTCTTCTACTTTAGTCCAAGTGTGGTACATCCAATACTATTAATATACCGTCTACCTAAACCGAAATAGGGCAAAGCACACTTATAATGTTGTGAGAAAATACTGGCACTATCATCGATCACTAACAACTGTTATGTCAAAGAACATTCATCTACTCGTATATATAAAAGGAAAATCTGACTGACTGACATATCAACGCACAGCCGAAACTATTGAGACTACGAGAGGGAAATTTTGCAAAGGGCTTCCTTTTATGACGTAAGCGAACACTAAGAAAGGATTTTCCAAAATTTACCCCCCTAAAGGGAAGAGATGCGTGTCCAGAGTTTGTGCGAAAACCTATTTTCACGCAGGCGAAGCCGCTGGCAGAAAGCTAGTAAATTATATTGTGAGAAAATACTAGTACTATACAACTGTAATGTCGAACTTTTCACATTCTGTTTTATTCCTCGTGTCAAAGGTGAATTACGTGATTGAGTTCCATATTATCATTACAAATATAGAGAACAATTGATGGGCTCGCGTTTGAAAGGAAAGTCGTTATTGCAATAAGATGGGATTGTTTCGCCCGGGAATGAAATTAAAGTGTCTCATATGCTCTTTGTCTCTTAAAACTTAGCCAAACTAAAGACATTATTTGTGTACATACCCAGAAGATCTGAGAAGTAATAACAAATGTTAAAACAACTACGTAGCCATACATTTAATAACTTCAATATCACCAATAGGTACCAGGTACCAACTTATTAATGTTTAACGGTACGACTGCTTTAGGCAATAAATAGATCGCCTTATACTTCGCAGACAGGCGCGTAGGCGTCGTATTATCAACATGTTCCAATACAAACAATAACTGTATCAAGTCCAATAACCTAACGCATTACATGCAGTTAGGTAGTTAATATAGAACTCAAAAAACGTAAAGTGCTGCATAAATTATATTATCGTTTCAAGTGAGATGATTCGTCTAATTCAAGTACTAACACTGCAGACCGTCAAGGAGTTGGACAATTTGCCGCATTATCCGCTTGACGAGACACTTCCTTGCTACGTATACAACAATATTTGTACGAGTACATACAGAGGGGTGGACTAACAAGATGGTAGGCCACAATACCGCAGAATGACACTTAATTGATGACTCAAAGACGTAGCTTAGGTACATAAACCAAGTTGGCTAGAATTTATTAGCACATCATTCTACGAGTACTAATGAATAAATTCTGATTTAACTACTCAATGATTGGACTCTGTTGACGGGAGAATGTTTTTCCTGTTGGATAAGTTTTCCGTTAGAAAATTAAATGGTATAGTAGCATAAAAAATAAACTATGTAGATACAAAGCTATTGGTTTAATCCCGATAGGCGTTGATGATTTGATAGCTTATTTGCTTACAGACTATTCCGGCTTAATTAAAAACTCGTAAGAAACCAGAGATACTTGTTACTATACTAATTAACATTATCGACTTGGCGACATTATCTCCTCTGCAAACATATTAGACCAAATTAATGTGTAAGCAGTTGAGCGATCTTATTAAACTAAACATTCTGTACTATGAGTCATATTAATGAATCACACATTTGTATAGTCATAATACCTAAATGTCAGGCTTCACATTGAAAACACAACTGTTTCTATATTGTGTCCGCAACAACTTATAAAATAATGTCTATCTTGTTTTGATAAACAGTAGAAACGCTCTGTGAATATGTGCAAACAATCGATAGACTTGAGCGATGTTGTTCTCCATAAATTATATCGTCACATGTTACTTTCGCATGAGTTAACTGACTGATAACGGAATAATCGGATACAATGACACAGTGAGACTAGAGCTCAAGGAGACAACAGAATGCCTAGTGTGAGTTTGTTTTACGCTAACGCGATCGATGCGTTTATGACGTTCGGTGTTCCGATTGGCCCGCTCCAAGCTCTTTAACCAATCAGAGAGCCTTAAATGCGCTAAACGTTTTGATCACGTTAACGTAAAAACCACTCACACTCAATACACAGAGTATTTGAAACAAAGAGTTCCTAGCTACCAAGCTGACGGCAACAGAGAAATTGAGTGTTTTGATGACCCAGAGCGGGTCATATCGGATCGGGCGTAGGAACAAGTTTATCGGTTATGTACCTTGTTTATTTATTAAATGTTTCCTGTGTCGGCGGTTAAGTGAGAGTGACCTTTCGTTCGGGTATTTTTGATATGAGCTGCATTTTAAATCTTTTGTTAATTTACTTGTGTAAGTAAAAATTAGTCAGAACAGAAACCTCACATTCATTGAGAACGCGATGTATTATGTTAAAAAGAAAGCAAATAGAGTCTATGATCTATGAATAAACAAACACATCGCAGCCTCATAACTAGTGTCGAGTACGTGATATAGTATTATCAGTTGATAATTGAAATAATACCATAAGCAAACATTATGAGCGATTCGCCACACGACATTGTTTTGACCTAGAAGGTGACTTATTATGATAGTTGTGATAGATCGATGCTCAATCTTTTCCCTCAAAACATACCTTTGTTTCTATTTTCCTATCAAAAAATATATTTTCAAATAATCAAAATCACACGAATATAAAGGCGAAAATAACCTTTATTGGATCGCATCATAGCACATGGAATACTTTTGTCCCTTGAAAATGTTACCTTCGGGTAATTTTTATTTCACACATGCGGGTAAAGTCGCTTGTAGAAGCTATACCTAGTAATATGTTAGTTGACGGCTGAGAATAGCGCGAACATAGCGTGGGGGCAACTTAATTTGATGACTTTCACTTTGGCAAAAAACTTTTATTTTGGTTCTTATTTGCTGACAGTTGTGATAAAAGGTCAAAGGACAGGAGGCCTATAGAAAGAAGTTCGCCCAAAATGCAACATCAATAAACTTGATACTGTTATTGTATGTATTGGCTATGGATTCTCGTCTGAAAATAAATGTAAAATTAATAAACTCACCTCTTTGGACTGTTTGGTCGCGAACATGAAGTCTCCTTTAATCTGGAAGTCTTTGGCTTCTTCGAACAGTGTCTCAGCATTGACCAGGTCTGTAGGGTCATTGGCACTGAACACTGTACTGGTACCGTCTGGTTTCCAACGCTCCATGTAGAACACCTTCGAGAAACCAGGCCCGGACGACCAGAAGAACGTCTTCACGTAACTTTGGATCATCTTGAATGTCTTACCGCCGTCTAACGTCAGGTATAGCTAAAATCGGAAATGAACTTTTGAATATGTGCACTATTTAGACACATCAAAGAAAAGAGTTCAAATATAACCCACTATAAACATAAGATTGATTGCCAGTAATAAAGATAACTACATTCATACATGCATTCAAGCATTAAGAGTTGTCCTAGCCGCTTGACGGTCAAACCGGCGGTGTATAACCGTATGATTGGTGATATCCCTTCGGCCATGTCCCCAGTTATTGTACCAACCACAGCCAGATACAACGGCTCCCGATCCAGAACTTTAGAATCACGAATCATGACAATTAAATAGGTCGTTGGGTTGAAATCGATCGCTTTGATAATGATTTGTTATCGCACGCCAATTTCGAACCGAATTACAGGCAATATAAAAGTTAATTTAGTTATTTGAATCCAACTATTTTTTTATCTAATCGAATTGAGTATAACAGTGATAATACTGTGCGATGACGTAAAAATAATACACATATTGGTTTTTCGCTAACACAATCGAAACGTATACCTACGGCGTTTGACTCTGTGATTGGTTAAGAGTTTGCAGAGGGCCAATCGGAGCGCCGCACATCATAAAAGTGTCGATCGCATTAACATAAAACCAACTCGCCCTAGGCACTTTGATTTGTACACTTACCTTCCTATTGCTATCAACTTTATCCAAAATGACGTATTTGTCGGGGAACTCCTCGTCGAAAGAGAGCTCGCTAGGGTGGAATACCAGATCGGATCGGTGGATGTTGCGTCCATTGTCACTCGTGTAAAACAGCTTCTTATTTGTTGAGTCCACGAATACGCACTGCGAAAGAAAAAGGAATATGAAGAAATATTCTATATTGTCCTAAGTACAATATAATTGTGATCAGCCGCGTAGAAGAGTAGCGAATACTACGGGTTCCGCGCTTTGAGGTGGGCCTCGGCTTAAGATTAATACCTGTACCATTTGAAATCTAATAAATTCCAGAACTGCCTATAAACCGCGGCGCACTTAGCACTCGCACAAAAAAGTCTGTTATTTTTGTTCGTACAAAAATAAAAGATTTTTTTGTTTGGCCAAATTGGAACGGTCGTAACGTACGTGTGGATTAAGTGAAAAAAAAACCACTGAGATTAACAGCTGAAGTCGTTCCAATTGAAAGCACATGGAGAAAACTCTAGCACGACTATGACGATCAATGGTTTTAGAAAAATAAAGCAGATTTATAAAGGGTCCATTTGTATTTTTATTTCTTTATTAGCTTAAGTATTTTATTAATCATCATTGCTTGTCATCGGAAGCTGGATTATGCAATAATTAAAAATAAGGAGGAAACCGATATGACGTCATGATGACTAACTGAATATTAATTGACCTTTGCAGTAGACTTTTTTATCAAAACAACTGAATTTTAGTTGAATTCCGGTGTTTTGTACAACATTGTGAGAATACCGGAAATTACTGTACATTTACTGGATTAAAAATAATCGCGACTAAAACCTATCCGTACCTATTGTTAATTTTTGACCAACCCCAGTTTCGCGTGTGTGCAAATTACATACCTACGCAAAGCAACTTTGTTTATTGCTGATGGTGTTAGTGAAAACTGGATCAGAATTCGTAGTTAGGTTTTAGATCAGACGTGGAAAGCAATTTATTTTTATTCCAAATAACTGAATTGGAGTCCTCCTAGTGTCCATACACTTACGCTTTTGGAGGACTTTTGACGATTTGAAAATATCTCAATTAGGAGTCAAATTCAGTTCCCACCATCCGTCTCCTGGAGCCTCGGGTGGTGATCCTGGAGTCTCGGGTGGTGAGAACTGTTACCGCGACTCTAGGAATAAGGCAAGGAAGGTACGGGGTAGGTTTTTTAGTCAGTAAGAGTCTGACACTGGTCTCCCGCTCTACCCACAGCGGGTTTCGTCATTCGATGATTTTCACCTACCATAAAAAAAACCATCCATCTGTCAGCGTATACGAGAAATATCGTATCGGGTGTAATATAATCCAGTGTCTCTATTAATCGTTAAGAAAAAGTTATTTAACAGTGCCCATATACGGGATATAACGTATACGAGACAGAAAAGAAAGTTAAAACGTTTATCTTTTTATATACGTCAACCTCACACATACAGTAGAAATGGAAAAAATAGCATTAGACTATTAATGCCCAAGCGAGCGCCGGCGCATGAAAACCTGTTCTTTAATTGTGTCTGTAATTAAGGTAGTCAAAAGGTTAAAGTCTGTGCAAAGCCAAAAAGGCGCCTAACTCAGTAGATGTGTATGTAAATATGTATAATTGTATATTAGAGGCCATCCTACAAGAAAACTCGCACCGCCTTATTCCAAACCGTGATATAAATGTTGTTCCGGGTCTATTACTAGGTTTAATACCAATTAAACTTAGTAATTATCCCGGAACTACTTTAGATCGAGTTTTGGAATAAGGCAGTAAGTCTACTTCCTAGTTTATCACCCACATTCATAGGCCATAGAGGTCCAATGACATATTTCGATGTTGCATATGCGAAGAGATCATTTTAGCCACCTAAAGGGCCCAATTTTTTAAGAGTTATTGCATAAAGATTAAAACTATATATATTTATGATTTTTGTACACTGACCGCCCCAAATCTCCTTTCGTTTAGTCCATCCTAAGGTTGTCTGTAAGAAATTGACTTGTGCGATAAGATCGCACATTGTACACTTCGTTTTGTAAATGTTATCCTGTCAACATTATGAGGTGTACAATAAAGTTTATAATAAATAAATAAAGGACAGAAAATGTTTAGGAGTCTAATTATTATTTACTTGCTTGCTACCAACTGCTTTTTGTTTCCTCCACGGTTGTACCGTTGAACAAAAAGCAGTTGATCTGTAGCAACCATGACATATTCTGTTTCGTAAAATTAACCTCGTGCTTATATCAACATACGAGGAAAAAGGCGTGAATACAGTGATGTTTTTGTACCAGATTTATTTAGCTTTAAAAGCGATTAGAGCGTACAAAAACCAGCATAATTCGCCCCGCCTCACATAACATACCTAGCTGTAAAGCTAACATAAATAGAACCAAGGCTTAACGGCACTCCAAAATTACGGTGCAAACCTGGAAGATTATTGTTTTTTAAATTTCGGATCTGGACTCTGATCTACGAACTATTTCGGATTGTCCGATAAATAATTTCGGTTTTGTATATTAGATTACAATTTAAAAAGAGGAACACATCAACATGTTTTGACTTTTATTTGTAGCCAGTGACTTCTACGTGGTAAGTAGTAGAGGTTAGTGTTTCTAGTCTAGCTCTAGATTCTCATTTGTTTGAATTAATCTATCATCTAAACTTCGACTACCTAGAACCTACAATACTAAGAAAATAAATGGTTTAAAGAAATAAATGCATTTGCAGTTGTTATTGTTGTTAAAAACTGTGTTATTGGCATTTATTTTCTTAAAACCTTTATTTTTGAATGAGTTTTCTTGCGCTAAAATTCGCAGAACCTAACTTCAGAGCAGACTCGCATAGAACCGACGGCCGTACTGTATATCCGAAACTTTTAATTCGGTTACAGTTTCTAAGCTGTACTACAACATCCTTGGTGCTACCAGCACATCATTTATCTAACCTTATTTACTGTTATTGTAATGATAATAAGTATCGTAAACAAACGAAACGCTGGCGAATTTACCACATGTTTATATACCTGGGTGTCAATGACCTCAGGTACTGTTACCTGGCTTATTATAGAGCATCTTCTTGACGTGCCTATATCTATATCATATCAACGTACACCGAAAGTACTGGGACAAAGAGCGTGAAAATCTGCACGAAGTTTTCTTTTATGACATAGGCGACTCTAATAGGATTTTTCAAAATTAGCCCCGTAAAGGGATGAAACATTACATTAGGAATTTCGAACAAAATTTTTATTATTGTTACAGAAAGTGTTTTACGCAATCTGTCTAGGTGCTGACTGACATTACAAAATTGCACGCAAAAAAAGAATATCATAAGTACAGGTATAACAAATATGAGGTTTTTTAAAAACGTCTCTAAATGCCTACGTTTACATTTTGTTTTATATCCCTTACTGTCTCTCAGCTGGGCAAAGGCGTCCCCCAAGTCCTTCCGGACCTGCTTTTTTACGCATACATTTACATATTTTAATTAAATTACACTGTAAAGAATTATTAATATTACTCAGTAAGGAATTTATGATATTGTAAGTCAACAACACACTTCTACTAATTTCCTCAACATTTCTCCTATCATTTCTTGATATCTATTTACCTACGTAAGTTCATTGAACTCATGACGTAATAATATGAGTGCGCCTACTTGGATAAACCGTCCTATTAGGATTCCGAGATATTGTTATTCTCAATTGAACAAGACCATTATGTATTTTATTTATGAAAACAAAGATTTGATTGAGTCACTCAAAGATTGTTTTTTTTTTAAACCTTAAACTTTTGAGCCCAAGCGAACAGTTCGTATTGTCTTTCTATTAAGTCTCTAATTAAGATATTCAAAAGGATAAAATTCTATAATAAATTTTTAGTAATAATTACTTTAACCATTTTAGGTATAATATAATAATTTATTACATTACTCAACTAGGGAATCCAATCACACAAACGCGGGATCAGAAATGCGGGATTACTCATTTGGGATAATGCTCGCTTGCAGGACTAATTGTTTTGCAAAGATTAGGTCCTTTAGATGACTCACTGTTATGTTTAATTATTTATAGCCTTATTAATAAGTGACTTAACAATGCCCCGTTAGTCTCGTGCTTTTCTACCTACATAATTTATATACCTATGAAAAATCACTGGAATTTTATTTATTTTATCTTTCCTATTTCATTTTTTAGGCCTATATAACATTATACAAAGCATATTAAACTTATCTTAGTATTTTGCATATTACAGGTCACATATCTATTGTGACGTGAAAAAAATGCATTTTGCGGGCTACCTACGCACATCGCTTAAAATGAAATAAAAAAGTTCAATGGGGATTGTCGACTACAGTCCCGCAGCAATTTGCGATCATGATTTTCATGTGGGATAGGATTGGATTCCCTATACTTTACAGCAAAATAATATCTGATTAGATTCATTCATATTATTTCGTAAATGGTTTGATTTGCCTTAAGAAAAAAAAGTGATTCATAGTAGAATTATCTCATCTAAAGTCGGGGCTATTTTATTTTAATTCAAGATCAGATCAGAAAGCACAGGTAAATCGTAAAAGAGAGTGTTGGTTCATTATCAAAATATCACCTGTGTATAACATGAAGCACAAATTATCAACCTGGCCAAGCTTTGCACAGGTTTATTTTCCCTTTCAACCATCTCTGATAATTAAAAGACAAAAACAGTCAAATTGATTGAGGGAATCTCACTGTAATTTTTTTAAAGGATGATTACACTTCCACATCATTTGCTATTCTCTGTATCATTTCTTCCTGAAACCTAGTATAAAAGAAGACAGTCACTTGTAAAAATTTTACGTTGCATTATTTGAGAATTAGGAATATTTATTTAGAACAAATGGTATCTAATAATAATACTGAGATGTGATTGATAAAAATATTTTTGAGTTCTTTTTGTGTTCATAGTGACAAATAATAATACACACATATTATTAATTCATTTCAAAAGTTTTTTTATTGAATAGTACCTAAGTATTATCAGCAACAAAAAACCATATGGAAATCCCTGACACAAATAACTGAGATTACAATTAATTGTAAATGACTGAATGTAATATAACCTATTGATAAATATAAACAAAAAGCCTATTCTTAATAAACCACCTACTATCATCACAATATCAGATTTAAAATCATGTAAATAAACTTTTATCTTTTGATAAACAATGTAATCAATGTTTGTTGATAAAACATAATAAACAGGCTTTGTTCTTGTAGGTACTTACTAGAAAGAAGTAAATAAAAAATCATAATGTCCTTTGTGAAAGATAAAAATTTTGGACAGGCTCAGAATTTAGATCACATAAATAAATACTACTTTTACTAAATCTCTTAAACCGCTGCATCAATTTTGACAGGACTTTTACAAGTAAATAGCTAATGTAATTTTCGAATTAGAGAATTATGATTCCAGACAAAACAGAAACTCTTTGATACTGTAATAAAATGGCTTACTAATGTGACATGAACTTTTTGTATTTGGTTTAATAATGAATTTGAGGCATTGGATAGTGCTCAGAACAAAACAGATGTATAAAATCAGTATTATCAAAATAATAAAAAATAAAATAATCACTGTCCAACGATTCATAATGTCATAGTATGATTTTATTGTTTTTTTTTTATCTACACATTCATATATATTTATTTATTTATCAATAAAAGGACCAAGCAATCTAATTTTTGAATTGGGTTTTAGTAGTTGGTCCAACAGTGTGGCACTATGGATTTGATAATATAATAATCACCAAAAATTACTGTAGGTTTTTTAGTTCAAACCAAAGTATTATTTCAAAAGTTACTGTCATATTATTGGTAGGTAAAAAAGTAATGATAAACTATGTCAACATATTCGGTTGAAACACTTTTTTAAAAGATAATCTGTTTATACTCAATCATATTATGTATAGGTTAATAAATAATTTTGAGGAAATCAAGGAGGATAAGTTATTAATCTTTGTGTAATCTATTTCATCACCACTGCTCTCAAAAACGGTGAAGGAAAACATTGTGAGTGTCCCTGCAGTGGGAACATTAAAAGGCTGATGATGATGAATTTATTAATCAAATTATAATAAAAATAATTTATTCAATTTATATGTATATACATATATATGTTAAATGAAAATAGTAACATTACCAAAATCGTTAAACCACACACCTATTGTCTTTTAATTGTGTCTGTAATTACAGAAGTTAAATGGTTACAACCACTTCCTTTTAAAGTAACTACATCAAAACCTATTATTACAGACTTATTTTAGTCCTTACAGCAGCTTTATTATTATGGGAATTCCCCTTTTCATAAAGTCCTAAAGATTAATATTCAAAGCACACCTTTGTTTCATATGTAATAGTCTATCTAAAGCAAAAACCATTATAACCAGCACAGGTGATAAAAAAAAAATCATCAAGCCACACATCAGTATTATTTTTTTTAATACCTGTTGAGGAAATGTAATTAATTTATGGTATTGATAAAATTTATAAGTGTAGGTGTGCTTGCCAGCAAATGATACATACAATATTGATTTTAAAAAATGTAGAGTAAAAAAATACTCACAAACTCAGGATACTTGGGATGATTGTAGAATTTATCAATTTGTGCATATCCACTGTCAGGGCCATTTCCCAATCTGAAGTTCTCTGTCTTATTGGTGAAGTTCTTGCCATAATCATAGGAAATGAATAGTGCTGAGGGTGACACTCCTCCTTTATTCCTAGGACTAGAGTCCCTGGCTAGGCAGATGATGACATTGGACCCCTCACCCACCCAATGGACCATCAGTTGCTGATGGCTGTCATTCAGGTGTGTTGTCTGTAAGAGAAGTAACTTTTTAATTTCAGAAAGTTTCACATTTTTATAAAGTGAAAGTGGTTGTAATAGCACTTGTAAAATGACTACTGATTGTACTGTGAAATAGAAAGTTTTATAATGCAAACTATAAAAGAGGATATGTTATTATAAAAATAAACAATAATTATAAATTACATATTGCACACTAACAATATATGGTGATATATTAAAGTACCTACTCGTATTTTGGCAATACAGACAAAAAAACATAGTATCTAGATCTGTAAGTACCTGATAAAAATACCCTCAAATTTGCTTAGTCATTAAAACAATTTACGCCTAATTAAACATAACTGTTTACTATTGAATATTTAAAATGTATATATATATGACCTTCTAGGCTGAAAATTAGATTTCAGACAAAAGACATAATCATTCAGGGATAAAAATAGTAGAAAGTGAACAACAACACACAGACTGTCGCGTAAACAATACGACACAATACAAATAATGGGACGAAAAGTAAGGGTTCTAAATCAAATCAACAAAGGGGGAGCAATCGTATTTAATAAGGATATGGATCATTACCCATGTACTTATGTTTTTCTGTATAGCGGGAGTTGTTAACGTTGTCGCTTCACGTTTTCTCCTTTCAAAACCAGAACTGTCTTCACTCTCGGCGAATCTATTGATAACTTGCAATTTTCCACGGCTCTGCTGCGTATCCTCAGCCACGTACAAAGTGTTTCCCGGCGTCCCATACTGACGCAAAGAAACAACGCACGATAACAAACTCAATAAAACAATAAGGCCGATACCACGTCCAAATGCCAACAACATTTTGTGATCACTGCATATCCAAACACATCCAATCGAATCCAATATTTCAATGAAACTGCTATGCTAGTAATTGCGTTCGTGCGCTCAGCACAGACAAAAAATTCTGAAGCGCCGTGAAGTTAGCAATAAAACGAAAATATTTGACGTTACTGACGTTTCATTTTGAAGGGAGCTCTGGTGTTGCTATTTAATATTTTTAAAATAGTATAAACTAGCTAGGGCTTGCAAAGTGGGTTTCCATACTCATAGCCATTGAATCCCACCTGCTAGGGGGCTTATCATGACCTACTCTTTTGGCCTGTTATAACGAAGTCAGAAATGCCGGGTAGATCAACTTCAGGCCTATTATATCACGTCATGGTAATCAAGTAAGCCCCCAGATGGTAAACAGTGAAATATTAATGAATTGTATCGTTGAATTAAGTATATTTTTATTTAATTTTTTAGATAACCTTACCACACTGTTCCCAACCATTGCACTGCCACTTAATTATCAAACTTACCAAGTCAGTGATACATTTTTTCTATTTGATATAAAGTAGTGCTTGACTACGATCCCACCCGATAGTAAGTAATGATGCAATCGTTGATGGTGAGGCGCTATAGTTTACTAATACTTGATAAGTATTTGCCGATTTTAATATTTGTATGCCAGATAATGGCGAAATGTGTCTTTGCGCCAAGAAATGTATGTTACCATCTCCTGTACCACATTTCATACAAAGAAATGCTTTGAAAGAAATTATTCAACTTTTTGATCCCGCAACAACATTGACCCAGTTCTTTTCTGGTTTAGTGGAGCAGAAATACATAATTTCCACTTTCCTTTTTCTCAAGAAGACGGAATAGAGCCAGGTCTAGGCAGCAGAACACTTTAAGTCGGACCGACAGCTTTACCTTAGACCGATTGCCGAGTATTAGTTCATATCACTAGAAGCTGTTGAAAATGCCAATGTGCCAGTATGTCCGATTCAACAGAAATCGTGGCTGAAAGTTCGGTAAAAGTATGATGACTTCTTTAGTTTTGTCTAGTTCCTCTAACAGAGACGGATCAGATCGATCCGACACGTTTAATGAATGTGAACCCGCTCTAAAACTCGTTTTTGTTGCCTCTTAATTTTACATAAGATGTACTCTTTGGAGTGTACCGCCCAACGCGTCTCTATTACAAGAAATTGAACAGGTAATTAACCAGGCGAATGAAATAACTAATATTATACTCGGAGATTACGGGGATATTACACAGCTAGGCTACAAAACACAGACTAAACAATTATAACAAATAAATAGCGGCGACTCTTTTTCTTATTCTATTAGCAGCTTTGAAGCTAATTAAATATATTTAAAAAAAATTGTAGGGGCAGTGCTTCAATTATTGGCCCCTACACAGTAATTGGCCACTTTAACTTTGTTTGCTAAAATTAAAAATAACTTAAGTAATTTAGAAAAAAAAATACACTCCCGATTGAATTGCCGATAATGAATCCCGGGCGATGCAACTAAACTTCTCATCAAAAAAATCGAAACACTTCCGTTTTCATTGTTTCTGTCCGAATTTAACACAAAAAAGAATTCATACGATGAAAAAAAATACATATATTATAGCTGGCAGTTTGGCCATTACAGTAATAAGCGAAAATTCTAAATTCAAAATTAGAATTTCATTTGTTTATCTTATAAACGAAATGAATCACTGTTTTGAGACAAATGTGTGTTTAGGGTTGGAGTACATTTAGCGTTTAAAAACTAAAAATTGGCGCCTATCCTTAAACTTTTTGTTTTTTATTTCAATACTGTGACTTTGGGACGTCTGAAAAAAGGTTTTTTTTCTAAAACGTATGGTTACTTCGCCCACAGAAGCCGCCCAAGTTGTGGCATTGCTGGATTCTGGCCTTAGTCAGCGTGTTGTGGCTGCAAGACTGCATCTAAGCCTGTCATCTGTTCATAGCAGTGTTGCCAACTGCACCGTAATTACGGTAAAAACACCGTAATCAGAAAAGATTTACCACCTACCGTAGGATTATAATTACGGTAGCAAAATACACCGTAATACCCAATGAAGAGCGTATTTATTTTTTAATATTGTAGATAAATATGATTATCTATTTACAAAAGTAATTTTAGCGAGTTTTAATTCTATATTTTCCTTTTCTCCTACCGACAACACTGTTTTATGCTTCGAGAATTCCCCAATAGCGCGGTACCGGAATTACACGAACGAATTCGGTAGTAACGTTTGGATGTATTTGAATTTAAATGTATACTTAGAACTTTTTAATTTACCTAGTTTATTTGTACCTTAATCGACTGACATTTCATTCAGATTAGGTACCTAAAAGTTTCATGTGTTGTGTTGTGTAAGATCTGAAAATTTTACAAGATGGAGAGTGACTCTGACCCTTTACGTGACACTAAATAAACAAGGTAATTCTACCGTATTTCAAATATACGTATATTACAACGTAATTTCGGAAAATCTACCGTATTTTTAGAAGAATTCTACCACCAGCTAGATTTCAAACTTGGCAACACTGGTTCATAGAGTCTATAAACGTTATCGGGAGACTGGTTTGTTCACGCGCCGTTCAGGATCTGGCAGGAATCGGGTCACTTCTGAGCGAGATGATCGATTTATTGTAACAACTTCTTTAAGAAATCGACGCCTTAACGCTTTTCAACTGCAGCAGCGGCTTCGTGTTGTACGAAGGGTGGCTGTAAGTGACTCTACAATTAGAAGAAGGTTGAAGGATCGTGGACTGGTACCGCATAAGCCAGCAAATGGGCCGAAATTAACTGCAGACCATCGAAGAGCGCGCCTTAACTTTGCACGTGAGCACCTAAATTGGTCATACCTACAGTGGAGCAAAGTTCTCTTTTCTGAAGAGTGTAAAATTATGCTGTATGGTAACGACGGAAGGAACAAGGTCTACAGAAGAGACGGAGAACGCTATGCACAATGCTGCATTGAAGAAAAGGTCAGCTATGGTGGCGGTTCGTGGACGGTTTGGGGAGGAATCAGCGCCGACGGTAAGACAGAGCTTGCTTTCGTGTCTGGGCCACGTCTGCCTGCACTAAACTGTCATCGGTACGTCGAAGAGTGTCTCGAGCCTCATGTGATGCCCTATGCACATTTTATTGGCAACGGCTTCATATTCATGCACGACAATGCTAGGGCTCACACCGCGGGCGTCGTACGAGATTATCTTAACGAAGTCGATATCTCTATTATGGAATGGCCAGCAAGAAGCCCGGACATGAATCCCATTGAACATCTATGGGATGAATTAAAGAGACGAATTCGAGCAAGAGATCCTGCCCCAGAAACACTTAGCCAGCTGCAAGATGCAATCCAAGAGGAATGGGACAATATACCACAGCATGTGATCGTGACTCTCATCCGATCGATGAAGAACCGTATGGAAGCAGTAATTAGAGCTCGGGGAGGGAATACAAGTTATTAAATAAACGTTTTTTAGCTTTTTTTTTCATTTACGTGTGTTGTTTTATCCATTTCCTTTATACTCCATACGGAATAAAAATGACTCATTTAACAAAATACGAAACCTATGAATAATTCATTTAAATTTAGAACATTAACATTAAGATTTGATAAGCTCATATTACTCACTATTAAACGACATTTAACATTTATTCCTAAATGTACACATTTTTCTGATAATCCTGACAAAACGTAAACTTGCAAGGTGTTTCGATTTTTTTGATGAGAAGTGTATAACAGAAAAGTAGAAATTATTGTTTTCAAAGAAAAGTTTGAAAGCCGTCAAGTAGTCATTTACATCACAAAATTATCGCCGAATAAGTTTACTTTTTTCTTGTAAGTAGCAAAATTTTGAAAAAATCTTCTACTTTTTTAGGCGCCCTTTACAAGGTCATGGCAAATTAGGCAAGTTTTTACAAGGAGCCTTGGCACAGAGTCAGACTCGCACTAGAACAGTTCTTTATTTTCAGATAGGAAATTTTTAAAACCAGCTCTGGGTGAAGTGTCACAACTTCAAAACCCACCTGAGTTCTTAGTTGTCTGCGGCCAAACATTTCAGTAACTCTTTCGAATAATTGCGCAGATCAGGACGAGATCCAAAATTTCTTTGACGGGAATTACAATTTCATCGAGTTTTACGTACACAAAATCATGACCAAATGATTTGTATAGATTTAAAAAAATCACCGTTGACTCTTTCGTTTGTGACGGTATCGGTATGCGACCGAGGGTTTCTTTACGGTCGCATAATAAACATAAAACCGCGAAACATTGATGTGACTGCAGTTTTGGCGGCAGAAACTAACAGTTCCACTATTTGCGGCAATTTCCTGCCATACATAATGCATGCATTAGGGAGGATTATTCAAAATAACAAACAAAGTGTAAGATTTTACGTTTTTTTATTAGTCATAAAATTACAGAACGATGACTTGCTGCTTGGCGGCCTGCTTAGCCTTTAGGCGGACCTGAGCGGCGATTCTGTCAAGATCACGCCTACCCTGAACAGTGAGGATGCGACCACCATCTTGCACTTTCTCAACCATTTTCAGGGCCTCAAGGGCTTGTAGGGCTTTGCGGGCGATGCTGCCTGATGACCTGGAAAATATTGAAAGGGTAAATTAATTATGGTATTGGAATAAGATCTAAAGTTGGTCAAAGTATTTTCAGAAATAGTCATCACATACATTACAGCAATGATAATTTGACTACACTGGAGACTTTCAGTACAACTAACTTTCATTTAGAATGCTTCCCAATCCAGAGGCTATACTTAAGATTATACCTTTTTTATATTTAAACTAGCTTTTGCCCGCGGCTTCGCTCCCGGCATCAGATTATTCTACTCTACCCTACCCTACTCTACCCTATTCTAAAAAAAAAAGTAGCCTATGTCATTCTCCTGGCTCTAAACTACCTCCCTGCCAATTTTCAGCTAAATCGGTTCAGCCGATCTCGAGTTATAAGTGTTGTAACAAACCCGACTTTCTTTTATATATATAGATATCATAAACTAGCCACCCCAGCTTCACAAGGGTGTTACAAATCTTCAGAATTTTTGGCTTTAATTTAATATACATGTATTATACTCTTGAAAATTGGTGAAAACTGTATGAAAATGCATAATGGTTTTCGTATTTATCGTGTACATACAAATGTTTGGATATCTACTTTATAATAAGGAAAGAAAAACCTTTTCTGCAATGCTATAATATAATTCAAAATCAATATCATCATTTCAGCCGAAAGACATCCACTGTTAGACATAGGCCTCCCCTAAGCGCCGCCACAAAGACCGGTCTTTTGCGTTTTGCATCCATCCAACATCAGTCGGTAAATTCAAAATACAACAGCTACAAAAATCAAATGGACAGACTAAATATCCCCAAACTATAAGAACCACACGCATCAGCTTGTAGCTGCTAGTTTGTCTTACCAAATAATAATAATAATATTAGTGCACAGAAGGCCTAAATCTGGCAACAGAGACCTAGTTAGCTGTCTCCAAACTTAAGCAATGTTATTAGATGATACAATATGGCACTTGTGATGGCACTACAAGTTTATTTAAACTCGGACAAGTTGAACATAATATTAATACCAGTTTGTTACCAGTACACCACAGACTATCCCCTGTATTATTATTAGTCCATATAATCCATTTTAAATACAGGTTGCATCATTCAATGAGTCACTAGGGTGGGGATGAAGGTCTGTTGGACTTTTCTGATTCATTATTTCTTTGCTAATAACAAAAATTCAAATACAATAACTGAAAAAAACTGGAAACTCAAATACTGTAATTAGACATAATAGAAAGACAATAGGTAACGAAAAACAGCGTTCACTTGGGGCTCAAGAGTTTAAGCTGGACTAATAGGCAAAAATTATATTGTAAGAAATAAAATTACTTGAGTTATAATAAAGAATGTCTTTAATTTGGGCAATTTAAAAACATGTATTCTATTTTCATTGTAACGCAGTGCCAAATTTTAAAAACTTCTTGAGGAACTTTTACTTCTTTTCTTGAGGTTCTCAATTTCACTAAATGTTCTTTTTTGTCTTGGTTCAACTATATCTTTGCCAAATTTCTTTTTTTAATTACATATAGGTATGAAACAAAAGAATTAGGACACAGGCAAGGTAATGATGAGGTATGAAGATTGCTTTCGGATTAGAATTCTCTTAAAAAAATTTATGAATTATGATAGACTATATAAAGACCATTATGTTAATCCATTTCAGTTCATATCAACCATCAGGAAGTTAAGTCTTGAGCCCCTAGCAATCATCAGCATTTGCACATCTATTGTCTTTATATTATGTCTCTAATTATGGTATTCGAAAGATTAAAATTCATTCTTTAAGCTAGGAAAAAATTAAAACAAAAAAGTTACCTGCAGAAATGTGAGGGTGTGACTCCATTGCGTTTGCGACCACCAAAGATCTTGGTGACAGTCTTGACTCCAACTGGGGAACGGATGTAGATGTGACGGAGGATAGCGGCACACCTTACGTAGAACCAGTCAGGGTCGTAGGGAGCCAATTCCTTGAAACGACCAGTCTTCACCAGGTCCATGTGTTCTGGCACCTTGACCTTGCCTGTCCTGAAAAATAATGCATAAAATCATTTATAAAAGATTAACTAACCAAAGATTGTTGTTACATACATACTGTATACAAGAAACTAAATACACTATTCCAAATGTGCATAGTGTTGTACTTTACACCATTAAAAAGATTAACAGGTATGCAGAACTGTGTCAAGCTCCACAAAATTTCTAAATTGGTGGTTATTCCCAATGTGATTTTTTTAGATGGTGGTTCTTTCCAATGTAATTTATCTCGAATGACCGTGCCCACCTGAGCCCACTAATACCAATGTTTTCTAAATTTCTCCATTCTGACTTTCGGAGATTCAAGATTCATTATTTTATCCATTGTACTACAGTCCCCCAAATGTTTCAATATTTAAAGATCTATGGCATTACTTCTCTGCTACATGATGTTATCATTTCAGATTCAAGACGAATCATTGGATTGAAAGAACCATTGCAAGCATATAATTTGAAAATAGTAGGAACTAAACATAACTAAATTATACTACTTACTTTTTCAGATGGGCAGCGACGGTCTTGACGACCTTGTCCTGTTCAACATCCTTCAATGTGACGGAACGCATCTGAAATAACAAAAAAATTGATGTAACTTGAGTATAATTAATAGATGGATATTATAAAATACAGACACTTCATAGACCGAACCAGCGCTAACAATATTTCAAAAATACAATGTGTATTTCAGAGTCCCAAGTAACTACAGCTAGAATGATCTAAGTCAGTAAAATATACAAGAAACAAGGATACAATTGCGTGTATGACTTAATTTGGATAAAAACACACTGAGCTAAGTATAATTGAGCACTAAATATATCTTTCGATGTTTACTACATAGCGGGCACAGAAAAGTAAGGTTATGATCAACGAGTATGCATCAATGACATGAGACTGCCTTTTCAGATCTGCCGATTCCGGGTTAGGTAATGGGATGATTTCGACATGGTCTTAATATTATTTGTAACCACTTCATCACATAAGTAAAGTTTTAGCTTTGATAATTTTTTTAAACACTTCATGACACTTCATGCGCGTTGTGGTGAACTTTCTGTTTGAGTTATTTCGCAGCCCAAGGACTAAGACTGCCATATAAATTACACAAAGCTTACCTTGGGCTACAAACTTAAACAGTAATATCACTTTATACAATAAACATTCAATTATTTCACGAATAAACCATGTGGCTTTTCCTAAAAACCCACCTTGCCTTGTGTTGGCAACCGGAAGAAAGAAATTTAAAAATTAAAAGAGTGTGGACATCATAATATTACAAATTCTACCATAACACGGCAAAAGAAAAAAAAATGCGATAAAAGATAGGTCATAGTGTGAAATGCAAACAGAAGCTTTTATATATCCGATAAATGTCACGGTGACCGACAGCTGAGCACAAACGTACTATGCGTTCCAAATGAAAATAAGATTGATTGCCAAGACGTGAAGTCACGTCGTTCAAAGAAGTTTTGGCAAAATTGAAGAACTAAGATATGAAAAAAAAATTGTTTTACAAATTTCTTGCCACGTTATGGCAGTAATTTGTGGCGTCAGAACATGATTCTTCTGCGAAGCAGTAATGCTCGTAAAGGAGGAGGCCAACCGCATAAGGCAAGGGCAAAAGCGCCCTCGTCGTAGACGTCGCCGCCGCGATCCCGCCGATATCAGGCCACCGTAGACGCTGGCTTGCGGACGGTGAGCAATGGGTAGCTCGCCGTCCGGTTGTCTGGTAACAGTCCAGATCAAGACCAAGTCGTTGACGGCGTGCATTGCTCCCGCGCGCCTCAAGGTGTTGTCAGCAAACTGTGGGGCTCTTCAGGGTCGAAGCCTCCTGCAGCCGAGGGTTGGTGCGAAAGCGTTATACCGGGGCTCTGGGAATAAGGCAAGGGAGGAACGGGGTAGGTTGTTTAGTCAGTAAGAGTCTGACACTGTTTCCCACTCCGCCCAAGAGCGGGAATCGTCATTGGATGATTTTTATCTACCATAAAAAAACCCCTCCGCGCCGCCCGCATGCAACCCGTCTTCTCGCCCGCCGGCCAGGCGCAGCGTCATAATGATGTGCAACATATTATGTTGCACATCATGCGGCGCGTGTGAATTTTATATCGGAGTTATTTTAAAATTGTAATATCTTCTAAGATGTTCATTGAAAATAAGTGATGTCAAAGACAATTTTGGTCACAATTACATACTCTTAATCAACAACACATTTATTTGGATAAAGATTAATATTATTATGTTGATACAACTCATTGGTTGCATGCATTAATTTCGGCCAAATTTTATTCCCATAAAAACGGTTCTAGTGAGTTAATCTTAAATGATAGACATATACTGTCGCGGACATTTTTTTAGATCATTTTAAGAGGAATAATTCTTTCGTACATGTTTTTTTGGTATCTTCTACCGTTTTGGCAGCGCACGCAACGGAAGCCCTCAAAGATTTTTTGCCGTTTTTTCCACATTTTCCGTTGTTTCTTCGCTCCTATAAGTCACAGCGTGATGTTATATAGCCTAAAGCCTTCCTCGATAAATGATCTATTCAACACAAAAAAAAAAATTTCAATTCGAACCAGTAGTTTCTGAGATTAGCGCGTTCAAACAAACAAACAAACAAACTCTTCAGCTTTATAATATTAGTATAGACGATAGAAAAATATAGTGGTACGTGGGCAGTTCGTAGTACAGGATGCATAGTGCTGCGACAATGTGATTGAATGATTAGTAAAATAAAATGCGTTTTCATTCACATATTCAGTAATAGTTTACGTTCGTCTATATTGTGTCTGAATAAACCGGTTATAAAATAAAAATATACCATTATGAGAATAAAGAATAACATTGCAGTTACATAGAGGAGTAAATATGGCAATTCAATTCAAAATTTCACTGCTCGAAAGTAGGTAGTTCTTTTTTAACAGACTTAAAAAATACGGAGGTACTTTTTTATGGTGCAAAAATATTCCGATTACAAATCGCGCTCTTGGGCGGAGCGGGAAATAGTGTCAGACTGTTACTAACTAAATGACCTACCCCGTTCCTTCTTAGCCTTCATACCGGGGGTCGGACCTTCCTTTCAGAAACTGGTCTGAGGCGTGAGCGCCATTGACTTATGCGGTCAGTCTCTTTGTTTGCTAGCATTACTGCTTCGCAGAAGGAGGCGACCAAGGCCCAGCGCGAGCGGTGGCCGCCGCCAATCACCCCCACGAGGACACGGCGATGCTTTGCCCAAACGGGGCAAACCTCGACCGTGTGCTCAACCGTATCCTCTGGGCGGTCCACACAGTGGTGACATCCGGGCGTCTCTTCCACACGAATCCGGTGCAGGTATCTCACAAACATGCCATATCCGGTGAGGACCTGCGTCATACGGAAAGTGCTAACGCCGTGAGGTCTTTCCAGCGAATACGGAGCTACTATATTAGATACATATGTATGTTGCTTACATAAATATAGATCAAGTGAAGCACCTCTGTTTTTTTTTAACCCTCGTGTAACCCGCATTTCACAGTTTTCCGAGCACTACAGAAGAATCGCCGATCTGATTTGCTGTATCTTCGCAACTGATTTGAACTGATGAACCTAGAGTGGTGGGGTTATACTCAAACTAGTAAATTTAGAGAGTTTTATTAAATTATTTAGCAAACATACTTGAGAAACGCTTACTTAGGGTAGTATTCACCATAGGATAGGATAAAATAAGATAGGATAAGATTTTCAGGGTTACAAAATTGGGTGTTAACTACTCTCAAGGCACCTATAACATATAAAAAATCGCAGATCGACATCAAACATCACAATATTTGATGTCGATTTTGAATGGTCAAGTAGTAGTAGTGTGATAGCGAAGTAAAATAATAGTAGAAAGAAGTTTAAACATTAGAGATGCCTACGAAAGACGAAATATGGGACTTTTTATAACAAACACAATGGGGCAGTCATTTCATAAAATCTGGAACACAGTCAGTTTTCCCCGTGACCGGAAAAAACATTTTGTAATTTTTTCGTGTAATTTTGACGAGATAGCTTTTATTTTTATCTAAATATCATATTACATTTTTACTTATTATTAAAGGAACGAAAACAAACAAAAAATCCGATTACTACACGTTTTGTATATTTTTACGATTAAGCTGGGATATGTCACATCACTAGCATTTTTTGTTTGTTGTCGTATGATAGTTCGTGTAAATACACGATAATTGTCGATGTGTGTGTATTTTTTGCAATTGTGTGACTTTTTGTTAGAGTATGGGTTTGTAGCAATAGGGAGCGTGCATTTGAGCGTAATGTCAAATTTTCTTAGTGTGCTACCTCGCCTCCCGCAAAAAGTGGCAGAAAAATTTGTTATTTTGTTCGGCGAATCGTCCCTTGCCATCTCCATAGGTTATATGCTCTAAAATTTAATTAGACCATTACGAACAGTTTTTGTATTGTGCACTTATTTAAAGAATATGAACGAATTCGAATGACGTCTCGATTAAATTTACCTGTCAAAATGCAAAATTAGTTTTGAAAATATAAAAATGATGTGTCAAAAAGTAAAATTGTATGTCAAAACGTTAAATTAAATGTCAATATATAAAATGTCAGAAGTTTTAATACGTGTCATTCAAATATTCATTGATTGAGTAATAGCATTTTTCTATTAAAAAATTCTTAAATTTTCTGTTAAAGAAGTGCAAATTTTCATTTTTAATATTATTTGGGATCTTATTGTATATAACCAGACCTATGCCCAAAATACTCCTCATTGCTAGTGCTGTTTTCCTACCTATTGTCTTTCTATTATGTCTCTAATTACGGTACTCAAAACGTTTTTGAAAGGTGTGATTTTTATTCTCAATCGTAAAAGTGTCACACAAGTACAATTTGTCACAAAGCCACAAGGGAAATAATATTGTCTTGTTTTGCAGTTTCAATTTTGCTAAATTATATAGTTTATTATCCTTGAAATATTCAATAATGATTCCGTTATTTTTTTCAATCATAGAATAAATTACAATCAAATAATAAAGTAACCTATAAACTACATTATATACACATAAATAAAAAAAACCCTTATGAACTTAACTAAAAGTACCTAATCTAACAAGGCGTCAAAAAACTATCCCGCATCGCTGTCGACTGGTAAAATGCCCAAAAGGCTGGCAGTTTTATAATTGTAATAGATATATTTAAAATATTGAATTGGCACCAATGGGCAAAACCGTTTCTACTATTTTTGTAGAAGCACTCAACAAAATGGCAACTCAAAACTATCAAATAAAGCTAGGAGCACACATGTTATTGTGGTTGCTGCGACTATTTATTTTATAGGTACTACGGTTACTACTGCACATTAAATAGTACCTAGTTATCAGTTGCTATGATTAACACCTGTAACATTTAGTTTTAGTTGTTAATATTCTAAAATTTTAGTATTAGAAAACGGTTTTCTATAAAACCAGCATTATATGTTTTCGAATCCAGATGAGTTACTTGTACTATGGAAGAGGTCCACAGCTAGGTATATGTAAGTCTTCTTGTAATGTAATCGAACGAGGGCATGACATTAAAAGTTTAGTAGGAACATGTAGATGATGTATGTATTAAGCCTAATAGATGCAGTCTCTACGGCACCAAAATGTCTATTAGCATAGTTTTGTTTTTGACAGCGTCTGTAGTCTCCTCTACGCGCTACGATTAGGAATTGTCAAAAATTGGAAAATGGCCGCGAAACAAAATACCATTGTTCAAGAAGGTAAAAGATTGATATAATAGCGTTATTTTAATGTTAGTAATTTAATTTTGTGTGCTATTAATGCCGCACTGTCGCATCACAGTAAATTGTTAATATGTAGTGTCACTACTTTAAGAGTTTATGCATTAAACGCGTCTGTTTCAGAACCTACACCATCTGATGATATTCCATTGACGTCGTTAGAAGAAAGCTTGTTCAGCTCGGAGAAACTTGATCGTGCCTCTCCAGAACTGTGGCCTGAGCAAAGTATGATAGTTTTTTTATAGTTTGTTCCTTCGAAGTACTCGAACCATGATAATTTGATTTAATAAGTTTTCAAAAATGCCGCGAAACTTATTTATGTTTCTAATGTTGTCATTCCGTTCTTGCATGATTTAAGTTTCATTTTGTTTTGGCATTTCGGTTATAAACGACCAGTTTTTAAACACAATCTGCAATGAGCGATGATAATATAAATGCAGTCAATTCTGACGAAGGGTCCCAAAGTTCTACTTCATCGTTTGCAGTTCCTGGTGTATCGGAATTCGCTCCTCTACCGAGCAGCAACCAGTCTCCTCCATCATGGACTAAAGGAGCGACCAAGGAGGATTACAACTACATGCAGCGTAAGATTTTACGATTGATTTTTTTAACTTCTAACATTTTTGCTCCTGATACACCTAATTATTGATCTTTAATCAGGACCTATTTGACCAGAACATCTTTGTGCAAATTTTAATTTGTACTTGGATGGGTACAATTTGAACTAAATAGAATAAAAACTTATACAAATACTAGCCTTCTGCCAACAGTTTCACTTGCATGAAAGTAGGGATCTTCATACAAACTTTAGACATCCATTAAATCTCCTTATAAGCTGAATAAAGAACCCTTTCTTAGTGTTCGCCTACATCATAAAAGGAAATCTTGTGCAAAGTTCCACTCTTAGTCCCTATAGTTTTGGCTGTGTGTTGATATGTCAGTCAGTCTGTTTCTCCTTTTATATATATAGATAAGCTTTTATTCTGTAATTTCCGAGCTCCAACTTCTCTGCTTACCCAGGAATCAATCATAAGGTACTAGGTGCAATAAAATGTGATTACACCATACGTGATTAAAATTTTACAGAATTGGGGTCACTGTCCACAAGTGGTCTGATCATGGAAGTCAAGAAGCTACATGACCTTGCATATCAACTTGGACTAGAAGAGGCTAAGGAGATGACTAGAGGGAAATATTTAAATATATTTGCCTCAAGGCGGCAGCGGTAGTCATTATTATAATTTGTAGGGTTTAAGATTTATTTTATTGCTTCTCGCTAGCAGAATAGAGATGTTAAATAAGACTATACTGGAAATGTATTATATTGGAAATTGTTGTCTAAATTAAACACTAGGTATTTTTTTTTAACTTTTATTATAATAACAACTCGTTAAAGAACACCTATAATGTAAATTAGTAGATGCTAATAAACTATTGTAAGTCTACTATGTTTTTCTTTTTTATGAAAACATTACCGCTTGCACCTAAATATCATTGATATTGTGGAATTTCTCTAAGGTTCTCAATTTCCATAAACTGCAAAATAATGCTTATCCACGGTCTATGAACCTAACCCTCAGAGCCTTATTAGGTTTTGATATAAAACTCCTTGTTGTACCAATGTCTCCATAATGATATTCAAGTTTATATTTCTGGATAATCTGAAAGTTTAAAAAAATATCAGCAAATAGTTGTTGACAATGCTTTTGTGTCAATTACTAATAGGCTTGTTCTTCTTAACAAAATTTTTACAAAGACTTCTACTAACCCTGATAGCCAGCAGGGACATCATAACTTCTGATATGTTTTGACCCAAGCACTTCCGGGCCCCATAACCAAAAGGTATGGAGGCAAATGAATGGTATTCTTTTGCATCTTCCTTCAACCATCGCTCTGGGTAGAATACTGCTGCATCATCATAGTTCCCTTCTTTGATTGATGCATCTTGAGTAGACATTATAATTAGAGTGCCACGTGGTATACTGTAATTTGAAATACCATAGAATTTAACTTGAGAAGTGTCATGGAACAGTCCAGTAATGAAAAGCTTTAAGGACTTAAATCTATGAATGACTACTATAAATATTTGATATTATACTTACTTATATTTATCTATAATTATATTTTTTGGCAGAATCCTTGTCAGCACTGGTATCGGAGGAGCTAATCTGTAATTTTGTAAACTATATGTTAAACTGTTTTAGTTTTTGTATATCTACTTACACAAAAATGTTTAAAAATGTATTAAATATTATACAATTTACCGTAAAGCCTCTTTTATACAAGCTTGAAGATAAGGCGTCATTTCAGTAATCTTTGAGATGCTGTTAACATCAATATTAGGACCCACTTTATTTATTTCTTTGAATAAAATCTTTTGTGCTCTTTGATACTTGGCTAAGTAATACAAAAGAAAAGACATCGAAGAAGTAATCTGCAATTATAAATACATTTTTGATTATTTAATAGAATTCATTAAATTCACTCAGTACAGTGGCGTAGCTAGTCCCACAAGACCCCGCATCAAAAACGAAAATGGTTTTACCCTACAGACCGTTGTGCATAACATGGTGCGAATTTTGTACAATATTTAACAGTTCAATTTAGATCGTCAAATGGATCGCATATAAGAGCTTGCGGTAGCATCGCGACGCAATTCTAATCTTATACACTACGCTATTGTGATTGGATCCTCACATGCGATTCAACTCAAAAATACAGTACGGCCGTCAGATCTTGGCGAGTCTAAAGTAAGTAAATTTTAGCGCTTGTGCACTCATAAATAAATAAATGGTTTAAACTAATACTTAAATGCAATTAGCAGTTGTTATTGCTATTAAAAACTATTATTGGCATTTTTCTTTAAAACCTTTCTAAAATTCGCATAGCCTAACTTCAGAGTCCAAGATACGACGGCCGTACCGTACCGAATGGATTTTTATTTGATTTTCAACCATGAATGCATTGATTCATGAACAAGTTCATCTCATTGACATTTTGTGTATATTGGTTGTAATAGGTTGGTTAAAACTTAGATAAGTATTGTGCATTCGTTTGTTACATTTCTTCTCCGAAACTACTGAACCACTTATGATGAATTCTAGTTTAGATAGATTGGACAGAAAAATAAAGTTTAAAAACTAACACCCGACTACTTAAAAACACGCTCTAAAAAGTACGAAACAAGAAAACAAGAAAGCCGTGGTCGTATACCATTTTTTTTAATTTATTATTCTTATGGCATACGACCACGGCTTTCTTGTTTTCTTGTTTCGTACTTTTTAGAGCGTGTTTTTAAGTAGTCGGGTGTTAGTTTTTAAACTTTATTGTTATTTAACATATTTTGGAGTTCTAAATAGGTTAATCTTGGGTTCATTGATTTCTCAGCCCATGAATACAGGTAAAGTCACAAGCAAATGCTAGTAATATATATATATTCAAAATGTACAAGTAAAGCGCTTTCAAATGATACCAAACACGGCATATTTATCTTAACTTTATTTTTTTACTTCGTATGTTTTGTCCGCTAGAGGGCGCCACATTAGATTTTGTGAAATCCCATATAGCCTATAACCAGCGGACAATTAAGACGCTTCTAATGATATGTCATTTGTCGAATTCTGATAAGTAGTTTAGAAGTTACGAGGGAACAGATGAACATCCATACCCACATACATACATACATACAGGTCAAAATCATAACCCTCCTTTTGCTTCGCCGTAGTCGGGTAAAAAGAAGACTGAAGACCTACGGGTTCAGTCTTCTTTTCCGTCCCGTTGGAAGGCCTCCCACAACGTGGACCGATACCAGCAATCCTGAGTTGAGCTGAGCAACCCCGAGTTGCTGGTATCCGATAGATGCATAACGCACAGGACCGGTCTTTGTGGCGGTGCTTAAGGGAGGCCTAAGTCCAACAGTGGACGTCTTTCGGCTGAAATGATAATGATGATGATGGTCGGAAAAGTTATGCTCTTACAGTGTTTACTCCAATTAGAAGCATGTCCATAATAACTGTGACAATATCTTCAGCATTCAGCTTGTCTTCTCCTGTAAGCATTGCATTGATCAAGGAGTTGTTATCTGTAAGAAAATATTGTAGTTGTATTCATAATTTATTTATCCACGTGCACGTTTTCCCCATAGCGATATGCACAAACTACAGAACTAGTGGCTACGATTCTACTACTTTTGCTTCAGCATCTGTCTGGTATTTTTTGAAGAACTAGACACATCTCGGGACATATAACTGTTGAAGATAAACACCGGATTTTCGGGATGTAGTGCAAATGAAGACACTTCTACCTAGGTATTGCGCACGTGAATCTCTCAGAAGAACGTTACTAAAGAGGTCTTTAAGTATACCTAACAATTATAATGGCGATATCGTTATTTAAGCAACTACTTATCTGAAATAAATATTATTTTTTTAAGCAGAAAAAGACCTCTTTCTGTAAGCCTGTACCCTATAGTCTCTTGCGATCGACTACTTACAAAAAGGCTAGGATATAGGCAATAAAACACTTACCAAAACCCATTGGCAGATCTTTGGATCTACTAGCAATGGCATTTTCTGCCTCTATAACATGTTTTCCGATCAAACTGTAAAATGAAACAAAAGTTACAAGCAAATAAATATACCTATATCCTCTTCGTTAAGTAATTTCAGTATTTTATTTGTACATACTTATCTAAGCTGTCGCAGTATTTGACCAAAGAATTCCAGGATGGTGTAGAAAATACTTTCCACAAATGAAGTCCAGATTCACACTTGATGATGGCATCAGTGGCCTTTTGCAAGCTGTGGTACAGCCATGACATGTCGCATTGACTATAAACGAGCTCAGTGTCCAGCATAGTAAACTTTTTCGCAAACAGTAACAATCCTGTAAAGTATGGTTCTGAAGATTATTTAGGAAAGCTATGTAGTTACATAACTGACTTCTTTCGACGAAAAAATCATAAAAGCTTTTCTAGATGATCCGATCCTTACCCAGAAAGAGGATTAACTAAGTTCACCCAAGCCTTGCTCGGATGAGTCTAAAGCTAACAAAGATTCCTGGAGTTGCATATGTTGATCTGTCGACACCTTACGATACCATTAACATCAAAAGAATATTTGGCAAAGTAGAATAAACGATCCAGTTGTTTTGTGAGCATACTGAGCGAATTTTTGCACAATCAGTGCTTTATTGTAAGGTCGGCCGGTCATCTAAAAGCAAATGGCGACAGCAAAAGAACGGTCTCCCGCAAGGCAGCATTTTGGCGCCGACACTACCTATCTACTCTAAGGTCGTATCTATATAGAAGTTCCTGTAAGCTGAAGCTGTAAGCAGTGGACTAGATATTAGCGACACGATCAGCTACTATATCGACGACATCCACATTCGTCAAATTACAAATTGCCTGTGGTACTACTACGGCCAAATCCGTTTATGACAATCGTGCGAGTTCTCGCATCAGGCATACAACAAACAACAGTTGGCTCAGTGATTGAACAGTGCACTGCATGCAGTGGCTGCAATGCCAGTCGCGGATTTGATTCCCGATTTGATTGATCAATTTTAAAATTTAAGGAAATCAGCCGTGTTTTATATAGTTGGCGACTGGGATGGGAGTGCCGAATGATCAGAATAGCCCCTCCGATCTATTCCTTCGATAATGCAAAATAACGTGGCCCAGCACACAGAGGCAGAGCAAGGCTAAACAGTGTAATCAAATGAACCGTCGAAACGAAAATAAGAGCAAGAACCTACCCATACTATCAAAGGCCCACTTGTGAAGTTCTTTATAGAGATCCTTTGATACTTCATCTTGATGATTTCGAATGTTATATATCTTCAGCGTGAAGTTCTCACAGACGTCGTTGATTCCACCTATTTGATGTTTTATCGCCTGATGCAATGGATTTATTACGGCAGATCGTTGACGGCTCCATTGTTCGCCATTACTGTAATTTAAACGAAAGTTATTCCTGCTAAAACCTTTTGACTACCTTTCACTCATTCAGGAAGGCCTCAAATAAATTCGCACAAGTTATTCCTGCCAAAACGCTGTGCTGTGATTATCCGTCAATCATTTCAGCTGCTGGGTTAGTCTTTGCCACGGGATAGGAGCCGAATATGCACACTATGGGTAGTCATGGTTAGATCGAAACCCTAGGTACTGGGCGTGCAAAATGCGTAGCCGCGCTTCAAAATACCAGTGGTCCTTCAGCTGTGATAATAAGGTCCCGGCATCACGAGTTTACATAATGCCGTTCTGTTACCCGATATAGCTTAATTTGTCGTACGACGTTTAGTTGACATTAACCAACAGCTGGTATGAGATATGCCACTGAGCAGTCTCCAGTTCAAAGTCGTGCCAGGCACTTACATCATCATTAGGTATAGCATATACCTACTTAATAGGCATGAACGACTACATCATCGCTTAATTTCCATCAGGTAAGGTAGTGGTCGAGGGCGGGCTTGGACATGATTCACATAATGGAGTATACGGCAGTGTGCCCCCAGTTTGTGCAGAGCACTGTCATGTCTTCGTAGGTGCGATCGCCGGCAACGATCTTTCGCGTCTGGTCATGGTCCGAAGCGAGGAGGAGTGGCAGACGGTCGCCTAGCAAAGTAGGAGGACACACGTGCATGCACGAGGGAGCGTCTCTCGCGCCCCAGCTGCCGGGATACTGATCATGATTTTCGATCACCGTAGGCTCGAGCTTGTGGATCGCGAGTAATGGGTAGGTCGCCTTCCGACCTACCCATTACTCGCGGTACGTCTGGTGACCGTCTGAACCGAGCCCAAATTGTCGACAGCACATACTGTTCCACATGCTCCTCAAAGAGATGTCAGCAAACCGGGCCCAACCAGGTCGAAGCCTACTACTGGGGCCAAGTCTGCTTCTGAAAGGAAGATTCGGCCTGGTATGAAAGACAAACAAAGGAACAGGAGTGGGTTTTTAGTCAGTAAAAGTCTTACACATCGGTGTGTCACTCTCGGTCCCCCAAGAGCGGGAAATGTCATTGCATGATTTTAAAAAAAGCTTTAAATACTTACACTGAATACAATCCACCGCAGTTACTAATATTTCTGTGGCGTGATCTATATTTCTCCAATGAGTCCAGAGTTGACCTTATGGGAAAATCGCCCTCCATGGCATAGACTTTTTGGATATGTTCTGGGTGGTTTATCAAGACTATATCCCCTCCTACAGGGCTAACGAATCGAACTACAGGGCCATACTCGTCGAAGAGAGCCGAAAGATTCTTCAGTGGCTTTTTGGTGTTGATATATGAACCTGCAAAAACATAGTAGGTATTAAGGCAAAAAGGAAGAGGTAGGCACTTTTCTACTTTACGAAATAAGTACTAAAAGGTTGTTCAGCGATACGTACCCACATTAAGTGCCATCGTCAGCATACCAACTGTAAGTTGAGTACCCAGTTCTGAAATGTACTGCCGAAAATTAGAAATATATTTGAAAGCTTTTGGTCCTGGTACGTCATCGAATGACAACACGATGGGTTCTTTATTTTGCATTATTGGTGTTTTTGGGTACATTTCAGTCATTACTGGTTCTTTAGGAGCAGCAGAATCAGCGTTTGCACTGACATTCATTTCTTGAGATATTTTCGGACGATGTAATGCAGCTTTTTCGTAACATCTTTTTTGGATGTTATTCAATCCAAATCTCACATAGGGCTGAATATTTCTAAATTGATTTAGATACATTTTGTTATACTATTTTTTCTTGAAAGCCTACCTACAAGCAGTGTCGTTTTTTTGACAAGTAAAAACAATGGAAAGTTAAATTTATTTGAATTTGGCGGGTTTAATATTTGTCTATGACTTAAAACCCTTAATACCATAGATGATAGATCTATGTGATAAGATCTTGACCATATCAAGATAATATAAAACAAATATCCAAAATACGCTTGTATCGGTATATTATCCCAAAAAAACTAGGATGATTTCCTTGATTTTTTTTTATTACTCAGTTATGTAGGTATTATATAAGTTTCTGAACGAAAGACAGATCTAGATACTAGACGACGATTTCGCGACGAATACGTTAGTGTTTCTATTAAAAATAAATACTAAGTTTTGATAAACTTGACCTACTTGAAAGAACTTTTGGAACTGCTTTTCATAAATCCCGTAAGATGGAAAATAATAAGAGTATCATATTTTTTTTACAAATTGTATTGTCAGATCGATTATTTAGTGGGAACATTTTTTTGGTCTATATTTGGTATTTTTTTTGTAACCATAGTAGTAAACACTAAACTGTCAAAAACTCGATTTGTCGCTTGAGCGAAGATTAGCGAAGCGAGTGAGCGAGCGAGCTAAACTGGTAGATGGCGGGAGTGATCTCGTGTGATATAACTGTGTTAGATTAGTTTTTAAATTGTAGTGTTTAATTTTTAGAATAGTTATTAAAATGACTAGGTAAGCTATTGGTCGCCTATTTCAGTCTCCTTCGCGTTCCTAAAAATAACCTGTGTCGTGATTTATGGTTTTAAAATGAAGCGCAATGTCCGTCCGTAATATCATGCGATTTTAGCTATAAAAGAATACGTTTGCCTTTTCAGAGCTAAAATAGAACTCGGCGACGTGACCCCACATAATATAAAGCAACTAAAGAAGTTGAACACAGTCGTATTTCCAGTGTCTTACAACGATAAATTCTACAAAGATGTTTTAGAAGCAGGTGAACTGGCCAAGTTAGCATATTACAATGATATCGTGGTGGGAGCAGTGTGCTGTAGAATAGACACGTCGGAGAACTCGCGGAGACTTTATATTATGACCTTGGGATGCTTGTACCCATACAGAAGACTGGGCATTGGAAGTCTTATGGTGGAACATGTGCTCAAGTATGTTGAACAGGACGGCAATTTCGACAGCATTTTCTTGTAAGTACACTTTGCAGTAGCTTGTGATAACGAAAGCTGTATTTTTTATAGATTTTGTATGATTTTGTTATGTATATTTTTAGATTGAAGGTTATGAATCTTTACAAGTAGGTACTGCTAACCAAGTCATTGTCACATTTTGCATTATGTTTATCAGTATATAAACATGGCCAGTGTAGTTAAATAGGATTGTACTAATCAGTAAATTGATTCCCATAGTACCTAACACTCTAACTTGAAATTAATGGCCTATATTGTTAAACAATATGCTATTAGGCCATATATGTAATCAAATTATGTCAAGGACATACACAGATTTAATAGAAACCACTCATCAAAGCTTTCTATTTAAATACAAATGGAAAGTTTCTTATCTATTTGTCATAAAATCTTCGCAAATATCTATTCAGGTTTTATGTTATTAAAAAGATAATATATATTTAGTTCATTTGAAAAAGTCTTAGTTATATTTTACCAGCTGTTTCCTGTGCTCTCATCTACATCTTTGACTACTACTTATCTCATATTGTTTTGTAATATGATGTTACATTGCCTTACTTAATGAGGACTTTATAACATTCAGAATATCTATTTATTTGAGTATGAGTATGACTAAGATCAAGTTTCATTTATCCTTCTAGGATTCTGTACTCTATGATTTTCTTCATCTTATGTTTCTGAAAACCTTAATCATCTATATCAGATGAAACATTTTCATTATAATCTATTGAATAAAAACAGCAAAAATCAGTCCAAAGCTTACACTCTTGTATAGGTGTCTATTGTCTTTCTATTATGTATCTAATTACAGTATTCAAAAGGGTAATAATGGTTTTAATTCCTTATATTGCTACTTAGCCCTCTTCCTCTCTCCTAATTTTGCTGTACCCAACAGGATTCAGTATCTTTAACCTAACGGCTACCATAATTGCAGACACGATTAAAAGACAATTCGTCTGCGGACACTGCTGTCCTCTTGGAACTTAATGAACTAACTATATTATACTATCTATATACATATGGAAGCAGTAGTTTTGAGTATTGAAAACATAAATGTACAGGTATTATCAAAGTCTTAATAGCTTTTCCATACTTAAAAATTCTTCCAAAGAAAATATACAGGGATAAATAGTACGCGATGTCTTAATTATCCAGACTAATAACAATTTGTGTTACAAATGTATTTATTTATTTATTTAATCTTCATGTTCAGTAGTGGTACATAGGCGGACTTAGTGCTACGAGGCATTCTCTACCAGTCAATCTTTATGTACATTTATGTATTCCAAATCCGCAACAGCTGAAAGGACTAAAAGACCAGCTGGAAGGATTAAAAGTTTCTGTCAGCTGTTGTAGCAACATTGATAAACATTAATATAAGTACTTGTAGATTTTTGTATTTCCAACCCCTTGCACAAATCCTGATTGCTTTAATCTTTCAAATATTGTAATAAGAGACCATAGAAAGACAATTGCTGGTGATCGCTCAGGGCTCAAGACTTTAATTTGTATGAATCACAAAAGGGAAAAAAATCCTAAGATCTTTTTTACATGGACAAAAACCCTTCCAAACCCTTTTCATTCCTCTCACATATCTTTTATGGACCTACTATATGAACAGGCATCATCACATGTATATGGAATGCCATGCATGTTGTTGGTAAAACTCATACAGTTTCCCACAATGGTCCATGTATAAACTAGCATAAGTAGGCAAAACTTTGGTGCCATTAGATCACTTCATATTGAATTTGCCAACATAAGGCAACAATGTTAACTACTTAGTCCGTTATATGTAAGTTTTACAGATTTTAATAGCCAGTTCTTACTAATGGAGTCCCAGCTAATCAGTCCACTTTAGACTCAGTTAAAACTAAAAAAACAGGTTTATTAATAACCTGTTTTTTTACAGCCATCATTGAGGGGTTAGAAGTTAACTATTCATTAAAATGTAATTAGTCTAAATACAGCAGAACTAATCTATGCTAATAATATAAAAAGGAAAGATTCGTTTTTTTTTTGTGGTAAAGAATAACCTTCAAAAACTACCAGGCTGATTTAAAAAAAAATTCACCAGTAGAAAACTACTTTATAACTGAGTGTCATAGGGCCACTGGCTGAGGGTGGCACGGCTAGCAAAATGCCATACGCCCCTGGTCTGGGGCTTTATCTATTGAATTTGCTTTGGGCCTCAGAAGATATAGTTATGCCACTGCAGGCTAAATATTTTCTACTTTCACGCAGGCCAAGTTGCTGGCAGAAGCTAGTGTGCTTATAAAATTATTAACATCCAACAAATGTTTTGTAATAATTTTTACGAAAATTCTGAAATCTGGACCTTATATACCAAAGCTCTAGTTTGTGAATGTTAAATTGTATAACCATGTTGACCCTTACACAGTGCAGTGTTCTATATTTAGTTCAAGGCGGTTATTTAACTATTATTGCATTAAAATAGCCCCGGCAATTGGCTATAATAAATGCATGTCTGGCAAATCCTGTTCAATCAGCTATACCATCACACAACATTCTCCTATCACCAGGAAAAGGCTGATATTTTCAAGCTAATATTTTTTTAATTTTTAATCTAATCCCTAAAGATTTCACACCAATTTAAGTGCCATTGTGTACCAATTCCAGTTTCTTAGCGTTAAATTGCGTATATCACAAATATAATGAGTAAATTAACTGATAGATTCTATCAGTCAATAATTCATGTTAAATAATAAGCAAATATTAATTAACTAACAAATGTAATTTATCTATTCATTAATCAGTGTCAGGCTCTGTTATAAACCAAAGTACCTATAAACACTCAATGTGCTAAATTTAGTGACCTTTTGCTTATTCTTTCTAGCAGTGGTTTTTTTTTGGTAGGTAAAACCATCTAATGACGAATCCTGCTCTTTCCGAGCGGGAAACAGTGTCAGACTCTTAACAACTTACCCCGTTCCGTCCTTGCCTTAGTCCCAGAGCCCCGGTGTAACGCTTATGCATCAACCCTTGGCCCCAGGAGGCTTCGACCCTGTAGGGCCCCTCCAGTTTTCTAGCAGTGGTGGGTCAGTGGTTACTACTCCAAAGTCTTTGTAGGTCACGGGCTCTTAACTCAGCCGAGAGTAAAGGCTTGTGTTATTTATTTCATCACCGCCACTCTCAAAACGGCGAAGTAAAAGATAGGAAGCCGACATGTCCTAGAACCCAAAAATTCGTAGACATGACATCCACTAATATGCACTGGGTCTGGGTTCGCGTAGTGATTATGGCGCATTCCCTCTACTAGAGAGGAGGCCTGAGTCCCAGCAGTGGGAGAATTAAAATACTGATTAATTGATTATATTATCCATACTAATAAAGAGAAAGTAACTATGTCTGTTTGTTTGTCCGTCTTTCACGGCGAAACGGAGCGATGAATTGACGTGATTTTTTAAGTGGAAATAGTTAAAGGGATGGAGAGTGACATAGGCTACTTTTTGTCTCTTTCTAACCCCCCATGTCCTTACAATGGGGTGTGGAAGTTTGAATGGAGCATTCCGCAATTTTCAAGGTAGAAAGCTAAAATTTGGAATGCGGACTAATTGTGATTAACAAAAAAAATCAGTATTTTTTTTTCAAATCTGCCCGTACCCCTTAAAAGAGGGGGTGAAATTTTATTTTTTTTCCTTTTTTTTCCTTGAAAAGAGTAGATAACAAGGAGTCTGTGTACCTAAAAATCGGTACATAGATGTAACTTGGTAACAAAACCAACGAAAAAAACCTGCCTTATTTTTTTAATCTTCCCCCAACCCCTAAAATAGGTGATAGAAATTTGTGTGAGCCTGACACAATATTCTGTTGCGAGTTCTCTTCAGCGTTCTCAGGAAAGCGGAACCGTGTTGCCCCGAATTTACCGTGAGCGAAGCCAAGGGCAAAAGCTAGTTATCTATATATCTACTGTATCCACGCACCAGTGGACTACTAAAACTTGATTCAACCATTGATTGAACCATTTATCCATCAATAAACAAACTCAACATATCACAGTTCAAATGTGTATGTTAGTTAGCCTATTCTTTATAACAGTGAGGCAACTTAGTATTCACTCAGTATTTGATGGTACTAATCTTAATATGATCTCTTGAAGTGGAAACTCTCTCCCACTCAAGGGTAGACCTAGAGGCCGAGGCAGGCTTCCACTGAAAATATCCCACCTGTGTCCTTCAGTTGTCCTCTAAGTTCCAATAGAGCCATGGAAACATTTGAAAGACTAAGAAGTTAGGGAATCGGCACTACTGTGGCCTCTATGGTTTTCCTGCTGCAAGGAAATGCAGCACGCCTGGAACACTCGGCTGGACGATCAACTACTCATTGCTAATCGTTTGCCTGCGGAAGGCTGCCGCCTTCCGCAGGCGCGGGCAAACGATTCGTCAGACCGCAGTCATCGGGAGTCGCATTACCATGCGACTCCGGATGACTGCGGCATCTTCTGTGGCAGTGGCTAGGATCTGAGTATATCAATACCTTTACAGTTTCGTAGAAGGAGCTGGCTGCTTCCCACTCCTTCTCGCCCTAGAACATCGGTTTAACCAGGGTCTCCGCGAGATGACGCCGTCACCTATCGCCCCCACGAAGACCTAGCGGTGCTTCTACACACGCATGAAATCGCCGCCGATATTATGATCTCTATGTTATTCTTGATCCAATCGAGATGTAATAAACCCCGCTTTGATAAAAGCAAATAAATATAAATCAATAATAAAAATGAACTTTTTCTTTTACAGACATGTTCAAGTGAACAATGAGGGTGCAATAGATTTTTATAAGAAGTTCGGATTCGAGATTGTAGAGACGAAAGAGCACTACTACAAGAGGATAGAGCCAGCTGATGCACACGTGTTACAGAAGACGATCAGACTACCACAACCTTCAGTACCTTTACTCAACGGCACAGTACCACATGCAAAAACCAATGGACACGATTGAATACACAACCTTACCCAAAACTTGTACTTGTAAAAGCCTCAATTCGGTTGTTATTGTGAAACAAGTGATAACATAATGTGTAAGGATCATAATAAAAACACTGTGTGCATACAGGATTGATTTACATTAAGATATATTTGTAATGGATTGGTTAATCAATAAGTTGTGGTTGTGGACGCATGAGGCCATAAATATAGTACTAGAAATGACTGATATTCCACTCAGTATCATTAATGTTGTACAGAATATGTTCATAATAATGCATGCATATTTAGTGAATGTATTGATTACATTACAATATGCATTACAGTCTAGTACTTTTTACAAGTGACTCTATGACTTATAAAATAGCATTCAACTTGTAAATTTACTCTTTTCATGATTTGAATAAGTATATTTAAAGTAATGGATATGCTTAGCTCTAGACATTCTTTTAACTATATTGTCATAAAATTTCTGTCAGTTTTTTACTATACTTGTATATTGTGGTATTTAATGATGTAGTCCCTGTTTCTGAAATGTTTGTTCTCGAATTCGGAACGGAAGTGTTAATAATCACCTCGCAATTAATTGGTATTTCATATCAATGCATTTGTTTTTCAAGCAATGAGGAAAGTGACGGTTTTGATAAACTACTATTGAACTAAACATTTTTTATCGACGCTTATTCTTTGCACGACAAAATAAATTTTATTTAATTAATGTTGAGTTGTACTGAAATTTTTGTTTTGTTAAGATTTTTACATGGTCTAATAGCTAAATAAAGTTTTATTTGTAAACGGCATCTGTAAGTAGTCATTTATCATAATATTGTTACCAAAAATCTATTGTCGACCCCTGTCAAGTCTTCTCTGTAAACAGTAACGTTTGTTAAACATCATGTTCACTGCAACCTTAGCATTATTAGTATAATAAACATGATTAACATTTTATGATGTTTCATTTCATTATAATTTTTGCGTTTTGATTTTTGACGACATTTTTAAAGAAGAATCTCACTAATCCTGTACTACTAATAACCAGATACTGCCGGATTATTTTGATAAAATCTGTTTTGAGAATAGACGGCGGGGCGGGTTCCCGAATTATCGAGGTGTCGGTCTTTTGGAGTGCCGAATATTGAGATTCTTCTCTATTTACCACGCTAGCACACACCCATCATCATCATCATCAGCCTTTTTAATGTTCCCACTGCAGGGACACAGGCCTCCTCTCACTAGGAGAGGGAATGGGCCATAATCCACCACGCGGGCCCAGTGCGGATTGGTGGATGTCACATGTCTTCGAATTTTTGGTTCTAGGACATGCCGGTTTCCTCACGATGTTTTCCTTCACCGTTTTGAGAGCAGTGGTGATGGAATAAATTACACAAAGTAATGCGCCTGGCTGGCTGCACACACCCATAGCTTAGTATTTTATCTTAGCGCGAAGAAAATAATATCGGGCAATAGACCTTTTATACTGCTGTCTACATCGTCATGTAATCCGTGTATATTCCAGTCTAACATAGTTAATTCATTCAGGAATAAAGTTTATTTAACATCAGTCTGTCTGTAGATACTTAAAATTATGATTGAAACTTGATTTTAAAGTGAAAATTCGTGTTGACTAGGCGCTAAGTAAGTGGGTATGGTTTGAATTTAAATTTGAAGTTTGCCATATTATCCAATGAGTTAGTTCCGGCATGCATGGTTAGGTTAGGGCAGTGGTTGAGTGATTACTGCTGGGTTCGATTCTCGCAAGGGACAAATATTTACATAGCCTACAGATAATTGTTCGTGCTCTAGGTGTCTTATATATTTGTGGGTAAATGTGAACCCGTTTCAGTATTCGCAGTGTGGTGCAATTAAAAAAAATGTTATTCAAATAAGTTCGATTTCTGAATTCTAAATCTTACTCCTCCATAGGTAACGTATTATGCTGCGTTAACATGTGGGGCCAGATTCGGCCCCGGTGTTTCTCTCCGTTTTTACAATGGCTATACCATAGCGATTGGCCGAGGCTGGGCAGATATGTAAACTTATCATTACAGATTTCAGCCTTTCAGTCAGAGCCAACCTTTCAGTCAGCCTATGGTTAGGTAGGCAGTTACTCTAAGTAGAACGTTATGACCTCTTTCAAAGACCTTCGAGGAAAACCAGTGTGATGTAATTATACAATGCGATAACGCGCATTCCATTATCATAACATAAAAAGCTGAATAGTTCTCGCTCGAGGAATATTGAACGTACCTAGCTATGAATTAGAGAATGTTTCAATTTCATTTGAAAGATCACTGCTCGTCATGCATGCACTGACGTTTGAAATAACTAGGTCAACGAAAGACAAGCACCTAGTCGTTAGATTTTAAGTCTCAAAACAAAACAAAATTGAATTATATTACTTTCTATAGTAGCGTGACCTAAAAAATTAATAAATACATTCGGTATTATAAATTACTAGCTTTTGCCCGCGGCTTCGCCCGCGTGGTATTGGGGTTAGGGTTGAGGTTTCCGGGATAAAAAGTAGCCTATGTCCTATTCCAGAGTGTATCCTATGCCTGTGCCAAATTTCATCCAGATCCGTCCAGCCGTTTTGGCGTGATTGAGTAACAAACATTCAAACATCGTAACTTTCGCATTTATAATATTAGATAGTAAGATTTTTGTGGGAATTTAGGATAAAATAGCATGCTATTGAAAACAATGATTTGTTAACAAATTACTATGCTTATTGGTGGTAATGTATGGCATGTTAACTACGTGTAAAATAATTATTCTTCTTTCGTACCTTTTTTTTATGGTAGGTAAAAATCATCCAATGACGAGTCCCGCTCTTGGGCGGAGCGGAAAACAAGTGTCAGACTCTTACTGACTAAACAACCTACCCCGTTCCTACATCGCCATACATACCAGGGCCAGAGCCTTCCTTTTCAGACACAAACCCGTGGCCCTGATTGGCTTCGACCCTTCTGCAGGGTCCCTACAGTTGCTGACAACTCCTTGAGGCGCGCGGGAACAGTGCTTCTTTCGTACCTAAGTTTACTTTTATGTTCATAATTATTGTGGTGCAAGATAGGATCTGCTCGAAATTTGTAACATATCATGTGTACCTATTCAAGTCTTAAAATATCAGCCCGCCTAGCCAGGTACCGATCGTTTCGTTAACGTCAAACGCTTTGAGTTAGCCGCGCCCCACAATTGCTTTGTTCTGACGTCATCTCGACGCCCAGTCATGTGATCAGAACAAAAGAATTGAAGTTATGGCTAATTTCAAGCGTTCAATATTAACGAAACGATCGTAACTTGGCTAGGGGGGCAGGGACGAGAAAGAGGGATGGTGCTACAACATTAGGTCGTCAATTGAATCACATAAGAGCTGGTGAAAAGGCCGCAGGGCTGGAGTACTCGATGTTCGAGAGTTACCGCGGCCCTGGCAAGCAAAAAACAACTGACGGAGCACAGGTGGGTTTTAATCAGTCTTAGACACTCCTCACCCAGTGCGGTAGGAAGTGGTTAATATTCCAAGGCCTTACCTAAAAAAGGCGCTCCTCCTCCTTTCAAAATCATACATAATGAATAACCTTAGGGTGGTAAGACTGGTAAGTAATAACAAAGATTACATATTTGCATTCATTTATTGAAATAACATAAGACATTGTACAATATTGTCATTATTGACTAGTTGGTATAATTTCACTATGGACGATAGACCATAACTATTTCGTTTGTGATTATAATTTAACATCTATATCCATTTCCATAGGGCCTAATTTCAAGTGTCATCTATTACAATCACCAATAAATTTATTTGGAGATATTATTAACAATAAAACGTTGCAAGTTTTTAATAAGTTCATATCTTTATGGATACTTTTATTTCTATAAAAAATATTGTTAAATACATTTTTATATTACATTTTCATACACAAACAGACAACATTATAATTACATGATGTACTTATTATTCGTGTTTTAGAATACTGTTAGTTATGCTTTCGAAAAGCCTCAATTCGCTATCACAGACACAGTTTAACTTTGCATTCTTATTGCATATAACTTTGTAGCTCGGTTCTTGATATATTGACAACTAAGTTGAAGCCAAAGAGCGAATTTTGATTACGATCAACAATAAGACAGAAGGCATTTGTGATTACGATCAACAATACGACAGAAGGCATTTGTGATTACGATCAACAATACGACAGAAGGTATTTGTGATTACGATCAACAATACGACAGAAGGCATTTTTGATTACGATCAACAATACGACAGAAGGCATTTTTGATTACGAGAGAGACACTTTTTAAACGAAATTTGTACCCAAGGGAGAGGTGCAAAAAATGCAAAGAAAACATTAATCACCTAGACATTGACAATAGATATTTTCTACCTTTAAAGTTTCTCACGTAATTTCAATATTAGTAATTTTGGTACAATTTTATTGTTTTTTTTTCGGACAGACAGACTTCTTGACCTTTCAAAAGTGCCTGTAAATGGTTTACTTGAAATAATACAATTGATTTGATTAATCAGCTTCCAAGACATATTGAACCCTTTAACTGCTTGCGTCGAGATGGGTCCAACCAATGTTTTCATGTCTTATTCGCCAAGGTCGTATTTGCAACTGGGTACTTCATCTCGTTTACCTCTTCAATCTCCCTATGTGACAGAAGAATTGTCTAGATAAAGGATGTGCGACCCTGACGTTTAAAAGGTTAAAGAAAACGTTTAGTATCTAATACCATAACAAAATATTAGGCATATTCTAAAGCTACGCATTGTCTAAGACTACGCTATATAATTTTGAGATTTAAGATAGTTGCAGTACACACAAATATACTAGCTCAACTAAGAAAATGATATACTTGAACACACCTGTGGAAAAATGATTTACACTTAAATATTGAAAAGAGCTCACAGTGAAATCTTTTGCCTCATTTTCATGCTTTCAAAACACCGACCAAAATGAGGTTTTGACAGATTTAATCATAACAACATGAAGACTGTACTTGATATCTACAACCAACTCTTGAAATTTAAATATTACATATAAAATACGTATTCATTTCACAAAATAAATTTATCAAAAATATACAACGAAGAATTGAGCATTCAATGTTTCGACAATATTTATATTTTGTTGATAAGTGATATTCAAGTGTGGTCCTTGAAGTTTATTATAGTTATTACAAGAAGGAAAAGCAAACTTTGGTGTTACTAACGCATATTTGGTCTAAAGTAAATTCTACAAGTACATTACATTCGTCGAAAATTAGACAATTCCTTTGACAATTCGGTTTACTAGAACAATTTTAAGAAACTAATGCCATTTCAAGTATTAATAAAAACTAGGTTAAATAAATAAAATCTTGTTAGGTAGTAATAATTATATAAAAATCAACATCTTAACAAATAGGTGCGGATGAAATTAATTGTATATACGGTACTATTAAATTAACTGGGGAAATTCTTTAGGCTTTATTGATGGGTATTGATAAAAAATGACGACAAAAACGAAAATGGCACATTTTGGTGCAAATATGCAATGTTTGTCTTTGATGTCGAGGCGAAGTAGACGTCCAAGTCATAGACAAAACGATAGTGGTCCTTATTTATTAAGATGTTATTATGGATCGTTTTTCTTTCCCATTAGTGGATATGGTAGGTCGAGCGACCAGCCTGACATAATCGTCGTTTGAGTTATCCGAACTGTTGCGTATACACTAAATAGCAAGCGTACAGTAAAATATAGGAACGCAATTTTGAGAGTAAGTATATTGAAAAAAAAAAATGTTGCCAACTGCTGAATTAACAAAAATCCTTCTTTCAAATTATTATATCATGGAATTGAAAATCAGATTTCGATTTATTGTCATTAGGTATCGATACCCTCATCCCACAGAGATTATCCAGTTAATTTATTTGTATTAAACAATGCAAATGACGAGATGCGTGCACGATATATCGAAAGGAGTTTACATGCAATGCGTGAGAACACTGTCTTTGCGTGTGACCTTAAACACGCGTTGCTCTATATACTTGCACGCAATAATCCGCAGAAACCATGAACTTAAATAAAAAGATTTTTACCTCAATAACAATTAAGTGAAACACCTTATTAAAATATTAATAAAAACACAATCACTGACATTCCTATACAATAAATAGATAAAGCTTTTTTACAACACAATTACTGACCAATTAAAAGTTCACAACACAGTGAGGGAAATGGAAACTGTACTAATATTGTAACGATGAACTCCTAGTTCGAATTAAAATATATTTTAGTATTGGATAGGTCACTTTTCGAGAAAGACGCGGACAAAACCGCGGGGACAGCTAGTTTAGAGGTACAATAAATAACTAAATATTATTTATACATTATCTTTAACTAAATGCATTTCCCGTTATGTTTGGTGTTATCACATATGGCAACACAATGTTGCCAACACTAAATACAGAATTGTGATGAAAATAATATTATTATAAATTAAAAACCATAAGTATAATTAAATCACATGGCTTGAAACAATTGAGATGTTCTTTTTAAGATTACGTAAATGGATTAAATAGGGGCAGTTATACACATTAGGGTACCTGACAAGATTGCCTGCACAGTTGAGTTTTACATGTAAACCGGAGCGTGTATTTCGCACAACTGTGCAGGTACGCACAAGCTTAACTGACTGGTATAAATGTACAGGCAACCTTGTCAGGTATACCCTAACGTATATGGCAACCTTTAGCCCAATCTAATTGTGATTTACGTAGTTAATAATACGTATATTCTACAGTAGCTTGTTAGCTAAAATACTGAACTATTGATTGCACGTACAATACTGCACCGTCGGTACAAACATCAACACAGCGCGACACATTACAGTTAGTAGGACGAAGTGTTAGTTTTAACTCGTTTTTTAAACATTATCATATTTATTTACAATATTAATTATCTAAGTTAAATTGACGGTACCATTCTGGAATTTGGCATTAATAATACGTTAAGATTTTTTTTTTATTACAGTTATAAGACTGCGTATTTGCAGTTTTATTAAACTTCATTAAAATTTCAAATTGGTACATTATATTTTCATATTATTTAGCGCAATATCGCTTACTCTTATCACCGATAACGGACGACTTTATAGTTTAATATTTCCAAGTGCAAGTTCCTACTGCTAACTTTAACGAAATTCGTTACAAATTGGTCAGTGCGAAACTTTACGCGAACATTTATATTCAACTCGGAAACTGATTAGTCTCACGATGTTTAATAAGCATTTACAAATACATCTACCATACGAGTGATAGGAAATTTCAATTTACTTAAACAAGCTTATAATCGACTAATTAGTCGATATTTTACGCCTACTCATTGAGCTTTACACGAAGAAGTAGTTTTAAGTAGTCGATTTTATATAGCGAGTTATATGTCCAATTATATGATAGTCGATTTTTGGAGTCGCAATATTCACTTCACATTGACTCGACTAAAATGTTTAGTAAGAATCGATACGATAATCGTTAGAGAGTCCGTGTTGGTCGCGTGTAGTGGTCTACTAACTTCTCTCGCTGTGCATCCGTCTGTGAGGCTCGGCACGTACTAGGGCCTACTCTACGAGCGACAGCAAAGGCCGCACATTCATAACTGCTCGTTTTCTCTTCCCCCCGCACTGTTCTCGAGGTCAAACAACTGTTTAATGCGTTCGATGCAGAGTTTTGAACCTTCGTTCGCTTCTTTGGCCATCTGGAGACAAAAAGGGAAATTTATTACTGAGTTACGCATTTTTGCTTTTTGTATTGCTGATTTTACCGTTTCAAAAAAAAAAGCTTAAATCAACATTTCTGAATACATGCTTCTATTAAATATCTTCATTTTCTTGCTCTTTTTAAGTTTCCTTTTACTTCTAGGTTAGCGTACCTTGTCGTCGGCCTCATTATCGCTTACCATCATGTGAGATTATAGTCAATCAAAAATTAATAATTTCAAAAATAGTAGTAGTGGTATTTTCTACCGTACCAAGGGCGTGGCTTCTGATACAACGAGGATATCCAAACCTCTTTTCTAAAGATAGGTCCCATGAGACCCAGAGATGACAGACAATGAGAAGCTAAATCACATAATTTTTTTATTTATAAATCACAATTGACGCATCAGAGTCAGTAAGAGATAAGGAAGTACTTCTGTGAGGAGCATGTATAGAAATAGAAAAAAACGGTCGCACCTTCTAGAGTACACAGGCGTCAGAGATATACGCATGCGACATTTAGCATCATCGCATTCTCTTATACACATCTTACATTAACAGGGAGGGCTAATTTGCTTTTAGAGAAAGTTAGGCTGAAAAGAAGGCCACTGCAGTGTGTCATGTGCAATGGTCATGGTCTAAAGATTTATTTATTTATATCAAGATTTATTTATTTATTGTTTATTTAGATAAGGTAATTGGAAATGTTACTTACAAGTGAAAAGTTTAGGAATCCGTGTGGCAATCCCTCCAACACTTCAATGCCGACTTTGTTGCCGAGTTTCTTCAACTTCTTGGCGAACATCACGCAGTCATCCAAACACGGGTCCAAGTGTACAGTCTGAAACGAATTAATGCGGTTTATTTCGTACAGGAATAATGAACCAAAATAAAATAGTAGGTTTCCATATAGTTGACAAACAAGGTACAATGACATCAGGGCATGTCATTGTACCTTTTCTCCCAGCAGAAGTTTATTCGAGAATAGCTTAATGTTGTAATAAAAATAAATACATTTTAAATGTTTTGCTGCGATTTATTCCATAAAAAAACCCGTTCCCGATGCTGGGACTCTGGCCTCCTCTCTACGCGAAGGAAAGGGCCGCATCCCACCACCCGGGCACAGTGGGGGTTGGTGGATGAAACGTATAAAACGGAGAAGGAAAAAGTTTTCCTTTTCCGTTATGAGAGCTATGGTGATGAAATAAATTACACTAAGTTATGCGTCTGGCTGGGTTTGAACAGGCCTGCTTGTTGAGAGCAGTGGTGGCTGAGTGGCCCCGACTTAAGGTTAATTTGCTTTATATAAATGAAATTACCAGTATTCTGACAGGCGGGAACTTGGTGAGCAGTTGGTCGTCGGCCCAGTAGGGCGACAGCAGCGGGTCGCGCGGCACCGAGAATATGAACTCGTCCGACGGACTGCGCGCGATCAGCGCGTCCAGGTTTGTGCGCGCTGCCAGGCTGCAAGATTACACAAAGGTTTCAAGGGGTACTGGGACACAATGAAGGAACTTATACTCTAGAGCCCCAAGGGAACGCTGACGTTCGCACATCTATTGTTTTTATTTCTATTAGGTCTCTATTTACGGTAATACGGTATTCAAAAGGTTAAGAGTGAGTTTTAGTCAGTAAAAGTCTGAGTCCCGATCCATGCCAGAACGAGAGAAGTTATTCAATGATTTTCCACTGAGAAAAAAGAGAAAGATTTTAAGCCTTTTACAGAGGCAGGGCAATTAAACATTTTTTCAAAAATATTATGACTCCTCTCTCCTAATTTTGCTGTGCCGACGGGGTCCATATTTATCTTGTTAAATTTTATACTATCAACACAGATGGTATAAAATTAGCATAACATGGAATGCAATAAAGTATTGAATATTTTTAGCATCATATTTTATAGTTTGTTGTTTTATATTTGTTTTATAATGGCAATTTAAAGTCATTTCAATTCTTCATACTCATAGACGATTTAACAAAAAAAAGTTACGACCCTGTCTTTGTCCCCTTTTTTCTTGGGTCGGCGCAACTAACCCTTTTCTTTCACATCACTTCTCACATAATCTGTCTTTTCTTTGCCCTCCCTTTCCCTCTCTATCTATCCACATGCATACTCCATTCTTATAGTAATTTACGTATGATGCCTCTCTTCACATGGCCATACAAAACGCAGCATTTATATTAACCATAACCATAGCTACGACGACCTTCATCATCAGCCTTTTTTAATGTTCCCATTGCTGGGACACAGGCCTCCTCTCCAGGAGGGGGAATAGGCCATAATCCACCACGCAGGCCCACATGACTTCGAATTTTTGGTTCTAGGACATGCCGGTTTCTTCACGATGTTTTCCTTCACCGTTTTGAGAGCAGTGGTGATGAAATAAATTACACAAAGTAATGGTCTTGGCTGCGTTTGAACCCGCGACCTACGACTTGTAAGTCGGGGCCGTTACCACTCGGCTACCACTGCTCTTCACAACGACGACCATTATGGTTAAATTTATTTGCCGTGTAGTATACATACATAGATAAGCGAACAATAAAAAAAAAACAAATAAAAAAGGTTTACTCGTCTTGCGTCGGCCTTGAGATCGCGTTGGATCCAGTGATGTACGCCAGTCGAGATGACATCGCACCCATGAAGCCGGTTGCTGCTTCGCTAATCCTACAATAAGAGCACTAAAAATTAATAAACCTTTAAAAATAAGACAATACAAAAGCGACGTTGCTAAGTTTCGCATAAGGTTGAAATTGTAATAACACAAAGTATTTATACTTATACGGTTCTCAAAACAAAATAAATTCATTTATTTATTTACTCTCACAAGAATTGATACAGTTTATGAAGAAACAAGGTTGAAGACTAAAGATCAAAGCACACTGAGTATAACCTGTGCTATGGGTCTTCTGATGATATACATAAAATAATCTTACCTCACGAGAACCTTACTTTGAGTATTAGACTAGTAATTAATATAATTGTGAGATATAAATTATATATTTATACACCTTATCAAGACATAAAAATAAGACAGGTGTGACGTTATACCTCGTCTTTATCCTCTTCTTATGCTCTTTACTGTCGTCGTCCACTAACGGCGGTTCACCTACTAATGTACTAGAGTTTTCAGATTCGGGCTCCCTATAACAAACAACACACAGGACAAGGTAGTTAGCACATCAACCAACACTCCATGAAGGTTATAAACATAGGTACGAGGAAACAGTTTTGGAAAAGGTTGTTTGGAAATGGGTAACATGGTAAGTGGATTTGTTTTATTACAGTTAAATAGGACTACTGAATTAAACGGTATTTTTTTTTATAATTTGAATGGCATTAAAAACAAAACTCATATAACTAAGTAAGTACTCTGCTTACAAAAAGTTTCATGCAGTCACTGGAGCAATAAAGCTATAAAGCGAAAAAGAATATTCAGAATTCGAGAGAATTATCTACACTAATATAATAAAGAGGTAAAATTTGTTTTTTTGTTTGTAGGAGGTAATCTCTGTAACTACTGGTCCGATTGGAGAAATTTTAGCAATAATAGAAAGCTGGTTTACTCCTGAGTGACATAGGCTATATTTTATGTACGCGAGCGAAGCCGCTGACAAAAGCTAGTATTATTATCACAATATCCGAAATGTGCTATACGGCCTTTGAGCGCACAATGGTCACTTGAAAATTAAGTTAAAATATATAAAGATAAGTCGATACTTGAGTTGGGTGTTAAATTATCTCGAATTATGATTTCAAGTAAAGATTTCCTAATACAAATTGATCATTGTGAATATGTTACAGTCGAGTTTATATCCATGGTATAAGCCGATAGGAACAGCTTTTCAGTTTTATTTTTATTTATTTTATTGTGCTAGGAAAAAAAGAACAGTATTAACAGCTAATGACAAAAACAACATATGCAACTATAAACAAATTAAATGTTTTCGCATATAGTCCACTATAAGGAGCATGCTTGTTACAGAATAAAAAACAAATTGACGGTACGATAGCATATTCACTTTCTATTTGGAATACCTAATAAGACCCTTAGTGAACTCAGTTAGCTGAGAACTTAACCCTCAAACGTAGCCTCGTTTGACGGTTAACTTTCAAGCACAAACAAACACGTATTACTTGCTAATACAGTACCTGTGAGATTCATCGAAAGCTTTGGGCGAAGGCTTGATGACAGGTATCCTGCGACCTTCTGAATCCGTGTCGCTATCCAGCACGTACCTCTCCAGGAAGTCTGCCACGTACTTCTGAGATTTATCCTCCGGAGGTGTGGCACCTGCCGTGAAAAAAAGAAGTAAAAAAATGGTTGCCTGTAAAGTCGGTTTTACGGGCGAAGATTTTACGTGACAACGTCTTTTTTTTCCAACGCCAAGAACGTTCGAGAAAGACAAAGACAGAGACACAAGCATGCGCCGATTCAATGCGCCTAATTCTCTAGTGCTGCGCGCGCGGCAGACCGATCATAGTTGAGTGGGAGAGAGACGCAAGGCATTCGGCGGGCCTCTCTCTCGTTCGGTGACTCATCGTAACGTTACCGAGCGTTACACTTTTTCATAAGTGACTCCCAGCCGCAACCTAATTTAAGACGTTGTCACGTCAATAAAGTAAAGTCAAGACAACAAGTCTAGTATCAATTGTACCAAGGTGTATGGGATTCGGTACACTTGTGCCTAAGAGATTAAATGAATTGAGAACTAAGTTCAAAAGTGACCAACACATGACGACGGGATGGCCTCTGCGCTGCGTTTAGCCAATCCTGGTATGAGTATAAGACTCTAGACAGACAGACCGCAATTCAACTGCAATCTAACTGCATATTGCAGTTCGGATGCAGTTTGAATGCAGTTGACATGACTGCAATCGAACTGCACGGTTAGCTCGCAGTTCTATTGCAGTCGTGTCAACTGCATTCGAACTGCAATTTGCGGTTGGGTTGCAGTTGAAATGCAGTCTGTCTGTCTAGAGTCTTATGTGTATCGCAGTGAAATGATGGCCATTACCTTACTGTACAGACTTTATTCTGTTGTGTGATGAAAATAACTGAAACTTACAAGTTCTCCCCTCCTTGCAGCCGAAAGGTACTTTGCGGTAACGTGACGACGTAGCATTTGGCATGGAATAACTTGACTTGCAATAGTATCCTGTATGTGACATTAAAGAGGGTATAAGGAATTAGGAGGAAAGAGGATAGGTTTAGGATACTACTATACACCGTTAAATTTTTGATCGTTTCAATCGTCGAAGGTCGATCCGGTACATACATGAAACACTATCGATTTTGTTAATAAAATATGTAATAATAATTTAACGGTGCATATTTGTGTTATTTACATTTTGTATTCATACTGTTGTCCAATCCATTAACAGCACGGTAGGTGTAATGATTAAGCTAATAGCTGCTGCGATGCGTGTGACGGTTCGATTAGCAAACAGGACAAATATAGATAGTTTGGCCAAATGGCGAGTTACCCACTGCTTATCTTGTACAAGTTGGCGCCTATACAGGGCGAATGGTAATTAGTGACCGATACTTAGGCTCGACGCGAATGGGCAGCAGACCACAGCCACCGGTGGCCAGCTACGGCGACTTAACACACTTTTTAATATATTTTGTATAGACGCGCAGCACACGTGTATCCGGTGGCGGCCCCTCACTTTTGCTGCGCAATATATTAAAAAAGTGTGTTAAGTCGCCGTCGCTGGCGACCGGTGGCTGTGGTCGGTGGCCCATTTGCGCCGAACCTTAAATACGTGATTGCAGTCATGATAATAAACCACTTTTACTGTAGGACCAAACCTGGGATCCCGAAAAAAAAATCGCTGTTCAGTACGGTAAGTATCTGTCACTAATTAACAGTCATTAGACATTATAAAGGCGGACTTTGTGCTTTCTTTTCAATATTATAAGTACACTGGACACTAACCTGTAGCGGTATGTTCACTCTGTAGCGAGGCAGCGCTGATAGTCGTGTCCGAAGACTTCCTGCGCTCGCTGCCGGACTTGTGAGCTTGCAGCTCTGCCAGGTCCGAGGGAGACACCTCCTCGAATGATGAAGGGCCTTCGCTTATGCCTTCTGTCAATCAATTTTAGAATATCCAGGTAAACTAGCTGGTGAAACATAGACGCAGTGATAAGACAAATATTAATAATTACAATGTGTTCCAAATCAAAATAGCATCGATTGCCACGTCACGATTTACTGTCAAATCGAGGAAAGATATTTTTTTTAATTTAATTTATTTTCGAACTGTGAACGAAAAAAGTTTAATCAGAGGCCAGTTCTTCAATTTTATTCATTTCTGACATCTTTAATTTTGCCAAAAAAAAATCGATTTGATAGTAGGTACTACGTGACGTCACAACATGGCAATCGATCCTATTTACTTTGAAACGCCTTTGTACTGTAAATTATGCACTGTCCATTGGATTGTTAATCAGATGAATAACATCTGAAGTAACTAATTCAGAGAATCTACTTTTGTCCCATTTCCCTTACATTTTTGAAAAAATTCCAATTTAGAAAAGCGCATGTATACGCGCTGAAATCACATGCTGGTATTTATTTTACCCTATTTTTAGTATTAATCTTTCTTTCCTTTCTTTCATATCACAGATTCGTGCAATCCCATACAGCATTAATTTACGTAAGTACATAACAAGATCTTACCCTGTGAAGGACTGATCCTAAGGAACCCGTTACTATCTAGTGGCGTGGTGGCACTTGATACAACCACTTGATTGTTCCCTCCGTTTTGTTTATCGTCTTTACCTTTCCCACCATCAGATTTTGTGTTGGGACTGGCGTACGCTGAAATAAATTAAAAAAAAACCCTGAAAATGTATCGGATACCAAAACACTGTAATATTCCATAAAAACGTTGTTTGTGTATGTTTGTTATTGCTTCACGCACAAACGGTAACCTCCGCAAATGTCTTTTTGATATGAGTATTTATACGTAAAATACGCCCGCGGGAAGCGTTTTTGCCTTTTGCCGCATTCGTGATGAAATCCGCATAATATTAAAAACAACTTTCGTTTTTTATTTTTAATTGATATAATTTGTTTGTATGCAAAATTTTATTCCTTCTGCTCTACCCAAGTAAATAAAATCGTTTTTCAAACTACCGCTTTTCAAAATCTTCTTTCTTAGATTAATAAACTTGAAATTTAGCACAAATTGTAATCAAAATTAATAATAAAAAAATTTTTTTTTTTTACCCACATATTACAGTTTAAGGGATATTAAAGCTTTTATGAAAACATTCTCGCTAACGAAGTCGCGGGCATAGTGCTAATAGGCAATAATTTATTTCGTAACTGAATCCACGCGGTTGATGCCTCCTCTTGAAAATTCAACCATATTATAAGACTATATTCGAACTTACCTTTCAGACATCTCATCATAAATCCAAAAGGCAGTACAGGATCCATCAAACACAGTAGCCTCGCTGGACTGGGCACGAAGCTGATCATCAGCGGTGCGTATGCCAGAAACATGCCTTCTGGTCTCCGTAAGCCTGTTGTTAAGACCTTGAGGGTGCAAGCGGCTACTAGGTTAGCGCCTGCTGAGTCTCCCGCGAATACTATTCTTTTACCTGAGGATATAGATATATGTACGAGTGATTATGTGAGCTTTCTGGTTAAACAATACTTTGTCAGTTTCTGTTGTGATATTTGTATGTTTTTACTTCTTCACGGCTAAAAGATTTGAATTAAATTTAGAACAACGGTATACCGTATCCTGGAATAGTGCACTTTTTTTTAAGTGCTATAAACTAGTGCTTGACTGCGATCCCACCCGATGGTAAGCAGTGATGCAATCGTTGATGGTGAGGTGTACTAGTTTATTAGCCTCAATTTTAGCCTCGAATATAAATGATATCTGGAGAATGTTCTCTTGGGATTATTTTCATAAGTCACAGTGGGAGCAAACCACGACTGTCTGTTAACCGCATACTTCTTACTCCATAAAAATAATCAAAGTAAATATACACTCACCAGTAGTACCAATCTCTTTAAAATGTGTCAGCATCCAACAATACGCGTAGAAAACTTCTTCCAGGGCCCTCGGGAAGGGTGCCTGAGGTGCCAAACTGTAGTCTACCGACAGAATGGGCACGTTCAACTTAGCGGCCCAGTCCCTGAGGTATGTCTCGTGGGACTTCGAGCTTTGGGCCACGAAACCTCCACCGTGACAGTGGAACAGAACCCCGTCGGCCGGTGGAAGGGATGAGGAGCCTTCGCCTGCCTGGATATTGGGAAATGGGTGTAGGGTGTTGTACATAAGGTTTATAATGGATTGACACACGGTCTTTCGTGTCTACAAAGGTCTTTTCAGTGTCAAGTATAAAAGGACCAATGAAATGTGAGCGAAAGACCAATTACAGTCCATTGCTAATTGTCACTCAAATGTAAGCACGTTAAATTTTAGGTACTAGGGGAAATGAGATGTAGTTGAAACTATTTCCTAATAAGGACGATGGAACAAACTATAATTTGTTACTGTTAACCCTATATGGTCTAGTCAATTTACGCTAAAACGCACTAATATAAAAAGGGGGTGTAAATATTGAGTATTCCAACTTTTTATACCTACAATGTAAGCTACATGGGAGTATAATCGATCCACTAAATACTAATTAACCTAAGAGTAACATACATAGTGATTTCATTTACCTCCGTCTCTAGTGGAAGCTGCATTTGTGAAAAACTTTTTAGATTATAATTATAAGAAGCCTAGAGATAAGACAATGCGATTGTTACCCGAATTACCAGTGTATATGTGTCAGTTCGTAGTTATTTTAGTATTTACTAACATGGATATTTACATCTGGTCCAACGTGTATTTTTATCATCAAAAACTGTTGATTCTAATCTCAAATTTTAACATAATAAGGTTTAAATTTGTATTGTATGGTCTGCATTTATAATGCCATGCCATTCTTTATTTTATTATTTATTTATATTTATTCCACAACGATAAGTATCTTATAATATAAGCTAAGCCCCAAAAAACCGTTGCAATGGTTTGACTGTGTTTAATTTTACTAACTTGGCCTACAGTTACTGTGGTAATAAAAATAAGGACTAAAATAAAAAGTAACTCACCATGCCAATCCTCTTGTTAGCACTTATAAGTCTAACATTCAACCCTTGTAACCCTATATGTACAGAAGGGGGCAGCACCGTGAGTTCCTTGCCATCAGTCGTGGTGACCACGATGGGCTCCGGAGCTATAGTGAAGAGCTTGTTCACTGCTACTGGTGACGACATTAGACTTGGAACCCTCTTCATTATCTCTGAAAGTAGAAACAAATAGATTATTTGCCGAAAAAACATATGTGACGTACTTTGCTAATGGAAAATGAACTTTACAAGAATAGTCATAGAATACATTTTGTAATGCAATAGTCTTCAAAAGGCTGTCTAACTTAAATCAGGAAAAGCCCAATTTCGGGCTTTTTCTGCGAAGATTGGCTGTTGTCGTAAAAATTTGAAGGAGTGGTGCAAGGTTTTTACCCAGAACTGGGATGGAACAGTCTAACAAAGAAAAAAGGATTCGTAACGTGATACAATATATTTGGTTGGTTAAAGAGATTGGGATGACTATAATATACTCAATCTCTTAAACTTTTGAGCCCCAAGCGAACGAAAAGCGTTCGCACAACTTTTGTTTTCTAATTGTATCTGTAATTATGGTAGTCGAAAGGTTAACCAATATACAGTACAGTATCTGTCAACAGATGACCGTTATTTGGTAAATATTATTTCAACTATTTTGAACAAAATGGATCATTACAAATATTGACTTTTAATCTGTTGTCATTTCGTTTTTGGATATAGTATAGATACGGGAATTTTTTAACTTCCTTGATTTTTTTGCGACGACTGTCATTAAAAATAATAATCGTTTTTATACGTAGTAGATACAAAGTCCATGCTACTGCGAATTTTAATTTGTACTTCGATGAATTTTTATTATTATTGCTTTAAATTAGTATCTACATTTATTTATATATTTAATCGAAGGAGAACCAACAGCTATGACTAAAGAGCGCGAAGAGTCGACCAGCAATTTGCTGATATCGCGTATAACTCAATGAGCACTCGGACCCTTCGGCCCTAGTGTTTCAACCTCATACGGCTCAAACATATAACTTCCTATAAAGTTATTATATTAACGCCGTTTGAGGTTTTCTGCGCTTGCAGCAGCCGCCCCAGCAGGCCTGCCGTACTCAGAAGATGGGATGGCGCAAGGGTGTCGACACATGTTGCATACCACACCATATATATGTCTAAATCTTTTGTATATGGCCTTTACAATAACGATAGCTAACTGCCAATTGTGCTCGACGCGATATCACAGGACCACCTTATGCGAACACGTGTTACGTGAATCGTGATTTGAATTGATTAATTTGAATCCTGTCATCTGTCGTAGGCTTAAAAGAGTGTGTGTATTCACTGTGATACTCATTCAATTACGAGAAAGCCTAATCAGACGAATTGATGAGCAATTTAATTAACTCCATAAGTACTCATTAGGTAGGTACGTTAAAACTTTCAGAGTCAAAATTTAGTTTGTCTATATTATATTTAGGCCTCCGAGGAGGCCTTCCAACGCTGCTAATAGAGCCTGAGACCTGGTGGACCGATGACAAGAGAGACTAATCATTCCATTGTCCTGGCTCTGAGCCACTTCTTGAAGATATCTGTCAGCTCATTATCGCCTTCTTGGTCCATTTAATTTTTTTATTCAACTAAGACCGGGTTCTCTCTATCTATCTTTAGCCGGACCAGTAAATCTACCGGAACAGCGTCTTCACATTACACCGGATCCCTGTACAGTTAGTACTCACCTTAGTTTAATGTACGCAAAATGGATGACGAAATTTTTGTGTGGTGAAAAAAAATTATTGGGTACATCCAAAATACATACTCGTACAACCTGGTACAAAAATGCGAGTCAAATGATGTGAGAGGTGTAGGGGCGTGGCGGGCGATCCGGCACATACTCGTTCACATTACTCCGGCCCGGAATTTCTACCGGCACTTCGCAGTGGCAAAACGTTCGGTAAAAATGCTGGATCTGGCAAAAATACCGGATTCGGGATAATATGAATAGCTTTATTTAAATTGTACAGCCACTAGCCCTTCCGGCAGTTTTATCGGTCCGGCAGATCTGCCGGTCCGGTATAGTGGGAACCTACCGTATGAAGGTAACTTAACACCACCTAGTACCTACTTTCTAAAATCTATGTTTTGTTCTTAAACATAACGCTTAGGTATGCACATTTCATTACGCTAAGTTTAACACAACAACACGTCCGATTTCACGAGTAACATCACGTTTGATACGCTTAAAATGTATAAACAAACAGTTATTAATACATATACTATGTTCGAACTAATCTGATACGCAAGAAACGGCACGTGTGGCGTGATAATACACAACAAGATTATCATATACTTTAATATGATTACTTCTTACTAGCTTCTATCAATTTTCGGTAACAAGGGTTTTAAATCGGCCAAGTACCAATGTGAATTTTTGAATTCATATGTACCGTGCCTTTTTTATGGTGAGAAAAATCATCTAATGACGAATCCCGCCCTTGGGCGGAGCGGTAAACAGTGTTAGACTCTTACTGACTAAACAACCCACCCCATTCCTTCTTAGACGTCATACCGGGGTCGGACCTTCCTTTCAGAAACCTGACCGGGGCCCCAGCGGAGGTTTTCCCGGTGTTGCACATCCATTATGTACCGTGCCTCGGAAACCATGTGAAATCGTTGTTCCCGGTTGTCATTTGTAGATCTTTGACAGTCGTTACGACCCTAAGTCTATAGAAGGATTGCTCAAAAGTGACAAGTGGTTTTGAGCCACCTTCTTCTCAGCTTATCTACAGTAATATTTTAAAGAAGCAAAGTTGGCTGAGGTAAAGTTAGCAAGCATAATAAATAATGAGAACTGGCATTTTGACTTATTTCTTGTAAACCAAATTCCAGCCTTGCAAGAGTAATCTCGCCAAAAACCTCTCAAATTTTCGTAGGATTGAATTCCCTAGCTGTAGTACTTATGTACTTAATAATCAGATATCAATAAGCAATGAGCGATCAATACTTAATCATGAGACTGGCGAATTAACTTTGGTTGAATGACATTATTATCTATAGGTACAAACATCCGTGTCAGGTCGATTATTATGATAAATTTTATACAAATGTGGCTAATTGGTTTGTACTACTCCTTTCTTTGTGATTGCACTAATATAAAAAAATAGTTTATTTGGACGTGCTGAATTACTAGTGGTAATAGTAGTAGTTATATTCGTAGTAGTAGTAATAGTCGTAGGAGTAGTAATAGTTTTAATAGTAAAAAAAAAATGAAAATAATGTAATGTACTTAATTCAATAATTTTATCAATGTTTCAATCATTACATAATATAAAACAAAGTTGTCTGTCCCTATGTATGCTTAGATCTTTAAAAGTACGCAACGGATTTTGATATGGTTTTTTTTAATAGATAGGGTGACTCAAGAGGAAGCATTATGTGTATAATAAATGCACAATATATTCTATATCAGTACCCGTGCGAAGCTGGGGCGGGTCGCTAGTAATTTATAATTTGAAAATTATTTTTTTATATTCAAATGTTTTCAGTCCAATTATTTTATGTAATTACATGTTGCTATGGGTTTATTAATGCCTGAAATAAACGATAAATAAATAAATAATAATAAATAAATATTCGGATTTTAAAATGCTAAATAGTTTACCACGCGCCAACTTTAATTCCAGAACTTCCAATCAGATTTTAAATAATCTTTTACTATTTAATAGCCCAATCCGTGAAGCTCTTATATTATCATATCCTTAGACTTTTTCCAACAAGCTTAGGGTAGTTAGTCTAACTAGATGTGGCTGAATACTCATGTTTTATATGGAGTAGCTGTCAATCAGACACCCCAGATCCATCCCCAGAATCGCAGGGCATAGCTAGTTTATACGTAAGCGCGTAGAAAAGTGTCAACGTTCATAAAGTCTAAGTTAACTCCATAAGTCCTCTCCTAGAGAGGAGGCCTCAGTCCCAGCAGTGGGAACATTATAAGACTGATGCAATACAATTAATAAAGTAACAATTTCTACAGATCCGCCTTTAACTGAACATCATTATACACGTGCTACTCATAAATACTTAGTCATATCGATAAAGACATTCAATAAAGTAATATTGCCTTCAATAATAATATATTATTAGTACCTACTTAGTAACATATGACTTTTTATCTATAGGTAGCATTGAACTCTGTCCTACTAAACTTAACGAGACATTGAAACAATTGCCTAATCTAATATACCTATTATAATCGTTATCGAACTCTTTCGACATGGTTTGACCGATATTTATGATTTTTTTTGTGTAATATGTCTAAAAATGTGTAGTAAGCTATTCTTTATCATCCTATTCACACCTCCAATATTTCAATCATGCAATCTTTTAGCTAAAGAATCACTGACTTTTCGAAGCAGAAAAATATTCTGAATTACCTAAAGTTGCTCACACACTTCTATTGGTTCGACTAGCATTGCATAAATGGCCTTATGATGTTCCCACAGCTGAGCCTCAAGCCATCTCTCTAGGTGAGAGAATCTGCAATCCACCACATGGGTCATGGGGCCATAGGTTTCTTGTGTTAACCTGGTGTTTCGCTCTCGCATGAAACCATGCCATCATCTTGCCCTGGAACTAAGGCAAGGAAGGAACTGGGTAGGTTGTTTAGTAAGTAAGAGTCTGACACTGTTTCACAATCCGCTGAAAGGCGCGACTCGATGAAAAAAAAACACGTGGGTCCAGTGTGTTTTGGTGTAAGTGAAAGTTTTAAGAGCAGTGCATTCATTAAATTATACATAATTTTTTGACTGCCTAGGTTTGAAAGCGCGACCTACAATTCTTAAGAAGGGATCGATCGCACTAGGACACCACTGCTCTCTTACTGCTGGTTTTTTTTAGCACCGAACGTATTACAGAACAGATAACATAAAACGCATAATACATGTACTTCGTTTGTTGTGCAAAACATTTACTTCCTCGTAATGGCAGGGTCAGGGTCATCTTAAATGAAAATGTAAACATTCTATGATACCGTCTTCCGAAACTAAATAACATTCTGTCAATAAAGAGTCAACCCACAGAGGTATCAATTTGTTGCGGCACAGACGAGCGAATGTCATTACAATCAATTGGGGAAAATGGTTTGTTAAGTGTGCGTAGGCGACAGTTTAGCTCGTTTGAGTTTTTGCTTGCAGATTTTTACCCACGACGGAACGGAGCAAGTATATGCGTTTAGGGTGAGAGATGTTTGTTTGTGTGTGTATTTGTGGAAAATAATGTTCCCACCTATCTTCTAAACTAATATTCAAATTTTGATGCGGTTTTCAATAACGGATTTATGTTTTGATGTCTGTGTTTCCTGATATCCACAACCTGGAAGTCTTTAAGTCAAGACGGAATAGGTTACTTCTAGACAAGCGTGCTCCATTGTCGACCACATCATCGCTTACCAATAGGTGAGATATTGTACAAGCACGAGCCTATATACTTTTTCTTTATGTTTGTAATTGTGCTGTGTCTGTCTCGAATAAAACTGATTCTATTCTATTCTATATTGATAGGCACTTGGAACAATGTATGTATTATTTAATCCTAATATAATGCAAAACGGATTTTCATAAGATTTTCACCAGTAGTCATACTGATTTGTGAAGAAGATTTAGGTGCATAATTCTGTGGTGTTAAGTTAAAAAGATTAAGTAATTAGTTACTGTACACAAATGCATTCGAAATTTGAATATTTTATAAGACAAAAGATTCTATTTAATGCATTTTATTTAGTAAGAGTCAAAGAACAAAAAAGTACAGGAAAAAAAGTAAAACTACAGAATGAATAAATATATGAATATTTAGAGTAAGGAAAAAATGTAACGAAAAGTCATCAATTTTAAAGATTTCTAACACCATAATTAAACTTGGTAGGTAAAAATTCATTTTTATTAGTTCTGAACAGTCAGTAAATCTAGATTTGAAGTAAAGGCATCTTTATATCTCAGTGTATAAAATAGCTGTAACTCGGGCACAAAGATAATGTCAAGGCCGCGGCAACGATTTTATGCTTCGGTAGATTTCCTCTCTGACTAAAGTTCAATACAAAATAATGTACTCTACATTAGCTGGCATTAGCGACTTCGTTCGCGTCATATTCATAAAACAGTACAAAACCACAAACCAAACCAAGACACAAAACCGCAAATGATTTTATGTTTTTTTTTTCCCGGAACCGTAATTTATTTTCTACAATACAATCTAGCCCAAGTTACCAGGGAAAGACAAGCCGTTTCAGAGGTTAGTCAGTACAGAGAGAAAAATATTTAAAAAAAAATGATTAAGGTGTCGACCGACACTTCAATTTTGTTTCTAGTTATAGATGTGTTATTTTTGTTTCCTTGAACTAATATACGTTGCGATATCTTTACCTGCTTTACCGTAAATCTTTAAGCAATGCCCATATTTATTATGCGGAAAGTTTCGGACTATTGTAAAATATTTCCTAAAAGTAGGGATGGGTCGAAAGAGTTACCGAGGCCTTACAAGGCAACGGAAAAGTGAAGGAACAGTGGGATTGATTCAGTATAAGTTTGACTCTACCCTTTCTCCTGAAGCATTAGAAGTTATTTGATAATTTCTCACGAAGAAAGCCTTAGTGCTGTTCACGGAAACTTGGCTCCTTGTGCGGTGAGTTGGGCTATCGTCGTACATTAGCATATGTTTGTGTTTGCGCGTGCCGCTACTGCAATGTACGACGAACGCCCAATGCGTTGCGTCTCTATAAACATGCACTTAAAAGTAAAAAAAAAAAATCATAGTCTAAATCAACATACCACTTTCAGCCAAAAACCAGAACGCCTTGCAGAATTCAATGCTCGCCGACTGAGATATGTTGACAATCCTCCTCGCTCTCATCTCAGGGTCGATGAGGTACTGTCCCCCGGTCCACACCGAGCTGATGAGGTTGCCATGACAATAGTACGCCTCGGAGAAGCCCGCCATACATATTGATATGCCTTTCAGTATGCCACGCATCGACGGTAGGAACTGGAATGGAATTTTAAGTTTTGGTTAAAGGTTGACTTGAAGGTGGAGTGATGTGGGTCTAGGGCTACATAGGTCACCGGAAAATGCACTTATATGGCAGAAGCACGTACTAGATTTAAAGGCTGGTTATGATTATGTCTTAGCTTGACAAATAGCTTTGTAATAATCATTAGATAGTATAAAACAAAATTGCTTAGATCCTATGTATGCTTCGATCTTTAAAAGTACGCAACGGATTTTGATGCAGTTTTTTTTTAATAGATAGAGTGATTCAAAAGTAAGGTTTATAGATATAAAATATCACCTTTGCACCCGTGCGAAGCTGGGGCGGGTCGCTAATTGTACAATATTTTAAAGTAAGCAACAAATAACAGCTAAGAGCAATTTTTTAATGCATAAAATAATCTTAACAACAATACCTTTTGTTTATTTTATTTACCTATTTTTATTTACAAACACTATGCATATAGTACAAAGGCGGACTTAATGCCTTAGGCATTTTCTACCAGTCAAACTTGCGGTTTATTGATATGAGGAAGAGTAGTAGGAATATCTGGCTGTGTTCTTTGTATACGTAACTACTTAATAAAGGGGTCACATTTCAGTATGTGCATCCTTCTGTTATTTGACAGGTTCCCCTTCCACTAGATTTGAAATGGTGCAAGTTTATTAATTTTGAACGATTCGATAAATTCTTTCTTTTGCCGATTTTGAATAAATATATGTTTTGAGCCAATATTAATTTAATAAATTGAGCCTAAATTCAGATTTCGATTTCTTTGCCAGTTGTGGATATTTGCTTCTGGCGCACTTTTGAGACTAGTTTTATGATATCTACCGAAATAACCGGTTCCCATAACCAGTAAAATATGTTTCCTGCATGTATTATTAAATATTATTGATTTGCACGTGTTACCACACCATCAGTGCAATGTGCATTTAAATAATATGTCTGTTTTTTTATGGTGGGCAAAAATCATCCAATGACGAATCCCGCTCTTGTAGTCTAAGATCCCGATATAAAACGACCTTCACCGAGATGTTTATTTGATGAAACGTATTTTATATGTAATTTAATATGTCAATAAATAAATTGCATATGGGTTGCCTAACAAATTTAAGTCAAGGGTATTTTTAATTAATAATTGAAAAAAAATTTTTTTTTAAACATTCCACCGGTGTGATTATTAGATAAACTATATACCAATCGAAAGTATGAAGCCCATAGAACATGCAAACGTTAGGTTGCCCTTTTTATTCCGGTCACAACTATCGGGTAGCCAGGTATAAACAGGTAAATCTACACTAGCATTTTGCAACGGTCTGCTTATTGAATTGAACCTTAATAAAAATTAAAGATTATTTAATTATTTTTTCAAAAATATAATAATTTATAATATTAAAAAGTAAGTAAATTAGTAAAAAGAAAAAAAAAAGAAATTAATCAATTAATAGGTATTATTTGAGGTATAAAAGAATATTACTTTAAGTAATAATTTAAATTTGACATATTTATGTTATATGATTTAACTAATTCTTTGAATAAAATTTCATTAGAAGTAAATGCTAATTTACTATAAAATGGTTTAAGAGACCAGTACTTGCTTTCAGTCATCTAATGAGGAATAATTATTAATTCAATTAATAAAAATTTTAATTGAAATTCTTTCAATTACAATAGGTATAAAACTATGATTAGCTCCACAAATTTCAGAACATTGACCAAAAAAAATACCTGGACGATTAATAAAAAAATTTGTTTGATTTAGACGTCCAGGATTAGCATCTACTTTTACTCCTAATGAAGGAATTGTTCAAGAATGAATTACATCTGTAGCAGTAACTAAAATTCGAATTTGGTTATTTATTGGTAAAATAATTCGATTATCAACATCTAATAAACGAAAATCTCTAGAATTAAGTTCATTAGAAGGAATTATATAAGAGTCAAATTCAATATTATGAAAATCTGAATATTCATAACTTCAATATCATTGATGGCCAATAGATTTTAAAGTAATTAAAGGATTATTTAATTCATCTAATAAATATAATAAACGTAATGAAGGTAATGCAATAAAAATTAAAGTAATTGCTGGTAAAATAGTTCAAATTAATTCAATTATTTGACCTTCTAATAAAAATCGATTAATATATTTATTAAATAATAATCTTGTTATTAAATATCCTACTAAAATTGTAATTATAATAAGAATAACTAAAGTATGATCATGGAAGAAAATAATTTGTTCTATTAAAGGAGATGCTCCATTTTGTAAATTAAGATTAGATCATGTTGCAATTTCTAAAAAAAGGATAATCCTTTATAAATGGGGTTTAAATCCATTACATATAATCTGCCATATTAGAAGAAATTTCTTAAAATAGGTAATTCATTATATGAATGTTCAGCTGGAGGTAAATTTTGACCCCTATACCACCGTGTTTATAATTAAATAATCTTTAATTTTTATTAAGGTTCAATTCAATAAGCAGACCGTTGAAAAATGCTAGTGTAGATTTACCTGTTTATACCTGGCTACCCGATAGTTGTGACCGGAATAAAAAGGGCAACCTAACGTTTGCATGTTCTATGGGCTTCATACTTTCGATTGGTATATAGTTTATCTAATAATCACACCGGTGGAATGTTTAAAAAAAATTTTTTTTTCAATTATTAATTAAAAATACCCTTGACTTAAATTTGTTAGGCAACCCATATGCAATTTATTTATTGACATATTAAATTACATATAAAATACGTTTCATCAAATAAACATCTCGGTGAAGGTCGTTTTATATCGGGATCTTATGCTATTGGGATGAGCGGAAAACAGTGTCAGACTCCTACTGACTAAACACCCCATCTTGTTCCTTCTCTGCCCTTCGCACTGGGGCCAAACCTTCCTTTCAGAAAAGGACCCTGGGCGCCAGTAGGCTTCGACCCTTTTGCTATGTATGTCTGGTTATCTATATATATAAAACAAGAATGTGACTGACTGACATAACAACGCACAGCCAAAACTACTGGGCCTAGGAGCGTGAAATTTTGCTCAAGGTTTCCTTTTATGACTGCGAACACTAAGAAAGGTTTTTTTTTAATTCAGTTCCTAAAGAGATGTAATGGGGGTCTAAAGTTTGTATGGAGGACCTTATTTTCATGCGGGCGAAGCTGCTGGTAGAAGGCTAGTCACATATATGTCTGGTTATACTAACTGGTGAAAGCTCTGAACCATGAAGGTCGCATAAGATAAATAACAATCCGATGACTAGGAAGTGAACATACTAAGTAGCAAAAAGGTGTCAACACGGAAACAAAAATGTATCAACAAAAAGTTTAAGTATTCAAGTAAACATCTTCACGAGACGAGTTTGAAATCATCTCGAACTTTGCTTCCCCTCAATTAACGATTCCATCCAACTTGTTTGTAATTCATTGACTTGCTAATTAGACTTCAGACTTTAGCTAATTCTCGATTGGCACTCGTTCAAAGTTGCGGCAATGAAGACCACAATTTACAATCTTAGATTTATTTTCCCTATCGGAACTTACTTTTTGTATACTTTAGCTAGCTTAACCAAATATCTATCTAATAATAAAATCGCTTCCCGCTGTCCCTATGTACGCTTAAATTTTTAAAACTACGCGACTGATTTTGATGGGGTTTTTTTATGGATAGAGTGATTCAAGAGGAAGGCTTATATCACTACATAGTATAAAACAAAGTCACTTTCTCTGTCCCTATGTCCCTTTGAATGCTTAAATCTTTGAAACTACGCAACGGATTTGGATGCGGTTTTTTTTTAATATATAGAGTGATTCAAGAGGAAGGTTTATATGTATAATAATATCCATTAAATAGTGGAGAAGTACTGTTATTTTTGAGGTTTCTAATGTGATGTCGTAAATAATTACATTTTTTCCGTTTACATTGCAAACGCAGGCTGAACCCTACGAGTTTTATCAAAATAATGTACTAAGTATTGTACACATTGAAAAGGTCTACAGAAAAGTCCGCGATGGTATATGTCTATCTCTTATGGATAATCCACAATAACTTTTTTTTGTCATTTACTTTTTACGACAAATAATGGCTAATTTTCGAAGCGATTTTAACCAATACAGCGTTAATCCTTAACCAATTAAATACCTTGAATACATTGTTCATTTAATATAGATCTATATGGCCCTTTACACCGTATGATTTAAGTGAATATTTTTGAAGATATTACAGATTTAAAAATTGCGGGACGTAGCGTTTGCGGCGGTACCGGCCTACCGCCCGGTGCTGCAAGAGCGTGCCTATAAATAGCGGATTTTGATGGTTTTTTCTTTTAATAGATAGAGTGATTCAAGAGGGAGGTGTATGTGTATTTGGAGGTATGCGGTACAGAGAGTAAAGTCCCACATACCTCTGTTGAAAATGGAGGATCCTCCGACCAGACAGGTGGTATAGTCTGGTGGGCTACTGCCCGATAGTTGACTTCGGGCTGTCGTATATGTTCTAATCGCGCGGAGAACTTTCATTGCGCGATGCAGGATTTCTTGTAGTTCCAATGTGGCGTCATAGATGTCGCTACATCACTCCCCTCCGGAGATCGGAGATCGATAGTTCTTGAGGCTTCTTGACGCGTGCCAGGCCAGTGGTAGGTTGGTTCCAGTGAGTCGGAACCGGAATCCGCATAGTTCTCGGTGAGTCGGAACTGTCTGCGGTGATGCCCCAGTGAGTCGGGGTGGTGCTATCCCAGTGAGTCGGGATGGTTGCTGCAGGCTCCGGTGAGTCGGAGTAATGCTGCTGGCTCCAGTGAGTCGAAACCGGATTCCGCATAGTTCTCGGTGAGTCGGAACTGTCTGCGGTGATGCCCCAGTGGAGCCAGCAGCATTACTCCGACTCACCGGAGCCTGCAGCAACCATCCCGACTCACTGGGATAGCACCACCCCGACTCACTGGGGCATCACCGCAGACAGTTCCGACTCACCGAGAACTATGCGGATTCCGGTTCCGACTCACTAACGGACGACGCCACAAAATTTTATCACGTCGGGGTCACCAGTTTGGAGGTATGCGGTACAGAGAGTAAAGTCCCACATACCTCTGTTGAAAATGGAGGATCCTCCGACCAGACAGGTGGTATAGTCTGGTGGGCTACTGCCCGATAGTTGACTTCGGGCTGTCGTATATGTTCTAATCGCGCGGAGAACTTTCATTGCGCGATGCAGGATTTCTTGTAGTTCCAATGTGGCGTCATAGATGTCGCTACATGTAAATTACATGTATAATATATTTAATATCACCATTGCACCCGTGCGAAGCTGGGGCGGGTCGCTAGTCTATAATACATGCACAATATTTAAAATCACCATTTCACCTGTGCGAAGCTAGGGCGGGTAGCTAGTTATAGATTAATTACACCTAGACACAGAACAAATGATTAAGCTCATCACACAAATATTTGTCTTGGGTAGGAATCAAACCCACGACCTCCGGCATAGCAGTCTGGGTCAATAACTACTAGGCTGACAAACCTGTCTCTAATATGTAGGTATTTAGAAATATATAAGTATGTTTATCAGTTGTCTAGTACTCGTAACACAAGCTCTGCTTAGCTTGATACTAGACGGCGTCGTGTGATAGCTGTCGAATACAAAAATTTCTAGAACATCACTTTTCATGCTACTTTTCCCATTACAACTTACTTGAAATCCAAGACATCTTCCATAGAAACAATACTGGTTGATCGTGTCTGCTTGAGCGAACAACTCCTCAGGAGTATGGGGCTCCGTTGGGAACAGTTCACCAGGCGGGGCCCATGATAGAAGCGTGTGTAGATGGTGAAGACATGTGCCCAAGGATGCTAGTAGTTGACCGCAGGATTCTACCTCCCTAGAAATTTTAAACGGTGGTTAGTTACTTAGTTCGGTGACGTATTGCAGCGTCAATGAAAACTCCCAAGCCAACAAACACAGAACTTCATGGCGTCGCATCGCGAGAGAGGCGGGGGCGCTAGACTCGACTGACACATGACCACGACCACTCTGTCAAGAGTGCACGACTAAGAAGAGAAGAAAGTTATTTAGTAAACCAATGAATAGTCAAAGTCTAGTTCATTAAGCCCCAAGCGAGCGCCGGCGCTCGAAAACCTATTGTTCTTTAATTGTGTCTGTAATTAAGGTAGTCAATAGGTTAAAATAATAGAGTGAAGCATAACATACGTGAGTTTATTTAATTTTCTGCTTCTCTGTCTGTACAGGGAAGCTGAAAACTTTTATGCTTTAAATTATTAGAGATGGTAACAGTACCATCTCTATTAATTTAATAACCAAGATCAGTTTTAGTTTTACAAATGGTCTACATTGTGTTCCGAATACTTTAGTACAAAGGTGCCGTCTGGCTGGCGGCAAATCTTTTATGAGAGCCTTGTCCTATTTGCAAACCAAGCAAATAGGACAAGGATCGGGTGCCACAACCGAACGAAAACCCGAACTCGATTTTAGGTCTGGTTCCATTCTAAAGGTTGTTTGTTATCATGACTACAATGACATTTTTAAGTATCGGTCACTAATTACCAGTAATCCATACTAATATTATAAATGCGAAAGTAACTCTGTCAGTCTGTCTGTTACACTTTCCCGCTTAAACCTCTCAAACGATTTTGATGAAATTTGGCACAGACAATCTTTAGACCCTGAGAAAGGACATAGGCTACCTTTTATTGCGAAAAAAAAAGCTATATAAAAGTCATATATAATTATGAATCTTTTGAAAGACAACTTTTTATTTACGGGAAATTTTAGCATACAAATCAATATAGCAACTTTTTTATTTATTGTTATAGACTTAGGTCAGGTTTTTTTTCTTTTTTTTTTTGGTAAATATTTTATTTTACGCAATTAGTTGCGTAAAGTAAAATAGAATAATTAAATCACCTATAAGCTTTTTGGATTATTGCCTGAAAATTCGATTACACAGGCCGCCAGAATTTGTGACATAAACAAGAGTTTAACCGACTTCACGTGCATTTTGTTTCCATACAGCTCAATGTTTATTTCTCTTAGCCGCGAAAATACGTCGTGACGTCAGAGCGGCTGAAGGACTACCTACACCAGAGAATCGAGTGTCGGTATGCATTTGCAAGCTAATAACATACCGCGAACACTAATCTGCTTGTAAATCGTTTTGTTACGTCAACAATGTCTATCTAAATATCGGTAATCATCAGAACCAGTAATCATTATGTGCGCACACTGATCACATAAACAAACAGAGAGTTGGAATAACAATGTATATATTTGCTATTGAGATGATAAGTCTTCAACATCCTGCTAGAGCTGCGGAATTCTACGAAAACGTTAACGTGAACGTGTGGCTCTGGCTCTACCCTGAGCTCTTAAAGCAATCCATTTGACGACTTAAAACTGAATTGTTGAAGGCACCCGTGTAAGGTGTGTAGGTCCGTAAAGGCCTCTGAATGTATATGTATATAAATTTTATTTTATATACATATTTATAAATATAATTAACTTTAATGAGAATATTAAGGCTCTAAAATTAAGACTCACGCTTAGTGTTGTAAAACTTTCTAACCTACTCCTAATATATATTTTACCTTATATATATACGGCTAGGTCAATGCATTGAAAAAAAAAAACCACTATAACATTCATGTAAAACATTTTCAATACACTTACTCGAAAACTGCGTCTTATCGCACTCCTATTAGGTTCAATATAGCATGTATATCACCCAAGTGCTTTTTTGAGTTTATCACAACAAGGGCTTTTTTATTCCTTCCTTATCGTCACGGTCACGGGTGATTATTTTGTTTTACTTAGTTTATCGAATCAGGCGCGAGGCGTTCCCCAGAGTCGCTGGACGACCCCACGAAATTAGAAATTGACCAGAGCAGATTTGAATGCTATACTTATATATTTCTTAAATTTCAACTGTTATGTTTGAGATACGATTAATTTTTTTTTCTTTCTTTCTTTATTTCACAAGTCGTAAGTGTATTGAAAAACGTCGTTTGACACACGTGCAGATTTGTCATTGCAGCCCTCGGCTCCATAACACAGTCGCCTACGGCTCGTGCGAATTTCGCCTCGGTCGCAATGACAAACTTCCTGCACTTGTATCAAAATGTACTATTTCGACATACCTATTTATGATTTTGAATATTTAAAAAAATATTAGATGTCATGCTTGACGGAAAATAAGGAAACTTATACATATACAAGCAAGATATAGTACGGCCGATCTTTGCGAGTCTGAAGTTGTTAGGCTCAGCGAATTTTAAGGCTTGAAAACTGGTAAAAAAATGGTTTAAACAAATAAATGCAATTTGCAGTTGTTATTACTGTTAAAAACTGTTATTGGCATTTATTTTTCGCAGGGCCTGACTTGAGACTCGCCAAGATCCGATGGCCGCACTTTCAGGCTCCTGATATTTTTTTAAAATTACGGTAGAGTAGTGATTATAATAACAATTACAGATTTACGATTGTTTTCAACTTCCCAAAATTAAATTTAAGATTTTTATCATATAACATAATTAACATAGATTTTTTATAGTCTTAGTCTTTTTATTATCTCCTTGCTGTATATGTGTGTACATAAATTTATATGAAAATAGTCTACAAAATTAAATAAGTACATTCTTCAAATGCAATTAAGCGACCGAAAGTTGGCATCGGTTTTCATGAACAATAATAATATTATGTGGTAGAAAATATCTAGACATGTTCGCCAAATCGATTTGTGTGTCATTTGATCGTTTGTCTTCTGTGTAATAATGCAGTTACTAATTGAGATGGAAGTATAGATATGAGTAATAAATTGATAGTGCGTAGCTTTATAATTAAATAAGGTAAATGCAATTAGTGATTGGTATACAATATGTTTAATAATAAATACATATATACAACTAATGTAATTAGTTATATTATTTGTCTGTAAGAGATTGCCCTGTGCGATAAGACCGCCCATTGTACACTTATTTTTATTAATGTTTGTCCTATGTATATTTGTAGTTAATGCGGTGTACAATCTTTACACAGTTTATAACAAAGTCGCTTCCCGCTCTGTTCCTTTGTATGCTTAGATCTTTAAAACTACGCAACGGATTTTGATGAGATTTTTTAATAGATAGAGTGATTCAAGAGGAAGTTTTATATGTATAATACATGGATAATATATTTAATATCACCATTGCACCCGTGCGAAGCTGGGGCGGGTCGCTAGTAAAGTATAAATAAATAATTTGGATAACAGGAGCATACATATTTTTTATCTAAAATGAACACCTAAACTCGACACTCGTCGACACAGTATATTTTTATTAGTTATATCGTCGGTAAAGTTAGCAATATAGGCTATCTTCGATAAGAATGATAGACAGATAACCGAGTAAAAGCATTCTTTGCTCTTGCTATTTCTGGCCTGATACACAATTCACAGAAACGTCTATCTATTCTTATGAATTAATCATACCTGTACACATCACATAATATGTAATATATACATCTATACATGTAACGTGCATAAAATCACTTGATATATGTGTTTGTGTTTTATTTTAAAATTGGCTGGTGTACTTATTATCTGTCCTACATTATTTTTTTAGTTTTTCTGTACCCTTTAAAATTAAATGGCACGTGCTTTCCTTTAATATGCTTATGGGTTGCATACTCAAAAGTCAGACAAATTTTATTTCAATAAGCACTTATAGCAGTTTAGCATTTTTACTAAACAAAAATCGACCTTTTTGGGGTGGTAAATCGTCAAATAATATCTTTCTTGGGAGACAGTCTCCCACCCAGGAGGGGTCAGACTTGGAGACTGTCAGACTTTTATTGAATAAAACTAATTTGTATATAATGAGACTTATAATATGTCTTGTTTACTTTTTGCCACCTGTGGCAATAAGGAGATCAAGGCTAGTATCATAATTATTGACAGAAATGCTCCATTTTAGTGTTTGTGGTTTACGAATACTGAGCGATAGTAGATATTACTGACTGGTAGAGAATGCCTAAGGCATTAAGTCCGCCTTTGTACCTTGTGTTGCATGAAGTATAAATAAATATTAAAATTATTTTTTTTTTTTTTTAGTATCAACAACTTAAATCTATTTTCGTACATCTAGTTAGAAGATTTCTATTTTATTTAACACTGATGTATTCTAATATTAGAACAGAGAAGGTCTTACAATGTAACATCTAAAAATAAGCGAAAATGTCATTGACTTGTTCTGTCAACTGTACTACCAATTGGTATTAATTTCACTATTTGTTTACTTGAAGTACGATTAGAGACTTAAATACGTAGACGTAAGGTGCACTTTTGAAAGTGAATGTTTTTGATTGACAAAAACAATGGATATTTAAGTGAAGGTCACTTTGAATATTAGCAGAAAAGCTTGAAATCAAACCTTGTAATGATTATATGGCGTAGGAAAAATTCTTGCTTTTTATATGTACGACAACAATGGGATGATATTGTAGCTAAAATAATATGATACTTAATTTTATTTTTAGCTAAAGATATTTGATTATATTTAGCTTGCGGTATAACGAAGTAATCTTATAAACGTACATCTGTGCCTTAGTTTCAGATATTGTTTCTAATTATGTAAATGTATGCAATTCATTATAGGAAATAAAGTTGTTCTTAAATCTAAAAATCTGGATACGGCTATAGTATAGTCATTGTCCACGTCTGAGCGCGTAGTTAGGAGTGTGGCAATTTAATAAATTTGTGTAGTTACACAAATTTACATTAATAGTGATTAATGTCTTGCAGTGGAATGCAAGAGGCCCAAAAAAAATACATCAAATTCAATACTATATTACAATTCTCTTCGTCTATACAGCAATGACATTTAAAATGAACGACATTTAATTATTTGCCTTATTTTTATTACTATTCCGTGACAATTAAAATCTTGTTTTCATGACATTTAATAATTAAACATTAATTTCAATAATATTGTAACTCCTCTCTCCTAGTTTTGCTGTGCCCGACAGGAAATTTAAAAAAAATAAAAATTGAAAAATTGAAATTTTATACCATCAGTGTAGGTACATAACATGGAATGCAATAAAGTATTGGTTAAAGACTGTGGTCTACAAGCAGTGCTTCATGTCCGGATTGACATTACTTGAGGTGCCATATTTTTTTTTTAACCTAACCACGCACTAGGAATAACTGCTGTATCGTAGGTAATATATCGTGGTCATTTCTGCCTCATCATAAAAAAAAATCGTTGGAATCCTGCGGCGCAGCGCCAAACCAAATCTATAAAGTTTTCGTTTAGAGTGCAAGCAAAAATGAATTTAGCGGTGTTCAGGCGAAAGTGTCTTCGATGGTATATGCGCAAACTCACATTCACCAGACCCCCCAGACCTGGAACCCCTATTTGCGGACTATGCAAACATTTGTTCCGTGCGCGAATCGAAGCCACGACACGCATTGCAGCAACCAATCGCTCAGCCACTGCGCCAACCGTTCAGTAATATTTTGCTAGGTTGGTAGCGGACGTGGCAGTGGGCTGGCCATGTTTGTTGAAAGACCGATAAGGAGTGGAGCAGATGATTCTTATGGCGGCTACAGTTTAGTGCCGTGAAGCGCCGTAAACAGGCGTGAACGTGAATGTGGACGGTTTTCGCGGGGTACGACTTGTGTAGTTTATTCATGGCGTGAATTCACAGCACTAATACGGAGCCACCATTAGACTGGAGACGGTTTAGTAGAAGGCGTGCTACGATTCGCAGCTAGTCTTATAGTATCGCCTTTACGTAGGCTGACAACAGGACGAAAATATGCATCTTTAAGATGAGAGAAAAGTCTAGGAATCTACATTGTAGGAATACGACACTGTCACATCACCATCATCATCATCAGCCTTTTTAATGTTCCCACTGCAGGGACACAGGCCTCCTCTCTCTAGGAGAGGGAATGGGCCATGATCCACCACGCGGGCCCAGTGCGGATTGGTGGATGTCACATGTCTTCGAATTTTTGGTTCTAGGACATGCCGGTTTCCTCACGATGTTTTCCTTCACCGTTTTGCGAGCAATGGTGATGAAATAAATTACACAAAGTAATGTGCCCGGCTGGGTTTGAACCCGTGACCTACAGCTTGTAAGTCGGGGCGTTTACCACTCGGCCACCACTGCACTGTCGGATTTTGGCGAGTCTGAAGTTAGGCTCAGCGAATTTGAGCACTTGAAAACTCGTACAATAATATCTTACTAATATTATAAATGCGAAAGTTACGATGTTTGGATGTTTGTTACTCAATCACGCCAAAACGGCTGGACGGATCTGGATGAAATTTGGCACAGGCATAGGATACACTCTGGAATAGGACATACTACTGGAATAAGCCTACGGCTACTTTTTATCCCAGAAACCCCAACCCTAACCCCAATACCATGCGGGCGAAGCCGCGGGCAAAAGCTAGTGGGTTATAAAAAAATAAATGCCAATAACAGTTTTGAACAGCAATAACAACTGCATTTATTTGTTTAAACGAGTTATCAAGTGCTAAAATTCTGTAAGTGGACTGACAACCAGTCGAAGGTTTTGTTGTGGTAGGTACAGTTTGCGAGAGGCTAGATTTCAGCAGTAAACACTGAATACGCTTGAGTTGACTAATACTTCAGTGTCATTAGCATATCTAGAACTTGAAATAATATTGCCAACTTACTTAACAAAATGTCCTTTCCGAAACAGCAGTGCATCTCTACTGGTATTTACTTGTCTACTTAGTTTTAACCCGTGTAGCACACAGGAATCGACCACTGAAACAAAACTGCGGTACCCATTGCCTGGAGACTTCGCATCAAAGTCGTATAGAGGAGCCACCTAAAACAATCAAATATAGGTAGTTTAGTGTTTACAGATAGAAAGTCAACATTAAAATAAGATTACAATAACAAAGTGTTCCATATCTCGACATCAGATTTATAACTTTAAAGATCCTGTAGCTAGAATCTAGTTAGGTAGTGCGGCGAGGACTTTTGGTGACTCATTTCGGTATTATACAATTTCGGTACAACACCGAAATGTCTTCAATGCCCGCATAGCATAATAAAAACTGTAATATTCCCACTGGTGAGCCACAGTGAATAAGCATAATAAACTTTAGTCTACTGCTATGTGTATAACATTCACTTCACCTGGGAATTTATCTAAAATTAGTTAAAATATTATTGACAGATTACAAAATTAAATTTTCTTTTGCAAACTATTGATAAAAAAAATTCAAGTTTTTGCACAAGTACTAATAAATATGCATTGAAATTATTCATATCAATGCATATTTATTAAGTAAGCATGAAGAAACATAAAATGCAAATTAACCAAACTTCTCTTCAGAAAATGCTATCCTTGAAATAAGATATTGATAAAATGATTATAAATTACTATTTGCAGACAATATATAAAGAAAAGTTTGTTATGTTGTTGTTGAATTTAAGAAGGATTTGTTACTAATATACTGAATAGATATCCCATCTTGTTTATGATTGTTGTAAGACTGATTTTATAAGATACCCATTTTACACATTGGACGTGATCTGCTGCAGTGAACCCACATGTCTGGCCCTGGTTTAGAACATGGTACGGATCTAGAGGGAATGCGAAGCGGTCTTGCTATTACAGGAGATGGCTGCTACCGTGGGACATTTTTAGTCCCAGCTGCCGTCGAAGGAGTGTCTGGCTGTCGGGAGTTGCAGGGCGAATTCCAGCCACAGCTAGCATAGACTTGCAAACGGCCCATAATGGGTAGCTTGGCTTAAATCTGACACCGTCTCACTCCATCCTCCCACTCTAAAAACTAGGCATTCTAAGCATGCTGTTTTGCAGTATTTACCAACATGGGAACAAGGTTTGAAGTATAAAAGTTTCTTCTACATTTAAATGGTATTACTTCACATTCATTTTTTAAATAATTAATATTGACAAGCCAATAATTAATTTGACAGGCTGGTTGGTCTAGTGTTTGGAACCCCTGACTGCTGAGCCAGAGGTTTTGGGTTTCATTAGTCTCACTCGAATATTTGTGTGATGATACCACAAGCTCTGCTCAGTTTAAGAATAGGTAGCTTTGTGAGAAAGTTGTATATATATACACAACTTTATATTATATATGTAAAACTATCTGTTCAAATTATGTTCGAAATTCTAGGTTATAGGTATTAGATATCAATAACAGGCCTCAAATTCAGGGGCGTAGCTACCGCCGTATCTGCCGTATCAATTATACTGGGCCCCCGCGGTACAGGGGCCCCGACCTAGGCAAAAATTCGCAACATGTTATCCACAACCGTCTCATAGGGCAGTAAGCATCTGTAATAAAAATATGTTTCTTTTTATACGTGGCCCCTAAAGGACTTTTGATACGGGGCCCCTGTGGGACTAGCTATGCCACTGCTCAAATTATATTCTAAAATAAATATTCTACAAAACATAACAGGCATTTATTTTGTACATAATCATTCTAACAGTTAAGTATTACTTTAGTTGGATCTAACATGTTGATGCTAATGAATACTTCTAATGAGCAGACATATTACAAACAAACATAGTTCAAACATGTGCACATACTTTAAGTCTGAGCACATGTGTGGAACATAAATCAATAATAAACAATACAGTTACAATTTAGCAAACTGGTGTTTATATCATGTACAAATTGAATTGATTGGCATGTTAACATAGTAAATGAATAATGTATTTTCCCTGATGAATCATATAATATATGAGTAAAGTACAAAGTTCATACACGCTTCGTCTGGTTCAGTGTTTATGATAAGTTTTTTTTTACAATATGAAATAAATTGACTACATGTGTTCTTATCACATCATCCTGTTAGAATCAAACAGATTATTGTTTTTTTGTGAATTCTAATGTAAAAAAATATGATGACTCAGTAACTGTAACATAATGTATCACAGTCTAAACTACATTTAGTCTAATCTTTAAAAAATAGTATTTTTGATTCTTCACAAATAATACAACTAGACTTTACATCTTTAATTTGTAATGAAGGTGAAAACTATGAGCATTATAATAATACCACCAACTTAATTTATGGACTACGAAAAGTATAATAAATAATTATGCCAACAAGCAATGATTGATTATCCATATAATACAGATAAGAGTTAGATTCCTTTAAAAATTCCAATTTGTAATCACTATATGAGATAAACACAAGGAAGTGTAATGATAATAACTGTGATTGTTTCATTATGAACTATGTCCTGAATCTGCTTTGAATATTACAAGTAATTCTTAATTCAAATTGGTTTTGTATATTAGGACAGTGGGCCAAATGTATGCATTAGAAAGTGTATAGAATTGTCCATGTTGTTACTGACTGACCCCATTTCTTTTGTCTTTTGAATATCAATTAGGAGCATAGCTAGTTCTAGATTCACACAACAATTCCACTTTCAAATCAACAACAGACTGCATAATTTCACTAAGAGTATTATAAATTAAATATGTATACATACCTTTCTCACATGATCTACCAAAGGCCATACAGTGTCTACATGGTCCATCAGAGTCATGAAGCCCTGGTACAATCTCTGGCCATTTTCAGTGTCGTCCGGCTGAAAATAGGTCGCGTTGTTTTGGCACGAATCTTTCAATGCTTCGTACATCGCGTACGTTGGGGGAGCTCCATCCTGCGATCCTTCGCAGCACAGGGAAGCCTTAGCCGGCGACTCCGCAAAGGCCATTTTCGACAAACTCTCTTTTGCGAAACGCAAACCGCGTTTAAAGAACTTAATCCTCATCTGCAACGATTTTATCATAAACATCTGACGCACTTATTTGTTATGCACAGAGAAAAAAAATTATACCAATCGAAAATATAATTACAAAATAGTTCGCGGGCAAATTTTGTTATCATGTTATCATAACTATTTTATTTACTGTTTCATTCAGCGACCGATTTCAATAATAGGTAGTGAATTATTGATGGTAAATTATTATCGTTCTTTTACGATCGAGTATTGAATACGGTTTGACATGCGAAGTCTCCGTTGTGTCAATTTTTTTGAATGACACATTGACAGCTGTTTAGTGTTTTCGTTTTGTTAGGTTTCCTTCCGTTTTATTCGTGTTGGCACCTTGTAGGTTCAGACACTTAGTCGCCGGCGACTCGCCAATAATTTATTGCCCAGTCTGATATCGCTAGCAACAAACTAACATTGAAATCGTAGCATGTTAACCCAGCATAATGCAAGCTTAAACACTGGTGTTCAGTTCACTGGACATCCCTCGACTCCTCCTTCCTCCTTCTCTCCTCGACTGGTCGTCTCTCAGCCTGTCCAGGAAATTACTATAATGTAGTTTTGTCGCCATCACTTGTACTGGGAATTTAAGATTCTAAGAGAATAAGATCCACTTTTTATTATATTTGCGATTCGTGAATAGCAAGCTGACATGTGTAAACAGCGCATTTGCTTATATTATGCTCTCAGCATTTTGTAGATCGATAAGGCGAATGGCTAACACGCCGAAATATATGAACTCATCGTAACACGGTTCACGGAGAATTTCCGAAAGTGAAACGAATACAAAGGGTAACTGAAGAACATAAGATGGGTTTTAGACAGTAAAAGTCTGACAAACACTCTCGCTCCATTCTAGAGCGAGCGAAATCGTGATAATGATTAATCACATTAAAAAAAACAGACTACTGCACCTGGTACCGCCGCGCTGCGCCGCGGTATACAAGAAATTATACCTAAAAATGCTCACTTCGACGATGACGGACCACAAAAACAATCCGAAGAGTAGATAGCTGTCAAACTTTGACATCAACGGATGACAGCGTCAAAATTGTGGTCGAAAGTGTCGAAACTGTTTACGGGGAAATAAATCGGATGTATGCTTTGCCGAAAAAAAGAAATTATGAAATAAACTATAAATAAATCACTGTTAAAATGGGAGAGATATCGATGGAACTCGATTCGGTTGAAGCCGGTGAGCAGTTAATCCAAAACGAAAGCACTTCCAACGATGCCGAAAATGAAGAAACCTCAGTTGTTCAAGAAGAGACTGTGTACCAATATCCCAGTTTATTTACTAGTAAAACTCTGATAGAACTGTCAAATTCTTCTTGGTCGCGGCATAAAAGGGCTAATCAATGTGTGCAGCCTTATTTGCGTGGTTGTAAATGGTCGCCAGACGGTACTTGCTGCCTCAGTGTAGTCAATAATGATGGGATACATGTCACAGAATTATCAAGGGACCTCTACACGGGTAATGTTGCTGCAGATCGAATTATAGATGTTATGGACTCCGTCATCCACGTCAAAGAAGCTGGTTTGATTTATGACTTCTGCTGGTTCCCTCTCATGAATAGCGCAGTACCAGAGAGTTGCTGGTTAGTTGTATATAATTTACTATAACATTACTCTGTTATAATGTGTAAATGCTCACTAAATGGGCTCTTTGATAAAATGTGGTTGCGGATCAATGGAAGATGATTTCATTGGTATATCAGAAATATTGTGCAGGGGATTGATGTGCAAGTACAATTTGTTTATAATTTTGTTATATCTTTGTTTAGTTAGTGTAATTGGTTGTTAGACCATTATAATTAATTAAATTATAAATACTTTACTGTCATTTCACTTAGTTTTACCTCTCTGACTATGTTTCTGCAACAATTAATTTTATTTTCTATTTTTTCTTTAAAAATATTTTCTAACTAATTTCAGTTGGTTGACCACAAGACAGAATGCACCGATACAGATGTGGGATGCATTTGATGGCTCTCTACGATGTTCCTACAGAGGATTTGATAATGTTGATCAGATGGAACCAGCAATCTCTGTGATCTTCACAAAAGATGGCAGCAAGATCATTGCTGGCTATAAGAAGTTCATTAGAACTTTTGATGTGGACAGGTGATTAAATAATGTAATAAAATAGTATAGCTAAATAAAACAACTCAAACAAGTTTCACCCTGTTTTAAAAAATAACATTTGTTATGTCCATTAAAACTCCATACTTTGGTTTAACAACAGGAATCAACTGATAAAAACTCCAAATTAAGTACACAAATGTTTTTATAACTTTGAAGATGATTTTGATGATCCGTCACAAAACAAAGTGCACATTGTGTTGACGGTCCCCATCATGGAATACAGATTTTTACATGCATTATGTTGCTAAATTTCAAAGTGTGCATTTAGCTGTGTTGATGAAGAACTTTTACATAGCTAAAAGAGAGTTTGGGTCCCAGCTTCTCTCAATGGGTGCCTTTGGGAATCTTCACAATGAAGCACATTTGTATGGGACTATGTTCTGCTTTGTGCAGTTTGTGCTCTTACACTAATCTGTGTGCCTTTAGTTGCCCTTCAAACCCAAATATTTTCTTATTTTCTTGCTTCCTGTCCTTATTACACATGTAAAATATTATTATTTTTTTATTATTATTTTAGCAGGAAAAAAGCTTTAATAAGCTAAGCTAAGCTTTTTTCTTTTCAGACCAGGCAGAGATTTTGCAGAACATAAAATACAAAGTCCTGCTTCATGTTTTGATACTAGTGGTAATCTTCTGGCAGTGGGCTCCTGGAACACAAGTATTACTTTATACAATGTGAATGAAATGGGAGGCTACAAAAGTGTTGGGAAAATGCATGGACACGGAGGTGAGAATATGTTTTGTATGCAGTGTTTCTTTCAGATACTACTCCGAATAGCCTTACTGCCCCCCCGGGGCGTATGGAACTTAATCAAGAGCAATAGGTTGCCGATTGCTTACTTGCGCGCGTCTGCACCAGATTTACGTATATTCGCGACGAATTTCACTATTTTGATTCAGCTTATAGTATTATTTAATCATTAAAAAATTAATAATGATCAGAATTGATTTTAAATAATACTTTCTTTCGTTTATTTACTCTGCCCCCCCCAATCTCTTAACTGCTCCCCCGGAGGATTTGGCCTGAAAGAAACACTGTTAGTATGCTTTTGTAAAGTAGTTGATAAAAACTACAAAGACAATCCACTGTTGGTCCGGTGGTAACTTTTTTGTCAATGAATGGATTGTTAGAAAGATGGTATAGATATATGGCTAGAAAGTGGATAGCTGCTGAGATGTTGGTTACTTGACTGACAGTGTGATGTGATATCACAACATGACAATCAATCTTATTCTCATTTCAAATGCATTGTATAGTTGTTAAATAATGTTTATTAGTTATATGCTTAAGATGGTGACCACCAACTTGACTTGGAAGGATGAAGTGTATGCTCACGAAAACGCAGGAGTGGAGGTCTTTGCACAAAAAAAAAACGGCATGCCTCTCCATAGCATTACAGCAGTTGTTTAAAACTTTCTTTCAACCTTGGTTTCAGGAGGAGTCACGCAAGTAAAATTCGCGCCAGACGGCCTACGCCTCGTGTCAGGCGCGCGCAAGGACCACAGACTACTAGTTTGGGACATCAGATATTACCGAAGACCACTCAATATACTGTCTCGAGTAGTGGACACTAACCAAAGAATTTACTTCGACATGTCGCCATGTGGCAAGTACCTGGTGAGTGGTGGTACAGATGGTGTGCTGAGAGTATGGGATGAAGACCAAGTGCAATGGAAATCCAGTTTAGATACTTCTGAGGATCAAGGCGACAATGCTACGTATAAGGTTTGTATTAGTTTTGATACTGTTTCTTGTTTGTTTGTTGTTTCTGTTGTGAATATTTATGAGATTAAGGGAAAACCAAAGAAACAATTTCTGGTGGGGGTGAGAGATGATTGTCTAGATTCTAGACAATCATCCTTCACAGCCCAGAGCCCTTCTTTATAGACTCTAGAAAGAAGGAGACTACTGAGAGGATGACTAGCAGAGAAGTACAAGCATCGGACTGCATACATTTTTATATGGAAACTAGAATTATACAGCTACACTTGAACCATGCCACGCGACTTCGTTCTATGTGCAAAGCTTGGGCGCGAACAAGTGGGTGTCGCTTTAATGTACATAGAAATCTTCTTCTAGAAACAGTATCATTATAAAATGAATCAGCATTTATCTACACTTCTACACTAATATAATAAAGAGGTAAAGTCTCCTTTTTTGTTTGTGGGAGGTAATCTCTGGAACTACTGGTCCAATTGGAAAAATTTTAGCAACACTAGAAAGCTGCTTTACTTCTGAGTGACATAGGCTATATTTTATGTACGCGGGCGAAGCCGCTGACAAAAGCTAGTTTTAAATATTACTATACGCGCGTAACCTAATGGCGGTGATGATACTTTATTTATTTTTGTATTCACATGAAGAAAGTAGTGACTCATCGTTTCACCTCAGTTCAGTCACTCCCCTTGACCAATAAGATTGCTTAAACTAACTAGTTGAAGTAAGCTGTTCAGAGTATACAGAAGCGTCCTTTGTTAATTACAAAAAGGAATAATTTTATCTAATGATCATAAAAATAAAAGTGTAAAATCAGAGGCTTTTACCCCAGTTTAATTTTTACGCCAATATTTGCCAGTTGCACTGAGGAGTCACTATTTTCCCAACGGGAATTAAATATTCTATAGTTACTTTTTGATAAAGATAAAAATACTAAGTACCTGATTAGCATATTACTAGAAAAAACTCTGTTCTAGACACCAAGAAGTATGAAATTTTATTTTAATGATGACTTTCTTCCACAGTTCCCGCTCCACAAAGATTGCTGCAACAGCGTCTCAATACATCCTTTACGTCCCATCTTAGCAACAGGTTCTGGACAATTCCACATTCCAGATCCAATGCTCTCACCACAAAAAAAAATATCTAACAGTGTTGTTAAAAGTGTTAGTGATGTAACTCCAATGACTACAGGGGAAGTGAAATCGGAAATAGTCAACGATAGTACGACTGTTGTTAAAGAAGAAAAGGATTCAGATCATGAATCTGGTGACGAAAATGAACGATCGGTTATAGACTTTGACGATAAATGTGAAAATAGTTTAGTGTTCTGGTGGATAGGTGAAGTATCTGAATAGACTTTATAAAATTAAATTTAAATTTTTCGTGTGGTTTTCATGTCGATGATGGTATCTAGTCTTTAATTATGTTGTAAGTTTTTAACCTTCTGATATAAAAACACGCGTTTAATATTGTGTTTTATTTAAGACATTTCTGTATTTCCAAAAAATTGTCGATGCTGTTTGTTACACTGGCACTGCAAAGCAGGGACTGTAATACCGATATGATTCCTGTATCGATATCGAAATATCGATATAGGAACTGATATTTTGGTATCTCTTTATCGATACTGGTACCGATATTTTATTTCAGTTCATCAATATACGTATTTATGAGTGTCTTTATCGGTACCGGTACTGATACCAAAATAACGATATATTACCAATAAATTGTAGTGGCACCTTCCGCCCGTACCCCGGTCCCCGACACAGACGACACGACAGTCGGTGAAGTTAACGCAACAGATAACTCTGTCTCTACCTAATTCCGACCTTTATAGCAAACGCAGAGAATTATCCAGGAAATAATCGCCCCAAGATGTCTGGTTTGTATTTTCTAAAGATTTAATATTCTTTTTAACTTAATTTTTATGTTCTACCGATGTGTATGGGAATAGGAATTGTAAATAATCGTGCAAAGCGATCGGAGACCGATTTATCACAATTCAACGAATTTAAAATAAACAATACGTCAAAAATAAGATCGAGGGTAAGTAAATATTGGTAAAAATCATTAAAATTAATCATTTGTATAATATGAATTTTACCTTTCAGGCATAAAAATTGTGGTACCTAGTAGATGAGTCATCTGGGGACGATCTTTCGAGTATGGAAGAAGTTTGTATTAAAAGTTCACCAATTCGATCCCGTCATTATGACATAGATCCTAATAGTACCACTCCTGAACTTAATTCACCGGAGTCTCCAGACTTATTCGATTCTGATGAGGTAAGTTTTTATCATCATAAAAATCTAAAGCAATATTTTTATTCATTAGGTAGTGTTTGCAACTCACATAATTATCCATACTATGCGTTTATAATTGTATTAAGTATACGAATAATCTATAAGTATACACATCGTCATTTTTTAGTTTTATTCCAGCAAGAAAGCGACACTACCTATAAAAAACACAGCTTTTAATATGGAACGAACTCTGAAATCGCGAAAAAATTTAAGCTGTTTCATACATTACGGTTGAGAGGGCATTGAACTTTTATAAGGAACAGCAGATTTTTTTTTACATAATTACAGAGTTGGCTCAATTGTGATGACTCAATGTTATGAATTTTTTTTATATAACAAATAGTATTGCGGGCATCGTCGGATATTTTGTTGACATCGTTTATATGTATTGCTATACGTAGCTTAATTCTGTGGATCGCGATGTGAACTGCAGTATAAGAGGTGGATACGATGCCTGCCTTTTTTGGATGGTAAATCATTAAATAACTTCTCCCGCGGTCACGGAGTGTCAAACTTTTACTGACTAAAACCCATTCATGTTCCTTCTTTAGCCCTTGGTGTTCCGGGGCCGCGGTATCTCTTTCGAACAACCCGCAGCACCACGACGCTCGCCTGGCTTGTCGATGACTTGCTTGCTTTGCTAGCGACGTGGCCTGCGCTTTTCTCGTAGACAAAAGTTCGCTGAATTATAATGTAAATTAATTTACCTTAGTATTGGTTTTTATTTTAGGCAAATTTTAATATTGACACAACAAATAAAATATCCGTTGGGACGAACACTGATAATGTTACGGATAATATGGAATTAAATCATTTGAATATGGAGACAGTTGGAAAATGCTACACGCTGGGATTTGTCATTGGAAGAACATTGACCATGATGCCACAAGAAAAACGAGAAAAGTGCATCCACCAATTATTACATTGCTTCGACACATTCGATTTGAACCTTTAACCACTTAAAACTCACCATGAACATACTAACATCATTCATCATGTTTTAAAAAATAAAGTTTTTCTATGTGGATATATCACAAATAAAACAAATGTATAGTACAAATCAACATTTATACGAGATAAGATGAAAGCTAAGTTAAAGTACAGTATTTAGGTAGTAGTGCTATGCCAAGAGTAATATTTTATCTCTATCTAAGGGTCAACATAGATCTGTAAAAAAAAATCTCTAGCACAACATAGATGCTACTTGAAAACCAATCTTTCATTAAGTTATTTTTAGCTTTCATTAGATTCATAAATAAAGCGTTTTTCGCCAGTCTGTGTTGATCTTAAGACATAGTTAAACAATGATATTCTCTCTTTTGATTAATAAAATAAGAAATTAAGCCTTTTTAATATCTAAATAATTGTTCTGTTATTAAATTACCAATCAGAATAGTTATATACTTTAATAACGTTTTATTTTTCATAGAATTTGTATTATTTACGTAACTTTCACAACCGACTTACTCGGGTAGTAAAAATGTTTAAAAAATATGTAAATACTTAACTAATAGACCAAGATCCCAAGGCCCCAGACCTTGCTTATTTTCTTACAGACAAAACATATATGATAGGTTCACTATACACACTAATACTTACTTATTATATATTTTGTCCGTCAGAAAATAAGTAAGGTCTGGACGCCCTGAAATCTTGCTCTATAAACCTTGACATAATAGTAACTAAAACTGTTTTGTTATTTTATGTCCTTTGGCAATAATCACAGTCGATATATAATAAAAAGTAAGATTCTTAATATTATATAATAATCAGAGGTCGGTGTAGGTAGATTGATTTTCTGTACTTGCGTCAAGATATTACAACATGGACATGCTATTTTATCCATAATGTGATACTTGCTTCTGACTGGTTGGCATATCCATTTATTATCCTATACGTTAGACTTCAATAACCTTCAATCAATCTACCTACCCTGAACTCTGATCATAATATTATACAGGCTGGAAGAAACATTGAAAAGAAGATCGGTCACGTCCCATATAAAAAAAACCCAGACCCGACAGAAAAGTGACATCTCTCAATTTTCTTGTTATTATTTATATAATCATATTATATAGTTTTTATATTAGAATTCAATGGCTAACACCAAAATATGGCCTTATGTTTTTGTTCAGGCGTTACCCTAAAAAAAAAATACAAAATGTCTACTTATCTATACAATTCGTAAATGTTTGTAACTAAATGACGATAAATAGTTATGGGATGTATCCAGGAGACCTGGAGATACAGCTGAATTATATAATTTTTGAATTCCTAGTACTACAATCAACTTAGGGTACATTCACTACACGTTACAACAAAAATATATTATACTAGGAATTCAAAAATTATATAATTCAGCTGTATCTCCAGGTCATCTGGATACATCCCGTAACTATTTTATCGCCATTTATTACGAATTGTGTAGATAAATAGGCATTTTGTACTTTTTTAGTTCACAGCCTGAACAAAAACATAAGGAAATATTTTGGTGTTAGCCATTGATTTCAAATATAAAAACTATATAATATGATTATATAAATAATAACAAGAATACTGAGATATGCTACTTTTCTGTCGGGTCTGGGTTTTTTTGCCGGTTCTTCTTTAATTAGATAAAATTACGAAAATTACCATTAAATATTTATCGGTTACCAAAATTAACATTTAGTTCTTTTTAGTTTTTGTTGTGCGTCAATGTCCCTTCCACCCTGTATGGAAAGAAGTAAAAATATGTTTGATATTCATTTTAATTATTAATTACAGCATCAAAGTATGTATAGAAATATTATTTATTTTTTATTATTGTACAATTTATTGTTTCTAATAAAAATAATATCTTCAATTAAATCGCGTTTTAAATTAAAACGGTACTTCGAAACTACGAATTTTAAAGACGAAAAGAGTCTCTCAACACTGACTTGTGTGGCTGGACTGGCTAAAACAATAGATGCTAATTTATACAAGCGAGGATATTTATTTTTATTGAATTCCCAGTGTTTTAATATATTTTCAGTAGATTTGAGAAGAGGTTCTTGTAAAAACGCCGTAAATTCATCATCTATGTCTCTAAAACCATGAGAATGTGTCTCCATATTATTACTTCCCCTTCTTATAAGAGTATGTATGTCACTTTGAGCCTCTACATATTTAACACTAAGAAAGTCTTCCAGTTCAACTCTTGCATTGTCTGTATTCATGTGAGAGTCGTGAGATATAAACGTAGAATTTGTGGAGGAACAGTTTTCTTTATTACTGTCCAAATATTGCAAGTGCTGATGTAACTCCCATAACTTTATTTTTGAAGCATGTCGTTGCTCTTCAGACAGTGTTGAATTAACTCTTCCGTCGAAAAAAATAGCACATAAAAATGCGTCGTTGTTAAATAATGTTTGTTCCCGTCTTTCCATACAAGTTATTAACAAAGTGCTAAGAGTTGTGTTAACTGTTTTTAATTTAATTTTACATAATAGCCACTGCAAATAAAAGTCTCCCATTGTAAGTTGCTCGTATTGTAAATTTTTTGACAACTCTTTAGCCGGCAATAGAGAAGTCAAGTAATCTTGTAATTTATTCCAAGTAGCTTCTGTTAAAAAACAATTAGGATCATTAGCGTTGTCAATAATTTCTTTCAGATCTATTAATCTCTTTATCATGTCTACTGTCGAGTTCCACCTTGTAGGACAATCTAGGATAGCTTGATTCTTGTCAGTTTTGACAATTTCAGCCGCATATTTTTGAGTTCGCAATAGTTTAGCAATTTTTCGCGCATCACTAATGGCTTCCTTAATTTCAGTGTTGTTACAAGCTTCTAAAACGGCTAACTGCAATGTATGTGCAGCGCATCTAACAACAGCAATATTTCTTTGCTGGGTCGTATTTTCATGGAATTGCATAGTCAATGACGAAGTAAGAGTTTCTGTGAAGTGATCTTCTCTGTTAGTATCGAACTCAGAATCCGCGTCGTAATCCAAGTCAGAATCTGAGTCAATGGAGATATTTTCTACATCTTCCATATGGTTCGCACTTTGCTCATGTATGACGCCATCTTCATCGATGCTGGGATAATCTATGCTAACGCTAGCGTGAACGTGAGGAACGTCATGATTTTGAGCATTGCTTCTTTCATTCATTAACCTGCTCATTTTGAGCATATTTGCTCCGTTATCGGTGGTAAAACTATAAACGTTATCCAGACCAATCCGAAACCTTTGCAAAACAAAAAGTACCTGTTCTTTCAGGTGCTCTGAGGTATGCCTATCCAATAGTTCAATCATCGCTAAGTTTTTTAATACTATATTTCCCTGTTCTAGGTACTGGGCGTTTATTCCCATGAAGCTCCTCAATGATAATGATGCTATATCAACTTTTATGCAAATCAATTTGTCTTGAAGCTCTTTCGCCATTTCAATTCGTAACGTTCCAGCGGTTTCGATTAAACAGTCTCTAATTTTTCTAGAACCTATTTTTACATTGCAGTCGGGTATCATAGCCAAAATATTTTGAAATGCTTCGTCATCCAAAAGAGCTAAAGGACGACAGTGTATAGTTACCAGACTAGTACATTCTTTGATAAGTATTTCCGAATTATGTGACTTTTGGAAAGCTTCCTTTTGGTTTATATTGAGTGTTGACACTTCTTCAAATTCTGTTTTATGTATTTTAAGATGCTTCATAAGATTAGAGCCGCTAATACTCTGAAAATAAATCAAAATAAAAGTACCTATAATATTTATTACAGTAATTTACAGGCTGCTAGCAAAAGCTTTAAGTAAGGTGATACCCCACAATGCATTTAAAATACGTATTTATTAAAATAAAATTAACTTCACACACACTTATGATTATGACTGAAACACCCAACTGGTCCACAGTTGCACTCTATGCACACTGCGCGCCCCTTTGTATTCGGTGAAAAACCGACAAAAGTATGAAGTCGGAATATTTATTTATTAAAACTTTATGCACTAGTAACACTGTACAAAGGCGGACTTAATGCCTTAGGCATTTTCTGCCAGTCGACCTTAGGGCGGTGCAGAAACATAACATAGTAGGTGCAATTTATAAAATACAAGGTGTATTTTTGAAAGTGTACAATATTCTAGGATATGATTCTACCCATAAAAACAAACAACTTTTATTATGGCACCAACTCTGAAATCACGAAAAAAATATCAGCTGATCACTAACAAAAGTTCAATGACCCCGACCATAATGTAGAAGAATCAAATTTTTTTTTCGTGATTTCAGAGTTGGTGCCATAATAAAAGTTGTTTGTTTTTATTGGTAGAATCATATCCTAGAATATTGTACACTTTCAAAAATACACCTTGTATAGACACAACGAGAAAAAAGAATATTCAATACATAGGTACTTAGATACATACATATATACCTATGTATACATAAAAAGGTATGTTATTGGGAGAAAAAGAAAGACAAAACAAATCTAGCCAATCAATGGTGTGTTGATTCTACCAACTTCTTGCGAATGTGTTCACGAGCCATCACTTTAAAGGAAAACCTGTTGTTTGCCATCCTGACTTTCAGAGGGAGAGTATTCCAAAAAAAAACTAAAATAATAATAAAATACTGCGTGTATGAAGTCGGAATAGGTACTGCGTGTACTGTGGTATAGGTATCTCCTTTGTCATTATCGACAAATGAAATGAACGAGGAGTGTAGGTACCTATACCGCGTGTCAGATACATAAATATGTACCAGTCAACATGTTTAATTACATACCTACATTTAGGCGCTCTCCTATTGAGATCGCTCGTGCGATGCGTGCGTCCGACCAAAATAATGTTGTTTTCTTTTTTACACAGAATATTGTCAGACACCAGAAACTGTGCATCTGTGATGAAAAGAGACATGTCGAGTACCTACGCATGATCGCATCGCACCATCGTACGAGCAATCTCAATAGGACAGCGCCTTAGGTATACTATTGTCATCAAATGGGATAAATAACTACCTACATTTATAAATATCCGTAGTAGGTAATTATCTAATAAAAAGTGATCTTTCAAACTTATTTCTGAGTAGGTAGGTAGTTAGGTAAGAAAGTGCTTTTTATACCAAACTATTTCTACTAAATCTAAAAAATCATACTTACTACCAAATAGGTAAATAGCTAAGAAGTATTAAGGTAAAAAGTAGGCAGCTAAAGCACCACTACCCGTCACCACAATAAATCGAAAATGATATCAGTAGGTAGCGTCTTACTAAATAAAACCAAGAAAATAAGTAGGTAGGTACGTATAAATTACTTACATTTAAATCCTTATTGCACACCAGACATTTCGATTTTAATGTGGTCTTATTAACATTAAAGTATTTGTATACATGATTTTGCTTTTTACGCCCCATTATTTATCACGATTACGTAAATCACATTTGTCAAAACAACAGCAATAACAACAGACACGCGCGCATTCGAACAAGACGCAACTTGTCGCACTAAGTTAGGTACTTTACACTGTTACAGTGTTGCCAGTGGCAGATAGTCAAAAGTTACACGAGACAGATCAAAAAGTAACATTTTGTCAGAAAAAGTAACATTGCCTTTTTTTGTGGAAACTGACTAAATACGTAAATAATGGTTTTTTTTTTAATGAAAATAAAATACACTGCCTTTTTTTGTGGACTGGCAAAATACGTTATAATGGCATTTAATTTAAATGAAAATAAAATACGTTCCTTGACTCTTTTATTTTAACTTTAACATCCGACGCTCGCACACGTAAGCGGGATGCAGGGCCGGTTTATGCACGTCGGGGCCCCTAGGCAATGCACGTCTCGGGGCCCCCCTACCCTACTAACTTTATATACTTTGTGTCTAAAACTTTATTCATAACTAGTTTTTGTCAGCGGCTTCGCCCGCGTACATAAAATATAGCCTATGTCACTTAGGAGTAAAGCAGCTTTCTATTATTGCTGAAATTTCTCCAATCGGACCAGTAGTTCCAGAGATTACCTCCTACAAACAAAAAAACTAACTTTACCTCTTTATTATATTAGTGTAGATTACGCTTTTTTAATATATAGGTATGTATATAGTTTGGCAAATGGCTAGTTAAATGTCATGTCATCGAAATTTCAAATTATTCTTTTTACTGTTTATGAAACATGGACTATTTTTTTCCTGAAGCGCGGGGCCCCTAAACCTGGCGGGGCCCCTAGGCAGTTGCCTACATTGCCTTATGGATAAAACGGCCCTGGCGGGATGAAAGATTGAGAAATACACACGAGTGAATGAATAAGTAGATTTGACAAACAATCGTATTGGTTGGTCAGTCCAGGGACAGTCTGTCCAACAACGCCATGTTGTTTATGTTTACTATCAAGCGTGCCAACATGACTTAAAATTATATTCATAAGTGCGTTCCGATACACGATTTTGTTCGAAATTCTCAAAACTAATATAAAAGTAACATTGCGTGTGGTGTAACATGGAAGTAACATTGGAGGGCCAAAAGTAACGTAAAATGTTACAAAAGTAACATTCTGGCAACGCTGCACTGTTACACAGGCAGGGTCTGATCTATTCGATACAATGTTGCCGCTCGGCGAGGCGGCTGTGTGAGTGAGAGCAACTAAGGTCGCGTCATCGTTCTCCCTCTCGCGCGATATCGATATAGAATAACGATATAGTTATCGATAACTTAATAGCAGTATTTAATAAATTCGATATGGATATCGATATTAACATAAAATATCAGTTGCAATAATGATATCTTCTTGAAAATATCGGTATTTTTCATTTATCGATATCGGTCCCTGCTGCAAAGTACTTTAGTTGTCAAATTCAAATCAAATTCAAAGCATTTATTTCAAATAAACCTTTACAGGCACTTTTGAAATGTCATAAAGTCGGTCTGTCAGGAAAAAAAGACTCTAATTGCACATTCCAAAAAGTAGGTCTCAATGGAGAAGAATGTGCAAGAAACTCCATGGACACTCTTTTTAATCATGTTGTGTTTTACAGATATAGGTTACATATTTTTGTCGCTACTATGATGTGAGAACAATGCAACTAAAATAATAAAAAAAGTACATGATCTAAACAAATTAAAATAAACCACTGGCAGCTAAGAGATGACCAGTCCCAACTGACAGCGCCCGTTCACGGACATGATGCGTGTATCAGAACCACTCAGCTCAACCATTATAAAGGGAACCGAATGATCCAACACACGCGCCACCATCAGCGAGACCTTTGAGTGAGCATGACAAACTCTCTACTGCCATGGTCATTTACGTCAAACAAGTTAAATATTAACTTTAAACCATAAATGACTCCATGGTACTCCAAGTTTGTAAACGTGAGTATTTACAAACATGGAAAAAAAAATGCTTCTACATTATACAACACTATAATAATGTCAAAATTTAAGATTAAAAAAAATAACAATCAATTCGTAGGTACTAGTGGTAGTGGAGCTGGACCAGCAATGAGCCAAGCATTTTTATCTTGTATATAATCCTCTAACTTATAATATGCTTGTCTACATAGTGTGTGTTTAACACAAGATTTAAATTTCATTTCATTGAGTTCTAATATGACTACGGTTTTGTACGTGGCATTAATGACGGGGCGAAAAACTTCCTTACAACTCAGCCGCTGAGACCCCAGCTTCGACTACCAGCTACGGCAGACGTGAGCTTGCGGACAACGAGCTGTGAATAGCTGTCCGGCCGTCTAGTAATCGATTGGACTGAGCCTAAGTCGTCGACAGCGATAGTGATCTACGCGCTCCTCAAATATGTGTCAACATACCGTAAGGGTCCAGCAGGATCGATAGACGCCCGCTAGAGCCACAGGGATTTTCTGAAAAGGTAAACCGAAGGCTTAGAACGTAATGGGCAACTGAAAGTCACAGGTGTGATTTTAGTCAGTTAATATCTAACACGCCCTCCCCTCCACCCAGAGTGAGAAAAGTAATTGATTTACCAAAAAAAAAAACTAGAATCAATGCACATCCTTAGATGCGGATACAAAGTATTAGCGCACTAATCAATGGTTGTGTCATAAGCATTTGATTGCATTAAACCTTGAGACGTCAAGGTTTAATGAATGCGTCATTGTGTTGGGTTTCAAAACGTAGTTCTTGAAAGAACGTAAGTAGGTACAATGTCTTGATATTTTGTGCAAAATCTAACTTTTGTTCAAATAATTACAACACAGTAGGTGTTCCCAAAGGTTCAATACTTGGTCCATTCCTATTATGGTTGGAAACTCAAGGGAACGCATCTTGTCTATCTATACTCTCATTATACTTAAAACAAACTGATATGATACATTTCTAAGCTAGCCTAATAGAAAGTTGATTAAATCTTAAGCTTATCGGCAAAATATGTGAAGTGGGTACATATGTGCTTAAAAGTATTGGATTTCGTCTTTAATAATTTGTAATTGCTTATACATAGCAGGTGCAGCAGTGTTTCTAAATATCTATCGTATTTCAGTGGATTATGTAGGTTTCCTTATAGCCTTACCTTTACTTGCTTGCCTGCCTGCGTGCCTGCCTGTGGGACCGCGACCCGGACAGGTTAGGTTAGAAAGGGATGGTGGGGTCTAGTGAGCTATTTACATAATTAAGTAGGTAAAAAAAAATGTTAGAACTTTGGCTTCTTATAGGTAAATTTAACTATAACAAAAAAAAGTTCCCTCAACAAGTCAGTCTTATTCTTATAAAGAAATAGTAACAATCACATTATACGCAAACAATTCGGCTAGGGCGCTACTTGTGAACAAAGCTTAATTTGCGCGGAGAGAACAAAGGTTCCTTTATTGATAACGGGGTGTTGAAGTTAACTACTGATACCCTTAAATAAAAGGTACTCTTTGATATTCAACCCAGCAACACTCCGTGTTCATTTTAAAGATTGCCTGAGTTTTAGGTCCCTAAATAGTAAAATGATTACCCGTTTTACTGCTAAGCGTGAGCGAAACAATCGGAAATATTTAACAACTCTTTTCAAAAAGATGTTATCATTTGATTTAGGCCTACGTTCCAATTTAGTTTATGAGTTATTTGCTCATTTCGGTATTCGCATTGTTGGGCTTATTGGTTTAGTTCTGCCTAGGGAATGGAAGTTTCTAAGGCTTTTTAATGACTTTTGAAGCCGTTATGTTCAATATTTGACAAATATTTTATTTTAAATGAAACAATAAATTATCGCCCACACCACAGGTGTTGCGAGAAAGCGAAAATTGTCTCTCTGATATTACGGCTATTTATTACTGTTTTGGAATCAGGCCCTTGCATTATTTTCAGAAATGTGGAAACCGGGCCAATCGAGTTTTTTTGTACAGTATTTGATTAGTTATTTTATCACGAGGGGCTCTTTCTCAGGCTTTGATTAACGATAGGTTGCTTTTGATTTTAAATAGACGCTTTATTTATATATTTAAAGATTAATAAAAACATACAAAATGTCAACAAGATATCATTACTTATAATTTTATAGCTTCCTGCGGGTGTTATTTTTTTTTTAATTTTGTCTTTTCTCTACTATAATTTTCTTGACACAAACGCATATAGGTACCTAATCCCCATGAATCAGTTTATTGTTAAATACTTACCGCATGAAAATCTGGTCAGTAATTATTGAGTTTATTGCAAACATACGAATATAGGCGGTGGGTGACTTGTAGTGTTGCTATAAGCAGAGTACGAAACGTTCTTTGTTTTTGCAGATTATTTATTTATACTTTATTGTACACCGCATTATTTACAAATATAGGACTAACATTATTAAAAATAAGGGAGAAAAAGAAAAAAGTACAATTTCTTTGTTGTTCTGAGTCTACAAGGAGGGTGTTCTAAGATGTCATTCACCAGGTGACAGCACTGAGGTCAGATCCAGGCACCTGTCAAAACGCTTATGTTACTGACATTAGCTAGACATCAACGTCAAACGTTAGACGTCAACGTCATATATAAGTTTTCAAAGTAAGAGACCTGACGGCCTTCCTTCACCAATTTTAAAACTTTGGTGCCTAGTGTTTGAGCATACTATACATCTAAAGGTAACGCATTCCACAACCGAGCAGCTTGAATCGTAAAAAAATTGTCAACAAAGTGGAATGCGCGCGAATACTTAATTTTAGGTTTTTCGATGATATTCATAGGCTGATATTTATAGATATAAGGTTTCTTGTGTACAAAAAAGAATAAATTTATAATCTAGCTATCCTATAATGTTCACTAATTACGACAAAAAGAAAGAATGACTAGTATTAAGAACAACCATAAGAGGATATGCCCTAATCACCACATTAATCATATGATATTGTTATTAGGATACTGATATTACGAAATACTGCGTGGTCATCTCCGGCTAATCTTGATAATCCTAGGATATCAATTTTATTCATGCCCGGCCCAAGATCAACGTCCCACAATAATTATAATAATGTGAGACGAGAGTGAGTCATCATCATCATCATTTCAGCCGAAAGACGTCCACTGCTGGACATAGGCCTCCCCCAAGCGCCGCCACAAAGACCGGTCCTGTGCGTCTTGCATCCATCGGCTTCCAGCAACCCTGGCCAGGTCATCGGTCCACCTTGTGGGAGGCCTTCCAACGCTACGTCTTCCGGTACGCGGTCGCCACTCCAGAACCTTTCGGCCCCAGCGGCCATCCGTTCTGCGTGCAATGTGCCTTGCCCATTGCCACTTAAGTTTGGCGATTCTTTTCGCTATGCCGGCAACCTTGGTTCTCTTGCGGATGATATCCTCATTACTGATTTTATCACGCAAGGATACTCCGAGCATAGCCCTTTCCATTGCCCTTTGAGTGACCTTGAGTCTTTTTATAAGGCCCATTGTAAGCGACCACGTTTCAGAGCCATACGTCATCACTGGCAACACGCACTGATTATAGACTTTCGTCTTGAGGCAATGCGGTATATTAGACGAGAAGACACCGCGTAGCTTCCCAAACGCTGCCCAGCCGAGTCGGATTCGACGACGAGAGTGAGTAGGTAGATGTTATTTATAGTATCCTTAATCACTCATCATACCCATAATCATTACATAGTATAAAACAAAGTCGCTTAATCCCTATGTATGCTTAAAACTTTAAAACTACGCAACGGATTTTGATGCGGCTTTTTTTAATAGATAGAGTGATGCAAGAGGAAGGTTTATATGTATAATACATGCATAATATACTTAATATTAGTATTGCCCCCGTGCGAAGCTGGGGCGGGTCGCTAATACCTATATACGAGTATATATAGGAAATGCAACTATAAAGTCAATAATTTAGAAATTAAATTCATGGGTCATAAATGCAGACTGCTTATTTGATCATGACTTAGTTGCTGAATTACTACCTACCTACTGACACGATTGGCTTTGGTAACAGTGGTAGTCAATTCTTGAGTATGTATAGGTACAACCTGCAACGATTATTGTCAAAAAATTAGCATTTATGAGCTGTTTATTATCCCTTTTATGTTTGTAGGTACCTATTATATTTTCTGAGATTTTGTGATTAATCGGTAAGTGGTATTTCGCTTTTATACATAAACTAGCTTTTGCCCGCGGCTTCGCTTCTGTCAACTGATTACTCTACTAGGTACACTCTACCCTACTTAACCTAACTTAGAACCTTTTCCTGATAATAACAAACACACAAAAAAAAAATAAGTAGCGAAATCGGTTCAGCTGTTCTCGAGATTTGTTATATTATAGATATAGCTTGGTTAACTGAGCATATTTTCAACATTTAAAAATACACTTCTCATCAAAAAAATCGAAACACCTTGCAAGTTTACGTTTTGTCAGGATTATCAGAAAAATGTGTACATTTAGGAATAAATGTTAAATGTCGTTTAATAGTGAGTAATATGAGCTTATCAAATCTTAATGTTAATGTTCTAAATTTAAATGAATTTTTCATAGGTTTCGTATTTTGTTAAATGAGTCATTTTTATTCCGTATGGAGTATAAAGGAAATGGATAAAACAACACACGTAAATGAAAAAAAAAAGCTAAAAAACGTTTATTTAATAACTTGTATTCCCTCCCCGAGCTCTAATTAGAATTACTGCTTCCATACGGTTCTTCATCGATCGGATGAGAGTCACGATCACATGCTGTGGTATATTGTCCCATTCCTCTTGGATTGCATCTTGCAGCTGGCTAAGTGTTTCTGGGGCAGGATCTCTTGCTCGAATTCGTCTCTTTAATTCATCCCATAGATGTTCAATGGGATTCATGTCCGGGCTTCTTGCTGGCCATTCCATAATAGAGATATCGACTTCGTTAAGATAATCTCGTACGACGCCCGCGGTGTGAGCCCTAGCATTGTCGTGCATGAATATGAAGCCGTTGCCAATAAAATGTGCATAGGGCATCACATGAGGCTCGAGACACTCTTCGACGTACCGATGACAGTTTAGTGCAGGCAGACGTGGCCCAGACACGAAAGCAAGCTCTGTCTTACCGTCGGCGCTGATTCCTCCCCAAACCGTCCACGAACCGCCACCATAGCTGACCTTTTCTTCAATGCAGCATTGTGCATAGCGTTCTCCGTCTCTTCTGTAGACCTTGTTCCTTCCGTCGTTACCATACAGCATAATTTTACACTCATCAGAAAAGAGAACTTTGCTCCACTGTAGGTATGACCAATTTAGGTGCTCACGTGCAAAGTTAAGGCGCACTCTTCGATGGTCTGCAGTTAATTTCGGCCCATTTGCTGGCTTATGCGGTACCAGTCCACGATCCTTCAACCTTCTTCTAATTGTAGAGTCACTTACAGCCACCCTTCGTACAACACGAAGCCGCTGCTGCAGTTGAAAAGCGTTAAGGCGTCGATTTCTTAAAGAAGTTGTTACAATAAATCGATCATCTCGCTCAGAAGTGACCCGATTCCTGCCAGATCCTGAACGGCGCGTGAACAAACCAGTCTCCCGATAACGTTTATAGACTCTATGAACAGATGACAGGCTTAGATGCAGTCTTGCAGCCACAACACGCTGACTAAGGCCAGAATCCAGCAATGCCACAACTTGGGCGGCTTCTGTGGGCGAAGTATCCATACGTTTTAGAAAAAAAACCTTTTTTCAGACGTCCCAAAGTCACAGTATTGAAATAAAAAACAAAAAGTTTAAGGATAGGCGCCAATTTTTAGTTTTTAAACGCTAAATGTACTCCAACCCTAAACACACATTTGTCTCAAAACAGTGATTCATTTCGTTTATAAGATAAACAAATGAAACTCTAATTTTGAATTTTGAATTTTCGCTTATTACTGTAATGGCCAAACTGCCAGCTATAATATATGTATTTTTTTTCATCGTATGAATTCTTTTTTGTGTTAAATTCGGACAGAAACAATGAAAACGGAAGTGTTTCGATTTTTTTGATGAGAAGTGTAGTTTGCTGTGTGAGACTCCCATTTCATTGTTCACACATCAAATAGTTTGTTCAACTATACAATTAACCATAACTACACTCTCAAGTTTGAGCGAGGTCTCTAAGTACAATCCGTTCCAAATGAGAATAGGATCGATTGCAATCTTGTGACGTCACGTCGAACTGTCAAATCGAAGAAATTAGGTAGAGTGAACAAAAAAAGACATTGTAAAAAAAATATTTACTTACGAATCGTGAACAAAAAAGGTTTAATCAGAATACAGTTTTTCAATTTTGTGTGTCTCTGTTTCACTGTGTGATGTGTCTGAGTTGTGGTAAATAGAAGAAAAGGGCGAAATGTTTCTAACAATGCAAATAAGAAAGAAAATAGTTTCTCTTGTAAACTATTTACTTATGACTTAAAACAATATATTTGGTTAATTTATATTAAACCATAACGTTTTTACTTCACCTAGAATTAACTAAGATTTAATAATAAAAAGCAAAAAAAAACCATTTTATTGATACGCAAATAAGATTTTTTTGCAAACCGTACTTTTCACTCAAAATTTGACAGATCGAGGTTATTGACTTTCCTATTCTTATTTGGAACGCATAATATATGTAGGCAGTCAAAATGTCAACGATGACAGCCCCAAGATACGACGTTATTTTAAGATAACCTTGCCTTAGGCCTTTAAGCTGAGACGTGCTACGTACTATAAAGATACCTTGGTAACCATCTCGTAAGAATCACGTACCGTGCCTAATTAGTATTGAGACATTAGGGTTCCGGAGCAAAATTGTGAAAAAGGAATCTTCATAATGTGACGACATATATAAATATATCTATCTGTCTGTTACAGCAGTATTTTTCTTTGCCGAAACCTACGTAGTGTTTGCGGTAATTTTTGGTGTTCGTTAACGTGGCCGTAGAAGGCGCAAAACAAATGAAGGAACATGGATGGATTTTAATTGGTAAAGGACGAAGTTATTTGAAGATTTTCCAAAACAAAAAAATAAAGGCACTCACATCTTTGTAAAATAGGATTTTTGCACATAGGCAAGCAGCCAAACACTGCAATCATTTTCTCAAAAGGAACCTTAAGAAAATGTATTGTGTACCTAAATATTTTTATAAGAAGGCAAACGAAAATATACGAGTATATTAGGTTTATACGTACATACTTAAAAGCCGCAAAATAAATAGGTTAATAAAAAAACAAAACAAAAGACATACACTGTCTTGTGAATTGTGTTGTTAGGTAATTAAAAAACAAAAAACACACATGGTTGCGGCTAATTCGTTTTAGTATAAGCACCAAATACAATTGTTATCAATAGGAACTGAGGTTGTGAAGTGACGGACATAAAACAGTTTTTGTAGTAAGTATAACTTTAATAAAAAAAGTGTTTTAACTTCTCCTGTAAAATTTGTATGAAAATCTTTCTTTAAGACAAAGGTATTTTAAGGAAAATTTTCCTTTTTCTTAACGAGAGTATTATAAATGAGACTAATAGGTACTGATTAATAATAGCATAATTAATAAGCACCTATTTCTCTCAGTTATGGCTTAGTAACGAGGGGTTTTTTTTTTTTTTTTTTTTTTTTTTTTTTATGGTAGGTGAAAATCATCCAATGACGAAACCCGCTCTTGGGCGGAGCGGGAGACCAGTGTCAGACTCTTACTGACTAAAAAACCTACCCCGTACCTTCCTTGCCTTATTTCTGGAGTCGAGGTTACAATTTTCACTTACCCTCTAGGCTCCAGGAGGCTTCGACCCTGAAGGGCCCCTGCAGTTTGCTGACAACTCCTTGAGGCGCGCGGGAACGGTGCGCGCCGTTGACGACTTGGACTCGGTCTTACCAGACGATCGGACGGCGAGCTACCCATTGCTCACCGTCCGCGAGCCAGTGTCTACGGTGGCCGGATATCGGCAGGATCGCGGCGGCGACGGCTACGGCGAGTACGCCGTTGCCTTTGCCTTATGCGGTCGGCCTCCTCCTTTACGAGCATTACTGCTTCGCAGAAGGAGGCGACCGCCTGCCATTCCTCTTCGCTGCGGACCATGGCCTGGACCAGGGCCCGGCGCGAGAGGTCGCCGCCGTAGTAACGAGGGGTAGTATCGACTGGTGTTATTAGCTAATGGAATATTTAAATAATGTCTATCCTTTGCGGCTTTGCTGATGGCGAATCTGCAATTCCGCCCCAAAAACCATGGTAATTTGTGATATAATGACTAATAAGTGATAAGACGAGTTATCAAATGCCTGAGAAGCTTTTAAAGATATTATAAGGTACCTACTTTTCAAGTATCTACTAAGAAGAGTCGAAACCAACTAGGGCCAAGGGTTCGTGTCTGAAAGGAAGGCTCTAGCCCTGGTATAAATGGCGACGTAGGAACGGGGTAGGTTCTTTAGTCAGTAAGAGTCTGGATTTGTCATTGGATGATTTTTACCTACCATAAAAAAAACATTCAATATCTGTATGCAAAAATAATAAAGTAAAATGGTTTTTAACCGACTTCAAAAAAAGGAGGAGGTTCTCAATTCGATTGTATTTTTTTTTTTTTTTTTTTTTTTTTTTTTTATGTTTGTTACCTCAGAACTCCGTTGTTTATGGATGGATTTGCAAATTTTTTTTTGTACTTGAAAGGATATGCTTCCAGATTGGTCCCATTTTTTTCAAAATCGAGTTTTGATGATGGGATCCATGAGAAATCGAGGGAACTCCTCAAATATTATAGGCAACTATATAGTTTTTTTTATATTTTCATCGAGAACTCAAGCATTTACAGTTAAAAAGTAACATTTGATGAGGTGGAACTGGTGAAGAAGATCAGAAAATGGCTAACGAAACTTGATACTCGCATAGATATCACAATCAAGGTAGTTAAGCAACTATGAAAATGCACTATAAACCAATGATCTTAAAAAATGATGTTGAAAAAGTTATCATCGAACTGATCTGATGATGATGAGCTGGAAGGTAGGCACTGGAACTGCGTAACTAATTAATATATCCTAGCCGTGTTTGGGCTTGTTAGAATTGTCATAAGATGCACTTTGGCTGTAAGGTACTATTGAACTGATGTGATGATGAAGCTGGAAGGTGGAAGGTCGGCTTGGGAACTTCAAAATAAAATAATGTATCCTACCATTGTTTGAGCTTATTAGAGCTGTCATGGGCAATGCTGTCAAGAGCAATGGAAAGGGCTATGCTCGAGTTTCCTTGCGTGTTCGAAACAGAAATGAAGAAATGCGCAGGAGAACCAGGGTCACCGACATAGCCCGAAGAATTGCCAAACTTAAGTGGCAGTGGGCAGGGCACATTGCTCGTAGAACAGATGGCCGATGGGGCCGAAAGGTTCTAGAGTGGCGACCGCGCACCAAAAGACGCAGCTTTGGAAGGCCTCCCACAAGGTGGACCGACGGCCTGGTGAGAATCACGGGAACGCGATGGATGCGAGTCGCACAGAATCGGTCGTTATGGCGACGCTTGGGGGAGGTCCATGTCCAACAGTGGACGTTTTCTGGCTGAAATGATGATAATTTAGAGAGCTGTCATAAGATGTACTCATGAGATGAATCATAAGTATTTCATGCATCATATCATCTCTCCACGAGATCAAAACGATTACACTGTAACAATGTACCTTTAATATGTATTCCTACTTTTATGACATTGGTAACTTTTTCAAAAGAAATGTAGGAACGATATTGACTTCGTTGCCATAACACATTATAATGAAAAACACTAAACGGCTACAAATAAAAAAAATTTTTACAAAAAAAAAACCGCCTTCAAAAAAAGACAAACGATAAAAGTTCCTACACTAAAAAGTTGAAAATAAAAAATTGAATTACTGTAAAGAAACTTAATTTATAGGTAAAGTTATTTGACATTAATACTTTGCAAATATTCAAAATTTATTACTTCTTTTTGGAGTCGGTGCCAGTGAAGGCAAGGAATTACGAATGGGCAACAATCCCTTGAAAAAACTACCTCTAACTTAACTATAAAACTACTTAGTACCTATTTGCATACTCAAATATTATAATACTTAATTAAGACGTAAATACATATTAGACTTCTCTAAAAAAATCATCCGATTTGCACATTTTTTTTAAATAAAAAATATATACTTACAAAAACCTTCTGCCACATTTTAAGTACATTGAAAATGTTTAAGCATTATGTACGAAAAATGGCACCGAATATTAAAAAGCTACCTAACATTAAGTTTCAACAATAAAAATGATGGCACCGACTCCAAAAAGAAGTAATAAATTTTGAATATTTGCAAAGTATTAATGTCAAATAACTTTACCTATAAATTAAGTTTCTTTACAGTAATTCAATTTTTTATTTTCAACTTTTTAGTGTAGGAACTTTTATCGTTTGTCTTTTTTTGAAGGCGGTTTTTTTTTTGTAAAATTTTTTTTATTGTTTAAACGCGATAATCTCTAAGACTATCAGTAGTGGGTATTATAATTTAGGTGTTTTCAAGGCTAGAGTGAACTCCCTTAATAAACTAGTGCGCCTCATCATCAATAATTGCATCACTGCTTACCATCCGGTGGGATCGTAGTCAAGTCTAGTTTATATGCAATAAAAAGTACATTGAGACACACAAGCAGAGAAAATTTATTATTCAAATTTATCAGGCGGAATTCTTATGGTGGTGTTACAACCGGACTGGGAGCAGTTAATTTCTACGTGTATCAGGTTGTGTGGAGGTTGAAGTACGGGCGTGGGGGTCGCTTAAAGCCCAGCTTGATCCGATAAATGTAATAAAATTGCGGCTCTGATATTCCCTGCCGTTCTGCTCTAGAGCGGTAGAATTCAATAGATTATAATTATACGCTTCAAAAAAAAAAAAAATACAAAATTAGCGTTTCACGTCTGGTTTCGTAGCTCGCCCGTAGGCGATGGCTATCGCGTAGCCGTAGCGGAGCAAATAAGTCGGCGTAGACAGCTACAGTGCTACGACGTAGCCTTCCGTAGCAAACATATTACTGCACCGAAGGCTAACTTGATAAGGCACGGAGAATGGATGAGTGTTTCTGTGTTACTACATAACTGCAATTTACATACTCAAGAAAACCTTGAGCTGCGCTGTGGCTCTTTTAATGATGTCTAAGTTTGTTTACCTGACTACCCTAGAAAAAGTGCAATTATTGTTAGGCTAAAAAGTTTATTGATTCGCGCATCCTTACTTTCGTTGTGTATTGTCATCCCCGCACTTGCGTCTTGCTTGCGTCTTTGACAATCTGTGTCATACTTTTAAAGAGTTTGGAGTTATAATTAATTGATTTGTGTTTAATTTAAAATATTTCTATATTTATTACTACCTATATCTAAGACAAGCTAAGTAGCTTACAACAGTTTAATGGATTTTAACAAATGAAATAATTTCAAGGCTAGACTGACTAGTTTCTTAATAAACTGGTGTGCCTCATTATTAACGATTTCTTCACTGCTTACGTCAGGTGGGATCGTAGTCAAGCAATATTTTACATAAAAAAAATATTTTTCTACTTCGATTTTGAAAAAAGAATGATGTTACTTTTTTATTGGCTGTGTGTATTTTTTTTTGTGATGTATTCTCTGAATGTGCAATATAACATTCCAAAGATAAGATAAAAAATAAAACAAAAAGTGTAAGTAGGCGAAAAAACAAAACGTTCTAAACAGGATAACTTCAAGTAATCGTTTCAAGTGTCGATCACTGGAGCTATTTTATAATTTTAGGTTTAATGCCACTAACTGCTTCAAACTACTTGAAAAGCGATATTGTTTGAAGTGGTCTTGAGCGGTGGGTAGATGGAGTGGAGTGGTTACTAGGATTTCTTGATACTTGAATTTTTTTTTAATCCAGTTCACTTGAAGGAAATTCTTTTTTGCATCCTTTAGACCTTTTAAATGTTTTCTATGTTGTGACAGTATTGTGTTGGTACAAGGAAGCTGCGCAAATAAATGTCTCAACTTTACTGCCGCAGAGTGATGTTTTGTTTGGTCAGCTATACTGGTTATTTATTGCCCTTATACGGTACAGTGTCCAAGTTTCTGTGGTCGCGGTCGGTCAGCTAGATTGAATTAATAGTTTGTGTTTTGACTTTTAGTTGTTGTTTTATTGTGACTTATTTTCTGCTTGTAATGTGGAAAAACGTAATTTATTTTGAAGCACAGTAACTTCAACTCTTGAGGCCCAAACAAACGCCGGCGTTTGCACACCTATTGTCTTTCTATTATGTTTCTAACCAGCGACCCGCCCCAGCTTCGCACGGGAGCAATGGTAATATTAAAAATATTACGCATGTAATATGCATATAAACCTTTCTCTTGAATCACTCTATCTATTAAAAAAACCCCATCAAAATCTGTTGCGTAGTTTTAAAGATTTAAGCATACATAGGGACAGTGAGAAGCGACTTTGTTTTATACAATGTAATGATTACGGTATTCGACAGATTAATTAATGGCCTTTGTGGTAGAGACATCACAATTTTGCCAATGACACGTGCGAACTATTAATAAAGTCAAATATCAAACGCTGGAGAGTATTTAGCGTGATGAAGCATAGTAGGAATGTTTGTGGAAGCACTGATAAATAAATGATAAGTGATATTTATTTTTACAAATAGGTTTTTCACAACACTTTTACACGTCATTTTTTTTTGTCAGTTTAAACTAGATGAGTCCGATATTTCCTAGCTGACTACCCTGAGAAGAAACACCGAAACAAACTCAGGGGTCAAAGTCTCCCTTTTAAAGTCCATACAGCAAACATGTAATAGTCAAATCATATGAAAACAATGCAGATTAGTGTCTGAGATGGTCTTTTGAGGAAAGAACCATACAGATTTGAGTGGACCTGTCCAGTCAGTGCAAGCATTTGTCATAATTCGTATAGCTCAACTTAGGACAACTAAGGAGCTCAACGATTTGACGATCAATGCCAAAGAAAGGACATTTGGGTAGGCCGCAGAAATACTCAAATTGCCAGACATGCTTCTACTGACGTCTAGTAATAATGTGACTGACATGAACGTAGGTACTTACGGTAGGTACGTAACTTTTACACGGGTCCGAGGGTCCAAAAATGAACACTGCTAAATTAGTTTTAACGCGGGTTTTTTGCAGAAAAAAGCAAAATTTTAGACGGCGATGTCAATCATTTAGAAATTATATATATGACACATATGTAATAAAGGCGACAGTTTGTGAGTGTATGTGTTTGTTGCTACTTCACGCTCGAAATTATATAATATATTATATTATAAACGCTGTATTTCGCTGACACTTGATATATTGATAGACCATATCCTACTATACCGACGCATCGTCTGGTAACAGTCCGGACCGAGCCCAAGTTGTCGACGGCGCGCACTGTTCCCGCACGCCTCAAGGAGTTGTTCGCAAACTGAAGGGGCCCGGTCGAAGCCTCCTGGGGACAAGGGTTGATGCGATAGCGTTAAAACAGAGCTTTGGAACTAAAGCAAGGAAGGAACTGGGTAGGTTGTTTAGTCAGTAAGAGTCTGACACTGTTTTCCGCTCCGCCCAAGGGCGAGATTCATCATTCAATGATTTTTACCTACCATAAAAAAACCATACCGACGCTTCCGAGGGCGGTTACACGACAGCGCAACACGACGTGTATAATTATGTAGTTAATTAAGTTTAGACGGGATTTGGACTCCAAAAACCCCCCTTGATTACGCCCATGGTGAGTGAGAAGAAAAACCTCTTGTAAATCTCCTGAAGATTGACTTGTATCACCTGATAAGATCTGGAACACGTAAAGATAAGACGTAACCCCCTGTACTGTTCCACAGTAAGAAAGTATCGCGATTAACTACTAAGCTAAGCTGTTCAGTCAAGTTAGATAGGTATCGAGCGACACGTTGTGGCTAATAGGCGCCTTGGTTTTCACATTATTTTTATGGTATAAGTATACCATTAAAATAACCAAAAAGGTTCTTCTGAAAAAAACAACTTTTTATCTTTGGACGTGTAGGAGGGATCGAGGACTGGAACAATTTTTCTGCTTCGGTCTTCCCGTTCGATTATTATTTTGAAGGCTAAAGTGAATAGGCTCTTTAAACTAGTGAGCCTCACCATCAATAATTGCATCACTGCTTACTATCAGCGGGGATCGCGGTCAAGCACTCATCATCATCATCAGCCTTTTCAATGTTCCCACTTCTGGGACACAGGCCTCCTCTCTAGAAGAGGGAATGGGCCATAAAATCCTTCGCCGTTTTGAGAGCACTGATGATGAAAAAAATAACACAAAGTAATGCGCCTGGCTGGGTTTGAACCCGCGACCTGCAATTCGTATATCTCTCTCTCTCTCGGGGCCGATACCACTCGGTCATCCCTGCTCTACACTGCACTGGTCAAGCACTAGTTTATATTAATTTAAAAAATCTTCTAGGTGGTTTTTTACCATTTCTTTTTCATGCAATACCTAACTACTCTATCGTAGGTAATGTATATTTGTTTATATTCACGTGACCACTCTAAGCTTTAGGTACAAGGTAAGCGAAATAACATATCTGTCGTTTCCCGCGTTGCGGTGTTATCGCTTTCGCATCGCACTATATATTATTCATAGTCTTGCAGTGTTCTCGGATTTTACAGTACATTTTTATTTGTGTCTTGGTTTAGCATATTTTCGTGCTTGTTTTCATAAATAGGGTATCTTGTTTCGAAGGATATTTTGTTTGGCGTCTATTCGTGAAAGGCTACAATGGTCAGTTCGAATTTTTCGTGCGATTTCGGCTAATACTACATTACCTACAAAAATCATATTGAACAGGTCCACTAAAATCTGTATCCAAATTATTTTCTACAAAAATTATTTACTATAAAATATACCTCATAAACATTAGGTAGAGACTTCAAAGAGTTTTTGACCTCTGAATTTGTTTCGGTGTTGTTTGTCAGAGCTAGGAATATAGTAAACATCTGCTATATCTATTTTAAATTGACAGAAAAGATCGAAATTTATTTTTGTAATATAGGTTCGCGTTTGGCCACTATGATAGTAAGCGTTATGTGGAACGTTTTCTTTGAAGTAACCTATTCTTGACTTAAAGACCTGAACGTTGTAGTTATCAGGAAATACATACTCCGCTAGGGTAATCCACTCCTTGGCTGCGCTACGCACAATAAATGAGTTCCTATAATGCTTTGTATTAATGAGTTGGATGTCTCTCTTTCCATGTACCGGAGGCTTAACGCTGTACATTGACCGTCATAAGTTCTATTACCAATTAAAATTCTGTATGTCTTCACATTTACAAACATCTTCTAAACCTACTTCAAAATGTGTTCTATTTGACTGACTATGTACTCGTACCTATCTATATCTTCCTTTCCTAATGGAATATCATCCATTATAATTTATAATAAATGGATTCTCTCGGAGTACCCTCCACAGTTTAATGAGATCTGATTTGTTGAGGTTACCCTTGAAACCATCTGTTTAAATTTCATTAAAATATAGCCATAAAAGGTTTTTGTACGTGATAGGGAAGTCAAATCTCATATTTTAAAGGAATTTTCGCACTAGCGTTCGCTGTCAAAATCGCTATAATTTTCCTATACTAAAAAGTTATCAAAACTTTTTGATGTTGATCGTTGTTGAGTTGATGTAGCAACTTGAGTGCGAATACATTCGCGAAGGATTTACAGTGTATATTTTACTTCTAATTAAAAGAGAGAAAAATAATAAATACAAAAAGTTTCTAATAAACTAAGTAAGCCACGAGGTAAAATTAGTTTCTAATAAAACTGCAGAATTTTAAAACTACAGTCTTATGACGTAAGAGAACATTAGGAGAAGGTTTTCTAAAATTCAACCACTAAAGCATTGTCTCCCAAGTCCCAAACTCTTATGAACCCCCCTTTACAAGAAAACAAAACTCCAACGCCCTTTACATAATAGTTAATTATACCAATTTTACATGTCTGCCTATTAATTATTTATTTATCTAAAATAACCACAACTTAAAATTAATTCTCTTTCTCGTTTTCTGTAAGTGGGCTATTCGTGGTCGTTGCTGAGAGTCGTGATTATTTAATTGTTTAAAAATACTAAAACGTGTTTTAGCGCACCCATTTGCCTTTGGATCAGCTACGGCCCCCACGAAAAGCTCTAGCACCTACTAGGAGCCGGTGCGCCCCGCCTAGGAATTTAAACTCTAAAGGAATGAAACGGGAGTCCAGTTTGTATGGAAAACCTACTTAAACACGGGCAAAGCCTCTGCCAGAAGCTAGTTTATTACGTACATTGGACACAACAGGCCCTATTTTAAAACAGTTGAGTGACACTAAATCGTTAGCCGAGACCGTTTCGTGTGTCAAGCCAACATATCACAAGTTTACCGTTTCAGTTTGGCTTCTCGATGTATGGCAGACTTAAGTCCGCAAGACACAGATTCATCAATCACTTTCCCACAAATCCCTTTTTGCATTAATAACTTCGGTGTAAAAGCCGTTAGTTAAAGACAGATGGCACCACCATTACGTTACGCTGTTTATGTTCGAAATTAAAATAATCGTCTGCAAAGTTAATATAAAAAAGTGATTTATGGATTGGTTGTGCTTATTTTTAAGGTAAAACATTGTAGGTTGTTTGTTTTAAGCTTTTCTGTTAAAATGATTAATATCTTTTATAAAGTTCGTAAGTAAATCGAATTTATTAGGTTTTTACCCGACTGCCAAAGAAGGAGGGTAATGTTTTTCGAGTGTATGTAAGTATGTATGTATGTCTTTTCCTTTGTGACCTCCTGTAGCCTAAACGGCTTGATGGATTTTGATGTATGAGGTATCGTTAGATTTGTCTTGATTACGGGAGTGTCATAGGATACATTTTATCCTAAAAGTCCCACGGGATAAAGACATAATAATATTTTTTCTAAATTTCCCTTTAAAAAAATATGTACTCGTAATCTAAAGCCAAATGTCGTCGAAATAATTTAAAATGGTACTTACATATACATAGTCTTCTACATCTACAACATTTTCGTTAAATAAAAACAGCTAAAAAGTTATAAATAAAAAAATTATTATTAAAAAAACAAAATACCCGACTGCACACTAAAAAAAGAGTAAAACAAGCCCCACAATACAAATTTACTGAATATAATTTATAAATGTTGATGGAAAGCATCGCAGGCGGGGACCACCTTGACCGCCACCAACGAAAATTCTGCTAAATGGTGCACAACAGAAATGACTATAAATAAGCCTCTGTTGGTCCCCGCCTGCGATGCTTTCCATCAACATTTATAAATTATATTCAGTAAATTTGTATTGTGGGGCTTGTTTTACTCTTTTTTTAGTGTGCAGTCGGGTATTTTGTTTTTTTAATAATAATTTTTTTGACCTCTGTGTTTAGTTGGTGTGTACAAGTTAAAATGACTTAAAACTAAGATATTTTTGACATAGCATGGGCTTGTCAAAAATATGAAGCAGGACAAAAATGTGCATCTTAAAGATGAGAGAAAACGATAGGTAGAGTTGGATTACGTTAAGTCTGCGCGTGGCTGGGGGCGTGCTTAATGTTGCCAGTTTAATTAATCTACTTTCCCTCATATAATAAAAAAATACAAAGCACAAGAAATACATTTTGAAATCAAATTTTATTGTGATGGTCATTCTAAAAATTACCTGTCAAGTAAGCAACACGGGCTCTAACTTTCGAAAATGGTACCAAAGGCTCGTTGTTATTTCGTTCTTCACAGGCATGTTTAACGTTCAAGACCATCTCTCTCCCAGCACTTTTAATAACTTTCGGCATAATTATGACGAATATATTCTTTTGAAACAATTAAAAACACAAGACGCGACACTTTCTCCAGACACCTGACATAAACGACCAATTTTGTCAAAAAATTAAAACAAATTTTAGCCGCACGCAGCCTTTTTTCTGTAATAGGTGTACCAGCTTCTGCCAGCGGCTTCGCCTGCGTGAAAGTCTGTTAACCGCCATAGGGGTGGAGTTTCGTAAAATCTGTTCATAGCGGACGTCTACACCCTGTAAGAAACCTACCTGCCGAATTTTCAGTTTCTAGTTGTTATAGTTTCAGAGATATAGTAATTAATCAGTGAGTGGTATTTCGCTTTTATATATTAGTAGCTTTTACCCGCGGCTTCGCTTCCGGTATCAGAAAAATGTGATAAATGAAGAACCCCTTGACCGATTTTGTACAAACTTCACATAAACCATCTACTAATAGTCCGAACAAAGCTTAAGCATTTGGTTTGGATAGGTGGGCACGTTCTTGAGTTATAAAATTACAACGTATAGTTTCATTGATCTTTATATTATATATATTGATATAGATCCAAATCTATATAATTACTACTTTAATGAAAGTAAACAAATAGATTGAATTATAGGTTGTTTAATTAATTATTATAAAAAAGTCATGAGAACTTAGAAAATATGTACTTTATATAATATATAATAGCTTGTTATAATAGTCACTTCATTAAGATTAAAATACACAGTAGCAGTCCATTTTCAACAAACTCTTTAATAGCTCGTTATAATAATCACTTGTTAAGATTCAAATACATAGTAGCAGTCCATTTTCAACCAACTCTGCCAGGCACCACTCGGGTACGAATATTCAGGGAGATTTGTTGTTCTGGTCACCCGAAAAAAATATTTGACAAATGGTCCACTTTTGGAAAATCGTATTGTAGGCCCGATATTTTCTCATTCCTCTTAACAAGCACGTTTGAATTTCAAGATAATATCTTTATCAGCACTTTTAACCATTTTCAGTATAATGATGACGATTATTTACTTTGGAAACGATTTAAAAACACGGAAGACAAAACATTCTCTTGACACCTGACATAAATGTCAAGATGACGGCAAATGATTAGTTTCCTTTTTTCGCCGCGCGCAGACTTATCTAAATTCAACTCTAGCCACATTGCATGAATCTGACAGCTGTCACCCGCATCATCCTATTCGCTGGGTGCGCGATGACAGCGCCAACTAGCGGTTGCAAATACGGTGGCCTCCGAAATGTCAAATGCCCGGCTGTCATTACGACGAGTTATTTACAAACGAACAATTTTAATTAAATATTGTAATTTACATTTATTCCAATAAATATTCTAAATCTATATAAGGTAAGTCCTTTTTATTTTTCGTCTAAAATGGCACAATCAATAGATTTCGCTTAGTACATTGCGAATTTTTCATGGCTGTCGTCATGAGAAGTAAGTAAAGAAATAAGCAAATTTCATCGAATAATGCACTTCATGTAAATAGCAGACGATTATTTATGAGTGCTTGTGCTCTCAATAATCCATCCTTTTATGTATTTTCAGTTAAACATGGCCAAATTAATCATAAAAACTGGATTCCGACCAATCACACACGACATCATTTTCCAACCACAAATAACATTGAAAGGAAAACAATTAGTTTTAGCTCAACAGCATTCATTTTATCACTATTTCTGCCATTGTTTTTGCAATTAACTACACAGCAAGCTTCGTGACTCATGTTTATTTACTAAAAACGTAAATCTCGCTAGTAAAAAGGGACAGCGTCCGCCACCGAAAGTTCCTTTTTTGGCCATGACGCGCGCTGCGATCGTTTCTTGGTTCCCCCACCTTATACTTCGCACCCAGCGAATAGCAATTGTAGTACCTATAATACTTACTTAGCAAGTAAAAAGGATCACGAAACCAAATTGGTTTGCTTCCGAACCCAAATCCTAGTCTCATTAATGGAGTCGTCCGACTACCAATATTGTTATTTGAGGCCGTGTAGAGGCTTCTTCTAAAATTTAATAAAAACCTATTTAAGGTCAATGAGCTACTCGTATGTGGAACGAAACCAACTTTAATCACACACTCATTTGTTATCTATCGAAAAGCGTAAGTTTTTGATAATTTTGTATAATATTTTAGCAAACTAAAGTAGGCATTTATCTTTTGCAGGCTTGATAAAATCGCCCTCGCTACCAACGTACATATAACTGCCAAGAACAACCAACCTATAACATACCTAATACTAGGTCCCTAAGAAATAAAAATTGATTACATAAATTATGACGAGAAACGTAAACTTTTTAAAGTAGTTAAAAACTTATTAAAACTCACGGTACCGTGTGTTAACTGGCTATTAACTTGTTTTCCTTCTCGTTTCGCCGAACTTCTCCGGAGAAAGCCGAACTTTGCCGAATTTAATACACAACAGCCGTGGCTAAAGTTTCCATTGACGAGTTTCCGAGGTTTCGTACTCAATAATATTTATAGTATCTTCGCATCACTGAACTGAATTATATAACAAGATTACCTATTGCTTGTTTAGTTTAAGTTTGGCTTTCAGGTAATACTCTACCTACATACCAACACTACCTGTGAATGTTTGGCCGTAGTTTCAAACTACCCACTTTATGTTGTTAAATTATAGAAGAGCTATTAAGTTAATTAAAACTTGTAAGACTGCGTAGGATTTAAGTAATATACAACTGAAATCCTGGGGCCAGTGGCGTAGGTAGTCCCACAGGGGCCTCGTATGAAAAAAGCCAAGGATGCCCATATAAAAAAATGGCTTTTTTTCAATGCTTGGTTTACCTAACGAGAACGTTTCGGATAATTTGTTGCGAAATTTTACCTATGTCGGGGCCCCTGTAGCGTAGAGGTTCCGTATCATTGATACGGCAGATATGGCGGTAGTTACGCCCTTGCCTGAGGCTTACAGTTTTTTTTTAAGGCTCACGTTTGACTACTAACTAAATAACTTATCTGGTAAATTGTTCACAAGATTCTCAAAACTCAATTTTATATTTATATTTTATTCTCAAAGCAAAGTCCCTTAAGCCAAAAATATGTGGAATAATTTATAGGTCTCAAAGATTGCCGGCGGTGAAAAGGCATGTATGTTAATATTTATGTTATGTGTGTGTATGTGTGGTAATCCTCTCCTATTTTTTGTTAAACGACTCAAAATAGTTTTTACGTAGGCCTAATTTTTTCTAGAACATCTTTAGAAAACCATCATGAATTCTAAATATTTTATTTTAATTGGGCATACATGGACAAGTGTAAAACATCAGAAGTTAGAGCATCCAAAATCAAAGCATTTATTGTAAATAAATCAGTTTGCCAGCTGCAGTCTTTCCGTCTGATTATAATTTAGGTGTCTTCAAGGCTAGAATGAATAGGCTTTTAATAAACTATTGCGCCTCTCAGTCAACGATTGTATCACTGCTTACCATCAGGTGGGATCGCAGTCAATCACTAGTTTATAGCAATTAAAAAAAAAAAATTAATGGCCCTTTTGAATGGTCAAGAAGTCGGATGGTTAGAAAAATGATGCACATTCCAAAGTGTAGATCTCTATGGAGAAGAAAGTACAAAAAACTCCATGGATACTCTTTTCATCAACTACATAACGCATTATGATGAATGGTTTATCTTGTTTAATTAATAAGTATTTTTTTTTTTTTGAACTGTTTTGATATTGGTTGTGTGGATTTTAATTTATTTATTGAGATTTTAATGACAATTTAAGATTTATTGTATATTTATTGTATTTGTGGTTTTAATTTTAGTTTTTATATCTAAAAGTTTAATAAAAATAACGTTATGGTCTGATTTGATTTGCTGTGCTATGATCTCCTCCGTCTGATAAAAATGGTTATTTTATATTCTTTAGTAAAAAGTATCTAATAAAAACACAATAATATAAAACAGCTTATACAGGCTGATTTGTAGATAAAAAATCTAAAACTATAGCCCTTAAATTTAGGAAAAAAAAAGAATTAAAAAGAAAACTTTAATGGCGTTCCAATTATTTTGACATCAAGTTGCCAGTAACTGATCACTTTTACTATTTAAATAAAAAGGTTGTACACATATCTAGAGCGCCTTTTCATGTAATGAATTGAATATTTATGATTCGTAAAAGGATGATTTCATCGACGAAGACCAAAATTCAAACACAATTTCTCGATACTTTATTTTGAAGAGACTGGATAATCTACCGGCTCTGTGATTTTATTTATTTTAACGCCTCGAAGGCCGATTATTTATTTAAAAATTTTCGATGAAAAAATTGTTGGAGTATACGCTGAGGGTGAGCAGCAAAAAAACCAAAAAAAAAAACAAAAAAAAAATTGGGACTTGGAAAATTTTCAAATTGTCGGCCGACTTTTACCTTGAGTATAAGCATACTCAAGGTAAAAGTCGGCCGACAATTTGAATAAAAAAATATTATTTAAGTCCTTGCTCCTAAGCAGGAGCAAGGACTTAAATAATATTCTTTAAACTTTTTTGTCTGTTATTTTGAATGTAATTCCACAACAGCTTTTCATTTTAGAAAAATTAAGTTAGAAAATTTTAAACCTTAAAATTTTCCGGAAAAAAATATTTCGTTTTTCTTTGCTGCTCATAGTGCCCATAAGCATATACTTTAACTCCTAAAAATCTGCCCCTAAGACGACCCACTGACCAATCAAGTCGAGGGTCGTCCACAAATTATGATTTTTGCAAATTGAGTAACCAAAACATTCACCTTGCACTGCAATGTTGTTTAATTAAATTATTATGATGAAAAATGTTATTTATCGATAAGTAGATTTTTTAATTTTCTAATTCCCCTCTGGTTGCAAAATTTTTGTTTATATTTTTACTTTTCTTTTTGATGATGATTCTCTTAAAATTATCTAATTTCTCGTTGAAAGTCATTTAAATCAGAATTTTCATTTTCAAATTCATCTTCTATATCAAAATCAAATACCCCGAATTTAATTTATTGACTAATCTACTTTAAATTTAGTACCAGTCAGCTTAAATATTTCAGTAGAAGTACAATTTCCTTTTAAAGTTCATTATTTCCAGCTGCCTTACACCGTATTGTGTTTGACTGTTGGCTCAATCAATCGTTTCTGGAGGATCAAACAGATCTGTATATGACGCGGAGGAAAATAATAGATAAGGAGATTGGGTTGTGATCAATCGGAGGATCAAATCGTCGCTTTTTGTCTTGTGGATTTATGTTTTTGTAAACCATTTATTTTACCTTAATCTTCTTGATTTTTTGATCTTGAGTTGGTAAAAGAAATGTTCCTTTCTTATAAGTTCCTTTCTTATATATATTTCCTGTTAATATCTTAAAAAAGCAGCATGTTTTTAATGTATGTTTTTTTATGGCAGGTAAAAATCATCCAATGACGAATCCCGCCCTTGGGTGGAGCGGGAAACAGTGTCAGACTCTTACTGACTAAACAACCTACGCCGTTCCTACATCGCCATGCATACCAGGGCCAGAGCCTTCCTTTCAGACACAAATCCTTGGTCCTAATTGGCTTCGACCCTTCTGCAGGGTCCGTACGGTTGCTGACAAGTTCTTGAGGCCCGTGGGAAAAGTGCGCTCCGTCGACGATTGGGCTTGGTCCGGACGATTATCAGACGACTGGATGGCGAGGTATCCAATGCTCGCTTTAATGTACGTCTCTGATTTTTCCGCGATTCTGTTTCGTATAGAGCGGTGTTGGTCGGTCGTTTTACTATTTTTGTACTAATATCTAATAACTAGGCTTTGACACTTTTGTTTGATTTACCAGTGTAAATTAAAAAAAAATCTTGCTAGTGCATGATTACATTGATTGTAAATTTTTACATAAACTTTTTAACTTAACTTTACTAATAAAGGGAAAACTATATAAGTAAGACTCACGACCCACGTATCTACGATTGCTGCCAGTTTATACAAAGCATCACGATAATATCAGATCAGATACAAAACAATGTATCATTTTTGGAATCCCATAAATATTCCTAGATATAAATAAATAGGAAAATACTATCTTATATATAAATTGATGTTACATTGCGATAGCATCAATAACCTGTCTGTTTTAGTAAAAATATAGACGATATTATATTCAATAAAAATAAAGCATCGAATAGTTTATTTATTGTGTCTACTTTTAGAGGAACGTGTATAGAATAATGTTGTACTTCTAGATAATAGACTAGGTATAGAAAATTTCTCAGAAGGTTGAACGATTTCAGCCGTAAGACGTTCACTGTTCATAAGCCTCCCAAAAGTGCTATCATAAAGACCGGTCCTGGGAGGCTTATGTTTAGAGGTTTCCCACGTCTTTCACCAGGTCATTGATCCACCCTGTAACACTACGTCTTCTAGTGCTAGTCTTTAGAATCTTTCGGTCCCTTCGACCATCGGGGGCCTTACCATGACTTATAAATTTCAAGAATGCGAGTGAGAAAGACGGGTGGAGCAAACCTATGGACGGCGCGCAGAGTTCCCGCGCGCCTCAAGTAGTTGTCAGCAAACAGTAGGGGCCCAGCAGGGCAGACCAAACCCTCTTGGGACCAAGGGTCGATGCGTAAGCGTATAACCGGGGCCCTGGGATCAAGGCAAGGAAGGAACTGGATAGGTTGTTTAGTCAGTAAGAGTCTGACACTGTTTCCCACTCCGCCTAAGGGCATTGGATGATTGGATGATTTTTAGCTACCATAAAAAAAGCTATAGGTACACCCTATATAGCTTCATACCTTTAACAGTAATTCAGTTTAGATCGTCAAATGAGCTCGTGGTAGCGACTCTGTTCTTTAAGGTTTGGTAATTCTACGGGCTATGTCGGTAAACTTGGTTTTTCTGCAGATATCTTTGTTTCACGCAAAGTAAAGGGTAAACGATAGCTTCATATAGTTTGTGGTTTGTGAAAATATGGAAATAGGTATTTTAGATATGGAGATGTTGTATTTGGGGCAGACTGTCTGAGTTTTTACATAGTAAATAGCCTTTTGAGTCGTTTTTATAAATTCTCTTACTTTCGATATTTTAGCAAGCTACTTATGAAGTAGGCACCTACGACAAAAATCAACTTTATTATAAACACTCGTTATTACCACTTTCGTAAGTAAAGTTAATTTTGTTACTTTGTTTATTTTTTTGAGATGGAAAATCAAATGCCTTCTTTACCTTTCAAACACTCCCGCAGCTTTAAAATACAATTGCCCTACTGAGTTTCTTCAGTATTGTTGACATGTTTTTGAAGCGTGCGTGGATTGCGCTCAGTCGACTTTCGGTGGACAGAAATCAAGTGTAGGAGAGACCCCCGATTCTGTCAATTTTCGTGTGTTTTTCTGTCAAAGTTCATTGAAAGCGATCTATGATCTTCCAAATTGTGTTCTACTTTAGGACATTTGCATGTGTGTGCTACTTATTATTGTGTCATATTAATATCTAAGAACATATAATCTGCTAGTTAATTAATATCTAAGAACATATAATCTGCTAGTTAATTAATATCTAAGAACATATAATCTCCTGTACATTACACCGAAAGGTTGACACGGGTTGTATAAATATTATGTATGTACGTCTGAGGGGACTAGTTGGAAGAAATACAGATACCTATTGTCTTAATCTCTTCATATAAATATAATTGAAATGTCGGTTTGAGATATCCTAAATGCATTATGCAAAATATACTTTCTAGTTTCACAACGCATTTAGTAAAAAATATTTGCTTGTACATAAAACAAAAATGCAATTTTTTATATTTTTACCGATTTCATAAAAAGGAGGTACTATGTTCGGATGTTTGTATTTTTTTTGTTTGTTTGTTCATCGATTAGGTACTCCGCCAATTATCGTCGGATTTTCAAAATTTTTTTTTTTGTTCGAAAGTAGATAGTTCTGAGGGGGTCCCTTTGTCACCAAGTTAAGATCTGATGATGGGATCCATGAGGAATCAAGGGAACTCCTTAAATATCATATGGTTTTTTTTTGTTATGTAAAAATCATCGAATGACGAATCCCACTCTTGGGCGAAGTGGGAAACAGTGTCAGACTCTTACTGACTAAAGAACTTACCCTGTGCCTTCCTTGCCTTATTCCCAGAGCCCCGGTGTAACGCTTTCGCACCAACCCTCAGCTCCGGGAGGCTTCGACCCTGTAGGGCCCCTACGGTTTGCTGACCACTCCTTGAGGCGCGCGGGAACGGAGCGCACCGTCGACGACTTGGGCTCGGTCTGGACTGCTACCAGACGACCGAACGGCGAGCTACCCATTGCTCACCGTCCGCAAGCCAGTGTCTACGGTGGCCGGATAAGGCAAACATATGGTGATTTTGGTATTTTCATCTAGATCTTAAGCGTTTACAGTCAAAAAGAAACATTTGATTGAGTGGAACTGATGAAGAAGACCAGAAATGGCCAATAGAACTTCATACTTACATAGATATCACAATAAAATTACAATACAAATATATAAATGGTTATGAATAGTTAGGTTGATGATAATGGTATCATCGAAATGATCTGATGATGATGATGTTGATGGAACCTGAAGATAGGCAACGGAACTCCGTAATTAATCAATGTATCCTAGCCGTGTTTGGGCTCATTAAAATTGTCATGAGATGCACTTTGGTTTTAGGGTACTCTCGAACTGATCTGATGATTTAGCCGGAATTTAGAAGGGAGACACAGGAACTTCATAATAAAACGACGTATCCTACCGGGGTTTGGGTTCATTGAAATTGACATGAGAAATAGGCACTCTGGTTATAAGTGTATCGTAACCAAAAAGGGTGTAATAAAAAAACTTTTTACAAAATACATATACCAACTTCACTAAAAATATAAAAATAACTTTAATTTAGGAATTCGATGTTAAATACGAAACAAATAATACCGAGAAACACCGACATCCGAAATTAAAGTTATTTTTATATTTTTAGTGAAGTCGGAATATTTTGCTGGATTGGTCACCGCTCATTTCGTCCCTTCTCTATATACCTATGTTTATAAATTTGTTAGTAATCGGATTACGCTCGAAAAGGTTACTTGAATCGAATTATCCGCACAGCCTACGCATCTGTGAAAATAGTTTTTAGAGGTAGTTATGCTAAGAGTGTAAAGTTCTGGAAACCTCAGTTGAATAGGGGGGATCTTCCCATCAGCACAGATGTTATGCGTGGTCCAACTTCAGATAATCGATTTCGAGCTATAAAAGTTCTAATCGCGCACTAATCGTGACTAACTGGCTATATAATACGTGTCACTACTCTCAAAAAGGTAAAGGAAACCTCGTTTCAGAACCAAATATGGTAAGACAAAGTCAACACAGCTAACATGCAATGTTCAAATTTCATGAGAACCACTCAGATTAGTGTCTGCGGTCTTTTGAGGAAAGAAGTACACAGATTTGATTAGAACTGACAGTGAACACTCATTAGCTATGCTATGTATAATAGCTAATTAATGCTCACAGGCATAATCGCTAGATATTAAATGTTCAAACTTGAATATTTAAGTCAAAATCAAGTGTTGGTGATCAATATAGTCACGATAAAACCCAACAAACTGGTAGCTCTACGAATCTATACAAAAGCACTACAATATATATAGTTTGTAAACCCCAATAGGCATATTACACAGATTTATTTATCTGGATTTCGAGAATTTTGCCAAAAAGCGTAATCAAAGTACCAATTTCCGAGCAAATAACGGTAAAAGCAACTGAAAAGAAAATAGAACAAGTAAATAGTAAAATAGAAAGTCTCTTTGAAAAGTGCCAGTCAAAGTAACGTGACAGCGAAAGAGGGAAATATTGACATGAAAATAATATATATATATGTACTTGTATACTTACAATTGTATTGTATTGTAATTCGGGCTGGTATCCGCAACTCCACGTCTAAGTCGCTATTTTGGGTAAAATGTTTTATATTGTACGCTAAAATATTTATTTTGCGTGTACCTTTTTTATGGTGGGCAAAAACCATCCAATTTTTTTCCATATTTTGCGTATAGTTACAATATAATATAAAGTAAACAAAATGTGGAAAGACTTGTCACAGTCTATCACGTTTTACTTTTTACACGCTTTACTAGGAAATTATTTACTTTTTTACAAATTCTAGAACCTAGATAGCTAAAGAAATACGACTAGGTTTCGATTTACGATAATTAAACTTGGCAATAAGTCAGTATTTGATAAAAAGCCATCAGCGAAATTTTTTAGGTATATACAATAATATAACAATGATAAATTTATTTTTATATTATGTGATTTATGTTATATTTTTTGTTATTTTGTAATATAATAATAACTCTCTCTTATAGAGTCCTCTCTTAGGGCTCAGGCCGGGAGCCTGAGAGAGGACTCTAAGAGAGAGTTGAGTTGAGAGCAATGGGAACATCATAAGGTTGATGATTCACATCCTTAAAAAATCGTGAATACAATAATGAGGCACCTACTAGTAACTCAATGATCAATGATAGGCCAGCTTTAATTGCCATTACAATTACAATATGTAATGGCAATTAAAGCTGGCCATTACATATTGTTTCATCATTCATCTATTATTCTACAACATTATTGAAATAATATCTAAACCATATTTACTGTCTAGAAAATGTTATTGAAACGTTGTTTACATCGACTCGTTGTCATAGAACGGACCCTCATATCCTCGCCAATAACTTTAGCTATCTAGATTTCTAAACCTTTACAATTTCTGTTGACTCAGATATTGTTTGCCTCTCGTCTCTTAGGGCTATTTTCTTTTTTTCGTATTGGAATATAAAGTTAAATAATATTCGTGAATACATTTTTATTTTCATTCATACGGTCCGCTTTCATAAATCAAATGAAAATAGCAACTGCAGTGTATACTTTCAATCCCTGTTTCAATGTCTGTTGATTTTTATTACCAGACGAAAAAAAAAGTGAACTGACACCCACACTTTATCTATTTTCAGGTCGTATACCTGTGCTCTTCTTATAAAAACGGCTATAAACATAAAACATATCTCCTTCTGTCTGTTGCACATAGATGGCGCTAGTGGACTATTCCACAGCCCATTTGACAACTATGACAGTTATAGGACCGCCATTTTATTATCCCGAGAGAGCTATTCCACGGATTTTATTGCTGTAACACGCCGAAATGGCCAAATTATTCTAGTTAACACCAAGGAATGGCTATTGAGTTAGTGGGTTGATGTATAATGACAAAAATATTTAAATTATACGCCGGATTGGTCGATATTAGAGAAAATAGAAGAAAGGGGTCGTTGTAGAGGTACTTACGTAATGGATATTTGATAATACCGATATTAATAATTTTATACAAAGCCATCCAAGTGTATTTAATTGGTCGTTTTAGACCAATGAAATACACCTGGATGGCTTAAATTCCATGAAATAGAAAAAATAAACTGGTGTAAAAGGGAAAAATATTTTTTAACTGAAATTTATCAAATAAGTGAGCCTGAACTGAAAGGTGTATTGTTCACACACAACCAGAAACACAATAGCGGGAAACATGACGAAAAATGAACGTTCAACTAAGTGGGACTCGCGGTGAGAATTATTGTGCCGCCATATTATTTTCGCGTAAAATATAAAAATAAAATTCTGTATACGAAGAGAGAAAGTTCTCACAAAGGTTTCGCGAATGTTCGCTCCATTGTGTAAAGAAAAAAGGGGCTGAGCGTTACACAGAACTTTTATTGTAGAGTATCGCAGAATTTCTATTGAATTGTTTTTGAGTTTGGATTTCCCACTTTTATCTTCGTCTTACCATTTCTTGGTCTCTCTCGCAGATCCTTTGATTAAAGGAAGGCGGAAGACTGTGCCCATTACTAAGTTTATGTCCTTTGTCCATAATACCGGCTTATTTCCGTATAATAAAATTCAACTGCGGTGTTTGTATCAACGTAATCTTTTTACCGATTAGCTTCGCTACAAGAAGCCGTAGGGCTTGCCGGGTCTTTTTATTGTAAATTCCTGAAGGGCTTCACATGCCAACTTTGAGTATTTAAGCTTTCATGAGTAAGCCAATGTTTATTATAATTTTTAGGGTTGTCCGTCTGTCAGTCTGTCAAGAACCTTTATCTCGAGAACGCGTGGAGAGGTCGCGTTGAAATTAAAATCATATACTCAATAAGACTCTGCAGTCCTTTCAAGCTATGGAAAATCAAACTTAACGTTAACGTCAAAAAAGATTCGGCCGTTTATATCGTAAAAAAAGGAATGTTCGACACTCTCAAAAGAATCAAAATTCCTAGAGTACTTTCCGTTGACCTAGAACCCTAAAATTTGGCTTGAAGCAAGGTCATAAGTATAGGATGGTATACTTATGACCTTGTTCTGAATTGGTTGTTACATCACAAAAAAACTTTTCGATTCAGAAAAACTTCAAGACTTGATTCGAGAGTTGAATTATTTACACAAATATTATAGTATGGAACATTTTTTATATATATTATATTATAATGCTAATCGATAGAAAAGAATTTAAAATTATCACTTTTTCCATCCATCGTCGACCGCATCGTCACTTTCCATCAGGTGAGATGGCGGTCAAGCGCGAACCTATTTAATCAATAAAAATAATACATTAAACCGAAAACCTCGTATTTTTATCGTTGTTAACCCTTTCCTATCGCGAAACTTGTAACACAACACTCGTTACAGAGTTGGTGTCTCGTTGAAGACAAAGTTGGGTTCTGTCTCCGGACGAATCTCGGCGGTAATGAGTACGTGTGAGCCGGACTAATGTAGGGTACGGTCAGGGTGAGGAGCTTACGCGGATGATAAGGCGTGAAGCGGAACCGCGATTTGCGTCCATATTGACGTGAATGTGGCGGACGACCTACGCCAGTGTTCCTTTCATTATTCTGCCATAGCTTAGTAATTCCCTTACTGCTACTTCGGGACCCTCATAATACTTTGAAACTCGAGCTGGTTCCATGAGGTTTAATACACTTTTATCAAGAGTAAAAATGATTTATTAATCCTACATATTTTGGCATCGCCTATTTAGTAATTTAGCGAAATTCCATACTTCGCTAAATCGTACTGCTTTTTTTAGTAAAGATCCAAATTCGTGGAAAATTATGAAAGTTATTTTCTAAGGTCTGATTCCACTTGAAGTCGGCTTGACTCAGCGTTATATTTTGATGGTCCGATCGCGACCTAGAGAATGGGAATAACTGCCCTACGCGTCGTGACGTAATGAAACAGCCTCATTATAGCGACCGATCATCTATTGTATTACCCTGACGAAATAAGTTTACCCTCTACTGGTCACTATGACGGCAGCTTAGGGCCGTGAAGCTCCGTAAATACGGAACTTGAATATGGACGGTTTTCGCAGGGGACGACTTGTGTAGTTTATTCATGGCGTGAATATGAGTGTGAATTAATGGCGTTAATGTGGAGCTACCAAAATTTGTAATGGTCTGTCAAATCGCTTCCGCCACCGCATTCGCTCCCGCTCGGGTTATCGTGCGTACACTTCAAACAAGGCTTAGCCCTACTCAACCGCGGTGATCCTTCATCCTTTTTTCGGACAACTTTTGTGTTGAGAGAATTATTTCTTAAGAGTTTTGTAGCTACTTTGTATAAAATATGGCGCTATGCGAAATTTGCCATTAGGCAGATGGCAGTTTAACTACTTACGTTTTGGCAAGAATCTTCATTAGATTTTTTGGCTTAAAGCCCTGTGGAGTAATTATCAAGAGAGGTTCCACAGATACTTTTGTAGCTTTTATGAACTTAAGTGGCGTTTCCTTGTGTGATCAAATCTGGAATAAAGTTAAGTTAAGCAGGACACATTGTTTGCAGAACCGGCTTTCGATGGGGAAGGAAGGTTTTGGAGTTGCGACAATGTAACGTCGGACGCAACGTTACTAAGCCTCCCATAAGGTCCAGCAGTGAACGTCTTTCGGCTAAAATGATGATGAAGTGGCAGTGGGCAGCCAAAATTCATTCCTTAGGAAGTATTCCTATATTGTGGGTACGTTCACAAACATGTAAACTAACATACATAAGACACCCGGACCCGAAACACCTATCTGTAAAATTCCACGTAGAACAAGCGTTGCTCAATAGGGGCTAAAATGTTCCAGAGTAACTGCGTGCCGAAAGACGCAGAGATGGAAGATATTTCCATTTCTCTTGTCGCTGACCTGGTGAACGCAGTGAGAGGGAATTTACTGGATGAGAGATGCTAGGACCGGTCTAAGAGGCCTATAACCAGAAGTAGACTACTTTCGTCTAGAAAATGACAATGATACTAATAGTATCCTAATTCTGACTAATATTGAAGCCAAGGGGCGTAGCTACCGCCATATCTACCGTATCAAAGATACAGGGCCCCTACGCTTTAGAGGCCCCAACGTAGATAAAATTCGCAAGATGTTATCCACAATCGTCTCGTAGGATAAACCAAGAATTTTTAAAAGGTGTATTTATTTAATTAACAATTCATGTACACACTAGATAGTAAGAGAAAAGAATACAGAAACAGGAGAATAAGTAGGTACATAGGTGATGCTTATTTCTATAAAAATCTCTTCTAGCTTACCTGCGAAAGGAGATTTGGAAAAAAAGAGATGTAGACATGGTTTGTAGACGTGATAGGAAAATAATAAAAGTACTAATTAAAAAAAATACGTGTGGCACTCGGGGACTGACGCGGTAAAGCTATTGCATAGCATTCTGTATCAACTTATGCAATTATAATTATTTATTTTTTATTTTTATTTTATTCATACAATATTTCTTTTTCTTTGATATTAATTCAAGTTACACTTTTTGAGCGTGGTGACCGATAGGAAAACAAATTTTATGCACCTATATACTTTCTCACAAACAGCTGATTATGTATTCGTCCGATTTCGGAGCAGCTCGTCTCGATTCGGGCGAGTTCCGTAAAGTCGTACAATATGTCTAGAGTAGGATTACGTTAAGTCTGCGCGCGGCTGGGGGCGTGCTTAATGTTGCCAGTGCAATTAATCTACTTTCCCTCAATTAATAAAAAATTACAAAGTAAACAAAGCGCAAGAAATATGTTTTGAAATCAATAATGGGAAATACGATTCATTTCATTATAGCAGCCTTTTTTCTGTAGTAGGAGTATCAGCTTCTGCCAGCGGCTTCGCCCGCGTGAAAGACTGTTAACCACCATAGGGGTGGAGTTTCGTAAAATCTGTTCATAGCGGACGTCTACACCCTGTAAAAAACCTACCTGCCGAATTTTAAGTTTCTAGTTGTTATAGTTTCAGAGATATAGTAATTAATCAGTGAGTGGTATTTCGCTTTTATATATTAGTCGCTTTGCCCGCGGCTTCGCTTCCGATATCAGAAAAATGTGATAAATGAAGAACCCCTTGACCGATTTTGTACAAACTTCACATAAACCATCGACTAAATAGTCCAAACAAAGCTTAAGCATTTGGTTTGGATAGGTGGGCACGTTCTTGAGTTATAAAATTACAACGTAAAGTTGCATTGATCTTTATATAATAATTATATAGTGATATAGATCCGAATCTATATAATTACTACTTTAATTAATGTAAACAAATAGATTGAATTATAGGTTGTTTAATTAATTATTATAAAAAAGTCATGAGAACTTAGAAAATATGTACTTTATTTAATGTATAATAGCTTGTTATAATAGTCACTTGATTAAAATACACAGTAGCAGTCCATTTTCAACAAACTCTTTAATAGCTCGTTATAATAATCACTTGTTAAGATTCAAATGCATAGTAGCAGTCCATTTTCAACCAACTCTGCCAGGCACCACTCGGGTACGAATATTCAGGGAGATTTGTTGTTCTGGTCACCCGAAAAAAATATTTGACAAATGGTCCACTTTTGGAAAATCGTATTGTAGGCCCGATATTTTCTCATTCCTCTTAACAAGCACGTTTGAATTTGTAGATAATATCTTTACCAGCACTTTTAACCATTTTCAGTATAATGATGACGATTATTTACTTTGGAAACGATTAAAAACACGGAAGACAAAACATTCTCTTGACACCTGACATAAATGTCAAGATGACGGCAAATGATTAGTTTCCTTTTTTCGCCGCGCGCAGACTTATCTAAATTCTACTTTAATCGCACGATACACAGCGCCGTGTCGAAGACTGCCGAACTGACACGACGTTAGACGATGCACGGCCTTCAAGCCACACCTCCGTGCCCGTCGGAATGGGGAGCGTGAGGTTTTTTCGTTACGGAATTTCTGGATTTAGTCCCCGCGCTCAAGGCCTGCGATAGAAGCTATGCAATAGCTTAAAAAGGTTAAGGTTAAAAAATTAAAAGGTTAAGATATTTTCTTTTCCTTTCTTTCTTTCTAAAAAATCTCCACGGGCACCTAACTGACTTCATATGCCCCTGTGGGACTAGCTACGCCACTGTGTGATGCAAAATAACAGCATACTGCAAAAGCTACATCTCATTGCCCACAACAGCTTTTGACTGTAGGCACCCACTCTATAATGGAAATACTCATTACTGGTGAGTGGCCTTTAAACCTCACATCTTCATAATCATAGGGATTAAGAGTAGTTGACATGAAATGGCAACTATCACAGTGCTGCGGATTTGTCATGACAATATAATCCCTAATGTGATGGAAGGTGAATTCACAGTGGCTTATGGACTATCTGTAGTAGTGATCTTTTGTTACTATTATGAAATGGTCTGTTATACTAATTAATTTTTTGCAATCCTATAAGATTTTATTGGTGGTTTTGTTTTAAGTATGTGAGGCGTTGCAAATATAGATATAGAAGTTGCTGTATGATGATGGACTATAATTTGAAAAAACCCTTAAAGATAAATCATAATCATCATCATAACTACTTTACTGCTGGACATAGGCCTCACCTAACAGTCGCCACAACGACTGCTCCAGTATCTAATTGACCATGCGTCATTGAGAGACATTCCGTACGTCTAAGTCTCTTAGTATGCAGTCTTTATCCCAGAATTTTTGAGCCACTTTGAGCGTTTGTTGTAATCTATACCTATATATAAAAGGAGAAACTGACTGACTGACATATCAACGCACAGCCGAAACTACTGGGACTTGGAGAGTGAAATTTTGCACAGGGCGTCCTCTTATGACGTAGGCGAACACTAAAAAAGGATTTTTCTAAATTCACCCCCTAAAGGGATAAAACGCGTGTCCAAAGTTTGTGCGAAAACCTATTTTCAAGCGGGCAAAGCCGCTGGCAGAAAACTAGTAAGCAATATTGATTGCTCACTACTACTTCATCATGATTATGATGATCATCATTTCAGCCAAAAGACGTCCAGTGCTAGACATAGCCCAGCCAAGTGTTGCCACAACGACTGGTCTTGTGCGACTCGCTCTCATCGCATTCCTACGACCCTCATACTCATATGCTCACCTTGTGGGGTCTTCGTTCGCTACGTTTTCCAGTAAGCTGTCAGACCCTTTCAACCCCGTGTACTAGAAGGTCTTATGATGGTTTGCTCATTGCTATCTAAGTTTGGTGATTTATGGGTGATTTTGATAACTGGGTCGACATAGGCTCACACAGTCACGCTTTGTGACCACAAGACCAATGAAGCAGATAAAAGACATTCCATAAAACCCAATGAATCGTATAGACAAATAAAATCAATCATCATCTCGTTGCCCTGTCGTTGGCCCGATAAATAAAAAAGAGCGGTATCCTATATTCATGCAGCCATTGTAAAAGTCCCTTAACCCGGTAAAGAATTAATAGAACGATATTTACAAAATACTTATTTGAAGTAGAATCCTTTGATCGCCATCAAAGGCTATTGTTGGGACTATGTTGACAGGTCAACTACAATAAAGAAAAAAGTCAAATGCTTCATCTATTTTCACGTTTAATCAGGCGGAATATACTGTAAAAAATTGTAGAGAGCCAAGCTCGTAGATGGCCGCTTTCAGTTGAGACCCTTCATCTAAACGACCTGTCATCTCGTTATCCTTGTATTTTGAATTATATTCCCTAGTTCTAATTTTTTTTAAATTGTTATAAACTGATGTAATCGTTGATGGTGAAGTGCACTAGTATATTAAGAGCCTATTCACTGTAGCCTTGAAGACACCTAATTTAAAATCGGATGGAAAGACTGCAGCCGGCAAACTTTTCCAGGCCCTCGATGTACGCGGTATAAACGGCGAGGCAAAACGCCTAGTCCGGATCGTAGATGTCTCAACAACGTAAGGGTAGATATTTGCAGTACGTCAGGATGTCCGATTTGTGTGTGGACTTTTTGAATGAGCTACCCCGAAACTGAATGTCGTATGCTAAATTATAATACCAACACAAGAAAATACTCAAAAAACATTATTTGTCACTGTATCCATATAGCCATGCATTTTGTAACAAGCTTCGTATTTTGCATTCATGGATAGTGAAAATTGTGCATGGATGTAGAACGTAATATTGTTTGATTGGTATAACCTTATTGGCATATTTTGTGAAACGAGAGTAACTAACTGCCCAAATTGTTTTACAGTTTGGTAGAATTTGTCAATATAGTAATTTAAAATAAATATTGAATGAACAATTTAGTTTCGCTGCGCTTTTCTGTGGATCTCTTAAATGTAAAATAAGTTTTGCTTGAAATGGTTCAGTTAAGAGGTATCAAAGTGATTCGATTTAAGTTTCGTCATACGCTTGGGCAACTTTTAAGCACCCACTTTTAAGTTGTTACCGACGTACGCGCGCTATCGTTACTTGAACGTAGGGGCGCTTTTCCTTGACCTACTTGCATCTATTTTGACTGGAAAGTAAAGAAATTAATACTAAAATAGGCTCTATTAACTTATTTTATTCTTAACCTAGGCCCCTTAGCCACAGGCTTCCTTTTTCCTTTTCTGCATATTCTGGACAATAATAGAGGTCAGTTTTCTAGACCAATGGTTGTGTCAGCCAAGTTTGCGAGACAAAAGAGCGAGTCAGTGAACCAGTAAAATGCTAGACTACTTTCAAGTGAAAATTGATATCGATGTAGAAGTATTGAATATGTATAGTTATAGGAAAAAATCAGGCATGTATATTTTTTTATTTTTAAAAGATTTTAATAAAAAAAATAAGTGACAACATGTTTTTGAAGTCGGTGTCGGCATCGATTGAAATCTGGATTTGATATTAGACTTTAGCCCGTGAAACTCGTAGTAAAAGGTGACAAAATTACAAGTATCTCTGTAAAATACAAATGTGAAAAAATACCAAGTTCAGTTGGCTTCACTTAAACAAAAAAAAGAAAATCTAACGACATACCAAATTTTTTCAAAGTTCGAGTAAAGTGAAGCCCAATCCCAAATGTTTGTGTTATGAGCACGATTATTTGTTCTGTGTCTGGGTAACTAATTCATCTATAATATATATATATTTTGAAATATATAAGTATGTTTATTAGTTGTCTAGTACTCGTAACACAAGTTCTTCTTGGTTTGGGACTAGACTGCGTAGTGTGTTTTTTTTTAATATAAAAAAAATTCAGTCCTTTAGCTATACAGTATCGTATATGAACCTACTATAGGTATGTATCTACAAGAACAGCACATACATAGCCTAGTTCTGAGCTTGGTTTAACCGCAATATGTAGTCGCAAGCATACACTTTATCTCATTAGACTGGCAAATGCAATTCCCACTCTATTCGTACTAAGGATATCATTGGTTCGAACTAGGACATGTCTAGATCAATATTGTGGCTGGAATTTATCTCCATTGCTATTTGCTTGCTTTCTAATCGTTTTCTGGACTTAGTGAAGTTTGAAATAGGATATAGATTGGTGTGATCAATGGTTAGATGGTTCAGAGCTTTAGGTATGTTTATATATTTAGAAATTAAAAAATATCAACCAGAACCGCCTAGAAGAGTAAAATATGAAGCTATAAACTATGAAAAATTGTACTCCACTATCGGAGAATGGAAGAATACCAATGAAAATAATCAATACCAACTATTTGAAGAAAGGTTACTATCCAGTATAAATAGCAGCAAAATAATAAAAACTAAAGTACTAAATCCGCCCAGGCAAGATTGGATAAACAAAACAATTATGAATCTAATAAATAAAAGAAATATGCTATGGAAGATGCATAAAAAATACTCAAATGATCAATCATTGCTGGAAAATTTTCACAAAGCAAGAAACAAAGTCGGTCAAGTTATACAACAAACAAAAAGCACTTATTATCAAAATGCTTTTGACCAATGCAAGAAGAACCCAAAAAAAATGTGGAGTCTGATTAATGATCTCTCTAAAAACAAAGTTAAAGAATCATCAGCACCGAGTAAACTCGTGACACCGTCTGGGGTATTGACCAATCAGACTGATATTTGTGAATGTTTTAATGACTTTTTTTCTAGTATTGGATCAGTTCTGGCTGGTCAAATCCCCAAACAATACCACAATAATTTGACACACACTAAAGGAACACACGCAGAAAATTTGATCACTCTGTCACTGTCACAGATAAAACCATGCACCATAGAGGAAATTTCAAAAATAATCGATAGCTTAAAACTAAACACTAGCTCTGGGTTAGATGGTATAAACACAAAATCTATCAAATGCGTAAAGAACTTAATACTAAGCGAACTAACAAACTGTATAAATAAAAATTTAGAGTCGGGAACTTTCCCTGACAATCTCAAAATTGCCAAAGTCAGCCCTATCTACAAAAGTGGAAGTAAGTCGGATCCAGGAAATTATCGTCCTATTTCAGTCTTACCGGTTCTATCAAAAATTTTCGAACGTGTTTTGTACAATCGCCTTGATGAACATCTAAGAGCACAAAACTTTCTTTTTAAAAAACAGTACGGTTTTAGACCAAAATCCAATACGCTTTCTGCAACTGTAGATTTAATAACTAAAATTAAGTTAAGTATCGATAAAAAACAAGTAGCTTTGGGTATTTTCATAGACTTAAAAAAAGCCTTTGATACTATTAGTCATAAACTGTTACTAAAGAAACTTAATGATATTGGTGTCACTGGTAGCGCTTTTGATATCTTCAAATCATATTTGACAAATCGTTGCCAAGTTGTTAAGATTAATGAAACCCAAAGTAGTCCTAAAAATGTAAATTTTGGTATTCCACAAGGATCAATATTAGGGCCCCTGTTATTCCTAATCTATATAAATAACATTCATGGGATAGGATTAAAAGGCGACATATCATTGTATGCAGATGATACAGCTTTGTTTTACTTTGGACACTCTGTAGACGCTGTTATGTGCGATGCTCAAAATGATTTACAACTTTTAAACATGTGGTTTCAATGCAACTTACTCACGATAAATATAGCCAAAACCAATTACATAATTTTTGCCGCAAAAAATAAAAAAATATCACACAACTCACAACTAACCATAAACAATCAATCAATAAAAAAAGTTGATCACGAAAAATATCTTGGGCTAATTATAGATAATCATCTGAACTGGAAATCGCATTTAGAAAGGGTTAAGTCTAAAATGACGTCTCTCACGGGAGCCTTACGGGGTGTCGTTCGATGCCTTCCACGTCAAGTACGTTATAATATTTATAACGCACTCATAAAACCTCACTTGGACTACCTAATAGAAGTATGGGGAACAGCAGCTAAAACCAATATTCAAACACTACAAATATCACAAAATAAATTAATTAAAACACTTTTCCACTATGATTATAGTACATCAATACAAAAAATATACAATGAAACAAAACTAATGAATATATCACAAATATACTTATATAATACTTGTATTCTAATAAGAAAAATACTTAATAAAAACATTCACACACAAATACATTTTACGAAAAAACATCAAATACACAAAATAGGGCTTAGAAATGCTAATGACATACAGTTGTACTCACCAAGCACAAGCTATGGCAAAAAAAATGTAATGTACGAAGGTGCCGCACTGTATAATAAATTACCTAATAATATTAAAAATGCAAAATCCATGTCAATATTCAAAAAATACTTAAAATCATACATCTATAAAAAACCGAGCGCACCTTAGTACAATGCCACTTCTAGCTGTTCGTACTCCGTGTATGTTTACATTACTACTATGCAAGTATTTATCAACTACCTACATTTTTATTAATTTTTTTTTTATATTTATTACTTGCTAAGTCAAAACTGTTACTGTACGCAGTGTACGCCAGTTACTATTATATAACTAGTTTCTCATGTAAGTGAATTGTAATTCTTATGGGAAATAAAAATATCTCAAACCTCAGGTATGTTTGCTTTTTCTAAAAGAAAATAAATCTAAAGAAAATAACCTTTTTTTAGTAGAAAAATCATTAAATAACCTCTATCGCTCTAAACAGAGCAAGAGGGAGTGACAACTGTGTCGCATACCATCTTTTGTGTTAGGGTCTTCGGAAAATCGGATCACGCAAATTAAAATTACTACCGGGTACAGCGCCATCTCTCGGGAAATTAGGTTACTCATTTTTACGTGGGCTACTGGATTCTGTTACATTGTGAGAAATTTTTGACGGACGGGAAACTACGGAACCCTACACTGAGCGTGACCCGACTTTTGGCCGATTTATTTTAATATTGATAGGCTCGCGCTTGACCACTATTTCACATGATGAAAAGCGACCTGACATTATGCATACTATAGGATGTGATTCATTTAGTATAGTCTGCCTTAAATTAAATTGCAACCGTGAAAAAACTATCAATTTATTTAAATAATACACCCTAAAAATATTTAGCTAGCCGCTTGCTCGTCCTTTAAAGTCTGGGTTGTCGACAACACGTAGTACCCACGTGTGCCCACGTCTCAAAGAGATGTCAACCAAACTGTAGGGGCCTAGTAGGAACAATGCCTGCTAGGGCCAAAACAAAACTTCTGAAAAGGAAACTCGTGGTCCAAGAACGCAAAATGCAACTTAACGAACATAGGTGTGGTTTTAGTCACTAAAGGTCTGACTTCTTCCATTCCGGTTTAAAGCGCTTTTAATGACTTAAAAACAGCTAAAACCAGCTTTAAAACCTTAAAAATATTTAACAATTTTTTTTTAATATTATTAACAGCCAACATTGACCAATTACATAAACCACAAATTCACTGAATTCGTAATTACTTTCCTTACATTTGGAGTTACCTGAAACGGGTTTATTTAGGAGATTAGCGCTTACCTTTTGTTTTAGGAGCGACTTTCAAAACCTAATCCGTATTTACGAGGTCTAAATCGCCTCGTTTAGTAGGATAGTATGAAGTATCCAAGTGAAGGCAGTATCTAACATTCGTCCAGTCATAAATCTGTACCGGACCGCTTTCCTTCGTAATTGTTCTTGTTATTCGTCCCATTTACTTCGTTAGTGTTTTATTGACTTTGTTTTTCTTAGTACTTAAGTGCTACTTGTAATAAGAGAACAGTGTTTTGGAGTTCAATTCTGAACCTCGAACCTTGATTTTCGCCAGATTTGTAAACAGATTCTAGAATACTGAAATAGCTTTAGTGAAGTGGAAGTTGTCAATCGCATCTCAGCGAAAGTCTAAGCTTATTACAGCGTTGTATAGCAATAAGACTTTGAGAAAAACCATCTTCTTTTTCACAGAGAGTGGATCTCAAAGTTTCTTTCCTAGCTACAAATATTTTATCACGTAGGAATCAAAGCTCAAAAAATGTAGCGCAGTACTTCGAAGCAGTCATGTGCATATAAAACGTAGTCTAGCGAAGTCTGAATAATGTTCGTATTTTATACGGTCTGTCCCTCGAGGGGCTCTTTTCTCTAACGCCAATATTGAAATTATCATAACGTCATAACATTTTTTACCGGTAATGTATGTGGAGTGGGATTTGAGCGATAGAATTTCGTGTTTTTGATTTTACAACTCGACCTTTTTCCCACGGGCCTTTTTTCTATTCAGTGGGGATTTCGTGGATCAGCTTTTGTATAGCGCTACGATTTCTTCCTTATTAGCCTTTTTTTGAATGCTTCTAATATTGGCTGGTTTGAATTTGGATGAACGTCAAAAAGGCTGATACCTCTTTGGAGTGATGTGCAAATACCAGGCTTCGATTTTATCTATACGGTCTGCTCTCGCATAAATCAATAGGTACCTATCTTAGGGTGGCTCATATATCTTCATACTAAAAGGCAACGCTGAATTTGGGTTGATATCAATAATGTGCCGTAACCAATCCCTTGCCTGTGATAAATCTATCAATTTCTCGTGGATATACCGACGATTCTTCATACCGTTCTCGTAAATGCTTTTCCAATTTCATACATTCATATTCAGAGCGTTGTTTGAACTCTGAAAACTTGAATGAGGTCATTGTAGGCGGGAAATGAAATATTATTTTGAACAGAAATAATGGCCTTAATTCTTGTTAGTCATAAATTCATATAGGCCGTTTTACGTTACATAATGTTTCAGTTTTTCTTTTCGAAAGGTTAATTAGTATAGTAGCTAGTAGTCAGAGGATCAATTTTATTGGATTTGTGCATAGATATGTCAAACAGGGTTTGCGAGACTTTTATTATGGTAGTTAAAAGTTAGTGGTAGTGGTAGTTAGTTAGTGTCCAATGACGAATGCCGCCCTTGGGCGGAGCGGGAAACAGTGTCAGACTCTTACTGACTAAACAAAGAAAAAAAATCCCTGTTCCTTTAGTCATCTTTTGCGTTTTATAGCCTTGGCGACTTTATTGAATAATCCTGCAATACAGGGTCATCGGAAAAACGTTTGTTGGAATATTGCATTTTTCAACGTTTTTTTTCATAACAGACGACACTAAGCCCTCGCGTGCTCTTTATTATTAACAAAACGTTGAAATAAAAAATGTTCTTTTTTTAATTTTTTACTGTACGAGTATTTCTAGTCCCAGTGGATTGGCATTTTTCAATATTTGGTCTAACACAGGCCTTTTATGCAGCTGTTTGTATGGTTGTTGCCTGAAGCGTTTTCATTCGTATTGTTATTTCAGAGCTCTTGGTTGTACATAAGCCGGCGATATCTCGTGAATTAGTTTTTGTGACATATTTATTAGTTTTAGAGTAATTTATCTATAATATGTATGTATTTAGAAATATCTATGTATGTTTATCAGTTGTCTAGTACTCATAACACAAGCTCTGTTTAGCTTGGGACTAGACGGCGTTGTGTGATAGTTGTAGTTGTGGAATATAAGAGTTCAATAAATATAGTTGTTTTTATTTTCATAAATTAAGGGCTTTGTCGCGCATGCGATTATGCCGCCCAAGCGATTTAATATAGCTTTAAACTCTTGAGCTCCAAGCGAACGCCAGGATTCGCAAACATATTGTCTTTTATTATGACTCTAATAACAATAGGTATTCGAAAGGTTAAATAAAGTTCATTATTTTGTTCAAAAAGTCATCATCATCAGCTAAAAGATGCTCACGTCTGGACATAGTCCGCCTCCAGTTGTCACTTTTATGATTAGTCTAGCAATCATCGGATTCCCACGACCTGTCAGTCCAACTTGTGGGAGGCCTCCCAACGTTAGACGTTGCTGGGTTTTCCGTTACGTGTTGGCCACTATTCAAGAACCTGTCGTTCAAACTTAAACCGCGATGAATATTAAAACATCTGATTGTCTACTAGCAATAGGCACTTTTTGTCAATTTTTGACGAGGTATATGATTAAATAAGTTATTTAAAAAAAACTGCGTTAGCTCTGGGTGGAGCGCGAGGGAGTTTCAGACTTTTATAGCCTAAAACGAGTTGTCACAATTATTGTAACCAAAAATAGATTGAGATATTGAAGGTGGGAGGAATTTTTCACTAGTTCAATGAGCTTTGTTAAGCTTTGCCCCCTCCCCGGCGGTCCACTGCTCCACAACTTCGATAGCTACGCCACTGGCAATAAGCAAGCATATTATCAGTAACCTTTTTTGAGGTGGAAAATTGGAAAATCTGTGAATGTAACCCACATGTGTTCCTTCAATATCCATTCCAGGGTCACTGTAAGTAAGTACGATAATTATTTCCTACCGATCCTAAAGACCTTTTCGACCATTCTGACTTTATCGAATCTGGTTCGTTCACAGTAGCTAACTTATTTTCTATCTATTTTCGAAGAAAAATATCTATTGAATATTATGTATGTTTCAATACCTTATGAAGATTTTCTCGAAGAATATGTAAGTATAAGAGAACAAATACATTTATCTGATAAATTCATGTTTCCACAAAATGGCTTCCTGGGAGGAAATAGAATATGAAATACTACTTTATATTTCTTTGTATTTGTTCTTCATATCAGTGAATATTACATGAAACAGATTCTCTGCGAAGAAACATTCTCGAATATCTTTTCTGAAAGTGACAACTGATGTTTCAGAGTTTGACGAAAGAAAAAAATAATTTGGGAAACCATTTCGTTTAGATGAACCTAAAATATAATGTATGTATGCTGATCTCTTCTTAGTGTTAATTTTTTAAATTACCAGGCCTTAGAGCCCTTACCCACGGTGACTTTTTATCACGCGCTAACGAAACGCGCGACAGCGTCGCTACTGATACAATAGAAAAGATACTAACGCATTATTAACGCGCTACTGCATCGCGCCTGTATCGATGCGAAAGCGCTACAGCATCGCTACAAATAGTCGCCGTGGGCCATGCGCCTCAGCTGCGTTCCAGTAGCTGTCACAATTACATCCTTACTTTATTCTGCTCATAATCATTGTATACAAAACACCAACTGTTATGATTGCGAGTTTGTTTCTACGATTAGGTACTTTGTTTTAATATTAGTTATGACAAAAGAGAAACTGACATTTTAAAGCATAGCCGAAACTACTGGTACTAGAAGTAAAATGTTGAACACGATATTCTTTATGTCGTAGGCGAGCACTGAGAGAGGATTTTCCAAAATTCACTTCGAAAAGGTTTAATGCAAAGAAGAAGAAATTAAAAGGGGCGGAGGAAGCCGCTATAAGAAGCTAGTTATCTGTATCTATAATAGATTACAAGATAAAGGATCGTCTGGCTTATTCCGTGAATTCATATATCACATCTATGTTCTTTTCCCAGAAATCAACAATCCAATTTTTACCTTCACCAGGTATAATCACTAATGAGATCAATATTGATAAGTCTCACCACGCGTCGTAAGATCCTTCAATTTGACGCTACAGTACCCTCAAAAGATGTATCGGAGGGTTTTACTACCGCTAGCTGAATGGTTCCGTATAGGCCACTGTGCAAACGGCACCGAATGTGAATGTGCTGCTTACCTTTGAAGTGTAAACATTTATAGAACGAGTGGAAAGTGGAGTAAAGTACAATGTTTAGGTTGGGTTTATAGCAGCATGTGTTGTGATTCGATTAAATGTTTGATAGTTTTACTGTGGTCTTAATGCGAGGTTTATTCGTACTAAAAAATGTGCCTTGTGATCAAGGCAACTTGGATTTGTGTTAAAACTTTTTTCGTAAACCTACTCTTCATGATTTTCACTGTCATAGAATGAGGCGACTGCTTCCTATGCCCTCTCGCTTCGTACCATGTTCTAACTAGGGATGGACAGGAAAGGTCGCCACTGCCGGAGAATATGGTGGGCGCAGCACCTCAGTGTCATCTAGAGGTTCCGCACAAAACAGACAAGCGTGTCTGATGAGAATCTGCGTCAGGGTACTTATGGTATTGTTTGCTGGTTGCGTCTGTAGCTGTCTCCATATTGCGTTTCGCCTCGTCGTTTATACCTCGTACATCGAGGGACTGGAACAGTTTGCCGGCTGCAGTCTTTCCGTCCGATTATAATTTAGGTGTCTTCAAGGCTAGAATGAATAGGCTCTTAATAAACTTGGGCGCCTCACCATCAACGATTGCATTACTGCTTACCATTAGGTGGGATCGCAGTCAAGCACGAGTTTATAGCTATTAAAAAAAAGGAGTCTGATGGCAATAACGGAAACACTCTGTTTTTCTATACGTTGAAAAATCGCACTAAGTCCTCTAATCTACTTATTTACTATGTTCGTGTTATTGTGAACAATCAAGATTTGTGATCTAACTACTGAGCTTCACAAAATAATCCCGTCGTATTTGAGCTCTGTAGAATGGTCTTGACGAGTAGGTAAGTATTGCGCAATAATACCTTCTTACGAATAAAATGTTTTTCAATAAAAAGTTATAAAGAAATAAAAATAAAGGAGACCGAAGTTTATGTAAGGCCTTTCAGAAAAAAAAAACAGTAGAAAAAGTCAGAACCTCTAAAACAAGAGTAAACCATTTTAATACTTTGTTATTTGAGGTTACCTAGGATCAAGGTACTCGGTAAACTTGTCACTGTCTACAAAGCTTTCCCGCAACTTTATATTACGGATTAACCACAAAGTAGGCTATTTGCGTAATAAATGATATCTATTCTTCAAGTTAGCAGTCGGCTCTCTTAGATATATCATGTTTAATGTCATAAACTGGAGACTCAGGTTTATCATGTGAATAAAGATGTTGTTGAGGCGATTTATGACTTTATTTTCTGTGTTAGATTCCTAGGCCTAATTTTCAGTACTTTTTGCTACCTCTCTGCAAGAGCCGTAACACCTTTTTCTATTAGGCTTCCTCCAATTTTTTTTTAAGGTCATACAGCTGGGAAGAAGGCCTACTCAAGGCCTTTCAATAATTCTTTTCCCGTACCAGCTCTTATCGTATGTGTTCAGCTTCCTAGCCAAGTTACAATCGTTTCGTTAACGTCGAACGAAAATAGTTTAATTCATTACCCTGTCTTTTAATTATGTCTGTAATTACATTAGTCGAAAGGTTAAATAAAACAAGTAAAAAAACTAAAACCCGACTACGACAAAAAAAAACGGAGCATTGTCGTAGTCGGGTTGTAGTTTTTTTACTTTTAAACCAATAAGTATTTTAAACTAGCCTCCTGCCAGCGGATTCGGCCGCGTGAAAGTAGGGTTCTCTATACAAACTTTAGACCCACATTACATCCCTTTAGGAGCTGAATTTTGAAATTTTGTTCGCCTACGTCATAAAAGCCTTGTAAAAAATTTTACGTTCCTAGTCCTAGTAGTTTTGGCTGTGCGTTGAATGTCAGTCAGTCAGTTTCTCCTTTTATAGATATAGATGACAATCATTTAGAACAATGTTTGATATTCCACGTGTACACGATAAAGTTAAATAAAAAAGTAAAGCTCTCTTCGTTATGTTTTGATATCGCCAATTTCCAATACATTGAGTCTGTTTATTTACGCCCGTATTATTCGCAGACACTTATTATATTTATGAAAAAATGGAAATAATCTTTGAAGCGAACACTATGCCTGAATATTTTAGGATGAAATATGCTTAAGTTGGTAAAAGGTTCGTTCTAAAAACCTATTTCTTGACTATAATCGATTAAAATGAGATGTGCAAACCAGTTTACTTGGAATTTCGAATATGAAATGAAAAATATTGGATCAAGATTACATATAATACGTTTATGAAATGAAATGGTGATGATTACTTTCTGACTCAATTTTATGTCAATTTTTTATTCATTGTTATCGAGGATATTAATTTATTTTATTAATTTATTTCAATTAATATTTGTTCATAATAATTATAATTAAATTCATACATAACAACAATTATAAATAAAATTAACGAATTAAAATTATATATAGATAGCACATGTGCGTTTTGTTTGTCATGTACAAAACAACACAAAATATATACAAAACAATACAAAGCGTTTTGGCAACACATGTATTAATCGTACAGCTAAGAGTAGAATTCTGTGGCTTATTCAGTGTTTCCTGATAGCTATAACCGAACCTAAGTGTCTTTAACACTATAGTGAATAGGTTGCCTCTAAATCCTCCTTCTTTGTGAGGTGGTATTAGTTGTATATCATCAAATGACTTCTGCAGAGTAGAACGAGAGAGCGTGTTAGACTTTTATTAACTTTATATAGATAAATATACAGGGTGTCAGTGACATGTTAACGCAAACGAATACCATAGTTCCAGTTAAAAAAAAAAAACAAAAAAAAATCATAAAAACGTAAAAAAATTATTAAAAGAAATAAGAAAAAAACGACGAAAAATTTCACCATTGGAGATCCAGAATCATGTACTGGATCTAAGGTATTCATTTTCGTTACGATGTCAATGACACCCTGTATAGGCACTATTCTCCCACAATAACAAAACAGTGGTCGTCATCATCATCATCAGCACAACACAACACACCACCCTCGACTCTCGTTTTGTTGCTGTCACAACATTTAAAAATATGATGTATTGTATAATATTGTGGGGAGAAATAAACATATTTTTTTTTTATTATTATTAGTAAAACACACTTTGCTGTTTTTTATTTTGATAATACCATCCCCTCATTGACTTATATCCGTGAGTAGTACAAACATATCGATTATCCCCTACAACAATATGCAATTAAATTACCAGTAAATTATACACAATTATAATTATATTATCGGCATTTTAATGAGATGATTGCGGTCCCCACAGACCTTTTATGCTTCACTCGTTTATTTGATCAATTAAGGATTATTTATCGGATCGTTTTCAAATGGCCCTGGCAACCGGAGCTGGTAGCCGATACCGGTTGAAAGCTGTAATCGGTTTCCCGTTAAACTAATTTTCAGGCACCAATGTGTAAATGTAACAGAATGCCAGTCTCTTACATAGGTAATAATATACACCGTTAAAATTGGTCATTTTAATCTCGTGGAGTGTCGACCCGGTACATGAAACACTATCGATTTGTAAAGATAAAATTAAAAAATAAAGTTATAAAGTAATTCACTCGTGTTCCTCCACTTTCCCTTTATGTTCCAGAGCAGTGGTATTTTTTTTAAATGTACACCATAAAATATCTGATCCACGAGCTGACTGAATGAACAATCATGGCATTGTGACACAAATGACTTATACCAATTAGTAGGTATGTAGCGACATCTATCGCGTTACAGAAGAACTAAACTATAAAATCCTTAAAAAATCGCGCAATTAGAGTTCTGCGTGCGATTTGAACATATGCAACGGGCCGAAGTCAAACTAAATCATACACCCGTCTGGTCGTAGGATCCTCCATTTTCAAAGAAGGTGTGATGTCTCACACCATTGGTGATGTCTCTTTTCTTTTTTAAGTAATCTGTCGATTACTTTCTTTTCTGCATACATTCTATAAAAATAAAGTTAAGTCTCTGTTTTCTATCTACTCCTTTGCCAAAATTAAAGCAAACGTTTTTTTTTCAAGGTTTGGGAACCGGGCGTCACGTAATAAATTTGTATGGACGGACTTACACACTGAGTCACGTGTGCCGGATTGAATCGCTGATAAAATCAAACTCACGAATGTAACCTACGTTATTTGTAATGGATGGTTTTTTTGTCACAAGACTTAACTTGCCTTTGAATATTTAACAAATGAATTAATGACGAATTGGTTTTAAATGAAATATTCTTTATATAAAAATTCTTTTTGCATCACTCGTTTTATGATAAAATTCTTTTTGCATATATAAAATTCTTTTCTATATAAAATTCTTTTTGCATCACTCGTTTTAAGATTTTCTGGATACTGCAGGTCAGGATCCGATAGTAAGATTTAAAACTTTGAAACGGATCAACTATTTTCTTTCTCCACGGTACAAGTTTTTAGTTGATCCGTTAGGAATATTTTACCAGTTCTTCCATTCCGATCAACTGTTCACTAGTTCTACTTTTATTTTAGGCATTTTTTAAATTCCTTTAGGGTGGAAAAACACTCCAGTTAAAAACACTTGTTAATGATAAAAGTTGATTAGATTGGAGAAAAAAATCCATTACTGAGTTCCATTCCGGTCAACCAGTTGATCCGTTTATTTGATCGGAGTGGAAGTGCCGATGTTAAGGTGGCCTGTGGTTGATCCTTTCACTTTGAATTTAATCAATAAACTAGTATAAATGGTACAAGTTTATAACTAGGCACAATATTTGTTTTACAGTCGCTGTAAACGGGAGTGACTCTAAAATATAATTATGACTTTATAAAGGCCTTCTAAAACGTCTATGTTATAGGCCATTGTGATACAATCTGGCGCGGTAGATAAACGAAGTTCACCAAACCCTCGCTTTTGTTTTGTTTGTGATATAACGTGATCGGTACAAGTGGTTATAGATATTCAGAAAATTATTAGACAACCACTCAGTTAATCTCCTATGATGTTATAACACCCTCCAAAATATAATACAAACGTTGTTGTTTGCCCAGAATATTGCTTTTGTTTTACACCTACTCCGTAATTTCTTGTCAAGTAAGGGGGAGGGAAAAAAAATATGGTGGGAAAAATCATGTAATGATGAATCCCGTCCTTAGGCGTGTCGGACACTTACTGTAAATGACCCACCCATTCCTTCTTAGCCTTCATATCAGGGTCGGACGGCCAGCTACCAATTGCACGTTGTCTGGAAACCCATGTTTCGTTGGCTGGTAATCGGAGTCCGGGTCGGGTTCGATAGTAGATATGAAAGCTTATGTTGATCAAAGTCAATGCTACTGACGAATGTGGTTAACTACCTAAGGCCTATATACCTTGATTTCCACGGTGAAAAAACGTGTATGAACAACAGACCAATGAAAAATTTTCGCGAAAAGGGAAAGTCATTGGTATACCCTGGTTCCTTTTGGCGCCTCGTCTGTGATTGTGTATTAGGGTCGTGCTCAATTCCGCGATGAAATATTATGCCTTTGTTTCCTTCAAAATATTAGTTGTTTATGAAGTGGTTAGGTTACCTATATACTTGTCTGTATCTATGTACATATTACGACTTACGTGGGACTGTAGAAATATTGAGGTAAATGTTTTATTTCTAGTTTTTGGGTTTCTTAACAATATATGTATATTCGTATGATAGGCTTCGGAGTATAACTAGCATTTGACAATGGCTTCATCGCATTCATATTCCGGATATAAAAAGTATTCTATGTATTAATTGATCCGGGATATCATCCAAATGCATTCTACCGTTTGAGCGTGAAGGATTAAAAAACATGCACACACATATATAGGTACGACCATAGGGAACGACAATCTAATCGGCTAACACCAGAAAAAATACCAGTAATTTTATTTCTAAACGTAAATCTTGTAACGAAGCCTACAAGATGGCGCGTAACCAGTAATGCTCGTAGATCAATCCAATAGTCCTTTCATGTCATGTAATCCAATGAATCCGTCTCTTATATTGATTACCCGGTACCGTTAATTGATTATCCGTATCCGAAAGATGGACGTTTTCGGACAACCATATATAACGGGCGAAGTGGAGCGCGTCTGAAGGGATATAAGGGTTGCCGAACTGTGCAACCTACTTGCGTATGTTTGCGTATTTAGATGTAAAGATGAGTTTTCACTGTGCATGATAACGTGGGGTCCTGAGTGAGCGATTGAGCGCGATCGCAAGGCTAACGGGACAAACAATTGATACTCTATTTTGGTGGCGTACGTGAACCACTAGGTACACACACGTAGGTGCGGGTTGGCGTTGAATGAAACAAAGCAGCCGAACTAGTTGGTTTGATATTATCACACGAACACACGTCAACACGTTCTATATTCAATCACTGTAGTTGGGAAAACTCGCCTCCCAATCAAGTGCGTTGAAGGTCATGTTTTATAACGGTTGAGAAAATGTGTTCCCCAACCAAGGTCGCTAAAGGTCATGGTTTACATCCACACACATCTGTCTTCATGGTTTGAAACTAGCAAAGTCACTTTTCGTTCTTTGCATTGCGGTAACTTGTTTTATAATAAATGGTGGCTAAATTGGTGACTTTGATCGCAGGTAAAACAGAATTCATAGGACTCATTGTGAGAATTTATTCAACGCTCCAGATCGCTTCGGAACCGCAACATATTTGGAAACAGATGGCTGTTGGGACCGAAAGGTTCTGGTGAGGCGATCGCGTACCGAAAGACACTGCATTGGAAGGTTTCCCACAAGGGGGACCGATGACTTGGTAAGGGTCACGGAAATCCGATGGGTCGATGTAGCGATTATATATAAGTCCTTGTCCAGCAGTGGACGTCTTTCGGATGACTTGATGATGCTAAATTAAATATTTCATACAAGACAAAAAATCCACGCAACTGTTGAAGTACTTTAATCTTCTGTTACAGTTTTTGGCTCTGGAACACAAAAGGGAACTGAAAGTACACATATTTTTGTTAGTAAAAGTCTGGCACTCCCTCTCACTCCACCCAAGGACGGGAAGAGTTATTTCCCACTACAAGAAAAACGTTTCGAAGTAACTAGCAATACACGAATAATGTAGAAAGTAAATGAACACGGAGAATGTGCTCCATCAAGACTAAACGAAAGTTTTTTTTTAAGTGGGAAAACATCAAATCATTTCTCCCGTTCTATAGTGGAGCGAAAGGTTATGTTTTCACTTTTATTTTCATTGATTGCACTCAAGTTCGTTCATTTACCCTTTGCATACTAAAGAAACTCTTTCAAACGTTCTTGCTGCAAAATGGATGCAATCCAGGAATTCAGGAAAATCTTAAAAATGAGGAACTGGCCATGGGTGCTGTGAGGAGGAAAGCTGAGTGTTTGAGTCAGCTATTTCTTAATACATACTTAATTGCGGTTAATATAAAATAAAATTCTTCGCAGAGGTAATGAACACGCAGCTTAAGTTCAGCAATAGTCTAATTAAATGTAGTTGGCCATCGCGAGAGCAATAAATAGTCACTAGAGCGAGCTGTTTATTTTATTCTGCCGTTAGAACTATCTAGAATACATCGATATATTTGATACTAGCATTTTAGTACTGACTTCGTTCGCGAAAATGTTTTTATAAAAACTTTGGCACCCCCTATTTCGTATTTCAAGTTTATTGACAAAAGAAATAAATTTTACATATCATTTTTAATTCCTAAATTGTTATATTGGGGGGTAGTTCTGAAAACAAATCAGCGTTTACTATTTACTCAGATTAATATTTGTGCTAACTTTCAAGAATATTGGCAAACGGAATGAGATTTTATATATGAAAGAAATGAAATTCCCTCTTTTCACCCCCAAAACCCCTTTACAAGCTACATCATAAAAAGAAGCCTTGTGGAAAATTATAATTGTTGACCCAGTATTTTCAATTGTGTGCTGTTGTGTCAGTTAGTTAGTTTATCCTTTTATATATACATGTGTTACTTTTGTAAATGACTTACAGTGCGCATGTATATATTTTAGGGCACCCCGATACGGACAGGTTAGATTAGAGGGGCCCAAAAGCCAGGCGGGCGGAGCTCCATCGAGCTAAAAGGAGACAAAAGAGTTTCGCGATTTTAAAAACAATTAGTTTTTCGCGATTTAACGATGTGGAATCCGTTAATATGCTAAACTAGGTGAAAGGGAGATATCTGTTACATTCAAGTTTTTTAAACTCTAACAGACTGTACTCGGTAATTTGCAGACAACCTAATTAATGCGCAAATTATCATATTCCGTAATGGTAACATAATACCTAATATAGATTGTCATAATCCATGTTTGAGGTACTGGTATAATAGTAGTTGCTCTGTGGCACCATTCTGATTCATTAAAACTGCTGTAACGTTACCTTCTCGAAGGCAGGAAGAAATTAATGGCGTGTAACTTCAGATTTCCTTAGGTGAAAAGGAACTCCATATCAGTAGATACATTGTTTATTTTGTTACGCATGGCAAGCTGTAATGGTTTAACTCATCAATATTTTTTTCATATCTCTTACGGTGCAGAAAAAAGAATGTGATATATCAATTTTAATGTGTATCCTTTGCAAGATGTATTGTGTGCTTAACTGCCTGAGTCTGTACTTTGCTCTCTAATCTTTTACTGGATGGATTATTTTGCGGTTTTACAGACGCTGAAAAAGTTTTAGCTTGGATATGTCTATGAATTATTTATTGATGCTTTGCGTCTGGCTTTTTAATATTATAGTTTTCTTGAAGTGTTTTGAGTGATGATATGTGAGTGCTAGTTTTTGCAAGTGCTTTGTCCGCGCGAAAGAAACATACACTTGAGTTAAATTGTATTTTATGTGCTCTTTAGGTTTTGGTCTACTCGTCTGTTAAGTCGTTATACAGTCATCTAGATCTGGTAAGCCGTTTGATCGTGAAGGAGTAAAACAATACACACACACCAACATTCATGTAAACTTTCATCTTTATGATATACAAGCAACTCTTCCCAGCTTCGCACGGGTACAATGTTGATATTATGCATGTATTATACATATAAACCTTCCTCTTGAATCACTCTATCTATAAAAAAAGGCGCATCAAAATCCGTTGCGTAGTTTTAAAGATTTAAGCATACATAGGGAAGAAGCGACTTTGTTTTATATACTACCTACTAGCTGCTGCCCGCGACGTTGTCTGCGTGAAGGCTTTACAGCACCAAAAATACCTAAGATGGCAGTGTCGCTATAGCATTATAAGTAAACAACTTTTAAAATAGCATTGCATCAGCCTTACAAAGTTTCCGCTGCTGGGACACAGACCTCATTTCTAGGAGAGGGAATGAGCCATAATCCACCACGCGGGCCCAGTGCGGATTGGTGGATGACACATATCTTCGAATTTTTGGTCCTAAGACATTCACAGTTACAGTTTCCTCATGATGTTTTCCTTCACCGTTTTAAGAGCAGTGGTTATGAAATAAATTACACAAAGTAATGCGCCGGGCTGGGTTTGAACCCCCGACCTACAACTTGTAAGTCGGAGTTTTTACCACTCCGCCACCACTGAGTCGGAGACTTTACCACTCCGCCACCACACTACGATGGTAGTTATGCTGCCAGGAGCCAAAATGTAAAGAGAGTCAGGACTGGTGACGCGGGAGCAAGCAACATACAGTTGCCCGCGTAAGAAGCCGCTCGTCCTAAAGTTGACACCCGCTGCACTAAGTGTCTGACCTGTCTGTACGCGCTTGAACTGGAACGGGAAGTTTTGTTCTTGCTATGAAGAGAACAAATCGTGTATCCAGCTTGAGCTTCATTCGCTGTATGTACGTAGACATCGTTTACCGCACCTGCATAATTCTTAGGTGTCTGAGCGGGCCATTTTGACGCCCAAAAATGATCAGGCTGTGGCAATTAACGAATGAATTGGTCTTGTTGAGTTTCAGTTCTACGAGTAAATATAGTGAACCCCCTAAAATTTATTATTTTTTCTCTACTTTTATGTGAAAATCTTAATGCGGTTCGCAGAATATACCTACTTACCAAGTTTTCAACAATATAGTTCTTAAAGTTTCAGAAAAAAGTGGCGATGACATAAGGACTGACAGACATGACGAATCCATAAGGGTTCCGTTTTTTACTGCTACGGAACACTAGAAAGCATTTCTTACAAGGAGATATTTTTTTCTGTAGGAAATCATCCAATGACATCTCCGTGACCTTGGGGAGGGCGGGAGACTAACTCCCGTCCTCCCGCCAGACTTTTACTGACTAAAACCCAATCTGTTCCTTCATTGCCTTTATACCGAGGCCGAAGATTCCGGAAAAATATCTAACGCCACGATTGTGGAGGGGCGTCCCCAAATCGTGGCACTTGTGTTGTACATTAAAAGTAATATTTCCAAAACATAATTTAGAAACAACAATAGTCATAAAACAAACTGTTTTGGTTCCATCAATTATTTCTGTTATTTAATTCGCTAATACCTACTGATTGGTTATGTCACGTGTTCGATACGACCTCCTGCACAATAACACCGGAAATACAAGCGATAAGTTACCGAATGCACTATGTTATTAAGTGTAAATGTTATTATATTATATTATCAGTTGTTTTTTGGCTGGTTGATTAGGTAGGTACTCAGGACGATAATTTTTATCGACTGGATTTGAGAATAATATTGAATAATTATTACATAGTATAAAACAAAGTCTGTCCCTTTATATGCTTAAATCTTTAAAACTCCGCAACAGAATTTGATGCGCCTTTTTTAATAGATAGAGTGATTCAAGAGGAAAGTTTATATATATCATCTCATCATCAGCCTTTTTAATGTTCCCACTGCAGGGACACAGGCCTCCTCTCTAAGAGAGGGAATGGGCCGTAATCCACCACGCGGGCCCAGTGCGGGTTGGTGGATGTCACATGTCTTCGAATTTTTGGTTCTAGGACATGCCGGTTTCCTCACGATGTTTTCCTTCACCGTTTTTGAGAGCAGTGGTGATGAAATAAATTACACAAAGTAATGCGCCTGGCTGGGTTTGAACCCGCGACCTACTACACGCAAGTCGGGGCCGTTACCACTCGGCCACCACTGCTCTCCTATATAATACATGCATAATATATTTAATATCAGCATCTGGGGCGGGTCGCTAGTATATTATATTTTATTATTAAACTAGCGACCCGCCCCAGCTTCGCACGGGTACTAATATTGAATATATTATGCATGTATTATACACATAAACCTTCCTTTTGAATCACTCTATCTATTAAAAAAACCGCATCAAAATCCGTTGCGTACTTTTGAAGATTTAAGCATACATAGGGAAAGCAAACTTTGTTTTATACTATGTAATGATACGTAATTATATTTATCATTCGGATGCACCTATATAATCAAATTAAACCTCACAGGTAGTAGCTATTAACTCAAATATATTATTGCCCGTAGTCCTACCGGGCCCATTTGGTTGGTTGGTTTGCTGGCAATGCTTAGATGCGTGCGAAGAACATTACGCGCGTTGACGACTTGGGTTCCGTCCGGATTGGTACCGGAAGGCCGGAGTAAGCCTGCGGTTACGGTGGCTGAAGCTCAATGCGTCTCATGACGTGGCGACTGAGGTGTGAAGATGAACGTTCTCTCAAGCGAACGGCCGCCTCATTCGGTAGTGGAATAACTCGGGGGACTAGCTCAGCAGGGCTTCGGTACTGGGACCCTCACAACAATAAAACGAACTCTATACTTCTTACTTATCTTACTAATATTATAAATGCGAAAGTTACGATGTTTGGATGTTTGTTACTCAATCACGCCAAAATGGCTGGACGGATCTGGATGAAATTTGGCACAGGCATAGGATACACTCCGGAATAGGACATAGACTACTTTTTATCCCGGAAACCCCAACCCCAACCCCAATACCACGCGGGCGAAGCCGCGGTAAAAGCTAGTATTATAAATGCGAAAGTTACGATGTTTGGATGTTTGTTACTCAATCACGCCAAAATGGCTGGACGGATCTGGATGAAGTTTGGCACAGGCATAGGATACACTCCGGAATAGGACATAGACTACTTTTTATCCCGGAAACCCGAACCCCAACCCCAATACCACGCGGGCGAAGCCGCGGTAAAAGCTAGTATTATAAATGCGAAAGTTACGATGTTTGGATGTTTGTTACTCAATCACGTCAAAACGGCTGGACGGATCTAGATGAAATTTGGCACAGGCATAGAATACACTCTAGAATAGGACATAGGTCCTTTTTTATCCCGGAAAACCCAACCCCAATACCACGCGGGCGGAGCCGCGGGCAAAAGCTTATATATAGATTTACGCTTCAGCGGTCGCACTTCAACTGTCCTAAACACAACATACTACTTTTCCTTATTTGATTTTCAAACCAACTGCGAACGTCCTTCGACACATCTAACAAGCCAGTTCGTTGGTTAGTAAATTATGTGGTCTCTTTGGAAACACCACAGTAGCGTGCGAATATTAGCGACAGCGTGCAGTCGCAAAGCAGTAATCGCGTCTGCACCCCATTCGCTCTCGCTCCGAACCATGGTGTGAACCAGGGTGCGTGAGTTCGCCGCTGCCGATCACTTGTAAAAGGACACACCTCTATACTGCACCGTGTCCTCCAAGTGATCAGCACAGTTATGACACAGGACCCTCTCGAACTTAACCTGGCCGGTGTGGGCCTGTGTCACGCAGAAAATAAGGACGCCGTGACGCCTCTCCAGCCACTCCTCAAAGAGGAGACATACCGCCATAATTATGGCATGCCTTATATTACTAGCTACAAGGTTTAATATTCACAGGTAAATATTAAACCTCGCAGGTGGAAGGTATTAACTTTATTAATGCATTAGGCGAAGTTTCGCGAGGTAAAACTAGTTTAAGTCCCTAAGTTCGTGATATCGCGTTAAGTTAGATGCAGCTGGAGCTAATCTAGGTTCAACATGCTTGTCGAACAATAGGGAATGAGAACAGGTATACGTTATAATATTTCTTGAATAATGTTCGAGTTGTTATTTACTTGCATTATTAAATAATAATAATAATTCTTTACTATCAGACAACTAAGGCCCATAGACACAATACACAAATAATCTGACACAATAATAAACTAATACATACAAATCAAAACAAATTAAAAACTATTTATTGCACACGAAGCGACGGCGACGTGTTCCGCAAAATTACACAACAATAATAATAATGTAACAACAATAACAATGTAATATTCTACAACTAGGTATCACACGACACCTTTTAGTCCCAAGATAAGCAGAGCTTGTTTTAATGAGTAGGTACTAGACAACTATCCATACTAATATTATAAATGGGAAAGTAACCGTGTTAGTTTTGTTTGTCCGTTTTCACGGCAAAACGGAGCGACGAATTGACGGTATTTTTTACTCGCCTTGCTTGCATGTGTTTGCGGGTTCAAAACCGGACACGTAACAAGGTGAATTTTACGATACACAATGTACTTTTTTTACATTATCTAGTTACGAAAGTCCTAAGCTATTTTTGGGAAAATGCTAGAAAGATGATCTGATTATTATCATCTATGTATTATATAATTATAGCTCCTGCCAGCTCATTTGCCCGCATGACAGTCAGTTTCTCCATAAACAAATTCAACCTCCGTTTTAAGTCAAAATCAAAACGATTATTGCGAACTAAGTGTACAATGTTGGTGTTGTATGACCATGTCAGCACTTAGGGGCCCCTTTTTTATGGTAGGTTAAAAACATCGAATGACGAAACCCGCTCTTGGGCGGAGCGGTAGACCAGTGTCAGACTCTTACTGACTAAAAACCTATCTTGCCTTATTCCTAGAGTCGAGGTAACAGTTTGACACCACCCTAGGCTCCAGGAGGCTTCGACCCTGAAGGGCCCCTACAGTTTGCTGACAACTCCTTGAGGCGCGCGGGAACGGTGCGCGCCGTTGACGACTTGGACTCGGCCTGGACAGTTACCAGACGACCGGACAGCGAGCTACCCATTGCTCACCGTCTGCGAGCCAGTGTCTACGGTGGCCGGATATCGGCAGGATCGTGGCGGCGACGGCTACGGCGAGGGCGCTGTTGCCTTTGCCTTATGCGGTCGGCCTCCTCCTTTACGAGCATTACTGCTTCGCAGAAGGAGACGACCGCCTGCCATTCCTCTTCGCTGCGGACCATGGCCTGAACCAGGGAACGGCGCGAGAGGTCGCCGCCGCCGATCACCCCCACGAGGACACGGCGATGCTCTTCCCAATCAGGGCACACCATGTGCTCCACCGTGTCCTCCGGGCTCGCCTCACAGTGGCGACACCCGGACGTCTCTTCCGCACGAATCTGGTGCAGGAATCTCCCGAACTTCCCCTTAGGAGGAAGGGGCCCCTTAGGAGTACATATCTACACCCTGTATGAAACAAATCTGCCAAATTTTAAGTTTGTAGGTTTGTAGTTTCTGAGATTTCTTGATTAATCAGTGCGTGGTATTTCGCTTTAATATATATAGACTAATCCAGTCTTGGCACATTTTCGTGCCAGAATCCGTACAAATGAATGTTTATTTGATTTTCTAGGCATTCTTTGAAACAAGGCTAAAGAAAAATTCCGAGGAAATCCTATACTTTTGTTTACAAAATATGATGGAAATAAACTTTATGTAATCTGAGCTTGACGTATTGTGATACTGGGAAATATACAACCTGGAAAATTCCAAATAGGTTGAGAAAGCAGGACGCCCACTTATCAAATGAAATTGGTCGCAAATGACCTAATTGGACATTGTTCGTCAGTTTTGTATGACTCAGTGTGTTTACGAAAAGACTTTTTCTGTTTTCACAAACGCATTAATTTCTTTATTAAAAAACTTTTTCATTTTTAGGACACAATCAGTGTCCTAAAAATGAAAAGGAACACACTGTACAATTTTTACGGGTTGTTTTGTTTTTCTACTGAACCACTTTGTTTCACTTGGTCGGCGATGTGAAATCTTGATGAAAGTGTTCTTAATTATGAATAAACAATACGGAAACATTTTGCTGTGTTGAACTTTGAAAATACTGACTTACACTGAATGGACTGGTTTACTTATGGTTCTTTCTTCAAAAGCTTATCTCAGATTATGTGATTAGACTATTCTTGTCTTGACTATTCTTTCGCGTGGACATTAATAAATTTAATGTGTGTCTTATCATACCGTGAATGGAGTACAGTACCTAAACAATTTCAGGACAAATTGGGCATGTTGCTCCATATACAAACTAGGTCAGATAAGGGTTTATTGATACAACTCTGGGTCTATTTCTGATATGTGAAGGGTCTGTGATGTCCATAAATATGTATAGTAAATCTTTACAAAGGGTTCAGATGAACTTTGATTTATTTTCGCGGTCTACTTTCAAAAATCTTCGTAATTTTTCGTATGTTCTTATTTTTCTAGTCTGGTTGGGACTAAAATAAGTAAGGGTTACTTAACTTTTATATTATTCAAGTAGGCCAAGCCTAAAGGACATCCTCAATAAAAATCAATTTATCGGGTTTTGTTGTCCCAAAACCAATGCCGTTTTCTTCGTCTATTGTCTTGACGCTGATTGTGAATTTAGCCAGTATCGAATTTAGAATTTGTAGGTCATTCGGTTTACACTACAGTCACCTTATTTGTTGTTATAATGCATATGTAATATATTCTATGTTTTTGCAGTATTTGGAATATCGAGGCGGCCTTCTTGGTAAACGTCGTCGTCTCAGTTAATCAATACTGCGACAACATTCTCAACTCCATTCTGCCGAAACCGTGCCTGTTTCGATGGTTTATTTAGTAATTGGCACACCAACGGCAATAACATACAGAAATATCACATAAAATAATCTGAAAATACATTACACTGGCATGCATGCCTACCTATTACAGGTGTGCACAGCTTACACTATAAATTCGGTTGACATAAAAATTATTGTTATGGTGTGAGATAAAAAAATCACAAAAAAATAACATACAAAATAGAAAAACACGCACGGAAAAAATAAAAAAAATAGACTAAAATTCTAAAACGGATTGTTAAAAAAAATATGATAAGTAAGTATAACATAATATAGATGAATATGTTAACATTTAATTCCTAAAAACCTTCGAGACTGCTCTCACAAACTTTTTTAGTGAAACACCATGTAAATCAGTGTCAGGAATATTTACTTTCTTATCTGATTAAGCACACTATTTCATTTCTGGAAAATCTTGAACGTCAGTCTCCCGAAAAAAGAGGCAAGAGAAAAAGAGACAAACATATTCATCAGGACGCACTTACTAAAGCGAGAAATCCATCTCTATTTTTGAAATTCTTTTCAGTCGAAGTAAATCCTTTCATGACTCAAAAGCCTTAGCAAAGAATGCCGCAGTGAAGAGACAACAATAAAAATAAGTCAAATAAATTCGTGCATTATGTGTGCTCTTTCTACGAATACAACAATGCAGCTAAAAATATAAATAACAGTGCTTGTAGAAATTTCATGATGGTTTAAGTAGCTTTTATAGGAGTTAGAATTTCATGTCTGTACACTCAAATTTATATTTGCAGTTTCTAGTTTTGGGGTCGTTGTAGTTATTTAGAGTAGTACTCTAAATAATTTTAGTAGTAAGTAGGCTATAACTCCAGTAAGTACCCACTTATGAAATAGATATTGTTATTTAAAAACATATTAAGTACAAGACAGTATTGTAAAATGAGTTGTGAGGTTTTGAGAGTACTTAAGAATTTGTATACCTACCTAAAGGAATCTAGTTGAATCTTTCAGAGATATTTTTTTTCTTTGTATAATTAAGGTTTATGAGGTGTTACGCTAAAGAACTAGTAGGAGAAATATAATATAATACGTAACTTAGTTATGTTACGTAGTTATCTACTTTTTTAAATTGAAATTTGGGAAGTGGCTTTATAATTCCATAATCTGTGACTTAGACTTCTCTATGATAATCTATGAATCGAGATTATCTTATATAGTGAAGCATAATCTAAAGAGTTTTTTTTATGATTCCTTTAGTCAATTAAGTTGAGCGAACCGAAGGTCAATCATGAGCCTTTATGAAGTCCGGAACATTGGCTGCAAGCCAATCCTGGGCAGTGCGTGTCTTATAGCTGAATGCTGAGTCTTACTGAAAAGTCTATGATATGTTATCACAAAGGGTAGCTTCAAAAGGCTTTAGTCTGCCTTATAGCTTTCCACTGTCTTTTACTTAAGCAACTCTCTCTCTGCCTGCTCGCTTTCTCGATCTGGAGCAGACGGTTAAAACCAATATTTATAAACCATTATTTTACGAAAAAAAAGTGCCAGTAGGTTTTTGTCTATCCGAAATACCAAATTTAAAAAAATACCACGCCAGTTAATTGAGGTCAAAAATGTAGTAACAAAGCAGGAGAACCTTAAAAAAATAAGGATAAAAATATGTATTTATTTCGTATCGAATTCTATTATCGCGGAAACTCGTATCATTTCCGTATAAGAATTTATTTGCTGTGTGCTTATTGAGCGTGTAAAAATTGAGCTAATAGTTGACATACATGCTGTAAGACAGTAGGCAATAAATAAATCAACTCTGAAATAGTTTAATATTTTCATTATTCTCACATCCTCTGGATACCCACAACCCTTGCCAGGTCATGGGTCCATCTTGTAGGAAGCCTTCTAACTCTGCGTCTTCCAATACGCGGTCGCCACTCTAGAACCTTTCAACCCTAACGGCAGAACAGATGTGTTCAGCGAACAATGTGCCATGGCCATTGTCACTTAAGTTGGGCGATTATTTGGGCAATGTTGGTAACCTTGGTCCTCCTGCGGACATCTTAATTTCTGATACGATCACGCAAATAAACTCTGAACATAACCCTTTCCATTGCCCTTTGAGTGACTTTAAGCCTGCACAGGACCGTTCATTATGGCGACAATTAGGGGAGCCGTATGTCTAGCAGAGAACGTCTTTCGGCTGAAATGATGATGATGATGATTTTACTGACACCGCACAGTCTACACCACATTTTTATAGTGCGAAAAATCATCGAATGAACAATCTCACCCTTGAGCGGAGTGGGAGACAGTGTCACACTTCTACTGATTAAACGACTTCACCGTTCTTTCTTGCCTTGGTTCCAGGGCCTCGATGTTCAGCTTTCACATCAACCCTTGGCCTCACAAGGCTTCGATCCTGCTGGACCGCTACAGTTGTTGACAACTCCTTGAGGCGCGCGGGAATAGTGCGCGCCGTCAACAACTTGAGGTCGGTCTGGAAAATTACCGGATGGCTACCCATTGCTCGCCGTCCGCAAGGTCGCGTCTACGATGGCCAAAAATCGGGATCGGAGACACGGCGGCGATGGTGTCCGATGCCGACGATGATGACCGGCCGACAATCTGCACAACTGGATCTGATGAGATTTTGTTAAAAAGATTTGTTTTACTTTTGTAACATACTACTGCATTTTACAGTATTTTATGCTAAGGCAAAGTACGCGTTTTAGTTGTGGAGTTGCGGATAGCAACCCGAAATACTATACAATAGAATAAGGCAAAGATGCATCTTTGCCTTATAAAACACTGAAAAAAAAATTTTATATTTTGAAAAATTACACCACAATTTGAATTTTATCTTGTTATAGTTACAAATCGAAGCGTAAAAGTATCTACCTAGTCGTTAAAAGTTTCTACCTACTTAATTGTATTGTTTTTGTCTAATTGAAAGTGCCTAACTATTTAGTGTAGTTAGCTAAGTTAATTATTGTTTATCGTCTCGCCACTTAATCATTACATTCGGCAACTAGCACTTAGACTTTGGAATTATGTAAATTTAACGTCAAATTAACAATTTAAATTAAGGGCTCTCCAGAGACGCGTAGCTTCATAAACGCGTATTCGTAATTATACGCTTGGTGTCGCCTGCTCATACAAAATAAAGTTTTCACCAAGTGTGTATTGACGATTACACGTCTATGAAGCTATGCGCCCGTGGACAGTAGGCCTAAGATATTGATTCGCAGAGCGTTAAGACTTAATTGTAAAATGATAAGGGTATTCACGGAGCTGGAACATGACCTTAATTATAGCTGCGAGTCACCTACTATTGTCAGACTCCAGTCGGCGGGAGATTGATGACCTCAACTTCGCATTTGGAGCTGATTTAAACTAAACAACCGCTTTCTGTTCGAATTGTTTGAAGAAAAAATGGTTCTAATAGTTTCTCATCGTTTTTCAGAAATGTTGCCACTAAAACTAACGTTGACCAACATTCCGCACGGAAAATACTTTCTTTTTGCCTTAATAGTATCTTATTTATCCCAAAGTATTATTCAGATGTAAAGCCTTATTACGAAAAGCCGCATAACTTATCCAATAATGCCCAAAAAAGCCGTTTTTATTACAGTCTCAGCGGTTATTATTTCTTTGCTTACTGGAAGTCATAAATACTCCGATATCTGCGCTCGGTTGCTTCGAAACACAATTTATTAAGCGGCACAAAGCGACTTCTGAATCTATGACACTTATCTGACCAGTTTCGTTGAGGCTCACAACGAATAAGCTACTAAACGCCCTCCTGGGGGCTCAGTAACTTTACTGATTTACTGCCCGGAGTTCAGAGATAAAGTTTAACATGGCAAAGTTGTTCATAAATATTTATTTCATCACATGTAATTAATTCACTCTTTTTTTTAAAGAAAAAAGAAAAAGAAAAAAAAAGGAAAAAAGAAGAACCAAATAGTAGTAGCATGAAACCCATTGGAAAAAGGGAGTAAATATAAAAAAAAAATAAAGGAAAAATAAATAAAATTAAAATTAAATTGCTCATTCAGTCATTAGATTGTATATTTGTTTGTCATTTATTTTGTTATGTCATGTGAATAAACTTGTCTTATCAAAATTTGGATTGTAGCGCAGGCCATCTTTGAGGCGGTATTGGACGTAGAAAAAATAGTAATTTTTGGTTTATTGTAGTATTTTTTTCCTGGTACACTGACATGCAAAAGTTAACAAAAAAAAAAAAAACATTACAAACATGACCTTCGTTACTTCGTACGTTGCATTGTAATGCGAACAGATTTTCAGGTAGAAATCGAAGTAGCACAGCGGGGGTTGCGCGTTACCATAGCAACAATCGCCATTTTAGTTCAACTAATTTGCCGCGTACGTCATCCGATTTTGCTCCAGAACACTATAAATACTATCAATCTCAAATATATATACACAGCCATTTATGTATTGTTATTTAAATGATTTTTTTTTTTTAATTAATTAAATTCAGTTGTTATGGAAACAGATTGTCCGATCGTCATCGGTCGGGCTCAGAAATATTTAATTCGAATGAATGCCCACATTTATTATGGAGAATTTGATCTTGGGACCTTTACGTGAGCTGGAACTGAAAAAAGGTTAAGTCGGAGTCGTATGGCCACCTATCGAGTTTGTGTGCGATATTGTTGGGGTTTCACGGCCCCATTACAGACAAAAAGTGTTATTTTATAGGTACACTCTCAGCTTTCAATTTTAAGATCCTAGTAACCGGGCAATAAAACTTGCATTTTATTTGCATTTTTTTTGCTATATTGTTGTATGCATTTTTGTTGATACTTTTCCTGACCCAAGGCCTGGCTTTTACCTTGGGCAGAGAATAAGCATTGCCTTATAGCGTGGCAATACTGCCAGCCTTTTGGGTAGAAAAAAACATTTTTAAAGTGATATCTGAACTAAATTTGTATTTTAACCGTATATACATTTTTTTTACCTAATTTATATATTCTGATTTCTTCAAATAAAAAATGGGAAATGTGAGACGGATTCCCGCCATAAACTGTTTTCACAGACTGACGGACAATAAAGTGATCCTATATCCTCATAAGGATTTCGTTTTTTCCTTGTGAGGTACAGAATCCCAATAAAATTATTTAAATAGTATATAATATATAGGTTTTTTTTTTTTTTTTTTTATGGTAGGTGAAAATCATCTAATGACGAAACCCGCTCTTGGGCGGAGCGGGAGACCAGTGTCAGACTCTTACTGACTAAAAAACCTACCCCGTACCTTCCTTGCCTTATTTCTGGAGTCGAGGTTACAATTTTCACATACCCTCTAGGCTCCAGGAGGCTTCGACCCTGAAGGGCCCCTGCAGTTTGCTGACAACTCCTTGAGGCGCGCGGGAACGGTGCGCGCCGTTGACGACTTGGACTCGGTCTTACCAGATGATCGGATAATATATAGGTTTAAAGAAACTTTATTCTCAATAAAAACATAACATGTCACTTACTTGAGAACAATAACTTACATATAAACAAAATTTTAGGTTCTACAAAATCATCATCATCTTCCTGCCCTTGTCCCGTTTTATTTGGGGTCGGCGCAATGTCTTTTTCTTCCACTCTGTCCTGTCACCCGTCATGCTATCACTAACTCCTCTTTCTTTCATATCACTTCTCACACAATCCATCCATATTTTCTTTGGTCTCCCTTTCCCTCTCCATCCATTCACATTTATACTCATGGCTCGACAAAATACATTACAATATTACTAAAACCATGGGTGGTTTTCGGTTTGCAATTAGATACAAGCTAAGCTGAGTTTTGAATTCATTGAATGGGTGAAGGCTTCATATGCGTGACGGTATTTTATTGTATAACTGTGCTCTTTCAAATGTTAGCATTTTTTTCCATAGTTGGTTCTGGTTTTTGGCAAAACTAATACCTACTAATAATCATCATCATCATCCTAGCGGTATTAGTCCCGGTTGCCAACCTTGGCTTTCGCCTCGGTGCCCGGGGTCCGCTTTCCTGCAAGCACGCCTCCACTTCGCTCGGTCTTTTGCGTCCTTTGCCGTAAGCCCATTGGCACGCATATCGTCCCTTACGACGTCGATCCAACGCCTCTTAGGCCTTCCTCGTTTACCGGGTCCCGGCGGAGGCGGCATGTCGAGGCATCTGTTACCCACGTAGTCTGCCGGTTTTCGTAAAACGTGGCCATACCAACGTAAGCGACCCTCCTGCAGTTTATCCGCTATGTCACGGACCTGAAGGCTGCCCCGGATGCGGGAGTTTTTAATGCGGTCTTTCCGCGACACTCCCGACATCCAGCGCAGCATATTCATTTCCGTGACACGCAGGCTTTGCTTATGCCGCTCAAGTACAGGCCACGCTTCACTGCTATACAAAAGGACAGGCCTAATGATGGTCTTATAGACCTGTCCTTTGAGCCTAACCGGCATTTTGGGGTCACAGATAACCCCCGCCACCTCACGCCATTTCGCCCAGGCCGCCGAGATACGAGACTCAACGTCGCAATCGACGTCCCCGGACTCGTGGAGCACCGATCCCAAGTACCTGACCTGTTCCGTGAGGTCGACTGTGTCTTCGCCAATGCGAACAGGAGCAGCGTTTATTGTGTTACAGGCCAAGTACTCGATTTAAAGTCAAAATATTCTTTTACTATGTCAAAACTCACCTATTGCGGTTCTTAGTAGCTTTTTCCCTGATAATATTGTTATTACCCTATTAGCTGATATTTTGATCGGAATCGAAGTGCACTAATTATTTTTGAGTATTACAAGGAAAAATAATTATTAGTAATTATTTCCACGAACACGTACTCATTAGTAATATCTAATCGTTGGTGCTCCTACACCATTAATTTATCGTAAGTCTTTTAAAAAATGTAGGCTTCTCACACGAATGCGACACCATTATGCAACTTTAACAGCGTTTATAAAACATAAATATTAATTTAATAGAAAACTGCCTAATGCGTTATGTCTACCCTTATATAATGCATAAACTTGTACCCATTTTTTTCTACTAGTGTAGATCTTAGGGTGGTACCGCGATATTATATTTGTCTGGGTGGGCAGTATAACATATACGACATAGGCAAGCGACCAGTAAGTATAGTATCATTACTGAATTGTCCAACACCTCAATTAATTTTTGTTTTTTTGTTTGTAGGAGGTAATCTCTGGAACTACTGGTCCAATTGGAAAATTTTTAGCAACAATAGAAAGCTGCTTTACTCCTGAGTGACATAGGCTATATTTTATGTACGTGGGCAAAGCCGCTGACAAAAGCTAGTTCTCTAATAATATGGTCATTATAAGTGAATCATTATTATGTAAAAAAGTCGGCCAAGAGCATGTTGGGCCACGCTCAGGGTAGGGTACCGTAGTTACCCTTGCGTCACCCTCATTTTTAAATACCCATCCAACAATATATCACATGTTATGGTAGAAATGAAAAATAAATGACTTCCCACTTTACGTGCAGGGGAGGTACCCTAATAAAACACGTTTTTACCACTTTTTGTTTGTGCACTTTGTCGGACAGACAGACCGACTTGGCAAAACTGTAAGAGTTGCTTGTTGACTACGGAACTCTAAAAATCTCTCAATTTATATGAAATATGGAAAAAAATTCTTTCAATTTCAATTCAATTCAAAGTCGACTTATTTTGTTCCTGTCATTTTATGATAAGTCGCGACTGTGTGGCCAGACTATTTTCCAGGAATATTTTACATATAAATAAAGGCCAGGAGCAGGGCAGTGACCAGTTGCTATCGAGTTCTATTCTGTGGCTCCTGTCACAAGCTCCGTGTTGCCAGCTAGCTTCGTGTTACTACCCAGCTCCGTGTTACCAGCCAGCTCCATAGTCCCCATGTCGGCGGTACAGGGTCTATTGGCGTTGGCCATGCTGTCTTTGATGATAGGCAAGACTTCTGCTGTTGAAGATTTGTCTACGTCGTTGTCTGACGGCTGCTTGCCTGATATAAAAGACCCTGAAGCTTACAAGTTCGAGCACCCAATCTGTGCTCGCCTATCAGCGTACTACCGAGCAAAGGAAACAAATGAAAGTTAGTACACATTGATGTTACTTTTCAATCCATTTACCCGAAAACCTGCTATTATCTCTATCGCTTTATAAATATACCTACCTATATATCTTTTTTGCAATTTACTATTTTTCGTCCTGGTGCAGAAAAGTGTGCAAGGGAGCGTCTGCTCCTGCTACTTTATTTGCATTCACTTTCTATTTATGTTTATAAGCGTATTAAGAAACGTCTTTTGATAGGCGTAGTATGCCACTGCAGCGCGCGGCTCTAAAGTATCTTCGCCCACGGCTGGGGCGAATTCCACCTTGGTCGGAAGTGCAAACTTTTCCACACATATCAAAACGTATCGTTAACGATGTTTCTTCGACGTATTCCGTTGCAAACCAAACTTTTTGTTCCTAATGTTACTAAAAAAAGTTCAATCAAAAGGTGCGTGAAGAGACTAATTGTTAATCCAAATTTATAGTTTAGTTGTAGCCACACTTTCGGTATTTTACAGGATGTATTTTGAAGAGTGTGCGCGGAAATCGCATGATTCGCAGAAAGGTAATGGCAGAATCATGATCATCTTACGTTGTTGAAACCTCTATAATTGTTGTTAATAGTTGTAATTTACTTATAATAAGTAATTCTATATATTTAGAAAGATGTAAGTGTACTAGTTTTTACCTGCAGCTTCGTATCCTAGTCTATCTAGCTCTGCACCGGATGAGAAGAGACGTCCGAGTGTCGTCACTGTGCGGCCAGGCCGGAGGACACGGTGGAGTACACGGTCGAACTGTGCCCTGCCTGGCAAGAGCATCGCCGTGCCCTCGTGGGGGTGATCGGCGGCGGCGACCTATCGCGCCGGGCCATGGTTCAGGCCATAGTCCCCAGCGAGGAGGAGTGGCAGGCGGTCGCCTCCTTCTGCGAGGCAGTAATGCTAGTAAAGGAGGAGGCCGATGGCATAAGGCAAAGGCAACGGCGCCCTTGCCGTAGCCGTCGCCGCCGCGGTCCCGCCGATATCCGGCCACCGTAGACGCTGGCTTGCGGAGGGTGAGCAATGGGTAGCTCGCCGTCCGGTTGTCTGGTAACAGTCCAGACAGAGCCCAAGTCGTCGACGACGCGCACTGTTCCCGCGCGCTTCAAGGAGTTGTCAGCAAACTGTAGGAGCTCTACAGGGCTGAGGCTCCCTGGAGCTGAGGGTTGGTGCGAAAACGTTACACCGAGGCTCTGGGAATAAGGCAAGGAAGGAACGGGGTAGGTTGTTTAGTCAGTAAGAGTCTGACACTGTTTCCCGCTCCGCCCAAGAGCAGGATTCGTCATTGAATGATTTTTAACTACCATAAAAGAAGTCTACCCTGCTCTACACTACTCCACCCTTCTCTAAGTGTAGAGTAGGGTACCCTACCTAACTACCTTCTCTCTCCTAATTTTCTTTCATAAGAACAGGCCTGATGGTCCAGTGGTTAGAAGCCCTGACTGCCAATGACTTTGTAGGTAATTGTCGGTCGTGGCATACTAATTACCAGGTCAGGTCATTTAATTTGTTTAGCCGACATTTACTTAAAGAAATTAATTTCCGACATGCGTAACTATATTAATTCGAGTTTAAGAAAAAAAAAACTATAAAAATTTTGAGGTGTATAGAGAGATACTTTTATCAGTTGTTTTGTAATCATAATACAAGCTCTACTTAGTTTGGAGCTAGAAGGCGCTGGCGCTGTGTGATATTTGTGAGATATTATTATCTAGCGACCCGCCTCAGCTTCGCACGGGTGCAATGCTGATATTAAATATATTATGCATGTATTATACATATAAACTTTCCTCTTGAATTACTCTATCTATTAAAAAAACCGGATCAAATTCTGTTTCGTAGTTTTAAAGATTTAAGCGACTTTGTTTTATTTTATGTAATTGTCGGTCGTGGCATACTAATTACCAGGTCAGGTCATTTAATTTGTTTAGCCGACATTTACTTAAAGAAATTAATTTCCGACATGCGTAACTATATTAATTCGAGTTTAAGAAAAAAAAACTATAAAAATTTTGATGTGTATAGAGAGATACTTTTATCAGTTGTTTTGTAATCATAATACAAGCTCTACTTAGTTTGGAGCTAGAAGGCGCTGGCGCTGTGTGATATTTGTGAAATATTATTAACTAGCGACCCGCCCCAGCTTCGCACGTGTGCAATGCTGATATTAAATATATTATGTATGTATTATACATATAAACTTTCCTCTTGAATTACTCTATCTATTAAAAAAGCCGGATCAAATTCTGTTTCGTAGTTTTAAAGATTTAAGCGACTTTGTTTTATTTTATGTAATGATTATTTAATATTATTCTCAAATCCAGTCGAGAAAAATTATCCTCCTGAGTTACCTACCTAATCAACCAGCCAAAAAACAACTGATAATATAATATAATAACATTTATACTTAATAACATAGTGCATTCGGTAACTTATCGCTTGTATTTCCGGTGTTATTGTGCAGGAGGTCGTATCGAACACGTGAAGTAACCAATCAGTAGGTATTAGCGAATTAAATAACAGAAATAATTGATGGAACCAAAACAGTTTGTTTTATTACTATTGTTGGTTCTATATTATGTTTTGGAAATATTACTTTTAATATACAACACAAGTGCCACGATTTGGGGACGCCCCTCCATAATCGTGGCGTTAGATTTCTTTCCGGAATCTATGGCCTCGGTATAAAGGCAATGAAGGAACAGAGTGGGTTTTAGTCAGTAAAAGTTTGGTTCACAGAAAAAAATATCTCGTTGTAAGAAATGCTTTTTAGTGTTCCGTTGCAGTAAAAAATTATGGATTCTTATGGATTCATCATGTCTGTCTGTCAGTCCGTATGTCACAGCCACTTTTTTCTGAAACTTTAAGAACTATATTGTTGAAAACTTGGTAAGTAGGTATATTCTGTGAACCGCATTAAGATTTTCACATAAAACTAGAGAAAAAATAATAAATTTTAGGGAGTTCCCTTTATTTATTCGTAGAACTGAAACTCAACAACTTTTTTTACAAACCTATATGTGTGGGGAAAGGTGTACAAAAATTGTATTGAGGTTTTAAATTTTTTTTTTTCTAAACTGAATAGTTTGCGCGAGAGGCACTTTGAAATTGGTAAAATGAGCCCCACCCCCTGAAACTTCTAAAATAAGAGAATGATAAAACTAAAAAAGTATATTATGTTACACACCATGCAAACTTCCACCGAAAATTCGGTTGAATGAGATCTAGAAAGTAGTTTTATTTTTCAATACAGTTAAGATTAATAAACACAGTTAAGGGATGGTAAATGCATAAGACCATCATAATTCTTCTCGTTGACCTAGAATCCTGAAATTTGGCATGTAGTAAGGTTTCATAGCTTAGGCATAGGACAAATTTGAAACCTGTAAATTTGTAGTTAAAACTTAATAAAAAACCAATTGCGAATCGGAAAATCTTCGTGACTCAACTCAATCCTCAGAGCGCGAATCCTACTCATACTTGGCCAGATTTTTTCACTATTTAATTTTTTAGGGTTTCAGATGTATTTATTTTATTATTTTTGTCAGAACAGATGGCCGCTGGGGCCGAAAGGTTCTGGAGTGGCGACCGCGTACCGGAAGACGTAGCGTTGGAAGGCCTCCCACAAGGTGGACTGACGACCTGGTCAGGGTTGCTGGAATTCGATGGATGCGAGACGCACGGGACCGGTCGTTGTGGCGACGTTTGGGGGAGGCCTATGTCCAGCAGTGGACGTCTTTCGGCTGAATTGATGATGTTGATGATTTTTGTCAGAATGTAGATGTATGTTTTCGTACCCATTTGATTGGAGTCCCTACACAGAATATGCGTCACCCTCCTTTCTTGGCCAGCGTGCACTGCCACCAGTCCATTTGATGATTTGTATGAGGTCAACGAAAGAGTTGTGCAGGTCCTGTGGTTAAATATTGGTCGCACAATAGAGTCAGTACGACACGAAAAGAAGATTTAAGTACATTATAAAAGTACGTAATTTGGCCCTTATCTCGCAGCTCTTCAGCAAAACCGTTGCTGGGTTGTGTCTGGGCGGCCGATGAGCGTGACGTTGTACTGGGACCGAGACCCTTCGCGGGCCGCCGCCGCGCTATTCGCCGTGCTACTACGCCACGTGATGGGCTTCCAGCGTGTGAATCTGGCGCCCAGCAGTGGGCACCTGTTACAAGTTCAACCGGATGTGTAAGTACTTATTTATAGATAAGGTTATTTTATAAAAAAATATTGTTTTTAGAGGTTAATTTTATGTAATCTGATTATATTATACCCTTCGGTATAATTATATTATAAGTCGATGTATAACTGTGTGTTTTTGTGGTGACCTACATAGCTATTTACGTTTTGTCAGCACTAACTCATGACGACTGAAAATAAGTTTTTAATTTTATTTATTTACAAATGCATTTTTTTCTGAAACTAATTACTTTAGTGAAAGAAACTACTTATGTAATAATTTGTGTTCTATATTTAAGAAAAAGTGTTTATTTTTAAATAAAGATTTCTAACCTTAAGTAATGGCTTAATATGAAATTACTAGACAACTAGTAATTACTTCTTACGACTCGGTTAGTTATCTAGTTATTTAATTAATTAATTAGTAACCCAATTTCCCAAGAGATGGCGCTTTACCGGGGCTAATTTTGGATTGCGTGAACCGATTTTAACATTTTTTATTTGTAAGAAGATATGCTCAGGATAATTTAATACGTAAAAAAGTTTAAAAAATGCTTGCATGTACGGTTAAATTACAAAATTAGTTCAAAACATTTTTTTTTTATATATTTCATAAAGGCTCATCCTATCAATCAAGTTCAAAGTAATTTTCTTAGAACGTTTACTTAAAGTTCTACTTTTGGATTTTTTTCATATTTTCTAAACTTATGGTTAGAGGCCTGGCTTGTTTTTTACTTTTGGAGCGATTATTTCCGAAAATATTTACATTATCAAAAAATGGTTGCCTGTAAAGTCGGTTTTACGGGCGAAGATTTTACGTGACAACGTCTTTTTCTCGGTTGAATAAAGACAAAGACAGAGACACAAGCATGCGCCGATTCAATGCGCCTAATTCTCTAGTGCTGCGCGCGCGGCAGACCGATCATAGTTGAGTGGGAGAGAGACGCAAGGCATTCGGCGGGCCTCTCTCTCGTTCGGTGACTCATCGTAACGTTACCGAGCGTTACACTTTTTCATAAGTGACTCCCAGCCGCAACCTAATTTAAGACGTTGTCACGTCAAAAAAAAAATTACGGGACTTTTATTTTAAATAGCTTTCCTACAATATATCACACGTTATGGTAGAAATTAAAAAAAAATCACTTCCCACTTTACGTATAGGGGAGGTAACCAAATAAAACATTTCTTACTACTTTTTGTTTGTGCACTTTATTGGCGTGGTTGATATACATATTGATACCAAATTCCAGCTTTCTAGTGCTAACGGTCGCTGAGATTATCCGCGGACGGAGACAGACAGACAGACAGTCTTGGCGAAACTATAAGGGTTCCTTGTTGACTACAGAACCCTAAAAAGCACTTTTACGTATCAAGTTGATCCACCGTAGACACTGGCTCGCGGACGGTGAGCAATGGGTAGCTCGCCGTCCGATCGTCTGGTAAGACCGAGTCCAAGTCGTCAATGGCGCGCACCGTTCCCGCGCGCCTCAAGGAGTTGACAGCAAACTGCAGGGGCCCTTCAGGGTCGAAGCCTCCTGGAGCCTAGAGGGTATGTGCAAACTGTAACCTCGACTCCAGAAATAAGGCAAGGAAGGTACGGGGTAGGTTTTTTAGTCAGTAAGAGTCTGACACTGGTCTCCCGCTCCGCCCAAGAGCGGGTTTCGTCATTGGATGATTTTCACATACCATAAAAAAAAAAAAAAAAACGTATCAAGTTGATACTTACGCAAATAAGTTTTGGAGACCTTGAATGCGCAGTAACCGATTTTCCACACGAAGTTGAGGGCAGTGCATGACCACAGCAAATGCTACAACTGTTTTATCGATATATTAAAAAAAAAAATGGTTAAATGATTAAATATTCTGTGTTTTCCAGATTGGGTATAAGGTTTGCGGCACCGCTCGATTATGAGGATCAGAGGGCGTTAGAGAATCTCGACCAGGAGATAGTTAGTAAAGTGAGCGACGTTCCCTCCGAGTACAGACTGCAGGCGTGGCTCACACCAGCCGCACGGGATCGCATCGCCTGCCGCTTCACTAACTGGTCATTTTACTCCAACTTGACTGCGCTTTCTTACTGTGGCTTCATTGATGACCTGCCTGACTCCTACTTGTAAGTATAATTTATTTATTTCGGATCACCAACATTATAAGTGCTGGGAAATTACAAATATAATACATGACATTATGTTCTGCAACATCTAGAGACAATCACAAAATGAATATATTTTTTTTTTATTCAGCCAAGAGCGTGGTTCTGTAGTTTCCCACAAAAAGTTTTCAGTTTTCACAATGTGGCAGAATCCAGTAGCAAAATTAGTTACCCGATTTCCCGAGAGATGGCGCTATACCGATTTTAATCTGTATTTTTTTTGAAAGAAGATATACTCAGGATAATGAAATATGTAAAAAGTAAAAAAAATCCTGGCATGTACTACGTATGGCATGTACATGGTTAAATTACAAAGTGAGTTCAGATGGTTTTATTTAATTTTTCAAAAACTGTTCATCCTATCAAGTTCCATTGATTTTCCTAGAAAGTTTATTTAAAGTTCTTGTTCTGAGATTTTTTCATATTTTCTAAACTTATGGTTCAAAAGTTAGAGACGACGTCGATTTTTTACTTTGGAGCGATTATTTCCGAAAATTTTTACATTATCAAAAAATTATTTTACTGGACCCTCATTTTTAAATATCTATCTAATATATCCCACGTTAAGGTAGAAATGAACCCATAGCTTTGTCCATATCGATGATACGTGGGGAGGGGGTTGTGAAAACACTTCGAAAAAAGAATGGTATCTTTTAATAAAAATATATATACACTTCTCATCAAAAAAATCGAAACACCTTGCAAGTTTACGTTTTGTCAGGATTATCAGAAAAATGTGTACATTTAGGAATAAATGTTAAATGTCGTTTAATAGTGAGTAATATGAGCTTATCAAATCTTAATGTTAATGTTCTAAATTTAAATGAATTTTTCATAGGTTTCGTATTTTGTTAAATGAGTCATTTTTATTCCGTATGGAGTATAAAGGAAATGGATAAAACAACACACGTAAATGAAAAAAAAAGCTAAAAAACGTTTATTTAATAACTTGTATTCCCTCCCCGAGCTCTAATTACTGCTTCCATACGGTTCTTCATCGATCGGATGAGAGTCACGATCACATGCTGTGGTATATTGTCCCATTCCTCTTGGATTGCATCTTGCAGCTGGCTAAGTGTTTCTGGGGCAGGATCTCTTGCTCGAATTCGTCTCTTTAATTCATCCCATAGATGTTCAATGGGATTCATGTCCGGGCTTCTTGCTGGCCATTCCATAATAGAGATATCGACTTCGTTAAGATAATCTCGTACGACGCCCGCGGTGTGAGCCCTAGCATTGTCGTGCATGAATATGAAGCCGTTGCCAATAAAATGTGCATAGGGCATCACATGAGGCTCGAGACACTCTTCGACGTACCGATGACAGTTTAGTGCAGGCAGACGTGGCCCAGACACGAAAGCAAGCTCTGTCTTACCGTCGGCGCTGATTCCTCCCCAAACCGTCCACGAACCGCCACCATAGCTGACCTTTTCTTCAATGCAGCATTGTGCATAGCGTTCTCCGTCTCTTCTGTAGACCTTGTTCCTTCCGTCGTTACCATACAGCATAATTTTACACTCATCAGAAAAGAGAACTTTGCTCCACTGTAGGTATGACCAATTTAGGTGCTCACGTGCAAAGTTAAGGCGCGCTCTTCGATGGTCTGCAGTTAATTTCGGCCCATTTGCTGGCTTATGCGGTACCAGTCCACGATCCTTCAACCTTCTTCTAATTGTAGAGTCACTTACAGCCACCCTTCGTACAACACGAAGCCGCTGCTGCAGTTGAAAAGCGTTAAGGCGTCGATTTCTTAAAGAAGTTGTTACAATAAATCGATCATCTCGCTCAGAAGTGACCCGATTCCTGCCAGATCCTGAACGGCGCGTGAACAAACCAGTCTCCCGATAACGTTTATAGACTCTATGAACAGATGACAGGCTTAGATGCAGTCTTGCAGCCACAACACGCTGACTAAGGCCAGAATCCAGCAATGCCACAACTTGGGCGGCTTCTGTGGGCGAAGTATCCATACGTTTTAGAAAAAAAACCTTTTTTCAGACGTCCCAAAGTCACAGTATTGAAATAAAAAACAAAAAGTTTAAGGATAGGCGCCAATTTTTAGTTTTTAAACGCTAATTGTACTCCAACCCTAAACACACATTTGTCTCAAAACAGTGATTCATTTCGTTTATAAGATAAACAAATGAAATTCTAATTTTGAATTTAGAATTTTCGCTTATTACTGTAATGGCCAAACTGCCAGCTATAATATATGTATTTTTTTTCATCGTATGAATTCTTTTTTGTGTTAAATTCGGACAGAAACAATGAAAACGGAAGTGTTTCGATTTTTTTGATGAGAAGTTTATATAGAGACAGATAGTATGACATGCCGGGGTATGTGGGTGTGGGACGCCACTTGTGTCGAATTCACAACGTCGCTGATTGTAATGACCTCACCCTCATAAAGTACGGCGATTGCCAACAAATCACTTATTTTTATTAGTAAAATTCGAAAACAGAAATATTTGATCCGATTTGAACTTTTTGACTGACACTGAGAGCTAAATGTTCGATAACATAAACAATATTTTCGTTTTTTAACGAATAAACAAATCGACACAACGATCGCGATCATAGTGTTACATTGGCTAGGAAATGTTTATCGTTATCTCAGAGACGATGACGAATTTAGTTATCGTTTCGGTACAAAACGATGTTACTTTGTCTAAGCCCCCTGCGCGGGAATTATGTAGCAGATGAGACAAAGGGTTCAAAACAAGACCGAACCATAAAGGGTTCAAAGAATCTCCCTGATAAATACACTTTTTAATGGATATTAATCGAGTTTTGATATCATTGTTACGGTAATTTAAATGGAGTGTATTTTTCCATTGGAGCATTAATTTTTTATAAGAAATCTATTAACTTTGAGTTTATTTTATATATATGTAACATTTGAATAAGCCAGGAGTGTGGGATACTATCAAAAGCTTTTTTGTAATCCATGTATGTGCAATGTAAGTTTCTATTTTTTGTGGCAGCATGTTTGTGGATTATTGAATCTATAACGAATTGTTCCATACAGCCCATGTGACCCCGTCTGCACATTTTTTGCTCCTCTGCTATGATATTGTGATGTTCTATGTGTTTATTCATTGCGGCTATGGCTGATGTTAAGATCTTATATATTGTGGGTAGGCAAGTAATTGGTCTGTATTATTATTATTATATTATTTCTTTTATACATTTTCCATCTAATTCCTTTTAAACGGTTCAACCGATTTGGATTAAATTTGGTGTACCTATATATTTGAGACGGTTCCTGGATAGTTTGAAAATACAATTGGCCGGGTTAGTAGTGCTGTAATCGGGTTTCTAATTTTTCTCTGACCAATATTAAGTTTTTAAACAGAATAACGTCTGTTGGGTCCGCTAGTATAATAAAATAATATTAATATTACATAATTTTCACACAACGCCATTTAGTTCCAAACTAAGCAGAGTTTGTGCTATGAGTACTAGATAACTGATGAACATACTTATATTCGTATGTACTCAGACACAGACTAAATGATCGTGCTCATTACACAAATAGTTATTATTAATATTGTCTTAGTTACCGCATGCATTTATAATCTTAATAATTGTTTGTTTTAGACGTGACGTGTCTATGGCTGCGATAGAGGTCTTTGGTGTGGGAGACGACTGTAAGCCATCCATGCAGAGGCTGCTACAGAATGCTAAAGCTGCTGCAATTCCTGCGCGGGCCGTTTTTATAAACCGTTCTTATTTCAAGCACATGTTACTAACTTCAAAATACTCATTTTTGTTCCTTGATGTTAACATCTGGGAAACAGAGCCAAGCATGAGTCTCGTGGAACCTCCCTGCAGTAAAATTCAATCACATTTTAATTTCACCCAGTGCCAACTAGATCAGTCCATTGCAATGGAACTCGTTGACAGTAGAATTAAAGTGTATTTTGAAGACGTTTTCAAATTAGTGCAAGGTTTTAAACCTACGTTTGAATCGTTGACAACAATACTAGAAAAAGAATCGAATGGAGTAAACGTCGAAGAAGCAGCTTGTGAATGGACAGAGAGTAGGAAAAGTTATTATCCAGACATGTACCCGAAAGATATATTAAGAGCTACAAATATTGCCGATTCAGGAGACCTACAAGATCCTCTGAAAACTTATGTGGTGACCTTTTCTTGTGGTGGCATGAACTATCGTGATTCTTACGATAAAACAACTTTATTTATCGGAACAAAAATATATAGAGAAAAACGGGCATGGAGCATATCTTTCTTCAACATTTTTGTTTATTGTTCCGATCCTAAGCACATCGGCAGAAGTTTAGATTCATTAATGCAAGGGCCAATTGGGCCACAGGTGTTAGGCGTGGTGTCGACGACAGAGAAAGGAGCTGAGGCAGCATCGCGCGCAGCCGCCGTGCACCATGTGCCGCTGCTGCTGACTGCGACCGTGGCAGACCAGGGCGCGTTAGGCGCCAGCACTTGGCTCGCGGCTGGTCGGCTACGACACGTCACTCGAGCGCTTCACTGCTTCTTCTCCAAGTCGGGCTGCACCCGCATGGCCGTGCTATCCCAGCCAACAACATTCGCTCAACGCTTCTTTGTTGAGCTTCAAGACAAGGCAGAATTCTTTATTCGCAATTTCGAGCTACCACTTAACCTAACGGAAGAATTGGCCGAGGTAGTTTTACAAGAATTACAAGCTACAAAAACACGTGTGGTTTTGGTCAATATAAATTCGGGTGTTGCCGCCGCGATCCTAAGTACGGCTGTCAAGCTTAACATGAGCTACACAGATGGATTCATCTGGGTTGTCCGTGAGCGACTATCAGGTCTAGAGTACGGTACAACACACTTCACAGTTTCGTTTGAAGATATCCTTGTTAACCGTTTTGCACCTATTGATGATACAGTTGCTAACGCACTGCTAACATTGGAAAGGGGTTTTGATAATGTTTTGCAACGTCACCCTTACATGTTAAATGACCTCCACAACGACCAAGTGATAAGGTAAGAACTTAGCTTTATACTATCTTATTTGGTTCAAAATGGTGTCTCAGACACCAAATTCTCATTTATCATAATAAGTACAAACAACTACTTCAATGTTAAAAAAAATTACGTGCTACTGTTAAATAATGAAGAAATAAAATCAGATACACTGACTTTTTCGTGACAAAGACATCAAAGCTATATTTATCTACATCTACACTAATATAATAAAGAGGTAAAGTTTGTTTTTTTGTTTGTAGGGGGTAATCTCTGGAACTATTGGTCCGATTGGAAAAATTTTAGCAACAATAGAAAGCTGCTTTACTCCTGAATGACATAGGCTATATAATATATATTTTATGTACGCGGGCGAAGCCGCTGACAAAAGCTAGTGTTGATAATATTTGTAGAGGTGCGTGAAATTTTCATGGATTTTATCATTAAAAATAAGTATAGATAAGCATATCACTAATCTGAAAGTTTAACTTACCAAAAAGCAAAGAATTTTCTCAAAAAAAACATGGAATCACAATAAAAAAAATTATTACTTATTTATTAATTGTATGCTTTAATTAATTTAACGCAGTTCCAAAATATAAAGTTTGACCAAGCTTAATAACCAAGAGCCTCGACCTACATCTACAGAGGAACTGTTATGTAATACTCTTTCATAGACAAATTAATTCTCTTTTAGAGTTTCAATTCAACTACCAAAAAGTCGCGGAATATTAGAGGGTATTGTCATTTAGAGTACTCTGTATTATTTGAGTACGAATATGAATAATGATTATTTATTTTTTTGTGTCAGGGCACTGGATGACAGTCTCACGGAAACGCCGGTAACTGGTTTAAATGGAGAACAACTACATTACAAGGATCGTGCAATTGAAGAGGTTTACGTTTACGTTGACAAATGGGAGGGTGATATGGACACACCTCAGCGGGTGGCGACATGGCGAGTGAATGCGACGAGCGGAGCAGTTCGCAACAAGGACGGCTCTCCGCCCACATTGGATTTCGATTTCAATGTTATCCACGTCCCTGACTTGAGTTCGTTTGATAGTGGCGTGCGATCCAACGCGGACGGTGGCAGTGTTGGCACAAACGGTGGTAAACTATATGTTACATCTAACACCCCTGCAAATGCTTCAAATACTACAATCATAGTGCGCCAGTGGGTACAGTCAATAAGTAAAATCGAAACCTCAAAAAACGATCTGTCTGAATCTGACATTTTAAAGTTTTTTAAACTCAATTAATTAAATACCGAATAACTGAAAATATTGAATTAAGTAATTCAGTTCGTTTCGGTGTACAGTTTTTTTTCAAGTGTTTGTACAAATTTATTTGCAATAAAGTTGAAATGAAATTGTGATTTTTATTATATCATTGCTTTACAAACGATACTTCGACAGAATATGATCCAAGTTTACAATGGCTTTGCTTGTGCAGAATAAAGGAATGAAACGATACTATTACGACATGATTACTACTTAAATGTTAAAAGTGTTTATAATGTGATCGTTGATGACGATCTGATGCAGTTGATGCTAATTGAACGTGACGCTGTGGACATGTCCTATGTGTGGGCAATGTCACCGCCTTAGTAGCCATTATATAAAACCAAGTTACCGCTTCGCTTCACACTTCGCCGCATCGCACCTACGTGTGATTGGATACGCCGCAATAGAGTATCAATTGTTAGTTCCATATGTGTGGCGACTGCGTTGAATAACCTACGCTACTTAGCACGTTCCTCCTCCTCCTTGGGTTGTACTCCGCAATGCCGATGTAGGCCGTTATGTTGCCGTTATGTTGTAGCAGAATTTCATGGTGAAATAGCGATAGCGATTGTCACAACCCAGTGATGGGCACGCCATAATGATGGAGGTAAGCCTCCTCTTTGAGAATTGTCTGGGAAGATGTCACCGCGGCCTCACCTTTCGTATGACACAGGTAACTACCGGAAATGGTAAGTTCGGAATGCAGCGAATGGAACTTAGGAGTGGATTTTGGTATTGCTATATTTGTGATTAAATTGTTCCATTTTGAGATTATTCATCATTCGCTTCTATCACAGGATAGATTATAGCATATTTGTACGTGTGTCTGTCAAGCGAGCACACAAAGCATGTAATTTAGACCAATTTCATACAACTTGGGTAACAATAAAGTTCCGCACACCAAATCCGCACATAAGTATCCATAGATCGCAAGTTTGTATCCGGCTCGAAGGACCAAAGTATTTTTAAATTGTTCCTAAGTACATCAATGTCGATTAATAACTCGCTCCCAATAAATACTAAATCAGTTCGGCTGACGACAATATTTACTTCAAATAATAGAACATTTCACCGACAGTGGAAACTGACACCAGGAAATTAGAAAGCTGAAAATATCGTTCGTAACAACGTTCTTGATATTACACTGTCAACGTATCTAAAGGCCGCAGAAAAAAGCGGAAAGTCGAAGAAATTAAATGTATAAGAACAACATCAAATCGCTGACATGCCACAGGCTGTCGGGAATCCGAAGACAAGGAAAGAAAAGGAAATTCTGACCTCGTTTTCTTACTCACTAAATGTGAAAATTGAGAGCGAATAAAAGAACACTTTCCGTCTATAATGAGGGAGTGAAACCCCATCAATATCGCACACAAACTTGATAGCTGGGCCATACGGCTCCGAACCACCCTTTTTTCGGATCATACTTACGGAAAGGTTCCAGGATCAAATTCCCCGTAACAAATAGGGGTATTGATTTGAATTAAATAATTCTCACCATAACCGATCAAATAATTAGTTTTCATGTCAACTGAATTTAATTTGTTCTTACTATGCTACAACAATGTGAACAATTATTTTAAATACTTGCCGGTATGGAAACTTGGAAAATACATATGTTCAAAACTGTTCTGAATGGATTGATTCATAGATCATGGATGCTGATCCCCAAGAAGTTGTTCACCTAATAAACAACTTTATTCTGAGAAGAAAGATTCTTATATTTATTTAATATCATGCACATATTTATCTTTAATTAATCTTATGATTGCTTTGCGCGTATAAATTCATTTGATTGGATATAAAAGCCTGCGAGAGTATTCATTTCCCAGAATATCGAGGTAATAAAAATAACAGACAGGCCAATACATATTTGTTGACACGATTTTATATTTATCACCCTCAGCATGTACCCAACTTGCTTGGGTTCGGCTCTCAGTCTAGCTCACAAGTACCAATAATATAATAAGCAAATTCGTAATATACTTAATCTCAAAAGGGATTTGAATTCAACTATTGAACGCCGATTGTACGTACGCTTGTTCAAGTCTAAAATAGCCTTTAAGAAATTTACTACAACAATATGAGCTTTGATTTAGCTGAGAATAATTGAAGAGATTTTTGGATAATGTTTATACATATGTAAAAGAAAAAACTGACTGACATTTTTTTTTGTGGTAAGTAAAAATCATCCATTGTCGAATCCCACTCTTGAGCGCAGCGGGAAACAGTGTCAGACTCTTACTGACTAAACAATCTACCTGGTAGGAATCAGGTAACCCTTGCCCCTATCGACCCTTCTTCAGGAAAAAAAACTGACTGACATATCAACGCACAGACAAAACGATTGGGATGTGGTGCGTGAAATTCTGCCTAAAGTTTCCTTTTATTTATTATTAGCGACCCGCCCCAGCTTCGCACGGGTACAATGGTGATATTAAGTAAACTATAAATGTATTATGCATATAAAAATTCCTCTTAAATCACTCTATCTATTTAAAAAAAACACCTTAATTCGTTGCGCAGTTATAAAGCTTTAAGCGTACATATGATAGATAGATAGATTAAACTTTATTGTACACCAAGTTATTGAACTTATATAGAAACTTAAATCTATGGGTACAAAGGCTTTCTTATCGCTGACAGCGATATCTACCAGACAACCTTAGGATATACCATACTAGCTTTTGTCAGCGGCTTCGCCCGCGTACATAAAATATAGCCTATGTCACTCAGGAGTAAAGCAGTTTTGTATTGTTGCTAAAATTATTCCAATCGGACCAGTAGTTCCAGAGATTACCCCCTACAAACAAAAAAACATAAAAACAAACTTTACCTCTTTATTATATTAGTGTAGATGTAGATAAATAGACAGCGAGATGCGACTTTGTTTTATACTATGTAGTGATGTATAAATACACCGTGAAATTTTAATGGTTGTTTTCCCTCAGCGAAATGGTTGTGTCTTTGAAATACAAAAGTTTGATAAAAAAATAAAATATTAAAAACAAAAAATGGACCTGTAGAGTGCAAGCTAATTATGACGTATCACAACGTGCGAGAGTTTATTTTGGTTTAAATATTTAATGAATCGGTTTCCTTTGACGGCGTGCTGCTCATGCGACTCTAGTAGTACCTACAAATTACGTCTAATGTTACTATTGTTTTCGCTTTTTTGAGTTGATGAATATTTTTAATAATTGTTTATAAAAAAAAACTTTTTATTTTTACTGTATGCTTCAAAAGTACTCCTTATGGCAAGTCATTCTGCCGCGGGAAAACAACCATTTAAATTTCACGGTGTATATTCCACAACTACCACACAACGCCGTCTAGTCTCAAGCTAAGCTAACTTTTCAAGGGTACTACTCAGACTCATACAACATATAATAATATATTTTTAAATCCATATGTATTGCAAATGACCGTGCACATCACACATAACTTACAAATGTTGTGGGTAGTGGGAATCGAACCCACGACCTTCGGCATAGCAGTCAGGATCTCAAAACACTAGACCAACAGGTCAGTAAATTTTATGACGTACGCGAGCTCCCAGAAAGGGTTTTTCAAAATTCAGCCCCTAATAATTAGAGGATAATGAGAGGGTGTCTAAAATTTGTTTGGAAAACCCCACTTTTAAGCGGGCGCAGCCGCTGGCCTAAACTAGTGTTAGATAAGTTGCGCAACGATTCATGGTAAGGTTTATGAATTCCTAAGAATAAATTTAAAAAAATATTTATTCTCTTGCGCATAAATACTCGTAGCTAATGTCGGCTCTAAAATAATGCCGTGAAGCTCCGTAAACAGGCGCGGACGTGAATGTGGACGTTTTACGTGAAGAGTTCGCGGCTTACGGACGGCGAGCTACCCATTGCTTACCGCCCGCATACCCGCGCCTACGGTGACTGGAAATCGGGATCAGTATCGCGGCAGCGTCTGGGGCGTTACTCCGTTACTTCATGCGGTCTGCCTCCTTCTTAGCTAGCATTATTGTTTCGCAGAAGTAGGCGACCGCCTGCCACTCCTCCTCGCTCCGGACCATGGCCTCTACCAAGGCCCGGCGTGAGAGATCGCCGCCGCCGGTCGCCCGCACTAGGACACGCGGGTTACGGCTTGTGTAGTTTCTTCATGTTGACGGCACTAATGTCGACTGGCTTTAAAAAATATTTGTCAAGCAGGCTTTTGTGCCGGTGTTAGAATCAGTGACAGTAATTGGGTCAAATAAAAAAAATCTTTTTCTGAAGAGTCAACGGTTGAAAACAATTAGACCCATTTCTTCTCAAAACAATTTGAAGACCAAGGAACTCTTTAGCTATCTCAAAAACGCTGAGCGTCGTAAATTTTCCATCAATCGAGGCCTTACTATGATACCTATTGTGTTAACATGGTAGGGTGGAACTATACACCCTCCTATACGATTCCATCCCTTTAACCTTTCATTTTAGGTCGTAAAATGGATCGCGTTTTTTTATTTCTTTTTTTTATGGTAGGAAAATTTAATAACGAATCCCGCTCTTGGGCGGAGCGGGAAACGGTGTCAGACTCTTACTGACTAAGCGACCCACCCCATTCCTTCTTAGCCCTCATACCAGGGTCGGTCCTTCCTTACAGAAACTGAACCGGGGCCCCAGTAGGCTTCGGCCCAGCAGTTGGGTGTTTCCGTTTGCTGACAACTCCTTGAGGCGCGCGGAACAGAGCACGCAGTCGGCGACTGGCTTGGACTGGACCGTTACCAGACAAATGGAATTATGAACTTAAAATTTATTTGCACTTTAACTGACTCAATCGAAAAAGATCATCTGCATATTGACTAGTTAATCTGCACTCTAACTGATTTACGTACATGAATAAGATTGAAAGTTACAAAATATACATTAACTTTACATAACTTAGAAGTCTATCTAAGAGCGCTTTCAAATTAGTCGCGCTGCTGCCACGCTGTTGTCGCGTTGCTGCCGCGCTGTTGTCGCGCTGCTGCCGCGCTGTTGTCGCGCTGTTGTCGCGCGGCACTTTGCGGCTAATCTGAAGGCGCCCTAAGTGGTCACTTGTAAAATTTGAATGCTAAAGTTTCACGATAGACACAAAATTTAGCTCCTTTAGTACTTAACTAATTAAAGTTTTACTGATTTTAGCGACGAATCATAGTAACAATTTTACAAATTAAGTCCTTTAAACGAGTTTGTTCAGATTCACGCCCGTTTAAGTATCTATTTAAACTTCCTATTCTCTTGTCTCGGTGTAAATATTATTCAATTTAAGGCGTTTAGTAAACGTAAAGTCCCTAGAATCGACGGCGCGTATCGTTCCACGCACGCTTTAAGGAATTGTCAGCAAACTGTTATCCCGTAGCAGGGTCAAAACCTACTGGGGTCAAGATCGGTATCTGAAAGGAAGATTCGGCCCCGATATGAAAAGTAACAAAGGAACTGGAGTGGATTTTTAATCTGTAAACGTCTAAATCAATTTCGCGTCCCACTCAATGGCGCGTAGATGTCATTGGTTTCAGTTAAATGCACATTATACTCGTACTGCCGCCTTCGCGGGGCTCTATACAAGAACTGACTTACGTTAAATCCATTTTCATTACGAAATATTGATTGATTATTGTAGTGATTAGCGAGTGATTCAAGCGAGCAGTGATGGCCGAGTGGTAACAGCCCCGACTTACGAGTTCCATTACTTTGAGTATTTTATTTTATCACCACTGCTTTCCGACCGAAACCGGCGTGTCCTAGCCCCAAAAATTCGAAGACATGTGACATCCACATGATGTACATTCTGGAAAACGTATCGGCAATTTTTTTTTGTGTAAATATATTTCTAAAGATCAAAGCTGTTTCTAAGTAGCAGGGAAAACAGGTGAAAAAATATCATGTAGTTAATTTTTTTCAGGAAGTGTTTAGTCATACAAAAAATCATATATGTTGATAATGTAGTAGGTATATGAAACTCAAATCTGTTGGTCTCGTCGTTACCGGCTTCAGAAAGTCACTGTTTTTGTGCTAGAACTTTAATGGGTAGATATACGCCAGCGAAATTGAGCGAACAAAAGTGATCGAATAATAATTTGTTAAACACAATATCAATAAAATCTGTATATCAAAAGATAGCTAATTTAATCTTTTAGTTTGTGAAAGTTCCATAAAAATACACCCAACGGTTTTTGCCTGATCTTCGCTTTTTTGTCAATGTTAGACATAACTTTGAAAATAAATTGCACAAAGTTTAACGGAAAAAAAAAATCGAAATATCCGATGTTTTCTTTCACCGTTTTGAGAGCAGTGGTGATGAAATAAATTACACAAAGTAATGCGCCTGGCTGGGTTTGAACCCGCGACCTACAACACGTAAGTCAGGGCCGTTACCACTCGGCCGCCACTGTTCTCGTTGTGTATCTCTCTCTTAATAAAATCTGATAACAACAATGTTCTGGTGTTATTATGCTAACGATGTGACAGGGACGAATATTATGATCGGCATGTATTTGTGTAAGCACCCGAGTGGAATTTCAACCAAAATACAAACTGTATTCATAAGCTTGTTTTAAGCCTTTTATGAGTCGAATTAATGAAAAATTCCTCTTATCCCTTTGGCAACGGACTGTAAAACATGTCATTAACCTCGATATTGTTAAATGGAACCACTTATATGATGAAAACTTGGCAATTATAATAGCAAAGTGATACGCTTCTGACTTTTAGGGATCCGCGAGTTTTAATAAATGCACTTTTATTTTAATTTTGCTAACCATCAAGATCAAGGATCCTCAAATTTACATGTTTTAGAACATATTAAGATACGTAAAAAAAAATATGAATCCTTAGATATCTAGGCAACGGAATTGTTTAAAAAACAAAGGACAACTGAAGGGACACAGGATTTAGTATTAAAAGTTTGACACTTGCTACACCCAGTGTGAGATAAATTATTCAATGATTACCATTTTCCAGATTTGATTATTCTATTAGGTTTATAAAAGGAGAAACTGATTGACTGACTGACTTATTAACACACAGTTGAATCTATAAGACTTAGTAACGTGAAATACACCAGGTTTCCTTTTATAACCTAGGCGAGTAGTAAGATAGGCTAAAAGGAGGAGGGGGAGTTTGTATGGAGAAACCCCTGACGGAGACTAGTCAAATATGGGTTGTATAATGTTTTGGTTTGAAAGTTACAAAAAATTACAAACTTAAGAATTATGAAACTAGTGAAGAATCGTGTATGCATAAACTGACGCGTGCTTGACCAATTTATGTACAACGATCCAGCTAATAGGCAGATATCGGGTTCGGCAGTTTTATGGAGTACCGTTATTGTAATTTAATAATTGTACGGCAAGGAGTGTTATAATTTTATAGATCGGTGGTGTAAATTTTCATTGTCAGATTGTCTGAAACATCTTAATCTGAAAATTTACGTAAAAATATCGATTTAATTTGTTACTCGGTCACCAAAAGATGGCAACCGTAAGAATATGATTTTTTTTATGGTGGGAAAAATCATTTAATGACGAATCCCTTGGGCGGAGCGAGAAATAGTGTCAGACTCTTACTGACAAAACGACCCATCCCATTCCTTCTTAGCCTTCATACCATGGTCGCACCTCCCTTTCAGAAGTCGGACCGGGGCCCCAGTAGGCTTCGGCCCTGCAGTTGGGCTTCTTCATTTGCTGACAACTCCTTGAGGCGCGCGGGAACAGAGCGCGCCCTCTACGACTGGCTTGGTCCGGATTATTACCAGACAACCGAACGGCAAGCTAACCATTGCTCACTGTCTACAAGCCCGCGCCTACGGTGGCCGGAAATCGGGATCGAAATCGCGGTTGCGTCTGGCACTACCAAGTAGCTTCTGTTGCAACCCAGCGTTGGACACGTCGCTAGCGAGTCGCTTCTGTTGCAACCCAGCGTTGGGCACGCCTCTAGCGAGTCGCTTCTGTTGCAACCCAGCGTTGGGCACGCCGCTAGCGAGTCGCTTCTGTTGCAACCCATCGTTGGGCACGCTTCTAGCGAGTCGCTTCTGTTGCAACCCAGCATTGGGTACGCCGCTAGCGAGTCGCTTCTGTTGCAACCCAGCGATGGACATGTCGCTAGCGAGTCGCTTATGTTCCAACCGAGCGTTGGGCACGCCGCTAGCGAGTCGCTTCTGTTGCAACCCAGCGTTGGGCACGCCGCTAGCGAGTCGCTTCTGTTGCAACCCAGCGATGGACATGTCGCTAGCGAGTCGCTTATGTTCCAACCGAGCGTTGGGCACGCCGCTAGCGAGTCGCTTCTGTTGCAACCCAGCGATGGACATGTCGCTAGCGAGTCGCTTATGTTCCAACCGAGCGTTGGGCGCGCCGCTAGCGAGTCGCTTTTGTTGCAACCCATTTGTGGTTTATACTCCGCTGTGATTTGATGTCATAAGTACGATTAGTAAGTTGTATAACTTATACTACAAAATACTCTTGATATCTGCAGTTGTACTCACAATTTTACGGAGTTATATGTATCTTTTTAAATTGTGAGTATAACTGCAGATCCCAAGAGTATTTTGTAATTGAAAACCCAGGGACAGAAACTTGCTGTTTTTCTACCTATTTAAAAGTAAACAAATCCAGATAAGGTTGTTTTTGGTCAGCCGAAGTTTGGAATAGGCTCCTAAGTTTATCTGATGCGACAGAGGAAATCTCTACGGAGGGATTAAAAACCATTTGTTATCCCTGAATTTAGGAGCGGGATCCCGAAATTCGAGTCTTATAAAACCATTTGTTTGGGTGTAACTTACATCGAATTTTGTCAACTATGTTTAGTTTAGTTTTACGTCGATAATATATCTTAGCAAAACGTAAGGAAAAATAAATCGTGTTTAGCTTAACTAATAGAGTAACTAAATATGAGCTACAATTTTGTTTTTGGATCAAAAATAAAAAAAATACGTACTGCCATATTAGACTAGTGCAGATAGCTTTTAAAAGGAAACAAGATAGTAGTAGAATAAAACCCATTGGAAAAGGAAGATAATATAGAAAAAATTAAAGGAAAAATAAATTACGCTCGATCTGAGGTCGGGAAGTGGATGGGTGTGCGGTTTTAAGAGTAATAAATGGTTTATCTCGATTTCCGGCAAAACTGCTGGTTTCATGGAAAAATGTGTAATGGCAAACTTGTAGGTCATGAAAAGATCTACCACATTTGTTACATTTACACTTTTTCACATAGCGTCCAAAAAACCGAGTTTTTTTATTTAATTTTTATCTCCTTTAAAAATTACTTTTTTTTTCACAAAATTTGGTGAAAAGTTTCCTTTTCATGTCCCAAACTTGCTATAATTTTTTTGATATAAAATATTCACAGTTGCTCTTTATTTTGATTTAACATCGAAAAAATAGCCTATTGTTCAATCGTAAAAATATGTGATTTTTAAAAAAGAGTTTGTTGGCTTCTTATTCATTAGAATCTTTACTTTTTGATGGTGTAAAAAAATATACATTAACACAGAATTTTTTTGCAGAATATGCAAAAAACTAAAAAATCTCGAATCAGAAATTACTTTTGTTTAATCATTATTAGCAACCCGCTCCAGCTTCGCGCGGGTGCAAAGGTGATATATAATCCTATAAACCTTCCTCTGGAATCACTCTATCTATTAAAAAAAACCGCATCAAAATCCGTTGCGAACTTTTAAAGATCTAAGCATACACAACACAGGGATAAGCAACTTTGTTTTATACTATGTAATGATGTACTGAGGTATTTATTAAATCTATATAATATTATAAAGCTGAAGAGTTTGTTTGTTTGTTTGTTTGAACGCGCTAATCTCAGGAACTGCTGGTTCGAATTGAAAAATTATATTTGTGTTGAATAGATCATTTATCGAGGAAGGCTTTAGGCTATATAACATCACGCTGCAACTAATAGAAGCGAAGAAACAATGGTAAATGTGGAAAAAACGGGGGAAATTATTCATCTTTGAGGGCTTCCGTTGCGTGCGCTGCGAAAACGGTTTAAGATACCAAAAAAATATGTAGGAAAGAATTATTCCTCTTAAAAAGATCTAAAAAAATGTCCGCGACAGTATATGTCTAACTTTTAAGATTAACTCACTAGAACCGTTTTTATGGGAATCAAATTTGGCCGAAATTAATGCATTATTACCAAATATTTGTTAGAGTTGTATCAACATAATAATATTAAACTTTATCCAAATAAATGTGTTGTTCAAAATTACATACTCTTATATGTAATTTTGAACCAAATTGTCTTTGACATCACTTATTTTCAATGAACATCTTAGAAGATATTACAATTTTAAAATAACTCCGATATAAAATTCACATGCGCCGCATGATGTGCAAAATATGACGCTGCGCCTGGCCGGCGGGCGAGGAGAGGGGTTGTTTGCGGGCGGCGCGGAGGGTGATGGTAGGTAAAAATCAAGAAACAGTGTCAGACTCTTACCGACTAAACAACCTACCCCGTTCCTCCTTTGCCTTCTTCCCAGAGCCCCTTTCGCCTCCTGCAGCCGAGGGTAGGTGAACGGCTGCAGGAGACTTCGACCCTGAAGGGCCCCACAGTTTGCTGACAACACCTTGAGGCGTCTGGACTGTTACCAGACATCCGAACGGCGAGCTACCCATTGCTCACCGTCCTCAAGCCAGCGTCTACGGTGACCGGATATCGGCGAGATCGCGGCGGCGACGGCTACGGCGAGGGCGCTGTTGCCCTTACCTTATGCGGTCGGCCTCCTCCTTTACGAGCATTACTGCTTCGCAGTAGGCCTGCGACCGCTTGCCATTCTTCTTCGCTGTGGACCATAGCCTGAACCAAGGCCCGGCGCGAGAGGTCGCCGCCGCCGATCACCGCCACGAGGACACGGCGATGCTCTTCTCAAGCAGGGCACACCTCCACCCTGTGCTCCACCGTGTCCTCCGGGCTGGCCACAAGGTCGCGACACCCGGGCGTCTCTTCCGCATGAATCCGGCGCAGGAATCTCCTGAACTTGCCATGCCCGGTGACAAACTGCGTCATGCGGAAGGTAAGGACGCCGTGATGTCTATCGAACCACGCCTCAAAGAGGGGACCGCCGACCTTATGGCGTGCCCAAGGGGGGTGTAGCTCTATGAAGTACTTTTAGATAATTATGTTCTTTTAAAAACTAAATTGTCTAAAATAATAACAGAAATTGACACGGGCGAAGTCGTCGGTAACAGCTATAATTTATAAAGGTGAGGAGGTTGTTTGCAAAAATAAATATGATGCCCAAAATAACTATTCCACGCGGACGAAGTCGCGGGCACAGCTAGTTTTTTATAAGATTTAAAGGAGATTACGTGTAGGAAATGCTTTTCATCAAAAATAGACAAACAAAAAAAATGCAATAGTAAATACATACTTAGAAACAAAAAAAAAATCTAACCAATTAGTGCTGTGATGATTCTGCCAACTTCTTGCAAATGTACTCACGTCCCTTCACCTTAAAGGAAAAAACGGCTGGTAGCCATCCTAACATTCAGAGGGAATGCATTCCAGAGTGATATCGCCTGTACAATAAAGGAGGAATAGATAAAGCCAAGAAATTGAATTTCTCACATCACGTAAGGAATTCTGACTATATAATTATTTTGGTTCATCGTGTTCAAACATATTAGGCCCACATTAACATTCTTTTGCCTTATAATTTTGATGCCGATCGTCGTAATAATTCCAACATGAAAATCTCACATATTAAGATAACAATAGAGGATGATAATCTATTTTCCTTGTTATTTTATCGTGTAATTAAGCTATACTGTGGTTTTAGACTTTGATAAATGGCGCAAGAAATTTGGAGCAGATAGTAAATGAAGTAATCATATGCACGAATTTTGAAAGATATGCATCGGTGACAGAGCTCAAAGGGTGATCCTACATTTACGGCGTAGGGCTACTCTAATGGATATAGTTTAATACATACTTAAAGGGCGGCCGTCGGGAATATTTCTAAATTTCCGACAAATAGGCGTGTTCCAATGATTTTCAGAATAGGCATTGTTATTTTATGTAACTTTTGTTAAGACTAACAAGTTTGCGTCATGGTTGAACGATTGGAATTTGCGTTGGATGTCGCGTGTTTGATCCCTGCACGGATCAAATCATCCAATGGCGAATCCCGCCCTTGGGCGGAACGGAAAACAGTCGGCGGGTCTATTTGTCACCCGTATGTGAGTTTACATGTTTGTGAACATATCAATATATGATAATTGCTATATCAACGCCGACATTTGACTGACTTGTTGGTGTAGTGGTTAATGGCCCTGACTGCTACGCCGGAGGTCGTGGGTTCGATTCCCACCCAGGACAAAATGTTTGTGTGATGAGCTCAATCATTTGTTCTGTGTCTGGGTGTAATTTATCTATAATATGTATGTATATAGAAATATATAAGTATGTTTATCAGTTGTCTAGCACGTATAATACAAGCTCTGCTTAGCTTGGGACTAGACGACGTTGTGTGACAGTTGTGGAATATATTATATATGTTGCTTTTTATAAATAGGGTACAAAACGTTGATGTAACTAAATTATGCCATTAAGTAAATATAACAAGATCATACTTTGTTATAAGGTCATCTTAGATAAGAAAGTTTGTTATGAAAATTACCAACATTTCTTTGTTACATTACATATCGCTCCATGCTCATCATACTCTGTGGTCCGACCATTGAACTTCGCATGACGAACAGGATTATGGGTATGGCAACCTCACAGACTCACAGCCACAATAGAACCCGAGCGTGATCGCCAACATTACAACCTAATGTTATTTTTATTTCTCATTCATCTTTTGAGTAACCTTTTATTATTTATTACAGCGTATTGTGCAGAAATGGATTTCGAATGTGCTTGTAATTTTGGGTTAAAGAAATTAAAGAAAGAGGAAAAATGTGTTGAGTTTGAGATACGACTGTATTTGTGGTCAGATTAGGAGGAAACCTCCGAGAATTTGTAAGTATAAAGGGATTGATGAATTTGTTACACGAGATTCCATCTTCATTTCAAACATATTTTCTTTTATATTTATACGTGAAGGGAAAACTTTATATCACTTTTTAGAAAGGAGATTTAGCAGACTGTTTATGAAGACGGAATACTGGAAGCAATTACTTTCTTTTATTAGTTACGGTAAAATGATGACCGACGCGATGTGCGCGCTCAATAATGTTATTAAAACTACAAGATGTGTAGTTAAGAAAAAATATATATTATACTATATATTGAAAATACGTCATACATCTCTAAGGAATAATTTGATTTAAACTTGATTTTTTTTTTCTTTCTTTGGGAGTTAATTATAATTATAAATCCCTCATTGACGTTCGAGATAAAAAAAAATGATTCACTTAATAGTAGTACCTTTGATGATATTTGTGTGGAATGACGGAGCCCATTAGGGCCGATGCCTGCAAGGGTCACGAACAATTGAAAGAGATATCGCGATTTGGAACGCAATGGGAAACTGAAGGAATAGAGACGAGTTTTGGTTAGTAAAAGTCTGGCACTCCAGTGTGAAGAAGTAATTTGGTGATTTCTAACCCAAAAAAGGTATGTGGTGTTTTTTTATGGTGGGAAAAATCATCGAAATGACGAATCCTGCCCTTGGGCGGACCGGAAGACAAAGACTAAGCGACCCACCGCTCCTTCCTGCCTTAGTTCCAGGGTCCCGGTGTTACGCTTTCGGATCAACCCTTGGCTCCAGAAGGCTTCGACCCTGCTAGGCCCCTACCGTTGCTGACTACTACCTGAAGCGCGCGGGGAGTTTTGTTTAGTAAAAGTCTGGCATTCCAGTCTGGAGAAGTAATTTGTTGATTTCTAACCCAAAAAAAGGTATGTGGTGTGGATCGTGCCTCACAGTTCTAGGTATACAAGCGTGGTTCGGCTTAAGTTTTATTCCCTAGCGGGTAATAACTACTCAGTCACATAGTTACGACATTACCTCTAAAAAGTATGTCATACCTTTGTCGTAATTCTATTTCTGAGTGTTAATGAACGGTTACTTTTCCCGAGATAGTCGTAAAGGCGGTTATGTTGTTGACACAGTGGGCGTAATTCACATAAATACTTCGTCGGTAGACGCGGGTCCAGAGACGTAGCGTGGCCTAATTTTGGTGCGGGTGAAGACACTTCAGCGAGGCACTTTTCTTTCGTAGATAGGAAAAATATTGCAAAGCACTGCTCTAGCAGAATCTCATATCGGTATTAGAGGTCCTGGTATGGAGTGAGAAGCAATAGAAAGCTAGTCACCACCTTCATACACACGCTTTAAAACTATGTCAGTAAAGCTGAAGAGGTCTAGGAATCGTTCTAGACTTGCGTGATTGTTCAAAAGAGTTACTGATACCGTAGATTGTTGTGGGCATCAGGAAGGCCACGTTTGCGCGAGGCCCTTTTATGTGCACGGCTGTGAGCGAAGGCCCGGTTCGCCTACGCCTGAAAATTTTTAACCAAAATATTTTTTTATTCTGTTTTTCAATTAGTTTTAGTTGGGTGTTGAAAGACTTACATTTCGTTTCGTACATGTCGTTTAATTAGTCCGTATGACTACCTACTTGCCTTGTGGATCCTGTCACCAAATTGCGTGCGTTTTAGATGGTACCAAATGTAAAAAGAGCCACACACTAACTCTTGATTTGAGTAATCATTACCAGACCATTCATTAGCGGACCCCGGGCACCGAGGTGAAAGCCAAGGTTGGCAACCGGGACTAATACCGCTAGGATGATGACTCACCCATTCATTATCACTAGATATCCGTCGGCATACGGTGGACATATTATGAGACGAGTGCACCCATACGCACAAGACGGTTTTAGAATACATCCATTGTACCCACTAACAGCTAAATAGTGAAATTCTCTTTCGGTCTGTCTTGCCTGATAGCTACATCTTGGCAACAGCCTTGTAACGTTCTCTCTGCTGGGTTTCAGGCCTCCTCACTAGGAAAGGGAATGGGCACGGGGGCCTAGTGCAGGGTGAATGCCGGTTTCCTCACGATGTTTTCCTTCACCGTATTGAGAGTAGTGGTGATGAAATAAATCACACAAAGTAATGCGCCTGAATGGGTTTGAACTCGCGACCTACAATTCGCAAGTCGGGGCCTTTACCACTCGGCTACCACTGCTCTCAGTTACAACTCAAGTTTCTTTATGTCAAAACTGAATTATTTACCTGTATGCAAGGGTGGTTCACTGCCGACTAATTCATCTTTTACCACCGAATAAGGTAGTAGTCAAGCACAAGTTTATTAACAGTAAAAATCTGGTTAAGTGCGATTTGGACTCGCACACTGAGGGTTCCGTACATTTTAACTTAAGTAAATAGTTTTTTATTCGGGTTTGTAAGTGTTTTCCGAATCGAAAAAAGTATTTTTCTTTTGACTGCATTTTTTTCAGTTTGTTTTAACTTTGTTTCATGATATGGTTCTAAGAAGAATGGGAAGTGCTCTATGAAGCATTTGTCAGACTGTAGTCAAGTTGTGTCCATCCACTTCCTTTCCACTACCTTGATTGTAACGATCATTTCCTCGCAGAAAGAGGCAATGACACTCTGGTTTTCTACCATGTATTGATCGGAAGAGAAAAGTTATTCGCAATAAGGTTTTATACGGAGAAAAAGTCGTTCTGTAAAGTCATAAATATTTTAATAAAACGACTTTGTTTATTCTCCATAATTTTTATATTGGTTCTATTATTTTCGATAAAAATGCTTTACTAGCCTCTGCCAATGGCTTCGCTCGCGTGAAAGACGAAATAAAGAATATTATCCCAAGGGAATATGCTCCTGGAATAAACAAAGTATGTGCTATAAGACAAAGGTGGCCAAGCTTAAAGCCGTAACAAACATGTACACGGCACATACGAGTATATATAAAAACTTTCCCCTTTATAATATTAGGCTGATGCTCGAAGTAAGGGCGCCTTCAAATTAGCCGCAACGTGCTACGCGACTGCAACGCGGCAACATCACTTCTGTAGCGCGACAGAGACACGTTTTTATTTATATGGAACTAGATTTTCCCAGCGGCTTCGCCCGCGTGCATAAAATATAGTCTATGTCACTCAGGAGCAAAGCAGCTTTCTATTGTTGCTTAATTTTTCCCAATCGGACCAGTAGTTCCAGAGATTACCCCCTACAAACAAATAAAACAAACTTTACCTCTTTATTATATTAAGTGTAGATAACTAGCCTTCTGCCAGCGGCTTTACCCGCGTGAAAGTAGGGTTCTCCATACATACTTTAGACCCCCATTACATCCCTTTAGAAGCTGAATGTTGAAAAACCCTTTCTTAGTGTTCGCCTACGTCATAAAAAGGAAGCCTTGCGCAAAACTACACGGTGTTAGGCCCAGTAGTTTTGGATGTGCATTATATATGTCAGTCAGTCAGTTTCTTCTTTTATATATATAGATAAAGCAGTGTGACAGCAGTGCTACTGTCGCGCGGCACGTTGCGGCTAATTTTAAGGCGCTCTAAAGAAAAATCATTATGATTTTCACTTCGATGATTTTCAAAATAAAGAACATTATAATAGTTGCGAAACTCCCAGTTGTATGTTATTGGCAAAAAGTTGTGCGTCCGTAAATTTAACAGAAGCTGTATGATATGACGTAGGCGTATGTAATCAATCACGTGAACAAAACACACGAGTTGATAGAAGACGAGCTCGCTGGAATTGAGATCAGATAAGAAACACAATTTACGAATATCTGTACTGAGATTTGTTCTAGACTTATTGGATATATTCGTAAAGTAGAACACAACATTCTTGTGAAATGAAGAATGGGGAAGCTTATCTTAAGCAATGTCACGAAACGTACATTCTTGCGCTCCACACCAACGGGTGATGACCCCTGATGCTCCCATGCTCCCACCTGATACCCCTGATGCCCGAGCTGTCTCCCATCTCAACCGATGCACCATCATCATCAGCCTTTTTAATATTCCCACTGCTGGGTCACATGCCTCCTCTCTAGGGGTCGCAGTATGATTACGAATAATAGGTAGTTCATCAGCCGGCAGTCCGGTAACCGTTAGGACCGTGGCCCAGTCATCAACGCCGCGTGTACCACGCTTGCTTCAAAGAAATATCAGCAAAACCGCAAGTGCCCAGCAAGGCCAATAACCGCTAACGATTTTTGAAAAGCAAACCTTTGGTTTTAGAACGCAAATGGCAACTGAGAGACAGAGCTGTCATTTTAGTCAGTAAGTATAAGTCCGACACGCCCTTCCGCTCTACCCTAAACTGAGAGCTGAAATATATGATGTTTATGAAATTTGACTCACTTTTATTGAAAACTAGCGACCCGCACCAGCTTAATATTAATATTACGATTGCTCCCGTGCGACGGGAGCAATCGTAATATTAAATATATTATGCATGTATTAAACATATAAATCTTCCTCTTGAATCACTCTATCTATTAAAAAAACCCCTATCAATATTTGTTGCGTAGTTTTAAAAATTTAAGCATACATAGGGACAGCGGGAAGCGACTTTGTTTTATACTATGTGGAATTGAAAACATTAATTGATTTACAGATAATTAGAAAATTATGACTGAATATGCATGCAGAAAAAAGATACCACTCCGTACATATTTTTTATGGTAGGTAAAAATCATCCACCCTTGGGCGGAGCGGGAAACAGTGGTAGACTCTTACTGACTAAACAACCCACCCCGTTCCCACGTCACCATCTATACCTTCCTTTCAGACATGAATCCTTGGCCCCAGTTGACTTCGACCCTTCTTCAGGGTTTGCTGACCACTCCTTGAGACGCGCAGGAACAGAACGCGCCGTCGACGACTAGGCTTGGTCTGGACGATTACCAGACGACCACACGGCGAGCTACCGTTCGCCGTTCGCCGTTCGCAAGCCCGCGCCGGAAATCGGGATTGGAATCCCGGCGGCGTTCAGGGCGTGAGCGTCGTTGCCTTATGCGGTCGACTTCCTAATTTGACTCTGTACATACTTGACGTATCAGCCAAACACTTATGACACACATACATGTTAAGCTTTACAATCTCTCTTCCCCATTTGACCCAATCATTTACATGTTGTGAACCTGCCCTATTTTTTTGTGCCCGAATTAGCATGTAAATTGGTGAGTAACTTGTTTTCATACAACTTGGGTAACATTTTTTTTATCTAAAAGCAGTATGAGTACGTAAATTTTTGTCCTATTTGATTTTCTGAGTTCTGTAAGATATTTTGTAGAAAAATAAGGTTGCTGTCAGTACTAGGGTGAGATGTTTTTAATAGAAAAATTCTAATTTCCTAACCTGTCTACTGCAGTATTGCGTAAAACTGGGTTAGGTGTACATAGCTTTTCCTTGTTTTTTTTTTTCAACAGTCTAAGTTGTTCTTGTTTGTTTTTTAAATTAATGTTCCCATTGTTGGGACTCAGGGTTTCTCTCTAAGACAGAGATTGGGCCGTAAACTATAACACAGGCCTATTGCAGTTTGGATGTCACTTGCTTTTGAAGTTTTGGTACTAGGATATGTGGGATTCTTTATTTTTCTTCAACTAAGTTGTTCTTGTTTGTTTTTTAAATTAATGTTCCCATTGTTGGGACTCAGGGCTTCTTTCTAAAAGAGTGAATGGGCTGTACACTACCACATAGGCCCACTACATTTTGGATGTCAAATGCCTTTGAAGTTTTAGTACTAGGACATGTGGGATTTTTTATTATTCTTCACTGCTTGAGTTTGAATCCTCAAAGTTCAACTCGTAGGTTAGGGCATCATCACTTGACAATGACTGGAGTAAGATCTCAGAATCAGAATCACTTATTAATAAATCTATGTTATCATATGCTAGCAAAGGAGGAGGCCGGCCTCATAAGGCAACGATTCCGATTTCGATCCCGATTTCCGGTCACCGTATGCGCGGTCTTGTGGACGGCGAGCAATGGGTAGCTCGCCGTCCGGACGTCTGGTAGCAGTCTGGATCAAGCCAAATCGTCGACGATTCGCTCTGTTCCTGCGCGCCTCAAGGAGTCGTCAGCAAATGTAGAGGCCCAACTGCAACTGCAGGGCCGAAGTCTACTGAGGCCCCGGTCCGGTTTCTGAAAGGAAGGTTCGACCCCTGTATGAAAGCTAAGAAGGAATAGGGTGGGTCGTTTAGTCAATGAGAGTCACGCAAGTCGCCCAAGGGCGGGATTCGTCATTAGATAATTTTTCCCACCATAAAAAAAAACTATGTTATCATTATTTACACGATCTAAAAAATTAGGTTGGGCGCTGTTTTGTCAACTGACGTACAAATTATTAAGAACAAAAATATACAATTAAATTAAAACATGGATAATAATCAAGACGAAAACCATTGAAGTAGGAACTAAGCTCTTGTTAAAGCTATTTGACATGTCAACATTGACTTAACATTTTTGCTCGACGAACTTTCTCCTTGAGATTGTTATTGAAAGAAAATTCAACATCGGATCGCCTAATTGGTAAAATAAATTAGGCGTGAACATGAAAATAAAGGGAACAGTGACTTGTTTCCCTAGGGAACGTTTGTTATTCATAGCCTTAAGAACTAAGCTTTACCTTTCATTGCAAATATTTGACCAAAAATGTTTTATTCATTTCTTTCTTTCCGCAAAATTGAAATTAAAATGAATAGAAGGAATTGGTACAAATAAAATTAGTCCAACATTATTTTTTGAAAGAAAACTGTATAATTTTTGTATAAATTATTATCAAACTTCTTTATACAGTACCTTTTCTGAATGAGAAAAGAAGTTGCTTCATCATTTGGGTATGTTTTTCTTAAACATCTGTTTCTGTAAAATCTGTTTCAATCAATTCTTGTATTTTTGAGTTGCAATTTATTTGCATTCGTGGTCCTATTATGTTTTTTATTTAGTTTTGTGGTTGTTGAAGACATGAGTTGTTTAAATATTATGAAGTATGTTCTTCTCATATTTATTTAGTTTATAAAGGTCAGTAAGGGTCTTACAGTAAATAAAAAGTTAAATGTTTTATATTTCTTTAAAGTCGTACTTTAAAACAACTGAGACATAATTTTTAAGGTTATTATGATTCAGCCAATGGCTTGTCCCGTTTTAAAGTATGTTTTACTGACTAAAACTATGTTTACCCATGGTTCAAGCACAAAGGGCAACTACTTTCAGTTGCCCTTTGCGTTTTTTGGACCACGGATTTCTTTTACCCTTTGTCAACTCATCTTGAGTCCCCTGGAACACTTCGCGCCTTCAACTCGGGCTTCGTCCAGACAGTTATCTAACTAACGGCGAGCTTCCCATTGCACTTAGTCCACAAGACCGCGTTTACTGTGACCGCGGATCGTCTTGTGACTACGAAAGATATTTGTAATAATTTAGCAATCAATTTACCGATAGCAGAAAATTAACATAGCAAAAACTAGGACTATAACCTTATTACTTCATTATTTAAGAGAAGAGAATGGATATAGGAGCAAAGCCTAATATCGTGACTATTTATGACTACTAAAATGATTAAAATGTAGTCAAAATTTATGAACTTAATGAAATAGAGAAGCGGACGATATAATTTAATCGTATTCCTGCTTTAATTAAATTATCAAGATCCTCGATGGATAGTGTTTTCGGGGATGAATTTAAAGAAATTTATTCCATTGCTTTCGCTTGATTAAACCATTTAAATCTTAGTCAGAGAATGGTTTAAATTAGACAGATTTCTGACTCGCTTGAATTAATTATTGTCCTGTTATTCCAATTTCAAATTGAATACTAATAAAGGATAAGATAAAATCTTTGTTTCAATACTGTGAGGCATTGCATTTAATGAGATTGCTTTATTATTCCGTGACTTGATTGTTTTTACAAACATAAAGTTTTATCTATTCTATTTTTAGGGGTTTTCATTTTTGGGCACGTTACAAAACGGCAGTAAATTTTCTCTTTGAGGAACGTGGCGCCTCTCTACACACTGCAGGTAGAAAGGCGGCACGGCTTCTTCACCGACCGTTTGACCGGCGTCAAACTTGTCGGACATAGCAAGTTCGGGAGGTATCTCGTTCCTTCGAACCACCCCAGAGTGGACGAGCCCATTGGATGATTACCAACTTAAAAAGAGTTTTGTTTTATAATCAATTCTAAATAGTTTTATTATATACGGTGCCTCTCATCTTTCCGTAATTCCAGTTCATTTTCGTTAAATAGATTGATTGCTAAAAAATTTTTTTATCAGTTTTTTGGACGACGATAGTTTAAACTCTTGAGCCCAAATCGAACGCCGGCGTCCGCATATATATTATCTATTATATTTCTAATTACGGTATTTAAAATTCTAAATGATGGCATGGTTGGTGAACTGATTGACTGGTAGAGAATGCGTTGTTGCTTTAAGTCCGCCTATGTACCACCACTGTACATGAAGATTAAATAAATAAATAACTGATTGTGTTTGTCTAAAAACAAATTCGAGCGTATAGCAATGTAAAAAAAAAACAGCTACAAAAGAACGTAACTCAAAATGACAAAATACAGTTCCTCACATGAAATGTAGACCAGAAACTCTGCTATCTCCCTACATTAATCCAAGCCAAGTTGATTATTTGTCAACACACGGCTACTCGAAACCACCGAAAATCTTCGCCAGATTTCGTGCCACCTCCAATATTTCACGAACGATAACATCTCACAGGATTTCTGAATTAATAGAGCAATTTACAAATCGTTTGGGGGAGATCGCATCAGGCCCCCAACATGGGCGTTGGGGGCGTTTAGTCCCCGTCTAGCCCCAGGCAGGGTAATATTTGTCATGGACTGTTTGCCAGGTACCTACTCGAGATATTAAATTGGTTGTTATTGCGGAACGGAGGGAAAATACTTTTGAGGTAGATAAAGCGGGTCTCTACTGTCATTGGTGTTATTTTGAGTGGGAAAAGGCTGGTTAGCTGAGGTCATTCAACTACTTATGGAGCGAGGTGTCTATTTTTTTTATGTGGGAAATCATCAAATGATTTCTTTCGCTCTGAGTGGAGTGGTAGGGAGTATCAAATTTTGTCTAAATGTAGCATGATCCTTATAATGTTCTCACTGCAGGGACTCAGAGGTCTCCTCTCTAGGAGAGGAAATGGGCCGTAATCCACCAAGCGGGTCCAGTGCGGTACAATATCTTATTTTTTTTTTGTTCTGAGATATTTACCTCACGATATTTTTCTTCACCGTTTTTGAGAACAGTTGTGATGAAATAAATTACACAAAGCAGCGCTTGGCTAGATTTGAACCCTCGACCTCGTAATTCAGGGCCGTTACCACGCGGCCACCACTGTCTTCAAATTTTTTCTTACTAAAACCCATATTGTTTATCCATATTGTCCTTTTTTGAGGGAAACCTCTTCGAACAATCCGCAGCCTTGGTAGGCATCGGCCCTAAATCTGGCCCTGTAGTTTTTGCTTCATCATCATCATCATTTTTTCAGCCCAAAGACTTAGACACAGGCCTCCCGTAAATGTCGCCACAATTGATGGTCCTGTGCGTCTTGCGTCCATCGGACTCTCGTACCTTCTCTTTAAAGCGCGTGGTACAAAATACACCGTCGACTATAGCTAGGTTTTTACCGGACGACCAGACGGTGGCCTACAAACCCGCGACCAAGTTGGCCGGATATCGTCGATGAAGTGAAAATATTTAATTAAATAAAAAAACCTTTAATTCATTAAATTCCAAAAAACCCTTGAATAAAAGTATAATTTTAGTTATAAATAATCTTATGATAAAAGAAAATGGGAATACTTCAAAATTTCAAGCGTATTTATACGATGTTTACTCGATTTTTCAAAGGACTAAGCGGATAGACTGAAACAAAATGAATGCCCTACATATGATAATAATAATAAAGTTTTTTATTGCCATAAATAAGTTGATACATAATCATTTGAAGCCCTGACTCCTGAGCTAGGTGGTACCTGTGTTACAGGAGTCAGTGTCTTCACTCGTTTGTGGAACATTAACAATTCCACAAACGGCGGCAACAACGGCTTCTATACAATTTCTGTCCTTTCATGAAGGCACCTAAAATGTTTAACATGAATCAGTATTTGCTGACACTAAAAGCCTTACTAAGACAGAAGGGACACACAAGTGTCAATTCCAAATCCCATTGGTTCCAATTATGGTAATACAATGTCGCCCATCAAATTTAATTTGCAATATGACGGTATTACTTGCATTGTTTGAGGAAATGTCCCACTTATTAAATAATGGTGACCCGCCCCAGCTTTGTACGGGCCTTGGAGCACATTATGCTTAATGTTATTTTCATTTCTAAAAAGAGTTTTCGTTATAATGTTTAAAATTTTCAATAAAAAATTGTCGTCATATTTCAATAAATTTATACAAAATCTTAACAAATTAGACACTCGGAACTTCCTTATGAAACACTGTCTATTAATGTACACCGTATGAAAATCCATACAGTTGTTTTTGAGTTTATCGCGAACAGACAAGTAGACACAGTAGGAAATTTAGTTTTCTAATATGTAGTGAGATGCATAGAATTTAGCTCAAAATACTAACCCTCGATCACGTGATCTTTGTTACCGAATTCATGCATTTTTTTGGGCTCTGTATCTTAGGCAGCAAAAATGTAATAAAAAAAATATAGGTTACTTTATCGGCCTATCCATCTGTTAAAGCTGAAAGTAATATGAAATGCATCTTAGAGCACTAAAAATCAAACTTCTAAGTCAACTGAATCTAAATATATAGCCCTTTTCCGTTTAATGAGTTTTTTTTCACTCTTACAAGGAAATAAAAATCTATCTTCCCGTTGATTTAGAATTCTGAAATTTGGCAAGAAGCAAGGTCTTACAGCAAAAAGTCTGGAAAGTAAGTTAGTTAAAAAGTATTATAATACTTTTTTTGTGATACGGAAAAATCAATGAGACGCCAGTTGGGAACCAAAATATTTAAATGTAATAGAGCAGTAGTGGCCGAGTGGTAACGGCCCCGACTTACATGTTTTAGGTCGCGGGTTCAAACCCGGCCAGGCGCGTTACTTTGTGTAATTTATTTCATCACCACTGCTCTCAAAACGGTGAAGGAAAACATCGTGAGGAAACCGGCATGTCCTAGAACCAAAAATTCGAATACACATGTATATGCCCAACATGCCCAACCCGCACTGGGCCCGCGTGCTGGATTACGGCCCATTTCCTCTCTTAGAGAGGAGGCCTGTGTCCCTGCAGTGGGAACATTGAAAAGGCTGATAATGATGATATTTAAATGTGTATGTTAGTACGCAACTTGCTCTTGATATGGTAGGTTTACACGCTTGCCAAGCGTTAGCCAGCCTCGGCCAATCGCCATTGTGTAGCCATTGTATAAATGGGGAAACCCCGTAAACACAATGGCGGTTGGCCGAGGTTGTGCCAACGTGTAAACGAGACAAGATGTGACAGTGAGACTGTGTAGTTTGTCGTCGTTACCGGAACTTATCGATATATATGAAAAACAATGCCACTTTTCATTGTAATTTTATAACTCCAGAACTGGCTCACCTATCCAAACTACTACTAAATCTAGTAGACGGTTTATCTGAAGTTTGCACAAAATCGGTCGAGTTGTTCTTTATTTATCACATTTTTCTGTTGCCGGAAGCAAAGTCGCGGGCAAAAGCTAGTTTTTTTTTTAAACCACGAAAGCAATATAAATTAATAAGCACTTCTCGAACTAAATAGCTAACACAGAATCATTACTTTATATGAATATAAGGTGGTCATAATTATTGTGAACGAACGAGACTATGCAAACAAACAGCTAATTTTTGTAAAATCAAAACAGATTTTTTTACTGTCTGATCTGCTGATTGGGACCAGTTATATCTTGATATTTATGATGCGACACGGAAGTATCAATTCAAATTCGCCTCTTGCGTATCCTCGATAATTTGATATAGTCACTGGAAAACATTGATTTCCCCATAGATGTTTTTCCTGTCTAAATTTCCACGTAAAATTATTTGAATTCAATTTCTGTCATATTACTAGAATAGCAATTTTTTTTTTGTAAAGAAAGGCAACATAATTATTCAGTCATATTTATAAATACATTTTAGTCCTTAGCATAAATACGCATTAAAATATTCTAAATTAAAATTATAAACAGAAAAGTTTTAAACCTAATCAGTGTTAAAATTAATCACATGCTTATTTTTAATCATTATGATTCTGTTTTTGCATGAACAATAAAAATACAATAAATCGCATTTAAAATTATTTTAATTTAATATCTCTCACATTACTAAATGGCTTAAGTTTTTTTAGTAAGATGACTTAATTATTGTCTTATTTATAAAACTATTTTAGTCATTAGCTTAAATACTGATTAGCGAATTCAAAATTTAAATTATAAACAGAAAATTAGGAGTCGGAGTTCAAATTAATCACAAGGTTCTTTTTTTTTTAAATATTTTTGATGAGAATTTTATAGTGGTGGTGACCTAATACTATAAAAATATTAGAATCTGTACGTCCACAATCTAAGGGTAATATTAAATTAACTACTGGTTCTATTGAAAAACTACTGATTCTATTGAAAAACTACTGGTTCTATTGAAAAAGTCTAATGGACTTTCGTAGTCTTAGACATTAGACTTTTTTCCATAGAACCAGTAGTTTTGCCGGAAATCGAGATAAACCATTTTTTACCCTTAAAACCGCACACCCATCCACTTCCCGACCTCAGATCGACCGTAATTTATTTTTCCTTAAATTTTTGCTATATTATCTTCCTTTTCCAATGGGTTTCATTCTACTACTACTTTGTTTCAAAAGCTATCTGCACTGGTCTAATAGTCTTGACTCTATACACATAACCTAGCCCACTAGATATCCACACTAGCATTTACGAGAATAGGCTCAATATCTTTAGCACCAGCTTGAGTTTACAAGCAACACCACGTCCAGCATATTGACCTAAATTAACATAATAGCTATGCGTGACTCGGTAGCCATGTTCAATGTGCACCATTAATACGAGTCCCATATTATTTCCCGTAGATTTATTGTCGTAGGTGTGGCCAGGAAACTGCCGTTTTCCGAAAATCACCGTTCATAATAGGTGAGAAAATGGTTATCGCGGAAAATAAATTGGTCAATTTATTTAAATTGTAGGTGCGTGTCCTCACATGAGGCGAACATGATAGAGTGCTACATTAGGCTGACGGATGTTTTCATCTATCGGAAATCGGAGAGGTGTAGTCTTGCTCTTATTTTGGTCTGAAATGAATTCGGGTAATTTTTTTTTACATATAGGGCCAATTCTAAGCGATTTCGTTTCAGATAAATCAGTTTGGAGGATTTTTTGCTTCTACGCTTACGTCCTAATGGTTAGTTTTTTACGATAATGTGGGTACTTGATCTTTTTGGGGCGGAATATCTTTCAGAGCCACTTTGTTAGATGAACTAAACACGACAGTGTACATTGTTCCACAAATTTTGCCCTGCCTTTTAGTTGAATACATGAATTTTCATACTTATATTTTTTAAAAGCCTACAGCTCAAAAGCTGTAGTGCAGTTAGGTACTACATTCAATGAAAAAATCTAAATGGGTTTTGTAATGGGTTGATGTTTACATTTTCAGTCCTAATAAAAATCAGAGTAACTTTACTATGCAAACTAAAAGTGAATTCAGATAAAACTCGAAAAACACAGTTAAGTACACAATAATCGTATAACGTATTGTTTATTGAAAACGGTTAAAGAAATTGTAAAGCTTATTTGTTAAAAACTTTATTTGCACGAACGTACGAAGGTGAAATGAAACATTAAAAACAAAACAACATTTATCAAATAAATATTATAATATGTAAATGAGAGAGTGATGAGCCTTCAAAATTTATTCCCTCAATTTCATAATTTCATTATAGGTATATAGAAAACTTACTACTAAACGTACTAGCTTGCTATGGGTCTCATAAGAAGGCTCAAGGTCACCCAGCGAGCAATGGAGAGAGCGATGCTTGGTATTTCCCTGCTTGATCGAATCAGGAATGATGAGATCCGTAGGAGAACAAAAACAACCGACATCGCTCGAAGGATTGCATCGCTGAAGTGGCAGTGGGCGGGACACATAGCGCGGAGACCCGAAGGCCGTTGGGGTGGAAAGGTTCTCGAATGGCGACCGCGTACCGGACGACGCTCTGTGGGCAGGCCCCCTACAAGGTGGACCGACGATCTGGTGAAGGTCGCGGGAAGTCGCTGGATGCGGACAGCACAGGACCGATCGTTGTGGAGATTCTTGGGGGAGGCCTATGCCCAGCAGTGGGCGTCGCTCGGCTGACATGACATGATGATATATAAAACTATTGAAGTTAAAGTTTTGGAATAAAAAAGGATCAAACAGATGCATCTGGAAGTATATCTTTTTTTATGTGACGTTTATAAAATAAATTAAATTTTCAGATGTACACGGTGCATTTGAGGCGTGTACTACACGGTCATACAAATGCCAAAAATTTTCATCAATCATGACGTATCATAAATGAAATTTGAATGACGGTACTACTGTAAACCAGCGCTGGGTGTCTGATGCCCAGCCAATGCTGAGGGGTCACCCTTTTGGTGCGGGCAAGCTTAGCATGCTCTGTACTTTTGTTATTTTTTACCCTGTGTTTGTAACCTTTGTGTTGTGTCTGTCTCGATCTCGATTAAAAATATTTCTATTCTATTCTACTATACTTGTAAACTTCATCCATGATACGTTATGATTGATGGAAATGATTGTCTTTTGCATGACCGTGTAATGGGCGCCTAGCTGAACGAAATTGAGTACCCAAAATTATTGGAAAAGATGATTAAACAATTTGCATTTTCCCCATTTTACTTCGTGTAATTAATTCATCTAATTGAAATTTACTAAATTATTCAATCATCTGGTTAGAAGCAGAATTCCAAAAATTAAAATACATTTGAAATATTTTGAGTTTAGGAATAAGGAAGTTAAATAAAAATATTATTACAGAAATTGCTTTACGATTAAATACTATGTACTTACCTATGTATGTATTATGTTATCCTGTTATGTAAAAATGGTTGCCGCATCGATTTAGCATTGCGAGATTGTTTCAAAGATTTACTGCGGCCTTTTTTTAATTTGGTAAATCATCTGATAACTTCTTGCGCTCTAGGATGGGGCGTGAGGGTGTGTCCGATTTTTACTGAGAAACCCTACACCTATCTTCCTTCAGTTGCTCTTGATCTAGGACAATGTGTTACTTTTCAGAAGTCATATTGATGAACTACAGTAAAAAAAAAATATGGGAAATGAAAACAATCTGCCTACCGATTCAATAATTAATTAAAATTTGAACACGATTTATGACGCGATGGTGTGATTGTGTTTTAATTCATGTGAATTCGAATTTATTATTCAAACAGAAAATATTGCAAATAAATTACGTGACTAAATTATGCTATATTAAATTTATGCAATTTGAAATCATACAATAATTGAAATAAAGGATTCGTGTAAAATATTTTATAAACTTCAAATATCTCTACATCATATATCTTTAAATATCTCTATCTTCATATATCTTTTTCAAGGTAGGTACAAATAGAGAAAAGAAAAGAGTTAGAGAAGGGAAGAGGAGGCTTCGACCCTGCCGGGCCCCTACAGTTTGCTGAGAAATCCTTGAGGCGCGCGGGAACAGTGCGCGCCGTCGACGACTTGTGCTCCGTTCGGACTTTAACCAGACGACCGGACGGCGGGCTACCTATTCCTCGCCATCCGCAGGCCCGCGCCTACGGTTGCCGGAAGGGCTTCCTCACAAATCCGGTGGAGCAACCTCCCGAACTTACCGTGTCCGGTGAAAAACTGCGTCTTGCGGAAGGTGAGGACACTGTGAGGTCTTTTCGGCCACAGCCAGAGTGCGCTGGTTTAGCAGTCAGAGCTATGAACCATTACATCAATAGGCCAGTCAAATACTCCAAGAGACATAATTACCTACATTCAATTGTCTTATGGCTTAGGTAATTAAGTGTTTAGATAATAGAAGTTACCAGTTCTGAAATACCTACAGTTTATGGATATAACATGAGCCATACCGATCCCAAATTATTTCTGAATCATTTTAAAGGTCAGTGCGTCACATCAGATACCTACTGAATAAAACATGTTATTTGGCGTATTTGGCCTAGGGCCGTCCATTAGAGGCGAAACTCAATGCCTTTCTGGCCAGGTCAATTGCGCCCCATTTCGGCCTCCCTACGTATCCTAGCAAGTATAGGAAAAAATCTATTTCGGTATCGGCAAATTAATTGACCCAGTTACGTGACGGCTTTCATCGTTAACGGTATTTTCTGTTCATGAATTAAGCTGAACTGTTGGTATCCTCGTGGTTATGGGTACTATGAAGCCTCTTTCATCATTACTCTTTAGAGAAGTTACAATTGGCACTTTATGAATAAAATTTGAAACTGAGATTGAAAATATTTATTTCAGATCAACACACACAGAAATGATACAGTCCATCATCATCATCATCATGATGATGGACTTCCTGCCCTTGTCCCGTTTTATTTGGGGTCGGCGCAATATGTCTTTTTCTTCCACTCTGTCCTGTCACCCGTCTCGCTGTCACTAACTCCTCTTTCTTTCATATCCCTTCTCACACAATCCATCCATATTTTCTTTGGTCTCCCTCTCCCTCTCCACAATGATACAGTCCATATCATATAAAAATAATATCCAAACACTAACTTCACGTAACGTAAGGGCTGGCTTTTATCTCAGTCAGAGATTAAGCAATGCCATCATCATCATCATTTCAGTTAAAAGATCTCCACTGTTGTACATAGACCTCCCCCAAGTGTTGCTACAATGTACGAACCTGGGCATCTCGCATTCATCGGATGCAATGCCACACAACGTAGCAATACCGCCATAGTCTCTTGGGCACGCTTGCACTGGACAGCGGAGTTGCAGAGGAGTTTTTTGAGAGTGTATTTTAGCTAGGAGTTCTGTATTTAGTTGTAGTTGTGCGAGTATAATATTATTCTTTTAGTTAGTTAAATGTTATATTTGTCTTGTTGTAGTCTTATTTATTAACAAAGGTATAGACAGTACATACAACTATGTTAGTAAAATTCAAATTAATTATGAGCGACTATTGCTTCAGGAATTGGCTGTCAACTCTGTTCGAAATTACGCCCAGAAGTGTGTTTTGGCACTGTTTGCCCGAGACTCAGGGTGGTTCTTTTGGGAAGCACTGCCTGGAACCCATCCGTGCTGTCAGCAAACATGGAAACCCCAACAGACCCCTGAATACTTAGGTAGTCATACTGTACGTGTAGAGCATTGCTGACTTTTTTATATAATTGCTCCACAGGTTGCAGGTGTACATACAAGGTGTTATTGACACCGTCGCACAAACGAATACCATGATCTAGTACATGATTCTAGACCCCCCAGTAGTGGAGTTTTTTTGTCGGTTTTTTCTAAAGATACCCTGTATAATGTTTCAAAAAGATGAACAATTTTTTTTAATATGGTCATGTTAGTATTTAACCGCTATGTCACCTGATAGTAAGCGATATTTGGTCGACGATGGTGTACGTTTGCCTAGAAGTAACCTATTCACTCTTGACTTATAATACCTAGGGGAGGTTGTAGCTATTAGGAAAGCTGTGCCCATCTACACTAATATAATAAAGTGGTAACGTTTGTTTTTTTGTTTGTAGGAGGTAATCTCTGGAACTACTGGTCCGATTGGAAAAAATTTAGCAACAATAGAAAGCTGCTTTACTCCTGAGTGACATAGGCTATATTTTATGTACGCGGGCGAAGCCGCTGACAAAAGCTAGTAATAAATATGTTCTCTGGACATTTTTCACCGCATGTCGATGTACCGGTGGTTCGATGATGGAACGGTCTTGCCAGAATTAAGTTATACGACTTTAGATGAGCGTTTTTTTAAAACGGTCCCCATTGTCGATTTGCCAAATGTATTTCTTCAAAAAGTTCTCGTATTCGCAAAGTACAATCACTAAGTTATTTTTTTGTCAAATAAGACTGGTCTCAAAGTCCCCAAAGTCTCATAATTTATTCGTAACCTCTCTCTAGTTACATTTTATAACAACTTCAATAATAAAGATGATCGGCAGCTGCTCCATGATTGACGGCGAATCAGCCTCTAAGTAGGCCGGCCAATTTGTTGTTTGAAACTTTCATCTTCTTAGAAGAATTTTCTTTTGTCATAAAACTTTCTGTTTAATTTTTTTTGGTATAGTGTTTATTATTCTTCATCACACTAGTATTACTTACCCGAAAACTTGAGAAAATATCATCATTTTAGCTGAAAGACGTCCACTTTTTTTTACGGTGGGCAAAAATTATCCAATGACGAATCCCGCTCTTAGGCGGAGCGGGAAACATTGACAGATTCTTACTGACTAAACAACGCACCCCGTTCCTTCCTTGCCTTAATCCCAGGATAATTTTTGCCTACCATAAAAAAAAACTGGGCCAGCGTGGTGGATTATATCCATATCCTCTCATAGCGAGGAGGCCTGTGTCCCAGCAGTGGAAACATTAAAACGGCGGATGATGATGATTACATTACCTACATTAGTGTCCTATACGCCTGTGCTGCTCGTAATACAGTTTAGAGTTCCTTAATTGTTAGGAACAATTGCTTAAACATGGGCTTGGAGTGTAACGGGGAACTGAAGGAATCAAGGTCTGTTTATGTCTACACTAATATAATAAAGAGGTAAAGTTTGTTTTTTTATTTTTTTGTTTGTAGGAGGTAATCTTTGGAACTACTGATCCGATTGGAAAAATTTTAGCAACAATAGAAAGCTGCTTTACTCCTGAGTGACATAGGCTATATTTTATGTACGCGGGCGAAGCCGCGGGCAAAAGCTAGTATGATATATTTTCTCATTCCACCCATAGAAGAAGAAGTAAAGATGACAGAACTTATGATAATTACCCACTTAAAAAAACTACTACTACTGAATACAAACAGGAAGCTACTGAGGTAGTCTTTTGATTAGAATTATCTGACTGGTTTGTCAGTCTAGTAGTTTGTGGCTCTGACTGCTATGCCGGAGGTCGTGGGTTCGACTCGGACAAATGTTTGTACTGGGTGGGACATTTGTTCTGTGTCTGGGTGTAATTTATCTATAATATGTATGTATTTAGAAATATATAAGTATGTTTATCAGTTGGTCTAGTACTCATAACACAAACTCTGCTTAGCTTGGCGTTGTGTGATAGTTGTGGAATGTATTATATTATCAGCAGCTATTGCTAACATTTATCGTATCCAACTGTTAGCAAAAAATCCCTACTTCATCATTTTCTTCGTTTTTCGTCCGTTTACAAAATTCTCTAAGGTATCGGTACACCGCAGGCTGCCTCATTTTTGTTTAAACTAGCTGACGGTAAACTTCGTCGTCGCCTAATAAGGATAACACCATCTATGGGCATTAGGTGATTGAAGACCCAGCAAGCCTACTTATAATTCACGATTAGTGAAGTAGGTAATTATAATACCTACCAGACCCAGGATACTCGTAATCTACATCTACACTAATATAATAAAGAGGTAAAGTTTGTTTTTTTGTTTTTTGTTTGTAGGGGGTAATCTCTGGAACTACTGGTCCGTCCGTGGAAAAGTTTTAGCAACAATAGAAAGCAACTTTACTCCTGAGTGACATAGGCTACATTTTATGTACGCGGGCGAAGCCGCTGACAAAAGCTAGTTCATTTTAAAATGTCAATTATTTCAAGACCAAAATTGTCAACCGGTTTAGCGAGACTAACGAATTGCTTAGCTTAGCTTTAGCTTTTTTTTGTTTTAAAAAGAGAATATCGAAACGAAATATAACAATCATATAACAATGATCTTAATCGATTTAGATATCCAGCTTCACGAAATTCCGTGACCTAAATATTAGGTACGTATTGTAACCACTTTCTTTTCACTCATCAAACAGAGTAATTATTATTTGGTAGGGAAGAGCCGCCCGGATTGAATGCCGCTTTATCTCTGAGATTAAGGGCCAACACCGCGTTAAGCCGGTGCGCGTTGTCCCATATAAAAGTGGCTCGTGGCGGATAGCCGAGCGCCCCGCGTCCGTTTTACTACGAAATGAGACATTAAAGCTATCTGACGACATGACTACATAAACACAATTAAAGTTGAACTAGCGATACTGATTTTTTTTAATTGCAATAAACTAGTGCTGGACTGTGATCCCACCTGATGGTAAGCAGTGATGCAATCGTTGATGCAGGTAATGATCCGGTTTTCGTTACAGGGATCGCCGCAAACGACCCACGCGCATAATTCCGCGACAGGTGCCTCGCGTGCGGCCGCTTAACGTAGAGTTAGCCCTAAAGGTTCTTGTGTTCTCATCCCATCAGGTAGACGATAGAGTAAAATAAAACCATCAAATATTGTAATATTTTATAATTTATTTTTAATCATATCTTTGGTAAGTACAATGGCTTAAGGGTATGGCCCCTGGTGTTGGTTCTTTGGTACCTACGTCTTGGTGTTCCTTTGTTCTCATCCGTAATACAAAAGAGTATTTAATTATAACAGTTCTATACGATTTGGTTGGATTGTGACAGAATCATTGTAATAAAGGGCGCAGAAACATCAAATCTTGATTTGATATAGTTTTTAAGACCTTTTGTTAGACTTCAAATAGTATTTTAGGAAAATTTACGGCACTAGTTGGCGCCACTTTGTCGAAAAGTCTTCTGTATTTCTATTATATTTTTTTATATGGCAAACAGAGCCGATGTCGACTATTCTGCCAATGTCTAAGGTAAATTGGAAAAGCAAGTAGTGTATATTATCAACATGGAAAATGAAGGACCAGCAACAGCTGTAGCATTAAATTTCTTCGAGTGATACTGTATTTGAAAACATATAAACGTTGACGTTCGACGTTGATGTTGATGTCTAACTAATGTCATTATCACAAACGTATTGACAGGTGCCTGGACCTGACGCCTCAGTGCTGCCACCTGGTGAACATATTTTAAGTAATCATCAATCCAAATATTCGATAAAACTTTCCTTTAGATTTAGTTTTTAAAGTACAGAAAAGTACTAATTTCTTACTAAAATAGAGTAGACAACTTGATGTATAATTTCGGTTATTTCCTTTATTCAAATACATGAATTTGAATATTATAACGATGACTAACGAACTAAAGTTTGCAGATACCAGTTTCAAACAAAGGTTTATTACTAAGAAATATTTCTTGAACCATCCAAAGATTCTGTCACAGTCCGATTCTAACTTAACTCGTAAAACAAATAAATAGGCGTATAAGTCTGTTCGAATTCATATCAAAATTATATTTTACGAGTAACTCGTTTGATAACTACATGAAAAATTAATCTAAATTATCTTAAATCATTACTGTTGACCACAGTTTTAGCTACATTACGTTGCAGTTTTAGTGTTATTCGATTCAGCAGACATTTTTGTAAAAAGGGTTTTTATGCGAAAATTATATTTCCGACAAATCCATTAGCGCCGCTTCCACCATATTCTAACTGAGTTTAACGATTTTTTTATATCAGTATTGACAGGTAACGTGGTTTAGCTATCATATAGTGAGCTTGGTTAGACAACACTGTTGACGCAGCGGTAGAACGATTGGCTACTACACTGCGTCTACAGAGTTCAATTTCTAGACTGAACAAATATTTATTCGGCCTGTAGAACAGTTTGGATGCCTTGTGTATGTGATTTTACATGTTTGTGAACTTACTCACAATACAGAAGTAATTTGTAATATATGATGACGTCAGTAAAAAAAAAGCCCAGCTGAACTGTGTAGTTTACGCTTACAGTTTCATGTAAAGTTACTCAACCGTTAAAAATTGCATTGACAGCGAAGACACATTTACTCATATTTTCATTTTACTGGAGCAGCTTTCATTAAAATCAAAGGAGTTGAAATGTATTCATTGTCTGTGGTTCTTATTCAAAATCATAACAAAGTTTTATCCTATCAGACCCATGTCAAACTTTTTAGCGTATTTATCCTACGTTCGTTTGCTACCAAAGAAATTATAATTTAAACGGAACACGTAGGTATTTGAGCTTTTGTGTTTAACCTGCTGAAATTTTGCTCAATTAATTTCAAGTTTTAATAATATTTGCTGTAACTCACAGTAAACATTTTTAAATCAGTATATTTTATACATGCTAAGTAAAATAAATACAGTAAAAATCGCTTATTTACTAAATAAATTTCCTTTATACAATTATAACATATCTTTGGGAAATCTTCGGTTACGGCTTATCTCACAACTATGAATATAACTATCATATAAAACATTTAAATCTAAACACTAGTAACATTTTAATATTCCGTCGAAAAGTGACAATCATTTGGAATGGTCGTCTTTTAATTTTGTATTAATTTTTTATCAATCAAAGTGACGATGTTTCGTAATTTACAATCTAGATATTAAGTTAACTAATTACTTAACTAATAAAAATTTAAGCAATGCTGCCATATTTTAGTGAGATGAGAATCTCAAAATGTTGCAAAATCAAATGACTCAATTTTAAATCTACGAACAATATTACCATTAACATTTTTCCCGTCAGAAACTTGCAACTTTCAATTCTGTATATTCCGGTTCAATCAAACGAAACAGCACCGTCTTCGATTCAATATTAATCGTTATCGAAACGTTTTTTTTTATTTCTATGTCTTTGACATCCTCCTTATTTACAATAATATCACACATTGATATTGTACACTAGTACGAAACACCCTTACTACTAGGTGACTATTATTTGCTTCGACAACAAAACCGTTCATGCGTTAACCGCAAAAATACGAAGTAGTGTGCCACCGGCCCTTTTTACTATCAATCTATTTTGAATTCTGTTCCCTTGGAATAGAGTTGAGAAATAAATGGTCTATTTTCTATACGTAGAATTCAACCGCGATTATTGTTGGAACACGTCATTATAGCCGCGACAAACAACCGTCACCTTTAGTAAAGAGTTGTTCGATTTTTTATTATAATAATTAGAATCCGAATTATTTTCTTCGGTTATTTTTGTTTATAAAAAGTCTAGAGTTATCGTAATACTTAATATGAATAGGTATTATAGTAGATACATGAATGAGTAATCGTATAGACTTTGTTTTTAATAATATCATCGTTTTGTAAAAACTACGTAGAGGAAACAAGGTTCAGTTCCTTTATAAATTGAATTTGGTATACACTTTTTTACTTTTTAAATACTTTGTATTTTTTTATTTAATTCCATTAGTATTAATTTTTGGGAAAATATTTTCTTTACAATCTTACACCAAGAGCTAATTTATATAACAACTAGCTGTTTGCCCGCGACTTTGTTTGCGGCAATCTCATAAAACCGCACAATCTTTTCCTAAAATAAGAGCTACTCTTACCTTAAGTTATTCATTTAATGTCAACTATCTGCCGGTCAAAGTTCCGTCAAAATCGGTCACGCCGTTTCGGAGATATACCGGAAAAAACAGACGGACAGACAAAAGGTATAAACATTGTATACGATACGATAAAGTGATGCGCTACCTGAGTAAGTTGATTGCTTTTTAAAGTTATTTTAATTAAAGTTCTTCGCTATAAATTATTGCTAGGGCTTAATTTACTATGTACATTTAAATGACATAATAGAATATTTGTATTGACAGTTATAAACAGCTGAATGTTATTCTGATAGCGATTATTCAAATTGGAATATAACAGTATGTTTGCGTTCATTAAAAGCCCAACTTGCAAATTCATTTAGAGAGAAGTTTATATAGTTTTTTTAATTTATATTTAAAACGTTAAATAGACTCATTTACGGTTAGAGAAAATAAATACAGTGGCACATCATACAAGTCAATGTCACATTTACTTAAAAATATTTTTTACCCGGTATTTCGAATTCATAGGTTAACTAACTAATTCTGACTAACATCAGTCACTGTTGACTCACAATCGGACATTTGCTCAACAAACCTACAGACAGAAGTATTCCACATTATTGAGTATTTACACCAATGAAGACTTGAAACGTTCTCACCGTTTACATTTGAACAAACTTTTGTACGCCTGTCTGTACTCGTTAGACATCACTACGTAGATGACAGGATTCACACACGTCGTGAAATATATTAGCACGTATCCAAACACGTTTGCTACCGAATGTGTCGTCGTCTCAAAGACTGTGGTCTTCATCAAAGTGATTGGTAAGTGGCAAACACAAAAGGACACCATGATAGCTACTATCATCGTCAGTAGCTTCTTGTCTTTCTTCGTAGGAAGACGGGGCTTCGGTGCCGTGGTCCACCTCATCGTGGCTATGAAACTGCGACGAAAGTTCTTATTTTCATCGCCTAATGAACGGCCTTTGATTTCAGGCACAGTGGATTGTCTCTCAGTTTCTGATGGGGTCGGACTTTCAGTAGATGAGGATAGCTCAGCGCCAGTTTGAAAGAAGCAACTCATTGGGAATGTCGGTACTGTGTTTCTGGACGGACGTCTGTCCATATCCACTATTCTAGTTGCTATTGTCGTCGTACTCATGCTCAAAGATTTCATTTTCATAGCATTGTTTTTCTGTTTTTTTGCTGTTTTCCTGACAATCCACAGAATGCGGGCGTAGCAGCAGATGATCGCAACGCTTGGGAGGAGGAAGGCAATGATGAAGAGGAATTTCTTCGGTGAATTATCGTTGTCATCAGGGACGATAGTGCAGGAACCGGTGATGGGGTCCAAGCTGAACTCTCCCCACAGCCCGAAGCATGTCGGTAACAATGCAGCGATAGGGAATAGCCAGAGAGCTACCAACATAATGCAGATGTTCTTGGTCGTGTATAATCTGTTGAGGAAACAAAATATTTTCATTAAATAATATAATGTCAGAAAATAAATTTTGTTACTAATGGGGAATAATTGCCATTAATGGTATTGCCATTAATGGTATCGTGTTGAACAAAACAGAATTTCAAAATTAATTTAAATAATAATGAATTATTTTTAAAGTTACCAACCTAAATATAGATTTATGTAACTATCCTTATTGTAATAATTTATAAACACAAAATTTAATCCATATTTTGTGAGCCATGAGTCAATTCAAAGATTTTTTTCTTTTCGTTCGTTTGTCTGACTGATCTTACTAATATTATAAATGCGAAAGTTACGATGTTTGGGTGTTTGTTACTCAATCACGCCAAAACGGCTGGACGGATCTAGATGAAATTTGGCACAGGCATAGGATATACTCCGGAATAGGACATAGGCTACTTTTTATCTCGGAAACCCCAACCCCAACCCCAATACCACGCGGGCAAAGCCGCGGGCAGAAGCTAGTATGTTATATTGAAGAAAATAAACTATTATTTTACAAAGAAACTTACTTGGGATAAAGCCTCGGATGTGATATCATCACATATCGATTTATAGTGATAGCCAGGACTGTGAACAGAGACACAGCCACCAGCCCATATCTGGCGTAGGGGAACATGAAGCAGAGGGTCTTGCCATGAGCCCAGGACTTGTTGTAGAAGGTAGAGGCAGCTAGGGGCAGGATGAAGCAGCAGAACAGCAGGTCGGAGCAGGCCAGGTTGATGATGAACATTGCAGTTGCGTTGCGGACCTGTAAAAGACGAGACAGTTTTTTAACAATTTTTTATAAGTTTTGCGAGTCATTCTTTCTCAAGAGCAGGCAACCCGAGGTACATTTTTATACAACCACTCTGACGTGATTATGATGTTATTATAGGTCTTTCTTCAGATATTTTAGATACACAGATATCTTGTGGATATTATCTATTCTTTTATAGAAATCAAAACATAAATTTGTGTAAGTGTAATCTAGTAAAGACCTTTGAAAACCTGCTATTTTATGTGAACTTTGACTTCCCATAATATGCTCATATGTTAAAAATATAAAAAAGTACTTCTATAGAAGCCTTGCGTATTTAATTGAGATTCTATTGATGAATTTTTTTCGAAAATCTCCAAGAGTTTAATAAGAACACGTATTTCCTGGAACAAGTTTCAAGAAACATTCGAGTAAATTGTAGAATTACAGACAACAGAGACAGGGGAGTTTTGTACAGGTGTATGTATTTCTTTTTTCGCTACATTTTGTTGTGTTCAGTACATTTTGACCAGTTAAGCGAACATAAATGTAGATGTTGATGAGGAGATTTTTTTTCGCGATTTCAGGTTTAGTCCCATAAAAGATAATGTCGGTAAGTAGGTTTAAGGTTTTAAACTCTTGAGCTCCAAGCGTTCGCACACCTATTGTCTTTCTATTATGTCTCTAATTACGGTGGTCAAAAGGTTAAATAACGAAAATAATGTAAAGTAACTAATATTAATATAACCGATTTGTAATAAATTAAATTACTGTAATATTCCAGTACACGTTACAAGTTTTTGTTATCTCACCAATTAAACCTCTATTTATGTACTTTACTTCCTATTTCACGGTAATATACCTACGCAATGTATCTAAGTGGAATTAAATAATGACGTCAATTAAAATGGCCGATTGGTCATAGAGCACAGGATAAATACATCGTCATTATACGCGGTTTGTGGTTGGTGTCTGTTTACATTAAAACCTTTTTACGATCGATGGCAGAAGCAGTAATTGTTCAAAATGGATAAATAAATTGAAGAATGACTGATTGACTGTTAAGCCATAGTTTTTAGAGGAGGTAACTCAGTCAATGTTTTCCCGTGACAGTGGATCGCAATGGTGTGTTAGATTTTTACTGAATAAAACTACATCTATGTAAGTACTTCAGTTGTATTTCTTGGACTACGGTATCATCTTCTAGGATTTCGGGTTTCCTTTTCAAAAACTCCTTTTTGTCGACATCTCTTCAAGGAGCGCGTGGATCACTACGTTCTGTCGACGACTGGGGTTTGGTTCGGTTTATTATTATCAGACTACCGGACGGCGAGCTCTACATTGGAGGATGTTCAGATGAGGATGAGGAGAATGTTTGATCTTTTCACGCGTGTGACTATTTCCTTTTTATTAAAAGAGACGACCACAATTCCTCCTTCCTCCGGACCTATTGAGCCGAATCGTATCGGGATCGGGATTTCTACAATTCCTATAATTATTCTTATTCAATACGGTTGGAAAGACATCAGGTGGAGGACTAATGGTTTCATGAAAATTAATAGTTGAAATTGTTGCAGATATTCAGAGTATGAGAGTGGGGGAAGACAAATTAATTCATTTATCTTTTGTGAACATAATACTTGTGTAATAATATAAAGCAACGATTTCTAGTCTCAGCTGATGAATGAGAGACTACTGCGACTATTCAGAAGGACTTTTTATTATTCATAATTTAATAATATGCTACTCATCATGCCTATAAATTATTATATTATTCATTGATGAAAACGAAAGGTGTATTTTCCGTATTTTTTCCTTTAAGGGTCGAATGAAGGGAAAAATATTTTTCAGATGGAAAAGCCCCAAGTGTGGGTGCTTATTCTCGTATAAGATCCAAGTGTGGTTGCTTATAGATATGTTGTATCACAAAAAAGGGAGATGTGTGTCACGTTTACAAGGTTTCTAAGAATTGAGCGTTCTTGTATTTGTTTGTTTTACAGACAAAAAGGTACGTGCTTTTTGTCTGTAAAACACTGTACGTGTTTTTTTTTTATTTACTATTAACTAATGCTTGACTGCAATCCCACCTGATTTTAACCAGTAATGTAATCGTTGATAGTGTGGCGCATTAGTTTATTAAAAGCCTATTCACTCTAGCTTTGAAGATACCCAAATTATAATCGGATGGTAAGACCGCAGCAGGCAATTTGTTTCAGTCCTTCGATGTGTGCGAAATGAAAGATAAAGCGAACGCTTAGTCTGAACCGTAGAGGTTTGAACAACGTAAGGATGGATACTCGCCGAGCGCCGGGTTGTCCGATGATAAAAAAGCCTGCGCACACTCTCAGACAACAATACGATACGTATTGTTGTCTATATTTCAGTGTTACATTTCAATATGACTTTAATGCGTCTACCACAGGGTATTGAAGAGTTTAGGTAAACCTAACTACATAATGTAGGTTTACAATCTGCTACAATGTTTCGACTGTTATTTTGTGTAGGTATATGTTTCATCAAACAAACAATACTGGTAATCTTATGGGAACACTACCAGTCGGCAGCGATGACGTGAATAAAAAAACTCCTCGTTTTTGGTGTAAAAAAACTCCTCGTTTTTGGTGTAAGTATTTAGTTACTAGTCTTACTCTTTTAAACTTAGTTAAGTTATTTTATTTACTTTTTATTTTAGTACTTATTAGTAACAAAATAAATAACTAAATAATATTGAAAGAGCATAGCAAAAATGCAATAGGTATCTAAGGATGTTTATATTTATATAATGCAGATTTCATCATGCATGCGGGACAATTCAGCTGCAGGAGCCCGATATCGAGCCTCGCATCCAGCGTGCGGATGAAATTCGCTCAATACTAAAAACATTATATCGATACCAGAAGTATGAATTAACGTAAGGGACTTTTACTTAAAATGTAAAAATGTTCCTTACTGTGATTGATGTAAGGGTATTTTTCGCAAAACGTAAAAATGTCCCTTACGTCAATTCATTGCAAAGTTCAGTCACAGAGTACAACATTCTCTAATTGTATTAATTACTAAAATGTCGGAAGACAGAGAAACATCTAACGACACGTTCACCTCGTCACGTCTGACATAAAGATGAACAATAAAGCTAATTGCTTGTACAACCAACTAATTACCTCTTCTAATTCACACTGATTTGTTCGCAGTTCTATTAGGTCAAGGTTTATCAAAGCTTCTTTGTTTAACAAGTTTTATTAGTAGAGAAAAGCTTAATTAATACAATTTGCACTTTGCCGCCGAAGTTTGACAAAGTTGCCTACAGTAAGCGGTATACGAACGAAGCGTTGGACAGAATTGGCGATGGCGACATATTTTTAGGTCTCAATCAAAGTGCGGCACAGTGGACGACGGTCATTTCAGTTAAACTTATTTGCCGCATACAATACTTTACGTAGAGCAGTGGTGGCCAAGTGGTAACAGTCCTGACTTACGAGTTCAAACCTAGTCAGGCGCATTAGTTTGTGTGATTTATTTCATCACCACTGCTCTCAAAACGGTGAAGGAAAACATCGTGAGGAAACCGGCATGTCCTAGAACCAAAAATTCGATGACATGTGACATCCACCAACCCGGCCCGCGTGGTGGATTATGGCCCATTCCCTCTCCTAGAGAGGAGGCCTGTGTCCCAGCAGTGGTAACATTAAAAAGGCTGATGATGAATACGTTACGTAAGAGTGGTGTTTTCAGATAAATAAAAGTTTGGAACAGCTTTAAGAGTATAATAATATATTTAAGTTATCTGCGGAGTGTGGCGGTCCGTAGTCGCGGGCTTACGGACACTGTGTAATGGGTAGCTCGCTGTCCGACCGTCCGGTAAACGTCCGGATTGAGCCCAAGTCATCCACGAGTTGTCTTTTGTGAAACATTAAATTAACATAATGCCTCCTGAATTTTCAGATATAAAACTGCACTTTGAGAAAACTGAGCATTGAAGGTCGAGCCATTTTGGTGCAATTTATTCGCCGCGTACTATATCAATTTGGAATTACAACATTGTAATTTTCCACCACTAGTGTTTACAAACAACGCTTTGCAATGTTAATGTTTGGTTACGATAGCGATTATTCAGTAATAGAGCTATTTCCCTACAGGAAACACATTAATTACGTAGGTACTGAGAATTAGGTATTTTCAGTACAATTTGGTACTAGCAATAGAAAAAAACTGATTTCAAGGAAACTTAGATACTTCCGGGAAACACGTCACACTAATTAAAACATCATGGTGGTTTTTTTTATTAGGTAAAAATCATCCAATGACGAATCCCGTCCTTGGGCGAAGCCGAAAACAGTGTCAGATTGTTACTGACGAAACAACGTAGCCCATTCCCACGTTGTCATCAACTATCCGGGGCCAGAGCTTTCCTTTCAGAAGCGAACCCTAGGCACCAGTTGTCTTCGACCCTTCTGCCCTACAGCGGCTCTGAGCTCTCTCCTTGAGGCGCACGGGAACAGTGTGCACCGTCTACGACTTGACATCATGGTGTTCGAACTTGAAATGCACAGAAACCCATTTTTCGGTACCCCATCGAAGTTGAGGCCCACGCAACTACATAAAATGTTTAAAATTATTTGCCGCGTATTATAGTCAAGTTCCCCTTTTATATGTAAATATAATTGTAGATGAACTAGCGACCCATCCCAGCTTCGCACGGGTATTATGCGGGTACGCATGTATTATACACATAAACCTTCCTCTTGAATCACTCTATCTATTAAAAAAACCCCATCAAAATCCGTTGCGTACTTTAAAAGATCTAAGCATACATAGGGACAGCGCAACTTAGTTTTATACTATGTAATGATTCGTCAGTATATAGAGCATGACATTTTTACGTGACCATTGTCAGTTGCCTTTATTTCAGGGGTATGTATTATTTGTATTTCTAATACCTAAGTATTGTTTTACTGTTAGCACTAGTTTGTTATTCAGTATTCACGTCCTTTCATTTACTTTTATCTCACAGCATGCATAATTTTAAAATTATTTATTTGTTATCTGTCATTAACTATAAATATTCAAAGCCGGATACTTTAATAGTCTATTGATAACAAGGCGAAAGTAATTTGTTTCTTATCTCGACAGAGGGTTGAAAGAGTCTGCATTCATTTGGTGATATGAATGATTTCTTTGATGACAATTTTGAAGTTGGATATATCAAAACTTTTGAGGGAAAAATCGTAAGCGATAATATGATTAAAAAGGCGCCATCATCATCATCATTGTTAGACACATGCCTCCCCCCAAGCGTTGCCACAACGACCAGTCCTGTGCGTCACGCATCCATCAGATTTCAGCAATCCCTTCCCATCTTGTGGGAGCCCTTACAACTACGTCTTTCGGTACGCGGTCGAAACCTGCCACTTAAGTTCGGTGATTGATAAGTATTTAAAGCTATTACAGACCATAGTCTACCCACGTGCCAACTTTCATCCAAATTCGTACAACCGTTTAAGCGTAAAAGGAGCAATACATACACAGACATACAAACATCAGTACAGCCAATATCAAGAGATAAGTTGTCAGGTTTGTTAGAAATAGTTGAAGTTTTCATTGAAATCGACAGATTAATTTAATTCAATTAATAAGTTTATTAACTGTGCATTAATTTATGTTTCTTTCATATCCATCCATAAAGCTTCCATATAAAAATTACAACTATATCTGATGACCCTGATTATTGAACTCCTTAGTTGACTCTGTAGTTAGCTTTGTAGTAGTAAGTTAGTATTTACCTATAAACAAACTGTCGCCTTTAAAGCTAATACTTATTTATGTGAAAATACCAAAACATTGAAAATTCCTGAACTGTAAGTAGGTAGCAGCTAACCACTAAATACGTCAAAAGTAATTGTATGTAGAAAAATACAATTATATATCATTCAATTATATGTGAATCGCATATATCCCTATCTACAATACAAAGTAATTTTCCTGTTCGCACCTATTGTTACCTACCAAAGAATAACACGAGTAAATAATATAGCTTTGAACCAGAACGTGGGAAGTCCATTTTCCATTATACAGTGGTAATAAAAGAAATGTAAGCTTTTGTGTGGAGCGTTTACGCTCTATTAGAGCTGACGTAGGTGCGTACGTCACAAGGCTCTGCAACGATTTAGGCAACGCCTGTCAAAACCCTTTGTCCATTGAAAACAAAGATGGTGCGCAACTGTTGCCACACAGTAATAAGGTTATGGATCTTAAAGTTGTCTATAATACATACACTGATAATACGGATTTAGTAAGTTAAAAACTACAATTTTCGTTTTGCACTATCTCCTAACTTTTTTATGATTGTTGATAGGTTTTCGCTTGACCATCTGACGGTAAGTCACATCTAGTGGTTGACAATGGAGCACATTTGCCTAGAAGTAACCTAGTTGTTGCTATCGGAAAACACAGACCTCGGCAGGGAATATATCTCTTTTTAGTTGTACGCACATTGAATATGATCCTAAAACTGTTTTCATACCTTGGTATGAGTGGGGTGACAAATTATATCCACTAACAAACCAGTATGTTACAATAAATGTAATTATCTTATGAAATCTCAAATACAGAAAAAAAACGTGATTTAGTTTCAATTCAATTTAACAGAGACCTCCACTTAGAAACGTTAGAAATATCATAGTATGCAAGGAGATTGAGGATTTGGATGCTCTATGAAACATCTGGCTTGTCATTTTCACATTAATTTAATATAATGTTGAAATATGATGAATTCAAACTTAATATTACTTGCCAAAAATGTAAAGTATAGGTGGATAGACTCACCTTTCTGCATTTCGACAGCGCGACGATTGTGATGATGTTCCCAGGTATGCCGATGAGCATGAACAGCATGCAGCTGATATACGCGAAGCGCAGCAGGGACTGGTCGTAGCCATCAAACAGCTTCACCGCCGCCAAGGCATCGTCAGTCAAATACGAGCCCAAACCAGGAATCTCACTAACATTTCCCTTCAGGGATATTGCAGAATCACCCATTTTCAAATACAAATCAAAGCACGTCACTCAAACACCAACATTCCACTACAAATGAACTCATAAACTAAATTGTTGCTAAGTTTTGTTTATTCTATTTTCCTTAATGAGTCAATTTAACTGTCATGGGTACGCACGAGATTGATAATATTACTCCAGACCGCGGCTTGCCATAGCCTGACGCGTCTCGCTACTTTAATATTGCTTTCCAACTTGATTCACATTCGTCAACTTATTGCTAAGTTATGAACATAATACTTTACAATGTTTTACAATATACGAGTACAGATAGATATGAACAATGATTCATATACATCATTTTGATGATAAAAAATTTACATAAATCACTAAATACATATGAATGAGATGAATAATGCGGCCATAGGATGTATCATTTTGACATCCGGCTGACCTTATTGAGTATCATTTTACGAGATTAATAGTTTATGTAGATACCTTAATATTAAACTACTTCAGTATAACATTAAATTACATATAAACATTCTAATTGCTTCCTCTCCACCCCTAAGCACAATCACGGACGGTTCGCGATTACAAAAGTCTACGTAACTGTACGTTCTCTACGTATACACAAATAACTTTAACGTTGCCGCTGTCACTACAGTACACAAGTTTATGATCACTTATCTTTCACACACATGTACTTGAGTGTCCATTATTTGCAGTTATTCAGGCTGTCCAGCGATTTACGACTAGTCACGGCGGGCGCTTCTCGGAGGCGCCATCGCCGGGCGAACGTCACGCCCAACGGCGACACATCAGCAGGTTCTTGTACGCCTGCCGGTACTCCGACGACATCACCACGTAAATAATGGGGTTGATACACGTCGTCAAGTATATCAGTATATACCCCGCTATATTCGCCGCTGGATGCGACGTGAACTCACGAAATATCTTTGTCAAAGTTATTGGTAAGTAACACACCCAAAACGATAGCATTATTGCCATTATCATCTTTAACAGCTTTCTGTCTTTCGGAGTGAGACGAGGTGGTCTCACGGACGCCGGTGAACGTTTCAGTGCAACAGCTGCTTGTCGAAGACGTTTAGCTGTTTCTCCGCCACTCGGTGTTCTAGGTTTAGCGTCAAGAGCGCACTCCTCATCGTGACCATCTAATGTATCAACACCAGATGAAGACGAGCGTTCAGGTCCTGGAGTTGGAGGACAGTGCAGCGCAGGTGGCGCAAGCAGTGCCCTTCGAGGTGGAGCTACGTGATTAATTCCATTTTCTGGACCAGGCGATCGTTCTAAAGCTGTCGAGGCTGATCCAACTGCGGAGTCTTCTAAACCCGGCCTTAAACGTCCTCGGGCTGGTGCACGAGACTTCCTTGCGGCTTCTCTTACGATGCAGAATATCCGAGCGTAGCATATAACAATGGCCAGGCAGGGTAGCATAAAAGCGCCCACGAAGAGAAATTCTTTCGGAGAACGACCATTTTTATCGGGAAGTATTGAACAGGATCCTATCGTGGGGTCCAAGCCAAATCTACCCCATTTCTCCAACCATGTGGCTATTAATGCTCCAAACGAAAATGCCCAGGTACTCGCCACCATTACTGCTAAATACTGACGTCGGTACAACCTGTTGACAAAAGGATTTCGTCAGATTCCTGTTATCAAAATAAAATAACAATTAACAAGTACGGAAGAGTTAATTATTTTCCTGGTACGAGATGATACCTACCAAATGTGACTCAAGATTTCGTCGTGGGCGTCATAAACAATTGTGATGTCAAATCAACAGTGATGTTGATGACGTCAAAAATATAATTAAAACATACTCACTTGGGGTAGAGCCGTGGATGGGAGATCATGACATATCTGTTGATAGTGATAGCCAGGACTGTGAAGAGGGAGACGGCAACAAGCGCATATCTGGCGAGAGGAAACATGCGGCAGAGGATCCTGCCGTGCGCCCAGGAGCGTCTCCAGAAGGTGGAGGCAGCGAGGGGCAGGTTGAAGCAGCAGAAGAGCAGGTCGGAGCATGATAGGTTCATTATGAATACAGCGGTTGCGTTGCGAACCTGCAAAAGAAACATATTTGTTAATGAATTGTTTTACATATTTCGTTACATTTATTAAAATGTTTAGGGCTTTAGACAATATTTATTTTATCTATATATACTTTTGTATTGCCACTACACAGATTGATGCCTAGACCTAAAAATTTGATTGAAGGTATACATAGTTCAGTGATTTAACAACAGTTATTTTACACTGTCTAGTAGATTGTGAATTGTGATTCAAGTTCAACAATAGTCGCTTTTGGGCAGGTGTGTTGATCGTTCGTTCAACTCATTTAAGAAAGTTTTCTAACAAAGCTGTTGAGTTCGACGGCACATTAAAAATTCAATGCCTCACTAATTTTATTATAGACAAGTTGGAGCTTAACTCATTATCATACACTTATTCTAGGAGTGAATTAAGTCAGTTAGTTTTGTTTATACTTAGGGACTGTAGCGATCACTGACCTACGTTAAGAGGGCAATATTTCATTGCATTTATTGTCATTCTTATCACTCGTGGCGAATTAATCACGTCTTCACTCGGTAGTACAGTTTTTCTATTTTTAGACTTCGGTTGTAATACTGCCTTAGCTCGTAATATTGTTTTTTATCACTTCGGAAGTGGAGCATAAAAGTTACGTGTACTTGACGTAAAAATGATATCTTTGCATAATAAATACTTTATATGAAACGTGCGTGTTCAGGCAAATAAATTGGGACAGGTTAGAGTTGTTTCAAATTGTTTGGAAACGTGAGATTTGTTTTCGTGAAAGATACGGATACACATTACACGTGTACTGTCTTCGTGATTAAAAGATAATGTCAAGAAAAGAGACAAGATGGCAGTAATGCCTTCTATTTTTAAACACACTTTTTTAATTAGGTATAATTTTTTTTAAACTAAGACCAATTCAATTAGTAACCGAATTGAAATGCTATTGAAATCTAAACCAACGATATATCATATAAAAAATAACAGTATTGCATAAAAATCCGTATCTATATTTAACATTTAAAAAGGACTACACATGTTTTCTTTAATTTAATAAAAGCGAAAGTAGGTATGTTAATTTAATTCGAAAGTTTCTACATACGTCTTAGCCGCTTACATAACAGAAATTTAATTTAATTAATTCGAAAATATATCGCCATGAATCCGCGGACAGATTTTTATTTTTAGTTTTGATAACCTCGCGCTTGATCAGTATCTCACCAGTTGTTAAGTGACGATTTGGTCGACGATAGAGCACGCTTACCTAGAGGTATTCTATTCACTCTTGACTTAAAGACCCTTAGGTTGTAACTGTCAGGGAACAGATATCGTCAGGAAATTCCACTTCTTGACAGCATGTATGTCATTATGAAGCTTTAAATATAATTTTTATATTCACAAAATCCCGTTTTCTCTATTGATTGAGGTTACCACATTTTGGCTTCCGAGGACAGCATAAATCTACTTTAATATCTCAAGCCTACATCATAGAACAAACATTATATTTCGCTAATGAGTTTGCTTTAGCTACAAATATATCTCAGACAAAAGTCTATCGTCTATGAACAAGAGGCCAACGTCCAACTAGAGACATTTACGATCTGATATTATGATTCACGATTTGTAAGTTATATCATTGTTTATTTGACACAGCTAACTCAATTAGTCAATGGTTCCACACGTATCTGCGAGTGTCAATATCATTTATCTCTGGAGAAATATTCAATAGTACTACACTAAAACTAAATATTTATAGGTAGTCAAATAGCAAATACACTTCTCATCAAAAAAATCGAAACACCTTGCAAGTTTACGTTTTGTCAGGATTATCAGAAAAATGTGTATGTACATTTAGGAATAAATGTTAAATGTCGTTTAATAGTGAGTAATATGAGCTTATCAAATCTTAATGTTAATGTTCTAAATTTAAATGAATTTTTCATAGGTTTCGTATTTTGTTAAATGAGTCATTTTTATTCCGTATGGAGTATAAAGGAAATGGATAAAACAACACACGTAAATGAAAAAAAAAGCTAAAAAACGTTTATTTAATAACTTGTATTCCCTCCCCGAGCTCTAATTACTGCTTCCATACGGTTCTTCATCGATCGGATGAGAGTCACGATCACATGCTGTGGTATATTGTCCCATTCCTCTTGGATTGCATCTTGCAGCTGGCTAAGTGTTTCTGGGGCAGGATCTCTTGCTCGAATTCGTCTCTTTAATTCATCCCATAGATGTTCAATGGGATTCATGTCCGGGCTTCTTGCTGGCCATTCCATAATAGAGATATCGACTTCGTTAAGATAATCTCGTACGACGCCCGCGGTGTGAGCCCTAGCATTGTCGTGCATGAATATGAAGCCGTTGCCAATAAAATGTGCATAGGGCATCACATGAGGCTCGAGACACTCTTCGACGTACCGATGACAGTTTAGTGCAGGCAGACGTGGCCCAGACACGAAAGCAAGCTCTGTCTTACCGTCGGCGCTGATTCCTCCCCAAACCGTCCACGAACCGCCACCATAGCTGACCTTTTCTTCAATGCAGCATTGTGCATAGCGTTCTCCGTCTCTTCTGTAGACCTTGTTCCTTCCGTCGTTACCATACAGCATAATTTTACACTCATCAGAAAAGAGAACTTTGCTCCACTGTAGGTATGACCAATTTAGGTGCTCACGTGCAAAGTTAAGGCGCGCTCTTCGATGGTCTGCAGTTAATTTCGGCCCATTTGCTGGCTTATGCGGTACCAGTCCACGATCCTTCAACCTTCTTCTAATTGTAGAGTCACTTACAGCCACCCTTCGTACAACACGAAGCCGCTGCTGCAGTTGAAAAGCGTTAAGGCGTCGATTTCTTAAAGAAGTTGTTACAATAAATCGATCATCTCGCTCAGAAGTGACCCGATTCCTGCCAGATCCTGAACGGCGCGTGAACAAACCAGTCTCCCGATAACGTTTATAGACTCTATGAACAGATGACAGGCTTAGATGCAGTCTTGCAGCCACAACACGCTGACTAAGGCCAGAATCCAGCAATGCCACAACTTGGGCGGCTTCTGTGGGCGAAGTATCCATACGTTTTAGAAAAAAAACCTTTTTTCAGACGTCCCAAAGTCACAGTATTGAAATAAAAAACAAAAAGTTTAAGGATAGGCGCCAATTTTTAGTTTTTAAACGCTAAATGTACTCCAACCCTAAACACACATTTGTCTCAAAACAGTGATTCATTTCGTTTATAAGAAAAACAAATGAAATTCTAATTTTGAATTTAGAATTTTCGCTTATTACTGTAATGGCCAAACTGCCAGCTATAATATATGTATTTTTTTTCATCGTATGAATTCTTTTTTGTGTTAAATTCGGACAGAAACAATGAAAACGGAAGTGTTTCGATTTTTTTGATGAGAAGTGTATATAAGACACTTTATGTGCAATATAAACGTGAAGTGCTGCATTTTAGATTTTATTGAAATGGTTAACGATTAAAACTGATTTTGCTACAGAGCTAGGAACTGCCGCACTGGCAGCGTCAAGATACCATCTTTTTTTTACACAAAGGTCATAAAGGAGAAAAGGTCTTGTACGAGGATATATATCCTCGACATTTACACACACTCGACACTTGGCTGGGGCACTGCCGTGCCTCCAGATTTGAGAGTCGTTCACGCTCAAATCGCTGATAGGATTTTAAAGGAATTTGCCGCACAGGTGAACCACGCCCTAGAAAGCATATAAGATAATTTAGTCTAGGGAGTATCTTGAGGAAACATAGCAGCATTTTACTTCTACGCAGGTAAAGTCGTTGGCTGATGTTATAGTATCTAATATCTTCGAGTCTGCGTGCGTTGACGTAAGATTCAGTTGTCAGAAGTTGTCAGCATGTATAAGTAACTAGAGATGTACCAATGGCTTCACACGGGCGAAAGTAGGAAATAGTTCATATAAGACACATAATCTCTTAACTAATAAATAAAAAGTATACTTTGTGCTTTTCCAGGAACTACCACCATGTGCCCAACGCAAAATAATAAATAAACACATTATGCCCTCCTTTCTTCCATTGTGTTGTATTGTATTGTATTTCGGACTAGTATCCGCAACTCCAGGACTAAAGCGCGTGTGTTGCGTATGTAAATCTTTATAATATTAGTACCATGTTAATTATCAATAATGAAAATCACAAAAAACTTTAGTTTATAGAGAAAGTATTGACAATGACGTCACTGGCATCAGCCACTCTGACGTCTACGCGCTCTGTGGATTTAAACTTTATGTAAAGGAGATGGATGTCATTGATTCGTTCGCTGCAATTTTAAGGGGCAATGCCTCGAACTCCCTGAAGGATCAATTAAGTTATAAAATTCTTTAGATATATTAGTTATCGTCTGGGGAGTGTGTTAGAAATATTATTAATCTTGTACGATCAGGTTACTGCATTTTAGTCTTTTTTTGACTACTAGTTTTACATATCGCGTGATTTTGCTGCTTCGGAAATGATATAAAAATATTTTGTACGTGCACAAACACAAGCCCATTGACCTTTTGAATGCTGTAATTAGGACTATAATATAAAGACAATAGGTGTGCAAACGGGGTTTGCTTGGGGCTCACTAGTTAAATTAACACCAAACTCCATTCTGATTGTACTACTGAAGGTTTCAGTTATTTGCAGTAGCCCCATCATTTGCTTATTATTATGAGATAAGTCACAAGTTATCCATGTAGTAGACAATATAAAAGTAGCCCCATCAGTTGCATATTATAGTGGGCTAAGCTTCAACTTATCCATGTAGACAAAATAAGATATAACCTGACCATTTCTCTTCAACAACTGGCTCGAGTCTTAGATCTTCGGCAGTAGTGTGGTTGTGTCAAAGTACATTTAACATTTAAGTTTTTATTTTCATGGTAGGTAAAAATCATAAAATGACGAGTCCCGCTCGTGGGCGGAGCGGGAAACAGTGTCAGACTCTTACTGATTAAACAACCTACCCCGTTCCTCCCTTGCCTTATTCCCAGAGCTCCGGTAACTCTTTCGCACCAACCCTCGGCTCCAGAAGGCTTCGACCCTGAAGGGCCCCTACAGTTTGCTGACAACTCCATGAGGCGCGCGCGCCATTGACTACTTGGACTCGGTCTGGACTGTTACCAGACGACCAGACGGCTCACCGTCCGCGGTCCAGTGTCTACGGTGGCCGGATATCGGCGGGATCGCGGCATTTAGCATTTAGGTAAGATATTATTTTAATTTACTTGCTATAGAGGTAGCATATCTTTTTATTCCATAAACATGGCTAAATTGTGGTCGTTTAAATCCCGTGGAAGGTCTTTCCGGTACATGAAACACTATCGATTCGTAAATATAAAATTTGTATCGTAAAAATAATGTGCTTTTTTCTAAATCCTGAATTAGGTAATATACATGTGTACGTAATTAATTTCTTCATTTAAACATCAGCTGAGCGTGTCAATGACCTATAGGTAGTCGTCAGTCATTGCGTACTAACTTAATGTTTAGTCATCTATATTATGTCTATTTTGTATAATAGTCACTTTGGCAAGAACGATGCAGAAGACATCATTTTTTTTTACGAAGCTATTTACAGACGTTTTTTTCTTTTACTATAAATATATCCAATTATTTCCTATTCTATTATTAATTTGCATAACACGAAACATTCATAAGGATATTATTTTGGCCGTATGCAATTTACTTTCATTAAATCAGTTTATGATCCAATTTGATATTATAATTTATACCAGTGGCTTCATCTGAACCGTTAAAAACGGTCCAGTAGTTTATTACATTATTCATTACAAACAAAAATACATTACAATATTTGTATAGCAGTATAGACTAGCCATAGATATATCAAACAGTAGAGATATGGCAAGGGGGCGTGGTACTTGCGAACACAACTAGGCCGGCATACTTCTTCCCGGTACTATAAAACGCAATTATGTGCCAAGTCAATTCTTTGAATTGAGAACAAATATCATTGCTTGCTTAGTTCAGATCGACCAATTAATCAGCTGGCCTAGATGCACAATGGATGTGTATTTAACGGAAAATCATGCATTTGTCTTTTGTTTTTTTAGGGATGTAAAGTAATATTTGTAGTTATCGATATTTTTCATGATCCCCACGAGTTTCTATGTATGTCTGTCTATTCGCGAGTAACTAAAAAAAAAAACTGAACGGAATTTTATGTAGTTGTGATTTATTTTTATTAGGATGAAAAATTATTTATAAAAAATATGTAAAATTATTATGTTTGTATATTTCTTCCTCTATATTACCTCTTATAGGTATTTTATTTTAGTAAATATTTCATGAATAAGTGACTACTGACAAAAGCTTGTATTGACGTGAAGAGTATACTTCTTTCTTCAAAATACCATCTCAGGCACCAATCTGCATGATTCTCATATTATTTGATTATTACATGTTTGCTGTATGGATTTAAAAAGAGACTTCTAAGTTTGTGTGTATTTTGTTCTTCTCATAGTCACCTAGGATACACCGTCCTCATATAGTTTAAATTAACCAAAAAATTTATGTGTAAGAATTAACTTCTAATAAATAAATTTGTGTACTAAATTCTTTCATGGAAATCTATCAAACCATGAACAACCTGAGATTTTTTTTCAAAATTGTATGTGTTTTTATTTACTTAATAAAAGTTACAATTATTTTCTTACTTCCTTTATATGGAGCACACTTAGAAGTGGCCAGTTAATCGTAATGTAATTTAACAGCTGCTGTTTATTAGAGCTATGAATAGATTCTAGATAAATCAAAATCAAAATGGTTTTTATTTCATATAGGCCTACATGGGCACTTATAAAACGTCAGAAGCTAGTGCACGGTTCCAAATTGGTCGTTTCCTATGGAGAAGAACCGGCAAGAAACTCCATGGTTACTCTTTTAAAAAAATGGTTTCTTACAATATTATCTCGTTATTACAGTATTTATGTCATTATGTAAGAACAGTGTAGACCAGTCAATATTGTACTCAAAAGCACAATAAAAATAATCATAATAATAAAAAATCAAAGGTGAGTCGTAATAGGATTTGCGAAGTCTACAGTGTTCTTACTTTACAACGTGAGATGTAAAGAAAGAAATATTATATAAAACAAAAAAATTAATAAGTATGAAAAAAAAATACATATATCACCACAACAGTTACACTGCGAGATGCTAACAAAATAAATTATTATTTAATTTAAAAGTTTTTAAATCTTAATAATATAAATATTGCAAAAGCAATGTGTCGAAAAAAGAGGGAAAAAAAGTGTATATAAAAACAAAGATGGAGCAGTTAATAGACATAAATACACAATATGAATGAGTTACCAGGGAGCCATTGTTTACAAAATTTAAATGATTAAATAATATGATTATAAATTAAGATCTGTCGCTCGTATAGAATTACGTTCCTATTAAACATCTCCCAACTCGAATTTTTTAGCTTTTTATAAGTGAAGATATTTTTTCGTTAGATAGAAGATAATAGTTGTATGGAGGTCGAAGTTGGTGACAATCCTGGATGCGTGTGTAGACTCATTACACATTGTTCCTGTGTAAGCATCAGCTATATTTTTTTATGACACAGTTTTCCGTGTCATGAAAAATATAGCTGCAAACGGAATAAAAAGTCATTAACGTATAATCAAAGATTGCATTGGTGAGATAGAACAAATTTTGCAACTCTGAATTTATCGATATTTTTTTCTCAGCTACTTGACATCACTAATTGTATAATTCGCATATGTGTGTTTAGACTGAACCCATAGTTACAAGAGGATGCTCCACCTCTTTTTTGAGTGTGTTTCATAAAATTGTTCATATGTGTTGATATCTATATCTCTGTGTCCGTGAGACATGTGAGGTCGTGTGGCGTACGTATAGATTTTGTTTTTGTGTTAGTGAAGAAATGGGCGTAGTTTGGAGACATCTGAACTCGAACAAAATTGTATTGATAACATATCTCCTAGCTCATACCCACAACATCGCCCGCACTTGCCTCGTAAAACAGTACGATGCTTTTAGTAACAACTTTAAGAAATTTGATTTTACGCGTCCTTAATTCCACTCAAAAATAAATAGGTATGTAACTTAAGTTACACCTCATAACATCAGATATCTAACAGTGAAAGTCCCATCAAAATAGGTCCAGATAAAACACAAATCAAAAGATTCGTCGCTCTCGAACCCCAACTAGCCATGTTGTCGCTATGCTCGATAGATGGCGTTGTACCGTCCGGGCTCAATCCTGAATCGCGCTATGGTTTTGTTACAACGCGGTATATAAGCTCTTGATTACGGTTTTCTTCGTCACCTGGATTTTTTATTTTAACAGCAGTTTAGTAAATAAATTTTTATATTTTTGAGAAATCAGTCTTAATGTATGTAAAAGACTGATTTATTTTAGAAAATATTTATTGTCAATAGTCGTTTTGACATAGAGAAAGTTACTTCTAAAAGAAAGAGCGTCTGAGGGTACCTAGTGCCTTGGAGTATTAGATGTTCATAATTTTTTTCATAACTTATTATTAAAAGCAGTAGATATAATATAGACGTAAGTATTTTTTCTTTGACATGTCAATCATCATGACCGAACAAGAGGGCGTGTTAGACTTTTATTGATTAAAACTCATCGGTGTCTTGTTGCGTTTCGCAATCGAGGGCCATGGTAACTTTTTCTTAAAGTTCTTACTAAATGTCACAACTTTAAGAAATTTTATTTTACGCCACCTTAATTCCTCTCAAAAGTAAATATGTCACTTAAGTTAGACCTCATAACATCAGATATCTAACAGTAAAAGTTCCATCAAAATAGGTCCAGATAAAAAACAAATCAAAAGATTTGTCACTCTGGAACCCCAACTAGCCATGTTTTCGCTATGCTCGATAGATGGCATTGTACCGTCCGGGCTCAATCCTGAATCGCGCTATGGCTTTGTTACAAGGCGGTAAATAAGCTCTTGATTACGGTTTTCTTCGTCACTTGGTTTTTTTTTAACCGCAGTTTCAGTAAATAGATTTTTATATTTTTGAGAAATCAGTTTTAATGTATGTAAAAGACTGATTTATTTTAGAAAATATTTATTGTCAATAATCATTTTGACATGGAGAAACTCTAAAAGAAAGAGCGCCGGTGGGTACCTAGTGCCTTAGAGTATTAGATGTTCATTTTTTTTTGTAACTTATTATTTAAAGTAGTAGCTATAGACGTAAGTATTTTTTCTTTGATATGTGAATCAACATAATAGAGCAAAAGGGTGTGTCAGACATTATTGATTAAAACTCATATGTGTCTTTCGTTGCGTTTCGCATTCGAGGGCCATGGTAACTCTTTCAAACGTTAGGTTAGCTTTAGTGTATGTATTAGGAACATATTAAGAAACAATTTCATTATTGGAACTGGACGCGATTAAAAATACAGCTATGGGCTCTCGCCCACGGCGAATTTTTGTAGCGTTGATGTCACGCGTTTCGTAAGCCTGCGACAGTTACACATACACGTGCGTTAGTTGCGTTTGCAACGTTTTATAGAAGAGAAGCTAACTCGCTACTAACGCGCTGCAGCATCGCAACTGCATCGATGCGAACGCGTGACAGTATCGATATCGCTACAAAAATTCGCCTTGGGCGAGAGACTATAGCTGCATTTTTTTCAGTGGTTATCAAATTAGTTTTCCCAAATTAGTTTTCTAAATTGGTTTATTAGTTGGTAAAAACCAACAGCGGGAAAACTAGAACAAGAAAACTAGAACAAGAAAACTAGAACAAGAAAACTAGAACAAGAAAACTAGAACAAGAAAACTAGAACAACAAAACTAAAACAAGAAGTAGTGTTCAATTTCTACCGAGTAAAACCTCTTCCTATTCTTTCTTTACATTTCTAGAGCTAATTGCTCCTTTGTGTGTGTATAATTAACAGCCGTAAAATAAAAAAAAAAACGGTTTACTCCACGGCCTTCCTAGTTGTAGTAAAATCTACAAGTAATCTTGATTTTATCACTGAAAATACAAATTAAATATTTATACAATCCAACACGTTTGTTAATGGATTAGCACTATCTGATTAAGGAATATATTTTAAATATACCTGTCAGTTTAAATAGCTGACCATCATAACAGTGTAATCTAAAATAAATATACACATTTATCTTAGATTGTATGTAATGACAAATAGAAGTGTAATAATGTTGAGATGGAAGCATCAGAAGAATTTATTTCATGCACATCAAAGACTGGAACAATTTGGACCAGAATGTTGGTAAAAAAGACAGATGAAAAAAGATTGCATGCAGCAGAGACGAGAATGTTGAGATAGATGTGTGGTGTTACAAGAATGGATAAAGTGAGAAATGAGTGTATTAGGGGAAGTTTGAAAATGGCGCCAATGACTAAAAAATTGAAAGGGAATCTTTTGTTTTAGTAAGGTCATGTGAAGAGGAGGGATGAATCGCATGTTACAAAAAGAGTCATGAATTTACGTGTGGGTAGAAGGAGAGGGAGAGGGAGGCCAAAGAAAGAAAAGAGGTTAGAACAACGCTTGGAACAAGAAGCATGCAGATGATAGTCTTCTCTCTCGAGTGTAATTTAAGTATCGTCAAGGCTAGAGTGAATAGGCTCTTAATAAATCTGGTGGGATCGCAGTCAAGTACTACACTTAGACTCTTAGAAAAAAATATGTGTTGAATATTTGCTTGTTCTCATTAATTTGGCCTATTATTAAGAATGTGCAATTAGTATACACTTGAGTAAACTTGTTGAATTTGTTTATTTAGTTGGTAGTGTTCCACAATTATGTTTCTGACGTAACAATTAGAACATCTTGCGCTCATTCAGAATACTTTATATTAATTTTATTGCTTTACAGTTCTTTAAATTAATGGGAAAAGGGCACTTAATGTATGATGGAGTGAATAATATTAAAAGAACATTAATTACTTTTTTATTTATACTTCTGCAGGTACCAGAGAAGAGAAGGTTTGTATTTTGATTTAATTATATAAATTTAAAAAACCGAGAATATACCTGTTTTAGTTTTGGTTTGTAATGCTAAAAACTGACCCGATTTTTAATATTGAAACGTAATAATATATATTTATTTTATTTATATAGAATTCTTCAAATTGTCTTTAAAATGGGATATTTACAGTTTTTTTTTAAATCTTTAGTTGCTTTCATAATTACATACCAATATAAAAAGGAAATGATTTCTGTTTTTGTCAGTAATAAACAAGATATGAATATATTTTCTACTAACACATGGGCAAAATCGCTAGCAGAAGGTAATAATTAAATACAAAGGTTATCTACGTTTTTTTTAATCAAAGTTATTATTTTTGGCTTGATTGTTATTTTAATACAAGTCACAAAAAATGCTGCGGCAAAAAATAACGATTGAAGGCCTACCTTCATTAATTGATTGATTTTGGATTGAATCTTAGCAATTACTGTCTTATTTATGTAATGATCTATAGCAGACTAGTAATGTCTTATCATGATGATATTGCGGACCTTCCGCATGTCTTAATCTTTTATATATTTTCTATAGTACAATTACATATATCTAAATGTCTACACTATGTTAATGCTAACAGCCAAGTTATTTGGTGACCGATCACCTACGGCTGTTAAAAAATCCGATATTATGGATAGGCTCGTGTATCATTTCCTGTACTCAATATAATAATATTAAATTATTATTAAGGATAAATTTTTCACCATTTAAACATTCCCTGAACTATTCCGAATATTGCAAGATTAAAATTGGCTAAATCAGTTCAGCCGTTCTCGAGTTTTAGCGAGACTAACGAACAGCTAATTATATACTCGTAAGGAGAAGATACTGACCTTCTTACACCTCGCAAGTGCAACAATGGTAATAAGGTTGCCAGGGATCCCCACTAGCATGAAGAGCACGCAGCACACGGAAGCGAAGTGAAGCAGAGGCTCCGGGTAGTCACGGAACAGCTCCACAGCCGCGAGCTCAGCATCAGAGCCGTACTCCGTCACTCCCAAGCCCTCCACGCTGTAGTTCCCCCCGTCTACCTCACTCGCGAACGTACTCCTCGGTATACTTGGTAGCAGATCACCCATCGTAACAGCTCACACATCATTCGTCACAATAAGACCTCATCACTTATTTCATGTCCATGTTTACACTGTCGGGTTTCGTCGGCGACTGATAGCGAACCTTCGTGCCAGTCAATAAGTTGTTCGTGTGGTGGTGATAAGGCATTTTGTCGATGTGCGAGGTTATAGGGTCACAGATGGTCAGGAAGCGCGCGTATCTCTCCGGCTGGTTCCACGGTATCTGAAAAGATAAATTGGTATTCGTTTATTATTAATTCATTGTAGATACAGTTATGAGAGTTACGAAAGAAGATAATGGTATATTTGTTTTGTGAGTCGGCGATTGTGTTCGTGAGACGATGGGGCACATTGTACCAGTGGCGGTTTTGATATTTATTGCGTCTACATTACTTCTTATCGTGTTGGAGATAGTAAATTGTAATTTGTGTAACGACGTTGTTGTGTATATATTTGATAAAGTTGTGTTTCTTTATTTGTAACTAGCTTCTTTTAGCGACTTCGTTCGTGTAAATAAAGAAATTATACGCATAAATATAGAAGCATAGTATTGGCGAAACAAATTTTAAGAAGAGGTCAAGAAGTTTTATACTCTTAATTCATTAAATAAAAATAATATAATGTTTTTTTATTAATGTAGACCAAAAATCATTAAAATGTTAATTTAGATATTTGGTAAACGGTTTTTACTATTCATTTATGCATTCTGATTTTATAAAATATCTAGGGTATAGGAAATTGACATAAAAACATATTCGTAATGGGAAATTCCATCAATCAAACCAGCTTATCACATTCAGCTAGTCATCAAGTTAACTATGTATATATTTCCTACACTGCAGTTGTAAATGTTTCCCTTTGGTTTATTAGCCAGCAATTAGCAATTTACAAAAGCAAAAAATAACTCTAACTCTAGTATTTTTTGCTTTTGTAAATTGCTATAAACTAGTGCTTGACTGCAATCCCACCTGATGGTAAGCAGTGATGCAATCGTTGATGGTGAGGCTCACTAGTCTATTACGAGCCTATTCAGTCTAGCCTTGAAGACACCCAAATTATAATCAGAAAAAAAGTACGCAGCCGGCAAGCCAGTCCTTTGATGTAAGGTCCTAAAACTAAGGCAAATAAAGGACGGGGTGGTTTTTTATTCTGTAAAAGTCTGACACTATCTCCCGGTTCACCCAAGGGTGGAAAATGTCATTGAATGATTTTTGCCCATCATAAAAAAATAAGGGTGCATTTTGCACCTAAACATAACTGTTCATTCTCATAAAATTTACCGTGGAGATGGGTTGAACACATTATTCGTTGCTACCGTTTCGCTAATAATACTATCCACTTGATACTGTAATAGTTCGGTTATGTTAAGATGGTTTATTTTTAACCTCGTCAATATTTGCTTAAAGGAATTTGCTACGCTTTACAATACGTAGTGCGTAGTAATTAATTAGTTTTAAATCCTACATAATTTTATAATGGTTTCAAATTAGTAGAAATATAAAATCGAAGTGACTAATATTTGTTAAACTACAATTGCGTCAAACCTAAATGAAGAATTATTTTTATAGATGACAAATGTCAAAAAAGGTGTATGCAGTCAGTAAATGTCTCTACTACCCTAGAGAGGGTAGAGGGTGGTGGAAAACTGTTACCTCGACTCCAGGAATAAGGCAAGGAAGGTACGGGGTAGGTTTTTTAGTCAGTAAGAGTCTGACACTGGTCTCCCGCTCCGCCCAAGAGCGGGTTTTGTCATTGGATGATTTTCACCTACCATAAAAAAAAACCCTAGAGAGGTATTTTTATGATTCATTGGTTGATTTCACACCTTAAAAAAAAACTGTAAGTAGTGTAGAACCCAGAGCCTCTTGAAATTTAGCTCACGACAGCGTGAAGTTACAACGTCAAGAGATTTCAATGTGATTCGAGCATCCTTCAAATACGGCATAACACCTTCAGAATTCGTTCATATTTTTTAGTAAATGACGTAACTCAAGAAGTACTTGAAATATGAGAAGAATCGATCTCCGCCCACTGTTTGGTATCTAAGTATTCACATCAATATAAGGGCCTATAATGCACTCCACGTTTTTTAATCGCGTAACAACGCGCGTTTGTAGCGATGCAGACGTGAAAAGTACGCACGAAAGTCAAACACAGCTTGTAGACTTTTATTGGAATAAGAGCGTGTCGTTTAAAAGGCTTGGTGTGCACAGGCCCTAAGACGTTCAGTAACAGAAAGTGCCTCCTCCAAATCTTAGAAATTTTCAACGAAACTTGTAAGATTTTGTGGCTAAACAACCAACCCTGTTCTTTCCTTGCCTTGATCCCAGGGTCCTGGTAATACGCTTTCGCATCTACCCTTGATGTTTTATCATGGTAAAAGTTTGTTTTAATTTTTCAAGTGAGTGAATCAACTATGGAAGGCTAGATTCTAATCTAACGCGTTCAATTGTCACCCTTGTTTAAAAGACTCGTTAACCTTTCTAGTACCTTAGATTCCGCTTAGGTTCATAAGAAAATACCTTCAAATTGTCCACCAAATATCTACCTTAAGTTCATAGGCAGTAGGTCCAAAATAGCTTGTTTTTAGCTGGTAGGTTAAGGAGATAGGCCCTCGAAGGGTTAAAGACTCGTAGAACACACTACTTGTCGCTGCGATTATAAAGATTATAATATCGATCGTAGTCGCCATTTCTTCTCATTGCCTGTACATTATTTTTGTATATGTTACGCTCAAAGATCGAAAACGCTCATTGAGCGGAAGAATAGCTCACAACGCGTTGTGGTTAAAGTAAAACATCCACATGGCGAAATTCGTGTTATGGCTCTAATGAAAACGCGCACGACGCGTTGTGGCAATCAAAGAAAGACCAAATAGCAAAATTCGTGTCGTGGCTTACATGCTATTTGATCTCAACGCGTTGTGGCAATGAAGAAAAGCCATGACGCGTTCTGAGCATTTATTGTGTTAACCATATCACGACGGACAGGTTGTAACTTGTCGGTGTCGGCTCGGGTGCAAAGACGCATTGAAAAATCAGTTTTATTAATTTATTTTCTGTTTATGAGAGAGAATTTTAATGTCAGCGCTAAGTATGACGAATAAAAAAGAATTGTTTTACGATAAATTACGTGAGTTTGTGGAAACAAGCACTGATCGCAGTTTTATCATGACTACAGAAAAATATGAAATGTTACTTAATGAAACAAAACAGTCTCAACTTCTTAAAAAGACAAAGGAGTCTCTGTCGTCGAAGCAGTATCGACGTCTTAAGCGATATGATGTCTTAAAGATTGGTGATACTGAAAAGTTGGTTGAAGCTGGAATAGAAAGCTCAAGTTCAAAAATTCGATATTTCTGCAAAACAGATGAACTGTTTGATATTTTGGAAAAAGCACATACTAACGTCGGTCACAAACGGACTAGAGGTAAGTTATTTTTGTTAGAGTTGTACAGTGCCCTTATTATTTTAAGTGAATTAGGAGTAGGTAATTTACAAATGATTAATATTTTGTGTTCAGTGATTTGTTACTTAATACGTTGATTTTTTTAAATATAAAGTAATCTCAATAAATAACAAATATCGTTTCATTTTAATTTATATAATTAATATATTTGATAATCAGAAACACGTTATGCCGTGATTTTATAAAATAAAAAATTTTCTTAAGGACATCTACCAAAACATTTTCAACCTACTTAGGCCTAGTAGGATCCATATCGGAAAGTAGTGTGCGTCGTAATTAAATAATATTCCATACGCGTCATGGCTTTTCTTCATTGCCACAACGCGTTGAGATCAAATAGCATGTAAGCCACGACACGAATTTTGCTATGTGGTCTTTCTTTGATTGCCACAACGCGTCGTGCGCGTTTTCATTAGAGCCATAACACGAATTTCGCCATGTGGATGTTTTACTTTAACCACAACGCGTTGTGAGCTATTCTTCCGCTCAATGAGCGTTTTCGATCTTTGAGCGTAACATATACATCGCTAAATTTCGATCGTTCTAATCCCATGGGGGATCGATTCAGTACATGAAAACCTATCATTTTCTTAAGAAAGAAAAATGTAAGTATTTTTTTTTAAACTCGAATTAATATGCATGTACGAAGTTCATTTCTTTAAGTTTACATCAGCTTAGCGAGTCCAATGATCTACAAGTAGTTAGTACGCAACGACTGACAACGTACATTATTTTTTAATTTAAGTAAACATCACTTGAGTGAGTCCAGTGACCTGTAAGTAGTAAGTACGTAACGACTGACAACGCACTTTATTTTTTAATTTAAGTAAACATCATCTGAGCGAGTCCCGTGACCTGTAAGTAGTTAGTACGCAACGACTGACAACGTACTTTATTTTGTTATGGATTGACCCTTCACAGCATTATTTTGCGGTATATGTATCTATATATATAAAAATAATTAGCTGTTCGTTAGTCTCGCTAAAACTCGGGATCGGCTGGACCGATTTGGCTGATTTTGGTCTTGAAATATTCGTGATAGTTCAGGGAAGGTTTAAACGGTGAGAACGAAAAAAAAAAAAATAGGCGAAACGAAGTTTGCCGGGACAGCTAGAACCGATTTAGCTGAAAATTGGCAGGGAGGTAGTTTAGAGCCAGGAGAATGACATAGGATACATTTTTTTTTTTTTTTTTAGAGTAGGGTAGAGTAGGGTAGAGTAGGGTAGAGTAGGGTAGAGTAGGGTAGAGTAGGGTAGAGTAGGGTAGAGTAGGGTAGAGTAGGGTAGAGTAGGGTAGAGTAGGGTAGAGTAGGGTAGAGTAGGGTAGAGTAGGGTAGAGTAGGGTAGAGTAGGGTAGAGTAGGGTAGAGTAGGGTAGAGTAGGGTAGAGTAGGGTAGAGTAGGGTAGAGTAGGGTAGAGTAGGGTAGAGTAGGGTAGAGTAGGGTAGAGTAGGGTAGAGTAGGGTAGAGTAGGGTAGAGTAGGGTAGAGTAGGGTAGAGTAGGGTAGAGTAGGGAGAGTAGGGTAGAGTAGGGTAGAGTAGGGTAGAGTAGGGTAGAGTAGGGTAGAGTAGGGTAGAGTAGGGTAGAGTAGGGTAGAGTAGGGTAGAGTAGGGTAGAGTAGGGTAGAGTAGAATAATCTGTTGCCGGGAGCGAAGCCGCGGGCAAAAGCTAGTCTACAATAATTATAGTACTAGCATTCTTCCTCAGTTTCGCACGGTTGTCAGAAATCTTTGAAAATATTGGCTTTTCTCTTTATATTTAACTAGCTGTACCCCGCGGTTACATCCGCATTTTTAGTTACTGCGCTGCTGTAGCCTAATGCTATAGCCTTCCTCGATAATAAGTTGACTATCTAACACAGACTGATTTAGTAAAAAAAATTTCACTACTTCGGGGTCCAGAATCTTCCTTTGTGCGTCGATGTCAATAACTCCTTGTATATGCACGTATTACACACTTTAAACTTTTTAATGAATCACTTTGTCAATCGGTAAAAACCGCATAAATTGACGTCACGTTCATGTTGTAGTTACGTTCATACAGACAGACAGACGCGGTAGGGTAGAATTTGTTTTATAATATATAACGAATAAATGATATCAATAAAAAATATTTGTTTTATAAACAGTTAATCAATTGATATTTTTTTTTTTTTATTAGCCCTTACTGTCCCACTGCTGGGCAAAGGCCTCCCCCAAGTCCTTCCAGGTCTTCTTTTCCTGCGCCATATCTGACCAGTCCACTCGGTACGCGTCTAGGTCATCCCGCCACCTCTTTCTTTGATATATTAGGTAATTTTTTTTTATTTTTTTTTTATTTTTTGCTTTTAAATAATATTATGCATATATATTATTATGTATTCCTATTGTAATTGTTATTATGATTGACAATTCCATTAAATGTCCTGACAACTACTGTCTATTGCTGGTTGTACAAAACAGATCGCGGAAAGCGATAAGGCCGCCTATTGTAGGTATGTTTTAGTCTCCTTGTTTTTCTGTAACTAGGCAGTTGTACAATAAAATGGGAAGGCAAACTAACATATAACTAAAGGAAAATATGGAAGTTGTGGGTAGAAGAAACTTAGACAATACACAAAATTACCCATACCATAAAAATCGGTCAAAGCGTTTCGGATTAGTTTGATAACAAATACTGTGATTTAAGATTTTGAACATTAGCTAAATGTTAAAATAAAATGAAACAATAATACAGTTACGAACTAATGAAAATAATATCCTATTTATAACTTTCAGAGAAAACTCTTATGGATTAAAACCAAGCACTATACGACGAAGCTCTATTTTCATTTCATCTCAAGCATTTTACGTAATCCCACGTAGGTACTTATGTGGTACACTGTCTAGTGGCAAAACCTAATATAATTCTATTTTAGTTTTCATTTCGTAGTGCATTACAGTGTTATGTCGGTGGCAAGGAGCCTAGAGTGCAGTGGAACGTAAAATGAAAAGAGATGGCGACTTTCACACATTTGTTGATAAGTTTACTGGTTTTCGTCTGACAATTCAGTCTGTAGGGTATTTTTGCTTGCGGTGTTGTTGTTTTAAAATATGTTTTTTTGGGAGGTGATATAATTTCTAAATTTTTATATAAATTAGTGCTTGACTGATGGCAAGCGGTGATGCAATCGTCGATAGTGAGGCCAATTATTGGCTTAGTAAAGAAAAGGTTAAGGTAAAAAATTGAAGCAATTTCTTTTTTAAAAGGAACTTAAAGCAGTTTATTTCATTTTTTATGTTTGATTGATATTTATTAAAGAAATTGAAAAGACTTGGGATTATTTGATAAGTTTTTTATGCAGAGCTAAGAGAACTAAAAGTTCAACTTATTTCCTCGTAACTTGCTGTGAGAGAGAAAAAAAGTAGCAAAATAAAAATGTGATAAGGAAGTCAGACCCAACATAAGAATTTCAAAGGTCGGTTGACATAGGGTAACCCAATTTATCATGTTACGTAGTTCCGACTACTTTCACAAATAAATGAGGCTTCGCAGGAAATGTAATCAGAAGATTTTTTCTGGACATATATATAAATCTTACCGCCTTCAAAGTCAATCGAATTAAGTACCTACCTTTCGTGGAAATTTACCAAAATTATCGACGGAGGAAGTGTCATATTTTTGTCCACTCCGAGTCAGCAGATTCTGAGAATTTATAATTTTCCATGTCTATCTGCAATCTGCGAGTGTGTATTTTTTTTAAATATCGATGGGTTCGCTCTTGACCGCTATCTCACCTGATATAGGTGATATTTTAGGTGTATTTATTAAATATATACCATATTTAATAAATACACCTAAAATCAAAGCATATTGATCGTATTGTCGTTTTGACAATGCGATCAATATGCTTTGATTTTACATGTATTTATTAAATATACACACACTATATTTTTACTGGCAAAACCCAATTCATCATAGTGGTTCCTAAAAACAGATTTCATTGAGAAAAAAAAATCTTACGGATAATAAGGATTAACATATTGTATGTAAGATTATCAAAAGATTGAATTGACTTTCAAACTCACGTGCTTTGATAGATCCTAGCTTTTTATTTTTTATAATATTTGTGTGATTATCTTCCGCCAAGCTGTTTTGCCTGTGTGATTGTCATAAATTTTCCCAAGGGATCACTGTTTTGTCCGTTTAAAAACAGGACAATGTATGTGTATTGTATCATTGAACTCAATTGTGGTCAGTCATACAATACCAATACAGCTCTACTGAATCTATGATGCATCTGTCTTTCCACATAGACAATAAATAGTGTAAAATAACAATAAAATACAAAAAAAACCCTGTGTAAGTTTCAAAAGCACCACAATTCCACATTTTATTAAATGAAAGGAAATCCACAAGTTTCGCAGAAGACAGAACAGTGAGTAGGTCACCGCAAATTATGACTATTGTTCTTCGCTAATTCATAGCAATTGTAGTAAGGGGACATTCGTACCTTTAGTTTAAAACTAATGATTCTTAAAACAATATCCTTATAGACAGAGATTCACTACAACCATAAACGTAAATGAAGCCATAGTAGTAAGTAAGGATCTCGGCAGCTGCATTCCTCTATTTTGTAGGATATCCGACATTTCTTTTCTTGCTCAGCAAGTATCATCATTTCCACGACTTAGATGAGGCTGATGACAAACCTATCATCATCATCCTACCCTTATCCCATGTTACTTGAAGTCGATGCAACATGTTTTTTCTTCCACTCTGTCTAATGACAAACGTATATAGGAGTAAAATCAGTACGATAGGAGAAAAGTGTAGCAAAGATGCTCCAAAGACATATCGTTCTAAGACGATTATCACCCTCTTGGGGTCAAGGGTTGATGCGAAAGCGTAACACCAGGCTCTGGGATTAAGGCAAGGAAGGAACGGGAGGCCAATGGAATTTAAGATCTACTTCACCGCCAACCCCAGCGGTGCGCGATGCCGTGTGTTAATCGCCTAACAGACAGTAGAAGCGATGTAATAAATTGCATGTCCCTAAAAGGGTTAGACACAGGATGCTGTTACTTAGGTTATTGACAGGGCTGTCCCTACCCACACAATTCATTGAAATGTTCGCCCACGACAAGCTTTCAGCTTGTCAGCCCTAGCTCAACAAGAGGCAGTGTGTTCGCAGTCTGTATTTATAGAGTAATCGAGATGTGATCGAATTAACTCGGCAGTAATTGAATTCGACTAATTTGAAGTTGCTTCAAGACGGTGTAGAGGATTTCGTAGGCATCTTGTTTTAGACGTAATTATTGAGTGCTTTGAAATATCTAAGAATTAGAACACGTTTAAGTAGTGATGGATAAAAAATACTTAGTTTACTGTACTTGTTTACAACTAGAAGATGCAGCAGAATTTACAAGATGGTGATAAAGATTTTTTGCTTTTTAATTTGAGCTGTTTCATTACGTTCAACGTACGAAGATTTTTAGCATGACAGAACAAAGAAATTGAATACTAAGTCGCCATTATAGGAAAGATTACCGAAAGTGACCGTATAGGTATAAACTTTATGTGAATTGGAAGAAGATTTTTCAGTAGACAAAGTGGTCTTCATGTTTCGGTAACTGTTTAACTTAACAAGTGTGAGTCACTAACATCTGAAAGGTAAATTACGAAAAATCTAAGAAATAACAAAAATATTGCTAGGTAAAGTCATTCCCCTGAGGAAACGAGTTAATGGAAAGAGTTATAGAAGTCCTAAAATACAAAAGATAATTAATTGGATGAACACAGATGGGTTTTAGTCAGTAAAAGTTTGACCCTGTCTCTTGCTCCACCTGAAAGGAAATGTATAGTGATTACCCAACCCAAAAAAGGTAACATCAAACTGAAGCAAAGTTTTCCTGTCATGAAATACATCTTCTGACAAAGAAACTTTGTCACAGGCACTGACTGTTTTAATTAATGACCAAATTCATTTTCTTACCTTTGTTTCTTTGACATCACAAGTTTTTCTTAAGATCCGTTTTGTCCCCGCAAAATATATTTAAGGACCCAAACGAAATGAAATCTTCTTTTTGAGAGAAAATGTCTTGTATTTTATTTTGTTACTCGAAGGAATCATAATTTAATGTTTTAAGCAAAATCTTTTATTTACGAAGTCTGTTCTGACGTTTATTGTTAAGGGAGTTTAGAGGTAAAATGAATAGCGTGTAAAGTCCTACATTTTCACGGTGTGTCAGACTTTTACTGACTACAATCTACCCCTATATTTTTTGTTTATGTTCTTCTTCTTCTCGAATCGATAGATTCCGCTTCCCTCAAAGTTCTTGGGCCCAGTAGGTTGTCACGTTGATAGCCGCGTCAGTGGCGTTTTTTAGGTCCTCCAGCGTGCATTTGTAGGGACATTTTGGGTACTCTAGTAGGTGGGCCATTATTTGATCAGAAGCACCGCACTCGCACTGGGTTTCTGTGTTATTTTTTTTTTTTTTCTGTGTTATTTTATTCTATATTACATATATTATTACTCTATATTATTTTTAGGTATAATACGAGGCATATAAGTTGAATAGAATAGGACCCCTATGTTCTTTCTTTGCTTGGCGTTCTAGGACTCAGGGTTTTCCTTTCGGAAGTGAAACTATGGCCCCAGTAAGCTTCGACCTTACATGCTTCTATGGTTTTGCAGACATGTCTTTTAGGTACGGGGCATTATATCTGGTTCGGCAACTGTCCGAGAGTTGATATCGGGTTCTTGTGTAAGTTCTAATTGCGTGGAAAACTCTTATAACGCTACGCAGGATTTAGTGGTTTTAATTCCTATGTGTTGTGATGACTCGCCGAAAAATAACTGGTAGTGGACAGGGCACATTGCTTGCAGTTCGATGGGGACGAAAGGTTCTGGAGTAGCGACCACGTACTGGAAGATGCAGCGTTGGAAGGCCTTCCACAAGGTGAACTTATGACCTAGTGAGATTCCGGGATGCAAGACGCACAGGACCAATCGTTAGGGAGATAATTGGGGGAGGCCTATGTCAATAGGTGTCACTACACCGTAAACAAATAAGTCTATTGTTTCTGAAATAAAAGGGTCTATAACAGTTTTTTGGGTTTAGCAAGAGCCATTTAATTCCACCAACAGACATGTGAGCCAGATGGTGTTGTACAATTAATGGCTTTGTCTAATTGTTATTACTCTCGATCCCTTTTTGAATGAAATGGATTCGAAAAAAGTTTTAATAGCCTAATCCAGAGTGTTTTGCCTGAAGCTTTTTCCTAACAGTTTAGAGTGTAAGTGTTACAGGATCTTTTTTGATTTAATATATTTTTTTTTTCATTATTTCAGCACCTGATAGGAGGTAAATACATATATAGAAGCATCCTGTTATGACCTTTGTTATTTGTTATACTGTAATCTACTTTTATTTTATGCCTTTGTCCTCTAACTAACTACAGCATGTGGTTCTGACCTTAGCCTGGGCACAAAATTTTATCTTTTTTATTTATCAATAAATCAGTTATAACTTTATAGCCCACCGCTATTTGGAGCATGGCCCAAGCTACTAGCTTCCTGGCTTCAAGAACTTGTTTGATCTATTGTTATGACTTTAATATATGTATCTAGTTGTTATTTTCGGGTTTCACACAAGATTTAATACTTTGGCCGTCCAATCAACCATTTGTTTAATATAAATCTATATTAACCTTTCGACTATCGTAATTAGAGACACAATTAAAAGACAATAGGTGTGCGGACACCGGCGTTGTACTTTTGGGGCTTAATGAAGTAAGAAAATGATTAAGCAATAATTTCCCATGTAATAATTTAATATAATGGTTATCTATTAAATTATTATCTTATAGTAATACCAACTTCAATGAAGAATTCCCTTAACTACTAATTAACCGTAGTTCATAGTTTTTAAGGTGTCTGCACACAGCGGGCGCGGCGCGGCGGGACCGGGCGGCGACGCGACGCTGAGCAGTTGTAATGTACTAGATAGTACGGACGACGCCACACAGAGCCGTCCCGCTCGACGCGACGGTAACCTCGGATTTGTATGGCGTCGTCGCGTCGCCGCCCGGACCCGCCGCGCCGCGCCCTCTATGTGCAGACACCTTAAGGGCTTCCAATATTTATCAGAATAACTGAATAAAAAAGCTTATTAGAATATTAAATTTCGAGGAAACCTTTTTTATGAACATTGCTCATTAAGTGAGACATATTTCAGGGTTTATTATAAATTGAAGTATCTAATTAGTAGCCGTCCTTCTGCGACATAGTAATGCTAACAACAGAGGAAGCCGCACGCGTGAGGGAAAGAACATCTTCACTAACCCTGTCATAGTCATGGTAGACGTGGGCTTTGGACGTCGAACAATGGGTAGCTCGCCGTCCGGCCGTCTGGTAATCAACCGGACCGACCCCTTGTCGACAACGCGTAGTGATTCAGCACCAGGGCCAATCTACGCTAGAGTCGCTTTGTCTGTAATGGAAACCCGTGGTCCTAAAACGCAAAGAGCAATTGAAAGACAAAGGTGTAAAAATCCAGTACAAGCTTGACATGCTCTCTTGCTCCCTAAAGCGGAGAAGCCATTGGATTATTTCACAAACATGCTTTTTATGAGTAATACAAAGTAGTGGTTGACTGCGACACCATTTGACGGTAAGCAGTGGTGATATCGTTGATGGTGAGGAGCACTATACTCCATTCGAAATAACATTAAACATTTAAGAAAACCTTTTTTACAGTCCGTTCAACTGATTTTGAGTTTTATTACGTTGGTGGTTTGACAAAACGCGGCTGCAGTAAATAGTTGGGTCTTTAACGACTTTTTGCTTTTGATGCCATTCTTACGTTTACGGAATGAAGGTTAAAATCTGTTGAACAGACGGTAAAAAAAGTTCCTTTAAATGTGTAATCTTAACGCGGATAGAGTATAGTTTATTAGGAAGCCTTGAACAGAGCTTCTGTTATTTACAGACTGTAAAAATGGGACAATAACTGCTTCCTCAGTAATATTACGATGTCAGGAGGAAATTTAAGGGGATATAAAAACCAGAACCACAGATTACTAGCACAATGCCATGTTTTTGTAAAAAAAGAAAATATTTTTGAGGAAAAAGCTGGAAGAGGTGAAGCTGGAGACTCATAATGTGTTGTTGATTGTGTTTTTATGATCTTCATTTGTTACTTAGTGTCTTCATCGGGCGTCTTATAATTATTTTCCTAGCTAGTACACCACGGATCATGATTTTTTTTATTGGTAATAGGTTTGCGCTTGACCGCTATCTCACCTGATGGAAAGTGACGATGCGGTCGACGATGGAGTGCGCTTACCTAGAAGTAACCTATTCACTCTTGACTTAAAGATTCCCGGGTTGTAGCCATCAGGAAACACAGACTCCAGCAAGGAATTCCACTCCTTGGCTGTACGCACAATGAAAGTGTTGCCAAAACGTTTTGTACGTGTTTGAGAAAAATGTGCCTGGGTGGTTTTAACTAGAGATGTTTCGAAGTTCCGGCTTCGGTTCCGATATACCGAAGCTTTCGGTTGATTTCACAACTTCGATTTTGGCTTGGGTTCCGATTGATTTTCAAAGCAGAGGTTATTGCGGAGGTTATACTGGCTCACTGTTTTTTTATTTGTGTGTCCGAAATCAGAGGTTATTGCGGAGGTTATATTATCTCACTGTTTTTTTATTTGTGTGTCCGAAATCAGTGTATTTGTGTGACAAGGCCTTAATCTAGGTTCTCATTTATCCCCAACACTTGTTCACCTCCGGTTTCGATTTCAGTTTCGGTCCCGGTTCCGTTAAAACAAATATCAAATTTTTGGTTTCGGCTCCGTTTCCTATCAAACCATCTCCATAACATCCCTAGTTTTAACCTAAATAGTTGCAATAAGGAATGACCTGAAAAAAACCTTTTCTCGCTATTCAAGCTTTTGCTTCTACATGACACAATTGGAACGTAATAAAAAAATATTCCGCAAGTTTTTAATAATTATTAAAGATAGAATTTTGATTACATAGCTTATAATAACTACTGATAATGTAATTATAGAGAACTCCTGCTTTTATTTATTATAATTAACCTTAACTGCAGTTACGTCAGCATTAGTGTTTTCCTCTTAATTGTAACAATATTAGCTGCTATAATTATGTTAGCGTTAAAGTGTTTTGTATTTACTACTAAATGTAGACAAATAGGCACACATCATTTCATTTACCTATAAGTTCAAAGTTCAATCCAATACCAGTTATTTTTAGTAGGATTTTGCATGTCAGCATGAATTACCGTCTAACGTTAGGTTTTTGTACTCTCACGCCAAGTTTCATAAACAGGAAAAAAATGCGCATGATATTTTTAGCATCAGTATCGAATACTGAATGTTTCCCTTATTAGATCGCTGCAATATTTGTTGATAAATAGCCCATTATCATAAGCAAACAACCAACAAACCGATATAGATAGCAGGGTTCGCAAACTTCAGGGTCAAAGGACTTCAGGCCTGTAGAACTTCAAGGTTACAGGCTTGTTCGAAAGAGTCATTGTGGGTCTGGAATGCACTAAACTACCTATATATAATGTACGATTGTTTGTTTCCCAGATAAAATAAAAAATGCAAAAGGAAACTGAAAAGACCTGCCTTGACTTCAGTCAGTAGGTAAAAATCTGACACGGGGTTTAGACTTAAGAAAACATGACCAACACATCTACACCGAGTTTAACGGCTGTCCAAATGAGGTTGGCTACCTTCTTAAACAACAATCTGATCATATGTATTGACGATTACATGTTTACTGTATAGATTTTAACCTTTTGAATACCGTATTAGATACATGATAGAAAGGTAATAGATGTATTCTGTAGCTCCGGCTTTTGCTTGGGGCTCAAGAGTTTAAGAGAGAGTGACCTCAGAGTTTGTTTCGGTGTTTCTTCTCAGGATAGTCAGATAGGAAACACCAGACACATCTAGTTTAAACTGACAAAAATGACGTGTAAAAGTGTTTTTTTTTTAAACTTACAACATAATCATCATCCTATCATTTATCAACAATCACACACATTTTATACCAAATCAAACCACTCATTGTACTGAAATAGGTGCAGATAGTAACCTAAATTAAATTGACGTAGCCAACTCAACATCCGTCTCCATCAATATAAATAGCAAATGTTTCGTATAATTAGGAATGAAACAGAGCGTGCCAATTCAAGGGACGGAGACGACCATTTTCAATTAGGCACGGGGAAAAATGCGTAGAGCGTTCTAAATAGGGCTTGTATGCCTATAAACGTTATCACAGTCTCATTGTACATCGTCTTAGTAAATTTTATGGCTTCGAAACAAGCGGGGCTGGGCTTAGGTTTATGGGATCTGGGTTTAAGGTTTACGGTGTCAGTGAATGAATTGTTATGGCAATTGAAGAGAGCGGATTGAGGAGATAATGTTGCAGAAGCTTCGTTCAGTGGGTCATGTAATGATTTAAATGTCGTACTTATACCTAAGTGTCTATATGTAGGACTTATAAAACATCAGAAGCTACTATAGGCCTACGCCTATGTGAAATGAAAACCATTTCGATTTGATTTGATTGATTTAATTTCGAAGTTGGTAGAACAGGTTGTTAAGTGGTTGTTTCATCAGAAAATAAACTAGCTTCAACCAGCTGCTTCGCTCGCGTGATCGTAAGTAATGTAGAAATGCATTCGAATGGGGAAGAACATTTCTGAAACAGTTTAGTAGTTTCAGAAATTATCCTCTTATACAAACTTATACAATTAAGCCTTTAAATTGTATTATTTATTTTCAATCAAATCGTTATTATGTTTATTTTTAAATATTTATACAGCTGTTACAAAAGCAGTCTTTTGGAGCCTTGTACCGCAGTTTTTACAGGCTAAAGGAGTTTTCAGCAAACTCTAGTGTTTCAGCAGGGTCGAAGCTTACCGGGGCAATGGACCGATTTGTGGAAGGAAGGTCCGACCCCAGTATTTAAGGCTATGAAGAAACGGGTAGCGTGGTTTAGTCAGTATGGGCATAACACTATTTCCCGTTCAGCCTAGGGGCGGGATTCGACATTGGATGATTTTTCTGACAAGAAAAGTACAGGCTCCAGTCTCCACGATATCAATGTAGGTATTTGTACATTACCTACTGTAAGAGAGTACTTTATTCATGAATCGTTATTTTTCATAATGTGCTGGGGAAAAAATAAACACTTTTTATTATTTATTAAAATTACATCTCTATTAGTGTAGATACAGTGTGTAAATCTCTTTAGTATAATTAAATAGGCAATTAGATGGGTACTTTAGGGATTACATAGGGATAATAAAATTAGTTTAAGTGTGTAATAGTGTTAAATTTAATTCTATAAATTGCTATTCTAAATTTTATATAGGTATAATAATATACGTAGGCATATCGCCATCCTATAGCAGTCCTTATTCCCCTCTAACAATTTTTATTTGTTTTTTAATGAGTGGTTAAACATATAATACTAGCTTTTGTCAGCGGTTTCGCCCGCGTACATAAAATATAGCCTATGTCACTCAGGAGTAAAGCAGCTTTCTATTGTTGCTAAAATTTTTCCAAACGGACCAGTAGTTCCAGAGATTACCCTACAAACAAAAAAACAAAAGTCAAAGTCAAAATTTTTTATTTCACATGGGCCTACATGGGCACTTATAAAATGTCAGAAGCTAGTGCACGGTTCCAAATTGGTCGTTTCCTATGGAGAAGAACCGGCAAGAAACTCCATGGTTACTCTTTTAAAAAAATTGTTATCTTCACAATATTTCCATATTACAGCACATAAATTATGTAAGGACAGTGCAGACAAGTCAATATTGAACTCCTACCGTTAAAATGGTAGGAAGTAATCTAAAATTTGTGTCTACAATGTTCTCACATTATCTACAATGTTCTGACATTAAAACTTTACCTCTTTATTATATTAGTGTAGATTTATAATTTGTGAAAAAGAGATCTATGAATAAGTCTCTAGAGTTCTGATTTTAAGTTAAAAGTAGTATTACCAACAATCTAACACGTGTACCCAGCACTTGCAAATTGTTTGTAACGTTACACCAATAAAAAGATTATAAATCTTAGTGGAATTATGCCTACGATTTACTCTTATCTATGGATTAGAAGCAAGATAAGATGAAACGAAATCGTTCTAACACCGTTTAAAAATACTTAATTGAATAATAACACTATGAAGAATTCTATTTTTAAATTGGTTCAAGTCATTTGTGTCTATAATACAATGCGAAGTCAGCACAAAATACTTAATCGAATAGATTGAACCGTTCAATTTTTGAATTTGTTCAGCTCATTTTTGCCTGCCCATGCAATGCGCAGTTAGCACTATTTAATTGAATAGTAACACTATGAAGAATTCTATTTTTGAATTGGTTCAAGACATTTTTGCCTATAATACAATCAGAAGTTAGCACTAAATACTTAATCGGATAGGTTGAACCGTTCAATTTTTTAATTTGTTCAGCTCATTTTTACATGTCCATGCAATACGAAGTTAGCACTATTTAATTGAATAGTACCAATATTTAATTGAGTACTATGAAGAATTATATTTTTAAATTGGTTCAAGTAATTTTTGCCTTTAATACAATGCGAAGTTAGCACTAAATAGTTAATCGAATATAACTGTTCCATTTTTGAATTCGTTTAGTTCATTTTTGCCTGCCTATGCAATGCGAAGTTAGCACTAAATACTTAACCGGATTGGTACACTATGAACATGTGCTATGAACCGTTCCATTTTTAAATTTGTTCAGCACATTTTTACTGGTAATGCAGGTAATTAAATAAAGCGACGTTAGCGCTTTAGTTGCTGCAATGGCCACCGCTAGGGTTGCCAATTGTATAAAAATTCAAAGCATTTGTTTCATATAAAGCTTTACACACTTTAAAAAGGTCAAGTATTCGATCTGTCAGCAAAAATTATGTTAATTGCACATTTCAAAGCGTAGATTTCTATAGAGAAGAATGTGCAAAGAAACTCCTCCAAACTTAATAAAATACTGCAATTTCGGTACCTATTTGTAAAAAAAAATTGTTGCGCATAGGATCACTTTGTTATCAGTCTGTCTGCCTGTCTGTTAAGATCTTTTATCTCGGGAAAGCATGGAGGTGTCGAGTTGAAATTAAAACCATGCACTCAGGTTTCTGGTTTCAAGTTCCGAATTGCAAGAAAAAAGTTTGTTTTTTGCAATTCGGAAATATCTTCGTCATTTTTCGGAAGTATAGCGGTTTTCATTTCATAAGTAACTTTGTACGGAACATGATTTTTTTCTAATAATGTCTACTCTAAAGTTAGATATCATCATCATCATCATCATTAGCCTTTTTAATGTTCCCACTGCAGGGACACAGGCCTCCTCTCTCTAGGAGAGGGAATGGGCCATAATCCACCACGCGGGCCCAGTGCGGATTGGTGGATGTCACATGTCTTCGAATTTTTGGTTCTAGGACATGCCGGTTTCCTCACGATGTTTTCCTTCACCGTTAGATATAGGTACTTTATTTCTTCTAAAAAAGGCGATAACCCTGGCTAACTAAAAAAACTAAGCTAATTTTAAATACTTTGTCCATTAAGTAATTACCTACTTATGAACAGTACTTAAATAGCTAAAGTGTGATAATAAATAATAAAAGCTCAAGTGTAATAAGGCTTTGTTTAATATTGGGAGTAGGTTAACGTTCTACAGTGACCATTATACCTTGACATTTCGCAGTGGCGCTAGTTGTAAGGGCAACTGTCAGTCATCTGTCAAAATCAGTACGCTTTCGAGTTTAGTTCCGAATTTCGCCGCATTTCATTGTGTGTCGGGCGCTTGGTATTGGCAGTAATCTTAAGTTGTTATTACATTATTAGCACTTTCCTGAACAATTTAGAACCTTGGCACCCTAAATAGTTTTATGTAGGTGTTAGTGTTGCTTATTAATGAAATGTTTACATAGTTATGAAACACGTAGGTTAAGGTGAGTATAAGTAGGCTAGGTAAGTACCAATATTGACCTGAAAATCCTGAAGAATCGTGTTAGTTATGCAATGAAGCGGTTATATCTATTAGATGTCGTAGATCTAAGCTCTGTTTGAAGTGTCTCTGGGAAGAGATTGAGGTAGTCATCATCATCGTCATCATTTCAGCTCTAAACTTTTACAAATAAATAATATTATAGCACTCTTCAACTTAGAGGAGTGCTATAATATTATTTATTTGTTAAACTTTAAATTCTGTTAAAAATTCAAACTTAACTGACACCACTGACCTTTATTATTTATCACACTGGACTGGCTGTTGTCAAACGGCTTTTATCCCCGTTTGATATTCGCCATATTGGCGCTGTCGGCTACGGGAATTGTAGCGAGTGTCTACGGTACTAAAAGTGGCAATGTGGTGCCGCATACAATATCAGTGAAATTAGTTCTCTAGACAGTCGCGATTAGCGCTTCAAATAGATACAAAAAATGAACTGTCAAACACACGAAACAGTCTGTCCAGTAAATAGTAGAGTTCAGTGACTGATCCTGAGTTATTTCAGTAATAAGTAAACATATTCCCAGTTTTGAAAGCCACGAAACAGCTATTATATTGTCTCCAATAATCCTCTCGACCGGATTTCGGTCACGGTGACCAATCTCAACGGAGATTAGCGAAGTTCGCTGAAGATATTATAGTGCATAAGCATGTGTGCAGGACACAGATGGATGACACGAACGGGAAAGATCAGGCACAGGACCAACACATTAACAGTCTTTTAGAGGCACCGGGTGTGACCTCACTAACTTCTACACTCTGGACTGTTACATAGTAAATCCTAATGGGAATCTCAGGGGTATTGCCTGACCTGCCGCCCTAGCCAAGTTACCATCGTTTTGTTAACGTCGAATGCTTGGAATAGGTCACGCTTATAATTCCTTTATTCTGACCACGTGACTGAGTGTTGTGATGTCGTCAGAACCAAATTGGAAGCGAGGCCAACTCAAAGCGTTCGGCGTTAACGAAACGATCGTAACTTGGCTAGGCTGTATAGCATAACATAGCATAGAACCAGCTTCATAATTTTCCCTTTGCTGGGATTCAGGCTTCCTCTCTAGGAGAGGGGTGCAATCCACCTCGCGGGCCCAGAATCTTCGAATGTTTTGGTTTTAGGGCATGTCAGTTTCCTCACGATGTTTTCCTTCACCGTTTTGAAAGCAGTGGTGAAGAAATAAAGACGATGATGATGATGATGTGTCGAGGGCTGAGTATTAAATAAAGCACCTCAAGCTCAGCAGTTACCCTTGCAATCAAGATACTAACGAGGCAGAAGTTCAAACCAGGCCATTAAACCCATAACATTACACCACATTTTTTACATGTAAGCGGCCGCGTCACGGCCTGACTGCGACCCTATAAATCACGCTAATTTCGGGGCCTGCACTTAGGGATGTCCACCGACCTAATTCCGGTTTTTAGGTCGAGAGCTAGCAGTGTTAATGAATTATTGTTTACCATACCAATGCTGTTATTAGGTTGTAAAAGATGAGTCCGTTTTTTCATGTGACGTCAGACTACCTATTTTGTTTACTCATCGACTTGCATGTTAGTGGCGTAGGAAGGACGCCGTATTGTTGGGGCGTTTTTTTTTTAATAGGCCTATCTGATGCCCTGAAACAAATGGATGAAGTCACGTGACAGAGGAGTTGGCTAGAGTAATTACTCAGTGTTAAGCCAATTTTGTAAAATAAGCCCAAACCATAGTCCCTCCTTTCTACGCCACTAATATGCAAGTAGATGAGTGACCCTTACAGTAATTCTGTAAAGGTTTCATCCATATAGATCAGAAAGCGGACCTCTTAGCAATAAGAAGGGGTTTTATTTAGAGGTGTTGGGGGTGTTCAAACTACACACTAAACAACTCATGTTGTTGGTTGTCTTTGTTTTTTTATGTAGCCTGTTGTATGTCCCACTGTTGGGCAAATTCCGCCACTTTTTCCTTCCAAACATCTCTATATAGAGTGACCTCCGGCCGAGTTTTTCCCACGAACATGATCAGATCGTTACACTACCTGCGTTGGTTTATTATGTTAAGAGTTTTTACATAGGTTAGGGCCGCAGTAGGCCCAGGCCCCGTATTTTAAAACTAGTGCGCCTTACCATCAACGATTGCATCACTGCTTACCATCAGGTGGGATCGCAGTCAAGCACTAGTTTATTGCAATTTAAAAAAAAAACCATTGATGCGGGCAGTAGCTACGCCTCTGTAGCATACGTCTTCGGATTCATAAATTTTCACTCACATCAGGGCCCCGTATCCTAGACACGGTTTATACGAGCGGTAACTACGCCCCTGTTACCTACGTCTTCAGGATTCACGTTTTGTTGTTATGTAAGGGATGGTAGTAAGGAAAATATTGTTGCGTGGGTCTGTAATAACAGATTGTTGTTTGTGAAAAATTGTTTGCTTTAGTCAGATTTTACTAACTGGAGCAACTGATATGTAAAATGAGCGTGGGAATTAATGGATTAGGTATAAACAAAACCCGGTTTTTTGGGCTTCCCTGTTGGGTTAAATAACCGTGATAGGTATAAGGAAATAGAACATACACACGTTTTTGTTTGATTAACGGCGAACTTTTACTTGTAACTAGCTGTTCCCAGCGGTTTCACTCGCGTCTTTGGTTACTGCTCCATTTCCATGGATATCGTAGTGTCGTGATACCCTGAGCATTACAGTATACAAGTCGATAATAATGAAGAACATAGTGACTGTCATGAAAATTGTTTTTCCATACATACACAAAACAAATTAATAAGCAATTAATTAATTGTTTTTTTCAACACTTTAGACTAGAGCGCCGGCGCTCGAAAACCTACTGTTCTTTAAATGTGTCTGTAATTAAGGTAGACAAAAGATTAATTATTAAGCAATTCTAAAACTTAACTAGTTAAACACAGATAAGATTTAAATTTACATTTCCTGTATATACGAATCCCCGCTTCCCAGTGAAGAAGCCAATCTTTTATGATGCTAAACTTATTAACGACATAATTATGCCCCCACACGCTGGGCATAAAGCAATTTAGTCGGTATATCTGATGGAAGCAAATATTAAACCGAGAACTAGGTACTGGGCGCATCGGAGAGAATATGCGGAAAAAGTTTGTATACTATAGGATCCCCCAGATTCTAGGTATTCAGAGACGAGAATTAAAAAGTTGGCATCGCAATCATTGCATTGTCACCTCACACCTACTGACTCTTTAAGGCGTTTGTGCATGTAACACATACGGCCCGCAATCGTATTTGTTGTTATTAATTGTGAACCTATTTGTGAAGGAGCCCAGAAAAACAGAATATTATAAGAATAGAGGATTTTTTTTTGTCAGTAAAAGTCTGACACTATCTCCCACTCTGCCCAAGGGAGAAGTCATTACATAATTTTCACCCGTCACATAAGGAAAAAAAAATCTATGATATATCTAAGTTTTTACTTTCACCACTGAGAGAAGCTAGTGCGAATTCTGCTTTATGGCCAACAGTAAATATAAAAATCACGCTGCCAATGGTTCTAAAAGTTATCAACTTCAGTTCAATACACATTCTTTGAGGACTCGATAATCGTTGCAGCAAATGAATCGAGTGGAAACGTAGAGTAAAGAGAAAGCTCCAAGTGTTCGTGACGCGATAGAAGTGGTTAAATAAGGAACAAAGTGCGAAGTAAATTACTTTTCTGTTGTACTGGAGTGTGTCAGCACTTTTTTTTAATAAGACGAAAAATTAATAGTACTACGGAACCTTAGGGTTCGTGTTTTTAAAAACAATATTAATTGGTAGAAACTACTATAGAGAGACGTCGACTTCTAATGTGTTTAAGTTAAGTATAATATGTGCACCGCCGTGTCCTCGACGGGCGATCGGTGGCGGCGATTTCTCGCGACGGGTCTTGGTGGAGGCCATAGTCCGGAGTGAGGAAGAGTGGGAGGCGGTCGCCTCCTTTCACAAAACAGTAATGCTAGCAAAGAAGAAAGCCGACTGCATAAGATAACGGCGCTCACTCCTAGACGGGATTCCGAACCCGATTTCCCGCTACTGTAGGTGCGAGCTTGCGGACGGCGAGCTACTCTTTGCTCGTCGTCGGTTGACTCGGTTCGGTCGTCTAGTAACAGTCTGAACCAAGTCAAGCCTTCGACGGCGCGCTCTGTTCCCGCGCGCCTTAAGGAGTTGTCAGCAAATGTAGAGGCTCAACTGCAGGGCCGAAGCCTATCTTACCTACCTTCTTTGAGAAACCGGTTCTGACAGGAAGGCCCAACTATGGTATGAAGGCTAAAAAGGAACGAAGTAGTGGTCGTTTAGTCAGTAAGAGTCTGACACTGTCTCTCGCTCCGCCCAATGGCGGGATTTGCTATTAGATGATTTTAGCATTATGTCTATGCTTGCGAATGGCTCATCGATTTCATATATAACGAGTTCATTATATACTGTATGTACCTAGTTAAAAACCCTACAGTTACGTTAAAGTTCATAGTTTGCTAACTATCCGAATAGTCGACATATTTGCTTTAAGTGTACATTAGCTTGCGTTTGATAGTTCAGCGAGTTTCAATACCACAGGTCCAGCAATTCAGGTCCCCTGATGAAGTTTCGAAGGCAAACATGGTTATAATACAGTATTTAATAAAGGAGACCTGTTAATATCGGATTATCTTAAGAATATTCTCGAGATAAAAAGTAGCTTAGCTAACTTATGCTTGAACTAGTTGCGGGCGCGAACTCACAGATGAGTGCGATCCAAAAGCGCGCTGGCTCATCTTACATCATATCCTATAGTTGATAGTTGATCCTATATTGATGAGCAATTAGATGGTAGTATATATATCCAAGGTCTAGTTTGCATGCACACAAACACTGTTACAAATTGAAATAACATTACACGCTGCGTAAAGAGTTAGTTATAGTGATTTGGGAGATCTCGTTTTAAGAAAAACATACTGTATAAATCAATAACAAATAATAATAATATAATAGTAATAATTCGACGACCATCACACAACGCCGTCTAGTCTCAAGCTAAGCAGAGCTTTTATATAATTTTTTAGTAATTGAGCTTTGTCGGTATCGATTTCGTTGTGAAGATTTTACATTATTTTTGTTACTTTTTTACATTCAAAGTTGCGTTAAAATCACAAAGTTTATTATTTCTGCTTCAGTACAGACAAAATTAATAATGAGATATAACGATATCAAATTTAGTTTTGGATGTGCAATGACAAACAGTGGAGTAAGACCTCCTCGAACTTTGTGTGGAAAAAATATCGACTTTAACGCCAGCGATCTTGAGCACACAAAAGAGGAGCTGTCATGACTTCCTGCTCATCAACCTAATCAATAATCTGTTCTTCATTTATTAAACATGATATGATTAAAAATCATATATCAAACGATTGGTAGTTCGTTATCTTTAAGTTTGTGAAAGTTTCATACATACTCGTATACATCTACACCTACATATGAAAAGTTTTTGCCTGATCTTCACTCTTCTGTCTGTTAGACATAACTGAAAATAAATCACACAAGTTCTATGAAAAACAAAATGAAAATATTCGTATATATCAAACTATTAGGCAAATAGGCACATAAACTTTTTTTCGAAGAACTACGGCTAGTTAGTAAGACGTGATGTTCGATTTAAAATCATTAAAAATCGTCTTCTTGGCGGCCTCATGGCCTTCATGGCGGACCCAAGTACCCCAAATTCTATCCAAGTTTGTTCAAAGAATAAAAATCGACGTGACGTAAAACAGGGTAAATAAAAACAAATCGAGGGTGAATAGAAACAAAATTTCGTTGTTTCTTCACGTTATTTAAAATTGTTTGCATTGAGTATTATTATAATTCAGTATTGAAAACAAAAATGCTTTATTGAAACTAAAAATATGAAATCCAACTAATAATCTTAATAAAAATTTTGTTTCTATTCACCCTCTGAGTTTCTATGCACCCCATTTACCCTAGTAGTACAATATTCCCAATCCTCCAAAACGAATATCATTAATTACATTGCAGGTTACATATCAGTTTATTATTGCTGACATCACGAATAGATGCTTGCACGCAAGCATTCGCTGCTGTTTTTCCTCTTAATTACTTTGGTTTTTCCTTAAAAGGTAACATAAGAAATGATACGTAATTACTTAGAAAAGTGTGGGGCTCTGTTTTCTATCCAAGCAAGGGGTTATAATGAACAGAGGTGGCCTAGTTCCAGCACCGACTTACGAGTTAAAGGAAAAGCGCTTTACTTTATTTTGTTTTTTCATTGCTCTCAAAACGATGAAGAAAACGTTGTGATGAAACCAACATGCTCTAGAAGTCTGGAACAAAAATTCGAAGGCACGTGACATTTAACTACCAGCACTGGTCACACGTGATGGAATACCCTCGTTTCCTTAATAATGTTATCTTTTTTATGCACTACCTAGTCAAGTTTGTCTTCTCCCTGGTAGATAATGCCTTACATTAAGTCCGCCTATGTACCTTCGTGTAGCAGGAAGATTTAATTAATAAATTAGCAGCCAGCCAATCTCTGTCCTTAGAAGGATGTATGAATCCCAATAATAGTTCTAGATTTACGGCCACTGTAGGCGCTGGCTTGTGGATGAGGAGCAATGAGAAGCTTGCCGTCCGAATTTCCGGTAACCGTCCGGACCAGGCCCAAGTCGTCGTCGCGCTCTAAGCGAGTATTGGTCTAAGCGCGCTTCAAGAAGATATCGGCAAACCATAGGGACCCCAGGACCGAAGCCTACTAGGGCCAAGGGTTTGCTTCTGAGAGGAAAACTCAGCACTTTTTCAGTCAGAAAAAGTTTGAAACCCTCCCGCTGTCATCAGATAATTTTTCCCCCTAAAAAAATTGGGCTGATAATGCTTATAAGGACATTATAATTACAAAGAAGAAATAACAGGAACAAACACACAAGACTTGTTTAATCAACTAACAGTGGGGGTACAACATACGCCCCTGCCTATCTCACTAGGTCGCAGGCATGACGCCTGTCCTATTAACTGATACTGGGTTTATGTACACGAGTGGGAGAGAGCTTTGCTTCATTCTGCACCCCAGATTCATTGAAACATTACTGTGAAAAGATGACATCATTTCGAATTGTAATTCTAGGACGTATTGAACGTCATCTAAGTAAGGACTGAACTCGTTTGCGTCAAGGAACTCGATTCTGGAAATGAGTTTGTTAGAAGATAGGTTTGGTTGAAGAAAGTTAAGTTAGAGTTGGTTACAAAAAGCGGTGTTTATATGATTTGAATTTACTCAAATCGAATTTAGTTTTACCTGTCGATCTGGAAAAGTTGCAAGTGGGTAGCCACTTGCAACTTTTCTTAATGCTTTAAAATAATATTAAAGTTTTTGAAAACAATTACAAATCTGAAAGAGAATAAAACTGCGGTCTTTCTTTGTATAATGGCTTTTTTTTAAACTTGAACTCGTTTTGAGTGGGTAACCATCAAATAACCACTAGAGGAACCTGTCAATCATACTACGGCTACCTCTATGAGACGTGTGTGGATACAGCAAGCCCCTAACCAAAGCTCGATCTTTACCTGAAGTATCAGCAAGCACGCACCAACGACGGCTGAGAATTACATATGTGTATTATCTCTGTGACTGCTGACGACCAAGGCGTCTCCTGCAGCGGCTAAGGCAATTGCCTCTTCCTTAAGCTTTCCGCCACCTTCTTTACTCACATTACTAGAAAAAGGTGATCGTTTACCATTTTCGAGAGAGACATGGTGGAACTTGGCCCAAGCGTCTCTTTCCCACTAAAAGTAATATTGAAGTAATGTTACTTAATATTATAAATGCGAAAGTTACGATGTTTGGATGTTTGTTACTCAATCACGCCAAAACGGCTGGACGGTTCTGAATGAAATTTGGCACAGGCTTAGGATACACTCCGGAATAGGACATAGGCTACTTTTTATCCCGGAAACCCCAATACCACGCGGGTGAAGCCGCGGGCAAAAGCTAGTACTGTTATAAGAACTTGTGGTAGGCACCCATGTCCTTCGAGTGATCTACTCAATGTTAACATCCGAGCACTTTTTTCTGAAACACGAACCTCCCGAATCAACAGTGTCCGGTGGGGATCTGCGTCAGGCGGAAATTGAGCTTTAACCTTTTTTAAAAGAGGGGACTTATACGAGTCGGCCTAAATACATGTAGTGTAACGTGATATGTGTACACTGTGTACCCGTAGTGGGATCCAAAACGCCTTAATGGAAATAGCAACACAGTCAAAATTGCACGCAAAAAACATACACTTCTTACACACACAACACACATTATCTACACTAACCAATGCATCGAAGGTAAATCGATTATAGCCGAGCATACAAGCCAAGAAACCAATACATCATCAGACCGTGATAGACTCAGCACGTCCAACAAACATTTATCCAAGAAACTGTACCAGATTTTCAACGAAAACTTTTCACCAAGTCCAAACAGATAGACTAAACCACGGTTATATCTATCACAGATTTCAATTATGATCTGTAAGACGGATTGCGACTTATATAAATAACAGATATATTTCAGACAGTTTGCGTTGAAAGTAAACATCTAGTTTGATGGACGATTGTATGGGTTTTTATTATATTTTTCGCGTAGAGATGCGATTTTTGTAAGGATAATATTTTATGGCATCTTAGCTTGTACCTTTAGGGGTATTATATCTCTGAGAGAGTGGTTTTTATCTAAGTATTATTGCAGGCGTGTGGTCTATGACAAAAAGGAAACGTGGAGTTTTCCTCTGCTTTTGTAGTTTATTATTTCACTGTTGATTTTTTCGAGTAGACAGAAACATGTTTGATTATACTGTAGGCTAGCCTTTGCCAGCGCGTCTGCGTCTGCGTGAGGGTTTAATAACATCCCGGGGTAGTATATACCCGGAAAAAAGTTATTTTTATCCTATTCCAGGACATGGTTCACGAATGTGCCGAATCCGTTCAGCCGTTTGAACGTGAAGAAGTAAACACTAAACAAACATAGGTAGATACACACATATAGTTTTGACCTTTCGAGTACCGTAATTAGAGACATAATAGAAAGACAATGCGGGCGCAAAATACGGAACAATACAATAGGTATGCGGACGCCGGCGTTTTCTTGGACTTAAGAGTTTAAACGGCGTTATAATATTTATGTGATTCTATAACACTTGTTGGTAAGTATTACTTATGTTCAGCAATACCAGTATTTTAAGCATTAGTAATTATCCTCTAAATTATTTTGCACCTGTTAACCCAAGTCACATTACATGCTATACTGTGATAATACAAAACTGTTGCAAGTAATTATAGTTAAGCTGACTTCGGTTTACTCACTAATTATAGCACACCTTTTGTCAGCCAAAATTGCTAAAATTAAACTAGTCGGTGCCATGAATTAAGTTTCAAAAGTTTCGCTTATCTCGGAAATTCACGTACAACTAGGTCATACACACCTCGCTAAGCTAGTTCACGTCCTCACATAATTCCTCGTCTATAATGCAAATACTGGTACCTGTGAGGCTAGGACACATAAATTTATATACAAGAGCTTTTACCATTTCCGTCTGTACTCCCGAGGTACATAAAAAAGATAGATACAGAAGGGCAGATTCTAAATACAGTTATTCGGCTGAGATTGTATACTTGATTTAGTTAGTTAGTTTTAACTGACGAAAAAAAGTATTGATTTGGAAGAGTTTGTAAAAAACCAAATTAAAATCGTTTATCATTTATGGAAAATGGACTGAGTGAGGAATCCCCTCGAAAATTAAACCAATTTTTAATAATGGTGGAAACGATAGTGCAGCCAATACCTGTTTGGGTGGAGGTGTAGGTTGTACGACATCAGAAGGGAAGCAATCAGTATTATACAAATTTCACCTACCAACGCTCGATCGTTATTGCGTTTACATTGCTTGGTTAGGAAAAACTTGTAGTACTTTGAGTTCACATTGATTCTTAAGAAGACAAAATCCCGAATTGCGATATATATTTCTACGTGATTAGCACATAATCGAACAAAAACCCTACATCAACTCTCGGATAGTTACCAAAACCAGATAATAATATCCGGCTTGTTGGATTGGTGAATCCTACTTTTTCAACGATGGTTGACAAAATGGTTGGTTGGATGGTTGGCAGGATTTAACGCTTCGTTCCACATATCTTTAAACACTTAGTCAATTCTTTATACTTGCGGCTGAAATTGCCGCCATTTATATGTGATTTTTTGTAGGAACAGATTTGACCTTCTGCTCTGTCCTACTCTGTGTCTCTGAGTTAGATAAATCTAGGATATATGTATTCGTGTTCACGCATGTTTCCCATTGTACGGTTGGATTCAGTCGGTTGGAGTAGTGCCAGGAAACGAGGTTTAAGAGGATATTTTAAGTTGGTTTGACTGGTCTGCCAGTCTAGTAGTTAGTGACTCTAACTGCTATGCCAGAGGTCGTGGGTTCGATTCCCTCTCAGAACAAATGTTTGTGTGATAAACACGATCATTTGTTCTGTATCTGGGTGTAATTTATCTATAATATGTATGTGTTTAGTAATATATAAGTATGTTTATCAGTTGTCTAGTATCCATAACGCAAGTTCTGCTTAGCTGGGGACTAGATGGCGTTATGTGTGAGTGTTGTAAAAAAAAACATAAAAAATTGATGTAAACCAGAGCTTGACTGCAATCCCACCTGATGATAAGCAGTTATGCAATAATTGATGCTGAAGCGCTAGTTTTGTTAAAAGCCTCTTTTTAGCCTTGAAAACAACTAACTTATAATCAAAAAGGAAAACCGCAGCAGGAAAATTGTTTCAGTCACTTGAATTGATTTGATTTTGTTACGGAAACGGTATTTCGATGAAAATGGTTTGTAATTTCTAGTGCAAACAGATAGATCTGAGAAATTAAATTAACTATAAATAACTTGAAAAAAACTCAAATAAAACAAATACTCCAAGGGTTGGTCCGAAAAAAGGATGCCCTGAAGGATTTGAGGGAAGTCTTTGCCTAGTCACGGAAAGGTATTGGGAGAAAAAATGATAGCAAAAATCTGTTAATGTTCTTTTTTTTGTGCTACCACTGAGCACTTTACATGTATTTCATTAAAATAAAAGCACAAATAAGAGCATAAAAAAATTACATATACCTATACAGCTTCAAGAAGAACAAAACAATAGCATAGAAGAGCTTTACCTATCTTTCTTTTTATCCTACGTATCTTTCTTTTCCTTCTTGGTCAAATCCATCCATAGGTTGTCTTTAAAAAATCGCTTTGAGCGATAAGACCGCCCATTGTGACACCCTATTAATTTTAATTTTAGTTATTTTTATTTTTGGTGTGCAATCTACACTAATCTACATCTACACTAATATAATAAAGAGGTAAAGTTTGTTTTTTTATTTTTTTGTTTGTAGGAGGTAATCTCTGGAACTACTAGTCCAATTGGAGAAATTTTAGCAATAATAGAAAGCTGCTTTACTCCTGAGTGACATAGGCTATATTTTATGTACGCGGGCGAAGCCGCTAACAAAAGCTAGTAAAGAATATATAAATATCTTTAAACCTAAGGTTAAAATAGAATAAACATTAACTTCAGCTTTAGCTAAAGTGCTATTATTGATTTAGCTATGTAACCGTTCAGCTGTTCCATTGTGTGTAGGAAAAGCATTTCAAGACAAACTAACTAGGTTAATGTTAGCGTTTGATTGAACTCTAGAGTAAATTAACCTGTTAACTTTTACGTTTACTTTCATTTTAATGAAAATTGGAAGTTTATTTTACTCTGTAATAACTACTGATTGTTCCGAAGTTGGTTGATTAAATTACATTTAAAAGTGTATGTTTACACATAGCTGAGGTTTGTGGAATTGAAAATGTGGTCTCTTCATAGGAAATACGATTGTTTGTTTGTTAAGGGACTTGCAATGAAATTTGAAAATATTGTAATTTTAATGCTCCGTTAATAGGTTTTAATTCTTAGGGTTTTATTCCTCAAAAGGAAAAACAGAACCCTTATAGGATCTCTTTGTTTTTCGTTTGTCTGTTTGTCAATATCCTTTTTGATGTTGACCTAGTGAGGGTCGTAGAAATCCGATGTATGCGAGACGCACAGGACCATTAATTGTGGTGACACTTAGGACAGGTCTATGTTCAACATTGGATGTCTTTTGGCTGAAATGGTGGTAATGAATAACTGATTTTCTTTCAAAAATTATCTACTTGAATTTGTTTGCACAAATTGGTAAAGTTGAAAATCATCTAGGTATCTTAATATTTAAAATATCCACGATAAATATTTTTTACACTTAATACCACAGTTTTGTGCTCACAAACAATATCGCTTAAGCCCATCACTTTTCTCTTCCACTTTAAATCATGTATCCACTTTTCCACTCACATGTTCAAGGCGTGAATGTCACGCAGCGTACAGTCACGTCCAGTGTATCACAGCACCCGCTGAGATCGACACATCGGCGCCTCTAACAGGGATTTTCTACGCCTATATACCCGGGTCAACGCCCTTTGCCCTTAAAATACAACATAACATTATTAACATTGAAAATTGATTGTCTCGATAACGTGATTTGTTTTGGTCTGTTTCTTTTTCTGGATATTGAGTAAACACAATATTGTGGGTATCTATATCAGTCTGGAAATGTTTTTTGAAGAACGAAAATATTTATGTTTATATTCTTATTCTTCTCTGATGAGATTAGAGGTGCTTACATAAAACGGGAGGTTGGCCGTGTTATTTGTTTTGAGCCCAGCTTTAAGGCTTTTCTGAAAGTTTATTAATCAATTTTGTCATTCAAATTTGGATTTAGGTAGTCTCTTGGAAGGTCCAATGAATATAACATGAAGTACCTTTTAATACCTACATAGTACACTGTATATATTTGACACTCTGTGATCTTATTAAATAGTTGTTACAAAATAAAAAAGAAAGGAAAAATGTTTATTTGTATCTCATGTGAACGACAAGTAAATGCATTATTATTTCAGCTGAAAGACGTCCACTGTTAGACATAGGCCTCCCCAAATTGTCGCCATAATGATGGTCCTGTGTATCACGAATCCGCCTTAAAAATGCATAAAAAAAACCTAAAATACAAAAAAAAACGCATTACATATTGCGCTATTTAAATTAACAAATATGACTGACTCGTTACTAACAAATGGAGTCTAAAACTAATAAATATCAAATAAATACCAATAACATATAACATAAAAGATTGTGATAGTATCAATATTTTTAAAAGAAAACTGAGAAATAATGTCTGTGAAATAAAGAAAAAAAGAAAGAAAAAACGTTTATTTGCGCGAGAGTATGGCGCATACAATAAAAAACGAAAACAACTAAATAGGTAATAATAAAAAAAAAAAATGCGTCATACGAAATGTAATTATACCACAGAACAAGGTATATCTACCTAATTGTTAGTTTGTATAACTTCACCAACACGCAACGAAGGCAAAAATGTATTTATATAGATTAATAATTCCTTGTATCTCATTGTAAGTGAACCTACTGTTAATGAGAATAAATTCTTTAAACCTTAAAAGGCTGGAAGATTTAAATATATAAAACAGCCTTAACCTATCGTACTTCAAATTTAAGTCTAGACTAATAGTCCACTATAGGACACTTATGAGGCATATAAAAATATACTGTATTCGCGATAAGATTACACATTTAAAGAAACCTTTTTACAGTCTGTTCAATCGATTTTAACTTGTATTCTGTAGGCAAAAAGATAGCATTAAAAGCAAAAAAAGCGGCTAATATCCTAACTATTTACTGCAGCTGCCATTTATCATTCCTGTAACGTAATAAAACTCAAAATCGGTTGAACGGACTGTAAAAAAAGTTTTCTTAAATGTCTAATGCTATTTTGAACGTAGTACATAAAAACATAATTGAAAAGGGTGAAGAGAGAGGCTTCTGTCCCCGCATCGGGACAACAAAAGCTAATAAGGTTTGGAAAAAAGCCCCTAAATAATAAGCCAAATGTGTCTCATTATTATTTACTGACTTTTGGCCACACAACAAGCCAAGACGTCAAAAACAATACATTTGTTTCACAAAGCGACGAACTTGCAGACGATCTGTTCCATTTTATCTCTCTGGGGACTTGAGCCCGACATGGCTTCAGAATTTATTATGGCTTATTATAAAAATATGGTCTAGCTTAGTAGTTGTAATACAGAATAATGTAATACTAGCTGTTGCCAGTAGCTTTGCTCGTAGGAAAGTAGAAAATTGTCTCAAGAAAACGTACTCTCGGCATAAAAGTATCCTATGTGCTATTTTTCCCTGCACTATGACTCTTATCTGTTGTGCTCCTTTTTCATGGTACCCATCCCATAAGTGTCATATTTTTATGTTCTTGTGAGTTCTTAACTCTTGTTTTAATATTTTCTTTACTTTATCTTTGTTATTGTGCTGTTCACCATATTTTTATATGTAAAGATGAGTAGCTGTTTGTTAGTCTCGCTGAATCTCGACAACGACTAGACCGATTTGGCCAATTTTGGTCTTGAAATATCTCTTTTACTCCAGGGAAAAAAAAAATAGACATATACATATAAAAAGTTCCGTATAATTTAATTATGCTTTAGTGTGTTTCTTGGGTTGCAACCAAATACATTTTTATCTATCTATTCCAGGATATGGTTTACCCATATGTCTGTCTAGAAATTAGTGTGATTACCATGATAGGTACGCAGTAACAATAATTATATTGTTAGGCTATAATTTATTGAAAGAGTCACTGTGCCCTTGGAACATCTGAAGAAACACGAGGTTGGAATTTGGTTACTAAATACCTGTAAACCATGATTATGAAGACGTAAAATGCTCTCTATTTTATAGATGAAAACGATTCAGAAAGTTTTCAATACAAAGTAGATACATACTGTACAATTTTCGTCAAATTAGTAAAACAAGAATGAAACAGATGTAATTGTCATAACAATTACAGTTACATACGCACAATTAGGCTGCAGAAATCATATTACACAATCTCTTGTTCTTTCGTGGTATCTGTAATATCAGTCTAATTAAACCATTAACCTTGATCTCTCTTCCATCGATCTTCATGAAATGAGACAGAATAGCCAGTTAGGAACCTAATGTATACTTTTGTACCTAATCTTGGTTTCCATACCATATTGTCTCTTCATCACCCTAGGTTGACTAGTACAGAATGCATGGCATTAAATTCGCTTTTGCAGTTTGTGTTGCATCAAGAATAAATAACTACTGGGGCTGACTGCTCAAGTTACGCGTTTTTTTATGTGGGAAATCATTCCAATGACTTCTCCTGTTCTAAGATAGAGCGAGAGGGCGAATCAGACTTTCAGAGAATAAAATCCATCAGTATCCTTCAGATGCTCTTTGCGATTTAGGACCTCGATATCCATTTGAAAAATAATCGACCTCTACAGTTTTCCTGACGTATATTTGAGGTACGCAAGCAAGTGGACAGCGAGCTGCCCATTGCTCGTTGTCTTCAAGCTGACACCAACGATGGCTTGTGGTTGGGATCGGGTTCATCGCTTTACAAAAGAAGGTGACCGCTGCCTATTCACCCTCACTCCAGACCTTGGCATGTAAAAGGAACCGGCGTGAGGGTACGCTACCGCCATTATCCTCTATGAGGGCGTCGCTTTATTAAGCGGAGCTCCACTGTATCCTCTAGGTGGTGTGCATAATGATCATACCTAGGCTTTTTTTTCCGCCTGAATCCGGTGCAGAAGCCTACCAAAACGCACATGTACGGTGAAGAGCTGTGCTGCGTCATACGAAAGGTGAGGACGCCATGTTGCGTGTCTAGCCACTTCTCAAGAGGCCTCCTCTTTACCTCTATGATTATAGCGTACTATGATTATAAGGTTAAGTTAAGGACGTATCCTTAGCTAAGAATAACTCGGTTCAAGATAATATCGTTTCAGTGTAGGTAAATATTCATTGAGTTTGTAAAACAAGCTATCAAATCGAAAGGAATTTCGGTGAACATGACAAAATTCTAAGGAAATCATCAAACATGGTTCATGTTTCATGTTTGAAAAGAAAAATGTGCTCAAAAGAAAATTTCTGCTACTACAATAAAAATACAACTTTTTTTTTCTAACTTATCTTTTAAATAAAATACCTTTTAAGATTGTTATAAGAGCATGAAATTCGTAGAAATTTGGCTTGGCCCCAGTGCGAAAGGCAAAGTAGGAACAGGGTGGGGTGTTTAGTCAGTAAGAGTCTGACACTATTTCCAGCTTTGCCCAAAAGCAGGATTCACCATTGGATGATTTTTGCCCATCATAAAAAAAAAACTTTCATTATGTCTATTTCCGTGGTATTCTTCTATTTGAGACATATTGTCCGATAGTAGAATATTTTTTTGCAAACCACGTGTAAATGCAGGTGAGGTTAAGTACGAAACAAATATTTGTAAGGCTTACTAGATAGTTATTCCGGTTCTTGGAGTCTTGAGTATGTGAGTTTAGATATTTATGAATACACCTTGGTTTTAAAGTAATCCAAATGAAAAGTACGGCTGATACTTACGAAAGATTTTTGTATTTGGCATTTTCCAAAAGTAATATAATATTTTTATGTGCGGTTTTCCCTTACAAAAGATATTAACACAAATAAGCAATTATTTTACAGGAAAGCCCTAATATTTCCCAGAGCCGTTAAAAAAGTGGGACAAGGAAGGCTTCCCGGTCCTTAAATACGGTATCCCATTTATTTGTAAACAGACCTAAATCCCTTGATCTAAAACAGGCACCCTTGTGATTTGTCCCCATTATCACATCCTTGTAATATATGATATTATGGAGGAACCCGACTCCTTTGTAATACGATAAAAATAGAAGAAAATGTGTGTGTTGAAAATATGTATTTATTTTATTTATTGGGGAAAACAAACAAATATAGCTGACTTACAAATTCTTATCATTACATAGTATAAAACAAAGTCGCTGTCTGTCCTATGTATGCTTCGATCTTTAAAACTACGCAACGGATTGTTATGCGGTTTTTTTTAATAGATAGAGTGATTAAAGAGAAAGGTTTATATCACCACAGCACCCGAGCAAAGCTGGGGCGGGTCGCTAGTTTTTTAATAAATTGAGTAACAAAATTCTGAATTTAATTTTAGGTACTGCAAAAAGGTCTAGATCGCTGAAATTTTTATTAAAATTACTCGTAAGGCGATGAAAAGGGGTACGCAAGCCAGCATTTGTTCGACATACAGTAGTGGCAAATACAGGACCTCGCGTCCTTGACATGTTCTGGGCACTAGGGGAGATACGTACCTACAGCTCGTTATAATAAGATATGCATTGTATATTATTGTTTATTTATTTATTTAACACTTCATGCACATAACAGTACAAATGCGGACTTAATGCCCAAGGCATTTGGGTGATGCAGAGAATCATGATGGCAGGTGCAATAAAAATAAAGAAAAAACATGTGAATATAATAGATAAATGAATTATATGTCAATAAAAATATATAATATAAACACAATCAACACACATAACAACAATGTATCTCTATTGAAATATTCAAATAAATAAAATTGATCGAATAACACAAAAAAATAATTAAACATAAAATAATTGCGTCTGCATAATAGTTTTGTTTACTTCCAAGCCTTAAGCCTTAAACCTTCATAAAGGCTTTTGGAAATGCGAAGTAATCATGTTTGTTTACACAAACAAATTGAGCCGTGGGCTACAGGCTGTTCATTTTCGTCACCCACCCTGATCACATTTGGCTTTTGTTATTAAGGGTATTATAAACACTTGTTATTTCTTAGCTTAGTAAAGTCATTAATGTTTTTTTTTATAGGAACTTGATCAGGGGTATTTATTTTTTTCTAATTCACTTTTATTACTTTCACCACGATGCTATTAAGCTTAGAGTCTTCCTCGATAAATAGACTTTCCAACACTAAAGTAGTGATTCAATTATAGAGCCCAATTCAAACTAGAGGTTCATTAGTTAACATGTTTGCCAAGGCACGAAAGTGTATTGGTATATACTTTCGTGCCTTAGCAAAATATGATAAATATAAAACGTTGATGAAAGCTTTAGAATGCAATTATAAGCCGTCGAGAGGACGCCAACCCAGTCTCACATAAAAAATAAAAAAATATGATTTTATGACACGAAATATCTGCGCAACAAAAACTGTGAAAAATGATACCTATGAATGCAGTCAGTTTATTAGACGAGGCCATTAACTGAAGCTGGAATTTCATTTGGCAAAACTAGACGCGTAGGGGTCACGAATCGTTGCAATTCCATTCGGTATTAAAATTGGATTCAAACGAGCGTACCCGTTAAGCGAAGTCTTGATTCTAATTTTATGAGCAGCCATTTGAAACACAGGTTGGTTTGATGATATTTGTTGGTGAACAGCGAGTATTCGTATATATAAAGAATTACATTTTTGGTATGTTTGTGTAAGTTCATCTATATACATAAAGGGCTTGTGGATGGCTAGCAATGGGTAGCTCGCTGTCCAATCGTCTGGTAACCGTCTGGACCAAGCCCAGTCGTCGACGGCGTGTTCTGTTCCCAAGCGCCTCAAGATGTCAGCAAACCGTAGGGACCCTGCAGAAAGGTCGAAGCCAACTGGGGCCAAGGGTTCGCGTCTGAAAGGAAGGCTCTGGCTCTGGTATATATGGCAACGTAGGAATTGGGTTGGTTGTTTAGTCAGTAAGAGTCTGACTCTGTTTCCTCCTCCGCTCAAGAGTGGATTTGGCCTTGGATAATTTTTACCTACCTTAAAAAAATCTATATCCATAACAAAAAGAACTGGGCACTTGGGAGTGGGACTCGTACGCTAAGGGTTCCGTCCAAACTTAGATAAATAGTACTATTCTTGAACCGTTTCTCGACCATTTTTAAGAATGCAAAGTATTTTTTTTTTTTAACATAAACTACGAAACAGTTTTCAGTTTTTTTTTTTTCTATAATTGTTGAGATAAGACCTTGCTTCGTGCCAAAAGTCAGATTTCTAGGTCAACGGGAAGAGCACCCATGAATTTTTATACCTTTGAAAGCGTCGAAATGTATCCGCACCGTATCTTTTTTCCGCTAAAAACACACTACCTGTTTCTAGAATAAAACAGGCTTAAAGTTATGATTAAAGTTAACTGGTAAAGCGGTAGTGTAAGTGAATTGAGCTAGTTGGAACAAGAAATAGGCCCCTGGCGCTCCCAAAAATAGTTTCACAAACACAAACATTCGTTACAACCCACGCAAATGTGTTCTCAAGCTCTTTGTCAGCCTGTCAACTTGTGTCATTCAAACTCGTCTAGGGGTTTTTGGCGGTATTCTAACGAGTTAAGTTTAGCAGCTGTTTTAATGATCCGCAAATTGTTTAGCAGAGAAAAATTGGTACAGTTTTGTGTTTAAACTCTCAAGCCCCAAGCAAACGCTGGCATTCGTACACCTATTGTCTTTCTATTATGTCTCTAATTACGGTATTCAAATAATGAATAATGGTCTGTGCAACTCAAAAATATATGGGACCATTGAAACAACACTGCATTTTCCTGTACGCGGTCGCCACTCCAGAAAAATTCGACTCATACGGCCATCCGTTCTGCGAGTAATGTGCCCTGCCCATTGCCACTTAAGTTTGGCAATTCTTTGGGCTATACTTTGGTTTTCCTGTGGATATCTTCAAGCGAGGAAACTCCGAGCATAACCCTTTCCATTGCTCTTTGGGTGACTCCAAGCCTTTTGATGAAGCCCATTTTTAGCGATCTTCACGTTAACGTAAAAACATCTCACACTCAGCACACGGGTTTTAACTGAAAGGACGCACTCGAGTAGTGTATTCTAGAAGGTACACTGTCGGGTACTTACGTAAACATAATGTAAGGGAAATTTCTGTATGACGCCTGGAGTATTATATAACGTGTTTCGTGAATGTTTGTACATTTTGTGTGTGGAAAATAATCCCATTCACGTTTTTAGAAGGTTCTGGAGAGATTATGTGACTAGGGTTGTCGAATGCTGCGGTTTTCCTGTTCAATTATAATTGAGGTGTCTTCAAGGCCAGAGTGAATAGGCTCTTAATAAACTAGTGCGCCTCACCGTCAACGATTGCATCACTGCTTACTATCAGGCGGAATTGCAGTCAATCACTAGTTTATATTAAATAAAAGAAAAATGTATCCACCATTTCACTAAATTATACTTGCTCTTGAACAAACATAAATTATACAAAATACTGTTGTCAGCATCAAAATGTTGTTTTTCAGTAATTTAACGAATTCCAAGTGGTGTGAGGATAGAAATAGAACAACTAATAATTTACTGAAACATTAACTCTTCATTTATTTTAATTTTAAAGTTATTATTGTGATAAGGTAGGTTTTTTCTGACTCTAAGTTTATTTTAAATTTAAAAAATACTAAACATTATATAAAGAAAATACTGTTCAACATGTGGCCCTGACTATGCCAGAGGTCGTGGGTTCCATTCACACCCAGGACAAATGTTTATGTGATAAGCACAATCATTTGTTCTGTGTGTTAATTTATCCATAACATGTATGTATTTAGAAATATGTCAGTATGTTTATCAGTTGTCTGGTACCCATAACATAAGCTTTGCTTAGCTCGGGACTAAACGACGTTGTGTGACAGTTGTGGTATTTATACCATTCCGATTGATGCAAGACGCACAAGACCGGACTTTATGGCGGCGCTTGGGGGAAGACTATGTTCAGCAGTAGACGTCTTTCGTCTGAAATGATGATGATGATGATTCCATTCCATCTCAGATCAAAAAAATGCTTCATATCTTGTAAAAAAAGTTGACATCCTTATATGTGACGATATTGGGTCTGTCAGGTTTATTATGTTATTCACACTTAGTTTATGTTTTCAGTAAGGTAGTGTGGGTATTGTTTGTTTGTATAACTTTCCGCTAGTTTAGTCTTAAAGGTTATGGTGGCCTTTGCTAGTTTCTTGTTAGAGCCATAGGCACTTAACCTTTTCAATACCGTAATTAGAGACATAATAGAAAGACAATATTGTAGGTATGCGAACAGTATTCGCTTGGGGCTCAAGAGTTTTATGTATTTTTTTAGTTCTCGGGCTAACCGCTATTTTTTTATTTACCTACTTACACTTCTGCACTAATATAATAAAGAGGTAAAGTTTGTTTTTTTGCTTGTAGGAGGTAATCTCTGGAACTTCTGGTCCGATTGGAAAAATTTTAGCAATAATAGAAAGCTGCTTTACTCCTGAGTGACATAGGCTATATTTTATGTACGCGGACGAAGCCGCTGACAAAAGCTAGTCTTTAATAATTTTAAGTATGGCATAGTAAAAGAATTTTGTTGTTTTAGTTTTGTATAAGTTCTGTTGCTTTTTGGTGTACAATAAAGTTTAATCTATCTGTCTATCTACTCCATCAAACAACAAAGCTATCGCTATTCTAGGATTGTACGGAATTTTCATCTGTTCTGCAGTATAGATGAACGACTGACTAGCGTACCCTTTGAAAGTTGACCTATAAAACCCGTGAAGCCTTTACAACAGAAAATCAAACCTAAATAAATCAATTCACAAAACGTAGCTCTCACCAAAATATTCGCAGGAAAGCAATCAAAATTTATGTTGGCAAAACGGATTAAGTTTATTTATAACCCAAGAAAATGATTTGACAGTATTCGTAACAACATGGCTTTTAAAGTAAATAATGTTTTCCAGCTTCAAGAATATGTTCTACTTTGCTTCATTCAAATATCGACCTTATTTTCTAAACTTTAAGGTGTAAGAAAGGAGCTGGTCCAATTGTTCGCGAGCTGTCTTGATACTTGTTTACGGAGACTGGTCTACGTTTGTCGTACATTGCTTTAGATGTTTGTGTTTCCGCGTGTGATGACGCTGGCCGCTGCTGCAATGTACTACGAACGTCTATCAAGCCTCGTCTCCGTAAATAAGCACTTTGTCCTGGTACTAACGTTCGGGTCGCTTGATTCTCTACGCCTATACGATTGTCGAACGAGCGTCTTCCTATAGCTTCCTTATGTCCAATGTATTGCGTCCGGTACATATTTAACTTCGTCTGTTTCATTTGGTTTCGATTTTACTGCTAAATGTGGAAAGTTGACTTGGACGAATTCAAAAAATCCTGAAGCTTGACTTTAACACCGAAACAAAGTTAGATTTCAAAGTGTATTTTGACGTGTACACCGCAATAATATTTACTGTGGTTACATGAGACCCGAAAATTGGTTGTAATTCTCATCACATATGTTACTAAGATAGGTTTCAGAGAGCATAGAAAATTATTATAGAAGTCTAGAGGTCTCGTCAAGTGAGAGGTTTCGCAGAATTTTGCTTAAAAAGTAAAAATAAACGTTATAATAATATCAAAGGCTGGAGTTTGATAAATAGCGTGATATTAGAAACTTATGTACATATATAATTTTATACTAATATTGTCTCAAGAATGCATGTTAGAGAAAGTGGTGTTTATAACAATTCGAAACATGAAATTGAAATCAGTTTCTAAGACCCAAGAGGCAGTAGGTATTTTATTCTGTTTCTAGCTAGTGCTTTTCCTTTTTACTACCGTTTTTACTCTCACTAGCACAAGTGACACTAAAATGGGGAATACTCGTAAGAGTACATCACAATAACGCCATTATTTATCCCAGGGTCCAATTTTTTCAACTAAAAAACCCTCGATACCTTTAAAATGTCATTATGGCTTCCACGTTTTCGTATGCTCATATAGCTGCATACCTCTATCCCAATATCAGTCAGAAGTAGAATCAATTCGCCATTCTGTACAAGAATGCGATCTCTTTTTATGGCAGGGTTCGTGCTAGCGGCAATGGCATTCTGACGATTATTAAGCGTAAATCTGACTGGTCTATACTAAAGCATCAAAGTTAGGGTGCTGATGGACTAGGTATGGTTATTAATTACGAATAATTGCAATCTGAAATTCTTCATTTCTATTTATTTATTTTTTATCTTTATCGAATTATCCAGTCCTAAGGGTGTTTTTAACATCGTAAGGATTTCAGATCGCAGGTGAGATTGCTCCGTATGCATTACTTGAATATTTGTATGAAAGGTTGTATGCGGAGGTTATGCGTGCGGAACAATCCTGCATTTAAAAGATATTAAAAACACCTTAAGTGATTAATGTAAAAACACTTGCATTTATCATTATACTGATTGGTATGGGCTGAGTATTACATGAATATGTATTACCCACTTATCAGTCTTTCAACAAATTAAAAAGATCACTGTCAATCACTGTTTCCCGTGGCCATATTTGAACTATCAAGTTTTTGTTGAATGGCAAATCGACCTCATTACATTGAAATAATTCGAATGAGGCTTTTGTATAGTATATTAAACTGTTAATGTGATACCAAAATCAGCCTTGTAATGTTGGGAACATTATAAAATAATGCTGATTTTGGCAGCTAGGAATCAGACTTCAAGCTCTTATACTCCATCCTAAGGTTGTCTGGTAGATATCGCTGTCAGCGATAAGACTTTTGTACTGTCTCATATAAGTTTCAGCAAAATTGTTACTTTTTTGAAGTACAATAAAGTATTATTCTATTCTATTCCTTGGATGACTGAATGGCAAGCTGGTGAATGTCATGGTACTAGAACGTGGCGGTTTCATCACAATGTTTTCCTTCGTTATCTTGAAAGCAATAACGAAATAAATTGCACAAAAAAATCACTTTGTTGGGTTTGAACATCGATCTACAAGTAGGGGCCATTCCGCTGGTCTACCACTAATCCTAGTCAGTTTATGTTCAAGTAATAACAATAAAATACAAGCTTTGATTAAAATAATATTGATCTTGTAAAGTTGTTTACCAATTGTTAATTAATTTAAAGTCAACAAAATTAATAGAAAGCGTTATTACTTGAATTATGAATTACAAATTAATAATTAATCAATTTTATTGAGCTTTTTCTTTTGATGTTAAGAGTATGAATTAGATGGTTTATGAAGGGGGAAAACCAAAGGAGCTTTTGGTGAACTGAGTGAAAAATGAGAAAGAGGGTGGCTTTCGAAGGGCCACTAATATGTAACATGACGATTAGTAAGGAAGATCGCATTTAAATTCTTGAGCCCCAAGCGAGTGTGAAAGTTCGCACACCTATTGTTTTTCTATTATATCTCAAATTATAGTATTCGCGAGGTTCAGTTATGTGTATCAAATTATTTAGAAAAAATCAGCAAGTTCAGTATATTTTCACCAGTTAGGTGAACATGAATATACTAGACCAACAGACTTTTATTTGCGATATCAGGTTAGGTTTCATAGTAAAAATTGTGTGTTATCATGACAACCTACTACAATTACGTGTTTAAATATCGGTCTCCAAATACCAGTCACCCTATATGTCATCGGTAGTCTGACAGATGTCGCTGTCGGCAATAAGTAGCCAGTCTTAAATTTTTTTAAGACTATTTTCTTACTAATAATACAAATGCGAAAGTTACGATGTTTGGATGTTTGTTACTCAATCACACCAAAACGACTGGACGGATCTGGATGAAATTTGACACAGGCATAGGGTACATTCCGGAATAGGACATAGGCTACTTTTTATCCCGGAAAACATAAGGTTCCCGTGGGATAGACAACTTCTTATTAGGCAACACCAATACCACGCGGGCGAAGCTGCGAGCAAAAGCTAGTGTACAATAAAGTTCATTCTAATAAATTCTTTAGTTATAAACTTTGGCCTTTATAAAATAAACGTGATTTTAATACGTTTTCAAACGGCACGAGGATCTTACAAGTGAAGTGAAAACACTTCACATAAGGAACCTTTGTGAAGATTTTGAGAACGGGACTTATTATTTTTCCTCATGACGCGACGCCCACTCTGTTTGAAGCTTTCATGTGCCTGCTAATAATAATGTAAATATTTGTATGTTTATTTGTTTCAATCTTTATTAATCAAGCAAGCCACAACAGGTGTATTTTAATGACCGCTGTTTGTGTACTTTCAATTCTTTATTTCTATTGTAGCCAATTAATTTTTCAGCCTTTCATTTCTTTCATAGTATGTAGACATCGAGGGTCGAAGCTATCATTATTATTTAAAAGCTTTTGTCAGCGGCTTCGCCCGCGTACATAAAATATAGCCTATGTCACTCAGGAGTAAAGCAGCTTTCTATTGTTACTAAATTTTTTCCAATCGGACCAGTAGTTCCAGAGATTACCCCCTACAAACAAAAAAACAAACTTTACCTCTTTATTATATTAGTGTAGATATGGATAGAGAGTGTTTTCAGCAGTCAGATCAGGATTAGGATATTTTATACTTTTCGATCAGGTGGTCCGTTATTTGGGATATTCAGAGCTATTTTTTTTTTAATAAGACATTATTTAATGATTTCTAGCGTGTTAAACTTTTACTGATTAAAACCTCACCTATTTTCCTTCAATTGTCCTATCCCCCGAGTTTCTTGACTCCAAGTCCCTCTTTCTGAAGTCAACCTATTGCCCAAGATATTAAACTAAAATCTAAATTCAGTTGTGTATATTTAGAACATGTCAAACTCTACTTAATTACTAAATGTTGATAGAGTTTGGGAAATATTCAACTTCAGACGCATAAAATCGAGGATATTTGTACTATATTCAATAATTTCACACAAGCAAAACCGCAGTCATCTCTAGTTGGAATTAAATGAAAGCCATTTTCAAAGCGTGGAATTTAATTTTGGTGTTATAATATGATATTAAGTTTTGAAGTCATTTTAAGCGCTCCTTTTAAATACTACTGTAGGCGTAACAATAAAAACTTTTCCGTAATTATGTAACAGATGTCTATAGATAAACTTAAATGAAGTTTGTAAAATTATTATTATTTTTATAATTGCCTATTTCAGTTATGATTTTCAGGAGTTTGAAACTTTAAATGACTGGGTGAATGAAACCTCGAGAGTGTCCCAACTCTCTGATACTAGAGTATCAGAGAGTTGGGACGGATGTCTAGATAAAGTGTGATTCTACCGGCGAACAATGAAAAATAATTGCTTCCCGCCACGATTGTCCCATACAGGTATCTACACTGGGTGGGAATAGCAACGGGAAGGGTGTAATTATGAAATTACCTATGCTTACTATAATATTATGTACCTACTAACATAGTTTTAAGACATTAATGTAAATAACACTCATATGTATTTTAGTCCGAAATAAAAGATGATTATTATTCCATTTATTTACATCTTAAACATAATTAAAAAAAACCTTTAAAAATATAAATAGAACAAATAAATATAAAATAGTAGACCACCGGAATCGAGAGTAGGGTCCAAGCTACCGGTAGCCAGGGCTCCTGAGAGAGGAGGAGGAGTACCTACTGCCTTCTGAATCAAGCCCTTGATCCAGCTGCCGAACGACAGCTTTCTCACATGTTGGTCGAGGCCCTTAGCTATTAAGCCATGCTTATTATTATACTGTCGTTGTTAATAAAAACGGCACAAGCACAACAAAACCTTTGTCCCCGTCTACCATCTGTTCTGTGAGTCATTTTATTATTGAAAAATTGATAAAGAGTTAAACTAAAATAAATTCAAAGAACTTGTCTAAAATGTCGCAAAACGTTTAAACCGAAGATACAGTTTGTGACAGTTGGAAAAAACTTTTAAAAAGCTTTCTGATTGCCCCGCTTGAGAAGCTTCCGAGATTGAAATAAGTTGAAATCTGTTCGAAACTATTTTTGCCAACTGGGAACTGCCCAAGTGCCTATTGTTATCCAAACTTTAAGTGATTCTATTAATAGTTTAATTGTTATCTTGGGAAAACAGGTGTGGTTGGGCTTCAAAAAATAGAGGAGATGCTATTAGAGCAATTTTATCTCGAATACAGGAGTAGGGTTGCCAGTCTCGTTATTTTACAGGATGCATTTTGGAGAGTGTGCGCGGAAATTGCATGACTTGGTCCAGATTTTTTTGGTCTGGGTGTCTTGTATATGTTACTTTACATTCTTGTGAACGAACATAAAATAGATAAGTACTTTCTTCCTAGTGTGTTCTTCCTGGCACAGTGAAGTAAAATTAGTAAAAAGATTGTAGGTTTTTGAAATAATAGAACCAAAATTTAAAAAAAAAAACATGTCACATCCACCAAACCGCACTAGGCTCGCGTAATCCATTACGGCCCAATCCTTCTCCTAGAGGGGAGGCCTGAGCCCCAGTAGTGGGAACATTATAAGGCTGATGCTATGCTACTTATGCTATAAATAAACAAAACATTCACTCGTAGAATTTTATAAATAAACAAAATATTTACTCGTAGAATTTTATAAATAAACAAAATATATACTCGTAGAATTTTATAAATAAACAAAATATCCACCCGTAGAATTTTATAAATAAAATAAGCTAAAGCTCTACTCTAAATGAAAATCAAAATCTGATCAAACTTATAATCCAATCCAGTTGTTTGTCAGCGGCACGTTTCGATCAACTTGATTGATTCATGAGCACGGTACCAAAACTTTGGTACAGATGATGACTATTTATAGTCCAGTCTACTTGTCTAAGGAGGAAATTACTTGCTTCTTTTACTAACAAAATAATCCGGTCAAGAACAAGTAAAGTAAGAGTAGGATTAAAAGTATTTTGTGATGTAATACGAATTTTGTTTTAGGGAGTCTGTGTTTCCTGATTGCTACAACCTAGGGATATTTAAGTCAAAAGTGAGGGTCTAGGCTAGCGTGTTCCATCGTCGACCACATCATCGCTTACCATCAGGTGAGATTGTGGTCAAACACGAGCTTATCTAGAATTGAAAAAAAAAATATTTCTTTACTTAAAGCTTTGTTTAAAAATAGCAAAATTCGTTTAGGTTTTGAATCTTTTGCCAGGGGCCAACATTTCAGCAAAGAATGAATCGCTTATTTTTATATTACGTCGACCTTAAAGTTTGATTTTTTTGTTTCAAAGGGTAACAGATCTGAGTATTTACTATTAATTGATTTTAGTATTCTTATAAAAGGTGGCGTTTCTAAAAAATGAGACATGTCAGATAGACAATGAAACTTATAAGAGTTCTATATTGTCTGACTGAGGTATGAAACCCAGAATAAAGCCAGTTTTTTTTTTTACATTTGAAAAGCAAGTTCATTGTGAGAAGGAAAGTAGGCCATGGTTCGTAATCTACCATGCAGGCTTCGTTCGGATTTGTGACACTCACACGTCGGCCTTTCATTATCATCTTGCTGCTCATGTCCAATGTTATTTGGGGTCGGAGTAACACGTCCTTGCCAACCGTCACGTTATCATTCATTGCCTTTTTATCTCATACTAGCTTTTGTCAGCAGCTTCGCCCGCGTACATAAAATATTGCCTATGTCACTCAGGAGTAAAGTAGCTTTCTATTGCTGCTGAAATTTTTCCAATAGGACCAGTAGTTCTAGAGATTACCTCCTACAAACAAAAAAACAAACTTTACCTCTTTATTATATTAGTGTAGATATCCTATTTTTTTGTGTTCGGGGTTTTTCCTTCACTCATGATTATCTAAATTCATAAAATTATACTTTGACCTGAATGACTGACTGACGGATTATTGCACAGCCTAAACTGCTGATCGTCAAGACCTAAAACTTGACGGGTATGTTCTGTATGATGTATCTACATCATACAGAATCATCCGATGAGAAAAGATTTTTCGAAATTTTACCTCTAAGAAATGGCAAAGTTTGTACGGAACAAACTGATTTTTTGGCTCAATCTACTTCAAATTTTGCATTAACACTCTTTAAGACGAGTTACGTATTTTATTGAAATTCATCCCTTAATGGGGTTAAAAAAGAGTAGGAAATTATTTTATAATTTCCATCTTATCATCTAGTTGTTAGTAAATCGAAGGCTAAACATTTCCGATTGCAATTATTCATAATTAAATTTAATAACGGTATTCCATCAGCACCCCAATTTACTGCTTTAGTATGGGGCAGTCTTTACTCGCCAGAATGCCATTACCGCTAGCACGAACCCTACTTAATAAGGAGGCCACATTCTTGCGCAAAATGGCTGCGACCCCATCGAATTATGATGACATATGGCTCAAAGTGAATTTTGGCTTAGTTACGACTGTACTGTCTCGACTTTCAATCATTTAATAAGGACCAACTCTGTGTTGATGACTCGATGTACTCCACATGTGCCTCAAAGCGGGCCCGGTTAATCTTAACACCTCTTTGAAGCACATGAGGTTAGGGCCTATACCTGCTGTTGTTGCGCAATGTTCGAAAGTATTCCCACCTAAAAAAAAACTTGAAGTTCGTTAGCTAGTTAATGCTAGCAAATGGCTACATTAGCTAAATCTTAGTCGAGGTGGATGATTACCCTAATCCCGATTGCCAGTCAGCGTACGCGTAAGCTTGCTTTTACGTTTTTTTGCAACAGAAACGGCCGTATAATTTTTTTCATTAACTTAAAGGTTTTATTTTTTACAGCTTCAAGAGACAGCAGACTGTATACCTTTTCAACTCCATACTTCCACGCAATCGTGACACAAATTGTTTTGGTAGATAGACAGGCAGATAGATATACGGAAAACTAAGCAACCCTATGTTGAACTGGCCCTGGTATGTATGGCTGGTCCTGGTATGTATGACGATGTAGGAACGGGGTAGGTTGTTTAGTCAGTAAGAGTCTGACACTTGTTTTTCGCTCCGCCCAAGAGCGGGACTCGACTCATCATCGGATGATTTTTATCTACCATAAAAAAAACCCTATGTTGAAGCACGGGGTCAGGTTATAAATTAAAGAGGATAAAGTTCACTCACAATTATAGTTTTAGTAAACACACGCTAATTACATATGCGATCGATTCGTAACCCGACAAGCCCGTGACTGTATTACGTGGCAAAAATGCAACGTTGCGATGATAAAGCCATAGCGCATTGTCGTCCCTACACCTATAAGGATTCCATATTTTTCCTTTTGAGATAAATGACCCTAAAAATCTCAAAACATATGCTATCGTTCGATGAGTTTATCAACAGAATCTCCTGACAGATGTCCCTTGTCAAAATCTGTAAGACACCCCGTAAACATAGTCTCACCCAAACAAGGCAGCCACATAGTTTATATCTGTAGTAACGTACATAGGAAAACGATATCCATCACCCTTATTTGTTTCCTAGTACGTGAGCAGAATCGCAAACAGTATACAAAATATTTTCCTCTTTTAACAAAACCGCGTTGAATAAAAATGTGGGAAAAGAAAATAACTTACGTTGATGCCACACTTTGTTTTAACCGTTTCAACGGAGGATGGATGAGGCATCAAGAGTAATCTAATTTTACATCTTTAGGGATGTCATGTGGAAGAAAACTAGGTACTGGTTTAAAGAAAGAGTTGAAGGTTATAATTCTTTTAGCCTGCAGATTTTTTTGAATAAGTTAATTTTAATTTTTATCAGTTGTCTAGTACCAATAACACAAGCTTTGCTTATCTTGGGACGGCGTGTGTTATAGTTGGGGAATAAAAAAAATATATTTGTTACTATATAAAAAACTACTTACTACATAAAAATATATATTTAGTGTTGTTAATGCGGAACAGAATATAAAGTCCCATAAACCTCAGTTAAAAAGAGTGGTTCAGAGAGGTCTTGTGTCTGGTCCGGATAAGTGCAATGTAAGCATTTATTAGCACAACAAAGACTAGAGCATAAATAAATTATAAAAACATTTAGATGATCAGCAGGTTTTGAGAGAGAAGTTTTATGATCAGACTTTATCCTCTATATACATATGTATATACGAGATATCCTCTACGTGTGTTAATGTCCATCGTGTATTATGTTAATACATAATACACGATGGACATTAACACACGAATATTTATTTACTAGCTTCTGCCCGCGACTTCGCCCGCGGAAAATTTGTGAGACAAAAATTGTGATAGCTCGGTTAATATCCATGTTATATAAATAATTATTAGCCTATATCACTCAGTCACTCAGAGTAAAGCAGCTTTCTATTATAGCTTCAATTTTTCCAATCGAACCATTAGTTCCAGAGATTACCTCTTACAAACAAAAAAACAAACTTTACCTCTTTATTATATTCTGTTTTAATAATAAGCTAAGGTAAAATTATAAATAAATAAATAATTTATAATTTTCACTTAGCTTATCACAAGGCAAACATTAAAAAATAAGTGTAAAAAGGTGATCTTTTTGCACAGGGCAACCTCTACCACACAACACCACAACATTTGGATGGAAAAATCGAAATTTTAATAATATAAATATTTAAAATATTCATTAATGATCGCCTCAACGATACAAAGTACCTGATATGGGGCAAACTTGATTATATCACTGAGATTATATTGCTCCTTTAATTTGAACGTTAATTAAGTACGAAAATTAGCCTTCTGTAGACATGTTTGCATTACGTACCTGCCTAACTACCTATGTCAAAACTTAGTTCATTATTTAGTGGAACATTAATCATTAGGGTAACGTATATATAAACTGACGACTCACAGCCCAAAACCCGTATACAAATAGGATAGTTTATAGTCTTAGTTGTTTATAGAACAAAAAGATTAAAGAGCTTAGTTGATAACCGTTTCGTGCAAGTTACAAAGGAATGAAGGATTCAGTCGGTATTCGTCGGTGACAGGACGATCTCTCACCAGGGGGCTTAGACAAAGTCACACTCTCACTAACGATAACGAAATTCGAAACTCCAAATGTATGGAACTGACATATGCCTTCGAAAAATCACGTGGTCAAACGTTTTCGATTCGCTAATTGTTATTAGTTCTTTATACGTCAAATTGGACGTTTTGATTCGATATAATCATAGCCAAGAAGTTGTTATTTTATCGAACCAACACTTCGACTTATCGATATGTTAGTCGATGTCACTTTGTCTACCATTTTGTGGTCGACATCGTTAAGGCGAAATCGAACTTAGAAATGGATTCTACACGGAGCGATTGCCACTTGTCTAGGGCCCCAGTAAACACGTTTAACCTTTCGAATACCTTAATAAGAGACAATATAAAGGAAATAGGTGTTTGAATGTCGGCGTTTGATTGGGGCTTAAGAGTTTAAGGCCAGGTTCTACTAATGAACCGGGCAATAATCAAAACATGTTACAAATTAGTTGGTACAAAGGTGGCACATAGCCTTTTTGACAGAAAGGGCTAGAAAAACAAAATCTTTAATAGTACTCAAAACAACAAAGTTACTAAGCTGAACTTTAGTCTTTTAGTAAAGTTCACTCACAAAAATTCGCATAGACTATGAAACAATATCATAACCAGTAGGTATTCCTAAATAACTTAACGCTTTTTTTATCTGCCGCAAATACATCACGAAAACCAAAAATACATCACTATTATAAAGAAACTTCCAACCAGACATCTCCTAATGTGGTAAGCGAAGCCCTAATAGCCGCTAACACGAACGATATGCTAACCTAAACGATATTTAAGAGCCGGTTGTAGACACTGAGCATTTTGTATGAATTGTGCTCGGGTCCATGTCAGTTTTATTTTTATTTATAAAGCGTCAAGAGCGTGTGTGCCACGCTCAGTTTAGGGCTCCGTAGTTTCCTGTCCGTCACAAATTTCTCATAATGTACTTGATAACGGAAACTTAAAAATTATTCCAGATTTTTAAGAGAGTAACCATATATTATTTTGTTTACGGTTTTACCTGAAGGAATCGGTTAACGTACACTAGCTTTGTAGACCTAATAGGTACGTGAAATAAATGATTTTCAGTTGGATTTTGATTTTTAATCGAGTGTGACGTTTAAAGTGCTATTCCCAAAACTAAAATGTAATCAACAAATTCCTGAAATGTTCAACCGTAAATGGGAATCGGAATTATTTATAAAATAGTCGTGTTCCAGGATTTTGACAAAGGTACAATGTTTTTGTTCAGTTAGGTATAGTCGGATGGAAGTGTCTGAACCCAGATAGGCTTTTAATTACGTTTGTGTAACGTGTTTTGTATTAATTTTGCTTTAGTTTATACAACTAACTTGTATCGTGACAGTTTTGGACTACATAATCGCATAAGGCTAAATATGAGTAGGTAGTCGAAATTTGAGTGAAAATCAATATTTTAGCCGTTTGACGCTGGGTGAGTAATTTTCTATTGATTGGTATATACCAATTGCCCCAGTTTAATGAAATGCATAGATAATGAAATGAATAGATTAATGAAATGCTTGGTTTTTCCTATTTTTCTATATGGAGCTGAGACGTGGACGCTGAGGATGCAGGACCGTCGCAAGATTGACGCACTGGAAATGTGGTGCTGGAGACGCATGCTTCGAATCCCATGGACCGCACACCGAACCAATATATCGATCCTCAAAGAACTCAATATCAGAGAGAGATTATCGTCGTCTGTGCAAATACGAATTTTCAAGTTTTTCGGGCATATCACCCGTAACGAGGACTCAATGGAGCGACTGGTAGTGCAAGGGAAAGTTGAGGGCAAAAGATCACGTGGACGCTCTCCAACACGGTGGACAGACCTCATCAAATCGGTGACGCATTGCAGCGTCAACGAAAACTCCCAAGCCGCCAAACATAGAACTTCATGGCGTCGCATCGCGAGAGAGGCGGTGGCGCAGGACTCGACCGACACATGACCACGACCACTCTGTCAAGAGTGCACGACTAAGAAGAAGACGTATATACCAATTGCCCCAGTTTATATAAATTATTGCTTGACTGCGCTCCTACCTAATGGTATGCAGTGTTGCAATCGTTGATGGTAAGACGCATTAATTCATTTAGAGACATAATACAAAGACAATAGGTGTGCGACGCCGGCTTTCGCTGGGGGCTTAAGAATTTAAGAGCCTATTCACATAACAAATACATAATTTTTTTTTATAAAAAAAAAATTCTTAGTCTCTCTGTGTGTGTGTCTGGGTTCTACAAAGTATTACTTGCTAAACGTGAGGAAGACCTCTATTGTCGATACTTTCTACTTCTCTGAAATGTATGTAGAACTGTTTAAGCAACAGAGTGTAGTCTCGCAAACCTCCGTTCGAATAAATCCGTACAAATCCTTACTAGTACCTTTATTCGGACGACTGTGTCACACTCAAATAATAAAGGTGACACTTTTTGAGTGTGACTGTATTTGATACTTCTTCAAGTTTGAACGGCTGAATGGTGGAAGAAATTGGCAGTAGCGTGTTCTAATCGCGTGAACAACTTTGATAACACGATGCAAGATAGTTTCTATGTGTAGAGTAGCTACAAATTCATCCTATGCTTTTGGCAATAAGTCCGCCCATTGTTAGTAACACCCAGTTAATTTTAAGCTCCTGAACAGAAGTATATTTAATAACATAAACATATTATACAAAGGCATTTAACCACTGATAAAATAACATTAGGTACTATCCAGATTTCTTCAATTCAACTGCGTTTTAGGGCACCGCAACCGCATGTTGAATAACCCTAAAACGTTCCCCACATTCGCGGCAAACAATTTGTCGGCACACAAAATATCCTCTTAATAAAAGGGACTAACAAAAACATTGAGCTGAACGTGGATTACAATAATAATGTAAAATATGATCTGAAACTCCACTAACTAAGGCAGCGGATACAGTGAAGAGCTGAAGCGGGCGTGAAGATTTTGACATGAGACTCCCGATTGCGCGTCAATTTTTTGACATAAATCTCCAGGTTACGTTCATATTACATTTAATTCTATTATTATTTCATTTTTAATAATGTATGGTATAATGAAGTAACCTTAAAACTACATATATACATAAATTAAAAATATAACAATTATGAACTAACTAAAAGTATTAATCGACTGGTAAAGTGCCCAAACGGTTGGCATCATTGCCACGCTGTTTACGTTCGTAGTTTTTTTTTATTTGAGACAACTACAAGTGAACCCATGGGTCCCGTGGTTGAGAGATGTAGATAGAAGTGTCTAATAGTGGGCGCACCACCAGTCCTACTTAAAGCGGTTTACGAAAAATGTGCAATGTGTGAGTAAAAGTATATAAAAATATGAGTCGTCACTCTGGTAGCATGTCAGAAAAACCGTGCTAAATAGGACCACGGTGAATTTCAGAAACCTAATGGTATGTAAGGCAATTGACTAACACAAATAGATTTTAGCCAGTAAATATCTGTCACGCTCCATCGCGGACTGGAAAAAATTAGAAGGTAATATCCCTACTGAAAAAAAAATAGTTTTGCTCACGACGAGTACACTCTAGACACGGCCTTAAGAGGGTTGCAGACGATAAAGTGCGCGAATAAATCAGACGAGAGAAGCTTTCTCTCAGATTTTCACGTAATAACATCCAAGTTTTGGGGGAAACTACGTAATTTCGTGACGTTCATGACCGTCGAGTAATCAATGAGGTTATTTCTAAGCCATGTCATTTGAAAGAAGATAATGAACTGGAAAAATATGAGGAGGTAAGCATAGCCTTAGCGGTGGAAAAATAGACACCTCACAATATCTTCACGTTCATTTTTTGTTAGGTAGCCCGCCGTCTGGTCGTCTGGTAACAATCCGGACCGACCCCAAGTCGTCAACGGCGCGCACTGTTTCCGCGCGCCTCAAGGAGTTGTCAGCGAACTGTAGGAGCCCAGCAAAGTCGAAACCTCCTGAGACCAAGGGTTGATGTGAAAGCGTATAACTAGGGTCCTGGAATTAAGTCAAGGAAGGAACTGCAGGGTCGAAAACCTGAAGGTCCGATCCTGGTATGAAGGCTAAGAAGGAATGGGGTTGGTCGTTTAGTCAGTAAGAATCTGAAAATGTTTCCCGCTCCGCCCAAGGGCGGGATTCGTCATTAGATGATTTTTCCCACCAGAAAAAAGGGGCCTTACGATGAATCAGTGAGTGGTATTTCGTTTTCATATAAATAAATAGATTTTACTTTATCTTAAGCAGCAGTATCATCTAAACATTTTTCTAGCTTCTAGAATACTTTTACTCCAGGAGTATGTTCCCTAGAGATAATTTTCTATTTTCACTCAGACATCAAGTAAATGAACAGATCTCTATAATTTCGTTTCATTCCAACAAAATACATGACTTCTATTGTTTGCCTGTAACAATTACTTGAACCATTTCCATTCAATAGTGCTTTGATTTCAATTCTTTTCACTTTTTATAACGAGCCTACATAGGCATTGTCTGAAATATTTGATCAGGGATTGAGATCGGATCCAAATTTCAATTTAGAAATTAAAATTTTGGGGGATTCGTCTGGTTGTAATGGTCTGGAGACCGTGGCATGTTTTTGTTCGGCTTTTTTTAAATTAAACTCTTGAATCCCGAGGAAACGTCGGTGTTCGCACAGCTATTGTCTTTCTATTATGTCTCTAATTACGGTATTCGATAGGTTAAGTAATCATTCAATGACTTTTTTCACTTTAAGGCGTGTCAGATTTCTTCTGACTAAAATCTAACCTGTCCTTCTTACCGTAGGGACCATGTTGAAAGGTCGAAGCCATCTGGGGCCCATGGTTATTTTCTGAAAGGAAGGCTTGGCCCTAGTACGAAAGGCAAGGAAAGAACGGGGTGGATTGTTTACTCAGTAAGAGTCTGACACTGTTTTCCGTTTCGCCCAAGGACAGAATTCGTCATTGGATGATTTTTACCCACCATAAAAAAACCGGTCATTCTTCAGTTGGCCTTTGCGCTCCAAGGTCTCTTTCTTACTCAGAGTTATAAAGTTCACATTGTCGATTAGGTATTGAAATAGGTACCTACTTATAACATATCCTGTAGGATCCAGGAAATGATAGATAAATACTGACCTTCTTGAACATAACAATTAATAATTGCGCATTAATGATTGCATATGTTTATCTACTGCAGCTGTTGGACTCTCAAGGCCGAAGGATCTCTCCTAACGAGTGGAAAACCTTGAAAAATGTGATTATTTTAGCCTCTACGATGGTCAATAAGTCGTATTTGTGCGAATTATCCTAAATTACCTAACTACCTGTTTCACAGAAATAAATTTCGACCAATTTATCGGACGGATGTTGTCATACAATTCGTTTATTCAATACTAGTTCTCACCGAGGTTTTGTCCGTATGTTTGCTTACTACTTACTCCTACGCTCTTGAGGGTTGTAACATGACGTTATATGGCCCAATAAACCGGGATACTAAACACTGCTCGTCAAGTCATTGAGCTCCGTAGTCTTAAGTTTGAGCTCATACCTGTATGGTTATTTTTTCAAAAGACCGTCTCAGACACAAATCTGCATAGTTCTCATATGATTTTGAAGATTACATGACCCCTGAGTTTGTTTCGGTGTTTCTTCACAAGGTTGTCAGCTAGGAAACACCGGTCTCATCTAGTTTAAACAGACGCGACGTATCAAAATTAACATGTAAGTGTTTGTAGGGACCCTGCAGAAGGGTCGAAGCCAATTAGGGCCAAGGGTTCCTGTCTGAAAGGAAGGCTCTGACCCCAGTATGTATGGCAATATAGGAACGAGGTTGGTGGTTTAGTCAGTAAAAAAAAACATGTGTTTATTTTTAAAAATCTATTTACAAAATAAATGTCATTTATCATTAAAAGAAGTTTTCAACGACCTAGTAGTTCCTAATATTAGCGCGTTCAAACAAACAAACTCTACAGCTTTATTTTATTGGTAAAGATAAACAAATTTTCATTCCCAAAATAAGTTGAAAATCAAGTTATTCACTTTGCAGCTAACTGCCTTTGTCGCAAAACTGAATTCCGATTGATTTATTCGTCGGATATTTTCATACAATGCGTTTAAGGTAAGGAAATTGTCTCTTTCAAAATAGACAAAACTAAGTTATTCTGTAGCTAGTAAATTCATTACTTTCATCGGCTTATATCATAGCGACAGAAAAGCATGTTCACAAAAACTTTATGTCAAAATACTGAAAAGTTAATACAAAAGTCCGCTGCAATGCTTCATTGACATTGTCGACTATCAAAACTTTTAAAACTTACAACGGTGATACGTCAAGACTGCACTAATGTCATCAATGTGCCTCCCGGAGCTGAGGGTTGGTGCGAAAACGTTACACCGGGGCTCTGGGAATAAGGCAAGGAAGGTACGGGCTAGGTTCTTTAGTCAGTAAAAGTCTGACATTGTTTTCCACTCCGCCCAAGAGTGGGATTCGTCATTCGATGATTTTTACCTACCATAAAGAAAAAAAATGTCATCAATGTAAAAGTGAAGAATGAAGAACCACTTATGTGAAGGTAAGTGACTGTACGGCACGCCCACGCATAATCTAGTACGTAGTACATATATATCGATGACCACTTTCTTGAATAACAAGGGTAACCAAGCGATATGTAATTATTTCACCTGCTGTCGAACTTTCCCCACTTTTGTTTGTTCAGATCTATCCGTAATACAGATTTACGGCCTACCGGCAGGGTGTCCATAAATTACGAAGTACTTACAACTTATTTCGTCTCGATTAGCAACGTTTTTCGCCCGATTGTAGGTTGCCAGATAAATTGTCTGTGAATTTGCCGATTTGCACAAATTGATTCATTTGTACGGGCTTCTGATTAAGTGTTTGGCTGTCGAATGAGAAAGGTTTTTGTTTGTGAGTTATACAGTAGAAAGTAAGTTATGGATGAGAGCAATTACGTTGGCTGGGATTTGTAGCAAGCTTTATCGGTGAAGGTTGAGGTTTAGGTATAGCATAAAAGAACTAGAAAAACCTACCTACCTATATCTAAGAAATAAAAGCAATAGGGGTCCAGCTGACTCAAGTTTTAGAAATGTCAGTTATGTGTCAATGACTGGTCTGTCAGTCTAGTAGTTAGTGACCCTGACTGATATGCTGGAGGTTGTGGGTTCACCCACTCAAGAGAAATGTTTGTGTGATGAGCACGATCATTTATTCAGCGTCTGCTGCCACTGATTCCCTCTTGATTTATATCACTCTTAACTACAAACGCTAGATTAGCTATAAATGGAATAGAAATAGAGAAAAAAAAAACAAAAAGAAAGCAAGAAAAAGAAATGTTCATTTGCACTTCACACACACACACACACAGTAATAAAAACTAAAAGAAGAAATCTAAACTATGAAAAAAAAACCTAAAATAAAAACAAACCGAAGCCAAACAAGCGCCTAACTCAGTGAATGCATAGCAAACATATTATGTTATCTGCTGTGTTGCATGTACTCGTACTATTAAATATATTAACCTACATAACCTTTTTAACTGCATACTAAACAGCCACATTTTATTAGCTTCCTCGACTCGGTAGTCAACTGTTTTTAAATAAAATACACCGAAAAGGGCTCACAAAACCGTTTTCGGTGTATTTGTTTTGAAACGTAAATAAACGAAACTGAAAATAGCTTTGATGCAGCTTCCTTTAGCGATGTTTGTTTGTTCTCACGTGATATTGTGCAAGGCTGAGCGTAACATTACAGAAGGTATGTTTACACTGAGGTGCACAATAATTCAGCCCACAATTTACACTGTCTGGTCATTTTTATTGGCGCATTTCGATGAAAAACCACTTAGGTCGGTTTGTTTGCTGTTCGTTGAAGGCTTTTCATGTTGTTGAAGACGTTTTGATGATATAAATAAAACATCATAAGATTATTATTTAACAAATAATATTCAATCAAAAAATAAGTATTTATGCTTACATTTTGTTAAATTTAATGATCAATGAGTCAGGCCAGACTCTCACACGAAAAAAAATCCTCACTTTTGACAACATCTAGGTAGTGGAAAATAATGATTTAGCCAACATAAGGACAAACATTATTACGCCAAAATGGGTCTAGTTCCCTTTACCTACAAACACAAAAAGAAAATACTTTATACGAAAAAGGAAACCTATATAAATTCTCTTTGGGCTTATTGATTTATTTCGTTTGAAGTTCTATTGGAAACACAAAACAGTACGACCGAGGGTTACAATGGCCGATTACTCAATAGGGTGTTAGGTCCTTATGTACCTGGCAGGTATATAAAGCCTTTCAAATGGTATGTACTATAGTCGTAGTGATTATTGAACTGTACGGAGAATTAGCATAGAATATGGTTAAATGGAAGCGACAATTACGATCTACGCATTGTTAATGCCTACAGTTTCAGGTAATGTCAGGCATAACTGAATTTCAGTTTGGGGCGCCTTCAAATTAGCCGCAACGTGCTGCGCAACAGCAGCGCGGCTGCGGCGTTGCCGTCGCGCTGCTTTTTTATTTTATATACATAAAATCGTGCGACAACCGTGGTACAGCCGCGTGTCATTTATTTATATGAAAAAAGTCACGTCTAAGTTTCAGCCGAAATCGAAACTACCATTATAAGGTCAGGTTTTCGTTTAAACGCTAATATTTGAGGTACAAATCAAAATTACCTTTCATTTATTTGTCACTCGAACGACTTTTGGAGGTATGTGGAACAGAGAGTAAAGTCCCACATACCTCCGTTGAAAAGGGAGGATCCTCCGACCAGACAGGTGTTATCGTCTGGTGGGCTACTGCCCGATAGTTGACTTCGGGCTGTCGTATATGTTCTGATCGCGCGGAGAACTTTCATTGCGCGATGCAGAATTTCTTGTAGTTCCAATGTGGCGTCATAGATGTCGCTACATCACTCCCCTCCGGAGATCGGAGATCGATGGTTCTTGAGGCTTCTTGATGCGTGCCAGGCCAGTGGTAGGTTGGTTCCAGTGAGTCGGAACCGGAATCCGCATAGTTCTCGGTGAGTCGGAACTGTCTGCGGTGATGCCCCAGTGAGTCGGGGTGGTGCTATCCCAGTGAGTCGGGATGGTTGCTGCAGGCTCCAGTGAGTCGGAGTAATGCTGCTGGCTCCAGTGAGTCGGAACCGGATTCCGCATAGTTCTCGGTGAGTCGGAACTGTCTGCGGTGATGCCCCAGTGAGTCGGGGTGGTGCTATCCCAGTGAGTCGGGATGATTGCTGCAGGCTCCAGTAAGTCGGAGTAATTGCAGCTGGCTCCAGTGAGTCGGAGCGGTGCTGTGCGACGTAGGGCTTGACTGCTGTCGTCGACCAGGAAAGGTTCTTGATGGCTCTTCTTGTGACAGGCCGAAGGTGCAGGTGGTTAGCCAAGGTCGCTGATGAGGCTGAAGGGGATGACCAGGTATGACCAGGATGTCATGCTGGTGGTCAAGATACCCTTTATAGCCGTGGGTGCTGGCTGTATGGCTCGCTGCTCGAAGGCTTGAGGAAGTGATGATGACGTCACGAAGTACTTGCACGAAGGCTGCGCTGACGTTCATTGTCGAGGGTCACCAGTTTGGAGGTATGTGGAACAGAGAGTAAAGTCCCACATACCTCCGTTGAAAAGGGAGGATCCTCCGACCAGACAGGTGTTATCGTCTGGTGGGCTACTGCCCGATAGTTGACTTCGGGCTGTCGTATATGTTCTGATCGCGCGGAGAACTTTCATTGCGCGATGCAGAATTTCTTGTAGTTCCAATGTGGCGTCATAGATGTCGCTACAGACTTCTTCACTAATACATTTTTGGGGTACTTTGACAATTCACCGTAAAATCTAGTGTTGTTTAGTGATTAATTACTTAAAAGTGGGCACAGCATAGACTTTGTTTATAATACATAGTGTAGATATGGACTTCAAAAACAAAACTGCATTTTTACGTAGGTACTAAATATCATGCAACATATTGTATCCGATCGCAGCTCGAAACCTCTAGAGTTCAGTTTAGATTTCAGCTGGATAGAAATAGAAGCCGAAATTCTACCCGTGTTTTGGCGAAACTAAAAGTTTGGTCAAACACTAGTTTCAAGGCATTAAATATGACCACATAATATACAGGATGGTGTCATTGCTTGTTTGCAGACCTCACTAGTTAGACTTGTTTATCGACAGAAGTGACAGCCTAATAATATTTATTTGGTATAGCTGTCTCGACGACGGACATTGTCTTAAATAAAAATCACATAGTTTTTCTACGTAGTTTATGTAGGAAATCCATCCAGTATTTCTATTCTTTTTAATATCTAGACTAAAACCTATTAGTTGCCAATTAAAGCGTCAACATTTTATTACAAAAATAATTTACCTACTATTGTTTTTATTTTTGGTGGTGAAAATCATCATGACAAATCATGGATCAAGAAATAGTTTCAGACTATTACTGACAAAAAAAAAATGTTATATATCTTTTCAACAAATCGCAATTGTATTGGTGTGTCAAATTCAAACATAACTATTTTTTTCACCGTCATTATGGGAGTTTCAAGCACTTTTAGATGACAATTTCTTCTCTCTTCGATTTTATTACACATCATCATCATCATCATTTCAGCCGAAAGACGTCCACTGCTGGACATAGGCCTCCCCCAAGCGCCGCCACAAAGACCGGTCCTGTGCGTCTTGCATCCATCGGCTTCCAGCAACCCTGACCAGGTCATCGGTCCAGCTTGTGGGAGGCCTTCCAACGCTACGTCTTCCGGTACGCGGTCGCCACTCCAGAACCTTTCGGCCCCAGCGGCCATTTTATTACACATCTTTACGAAAATTAAGTATATTTTGCCTTGAAATGATTGAAGCTACTTTGACGTGGTGTTATATCAGTTTTGAATTCAAAGAAACGATTTCGTAATTCGAACGGAAACATTTTAGGGGTGTCTGAATCAAGTAATTTCCTTACGTCGCACCTACTTTCAATCTTGCCGACCCTCTGACCTCACAAGGTATTGTAACTTTTAACTGAACTTCAGCTATCAGCATCAGCTCCAGCTTCAACTCCTAAATGGTAGTCCTTATCAATATCAGCACCCCTGCCCGGTGTGGGCATCAAGCAGTGAAAAACGCTATTTAGAATTAAAAGAGAGTCATTTTGATTCTTGGTGGTCATCGGGGTTTTTATTTTAAGGTTGTCAAAAATCATCCAATGCCGACCATGGGCAGAGCGAAAGATAGTATCACTTTTACGGAATGAAAACTCACCCCGTTCATTCTTAGCCTACATATAGAAGCCGGACCTACCTTTCATTAAACGGGTTCATGGCCCCGGTAGACTTCGACCCTGCTGGAATCCAACAGTTTGCTGGCAGCTCCTCAATGCGCGCGAAGTTCCTTGTGTTTGATTACCTTAAATATGTGTGTATAATTTGATTTCTTATTGAAATATTGCATATATTAATGTGCTAATTATATAATTAATTTCATCGTTAATATCTATCTATCGTATTGTGATCATAAGCCCCTAAATTTATACAAGATGATAAAAAAAAAATCTTTAATATCTAGTATTATGGAATGCGTATATTGCAAATAGCTAAACGGAAGATAGATAGATTAAACTTTATTGTACACCAAAAAGTTACGTGACAACCTTAGGATGGATCGTAAGAAATAAAAATAATACAGGGGGTAGTCTGCGGTGTACTACTAACGACGGTGTGATATTTACGATTTACCAATATTTATGAATTCCATTTGGCAATAACCCGGCGAGCGCCACTTACTAAAATAAAATATTATATAAATGTGTGTAACAGAACTTTTGCCGACATAATTTTGTTTTTATATGCCCCTAAAATAAAAGTGAATGTCGCTATATATTCATAAAAATGGGAATATTCTGATTTTTTATTTAAGGCGAAATCCAGTCTGTACATGGTTTTGCTATAGTAGTAAAAAGTTCATAAAAATAAAAAGTTGTCGACTTATTCCTTGGGGACGTCGATAATTTTGATAAAGTCCTTGTTAAAATAACCAGAACGACTTTAAAATAAAAGTTATCAAAATAAGCTAAAAGGGCCACGAAGTAAAATGGCTAGTAGGACCTAACACAGCAGTAAGAGAAAAATGGCTAAAAACCGTGTAGTCAATCTTTAATGGTGATGCGGTTACCAACAAACAGTTTTAGTTTTTTTTTTAACCGACTTCGAAAAGAGGGAGGTTCTATGTTCGGCAGTATGTAATTTTTTTGGATACATGTTTACCCTCTTTAAATTTCAAATTATATTTCTAAAATCTGGCTACTAAATTAAGTAAATATATAAACGCTAAATATATGCATGAAGGGATACAATTTTCCCCAAATTGACGCAGACTCTGTTAAATTGGCCAATATAAATTGCCCGATACTGGGCAACGTTGCAGGCAATTGACCGTTGCGCATCATATTTGGTTTCCTAATGTGCCTGAACCCTAAAATATGATTGTGCGTTGCGATATCCACACTAATGAAAACACATGATTTTTTCTTCTGTAATCTATGTCAGGTATTAGTAAAATCGTTATACAGACACGATTATTTAACTACGCAGTGTAAACTGCGTAGTTAAATAAACCATTTAGTATTGATTTGAAATTTTAGGGTTTTAATTAAAATTTCTCTGATGTTAGAACTCTGATGAGATTCTGTAAATATCGTATGTGTGTACAATCAAATACTGCAGTACAATGTACCTATGTGATTGTGCTATTTAGTGAGTGTGAGTTGTTTTTAAGTTTACGTGATCGAAGCGTTTAGCGCGTTTGTCTCTCTGAAATCAGGATACCGAATGTCGAAACGAGTCGATCGCGTTAGCATAAAACATACTCACACTAGGCATCCTAATTGCTGACAACGAAAGACTACAAAATTAGTGAAGCCAACACTAATGTGTAAATAACCGGCGTAGGTACACATTGCAGTATTTATTTATATTATCATGGTTAATATCACACAATTTGGCATTAGATGCTGTTTAACATAATATTAGAACAGCTGTTTACAAAACTATATAGGATAGGTAATTTTCTGGTATCTGTGAATATTTTGGTACTCATCCAACTAAATTAATAAATGTGAAAGTTCAATCACGTAATAGCGGATGAACGCATTTGGTTGCAAGATTCCTAGAATAGAACAAAAGGTAACATCCTATTATTACGTGTGACTACTAAATTGATTTACTAAATGAAAGAGCTATGATCGGAGTTTGCTTGCGTGATCAAATCATCATCATCATCAGCCTTTTTAATGTTCCCACTGCAGGGACACAGGCCTCCTCTCTAAGAGAGGGAATGGGCCGTAATCAAATATATATATATATATATATATATATATATATTCATTATCATCATGTCAGCCGAGCGACGCCCACTGCTGGGCATAGGCATCCCCCAAGAATTTCTACAACGATCGGTCCTGTGCTGTCCGCATCCGACCTTCACCAGATCGTCGGTTCACTTTGTAGGGGGCCTGCCCACAGAACATCGTCCAGTACGCGGTCGCCATTCGAGAACCTTTCCACCCCAACGGCCATAGGTTCTCCGCGCTATGTGTCCCGCCCACTGCCACTTCAGCGATGCAATTCTTCGAGCGATGTCGGTTGTTTTTGTTCTCCTACGGATCTCATCATTCCTGATTCGATCAAGCAGAGAAATACCAAGCATCGCTCTCTACATTGCTCGCATTATATATATATATATATATATTATATATGCAAAATTCATTTGGTTTGAACGATGCCTTGTAGAGTATGGAAACAGGCAACGCCCCAAGTTATAAATCTTCCGCAATATTGCAAACTTCGTTTCCAAAACAAACGAAAATCTACGCGAACTTGATGAAAACAACATCTATAACAAATCAATTGCAACACAGTTTACTAACACATAAATTCCCATGTTCTTAATCATAAACCTTCCTCCGGGTCAATAATAGATAGTTTAGTTTACCCAGTGTTCTACAAAATAAGGGATGTGACGTCATGAAGCTATGAAATGAAACCACGAACGATCTTGCACCGGAACTTGCATATAATTAAAACAGTCGATGTCGGTCCGTTACATTTTGTCGATGGATGGAAATATTTCAAGTATTCAGGTCAGGGACGAGCCTTAAGATAGGCCTTCCCGACTCGCCTATCCTCTACGTCGAACATGGTTTAAAAGCATGTTGCTTTAATTTACACAATCCAAAGTGATGTTTGATGCAAAAGTAATGCGAAAAAAGAGAGAGAACACCTGAAAACTCTGTTGGCATTCGGTGATTCTACAATTTATGCGAATGTTTCACAAAACTTTTTCCAGGTAATACGTGTTTTTATTAAACCCTTAAGGTTTTTGAAAAGAAAATGACATCATTTAGAATCTCTATTAAATGCGCTAGTCTTCTATATAAGTACTTTTTTATCTATACTAATATTATAAAGCTGAAGAGTTTGTTTGTTTGTTTGTTTGTTTGTTTGAACGCGCTAATCTCAGGAACTACTGGTTCGAATTGAAAAATTCTTTTTGTGTTGAATAGATCATTTATCGAGGAAGGCTTTAGGCTATATAACATCACGCTGCGACTAATAGAAGCGAAGAAACAACGAAAAATGTGGAAAAAACGGGGAAGAATATTCATCTTTGAGGGCTTCCGTTGCGTGCGCTGCGAAAACGGTAGAAGATACCAAAAAAATATGTACGAAAGAATTATTCCTCTTAAAATGATCTAAAAAAATGTCCGCGACAGTATATGTCTATCTTTTAAGATTAACTCACTAGAACCGTTTTTATGGGAATCAAATTTGGCCGAAATTAATGCATTATTACCAATTATTTGTTAGAGTTGTATCAACATAGTAATATTAAACTTTATCCAAATAAATGTGTTGTTGATTAAAAGTATGTAATTGTGAACAAAATTGTCTGTGTAATCACTTATTTTCAACGAACATCTTAGAAGATATTACAATTTTAAAATACTCCGATATAAAATTCACACGCGCCGCATGATGTGCAAAATATGACGCTGCGCCTGGCCGGTGGGCGAGGAGAGGGGTTGCTTGCGGGCAGCGCGGAGGGGTTTTTTTATGGTAGGTTAAAGTCATCCAATGACGAATCCCGCTCTTGGGCGGAGCGGGAAACAGTGTCAGACTCTTACTGACTAAACAACCTACCCCGTTCCTCCCTTGCCTTATTCCTAGAGCCCCGGTATAACGCTTTCGCACCAACCCTCGGCTGCAGGAGGCTTCGACCCTGAAGAGCCCCAAAGTTTACTTTGAGCCCCAAGGTTTACGAGGCGCGCGGGAGCATTGCAGGCCGTCGACGACTTGGTCTCGGTTACCAGACAACCGGACGGCGAGCTACCCATTGCTCACCATCCGCAAGCCAGCGTCTACGGTGGCCGGATATCGGCGGGATCGCGGCGGCGACGGCTACGGCGAGGGCGCTTTTGCCCTTGCCTCCTCCTTTACGAGCATTACTGCTTCGCAGAAGGAGGCGACCGCTTGCCATTCTTCTTCGCTGCGGACCATGGCCTGAACCAAGGCCCGGCGCGAGAGGCCACCACGAGGACACGGCGATTCTCTTCTCAAGCGGGGCACACCTCCACCGTGTCCTCCGTGCTGGCCACACAGTGGCGACACCCGGGCGTGTCTTCCGCACGAATCCGGCGTAGGAATCTCCTGAACTTCCCATGTCCGGTGAGAACCTGCGTATGTCCTGCGTGATGTCTATCCAACCACGCCTCAAAGAGGGCACTTACCGCCGAGATTATGGCGTGCCCAAGTGGAGGGTGTAGCTCTATGAAGTACTTTTAGATAATTATGTTCTTTTAAAAACTAAATTGTCTAAATTAATAACAGAAAGTGACACGGGCAAAGTCGTGGGTAACAGCTATAATTTATAAGGCTGAGGTTGTTTGCAAAAATAAATATGATGCCCAAAAATAACTATTCCACGCGGACGAAGTCGCGGGCACAGCTAGTATTTTTAATATAGGAGTTAATTATGGAGAGTCAAAGTTCACGTGAAATAGCAGATTTTCAGAGGTCTTTGCTGGATTACTCTTACACAAATTTATGTTTTGATTTATATAGAAGCCTAGATAATATACATAAGATAGACATCTGTCTTCAGATATATTTTGGATACACAGATGTGTGAAGACAGATGTGTAATAGCATCATCACGTTTTTTTATTTTTATTTATTTATTATTTAAACAAAGAAATTACAGAACTGTTTAGGTAAACTAGCAACCAAAAAACCTAAAAAAATAAGGTTTAAACTTCTGCCATCATGAATCTATCTCAAATCGAAAAAAAATAGTAGGTAAGTATACAGTTTTATATACGTAAAATCGGTTGTGTGAAAAAGTATGTCGGGTTGTCCGCTCTTAATTTTTTTGTTGGTAATTTTCCTCGACGTTGTCTCGAACAGACGACGTACTGGTGTGTAATGGAACGTTTAAGTGAATGAGTTTTTAACTTAATATGATTAAGATTATGCGGACAATGTGTCTAATACGATATTACAACGGGTACGATGATATGAGTGGCATGAAGTAAACAGGTGGTGGAAAGGCGGATAAACGAGTCCCATTTTATTTTTGTTGCTATAATATTACGAACATTGACAGAGTGACGGTTGACAGGACTGAATAGGAGAAAAACCTTGTTAAACCAAACACAGATTTTTCATAATTATATTACAATTTATTTATATCGCACTAGTAGTCTACAATAATCAGTAATCACATTGTGTAATACTTTTAATAAGAGTAAGTAGGTATATATTTATAATATACTCTTTCAAGCTAATACTGAACGGATTGGGTCACCCTAATCATTAAGCATATAGAAAGACTATATAATGGAATATTGAAACTGGTATAGTGTATAGTATAGCTATAAATATTGACAATAGATATAGCTGTTACAATGCCACAATTGTCTCCATCTCAAGATATAACGTGAAGAATAGAAAGAGAGAAAAATATTTTATATGGCACACATCATCCACAAACAATATAGAAAAAAACGAGTAGACACTTACGATTATACAAAAGTATACCTATAACAGTAAGAAAACTAACAATAAGTATCTCACGGCTGCTGCGAAAGCAAATAAATTGATTTAGTTCAGCAAGAATGCCAGTAGTTGTCTGACGCTGGTTTTCAACTGAACCTTTTGCGAGTGCACAGATGAAAATTGGGTTAATTACCCAGGTTTAGAATAAGGTGTAGGATATATTTATATGGTAGAATAATAGTGATATCGGTGTATGTATATAATATGTGTAAAATAAATGCGCACGATAATTATTCAAATTATAGATTGTTTTAAGAACTCATTTAGATATTTACACAAGTTAAATAGAGTCTACAAAAGAGAAACCGAATAAAAAACCTTTCAGAAAGTGTAAAATTACTATTCTACATCACAGAAAACAGCTCCAATAAAAAAATTACACAACTATTTGCAAAATTACTACTCTTTGCCTAGTTATCTATAAAGTTATCTGCATATGAAAAGGCTTCAAAGAAGAATGGACCCTTCTGGCATTATCTACATAAACATATATATATAGATACTATAAGCCAAAATTTGTGTAGGCAGTATCGATCCCCACCACCTCCTATAAAAGCGAGCGCTCAGTTGTGTCAGGTTTCACTTGCTGCTTGGTCGTTGAGTGGAAAGGTGGTTGGCGTCGATACTGTAAGACTGTTCTTTTTGCTTATTTTTATTTTTGCTATAAATTGTGCTAATTTTGTGTTGGAGAATTAACGGTTGTTTTGTGTTGTTTACATTTTTGAATTATTTTTGATTATAGTGAAATTATTGTTAAATTAAGTTAATTTGTAATAAAAACTAGTTAAGTTCATTGTGATCCGTCTTTTTTTTTAATATTTAACACTTCTGGTTGCTAAAATCAGAAGTGGGATAGGATTTCGCTCACAAATAGCCTTGTAAAAAAAAAAAAAAAAAAACAACCGTTAATTTTCATAATTATGCCACGTGCTTCTCGTGAACGTTTGGTGGAAACACCGCCTCGCACTGAGGTGAATCGTAGTCGTTGCAGTGAGTCTTCGCAACGCGATAGGCACCGTTCGCGGTCACATGGTGATAGATCTCGCGTTCGGTCGGGCCGTAGTAGAACTCGTTCACGATCTCATGGTAGTGAAAACCGCTTGCGTGCGCAACGTAATAAAACGCGTTCTCGTTCACAATCTCGTGGTGGTGAAAAGCGCTCGCGTGCGCAACGTGATAAAACGCGTTCTCGTTCACGTTCGCGCCATAATGAGACTCATCGTGACCGTTCGCGGACTCGAGGTGCTTCCCGTTCGCGTGATAGGTCTAGGTTACGTTCCGTTTATTCGCGTCGCCGTCGGAGTAAATCACGATCCTACCCTCAGGAGTGTACAGTGAAAGATACCTTAAGTGCAATTATGTCGCGACTAACCGCTATAGAGGAAAATAGTGCCAGTGGTTCGCATATTCCGTCTACCCGTCGTGGCAGCACACCTCCTTTAGATAAAAACAATAGTTCTACAACGCGAACACTTGCTGATGCTATCGGTTTGCTAGTGAATAGTAAGCGCAGTAACAGTTATTACGTGTCAAATTTCGACCCGGCTATAAATAATTTTGAGGTGTGGTGCAACGAGGTGGAAAGGGCTAGGCTAGCAAACCGTTGGGATGATTTCGAGTGTTTCTCTCGCGTAGCTCATTGCTTGAGGGGCGATGCAAAAGTCTGGTTAAATGAGTGGAGCACGAATGATCGTTCGTGGTCCAACTTTGTGAAGGAATTTAAATCCCTGTGTCCTCAAAAGATCAACTATGCTCAGATTCTTCATGAAGTCATAAATACCACTTCCGAAAGATTCCTAACATATGCTGAATACGCACGTCGTTCGTTGCTGCGCTTACGTGTGATCAAAGGTTTGAGTGAGGAACTCATGGTTCAAATAGTGATACATGGTATTAGTGATGTGCAGGTACGCGCAGCAGCGACCAACGCTGATTTAACAATTGAAAACCTTATTTCATTCCTTTCCACCTATGTTAAGCCCGCTCGTAGATCTGATAATAATCGTAACCCGGACAAATCGGTTCCGTCTAGCTCTAGTATGACCAAAAAGCGCCACTCAAATGGATCGGGTCGGGCTAATAACAAATGTTTTACTTGCGGTCAGACTGGTCATCTTAAACATCTATGTCCCAACAAACGTAATTTTTCGGATAAGCACAATGGACGCGACACGCTCGACAGGCGCGACAAGCGCGATGACAGTTCCAAATCCGTTTGTTCTTTTTGCAAGAAGTTAGGGCACAAGGAAAGCGATTGCTTTACTAAAGCTCGTTCCGAAGCTCAAAATAGCAGCAACAATAACAATCAGCGTAAGGTTAACCTGTGTAGTGAGCTTTCTAGGGCGAGTGATAACAATGACATATGTACAGCTGTGATCCAAGGTATACCAGTTGACGTTCTTATAGATAGTGGTGCGCTCAATGTGTCGTTGATATCATCCGCAGTGGTGAATCACTTCTCCGGTTCTCGAAAACCAATTAACTGCGCTCTCAAAGGAATAGGAGATAGGGGGTTTGTAGCTCGCGAGTACATTACTCTTACGGTCGAATTTAGTGAGATCGCACTTGAGGTCGACTTTGTTATTGTACCCGCGTTGTACATGAATACTCCGATCATAGTTGGGACTGATGTGCTTAATCGTGATGGCGTTACGTTCATTCGCACGAAACATGGACAGCATTTGACCCGTACACCTGACAAGGTTTTAAAAGTAAATGCGGTGACGAAGTGCGAAGTCGACAAAGTAAATACGCCTCTTAAAGGTGCAGAGCTTGCAAAGCTGATGACTGTTCTTGGAGAGTTCTCATCATTTTTAATATCCGGTACAGCTACCACTACCGTAAATACTGGTAAAATGCACATCAGCTTGACAAGTGAAGTGCCCGTAGCATATCACCCGTATCGTTTATCATATCAAGAGAAACTTAAAGTCCGGGAGATTTGTCAGGATTTATTAGACAAAGAGATCATTAGGGAATCGAACTCAGAGTACGCAAGCCCGATCATTTTGGTCAAGAAAAAGGACGGTTCGGATAGAATGTGCGTAGATTTCCGTGCGCTAAACCGTATCACTGTCAAGGATAGGTATCCCCTACCTTTAATTGACGACCAGATTGATCGGCTTGGGGGTTCAAAGCTGTTCACATCTCTCGATATGGCCTCAGGTTTCCACCAAATACCCATTGATGAAAGCTCCATCCATAAAACGGGTTTTGTAACTCCTGAGGCTCATTACGAGTATTTAAAAATGCCGTATGGTTTGTGTAACTCACCAACTGTATATCAACGAATCATCAATAACACTTTACGTAAATTCATAGAATCCGGCAGCGTACTTGTTTATATTGATGACGTATTAATTATAAGTATGTCGATCGATGAAGGTATCTCTTTGTTACGCGATGTTTTAAAGACTTTGACTCAGGCCGGCTTCTCTATTAATTTACGTAAGTGTTCGTTTCTGACCACTGAAATTGAGTACCTAGGCCGCGTTATCAGTCATGGTCAGGTTAGGCCGAGCCCCCATAAGGTTGAAGCGTTACTCAAAGCGCCTATTCCCTCTAATGTGAAGCAAGTACGCCAGTTTTTAGGTCTTGCCGGATATTTTCGACGGTATACCAAAGGCTACGCGACGAAGACCGCATGTATCTCGCGTCTCACAAAGAAAGACGTAAAATTTGAATGGGGACCTGATCAAGACCAGGTCCGCAAAGATATCATTGAGTGTCTTACTAGCGAGCCTATACTTGCGATCTTCGACCCGAGCCTTCCTACCGAACTGCACACTGACGCCAGTAGTGCGGGTTACGGTGCTGTACTAATGCAGGTTCACGCTGACGGCAGCAAACGAGTAGTCTCATATTTTAGCCGAGTAACTCAGGGCGCGGAAGCAAGATACCATTCGTACGAATTAGAAACGCTGGCGGTCGTCAAGGCGCTGCAAAATTTTCGTCACTATTTGATCGGTGTAGATTTTAAGATCATTACCGATTGCAACGCTTTGAAGGCCACCGAGCGCAAAAAGGACCTTCTTCCACGGGTTGCACGCTGGTGGATTTATTTACAAGATTTCAATTTTGAGATCGAATACCGTAAAGGCGTCATGATGGGTCACGCAGACTATTTAAGTAGAAATCCTCCAACGTCACGTGTCAATAATATAGAGAGACCGCTTAACTGGGCACAGATGGCTCAGTCAGCTGATACTGAGACAATGGACCTCATCCAGAAACTTAGGGAAGGACGTTTAGATTCACGACGCTACGTATGTCAAAATGACGTACTTTATTATCGATACTCACCAGTGGGAGAAGAGTCACGCTTGTTATGTTACATCCCTAAGGGCCACAGACTAAGCCTGTTGCGTGTCTTCCACGATGAGCACGAGCACATCGGTGCTGATAAGACTTATGACCTTATCCTAAAGTATTTCTGGTTTCCCGGCCTAAAACAATTTGTTAAGAAGTATACGTCCCACTGCTTAATCTGTATTTCTAAGAAACGTGTTCCGAGAGCCCCACATCAGCCCATTACATCATGGGAAAAGTCCGATGTCCCGTTTAACACAATTCACGTTGACGTATTGGGTCCTTTACCAGAGTCTAATGGATATAAGTTTGTTCTCATTCTAGTAGATTCCTTCACTAAATATTGCTTACTCTACCCAATATATAGACAGGATACGAATGAATTGAAACGTGTTTTCTACAATGCAATATCTTTATTCGGAACCCCTAAGCTCATAGTTTGCGACCGTGGTCGTATGTTTGAAGCGTCAGCTTTTACTAGTTGGGTATCTGAGATGGGTAGTGCTATTCATTATATAACGCCCGAAATGCACCATTCTAATGGGCAAGCCGAACGTTATGTTAGGACTGTTTTGAATTTATTACGTGTAGAAAGTAATAATAAGAAGTCTACTTGGTCTGATGCGTTATGTAAAATACAATTAGTGTTAAATATAACAAAGCAAAAATCCACACAATACTCGGCTTTATATTTGTTAATTGGTACCAATGCGACCACTCCTGTGATCCGTGCACTGATCCGTGATGTTGCTGTCGAAGACCCCAGCCGCAATCTAGAAGCTGTGCGAGAACTCAATAGGAGCCTCGCCAAGGCATCGCTCGATAAAAATCGCAACAACCAAGATGCACGGGTAAATCGCCAAAGACACCCGCCAAGAAAGTTCCAGGTTGACGATCAAGTTTTCGTCATAAAATACTCGCAATCTGTGGGAAAACTCGATCCCGGCATGAGAGGCCCGTATAGGGTTATAAAGGTTCTTCCAAGTGACCGTTATGAACTAAAGTTACTGAGCGGAGCCAGGGGCAAAACAACCCAAGCCGCTGCTCAATATATGATACCCTGGAAAGGCGAGTGGTGTCCTGAGAGCTGTGCTGCTTTCTTTGAAAGTAAGTTTTGATAAGAGATTTTCTAAACAGTGTTTCTGAATTACAGTTCTGGCATGATTGAAGTGTGTGCTCGATCGAGGATGTGAGGCGGTGTGCCTTGCCGGTTGAGGACGTGCTGCCTAAGTGTCAGCAAGCTCAAGATGTCATGGAAGGCAGGGCACTCTGAGTGTCAGGTTGCAGCAGAAGCGTATCCCGGTGGCGGAATGGGCGCTATTGCAACTCAGGCGCTGTCCTGGCAGGCATAGTCCTGGTTCACGTATTACCGTGGTTTGGGCACTGTCCCGGTTCAGGCGCTGTCCTGGCAGGCATAGTCCTGGTTCACGTTTTTTAACGTGGGAACTTGCAAGTTCAAAGTATGAGTCTGAGAGAGACTTTTGTAAGATGATGTATGCCTATTTCTGATAGAGAAGTGATTTTATCTCCGGTGTGAGTGCTTACTTTCTGTGTGAGGGCCTTGTTTGCGTGAAGTATGGCAGAACAGGCAACGCTTTATGTTGTCGAAGTTTACTAATATTCGGTTTCTTACACAGATTGCGATGATGACGACTTTGCCGATGCCAGTGGACCCTCAGGTACAGCTTCTGCGGGTCCTGCTAACGCTTCTGTGAATCCTACGGACGAGGATGGGGAACGAAGATCCTCCAGTCCTCCAGAAGACGTCTCCGGTGCATCCGAGGACGGTGCACGGTCAGGAGAGGCCGTATAAGCCAAAATTTGTGTAGGCAGTATCGATCCCCACCACCTCCTATAAAAGCGAGCGCTCAGTTGTGTCAGGTTTCACTTGCTGCTTGGTCGTTGAGTGGAAAGGTGGTTGGCGTCGATACTGTAAGACTGTTCTTTTTGCTTATTTTTATTTTTGCTATAAATTGTGCTAATTTTGTGTTGGAGAATTAACGGTTGTTTTGTGTTGTTTACATTTTTGAATTATTTTTGATTATAGTGAAATTATTGTTAAATTAAGTTAATTTGTAATAAAAACTAGTTAAGTTCATTGTGATCCGTCTTTTTTTTTAATATTTAACACTTCTGGTTGCTAAAAATACATATTACGGTATGGTGTTATAGCAGTCCCTTCGTAACAAAAAACATGCAAACTGCGGGCCGCGGTTCGCGTCATATTGCAATAAAGGGCTTTGTAAAAAGTTTGAGTATCGGCGAGTCTTTGTTTGATCTAAATTGTGATATGATAAAGATGAGAATATTGCTAAAAAAACTGAAATTGTTATTGAAAATAGTTTTGTGACAATTTGTTTATTTACTTTATTGTACACCAAGAAACTTTTTGATACATTAGGCGGAATTATCGCATTCTGCAATTTCTTCCAGGCAACCAGGGATAGAAAGAGGTTGCCTGGACAAAAAGTGAAGTTTTAGGTACTTGGTGCGTAGTAGCGATGATCATTGTAAAGCCCGTTGCATACGAGTACGTGACGGGTTTTTTTCACGTACGGGACGGGACGGAACGGGAAATTTTGGAAATATCGTTTCATACAAAATGTATATGGAAGCGCATATGTCATGGGAACACGGACGGGACGGGAACGTGGCTCTGACGGGGCGGTCTTGATCGAGGCAATCACGTCCCGTTCCCGTTCACGTCCCGTCCGAGGTATGTATTAGGGATGATTCTCATTAGAGCGGGCCGTGCCAGGGCCGGGGCGCTGGACGAGCCGGGGCCCGTCCGTGCTATGCAATTTATTTTCGGACGCAGCACGAAAAATGTACTGATTACGATGGGACGTGGAGGGAACGGGGCGGGACCATGCAACAAACGTGGTATTGAAGTGCGTCGAGCGGGCCCGGACGGGACACGGATAATGCACTGTGTAATATAAATTGATTCATACAAAATATATGAAACAGATTAAGACCGTGCCCCGTCCAGGCCCCGTCCGGGCCCCGCCCCGGGCACAGCACGTTCTAATGAGAATCATCCCTTAGGCCTGAAACTGCGTTAAGCGGGCGCCCGCGACGGGCAACCGTCGCGTGTCTACGCGCGTGGACACGCGGGTGGGCTCCGTGGCTACGCGACGGTCCCCGTTGCGGAGACCGATTTACGCAGTGTCGCTAGTTCAATTTTAACGGTGTGCTTGTATAGTCGTGTCGATGGAGAACTTAATATATTATTACGTAGCAAAACGACGACTAGCAAAAAAAAAAACGACAACCAGTAAGCCCATTTATTGAATCTAGGTTGTTGTGCGGGGAATTTGTTGTAAAGTTCAGTAAATTAAAAGAAAATGATAACTCATTTTACAAATATTTTACAGTTTCGGTATAGGTCTGATATGCCGCTGATATTCAGATAATTTTCGTTCTGCAGAAAAGAGCTATTCGTTTTATTTATAAATTAAGTCCCAGACACTCTCTTAAAGATAAATTTAAAGAGATTAATATAATGACTGTACCTTCTCAGTATATTTACGAAAATATCTTGTATGCCCATAAAAATAAAAACACGTTTAAGAAATATAGTGATATTCATGATTTTAATACTAGGAATAAACATAAATTTGTGGCGCCTGCTACCAGGCTCAAAAAAATAGGGGAATCATTCAAATGTCAGTGTATACATTATTATAATAAGCTTCCTAATCATATTCAGGAACTAAGCCTTAATAAATTCAAATCATTTGTAAAACGGAAACTTTTGCTAAAGGCTTTTTACAATGTAAAAGACTATCTTGAGGACAAAAAGGCTTGGGATTGACCTGCTCCAGTATGTTCTACAATTGTTCTCTTCTGATTTTTTATATTTCAATTGTGCTTTTGTACTTATATTGTTTACAATTTGACCTTCATATTTGTTTTTATTTTACAATATGTATTTATTAATTTTTTTTTTTTTAATTTATATTTGACCAAAATATTTACTTTGTTAAATATTACAATTTTCTACACTTCTGTATTTTATTGTGAATATGAGGACTATGTGGAATATTTTTTTTTTCCGTATGTTCAATTATTTTGACGCATGTCTGGCAGTTTGAGTATTTCTGCGGCCTACCCAAATGTCCCTTCTTTGGCATTGATCGTCAAATCGTTGAGCTCCTTAGTTTTCCTAAGTTGAGCTATACGAATACTGACAAATGCTTGCACTGACTGGACAGGTCCACTCAAATCTGTATGGTTCTTTCCTCAAAAGACCATCTCAGACGCTAATCTGCATTGTTCTCATAAGATTTGACTATTACTGTATGGACTTTAAAAGAGACTTTGACCCCTGAGTTTGTTTCGGTGTTTCTTCTCAGGGTAGTCAGCTAGGAAACACCGGACTCATCTAGTTTAAACTGACATAAAAAACAAAAATGACGTGTAAAAGTGTTGTGAAAAACCTATTTACAAAAATAAATATCATTTATCATTTATCATTTATCATTTGTCTACGGCGAATCATTTTTGAACCGCGCGTGCCCCGCGACGGGTTCTGTCGCACGGAATTGGACCCCGTTGCGTGGGTGCGGGGCGCGCCTCCCTGTGACGGACACCCGCGCTGGTCCCCGCGACGGAGCATTTTTGTATGAAACCGCGCGGGTGCCCGCTTAACGCAGTTTCAGGCCTTATCCCGTCACGTACCTATGCAGCGGTCTTAAGAACTAATACATTACATTCTGTCATTTTGAACGATGTGAACTTGGCTACGAATTTTGTTGACAAGATGGCATTTTTATACATTTGATTAGTTTCCACTAGCGTTAACAATTGTAGATTATCAACTTCGCTAAGACTGCTGGAAGAAGAAAGCGAAGGCTCGTAAAACATAGAAGGATTGGAGGGTGGCCTTTGCTCAGGAGTGGGACAGGAAAGGTAACAAAAACTTATGTACATAAATAATTTGTAGGGATATTATAAATATTTGGTACATTTTTCGATTCACGCGCTTAGCAACTGACTTTATAAGTTCTCATATATTCCAAGTATTTTCTCTCCCACAAGCCTAATTAATAAAAAAATCTTTACTTTAATAACGTGTCTAAAAAATAAAGAATGTTCGTAATTAGTGTCTAGGTCGGACTCTGGCCGTGATGTAAAAACGTGGAGCTGTGGTTGTGTTTAACGAAGTTTGAACGTTTTTTCTTTGACCACTTACTTGATGAACTCTTCAGGTTTTTATAACTGTTTGTGTAGAAGGGATGACACTTTTGTTTGAGAACTTAAACCCGTCTTTTGTTCAGAGGATAAAAGGCATACAAACATGGTATTTGTAATATGTGGGACTAGCTTTCTACCAGCGGTTTCACCCGCCAGTAAGTAGGTTTTTCCACACATACACACCTTTGACCCCAGTTTGATCCCCCAAGGGGTGAATTTTTAGGAAATCCTTTCTTAGTGCTAGCTTACATCATAAAATGAAGCCTTGTGCAAAATTTCACGCTTATAGTCCAAGTTGTTTTGGCCGTGAGTTGATGTCAGTCAGTCAGTTTCTCCGTTTATAATATAGATAGATAGACTAATAAAACCAAAACCGTACGTAAGTTTTATTCAAATTTTCCCATTAAGTTGAGAAAGCGTAACTAATGAACAAACAAACTCAAAGTCACATTTTTATAAAACAAGCTTCTTTCAGCGTGTTTGAACGTACATAAAAATGAACTGTGATCAGTTCATTTTTTGTAAAAGTACAAAAAAATGAACTGATCCTCAGTTCAGTTTTTTCAGAGCTTACAAATTGACATAGGGCGGCGGCAGCCATCCCCATGACACGACCCACTGACACTTGACACACGATAGAAGTCGCTGATTTTCATTTGTTGGAATGTCAACGGCCGTCGACGCGTCAACAGCTACCGTCGACGTTTCGACGGCAGCGTTACCTCTGCCGGCGGCAACATTGTTGTGTGTGAGGTCTTATATTATTTGAAAGTCTTCAAAAGTGAGAGTGGCCAACTCAAGGTACATTTTCATACAACCACCCTAGCGTGGTTATGTTAGTACGCATATTTCTTCAGGTATTTTGAATACACAGATATTTTGTGGATATTATCTAGGCTTCTATAGAAATCAAAACATAAATTGGTAGAAAGCTAATTCAGTAAAGGCGACTGAAAATCTGAAATTTCTTGTATAATTTGGCCTGCCATAATGTGCTCATATATAAAAAAAAACGTGAAGAAACCGGCTTGTCCTAGAACCAAAAATTCGAAGACATGTAACATCCACCAATCGGCACTGGGCCCGCGTGGTGGGTTATGGCCCATTCCCTCTCCTGGAGAGGAGTGTGCCTGTGTCCCAGCAGTGGGAACGTTTAAAAAAAAAGGCTGATGATGATGATATAAAAAAATACTTCTATAGAAGCCTTGCGCATTTAATCGAGATTCCAAATGATGACTATTTATCTCGAAAACTTTTAAGGGGTTTAAAAAAACCACGTATTAGAACATGTTTTGTGAAATTTTTGATTCCAACTTCAGAAATGATAAATGATGATGATAAATGATATTTATTTTTGTAAATAGGTTTTTCACAACACTTTTACACGTCATTTTTGTTTTTTTTTTTTTGTCAGTTTAAACTAGATGAGTCCGGTGTTTCCTAGCTGACTACCCTGAGAAGAAACACCGAAACAAACTCAGGGGTCTAAGTCTCTTTTAAAGTCCATACAGCAAACATGTAATCGTCAAATCATATGAGAACGATGCAGATTAGTGTCTGAGATGGTCTTTTGAGGAAAGAACCATACAGATTTGAGTGGGCCTGTCCAGTCAGTGCAAGCAATTTGTCAGTATTCGTATAGCTCAACTTAGGAAAACTAAGGAGCTCAACGATTTGACGATCAATACCAAAGAAGGGACATTTGGGTAGGCCGCAAAATACTCAAACTGCCAGACATGCGTCAAAATAATTCAACATACAAAAAAAGAAATATTCCACATAGTCATCATATTCTTAGAATCTAAAACAACATAAAGTTTCTTTACAACGTATCAATTTGAATTCAAGTATCATGTGGGGCTAAACTTTGTTTGTCAAAAGAGATCCATCATTAGATGATTTTTCCCACCAAGAAAAATGGACCACAAACCACTACACCACCAAGCCAACAAAACTCACGGGTATAAAATAAATGACATAAACTGCCGTACAGACACTAAAACGCAGTAAAAAAGCGTATTTTACAATACTTTTACCGCGTTTTAGTATCTGCACAGCAGTAAATGAAACATTTAATTGGTAGGAGTTTGTAGTAAAATATCACGATTAGAACTAATGGTAATATCATATTCCACAAACTTCCTGAAACTTATACTTGAACTATATTTCAGACGGAGGAAACAGTTTCCACGTAATATTAATTTGTTTCCTTTGCTACGTTTCCTGTTTCTGTGGAAACATGGCTTCTATACCTTAATTGAAATCGGAAGGACTGATATTTATTAATTTGACATTAAATGAAATGTATTTCGTTGTAGTGCTATTTAGTATTTTAATTATTGTATGTACAAGTTTTTTTTTGAGTTGGAAAAATATCTAAGGACTTTTTAAGCTCTCCTTTCACTCCATGAAAGGACATGTCAGACTTTTGCTGACTAAAACTCATCTGCCTAGCCAATTTACAATAATTTTAGCCTCACCCCTAATTCCTTTGACCTGATGTCATCTTAACCTTTCGAATACCGTAATTAAAGACATAATAGAAATACAATAGGTGCTCAAGAGTTTTACTTACAGTTATGTGGTCAGAGCAAAGAATTTGAATGCGTGGTCAATTCCAAGCGTTCGACGTTAACGAAACGATCGTAGCTTGACTTGGCTTTAGCCATCACTAACCCTTTATGTTCCGGAATGACGGTATGTCTTTTAAAAAGTCCCATATTGTTTGTAAAAGCTGCTTGTCAGTCAAAAACCTTTTTGCAGGGTCACAATTTTACGAACATTTAAAACTTGTATAAAGTTAACATAATTAAGGACGGTTGCGGGTGAGCCGGGTACGATATACTTATTAAAGATAAGGTTCTACTTTATTAAATACTGTTAATTATTAAAGCAAGAACAAGCTTGTTGCTATGTAATAACATAGGTCGATCTCTGGGCAAGCTATAATTATGGCGGTAAGGGCACTTTCAATTTAGACGTTTCATGTTGGACCGTACGTTAACCGTTCCGCAGCCGGACGATTGCAATCCCACGACAAGCGCCTAAATTTTAAACGTGTTTGGCTGTCGTGCTTATGTATGCCAGTGATGCGCTATTCAACACCGAATTGAATTAACTTTATCTATCTACTCTAACATATTTGGGAAAAGGCGGAAACAATTTCAAACTCTAACTGGAGTTTTTCTTCTTCTTGAGTCCATGAATTCTAAGATGTTGAGTCCAGTAGGTTGTGCAGAGATATGAACACTTTGGGCACTCTAATAACTGTTTGAAAGGTATGCGGAACAGAGAGTAAAGTCTTACATACCTCCGTTGAAAAGGGAGGATCCTACGACCAGAGAGGTGAACTACTGCCCGATAGTTGATTTCGGGTGTCGTAAGTAAAAATTTATTTATACGATCAAATCGCAGGTTTCCTGTAGTTCTTATGTGTCACTGTAGATGGCACTACGTCTGTGCTTTTGTCTATTTAGGAGCACCGTACTCATACTGCGTGTCGGAGGGATCTGCAATCTCCCATTTTACCAAGTCGTGTTTGCAATGGCCTCCTCGGGAAAACAGGCGATTGATCGTTTTCCACATAGAAGTTTATACTTAATGGACCAAGAAGCAGGCCCAAGCACATTTTTTGAGTATGTAAAACTACGCAACAGAAGAATATTACTGTCCCGGGACCATATACCCAAGTGATGTTCTATCGTTTCGCAAAAATTATGTAGGTACGGCCTTATCAGCTAACGTATGAATATTAGATGGGATACAAATATGAATAGAAAGGAGTCTCATTACTACCGTTCTGTGATCATAAAATAATGTTAATGCGATTACATTTCCTCTGATTAATACCTGTTAATTACCTGATATTACAGTAAGTTATAATACAGGACCCGCATGCTGAATTATGGAGAAAGTTATCGCACCTGGAAGGTAAAAAGCAATTTAAAGAACATAAGTGGCATTTAATCAGCAAATCTCTGACATTTCTCTTGCTTCACCAAATATAATGTGAATTGCTGTCCAATCTCTCTTATAAAGAAAAGGCCTAAGGTATAAAATGGTAAATCTAATTGTGTATTTATATATATACAGATATTTGTATTATACCAACTGGGGATTTCAGGGACATCGAGTTGCCCCGCTTGGGCAGAGCACCTTTGTGTACTAGCCACCTTGATGTCTTCGTCAGAGTGATAGAAACCAGCGATCTCTCACGCCAGGTCCTGTTACAGGCCATGGTCCAAAGCGAAGAGGAATGGCAGGTTTCCTTCTACGAAGCAGTGATACTTATAAAAGGAGGCTCAGCCACGGATCCCGATCCAGTTTTCCAGTCACCGTGGGCTTAGGCTTGCGGACGGCGAGCTACCCGAGCTTCACCGCATCGAGCTCAAACCGTCGACGGCGCGTAGTATACTATATGCGGTTCAGAATCGTCAGCAAACCGTAGGGCCTATCAAGATCGAAGCCTACTGGGACCATGGATTGTGCAAAAGTATACCCCGGGGCCCTGGAAGAAATTCAAAGAAGGAACATTAACGGCTTTCCACTCTCGCTCTGCCCAAGGGTGGTAGTTTATATTGGATGTTTAACTATTTTTTTTTTATAAATAAATAAAGGACACTAATTCATAAAGTATCTATCAAAATATAGGAGTCAATTGTAAGTTCCAAAACATTTGCGGTGTAAAAAGAAAGCGTTATAGCCAATATTGTATTTATCAAAATTAGTCCAGCTGTCATCTATCATTCCAAAACTGACTAAAATCTAGGTTATTGGTGTTGTTCGTAAATTGCTTACAATCTGTCATTACTGATGCATTATGCAGTATTTAGATCAACGACTGCCACGTGGCTTGGTTATCGGATAAACACGTGTTTTCCATTATGATTGGGTCTATATCGGGTGGACGGTTATATTTAGTGACAGTTTTGATGGATTGGCTTTGCTCGCATTGCCTCGTTTATACAATAGTCCCTAGTGGTACTTCTCTATAGTCATTGGATTATTCGAAAGTCATGCCACGGTCCTGGAATGCAAAGAGCAACTGACTTTAGTTGCTCTGCATGGGTTTTTTTATGGTGGGAAAAATCATCGAAACACGAATCCCGTCCTTGGGCGGAGCGGGAGACAGAGTCAGACTACTACTCACTAAACGATCCACCGTTCCTTCTTGCCTTTCGCATTAACCTTTGGCCCCAGAAGGCTTCCACCCTGCACTGCCCCTACAGTTACTGACAACTTCTTGAGGCGCGCAGATGCTCTTCACGGGTGTGTTTTCCTTAGCAAATCTGACATTCCCCTTCATTTTACACAGGGCGGGGAAGAGCTATTTAATAACCCACATTAAACTTAGCGATACTGCTAAAGATGAAGTATCAGTTTCGATTTCATCAAAACAATGGTAATTTGGTTTTCCTATCGAATCAGACCTGGTTCTACTAAACGCATAAGTGCTGATAGTAAGATGGTTTTCTATAACATGGAACTTAAAGATAACTGACGTTTTGTCGATGTATTTTGAGAATATAGGCATGAGATTTTTATGTTTAGATATATCACAAATAGTATCTAGTATGCACTTAGCCATTCTGTTGTATAGATAGGACAGATGGAACTTTAAAGATCTTTAGAATCTCTCGTTATGTAGTGTGTCGTTGTTTCCTAACAATGTTTTAATTCATTAAATGTGTACTACAGAATGTTAGGTTTTTGTGGAAATGAAATATTCGACAACTGAATGTATTGCGGGTTTATTTGCGACTGGGCGCAGCCACGTAGTTGTTACACACGCACACGTTTATAATATGCCTAGTAGGCACTTTGTGTCCCTAGAAATAATTAAAATAGGTCACTCAGAAAATTTTCATCGTACCTACCTATATTTGTGGAACTAAAATAAATATAAAAAAAATAGTATTTCAAGGATGAGAACCAAGTTTCAAGAATCAAAGTAAAACTACAATATGATTTACACATGCGTGTGGTTTGATTTTTGTGTCACGGGAACTGAGTCATACAGTTCTAAGAACTGCAAGATCAAAGCCAATGTTCCTAATGTAACAAAATGTTAGTAAATGGGTCACACTATAAGATTTATTGTTTTGAAATCAATTTTGAATTAGATTAAATGCAGTTTTTATTTGTACTACTCTTGTTTGTAATGTAAACTTTCAATTTATAATTATTAGAATAGTGACTTTGTTTAGTTCAAGTGAAAGGTCATATATTTATTTAATGTAAGTAAGACTAGACTGATGATTGAAATATCATTCACGGTGGTCAATTTCTAAGACCGGCTTTTCGGTCTCAGACCGGACGTTTCACATCAGGCGCAAAATCAATGACTTTTCATGCTTTCCAAGGCATGTAAAATAAAGAGATTTTAGATTTACTGACACCAATTTTAGATTTACTGAATAATATCTAATGAAGAAATTAATGCAATTTTTTGGTAAACCATAATCGTACCCTAAGCTGAGGGTTGGTGTCAAAGCGTTACACCGGAGCTCTGGGAATAAGGCAAGGAAGGTACGGGGTAGGTTCTTTAGTCAGTAAGAGTCTGACACTGTTTTCCGCTCCGCCCAAGAGTGGGATTCGTCATTCAATTATTTTTAGCTACCAAAAAAAAACAACGCTCAGCTGTCGCACCTGTCACCAAGTGATCAAAGAGACTATCAAATACTAGTACAATGACATAAATACATATAAGACTACATAGCAATTTAAGTCGAAGCCAGACAAAAAGTAGTTTCATCAAAATCAGTTTAGTAGTTTATTCGTGAAAAGGTAACAAACAGACAAACTTACTTTCATATTTATAATATTAAGTATGGATTACAGAGGTACTTTTGCATACAACGCCAAACAACAACTAAATCTCTTCAACCATAGGCTCAGGACTCATAAATACTAAACCAGATTAAATTATTTGGCCAAAGTTTAGCGGTAAACATTAGTTACACATGCTAAATCCAAAGCGTTAAGCGTGGGTTCACCACAATAGTAGATAGAGCACTAAATTTACGGAGGGACTTTTGAATGCAAATTAGTCTTAAATGCTCTCCGTGGTGACCCTAGTAAGTTTGATCCTGTTATTGGTGGTTACTGTAGTAATATTTTGGTGAAATATTCTGCATGTAGTTATGGAACGTTGAGCTTGTAATCCTTCTAGGGTTTGCCGAGTAAGGCTTTTGTTTACTCTGCTTGTCAACTATTTACATACCTTTAGGCCTTGGTTGAGGCTATGGTCCGGAGCGGAGGCGTGGCAGGCAATCACCTAATTTTGCGAAGCAGTAATGCTAGCAAAGGAGGAGATCGACCGCATATGGCAACATGGCATGGTGAAATATGTCGTTATATTTTAAATGTTCTTAATTATAATTATATATGATATTTGTCATAGTATTTATTATTAGAATTATACGTGTATTATTATCTATTTGTCGCTTAAGTTAATGATACTACATTGCATCTAATATATCTGTTAATTATTTATTGAGCACATATAGATATGTGCTCAATTAATAATTGTGTAGACCTCAGTGTTTGCGTTTTTACAAGCTTTTATTTACTTTCACCTGTCCCGTTGTCTGTCGTTCTGTAATCAAATCTTGCAACTTAAATTTGATCCACTTCCCGGTTTCCGATTGAGCTGAAATTTGGTATACACGTTTAGTTCGGATGACAATGCAATATTATGATGACATGGAGCTGATCTGATGATGGAATCGCGAGGTAGCCATAGGAACTCTGTAATTAAACGGCACAGCCACGTCGAGTTTGGGCTCGTGTGAATCGTCTTGACGAGTTTTATTTATATAAGTATAGACCACCGCTATAAAAGCTTGTTATGAAAAAAAATTTTTTCATTGAAAACTTGTTATTTACAAGCTTTTTTTTAGTTTCACCTGTCCCGTTGTCTGTCGTTCTGTAATCAAATCTTGCAACTTAAATTTGATCCACTTCCCGGTTTCCGATTGAGCTGAAATTTTGCATGCCGGTGTAAATCGCATGACAATGCAATATTATGATGACATGGAGCTGATCTGATGATGGAATCACGAGGTAGCCATAGGAACTCTGTAATTAAACGGCACAACCACGTCGAGTTTGGACTCGTGTGAATCGTCTTGACGAGTTTTAATTATAGACCGCTGCTATAAAAGCTTGTTATGAAAAAAAAAATATTTTCATTAAAAACTTGTTTTAACCCAAAGGTTGATTTTTAGAGAATGCCTAGATGCATTAAGTCCGTCTATGTACCACTACTGGATAAGAAGTTTAAATAAATAAATATAACATGTAACTGGAATAATACATGCCTTTATTGTACCTCAATTAGAAAATTAAGATACATAATTATATTTATAAACATTAAAATTAAATATATTCCATTGGTATCGGTAATATGCAACACGAACCGTGTCCGGAAGTATCATTTTCTGGATCAAACGATCTAAAGAGAGCCTCATAAAGTGTTAAGGGAGGTTGGTTGACACTATAGTATGATCGCTAGATTGTTTTGCTAGCCATTTATTATTTGAAATATTATTTTACTAATCCTAAATATTATTTCCTGTAAAAGACACTCTATTAGAAGTGACTGAAACTATTATTAATATATTCAGACAAAGATAAGATTTCAAATATTTTTGCAGACATCAAAGTAAATATTCAATGCGCTGTTTAACTTTCTTTAGACGATAAAAAATATTAATAAGTAATTATAAAGGTTTGTAGGATTCTGTGTATAATTTTATTTACAACAGAATACAACCACAAGTATTTATAAGCAACTGAACAATTAAAATAAATAATATTATAAGATATAATACAAAAGAAAAAATGAAAAATCCACAAAATGTATAGAAAAGTGGTAACATTACCGGACTTTCTGTTATCATAACACGAATGCCTAAAAGTACGACGCTTGCCAACGTTTCCGATCCGAAAGCAAAGTTGCAAAATTTTAATTACTCTCATTTTATTTATATCACATAAGAACGTAAAAACCCCGCCCACTGTTTTATAAATACCAAAAAAATGTAACAAGATCAATCGTCAAATCTTTTCACCACCTGTTTACATTCAGAGCAGTAAAAAATTTAAGGAAATAAAATTACACATCTGTAAATTTGAATGACGGAGTCATGAGCTATTTTTTGTGCAACCTATTTACCTAAGCTTTGAGCTTCGGTTAATTAAGAGCGGGTATTTAAAAATGTTACATGTGTGTGATTCCTGATACACAGCAACGAATTGGAGCGGTCATTGGCTCACAGATGTTGACGAGAAAAACGCCAGTGTAACATGGCCCCTCATCACATTGACATAGTAAAGAAATGAGGGAGCAGTTTATCTTCGCTATATGGGTCAAACGGACAATGCTTTAGGCCAGTTTACGAGCAATCTCAGTATACAATATGAAGTCAGATATATCATGTTGCATGGAAGAATGCTGTAATGAATAGCTTTTGTTCTTTGGCCAAGTATTATGTGACCATATTGGAGGAAATATCGTCTGTCCATTCTGTATTGTTATGTAAAATTTTATCTTGAAATAAATTCTACGTCGTAGTTCTAGGGAAATGTTGATGAAATTACAGTTTGTAATATCCTGTATTAGTGAGGTGTTCGATGATAGATGTTGCTTTAATCTGTTTTCTATTTAGTTCGGCAGAAACTGGAAGTTTGTGTGTTCCGAATTATAGTTGCGTTACACGTTAATGTTCTTGCTGAAGTTTGTGGGAAGGGTCTTAATGATCGGTTGGGAGTTTTAAGAGGAACTCGTTTTTATACGCATTAGCATCGTTACCTGACTTATAGTTATCCACTGAATGTATCACATTAATCACAAGAATAAAGAATATATGGTTTTAGGCAACCAATTTTTTATGACGATTACATTTAAAGGTAAAGGTGTTGATTAGAAAGAGAAGTGCGACATGGATTTTGACGTCAAAGTCCATTAATCCCTTATACCATAGAAATCAAAAACTTGGTGAAACAGACACCAAGATTATTTGTAAAAAAAATATGGGTAAAAGGTTTTTTTTTTCATTCGATTTTTTACCTATTCTGACATTGTTTTTACAATAAGTATTTTATTTTTTGTATGTTTATTAGTATACTGGTTAGACAAAAAAAAACGTTTATAATTATATTCCCAATAGTAAAGAATTTTCTCAAAAAAATATATACAGCTACAATTTAAGTAAAATTAATTGCTGCGCTGAACTAAAAATAGTTAATTGAAATAGGTGTCAAAACTCTTCCAAACCCGAAGATTAGTTTGCTATTTGTAGCAAGATATTTTCTCGTAAGCCGAAATCGTGTGATTTATCTTCAGAAATCTGTCATGTAACCGGTACTGTCGCGGGCTCCGAGCCAAACGGTCCCACTTCCCTGTGTCAGGGGTGACACGACAAGATTTAAATCGTTAGATTGGCCCAACCACAAAAATTGCTAGACTTTTTGTGGGTTGGTCCATGTTGCTTATCCCATAGCTTGCGTGATTTATCGAGGAGAAATGGGGCTTTAGATATTCAGCAATAATGTACGTTTTATGTAGGAAAGAATTACTATAGATAACACATTGAAAACCAGTTACAGGTTATCTCGTACTTAGGACCAGCATATAAGGGCCTGTAGGGGCCTAGCAGGCAAGCCTTCTGGGGCCAAGGGTTGATGCGAAAGTGGAATACCGGGGCCCTGAAACTAAGGTAACAAGGAACGATGGATCGTTTAATCAATAGAAGTCTGACACTGTATCCCGCTCTGCCCAAGGGTGGGATTCATCATTCGATGATTATTCCCAACATATTTTTTTTTTAATTGAAATTTTTGATATTCAATGTGTTAAATCAATTTTTCAAACATCATAACCAAAATACAATTTTCTTTTTGTAGAATTACATAATAATATATGAACAAACTTTCTTTAGAATTTGAAAATTGGCACTTTTCCAGTCATCCTATAACAAAAGTCTTTGCCACTCCATCGTCAACTCGATCCCTCATTGAAATGCTACAATGGTAAGGCCTAATGAAATTTTATATAATACGGCCAGCGATTTATCGCAGCCTTTTCTTACTGATGAAATATTTTCTGTGCGGTTTTTGTTGGGCCTCATGACGGTCGACTGAGGCCGGGTTTAGTAAATCATGGTTACAACAAAGCTACTTGAAATGAATGTTAAGTTGAAGAATTTCCTAGTTATTTACGGTTTCAAGAACTGAATAGATTACGTGTCTCGTAAATTATGTTAAGTTCTGTTTATGATAATGGAATACCTAATACCTAATACCTAATATATTCCACAACTATCACACAACGCCATCTAGTCCCAAGCTAAGCAGAGCTTGTGTTATGGGTACTAGACAACTGATAAACATACTTATATATTTCTAAATACATACATATTATAGATAAATTACACCCAGACACAGAGCAAATGATCGTGCTCATCACACAAACATTTATCCTGGGTGGGAATCGAACCCACGACCTCTAGCATAGCAGTCAGGGTCACTAACTACTAGACCAACAGGCCAGTCCATTACCATTTTTATTGTACGATCTTGAGATGAAGACATTTTTTTTAATGATATGTATATCGGTTTTTAGAGAGATTGTTATAAGAAGAAATCATTTGCTAATGTGTTCAATTTAGCAGAAGAGATATTAAAAGTCGAAAAGTAAGTTTCAACATATATTATTGATATTTTTTTGCTTTGATTTTTTTAATACACTAATTACTTCTTAGTATCTGTAAAACTAAAGTTGAATATCAAATCATATTACTGATGCACAGAATACAGACCAGTCAGTCAGTGGCATTAGCATTTTGAAAACAGTGCTTGATAGTCCTTACTTCCTTTTTCTGCGACACTATGTAGAATGAAAGTTGACGGCTCGGTTGACGCAGTGGTTGAGCGATTGACTGCTGCGCTAAGGGTCACGGGTTTGATTCCCGCACTGAACAAATATTTGTATGGCCTGCAGATAAGTCTTCCGGGTCTGGGTATTTTGTGCATCTGCCTTTATGTATTTGTGAAAGAACCCATGACACAGGAGTAATTATTAGTGTGGGCCAATATTAAAAAAAATGGTTACGTAGTTGATATAACGTTTTCAGAACATCTTACCTTCAGAAACTCACTAACACTGATTATATTTTAATAACCAAATATACTTTATTGTTAGCTTTTTAAAGCACATTATTAAATCAATTGAAATTGTATTTCTCTCTGAGTAATTGAACAAAACCAATGAAAAAATGTGTGTTCATGTTGATTAACAGAATTGGTTCATAATACGTGCCAGCCCTATCCCCCAAACCTAATTGGTAGTGTCGAGCTCGTTTCTCAGCGTTGTCACAACTAACCACGTGTTCTCAAAAGGACAGCTCCATTGTTCTTTTTACAGGCCATCATATGTCGAACATATTGGACGGCGATATACTCTGATGTGCTTCAAATCTTTCCTTTATATGGTGGCTATAAAATGAGGACATGTCATATGCGTTTATGTTTTTTTTTTCTTCTTAAAGTTATTGCGTGTTGAAGATTTTATTGCATGGAAATGTGTATTGTTGTATTTGCAAGTGGAGTTACAACGATTGTTGTTCAGAGTAAGTGATTTTTAAAGAGAAGGCATGAAAAAAATATCCTATAAATTTAAGAACTGGCTGAATAATTGTACTTTGTAAGGTTTCGTACCTCAAATGGAAAAACCAAAATTGTTATCGGATTACTTTGTTGTCCCTTTGTCAGTCTTATGTGTTAATGATAACAAAAAAAAAAATACTAAAAGACCAAACGTGAAATTACGAAAAAAATCAGCAATTTCAGTACATTTTGATAGCTCACACAATAAAGTAGTATATCTAAATATAAACCCGACAATTTAACACACAAAAGTTTTTGATTACCTTCTGACCCCAACAGTATTAAGTATTAAAGTCAGAAATAAGTTTATTCGGAGGCCATTCTACTAAATAAAGGTATACAAAAATAGTCCTCCATTACTCTTAAAATAAAATATTTTTCACAAATGGAACGGAACTTCCTTCTGCGTAGATTGCTTTTTAAAAAACTTAACTGTTTATTTTACTTACTTTTTCTTCTCTTTGCTCCAATTATTTAAACGTTTATTTTAATGAAAATAGACCTAAACTGTCTCAATAAGCTTCCTAAGTACTCTAGGTAATAAATTCGTGCCTAATGATCAGGGCTACTATCTGAATTCGAATAAAGCAATAAATCCTCTGTAATTTCTCACTTTAGTTTGGGAAAGGTGATAAATCTCATATTATTTGCATGTCGTTTACCATTTTACCTTTTACCTGGATTAATTATTTATTATTAAGCATTTAGATTCGGAAAGCGTACTTTATATAATGACGTGGGATACGCCCGAAGGATACGGTGCAGGTGGGGCACACCTGCACCGTATCCTCCGGGTGTTATTATGTTATTATTATTACGTTTGGGCGGAGCACCGTTTCTTCGTGGGTGCGATCGGTCGGCATGGAACCAGAAGAAATGACAGGCGGTTGCCTCTTTCTGCAAAGCTAGCAAAAGGGGCTGCGCTTAAGTATACTTCCAAGAAGACAACTAGTGGTCCTGGAACTCAAAAGGCGAAGAAAGCCCAGTGGTTTTAGTCAGTAAAAATCTGACACACCCTCTTGTTCTGCCCTAATGCGTGAGAAGTCATTGGACGATTAAACGCCGTGACGTATTGCTTTTCCAACCCCAAGATTTAGTAGGAATAATTTTATTAATACTGATGGTGCGGTCAGCACCCTAATTAATATTCATTTTCAAAATTATTACAGGAACAGAATCTAAATCGTACCGTAATTTAGCGATTTCCTATTCCGATTAAAATTAAAATATATTGCCACATGTATGAAAGGCCGTTATTTGAACCTGATTCAACCAATTTGGTTAATTTTATTGTTGGCTCGTAATTCTTAGGATAAGGTTTATATACGACTGTAGGGATATCGTTACGCCATATTCAATACCTCACATCGTGGTATTTGATTTTCCATGTCATACGAACATATAATTCAATACTAGATAATATATAGCATATTGGCTAAAAGAGGTTTTTGTTTGTATCCATTGATCTAGCAATGTGTTACTGAAAGTACCTTAACAAAATATGAAAACCGTGTGAACACTTTCGAAATATCGCCCATCACAATGTTGTAATGTACAGATTCCGAAAATTGGTTGTAGTTTTTCTTCCGTTTATAGTAGTTACATCAAACATACAACAAATCTAACAGTTATTAAAACACATAATCTAAAAAATTGTTTATTTATGTTACCTACGTCAATCTTTTGATAAAGCTGTGATCAAACATTCTATTTGTAGAAGTTTACAGTTCCCTAGAAAGGTCTTTGTAGTCGATCTTGAGGGAACTGTGCCTTGGTACAGCTTCTTGCTCACGTAAGAACAGGTTACTTTGAATCCTTACGTCTTTCATTTAGTTCGAATATAAATTCAGACCATAATACAAACTGCATTAACAACTGTGATGCAATCAGTCTGCTTGGGAATGTTAATAAACATTATTTTTTGGATGAAAGAATTGGTATTTACTATGGTAACCATAACATAATTAACCGTATAATGTTCCTACTGCTGGGACTCACGCCCCATCTTGTGGAGACGGACCATTCCATTTTTCACGTGGGCCCTGCGCGGGATAGTGAATGTCACAAGTCTTCGTCATGTCGGTTTTCTTCGGATGGTTTTTTTTTTCTTTCGTTTTGAGAGTGATAGTGGTGAAATAAAATTCAACAAATTAAAGCGCCTGTCGAGGTTTAAAAAGTAGTGTAAGTCGGAGCCATATTTAGCACTAGCAACCATTGCTCTCGGCTTACAGACTTCTACCAAGAGAGACGTCTCTTGGTATTGATTAGTATGTGTAATTAATTACATAATATAGTAAACTTATGAGCCGTGGTGGCCGAGTGGTAACGGCCCCGACTTACGAGTCGTCGCGGGTTCAAACCCAGCCAAGCGCATTACGTGAAGGAAAACATCGCGAAGAAACCGGCATATCCTAGAACCAAAAATTCGACGACATGTGACATCCACCAACCCGCACTGGGCCCCGTAGTGGATTATGGCCCATTCAATCTCCTAGAGAAGGGGCCTGTGTCCCAGCAATGGGGACATTAAAAGGCTGACGATGATGATGAAACTTCAAAGTAGGGCTATATTGTTCGCTAGATTTTATACACTGACATATACATGAATAGTCAAATCACTGTGTACTTTGCTAAGTTTTTATGTCCAATAAAGAATTATGAAGGTACTTTTTTCAATATGCTTAAGGCGGAGCGTGTGTAATTCCGAATTTTTATTTCTATCGTTGCCATTTTAGCTCCTCTTTAGAGCTGTAAAGACGAAAACAAAATCCTTGATGTCCGAAACAGAACCCATAATTTTCTTTTTTGCATGGATTATTGTGAAGCCATTATTTTCTCATTTGTCTCTGTCATTCTGAAGTGAGGTGGATTTGGATACAATTAATGGTGGAGTTTCGAGTTTGGTGTTTACAAAATTATAAATACATCTGTTTTTTTACTATTTTAGCCGAAACGTAAATGTAGATACTATTTAGTTATTTGTGACTAAATTTTCGATGTATCGATAGTTTTACAGACTAGCTAGCGGCTTTACCGTTTTCAAAATTGTAAATATAAAGAGCGTATGTATATACTTTATAATATAAGCTTTAAACCGGTAAAAATTGTTTAAAATGATTCCAGTCGTTTTTAAAATTTCTTCGCTACAAACAAAATTACAAAAATGCAAATCTTTCCTCCTTATTATATTAATAAGAATTTCTATCTACTTTTTAAAGCTATTTTGTGCTACTCGTGAGCAAAAACACACTTCTACATAACACATTAATAACATTACAAAAACAAGTAAAATCGTATAACCTCAAAAGCTTATCACATTCAAACACGATCTAGAATGTCTAGATTGGATAAGTTTCAGTAGTATCTGAACTTGGCACACTTCTATAATTAGATCTAATTACTATCTCATTTAACGAGTCTCTAAGATCCCAAGCACAGAGCAGATGCACTGGGCTCTCGCTAATCTTAATTAGGTCATTAGTGGCCTGGCTCACTGCTTCTTGTGGCAGAAAATGGAAATTTTTATGTGTAATTTTTGTTTTCATGAAAGAATTTTGTTGTATATAGATTTGATTTGACTCTCAGCACAATTGTGCATCATTATTTCAGCTGAAAAACGTCTTTTGCTCGATAAATCAAGTGTCACCACATTTTTTTTTGTATTGTTTATAGGTTCGCGCTTGACTGCTATGTCACCTGATGGAAAGTGACGATGCGGTCGAGATGGGGCGCGCTTACCTAGAAGTAACTGATTCACTCTTGACTTAAAGATTTCCGGATTGTAGCCATCAAAAAAGGACCGGTTTTAGTCGTCTCGCATCCATCGGATTCCCCACCAGGACGTCGGTTCGTCTTTTGAGAGGACTTACAACGCTGCGTCTTCCGGTACGCGGTCGTTTCGGCCCCATCAATTATTTGTTCTGCGGACAATGTGTACCTATCCTTCCCCTGCCACTTAAGTTTGACGATTCTTCGGGTCAAGTCGGTTAACTTCGTTCCTGAGGATATCTTCAACCCTTATTAGATCACGTAAGGAAACTCCGAGCATAACCCCGTGTTTGGGTTGAGTTACTCGAAAATAATATTTTTGTTATAAAAGGGTCAGTAAAAACTGGTTGACTGGTTATTAAAGCAGTTTCATATGTAAACGTAATCTTTGTTGGCATTTAAAAAACTCACATGACGATAAAATCCCGTCATTATACCCGGCAGCCAGACATCACAAAAGAAACAGAATTTTCTTTTGTGTTCAACAAAAAATATTTTCCTCTCCGTACTCATATGAATATATTTCATTTCTGTTATTACGAAGAACAAATATTCACAGCCGTGCCTTCAATAATAATAAATGATGGTATTTTGGATGTCCCAGATATTTTAATCAACTTTTATTTAACGCACCTTTTTTCGCTGTACGGGCACTGAGTAATAATTTGTATTAACCTCGCGTGGACTTGATTTTAGCCTGGCTTTCGGGATTTATTTTTACCTAGGTTGTCTGGTATATATCGCTGTCAGCAATATGACCACAATTGTACCCATCGATGTAAGTTTTGTATAAGTTCTGTTACTTTTTAGTGTGCAATAAAGTTTATCCTATCTATCTGGTTAGATTTCGAGCGGATTTCTTGCGTTCAATACTTACCTTCTACTGAAATCTGTAGCGCATACAAGCTGTTTATTGGACATAGATTTTTAAAATTGTTTCTTCATTATTGTAATGTTAATAATTTGTTTTTACTTTCACAAAATAGAGATTATTTAATAAATAAAAGAAAAGATATAATAAAATAAAGCCGAAGCCACTGTTTTTAAGTCAAGAGAGAATAGGTTAGGCACGGCGTTAATCTGTAGCCGCCATTATACTGTGTGAAGAGTAGGGATTGCACCGCCATATTAGTATTAATTCAACCTAAGCCATGAACTATCTCATGAATTTGTAAAGAGTTTAAAGATCTTTAACTTCCTTGATTACTAAAAATGTAATTAAGTGTAATGTTTACGAGACATTTACTAAAAAAGTAACCATGAAAATCTCAAGACGATAATAATATTGGTATTAAATTTTCGAGACACATCTCAAAAAGTCAAACAACTCAAAACCTAGCTTAGTGACTTGCTCAAATTCCTTAGATATTTCAAGCTAGATAGATATTTCACTAATAAACACCTGTTTTGTGTTCCCCTGATTTCTGTTGTTATTTCTACTCTTTTTTCTCAGACAAGAACAGCTACATGAGTCATTTGTGACAAGTGCTCACATCGTAGTAGTCGTTTTTTACGCTTTATGGGCACCCATCCTGTAAGGAAACACGCATGTTTCACACGAACATCTCCAGTCTATAAATAAGCAATACGACATCCGAAATCGATTTGACAATAATAATGTTTGGAACGGGCATTTGTTTGCAAATATAAAAACGATAAAAGAATCTTTGTGTCGTTAGTTAATGGCAAGTTTTCAACTAGCTTTTGTCAGTGGCTTTGCCTGCATTTGAGTCGAAAATTCGCCAAACTTGATTGGCTTTGGACAAAGTATATTGCTCGCAGAACAGATGATCGATGAGGCCAAGCGGCGAGTTGGCGAGCGCGTGCTCGAAGAAATAGTGATAAAAGGCCTCTCACAAGGAGGAGTGATGGAATAGTAAAGGGGAATACTGGGGCCTTGGACCAGCTTCTGAAAGGAAGGTACGGCCTATGTATGAAGGGCTAGGAAGAAGCAGGGTGGGGTTTTTAGTCAGTAAAGCTGACACTATCTCCCACTCTATGCAAAGGCGGATGGTGTCACTGAAAGATTTTAACCTACCACAAAAAAAAAGTAGACAGAATTTGACGGATGTGAGATGCAAAGTACCAGTTATTATGTTATGTAACATTGGGGAAGCCCATGTCTTGCAGTGGATGTCTTCCCACTGAAATTATGATGATGACTTTTATGTTCTCTTAGTAGGGTAATTACCTACTTTCAGCAGCAGAATCTACATATATTACCGTTTATAAAAAATCTTCATATCACAAGTCAATAACACATTTACAATTTAATAAAACATTCATTCATATCTTGCTATGAGTGATGTCACTTCCGTGCCTATACGCGGATGACGCATTGATATGCAAGCAAATATCATTTCGTACTTTAGATTCTAGGCTTGCACCTCGTTCATACATCTACCGATTTATTTTGACTCACCTATACCGATAATCGTGAGGCCAATGTATCGATAATTTGATTTGATAGGAAGTAATTGTGATTTAGGAATTAATGAATAAGTTAATGTGATGTTTGTCCTTCGAACGAAGGTTTGTTTGTTATTTTTGAAGTTGTTTTTTCATTGTTTTTTGTGAGTCCCTCATTATTCAGTTTATTATAAACAAAATAGGAAGATACCAATGGCCATAAGCTGAAGAATCATCAAAGTTAAGTTTCATTGGGCAGCGCGCATTCCTCGCTTTTTAGATGGTTAATAAGACGGAGAGGTTTTGGTACGGTGATCACTTACCAGATGACGAGGAGAGAGGACTTGTGAGAGGCCTTCCAAAGCAAAAGGTGTTATAAGAAGTTGAATCGATGACCTGGTGAGGGTTTTTTATCAACTTAATGTACGTAAATATAATGTTAATATTTACAGAAACATTAGTTTTTCCAAATGCAATTTTTAGTTAAAGGAAAATTAATAAAGCGTAGCCTATGAGAAACGAAATAGCAAATATTTTCATTGGAAATTACGTGTATTTACTTATTTACTTTACAAAAAGTATTGACTTCCTTTACAATTTAATACCTACGGCAAAGTCAATAAGCAAACTTGAATAAGTAAACAAACAATTTCAATAGCTAAATACTTCGACAAACACTTCTTTAATACGCAATATCGTAGCAGTGTTATATTATAAAACAAAACAAAAAAAAAATGGGCAAGAGCGAGTCAGACTCATGTGTGGCTTCGTACAAATTAAGTAGGTAGGTACAGTTAGTTACAAAGAAGAAATATTTTTTTAGTGAAATAATTACAAGTTATAGAACCTTACCACCTTAACCTTGCTATGAGACCTTACTTCATGCCTTACTTCAGGGTTCTAGTTCAACGGGAAGTACCTACCCTATGAATTTTTATTCCTACGTCGAAATTGTTGTTGCGATATAAACGGCCATATCTTTTTTTTGTCATTAATTTGGAAGTTTGATTTTTTGCAGCTTCAAGGTACTGAGACCTATATGGGGGATGCAGCATTTATGTTTCCGAGATAAAGGACAGACAGACATACAATAAAGTGATCCTATAAGGGTTCTGTTATTTCCCTTTTGAGGTACGGAACTCTAAGAATAAATCTAATGTTCATGTTATACAGGGTGGTCCTAACTGTAAAGGCTGAAACTGTGGGTTGTACTCAGTAAAATTATTCATAATCATTCATAATTTATTTACTATATAGCATAGACAGCACTGTATAACATAGGCATATTCATTTTATTCTTATTTTTTTTATTTAACTAAAAAACATAACGAAAAAAATAAACGACAGCAGAATTTCCCCGCAACTCGCAAAATAGTCCCACAAAAGTTTTAAACACAGTTTCCGAAGTAAGTTTTTCTGTTTTATCCGTTATGTATGGCCCACTTTACATATCTGTCGTGAACCCAAAGGTTTACGCGGAATTGTACTATCATAATTCGGACACATTTCTGACACCCCATGCGAGAGATTTGGAAGATTCAAAGTGAAAAAAAAATTGTTTAATCTTGTTTGACTGCAAACTTTTTGTATATTAATTTGGCAGCAGATATAATTATATATATGTCCACAACTATCACACAACGCCACCTAGTCCCAAGCTAAGCAGAGCTTGTGTTATGGGTTCTAGGCAACTGATAAACATACTTATATATTTCTAAATACAAACATATTATAGATAAATTACACCCAGACACAGAACAAAAGATCGTGATCATCACATAAACATTTGTCCTGGGTGGGAATCGAACCCACGACCTCCGGCATAGCAGTCAGGGTCACTAACTACTAGACGAACAGACCAGTCGAGATCTATTGTTTGACTGCAAACGTTTTGTATATAACTGATGGCTGGCAGTCAATAAGATTTTCTTTTTTTAAATGACTCAAAATATCATTGACGTTCTTTTGTTTTTTCTTCATGTGAATATTATCGATTTTTTTTACATTTACTTGGAATATAACTTTTGATTTTCTGGAAGTCTAATATTGCAAAATCCTAACTAAAAATCCTCAATATCTCTCGTAGGTATCGTACGAACGCTGCCCAGTGTAGATATTCAGATTCATCGTTTGACCTCTTTCTCAAAGTAAGACCTACTCAACTAGATTGTCTGTAAATGATGACATGTGTTCAGGTAAACGTAATCGTCTAGAACGAGTGTATTTTTCAGTCTTTTGGCAGTCAAAATTTTGGATTTATGGGAAACTAAGGGAAACATATTTTTTTTTTCCGAACAATATGCGAAAAAGATATCTCTGCTCTGGACCAAAAAAGGCATCTGCCGTGCAATTCTCTAAGAAAACGGCCTTGAGCGCAGCGCTGGCCACAGCGTCGAAATGGAAATAGGTACATTAGATTGAACCCAATGTGCATATGATGGTTAATTCAATGTATCTATTAGGATATCGTCGCTGCCGCCAGCGCTGCTGAAGCTGTTTTCTTGGGGAATAGCGCGGCTGAACGAATATTGGTGGACTTTAGTCTGTAAAAGAACTTCAGGAGGAGGGGTTATTTGTTGATTTCCCATCAATAGAAAAAGTCTAAGACATAACTTTAGACTAAAGTCTAAAAAAAGTAAAGTATAAAAAAGTATACTAAAGTATAAAAAAAGTAAAAGAACAAGCACTAGTTGGCATGTGACATTATATTTTTGTATTCTTACTATGTAACTTAATAAAATTGGACAGACTGAATATGAAAGGCCAAAAACCGGGAGTAGACCCATTTTCCAGAGGCTTATTTCTAGTAGTAGATTACGATGGACCCAGTAAAGTTACTGTTTAGTAGGATAATATTACCCCAGTATATGATATCGTATGGATAACATTACTTTTATCGCTGTAAATAGTGGTACTGTTTTAGGAAAAGGTACGAAATGAAATGGAGTAACGTTTTACCTACTCGGTAAGGTACAAATGGAGTCAATTTGAGGATTTAATACGGTTTGCTTGAGACCAACTGAAGTATTGAAGTTCTAATCTGATCACACATTTATTTTATAGTATCGTTGAGTGCCATAATTTATTTTCTGTCTCGAAAAATTGATTTTTTTTAGTTGTTGTGCAATAAGTTACGTAGAGAACTAGCTATTTTTACGTACCATTTTTCTACAAGATTTTTTTACGTAACACATTTTTCTAGGGACCCTGCAGAAGGGTCAAAGCCTTACTAGGGCCAAGAGTTCACGTCTGAACGGAGGGCTCGGGCCCCGGAATAAAAAGGAATGTAGGAACAGGGTTTGTATTTTAGTCACTACGAGTCGGTCACTATCTTCTGCTGTACTTAAAGGGCGGAAGTTGTTAATGGATGATTTTCACCTACCGAAAAAAAACTATTTTTGTTTACTGTAACTTAGAAGGTTTTTTTTTTTGTATTTGATTCTTTATTGGAAACAAATATTGCGCTTCAGCTTTGTGGTTTGGTTTCCGCACTTAGTCTTTAGTAGACCATTATGAATTTTCATCTTTATAATATTAGTGTGATAGACATAATACAGACTATATTATTATCTTATGATGGGGAAAGTATTAAAACCACACAAGTGAAACCACTGGCAAAAACTAGTTGAAATATTTCTACGAGTACAAGGGGAAACTGACTGCCTGGCATATTAACGTACAGCCACCATATTTCATATTCCTAAATCTCGGAATATGAAAATTTTCACTAAGCTTCCTTTTAGCGAAACGAGCACCGAGAGATAATTTTTGAAAATTCGTCTCTTATGGTGATAGAAATACTAAAATTCTAGTGTGCAAAATTTCATTCCTTGGGCATGATACTTGAAGCAAATAAAATGGTTTTCATTATTCGTTTTTCAAAACTAGGTACCTCAATAAAACGGTTTAACGAAGTGCTAAAGATTGTATGGGAAGATCTTACTCCTTGGGTTAATAAACTTGAAAATTGTGCACATGCCACGAGCAAATTTCACTCCAATACAGTACGTATTCAAATCCAAATAAATACGAGACTGTCAACTTGTCATATTACTTTTTCAAAACCACCGTCAACATGCAGTTTAATCCCGTTGCCATGGTTACCCACAACTCCCAGCTTTTCATTATCAGTCTTTTTAACTTCCCATTGCTGGGACACAGGCCTCCACACTAGGAGAGGGGATGAGCTGTAATCCACCACGCGGATCCATTGTGGGTTGGTGGATGTAACATATCTTCGAATTTTTGGTTCTGGGACATGCCGGTTTCCTCACGAGGTTTTCCTTCACCGTTTTGAGAGCAGTGGTGAAGAAATAAATTACACAAAGTAATACGCCTGGGTTTGAACGCACAACCTACAACTCGAAAGTCGGGGCCGTTACCACTCGGCCACCACCCCAGCATTCAAGATCGATCGCCATTTAAGTTCAACTTCTTCGTTCTTGTTTGTATAAAAATATTGTCGAAGGAGTCGCTGGCAAAGTGCTAGTTTTTATATAACTCAGTGACAACATACCGTAGTAATTGACTTCTCGAGTTTCCAGATCTACCAACCTAATAGGCGCTCGTTTGTCTATTCCGTTAGAACTTACAGAAAGTCATTCAGATAACTCTGTTTCTTCATTTGTCAGCCAAACAGCTCGTAAGTAGCACGTCTGGAGTGGTTCGTGATTAGCGCAATTTACCTTAAGAGGACAAGTCACTTTTGTAAATTTATTGACTATTAGGCTGCCCTGGTTAAGCGGTACTGAGCTGGATATGTTTGGCAAAGAGCGGTCGATCTGAGTCCTGAAACACCAGAAACATAGCGCCTCGAAGTCGCACGACGGGTTCGTAGTAGACCAAAAGCGTTTTTTTTTTTTTAGGATTTTTTTTTTTACTTTAGGAATTGGCAAAAAGTGGCTCAGAGCAGGAAACAATGGAAGGAATAGAAGGGAGATAGGCTAGATATAGTAAACAATAATGTAAGAATCCTTTACATACTTCTTATTGAGTCAAATATGTCTATGTCTACAGGAAGATATTATTTTATTTTGTTACAAGCTGTTTCACCGTTGTCTCACGAATCTTTAGTCACTGCGCAGCTCCTTTTAGTCGAGGCGTAATGTTATACATATAGCCTTCACCGATAAATAGATTATTCAAAACTAAAATAAATTTTCAATGAAAATCGGTAGTTTTTAAAATTTGTGCGTTCAAACAAACACACTTTTTAGTTTTATAATATTAATTAAAAGTTTAATAATGAAAATAAAAAAATATAAAGATAATAATAAAACAGTAATTGCACCAATCTTCCCAGCGATTTAGCCCATCCGTATAACTTAAATGAATCTTTAAAAATATAATTTGAAATAGTCTGTTTATTATAATCTTTAATTAAAGCATGTTGTGCAATTATGAGCTTTATGCTACTACGGAATGAGAAATTTAATTAAAATTGAGCGAGATGAATCCTAAGTGATGAAACTTGCAGAAAATATTTCACATCGGGACACATAAGTCAAGAAAAAATAATATGAAGCACAAGTAGTAGGTATATAAAATACAGAAAATTTTGTCAAAAACAAAGTTCTTGACACTGATTATTTTCTTGCTAACAAAAGTGAAACATACGAGCGAGATCTTATTTAACATTTTAAAAGTTATGTTCAGACATAAGTTGTAAAAAGTTTTATAGACCAAACTAGATTAAATTAGATAATTAAATTAGATATGTAAAACAACCTAGCGATATTCTTTAGTGGGAAATCCTTAAATGGATTCTAAATGGAGCACGAGGGAGTATCAGACTTTTACTGACTAAAACCCATCGAGGTTCCTTCAGTTGTGTTTTAGAGTCGATTCTCTATCGAACAATCCCGAAACCCTCGCAGGGTAAAGGATTGACCAGATGTTGTAAACCAACCAAGGTGACCTTGCTAGTTTCAATCCGTGTAGACAGTAGTTAAAACCATGACCTTCAACGCCCTTGGTTTGGAGGCGCGTTTTCTCAACAGCAGCGATTGCATTTCAAACGTATTGACGCGTAGTTTACATCCATGTAGTATCACACCTTTAACCAAGCATACAAACCACGGTGACCTCGGTTGGAGCACTAGATTGCAACCGTGTGGTCCACATTTAAACAACAAGCAGACGTTCAATTTTTTTCAACTACCCTACAGAGGTTACAAAATATAAGCAAAATAATTTGTATACCTTCACTACAAGACGTTAAAACAATTGACTGTCAACTTGGCGAGTGCACCTTTGTGGAGAGACAACTCATGAAAATGCATAACTTTCTACAACAATGTCAATCTCCGTACAAAGGGGGGTAAGTCTAAAATTCTAAGTTTTCGCTTCAAAAGTTTCTCTCTACTCTAAAACAAGTGAAGCGATTTTAAACTTCTGCTAGATCTAAGTCTTTTGTCAAAGTCTTGAATGTCAGAACTTAGCTGCGGTTGAAACTATTAACAGTTTGTAGACTGGAATGTCTAATTAATTGAATTTTAAGGTAATCTGAATTGTCGAGCTGGTCTGCGAAGTGTTGATAGCCTTTGAAGGTGTCAACTGTTGGTCGACCGTATTCGAGTGGGGATTATCAAGGAAAATCTTGTTGAAAAGTAATTTAAATTCTACTAATGAAATATCTGTCTGACACACAGACAGATATTTTATTAGTGGAATATAAATTACTAGCTTTTGTCAGCGGCTTCGCCCGCGTACGTAAATATAGTTTATGTCACTCAGGAGTAAAGCAGCTTACTATTGTTGCTAAAAAAATTCGAATCGGACCAGTAGTTCCAGAGATTACCTCCTACAAACAAAAAAACGAACTTTACGTCTTTATTATATTAGTGTAGATTAACCTTGTACAAAATCGATTTAGCATACGTAAAAATATAGCATGAAATCATAGCATAAATTAACCATATAATGTTTCCACTGCTGGAATTCAGGGCTCTCTTCTAAAAGAAGGAGCGAGTCGTAATTCACCTCGCGGGGCCACTTTTTGGTAGAAATATTGTTAGCTTTCTGATTAGTTAAAACGAAGCACACTTGATTTTTCTGGAACAAATAGCCATCCATATTGACGCCGTTACTTTTAATCATTGCATTTACCAAAAATTACTTAGATAAAATGTGTTAGTTTTATTTATTATTTAAACTTCATGTTCAGTAGTTGTACTTCGGCGGACTTAATGCTACAAGGCATTCTCTACCAGTCAACCTTTAAGTTAAAAAAGACAACCCTGAGGTAGGTGTGCACAATAAATAAATAACAGATGTTTTAAATAGATAGCAATATAAATTAAGTGACTTATATTTTTTTAGTTTTCATCGATGATTGATACTTTTTACGGTCCAAAGTTCGTTCTCATGGGAAAATTCTAGACGCAGGCGAAGACGCTGGTAAAAACCAGTATCAATTATTAAAGTCTCTTCATCCAAAAATTAAATTAAAATACTCCTTAAATTAATTTATCCCTTTCGCATAATTTGTTCTCCCGAAAATGGATGACATAAAACCTCTGAATATTTTGATATCGGCCGGCTTACCTGCCTATAAAAAGATTTCCCTTGGGTACTGACCTATTTTATTAGATACTATCTTTGGAGCGCGTCTTTGTTCGTGTTACTCTTGTAAAATTATTAAAATATCAGTAGGTAATTGCTTACGATTAATTCCGAAAGGGTCTTATTTAATTTATTTTACTTTCTTATGAGATGATGTTTTTGCATTATGCCAAAAACAGCTATATACGTCAGTATAAGATAGCTTAGAGACCTATATAATATGTTCTTAAAACCTGCCCCCTAACAAATTTCCGATTGTTTCGTTAACGTAGAACGCTTAGATTTGGCCATACTTCCAATTTCTTTGCTCTGACCACATGCCTGAGCGTTGAGATGACGTCAAAATAAAGAATTTGGCGGCGGGGTTAAGTCAAAGCGTTCGATGTTAACGAAATGATCATAGAAAGGCAGAATATGCAGTCCAATTGACGTTCAAACTGCGAACGAGAAAAGAAGAGCTTCTCTAAAATCAACGTGGTTTTTTTTTATGGTAGGTAAAAATCATCCAATGACGAGTCCCGCTCTTGGGCGGAGCGGAAAACAAGTGTCAGACTCTTACTGACTAAACAACCTATAAGTCAGAGGTTTTTGTATAAGTCAGAGGGTGCGTCCGACTTTTACTGACTAAATCCCTCCGCCCAAGAGCGGGATTCGTCATTGGATGATTGTTATCTACCATAAAAAAAAGTCGATGGTGTTTTTTTAGTTGGTATTTGTATTTCACGGCCACGGCAATTGTTGTGAACATTCCTGCAGTCCTAACAGGCCCAATGCTTCACATAGACCATAATATCTTCATGGTCTATGCAAACTTTTCTCACAAGGGACTGTGCAGTTTTCCTGATTTGAAAGGGATAATTGTCAGAAAAAAAGTCATATACACACTGACTGGATATATCAGTATGGCAATTGGAAATATGGTCTGGTTATGGACGAATAAGTGTTTCTATATTGAAATGTTTTATTATATCAAGAGTGGTTCCACCTGTCGGATTCCTCTGGTAGAATGCTATTACAATCTTTGAGAAAACTTTGGTTAATTCTTAAGCACGTGTGATTTCGCCCAACCAAGCTCGTATATTTATAGTCAAGCTTAGGTAGTAAGGGAACTCAAGACAACAGACACGACTGTATCAACGAAGTGTTCAGTACATCAGCCTCCCACCACTATTTTTTTAAGTCTCTGGCAAAAAAATTAAATTAAAAATAAAATGCAGGGAAGACCAAAAAAAAAGACCAATTAAAAATTTAACATATTTCTCTCTTATCAATGATATTATAAGTAAAATTATTATAAAATCATTGTTTCTTACATTTTAACTGTTGTTACGTGTTTGGGGTCAGCTGTGAATCCTTACCATAAACTAAATTAACTTTTTTTGACAGGACTATTTCTTTTGCGTTAGAACTATTATACTCGTATGTATACACATATCAATATATTATATCTACTAATTTATATTATATAAAATATATAAATTTCTTGACCTTATTACTAAATGACTAGTCATTAAGATCGTAATTTCCTTGAAAATTTTGAACTGGCACACGTATTTAATAAAAGGTCCTATAAATAAAATAAGCAGCTTCTAACAAAGAGTATATTTTCATTCATCTTCTATAAACATCAAAATTAATCATCTCAGCATAAAATAATATATAATGTTAATACCTTTCACATTTTCTACAAGTTCGTCTTCCAAGATAATATAAATTTAAATTAATTTAATGAAGGAAGCGATTTCTTTGACAGTTAAGTAATAAACGTAGATTTAAAAATAAAAGCAATTGAAGAGATCGACTCTTTTTAATGATTACCAATTTTTTAAATTGTATTAATTCATAATCTTATTTTATTCACGTAAGTATTCTTATTACTTTAAATTCAAAATAATGATTTAAAACACAGAACACACAAAGAACTTAGAAGTTTGTATCGCAATCACTACGGTAAGGAATAATGCCCAGGCCACACTAACGAGAAATGCCGAGAATTATAGCGTTAATCGATGTTTACGTTAGGTGTGGCCACGACTGAGGGCAGAGACACAAAAACACGATACGACGTCGTGTCGTACCACGATTCGGCGTCGACTCACGATGCGATGACGCGTCGCGTCGTAGCAATCTACGATGAGCATCGTAAAAACTACGTCGCGACATCGTAATGTGCCACATACACGGCACGACGCCGTCGATACAATGCAGGGTGAATTGTCGCAGTTAATTTTGTGAAATGGACCGCATTAGACGCGTCTTGCTCCTGTTGTCTACACTAATATAATAAAGAGGTAAAGTTTGTTTTTTTGTTTTTTTGTTTGTGGGGGGTAATCTCTGGAACTACTGGTCCGATCGTAAAAATTTAAGCAACAATAGAAAGCTGCTTTACTCCTGAGTGACATAGGCTATATTTTATGTACGCGGGCGAAGCTGCGGGCAAAAGCTAGTTGTTAATAAGACGGATATAGAAAAGACAGAAACTCAGAAGATACAGAATCCACCCATTTCTTTTAATCATGAATAACGGGAGCTGTGTATCGTTGCACTTTACGACGTCGCGGCTTAGTTTTTTACGATGCTTGTCAAAGATTCCCACGACGCGACGTCGCATCGTGGGATGACGCTGCATCGTGGTACGACACGACGTCGTATCGTGTTATAAAGAAAAGAAAATGAAAAATACTCAATAAACCGTTTTTGTTTGAAATTATTTAAATATATATTACTTATGAAATAGTAAAGCATAATAATGGATTCACAAATCTCTTACTACAGAAACCAATTCTTATAATTAACCGACTTTTCTCTTCTAACTGTTATTTACTCTCGTGATATAAAAATATAATTACTTCAGTATCTAGGGCGAATTCGAGAGGCTGTTTTCTATGTAAATAGGGCGTTGTTGGTCGAAGTGGAGCCAATATTTGCTATAGCTGTGTCACATAATTCATTTAAAAGCAAATAAAGTTGCCAATGTTGGCGTTGTTACAACGCCGCGATATTTCTGATTGGAAAAGTATTTTATGTTTTTTGGGAAATTTGTTGTTGTTGTGGTGTGTGTTTAGTGTTTTCAGAGTAAATAAAGGAAACTGTAACTTCAACGAAATTAGTTATATTTTTGGTTCAACAATAGTTCGTTATTACTAATGTCATGATCACATGTTCAGAGTAAAAGGGCGAGACAGTAAAATGTTGCTCGGCCAAGACAGTGATATAAGCGAGTTATAGAGATAAGTACTCGTCGATTAGGTTCATACGAATCGAGTATTCGATCAAGAGCACTGACTCGGCCGTTTGCTCCGTACGTATGATCGAGGCATTAGCTACTACAGGACGTGTCGTGGCGTAGTTAGGGCGGGCTGTGTAATGTAGGCGACTGGAGAGCCATTCTTGCAACTTGTAAAAATTTCGTTGCTAAGCCGCTAAAACCTATTATTTCTTTAGATTTTGTGATAAACATTTTTTTTTTAAATGTGTAGTGTTTAAGAAAACTGTTTCAAGAATCTTAATATTATTAATGTAGAATGTATAAAGAATAGTGTTTAATAATAATTGTGAAAAAATACTTACATTTATTTAAGTTTTAGTTGCAATTGACAGTCGATGTAATCTGTAACAAATAAAATTTATATTAATAATCACAATCTGAGTAAAAAAATAATTTAATACCACATTACGCTGACATGATGGGCACTTGGTATATTACCATTTTGTGGACCGCCCAGAGGTGACGGTGGGAAGAATATGTCGTGTCCTCGAGGGGGCTCTGCGCAAAAGCGGGAGATTTCATTAAATGATTTCTCACCTAAAAAAATGACGGGTACTACGGGTTTATAAATAAAAGGGATTGGGGGACACATATTATATAAAAAAAATAGTATACAATGTCTAGAAAGACTGAAAGTAGAAAATCTCTCGGCCTCGTTGTGCATGCAGCACATGATTACTGTATAACCGTCTTTCCTTGACTTTGACCGTTTTCTAACGTACATTACAGTGGATCCCAATGATCGTAAAATCAAAACCAACTTTATCTTATCTTAAATAGATACCTAAAGCTTCTTTATTATAAAATACAGGCAAAGCCTAATAGGTGGAAACCTAAAGATAATCTATAATCACAATCTTAACATGACAATCAGATTCACGTCCAACATATAAAATGAACCTATTAACCATTCTAAGCACGTGATGTATAAACGGTAACTCATAACATTCGTCACTTAGACCTCTGTCAGTCCCTTCTGTGTTTGCCAGAGGAATATAGGTACTTAGGTACCCAGGCACTTTTGCAGCTGATCGTACATTGCAGTGGAACCCAATTATTGTATAATCAAATACCACCTTTAACTTATCTCAAATGTTAAATAGATACCTAAAGCTTATTAGCAATAAACCATTCTAAGCATGCGACCTATAAACGGTAATACTTAACATTCATCACTTAGACCTCTGTCTGTCCCTTCTGAGTTTGCCAAAGGAATATAGGTACTAAGGTACCCAAGCACTTTTGCAGCTGATCGTACATTGCAGTGGAACCCAATTATTGTATAATCAAATACCACCTTTAACTTATCTCAAATGTTAAATAGATACCTAAAGCTTCTTCATTATAAAATACAGGCAAAGCCCAATAGGTGGAAACCTATAGGCAATCTATAATCATAATCTCAACATGACAATCAGAATCACGTCAAACGTATAAAGTGAACCAATTAACCATTCTAAGCACGCGAAGTATAAACGGTAACATATAACATTCATCACTTAGACCTCTGTCTGTCCCTTCTGTGTTTGCCCAAGGCTTTATTGCCCTGACCTGTAAGTTACTGTCAGTGGAAAATGGTCGAAATTTGTCCAAACTTTAGATCTGATATGTCAACAGTCTTTTAAGGGTAGATAGATAGATAGATAGATTAAACTTTATTGTACACCAAAAAGGCTCTGAGATGAACTGAGAGAATTAATTGTAGTCTCCATTTATTTTTTTGTTACTAATTCGCAATTATATGTTTGAATGTCTTTAATAATTTAAAATTTAGTTTTTGTCTATACTGGCTAGCTGTGTGTTTTGCCTGTATGAAATTAGAAAAAAAAAGATCAATATCTTTAGTCTTTCAGTCCGATTATAATTTAGGTGTCTTCAAGGCTAGAGTGAATAGGCATCATCATCGATTGCAACACTGCTTACCATCAGGTAGTATCGCAGTCAAGCACTAGTTTATTGCAAATAAAAAAAAATGTGATATATATTTCCAAATATAGTCCAGCAAGATTCTGCAATTGAATTGTTGACTTTGTTCCTTTTGGCCGGAGTACACTGGTATAATACTGCAAAAATTGTTGTTTTGCGTTGAGTGATATACCTATTCAACAACTTGCCGGCTATTGAATTGCAGCTAGAAATTGACACAAAACTAGCCCGTTTACAAGGTCCTTTAGATGTATGTCCAATTAATGTATATATAAAACGCTACGCAAAATTTACAAATATTTGAGTTCTGCGGGCTATCCTGGAACATCACCTTAAACTCTTGAGCCGTACTGAACGCCGGCGTTCGCACACCTATTGTCTTCCTATTATGCCTCTGATTACGGTTCTCGAAAGGTTAAGTCAACAGTCCGTCAACTAACAATGTTACCTCGACCCATTATTTTTCCTTATTCAACCTCTTTTTGCAGATTAACCCTTCTTGTAGCGACTTTAGGAGATTTATCCCCGTTGACCTTAACTTGTAAAGGCTTATGAGTAATCCGGTTAATTTTTTCCGATGTCCGTATGTACCTATAAGGTTAAAGGATTAGGTGTCCGGATAAGGGCATGGAATTGTTTCAGTCCTCCCTAGAGTAATTGTCTCTAAATAAACTATTTATTTAACGGTTTGTTTACTGTAGGAACTTTTTTTATCGGTCTATCTTTTGACTTCTGTTCAGGGAATTACTTAATCATTGTTTTAAAACTTCAAAATACTGTTTTTTTCTTTAGGGAACATTAATATTATAAACTGATTTGTATTTTTTGTTGTTGTAAAAAGTGATTTATTTTACACTTTTTCAGGGTTCTGTAACTTAAACGAAGAAAAACCCTTATATTATCACTTTGTTGTCAGTCTGTATGTCTATCAAAACTCTTTAACTCGGAAATGCGTGGAAGTATCTGGTTTAAGTTGACGGGAAATAAAGATACAGTCGTTTATGTCTCTAAAAAAGTACACTTTGACCCCCTCAAAGGAATCCGAGCCTAGGTAGAGGTCATGGTCCGGAGCGAGGAGGAGTGGCAAGCGGTCACCATTTTATGAATATTTCCTACTTGACTAGAATCCTAAAAGGCGTAAAGCAAGATCTTATATCACATAATTATAAAGAAAAAAATCTGTAACCTGTAAATTTGTAGTTACGTGACAAAAAAAAACTTTGCCGTTCGGCAAAATTGAACTGTTTTCATATTACGGAACCCTCAGTGGGCGATTAACTTGTGAAGCAATAATTTGACTATCCAAATCGAATCCAATCCAAAACTCATTAAGCTGAACTTGGGAACTATTAATCGAAACATGGAAATGGGGAACAGTTTACCCTAAAGTAGATATATCTACAGGGGTTGAAGCACTAAATAGATACCGATTGTAACTTCGGAATCGGGATTAAGTTAGTCAGCCACGTTACACTTCTAAACTTTAAAGCACAAGCCTAATTTGTTTTACGTACTAATCTTATGAAGCCTGTAGATCTCACTGTTCCTTTCGTATCCTGCTCAATTCTCAATCTGAGATTAGACTTTTCAATTCAATTCATTTATTTCAGGTAATTATAAGTCCAAATAAGTTTTACAAATACATCATGTAACAAAATAACCATATGCAAAGCGCTGAAGAATACAGGTTGAATAGAATCACACGAAGTTTCAGGTCAAAATATTTTTTTCAAAAAATTGATAACAAATTCTTGGTAACACATTATTCTTGATTTCAAATCAAAACAAACGTGTCACGACACTACGGGGGTCAATAACACTCCACGACACTCGTTAATATTACGGAACATTCTGTAAATCTGAGTGCCTAGTACCTGGCTACCTAATTTAGCGCTTCTTGATGTATATGTTTTTTTTTGTTACACGTTGTATATGCCAAAAATTTAAAAAAATATAAAATAAAATTCTAATTCATAAAACACAAAATAAAATTCTAATTCAGGATAAAATTCGTATATTATATTTTCGTTTCACTTTTTTTTTTTTCTTTTGGTTTAGCACGGTTTGTGTATTTGGCCAGTGTTAAATTTAGAAAGTATTTGGTTTTCAGTTACTTTAAGTTACTTAACTTCTTGTTCTATTAAAACGCGATGTAACACATTTTAATGGTTTTTAGTAATTGGGCAGTAAAGCTTCGTTGTGATCAATAAATACTACAATAATTTTCCTTTTTACCGAAATCGTTTATGTTTTAATTAATCTAAATATTGCCCACCAAATTTGGCGCAGTTTTGTACCCAAAATTAAACACAATCAAACTACACTAATTTTACAAAACAATATCCACTAGGAATAAATTTGCGAATAATTAAAACAGTTACTGAACAGCGTCCGAATAAATAACGCTTCGTGAACTCTTTCAGTTGATTGCAACGAAGTTCTAATCGTTCCATAATCATTACGTTCGGTAAACCTTTCGGTCATTTCCGGAAAGCTTCGGATCTGACCCCTTGTTTTCCTATCTCTCGTCACACATTATACACACGGCCTCAATCCTAGTCACTTTTATAGGGTTTTAAACTCGTATTTTATACCCTCGAATGAAAACAGGAACATTTTAACATGTTACGGCTTCGAAAATGGCCAAATTGCTGAGGAGCAGTAAAAGGTTATGTTAATTTTATTACCGCCCTACGCTCATTTCAATTTGATGTGCCTCTTTGTAAATGTGGCATTATCTAAAATTATATTTCTATCCGATCTTAATCACTCAGATTGGTTAAAAGAATGGAAAAATCACAGAGTAAGGAATAGCTACGCGGGCAGCGACTGGTTTTAATGCATCACTCAAAGGTGGTAGAAAATGCCTTAACAGGTATTAAGTCCGTTTTTGTACTTTTGATTACGTAAAGAAAATTATAAATAAATTTAGTACTACTGTTTAGAGTAATATGGAAAGACGGTAAAGAGTTAAGTATTATATTATCTTACAGGATGTATTTTGGAGAATGTGCGCGGAAATTGCATGACTTTATGCAGCCATCTCAATTCTACCATCACACAGGTTTGTTCCCACTAGTTCTACTGAACAGTTCTACGGTAGAACTAATGGGACTTTTTTTTCCCACTAGTTCTACGATAGTAGGCATAACAAAATAGTAGAACTATTGGGAACAAAAATTCCCACTTGTTCTACTGAACAGTTCCACGGTAGAAGTAATGGGAGTCTCTATAGGTACCCACTTGTTCCACCTGTTTCATCGGTAGTACTAATGGGTTATTTTGTTCTCACTAGTACTACGTTTCGATAGGTTCTAGAAATGGAAGTAAAGTACCAAATATGCCAGTTATATCTCAATAGGTATTAGGTTTAAAAGAGACGCTAGCAATAGTGATGCAGTGACCGCTTCTTGGACATCCACTATTTCATCGTCGGATAGCAGTGCACTCCGTCAAGACAAGGGTTAAGTTTTATTTGTTAATACCGATAAAAATTAGTGCACTGGACCATACCATAATTTCAAGAGGTCGAAGAAAAGTTTTGCTGTTATCACAACAAACCTCTCGGAAATCTGAACCTGAACCGTACGTTGAGACGTCTACAGTCCGAAATAAACGTTTTGCCTGATCGTTTGTACTACTTATATCGAAGGACTAGAACAGTTTGCTTACTGCGGTCTTCCCGTCCGATTATAATTTAGGTGTCCTCAAGGCAAGTGAATTGGCCCCTTATAAACTAATGCGCCTTACCATCAACGATTGCATCACTGCTTAGCACTACTTTATATTAAAAAAGAAAATAAACTGTCTCGAACAACCCATTGAGGCATTTAAATACTCTGTGGAAAAAATAAATGAGGACGGACGCTTTTCGCATAATTTCACACTCGGCGCGTTGAAATTAAAAAAGTATATATTTGTGTGAATAATGTTCCCGCAGGCAAGCATTGTAATTGTATAATACTAACTCGTGGGAGCTTCATTCATTATATTGCTATAGCGTAGAACAAAATAGGTTCAAGTGTATTTTATTTTTCCTGTGAAACCTAAACAATTCGGGAAAGTGAATAGTTGTATGTTAATCGTAAAATAATACTTAATTTTCTTAGAGAGGAGACCTGAGTCCCAGCATTGGGAACATTATAAGGGTGATGCTATGTATGCTATTCTCTATTTATTATTTGATGATATGACTAAGCTAAGTTAAGAACCAGGTGGACTTGCAGGTCTATGCAAACATTGTATGGCAAAGGATTTTGCCACTAATCAGCGCACGCTTAGATATCACTGTATTCGAGCGCCTTTCCACGGCATAGGAAGCCATTAAAAAAGTATGCCTCGGTAGTTTCTACTTCCTAATACACGTTTCAGTCATAAATAGCGCTTGATAGTGTTTGCCTCGTTTTTCCAATACTACTAAGTCTTTTAATGGAGTACAATGATATCCCTTTCGATGCCAAGTTATCGTTTAAAGCATAGGAATTTATGTCACGTTTTTTTCGATACATTAGAGCTTCCAGCTTGCCGTCTAATAAACCGATAACAGATTGGACCGCTGGACCGAGCTCGAGTCGTCGATGGTGTTTTATTTCACAAGCACCTCAAAGATATGGCCGTAAAATGGATCCAGGTGAGCCGAAACTTACAGTAGTCATGGGTTGCCTTCTGAAAGATAAACTAGAGGTCCTAAAACGCAAAAGGCAAAGAAGGATATGTGTGGTTTTATTTAAATGTTTGACTCACCTTCTCGCTCTGGTCTTAAACAAACCCAGTCATTAGAAGATTTCCCAACTCTAAAACAAAAGATTTTTAAAATTTTAATCCGTAGCCATACTGTCCCGATCTGTGCAGCTGTTTAATTACTAACATTGTCCGACTTTATTTGGGACAGAGGCACGAAATTAAAATTTTCATTCCGAATCCGCACTCTTCCCGAAATCGAATTGGCCTCGAACGTAGTAGTCTAGCGGACACTCGTAATACAATATCTGAACTCGGTCGCAGTAATAATCTACTCAGCTAAAAGAGCACACTCATAGAAAAGACTTTTTTACACAAAGATTCGTAAAATATGAAATAATGTTAACACGTCCAGACAGCGTGAAATCTAGGTCGAACCCTGTCATCTAGCACATTGGCTGTATTAATAGTCGGGCCATTCTCTCACGAAAGTCGTCTGGCCATCCTGATGACATTTGTTATAGAACCATTAGGAAATTGAGAAGATTCCAGATCAAGTCGTGGCGACAGCTTTAATGTTCCTTTTATGGCCCCTTCGTCATTTTCATGTATTGCCCAAATAAATTACCCAGAGGGTGTATTTCTGCTAAAGGTCTGAATTTTGTATTTTATCTTCCATTTTTTGGTTCCCTTCACAAAGTAAGGGTCAATTTTCCTAGTGAGTGTTTAATTTTGTTCTTTTGTTCAAGTGGTGGAGGCTTGACTTCTAATGAAGACTTTGACGTAGGAAAATTGAACGAAGTGTTTTCCTGCAATCAAAAATAAATGGTTTATTTGAAATAAATGTATTATTTCAAATAAACCATTAACTACATTGACATATAGCGTTATACTTTACGTTCTACATACCGCACTTCAGATATTAGATATTAAAATAAGAAGATTAGAAACATGTAGAACATACCTCTATAATTACAAAATTAATCGTAATCATTAAAGAGTGTAAATCTAAATCTATAATTCCAGGAATTCTTGTATAAAATATATCTGAAGTGAAATACCTTAGCGAAGAATTTCATTTGGTTGTATTGCTTAGAAGTCGGTAATATTTTCAGTGGAAGTGCTCCGATAAGTTTCGAATTATCTGGTTCGCTGACTTCAAGTGCTGGTATAACCTGATATTTGGTTTTAACGGTAATCCAGAACTTTGGTACAAAACGGGCGTAGAAGTAAATTACATTAGAACTGAAAAATGAGAGATGATTTACTTAAACGCTATTAAGTTTCTGCAATATCTTTAATTATACTTTCGAACAAGTTCTTTTAGAGGCTCAGCAAAGTTGGGCGCTCAAAGTAATTTCCTACAATGAGAAGCGCAATGAGCGTTATTTTCCCGACCAGATGACGAAGCTAGAATCCTGAGAGTAGAACAAATTCAAACTGACGTCGTGTAGGCATTCAAATCCAGCTTTCACTTTTAAAACAGAAAAAGAAAATCTTATAAAATGATTAAATAAAACAAGGCGAGAAAAAAGTGCTTTGGGGTACTTAAAGTATTTTTGTCGACAGAAGAATCTGGTGACAATGGGTCTAAGCTTAATCTCTAAAAATCTCTAGAAAAAGTACAACAATGTAGCTTGGATAGAGATCAGTTTTTGTTGAATGGAGGGCGGTCTCCTGCGGCTAAAGAAAAACAGATAGTCCAGGGTAAAGATGAGTCGACATTACATTCAGACGGCGCTCAGCGGGGTATGAATTAGTATGGAAATATGATTAATCATCTATCGGACCGGAGATGGGGCTTTCACGAAAACATTACAATGGAACCGACGTAAATATCTTCTAACAGATAGCCCGACATCGTTTACTGGCGAGTAAACTTTTTTGGCAAGTACCTAATAAATTGATCGTTTTGTTTTGCAATCTTTGGAGTGATAGTAAATCATTAATTTCTTTGAGACTTTTGGTACATATATATCGTATTCTAACTTTAATTAAATTTTATACTGTATTTTTTTGTGTCACAACATAATGCTACTCGTGTACTTACTACTTATAGATTTATGTACGTTACCGTATAAACGTCTACTTATACCATCAAAGTAAATACGTCATATTTTTCGAAAGTTGCTTGGCATACAACGGTGTTCGTATATGTATGTTTCAAAATAGTCCTCAGGGACGCAGGACGTGGGTAGATATGGAATAAAAAAGTACGGGTTTTGCTTCTGTGGCCGGAACCATTTTTCACGTGAAAATCGTGGATTAAAAGACTCCACAGGCTCGATGGGAGGACGCTCTCCATATATCTGACATTCTCGGGAGTTATCAATGTGTTATCGAAAAGGGTTTTTTCATTCACTTTTTGAGCGTACCCATAGGTATTATGAGCGTAAATTTATGCTGGATATGGCCCGTAGTTCCGTTTCGTGTAACAGGGTAATATAATCTGTCAGTGTAAATAAAAATGCGAAACTTTTTGTCTATTAATTTGTAAAAAGAATTTTCTTTTGTTTATTTATTTGATAAATTTGAGCTCATTATGTGGTCTAGAAATTCTGAATTCTTATTGTCCTCGCAAAAACTTCAGTCACTGATTATGACTATAGTAAATAAATATGCTATAATTTATTCTTGTCTGGTAATAATCCGCTCTGCTATAGTGGAGCTCATGTGACAACTAAGCTAATTTGTCAATTTCAAATCTAGGTCTTGGTTACTTTGAGGGTTATTTTATGAGCTGTATGACGGATTGCGCTCTGATTTATTTATGTAGACATCGTAAAACGGAACATTTATTTCGCCGAAGGTGGTATAAAAATGAAAACAGTTCCCGCATTACCTTGCTAGTTCACTAGTTTTATTCATGTGAATAGGGATGCGGAAAAGTATCTGGAAATGGGCAGTCTTTTACAACTTTTTTTATGGTACGTTTAACTTCTTTTTTAATACTTCTATTGTAAAGAAAAAGCACCTCTATTGTTTCACAGCGTGTACATCGGCTGTTTTATTTTTTGTTGGAACATTTTGTTCGAAAGTTTTTCCGGTAAAATGTAGGTAAGCGGCGAGTCTCGAGGGTTGAATAAACGTTTTTTTACAACCCTTATAACATGTTCTTCTAGATGTAACGAGATTTATCTTCAATGTAAACGAGGTTACGATTTCAGGTTGTTTTTTGTACTTGTGGTTACTCTGAGTTGCGTATCTAGGTACTTAGGTACCTCTACAAAGTTTTTTGATATAAATAAGAGTTATTTTATGGAAATTACTGTCATAAATTAAACCTATTTTGGAGATTTATGAAGTCTTGTTGGTGAGGTCTCTGTCATAAAATATTAACTAAACCTTTTTGGTCTGATGAGTATCTAGTTTTTATATTCTTTATGAATATCTTTAGAGACTAGAATCCACATCAAAAGACATTTAAATTGCCTGACATTTGCGTCTTAATTAAATATAAATAGACTTACCATATTCTTAAACATTATTAAAATGAATCGTGTTGTCTTGGGCCACTTATTTTTGTCTAAGGTCGCAAAAAAATAATGGCATTGTTTGCCCTATAGTTGTTAGGAGTTGTAACAATAGTATGAAAAATAGTTTTCAGTTTAAAGAGACCTATATTTCACTAATTTCGTAGTGTTTGGGAATCTCAAAAAATTAACTCATTTTTTCTTTGTAATATCTCTATTCGGCAGGTTTTGGCTAATTAATTCTTAATAGTGTATCCAACGGAAAAAGTCAATCTGTTCTTTCTTCTTAAAAACCTTTTGAACTTATGCCAGAGTAACTTAGAGCCAAAGTGTCACTCAAGTAACAAATAGGCGGATTTAAATGAAAATTTATTTCCATTTTTTTTACTTATCCTGGGAACATCCAATAAATCAGTGTATTAAGTATTATTATTTGTAACTTGTTGGAATAATCTCTGCTTATTGTGGTTTTTGTTTTAGAATTCTGTATTTAGATATAGAAACAAAGTTTTCTTTTATTATTCCAATACACAACAACAACAACAAACATGAAAATTTGCGCTAGAAGCTTTTCAGTTGCTATGAACTCAGCGTTTATGAGTCGATTCAAAGATTTAGAAGTTGGTATATAATATACAGTATATACTAACTAGTCTTTAATGAATAATTGCCGGTGTGGGATTTCTGTGACACCATTAGGTAAAAGCTCGAATAACGAATGAGCTAGGTATCTAAAATCAATGGACGAAATCGTGACTGCCGAATTAGATTACCAATTAATATTTGAACGCGTACTAAAACCAGCCTAACCAATAAACTATAAAGAGCACTGGTGATCCCTTCATCCTACTAATAAATTCCAACCGTGCGTACAAACCGACAAAAACGTCAATGCAAGTCTCGGTGGCGCTGCTTGTTAAGGGAAGTTGTCAAAAAGCTGTCAATTCCAGTACATTCCATTTTAGTTCTCCATTTGGCCACACGCACAGATAAGTGTGTCGGTTTATTAATTCTGACTGGCCAGTGTCGGGCGGCGCTGTCACGTCCAAGTGGCGCAAGGAGGCTCTAGTGCTGTGCATTCGTAATAGCTCTCCTTGATTTATGGTCTCCTGGTACATCCGCACTTATCTTAGAGTACAGTAATTTATTTGCGGGTCTTTATTTCTTACTACTTTAATTATTCCTAATAATTATTGTTTGTTATTTTATTTATTTATTTTACTTTATTGGAACATAAAACAGTTACACATTACAACTGAGGTATTCTAAAATATACATATGAACTAAATTAACGTGTAAATCCACACAAATGATCCACGAAATAATAGTATTAAACTATTTTATTAATAAAAGCGTTTAAGCGTTTGTGTTTAGTTTTAAGTTTTCATTTTTGCTGTGCCCAACAGGGTCCATAATTGTACCTAGCTATAAGCATTATTATTTTAACATCTGTATAATTGACATTATAGAATGCAAATAAAGATATGAATACTACATGGATTTTATTAGGAAATTGTTAATGTGAAGGTCTTGTTCATACCATGTATTTTTTTAAGATGGAGAATCATGTTTTAGCTTTACTTGGGACCAAAATAATATACCTAGGTGGTATACCTAGTAGTAGTAGTTACTTACCTATTAAGTAATCAATTGATTAATTATTGTAAGAATAATAAGGTATCTACAATATTGCTTTGTCGTGTGAATTAATATTATATTCTACCTAGGGCGCTAGGCATTAAGTTATTCAGTACTGATGTATAGAGAACTGAACCTGTACTAATTTTGACGTAAGCCACACTTTGTTGCCGAATCCAAATTCATAGGGTAGGTAGGTATTTCCCGTTAACCTAGAATCCTGAAATTTGGCCTGTAGCCCTTACTACAACACAAATTTCAGATTTAAGACCTTTCTTATAGCGCAAATATAGGGAGAAATCTGTAAATCTGTAGTTACGTCACCAAAACAATTTTTTTTTGAGATTCGACAAAATCTTCGAGACTCGATTTGGGAATTGAATTATTTTCACAGAAAATGTTTATACTTATAAATGTTTATACTTATAAACATTTTCTCCCTGCTATACCCTCTCTGCTATAGTCGCATTTGCCCAGTTTTTTAATTTGTTTCATATTCGTAACGCAAAGCTACACTGTTTTTGTCCCTATTCCAAAACACGTGACGTTACATCGTGACATGAGCATCGCGTAACATGTTGTATAACATTGTGTTTTCACCGTTACTCTTTGTTTGTAAACACAATGACTTATGATTATCATATTCGGCCACGAATTTCAAATGAGTTATGCGAAAAACATCTCTATTTTTCGCGCTTGTTTCTGGGTGACCATGTTAGGGTTAGCTTAATGAGCTGTACAATGTTTTTACTGCTGGTACTCAAGCCTCCACACTGTGAGAGAGAATGGGCCATAATCCACGACCCAGGCCCAATACGGGTTGGTATCTTACGTCTTCGATTTTTTATATAAGATATGTTTTTTTCGCCGTTTTGAGAGCAGTCATGATGAAATTAATTAAACCAAGTAAAGCGTCTGCTGGGTTTAATCACTCACGTACGATTCGTAAGTCGAGGTCTTTACTTATTGACTATTATTGTATTTAGTACAATTATACTTGGACTGGTCTAGTGGATAATTCGCTGTAACATCACTAGAATTACATTAATTCCTTGGGAGCCTCAATTTGTCACAGATTTGAGGTCAGAGGCTAGGAATTTAAATCTATTGAGCCTTTGTCATTTTTAGGATGTTGTTGGAACTGCCTCGAAATTTTACAATCCTGTAATTGTAAAATTTCTTGTGGAAAGGGTAATCGGGTACTAACATTAGATAATTATTATTTATTAATCTACTAACAGTATATGGATAGTTGTGTCCGAAATAAAATAAAGTCTATTCTATTGTGTTTACCTGAGTTTTGAGCAGACCTACTCAGGTGTTCAAATTGTCTATCAATATATATTTTAGTCAAAAACGAAAATGACCAATATAATACGAGTGAACTACAGTTACTGGGTGAGTTTTTGAAACCACGAGGACGTCACATTCATCTGGACACATTTCCGCACTTGTCTAATTTGCGTCATAAGCCATCGGGTGCAAATGTGCCTTGATACAATATTAGTGGTTGGGGAAAACTATAATGTGTCAATAAAAATTTCAAATTATAATAGAAAAACTAGGCCAGACAAATGAGACACTCTCTCGCTTTCAAAGAATCACCCTTGAAACTTTTTTTCACTCCAACGGAATCCCGCCTAATCTCACCGAAAATCATCACACACTTTTTTGTTTTCTTTTTATCAGCATCTGGCATCTATCTTAAAAACTCTTCTTTTGTTTTATGGGTTGATACGGATTGCCATCAAGCATGGCATGTTATTTTAGACGCTTGAGTGACAGTTGCTGAGGCAATTAATTGCTGAGAGCCCATGTGCGTAGCTTATGACATAATGAGCTTCGGCCGTTGACTTTGGAGTAGAGAACAAAGACGCCGTAAAATATAAATGATGAATAAAATGTGTCATAAATGAAAAGTGATTTGTAACTTTCAGTTTTATGAAAACGTAGAAAATAAATAGTGTAGTTACTCAGTGAAGATATAGCTTTCTAGTGGTGAAAGAATTTTTGAAATCGGTCAAGAGAGTTAAATCGTAACAAACAAAAAAATCAAATCTTTCCAGTTTACAATATTTGTTAGACCGTTGCCAGCGGTTTTGCCCGCTTCATTTAAAAAAAATGTCCCAAAGGGAAATACCGTGATAATTATTTTATGGGCAATGTTAGAACATGATTTAGCTGTGTACGAAATTTCAATTATATATCCATTCAGCTATTAGAGCGTGAAGAAGAAACAAAAATATTAAAACATACAGCTTAAAATTAATAGCATGTAGCCATGGATGGTCTTATTACTAAAAACGTTTTTTTACAAATAACCTTTGAATGGATTAATAACAATGCGATGAGTTGAGAACTGTACAAACTTTAATTTAGCATGAAAACCTGTCTCAATTTTGCTTTACAATTTGTCACGGTCGTACTTTGAAATTCTCAAATCAGAAAATGGGTATTAGTGACCGGGTGTTCGTTATTGACCGTTTTCACAGTGAGTTTTGTGACACTCGAGTAGTTTTGAGTAAAATAAGGGGACATACTTTGTAAAATACCTTTGGTTACGAGGTAAATACGAAAATCCTTGTAGCTTCGGTGCGCGATTACAATTAGCCTAGGCTTGGTCGGATTACATTCTATAAACAGGCTTTATATGTGACCGATATTCTTTTTTTTTTCAGATGTGCACCAAATGATTTCTCCTACTGTGGCTGAACCGAGATAACGTTTCAGACTTTTCAGGAAAAGGGCTGATGGAGGAACTCTGGGTTTCATTCAGTAATGAAACCCAGAGTTCCTCCATCAGCCCTTTAGGAAAGGTCACGGTCCAGAACCCTAGCAGCAATCGGCTCTAACTGACCCCGTCAATCTTGATGGTTACTCGGCTTGACCACCTCGACTCGACCCGGGCTTGATTCTTATCGGACAGCCGAGGGTGCTGCTAGCCAAACCTCACCGTTGATAAGGCTCACAAGGTACGACGATTTCCTTTTTATTCGCCTTTGAGTTTAATACTTTGAATACGTATATACCCCAATATAAAGAGTTGAGGGTCACGAGGAAGATCACCTATGAGGTGGACTGACCAAATAAAAGATTCAGTAAGTCGCTCATAATCGCTGCATGAATGCACGAGGAGGGCGGCCATCAGAGAGGAGTGGTGGCGTATTGTAAAGTTTGCCACCAACACATGAAGTGATGACCATGACCACTTTGTCAAGAGTGATACCGACATAGAAGAATATATAAAAAGCTCAGGAGACTACAGTCTCGTTAGAGCGATCGTTTTTTATTTTTTGATCGGAAACGATCAAAAAACTTCCGTTACTCTGGGTGGAGCCGTAGTGTCAAGCCTTTTAAATGGCGACGCCTGAGCTGTACGACGCGATGTGTTTACGTGGCGTGGGCCCGATGTAGCTCTACAAGTCTAGTTACCATATAAAATGTATAGAGACCGAGACGCGTCCAGATCGACGTGTGTGAACTCAATGTAGCTCTACCTTTATTTATTAAAACCTACTCGTTTTCTTTTCACTTTCTGTGATTCGCGGACGAGTTAGCTTTATCAAACAATACCGAAACCCTGGCAGGCATCAACCCTAAAGGGCACCGTCAATTTTATATGTTCTGACATCTCTTTTGAGGCGCTCGTGAAACAAAACGCGCCTTTACTCTAGGCCCGGGTAGACGTCTAAGCCTAGAATAAACATGTAGCCTGTTCATAGTAAATAAAATATTTAATCTTACAATACCTACATGAATATACCTATGGGAAATGTTAGAAGGAAAACAGTGGAATATTTCAGTGGGCCTAAGAAACACGTGAATGTAAGGAAAACTAAAATAGGCATCTAATTCCGAATAGAAGGAAGAAGCGTAATGAGATTCAGACAAAAATACCTCCTTTAATTATATTATGTTTATAGGTGACATTGGGGATTTAATGATACAGTATGCGGGTTGTAAGTTGAACTAAAATGGGCGGTGTCCCTGATAGATAAGATCATCCTTTGTTCATGTTTTGGATATATTCTAGGATAAGAGAAAAAAAAGTTTTCAAATTTCAGCGTCTCATGGGTAAAGTTGTTCACATTCATGGGGTGAAAGTACTCATTACTTTCACCCCCAGAAAGATTTCCAATGAATAAAAGGTCCCCTTTTATAGACATGAAATAAAAAACTTTGAATATGAACATTTTTTACAAATAGGTACTCCGGAGCACAAAGCAAGTCAACTATTTTCACGGATCAACGTACCTGCTGTAATTTTTTGAGGTGGCAATAATTTGTGACGTTATTTCGTTCTAAGGTCTGAAACTCTCTCGCTTCTGAGAGATTGCTTCAGGCTTTTACTGACTAAAACTATACCTCTACTGTATCCCGCAGTTGTACTTTATATATATATACCAGGACCAAGGTTTCTCTTTCGTAATCTCCCATGAACCAAGCGAGCATTTGCGTAGCCGAGCCCCTACGGTTTTGCAGACACCCCTTTGAAATGCGCGTGGAACACTAACAGCCGGATAGTAATCAAAATATTCATTCATTTACACACAACACAAACATTCATTCGGGTGTGTCGCATACCTTGCACTTTAAGTTGGAAGTCGGTCTCCATACATTTTATATGGGAACTAGTTTTATTAAGCTACACTTGATCTATAACGCCATGCATCGTTGTTCTACGTACAAATGAGGCCCCTGCTTGAGAAGAGCATCGCCGTGTTCTCCTGGGGGCGATCGGAGGCAGCGATCTCTCGCGCTGGGCCCTGGTAGAGGCCATGGTCTGAAGCGAGACCGAAGCAGGGACGAAGCCTCCTGGGACTAAGGGTTGATGCAAAAGCGTGTTACCGGGGCCCTGGGGATACGGGGTAGGTTGTTTAGTCAGTAAGATTCTGACACTGTTTCCCCCTCCGCCCAAGGGCGGGTTTCGTCATTGGATGATATTTAACTACCATAAAACAAGTTTTCAATGAAAATATTTATTTCATAACAAGCTCACTATACCTTTATAGTTAATAATTATCAAAACATGTATTACTGAGTTTCTAGGATCATCATCAGACCCTGGTTACTAGCACTAAAATACTCGTCAAGACAAATCACACGAGCCCAAACTCGATGAGGTTGTGTTGTTTAATTACCGAGTTCCTATGGGCACCTTCTAGCTCCATCACCAGATCAGCTCCATGTTATCATAATATTGCATTGTCACGCGATTTACACATGCATGCAAAATTGCAGCTAAATCGGTTGAAGATATTTGCTTCAAAACTGAGGTGCAAGATTTGAGTCGAACATACATAGTTACATTGCAAGCTAATAAAAAGCTTCTAAAAAAAAACGTACAAATGAGGCATGGTACTCGTGTGGGTCGGTCTAATGTAGATCTAGGTTTACTGTCGTGTCCCAACTTCCATTTGACAATCCACGTTTGAAAATTAATCAGACATGATAATTATAATTTACATTTGGAACTCATTCAATTAATAAAGCAATCGAATACAGCTTTCATCCACACTGTCAGCTTATTAATTAATATAATCAGATGCTTGATGTAGCAAAATATTCAGTTCAGGTATTTAATGAGAGCTATTATATTGTAATTAAGTAAAATCAAGTATCACTGTAATGAACACCCATTGATTAGTTTTATTTTTTTCGTGTTGTATTTAATTAATTTAATGTGGAAATTAACATGATCACATTTAGACACAAGCGCGTCAGACTTTCACGGACTAAAACCCATTCCTTTATTCCATCTTTGCCTTGCGTCCCATGACCTCTGGATTTTCTTTTAGAGCCGACCCTGCAGCGTTGCACGGTATGGTTCACTGGCACCTCTTTGAAAAGTTTCAAATTTCATCCAAATACATTTAGACTTTTGAGCATGATGGAGTCACATACACACAAACATTTAATGTTTATAATGCAGTATTACGCGAATGAAGTAAGTCAGCTAATACATTCGGTACCTATTAAACTTATCGTATAAACCTTTGTTTTTACAACTTTCTTAGTAACTAGTACCTATTAAAACTTTACCATTTCAGTACTTCTAATTTTCTATAGTGGTATGTTTTTTATAGCTCATTTTTAATGGTGGATAAAATTCATCCCACAGATATCTCGTGGGAATATTATAGAAAGTAGAAATCAATAAACTTTACACTAGCAAAGAATTTTTAAAAATTGTTCCAGTAGTTTTTGAGTTAACTCATAACATACTAACAAACAAAAAAAAAATGAAATATTAAACTTTTGTCTCACAAATCTTCCGCGGACGATGTCGCGGGCAGAAGCTAGTCTACACTAATATAATAAAGAGGTAAAGTTTGTTTTTTTATTTTTTTGTTTGTAGGAGGTAATCTCTGGAACTAATGGTTCGATTGGAAAAATTGAAGCTATAATAGAAAGCTGCTTTACTCCTGAGTGACATAGGCTATAAATTATTTATATAACATGGATATTAAACCGAGCTATCACAACTTTTGTCTCACAAATTTTCCGCGGACGATGTCGCGGGCAGAAGCTAGTTTTATCTAATACTTTTAAACTATTTTATAGGTAGGTTTAATTACAAAAAGGTTTAAAAGCCATGACACTACAATGTCATAAAACACTTATTTCACAAATCCTATCAAAGCAATTTCATTTTAATTTAATAGGCACTTAGTTTCGAAGCGAAAAACAAAATTAGTTCTGGGTCATGAATCAAGCAGTGATAAAAAACATATTTTATCTGTGGTCTATAAAATTAAGACCTGCTATCGTAAAAGGCTCACAGGAGGAGCTCTGCGGCCCAATTTCGATTCGTCGATTAAAATCTAACATAATTTACGGTGTCATTGAAATTATTTTTTATTGGAGGTTATATTGTTATGATAACGTCACTAAAGAATGTGTATTAAACAATTAGGTAACTAAACTCATTAAAAAATAAATGACCTTTTTTGACACTTGAGAGAGACCCTTGAATAATAAAATAATAATTAATTACCTATATATAATTTTTTAATGTACCTAATGACATTATGGTTACGTAATGTAAAATAGATGATTACATAAAGTAAATAATAAAAAAAGTGTATAATAAATAAATAAATAAAAATAATAAAACCATGAAATGTCAAAATGGGCCTTTTATTTCTTACTGTTATACCTATAATTAGCGTATCAACAGTCACAAATGAATTGCTGAGTGATAAAATATACTAGTGCGGTGGGTATTTTCGAAAAAACACGGTGTGTAAGCCAGTAGAAGCCTGACAAATTTGACTATTTCAGACAAAGCCCGCCGCTCCAACTTATGCTTTGACCAGAGCAAGGGAAGTTATTATTTTGATGATTTCCTACATAAAAAATTAAAAACGAAAAAAAATTGTTTCAGAATCTTTGCTTTACACTCAATCAAAAAGACTGAAATATTTAAATAATAATTAACGTATTTAAAAAATTTCGTCCGCAAAAAAATATATCGTTATATTAAAAGATAGCAGATCTGTTTCTCACATTAAACTTTTACAACACAGGAGACACTCATTCAACAATCGTCCTCTCACGCCCTCAAAAGCTCGTCATTGTCTGTAAGTCATTATACGATGGCCCATTTAAAAACTCAAGCTCCAAAACATTTGGCCGCATGTTCAACCTCCATGGGTAAAATGAATTTGCATTCCTTTTTTAATTTATACAAATGAGAGTGTGGCCAAAAAGATTTGGCCACACAGATAAAGATTTTTTTTTAATTTGTATAATTACAACTAGCCATCTAATCTAGCTAGTTGATTTTATTGAAACTTTAATTAAATAAAACAGTAGCAACTCAAATAATAAAAATCAATTTATTTAAAAAATCAATGCCACTTTTCGTTGTAATTTTGTAACTCAAAAACAGGCTCACCTATCCAAACCAAATGTTTAAGTTTTGTTCGGACTATTTAGTTGATGGTTTATGTGAAGTTTGCACAAAATCGGTTGAGCAGTTCTTTATTTATCACATTTTTCTGTTGACGGGAGCGAAGCCGTGGGCAACAGAAAAGCTAGTAATTAATATTAACTGGCATTTCTTTAGACACTACAATAATACCGGAGACTATTTCTATTTTTATCTATTTGGCCGCCATTTTGTATTTGTACTTCTTTGTTTTTAGAATTTCACTTTCAGCTGGTGAAATTTCGCATCTTGGGGACACAGGATAACAAATACTCACTATGTTCCGTTGTCATGTTTGAAATCACTAAACCAATAAGTTAACAATCTTCCTATATTATAGTATCTAATAAATCATAATTAGAGAAAACTATTAATACCCAAAAATAAACAAGACCTAATTAAAGGGCACAATAACTATTAAAATTCTAATTAGCGTTACAAGCACAATAAACAGTGAATCGGAATATGATTCATTGTTCATAATTAACATATGTTCTCTAATCACTGGAACAGAAGTTTTCGCCACAAAGAAAAATAAATATAGAAGGCTAACTAAAAAAAAAACTATTTCAATTTTTTTCGAGAAAACTTAACAAAATTTATTCGGAGGAACCCTGCAGAAGGGTCGACGCCAACTGGGGCCAAGGGTTCGTGTCTGAAAGGAAGGCTCTAGCCCTGGTATAGTTGGCGACGTAGGAACAGGGTAGGTTGTTTAGTCAATAAGAGTCTGATATAGTTTCTGCTTCGCCCAAGGGCGGGTTTCATCACTTGATGATATTTACCTACCATAAAAAAAAACTTAATTTTAATATGATTTTCATATTCCTCGATTTTTTTTAAAAAAAGGTGGTTAACAAGGATTCGATAACGATGCGACACCTTTTAGTGCTTGTTTGCCAACGCGACGCGTTAGGAGTTTGTCTTATGTTTGTGTTTGCGCGTGCAATGACGCAGCCCGCTGCTGCAATGCACAACGAACGCCCAACGCATTCGCCCATCGTGCCGCGTCTCCATAAGCAAGCACTTAGCGAGTCCGTTTTCGCTCGTTCTGTGTACTTAACCTTCTGGCCTATTCTGTGTCCCTGGTACAAAGGCTCGAGCGCTCCCACGGCCCGGTCGTAATTACCACTTGTTATTGGTATCACACCTGCGGGTCCATTGGTATTTCTGCGAACATTTTGCGTATGATAAAGAGTTTTCGTTTGTGGCCTACGTGTTTATTGATTTGGGATACCTAGCAATTGGGAGGTTAATTGGCAAAAATCTCGCGTACGGATTGGTGAAGGTCGCTTTTGGAACTGAAATGTTACAATATGAAAGCAAAAAGAACCATAGTTTTGGTTGATTTAAGTTTAAAAAACCAGTCAATCTATTACAAAAATCTTTATTCCACATATGCCTAAAAATGCGCCCAAAAAAACTCTTGCTCTTTCAAAAAAAGAATTGTATAGCTTGGGCCATATTTCAATTAAGCGTGCCAATGTTGAAGTTTAGTAGAAACTTACTTTTTTTTCCTTTTTTTAAATGTATGTTATAGGCACACAATAAATAAAATAAAGTTAAGGAAATTACTATTACAAGTTGTCTGTTTTCTAGAAACAAAACTACACAATTCTGGAAGTTCGCAGTCCATTGTGTACCGTGGTTACTAACTTCGAAGCAGTAAGCAGAACTTTAATCATTAAGACCCGGATGTAACTGCAGTTTGTTAAAACGTAGGAACTAGGAACCTACTTAGGTACCTCATTATAAAGCACGAATAGCCTTAGCCACTAATGGTAAGACAACGCTACATTACAGTCAGTATTATAAAGGTAAAAGTTTCCACGCATGTGTGTCTTAAAAAATAAATATCTCACTGATATGACGAACTGGGCCCGCGTGGTGGATTATGGCCCATTCCTTCTCCTAGAGAGGAGGCCTGTGTCCCAGCAGTGGGAACATTGAAAAGGCTGGTGATGATGATGATATGACGAAGACAATGAGGCTTATTAAGACAAAGCATACTGAAATATTTCAAATATCGGAATATTACAATGTACAGCTTTCAAGACTATAAAGAAGACATAAAAACAATTTCAACCTAACCGAAACTTCAGGAATATATTGAGAAAGTTCTCACATTGAACTGCTTCGAAAGTCGGTTGGATAGACTCAGGGCCTATGCACATCACCTATTTTAAACACGCCGTTGATGTGCGATTTTACTAATACCTACAGACGTGATACACATGCGACTCTGATGAAGTCTTTAGGCATCTAATAGGAAAAGCGCGCTATCGTTTATAGTATAGTATAGTATAGTATATCGGGCTGGTGTCCGCAACTCCACGTCTAAAGCGCGTATTTTGTGTACGGGCCATCGCTTATAAAAAGTGGTATGCCCTGTGCAATGTGCATACTACCCTACCCTACCCTAAACCTCTACAAACTTTCTGAAACACACGCATCAGATAATAGCTGCTAGTGTGTTACCATAATCTTTTTTCCTTTGTTTCGTGTTATTTAGGCTCAGCGCAATACGTATTTTTCTTCCACTCTGTCCTGCCACCCGTCATGCTGTCACTAACTCCTTTTTATAGTATGTCTCTTCATCTCTGTGTTTTATTCCGGGAAAATGCTCCTCTGAACTCATTTTCTATTCTCACGCGAGCGAAACCGCTTGCATAAACCAGTGGTTCATAAAAAAGGAATATAAAGTAAGCAGGTGAGTTTAAAAAATCAGTAGCGAGTACTTCTAGGTATTCCTTCGAGGAACTGTTAAAAAATAACAATTTATTTAACCTTTTCTTATATTCAAGAAAGATGGCAAAGTAAACAACGCTATCGAAAAATTCTTTTGCTCTGTTAAAATTACTTTGTAATATAACTAGCTTTTGCAAGTGGCTTTGCCCGCGTGAAAGTAGGAAATTATCACTTAGGTAATAATAACTTAGCTTACTTATCATCATCATCATCATCATTTCAGTCGAAAGTCGTCCAATGTTGGACATAGGCCATTACGACCAGTGCGTCTCGGATTCATCTGATATAATCATACAAGAAAACTCCTACCATACGAGTATATAGTTCTTTTTTCCCGATGTTAAAAAACAACATAAATGTAAATACATGTAACATGCTAGCACAAACCATCGCAGGTTGAACAGCGGTATGTCATAAGCGACCACTTGGGGTTTAAATTTCTCTTTGGGTATGTCTAAGTAAGTAGCATACTTACTATTAGAGAATGAATAAAAAAAAACAGTATCTATTCATTACAGACATACTGAATATTTTCTCTTTATAAAATGGGACTTATAGAGATATATTTTTACATCATTAATATTTATTTAACTAACCGAAAAAAATACCTTTCCTCGAGCGTAATTTTTAAGATTCAGTACCTACCTCAAAAGGAAAAAGCGGCGGCCTTATAAGAACACTTTGTTGTACGTCTGTCTATCTGTTTTTTTTTATGATAGGAAAAATCATCTAATGCTGAATCCCGCTTTTGGGTGGAGCGGTAAACAGTGTCACAGTCTTACTGACTAAACGATCGAACGAACCCACCTCATTCCTTCTTAACCCTCATACCGGGGCCTGACCTTCCTTTCTGAAACCGAACCAGGGCCCCAGTAGGCTTCGGCCCTGCTGTTGGAACTCTAAATTTGCTAACAAAACCTAGAGGTGCATGGGAATAAAACGCGCCGTCGACGACCTGGCTTGTTGGCGACCGTTACCAGACGACTGGATGGCGAGCTACCCATTGCTCTCCATTCGCAAGCCCGCAGCTACGGTTGCCGGAAATTGGGATCGGAATTCCAGACGTCTAGATATATGTCAAGAGCCTTTATCCCAGGAACGCATAGGGTATCTAGGGCCTGTAAGGGGGTTGAAATTAAAACCCTATAATACTCAGGTCTGCAGTCTCTTGAAGCTGGAAAAAAAATCAAACTTCTATGGTAACGGAAGATATCGCAAAAAATATATGTTTCCACACTCTCAAGGAAATCAAAATTCATAGGGTACTTTCTGTTGTCCTAGAATCCTGAACCTTCGCACGAAGCAAGGTGTCTTAGCACAAGTATAGGAAAAAATCGTAGCACTTCGATAAAATTACGATTCGGAAAAATCTTTATAACTTAATTTGGGATTTGAAATGTTTTCGTAGGTCAGTTTGTACAAAAAGAACCCTCAGGGCGTGAGGAAACATTTATCTACTTTATTCATAAATGTATTTTTGTAAAGCATTTATTATTTCTAAGAAAACAAAACGTTAAATAAGAACAAGGACCTTCATTCTCCTCATTAGAGCACGATAATCTTTTTGTTGAGAGGTAGAATAATCACGAAAATATACACATTTCCTTATGTTACATTTTTTTTTATCTTGCGTATACTGTCCTACTAATGGGCAAAGGCCTCCCCAACTTCTTCCAGGTACTTTTCTCTCGAGCCACCTCGAACCAGTTGTTACGGTAGGCGTCTAGATCATCATATTGTGAATAAATGTGAAAAAAAAAACATGATTTTACAAGCATTTAATACTCAATATTATTATTATTTATTTTATTTATTTATAGGAGCGGAGGGAATGGAAGGGCGTGTCACAACTTTTACTAATTCACATTTTTTTTCTTTCAGTAGCCTTGTGCGTCCTAGGAACACGAATAACACTTTCAGAATGGAGTTTCTAGCCGGTACTTCTCCATAGAAAACGACCAATTTGGAACCGTGTACTAGCTTCTGACGTTTTACAAGTACCCATGTAGGCCTATGTGAAATAAAAAGACATTGACTTAGAAATCGATCCATGACTCCAATAGACTTCAGCCCTGCTGGCCCTAGGGTTTTGCTGACATCTCTTTGAAGCGCGCGTCGAACACGTGCCATTGTCAACTCAAGCTCGGTCATGACGGTTAACGGACGGCAAACTACCCATAACTCGACGTCTGCAAACCCACGGGCTTAACGAATACGGGCGAGGAGGGGTGGGAGGCGGTCGTCTCCTTCTGCGAAGCAGTAATGCTAGCTAAGGAGAAGGCTAACCGCAGAAGGCAACGGCGCACACGCCCCAGACGCCGCTGGGATTCCGATCCCGATTTCCGGCCACCGTGGGCGCGGTGTTGCGGACGGTGAGCAATGGGTGTTTTGGTAAAACTCCGTACCAAGCCCAAGTCGTCGACAGTGTACTCTGTCCCCGCGAGCTTCAAGGACCTATCAGCAAAACCGTAAGGACTTTGCAAACTAGTCGATTTGGATAATTTTTGTCCACCATAAAAAAATTGGCCACGGGTGTGTGAGAGTTATTATTCTGATCTATATTATACTAAGCTATATATAGGTCTCAAATACCTACCTACACAGATTATCTTGAAAGTATTTTCATGTAACTGAATCTTTAACATTACAATAGACTACAGAAAAATATGTTTTTCTGAGAATATAGGCTAGAACCGTCTTTTACAATGTAAGATAAATTCCTGACACATATTGGATAGCTCTATATTCTGTCATAAAAAAAGGAACAGAAGTTCAGGTAAAAGTGCTTTCTGAAATTGTTTGATTTTTGTCAACACTGCAACAGTTATTTTGTTAAAATTAGCCGCAAAGTGTCAAGTAATCTAGCTATATATATAAAAGCAAGATACCACTCACTGTTATCCTCGAACGACGGGGGCCATTGACCTTCTTTCTTAAAATAAACAAAAAAATAAGTAAAAAAAAACTGTCAATGAATTAAAGACCAATATAAAAACCAAAATTTACGGTAATATAAATTCGAAAAAAACACGACAGAATTTTTCTAGGTCAGCAAGTTGTACGTTTTATATACAATCGGCGCTCAAGGGGTCGCACGGAATCTCAGAAACTATATAACACCTACAAACTTACAATTTGGCAGGTTCCTTATAGGGCGTAGACGTCCGCTAAGAACGGATTTTACGTAAGAAGAATTAAAACCTCAAATACTTAATAAGAAATTACTTAGCAACAAGTAATATTACTTAATTATAACTACGAGTGCTATTCTGTTTGAAACTGATAATTGATTATACATAATTATGTAGACATACTTTACATACTGCTATTCCAATTAATTCGCTATTATTGTATACCCAGTACAATTATTATCAATAGGTATGTAGTTAATTTGTAATTTAATTGTTTAAATTTGTTGTTTATTTGTTTTTCGTTGGTTATTTATCCTGATGTTTGAGTTATTGCAATTGTTTAATGTCATTTATTTATTCAACTCTTAATTTAGGGGTTTTATTATATTTATAGATCTTAAAATCTACCTTCTCACATAACCTTAAAAAATAATAGAATTATTTATACTAAAACTATCTCTTTTAATTTAATTTATACATAATAAGTGATTTCGAAATTTTAAACAATCTATAAATAATTTGCATATCTTTAATTGATTTGTTTACATAATATTATATCATAATATATTACATAGTATTACATGATTTTTTATATATTATACATAATATTTGTTTACGTGGAATTATCAAAATATTTTCAAAAAATAAAATAAAAAAATAATTAAATGACCTGTCTAGGAGGACTGGATTTACTGTTTCTATATTTTTATGCGCACTGTCTTGGTTCCTCGCTTCGTATTCAAAGATTGCTAACTTCGTTTCTTTTCTAACAGCTTTACCTATTTTAAGTTTATGAAGTGTCTATTTCGTATTATAAGAACTTGAAACTTGCGGCTAAATTCATTTATTGCGAACATTTTTCTTATCTGGATGGAGTTTATTAGGACTTTATTTGACTTACTTTAGCTTGTTAATATTGTCTTAGACTTATAAGGTGCGAACATTATGCTTACGCCCATAATCAATCGATGATAATCAATGTATTGCAATGATAAGCGATGCACTACCTGCAGTATTCGTCGTCATCGCATACATAGGCCTCTCCCAAGCGCCACCACAAATATTGATCGCATGGATGCAATCCATCGGATTTCAAAACCCTGACCAGGTCATCGGTCCACCTTATGAAAAGCCTTCAAACGCTGCGTCTTCCGGTACGCGGTCGCTACTCCAGAACCTTTTGATCCCAGCGGCCATCTGTTCTGCGCGCAATATGTCCTGCCTATTGCCACTTCACCTGCAGTATTATGGCATAGCTATTCCGATTAACTTATTAATTAATTATTATGCGGGGTTGTACCAAAGTACAACCCCGCATAATGGTGACGCCATTATGCGAATCGCCTGGTGTACACGGTGAACCATATAGTGATACAATGGTGCCCCACAAGCGGGCCAGACTTCCCCGCTTGGATAGGGCAACGTTGTGTCCTCGTGGAGGTGATCGACAACGTTCTCTACTCGCAGCCGTGGTTCGAAGGAATGGGGTATTTACCACGGGCGAGGCTTTATAGACGATTTCCAATGGTAGCTCGCCGTCCATTCATCCGGTAAGGTTTAAGCTCAGTTCGACAGCACTTAAAGTTGTGCCTCAAAGTTTTGTCAGCAAAACTGTAGAAGACTAGTAGATAAGACTAGTATAAAAGTTTTACCGTAGCTCTAGATGTCTCCTTTCGCCTAGTGTAAAAGATCGGGGAAAACTATGCATATTCAAATAAAAATATCGAATGTTCAAGAAAAAAACTAGGTCACACGAATGACACCCTCTCGGTTTCAACGACTCACCTAACGGGTGTAAGTGGTAAAAGGTGGTGTTTGACATCGAAGTGTCAACAAAAAAAAAATAGCACAACAAACAAGTACTCAAAGCAACATAACAGACATTTTTAGCACAGAGTTAATTAAAATTTGACATAATTAAATTATCCGTAGGCTGAAGACACCCACGACTTGTCCCTATTTTACGTGAGTAATGAAATAAAACGTTAATTGCATCTAAGCCCATTAATTTGATGCTGTTGTTTCTATAAACCTTGGCTTAATTTGATGACCTAAAAATAACAGCAATCAAAGTGGGTTATCTCGTCAGTTTTAATTGCTTTGTCGTGACTAGGACACGGAGACACTTTTATAAGGACTCTGATTGACCTGGATCTGAAAACTGGCCCTTTGGACTTTCATGTTTTCCAGCAGTTACCTTGAAAGTTACATGCTGGTCAGAATTCGGCAATAGGACCTTGTGACATTTAGATAAGAGTTGTTGATGTAGCTTTCGTGTGAAATTTATCTATCTCTATATTACTGTTTTTGATGACAACAATCTTTGGCGGCTTAATGTAAATAAATCATCATCATCATCATCAGCCTTTCAATGTTCCCACAGCAGGGACACAGGCCTCCTCTCTCTAGGAGAGGGAAAGGGCCACCACGCGGGCCCAGTGCGGATTGGTGGATGTCACATGTCTTCGAATTTTTGGTTCAAGGACATGCCGGTTTCCTCACGATGTTTTCCTTCACCGTTTCGAGAGCAGTGGTGATGAAATAAATTACACAAAGTAATGCGCCTGGCTGGGTTTGAACCCGCGACCTACGACTTGTAAGTCGGGGCTGTTACCACTCGGCCACCACTGCTCTCGTAAATAAATATAATCATAAAAATAAAACAGCAGAGCATTTTTATTTATTTGTTTATCCTCAGATCAGACCGCCTAGCAGCAATTACACCTAAGGAATACAATTCGTTCAGAATCACATTATGTGGAAGTCTTCAAAGGAGACGCGCGGCGATGAGTCGAAGCATCAGGCCAGCGATCTTCCAGGATTCCACATGAATCTACTAAATTCCACATCCAGCACAAGTTTTTAATAAAGCTCTTCGGATTCGTTTTTTAAAGAGAATGGATTTAAAAAGTTAAAAAAAAATACGGAAAATGTTGATAAGTCATCTTGACGGCTGACTTTTCTAGGAAATATGTATACTGTCAAAGTCATTCCGCCGATGGAGCCATACGATAAAAGAAAAGTCATTTCAGCGTAAAGGAGTTACAGACATACAAACATACATAAAAATGTTCATCTTTCAAATATCCACGTGGTTGATGATAACGCTTTTTATGATAAACCATACATGTTTAAGTAGGTACATTTTAAACCTTATTATTTCTGTTTAAATAAAATACTTATGATTTTCTTGTATTATTCAAATTTACCTTTCGGTAGTTACTGTTATGCTTACTTTTTTTCATTCTTTACAATTTGAGTATCAGCGTCAGCCTTATACTGTTCCTACTGCTGGGACTCAGGCCACCTCTCTAGGAGAGCTACATAAATTACAAAAAGTAATGCGCCTGGCTGGATTTGAAACCGCGACCTATAATTTGTAAGTCAGGAACTTTACCACTAGTGCTCTCAATGAGTATCATAAAGGAATTCACTATTCCGAATACGAACTAGATCACAGAAAATAGTTTCAAGTTTCCCTCAAAAAACACGGAATCACTAACAAATTTTTCACGCCTAACAAATGTTTTTCTAGCCCACACGCTTGTTAAAACTCGTTGTCCACTTTTATCACTGTCCCGATCAAATAGATCGCAATCAAATTGACGTCACACTGAGAAATGGCGTCACGTAGAAAAATAATGGACCCGCATGCAAATGCATGGATACGGACGTCACGACGAAGGAACAAATAGACCAGAATGCCAAACTATGTATGTACAAATTATGTAGGTGTCTATTTTCCCCGCCGTCCATTTTGAGACCGGGGTAGCACACGTGCACTTGTGCAGTCGTTTTATTCGATTCCAGATCGTCTGTGGTTCGCTTTATTTTTGTTCCTTTAACTGCCTATCGGTTAACTTCGTGTGAGATCGGTAACTTTCGGTTTTATTGTAGTCGGTGATGAATCCAGATGTTAGTTCATTCACGGAGTTATGGGAGCGTTAAATTTTTAAGAAGAATATTATGATTATGATTATTTAAAACCTGTAATTAAACTTATAATATTAGTTTACATTATTATTTTAATTGTTAAACTATTAACGCTTGAGGTTTTGAATGGTTACAGGATAGTGTATTAAAACCTTAAACCTTCCTATACGAAGGGTTCTGTACCATTATCTATACAACATTAGACACTATAGGTAATGATTTATTTTTTTAGTTTCACCTACCCTGGTGTTCGTTTGTTAAAAAGTATTTTTTTAATATAGGAGCGACAGAAATATGACATTTAATATATACCCTGGTGACAGGCAGATGAACAGTGGAATCTTAGTAATAGGGTCCATTTTTGTACCTTTGGATACGGAACCCTAAGAAAGCGAAAAAATAATAAAACCGGAATATCGGAATGACGGACACATCGTACGGACACGTGGCACACACCACGCGACGCGACTCTACGTACAAATCAGACAGGTCATCTAGACAGATGCCATATAAAATGTACGAAGACCGACGCGCCCAGATACGTGGCGTACGTGGCACACGTGGGATCAATGTCGTTCTACCTTTACGAGTAATGAAAGTTTAAAATGTAGCTTACGATACTTTGAAGTTGGTTTGCAATAATTTAATTAAATAAGTTCGTGACGAAGGTAATGTGGCAGGTAGAGGTATCAGAAAGTTTCTCAATGTAGACTGGAGGCTTTAGACATTCATTAAAGTTGTCCCCCGTTGTCTGTTTGACTACACGATCTAGGCGTCTATTACCTTAACTTTTAAGCCTAAGCTTTCTATTGGGATACACATGCTTTCTAGATTAAATAAGTAACTTCTTGTTCTTCTCGAACCAATAGATTTCGTTTCCCTCAAACTTTTTGGGTCCAGTAATTGCCTCTTTTGTAGCGGCGTCAGTGGCGTATTTTAGGTCTTCCAATGTGCATTTGTATGGACATTTTGGGCACTGTAATAGGGTGGGCCATTGTTTGGTAAGAAGCACCGCACTAATACTGGATGTCGGTGCGGCTATAGTCAAATCTATAAGCACCTAAGATAAACTTGATGATAAAGAAAAAAATATTTTACAAATCTTTTTAATAATTTAGATACTTCTACTATCTACGGCATATTTTAGTCATAGAGTCTTTTATGTTTACACAATGACGAAAAATAAATAGGAAAAAAATACTCTGCCCGATATCGAAGAAATTTTCCACAAAAAGTGTTCCGTAAAATAAATAATACTACCTTTTCTTTTTACCTACCGAAAATGTCTTAGGGGACTCCACTTCATATAAATTCCTTGTTTCAAAGGAAGGAAATAGTTATTTCAACGTTCTTTTGTTTAAGAAAAAAATAAAAGGGTGGATTGCATGGCAAATAATTTGACTTTTGCTTATAGAGTTCATTTTATTTTAGGTAGGATCGTGTTCCTAGTCACAGCAGTGGGAACATTATAAAGCTGATGCTATGCTATGCTGGGCTTATCTCTCTGCTATTTTTATCTTCTATCTCATCTGATGGTAATCGATGATGTTTTCGACCAAAGAGCTTGTCTACAAGAAACCTAATAATCTTACTAATATTATAAATGCGAAAGTTACGATGTTTGGATGTTTGTTACTCAATCACGCCAAAACGGCTGGACGGATCTGGATGAAATTTGGCACAGGTTTAGGATACACTCCGGAGTAGGACATAGGCTACTTTTTATCCCGGAAACCCCAACCCCAATATCGCGCGGGCGAAGCCGCGGGCAAAAGCTAGTAATGTATAATAGTTAGTAATCATAATTATATGGGCTGGATGACATGGGCCCGGCTACCATTTATTTTGACATAAAGATTTATGATTGGATAGCAAATAAAGATAGAGTACAAAGGTGCTGCTATTTCAAACATATTTTTTACCCAGCAGACATGCGACACGAGAATTCGGTGACATGATGTGTGTATAAATAGATCAGAAAACTTAAAACTGCTCAAAACAGACTTTAATAACTTAATTAAACCAAATATAATAAGTCAAGAAGCAGTAAACAGTGTACAGATAAATACATAAATTAGAAATATGTGTATGTCGGAAACGGCTTCGATTTGTTAACAAGACAAGGCACGCCATCTAGTGGCAACTAGAAGAACTAAATAAAGATGGCGCGCCTGACAGTCAGTGACATATCCGCTTTGCTACGAGCTTGTGGTGGGGTGAACCAACCCGCACCGGGAGCGGGCACACTTTGAGCCAAGCCGTCGCAGAGTCAAGACGTTCTGAATCTGTCCGTGTTGTTGTAATTTGTAATTTGTGATAACAGTGCACTGTACCGAAATGTATTGAGAAGTAAACCGATTCAACTCCTACCCGTTGTTATTCATTGCACGATACCCACATACGCCCACATGATAGATCTGATAGACCAGAGCTCGAACACCATCCTGGACACGAGCCGACATCAGAAGTGGGATTCAATCGTGCAAATGAATCGACAAGCTATGTGAGCAATAATTACGCAACACTGAAGAAAATGGTGAGAACAAAGACTGTTGAGAAGTTGAGAGAAGAAGTTGGCGGTTAATATTCGAAATTCGAAAATGAAGACCCGGATCGAAGCATAAACTTGAATGGTCTGATTAGGTTTTTTCTGGGGTTTTTCCCTAATCCTGAGCAACGAATGTTGGATCATGGTGACGTTGTTGCCCCAGAGCGCAAACTACAACGTTCTACCCAGATTGTGAATCTACCCAAATTCGGCCCGGAGAGACGAGAGCAATTCAGAAATCACTATGGAAAAATTGGACATACGCAAACTGAAAACAAGAATATTCAAGCCTCAAGACCACCGGCAATAAGGTAGCAAGCCAATCCAGGTCGGCTTTGGTGAGCAGAGTTCTTGATGGAGATCTGGATCCCTGAGAGAAGTGGCGCGGTGGTAACCGTGACGGTGCCGTTGTGACAGCGAGCGATGGGTTGACGTCGTGGTCGCCGATCTTTCATCAGAAAAAGGTCAGACATTCTCATTCCACTTTTATTCTAAAGTTGAGTTCTCATTCGTCAAAGATTTTTTTGTGGGTGAAAATCATCTACACACACGCATACAAACACTTTATTCACATGGTTAAACACAATTTAAGTAAACCTAACCTATCACTTATTTAATTGATTTTTTATCTTTTTTATTCACAATTTGTATCAAGCAGATAATGGGAGAGGGCACTGACTTCTGTAATACAGGTTTTTACCTAGCACAGAAGTCAGGGTTTTCATAGGATTCTTGTAAAAAAGTTTGTGAATAAACTATTATTATTATCTAATGACGAAATCCGCTCTTGGGCGGAGCGGGAGACAGTGTAGGTTGTCAGTAAATTTTGGGGTAGATTTAAAGTAAAATGTTACATTGACAAGTGTAGGTGACATATTATGACGGTACTCGGTACAGATCATTACTTGTGTCGTTGAAATTGATAATAGGGACTAAATCGCGATTTTATTACGTGAACCAACATCTATTTGCGAAATTAAATCTTAGGCCGTGAAATATTGTTGCAAAGGTTCAGTTGAATTAGTGACCGTGAAACATTTTTTTGAAAATAGCTTAGGTTCATGGCTTAAATAATTGTAATTACAAAGTACCCTCAGTAGATCCGATAATAACCATTTCGATCTTTTTATGACGGTGACAGTTCTCCGAAATTGTTGTTGACACCGACGTGTCCTTGAACATAAACATGCGATTATTTCTGTGTCGTTTCGTTAATAATTGGACTATTTTACTATCGGTATGCTACAAACGCGTGCAATAAAAAGTGATCTAAATCGTTCGATTAATTTTGACTGTATAAAGACGACAGCAATAGTTTGGCGAGGATGAATTAAAAAAAATAATTCGTAAGCGGGTAAATGAATTATGGTGCGACCGTGTAATTCAATGATTGCAAAAAAAAAAGACCTGAACTAGTCTTTTAGTTAAGAAATACGACGCGTCAAATTAAATGTGCAGAGACTATCGAAGACTAAATAACAATACCGTACCGAATCGTTATTCGTTGCTATTTATCTCGGATCAAATATCTCAGTTACACGACCTAGGGTAGTGATTGTTGTATTTTCAATTACATATTCCCAATGTTTGATATAATTAGAGTATTGGTTTGGTTTATACAATAGTTTTGAGAGCGTCGACTAAAGCCGGAATAACGTTACATTTGAAACAGTGATCCGTTTTTCGATAATTAAATTCAAGTGGTGAGGCTCTTCATCCGTGGTGGATAGTGTCATTCGATATGGTTTGATCCTAGGCGGGTGATGAAAAGTAAGGATGCTAGATCCAAAGCGGATGATGCCCTGTAATAATGCCAATATCTTGACACGAAATGATTTCTGATCGATTTTAGTCGTGCGTTATCTGCCGTTAATGACAAAAGATGACGTAGTTCCCTAGATTGATTTAAATGTCGTGAAAGATTATGCGTTACGCAATAAATACTGTGTAGTACCATATTAAAGGTGTACGGGAAGATAAAACCAACCTACCCACAAACAAAATAAAAAAAAAAGACAATAAAAAAAAAACGCGTTTGAAGTAGCAGGAAAATCAGAGCTTATAATAACAATAAAGTAGTTGAGATAATGAGATAATTAAGTTTACAATATGATCAGACATTTGATATGTAGGCGTAGCTTAATAGAAAACAATATCTGGTGGTCTTAGTAGACCGTTAGTACCTTAAATTAGGGACGTATTGTAGGAAACCATTAAGTCGTTAGAGACTTGGCGATCCTGGAGGGATGCGCAGGTATGGAAGTGTAACTAGAGGTTACTCGGCTATGAGTAGCCATGGATTAGTTTGATTAGTTGTGTCTACTGTAACGGTATCACAATAGGTTAAGAAAGAAGCACTTGTACACCAACTGAGTTAGGAAGGTATTTGAAAAAAAAAAGAGAAAAAAAAAGAGAAAAAAAAAGAGAAAAAAAAGAGAAAAAAAAGAGAAAAAAAAGAGAAAAAAAAAGAAAGTAACAAAATGTAGGAAAAAGTCATTGAAGGGAAAATCCGGTCCAATGACTCAGCTAAAGGGACTGATGTCCGGTCTAGCATTCGCTAAAGGGACTGATGTCCGGTCTAGCATTCGCTAAAGGGACTGATGTCCGGTCTAGCATTCGCTAAAGGGACTGATGTCCGGTCTAGCATTCGCTAAAGGGACTGATGTCCGGTCTAGCATACGCTAAAGGGACTGATGTCCGGTCTAGCATTCGCTAAAGGGATATTTATCCGGCCTAGCACAATCGTCTCCAGTTCTAATACTGATGAGATAACGTAGTACTTGTGGTAAGCTGAAGGGTTAACCGTACCAAGAAGCTAATCTTGTAGGGTCAGAGGTTGACCGGACCAAGAAATTAATCTTGTAGGGTCAGTGGTTGACCGGACCAAGAAGTAAGCCTTGTAGAGTCATGACTGACTGGACCAAGTGCTTAAAATTCTAAAGGGCCTAAGTAGACCGGACCAGAAACAGTAACAGTATGACAATTTCTATTACCCAAAATTTGTATTTGGTTTATTGAGTAAAGATTTGTTGTCACATTAAGCGATTGACTGCGTGTTGCGAGTTCGATTCCCGCACTAAGCAGATATTTGTGTAAATGGTCGCTCATGGCCAAGATGTGAATTTTTAATCTTGTGTGTTGTCACACGTAATCTCAAACTTGCGTGTTTGGGACTGCACTCGCGCTGCGAGATTAATTGCTAGTGTTTGTCAGGAGTGACCGAGCTATATGATACTGCGAGATGTGTTTTGTTTCAGAGTAACACACAGCGCTGGATGACTAGTTAGAACATTTCATCAGTGGACATCTTCCAGCTGAGGTGGCGATGACGACTAATACACGAGGACGTGTGTCTTTCAGGATGGCCGTGTCGGAAACGGCTTCGATTTGTTAACAAGACAAGGCACGCCATCTAGTGGCAACTAGAAGAACTAAATAAAGATGGCGCGCCTGACAGTCAGTGACATATCCGCTTTGCTACGAGCTTGTGGTGGGGTGAACCAACCCGCACCGGGAGCGGGCACACTTTGAGCCAAGCCGTCGCAGAGTCAAGACGTTCTGAATCTGTCCGTGTTGTTGTAATTTGTAATTTGTGATAACAGTGCACTGTACCGAAATGTATTGAGAAGTAAACCGATTCAACTCCTACCCGTTGTTATTCATTGCACGATACCCACATACGCCCACATGATAGATCTGATAGACCAGAGCTCGAACACCATCCTGGACACGAGCCGACATGTACATATCCAACAAAAACAAAAACGAAACCAAACAAACAACTAAATTTTATTTATGGTGTACCTACAATAAAGAGTATATCTATCTACCTATCTATCGACAATCCATATGCATAAGTTAATTAAGTTCATTAAACCGATAGTTGTATTGGCAAATGGATTAATAGCGATGAGCTTCCACGAGCCTCGATTACACCTCAAGAGGCTCTCGTTAGAGCTCTTCAGAGGGTGGTACTTCTGGACACGGCTCGTATTGTGAGGAGGGTGCTAGTGCTTGCTCTAGAGATCTGATTAGTTAGGGTTTTGTACCCCATACCGAAGGGCTATTATTTTTATATATTCTATATATCATCTTTATTGTATACTAGCTTTTGCCCGCAGCTTCGCCCGCGTACATAAAATTTAGCCTATGTCACTCAGGAGTAAAGCAGCTTTCTATTGTTGCTTAAATTTTTCCAATCGGACCAGTAGTTCCAGAGATTACCCCCTACAAACAAAAAAACAAACTTTACCTCTTTATTATATTAGTGTAGATTAAAACAAACTTACAGTAAAACAATTTTTTGACAATTGATGTACAAAGGCGACCTTAACTCAACAATGAGTTTTCTGCCAGCAAAACTTTGAAAATCTTTGATTTTTTTTGAATATTTCATATTTATGTTAGTTTGTAAAAATGAAAATTAATAAGATAAATACAACAAGTGTGTTTACAGAGCATGTTTACCGCTACGTAGATTATTGTTGTTTTAGGTAGTAAAAAAGCTTTTGTATATCAGTTTTACAACCACACTCCTAATATATAAAGTATCTACTCAAACATTCATCCTAAATTTTTTTATCTAGCTAAATAGTGTATTTGTCTTAGTACCTGTTTTGCTTGACAAGGTTTTTGTCCGTCTATCTTTTCTCTAAATTATGTTTTTGTTATCGTCTTTCCATATCTTTTGTCAGCTTAAAGTCTATTCTGGTTTTGTAAAAACTAAATATTTACTTGTTTTGTTTTGCTGAGGTTTCTGCACACAGCGGGCGCGGCGTGGCGGGACGTGACGGCGACGCGACGCTGAGCAGTTGTAATGTACTAGATACTATGGACGACGCCACACAGAGCCGTCCCGTTCGACGCGACGGTAACCTCGGATCTGTATGGCGTCGTCGCGTCGCCGTCCGGTCCCGCCGCGCCGCGCCCGCTGTGTGCAGAGACCTTAAGTCCGCAGCTCCAAAGAGATAGGATTTATACATACTTATCATCTTTATCTTTTAGGACATTTATGTATTAAATTGTCTAACCATTTGATTTTAACCGTTTCAATACCGTAATTAGAGACATAATACAAAGACAATAGGTATGCAAATGACGGCGTATGTTTGGGGCTCAAGAGTTTAATAAAAAAAAATAAGTCAAACTATCAAAAGAGTTAGGGTAGATACTTCGACATTTAGTAACATTTACGGCAGCTTTGCGTGATAGAATCAGAAATGAGGATATCCGCAAGAGAACCAAGGTTGCCGACATAGCGAAAAGAATCGCCAAACTTAAGTGGCAATGGGCAGGGCACATTGCACGCAGAACGGATGGCCGCTGGGGCCGAAAGGTTCTGGAGTGGCGACCGCGTACCGGAAGACGTAGCGTTGGAAGGCCTCCCACAAGGTGGACCGATGACCTGGTCAGGGTTGCTGGAAGGATGCAAGACGCACAGGACCGGTCTTTGTGGCGCGGCTTCAGCCGAAAGACGTCCACTGCTGAAATGATGATGATGATGATGATGGCAGCTTTTGTACAGAAAATATTATATCGAGCAAAACATTATTCAAATCTTATCATAATATTTTAACAAATGTATTCTGAGGCTCAATTTTCATTTGTAAATATTAAGAAATTGAATCGACATAACAATGTAAGCAAGGAAATTGGAACACAGTGTATTGAGAATCGGTAACCGAATATTTGAAAACATACGTGATTGGAAAACATAAGAGTAGGTACCGATGTAATGTATGTTCCTCAACATAGTAACAGTTGAGCGATTGGAAATCTAAGGAGTTATTGGGTTGGTAGCACGCAAAAACACACAATAGTTCACAATCCTTTTTTCAATACACTTACTCGAAAACTGCCTCTTATCGCACTCCTATTAGGTGCAATATAGCATGTATATCACTCAAGTGCTTTTTTGAGTTTATCACAACAAGGGCTTTTTTTTCCTTCCTTATCGTCACGGTCACGGGTGATTATTTTTTTTTCTTAGTTTATCAAATCAGGCGCGAGGCGTCCCCCACGGGCGCTGGGCGACCCCACGAAGTTAGAAACTGACCAGAGCAGATTTGTATGCTATTATTATTATATTTCTACTGTATGTTTGAGATACGATTAAACGTTTTTTCTTTCTTTATTTCACAAGTCGTAAGTGTATTGAAAAACGTCGTTTGACACACGTGCTGATTTGTCATTGCAGCCCTCGGCTCCATAACACACTCGCTTACGGCTCGTGCGAATTTCGCCTCGGTCGCAATGACAAACTTCCTGCACTTGTATCAAAATGTACTATTCCTTCCACATTCAAACGCATGCGTGTTATGTTCTATACGTGGTCAAAAGAGTCACCGTGGCTCTAAAACGCAAGGAGTAATTGAAAGTTAGACTCAAACCCTGGGCTTATCCAGGGCGAAAGACATTTTGTAAATTTGCGTCTCGAGAAAAAAATGGCGCTTCACCCACTGCATGTCACAGTCTCCCGTATTGTCCACGGACGCGTAACTTCATAGACACAATAAAAAGTAATAAGACGAGACACATCAAATTACTTTCATTTTATCATTTCAACACATCCAGTACGTATTTTACGATGTCAAGCAGAATTTCAATTCCTTTGTTGAGATGACATCGTAATAAAAAAATTGAGGGCGTGGCCAACTACAAACGCTAACTCTAAACGATACTATTGCATTCTAACTTGGCTAGGGGGGCTGTTGTACGAACTACAAAATTTATCTTGCAAACCTAACCGCGTTTTCGCAACATTTCCTTGTAAAATCAATATGAAAACTTTTACCCAGAAATGTAGTCCGAAATTGAGGCATGTATTTCAAACTCTTCGAGTACAACTACAGACTAATTAATGTTCAAACTACAAGTTTTTAATTAAAATTCAATACAAAACAAAGCTGGAATAGTATTTGTAAAACTAACAGTAAACTTGTGGGTTGAAACAAACAAACAAGCAGAAACAATTACATGACAAAAGCTACTAGGAAAATGTTTTATGAATATTTCAGTGAGTTTGAGAACAACGGACTGGAGTGGCAATAACGTATGTAACCACAGATATAGATATACCTAGATAACGCAAGCATCAATCTGTATGGAAACTAAGCGTGCCATTTTTGACTACCTATTATGCCGTCATAAGCACTATTGGTGATGGGAAAATCAAATCGACTCAAAGACGCCGCGTCCCCCTCGCTTCAACCCCGCCTTACGAGTACCAGCAAAATTAACCAAGTTTATATGTTTAACTGATGTCCGACTAGCGCTGTACACCGATGCAGATTGATCGCGAAAGTGAACACTTACGATTTTTGTACGTAAGCTAGGCACGCGAAGTAGTTGTTCTTGTGTTATCTAGGTATATCTATATCTGTGTATGTAACAATGTAGTTCTTTGGCAAAACAAGGACTTTTATTTAGAAGCTCGACTTTATTATCATAGTTATTGTTTGATATTTGAAATTGAATGGCAATGCAATCCAATAATAATTGATTTAAATTTAAGTGTTTAGTCACGAATATCCTGAAACACAAACGCAGCTGAAGGAATATAGGTGGAATTTAGTCAGTAAAGTCTAATACTTCCTCTGACTTTGCCTAGAATAGGTGAGGTGATTTCCCACCTCAAAAGCAAAAAAAAAAAAATCGTAAATGCATACTTTTTTTAAAAACCTGTCTCCAGTTTATATTTAAGTTTTTTTTGTATTTTACAGAGTATATTACAAACTAAATTAAATTTAAATAAGACTTTAGTTAGCTAGGCAATCCTATCGTATGCGAGATTGTTCAAAAGTGTTGTCATAGTTCCAGTAAGCAAAAAGCAACGTAAGGACTACGGTAAGTTTTAATCAATAAAAGTCAGGCATTTTCTCTCGAGCCCAAACCAAAACGGTCTAGTGGATAAGTTGTTTGATAATCTCCCTTTTCTTTCTTTAAAGAAAATGAGACCCAGGCGGTCTACTTGAAGTTCTAAACTACCTAACTTAAGTGAGATAATAAACCAAGCCATTTCCTCCAGACCTATTGCGGTGTCTTAATGTAATAAATAGCAGGATAATAAAGGTCCTGTTTATTTTTAATTACGACATTTATTTTCTACGGCAGTGTTAATTTTAGGTCATTTGTTAGTTCTGCTTTTATTTTTGGGACAGCTTTTATTTGTTTGGTGTTGTTCTGGATCTATTTGGTGCAGCCATGAGACACACATTGTATTAGTGCTTTTATTTTTTATCTTTTCTTTCTTTATAAGTGACTTAAAAACTTTTTATATAACCAAATCAAAGCGCCTAAATTTCAACCCACAGGGAAAGTCCGTAGAGACTATGCAAAAGGGTCGAAGCCTACTGGGGCCCAAGGTCTCTTTCTGAAAGGAAGGCTAGACCCCAGAGCGAAAGGCAAAGAGAGAATAAGGTGGGGTGTTTAGTTAGTAAGTGTCTGACACTGTTTCCCGCTCCGCCCAAGAGCGAGATTAGTCATTGGATGATTTTTGGTTACCATAAAAAAACCCCCAAAGTAAAACTCGTCTGTCGAAGACATTACTTCTGGATCATTATTGTTGTGTACTTATAGCACGAAACCTCTTTAACGAGCTACAAAATAAACTAGGTTCTGATAGCGGCTTTATCTGTGATAAAGTAAACAATTATCCAACGAAACATAGTTACAGTAGAATCCTGGTTGAAGTCCTTCTTTAAAATCCATGAGATTTTCCAACACATGTTCTATACAAAAGTTTATACTAAAGCTAAATTGTTTGTTTAAACTATCTAATCATCATCATCATCCTACCCTTATCCCATTTTATTTGGGGTCGGTGCAACATGTTTTTTTCTTCCACTCTGTCCTGTCACCCGTCACACTATCAGTAACTCCCTTTTCTTTCATATCACTCCTCACACAATCCATCCATCTCTTCTTTGGTCTCCCCCTTCCTCTCCATCCATCTACGTGTAAACGTTTAAACTATCTAATCTCAAGAACAAATGGTTTGAATTAAAAAAAAAAATTCTGTGCCCGTTTATTGCAGCTAGCCCTTTTATTGCGAAAGGTTACAGGTCACAACACGCTGCAACCAATAGGTGCCAACCAATGGAGCTGCAATCAAAAACCAACGAAACTACGGGAGGCGCTGTTTCATATTAGATACCGTTCAATTAGTCGAAAATTTTTGGCGTGAAGGAGTAACCGATACATACAAACACACATAGTCAAGCTCTCGCCTTCATAACGTTAAGTGTGATATGATGTGACACCAATCATCTTCAACACTCTATCTCAACAGAGTTGTCGGTACCAGTGCTCAAGAAATAAAGTTCCATTTAACTTCAATAAAGCCAGCAAGCGCTGGTATTCAATATCCGAAATTGGATTCAAACAAAATTAAACGCTTAACTTTCAAATACAAACAGGCTCGGATTTGAAACTTTACGATACTATTGATTTGTTCCAAGTTCAAGGTTTTATTGTTGATTCCTTGTAAAAGGTTGTTTAGATACTTTTGTAACTTTCCTTTGAAATGGATGTAGCCTTTGAAATCCTTGAGAGTTTCAAACAATATCACTATTCGATAGTCCTTCCCAAAGTATCGCCATAGCGACCTCTTATGTGCGTCTTTTAGTGATTCGCGCAACACTAACCAGGTCATCAAAGTCAAATCAGAAGTCGCCGGGATTCCGATCCCGATTTCCGGCCATAGCAGGTGCGGGCTTACGGACAGCGAGCAATGGGTGGCTTCGCCTTCCGGACCAAGTGTAGAGGCTCAACTGCAGGGCCAAAGCCTACTGGGACCTCGGTCCAGTTTCTGAAAGGAAGGTCCGATCCCAGTTCGTCAATAAGAGTTTGTAACTGTTTCCCGCTACACCCAAGGGCGGGATTCATCATTAGATGATTTTTCCAACCTAAAAAACTAGGTCATCGGTCTACCTTGTGGGAGGCCTATCATGGCTGCATCTGTACGTGGTCGTCACTCTGGAACTGGCCTTTCCATTGCCTTTTTGGTCACTTCAAGTCTTGTAATAAGGCCTATTGTAAGCAGCCACATTTTCAGCAATATGTCATCACTAGCCACACGTTCAAGCATGATGTATGTATCTAAACAGTCATGTCATATTGAAGCTTAGTTGGTCCTAAATTCAGGCTAGATATCTATCTTCTAGTTAGGAACCTATATACCTATTTCCTAATAAAAGTTAAAGATTTTTTCCGACATTAACACGTTCGGCCTAACGCCGCCCGTTCTTGCGAGGTGCGCACATTTATGGCCCAATATTTCTTATATATCTTGGGCATATAGTTTGATTAATGTTCTGTTCTTCAAGTAACCTAAAGTTTTATAAGATTAAACACGTAGTTGAGAGCAGTAAATCTATAAACGCATAGGTATAGGTTGCGAGTATTTTGAAGATGACGCACCTATATTAATAAGCATAGTTAACTATAATTTATTATTAGGATCTTTTTGTACGATCTTTTTGATATTTATTCTTTGTATTTTATATCATTTTCTACACAATGTTACGAAATAAGTGTCTTACAACTTATGACAATAATAAGTTGCGAAAGTTTATTTCTATTTTTGACATTCTAAAAACTCTGATGCATATTTGCCAAATCCGTCTCTGTATAGAAAGACTATTGAACTGTCAATATTTTATACAGCCACCAAATCAAGAAAATGCGTACGACAAAATCATTTTCATCTTCATGTCTGGAGAATTTGCAGAGGAAAATTGAATTTTATACACTCAGTTACAGCTAAGAAAATATCTTGTAAAGGTACTTACGCGTCTTATGAAATATTTTTCTCGACAAGAATCTCACGTTTAGCTGTCAGACACAATAAACGCAAATAATATTTTGTACGTCGCGTTCAAATTATATCTCATTCTTTTTTTAAATATAAATGCCTGAATGTTGGTACCGCAGACTGCCGTTAAATGAATGACGTCATTTTGCGTAATATATTCGTCAGATTGTGGAGTTTTGCCTGTTTATATCTTTAAACGGCACTTAAAATATAAATTTCAGGCTCACCCTAAAATTGAATGGAAAAATTTGTAGATTTTCTTTTGTCCCAACATTTTCTTAAAGGGCCCAAACTGAACGTAATATAATCAATTAAATTCATATAATTTTCTTACACTATACATCTTGGTACATACTCGTAGGTACACATGACCGTTCATTGTAATGAAATTTATCACCTTCGAACGTCTTTGCGCTGAAGCGATGATGAAGATACACCGAGTGGTACTAGTATAATAAAAATGAAATGAAGTCATAATATGCCGCGTTTGTCTGTTTGTAAAAAAGATTGAACGAAATTTCATGAGATTGGCTATGGTGGTGATTCCGACATTGAATCACTTCCCACAAAAAAAAACCTAAATGCTTACTTACTATACGCTACTGGAAGCCGGGGCGATTCACTAGTTCACTTTACAAAAACAGTTTGTGTCGCAGTCAATTTAGAAACAACAGGAAATTCTGTACCTACATAATTTATTTGCTTACCTCCGCGTAACAAATTCCCTTCATTAGTAACAGTTACAAAGATTTTCCACGAAATGTACCTACTATACTGAGTATTAATAGGTCGTTTATACTTCTATTATATATATCATAATACTATAAAGCCCTTGTAAGGATTCTACAACTCCACGTGTATCTACGCTCCCTACTACGATATATATATCTGGAATTTATGTAAAGGTAGCCGTTACCTTGAACTTTTAGGGACTCTTTAACACCAGTTCAGTTTAACCCTTGGACTACCGTAATTAGAGACATAATAGAAAGACAATAGGTGTACAAACGCTGACGTTTACTTGGTGCTCAAGAGTTTAAACTCATTGAAAGGAAGTCTTTAACGGTGGCATTATCAAGAAAATAAGATAGAGCTGAATATAGAACCTTGTGGTACACTATATTTAATGATTTATAACAAAACTTAGATAAACAAATTTAAGGAAACTATATACTACATTCAGAAAGCAGAAAACACGACACACTTGTATGATATTAGCAAGTTCAATAATAAGATATTTGATATAGAAGGCACAAATTTTAATCCTGTAGTCGTGATCAAAAGCTTTTGACGATAATAAATATTTTTTTCTAAAGTCACATTCATTTTGCACGAACAAACACAAAAAATTAAAAACATCCAACTAATTAAAACTATTTAAACACTGATGATAATAACCCCTAGCTAAAATGGTTTCATAAAATTCCCAAAGGAAAAGAAAAGGAACAGTATGCCTAAAAGATTGGAGGCATTACAACGTTGTTTTTTGGCAATACTTAATCTCCGTTTGTGGCAGAAAATAGCTCTTAGGTGACACCACGTGTCAACTTAGCATTAGGATACTTCGAATGAGCACTCGGCCCTCATGATTCAAGAGTTTTAATCCCAAACGGCTCAAAAATATTAGCCTACAAGGCTCACCCTTTTAATTATAAACTACACTACCATCGGCCGTTGACTCCGTAGTTAACAAATCAATTTAATTTAACCCAGTTGATAGTTGAGAGAACATTGTTCTCATTTTATTACTTTTCGACTAATTGATTTATGTATAGGCAAAAAAATCTGCAAACGACCAGTTACAGTAAGTTATAGGAACTCGGCCTCTAGTATGTAAATAAATCCTTCGGCAACAAGTCGCAAGTGCGTGCAAGACACGTGTTAAATTGTTTACACTGTTCTTAATTAGCTTGTTTCTAAGAAATTTTCAATTTACTAAGCTCCTTTTGATTGAATCGACGGTTTTTGCAACAAAGAGCAAAAAGATTTACTCTTTTGCTGTAACATTTACTTTGGGAGGCTACTGAAATGTTTCTTTTTTGGGCGATAGAAGTTATATTATCTTGAATTGAATTTGTTTTTTTTTGTCTAGTGTTGGTAGGTTGGACTTTTACTGGCTAGAATCCATTTTCGGGCCGTGGTGATGTTTTCAAAGAATCTGAAAAACCTACTTCACTGACATGCCTTGTATTCACATATTTGTTATATGCTTAATTTTACACTTCATAATGTAGACAAGATAAACACTACAAAATTTTAGTAGTACATTCATAATTTGTAGTCTAAGTCATAAGCGAGAAAATTGATCTACCTTCTGGGAGACTTTCTAACACTGCATCCATCTGGCACGCGGTCGCATTCCAAAACCTTCCGATCCCATCGGCCATCTTTTCTGTGAGCAATTTGCCCTGCCCATTCCATAGAGACAGATAGACCGTGGTAACATACTCAAGTAATTTTTATTATCTTTTCATTTTGTTGTTTTCGATCGACTCATGGCATCTTCTTAGATTGAAAAAAATTCTGGAATAACTCCTAGTTCACTAATTTAAAATACTGTTCCAGGCCATGGTCTACCAATGTGTCATATTCCATTACATTTAAATCCGTCCGGCATCCAGCCGTTCGATCGTGAAGAAGTGACAATAATATTTACACACTCATAATTTTTTTATAATATTCGATAAACATTTTAAAAAGAAAAAGTGTTAAATAAAAAAATAAATTAAACTATTTTAAAGAAACAAACTACGGAAAGCTGTGATTTCCCTAGTTTCGACAGCTAGGATCAGTTTAATTGAAATAAAAGAAAAAATAAACAATTTTCTCTTCACAGAAACCTTCTAAGACTTCAAATTCTCAGTTCAAAAGGACGTTAATTCCAAATTGATCCAGTCCTTATTTGCGCCTAGTAACACATTTAAGCATCCTCTCATTTTCGATGAACTAAATTTAGAATTAGTTTCAAACTCTGACCTGTTTCGAGTTGCATGATTTGGCAGATGACACAATTTCTTGAGAGCTCTAATAATCAACAAAGACCGTAAATTAACCCTATATTGTCTCATAATTAGTTACTCTACATTTCAACATAACAAGACATTACACTGCCTTATCATTAACACGATTGAATAATTACCCCTGATTGCTATTGATGCTGTATCACAGGGTTCAAGTACCTTGACTACCTACAATTAAGTAGTCACTGTAGTCAGCTCTGGTTTAATTACTAGTCTGTACGTGTTGAGTTGATGCCTCGATGTGACGTCTCATTGGTAATTGATCAGTATTCTCCATGATTCATGCGCATATGTCGATACATGCATGATGTAGCTCCTACAGGAAATGTGTTGGAGTACGCAAATATAGAACTGATTGCTAAAGTAGTTAAAATTTGCCAAAAAGATTTTAACCATTCGAGAACTAATTAGAGACATAAAAGAAAGGCAATAGATGTGTTATTTATATATCGCTTGGGGCTCAAGGATTTAAGTATAAAGAAGTATTTATTTGTTTACTATAAACTTTATTGTACACCTCATAATGTGGACAGGATATACATTTACGAAAACTAAGTGTACAATGGGCGGTCTTATCGCACAAGGCAATTTCTTACAGACCAGTAAAGCATGACCAGCCAACTAAAGTCCATATACAAAGTAATAAAAATACCATAATGAGCCTTATAATGTTCTCACTCTAGAATAAGAAATAGGTCGTAATCTACTACTGCACCCAGTACAGATGTTTGGAGTGTAAAACAAGTTTCCTCATGATATTTTCCTTTACCGTTTTCAGAGCAATGAAGACAAAAAAATACACGAAGTAAAACATCTGACTGGGTATAATGTTACATACTGTAACTCGTAAGTTATGGCCGACATCACTGCGATACTACTGCTCTCGAAAAAGTTTAAAGTGCATGACGTAATTTAATTAATTAAAGTCTGACATCTTCATCATTATCATTTCAGCCGAAAGACGACCACTGTTGAACATAGGCCTCACCCGCGACTCGCATCCATCGGATTCGAACAGACCCTGACCAGGTCATCGAGATTGATCCTGTAGACTAACAAAAATATGTTAGTTAAACAATGTGGATTTGGTATGGGGTATTTTTTATAAATAACCAATAACAAATTAATTTTGAATAAAATAATTAAAATTTATTTTTCCCTCTCGTAGAGAGAGGAGGCCTGTGTCCCTGCAGTGGGAACATTAAAAAGGCTGATGATGATGATGAATTAAAAAGGATCCCATTCATTCAATCCCATGCCATTTTAAATTCGAAAATCAAAAACATCGTTTTTGATGTAACTCTTATTCTGACAATAAGCCTGCCTTATTTTCAGAAAAAAATGTATGGCGTCATGCCATACATTTTTTTAGCAAGTCTAAGCTAACTTTGTGTTGAAAAAGATAATATTACAATTACATAACATACATTAATAATACAACTTTATTGCTTGGTATAACAACTGCGGCAAGTTAATAAAGGCATATTTATTTGGCCTAAATACTTTGCGAATCCACTGAGAGCTTTGAACTAGACCAAAAAAATTAATAAGTTTTTTTCTTTCTTTTTCTATTCATTTCTGTTTTGGGTAATATAGAAATATTATCATACTTTTCGTAAATTAATCTTTTGATTACCATAATTATAGACATAATAAAAATACAATAGGTGTACAAACGCCGGCGTTCTTTTGAGTCTCAAGATTTGAAAGAACATATTCGCGGTCAATTACGTATATATATATATTTTTTTATGTTTATCCTGTGTAAGGTGTGCAATAAAGAAATTAATAATATAGTGAAGCTTCTCGTCTCGTTATTTATACCGAATACATAAAAGGACTGGTACAATTTGCCTACTGTAGTCTTCCCCTCCGATTATAATTTAGATGTCTTCAAGGTTAGAGGGAATAAGCTCCTAATAAACTAGCGCGCTTCACCATCAACGATTACATCACTGTTTCTTACCATTATGTAAAATCGCTAACAAGCTAAGCTTAAAAGTAAAGTCATTGTCTAGCAAAGATTCTAGAAAATAGAGTAGTGGTGGCCGAGTGATAACGGCTCCGACTTACAAATAGTAGGTCGTGTTCAAACTCAGTCACCACCAGACGTATTACTTTGTGCAATATTTATTGCATCATCACTGCTCTCAAACTGGTGAAGGAAAACATTGTAAGGAAACCGGCATGTCCTATAGCCAAAAATTTGAAGACATGTGACATCCACCAATCTGTACTGGGCCCGCGTGTTCGATTATCTCTCATAGAGAACAGGCCTGAGCTCCAACATTAAAAAAAAAACTGATAATGCAAGAATCTAAGGAATAAAATATTGCAGGAAGATCCTAAAGTATTTAAATTTTAATAAGGAGAGGGTTTACGAGTTACAATAAATAGAAACAACGGTTTTATGGTTGTAAGGCAGAAAACGGGACTAGTCTGTTTATGAGAAGCACTCCTCTTGAATACTGATTCGAGCGTATTCTCTTTTTAGGATTCATTGTGATTACTACATTATGTTTGCATACAGATATAGTTGAGTCATCATAATATTTATTTGTACTTTATTGTGTACTACTTAACTGTTAAGCCCGGCTACGCTCGGGTGTGAATTTTTATTTTATTTCTTCTTTATAAATTATGGTAAAGGGAGATATAAGTATTGGTGATATAATTAAATTGGTGTTTTTTCATTTAAACAGAGTAAAAACACAATTCCAAGGAAGTGCGAGTGTGAGGAGGATAAATATCCTTACAATCATAACACATCATGCGCAGGGAACTGAATGGTATTGTGTTTTTAAAGTATTACTATATTAATTATTTTGACAATTTTACCCTTACTTTACTCTATAGCCTATGTGTTATTTTAATGTTTAAGCTATAGGTAATATTTCAAAGATTCATTCAAATCAATTTAGATTTTTTTGAGTGAAAGATTAACAAACATCCATACATACAAACGTTAATGTTTACATTATTAGTAAGATTTTGATAAATATTGATTTATATTATCACTCAAATAGTAGTTAATAAATCCAAGATATAAGTTAACCTGGTAGACATGCCAGCAATACACGTTTGGTGGTTTTACATAGAAAATGAGTAACCAAAGTCATCTGATTTAATTAAAGTCATGTAAAGCAATGGATGGATGTTAATTAATAACTGAAATCACATTCAATTAACAACCAAATAATATAATTATGAATATAATTACCAATGATGGATTAATTTTAATTAATTTTATTAAAATTAATCCATCGGTTTGCATTCAATCCTTTGTTTATTTGACTGTGCACTAAATTAACTGTATTTGACAATTTTGGCAGTATATACGAGTACCGTAATCAGAGACATAATAGAAAGACATTAACTATGCGAAGGCTTGAGGCTCAAGAGTTTAATTGTGAAAATTTTAACTATTAAATTGTCGTAGGGACCCTGCAGAAGGGCCGAAGCCAACTGGGGCCAAGGGTTCGTGTCTGAAAGTAAGGCTCTAGCCCTGGTATAGATGGCGATGTAGGTACGAGGTAGGTTGTTTAGTCAGTACTCTTACTGAATAACCAACCTACCCCGTTCCTACACTACTTTCTGATACCGTCTCCCGTTCCGCCCAAGGACAGAATTCGTCATTGGATTTTTACCTACCATAAAAAAAAAAAACTATTAAGTAGTAAGCTATTTTTCCCTTGTATTCAAATTCAACAGAAAACCCTACATTACCATCGTATGTGATGACTTTTGGTTTAGCTTCTTAATTTCTCCTAAGTACGCATGTAATGAGAAAACTTACACCATTTCCGGAGTGCCTTGTCATTAACGAGTATTATTTACAGCTTGTACTCAACAACCATAAGTTGAGGCTTATAAGCTTCATATTCGACGGCAGGGTTGGCGCTCTGGTTGAGCGATTGACTGCTACGCTACGTGTCACGGGTTCGATTCCCGGAACAAATATTTATATGATCTTCAGATAGGTGTTTCTGGTCTGAGTGTCTAGTTTATGCGAGTTTACATGTTTGTGAGCGTACCCACGATACAAGAGTCATTCCTAATTTGGGGCGATGATTAAAAAAAAAATAGTTTTTTTTTTGGTTGTCAATATTATTATTTTTTTACTTTTTGCTCCCTATGATTGTGTATCTATACAGTATCAAGCATTACTTTGTGTTATTTATTTAATAATCACTGCTCTCAAGACGGCGAAGAAAAACATCGTGAGGAAATCAGCATGTCCTAAAACCAAAAATTCGAAGACTTGTGACATCTATCAACACGTACTGGGCCCGCGTGATGGATTATGGCCTATTCTCTGTCCTAGAGAAGAGGCCTGTGTCTCAGCAGTGGAATAATTAAAAAGGTTGATGATGATGATGACTCGTATTGGGCAGTTGTATAGACAGTTGAAAAATAAAACTATACCAATTTTACATCATAATATCCAAAAGGAATCAATTTGCGAATACTTAAATATTCTAGTAACTTCAGAACTTCAGGAAAAATAATTCCATCACAAAAGAAAACCTTACATTTTATTACTTCAAGTTTAGTTTAGCACGAAGATCTTCAATTATTCTGACAAATAGTTTACCAACACAGAGACAACAATGTAAATATATAACGATGTACGTTACAGTCTGTACCTAACTTAAGGCCTTGCCAACTTGTAATAGCCAATAATTATAAATATAAATAATCTAGGCCGAGACACCATAAAACTAACGTAGTTAACAATGTCAGTATAGACTAAGATATAAAATATTATGGCTTATGGAGGGAATTTGACCTTGGCTTATAGGAATTGTCAAATAAAATGGGCAAAGTCTTTTTTTATTTGCTATAAACTAATGCTTGACTGCAATCCCATCTGATGGTAAACAGTGATGCTATCGTTGATAGTGAAGCACACTAGTTTATTAAGAGCTTATTCATTCTAGCTTTGAAGATAACCAAATTATAATCGGATGGGAAGACCACAGCAGGCAGAATTCTCATCTTCGTTTCTTTAGTCTTTGTAAAAAATTCGCTACAATTCATTCCTTTTTATAATGGTGTCCTTAGCGTGATATAGGCATACCTCAAGCTTTACCTGCATATATCAAATTTCCTCTAACAGGAGCCCAAGATTGCTGTTTGCATAATGTCGTCATTCCAACACAATTCTATTGTCATTTTGCTAAAAGTTATCTGTTAATTTATAATGGTCGATCAGTGGTTCGTCAGTGGTCTCGTAATAGAGTAGTGGTACGAGCTGTCTTGTAACGAATTAAAAACAATGACTGCGCACAATGACGTTCTGATGGTAGGACACTGATTAAGACATACGTCAGACATCCGTTTGTCATTATTTACGAGATTACCAATGGGATGCCTTTTCTTTTAATGGAGTGTCAGTGGTTGATCATTGTACAGTCATAATGACGCCATCATATTAATAGATTGTCAAAATCAAAAGGGTCGAATTCAATGATAGACCATTCTGATCCTATTATGACAGCAGACTTGAGGCTAAGGTTATAAGTCTAACTGAAAAGTAAGTCTTTATTTGTATAAAACCAATTAACCTTTTCACCCCCGAGCGAACGCCGGCGTTCGATTTTTAAAAATTTGACAACGGCGCGTGGCGCGAAATCATGCCGCGAGCGCCAGCGCTCGCTTGGGTGTCGACGTATGGCTTACTAAGACTTAACTTTGTCTCAATATTGGATAGCCTTGGTTCATAATTTTACCGTCGGCATCGCATTCATTTGTTAAAACCGCAAACCTAATTATATAGTTTTAATTTCAACGCGATTAAGATTTTTAATCTGCGTAATCCTACCCTATACCCGCGCGTAGGGTATACGCGTATACCCTACGCGTTCCCGATTAAAAATCTTAACAGACAGACGGACGAAAAACAAAGTGACCCTGTAAGGTTTCCATTTTCTCCTTCTTAGGCACGGAACTCTAAAAAAGTCTAAAGAACAAATAAGCTAAAGAATGGTGAGCTAAAAGCTAAAAATAACAGATCTTAACTTTCCACATCTAGCCGTAGATTAAAAACCTTTTAGTTTACACTATGAACCAAGAAGAGCACTCACTTTGTCTGAGCTCGTTACTAGTATTTTATCGTTAATCTCTGCTTCAGGCGAATTAGCAGAACTAAGTGATTTATATTCATTGTTATAGTTTTAGCTAGAAGGAAAAAAACTAGGGCAACAGGCGAGTGTTTTTTGTGAGGTTTATGTGACTTTTTTGGACGTATATTTACCAAAAACCAAAGTGTAAATAATAATCCTTATATAGATGAGGATTTAGTTAGGAATGTTAAGATGGTTTGAGCTTCAAGAAGAAACCGAGTCGTCGAGGCTAAACATTTCAGTACCAAAAGTAATGAGCGATGCGATGCATATCAATTGTTTGTTACGTGTTCTAGCCTGTTCTAGTATAAGTGCAAGCGAGATAGACCAGCACTTATGAAAGACTGGAAATGAGAGTATATTTACAAATGAAACTTCTTTTGCATACAAAAAACTCATCAAATCAACTTCGCCTCAGGTCACTTCAACGGCGATATCCTGTAGATTTTACCTTCTTTCTGGGCGACATGGCCAGCCAGAAAATCGCATCTCTCAAAAACTTACTCAATACATTGTTGAATATGATAAGTTTCTGACAAATTTGTGATAGTTTTAGAAAGAAGAAGTACTTTATCTAACGTTACAACTTTACTATCTGAGCAGTAAAAAATACACAGATTCAAAGTGAATACTAAAAACGATGTACCCCATAAAACTAACAACACTAAAAAGGCGGAACGAACTATAAAGACTTGATTCTCCTTGAAGAGAAACTAGGACAAGTCAAGCAAAGGCGTTTGAAGGCTTACGCCAGAAGGACCAACATTACCAAAGTTGGTCCTTAGGTCCAAAGCCTAGCATTTGGTCTAATGAGTCTTGAGTTCAAACGGTGGCAAATGAGCTAAGTTTGAATTCGTTAATGAGGAAGATAAAAATTTGGTTTTTGTCGTGGCTGTATAACTAAGGTACTACTATAGGTAATCTTCTTTTTATTTCAACACAGTATTGTCTACATTACTGAAATCCTACCAGATATACCGACCTCATTAAAGCATCTTCGAAATCACCAGATACAGAACAAATGATCGTGCTCATCAAACAAATATTTGTCCTAGGTGGGAATGAAATCCACGACCTCCGGCATAGCAGTCAAGGCCACTAAACACTAGACCAACAGGACAGTCCATTCTACTGTATCTGACCTAAGATGGAACCCAAGACATCATATTCTACAGTAACATTTGCGACCACTAGATCAACGAAACCGTTTCATGAAAATATACTAAAATGATGGAAAAACTCCAACGTTTACCAAGTTTGTCATAGTTTTTATGCCTATAATGAAATTGGAGCAAAAACATTGTCATCATCGTAACAAGTTATTAGAGACACACTAGCTAAAAAAATACGGACTGACAGATATGAAATAGCTGAAGTAATGTCTGCTAGTAAAAATGTTTATGAACCTCTTTAATATCATCCTACTTTATGGTATAACTTTTTTTACTTTAATTAATCTATCTACCCAGAGCACTTTTTGGTATTTTTTAGCATACTCGCAAAGGTAAACGACTCACTCAGATTTTTTAAATGGGGTTTCTTTATTCTATTTTTAGGGTTCCGCATTCAATAGTACCCTATTGCTATCGCTCTGTTGTCCGTCTGTTTGTTATCAGACTGTTTCTCATGGAACTTGATAGATAGGCAGTTGGCAGTTGTTCACAGATGATGTAGTTTTGTTGCGGCTATGAAAAGAAATACTTAAAACCAGACTAAAATATATGTTCAAGTAGGGCTCCCATACAACAAGCATGATATTTTAGGGCCCTGTACCCAAAGGGTAAAACTGGACCCTATTTCTAAGACTAAGCTGTCTGTCCGTCAATCTCTCCGTCTAGCACCAGGCTTCGTCAGTCCCACCGTGGCTTCGTGAACCGCGATAGCTTGACAGTTGAAAATTTTTGACAAAGATGTATTTCTGTTGCCTCTATAACTACAGATACCCACTAAAAACGGAATAAAATAAATATTTAAGTGGGGTAATAATACAAAATCGTGGGCTATTGCCGTTTTTATCCTACGGATGGTACAGAACCCTTGATACGCGTGTCCGATTCGGACGTAGTCGGTGTTTACTAAATTGTTGAGTACTTTTAAACGTTGAAAGATAGCCGGTCATTAATTGTGGTGGAACCAATCCTTCGTCTCATATTTCATTTAGTAATGAATTTCAGCGATTAATCAGTAGAATCAGGAGAAAGCTTCAATCGGGTCTTACTAAGTTTTCGTGATACTTGATCGGTTTAGCTCTGATTACAATTTGCTGCAAAGTTACACGTGGACGTTATTATTATATAAATCAAAGAAATTTCAGCATTTATAGAGTTGTTCCTTCCTTTCTTCCTGCTATTCGTATTTCTTTTGTATTCGAAGTAAATTCTTCGTAAGACCCATTCAAGGTTTCCCGCCTACACAAGTACACGAGCCGGAACGGCATGGTAAAGCATATAAATTTTTACTAATGGACATTCAAAAATATCGATATTATTGGCAGGTATCGAAATTGGTGGTTTACAGCCCATTCCCTCTCTTACACTCCTACAGAGTGGGAAGTCACGCAAATCAGCACATCACGTAATAGTACGTAGTTTAAATAAAGATAATTAAGAGGCCGGTTCGGGACGATTTTTTAAAGCTTTTTTAAAAAAGAAAGATCTGGGAAAATAGATAAATATTGTCTAAATCCAAATATCACTATAATATGGTTGAAATATGCTCGACTTGTAAATGATTTTGGTATTACGTTTGTATGGATAAATCGTCCCGAACCGGCCTCTTGAGATATATATACGTGTATGTATGCGTGTGTACGTGGTCTACCACTTAGTTTACTTAAACCCTTATCTTCCTACATCGCAAGAGGAGAGCTGGCTGTCCCAGCAGTAGGAACAATATCAGGCTGATGCTATGCTGTACTATGCTATTGCATCACGCGGCTCTCGTGCTGGTATATTTAAGCGGTTTAATATACTGCGGCGGGTTAGAAATAAAAGAGGTCTTACTCGCTCGACATAAAATTTATTTGGTCGTGTTCCGCAAATGCCCGTCAATTAATTTCTCCGTCTATGGAAGTAGGCGCGCTAAGTACTATCCTGGCTTCACGTAGGCAGATGAGATGGCCGGTGATGACGCTCAGCCGAGGAGGCGCTTGCTGATGGATGAGGTAGTAGGTGGTGTATGCAGTGGCGCTCAGTAGGTCCGGCGGTTGTGCCCCGGACTTTGGACCCCAATACGGGGATAAACACTGATTCTAATATTAGTAGAATTGGAATAGTTTTAAAAGTTAAGCGATTTGAAAAATATTTCAAATAAAACACGTTGACAGCACGATAGACGTCACGCACTTTGCACTTGTAAGAGTACGTTTTAGGGAGTGCGTGAACGTGTGTCTTCCGTGAGGATTCTCGCTTAATGACCGTATTTAAAATGGTTACTATTCCGGAAGGACCCGAACCGGCTACGTGGAACTATGATGACTTGCATTGGCACAGCAGTCCAGGTGATCGAATCGAAACCTGACGCGAAGGACTAAATTCGATTAACTTGTAGTTAAACAGATAATGACTACGTTTTGTTAGCTCCTTAATTTTAAGTTTAGTTACGATTTTTTTTGTAAACTTAGGTTAATATCGTAAATTTAATGTTTTAAATAAGTAGATTTTAAGCTTTTAATTGTCAATAATATACATAAATAATTCCTTTTTTAACATGAATAAGATTTGGAACGTTGAAATTAACGTTCAATGTTACAATACGCTGAATGTCGATAAAGTGCCTATGCCTTTCGGGCCTGCGTAGGTTCTTAGAGGGGGTGGAGGGCAGCAAATTCTATTAATCGTGATATACTTTCCATATTGTTATTAGTACAGTGTAATAAGTCTATCATAATCGATATCTGTCGATCATACTAATAATTAAAAATATAGTTTCCGTCTCTTTTAGGAAACATTTTTATCTAAGCTTTTTGTTTTTTTTTTATTTATTAAATTAGATGTAGTACAACATAATCTACACTAATATAATAATCTACACTAATATAATAAAGAGGTAAAGTATGTTTTTTTGTTTTTTTATTTTTTTGTTTGTAGGAGGTAATCTCTGGAACTACTGGTCCGATTGGAAAAATTTTAGCAACAATAGAAAGCTGCTTTCCTCCTGAGTGACATAGGCTATATTTGATGAACGCGGGCGAAGCCGCGGACAAAAGCTAGTAATAAATATAGTTCTCCCAGTAAACAGAAGATCTAGCAAGATAGAATATTTATTTGGTCGTGGGTGTAGGACCCCGGCAGAATAAGCGCGAGAGCGTCTATCGGATACTATACGCGATGTAGGAGGTTAAAATAACATTCTTACCACTAAGAAGAATCAATACAGACCGTACAAGAAGTTACGATGCGGTCAGTTTACCACCTTCACTGTATGAGCAGTACTTACTTGATTTTATAGCTAACGGAAACACTTACCTCGCTTCCGATGACCATAAAACAACAGTTACCAATCGCTGCTATTAGCTTAACGTAAGTTCAATTACCTATAGTTTATCCTTTTTTAATAACTTTGTTCGTAAAATACATTGTAGAAATGTACACAGGAACAGGTTCCAGGGCAACCGAACCTTTCAAATATCGTAATTAGAGACATAATAGAAAGACAAATGGGTATGCAGACGTTCGCTTGGGGCTCAAGAGTTTAATGTCTGTGAGTTAGGAGTTATCATCATCATCATTAATTCAGCCGAAAGACATCCACTGTTGGACATAGGCCTTCCTCAAACGTCGCCACGACGACCGGTCCCGTGCGTCTTGCATCCATCGAATTCCAGCAACCCTGACCAGGTCGTCGGTCCACCTTGTTAGGAGTCAGTTCCTTCAGAAATCATCTTCTCCATACACAGACACATTAACACTTAACGTTGATAAGTATACTAATCTAAAAATCTGAAATTTTATATCGATACATTTTCACTTCACTATGTAAATCCAAGGGCTATGGGCTCAAAAGGCTGCCCAACTTAAATGGGACTGGGCAGGACATGTCTGCCGCATGTCTGGCGAGCTGTGGGCCCGTAAAACACAAGATTGGTGCCCGGACACAGCGACGCGAGGCCGCGGCAGACCACGAAGGAGATGGCGGGACGACCTGGATGTCTTCCTTGGGAATTGGAACGATCTGGCGAGCGACCGAGATAAATGGAAGGAATGGAGGGAGGTCTTTGCCCAGCAGTGGGACAGCACAGGCTAGTAATAAATAATAATAATAATATGTAAATCCTAGTTTTAGTAAACAGTTTTGCCGTTTCTCTTTCTCTTAAGATACAAGTCTCCTACTTAAATTGTCAGGGTTCATAGCTTTTGTACACATAAGTATGCTTAGAAATTGAACACATAATTGGTTGCATTTATAGTAGTCCGTACGCGTATGTGTGTATGAATGTGGGTGGAGTGTGAGAAAGAAGAGAAAGGTACTTGTCGGTTTTGTTGACTTCTCTTTGCGGTGGAAAACTAGGTACGCACCGAAAGCCGAGGGCAAAAGCTAGTTACCTTGATAAATATCAGTGTAAGTACATAAATAAGAGAGTAGGATAAACGGAAACATAGGTAAGCTTACGATAACATACCTTGACGAGTCGTTTGTATAGTATAATAGTTAGCAAAGTTTTCGGGTACGGATATTTCAAAAGGTCTATAAGCTATGTTTGAAGTTACGTAAGAGGAACCAAAGTACTAGTAGATACAGTCATGAGCATAAATATATGAAATTTACGAAAAATTAGTGTCATAGCGTTTATGTTAATAATACACTTGATATTTTGAACATTTAATATGATGCTTACCTATCATAGTACCATATTAAATGTTCCTATATGAAAATAAGTACATATAGCAGTATATTCGTATTTTGATTTCGACCATCATGCCTTAGAATTTGATCCTAATTAGTGTGATTATAGTTCCCTCTCCTTGAGGTCTGAGTCCAAGCCATGGAAATATTACCAACGTATATAGTCGATTGAGACTAAGAAATGACACAGTGTTTGCAATCAACATGTCAATGCTTAGCTAATTTTAATGATGAATATTGGTTTGAAAAAATAATTTTCATCAAAATTAAACCTGAAACTTCTTTGAATGTTTTTCCATATTCTCCCAAATTTTGCTATCCACGTCCACTTTAAACGTAGAAATTCGATTTTAAAAATCCAATACAAATTTTTCGTAATTATAAGGTATTTAAGCTCGTAATTGTACCTCTGTTAATCGATGAAACATTACAGCTCTCGTTTTATTCGAGCCTCGTTTGAACGTGTAAGTTACCAGAATATTAATTGACGTTTTAGTCAATCGACCATCTATTTTCAATCTTCTTTATTCCACTTGATCCGGGATTATCCTAAGTGATGAATTCATCATGAAATCGATAAATGAACCATAGATAAAGGTGGGAGTTTATCGAATTGACAGGCCTTGAGCGACCCTGACTGTTATGCCGGAGGTCGTGTTGGTTCGATTCCCACCTAGGACAAACGTTTGTGTTATGAGCACGATCATTTTTTCTGTATCGGGGTATGTCCATGAAGAAGCCTTCTTGTCAGAACCAGTGCGGTACCGCGCTGGCCGGACCCAATATGCTGCTGCGTCCAGCTATACCTACGACGCAGCTGTATATTTCGAGACTGCATCACACCACGAAGGTTGAGGATATCGTGGAGTATGTACGTGTGAAGACCAGCTGGACTTTGAGAGTCGTGCAGTTGGAGTCGCGCCACAACACTAATTTCAAGTCGTTTGTGGTGCGGGCACCGACTCAGCATTTGGAGTCCTTCCTCAAAGGAGAGTTTTGGCCGAAAGGAGTAGTGTATCGACGATTTCGTGGTAGGATACCGACCTCGCAGCGGAACACGACGCCGTCGCTTCGTGTGCTATAAATAGTTTTTAATTTGTTTTGATTTGTATGTATTAGTTTATTATTATGTAAGATTATTTGTGTATTGTGTCTATGGGCCTTAGTTGCCTGAAAATAAAGAATTATTATATTATTATTTACACTAAAAAGAAATCATTTTTCTGAAAAGAGTACCAAAATTGATTTGAAGAAGAGAGTATAATGTTTTTTTTTTGTTTTTTTTTTTGTGGTAGGTAAAAGTCATCCAATGACAAGTCCCGCTCTTGGGCGGAGCGGGAAACAGTGTCAGACTCTTACTGACTAAAAAACCTACCCCATTCCTTCCTTGGCTTATTCCTAGAGTCGCGGTAACAGTTTCACCTCCAGAAGGCTTCGATCCTGAAGGGCCCCTACAGTTTGCTGACAACTCCTTGAGGCGCGCGGGAATAGTGCGCGCCGTTGACGACTTGGACTCGGTCTGGATTGCTACCCGACGACTGGACGGCGAGCTAACCATTGCTCACCGTCCGCGAGCCAGTGTCTACGGTGGCCGGATATCGCGGCGGCAACGGCTACGGCGAGGGCGACGTTGCCTTTGCCTTATGCGGTCGCCCTCCTCCTTTATGAGCATTACTGCTCCGCAGAAGGAGGCGACCGCCTGCCATTCCACTTCGCTGCAGACTATGGCCTGAACCAAGGCCCGGCGCGAGAGATTTGCTGCCGCCGCACACCAAGCAGCCCTGCTTGGTGTGCGGCCTGCCCCTCCACCGTGTACTCCACCGTATCCTCCGGGCTAGTCACACAGTGGCGACACCCGGGCGTCTCTTCCGCACGAATCGAGATTATGGCGTGCGCAAGAGTATAGTGTGGTGGGAATTCGTCGTTTTTTCTTTTATATAGCTGTCAAGCACGAACCTATAAACAATAAAAAAAATCTCTTTTTAGCACACCTGACATAATGGTGGTGACGTCACATTTTATTGTTACTGGCTTGGAAAGTTTCTAACTAGATGAAAATTGGACGAATTTGAAAATCTGAAATGAAATTTATTTGCTATGATGTAGGTACAGAATCTGGTTAAACTACTTTATGATACAAACAATAAAAGAGAGTAATTTTCATAGAGCAATACTAATGCGCGTACGCACTTAACCCTGCAACGGACGCGTTCTATTCTAGCGGGCTATTTGTGGTCGGCTAGAACTTAGTTTGTTTTATGAAAGTCGTCCATACCGCATCGATATGGAAGGGCTATTTTTAAAGATCCCCCATAGACTTCCGAAGGCCGGAGCAAAGTAACTATTAGTTTGATATTTTTATACCAATTTTAGATAAATGGGGGGTTAGATGAAAGCAAGGGGACAGCGATGATATCTCAGACGATGCGAGGATTAAATGCTTTAAAATCATTTTAATAGCTGTGTGAGTGAGACGGAGCTATACGGGTTGTATAGCTCCATCCTTTTTTGACACCGGATTCATGATGATTTTAAAATGTCATGCTAGGACTTCTGAACATTTTTGGATATTTACGACTGTGCTTGTTGACGTGTTTGTAGTTTATGATGAAAAATTGCGTGTTTATTCTGTATCTATAAAGCTAGAGAGATATTATTTATTGTCAGGTACTGAAGTTTACAACTTGTCAAAGTATCAATTTGTGTTAATGATTATTAGGTAATTCTAATTATAGCTGCTTCGGCAACTTTAAAACTTTTTTCTTTCTATTTGTTTTTAGTGCTGATTGTATTGGCATTGTATCTAGGATGATATACTTTTTTTGTGAGCCTCCCGGTCCGGACGGGTTTTTTTCTGACTATACCCGACACGGGTAGGGTTGTCAATAAAAGACTGACACTCCGTTTAGTCGTTTTTGTTCCAAGGTCACGGTGACTGTGTCAAAGAATAGCACAACCTTGGCATGCGTTAGCCATAACGGGCCCCTTGAGTAAAGTTAAAATGTCATTGAAGCATGCGTGGCACACAAAACGATTTTGACCCTGGCTGGACTATCATTGCTCACTGTCTGCCTGTACTCAGGAGGTCTCCCATGTACTTGCGGACAGTGAGCAATGAGCAGTGTGTATCACTTTGCGACTCTAATACGTTTTTTGTGACAGCTAGAACCTCCACAGAAACTAGGAATACAAACCTCCATAGTCCAGAGTTCCCGAGACGCCGTAAACCGTGTCAAGTGGAGACGCATCGCGGGAGCCTCACTGGCCAACGAAAATGCAACATAATCAACCACGACCACTTTGTCAAGAGTGAACGACTAAGGAGGAGGACCTCCACAAGGACACAAATTGATGCACGCGCATATGAAAACCGATTCAATTTTTTTACCGCCATATCATGAACAATTTTACTCGTTTTACTGTTGTAAAATTAGTTAGCTATATTATTTTTTATCTCAAGTGTATTGAAAAACGTCGTATGTCACACGTGAGTAATGAAAGGTTACCGTTCTCAGCTCTCTTGAGACCCTCACCGCGGCTCGGGTCTTAATACTGCCTCGACGGTAACCTCCTACATTACACACTTGTATCATAATGTACAATATTTTTTTTGCCGTACATTTTATTACATAGTATAAAACATAGTCCCCTATCCCTATGTATGCTTAGATTTATAAAACTAAGGAACGGATTTCGATGTGGTTTTTTTTTTGTTAGATAGTGTTATTCAAGAGGAAGGTTTATACGTATAATACATGCATAATATCAACATTGCACCCGTACGAAGCTTGGGCGGCTCGCTAGTTATGTATAAAATCGAAGAATAAATCAATAGTTTCTTATGATGCACTTGATTCCTACAATCCTTTTACAAAGCACAACACACTTCATTTGTCAAACAACTGAAAAGTTTTCGTGTATACAAAACTAATTATAGAAATGGAATTCCGCTTGTTTTCAAACTGTTTTAATAACTTTGTTAATTAGGTGACTGGTCTCGACGCACTTTAGCAGTAATGGGGTAATAAAACGAGGGTTGAATGAAAATATCAATGAATGAGACGTTGTCATGGAACCAAAAATTTTTTTTATGAATTAATTTTATTTACGTTTGTTGTTTGGTAAAACTTTATTTAAAATCTTGAGACCCAAAGGAACGCCGGCATTTGCATACCCTTTAGTTTTCTATTATGTCTCTAATTACGGTATTGAAAAGGCTAAAATGATTTATTGAAGGCTATAGTGAGACTTTAATAGATAGGTTTAAAACAGTCCATCTAGTTCTTTTTAGTAACACATTTATCCATTCATTTTTATGTTAACCAATAGATAGATTTTTTTCTTCTTATACTTTTCCGGAGCATTGGTAATGGTCTGAGGTCAAGAGTTTAAATCAAACTAGACGCATTACATTGTTTAATTTATTTCATCATCATTGCATCCACTACGGTAAAAGAAAACATTTTGATGAAACCGGATATTCTAGAACCCAAAAATGCGAAGATTTGACATCCATCAATCCGCATTTGGTCCGCATAGTGGATTACTCGTAGAAGTCTTAGATAGGTAGATATACACTTTATTGTAGGTACACCACCTAGAGAGTTAGCCTAAATCCCAGCAGCTTAGTTTAATGTTCGTAACAATAGAAGTAAGAAAGCTGATGCTTTTTTTTTCAATATCCCCATAAAAGAATTAGTAGGTACTAATACCATCCATCACCCAAAAAATACAATTTCGGAAACAAAACTTCGAACATTAATTGGGCTAACGAGAATGGGGTGTACCAGGAAAAAACAAAAAACACGGGTACAGGAAATATGGTAAACATAATCCTTCGTATGAGGAAAACTCGACGATGTAACCATTATTGATATGTACTGCAAAACATTGTTATGTGTTGTCGGAGGTAGAATTGAATCAGTATCCACCTCAGGGAAGATATATTATCTCTACGAGTTGGTATCAGTCACTAGGGAAGTGTTTTGGACAGGAAAAAGGATTGAAAAGCACTGCTGTAGCGAAAATGGTTTATTGGGAATAGTTCCGGTTACTTTGTTATTTTTTTTGAGGGTGGGATATTAGGAACAAAGGCGTGTGAGTGGGAAGGGAGTGGCGACAATTGGGGGAGGCCTATGTCCAGCGGTGGACGTCTATCGGCTGTAGTGATAAGAGGAAGTATCAGACTATATTAGCATTGTTCTTTCAGTAGTTTTACGTTCTAAATCCATCGTCCGGACCCAGACAGTCGTCGATGGCGCGTTATGCTCCATACGCTCTTCAATGAGTTATCACGAAAAACGTATTCGCCTCAACCGCAAAGCCGATGTCCATTAGGGCTGCGAGGGTTTATTTTATTATAAACTAGTGCTCTACACTATCCCACCTGATGGCAAGCAGTCATGCAATCGTTATTGAGGCACACTAGTTTATTGTATAGATCATATTTACTCGCCTTGAAGACACCCAAATTATCATCGGGTTGGAATTTCACTAAACGAAACTCGAGGTTCGAGAACAGAAAAGGTAATTGAAATACGGAAGTGTAGTTTTAGTCGGTAAAAACCTGTTCCATCCTTTCACTCCAGTCTAGAACGGAGGAAGTCATTGGATTATTTGCGACATCAAAAAAGGGCAAAGTAACTTGAATAGTTTAGTTCGTAGAATTAAATGGCCACAAATAACAAACAAAAAAAAAGAAACGTTTATATATTGCCTGCAAAATCAAAATTCTCAGTCATTTGTATAACAAAATGACTTCATTAGTTACATAGCAAAGTCTTATACGCATTAATATAAAAAGTAACTTTCTAATCATCATCACTTTGAAAGACAAAAAATAAATCAGCTTTTTACGACTTTTACCTATATATTCAACATGATGGAAAAAATCAGCTGTTTACGAGTTCCCTATATTCCCTTAACTCGACAAAATGAAGTGAGATTTTCATATTACAAAGTTGGTGCCACGATAAAACTTTTTAATATTCATGAATACTTTCTCTTCCTGAAAGATCGCATTGAATTAAAAGTTAACGTGTAAAATGAAGAGTTTTAAATAGAAAACCTGTTTCCGAACATAATAACAGTGAGCCTATTTTTAGGTGGGAAAATCATCCAAAATCAAAATCAGAAAGTTTTTTATTTCATATAGGCCTACTTGGGCACTTATAAAACGTCAGAAGCTAGTGCACGGTTCCAAATTGGTCGTTTCCTATGGAGAAGAACCGGCAAGAACTCCATGGTTACTCTTTTAAAAAAAATGATTTCTTACAATATCTCTCTTGGACAAAGAAGGAGATAGTATCAGACTCTTACTGACTAAAAACCCACTCCTGTCCCTTCGTTGCCTTTTCTTCTGGGGCCGAATCTTCCTTTCAGAACAGACCCTTGGCTGGGGCCAAGGATAGGTTTTGACTCTGTTGTGCTTCTACGGTTTGCTGACATCTTCTTAAAGCGCGCATGGAACATTTTGCAAAAGGAATGTAGGTAATCGCGGGATCAAAAGTATGTCCTATTCCAAAACCTGGTCTCGTGGTAGGGACTCTGCAAAAGGGTTGAAGCCTACTGAGGCCCAGGGTCTCTTTCTGAAAGGAAGGCTTGGCCCTAGGCTCCAGTGCGAAGGGCAAAGAAAGAAGAGGGGGGGGGGTGTTTAGTCAGTCAGAGTCTGACACTGTTTCCCGCTCGGTCCAAGAGCGGGATTCGTCATTGGATGATTTTTACATAAAAAAAACACATAGTCTCGTGTGCCGAACTTAATCAAATCAATTTGACTCACGAAGATTACTCCTTAGGTTACACACACACAAACTTTCATCTTTGCTTAATAGAATAACAACCAACTAGGATCGCAGAGTATCTAATAATTTCCATTAAATTTGCTCGTAACCTAAATAATTTCATACACGTATCTACCAACTAATATACTCTACTTACTACTAACTCAATTTACTTGTATACTTGTAGTAATAAAATATTCTCCGTGGCAGTAAGACATGACGAACACTTTAGACGTAGAGATGAAATGTTATACGTAGACAAGTACAAAAGGTCCCACAGAACAGCTCATTATGTCGACGCTGCCACCGTGAATGCTAACGTTCACGTCAAGAGAAATAATATAGGTGATATTGTTTTAAAGGGAAATTGTTTCCTTTATAATCATTATGTTGGGACATTATGCAAGTTCATTATTTTGTTGTGTATGGCCGTATTTTTATAAATTATTTAATTATATCATCATCATTACATAGTATAAAACAAAGTTGCTTACGGCTATGTATGCTTAGATCTTTAAAAGTACGCAATGGATTTTGATGGGGCTTTTTTTAATAGATAGAGTGATTCAAGAGGAAGGTTTATGAGTATAATTCACGCATAATAAATTAAATATCAGTACCCGTGTGTAGCTGGGGCGGGTCGCTAGTTGTATATAAATTAATTAGAAACTTGTCGTGAAGTCGACATCTTAGTATACACTCCCAAGAAAAACTTCCAAGAATATACATTAAATCTCAGAAATCTATCTAGTAGGTAGGTTGATATCTATTATATAGATTTCCTAGTATTTGATAATACTAAAGATGTTAGACATGTAATTATTATTTCAATTACATTAACAACACAATAAAATCTACACAGCAAAAAAAAAATGGTAAGAGCAATGTCCTACGTAGTTTTAAGAAACAGTATCAAATATTGGAAAGAAACGTAATAAAGACAAATCTAAAAATACCTGTCATTCTAGGTCATTTTCCTGAGAATTTTAATACATTTTTTCCTGCCTCAAAATAATTTTCTACGTAATACGATTTGACAAATACTTATTCAAAATAAATTAATATTAATGAAATGACTTCTGCTCTACATATTTTCTTCTAAATTTATAAATTCAATTAAGTTTGTTTGTAAACAGAATGAAAACTGTGTAAGTGCGTGTCAGACTCGCACACTAAGGGATCCGTATAAACTAACTCATTTATGTAAATAGTTTAATTCCACGCCGCCGGGATTCCGATCCTGACTTCCGGCCACCGCAGGCGCGGGCTTGCGGACGGTGAGCATTGGGTAGCTCGCCATCCGGTCGTCTGGTAATCGTCCGGACCAAGCCCAGTCGTCGACGGCGCGCACTGTTCCCGCGCGCCTCAAGGATTTGTCAGCAACCGTAGGGACCCTGCAGAAGGGTCGAAGCCAATTAGGGCCACGGGTTTGCGTCTGAAAAGGAAGGCTCTGGCCCTAGTATGTATGGCAATGTAGGAACGGGGTAGGTTGTTTAGTCAGTAAGAGTCTGACACTTGTTTTCCGTTCCACTCAAGAGCGGGACTCGTCATTGGATGATTTTTACCTACCATAAAAAAAAAAAAAATAGGTAGCTTCATTCCCGAATAGACACTCGAAGATTTTTACAAATGTGAAAAAAAGAATTGTCATGTATCTTCTAATTTAAAGTTTTCAAATCTTTTATTTGTAATATGAGCCCTTGCTTTATGCCAGATTTCAGGGTTCTAGGTTAGCGGGAAGAACCCTATGAATTTTAATTCCCTTAAGAGTGACAGTAGAAATATACGATTTTTGCAAAATAAACGGTCATATCTTTTTATAAACTTACAAGTTTGATTTTTTCACAGTCAAGAGACCACGGTTCAGAGTATACTAATTTTATTTCAACTCAATACCTCTACCCATTCCCGAGATAAAGAGCCTTCACATACAGACAGCAAACGGACAACAAACTGATCCTATTAGGGTTCCGTGTTTCCTAAATACGCTTGTATTTTTCAATATCGTGCAACACGAATAAAAATACGGAAGACATCGAAGGTACTGCCAATGTCTCAATAAGAATGGAGCAGAAGGGATAATATGGGCCCATAATATTGAAATTGTGTGTAACTGAGTTGGAACTGTGCCAAAATGATGTGCTTTTCTCCTCTAAGCGGAATAAAAGTAACAATAATTATGTTGATGTTACAGTTTGTATACAATGTTTTTTCTATCATCAACCCTCGAGGCATTGCCATTGATAAGATCTTGTAAACGTATTGGTAGACTAACTTTTGCTTGCGGCTTCGCCTGCGTGAAGTTAGCAATATATAGGCTACCAGTGGCTTCGACCGCGTCTGTGGTTGGTTACTGCTCCGCCCCCATAGGTCATAGCGTGATGTTATATAGCCTTATAACCTTTCGCGAAAAATTGACTATCCAATACAAAAAGAATTTTTCAATTCGGAACTGTGATTCCAGAGATTACCCCCTACATACATTGGGTATCTCGCCGTCCAGTCGTCTGGCAATCGTCCGGACCAAGCCCAGTCGTTGACGGCGCGCACTGTTCCCGCGCGCCTCAAGGAGTTGTCAGCAACCGTAGGGACCCTGCAGAAGGGTCGAAGCCAATTAGGGCTACGGGTTTGCGTCTGAAAAGGAAGGCTCTGGCCCTAGTATGTATGGCGATGTAGGAACGGTGTAGGTTGTTTAGTCAGTAAGAGTCTGACACTTGTTTTCCGAGCGGGACTCGTCATTGGATGATTTTTACTTACCATAAAAAAACCCCTACATACAAACTTACAAATTTTACTTTACTTAATATTAAGTACAGATGTACAATTTATCTGTTTATTCAAGAAGGTACACAAAGAATATCCAATAATGATTACAATAACACAATACCGCAACAATAATAAAAGCAATACAGAATACATAATGAAGCTTCTATTTCTCATGTATAACAATCAAACAAGATTCCTAAATTGATTATGGATTCATCAATATTGTACAGAACAGAATAATAAACTGAGGGATTTTTGTTGCCCGACATTTTTGTATAATGCTCATCAGATAACATAATTACAGAAGTTTGTAAAAGTTTCGTGTACATAATTGATGGGAACTAGGTCAGGGATATCGTGTTCGACGACTCTTATGTGATCTGAATTCATTAATACTCCACGAGTAATAAAACTTCGCGATTAAGTACTACTTAGAAATATCTTTCATATCTTCTGGTACGAAAAAATTCGAAGCTGTTTTCAAAGAAGTAATCTACTCAATTAATTAGAGACGTCTTCACAACACTTTTATTATTTTTTCGTGAATTTATGACAGCATTTGGGTGATTAAATTTATTACTTTCACAATAAGGAAAACATAAACGAGTTTAAACTTATTCTTGTAGCTTTTATTTCAATCCTAACGTGGTTATGGACGTTTTCAAAACCGAAAGCTAAAGTCGAGTCGAGTTGGATGACGAGGAATGGGAAGCTTGCCGTCTAATCGTCTGGTAACCGTCCGGACCAAGCCCAGTCTTCGACGGCGTGCAATTTTCCTCCGCGCGTCAAGGAGTTGTGAGCAACCCTAGGGACCCTGCAGAACGGTCGAAGCCAACTGGGGCCAAGGGTTCGCGTCTGAAAGGAAGGCTCTGGCCTCAACGTAGGAATGGGGTAGGTTGTTTTGTCAGTAAGAGTCTGCCACTGTTTCCCACTCCGCCCAAGGGTGGGGTTCGTCATTGGATGATTTTTACTTACCTACCATAAAAAAAGTCGAGTCGAGTTGACGTATTAATACCAACAACTTGTATGCATATTACCACCAAGTGTTCTCGAGCACCTAGTTGTATCAGACTCAATTTTCCTTATAAAATGCAATAGGTAGTCCCAAAAAGTTTTCAAAAACAATTTCGGAGCAAAAGTATTATATACATTTACATACATTATTTATATTGGATCATTTGTTCTGTATCTGGGTGTAATTTATCTATAGTACCTATGTATGTATTTAGAAATATATAAGTATGTTTATCAGTTGTCTAGTACCTACTCATCATAACTCAAGCTCTGCTTAGCTTGAGACTAGACGGCGTTGTGTGATGGTCGACGAATATTATTATTATTATTATTATATTTACAAACATATATATATACAAGTGCTATTTTCAGTACATGTTATTATTAAACTTAAATAAAATAGATAAGATTACTTTTGATATTAATTTTCAGAAATTTTACGTGACTGTTCTATTATAAGGCTGGAAATTTTATCAATAAAAACTTTTCCTACAGTTACAATTTCTATCAAAACGCCTACGTTAGTTTTGTAAGATTCATATTAGAGACGAATTTATTAAAATGTGTCGAGAACTTTATTTGAAAACATGAATATGTATTTAAACACAAAATTTTCATAAAGTTATGTTACTTAGATGAATAATGAATTCTGAGAATTCTCACACAATGTGCGAAATTTTGATGAACTAATCGAGATCCAGTTATTTTCCTAAACCTATTTAAGGAAAATATCAATTTTCAATTTACTACTAACTAAAAACAACATTTGTCTACAAATGTGGCGAAAATGTAATTGTTAGTTTACACATTTTTAGACGTTTGAAATCATTAAATTATTTGCTAGCTAGAACAAGAGGAAGAATCAGACTTTAACGGACTAAAACCTAATATTCTTTTAATTGCCCTTTGCGATCCGGCGGCTTTGGGAGGATTTTTCAAACTTATAATTAGAGTAGTATTATATTTTAATTTATTTATAATTATTATTATAATATACCTGGGAGTAGTATATTGTACCTAGTGTTGATTGCGATCGGGCCTGATGGAAAGCAGTGATGCAATCGTAGACTATGAAGCGCATTAGTTTATTATGAGTCTATTCCATAGATATGTCAAACATTCTTTCTAGTATCATCGTATACTCTAAAATCTTGTTTTGTTTACATTGAAATCGACAGAATGTAAATTGTATAATACAAAAACATTCCCCAAGAAATACATGAACATATTTTACATTTATAATAGAACATCCTTGGCAGTTAGATACATCTAAAAACACAATTGAAATATACAATAAATATTTCTTACTTATCTGAATTCGTCCATTGTACCTAAATAACTCTTGTAGGTAGAACCCGAGGCAAAATACAGATCACATCTTTTTGTGAGAAGATAAATCGTCGGATTTATGCTAAAGATTTATCCTAAAAAGAAACCAATATCTCGATTCTGTTAGTATCGTCTACGTAGGCAAAAGCAAACACTATTACTTTATTCCTAAAAGGGTGCGAAATCATTTAAAATACTTTTGGCTCCGAAATTGTTTTTGAAAATTTTACAGTATTATGCCGTTTCCATATTAGTAAAAGCTAGATAATAATAATCTTTATTTCACAAAAAACCTTAGAAACTAATGAAGCCTTGACTCCAGAGTTAGGTATGAATACCTGTATTTCAGGGGTCAGTTTCTTTTCCCTAAAAACATGATGCTATACAATAACAGCAATATTATTGCAACAATAGTAGGTAAATTGTTATACGAGGGGTTAAAATGAGTTATTTAGACCCGAGAAATTGTTTTGCGACCGAGCAGTGCGAGGTCGCTAATAGTTCGAGGGACTAAATAACTCTTGAGCCCAAGGTAAACACTGCTTTTCATTACGAATACGACGAAAATAAATAACTATAATAAAAACCTGAGTCGTACATAGGACAAATATTATTAAAAATATATGTGTTTCTATGTATATTTTTCACAGGTTTTTTTATCCAGTCTATATATAGTACATAATATTTTAAAACGTAAAAGTTAGAATAATCAAGTTTCCTAATAAGTATTTAACAAAGAACAAATTCTATAAAATGAACTCACCATTTCGAATCAGATAAAACAGCTAGTTTGCAGCTATTTTTCGATAACTATCTTAGAGGTTACAACCCTAACTTGTGCAGACACTTTAATGAGTGTTGAACAAACTTAAATGGTTGTATGACGCTTAGACACCCCTAATTTAACAAAAGCTGTTTCCAGACTAATATACTTAGTACCGTTTAATGTTCGCTGAACGGTTATTTTCGTCATTCTCCGGTTATTTTGGCTTCAATGCAACCCTTGATTAATCTTATTTGGATAGTTTTTGTTTGATAAGGTTTTGCTGATCTGTGTAATTGTTTTTGTCTTTTCTTCTAAGAAAAATATTCAAACTTAATTTAAAATACGATGTAAAATAAGTAAAGCGCTCCTAGTTAGAATAGGATTGATTGTTATGCCATGTCGTGACGTCATATTCTCAAATGGAAGAAATTATTATAGGGTGAACAAAAGATTTAATTAATTTACGAATCGAACGAAAAAAGTTTAATCAGAATTCAGTTCGTAAATTTTGCTTATGTGTGCTAATCTCTGTGTCTGAGTAGTGGCTAATGAAAAAGAAGGCGGACGGCGAGCTACCCATTGCTCGCCGTCCGCAAGCCCGCGCCTACAGTGGCTGGAAATTGGAAACGGAATCCCGACAGCGGCTGGGGCATGAGGGCCGTTGCTTCTCGCGTGAGGCCTCCTTTGCTAGCATTACTGCTTCGTAGAAGGAGGGACCGCCTGTCACTAATCCAACTGGATATTGGGTTATGTGTATGTATGTAGGTAAATCTGGGCTTTAAATTGAAAACAAATCGAAAAAAAACAATATAATTATGTCACATCACCGCTTCTTTGATAGATAAAATATGGTTTTAATAAAAAAAAAGTAAAAGTCCATGCATGCCGAGTTAATTTTCCGATACATTCTATTTTTAAAAAAGGTTCTCGTTCGCTTTATTATCACCGACATGTGTAATAAAAAATCGATGAGCCAGAACTGGAAAACTGAACGCAACATTACACTTTTTCTCATCAAGCAACCCCATTTCAAAGATTCTTTTTGAAATCCATCTTAACTTTTGAATACATTATTAAAACAGTTTTTAAAATTAAATTGCAATTTTTTTTTGGATTTTATGACCTGGTAACTGAGTCCTTTAGGTCAAATCTTTTTTCATTAAGGACAGTTACTTTGTTTAGTAGACAACTAATACAATACATTCTAATGTCTTTTTGTTGTATCTACTTGCCAGTCAATGTATCGAGTCAGCTTTACTGATAAGCGTCGTTTTAATTATTCTACAAATTATTCTGTTCTCTTCTTTTTAATCGATGGCAAACTCATTAAACTTTTTGGGCCCAGAAGTTGGCTAAGTTAGCAGCAGTATCGGTAGCTGTCATTAAATCCTCAAAAGTGCAGATGTACGAGCACTTGGTGGACTGACAACATGTGGCCCATATTTTGAACAGGAGCATGGCACACACTTTGAATATCTGACGTCCATTTCGTCAAGTTGTGTTTGTATATCCTGTTATGCAGACAGGATTCATTGCGATACAAATACTACTTATATAAATTTTACACCACAATATTGACAAAAACCAATTTGCGAATCCAATTCCCTCCTTCGCAAGCTACAGCTTCGCAAAAGAAGGCGACTGCTTGGTATTTCTCCTCGCTCTAAACCAGGCCTGAGAGGCAGCAATGATGCCGATCGCGTCCTCGAGGACATGGTAGCACCCTGCCCAAGCGGAACACGCCCACCATGTCTTCCGGGCGGTCCACAATAGTAATCCCCGAGATATGGTAAAGAGCTAACTACAAAATCAACTCAAGTCTACAAAGCCTGCATTGAAAAAGGCTCTAGAAAGAGAACTCGAGAAATGTAACAACGATAAAAACACTTATTAGTCTGATATCGACAACCCGCTTGGAAGCGTGGTGATTAATGCTTGGAATCTTCTCTCTGTAGGAACAGGCCATTGCCCTGTAGAGGAACAGTATCGGCGGGATAAAAAGGATATCAGAGTATCTAGATCTGTATATAGGGTGACTGGTAATTGTCCGATATTTAAACACGTGATACTCAATATAAATAAAAATATAGTAAAAGTTGTTTGTTATCATGAGATAACAACTTTTACTATGCGACCAAACTTGAAATAAAAAAAATCAGCGAGTTCAGTACATTTGACCAATTAGGCGAACATAAATGTACTGACCAGCAGATTTTTTCGCAGACCCTTTATACCTATCACACTTGAAGCCATAAAATCTAAGAAGTACTATTGGACACACTTTTTAAGCCGAAATAACTTTGTATATACGAAACACTCACTATTGCTATTAGGTGTCCGTAAAACCATTGAATTATGAAGCTATTTTTAAAAATAAACCAATAAAACTATTAGCTGGGGCCAGCTTGATGGATTACGGCCCATTCCCTGTCCTAGTGAGTCTGAGTCTGAGTCCCAGCAGTGGGAACTATTATAAGGCTGATGATAAGACGCTGGCTAGTAGCTAATAAATAAGAGACATTTTAAAGAAACAAGATTACATCTTAGTCAGATTTGTATACGAAGTTTTATTTTAGAAAACATTGTGAAGCGCTCGCCGGCTGCGATAAAATGTTCGTTTACGTAACATTTCGTTGATATGCGCTTTGTGACTTTCGAGGGATTTGTAAAAAGGATTTGGTTTTATCTGTGAAGAGAATTTTGCTGATATTGTAAGTATTTTGTGTCTGAAATTGAAATTTAGAACGTTTTGTATCATTCTATTCAATGGATACATCTTAGTTTTAAAGAAAATTTGAGGTCCTTGACTCAAACCCACTTCGGTTTGAGTCAGTAAAATTCTGACACTACAGCTCCATCCTAAAGCGCGAGATGCTACTGGACGAATGATTGAATGAGATGAATGATGAGCATCCACCTAAGAAAATGTGTACAATTTGTGTTTTTAGAAGTAAAATTACTTCGCACTTCACCGATACTGGTTTTTATTAGCTTAACTTTACAAGCCAAGTGTATGCTACATTATGTGTATTTTACTTTGAATATTTTGCAAACGAGCCATATGTCAATATCACACAATTGCGCAATAGTGTCAACATATGTCAATCCCACCATAAGTAGGATTCGGGTTCGTACACAAAGTGTTCCGTACTATAATATCAAAATTGAGCAAGAAACGCTTACAAAATGCGAGCAAGAAACTTTTCTTGTGTTGGATACCCATTTAAATTTTATTTTTTAGTTCTGGGGGTAACAAGAAATTTCATGTAGAGAGATAATATTTTCGCAGTTACTATGAGACACGTCTCTTACGATTTTTAAGATACAGCCAGCTGACAGATGGATGGACGGATAGTAGAGGCTTAGTAGTAAGGTCCCTTTTACTCAACCCGGGTATGGAACCCTAAAACATTGCAAGTAACACGTCTTTGTCATTTATGTACAGTATTTGTAATATTCCGATCGCCAGATACACGTTATACATAATTTAGTACCAAATAAAAGTATCGTTTCTAAGAACACAGTTATTTCAGATACTACAAGTAATCTATCAACGACCACCATTAATATTTCAAAGGAAATAAAAAAAGATCATTCTTAAAAGAAAACAATAAATGATGGGAACAATAAAAGGCAATTTATTTTCACAGAGATCGTGTTTTGTCTCGTCCGTATAGTGACGATCAATCAAATATACTCGTATTTGGGCCATGTTTGTCCAGCTGCACGGAATGGGACTTACATTGGACTGAAAGACGATTGATCAACCTATGAAGAGCCATTGATCAATGGCAACTGGAAGAGAGGTGATCTTTTCTGAAGGATTTAGAGTATAAAAAGTGTATGGATATGTCCGGAGTAAAAGTGAAAGGAATAGTGCGACATAGATCCATTTAAAGGCCCGAAACTAAAGGGTCAGGCTTTTACTAACTAAAACTTAGTCTATTAGTTGTCCTTTCCGTTCTAGGGCGACAATCACTCTTTCAAACGTTTTTCCGTTGCATACTATGCATTCAAGCAATGGCCCCATTTTGGAATTATAACATCAAACACGTTCATAGAAACTAATTGTCAAAATATTAAAAAGTTATTTAATATAACAGTCCGCTGCAACGCTTCATTGGTATAACGCCAACAAAACTTTTAAAACTTACAGCGCTCTGACACTGCGTGAACGTGAAAACTGCACTAATGTCATCAATGTAAAGAAATAGCCTGCAAATGACCTAAGTCTAGTAAAGGCACACCTAATCTAGTGTGAAGTGCACAAATATCAATGAATTTCAAGTTGTTGTAGCAGGCAATAGAAGCTGGGTGAACTTGCGGACGATGTCACGGAGCAATGAGTGAATGAGCTCACTGTCCGGCTTCAGTTCACCATCTGGACCGAGACCGAGTCGTCAAATGCGCGCGAAACCTACTGGGGGACGTCCATCCCCTTGGGTATGCGTATGGCCGCTTTTTTCACATGCATTACTGCTTCACTAAAAGAGGCCACAATTTACCATCTATCTTCATTCTGGACTGCGGCCTGTGCCAAGGCTGGCGTCAGGTCTGTGCCGCCGAACGCAGACTCGCCTTTGTACTTTTGGTTGCATGAAAATCAAATTTATAACAGTCCCAAAACGAAGAATGTTTGTGTGTATAATTTGCATTTTATTTGTATAATTTTGCCCGAGTAAAGCTACAAGTACATTGCGCGGATGTCTTCCTCTACACATCGCCATAGATTTTATACGGAAATTACACTGTTAGAACTACACTTGATTCACACCCCGGGAAGCCCGGGGCGTCCGGAGAGTGTGTACCTCTAGAGAGTGTAGCTCAAGAGTGTAGTTTACATATAAAATGTATGGAGATATGTAGAGGAGGACGTAACGGACGGACAGAATAGCGTTTGTAGCAGACATCCACGCTATGTACCTAGTTCTAGTTTATAATCAGACCACGTCTCTATCACTAATAGCTGTTTTTTTAATGGTAGATAAAAATCATTCAAAGAGAAATTCCGACCTTGGGCGGAGCGGAAAACAGTGCCAGACTCTTACTGTCTGAACAACCTACTCAGTTACTTCTTTACCATAGTCCCAGAGTATTGGGTTACGCTTCCGCATCAACTGGAACAGGAGACTTCGATCCTGTAGGGCAGTTTGCTGACAGCTCCTTGAGACGCGCGGGAACAGTGCGCGCCGTCGACGATTTGGGCTCGGTCCGTTCTGTTACCAGACTACCGGATCACCTACAGCTGTTGAATGAGATTTAATAATATCTCTCTTTCGTGTTATTAGGCACACTTCAGTCAACTCTTTCATCATGTTATTTTACATATAATGTTAGAAAGTAAATTTAACCACAATAATGAAGTGCTACCGAATTTAAAATGAAACGTCGTAGGAATAAATAAAGTTTGATCATTCATGTTACTACATCATTTAAATTCATGACAATCATGTTGTGTTTGGAATAAATTGCGATACTCTGTCGCTTGCTGCTGTTGCTCAATTACTTTGTAACTGTTGTTTGGACTTTGTATAAAATATGAGTAAGTGTTGAGTGTAAAATATGTGTGAAGTTTTTTGAGAAATACCAATATCTAATCATTTATATATGTCGGCTCGTGTCCAGGATGGTTTTCGAGCTCTGGTCTATCAGATCTATCATGTGGGCGTATGTGGGTATCGTGCAATGAATAACAACGGGTAGGAGTTTAATCGATTTAGTTCTCAATACATTTCGGTACAGTGCACTGTTATCACTTTACAAATTACAACAGAACGGACAGTTTCAGAACGTCTTGACTCTGCGACGGCTTGGCTTAGAGTGTCCGTCCGCTTCCCGGGCGGGTTCCCCCCTCCGCAAGCTCGCAGCAAAGCGGAAATGTCACCGACTCTGTCAAGCGCGCCATCTTTGTTTAGTTCTTCTAGTTGCCACTAGATGGCGTGCCTTGTCTTGTTGTCAACAAATCGACGCCGTCTCCGACACGGCCATCCTGCGAGACACACGTCCTCGTGTGTTACTCGTCATCGCCACCTCAGCTGGAAGATGTCCACTGATGAAATGTTCCAACTAGTCATCCATCGCTGTGTGTTACTCTGAAACAAAACACATCTCGCAGTATCATATAGCTCGGTCACTCCTGACTAACACTAGGAATCGCTCTCGTATCACGAATGCATTCCCAAGTTTGAGTTTACGTGTCACTTACACAAAATTAACAATTCACATCTTGACTATGAGCGACCATTTACAGGCCACACAAATGTCTGCTTCGAGCGGGAATCGAACCCGCAACACGAAGTCCATCGCTCAATGCGATAACAAAACTTTACTCAACAAACCAAATCAAAATTTTGGGTAATAGAAATTGTCATCCAGTCATGTACCAACGTTCATTGTTCTCATCTTAAAGCCTTAGGAACCCCCACAAGCAAGCCACTAACGCCACGGCACTCATTGCCGAACTGCAATCACAATTGCTTTCCTACAAGTGCATCCACCACCTGTGGATCACATTGGGTAGGCCAGTCACCGACTTCCGTCAAAGCTTAACGCGCATCGCTTACTTGCGTGTTCCCCACAACATAGGCTACCATTACTATCACCATGTACTTCGGCTGGTACATGACTTTCTGACTTCTTTCTTAACCTGTCGGGATACCTTCACAGTACACACAACTAATCAAACTAATCCAAAACACTAATCATTAAGCTGTACATTACGACCTCTGGCTACTCATAGCCCAGTAACCTCTAGTCACTTTTCCATACTTGCGCATCCCTCCTGGATTGCCAAGTCTCTAACGACATAATGGTTTCCTACAATATGACCACCAACTACTGTTTTCTATTAAGATACGCCTACATATCAAATGTCCGATCATATTGTAAACTTAATTATCTCATTATCTCAACTACTTTATTGTACGTCTATTTTATAAGCTCTGATTTTCTCCTACCTCCTACTTCAAACGCGTTTTTTTTTATTGTCTTTTTTTTATTTTGTTCGTGGGTATTTTGGTTTTCTCTCCTCGTACACTTTTAATAGGGTACTACACGGTATTTATTGCGTAATGCATATTCTCTCACGACATTTAAATCAATTCATGAAACATTCCGACGAAATCCAGTATGCAATTCTCTGTTTGGTACTCAACCTCGGCAATCGAACGGGACTTCCCTCCGGTACCCGATCTCTACACACACATTGCCTCCATCCGGCAATCCAACGGGACCTCCCTCCGGTACCCGTCCTCAACACACACATTGCCTCCATCCGGCAATCCAACGGGACCTCCCTCCGGTACCCGTCCTCAACACACACATTGCCTCCATTTAGCACCTTTAGCGATTACTTACATTGCCATGCTGGCGTTGGTCACAGAGCTCAAGTAAGCACTCAGGCTCGCAGCCACAAACAACATTGGAATGCACATAATCTGAGTCACTTGCATACTACATTTGAATCTTTGTTCATCACCTAAGATCTAACACTTTCAAATGTAACGTTATTCCGGCTTTAGTCGACGTTCTCAAAACTACTGTATCATTAAAACCAATACTCTTTAATTTAATCAAACATTGGGAATAGATAATTGAAAATACTACAATCACTACCCTAGGTCGTGTAACTGATATTTAATCTGAGATTAAAAAAACAACAAATAACGTCTCGGCACGGTATTGTTATTTAGTCTTCGATTGTCTCTGCACATTTAATTTGACGCATCATATTTCTTAACTAAAAGACTAGTTCAGGTCTTTTTTTTTTTGCAATCATTGAATTACACGGTCGCACCATAATTCATTTACCCGCTTACGAATTATTTTAAATTCATCCGCGCCAAACTACTATTGTCATCTTTATACAGACAAAAATTAGTCGAACGATTAAGATCACTTTTTGTTGCACGCGTTTGTAGCATACCGATAGTAAAATAGTCCAATTATTAACGAAACGACAAAGAAATAATCTAGGTCACGTCGGTGTCAACAACGTCAAATTATTTCGGAGAACTGTCACCGTCATAAAAAGATCGAAACGGTTATTATCGGATCTACTGAGGGTACTTTGTGACTACAACTTTTTACGCCATGAACCTAATCAATTTTCAAAAAATGCGTCACGTTCACTAATTCAACTGAACCTTTGCAACAATATTTCACGGCCTAAGATTTAATTTCGCAAATAGATGTTGGTTCACGTAATAAAATCGCGATTTAGCCCCTATTATCAATTTCAACCACACAAGTAATGATCTGTACCGAGTACCGTCATATTATGTCACCTACGCTTGTCAATGTAAACTTTTACTTTAAATCTACCCCAAAATTTACTGACAACCTACACTGTCTTCCGCTCCGCCCAAGAGTGGGTTTCGTCATTAGATGATTTTCACCCGCCATAAACTCAGCTTCAGAATAAAAATGGAATGAGAATACCTGACCTTTTTCTGGTGAAAGATCAGCAACCACGGCGTCAACCCATCGCTCGCTGTCACAACGGCACCGTCACGGTTACCACCGCGTCACTTCCCTCAGGGATCCAGATCTCCATCAAGAACTCTGCTCTCCAAAGCTAATCCAGACCAATCTTGCTATTCTCGTTTTCAGCTTGCCTTTGTCCTATTTTCTCATAGTGATTTCTGAATTGCTCTCGTCTCTCCGGGTCGAATTTGGGTAGATTCACAATCTGGGTAGAACGTTGTAGTTTGTGGTCTGGGGGTACAACGTCACCATGGTTCAACATTCGTTGCTCAGGATTAGGGAAAAACCCCAGTAAAAACCTAATCAAACCATTCAAGTCCATGCTTCGATCCGAGTCTTCATTTTCGAATTTCGAATAATAACCGCCAACTGTCTTTGTTCTTGGCATTTTCTTCAGTGTTGCGTGATTATTGCTCACATAGCTTTTCGATTCATTTGCACGATTGAATCCCACTTCTGATGTCGGCTCGTGTCCAGGATGGTTTTCGAGCTCTGGTCTATCAGATCTATCATGTGGGCGTATGTGGGTATCGTGCAATGAATAACAACGGGTAGGAGTTTAATCGATTTAGTTCTCAATACATTTCGGTACAGTGCACTGTTATCACTTTACAAATTACAACAGAACGGACAGTTTCAGAACGTCTTGACTCTGCGACGGCTTGGCTTAGAGTGTCCGTCCGCTTCCCGGGCGGGTTCCCCCCTCCGCAAGCTCGCAGCAAAGCGGAAATGTCACCGACTCTGTCAAGCGCGCCATCTTTGTTTAGTTCTTCTAGTTGCCACTAGATGGCGTGCCTTGTCTTGTTATCAACAAATCGACGCCGTCTCCGACATATATATATACGAAAAGACGACGAGTGGATATAGTTTATAACGTACCTAAATACAGAACTTCTTTTGCACACAAATTCCATAATTATCTCGGGCCTCATCTTTACAACACAGTAAGTAAAGATCTTAAATTGATGAATCTTGATAGACAAACCTGCAAAGATACTTTAGAGAAATATTTGAAATCACTAGACTATAACAAGACTGAAAATCTACTGGAAAAAATGACATAAACAGGGCACTTCAGGCATTCACAAATACACACATACATAAACATACACACACAACATACACTTATACTAGTATCCAAACATTTAACAACACAGATAATTCCAATAATGTAACTTATTTAATATGATTTATTACCTATGCAACTCGTAAGTGGAACCTTGTGAGAATCTGTTGGAATAAAGTTGAGGAACCCTATCCGCTCGTGATACAGTTCTACACTAGTACGAGGGGATAGAGCGAATCAGTCTAAAAGACAGCCAAACCATATTAAAATATGCAAACTTACATTCCTTAATATAGTTACAGACCTGTCTAAAAATGTTATTGTTAAAATAGATTTACCAACTATTGTCTATCTTATGTACCTACCTATATTATTAAGTTACTGTATGGTTGTCTCATATTTTTGTGAATAAATTTATTTATTATTATTATTATATTATTACAATAATAATATTAGTGCTCTGTATTCTACTCGCAAGCAAACAAATATAATAATTGGATTTTATAAATGTCGGTAGGTATAATTTAAATGTCAGGTTATAAATAAAATAAAAATTGTAAACAATGTCAAAAATTGAAATAGAGTTATAAACCTAATAGTCTATAAATTAAGTCTTAGAGACTTTCACTAATTTAAAAAATTGTTCAATTTCTCCCGCTCTAGTTTCTCTGCTTTAAGTTTTTCTGGCATCATCTCTTTGAGACACGGGTAGAAGGCCATGCATCGTTAAACCAGACCTTGACGTTACGGGATGGGCGGACAACGACCTACCAATTGCTCATCGTCCGCAACTATGGTTGCGGAAACTGGAACATTAGGTTGGCTGTTCCTTTTCAGTTGCGGTTGTCTTTTTTGCTCGCAACGAGGCATCCGCGACCCATTTTCTTGAACCATGGCCGGATGTGGATTTCGATCATGATTACAGCATGACACATTGTGTTACGCTATCGTGAATGATAGGGCTATTCGAATCGCTGTCAAAAAGAGATAGGGTTATTCATCCTTTATGACTTTATTCCACTCCTTAAATCGGAATCATGATGACTTTAGGACGTATATAACACAGACTCAGTTACCTGAGTCTGTGTTATATACGTCCACTGGAAGTGGAATTCCACTTTTAGCAAAAACGCTACGTTCAGATTCTTACAAGTACCAAACTTAAAATTGTAATGTTACTAAACCTAACTTCGCGAAAAAGTTCATAATACAGTAATGCGATTTACCATCAATGATTACATCACTGCTTAATATCATGTGGGATCGTACTCAAGCTCTTGATTAAAAAAAACAGTTTTTGTACTATAAAACTGAAATGTTTTTATAGACATTGCTTCGTTAAATAGATACTTAAACAAACCTACGTTATTATTACATTAGAACATTAAATATTGATACCAAGAAATCTGTTTGTTTTTGTCATTAAAACTGATAATTGATCAAAACAATTTTGCTGTCGTAAGACACTGTAAATACAGGTCTAATTACTCTTACCTGATAATGTTTTTCACCATTTTCTGAGAAAACAATGTTTGTTTCATAAAATTAGTTTCGAAAACAAAAATTAATTAATGTGTTTAGAAATATGAGATACCGAACCAAGCAAACCCCTAACTGGTCAACGGAGCGCACTGTTCCCGCGTGTCTCAAGGACTTGTCAACGAATCGTAGGGACCCTGCAGAAGGGAACTGAACTGCCTACATTTTCTTATTTAATTTAGACTAAAAAAAATATGCTAGTAGGTACCTTCCAGTCTTCACTAATGATGAGTGTATTTATTCTTCTTAATAATGTTATCGTTTAAAGACCTAAGATTAAACGAAGCTTGTGAAACAAAATTCACTGAAGAGACACTTAAGTATTGTTTTTATTTTTCATCTATTTAAGAGAAAAAAATATATTAATTACTAAACTGACATCAAAGGTCGGTCAGGGAGTCCTATCATTATGCCAATTACAAAATTATTTATTTAATTTTCATGCATGGTGTACGAACATCAGTGTCCTCTTGGAGTTTAATGAACTGGAGTTGGAGTTGTTGGAGTTTAATAATATATCAAGGCATTGTCGACCAGTAAACTTTTGGTTTTAAAAAACCTACATTTTGATGGGTATACATAATATATTAATATTTAATATTTCAAATAGAAGTGTAATATTAAGAGGTACTATCGCTACGTACCATCATCACAGAAAATAATTAGATCCTGCCGTATACGCTAATTGGCGACGGGAGCGAAGATGCAACTGGGAGCGATGATGCAACTGGGAGCTAGCTTGCTTATAAAAAGATATTACCTATAATTTTAATTGTTCATCCAATATGGGTCCCGTCTATTGTAGCTAATACGTACCGTATTTGAATTTATTATTTATTTTATTTTTGTAAAATAATGCAATTGAATTAGTTTCTACTCTACTAGACTGAGCTTGGTTTTTTCTTTTCAGGTTTTATTTAAAGTTGCTTTTACGCAATTGGTTTTTTTTAATTGTTTTTTTTGCTCTTTTCATTTACTTAGAGCAGTGGTGGTCGAGTGGTAAAGGATCTTACGGAACTTACGAGTTCTAGGTCGCGGGCTCAAACGCCTTACTTTGTGTAATTTATGTCATCACCACGGCTCTCACAACGGTGAAGAAAAACATCGTGAGGAAATCGACATGTCCGAGAACCAAAAATTCGAAGACAATTTTGACATCCACGGGGCCCGCGTCGTGGATTATGGCTCATTCGATCTTTTAGAGAGGAGGCCTGTGTCTCAGCAGTGGGAACATTAATGAGGCTGATGATGATGATAATGATGATGATTTCCCAGCACCCATACATCGTAGCGGAGTTACTAATGACCCCGTTTATGTTCTTGTTTTCTCTTAGTTTGGGCTAAACAGATCCCATCTCAAACAAAACCCCTGACCTTAGGGCGTTCTCGTTAGGATAAGTATCACTAAATATGTTTAGGGATTTACCAGCTTCTGAGGACTCGTTTGGGCCGAATCGCTATCCGATAATATTTAGCAAACACTTGTGGGAATTGGGTATTGTTGGTAATAGGATTTAAGAGGTCTAAACGGCTTAGTACTTATTGATTTTTACTGAGATATTATGTAAGTTATTTACTTATGTATATCTGCGTAATTAATTTAGTTTTTTTTGCTAGCCTGGTCTGTTTCGTTTCTAGGAAGGATTGGTGAGTCATTCTGGCTGACTGGTAACTATTCGAAGCGAGCATGAGTCGTCGCCAGTGCGTAGACCAATAGCGCCTCAAAGAAATGTAATTAAAACTGTAGAGGCTCTGCAGGACCGAAGCCTACCAGGGGCTTGTTTCGTCTACTGAAAAGCTTATTTATTTTTTTATTTAAACTTCATGTACAGTAGTGGTACATAGGCGGACTTAATGCTACAAGGCATTCTCTACCAGTCAACCTTTGGGTTAAAAAATACAACATTTTGGTAGGTGTGCAGAATAAATGAATAACAGACATTTTAAATAGATTGTAATATAAATTAAGTGAAAATTAACCTTCTCTGTGGTCCTAGAACGCAAAGGGTAACTGAAAAAGCAGTTTAGTCAGTTAAATTTAAAGTCTCACTCGTCTTCCCACCCCGTCCTAAAGTGGGAGAAGTTATAGATGATTTTACACCTTAAAAAAGGCTTTTACTAAGTATACTGTTATCATTAAATAACTTTTCAAGCTCCAGGGAGGAGCGAGAATGCGCCTCAAAGAGTTGTCAGCAAAATAATGTAGAGGTGCAATTGCAGGGCCAAAGCTTACCGGGGCTCCTGTCCGGTTTCTGAAAGGAAAGTCCGTTCCCGGTGTGAGGGCTAAGAAGGAAAAGGGTGGTTTGTTTAGTCAGTAAGAGTCTGACACTATTTTCCGCTCCGCCCAAGGGTGCGATTCGTCATAAGATGATTTTTCCCACCATAAAAAAGGTGTGTCAAAGATTTACTAAATAATTTAATTTAATTTTGACTAGACCAATCAAAATTAAATTAAATGATTGAGCACTGTCCTCTCATACCTATAAATATTGTAATATCGAAATAAAGATAAAAAAGTTACTGTATCTATTCGTTCGTCTCCATAGAAATCGACTAATTGGAACTGTGCCTAGCTTCTGACGTTTTATACATACCTAAACAAGCCTATATGATATAAAATATTTAGAATTGAAATAATATTTTGTTATTATTTGATTTATAAATTATTTAAAACTACAAATTTTAGCCAGTGCTATAATAATCTGTAAATAGAGCATTTCATTTGATTGCAAACGCGTTACTGTGTCATGTTTTCATTTAATACTAGAATACTAGTACAGTAATAAATTATGTACTATGTTTATGAAACATTTCAGTATACGTCCGGTATCAAATCACGAGGTATTTCGGATTCAAAATATGATAAATATTGCAGTAATGGTGCATAGTACTATTATTAAAATAATATCATATTACAGCAAGAACGGCCGTCGGATCGCTCTGCGAATTTTAGAAAAAATAAATGGTTTAAACAAATAAATGGAATTTGCAGTTGTAATTACTGTCAAAAACTGTTATTGGCATTTATTTTAAACCTTTATTTTTTGCGAGTTTTCAAGGGCTAAAATTCGCAGAGCTTAACCTCAGAATCGCCAAGATCCGATGTCCGTACTGTACAGTACATAAAAAAATATTGTTGCGTATTAAAAGTGAAAAAAAAAGGCCAGATATTAAATTTTATGAAATAAGTGTATTATATTTTAGTTTAAGTTATTACAAAATAACAAAAAAAAATCATAATGTTATCAATGAATCAATCAATCAAAATGGTTTTTATTTCATAAAGGCCTACATGGGCACTTATAAAACGTCAGAAGCTAGTGCACGGTTCCAAATTGGTCGTTTCCTATGGAGAAGAACCGGCAAGAAACAACATGGTTACTCTTTTTAAAAAAAATGGTTTCTTACAATATTTCGTTATTACAGGATTTATATCATTATGTAAGAACAGTGTATCGTCGAATAATTAAATAAATGTAACAATAGATCCTAACATGAAACAATTTATGAAATCTACACTTGTCTACATAAAAAATTCCAAAATCTTAAAAATAGACAAAAGCTTTGTATGTATTGTAAAAATCATCAAACTTATTATAAAGGCAAAATAATAGCCTTATTCTTAACGTACATTTTATCATTCATCATCTCATCATTTTAACCGAAAGAGTTCCATTGCTGGACATAAGTCTCCCCCAATTGTCCATCGGATACCCACAACCGTTGCCAGGTCATCGGTCCATCTTGTTGGAGGCCATCCAACAGTGCGTCTTCCGGTACGCGGTCGCCACTCCAGTACCTTTTGACCCCCGCCGCGATCCTGCCGATATCCGGCCACCGTAGACACTGGCTCGCGGACGGTGAGCAATGGGTTGCTCGCCGTCCGGACGTCTGGTAAGACCGAGTCCAAGTCGTCAACGGCGCGCACCGTTCCCGCGCGCCTCAAGGAGTTGTCAGCAACTGCAGGGGCCCTTCAGGGTCGAAGCCTCCTGGAGCCTAGAGGGTGGTGCAAACTGTTACCTCGACTCCAGGAATAAGGCAAGGAAGGTACAGGGTAGGTTTTTTAGTCAGTAAGAGTCTGACACTGGTCTCCCGCTCCGCCCAAGAGCGGGTTTCGTCATTGGATGATTTTCACCTACCATAAAAAAAAAGTACCTTTTGACCCCAACGGCCATCCGTTCTGGGAGCAATGTGCCCTGCCTCTTGCCGGTAACCATGGTTTTCCTGCGGCTATCTTCATTTCTGATACGACCACGCAAGGAAACTCCGAGCATAGCCCTTTTCCACGTACATTACACTTACAGTATGTTGACATTTATTAAAATTTTTAATTTAAAAAAATCTCCATATATAACTCGGTCGTTGGCAGTAGGTTATAAAATCCTTTTGGATCGTCCGCTTAATATTAAAATTTAACCAAGAAAACTTTTCCGCTACGGGCAGGCATGGGTGCCTAAATATTTTATATGAGAGTTGAGGTACGTTTCAAAATTAAAAAGGTTCTTAACTTTGCCCCTTATTTAAAAGAGGTTCCGGGTTTTAATAAAAAATTGATGAAAAAATTTATGGGTTTACTATCTCCTTGTGTTTATTTTATTATATATTTTCCGCATTATTTTATTTTAGTAACACAACAATTTTTCAATTTTTTTCATGATTTTTTTTTTAATATAATCGTAGCAGCTAGTTGAAGATCGCGGCTACAAACACAACTACAGCACAGTTTTACTTTGTGTAATTTATTTCATCACTACTGCTCTCAAAATGGTGAGGGAAAACATCTGAGGAAAACGATATAACCTAGGACCATGTAGGCGCGGGCTTGCTGACGGCAAGCAATGGGTAGCTCGCCGTCCGGTTGTCTGGTAACAGTCCGGACCAAGCTTAAGTCGTCGACGGCGCGCTTTGTTTCCGCGCGCCTCAAGGAGTTGTCAGCAAAACCGTAGAGACTCTGCAAAAGGGTCGAAGCCTACTGGGGCACAGGGTCTTTTTCTGAAAGGAAGGCTTGGTCCCAGTGCGAAGAGCAAAGAAGGAATGGGGTGGGGAACACCCCAAACAAACAAACAGATACAGAAACAGAAACAGAGTCAAAATGTGACTGACTAAACATAGTCGTTTCGATTCGTCATTGGATGATTTTTGCCCACCATAAAAAAGAGGTCCTAAAACTAAACATTCGAAGACGTGTGACATCCACCAAAACCCCACTGGGCCCGCGTTATGGAAGTGCTAAGTCCCAGCAGTAAGAACATTACAAGGCTAATTTTTATTGTATTGTAGACTTTCATCACCCAAAGGTTGACTGTTATAAGATGCATTAAGTCCGCCGCCTCTTTAAACTTTTATGTGCATTAAACTCCTGAGCCCCGAATGAACGCCGGCGTTTGCACATCTATTGTTCTCTTTATTTCTCTAATTACGGTATTCGAAAGGTTATCAAATAAATTATACAATACTAGCTTTTGCCCGCGGCTTTGCCCGCATGGTATTGGGGTTGGGGTTGGGGTTTCCGAGATAAAAAGTAGCCTATGTCCTATTCCGGAGTGTATCCTATGCCTGTGCCAAATTTCATCCAGATCCGTCCAGCCGTTTTGGTGTGATTGAATAACAAACATCCAAACATCGTAACTTTCGCATTTATAATATTAGTAAGATTATATATACAGTATTACATTATGTCTTATACAATATTATATACTGTATGTATTACATTATGTCCGGCTATTTTTTTATTAATATCAACATTACATATGTTAACTATCCTGACATATTTATTAGTCATACATCTTCCGTGTTACAAAACACGCAGATTCAATTTGTAGGCGTGACAATGATCATCATACGCAAATGAATGAGCCAACACGATGATCGACTGGACGTGTTTGTTTAAATAATATTACAGACACGGTTTACATATTACGACCAGTAGGTTATAATTACACAACATTGGGAATAATATTTGAGATATTATTTTAAGATTTCGATGTTTTGTTCTGTTTTTATATATTACTAGCTTTTGTCAGCGGCTTCGCCTGCGTACATAAAATATAGCCTGAAGTCACTCAGGAGTAAAGCAGCTTTCTATTGTTGCTAAAAATTTTCCAATCGGACCAGTAGTTCCAGAGATTACCTCCTACAAACAAAAAAACAAACTTACCTCTTTATTATATTAGTGTAGATTATAATATTTGCGATTTAGAGCGATTAGTTAAACTCTTGAGCCCTAGCGAACGCCAGCGTTTGCACACATATTGTATTTCTATTATGTATCTCATTAACGTATTCAAAAGGATAATAAATAAATACTATTGTTTTAGTTTTTCTTTCATGTCGGTGGTAAAGATAAAATACTATCAAAAATACGGCTGGAAATATGCACATACAATATCATAATGCAGTATTTATAAATTTCGCATTAACTAACCGACATTGGAAGTAAAAGTGTTGTTACTATTTTGATTTCTATTCTACCCAATGCAATGCAGTATGCTTAATAACGTGGAAGATTTTTTGGTCACACTAGTCTCTGGTACTACCAGTCCGATTGAATAAACCTTTCGATATAGAATAGTCAGATTCATATGAAATAGTAAACGAAGCAGTAGCTGCTAGACTTGCAATAATAATGACCAAATTTAACAAAAAGCTTATTCTACAACTTTAGTAATTGAAACAGTTAAATTTAGAAGAAACAAGTCAAGAAGAGGGAAAATGTTTAACAACTGGAAAGTACACATCCCAATTATTGAACATTTTGCAATTCCTAAAATTATATATATTTTGCAAAGAGAAGCTGTTTCGTTTTCAAAGTTATCGGCATTCATCACAACGATCTGATTAAGGGCAACACTAACTGTCAGCGATCTTGAGCCAACAAAAGAGGAGCTAGCGTCACTTCCCACAAATCAAGATTTAAGATAAAGAAAAACCATGTATATATATCAAAATATTGGTAATCAAGTTATCTTTTAGTTTATGAAAGTTCCATAAAAATGCTCTCAGTGGTTTTTGCTTGATCTTCGTGTTTTTGTCTGTGTTAGACATAACTTTGAAATTAAATAAACACATCAAGTTCTAAAAGAAAAATGTAAATATTCGTATATCAAATTATTGAACAAATAGACAAAATCTAACATATATTTTTTTAAAGATACAAGCTAGCCGTTTTGTCGTGATTATCGATTTAAAATCATCAAATATTACAACATTTTTTATGAATTCGCATGTTAAGGGTCAGATACGTATATCTGCCCCTTAACATGACAAATTTAGAAAACCTCAAACAAAAGCAGAAATCTTAAAAGAAATCAAACATAAATACCAAGAACAAGATAATCCTGATGAAGATGGGATCTGCCCTAAAAAGTAATGGCTACTAAAAATAGACTCCTGGTTCAAACGGAAGGGAGGGCACAATAGCCATAAAATTGATAATGATGATGATTATAACAACTATAAAGCACAACCGTTCTTAGAGAATAGTCTGTTTTAATGACCAATACAGATTTGTATTTCTGGTATAAAATACAAATCTGTAATTTTGTTCACGTAAAAATTGATAATAAAGTCCAAAGAACGTACTCTCTGGTTGAAAGTGAGCTATAAATAAAAATAGAGTAAACCACAAAATCAAACTCAATACATGGGTAGATTATCGTCTACCATAGCTTGCTAGTGTACATTTCATCCAAATCCGTTCAGTCGTTTAAGCGTGAAGAAGTAACAAATATCCGCTAATTATTATTTATCGCCTTTATAATAGTAAATACTGCCAGCGACTTCGGTCGCCTTATAGTAGAAGTTTGTCCCAAGGAAAAAGTATCCTATGCTACCTAGCGTATGCGCTAGTAACGAATCCTAGTGGATACTTTTTATTACACATAGGTAGCCCAGGTTCTGGAATAGCTACCAGGACAGGGTTTAACTATGAGCCAAAACATGCACTAATTATCACCTTTATAATATTAGTGCAATGTTGTATTCTTTATAACAGTATAAAGAATACAACATTGAAAACATTTTTTTTTGTATTATGTTTACACAAAATAATACAAAAAAAAAAAATCAAATGTAAAAATACTAAAAACGATTTAATTAGTTTTGCGACTTTTCACTACATTTATGTTGGAACCAAAAATATTGATATCCTTTATATTATTACTTTAAAACACCAACAAAATTTACTCACGTGAAACTCCAAATTTTGACGTACATATTTATTTTAGTCATTTTACAGAATCCTATAAACTATAACACAAATTCCATATTAGCGTGTTTGTAACACTGTTTCAATTTACAATTTACCCCAAATTACATTTTTTTTTTATCAAGAAGCACCACTTCATAAAAATAATGTTCATTGTTTATATTTATATTTTTCCTACTCTTCTTACCCACACGTTATCTAAATATTTATTTGTCTAACCCTCCATTCTAGAGATGTCTATAGAAACAAACATTCTTTTTGAATCTACATGTAATATTTTGTGCTGTTTCATTTTCGAAAGAAAAGTTTTTTGAAGACGAAAAACTATCACCACTGTCTACTGTCAACCACTCAAAGCTCAAATAGCCGTAGTTATTAAAATTTCCTTAATTTTTCATTCTACAAGAACCTTCTCCCGATAATAACAAACAAATTTAATGATCAAAACAAATAAGGATTCATTTTTATATTACGCAGATGGTTAAATGTATAAATAAAATAATAAAGGCTTTTTATTTTTGCAAGGATTTGTCACATAAATAAAGGACGAACCCGTACTGTATCCTATCACAATAAAACTGACCAAAGCATAATTTTCCGTCAGAATAACAACACCCGGTCACGTCCACGTCTTTATCTCTAAATATTCAACGAGTAAGAAAGGCTGGGTACGCTTTCATTCGCTTCATAAACTCCTAACAAAATATTAGATATGTCAACTTAATCGAATTCCCAACCCAAACGTGAAGGGAATTTCCAATTAACCAACAAACTCCATAGCAACGTCCCAGGTTCAATTATGTCCAGTTCCGTAACGTAATGAAACGCAATGCCGAAATAGGTTCCATCATAAACGAAAACAGCAAACACGTAAGTAAAGTTTGTTTTGATCCAACTGCACGAAGTAAGAGCTGGTTCCAAACAGCGTTCGTACATTCATAATGGCAATTGTTTCCACAACAAACATGTTTATAGAAAACAAATGTTAGTTACCGTTCTGTTGTTGAAGTGAAGCTGCTATTTCCAACTTACACGGTCTTCGTATCGGGAACTTCCGTTCGTTGTCGCAGGAAACTGCCAGTCAAAGCATAAAATTGTATCACTAGTACACGCACCGACGAGCGATTGTTTCAAAACTATATCAGCAAAACATCCATTATTATGTCCTCACATTATAGTTTACATTTCATCGAGTACGTTAACAGATGCGCCTGAGAACATAGGCCGGATCACTGCGTACGATTTCCAAGTTCGGATTTCAACGATGATTAGGTGTGAAGACGTCGTTAATGTCTCAACAGTAGCCTTATAAACTCACAAAAAATTTAACCCGAAGAAAGTTAAAATAATGTTTCAAAACTTCACTACTTTCTAAAGCAACACAAATTCTAATCCAATAATTTTACACTTGAAAATATTTGAACATCGAAAAAAATAAGACTAATTTTTTTCGGGTAGTGTATCGAAGTTATTTACGCGGCGCGGAGCTTTCAGAGGCTCGCGTGGACACATGCGTCGCCAGTGACGGCTCGATGCCGACTGGCGCTTTCCTTCAGTGGCACTGAAAATACAAGCACATGGTAGGGCCTCCCGGCGTTTTTATCAAACGCAGGCTCGCGCGGGGTCAATCAACTCCGGAGGGATGAGGTCTCAACGTTAAGTGCTCTCTCCTTTGCTGAGGCCAAAGGGATCGGAGGTACAATTACTGGGACAACTTTGATTGCTTTACGGATAGAAAAAGTTTAAGTTTTTGGGTTGTGTTAATGAAATGTTTTTCAAATAGTTTTTGTTAAAATTGGAATAGAATTGGTTAGGGCTTGCCAAGCCGATTGCTGTTGGCTTTACAGCTGATCAATCAGAGTGATCTTAGAGTAATTAAATTATCACTTTTAGCAAAAAAGAATGGCTAATGGTTCGCTATACTTGCCGCGAACTATAACATCTTTTACCTAAATTACAATTAACCTATTTTTTTAGATTGATCACCAATCAATGTTTTAGCTAAATTAAATTTTGATATTTGGTTAATAAGTAAATGATTGTATCATATTATTTTTTAATAAATTGATTTTGTTTTTAGCTCAAATTAGATTTCATTAAAAAATCATGGCTTTAATATCTTTTTTATATATATTTTTTTCTTTTTTTTTAAAGTAGGTATAGTCTCTCAGTGTCTAGTCACAGACTTTGTTACTTAGGTATTTGAAATATTATTTTAGTTATATAATAGGTATATTAGTATACAGCGCGAGTACGGTGTTTCTGATCAAACAATGGATCACCTATTAGAGTGCCCAAAATGTCCCTACAATTAGTGCACGCTGGAGGACCTTAAGAATGCCACTGACGCTGCTATAAACGTGGCAACCTACTGGGCCCAAAACTTTGAGGGAAGCGGAATCCATCGATTCGAGAAGAAGTATATTTATATCCAGCGTGGCAATGTTGCCAGCGTTGTGAGCACTTTTCCTATAGATATCGATCGGGATGAATTTTTTTATGCATAATAATTTTCTTCTTTTTTTTATTATTACAAAAATAATTAAATAAAAATATTGAAATTATATTTAAAATTCTATTTTGAAAAATACAATAGTAATCTGGTTTCACACTTTCCGGATATCGGATCATTGAACCTTTTCCTAATCTGTGAATAGTCTATTGATTGTTCTAACTGTAATAAAACTTTGTTAATTTGATCCGTTTTATATCCAAGGGTGGGATTATAGGGGATGACAGAAAGGTAATAATGTTTTAATGTTGTTTACAGTCAAGCTCCTAGAGTACGTATTGCAAAAATATTAAAACAATTAACACTAGGCTAGATCTTTTAAGTGAACTACATAATATGAAGAAATTGTCAAAAAAAAAATACAAAAAACGTGCTTATTTGTTTCTATATGTGAATCGGTTCCGTAGTCAACTAGGATCCCTTATAGTTTCACCATGTATGTCTGTGCGTACTGTTTCGTATTCGTTCCATCGAGGCTAGTAAATAGGTCACTACTGCTCTCACGCTGAAATGATAATGATGAAAAACCTCAAAAAAAAAAAAATCAAAACCTATCTGTCAACGATCAAAAGCTAAACATAGATGTTTACCAAATAAATGTTTTTCTAGGCCAAAAACAAATGACTATCTAGATCGGATTACACATTTCACCTTACGATTCGATCACTGTATGCATAGTAGCGTAAACAACACGTACCTAGTAGGTACCATGCGGGTCCAATTTTCACCTTTCCGTAAGGTCAACTGTTCTTGGCCGCATAGCTTCATATACACGTAATCGTCATTACTATGCGTTTCAAATAAGAATGGAAAGTCAATTACCTGGATCTGTCAAATTTTGAGTGAAAAGTACGGTTTGAAAAAAAATCTTGTTTTCGTATCAATAGAGTTTTTTATGGATTGGATTAATTTTAAAATATGTCCTATTTTGTTCACCCTACCCAAATTCTTCGATTCGACAGTACGACGTTCCAACAGCTGTCAAGTTTATTATAGTGGGGATGATACCTCAGTATAGTGCACTTTACTATGCCATTAGTTTCATTATACAAAGTTTACTCAGACTGTATCACAAAGAATTTAATTTGTTAGCAAAGTTAAAAAGTGACTCAGTATAATTTATTTATTTGTTTTCTCTTCACAATATATTTTATTTAAATTGTGGATACCTGATTGTTAAGCGATGATGATGACGATGGAGCACACTTGCCTACAAGTAACCTGTGCACTCTCGACTTAAAGATCCCTAGGTTACAGCTATCACTTCTGCAGGGGCCCTTCAGGGTCGAAGCCTCCTGGAGCCTAGAGGGTATGTGAAAATTGTAACCTCGACTCCAGAAATAAGGCAAGGAAGGTACGGGGTAGGTTTTTTAGTCAGTAAGAGTCTGACACTGGTCTCCCGCTCCGCCCAAGAGCGGGTTTCGTCATTGGATGATTTTCACCTACCATAAAAAAAACAGCTATCAAGTTTATTAGTGTGGATGATACCTCATTATAGTGCACTTTACTATGCCATTAGTTTCAGACTGTATCACAAAGTTGACGGAACTGTTAGGAAATTAGGTTAACACGAAGTTACTTCGTGGAATGTTAATGTGATCCTGTGTAGTCATACGGGCGTGAAATGGGACATGCCTTCAGTCTTGTCTTATTTTCTACTTCCTTGACATCGCATCACGATAAAACCCTGTTACTTTAGCAAAAATTACATATAAACTGTAATAGAAAACCCATAGTGATTTGCGGTGTAAGTTTTTTTTTAATTGATGTTGTAGCGACATCTATGGCGTCACATAAGAACTACAATAATCCTGTATCGCGCAATCAGTTCTCCGCAAGATTTGAGCTGATATGACCACCCGAGATCAACTATCGGGCAGTAGCACACCAGATATAACACCTATCTCGTGCGATTTTCATTCCACTTCACAAATTTGCTTATAGTCAACGACTGACTGCAAATAAACACAGGATCCTGCCTTTTCAATGGATGTATGTGGGACTTTAGTCTCTGTTCCGCATGCCTCCAAAATACAATCTGTGATTCCACCTGATGCTAAGCAATGATGTTAGCTTTAAAGCTGTAGCGTTAGATTTAAGTTTGTATACGTGCTCGTTGCGTCGTTGCCGATCGCTATCATTTCGGTGTAAAGTGGCCCAAAAAGGTTTATATAAGAAAACAAAAGTTTTAAATTCAGAGATTCTACTGGCATGTTGGTCTAGTGGTACCCTAACTGCTATGCTGGAGGTCGTGGGTTCGATTCCCACCCTGGACAAATGTTTATGTGATGAGCACGATCATTTGTTCTGTGTCTGGGTGTAGTTTATCTATAATTAGGTTACTTCTAGGTAAACGCGCTCCATCGTCGACTGCATCGTCGCTTTCCATCAGGTGAGATAGCGGTCAAGCGCGAACCTATAATTAATAAAAAAAAAGAACAAAAAAACATATGTATGTATTTAGAGATATATCAGTATATCTATCAGTTCTGCTTAGTTTGGGACCAGACGGCGTTGTGTGATAGTTCTGGAATATACCTATTATATTAGGTATAGAGGTACTGCTGTGTGTTTAAAAATAGGCAAGAACATAGCCTTTGTTAAAAACTACGTCGTATCCAGTCCTATACACATACATACACACACGTATTCAGGTATTCCATTCCATTGTGCAATTAGGAAGGATGTTCATTTCGCTTTACAGCAAATTGCGCTTGAATTTCACTCGTTACAGTTTCTGAATACTGCGGCGGCTATGCACAATTTAAAAACGGAGAAAAGATAAAAGAAGTTCAAAACTAAAGAAAAGAAAAATGTTTTCTATCTGAAATTTCAACCTTCTATCTAATGGGCTTGGCTTGGGTGGGATGTAAGGTACCAATATTTTTTTTTTGTGAAAAATCCTCAAATGACTTCTTCTAGAGTGGATTGAGAGGAAATATCGGATTTTTGTTAACTAAAACTCATCTATTTCCTCTTGCTCTTGAGTTACGTAGCATCTTTGAGTTCAAGGCCACGATTACTCTTTCAAATGTTCCCGCAGAGGTATACAATATCTAACTAATATTATAAAGGCAAAGAATGTACTTTGTTTTGTAATGAATAAACTCAAACACTACAGCACCACTTTTTTATCACTGAAAGTCATAGGAATGCAGGCAAAGCCGCTGGCAGAAGCTAGTACTTATGTATATATAAACTTTTGCGCCCAGTATCCCGCTTTTTACCGTTGCCGTGTGAAATTTAATGAAGACCACAGCGCCAAGCCAGAGTGCTTCCAACATGCCTGTGACCCATGTTTTCGGTCTGTCTTCTATTTTATACTTTGTTATTTTGTTGACATGATAGATATCCTGATCCTGCGTTTTTTTATGTTTTATTGATTATAGGTTCGAGCTTGACCGCTACCTCACTTGATGGAAAGCGATGATGCGGCGATGCGTTTCATGAAGTCATAGCATCAACACAACAAAAATAAGTGTTTATGTATATACTTGATCAAAAATCATGAAAAAAACCCACTGCTCACGTAACTTGACAAGTTGTATGTAGCACTGGGTTTTTTTTTTCGTGATTTTTGATCAAGTATATACTTAAACACCCATTTTTGATCTGTAATTTCGACATATTTATTTTATAACTCTGAGTCTCTCAATTCTTTACTTTTTTTAATAATAACCTACATAGAGAACAAAAATTATCTCGCGGTGTAAAGAGTGGTTCATATAATCATACTAAGGTGAGCTTAAATGCATAGGATCGTTCATTATTTCGAAAATTGGGGAGGCCTATGTCGACTCTGCAAAAGAGTTGAAGCCTACTGGGGCCCTGGGTCTCTTTCTGAAAGGAAGGCTTGGCCCCAGTGCGAAGGGCAAAGAAGGAACAGCTGTTTAGTCAGTAAGAATCTGACACTGTTTCCCGGTCCGCCCAAGAGTGGGATTCGTCATGGGATGATTTTTGCCCTCCATAAAAAAAAACGTCTTTCGGATGAAATGATTATGATGATGAACTTAACTCAAACGATCAATATCACATGTATTTTTAAAGTGTTTATGACTTACGATTATTCATAAACTGTATAAAAATGCTAGTACGTATTTAGTTATATCTAATTGTATGTTTGACCACTCAATTTTAATTTTGTATCCATACCATTATTCGTATGTGTCATTTCGATAATTGTTTCTGAGAATATAGCCAACAGGATACACATGGGTAACTTTTCAAGTAACTATTAATTTAATTTTCCTTCGATGACCATTAAAAATATTAGATTGTAATACAATGATATATTTTTGTACATTTTAATTTTGGTATGCAAAGCTACCATTGTTCGCGCACATTGATTCGGTATAACGAGTAGTATTTCTGCGAAACATAATAATTTCAGTCGCCAGTTCACCTATTTCGCAAAATTGCACTAAGGTCATTAATATTTTCCTAGTAATTGTTTTAACCAGAATTGTGGCTAATTCTCCCACCAATCAAACAAAGCCAAAAGCCTTTTTAAAAGTCATTTGATTTAGCAATTTAAAATCGCATTTAAAAAATTAAAGATGTCTCGTCGCAAACGGCTCCCTGAGGCGCAGTTATATTGGATTAAAAGTAGGAACTGAAGCGAAACGTGACGATATACTTCTGTCTACGACTAAACAAACTAAGGGTTGAATGCCGGGCTTAAAGTTGCATTTACACAGAAAGTCTCCCGATAACAACGAACACGAACAAAAAATCTTCTGTTCTGTGATTCGAACTACGGTAAGACGCAGTCGCAAAAGCGTAATTCACATATCCATTTGTTGATCTCACATAGTATTATCTTGTTGAAAGGCGTAATTAATGTCCATAAAATTTTGAATTTCTGGAACTGCTATTGATTATTCGAATAGTGATAACCCTTGGCTTGAAAAAACAGAAATAAGAAAAAAAAAAATAATTACGTTCCTTGTTGCACGTTTCTCATGGTTAATGAGAGCACATGAGAGCTTGGTTAAAAAAAGTTACGGTAACAAAGATACTTTTTCATGTTTGTTCTTTATTTAGAATAAGTACAGTTTTATCCAGGTGGCCAGTATTTTGAAGAAATCGTAAAAGGATGATTGATGTTCTCGTTCGCTTACAAACTTCCATCCCCCATTGTACTGGGGAATTGGGGATTGGAAAGAGACAAAAAGTAGCCTATGTCACTCTCCATTCCTGTAACTATGTCCATTTAAAAAATCTCGACAATTTGTCGCTCCGTTTTGCTGTGAAAGACGGACAAACAAACAAACAGACACAGTTACTTTTTCCATTTACAATATTAATACGGATTTTTCTAATCTTCTTTCGTTCATCGACTACTCAACTTTGAGACAAAATATCGTACTCATGTAAAATCGGCTTTATCCTAGCGACTTCAACTCCAACGTGCTCGAAGAGGGGGTTAGATTGTTAGTATTTTTAATTAGATTCTAGTTTATTTGCAATGAGTGCATTGACTTGTCTTTGATTGGAAAAGAAATGGAAAAATCTATACGTTTGTGTTGTGTTCCTTACCCCTTAAAACTATGCAAAGTTACTGTGAAGTCGTTAAGCTGTTTAGATGGTAAAGATTCTTGTCAATCATATTATTACAGAAATGTGTATTAGATTGTTTTGGCACTGTCTTGTTGTTGCAGAACCTGCAGCATATATTTTTTGTTTTGTTTTTGTTGTGTTTTGTTTGTTTATGTCAAATTGTATCTAAGTAAATCTTTTATGTTATTCATTTTTTTTTTCAAAACACTTTTTTATTTAATCATAGAATAAATTAGATTTAAATAATAAAGTAATCTTAAAACTACATATAGGTATACACATAACGTAAAATGATGTGTATATGTTTAGTTATTATATTTTAATATATATCATATTTTATAGTCTATTGTTTAAGTTTGTGGTTAGTTAATAAAACTTAATATTGGTTTAAAGAAATTGAAATTTCTATAAAGCTTTTATTTTGTCCATATTAGTGGCGATAATTGTCTTAAAAACTAAAATTTAATTGTCCTAAGTTCAGAAGGTTTTCAAATAATTTTCGTACAAGGAAATTTTGTGATAATTTTCCTGTCTGTGTTTAATCAATTTACGGTCCAACCCTCCCCCGTCCGCCAAGCCTTGTTTCAGTGAGAACTGAAAACGCACTATAATAGCTAGTTACACACACGTTACATACTGTTATCATTAATTACAATGTCAGTACTATCTCGAATGCTTAAACTAGCATGTTGGTTGTGTCAGCTATACTGGACGTTGTTGTAGATGGATTGTTGGCATAAACGGGAAAATAATGGATATTCTGTCTCCAATAAATTCTTTTTTTTATCTTTTTTTACGTGGAAAAATCATACAATGCCATCTCCTGATATTGAGCGGAGCGCGAGATAGATAGATAGATATATATTATACTCTTTATTGTAGGTATATGAATAAATTGAGTTGTAAGCAAAAAGTTACTGCGTATTTAAAAACCCAAAGTTATGATGACACTGAGAAGCTACTCGGCACAATTAATTAATTAATTAAAACCTAAATGTTACATAATTAGATGTTATACGCCCATAGTATGGCTTCTAAACTTCAACCTCCAACGTTCACAAGACACATTCACCACCATCCTCATGCTCATTTTCCACTCAACATAGTCACAACCAACCACACTCACATTTCCGACACATCACATTCACTATCCACATACTCGTATATCACACTCACCACCTATCACACGCACTTTTCCCACCCATCATCAACACATTCACCTCGCTCCATCCATCACACATTCATTGACTGCTTTGTTTTAAATGTTTTCTTTCTTCTTTTGTTTTTTTTGTTTTTTGTAGCTTCATTACATTTTATCAGTACTGTTACTTTTTCTTTTTTTTTTTTATTATTTGTTTTAACTTAGATTAATTCATTAATTTTTCTTGCGATTGTTTAGCGGATTAATACCTGCCTATAAACTTATGTGAGGCCGCAAAGTGGGTCCTGGTGACCTGTAGCACAGGTTTCTCCGAAACCTACAACAGGCACCAGCTCTCACAATGTTAACTCATTGTGCATAGTTTTAATTTGTTTATTGCAACAAGCCATTGTGAGAGAAAATAAATGACATATTATTATTATTATTATTATTATTATTATTCCATAAATACAATGGGCAGTCTTATATATAATATAGATTTGACTTTGAATAATAAATTTTTTGAATAATATAGATTTGACAGAGGAGAAAGATACACGGGTAGTTTATGGCGTACTTTTTACATATTATACATAACTAATGAACTTGACTTTTATTGATTAAAAACCTACTCCTGTCATTCGATGCCTTTCATACTAGGGCTGAAGTCATCCTTTCAGAAGCAGCCTCTTGGCCCCAGTAGGCTTCGACCCTGCTGGGCCCTTACGGTTTGCTGATATCTCCTTGAGGCGTATGGAACGATTCGCATCGTCACTTTTGTACCTTTGTATTGCATGAAGTTCTAATAAAAAAATAACAAGGTTTTGTTTTTCTGATTATTTTTATCACACCTGACAAAAAACAACCAATCAATTTTCTATTTACATCGGTTCTTTAGTTTTAATAGCAAGAAAGCTTATGTTTTTAAAGTCCTTTTTAAGATTGAATGAAAATTTAAATAGTGTAGAATATCACAGATCGACACGATTATGTATACAACAATTTACTTTTATCGACTAATAAATATGTGTCTTGTCTGTTTTCAAATGAAAAAAAACAACATAATTTCTTTATTTTTAATATCACATCAGGATGTATAGCTATGCTACATGACTTTAGTTTCATAATTTCACATTTATTAATTCAGTATTTTTTGAAAAATTAAATATCATAATGTAAACACAGCATTTGGCTCTGCAACACCCTCTTTTGCGGCTCGGGCCAATTCCACCTTGACTGCGATGGCAAAATATCTCTAGTTGCATTAAAATATATTATTAAGATGTTGATTGGTATAGATACATTGGGCTTTCATGATGCATGATTTTTTTTTCCTTAGTATAATTAAAATTCTTAAAACTTTTTTTTAATATGTTAAAATGTTATCTAAGCTCATTCATTCATGTTTACACAAAGCATTACATTGTAAATTTATATATACCTTCTACATTACAACATTACATTCTGCACAAGTGTTCAGGTAGCTCCGGAAATCTTTCCGGAGTTATCTGAACTCTTGCGCATCTGCGCATGACTCAAGGCAATCCTAGCACCCATGAAAGGAGCACTTAAACCATAAACTACCAAACCTAGCCAAAATTACCGAGCAACAACCGCTCGACATCAAATTACAATACACACATAAAAGTACACTCAACCACACGGATTTCACACAAATTTGACATTAGCTGTGCTTTTACATCATAGAATTGACAGAAGTTTTGTAGAACAAGTGTTACTTCGTCGTGTGGTTGATTGTACCTATAAATAATTCGCAATACGTAATCAATTATCTTGCTAGTCTAACTGTATTCGCCATTTCCTCTGGCGAATAGCCATAGAAATTTTAAGTTCCGTCGACGTGTATCGATTTTAAAACGTATGCAGATGGTTTTAAACAGAGAGCATGGAACTTCGCGAAGAACTTTTAACACTAACTGTTCAAGCAATAATTGACATTAACATTGTTATTTCATATTGTAGTTTTGTTAACGAAACATAATTTTAAGCTATGCAATAGTTTCTAATACGTGTGCTCCTAATTTGTAGTAGTACACAATAAATAAGTAAATTGTTTTTGAAATAAATAAAAAAAGCGTCGTCATCCGCGTGATAGTAGAAAATTATCGAGCTATCTAATCGGGCATGAATAAATATTAAACACACGCTCATAAACTTCTGAATTTCTAATAACTATTTTTTTTCCTTGATAATTTTATACGAGTATATTGTTGTCAATATTATATTGCGAACCTCGAATTGAGGGTTTTCTGTAATGAAAGGTCTACACTGTCCTCTCATAGGTACCTATCAATAAAGTAATGAGGACATATTGTTAAAAAATGGTGGTTTTTTAAAGACCTCTTTTATTGCGCATCTATATGAATAACTAGCTGCTGCCCGCGACTTTGTCTGCGTAAAATCTCTACAACACCAAAAAAACCTAAGATGGCAGTGTATGATCAGTGTATATCAGATGATATAGCATTATAAGTAAACAACTTTTAAAATAGCATTGCATCAGCCTTATAAAGTTCCCGCTGCTGGGACACAGACCTCCTTTCAAGGAGAGGGAATGGGCCATAATCCACCACGCGAGTCCAATACGGTTTGGTGGATGACACAATAATGTCTTCGAATTTTTGTTTCTAAGACATTCACAGTCACAGTTTCCTCATGATGTTTTCCTTCACCGTTGAGCAGTGGTTATGAAATAAAATACACAAAGTAATGCGCCTGGCTGGGTTTGAACGACAGACCTACAACTTGTAAGTCGGAGCCTTTACTACTTCGCCACCACTGAGTCGGAGCCTTTACCACTCCGCCACCATACTACGATGGTAGTTATGCTGCCAGAAGCCAAAATGTAAAGAGAGTCAGAACTGGTGACGCGGGAGCAAGCGAAACCCGCTGCACTCAGTGTCTGCCCCTGCGACTTATTGATGGTCATCGCGATGCAAACACTCACGGGGAACTGTACGCACTTGAACTGGAACGGGAAGTTATGAGGTATAAATACTGCCTCGCCTACGCCACCACACGTAAGAATTTTTGCTTCAATGGTGTGTCTGTGCAGCGAGATGATTTTAAGACGGGTCTCATTACACCACTTTGGAGGAGATAGGTTCCGGAAATGCATAATCGAGACTCCGACTTTCAGCTTGATGGTATGCGCTTGAAGTTCACTTGCTGGCTGGGAGTTCAAAAATTCCACGGGTTAATGTGTGGCGTCGTGTTTATTGAGGTATAGATCACTGCATTTCCCTCAATTTCCGAGAGAATGTATTCGTTAATTGCTGCAGCCTGATCATTTTTGGATGTCAAAATTGCCCGCTCACACACCCAAGAATTCTGCTGGTGCGGTAAACGACTGATGTCCCCGTACACATAGCAAATGAATTCTTCTAAGCTGGCTAATGCTCTATCCAGGGACTCTGGAAGTACTTCCAGTCCACCTCTCTCGCGGTGGGCTTTGACTTGTAGCGGACTTTGGCAGAGGCCATGATCCGGAGCGAAGAAGAGTGGCAGGCGGTCGCCTCCTTCTGCGAAGCAGTAATGCTAGCGGCTAAAAAGGGGGTCGAGTGCATCAGGCAAAAGCAAAGGCGCTCAAGCCGCAGCCACCGCCGCCGTGTCTCCTTTCCCGAATTCTGGTCACAGTAGGCGCGGGCTTGCGACCGCCGAGCACTGGGTAGTTCTCTGTCCACCCATTCGATAACCGTCGGGACTGGGTCTAAGTCGTCGATGGCGCGCGCTGTCCCTGCGCATCAAGCAGTCATCAGCAACTGTAGAAGCCCAGCAGGGTCGAAGCCCTGGGGGTAAGGGTAGATGTTAAAGCGGAACACAGGGGCCCTGGAACTAAGGCAAGAAGGAACGGTGGGTTGTTTAGTCAGTACAAGTTTGTGCATTGCTGCCGAGCCGAGCTCTCTAATTAATGGTCAAGCGCAGCGCACAAACTCGTGACTACAACGAAGATTTTTTCAACGTAGCAATCGGGAAGCGTTTGCCCGAAATCGCCACTGAACAAACTGTGACACCACCCATCAAATGTTCGTTCCCGTGGATGTCCTGCAGGGTTCTGTCCTCGGCCTCTACTGCCTTCCTGTTGGCCATCGTACGCTTATCCCAAACGATCAGAGAGCAATCCTTAAGCACGTGTCCCTTATCGCTGTTACGTGACACACCACAAACAGGCGATTTGGCGCTCTCTAAATCGATAGGAATTTGAACATGGCATGTGCTGTCTTTCCTTGCCACCAGGAAGCAGTGTGGCAGCGATTGCCTACGACGCGACAGCAATAGCAATATTGCCTTACCTCCTGACCTCTGCAAGTATGCCATGTTTTTCCTGTTCCAACAGGAGCAACCCAAGAAAAACATTTTACCCTGGTTTTGCATAACGCTTTCAAGGACGGTGTCATAAATTTGTTTTTGCTCTGAAGAGAACTCTGTCTCAGCGTTATACTCTCGATTTCCATACTCTTGATGCGGTGATGATTGGGGAGCTGGTAATCCATATTCAATCAGAGGATTGCCGCCGATAGAAATGTCCACATCTTGAAGTGAACTGAGACAGGTGTTTAGCAGACGATCATCAGGTACATCGACTTCGTCTCCAGTAGCACGCCTCAAAGCTCGCAGAAAATCTTCAGACAGATGATGGCGATATTTCAATGAAAATAACTTTTTTGTAATACTGAACACAGCATTTTTTTTAATAGTCTTGGTCTGCTCAAGATTTTGAGGGTTTTTTGGCACTTGAATTTTTCAAAACGAACTATACCCTACAATATATATTGCCCTGTGCGATAAGACCACCCATTGTACACTTAAATTTTTGTATTTGTATATCCTGTCCACATTATGAGGTGTACAATAAAGCTTATAATAAATAAATAATTAATATATGATACCTCTTTTAGGAACAAAATACACATTACCATCTATGAATTTTAAGAATAACTAACTACTAACCTTGCCAACATGATCAAATTAAAATTATTAATGTACAAAAATTGTTGACATGTAATGTGATTTAATTTTCATAAAATCAAATAGATGGCACTGTTTTAAAATTTTCTTTATACTACTACATTAAACTATGTTTCTCTGCCCAAGTTACATAAATGGCGTAGTTTTTAAAGTGTAAAGCCAGATAATAGCATTACTTACTCAAAAACAATATTTAAATATGCGTCGTTAGATTAAACACTGTCACAGAATGCGTAAGAAAAATAAATATTCACATCTCCTCCCCCGTAAGTGATAGCGTGATAATATGTAGTCCCAAGAGGACACAAATTTCCGTACAACTGTTGTCGTTTAATTGTGTCTGTAATTACGGTAGACGAAAGGTAAAAATAATATTATTTTGTTAATGTAATGTTTTCGTTTGTACTAATTTGAGTCAGTAGATGTCGTTGTACGTATATAAATAACATGGAAACGTTATTTAAGATTAGGCTGCGTTGCAAAATAAATCCGTTAGACCGTTGGAATAAGAATAAGATATTTCATATCGATGCCTCCCACGTAAGTTGTTGTAACCCCAAAAATGCAATTTTACAGGAGAGCGTTTTAAAGATACTTTTTGCGATACAAGCCACATTTTTCAAAGAATCTTTTTGAAATTCGGTATGAGCGTATAGTTTTTAATATGTTATTGTTTACTACATGTCATTATTTTATAATTTTAACGGTTTCCTGAATTTTGTTGTTACAACTGTTTACCGCGACATGAGGTCCTCACAAAATGTTGTAACTATCACTTACATTATTATACACGGGAGTTCAAGAGCCGATTTGGATCATATCTGATACTTACATGAATTTACGTCGATTACAAATAAAAAAAAAGGTGTGGTATGTGTATTATTACTTGATATAATAAAATAAATACAATGTTTTTTCAGCCTAATTTCATTTAGGACGATACCTTTTCGTTGATACGTTACCGAAATACAAAAAAAGCAGAATATTATCAATCAAGTTTATCAAAATTTTACATTTTAGGGTTTAGAGTTTAGAATAAGAAACGATATTTTAAAGATTAGGAAAACATTTAAGGATTAAGGTTAAAAATAATTTTAAAAAATCTAAAATAAAAATTTAAGCTTTTTCTAAATTTAAATTATACTTTCAATTAATTACATCGTCCTTTAACCAAATTTTTACTACAGTTTAAATAATCAAAACTCAAAAAAGTATCGTAACCAAAATTATTAGGAAAATTCTATTAACCAATAAGATTTAAAAATAGAAAAACCATCATCATGTTCCTTAGTCCAATGTGATTTGGAGTCGGTGGAACAAGCTTATTCTTCTATTTTGTCATATCACCCGTCTCACTATCACTTTGTAATCTTTTCCTCTCTGCATTTTTTCAAGTGACTATACTTGTAGCTGTAATATGCTTTATTCTTCTTCTTTACGTAACCATATCCAAGACAAACGATAGGTAAATAAGTAATGTTTAATAACTTATACTGAATCTAGAAAAGCCTGCAAATATTAAGTTTTGCTCGTAATATAAGTACAATAGAGGTATTATTTCCCGACCCTAAAAAGCTGGTTTCATGCACCTAACTGGTGTATTCATATCATCAGAATTTCGGCATCATAAGGTATTGTTGCCGAAAGAAGTGGTCATCACCTTACAGTCTGATAAAATATAATATTGAATCTACAGAACAAACTGGTACCTCTTTTATTTTTACGATATTATGATCTTTCAGATCTTGTTTTCTCTGTGTACCCTTTAGGCAAAAGCTATACGTTATTAATATATAGACTAAAAGTTTAAACCTCTGTCTTAATATAACATTAGTGAATTTAGTCAAACATAGTGTGTCTCAACTTGCAAGCAGTTGAAAAGACTTGAAATGGTAACAAACGATGGTTTTGACAGACCCAGACTTTTTCACAGGCTGTTAAATATCTCTTTGATCTGGGATTAATACTGCTGTTGGTATATCAGATTTAACTAACACCTTATTAAGAACTTAATCACTTATAGAAATGGGGAAACTGTTGTTTATACACGTCTGAAGTTTGAAGTTTCAGTAACGGCAACAGACAATTTATTCTTATAGTATCAGCATAAATTCTAAGCTTGGCTCTCCTATAACTAAATTAGCCATAGTTATACGTCGTTTTCTCTGTCACTTTTTTAGTTAAATTCATTGAAATAGTGCTTACAGCAGACTTAATAGACCAGTTTTCCTACTGGCTGTTTGTGATATTTTACTAGAAAGGTTTTTCGTTGACGATTGGCCTTTTTGAAAAATTTCTAGTCTCTAAATGTGTATTTTTTTCATTACCTTTTTCAAACGATACTTTATTCAATCAAATTACTGATAGTAGACTTAGCTTGAAGAGTTCAACAGTGCAGAAACATGCAGGTGGTGACTAAGGTAAAAGTTACGAACAATGTTTTTTGATTTGGGAAACTAGCAATAAACACGAGCAAGAAAGAAAGTCCTGGTGTAATCTTTCGGTACCTTTTGTGCTCCAGGCCCACATTTCCTCGACACGACCTGGATGCCTTCCTTGATACTTGGTACGATAAAGCGAGTAACTAAGATAACTGGAAAGAATGAAGGGAGGCCTTTGCCCAGCAGTAGGACAGCACAGGCTTGCTATAATAATAATGATATAATATAAACAAAAATGGCTATAACAGTCGTAATCCAAATGGTTATTATACTACACAGCTATGAAATACGAGTAAGTGAGCAGTTTCAAAGTCCAAAGTTCCAAATATGCCATCATCTGTTAATTTAGTCATTTAAAACTTCTCAGATTCATTGAAAATGGTTACCTAGAATGACTCTGACTTCAGTAATATTCATAAAACACTCCCTAAAAAATACATACAACGTACTTATTTCAAACGAATAGCGACGTAAATCGTTGTATGTGATGTTACAACTTACTTTTACATATCTAGCATCGAAGTAAAATGTTTTACGTATCACTTAACATAAAATAATTTTAAAATTAGCGACGTAAATTGTTGTATGGGATCAATACCATATTTTAAATGGTTATCATGTTAGTTAAAGATAAGATTAAGCGGAATAGTAATTACTATAATATTAAATTAATGACGTAAAAATTGCGTGAGACGTGCAACTGGCACCGAATTCCAGCGTAATCTGTGATATGTGTTACATACAACGGACGCACGTGCGCTTTTCCCCGTTGTAAACCATTGCAAGTAATAAATACTACAGTCTACGCCGGAATCTTTCGAAATATACAACATTATACGTTTCAAAAGTACCTTAAATAATAGGTTTTTTGGACTTTTTGTTTTTTTGTAGGATAGTTTACATAAAATTAGACACTTTTACATAAAAAACCCAAAATCGCCATTTCGTGGGTTACAACAACTTACGTGGGAGGCATCGATATAAACATGGAGAACGCCGTTTCACCATTAAAGAGATGAACTATTTTTTTTTTAATTATATATTAAATATTAACCTACATTTTTTAGTAAAACGAACCAACCACTACCTAAGATATTTCACAAAAAATAAATAAGTAACATTTGCTCTGTTTGGGCTTATTTTTTTTTTTTCATTTAATTCCCAGTTCTGAGTAGGTAAATTCGACCGCGCAGTAAGACTACCTAACTAACTGAGCTAACTAAGAATAACTAACTGCTAACCTTGCCAACATGATCAAATTTAAATTATTAATGTACAAAAAGTGTTAATATGTAACTTGATTTGATTTTTGTGTAATCTCATAGATGGCGCTGTTTTAAAATTGTCTTTATACTACTAATATTCATTAAACTATGTTTTTTTTGCCCAAATTACGTTGTTTTGAATAACTAATAATAGAAATTTTTATTATTTACCTAAATAAGTTTACGTGCCAAGTTTCAAGTTAATTAGCCCAAGGAATAAGATTCTCCCATACAAACTTTAACATCCCCTAAATCTTGCACTGGGGGTACTACTGAAAAAACAAATATGCTATCCTTGATATCTAATTTAGGGTAATATTTGTGCTAAGTTTTGAGTCGATCGGCCCACGGAAAAAAAAGTTACAACCTTGCCTCCATTGCACCATTTAAATTCAATATTGCTTACCTCCCATAACTTTTGGCGTGATAATATGTAGCCTAAAGCCTTCCTTGGTCTACAAGGAACATTTTTGCTGAATTTCAAATCAATCTATCCAGTAGTTTTGGCGCCAACCCTTACCATAGGCACAGAAAAACAGACAAACAGACAAACAGACAAAAATTCTAAAAAGTCACTTTTTGTCATCAGTTACGTTTTTCTAACAAAACCTAATCATTTTATCCAAAAAATTCTCAATGTACAGTTTTTCTTTCGTTACTGTTTTATTATATGTATAGATAAAAGAAATATTAAAATCTCTGGATTGTTTCAAAATACGAGGGAACACGGTAGGTGGCGTTGCAAGGAGTACTCTATTTTTTTTCTGCCAAAAAGCCAGGCTTTGAGAGGGATCCTGAAACTTGGCTTTTTGTCAGAAAAAAATCGTATATCAAGCCCGTTAGTATAAATATCGAAGTATACTTAAGGATTAAGGCCCTTGTATAAAAAGTTTTAGTGCTGGCAACCTGAGTATCTCTACTCTGTGGTATAAAAGCTAATTAATATTCGGCAAGCGGTGACTTCTGGAGGCCTTTTATGTAGACACTGAGTTTGTACGTCCGTTCATTTGCAACGTAAACAATCTAATCGTACTTCAATTTAAATGATTGGTTCACCCGCCATTTTACTTGTAGTGTTTACATTTAAATTGAAATGGCTATCGTAGAATTCGTTTCGAGGGTTTGTGAATGTCTTTTATTCGATTTTTGTGATTGTGTTTCTAATTAGAGTGTCTCTGTCAATTATTCCGATAGCCTATTGTCCCATTCTAGGTGTATTGATTTGATAACAACGTACGTTCTTGAGCGGGATATTCAGTGGATGGAATCGAATCGCCCAGGGGCATACATGCGGCCATGACTGCATTGTTCAGTGTACCTCGTTAATATGATTCAGTCGGCCTATCTGTATCAACGTAGTTGGTGCATAGGAGAGTTATGGAACATGTTTTTTCTTCCACTCTCTCTTGTCACCTGTAACACGATAGTGAAAAGGGAGAAAAGGTAGTTAGTGATAACTAACCCCCTTTTCTTTCACATCCATCCATCGCTTCTTCGGCCTCCCTCTACCTATCCATCCATCTACATATTAACTCAGAACTCTTTTTGTAACATGCGTTTCGTCTCTCCTCTTCACGTGACCGTACCAAGACAAACGATTTCCTTTCGACTTTTCAGGCTGGCGCCACTTTCTGCTAACTATTACTATTTAGCACCTTAACAACTAGACATGACGTGTCACGGTGTATAGAAATCAACAACTAAACATATTGGAAACAAACCACTATTCAAAAAGTTCATTCAAACAATTTTATTTATTTTTTGTTTAAAATAATAGTATTTTTACTTTTACAAAAATAGTATTTTTGATTGATTTAATCACACAAACCAAGCTATAAGCCATCAATATGCAAAGTAATTGAACAGGGAAAGAAAAACATACGATGCTCGAATAGTTGAACAGAAATTAACAATGACATATTACATGGAGCTGTTACAGGAAACAACTCTGTATTTGACACACCGCTTCTTAATTTGGCAATGTAACCTCAGCTCATAGAGGAGAGCTTGCGTGACCGTGGACCGTGGCCTGGTGGCCTATCACGGCCGAAGCCTACTGGAGCTAAAGGTTAACTTTCAAAAGGGAAACCCGGGGCCCTGAAGGGCAAAGCATAAAAGGAACATAGAAGTGGATAAAAGTTTGACACACCCTCACGCTAAGCCGCTCTAGAGCAGGCGAAGTTATTGAATGATTTAAAAAAAAGCTCTTGAAAAAAATTGAAATTAAGATCAAGCCTGGGTCAACGGCGTGTTACGTTCCACTAAGCGCTACAAAGAATGGTCAAAAAGATGGATAGGTTCCAGGTAAAAGGTAATATATTCTATTCTGTTTTCTCGCACTTCACCCAGAAGCGAGAGGCCCTACTTACAAGATTTCCTACTTCATAATGATGTAATGACTACACTAGTCGATCTTCAAGTTAAGCAACGCTGCTGATACAGACCTCAGCTGATACCAGAACCTAAGTTTGATTGAAGCCAGATTTATGTGGTAACTTTAGTCGATTTATGACTAAAGTTTGTATGTAGTTAGTTTTCGCGGAATAGTTTCATGCTAGAAAGGAAAAAAATAAAAGCGATGGCCGCTATCCACGACACACTTGAAAAGTTTGTCTGCTTATAAAACTATTGATTTATTTTAATAGACTGTCGGATTGACTCAGGTGTCTCGAGTTTTATTTTATAGACATTTGTGATCGTGTTATTGAAGAACTCAAAAGATATTAAGGTATCGGTATATCAGAACGACACAATATAAGCACGATGGCATACAGTCACACATGAAACCATGTTTTTCTTATAGTCCACACTGAGGTTGTATGGTAGATACGCAGTTAGCAATAAGACCGCCATCATACCCATAGACTTAAGTTTCTATAAATTGGTTACTGTTTTGGTCTATACCTACTAAAGTTTATTCTATTCTTCTTTGAAAGGGTTTTAAAACAGCTGGCACCTTGGTGACAAGATGGATGATGTCATTTACTCTGTCATGCTGTACTCTCAGAAATAAAAAATGATGGCACAAAACTCTGGTCTGAGAAACACTGAATACTAGGTTTCGACGTTAACGAAACGATCGTAAGTTAGCTAGGGGCTATAGTTAGAAATGCATTTTTAAACTTTTACACTCACTCAGGCAACAGAAATATACCGATGATCAGGAAGGATCGTAATTCCATTATAATACTAGGACCGATTCATCATCATCATTTCAGTCGAAAGACGTCCACTATTAGGCATAGACCTTGCTCAAGCGTCGACGATCTCATCATCATCAGCCTTTTAATGTTCCCACTGCAGGGACACAGGCCTCCTCTCTCTAGGAGAGGGAATGGGCCATAATCCACCACGCGGGCCCAGTGCGGATTGGTGGATGTCACATGTCTTCGAATTTTCGGTTCTAGGACATGCCGGTTTCCTCACGATGTTTTCCTTCACCATTTTGAGAGCAGTGGTGATGAAATAAATTACACAAAGTAATGCGCCTGGCTGGGTTTGAACCCGCGACCTGCGACTCGTAAGTCGGGGCCGTTACCACTCGGCCATCACTGCTCTACGATCTAAGACCGAGTAAATTCCATACTGTACCTGCAATGACAAAGTATGTCAAACATTAATTCTCACTCAGGCAACAAAATAATACCGATGAAGAATCGTAATTCTATTTCCGAGTAGTATTTAGCTCTAATACTATGACCGACTAAATTCCATTAAACATGGCGTTATACTAATGCCTTCATGCCAAAGTTTCAAAAAACAAAAAAAGCTTTGAAACGTTCAGACTATCTTTTTCCACAGTAAGTAAGTCCAAAAAGAACTGCGCTGATTATTTTTCGCAGTTGTTTGCAAATACTCAGCAAGTTCTAATATTTTCCCATCTCTACCCAATAAAACGACCCTAGTACAATATTATCCTGTCCCTGTTTATTAGGGTGCATCTATACTCAATAAACAGAGTAAAATAAACAGCTGCAACAGTATCTCGCGACCCGGCGCCACTCGGTCTTAAGCGTTTAATAGCCTGAAACTCGATATCGTAGCTCAATATACGATGACCGCCGGTTTATGTAGTTAGCGCCATTTTTATTTCGAGCCACAGAGCCTTATTGACAGCTACTGGAGATAATATCTTCTACATTATATAGAATCTTTATATAATTAAATAGTAATTCTCCTTTTTGTTACCTCTCGATCCCCAAGCTAACGCGTTCGCGCGTGATTTTGCGCCATTCGGTTGAATAACAAGCGTTTGCAAAGATTATTAAATATTAAGCGTTTTTTTAGGGTATATTAGTATTTATCCAAGAATGTAAATTAAATGGTTTTCATAGACAAATAAATTTAAGTTTTTGTCAAAACACCGTAGGACTGTGCCGAAGGGTCGAAGCCTACTGGGGCCAAGGGTTCGCGTCTGAAACCAAGGCTCTGGCCCTTGTATAAATACAACGTAGGTACGGGGTGGAACAGGAGATAGTGTCGGACTCTTATTGTATTTAGTCACAATAAGAGTCTGACACTATCTCCTGCTCCAACCAAGGGCGGGAGTTGCCATTGGATGATTTTTATACACCATAAAAAAGTCTTAACAGAGTCCATCAAAGGAACTTGACGCTCTGTGTTTCGTACCAACTAGACGGCATCGTCAAAAGTTATTCGCTTAGGTATTCAGTCAAAAAGTTTCGGTCGAGACACCACTAATCACAGTTTTGTGCTTGCATAAATTGTTGGTGACTAGACATGATTCAAGTTTATTTTGATGCAGTAACAAACCAAGGAGCCAGCTAATGGAGCTAGACTGAAAAAACTAGTGGCATTCCTTTGTTTGTTCAATGTATCTTTTTTTATGGTAGGTAAAAAGCATCCAATTACGAATCCCGTCCTTGGGCGAAGCGGGAAACAGTGTCAGACTCTTACTGACTAAACAACCTACCCCAAATCTACGTCGCCATATATACCAGGGCCCGAGCCTTCCTTTCAGACGCGAACCCTTGGCGCCGGTTGGTGTTCAATTTATCTCACGATTTTTCTGTCAAGATTCAATCTACGTCAACTATTTTGATAGAAATTATATTTAATCGACTCATCTATCCAAGAGGACCCTCTATTATGCTACTCAATAAAAATAACACTAATCGTAACTTATACTAATGAACTTCTCTATTTATGTATTAACCCCGTGACACCCAAGCGAGCGATGGCGCTCGCGCTCATGATTTCGCGCCACGCGCCGTTTTCAAATTTTCAAAAATAGAATGTACAATATTTGATCATTTTTTTTTGTAGGGTATTTTGATATTTATCCAAGAACGTAAAAAAAAGTTTTTATAGACAAATAACTTTCCGTTAATACCTACCCGCGAACGCCGGCGTTCGCTTGAGGACTGTCAAGGGGTTAACTCTAAGAGATCTTGAAATTCAGCAGCAAAAATTGGTTTCTGGAGGTTTAACGTAGTGTCGTGAGACGGAAAGTAAACTGAAATACATAGAGGTAGGTTTTTAGTGACTAAAAGTTTGACATGTTCTTCCGCTCCAGCCTAGTGCGAGATAAGACATTAGTTTTCAAACTCTAACCAAAAAACCTCTAGGTAAACGAGATCAAACGGTCACTAACGATAATTTAAATCCATAGGTTTGTACGTCTATCGGTAAAAACGATATTTCATTTACAACAATAATAATATAGTAGTATTTTCAAACATAGATTGAAGTGTTTACTTTTAGAAAAATGCTATTACAGGGTTAAAAAATTTATGGAGAATAAACTTTTGAAATAAATAAACTAATATATAACTAGCAATAACTTAATGTAATAATAAAATGTAACAATAATAATTGAATGACTCTGTACAATTAATAACTCATATTAAAGCAAATGTGAAATTGTGTAATGAATAGTAGTACCTATTCATTGAGTGTATAACGCATGTAACGTTGAGAATATGAATGTTGCTGTGCCCTACCAGGGCCCATGTTTGGAACAATTTATCACTGTCACATCTATGTACTTACAACATGACTGCAATAAATAAATAAATAAATATAATATTTATTTTTTTTGAACATTATTATGTTAAATTAACAATTATTCGGTATTAAATAATAGAGCCGTGATTCCATCATAAAATCAATCATAGCGTCTATCCCACTTCTGTTGAAATTTGAATAATCATGTTCAGGCTCGTTCTAAGGAATTAATTCATAGACATTTTCCGCGAAATCTAACTTCCTTTTGCTTTGCAGTAACTCCATTAGCTGTGCCATTAGCCATGCCCAGTTTAACTGGTATACTAAAGTTGAAATCTGTTAAATAGTAAAAGGTAAATAAAGGAAAAAGAGTTGTTTATTGTGCAGATTCGAGTAAGAGCTGCGCTTTCGATGTGTATAAAGACTTTGATTTAATTTTTGTAATCTACTAGCGATCCATCCCAGCTTCGCACGGGTACAGATATAGAATATATTTATGCATGTATTACGCACATAAACCTTCCTCTTGAATCACTCTATCTATTAAAAAAAACCGCATCAATATCCGTTGCGTAATTTTAAAGATGTATGCATACATAGGGACAGGCGACTTTGTTTTATACTTTGTAACGATTTACTTTCTGGCGCATAGGTTTTTTTATGGTAGATAAAAATCATCGAATGACGACGATTTCCCGCTCTTGTACGGAGCGGGAAACAGTGTCAGACTCTTACTGACTAAACAACCTACCCCGTTCCATCCTTGCCTTAGTCCCAGAGCCCCGGTGTTTATGGCGGATTGGTAAAGAACTACTTCGGAACGAGATTAAACTGCTGTCATTCTGGCGGAGCGTCGAGGTGATGGTCAGCGCAACTATGTAGAATTGATGTTGAACGGCAGAAGTCCTGGAGTCCGAGTCTCTATTTTCATAATATCGTTATTTCAACACGTTCCCATCGTCACTTAGCTAAATGTTCACAATCTGTTTATTCATAATGGTCGATATTGATCGATCAGTTGTCTCGTAATAGAATTCTGGTAAGAGATGGCTATTGATGAATTAAAAGCAATGATTGCACAATGACTTTCTAATTGTAGGTCACTTACAAAAAACAAACTGTATTTTTCTTTGCAAATTACCGCATACGTCAAACATTCACGTACAAGATTACTATTCTATGCAATTTCTTTTATTGGACTGTCAGTGGTTGATCATTTAACACATCACTTTTTGTCCGCTAGAGGGCGTCACATCGAGTTATGTGACACGTCACGTATGCCTATGCTCAGCGGACAATTAAGACGGTTCTAATGATAGCTCATATATCGAGTGATAAGTAGATTAGGAACTATGAGGGAACAGATGAACATACATATATAGCCTGCCGAAATCATAACCCTCTTTTGCTAAAAAAATACTAGTTAGTAAATAAGATTGTAAGATATAATGGAATATCGAAAAAGTCAAGTTGAATGAGCGATTAATGCTCACCCAATTATAATCTTAATAGAAATAGGACACGAATTAGTTCATTTAGATTGTTCAAAAATAAGTTGGCAGAAAAAATTATCTGCCTTCTGTTTTGTTTAAAAATACTTTTAATTCCATTAATAATATTAAAGTTTTGAGCTTTTTAATTTGGAGATAATAAACGTTACTTATTTATTTTTTGTGACCATTTACAGCCTATATATTAAAATTTATTAACTAATTATTGGTAATAAATAACTATGGGCTGGGAATATTATCATTCTGAGCAATTTATTCAGTGGTTGATCATTGGAAAGTTATAATGACGCCATTATTAATTAGTAGATTACCAAACTTGTCAAAATCAACAGTTTATGAAATGAATGAAAGACCACTCTATCACTATTGTAATACGCAGCTGATTTGAGGCCTAGGTTTGAAACCATCATCTTACTTGTAAATCGTGGTCTTTAGTTCAATATACTATACACGGTGTAAAATGAACAATAAATGTTTTTTTTTTTATGGTACATAAAAATCATTGAATGACGAATCCAACCCATGGGTCGCGCCGACCTCCCCGTAGGGGTCAGCGTGGTCTGCTACGCAGACGACACGCTGGTCCTAGCGCAGGGAAGGTCGTACCAGGCGGCGGTCGAACTAGCGACACGTGGGGTTGCGACAGTCGTTGAGAGGATCCAGCAGTTGAGACTCAAGGTGGCACTGCACAAGTCCGAGGCCATGTGCTTTCACGGCCCTCGGAACGCGCCACCAACGGGTTCCCAACTAACGGTAGAAGGAGTTCACATCGGCGTCGGGTCGACGATGAAGTACCTGGGACTTGTCCTCGACAGCCGATGGAATTTCGAGGAGCACTTCCGACGTCTGGCCCCCAAACTCAATCGGACGGGGGCTGCTCTCAAGCGGCTCCTGCCGAACCTTGGGGGTCCAGACGCCTTCTGCCGGAGGCTCTACGCCGGCATCGTTCGGTCCATAGCCCTTTATGGGGCACCAGTGTGGGCGCCGACGCTGCGTAAACGCCCGGCGGCCCAGCTGAACGCCTGCCAGAGGGTCATGGCCATCCGGATGGTGCGGGGATACCGCACGGTGTCCCGCGAGGCGGCGAGCCTCCTTGCTGGCCTACCATCATGGGATTTGGAGGCAACAGTCCTTGCACGCATGCACGACCAGCGCGTGGAGATGCAACGCCGGGGCGAAGATCCGCTGCCCGAACATGTCGAGGCGTGGCGGAAGGAGCTCTGGCGAGATCTCATGGTGAAGTGGAAACAGCGACTGTCGCAACCCAGCGCTGGGCACACCGTAATCTCAGCGGTAGTGCCCCTCTTTGAGGCGTGGCTGGATAGACCTCACGGCGTCCTCACTTTCCGCATGACGCAGGTTCTCACCGGACATGGGAAGTTCGGGAGATTCCTGCACCGGATTCGTGCGGAAGAGACGTCCGGGTGTCGCCACTGTGAGGCGAGCCCGGAGGACACGGTGGAGGTGTGCCCTGCTTGGGAAGAGCATCGCCGTGTCCTCGTGGGGGTGATCGGCGGCGGCGACCTCTCGCGCCGGGCCCTGGTTCAGGCCATGGTCCGCAGCGAAGAGGAATGGCAGGCGGTCGCCTCCTTCTGCGAAGCAGTAATGCTCGTAAAGGAGGAGGCCGACCGCATAAGGCAAAGGCAACGGCGTACTCGCCGTAGCCGTCGCCGCCGCGATCCTGCCGATATCCGGCCACCGTAGACACTGGCTCGCGGACGGTGAGCAATGGGTAGCTCGCCGTCCGGTCGTCTGGTAAGACCGAGTCCAAGTCGTCAACGGTGCGCACCGTTCCCGCGCGCCTCAAGGAGTTGTCAGCAAACTGCAGGGGCCCTTCGTGGTCGAAGCCTCCTAGAGCCTAGAGGGTGGTGGAAAACTGTTACCTCGACTCCAGGAATAAGGCACGGAAGGTACGGGTAGGTTTTTTAGTCAGTAAGAGTCACTGGTCTCCCGCTCCGCCCAAGAGCGGGTTTCGTCATTGGACGATTTTCACCTACCATAAAAAAAACCCACGGGTGGAGCGGGAAACAGTGTCAGACTCTTACTGACTAAACAACCGACCCCGTTCCTTCCTTGCCTTGATCCCAGGGCCCCGGTAATACGCTTTCGCATCAACTCACCATGGGTTGGTTGGTATGACCCTTACCCAGAGGAGACTTCGACCCTGCTGGGCTCCCACAGTTTGAACAATATGTGTGGAAGGTGTATACTTCAAGGTAAGGAGTTTTGCCAAGAGTCATTGAATCCAGCAATTTGCGTGGGTTTCTCATAATTGGTTCACGTAGAAAAGAAAGAAAAAAACCAAAGTCTGTTATACGGTTTTTAACTTTCTCGCCTGGGTTTGCGTTAAAAGGATAGTTTGAATGAACTTCCTTAGATGTTTACAAAAAGTTTCTAACTTTGTAATGAAGCCATTTTTAATTATTTATAGGAATGACGTGGGTCGGTACGTTGGCACTATAAAACTTATTTGAATGTAACAGGTATAAATAACAGCCAATGTGAAAACCTAGCAAAAATATTTGAGAAGACTTTTGCAACTCTTTTAATTAAACCACATTTTGTAATCAGAATCTAAAAATTTTACGTAAAAAAAAGCTGTCTGGCTAAGGTTATTGATACCTGAGATATGAGAGGTTTTGCCAGTTAGTACATAGAGAGTTAATAAATGAATTGTCCTTCAATTATCAACTCGCATAATTTTATTCATACCTTTTAATGACTGATCGGATTTCAATAATATTTTATTCACGGATAGGTCATATCCTGGAATAGCCATAAACTAGTAATTCAGATAATCATTAGTCCATTTTTTTTTTTAATTGCAGATAGGCTTACGTTTGACCACAATCTCACCTGATAGTAAGCGATGATGTGGTTGACGATGGAGCACTCTTGCCTAGAAGTAACCTATTCACTCTTGACTTAAAGACTCCTAGGTTGTCTATCCTACTAGGTAGCTATCCGGAAACACAGACTACGGCAAGGAAATCCACTCAGCTGTAGGCATAATGAATGTGTTCCCAAAACGGTTTGTACGTATGGGTGGGATCTCCACCATGCACCGGTGGCGTAACGCTGTACGTCTGGTCGTCCGTAGATTTTAGTAAATGAGAAATGGCTGGGCAAACAATCTACTTTTTATCCCACTACCTATTTCCCCATCACTAAAGTTCCACCTAAATCTCAACTCATCTGATTTAAATAAAATGGCGGCAACTCATTAAGTTGCTAACTTTGATCCCTTTATAGCACTTACAGATATCAGATAATAACGATCGTAAAGGAGTTGAAATGTTCTGAATTAATAAATGATTACAGCGATTACTGGGGAAGTTTTAATTATTAATGTTCATTTTGTAGCCTTAAATTTTTAATCGTCTTACGAAGATGATCAAAAAACTGTGAAACTCCTAAGCGACACCTGGAGAGTCTACAGACGTTACTTGGGATTCGCAGGGCTGTTTCCAATTGTGTATTGGGCTATAGGTATTTTACGTACCCTTTTCCTAACTATACATATATATATGTATATATTTTTTTTCACAACTTTAACAAAACTTTGCTTGTTTTCTATACAAACGGAGATACGCACAAGCAACGTTAAAACACGCATCCACGCGCTACGCCCCGTGGTGCGTGGCAGTGTGTCAACCGCCTAATAGCTACAACCTGTAGATTTGCATAATTTTCTCTACTGCTATTCAATAGTTTCTACTTTAGACTTTTACTACCAATTACTTCCAACTATTACGTAGTTATAACTAGCTCTCAGATCACGTTCTTGTTTAATCGTGTTGTTTCACGAAACATCATGCTGTATCAAATTGTTGATTAACATAATCATGCTCAGTTGTATGCAAAATTTTGTTCCGATATTTTTGGTTTCGGCTTGTTACTGTATACAACTAAATTATTACGATTTTGGTACATTTTCTTCATCATCATCATTTCAGCCGAAGGCGTCTATTACTGAATATAGGCCTCACTCTAGTGTCATCACAAAGATCGAGCTTATGGGTTTTGGATTCATTGGCTTTTCGCGACCTTCACCAAGTTCTTTGGTTCTCTTTGTGGAAGGCCTTTCAACGCGATGACCGTCCGGTGCGCGCTCATCGCTATAGAACTTTTCAGCCCCATCGACTATCTCTTCTGCAAGCAAATGTAACTTGGCTCTTAAGTTTGGAAGGGCTATGTCGATAACTTTAGTTCTCTTAGAGATGTCTTCTTTTAAAAGTAAAAACATAAAAGTAAAAAAAAAGTTTTATTCCAAATAAACCATTTACATGCACTTTTGAAAGGTCAAGAAGATATAATTTTACTTTAGCTTTAAGTCTTTAGTGAATTTTATGAGTGCTCAACTTTGTTTTAATAAAGGTTCCTATTAATCAAAGTAATAATAATAGTCTACTTTCTCTTCCAACGATTAGTCAAAAAATTAGTAGAGTGCACCATGAGTGTACTCAATGTGTGTAGAACATGATCTCAATTTGATCATTATACCCTTTATTGAGGTGACAAATCATCAAGTAGCTTTTCCCGCTCAGGGTGTATGTAGTAAGCAGGAGTGTCAGACTTTTACTAAGCAAAACCTAGTATTTCTCCAGCTTCTTTTGTGTTCCACGGCCATGGTAACATTACAAGACTTTGTATTAAGTATCTATGAAGCTCAATAAGTCGTTTATTGTTTGGCTTTGAAGTTATCCAGCGTTACCCTGTCCTAAAATATAGTCAAAGTATTATTGAGTTTTTTCACCTGAAAGCCCACATAAGCAGCTCGGAGCTTGAGTACAAAGGAATTCGGCGAAACGTCAGTGTATTAAAGGTTAGGTTGGACTTTTTTTTTATATGGCAAAGCCGTTTGCGACTATTCTGCCAGTGTCGCGTTCCGACGGTGACTTGGTGTAGCCCTCCGTCGAACTTTTACCTTCGTGGTAGATGTTAGTAAGCTTTACCGAAAACACAAGCACAGAGAACAGTCTCGATCAAGTTTCACTCAGTTAAAAGTTCACTAAAATCGAAAAAAATCGTAGCACTGACAAAAGCACGTATTGAGCCTTCACCACTACCAACAAAAGTCTAGGTGAAAATAAAAAGTAAGCAACAACAGTTCAACACATTGACAGAATGAAGTTATATGCTAAAAATACTTGATTCTTATTTATTTTGTTATCAATAAGATTATAAATAAATTAATAATGACAGCTGATTCATTGTCCTAGGTTAGACTTAGATCTTGATAGACTTTCATCTTGAGACATCTTGAGACCCTGTGGTATATTGGTCCAGAAAATACCATGCTGCTTCATGACAACTGCCCAACCGAGTCGAATACAACGATTGATCTTTTTTTCGAAATTAGACTTATCCAACTAGATCGTCTGTCCAGGTTAACGTAGTCGCCCACAACTTTGAATGGTTAGTCTCCGATCTCGATGATAGAATTTGATGCTACATGGCATATCAAACCTTCATCATCATCATCATCTTAGCGCCAGTCCCGGTTGCTAACCTTGGCTTTCGCCCGGGGTCCGCATATCAAACCTTCATACACAACGGAATAGCCTCTTAGCAAGCCACATTTCGTACACTCAATGTGAAATTATTTATTTATTTTGCTGTGCCTATTTATTTATTTAGACATAGTACCCATTCTAGGAATGGGTACTATGTCTAAAGCTGCCGTAATAATATTATTCATGAACGTATTTTGTGTAACGTTATTTCATTAAAATCCTCGCTTGCTCTGAAATGAAAGGGCGCCTATATAAATCCGTAGGTTGGGAAATCTCGTCAGCCATTCCTTTTAGTGTTGTGTTTCATAATAACAGCAAATTCATGATTAATTTTACTTATTAAGTCACCGTGTTATATTTAAGCTTTTGAGTTCATAACATAACATTACGCCGTACTCAATTTAATGTTAATGCCGGTTCGGTCCGGTTTGCCGACGACTTAGTAGTCATAGTAAGACCTCAGTAAAATGTTAGGTGACCTCACACACAAGAAGGCTTACCTTCACTCTATAACTATAAAAGAATTAAAATGCTGATTTGTCTTGTTTATCAATATTCAATGTATGTTTTTAAAAATCAATGCTACTTTTCGTTGTAATTTTATAACTCAAGAACGGGCTCACGTATCCAAATCAAATTTTCAGAGTTTGATCAAGTGTTCAGACTATTTAATAGATGGTTTATGTGAAGTTTGCATAAAATCGGTTGACCTGTTCTTCATTTATCACATTTTTCTGTTGCCGGGAGCGAAGCCGCAGACGAAAAGCCGATTATTCCCGATGTCCACCACTTGTCTGGCCACCACTGGGGGACAGCGAGACAACTTTAAAACATAATTCTCGTTGTCCACCACTGGGGGACAGCGTCACATCTTTGTACATTATTCCATTCGCCCCCACTGGTGGACAGCGACACGATTTTTTTAACATTCCCTATGGCCGCCGCAGGGGATAAAGGCTCAATTCTTTTGATCCAATTCCCACTGGCCATCAATTTAAATTATTTTATCTAGAGACCATTTGGTTTTATGCTAAAATTACTTTTATCCAATTCTGATGCTTACGTAATAATAATGACATAATATTTCTTTCCTTGTAGTTCATTTAATTGATTATAGGTAATTCATTAAAATTAAATTTTATTTTCTTGCTAATGCTTATTATTATCTATTGATACTATTCACTTCAGCAAGATATTTACAATAAGTGTTGCTATGAGGGAAAGTACAGACGCCAGCATATCAAGTTACTACAAACTGTAAAATTTTCTTATTTGATTTTGAACGAGTTACTTCCAACGTTTTAATGTTTAAAATCATTTGGTGAAATTTGACAGTTTGGTATAACTTGATGTGCTGGCGTCTGTACTTTCCCTCATAGCAACACTTTTTGTAAATATCTTGATGAAGTTAATAGTATCAATAGATAATAATAATAAAGGCGTTTTAAAGTTGTCTCGCTGTCCCCCAGTGGTGGCAAGACAAGTGGCGGACATCGGGAATAATCGCGAAAAGCTAGTATACTATAAAAATAGCGTTGATATATAAGACACATATATTAAGTTATCTAGTTCAGGCACAGATGTTCACTGTATGGGATAGTATTATTAAGTTGTATCTATAAGTGCTTGTATTTCTAGAAAAAAAGTGTACAGGTGAAGGTTTATGTGTGCGTTTTTTAAGGTGGAAAATCATCCAACGACTTCTACTGCTTTGAGCGGAGCTGGAGGGCGAAAGCGTGTTAGAGGTATAGTGACTAAAACCACATCTGTGTGCTTCAGTGGTCCTTTGCCATAAAACCATTGGTTTCCTTTTCGGAAATTCTCGTGACTCAAACGAACGAGCTAACCATAGGAGCTCTGCAGGGCTGTTATCTGCTTGATATCAGCCCTGCAGAGCTCCTATGGATTGCTGACATCTCTTTAAACAGTACGTGAAACATTACGCGCTTTCGACGATTTGGGCTTGGTCTGGACGTTTACCAGACGGGTAATAATTACTTAGCTATTGATTGGACTACATCATAGCGATTTTACAGAATATTTCGTGTTTTTGATGTATTTCTACTTAGTTGCGTAAAATTAGCGAACAGATAAATAGGTCATTTCTAAATATAGGTTTAATAAAGTAAACCCGCTGATATCTGAGCAGATATTGTCTGAAGTTTCCTTTGATTGGAAATATCAATAACCATAATAACGTAAGTTTTCATCCATAGACATCATAATCGTATTTTTTGTTTATTTTTATAAAAAGAGGTAACAACCAAGCTACTTTATGTAATACTTGCGCTTTCACCCGTGTAAAAGTACGAAAATGTCTGGAGCGAGCATGTTCTGACTCAAAAAATATCTTATTTGCTATTTCAGGACATGACAGATCATGTGTGTGATCACGAGTACAAAATAAATTCACTAGACACTTGTATTTCAAACTCTATGGGGTTTACCCATTTTACCCGCTGATGTATCCTACACTGTTTGTGCTGGGTATGGTCGGGTACAACGAGCTCAGAGTGCGCCGGGAATTCACACTCGCGGCGTATGCAGTAAAGCTCCTGCGTGGAATAGCGCACAACCCGGGTGTGCTGCGCCACCTGAAGCTGTGCGTGCCTGACCGGTACGTGTGGAGGCGACGGCGGCCGCCATTGCTGGCCGTGCCAACTGCCAGAACTAACCTGCTGTCAAAAGCGCCCCTCACACGCACAGTGCGTGTATTAAATGAAGTGCATGAGAGGGTAGACCTATTTTCGTGTCACTTGAGTGAATTCGCAAGAGTTTTATTAAATTTCGTTTCTTATAATTAAATAGTACGAGCAATATTCTGCAATAATTAGTTGACATTTTTAATTTGATTTTTAATTTGTTTTTATTATTATGTTTTTTATTTTGACATTTTTAATTTGATGTTTATTTTTTGACATTTTTAATTTGATTCTTTTTTTGACATTTTTAATTTTATTCTTTTTTTGTGACATTTTTGATTTGATTTTTTTTTTGTTTTGCCTTTTTGAATTTGGAAATATTGTTTTGACATTTTTTAATTTGAGATGTATTTAATTTTTATTAATGTATAATTTCTCGTTTTTGTTCTATTATGTACTGTTTTTTTGGAGTTTTAATTTTGATAGTATTTTTGTAATTTATATTTGTAAGTAAAGCAATCTGTAGCATTTTTGTAAACCACTGTCGCATTAGGGTTAAGCCTGTAAGGATAGGGTGTATGTTTTTAAAATAAATAAATAAATAAATGTAACAAAACACTTTTTACAACCACCCGCACAACTACTTCCGCAACTCGATACTAGATGGCGTTGTACAAATACGTCACTATTCTCCGCGAGTCAATGACCTCCGCCGTAGTTTTTAGTTTTTTTATGACTAACCTAGTGTCGCATCCGTGGGTTACATTCTGTAAGGAATAGCCTTTCGGGACTTCACTAGCTTAGTTTTGCCAATAGTTTTCTTTTTGGATTAGAAGTCTGCTGCCACCTTCGTCATAACAAAAGGATCCGAGCAGAAGTCTTATTTATGTTTTTACTACAAAACACTGTAAAAACTCGTCTGACAATAAACGTCGTGACACTTCACTCAGCGTATCATTTCGTCGGCACCTGGTTCAGCACATCCCTTACACTGGCGCCCAACGTGGGGCCGAAACGAAGCAACAGAAGAACGTCACACTTACAAGTAGAACAACGACAACAACGAAATTAATACCCAAGGAGATGTCTGTCTACCTGTCCGACGCGCAGTTTGTGATACTGCAGTATTATCTTAACTTTCAATAAGAAGACACGACTCATTCACCACCTGCAAACCTGAATTCAACGAGACCAAGGAGCGAAATGATCAAATCATTGGCGACAAGCAAAAGGAACAAACCTTCATTTTGAAGACTGATGCCTGTATCGATACTTGGAGCAGTTCTCGTCCAGGGGGAGAAGAAGGTGAACATCCGCTCCAGAACCTGCCTACCCTCTACAGAAAAGCGGACGACCGAAGAAGAAAGTCCAGAACCCAGAACGAGGATGTGGACGTCCTAAAGAACAGCGATGACCTCTCCCGTAGTTTTAAGATTTAATGTCTAAGATAGTATTGTATCAGTGGACTACACTACAATTCGATTGTGCGATTTGTATCTTTGATCAGTGTTGCATCAGTGGACTACATCCTTCTTGGAATAGTCTCACAGAACTTCACTACAATTGAATTGTGCGATTTGTATCTTTGATCAGTGTTGCATCAGTGGACTACATCCTACTTGGAATAGTCTCACAGAACTTCACTACAATTGAATTGTGCGATTTGTATCTTTGATCAGTGTTGCATCAGTGGACTACATCCTACTTGGAATAGTCTCACAGAACTTCACTACAATTGAATTGTGCGATTTGTATCTTTGATCAGTGTTGCATCAGTGGACTACATCCTACTTGGAATAGTCTCACAGAACTTCACTACAATTGAATTGTGCGATTTGTATCAAAGATAGTGTTGCATCAGTGGACTACATCCTACTTGGAATAGTTTCACAGAACTTCACTACAATTCAATTGTGCGATTTGTATCAAAGATAGTGTTGCATCAGTGGACTACATCCTACTTGGAATAGTCTCACAGAACTTCACTACAATTCAATTGTGCGATTTGTATCAAAGATAGTGTTGCATCAGTGGACTACGTCCTTCTTGGAATAGTCTCACAGGACTTCACTACAGTTCAATTGAATTGTTCAAAAGGTCAAGTGCAAAAGTCTTAGCCATTGTAAATAATAACCCACTATCCAGTCCTTCTCGCCGAGACGTCTTCGAGGACTGAGGGGGAGATTGTAACAAAACACTTTTTACAACCACCCGCACAACTACTTCCGCAACTCGATACTAGATGGCGTTGTACAAATACGTCACTATTCTCCGCGAGTCAATGACCTCCGCCGTAGTTTTTAGTTTTTTTATGACTAACCTAGTGTCGCATCCGTGGGTTACATTCTGTAAGGAATAGCCTTTCGGGACTTCACTAGCTTAGTTTTGCCAATAGTTTTCTTTTTGGATTAGAAGTCTGCTGCCACCTTCGTCATAACAAAAGGATCCGAGCAGAAGTCTTATTTATGTTTTTACTACAAAACACTGTAAAAACTCGTCTGACAATAAACGTCGTGACACTTCACTCAGCGTATCATTTCGTCGGCACCTGGTTCAGCACATCCCTTACATAAATAAATAAATAAATAAATAAATAAATAAATAAATAAATAAATAAATAAATAAATAAATAAATAAATAAATAAATAAATAAATAAATAAATAAATAAATAAATAAATAAATAAATAAATAAATAAATAAATAAATAAATAAATAAATAAATAAATAAATAAATAAATAAATAAATAAATGTATCTAACCGAGTACCAAATTTCACACAAATCCATTCCGCCGTCCGGGGTAAAGAAGTAACAAAAATACACATACACATTCATAAACATTGACAGAGATTGCAAAACGATTTATTAGTACCTACAAGTTTTACAACAGTTACTAGTTAGTGTATAACATTTAATAGGATTCAGTTACAGTTAAGGCAAAATCAACAACTCAAAATGTGCGTGACTTAGCACTAAACGATTTTCGAAAATATTTACTTATAGTAAGATGGCAGGTTAAACTAAACTTCTGCTTTAAGGACTTGCCTCAGACCTCAGTAATTAATTTTACCAAGTGGTGTAACTCTACAACTTTACTTGGGGCTCTCGCCTACCGCGACTTTTTCTAGCAAAGTTGTCACTTGTGCAACATGCGTTAGCCCCATATGCAGCGCGCTATAAGAACGATGCCAACGCGCTACTAACGCTTTGCAGCATTGCGACTAAAGATGCGAACGCGCTACAGCATGGGCTTGTGGACGGTGAGCAACGGATAGCTCGCCGTCCAATCATCTGGTAACTGTCCAGCTAGTCGTCTATGGCGACGTCGTTACAGCTGACGTTGGCACAAAGGTCGAGTGATACCTCTATGAGTAATTCCTTTTTCATTTATGTGCCAAGATGATTCGATCTCGTCAGAGACTGCCAAATGAAAGTCACCCACTGATGTCAATTGAAACTTTAGCTCTTGACCGCAGCTTAAGCGTTGGCTAGATGTATAACTAGGTACAAACTCCTGAAAAAAAAAACTTAAAATTCTAAAAAAGGAATCTCTGTTTACTTAATATGGACTATGTTAAGTAAACAGAGATTCCTTTTTTAAATTTGAAAAACTGCAAAAAAATAAAACAATTGCTATTCACAAAGAATTTTAGAAACGGCGACATAGGATATAGTTTTATGATCTGTACGAATTATTTGAATGTGATGGTGACCTCAGGCGGCAGAAATATAATAACTATAAGTTGTTGGCAGTTATATTCGATATTCGAGACCCCAAAGGGTTGAAACTCTCAGATCGTGAGGTCCATACGTGAGAACGCCATATTGACTTTTGAACCAAGGGTTGGCTTTGGACAGTGGATAAGGAAGAAAATAATTTAAAGGTTTATTTATGAAATTTCTATTTTTGAAATTGTACGCTGTTAAGTGGTAACTTCGGATTTTTTTTTTAGCTTTGTTCGGTTTGTGCATTTAGCCAGTATGAAGTTAAGAAAGTATTAAGTTTTGACTAACTATAAGTAGGTAATTTAAGTTTTTATACAAATTTTAATATTTTTGCAGTATTTGGCAGCAAATGTATCGGGTCAGCCTTCTCAATAAGTATATTATTTGGCTTTTATCACTGTGGTAGTCAATACTACAATGATTCGCAGCTCCATTTAACTGAAATGATATCCAGTTTCTGATATAATCCTTAAGACTTAGTATCCAAACCATAAACACCACAAAAAAAAAAACAGTTTCTTCAGTGATATTGACCCTTTCCGCAATAATAAAAATGCCCTTTGAAAGAAAACCCGTAAAACATTTTTATTTAAGGAATCAAGCGGTATAGATTTCACGCGTAGGATTGTTAATAAAATAAAAATTCAAACCTTTTACGCATCAGGTTTCCTCAATAAGCTGTCGTGGGCGCTCGCCTACTTTTTTATTTTATTCAGTAAACAAAATTTCAATGGTTTTATTTGAATAAAAGATTTATAACACTTTAATTTTGTTGTGGTAAGTTTTTAAGCTGTTTTTCTTCACTGTTGCTGGGCCTCTACGTTCACATTACTACTGCCGAAGCTACAGCTAAGATAATCATTTATTAAATAGGCATAATTAGAAATAATATTCACATACCTATAACAAGGTATGGCGCGTAGTTCCACAAGCGCCTCAAGGAGTTGTCTGCGAACCGTAGGGGTCGGTCGAAGCCGGTGCTTTGGGGCAATGTGTCCGGAATTAAGTTAAAAAGGGGCAGAAGTGACTTTTTTAGTCAGTAAAAGTCTGATACTATTTTTCCCGCCCCACCCAAGGGCGCGGAAATATCATTGGAAGATTTTCATCATCATCATCATTTCAGCCGAAAGACGTCCAATGTTGGACATAGGCCTCCCGCAAGCGCCACCACAAAAATCGGTCCTGTGCGACTTGCCCGCAGAATTGTAACAGCCCATTCACTCTCCTAGAGACGAGGCTTGAGTTTTAGCACTGGGAACATTGTCAGGCCTTATATTATTTTTATCCATAACTATCACATAGCGCCGTCTAGTCCCAAGCTAAACAAAGCTTGTGTTATGCCTTAATCACACCTACCGAGCACAAAACAGTGCTCTCGGCCGAATACTCGGTACGAGTTATCATAGTATTAGTAGTACTAGACAACTGATAAACAGATAAAGTAACACCCAGACAAAAAAAAATGATGGCGCTCTTCACGCAAGCTTTTGTCCTGGGTGGGAACCGAACTTACAACTTCCGGCATTGCAGCCAGGGCACTAGCCACTAAACCAACAGACCAGTCAATTGTTATATAGTTAGGTAAATAAAGCTCTTTTATGCTTAATAGGAAGTCTTTAAACACACACTTATTCTTTAACTACATTTATTCCTTAACCACAATTAAAAGACATGGATGGATTGAACACGTCAAAGTGATCTAACCACTCGTAATCAAAGATATTATTAACACACCGCTGAACGTGTTAATTTGCGTTAATGTAACGTCAGAGCTATCAGCACCAAACATGCATGCATGTTAGGTAGATACAGCTCTTTAATGAATAATAGGAAGTCTTTAACACACATATTCTTTAACCACACTTATTCCTTAACCACAATTAAAAGACAATAGGTGTGCGGACACCGGTGTCTTCCATGGCTTAATGGATTGAACACGTCAAAGTGATCTAACCACTCGTAATCAAAGATATTATTAACACACCGCTGACCGTGTTAATTTGCGTTAATGTAACGTCAGAGCTATCAGCACCAAATACGCATGCAAACAGGACTGACAAATTTGACAGTAACCATAATGTAGAAGTCAACACAAACGAAACAAACAAACAAACGAAAAAACAAACAAAATCAAAACAAACGACAAACGAAATCAATCGCGCTCTATCAGCAACAATACACTTTTCAAATTTCTTCCAGTGTGCAGCGGTTTTACCTGCGTCAAAAGAAAGAATTCTCCCAAGAGATTATAGGGTAACTGGTAATTAGTGACCGATTATTAAACTTAACTATGATTGTAGTCACGATAACAAACAACTTTTACTATGGGATCAGACCTGAAATTTAAACAAAAAAATTTTTTTTCGCGTTTTAGGTCCCACAAACCTGTGTTCTTTCGGTTTCCAATTACATGGATAGCGGTTAAAAAACAAAATCCGCACGTCACTAGCGCGGTGCCAAGTCAGGGTCGTCTGGTAACAGTACAGACCAAACCAGGTCGTTGATGGCGCGCTCTGTTCTCGCGCACCTAAAGGAGTTATCAGCAAATGTGGAGGCCCAACTTTAGGGCCGAAGCCTACTGGGGCACCGGTCCGGTTTCTAAAAGGAAGGTCCGACCCCAGTATAGGGGCTAAGAAGGAATGGGGTGGGTCGATTAGTCAGTAAGAGTCTGACACTGGTTCCTGCTCCGCCCAAGGGCGGACTTAGATGATTTTTCCCAGAATAAAAAAAAAACAGTGCTAACAAAAATGACCGAACTTAGCGGTGTTCAGTTTTTTTTTTATGGTAGGTGAAAATCATCCAATGACGAAACCCGCTCTTGGGCGGAGCGGGAGACCAGTGTCAGACTCTTACTGACTAAAAAACCTACCCCGTACCTTCCTTGCCTTATTCCTGGAGTCGAGGTAACAGTTTTCACCACCCTCTAGGCTCCAGGAGGTTTCGTAGCGGTGTTCAGTTGGAAGTGTCTTCGATGATACCTCCTTCGAAAACTCTTACTCAGTCTAGAAGAGGGATTAGTTATTTGTACTCAACACACATGATACGTCTTATTATGAAGGCTTGTTAGAGGTAACTGATGATACCACGTGCACACATATAATTTATCAAGCTCAGCCTCTGGTAAAATGTCAGCGCGTGTTGCAACTTATCACCGGACACGCAGTTGCCTACCCTTCAGATTTATATTGCATGAAGAGTTATCTTTTATCATAGAAATTTATACTTTTACTAGCAACACTTACCAGTGTCTCTTTGATTGCTCTCTTTAAGAACGGCCAACCCGACGTACATTTTCATACAACCGCTCTTACGTGATTATGATGTTATTACACATCTTTCTTCAGATATTTTAGATACACATATATCTTTTGGATATTATCTAAACTTCTATAGAAACCAAAACGTAAATTTGTTTAAGAGTAATCCAGTAAAGAACTCTTAATATTTGTTATTTTACGTGAACTTTGACTCTCCATAACGTACTCCTATATTAAAAATAGAAAAAATCTTAAACAATATTTCTGATACAAAGCTATAATCTGTATGTATCAAATGCAGAGTTTTAATTTTTAAATCTACACGGATCATATTTTAGCTCTTGTGGACCAAGACCACAGGTTGAGAACTACCTGATCTAAAAGTGTTTGTTAACACGCATCGCGCCGCGTCTCCAATCAAGCAAGCACTAAGAAATGTGTAGCGTGGAACTGCAAATTGCATTGATGGATGAGCACTTGAACTATTTTACAACCAAAACCAAAATTTCATAAGGATGTGGCAATGTGGGACGTGTAATGTATAATTTCATCCCTATTTCTCGCTCGTGTAACTGATATTTTGATAAGTCATGGTAAGTTCTCTAAATCGAAACCCAACAATCAAACGAGTAATCTCAATGAAAAATATCAAAAAGCAATTCGTATTTTTATTAGAGTTATGCCAACGACCGCATACAAATCTTCATAGGCAACTAGTTCATTGTTTGCGAACGTTTTCCTTCGAATCCTAGCACTTAAGCCGTGAACAAACCGAGGCGAACGAAGGGCCGTCGGCATCGCCTTTGTGCTAATATTTAACCGCGAGTCATCTCGTTATAAGGCGTCAACCTCTTTTGGGTACAGTCGAACCAAAAGATTGGTTGATTTAACCAACAGTGTCAGTCACAGTGTTAGTAAGAGTCTGACACTGTTTCCCGCTCTGTTCACGAATGAGACTCGTCATTGGATGATTTTTACCTACCATAAAAAGAAACAGTGTTGATCTCTGGGACGTAATAAAGTAACCTGCAAAATTATAAATACTGTAATAATCATTTAAACACCAGTGGCAGTCAGACCAGGTACTCTTTGATAGCCAGCTTAATCACATAGACTAATATCTTAGCGATAGACAAGCATGCTCATAGAAACTATTTGTCAAAATACTGAAAAGTTAATACAAAATTTCGCTGCAGCGCTTCATTGGATTATGTCGTGTAACAAAACTTGTAAAACTTACAGCAATCTTACACTGTGTTAACGTCAAAATTGCACTAATGACATCATTGTAAATGTGTACGGCCTGCAGATCACATGAAACAAATAAAGTCACCTTACGGTATGCCAAATTTAGTGCGTATTGCATTTAAACCGATGCTTAATCATATTTCCTCGGTACAGTTGTGCATCGTATATCATGAAAATTGCAATAAAAATAGTTCCTAAAGCCAAAAAAATTATAACGAGCTCCTATCGCTTTACCCGCATCGAAATAGGAGATAAATAGATACTTCAGTCACTTAGTGATAAAGTAACATTTTACTGATGAAAGAATTTTTAAAATCCAGTAGTTTTTGACGTGACAACGTCTTAAATTAGGTTGCGGCTGGGAGTCACTTATGAAAAAGTGTAACGCTCGGTAACGTTACGATGAGTCACCGAACGAGAGAGAGGCCCGCCGAATGCCTTGCGTCTCTCTCCCACTCAACTATGATCGGTCTGCCGCGCGCGCAGCACTAGAGAATTAGGACGTTGTCACGTAAAATCTTCGCCCGTAAAACCGACTTTACAGGCAACCATTTTTTTTATGTTATAACACTTCTTACGTATTAATACAGTACGGCTGTCGGATCTTGAAGTGTCTGAAGTTAGGCTCTACTAATTTTTGCGCTTGAAAACTCGTACTAAAAAATGGAAGTTTTTACCAGCAATAAAAACTGCAAATTACATTAATGTGAAACCATTTTTTTTTTTACGAGTTTTTCGCTTAAATTCGCAAAGCCTAACTTTAGAATCGCCTATATCAGTATCCTTAAATATTAAAATTGTGATTTAAACATTTTTGTGCATAAAAAGAGATAAATATTCATTATGTTAGGCCAAATAGTTGGCCGATTTTGCCTGTCTAACCTTGTAACTTTAGCGTATGTACTTGAAAACGCCTCCGTAGCCACTTGCAAGCAAATTGCTTTTATAGGTCGGCCCTATTATGTTGAACGGCGTGGGAACGTGAAGTGTCATCTTAGGGTGAGGCGGTAATTTTGTGGCTTAATTTTGACAAACATTCTATTCAACAATGTTATTACATAGAATATGTCGGAAAATGACTTTATTTTCAGAGTTGTGTTAATGACTTAGTCACTTATTAAAACATCTTTTGATGACACGGTAAACGCAGTAGATGGTATTGCCTGTTGCGCTGCGTATCACAGGTCGATTTCTGAAAAGAACAATTTATTTATAGACATGGTATACATACAGATGTTTTATCCAATAGTTTGGATCATTAGTGATCCAATGGTAAAGTTGTCAAAAGATCAAAAGATAAATGGCCCGTTTTAGCATATTTCAATCTAGGGTCCTACAGATAGATGTTCTGGGTCTGGGTGTTTTGTGTATATGATTTGAAAAGTTTGCAAACATAGAAACATTTCATTAGGAAATACTCCTGTATCGTAAATCACCATTTTTTATATATGTCGGCTCGTGTCCAGGATGGTGTTCGAGCTCTGGTCTATCAGATCTATCATGTGGGTCTATGTGGGTATCGTGCAATGAATAACAACGGGTAGGAGTTGAATCGGTTTACTTCTCAATACATTTCGGTACAGTGCACTGTTATCACAAATTACAACAAAACAGACAGTTTCAGTACGTCTTGACTCTGCGACGGCCTGGCTGAGAGTGTCCGCTCCCAGGGCGGGTTCCCCCCTCCGCAAGCTCGCAGCAAAGCGCAAACGTCACCGACTCTGTCAAGCGCGCCATCTTTATTTAGTTCTTCTAGTTGCCACTAGATGGCGTGCCTTGTCTTGTTGTCAAGAAATCAAAGCCGTTTCCGACACGGCCATCCTGCAAGACACACGTCCTCGTGTGTTAGTCGTCATCGCTACCTCAGCTGGAAGATGTCCACTGATGACATATTCGAACTAGTCATCCATCGCTGTGTTACTCTGAAACAAAACACATCTTGCAGTATCATATAGCTCGGTCACTCCTGACAAACACTAGGAATCATTCTTGCATCGCGAGTGCATTCCCAAACACGCAAGTTTGAGTTTACGTGTCACTCACACAAAATTAACAATTCACATCTTGACTATGAGCGACCATTTACAGGCCACACAAATGTCTGCTTCGAGCGGGAATCGAACCCGCAACACGAAGTCCATCGCTCAATGTGATAACAAAACTTTACTCAACAAAACAAATTAAAATTTTGGGTAATAGAAATTGTCATCCAGTCATGTACCAACGTTCATTGTTCTCATCTTAAAGCCTTAGGAACTCCCACAAGCAAGCCACTAACGCCACGGCACTCATTGCCGAACTGCAATCACAATTGCTTTCCCACATGTGCATCCACCACCTGTGGATCACATTGGGTAGGCTAGTTACCGACTTCCGTCAAAGCTTAACGCGCATCGCTTACTTGCGTTCCCCACAACATAGGCTACCACTACTGCTATCACCATGTACTTCGGCTGGTACATGACTTTCTGGCTTCTTTCTTAACCTGTCGTGATACGTTCACAGTACACACAACTAATCAAACTAATCCAAAACACTAATCATGAAGCTGTACATTACGACCTCTGGCTACTCATAGCCCAGTAACCTCTAGTCACTTTTCCATACCTGCGCATCCCTCCGGGATCGCCAAGTCTCTAACGACTTAATGGTTTCCTTCAATATGACCACCAACTACTGTTTTCTATTAAGATACGCCTACAAATCAATTCATGAAACATTCCGACCAAATCTAGCATGCAATGCTCTGTTTGGTACCCAACTTCGGCAATCGAACGGGACCTCCCTCCGGTACCCGATCTCTACACACACATTGCCTCCATCCGGCAATCCAACGGGACCTCCCTCCGGTACCCGTCCTCAACACACACATTGCCTCCATCCGGCAATCCATCGGGACCTCCCTCCGGTACCCGATCTCTACACACACATTGCCTCCATCCGGCAATCGAACGGGACCTCCCTCCGGTACCCGTCCTCAACACACACATTGCCTCCATCCGGCAATCCATCGGGACCTCCCTCCGGTACCCGATCTCTACACACACATTGCCTCCATCCGGCAATCGAACGGGACCTCCCTCCGGTACCCGTCCTCAACACATCACATCGCCTCTATTTAGCACCTTTAGCGATTACTTACATTGCCATGCTGGCGTTGGTCACAGAGCTCAAGTAACACTCAGGCTCGCAGCCACAAACAACATTGGAATGTACATAATCTGAGTCACTTGCATACCACATTTGAATCTTTGTTCATCACCTAAGGTCTAACACTTTCAAATGTAACGTTATTCCGGCTTTAGTCGACGTTCTCAAAACTACTGCATCATTAAAACCAATACTCTTTAATTTAATCAAACATTGGGAATAGATAATTGAAAATACTACAATCACTACCCTAGGTCGTGTAACTGATATTTAATCTGAGATAAAAAAAACAACAAATAACGACTCGGCACGGTATTGTTATTTAGTCTTCGATTGTCTCTGCACATTTAATTTGACGCATCGTATTTCTTAACTAAAAGACTAGTTCAGGTCTTTTTTTTTTGCAATCATTGAATTACACGGTCGCACCATAATTCATTTACCCGCTTACGAATTATTTTAAATTCATCCGCACCAAACTACTATTGTCATCTTTATACAGTCAAAAATTAGTCGAACGATTAAGATCACTTTTTGTTGCACGCGTTTGTAGCATACCGATAGTAAAATAGTCCAATTATTAACGAAACGACAAAGAAATAATCTAGGTCACGTCGGTGTCAACAACTTCAACATTATTTCAGAGAACTGTCACCGTCATAAAAAGATCGAAACGGTTATTATCGGATCTACTGAGGGTACTTTGTAATTACAATTATTTAAGCCATGAACCTAAGCTATTTTCAAAAAAATGTTTCACGGTCACTAATTTAACTGAACCTTTGCATTTCACGGCCTAAGACTTAATTTCGCAAATAATGTTGGCTCACGTAATAAAATCGCGATTTAGCCCCTATTATCAATTTCAACCACACAAGTAATGATCTGTACCGAGTACCGTCATATGTCACCTACACTTGTCAATGTAACCTTTTACTTTACATCTACCCCAAAATTTACTGACAACCTACACTGTCTCCCGCTCCGTCCATGAGCGGGTTTCGTCATTAGATGATTTTCACCCACCATAAAAAAAATCTTTAACGAATGAGAACTCAGCTTCAGAATAAAAATGGAATGAGAATACCTGACCTTTTTCTGATGAAAGATCGGCGACCACGACGTCAACCCATCACTCGCTGCCACTACGGCACCGTCACGATTACCACCGCGCCACTTCTCTCAGGGGTCCAGATCTCCATCAAGAACTCTGCTCTCCAAAGCCGATCCAGACCAATCTTGCTACCTTTACCGGGGGTCTTGAGGCCTGGATATTCTTGTTTTCAGCTTGCCTATGTTCAATTTTCTCATAGTGATTTCTGATTTGCTCTCGTCTCTCCGGGTCGAATTTGGGTAGATTCACAATCTGGGTAGAACGTTGTAGTTTGCACTCTGGGGGCATAACGTCACCATGGTCCAACATTCGTTGCTCAGGATTAGGGAAAAACCCCAGTAAAAACCTAATCAAACCATTCAAGTCTATGCTTCGATCCGAGTCTTGATTTTCGAATTTCGAATAATAACCGCCAACTGTCTTTGTTCTCGCCATTTTCTTCATTGTTGCGTAATTATTGCTCACCTAGCTTTTCGATTCATTTGCACGATTGAATCCCAGTTCTGATGTCGGCTCGTGTCCAGGATGGTGTTCGAGCTCTGGTCTATCAGATCTATCATGTGGGTCTATGTGGGTATCGTGCAATGAATAACAACGGGTAGGAGTTGAATCGGTTTACTTCTCAATACATTTCGGTACAGTGCACTGTTATCACAAATTACAACAAAACAGACAGTTTCAGTACGTCTTGACTCTGCGACGGCCTGGCTGAGAGTGTCCGCTCCCAGGGCGGGTTCCCCCCTCCGCAAGCTCGCAGCAAAGCGCAAACGTCACCGACTCTGTCAAGCGCGCCATCTTTATTTAGTTCTTCTAGTTGCCACTAGATGGCGTGCCTTGTCTTGTTGTCAAGAAATCAAAGCCGTTTCCGACATATAAAACATTTTGTGCTTCTTCTTTATTCCTTATTGTACACAAAACATTGAATAGTACACAGTAGTTAGACAGTTCATGTACAAAGGCGAGCTTAACACAACAATGAGTTTTCTCTCAGCAAACCTTTCAAATCAAATCAAATCAAATAGTTTATTGACACGTATACAATATCATTAACAATATATTTGAAGCCCTGACTTCTGAGCTAGGTCGAAACCTGTATTACAGAAGTCAGTGTCTTCTCCCATTAGTGTCGCTTATTACATATATTGGCGAAGTGACCTTTGAGTAACAGAGAGAGACAACAATCAAGGGTAGAAACAAGTGTACTATATAAACCTATATATAAGTACCTCTATAAACATACATAAAAATGTCTAATACACTTCTCATCAAAAAAATCGAAACACCTTGCAAGTTTACGTTTTGTCAGGATTATCAGAAAAATGTGTACATTTAGGAATAAATGTTAAATGTCGTTTAATAGTGAGTAATATGAGCTTATCAAATCTTAATGTTAATGTTCTAAATTTAAATGAATTTTTCATAGGTTTCGTATTTTGTTAAATGAGTCATTTTTATTCCGTATGGAGTATAAAGGAAATGGATAAAACAACACACGTAAATGAAAAAAAAGCTAAAAAACGTTTATTTAATAACTTGTATTCCCTCCCCGAGCTCTAATTACTGCTTCCATACGGTTCTTCATCGATCGGATGAGAGTCACGATCACATGCTGTGGTATATTGTCCCATTCCTCTTGGATTGCATCTTGCAGCTGGCTAAGTGTTTCTGGGGCAGGATCTCTTGCTCGAATTCGTCTCTTTAATTCATCCCATAGATGTTCAATGGGATTCATGACTTGGGCGGCTTCTGTGGGCGAAGTATCCATACGTTTTAGAAAAAAAACCTGTTTTCAGACGTCCCAAAGTCACAGTATTGAAATAAAAAACAAAAAGTTTAAGGATAGGCGCCAATTTTTAGTTTTTAAACGCTAAATGTACTCCAACCCTAAACACACATTTGTCTCAAAACAGTGATTCATTTCGTTTATAAGATAAACAAATGAAATTCTAATTTTGAATTTAGAATTTTCGCTTATTACTGTAATGGCCAAACTGCCAGCTATAATATATGTATTTTTTTTCATCGTATGAATTCTTTTTTGTGTTAAATTCGGACAGAAACAATGAAAACGGAAGTGTTTCGATTTTTTTGATGAGAAGTTTATATAAAAATATACGTACATACCAGTCAACATTTTGCGTTACTCGAAGGGTTATGGTAGACCAGGCACAGTGCTCCAGTCAATGACGTGCGTCACTTGATAAACTGAGCCGTTTACTTTACTTTCTTTGACCGACCGACATTTTGACAATGCAAAAATAATGCAAAAGTACCTGTAAATGGTCTATTTTTACTATGCTTTTGATTTAACTGATTTACCCGAAATAGTGGTGTATATTTAATTATTAGCCTCTTAATTAAGGAATTTAGAATTTTTATATAGAAATCCCCTGAAATTCCTTGCCAAAGTCGGTGTTCTTCCTAGAGGTCTTTCAGTAAACTTTGTGTGGTTATGTCCAAAGAATATAGTATTATGCCGTATTTTATTTAAAAAAATGTATAAGTTAAAACTTGTCACTTGCTCTCTTCTTAATTAATTGTTCTTTAAATGTAAATCTATATCTCTAGTCTGTAAGCCTCAATTATAAATCTGCCTTGTTATTTAAATAATTACAAAAAAGTCACGGTCACACTGCTCGAGCTGAAACGGGACCAGTAAACATCACTGCTTACCATCAGGTGGGATCGCAGTTAAGCACTAGTTTATAGCAATTAAAAAAAATGGATCCAGGAGCACGTAGTTAACAGTGTCGCCTGCAACCACCAGGCTAATGAGGCATTCTTTCTTACAGAGGTATTATTGCCGTATCAGCACTCAATGATGCGGCAGCAACAGGTTTTAGGGACCTAGACTTAAACAAGCATGACATTTTAAAATATTATCCGTAACATAAAATTCTTGTTAATAATTCTTATTTTCAAATAGGAATTTGTTTTTCATTTATTAATTAAACACAATATGAATAGAATTAATTACAGAAATATAAAAATATACATTCAATAACACTAAAAATAACCCGCAGTTTTGAACAAATGATTTATTGGGCATCAAAAAATTCATCCACATCGATATCAATAGGAAAAGTGCCCAGAACGCTGGCAGCATTGCCACGCTGGACGGCAATGCTGATTCGCTGACAAAAATAAAGCCCAGCCCTCTGGTCACGCGAAGAGTCGACCAGCTGTTCGCTGATTTTCAAATTATTTATTATTTTATTTTTATGAATTGACTGACATAATTATTAAATGGATTACTAATCGCTATTGATAAATAGTTTTAATGGATTACTATTATTGTTTAATGGATGGATTTTGTACTTTATATTATGGCCATTGAAATTAGTCTGAAATAAAAAAAAAAAAAAATATTTTTTAATAAGAAGATCTAAGATTCGGTACTAGTTTGACCTGTTTCATAATAAAAGTCCTAAGCCTATCATTTGAGTTTTCAGCTATAAAAGGGGCGTGTATTTTTATTCTATAAACTAGTGCTTGACTGCGACCCCACCTGATGGTAAGTAGTGATACAATCGTTAATGGTGAGGCGCATTAGTTTATTAAAAGCCTATTCACTCTAGCCTTGAAGACACCTAAATTCCTAAATTATAATCGGACAGAAAGACCGCAGTTGGCAAACTGTTCCAGTCCGTCGATGTATGCGGTATGAACGACGAGGCAAAACGCTTAGTCCGGACCATAGATGTCTCAATAACGTAAGGGTGGATATTTACCGTACCGGTTGCCCGATATTAATTTCACACTACACACAACTATCACAACTAGCCTTTAATTAGAAATTAAGCAGTTCTTTGAAATACAATACACGTGTCCACGAGTTCCTAACTGTGGTTCGGATATAAACTAAATCTCTCAATTAAAAAGTCGAATCCATCAAATATTTTCACATGATCCTGAGCAAAGGGAATCGACCCTACGATTGTTTATTCAATTTTATCTGCGGATATTTTTCCACCGCTTTTGTACGTGCTCTCATTTCTGTTTGGGCCACGTAAATTAGGTATGCAAACAACCTTTTTATATTAGGAATCTTGGTGTATTGTTCTTTCACAGAAAACGAGGTGTTAGGTTGGACCAGTTTACCAAAACTTTTGAAAGGTTATGAAAAGAAAGTTTGGTAGGTACCTTTTTTGGGACATTTTTACTCTGAAATCAAGTCACTTATCTTTCCCATTTATGCAATTACTTCAGGAGTTGGATCTTTTAGGGTGAGTTCTAATTCTTCTCAGATGAGACTTTAAAAGTATTATTTAAAGTGGCGCTCGATAAATTTTCGTCAGTGGGTATTGGCTTTACTGGGGCCCTAGGGTATTTTCCATATTTACCTTTAGTTTTTAAGACTCCTGGGTTCCTTTTCGGACAACCCATGATACAATAGGCTTCAGCTTTGCTGGGCCCCTACGGTTTTGCTGTCTAAGGCCGTTGACCTTGTCCCTACCGGACGGCCGGACGGTGAGTTGCCCATCTCTCGTCAGGGATCGCCTTGTGAGTCCGTCGGAACTCTCAAATCCCAGGTTGTCTGACTACTCGGGCAACTCTTTAACGCTTTTGCGGTTTAACAGATTTGGATGAAATTTGATGCTAGGAAAGACGTCTTATATCCTGAATCGAAACATATGTATTATTTGTAAAGGTTGGAAGTACTAATTTCACATGGGACGCAGCTAGCCATTTTGAACTGGTAATTTACAAGGGATTAGGATACCGTATTTTACAGACTAAAAGACGACGAAGGTAGAAAAATAAACAACAAATTCTTGCATCATGAAGGTTTCTCGGTCAGAATATAATTATACAACAATTTGAAGCCTCATCCAAACACATCAACCGTTTGCCAAAAAAACCTGTCTTTGGAGCATTTCTACATTGTAAAATAGCAAAACCGAGATGTACTAGTTAGACCGTCGTCTTACATTACGTCTAATGTGATGTATTCTGGCGTCGCATTTAATGTAAATTATCTGGCATTAAAAAGCCATTGACACGAGGTCAGTGGGTAACTACGCCAAATAACACCGAATTAGAACTGGGATATCGCCAAAAACAAGTTTATATAGGATGAATTGCACATAAATCTGCCAATTGGCTAAACTAACGAGATTCAAGGGTAATTTTACAGCACAAACATAGCATATATTTCCTAACTTAACTGGAACTTAATGCAGCTAAATCAATCAAAACTGCGGGACTTTTTTGAAAGAGTTACCATCGCCCTGGATTGAGTAAGTCCACTCAAAGTATAAGGTCGTTTTACATCCAGAAGAGAAGTGGTTTGATGATTTTTCTCCTCAAAAAAGCTCAATGTAGCAATAAGAATTTATACTGAACTTTAATATCGCTATCTAACATAGCTAAATCTATCGCTATTTAACATATCTAATATTTTACACAATGTGTAGCTCGCAGAATGAATGGCAGTTGGGGCCGAAAGGTTCTTGGTCGGTGATCATGTACCTACCGGAAGATGCAGCGTTGGAAGGCTTCCTACAACGTAGACTGATGACCTGGTGAGGGTTGCGGGAATCGGATGGATGCGAGACGCATTGTGGGCAGGACCGTTCATTGTGGTGACACTTTCGGCTGAAATGATGATGATGAAAAAGTAACCTTTATCCTCTATCTTTTTGGTGTTTCCACATCAAAAACGGTTTAGTAGTTAAAAGCGTTAGAGCGTGAAAGTGTGAAAGACAGACAGCGTTATTTACACGTTTATAATATTAGAATGAATTTTGGCATTGAGTCTGTTTTTAAATATGGTTTATACCTACTTAGAAACAAATACTTAAAATTATCATTGTTGTTATTACTACTCGAGATATAGATTAGAACTCAATAAATAGGTTAAAGAGTACTTGACGCTGATAACAAGTATATCAAATAACCAATTAAATTGAAATATGCATTAGTTGTTGACAACCTGTCCTTAGAAGCAGCTATAGTGTGCTTTAAATCCCAAATACTTCAAAAGTGAGTCTTTAATTTTTTTTTTAAATTTTAAATTAATAACAATAAAAATCTTGGTAAGATCGAAACTCAAAATTGAATGGATCAATTCGATGAACTGTTTTTTGAAACTATTTACTGAAGTGACAGGAAAGTTTTTATGAATAGAAAATTGTAGGAAATGCTGTAAAAAAAAAATATTTTATAACGCCATCTATGTCGCCACATAGGAACTGAAAATGTAAAACTTGTATCGCGCTATCAGAGATTTTCTTGCGGTTAGACCTAAAACTTGTTAAGTCCGAAATTATCTATACCAGACCAGACCTAACACCCGTTTGGTCAGAGGATCCTCCTTTTTTAACATTAACTCGCGTGATTGTACCCTTTGTTCAACAAACTTCTAAACTAAACTTTATCAATCCTTACTTTGCACTGTTTAGTCCTTTGGTTTTGTAGATGTGTTTAAAAAAAAATATTCTTTAAAATTTTAATTTTACTGTACTTTTACCGTTAAACTTTATTTTCTTTAAAAGATTTTTTGTATTTCTTTATTTTTTTAAAGATTTTAATACAAAAAAAGAAATAAGTTAATTAAAGTGAAAATTTTAATTAAACGGATAAATGTTATGTTGTATGTAATGTATGTTGTTGTGGACTTTTTGAAGAAAAAGAAGCTTTAATCTTGCTTCTAAATTTCATAATGAAAGAAAACATAAAAAAACAGTTTCATAGTTGGCTTATTCTTTATTATTTTGCTTCAGATGACCATCCGTTGGGGTATTGTGTCCGCTGGCAAGATTTGCAGTGACTTCGTAAATGCTGTCAACTCTTACCCCAATAAAGGTGATCAAGAGATTGTCGCAGTAGCAGCCAGGGACAAGAAGAAAGCTGATGAGTTTGCTAAAATTCATAACATTAAGAAAACATTCGGTTCCTACGAGGAAATGGCTAAGAGTGGAGGCATTGGTATGAAAAAAACTTACTTTCATTTTTTTTTTTAAGTCAGAGAACTTTTAACGACAATAAAAAAAGAAATTGCTACATTAAAATGAACCTTCTCCAAAGTGTGGCTGGATAGACCTCACGGCGTCCTCACCTTCCGCATGACGCAGGTTCTCACCGGACATGGGAAGTTCGGGAGATTCCTGCACCGGATTCGTGCGGAGGAGACGTCCGGGTGTCGCCACTGTGAGGCGAGCCCGGAGGACACGGTGGAGCACACGGTGGAGGTGTGCCCTGCTTGGGAAGAGCATCGCCGTGTCCTCGTGGGGGTGATCGGCGGCGGCGACCTCTCGCGCCGGGCCCTGGTTCAGGCCATGGTCCGCAGCGAAGAGGAATGGCGGGCGGTCGCCTCCTTCTGCGAAGCAGTAATGCTCGTAAAGGAGGAGGCCGACCGCATAAGGCAAAGGCAACGGCGTACTCGCCGTAGCCGTCGCCGCCGCGATCCTGCCGATATCCGGCCACCGTAGACACTGGCTCGCGGACGGTGAGCAATGGGTAGCTCGCCGTCCGGTCGTCTGTAAGACCGAGTCCTAGTCGTCAACGGCGCGCACCGTTCCCGCGCGCCTCAAGGAGTTGTCAGCAAACTGCAGGGGCCCTTCAGGGTCGAAGCCTCCCGGAGTCTAGAGGGAAGTGGGAAACTGTTACCTCGACTCCAGGAATAGGGCAAGGAAGGTACGGGGTAGGTTTTTTAGTCAGTAAGAGTCTGACACTAGTCTCCCGCTCCACCCAAGAGCGGGTTTCGTCATTGGATGATTTTCACCTACCATAAAAAAAAAAAAAAAAAACCTTCTCCAAAGTCATGTAAGTGATGTGTCTTTTGCAAATATGATTTTACATGTTTTTTTCTGTCAATTTACACTAAGATATAGCCGGTGCTTCGTAGCTACGCTTGGCTTGGCTTGGCTGTAATGGTCTAATCATAAAAGAACCATACAGAGTTTGTCTGAGTTGTCAGAGATAGTCTTTTGTCGAAAAAAAAAGTTTGGTGTTACCAATTAATTTGAATTCTAAATTCAAAATAATACTTGATTTTACAAGGTTAAGTAACTTTATTAGTGTAAATTTTTCCGATAACTACATGAACTATTTGTAGTATGTACTAACACTCATATTTATCATTCCTTATAAGTGACACTTGAAGTTAACTTCAAGGTTGTACTAAAAATTACAAAGTAAACTGTATATGTTCTACTGCAACTGGATATCTTCGAGTCATCAGTGACTCATTGACCACTCGGGTTATTAGGCTCTTAGACCACAGCGACTTTTCTTGAGCGCGTAACAGCATCGCTACCAATGTGCATTAATCGCATTTGAAGCGCACTATAAAAAAGATGCCAACGAGCTACTAATACGATTATATCAATACGAACGAAACAGTTCCGGGTCTCAATCGAAGTGAGGGACTGTGTATAACCAAAGCAAATAGTTCAACCTATTTGCCACGTACTATACACTGTTAACTCTATGAGGTATGCATGGAACAAATCTTGCCGTTAACCAGAACCTGTTCCTAATCAGAAGGTCAGCTACCCGTTACTCCCTTTTAAGGACTCTCAATGCTTGATCCCGTATTATTATAATCATTTCTGTTTCAGACGTGGTGTACATTGGTGCTTTGAATCCATATCACTACGTACTTGCCCAACTCTACCTGTCGAATGGAAAACATGTGCTATGTGAGAAACCATTATGCATGAACACACAGCAAGCCGAGTCACTGATAGAACTTGCTAAGAAGAAGAAACTGTTCCTTATGGAAGCTGTCTGGTCGCGTTTCTCTCCCGCATACATAGAAATGGAGAAACAGATAGCAAATGGAGAAATTGGAGAAGTGAAGTTCTTGGAAGCTAATTTGGGGTTCTTTAGTGAGAGTGATAGGGTTAAGTAAGTGATAATAATGTACTAATTTTAGCGAATCGTTTTTTTTTTTTACAGAAATAAGCGCCGATTAATGGCAGTGGATAATAATATCGCACCGTGCACTTTTGGAGTGATATTTTAAACTTTATTTACATACATAAAAAAACCAGTATTGCTTGAAAAATTCAAAACTGTGCTGCGAGCAGTGAAGCGACATTAAATTTTGATTGTTCTAAATTTCGCCCAGCTGACGTTTACTTAAAGAAATTTCTTTAGGTAAACGTCAGCTGGGCGGGTTAAATGACCTATAGGTAGTTAGTAGGTACGTAACGACCCACCAACCTACAAGGTCATTCGTAAATGTGTAAATTAATTCAAGGTTAAAAAGTTCTTTATATTTGAATTTTATCTTTACTAATCAATAGTGTTTCATGTGTTTCATGTATTAAATCAACCCTTCATGGGATTAAAACGATCAAAATTTAATTGTGTATAAAGCTGGTTTTTGACACAACTCATAAGAATCAAAACTACAACATTAACGATGACTGGAAAATGTATTTAACCTAACATAAACATTTTTTTCAGTAAAAAAGAGTACGGTGGCAGTGCTGTCCTAGACGTTGGAGTTTACGTGTTGCAACTTGCACAGTTCATATTTAAAGAACAACCTATCAAAATAGATATTGTCGGCAACGTAAACGAAGATGGAGTCGATTACACGGAGACGATTATCCTGGAATATAATGGTGGAAAGCGGGCTGTACTTAATACACATACCCAATTGCAACTTATTAACAAAGCAACGGTGTATGGGACTAAATCACGCATCACGGTAAACCATCATCATCCATCTGTTAAGAGGATGGCTTTCGGCTGAAAAAATGGTTGTTTTCGGCCGAAAGATGTCCACGGTTGGATAGTGTCCTCAACCGATCCAAAGTGTCTTTATATAGACCAGTGGAATAGTAAAACTAAAAAGAAATTTCTTTTCTTTCCCTATTTTCTATTCAATGCATGAACCGGTTTTTTAAATCTCATAAGTATAATTACTAGGTATTCTTTTTCTTAGAGAATCAATGGCAAAATAGGTCTTGTTTTTTTTTAACTTATTTTTTTTGCCTTGGCCATGGCAATGCCTTCCTTTGGTGCTGTATTCTAAGAGTAGTCTGTGTTAAGAAACCATGTTAAATTAAATGTTGGGGTGGAATAATAAGTGCCATCCTGTCACAAAGCTATCATATACATATAATGAAGGCAATCACTATATTTTAAAATAACATTTAACATTTCCAGTATCTAATTATGTTAATTCTGAAAAATCTAATTTTATTTTTTTAGTTGAAGCCACCATTTCATTTCCCTCACAAAATAATTTGCAGTGATGGATTAGTAAAAGAATTCAAGCTACACCAGTCGAAAATTCCATACAATTTTGAAAACAGTGCTGGTTTGGTGTACGAGGCAATGGAAGTTGCTCGGTGTATTCGAGAAGGTGAGTTTTAAGACCAGAATTTTTGTTGATTCGAATCCCGGGTGAGACAAGCGGGTTTTAGAAAATCTTCGAATACATTTTTATTATTTATTTATTTAGTACATGGAAAGCAGACTAAAATAGGAATCATTAATCAGGAATCATTAAATCGTAATCATTAGAAAGCCAATTACAAGTTCTCACGTATAGATGCTGTTTACATTAAAAAAAAGTGGTGTGAACACCAAAACAAAAAAAAAATAGCTAGATACCTACAGCAAAAATCCTTAGTTTGCATATAATCAGTAAATCAAACCTAATTTGACTTGAAAAATTTAAGGCTTAAGCTTTTGTTTCTTTTTATTTTTAACAGTAAAGGTAAATAAAATAGCCAACCAGGGCCCAATTTATTTTTCCACACTGTATAATCATATTGTATATTCGGTCATTCATAAAAAATCAGCAGCTTTATTATTAAACCTTAATTTTATTTCTAGGTTTGACAGAATCACCACGAATGACTCTTGCTGAAAGTTTAAGCTTGGCGATTTTGGAGACTACAGTACGAGAAAAGTTGGGAGTGCGTTTTAACTGTGACATTTATTAAAAAAATATGGGGTTCTTTCCCTAAAGTATTATTAAAAATGGTTACCTACATTAAATAGTTATTTTTTTAGACATAAGTAAGTCTTCCCCTTAAACTTCATTTCGCTGGGGGATATCTGAGTACGTAAGCATGCTTTTTTCTACACTAGGGTTTATAAGTCAAACAACGAAAAATGTAACCCATAAATGGCTTTTAAATTCGTATTTTTGCAATATAAAATCGAATCGTTTCATGTTTGTGAATTATATGGTATTTGCAACTGCAAGTACCGCTCATATTTGTACCTTAACCCGTATCACTAAGCCCTTTGCCCAGCAAAATATAATAGTAAAAGAAATCAAGAATAAGTGGACTAAAAAACAAGTTAATAAAAAAAGGGTTTTAGTTTTTTTTTTTTTATTTAAACTTTTTTGTTGTTAAATCATACTGTTTTTGACATCGAATTTTTGGACCATTTCCAGGCGCACACATTTAATTTTTATAATAATATTTTTTATAAGCACAAATAAAGCTCTTTCAAATGATTTCAAACATAACTATTATTTTATCTTTAAAAAATTTTTACACATTGTTTTTGTATGCTTGAGAGCGTCACTTTCAATTTAATTTTGAGAATGTACAGGATTTTTTCTTTGAAATGACACCAAACACGGCGTATAAATACACCGTGTGTGGTGTAGTGCTGTATTTATCGCATCTTTATTTTTCACACTATGAATAAACATAGTCTGTCAAAATCATAACTCTCCTTTGTCTTTGCCGTAGTTGAGTAAAAATACATTTATTAACACAATAGTTGCAAGGGAGTAAAATTTTAATATAAACGAACTCACAGGTTATTGAAATATCGTACCCCGTCAACCACAGCTGACAAAAATATATTACTTTAGAGTAACATAAATTGGAGTTGGAACATAAATTTCAAGTGAAACGTTCATTCAGTATAAATCCTGTCTATCGAAGAACTAATCCGATACAATACAATATGGTTCGCTGTGGGAAATAGCGGAGATTAGGCCCTTTTCAGAATGAGGACGAGCGGAAGTAAGGCCTGCTTAGTGTTAATACTGTTACTGATGATTCGGAGATAAATAGTGTTTGGTATACTGACAGAATAAAAGAAAATGTGGAACATATTTACCGAACAAATAGAGTTTGGTGAAATAAATATGTAATGAGATTTATTTTGAATGGCTATTTTAAGTAACATTTGGGTTTTGAGCATGCGATACTCGGTCGGGTTTTGAAGATTACTAGATTAGCTGATTCTCTGGGTTGCCATGCCATTTCATTACGGTGGCAGTGGGTGTTTTGCAAATGCTGCCCAACTTTTTTGGACCTCTAAAAAGTACCTTCACCATATACGTAATTATGCGGGCAACGTGACACCGATGGTCCTTATGACAACGAGCAAAATAATGGTCATGACCAATCTCGACGAGAAGAACACGTCAAGGAGGTTATCTCCTTGATATTTGCATTATTTAATATAAATACAATCAGTGGGGACCCTGTTGGCTTCTCAAGTGATTCTAGATGATGACAGAATAATCACATCCTGCTGCGCAAAGTGAGGGTACGAAGAGACCACTTAACAATGTGCTTAGCGATAATCCTAACAAGCCTGGAGAAAGGGGAATCAGAAATGATCTTTTATGAGGTGACTGGGCCCTTTCCACGAGCTGTGATGACCAAAGGAGTAACCTTAGTAAAGTAAAATTAAAAATAAAGCAATCATTTCAGAAATCATTTTGTTTATATAATGTTTTAACATAGAATTTGTTTGTCACATCGTCGAGCAGCTTAATAAAAAATTCACCTGAACCATTTTACGAGGATTCAATTTATCAAAATGAAAATCAAACAGTAAATCAATTTGGTTGCTCCTGTATTGTACGAGTAAATTCTTATGACAGATAGCAATTATCCTTTAAGGCTCAGCGCACAGCGTGCGCATGCTCTTGTAGTAGCCTGAAGGTGCTCCGAGCGCCTCATGCGAATTTATTCTTTTGTGGACCGTATGTTAAGGTAGTTAAGGTTGAAATTAAACTGTTGTCTTCAATTGCGCTTCGCCGCACCTCCAGCGGTGTGTAAGGCATTTCCAGAAAAAACACCGCAGACAGTCCATGACAGTTAACACTTTTGCTGTAGAGTAATTTTTCATGATCTTTGAGCTAGTGCGTATGAGGTCTTTTAGAGGCAAAGTTGAACATCTTTCCAGTGCATATGAGACCTTCCGGCTTCACGAAATTTCATTTTTAAAAATCACCGCCGCAACGCTTCATGAGAGAATCAAATTTTTATATTTGTCTCTGTTTATATTTCTCTCCCGCACAGAGTAAAAGAAAGCGATTTTGACTGCCGCACTTGCAAAAAGTTACGCATGGGGCTTGTTCGACCTCATAGCGCAGTGAGCATGTTAAATCAATTTTGTAACGGGTAAAAATGTATTCCCCAGGATCAAACAGCAATATAACACAGGCTCTAAAATAAATCTACACGTGATTGGAGTGTGACCTTTCAGGATTCAATTATTTTTTACATTAGGCAGAATGAGTTTTTTTTTTTGCAACAGAATTTCTTGATACAAACAATGTTTTTAGGGCGAATTGGATTATATGATACTAGCTATGCTCTGCGCATTCACTCGTGTAATTTTGGTTGCAGCTCCGCTCCTATTGGTCATAGCATGATGTTCTATATCTTATAACTTCCTTGATAGATTTGTTATCCAACATTTTTGTGTTTTGAATTTGAAATAAAAATAAACATATTACACATAAAAATATGAAGTATAAACTTAAGAAATAATACATACCTAAGTATTATTTAAGAATAATTTAAATATTCATAGACAATTATAGGACAGATTGCGGACTTCTAACCCATTTTTCTCGGTTATACCGGTTAACCCGTTTTTAGCAAATAAAATTTCTTATTCTTATAGTTGGATGAAAAAATATTAATAAAACATGTTGTGTGTCTGTAGCGTGGTTTTCGAAGAATTTAAGTCATCTTTTCCCAGCAAAATCTTTCACCTACTTATTTTTTATATTTTTAAGGTAAGTATAATAAAGAAATAATAATGTTTTTTTTTTTTTGTAAATCTAGGTTGCCTAACTACAGCCCATTGTGGAATAAGCTTATAATTCGAAATTCGAATACACCAACAGATTCCTTACCAACCCCGATCCAAACTTTAAGTGTCAAATTGCGACATGGAATTAGGAAAATCTCAATAAATCGTTCAAGTTATACCGGATTTACTAAAGGCAACTGACGTAATCAATTAATCAAATGGTTCGTTAAACAGAACAATGACATAGCTAGGATTACAATGTCACAGCGGCTTCGGGAATCCCAAAATTCGGCAAAACTTGCCGCGACCTTTTCAAGGGCCTGGAGATTGATGAATAGTTCAGTTGAAGTAGGTTCTCCAATAATTCAGAGAAAAACAAAGAGGGATTTGAACTGTCTTCAAAAACTGGGCAAGTCCGAGTCGGGCTCACGCACTGAGAGTTCCGTACCAACTTATGAAAGAAGTAAATTTTCCGAATCGTAAAAAAGGTTTTTTTTTTTTTGTGTGGTTTGTTTTCCTACACTAGTACTATAAGACCTTTCTTGCCAAATTTAAGGGTTCTAGGCCATCAGGAAGTATCCTATGAATTTTAGATTCCTTTTAGGAGGCGAAATGCATTTTTTGCGACATAAACGGCCGTAACTTTTTTTCACCTTAATTTAGAAATTTTATTTTTTCACAGCTTCAAAAGACCACAGACTGAAGTACATATATATATTAAATTTCGTTGCCGAGATAAAGGGTCTTGTCCGACAGACAGATAGACGAACAACAAAGTGATACAATAAGGGTTCCGCTTTTTACTTTTGAGGGACGGAACTCTAAAAAGGAGTTCAAATGCAGTGTTATTGTTTTTGTTACGATATCTATATCTCTACGTAAGATCTGGGGCCCAAGTCTGCTATTTTCAAAATATCTTCATTCCAACACGATCTAATTGTCATTTTGCTAAAAGTTCGTAATCTGTTAATTCATAATGGCTGATCATTGGGCGGTCAGTGGTGTCGTAATAGAATTGTAGTGCATGCTGTTTTGTAACTAATTAAAAACAATAACTGCACAATAACATTCTAATTGTAAGTCACTGATTAAAGGAACTGTCAAAATTTTATTATTTTACCGCATATGTCAGATATTTATTTGTCATTATGTACCAGATTATTATTCCAAAAAAATATTTCAATGAAGTGACACTGGTTGATCATTGGAAAGTCATAATGACGCCATCATATTAGTAGATTACCAAACTTGTCAAAATCTGCAATTTTGAAATCGATGATCAACTATTGTGACACTATTGCAATAGCAGACTTGAGGCCCAGCACACTTGGAAAACTCAGATGCAGACAGACAGTTGTGACTTAGTAACCCAGACTGCTATGCCGGAGGTGCTATGTGATTAGGTATAATTTGACTATAATATGTATTTAGAAATATATAAGTATGTTTATCAGTTGTCTAGTACTCATAACACAAGCTCTTCTTAGCTTGCAACTAAATACAATATTTATGGTTATGAAATATTGATTAATTAATAATAATAATCATCTAAAAATATTTATCCTGAGCGGCAATCAAACGAAAAACACACAGTTCAGCAGCCAATCGCTGAACCACTGCGTCAAATCATGCCGCTAAATTCATTTTACTAAACTTTTTATTCCAATAAACTTTTACTGAATTGGACATATTTGTAAAAATTTGGACTTATTGAGATTATACAAACCTTGTAACAGAAGTTTATTCAAAGGATAAAATACTTAGTAAGTTATTTGTTTTCACTTTTTGGTCAAAATAAAAGTATAAAATACTAGCTTTTGTCAGCGGCTTCGCCCGCGTAGGTACATAAAATATAGCCTATGTCACTCAGGAGTGAAACAGCTTTCTATTGTTGCTAAAATTTTTCCAATCGTACCAGTAGTTCCAGAGATTACCCCTTACAAACAAAAAAACAAACTTTACCTCTTTATTATATTAGTGTAGATATTCTGTATAAATATTCTGTGAATAACGGTGTGAGTTGCACATTTGTATGATGAACTTATATGTATTAGTTAGCTAATAAGACCTAATGTGTGATTGTTTGTTATTCCTAAATAAATAAATAAATCAACCAGTTTGAATCATAAACTTCTATTAGACTATAAATGTTTGAATGATCTCCTTTGTTGAGAAAACCTCTCGCTCCGTAGAACATTGTCAATGACCTGACCAGGGCACGTATATTCATTTCTAGCCGAGGTAATTTATCTTCGCTTCCAAATGGATGTCTTCTTTTCAAAAGAGTATTTTCGTCAGAATGACGAAGCGTCCTCAGTGGTATAAAAGCTTATTTTCCATTTTCCCTGTTGGCTAGACTTTATTTATTTCCTAGAAAACAAAAAAAATATTGAAATAGATTTATGAAAAGATTTGCAATTATCTTTTCACTCGTTTAAAATAATGTTGAAAACGATTTAATCAAGGTGTTACAGACCTGCTAGGTGTGGCGGGTGAAAAAAACTATTAAACATCGGTAATAAAAAAGTAGCTATAAAACAGTTATTCGACTCTTCACATGACCAGAAAGCTGCGCTTTTCTGGTGAATCATTGGCATGTGAATCAGCACTGCTATTCATCATGACAGTACTGCCAACCTTCTCAGCAATTTTCTCATTGTTGTTGTTATTGTTTATATGTACTACACTATATTTTAATTATATCTTATTATCTGTTATTTATTTACAGTGCACACCTACCAAAGTGTTGTCTTTTTTAACCCAAAGGTTCACTGGTAGAGAATGCCTTGTTGCATTTAATCCGCCTGTGTACCACTACTGTATATGAAGTTTAAATAAATAAATAAACTACATATTTATTATATATTTGTTATTTGTATATGGATGAATTTTTTATACCCAATTCATCCGTTTTTATATGTGTGCATATTATGATTTTCAGTTCTTATTTTTACTTCTTATATTTTAGTTTAATTGTTGATAAGTACATTGTAGTTACATTATATAGTAAACTAGCATTTGCCCACGTCTTTGCTTTCGGTAACAGAAAAATGTGATAAATGAGGAACCGCTCGAACGATTTTGTGCAAACTTCACATAAACTATCTAATAAATAGTTCGAACAAAACCTTAACATTTGTTTTGGATAGGTTAAATAACAAAGAAAAGTGGCATTGATTTTTATATTTAAAGATTAATAAAGACTTCGTCTCAATATCTATCTCAATTGGGGTTTTGTTTGATTTTTCCCACGAATTTTAAGAATAAATCTGAGGCAACAATTTCTTATTACTTTTATACTAGTTTAATACTCTCCTTGGTTCTGCACAATCACCAAGTTGACATAAGAAATATCGTATAGTTTTACTATCTGTCTATAAGCTAGATACGTGACCAGTTCGCCGGCTCCGGGATCACGCATCAAAACAAAGTTTTCGAACTAAACTTATAGTCAATATTTGAATAGGATTTGTATAAAAATCATGAACCACGACTATTGTCTTCAATATTATAGAAGAAACAATAGAATAATTTTATTGGTAAATTATTTAATTGTATTTTGATTAGCTCGTCATTAGCTGTGGTCGACAATCCGCACTGGGCCTGCGTGGTGGATTATGGCCTATTCCCTCTTCTAGAGAGGAGGTCTGTGTCCCAGCATTGGGAACATTAAAAAGGCTGATGATGATGGTTAGCTCTGCGAATTTTGATTTTTCTTAAAGTCTTATTTGAAATTAAGAATGATTAAATTCAAGTTCTTTTCTCAAATACACAAGTACCTAAATTCGTCACAAATCGAGTATGAGGTGTCTAAGTAATGTCCGAGATTAAAAATTGGTTAATTAATATCAAAATACGTCACATATACAACAGTTAACATATACATACATATATAACAGTTCTTCTCAACGAAGAACCGAACTTCCCTAACGAAGTCCTACAATGTTTGTTTATTTCCTGAAGTTTCTATTTAATTGGCACAACCAAACAAACAACGAGCAATAATTGTGTGTTATTTGATATATTCTCTACACAGAAAACAAAACTGATAAAAGAAAAACAATTTAAGTGATTCTCGAGTTACCATAACAGAAAATACGTCATTAGACTTTAATTCAGTTGGCTCAGCGGTTACGTGATTGATTACCGCGTTGCGTATCGCAGGTTCAATAAATAACAATTTTGTATACTGTTTTTAAATAGGATAGATCAACTGTACCCACTTTTTTAGTAATAAATTATTATTATTATTATTAATTCACGGGAAATTGAATCATTCATGATGTGGTCAAGTAAAAGCGGCCATAGAAATCCTACATCAATGATTTGAGCAAACAATCATTGATGTAGGATTGCATATCATCAAATATTAATGTTTAAACGATCTGGCCAGTTTTACTTGGCCATATTATGAAGTGACTACTACTACCGTGACATCTGCATTCATGATGGGATCATGAAAGGAAACACAGTTCTTTATATTGCTCTTTGGATGACTTTGAGTCATCTGTTGAAGCCCTTCATCCTTGCCCTTACACTTTGTGAGCAATTTTGTTTCAAAGTCATTATGTCATCACTGGAAACACGGTTACAGGCTTTTGTCTTAAGACACTGGTATGTTGGACGAAAAGATACCGCGCAACTTCCTAAATACTGCTCAGTCGAGTTGGATTTGACGATTGACCCCTTTAACGAACTTCATCATAATCATCGGCCTTTTTAATTTTTCCAGTGCTGGGACACAAGCCTCCAGTCTAGGAGAGAGAATGGGTCGTAATCCACCACGCGGGCCCAGTGCGGATTAGTGGATGTCACATGTCTTCGAAGTATTGGTTGTAGGACATGTCCTACTACTGGAAACTGGCATGCCAGTTTCCTCACGATGTTTTCCTTCACCGTTTTGAGAGCAGTGGTGATGAAATAAATTACACAAAGTAATGCGCCTGGCTGGGTTTGATCCCGCGACCTACACTCGTAAGTCGGGGAAATACTATTCGGCCACCACTGCTCTCATCGATCAATCGAACTTATACCCACAAAGCTGGACCGTCTGTACCATGTAAACGTAGTTCTCGGTGCATAACAAAACGTAATCCGTTTTGTTATGCACCGAGTGCAGGCCTGGGATTGAAAGAGATTACTTGGACATCATCACGTCCAGATAATCTCTTTCAATCCCAAATTTCCTGGAAGGAATCACAGATTGCGATAAGGTCGCCATTTGGATATTAAGGGCTCAAAATTTGTAAAATTATCTTGGTGCACAATAAAGTGCATAGTTATATAAATAAATAAAAAAGTGTGATGATTAAAATTACACATAGTAAAGGCCTACATGACTTCAGCTCTTAAATCAGCAACAACTCTGAAATAATTTATCCATTCGAACCAGAAGTTCCTGAGATTAGCGCGTTCATACAAACCGAAACCGACTATAATAATTATTATTTATTATCAGGCAACTAAGATCCATAGATACAATACACAAATAATGTTACATAATGATAAACTAATACATACAAAGCAAACAAACAAATTATAAGCTATTTATTGCACACGAAGCAACGGCGTCGTGTTCCGCTGCGAGGTCCATCCTACCACGAAATCGTCGATACACGATGCCTTTCGGCTAAAACTCTCCTTTGAGGAAGGTCTCCAAATGTTGAGTCGGTGCCCGCACCACAAACGAGCAACCTATAATTATAGGTACTAATATTATTAAGCTTCAGAGTAAGTTTGATTGCCTTTCTAGTACATATTATTACATACATATTTTCTTGGTAAACCTACTGGGATCAATATACCTACAATTTTATGTTAGGTGTTTTAATGAGAAAATGGCTGTTCACCTAAATTGAGTCTGGAAGTTTAGTGTAAAAAAGTGGTAATGGAAGGCTGAGGTCGCTGTGGGTTCAGGCTTCACATCAGGGATGGGAAGAATATGAAAATCCGGATCTAGATACGGATTATTAAATTTTCTTTTTTGATAGGAAAATCATCTTATGGCATCTCCCGCCCAAGAGGGTGTGTCAAACTACTTTACTGACTAAAAACACACTCCTGTTCCATTTATGCCTTCGTTTAATTGTGTCAGGGATTCACTTTCAACCATCACGTGATCCTGATTATTATTTCTAAGCTATCTTTATTTTGACTGGGCATAACAAAAAAATCCTGTCATAATTATTTAAATTACGTTTTCATTCGAAACTATCCGAAAATTTCATGTCGGTTTCGGTTACGATTACGAATATTTTTATTATGTATATTTAGTGCCGATTACGGTTTCGAAGCTCTGTAACAACTCTGCTTCAAATGTTTTGCGATATAATGAATGTTTTGTGTTCGGGCTGTGGATTAAAACAATTAATCAACGCAATGATTCGACACTTCTCTCTGATTGCGACCCGAGCGTGTGGTTTGTTTAAGATATTCGGATACTGAGAAATGTGAGGCTGTTTATTAACCAACTTCGAAAAGAAGGAGGTCTATAAGTTCGGCTGCGTGATTTTTTATGTATTTTCACCGATATTTCGGTACACTATATTTATAACTCTAACTTTTCATGAAATAGCCATTCGTTAGGGTTTTTTATGGAGGGCAAAAATCATCCAATGACGAATCGCTCTTGGACGGAGCGGGAAACAGTGTCAGACTCTTACTGACTAAACCTAGGGCCAAGCCTTTCTTTCAGAAAGAGACCCTAGGCCCCAGTACGCTTCAACCTTTTTGCAGAGTCCCTACGGTTTTGCTGACAACTCTTTGAGGCCTCTTTGAAACTCGTGGGACAGAGCGCGCCATCGACGACTTGGCTCGATCCGGACTGTTACCAGACGACCGGACGGCGAGCTACCTATAGCTCGCAGACCGCAAACCATTCAATATGGTAACACTGATCCACCAAACTCCGAAAAATGTAAAGAAACTTTAAATTTCACGAGATGCAAACCACCCTGGTCTAAAAAAATCCCTTGTCCAACAAAAAGTTTGAATAACAATGAAATTTGCTCTTTATCATGTACCACATAAAGTTTACTGTCCCACAAATTGTCAATTCTCTCGAATTTCGTATTCAAATACACAGAATTTTTTTTTTTGTTAATAACACACTCTCTCACCTTTAATTCCGCAAAAAGCTTTATTTTGCTGGTTTAATGGTATTTTTATGAAATGTCTCTCTGTGTCATTTAGTAAATGATTTTCGTCAGTGTGCGCTGCTCCTATTCGAATGGCATGAGATGTGAAGTAATTAATTACATGGATCGCTTCTCGCTAATGTTCCCCGTTGTTTTAGGAAAATGCTATTTTAATTATGTACTAAAAAACAAAGATCAACTTCTGTATTCGATGGAGGGACGAAATGTAGGTACCTAGATGTTTTTTTAGTCTGACATCATGCTGAACTGAACCTTTTTTATTTTTGACAAAACTTTTTTTTTGTTTTTCATTGTGATAAAAAAAAAACAGGTTAACTACTACTTTTACTAGCTACTTTTATATTTAGTAATCAATTATATAAAAAAAATATTTGATTAATTGATTACTAATTTACAAAATTGTATCAAAATATTGTTGCTAAATTATCAAATTATATTTCGATTTTAGCAGTTTGGTGATACCAAGTTATTATTATCAAAAACCATCATTATTTTATTTCATTGTTTAATAATTATATACCAAGGAATACATTACACCAAATATAGCTTTAAGCTTACAAATAAATGGTTATATGACAAGAAATTTGAATATTAAAACTAAAATATAACTTTTTTTTATTGATTATAGGTTTGCGCTTGGCCTCTATTTCACCGCTATCTAACTAAGTAAATAAATTTACACTAATTTACACTAATATAATAAAGAGGTAAAGTTTGTTTTTTTATTTTTTTGTTTTTTTGTTTGTAGGGGGTAATCTCTGGAACTACTGGTCCGATTGGAAAAAAAATAGCAACAATAGAAAGCTGCGTTACTCCTGATTGACATAGGCTATATTTTATGTACGCGGGCGAAGCCGCTGACGAAAGCTAGTACACTTTAAATATACAGCACCGATTAAGTGGATGCGATACGATCTGAGCTACACAAAACAGTTAATAAATTAGTAATACTAAACCTCAATCGTAATGGCATTTCTAAATTTTGGATTCTCATATTACCCTAACTTGACCAATTATATTTGATTCTCGATAGTTCGATATAACTCAACTACATTCATTCGATTTAACTAAAAGGAGGAACCGTCTAAGACGTAGGAGATAGTTTTGATTTCACGCCCAATATGTAAAGCAATTAATTAAGAATGAAATGGTCTTTACGATTTTGAGGTTGTCCTAACTTAAGGGTGACTATAAAGTAATCAACATCAAGCTTTGCTGCGCGGTGCTGTAGCTAACTATACTTTATCGTGATGATTAAACAAGATATAACATTTCGAATAGCGTAATTAGAGATACTTAGAAAGACAATAGGAGGTTCGCTCGTGACTCAATCATCATCACCCTTATAATGTTCCCAATGCTAGGACACAGGCCTCCTCCCTAGGAGAGGGAATGGGCCTTAATCCACCACGCGGGCCCAGTGCCGATTCGTGACTAAAGAGTTTAATGGAAATAACTGAAAACCGTGTATTGTTTTGTTTTTTATGTTGGGGAAATATCATCCAATGACAATTCTTGCCGTTTAACGGAGCTAGACAGTGTAAGACTTTTATTGACTAAAAACCCACCCTATTCCTTCTTTGGTTTAGTTCCGGGGCCTTGGTGTTACACTTTCACATTTACGCATGGCCTCAAGAGGCGTCAACCCTGCTGGGACAATGGCAACTTACCTGGGCCTGGTTCAACAACTTAACAATAAAAAATATATAAAAAAGTTATACATAAATTTCCCTTCTAATAATTTTACTGTCACAGATTACTTCGAGTCCCAACCTTTCTTGTGAATTTCAAACTTGATTTAATCCGTAGGTCAAATTCAGTTCTTCTATTAAAATTGATGTGATTCGAATGGACGGGCTGCCAACTCACGTAAGACCCGGCTGTCAAAATTGACCTATTTCATCAAAAACTCAATACCGCCCCTTAGTAACAAAACTTTATTTTTATTATAAAAGGGTCCCGTAGTAATAAAAATGTGATTTTCTCCCGCGTGCTTTAAGGGGCTAATGAGGGGGAAAAAATGTTATAGAAATAAAAATTTTGGATGGTCTGTGTATAGTTCGTTTTTTAATTCTAGACTACGATTTGACAACTCAGAATGTCACAATCTAGAAATATGTTCCCAATTTTGTGGAGTTTGACATTTTAAGTTGTCAAATCATAGTCTAGGATTAAAAAAAGAACTCTAGGTCTGTACTGTGGTGCCTGCAAAGAGACTAAGTTACTACCAACGAATTGGCTTGTTAGATGTTCGCAGTTTAAATTAGGTTGTAAAATTGATTAAGAAAAAATAGTATTTGTTGTTTTATTTAGTTGAAGTGCGGTTGCGAAAGCGAAATATACCCATGATAAGTGTATAGCTCATTTTACTGCTACTACAACGATCCCTGTACTGAAGCCCTACTGAACGCGTACCCCGATTAAAAAAAAAAAAATATTTTTTATTTTTTTTTATTTACACAAATCGATAGTGTTTCATTACCGAATCGACCCTCTTCTGGATTAAAACGACGAAAATTTTACGGTGTATAAGTTAGTTCGGAATTCTTAGTGTGCGAGTCATACTTTTTTATGGTAGGTAAAAATCATCCAATGACGAATCCCGCTCTTGGGCGGAGCGGGAAACAGTGTCAGACTCTTACTGACTAAACAACTTACCCCGTTCCTCCCTTGCCTTATTCCCAGAGCCATGGTGTAACGCTTTCGCACCAACCCTGTACTTGCCTAGTTTTTAATATACGAGAAATAGTATTCATAACAAACTCGACGTCTAACCACTAGACCCAAGCTAGTCATAGTATGTAAACTAAAAGTGGCACATAGTGGTGACAGATAGTGGTTTTGTTCGTAGTATACGCAGAACGTCACCAAAGCAAATGCTAAGCTACTCAGACGGTCACCGCTCCATCTTGTTAGTTCGTCTCACAGTTTGTTTGTCTATCTGATACGTGGGCTGCACTCAACTAATACAGCAATTGTCCGTGCTTTTATTGACATAAAAGTTTATAAATCATTACATATTATAAAACAAAGTCCCGCCTTCCCTATGTATGCTTAAATCTTTAAAACAATGCAACGGATTTTGATGGGGTTTTTTTGTAGTAGATAGAGTTATTCAAGAGGAAGGTTTATGTGTACAAATACAGTATCACCATTGAACCCGTGCGAAGCTGGGGCGGGTCGCTAGTAAATAATATAATACAGGGTTTTTTATGGTGGTCAAAAATTATCCTATGACAACTCCCACCCTTGGGCGAAGCGGGAGAAAGTGTCAGAATTTTATTGACTAAAAACCCACCCCATTCCTTCTTTGCCTTTGTTCCAGGACCTCGGTGTTACTGGGTCCCTACAGTTACTGACAATTCCTTGAGGCGCGCCAGAACAGTGCACCGTCGATAACTTAGGCTCGGTCCGGACGCGGTGCGAAAGTCGAGTAACTGTCGGACAACGAACTACCTATTGTTCGCCGTCCTCAAGCCCGCGCCCACAGTGGACTAGTGAACAGGGTGCGATTGAATATAAATCTGAGACTATTAACTTCGACCGCAGATTACGAAATGACAGGATATGCTGACAAAGTATTTCAAAATAGTTCATTCATTAATTCGTTCTTTTTTTTCTTTGTTTCTCTCAATGTGCGTACAGCCAAGGAGTGGAATTCCTTGTCAGAGTCTGTGTTTTCTGATGGCTACAATCCGTAAATCTTTAAGTCAAGAGTGGCCGCATCGTCGCTTTCCATCAGGTGAGATAGCGGTCTAGCGCGAACCTTTAGTCAATAAAAAAAAGTTAAACATAAAAATATAATGGCTTCCTACAAACCATTATGTGCATATAAGAGACTAGCTTTTGTCAGCGGCTTCGCCTGCGTACATAAAATATAGCCTATGTCACTCAGGAGTAAAGCAGCTTTCTATTATTGCTAAAATTTTTCCAATCGGACCAGTAGTTCCAGAGATTACCTCCTACAAACAAAAAAATAAAAAAAAACAAACTTTACCTCTTTATTATATTAGTGTAGATAATTGCGAACAGTAGATACCTAATAATGAAGGCATTATTAGGTATCTACTGTTCGCAATTCTGAAGGGATCATACATACCGAGCTAACGGAACTAGGCAGTGCTCTCGGGCGAATATTCGGTACGTATGCACAAAGCGTCGAGTGTTCGGTCGAGCGCTTATGTCTACAACACCCTTAAATCATTGTCTCGGCCGAGCAACATTTTACTGTCTTGTCTTTTTTTAATAGATAGAGTGATATAAAGAAGGTTCATATTTATAATAATAATAATAATCGTTTATTTATAATGCTTGCAGGAAACGAAATGGAGGGGAACGAAAGCGAGAGAAATTGACGAGGGATATAAGTTTTATTATTGTGGAAGTGATGGAAAAAAGAATGGTGTAGGTATAGTGCTAGATAGTAGGTTGAAAGAAAGCGTGATGGAAGTACGAAGGATTAATGATATCTATCATCTATGAACTATACATCTGTATAGTTGTGAAATTTATGTTAGAGAATGTGATGTTGAATGTAGTCAGCGTTGAATGTAGTCTCCACAATCAGGATGTGATGAAATGATGAAAGAGAAATTTTGGGAGGATTTTGATAGTGCCTTAATGACCATCCCTGTGCATGAGGAATTGATAGTTGGAGGTGATTTTAATGGACATGTGAGAAGAATGAAAGGTATTTATGAAAGAGTACATGGAGAATGGGGCTTTGGAAGGCTAAATAGTGAAGGAGAGACGCTGCTACAATCTGCAACAGCCTTTGACCTTGCAGTTGCTAATACGTGGTTTGAAGGAGGAACACCTAATCACATACAAAAGCGGTCACCACAAAACTCAAATCGATTACTTTTTAGTTAGACGCAATAACATAAAGCAGGTCAAAGATTGCAAAGTGCTGCCAGGAGAAGATCTGGTCTCACAGCACCGATTACTGGTATTAGATCCAGTAGTCAAAATAAAATCTAATAAAAGCAAAGAGCGGCCTCCTCCTAAAATAAAATGGCATATGTTAGAGAAGAATGATTTTGAGAAAAAGTTTAGAGATCGAGTGTTGGAAAAAATGATAGAGATGGGAGACATGGATGATCGAAGTATAAATGAAAGCTGGAATGAGATGGCGGAATGTATTAGGAATGCAGCGAAAGATATTTTGGGAGAGTCGAGAGGTAAAGGCACAATAGATAGGGATACATGGTGGTGGTCGATAGAAATTCAGAATGTATTGAAAGAAAAGAAAAGAAAGTTCAAAGAATGGCAGCGTATAGAAGAGGAAGACGATAGTTTGAAAGCTGAAAAAAAGAGGGAGTATGATTTGTTGAAGAAGAAAGCAAAAAAAGCCGTAGCTTTAGCGAAATTAAAGGCTCACAACAAATTTTATAACCAACTGGACAGTCCTGCAGGCCAAAAAGAGCTCTATCGCCTGACTAGAGTAAGAGAGAGAAAGGCGAAGGATGTTTGTCAGGTAAGATGTGTAAGGGATGAAGCTGGAATGGTTCTATCGAATGATGAAGAAATCAAGGAATGAGGAAAATAATTGGAGTGGAAGTTTAGAGAGTAAACCAATAAATGTTGGGTTAGTAAGAATGGTTAGTGTGGATGAAGTCAGAATAGCAGTAAATGGTATGAAGAATGGTAAAGCCATTGGTCCAGATGGAATACCAGTTGAAGTGTGGAAGTTACTGAAAGTGGATGGATGGATGTGGTTAGCTTTGTTCTTCAATAAGTTGTTGCGGGAAGAAGCCATACCTGATGAGTGGTGCAACAGCTCTTTGGTGCCCATTTTTAAAAACAAAGGTGATGTGCTTGAGTGCAATAACTATAGAGGAATAAAGCTAATGTCACATACCATGAAAGCCTGGGAAAAAGTGATTGAGAGAAGGTTGAGAGAAGAGAGTGAAATTTCACACAACCAATTCGGTTTTATGCCTGGTCGCGGCACAACGGATGTCATTTTCGCTATACGCCAGCTGTGTGAGAAATACAGAAGTGCACATAAAAACTTGCACATGGTATTCGTTGACCTCGAAAAGGCATACGACCGGGTGCCTCGTGAGGTTCTGTGGTGGGCCCTTAAGGAGAAAAGTGTGCCTGGGAAGTATGTTCAGTTGATCCGAGCGATGTACAGTCAATGCAGTACCCAAGTCCGGTCAACAGCGGGCACCACTAGCAGCTTCAATGTGGCTGTCGGCTTACATCAAGGGTCGGCTCTCAGCCCGTACCTCTTCCTGATGATAATGGACGCTCTTACGTCGGACATTCAGGAAGAGGCTCCCTGGTGTATGTTGTTTGCCGATGACATTGTGCTGGTTGCCGAGAGTGGCCTAGAGGTCCAGAATAGATTGGAGGTGTGGTGGCACAGACTGGAGAGTGTTGGCCTGAAAGTAAGTAGAACTAAAACGGAGTACTTGTTCTGCGACTTCGGCGGTCTCTCCGGTCCTGTAGCTTTAGCTCTCGCCGGAACGCCCATACTAATTTGTTCCGACTTTCGGTATCTCGGGTCGCTCGTCCAAGGCGATGGTGAGGTAGACCGAGACGTAACGCATCGGATCAACGCAGGATGGATGAAATGGCGACATGTCACGGGAACTTGTGACCCACGGATGCCCCTGAAGTTGAAGGGTAAAATTTACAAGTCCGTGATAAGACCTGTCATTCTGTATGGATCAGAATGTTGGGCAGTTAAGAAGATGGATGAAAAAAGACTGCATGTAGCGGAGATGAGAATGTTAAGATGGATGTGTGGTGTGACGCGAATGGATAAAGTAAGAAATGAGTATATTAGAGGAAGTCTGAAAGTGGCGCCAGTGACTGAAAAGTTGAAAGGTTTGTCTTGGTATGGCCATGTAAAGAGGAGAGATGAAACGCATGTTACGAAAAGAGTTTTGAATTTACACGTAGATGGATGGAGAGGAAGAGGGAGGCCGAAGAAGAGATGGATGGATTGTGTGAGAAGTGATATGAAAGAAAAGGGAGTTAGTGATAGTGTGACGGGTGACAGGACAGAGTGGAAGAAAAAAACATGTTGCGCCGACCCCAAGTAATATGGGATAAGGGTAGGATGATGATGATGAATCGTTTATTTATAAAAATGGTACATAAATACAGTAAAGTACAATAAATATTAAAAAGAACACAGTTCGATAATACATCCATAATATCAGCATTGCATCCGTGCGAAGCTGGGGCGGGTCGTTAGTACATAATAAAACTCGTAAAAGCCATTGCGGTAGAACTTTACAGAAAACAAAAGTTTAACTTTGTAAACAGATCACGAAACCATGGAAATAGATAAACCGAGGGTTTGAACAAGCCTCACTTCTAGGAGTTTAAAGTTCAATAGAAACTGAACTATAAACTTTACAAAAAAACCTCTAATGTGTACAGATCGAAAGGGACACAAAGTCAATAAAACAAGATACGGTTTCGCTTAATGTCTCACCATGAATTAATTAAGTCCGAGTAGGGTACCGTAAAGTTCTTAAAGTTAATCAATTAAGTAGCTACTTTTGTTCTAATTCATTCCATTTAAAGTTTGAATGAGCCTACGCCAATCTGTACTGCGGACCAATTGATTTACTTACCTTCTTTACCGAAACCGGCTTGTCCTAGGCTGATTATGTATGTAAATAGTAATTTTTGGTGGGAAAAATCATCTAAAGACGAATCCCGTTCTTGGGCGGTGCGGGAAACAGTATTAGACTCTTACTGAATAAACGACCCACCCCATTCCTTCTTAGCCTTTATACTGCTTCATACCGAGGTCGGACTTTCTTTTCAGCAACCGGACCGGGGCCCCAGTAGGCTTCGGCCCTGTAGTTGAGCCTCTACATTTGCTGACAACTCCTTGAGGCGCGCGGGAACAGAGCACGTTGTCGACGACTTGGCTTAGTTCGGCCTGTTATCAGACAACCGGATGACGAGCTACCCATTGCTTGCCGTCCGCTAACCCGCACCTACGGTAGCCGGAAACCGGAATCGGAAAGCTTTTTTAATGAGATCCCGTTTTTTTATATGTAGAGACAACATAAAATGGGATGTCATACATTTACTCTAGACCTGAAAATCAAATGAAAAAACTTAGGTTCAATACTGTTCAATACAGTCAAAAAAAAATTGTTAACTTTACACATACTGGGGAGAAGCTCATTGATATTTCACACCACAAAATAAACAAATAGCAGAACATTTTCTCCCGTAAAATAGAAAATCGTTGTGCAATTTTAACACTCGCGTACTGTAATCGGATAAAAATTGTTTACTTCAATTTTCACAGCACACTTTATAAACCACACGGTAATGTTACCATAATCTTTTATGACATATTCAAAGGTTTCAAGCTTTCAAAGAGGGAAAAGCTAACACAAACAGGCTTCATATGAGGTTCGCTTTGCTTTAAATGTAGCAATATGCCTCTGGCTTTCCTGTTTGCTAGACAATTTTCCTCTAAACTATATTTTATTAAAGGAACTCTCTCTCTGAATCTTGGCTCGGAGCCAGCATTGCAATAGTGAATAAAGTTATATCAATTTGCTATAAGCATGCATATTGGAACATTTATATCATGTTTTAATTCTAATTCAATTCAAAATATTTATTTCACATAGGTCTTTATGGACATTTATAAAACGTCAGAAGTTGTGTACGGTTCCAATTGCTTGATTCCTATGAGGAAGACGAAGAAGAGGATCCGAAAAAATGACGCAACACTTTGGGCTCCCGCTAAAACGACACCCAAGTGAATGACACCTGAGGTATTCCACTTTGGGCACCCGTTAATGATTTTCGCATGTGCCCAAAATGGAATACTTTTTTTATTTAAATTTTTAATCCAATTTGGGCACCTTTAAATGTAGCATATTAATATACCTTTACCTACTCCTTTGGGAGTACTGTCGTAATACTATAATGTCCTGTTAGTTAGCAAGATATAAACTGTGTGTAACATAAATGTTACGCTACAATTTCTGTGTTATGCTCGTATTCACACTGAAAATAAGGACATTACTAACTTATTACTGATAATTAAAATAATATACGAACACCTCATCCAAAGGGGCTTGGTAATATTATGATTAATTACACTCACGGCTACAAAACGTGCTAGTCTTCAAGTAAACCCTCTGGGACATTGTCATATAATAGATTAGGGTCACCGAAATTAACCAAAATATTATTTTATGTAAAAAGCCAGGCCTTTATGGCCTTATTTGTCGAAATCATCCAATGCAGTCTAGTGGGATTATTATTCGATTTCTTCTTGAAAAATATCGGTATTAGGGTTCTGTAATTTAAAGAGGAAAACGTAACACTTTTAGGATCACTGTGTCGTCTGTCTGTCTTTCAAGACCCTTTGTCTCAAGTACACGTGGAGGTATGGAGTTGAAATTTAAGCCATGAGTTAGGTCTGCGGTCCATTGAAGTTGTGTAATAATGACATTTCTAAGTTTACGGAAAAAAGATACGGCCGTTTATGTTCTAAAAAACGTATTGATATGTTTGTATCGGGTAGGAGGTTAAGAAATGATAAATCGTGTGCTTCCAATGAATGCTAGTTTAATACTGAGTGAGCGAGAACACATACACATCACTCCTCCACACTAATTTTGAAACCTGTTAACAACAAAATACTTAATATTAAATTGGTTTCATCTTATATTAACTTATTACTAACTTATTTTAACCTACTTATAATATACCGAATAATCTACATTTTTCCTGGCGCGCTGAGAACGTGCACGTGACACTTGCATAGTAGCTGAATCCTGTGCGACTGCCGAGGCTTGAATAGCCTGGCCGTCGGGCGTATTACTTAAAGACTGGCGTGCACTTTCTCGGGCCTCAGCATCAGTTACATTGCTAACAGCTTCAAAGCTGGTTGTAGCTATCGGTGCTGTAACAGTTTCCACTTCCACCGGTTCCTCTGATACTACACTCATTGCCGTGCTGACTGAATTTGATCTGTTAATTGTTTCGGGCGTTGTTGGCAATCCAGACGGAACTGGTGAAGTCGGTGGACTGGGAACAGGTGGAACCCCCGTAGGTACAGATTCATCACTAACAGTTGATCTTGTAATACTACAATTACTACCTTTCTTATCTTTACAGTGTAATAGTTGATCAAGATGTCTTACACAAGATAAACTTTGATCATCAACTAATACTTCATACATTCTCTTCCCTATCACTTTATTTATTACTCCTAATTTCCAACTTTCTTTTCGACCACTGTACCACCGGACCCATACCCTATCCCCTGCTACGAATGTTCTACATTTCTGCAATTCACTCTCCTCTAACAATGTTTTCCGTGGTTTATTTTCTTTTGGAAGTATTAAATCGAGACGCGATCTCAAATTCCTACCAAACATTAGTTTTGCGGGCGAGTGTCCTGTAGTACAGTGTTCTGTATTCCTATATTCGAATAAATATCCCATTAATTTTTCGTGTAATACATGTTGTGCAGTATTTTCATTTAATATTATTTTTAACATTTTTTTACATGTCCTCACTGAATTTTCAGCTTGACCATTGCTACATGGATGGTAAATTGGAGATGTCATGTACTTAATGCCATTATTGGAACAGAAAATATTAAATTCTTTTGAATTTATCTTAGCGTCGTTATCCGAGACTAAAGTACGGGGCAACCCGAACATGGAAAAAATTTGTTTTAATTTCCTTATTAAAGATTGGGTGGTGGTATCGTTCCGCATATAAATGCATTCTAACCATTTCGAATACGCGTCAATGACTACAAGGTATGTGTGTTGACGTGTAGATAAATAGTCGATGTGGATGCGTTCCCACGGTGCCGCTGGACTCGGCCACGGCGCGGGCGCAGCTCGTGGCGGCGCGGGCCGGACGCTCGCGCAGACATCGCATGCGCCGATCCACCGCTCAATATCTTCGTCTATACCGGGCCACCACATCCTACCACGCGCATTGCATTTCATTTTGACGATGCCTAAATGTGTGCTATGCAGTTCACGCAACATTCTTTCTCGAAGTGTCATCGGAATTACCACTTTATGACCCCGCATTAAAATTCCGTTTTCAAATTGCAAATCCGTTCGATATAAAAAGAAAGGACGAATAGACTCGCAAACAATTTTGCGCGGCCAACCAACACTTGTATACCTAATCACCGTTTGTATAGTCTGATCATTACAGGTAGCTTTCTTTATATCCATTAACAAAACAGCTGGGTCGGTCGTGTCTAAAAAATTTAATGACAAGTACGCGTCATATTCGCTATCTCCCTTGCACGCAGTATCCGACACAGGTGCACGGGAAAAATAATCGGCGACTAAGTTATGGTCACTAGATATATACTGGACTGTATAGTTATATGCAGATAGTATAATAGCGTATCTTTGCAACCGTAAAGCTGTGGTTATCGATATACCTGTTTTATTATTAAATATTGATACCAAGGGACGGTGATCGGTTTTAAGAACAAAAGGTTCGCTCCTACCGTATAGGTATTGATGAAAGTGTTTGACACCAAAAATTATTGCTGTCGCTTCTTTTTGTATCTGGCTGTGATTGCGTTCGCTTGCCGAGAGTGTCCGTGAGGCATATGCTAGCGGCCGTTCGCCGCCATCGCTGTCCCGTTGAGACAAGACTGCCCCGAGCCCGTGCGGGCCCGCGTCCACCGCTAGCACTAGCTGTGCACTCGGCTCGAAGTGCGCCAGCACGCGCTCGGAGGCGAGCTCGGCACACACGCGCCGCACCGCGCGCCGCTGGCGCGGTCCCCACTCCCACCGCGCGCCGCTGCGCAGCAACTCGTGGAGCGGGCTCATAATGCTCGACGCATTTGGAATAAAGTTTCTGTAGTAGTTGACTACACCTATGAACCTTTTTACTTCTGTGATATTTGTTGGTTCTGGCGCATTTAATATTGCTTTGACTTTATCGCGGTTCGTTCGTAATCCATTTTTATCGATAACGTACCCTAAGTATGTTACGTTGTCCTTAAAAAACTCGCATTTGTCCTTTTGAAGGCGCAAACCTGCCTCATTTAATCTGCTTAGAACCTGTGCTAACCTCGTCATATGAAGTGCTTTTGTTGGTGCTGTCAAACAAATATCGTCTAACCAAATACTGACTCCTTCGATACCACACAATAAGACTTCCATTGCCTTTTGGAACACAGCAGGAGCATTTGCAAGACCGTAAACTAGGCGTGTGTATTTGAATAATCCTTTGGGCGTATTAATGGTAGTCAACTCCTGGGAATCTTCAGAGAGACAAAATTGATTATATGCGTTTTTTAAATCTATTTTTGAATAATGTTCTCCTCCACCAAGTTTAGCAAACACTTCTTCAATCCTAGGTAACGGGTACTTATCTATTATAAGGTCCTTATTTAGAGTTACTGAAAAATCACCAGCTATCTTAACTGTGTTATTATCCTTTAGGACAGGTACTATCGGTGTTGCATAACGTGAACTACTAACCGGAACTAGTATACCCAAACTGACTAATCTATTTAGCTCTGATTCCACCTTGTCCTTTAAAGCAAACGCTATTGGTCGGGCCTTAAAGAATTTGGGTACTGAATTTTCCTTTAATTGCAATTGGACTTTAAACTTATTAAAACAACCAAGTTCATCTTTCCATAAATCCGGAAACTGTTCCAATAATGCATTTACATCATCATCTTGGCTTATTTTATAAACATTTGTTAAAATTAAACCGAAGGCGGACATGAAATCGCGCCCAAGTAGGGGAGGGCCATTCGAGTCTACTACATATATCTTAATTTTCTTCTTTTGGCCTTCATATTCAACTACAGGATGGAAGAATCCCAACGGCGAAATTTTATGTCCGTTATATAAACACATTTTGATTTTACAGTCAATTAACTTGTTGAGTGCAAACAATTCTAAGTACATTCTCTTTGATATGATCGAAACTCCAGACCCGGAATCTAACTCCATAGTCACATTTGTGTTAGCCACTTTAATATTTAAACTCAACGGTTTATCTGTTACGTACCTTATATTGAAATTATGACACTCCTTACAGCTGCTATCTGTTTCAGTCTCACTATTGTCACTTCCGATATTATTGACGCGAACACGGCCGGCATTGTTCTTTTTATTACACACCTTTTTTAAATGTCCCACTTTTCCACATTTTTGACACTTATAGTTTTTGTAGCGACACTTGTCCCTGTCGTGACCTTTTAAACCGCATACCGAACAACGGAAAACTACACAGCACTGATCAGAATCATTCTTCGTCGTCGAGAAGCGCCCTGCATCTCGCGAGACCGTATGAGCCCCGCCAGCGCCCCTGCCACCTGACCCGCTGCCGTCTCTCGATCGCCTGCATTCACGTTCGCTTATTTTGTACACGACTTCTTCTTTTATTGCTGTGACTTCTGAGGACATCACGTTCCTGGCCTCTCTTGCACATTCTGCTCGCTCAGCTATTTCGAGAGCTCTCGAAAACCCCAACGTGGAAGCATCCTGCTCAAACAGCTTGTCACGTTCAGGTCCCGCTCCCAAACCAAGGACAAAACGGTCCGTCAGGTTTGTGTCTAAAGCCGCTCCAAAGTTACAGTAGCTCGCCAATCCTCGCAGTCGTGCAGCCCAATCGCCCAACGACTCGCCTGAGCTCCTCTTCGCTCCGTAAAATTTGGCCTTGTCCGAAAATGAACATTGCTTCTGTTTAAAATGAGTATCCAGCAATTCCACCAGCTTCTTGTAGTCCAGAACCTCCAACTCGACAGGATATGCCAGGTTACGTAACAATCGATATGAGTCATCAGAAAGATTTGTTAGTAAAACTGCACTTTGTTTTCGTCCTTCACATCGTTGACCTTCAAAAATTGGTTCAACCGTCCTTTATAAATGGACCACTCGCATGATTTGTAATCAAACGTTGATAAATTCCCCAAAAACGACTTCGCCATTTTTTTTTCTTCTTAGTGAGGGCATATCCCATCCTCGTCGCCAATGATATGTTTGTATCGGGTAGGAGGTTAAGAAATGATAAATCGTGTGCTTCCAATGAATGCTAGTTTAATACTGAGTGAGCGAGAACACATACACATCACGTATACAAGGTGTCATTGACATGTTAACGCAAACGAATACCATGGATCCAGTACATGATTCTGGACCCCCCAGTGGTGGAATTTTACGTCGGTTTTTTTTCAAATTTTTGAAAAAAAAGTTTTGTTTTTTTATTTTTTACCTGTATAAAATCGTTATTCTAACCAATCCCAATGATATTTTTAGAAAAAAAAAGAAAAAAAATTTTTTTTACAAAAAAAAAATTATAAAAAAATCATCGAGGCAAATGAAATCGTTATTCTAATCAAACCCGATGACATTTTTAATTTGGAATGTAATGCACTAATTTTTTTCGCAAAAAATGTTAAATTGACGTTTTTATACAGTATAATTAAAAAAACGTTAAAAATACATTAAAAAAAATAAGAAAAAACCGACAAAAAATTCCATCACTGGGGGGTCTAGAATCATGTACTGGATCTATGGTATTCGTTTGCGTTAACATGTCAATGACACCCTGTATTTCGACACTCTTAAAAAGGAATCAAAATTGTAACGGGCACTTCTCGTTGACCTCGACCTCTGAAATTTGGCAAGATTATATAGCGTCATAAAAAAATATATATTTTTCCGTTTCGGAAAAATCTTCGAGAATTCATTATTCACATAAATTGATTTCATACAGAACTCTGATTTAAAAATTAAAGTTCCATTACCAACTTTTCCATTAGTTTCGATTTTCAGATTTTGCTAATGACTTTTGAAAATCTGCAATTTTAATAAAACTTTGTTTTGTTGTGATGTCAAAAGAGTAAAATTGGTTCGTTGATTGTTTAAAAACTATCTTTTGAAAACTTCGATAGAATTTTTAATGTAATTTCACTCTTTTAAAATTTTTAACAAGTTTTTGTAAATTTTTCTGTTTTTTAGTATGAATTATTGAGGGTTAATGTTCAACAGCTATCTTCACGGACAGTGAAAGTCCTAAAAAAGCCATTATTTTTAAATAATGCGTTTTTAGGACTTTTTGTTCTTTTGTTTAGAGGAACATTTATTTCAGACTTTAAAACTTCTAGCTAATCCTCATTTACATTGAAAAATCTAAGTAATTTTATCTTAGCCAACAGATATAATATATCTAAAATACTTAAAAGCTTGCCATAATCAATATCAATAATATTGTCTAAAAATACTACTACTTGGGAAACAAAAAATCAGGTAGGGTCAGTTTGGCTCCGATTTTTTTTTTCTTTGTCTTTATGTGTATAGGTTTTTTGTGATAAGTAAAAATAATCTAATAACGACTCCCGCCCTTAGGCGGAGCGGGAAACACTGTCAGACTCTTACTGACTAAACAACCTACCCTGGTTCTACGTCACCATATAAACCAAGGCTGGAGCCTTCCTTTTAGACACGAACCCTTGGCACCAGTTGGCTTTGCCCCTTCTGCAATAGGTAGACGCGAGCCCATAAAAGAAAAAGCAAGTGTTAGACAGCAGTACATTTCAGTAGTATTTACGAGTTTGTGACGTTATAAAAGTCACAAACTCGTTGGTGGTTAAAACTAAATTCTTAAACAGTTATATTGTTACCACAAATGATTTAAGGTAGATTATTAACTCCTTCTTAATTTTGACAATAAATTATAAACAAAATCGACTTGTAAAGCAAATAATTCATTTTCACCACTGTAATCTTTAAAAGTAACTTTAGTGAATTCAAAAAGTACTTATTTTCAGCGAGAGAAATCAACCAAGAAGATACCGGAAAACTTGCTCAACTCCGTTAATATTTTAGGCAAACAAAATACTCGAGAACTTACTCAATATCTCAATTCACCGCTCCCAATGCGTCTCTATAAATTATCCATTACCATCTAATGCTTTCAAAATCCGTTTAGAAATCTTTTTTCCCACAGGCGTTATATTTAAGGGTAGGTCTTGAGTGAGTACGCGGTGTACAAATCGGGCTTGGGCGCGGACGCGGTAGCGGGCGTGGTGTGAAAAAAATATGTTTGCAAACAGAACCTCACTATAGGGAGCGTGCAGGAACTATAAAGGACAGCACAACGCCGACACAAGAGACACGATGTGGAAAAAAAGGAAAACTTCTTAGCTGTCACCGTGTTCGTAAATAAGATATTGTAAGGAGTGACAAGAAGACGTCATCACCTACCCTGCGGCTGCCTATATAAGGACAGCGCTTTATTGAACGACCCCTTTTTGCTTGCCGGCTCTCCGAGTGTATGGACGTCTCGAACGAAATTGTATCAGTGTTGATTGGTGTCAAGGTCACGTAAGCCATTTTGCTGGTCATTCTTTTGTTTTTCTTATTTTTTTAAGTTTGCGGTGTTTGTGTTAAGATGTTAAGATTACATGTTAATTAAAATTATAAATAAACGAATTGTTTAGCAGTATTTACTTTTTTTTAATAAAATTCCACTTCTGTTCCTAAAAATATTATTTGTAATATTATGTTAAAGATAATAAAATATGGGTTCTTGTCGATCCACAACGATCGACGGCATGGCCAAAACATGATCAAAAGCCAAACTCCTTCGAGTCCAAACATGTTATAGAAGTAGAAGAGCAAACAGATAAAGAAAATCAAAATTACCGCACAGAAAAAAATATCCTACATAAATATGGTATTAAAATAACAGTAAAGTTTTAATTAATTAATATATAATAATGTATCATAATATATAATGAAGTAGCCTTAAAACCAAATATATATGTAGATACATAAATTAAAAAAAAACTTTAATGAACTAACTAAAAGTACCTAATCTATTCATCATCAGCCTTTTTAATGTTACCACTGCAGGGACACAGGCCTCCTCTCTCTAGGAGAGGAAATGGGCCATGATACACCACGCGGGCCCAGTGCGGATTGGTGGATGTCACATGTCTTCGAATTTTTGGTTCTAGGACATGCCGGTTTCCTCACGATGTTTACCTTCACCGTTTTGAGAGCAGTGGTGATGAACAAATTACACACAGTAATGTGCCTGGCTGGGTTTGAACCCGTGACCTACAGCTTGTAAGTCGGGACCTTTACAATGCGGCCACCACTGCTCTAATCTAATCCTAATCTATTAATATTTATATATTTTTGATGGAATCCCGTCCGCGACTGGGGCGTGAAGGCTGATGCCTCACGCGTGCGGCCTCTTCCTTTGTTAGCATTACTGCCTCGCAGAAGGAGGCGACCGCCTGCCACTCTTCTTCAATCCTGACCACGGCCTGTATCAAGACCCAGCGCGATAGATCACTACCGCCGATGGCCCCCACGAAGACACGGCGTTACTGTGCCCTTCATGTTTAATACTTAGAACCCGCTATAGTATCCTCGCAAGCTCCTTACCTTGTCCACGGCTTAAGGCGTTCGTATATCGGTTCCATTACTTATTGCCGTGTCGATTTACAAGGCATTAAAGTGCCATCAATATGTGAAAGGTATTGATAATTCCTACGACGTTAAATCTCTTCTTATATTGTACCTTCTATTTATATTTTATACCTTTTTATATTTTACTCGTTCTCTTTTCACAATCACACATACGTGTACATACTATGATGTTGAACACAAGCACCATGGTCTATTGCGAGTTGGACTCATGCATTAATGGTCCCGTGAAAATGATTCAATTCCCGAATCGACTCTCGGCGATTTTTACGAATAGCAAAATGAGGGTTTTTTTTTTCATGATTTACTACCCTAACGGGTAATAGACGACGACTAATCTCATCGGCCACAAGCCCACGCGGCGAGGAGATCTACCCTTTTTAATTCCTATCAAAAAGTTAATATAACAGCAAATTAACTAGAACACAACTTCAAGCTGCTAGTTTCTAGATAGTTAATAACCTAGTACCTACTGGTACTAAGTCAAGCAGTAGCCTTTTAAATCGTGATTAAAATTCCAGTTAAAATTATGTAAAATTTAAGGAAACAATTCAAAACAAACGTTAAAGGAAGCCGTCTAAATACCAGACTCATTTTATGTTAATAGTTTAAATTCTAAATAATACCTCATCGCTGAAAACTCTTTGAGTAAACCCTATAGACAATTTATGACAGAACTCTAAGCTGTGTCAAGTCTCGTATTTTGAATATTATGTCCTTTCTAAATACCTTATAATATCACGTAAATCATGAACTAGATAAATAGTTTGTGATTTACGTGATAATTTTGTGACCAACCGTTTTAATAAGTATTACCAGCCTACCTGTAAATCATTTTCGTGCGGAGTGGAAAATACAGAGGTAATTAAGGTAAGCGACTTATAAAATTGCAAGTATTTTATTATTTCCTTTTAAAGCATTAAAATTGTGCTTGTTTATTATTTTTGTTTAAATAACAAGCTTAAATATTGGGTATTATTTTTACAAGCTTTTATTTACTTTCACCTGTCCCGTTGTCTGTCGTTCTGTAATCAAATCTTGCAACTTAAATTTGATCCACTTCCCGGTTTCCGATTGAGCTAAAATTTTGCATGCCGGTGTAAATCGCATGACAATGCAATATTATGATGACATGGTGCTGATCTGATGATGGAATTGCGAGGTAGCCATAGGAACTCTGTAATTAAACGGCACAACCACGTCGAGTTTGGACTCGTGTGAATCGTCTTGACGAGTTTTAATTATATAATTATAGACCGCTGCTATAAAAGCTTGTTATGAAAAAAAAATGGTTGCCTGTAAAGTCGGTTTTACGGGCGAAGATTTTACGTGACAACGTCTTGAGACACAAGCATGCGCCGATTCAATGCGCCTAATTCTCTAGTGCTGCGCGCGCGGCAGACCGATCATAGTTGAGTGGGAGAGAGACGCAAGGCATTCGGCGGGCCTCTCTCTCGTTCGGTGACTCATCGTAACGTTACCGAGCGTTACACTTTTTCATAAGTGACTCCCAGCCGCAACCTAATTTAAGACGTTGTCACGTCAAAAAATATTTTCATTAAAAACTTGTTTATTATTATTTTACATAGTTCGCGTTAACCACTATTTCACCTGATGGTACAATACGGTCATCGGATCTTGGCGAGTCTGAATTTAGGCTCTACGAATTTTAGCGCTTGGCCACCACTGCTCTTAATTGTAGCTCAACAATATTATTAAAAAACCATTACTACTGATTCATTGGGCGTTCTTTCGATGGATTTCCGGTACATACATTAATGCATGAGTAACAAGCCAATATATTCACACAGCTCATCGGATTCACGGATCCGGAAATACATCATAACTCGCGCCCAAAAGTCGGATACAGTCACAAATTAGCATCGAATCCTTTGTTAATTGATAAATTGTCTTTTTGTAGGGTTCCGTAACTAAAAAGGAAAAAGAACCCATTACTATGCTGTTCGTCACTCTGAAGTCCTGACTTATCTGTTTGTCTGTCTGTGTTCTTCGTGATGACCTAGCACCCTGAAATTTGACATAAAACAAGGTCACACAAATTTAGGAATAGATCTGAAAATTATGTAGAAAAATACCTTTTTGCAATTCGAAAGAAAATTATATTATATGTTAGTTTGTACAGAACCCTCCGTATGCGAATCCGATTCGCACTTGCCCAATTTTTGAGGGTTCCGTAGTCAACAAGGAAACCTTATAGTTTCGCCAAGTCTGTCTGTCTGTCTGTCCATCCGCGGATAATTTCAGCGACTGTTAGCACTAGAAAGCTGAAATTTGCTATCAAAATGTACGTTTGAATAAAGTGGGAACTAGATTAGACCGGCGTACATATGTTCCATGCCTAATTTTCACGTAAAATTGCAAATCTATTTTAGCTCTATATATCTTGCCGTATTTTATACGGCATGGTGACCGACGCGCCCAAATCGGTGTACATGACCAACGCGTGTCCAATGTAGTTATTGTATTAATTTGTTTCAGAAGGCAACAGATATGAACTCCATAATCGTGGTCAATGGACCCTATCACCAGATCTATCACAGTAATTGTAAAGTTTTCGCACAAAATTATGAAAGCAGTTATAAAAGCATTAATTGAGGCGTACATGTTAATTGCAGTTTACTCTATGCTTGGCACCAGCTGCTGCTTAGTAGCAATTTTGATTATAAGGTAATTTATATTTCTTTTCTTTTTTTTTTAAATTAAGAATAACAGAAGAAAGTTATGACAATAGCAGGGTCAAAACCTACAGGGGCCATGAGTTCGCTTCTAAAAAGATAAGCCCGGCTTTGGTATATAAGCCAACGAAAGAACTAGGATTGGGTTTTAGTTCGTAAAAGTTTGACACTTAAACGGCGGACTACCTTATTATTATTACTAGGCCATACTGTCGCAATGCTAGGCCTTTGCCTTCCTCCATTCTTTCCAGTGTTCCCGGTATTGAGCCACCTTATAAAAAAATACAAATATAAAGTACACGCGAACCGCCCCAGTTTCACACGAGCGATTATGTAGTGATTTTTTGCTTTCTTGCGGGTAAAATCACTGGCAAAAATTAGAATGGGCAGATTTTTATTCAAGTAATATTTGAAATAAGTCACAGGAGTGAAAACATAGGCAAAAGCGAGTCTTTAATAATATTGTTTGATAGAATAAGCCCTTCATAACTAGGTTAATGTAGAATTACAAATACAAGTGTTGTTTCGACTTATTTCTAACAAATTATACTTATAGACTCAGTCTGTTTTGTTCCTTCAAAATCTTTTATGTAATAACCTCGTTCCAATTTTGCTTGATATTTACTTATTTAACTTTATGAAGATACTAACTTTTGCTAGCGGCTGCGTTCGCGTGAAAGTAAAACATTATCCCAAAGGAAAACAATCGCGGGATAAAAGTTTACTTTTTTGCTTATCCGAGGTATGGTTGGCTATGCTAAATTTCAACCAAATTTGCCTAATAGAGAAAATGTTTTTTTTTTATGGTTGGAGTGGGGAATTCTCATGAACGCCCAAAATGAAAACATGAGATGAGCGCCTTCCAATCAGTCGCAACGTGCTGCCGTTGCGCGGTTATTTGCGGTTAATTTGAAAGGGTGCCTGCAAATACAACCACACTCGATTTTTGTGTGGCTTTTATTAATTTCTGAGAAAAGGAGAGGAATGGAATTTACTTAATTACAAGTCACTTAATTTATATTGCAATCTATTTAAATTATCTGTTATTTATTTATTGTGCACATCTAACACAGTGTTGTCTTTTTTAACCCAAAGTTTGACTGGTAGAGAATGCCTTGTAGCATTAAGTCTGCCTATGTACATGTATACCACTATTCTACATGAAGTAAAAATAAATAAATAAAATTTCTAATATTTTTTTTTGCATTATGCAGTCAGTGTTAATTTAACTGTCATTTAATAGAATTAAAAGGTTGTGGTAGTGGTTTTTATTGATGAATAGGTGTGAGTACAAATTCGGTTGGATGTAACCCTGGCGTTTTCAGTTGTCAACTTAAGCGTAAAGGAATAACATACACAGACAAACGTTTAAACATTCATATGTATAATAATAAAATAAAAATATATAAACACTCTATATTACAATAAATTACTTGTCAGGATTCTCAGCGCTGGAGATTTCTTCACAGAAATAATATTTGCCTAATATTATGCTTTGAACGCGTGAATTTTGTTTTCGTCATGTTTTCATATATGTTTTTTCGCTGTGTTCAATCCTTTAGAATGTATTTGTAGATACATTTATTTTTATATTATTTGTACAGAAATAATATAAAAATAAATGGTTATATAGTAAAGGCATATTCATCTTCAGGCTTTGCATTAAAGATGTTGAAATTCTTTTTTAACTTCGAAGCCGGGTTACAGCAATAAACTTATGTATTTTTCAAAATTGGTTATTAACAAAACTTATCTCGATCATTTTAAACTAGTTGAGGTTAAAAGTAGGTAATATTAAGATTTTCAGTGCAGCAAATCAGAATGAAATGACTCCATGACAATTGGTTTTTTCTGTACTAAATTTGACATGGTAGACACTTTTTAGGTTCAGAGAACAATAAAATAGTTATGAGTATTAAGAGCCCCCAAACCAAGATAGATTATGTTATTACATATCTTTTTCCAGGTTTTTGGGAAAATCAAGATATCTTGTAGATATTATCTAGGTTTGTATTTAAATCCAAATCGTAAGACTAAACCAGAAGACTACGTTTTAAAAAGCAGCTTTTAAATCGCGATATTTTTTTAAAGATTAGAACTATTGTAATTATATTTTGAGAGTGAGTAATAAAATTACCGAATGCTAAGAGCGTGGAAGCGTTGTCTCTCTTCTTTCTCTTTGCCTTTTCTTCAAACATTGCATTAAAAGAAACAATAAGTTTTTATACTCGAATCGGGAAAGGCACTCTTATGGGCTTATTTTTGTATTATATTATTTACCTCCGAAGTATCCTATATTAAAAAGATTATTGTATATCAGAGTTACCATTAAATATTCCATTCATGCATAATATGGTTTCAGCAATTACAGAGGCCTTGTTTTCATTAAGTACGTGATCCTATTATAATAAAAATATAAACAATTCGAGGAAATTGTTCGGTGAACATGGGGCACGTTTTTATGAAATGAGTAAGATTTACTTGTCACTCGTAAACCTCCTGTATGTTTAGCTAAAAGGTCAGTCCTTTGTAGTTTCATGTACTTGAGTTTTCTGATTATACAACCTATACTTTTTAACTTACTTTACTTTAAATTTTAATTTTACTCTACTTTTAATTATACTACCTTGAATTACTGTTCGGACTAAGCGTTTCACTTCGTCTGCAGGTGCCTTCCCTTCCAATTATAAAGTGCAATGCCGTAAAATCTCTTACTTCCACAGTTATAACCCTTTCTTTTGTTTCATAAAATAAACACAATGTCTGATTTATTTAAAATACTGCAACATACATAAAATCAGTAACATCGAAACCAAGAAACATATATTAGACCACAGTTTTAATAACACACTACATCAGTAACACATGCTACTAACAGATAGGGGTGTTGCACAAAAACACTAATTTAAAAAATTCGTATAACAGTACTAAATTATTAACTACTAATTATTAACACGAGTGAAATTGCAGCCCAAGCTGCGATTTCACTCGTGTTTTTATGTCACAAGATAACATACTACTGGGATTACAAGTAGCGTTACACCTATTCCAGGACTTCCAGGACATTTTTTTTATGACAGGCAAATCCCTTGGGCGGAGCAGGAAAGTGTCAGACTCTTATTGACTAAACAACCTACTCTATTCCTAAGTTGCCATATATACCAGGGCCAGAGCCATCGTTTCATACGCGAACCCTTGGTCCCAGTTGGCTTCGACAGTTATGGTTTTTAGGGTTCTGTAGTCAAAAAGGAACCCTGATAGTTTCGCCATGTCTGTCTGTCTGTCTGTCTGTCCATCCGCGGATAATCTCAGCGACCGTTAGCACTAGAAAGCTGAAATTTGGTAACAATATGTATATCAACCATGCCGACAAAGTGCACAAACAAAAAGTGGTAAAAAATGTTTTATTAGGGTACCTCCCCTACACGTAAAGTGGAAAGTGTTTTTTTTTTTCATTTCTACCATAACATTTGATATATTGTTGGATAGGTATTTAAAAATGATTAAGGGTCCCGTAAAATAATTTTTTGATAATATAAATATTTTCGGAAATAACCGCTCCGAAAGTAAAAAATGAGGCGTCCCCCCCTCTAACTTTTGAACCATGAGTTTAAAAAATATGAAGAAATTTTCAAAAGTAGAACTTTAAGTAAACTTTCTAGGAAAATTATTTTGAACTTAATAGGATGAACAGTTTTTGAAAAATTAAAAATAAACGTTCTGAACTATTTTTCTACTTTAACCGTACATGCAAGCATTTTTTTTTACTTTTCTATATATTTCATTATCCTGAGCGTATCTTCTTTCAAATAAAAATACAAAAAGAAAAAAATCGGTTCACGCAATCCAAAATTACCACCGGGTACAGCGCCATCTCTCGGGAAATTAGGTTACTAATTTTTACATGGGCTACTGGGTTCTGTTGGAAATTTGTGGCGGACGGGAAACTACGGAACCCTACATTGAGCGCTGCCCGACACGCTGGTGGCCGATTTTTTTTGTAACATTTCATTCTGTCAATTTTCATTCTGTCAATAACAACTACTTCGAAAGTATTGCAACAGCACTAAATAAATACATCAGGTTGAACAAATAAGGTGGTCAATGATTACTGAAGATATTACTGGCACAGTAAAGGTGCCTTCAAATTACCTGCAAAGTGTCATATCATAATTATGGTAGTCAGCTCGACTGGGGAATAACAAAGCAGCACGGCTTTTTGCTGAAAATTGTAGGCGCCCTTAAATAAAATTCAATAAAATAGTAATAACAAGGCCCGTGTGGAAGCACCTTTAGAACAACGAAATAATAATTTTACCCGTACTCATTAGTCTCATACAAATGGCTCCACGCCGCGTAGGCGTCGTAGCGTGGTGTTGTAGCGTTGCGTAGCACAATGCTACGTCACCCGTAGCGAACATTTCCTAAAGTAATTTCGAAATGTTTGTGTGATTTCGTGTAAATTAATGGTTTTTGTTTTGCTACTATAATGACTTACGGTTTAAACACAGAGTTTTAAATTGGTTTTAATTTATTATCGTGAGGTGGAGGTAAGCTTCACACCCCAGCCCCTCACTGGAGTCGCCCTGGGGGTCTAGCTAGAGACCTCTCGCGCTGGGCCTTGGTTCAGGCCATGGTCCGCAGCGAAGAGGAATGGCAGGCGGTCACCTCCTTCTGCGAAGCAGTAATGCTCGTAAAGGAGGAGGCCGACCGCATAAGGCAAAGGCAACAGCGCCCTCGCCGTAACCGTCGCCGCCGCGACCCTGCCGATATCCGGCCACCGTAGACACTGGCTCGCGGACGGTGAGCAATGGGTAGCTCGCCGTCCGGTCGTCTGTACTACACTAGTTGTAGCTTTGGCAAAGATGGGCAACTTTGGCTCTGCGTTATAAAGAACTTTAGCTCAAATTTATTCACAAATTGGAACATGAGTAACTGTGTGAGCAAGTCGACGTAATAAGGTTACCATTTTAATTAAGCCAAAAGACGTGCACTGTTGGATATAGACCCCAAGTGTGGCTATAATGACCGGTACAGTAGTAATACATAGTCTCGCATACATAGGATTCCCGTGACTTGCACTAAGTCGTTGGTTTACCTCGTAGGAGGCCATTCAACGCAACGTTCGAGTATGTGTCCCCACGCTAGAACCTTTCGTCCCTAACTATCATCCATTCTGCGATCAAAGGGCCCTACCAAACCTTCACAACGTTAGCTCTTCTCCTTGTAGGAAGCCTTCCAATGGACGCCACTCCAGAATCTTTCGGCTCCATCTACTGTCCGTTCTGCAATCAATGGGCCCTACCAACCGCCACTAAAATTCATCATCATCATCATCATCATCATCCTGCCCTTATCCCATATTGCTTGGGGTTGGCGCAACATATTTCTTTCTTTCACTCTGTCCTGTCACCCGTCACACTATCACTAACTCCCTTTTCTTCCTGTTCTTTCTTTTTCCCTTTTTTTTTTCTTTCTTCTTTTTTTGTTGTCCTCACATAATCCGAGCCTTTCGATCTTTTTCGGCTTCTCGGCCACTTGTGGCCCACGGAACCGCCACTAAAATTATCTTTTAAATAATAGATGATATTCTCTGTTCCCCAGGTATGGAGTTTGTAAGGATGAACATTGTTTTTCTGAAACCCCAGCTAGCAGACTAATGGCTTTAGCTGGTCTAACCATAGCGTTATATGCAGGTTTACACGTGATATCAAAACTCTTTTGAACATAGTTATTAATCTTATATTCTACTTGTTTCAGTAACACTGGTTTTCTGTTTAAGTATTATAATAAAAATGATTATTCAAATGTGTAGTGTTTTATTTATTATTTTACAAGCGACCCATCCCAGCTTCGTACGGGTACTGATATTGAATATATTATGCATTTATTATGCACATAAACCTTCCTCTTGAATCACCCTATCTATTAAAAAACCGCATCAAAATCCGTTGCGTTCTTTTAAAGATTTAAGCATACATAGGAAACTGTAACTTTGTTTTATACTATGTAAAGATAAAGACTAGCCGGGATACATGTCTCACTAGCTCTGACAAATGGTCCTATTCCAGACTAATATCTGTGTAAATACTCTTGTTTTTGGTAAGGAAATTGTGGAAATATGAATATATTTGTATGACATTGGGAAATGTTTTGATAGTTTGAACTGCTTGTTTGAAGTCAGTGACTGACATCGAGTAATTAGTGATTTAATGTTCGCAGTTTCACCCACCTCCAGGGTTTTTGCTCCTCCTGTTGGTTACAGCGTGATGTTATATTAATGTACGCCTATAACTTGTCTTGCTCAATTAGTAATCTTTTTAGTATCTAAATCACAACAAAAAAATATTTTACATAATTTATATGTCTAAACCTTTATTTTTTTTTCACAATTTTGAGTATAATCAATCTTTCCGAGTTTTTCTTTTCCGAGTGAGCGCTACATGGCTGTTTACCAAGATTTTAGGTTTGTTCATTTAAATGTTAAGTCCCAATCTTTCAGAAGCTCTACTGATATGTTTTGATACGTACTTGCCATTGACTTTAATGCCCTCTTCAGTCCAGAAACTTGAGACATCCTCCGGTGAAAAGGCCGTGAAAAGGTGAAATTTTAAGATCTGCAAAAATCTTTATATAATATAATTCGGCCTAGTTTTGCATTTTCTATTAGTGAACGCAACATCAAAGTCTGTTCGGCAGTTTAAGAGAAGTCAGTGGATAAACAGACAAACACGAAAAGCTACTTTGTTTTAGATTATGTTAAGATTCTATTATAAAAGAAATACGGTAAGTATTTATAATGAAATCATTTATATAATTAATAATATAATTCTATCCAAATTTTAATAAAAACATAACATTCGTAAAGGCTTTTTACTTATAAGGGCTTATTGTAATCTGATTTCGATAAAGTACCAGCTTACATGCCCACGCAGAGAAGATATACCGATACCTCGATATCTTATTATATCTCAAAACGTTGAGGAAAACGTAATTTGATTTTACAAATCAAAGTCAATAAACTTTGACAAATGAAATTACGACTTTATTAGATTTCAAGAAAATAAGATTATTTGGAAGTATTTTCGCATAAATGATTAGGTAAATGAAATGACAATATGGTATAAACCAGCTTCCCTAATCAGATGATTGGAAAACTCTGAAGCGAAATTCGTTAATCAGTTCCCAGAATCAAGAAGGCAATGAAATCAACAATTTTGTTAAAATAATAAGATTTCGTACATAAAATATATTGGTACTTACCTTATCCAATATTATTAAGTAAGTAGATAAAAATAAATTTATATCATCATCATCAGCCTAGCGTAAGTCCCGGTTGCTACCTTGACTTTCACCTCGGTGCCCGGGGTCCGCTTTCCTGACTAGTCGTCTCCACTTCGCTCGGTCTTTTGCGTCCTCTGCCTTAAGCCCATTAGCACGCATATCGTCCCTTACGACGTCGATCCAACGCCTCTTAGGCCTACCTCGTTTTCCGGGTCCCGGCGGAGGCGGCATGGCGAGGCATCCGTTACCCACGTAGTCTGCCGGTTTTCGTAAAACGTGGCCATACCAGCGTAAGCGACCCTCCTGCAGTTTATCTGCTATGTCACGGACCTGAAGGCTGCCCCGGATGCGGGAGTTCTTAATGCGGTCTTTCCGCGAAACTCCAGACATCCAGCGCAGCATATTCATTTCCGTGACACGCAGGCTTTGCTTATGTCGTTCAAGTACAGGCCACGCTTCACTGCCATACAAAAGGACAGGCCTAATGATGGTCTTATAGACCTGTCCTTTGAGCCTAACCGGCATTTTGGGGTCACAGATAACCCCCGCCACCTCACGCCATTTCGCCCAGGCCGCCGAGATACGTGACTCGACGTCGCAATCGACGTCCCCGGACTCGTGGAGCACCGATCCCAAGTACCTGACCTGTTCCGTGCGCTCAACTGTGTCTTCGCCAATGCGAACAGGAGCAGCGTTAATTGTGTTACAGGTCAAGTACTCGGTCTTCGCCGCATTAATTTTCAGACCGCCTTTTTCCAGCGATTCCTTCCACGCTGCCACACGTCGAACCAGGCGCCCACTGTCCGAGTCCGCCAGCGCGATGTCGTCTGCATACATGAGCAGCCATGGCGGCTGCTCATGTAAGTCCCTGATGGTGGAGGACAGCACGTCCAGCACCACGCTGAACAGAAACGGACTAAGGACAGAGCCCTGGTGAACTCCGACGGTGATGGGGAAGGGTTTCGTATCGCCAACAGCGGTCCGAACCACAGAACCGGAGGTATTTAGGTAAGGTATTTTTTTTTAAGCCTCATAAAAATAAATTTATATGAGGCTTAAAAAAAAATACCTTTTCAATGTGGATTGCGTTTGTACAGAAGTGAGGACCCTCGCCCACGATGACTGTTTGTAGCAATGCTATAGCATCATCGTAATCAGCCTTTTAAATGTTCCCACTGCTAGGACACAGACCTTCCCTCTAGGAGAAGGTATAGGCCATACTCCACCACGCGAGCCTTTGAAATATTGGTTCTATGTACATGCCGGTTTCCTCACGATGTTTTCCTTCACCGTATTGAGAGCAGTGGTGATGAAATAAATTACACAAAGTAATGTGCCTGACTGGGTTTGAACCCGCGACCTACAACTCGTAAGACGGGGTCGTTACCACTCAGCCACCACTGCTCCGCAAATGCTATATCGTATTTCCGAATATAAAGCAAAAGTTAGATAACCATTTCTTATTCAAGAATTCAGACAGGAATTAAAGAAAAAAATATAAAATTAGCTCACAAACTTTTAATTTCGAATCAGTGAACCTCGAAGGAATTGTACAATACGACCCCTGAAACTGAAATCAAAAATGTACGTTTCGAAAAGAAACTTTTGAACGACCTAAATTAGTTATACAAAGAAGGGACAAACGCCCATTATTTATTTAAATATTAGTTTATAACCATAACGGAAATAAGGAACTTCTGATAAAGTGCGACAAAGACTAGCAGAAACTTTATAACGTAAGTACAGAAATGTAGGTGTACAGCTTTACATACTCGCATTACCTAGTAGCTACTCTAAGCATATTTAGGTACAGTCACAAGTAGTGTGCAGTGCGGGCTTGTGGATGGTGAGCAATGGGTAGCTCGCCGTTCAATCGTCTGGTCACCGTCCGAACCAAGCTCAGTCGTCGACGGCGCGCACTGTTCCCGCGCGCCTGAAGGAGTTGTTAGCAAACCGTATGGATCTTGCAGAAGGGTCGAAGTCAACTGGGGCCAAGGGTTCGTGTCTGAAAGGAAGGCTCTAGCCCTTGTATGTATGGCGACATAGGAACAGGGTAGGTTGTATAGTTAGTAAGAGACTGACACTGTCTCCCGCTTCGCCCAAGGGCCGAATTCGTCATCATCATCATCATCATCATCAATTCAGCCGAAAGACGTCCACTGCTGGACATAGGCCTCCCCCAAACGTCGCCACAACGACCGGTCCCGTGCGTCTCGCATCCATCGAATTCCAGCAACCTTGACCAGGTCGTCGGTCCACCTTGTGGGAGGCCTACCAACACTACGTCTTCCGGTACGCGGTCGCCACTCCAGAACCTTTCGGCCCCAGCGGCCATCTGTTCTGCGTGCGATGTGCCCTGCCCATTGCCACTGCCATTGCCATTGCCGGATTCGTCATTGAATGATTTTTACCTACCATAAAAAATGGTTTAAATCGATAGTATGGACATAATTCCGACTCACACTTGGCCAACTTTTAGAATAACAGAGACCACATCCTTCTTTAAAGGCTGAATCCACTCTTGACACAGATCAATGGAGCGAAACTACGAAGGTTCTATGATTTTGGTAGGTAGCACAAATAAAATGTTGGGTCAAAAGCAATAATTCAAACCTTTGGCAATATTCATGGCAAGAAATAGAATATATTGGAACTGGCTATATCTGCCGGACCTATGAATCTCATAAACTCATAATTCTTTGGAAATAAATTGGTTTCTACGGTTTGTTTGTATTTACTTGCGGAACGCCTACGTTGAAACGTATAGCAACTAGTCACAGATATGATATAGAAGGCTGAATTCTGTGAGGGAACTAGTCGTACTGTCGTACCACGCATTTGTAAGTATGTTTTATTAACGAATGGACATTATAATTATTGCTTTTTAACCGATATCAAAAAGGAATATTGCTTTGTAATCGATTTATTAAAGAAGGAGTGTGGTCGTTTTAATCCCATGAAGGGTCGATCCGGTACATGAAACACTATCGATTTGTAAAGATAGAATAAAAAATAAGTACTTTTTTTCTAAAACTCAAATTAAACTCTTGAGCCCCAAGCGAACACCGGCGTTCGCATATCTTTCTATTATGTCTCTAATTACGGTACTCAAAAGTTTAATATACACATAATACGAAATTAAAATCTTTAAGTAAACATCAGCTGATCGAGTCCAATGACCTGTAAGTACTTAGTAGGTAATGACCGGCAACTACCTACCGAGCTCAGAGTAGAAACTTTAACTTTTACAGCTGTCTTCGTTTCACATTGCTTTTTCTGCCTAAAACTAACTAGCAATCGATAATACAATTAATAGAAACTAGATTTCCGAACTCGGTAGGTAGAAAATTAAAAAGTTAATTTCAAATCGAAGTCGTTCAATCTACGATGGAAGTCCTTCAAGATCTTAGCACGTTACCATGGCAACCTGCGTCATAGTCCTCACAAACGAGACATTAAGTTGAAGTTTGCAAGCTCCTGCACTTCATTTTCTTTGACATTTTATTGCTTTGAGTTTCGACCACAGTGAATGCTATACTTTGCTAAAAAGTTTGTGTACTTTTTATCACTTTATTATACGTTGATACGTAAAAATCTAGTCAACTCAGGACGATACGAAGACTGGTCATTAACTTGATTTGATAAAACGTACTAGTAAATTAATTTAGTGGTGTATTTATCATAATGGCATTATGTAGACACTTAATAGTTCGTCGTTGTTATTTGTGTTGAAATTAATAATAAATAATCAAATATGCTACTTGAGAGGTAGCAAACTTAGTACATCAAGATTAGTGAAACAATCCTAACTTCTAAGTCATCTCAGTCTAAAGATAAGTTTAGGCTCTGTTTAGTAGTTAAGAAATCAATATTTAGGAGTACTTCCCGTTGACTCCGAAAAAAATTAAAGAAAAAAAGATACTCAAAACGATAACACCCCATTTCTTGTCTATGCCCGTTCCAGGTTGCCTGGGAGTCGCGAAATGCGACTTAGCCCCCGATTTTATATATTGTGTTGTAGATTCCTTTTTATATACAACTAGCGACCCACCCCAGCACTGCACGACTGCAATGGTACATATAAACCTTCCTTGAATCACTCTATCTATTAAAAAAAAACTGCATCAAAATCTGTTGCGTAGATTTGAAGATCATTCAGCATTCATAGGGACAGAGAGCGAAAAGCGACTTTGTCTTATACTATGTAGTGATAAAGATATATAATAAATAAATATTAAAAGATTAAAAAAATACGGCTAAAATATATTTCAACTGCATCTGAACGCACACAGTGTGTCATTCTTTTTACCGTTTACTGTTGTGTCGTCGGTGAAATTAAATCACACAATTTGTAGCGAGCTCCGATGTAATTAATTGATGTTGGTAATTGCCTATTATAAAATGAACTTAATAGCTCCAAATATACAGTCAATTCCAAATAATAGTTAGGTATATAAAAAAACTAGCTTCTGTCAGCAGCTTCGCCTGCGTGAAAATAGGTTTCTCCAAACAAACTTTGTAACTCCGATTCATCCCCTTATTGAGTGAATTTTGGAAAATCCTTTCTTAGTGCTCGCTTACGCCATATAAAGAAACCTTGTGCAAAATAAAAATGTAAGTCAGTCAGTTTCTATTTTTAGACATCGTTAAATTGTAATTGTTTTAATCCCTTGGAGGGTCGATCCTATACATTAAATACTATTGATTGATACACTATCACCCACTCCGCCCAAGAACGGCAGATGTCATTAGATGATTTTTGTCCACCATAAAAAAAACCATGGGCTTAGTCCGAATTTCCGTACAGTTACTGGACGGCCAGAAACGCATCGGCTGAATATCATTTAGGCTGATAGTTGCACATCGCCGTTTAATTATATTGCTAGGCTATTAATTAACTGGTAAAATAAGCTAGCTAGCTGCGACAAACATAGAAGAAGTCAGTTTTCGAAATTTTCCGCTGGAATTAATACCAAAAGACAAGACGGAACATTCCTACAGAGCAAAATTAATTTACAATGTAGTGCCTATATTCGCTAAGGAAATCTGACTTACAATAATATTCCATTTCAAACGAATAATTAAATCAGAATAATTGAACAAATATTCAAGTCTTTTGACCTATTTGAGGTAATAGATGAATTTTCCGCTTGAAATTAATTATAAATCTGTTGTTTTACACTCACATGGGTGTTAAAATTTTACATTTAATTGAGAATATGTACATCTTGTTCTGTTTATATCGGTGTAAATCTACACTAATATAATAAAGAGGTAAAGTTTGTTTTTTTGTTTTTTTATTTTTTTGTTTGTAGGAGGTAATCTCTGGAACTACTGATCCGATTGGAATAAAATTAGCAACAATAGAAAGCTGCTTTACTCCTGAGTGACATAGGCTATATTTTATGTACGCGGGCGAAGCCGCTGGCAAAAGCTAGTAAATAATAAAAAAGCAAGGGATTTTTTTGTAAAATAAATTTAAACGTAGTGTATTCAACCAAAAACTTAAAAATCCTGAGCGAGAGCAAGCTAGACCATCTTAGTAACCAATTTGTATGCAACCTGTAGCATCGTAGCCATTTTTGTACATTTTTAACTTGCTCCAATTTTACTTAAGCAACACTTAAAAGTGGAAGAGTGCTGCTTTGGAGCGCGTCTTGTCTGATACACTTTATAGAACAAACTACAACTATCTCAACCTCTGGGTGTACAGGCGCTTCTCTTTTGTTTTTATTAACTTTCAGCTTAATATGAATAGTTCAAGCTTCCAGAGCAGTCTGACTTTACTTATTTTTATATGGATGAAACCTTAGGTTCTCAGTAGCGTCTCATGTGTTTTAAATGCTCTTGGGGGTCCTAGGTGAGAAAGGGAACTAATAATAAGCTAGCTGATTTTTATACATGTTTTGTAGAAATATTATTATACTTAATTAGTATCACGTGTCAGACACTTTTCAAGGACCAAAAATTCTGTCAGACAGTTCCAATGATTGCATAAGTAAAATATCTGAATTTTAAAACGTTTTCCAGAAAATTCTTTCTCCTTCTCTTCGTATCGATATAGATTATAATCGATAAACTACATATGGGGCCTGTACGTGACCAAGTTAACTGCAGCAATGGTGGCACTCATTAAGTCCTCCGTAGTGCCGGTGTACGGGTACTTGGTGCATTGTAACACATGGTTCATGTCCTGAGCAGCATGCCTCACATTGAGTGAGTATCCAACGCCGACGGGTCGAAAACCCCATTTCGCCAAGTTGTGTTTGCAGCAGCCTACTTGGGTGCGCAACCTGCAATGAATCAGTTTATTTCTGTACCTATGTGTTGTTATCGGCCTCAACATAGCTAAAAGTGTTCACAACTGGAAAAGGGCCCTAAAATTAACCTAAAAGTAGTGACACCTAAAAAAATCTATCTATACATATAAAAATCAATGCCTCTTTTCACTTTCCTTTTTCTCTACACTATTTAGTAGATGGTTTATGTGAAGTTTACACAAAATCGGTCGAGCGGTTCTTCATTCATCACATTTGTCTGTTGCCGGGAACGAAGCCGCGGGCAAAAAGTAGTAAGCTATTAAAATGCCATTATCTACAAGGAACCAAGCAGTTAATCATGACTTACATTTATTTAAGAACATTTTTTTGACCTTCTTACTAGATTTTTTATATGACTCGCCTGTCAGCATAGTAGTTAGTGAACCTGACTGCTATGCCGGAGGTCGTGGGTTCGATTCCCACCCAGGCCAAATGTTTTTGTGTGATGAGCACGATCATTTGTTCTATGTCTGGGTGTAGGCAATTTATCTATAATAAGTATGTATTAAGAAATATATAAGTATGTTTATCAGTTGTCTAGTACTCATAACACAAGCTCTGCTTAGTTTGAGACTAGACGGCGTTGTCTGATGGTCGTTGAATATTATATTATTATATTATCTTTTGGAAAAACTTAGTGACATAATAATAACAATATTGTTTTATTGAATATAAAGATTTTTTTGCCGTTAGCTTTGAACCTTCAGCTCGAAAATATTAACTGCTATTCCAATAAATAATTCCTGAGAATTCAAAGGGAAATTAATAACATCAGTTGGTTTTAGTAATTTAAATTTGATACGCGCTCTCGCTTCATTCCAGAGCAAGTATTAGTGTAAAAGCATCAGCCTTTCAGGTCCGGGGCCCTAGTGCCTATCAAGGTACTAGGGCCCCGGACCTCGGACCGGTGCCTGAAAGGAAGGTCCGACTCTCGTATGAAGGCTAAGAAGGAAGGTGTGGCCGTTTAGTCAGTAAGAGTCTGACAGTATTTCCTGCGGGATTCGTCATTAGAAAAAAACTGGCCTATCAGTTTTTATCAGTTTATTTACTCAAACTCTACCATCTGATTTTGACCGTAAATTAAACTTTCATAAATTTCCAAGACAATCCCGTTTCAAAGCCATAAGTCGTCTTTAATTTCCGACTAAACTCTTTATAATTACTCTAAACTTGGGCTAGTTACGACTGTTTACCGCGCGTATGGTAATTTACAGGCAATTAGAACATACGCAAAACGATTAACTGCCTTATAACGAAGCTCAAGTGAGGTCTTCATAAGACAAACTTCCTAACGATATGTAAATAAATAAATTCGAAGTTGTTTGAATAATCAAAGTTTTGCGCGTTGAATAAAGGCTTTTCTCCTCTTGAACAAGTAAATTGAACAGAAGAAAGGCGTACTTATTTAGTTTTAACCTCGAGCTTGTTTCTGACAGCGCACATGCGTGTGAATAGGTAGGTGTATACACTTGATTAAAATCTCATTTTGACTTTTTTATCGAGTAGAATTTCTTGCCCTTGTCTTTCTATGTAGCTGTTGTGGTTCTAGTGCTTATTCTGAATTCAATTTCTATTAATATTAAGTTCATAATTTTTACCGACACACGCCAATCGCTGGATATAAGTCTCCGAAAGAGAACCACTTTTTCTTTTTTTTTTGGATTTTATGGTTGCCAAAACCGCTATTGACAGTCACCTATATTGAACCAAGATAGTAAAGCTCGTCAATCCCGAATTTAGAACGTTTTGGTTGCATTATTGATATCGTTTGTGAAATAAAAACGGTTTGCGGACATCTCTTTGAGGCACGCATGAAACACTATGCACCGCCAATGGCTCGGGTTTGGTCTTGGTATGACGACCAGCTAGCTAGCATCTTTTGCTCGTCGTTCGCAAGCCCGTGCCTACTGTATCCAGAGATCGCTCTACGATTCTCGACACCCGGGTCATTTCCTATCGCGTGGCTAAGGCTTAAGAATGTACGTTCTTTCACTCTTGCAACCACCTCCATTGCTAGTATTACCATTTGGAAGAAGGAGATGACCACTTCGCATTCCCTCTCAATCCTTAACTAAAACCTTTAAAAAACCTACGCTTTGCACTTGCGACTAGGCAAAAAGATAGGTGCGTAAGAACTTACCAGGCACTTTTCAATCGGTACCCCATATGATTGTAGAGAAAAGAGCAAAAATAGCTACGGGTATCTTTAGTTTCAATAAGTAAAGAAACCTAATAGGCCTATCTCTATAAAAGATCGGCATTTATGGAGGCATGGTCATTGAACGGAATACCCGATCGTCCCAATCCTAACGGATTTCAAAGTGCCCGTAGAATGGTTTTTATCCTATTGAAATAGCCAGCGCCCCCTGTAGTCGTACCGTTAAACCTTCAATATTATCACTTAAGATGTTTTATCACTGACTTCAAATATCCTTAGAATTGAATCCAAAAAATTGGCATTATTATGCTGACAAGTATACTAGTTACATAGATACTACAAATAAGTTGGAACCATTTGCTATGGTTACGCGCAGTCCCCATTTCAAATAAAGCCCGAAAGTTAGTTATAATACTCGTCACACAAGTTGAGCTACAATAACCTTTTACCACCATAGGTTTATGGATGAGAAGCAATGGGTAGGTCGGTCGTCCGGTAGCCATTCTGATTGCGCCGACGGCGGATAGTATTCCACTAAGAGATGTCAGTAAATTGTAGGGGCCCAGCAGGACAGAAACCTACTGTAATGGTCTACCGTGGGGTAGCTTCCAATGGAAATCCGGGGATCTAGTACGCAAGGCAAAGAAAGAACATAACTGTGGTTATAGTCAGTCATTGGATGATTATAAATGACAAAGAGACTTTGCGACAAAGTTTTCCGTAATGTGACGCTTCTCCAGATGTTTTTTAGTGTCATAAATATCTATTATATTCACTGCCGCTCCAGAAGCCTTTGTATTTCAGAATTTTAATTATAGCTAATTTCAACCCACGGGACTTTCTATTATGTTAATAGTCAGTGCCGGATTAACCAAGTAGCAAGAATTGCAAATACCGCGGGCCCCACATATTGGGGTTACTATGGGCCCCTCACATTAGAATGGACCACGCTTGGACGGAGAAAAACAATTCAAGATTACCTTGTTTAGGCGGAAAATCATCCAATGACTTTTCCCACTACTGGATAGAATGAAAAGATGTGTCAGTAAAGACTGACACATCTTTTCATTCTATAGAATGAGATTTTCACAGAACACAGGAGTGGGTTTTAGTCTGTAAAAGTACTGACTAAAACCCACTCCTGTGTTCTTTCTTTGCGTTCTACGACATTCACGTTACTCGTATATAAAGGTATATTACATGAATAATATATTTAATATCAGCATTGCACCAGTGCAAAGCTGAAGCAGGTCGCTAGTAAATTATAAAAAAAATAGGGGCCCATTGGTAAAATTTGCTTAGGGCCCCACACTGACTTAATCCGGCACTGTTAATAGTACCTTCCAAATTACAACCAAAATTAGGTTCGTATTGTGTCAACCTTCTACTAACTAGTTGGAAACTATAATTAGTAGTTATCTTCATAGTTATATACTTTAGGTAGGGTTAGAAAAACCGTCCATTCAAAGGTCAGGTCTAAAATTGTTGGGAAATGTGGACATTGTCGTCAGGTCAAAGAGAGATGATATCAAAAGGATTGGACTGCGATATTGCTTCATATCTATGCAAATAACGGGCTCCATGAAATTGGAGACCGTACAGTACGCCCAACATAAATTAATTTGGTAAAATATTAAGGATCCGGAATGAATAAACATGTTTTGCGAGTCATTTGTTTAATTAATTTACTTTGAGAGTTAAATTTCTTCGACTGCTTGGTTAAGGAAAATTTTCATAAAATGCCTAAATCTTAATGTTTTGGCTATTATAGAATATTTTGTATTTTGGGCAAATTTTTATGGATTATTTTTAAGGAAGAATATTGAAATCATTAAATAACCCCGTTCAGCTTTGAGTGGAGCAAAAGGGATTCTCCAATTAGACGGATTATAATACGTCTAATCCGAACATCTGGCCGATGGTTGATTTAAAGCTGTTGTATATTATGTTCTCATCTCGTGGAAAATTTTGATATCGTGATATAGAATTTTGCGTATTAGTTCTTAAATAATGTTAGATAGATAGATACATACATACATACATAGATGTTGAACAAGGGAGTTTCAGACTTTTACAGACTAATATTCATCTATATCCCATTCAGTTGCCCTTTAGCATTGCAGAACAACGGTCGCTATTTCTAACAATTCCACGACCTAGGGTAACAGCGGCCCTAGTTGTTCCCATCCGTTTTACTGTCATCTCGTGCAGGTGCCTCACTGAATATACATTGTATTGTATCATCCTTATAATGTTCCCACTGTTGGGACACAGGCCTCCTCTCTAGGAGACGGAATGGGCCGCAATCTACCACGCTGGCCTAGTGGGACTTGTTGGATGTCACAAGTCTTCGAATTTTTGGTTTTAAGACATGCCGGTTTCCTTACAATGTTTTCCGTCACCGTTTTGAGAGCAGTGATGACGAAATAAATTACACAAAGTAATGCGTCTGGCTAGGTTTGAACTCGAGACCTACGACTCATAAGTCGATGCCATTTCCACTTGGCCACTGCTGCTCTCACCATGCCTACTTATCACTTCGTATATAGACCTCCCAATATTAGCTCATTCTTCCCAATATTTCTATATGGCGCAGAAACGTAGACGGTTCGCCCCAAAGACCGACGCAAAATCAATGCACTCGAGATCTGATGCTGGCGGCGACTGCTGCAGATCCTTTGGACAGCACTTTGGACTAATGTCACAACATTGTCAACCACGACCACTCTGTCAAGAGTGAACGACTAAGGAGGATATAGACCTCATGTTCCATCGAACAACTAATAACTTCCTTCACCAATCGGTGTCACAGAGAGATTCTCACTGACTGAATGCATGTCACCTTGGCTCAATGTGTTACACGCCATTTGCTCAGCCCCCCTCGGTCTAATGAGGATGTGGCCATGTGGCTCCCCGCACGGGGTCCGCAGGTCGATGCCGCTTATAACTAGCCTATTTAGGAGCAGGATCTCGGACCTAGATTATTATAGTAAACAAATCGGATAGATAGATTTTGTAAATATATATATATATATATATTCTATTAAATTAATTAATAATTATTAAAATTATTATTAATTACTAAAATACAACTAACTGGTTAATCACGAAATCTTAGAAACTATAACACTTCGGCATGTTTTTTTGTCGGGCTTCTGTTTGGCCACTATCTCACCTTATGATAAGCGATAAAGTGGCTGAGGTATGTTCCTTATAGGTTCTAGACGTCTGCTAAGAAGGGTTTTTACGAAACCGGATATATATTTTTTTATTTAAAAATATTATATCATCATTTCAGCTGAAAAACGTTTACAACTTTAATATAGGACTTCCCAAAGTGTCCCCAGAAAAACTGGTCCTGAGCGTCTTGCATCCATCAGTCATCGGATTCTCGCGACACTAGGTCATCCGTCTTCCTTGTGGGATGCCTGGCTACGCTGCGTCTTCCTGTACGCGATCACCATTTCAGAGCATTTCCAGCCATGTATCTGTCCGAATCAACACGAATAATGAGTTATAATATTTATAGAATGATTTTGTCATAAAGTCTTTCTAATTATATTTATATTGATGAGAGGATAGTTATTCCTATTAGAAAACACCAACTATAGCATAAGATGTTCTTTTTAATTGATAAGCTCGCGTTTGACAACTATCCCACCTGATGGAAAGCAATGATGTGGCCGACGATGAAGCACGCTTGCCTAGAAGTAACCTATTCACTCTTGACTATGCCTAGATTTTTCCCTAAAAAGAGTCAATATAATAAAAGCTCACTCAGCCTTGAAAAGCTCTTGAGATTTATGAAACTAGGAGTGTTAGAAAACTGTAGCATAAATTAATATTGCTAACTTCTATCCTTCGTTGGGTTTGGAGTTGAAAAATATTCTTTATTCACGTTCCTTACTTCTTTATTATAAAAACCTTTTTGCAATACTTTTAGCTGATTTTTTTGGTCTGGCAGGTAATGCAATGTTATGGCATTATCCAATTAGGACAGGCTAACCTGAGGTACATTTTCATACAACCGCTCTTGCGAGATTATGATGTTATTACGCATCTTTCTCCAGATATTTTGTCTACACAGAATCTTGTGGATATTATCTAGGCTTTTTATAGAAATCAAAACATAAATTTGGGTACCTAATTCTAATCTAGTAAATACTACTGAAAATCTGCTACTTTACGTGAAATTTAGCCCTTCATAATGTACTCATGTATTAAAAATATAAAGTAAAATTCTAGAAGCCTTGCACATATAATCGAGATTTGAATTGATGACGATTTTTGCCAATTTAAACTTTTAAGGATTTCAAAAAAGCACGTATTTTCTGGAACAAGTTTTTTGAAATATTCGAGTAAATCATAGAATTATCGAATGCCAACACAGTTTACAGTGTTGCCTTTCCATCAAACATCGTGTTAGATTGCTTTCGATGAAGTAATTAGCTTTTAAACCATGCCCGACGAACACGATAATATTTTTTTTGTTATTTACTCTTCCTTGTAAAGAAACAAATCTGCATTCCAATAAATGTTTCTTTAAGGCATAAAAATATACTTTACATACATACCTCTGTGTTAAAATTATTTGTGATACAAAAACAATTGTCAAAGAAAAGTTGTACACTACAACAATTCATTAGTTTTAATGTTTTGAATTAAACTAGTTAAGTATTTTGTGACTAAAGCTGGTTACAGACCAAAAGCTAAGTCAAGGGAGCTTCATTAAACTAGAAAAAAACACATAAATTTATTTTTTTAAGTTTTTTTTAGTTAGGAAAATCTTCCAATGACATCTCCCACCAAGCCCCCAATTTGGGTGAAGTGGGAGATAGTGAAAGACTTTTACTGGTTAAAAACCCACTTCTGTTCCTTCCTTTCTTTCGTTCCAGGGCCCCGGTATGCACTTTTACTTAACCCATGGCCCTAGTGGGGTTCGACCTTTTTGGTAGGGGCTCAGCTTACTGACAACTTGAGGTGCGCGTGGAACGATACGCGCCGTCGATGACTTTGGAAGGCTACCAGACTATGGGATGACGAGCAACCACTGCTCGCGCGGCGACTAAGCGGCGTGCTTCCCGATGCCTCAAGCGTGCGGCCTCCTCCTTTGCTAGTATCACTGCTTCGCATACTTGTTTACATATATGTACCCCTGACTTTTTAAATAGCCTGAAAGCTCAAGTCCCTAAACGCTCAAATCTGTCTGTCAAAACCATTTTTCTCAGAAACGTTTGAAGCTGAAATTAATATCAGATATTTTTTTTAGGCAAATATCTTCTTCCTCGTAAGGAAATCAATAACTTTAGTTAGCGTTAAAGTTACTTCAATTCAGAAGCCCACAAAAAGTATACCGCCAACACACACTATTAAAAAAATTACTTTAGCTATGAGAGCAAGATAGTTTAGCTTAATAAACTGGCTCCGCTTAGCTTTTGGAGTGCAAACACGATTAAGGCTATTGAATTAAAGTACCTACTTTTAAATTTAGGCTGGCAAAGTTCAATGACATTGAACAATTGGGACTGGCCAATTTCTTTTCCTTTGATTTGAAAAAAGCTAAGATTAATTTGTTTCAATTATAAGCCACCCCTCTTCCTTATTGTGTTCATGTTTGTGTAGTTTGGTCTCCGGTCGACGACCTAGTTCGGGGGAAGTCTTTTGTCTACCATTCTTGTAGTTAGTGTTCAAAGTAGGTAATATATTTGTTGCCATTACCAAAAATGTTCCTAATGAACTTTATGTAGCGGTTAGATTTAAGATGCCCTTCACTTTTGATGTAAGTGTGTGAAAATTACCGTTACAATTGAGATGAAATTACAACCTGACTTAAGAGCGGCCAACCTGACGTACATTTTCATACAACCGCTCTTACGTGATTATTATGTTATAGTAATTTAATTACTTCTATAAAAGCCTTGCGCATTTAATCGAAATTCTAAATGAAGTCATTTTTTTTTTCAAAAATCCTTAAGGGCATTTTAATCATCGTATCTATTATTTTATAATTTTATCCAAACATAAAAGAAAACAATCGGGCTTCTTCAGTCTTCAGCGTTCTTGCATAGTTCTGAATGCGACTTTCGATTTCAGCCGAAAATAAAAATACATTTGTAGTCTGTCTCCAGAGGTACCGTAAAGATAGAATTTGTTTTGAATATTTAATGCGTTAAGTGCATTCTTAGCGATTCGTCTCGTCGTTTATATACCGCGTACATCGCGGGCCTAGCATAATCTGACTGAAGTCTTCCCGTCCGATTATAGTTTAGGTGTCTTCAAGGCTAGCGAATAAGATCGTAATAAACTAGTGCGCCACACCATCAACGATTGCATCACTGCTTACCTTCAGGTGGGATCGCAGTCAAACATTCATCATCATCATTATCAGCCTTTTCTATGTTCCCATTACTGGGACACAGGCCTCCTCTCTAAGAGGGGAATGGGCCATAATCCACCACGCGGGCCCAGTGCGGATTGATGGATGTCACATGTGTTCGAATTTTTAGTTCTAGGACATGCCGGTTTCCTCACGATGTTTTCCTTCACCGTTTTGAGAGCAGTGGTGATGAAATAAATTACACAAAGTAATGCGCGACCTACAACTCGTAAGTCGGGGCCGATACCACTCGGCTACCACTGCTCCTAAACTGCAGTCAAACATTACTTTATATAAAATTTAAAGACACGTAATTGCTGTGGAAATACGTCTTTTAAGGTATATTTCTGTGAAAAGGGGACATTCCAAATCGGTACTGAAAAGGCAATAAAATTGAAAATTCAATTGGATCATGAAATGTTAAATTGTGATATACTGTTATGTATTGATTTGCATTTCTAGGTTAAACAGGTTTGAATATGCATTTCGGTGCTCAAAGGAATATCGGATATAAATATTAAATCTTCAATTTATGCGAATGAATTATTTTGAGTAAAATATTAATTTGAAAATAAATATTTTATACTGAATAGCAGAAACTAGTTTATGAAGCCAATGCATATATAGATATATATATATATATATATATACTATAATAATATATATACTACAGGCATCGAAGTTATTTTTTTTTTGAGAGCTTTGCTTTTTTACAATGTATCGACACGGTAAATCTCAATTATACTAATTCATAGAATAGAATAGAAAAACATTTATTCAATAGACTAATCTAATCTTATTCAACTTTGAGTTAAGCTCGCCTATGTACGGAAAACTTTGTAATCCACCTATTTTATATGTTGTTGTTTTAATACTATAAAGAATTAAAGGATGATAAAAGTTTCTCTTTCTCTTTGTAAAGATTATAAGCATTTTATCAATCAAAACTTTAATTGAAAGAATGCTACTTTATCACTGACTGACATAGAAAAACGGGCGAAGACCCTAACAGAATCAAATCAGATTAAAATGTAAATTTAAAATAAATAAACAAACTGCCATCAGTGCCTTCTACATTCAATTTCAGCTTGAAGCGAAAAACTAATATGTACAGTCACCGACAGCAATAATGTTTTACTAACCGTACTGCAGTAAAATAAAACCAAATAAATATTATTATCATAGTGCATTCTGGCCGTTGGTCTGTTAAATTTTATTTTTATCACCCTATAAAGTGCAAAAATAAATTATTTATGATAAAAACGCCCATGTTCGGCGAGTTTCGTTTTTATTACGATGCATTCGTAAATAATGTTCACAAAGCATTATGCTGATAAAAAATTTGCATCGAAACGTCACAGACATGAAGTCAGCAGGTTTTTTAATGTACGTACTGAAGTGAGCTGTGAGTAAAGTAATAATTTTGAAAAACTTTAGGAGAGTGCAGAGAATTTTATACTAAGAGGATCCTGCCGGACCTCAGCACGGTTTGAAAGCTTATTGTTATATCCAATGCAATTCAAAGCATTGTTAGAAAAAGAGGCAACGCGAAAAACGACAGATAACACCCAATCTTTGGACATTCAGTAATTCCGTCATTCACTCGAATATTTCACAAAAGTGGTTCAACCTAATACGTGATTTTTAAAAACCTTGAAAGTTTTAGGATAAGAAATCGTCGTTTAAAATATAAATCAAATGTGCAAAGTTCGTATAAATATTTTCTTGAATTTTGAGTACATGATGACGTGACAAAGTTCACGAAAAAAAAATTGAAGATTTCTTCAAAGGTCTTTACTGGTCTTTTGATTAAAAAACTTGATAAATCCGTAAGTTTTTAAAATATCTAGAGAAAGATGTGTACTTAAAAGCTTTTTTTGCATGAAAATCTATCTCAGGTTGGACGCTCTTAATAAAGTGCTCTCATGAAGGTGAAGTGAGCTAGCATTCAATATTGCAGCGATCGTAAAGTCTAAAGCCTCGAGCTTCGTTATTGTCTCCTTAACGTCTTTAATTTTACGTGTCTTGAAGAGCAATAAAACGATAACTTATGTGAAAAACATTATTTCAAAGAAAAATAAATTTGACGGAGAAAGATTTTGATGAACTGGAATGATGTCTTGGAATAGTTCAAGGTACTTTTTATGCACCGGTAACATGCTTCTTGGGGATAATTTAACAGTTTAACGCGAGCGTAGGGACTCTGCAAAAGGGTCGAAGCTTACTGGGGCTCAGGGTCTCTTTCTGAATGGAAGGCTTGGTCCCAGTGCGAAGAGCAGAAATGGAACGGGGTGGGGTGTTTTTTTTAGTCAGTAAGAGTTTGACACTGTTTCTCGCTTCCCCCAAGAGCGGGCTTTGTCATTGGATGATTTTTGCCCACCATAAAAAAAAACTCTCACGTGAGCGATGCTACTGACACCAGTTGATGATGATGTTATTAAGACGGAGTGCAATATATATTCTCTTGTAATTCCTTCACGCTACATCGGCTAATTGAATTTCGATGAAATTTAGCGCTCAATATAGAAGAGGCAGTTTTCAAGTAAGTGCTTTTCAATAAACTTACTAGGAAACCTGCTCTTAATGCACCGCTTCCATGCTGATGAGGCGTGCGGAAAACAGTCCATTGAATGCATCCAATGGACTGTTTTTCGCACTCATCATCAGCTTTTTTCTAATGTTCCCACTGCTGGGACACAGACCTCCTCTCTAGGAGAGGGAATGGGCCGTAATCCACCACGCGGGCCCAGTGCGGGTTGATGGATGTCACATGTCTTCGAATTTTTGGTTCTAGGATATACTGGTTTCCTCACTTTGTGTTCTTTCACCGTTTTAAGAGTAGTGGTGATGAAATAAATTACACAAAATAAGTGTCTAGTGTCCAGCTAGGCAGCTGGGTTTGAACCCGCGAACTACAACTCATAAGTCAGGACCATCACTGCTCTTTTTTTCCGCACTAGAGGGGAAAAAAGCGCGGGCTCGCTTCTACTACAATTTCATTGTACCTAGTACAAATGTTTATCGTGTCACGCTGGGCGCGCGTCGTCCCCCACGAGGCGCGAGTGAAGTCCCACGAATCTTAAGTGTATTAAATGACGTTTGATACGCGTGTAAATTTGTCACTACAGCCCTCGGCTCCATGACACACTCGTCTACTCGTGCAAATTTCGCATCGATCGCAATGACAAGCTTTCTGCACTTGTAAAAAAATGAACTGTTTTATACCGAGTGAATGTTCCCTTGTGACTATTTTCTACCTACACGCAGGCTCGGCTACTAGTAGCAGTTAATCAATATTAAATTTAAAAAGCTCACGTAAAAAACACTCTCACATTTGTCCGGCACACTCATTAATAATATTAATGTTTTGTATTTTATCAGCACCTCACATACCAGTGAATATTCGACTCAACAATAAAACTGCCTCGCTACATGCATGTCGTCACAAATAATTTACCGCTTTTTCAGATGTCAAATGGATTCACCTGAATATGAATAAGCCTCTGGCTGAAAGCATGGAAATGGTTATTCTTTATCGAAACGAACACCATTGTAAAGGGAAATGAGTAACAAATGATTGGATTTATCCACGGGATTTCGCAAAATCAAAAATGTTTCGCAGCCTTTCCTGTGATATTAAGGCAAACAAATTATTAACGCGATCCATGTAACAGTTATATTATTATGTGAAAGCAGGGGAGGCCGCGACTTACGAGTTGTAGATCGCGGGTTCAAACCCAGCCAGGCGCATTACTTTATTTTACTTTATTTTTAAAGTGACAACACAATAATAGTCGCTTTTTGTTTAATATTAATAACGGCAAATAGATCACGTTTTTTATTTGGGTGTCCCTAAAACATTTATTTAATTTCCTGTTTAGTACTGTTTAGTAAGGAATCCTAAAACGGCTCTGCTGAAAAAATGCATTTTTCCTTTACAACGTTATGCGTAGAAGGCATCAATTTTATTTCACATTTTGCACGAGCCCCTCTTTGTTTTCAGCTGAAACAGGCACGGACATGATTAAACGACGCAAGATAACGTGTCCCAAAAAATATTACTCTCATTTCCTTCCAGAGTGAAGAAAATGGCGATTTAATGACTACACTCTAGGAAAGAACAAAGGACAAAAACTGTATCACTGCGTATTCAATTACTCGGAATATTTTTGTAGCAGCCAGTCATAATATACGTATCTATGGATATATGACAAGAAGCCGGCACGTCATTCCGACATGAGAAAATTTGTGACAGACTTAAGTTCGAAAAAATATTCCTTTTATTTTTGTGATATAATAAGCCGTGATTATTATTAAACGACACAGATCGTTATTTTCTTTTTAATTTCAACACGCAACCCCTAAATTTTGTTTGTATGTTTGTGTTTGTAAATGTTTTTTGGTGGCTTTGGGACGAAACGCTCAGCTTATACAATCTGTTAGTAGATCAATTCTCATTCTTTATAGGGCTTTTCCGTTTATAATCAATATGAACATTATTTGAAAGCATTAATTTCGCCCGTAGACACTTAGATAATAACCACAAGATATAATTTATTTTGTTTGAGAGGCCTGGTGGTTGCCGTATGGTAACGGCCCGACATAAGAGTTGTAGACCGTGGGTAATAACCCAGCCAGGCGCATTACTTCGTGTCATTTATTTCATCACCACTTCTTTTAAAATGGTGAAGGAAAACATCGTGAGAAAACCAAAAGAAGAAGCATGTCTTAGAACCAAAAATTCAAAGAAGTGTTATTTACCAAGCCGCACTGGAGCATGCGTGGTGGATTACGGCTCATTCCCTCTCCTTGAGAGGAGGCCTAGAGGTACAAGCAGTGGAAACATTAAAAGGCTAATTGTTCTTGTTATGCTATCTTTTTTTAATATCCTCTTGTGTATTCCGCGGCTGGGCAAAGGCCTTCCGTTTCTCCTAAGCCGAACTGCTCTGCAAACATGATCAGATTGTAACACCATCTTCGTTTTCACTTACTGTTCAACAAAAATCCAGACTCAAGATCTGTCAAAGGGTAATGGATCATAGCATAATAAAAATATTGCGTTAAAAACACCACGCTGCGCTCCATAACTCAAATAGCAAATGTCGGGAAAATAAAGCCAGGTGTGGGCTCGCCACAAATAAACCGTTTCCAAAATATATAGAGAAAGACGTGTAATAATAATCTTACAATCAAGAAAGAGCAGTTGTATGGGGATGGTATCGCTCTAAGAAAACCGTTCTTATTTAAGTCACAATATCATCTTGACATTATTATTCGAATACCTATTTGGAAGTTTTTTTTAAGCGATCTGATAATTTGAACAGAAAATCATAAAACAACATCTCCTGGCTTGTGTCAGTCGTAGGCGGACTGATAATTCCGCGGCTAATCTTTGAATAATCTTGCAGTTCACGAGATTCGTCACTTGGACAAATCATCGTATTGTCTACACAGTCTTAGGAAAGTGGCAAACTGTCCTAGATTAGTTTTAGATCCTGTAACTTAGAATAAAATATTTTATTTCGTGTTATGATCGCTGTCTTAATGTGAAAGTCCTCTCTTAAGAAATTACTCTCTTGGTACAGAAAAAAAAATAGTTTTAATAAGTATTGTGGTGGACTGTTTGACTTCAGTTCTCAAGACTACCAAAAATCTGCTGAAAAGTTTTGTAAGTTTCTCTGACCTATCTACACCGTTAAATTTTAGTCGTTTTAATCCCGAAGAGGGTCGATCCAGTACATGAAACACTATCGATTTGTGTAGGTAAAATAAAAAAATAAAGTACTTTTTTTCTAAATTTCTCATTGATATACGCATTTACGAAATTAATTTCTTTAAGTAAACGAGTCATTGACCTTGTAGGTAGTTGTCGATCGTTGCGTACTAACTACCTACAGGTCATTGAACTCGCCCAGCTGACGTTTACTTAAAGAAATCAATTTAGAACAAGCGTAAATTAATTCGAGTTTTAAAAAAAACTACTTTGATTTTTCTTTCTAACTTTACCAATCGATAGTGTTACATGTACTGAATCGATCCTCCAAGGGATTAAAACGACTAAAATTTAACGGTATATATGTTACCGGCAATCTGTATAATCCGGTATTGTATACAATACCTAGGCAATGTATAGAATACCTAAAACATGTAGGTAATGTATGAAATATTATTTATTTTATACTTTTCCTAGGTATTGTATACAATACCGAAGGCGCAGCCGGTAATGTATGTAAAAGACAAGTGCAGGGAAGGATCGTGCGGGCAGGATCGTGTTGCGACTTGTTTAGAGTACCTAGCGAAATATCTTACTTGCTTGTATTTCATTCTGCTGCGTGCGACGCTGGCGGGAGGACGCGCGTAGCATGTAATGAGTTCATTGAGTAATCCTTACGATACTTTTGTTACTTTTCGTTAGTGAATTTATTTCATTATGATATTAAAATGACAGCCGATCAACGAATATCTGAGATGAGAGAAAGGTTTTGTTCACAATTGCGAATTAAAAGACACGCAGCAAGTACTAAAAATCGCACATTTATTGACGATCAACGGTATCAACAATTATTAGAAGAAATAAAAAATGCGAAAACAGCCGAAAAGAAGTCACCCCGGGATTACTGGTTATTGAAGCATTATGATTTTATAACTGTTGGTCAAAAACATAAGTTGATATTTCCTGTGAATACACCGAATACCAATATTATATACTACGTCACTGATAGTGAATTATTCCAAGTACTTCACGACGCACATCAGAGTATCGGCCATGGCGGACGAGACCGAATGCTGAAGGAGCTTTCTACACGATACAAGAATATAACTCGCCACGATGTTGAACTATATCTGCAACTTTGCGAACCGTGCCAGCAAAAACAAAGAGGAATAAAAAAAGGGATCGTCGTCAAGCCCATACTTTCATCTGAATTTAATTCTCGCTGTCAAGTAGATTTGATTGACTATCAGTCTCATCCAGACCGGGAATATAAATTTGTTATGGTATATCAGGATCACCTGACGAAGTTTGTAATTTTAAGAGCACTGAAAACAAAACGCGCGGAGGAAGTAGCGTACAATTTACTGGATATTTTTACACTGATTGGTGCACCAGCAATCCTACAATCAGACAACGGTAGAGAATTTTCAAACCAAATTGTAAGCAGTCTTAAAACATACTGGCCAACCTTAAAAATTGTGCATGGCAAGCCTAGACATTCCCAAAGTCAGGGGAGTGTCGAAAGAGCGAACCAGGACATCGAAAACATGCTAACAACTTGGATGCAAGATAGTGATAGCGAACGTTGGAGTGATGGTCTGCGATTTGTCCAACTCATGAAGAATAGAGCGTTTCATTCAGGTATAAAAAGAACACCTTATGAAGCTCTTTTTGGATCTAAAATAAAAGTCGGTATATCTTTGCCTCTCGTTGATACTTACAACCTGGAAAGTGAAGAGGATTTAGAAAATGTAATTAATTCATCACCAAGTATACCCATTGCTTCAGAATCTTCAGGACCTGTAATAGTAGATCCAGCTGGGGCACAAAATCAACCTCTACAGGCTCAACACCAACAAAGCCCTGCCATCGAAAGTGCTGAGATCCATAATGAAGCTTTAAATGTTCAAAGTGCGCATGATGAACACATGACTATACCAAGTAACGAGATTTCTGATAAGCCTGCGAATGTTGAAGATGTTCCTTCTGAGGTAAATGATCAACCGTTAAATGATCTGAGTTTTAGAGAGTTAAGTACTCCACTCGTGTGCTGCGTTTGTTCCGAAGAGACAACAGGTGCTCATTCGTGTAGAATGTGCAATAGACCTATTCATGCTATTTGTGCTGCTCCGGAAAAAAATATGGCTGAAGGCTGTGGTTCTAAAGTTGTTTGCCCTTTATGTGCAAAAAACGCTTTAGCTGTAGAAAACCGCATCAGTTCCAAAGATAATTTGACAGAGCAAGCTCAGAAAATGCTTAAAACTTCTGAAAAAAAATTCCCCCCAGTAGCGTTGGGTACCACTGTAAGAATCCCTGTTCCGGAAGTCGACAGAGGTCGCGGTGATGCTCGCAATATACTAGCTGTAGTCCTACAGAAAACAGATGACGAACTTTATCAACTAGGCACAAAGCAAGGCGTTGTTAAGACATTGTATTCAAGACAGCAGTTTACAGTTTGTCATCAAGAATTACTTAAAAAAGAAGACGTACCTAATCTAGAAACGACACTCCGTACAGTTGCGACTCAGCAATCTACGGGGACAGGTCAGGGATTTGTCAAATGTAGTTGCAAAAAACACTGCGATACTAAAAAGTGTTCTTGTCTTAAAAGTAAGATTTTATGCACTTCGAAATGTCATAATAGTTCCTCATGTAAGAACAAATAGTTTTTTAACTTAATTTTTATTAGGCAGAAGACCTACTTATTATGTTTACAGAATTGTTTTGTTTCTTAGTTTTTTATGCTTATTACGTACAAAATGTCATGATAGTTCCTCATGTAAGATTAAAGATTTTAAAAATAAAGATTTTTTTTATACTTAATTTTGATTAGACATTAGACCTATCTATCCTTGTATAGAGCCTAGTAGGTAAGTTAAGATTAAATAAATCTTTTGTAGTAATTCTTAATTCTTCTGAAGAACAATTATTTTAAGGAGCACTTTAATTGTTAATTTTAATAAAGTTGATTTTAAGTAATGGAACATGTTTTATTTGCACGTCATTTTATAGGTAGACCAAATATAGACCAAAATCGATTTATTTTACACATTGCCGATGCACCATCAGGTAATCTATACAATCCCTAGGAATTATATACATTACCTAGGTAAAGTATCTAATGAACAATAATGTCCATAATATTTCATACATTGCCTGGACGCCCCAGGTATTATATACATTGCCTGGGTATTGTATAGAATACCTGAATTATACAGATTGCCGGTAACATATATATATTATATACACAGCTTAAACCTTTTTATAACTTAGACCATTGAAACCAAAGGCATTTCTAGAGATCGTATGACGAGGGTGACCAAGGAAAGCTTTTTTTTAATTCAGCTCTCGCTTGCCTACTTAGCCTCTTAGCGATAAGACTGCCATTGTTACACCCATTGTTAATCTTTTTTGTATAATACACATTATATACGAGAAGATTTACGTGTAACCATGAGTACGATCTAACCATACATAAAATTACAAGGGGTAAAGTGTAAATGAATTAAATGTATACTATAGAAATCATACAAACAGCCTATTATGTAGAAGAAGAGTCATGATCGCTGTCCTTTCTTTATGCATCAAAAATAACATTATCTTCTGCATATGCCGTTTTTGAGGGAGAAATTAAATAATGACATCCCATTCTAGAGTGGGCGAGTAAAATGTCAGATTTTTACTGACTGAAATCCACCAGTGACATTGATATGACTTTTGCCTTCTAGAACCACGGTAACTGCTTCGGACATTTCCGCAGCCCTAGTAGGCAACGATCCTACTAGGATTCTTCAATTTTGCTAACATTTCTTAAAGGGCGGTTGAACACAATAAGGGGCTCAAACTCGGGCTTGGTCCGTACCGGATGGCCAGGCGGTGAACTACCCGCATCCTCGACGTTCACAATCTCACGCATACGGTGGCCAGAAGTCGCCCTGTGGCCCCTTTTCTGGGGCCATGAGAAAGTCCGCTCCCTGATTTTACAAACATATTCTTTGCTATTTCGAAGAAGATGGTGGCTGCATCCATTCTTTCTCGCCCTAGACCTTGGTCTGAACCTAAGTCGAAGGCGAGAGGTCAACGCTGACAGACACGACATACCCACGTCGACGGCGGAATACTAACAAAATTATTTATATAATCTAAATAATAAAAAGTATTAACTACCGAGCTAGGCACAAAAGAGGCTAAATTGTCTAAAAACAAAGACCTTGTAAAAGTCCCCGACTCATAATAAATCATGGAACGTCACGCCTGGGACCGGCGGGAACTTTCCGAAAGGCTGCGATAAGCGAGACAGTAATGTCACGAACTTGAATTGTGTGTAAAAAGGTGGAAAATTGTATGCTTCTAGTCCACAAAATAGCGGCTTTTTTTCAGTGATATTGAGATTTGTAGCATGATATCAAAGAGACCTGTTTTTTGGCAAGGAAAAAATAAAAACAAGATAAAAAGGTTAATAAGCGACACAAATAGTATTTTTTAGTTTGTTTTATTATTAGTCTATAGATACACTTATACAAATAGGACGAGAGGAAGAGAGAGGCTGAAGAAAAGATGGATGGATCGTGTAAGGAGTGATATGAAAGAAAAGGGTGGCAGGATAGAGTGGAAGAAAAAAACATATGCGCCAACCACAAGTAATATGGGATTCTTTACCTTTAAAATAAACTGCAGAGATGGAACAAGTACTTTCGTAAATAAGAAAACTCATAATCTCTATCTACTAAACTTCTACTAACAACTTCCAGGATAGTGGCAGCTTCTCGACGAACAACAAACTTGCATTTATTTCTGTGAACACATCATTTTAATACTCATAGTATCTTCTTACTTCCATCGTTTAGTCTCCATCGTTCCTTCCACACGAGGAAACTATGATTACAGCCCCATAAAGCTGTGTTTATATCCACTAAGTTTGAGCACCTATGTGAAGCTTTGTTTGTATTATAATGTCCTTTTCCATAAGGGTGTGTTACCAGTGAAGATGTGCGAAAATTTGTGAGTGATATTTACTTTTTTAATGAAATAAACTAATGTTTGACTGCAATCCCAATGATTTGTGTAACATTAAAAGCTGTCCCGGTTTAAGTAGAATACAAAAGTCATTGGATTAATTACCTCCTCAAAAATGAGAAGTCTTAAATTACAGTGTTGTACTACAGTCTCAATGAGAGGAAAAGAGAAATAAGAGGGATACATGTGTAGTATTTCGACTCCTTTGCTCAATACCTAATTTCTTAACCTAGTTACCTAACGAAGAGCAGAACCACCCATTACAAGCATTACTACATGCTTCCAGGGTGGTTCTAGTAACTGAGTAATATTGTATAAGAAAAGTTAAAGCAATAAACATTATTTTTTTATTATGTACTAGCTTTTGTCAGCGGCTTCGCCCGCGTACATAAAATATAGCCTATGTCTCTCAGGAGTAACGCAGCTTTCTATTATTGCTATTTTTTTTTTCAATCGGACCAGTAGTTCCAGAGATTACCTCCTACAAACAAAAAAACAAAGAAACACAAAAACAAACTTTACCTCTTTATTATAAGTGTAGATTATTTAATAGATTTTACTAACACGAATAAAACCAAAGCGATACGTGGAGTACAGTAACAGTATGGCTATACCTATGTGAATACTAAGCTTTACTTTTATATATTCACTGATGCATCATTTTAAAGGAACTTTTTCACTTTATAACCTACATAAAAAGTCCTGTACTACGAATTGAACCAAACCTTTTTTCAACATTGTATGAAATATAAGTACCTTATTCGGGACAATTTACATAACTAGGAATCATGACCAGGAGCTAGCAAAATGGCTTTTGAAAGATGTGAGTGCAGTCAAACTCTTTCTTTTTGTTTCTTTAGTGCTATAAACTGCAGTGAAGTATGATAGCTTGCGTTAGTGCTCAACCACGAGTTGGATCGTAAACTGACGAAAGCTTTTTCGGATTCATGTAGATTGAAATTATCAAACGGTTGAAACTTGTCAGTATAACCGAACTGGTAGATAAGGTTGATAGTTTTTTCATTGATGTTTATTCTCCTGCCGAATTGGTTTGTTGTGAAAATTCAAATTGCCTAAAATTAAGTTATAGCACCCTAAAGGTGTCGAATTATTTTACAACAATTTAACCTTTTCCATACCGTAATTAGATAAAAGACATAATAGAAAGACAATGGGCTTGCGAACGTTGGCTTTGAGTCTCAAGAGTTTAATTAACAGATATACACTTCTCATCAAAAAAATCGAAACACCTTGCAAGTTTACGTTTTGTCAGGATTATCAGAAAAATGTGTGGAATAAATGTTAAATGTCGTTTAATAGTGAGTAATATGAGCTTATCAAATCTTAATGTTAATGTTCTAAATTTAAATGAATTTTTCATAGGTTTCGTATTTTGTTAAATGAGTCATTTTTATTCCGTATGGAGTATAAAGGAAATGGATAAAACAACACACGTAAATGAAAAAAAAAGCTAAAAAACGTTTATTTAATAACTTGTATTCCCTCCCCGAGCTCTAATTACTGCTTCCATACGGTTCTTCATCGATCGGATGAGAGTCACGATCACATGCTGTGGTATATTGTCCCATTCCTCTTGGATTGCATCTTGCAGCTGGCTAAGTGTTTCTGGGGCAGGATCTCTTGCTCGAATTCGTCTCTTTAATTCATCCCATAGATGTTCAATGGGATTCATGTCCGGGCTTCTTGCTGGCCATTCCATAATAGAGATATCGACTTCGTTAAGATAATCTCGTACGACGCCCGCGGTGTGAGCCCTAGCATTGTCGTGCATGAATATGAAGCCGTTGCCAATAAAATGTGCATAGGGCATCACATGAGGCTCGAGACACTCTTCGACGTACCGATGACAGTTTAGTGCAGGCAGACGTGGCCCAGACACGAAAGCAAGCTCTGTCTTACCGTCGGCGCTGATTCCTCCCCAAACCGTCCACGAACCGCCACCATAGCTGACCTTTTCTTCAATGCAGCATTGTGCATAGCGTTCTCCGTCTCTTCTGTAGACCTTGTTCCTTCCGTCGTTACCATACAGCATAATTTTACACTCATCAGAAAAGAGAACTTTGCTCCACTGTAGGTATGACCAATTTAGGTGCTCACGTGCAAAGTTAAGGCGCGCTCTTCGATGGTCTGCAGTTAATTTCGGCCCATTTGCTGGCTTATGCGGTACCAGTCCACGATCCTTCAACCTTCTTCTAATTGTAGAGTCACTTACAGCCACCCTTCGTACAACACGAAGCCGCTGCTGCAGTTGAAAAGCGTTAAGGCGTCGATTTCTTAAAGAAGTTGTTACAATAAATCGATCATCTCGCTCAGAAGTGACCCGATTCCTGCCAGATCCTGAACGGCGCGTGAACAAACCAGTCTCCCGATAACGTTTATAGACTCTATGAACAGATGACAGGCTTAGATGCAGTCTTGCAGCCACAACACGCTGACTAAGGCCAGAATCCAGCAATGCCACAACTTGGGCGGCTTCTGTGGGCGAAGTATCCATACGTTTTAGAAAAAAAACCTTTTTTCAGACGTCCCAAAGTCACAGTATTGAAATAAAAAACAAAAAGTTTAAGGATAGGCGCCAATTTTTAGTTTTTAAACGCTAAATGTACTCCAACCCTAAACACACATTTGTCTCAAAACAGTGATTCATTTCGTTTATAAGATAAACAAATGAAATTCTAATTTTGAATTTAGAATTTTCGCTTATTACTGTAATGGCCAAACTGCCAGCTATAATATATGTATTTTTTTTCATCGTATGAATTCTTTTTTGTGTTAAATTCGGACAGAAACAATGAAAACGGAAGTGTTTCGATTTTTTTGATGAGAAGTTTATTTCGAGTGGTCTATTATTGAAACGGAAACTCTACGATTGTTCAAATAACTTCACCTGATAACGTTTTTTGCAGAGATTTGAAAATCGAGACTAAATCGGAGTATTGTCACGTGAATGAAATACCTACCTTGCCGAATAATCTACAACGAGTAAGCAGTGTCCATTGCCATGCTTTGACATAAAATTATTGGTTGAAATTCAATTCAATTTGAAATGATTCAATTTACGTTAGTTCAAGAGTGGTCTATATAAACTTTTGCTGCGACTTATACAAGAATTGTCAACCGTCACTAAATGGTGAAACATTCATGAACGTTCGCTTTGAATCCGAATATTTTAATCAATTACTTGTGTCGAATGCTCTAAGGAATATTTCACAGCTATATTAAGGTTCAACGATGCGAAATCTAAAGTTTTGCGCACCGGAGTTAATTTGAAGTCGTGCGGGAAAATGTACTACGTTTCACGTCTGTTTGATGTTTGTTAATTTTATGTGCGTACTTGAAATATTTTTGTAGATAAAGAATGTTATAACAATAAAAAAAATCCTCAATCCGGTCTAAAACGATAAGTAAAACTCAGACTTGAAAGGTATTTTTTTATCTTTGAATAGATTTATTTTTATTATTATAGAAGTAATCACGAAATACACATTGGAAAAATTTCAACTGTCGGTCTATTTACAGACCATGTGATAAAAATACAATCCACATACAAACAAATACACTCGTCTAGAGTGCATTTGTTTGTCTGTCTTTGTTCGTCTCAAGTTTTAGACTCTCTTCTGAGTCAGCGCGCTTCATCGTCAACCGCACCATCGCTTTCCATCAGGTAAAGAGCCTATTACACCACTCGATATTACACTCCCCTAGAGTGCATTTGGTTGTCTGTCTTTGTTTGTTTCATACACACTCTCTTAAACTCTCTTCTGAGTCAGCGCGCTCCATCGTCAACCGCACTATCGCTTTCCATCTGGAAAAAGCCTATTACACCACTCGATATTATGACCGGTCTTACTCGTCGCCGCGTAGTGTAATAAAGGATAGACCGGACTCCGGTCTACGTAGACTGCAACACAGTCTGTGTAACGCGTACGGAATAACGAGTGGTGTAATAGGCCTTTTAGATAGCGGTCAAACGCAAACTTATCAACAAAAATAAAAAAAATTAGACGAATCGACGGACTATCCTTTGAATAACCCAAAAAAATAGGTGTCTATTCATATATTCACACAATAAAAGGTCTCCCACATTAAATCCTGATTTACCCACAGAGCATAAATTAATTTTTAACGTGCGGCCCTAAACGACATTTCATTTTAATTACGAATGTAATTACACCTTAAGGGTAATTTAGAGGGTCGTTGAGTGATACTTAATGACCACTGGGAGTTCGTATAACACGTTATAATTACTTTGAATAACGTTTTAAACGGTGAGCTGCCGTGTAATCTTACTATTACACAATTATTCTACCTATTTATAAGTACAGAGTTACAGACAACATAATTTTACTAGTAATGGCTAATTAAAAATTCATTGGGCAATATTGTTAACACTTTGACATATATGGTTTACACTGAGTTAATTAGGTACTTATATAGTTATAATAATATTTCCCTCTCCTAGAGAAGAGGCCTGTGTCCCAGCAGAGGAAATATTAAAAAAAAGGCTGATGATGAATGTAATAATATATATATATTTGCTTAAAGAAGATTCCTGAGAAGTGCCTTTATAATATTCTGTAACTTTAGTTTAGACTCGCTGGTGTCCAAGTCAAATTCATAAAAGATTGCAATGCTATAAATTGACACAATTTCATGAAATTCCTTTTTTTATGCACGGAACCTCAATTTTATTTCTATTCTCTTAATTTAAAAAGTACCTAGTCCGCATAATATCGACTATCTACCAGTGACAGTTCCTTTAAACAAAATCAACCCAGCTGATTCGGAGTTTAACTGCCACAAACAAGCAGACAGGCTAAGCAAGTACATACAAGGACAAAAATTTTAAGTAAAAATTGAACTTTTGTTTTAGGTATCAATATTCTTTATTTATTTATTTCTCCGAATCTTCAGTGTAAAAATATTATTATATAAAAATGTGTCACTGTGCTCGAATATGTCCGAATCGTCAGGAACTCGAATTACAAGGTTTTGATAAGAATTAATAATATGGATTTTCTTTAGTGCCTTCTGATTTTAAAATGACGCAACTTTAAAAAAACACGGAAGTACGCCAACTCTTTTATTATTTAAAATGGTAGGTTATTTCTTAATGACAGTCTCTATCTAACTATCAACCAACCAGCTTCTTAACTATTATCAATTAAGATGTAATACTGTATAATTAAGTGACCTTGAGGCATTCACCACATACTGACGGATAGACTCATCAAGCATATTGCAATTACCAATTCCAAGACTAGACATTAAAAATTAAAACCTGACTCACAACATCAGGATATGCATTCACACCGCTACAAAAAAAAAATAGAACATCAACCATTGTGAGAATACAATAAAATATTACAGAAATCAATTGAATATAGGCCTTAAGGTGACGTCATAACAGCGAAATTATAATGAGAAAAAATTATGAATGACGCAGCCAGCTGGCCTGTAGAACGAAGAATGACTCATGTTGTCCCGTTTACTCGCGTACCTTAATTTGTTTGTTGATTTTATTTTTAACTTTATGGTTAAGTATTAAAGTTGAGGTTTGATCGGCTGTGAAAATAAATGTGTACAACTTTATTGACAATGCTTGCGCGGACGCATTGTGCGCTACCGTCGTTATGTCAGTGTAACATATGGTGCCGACGACGACGCACGCTTGGTTGATAACTAAAATAATTTGGCGCGAACATAATTTAACGAACAAAAAATATTCGTGACTGTTACAGTGAAAGTTATTTTGATAAGCAAGTTTTGTGATGACAGAAACATTCAAATACGTTACGAGGATTATTTTTGTGACAATATTTTATTATACTTTGATATGCGTGTTCAAAGAAATCAAGCGATTCTGGCCCGCAATTGATTCGACAAACTCAAATTGACATTGGATTTCTCGTTTATTTCTGTTTGCAGTTAATTGGTGAGTACTACCCACATTTGAAAGAATTACGTACGTTATACACATTATAAAATATAGTTTATTGAAGTTAAATTTATCCGCAAGAAGTGCTGGTGAACTTTAATTAAATTTTTGGCAGCGAGCTTGATAAAATTTATTGCGTACCAAAAGGTACCAAAATATTCAATGAACTTCCATTTCATAACGAGACCCAAATATTTAACCAATAATAAACACTTACAAAAACGCATTTTTTAAATTATTTTTTAAAAAGAAATATCAATTAAGAAACAAAATTTAAAAAAAAAAACATTCAATAGTAGATTTGAAGTCTATACCTAACAATAATGTTGCCATATCGAGCATTCCACGCATACTACATTACAACAACACTACAATCAAACAAACAACATTCTAAGTGATCACAAGAATAGTAAATTAAATTTATGTTATGTTTGACAACAAATATGATCCAGACTATCTCAGGATGAAGACAAACTTCTACTTTTATATTGCAGCATCTGTAAAGACCATGACAGTGTGCATTGTAATGTTGTAACATATTTATACGACTTACTATTAAGACAACATCCATATATGTGTGTATGTTAGTACAAAGGATATATTCTCAGATGACAAGAACAACTAACATCAGTGACTTATCGAACAGCAACTATAGAATTCAAAGCTAATAAACTTCCTTAAGGTGGGCCTTCCCGACTCGCCTTTCATCTACGTCGAGCATGGTTTAAACCATCTTTTAAAAGTTGTTGCTTCATCTAAAGCAATCCAATGTGATGTTTGATGCAAAATTAATGTCAAATAAGAGAGATAATACCTAAAAACTCTGTAGGCATTCAGTAATTCTACGATTTACTCGAACGTTTCACAAAACTTGTTACAGGCAATACGTGTTTTTATTAAAACTTTAAGGATTTTTGGAAAAAAATGACATCATTTAGAATCTCGAATAAATGCGCTAGGCTTCTAAATAGTACTTTTTTATATTTTTAATATAGAAGTACATTATGGAGAGTCAAAATTCACGTAAAATAGCAGATTTTCAGAGGTCTTTACTGGATTACTCTTACACAAATTTACGTTTTCATTTCTATAGAAGCCTAGATAATATACACAAGATATCTCTGTATCTAAAATATCTGAAGAAGGATATGTAATAACATCATAATCACGTAAGAGCGGTTGTATAAAAATGTACGTCGGATTGGCCGCTCTTAAAGATATACACGCAACAGCAAGAACATTTCTAAAAATACCGTAACTATAGGATATCCTTTGACAGATAAAATAAACAAGTTCGATCGGATGTCCGTTGTCACAAAACGATGGTTAAACGTGTCCATGTTATGACAGTCATTCATTCTTAATTTGGACATACTGTACTTCCTACGTTTATCCTTATTGACATTTATAGCAATAGGAATATCAGATACGTGCAGTGTATTGTTTGTTGCATAAACTTCATTTTTATCAACATTGTTGTCATTGATGTTGAGAAGTATTTTGTTGGCTTGATCCTTGTATACAATTTAAGGTTATTTAAAGAGATACTAGGTCATCAGTCCATCTTTTGGGAAGTCTGCCTTTACCTGGTGAAGCTCACGGGAATTTGATGTATGCTACACGCATAGGACTGGTCGATATGGTGGCATTTGGGAGAGGTATATATCCAACAGTAGACCTGTTTTGGCTGATAAATGGTGATGACGATGTGGCACCTATCAAATCTTAATTGTCAGTGTGTTGCGTTATTATTTTTCTTTCAATTGTGGTCCTCTTTATTCAAGTCTTTAGTATCCCGAGTATCCCGCTGTGAGCATTTCCAAATTCAAATTAAGACTGTTCCCAATAGTTAAGAACAACTCATTTTATTTACGCATCTTCAATACTATAATTCTTCACGTGTCATTGACTACACTTGACTATTCATTATTTTTTTATTCAAACATGCTTTGTCCATTACACATAACATAACCTATCCTCAAATTATTAACCTCTTTGGTTTCAGTAGTTTTTACTTACATTTATTGGAGACAAATGACAAATTTGTTCAACCTTGTACCATTTCGGTGTCCTAACTAATATCGTCAGATTCGCTTCGTACGTAAGCACACAAAACTTACGTACTTCAATTCCTATTAACAAACATGTTTATTGTGAACATTTATAGTTCGATAGCTATATATTATTCATAAACTGAAATCCCGTAATTGTTTATTTTAAGCTCATCAGTCACACTCACTACAAAGCTTTGGTAAGGCGTAGTCTAAACCAATAAAACGAATGTCGTGCGTAAATTAGAAACATTAAAGCAAGGGATAGTGACTGACGCTTGTGTACACTAAAAACATAATAACAGGAAACTGTGAGAGTAATATTTAGTCATAAGCAAGGTATAAATTCAGAGGGTTACGTGTAAAAACATTAATAACTTCTTAGGAAGGGTGATGTAGGACGTCCCGCGTTCAAAGGTTTCCTTGAACGAAACTTATCTACACTAATATAAATAATACGGATCTCTTCGAAATAGATATTTCATGTCGACAGTGCGTGTGCGGAACTCATAAAAAATATGTGTCCAATTATCCGCCTAATTTAATTTTGAACGCAATAAAATCCCTATGATTAAGTGTTTAGAAATTGTTGTCGTGAATCCGAGCCAACTCTCATGCCAATATATCTTTCAGACTATTTGTCTAGAGTTGGCCAACTCGGATATAAATGGTGACACAAACCTTAACAGTGGCGATCACGATCAACATTATAGCACTATTAACTATGTGTTTATGACAGAACTTCGCCAAATGCGTTAGTTAAACTGCGAGTTATTTCTTTGGAACTGTACGTGGTCACCAGGATTCTGTAAATATCCGGCTCGAAGGAACATTTTTTTTTTTATATTTTCGAAATTGGAATCGTGTAAACTAAACAGTAAAGAACTTAATAAATGTACTTTGTAAATGTACCAGTTGCCAGCTATGATTTTTTTTCGTGTTGTCCAAAATCAAAACTCTCCAACCCCTTTGAGCTTCGTAGGTTTAGGAGGGAGAATGTACACAAATTCAGAACTTTAGTTTAGAGCGAAAGTAGTAGTGGCTCTTTCATTAGGTGTTTTAAAAAATGTTTAAGATGCGAAGCACTTTTCTATATAAACTTTCCTGGAACTGACTGAAACGAACTGAAAGGCTATTTGGCCGTGGTATATCATTCATGAACTAATTCAACTTCTCCACCCTCGATGCCTAATGTATGTTTCCTGCTATTTGTACTTTACAGTTAAGTATAGTATCAGGCAAATAAGTTGAACCACTGGCTATAGTTTCGCAGCCCCCCACTTCGATTGAGACTCAAAAATCGGTTACTACCTATTCAAGATTGACTGACCGCCATAATTTGTCAACTTGTCTGACGCGGAGTAGAACCGATTTTCGGGTCTCAACCGAAGTAGGACCTACGCGTAACCATAATAAATAGTTCAACTTATTTCCAGCGCTACATTTAGTATCATCTTCCACCAAATTACCGTTTTCTAACCAAAACCAGTAAAACGAATTAAATAGTCAGTTACAAACCAAGACTAAAGGTTTCAAAACAATAACGTAATACAATTCTGACGTCACAATACAGTAGTTTCATAATAGCATTATTAGAGACGACATTGTTCTGGCCAGAGGTGTTCATCAAATTAAACAACTGTATAAATTGTCGGGTACCCATTTATTTACTCTGCTTGTAGGTCAACCAACGTTTTATTGAAGAAACGTACTAAATTTAGTACTGTTGGTGTGTTCAAATTTCTGTAATGGGAATAGGCAGTGTCCTTCGAAAGCATAACTTAACCACAAAATCTACATATTATTACTAACGCATTTACAAAATGGTCCATGTGGACGGTGTTTTTATTTTACCAATTCAAGTAGTAAGGACTGAATATACTTTTGCTTCCACATATTTGTAGTAGACTTATAAGGGAATTAGGTATATTTGGTTCAGGATAAATAATCTTGTCAGTATGATTGACAGAACCAGCCAAGCTATTCCTGCCATGAAAACTGCTTTGACCGCAGCGCTAGCCTTAGCGTCGAAATTGAAATAGGTGTTTTGGATTGTTAACCTAATGTACCCATACATAGAATTGACCTGTTGGATTTCAACACTGCGCTGTGCTCAAGTTCCTATCAGTGGGGTTGGTTGAAAGAGTCGCGGGGACAGGAAATGCAAATGGCAAATTAAAGAACAATTTCTCTCAATCTATCTAGAGCCCAAAAAATATATCAGCAATTGACATACCATTACAACACGACTTTTGAAATAAAAATAATAATTAATTAAGAACATAAAAATTTCGTCAAATAATGAAGGTGTCACTTACTTAACTCGACAAAGCGTCAAATTTTCGGGGAACTTGAAATAATAAAGTCAATTAAATAAATAGGATATGTAGTAACACATCAAGAAATACTAAGAACAGCATTAATAGTCGTCGAGCGAGCTTTCAATACCATCAAAGCTATTTGCTAATTTCACTTAAAGCTCCATTTAGAATTGCCGCTATTGCAAAAGCATTTACATACTAAATGTTTTGTGACCGTCCGTTTTACAGGATATCTTGTACAAACTTAAAATTAAATTAAACTTAAAATTGCTCATTGCTTTAATTTAACAGCACTAATGCTGTTCAATTAAAGCAATGAGCAATTTTAAGTTTTACAATTAATATATAAATAGAAAAAAGCCGTATTATAACCGTATCAATTGCCTGCTGCGGTCATTCCCATTAATTTTGGTGTCTTCAAGGCTATAAGAGTAGAATAGGCTTTCAATTAACTATTGCGCCTCATTATCAACAATTGCATCACTGCTTAACATCAGGTGGGATCGCAGTCAATAATTATTAGTCTATAGCAAATAAAAAAAATATCTTTATTTATTTAAACTTCATCTACAGTAATCACACATATGTTGATTATAATGCAACACGGCATTCTCTACCAGTCAATCTTTGAGCTAAAAAAGACAACACTGTAGTAAGTGTGGACAATAAATAAATAATAGACATTAAAAATAAAATGAAGTAACTTATAATAATAAAACACAAATATGCTAAAATTACAAACTAATAATACATACTATATGAATGAATTCGAAGACATGTGACATCTAGCATCCAGCACTGGGCCCGCGTGATGGATTACGGCCATTGCCTCTCCTAGAAAGGTAGCTTGAGTCCCAGCAGTGGGAGCATTAAAAAGGCTGATGATGATGATGCCATACAATGATAAAAATCGAATCACTGTAATTAAGAGAACTTTATATATACAAATTATGACGAAGATAAAACTAAGGTCTTTACGCACATTCTTTTCGGCATTTATACAATGCCACAATATTAGTAAGTCAGCTCGACCGACCACGATTCTAAGAATCTTGTTGCTAATACCGCGGACACGACTTAGTAATAAAAGTGGAGCCAAAAAACCAGATGGATTAGATGAAAGATGACATAACTGAAATTGTAAAGAGAGATTAATATGAAGAAATTTTACTTAAGGCCTACATTTTTTATTAATAGTAGTAATTTTATTGTCGTCAATCTTTTTCATTTTACGTTACAAAAGCCGTAAATAAATCAAATCAAAATTGCAGCACACGCATCAGTAATAAAATTATAGATTCATAGCTGCGTATTGCTTTCCAATGTGAAAGGCCATAATATTACTGAATATTGCACGTGGCATATGCAAAGTGATCAAATGGACTCCACTTAGTTCTAATGAGAATGTTAGATAACCCCCTAGTGCACAAAGACTAGAGCTTAGCAACAACTAGTGTTCTCTGAAAATTGGGGTTGTTCATTTCTGTGTTTAATATCTGCACATGTGCACTATTATTCCGTTCGTGTACTTAACTTTAATTATTCTCTGTAGTATTGCGCTAAATTATTTTATACTCGCCGTCCGCTAGAGGTTATATTCGTAGTTTTAGCGAAATTGTTCATTTGCTAAAATAAAAAGTTTTCTGTGTTTTTAATGCAAATATTGTTTTGTTGTTGATGTAATGCTTGATTATGATCCCAAGTGATAGTAAGCAGTGATGAAATCGCTGATGGTGAAGCGCGCCAGTTTTTTGGGAGCCTTCATCCTAGACAGATAAATTATAATCGAACATACCGCAGCAGACAAATTGTACCAGTTCTTTGATGTACGCCGCCCGTACAAAAGACGAGGACGCTGAGACGCTTAGTTCGGATCGTAAAGGTGACAACAACAATATAATAAGTGCTTGCCTATGGAAACGTGGCGCGATGAGCGACGCTCTTTTCGTACATTACAGCAGCGGGCCCAATCATTGCACGCGCTAACACAAACATATCGCAATGTACGACAAACACCCAACACGCCGCGTGAACCAGCTCTAAGGGTAGACAAGCGATGTAAGTCTGATAAATTGTAGTGTCAGTGTGTGAATATGTGTGTTCCTTCAAGACACCATTTCTCAGGCTCAGGAGAATTTCGGTTTGTTTAAATACCCTTGACCTATTTCCTATACCTGTTTTCAATAGGGTGACTTGGATGCGTCAATAGGAATAATGACAAACCCCTTTCGTCTAAATCCATTTAGCAGTAATTGAAGCGTGGTCAAGTAATCTGAAAAATGTTCGGCAGTCGAATGATATTTTTGTATTCTTATCATTCAAAGAGTATTGATGCTCAAATATCTAATCTTAAAAAATAATAATAATAATCTACACCTTTCACACAACGCCATCTAGTCCCAAACTAAGGAGAGTTTGTGCTGTGAGTTGCTCATAAATAATGGTGTAATTTTTCTGTAATATGCACCTACTTATTTAGAAATACATAGAAAAACACAAATATACAGAAGTCAGAACAATTGTTAGACAAATGTTTGTATGATGAGCATGATGCTCATCATACAAACATTTGTCTTCAATGAGATTCGAGGTCCAACTGCAGGGCCAAAGCCTATTAGGGCTCCGGTCCGGTTTCTAAAAGGAAGCTCCGACTCTGGTATGAAGGTTGAGAAGGAATAGGGTGGGTCGTTTCGTCATTAAGAGTCTGACACTGTTTCCCACTCCACCAAAGGGCAGGATTCGTCATAAGATGATTTTTCCTACCATAAAAAACCCTTCGGTGAGAAACGATTGTTTTGCAGGAGGTCATCTCCAGCAAAGCAGTCAGGAACTCAGGACCACTAACCACTAAACCAACAGGCCAACATAGAAATATTAAACGGTCGGATGATGTTTTTATCATTCAAAGAGTAGGTACCTATAGTCATAGAGTAAAGTTCATTGACCGTGTTGTGATCATAAAAGCAAGTGTTCACTGGCAGCTGCAAATCTTCTCACGCCGGAGCTGATTGAGGGCAGAAGGATGTTCTTAAGATATCGCTCGACGGCTCCTTTTACGTTATATCCAAAAAAATATCTTAGGGAATTAGGTCATTAGGATGGAACTAAGCTTACTTAACTTAAGTCCTATAAAATTTTGGAAAAAAGGTTTTAAAAACTTACCTTCAGAAGGGATCACAGTCAAGCTCTAGTTTATGTCATAAAAAAAAATCGCTGTGTCATTATACAAATATTTTTTTTTTACAAATTAACTTTTCGACTACCTAATTACAGACACATTTTAAAGACAAAAGGTATGCGGACACCGGTGTCCTCTTGGGGCTTAATTCATTAATTTAATAATGTAAGCTTTTCTCGCGCCTGCGCTTGTGGAATCTTTGACTTTTTAACGGCAGTATAGATTTCTACCAGTGAAATCAGTACTTCTAGAGATCAAACAACATCTTTGTACTAATTTATGTTTAAGATACAAAATAAGTGCAAATATATCTACTCTATAGACATATTTATATAGGTACATGTTTAACGTGATTGTAGTCATGATCATAACAGACAATTTTTACTATGGGCCCAAAACTAAGGGATTTCAGGTTTAAAATACAAAATACAAAAATCTTTATTTCTTTTACAAAATTTTCTTCTTATAATTAGTTGCTGGAGTCTCCTTTTAAGCATGTAAATATGCCTGTGTCAGGAGGCTCCGCTCATCCTTAACAAACCAAAAGCATAGCAAGAGACATGAAAACATATGTTTTGTATTTTAATTATTTAGTGGGTAAGTATTAATTTACAATTAGCCTAAGGTATATATATATATATATATATATATATATATATTTAAATCGCGATAGACTTCTTGCGTCTTTCCAAACTACCACCCTGCAGCGTCCACTGAATGTAGTGAGATTTTTAATGTTTTCAAAGCGTATGTAAGATGTTTTAATCAGTATCATATCAGTAGTCGACGTCAAATTTCATTTAAACCTTAAATGGTGATATTCAAATTAAATATTTCTAGCTGAATTTGTGCGTCCGTTCAGTCTGAAATCTTTCTTGCACACTGAATACCTGCGTATACGTTCAAAACACTGCAAGCACATTCCCGCCTCCATCCGAATGTATGTGTAAATCAATTCCGTATAATGCTCTGCATATATCATAATGATTATAATAACTTAATTACATCCATCTACTATTAAATTCATATTGGTTCCGAATAATTGAATTAGTGCGTCCGTTCACTCTTAAATCTTTCTTGCACACTGAATATCTCCGTATACGTTCAAAACACTGCAAGCACATTCCCGCCTCCATCCAACTTTATGTTTAAATCAATTCCGTACAATGCTCTGTATCAAAACAGTACCTAATGAAAGAAAAACTGTACACTGAGAATTTTATGGAAAAATTAAGTGACTTCTGTTAGAAAAACGTAACTGATGACAACAAGTGACTTTTTAGAATTTTTGTCTGTTTATCTGTTTTTCTGTGTGTATGGTACAGCTTCACGCCAAAACTACTGGATAGTTTGAATTGAAATTCAACAAACATGTTCTTTGTAAACCAAGGAAGGCTTTAGGGTACATATTATCACGCAGTAAGTTATGGGAAGTAAGCAATATTGAATTTAAATGGTGCAATGGATGCAAGGTTTTAGGTCCGTGGGCCGATCGACTCAAAACTTACTACAAACATTGCCCTAAATTAGTTATCAAAGCTGGCATATTTTATTTTTCAGTAGTACCTACCCCCAGTGCAAATTTAGGGGATGTTAAAGTTTGTATGGGAGAATCTTATTCCTTGGCACTTCACTTGAAACTTAGTACGAAAACTTATGTAGGTAAATAATAAAGATTCCCATTATTCGTTGTTCAAAACTATGTTCCTAACCTGGACAGTGAAAGCAGTTTAATAAATACTAGCTTTTGTCAGCGGCTTCGCCCGCGTACATAAAATATTGCCTATGTCACTCAGGAGTAAAGCAGCTTTCTATTGTTGCTAAAATTTTTCCAATCGGACCAGTAGTTCCAGAGATTACCTCCTACAAACAAAAAAACAAACTTTACCTCTTTATTATATTAGTGTAGATTAGAAGTATAAAGACAATTTTAAACAGCGCCATCTATGAGATTTCATAAAAATCAAATCAAATTACATCTTAACAATTTTTCTAAATTAATAATTTAAGTTTAATCAAGCTGGTAAGGGTAGTACAGTACCCGGCAATAAATATTGCACATCGACCTTTGGAAAGAGACAATCGGCTAATTCGGCTTCGTAGAGCGTTATCTCTGTCGCACACTACCTATGTGACGTTTGTCAGTCGTTGTTCACCAATCACCTTGAACAACGACTGACAAACGTCACATAGGTAGTGTAGTTAGTTATTCTTAAAATTCATAGATGGTAATGTGCATTTTCTTCCTAAAAGTTGTATCGTATAGTTCGTTTTGAAAAATTCAAGTTCCAAAAACCCTCAAAATCTTGAGAAAGACAATAAAAAAAAATGCGGTGTTAAATATTACAAAAAAGTTATGTTCATTGAAATATCGCCATCATCTGTCTGAAGATTTTCTACGAGCTTTGAGGCATGCTACTGGAGACGAAGTCGATGTAACTGATGAATGTGTGTGTCTCAGTTCACTTTAAGATGTGGATATTTCTATCGGCGGCAATCCACTGATCAAATATGGATTACCAACTCCCCAATCCTCACCGCATCAAGACTATGGGAATCGAGAGTATAACGCTGAGAAAAATTACGATCGGGGCGAATTGACCACCATATGAAATGACCGTGTCGCTTTGCTCTCTTCCGAGCAAAAACAAATTTATGACACCACACCTTAAAAGTGTTGTGCAAAACCAGGATAAAACGTTTTTCTTGGGTTACTCCTGGTGGAACAGGAAAAACATGGCATATTGGAGAGGCCAGGACGCAAGGCAATATTGCTATTGCAGTCACGTCATCGGGTATCGATGCCACACTACTTCCGGGTGGTAAGACAGCATATACCATGTTTAAAATTCCCATCGATTTAGAGAGCGCCAAAACGCCTGTTTGTGGTGTGTCACGTAACAGCGATAAGGGACACGTACTTAAGGATTGCTCTCTGATCATGTGGGATGACCGTACGATGGCCAATAGGAAGGAAGTTGACGCCGAGAACAGAACCCTGCAAGATATCCCCGGGAACGAACATTTGATGGGTGGAGTCACAGTTTGTTCAGTGGCGATTTCGGGCAAACGCTTCCCGTGTTGTCTTGGGGAACGAGGGCTGCCGAGGTGAATACTTCGTTGAAACAGTCTTCGTTGTAGTTACGAATTTATGCGCTGCGCTTGGCCATTAGTCTGAGAGTTCGGCTGGGCAGCAATGCACGTGCTCAAGAATTCTCTGATGTCATCCTAACTCTTGGCGAATTCACTCTACCTTTTTTATGTTGGGAAAAATCATCAAATTACGATTCCCGCCTTTGGGCGGAGCGGGAGACAGTGTTAGACTTCTACTGGCTAAACAAACCACCGAAACCCAAGAAGGATTTCTTGTCTTAGTTCCAGGGCCCCAGTGTTCCGCTTTCGCATCAACCCCTGGCCCCAGAAGGCTTCGACCATGCTGGGCTCCTACAGTTGCTGACGACTGCTTGAAGCGCAGGGAACAGTGCGCGCCGTCGACGACTTGGGCTCGGTCCCAACGGTTACCGGATGGGCGGACAGCGAGCTACCCATTGCTCGCCGGCCGCAAGCCCGCGCCTACGGTGGCCGGAAATTGAGATCGGAGACACAGTGGCTGTTGCGGTCGGCCCCCTCTTTTAGCCGCTAGCATTACTGCTTCGCAGAAGGAGACGACCGCCTGCCACTTTTCTTCGTTTCGGATCATGGCCTCTGCCAAAGTCCGCCGCGAGTCAAAGCCCATTGCAAGAGAGGTGGATGGAAGGTGCTTCCAGAGTATTCGATAGAGTGTTATCCAGCTTAAAAGAATTCATTCGCTGTTTGAGCAGGCCATTTTCACATCCAAAAATGATCAGGCTGCAGCAATTAACGAATGCATCCTCTCGGAAATTGAGGGGAACGCAGTGGTCTATACTTCGATAAACCCTGTCGTCGAGCAAGATAGGTTTTGGAGCAACGTAGGATTTTTGAGCTTCTAGCCAGCAAGTGGACTTCCAGCGCATACCATCAAGCTGAAAAGTCGGAGTCCACCTTTCTGAACCTATCTCCTCCAAAGTTATGTAACGAGATCCATCTTAAAAGTCATCTGCTGCACAGACACACCATTGAGGCAAAAATTCTTACGGGTTGTGGCGTCGGCGAGGCAGTATTTGTACCTCATAACTTCCCGTTCCAGTTCAATAGCGTACAGTTCCCTGTGAGTGTTTGTTTCGCGATGACCATCAATAAGTCACAGGGGCAGACACTGAGTGCAGTGGGTGTCAACTTTAGGACGAGTTGCTTCTCACGCGGGCAACTGTACGTCGCTTGCTCCCGCGTCACCAGTCCTGACTCTCTTTACATTTTGGCTACTGGCAGCATAACTACCACCGTAGTGTGGTGGACGAGTGGTAAAGGCTCTGACTCTCCGACTTATAAGTTGTAGCCAGGCGCATTACTCTGTAGTATTTATTTCATAACCACTGCTCTTAAAACGATGAAGGAAAATATTGTAAGGAAACTGTGACTGTGAATGTCTTAAAATAGGTAAAAAAACTTTTTAAGTTAAACGGTTTTATGTTAAACATACATTGCAATGTTTAAGATAAATGTACTAAAAACCAAAAAATAATAAAATAGATACAGTCGTGGGACTTATAAACATATACACAGACTAGACTAAAATAAAACTGTGGGACACGTCAATTGTCTACAATACAGCCAATTGACAGACAATTGACTTAAAAAGTTTTTTTACCTATTTTTATTTTCTACTTTTTAGTTTTTATTTCGCATTCTGTTTAAATAATTCTTAATAAATTAACTATTTTTTTTTAATTAATTTATTCTATTCTTTTTCATTTGGTAGCGGCGGCCATCTTAGATTTCAATTTTGCATAGTAAATTGTATTCTACTTGTTGAGACCTTTCATTTGATACCCATGATGATGGGATTGATAAAACCTAAGTTATCCGCCATTTTGTAGCGGCCGCCATCTTGGATTTCAATTTTTTATAGTATATTGTATTCTGCTTGTTGAGCCCTTTCATTTGATACCCATATTGTTGGGATTAATAAAACATAATTTATCCGCCATTTTGTAGCGACCGCCATCTTGGATTTATAATGATAATGAATAAACATAATTGTATTGTCACCAAAATCCAAAGTGTATACAAAATTTCAGATTAATCAGTTGACAGGAAGAGGGTGAAATTTGAATGACTAAATTTGACCCAAGAATAAAACAAACGGGGTGAGCTAAATAAAACCGTTTAAAAATCATTGGGCCCGCGTGGTGGATTTTGGCCTGTTCCCTCTCCTAGAAAGGAGGTCTGTTTCCCAGCAGTGGGAACTTTATAAGGCTGATGTAATGCTATTTTAAAAGTTGTTTATTTATAATGCTATAGCGACAGTGCCATCTTAGGTAGTTTTGGTGCTGTAGAGCCTTCACGCAAACAACGTCGCGGGTAGCAGCTGGTATATTATAATAGTCATCATCACTAACAGACTATAATAATAGACCAAATAAATAACCTCTTTTAACGCACTTGCAAATAATTCACATTGGTGACAAGCTTGCATCACGGCCGGCACAAGTCTATTTCTTTACAAACTCGGCACGCGAGCGCGCTGAAGCCATGCGTCCCTCGTCAACCCCAAATGGGCCCCTCAGACACCGTACCTACTGCCCGTTTAAGGATATTTAAGAGACGCAAGATTGTTGTCACGAAAACATGATAAAAACTTTACAAATTAAGTACGATATTCAATGGACACGATGAGATCGGTGAACTGAACTCAAAGTATACGCGGTAAATTATACGCTGAACACTAGCGTCCTCCAAATTTCGGTCGGACGACGGCGGAACTATATTATACGCTAAAAGGCATTGTAGTGATGAAATTACGTCCATGCCAATTTTTCGACATTGCATTCTAATGATCATAAGGGACCCTTGGGCTAAAAATGAGGGTCGGTCAATCTTGCGTCCGTATTCCGGACGCACAAAGTCAGTTGGACGCAGCATCATCGGTAAATAACGCCATGTAGGACGCAACATGTCCTTCAAGATGTAAATATATATATATATCGCGATTTAAATATATATATAAAGACTTGAATTCGGTTACAGTATTAGATGTGTATTTGTGTGTGTGTGTGTGTGGTCCCATAATAAAAGTGATTTGTTGTCACAACTACAATCACATGTTTTAAGTATCGGTCACTAATTACCAATAAAGCAATTCATGAACAAATAATTATAATTTAGTTTAGGTATGTCAAAAATATTAACCGCAGTTTGACGCATTTTCGTACCTTAGGACCTAAAATTCGAAACACACACAACACATTCATCATTCACTTACCTATACATTCACTATTTTCCTTCATAACCAAGTCTAAATTTATTATTTTCAGACGTAATATTTTCCTTAGTTATGTTTTCATAAAAAGTACGAATATAAATAACACATAATGTGCATCTGTTTATCATTCATATCGCGGAAACAGTTTCGGTTATGCCCCAATAAGTATTTTTTCGGCGTCAATAAAATTGATTTACGCACAGTTTAATCTTTTATAATATGAGTTTTGTTTAGACCTACTTTTTTATTATTTACGTAACTGTTACCAGTATATTATTGACTAACTTACTCCCGCGGTTTTGTTTTTGTGTTCTGTCTAGCAAGTACTACGAAATTTAAAGATAATTTTTGACATTTTAGAAACATTACTGCAACAACTGAAAGAAACAATAAAATTATAATTAATTAGGTACACAAAATTTTGTAACGTAATTACTTATGGTTTACATAATAGACGGTTACATAAATAATAAAAACATCAAAACTTTTTTTTTTCAATTGCGCCTATTTAAGAATTATTCATGGGTGCATTCATAAACATGCATGAATGCCTGTAGGTACACGCGTAAAAGTGCCTTTTATTTTTTGACAACTTTAAGAAGATCATCATAAACAATGATATACTTGTCTTCTGAAAACCCTAAAGTCTTGATCATTGAAGCCACATTTTCTTCAGGTTATCATTTATACTACTGTACAGCTCTTACATTCTATCCTAAGGTTGTCTGGTATAACTCGTTGTCAGCGATAGGACCGCCTTTGTACCCATTCATTTAAGTTACTGTGAAATTGGTACTTTTTTGGTGTTCAATAAAGTATTTGGTATTATTCTATTCTATACGGTAATGCGCTACCGGTAAATGTTTTGGAACCATATTTATTATGCCTACCACTAAGGAGTGGAATATCCAACCAAAGTTCATGTTTTCTGGTAACTACGTATTCTGCCTACCACTACACCTACTAAGGAATGGAATTTCCAGCCAAAGTCCGTGTTTCCTGATAGCTACGTAATAAAACCCGCTATGACCTAAATAATTGTTTCACAGCCTTGAATAAATAAAAAGAGCAAGGCAGCTAAATATTGATAAACATAAGAAAAGAGACAAAAAGTTTCGTGATTCGTTTAAATCAGAGAGAACATGAAGGAAGTCAGTATGCTGAGTGTGAGTTGTTTTATGCTAATGCGATCGATGCGTTTGTGACGTTCGGCGCTCCGATTGGCCCGCTCCAAGCTCTTTAACCAATCAGAGAGCCAAACGCGCTAAACGCTAACGTAAAAACAACTCGCACTCATCAAACTGATTATGGATTTCTTTTGTATAATGAAAACAAACTCGACATACTTTTTTTTATACAAAACAGATTCACTCAAAAACAATTTTTCATCGCTTCCGGGTAAATTTCACTTTACGCTTGTTTTTCTCCAATAGCTTACACAGAGCCCGCATCATTAATTACTTTCCCATAATTAATGGCGAGATACCATTCAGCTGTTACTTCACGCCTTCAAGATAACAGAAACTTAATTACTCTGCCTACTCCAGAAGGCATTACAAGCTTAAAGGCACTTAAGATTGTATTGAGCTGCAATAATATAATATTATGTGGATAAACGGAAGATAACTAATATACATATTTAATCGTATTTTAATTGAAAAAAAAAAACATTTAAAAATATAAAAACAGGTAGCCATCGGTATTGAAAACAATGTCCAAGCTCAAGGTCAGGGCTCCAGCGAAAGGAGGTTCTTTTCTAATCTTACCTAACTATACCAGCCGTACCCAGGAGAACCGTTTTCTGAATCAAGCTCTTGATCCAGCTGCCTAACGCGATTCTCAACTAGCAGTTCAAGGCTCTTAGCTATTCAATTTAGTCAGTTTTGCTGAGGGTATCGATCGGTCGTCCGTTCAATTTTAAAAATATTAAATATAATTCTGCGTAACCCAAACTCATGTTACTTGTTTATTGTTTAATGATTTTGATAAAAATATGATAACACATCCAAATAAATATATTACTTTCAATATTATTGCAACCAGTGACTAAAGTAAATAAAATTCGTCACTAGCAGGAAAATAATTAATTATTCCTAATAAATCATTAGGTAAAACGTAAAAAAGATTGACTGAGCCTGCCTAACCTAGTTCTCGGTGGTTTAAAACAAAATAACCTAACCTGTCTGAGTCGGGGAACTACACGTCCCGAAGTGACTAAATTGTGGCGATCGCTTTGGTGATTTAAGGACAAAATGTATGTATGACTATTCGGGTTGTGGGGGAAAAATAAAAGGAAACGACTAATTTTATTTTGACGATAATACCTATATTTTGAATTCCTATATAAAACTGTCATTATTGGTATTCATTTTACTTTTTAATGGATATAAGATTTGACGAGCATTTAACCATTTTGTTAGGCAAAAAGAATATAAATACAACACGTACAATTATTCTGATAAGTATATATTTATTTATATGTATAGGTATAGAGTGATTTAATTTGTTGTTAATATACTTTACTTGATACTTACTTAGTCTTTAGAATCTAAAAATTATTTTGGTGAACATTTAAGACTCCGTGCATAAAATTCATTCCCTAGAGTTTAGGCAAATTCGCTGTGATGCTATGTTTGTGTGCATCGTGCGTGCGCCTACACGCACACGCGCGCAATAGTCGAGCTTAGTGAACGTTCAAACAATGTTGATCCTTTAGAAGATATAATATTTTATTTTCTTATTTTATGATGTTCACCTATGTACCACTTTTGTACAAGTAGATTAAGTAACAAAATCATATAATAAGTACGGTTTGTAAATAAAAATCTGGAACTTGTGTATATTTTATATTTATCACAATTGTCAAAATAGTTCAGTTTAGTGTTAGATGGATGTTGACATTTAGACATTAAAAAAAATGTTAAATACAAAACTATAAATGACAATTACGATAGCTAATTTATGTAAAATGGTTGTAAAAAAAAACATTTTCAAAATTCTGTTTAATTTTGAAAATGTTTTTCGTCAAAAATAAATTATGTTTACGAGATTTCTCTTTTAAGGTGGCATTTTTCCACTCGCCTAACCATTGAGCGTGGTTGGAAAACGTGTTGCTTTGTCCATATCCAACGCAATGTTTGATGGAGAGGCAACACGAAAAAAGAGAGATAACGCCCGAATACAAATACACAAGCTTAGAAAGTTTAATTTACTATTACCTGCTTCGATGGAAAAATCCTAAACGTCAATCACCGATCACTAAAAAACGCTTTACTCGGCCCTCAAATGTATGATAAGGTTTCAAAAAGAGCAGAATTTGTCTCCTGCCGCAAGGCAGATAAAAAGAAGAGATATTTTAAATAGTCCTATGCATACATTTGACCAGTGGCGCACCCCTATGGATGACTCAAGACCGATTTTTTTTAAAGAATTTTTTTTTTGTACTCAAATTATTACGCGTCTACGGTAGCCGGAAATCGGAATCGGAATCTCGGCGGCGTCAGGGACGTGAGCGCCCTTGCCTTATGTGATCAGCCTCCTGCTTTGTAGAAGGATGCGACCGCCTGCCACTCCTACTCGCTCCGGACCAAGGTCTATATAAACCCCGTGCGAGATATCGCCGCCGCCGAATGACTCCACATGGACATGGCGATGCTCTGTCCAAGCATGGTATACCTGTACCATGTGCTCCACCGTGTCCTCCGGGCGCTTCACACAATGGCAACACCCTGGCGTCACTTACGCACGAATCCAGTGCAGGTATCTACCTCCCAAACTTACCATGTTCGGTTACCTGCGTCATACGGAAGGTGAGGACACCGTGAGGTCTTTCCAGCCGGGCCTCAAAGAGGGGACTAACCGCCATACCTGCATCGGATTCGTGCGGAAGAGAAGCCCCAGGTGTCACAGTAGAGGTGTGCCCCGCTTGGGAGGAGCATCGCCGTGTTCTCATGGGGGTGATCGGTGTCAGCGATCTCTCGCACCGGGTCTTGGTGGAGGCCATGGGCGCAACCCTCTGCGAAGCAGCAATGCAAGTCAAGGAGGAGGTGGACTGCATAAGGCAACGGCGCAAACGCCGCCGGGCTTGCGGACGGCGAGCAATGGGTAGATCACCGTCCGGTCATCTTGTAAGTTGTAACAGTGCGGACCAAGCCCAAGTCGTCGACGGGGCGCTCTGTTCCCGCGCGCTTCAAGCAGTTGTCAGCAAAACGGTAGGGACTCTGCAAAAGGGTCGAAGCCTGCTGGGGCCCAGGGTCTCTTTCTGAAAGGAAGGCTTGGCTCCAATGCGAAGGACAAAATGTTTAGTCAGTAAGAGTCTGACACTGTTTCCGGCTTCGCCCAAGGGTGGTATTGGTCATTGCATGATTTTAGCCCACCATAAAAAAAAACCACTGTAATTATGATGTGCCCAGAACTGGGATGCGACAGTCGCTGTCGCCATACCACCTGGATATCCAGCCGAAGCTCTGTCCGCCATGCTGCAACTTGTCGCGGCAGCGGGGATTCGCCCTGGCGTTGCATCTCCACGCGCAAATCGTGCATGCGTGCTAGGGCTGTTGCCTCTAGTTTCCATGGTGGCAGACCAGCAAGGAGGCTTGCCGCTTAGCGGGAAACCGTGCGGTATCCCCACTCCATCCGTATTGCAATGGCCCTCTGGCATGCTTTTGGATGGGCCCTCGGTTGCTTTTGCAGCGTAGGAACCCGGTGGCGGCGCGTTCCGAGGGCCGTTGAAACACATATCCTTGGGCTTGTGTAGGGCCACTCGCTTCTAGTGCTAATTGAAAGTATAATCTTACATTTTCTGGAAACGAAGCTACAAGCAGTGCATTAATCTTGCGTTCTTCAAAAACTTTTCTTGCACGTATCAGCCCTACCTATATATTTGTTTTCCTTTTAGCAAGGCATTCATAATGCATCCCTTTCTTTCGACCCATTATCTACAAAAAAAGGATCTAGAATACTAGATTTTGCATTTGCCCTAAATAAGTACGTAACCACGTGATGAATGATATTTATTTTGCAAACAGATGACACTGGTGTTTCTTAGCTGACTACCCTGAGAAGAAAAACCGAAACAAACATAGGGGTCAAAAATATAAAAATTCTGTACATAACGAATACGTAAATAGGTCATAAACATTGTAGAAGTCATAAGTGAAAGAATTGTAATTAAATAGTAATAGTAGAGTAGTTCTGGAAATTATCTTTACATACAAACAAACAACCGTTACCTGTAATTATCATTGAAGTCAAAAGAAATTTTAACAATCTTAATAAACAAACCTAAAATAAACAATAATGCTTAATGGATCAAAATGTGGTAGTCAGCGTACAATAATGGGAATTTATTTACGTAGAACTCGGGAGCGGCTGCGGAACAAAGCGACGCGTCCTTGCGCTGGGAAGGCCCGATTGTGACTGACGAGATCGAATTTGCGCGGTCGATAATATAGTCAATTTTGTTTTGTAATTTACGAAATGAAGTTATTATTTATTTGTAATTTCTTTTTCTTTTCTTGTAAAGAGATTTCTTAAGATTATTTTGCATATTTTAAATTTTCTTAAAAGTGTTTCCAAGGTATAGAAAAAAATACTTATTTGTACACATATTTTCCAAGAATTACGTTTCTTCAACATTTTTTTTTAGCTATATTTCCAATCAAAGTCAATAATGTAATCAGTATATGTTGTAGTAGACCATGTAATGATGTTACTGGTATTTTTTAAATGTCGTAAAATCCCGTGTAATTTTGTGTAAACCTTAGCCAACCATCACTCGTTCGTTATTTTTGCGAAAAAAGGGTTTGGAATATGGCTAATTGCCATTAATCCACTCATTATTTTACAAAAATTCTCAGTATATTTAGGAGAATAAGAACTTGACTTTTATAATCTATAAAAAGAAGGATTAAAAGTCTTCTCTTTTGTCTCTCAAACCTTGATCAAAAATGTTCAAAATGAGTTGATTTCATACACGGCCCCTTAAGTTGTACCTGCTCGTAAAAAATAAGTCTACGTAAATTTTAATTTTTTGATGAATGAAGAAGAGTAAATAACCAAGGTCTTTTTTTCAAATAAAAATCATTAACATAATTCCTAATTATTTTGAAAGTATATTCCTGTATGGCCTGTGAGAGTCACGGGAATCCGATGGATGCGAGATGCACAGGACGTTCCATCCTGGCGACACGACTGTCTATTTGCCATCATCGTTGTTCCAAAGAGTGTTATTTAGACTATTATTAGAGAAAAAATATTAAGTGTGTTAAAGAATATTTAGAAGATAAGTTGCTAGAAATAAAAAATATAAAAATATTATTTACCTTAGACGGACAATAACTTTAAAAGACAGTTCTATAAGTGTGAAAATAAATTAAACTATCGTCTAATTTGTATAACTAGTTGACTACAAGAGAAACGACTAGGCCACCCGTATTCCAACTAAATATAGAAACCTGCCGCCAAGATATTCTATTTAAGGCGAAGTTATAACTTGCATAAATTACATTAAATTAGTCTAGGTCTCCACAATGTGCAACAAAGCACATACCTCATTCAAGGTCAAGACCTTATAATGAGATAAATTGTGTGACTAATTACGACAAATGGCTTATTATTTATTCAACTGTAGAATAAGTGTTTTGTGATAAATGTTATATTTGACTCCAGGGGTTATCTTGTCTTCTGTTTATTGTTAGCTCTCACACTTCGTTTTAAGGACCATGTGGCCTCGTTAAATTTTATCTGTTACTAAATTAATGTTATTATCTAAAATAATAATGTAGCTTCACAACTTTGTCACAAAAGATAAGCGTTATTCTTAACATATGCATCAAGGTCTTAATAATTATTATTATCTGTACGATTTTTATTTTTTTGTTTCGTTTTGTCAAAATCTTATGCACATAAATAAAGAAAAAATGTCTAGAATCTACTAGCCAGTGCTATATTTAAATTAAGATCGGCCAACCTGTGATCCTTTTCATACAATCGCTCTTCCGTAATTATGATGTTATTACACATCTTTCTTCAATTATTTTGGATGCACAGATTTCTTGTGGATATTATCTAGGCTTCCATAGAAATCAAAACATAACTTTGTGTAAGATTAATCCAGTAAAGACCCTTTACGTCCCTTTTACGTGAACTGTGACTATTCATAATGTACCTACTCCTATATTTTATAGTTTTATCAAAAAACCTTAAGGGTTTAACAAAAACACGTATTTCCTGGAACAAGTTTTGTGAAACATTCGAGTAAATCGAAGAATTACCGGATGCCAACAGAGTTTTCAGGTATTATCTCTCTTTTTTCGCATTATTTTTGCATCAAACATCACTTTTGGATTGCGTTAAATGAAGCAACAACCTTTTCAATCATGCGCAACGTTGACGATAGGCCAGTGTGGAAAGCCCACCTTAAAATATTTATTTTAAAGTTATGATTTCTTATAATCATAAATAAATAATAAAGTTGACTCAAGGCGTCTTTCACTTAAATACGTATCTTCTATAAATAAAATATGATGTTAAATTGAATCTCGACAGAATTATTAGATATTGGACGTTGGAGGCACAGTGTTGATTCATCGAAATGTTTATTCATAATAGTTAATTATTCTGATTAGTCTGAACCGGTTACACTTTGAGTCACTTGTGACTTCGGTCCAAAACTTATTACTTAGTTAGAGTTTCCTAAATTTCTGCTATCAAGATCGTGCGGTTTGAAATTGAGTACTACAACTATTTTGTTTTGAGATTGTGTGAGAGGGATAATCAGACTTTAACTGACAAAAACCTATCCGTGTTCCTTCGTATGCCATTTACATTCCAGGGCCACAGTAAAGCTGTTTTTAATATCATACGGACTTCATCACGCAATTTTGTGTATGCGGAACAGATACGCACGCAGAAAACTTAAAAAAAAAAATTACGTCCCGCATGCGTATTGCACGCTTGATCATAATAAATACCTGAATGAAAAGGAAATTTGGGGAGGTTACGCATGCGGAGTAATCCGCATGCGGAGTAATCCGCATGCTTGATGAAATCCGCACCATATTAAAATACTGTAATTCTTTCGAATAATCGCAATTCTAAAATATAAGACGTTGGAAGCATTGACTCATCGAAATGTTTATTCATAATAGTCAATTATTCTGATTAGTCTAAACTGGTTTAACTTTGAGTCACTGGTGAATTTTATAATGTCCAGAGTTCTGTAAAGTTTTGCTTTGATCCGTGTTTTGGGGATAAAACGAAACTTTTTAAAAAGTCGTAACATTTTACGGTTTACCTGAAAACGGTAAAATTATGTTAAAACGCTTCTGTTTATAAAGAAAACGTTCTCCATTTATTTTGACGTCGACTAATGTTGTGTTTGTTACTTTTCCTCTCTTAAGAGGTACCTGGAATCCAAGTTTTCTGACTTCCAAGAAATGATGATCGATTTCTCATTGAAAGCTTTTAGTTAACTTTGAATAAATTCCCAAAGAGCGCAAAGATTCGATTCTTAGTAACCTAACAAAAAGAAAAGATAATAAATGATATTCATAATAAAATGCCAGTGCGAGTGTGGGCTCAGACTCGCCAAGATACAACGGCTGTACTGTACGCAATGTCACTAGTTCAACTTTAACGGTGTGTATGTAGTCGTTTCGGTAGAAAACTTGAATGTGTTACTAACTCGCCGCAACAGTCAACTTTTGTATGGGACCGCGTAACTATTTGTGTAATCGATATTATTGAGTTTGAGTCATGGGGTTTCCTTAACCCATCGCAAGGTCAGTGCCAGTGTGGAGCCCCTTCACAGGATATGTGTCACCTTCTTTCCTGTTCAGCGTGCACTACCACCTGCACCTTTAATGACATGTACGTGGCCAATGAATGAGCTGTCCAGGTGGCTAAATATTGGACAGAATTAAGAGTCAAATCGACATGAACGTTTAATTCATAAAGTCTTAAATAATTACTTATAAACAAAGCAAATAGAAAGACGATAGACATTGTAGGAACCAAACCTGATTACTTCGAGAATCGATTAATTTTATCTGTCACGTTTCACTGTTCGTCATGAATATTGCCAACGAGCTGTGGCATAGCCACATAGCACACAACTACTTGAAGACAGCCAATGACTAATACAGTATTATAATGGATAATACAATTCTGTCCATTTGGTCGAGAACTGCTTGCTGAGGAATGTGGTTTATAGGAATTGTGTGAGATATCACCTTTTATTTATTTATAAATTGTTATGTTTATTGTATAATATAATATTCAACAACTATCATACAATGACGTCTAGTCTCAATCTAAGCAGAGTAGACAACTAATAAACATATTTATATATTTCTATTAACATACATATTTTAGAAAAAAATACTCTCAGACCAGGCACAGAACAAATGATCGTTCTCATCACACAAACATTTGTCCTGGGTGGGAATCGCACTCACGACCTCCGGCACAGCAGTCAGGGTCACTAACTATTAGACTGACAGGCCAGTAATTTGGTTGACGGGACCGAAGAGTATTAACCGCATGGCGGAAGATGAAGCATTGGAAAGTTATTAATAAGATACATCGATGATCTGGTGAGAATTGGTAGCGGGAATCCGATGGATCGACAAGTCGTTCTGAGAGGCGATATTTGGGAGAAGCCTATAAATATGCAACAGTGGACGGCTTTTAGCTGAAAGCATGATAGTGATGACTCTGCCTTTTTATTCTTACGTGTCTCGTGTTATTTAGGGTCATCGGAACTCGTTTTTGCCTTCCATTCTGTCATGCCACCCAGTAATTCCCTTTGCTGACCTGAATGACGACTCTACCTAAACCTCTGCAAGTAATGTAATTGCTAACACGTACATATACATTGACACTTACTAAATTCCATAAACCAGGTAACGTAATATACCAAGAATGTGCCGCGACAAATCGCACAAAGTAGCCACCATTCCTACTTGCTCAGTTATGCAAATTAAAGAACATCTTTATTGAAAACAATGCCTTAACTCTGACTCATACAGGCATGGAAAATGGCGTCTTTGTGCATAATTGTGTGTCAAGTAGGAACTTATAATATATACCACACACGATGTGGTCGAACGAGGACTTAGTAAAATGTATATGACTGTGTTTAAATGTATATGTATGTGGAGTGGCGTAGCTACCTTGGGTGGCACCCGGTGCGGAAGTTGGTGGTGTCACCCCATCGAAAGTAAAAAGCAATAAATTTTAAATGATAAAGGATCAGGAGGAGATGGACAAGGACAGCGTCAGGCTCATTTGCGAGTATCCCCGAATTGTACATAGAGCTGAGCTAGTAGTACTAGTAGAGGAATCCCCGATTTTATTTTTTGTGCTAGTGATTTTTTTTTGTTTGTACATTGTACTGAAAGTTCGAAGACTGGGACCTGGGTCTCACCCCGAAAAAGGTGATACTCGGTGTGGCCCGCCCCTGCCGTCCCCCTTTGCTACGCCACTGTGTATGTGTTTAAAAGGTGAAATAAACGACGAACTGTTTTGATATCTGAAGACGGCTATGTTTACGTTATCACTACTTCCACCCGACAATATTTTAACTGTATTATTGCTGGATTACGACACGGTAATTTGAACTTTATTGTTTACGTGATAAGGAATGGCGTATGATTTTAATGTGTTTGTAATGGTTTGCAAATATTATTGCAGTGTAAACGCTGTGCGACTAAAAGTTGGTTATGCGTAAAATGCAGAACATTCTTTGAGGTTTAAAAACTATTCATTACTATTCCAGTAATATTTTAGTTACTCTTAGGGCCAATTTTTCAATCATTAGTTAACTTCCATCTGCGGAATAAATATGGCGGTGTGACATATTTTCTATACAAAAGCTGTCAAAACATCAAACCTATTCTTCAGATAAAAGTAATCAGGCGATTAAAATATCAGTGTCTATTAGGATTGAAGAGTCAATTGTTCATAAGTCCAATAACACAAAAAAATATTACACTGATCGAATCTTGATCATGTCGGATTTTTTTTATTTATTTATACTTTATTGTACATTAAACTACAAATATACATAGGACAAACATTATTCAAAATAAGGATATAAAAGGCGTTTTTTCTTTCTTCTTTTTTTAGGTCCACTGTGTGTACCTTTACTCTCATAGTCCGACAAAACTACCAACTGGCCACTACCAACTTCTGCGATTGTACACAAATACCTACTGAAAGAACACGAGTGCCAAGAAAGTCAACAATATCTCTTCCCCCATCCAGAATGAAGAGAAACATTTTGATGATTTTATAAAGGTCCTCTCCATGTGGACATTGATCTCATCTTTCGGCTGAAATATGAAGATTTTTTTTTAATATTATGAATAGTCTCAAAATTGATCGACACTTTACCTGATGGTAAGCGATAATGTGACCGACGATGGAGCACACTTGCCTGAAAGTAACCTATTCACTCTTGACTTAAAGATCGTAGATTGTAGCTATTAGGAAACAGACTACGGCAAGAAATGCCGAAAACATTACCAATACAAACTATAAAAACACAGCTTTATGCAGCATCGTGTACATTTTTCATTTATACTTAAAGCGAAAAGTACACGAAACTGTAGTATTTATACGCGAAAACAACATAATCCAACCAAATAAGTTACGTAAGTTAACATGGCTAAATAGGTACGTCCCAATTCTAATACCGAGAAAATCGTATTACCCTCACATGTCATGTGCACTATTGCGGCACAAATTAGACCAGCACTGATTGTGACGTCATTGTGTTCATTAGAATTCATGAGAGTTTTCACAAATGGTTAAAGGAATGGATTTCCTTATTTATCCGCTATTGCTATAACCAATAACAAAGAGGAGGAAGTCAATTTTTTTATGCTTTTTGACAGCAGTGTGACATTGTGGTCAAGGGTTTTTGGTCTTGCAATTCTTTCGCAATTCCAAAAAGAAATTCACAAATCATTCCTAAGCAAGTTAGACATCTTTCTTATGTGATTGATTCCAAGAAACTGTAAAGAAACAAAAAAAAACCCTGCCTCATAATTATCAACATTTGAAATGCTAACTTTTGCGTCATTTTGCAACTTATCTTGGTGTTGTTAAAAAAATGTAGTAATATTTTTTGTTTATAACAAAATATGTTACATAAATATATACAGAAAAATACGCAATCATATGACCTACATAGGTACGTCAAGTTCTAGGATTCCTGATGTTTAAACTATCGACAGGAACAGAATTATAGCTCAACTATCTTAAATTGTCAAACAGACGACCGACTTATCTAACAAATCTTATCATTTTGTCGTATTGACACCGTTCACAGTGAGTTACTAAGTTACTTCTGCTTATCCGTTACTTAGCCACCAGCTTACCAAGTACTTAATGAAAATGCTAATATGTTTTCCGTTTTCGCCATGGACGTTTGCGATGTTCGACGTTTCGATTGGTCTACTCCAAGCTCTTTACCAATCAGAGACAAATGTAGTTTTTTTATGCTGGGAAAAATCATAGTATGATGAATCGCGCCCTTGGGTGTAGTTCTGATTAAATAAATAAATAAGTAGGTAAATAACTCCCACTCACGGAGTCTATATTTAACTTAAGTAAGTATTATTAGCTGGCTTACAGTCTTCAATGAAACGGATAATAAATTATTACACTTGAGCTATTTACAGGAAACATTTCAGATAGTTTTCCTTGGCAAAACATTTAATTTACAAACACTTTCATGTCAGTCCCGATCAAGAGAGCCCCACGCAATTGCTTGAATGAATTTCGTGGGTAGTGACGTAACTGTATTTTAGATAGATGACCACGAGACACGTGTCGTCACAGAACTGTCACAACAATAGACTGGACTATGTTTTTTTTTGTCCAAAGGTTTTCCATCCTTATATTTTTTATTATAATTAAAGCCACAAATACCTAAACAGACGAAATATAATTTTCAGATTCGAGATTTCACCCAGGGACAGTCGAAATAACCACAATATTTTCCTCTACCTCCTTCCTTGACCTCAACCATTGTTTTCGAACAGACGAGGTTGAGGTTAAGAGCTGGCTCATGAAAACAACTCTCAAAATTTACAAATACAAATACTATAATATAAATACTAGCAATCGCTGCATACATTATACTACATGAAAGCTGGCTATTAAAAAAAATGGAAATCTGTGTACGTCAAAGGACTGGACCAATTTTCCGCCACGGTGTCATCAAGACTAGAGTGAATAGGCTCTTAATAAACTAGTGCATCTCATTATCAACGACTGCATCACTCACTCACTCATCACTGCGATTACACTCACTCGAGTGTAATCGCAGTCAAGCTCTAGTTCATATCATCATCATCTTTCTGCCCTTGTCTCGTTTTATTTAGGGTTACCTGTCACCCGTCACGCTATCAGTAACTCCACTTTCTTTCATATCACTTTTTTTTTCTATCACACAACGCTGTCTAGTCCCAAGCTAAGCAAAGCTTGTGTTATGGGTACTAGACTACTGATAAACTTATATATTTCTAAATACATACATATTATAGATAAATTACACCCAGACTCAGAATAAATGACCGTGCTCGTCACACAAACATTTGTTCTGGGTGGGAATCGAACCCACGACCTCCGGCATAGCAGTCAGGGCCACTAACTACTAGACTGACAGGCCAGTCAAGTTAGTTAGCCACCCTGTATAAAGAACACTGCCAGTCATTTTAACCTGGTTATATACTCAGATTACTCAGCTTACATCGTCCCAACTTCTCGCACAATCCATCCATATTTTCTCAAATTCATATCAATTTATAAAAAAAGTTTAAAACAATACCACACATGACTATAGAAACTGAACTTTAAAGCCAGTGTAAAATGCCCGCATTGGTCCTCTGCCCCTCAAATGATACCAATTAGGATTAATTGTCGGTCAGCCATCCATTACAATGTCCACAGTCCAACTGATGCTTAACTGGGAATCAAATTGTGTAATCTCATTTGATGTACCATTTTAGGGTTCTTGTATTGAAATAATTTTAACCACTGATTGGGTTATCAAAAGAATAGGGATGCAGGTCATTCACCCGTTGAATATTAAGTGATGTGGAATTTAATTGGTACAGTTTGAATTTTGAAAAAGGAACGATCATAGTAATCAGCATTAATGGTAGAATGTGCTCAATACAAGGACATTTTTTTTTTTTTGTTAAAATCGTTGAAGTTGTCTGCAATGGATGTAGGAGTTTTTAATGGCATCTCAGCTCATTGTAGGTTTCGCAGCAAAACTTTTATATTCCTTTCTCGATTTTAGAAAGTATTTTTTTGATTGTTGGTAATATGATAGTAGGTACGATGGGTTGACATCGTCACAATAATAGTGCACAAAAATCCCTTTAAAAAAAAGATTAAAAAAAATACATTAATCACAATTTTACTGCACTTCCAGTGGACTGATTAGAATGGATTAAATTCGCTTGGATTTTTATTCCACAGCAGTGTTCAGAATTGTGTGAATGTGAATTGTGACAGAAATTATATGAAAGAAAATGGATATAAAGAGCACCTTCTGCTTTGTTATTCCATAAAATAAAAACGTGCGGCGGTCGCGCTACAGCCGCGTTGCGGCCGCGTATCATTTATTATATGACATAACAAAGCAGCGCGACAGCAACGCTGCTGCCGCGCGACATGTTGCTGCAAATTTGAAGGCGCAGTTAGTGACAGCGTTACAAGTGACAGGACAAAACGAAAAAAAAAATAACGTGTCGGCCGAAATAAAACGGGACAAGGTCAGGAAAATGATGATGATCAACAGCAGTGGACGTTTAAAACTAGGCCGGCGCTTTATTTAGTGTAATTTATGTAATCACCACTGGTCCCAAAACGGTGAAGAAAAGCATCGTAAGGAAACTGAAATGTTCTTAAACATTTTCTCTTAGAGAAGTATTTTATACCAGGAAAGCTCGAAAAGGATAACCACAAATTAATAATTTATACAAAAAGGAAAAAAATAAACAAAATCATCGAATTTTCCGACCGCATTGTCATATGACAATATCATACAATTCATTGAAATGATTGTCCTAGTAACAACAACAAATGCCATAAATGAATATCATGAATAAGTCAGTCACTGATTTCTACTGATATTTCCAGTCCGCTGACCACACTAAGGCTTCCTACGAACGATCAATTTAACATCAACCCACATAATTATAAGTGCCATGGATTACTGAACAAATTCCACCATATCGCTTATTAAAAGAAGATTTTTTTTTAAATACAACCTTCCCAACCAATTTTATTTTTTAATTACAACCTACCTTAATTTACTATTACTTACCTATTACTAATGAAGTGAAAGTATTTACGAGAAGTAATCTATTCAACTATTAATATAAATAGTAATATTATAAAGGCAAAATATTTGTATTTTTGTTTGTCATGAATAAACTCAAAAACTATTTGATCAATTTTACAAATTCTTTCACCAGTAGAATGTAATTTTGTTAAAAGACAAGCACATTCCAGTTGCAATATCATTTTAGCGACTATAAATGACAAAAACTTATCAAAATCAGATTTATTTGTCAAAATCGAAAGATTGCCACTACGGTTCAAAGGAAAACGTTTCTTAAAATCACAAGTTTAGTTTTAGTTTAGTAGAATTACCTAATACCGAATGATTGCAAAAAAACTAATTAAGTATAAAATTTTATTACTTTTTTACTGCTTAAAAACCGTGACATACGTCTATTTTACATTGTAGCACTCGCTATTTTGAATTGTGTTTCATTTCATATAAAAACGTGCTAATGTAATCTGATAAAATGTTTGCCGGCTCTAGTCAAGCACTAGTTTATAGCAATAAAAAAAAATGTAAATGCAATACCTATATACCTACCTGATTTACACCAAGTGCTTGTAACACGGGTTTGATTTTTCTGTAAAATCGGTCTAATAATTTTTGAGTTAATTAATTATAAACAAAAATAAAAATATTAATTTTATCTTAAAGTATAAAATTATAGAATAACTTACCTATACAATATTAGTACTTTGGGCAGTTTTGAATATATAAAAAAATATCACAATATAAAATTGTGTACGGGTATTTTTAATTTCATTATGCATTAGGGATTTCTCCGCATGCGTAGCTCCCCGCAAATGTCCTTTTCATACAAGTCTTTATTGTAAAACGTGGAATACGTACGTGAGATGCGGGGCATGATATCGGACGGCAGCGTAATTGCACCGCATGCGTGATAAAATCCACACGAGATATTAAAAACACCCTGTGTACGATATAGCGTTGGCCACCCTGTAAAATGAACACTGCCAGTCATTTTGACCTGGTTATGTACTCAGATTACTCAGCATACGTCGTCCCACTGATAAACTTAAGTAATATTAATTACAAACTGTAATTCAGAAGCATGTTATCCATCACAATTTTCATATAGCCTTTTGAACTCTAGGGAACAGTATTTAGGCCACTAACAAATCAGCAAAACTAGAGAATCATAATTGCGGAGCCCAAGATACATTTAAGTTTTCAGTGGATATTACAAGATATTACAATCTTAGTCATCATTATTCTCCCAATTTATCTAGGTTCGTTGTCAAGTAGCCACCACCGTATTAGCATCATCATCAGCCTTATTAATGTTCCCACTACTGGGATACAGGCCTCTTTTCTAGGAGAGGGAATGGGCCATAATCTACCACGCGGGCCTTGTGCGAATTGGTGGATGTCACATGTTTTTGAGTTTTTGGTTCTAGGACATGTCGGTTTCCTCACGATGTTTTCCTTCACCGTTTTGGGAGCAGTGGTGGTGAAATAAATTACACAAAGTATTTATAACTTCGTTTCTTGTGTAGATATTTTAAATATCTATTTAATTTAACAAATAAAAACAATTGCATACATATTCCCTGTTTACAGCTACACATATGGCTTTCTTTAACCGCTTCTCATAGAAGTCATAGACTACAAAGAGATATTCAGCAGTTTGGTTATATTCGAAACTCTCCCCAAACCACAAGAGATCTACTGCAAAACGACGAGAAAAGCAAACATTTCAAATGGTACACAAAGTTACTGTAGCTCGTACAATTATTAAAGTACTGTTCCCTTGAGTACAAAACAATTTACACGCCACATTAAATGTATCCTTCAAAACCGAACGTAATTTGGAAACGTGAAAGCTGACTAAAGTTATTCTTCGTAATTTACATTTTCATCAGAATAACTTTTCTTCAGAAATTAAGCAAGATTCGCACCGTTAAAATCATTTTACATCTTATTTGCAATTTTTTTTACTGGCATTGTTTTACGTTATGAATAAAAAAAAAATACATAACGCACACAAAAATAAAATTTTCACTATACAGACCAATAATATATATTAATAATATACGCCAAAAGATCTGAGATACATTTACATGAAACTGCTCTAACATGATATAGATGTTATTTAAACATAATATGCTTCAAATTTTTTAAGCAATTATATTATATGGATATTATATAGGTTTTTATTGAAAGCAAAACGTAAACTTTTATAAAACTAATCCAAAAAAATCCTTTTCATTACTCATACTCTGAAAGGAGGTGTAAAGTTGCCTGCGGAAAGGTTTGGAAGAAGTACTTTTACTCCCTAGGGAGTTTTACTTTACAACTGATAGTTGTTTTTTTAATATTTAGACAGCAAATATTAAAAAAAAGCTAATTCTATTTTGACATTTCTATTGAACCGTGACCCGAATTTTTATACTGCCAGTACAATTAAAATAACGTAGAGATCGAAATAATTTAAGAATACTTTTTTTTAATGACTTTATTTTAATTTACTTTCAACTATTTCATTAAAACTAATATTATATTTAAGAAAAATTTTGACCTGACCCATTTTTACAATGATAAAATGAAAAATATTGACTGAATATTTTTCATTACCCGCCATTTTTTTTTCAGAACGAATCGAAACGAAACGAAACGAACGTCAGACGATGACTAAAAAAAAAATGGCTGGTAAAGTCTCTCTATAATCTGTGGCCGATTTGGTCTTTCTTGATTTTTTTTTTTCGAGGTGTAGAGTTTTGTTTACATTTTGCTAAATCTCTGTTATAAGAAATTTGTATTAACACGATAAATTTATCAGCTTTAGTTATAAATTTAACGCAAGATTCTTTGAGGAGAAAACCGCTTACCGCCTAAATCAAAAGAAATATACCTATCTAAAAACATACGAAGACATTTGACGACGACTCAGGTTTTTATTATTGTTTTTATTTTCCTCGTATTCGTAATGAAAAGCACAGTGTTTACCTCGGGTTAAAGAGTTATTTAGTCCCTCGAACTATTAGCGACCTCGCTGTCGCTCGGTCGCCAAGAAATTTCTCGGGACTAAATAACTAACTTTCATTCCTCATATAACAATGTACTATTGCTGCTATTTTGCGTGAAATTTGGCACTTCATAATGTACTGATAAATAAAAAAAAAATAAAGAGAAATAACAGAAAGTACGAGGCTTCTGTCCGATTTCATCCAGATTTTGGTTGAATTTGTTTTTCTTTATCTTACACGTACTTCTCAGAACAAGTTTCGTGAAAAATTCGTGACAGAATAACTGAACACATACCTACCAACGAACGTTCAGGCGTTATCTCTTTTCGCATTGCGTCTTTATCAAACTGCGTTGGATGGAGCAACGAGCTTTTAAACCATATTTACATCAATGATACACGACTCGAGAACTATTCCCTTAATGAGGTTTATTTCAGAAATACTGAGTTGTCAAAAAATCCTGAATCTAAATATTTTTTATTGTTACTCATACATTATACTGCATTACAGAGTTAGAGGTAACCCCAGTAAGTTATAAAACACTCGTGTTTTGGGCTGTCTCGCTAATTCCTATACTATACATGTATTTTTACAATGATGAGATTTTTATTTGACTTTCGACTAATAATAATTAAATTTAATTTATAATTTAATTTAATTTTAATCCATCATTCATTTATAAAAAAGCAAATTATTTGTATTAATTTAATTAATGCCAGCCTTTTGGGCACATTACCAGTCGACAGCGATACTGATGAGTATTTTGACGCCTTATTAGATTCCTGTACTTTTATTTAGTTCATAAAGGGTTTTTGTTATGTATGTACATATGTAGTTTTAATTACTTCATTATATTAGCACTAGTTTATGTTGATTAAAAAAGTATTTAATTAATTTATATTATTATCGTAATCTTGTTATTTAATTTACTTACAAAGATGATTTTCGATATACTTTGTATCATTTTATTGTGTGTCGGTACTGGGAAATCTAAAACAGGATATTCAAATAAGTCCTTCACTCCACAGCGCTTTTGAACACCGCTGTGAATTACAATGTCGTACACGTGTGGCTTGTCGTGTGGTGCATACTGACCCTTATATGCCAAGTGTCCAAGACCTATTTATACTAGGTCACATCATTACATAGTATAAAACAAAGTTGCTTAGATCCTATGTATGCTTAGATCTTTAAAAATACGCAACAGATTTTGGTGTCGTTTTTTTTAATAGATAGAGTGATTCAAGAGGAAAGTTTATAGCTATAATATATCACCTTTGCACCCGAGCGAAGCAAGGGCGGGTCGCTAGTTTAGTACTAAAATATAAACCTACTTCATAGCTAAAAGAAGCCATCAGAAATCATATTGATTGCTTTTTCTGCATTTTTTTTCGGTGTCCATATAAAGAGTACATCTATCAATCAATCAACATACCTACATACATAAATACAATTATAGATACATAATTATGTATGTATGTGTTGTTGTTGTTGTGTTGTTATGTTGTTTATGTTTTTGGCCCGTTCTTCGAGCAAAGAATTAGCATTACCATTCAACATGGCAATGATGCCAGTCGCCCGGTCTTCTGGGTAAATTTTCGTATAAAAGCTATGTGAAGGAGTAATTCGATGGCTGAGTGTACCTACATTTTTGTATTATATGTAGATAAGGTTATAGCATAAATAGCCACAAGTCTAGCTAATATTTAAGGTCAAGTACATTAATTATTGTGCTTCATATAGATAATTGCAGAATTGCAGTTTTAAAATTTAAGATTTCAAGCTCCAAAACTTTATCCATAATCCAAGTGTACGCCCCTACGTCATCCCACCCTGACGAAGAAGTAGAACAGTTTTATGACCTACTTGATAAAGCATGCGATGAACACCGAAGCACATGGAATATTGTTTTAGGAGACTTTAACGCCAAAATAGGACAAAGACAACCCATGGATGATGAGGCAATTGTTGGCCCGCACGGTTCTGGAGACCGAAACGAACGCGGTACCAGATTGATTCACTTTGCTTTCGGACAAAACCTTTGCGTAGGAAACAGCTTCTTCTACAAGAAACAACAAAGAAGATGGACATGGAATTCTCCTAATAATGTAACAAAAAATGAAATTGATTATATTCTCTCATCAGAAAAACAAATTATTAAAAATGTTCAAACTATCAACCAATTTAAATTTAGTTCTGACCATAGACCTGTACGAGCAGTTGTTAATTTAAACATTAAAATACAGCGTAAAAAATTATTTAAAAATAAAATTCGAAAGTTAAATAAAGAAACACTTATAGCATGTAAAAAAGAATTTAATTTAGAGTTGAGAAACAGTTTTGACCTATTAAACAAAGAAAGTATAGAAAAAAGTGTGGATTTACAATATAAAGAAATAGTACATAGTATTACAAAAGCGAGCAAAGTTGTAAAACAAAATAATAATAAAACTAGAAAACTATCAGGAGAAACCAAGAAGTTAATAGAAGAGAGACAGGCTTTAAATAAAGTAAAAAATGATATACTATACAGGTTAAAAGACAAAGAAGTTAAGCGAAGTATCAGAAAAGACATAAGAGATTATAATAAAAAATTAATACAAAATGCAATTGAAAAGAACCAATCACTTAAAATAGCAAAACAAGGTATTAACAACAATAAATCGTGGATAACATGTCTAAAAGATAGCAGTGGCGTGAAACAACATAACAGGAACAAAATTTTAGAGATTTGTACAACTTTTTACAAGACCCTATACTCCGATACTCGTCACACACCACCAACATCTACCTATTCATGTTCCGAAAATATACCACCCATTTCTGAAGTGGAAGTGCGTGATGCACTTAGCAAATTAAAATACAACCGATCCTGTGGTGAAGATGGCGTGAGTACCGAAGCTCTAAAACTGGGTGAACCATCATTACTTTTCTACCTAACAAGATTGTTTAACGACATTCTTCATACCGGTAATTTTCCAACCAACTTTTGCCATGCCAATATGATACTTCTCCACAAGAAAGGTGATAAGTCCGATATAAATAATTATAGACCGATTAGCCTAATTTCGCATATTTATAAAACCTTTATCAAAGTCATAGAAAAACGCATAGCTACCCAACTAGATCAAAAGCAACCCCCAGAACAAGCAGGCTTCCGTAGAGGACTTTCCACCACTGACCATCTACATACCATCAACCAAATCGTCGAAAAATATCAAGAATACAAAATTCCTCTCTATGTTGCTTTTGTTGACTATTGTAAAGCCTTTGACAGCATCACACACTCTTCAATTTTCAATTCCCTCACTAAACAACAAATAGAATCCACTTATATACAGCTACTACAAAATATATACACTCATAGCACAGCTGCCATTAAGTTAGAGAGATTAGGTCCTATGTTTGAAATTCTTAAGGGAGTCAAACAGGGCGACCCGTTATCTCCAAAGTTGTTCACCAGTACCCTGGAAGAAGTCTTTCAGACATTGGCAGTCAAATGGGAGGACAAGGGTATTGTCATTGGCGAGGCGAGATTAACTAATCTGCGTTTCGCTGATGACATTGTCCTTTTCTCTCCCACAGCCACAGGACTAGAGCACATGCTACAAGACCTTAGCGATGCTAGCCTTGAGGTTGGACTGAAGATGAACATGTCAAAGACCAAAGTCATGACCAACAGCTCCAAAAGGAGCATTCATGTTGGTGGGGAGAATATACAATACGTCCAAGAGTACATCTACTTGGGCCAAGTAGTCTCTTTCCAGGCAAGGCAAGAAAAAGAAATAACACGCCGAACAGAAAATGCCTGGAAGAGCTTTTGGTCCATGAAGGAAATATTCAAGGGCACTTTGCCCATGTCATTGAAGCGTAAGCTGATGGACATGTGTATTCTCCCTCATCATCATCATCAGCCTAGCGTAAGTCCCGGTTGCTACCTTGGCTTTCACCTCGGTGCCCGGGGTCCGCTTTCCTGCCTAGTCTTCTCCACTTCGCTCGGTCTTTTGCATCCTCTGCCTTAAGCCCATTAGCACGCATATCGTCCCTTACGACGTCGATCCAACGCCTCTTAGGCCTACCTCGTTTTCCGGGTCCCGGCGGAGGCGGCATGGCGAGGCATCTGTTACCCACGTAGTCTGCCGGTTTTCGTAAAACGTGGCCATACCAGCGTAAGCGACCCTCCTGCAGTTTATCCGCTATGTCACGGACCTGAAGGCTGCCCCGGATGCGGGAGTTCTTAATGCGGTCTTTCCGCGAAACTCCAGACATCCAGCGCAGCATATTCATTTCCGTGACACGCAGGCTTTGCTTATGTCGCTCAAGTACAGGCCACGCTTCACTGCCATACAAAAGGACAGGCCTAATGATGGTCTTATAGACCTGTCCTTTGAGCCTAACCGGCATTTTGGGGTCACAGATAACCCCCGCCACCTCACGCCATTTCGCCCAGGCCGCCGAGATACGTGAGTCGACGTCGCAATCGACGTCCCCGGACTCGTGGAGCACCGATCCCAAGTACCTGACCTGTTCCGTGCGCTCAACTGTGTCTTCGCCAATGCGAACAGGAGCAGCGTTAGTTGTGTTACAGGCCAAGTACTCGGTCTTCGCCGCATTAATCTTCAGACCGCCGTTTTCCAGCGACTCCTTCCACGCTGCCACACGTCGAACCAAGCGCCCACTGTCCGAGTCCGCCAGCGCGATGTCGTCTGCATACATGAGCAGCCACGGCGGCTGCTCATGTAAGTCCCTGATGGTGGAGGACAGCACGTCCAGCACCACGCTGAACAGAAACGGACTAAGGACAGAGCCCTGGTGAACTCCGACGGTGATGGGGAAGGGTTTCGTATCGCCAACAGCGGTCCGAACCACAGAACCGGAGTCTCGGTACATATCTCGGATGATGTCAACATAGGTCTCGGGCACTCCTTTGGATCTCAGCGCCCACCAGATCACATCACGGGGGACACAGTCGAAGGCCTTCTGCATGTCTAGGAACAAGAGGTGCAGAGGCGTATTCTTCGATCTGTATCCTTCCATGGTAACCCTTAGGGCAAAGATGGGGTCCATGGCGCCATGGCCTGGTCGAAACCCATATTGACATCCCGAGACGGTGCACTCCTGCCGGATCCGAGAGTCAATCACCCGCTCGAAGAGCTTCATGGTGTGGGACATAACCTTAATCCCACGGTAGTCGCCACACTCCTGCACCGATCCCTTGCCTTTGAAGACTGGAGTGATAATACTCAGTCTCCATTGACTCGGGATCTTTCCGGTGAGGAGCATGCGGTTAAATAGGTGGGTTAAGATGCCCACACCACGTGGTCCCATCGCCTTCCAGGCTTCAATGGGGACTCCGTCGGCACCGACAGCTTTCCGGTTCTTCATGCGGCGAAGAGCCACATGCACTTCTTCAGGCGTAACCGGGGGCACAAGTCCCTGATTTGGAGGGAGAACCGGAGACAGCACCTCTTTGTGCTGCTTGTTCAGCAGCTCGTGGAAGTACGAGCGCCATCTCTCCTTCACCGCGAGGTCCTCGCATAACAGATTGCCGTCAGGGTCTCTTACACAGCGGCACTTAGTGATATCCAGTGCCGCTTTGACCCTGGAACGTGCCAACTTATAAATGAGCTTTTGCCCCTCAGACGATTCCAACTTATCATAAAGTGGCTGTAAGTGGTCTCGGTCTCGGCCGCCCCTGGACAAGCCGAGCACCGACTTTGCCGCTTTAGTGATGGCAACCTGAATCCTGTCCCAGTGGCTTTGCACCGGTTCGCCATCGGTTCCGTCGCACTTATCGCCGATGGCCGACGCGAACGACCGGGACGTGGCTTCATCCAGTCGCCACCACCGTATTCGGCGTTGTTGGCGCTCAACAAACTTGACCTTAGGCTTGACGCGCAAGTCCATGACAAGGAGACGGTGTTGAGCAGTGAGACTCTCGCCGGGTATGACCTTGCAGTTGGCCACCTTACTGATGTGGTGCCTCCGTGTGAGTAAGAAATCGATTTGGGTAGCGTACCTCCCGCTCTTGTAGGTAATCAGGTGTTCGGGCTTCTTTTTGAAGAACGTGTTCACGATGGCAAGGCCGGCAGCCGCACACGTTTGGAGGATATTCTCCCCCTCCGCGTTACGGCTACCGTATCCAAAGCCACCGTGAACATGCTCAAACTCCTTGCACCTGTCACCCACATGACCGTTCAGATCACCACCCAAGACGATTCCCTGTGACAACGGGATGCCACGAAGCACCCCACCGAGTTGATCCCAGAACGCAGCCTTTTCAGTGTCGCTGCAACCGACCTGAGGTGCGTAGGCACTTATCAAGTGGGTTACAACCCCGTCAATAAGCACACCTACGACCATAAGCCGATCACTGTAGCGTTTCACCTCCAGGACTGCGTCTTGAAACTCCTCGGAGAGTACAACGGCCACCCCGTTCTCCCCACCGGCTGCACCCGTGTAGATCAGCTTGTAGCCATTCCCGATGAGCCGGGACCTGCGGCCTTTCCACCGAGTCTCCTGCAGGAATGCCACGGCCACCTTTCGCCTGAGAAGTACATCGGCTAACTCTCTCGCGCGTCCGGTCAGCGTGCCAATGTTGAGGCTGGCGAAGCGGATTTTCCGGGTTGGGGCTCGCGTCTTTGGCCGTGTTCGCCCCATACACGGTAGCCCTTGCACACTTGCCACAGGAGTCGGGCGAATCTCCTGCGCGCCGTTTTGCGGCGGCGCCCTATCCGTGGCAACATTCTTTCTAAACTTGACCATTTTTAGTGGCTATTTGTGGCCTTTACAGGAGCGACTGCCGTCTGACCTCCCAACCCTAAAAGGGAAAGCCAGCGCCAGAGCCTCATCTGCTGTTCGGCAGGTGCCCCAACTTGCAGGGGAGGTTGACTTGGGCCCCGAAGATCGTGGTGGGGCCCCATATGCACCCAAACATGTGTATTCTCCCTATTCTAACATATGGTGCACAGACTTGGTCTTTGACTAACATCCAAAAGTCCAGGCTCAAGGTTTGCCAGCGTGCTATGGAGCGCAGCATACTATGTGTTAAACTAACAGACCACGTTCCAAACACTACACTGCGCTCCAAAACACAAATAATAGATGTGGCTCAAAAGGCTGCCCAACTTAAATGGGACTGGGCAGGGCATGTCTGCCGCATGTCTAGCGAGCTGTGGGCCCATAAAACACAGGATTGGTGCCCGGACACAGCGACGCGGGGCCGTGGCAGACCACGAAGGAGATGGCGGGACGACCTGGATGTCTTCCTTGAGAATTGGAGCGGCAAAGCATGTGACCGAGATGATTGGAAAGAATGGAGGGAGGCCTTTGCCCAGCAGTGGGACAGTACAGGCTAGGTATAATAATAATAATAATATAGATAATTACACTGTAAAAGAAAGAGAAAATCAGCACATTTATTGTGCGTACAGCTATGGAGTGGAATTCTCTGTTGTCTTGTTTACGGAGACGCAACGCTTTAGGCGTTCGTCGTACATTTCAGCAGCGGGCTGCGCCATCGCACGCGCAATCAGCAACGTCGTACTGGCGCGGAACTCAGGCAACGAAGCGGCAACGTCGTATCAGCAGCGTGTCGTTTTAAAGTTATGATTTATGAGTTTTAGCTTCACGCTACGCGCCCGTGGACTGAGATTTTAATAAATAAATACTATAAGTACACAAAACTGCTCAAACAACAGCATACCTACATAATTTGCCTCCTCACTGTAGTATTTTAGTTGGATTAATATATTTACTGAATTTTAATGTTGTGTTAAATCCCTGCAAATATTTTCGTTTTATAGCTTCGTAGGATTATTATTTTGTTGAAATTTCAAATATTTTCATGATAAACATTGAGCCTGTCGGCTTATTTATGTCTGGCGGGACATTATATTGTTACGTGATAGTGGGAGATATATTTCACTCTAATATTATAAAGGCCTTTGTGTATGTAGGGAAGTGAGGCCTCTGTATGGGCCCAGCAGGGTCGAAGCCTCCAGGGACCAAGCTACCCTTGGTCCCAGGCTGCTGGGCTTTCGCATCTACACGCGAAAGCGTATTGCCAGGGCCCAGGGATCAAGGCAAGGAAGGAACGGGGTAGCTTCTTTAGTCAGTAAGAAATTGACGCTGTCTGTCGCTCCGCCCAAGGGGATTCGTCATTTATGATTATTACCCACCATAAAAAAGGTATGTGACGCCTAGTTTTCACAAGCCAGTAGCTGGCGGCCAACGAAGGACAGTACTGTTACTGTCTGACAGTATGCCGACTGAGTCAGTGAAAACACCGGTCAGTACTAGCTCAACTTTGTTTTCACGGATCAGGACAGTAACTGTCAACCGCTGACTGCCAGCAAACTCGGCCTGTGAAAACTAGGCTTAACCCTTTCGTCTTCTTACTTTTTTTTCGCATTTGATTCCGGTAATATAGGTATGCCCTAGATTTACGCTTGCGAAACCGCTAGCCGAAACTAGTACGTACCACTTAAGCTGTGGTTTCGTATAAGGTAAAGAGGGATTTATGACGGTTGAATGAACATCAGTTTTAAGGATACATTCTTACTGACCGATATATTTTACTCTAATAGGATATTTACTGATTTGTTTCGTTTCATTTGTTTAAAGAAAAGCTTTGAATGTACAAATCTTCTCTTGTTTACTGAAAATTTCCACTACTGGATATAGGCCTCCCCCTAATCGTCCTATGCGTCTCGCTTTATCTATCGTACTTCCACGACCCTCACCTAGGGCTTCAGTCGGTTTTATGGGAGGCCTGTTAACCTGTTACTTCATACCAACAATTGGTTACCAGAAATTGATTATCTTCACATCCGCCAAGGGCTCGCGTCGTTCAAGACTGATTCCCTCTCCTAGTGAGAAGGCCTGGGTAACCAACAGTAGGTTAATTATAAGGCTGATTATGCTAAGCTAAGAGCAGTGGTGTGTGAGTGGTAACGGCCCTGACTTACGAGTTGTAACTCGCAGGTTCAAACGCAGCCAGGCGCATTACTTTGTGTAATTTATTTCATCGCCACTGCTCTCAAAACGGTGAAGGAAAACGTCGTGAGGAAACCGGCATGTCTTAGAACCAAAAATTCGAAGACATGTGACATCCACCAATCCGCACTGGGCCCGCGTGGTAGATTACCGCCCATTCCCTTTATTAGAGAGGAGGCCTGTGTCCCTGCAGTGGAAACATTGAAAAAGGCTGATGATGATGATGGTGCTAAGCTATTATCTATGCTATCCTGAAGCCAAAAGTTTAAACTTTTCCCACATGACCGTCAAACACAAAAGAGCAATATGTCAGTGTCCTAACTCTTCAGATAATTCTGTAAAGAAGTCCAATGGTCCAAAATTTTCGCCCGTTTTGACGAAAAATTCTCCGAAATAATATACTGATGATGAAAAAAAGTTTTTCCTATACTTGAGAACGTGTGATTAAATAACATTGATGGATGTATCAAGTTCCCTAATTTTACGAGTATGTTGGCGAAGCGACAGAGCGTGGCGCCTTGTTGATTGATAAGCTTGTTTATTTTCGGATAAAAATTACGATAAAATCTCTTACGATTGTGGAGAGGTCTCTGAACCTAAATTGCAATTTATTTAGAAATAGGAATATGGATTTAAAGTTATGTAAACGATTGGAAGATGTCTAAACCAAAGAGAAGATCAGTAGATTTTTGTGAAATGTGATATTTTTACATTTAAAAGGTTTTTTGTTTGTTTTGCAAAATTAAAGTGTGGCTGAAACAATTCGGATGATTTTTTATTCTCTCATGAGGGTTCATGTAAAGAGAAAAATGAAAAATTTTTGCAAAAAAAACATCTTAACACTTTTTTTTTACACATTACATTGGGTTTGACAGAACGACGTCAATCGTAAATTTCTTTAAGTAAATGTCAGCTCGGCGAGTTCAACAACCTGTAGGTAGTTAGTATGCAACGACTGACAACTACTTGCAAAGTGATTAACACGTTTACTTAAAGAAATGAATGCGCATAACATTACGAGATATAGAAAAAAAGTAAGTACTTTATTTTTTTATTTTATCTTCACATAGTATGTGTAGTATCTACCGGATCGACCCTCCACGTAAAGGACTTTTTAAGTTTATTACCTACATAGTAGGTAAGTCTAAATAGTAAACAAGTTACCTACTATCGATTTCAATATCTCATTGATGATAGTCGAAAGTACTTTCCTATATCAGTATAGAACTAAGTCACTCGGTCAATCAAATAACGTTCTACGTGAGAAAAGTAATAATATATAGATATTTTCATTGATATTTTTCGCGTGGTCGAAAGAAAAACATTATATCTAAGATTGAGCCATCGTCTGGTCATCTTCCCACGCACTGTGGGCCTCTACAAACAATGTTTGTTTGTAGGCGACGGTTTGACAAGCGGTAATCAATCTATTACTGTTCGAGCCTAGCCAAAACACTTTGATGGTTCGAGAATTAGAGGATAGAAGCGGTCGCCTGTCATCGTAAAGACGGTCGTCTACCACAAGAGAGTTTGCCATGTTAGCTAGGCGATTGATCGGTGGGATTATCTGGTAGAGTTTACTGCAACAATTAATCTTAAAAGTCAACTCAATAAACGCAGTTGGGTTTTAGTCAGTAAAAGTGTGATACTCCATCTTGTTTCATCTAGAACGGGAGAGGATATATATCCCCGAACGACGGGGGGTATTGACCCCCTTTCTTAAAGTAAACAATTTAAATTATCCAAAAAAAAGTAAAAATTATCTATCACTGATTTTTTATAGAACAAAAATAAAATATACGGCGAATAAAATATACCAAAATTTACGGCCAAATAAATTTTATAAAAATGTGTAAAAAAAAAGACGACTATTAAGAATTTTTCACGGTCAAGTTGTACAGACGTTTTTTTTTTTATGGTAGGTGAAAATCATCCAATGACGAAACCCGCTCTTGGGCGGAGCGGGAGACCAGTGTCAGACTGTTACTGACTAAAAAACCTACCCCGTACCTTCCTTGCCTTATTCCTAGAGTCGAGGTAACAGTTTGCACCACCCTAGGCTCCAGGAGGCTTCGACCCTGAAGGGCCCCTGCAGTTGCTGACAACTCCTAGAGGCGCGCGGGAACGATGCGCGCCGTTGACGACTTGGACTCGGTCTTAACAGACGACCGGACGGCGAGCTCAAGTTGTACAGACGTAGATATATAATCGGCGCTCAAGGGGTTCAAAATATCCTATTAAAAAAAAAATGTTGTGTGCGAGATAATTCGAAAGACGCAATGCAAAGGGTAACTGAAAAAAAATTATAAATTTTCTACTTCTCGCTCCCTCCAATCAAAGTGACGACATTTAATTAACTCTCACAAAAAAGTCCACGCGATTTCTTTACTTTTTCACGCATACATGCGTAGCGAGTCGTGTGTAGCTTAGCCGTGGACTGGCGTGGAAAGCCATCTTATAAATTGATAATATAGTTGTCAGCTACTGAAGGGTATTAGGTCCTAGATGAATCTTATCAGCCATATCCAGGCTATCAAATAGAAAGAGTTTATGAGCTTTAGACATAAATATCATTTCAATAACTGTGGATATCTATAAGAACTCTGGCTGTTGATATTGTCTGGGTTATTTATCGATACTCTTTATTAATAAAATTATTTGTATTGATAGGATCCTATTCGCAGCTAGAGCCATTCTTGTTACCTTCTGACATAGTTGTAAGCAAACTTGAAAAAATGAACGTACACACACTCATATTGTACGTACAGCCACAAAATTAGTAATAGTACAAGGTACAGCTAAGAAATGGAATTCCCTGCATTTAGTCTGACTTTTTCAATACTTGTAACCGGGAGTTTTTAATGCTGGGGCCACACTAACGTCTCACGTCATATTTACTGCGATACTTATCGCGATAATTTTAACGTTCGAAGTTAAGCTCTGCGAATTTTTAAGCGCTTGAAAACTGGTAAAAAAATTAATGGTTTAAACATGGTTGTTACTGTTAAAAACATGGTATTTTTTTTTTTCAAGCGCTAAAATTCGCAGAGCCTAGCTTCAGACTCGCCAAGATTCGACGGCCGTACCGTACATAATAAAAAGCATACAAGTCTTACATTTTCCAGCCTATTGCAATGCAAGCGTGCATCAGTTGGCACGCACAATTAACGATGAGCTGACCCGCACAGACCTGGTTTGTTACACATGCCGTTAAGCACTTCATTATACATACCACGAGCCGGTTAACTAACTGACCATTTAGTTACGTATCTCTTGTAAAAGTCTGTTAAGTAATTGCTTCGATGGAAAAGTGGACATAGAAGTGAGGAGCTCGAAGGCCTTGAAATTGTTAGATAGGATTATAATAGATAGTATATTATTTAAAATATAAAAATCTTGTTTAGAGGAGCGTAGCTCGAGTGGAGCACACAAATTTGAAGCATGCATGGAACACTATGCCGTTGGTGGCAATCACACCGAGGAGCAGTGGTAGCCGAATGGTAGCGGCCGCGACTTACGAGTTGAAGGTCGCGGGTTCAAACCCAGCCAGGCGTATTACTTTGTGTGATTTATTTCATCGCCACTGCAAAAACGGTGAAGGAAAACATCGTGAGGAAACCGGCATGTCCTAGAACCAAAAATTCGATGACATGTGATATCCACCACATGTCACCGAAATCCGCACTGTTCCCCCGTTAGATGGATTATGGACATTCCCTCCCCTAGAGAGGAGGCCTGTGTCCCAGCAGAGGGAACATTAATAAGGCTGATGATGATGATCATAGGAGAAAAAACATGAAAAAGACATTAATGGTTTTATCCATCAAGGCAAAGATCCTTTATGATGCCTCGAAAGATTAAATACGACTTAATCCGTACTTATACATGCGTGATTTTAAAATACAAAAAAAAAACTTAGTAGTGATAGATACGGTAGATAGATACGGTAAGCCCATGATAATGTTTCAAACAAATAAAGACCAGTTATGGTATGGTATGGTATGGTATGGTATGGTATGGTATATCGGGCTGATGTCCGCAACTCCACGACTAAAGCGCGTATTTTGCGTACGGGTGGGACAAATGGGTCATTCGATCCACCCCAGCTCCTCGAGGAAGGCCAGCAAAGCCTTGGTATTACTGACCATTTCATTGATAAAGACCAGTTAGCATATCATCGTATTTACTCGATGATTACTCGATACAAGTAGCTATAGAATCGATTGCTCCTCGATTACTAGTACAACAAACATTTTTATTCTTGAATGGACAATAGTGATCAATGGATGACTCATTCTTTTTTTTCTATGTAATACTAGAATGCGGGTTTGCGTCATACGCGGTTTTACCTAATCCGACCACAGGTTAGGTTAAAAGTCATCAAAAATTACAAATTTTTTCGTTATGAATAGAACGAGAGGTAGTGTCAGGCTGGCCGGTGCAGTGGTTGAGGGATACAAATATCAGCTGAACGAGTCAGTGACCTGCAGGTCGGTCATTGCGTAATAACTACCTACAGGTCATTAGACTCCCCTAGCTGATCTTTCTGAAATTAATTTCGTACATGCGTATATTGAATTTTTACAAAGAAGTACTTTATTTTTGAATATATAGTGTTTTATGTACAGGATCGACCATCGGCGGGATTAAACGAGTATTTAAGCGTTTCTATAAGTTTACTAGGTTTACTCGTATCAACGCACCCAAGATGTATATGACTTTACTTAGTTTATGAACGCACCTACGATACGGGAGTTATTCCGAGTATGTTAATTGATTGATTTTAATTATTTTTCTTACAAAGTAAATAAAGTATGTTCAAAGTAAGTACTGTGAACATCTTTAACTCGCAAGTCAACTCATCCGTCACAAAATTAATCGCTTACAAGCGTAACAAATATCGATTTGCACTGATTATTTCAAACATAAAAAGAACTTGTTTACACCTACCGATCGCCTTTAGAAGTCGGCTAAGCTGGGAAAGTCACATAATAACAGTCTTCTTATTTTTTATTGAAAGAAAGAAAGAAAATTGGAAACCGGAAAATCGATTAGTTATATCGATCGTAATGTAACGGAAAGCGTTGTGAGTAGGTACATAAGAAATAGTACTCTTATGAAAGACTTTCTCGTCAGAAACACTCCTCCTTTTCCTCAGAAGAAATGATTTACCCTCTAAAACAAAATAGGGTGCTAACAATCTGGGACTCTGGCCTCCTCTTTAGGAAAGGTACCGTAATCCATCACGCGGGCCCACTGTCGGTTAGTGAATATCACATGTCTTCGAATGTTTGGTTGCAGGACATGCCGGTTTCCCCACAATGTGAGAGCAGAGGTTAAGGTACAAGTTACATAAAGTAATGCACCTAGCACAAAATAGCTCCAGAGAAAATGTCCAGTAGTGGACGTCTATCGGCTGATTAAAAATAAAAAGCTCCACGAAATATGTCCCTAAAATTAAAGTAAAAAAGATTCGCATTACAAATCAATCCTTAAACACAAACATACTGAGTCCGATTCACCATAACCTCAAAAGTTATTGACTGGACTAGCCGTAACTGTAAATATATTACAAAGTAAAAACTACACGTACGATCCTTTTATTCCGAAGTATCTGTGATCCTTTTTCATGTTTTCGTAACAAAATGTAGGCATGAGTAATTTTGACGTGAAGTATTATACAACTCCTTGAGGCGTGCGGGAACAGTGCGCGCCGTCGACGACTGGGCTTAGTCCGGACGGTTACGAAACGATTGGACGGCGAGCTATCCATTGTTCGCCACGGCTGGAAATCGGAATCGAATTCGAGCGCCGTTGCCTCTCTACTAGAGCTTGTGTTTCTTGATAACTTTAACCTAGGGCTCTACCACGTACTTAGACCATGTCCTGAAATCATAGATAGGATTATATTCCCTTGGGATACTTACATATGTAGTACATAATGCACTGGTAAAATAAATCACGTCTTATAAATGACAGTCGCCAAGAATTGTCACACTAACCTAATGCATAATATTTCCACGTCACTTAATTCCTTCATTTACGCTACTGATGCCATTCCTCAACAATCACCACACCGATTAACCACAACTACTTAAGACCGCACCGCGAATATTTTGATGTTAGATAGCTCCGCCCACTACACTCCGCGCGTCTACCGCGTCGCGCAAGCTATACTCTTCACTCAATGTGTAAAATTCGAATTTCGCGCCAATCGCACACGCCGAGGTCAGCGCGGGGTCAGGAGAACCGAACAGGGAAGATAAGGAGTCGCAACTTACATTTTTTATTTTTTGATCGGATTTTTTTTTTGTTGTACTTACAAAATTATTTCTAATGAAAACTTTTTATGAAGAGTAATATGACAATTTGGACGTGTATGGTTGTGTGTATGTATGTGTGGTGTGTCGTGTATGTGTGTTTGTATATCCAGAACGGATGAATCGATATGTATTTAGGTTTTTTTGGTTTGAAATGAAAATTAATCGGGAGTGTTCCTAGCTTTATTTGGTGAATATCGGCCCAAGATGGCCGCCGCCACAAAATGGCGAATAACATATTTTTTTTTACAATTCCTTCAATATGGGTATCAAATGAAAGGGCTTGACTAGTAGAATCATGTATAATATTATTTAAAATCCAAGATAGCCACCGCCAGAAAATGCTGAATTGCATTGTTTTTTTATAGCTCTCTCAATATGGGTATCAAATGAAAGTGTTTGAGGAGCAGTGTTAAATAATTTATACTAATATTATTTCCTTCATTTATTTTTTAAACATATTAATTACATTTTTAAATATTTTCTTAAAAAACACATACAAAAAAAAAACATTTAAAAATATAAAAAACAGTAGTCCGCCGGTGTCGGGAGCAGGGTCCAAGCTACCGGTGGTTAGGGCTCCAGAGACAGGAACCTCCTCACAATACGAGCCGTGTCGAGGAGTACTGCCTTCTGTATCAGGCCCTTGATCCAACCGCGCAACGACAGCTTCGACAGATGGTCGTCGAAGCTTTTGGCTATAAGGCCATTGGCGGTCACAACTATCGGCACAATAACAGCCGAGTCTACATCCCACATGTCGACAACCTCGTGTGCTAAGTCGAGATACTTGATTTGTTTCTCTTTCTCAGCTTTCACGAGATTTTCGTCATGTGGGATGGTGATATCGACTATCATTGCGCGGCGCGCTAATCGGTCTATCACCACTATATCCGGCTTATTGGCTACAATAGTCCGGTCAGTGATGATAGACCGATCCCAGTACAATGTGGCATGGTTATTTTCGAGAACTGGGTCGGGCACATACCTGTAGTACGGTACCTCAGAATCCACCAGGTTGTACTTCAAAGCAAGTTGCTGGTGAATAATCCTGGCTACTTGGTTATGCCTGTGCAAGTACTCGCCGTTAGCCAAACGAGAACAACCAGAGATAATATGTCTGATAGACTCACCCGGACGATGGCATGCCCGACACACGTCCACCGTCCCGTCCTTCATTATATGTCTCCGATAGTTATTCGTTAAGATAACTTCGTCCATAATCGCACAAATAAAACCTTCAGTTTCCCCGAAGAGGTCGCTGAAACGTAACCAGGCCACGGACGCTGAAAAATCTACATCAGGATCATGTAGAGCCCGATAAAAGCGCCCGTGGAGCTCCTTGCCTTTCCATACTTCCTTGCGGTCATCAGTAGTAAGTACCACAGGTTTGCGCCAGTCCTCCTTAGCCATGGACAACGGGGTGAGTCCCTTGTCCACTGCGACCACATCGCGGTGCATACCCACGTCGGTTTTGAGAAAATATTCTCTGAGGCTGCACACCTCGCGGTTGTGTAGAGTCTTTGCGTTCAAAAAGCCTCGACCTCCACACTTCCGCGGGATGTACAGTCTCATCATCGATGACCGTGGGTGATGCATCCGATTTGCGGTCAGCAATGTACGGACCCGCCTATCCAGAGCGTCTAACTCGGTCTGAGTCCATTTGAGTATGCCGAAAGAGTACATTAAAACCGGCATGACCCAACCGTTGAAGGCGCGCACCTTATTTCCGCCTGACAGAAGACTGCTTAAAACCTTCTTCAGGCGGCCAAAGAAACGCTCCTTCAACGTTTGCTTCACGTCAGCGGTGTCAATGCCTAACGCTTCCGACATACCCAAATACTTGTAGGTTTCGGTCGAGGAGAGGGCTCTAAGGTGTATGGAATCAGAGAGTTGAATCCCCTCAGATTCCATAATCTCCCCTCGCTTTACATGCATGACTGCACATTTATCCACACCAAATTCCATCCTGATGGCACTACTGAAAGTTTCTGTTACCTTCAATAGTTCCATCAGCTGCGAATTGTTGTGAGCAAAAAGTTTCAGATCATCCATGTAAAGCAGGTGAGATAAGACCTGACCACCTCTTCTCAACCGATAGCCCAGGCCTGAATCCTCCAGCAACGTGCTTAGAGGGTTCAGAGCTAGGCAAAACCAAAGTGAACTCAAACTGTCGCCCTGAAATATTCCCCGTTTAATCCATATTGGTTCATCATTTGCCTGGATTGGTCGACATCCTGCATAGCAAAGGACCGTTCTCCATTGCCTCATACATGACTCAAGGAAGGTGCGTAGAGTTGCATCTATTTTATACAACTCCAACACCCTCATGAGCCATGTATGTGGAACAGAGTCATAGGCCTTTTTATAGTCTATCCAACATGTCGACAAATCCTTGCGGGATCGACGAACCTGTTGGCTTATGACCATGTCAATGAGGAGTAGCTCCTTTGTACCACGGGACCCGTTCCTACATCCATTCTGAGAGGCGGACATAACTGAGTTTTTATCTATATGTGCATTAATTTTAGCTCTCAGAATGGATGTAAGAAGTTTATAGACCGTTGACAAACATGTAATTGGTCTATAATTCTTGGGTTCCGTGGGACTACCTGTCTTATGGAGCAGGTGGGTGATACCAGTTGTTAAAAACTGGGGTAGAGACCCAGACTCTAAAGATGACTGGAATTGAGATGCCAGGAGCGCGTGTGCGCTGCTGTACCATTTTAGCCAGAAGTTTTGCAGTCCGTCCGGTCCTGGAGACTTCCAATTTGGTAACGGACGAACTGCTCTGGCTACGTCTGATGGACTAATGAAAACTTTTTCCATTACTGGTACAGCTTCGCACGCGCGCTCAACATCACGCATCCAGCCATCCTCAGTGTGATAGACGGGCACCGACCAGATGCTGCGCCAGAATGCATTCGTGGCGGCATCATCCGGGCGGGGCACGTCGGTCACACTTTGATCAGGTCGCTCCCAAGTTCTGTACACCCACCTTTCATCGCTCTGGAACATGCGATTTTGCGAGTATCTATCAACCCGCCGCTTAAACCGTCGAATACGACTGGCCCATGCACAAACTTTCTGCTTCAGGAAGTCGATGCGCTCCGTGACACGGGCCATGTATTCTCGGGGGGTAATTCCAGTTCCCGAGAATGCCCGCCTCACGAACCGCATCACACGTGGTCGTGTATTACCCTCCCTGAAGCAGTATAGTTTGCCAATGAGTGCTCTGGCCCCATCAATATGCCTCTCAATCCTGCATTGCCAGGCTGGTGCAGCAAGCTTTGGTCGAGTAGTTCCATCTATGTTTGGAAACTTGACGTTGGCTACTCGACATGCCGCTACAGCCCCACAATACAGGATTGAGTGCGTATCAACGAGGTTTTCACTACTCTCAAAGATGTTCTTGAGAAGTGAGTCCAAAGCACACACTAGCGCCCTATTTTTTTTGTGCATAGGCAACCGAGGTAAACGGGGCCTAAGCTCGGCTGGAGTCGATCTATACTCGCGAAGCGCATCCTCCAAAGCGCTCCTCAGTCTTTCGTTGCACTGGCTACTTACTGTTTCAACCCTATCATCCAACTCATTATCCACATGGTGGATCCGCGGTGAGAATGCATCAATGACTGGTAGCACCACAGTCTGTGTTGTGGGAGTCGGGATGATAAGGTTGCTCAGTACCTCTGAGCGCAGCCTATCAAGTGCGGCATCATCCAACCTGTGACTGCGTTGGATTACCCTCACCTGATCCGACAATCGTTGCGCCGAGACGTCTACGGTTGGTTCAAGGTCCCGAAACAGAGACAGCATCCTAACACGATACACATTGAGGTTAGTTCCCCCCTCTGTAGACCCATAATATGCGCGCATGACGTTCTCATTCATTGACTGAGTCCATTTCATGCGCTGCACACAACCACCGGTAGCGGGGACCCTGCTCGGGGCCGGTTGGCCCCTGGGTCCCAAGCCGATCGGTGGCCGGCCTCTCCCCGGCCGACGTACAGGTGTTGGCGACGTTGGCGGGGAAAAATACTCGTCGCTCGAGCTCGACGCAACTGCAGCCGCCGGTGACACTGGTGATCCGAGGTCCGGCGGCGGCGGGGCGGAGCTGAGCGACGAGCCCGGGGGTGGAAGTCGTGCGCGTCGGGCAGCTGCTCTAGTGATCATCGCATTATATGATCTTCAACTATTGTTTAATTTTATTCTGTGAATGACATCTGACATCTCTGCTAATATTATTATTATTAGCAGTGGTGGCCGAGTGGTAACGGCCCCGACTTACGAGTGGTAGGTCGCGGGTTCAAACCCGATCTGGCACATTACTTTGTGTAATTTATTTCATCACCACTGCTCTCAAAACGGTGAAGGAAAACATCGTGAGGAAACCGGCATATCCTAGAACCAAAAATTCGAAGACATGTGACATCCACCAATCCGCACTGGGCCCGCGTGGTGGATTATGGCCCAAGCCCTCTCCTAGAGAGGAGGCTGTGTCCCAGCAGTGGGAACATTAGAAGGCTGATGATGATGACTAATATTATAAAGAGGGAAGATTTGATTGTTTGTTTGTGTGGATTGTATAGGCTCTGAAACTGAATAAAAAAATAACAAACTGAGAATTTTATAGTATAACACGGTCTCCATAGATTTTTTGTTCTCAGAGTGCTTATGTTTACTGTATATACTTTATGTTTATCTGTGCTAATATTTACAATATCTAAGGACACTCATATTATATAGGGTGACGACTGGTAATTAGTGAACGATAACACGCGATGGTGTTCATGGTATTAAACAATTTTTATTATGGGAGCAAAGTCGAAATCATGAAAAAAATATCAGCTGTGCAGTACATTTGGTAAACGTAAATGTACTAAACAGCTGATATTTTTTTCGCGATTTCTACTTTTCTTCCATAGTAAAAGTTGTTGGTTATCATGAGTACAATCTTTTTGTACTTATATGGCTCTCCCTCCATCACCCGCTGTTACCTATACCTAAAAATGGTTTTTATGCAGCGACTCGGGCAATATTCAAAGCCATAAAGTTTGAGGAGATCTATAGTTATATCTCTCCTACGAATGGTTATTGTTCACAACCAGAAAAATACGTTACAAAACAATAATTTCACTAAAACTAACAAATTACATAACTACATAATACTAATTGCTACATATAGGTAGGTACTGATGATTTTATTTTATTTACCTTGCCTTTTTCACCTCTTGCATTTTTTTGGCACATTCTTTGAGTTGTTGTTTTTTTTTTCTTTTTGAAACAATTTTTTTTGAAGTTCTCGCCATTTTAAACTTAAACCTAATTTAATAATATTAATACTAATATCTATACCTATAATTTCTTAGCCGACTAATATTTACACGTACAAAATATTTACACCTAAAATTATCGTCAAAAATTATTATACCTACGGCCGGAGCGACAACATGCACAGATCCGACCTCGGAGAGAGCTATCGCCGGACTGGCTCGTCTCCGTACACATTGTGTATCAATCGCTAGATCACGGACATAAGGTTCAGAATTGCGTAGCGTCTACCATGATCGCGGCCGCTCAAAAAATCCAATATCTTAAAACTTTATTTAAAAATGTTTGGTAATAGTTATGGAAAAATGACTTTGACAGAACGTTAATATTGATGTTACGAATATATTAGAGTAATTTTGAAACATAAAGATAGTGTAACTTTCTTGTAATCTCAAAAATAGTACTTTTTTAGACGTGTTTTCGGAATTAATTATGATCGAGTAAAATTATCAGTATCGTGTTTTCGCTCAGGCAGAATCTAGGTAAAGATATCAATTTACCTATATCAAAATTTCAGATCCATTGGTAAGCTGGTAGTCCTATAATTTGGCATGGCAAACGGCAAATAAAATCAAGGTGGCGTCTTAAACATACCACTTGATTTTCAACCTTACTTAACTACAATAAGGTCTAATATCGCATAAAAATTATTGTCCGGAAAGTATCAAGACTATGTAAGAGCGAGTGTACGAATTGCATAAAAGAAGTTCTGACAATGCATTTTTGACCTTGATGCACTTGAAATAAAGGTTGTGATGACCGCATATTTTTTTGTATTGTCAGAGAAGTATCTAATGGTTTGTGGTAAGATATATGTTGGGTGAAGAAGCGTGGAAATGGAGTAAAGGAAAGGTATCATTCTGTTAAGTGTAGCTATAAGTTAGAAAATAGAAATTGTGTTAAAGAGAGGTGACTGATGGAGTAGTCCAAGTTTCTTTTACATTAATTTTGGTTTAGTCGTTATTAAGGTATGGTAAGGGGAGATATATATACAATAGATACGTTGTTGAGACATCTACGGTCTGGACTAAGCGTTTTGACTCCTCGTTTATATCGCGTACATCAAGAGACTAGAACAGTTTACCAGCTAAAGTCTTGGGACAGTATAGGCTAGCTAGATAAAAAAGGTTTTGGAAAAAGATACTTTTTGATACAGTTAAAAATTAAGTAAAGTTTCCTGTCGTATTTTTCAATCCAAACACTCTCAATAAACAGACATAATATAGATACATAATACAGTAATAAAGATCATCTAAAAACTTTTTTACAAGAAGATACATCGGACTTCAAAAAGAAAACTGTCTTTGAAGTATTCCCGTATTTCCAAACATACTTCTATCGCTTTCAAACAACGTGAAGACATATATATGTATATACCTGAGACATTATGTCGTCTGATGAAACAGACTCGACATTACATCACACAGATTATATTTTACATTTCCTTATCTACGAACAAATATTCACTTATTACGCACCACTGACTAAATATTTATTTAAATAAAGTATCTATTTGTCTAATGTTAACAAAAGAAACTACTTGTTTTACTTAACAAAATGACTAACTAGTACCCATCAAAAGCCATCTGTTAGCGACTGTATTAACTACTAGCTGCTCTGCCCGCGACTTCGTCCGCGGAAAATTTGCGAGACAAAAGTTGTGATAGCTCGGTCAATATCCATGTTATATAAATAATTTATAGCCTATGTCACTCAGGAGTAAAGCAGCTTTCTATTATAGCTTCAATTTTTCCAATCGAACCATTAGTTCCAGAGATTACCTCCTACAAACAAAAAAATAAAAAAACAAACTTTACCTCTTTATTATATTAGTGTAGATTTGTATATTTTTACAAATACTGGCCAAACGCGAGTCGGTCTCGGGCACGAAAGGTTCATACTATTATAGCTAACTATATTACTTTTTTTACAATTTTTGTTTAGTATTTGTTATTATAGCGACAACAGAAATACGTCATCTGTCTGTATCTTCATTATCTTTTAGACTTTTCCATGTACTTTCATCAATGAGAAATTAATTATTTACCTAAGTTCACGCTTCACTCAAAAGTGACAACAATTGCAATCTCTCACCTGGAGAAGGTCGTCATTTTAGAAAAACAATTACATATTAGTTTTTTTTTTTGTAAATATTAATGTAAATTTGTTTTATTAAACTCAGGTTACTATAAGAATAATAATTAAATAAAAATCACGTGTTTTCATTTTGTTCATAATGTACACTGTACTGAAAGAAAAGAAAGAAAGATAAAAAATTGCGTTTATTAGCATTACAAAAATTACAAAATTAGAAACACCTTAAAATTAAATACATGGTATATTGTGATAATGCCAAAAGGCCTCAGCTCAGCATAATGCCAAATGGTAACACTAGGCCACCATCTGACGCCGATTTTCAGCTGCAGCCCTTGACACAGCCTGGTGACAAACTTAAAACGGGACCCTATTTTGTTTTTACCCTCTGTGCACGGAACCCTAAACCGTGAAAATCCCATTTAATAGTGAAAACCACTAAGTACTTAGTGGTTTGTTGTAACAACTGCCTCAGAGTGCAGACCTTTTAGAGTTTAATTAATAAAGGTTCTATTTATAATATTAATTTGAGCACTTTGCAGTACCGATGTAACTTTTATAGTTGATGTTTACTTAGTCATTTGGTAAAACAGTAAAACCAATTAGCGATAAGTTCGAATCAGAAATTAAGTGGGAGTAGGAGAACTAAGATTTAATTGGTTCTACGATGGAAAAAAGATAATGAAACCCGTAGCCCTGGAACGAAGGCAAAGACTAAAAAAGGGAATCGCAGGGATCGCAGTCAATCTTTTTAACAAATTAAAAAATATATATATAAACTAGTGTTTGACTACAATACCACCTGATGGTAAGCAGTGATGCAATCGTCAATAGTGAGGCGCACCAGTTTATAGAGGGGCCTTGGCTGATGTGAAAATGAACACCAGGGCCCTGGAATAAAGGCATAGTTGAAACGAGGTGGCTTTTAAGCAGTAACATTCTGTCACTTTCTACCGTCCCGCGCAAGGGCGTGGTGATGTCAATTGATGATTTTTATCCACCTAAAAAATCCTTAGTTAACTATCAGTAGCTTTAACTTCAACGGGTAGTCAAATATGAATCGCATGCACCCGAAGAAATATAGAATAACCCTCCTAGCCTACATAGGAAAATCTCAAATACGAGTATATTTCATCAATCAAAAGAAAGACAATCGAATAAATAGGTACCACATTACCATCTTATAACATAAACTGAAGAAATCGAATCACTTGTAATATGAGTAATGGATATAGCCAGATAAGTTCTCGATTCTCGATTTGGGTTAATCGATTTGAGGTCGATTATATCTCCTTGTATTGTGCGGGTAAATAGGCATGGAGAATGGACTGAGCATATTTTAATTAACACTGCAATTGCTGCGTTGGTGCGGTTGACAGCAGTCGGATTCATACAATGATTTCTAAGAAAACCTAACCTTTTCTCTCTTCTTAAAGATGTATATTTTCATGCTATGTAAAAATACCTTATCTAACTGTAGAAGGACTGTAGTGCCTAAGTTGACTGTTTTCATATTTTCTGTGACCACTGACCAGATCCAATTAGATAGAAATCGTAAAAAAATAGACATACTGTCGGCGATATTGCCTTGCATTTACACACTTTCTTGCTATAGTCATAGGTAGAAATTATAGAACGCTGGTATTGTAACAGATATGCTACCAGTTTTTTACTGATCATTACTTCTTTTTACACTTTAGACATAGAACGATCTGTCCAGACCATTGTCTACAGTTTTTCTTTCATTCACACACATTCTGATCCTGGATCTGAAACGATCCGTCCATACCTCTATGATATATCCTAATATTATGCGAGAACGACTGGGTGATGTATGATTGAGACATCGTTTAGGGACGTATTGGTATCTTGACCTGGTTTTCTGTTGTTCATTCATGTAGTGAGGAACTAGAACGGGAGTATATTTAAGGATGACAAAATGCTAAGTTTTATAGAAAATATTTATTGACATTTTATATACAGTAAATCCTTTGTAAGTTTATCTTGAACATCAGTGATACCTGTGCAAGGAAATATCTTGAGAAAATGTCTTAAGCAGCTAACCATATTTTTTTAATGCGTAATCATCAAATAACTTAACAAATTCCTATATTTATGGGTTTAGAAATAGTACATTTTAATACAAGTGCAGAAAATTTGTCATTGCGGTCGTATAATCTACACTAATATAATAAAGAGGGAAAGTTTGTTTGTTTTTTTTTTTATTTTTTTGTTTGTAGGAGGTAATCTCTGGAACTACTGGTCCGATTGGAAAAATTTTAGCAACAATAGAAAGCTGCTTTACTCCTGAGTGACATAGGCTATATTTTATGTACGCGGGTGAAGCCGCAGGCAAAAGCTAGTAATATAATAATTTTATTATAATGGGTGTCTCGTGCACCGATTAAAAGTTTAGGAATGCATCCACGATATATGAGTATTTTCTAGTACGGGGCAAGGATTTCTATAAAAACAAACAAACAAAAACAATTTCCAACTTTCACGTGGACAAAACCGTTTACAGATGTTAATTAAGTATTATGTATTATAGAATACATATACCTACCTAACATCATCCAACATGTATCTATATACATCACATCATATGTGATGTGATGTATATAGATACACTAGCTGTGCCCGCGACTTCGTCCGCGTGGAATAGTTATTTTGGGCATCATATTTATTTTTGCAAACAACCTCCTCAGCTTTATAAATTATAGCTGTTATCCACGACTTTGCCCGTGTCAATTTCTGTTATTATTTTAGACAATTTAGTTTTTAAAAGAACATAATTATCTAAAAGTATTTCATAGAGCTACACCCCAACTTGGGCACGCCATAATCTCGGCGGTAAGTCCCCTCTTTGAGGCGTGATATCTATCACGGCATCCTCACCTTCCGCATGACGTAGGTTCTCACCGGACATGGGCAGAAGGAAGAGACGCCCGGTGTCGCCACTGTATGGTCAGCCCGGAGGATACGGTGGAGCACACGGTGGAGGTGTGCCCCGCTTGAGAAGAGCATCGCCGTGTCCTCGTGGGGGTGATCAGCGGCGACGACCTCTCGCGCCGGGCCGTGGTTCAGGCCATAGTTCGCAGCGAAGAAGAATGGCAAGCGGTCGCCTCCTTCTGCAAAGCAGTAATGCTCGTAAAGGAGGAGGCCGACCGCATAAGGCAAAGGCAACAGCGCCCTCGCCGTAGCCGTCACCGTCACCGCCGCGATCCCGCCGATATCCGGTCTCCTTAGACGCTGGCTTGTGGACGGTGAGCAATGGGTAGTTCGCCGTCCGGTTGTCTGGTAACAGTCCAGACCGAGACCAAGTCGTCGACGGCGTGCACTGCTCCCGCGCGCCTCAAGGTGTTGTCAGCAAACTGTGGGGCCCTTCAGGGGCGAAGCCTCCTGCAACTGAGGGTTGGTACGAAAGCGTTATACCGGGGCTCTGGGAATATGGCAAGGGAGGAACGGGGTAGGTTGTTTAGTCAGTAAGAGTCTGACACTGTTTCCCGCTCCGCCCAAGAGCGGGATTCGTCATTGGATGATTTTTACCTACCATAAAAAAACCCATCCGCGCCGCCCGCAAGCAACCCCTCTCCTCGCCCGCCGGCCAGGCGCAGCGTCAAGTTTAGCAAATCATGCATCGCGTGTGAATTTTATATCGGAGTTATTTTAAAATTGTAATATCTTCTAAGATGTTCGTTGAAATTAAATGATGTCAATGACAATTTTGTTCACAATTACATACTCTTAATCAACAACACATTTATTTGGATAGAGATTACATTATTATGTTGATAGAACTCTCACAAATAATCGGTAAAAATTGGCTAAATTTGATTCGCATAAAAACGGTTCTAGTAAGTTAATCTTAAAAGATAGACATATACTGTCGCGGACATTTTTTTAGATAATTTTAAGAGGAATAATTCTTTCATACATATTTTTTTGGTATCTTAAACCGTTTTGGCAGCGCACGCAACGGAAGCCCTCAAAGATGAATAATTTTTCCGTTTTTTTCCACATTTTCCGTTGTTTCTTCGCTTCTATTAGTCGCAGCGTGATATTATATAGCCTAAAGCCTTCCTCAATAAATGATCTATTCAACACAAAAAGAATTTTTCAATTCGGACCAGTAGTTCCTGAGATTAGCGCGTTCAAACAAACAAACAAACAAACAAACAAACAAACAAACAAACAAACTCTTCAGCTTTATAATATTAGTATAGATTTAGACCTTCTGCAACACCCACAAACGACATTCTAAAGCACAAATGACTATGTAATGTTTGGTACGTTAATATGGGAGTCATCATCATAAATTCTCTCGTAACCTTAAAAGTCTTATCATCATTACTCACCTGCAATAAATTTTATACATTTGCCGCCCTTTCAACGTTTACTGTCCTTTGTAAATATGCATAAATGTGACTTTACCAAGGAGTATTTTATTGTTGTCCAGTTATTTGTTTACACAGGTCAAATAGACTACTGGAACTGATATTTTGTGCGTCCAATTAGATTGGATACTGACCCAACGGTTCAGTAAATTGCAAAGGGAATTGCACGATTTGATTCCGCCATCACTATTTTACCATTGGACAACCGTACGGTAAATATCCACCCTTACGTTGTTGAGACATCTACGGTCCGGACTAAGCGTTTTGCCTCGTCGTTTATACCGCGTATATCGAGGGACTGGAACAGTTCGCCAGCTGCGGTCTTCCCGTCCGATTATAATTTAGGTGTCTTCGAGGCTAGAGTGAATAGGCTCTTAATAAACTAGTGCGCCTCACCATCTACGTTTGCATCACTGCTTTACATCAGGTGGGATCGCAGTCAAAAACTAGTTTTCAGCAATTTAAAGAGATTTAGAGCTTATAAAGTAAATTATTTCCTAAATAAAATACTTCCTCCTAGAAATATTCCTTCATAAAAGAAAAAAGATACAGTAATACCCTTATCATTGATAAAAAGATCACAATATCGATGCAAAAAGTCCGGAGTATATTTACAAAACTTCTTGGACTCCAATCCCTTGGGAATTGAAGGGATCTCGTAAACTCTTTCAGAGGGAAATTCGGTCAAGGAAAAGGATGTTTCGTGGTTGTACAAATCTTGTTTTTTTGATCTCCGGAGTTGTTTTGACTTGATACCATCGGTTCCGTAACTTTGGAGATGTGGCATTGAGTGAATACCTATATCTTCTTATCTTTGTTTTCTTTTTGAAGCAATCAGATTTTTTTTTTATAAAGCCGTAACTGTCCCACTGCTGAGCAAAGGCCCCCCTCAAGTCCTTCCAAACCTTCTTCTCCCACGCCATCTCTAAGCAGTCGTCCAAATCATCCCACCACCTCTTTCTAGGCTTGCCTCGGTCGGTAGCAGTCAGATAAAAACATAAAACAATTATTGTATTAATTCATTAAGCCCAACGCCAACGCCGGCGTTCGCATACCTATTGTTCTATAATTGTGTCTGTAATTACAAGATTTAAAGTTATAATTGTGGTTGAATAATCAGCTGCTGCGGTGATTGCCGCTGATTCGATTCCCGTACGGAATAAATATTTGTTTGGGTTACAGATGGTTGTCTGTGGTTGTTGCTGGTTGGTGTTGTGTTTGTTGTGTTGTGTTGTGGTGGTTGTGTAAACTTTTTTTCTTTCTTTTTCTTCGTTTCTTTCTCAGGTCTTGTTTGATTATTTCAGTCTTTAATTAAGAGAGAAAATGTTGGTGAATGTCCCACATTGTGTTTATTTATTTTTTGCGCGCAAGTTATACACTCTGCTTCACCGTTTTGAGAGAAGGCTTATCGAAATAACTCACGAATACAAACTTAACTGAACACGTTGTATTTGCTAGAACCAGTCTCAAGTTTATGCAAATCGTTTACGTCGTAGTTTCCCAATAGTGGTGTGAATCAGTGGGCTGACTCAGGCGCATTCTCTCGTCTCAGGTAGCAGACACGAGTCAATGAGTCATCGGTGATCGGTCATTTTGACTCAGTTGTCAAATACGATTTATAGGTATATTTCAATTATTATTAGTTTTGCAATATATTTAAGTTATTGTTTTTGGTAGTATTTTAGTTGTGTTTTGGTATCTGATTATTTGAACTTTCTCTTTTATCTATATTTTGTTTGTTATAAAGTCATATGTCAATTTATGTAACTAATGTGTTGAATTGTAAATATAATATAAAACAATTAAAATAATATACATTTAAATACTATACTAATAATAACCTAAGGTTAATAAACTAAAAATACATTAATATTTACTAGTAATTTATTGGGCACCTAAAAAAATATCCACGTCAATATCAATGGGAAAAAATTGATTTAGATTTATCAATATTATTTGCATTTTTTTAAACATTACTCCTTACTAGCAATTACTTCTGCCTCATATTGGTATACTATAAACGCAGACCCAGAGACGTATCGTAGGCTTCTTTGCATTATTTACCTTAAAAACTTGTATTTTTTTAATATTTAAAACTAGCTTCTGCACGTGACTTCGTCCGCCGAAAATTTGTGAGACAAAAATTGTGATAGCTCGGTTAATATCCATGTTATATAAATAATTTATAGCCTATGTCACTCTGGAGTAAAGCAGCTTTCTATTATAGCTTCAATTTTTCCAATCGATTAGTTCCATAGATTACCTCCTACAAACAAAAAAAACAAACTTTACCTCTTTATTATATTAGTGTAGACTAGTGTTTGACTACAATACCACCTGATGGTAAGCAGTGATGCGATCGTTGATAGTGAGGTGCACCAGTTTGTAGAGGGGCCTTGGCTGATGTGAAAATGAACACCAGGGCCCTGGAATAAAGGCATAGTGGAACGGGGTGACTTTTAGGCAATAAACGTCTGACACTATCTCCCGCTCCGCCCAAGTGTGGGAGATGTCATCGGATGATTTTTGCCACCCATAAAATAAAAAAGAACCAGTTTCTGAGAGACTATTCACTCTCCCTTAAGTAAAGACCAATATCTACTAGAGATCCTTCATCATCATTTGTTAATGATACCTTATTAGGTAAGTAATTAAATGGCGTCTTAAATCCTATGGCGGAAACACTTTCAAATACTTTGAGGTCATGGTGACTCATTCGCGGATACGATTAGTTTAGGTATCGGTACAACCTCCTGGTCGTAATCATGTAGGTATGTATAGTCACACTTACTCATCATGCTAAGTACCTAAGGACTTACCGGAAATCAAATACTTATACACCGTTAAATTTTAGTCGTTTTAATCCCTTGGAGGATCGATTCAGTACATGAAACACTATCGATTGGTAAAGTTAGAATGAAAAAACAAAGTACTTTTTTTTTAAAACTCGAATTAATTTACGCATGTTCTAAATTGATTTCTTTAAGTAAACGTCAGCTGGGCGAGTTCAATGACCTGTAGGTAGTTAGTACGCAACGACCGACAACTACCTACAAGGTCAATGATTCGTTTACTTAAAGAAATTAATTTCGTAAATGCGTATATCAATAAGAGATTTAGAAAAAAAGTACTTCATTTTTTTATTTTATCTACACAAATCGATAGTGTTTCATGTACTGGATCGACCCTCTTCGGGATTAAAACGACTAAAATTTAACGGTGTATATGTATTTTTTTTTATTTTTAAAACATTGGTTCAAAACTTATTTTTGTATTTCGTAAATCCTCCAATAACTTCTTTCTTCTTCCAAGAAGGAGCGGGAGGTACCTAGTATCAGACTGTTAGCGACTAAAACCCACTTTAAGAACCACTGGCGTTGTGTGTATGTTCTGCCGAGGAATGGAACACAGGACATGCATCACAGCAGCCAATCACTCAACCACTACACCAACCGAAAAGTCAAATAATATATAATATAATAATAATAATATATTCGACAACTATCACACAACGCCGTCTAGTCTCAAGCTAAGCAGAGCTTGTGTTATGAGTACTAGACAACTGATAAACATACTTATATATTTCTAAATAAATATATACATCATCATCATCATCAGCCTTTTAATGTTCCCACTGCAGGGACACAGGCCTCCTCTCTCTAGGAGAGGGAATGGGCCATAATCCACCACGCGGGCCCAGTGCGGATTGGTGGATGTCACATGTCTTCGAATTTTGGTTCTAGGACATGCCGGTTTCCTCACGATGTTTTCCTTCACCGTTTTGAGAGCAGTGGTGATGAAATAAATTACACAAAGTAATGCGCCTGGCTGGGTTTGAACCCGCGACCTACGACTCGTAAGTCGGGGCCGTTACCACTCGGCCAGCACTGCTCTAATATATATATAATATATACATATTATAGATAAATTACACCCAGACACAGAACAAATGATCGTGCTCATTACACAAACTTTTGTCCTGGGTGGGAATCGAACCCACGACCTCCGGTATAGCAGTCAGGGTCACTAACTACTAGACTGACAGGCCAGTCAAATAAATAAATATTAAACTCTTGAGCACCAAACGAACGCCGGTGTTCGCATACCATAATTAATTGTCTTTCTATTATGTCTCTAATTACTACCGAGACTACCAAGTCAAAAGCTGAAAATATATTGTTTTATTTTAATAAAATTACGGTTGGTATTTATCTATATATATAAAAATCAATTGCTGTTCGTTAGTCTCGCTAAAACTCGAGAACGGCTGAACGGATTTATCTTATCTTGGTCTTGAATTATTCGTGGAGGTCTAGGGAAGGTTTAAAAGGTGAGAAAAATTCGAATAGGGTAGAGTAGGGTAGAGTAGGGTAGAGTAGGGTTGAGTAGGGTAGAGTAGGGTAGAGTAGGGTTGAGTAGGGTAGAGTAGGGTAGAGTAGGGTAGAGTAGGGTAGAGTAGGGTAGAGTAGGGTAGAGTAGGGTAGAGTAGGGTAGAGTAAGGTAGAGTAGGGTAGAGTAGGGTAGAGTAGGGTAGAGTAGGGTAGAGTAGGGTAGAGTAGGGTAGAGTAGGGTAGAGTAGGGTAGAGTAGGGTAGAGTAGGGTAGAGTAGGGTAGAGTAGGGTAGAGTAGGGTAGAGTAGGGTAGAGTAGGGTAGAGTAGGGTAGAGTAGGGTAGAGTAGGGTAGAGTAGGGTAGAGTAGGGTAGAGTAGGGTAGAGTAGGGTAGAGTAGGGTAGAGTAGGGTAGAGTAGGGTAGAGTAGGGTAGAGTAGGGTAGAGTAGGGTAGAGTAGGGTAGAGTAGGGTAGAGTAGGGTAGAGTAGGGTAGAGTAGGGTAGAGTAGGGTAGAGTAGAATAATCTGTTGCCGGGAGCGAAGCCGCGGGCAAAAGCTAGTTAACTAATATAATTATTTTAATAGGAAAACCGCACATGGATTATATTATGTATATGAAATGGGCTCAATGTCTTTATATAGGTACATATATTATTGTAGAAAATATTATTACAATTATGTAAACATATAACAGTACTACACAAGATTTATTTAACGGATGTTTCCGCCACAAAAGACCAAACATTTGCATATTTTTTCCAAACTTTTTCTTTAGGTACGAAAAAATTAATAATTTTGTTTTTAATTTAAGTAGAATTTTAATGTTCCTTATCCTCTAGCCTTAAAATTAATGCGAGATCTTTTCTTTTTCGAATTATTTACCTTTATTCTATGCTAATTGTTCCAAGGTTGTTTAACATAATGTAAAGCGGGCTTATTTAGATTAGTATACTTAATACCAGACAAAAGAAAGATAAGATATATTAGAGAAACATCCTCACCTTTTAACATGATGAAAACATGAAATTAGTATGAATATTTAACCTTTCGAATGCCGGAATTAGATACATAATAGAAAGACAATAGGTGTAAGAACGCTGGCGAACGCTCACGGGCTTGCTACCTTTAGGTACATTATATCCAAAATTTTGTGTAGGTATGTATGTTTGTCACCTCCTTAATAGCTTAACCGATTTGGATAAAATGTTGTGTGTACTTATATTTGAGTGGATCGCTGAATTGTAATACAATTGGACCCAGTAGGTGGCTTTAAGATTATTGATTTTTGTAACGAAAAAAAAAACAATAAGTTTTGGTCAAGACTGCTGCGTTCTTTGCATCCGATTATAATTGGTTGCTTTCAAAGCTAGAGTAAATAGAATCTTAATATAGTAGTACGCCTTACTATCAATGATTGCATCACTGCTAACCATCAGGTGGAATCACAGTCAAGTACTAGTTTATAGCAAATAAAGAAAAGACAACGTCTGTAAGGAACTGGAAAAGGCTTGTATTCTATATAATCTTTATAATATTTGCGTTTTGCAATCATTTGATTTTCCGTAAACATTTTGATCAAAATCAACAAAGATCCGAAAGTAAAAGTGGAACCCCATTGCCTGTGTGACGCACGAATGCCTGTCATGGCTTCGTTCCGAGGTTTCATCAGTTCGACATACCCCATGACTAACAAGCTGAACATTTAAGGCCCAGCGCACACCGCTTGAGGCGCGGCGGAACCCAATTGAAGACAACGATACGGCGTATCAATCATACGGGGGCCCAGTATGATTGATACGCCGTATCTGCCGTATCAATCATACTGGGCCCCCGTGGTACAGGGGCCCCGACCTAGGCAAAAATTCGCAACATGTTATCCACAACCGTCTCATAGGGCAGCTAAGCATCTGTAATGAAAATACGTTTTTTTTATACGGGGCTCCCGAAGGACTTTTGATACGAGGGCCCTGTGGGACTAGCTACGCCACTGATTTAATATAAACCTTAATTACCTTAACATACGGTCTACAAAAGAATAAATTCGCATGCGGCGCTCGGAGCACCTTCAAGCTACTACAAGAGCATGTGCGCATGTGTTTGAAGACCGTATGTCAAGGTAGTTAAGGGGGCTTAGACAAAGTCACATTCTCACTAACGATAACGAAATTCGAAACTCCGAAATGTATGGAACTGACATATGCCTTCGAAAAGTCACGTGGTCAAACGTTTTCGATTCGCTAATTGTTATTAGTTGTTTATACGTCAAATTGGACGTTTTAATTCGATAATCATAGCCAAGAAGTTGTTATTTTATCGAACCAACACTTCGACTTATCGATATGTTAGTCGATGTCACTTTGTCTACCATTTTGTGGTCGACATCGTTAAGGCGAAATCGAACATAGAAATGGATTCGACACGGAGCGATTGCCACTTGTCTAGGGCCCCAGGTTTGTATTAAATTGTTGTCTTCAATTTCGTTCCACCGCGCCTCCAGCGGTGTGCGCTGGGCGCCTGGGCCTAAGTCTGTTCGTTGATATCAAGTCATATCAAATTTTTTTGCAAACTAGTGTTTCTGAACATTGCAAGATTCTCGATGTTACAGTACGATTCACAAGACAGCAGTTAAGTAAAAAATTGCAAAACGCATCAATACACTAAGCGGTTTTTTAAAATACTTACATTTTGTATGAACTCTTCAAACCTGTTTCATCTGAATAACTAATATAGCGAACGATAGTAAATTAAACTATTACCTCATCTAAACTTTCAATACAATATAATTATTGTTTCATTAGTTATACAATATTCCTGCTTTATTATGGAAATAACCTAATTGTCCTGTGATAATGCCAATTATATATAGGTATGTATATCTGAAGGCTAACAAACCCAAAGAATCGAATGTTTAGTCACCCCTCAGTAACATTTTCGCAAATTTACCACAATGTCTTTTTTTTGTAGAAATTACTTTGTTACATGGCAATGTCCTAACGGCCGATTGAAGCTAAAACCACATTAGACTAACACACATGTATAACACGCCTGTCCCCTTAGCCAAGTTACAGTCGTTTCGTTTAGAATTAGCACTTCTATATAGCCCCCTAATTCCTTTGTTGAGATGACGAACCAAACTTGACTGAAAATTCCGAACAAGAGAATTGGGGTGTGGCCAACTACAAGAACTAAGTCTAAATGATACGATTGTAACTTGGCTAAGGGGGCTGAATTTGTATGTAGTACAACGTCGCGTGGCGGTAATTAAATGTAGCTCTACAAGTCTAGTTTCCATATAAATTGTATGAAAACCGACGTGTCCAGATCTTTGTAGTCATCTCCATCATCATTTTATAGTCAGATTTTTGTAGTCATCTCCATCATCATTTCAGACGAAAGACATCCACTGGACATACGGTTCCCCCAAGTCTCGCCACGTAACTGCTTTCCGTCCACCTGGTGAGAAGTTTCCCATCGCTGCAATCCACAACTTTTCGACTCCATCGACCATCTCTTCTGTAAGTAATGTTCTTTGCCCAGTGGCCTTTTTAAGTGGAAAATCATCCAATGACTTCACTCGCTCTAGAGTGAAGACCCGCGCGAGAGGATGTTTCAGACTTTTACAGACTAAAACCCACTGCTATATAGCTTCTTTGTCTTGAATTTCAGAACTCCAAGGGTTCTTTTTCAGAATATGCATGCTTTTAACTAACCGTTATTTATTTTTTTCGATTATTCATTTAATGTCGATTACTTTGGTTTTACGCAAACCAATTTGGAGTCAGGACTTGTACCTACCTGATTTTTTTCAATAGAATGATTCAGCGGAACAACGATTAGTTGCTACACTACGTATCGTGGGTTAGATTCCTGCACTGAACCAATATTTGTATAAATTGACAGACATTGTTCCAAATCGCAACATACATCCATAATATAGGAGTAATTCAAAGTTTATTTAAAAAAGAAAAAACCTGGCGAAATGAACCATATCAACCTCCGGCATAAACGTATGGAATGGCCTGTTAAATATGAGAAATACTAACGCACACCATATTTTTTTAAACGCGCTTTTGACGTGCATTTGTGGTGATACGCACACGTGTCAGACGCAGCTTATAGACCTAGTGAAACGTTTCCAAAACGAGCATCAACAACGGCGTGTTAAAATAAACTGAACTGGACCTATAGGGCGCAGCCACACAATTTATTTATTTTTTACCATATATGTCTGCATATTGCGGTTTCTGTATAGTGTGTGTCTATGTGTCAAATAAAATATTTTTCTTTCTTTAAATAACGTGGTATGCACAGCCCCTAAATTCAGAGGAACGTAACTACATTCGGCAGCCATGATCTCTTGCCAGGAACCCCAGGAAGAAATCAATTTGACGTTGCCACGGACCAAGTGTAAACCCGGGGACGGATGCCACGAAGCGTGCCTCTAACCACTCCCTTCCTACGCTCATAAATCAAAGATTACTTTATTGCCTGATTCACAACAGAGGGGACACTATCAGCAACCAGTGTAGGTGGCGGACAACGACCGACAAATTGATACTAATGCTATCATTATCGCACAGAACACCTATACGCGCTGTGCTGTTGAATGTTGTAATAGATACGCTTAGGGATGTATGTAGATGCAATGTAAAACAAATGTAGAAGCGTGGTGATCGAGTTGTAACGGCCCCGACTTACGAGTTGTAGGCCACGTGTTCAAACCCAACCTAACGCATTACTTTGTGTAATTTATTTCATCACCACTGCTCTCAAAACGGCGAAGGAAAACATCGTGAGGAAACCTGCTTGTCCTAGAACCAAAAATACGTAGACATGTGACACCCACCAACCCGCACTGGGCCCGCGTGGGGAATTACGGCCCATCTCCGCTCCTAAAGAGGAGGCCTGAATCCCAGAAGTGGGAACATTATAAAAGGCTGATGATGATGAATGTAAAACAATGCAGCTAAAGACAAAAGCTACGTAAGACGTGTGCTAGTCTGCGTATGCCAGGTGTGTTTTCACCATAATGCGTAACATACGTGGTATCTGTTCGTCTTTTGTTTAATTTTTTTAAAATAATAGTTTTGTCCAATGTGAATATCTATGTATATAAAAGGAGAAACTGACTGACTGACTGAAATTACTGGGACTAGGAGCGTGAATTTGTGCTCAAGGCTTCCTTTTATGACGAAGGCGAGCACTAAGAATCGGTTTTTCAAAATTCAGCTCCTAAAGGGATGAAACGGCGGTCAAAAGTTTGTATGGAGAAACTGGCTTACACGCGGGTGAAGCCGCTAGCAGAAAGCTAGTCTTATTATAAAAGTGATAGTTTCTATGTAGTCTCTTTCAAAAGAAAACTCAACAACATTGATGTATTCAAAAACCAACTATGCTGATGCACTTTTTTTCAGAATTTTTCCTCAAGCGTAAAATTCGGAACTACTGCTAGTTCGGAGTTTTACGCTTAAAGAAAAAACCTATGTCAGCTTTTTTGATGTCAAGGGAAAGCACATTTCAGAGTTTTACGGTAGAAATAGCAAATAGGTACCGCATAAGAGTCATTACATAGTATAAAACTAAGTCGCTAACCGCAGTCCCTATATGTTTAGATCTTTAAAAGTACGTAACGGATATTGATGCAGTTTTTTTTTTTAATAGATATAGTGATTGAAGAGGAAGATTTATATGCATAATATATTCAATATCAGTACCCGTGCGAAGCTGGGGCGGGTCCCTAGTTACACATAAATAAGACAATCATATTAAAATAAGAATATATCAAAGAATTATCTGCGTAGGCGCTTCGTTCATTGGACAATAGACATTATCCACTTATTGTGGCGCTAAATTGGTTAATTGTCGGTGCAACGAGATCTCGTGGGTATTTAAATTGAAACTATAAAGTGGGCGATGACATAATAAGAGGGTAACCAAAATATCATCTCATTACAGATGAGATGTGCGTGGGGAGCAGTGGTGGCCAAGTGGTAAGGGCCCCGACTTGCGTGTAGTAGGTCGCGGGTTCAAACCCAGCCAAGCGCATTACTTTGTGTAATTTATTTAATCACCACTGCTCTCAAAACGGTGAAGGAAAACTTCGAAGACATGTGACATCCACCAACCCGCACTGGGCCCGCGTGGTGGATTACGGCCCATTCCCTCTCTTAGAGAGGAGGCCTGTGTCCCTGCAGTGGGAACTTAAAAAGGCTGATGATGATGATGACAGATGAGATGATATTTTGAAGTTTATAAGTAACACTAATTTCTACTAAAGAATTATAATAGAAGTTATATGTCTATGTCACTTAATCATAAAGTAGCATTGTACTGGTGAAAGAATTTTTGAAATCGATCCAGTTATTTTTAGGATTCCGTAGTCAACAAGCAACTCTTATAGTTTCGCCAAGTCTGTTTGTCTGTCTGTCCGTTCGCGGATAATCTAGAAAGCTGAAATTTGAATTCAATATGTATATCAACCACGCCGACAAAGTGCCAAACAAAAAGTGGTCAAAAATGTTTTATATGGTACCTCCCCTACAAGTAAATTGCGAAGTGATTTTTTTTTTCATTTCTACCAAAGACTCTTCGAAAACTGTCCTAAATTTAACTTTTTCACTTATATGTTATTTTCAGATTGTTAGTAAAACACGTCCTATCTGGTCTTTAAATTAGTAGTACTATACCTACTCATTTTTAATCTGCTTTTTTTAAGCAAACAAAATACGCTTCCATCCCCCTTTTCTAATACTTATATTACATTCACATTTTCATATAGTAAAATTAATAATATTCTCCACTTCCTCTACTAACATTTTGATTAAATTTAGCCTATGACGATCACAAGGAAAGTGCCTATGATGAACCTATTTACTCTCTCCATTCATGCGATATATCACGACCTTATCAAGACCACTCGCTAATTTCCCTCCTCACGCAAGCTCCTCTGTACCGGATTTCATTAAGACAATTTGAACTTCCAACTAACGCCTACGTTTCATTAGCAGATGAATGAGACATCCCTCTCTCCTCTGGCTAAATATGAAAATTGAAATTAATAGGAAGTTTTATGACATAGGTTGGAGCTTTCAACCTTTGATATTTAATTTTGTTACGTTTTATATTTTATCTTTGAAGGTCAGTTCATAATGGACAAATGAAAGAAAGTATGTTAGTGCCATCACTTTTTTTTTAATTATACGTAGGCTTGCGCTTGACCACTATCTCACCTGTTGGTAAGCGGTGAGCGGTGATGTGGTCGACGATGGGGTACCTACGCTTGCCTAGAGCTATTCACTCTTGAGTTAAAAACCCCAAGTTACGAGTATATCGTAACACAGACTCCGGCGCTCCGATCCCGATTTCTGGCTACCGTAGAGCACGGGCGAGCGAGCAATGGGTAGCCCGCCATCCGGTCGTCTGGTAACAGTTCGGACCGAGCCCAAGTCGTCTACGGCGCGCACTGTTGTTTTTAATTTTTTGTTACATTTTGAAAAATGTATGCCTATATTTACATGACTTACCTACTCTTAGTTCAATCCCAGATACCAGATTATCTACATAAAAATCTATTTTCCAAAGTAATCGTATTTTATGGGTAATATAATTTCCTTCTCCGCGCTATTAAGGTTCAACTGACCCTTATTTATTAGTTTCTGTAAGCTGAAAAAACTAAACCTCAAATACGAAAAAGAAATATTGTTCCTTCGGCGAAATATGTGTTATTGTATTGTCGTATTTATTTAACCTTCTGAATATCGTAATTAGAAATATAATAGAAAGATAATAGATGTGCGAACGTATATGAATACCTACCTATGCATGTTAAGTGGCAATGGGCAAGACACATTGCACGCAGAACAGATGGCCGCTGGGTCCGAAAGGAAGACGCTGCGTTGGAAGGCCTCCCACAAGGTGGACCGATGACCTGGTCAGGGTTGTTAGAATCCGATGGAAGCAAGATTCACAGGACCGATCTTTGTGGCGGCGCTTGGAGGAGGCAGTGGAGTCTTTCGGCTGAAATGATGATGATGATGCATGTTACTTCTGGATCTAGAATACAGTTTCGTTCTATAGTAGACCTGAGAAAAACCGTATCATAATCTTCCTGATTTTTTCATGTGTTTGTCGTGGTCGGTAATGTTTTTCCTAGTTATCTGCAATTTGCACTCATCGATATTTTCTAAAAACTTCTCTTTATATTTCCATGAATCAGTGCAAGCTCATTCAAACATAAAATAAATTGTCGCTAACTTCAATTCAACTGAAAACTGTCGCCAGGCTTTCTGCGAACAAGTTTTCATTCGCAATATACGATACTTTGATCTCAAAGACGCCTTTAAAGTTTGACTTCTATTGCGACTTCTAAACGACTACGACTTCCAAGCGACTGCGACTTTTGAAGTCTAACCTTTATATAAAGGTTGTTTAGTCAATAACGGACGGTTTTTTAGTGTTTGTGCAGCGTCTCTCCGCAGACCATGTCCCATCTTCCATCCTGTACCACGTGCCCTATTACCTGTTCACGTAGGGACTTAATGACAGCGTCAGTGGACAGCATTGCCAGGCAGGGAATTAACTGGTTCTGCCATCGACACGCTAAGAAGAAGTCAATAATATTATGTAATAATGTCAAAGAGAGAAGCAATGTGTAATTATGACAGATGAACTGAGACCAAGGCTTTTTGCCTAGTGTCGTTCAATAATACCTGGTTCACACTTGACTGCCTAATTGTTGTATTTTGTGTTGTTTTATGTGCGTCTATTTTGAGCAAAATAAAAATTGTTTTCTTTTTCTTACTTCTCTTCTTTAATAACATATATTATTTCTAACCTTATTTTCACCAGTCAACTGTTGTTTTTGATTTTCCGCGTTAAAATAATTTCCTGTTGTTTCTATTTTTGAACAACGATTATAATTATTAAGAAGGAAAACGGTAGAAAAGCGTTTAAGGGATTTCAGTAAATTAAATTATGTCAAAAAATAGCGTGGTAAACAACCATTTTTATAAGAAAAACCAATATTGCGGGAAATAGAACACAAATTAAATTAAAACTTTCTTTAGCTTTATAAAAATCAGTGAGAAAACTCCGTAACTACCGGATATCTGGATATGGATACTATATGAAATGTCCGTAAAGTTTAGGATATCGTATATCCGAAACTTCTTTACGGACATTTTTGGATACAGAAGGAGTCTAAATAACAGGCTACAACAGGTTTTTTATTAGTCTAGCCCAATTAAAATTAAAATAAAACGATTACTAGAAATAAAAGTGAAATGTTGCAATTTGTATTTTATTTTCATAATTGTAAAATTATAATATCCACCACCGAAACTAGCGAATAATTCGAAATATGCTTGCCTAGAAGTAATCTTTTTCACTCTCACACAGACTCTTGCAGGGAATTTCAATTCTAGGTAATGATGATGATCCGTTACCGTCATCATCATCATCATCATCAGCCTAGCGTAAGTAACCGGTTGCTACCTTGGCTTTCACCTCGGTGCCCGGGGTCCGCTTTCCCGCCTAGTCGTCTCCACTTCGCTCGGTCTTTTGCGTCCTCTGCCTTAAGCCCATTAGCCCGTTACCGTAACCGGTATAATATTATAAAAAAACCTATATCCGTATTCAGATTAATTATTATGACACAAGTATATTAATACTAAAAATAATAGTTAAATAGTTTATTTGTGCCTATAAAATAATATAATAATAGATAGCTTATTTATTTATTTATTTATTTATAAAAACTTTATGCACATACTAAGTACAAAGGCGGACTTAATGCCATAGGCATTTTCTACCAGTCGATATTATATTATTATTATTTGTACCTACATATAATACAAAAACACGAAACACACTTAGGCGTCACTTAGGTATTTATTTAGGTTTAGTATAAAAGTATTTATAGTTTAAAATAATATTAAATAAGAGAATATTATGTTTATTTGTTACACATAGGTATAATAAATACACAATACATGGTGTTAATTATAAAATATCGACTCACTATGTGTTGCCTTACTGGGTATACAAACATTTTGTTTATAAAATAAAAAGTTCTACGACCGTGAAAGTGTGTACAGAACGAGCTAAAATAAACGTACAGAAGAGGGGTAAACACTAAAGTGACAATTGCAGGTATTGTTCAGGGACTGAAGGATCCCGAAATATTCCGCAGTTTCCTTCCACATTACCTTCGGTGAAAAATGTTCACTGAATTATCATAAAATGGGGCAATATAGTCCTTATGGGGAATTTTGTTTCTTTATAGTATTTTACTTATATACTAATGCTAGCGAACTCGCCAAACGATGTTCTGCCTGAAGCCAAATATTCAATAAAAAAAAAATTGTTTGGGTAGAAAAATAAAAAATAGCCAGTAATTTTATAAAAATCAGTCAAACCGTTTCGGAGGAATTCGATAACAAACACTGTGACACTATTTGTTTGTATATTTGATATTTTTAATTTAATATTTTTATTTGCAATATAAATAAATGAATAAACTCAAAAAATGTAGGACCTATCTAATTTTTTTCTTAGGACAAAGTTTAATGTTATTTTGTCTCAGAGTGACTTATGCAACATATTTTCTACTTTCAAGCAGGTGAGATGATAGTAATAATTATTATTACATAAATTTAAATAAAAAAAAACTTATTAATATTGAAGTCATTTGTTGTTCGTTAGTCTCGCTAAAACTAAAAAAAGGCTTGAATTTTTTGTTATTTGCTTTAATGTGTTTTAAAAGGTAAAAAATAATAATAAAAAAGTACAACATTATAAAATTAACCTTTCGAATATCGTACTTAGTTAAATTATAGAAAGACAATAGGCGTGCGAACGCCGGCGATCGCATAGTTTATTTAGAGGTAAACGGAAGGAAGCCACAGGCGACAGCTAGTGAAGTAAAAAGGAAAGATTTTTATTTGTAACGAATAAACTGAAAAACTAATGAACCGGTTTAGAAACACACGAAGAAACAAAATGGGCAAGAAGACAAAGATATCAGAACGGAAGTAAAGTAGCCGGGGAGATCAAAACATCAAAAGTCCTTTCACACAACAACAGAATGTACCCGTTCATGGTCCCATGAACTACTGGGCCCCTGTGTCGCTTGTTGAACCATACGTCTTCGCGGTCAATGAACCTGTTATATGTTTCCCTTTGAAAATTCGATTCGATTGATTTCTTGGTACCAAAATCCAATATAACTTAAGTGAAACCCACGCGAGTAGGGTTCTCACGTACTATATTTAGACAATGTTACTTTACAATGTAAACAAATTAGCTTTTGCCCGTGACTTCGCTACTGGCAACAGAAAAATATGATAAATGAAGAACAGCTCGACCATTTTTGTGCAGACTTAACATAAACCATCTACTAAATAGTCTAAAAAAAGCCTAAACATTTGGTTTGGATAGGTGAGCTTGTTCTTGAGTTATAAAAGTACAACGAAAAGTGGTATTAATTTTTATATATATATAGATAATAACGCAGAATACATATAATACATTTTTAAATATTGATACATATTTGCTCGAATCCCATATGCTTACTGCTACTACTTAGTAGTACGAAAGGCTTTATCATCTTAGGCTTTGCCCACTAAAATGACCAACAAGAATTAAAATAAATGCTCGTACTATTTTTCCCACAATATTCCAAAAGTCTTCATCATCATTTCAATCGAAAGACGTCCACTATTGGACTTCTCTCTCTAAAGGCCTTCCCCAAATGTTACAATAACGAGACAACCATTGGATTCCCGTGACCCTCACCAGATCATTGGTCCACCTTGTGGAAGACCTTCCAACGATGCGTCTTCCGGAACTTGATGTATGTGTTTGGATTGTGTTGCGGCTCATCATTATCCTACCCTTATCCCATGTTACTTGGGGTCGGTGCAACATGTTTTTTTCATCCACTCTGCCCTGTCACCCGTCACACTATCACTAACTCCCTTTTCTTTCATATCACTCCTCACAAACACACCCTCCCTTCTCGTTGCGACTAAAGGTATGTAAATCACGCACCAACACGTTCGAAATTTAATCACTCCGGCTAAAAAAGGCCCTCCAAAGGACTTTGAAGGTCATGGTTTATAACTGTTGTCTACACGGATTGAAAGTAGCAAGGTCACCTTGACTGTGACGATGGTTCGCAACTGCTCAACCCTTTATTATGAAACATGATTTTTGAAAATTACTTGATATATTACTACTTAAAAACGTAGCAACCCTACACACGACTTACAATAGTAGGACGTCTAAAATAAGTCTATATTGTTGCCCATTAGCTCAGGTAGTTTCTGAACTAGCTCCTACACGCTGGCCTGAAGTTGTACTTTCTGTCGTAATAGCTCTCAAAGGAGCTTATCTAAATATAAGTCGTATCGACTGCTCTTGGACTTTGTGGAAATTTTTAACCGTGGAAAACTTGGGAGATGTAATCAGGCTCATTGAACTGGGCTACATTTTCTTTTAATAGCTTTTTGTTTCTAGTATATTTTCAGTTACTTTTTTTTCTTTTTACCTTAACTTATTTTCGTGATCTGCACTATAAGGCTTTGTTTTAACCAACGTCTTATTTTAAAATATTCTGCCTTATTACTCCCAAGAGTGATTTAAAAAAAAATGCTAAAAGGTTTTTTAAATTTGATCTACCAAAAAGAAGCATTCTGTATACACATTTCTAAAAATGTGTTTTCTTTAGAAAATATTTTCTTACAGTTTAACTTTTTCATTTACAAGAAAACCCACAGATAACCCACCATGTGATGTATGTACCATATATTTTTGTTATCTTTGAGAACAGCATGAATAAAGAAGAACCTTGTTTTGATGAGGAATACAATAACTCCTACCACTCTGGGTGGAGTGAGGGGATTGTCAGACATTTATGCTAGAACTACACTGTGTGCCGCACACGATCTGAGCGCATCGGTCTCCACACATTTTGTATGGAAACTAGACTTGAGGAGATACACTACATTGTTCTTCGTACATTTCAGGAGTGCTATACTTATGCGTCGGTCTAATGTCCTTCTAGCTTTACTGGTTAAAACCAAGTCATGTTCCTACAATTACCTTCTCTTTTCATAAATGGCAGAGCCCCAGTAATATATCTAAACCTTATTTTCGTAAGTGAATGTTTGTTACTCATCGAAATGGTTGAACAGACGTCACGTAGATACGTTTTATTGTGGGATTAATCCCAGTTTTTTCCTTGGAATAATTTGAAAATTTTCTTTGATGTAATACCGAGGTTACAAGGTAGCCTTTTATAAACTAAAACCACCTAACAACTCTCCATCAAAAGTCTATCCATAGTATATAAAATAACATTTTTTACTTGGCAACAAATAAGCTTATAAATACAATAGACTTACAAAAAGTCGTCGATAAAGAAAAACAGCTTTACCGAAACATTGCCCCGAAACCTCAGCAATTCAGGCTTTCTTATATTACAAACAAAAGAAAATCAAAACAAATTCGCCCAAAGATATTCCTGTTTACAATACAAATAATTCAATGTTTTGATCTCTGTTGTACTCAAATTATTTCCGGATTTGGCATTTGAAATAAAACGATAAAGAACTTGAGGGAAAAGAGGATTATGGATTTTTATTTCTCTTGAATATGCATCTTTTTCTTTTTGTCATAATTTAGAAATTTCTGTAGTGTAACTGCTTTTAAATACGCTTCGCCAAGACGTCGATCGTGTCATGTGATGACACGATCGACGCCTCGATGTGTGCACTTTAGCGAAGCACCGGAGTATCCTCGTAAAGGCAACAAGCGGTGGCGACCTCTAGCGGTCTGTCCTGGTTCAGGCCACAGTAGGTAGCGAGAAGGAATAGGAGTTGAAGACGTTTGTCTGTGACACTGTAATGTGAATATATACATAAAGTTCATCGTACGGCTGTCCGGTGGACCAAGCCCGGATTATTGCTTAATTTAGGACTAATTTTATATTTTTGTAACTTTAATACTTCTTATGTCTTTATTGCACGAGCTCATAATATTAAAAAATAATTAAAATTGGACTGCTGATACAAAGGCAAGCTAAGAAAGAAAATATGTTTATTTTTCCTAAAATATATGCACAAAATATAACTATGCTGTGTAAACCGGCTAATTAGTTTATATATTTCTTATTATTAATTTTACAGTAAACCTTAATATATATTGTATATTTTGTATTGATGATCTCCCATTAAAAAAGCTTTATCCTTTTTCACACGGCCCATACAGAAGTTTATTAGGCCTTCCTGTATTCCTACAGTCATAAAGTATTCATAACCTAACAAAATATTTAATACGATTCTTCCCAAAGCTTCAATGAGTGCATTATCTCCAGCGCTCGTTAAGTGGTCCAAATTGGCGTTGTAGAGCAATTCAAACAATTGCCGTATGCGCCGGCGACGCTAAGCTGATGTTTATTAGACGCCATATTCTTTTTTTCATTTCTTTGGGTGTGAGCTGGTTCGTGAGCATTAGCACTTTTCGTGGTAGGAAAATGCTACTTAGCACCTTGGGTCTTTGTTCTTCCAATTTAGTTTACCGTGTTTTGGTTAAAAAAGTTTGAAAATAGAGTTTACTACGTATGAAAAACTAACACTTCTTTTTTAACAAACAAACACTTTATAATTACTAGATAATATCTAGATCACACAATATCTGTGTCCCCACTGCAGGGAACATTAAAAGACTGATGATGATGATGATGATGATGATCTAAATCTATATTATACTAGCTTTTTCCAGCGGCTTCGCCCGCGTACATAAAATATAGCCTATGTCACTCAGGAGTAAAGCAGCTTTCTATTGTTGCTAAAATTTTTCCAAACGGACCAGTAGTTCCAGAGATTACCCCCTACAAACAAAAAAACAAAAAAACAAACTTTACCTCTTTATTATATTAGTGTAGATTTAGATTTCTATTGAAATCAAATAACCCGGTAAAGACCTCGGAAAATGTGCTATTTTTTGTGAACTTTGACTCTTCTGAGTGACGAAAATATTATTCAAAAACTTTTAAGGTTTTTAAATAAAAACACGGATTTCCTGTTACAAGTTTTGATAAATATACAAACAAATGACGGAATTACCATAAGACAACAGAGCCTTCAGGCGTTATGTTTCCTATTTCGCGTTGCCTCTTTGTCAAACATCACTTGCATTGAATTGAATTAAATTAGTGTATCCCACTACTTTCACACAACGCCATCTAGTCTACATTACACCCAGACACAGAACAAACGATCGTGCTCATCACACAAACATCTGTTTTGGTTGGAAATTAAACCCACGACCTCCGGCATAGCAGTCAGGGTCACTAACCACTAAACCAACAGGCCAGTCAAAAGTGAATGAAACAAGCATTTTAACCATGTTCTCCATGACCCTTTTAAGTTCATAATAAAACTGAATTAACTGAATTGAGCATTGTCCAGTAAAGTATAGGTATTGTATTCTATTCTATACGTAGAAAGGTCAAAGGTCTCCACAACATTGCAGTTTACCTTCACAGAGTCTAGGCAATGACATAATGTGCATTACTCTATACATAACATATACTTATTTACTTATACAGGGTGTCATTGACATGTTAACGCAAACGAATACCATAAATCCAGTACATGATTCTAGATCCCCCTAGTGGTGGAATTTTTCGTCGGTTTTTTTTGTTATTATTTTTTTTTATTTTTTTTACGTTTTTTAAATTAATCTTAATTTAACATTTATTGCGAAAAAAATGAATGAATTACATTCCAAATTAAAAATGTCACCGGGTTTGATTAGAATAACGACTTTATTTGCCTCGATGATTTTTTTATTATTTATTTTTCTTTTTTATATAAAAATATCATAGGGATTGGATTGCACAGGTAAAAAAAACACAACTTATTTTCAAAAATTTGAAAAAAAAAACCGTCGTAGAATGCCACCACTGCGGGGTCCAGAATAATGTACTGGATCTATGATATTCGTTTGCGTTACGATGTCAATGACACTCTGTATACATCATGTATTCCTTATTTACGTTATGTGCATAATACGGCCTTCATAAAGAATGATGTTGTTATGGCTATAAAAGCCATTGTTATTTTATTTCAATGTATAGAATATTATAAGTAGGTTTTGTACTTGATCATCAATGGATCTTGGAATTTATTAATTAACTAGCTGTGTTCCGCGGTTTCACCCGCATGTCATGTTACTGCCGTAGGTTGTAGCGTAATATTATACAAAGTGCCTTTGACATCGACCCACAAACGAATATCACTGATTCAGTAAATGATTCTGGACACTAGTAGTGGATTTATTTTTTCGATTTTTTCTTAACTTTGTGTCGTTATTCGTATATCGATGCTTCACGCAGGCGTATAGCAAGCGTTATCAAACGTATAATGAAAGAAAGAAAGAAAAAAAAACAATGTTTATTTGCGTCTATGGAACTACGTGTCCGTGGACACCTACAGGAGGCCAGGGAGGCCTGCAAGTACAACTTCACGATTGATCGCCTCCAGTGCAGTGTACATGACCTGACAGGATTGTCAGTCTGACCTCAGAGCTCCGACCCGTGACAGCCAAATCAGAATGAGCTCATTCTCTTCTCCACCTTTTTGTGCTGTACTGATTAATGCTACTGACTCATTGTAATCATGACGGATGTATCAATTTATGGCCTTTTTGATGTTTCTACGTCACTACCTGGTTAGTCTAGCAGTGGTGAGACAAATTACTTGATGGGGGCCAGAAAGTTTAAGAAATTTCAGGGAGGGCCAAAATTATAAAAAAATATATATTTTGTGAAAAAACTTTTAATCAATTATAAATGCTGTAAGCATTACACACTTGCAGAAGTGTTAAAAATTACAATTTAACTTTTATTCGAAGAATCATAATTAACCTTTTAATGTTCCCAAAACTAAAAACTCAGACCTCCTCTCTAAGAGAGATAATGGGCCGTAATCCACCACGCGGGCCCAGTGCGGGTTGGTGATTATAACAATATGTCTTCAAAGTTTTAGGTCTAGAATATGATGGTTTCCTCACGATGTTTTCCTTCAACGTTTTGAAAGCGTTGATGTTCAAATAAATTACACAAAGTGATTCCGTTGGCTGGGTTTGAACCCGTAACCTACAACTCGTAAGTCAGGGCCGGTACCACCCAGCCACCACAGCTCTCGCTGATGATAGCATAAAGTTTGGGCTTCTGAGTAACTAAAAATTACTAAAGACCTATAAATTATGGTCAACTCATATTCTAAGCTAATCAAGCATTTATGCCTAACGATGGAGTAAAACCAACATAATATATGATAACTCTCACGCAAATCACATGATATATCGTCTGGTATCGTGCTGGACGGCGCTCCTGACATGAGGTCATGCCAAGCCCACAGGCCATCAAGCGTGCACCGACAATGTTACGTACGAATGAGCAGGAATAAAGGACAATTTTTTTTTTGTTGTGAGTCATCATCAAATGACTTTTCTTGCACTCTCTTGGATGTAGGAAATGATCAAAGAACTTAAGTCAATAAAAAAGTCACCCAGAGCGAGTTAGCGACCCAGAAATTTCCCGGCTCTGTAACGCAAAGGATCACCCTTCGCATTGCAAAGCCGGGACACCTTTTTAAACAATCATCAATGTACATGAGCCGTAATGTAAAATCAATGTCAATATCTTCTATTACTATAGCATAGCATAACCCTTATACTGTTCCCACTGCTGGGACACAGGCCTCCATTCTAGGAGAGGAAATGAGCCGAAATCTACCATGTGTCACTTTTGAATATTTGGTTCTAGAACATGCCGGTTTCCTCACGATGTTTTCCTTTACCTTTTTGAGAGCAGTGGTGATGACATACATTACACAAAGTAATGCACCAAGCTAAGTTTAACCCCGCGACTTACAACTCGTAAGTCGATGCCATTACTTGGCAACCACTGCCCTCTTTCTTATTTTGTTATTGGTATATTTTATTATTTACAAGAAAACAGTTCTAACACTGCCTCTAACATTTCAAGTCAACAATTTCTGCTTAATGCTAAGCCCAAACAATCCGGAATCACGGTGCGTTACCGCCATTACTCCGAAGTTGTTTGTCAACTAAACGCATGAGTCACTTGTCACGAGACTAGTCATTGGTTGTGGTTTAATTGTGAGGGTCAAGCCGCATTGTTTCTGTAACCCCAGCATATGTGATGCAATGGATCATAGAATTGACACCTACGCATGAGACAGTAAGGCTAAAAGTGCATTTTTGCGTCTGGCATGTTCATTGAGAACAGAGTTACTGATTTTCATGGCCTCTTGAGAAGACTCAAGGCAACTTTCCTGTCTCGACTTATGCGCTGAAAATGATTTAGTGACTGAAGTTTTCCATGTTGTACACCTGCTTAGACGTTGTGAATTAATTATTCTTTTTTAACTTTTTAATTTTATTAATATGCTATTCAATAATTTACAATAATTTTATCATTGTTTCAATAATTTATAATTTGAAAATATTTTTTTCTATTCTAATGTATTTAATTCAATCCATTTATTTCATGTAATTAAATAATGTTGTTATGGGTTTATTAATGCCTGAAATAAACGTAAATACGTATAACAAAATATCTTCTGATGCTGGATGTTCAGTAATATATTTTTAAATTAAATCAAAGTTTTATGTGATATTAGCAGCCGTGTGTGTATGTAGATAAAACCTGCTGCATAATAAAATATAATAAACTTTATTATACACCAAAATAGTAACATATTTTTGTCTGAGAGTTCAATGACGGTTTTATCACTGACAGCAATATCCACCAGACAACCTTCGGTTGAGAACTTAAAATAACAAATTTAATAGTCTGCGGTGTACTGCGAAATAATTAATAAAAATCACAATTTTCATTTTAAATATACATAAGTAGATATAAAAAAATATATTGCAGTATTTAGTGGTAAATAAAAAAGGTAAAAAAAAAAATATATAACAGGGTGAAACACACCCAAACAAATAAAATTAGCCACGAACAAAGATTAGTATGATTATTAGAGTGAAAAAAACTTGATTTTTAAAAGACTGAGCTAGACGCATCGAAATACCTGAGGCGTATAGGAGTACGGCCTTTTTAATTTGGCGAGTCTAAAGTTAGGCTCTGCGAATTTTAACGCTTGTGCTCTCGTAAAAAAAACAAATAGTCAAAAAAAATAAATACCATTAGTTGTTGTTAAACTGTTAACAAATGTTATTGGAACCGTGTGAAAATGAGGATATAAATGAGGAGGGTGTGACCTACGTGATCCCGAAAAACATAACATCGAATAACTAACACTTTTCCGAAACCATGGAGTTTCTTACCGGTTCTTCTCCATAGAAAACGACCGTGCACTAGCTTCTGACGTTTTATAAGTGCCCATGTAGGCCTATGTGAAATAAAAACCATTTTGATGATTGAAAGTTTACTAATCCGAAAATCATAACAACGAAACCACGCTATCTCAAATTACATGATCCCGAAAAATGTGATATCCTTCCAGAATATTAAGGTTATTATTTTACTAAGATACACCGTCATTGGTTTCAGATACAAAATGGCAGACGACATCATGAACTTCACAGATGAAATAGGCGCAACAGTGGAGCCCAGCGAACTATCCAAGTAAGTTTTCTCGTGGTTCTTTCCAAATCTTGGAATGATAGGAGCAGCTAGTGCCTGTTGCTGAGGAATTTATACTTAATCGTTATTTTATTTTTATTTTCTTTATAGTTCGTTTTTTAATCCTAGACTACGATTTGACAGCTTAAAATGTCAAACTTCAGAAATTTGGGAACATATTTCTAGAGTGTGACATTCTGAGTTGTTAAATCGTAGTCTAGAATTAAAAACGAACTATAGTCGTAACTCGACTATGACTCCTTACACTTGTGTCTTACACTAGATACTAAACTAAGGCTTATGCTGCCCTCATAAGCCAAAAAACGTCATCTCAAAAAAGTGAGACTCGAGAAAATTCGTGATTTAGTTTTTTTTAATTTCGCGTCAACTTAGTAAAGTATTTTTAAATATTATTCATTCATAATATTAGATACTTATACCCATATTTCTCATTAATGTTTAAAAAAAAAGGAAAAATATGTATTTTTACCTTATTTTTGAGATACCGCTATTGGGCTTCAAATAATATGTTTATTAATATGAGTTACCGTTTTTAATTATAGTGCGTTCATAGAAATTTTCATACAAATGTTTTTCTATACATTTTTGCTTAAAATACATGTAAAAGAAAATAAAACACGAAAAAAGTACATTTGGAAATAATTTTAATAAACTTAAGATTAACATACTTAATTAAAAAAAAAAAATGAAAATAGACATCTATGTCATAAATCCCCTAGAAAGACTAGACTAGAGCTCCCTCCAGAAAGATGTTCTATTGCCTGAAATTATATTTTAAAGGGATTTCAAAATATTGTTCTTCTTGGCTTGCGAAATTCAGTTTAGCATGTTTTTCTTCTATGGAGGTGAAAGAAGATTCATTTTTAAAATCTTGTTTCCAATAATACTCGCAGTTATATACTCACTATCAAAGGAAGTCTTGTAGTTAAAATCGAAACTACCTCTCGTAGCTTGCACTTGCACTATAATTACATTAATTTATTCCCGATTTTATCAACTCCATTGAAATACTCCAATGTCACTTCTGTTTAATTTATGCTTCCTATCGTTATCTTATTATACTTGGTATATTCAAAAATGTATGTATTTAAGACTACTTTAGGAACACATTCTTCCACATTTATCTACATTCGTAAAATTCGCCATTTTCATAGTGCACGTAAAATTGGCCACAACCAGCAAATTATCGAAACGTTAATTAGTTAGTTAAAGTAATCTAATAAATCTGTGGCATCAAAAAACTCATAATAAATAGTAATGTACCCTTAAGGTTTTTTTCTTGGTGGGAAGAATCATCGAATGACGAATCCCGCCCTAGGGCGGAGCGTCAAACAGTGTCAGACTTCTACTGACTAAACGACCCATCGTTCCATCCTGCCATAGTTCCAGGGCCCCAGTGTTCCGTTTTCGCATTAACCCTTGGCCCCATCGCATCGACCCTGCTGGGCCTCTACAGTTGCTGTCAACTCCTTGAGGAATGTACGCTTCAGGCTGGCGGCATTGCCACACTGTATGGTACTGCATATTCTCTGCCGAAGGTAAAAGCCAGCTCTTGAGTCACATGAAGTGTCAACTAGGCATTTGGAATGGCTATTAAAAATTTCATAGCATTATCTATACTTTATACTTGGAATACAATTTGAAGGCTTATTTAGTCCTGAGATTTCTTATTGTTTTGACAGCTCTTTTCTCTATGAGTAACTCCTCCAGCTTAATTAATTAAACCGTTACTGCCTCAGTCAGGAGTAGGAGTAACTTAAGAGCGGCCAACCCGACGTACATTTTCATACAACCGCTCTTACGTGATTATGACGTTATTACACAAATTTCTTCAGATATTTTGGATACACACATATCTTGTGGACTAGCTGTGCCCGCGACTTCGTCCGCGTGGAATAGTTATTTTGGGCATCATATTTATTTTTGTAAACAACCTCAGCTTTATAAATTATAGCTGTTACCCACGACTTTGCCCGTGTCAACGTCTGTTATTATTTTAGACAATTTGGTTTTTAAAAGAACATAATTATCTAAAAGTACTTCATAGAGCTACACACCCCCTTGGGCACGCCATAATCTCGGCGGTAAGTCCCCTCTTTGAGGCGTAGTTGGATAGAGATTACGGCGTCCTCACCTTCCGCATGACGCAGGTTCTCACCGGACATGGGAAGTTCAAGAGATTTCTGCGCCGGATTCATGCGGAAGAGACGCCCGGGTGTCGTCACTGAGTGGCCAGCCCGGAGGACACGGTGGAGATGTGCCCCGCTTGAGAAGAGCATCGCCGTGTCCTCGTGGGGGTGATCGGCGGCGGCGACTTCTCGCGCCGGGCCTTGGTTCAGGCCATGGTCCGCAGCAAAGAAGAATGGCAAGCGGTCGCCTCCTTCTGCGAAGCAGTAATGCTTGTAAAGGAGAAGGCCGACCGCATAAGGCAAGGGCAACTTTGTCCTCGCCGTAGCCGTCGCCGCCGCGATCTCGCCGATATCCGGCCACCGTAGACGCTGGCTTGCGGACGGTGAGCAATGGGTAGCTCGCCGTCCGGTTGTCTGGTAACAGTCCAGACCGAGACGAAGTCGTCGACGGCGCGCACTGCTCCCGCGCGCCTCAAGGTGTTGTCAGCAAACTATGGGGCCCTTCAGGGTCGAAACCTCCTGCAGCCGAGGGTTGGTGCGAAAGCGTTATACCGGGACTCTGGGAATAAGGCAAGGGAGGAACGGGGTAGGTTGTTTAGTCAGTAAGAGTTTGACACTGTTTCCCGCTCCGCCCAAGAGCGGGATTCGTCATTGGATGATTTTTATCTACCATAAAAAAACCCCTCCGCGCCGCCGCAAGCAACCCCTCTCCTCGCCCGCCGGCCAGGCGCAGCGTCATATTTTGCACATCATGCGGCGCGTGTGAATTTTATATCGGAGTTATTTTAAAATTGTAATAACTTCTAAGATATTCATTGAAAATAAGTGATGTCAAAGACAATTTTGTTCACAATTACATACTCTGAATCAACAACACATTTATTTGGATAAAGTTTAATATTACTATGTTGATACAACTCTACCAAATAATTGGTAATAATGCATTAATTTCGGCAAAATTTGATTCCCATAAAAACGGCTCTAGTGAGTTAATCTTAAAAGATAGACATATACTGTCGCGAACATTTTTTTAGATCATTTTAAGAGGAATAATTTCGTCATACACATTTTTTTGTTATCTTGAACCGTTTTCGCAGCGCACGCAACGAAAGCCCTCAAAGATGAATATTATTCCCCGTTTTTCCCACATTTTCCATTATTTCTCCGCTCCTGTAAGTTACAGCGTGATGTTATATAGCCTAAAGCCTTCCTCGATAAATGGTCTATTCAATACAAAAAGAATTTTTCAATTCGAACCAGTAGTTCCTGAGATTAGCGCGTTCAAACAAACAAACAAACAAACAAACAAACAAACAAACAAACAAACTCTTCAGCTTTATAATATTAGTATAGATATTATCTAGGCTTCTATAGAAATCAAAACGTAAATTTGTATAAGAGTAATCCAGTAAAGACCTCTGAAAATCGGCTATTTTACGTGAACTTTGACTCCCAATGTACTCCTATATTAAAAATATATAAAAAAGTACTTCTGTAGAAGCCTAGCGCATTTAATCGAGATTCTAAATCTACACTTATATAATAAAGAGGTAAAGTTTGTTTTTTGTTTTTTTGTTTGTAGGAGGCAATCTCTGGAACTACTGGTCCAATTGGAAAAAAATAGCAACAATAGAAAGCTGCTTTACTCCTGATTGACATAGGCTATATTTTATGTATGCAGGCGAAGCCGCTGACAAAAGCTAGTGTTGTAATATTTTTTTAATCGTTAAGGGTTTCATAATAACACGTATTTCCTGGAACAAGTTTTGTGAAACATTCGAGTAAATCGTAGAATTACTGAATGCCAACAGAGTTTGCAGGTGTTATCTCTCTTTTTTGGCATTACTTTTGCATCAAACATCACATTGGATTGCTTTAGATGAAGCAGCAAGCTTTTAAACCATACTCGAAGTAGACGATAGGCGAGTCGGGAAGGCCCACCTTGAGTGTTAGATCCCGGGATTTCGGCCTAGACAAAGGCTGTCTCTTCACTCTTCTTCTTGAATTCAGCAATTCAGTTTATATAAGAAAATCCGTTTTCAACTGAAACGGCAAACGGCGAAATAATGGTAGTTTGTTGAAGTCACGATCCATTGTTTTCAGTCCTTCGGCGCTCAGACGTGACCAACTCATTGTCACCTCGGATTGTTGATCTTTTCTACCTATTTTCTCAGATTTACTTGTGTTTTTGTTTGTACTAGACAAACATAAACATACTTACGTATTTCTGAATACATACATATTATAGATAAATTACACCGAGACACAGAACAAATGGTTGACCTCATCACACATTTTACGTACGAAAATTAATTTTCATAAATTGGGTTTGTCAGATCAACTTTATAGCCTTAATTTAGTAATATTTCTCATTGATCTATATTATACACTAATCAACATTATCAGTATCAGCTTAATTACCTATGTTAAATCTGATCAACCAAGAACTTACTTTTATTAACTAAGTTTTACAAAATTAACTTAGACCCGGTTTAAAGCGGAGGTCACAGCGGCTCTCTTGTTTATTTGTTCAATAGACGGGAAACTCTAAAGGCTGAAGTATAAAAGATATCCGGTAATGAGCTCCCAGACTATAAAATGTGCCAATAAAGGTCATATGATACGACAGTTTCAAACCTTATAGAAAACGCCGCTAAATTAAATTATGAGTATTGCATCTTTATAGAAGAGGCTCGTACATAGGTATAGTTCGTTTTTTTTATCCTAGACTACGATTTGTCAACTTAAAATGACAAACTCCAGAAAATTGGGAACATATTTCTAGAGTGTGTTATTCTGAGTTGTCAAATCGAGGTCTAGATTTAAAAAAAAAAAACGTACTAAAGGGGAGCCAACTGACAGAATATTAATTAGTATTGTAATCTATTCCGGATCTCAGTGAAAGTGATAGTAAGCGTTACCATAGTAAATGGTCTCTGATTTCTAAACCGCGAGCAATGGGTAGCTTGCCGTCCGATCGTCTGGTAACCGCCCGGACCAAGCCCAGTCGTCGACGACGCGCAGTGTTCCCACGCGCCTCAAGGAGTGGTCAGCAAATTGTACGTGACATACATTCGAAGCCAACTGGGACCAAGAGTTCATGACTGAAAGGAAGGCTCTCGTCCTGGTATAGGGGCAACGTAGGAACGGTTGGGTTATTTAGTCAGTAAGAGCCTGACACTATAATTTCCCACTCCGCCCAAGGCCAGGATTTGTCATTGGATGATTTTTACCCTCCATTTAAAAAAAAAACTGTAGCAAATGGTTCTACTTATTTGCCGCGTCCTATACTTTTAAATGTATAATACCATTACAGATTAAATAATAATAATGTAACTAACATATGAATATGCCAAAATAAAATGTTATTACAGAATTTAAAAAAAAAACAGTTGGCAACCCTATTCGTGTATGAGTACAACAAGAACAAAATAAATAAAAACGTGTTTCCTTTGAGGCTACTTTGTAATTAGTGTTTCAAACATTTTTCAAAGCTTGCAAACTTGCATAATTTCGTTTTCCTGCTGAAACTATATTATTCTTCTTTTTTTTTCATTTCCTTCCATACCTTATCCAAACAGAAACATAATAAACGTACAAAAAAAATTTTTTTTTATTGTTTTTGTTATTTTTTATTTTGGTCTCGTTATTTCAATATTAGTTCTTAAGAGGCCGGCGTTCGGGACGATTTCTCCATACAAACGTAATACCAAAATCATTTGCAAGTTGAGCATATTTCAACCATATTATGGTGATATTTGGATTTAGACAATATTTATCTAGGTTCCCAGATCTTTCTTTGTATTACGTTTATATGGATAAATCGTCCCGAACCGGCCTCTTAATAAATTAACAATAGATTATGTAAGTAGTAACAATGTAGATTGTTTGGTAAAAAGTGCCACTAAACTAACATTATTATGGATTAATTAAATGAAATTATAACACTACCAAATTATTTAATAAATTCAAAATAAATAGTTAATTACAAACAAAACAATAATAAAAATTCCAAAATTATACGTATTTCAATTAAAATCAAATTATGTACAACAAAACAATGTGAAGTATAAGATATCTTTACACATTTTAGCAGAAAGCTAATATTTTGTTATATTTTCACTCTATTAAAGAAGAAAGAAGTTATTTTCTGTCTTAGCTTTCCCAGCAATTTCATCTTTTTTGTCTCCTATTTTCCAAAACTCTTTAGACTCAAAACTTCTTACCGAAACAAAATTGTTACCTTTTACAAACTACCAAATAGTTGATACTAGATACCGCCCAAAACTTCCAAACTCCACCGACATTACTAGGGTTTTGTGAGAGGAACTTTAAAAATATTCTCTCCCTATCTTATTCAATCTTGTGACAAATTAGGATCATGTCTGTAACTACTGGTCCTGCCGTAGCCTTAAATGCTGAAAAAAGAACTTTATTCGGAAAATTTTGGCCATTAAACTGGTCCCCGATAAGGATAACATTAACTTACATAATGGTTCTGAAGGTGACTGAAAAAAAACTAGGGTAAATTCTGCGTAAATGCCTCGGCCGCGGTTAGGTAGGTACTCTACTCTCCCTCTCTCTCGGGAGTCTCATGATATTCATTTATCATAGTCATAGTTATAGTTATAGTGGTTCTTTGGTAAGGGTTTGATAATTCTTACAAGTCATAAAGGTAGAAAGTGCAAAAGCAGGGTTCGTAATTGGATGATTTTTTCCCACCATAAAAAAATACATAATAATATATATGACATCCACCAACCCGCATTGGTCCCGCGTGGTGGATTACGGCCCATTCCCTCTCCTAGAGAGAAGGCCTGAACCCTAGCTGTGAGAATATTGTAAGACTGATGCTACGCTATGCTTATTTTCTCTGTTACCCAAATTACAAGCTGTGCTAAGTTTAGCTACAGATGCTGTATTTTTTTTGGGCAAAAAAACTTTATTATTATATTACATGCTTTTTCCCGCTATCTACTCTACTCCACTCTACCCTAGTCTACCCTACTCTACCCTATTTTTTTTTCATAAGAACCTTCTTCTGACCATAACAAACACAACAAAAAAGAATTAGCGAAATCGGTTCAGCTATCCTCGAGTTTTGCGCTTACCAACACATATTGCAATTCATTTTAATACTATAGAAGATCATACTATACTTTTAGAGTTAAAAGGAGGATTCATGCCCTTAAGGAACATAGTCCCTTCTAAAGTGTACTATATTATGTTATGGTACTATTTATATTATGGCCCCCTTCCTCGTTCCACGAGCGGCGAGTCATTTGTCAAACGGCTCGTGTCAAAGCACCGTATAAAATACATCCTGTGCGACAATCCATTTGTTATATCCTATGTATCCAAGCAGGATATCGCCCACTATACTGTATAACCCGCTTTTACTATGCGGCAGATAAATTAAAGAAAAAAAAAACATTTATTTAGAATTCTATCTATTTTCAGAGGTGCAGCTCTATATTTCGATTAGAAACCAAATATCGGTTACTGCTCATTCAAGGTCAATCACCATGTTGGTTCAACTTGTGTGACGAGGAAGCCGTCCGGTAGTCCGGTAACCGCCCGCCTCGGTGACGATGCGTAGTGTTCTATGCTCGTCTCAAAGATATGTCAGCAAAATTGTAGGGGCCAACAGACTTCTAGCCTACTGTAGCCATCGGTTCGCTTCCGAAAAAAAAACTTTGGCTCCTGAAACACAAGGAACATTCAAGTGGAGTTTTAGCCAGTAAAAGTCTGGCTGTCTATCCAGCTCCGCCCTATAGTATTGGGTTATTTCCAAACTAAAAATAAAAAAAGCTCATCAGATTTAAGTTGTTAACATTTTAATTGGAATCGACGTTGAATCAACCTGTGGATGGGTCGTGGTCTAATAGCTCACAATCCCCAAAAAATTTTATCCCTACATACACCAATCGACTATACATAAATACTGCAACCAAACCACATTTAATATGCTTAGAAACCAAACAAAATCATCAATCCAAAATAATACTTAAATCTAATCTTCGGCAGCAGCTGCTCTAATATTGTAATTATAATATAAAACCGGCCAAGAAACACTCACATACAAACAATACATAGTTCCGTACAAAATTAACTATACCCTAATATTACCTACTTATCAATTCCAGAATGGATTCTCTAAAATTATTTATTGTGACTGTGACGTAATCACTTTATAGTTTTCAAAATTTTACCCGTACTTAATAATTTATTTATTTACTAGCGACCCCCCCCCCCCGCTTTGCACGGGTGCTGATATTGAGTATGCATAATATACTCAATATCAGCAATTCGATAATGATTGTAATTCAATCAGTGATTCGTGATATATGTGTATAATACGTATATTATACACATAAATCACGAATCACTCTATCTATTAAAAAAAAACCACACCAAAATCCGTTGCGGACTTTTAAAGATTTAAGCGTACACAGAGAGAGCGGTAAGCAACTTTGTTTTATAATATACGACACATATATGTATGTAACATATGCACTCGTGCTATGACACCCTGCTTCATGCCAAATTTCAGATTCTGTAGGTCTAGATTTTTTTAGCGCGTATCAAAATATGTGTCTTAGTGGAGCATAAATGACCTTAGTTCTAGATAACGTTGATATAAAATTTTGATACTGTTGCTTGGGGTAGCAAACTTAAGTATAATAAATAAAATAAAAAAATAAAAATAAAAAAAAGCCTTTTATTTCTTACTTTAAACAAAAAATAACAATAAAACTAATAAACATGATTAAATACTAATTTTTACGTTAGAAGTTATAGAATAGAAGCTATATTTTTGAGTAAAAAACCCATCGTTAGCTAGGGGTGAAGGCCTCCTCTAGAGAATGCCAAGTGTCCCTGTCGCCTGCCACGTTCATCCATTGCTCATGATATGAAAACTTGAGTACTTATTTGTTTTTTTAATTGAGCTTCATAGTACCACGCATTCCTATGAAAAATGGCCTTTACAGACGGACAATACAGTGCCCTTATTTTTTTATGGCGGGAAAAATCATCCAAAGACAACTCCCGGCCTTAGGTAGAGCGGGAAATAATGTCAAACTTTTACTGACTTAACAACCCATCCTATTCCTATGTTGCCTTTTACCAAGGGCGAACCTTCCTTTCAGACGCAAGACCTTGGCCCCAGTAAGCTTCGACCCTTCTGTAGAGTCTCTACGATCTTATAATGCTACCGTTTTCCCAACTTAGAAAGGAACCCTAAAACTAACAAACGTCACTCCACACGTGTCATCGCTCCATAACACGTGTTAAAACTTCATCTTATCTCAAAATTGTTTCAAACTTTTTCAGGACATTTTATCTATGTTATTTGGCCTGTTATCGGAATATCGATATTGAATATATCATTGTTGAAAAAAGATTAACGAAAGCCTATACGTCCTGTGGATCACTCAAATTCTGACCGTCCAATATGTCTGACAAACCGTTGGCTTTTTCCTGCTGGTTAAATGAGATTGTTTGGTTCGTTTCCAGGTTTTCGCCAGGGTTGCTGACGTTTGCTGCCATAGTTACTGGCACCATTATGGTGGTGGGCCTCTTCGGTAACCTCTTGACGGTTGTCGCGTTGCTAAAGTGCCCCAAAGTGAGGAATGTTGCTGCAGCTTTTATTATCAGGTGAGTTTTTTTAGTTATGAAATAGTGTTTTATAAGAAACTACTTCAAAAAAGACGAAGAAGTTTCAAATCGGTTGTATTTATTTTTTATATTTTTTTAGAACTCCGATGTTTATAAACCGATTTGTAAAAAGCTTCCCTTTTTTGTAAGGGTATTTTCTTTTAATTTGAAACATCGGTGTATTGTAATATTCGCAATACTAGCTCAGGAAAGCATTTGCACGGTACAGAGATGTTCAACCAATACAGATTGTTTTTGAGAATTTTACTCGTTAATTTAATTTACCACTCTGGTTGGCACAAGATGGAGTATCAGAGTTTTACGGACTAGAATTCACTTTATAATAATATGTTTCTATATCTAAATGAAAAAAGGGGTTAGCGTTCCAAGGCCACGAAGAATATTTCGAACCCAAAGCCCTTGTTGCTAAATTAACCCTAAAAAATGTTAAAATTATTTAAAGAATGAAATGCTCTAAGGCACTTCGAAATGTTTTCCATTAAATATTAATTAAATAATTAAGTATAGTTTTAATTTCCAAAATAAACCACTTTGAGGTTAGTTAAACCGGAAACCTTCAAAAAGTTCCGAAGTGCTATTTGGAGTTAAATTATTCAGTCGAAACCTTAACACTTTAACCCCTAAACAAACATTAAAACGTTCTAATTGTCCCTAATCAAAGTTTTCCAATAACAGTTCGTAATAGTTTTCTACAAATAATATTCTAAAGGCGAACCGCAAAATGTTTAACTGTTGTTCCTTAGAAAATCAGTTTAATCCACCATTTTGTGAGGTGGGAAAGTTGGAAACTAATTTTATCTATAACTTTTACTTACACGGAAAACTTTGTGATTGCTTAGCTACCGTAAAAACATCTTTTACGGAGTTTCACCCTAGTTCTTGTTCTTCGATATTTTTGTTCACAGCTTAAAGTATTTTTTTATATTTGATTTAAACTTTCATCATCATCATTGTCAGCCTTTTTAATGTTCCGGCTAACAGCTGGGAACTTAACAGCTGGGACTCAGGCCTTCTTTCTAAGAGAGGGAATTGGCTGTATGGGCGGCCAATGTTTAAATGAGAATGAGCCGTGACAGACTTACGAGTAGGTAAGCTAGGCACATTACTTTGGGTGATTAATTTCATCACCACTGCACTCAAAACAGCGTGAGGAACCCGACCTAGAATCAAAAATTTGTAGACATGTGACATCCACTAACACGCAGTTAGCTCGCATGGTGGATTACTGCCCATTTCATCTCCTGAAGAGGAGACTTGAATACCAGCCGTGGGAACTTTATAAGCGTGATGATATGCTATTTATTTATTGATCTATCAACCATTGTTACACTACAAATTCAGGAAATATGCGCTATTATATAAACCAAGTGTAATATAAAACAATAGACACAGCATACATAAACAATAGAAAAATAAATACAATTATAATAATGATTTAGTAGCATATTAAATGATGCAACGTCTATAATAATTGCACTAACTACTCTATTGATTAAAAACCGCAACATGTTTTCCCATATAAATAACAACCATAAATTTTATGGATATGAACAATTTCTATACAATCTGCCTAATCGATTGGCTATAAAACCAGCGGTACTCATAGATACCCATTTATTCCTTTAAATGGGCAGCCATTTACCCTATGATCCCCAAACGGCCTCTTATAGAAAAACCCTCCAATTGGTGGTCCTATCTTGATCGATGTTTCACCCCTAAGGTTATCGATACAGATATTAGAGAGCTCATCTATCATCATCGTAAGCCTTATAAGAATCGCTATCACCCTTGTGGCAGGTCCCATACTGGACCATTGTTTTTTCTGCATTTGGCTTATGACTATTAGCTTCTTTTTTAGCGGCATTGTATGATTGCGTACATAAATGCTTGAAAATAGTCATTATATTATTCTCCTTCCGACCAGAGCCATATTTGTCTGCTCATAACCTACCATTATTTGCTATGATATTTCTTTCTTTGCACTTGTTACTGCCTCACAAATCATTAAAACGCGATAGATTTTTTTAAAATTACTAGCTACATATTTCCAACGTCATTGAAGACTTTGTTGAAACAATCCTTCCATAGCAATTCTTATTCCTTTTTTCTTCTCTCCTTCTTCATCTTTCTCTCTTCTTCTATTCTTATTCCTCTCGTACTTTTTTTTTATTCTTTTTAATTTCCTTTTTAATTCTTTCGTCATCATCCACAAAAAGTGAAACTTCCATTATATAACTTTATAAATGGTTGTTCGATTAAATTAGTATCCATTCATTATCAACAAATTCTGGTACTTCAGTAAACACAAATGTTTTCATAATATGAAACCTAAAACGACAATTTTATTTAACAATTTCACAAAACCGCAATGAATGGCCTTCTCAAAGTCCGTTTGACAACCAAATAGGTAACTCAATATTTTGGCGTGTCCCAGAAACGTTTCCGCTTCATTCATGGCCCTCAAACATCAATTGACAATGGCTTTGGTCATATATCCGACAGCATGAATCAAAACTAGGCTAGATAATATAGGTTTAGTGTATATTGTAGCAGACTAGATGCTGTTTGCAAATTCGTGTGTGAGAAATTCCACCTGATGGTAAGCAGTGATGCAATCCTTGATGGTGAGGCGCACTAGTTTATTAGGTGACTATTCACTCTAGCCTTGAAGAAACCTAAGCTATAATAGGACAGAAATACTGCAGCCGGCAAACTGCTCCAATCCCTCGATGTACGCTGTATAAACGACGAGGCAAAACGCTTAGTCCGGACCGTAGATGTCTCAACAATGTGGATATTTGCCGTACGCCGGGATGTTCAATGGTAAAATTGAGACCCATTAAAATTGTACAAGTGTATGTAGCTGTCCATGGCATGGTTATTTGAATTGTTATGAGATGCATTCTGGCTATTAACGTTGTTAATGGTGCTTTAAAATGTGACAACTACTTACTTAGATTTATCTCAGGGGTATTTGGAGTACCGAAATCTAAAAAGTGAAGTTTTTTTAAAGAGATCTTTTTCATTTCCTAAATTTTTATAAGTAAAACTATTGAAATTGTTCTTCGAATCCTTTAATTAGTTATCCATTATTTAATTTTTTTACATTTTTTATGTACCCGGTAGAACTCTCAAAAATATTTTCTTTCGCAATCAGATAAAAATTAAACAAAACACATAAAAATTGAATTGTATCCTAATCTTTTTTTTGTATGAAATGTTTAAAAACACTATAATAATAACTGCATAGGTAAATAGAAAGGCTTTGTGTTAGGTTAAGTGGTAAACATTGGGTCAGTCAGTGAAACAATAATAGAATAGAATAATACTTTATTGTACACAAAAAAGTAACAATTTCACATAAACGTATATGAATGGGTACAAAGGCGGTCTTATCGCTGACAGCGATAAGACCGCTTTTGTATAAGAAAGAATGTAAGAGCTTGAACTAAAAAAGAATAATATTGAAACAATTGAACATGGCCTTATAATTATGTAAAGTTATGTTCAATTGTTTCTGTCTCAAAACGGAATAACCGTATAACTAGGCAGAAATTAGCCCATTTGAATATTTTTTATGAATAAAAATTTATTAATAAAAAATATTTACCGACTTTTTCTCGATGAGTTTTACTCTTCTATAATTAAATAATGTTTAAGATAAAATGATTCTAAAACAACTAATTTCTGCCAGAAACAAAAATTGTCACTTCTTCCTGAAATGGATTTTTTATTTTCGGTGAGAAAAAATTATGCAGTGACATTTCCCACTTTTGGGCGGGTTGAAGTTAGTGTCAGACTTTTACTGGCTAAAAACCCCGGCCCCCGTTCCTTGTTTGCCTTTTATATCACGGCCAGACATTGACTCCCAGGTCGAGTAAAAAATTTACTTACCTTGTAGCGTACCAAATCCCGGGATATTGGTAGTACGAAATACCGGTGTCTCAGAAAGCACGTAACCCCAGTGCCTTGGAAAGCACATAAAGCCGGTGGTATCTCTTCGACCATATTGAAATTCTAATTACCATCCCATCGGACTATGCGAGTACCTAAAGGAATAGAGAATGCAAATAATATAATTAATTTACGCATACACTTGTGCACTATCAATATGTCCTGCGAACTTAGTTATTCTCTATTGAGATTAGCCGCCATGATCGAAATTTGGTTAAGAGGATTACCTATAACTTTTTATTTGTCTTGTTTCACTGTTTAAATAGTTTATAAATAAGTATAAAACTATATAACATATAATTATGTTCAAAATCGACAATAATATAGTATAAATACAAAAGCAAGCAGCAATTCATACAGTTACCATTTTAAGTAAAGTTCTGGGGGATACAGTATTTGTGTAGTAGTTAGCAGGGGATCCGAAACTCCTTTTCACGAAAGGTCTCAGGGCAGGAGCAAGGAAAACCCATCGGGAAAACATATATTTCAAAAACCATAGAAAAAAAATCTAATTTTAATAAATTCTTGATTACTTACGTCACTAACGTGTATAAGTGTGCGTGTGTAGATAGGAACAAATATCTCTTCCTACCTTGTCAACCAATGGAGTGCAACATTTCCTATATTATTTGCCTAATCTACTGCCTACAAATAATGCTACCTACTAAAATTTCAGTGCTTGAATTATGATCGTAATTTAATTTTGTGAATGGAGTATATAAGGGTGTACTTTATCCCAGATACGTGTTGTACAGATATAAAGATATATAAAAAAATCGAGACGGGAGAAAAACCCAGGATTGGATGGTTTAAGGATTGAGGCATAGGAAAGTTTCAAGTACGGGAAGAGTACAGGAGCAATAGCAATAAATCGATATAATACTCCCTTATAAAAAGGAAGATCCATTGGACATTACTAATAAGCGCCCGATAAGCATGCTCTCAAGTGTGTACAAACTATTATCTTCTATCATGTAGTTATTTACCCATTGTAATTCTGTTCCAGTCTCTGCATAGCTGACTTCCTGTTCTGCGCCATAGTGCTCCCATTCGCCATATCAGGTTTCTGGACACGGACCTGGTCCCACGGGGGAGCACTCTGCAAGCTGGTCCCGTTCCTGAGGTACGGGAACGTCGGCGTATCCCTCCTGAGCATTGCCCTCATAACCTTGAACAGGTAAGCCACTCAAGCGACCTCCAGGGAGGTATTGTTTAACGAACTGAACGGATATTCATGACACGTAAGAATTGGCTTAAGAATTTGTTGTTAGCGAAACTTTGTGAATCTAGCTTCGATTTCAAATTCTTCAAAGTTCTTGTTGTAAAAGATTTAAGTTCTTACGAGAGCTACGTTTAGGATAAGATAGGTCATTATGTAAATTAGCATTTTTTTTTCTCGATTAATGTGACAAAAAAGGGCACCTAAAAAAAAATTTGGCATATTTGAAACAAAAAACGATATTAAAATTATTAGTATTCAGTAAAGACTGAGTACTATTCCATCTAAACGTCCATGGGTTATCTCAAAGGAAACCCTGTGGTTTTGAGACGCAAGGCAAAGAAGATACACAAAAGTGGGTTTCATGATTTTATCTCAAAAAAAAAAAACATTCAAACGTAATTCACTTATAACGGTCAACCTTACCTTCTTCTTAGTGCTTCTATGTAAACCCTGGTTTAATAATATAGCCTTGTTTTCGACTATCATAGAGTAGAACCGAAAGGGTGACCACCTCAGCATATGCTGGGCGTCAAACACCCAACGCACCAAATATTTTTACATTTGATCAGCAAGACTTTCCTCATCAATCAATCACATAGAATCTATCAAACAGCAAAGTTATAGACCAATTCAAAACGTCTCCAAATAATGCAGAAGCCATATCTGAATTCATCTCACGTTTGGCCTTGTGGGCACATTATCATAATTGACTAATCGCATTAACAAACCATAGTTGGCTTCGCGATATGAATTGATATTAGTTATGGCAATAATACCTTGAATGGGAGTAGATTAGGAAACAGTAAAGGGTAAAATGGAGTTCTGGTTCAGAAGTTTGTGACTTTAGGAATTTTGTCACGCATACTAAGAGTTACTCCTGTATCGTGGATACGTTCTTATATACGGTTGTCAATTATATGTTTGTTGTTAAGCTCACCTAAAATAAATTCCTTTTTGGTTGTATTAATTAATTTAACTTCAGATTTTTTATGTAGATTCATGAATGCCTTGCTATTTGCAAAACAGAACGTCACATAACCAACACACTCAAAACCATATGCTACAAAGAAAGAATACATTATATTTCTGACCTATCATAGAAACAATTAAATATTAAAGACTGTACCAATACTTGCCAAAGTTGCGTTACGTTCTTTAGCCAATAAGGCAGAAATTTAACGGTTCAACGTCTATAGAAGCTAGTAGAGTTATATCACAATCTTCAAACTTATAGCAATCCGCATTAGGAACAAAACCAATACAACAACTTCCTCGTCCATACTAAAATACTTTTAATTGCTAGTCACAAATAAATTTTATATCCGGACAGCAATTCTGAATGCAAATTCTGACACGCTATTGTCTTACCCATAGAGGTCGACAATTATGTCGCGTGTGGTCCAGCTTTTTACTTAATAATATTTATTCATCAAGACTATAAGAAGTATAGTTTCAATGTTTATAAATATAGGACTAAAATTACTAAGTTTGGAAATTGTCATCATTGGTTAAGTGATACTGACATGCCTTAATAGGATTAAGCCGGTCGACTGTGAGGTGCACGTGTTTATTTCTCATGTAGTCATTGAAAGATTGACGAGGCATTGGTTATTTGGCTTATTGACTTCATGTCATTGTGTTAAATGCATATCAAAGATATGATCATGATCAGTATATATAGTTACTCCTACTTAATACCCAACAGAAAAATTATTTAATTTTTCTCATTACAAAATATATGCCTCCTCCTTAAGCCATTTAGTTACTGCTGAGCATTATAGTGGACCTGTTGACTTTTTATTGATCCGCCGTTTTATTCATCCATCGAAGATAACCTGTGCCCATCATATTACGCTAAGCTTTTATTATTATTAATTCTTTTTTTAATTCCTTAGGTACATAATGATAGCTCATCACAGTTGGTACGCGCGTGTATATCGCAAACACAACATAGCGATCATGATCGTGTTCTCGTGGATGTTCTCATACGGGATGCAGATACCCACCCTTGTTGGAGTATGGGGTAAGTCTTTCATTATCACCATCATCAACAGCATTCTCGTCATCCTCAACATCAAAGTATCCTATAAATCTGACACAGTCCTGACTAACATGATAATTGAAATATGTTTGTACAAACCTGTAATATTCGGGAGTCAGTAAATTACATCTTGTAGTTTAATTTTTACCTCATCTTCATTAAGCTAAAAGTTGTCCACTGCTAGACATACCTAGATCTCCTTAAAACATATCTGCAATTACTGGTTCTTTTTTTTTCCAACTTCAGTGGGCTCTCACCACCAGAATCTAAACAGTCCAAAAGAATTATTAATATTGTATATAATTATTAGTTATTGTATATATAGTATGTTTATGTATTTGTGTAGTTTAGTTTTAGTTTTAAGTATAGCATAATTTATGTTTTGTTTGTAGTATTAAGTTATTGTGCACATGGATGGATTATCCTCATGTTTTAAATTTATTTACGTTTGTATAAGGTTTGCTGGAAGAAAACCCAACTATGGGTTAAGCTCGCCTGTGTACATCACCTGTTCTTTTATTTTGTAATTTTAATTATTAGTGTACAATAAAGAATACAAGTAAGAATTATGGTATGAAATAAGTTATGCTTGCATTTACCTAAGAGAAAACTAATTCAAGTATCCTGCGCAGTTTCAAATTATATTTTAATCATACTAAACCTATTACTAATTTCTAGTTCTTTTGGTATTCAGAGCTTATAAAACTTTTAGCTAATCAAATAATTTTACGCAGGTAAATTCGACTACGATCCTGAGCTGGGAACCTGCTCAATAATGCCGGATGAGAACGGTCGCTCAGCCAAGACTGCCCTCTTCGTCATCGCCTTTATTGTACCAGCTCTGCTCATCTTCATTTGTTATGCCAGAATCTTCTGGGTGGTGCACAGGTAAGATTTTTTTGTTTTATTGTAAGCTGTCACTATAGTTCGTTTTTTAATTCTAGACTACGATATGACAACTTAAAATGCCAAATTCTAGAAAATTGGAAACATATTTCTAGAGTGTGACGTTTTTTTGACACTGAAAATGTCCAATGCTTTTTCACAAACCCCAAGACGAAACTTTTGCGCCTCGATGATCGATCATATGATCGATCACATCAAAGTTTTTTAGGTCCCTGAAGACTTTACTTGGCATTTATTGACGACATATACTGAGAAGATAAGTTCATTACCACATTCTTGTTAATATTTAAATTACCTATTACATGTGAATGAGTTTCTAGGTATTTTAGATTATATTTATGTGAGAGACAATACCAAACATTTCTATGATTGAACAAAACATCAAATGGCACGAACAGGAAATACGTCAGAACAGTAGAAACCACGTGCCGCTACAAAGTGTGATAATGAACAAATACACATTCACACAAGTTATGGTTGCCTAGTACTTGCTTCTATTTAAAGGACAAACAACCGAATGGTATCTTTTATTGAAGGGGTATTGTCAGAAGTTCGAAAAGGGAAAAGAAAAGAAGGAAAACTATAAAAGAAACCGCGTCAGAAAAACAAGGGAACAACGGGAAATAATGAGCTAAACGTCTTGAAGATAAGGCGACACTTTTGCTCATCATAACTTAGCCTCAAGCGGCAAATCCCATTTACACTTTGGTGTCATAACTTTGTTGGATGAATGTGATATGACATTACAGTCTCACGCACTAACCCTCATACATTCTAATAAAGGAGACAGGAACGAAAAACTTATAACTTGCTTCTCAAACGGCCAAAGACATTATTATGCTCTTAAGTTTTATTTGGATACTGAGACCATAGGCGTACATAAGGGCCGGGCGGCAAGGTTGCATTCAACCGTAGTATGTTAGGCTACCATGACAATTTCTTGTAATAGACTTCATAACAAGTGTAAAGATAGTTACGAGTTGTGATATTAATCGTACATAGGTACTCACTGATTAGACCTATATTGAATGTCGACTTTGCTTCCCTTTCCCTCCTGGAAAATATCCTGAATACGCCAATGAATTAGACTTCTTATTTAGGTACCTACTTAAGTAAAAGCTTCTTGTCTGCTTACTCACGGTCCCACCAAAATTCGTACGGTACCTATAAGATTAATAAGTCCAAATTAATGCTTCAAATCTGTGATGTTACAAGGCCTATTTACAGATCTCAAGTAACGAAGACAAAGAGAGATCAATGAAAAATAAGGCTATGGCTTTACTATGCAATCGAACTTGAAGCTCTAAAGGTCCTTGTAAACGGACTAGTTTTTTATCAATTTCTTACTTCAAGTAACTGATTATGTCGTTCAACACAAAGCAATAAATGCAGCAATTTACCAATGAAGTCCAGCGATATTGCCAAGATATTTTAAACGAACGAAGGAACAAAATTTGTCATCAATTCAGTTGCCGAATCTTGCTGGACTATCTACATTTAGACACTTTATTCTGAAATATATTGCACAATAAAATTGCAGCAAGGCTTTAAATGCTATACAACGTGTAACTTTAAATGCGCCATACCTCAGACACCTCAAATAATTTTAATTTAATTTACCTAATTCTGAGAAAAATAAAATCATTAAAAATACTTAAAAGCTTTAATACTTAGGTGCTATTTTAAAAAACTTAAATACTTAGGTGCTATTTTAGTTTTACTGCAAATTCTGATAATTTCTATAATAAGAACTATTATTATTCTACGTACAAAAAAATTTACTACAGGGCAAAATTTTTAATTTAAGTTTTTTTTTAATGTGACCTATATTAAAACCGTACCGTCTTGATACTTACACAATAATTTTATTTCCAGCTCCGAACAGCGAATGAGAGAGCACCAACGGTCTCAGCACACGAGTCCTGGTACTCTCAACAACAGCACAGACAAGAGGTCTACCATCAAAGACAACAGAGAGACGAAGGCGAGACGCAACGAGTGGAGGATCACTAAGATGGTGCTGGCCATCTTCCTGTCTTTCCTGGTGTGCTACCTGCCTATCACTATCGCGAAAGTGGCTGACAATCATGTGCATTACCCTGGTAAGTGGAAACTGTTTTGGATGCATCTAAAATGTCATTAGACACCAGCCAAGTGCTTTGAAAATTTGAGGGCGTCAATGTGTGTCCAATCGACTGATAACCGTCCAGACCAAGCCCAGTCGTCAACGCTGCGCACTGTTCCCGCGTGCCTCAAGGAGTTGTCAGCAAACCGTATGGACCCTGCGAAAGGGTCGAAGCCAACAACGGCCAAGGGTTGTTTCTGAAAGGAAGGCTCTGGCCCTGGTGTATAATATGGCAACGTAGGAATGGGGTAGGTTGTTTAGTCAGTTAGAGTCTGACACTGTTTCTCGCTCCGCTCAAGGGCGGGATTTGTTATTGGATTTTTACCTACCATAAAAAAGGGTGCCAATGTGTTTCTTGACCCTGAAATAAATAACGCAGCTAGTAAAGTTGGAATTGTGACAAGTATTGTAATTTGCGTTAAAAGACCTACTATTATTGGTACAGTCCACAGCACATTAGACTGAGACATTAGATTTCTCCAATACATTTTGAACCTTGTTGTATTATAGTTAAGAGTTGAAAATCGTTTGCAGAATTTTGACAGTTTGTTGTAGTCTGATGTGCTGCTTACCGTACAAACGACAACTAGAAACCCATATACCCTGGATATAGCGTAGTCCAACTACCGTAATAAAATTATTATTACTATACTTTATTGCACACCAATATAATAACAAAACCTTTTTACACTGATTTAAATCTATGGGTACAATGGCGGTCTTATCGCTGCCATCGATATCTATCAGACAACCTTAGGACGGACTATTAGCCAAATTGTTACTCGGAAAACCAGATATTGTAGCAGAACTCGTGCCCCTTAAAGTAAACGCATGTCCCATAATGGACTACGATAACTGCCATCATTGCCATCATCAGGGCCACTAACCACTAGACTAACAGGCCAGTCTTTATGAGAACATCAGATGAAATTAATACAAATTCCTTTCTTTTTTTCAGTATTCCACATCACGGGATACCTCCTCCTGTACGCGAGCGCATGCGTAAACCCGATTATCTACGTGATAATGAACGCTCAGTACCGCGCAGCATACGCGGCTGCCCTGTGCTGCCCTCTGGCCAGACTGTCGGGCCTCACCAGCGGTGCGTATCCCTCAACGCCGGTCGCATGCCAGGCCGTCAGGAAAACGGAACGCACGTCTGCGCTCGCCTCATATGTCAGACCGTGAAGGTATCATTCGATGCAACGCGCTAGTGGCAACGGTGACGCTTCCGGGTTTTGGTGTTTTGGCCTTTTGTGTATAAATTGAGTTTTTGTTTTGTAAATAAATATGTTGAGCACACTGTAGCCAAAGATCACTTTGTGTTAAATTAAGTAGGATACATTGACTTATACTCTTTTCGCGTTAAGATTTGACATTTAAATAAACCTTTTTACTGTCTGTTCAACCGATTTTATCTTCTATTCCGTTGGGATAAGGATGGCATTAACAGCAAAAATGTCGTTAAAAAACCAACTATTTACTACAGCCACCATTTGACATTCTGCCAACGCAATAAAACTCAAAATCGGTTGAACGGACAGTAGAAAAGGTTTTCTTAAATGTTTAATGTTATTTTGAACGGAGTATATATTTTTTTTAAATTTAAGTACTATTTACTTCTATTTTCAAATACTATCTAAAATAAATACGTGTTCATAGCCGACCTTTTTCCATTCAGCGCATTGTTTGTTTTGCATAGTCTCATTAACTAATGCATGCTCACTAAGTCGTTACATCTGCACATATCTGTTCACTGAACATGACAATGTTTCATCAAAATCACGATCTCTGTTATCACCTTCTTCAAAATTCACCCTTAGCATACCTTTAGGTGATTCTTCTCTGCCTACAGCTTGCCAAGCTCTGATATAGTAGGTACCCGGCAAATAAATTTAACCAAAACGGCCGTCGTTGCTATGTTTAAGCGTATGCCCCGCTGACCCACAAGATCAATAGATAAATCAAGAGCAATAGATTTTTGGGTCTTCGATTAAGACCCAAAAATCTATTGCTATTCCTGTGCATTGAAGGTAAAAAGCAATTTTGGTTCAATTTATATGCCGCGTATTGTAATAAAATTTTTCAACATTTAACTAGTCCTTTATTCTTTTTAGAGAAATGGAACGAGCGTCACGGGTACAGCTTCAACAACACGCAAACGGCGCTCAGCCAAGTGTCACTGGGGGAGTCGAGAGTCGACCCTCGGGGCAGCCTGGCCCCTGCCGGCCCTGGCGGAAGATAAGCCCTCACCTCCCCTCCTCTCACAGCACTGGTCCTCCCCCAACCACCGGGCCAGCCACTGAAACTGTCAGCTTCGGACCCAAAATTGGAAAACGACTCCCTGGACAAAAGTTAGGTTCACAACAAAGCATTGACGCTAAATCAGAACACATTCGAACTCAAATGGGGTCTCAACATAGCATTGGTTCTAGATCTACTGGACCCCCAGCTAGACCTGTGAGGATGGGTTCCCAGCTAAGCTTGGGGTCTAAAGTCACTCGATTCCAGATTGACGATTTACGAAGTGATAAACAAACTAACGTATAGCGACTTGTCGCTCATTGTTATGACGTACCAAAGAATTGCAAGACTTATACCAATGATATTATATTATATTAAACAGATATGTTATGAACGTATAATTGTGAAGACTCGAAAAGGCCCTATTTCGGACCTTATTAGGTGATTGGTGGCCAGAATTTGATAAAGTTTGTTCACATTCACACATAATAATTGATAACAATAGCTGTTTTTACTTGATGGATTGATTATGCTACCTCTTTTCTATTATTTTTACTTGTCGTGAAACGTACAGTGAATAAAAAGTGTGTGTGTGCTGCCACGCGCTGCTGCGCAAAAACATTTTTCAGTTGTTTTCTGAGTGTATAACATATCTGTTTATTAGAATATCATTGACTTATACCAAATATTTTTTGCATTTTTAATTATTTAATCTAATTTAACCATTCACTACAGTATTTAACTGATTATATCGTAGCGTAGGTGTAGATATATTTTTCACAAGATTTAATTTATAATCTTAAAGTATTATACTTACAATACTTTAATCAATTAAATATTAAAAACGGTAATATCTAAAAACATTAGTTTAAACATTTAGGTACCTACGTACACAATTTTATCTCCAACAATAGTTTTTTTTTTTTTAAACTGAAGGTAAAGGAAATGCTCTCTCTTACATTAATTATTAAAATAATAACGTACCTAATATCTACTTAATATCATTAAATATCCGTCCTATAATGAGCGACAAGTAAGCTATAATCGACATAATAGTTTAATGTAAATAAGGCGACTTTTAGCATAATTAAGTACCTAAGTAATTTAGTTAAGTACCTACCTTATATTCTACTGTTTAAAGATAGGTTTTCCGTCTTCCAAAATACTCTGCTAATGCGATAGATATACTTTATCAGTAAAGACTAGGTATAGACTGCAGTTGTTGAAAGGTTGTGTGCTATTGTCATAATACAGTGCCTAGTTCCATCTTAAATCAGATGACCTAGGCCCCTTAGGCCTGTAGGTAACTATATCAGTAGGTTTGCAGCGCAAAAAACACTCACAAATTAAATGGCCGATACAATATGCATTTTATCTTATCTGATACCTACCCAGCTAAAAATAGCAGTAGGTACCACAAACTAATTTCTTGTGACCTTGACAGGACCTAGTATACTGGGCACACTGTATTTTTTTTATCCTACATTCCGTAATTTTAAGTTTCATATTATTGACTATGTTGTGCACGTTTTACACAAAAGTGCTATTTTTTTTAATAAATTTTTAGAACTAGACAACTACATTCCATATAATTTCGCGGCCAAAGATATATGAAGTTTTAAATAAAATTGGACTTGTGTTATTCCACGACCAAATCACGTAACTAATACGTAGTAGGTATATTTTTAAAGCCTGGTACAGATTGTTGTAACCCAACATGCAAAGTAACAATAAGAAGCATTTCATTACAGTGAACTCAGCGAGTTCACGAATCGAGCATGGACCTAAATACTATCAGCTAGCAATGTCCTGAACTAAACACTGGCTACCTGGCTGGCGATATTTCTCATCCATCAATAGCAAATAAAAAGTATACCTAAGTAAATGTAAAAAAATCTAAATGTTAAGCAAAAAATTGCTATTACTTTTTTCACCCTTTTTTATTTTCACTGATATTGGTTGAAGGAAAAGGGGCAGAAATCTGTTGATTTTGTTTTAAAATCCGTTATGTTTCCCGTCCGTGGACGATGTTAGTAATACCTAAAGCCTGTTCGCGGAAGGATTTCGTACGTTGACCTTTTATCACCTGTCTCTGTCACTTTCGCATGAATATAAATGCTGTGCTTCTCGCTCGCAAAGCTGTTGTGGCAGTTGTCGTCAGGTAAAACCATACACTTAAGGGTTTACCTGCCCTTTAGTGAAAGCAATTGTTTTACTGCTATTGTACCTAACATTTATTTTGTTTTTAATGTAGCTTTTATTTTATTTTTTGTTTAGTTAAGATTTTTTTGTAGTGACTCACACTACAAAAATTCTTGACGTTATTCATAATTTTTAAGTAATTTAAATAGCTAATAACAATAATTAATTTAAATCATTAGTATTTTCTTTTCTCCTTCACATATTTCATGTAATAAAAATGTTTGTGACCACTGTCAGTGGGTAAAGAGGTCATTGTACGAAATTCTTCCTGCTCCACGACCGGGCTTTACCTCTGTTACATTGCATGATACATTACGACAATGCGCGGGGCAAATGCTTCATTGTATGTTACACTCCATGTTATGTTACGGCAGTCTAAACCTGGCTTATGTATGAACAGTATTTTTTATCAAATAAGATATAACAATACCTATATGTAATTTACCAATAATTATGCCATATTACCTATGTAAGGTTTTTTCTCGAAATTGAATTGTATAGTAAGTAAATAAATTATTATGTAAATAACTTTTAGATTTGTTATTTATTATTTTTTGTTATTACCGTGTATATTATATGAATTCAAAATATCAAAGGTTGTTGGAAAATATAGGTCTAATACAATGACTTATACTTACTTACTTGTTTTATTTTACCTAAATGTTTTCCCCTGTTTTTACTGTAGTTCAGGGACGGCGACTCCGTGGGGGGTCTCGAGCACCCATGAGTAATAAAAGGCGACTACCGAGCACCCCTGATAATCCCGTTTAGGACAGTGGTTTAAAGCGCCGATTGAAACACAAGGTACGGGTTCGATTCCCGCACCAACAAAATATAATTATATTTTAATTTGAACTGAATGAAGACGCCATGAGATCTTTCCAGTCATTCCTTAGAGAGGGGCTTTACCGTGTTCAGTATATATCTAAAGTTCAGTGGGTTGCAATAGTCGCTGTTGCCATTTCAGCATTAGAGCCTGCCGGAAGTTACATACGCTTGGGCATTAAAAAAACTATGAAATTAATTGGTCATTAGATATGTATCGACTGTTTCCAATATGCTTAGGTGTGGCAAGATGGGGAAATTTTGATATTATATTTAATTTAAGATTTCTATAAGAATATTTTTATATTTTTGTTTTGACTGAATAAAATTAAAGGAAGAAAGGCTTATTATTTCCTTCATCCTCCCCCTTCTTCCTGTCCGTATCGCGTAGGGGTCACCACTTTACCGGTAAGGTGAGTGTGTGTGATTGATGGCAGAAGGAGCAACAAAATGATATGCGTGTTCTAGGTTTGAGGTTTATCGGACGACTCTATCGTCTGACTCCAGTGAACCAAACTTAAACAGTAATTTATGTCTAAGACTAACCTACTATGACTAATGTGCCTACGCGTTAAACCACGTTACTTGGGGTCTGCGCAACGCATTTTCATCCTTCCACTCTGTCTTCTGCCTTTTGAAATCTCAATAAAAAAAATATTTCGTCAGGTTTCACAGACAATTAGAAGTTACTGATACTTTACCGTCGTTAATTAGAAAACATTTACAGCATCAATTAAACTTCAAAATGCTGCAATGATAAAAATACTAACAATTTACTAATATATTGTTACCCTAATGAAAACAGGGGTAAGAACGGGACATACTGCCTCTTTATTATGGTCTCACTAGGTTTTCCGTTTTGCCTGTACATTAAGCATAATAAACTTAATAAAAACGAAGCACACTTTAGTTAGACTTTGTAATAAAGTTTCACAATCAATCAGTGTGTCCGTAGGATATTATGAGATCCTTGGTAAAATTGTTGCATTCTTTAGAACGTAAAAAGATTGGAAACAAACATGGGCGTAGCTACGGTTGGGCAGGGTGGGGCACTTGCGCCTTGCCCCACCCTGGCACTGACCTGTAAGGTACCAACCAAACCTAAAAAATGGAAATCAAAACCCCTCCAGTCTAACCCCTCCCGGGTTTGACGGGAGGGGGTTGCGTTAAACAGAACGCTCTGCAGGAATTGTCAAGCAATTGACAACCCGCAGTTGTCAAGTCGTGACCCGAGCCGTCATATCAAACGTCAAAACGAAAAATTAGTGTTGAAGCGTGAACAGTGTAAATTATTAATTATTTTCGCCTTATTTAAATACAAGTGTAGAATACAACAAAATGTATTCGTAATAAGTATTATTTAACGTAAATATATAGTGTTAGTGGTGTGATTTTGATTAATTTAGTGTAGTGTAACTAAAATACAAATAAAAATGGATGTCGTCGGCAGCGAAATTGGTCAAAAAATGCGGGTAAATATCTGAAAATACATCGTTATTTAATCTGAATAGTTGTTTAAGACGACCAATTAAGTATATGTTTGATAATTATACAATCTTGCATCAAAATAATCTAGTAAAATGCCACCGTAATAATTTCAGGAGTGGTCTTGAGTTGCATGGTAATTTTGTTGACACGAATTTGTGACATTTATGGATTATGAGTATTGATTATAAATATTTTACTTTCAGTCTGCTATCAAGGCCAAGCTGACCGAATTAGGCTGCTATGTCGGTAAGTAAAACAACAGTCTATTCATACTTAAATGTGGTATATATCTGAGTACTTACTAAGATAAACTTTGACTATAAGGTTTCTTAATATCATTATAGACATATTTAATACGGATCCCTAATCACCAAATACTTATATCTGTAAAACTACATCATTCAAATGGAATGGTACCTTCAATAGTTAATGTAGAAACCATAAATAAGCAGTATCAGTTTTGAATATGAATCTAACATGCAAGCAAACAAATAACAGTGATAGACAAGGGGCAAGCATATTTTGTCCTAAATATCCACACCTTACTATAATATGCCTTTCTCTTGAGGTATTTACTCTGCATATTTTCTTTTTTTGGCAACTGAGCGAATGTCTGTTTCTCCCAGTGTGTCATGTGATGATGGCATCATTGTAAGGTTAACCCTTGAGTGATCTCTAATGATAATGGCTGTATTAGACAATACTTTTTTTGTTGAAATGAAACTAGAATAGAACTTTATCTTTATTGAACACTAAAATTGTAACAAAACTTAAATACAAAGTCCAGTGGCAGTCAATGTTTACAGAAATTGAATACTAAAATATATAGTTAAATTAATACTTATATAGTTTTAAGCATGTGGTATTAAATATTATGACTGAGATACTTAATCATGAGGTATTTTAAGTTCTGAGTAACTCTTCTAATTAAGTATATTTTGCCTTTATTATATGATAAAATATTTAAATCAGACTCTAATGAGCTGCCTTGGTTATTATGGGTTTGAAAACGTACATCTGTGCTGGTCTTATTGCTGATAATAATTTTAGTGCAGCAATGAGTTTCCGATAATAAATATATTAATTTTAAGCATGTGGTATTAAATATTATGACTGAGATACTTAATCATGAGGTATTTTAAGTTCTGAGTAACTCTTCTAATTAAGTATATTTTGCCTTTATTATATGATAAAATATTTAAATCAGACTCTAATGAGCTGCCTTGGTTATTATGGGTTTGAAAACGTACATCTGTGCTGGTCTTATTGCTGATAATAATTTTAGTGCAGCAATGAGTTTCCGATAATAAATGTATTAATTTTAAGCATGTGGTATTCAATATTATGACTGACATACATAATCATGTGGTATTTTAAGTTCTGAGTAACTCTTCTAATTATATATATTTTGCCTTTATTTTATTATCAAATATTTAAATCAGACTAATTAGCTGCCTTGGTTTTTAAGGGTTTGATGGGTTGGGTTTCAGTGCTGGTCTTATTGCTGACAATAATTTCAGGGCAGCAATGACTTTCCGATAATCCCACCATAATTACACACTACTACTTACAGACTACAAATTACGCCTTTAGTGTAAGCAGCATTTTTGAGTATCTTTATTTTATTATTATATATTATTGGATACCAACACTACAATTTACAAAGACAAAATATTACATTAAAAACATACAATTGATGTTCTTATTTCATATGGGAATTTCTTCAAGGCAATCTGGAATGACTATCCATTAAATTATTTTAGCAATATCTATATATTGCTTGAATGTAAAGTAGGGTACATATTTACACCCAATGCAAATAAGTGTAAATATTAAAGTTAACAGAAGTTAAATACATATATTTTTAAGCATGTGGTATTAAATATTGTGACTGATGCCACATGATTGAGTAAGTCTCAATCATGTGGCATTTTAAGTTGTGAGTAATTTTTCTGTTTTCTGATTCATTGAATTTGACCTTGTAAGCATATTTTGCCTTTATTTTATTATCAAATATTTAAATCAGAATCTAATTAGCTGCTTTAGTTTTTATACCTTTATTTTTATGGGTTTGAAAACATACTTCAGTGCTGGTTTTAATGCTGACAATAATTTCGTGGCAGCTCATCTCTCTCATCAGCTCATTATCAGTTCAAAAATCATCATTTTCAATGATGTTTATTTGAAGATCTTCATATTGTTATACTTCACAAAAAATTTGCATATCGGATATTTAAATTAAATCTAAACAAATTTCTATTGCTAATCATTTAAGTATTTAATTATTAAAGAATTTTTAATTTTAATTAATACACTAAGTAATTTCATTATTGTCGTGGGTGGAAATTGAATGCACTGCCCCCGCTATAGCAGTCAGGCCAGGTGTCCTACATAACTTTTATGGCATTTCAATACTTATCATGTTTTTAAAAGTAGGTATTTTCCTCATGACTGATTAAATAAGTGATAATTTTCAGTGCATGTGTGAATTCATTACATAGTATTAAACCAAGTCGCTTCGCGCTGTCCCTATATACATATATGCTTAAATCTTTAAAACTACGCAACTGATTTTGATGTGGCTTTTTTAAATAGCTAGAGTGATCCAAGAGGAAGGTTTGTAGTATATTTAATATCAGCATTGCACACGTGCGAAGCTGGGGCGGGTCGCTAGTTTAGCCATAAGACGATAATGTAGTTCATTGTATTAGGGATAAATGTGCTCATAAAATCATAATAATTTTTATTTGTGTAAGTTAGTGAAATGCTTAATTCATTGAATACCATCATCTCATTAGAAACACAATGGAAAGACAATAGATGTGGGAACACTAGCATTTGCTTGGGGCTTGAGAATTTAAGTCATGTTGTTTGAGTGGATAAGAGATTAATTACAATATTAATCATGCAAGAGGTAAAAGTTATTTGGTTATGGGTATGGCAAAATTAATTAAATAATGATAAATAAATATAAATTATAAATGTCACAATATAAAGTAATTTATGATGTACTTATTATTTATTAATCCTGAAGAGGACACCAATGACTGCACACCTACCGTTCTTTAATTGTGTATGCAATTACGGTATTCAAAATGGTTTCAAGTTATTTTTAATTGTGTAATATTTGACAGTTGGTAATTTACTATAGATCCATGTTACCTAAAATGTTTTTTCACATTAAGGCAGTCTATATTGTTTAAAAATTGCAATTTTTTCGAATAACCGTGATGTTCGCTTTGAATAAAACAATTTTGCAGCCCGACTTCCCCACTGCATAGGTCTCTCTTTTGTTCTACCAATCCTCACATTTATGTGCCAGTCTCAACCAGGTTCTGCCCACAGGCGCAATCTTTCTACTCTGTCGCCCCTGGCCAGGTGTTCTGCTTAGCCCTGTTTGAATCCCATTATTCGTTTTTCTATGCCACACAGTGGGCTCAAGATCGACTTTAATAGACACAGTTGGGAAATGTGTATTATCTTTTTCCTAATGTTGTAACTTAATTTAACGACGATCCTGACTAATACGCGGCAAAAAAGTTGCCATGGCTTCGCACCTCACCTCGATTGAGTCTCGAAAATTGGTTACTTTTGAGGTCGACCGTCATGATACTTCCAACTTGTATGACGCGGATTGTAACAGATTTTCGAGTCTCAATCGTTGAATCGGGGCCGTGCGCTACCACAGTACTTAAATGGTTCAACTTATTTTTCCGCAACCTTTCAACAACTACAGTTTTACCTAGTCTTGTTACTGTTAAAATATATCTATCGCATTAGCAGAGCAATTAGGAAAATCTATCCTTAAACAGTAAAATAAAGTTGGTACTTAATTAAATTACTTAGGTACTTAATTATGCCAAAAGTCGCCTAATTAACGTTAAACTATTAGTAGTAGGTAAAACTGTACAATACTGGACGCGGAAATTTTGAATTTAAGGGGGAGGGGGGAGAGGGGGGGAAGGTCCCTCCTCCCCCAAACCCCCTCCCAAATAAAGAAAACGCATAGTTTTGGAGATATTTAAAATTAAAAATTTTGAGGTTAGGTATCAGAAAATCATACATTTTATGCATTTTTTGAGAAAAATTTGTGGGTCTCTCACTCTCAACCCCTAGATCCATCCCCCTGTAGTAGCAAATGTATATTATATATACCTATAGTTATTTAAAAGTAAAAAGAAAAAATTCTCCGGGAGCGTTCTACATTGTATTTAAATATTTGTGCATTGAAAGTTTTCTGGGTGGTTTAAAAAAAAATAACCATAACCTAAATCTATCCGAGTCGAGGTGCGCTAAATTTAGTGTGGGTGGTTTAAAAAAAAAATAACCCTAACCTAAATCTATCCGAGTCGGGGTGCCCTAAATTTAGTGTGGGTGGTTTAAAAAAAAAATAACCCTAACCTAAATCTATCCGAGTCGGGGTGCCCTAAATATAGTGTGGGTGGTTTAAAAAAAAAATAACCCTAACCTAAATCTATCCAAGTCGGGGTGCCCAAAATTTAGTGTGGGTGGTTTAAAAAAAAAATAACCCTAACCTAAATCTATCCTAATCGGGGTGCCCTAAATTTAGTGTGTGTGGTTTAAAAAAAAAATAACCTTAACCTAAATCATCATTTAGCTACTTTGTCTGTGCACAAATATTTATATACAATGTAGAACGCTCCCGGACAATTATTTTTTTTACTTTTAAATGCCTATAGGTATACATTTGCTACTACAGGGGGATGGATCTAGGGGTTGAGAGTGACCCTCCCTCCAAAAACCCATAAATTTTCCTCAAAAAATGCATAAAATGTACGATTTTCTGATACCTAACCTCAAAATTTTTAATTTTAAATATCTCCAAAACTATGCGTTTTCTTTATTTGGGAGGGGGTTTGGAGGAGGAGGGGCCTTCCCCCCCTCCTCCCCCTCCCCCTTAAATTCAAAATTTCCGCGTCCAGTATTGTACAGTTTAGCCTAGTAGTACAGTACTACTTTGTACAAACACGCCACATGATCATAACAAATTAAGTTCCAAAGAACCAATTATCTAATGATCTTAATTATCATCATTATTTTATAAGTTGAAGTAATTTTGTTATTTAAGTATATCATTCTATTCTATGTGCTAATGAGGATAGTAATTAAAGTAATTGACTGATCACACTCATTTAAAATTATTTCATAACTTATTCTGAGTCCTTGAAAAGTATTATTTATGTCTATGAAAGTCGGTTTTTAACCCACTGTGCGAGTTCATCTATATTGAAAACCTTTGTTTCTTTCGTAATCTCGAAAAATTGCGGTACTTCTTGTTATTCTTAAATTCTTAGGCAATTGATACAAAAATAGTAAGAAAGGATTTTCTAAAACCCCTAACTAAAGGAATGAAACCAGGGTTCAAAGTTGGTATGAAGGAAGTCCATGGGCGTAGCCACCGTGGGGCAAAGTGTGGCGCTTGCTCCACCCTGGCTCTGACTTGTAATGTTAGGAATAAATTATCTAGGTACTAACTACAATACACATTGATTTATATCCTAGCGATAGATAAGCACATGCGTAGAAACTAAAAATACTTACTGAAAAGTTAATACAAAAGTCCTCTGCAGCACTTCATTGACATTGTCGTCTATCAAAACTTTGAATTGCAATAAAGTATAGGTATTGAACAAAATGAAAAAAAAAAAACATTAAGGTCTAAGATAAATTACTTAAATAAATTCTGTAATTCAATTCTGCAATAGTTTTTATGAAGCTCTGCTTTCTGTTTAATAATATTAATAATATTTATTTTCTCTAAAAGTTTGTACAAATGAGACTTAAATTTAGTAATACATTGTTAAAATTACAAATACAACACAATAAGTGCTTCTGTAACCGAACTAGGTAAAAACCTGTATCTCGGTATACAGAGCCAAACCTCTCAGAACATTAGTAGCAGCGTACAAAAACAGTGCTTAACAAGTACAGCATTACTTATTTGTTTAGTTGTTCATTATGGTTATTTTTTTGTCTAGAAATTGGAGTGAGTTACAAGTTTATGCTTATAGTTTTAATGTTTTCATAAACCCGTCTTTGTCGCCAATAAATAAAATAGATTAAAATGATCAAATCATACCCTTATAGTGTTCCCACTAATGAGATTCAGGCCTCCACTCTTGGAGAGGGAATGAGCTGTAATGGCCACTCGGGCTCAATGAGGGTAGGCATGATCAAATTATCAAGGCACAATCTTCACTGATCATAATCATCACCATTTCAGCCCTTAGATGTCTACTGTTGCACACCTTTTGTAGACCTCTCTCAAACATTCCCATAACATGTCATTTTCATTTCCTTTCATTAATTTATAAACAATTTACATTGTATTGAACTAAAATGATGTATGTCTCACATCAATCTTCACTTATGTTTTAACTTATGTCTAAATATTTACATCCCTCAGATGATGAACTGCCAGACTATGTGATGGTGATGGTAGCCAACAAGCGAACTCGAGCGCAGATGGAAGACGACCTTCAACTGTTTCTTGGTGACAACACCGAGTTGTTTGTCAACTGGCTACACCAAGTGCTGAAGAAACTACAAGAGGTCACGGTAGCTACTCCTCTAAGTATGTACTAAATATATTTCTAATGCCCAAGTTATATGAGGATAATCTTTCAAGTTAATATTAAAAGAAAACCAAAATGTATAAAAACCTAGTCATATTTATAAGTGTCAAGCCAGAGAAGTGACTAGCTTGACACCTAGTTTCAAATACTAACCTTTTTTAATCTGGGCATCATCTTTTATTTTCAAAGATATCAGAAACACATTTAAATTACACATTTCTTCCCCCACAGAAACGGGAGAACGCGATAAAAGCAAAGAAAGATCTGGTTCTAAAGAGCGAAAAAGCAAAGAAAAGAAAACAAAAGAGAAACAGAAGAAAAGTGACCTAAAGAAGGCGAAGAAGAAAGATAAAGATAAGCTTCTCCGTAAAAAAGATGATAAAAAGCTTCATAAACTTAAAAAGAAGAGTAAGCACCATGACATGATTCGGCCGAACATCCCTCCTTTGCTCATGAATATGGAGAAAGAATCAGAACCATCAATCACAGATGTATTTGCTGGACAGATACTAAAGAATCATGGAATAACCTTGGAAGCACCTCAGGAGGATACAAGACCAGAAAAAAAACCAGTTGTGGTTGAACTGAAAAGACCAATTCTACCTATAATAGACCCTGCTACGATCTTATCACAACCTGAGCCTGAGGAAGATGTAGAAACATTAGCTGAGGAACCGAAAAAAACTAGTGTATCATCTATGGGAGCACCCAAAGAGGATCAGATTAAAGAAATAACACAAATTGAAGCTAAAATACAGGGATTAAAGCAGAAATTGGCGGAGCAATTAGATTCTATGTCAGATGATGAGGACTTTTTGAATATTAGGACTGAAGCTGAAGAGTTGATGAATGACTTTGCTGAAGATGTGTTTCAGGTATATTTTGTCTTAGACATTTGGTATTATTATGAACCAATTTTTTACCAAATACGGACATAGTAAATTATATTACGGATCCAACCAATTTTTGATCAAATGCTTATAGTAAATTGAAACATCACTCAGACTTAAAGTTAATCTGTACTTTTTTACTTTGTGTTTGTAATGGTTCTCCTGTGTTTGTGTTAATTTTTTTTTATATTCTATTCTTATTGTAGTTTTAGAAAGCAAAAGCAGTTAACTTACTTAATTTTTTTTTTTCCAGGAAATCTCACAACAGGCGCCACACGTCCCCGTAACAATCACACCGCCAATAGAGCAAACAAAGTCCCCCACCCCTCCTCCACCCCATCCTATGGCCATAGAAGTTCCTAAAGACTCCTCAAAAGATCTCGTAGAGACCTTACCCCAAATAGAACTCAAGCTGCCCAAAAGACCTGTAAGGGACCGACTAGGAATACGTGAGGAACCCAAAAAAGTGGCGGAAGTGAAAGAAAAGGAATCGAAAACGAGGACAGAGAGTCCCGAAAGGTTGTTAAATATAAAAATTTGAGGTAGTAAGAATAAATACGAGCTCAATTTAATTATGTCTATTTAGTTTATTTAAGTTGGCCAATCTTATATGGGGTGAATTTTTCAAGTAAGTATTGAGGTCAAATAATATTTAAAGGAGTCTTGAGCTCTATATTTACGAAAACTAAAACTCCACCATTAATTTATATCAATATTCTTAACCAGGAACCAAACACGTTAATTTTAGGAAAAAAAATACGCTACACAATTCGCCATTCGAAAGTAGGTATCACTAACCCCTCGCACGTGGGAGTACTATTATTACGTAATCGCGCGGTTTTTAGAAAATAACCTTTATCTGGCTTAAAAAAATCTTTTTTTTTCTGGATTTTTCCTAAATGAGAATGAGATTAAAATTTTATAAAAACAGTCCATTAGTCGGATTTGACAATTCACTCCCACTTGAAAAAATCACCCCGTATAAGATGAAATATAGCTTTATATTTAGGCAGAAAGATGGTGGTGTAACATATCAACTCTGCACTTACCAAAAAATATGTGAAATCCTTGATCATACAAGAGCCAAACCATACTTGTATCATTATACTTATCAATTCAGACATAATATTGCTTTTTCACTTCGTTATTAAAGCTCCTAAATTTATAATTTTAAAATCATTTTATTAATTTTTCTGCCAACATTATATACCGTCTTTATTTCTTCTAACAAAAACCCGTCTATTTTCAGGTTCACGCCTGAAAGAGAGCCAGATTTCTGGCCTCAATCTAAGTCAGCTAAGAGTCGGCTCGGAGGTCCCGCAGAACCATCAAAGAGAAGTTCTGTTTCTGATGATACTGTGTCTGACACATCAGAATCAGTTCCGAAGAAACTAACATCGAAGTAAGTGTGCAGACAATGTCACTTATTTAACCAGTCAATTGTTCTTTTAATTGTCACGTCAAAAAAAGCAAAATAGTTCCATCCAAAGGTTGTCTTAAAAAAATAGCTTTTAGCGGTAAGACCGCCCATTGTAAAACAGAACTTTATTTACCTACTACGCGAAAAGATACACATTTCGTTGTGAGAATTTAGAATAAGTTGCTCCATGCAGCGCTGCGCCTCGTGTCGCCTCGTGGCATAGCGCGACACAGCGGTGCATCACTGGTCCGTGTAGCGTGATTTTACTATGCGCCTCGCAACATTACCACGGTAATACTATCTGCAGTATTATAACTTGGCCGCATCTTTAAAATAAATGCCTACAGTCGCGCGGTACGTAAACATGCAGCAGGGATGCCTCCAGCATTTTAATTACATTTGCCTACTTTGTGTTTTCATAAAGTTTTGTGACCTTTTTATATAAATAAATAAAATACTTTGTATATTGAACAGCAAGTGTTCAATAAAAAAGCGTGTTGTTTTTTTATTGGTACATTTAATTTAAAAAATCATCGCTGGCTACAATCAAAAACCTTAAATACCGACTCTCTGAACTGAAATTTTGACTTTTTTGATCAGGTTTCACATACGATTTCAAAGTTATTGTTAAAAAAAAAAACACCGTCCGTTCGTCACTGCGGTACAGCCGCGACTGTGTGTCTACCGTACGCATACCAACATTGAGGCGCGTAGGCATAGCTCGCGTTTCGTCGGTTTGTAAGAAGTTGGAATACTGTAAAGATATTATTACCATGACGTTACGATGCGTCTCGCGGTGCCGCGCGGTGCACCGCGAAATCACTGGGCCTATTCCTGCATCGTCGCGTCGCATCGCATCTCGGTGTGAACTGTCCCTTAGAGAGCAGTGGTTATGAAATAAAGTATTCACGAGTAAAACTCCTGTGTGTCTACAACTATTGACCCTTCTAAGTCTTGGCTGTTACGACTGATTCACCACATGTAACACTGTTTTATTCCAGAGTGTCGGTGCTGGAGAACCGCGGGTGTCGGTCGACTTGTGCGAGCGTGGTGCGCGTGCGGCCGCGGCCGCGCGTCGCCACCCCCGCCAACAGTCTGCTCCTCAGGGCCGTCGCTGACGCACACAAGAGCTTGCTCAATGTAAGTACTTCATATTATAAAGGTGACTAGTAATAAATAAAATAAATATAAAAAGCCTACTGGGGCCATGGGTCGACTTTTGAAAGGGAAACTTGTAGTCCTAGAACACAAGGCAACTGAAGAATAAATGAAAAGAAAAAAAATGGTTTCCCTACTCAAATGAAAACCTAGACCAAAAAAAGGATAGAATAAGAATGGAATCGATTGCCTGGATGTGACGTCACGTCATACTGTGAATTGGAAAATATTTTGGCAAAATTGAAGAGCTCGGATATGACTAAAGTTAAAAAACAGGATTCTGATAAACTTTTTTCGGTCAATAAATGTCGTCACGTCACAACATGGCAATCGATCTTATTCTCATTTGGAACGCATTGTAGTGACCGATACTTAACACACGATTTTCATTTAGTCATGAAAACGAAACAAATTTTTTATGGGACCGAACCTGTAGTCGCAAAGTACAACTTGAGCAGTTAGGCAAACATAAATGTACTGACTAGCCGATTTTTTCGGGTTTTCAAGTTTGATACCAGTTTTTTTTTTTAAACTGTCTGAAAGTTTTAATTAAGCTATTTTATCTTTTTCAGGCTCCACCAACGAGGCCCGAACCAGAGCCTCAAATCAAACGCGCCCTAGTCCTTCCGATGCGACGCTGTGTTGACGTGCAGAAAATCGTTATACAAGTGCCCGCAGACAACACGCAGGAAGCCGATAGGGGAGACAGTATTAGTCTTGGTGATATGGACAGCGATGATGATAAGAGTTCAAAGTAAGTTACTGTTGAAATATTTTACTTTATTAAAGGTATATTGGGATAAGAATAAGCGACTCCCAAAGATATATCGGCAAAACCGTAGGGGCTCCGCAGTCATCATCCATCATCATCAGCCTTTTTATTGATCCCACTGCTCACAGGCCTCCTCTCCAGGAGAGGGGCTCCGCAGTACCGAAGCTTATTATAAGGCCATGGGTCGACTTCTGAAAGCAAGACCCCAGATCCTGAATTGCAAATGGCTACTGAAGGGACATAGGAGTGGTTTTTGTCAGTGTTAAAGTCTGACACGTCCTCACGCTCTAACTTGGAGTGAGAGAAGACATTAGATGTTTACTAGACGGCGAGCTACCCATTACTTGTAGTTCCCGAACTCTCACCTACAGTGGCTGGTAAGGGTAGGTCTTGATGGCTAGGGAGTAAGGACATTCCTTGTCTCAAGCGTGAGGTCGTGTCTATCCCTAGCTTAACTGCTGAGCATGCGGAGGCGACCGCTACCCATTTGTTGTCACTCTGGACCATGGCCTGTACCAAATCGTGTGGCCAACTCCAAGCGTTCACTATTAACGAAACGATTGTACCTTGGCTAGGGAAGTAGAACCCGGTGCGAAAACACAGTTTGGAGATTTTTCCATTCGGATCCTTGTCTACAATAACGCGGGCGTATTCGTTGGCGGAAGCCAAATTACTCGTACTTCTAAATGTCAAAACTTTTACTCATATACTTCATTCACTTAATTTTCTTCATCTCCAGAGTGGCGAGTGACATCGAAAGAGAGGAGTACATCCCGGCGTCCATCACAAAGAAGATCATCAACAATGAATACACACCCTCACGCCGGAACGAGGCTCGAACAGCTAGCAGGAAAGATGACACGCTCATAATTGAAACTATGTAAGTTACATAAAAGTTAAATAACCACTTACAGTCGTTATTTAGTAGTTTACGCCATAATTTAAATGATAATTTCGCTAGGAATACGGTTCATTTCTGGAAAGGAAACTGGTCTGTAAAGGGCAACTGAATGACATAGACTGGCGATTCCCACCCAGGACAAATGTTTGTGTGATGAGCGATCATTTGTTCTGTGTCTGGGTGTAATTTATCCATAATATGTATGTATTTAGAAATTATATTTATCATTTGCCTAGTACCCATCACACAAGCTGAAAAGTGCCTACGGTCATTGAAATCGCTTAGCTCTTCTTTACTTAAAGATATGAATTTCGTATAAGCATAAATTAATTTTAGTTTTAGAAAAAAAAGAACTTTTTTTAAATTTTATCTTTAAAAATCGATAGTGTTTCATGAACCGAATTACAACGGAATTAAAACGACCAAAATTTAATGGTGTATACATCAACTCTATAACTACCATTCATAAACTAAATTCTCTTCTTCCAGCAACATTCACAACCCATCAATAGATAAAGACAAGAACACACAATTCATAGTCACAATGGATGGCTACCATCCAAACGCATTCCTCGCAAAGAAACTCCTCACCGAAGGCCTTCTCAACGAAGACGACGAACTAAAACCTACTGAACAAGACAAAACTAAACTAACAGAGAATAAAGAAACAGGCCCAAAAGAAAAACCAGTGGAAAAAGAAAAAGAAGTAACTGCACCTCAAAAGAAACGCCTTAGTAATACGAGCGAAGAATCTGATACCCAAGTCATTATTAAGAAAGAAAAAGAAATAGAAGAAGAGAAGGTAGAAAAAGTGCAAAAAGAAAAGAGAAAAATTTCTGAAAGTTTGAAAGTCGATATACCAGTTGCTAAGAAGAGGAGGGCGTCTCCCATAGTGTTTGATGTTGATAAGAACAAGAAGAAAGAAGAAAAGGAGCCGGTTGAGAAGGAGAGAGTGAGGGAGAGGACGGAGAGTGCGAGCAGTGACCAGCATGTGACCGTCGCTACTGTCACTAACACGCATAAATATGATTCTGTGCCGCCTTGTAAGTATCTTTGTTTTTTACTGTTTATTATAGAGCGAAACAAACTGACAAACGTCTTAGCGGCAATAAATGTGGCCCTAAATTTGTGAACAAAATAAAAATAAGTGTTGACTTGTAAACTTGTATGAAGTATATAATTAGTGTAAGAACGCGCATTTTACAATATCAGCTATGTGCAAGTTAAATTCCTGTGAAAATTGGATTCACCGTTTTGGAGAGTAGCCGAAGCAAACAGACTGACAGCATTTTAATTTAAAAAAAAAACGTTATTTTGTTATCAGTTCCATGAAGTCATTCATAAGTATGTAGTAAAAACTAGTTTTTTTGGCATTACAACGACTTTTTTATATACAGATTGTAATCTATACATAGTACATGGCAAATAAGTTGAACTCGTTAGAGTTCACCTTATTATCTTACTATGGTTAAGCACAGCCAGTAACAGATATGTGTCATAGTCACGCGCCGATACAATAACATAATTCCTTGTTCCCAGTAAGTGCAGCAGAACGCAAGCTGGTGTGGTGCCGCGCCTTCCCGCTGTGCCGCTACGGCAACGCGTGCGCGTTCGCCCACCCGCGCTGCAAGTTCGCGGCGGCGTGCACGCGCCGCAACTGCGTGTACTCGCACGCACCCAACGCACTCGCCCCGCCCACCACACCCACCTCGCCTGTTATTGGTGAGTTTTACTACCGTCTTTTAATTTTGCTGCTACTGCTACTCGTCCCCGCTATTTTCCACTGATTTGAAAGAAAGAAAATAAGTTTATTTGTGCATAAGTATGGCGCATACATAAAAATAAATAATAACAAAAACAACTAACTACTAAAAATATGCGACACACCCGCACAAAACGGCCGGTCCTCAGCAAAAAGCTGGGGCTCATGTGTGAAACAGAGCCACAGCGTTGATTTTCAGTACCTGCCGAATATGACGGTAGACGCTGCACGATAAACTTAATATTTTTATTATACAAGGCCCCAACTGCATGTAGTCGCTATCAAAGTGCTAACTAACTAGCCCCGCATATACACCCACGTGAACTGTTATTTGGTAGCCTTAACTTTATATCTCTACCGCTACAACAACGCAATCTAGCAAAAATTTGCAAAAAAAAAGTATAACCCATAACAGAGCCTTACCATAAACGTTACGGCTGTGAGAAATAATGGTCAACAACATAAATATTATTTTTCATTTCCAAAAATACGTCGTCGTCAAGCCAACGACTTCTGACAAATCGAATAGATTTTGTGTTTAAAGTCGTAATTTCTTTATATCCACTATCTCACCTGCCTCCCTAGCCATGTTATAATCGTTTCGTTTAGTGTAAACGCTAGGAGTTGGCCATGCCCATAATTTCTTTATTCTGACCAAGTGACTGAACGTTGATACAGTGAGTGATAATTGAGCAGTAGATAATATAGAAGACGATGGAGCATTTACCAAAAAGTAATTAATTAATTAATTATTGACTTAAAAACCCCTAAGTTTAATTGCATTACCATTAGTTTGAACTATCTCTTTGTTTGGCAGAGATCTCACCACTATTTAGCCATTTTAAGGATGTAAATTATTATCTTGCTTTTTCTCCACAGCGTCTCACGTAGTCCCAGCGGCCAACTACAAGACAATATCGACAGTAGTCCCCAACATGTGCAAGTTCTACCCCAACTGCGTGAACCCTGCGTGCCACTACTACCACCCCAAGCCGTGCCGCTACGGCAAGAGTTGCGTCAACAAACTCGAATGCAATTTCTATCATGCCGACGTGCCGGCCAAGTGGAGATACCCTATCTAATAAAAAAATAGTTGAAATTGATTTGTTTTATTTATGCAATGACACCTTTGTTTGACAAGATAAAGAAACCAGCGCTTACTGTAAAGGGTCTATCTAGCTTGCGTGGCCCGTAGCGTTGTATCGCGCACTACTTAGCTTTTTCTATGACAGTTGAAAACTACAACGCTGGAAGTAATGATTTTTTAGTTTTTTTGGATACTACAAAATAAGTCACACAAAAATCAGTACTTCAGTAAATCAGTGCTTTTGTCATTGACTGTTATTTGCTAAGAAATTCATAGCAGGCGCTTTCCGATAAAACATTTTCATATTACTAAAAATTGGCAAGTATTTATCTAAAATTGTAGATGTTATCTTGATATACAATAAATATACATTTGTTTATATAATCAGCGTGAAATAAGCGTTATTTTAAAGTGGTCCTGCTGGAGAGTATGCTCTGTAGCATGACCACTTTGAATTGATATTTTCCAAGAAACTAACAATATACAAATTTTGATATTAAGCTACAAAAATATTGACATTATCTACATTTTATCCTGTAATTTGTATATAATATAGTCAAAGTGGTTCTGCTGCGGAGTATGACACCTTCCATTCCCATTACATGAATGGATCAACTGATTGATCAGAATGGAACACGGTGAAGGATTTGTTTCTAATCTGATCAACTTTGAAACGGATCAGCTATTTTCGTTCCCAACTTGTACCGTTAGGAACGCAATTAGTTGATCTTTTTGTTAAATTCATAGAACTTTGATTGCGCTATGCAGGATTCATGAAGTTCTTATATGACGCCATAGATGGTGCTACATCACTCCACATCACAGGTCGATTGTTCTTGATGCGTGCCAGGCCCGTGGTAGGTTGATTCCAGTGAGACGAAACCTGAATGCTCATAATGCTCGTGAGTTGGAACTGTCTGCGATGATGCTCCAGTGAGTCGGGGTGGTGTTATTCCAGTGAGTCAGAATGATTGCTGCAGGCTCCAGTGCAGTAAGTCGGAGCGTTGCTGTACGTCGTGGGTTTTGACTGCTGGCGTCGACCAGGAGAAGAACTTCAAGGCTCATCTTGTGCCTAGCCGAAGGTGCAGGTGCCTAGCCAAGGTCTCTGATGAGGCTGAGAGATGTGATCAGGTATGACCAGGTAGGCTTGCTGGTGGTCAGGATACGACGGGTGTTGTGTCTGGTCCGGGCAACTACTCGATAGTGATAGTGGACTTAATGAATGCCTGTAGGCGTTTTCAACCAGTTCAGTATAATTATGTTCTAAACGAGCGAAAACTCGGATGCCGTGATGTAGGAATTTTACATTTTTATGCAGGAATTGATGTAGGAATTTTAGATTTAATTCTTATGTAGCGAAATAGATGTCGCTACTTAACCCGATGGAACAATACGAAGACACTTTTCGGAATTCCAGGATTAAGAATAGAGATTCCAAAAGCCACTTAGATTACCTAACCATTCCAACTTTTATTATAAAAGTGGTTAGGTAGGTTATAAAAAGCCTAGTAACATTACTCTCAATATAAAAATCTGTTCAACAAGCACCCGCTAGCTCTTGACTCCCCAAAATGTTCCTAATAGCTATAATCTTACTATAATAGACTTCCTACCAACGAGAAAATTGTTTACATTAGGTACGTGGGCGCAGATTCGGTGCAAGGACGAGGCCAATTGGTTTCAATTTGGTATTAGAATGAAATTACTTAGGTATATCAAACTCTTCATTATTCTAGAAACCAAGTAGGTGCATTTTAATATTTAATCGAACTTCAAGTTACACGAACGTACAAAGGCGGTTTTTTCTAATGCTTTATAATAATGCACAAGGCAAATAACTTGCACTACAATGGCCCACTGTGCCACATTTCGATTGAGACCCGAATATCTGTTATTGCCCATTGAAGAACCTTTTTAATTAACTTATATAGGTAATTTTCCACCGAAGAAAGTTTTTAGTTCCCATTTGAGTTTTAAATAAAATAAATAAAAAATAAAATTCATTTAATACAGATAACCAAGATAGTTATAGTTACAGTCAGAAAACATGTTCAAAACTAAAATCGGAAACAAAAAAAAAAGGTTTTAAAATTGCAATTCATAAAATCGACGGTCCCTACGTACAATCCCCTAACTACAAATGACAAACTTTACAGGAGAACACTTTAAAGTTTCAAACACATGTAGTTCATGTTCTACTTAACAGAAAGTCATGAAATTTGAAATACAGCTTTTATATTTGATCTATTTTATTAAAAAAATAACAACATATTTTAAAATGCTTTTAGAGTGTAATATTTGTCACTTACTTGCTTATACAGCGGAATCATCCCTCCGGTAAATAATGTAAGTGGTACTTACTGAGTTTTACACTGGAGGTTTTTAACTAACCAAAGTCGCAATAGCCATTTACGAAGAGTTACGTGGGGATCATGTCACAAAAACTGTTTTAAGAAGTAGATAAGTATTTGACTCACTAAAAAATTAAAGCAGTTTATCACAATGTACTTATTACTTGCATTACTTTTTATTTCGAAGGAGGCTAAATGTAAACAAAATCTTTTTTTATATTATTATTTATTAATCTAAATAATTAGTTTTTTCAAAAAACTAAAATTAAAAAATATATATAATTACAAAATCTATTTCCCATATTTATCATACTAGAAAATAAATTGTTTAGGTACCTACTAAATTGCATAACAGAAAAAATACAAAGTACTATTCTGTATCAGAACTTGAATCAGGAACATCATCACAAGATACAAGAGAATTATAAAATCCATGGTACTGTCTAGGAATTACGTTATGTTCACAAAAAATATACTTAAGATCCATCAATTTCGCATTAATTTGGGATTGGTAAAGATCCAGTATAAGCAGCCAGGCTTAACACTTCATCTGTTTGATTTTGATGCCTTCTGTTTTGACTTCTTCTGACAAATAAGCGATGGTATGTCTCATTAAATGTATTTTTGTATTTAAGAACGTCAGGTCCGGAAGAGGATTCTTACTTCGGATACGAACTTCTCTGATTTTAGACCACATTATTTTTATGTTTCTGTCATTTTTAGCCAATTTTTGCCTAATAATAACTTTTTAAAATCTAAAATATCATCCTCAGTCCTTATTTTTCAAATGTTCATTAAAATGTTCCTGAATTTCATAATGCTTTGGCTGGTTTTTAAAGGCAATGCAAACGTCGCATTGATATTTTTTAGGTCTGTGAAACTCAATATTAAAATTTTCATTTACAATGTCGGTGTATTGCCTCAATGTTTTAGCCTTATTCGACTCTGTCTCTGATACCCACTCATTATAGAGTTTGAACATCTTAACCATGCTTAATTTACTATATCTATAACTCCACAGGGGTAAATGATTTGACATGATCAGAAACGCTGCGTTGTAATGTATCTCTTGCCGATTCTTTTACACCAACGAACCAAGAAATCCCACTGTCGCTCCCAATTGCCAAGAGACCAACATTGTTTGAACATTGCATTACATCTTCGCTTATTTTCTCTTTACACTTTAATCGACACTTACTATCGCAAGCAGGCAATATCAACTTTTTAGATTGTGCTTTTCCTTTTCGACTGATGTAACTTAAGCCCTGATTTTTTAACCGTTTTCTTCTGCTATCTATCCATGCTGATTTGTTAACCTTACGTATTCTACCTATATCACTTTTCTTCTTAACTTTTCTTTTCTTTTTCGATAATTGACTTCCATCTGTGTTACTAACATCGGCATCGTTCTCTGTCATCTCATCATTGCTGGTAGGTACATACGTCTGGTCACTCATAGGTGAAGTAACACACATAGAAGAAGTTGGGCTGTCAATATGAAATGAACTTACATTTTCTGATTCAATATTCTGCACAATTATTGAAATAGAAGGAGACCCTAAGGTAGTACTTGTATCCAAAGCTTGCTCAGAATCATGGAAGGCGTCAATATTTTCTATAATTATATTTGTGTCTGGATCGTGAGATGTTCTAACGATAACTTCTTGACAGTACTGTGGTTCTGGTTCCGTGTATGTAATATAAACTTTTCTGTAATATTTCCAAGGTCTGAGAGAACGGCGCCATTGCGATGTTCGACAATGGTTTGATTGGCTAACTGCGAGCTTAAAGGCAAATTATAAAGGTTACGTGAATCTGGATAAGTAAAGTTACTATTCTCATGTTCATCCTGTGATTGAAGGTGAGCAGACAATCCGATACTAGATGATTCCAGTTCTTCTAAAATGGTCGAATCGGAAAGGGCACTCGAAGCTAAATTTTTGTGAATTTGAGCAAACCTTGAATTGTACTTTCTTGTAGTTATTCATCGTCTGAGAAATCACGTTGTAGAAGAACTGAAACAAAAAAAATAACGTAAGTGTGAGATTAGAATAATATTTCCGGCGTATAATTTTGTAAGTAGTAGTTATGTACAAAAGCTGGTTTTATTTTCCAGCGTAGAATCTCTTATCTACCACTCAATACACTATACTTTTAAATGTTCCTACGTAAAATAACCTAACTACCACATACAAACATGTACGTTGGAATTATGTTTGATCAATGCAAAAATGGAATATCTAAGTAATTATCGTAATCTATTAAGTGTAAACTTAAATAAAAATACATTTGATAAAAAATAATATCTAAATTCGCTTACCTGTTCGAGTTTTGTTGAAAACATTTTGATTTTTTACACACATCACTGGTTTTTTCCTGTTACGCAGTTGCACATTACAGTTTTTTCTGACATTTTCCATTCGAGACATACTTTTACCTTATAATACATTCATTCAAAACTTTTAACTTATAAAAATTTACATTCACGCAGCAGAATATTAACGTAACCGTCTCAAAGGCCGGCGCGAACGCTTTATGTCTCGCAAGTGGCAGTTGCGGGGGAGGTGCGCGGAGCTACATTGGACCCTCCCGCGTAAAATGATTGGATTACCACAACTGTTGTTCTACATTGGAAGTTTTAGTCAATTTCGTAGTTATGGGAAATGTCGTGTGGGTATTTAAAGGTCAAATTCCCAACTTTTATTATTTTTTATTAAACTGGGCGATAGTTTAGGTTTGTCTGAATGTCACGGAACAAAAAAACACAAATCACGTATCTACCACTTAGGGGGTTATACGTAGGGACCGTCGAAATCATAACACCACAATAATTAGGTCCTACAGTATCGGCGACCAATATTTAGGTGGACACCAGCAATCGACGCGAGAGCTAGATAAAGTACCTACGGTTTTAAAAAAATAAATGCCAATAACAGTTTTCAACAGCAATAACAACTGCAAATTGCATTTATTTGTTTAAACTATTTTTTTTACGAGTTTTCAAGTTTAAAATTCCCAGAGCCTAACTCAGACTCGCCAAGATTCGACGGCCGTACTGTACATAGGTACACTTAAGTACAAAGGTGCGTCCATCGTCCACCCCTAGTCAGTCATATTGGACTAATTCAATTGTAAACATACTAAGATATCACAGGCACACAGATAACACAGGATGCCAACAGGTGACCAATATTTAGGCGGACACTAGCAATTGACGCGAAACTGAAGTTGCTGAAGCTTGAAAACTTGTGCAAAAATAAAGGTTTTAAGAAAATAAATGCCAGAAAGCTACAACTGCAAATTGCATTTATTACGAGTTTTCAAGCTCTAAAATTCGCAGAGGGCCGTACCTTTAGGTACCTACCTACTCGAACACACGAGAACACACAAGTGCGTGCATCGTCCACCCCTAGTCTATCATATCGGACTAATTCAATTGTGAACGTACTAAGATATCTACATACTAAGGTTTCTGATGACATAATACGGAACTATAAATACTGCATATGCAATAATTAATATGCACAATGTTTATGATTCATTTCATAGATAAATGGATATCTAAGTCAGGACAGTCAACAACAATCAGCTTAAAGATAGCCTAGTTAATTCTAATTTCAGTTTTGAACCAATAGAGAACCACTGAGACGTAGAGACGCACCTCATACTTACGTCACACAAAATGCAGCCTTAATAGATTTCCCATAAGGTGGACCGATGACCAGCCTCGATGGCACGCTCTGTTCCCGCGCGCCTCAAAGAGTTCCCAGCAAATGTTGGGGCCCAACTACAGGGCCGAAGCCTACTGGAGCCCCGGTCCGGTTTCTGAAAGGAAGGTTCGACCCTAGTATGAAAGCTAAAAAGGAATGGGGTAGGTCGTTTAGTCAGTAAGAGTCTGACACTTTCCTGCTCCGCCCAAGGGCGGGATTCGTCTTTAGATGATTTTTCTTTTTTTTTTGAATACTTGCGTCGCAATGGTTTTCTGGTGGCGACAGCACAGGAAAATGCAGCGTTAGTAGGTTTCCCTTATGGGAAACCTACTAACCGACCTGGGCCTCAAGTCTGCTATTACAATTGTGTCAGAATAGTCAATCATTGATTTCATAATTATTGATTTTGTCCAGTTTTTTAATCTAGTTACTAATACCTACCTATATGACGTCATTATGACTTTCCAGTGACCAACCACTGACAGTTCATTGAAAGAAATGGCATAGAGTGGTAATCGCGTATATACCTTTAACAGATTATGGTTTGAAAGCTGTAATCTGTTAAAATTTTGACATTTCCTTTGATCAATGACTTACTATTAGAACGTCATTGTGCAGTCATTGCTTTTAATTCGTTACAAAACAGCATGGCCTACAATTCTATTAGGTACGAGATCGCTGACCGACAAATGATCAGCCATTATCAATTAACAGATTACAAACTTATAGTAAAATGACAATGGGATCGTGTTGAAATGACGATATTATGAAAATAGCAGACTTGTGGCCCTGTTGAGGGGGGTGAGAATCCAATAGATGCGAGACGTATAGGACTTCTCGTTGTAGCGACACTTGAAAGAGGCCTATCATAGGATAGTTCAGCCGAAAGACTTGAACATAGCATAGCATCACAGATTACTAAATAGTATAGCATAGGCATTTAGTTATAATTCCAAAGGCGATAGACAGTCGTCGACGGCGCACTGTTCCCGCGCGCCTCAAGGAGTGGTCAGCAAACTATAGGAACCCTGCAGAAGAGTCGAAGCCAACTGGGGCCAAGGGTACGTGTCTGAAAGGAAGGCTCTGGCCCTGGTATATATGGCAACCTAGGAATAGAGTAGGATGTTTAGTCAGTAAGAATATGACTCTGTTTCCCGATCCGCCCAAGGGCGGGATTCGTCATTGGATGTTTTTTATCTACCATAAAAAAACCCTTACAGGATCACTTTGCTGTCCCTTAATACCCTTTATATAGAGAACGCGTGGAGGTATCGGGTTGAAACCTAATACTTACTTAAGTCTGCGGTCTCTGGAAGCCGTGAAAAATCTAACTTCTAAGTTAGTACTTATATGTATTCTCAAAGGACACAAAATTCACGGGTTCTTCCCCTTGAAATAAAACTCTGAAATTTGCCATAAATCAAAGCCACATTATAGCACAAGTGTAGGAATCTAAAAACTGTAAATTTTTATTACGTCACAAAATCCAATAAAATTTCTTTAAAATAAAGATGACAGCAACAAAATCACATTTGTCGACGAGTGTGCATATCCCTCAAAGTAGAAACGTCACGTCACCTAATAAATAAGATAGCACTCGGCATCCGGCGTACCCTATCATCCTGCCATCATTCGCACTCGGTCCCCAGTCCCCACGGTAGGTGGGAACCTGGACAGAAATTCGTCTACTTGCCACACTTTGGGCACGGTGATCTGGAATTTTTGTGGTGACGTCTTCAGGGATTCAGGAGCTAATATGGAGGTAAGCAGTAGTATTAAGTACCTACTGGCTACCAAACCAAGCGATGTTCTGCGATATATTTTCTTTTAGTAATTTCATCATCATTATCAACTGAGGGATTGTTTTGTTTTCACTGTTGGACATAGGCCTCCTCAAGTGTCTCCACAACGAACTGGCTTGTGCGTCATACATCCACCACATTCCTGCGACTCTCCCCAGGTCATCGGTCCACCTTGTGGGAGGCCTTCCAACACTGCCCTCAAGTGGTAGTAAGCTAAGAAACATCGACTTCATCTGGTTCATCGACAACATCTAGTTTAAATTAGCGCAAATAGCTATAGAAACAGTTTTAAACAGATTGTTTTTTTTTTTAACCTTGGTATGTGCAGGTAATGGTAAGATTCGACGAGTAGGCAAGTATGTTAATTAAAATATGATTTGCGATTGATATGTCGTCCATAGATCCTTCGTGGTGTGTCACGACCATATCTTAAAATTGCATTTCAGCCATATTCAACTGAAATGGTACATTTTGATACAAGTGCAGGAAGTTTGTCATTGCGACCGAGGCGAAATTCGTACGAGCCGCAGGCGAGTGTGTTATGGAGCCGAGGGCTGCAATGACAAATCTGCACGTGTGTCAAACGACGTTTTTCAATACACTTACGACTTGTGAAATAAATAAAGAAAGAAAAAACGTTTAACCGTATCTCAAACATACAGTAGAAATTTAATAATAATAGCATTCAAATCTGCTCTGGTCAGTTTCTAATTTCATGGGGTCGCCCAGCGCCTAATGGGGGACGCCTCGCACCTGATTCTTTAAACTAAGAAAAAATAAATCACCCTTGACCGTGACGATAGGAAGGAATAAAAAAGCCCTTGTTGTGATAAGCTCAAAAAAGCACTTGGGTGATATTCATGCTATATTGAACCTAATTGGAGTGCGATAAGAGGCAGTTTTCAAGTAAGTGTATTGAAAAAGTTTTAGGGAAAGCACAGTTGAGCAAAAATCTATCGAAAATTCACAGGATCCTACTAGGCTACTAATATCATAAACCCGAAACTTTGTTTATCTTTGTTACTGTTTCACACATGAACTAGAACTTTTAAACAATTTTTTTTTTTTATTATGCGTAATGTAGCTTAATCAGAATAACACGGAGGCTTTAATTTATGAAGATATTGTAAGTTGTATTGTATTTCGGGCTGACATACGCAAATCCACGACCAAAGCGCGTTTTACTCGAAGAATAAAATTAATCCTGCGCTAACGAAATCGTAAAAACCTAGGTTTAATTTTTCTCTAAATACTAGCTGGGCTGCTGGTGCCCAGGCATCTAATATGTAGGTAAATAATAAACATAATCTAAACGATACCTAGTCTAGCTAATCTAATAGCAAAACAGCAATGTTTATTGAAACAACAATTTCGATGGCACAGTTAGATAGTTCACTAAAGGTCACATTTTATCAATAAAGCAACATAACATTATCTAGACTCCTGTATTTAAAACTAGACACACGGATATTAATGGGCTCCCCCGTTGACGCAGAGTCTCCGGCCACAGATCGTGGAGGGTGTGGTGAGCGCTCTGTTCCCTGCGCGGGGGGACCACTCCCCCCCGCCCATGGCTCCGCCACCAGCGGTGTCTGACGCGGACCACGTCAGCGACGACGGTACCAATGCTCCGGAAGTGACCGAGGTAGAGATGAGAGTGGCGGTACGCAGGATGGGTGCGAAGAATACCGCCCCAGGACCCGACGGCTTGCCAGGAAAGGCTTGGGTCCTGGCCATGGAGGCTCTCGGGTCTCGATTGGGGGGGCTCTTTAGCGCATGCTTGGAGAGGGGCCAGTTCCCACTTCCCTGGAAGACGGGAAAACTGGTCCTCGTCGCGAAGCCGGGGCGCCCTGCGGACTCTCCGTCCGCGTATCGGCCCATTGTGCTGCTTGACGAGGTGGGCAAGCTCTTTGAAAGAGTCATTGCAGACCGCCTCGTCAGGCACCTAACACTGAAGGGGCCCGATCTCGCGGACGACCAGTTCGGGTTTCGCAGGAGGCGCTCCACGGTGGACGCCATCATGCGCGTGCGAGCCCTCACGACGGGGGATGCGGTGTCCCGGGGCAGGTGTGTCTTGGCGGTGTCATTGGACATCGCCAACGCCTTTAATTCCCTGCCCTGGAGTTGCATTAGGACGGCACTCCGGTATCACCGGGTGCCCGACTACCTCTGTCGTACAATCGAGGCCTACCTGTCCGACAGGTACATAGTCTACCCCGGTCACCAAGGAGATTGGAAACGGCGAGAGATGTCGTGCGGTGTCCCGCAGGGTTCGGTACTAGGACCGCCCTTGTGGAACATCGGGTACGACTACGTGCTGCGCGCCGACCTCCCCGTAGGGGTCAGCGTGGTCTGCTACGCAGACGACACGCTGGTCCTAGCGCAGGGAAGGTCGTACCAGGCGGCGGTCGAACTAGCGACACGTGGGGTTGCGACAGTCGTTGAGAGGATCCAGCAGTTGGGACTCAAGGTGGCACTGCACAAGTCCGAGGCCATGTGCTTTCACGGCCCTCGGAACGCGCCACCAACGGGTTCCCAACTAACGGTAGAAGGAGTTCACATCGGCGTCGGGTCGACGATGAAGTACCTAGGACTTGTCCTCGACAGCCGGTGGAATTTCGAGGAGCACTTCCGACGTCTGGCCCCCAAACTCAATCGGACGGGGGCTGCTCTCAAGCGGCTCCTGCCGAACCTTGGGGGTCCAGACGCCTTCTGCCGGAGGCTCTACGCCGGCATCGTCCGGTCCATGGCCCTTTATGGGGCACCAGTGTGGGCGCCGACGCTGCGTAAACGCCCGGCGGCCCAGCTGAACGCCTGCCGGAGGGTCATGGCCATCCGGATGGTGCGGGGATACCGCACGGTGTCCCGAGAGGCGGCGAGCCTCCTTGCTGGCCTACCACCATGGGATCTGGAGGCAACAGTCCTTGCACGCATGCACGACCAGCGCGTGGAGGTGCAACGCCGGGGCGAAGATCCGCTGCCCGAACATGTCGAGGCGTGGCGGAAGGAGCTCCGGCGAGATCTCATGGTGAAGTGGAAACAGCGACTGTCGCAACCCAGCGCTGGGCACACCGTAATCTCAGCGGTAGTGCCCCTCTTTGAGGCGTGGCTGGATAGACCTCACGGCGTCCTCACCTTCCGCATGACGCAGGTTCTCACCGGACATGGGAAGTTCGGGAGATTCCTGCACCGGATTCGTGCGGAGGAGACGTCCGGGTGTCGCCACTGTGAGGCGAGCCCGGAGGACACGGTGGAGCACACGGTGGAGGTGTGCCCTGCTTGGGAAGAGCATCGCCGTGTCCTCGTGGGGGTGATCGGCGGCGGCGACCTCTCGCGCCGGGCCCTGGTTCAGGCCATGGTCCACAGCGAAGAGGAATGGCAGGCGGTCGCCTCCTTCTGCGAAGCAGTAATGCTCGTAAAGGAGGAGGCCGACCGCATAAGGCAAAGGCAACGGCGTACTCGCCGTAGCCGTCGCCGCCGCGATCCTGCCGATATCCGGCCACCGTAGACACTGGCTCGCGGACGGTGAGCAATGGGTAGCTCGCCGTCCGGTCGTCTGTAAGACCGAGTCCTAGTCGTCAACGGCGCGCACCGTTCCCGCGCGCCTCAAGGAGTTGTCAGCAAACTGCAGGGGCCCTTCAGGGTCGAAGCCTCCCGGAGTCTAGAGGGAAGTGGGAAACTGTTACCTCGACTCCAGGAATAGGGCAAGGAAGGTACGGGGTAGGTTTTTTAGTCAGTAAGAGTCTGACACTAGTCTCCCGCTCCACCCAAGAGCGGGTTTCGTCATTGGATGATTTTCACCTACCATAAAAAAAAAAAAAAAAAAACACACGGATATTAAAATAATATGTAAGTAGTGTACATGAATACTGACATAATTAATATTGAGTCAAAAACCAATTACTGTTTCGTATGATACGCAGTTTTTTTTTCTAATGCATTTTTTTACGATTCTTCCGCGTGATTAGTTTCTTTATAACTCGTGAGTATGAGCATTTTTATATTCGTAGGAGTAATTAAAGAACTGTGATTTAGGCACAGTATGAAATACTAAGGCTGCACAATTGTTCTAAAAGTCTTTGTAGTCTGGGAAGTAAAGGGCGAAAGAACAAAATCAAGAACGATCTAAGCGTAATAAACCTAAAATATTTAAAGAATACAAGAATTAAAAAAAAAAGTTTTAAAGTTAAGTTTGGCGATTCAGTGGCAATGGGCACGGCACATTGCATGCAGAAAGGATGGCGCCAGTTGCGACCGCGTACCGGAAAACGTAGCGTTAGAAGGTCTCCCATAAGGTAGACTGATGACCTGTCCAGGGTTGTCGAAATCTGATGGATGCGAGATGCACGTGGCCGGCCCTTGCGTCGACGCTTGGGGGAGGTCCAACAGTAATAATACAGCGCAACTATGCGCAGAAGTTTTGATTGGAAACTGTATTCTATATGTCCTTACGGGTTCAAGTATGCACTTGTAAAGTAGAAGCTTATTTCACCAACAATCACCAACACCAGAAATCGAGAAAAATCTGAATCCCGAAAACCCTTTCTTTTACCTTCTTCTGAGAAACCCTTTCCCTTCTCTTTCTTTTGTGATGAAATGGTTTCGCCTACTAAATTTTAAATAAAAACAACGGCTCAACTCTCACTCACTGACAATCCATAATCAACTTTAGCCCGATAGACCGCAGGAGTCGCTTCAAAATATCTACACGCAGCAATTAAGTTGAACCAAATTAGCCATTGATTTTCAATTCAGTGCGAACCTTAGCAATGAAATCAACTTAAACTTAATATAACACTAAGAAGGAACATAGAAGTAGGTTTAGTCAATAAAATTCTGACACGTCCTCACGCTTCACCTTAGAGCAAGACCAGTAAATTAATGATTTCCCAAGGTACGTAACATTGTATACACAATTAGGAAGAAAGAAGGCAAACCTTTGACAGTATCGGAAAAATCCTAAGGTTTCAATCAAACAAATAATTCTCACGATTCAAGGTTCTATTACAAAAATAAATTCCAAACATCATGAAGTATCTATTTCTGTTTTCCTGCTGCCAATCTAAAAAGTGTAAACAAAACAAGATATTCGTTGCACATCGAATGTGGTCACAAAAAATGTTACCATTGATCAAGGTTACTTATTGAAGTTACCGAATTTTCGTTATTCAACCACAACTAATTTAATAGCTTGATTCACTAAGGCAGGGTTTCTCAAAGTGGATTTAGTCTTGTATGTAAATTCCTGAGCATTCGCCACAAAGCCAAAATGCATGCAAAACTTATTAGGACTGAATAATCAACTTGATGTTAATATTGTACCTTATTTATATTAATATTGTGTGAACTTGCGGATGACGAGTAGTCAGTAGCTCGCTGTCCGGCTATCCAATAACCATGCGGATCGAGACCGAATCGTCGACGGCGCGTAGTGTTCCCACGCGTGCCTCTAAGAGCGAAACCAGCTAGGACCAGGGGCTCCTTTCAGAAAAGGAAACCTGGGGTTCTGGAACGCAACATAAAGAAGGAACATGTGTGGGTTTGTAGTCCGTAAAAGTCAGACATGCTCTGCCACTGATAAAAAAATCACAAGACATCACTTTGATCTGATCGAAGCTTTGATCATAAAGCTGCTCTCATATTTCTGATATTTAACAATTTTGTTCTTGTCAAATCATCCTCTCTAATTAAAAACTGAGTAGTTTTTTGAAACTTTAACTTGAACTTGAAACTAACTTGATTTGAAACTAAAACATTGGACCATAAGTTTGGGAAACGCTAAGCTAAGCAGATGAGGTTGCATATCTTTAGTTACTTACCGCTACAAGAATACAAGTTCGAATCCGGCACGGAAATTCCCAAATGTTAGACGAGACTGATTTTAAGAGAAAATTGGAACAAAGAATTTCCGCGTAGGTAACCATTTATTCCATCACAACTGCTCTCAACTTTAACTGCAAGGCTTTTTGTGTGCTGTGGGGGAAAATAGGTTCATAAGATGTTGTTTTAGTTGCTATATTATTATGCTATTCTGTTTCACTCCCGGGTAAACACCTCCCTTTACTTCTTCCTTTATCCGTGAGCTCACGTTTCCTCCTTCCTCCAGTTCTGACAAAATTTGTCCAATTCGTCACTATCCCTATTTCCTTCGTGATTAGTTACGTCCCTATCTCACTGTCAACAATTCTGTGCTAATTTGGCAAACAGATTGTTAGGCATGTAGCAAATATATCCTAAACCAAAAATTTGTAATTACGCCTGCGCTGAGGGAAGGACCTTACAGAAAGGATTGCGTTCTCAGTGGAGAACGCTAAAGACATACTAAGCTACGAATGTATCATGATTATCCAAGCATTTCTAGCTCAGCGCATTGGAAAAGAGCTAGGTAAGGCATGTCCACCCCCCTAGCCAAGTTACGATCGTTTCGTTAACGTAGAATTCTTTGAGTTAGCCACACATCCTGTTCTTTTGTTCTGACGTCGTCATCTCAATGCTCAGTCACGTGGTCAGAACAAAGGAATTGAAGAAGTAGCCAATTGCAAGCGTTCGACGTTAACGAAACCATAGTAACTTGGCTACTATCGATAATCGGCACTTAATCATATGCTGATATATTTCATCTTAATATGAAAACAACCTAATTCAGTATTTTCTTCTAGTCATTAGGGCAGAGTTATGTCTTAAATTACTTTATGTATTTAAAAGATCTACAAAATCTAGCTCAAGCTATGTATGTTCGTCACGTTGAAACTTAAAACGTTTTTATCAGACTGAATTATATAGTTCAGACAGTCGTATGTTTTCTATGTTACTATCTCCCAGCAATTGAGATTTGGAGGTCAAACGGAGTCTCATTAGCTTTGGCTCGTCGCTTAGTCGAGTAGTCCTGGCCGAGAATTTTTATTATTACCAAATTTTTTAATGAAGAAAGAAAATTTTCTAACGAAGCTTTTATAGCTCCGTATATCATTATCAGCCTTTTTTAATGTTCCCACTGCTGAGACACAGACCTCCTCTCTGGGAAAGGGAATGGGCCGTAATCCACCACGCGGGCCCAGTGCGGGTTGGTGGATGTAACATCTCTTTAAATTATAGCTCCGTATATATCTTTATATTAATACTCATCAAGAACCTTCCGAAAAATAAAATACGTTAGGATTATCTTATTGTAATACTGAGTTTCTATGACCATTTTCCAGGTCATAGCACTGTGGTGGAGCAACCAGCGCTGCTCCTCCCACTTATAGAAGGTAGTTTCATTTCAGCCTTTTCGCCACCGCAGTCAGGTCAAACAGTTTAGCTACTAGTGGGTTTAGATACAAGTTTAGGCGTTCCTTGTGTTGCGTTTTGTATTGCTCAATTTCAGAGGTCACTGATGGCATATTTAGATTATAGTTGATTTCGACGTTTCTAGCAAACCAAGGCGCATTGACTATTGCCCTTAAGATGCTATTTTGAACTCTTTGCAGGCAGAGTACGGTGGATTTACTGGATACGCCCCACAGATGAATCCCATATGTCCATATTGGCTTTAGAACTGAGTTGTAGATAAGTAGTTTATTATCCACAAGCAGTACAGAATTAGAATTAAAACAAAGCTTGTGCAGAATTTCATATTCCTAGTCCCAGTCATTTCGATTGGGCGTCGCCATGTCTGTCAGTCAGTCAGTTTCTCCTATTATATAATATTCTATTATTGGTAATAGGTGTTCAAAAATGCCAGCTGTCTTCCGTCTAGGAACCTAGCAACCGGCATAGGTCCTGAATGACCTTACAATATCCAATCTAATAGCCGACACGTGTAAGCTAACGCATTCTTCAATAGTTACTGATACATTATAATTTCAAGGTAAAAAATGTTGCTATCCAATTTTTGAGATGGATAGCTGAATTGAAAGTGAAGAATTTAGAAGATGTCCTTAGGCAAGGTGAGGCAAGGTAGGCGCGGACGGCGAGCAATGGGCAGGTCGTCGTCCGGTCGTCTGGTAACAGTCCGCACCAAAGCAAGTCGTCGACGGCGCGCTCTGTTCCCCCGCGCTTCAAGGAGTTGTCGTTAAACCATAGTGACTCAATAGGGTCGAAACCTTCTGAGGCAAAGAATCTGCTTCTGAAAGAAGGATATTATGTTCAAAAAGTTGTTTCTGAATACAGCGGTGTCATTTTTCCAAATAGATTAAAAGCTGTCCTTTAATAAAGTGGGGTCACTGTTTTGAATACATTGAAAGTTGCTCCTGAGTACAGTGGGGTGAGTCTTGTATGGATTTAAAAGTCTACTTTCTCAATAACTAAGATTGCATTAAAATATTAATCTATAATTTGCAAGAAGTTAAATGATTCATTCATTCGTTTATTAAACTTCACAATAGAAGCCTTGGGATAAATGCATAATTTGGCATTTAGTCCAACAGATTTTAAAAACATTTTTGATTGACTAGCAGGAAACACTTTTAAGCAATTGGTTGTTATACTGTAATTTAATAGGTTTAATAAATACAATTGAATAGAACACTTGTGCATTATTCAGATACAAATACAAGGAAGGTTTTTTATTTTTTTATAAAGAACTAGCGACCCGCCCCAACCTCATGCATGCATAAATGCATAATACATGCATTCATGAAGTTGGGGCGGTACATATAAACCTTCCTCTTGAATCAGTTTATCTATTAAAAAAACCGCATCAACATTCGTTGCGTAGTTTTAAAGATCTAAGCATACAAAGGAACATACAGCGGGAAGCGACTTTGTTTTACATTGTGATCGCTACTGAATTACCATAGGTACAGTTTAACGAATTAGAATCTTTCATTGTTTAACACTAAATAGTTTTCAAGGAGCTGACAACTCGCACCAGGCCGTGCGGGTCAGTGGGTGGCATTTCGCTAATGCTAATGGCCTACAATAAAAAAAAGCATAGGTACATACATCCGAACATAGTATCTCCTCCTTTTTGTGAAGTCGATAAAAAGGTTCACCATCCTTCTGTGAAGAATGTGGAGTTTGAACCCAGAAAATATCTTTAACTTTTGATTTTCACGTGTAATTTGACACGTAAGATAATAATACCTTCTACTACTTAGCATCATCCTTATAATGTTCCCACTGTTGGACCCAGGCCTCCTCCCTGGGAGAGGGAAAGTGCCCTAACGTGTTGGTGGATGTCACATATTTTCAATTACTGTTTCTTAGACATGCTTTTGTCACGATGTTTGTCATGTTTCCTCACGATGTTTTTCTTTTACTGTTTTGAGAGCAGTGGTGATGAAATACATTTCACAAAGTACTGCGAATAGGTTAGTCAAATTAAACAATGGTTTGGCTTATTTTAAAATGCACCAAATGTAGCCCAGGTTTTGTCTAGGCAATCTTTGTCTATTCCAGGTAGCAGAATGCAATCGAAGAAATCGCAGAATGCAATAAGACCACCAATGTTATTAAATTTGAGACACAAATTGCAATAAAATTTCGGTTTACGATATAATTTAAACCAAACAAGTGATCACCCTTCAATGCGCAGTAACAGATTTTCAGTGGAAGTGCGCTTTTTTCAGGTGAAGAAAATCATCCAATGACATCTCCGCGTCCTTGGGTAGGGCGGGACATAGTGTCAGACTTTTACTGACTAAAAAACTCACTCCTGTTCCTTTTATGCCTACTTTCCAGGACCCCAGGTGTAACCTTTTCACATTTCCCCATATCCCCTGTAAGCTTCCACCAAGCCGGTCGTTGACGGCGCGCGTGGAACGATACGCGCCGTCAACGACTTGACAAACTGGTACCGAATGGTCAGACGGCAAGCTACCTATTGCTGCGCGTCAGCATTTGAGTTCATGTTTTTTTTCCGCGTGACATACACACTTAAAAAAAAAACAATCAAAAACAACACTCAAAACTTCCTAGTATTTTCAGAACCTATATTTTATTTACAAAATAGTCACGAAGCTGTCAATCAGCCTCAGGGTGGCCTTTAAACCTGACGTACCGTGTGTCACCATTATTCCCACTTGCATAAATAAAATCATTAACTGCTTAAAAAAATAGATTAGACTTTCAAAACAAATATTGATCAACATGACTAGACATCTAGAAAAACAAAAATAAGACAAGAGTGAATCGGATTCAAGTCGCACACTAAGGATTCCGTACCTTCAAACATACCATATGAAAATTTCATTTTGAAGATATTTTTTTCTATTCCTATAAGGGATGATTCTCATTAGAACGTGCTGTGCCCGGGGCGGGGCCCGGACGGGGCACGGTTTTAATCTGTTTCATATATTTTGTATGAATCAATTTATATTACACAGTGCATTATCCGTGTCCCGTCCGGGCCCGCTCGACGCACTTCAATACCACGTTTGTTGCACGGTCCCGCCCCGCTCCCTCCACGTCCCATCGTAATCCGAACATTTTTCGTGCTGCGTCCGAAAATAAATTGCGTAGCACGGACGCCCCGGCCCTGGCACGGCCCGCTCTAATGAGAATCATCCCTAAACTAGTACTTGACTGCGATCCCACCTAATAGTAAGCAGTGATGCAATCGTTGATGGTGAGGCGCACTAGTCTATTAAGAGCCTATTCACACTAGCCTAGAAGTCACCTAAATTCTAATCGGACGGAAAGACAGCAGCTGGAAAACTGTTCCAGTCTCTCGATGGCACTTACATCGGATATTTGCCCTACGCCGGGTTGTTCGATAGTAAAACTGAGATGGCGGAATAAAATCGTGCAATTCCCGCGCACATTCTCCAAAATGTATCCTATAGAAATCCGAAAGGCTGGCTACTCTACGCTTGTACTCGAGGCTTTGAAGATTGGACCCAACCAAGTCTGGATCACCAATCGTAAAGTTTATAAGCTTGGATTCTGGATGTCCTAAAAAATACATGGTCACCAGACCATGCAGGCGACTGAGGGGTTATTTTACTCCCGCACCCAACTCTGCGCTGGCGTTTAATACCTGCTATGATCTGCCTTAACCTAATTGTTAAATTTGCTATCATTGATCATCAGACAGATGGATAAAAAAGTGATCCTATAAGGGTACTTTTATTTCTTTTTAAAGCACGGAATCCCAAAAAATATTTTATTCATCTCAAATAACTAGCGTAACCAATAAATTAGTCGCTTCAATGACGAATTAAATGAAGTAATTTGATTATAATCTCAATTGATCACAGTAATAAACAAGTTTTGCAAATAAATTATCGCAAGCGGACTAGACTTTTTTTATTAGGCATTCCCGTAATTAGATATACAGTTATTTTAGTGTCCGTGAGCACATCCGTATGTAACCAAAATTTGAAACAGATTTGAAAGCTAGCTTTAATTTTGAATTTCATGTTTTCCGCACAGCGATTTTTTTCGCGCGGAATTTTTTTATTCGAAAAAATCCGCGCGTAAAATTATTGGCTGTGCTGACATGCCTTTAAAGGCTGATCATAATTCCTTATCCTTATTGGATTACGATCCACCTTAAATGTAGGTTCGAACGTAAAGAATTATCTGTGCGAATTATGTGTGATTTCGTAAAAATATATTAATCAACTTGATCTAGATAGTTCATTTGGGCTTTAATGATGATAGTGATGATCTACATTTGGATATAGTTATCGTCTACTGTACGTTAAAGTGGTACTTGTAACAGAATAATTAGTTTTGTTCCTTATTCCCCCCAGTTTTTCGCTCCACATTTTGCATCCTACTGAGACTAAGAAGTGTTATGGAGAAGTCTATTGAGAATTTGAGACTAAGGAATCTTGATAGACTTTGCCGTCGATTTATGTAGGTAAGGAGCTACTGTCGAAATGTCGGAGACAAGAATTTACAAACTGATTAGTAATTTCTTATGAAGTAAAGAATTAGTAATTTTTTTTAGCCCATACTGTCCCACTGCTGGGCAAAGGCCTCCCTCCATTCCTTCCAGTGCTCCCGGTTCTGAGCCACTTCTCGCCAATCCCCAAGGAAGGCATCCAAGTCGTCCCGCCATCCACTTCTTGGTCAGCCGCGACACCTTCGTGCGATTTCAGGGCACCAGCTTTGTGTTTTACTGGCCCACCGCTCGATCGGCATGCCGCAGACCTGTCCAGCCCAGTCCCACTTATTTATTTATTTAGTAATAATAATTACTTTGCTTTGATTACTTTGCTGCGTTAATATATTTTATGACAGTATAGCAGACGTGTCCCATTAAAGCTAGGAGGCTATAAAACAGACTCGTCACTTCAGTTAAGTAATTCCGCATTTTAATTGAGTGCAGTTGTAACTAATAATGTGCTTTGGAGAGTTTTACTATTACCAACGGCAGAAATAACTGTAGCCGTCGACATGTCGACGGCAGTTGTTGACGCTCGACGGCGGCCGTTGACATTCGAACAAATGAAGATCAGTGACAGCTGTCGTGTGTGTCACGTGTGACTATCAGTCGACGGTTGCCATCGAAGTGTCGACAGCTGTGGTCAAAGAGTCGACGGCTGCTACCATGTTGTCCCACTAGGGCTAAGAGTAATTTTTGAAAATCAACTGAAGTGGTGGGTTTTAGTAAGTAATAATCTGAAACATCCTCTCGCTCCACTTAGAAAGGAAGATTATTTTCCACCTTAAAATAAAAATGTTTACTTTAAACTTATTGAAATATTATGTAAAATGTGGAGTGACAATGAGCAGTGGTGGCCGAGTAGTAACATATAACGAATAGTAACGGCCACGATTTACGAGTTGTAGGGCGTGTGTTTAAACAGTGGGTTCACCTTCACCTTCGCTCTGAAAACGTGAGAAAACCGGCATGTCCTGGAACCAAAATTTTGAAGACATGTGACGTCCACCAATCCACACTGGGGCCCGTGTGGTGGATTATGGCCCATTCCCTCTCCTAGAGAAAAGGCCTGTGTGCCAGCAGTGGGAACATTAAAAGGCTGATAATTATATTATGTAAATAATCTACCTAAGTCTTACAAGTATTTTATCTTTTTTCCTTCAATGGAAACGTAAAAATCGTGCATTAATTAAATACTAGTTATTTATTGCAAATAATTATCTTTGTACAGACATACAACATACCAGCAATTATTTATTCATTAATTACCGTTGTCTGATTTATTTACAAAGTATTTATTACTGTGGACGTGTAATTATTTCGAAATATTAGGTCCTTACATATGAAATTAGCGTTTTTTAAGGTAGTAGTCGTTTCTTTTTTCAAAATATAATAATATAAAGTATTTAATCGAAATATGTAGGTACCATTGCAATTTATGCACTTTTGCCATACTAAAATACATTTTGTAAACTGAGTGACGCAAAGAAAAAACCAAAGATGGGAAAAACATAATGGAATACGGTTTTCGAAAAACAAATGCATGAGCTGTACAAATTTGAAATTGGAATTCCTAACCAAAGAGGAGATATTTGAGATCAAAGTGTGGTCACTTTGATCTCAAATATCTCCTCTTTGGTCTCACAGAATCGGTCGTTGTGACGACGTTTGGGGGAGGCTTATGTCCAGCAGTGGACGTTTTCTTGCTGAAATGATGATGATGATGAGAGCTGTTATGAGATGTACCCATGAGATGAATCATAAGTATTCACGAGATCAAAACGATTACACTGTAACTATGTACCTATAATATGTATTCCTACTTATATGACATTGGTAACTTTTTCAAAAGAAATGTAGGAACGATATTGACTTCGTTGCCATAACATATTATAATAAAAAACACTAAACGGCTACAAATAAAAAAAACTTTTTACAAAAAAAAAAACCGCCTTCAAAAAAAGCCAAACGATAAAAGCTCCTACACTAAAAAGTTGAAAATAAAAAATTGAATTGCTGTAAAGAAACTTAATTTATAGGTAAACTTATTTGACATTAATATTTTGCAAATATTCAAAATTTATTACTTATTTTTGGAGTCGGTGCCAGCCAAGGCAAGGAATTACGAATGGGCAACAATCCCTTGAAAAACTACCTCTAACTTAACTATAAAACTACTTAGTACCTATTTGCATACTCAGATATATAATACTTAATTAAGAGATAAATACATATTTGACTGCTCTAAAATAAATCATCCGATTTGCACATTTTGCCACATTTTAAGTACATTGAAAATGTTTAAGCATTATGTACGAAAAATGGCACTGGATATTAAAAAGCTACCTAACATTAAGTTTCAACAATAAAAATGCTGGCACCGACTCCAAAAAGAAGTAATAAATTTTGAATATTTGCAAAATATTAATGTCAAATAAGTTTACCTATAAATTAAGTTTCTTTACAGCAATTCAATTTTTTATTTTCAACTTTTTAGTGTAGGAGCTTTTATCGTTTGGCTTTTTTTGAAGGCGGTTTTTTTTTTTGTAAAAAGTTTTTTTTTGAAGTTCCTATGCCGACCTTCCACCTTCCAGCTTCATCATCACATCAGTTCAATAGTACCTTACAACCAAAGTGCATCTTATGGCAATTCTAACAAGCCCAAACACGGCTAGGATATATTAATTAGTTACGCAGTTCCAGTGCCTACCTTCCAGCTCCATCATCATCATCAGATCAGTTCGATGATAACATTTTCAACATAATTATTTAAGATCATTGGTTTATAGTGCATTTTCATAGTTGCTTAGCTATCTTGATTGTGATATCTATGCGAGTTGACACTCGCATAGATATCACAATCAAGTTTCGTTAGCCATTTCTGATCTTCTTCACCAGTTCCACCTCATCAAATGTTACTTTTTGACTGTAAATGCTTGAGTTCTCGATGAAAATATAAAAAAAAAACTATATAGTTGCCTATAATATTTGAGGAGTTCCCTCGATTTCTCATAGATCCCATTATCAAAACTCAATTTTGAAAAAAATGGAACCAATCTGGAAGCATATCCTTTCAAGTACAAAAAAAATTTTGCAAATCCATCCATAAACAACGGAGTTCTGAGGTAACAAACATAAAAAAAAAAAAAAATCGAATTGAGAACCTCCTCCTTTTTTTGAAGTCTGTTAAAAAAAGGAAGAAACTATACATCCTATACAACATTATTTTTAGATCATTGATTAAGAATCAGTAACTGTAACGATTCAAATAGTTTTTAAACCGTCAACATCATCATCAGCCTTTTTAATGTTCCCACTGCTAGGACACAGGCATCCTCTCTAGTACAGGGAATGGGCCGCAATCCACCACGCGAGCCAAATGCAGATTGGTGGATGTCACATGTCTTCGATTTTATGGTTCTAGAACATGCCGGTGTCCTCACAATATTTTCCTTCACCGTTTTGAGACTAGTGCTGATGGAAAAAATTACACAAAGTAATGTGCCTGGCTGAGTTCGAACCCGCAACCTACAACTCGTTAGTCAGGGTCATTAGCACTCGGCCACCACTGCTCTAATAGAATAGTTTTTGCAACAAGTTATATTTTTTTCCAAAAATATTTAAAGGGTCTCAAATTGGACACCAAAGCGACTAAGTACAATACAGGTCACAGCATTAGACACGAGCGCACAGCTGGGTGTGGATGCAAAACCACCCCTCAGTAGGCCGGATGGGCCGGTACCCATATTATGTTTGTGTAGACATACAGAAGAAAATTAATAAAATTATAACAAACTTATAATTTTGTGACTTTTTATAATACTTTTTACCATAAAATCCCGCGTTTCAGGTTTCGCATACATTTACCAAAAAATAAGATTGTAAAGCTCCCTAACCCTGCTCTTTAAGAGTTTAGTTCAGAACGTGAAATGGATTATGCTAAGAACTCGTGGCAGGGTCTCATTTTCCGTTTACTTCTTCCTAGAACTCCAGTAACTCTTTCAAAGAATCCCGTAATAAATTATTACCAATCTCATTGGTACCTAAACTTAAGGAGATACACTTATCAACTCATAAAGCTAGACAACTACATACCTAAACGTAGGGCAGCCATCACCTAAATTGCCGTCGCAGCAGGGTCGAAGCCTTCTGGGGCTAAGGGTTGATGCGAAAGTGGAACACCAGGGCCCTGGAACTGAGGCAATAACGAACGGTTTGTAGTTTAATCTGTAGAAGTCTGACACTGTCTCTCACTTCGACCAAGGGCGGGATTCGTCATTCGATGATTTTTCCTACCATAAAAAAAATCCTGAAGAGATAAACTTATCAACTAATATAGCTAGACAATTACATACCTAGATAGGGCTACCATCACCTAAATTGTCGTCGACGGATAAACAAGGTAAAAGTCCCGGACATTTGGGTAAAATATGATTTGTCCCCAGACACCTTTTTTATGGTAGGTAAAAATCATCCAATGACGAATCCCGCCCTCGGGCGGAGCGGGAGACAATGTCAGACTCTTACTGACTAAACAACCTACCCCGTTCCTACATTGCCATCTATACCAGGGCTAGAGCCTTCCTTTTAGACACGAACCCTTGGCCCCAGTTGGCTTCCACCCTCCTGCAGGGTCCCTAAGGTTTGTTGTCAACTCGTTGAAGCGCGCAGGACCAGTGCGCGCCGTCGACGACTAGGCTTGGTCTGGGCGATTACCAGACGACCGGACGGCGAGCTGCTGATTGCTCACTGGCCGGAAATTGCCCGAACACCTTTGAAAAAAAATGGTTTTGTAATTAAAATTAATCATCGTTTTAATTTTTATTAATTAGTTTGTATGGTTTATAGTATTAATAGTTTGTATAGTTTGTATGGTTTCTACCATTGCTGCGTGACTAGACAAAACTGCTCGAGTGTCTCGAGCCGTACTGAGCTGTAAGTACTTTCACGCTCGTTTGGTTTCTTCATATCTTGCCGAGAGAGTAGGTAATACTAGCTTAAACACATTGGGTTTACTATGACAAAAAAGTGTCTGAGTCCTACCCGGACTATTTTCAAAACCCCCTGCCGGACGGCCTCCGAACGGGTTATTCTAAAGTCGTCACAATAGATGTGACGAATTTACAATAAATGTACGACATTACTACTTTTTGGCAAAGCCTACTGTGACAATAGTGAAGCCTACCGGGGCTCAGGGTCTGTTTCTGAAAGGAAGACTTGGCTCCAGTGCGAAGGGCAAAGAAGGAACGGGTTAGGTTGTTTAGTCAGTAAGAGTCTGACACTGTTTCCCGCTCCACCCAAAAGTTGGATTCGTCATTGGATGATTTTTGTATACCATAAAAAAACTCGTCACAATAGCTGTGACGAATTTACAATAAATATACAGTATGTTAATGCAAAGCCTACTGTGACGAGTTTACAATAAACCCCTCCAAACGCCCCTCAAACTAGGACAAATCCGGGAAATCCTAGACAGAAGGCAGCCCTACTTAAAGGCAACCTACTTTAGGTATGTAGTTGTCTACAATTAAACAGAACGTGACATGATATCAATTACAATACCTACATATAAAGCAGCGTTACTAATATTTCTGTGATCTATATCACCTACCTTGTTTATTGGCAGGGGCCGAGCCGAGACGCGTGACGTATTAAAATGTCCAAGGTTCGAGTGAGTCGTCTGGTAACAGACCGGACCAAGCCCAAGTCGTCGACGGCAAGCACTGTACGTCAGTTAAACTGTTGGGACTCTGCAAAAGAGTCGGTCTTTTTCTGAAAGGAAGGCTTGACCCCAGTGCGAAAGGCAAAATAGGAACGGGTGGGTCGTTTAGTCAGTAAGAGTCTGATAATGGTTCTTGGATTCGTCATCAGATGATTTTCCCCACCATAAAAAAAAGATTTACCTTCAAAGGTTTATTCCTGATAAAATCTAGACATTTCACATGTAAATGCCTACCTAGCACCGAGCCACCGGCACTTACACAGTTCATTTGTACTCACACAACACCTGGCCCAATTTTCCCAAGGCGTTGTAGTTGTAGATAAGACTATTTTGCGTGGATCCATTCTAGTAGTGGAGTCATAATAAACTCGAGTTAGTTAGAGACTGCAGTTCTTTAAGTCTCCATCTATATTTGTATTGAAAATTGATTTTCTTAAATAAGCTTAAATTTTCATATAAGTAGTTCACGGTAGGTTCCAATAAATAAATTCTGTTACTTTTCTGGCACTCAGCATATTACAATCGAAAGTACTTACGATTGTAATATTTAAGCCACTTGGCTTAAATCTATAATTTAGACCAAGCCCAAGTCGTCGACGGCGCGCTCTGTTGCCATGCGCTTCAAGAAGTTGTCAGCAAAACCGTAAGGACTCTGCAAAAGGGACGAAGCTTACTGGGGTTCTTTCTGAAAGGGAGGCCTGGCCCCAGTGCGAAGAGCGTATTAGGAACGGGGTGGGGTGTTTAGTCAGTAAGAGACGACTCCTGCTCCGCCCAAGTGCGGGATTTGTCGTTAAATGATTTTTGCCCACCATAAAAAAGTATGATTTTAATGAGCTTTGTTAATTGAATATTTATTACACTGGTTATAATTAATATACTTAATGCTTACATAATTATCTTAAAATAATTATGTGGGAGAACTTAGACACGCCAAGTAGTTAATGAAGTGAGTACATAAATAAACATATGTACTATCTATTTTCCTGAAATTAAAAGTACTTGACATTTCAGTTTTTGGTATGAAATATAAACTTGTTATTAATGGTTATAATTTTTTGCTTTGGGCATTCTCTAACGGTGAGAGATAAGTCATATCAAGTGGAATTATAAAAAATCGATTCTAAGAGTAGGTGTTTTCTGTGAGTTTAAATGTTACTGATTGCATCAACTTAAAAGGAGTCTTTCCTGAAATGAAGCATTGTTTTTGGAGCACATTAATTCATTATGCGTACAGCTATGGAGTGAAATGCCCTACCGGATTCTGTGTGTCCTGTTAACTACAACATATGGGTCTTTAAATCAAGATTGAATAAATTAGTTCTTAGCAAATGTGTTCTATCGTCAGTTATATCATGGCTTACCATCAGGTGAAATAGTGGTCAAGCACAAAATAAAAAATAATTTAATTACATGTAAGAATAAGGAAATAAATAGTGAAGAAATAGTGTCAGACTCTTACTGACTAATCAACCCAACCCGTTCCTACGTTGCCTTTATACCAGGACCAAAGCCTTCCTTTCAGACGCCAACCACTGGCCCCAGTAGGCTTCGACCCTTCTGAAGGGTGCCTAGGTTTTGATTACAACTCTTTGAGGCGCGCCGGAACAGTGTGCGCCGTCGACGACTTGGACTTGGTCCGGACGGTTACCAGACGAGAAGTTACCCATTGCGGTACTTGTCCGGTTGCGAATCCGGAACCTCATAAATGACAGACGAGTGTTTTAACCACTAGGCTATGACGACATTAAGCTCTTTCCATATCCTATTATTATTATTAAATCATTTATTTCAGACATAGTCCATAATTACATTAGAATATATATATGAAAAAAATAAAATCAAAATAAAATCACATTAAGATTAGAAAATAAAATTAAAATCAAAATAAAATCACATTAAAAATTAGAAATTAAAATTTAAAAAATGAATGCGACAAGTGTCTTTAGGATATTCCAAGTTACTACCTAGTATGACTCATGTATTACGTAGATATACACTCGTACGTACTTGCATTACTGGTATTATCTATTCATAATAACGCACTACCGGTTAGCAACAGTCGGACAATTACTTACGGACAAACAGAGGTCTATTATTAGGCATATATTCATATTTAATAAGTAGTTACTGCTAATTTTATCTGATCAGGCCCACGGCTTTGTTAATTGATTTCAAAGGTGATTTGTAGCTTTATAAAAAGTGTTACTTAATAATGTTAGGCCTTACTCGGTAGCAGCTAATTAATTAATTGATTTTAAAGATTTTGACGTGACAACGTCTTAAATTAGGTTGCGGCTGGGAGTCACTTATGAAAAAGTGTAACGCTCGGTAACGTTACGATGAGTCACCGAACGAGAGAGAGGCCCGCCGAATGCCTTGCGTCTCTCTCCCACTCAACTATGATCGGTCTGCCGCGCGCGCAGCACTAGAGAATTAGGACGTTGTCACGTAAAATCTTCGCCTGTAAAACCGACTTTACAGGCAACCATTTTTTTTAAAGCTATTGTGGATCTAAATATACTTTAAGTGTCCTCATCTTGTTATAGTACGGACATCGGATCTTGGTGAGTCTGAAGTAGGCTCTGCGAATTTTAGCGCTTGACAACTCGTATAAAAACAAAGTTTTTAAAAAAATTAATGCCGATAACAGTTTTTAACAACAATAACAACTGCAGATTGCATTTGTTATTTGCTAACTTCAGTGTCGCCAAGATCTGACGACTGTAGGTACTGTATTTTTATAAATATATTCAATCTGCCTAGTGGCTTAACATAAGGCAGATTTTACTTAAAAAAACATATATTTTACAGCTACTATAAAATCAAATTCTTTTCTATATATTCACAGTAGGTATATAAAAATATAATTGTGTAGCCAGTCCCTAAGATAATAAGGGTCTTATTATCTTAGGCACTCTTACAATGAAAACCGAAAATCGGCCACTGTGCATTCATGGTTGACCGCCATGATGGTTTAAGTTGTGTAACAAGGATTATAACCGATTTTCGAGCTTCAATCGAACGGGGGGTTGCGTGTTACCATAACAACTGTTTCAACTTATTTGCCGCGTACTATACAATAGACAATTATTATTTCATTAAGCCCCAAGATGACACTGGTGTCCGCAAACCTATTGTCTTTAAATTTTATCTGTAATTACGCTAGTCGAAAAGTTAAACTATTTAACATCAATAAATTAACGCAATACATGTACAATATTACTTAATTAGATTAAAACAGTTACAAATTGAACGTTTCGATCGATCTAAAATTTGCAATTTAAATTTACGAACCAGATAAACTTACACCGTACATTTATAAAAGCATTTGAGGTGCGTATAGTTATTGCTCCGGTCACGCACAAAACCTACAAATGAAAGGCTATTTATTACAATAGTTACGAACACAGGTTTCGAAATGAATTTAAACCAGTAAACAGATCGGGTATCTACTACATTCAATGTTACAATCTGTTTTCTGGTTGTGGGATTGTTTGAAGTGTGACGTGGCATGTAAGTTGAACCAAAATGTCGATCTTTGCGCGTTTTTAGGTCTCAAACGAAGTGCGAAGTCTCAATCAAAGCGCATAATTGGCGATCAATCGAAGTGCGGCACAGCAGGGTCTACGCGTCACCACAGTTGCAATGGCCATTTAAGTTCAACTTATTTGCCGTGTACACATAAGGACAAGAAGTATGTTTTAGTATCCTCACACAGAGGAATCTTGAAAAATCATCAACGAGGGTTTTGTTTATGGTAGGTAAAAATCATCACCGGTCGATGTGGCGACGTTTGGGGGAGGCCAATGTCCAGCAGTGGACGTCTTTTTGCTGATGATGATGATGAAAAATCATCCAATGACGAATCCCGCCCTTGTTCGGAGCGGGAGACCGAGTCAGACTCTTACTGACTAAACAACCTACCCCGTTCCTACGTCGCCAGGGCTAGAGCCTTCCTTTCAGACATAAACCCTTGGTTGTTGACTTCGACCTTTCTGTAGGGTCCTTACGGTTTGCTGACAACACTTTGAGGTAATTTTTCAAGATCCCGAATCGATGTCTGATGGTTTTTCATCTCTACAAAAAGAATCTGTTTGATTTCTTCAAAACATAGTGTTTTTGGTTTTACCAAACTTTGTGAGCTTCAACTTCAAGGCAGGTTGTGTCATTAAATAACACATTGTCTTCAAATTTCTTCTTCACAACTTCCAGTATTTGTGATTGTGGATCTAGAATATCTGGGATTAACAATCACAACTCTGTAGGTATATTATATATATAAATATTATATGTATGTTTATTTTATTCATATATATATTTTAACCCTGGAACTTATTAATATTTTCGTTAATTTGTATGCACCTGCCATGTTTTCTCTTCACCACCCTAGGTTGACTGGTAGAGAATGCCTAAGGCATTAAGTCCGCCTGTATACCTTTGTGTTGCATGAAGTTCTAATAAATAAATAAACTCTCTGAACTCTGAATAACTTCGCAATGTATGTACTATTGCTGATTGAATGATAACGGAATAGTATTGCATATCATCAACCTTGTTTTATTGCCACTGGCACTCAGAGGTAAAGGGCCGTAATCCACCACGCGGACCTAGTGCAGGTTGGTGAATGTCACATGTTCTCGAATTTTTGTTCTAGGACATGCCGGTTTCCTCACGATGTTTTCCTTCACCGTTTTGAGAGCAGTGGTTATAAAGTGATGCGCCTACAAATCGTAAGTCGGGACTACCAAGACTGACCTAACTATGGAATACTAATTCGTGGAAAAATAACTATATTCGTGTCCAGCTTTACGGAACGTGCTTAGATTCTCTAAAAGCGTTAGGTACCTAGGTAATCTAGATCCCCAAAGGTTACCTAGCTAGGCCTAGTACTTAACACCTATAGGTAGTACTAGTCCTACGCACCTGAGACCTTGCTAGACCCATTTCAATGACAAACGATCGCAATTACAACTGTTGACATAAACATGGCTAGATAAAATACTTGCATACCTATTAAATATCTATTATACCATTGTGCATATTCAGATAAATTAATTACTAAATCATACCTCTTGACGAAGCTGCATAGTTATTAAAAGAATTAACGATTTAGCCAGTTAGGCAGTGGCTTCTGTAGGGAGATCGGAACGTATCCTATGGGAACCTAATACACCGTTAAATCTTGATCGTTTTAATCCCTTGGAGGATCGATTCAGTACATGAAACACTATCGATTGGTAAAGTCAGAATTAAAAAACAAAGTACTTTTTTTTAAACTCGAATTAATTTACGCATGTTCTAAATTGATTTCTTTAAGTAAACGTCAGCTGGGCGAGTTCAATGACCTGTAGGTAGTTAGTACGCAACGACCGACAACTACCTACAAGGTCAATGACTCGTTTACTTAAAGAAATTAATTTCGTAAATGCGTATATCAATAAGAGATTTAGAAAAAAGTACTTTATTTTTTTATTTTATCTACACAAATCGATAGCGTTTCGTGTACTGGATCGACCCTCTTCGGGATTAAAACGACTAAAATTTAACGGTGTATACATGCAATAACAAACTATTATTTTTCGTCTCCTCCTAATCAAGAGTGAAACGGGTAGACGTGTCAAACTTTTACTGACTAAAACCACATCTGTTTCTACACTGACCATTTTCATCTTAGGATCTTTTCAGAGGTCGATCTATAGCATCAATAGGCTTCAGCCCTATAAGTTTCTACGAAATATAAACCATCCTGTGTCTCATTCCGATCATGGTCTGTGATTTTATTGATGGGCTACTATCACACTTGATGGAAATCGATGATGAGGATGACGATTGCTTAGAAGAAACCTACACTTTTGACTTAAAGACCTCGGTTTAAGTTTTTGTAAATTTCACTAACATTAGCCAATGCTTACATCACCATCAGCCATGTTGTTCCCACTGCTGGGCCACAGGCTTCTTCTCTACGAGAGGGAATATGCCGTAATCCACCACGCGGGCCCAGTGCGAGTTGGCAGATGACACGTCTTCGGATTGGTTCTAGGACATGCCGGTTTTCTCACGATACACAGCCACTGACACACACACACACACACGCACGCACGCACACACACAGACAAACATCCACAACACCACCATTGCATAAACAAACATTACAACTCGCACTTAATACACACGTGCGCACATTGCGTACGCTAAATATAGATTTAATTTAATATTAGTTATTAAACTACACAAATGTAATCAAGATATGGGAGAGCGGCCTCTCCTGGCACAGGTGTCTTAACACTTAAAAGGAGAGGTCAACCTCAATATTGTGAACCAAACTTGCAAATGAATAAAACATTTTTCATTTTTTTTTTTTTTTCATTTTTTTTTTCTCACGATGTTTTCCTTCACCGTTTTGAGATGCCAATGTTTTATTATATAAAATTATTTAAATTTAAAACTTTATGTAGTAATGAAACATTGTATACATAAATACGGACTTATTGCCTCCGGCGTTTTCTACCAGTCAATCTCAAGCCCTATCCTAGAAACAAAGTTCGAAGACGACCGAAAACACATTGGGAATGCGTGGATGTTACGACCTATTCCTTACCTAACACGGAGTTGTAGCCAAAGTTCCAGTAATCGAATCGAAACATTACAAGGCCGATCTTGTTATGTAGGCTATATATTTTCTTAAAGATATAGAGATGCCATAGAGTGACGTTTCATTTTCACACATGCCTCTTCCCGATATCCGGCCACCGTAGACACCGATATCCGGCCACCGTAGACACTGGCTTGCGGACGGTGAGCAATGGGTAGCTCGCCGTCCGGTCGTCTGGTAGCAGTCCAGACCGAGCCCAAGTCGTCGACGGCGCGCTCCGTTCCCGCGCGCCTCAAGGAGTTGTCAGCACACCGTAGGGACCCAACAGGGTCGAAGCCTCCCGGAGCTGAGGGTTGATGCGAAAGCGTTATACCGGGGCTCTGGGAATAAGGCAAGGAAGGCACGGGGTAGGTTCTTTAGTCAGTAAGAGTCTGACACTGTTTCCCGCTCCGCCCAAGAGTGGGATTCGTCATTCGATGATTTTTACCTACCATAAAAAAAAAAAACACATGCCTCTTCACTGAAGAGGTTGCAAGAATTTCTGTTGATCTTTCTTAGTTCCGGATTGCAATTGTGAGGTGAAAAATAGGTCTGCCACATACTAGGATTTACACTTGTATAGTGGGTGCGTTCAGAAACATTTAAACTAACACACAAGGTACCAAACCGAGCTAATTGAAGGTCATAAAAATATTTGTGTCTTGCGGGATTCAAACTCGCGGCACGCAGCACACTAGCTACATAAGGACTGTCGGATCTTGGCGAGTCTAAGTGGCTCTGTGAATGGGCTCTGTGAATGGGGATTTATATATCTGATTGCAATAATAGACTTTCAATAAATTAAAATAATTATGTATTCTTAGGCAATGTAAAAAATCAATAATTTTCACGCACACAAAAAAAAAACCATCAATGACATTTTTCAAGTCATTCGAAATTGGAACATTTTATCGACTGCCAGCACTTGAAAAGTCGTAAAAAAAATAAATGGTTTAAACATATAAATGCAATTTGCAGTTGTTATTGCTATTAAAAACTGTTGTTGGCTTTTATTTTTTTTAAACCTTTATTTTTGTACGAGTTTTCATGCGCTAAAATTCGCAGAGCCAACATCAGACTCGACGAGATCCAACGTCCGTACTGTAATCGCTTAACCACTGTGCCAATCCTACCGTCAATTAATGATTTACTATACATTTAATTAGTTTAAGCAATTATTAATCCAAAATTAGACCAATCTGCACCTATAATAATAACGTAAAGTTAAAGAATTTGTTTGTTTGTTCGAATGTGCTAATCTCCAAAACTACTACGCACGCTAAAATCTATGGGACTAGCCGCCCTAGCCAAGTTACGATCGTTTCATTAACGTCGAGCGCCTTCAATTTCTTTGTTCTGACCACGTGACTGAGCGTTGAGATGACGTCAAAATAGTCTTGTCTTATTTAGACACTTGTCTTGGAGCGCTGAGCCAAAAACGCGGACGAAACCGCGGCAAGTAGTTAGTGCTAAGATAACTAGATTGATCATTTATCTAACTACCAATTACAATAAATATTATCTAGTTGTCGTGTTTATGTACAGATTGAATGACATTTATTTCCGTTATAAGATTATAGGATCTATGTGTTAGCCTAGATTACATTTTGATTAATCATTTATTTATACTTAAGAGTGCAATAATATTACACTCAGTAAGGCCAAATGCTGCATTAGTTAAATTAAATCCTAGGTATAAATTACAGCCGAGCCTAGCTATTGTCTAGGAACATGAGAAAGTCCTATTGCCCAGACTACAAAGAACTAGTATTTGACATTGAGACGTTGTAATTTTAGAGTTCAGAAATGAGTGTGGTGACTCATGTCTGGTCTTCGTGACGGCCTGTTCCTGAAGAGGACTGAGTCCAGTGGAGTAGCTAGTCTCACAGGGGCCCTGTATAAATAAAAAGAATGGTGCTATTTTACAAATGCTTGGTTAAATGCGGGCTTGCGGACGGCGAGCAATGTGTAGCCCACCGTTCGGTCGTCTGGTAACAGTCCGGATCGAGCCCAAGTCGTCGAGGGTGCGCACTGTTCCCGCGCGGCTCAAGGAGTTGCTGTAGCGCAGGGGCCCCATCATTAATACTGCAGATTCGGCGGTGACTACGCCCCTGTCTGAGTCCCAGTAGGAACCTTACAAAGCCGATTATACTAGAAGTATGACATGCTAGTGTACTGGTAGCTTCTGCCAGTAGCTTCTACCACCTGAAAGTAGAAAATTATAGCAAGAGAACGAACTCCCTTCGAGGCTTACAATGGGCCTCATAAGAAGACTCAAAATCACTCAAAGGGCAATAGAAACGGCTAGTCTCGGAAACCTGTGGTCATAGAACACAAAAGGCAACTAAAGAGGGAGGGAGGGAGAAGTAATTAGACCATTTTCCAATAAAAAAAAAACCACAAATGATCACACATCTCAATATGCAAGTAATTAATTAACGGACGTTCTCCACGTTTTTCTCATAGACAATCTATGGAAATCGTAAGTTCCAAGAATAGACCACAGAGGAAATTAATTACTTTTGAAGATTATTCATGACGTTTGTATCCAATTGATCCTAATGAATGACGTATATAATACCCATGACGTGTAGATAATTTGCGTTGTAGAAAAAATCATCAGATATCCAGGCTTAAGGTGGGCCTTTCCGACTCGCCAATCCTCTACGTCGAAGATGGTTTAAAAGCTTGTTGCTTCATTTAAAGCAATCCAATGTGAAGTTTGACTATGTAAAACTCTGTTAGCAAAATTCGAGTAAATCGTAGAATTACTGAATATTCTACGATTTACTCGAATGTTTCACAAAACTTGTTCCAGGAAATACGTGTTTTGTTAAACCTTTAAGGATTCAAAAAAAAAATACAAAATTTAGAATCTCGATTAAATAAATGCGCTAGGCTTCTATAGAAATACTTTTTTATATTTTTAATATAGGAGTACATTATCGAGAGTCAAAGTTCACGTAAAATAGCAGATATTCAGAGGTCTTTACTGGATTATTCTTACACAAATTTATGTTTTGATTTCTATAGATGCCTAGATATCTGTATATCCAAAATATCTGAAGAGAAGACGTGTAATAACATCATAATCACATGAGAGCGGTTGTATGAAAATATACGTCGGGTTGGCCGCTCTTAATTTGCGTTCTAGAAAAGTCATTAGATATCCAGGCTTAATGAATGTGAAGACAACAAATTAGTTAAGGGTTTTTGGAAGCTCCAACTCGTTGTACAGTCATGGTAAGTTGATGTAAATATTTTCGTTACATCAATTACATTAAATTGGTTTCACTGCTTCTGTTTACTACGCATCATTATTCATCATCATTTCAGCCGAATCATTTAATTGATATAAACTAGTGCATGACTGCAATCCCACCTGATGGTAAGCAGTGATACAATCGCCCACTTTTAGACATAAGCCTCTCCAAGAGTCGCCATAATTAACAATCGTGTACGTCATGTATCCGTCGGATTCCCGCAACCTTCACCAGGTTGTATCGAGTCGGAAAGTCCACTCGTATGCAGACTCAACGTAGCACAGGATCACGTTGGGGTCACCAGTTTGGAGGTATGTGGAACAGAGAGTAAAGTCCCACATGCCTTCGTTGGAAAGGGTCTTTCCTTTCCCTCGACCAAACGTAACACCTGTCTATTATCATCAGCTGTCTATTGTCTAGGAGTCTCAAGGAGTTGTCAGCAACTGTCCGGCCCGGCAGGGTTGAAGCCTTCTGGGGCCAAGGATTGATGCGAAAGCGGAACACCGGGGCCCTGGAACTAAGGCAGGAAGGAAAGGTGGGTCGTTTAGTCAGTAGAAGTCTGACACAGTCTCTCGCTCCGCCCAAGAGCGGGATTCGTCATTTGATGATTTTTCCCACCATAAAAAAAACCTTGTAAACTTGTAACGCTGCGTTTTTCAGTACGCAAACGTTACTTTAGAACCTTTCGTTTCCCGTGAGCACCTGTTCTGCGAGCAATGGGCCTTGCCTTTTGCCACTTAAGTTTGGCTATTCTTCGGGCTATGTCAGTAGTCCTGGTTATATTTTGGTTTCAATTCCTGATTCCTTCATGCATGGAAACTCCAAGCAGAGTCCTCTCCATTGTCCATATACCATACGTGACGTTAGATTCCACTTGATGGAATGACGTGATGGCCTATATATTACCCATGACGTGTAGGTAATTTGCGTTCTAGAAATGTCATTAGATACCCAGGCTTAATGAATTTGAAGACAACAAATAAATTAAAGTTTTCGTCGGAAATGGCGTCTTATTGCATAGTCATGTAAACCATGACTATATAGGTGATGTAAATATTTTTGTTACATTAATTACTTCATATTGGTATGTTTACTGCTAGTTACTTAATGCTTGCTATTTCATAATTTTCATTAATTTTAATTTACTATGGTTTGAAAATATCAATAATATTAACGCAATCTGGTCTTACGGGTCTTACCTACATAAACTGATTGTATTCGTTAGTAATTGACTCATTTTTTGAGACATTTTTTTCTAGTAGGTATTTTTTTTATTGGCTCGCGCTTCGCCACTATCTCAATGAATCGTAAGCGATGATTTGGTCGAGGGTATTATTTTTAAGATGGGAAATAATCCAATGATTTCTTGCGCTCTAAAGCGAAGCGGGAAGTCGTGTCAGAGTTTTACTGACTAAACCCACACATGTTCCTTCGTCGCCGCGCATTCTAAGATCCTGGGATTTCCCACCCTTGACCTCAGTAGCCTTCGGTCCTTGCTGGGGTAGACGACTTGCACTCGGCATGAGGTGGTCGGTGGAGCACGCTTGCTTAGAAGTAACCTGTTAACTTAAATACCTCGGTCATTATTGCCACGAAAAATTAGCAAGATTTTAAGTTCAGTTGTTCCCGATTTTTACTGGTAGTTACGAATAAAAAGCAAATGATACTGCAAGCTGTTCAAGGCAGCAATCAACACCAATATCCGGACACGCCTTCACAGATGAGATTGAGTTTATTTTTTTCAAGCTAATTAAATCACATAAAGCTAGCCTGCTAACCAGTTATCTGCATTTTATCTCTCTACCATCTAAACGGTTATCAGCAATTAAGAAGTCGAATTAAACTCCTGCCGGAAACAAAAGCGTGCTGCGTGTGACAAGGTCAAAGTCAGTAGAAATGCCACCAAGTCATAAGTTGACACTCTGAAATTGGCAGCCGAGTGATAAGAGTTCTAGTATTTATTTGTTTAATCAATTATTTGTTTGTTTAATTCGGAAAGTTTACAATATTCATGAGTTCCTTCTAGGGTTACCAATTTTATTACACTCATTAGTATTTTTATGAATATATTTTACAAGCTTTAAATAAATCGATAAATCTCTTGACTAACACACTAATATTACAAAGGCAAAATTTGTATTTGTCAGTTCTTCACGCTCGAATTACTGAAAAAATTTCGATGCGAAACCACTTGACGAACAGGCCATACAAATATATACAACAACTAGCCTTCTGCCAACGGCTTCGCCCGTGTGTAAGTAGGGTTCTTCATACAAATTTTAGACCCCCATTACATCCCGTTAGGAGCTGAATTTTGAAAAACCCGTTCTTAGTGTTCGCTTATGTCATAAAAGGAAGCGTTGTGCAAAAAAACCCGCTCCTAGGCCCAGTAATTTTGATGTGCATTAATGTGTCAGTCTGTCAATTTCTCCTTATATATATAGATATAATACAATACAGTTGGTGACCCTAATACCGTCTGATTACGAGATGACAATGATAACCGCTATCAATTATCATAGGCCGAGGTCACACTCGTTACTGACTGCTGTCTTTGACACCTGAGGTGTGTCTTAAAGTACTAACAAACGTTGTTCGTGTTGTTGTTTGTAAGTTACTAAGCGTGACATAGTGTTAGCGAACATTTATCGACCTAATATAAGACCGGAAGTACAGGCTATGTTGTGAATAGTCTTAAACTCTTGAGCCCCGAACGAACGCATTCGCACATAACATGCATTTCCCGGAGCTGAGGGTTGATGCGAAAGCGTTACACCGGGGCTCTGGGAATAAGGCAAGGAAGGTACAGGGTAGGTTCTTGGTCAGTAAGAGTCTGACACTGTTTCCCGCTCCGCCCAAGAGTGGGATCCGTCATTCGATGATTTTTACCTACCATAAAAAAAAAACATAACATGCATTCGCACACCTACTGTCTTTCTATTATGTCTCTAATTACGGTACTGGAAAGCATTCATCATCATTATCATCAGCCTTTTTAATGTTCCCACTGCTGGGACACAGGCCTCCTCTCTAGGAGAGGGAATGGGCCATAATCCACCACGCGGGCCCAGTGCGGGTTGGTGGATGTCACATGTCTTCGAATTATTATTTATGGATGGATGCATTAGTTTATATCAAATAAAAAAAAAGTAAATAAAAAAATCGGTACATTTATATAACGGTGTATTTATATTCAGTATATCGTATTCTAACACATTATAATAAAAAAAAAAACTATATATATCATCATCATCATTATCAACCTTTTTAATGTTCCCACTGCTGTGACACAGGCCTCCTCTCTAGGAGAGGGAATGGGCCATAATCCACCACGCAGGCCCAGTGCGGGTTGAATACATAAATACTATAATATATGGGTGAATGTCGTGGTCTCATATTAAAAACGCCGACGAGCTCATTCGTCAGTGTTGCATGAACACGATATAACGAGGCGGCCTCATCTCCCTGCCGCATATTCATTAACCCGAGAAAATATACACCCCGTAACATAATATGAGCAAGGTTCCGTATCAAAGATAAAGGTATTTTTTTTCGACCCGAGTGGGAATTCTTTCATGGACGGCCAGGCTGTCTCACAAACGAGCCAGTCTGGGCAGTGTCAGACTCCTACTGACTAAAAACCGCACTCATATCTCACATTTAATCCACAGACATTACGTCCGTACCTTTGTTTGATATTTGTACCTCGTTTGCTTCCCCATGCTTTAGGTGAATGCATCCAGGGTAGTTTACCAAATTAAAATTTTCTTAGATTTAATCTCACGGAATGACGCACAAAAAACAATCACTTGCGTCTGAGTAAAGCTTGAAAGTTTTTCAGAGAACGGCACAAACTGACACACAACACACTAATATTGTAAAGACGAATGTCGTCGTCAACGGCGCACACTGTTCCCGCGCACCTCAAGGAGTTGTGAGCAAACCGTAGGGACCCTCTAGAAGGGTCGAAGTCAACTGAGGCTATGGGTTCACGTCTGAAAGGAAGACTCTGGTCCCGGTATATATGGTAACGTAGGAATGGGCTAGGTTGTTTAGTCAGTAAGAGTCTGACACCGGTTCCGGCTCCGCTCATGGGCGGGATTCGTTATCGGGTGATTTTTACCTACCATAAAAAAAAAATGAAAGTTATGCGTGTGTTTGTATGTTTGTTATTTCTCCACGCTTATTGGCAGAATGGCAGAACGGACTTGTATGAAATTTGGCATTTGCGTTCGACTGTTTGCGATCTTTTCGTCCGATTATAATATAGGTGTTTTCAAAGCTAGAATCAATAGGCTCCTAATAAACTAGTGCGCCTCACCATGAACGATTGCATCACTGCTTATCATCAAGTGGGATCACAGTCAAGCACTAGTTTATAGCAATAAAAAAGAAATTCATACTCCTAACTCCAAATCATAACTAAATCCCAAAACGAATTGAAACTTTAGCCTTTGGAGTTCTTCAAGCTCTACATTCTAGTAGCAATAACTTGAAACTAACCTGAAGTTTATAATGAAAACCGCAAATAAACAGATATGAACAAACTACCCCGGGGATCGTGGGGAACTCTAGCGCTATGCAAGCGGCACAGGGGGATGTTTTCCCTGCGCTCAGTGATGCAAGCTACGTGAAACACGGAATGTAAATGAGAAGCTAGGAGCTATGAAGACAATTTGACTATACATTTTTTTTTTATTTATTTATTTATTCTTCATGCAACACTTGAAGAGAAGAAAGAGGTTTGGAAAAGAAGGGTTGGCCCCAGTGCGAAAAGCAAAGAAGGAACAGGGTGGGTTTTTAGTCAGTAAGAGTCTGACACTGTTTCCTACTCCGCCTTAGAGCGTGATTCGTCTTTGGTAATGATTTTTACCCACTGTAAAAAAAGTACAAAGGGAGATTTAATGCCTTAGGCATTCTCTACCAGTCAACCTAGGGTGGTGAAGAGACACTATGGTACTTAGGTGCATAAAGTAGAAAATGTTGTTTAGAAAACAAGAATACAAAAGTATACATATTTTATTTATTTAGCCACTCCCATTGAGGAGTTGTCTCTACTGGGAGGCATACACTGTCAGACATAACGCACACAGCAATTTTACTTAGTCAACGACTGATAGCAATTATTCAAGGAGAAAAAAATAGAAAACTATTCATCTGGTGGAAAGATTAAAAACCGATCCAGATCAGAGGAAAGGATAGTCAGATTATTTAATTTAGACCATAATACCGTACACCTAACAAAAATGATAGTGGGGTTAAATTATCGACTACCACTAATAAATTAAAAATAAAACTTAATATACCGACCATCCAACTTTTTTTCATAGGTTTGCGTATATAACCTATAGGTGAAATAGTTTTCACCTGCTGTTTTGTGCGCACACACACAAAAGCTGAAGTAAAAAAAAAAGATGTAGCCGGGGATGGAGCACGCTGATCTAGAAGTAATGTTTTCACTCTTGATTAAACCCCTAACTTGTAGCTATCAGAAAACAGATCCCAGCAAGGAATTCACAAATCCTTAACTGCTGTAGGCACAGTGAATGTCTTCCTAATAAGTTTTAAACGTGACAAAAAAATCTAATCTAATCATAAACACGTGGGCCCTGTTTAAACATACTTAGAGAACATAAAAGACTTGGAAGTAACTAGAAAAGTCGGTCACAAACAAGTTCTTAACAGATAAAAACCTTGTGAGATTATAAATAACAATGAAAATAATGAGACATGATAGATTTCCTATTAACTCAGTACCACGGAAGTTCATTATGACATACACTGAATGAATACAGGTGGAAACAGGTATGGCCTATAATAAATGAGACGATAATAAAGACAAATGAATGCAGCTATCTCTATATGGCTCCTGTCTGCATAACTGTGAGAGATTAGAAGAGGCATAAATCTTAAATTGACGGTTAAGTCCTTCCGTCTTCCGGAACTAGGTATCTACAATGCACGACATGTCACCAAGGCGTTCTAAGAGCTAAGGCGTATAGAAAAAAAAATAGATTTTTGTTGCGATGAAAGATTATTCTGGAAACTAGGTTGACTGTCTAATCACCCAGAATGTTAATCAAGTAATATTGTTTAGTAGGCGGTCTTTAGATGCGGGACAAAAATTCCTACTACATGATCAGATGCAGTATGCGAGTAGGATAAACTTGACTACGCATTTTTTTACTCTCAATCAATCAATACAGATGATGCTTTTACAGGACCAGGTCCTCCACATACCGAGGTCTATAGCTAGTCTATCGATGCTTGATGTTTCCTTTTGAAAATGGAACATCATGCTCAAACACTGTGTGTATCATCCTTTAGTTAACTAGCTCATCATCATCATTATCAGCCTTATTAATGTTCCCACTGCTGAGACACAGGCCTCCTCTCTAGGAGAGGCACTAGCTCAAGTACAGGACAAACCTAAAACGGCAAATTTACCTACCGGCTACCACGCACTACACATGCGAACTATGAAGAGGACCTCACTGTAACTGTTGAAAAGGTCAAAAGTGATGAACAGCATGGTATCGAGTCAATGAAACTCGAGAACAAAAAGCAGTAGTGGCCTAGCGGTTAAGTCTTACAAATTGTAGGAAGTAAAACTAAACTTAAGCAAGCACTTTACCCATGTCTCCATTTATTATACCATTGCTCTGAAGGAAAATCATCATCACAATGTTTGTGCCAAACCGATATACCTAATATCGGTTTGGCACAAACATTTGAAGAAAAAAAACATTATATAGGTAAGGATGGGAAGTGGTTTTATCTGGAGATTTGAAATTTGTTTTAACGGAACCAAAATTTTAACCGGAACCGAAATCGAAATCGGAACCGGAGGTGAACCATGGAATGGTGGGGACAAATGAGAACGTTAGGCCGGGTCAGATACACACAAATAAAAAAAAAACGCGTGAGCCGGTATAACCTCTGCTTCAAATCAATCGGAACTGAAATCGAAGGTGTGAAATCAACCGAGAATTTCGGTATATCGGAATCGAAGCCGGAATTCCGCAAAATCTCGGCCTGCTTTATTAAAATTGGAAGACTTAATCTATCTATTCTCTTTGGGCCCACATGGTAAAGATTCTGCTCTTACAGAATAAGGGTCTAAATCTCACTAGTGGTAAATGTGATAAGGGTTGCTTTAGCTTATTTTCTTGCTCCATATATCTTCGTACTTCAATAACACGGGGTGGGAATGAGGTGAAAGGGGAGGTCGGGCGCGCCTTCAAAGTGATGAAAGAGCTTTCAGATGGAAACATGCACGTTGCACAAACAAAACAGACAGAACCTAGTAATCAACGGATGCTGGTAGTTTATGAAAGAGAAATAAATTGCTTTTCTGTGGTTCATGAACAATTACATGAGAGAATATCAAATATTTAAAACGATTGTGGTCTAGGTATTGATTTACGTATTAGTGGCGTAGTATCAATGTCACATAAAATTATATCTATGGGTACAATGGCGGTCTTATCGCTAACAGCGATGTGAAGTATAAGAACTTATACTAATAAAAGGGCGTAGTCTGCAGTGCTCTAGCAGAACGAATTTAGTAAAAATGAACATAATACATAGATAATACATAAGCATAAAAATATATTCAGCTCGTATAATATATATGTTAGTGTTGGGAAGAAATGAAATATAGGTATTGCTGTTGTTATAGACGTTTGGCATACCAATGATAAAACCACCTTTTCTTTAGTTTTTGGAGGAACCTTCCACCACCTTTGTGCTTTTAGTGAAATGTCGTAGTAGTAGTATGGGGTTTATACTTTATTGAAACTGCCTTGATGATTACCATCAACATGAATGGGTATATTTGATGTGATTGTTAAAAAAATCACCCTGGAACCACCTTTGCAATGCCTACCAGATCGAATCTCTATTCAGATGGTAGCATGTGGTCACTGTACCTTGGTCTTTCTTACAATCTGGGTGCACAAAGTCCTGACCCCGGGGTCACAAAGTTTTAGGCATCGACGTGGTTTTATCCTGGACGTATCTTTCTTTGACAGAGACCTTTCAAGTTTTTGGATATTCCAAAAGCAGGAACTGTGCAGAAGCAAGGTTGCCACTGCTATGGCCTCTATTTACCGAGGACTACCTTAATTCTATTCAGGTGACTCTGACCTGATTAGGCTTGCATACGACTTGCTTGTTTACAGATGCGCTTTTCTATTTACAGCCAAGCTTCAAGATACCTACGCCATCCAGTTACTCTTGGTGGAGAATGGGAATAATAGCAATGGTGTTATTGGTGCAAGTCCAGTATAACTCAGTCAGGCTACCATCAGCCTTGCAGCGAAGCTGTAGTATACTACTACTACTACTGTAGTAGTATACTACTACTACTACTACTGTAGTAGTATACTACAGCTACTACTACTGTAGTAGTATACTACAGCTATGCTACGTATAGTGATTACTTAGATTATCTAACTGTGAAACCACCAGAAAACTATCTTGAACGCTTGAAGATTAAACATTTAACGAGACAATATAACAATGGTTCGACTGTAGTTCACTGACGTAAACTAAAACGCCTATCAACTAATGCGTAAATAAGTTATATTCAAAACAAAAGTGTTAATAATTATTTAACAAAACCATAGTTCAATGACTGACAAACTAATCTTTGCCTATTTAATATTTGACGCGTACGTACAATGCGTATGCTTCTTTATTATTATTATCAAGCTCATTTTAACTACTTCAAAAATAATTACTTTTACTTTTGATCTACTATTATTATTGTAGAAACTACGCTGCGTACACATTTGATCCAATCCACCAAGCCTACGATTGAATGACGATTGAAATAGCTGTATACACTTCAACGACCCTTCAATCGAACGAGTTCAAAATCGGTGTCGTTCAAACTCGATTGAGGGATGTGAATACGAAAATGTCATAACGACAAATTCGATTTTATTTCGCTACGGTTTTAATTACGTAAATCGGGCTACATACATTTTATATAGAAACTAGACTGGTATGACGTCGCATGGCGTGGATCAATAGTTTGTTGTTTCAAGGAGTTGTCAGGAAATGAAGAGGCCCAACTACAAGGCCGAAGCCAGGGCCCCGGTTCGACTTCTTAAAAGAAGCTGAGACCCTGGTATGAAGGCTAAGAAGGAATGGGGTGGGTCGTTTAGTCAGCAAGAGTCTGACACTGTTTCCCACTCCGCCGAAGGGTGGGATTCATCATTAGATGATTTTTCTTAATATAAAAAACCCCTTAGGGTTGGAGTTTCGTAAAATCCGTTCTTAACAGATGTCTACACCCTACAAGGAACCTACCTGTTGCATTTTAAGTTTGTAGGTGTTATATTTTCTGAGATTTTGTGATTAATCAGTAAGCAGCTTTAATAATAGGTATACAGATTTCTCAAATTTTCTAATCTTGCATAAAAAATAATAATGCGTCGTTGTTCTACGTACAAAAGCGTGTTACACGTGTGCGTCGGTTTAATGAAGAACTAGCTAATAAGATGTTTTTGTTGGTCTGTACTAGTGAAGTGACCAATTGATTTGCTCCATTAAAAGAATCAGTCATCTGATTTGTGACTTAACAAAAATTATAATTGAGTACGATACGCACTGTGGCGGATTCTAGTCGGTTCTATCTCAAATAGTGCGGTATGTTTCCATGCCGTTGTTTGATTTCCTTCTCAATTAAAACTGGTCGAAAAGATCTTTCTACACTTGAGTAATTTATCGACTCATTATAATTAAGTCAAATCCAATAACTTGATTTGTTCTACTACGCATTCTTTTATTTCTTCGTTGTCCTTTTCTTTTTAGGGATACGTACCTTAAAAGGAAAACAAGGAATCTTTATCTCACTTTGTTGTCCGTCTGGCAAGATCCTTTATCATGGAAACGTGTAATGGTACCGAGTTGAAATTAAAACCATATACTCAAGTCTATGTTCCCTTGAATTTGTGAAAAAATCAAACTTGTAAGTTAACGAAAAAGAAAGATACCGTTTATGTCGAAAAAAAATATATTAACACTCTCAAGGGAATCAAAATTCATAAGGTAGGTACTTGCGGTGGACATGGAATCTTGAAGTTTTGCATGAAGCCAGGGGTTTATAGCCCAAGTAGGTACCTATAGGAATAAGTCTGAAAACTGTAAATTTTTTATTACGTCACCAAAAAAACTATTTTCGATTTAGAAAAATCATCAAGACTCGATTTGGGAATTGAACTATTTACATATGTTACTTTGCATGGAACCGTCAGTGTACGAGGCAGACTCGCACATGTCCAGTTCTTAAAAACAGGAAATGATAAAATAACTCCTGGAGCGAGGGGGTGTGTCAGAGTTTTATGTTGGGTTTTGGATTCAATTTGTTTTTTTTTTTTCATTTTTTGGCCCTCCTGGGCCTCTACGGTTGCTAACAACTCCTTGAGGCACGTGGAAACAGAACGCACCGTTAAATGGCCCCAATAGACTTCGGTCCTGCTGGTCCCCTACGGTTTTGCTGAAATCTCTTTGAGGCAATCTTTACACTTCCAATTCATCATCCTTTGATATTGCAATCCTGACAACCTCAGGAAGTACCGAACAGATATGACACACGGTATTATAATTTAGCAATTATCTGGCTACTTTACTTCTGTTTTTTTGTGCAGTTCTATAATTACACTATATAAATAGCTACAAAGCCGTCAGTTTTTTTATTATTTTATAGTACCTTGTAAGAATTAAGACCTAAGGAAAATTTGTGTATATGCGGTGCACCGCAGCACGGACGGGTATTTGAACAATCTGGGCGGTCAAAATTCAAAATAACAAAATGCGAGCTTGTCAACAAAAAACGACTATCTGAGCTAAGGACAGATAAGAGAACAATACCGAACCCCTCCCGCCCCTCGCCGATGCACGTACGCTTCAACACATCAGTTGAAAGTTGACCGTCTCACTTGTGATACGTTTATTTTTTTCGGCGTTCTGTGGAAACAAACACTTTCAATAGTGATTATTTTTGTTTTTCATCGGTTACAATACAAAACAGTGATGGATTCGAGTACAACAGGTAATTATCTAGTAAATTATACATAATTTTTTAAGTTACTATTATAATTAAATATTTTATAGAGCTCTGAAAACTCGTAGATTGTTGTTTGTTTTTTTTTATATTAATTTGTATTCAATAGTGGATTTGTTACATTTTCAAGATAGATCAAGACATGTTTTTCTGTAAAATCTAAAGTTTAGCGTTATGTGTAGTGTTCAATAAGAACCACGGTCGCGGAAAGCCGCGGATAGATATTTGGTGCCCTTTTGAACATAACCGTATTAATTCATTTTATTTTCGTTATTTGTTTTAAAGAAAATTATCTTTGTTTTAGATTCCCCAAGTACATCGGGAGTAAGAATTGTAACCCGTAAATACCTTTTTGATCGTTTGCAAAGCTTTCAATTGCCTAATATTGAAGAAAAACTCGTTTCTTTGAATAAGGAACTACTGTCCCGCGAAGAGTACTCAGAAGATCAGATCAAGTCCCTGAAACAAACCTTTGCTCATTTCAAAAGCCAATTAAAACAAAGATGGTTAAAAGCTTCTAAGAAGGAAGACATATTTCGCAAATATAATGACTCTTGGCTCGAAGGAACTATTGAGATTCCAGTAGTTTCACAAAGTCATGCCGGTCGCCCACAGAAGTCCTTTTCTGATTCAAGCGAAAGAACAAAACGAAGAAAAACTGAAGAAATTCGTTCTAAAGTGAAAGAAGACGTACTCGTGCATGCAGCTCAGACTGAGTTGCAAAAAAGCGGTAAAAGGACCGCCTCTTATGTACTAAAGGAGATCACCAAAAGTCCCACACGTGCTGGAAAATATAAAAGAGCCTTTACGGAAGCGAATAAAGAAAAATCTCGCCTTAAACCATTGGAGGCGTTGGCAATGTTTGTAGAAGCCGGTCTAACTCGTCGACAGTACGAGATAATTAGAAACACCAACAAGAAATTCTTCCCTTGTTATAGCATATTACAACAAGCGAAACAAGAGTGCTACCCACCTGAAGAGTCGTGCAAAATCACAAGCACAAGTGCCGAGAGCGACTTACAAAGTTTGGTTGATTTAACCGTTAAGCGCTTGTCAACTCATCTTGAAGAGGTTCTGATGTCTTTAAAGGAAATAGAACGAAAAAGCCTAAAAATAATTTGTAAATGGGGCTGTGATGGATCGCAACAATCCAAGTACAAGCAAAAATTTGATAACGATGCTGATTCAGATGCTAACGTCTTTCAGAGTTGTTTTGTACCCATCCGATTAGTTTGTGGTCGAGACGGAAATAAAGTTGTATGGGAAAATCCAACACCCTCCTCTCCACGCTACTGCCGGCCAATTAGATTCCGGTTTATAAAAGAAAGCACAGATGTCACTAAAGAAGAAATCTCCTACGTCAAAAACTCTGTTGAATCTCTTACCGCAACAGAAGTGGATTTGAATGGCAATAAGTTTTCAATAAGCCATGTATTTAAAATGACTATGGTAGACGGGAAAGTCTGCAACGCTGCTACTGACACGAAATCGACAAGCAGTTGTTATATTTGCGGAGCTACTTCAAAGGATTTTAATAAAATTAGTGTCACAAAACAGATACATCCTGAGGCAATCGAGTTTGGGCTTTCGGTTCTGCACGCAAGAATTCGTATTTTCGAAAGCATTCTTCACTTATCTTACAAATTGCCTGTACAAAAGTACAAAAAGCGAAAAACTGACGAAGAAAAGAACCTTGAAGACCAGAGAAAACGTGAAATTCAGGAGAAATTTCGTGCAGAAACTGGATTACTCGTAGATATGCCAAAGGCAAATTTCGGCAACACAAATGACGGGAACACGAGCAGAAGATTTTTCGAAGACACGAAATTGGCTTCTGATATAACAGGTATCAACCACGACTTAATTTATCGATTGAAAGTTATATTACAAGTGATTTCCAGTGGACACCAAATTGATCCAGAAAAGTACAATGATTATGCACTTGACACGGCACGATTATATGTAGAACTATACCCGTGGCATCCAATGACTCCAACACTGCATAAAATCTTAATCCATGGTGCAGTAGTTATTCGCAATGCATTGTTGCCTATAGGGCAGCTTTCTGAAGAAGCACAGGAAGCACGTAACAAGCATTTTCGAACTTATCGGCAAGATTTCGCCCGAAAATTTACTAGAGAAAATTGTAATAGGGACATTTTGAACAGTCTTCTCCTGAGCTCAGACCCGTTGATAAGTGGTATGAGAACCGTCAAGAAGAGAAAGTTGGATTCCTTTCTACCAGAGGCAGTTACTCTCTTTGTACCGGCAAACCCAAGCGATTCGGTTGATCAACTGTTAGAGAGTGATGATCAACATTAATTGTGTGATAACTAGTGATTTTAAGGTTTGAGTGGATTAGAAATCCTTGTATTTTCATACTTTTTACATATTTTTAATAAATAAGGCTTTGTTTAATGTTAAAACACTTGTTATATTTACTGAACACCATTTTAAACACATATATACTTAGTAAAAAAAAATTTTGGCCGACCAAATCGTTCAAATACCCCTATGTGCGCAGTTTGCTGTAGTACTAGGTAATCAAAAGCCACGAACAATAAAAAACTAAGCATAGGTAATGAGTAGTTCTGGGTTATTAAAAATCAGTCACACCATAGAATTTTATTTAAAAAAAGGGTTGAATTTAGAAAATCTGCTGGTCATTTCATTTATGTTCGATTAACTGGTCAAAATGTACTGAACTTTCTAATTTTACGAAAAAAAAAATTACATAGATTCTTTACATAAAAATACTCGACAGGTGTTTTGGGTTTACCATATACTTTATTACTATAAATAACGTAAGATAGGTAAATATATATACGAAAATATAGGCATTGCGAATAAACCCATAGCGAGACCGAAAATTGTACCTACACATAGATTTAGAATGGTTTATCCTGTCCATACTATGAGGTATACAATATAAATAAATATACCTAAATATAAATAATATATCATTTTTATTATATATATAAATAAACCCATAGATTTGCATTAATTTTAGTTCCTTTGTCTGCCGACAAGGAAGTAGATAGGGTTTACCAGAAATTACTTAATCCGCCCATTTATTTAACTTTTTATAGTTACTGCGGTTAAGGGTTTTAACAATGGACTATATTTAGTTTAGCATATTGTATAGTGGTGTAGTTTAAATATATATATAAACAAGGTGTTATCAGCTTTTCGCTCACAAACAAATATGTGTCCTTCATCCTTTTCTAGATAATGGGCTACCAGTTTTTACCCGACTGCCAAAGAAGGAGGGTAATGTTTTTCGAGTGTATGTAAGTATGTATGTATGTCTGTTCCTTTGTGACCTCCTGTAGCCTAAACGGCTTGATGGATTTTGATGTATGAGGTATCGTTAGATTTGTCTTGATTACGGGAGTGTCATAGGATACATTTTATCCTAAAAGTCCCACGGGATAAAGACATAATAATATTTTTTCTAAATTTCCCTTTAAAAAAATATGTACTCGTAATCTAAAGCCAAATGTCGTCGAAATAATTTAAAATGGTACTTACATATACATAGTCTTCTACATCTACAACATTTTCGTTAAATAAAAACAGCTAAAAAGTTATAAATAAAAAAAATATTATTAAAAAAACAAAATACCCGACTGCACACTAAAAAAAGAGTAAAACAAGCCCCACAATACAAATTTACTGAATATAATTTATAAATGTTGATGGAAAGCATCGCAGGCGGGGACCAACAGAGGCTTATTTATAGTCATTTCTGTTGTGCACCATTTAGCAGAATTTTCGTTGGTGGCGGTCAAGGTGGTCCCCGCCTGCGATGCTTTCCATCAACATTTATAAATTATATTCAGTAAATTTGTATTGTGGGGCTTGTTTTACTCTTTTTTTAGTGTGCAGTCGGGTATTTTGTTTTTTTAATAATAATTTTTTTATTTATAACTTTTTAGCTGTTTTTAAAGGGAAATTTAGAAAAAATATTATTATGTCTTTATCCCGTGGGACTTTTAGGATAAAATGTATCCTATGACACTCCCGTAATCAAGACAAATCTAACGATACCTCATACATCAAAATCCATCAAGCCGTTTAGGCTACAGGAGGTCACAAAGGAACAGACATACATACATACTTACATACACTCGAAAAACATTACCCTCCTTCTTTGGCAGTCGAGTAAAAAAAATTATTATTAAAAAAACAAAATACCCGATTCTTTACATAAAAATACTAAACATAACTTTACATAAAAATACTAGACACGTGTTTTAGGTTTAACATATACTTTATTACTATAAATAACGTAAGATAGGTAAATATATATACGAAAATATAGGCATTGCGAATAAACCCATAGCGAGACCGAAAATTGTACTCATAGATTTAGAATGGTTTATCCTGTCCATACTATGAGGTGTACAATATAAATAAATATACCTAAATATAAATAATATATCATTTTTATTATATATATAAATAAACCCATAGATTTGCATTAATTTTAGTTCCTTTGTCTGCCGACAAGGAAGTAGATAGGGTTTACCAGAAATTACTTAATCCGCCCATTTATTTAACTTTTTATAGTTACTGCGGTTAAGGGTTTTAACAATTGACTATATTTAGTTTAGCATATTGTATAGGAGTGTAGTTTAAATATATATTTAAACAAGGTTTTATCAGCTTTTCGCTCACAAACAAATATATGTCTTTCATCCTTTTCTAGGTAATGGGCTACCAGTTTTAAAACTTTACTATACTTACATACGTAGATATGATTGGGTCCTTGGCAAAGTTTATTTCTAACCTAAAGCCTACTCTACACTACTCGCGAAGTTGGGCAGAGTTGAACGAATACGTTAGTGTAGAAGGGTACTTCGCTTCGCTTCGTGTAACCTCGCCTTGCTTCGGGCGACTTCCAGTCGTTGGCGATTTTTGCGCCCCAGTCAAAGGGCTAAAATATTATAAGAAGTTTACTTTTTTATTATTTTATATGTAAATGTTCGCGTATGTCACTATCTCTCCTAATGGAAGGTTTATTGCTGATTATTTCTAACTTTAACACAGATGAACCCGTTGACACAAGATACAGGATACTTTGAGTTACAGAATCCCGAGTTTCCCTTTCAGATGTCAACCTCCTTGCCCCATGACTGCTGTCCTACGATTTTGCTGACAACTCCTTCAGGGGCGCAGTATAGTACGCGGCGTCGACGACTTGGGTTCGGTTACCGGTCGGTTCGGCAGCGACCTACCCATTGCACCATTGCGGCGGCGGCTAGGACTTAAGGGCCATTGCCTTTGCCTGATGCTTTGGAACTAAGGCAAAGAAGGAACGGGGTGGATTGTTCAGTCAGTAAAAGTCTGACATTACTTCCCACTCCGTCCAAGGACGGGATTCATCGTTGGATGATTTTTACCCACCATAAAAAAGCTGAAAATTAATCAGGTCATGCACAGTCACCAGAAATTGGTACACATTGAATCTAGATTATGATCTAGTTACATCACAACGTTATTGTTATGCTTCCATTGACAATAAAAAGTTATTGAATGTCATAACTTCATGTACAATAATATGAAATTGAGCATTAGCAGATAGTACATTATACTAGCTTCTGCCAGCGGGTTCGCGTTCGATTTACCCCTGAAAGAGTTGTCAGCAAATGTAGAGGCTTGGCTGCAGGCTACTGGGGCCCTGGTCCGGTTATATTTTAACTAGTTACGTTTATTTAGATGATAAATAATAAAATGGAGAAGACTAGAAAACTGGAAGAATCTTTATATATTAAAGTCACGAAATCTCAGAAAATATAACACCTACAAACATAAAATTTAGCAGGTAGGTTCCTTACAGGATGTAGACAGTCTAATGACGAATTCAGAAGGGGAAAAATCTGCCCTTGGGCGGAGCGAAAGACAGTGTCAGACTTCTACTGACTAAACGACCCACCGTTCCTTCTTGCCTTAATTCCAGGACCTTGGTGTTCCGCTTTTGCATCAACCCTTGGCCCCAGAAGGCTTCGAGCCTGTTTGGCCCCTACACTTGCTTGCAACTCCTTGAGGCGCGTGGGAACAGAGCGCGCCCTCGACGCAACTGGAGTGAGATGTCCTCTCCTTCACGGAAAATCGACCAACTGAGCAGTCAATCTCTAACAACAAATGTAACGACAGCTCACTTCGAACTCAATCAAATCAATCCACCTGATTTTTACACAATAAATCAGCTGACTAGTTATGCACCTGTTTGTAAATCACGGAACTATTTATACTTCTACTATTTAATAATTATATCATGTTTAGAAGATGATTGTCACAATTACCTCGACAAAAAATAAACTAAAATTGTCGCATTTTTAACAAGACCGTGACGCAAAAACTAAGGAATACGCAGCACTAATTAGCGTAGACGTAATATTATGCAATTTATGCATGAATGTTGCTTATCTCTATACAACAAATTACGTTACATACAAATACGTTGCAATTTGTTAGTTATAATAATTTTGACATTCACGAATGGTTTTCTTTGTTCAATTATTCATTCATTATCTTAACGCTTTCTGGTATTTAATTATTTTTATTAAGTATGCTGTATAGGGGAAACAGTTTCTTTAAGATCTCGTATAGAGAATAATTCTAATAAGCATACGAGTACGCTAGCCAAAAATCTACTACGCAAGCCTATGGTACGTTATGCAAAGCTACAGTACACTTCGCAAGTCTTTAGTATAATATGCAAGCCTACAATCTGTTACGCAAGCCTAGGGTATGCTACGCAAGCCTACGGTACGCTACGCAAGCCTACGGTAGGCTACGCAAGCCTACGGTACGCTACGCAAGCCTACTGTCTGCTACGTAAGCCTACGGTGCGCTACGCCAGCCTGTGATATACTACGCATTAAGTCTGCGATATGTTACATAAGCCTACAGTACGCTAGGAAAACTTAAGCAAATATCCGAGAGTCTACGCTACGCTACATACGATTAATTAGCGATAAATTAAAAAAAAAATACGATTTATTTTTAAACAGTTGTCTTTGTTATTTAAAAAGGATTCTCAAACAACAATTATATTAATCAGATTTTTATTGTTTTATTTTACTTATCTATCTTTTTTGCTTAAAAGCTTAACAAATAAACCGTACTGTAACTGTACCGTGTACTGTGAGTTAAGAGCGAAACGCTGCGCGACAGCCGCGATGCTGTCGCGCGGCACGTTGCGTCCAATTTGAAGGCGCTCTAAACCTGATTTGAGTAGAATACAATAACCAAAAACAGTAGTTCATCTAAACAGATCTTATAGTGTGTAAAGAATACATAGGTACATAATTACCTAATAGCATAATTAGTACAATGCTACCTTCAGTACACCTTTGTTTTTTCCGTGTACTTAGTTTACATGCTTCTTTAACAAAACAAACTATGAATGCCTTCGCGTGCCCATTAGTAGTGTTAGCGATTTATTAACATCTGAATAATGCATGATGCAAACACGTAATAATACTTTGTAAGTAATATGTATCATTATGTGTAGGTAGGTTCCTAAAACTATACTGAATATGTTGAACTACCGTCAGTCAGCGATTTCACACGCGTACCTAAATACCTATAGGTTTTGGTATATAAACATTTTTGACTGGCCTGTTGGTCTAGTGGTTAGTGGCCCTGATTGCTATGCCGGAAGTCGTGGGTTCGATTCCCACCCAGGACAAATGTTTGTATGATGAGCTCAATCATTTGTTCTATGTCTGGGTGTAATTAATCTATAATATGTATGTATTTAGAAATATATAAGTATGTTTATATAGTTGTCTAGTACCCATAACACAAGCTCTGCTTAGCTTGGGGGTAGACGACGTTGTGTGATAGTTGTGGAATATATATATATATACAGGGTGTCATTGACATGTTAACGCAAACGAATACCATAGATCCAGTACATGATTCTAGACCCCCCAGTGATGGAATTTTTTGTCGGTTTTTTCATATTTTTTTTTAATGAATTTTTAACGTTTTTTTTTTAATTAAACTGTATAAAACCGTCAATTTAACATTTTTTGCGAAAAAAATTAGTGCATTATATTCCAAATTAAAAATGTCATCGGGTTTGATTAGAATAACAACTTTATTTGCCTCGATGATTTTTTTATTATTATTTTTTTTGTAAAATATTCCTTTTTTCTCTAAAAATATCATTGGGATTGGTCAGAATAACAATTTTATACAGGTTAAAAATAAAAAAACAAAACTTTTTTTTCAAAAATTTAAAAAAAAACGACGAAAAATTCCACCACTGGGGGGTCCGTTTGCGTTAACATGTCAATTGTATATTGTGGAATGTATATTACCGTTACAGCCCCTTAGGGGTGAGGGTGGGGTTAATCAGCTAATGACTTCTGCCTACCGCTCTAGGATAGTACAGGCATGTTAGACTTTTACTGACTTAAAGGCACACCTATGATCCTTCAGTTTCCTTTACGTTGTAGGACTAGTAAAAGCACTTGAGTGTTCAGTTTATAGTTCTGTTTTTTTTTTTTCGGTGGAAAAAATCATCGAATGACGAAGCCCGCCCCTGGACGGAGCGGGAGACAGTGTCAGACTTTTACTGACTAAACGACCCACCGTACCTTCCTGCCTTAGTTCCAGGGCCCTGGTGTTCCACTTTTGCATCAACCTTTGGCCCCAGAAGGCTTCGACCCTGCTGGGCCCCTACTGTTGCTGACAATTCCTTGAGGTATAGTTCAGTGCTTAAATTATAATCGTAACTTAATTTACTAATGGGGTGAGCACGTACGCCATACGCACGTACGCGTAAGCCATGAGTATGAATGTGGATGGATGGAGAGGGAGAGGGAGACCAAAGAAGATATGGATGGATTGTGTGAGAAATGATATGGAAAACAGAGGAGTTAGTGATAGCGTGACGGGTGACAGGACAGAATGGAAGAAAAAAACATATTGCGCCGACCCCAAATAAAACGGGACAAGGGCAGGAAGATGATGGTGAGCACGTACGGTACCTACTTACATATTATTTACATAACAGCCTTTTATAGTTGCCTTTGTATAGATACTAATTTTCTCAACAAAATCATTCACTTGCTTTGTACCTGGAGCATTTGCTTCATGTAGGGTTGCCATCTCTAAAATTAGGAAAACAGGACAAGACGCGTGAAAACCCCGGATTTTAGAGTCCGAAAGCCGGACATATCAACAACATCTTTTAAACATATTCAATTTATTAAAAAACAGTTGAAAATGTCATAAATTACCTTTTTTATTCATTCACTAGCTTTTGTCAGCGGCTTCGCCCGCGTACATAAAAAATAGCCTATGACACTCAGGAGTAAAGCATCTTTCTATTGTTCCTATAATCTTTTCAATCGGACCAGTAGTTCCAGAGATTACCTCCTACAAACAAAAAAACAAAGAAACAAAAAAACAAACTTTACCTCTTTATTATATTAGTGTAGATGTAGATTATTTTAGCAAAACGGAATCATTTTACAATTTGTTACAAATTGTTTATATAAATCAGCTTTTTAAATTCTTGAAATAAGAAAACAAAACCTTATTAAATTATTAAACAAAAACTCGGTCTACAAATGAGACCTTCCCCGGACGCTCCCCGGATGCCTTCTAAACTAGGACAAATCCGGGGAAACCCGGACGGATGGCAACCCTAGTTTCATGTAAAGACACGTGAACTGCAACTAAATAAAACCAAGAGTCTGGGAATAATAACACCTTGGTTCACACCCGTGAGATTATAAAGAATACCAGGTGCTAACTTGAGAAAACTTAACATACCATAATAATATTATTTATTTTGTACAGAAATATAGCGAAAGTATAGAGAAGTGTCTTAAGAGTAAGTTAAGAAGTAAGTTAACATTTTGACTACCTTAATTACAAACACAATTAAAGAACAATAGGTTTGGAGCGCCGGCGCTCGCTTGGGGTGCTTATTTGGGGCACCCCAAGCGAGCGAACTAACTTGCACTTGAACTAATGGATCGGAGAGCAGTGGTGGCCGAGTAGTAAAGGCCCCGACTTACGAGTTGTAGGTCGCGGGTTCAAACCCAGCCAGGCGCATTACTATGTGTAATTTATTTCATCACCACTGCTCTCAAAACGGTGAAGGAAAACATCGTGAGGAAACCGGCATGTCCTAGAACCAAAAATTCGAAGACATGTGACATCCACCAATCCGCACTGGGCCCGCGTGGTGGATTATGGCCCATTTCCTCTCCTAGAGAGGGAGGCCTGTGCCCCAGCAGTGGGAACATTAAAAAGGCTGATGATGAACTAATGGATAAGACACGCGGATAATGTAGTGATATTACTGCAATAACACACGAATAATACGATCAATAAAAACGGTTAAATGCAAGAATATAATACTCTAGTTATCATGCATTATGAGTAGAGTAAAAGCAGTGTGGTAGCCGAGCGGTAACGGGCGCGATTTACGAGTTTTAGAACGCAAGTTCAAACCCAGCCAGGCGTATTACATCGTGTAATTTATTTCATCACCACAGCCCTCTCGTAAGAAAACCGGCTTGTCTTAGAACCAAAAAATTTGACCACGAGTGAAATCCACCAAGTCGAATGGGGCCCGCGTGGTATTTTTTTATGGTAGGTGAAAATCATCGAATGACGAAACCCGCTCTTGGGCGGAGCAGGAGACCAGTGTCAGACTCTTACTGACTAAAATACCTACCCCATTCCTTCCTAGACTTATTTCTAGAGCCGCGCGCAGTAACAGTTTCACTCAAACCGGCAGAATTGGGCCAGCGTGGTGGATTACGGTCCGTTTCCTCTCTTAGAGAACCCTGAGTCCCAACATGGGAACAATATAAGGCTGATGCAGTGCAATGCAATCCTGAAGCCAACCTATATGTCGCAGCATAGATTCTTTTAAACCAGCAGCTTTAGAACTTCAGGGTTGTACAAAAGTTATGCCGTGGCCCTAGTAGGCAGGTTTTTTTTTTATAGTAAGAAAAATCATATAATCAAAAATCCCACCATTGTAAGAGTGGGAAATAGTGCCAGACTTTTACTGACTAAACGGCTCACCCCGGTCCTTCTTTGTCGTAGTTCCAGGGCCCTGGTTTTTCGCTTTTGCATCGACCTATGGCCCCAGGAGGCTTCGACCTTGCTAAGGCCCTATTACATAAGTAGGTAGGTGCTGTCACAATCATAGCATGATACGGAGTGATTCAAAGAATCATTAACTCACAATTAACTGTAAATGCACCTGTTGACAGAAAAAAAAAACTTAACAAATCCAATTAATTTTTAAAATCAACAATTAACAAACAATTTGCGTGTAGAAGTGCATTAAATCACGCTTGTTTTAACTTTGTAATAAATCCCTCTATAAGACTTAATGAGTTTCTGAATTATTCAATGATGTTTCGTTCATACGTCAACGGAATAATTATTTAGAATTAGGTATTTAGGTCCTAAGGGATCCTTGGGCTATCAACTTGAGCAATACTTTGTTTCCAAACACATTGTTTATGACTAATACTGATTGATCGATCGGATACCAGTCTTTTTTTTACTCATTATTCATTGATAATGTTGGTTACTGTGTCCAACTTGAACTAGTTGGTTATTGTATAATTTAATTTGCAAATTTAATTTTAATGTTCAATTTTTCAAGCGAATGTATTTGTCGTTATTTAGTTTATTTATAAATTCATACCTGTAGCATACTTATTACTTTAATGGGGCATGTGGTGCTAACGTATTAGAAATTGTAACAATAAACTAGTTAATTTTTTTTTAATGTTTTACAGTGTATACAATTTTACTGTAGGTTGGCCAATAAAATAAAACCTTAGTTTTTTAGAAGTTGGTTTTTGAGCTAGTTTAGTTAAACTCATTAGGAAGTCAGGAAAAATATTGAAACCCTCCTTTCTTGAAGTTACCAAAAATATTTTAAATTACAAACACTTTGTAATTATTATTTGTATTTTTTTATTACAAATTATAGTCTCCACATAGTTTGAAAACAAATAGCACGCGCAACAAGCCATGAAATAATTAAACAACATCTCAGATAGCATCTCATTAAATCCTGTGTCATATTTCAGTACTACATCCAGACATATCCTGTGCCTGTTAGGTTTGTTTAGATAAAACAATTACTAAAGTAGGACAACAGTACAATCGCTTGCATAGTCTATGGTCTGAATAGAGAATGAAAGGGACGAGAGCGCGGGGGCGCAATTCATGTCTAGCTAGTACGATACGTACAGCTTTTATATAAAAGAAGCGCCGAGTTTCGCAACCATTCGAATTTAGAATCTCGGCGCGAGGAACGCTGGGAGACGGAACGCACCCGGTTTTTGCGCGCGAAAAGTGACAGATCTTATTGTTGTTTTCTTACCATAAACATTATTTGATTTAACAATATGGCTGTTACAAGTGCGAGAAATATTGTGAATTTGAAAGAAACGGGGCATTTTGAACGCGAGAATGCAAGGATCGATAAATATACGGTAAGTGTTAATGAAAATGAATGAAAATTATTTTACACACATCACACTTCAACGTGAAAAGTGTAAATTGCATCTAGTAATGACAGAATACGTTCCAAAATTATTGTCGAAGTGGGTAATTTTAAATTGTCTCGCTTACAAAATTGAGCAAAAAATTAAATTAGATCTACCGTCTTTTTCAAGGTGTAACTTAAAACATTAGAAAGTTCAGAAATTATTCAATTGTACTTTACAAATAATATATTCATATAATGTAGGCATTAAACATCGATCACAGATTAATTATATTACCGATGGCATTAACATAATATTGTGTGTATTTGTTAATTTATACAAACGTGTATTTTTGTATCCTTTATTCTCGTATTTTTTTTTCTTCTTATACTCTTTATTGTACATACATTACAGCACAAAAACAATCGAACAATTTGTATGGGATTATTGTAAACTCGTCACAGTAGTTGTGACGAATTTACAATAAATATATGGAATTACCAATTTTTGGCAAAACATACTGTGACTAGTTTACAATAACCCTTTTTACGCACCTGACTATTTTTTATTGGTATTCCCTGCCTTTGGTTTATTAGTAGAAAATGCCTAAGGCAGAAAGTCCACTTTCGTACCTATGTGTTGCAAAGTTTTAATAGTAAATAGTTGACCACAAAAAACTGTCAGGATTATTTATGACTTTTTCGTTACCTATTTAATTTGTAACTATTAGGGAAATTTTTGCTTTAAAATCAATTTAATTAGGATTTTACATAAGTATTAGGTACCTATAAAGTTCTTCATTACGTCTGTTTGTTTGCGATAAGCTCGAAAACTGCTGAATAAGTTTTCATGCGGTTTCACTTCCAAACAAAAGTGATTCACGAGGAAAGTTTTGGTAGGTAATGCAAAAATATGATAATAGAGTATTTAAATGATTTTTAATACATAATACGTGCTAAGCTAGGGAAGATTAAGGAAAATAAATATAGTTTATTTGTCAACATATGAGTAAGAGGAACAAAAACAAAGTTTGCAAATTCTAATGTGTGTTGCCGAAATATATGCACCAATTTTTAAATGTTGTCTTACTTTATAATTATATAATTTTTTCATAATTTTATTATATGACGTAGGAATCTAAATTTTAGAAGTCAAGTATGTATTTAAAATTTCATTATGTTATAAAAACATTAAATAAGATATTTCTTTAGTTGCAACTTGAATACTATAACAAATAATTATAGTAATATCTTAGATTGACATACAACTATCAATTTCCCCCTGTTATTAAAGAATTACAGATTCTTCACCTTGATGCTCTATAGTGGTCACAAGATAATTTATCTAATATGTACCTATCAATAATATAATAATTGATAACTAGGTCAGTGTTATAACTGTTATGAAGGCATCAATCTAATAATCATCAATTAAAATTAGTTCATTAAGGCTTTTTTTATGGTGGGCAAAAATCATCCAATGACGAATCCCGCTCTTGGGCGGAGCAGGAAACAGTGTCAGACTCTTACTGACTAAACACCCCACCCCGTTCATTCCTTGCTCTCCGCACTGCGGCCAAGCCATAGGGCCAAGCCTTCCTTTCAGAAAGAGACGCTAGGCCCCAATAGGCTAGTTCATTAAGGCTTAAGAGAACACCGGTGTCCGCACATCTTATTTTTTCTTTGATGGTGAGACGCACTAGTTTATTAAGAGCTTATTATAGTCTTGAAGACACCTAAATTATATTCGGATGGAAAGACTGCAGCCAGCAAACTGTTCAAGTCCCTCAATGTACCGAATAAAATGGGGTGAATAGAAACTCGTGGGGTGAATAGAAACAACATTTTTGTAAGGCTTATTACTTAGATTTTATATTTTTAATTTGAATAAAGCAATTTTGTTTTTGTTCCGAATTTATAACAATATTTAAATACTGCAAACAATTTTAAATAACGTGAAAAAAGAAACAAAATGTTGTTTCTATTCACCTCCGATTTGTTTCCATCTACCCCATTTTACGGTACGTGGTGTAAATGACGAGCAAAACGCTTAGTCCGGACCGTAGATGTCTCAACAACGTAAGGGTGGATATTTGCCGTACGCCGGGATGTTCGATCCTATCCTATTGTCTTTTAATTGTGTCTGTAATTACGGTAGTCGAATAGTTAATTTAATACTGACGTGGACTTTGGCTTGGTTACTGACACCCCGTTCCTCGGAAAGCACGTAAAGCCTTTGGTCCCGGTTGTCATTCGTAGATCTTTGACAACTGTCAGAAATTTCTGACCATCAGTGTATTCAAGGAGTTACGTGTTGCGCAGTGTTAGAAATTGAGGTTTTTTTTTTTTGCTGTGAGAAAACGCATTGTTGAATTAAGCTCACCTTTGTACATGAGTTGTGTAACTATGTGTACTATTAAAGGTTTGGTATACAATCTACACTAATATAATAAAGAGGTAATGTTTGTTTTTTGTTTCTTTGTTTGTAGGAGGTAATCTCTGGAACTACTGTCCGATTGGAAAAATTGTAGCAACAATAGAAAGCTCCTTGACTCCTGAGGACATAGGCTATATTTTATGTACGCGGGCGAAGCCACTGACAAAAGCTAGTAAAGAATAAAGAGATCAGACCTCTTTTCATGTGTTTTACATGGGTAAAATACGGATAATCAGTCGCATCGAGTTAGACTGGTAACCCCAAGTTAAATGGGAAGTCAAGGAGATGTTAGCAAACTGTATGGGCTCAGCAGGGTCGAAGCCTAGGGAACCGAAGGCTAGGGAGTTCTTAAGTCAAGAGCACTCTTTAGATTCCCTGCTCCCTGATTACATATAACTCTTGAGTCCCGAACGGCGTTCGCCTACTTATAGTCATTCTAAAATTTAGAAAGACAATAAGTAATTTTTGTACTACTTATGGTCTCTCTAGTTACGGTATTCAAAAGGTTAAAAGGGTTCAAACTTAGGGACCTATGACCAATGGGCTTACGGCAAAGGACGCGAAAGACCGAGCGAAGTGGTGGCGTCTTAGCAAGAAAGCGGACCCCGGGCACCGAGGTGAAAGCCAAGGTTGGCAACCGGGACTAATACCGCTAGGATGATGATGATGATGATGAGGCAAACTTAGGGACCCTGCCGAAGGGTCGAAGCCTACTGGGGCCAAGGATTCGCGTCTGAAAGCAAGACTCTGCCCTGGTACAAAGACAACGTAGGAACGGGGTGGGTTGTAAACCTTTTACCTCGAGAACGCGTACAGTTATCGATTTGAAATTAATCTTTCGAATACCTACCGTAATTAGAGACATAATAGAAATACAATAGTTGTGCGCGCTTGGTGCTCAAGAGTTTAAAACCATATACTCAAATCTGAGATCCCTTGTTTTTTTTTTACTTTCGCCATGATCCTTGTATCAGGGGTACAATAAATAAATTTAGTAGTAAAAATAGTAAAACAATAACACTGAGGATACCTACCCACAGTAAGCCTACTTTTTATTCCGGGAATAGGTTATCTTGGGATAATTTTTGCCTTTTAGGACGCCTTTAACTTAGCCGCAACTTGCCGCGCGACATGAGCAAAGCTGCTGGTAGAAGCTAGCATTTAGATCATATATGTAATTTTATTTTAGTATATTTAGGTACTTTATTTCTATTTACTTTCATATTTACATCATATAAAAAAACAGAATTCATTTTATGTCCAGGCAATCCCTATCCATTCCAGATTACTCGCAAAAAATCGAAGTAGAAGGTCATCAGTTGTATGAGTTAAGGGTTTTACTATGTAAATTTTGGTGTACAAGAAATTTAGCTTACACTTAGCGAAAATTTGTATGTATGTTTGTTAGTTCTTCACGCTCGAACGGCTAGACAGATTTGAAAAACAATTACGAACGGGTAGACTATGCGCTAGAATAACACATATATCATGTAGAATACCTTTTATCCAGGGAGTTTGTTATATTAGGACATTTTTATAATTCCACGCTAGAGAAGTTATCGGTCTGAAAGGGCATAAATAGCCACTATCGAACATTTCAAAGAGTTCACAGTAACTCTTAGCCTACTTTTGCTCCTTGAACGCAAAGAGTAAATGAAGGAACGTATAGGCATGGATTTTAGTCCATAAAAGTTTGACACGTTTTCTCGCTTCACCCAAAAGCGGAAGCAGCCATTGAATGATTTAGCACCTCAAAACAAAGTTAGGTAGGTAAGGTGATATAACACTTCTTTTTATTATTTCAACGTGATTGTCTCATAATCGAAAATAAGAGTATCGGAACCTGAAGGTAGTCTTTTTCATGTTGGAAAGTTATCGAAAAGCTCATTGAGATTTTTTTTAAATTGGTATACACTTTCCTTGACTGCGATCCCACCTGTTGGTAAGCAGTGATGCAATGACTGATGGTTAGGCGCACTGGATTGTTACCCATTGCATACCAGGGCTGCGGTATCTCTTTCCTTACATTTCCACATAAAAAAAAAAACTACACAGGGTGCCATCCACAGGTGCGATGTTTTGAGGAAAAAATCCGAACGAGAAAAGTCATTAAACGATTTCCCAGCTCAAAAAAACAAGGATATATACCGATGCATTTCTCACAGTAAACAGAACTTTATGCAACTTGAGTATTATTGTGTAAATACTCGTAACTCAAGGCCTTTTTTGAGAGTGACTAGGACTATTCACTTACATTTGAATATATCGAAGGTCTAGAAAGAGGATAACTAAATAGGAGTACTAAGTAATTCACTTCTATTTGAGACAGTACAATTCTTCACACGTCTTTTTCCCAGGATTAGTTCGCGGAAACACTCGATATTCCGAAAAACCCCAACTGTGTTTTTCAACCTTTAAAGTTTTATCGATTACACAGTCTAATTAAGAGTAACCATGGAGTTTCTTGCCGGTTCTTCTCCAAAGAAACAACCAATTTGGAACCGTACCCATGTAGGTTTATATGAAATAAAAAGATTTTGACTTAGACTTTGAAAATTAGGTACTATGGGTAATGTGTGTGATTTGAGAGCAGTGATGGCCGAGTAACGGCCCCAACTTTCGAGTTGGGTATAGGTCGCGAGTTCAAACCCAGCCAGGCGCATTACTTTGTGTGATTCATTTCATCACCTCTGCTCTCAAAACGGTGAAGAAAAACATCGTGAGGAAACCGGCATCATCATGTCCTAGAACCAGAAATTCAAAGACATGTGACGTTCCCCAACCGACACTGATTTCCTCTCCTAGAGATGAGGCCTAAGCTCCAGCAGTGAGAACATTAAAAGGCTGACGATGCTATGGTACTCTATGTGTGATTTTATGGTACTTTTGTACAGTATCTAGTACGGTCATTATCCTACGTAAATATTATTCTTATCAGCAATGGCTATCGGTTAAACCCATTAAACCATTCGCTTTCACTTATAATATGTTTCAAATGAGAATAGGATCAATTGACATGTTGTGACGTCACGATTTACTACTGTCAAATCGTGATTTTTTAAAATTCATTTTATTTACGAAAAATATAATTTATTTACAAACTGTGAACGAAAAATGTTTAAATAGAAACCAGTTTTTCAATTTTACTCGTCTGTGAGTTCTTCAATTTTGCAGAAATGTCTTCGCTTTGACAGTATGGCGTAACGTCACATCCTGTCGATCGATCCTATTGTTATTTGGAACGCATAGTACATGCACTACAATTGTGAATCCAAAAAGAAAACACAAATGCGAATTCATATTTTCGAGGAGAAAACTTGACCACATATCGCTCTAAACAGAAAAGTTTTTGAGGGAAAAACTGAGGAATTTAGCCAGTAGTGGGATACAGCTTTTTTTTAAATAAAAAAAATTTGTATCCTATAGATTAGTATCTTAGTTAATTTTATACTTGGCTATGTTCAGCGACTTCGCCCGCATTTCAATAGTAAATTGCATAAAGAAACAAAAACACAAGGTTTTTTTACAATGTAGGCAAGCACCAAGAAAGGATTTTTCAAAATTTACCCCTTCAGGATGAAAGAGGGGTCCATAATGTATGTAAAGGAAACTAGTTTACCCGCGGGAAAAGCCGCTAGAAAAATCTAATGTGATCATGTATAGGTAGATGGAAAGATAAATAAAATTGAACATGAAAAACTAAAACAAAAAGTTAAAATTTATTTGTGTAATAAGGCTTTAAATACAGCTTGCCTTTAATCTAAAAACCCTCTATCTCTCATATTAATACAGGGTTAAAAAAAAATGGCGATAACAAATGCCAATAGCATTTAATTTTCTACATAGGCCGTTTATTAAGAGTTGAAGTTGAAAAATTTAATTTGACAAACCATTTATTTGTTTTACGAGTGCAAAAGCGCTAAAATTCATACAACCTGATTTCAGGCTTGCCAAGTTAGAACTATCGTATTGTACAATCTTATTCGTAGATTCCTCTATACCTAGTCAACAATCCATACCAAACAAGTATAGTTTTCCATCAAACCCTCGCAAAAAATTCGTTCCCTTCACTTCCGACCATAACAGCATGACTTCTCATACAAACTGCATGATCTCTGAATAAATTACGAACAATAGTACGGCTGACATCACAGCAGAAACAATCTTCTGCTATATATAATGTATATCCTGAACTGGCCTTGCAATGCAGATATCAAGTTCGTGACACGGACTGACAATTCACATAATAAATTGATAATATGACTGCGGTATGACGGCGGTATGACGGCTTCTAATAAAAACGCAGTTCTTAGTATTATACTAGGCGTATGGTCCGGCCGAGTTAGGTATTAGTTCCGGAATCCGGATCCAATAAAAAGTGTAACTGCGAATTTCCCAGTAGAGGTCTGTAATTTAGATCCGTACTCAGTTTAAGGTCTTAGTTCCTTTCAGAAAATTTATGGCTACATTTGTGTATATACATCATCTTCAGCCTTTTTAATGTTCCCATTGCTAGGACACAGGCCTCCTCTCAGGGAGAGGAAATGGGCCATAATCGACCACGCGGCCCAGTGCGGCTTAGTGGATGTATGTACATACATCTCCCTCATAATTTCCCGTTACTTTTTTGGTGTACAATAAAGTATTAGTCTATTCTATTCTAGTTATTAAACGCCTTCCAAATAACTCCCCATTATTAAACACTTACGTCATAATTTCCCGGTATTAAACACTCGTAACGCCTAGTTATTAAACGTCTATCACATAATTCCCCTTTATTAAACACCTCTGTGATAATTTCTCGTTACAAAACTCCTCCCTTATAACTCCCCTTTATGAAAAACCTCTTTCATAAAACTACACTATGTACTCGTATTCCCCTAGATTATCCACTTTCCAGAATTATACAGACCTATGAAATAACCCGTAATCTAAGCCTACGCTTCGCTCTATTTAACGTTGTAGCCCAATGCTTATATCTATCTACACTAATATAATAAAGAGGTAAAGTTTGTTTTTTTTAATTAACATCTGGAATACTGGTCCGATTGGAAAAATTTTAGCAACAATAGAAAGCTGCTTTACTCCTGAGTAATATAGGCTATATTACATACCAACGCACAGCCGAAATCCAAGGTTTTCTTCTACAATGTATCAGTACTCTAAGAGAGCATTCTTCAAATTTCACCTCATTAAGGAATGAAACTGTGATACTAAGTCGCTTTCGCTGACTAAACAACCTACCCCGTTCCTGCATCGCTATACATACCAGGGCCAGAGCCTTCCTTTCAGACACAAACCCTTGGCCCTAATTGGTTTCGACCCTTCTGCAGGGTCCCTACGGTTGCTGACAACTCCTTGAGCTCCGGTAGGGCTTAGGTCCGAGGTGTGTATTTTAATATAAAAAAACTGGGAGTCGCAATAATCGTTCATACTTTCGTCATCTAACTTATCTCATTACAAATCAAATGTTGTATTGTATTTCGGGCTGGTGACCTCAACTCCACGACTAAAGCGCGTATTTTGCGAACGGGTGGTACAAATGCGTCATTCGATCCACCCCAGCTCCTCTAGGAAGGCCAGCAATGCCTTAGTGTTACTGACCATTTCGCGGAGGGAATCAAATGTCACTTAACTCTTGAGCCACACAGCTTACCACTTAGCTTGCACACAGTGACACAGCTTACCGGCGTTCGCATAGCTATTGTCTCTTCTATTATGTCTCTAACTAGCTTTCTGCCAGCGACTTCGCCCGTGTGAAAGTAGGTTTTCGCACAAACTTTGGACACGACTTTCACCCCTTTAGGGGCTGAATTTTGAAAAACCCTTTCTTAGTGTTCGCCTACGTCATAAAAGAAAGCCTTGTGCAAAATTTCACACTCCTAGTCCCAGTAGTTTTGGCTGTGCGTTGATATGTCAGCCAGTCAGTCCAAAAACAAGAGACGACTCTTTTCTTCTATCAAATTTAAACCTATTGTAAGGATGCAAAATCCTTCAAAGTATCTTTAACAAACTAGTCCGTTAGCTATTAAGTCATACGATCATTCATTCATTAATTATTTCGATGTAGTATTATCTAAGTTTTCTACGTCACTGCATTAATTTTATCTACGAATTTGTACATACACGTCATTAAGTTGTGAAGTTGTCATTCGATAACGTCTTACGCTTAAGTTTGAGCTTAGATATCCGCAATTGAGTTACGTTTTCTGATTGTTAACATTAAAGTTTCGATTTGTGACAAATTTTTGCTATTGATTAAATATTCTTATCTATATTGATCAAACAAATAAAGACATGGTGACATGAGTTACATAAAAATAAACATAATCTTGATTTAAAATTATTTAACTATGATAAATCAAAATATTAGCCAGAAATTCAAAAACTTTGAAAAAATATTAAGAAAAAAAAGATTTTGTTTTATTTTGCATACTTCTTCTTAATTATTTTTTCTTCATCATCATCAGCCTTTTAATGTTCCCACTGCAGGGACACAGGCCTCCTCTCTCTAGGAGAGGGAATGGACCATAATCCACCACGCGGGCCCAGTGCGGTTTGGTGGATGTCACATGTCTTCGAATTTTTGGTTCTAGGACATGCCGGTTTCCTCACGATGTTTTCCTTCACCGTTTTGAGAGTAGTGGTGATGAAATAAATCACACAAAGTAATGCGCCTGGCTGGGTTTGAACCCGCGACCTACAACTTGTAAGTCGGGGCGTTTACCACTCGGCCACCACTGCTCCTTGGGTCATTCTGATCCAACTCCTATTTTTTCTTATTCAGCCAGTAAAGTTAAATTTACAACACACTAGCGACCCGCCCCAGCTTCGCACGGGTGCAAAGTATATTGTACCTACAAACCTTCCTCTTCAATTACTCTATCTATTAAAAAAAACACATTACAATCCGTAGTGTAGTTTTAAAGATCTAAGCATACATAGGGACAGAGCGACTTTATTTTATACTATGTAAAAGTGTAGTATGGTGGTGGTTGGTGGTGGTGGTGGTGGTGGTATGGTGGTGTGTGGTGGTGGTGGTGTGGTGGTGGTGGTGGTGTGTGGTGTGTGTGTGTGTGTGTAGTGTGTGTGTGTGTGTGTGTGTGTGTGTGTGTATGTATAAGTTAGATTTTACACTCGTATCGTTGTCAAGTGGTCACGATTTCATCACTGCTTACCATCAGGTATTTTTAGATGGATCTCTGCACCCTCATGTGGAGCGGGAGATAGCGTCAGACTTTCCCTGACTAAAAATCCACTCCTATTCCTACTCTGCCTACATTCCAGGGCCCCGGGTGACACAGCTTACCATCAAGTGTGATCGCAGTCAAGCTCTAGCTTGTACCAAAAAAAAGTAGTTCACCGTATAACCTATTTAATGACCTTTACTCGTCCAATAAAACAATTTCAAATAAGTCTGTGAACATTGAAACGAACGCACTTTGCATTTTATTGCGTACATGTGTGACGAGACGTAAGACGGCAGCTGCAATACCATAATAATACGCGTTATAAACGCATTCTACTTGATTTGCTGTCACGGTCAAGGTTCCGTAGCGTTAAACAATAATAAAATTGTTGTTGTAAATTTAGTAATTATATTTGTAGAGTTAGAACAACTAGTTGCCGACTAGTCGTCAAAACTGATTTTTCGACGAACGCCTAGTTGCCAACTAGTCGGCAAAGGAGATTTTTCGGCGAACGCCTAATTGCTGACTAGTCGGAAAAGCTGATTTTCTTTCGACTAGTGATTATCAGTAGTTATCATCATCATTTCTGCCCGAAGACGTCTATTGTTGGACATAGGCCTCCCCCAATTTTCTTGTGCGTCTTGCATCCATCGTTGGGTCGTCAGCAAATTAAAATAAAGAAATAATATTTATTTGGCACACACAGTATATAGACAAGTATCGCTGTCAGTAATAAGACAGTCTTGATCACATAAATTTAATTTTAAAAGTATTTACATAATTTTTCACATTTTAAGTTCTATTCAATAGAATACAACACCAAAATCGTACACCGGTACAGGTACACCAAAATCGTAACAATATTAATAAAACCGCCGAATATTAATTTAGTCGGGTAAATTAATATTCGGCGGTTCTACTAGTTGACCCTTTGCACGCTAACTAGTTGTCTAGTCGGCCAAGTCCACAAGTTCACTGTCGACCCATCACTAATATTTTTTTTAAGACAGACGGTTCTTCCTGGCCAACTCATTCATGATAAATGCAACGACTTCACATGTTAAGTATCTTACGGAAATAGTGTTGCACAGAGGTCACGCTAAAGTGAAGTCTTGTTTGATACCGCTGTTTGATTAAATGTTCATGAAAAATGAATAATTGAATAGGTAATTTGTGTAGTTTTGTTTCCTCAAAATCCAAAAAAAAGAAAACTGGGCAAGTTGCACACGATGGGTTTGGATGTTAAAATCGAGTAATAAAATACAGACAAAATAAGGTTCTTATTATTTTTAGTTTTTTTTTTGTAGCGGAAAAAAAACAGACATTCTGTGAAAACGTCAACTTTTTACCTATTATACACCGTTAAATCTTGATCGTTTTAATCCATTGGAGGATCGATTCAGTACATGAAACACTATCGATTGGTAAAGTTAGAATAATAAAACAAAGTACTTTTGACGTGACAACGTCTTAAATTAGGTTGCGGCTGGGAGTCACTTATGAAAAAGTGTAACGCTCGGTAACGTTACGATGAGTCACCGAACGAGAGAGAGGCCCGACTGCATGCAATGTTTTAGTAAACAAAATATATTTCTATAGTTAAAATTTGTGCAATCCTTATTTTCATTCAATTCCTTGTTCCTATTGTGCAATTTAATTATATTCATATCAATAAATATTCTACCGAGAAAAAGACGTTGTCACGTAAAATCTTCGCCCGTAAAACCGACTTTACAGGCAACCATTTTTTTTTTTTTAAACTCGAATCAATTTAGGCATGTTCTAAATTGATTTCTTTAAGTAAACGTCAGCTGGGCGAGTTCAATGACATGTAGGTAGTTAGTACGCAACAACCGACAACTACCTACAAGGTCAATGACTCGTTTACTTAAAGAAATTTATTTCGTAAATGCGTATATCAATAAGAGATTAAGAAAAAAAGTACGTTATTTTTTTATTTTATTTACACAAATCGATAGTGTTTCATGTATTGGATCGACCCTCTTCGGGATTAAAACGACTAAAATTTAACGGTGTAGTTTATGAAATTCAGCTTGCTGACAAATGGTTTTTTTTTAGGGGAGATCTCATCATCTCGGGGGGGGGGGTAGCGGGAGAAGTAATAACTCCTCCCGCTCTAGGGAGGAGCGAGATGGTGCGCCAGACTTTTACCGACTACAACCCACTCTTATATTTCTTGGGTGGTGACTTTTCCTTTCAGAAAAAACCCATGGTCCCAGTAGGCCTGCATAAAAAAAAATCCAATTATTCCGTAAAGTTTTTTTTCACGTTACAATAAATAAACCACACTTATAAATAGACGTTTGTATATTATATAATACCAAATAAGATCACTTCATAACGCAATTATAAACGTATTATAATTGCGTGAAACAATTTCCTCACTGCACAGACGTCGGTGAGCGGACCTTGCTCACGTTCAATACCAAGGTCCAGAGTTCGATGATCGGCTTTCGTAAAACAGTATGCTACAGATTCTTGTAACGTGTTCCTTGTTGCATTTTCCTTTGTCATTGCTTCTAATTCAAGGCGAATGTTCGCTCACTAAGTTCTTCTTGCTGTAGAGAAAGTGTGATTATATCTTTTTGCCGCCCTGGGTGGACCGACCGAGTGTATTGTATGCAGCAAATAAGTTGGACTAAAATCATTAGCCTTTTTAATGTTCCCACTGCTGGGATTTGTGCTTCTCTAGAATTGGAAATGAGTCGTAAACCACCACGCAGGCTCAGTGATGATTGGTGGATATCGTGTCTTCGAATTGTTGGTTCTAGGACATACTGGTTTCCTCACGATGTTTTTCCTTCACCGTTATGAGAGCAGCGGTGATGAAATAAATTACACAAAGTAATGCATCTGGATGGATTTGAACTCGCGACCTACAATTCGTAAGTCAGGGCTGTTACCACTCGGCTAGCACTGCTGTCATGTAACTTGCAGTCAAGATTTGAATGTCAAGTTCACTGTAAGTTATCTAACGATCATTTCAAGGTTACCAGTTAAACTTTAATGGAAAGATTAATTCGCTTATCTTTTAATTGATTCCAGTGCCATTACGATTGAGTATTTAATTCTATTATGTACAGCTAGCTACCGGTAGCGGTTTCCCTGTAAGATAATAGCCTTATCATCTCACCAGGGGTACACCAGGGGTGCTCTGGGACTAAGGCAAGGAAGGAACGGGGTAGTTGGTTTAGTCCGCAAGAGTCTGACACTGTTTCCCGCTCCGCTCAAGGGCGGGATTCGTCATTCGATGATTTTTACCTACCATAAAAAAGGGTACAAAATATAGCCTCAAAAAATAGACAAATTTCATAAAAATCGGTCAACCCATTTTGGAGGAATGCAATAACAAACACTATGTATCACACGATACACGAGATTGTAATATATTACATTAAATTTAACCCCCCGAGCGCCGATTGTAGATTGTAGACATACATTTGTACAAATTGAATAACCTTCAAAAATGCTTAATTGACGTACTGTATACACGGGTGTACAAAATTCATTCGCCGAAAATCTTGATTTATATATCCTCGTTTTTTTTAAAAAAAGAAAGAATAATTATTTATATGATTTCCTAAAAAGTCCGTAACTACGTATTAAAAATACCCCCGGAGGCCGAGGGGTTAAACTTCATTCTGAATACATAATAAGACAAAGATTAATAATAAGATACTGCAAGATTTGCATGAACGTCATTAAACCAAATGACCTAGTTTTGATCTCATAAAGTAGGATTTATTATCAAGGCATACCCGCCTCGCAACGCGTTTTTGCAGTACCTAAAAACAAATATGTATAGACAACAAAAAAATTGGTAAGTAGATATTACTTCTACTTATGGGTATGCAATAAAGTTCCTATTTATCTAGTTCTTAGGGTTCCGTCCGTCCGACCGTTTGGACAGAGCTCAAGTCGTCAATGGCGCGTACTATTCCCGCGCGCTCAAGGTTTTGTCAGTAACCATAGGGACCCTGCAAGGCCTATGGGGCCATGGACCAACTTCTAAGAGGAAGGTCCAGCCTTAGTATGGGTTTTTCAGTCAGTAAAAGTCTGAAACGGTGGTCTAAAAGCAGCTCCCGCCATTGAGCGGAGCAGGAATGTCATTAGATAATTTTCATCGACCACAAAAAGGGTGCTAAAGGAATTCTATTACTAAACCTCCCGTGTCCGTCCGTCTGTCTCTCATAAACCGTAAGAGATAGAAATTCGAAAAATTTTACAGAATGTTTATTTCTATCACCGCTACCTAAATAAAATTAAAATATATTTACAAAATGTAGGGGCATATACGAAACCTTTTTTTCAGTTTTTTTATTATTAATTTTAATGTTTGTTTGATCACTTAATAGCACGGTGCCCATCGTATGCGAGTCCGACTCACTCTTGACCAGTTTTTTTAAAGATATCGTTTTAAATAGTAATTAAGTGCATGTAGACACTAGGACCCTGTCATGTTTTTTGTAACACAGTTACAAATTGAATGCGGAATAGGCTTTTAATTAGTTTGTATAGACTCATTAAAAAAAGCATAGTTTAGGCGGGTTTTTTGTACAGATATTTGAGACGAAATCTAAAAATTACGGAAGTTTAAAACTTACAACCGGTTCACACTTGACTGATCCATTCGTTATTTGGTTCAAACTTAATATAATAGTACGACAATTATGTCACAATAGTCAAGTATCGTCATCTAGATATTTCCGTCATATTTCTGACAAAACAGTGCTCGGTAAACAACGGACTTAATTTTAAATTGTTAATGAACAAGCCGTCATTAACATTCGAGTATGACATAATTTTATTCAGGTATTTCTAAGAAAAAAATCGTGAAAGTTAAATTTTAGTTAGATTCAGAACTCCAAGGCAAACATGTATAATTTCCTTAAAACAATCACCACAATGGACTGCCTAGTGCTTTAAGCAAATAGATTCAGTTGTTCTAGGTATGTGACTAAATAAACCAAAGAGAATAAACCAGTTAAGTGTAGTGGTGGTCGAGTGGTTACGGTCCCGACTAACGAGTAGGTCTTGGGTTCAAACCCAGCTAGGCGCAACCCTTCGTGCAATTTACTTCATCACCACTGCTTTCAAAACGGTGAAGGAAAACATCGTGAGGAAACCGGCATGTCCTAGAACCAAAAATTGGTGGATTAAGACCTCTTCTAAAGAGAGTATGTGCCTGAGTCCCCGCAGTGGGAACATAATAGGCTAATGCTAGGCTATGCTAAATTAATTAAACCATTCTCATGAAAATTCACTATTTATATATCTATAATATAAAAATGAATCGCAAAATTTGTTGGTAAGCGCAAAACTCGAGAATGGCTTAACCGATTTCGATAATTCTTTTTTTGTTGTGTTTGTTATTGTCAGGAGAAGGTTCTTATGAAAAAAAATAGGGTATAGAAGGGTAGACTAGGGTTGAGCAGGGTAGAGTAGGGTAGACTGGAGTAAAGTAGAATAAACTGTTGCCGGGAGCGAAGCCAAAGGCAAAAGCTAGTAATAGATATATCTAGCCACACGGAAATGGTGCTATACAGTTTACATTCAGAGATATAAGTAATTTTGTATTGTTTTTCTCTCAAGGATTACTACTTATGTAATACAATAAATATATAAAATTAAATTATTCAAAAGTTGACTATTTGTTTTGTTTTCGCAGTGTCTGTAATTTGGCACTTCCTGTTTCCTTATTTTATTACTTTTGGGAAAATAAAAGATATTACATAACAGTTTTATAGTAAATTAGTAAAAAAGTAAATAGGTATGTTGTAGTAATATAAAAGGGAATGAGAAAATTAAAATTTATTACATGTGAACTCTAAATATATGCCATTACAGCAAAAAGTATCAATGAAATTATATTTAAACTAAATTAATTTTAAAATAAGTTCATATTACTTTAAAATAAACCATTTGTTAGACCACCAAAAATCTTGTAGGTGTGCATTTTTTAAGTGGTTAATTTAAAATAATTTTCTACTTAAATATTTTTAGTGTTTTTTAATTAAAAAGTAAACATTCATTGCATTTGCAAAATTTCAAATTATTTTTAATTCATATCTGTTTAAAGTCAATTTTCCGTAATTATGCATGTACATTGTTTAGATATTTTTTTACAAAACAAAGTTCGCTTTGTAAAAAACTGACAATGATTCGTGCTAGTAATTATGTCTAATTATCGAACTAAACAGTGAAATCATGATTATACTCATTAATTACGAAGAGGAATAGCAATCAAAACCTATTTTATTAACTTTTTATTGAATTAACCTATTTTATTAACTTTTTATTGAATTTTATTTACGATGTTTTCCTTCGCCTTTTTGAGGAGGAAACCGGCATGTCCTAGAACCAAAATTCGAAGACATGTGACATCCACCAATCCGTACTGGGCCCGCGTGGTGGATCATGGCCCATTCCCTCTCCTAGAGAGAGGAGGCCTGTGTCCCTGCAGTGGGAACATTAAAAAGGCTGATGATGAATTTTATTTAGACACGCAAACATTTTTATTTTCAAATTAAAATTCTTAAGCTTGATGAGGAAGCTTCAAGTCCATGAAAATCTAATTATACCTGTTTATATATTAGTTAAAATTATTTTTACTAAGTATCATGAAATATCAATATGAGGACTATGTGGATTATGCTATATGTATTTTCTTTTTTGTTTCTGTCTCTTTAGTAAATTTAGCGTATGTCTGGCAATTTGAGTATTTGACGACCTACTCAAATGTCCTTTCCTTGGTATTGTTCGTCGGGTCGTGTTGAACTTCTTAGTAGTCCTGAGTTGAGCTTTGCGAATACTGACAAATGCTTGCACTGACTGGACAGGTCTACTCAAATTTGTATGGATCTTTCTTCAAAAGACCATCTCAGACAAATCTGCATGGTTCTTATGTGATTTGACCAATACATATTTTCTGTATGGACTTTAAAAGAAACTTTGACCCCTGAGTTTGTTTCGGTGTTTCTTCTCAGGGTAGTCCGCTAGGAAACACCGGACTCATCTAGCATAAAAAAAAAATGACGTGTAAAAGTGTTTTTTAAACCTACTTGCAAAATAAAGATCATTTATCATTTATTTATCATTTATCTAGATGGTTTTATTAATAACTAGCGACCCGCCCCAGCTTCGCACGGGTGCAATGTTGATATTATGCATGTATTATACATACAAACTTTCCTCTCGAATCTTATACTTAAACTCTATCTAATAAAAAAAAACGCATCGAAATCCGTTGCTTAGTTTTATAGATCTAAGCATACATAGGGACAGGGCGACTTCGTTTTCTACTATGTAATGATTCTGATGATTATAACACATTAAAACCATATATAAATGCGGTCATAAATAATTAATGAGCATCTAACATTGAGCAGTAAAATACAAAAACTTAGAAAATTTTAATTTCACTCTCAGGCTGCAAAGAAGAAAAAGATGAGACACAATGCTTGCAAATGTAAAACCTTTTAGCGATCCGTAGACGCGAGCTTGCGGACGGCGAGCAATGAGTAGCTCGCAATCCGATAGTCTGGTAACAGTTCAGACCAAGCCCAAGTCTTCGACGGCGCGCGTCCATACCGCTCAAATTTTTTCCACATATATACCACATATATTCCACATATACCTTCGTAAAAACAAATCCCGAAGGACGTAAAACGGGGGCTGGAAGTTTGTATGGAGAAACCCACTTACTCGCGGGCGAAGCCGCTGTCAAACTCTAGTAATTATATTTTTCTGATAATTTTTACAGCAGGGGATAGTATATTTAGCGCTTCATAAAACTCAGGATTAACTCCTTCCATGTCCACAAATGTCATAATGATATCAAAAAGTTTACGATCCCTGCCCTACATGCAAAATAAAGGCATTTCCATACGTACGACATATCGTGCGTACAGATCGCGACACAGAATCCTTGACATAGAATAATAATAATTATGGCATGGCAATGACCGCTTCGCATTGAATGCTCGACTTTGTTACCGAAATAATCATCTGTCGGATGTCGGAGCGTGTTACTAGATACGTTGTTGCACTGGTTTTATAGAGCAGATACGTATATTATGGTAAGGTTTATTGATCTTTGAACATGAACTTTATATGGATTTAGTGAAAGAAAATGCTTAGGGCACTAAGTCCGCCTCTATATCTACTTTTAGTGCATAAAGGATTAAATAATAATTATTTATTATTATTATTATTAAATAATAATAAATAAATTATTATAATAATAAATTAAATAACAATAAATAAATTATTATAATAATAAATTAAATAATAATTATTTATTATTTATTTATTGCCAATTTATACTAACAGTTTACACCACACATATCAATTTTAGGCACATATTAATAGATAAGCACTTAAAACATTTAATAAACAAAAACGTGTTCAATGGGCAAATGGGCAAAGGGTGCCCATTTTTTATTTTAATTTTTTTGAATGTGAAAATGAAAACAAAAAATATTTAAATTAATAATCACATTCTAATAAAATTAGTCAACGGGCCTCGGCGAGTTGGTTTGAGCCCCTCTTACGCTTCTCAAAGGCCCAGGACTTCAGGGTCTGAGATATACAGAAACATAATAATAAACCCTGGTATGAGGGCTACGAAGGAATGGGGTGGGTCGTTTGGTCAGTAAGAGTCTGACACTGTTTCTTGCTTTGCCTAAGGATGGGATTCCTCATTAGATGATTTTGCCACCATAAAAAACCACATCGTCACTTTAAATAAGCTGAGATAAAGGTCAAGCGCGAACCTATCAATAACAAAAAATAACATTCTGAATTATAATAATACTTCACGTTATTTCATGACACGCCAGTCTTTAATGAAATTCAACAGCTTTGTAAGTTTTAGTTTTTTATCTCACACTTTTGCACGCTATAGATTTTCCTGATTGTCTTACTCGATACGGAAGTGGTAATCGATTATTATATTGTTACTCGTATTATATGCCGCTAACATTATAACCAGTCTATCCTTATGAAGGTGTTTGTTTTAATCTTGTGCACTCATTTCCGGTATATATGACTGCCGCATGTCTTTGGATCGTGACCATAAGTCTAAGCTAATGCTTCCGCGACTAAACAGGAGGTGATCTCTTTACTACGTGTCACTGGAATGAATACACACCCTTACCTATAATCGACTAGCTTTTGCCCGCAGCTTCGCTCCCTGCAGCAGAAAAATGTGATAACAGAAAAACCGCTCAACCGATTTTGTGTAAACTTCACATAGGTAAACCTGATACAAATGTTAAATAGTCCGAACAAAGCCTAAACATTTGGTTTGGATTGTTGAGCCCGTTCTTGATTTACAAAAATTACAACGAAAAGTGTAAAAAAAAAATTGTCGAATACAAAGTATTCGATGATGTAGAATGATTGAAGCCTCAAATAATTAAAAAAAACTCTGACAACTTTGACGCGTTATTGGTTTTCTCATCTAATATTATGATACGCTATTATATAATAGTAATTGAGTTGGAAAATGTATTGGAAATAGAATGACGTTAGCAGTGTGAACAGTTGATTATAAATCAAGATATAGTATAGATATAGAATAGAAATAAAGTACACGGCAAATAAATTGAAACATTTGCTATGGTCACGAGCAGCCCTCTGCTTTGATTGCGAATATCGGTTATAATCCTTGTCACATAAGTTGAACCACCATGAAGGTCCGTAGGGACTCTGCAAAAGGGTTGAAGCCTACTGGGGCCTTGGCAACCTTAAAGGCTTCGCACCAGTGCAAAAGGCAAAGGGAAAACGAGGTGGAGCGTTTAGTCAATAAGAGTCTGACACTGTTTCCCACTCTGCCCAAAAGCAGGATGCTGTGTTTTTGAATATAAATAAAAGCCGCACGTGCACTGCTACCGCGCTGCAGTCGCGTGGCACGTAGCGGCTAATTTTAAAGCGCCCTTAATCAAAGTAGGGAGCCGCTCGCAACCACAGCAATGGTTCAACTTATTCGCCGTGTAAGTTCCAAATGTCAATCGACTTCCGTTGCTAACTGTACCACTGTACCAGTCCAGGTATAGTTTACCTTAATTCACTATAACTAAACCGTTCTAGTTTTATTAGCAACTATTAAGACACAAATTGTTGCTAAGTGTAACAAGTAATCACCGTAGGACATGTAATTATGGTTATTTTATTCTATTGTCCTACGTACTACCGGATAAGCGGAAAATTACTGTTATTGCTAACGATTATTATGTAGTAAGTTATTTGCATAATAGGTAGGTATAGACCTCCCTCAGTGTAGCAGCCTCTCACAAGGTGAACCTATGACCTGGTGAGGGTCGTTGGAGTCTCCCATGCGTCTTATTCCTACGACACTCACACTCCCACAGGTCATGGGTTCACCTTGCTCGCAGGAACCGACAGTGGTGGTGACACAGGGGCGAGGCCTTGAACAGCAATAGACGTCTACCAGTTGAAATCGAATTTCAGACATATACCCCCGATTTCTGATTTAAACATTCGAAGTTGATTGAAGCCTGTAAACCTATCACAAATTTGGCGTTAAGTATATTGAGTTTTGAGACGTGCATTACTTTGAATACCGGGTAAAATGGGGTGAAGAGAAACTCAGGGGTGTACAGAAACAAATTTTTTATTACGATTATTACTTTGATTTCATATTTTTAGTTTTAATAAAGCATATTTATTGTCAATATTGAATTTAAATAAAAAAAAAATCAATTTTTAAATAACGTGAAAAAACAACAAAATGTTGTTTCTATTCACCTCGTTTTACGGTACTCAATTCAGAATCCCGACCAAACTTACCTTAGTATCAACCTAAGGCTAATATTCAGGTAAATACGGATATTTACTGAGTATTTATCCATTTTGAGTATTTACTCGAATAAAATACCAACTCTATTTAAACGTGGAATAAGGCAAGGAACGTACCTTACGTTGTAGGTTTTTCAGTCAGTAAGAGTGTGACACTGGTCTCCCGCTCTGCCCAAGAGCGGGTTTCGTCATTCGATGATTTTCACCTACCATAAAAAAACTCGTATTTAAACGTAGCTCAGTCTGGACAAAGCCTTAGATTTTTCCTACCTAAAGCTATCGGTGGCTCAGTCTACACACAGCCTTTTATCCACCAACCAAATGCTGTTTAGTCAACCTACACCTACTTTACCGATTAATCATGCTAGCAACACAGTTAAAGATGGGTGGGGCTGCGTCAATAAAAGATCTAAATTAGAATATCAATCGATCGATCAATTAAGTTATCAATCACCCTATTTTCACGTTCATGATCGGATGCAACTGTCAGCGCGATGGGTATCCGTTCACGAAATGATTGAAATACTTTAATTACGCAGCTACAAGGTTACTGCAAATGGATTTTTGATGTTTTGTTTATTGTTGTTTAACTATAATTATACCTATAACTTGCAATTCAATTTATCTTTATTGTGGATCATAGGTAAATGTACAATATACAGATGGTGTTAATTAAATATTTTAAGAACAGCCATGTCCTACCCTTAGGGCGTACAATAAAATGTTGGAACCTACAGTGAGTTTACATGCATGTCAACAATAATACAATTGGTATTGTACAATACTTGTAACGAAGCTGTCGGCCAGATTTCGATTTCTATCCCGACAATAATTCAATCAGTTCAGAGTTCTTTATTGATAGTATCTAAATGTTCCAAAGAGATAAAATAACTCAATTATCTATGTATATTAAAATGTACTTTATGTGCTTGCTACCATTAATAACAAGTAACAATGCGTTTAGAGTCGCTAATCGTGACAACGGTCGGAATTAACCATTAATTCAGAATCTGTTGCATTTAAATCAATCCAGTACCGGCTGTGGGCATGTACAATATGTATATACTTGTGTAGATAGGTAGGTACTTAGTTGTGTTAATAGTACACGCTAATACTGTAGAGGTAAATACACACTGTGAGCAGTGGTGGCCGAGTGGTAACGGCCCCGACGTACGAGTCGTAGGTCCCGGGTTCAAACCCAGCCAGGCGCATTACTTTGTGTAATTTATTTCATCACTACTGCTCTCAAAACGGTGAAGGAAATCATCGTGAGGAAACCGGCATGTCCTAGAACCAAAATTCGAAGACATGTGACATCCACCAATCCGCACCGGGCCGGGTAGATTATGGCCCATTCCCTCTCCTAGAGAGAGGAGGCCTGTGTCCCTGCAGTGGGAACATTAAAAGGCTGATGATGATATACACACTGTGTTTACAAGAAGAAATACCAAAAATTCCATGATTCGAGTTCTATTTCTTTGCAAATTAACACCGGTTTACTTTTGTTAAACTCTTGAGCCCCAAGTGAATGGCGGCGTTCGCAGACCTATTGTCTTTCTATTGTGTCTCTAATTACGGTACTCGAAAGGTGAGGCACATCAACAATTTACCAAATTAAGAGTGAAAAAGTAACAAACATTCACACACATGCATACAAACTTCCCACACAGAAAAAAATATTATGTAATTAGCACGATCATTCTTTCATTTATCTATAACATAACATCTCTGATTAATTTGGAACTAGATGGCGCTGTGTGAAATGTTGTGAAAAAAAAATATTTTGTCTTTATAATGTTAGTGAGATATGCATCGTCCATTGTGATCAAATCTTAATTCAGCTGCACAAAGGTTTAACATAATTTTACTGCATTTAATCAAGGCGACAAAGCCGGATTTGGCACGGTACCAACGGTATGCAAAGGGTTGCCATAATTCCTTATATTGTATATAACTGCCCGAATAAAAAATTATTCGCTCGACTTAAGTAAAAGAAAAAAAAAAACTCTTCCTCCACATTTCCTTATAATATCCTAAACCAGATATTCATCAGCAAGTTGCATCTATCCTATGACAAACATTCACTGAAAAACCATTGTCTATTGTCAGGAATACCACCGGAATTGTGAGATGAAATAAGGGCTTGTTACAGTCATGGAATACCTACTTCCATATTTTACATTATATTTCCTTTATTTTCCACTTAAAACATATTTTATTATTATTTTTTTTTAATATCTTAATTTAAAAATATAAAAAAGTAGTATTCCACCAGTATCGGGAACAGGGTCCAAGCTACCGGCGGTCAGGGCTCCAGAGAAAGGAACCTCCAATAAGAGCTGTGTCCATGAAAACCGCTTTCTGAATCAAGCCCTTGATCCAGTCGCCTAACGGGAGCCTCCTAAGGTATTGGTCGAAGCTCTTAGCTGTTAAGCCATTGGCAGACACGACTATAGCTACAATGATCGCCGGATCCACTTTGCACATGTCGACAACCTCGCGAGTCAATTCAATATACTTACATCATATTATTATTAATTAATAATATTCACTTACCAAATAGCAAAAGTTTCGCATGAAGTTTGTCAGATAACTACGAAGCACAGCATTCTAGGTGTCAAAAAAAAATGCAATGGGTTGTAAAGTAAAAAAAAGCAATCGCCTGCCGTCCGGCGATCCGGTAGCATATGTCGAAGGTGTGCAATGTTCCACGCGCCCCTCAAAGGGATATCAGCAAAGCTGGGTCTAACAGGGGCGAAGCCTACTGAGACCATGGGTTCACTTCTGAAAGTAAATCCCCTCGCCTTGGACCTTAGGGTAAGGAAGAAACATAGAAGTGGGTTTTAATCAGTAAAAGTCTAATACGCTTCACCTTATAGTTATAATTTATTTAGATTATTTCTTTATTTATTTTTTAAACATATTATTTACATTTTTAAATATTTTCTTATAAAACACATATAAAAAAAAAACATTTAAAAATATAAAAAACAGTAGTCCGCCGGTGTCGGGAGCAGGGTCCAAGCTACCGGTGGTTAGGGCTCCAGAGATAGGAACCTCCTCACAATACGAGCCGTGTCGAGGAGTACTGCCTTCTGTATCAGGCCCTTGATCCAACCGCGCAACGACAGCTTCGACAGATGGTCGTTGAAGCTTTTGGTTTTATTTAGATGATTATTATAATTATCCATTAATCTTTTGAATATCGTAATTAGAGACATACATATTAGAAAGACAATAGGTATGTGAACGCTGGCGTTCGCGTGGGGTTCAAGTGTTTGAACGGTTCGTGACTTGGCATATTTCGATTGGACTACAACTGCACCAAACAATGAATCACTCATGATTCAGTAGACCCTATTAATAGTCACCTATTACGACTAGATCCACACGCAAGTTTAAAACTCATAAACTTTAATGACTATTCTACTGCGCTAAACAATCCACTCAATTAAATTGTAATTTTGCAATACATGATATAGCTGTGCCGTTGTGTTGATGATGCAGTTTAAATGAATATTATTATGTGCTCTAAGATCTAAGAAGATATGTCCGCAACTGGAATTGACCTTTTGAATACCGTTTTTATTAAAAAAGAAAACAAAAGTTGCCCCACACTAAGAATTACTCCTGTGTTGTGGGTGCGTTCACAAATATGTAAAGTCACAGACACAATATACCCAGACCCGGAACACCTATCTGTAGGCCATACAAATATTTGCTCTCAACTCAGTAGTCAAGCAATCGCTCAACCACTGCGCCATTCGAGCTGTCGAAAGGTATGTGAACGCCGGCGTTCGCTTGGGGTTCAAGAGTCTAATGATGAAATTCGGCACACAATTAGACCTATGAGTATAAATGTGGGCATGTAGATAAATGGAGAGGAAGAAGGAAACAAAGAAAAGACGGATGAATTGTGTGAGAAATGATATCAAAGAGGAGTTAAAGATAGCGTGACAGGTGACAGGGTTTAATTCATTTTAGCAAAGAGCCAACTAAAATGATTCACCTAAATATAAAAGCTACAGTGCTGGACATGGCTCTAACAATAAAGCTTTCCCAAAAGCTGGGCTTATAAAGACTTCGAACAACACAATAACTACGAGTATAAATAAGTACATGACTCTTACAAATAACGCTTTCCCAAAAGCTGGGCTTATAAAGACTTCGAATAACACAATAACTATAAACAAGTAAACAGAACGAACAAAGATAAGTTAAACAATTGTACCACAAATTATACTAACCAGTATCACAGCAGGCTATCGTCAAAGCAAGGCTGTCGCAACCACGGCATTTAAGCGATTTATCCATTTAGATCTATACAAGTCTACACCTTGACATTCCTTGGTGTGCCCCCAGCTTTATGTTATAAACAAAGAAATTGTTATTAAGGAATATTAAATTAACTTATGCTCACGATATGCACCCAGAGCAAGCTGCAAGCCATTAACCATGACCAATTTACTAAAAGCTTAATTTTTATCATGGAGAGTGGCGTAACGATAGGAGATGATTTTAGTGAATTTACTAATAAGTACCTATCTTAAGGCTATGTACCTACTACTCCTTTTCAACTTTTTAAGCCTTTGGAAATCTACGAATATAAAAGAGAACACAATGAAAATTTCTTTTTATTAAAAATTTACTATAATTATTATGTACAACCATTCACGCGTCCACATTCACGTTCACGCCTGTTTACGGAACTTCACGGCACTAATGTGGAGCCGCGATTAAACGCGCCGTTCACAAGCATTTTAGGATCTAGTATGTATCTACCATCTAACGCGAGCGAACAAACCTTTAAAACAAGTGCTTGCACACTTGCACAGACCCTAACTAATCAACCAATCTGCGTAGATCCTTGTCTTCAAAAAACTTTCTGAATTACCTATATCCACAAATCTTCCATGCTTATCGCTCCTTCTATTATTGAAAATAACATTAAAAACCGTAACGTGGTTAAGAAGAAATTTGCATATCTATTAAAGGAAATCTGTCTGACAGACATAGTAACACACAGCCGAAACTACTGGAACTATGGATTTTACACACAAGGCTTCCTTTTATGACGTGGTCGAGTACCAAGAGAGGGTTTTCCAAATTCACCCCCTAAGAGGATGAAACGGGGTGCAAAGTGTGTGTTTATAAGGGAAAAACTACTTTCATGCGGGCGAAGACATATGCGACAGAAGATAATTGTTTTATACAATGTAAAGATACGCGCAGAAAAACTCTCTCTCTAATCCCAATCTTCTTTTGTTTCTAGCTTGCTGACAAGCTTCCGGAGCAGCTGGCTGCCCTTGACATCAGCAAGAAGATCCAGTCCACCTACCACATCAGAACCATCACATCCAAAGACAAGGAACGTACTCTCGACTTCCTCAGGAGGTAAGAACTCAAAAGAATACTAATCACTGTACCGATTGTCATTAAATAAGTTCGATAGCCTAATGGAAAGCATTATTCCACCTTACCATCAGCGAATCGCGTCACTGCTTCATCAGGTGGCATTTTTCGTATTTAAGCTCTAGGTTATATTATTAAAAAAAAACTTCAGTACTTGATAAGTCTAACACAATGGATGGCACACGAAGCACTAGGGACTCTGTCACTGATGCTGCTGGGCCTTGCCTACTAACATTCTTAGTAAATAGCGTACGCTTTTACAAGAACAAGCTGCCAAAGGAGATAACTGAACTTAGCGGGGGAAAGTTTAAAACTCATGTTAAGCGTGTACTAACCAAAACAGCGTAGTATAAGTTTAGAGACTATGTCGAAGACATGCTTGTTTGGAAATGACTGCTTCTGCACATCACGTGGACCACTGGTAACTTATTAATATTTTATAGAAGTATCTATCTACTTCATCTTTGTTTTTTTTACTTTGACACTTTGCTATTACAATATTTTTTATATTACCATTTTATAGGTATCTGATAATGTAATTATTTTTACTGAGAGTTGTAATTATTTATTTTTCTTGCCTTTTTCAAAAATGCAAATGTGAGAACACTGCAGATGCAGATCTCAGATAACTTTTTATCATTTTTATGGTACCTGTACTACAACACCCATATTTAAACTCTACCTACAGTAAAAGTTATTGCTTATTTTACACTTATTTGTGGCGTTTAATCGAATCGATGACAACGTTATACGGTATTGCACGCACCGTCACTCAACATTTGCAGCCATGCTTTCAAGACATCATAACAAGATATCGTAACAATACAATATCTAAGAATAGACCGTGCTCTTAAGATTGGAGTTTAGTCAATTTAAATACAGTTACCGTTGCTATTTGTAGCAACAGAATTGTGTCAATAAATGTCTCCTCTCATTAAAATATCATCATTTCAAAAGCTGAAAGATGTCCACTGAAAGAAGGCTTCATCCGAGTGTCGCCATAAAGAACGGCCCTGTGCGTCTCACATCCATCGAATTCCCGCAACATTTTTTCAGCTGATGCTAGATTTTTCAAATAACGAATCAGGGTAGTTGACGACAGAAATGTAGTAACAAATTTTATTGTTTAACATCAGTAGCACTACAATAAGCAAAGCAACCTATTCGCAATGTATAAATAAATGCGTTATCTAGCATGTAATATTTACCATAATCAAATAACGTATGGGGGAAGGTCCTTGTTCTATTGTATCTGGTACTATTGTAAAGTAGTCAATACATTTTGCGTACTGTCAAAAGGAATCGTCAAAAACTAACTTCTATTAATATTTCAGATTTTTCTTCCGTGACGAGCCCTTGAACGTAGCCGTGAATTTGCTGGAGACCCCAACTAGTCGGTGCCTCGAGCTCGAGGAGTACGCATCCAGTTCCTTAGACCAAGGAGTATCGTTGGCAGCAGTTGATGACAATGGAGAATTTGTAGGAATCGTCCTGAACGCTATTGTACACAGGAATGTGAGTATAGAATAGAAAAAAACTTTATTATACACCAAAAAATCAACAATTTCACAGAAACTGATATGGATGGGTACAAAAGTGGTTTTATCACTGACAGCGATATCTACCAGACGACCTTAGGAAAAGTAAAGTATCTTCTTCTTAATCATCATTATGCCTGACTTTACCCTTATCAAAGGTATATACAGTGGTGTAGATAGAGTATAAGCCTCACTTTTATTGTTCCAATCCCTACATTGTTCCGGGCCTTAGTAGAAGCGATGGTCCGGAGCGAAGAGGAGTGGCAAGCGATCGCCCTGGTCGTAAAACGTCTCTTTCTCAGAATGTCTCTTTCGCAAAAGGTCGCGCCAAGGACTTAAGAATAAAATTTTGACTTTCATAACAAAAAAAAACATTTATTAAAATTATAGCAATTATGATGTTAAGATTTTGAGACGAAATGTTTTGCGCTTAAGCTCCCGAAAAATGTGATATCGAATAACAGGTGTTGTTATGACGCGGTTTAAATGTAGACTGAAGTTGACGTAACATCGGTGTAAATTAATTACAAATCAATTGTGATGAGAGTATGTAGATTAATTACGCAATGTGCGGCTGTACCGGACATTGTGCGAGTCTATAGCAGCAAAGTGATACTTATATACATTTTTATTAGTGCAGGTGTTACATCGTCATTCACATCATTAAACGTAACCATTTTTGAAACAAAGGCCTGAATGCCGCCAGGTTTTTAATCAATTTAATACTACTGTAATATATTCTGTAATTCTTGTCGTCTGAACTACTAAATTAATTAGAGTAAATTTTCAAATACATACTATAATGTATTTGAATGTCAATAGATGTGGCTTTTTTTTAAACTAAATGGAAAACTCATAATTTATGACAAACACCGTTTGGTAACATCGATCGATTATCGGTTTTCTATACATTGTCATTTTTTTTTAAATGAAAACAAAATCAAATAAATCTCAAATATTTATTTATCAGAATATGGTACAATAGATGTTACAGTTTCGATTATATCATATTCATACTATGGCGGACAAATATTTCTGTATTAGTGAAGGTCCATTTATTAACCGGCGGATTATCAAATACGAATGAATAAAATGTCAATATTATTGTTGTAACAGACCGATTGGTTTCGTCAAACCATAAGATACAATTTTTTTTTTGTTTCCCTATCAAAAGACATCAACGCCCAAAACTGTGTTTGGCAATCTTTTTTTTTTTCACTATTATCTGTAATTCAATTTCCTTGGTACCTACGCATAGGAGACAATAAGAGCGTGTATAGGATATTAATGGCAATGAACTTCCGTGCAGGTGTTAATTGTCTGTCGCGGAACAATCCAATTTCAATTAACTTAAGGTACCTATTGGCAATCGGTTAGGTACTTGGATAAATTAATGTTCTTTTTATGAGGGCAGCAATAGATTAATAGTTGATAGGTTTAACTTTATATGAAACTAGTCTTGAACTGCAGCTTCACCCACGTGAGATAAGATTTTGAATGGATATAAAAGACGGTGACGTAAAAATACAAGCGAGATCTGTCACAAGATAATTATGTTAACTTTCCAATATAATAATATTAAATTAAACCAGACAAACAGAGAGAATAGGCTCATAATAAACTACACCATCAACGATTGCTGCTTACCATCAAGTGGGATTGCAGTCAAGTACTATTTTATATAAATAAAAAAAACCTGTGATAATAATCTATATTATTTTTTAATTTGGCGTGACATTTTGCAATAAAATTATGTATATAGTAGCGACGCGCCCCAGTTTCGCACGGGTGCAATACTATTATATTACGCATGTATCATACTTATAAACCTTCCTCTTGAATCACTCTATCTATTAAAAAAAACCGCATCAAAATCCGTTGCGTAGTTTCAAAGATTTAAGCATACAAAGGGACATAGGGACAGAGAAAGCGACTTTGTTTTATACTATGTAGTGATTTGCGATTTTAGATTTGGTCCAATGTTAAAAACTTGTTTATAATCGATTTTGTTTGTACATACAATTAAAAAAAATGTTAGTAACTCTTCACTTGGCATTATATTGCTTCCATTGCCTACACTGTATACCTAAGTGTATAGCTACCGCAGAAAATAACTGCTCAAGTTAAAATAACATCAAGCCATGCAAATATAATCAACTTTTCCTAGGAAGGAAACTTGGCCTGAAGTTTTCATTTTCCGAGCGGCACGAAAATCAATATGGAAGCTTACCTACTTTCTGAGAAACCCGCTTAGTAAGAGGCTTACGCAGATGCTCTCTGAATAAATGAATAAACTTCAGTATTCTTGTTTATTAAAGTCTTCATTCTGGTATTTTTTTCTTTTTTGATATAGAAAATTGTATAATAACCTTGTTCTACGCTACTATAATGTTTGCTCTGGGGGCTTAGACAAAGTCACATTCTCACTAACGATAACGAAATTCGAAACTCCAAATGTATGGAACTGACAAATGCCTTCGAAAAGTCATGTGGTCAAACGTTTTCGATTCGCTAATTGTTATTAGTTGTTTATACGTCAAATTGGACGTTTTAATTCGATTAAAAATTTAAAAAAACCCCCGACTTTATAAAAACCAAATGTAATGAACGGAACGAGATATCCATAAACAATTATAATTCCTATGAAAAAATAACTAAGACGGAAAAGCCTATAAAAAGGAAAAAATAACTTTAAACTTATGTTTGTATGGGAGTACTTATGTATGGAAATTTTTTTTTAATGTTATCGCGTCGGGGGACCGCACTATTTATTGGCTAAACGTTTGTCAAAGTTATTTATAAGTATTTAGGTACTTATTAAGTTTTTTCTTAGTCCTATATTCATTTATTTCGTTTGTGTTATGCTATGATGTATCGTATACTTGTATATGTATATATTATATTATTTTATATGTAGGTATATAGGCTTTGCTTCGAGAAAGCAACGCGCACGAATTATGTTGAATGGCGCGCACGAGTTGCATTGCAAATAGTGCGGTCCCCCGACGCGATAACATTAAAAAAAAAATTTCCATACATAAGTACTCCCATACAAACATAAGTTTAAAGTTATTTTTTCCTTTTTATAGGCTTTTCCGTCTTAGTTATTTTTTCATAGGAATTATAATTGTTTATGGATATCTCGTTCCGTTCATTACATTTGGTTTTTATAAAGTCGGGGGTTTTTTTAAATTTTTAATTTAATTTTTTATTTCATGCTTTTTGTAGGAACTCCTTAGCGATTTCATTCCATTTCTTTTGATTTCTTTGTCGTACCTTTTAATTTGTATAGTTTAGGTAAGTTTTTAATAAGTCAAGTGATTCAAACACTTTGAATTAAATTTTTTGGTTCATGTTTTTTGTAGGGATATCATTTATTTCTTACGTTTTAAGTTGTTTATTATGAAAAAAATTGGAAGAATTTGGTGAAAATTTATGTCTTTTTTATAAACAAAATTAGAATTGTGAATTCATAGTGATTTAAACATTTTGAATTTAATTTTTTGGTTCATGTTTTTTGTAGGATTTCATTTATTTCTTACGTTTTAAGAATTTGTTGTATATTATTGTTTCTTTTGAAAAAAAAATGGTATAATTTGATGAAAATTGATGTCTTTTTATAAAAAAAAATTAGAATTGTGAATTTATAGTAAACGAACAAAGAAGCCAAAATTTTGAAAAATATTTATTTGTTGCTTGTGGTAGTGTCCACCTTGCATTTTACGAGGTGAAATGAGGTGAAATTTTCATTTCATTACACCTTGTCCACGAGGTGGACACTACCACAAACAACAAATAAATGGATGGATATGGATATGGATATCAAATGATATCAATATATCCATAAAGCGCCATTTTGTAGAGGCAGCCATCTTGGATTTTAAATTTTTCATACCTAATAATATTTCACTAGTCAAGCCCTTTCATTTGATACCCATATTGATCAAGTTGTAATAAAAAAATGTAAAGCACCATTTTGTAGAAGCAGCCATCTTGTATTTTAAATTTGTCATATCTAATAGTATTCTACTAGTCAAGCCCTTTCATTTGATACCCATATTGATGGAGTTTAAAAAAAATATCTAATCTGTCATTTTGTGGCGGCGGCCATCTTGGAACAATTTTCATCAAACTTACGTAAAAACACTCTCGACATTAACTACTGTCAAACAAAAAAAACTAAATCAAAATCGGTCCATCCGTTCGGCGGCTAGAGTGGTACAGACAGACACACACACACACAGACACGTCAAACTTATAACACCCCGTCGTTTTTGCGTCGGGGGTTAATAATCATAGCCAAGAAATTGTTATTTTATCGAACCAACCCTTCGACTTATCGATATGTTAGTCGATGTCACTTTGTCTACCATTTTGTGGTCGACATCGTTAAGGCGAAATCGAACTTAGAAATGGATTCGACACGGAGCGATTGCCACTTGTCTAGGGCCCCTGAGCGCTTTTACTTTTATTTTTCTTATCTTATTTGTCTACTGTTTCTTGTTCTTTTCTAATACTTCTATGGAATATACTATCTGTGGTATCTAGTCATTGTCTGGTATTCTCTCTTGCTCCATCCCGGTAACCGTGAAGACCGAGCCCAAGTCGTCAACAGCGCGCATTGTTCCCGCGTGCTTCAAACTCTATATCGAAACATACTGGAGCCATGAACCGATTTCTGTAAGGAGGCTCCGGTCCCGATATGTAGGGCTAAAAAGGGACGGCGGTGTTTTTAGTCCGTAAAAAATTGACACTATCTCCCGCTCCTCACAAGGGCGAGAGATGTCATTAGATGAATTTTGTTGTTTGTTTAGTCGGTAAGTGTCTGACACTGTCTTTCGCTCCACCTAAGGGCGGGATTCGTCATTGCATGATTTTAAGTCACTTTAAAAAAACCGTATAAGCTCGTGTACTTTTACACGGGTTTCCGATGCGAAACCGATTCTAATAAAGTACAAATTCAAATTCTAGACAAGCTCTTCTAAGTTATTAAGTTGAGTATTTAATTGTAAACAGTCTTATACTAAGTAAATAGTAAATTACTTCCAGTCCCAATAAATCTATACAATTTCCTCTCAATTCTTGTTCCCATGGCAATAAATCTGCTTATATCAAGGACTCTAAAATCCATCAATTTCCAACTTAATGTCAATTCAATTAGAACTGGCTCAAGGGCGATTACGAAAGGGCTCTTGATAGCTCGATGCGCTCCAGTGATCAGGACTTTGCAAATAAAGTTAACGACATCACATCACAGAAAAATGCGGAAACTGTCCTTTCACTGCCAATTAAATTGACAAGGACAAATATATTTGCATTAGATTGACAGATTGACTTGTTTTGTAAATTAATTAAGTAATACAAACAACTCTTAGAGCCACTGCATAAATAATAACGCTAATTTATTTACATGATACCCTAAAAAAACTAAATGAACACATTATTACCGCATTGCTAGCATTCATTGTGCTAATCTCATTTGCTAAATGAAATATTTTGTATACATTTGTAATCTAACTAGAACTACAAATTAAAACAATTCAATTATAAATAAAAGCAATTCGGTTACAAATTAAATTACATTAGTTGTTATAGCGGCAACAGAAATATCTATGAAAATTTCAACTGTCTAACAATCATGGTTTTTGAGATACAAAGTGGTGACAGATAGATAGACAGACAGACAGTCCGATCGCCGAATAACGAAGTCTAGTTATTGGGTCCCGTGTTACTATTTGGGTACGAAACTCTTACTACGCCGCTCACAAAACTACGCCATCTATCGGTAAAAAAACAAAACAATATTATATTTACCTTTGTCCCTTTCTCCACAGGATGTCGATGATTCAGACAAAGTAGAAAGTTGCCCTCACCACAAGTTCAAGCGTATCCTTCGGTTGCTGACCCACCTAAACAACGAAGCCAAGATCTGGGAGAAGGTACCAGCCAGTGAAGATTCCGTATTGGAACTCAGGATCGCCTCCACACACCCGGAATGGAGAGGAAGGCGGATCATGAAGGTGCTGACTGAAGAATCAGAGTGAGTAACTTTTGTTATTATTTCTTTCTTCTCCTTCTTCTTGACAGTTGTCGGGGTCATCATTTCAGATATTGTTGGCTTGGTAAGCTTCACAACACGCTACTGCTCGTCTCCGAAAAAAATAAAAACAGACCACCGATAGCAGGGTCCTAGCTACCGGTGATCAAGGCTCCAGAGACAGGAATGCCCATGCCTACATGGGCACTTGTAAATCGTCAATCTTCGTATTGTAATTCGTCGTTTCTGTGTGAAATAAAAAGATTTTGACTTGACTTTGACTTTAAAATTTTAATATCGATCTTGTACTCGGGACCGGTTCTGTCTTCTTTGAATGAGTTAAACGGTTATCTTCATAAACCGAACGACAGTAATCCCACTAGTAACAGACAGCTATTCAAAACATCCACTTACTGACAAAGACAACTTACTCAATTTAATTTAGTTATGAAGACATGTCACTGAAATGTTGTCTTAAGAGCGTCCAACCAGAAATTCATTTCCATACAACCGCTCTTACGTATGTGATTATGACGTTATTACAAATACTTGTATTTCTATACACCTTTAAATTTTAGTCGTTTTAATCCCGAAGAGGGTCGATCCAGTACATGAAACACTATCGATTTGTGTAGATAAAATAAAAAAATAACGTACTTTTTTTCTTAATCTCTTATTGATATACGCATTTACGAAATTAATTTCTTTAAGTAAACGAGTCATTGACCTTGTAGGTAGTTGTCGATCGTTGCGTACTAACTACCTACAGGTCATTGAACTCGCCCAGCTGACGTTTACTTAAAGAAATCAATTAAGAACATGCCTAAATTAATTCGAGTTTAAAAAAAAAGTAGGTACTTTGTTTTTTTATTCTAACTTTACCAATCGATAGTGTTTCATGTACTGAATCGATCCTCCAAGGGATTAAAACGATCAAGATTTAACGGTGTATAATTATATTTAAGAAACACAGGTAACTTGTAGGTCTGCTATACTATTAGAGTTTCTATTGAAACCAAAACAAATCCAGAACAAACCTCTGACAATGTGCTATTTTTCGTGAACTTTGGCCCTTCATGATGTAATCATAAATTTAAAAAATATGCCTATATATTTACAGAAACCAAGCATATTGAATTAGGACTCGGAAAACTTTTTCTTTCCATTTTTTTTAAGGTTTATAAAAAACGAGGATTTCCTGGAGCAAGCTTTGTAAAATATTCGCATGTGTTGCTTCTCTTCTGTTGCTTCTCTATTAAATATTACGTTCGACTACGTAGAATGAAACAGTACACTAGGAAGGGCCCTCGCTAGAACTTTATAAGTACATAAGTAAATGAGTGGAGCTTTGTGTTCTGCTAAAGTTTACAGTAATAAGAGCTTTTAATCAATTTGGAGATTGTGTGTCTGAAGTGTTTTGTTATCTTTACAAATAACTTACTATGTATTTAGTAGGTACATTAAGATATTCCCTCCTCACTCGCCTATCGTCGACGTTGCGCATAGTTTAAAACCTTGTTGCATAATTTAACGCCATCTAAAGTGATATTTGATGCAAAAGTAATGCGAAAGAAGAGAACTTGAAAATTCTGTAGGCATTCGGTAATTCTACGATTTACTCGAATGTTATACAAAACGTGTTCTAGGAAATGTAAAAATCGGATACACCCACACACAAAACTGGAAGAAGTCAAAAAAAAAACCAAAAACATCCAATCCCCGGGTTGCTAAAATTAGTCATAGTAATTCTTAATAGAAAAACCTAATAACACCTTTTACCCGACCCGGTAATCCAACCCACGAACCCACGGCTGGCAGAGGCTGTTAAAAAAGCTTTACCGTTTTTTATTATTTGTTTTAGAGTAACTTACTATGTTTATAATAAAAACGTATTTATCATGATGTGAACGATCTGATTCTGTTTTTTGTAGCAACCAGTTTATTTATGTAACTTCAAGTTAGCCTTGACCGAGACTCATTGTTTTGTTGCGTACTGGAGGACGAATGAAAATAAAAGTGAATTCAAATCGAGATCAATATACTTTAGAGGTTCCGTAGAAAAAATGGCTATCGTTCCGTAGAAATAGAAAGCTACTAACACTTTCGATTTTTTTAAATTGAAAACTAATTTCTACCAGCCTGCGGCTTTACATGCGTAAATGATCACAAGATTGTGTCAAATGAATACAGTCCGGGTATTTAAGAAGTTCACCCATATTTGTTTACCGTTTGAGTTAAAAATAACCGGCCTAGAGCTTATCGGGCCACACTCAGTGTAGGGTTGCGTAGTTTCCCGTCCGTGACAAATTCTCACATTGTCACCTAACCCTTAAACTATGGCTTAACAGCGCAAAGCAGCCCACAGGACAGCGACATCTCTCGCATAATTGGGTTAGTACAAACTAGACGGATTATGTTATGGTTTTCGGTGGTAATTTTGGATTGCGTGAACCGATTTTACGGTAACGTTAAATACGGTTACGTTGTAACTTAACCGTATATGCAAGCAGAAAAAATATTTATTAAATAAATATTATTAATATTAATTAATATTATTAAATATTTTTTTTAAATATTTATTAAAATCGGTTCACGCAATCCAAAATTACCAAAAAATATATTATTATAGATATTATTAAAATTTCTGAAATAAGATTGTAATCTTATTTCAGAAATGTTTCAAATTTCATTTTACAATTGTACTGTTGATTCCATCAAGTTCAAAATATTTTTCATTGAAAGACTTTATAAAGTTAAAATTTATTCTACTTTCGAGATTTTTTCATATTTTCTAAACTTATGGACCTCATCAACAGTCTAGCCTCGTCAAACATCTGTGTTTTGGAGCCCAGAATAAATAAACAAAATCAAAACGAAAATATAACTAGGTACCTAAACGTTTCCGCATCGTGCAGCATAGTCTAACACTAATTTATTATATTCTAGACCTGTCTATCAAACAGAAATAGTCCAAAACTGTAATTATTTCGGACTAACGTTATTATAGTAATAACAACGACAATTTGCTGCAGTCTACCTTGTTAAATTGAGCGTGTTACGCAAAAAATGCATTTAGTTTAATCTTAAAGTGGTTACGGGATAAAAAATTTGCACGTTAGGTAGTTAATTTTATATCTCTAATAAAAGATCAAAATAGTGTTGGGCCACTAGTCAGGGGCAGCGGAAGTCAAACTCCACCTGTAGCCAGCGACAAAAGTGTACGAGTGTACGGTGGTTTTAGTCAGTAAGAGTCTGACAGACCCCTCCTCCTACCCGAGGGTGCAGGACAGCCAAGAGGACAGTAAAAATAGTCAATTCTCGGACCTACCAAATTTATAAAAAAATATATAAATTGGTCTAACAGTTTCGGAGGAGTCCGATAACAAACACTATCTCACAAGATTTTTATATCTTAGACAAGCGAGTGGCCTCAGCTCCACAGAGGTTTTTTTTTTAATTGATATAAACTAATGCTTGATTCTCAACTTTTCTTTACTATAATGTCTACATAATACATTCAAACCTTCCTCATTAATCATTCTGTCAAATGGTAAAAACCGCATGAAAATCCTTTCAATAATTTTTAAGTTTTTCACGAACATACGAACTGTTAGACACGGTAGAGGACTTTTCCAAATAGTCGCAAATTTTTACACCACACCACACCACCGCCACACTGCTTTGTTAGTCCATATAAGAAAAAATTTCGACCGCGCTACGGCAGCGCGATACATTTTTACCCGACTACGGCGAAGCAAAAGGAGGGTTATGATTTTGACCTGTATGTATGTATGTATGTATGTATGTATGTATGTGGGTATGGATGTTCATCTGTTCCCTCGTAACTTCTAAACTACTTATCAGAATTCGACAAATGACATATCATTAGAAGCGTCTTAATTGTCCGCTGGTTATAGGCTATATGGGATTTCACAAAATCTAATGTGGCGCCCTCTAGCGGACAAAACATACGAAGTAAAAAAATAAAGTTAAGATAAATATGCCGTGTTTGGTATCATTTGAAAGCGCTTTACTTGTACATTTTGAATATATATATATTACTAGCATTTGCTTGTGACTTTACCTGTATTCATGGGCTGAGAAATCAATGAACCCAAGATTAACCTATTTAGAACTCCAAAATATGTTAAATAAAAATAAAGTTTAAAAACTAACACCCGACTACTTAAAAACACGCTCTAAAAAGTACGAAACAAGAAAACAAGAAAGCCGTGGTCGTATGCCATAAGAATAATAAATTAAAAAAAGTGGTATACGACGTTTTTAAGTAGTCGGGTGTTAGTTTTTAAACTTTATTTTTTAGCGACTAATTTTCAATCAATTTTTTTTTTCATTATACTTTGCCCTACTCTATATATAACTGTCATGTCGTGGGTGCGTTTACAAATATTCAAACTTACCTACATGCACAAGACAACCAGACAGACCAACAAATTATTGCGGTAACTACTGAACGAGCTTCGTACAAAAAATCAATAAATAAAAAAATCAAAGAATAGGGTTTAACCCTGTGTCCGAAATTACACACCTTGCATCCTTTGGTAAAATCGGCTATTTATAGTTTAATTCTTGACTAATAATAATTATGATTATTATGTCTAGCCAATACTGTCCCACTGATGGGCAAAGACTTCCCTCCATTCCTTCCAGTGTTCTCGGCTTTGAGCCGTTTCTTGCCAATTCCTAAGGAAAGCATCTAAGTCGTCACGCTATCTCCTTTTAGGTCTGCCGCGACTCCTTTGAACATTTTAGTTGGCCACCACTCGGAAGGCAGGCGTAAACGAAAATTTAGCCAACATACATGACTTAATTATTCAGCAAAACATGTTACACGTAAACGATGATATAATAAATTGCATTCTGAATAATTTGAACCCAGAAATAAAGCCTCAAGGATGTCTGCAGTTATTCGCTATAATTATTAAAATTGGATTAATTGGTCAATCACAATCGGCGAGTATGTAATAATAGTTGTAAATAGAAACAAGATATAAAACATATACCAGGTATCTATTAAATAGGTTGTATGCAAGTATGCTTGAGATGCAAGTGAGTTGTCTCGCTCTGAGTGAGTGTCAGAACTTTTACTGACTCACAAACAATACATCTGTGTTCAAGTTGCAACTGAAGAAATATCTCATTGATAAAGGTTTTCTCTTGAATTATTTTATCTATTAAAAAAACTGCATCAAAAGCCGTTGCGTAGTTTTAAACATTTCAGCATACATAGGAACAGACTGCGGGAAGCGGCGCGACTTTGTTTTTTCCCGACTACAAAGTAAAAAAAAATAAGTTAAGATATGTAACCGTGTTTGGTATCATTTGAAAGCGCTTTACTTGTGCTTACATTTTGAATATATATATATTAAGTACTAGCATTTGCTTGTGACTTTACCTGTATTCATGGGCTGATTGCATATAATTCACATCTTTCCGTTCATAGCTTCTTTATTAGTTCATCAATTTAACTTTTGTTAATATTATGCGCCACAAATACACTTTAAAACCAAAATAGTACAAATAATTAAAAGTAAAAAAACTAAAACAAGATTTTCAGAATACCTACTGAACTGAACAAATTTTCATGTATGGAAAAGCGTAGTCACACGTTACATATACCTACCTACCGTAGCACGTAGACAACGTGTGACTACGCCTTTCCAAACAGTAGTTGGGTTTTAGTTTTTTTACTTTTCTATACTCTGTAATGATATTAGTGCCCCGTGATTACATTTACACACAAAACCTTTGGCTTTAACCAGAAATATCATAATTAAATAGCCTATATACAAAATATTCCACAGATAAAATGCAGAAAAATACAGCAAAAAACATGCCTCAAGATAATAACATCTTAATTATGAAAAATACAAAGAATTCATCTGTCACAGTCACATCGTACGTAATAGGACTGTTATTGTACGCGTGTATGAAGACATTGCATAATGAACGACACTGTAATTGCGTAATTTTTGTAAATAATTGCTATTGTTGCGCTATTGAAATCATCTCGAGGCAGTATTGTTCAAGGAATAAATAGCTAGCATACCGGCTCTTCAAAGTCACACATGTTCCTTGTTATACTTATTTATTCTTCACTAGCTTTTGCCCGCGGCTTCGCCCGCGTGGTATTGGGGTTGGGGTTTCCGGGATAAAAAGCCTATGTCCTATTCCGGAATGTATCCTATGCCTGTGCCAAATTTCATCCAGATCCGTCCAGCCGTTTTGGCGTGATTGAGTTACAAACATCCAAACATCGTAACTTTCGCATTTATAATATTAGTAAGATGCAAGACTAGGTACAAAGGCGGACTTAATGCCTAAGGTATTCTCTACCAGTCAACCTAGGGTGGTGAAGAGACAATATGGTAGGTGCATAAAAAGAAAATGTTATTTTAACAAAACAAAAATATACATATTTCATGTGTGTTGTTTTGTGTTGTAGTACAAGTCAAGTATGTACCTATGTAGGTACCTAGTTATAGTACTAGGTAAACAGGTTGAACCAAAATGGCCGTCGTTTCACGCCCCCCCCCCTTCGATTAAGACCCAAAAATCTGTTACTGTGCATTAAAGGATGTTCGCCATTTTGGTTTATCTTATATGTCGCGTACTGTAGATTTTTTTATGGTGTTCAGTCCAAACATTTCATCCCTGTTAAAGGATGACCACACTTGGACGTAGGCCTCCCCCAAGTTTCGTCACAACAGACGTTCCTGTGCAACTCACATCTATCGCATTTCCGCGACTTTCACCAGGTCATCGGTCCACATTATGGGAGGCCTTTTAATACTGCCTAACAATTACCTATGCCACATTAACTTTTTTGGAGTGGAAATGTGTCTCCTATTCTCTCTTATATTCTTTGTCACTTACATTTTGTCAGAACTCTAACATAATCTGATTACTTTTCTAACTCGATAACTCTTTCTACTTCTTCTTTGTGGAGCAAGAAGGCCTAGCAGACTTTTACTGTCTAAAATTTAGGCAGATTTTAGTCAGTAAAATCCGATCTTGAAACGCAATGAACAACTGAAAGCCATCCCTTTCCGAAATTCCTCATAGCACTAACAGGCATCGGCCCTACTGGGCCCCTAACGTTTCACTAACATCTGAGGAATGGCAGGCGGTCGCCTCCTTCTGCGAAGCAGTAATGCTCGTAGAGGAGGAGGCCGACCGCATAAGGCAAAGGCAACGGCGCCCTCGCCGTAGCCGTCGCCGCCGCGATCCTGCCGATATCCGGCCACCGTAGACACTGGCTCGCGGACGGTGAGCAATGGGTAGCTCGCCGACCGGTCGTCTGGTAACTGTTCAGACCGAGTCCAAGTCGTCAACGGCGCGCACCGTTCCCGCACGCCTCAAGGAGTTGTCAGCAAACTGTAGGGGCCCTTCAGGGTCGAAGCCTAGGATGGTGCAAACTGTTACCTCGACTCTAGGAATAAGGCAAGGAAGGTACGGGGTTGGTTTTTTAGTCAGTAAGAGTCTGACACTGGTCTCCCGCTCCGCCCAAGAGCGGGTTTCGTCATTCGATGATTTTCACCTACCATAAAAAAAAAACGTTTCACTAACATCTGTTCCCTCGTTCAATTATCACTGCGCTCCGTCGACGATTCTAGTTCAATCATCATCAACCGTACCAGCAACTTCGTCAGGCTGACGTCAAACTACCAATTACTCGGCAAACCCGCAAGCATTTTAACACGTACGATACAAATTATTTCAATAATGACTAATTAATTTTAAGCTACAAAAATGCATTCAAATACTAACTAATCTCTTCCGGCATCACACATTTAGGCATGAAAAGGTAATTAATTAATCATGATACCGTATACCGTGCGTGTCCGTGAATATATTTAATGGGTAATAAACTATTATCGATGCAAATCTTCATTAACACATATGTAGAAACGTGGCTCATAAAATGTATCGATATATTTACGTTGGCATAAACGTGTCTCTACAACACTCTTGCAAATAAGTTTATTGGCGTTCTTAAACAAAACATCTTAGTTATAAAGTATGTTTAATATTAGGCACGTTTCTATATGACGGTGATATGTGTGACTACTTCGACGCCTATACGCCTCAAGGAGTTGTCAGCAAACTGAGGGGGCTCTGCAGGGTCGAAGCCTCCTGGAGCCACGGGTTGATGCGAAAACGTAACACCAGAGCTCTCGGATTAAGGCAAGGAAGGAACGTGGTAGGTTGTTTAGTCACACAACCCTGTTTCCCGCTCCACCCAAGGGCGGGATTCGTTATTGGCTGATTTTTACCTACCATAAAAAAGTCAACATCATCTTTCTGCTCTTGTTCCGTTTTATTTAGGGTCGGAGCAACACTTTTTTTCTTCCGTTCTGTGTTTTCACCCGTTATGCTATCACTAACTTCATTTTCTTTCATATCACTTCTCACACAACCTGTCCATCTTTTGTTTGACCTCTTTTAGTAGGTAACATGCGTTTCATTCCTCTTCTTTACATGACCATACTACAAACGATTTCCCTTCAACTTTTCAGTCACAAGTGCCACTTTAAACTGCTATCTCAAGAATCTCATCTCCACTACATGCAATCTTTTTTCATCCGCGCTACACCAAGTGTATGGCATTTCATTTGTTTTTTGCCACGGCTTTCCGTTTGTTCTGGAATTTTTATTTATTTATTAAACACTTATACACATAAAAATACAGAGGCGGACTTAAAGAGAAAGGAAAAGTGAATACAAAAATACTATATAGGATACTCTTCGTCCTTTTGGGACGAAAAGTAAATGTTCCAATACAAGAAAAAACGCTCGGGTATCACCAGTGACACTACACACAAACACAATGGGTCAGACCCAAAAATCAGTCATTCTATTTTCGAAGGAAATCGATTTCGGGTCTCAATGGAATCGAGCTGTGCGTAACTATAGCAAGTCAACTTATTCGCCACGTACTATACTCAAATTACTACTATTAGAAATAGGTTCAGTCGGTCATAAAACAAGACTGACCAGTAGCCTAATTCTCGTAATGCAAACCACAGCGATATCGTAGCGACTTTGACATATTCGTATTCCCATCCATCAATCGAGTTTGAACGACACCGATTTTGAACTCGTTCGATCGAAGAGAAGTCGTTTAGAAGTCGTTCGATTGTCGTTCTATTGAATCCCCATCAAGGAACACGTTAATACCGATTTTGGATAGGACTACGATCGAACGACAATGGAATTCGGATCGTTTGATTTTACGTGAATTAGGGCACTGTTAAAACCAGGATGTCTATAAATACAACACTGAAATCAGATCACTCAGATAGTATGACCCCGAAGTACTAAGTTAATCATAGCTGTCTTAGTTCGCTAACCTAGCCTGCACTCTGATTAAGACATAATAAACCGTTTTACATACTAGCTTGGAACCCAATTAAACTATTACATGCATTTGCATATTCTTAATCTTTTTCACCGTGCTTACATACTGACACAATTATTATGTAAGTATAATATTAACTTGAGGTAATTTAATGCGGTTATTATTTTTTATGATGGCCCTGAGTATTTTTTGTTTATTGAATTTGTGACTTGCCTCGCATTTAGGTATAAGTAGCTCTTTCGATTATAAAAAACCGTTGTAAAAACTCACCTAGGACCAGCAAAGCTATCCTCTAAGAAATTAGACTCGAACGTAGCGCTGACCCAGTGACAATATCCAAACAGGTAGGTAGGTACTGTGATGACTGTAAAGGGATCACATGCGTTACGAATTAGCGCACTGGCTTGTAAGACGTTCGCAGACTATTCGTAGTTTAAATTTAAAATTACTTGAATAAAAAAATAGTATGTTGTTTTATATTCATTGTATGTCGAACCGTCAGAGTGAAAATACAGAAAAAGTTTTAAAAGCAACGCGGGTTTCATTTGCTGCTACCACGATCTTGGTACTGGAGCGCCCCGAAGAAGAGTCCTCGGGTCGCTACAGTACATTCAAATCACAATACAAATCCAATGTACCTATTTGATTTTCGTCGCTAGACCAGCGATACGCTTTAGGTTGTTTTCTTAAAGAATAGCGCTGCAGGCCCAAGTCCAGTAGTGCTCCACGTGCGCCTGAAATAGGTGCCAGCAAAACTGATGGGGTCTAGGAGGGCCGATACGTTAAGTTAAAGATAGATAGATAGATATATATATTCTTTATTGCACACCAAAAATAAAATTAACAATAGGAACTTAAAACTAAAAGAGTGTCACAATGGGCGGTCTTACCACTAAAAGCGATTTTAAGAAGACAAACTTTGGATGGATTTGACATAACTAATAAAATACATATAATACAAACAATATATATATATATAGAAAATATGAAGTCAGAAAACAATGCACCTAATGTTTAAGAGGACAGATAGTGATCATTAATCATATTTTTAAAAATTGATAATGTTTGTGCTTGCCTTACCGACACGGGCAAAGCATTCCACAGCCGCACCGCTTGAACTGTAAACGACTTGTCGTAATAATTAGTGGAGTGGCTTGGCATCTCTAGCCTTAAGTTTTCTGATGACCTGAGATCACTGAAAGACCTAGGTGGGTTTTAGCCTATAAAACTTGGAAGAACCTTCTCATTTCACCTTGGAACGGGAGAAATCATTTCATATATTTTTCCATAAAAAAATACAAAAACTATAATACCTACAAAATTACAATTTGGCAGTTAAATTCTTTATAGGGTGTAGATGTCCGCCAAGAACGAATTTTACGAAACTCTATCGGGCGAAGCCGCTGGCAGGCGCTAGTATTCTATATGATGAAGCTATTGCGTATAACTGTAGCGTAGACAATAACATTGTCTCATTGTCTATGCGTGTGTTGTGCAATTGTTACAGCATCGCAAGGACGCTCTAGTCACGAGATCTGCTAATCTGTGACGTTCTGATGCACTTCTTCTTTACATCCTTACGTTGTATGTTATGTAACAAAGTCCCACATAGGGGAACCGGTATGTCAGTTCACAGGTGTACAGGGCCTCAAGTCTCCTGTTACAATAGGTTGATTTTGACAAGTTTGGTAATCTACTAATATGATGGCGTCATTATAACTTTCCAATGATCAACCATTGACACTTCATTGAAAGATTTTTTTACAAGCTTTTATTTTTACAAGCTTTTCTTTAGTTTCACCTGTCCCGTTGTCTGTCGTTCTGTAATCAAATCTTGCAACTTAAATTTGATCCACTTCCCGGTTTCCGATTGAGCTGAAATTTGGTATACACGTTTAGTTCGGATGACAATGCAATATTATGATGACATGGAGCTGATCTGATGATGGAATCGCGAGGTAGCCATAGGAACTCTGTAATTAAACGGCACAACCACGTCGAGTTTGGGCTCGTGTGAGTCGTCTTGACGACTTTTACTTATATAAGTATAGACCACCGCCACCGCTATAAAAGCTTGTTATGAAAAAAAACATTTTCATTGAAAACTTGTTTAGAATGGTAATCCCGTACATTATGACAAATGAATATTTGACATATACGGTAAATTAATAAAATATTGACAGCTCTTTTAATCAGTGAATTACAATTAGAATGTTATTGTGCAGTTATTGTTTTTAATTAGTTACAAAACAGCTCTTACTACAATTCTATTACGACACCACTGACCGCCCAATGATCAGCCATTATGAATTAACAGATTACAAGTTTTTAGCTACTTAAATGACAATGGAATCGTGTTGGAATGACAATATTTTACAAATAGCAGACTCGGGCTCCTGGTCCCCGTATGTCTGTCTATCTACATTCTCAGAAACTACTGAACGGATTTTCATGCAGTTGCACTTTTAGATTGAGTGATTAATGAGGATAGCTGTGTAATAAATATATACTTGTTAATGACCATAAAAGACGATATTTTCAAGGATTTCTAACACCCAAGCAAAGCCAAATAAAATTTAATGCTGAGGGATTCACTACACACCCAGCAAAAAGCTAAAGCTGACTTTAGCTTTTTGAGGAATAGTATTTTTTTATAACATAACTCGCTAGTTAGGTATAAAACTTGAAAAAAAAAATTGAAAAAACACCGAACTAAATGAAATCAAGATACTATCTTTATATAAGATAAATCACGATATTTTCAAGGATTCCTAACACCCAAGCAAAGCCAAATAAAACTTAATGACTTTTTAAGTCCTCATGCCTTTAAAGATAATTTACATTTATCATACATTTATTTATAGCCGACAGCCCCGGATCTAGGGGGGGGCAAGCCGGGGCCCATGCCCCGGGCGGCAAATACAGGGGGCGGCAAAATCAGGGGGCGGCCAAATTCACACTTCACAGACCAATGGACAACTCATCATTTATTTAACTTTGACCACGGAATAAATAATAGCACAAGTACAGCAATTTTATGGCCATATCAACTTGACCAATACCCTGAGCGCGGAGTGAGATATGCTGCACGACTGCACGAACATTTATTATTGGCGAGGCGCGTAGGCATAGTCCAAAATACGCGCCCGGCTCCCGCTCGCCTGCAGAAATTGCAGATCGCTGCAAGCGTCTGGTTACCGTGAGTGCGAAAGAGTTAAAGCTATATTCGAAAACTTCCTCGTCGATCTCTCTCCACGACAGTGTTTTGTTTCAAGGCCAGACTCCGTCGGCCCGCCACCACCACCGACACCGCCGCAGCCGCTTCTAATGCCGCTGCCGCTGTCGCCGCCGCCGCAACCACTGCGGCAGTGCCCTCATAGAGGGGTCGCGAGGAGACAATGGACTGCCAATTACGGCGCCATTTCGTATCCTCCAGGCGAATGTCAACCACTGCGCCCCCGCTCAGGATCAGTTACTCCAGAGCATGACGCGGTGGTCGATAAACGTCACCGTGGTCTCCAAGCCATACTTTGTCCTGCCCAGAGCTGACTGGGTTCAGGACCTGAGCGGCTCGGTGATCCTTATCTCGTAGGCCGCCGCCGGTACCCCAACCCTTGATGGTCATGGCCGTCCGGATGGTGCGGGGATACCGCACGGTGTCCCGCGAGGCGGCGAGCCTCCTTGCTGGCCTACCAACTTAGGATTTGGAGGCAACAGTCCTTGCACGCATGCACTATCTGCGCGTGGAGATGCAACGCCAGGGCGAAACACCGCTGCCTGAACATGTCGAGGCGTGGCGGAAAGAGCTCCGGTGGGATCTCATGGTGAAGTGGAAACAGCCACTGTCGCAACCCAGGCCATAAACTCGGCGGTAAGTCCCCTCTTTGAGGCGTGGCTGGGTAGACCTCACGGCGTCCTCACCTTCCGCATGACGCAGGTTCTCACCGGACATGGGAAGTTTGGGAGATTCCTGTACCGGAATCGTGCGGAAGAAACGCCCGGGTGTCGCCACTGTATGGAAAGTCCGGAGGACACGGTGGAGCACACGGTGGAGGTATGCCCTGCTTGGAAAGAGCATCGTCGTGTCCTCGTGATCGGCGGCGGCGACCTCTCGCGCCGGGCCTTGGTTCAGTCCATGGTCTGCAGCGAAGAGGAATGGCAGGCGGTCGCCTCCTTCTGCAAAGCAGTAATGCTTGTAAAGCAGGAGGCCGACCGCATAAGGCAAAGGCAACAGCGCCCTCGCCGTAGCCGTCGCCGCCGCGATCCCGCCGATATCCGGCCACCGTAGACATTGGCTCGCGGACAGTGAGCAATGGGTAGCTTGCCGTCCGGTCGTCTGGTAACTGTCCAGACCGAGTCCAAGTCGTCAACGGCGCACACCGTTCCCGCGCGCCTCAAGGAGCTGTCAGCAAACTGTACGCTCCGCCCAAGAGCGGGATATTGGGTGATTTTCACCTACCATAAAAAAAGGTGAAAATAAACATCAGTAGGTAGGTGGGGCGGCATTTTTCAGTTTTTGCCCCGCCTAAAAAAAATTGAAGATCCGGGGCTGATAGCCGAACTGATTTTGATAAAACCTATTACTAATCGTACAATTAAAACTAAAAACTTTATAGCAAACCTTCTTTTTTTAATAAAAATAAACGTTAACCAAAATCGAACACTTGTTTAAGAGCTATGCCACAGACAAGCAAACGCTTACATGTAGTAGTGGACAAACTTATAACACACCTCTTTTCACGTCGAGTGTTAAAAAAAAAACAATTTCAAAATTTTAGTAGCCGAATAACTTGTTTAATATCTTAAAGGGAACATACGTTTCATTCCTCTTCTTTACATGACGATACCACAAACGATTCCCTTTAAACTTTTCGGTAACGGGTGACACAGGTGAGAGTCTTAAGAATTTATTATGTTTATTCTTCAGTGATAAAACTCGAGACAGCATTAGAAACGGGACATAAATCAAGCATGTTTGCTAACGAGCCAATTGAAATTAATAGAACATTATTATTTAACTGATCGCGAAGTAATTAGTCTTACTCAATGTTTATAAAGCAGTGATTAGTGACCCACTGGTATGTATATTAGATGCGTGTTTTTAAACGGACAATACTTTTTACAATATGGACAATAGAATAGAATATAGCTTAATTTTACACCAAAAAGTTAATTATAAACTAAAAAAAGACATAAAATAATATTTTATTAAAACCGATTACCGAACAATCTATGGATGGGCCAATCATTGTAATTTGTCATAGAATGATTTATGATCCCAATGTCAAAACGGCGAAAATTTAATAAAGGAAATATTGTGAGTTCGACATTGCTGCGTGCATTCAAGATATTATACTAGCTGAGCTTGTTCTAATACATACTCTTGGTCATCGAAAACCTAAACCTCTAGCTTTGTCCACATCTAAGATACAGAGTGGGTGAAACAGCCGCGAAACGCTGCGAGAAAAAGATGGTACGGCCGTGACCGCTTTACTCGAGACTTGGCTGGGGCACTACCGTGCCCCCAGATAGCCCGTTTAGAGGCCTATTAAGCACATAATAACAAAGTACACTCCATCTTATTGTGCATACTACTAACTCTGGCACCCTATCTAGTAGAGGGTGTAGCGACATCTATGTTGCGACATAGGAACGACAAAATCCATCATCGCTTTATTAGTTCCTCGCGCATTAGAGCATATAGGCACAACGATCCAATATCAAAAACACAACACAACTGATCAGAGGATCCTCCCTTTTCAAAAAAGGTTTACGAGACTACACCCTGGTCCGCTTAGCTCTAAAATTATATCAGCTGGTTGGCGTGGTAGGGCCATGTGAACCCAATGCGGCTTAGTGGATGTCACTTATCTTCAAATATTCGGCTTTAGGACATGCCTTTTTTTAGGAAATACAGACTTCGGCAAGAAATTACATTCCTTACAATATACGTACAGTGAATCTAATTCAACCATTAAGTTTTTGCCGCTTCTTCTCCGTAGGAAACGACAAATTGGAACCATGCACTAGCTTCTCACATTTTTTAACTGCCCATGTAGGATTATGTGAAATAAATAATTTTGAGTTTGAGTTGGAGTTTGAAAACTTTTTTTACGTTGCACCTATTTTGTAAATAAGCAAGAGGGATATTGTCTACTTAGTTGTAAAGGTCAAATTGCGAGTAGCCCCTGCCTACTTAGATATAATTACATGTAAGATTGCTTCCTCGACGGTTCAGTGATTAAAAAATATTTTGTCGTATTTACTTCTATCAGGAAGACATGCGACTATTAAATATGTCAAGTCGATGAGGTAAATTACCGCAATATAGTGTTGGGGCAACGTTTTAAAAAAATATGTACCTACCTAGGTACCTATAAATCCTTGAAGCGTCTACATCCGATATAGCTTAGCTTTCTAGATATACAGAACCTATAAATAAAATTTGACACATAATAATTTAGATGAAATTTTGGTGGAGTGGATCTGGATGGAGATTAAAACTGACCAATGTTGCTTCTTAATTTCCGGCAACCGTAGGCGCGGGCTTGCTGGCGAGCAATGGGTAGTCGCCGTCCGGTTGTCTAGTAACAGTCTAGACAAAGCCCAAGTCGTCGACGGCGCGCTCTGTTCCTGCACTCCTTAAGGAATTGTAAGCAAAGCCGTAGGGACTCTGCAAAAGGGTCGAAGGCTACTGGGGTGCAGGGTCTCTTTCTGAAAGAAAGGCTTGGCCCCAGTGCGAAGGGCAAAGAAGGAACGGAATGGGGTGTTTAGTCAGTAAGAGAGATTTTCGGTTCCGCGCAATAGGTCGATTCGTCGTTGGATAATTATTGGCTCACCATAATAAAACTCATGTTGTGAGTCTGCAATAACTCTTTGATCATTCTCACAGCCTAATTTCCAAAACCTTCGAACGCCGTTGTTCGCACACCTATTGTCTTTTATTTGTGTCTATAATTACGGTAGTCGAAAACTCAAAGGACAGCCATTTATAAAGTAACCTTTTAATATTTCAGACGCATCGCAAAAGCACAGGGTGCGTGTGCCATTCGCATGGATGCGACTTCGGCATTCTCCGCCCGCGCGGCCGAGCGACTCGGGTACAGCAAGATCTACTCGGTTCTGTACGCTGACATCCTGGACGGACCACAACCGAAACCACCGCATTTAGAAGCTTCTGTTTACCTCAAGAAGTTCTAAGGTAAAGTTTTAATTAAATTTTTTAAATTGGGTCCGGGTAAAATGGGGTAAATAGAAACTCAGGGGGTAAATAGAAACAAAATTATTATTAAGATTATTATTTTGATTTCCAATTTTTTGTTGTAACAAAGCATTTTTCTTTCAATATTGAATTTATAAAAATATTTAAATCTTGCAATATTTTTTTAAATAACGTAAAAAAACAACAAAATGTTGTTTCTATTCACCCCCGATTTGTTTCCATCCTCCCGGTTTTATGTACCAAGTTAGACCCCGAACGCTTAGTCTAACACTCTAAGCTTGTTTATAGAGACGCAGCGCGATGGGCCTCGCGTTAAGTGTTGTTTTTTTTTTCAATTGTTATAAACGAATGCTTGACTGCGATGCCACCTGATGGTAAGCAGAGATGCAATCGTTGATGGTTTGCCTGGAAGAAATCGCCGAGTGCGATAAGGCCGCCGATTGTATGTTTTTTTTTTATTGCATGTTTTACTTTCAAAGTACTATGTCTTGGTGTACAATAAAGTATATAATAAATAAATAAATAAATGATTAGACGCACTAGTGCATATTGCAGCAGCGGGCCACGTCATCACACGCGCAAACACAAACATATGGCAATGTACGACAAACGCCCAAAGTGCCGCGTCTTAAAAAATAAATAATTATTATGTAAATATATTTTTTTTTCAATTCAAATAGAAATTCCTGAGATAGATAAATTCTTTATTACAGATTCAAAAACATTAACTTTAATACATACAGCCTTGTAGGTTTTATTGTGTACCTTTCAAAGAGATTAATTTATTTATTGTTATTTTTCAGAATCCGTACAACTCGCACAATCAAAATCAAATTCTTCGAGATTCGACGACCATTTATCCAAAAAGAATTAGCTGTAGGTACTTTGCACGTTACTTCTAGATTTTATTCAAACCTAATAAAGTAGGATCGAAGCAATTTACTGTGGTAGTGTAGCTAAGTACCTAGAAGTAAGGAATTTTATAAATGTATTATGATTTACTATGTATAATTATTGTACCTGGCAACTTGAAGGCTAACGGAGATTTAATAGAGCGGGGCTCAAACTGAGATGAATCCTGGACGGGATATAGGACGCATCATCTTTCGGAAATAGTTTTTAATTTTTTTATTATATTATGCGTCCCGAGTCATGTGTTTAAAGTTCTTTGGGCAGCCGATAAATTGTCGTTCTCTGCTATATACTTGTGAATTTTTTATTAAATTTAAGAATATTCAGGCTCAAATAAAAGACAAGAAATACAGAAAAGAGAATTAGTTTTTTCCACCGAAGCAGTGAATGTTACCAGTAAAATGATAAATTAGCATGTTGACCGTGGTTTTTGTTTATAATTTTTAATAATTTTGCTTCTTTATAGATACAGGCATCGCAGTATTTTTCATTCCATAACTTTATAAATAGGTTTAGTATAGCGGTGCCTAGTAAAATATAATAGCAACACACTAAGAAAACATTGTTGTCACAAAATGTATAGGCTTTTCATTCTACGATAGAACCTATACGTTTCAATCAGTATAGTATTTGTAGTTCCTTAAAATCGTAGTATTATTTAATGTATTCTAGCTTAATAATTAAATACACTGTCTATATTTAAAAAAATGTGCAATTTGCAGAAATTGCCCACTTGAGAACACAATAAAAAAAATACTTACCAGTTTATAAATCTAGCAATTGAATGTTTTTTAACTGTAGATTTCTAGCACTGTAAGTGAAATGATATATAGCTATAAATAAATGTATTTTGCGTAAATAAATCTCCAAAAAATGTCAAATCTTTCTGTAGAATTTGAAACATCGAAGCAAAGCTTCAAAAAGATGTTATCTTGCTGGCCAAACGAATTCACAGAAATTATCCATCTCCTACCGCAGATCTACTAAACCCAGTCAAAATAAAATGTATGGTCAAATTAATTGTGATTTAGTCTGTAAATAAGTAAGTATTGTAATTTTTATCTCAATAAATGTAATGTAAAATTAAATCTTTTTATTTATTTTTATGTCTTCTAATTTTGTCATATGGAACTACAAAATGCTCATCTCTAGGTATCCCACTAGAGTTCTATGAATTAAAAAAAAGTACTCCTTGAAGGCTAAGTTCTACATTCCTCTTTTTTATGGTACGTAAAAATCGTCGAATGACGAATCCCGCATTCCTCTTGGCTACTAGAAAAATAAATAAATGCCAACAACAGTTTTTAACAGCAGTAACAACTGCATAATGCATTTATTTGTTTAAACCATTTATTTTTGCACGAGTTTTCAAGTGCAAAAATTCACAGAGCCTAAATTCAGACTCGCTAAGATCCGACGGCCGTACTGTATTGAGGGAGACTAATAATAATAATAACTAACTAATTTGTAAGATAATTAACTACTAAGATAATTAGTGACCGATACTTCACGTGATTGCAATCATGATAACAATCAACTTTTACTATGGGACCAAAGTTGAAATCGCGAAAAAAAATTGCTGTTTTATGTTCGCCTAACTACGTAGTCGAAATCAACTTGCTGATTTTTTTCTTTCGCGATTTTTGGTATTGTCCCTACAGTAAATTTTTTTGTTATCATGACTACAATCCAAAGTTTAAGTACCTTTCACTATAAATTACTATTAAGATTATCATTGCAATCTTGTCATACCTACGCCCAAAAGGCTCATCATCATAATTTCAGCTGAAGGACATCCACTGTTGGACATAGGACTCCCCCAAGCATCGCCACAATGACCAGTCCCGGTCACAACGACCGGCCCAAAAGGCTGAATGGATATAAATGAAAATTAGCATAGGGGTAGACCATACCCTGGATTCAGATTCCTTTATTTGCTCAAACATGAGTGTACATACAATTATTATGGAAAACAATGCACACAAGTGTTACAATGAAATGGAGTTATGCTACACATTTACCATATTGTAAACTGGAAACTGGAACACTGAAACTACTACTGGAATAGCAAATAAACCTACGCATATATATAGTGCGCGGCCAATTATTTAAACCACAAAAAAAACTGATTTTTGGGTCTCAGTACAGGTAGAAGATTTTATTTTTTTTTCATGGTGAGAAAAATCATTTGATGACGAATCCCCTTGAGCGGAGCGGGAGACAGTGTCAGACTTTTACTTAATTAGCTAGCGCAAATAAGTTAAAAGAAGATTATCTGCCGCGTACTTTAGGTACCTACCTACTTATTATCAGGGAAGTGTGTTCCCTTCTATGAACGCAAAAGTCAAATGAAGGAACACAGGAGTGTTTTGGTCTGTAAAAGTCTGATACTCTTTCTTGCTCTACCTAGAGTTGGACAAGCTATTTGAAGATTACCCCACGCTTTGCATGGATTTAGATATTACAGCGTATGTAGTGCATTTCGAGGTGTGCTCGTAAATACCTAAGTATTAATAACTTCTTGGTCGAACTGCATTCCCACAACAGATTCATTATTTTAGATTCATTTTGTGTGTTGTACGTCACTATTTGACATAATTTTGATAAATTTTTTTGGGTTCGATTCCCATCCAGGACAAATGTTTGTGTAATGAGCACGATCATTTGTGCTGTGTCTGGGTGTAATATCTATAATATGTATATATTTACAAATATATAAGTATGTTTATCAGTTGTCTAGTACTCATAACACAAGCTCTGCTTAGCTTGAGACTAGACGGCGTTGTGTCAAATATTATATTGTAAAACTTTTGTACCTTGTTGTTGTTCTTTTATAACTTTATCTTTATTTTAACATTTTTAAATAGATGACTACTGTGATTGTACGTACGGTTCCATGCTTAATATACAAGGATACGACCAGAAAAGTTTTCGTATTGAGAAGTTATGATGTGAGCTGAGCTACTATAGACCTGCTGGTAAAAATAACTCTCCCAATAGACTTCTGGCCTCGGTGGCCATCCAACTCAGTGAAGATTGGCCAGATACATACGCAGGACAGCAGAAGTTAGGTCTTCTGGGACAGTGGATTTTGTTCGAAAGAGTTACCATGATCCTCCAACGACGGCGCGCGTCAGGGAGTTTTCAGCAAATGTAGAGGCCCATCTGCAACTGCAGGGCCGAAGCCTACTGGAGCCCCAGTCTAGTTTCTGAAAGGAAGGTCCGACCCCGGTATGAGGGCTAAGATGGAATGGGGTAGGTCGTTTAGTCAGTAAGAGTCTGACACTGTTTCCCGCTCCGCCAAAGGGCGGGATTTGTTGTTTTTCTCACCATAAAAAAAAAACATGGTCCTCGAAAAGGGTGCTTACCTGAAAAAACTTTGTGGCTTTTACTAAATAAAAACCTAACTCTCATTCCCACTCAACACAGAGCAAGAAAACTCACAAGTAGATTTTCCGCTTATAAAAGGGAGACAGACATTTGGGGGTATGAGGAACAGAGAGTAATGTCCCACTTACCTCCGTTGAAATGGGAGGATCCTCCGACCAGACAAATGTTATGGTCTGATGGTCAGTAGCCCACCAAAATCAACTAACTGTATCAAACCAATCGGGCAGCAGCCTGATAGTTGGTTTCGGACTGTTCTATATGTTCAAATCGCGCGGAGAACTTTGATTGCGCGATACAGGAATCTTATAGTTCTTATGTGACACCATAGATGGCGCTACAGACACTCGTTAATCATTATCACTTAATTATCATAGTCCAATAATGGTGGCAATCTTCTTGTAAGTTTACCTTTAAGTACAAAGACACAAAAAAAATACACAGACAGAGAGAGGAGTTGATTGAGACTATGAAAAAGAAGTAGAGAAGAATGCTGGTTTACTTTGCACCCACAATCAACCTTCTCAGCGTTTACCCGAAGGTTCCAGTTTAAGGTCTCTGCACACAGCGGGCGCGGCGCGGCGGGACGGGACGGCGACGCGACACTGAGCAGTTGTAATGTACTAGATATTACGGACGACGCCACACAGAGCCGTCCCGCTCGACGCGACGGTAACCGTCGCGCCACGCCGCCGCCGCGCCGTGCGGGAATACAAGACAGAAGCGGCGGGGACGGGTGCGGTGAGACCCAATTCCGTTTACGTTGATTTTTCTTAGCTAGCGCAAATAAGAGCAAGAGCGTTTCGACGTCTGAATCGCTCAACATCTTTTTGATGAATGAATAGCGTCGCGATACGGTCGGCGTGAATGGGCGCGATCAGCCTCCAGTGTGACTGATGCCGCCGCGCCAGCGCAGCGTCGCCGCCCCGCCACGCCGCGCCCCGCCACGCCACGCCGGCTGTGTGCAGAGACCTTAACCAGATGTAGTGGAGTATAATATGTGGCAAACAGAACCATAGCAAAAGGTTCAACTTATTTTTGCCGCGCAAGTTGCGTTGAGGTAATATCGGCGCTGGGGTAATAACGTATAAATTAAACTCGAAAGCTAGCTATTGTCTTTCTATTACGTCTCTAATTACGGCATTCAAAAGATTAAATATTTCACATATTTTTCAGTAAGTATTTTAAATGCTAGCACATAGCGTGCCACATCATTATCATTACACATATGTTCTGCCCCGCCGCGCCGCACAATGCATTTTTTTTTTTTTTTTTTTTTTTTATTGATTATAGGTTCGCGCTTGACCACTATCTCACCTGATGGAAAGCGACGATGCAGTCGACGATGGAACGCGCTTACCTAGAAGTAACCTATTCACTCTTGACTTAAAGATACCCGGATTGTAGCTATCAGGAAACACCGACTCCGGCAAGGAATTCCACTCCTTGGCTGTACGCATAATGAATGTGTTCCCAAAACGTTTTGTACGTATATGTGGGATATCCACCATGTACCGGTGGCGCAATGCCGTACGTCTGGTGGTCCGATGATGGAACGGGCTAGGCGGAATTAAATTATGTAATTCCGACGCACACTCCCCGAAATGCAACCGGTAGAAAACCGACAGGCTAGCAACTCGGCGTCGATGCTCAAGACTTTGAAGTCTCGACTCGACAAGTGCATCATCGCCAATGATCCTCTTGGCTCGCCTCTCAATAGACTCAAGCGCATCAAGTTGGTATCGGGCAGATCCGTCCCAAAGATGAGAGCAGTACTCCATAACCGATCGAACTTGCGCCTGATAAAGTTTAAGCAGCTGTTCCGGCGTGAAGTACTGTCTAACCTTTGCGAGGATTCCCAACTTTTTTGCAGCCAGTTGAGCCTTTGCTTCGATGTATGGCCCAAAATTGAGAGTAGATGTCAGCGTTATACCAAGAAGATCAAGATGGTCAGTTATCGGCACGGATACACCCCGGAAAGTTGGAGCAGGGCTAAATTGACTCCTTTTAGCGGAAAATAGACACGCCTGAGTTTTAGCAGCATTGAACCTGACCATGTTGGCATCGCCCCATTCAGAGACAGCCTCCAAGGACAAGTTCAAGCGCCCAACCATAGCCTCACGAAGAGACTGGACCTGTGACCCACTAGCTCGTGCGCCGGATGTGTAACTTTCAGCAACAGTGCTGTCGTCTGCATACCCAAAGGTACCGGGCTTAAGCAGGTCGTTTATGTGCAACAAGAACAATGTTGCCGAGAGCACTGACCCCTGAGGGACCCCGGCATTGATGGTCATTTGGCTCGACGAGCAACCATCGATGACCACACGGATGGACCGGTCCCTCAGAAAGTCTGCAATCCAAACACACAATCCAGTAGGTAAACCGAATGAAGGAAGCTTACTAATAAGGCTTTCGTGCCAGACCCTATCGAAAGCCTTCGAGATGTCAAGGGAGACGGCAAGTGCTTCCCCGTGTTTCTCGATGGCCTCGCTCCAGATGTGGATGGCATACGCTAGAAGATCACCTGTTGACCGATTTCGGCGAAACCCGTATTGTCGGTCACTCAAGATGTCATTAGCTTCTAGGTATGCCAGGAGTTTAGTATTCAGTACACGTTCCATTGTCTTACAGAGAATGGACGTTACTGAAATGGGCCTGTAGTTAGCTGGGTCAGCCCGACTACCCTTTTTGGGCACGGGCTGTACGTTAGCTTGCTTCCATGCATTCGGCACTTTTCCAGCCTCAAATGAAAGCCTAAACAGGCGTGTCAGGATTGGAGTCAATTCTGGCGCACACGTTTTCAGCACGATTGCCGGTATCCCGTCAGGACCGCTAGCCTTGTTCACGTCTAGGTTACGTAGCTCCCTACGGACGTCCTTCTGATGGATGCGAATATCTGACATACTCGTCCCACATCCATCAGGATATGCAGGGGGCCGCGCGTCACCGGGATCTAGACGCGAAGATTCCGCGAAGAGGGAGGCAAACAGATTTGCTTTCTCCTCAGCGGTGTGGGCCAGCGAACCGTCGGGCCTCAGCAATGGCGGTAGTGAGGGGCGGCAGAAGTTCGATTCAACCGACTTAGCCAGGGACCAAAACGCTTTGCTACCAGCGGGGTATGAAGCGAGTTTGTTCCCGATGCGGCTGATGTGGTCGAATCGAGACCTCCGCATTGCCTTCTTGCAAGACTTGGCAGCACTGTTGAAGGCTCTCTTCTTCTGACTTACGTCACTCGCCTTGTGCATGCGAGCGTCGGCCCAGGCCCGGTATGCTTCGTGTTTAAGCGCATTAGCGCGATCACACTCGGCACCAAACCATGGACGAGCTTGGCTAGACATTGTCACGTCGGAGAATGGAATGTAGTACTCCATCCCCCGCCGCAGCATATCCGCCACAGCATCTGCGCATGACGACGGATCATCCGAAGAAAAGCAAGTAGGCTGCCAAGGATAACATGCGAAGAAAGATCGCATGCCATCCCAATCTGCTGACCTGTATCGCCAAATCCGCCTGGTGCCTCTAGGGCAGAGATCAGGCGGAGAATAGACTGATACAGATTTCACCAGACAGTGGTCGGAACTACCTAACGGTGATGATATCGACACTGAGTAGCGGTCTGGATCTGTTGTCAGCAGAAGGTCCAAGCAATTGGCCGTGTGCGAATCAACATCCGGCACCCTTGTAGCTCCCTGGACCAGCTGAGTGAGATTTAATGCCAGCGCAAGCTTTCGCATCTCTCGACCAGCATGGTCTGTGCACTGGTATGGGAAGAGCCACTCCTGATGGTGGGCATTAAAGTCCCCCAGTAGCACCAATTGAGCGGAAGGGTACCTCTGCTGAGCCGCATCCGCCGCCTCACTGAGGTACTGTGTGAGCCTGGTCACCTCCTGATCTCCACTGTGCGAGCGGTAGACACAAGCATAGATAATTTTATCGATGCCTGTGTCCACCAGAGCCCAAAGCGTTGAGAACTTGGGATCCTCAAGGTTGCGGAGACGCAGATAGCAGATGTCGTCCCGAGCGTACAAGCACACGCCAGCGTGTGGTTTAAAATTGTGCTCCAGGATAAACCCTGGGTAAGACAGGTACGACACATCTGATGGACTTCTAATCTGCGTCTCCGAAAGAAAAAAGAGGGATGGTTTTTCCGTCTCAAGGTGGTGATGGACTGCTGAGAGATTTGAGTGCAGACCTCGAATATTGCTGAGGTGCACTTTAAGTGAGACTGAGAGGGAGTGCAGCCGCTGTATACCGTTTCTCTTTTTCTTGGACCTTGGCATATTAAGAGTGAAGAAGGTATGAGGAGAAGGAAGTGAGATGGAGTCCTATGCTGCCAACCTTCGGCCACGCACCGGTGGGACAGCATCATTGGGGTACTAGTCTGGAGACTGCGGGGACGCCCGAGCCCCCCCGGAAATGACCATCGGGCCCTCTCATCTGGTCGCCAACCAGCACGATGGTGCATTCCGGGATTTTTCGTCAGTTGGCGGGGCAGCCTTTCACGTGTGGCTAGCACATTACTTGGGCCCCCTACTAACTGCGGTCGGCCAGCGGTGCACCGTGCCTCGGATCCCGCTACCCTCCTTGGAGCTTGGAGCTTCACGCGCGCGATGTTTTGAGTTCGAAACTGCTCCGTATCTAAATTAACTAAAAAATAGTAAAAGTGACTTTTTGTTGGTTTTTCCTCACTAAATTCGTATAAATAAGCACCATCAATAAGTGGAAGTGTTATCTCCAAAAATAAACATTTATATCCACTATAAAAATAAAACTGTCATAAACATAAAGAAAAATTAAAATAACAACAGTGACAATTATCGAAAATATAGTGCAGTGACTTACAAAACAGTGACTTTGAATACTGAGTAAATTTAACATGAAATAAACATCAAAAAACAAGACCAAAAATCTTAAGTAAACCAAGAAAGTGACCAAAACTGTAATAAATATCGATATCATCAACATAATAGTGTTCTAAACTAACTCATAACCAATCTTCAATAAACAAAACACAATAGAAAGTGCATAATAGTGTATAAACTTATAACTTTTAAAACAAAGACTAAGTGACCAAAGTGCTCGACATTGCAAAACATTCCAATCAAATGAGTCATATTTAACCGCTCTGCTCATTTAAATATAATATCTGTTCGATGCCATCCCAAATTTCACTAAGTTTAACTAAGTAAAGTTGGTACAGTGGCATTAAGTGAGGCAACAATAATCAACTGAACTCAAGTTCGATCCTCACAACAAGGGGGTTCTTTTTGTGATTTCTCAAGTTTTGTATTTCTACAAAAAATAACGTTCACTGTCGTCTACAGTTACTAAGCACATAACGTAACAACAGAGGGCGCCACGACAGCTTAGAATAAAAATGGACTTCGGCAGCAATAATATAACTTACCGTAATAAACCAAGAAGAACAAGCTCCTTAACTGACCTGTCTGACGTTATAAATAACAGCGAGAAAACCATATTGGATACAACGATGATGAGTATTCCGGACAGCTTCCACGACACCTCTGAAGAAAATCGTGAGTTGATAAATGAAATTAAAACCCTTAAGCAGCAATTACTTAGCGCACATCAAGAAATCGACAACTTAAACATAGAAAACCTCCGTCTTAAAACAGATTTACAAAATATGATTTCGACTGTTAACGCCTACAAAAAAATTTGCTCAACGCCTGAGAAAAAAGCTACAGCAACACCACGCCTAAGTAAAAGACCACGCCAAGTTAATTCACCACATGAACTAAACACTAGGCGCACATCCCTTATACCTAACTATGCGACCTGCAAACAAAACAAAGGAACACAAACTGATAATAGTACTAATCAGTGTACTGTCTTACAAACTGATAATAGTAAAAATCAAACTGTAATGTCGAACCCTAAAACAAAGAATAAACTATGTATCTTAAGTAGTTACAAACATAACAGTTCTTTGTCCTCCATACACGAAATTTTCTCACAATATTTCGACTACTGTCACTACATCATGCGTAATGGTACCATAAAACAATTATTGAGCGGCATTGAAGAAAGATTAAAAAGTTTCACGTTAAGCGACTACTGCCTTATTTTCATCGGAGAAAATCACATAATCGCAAATGAAAACAACTACCTCGACATAGTAAAGTTACTAAATGAGTCCCTTAGTAAAATTACGCACACAAATGTAGTGATTTGTCTTCCTACATATAGAACAGGATCACTTATTTATAACTTCAAAGTTGAGATGTTTAACAACCTCCTCCACCTAGACAACCAAAGCCATAAATTCGCATATATCTTCGACAGCAATCGTGATTTAACACTCGACATGTTCTCGTACACTACGGGTAGAATCAATAAGTACGGAATGAAAAATATATACGACAATATAATGAGTAACATTCGGATTGATCAAGACATATTTAATAAGACAAATGGACTGACAAATAACAACAGCAGGCAAGAATGTGACAAGAACTTAACGACTCCTATTGATGACGAACGCAATTCAAGCCGGAATGAAATGTATATAGATTGTAATTTACCCAATATAGCCACTAAAGTAACGGAAACCATTAATAACTCTGAGCCAAGTATTAATGAGCTGTTTTTTCGCGAATAAATACATTAATATTTTACACCAGAATATAGCGAGTTTGCTGAAAAAATCTGATGATCTATGTGTATGTCTAGACCAACTAGCTGACGAAAACAAAAGTATTGATATATTATGTATTACGGAGCATTTTATTATGGAAGGTTACGAGAAACAGCTGTATGTACCTAACTATAGTTTAGCGTCATCTTATTGCAGAAAAGAGAAAAAAAGGGGGGGAACTTGTATTCTTGTTAAAAACGGTCACAGATGGAAAGACCTCCCAGAAGTAGCTAAGTTATCAACTTCAGGCGTTTTTGAATGTTGCGCCATTGAGCTAATAAATTATAAGATGATTATTGTATGTATTTATAGGGTACCAAATGTAAATAATTATAATGACTGTCTAAATAAGCTTGAGAGACTTTTAAAAATGATATCAAAGACCACTTGTAAAAATATTGTCATAGCAGGAGACTTTAACATAGATTTACTAAAGTCAAATAGGCTATCTACTACATTTGAGTGTCTATTACTGAGTTATAATTTAAAACTAGTATTTAAACAGCCAACTCGCATATCTAGCCGGACATGCATAGACAATTTTGCGCACAATTTTAGTAAAACATGTAAAAGTGAAGTTATAGAGTTTGCATTATCGGATCACACAGCGCAACTCCTTCAATGCCCAGTTAAAAAAACGTGTGCGATAAACTATTGGTACAGCACAAGAAGAGATTATAGTAAAGAAAATATAGCTAAATTTAAATACTATATGCAAAATATTTCTTTTTCTGAGATTTACGATACAAGCGATCCCAACAAAGCCTATAATCTGTTTATCGATACTTTGAAGTTGTTTTATGACCTGTGTTTCCCTCTTATTCGAGTCAAAATAAACATAATAAAAAAACCCAAATGGTTGTCAAAAGGTGTCAAATTATGTAGCAAGAAGAAAAGGATTCTTCTATGGCAATATAGGTTAAACCCTGACCGCTGTAATAAAATAAAGTTAGCTAATTATTCTAAGATATATAAAAGAATTATAAACCTAACACAAAAGGCACAGAATAACTTCAAAATAAAAACTGCCGTAAATAAAGCAAAAACTACTTGGCAAATAATAAACCGAAAGAAATATAATACTCCTAATCATCAAATTGATAAAATTAAAGTCGGTAATAATATTATAACAGATCCTAAAGAAATTTCTGATGCGTTCAATAACTACTTTATTGACAAAATACAGCCCAAATTAAATGTAGGTAGCCCAACTAAACAGCAGTGTAAAATAAACACGAAAAGTAAGTCGATGTTCTTGGCACCAAGTGTACCTAATGACTTATGTAAAATAATCATGTCATTGAGAAATACAAAGAGCGTAGGCTACGATGGCATTGCCACAGACATTATTAAATCTGTAGCTAAGGAATTATGTGGGCATTTAAGCTATATTCTAAATTTATGTATAGGTGCTGGTATTTACCCAGATGCATTGAAAATTTCAATCGTAAAACCACTATTTAAGAAAGAAAATAAGGAGCTAGTGGAAAATTATAGGCCAGTGTCACTGATTCCTATAATTTCAAAAATATTTGAAAAATATATACACAAAGAGTTACTCAAATACCTTGAAAAGTTTGATATTCTATGTGATCAGCAAAAAGGATTTAGACCAAGAAAAACAATAAATATGGCAATCTATGATTTTATATATAATGTTATAAATAATGTGGATAAACGAAACCCAGTCTGCGCCATTTTTTGTGATATGACGCAGGCATTCGATTATGTCCACCATCCTACACTTTTGAAAAAGTTAGAAGCTTATGGTATAAGGGGTAATATTTTAGACTTATTTCAATCATATTTGCACAATAGACGACAAATAACTGTAATTAATAGGATTAATTTGAGCAATAAATATGACGAAATATTTAGATCAGAAGAGCGAAAAGTTAATTATGGTGTACCGCAGGGCAGTGTCTTGGGTCCATTGCTATTTATATTATATATTAATGACTTACCAGAATGGATTGAACAACCACTGACTTTATTTGCAGATGACAGTACCGTGACAATACCTTTGAAAAGTGTAGATACATACCAGAGTGACATTAATAATTCTTTGAAATTGATTATAAAATGGTTAGAGCATAATAATTTAAGAATTAATTTAAGTAAAACAAAATTAATCCAATTTAATCAACGCATGTCTGACATGGATCTTATGAATGTCAAATATAATAATATTAAAATTAACGAGGTAGATAGTACAAAATTTCTAGGGTTAGAAATTGACAAAAAACTTAGCTGGAAACCACATATTGAGTTACTTTGCAAGAAACTAAGTACATCTGCATACGCTCTACATACATTAGCGGGGGTTGTAAATCTAGACGCACTACTTACTGCGTACTATGGTATAGTGGAATGCCATCTACGATACGGAATCATTTTTTGGGGAAACTCGACAGAAAAAGAAACTGCATTTAAGGCCCAAAAAAGATGCATAAGGTCTATTTTTAAACTCCAAAGTACCGATAGCTGCGTGCCATATTTCAAACAGTACAAATTATTAACCCTACCATGCCTGTACATATTAGAAATGGCATTGTTTGTTAAATTAAACCCGGACCGCTTCACGCGAATGTGTGATGTATTCCCACGGAATAGGCGTGATAAGAGCAAGCTGTGTATCCATAGTGCTAAAACGACACTAATGCGTAAGAGTGTCTGCTGCATGGCACCGGTTATATATAATAAAATACCCAGTAGCTGGAAAATCTTGAATGTAACGTTATTTAAAAAAAGACTCCGTGATTTTTTAGTTGACAAAGTATATTATAGTGTTTCAGAATTTTTATTGGAGAAAGACATTATTTGACAATTTTTAATACATTAATAATTATTTGACATTGATTATTTATTTGACATTGATTATTTAATTGACATTGACTAATTAATTAGAATTATATTACTTATTTGTTGAATGTATAGAATAACTGTGACATTTAATTATTTGACTGATGAATTAAATTTATTAGAATTATTGAATTGCATCATAATATTAGTAATTATATAGTTTCTTGTTATTAACTTAAAATAAAAAATGTTTATATTACAAAGTGTGACGTAAACTCGATACTTTTGCATGCCTTGTTATTGGCAAAATATGGCTTGTTCTCTGTATTTGTTATACTGTATCACCATGCACATGTACCCATATTTGCGAAATAAATACCTTACTTACTTACTTACTTACTTACTTACTCCTCGACTAGTCTCCCGATACGTCAATACCAGCGCGAGGCCGGCTGGTCTGCATGCATTGGAACCGCCACTTCGACCCATCTCCTCAGAATTGGCTACACAGGGCATCGTACCGGAACACGGCTAGGCCGCTTGGCGGTACGTCTTTGCCCAGTGGGTGGTCACAAGCCATCGGTCGAAACCTACCACCAGTTTGTGTCACCTGATTAGCACCACCCGGGGACCACGTGTAGGGCCTATCTGTGGGTATTCTCCTACGGACGCGGGTGACTCAGCCCCCAAAAATTGCAAAAAATGCATTAAAAAATCTAGCCAAATAAGTGGGATTATTTAATTTATACGATCTTACCCCAACACACTATACTATACAGGGTGTCATTGACATGTTAACGCAAACGAATACCATAGATCCAGTACATGATTCTAGAAGCCCCAGTGATGGAATTTTTTGTCGGTTTTTTCTTTTTTTTTTTTAATGAAATTTTAACGTTTTTTTAATTAAACTGTATAAAAACGTCAATTTAAAATTTTTTGCGAAAAAAATGAGTGCATTACATTCCAAATTAAAAATGTCATCGGGTTTGATTAGAATAACGACTTTATTTGCCTCGATGATTTTTTTATCAATTTTTTTATGTAAAAAAAAAAAAAAATTTTTTTTCTAAAAATATCATTGGGATTGGTCAGAATAACGATTTTATACAGGTTAAAAATAAAAAAACAAAACTTTTTTTTCAAAAATTTGAAAAAAAACCGACGAAAATTTCCACCACTGGGAGGTCCAGAATCATGTACTGGATCCATGGTATTCGTTTGCGTTAACATGTCAATGACACCTTGTATAGATTTGTATTCATATGGGCAACAACAGATTCTAAGACATGACCACACCTGTTTAGGGTTGCCAGGCCATAAAATGTAAAGGCCGGACTGCGCACTACGGCTTTTAGGGCAAAATGTCCGGCCTTATATAGATAAGGCCGGACATTTTGCCCTAAAAGCCGGACATGTTTTTTTTATTGTCAAACATAATGTTCTTACAGCTGAAAAAAAAAAAGCTGGGCTGTTGATAAAAGTATTTATACGTGATGTAAAGTGAGGATGAGATCGAAGATGGAGTGTGCGATGCGCGGGCTGGAAGACAGTTTGCTATCCGCTCGCCCTTGTCCGCTCGGATAGGGCGCCCATCGTTGTACGAATCGCCACTCTGACAAAAAGCCTGACAAAAGCCGGACAGGTCGAACACGTACATATTTGGCCGGACGCGATCGCAAAAAGCCAAACATGTCCGGCTAAAGCCGGACATCTGGCAAGCCTACACCTGTTACATCTTGTATACCAGATACACTTCTTATCTATAGATAGCAGTAAATTGATATCCATCGGCGTATTAGTCGCTTGTTTAGTTCAGGACGTAGCCGCTCACCAGTTGTTACACCTCCAATTCTTAATTGATCCAATTACCTACTGACAACACTTTATTATTATGATTAATTAACTTTGCAGGCAATTAAAATGGTACAAAAAAATAGTGGCCAAGGATATGCAACATGAACTTTGCCCGCGAGATTTTTTCATGGTAGGTAAAAATCATCCAATGACGAATCCCGCCCTAGGGCGGAGCGGGAATCTCACACTCTCACTGACTAAACAACCTACCCCATTGCCATACATACCTGGGCCAGAGCCTTCCTTTCAGACACAAACCCTTGGCCCTAATTGGCTTCGACTCTTCTGCAGTGTCAGGCTCTTACTGACCAAAAAAAAACCTACCTTATTCCTTCCTTGCCTTATTCCCAGACCCTGGTGTTACGTTTCGCATCAATCCTTGGCCCAGGAGACGCCCGCGTGGTGGATTACGGCCTTTTCTTTTTCTTCCAATTATAAGGTTGATTATGCTATGCTTAGGCTATTTGAAAATGTATGTCTACATATTGAAACGTGAAATTTAACGAAAGATTTTTTTAATCTCTGTTCTCTGATTTGTGATGTAGTTGAATGAAATGGATTAATTTCAGAACTGCTGTTTTAATTTAATTCTAGATGGTAATTTGCCAATATGTGACGCGGGAATCTTACAACTTAGTTGTGACAACTAAGACCGGAGATAGACTGAACTGTTAAAGGTAATGGAGCACGAAGCACCACCGTTAAATTATGGTCGTTTTAATCCCGTGGAGGGTCGATCCGATACATGAAACACTATGGATTTGTAAAAATGAACCTGTTTTCTAATACTGAAATTAAATTGCGCGTATACGAAACTTACTTCTTTAAGTAAAGAATAGCTGAGCGGGTTCAATGACCGTAAGTAATTAACCTGCCTGTTGACGCAACAACCGACAACTACCTACGGTAATTGAACCCGCATTGATTTATGTCTATAATATTAATACAAAAGAAGGACTTGGGTACCTCATAAAGCTGCATAATGGCGTAGGTTATCAGAAATGTAATGAACATTATTAAGACTTATTTAGTAGTACGTACTTGCGTTTCTTATTATCTTCTTCTATGTATAATGTAGGTATAAACCCAGATTTAATGACCACACTTCAATCTTAAAAGCTAATACTATCGATAATATGTACTGATTAAAACAATGTTTAAGTACAATATACGTACTTAGCCACACACTATCTTCATAGTGTTGTCCCATGGCATGGTGACCAGATGGTTTATTTAAAATTATAACTATAGTCAGCATCACATCAGATTATACAAATCTGTCCGATTGCTCCAATACATTTTGAACTTTGTTATACACCGTGAAATTTAAATGATTGTTTTCCCGCGGCAGAATGACTTGCCATAAGGAGTACTTTTGAAGCATACAGTAAAAATAAAAAAATAAAAAGTTATTTTTTTATAAATAATTATTAAAAATATTCATCAACTCAAAAAAGCGAAAACAATAGTAACATTAGACGTAATTTGTAGGTACTACTAGAGTCGCATGAGCAGCACGCCGTCAAAGGAAACCGATTCATTAAATCATCATCATCATCAATTCAGCCGAAAGACATCCACATCTGGACATAGGCCTCCCCCAAACGTCGCCACAACGACCGGTCCCGTGCGTCTCGTATCCATCGAATTCCAGCAACCTTGACCAGGTCGTCGGTCCACCTTGTGGGAGGCCTATTCATTAAATATTTAAACCAAAATAAGCTCTCGCACATTGTGATACGTCATAATTAGCTTGCACTCTACAGTTTCATTTTTTGTTTTTAATATTTAATTTTTTTATCAAACGTTTGTATTACCAAGACACAACCATTTCGCTGAGGGAAAACAACCATTAAAATTTCACGGTTTAAGTGTTGAAAATCGTTTGCAGAATTTTGACAGTTTGTTCTAGTCTGATGTGCTGCCGACTGTACCTATAAAGTATAGACAGCATATGGACAGAAATGCACAGCCCATTCCGTAACCCTAAGACACCCGCAATGATCTTAGTGCTAACATTTTATCTCCTAGTCATATTATATTGATTATATTGAACTTGGTGATTTTTTTCGCGATTTTTGGTTTGGTCCCATAGTAAAAATAGTTTGTCATCACCAAACCTATACCAATAAAATATAATAATAAATAATTACCAGTCACCTTTTATACTCAATAGTACGCTAATAATCGTAGCCTGCTAATTGATATTTTAATATTTCACTGGTTACTAACACTTCTTCTGATGTCGACCTTCGACAGTCAAAAGCCCTGAAAGTTTTGTAAAAGGCGACTAACTACGATTATGGAATAGCGCTATACCATAACAATTATAATGATTAACGATAGAATAGAACAGAATAGAATAGAATAAAACTTTATTGTACCTACACCAAAAAGGTAAAAATTTCACAGAAACTTATACGAAAGGGTACAAGGCGGTCTTATCGCTGACAGATGAACGGACCCTAGATCTCTTTGGACAACCTCAGACGTAAATGATACTTAGGTGTATACTAATATCTACATATAATAGTAAATATTTAACCTTGGGTAAGGCCAAACATTTCCCTGGGTATTGAAATTCTGACAAATTCAATTTGAGTAAGAAACACAATACTGCGTGCCAGAACTAAAATAAAAGATGTCACCAAAAAAACTGCTCCTCAAAAGTGGAACTGGAAGTGGAGTGGAATTCTGCCATACGTCAGAACTGAAGAGCTGTGAGCTAATAAAACACTTATTGGGTTCCATTAAACGCAAGGTCACATCCCAATAGACCTAATAGAAATAAGCTTGACAACTACCGGAGGGAATGGCCCACAATGCCTGAGAACAGAGAGGGAGGCCTTCACTCAGCAACGACATAATAGGCTAACTATTACTACTACCAAAAATATCCTGGTAAACCTCGGGTTTTGTAGGAGGCCAACGTCCAGCAGTCAACTAGATAAATCAGATAACCGAAAAGGGCATTGGGTTAAATTGTAGGTTACAAATAGGACAAAGGTATTAGTGTGGAGAGAGTACTCCCTTTCAATAGTTCATTCTTCTTCATTTCGTGTCGATTTAACTCAAATTTTGTCCGACCAATATTTAGCTACCTGGATAGCTCTTTCGTTGGTCTCGTACATGTCATTAATGGTACAGGTGGTAGTGCACGCTGAGCATGAAAGGAGGTGACGCATATACTATGAAGGGGCTCCACACTAGCACTGTACTTGCGATGGGTCAAGGAAACCCCATTCAGGAATTTCCAGAACTCTGGCACCAGGACACGAACTGCAGTGGCCAGTCACCGGACCCTGGGATTCCTTCGGTGGCGCCAAATCTGGAAGCTTTAAGAAAATTTGACCTACCACAAAGCATGAGTCATCCAACTCATCGCCAGATAACTTGTTTACCTATTCAAACACAGACAAGACTTCCCAACCTGTTTTCTTTTTTATTATTACCAAAACACCTCGCCGTCATTGACATTAGATTCGAAGCGGCGCGGTCGCAATGTGCTCAAATTTTGTCGTGACTAGATGGTTAGTAAATATACCGCACCGGCATTGGGTAATCGTAACCGATCCCCTCTACTCCGTATAATTTAAGGCTCAGACGCCTACAGCTGGTCTTGAATTTAATTTTAATAGTTTGTAGTACGCACTGCTTGTATGAGCAGACTGCCTTGTACTGAGTGTGAGTTGTTTTTACGTTAACGTTATCAAAACGTTTAGCGCGCTTGGCTCTCCGATTAGTAAAGAGCTTGGAGCGGGCCAATCGGAGCGTCGAACGTCATAAACGTCGATCGCGTTAGCGTAAAACAAACTCACACTAGGCACTCTACTTAAAGCCTCACCCGTGTTTCATCAATGCCCTTTGCTTTCCACGGCCAGAGTAACTCTATCATACCATCCCGAAGACATAACAGACATTGACCGTGGTGGACCCCATCCGTTTTAGTTACAGTTCTTTAAGGAATGTGGGTACACCCTTTAGAAGATAGCAGGTTGCTGAAAGTCGATAGCTTAGTTCTTAGGTAGTTTAGGTATATATCGTGGATTTTTTTCAGTTTAGCGATGTTGAAGTGGTAATTTGGCCTAAGTGATAACAGTGATGGAATGAATTTGCTAAACATTCACTCCATCCTTAATTCAATTCTTTAGTAAGAAGAGTTATTCTAGAAAGGGAGAGGAGACTTTTTCGTTAATAATGCGGCTGTCCTAATATCGGAAACCATAACATACCCGTATCAGTATTATACGATTTCATAAGAATACATCACTCATTTTATAAGTATACTCCTACCTTTTTTCAATACAATTTTCTTAATGCAGTTAACTTAGAAGGGTCCCACATAAAAAAATACAGTTAATAATAATATACAAATAAATAAATAAACATCTGTAATGCAGGATCAATCAATATCAATAGGTAATAACGTTTTTCACGAACTACGTCCTATTGATATTGATTTTAATAAGTATAAAGAAAAATTAATATAGGTAGTAGGTAGTCTTAAGTAAATCGGTAATCTGCTAAATGGTATTTCGATAAGCATGCAGTATCGTGACGAACGTAACGTGAATGATTTAAGTAGGTATGCATTGAAACGAATTTCTTGCAATGGATTCGTTAAGCCCCGGGCGAAGGCTAGCGTTCGCACACCTATCGTTCTTTAATTGTGTCTGTAATTACAAAATAGAGGTGGGCCCCGCGTAAGCAGAGCACCGCCGTTTCCTCAAAAGTCAAAGTCCAAATCTTTTTATTTCACATAGGCTTACATGGGCACTTGTAAAACGTCCGAAGCTAGTGCACAGTTCCAAATTGGTCAATTCCTATGAAGAAGAACAGACAAGAAACTCCATGGTTACTTTAAAAAAAAAAAATGGTTTGTTCCTCTTTCAGCGAAGCAGTAATGCTCGTAGAGGAGGCTACACGCATGAAGCTGCCGAGAACCCGATCCCAATTTCCGGTCAACGTAAGTGCGGCTTACAAACACCGGCCGACCGGTAACTGTTTGGACCGAGCCGGGTCGAAATCTACTGGAGCCATAGATTACATGAAAGTGAAGCCCTGGAACAAAAACAAGGAAGGAACAGGTATAAGGTTTTCATCAAGCAAAAGTCCAACACTATCTCCCGGTCGGCCTAAGGGCAGGAGATAGGTATCATGACTCATTTTGTATTTTGTTCGAAACTTCAATATTTATCAAGATTATCATGCCTATCAAGGTGCCATGATTACCACACTACTTCAGGTATATCAATTGATAGCAGTTACGTAGTACCTACTCGAATATAGATACTGAAATATTTAACGAAAATAAAATGAAATAAGTGTTCATTCAGCTACGTATTCTGGTAGGTACCTTGATAAATTTGTGTCTATATACAATTCCTATAGTTCGTTTTTTAATTCTAGACTACGATTAGACAACTCAGAATGTCACACTCTAGAAATAAATGTTCTTAATTTTCTGGAGTTTGACATTTTAAGTTGTCAAATCGTAGTCTAGGATTAAAAAACAAACTAAAGTCATAATTCTATTTGCAATAAATAAATTCATAACCTCAAAAACATTAACTAAGTAAACGCTACTTACCATTACTGCATTCATTATTTTTTATTACGTAATAAAAGATAAGATTAACAAATATCATTACCGCATTCGCCTTAAATATAGTATTTTTATCTTTCACCGTTAATATGTAAATGCGTGCGCGCACAGCGTTCAAAACACTATCTGCTTGCGCACTGGCCGTACGCGAGACCGATTTGTTATTGAAATTATAATAATTTATTTACGTTTTGTTGATAAATATCTAAGTAATTTAAATAATATTTATGAAGTATTTTTAAATGTGAATTGGAAGTGTCAACATTCCTAATTGATTTGATAAATAAATGTGCTAAACATCTAAGTTGTAACTTAGTATTTATAATTCCAAGAGTCTGCCGGTTATAGTAGGTAAGTTACAACTAGCGCTAATTACAATATAAACAATAAGACATAACTTAAGTACTACATGTAGGTAAGTGCTTTTTATATACCTACGCTTACTTAATTACAGTTTTAATAAAAGATAATAAATTGTTTTTAATAACCGGACTGTAGAAATAGGGATCTAAAAAGACTCGCAAAATCTTATAGTCTGATCTAATCGATGTTTCTGTTTATCATTTGTGAATAGTAATCTGTTTTTTGTTACCATAATTAAAGACACAATAGGTGTTGTTGTGGTCCCTTGGGGTTAAAGAGTTTAATAATAGATAGTTTTTTTTTTAATTTATTTTACCACAGACATGGTAGTCCGCGCACTTTTTTGTAATTGTACAATAATTGTTTATACAGATTTTTTTGTTTTTGTATTGGCATTCGTCATGCTCATCTTCACTTAAAGCTAAGCTTAAAAACTGCGCAAGTCCATCTCAGACCCTTTATTTGCTTATTACTAATTACAAAAATTGTAAAATGAACCAAGTCCATGTTTATTACAGGTTAGACTTGCTTGGGTCACTCTCACAATACAGAATACTTTTTTTCGTTCTATTATTTATACTTAATTTAATGCTAATACGCTAACTGCTAAATAATCAAGTGCTAAGTAGTTTATTTACCCCCTAGAGTCGCCTAGATAACAGATTAGTTACATAAATAAATCATTTAGATTAGAATAGGTACGTATCAGTCCTTATAGCTACGTACCTAATTGATGTATTGTTTCTTGTATCTAGGGTTGCCATCTCTAAAATTTGGAAAACAGGACAAGACGCGTGAAAACCCCGGATTTTAGAGTCCGAAAGCCGGACATGGGTCAGGACCAAATTTTTGACGTAATCGCACAACGGAAAGCACAACAAAATGTGTCACACTGGAAAATAAATATAGCGCAACAATCCTATTGTGCTACATTTATTTTCCAGTGTGACACATTCCGTCGCGTCAAAAATTTGGTCCTGACCCACATATCAACAAGATCTTATAAACATATTCAATGTAATAAAAAACAGTTGAAAATGTCATAAATCACCTTTTTTATTCATTCATTATTTTAACAAAACTATTTTTTTAATTTGTTTATTTTTTTAAACTCGGTCTACAAATGAAACCTACCCCAGACGCTCCCCGGATGCCCTATAAACTAGGACAAATCCGGGGAAACCCGGACGGATGGCAACCCTACTTGTATCTATCCGAAGTTACCTTGTATATCAAGTGTAGGTACCATAGATGTAGGTACCTATGTCGACGTGATCAGTTTATCAAAATCTTAGATGGTGGACGCGGTAGTCTTGACAGTAATCACAATGACATAAGTAATCTGAAACAATCTTTACGTCCACGTCAATTTGATTGTTTTTATCTTTTGCTTTACTCGATTGCTTCTCTGTAGTTACCAATTTCTAGTCTTTTGATCCATTTGATGTATGCAGATAAGTAGGTACCTTATGGGCTCTTCATTTTCGGTGAACTTACATTGAAGACCTGATTTTCATCCAGGAACAAAACTTTGTGAAACAGGCAGAGAAAATCTCTATCATATATTCCTTCTAGGTATCTTATTTTAAAAAGGCTACGGTAATACTAACTTAATATTTATTCTGAAACTTGCCGTCTCGGTAAACTTCTTGCCGCCTAATATTAAAATTTTTTTTCGTGATTTTTTCTATATTTTCTTACCCTTCCCCTAAGTTTAAATCTTCCCTGAAGTATCACGAATATTTCAAGAGCAAAATTAGCCAAATCAATTCAGCTGTTCGCGAGTTTCAGCGAGACTAACGAACAGCTATTCATTTTTGTAATATAAGAACATTTTAAAATACTTATATTTAATTTAAAAATATGATTTTCTATTTACTAGATCGTAATTTTGTTTATAATTTTCTTGTGATTTTTATTTATTTAGATATGCAAATGCTACGAACTATGTTCAATTTATTTGCCGAGGATTGCAATAATTGTAATACTCTTTGGTCGTAATTCTCTCACACTTTGACTTAGCGCACACGTGCTAACCATATTTATTTATGTATGTACATAAATTAAAGTCATGTACTTATAATATTACTCATCTAGTTGGCTGTTTGTGGACACAAAATGTTACTGAAGATTTTCACAAATCGTTCTAAAAGTTGTCATCTTTTACTTTCTAGGTTCGTGCGCACAATGTCAACTTATGAAATAAAGCCTGTTGCAACAGGAGATACGGAGGCTATCCTGGTGTTATTACGAAAGTAAGTTTCAGTTTCAATATAGGTATGTGTGTAAAGAAAAAATCCCTTGTTGCAAAAACTGCTTACTGTCGCGTACGATGCTCTTCCTGAAAAAGCTTGTTAATAGGTACTTATGTCTGTACAACTTAGATAACTTTGAAAAAATACTAATTGTGGTACTGTACACACGGGTGTACGAAATTCATTCGACCAAAAATGTTAGTTTCTACCACGAAATCCGAAGCTGACGATTACCATCATACCTAGTTATTAACGGCCTAAAATGGCAAAAGCTCATCAAGGAAAAGAACCCCAGATCCTCGTCTTTTGCGGAAGACGACCAATGGGTAGCCCGCCGTCTGCTCGTTCTATATGAACGGAGTCATCGCGTCGACAGCGCGTAATGTGGAACAATCGCGACTCGCACCCCTGAAAGAAATATTAGCAGCAGCAGCAAGGTAAAAACTAGCTAATAGCTATGGTTTTTAATATTAAAAGTTATCTGACACGATCTCTCGTTCTACCCTAGAATGAGCGATGAAGGCGGAGGCCGACCGCATAAGGCAAAGGCAACGGCGCACTCGCCGTAGCCGCCGCTGCCGCGATCCCACCGATATCAGGCCACCGTAGACACTGGCTTGTGGACGGCGAGTAATGGGTAGCTCGCCGTCCGGTTGTCTGGTAACAGTCCAGACCGAGCCCAAGTCGTCGACGGCGCGAACTGTTCCCGCGCGCCTCAAGGAGTTCAGGAGTTGTGGAGTTGTCAGAAAACTGTAACGGGGCCCTACAGGGTCGAAGCTTCCCGGAGCTGAGGGTTGGTGCGAAAGCGTTATACCGGGGCTCTGGGAATAAGGCAAGGAAAGCACGGGGTAGGTTGTTTAGTCAGTAAGAGTCTGACACTATGTCCCGCTCCGCCCACGAGCGGGTTTCGTCATTGGATAATTTTTACCTACCATAAAAAAACCCTAGAATGAGCGAAGTCATTAGATGATTTCCCATCTAAAAAACCCTCACTTTTAGAAAATAATATGTAAGTATATAATATTGAGGGCTTTTCCTCATTCCCACAAACAAAGCAACGGAATCTCCTCTGCCTAATTTCGTCCAACTTCAATATGCCTTGAAAACCTGTCTATTTTCGCATTCCAGAACATTCTTCATCGATGAGCCAATGAATAAGGCCGTTGGTCTCTGCTCCGACGGAACCTGCAACGAGCTTGAAGATTACTGCAAACAATATCTACCTGGCGATGGCTGGTCATTCAAGGCTGTTGACAAAGAAGGGAACATCGTCGGTGTTATGGTCAGCGGAATCTGTGATTTGAAAGAGGTAAAATCATTTGTTATATTTATTTAAAATCTCAGTAATAACACCTTAACAGCTAACGCCAATACATTTATTATGTATTCAAGTGATCTGAGAGTCTTTTTACGAGCTTTTATTTAACTTGCTATGAATATTCGGGTTTTTTTTTTTTTTTTTTTTTTTTTTTTTTTTTATGGTAGGTGAAAATCATCCAATGACGAAACCCGCTCTTGGGCGGAGCGGGAGACCAGTGTCAGACTCTTACTGACTAAAAAACCTACCCCGAACCTTCCTTGCCTTATTTCTGGAGTCGAGGTTACAATTTTCACTTACCCTCTAGGCTCCAGGAGGCTTCGACCCTGAAGGGCCCCTGCAGTTTGCTGACAACTCCTTGAGGCGCGCGGGAACGGTGCGCGCCGTTGACGACTAGGACTCGGTCTTACAGACGACCGGACGGCGAGCTACCCATTGCTCACCGTCCGCGAGCCAGTGTCTACGGTGGCCGGATATCGGCAGGATCGCGGCGGCGACGGCTACGGCGAGTACGCCGTTGCCTTTGCCTTATGCGGTCGGCCTCCTCCTTTACGAGCATTACTGCTTCGCAGAAGGAGGCGACCGCCTGCCATTCCTCTTCGCTGCGGACCATGGCCTGAACCAGGGCCCGGCGCGAGAGGTCGCCGCCGCCGATCACCCCCACGAGGACACGGCGATGCTCTTCCCAAGCAGGGCACACCTCCACCGTGTGCTCCACCGTGTCCTCCGGGCTCGCCTCACAGTGGCGACACCCGGACGTCTCTTCCGCACGAATCCGGTGCAGGAATCTCCCGAACTTCCCATGTCCGGTGAGAACCTGCGTCATGCGGAAAGTGAGGACGCCGTGAGGTCTATCCAGCCACGCCTCAAAGAGGGGCACTACCGCTGAGATTACGGTGTGCCCAGCGCTGGGTTGCGACAGTCGCTGTTTCCACTTCACCATGAGATCTCGCCGGAGCTCCTTCCGCCACGCCTCGACATGTTCGGGCAGCGGATCTTCGCCCCGGCGTTGCATCTCCACGCGCTGGTCGTGCATGTGTGCAAGGACTGTTGCCTCCAAATCCCATGGTGGTAGGCCAGCAAGGAGGCTCGCCGCCTCGCGGGACACCGTGCGGTATCCCCGCACCATCCGGATGGCCATGACCCTCTGGCAGGCGTTCAGCTGGGCCGCCGGGCGTTTACGTAGCGTCGGCGCCCACACTGGTGCCCCATAAAGGGCCATGGACCGGACGATGCCGGCGTAGAGCCTCCGGCAGAAGGCGTCTGGACCCCCAAGGTTCGGCAGGAGCCGCTTGAGAGCAGCCCCCGTCCGATTGAGTTTGGGGGCCAGACGTCGGAAGTGCTCCTCGAAATTCCATCGGCTGTCGAGGACAAGTCCTAGGTACTTCATCGTCGACCCGACGCCGATGTGAACTCCTTCTACCGTTAGTTGGGAACCCGTTGGTGGCGCGTTCCGAGGGCCGTGAAAGCACATGGCCTCGGACTTGTGCAGTGCCACCTTGAGTCCCAACTGCTGGATCCTCTCAACGACTGTCGCAACCCCACGTGTCGCTAGTTCGACCGCCGCCTGGTACGACCTTCCCTGCGCTAGGACCAGCGTGTCGTCTGCGTAGCAGACCACGCTGACCCCTACGGGGAGGTCGGCGCGCAGCACGTAGTCGTACCCGATGTTCCACAAGGGCGGTCCTAGTACCGATCCTTGTGGGACACCGCACGACATCTCTCGCCGTTTCCAATCTCCTTGGTGACCGGGGTAGACTATGTACCTGTCAGACAGGTAGGCCTCGATCGTACGACAGAGGTAGTCGGGCACCCGGTGATACCGGAGTGCCGTCCTAATGCAACTCCAGGGCAGGGAATTAAAGGCGTTGGCAATGTCCAACGACACCGCCAAGACACACCCGCCCCGGGACACCGCATCCCCCGTCGTGAGGGCTCGCACGCGCATGATGGCGTCCACCGTGGAGCGCCTCCTGCGAAACCCGAACTGGTCGTCCGCGAGATCGGGCCCCTTCAGTGTTAGGTGCTTGACGAGGCGGTCTGCAATGACTCTTTCAAAGAGCTTGCCCACCTCGTCAAGCAGCACAATGGGCCGATACGCGGACGGAGAGTCCGCAGGGCGCCCCGGCTTCGCGACGAGGACCAGTTTTCCCGTCTTCCAGGGAAGTGGGAACTGGCCCCTCTCCAAACATGCGCTAAAGAGCCCCCCCAATCGAGACCCGAGAGCCTCCATGGCCAGGACCCAAGCCTTTCCAGGCAAACCGTCGGGTCCTGGGGCGGTATTCTTCGCACCCATCCTGCGTACCGCCACTCTCATCTCCCCCTCGGTCACTTCCGGAGTATTGGTACCGTCGTCGCTGACGTGGTCCGCGTCAGACACCGCTGGCGGCGGAGCCATGGGCGGGGGGGAGTGGTCCCCCCGCGCAGGGAACAGAGCGCTCACCACACCCTCCACGATCTGTGGCCGGAGACTCTGCGTCAACGGGGGAGCCCATGGGCGGAGTTTCTCTCGCACCAACTTGTATGGGCGTCCCCACGGATCAGCGTTGAGCGTCCCCAGCCACGCTTTGCAGGCCTCATCTTTGGCCCGCTTTATCTCCGATCGGAGGGTGCGCTTTGCCACCCTGTATCCCTCATACAGCTCCGCCTCTACGGCCTCCGCATCCGGCGGGCGGAAGCGGCGCCTGCGGTGTCTGGTATACCGGTGTCGCGCAGCATTGCATGCGGCGCGCAGCGTCGCAAGCTCTGGCGACCACCAGTACACCTGGCGTCGGGCGCGTCCTGGGCGGAGACGGGGCATTGCCGCGTCGCAAATTTGCGACAAGGCCTCCCGGAACCACTCCGCCTCGACGTCGATGTCGGCAGGCCTGACCGGTGCTTGCACCCAGGCCTGCACCGCCGCGGCTTCCAGGAAGAGCTCCTTTTCCAGCTGCCTCAGCGCCCAACGCGGACCACATGGGGTCTGTCGGACCGGCGCGGTCGAGGTCTGGGCGGAGACGTCAAACCGGATATACCGGTGGTCCGAGTATGTCTCCACCCCCTCCATGACGCGCCAGTCAACTACACGCGGTGTCAGAGCGGGGCTGGCGAACGAAATGTCCACCACGGACTCACCCTGCACCCGCACACACGTGGGGACAGAACCCCGGTTTAGGACGACCAGGCCTGTTTCCAGAGCCCAGTCCTCCACCAACCGACCCCGCTGGTTCGTGAGCCGGGAACCCCAAGCCATGTTCCAGGCGTTGAAGTCCCCGCAAACGACCACGGGGAGGGTACCATACCCAGCGACGACGGTCTTCAGCTCCCTGAGGGAGTCGTGAAGGTCGGCGAGAGTTCTGTTCGGGGACAGGTAGACGCCTACCACTGCAATGTCCCCGAACCGTGCTGCCACGCAACCCCGACCCTTCGTGACGGCCTCGAGGGTCGGGGTACCAGCGGCGGCCGACGAGATAAGGGTCACCGAGCCGCTCAGGTCCTGAACCCAGTCAGCTCTGGGCAAGACAAAGTGCGGCTCGGAGACCACGGCGATGTTTATCGACCACTGCGCCATGCTCTGGAGCAACAGATCCTGAGCTGGGGCGCAGTGGTTGATATTCGCCTGGAGGAGACGTAATGGGGCCGTTATTGGCAGTCCATTGTCTCCTCCCTAGCCCTCTGAGAGGGCGCCGCCATAGCGGTAGCGGCGGCGACAGAAGCCGCGCCGGCGGCCGAGGAAGCGGCTGCGGCGGCGGCGGTGGTGTTGGGGGGGCGACTTAGTTTGGCCTTTAGTTTGGCCGGGGGGTCGCAGGACCTGCTCCCAGCCCGGTGGTCGGCCTGCTTGCCTGCCGCCGCACATGCGTAACAGTGCGGCGCATTCCGGCACTCAGCAGACCTGTGACCGGGCTTACCGCATTGGTAGCAGTGGTCACTGCGATCCACCTCCGCGGCACAGAAAGCCCCCACGTGGTGCCCCACGTGGCAGCGGTAGCACCGCAGAGGTCTGGGCTCCAGCAGTTTTACCTGGGCGGAGACCCAGCCCACAAGAAGCCGTCGGCCCTCACCAGTGATGGCCTTGGCCGCCGGCACGGGGCAGCTTACCGTTACGGCTCGCATGCCCGTGCTGTCAGCGCGGATGGTACCCGCCCGAACCTGTTCGGTCGTGCAACCACCCACCCTGACGATGGCGGCCACCACCTCGTCCACCTTGACTGAATCGTCCAGGCCCATGATGCGCATGTCGATGCACTTGGTGGGCCTGGACACTCGGGCCTCCTCCGCACTGAGGGCCACCCTAATCTTGTCGGCCAGGATGTCAGCGACACTGGCCGAGCCGGGGACCTCCAGAATTCGGGCCCCCGTTAGGGTCTGCCTTATGCAGAAGCCCCCAGGCATTCCGAGCTCGTCAAGGTGGGGCTCCACCGCCCGCCTTGCCTTCGCCATGACGGAGTCGTAATTCGCGCCCTTCTTACCCGCTTCAGGCTGCAGTGTAATCACTACAGCCTCGGATTTCGGGGCGCGAAGTCTCGCCGCCATGGCACGCTTCTTGCGCTCTTGGCGCTTAGCGCGCTTCTTGGCCGCCCTGCGCGCCTTGCCTGCACTTTTCTTGGCGCCGACGACCGTCCAGTCGGCGCCAGACGATGATGGATCTTGGCGCGACTGGGTCGCCGCCACCGCGATGGGAGCGCCCGCTGGCCTAGCAGCAGCTGGCGCCACAACACCCCTCGTGGGAGGAGCGGCTCGCGCCCGACGCTGCCCAGCCACCGGGGCTGGCCTCATAGGCTTCGGCGCTGAGGCCCTGCGCCCGGCTTGCCCCAACGGGCCCGCCTTGGGCGCAGCAGCCGTGGCCGCAGCGGCAGCGGCATAAGTTGCCGCTTGGCGCTGGCCGGAGGTCGCCAGTGGAGGGCGCAAAACTATGCCCTCCAGCAGGGACAGCTGCCGCTGGATCTGCAGCTGGAACTGCTGCTGCTGCTGCTGCAGCTGCTGCTGAAGGGCAGCCAGCTCCGACCGCACCAGCGTCAGCAGCTGGTTCCCTGCCTCAGGCTGGGGCTGGGGCCGACTTTGCCCCTGCCCCTGCCCGGAACCCCCTCCGACGGCCTCCCGCCGAACGGCACCAGGGCCCGCGGGCCCGGCCCGAAGCTCAGCTTGGACCTCGGCCCGCAGCTTCGCCACACTCCTGTCCAAGGCCTTATCGAAGGCCTCGGACAAAGCGCCGCGACCACCAGCTCGCCGAAAGATCGGCGCGCCTCTTCAGCGGAGTCCGCCCCAGCGTCTGGCGCGCCACCAGACTGACGCGGCGGGCGCTCCCCAGCGCTGACCGCACCAGGGTGGCGCCCTTCCGCGGCAAGCTTTTCCGCTCGCTGAGCGGACTCCTGCGGCGTGAGCCCCCTCCCTTTGCCTCGGCTTTGGCCCCCACCGCGACTCCCGGTGGGGATCTTTGGGGCCGAGCCCTTCCCATCTTCGGAGGACGACTGCCCGTCCCCCGATTTGGTGCGCTTCCGGAAGGAGCGCGAGTCCCTTCCGGAGTTGCCCACCAGCTCCTCCTCCATCTCCGAGCCTGAGCTCCCGCTGGACGCAGCGTCGGACTCCGACCGCTCGTCACTCTCAACAATTTTGATGAAAAATTTATTAGAATCCATTTTTGTTCCCACGAGTAATTAACGTTTTGTACTGGCTCAAATACATGGTTCGCACTAGAGACTAATTAAGCTACCCATTAGTCAAGCTTACAACCTCCCTCACGGTGCGCCGCCGCTTGGAGGTTTGGGGTGATTTTTTATAGAGGTTGTCTTCCTCGCGGCCCGGGCGGTTAAGCCAAGGCCCTCGACCCCCATCGAAAGTCAGAAACATGACCTTGGACAATCTTTGGGGCTACGAGTCTAGCGGTGGCAGAAGGAGGAGGAACTCTTCCTCCTGCCTGCCCGATGGCAGGGTGAGTGCACACCGAGCCCGCTCTTACCTCGTCGCTGTGCCCTCTGCTAAATCAGAGGGACACGCGTTGAGGCGATACTCCCAACAGAATATTCGCAAGCCGCCATCGAGCACCCTTAGGCAGGGATTGCCAAAGGGTGGGTCGATGGCGGCCTCCCGGGGTGCACCGTCCCGCAGACTGGTCTTCACTCCGGACGTGTCCGCAAGGGAACTCCAGCCTGCGGGCGCTCGAGGAGGTTTTCTGTCATGGCACCCCATGAATATTCGGGTGGAATCTTCCAACTCAATTTTGGGGCAGATATCTTTCACGGATTGAGCTGAAATTATCTATACCTACACGTTTAGTTTCCATGACAATGCATAGCAAACTATTAGAAGTCATACTAAATCCAACATGACATAATACCCAAGACGGTGGACTACCTACTCAATTTTTTTAATCCTCTACTAGAATATGGGTAACAAATGGCAAGGTTTGGTTAACAATTGGAACTTACTCAAAATCCAATCCAATTATTTCGGACTTTTAACGATCCATGGTGAATTAAGTTTTTATGCCTTCCATGGGTAGTGTAGTGTAATATGGGTAGGCATCAAATGAAAGGACAAATAAGTAAAAAGTTTAAAAGTAAATTACAAACTTTTTTAACAATCAAACTTTAAAGAATATTGTAGGTACCTACTTAATATTTCTATCAATTTAGTCGAAATAGAGATGCGCTGAATAAGTGCACATCGAAGAACGGTCTGTCAATGCAGTCTTAAAAATTAAAAGTTTTTTTTTAATTATTTATAAGTAGAACAAAATAAAGCTGCCACTATTTCCTTGTTTATGTGATGCCAAAATCACCTCAGATAGAACCTACGTTTGGATGACTTGTAATTTTCCGCGTAGATAGGTATGTATCTATAAATAGAATTGGTTCTTTCGTCATCATAAAATTACCGCATCAAGGTATCAAGATTTCAATAAAATTACAGAATGCTCGTAAGTATTTATGTTTTTATTGATGTCTTACAAGATATGTTTGTGACGAACCTCCTTTATAAACTTACAAAGCAGTTTCATCAGATTCTTATCTTAAACTTTTTTTTAACCATTTGTTATGGTTACACTCAGAACCAATTTACCTACTATCGAACTTATGAGCAATCGCTGTAGGGTTTTTCGTAATAGAATTTTGCGCACAAACATTACATCGCACCAATACCTATAGCATCGATGGACAATATAATAATGTAGGTAATTAATGATTCATATATCTCTAACACGTACCTAAAGATTAAAATAGTATGATGTAGGTACCAAATGTAAAATAACATTGTATTTAGAATAAGTTTAATCTACGAGTATAAGTGTTTATCCTTCATGATTGTGTTAAATAAATTTTAACATTGTGGACCGCAATAATCATTTGAGTAATGAGAAAACCATCACACAACTGAATTGTCGGCACACCGTGTTCGACATAATAAAAATCTTCAATTCTTTATTGCTATAAACACATGTGTTACATAAGATCTTACAAATAGTTTTATAAGTGCACATGGACCCTGTCGAGCACAGCAATTTTATAAAATAAGGTAGGTAGTAGCACAAATTAGAAAAAAGTAAATAACGTTGGATATACCTACTACAAATTGAATTAAATAAAATACAAAATATGACTAACACAGGCAGGACATAAAAATAATAAATGCCGAAAAGTCATTAAATGTCTAAATACATTTGTCGTTATCAAAAGTAAATTCATTATAAAGGTCAACAAAATTTATGTTAATTACTCAATATCAAAAATGTTAGTTTCTATGTTAAGTCAAATTCAATAGATTGTTGCAAAATACTGAAAGATTTTTTTTTGAATGTTAATAATTAATTCAATACAAATGTCAAGATAGTTAAAATCATTATAATGTCAAAATTCAAGTCATTATAATTAGGTATCAAGATAAATTCATTGTACAAGTCAAGAAAAAAAGAAAAAAACAATATGGATGTCAAGTTAGATCATTAAAATTATAAAAGTTACAAATACCAAAATTATTAATTACAAATGTCAGGATAATTTATTACAAATGTCAAAAAAAAAACATTTATTTAATACAAATTTCAAGATTAGGGATACTTATACCTAGACATATTCATTATAATGTTAAAATTAAATTAATTATAATTGTCAATATAAGTTCATAATAATTGTCAAAAATAAATTCATTGTAAATGTCAAGAAAAAAAAATCATGAATGTCAAATTCGATCATTAAAAATACAAAAGACACAAATAGAATCTTCAAGTTTCGCAGGAGGGTCCTAGATAAGTACTACGGACGCTTGCTCAAGAGTGCATCTGCATGCTGTTTAGTACTTGTTTGGATCCCTCAGAAAATGAATCTTCAAGAGGCGATTCAGTTTCTGCGCAATGTTTTCCTTTGTCGTTTTGATAACAGTGGTAATGAAATAAATTGAATAGAAGTGTAAAGTTCCTACCCATAGTGACTGTTTGGGATTGAACCCTTGACTTGGGAATCGGGGTCGTTACACTTTGTCCAAGTACCTAGGCACCTATTTTTTTTATCTATGACTACCACAATACCCACGACATAGATTGATAACTGTCCTGTGGTCTGTGGTTTTGATAACCTATTAACTAAGAACGTTGTTACCAATTTAAATAGGTAAGATTTTTTTTAATTTGATAGGCTTGCATTCTATTACTTACCTACTTACTCCTCATCACAAACATGCCATGAAACAATAACGGGCGAGACTGATTTCTCAGGATGTCGAAGTCTTGTATGAGAATCGAACCCACAACCTCCGCCAAAACAGTTAAGGGCAATAACCACTAAACAACAGGCCAGTCAAGATTGATAATGTCATTGATCACCCGGTTTTATTTAATCTTTGTTACTACCCCGACACTAAGCATTTTGCAATAACCTTATGAAAATTTTAATTTTAGGAGCTATTTTGGAGCATGCACCTTAACTAACGGGTACAGGTTAAGAAAGCAAATCTTTCCCTATCCTACTTTTTGAATTCACTGTTACAAGTACACATTTTTAATAAACTTTCTAACATTTCCAGCCAGAAGAAGGCAGTGACTACGTAAGTCTAGCAAAGAAATGTCCGAACCCCAAGTTTGCGAAGATTCTACACGTTCTGGGGCAACGTGAGACAGGTGCCAAGCTTTGGGAGAAGTTTCCTGGTGAACACGAAGTACTGGATGTGAAGATCGCAGCCACAGACCCCGGTTGGAGGAAGAAAGGCATCATGAATGCTTTGTTATTTGAGACTGAGTAAGTAGACTTTAAGAGCAATGGTGGGAGATAACAGCATCAAACAGAAGTACTACTACATATCAGTTTTAAATTTTGAAGTAGTCTTCCATGTCCAAAAACTGTTTTTTTTTTTAGTGTATATATCTATCTATCTATTTTAATTGAGACGTGTGTCATTCGGCCCAATTTCGCAAAGAAAGTCTTTTGTCCCAGCAAATACAATACTAACTTCTGCCAGCTGCTTCGCCCACTTGAATATCGGTTTCTCCATGCAAACTTCCAACCCCTTGTTTTAACCCCTTTGGGGTACCTAATTAAAAGGAAAACTTGTAGAAAATTTACTTATTAGTATACTTAGGTAGTTTTGGCCGTGTTGATATGTCAATCAATCAATGATGAAGTTGATTTTATTATAAGTATCTGATACCTAGTACATACTTGTAATCTTCTCCACTCTAGGGAGAAAAATACGATCATTGATTCAAGTTATGATCCGTGATTTCCTTACAACTAGCTGCTGCCCGCGACGTCGTCTACGTAAAACCTCTACAGCACTTAAAAATACAGATGCCAGTGTCGCTATAGGTAGTATTAGTAAAAACTTTAACAATAGTTTAGTTACAATTTACCTATGGGCTGATGGATAGTTTTAAAACCAAGTTCGTTTTTAAATGGACTAGCGTTTCAAACTCATTAACTTGAATAATAGAAATGAAAAATGACTGACGGACGTTAAAATACCCATTATAATCAAATCGCCGGAACTTGGCAGTTCCATTTGCATAAAAAATAAAATAAATACTTAAGTACCTGTAAGCCTGTCAGCTCCTCAAGTTAGTTACGGTTTTTTTCTGTAACGCATTGTAAATAAGTAAGTACCTACCTACGTCATTTTAACGTCTCCGTCTTTTGAGAACAATCAACAAAGTAGAATAACCATTGAAGTTAGTACCTAAATTGTAGACTCTTTTTCAACCTTAGTAAGCAATAATCCTATGTAACTATAGTAGGCCTAGGTTTGCAAACTTATAGGTTCGACTATGGTAAGACCCGTTTTAATTTCTACATGAAATAGTAAATTCTAATTACCATTACACACTTATTGAGTGTGTAGTGGTAATTAGCCCCGCCCTATACGAACGGCACATACCTACCTAGGAAGGAAGTAATATGAAATCTTGTAACGTGGTAAATGAAATGAAATTTATTTACTATGAAAGTAGGAACAGAAATATGGAGTTAAGTTAAAGAAGGATCCAATACATTCTACCGTGAGGCATGCAATTTTTTTATTATTTTCAATTCATTAACAAAGAAACCAAGTAGTTTTAACCATTTAAATAATGTGAAATCATTAAAACAAATCAACCAATAATTCATTCAAGTTGTAGGTAAATCCATTCATGGTAAGAATGTAATTAGTTAAACAAAACAAAAACCATGTCAAAAGTGACTAATAATGGAAAATTGAAAATGAAATGTGAAAAGTAAAAAAATAATGGTATTTAATTTTCCGATTAGAACATACAGCTATCGGGCAGTTAGCTATCTGATAGTTGTTTAGACCAGACACAACACCCGTCTGGTCGAAGGATCCTCCACCCTCCTCCTTTTTTAACGGAGGTTTTTAAGACTTACACCTTGCACCCTTTTCCAAATAGCTCTAATCCTATTCACACTTTTTTTTTTCAGAAATCTGGCGAAGAAACGTTCTGTCCGAATTCTGCGCATGGACACATCCAGTGCCTACTCGGCCATGGCAGCAGAGAGGCTGGGCTTCACCTGCATGTACTCAGCACCGTACAGCGAGATCAAGTTAGATGGCCGTCCCATCATCGTGCCCGAAGCGCCCCATGTCGACGACAGTGTCTACACCAAGATTCTGTTTGAGAGAAACGGCTAGCCGTAGATAGTTCCACCTCCAGTTTTGCCCCACAACTCCGTTTTCGCACTTTCCTGATTTCTATTTCATTTTGTCACCCAGAAACAAAAAGACAAAGAAATGAGAGAAAGATTTCGCTTTATCTTTTACTCCGTGCCGGGTATAACGAAGAATTAGTACAATTTGCCTGCAGCTATTTTCACGTCTGATTATAATTTAGATGTTTTATTAAAGTAGTGTGAATCACCTTCAACGATTGCATCACTGTTTACCATCAGGTGGGATCGCAATTAAGCATAGTTTATACCATTAAGAAAACATAAAAAAATTGTCTGCAAAGATCTGTTTCCCTAGTCAAGTTAAATATCGTTTCGTTAACATCGAAAGCTTGGAATGGCGATTCCTTTATTTTGTCCACGTAACAGAGAATTGAGATAACGTCAGAACAAAGGAATTGGAGGCGTGGTCTATTCAAAGCGTTCGACGTTATCGAAACTATCGTAGCTTGGCTAGAGGGGAGAGATCATCGTTCCGTTCTTTTTCGCTCTAACATGTAGGTACTATTTATTACTTATTCTGTGTAACGTGGGATGCGCTGATTAGGCGCTGAGCGACAAAGGCATAGAGTTACGGGGTATTTCGCATTCGGAGTTTTGGGAGACTGGTTTCATTTCCGCACATCCTTTAAAGCCAAATTATGTCTAAACACACTGACAGTTTCACTTGCTCAATTAGATAACAAATGACAATAATATCTACAATCGCAGTTAAGTCTCCCAGTTTATTTAATTAGGCTGTAAGCCAATGTATTTTAGTGTGACTAAAAAATAATCATAACTTATAGGTATCGTTAACGACATCAGAGTGCTTAGGGTGTTTTTAGTATCGTGCGGATTTCATTACGCATGCAGAGCTGCTGCCCAATATCACACTCCGCAATCCGTGTGCGTATTTATTTATTTCTTACAAAATTCACAGCTCTTTGTAATAATATCTGAAGTATAAATACTTATACATACTTAATAGATACTTGTTTGAAAAAGGACATTTGCGGATACCCCACGTGCGGAGTAACCCGCATGTGTAGTGAAATCCACACGATATAAAAACACTCTTAGTGTGAGTGTTTTAAGTTAACGCGATCGACAAGTTTGACGTTCGGCACTCCGATTGGCCAAATTCTAAATCAATCAGCCGCCTAGCGAAGCTACCATCGTTTCGTTAAAGCCGAACGCTTTGAGTTGCCCACGCTGCAAATTCTTTTGTTTTGACGTAATCTTAACGTTCAGTCACGTAGTCAGAACAAAGGAATTTAAGGCATGACCAATTCTAAGCGGTCGACGTCGTAACTTGGCTAAGACGGCATGCGGCAGAGAGCTAAACGTGGTAAGCGTGTCGATAACATTAACGTCAAAACAACTCGCACTATACCTAATGTACCAAGGATTACTAAAGAATATAAAAAAATGCCATATTAAATAACACTTTTACAAAGTGATCATAAGAACAATATTTATTTATTTAATAGGCATTATGTTTTAATGACAATAAATTGTTTTACGTTAAATTGTATATTCATACTTACTGTTTATTTAATAAACGTTACTGTTATAACTTGATTCTGAATTTTTCTGTCATACCAGATTCAATCTAGCTTTCAATGGTCACAAGCTTGATATTACAATACCTAAGCGGCATATAAGTAGGACCTAAATAGCTATCGACTTTTCGATTACCGAGTCTCAATAGATGCGGGGGACTGCGCATTACCATAGCATGGGATTCAACTTATTTGCCGCGTAGGTACCTACTATTCATGCTTTGTGATGCTACTACTAGCGGCTATATGATAATTATTGAAATTTCAGCTACCGAGCAACCTGAGGCCCCACTAGATCTTAAACTGATAGACCTGTATGCTGAGAGAGCGAGTTGTTTTTAAGTTAACGAAACGAAACGTTTAGTGCGTTTGGTTTCACGGGGAATAGTGAACAAAAAGTTCACTAATCCCCATCAATGGGGATCATCCAACGGGGAAAAGTGGAATAAGCCTCTCTGACTGGTTAAAGAGCTTGGAGCGGACTAACCGGAACGCCGAACGTCATAAGCACTCGCACTAGACACTCTGGACATACACTTGCAACAGAAAATTGAATATACACCGTTTTTAACAATAAGCCGAGCCAAGCAAAGAACCAATGCTACGAACATTTTCATGAGCACTAGAGAGTCTAATCGATGCTCATCATTCTTCTCGAAAATGTCAGACTAGACGCTCGACAACCTAAACTGAGCTGAGATGAAATTTTAGGTATATGTGGACGTGCGTCCGGGCCGAGTTCCACGAAGCGTGTTCCACGCGTGCCACAATGATATGTCAATAAAAATAAGGGTCCCAGCAGTTGTGTGAAAGCGTACATTTCCATCCTTCTCTTTCGCTCGAACGCTTGACTTTTTAAGACGTCAATGTAAGGTCCCTGCTCTTGTAGAGCCAACCACGATATTACTTTAGAAAAATGGATCGTATGACTACTAGGAGTTACTCAGGAGTTACAGCACTCGAGCAAAACCCACTAAGACTTGCCTCACTGCTGCTTCTTCGAATTCACACCATGAATGTTCGTGGAACCCGCATAAACCGTCCACGTCACGTTCACGCCTGGAGACGCCATTACGCCTGTTTTCGCCGTAAAGTTGGCTGTACCTATTACTAGTTTTACGGATGCACCGAGTATTTAACAATAAAGTATTTAATAATTTAACAAATACTGTAAACATTAGACTTTACGAAACATCACCCAAAAATTACACTATTTACAGGACAATTTTAAACTTCATGTATTTTCTTAGTTTTAGCAAAAACACTCTACATTTTAACTTGCCAACTTCCACTATACTTGATTGCATCCTTGAAGAACGGATTCCGAGTCTCTTAGTACTTGATGAATTTAAAAATTATTCTTCTTCCATTAAAATTGACATAACTTTTCCGATGAAGTTTTGTAGAGTCGCCTCTGAGTCTGTAGTTCTTAATGCCCAATCTTCGCTCGGACTTGACAGTTCTAGCACTCCGAATTCCGTGACGATTTTCATTGGGAAATTTCTGTAACATTAATATTAATATAGAGAAAAATAGAAGGAAATCTGAAAAAGAAAATATGGAAAATGTCTACCCTCTTATAATAATCGCAAATGACAATCGGCGCAATATATTATTATATCTATATGTACTCTATTCGAATGTAACATACACAAGAAACCTTTTTACTGCCTGTTTAACCGATTTTAAACTTTATACTATTTAAGGGTGCAAAAAAAAATGTTAAAATTAAACTTTTTTTTACTGCAGCCTCCATTTGTCATTTCCGCCAACGTAATAATGGTAACTCAAAATCGGTTGAACATATCTACAGTTAAAAAGGTTTTCTTAATTGTTTCATGTTATTTTGAACGGAGTATAGAATGGAAACATCACGCGGCAATAAGCTCCCTCTTCAACGAATGGCTAGAGATGCCACAGCGTCCCCACTCTCCTCCTGACGGAAGTCCTCATCGGACTTAGGTGTAAGAGGTAGGTACCTGTTTCAGATACGGCGGCCGGGAAGAAACGCCCGGGTAGCAACTATTAGGCATATGGATCACCCGAAGGACATGGTGGAGGTCTGTCCGGTTTTGGAGGTCCGCCGACGTATCCTCGTGGAAGCGACCTTTCGCGCCCGGCCATGGTTCAGGCCATGGTATGGAGCGAGAGGCAATTGGAAGCAAACACCTCCTTTATTTATTTAACCTTCATGTACAATAAATAGTGATACACCGGCGGACTATAAAGGTCACAGCTCATTAGAGCCACCCGGCACCCACTCCGCACCGCCTCGCCTCGTGCGGTTAGTATTCTTTATATGAATTTGTATGCGTATGCGCTCACTACATCAACTCCGCAGCGTCACCAGATCGCCTCAATCGTAAGCCATCCACGCGCGAACGGCGGGTGGACCACTAGGTGATAACTCGTTGCTCGCATGCTTGCCTTGCGTTGACTGCGCATTGCCAACGCGCGGGTCCCGAGTGGACCGCGCGCTACCCGCGAATGATTCACGCGAGGACGATACGTTGGCGTCTGGCGATGGGCCGCTCCCCACCATCCCTTCATTCCCAGCCTTTCTTTTGAACGAGTTAGACGTATCGTTTTTGCTTTCAAAATAAATATCTTCTCCATCAAGCGCGACAGCTATGAGTGCCAATTCACGGTTTGTAAAATTTGACATTACGAAACACACGTGTAGACCTAGTGCCAATTGTTAACAGACTACTCGGAAATTCGTGGACCAAGTGTCGTCCACTCATTGACCACGCCGGGTCCACTGGTTGACGACGCGAGGTCCACTGGTTGACCGCGCGACGTTTATTGGTGATAACGCGGTGTTCACCCGTCGACCACCTGTCGACAACGAGTGGACGCCGGGCGACGAGGCGGTGCGGGGTGGGTGCCGGGTGGCTCTAATGAGCTGTGACCTTAATGCAACAAGGCATTCTCTACCACTCCACCTTTAGGTTAAAAAAGACAACACTGTGGAAGATGTACACGACGTATTGTTAAATTAAGTTACTTAAAATAGTAAAATACTTATATATGTTAATTTTATTAACTAATAAATACAAAATCATTATAATTCAGAGAACTTAAACAATCAAAGAAATTAAAATGATGACGAAGACCGAACTAATAGGTTGAGAGGACTTTTAGTACCAGTTTTAAATTTTGCGCTTAAAGGAAAAAATGTTTTGGATGCTCGAAGGTTGAGATTATGAAAGCTGCCTAATAAGTACTTTGAAATGTTGTTTGAAATTCAGGAACTCGAGGATCGTTTATTCTAGTGCACTACCTGCAGAGAGATCTGAGGGTAGATAGCCGTTTAAGCTGAAAACGGAAGAAGAAATGTGATCATATTTACGAAGGAAAGGAAATATGATAAAATTGTTAAAAAGTTGATCTAATTTATTTAGAAGTTCTTGGTTAACAAAAATTTTTATTACTCTGCTGTCATCAAAACAAGCGATTGGATCAGACCTCCTGTGAAGCACTAATTCGAGAGGAGGAGACAACGATTCCTGCCTGCCGTAGACGCGGACATATAGACGATTTTTAGGAGGTATATGATCAAAGAACTTATAGAGCGGGATTTAGGATGGAACGAGAGCGCGTGTCAAACTGTAGTGAAAGTACCAAAACATCTATAATATTCCATACTAGCTTTTGTCAGTTGCTTCGCCCGCGTACATAAAATATATCACTCAGGAGTAAAGCAGCTTTCAATTGTTTTTAATTTTTTTCCAATCGAACCATTAGTTCCAGAGATTACCTCCTACAAACAAAAAAACAAACTTTACCTCTTTATTATACTAGTGTAGATAGATAATATTATATACAAAAGATGCTGATGAATTTTTTAGTGTTGCAATAATGTCATAGCAGATGTTGTTTATTTAAATACTAGCTGTGCCCGCGGCTTCGTCCGCGTGGAATAGTTATTTTGGGCCTCCTCAGCTTTATAAATTAATAGCTGTGGTGTTACCCACGACTTTGTCCGTGTCAATTTCTGTCATTATTTTAGACAATTTAGTTTTTAAAAGAACATAATTATCTAAAAGTACTTCATAGAGCTACACTGCAACTTGGGCACGCCATAATCTCGGCGGTAAGTCCCCTCTTTGAGGCGTGATATCTATCACGGCATCCTCACCTTCCGCATGACGTAGGTTCTCACCGGACATGGGAAGAAGGAAGAGACGCCCGGGTGTCGCTATTGTATGGTCAGCCTGGAGGATACGGTGGAGCACACGGTGGAGGTGTGCCCCGCTTTAGAAGAGCATCGCCGTGTCCTCGTGGGGGTGATCAGCGGCGGCGACCTCTCGCGCCGGGCCTTGGTTCAGGTCATAGTTCGCAGCGAAGAAGAATGGCAAGCGGTCGCCTCCTTCTGCAAAACAGTAATGCTCGTAAAGGAGGAGGCCGACCGCATAAGGCAATGGCAACAGCGCCCTCGCCGTAGCCGTCACCGCCGCGATCCCGCCGATATCCGGTCTCCGTAGACGCTGGCATGTGGACGGTGAGCAATGGGTAGCTCGCCGTCCGGTTGTCTGGTAACAGTCCAGACCAAGACCAAGTCGTCGACGGCGTGCACTGCTCCCGCGCGCCTCAAGGTGTTGTCAGCAAACTGTGGGGCCCTTCAGGGGCGAAGCCTCCTGCAACTGAGGGTTGGTGCGAAAGCGTTATACCGGGGCTCTGGGAATAAGGCAAGGGAGGAACGGGGTAGGTTGTTTAGTCAGTAAGAGTCTGACACTGTTTCCCGCTCCACCCAAGAGCGGGATTCGTCATTGGATGATTTTTACCTACCATAAAAAAAAAACCATCCGCGCCGCCCGCAAGCAACTCTTCTCCTCGCCCGCCGGTCAGGCGCAGCGTCAAGTTTAGCACATCATGTATCGTGTGTGAATTTTATATCGGAGTTATTTTAAAATTGCCATATCTTCTAAGATGTTCATTGAAATTAAATGATGTCAAAGACAATTTTGTTTACAATTACATACTCTTAATCAACAAAACATTTATTTGGATAAATATTATATTATTATGTTGATACAACTCTAACAAATAATCGGTAAAAATTGGCTAAATTTGATTCGCATAAAAACGGTTCTAGTAAGTTAATCTTAAAAGATAGACATATACTGTCGCGGACATTTTTTTAAATCATTTTAAGAGGAATAATTCTTTTATACATTTTTTTTTTGGTATCTTAAACCGTTTTGGCAGCGCACGCAACGGAAGCCTTCAAAGATGAATAATTTTCCCCGTTTTTTCCACATTTTCCGTTGTTTCTTCGCTTCTATTAGTCGCAGCGTGATGTTATATAGCCTAAAGTCTTCCTCAATAAATTATCTATTCAACACAAAAAGAATTTTTCAATTCGAACCAGTAGTTCCTGAGATTAGCGCGTTCAAACAAACAAACAAACAAACTCTTCAGCTTTATAATATTAGTATAGATTGTTTATGTCATGCCAGAATAAACTTTTTCACTTGATAACAAAACCTATTCAATGAATCAACAACAAATAATAATATAGGTTAAAAATAGAATCGATTTCGTCGTCAGTACCTGCGCAAAATGATTTTCACAATTCTATTTATGGTCGGGGGAGGAAATGTGATTTGTCACTATCGTAATCAAAACAGCATGGTTTGGCATGTTACTTAGTCCATTATTATATGCACATCATTATATAGTATAAAACAAAGTCGCTCTGTCCCTATGTATGCTTAGATCTTTAAAACTACGCAACAGATTTTGATGCGGTTTTAATATATAGAGTGATTCATGAGGAAGGTTTATATGTATAATAATACAATATATTTAATGTCACCATTGCACCCGTGCGAAGCTGGGACGGGTCGCTAGTGAAACATAAATTAAAACTTCATTTTACTGAGTTTACATACAAAATATATTCAATGTACATACTACTGAAATCTACAATTAATATTTACATGACATATATGATACAGAGGTAGATTGAACAACATCAAAAAATATACAGCAACATTAGGTAAAAAGTGAAAAGATTTACAAAACATATAACAACTTTTACTCTATATATACATAATGTACACTGTTTTAATACTAAAAATTGTACTAATCGAGGAGAATTCAATCCAAATTGAACTACTTATCAATCTATTTATATTGGTTCCTGATAATACCTTAAAAAATTCAAAAATAGTATAAATGCGAAATTATAAATGAATTCAGTTGAATACAGAAATTTAATTAAAATGTTTCTTTTACAAAACAAGTACAACAGGAACCATAAAAAAACCAAATGTATACAAACTCACTACAAATTAGGTCAAACCAACTACATTTGCATCGTTAAGAATTATTCGACTTTAAGTCTCGTCAAAAAATACTAAAGTTCTCTTCAAATCTATGATTATGATTTGTTCTACTACAGAGTAATAACTAACATAGAAACCATTTTCGTATAAGTATTCAAACTATAGCCATTTTAGACATCAGCTGAACACTAAAATTATGTCACGATGGGGGTAGAACGAAATCGCAAGCTAGCAATGGGTTAGTGTTCATCCAGAAAGAGCGAATTCGCCGCGAAACGCACGAAATCATTCGCGCGTTAATGAAATACAGTCACCAATATATCGCGCCCACAATCATCGCGCGAATTCTAAATAGGTACGCGCGTAAATCACATGCACTCGCGTATGATTCGCGCGTAATGCGCACGAGTCGAGACTTTAAGGAAGCCTTGTGGCACTCAGTTATAGCGCGAACTCCAAAGCAAGTGCACGTATCCCGAGAAATGGAGCGCCCAATTTTTTCCCACTCTTTCTAGGCGAAACTGTCGCGCGTGATACACAAGAGAGAATCGCGTCAAATTCGCTCTTTCTGGACAAACTCTCTTTTTTTTACCTTGAGGACACACGTTTAGCCTCTACTGCCCGCTACCACTCCATCACGATCATGACAACTAGATCGGTTCACTCTAGATTAAGCCTATACGAAGACAACTTTTGGTCTGCTTCCCTGTGACAAGAAAGCCAGTATTCAAAAACTCATCATTAGCATTTTTAATGTTCCCACTACTGGGACACAGGCTTCGTCTCTAGGAGAGGGTATGGGCCATAATCTACCACGCGTGCCCAGTACGGATTGGTGGATGTCATATGCGTAATTTTTTGGTTCTAGGACATGCCGGTTGCCTCACAACGTTTTCCTTTACAGTTTTGAGAGCAGTGGTGATGAATTCAACAACTATTGTCTATCTGTGGGTCCCTTTCTATCTTATAGGATGTTTCGTAAGTTAGAAAAAAACGAAAATTTTGACGTATCTAAGTTAGTTATTCTCCGAGTGTTCTACATTAAATTGTATAAAAGAAATCACTTCTTTTCGCTGGCCAGTGCTTGTCCTAGGGACGCTGTTGCGACGTTGTTGTTCGCTGCTGCCACGATCTTATCGAGCAAGAGTCGGGTCTGCAACTGAAATGAAGAAAACGACATTTTTAAAACAATAAAGAATAAATAAACATAGTGAAGATGTTCACTTGTTCACTCCGTCATGGCAGCGCCATTTACTAATAAAAAATTCAAATCTCCCTCGCCTTCAAAAAACTACATTAGGAGCAACTTTAAGTCCAACACCCTAGCCAGCCGGGGCGCCCTGCGGACTCTCCGTCCGCGTATCGGCCCATTGTGCTGCTTGACGAGGTGGGCAAGCTCTTTGAAAGAGTCATTGCAGACCGCCTCGTCAAGCACCTAACACTGAAGGGGCCCGATCTCGCGGACGACCAGTTCGGGTTTCGCAGGAGGCGCTCCACGGTGGACGCCATCATGCGCGTGCGAGCCCTCACGACGGGGGATGCGGTGTCCCGGGGCAGGTGTGTCTTGGCGGTGTCGTTGGACATTGCCAACGCCTTTAATTCCCTGCCCTGGAGTTGCATTAGGACGGCACTCCGGTATCACCGGGTGCCCGACTAGCTCTGTCGTACAATCGAGGCCTACCTGTCCGACAGGTACATAGTCTACCCCGGTCACCAAGGAGATTGGAAACGGCGAGAGATGTCGTGCGGTGTCCCACAGGGATCGGTACTAGGACCGCCCTTGTGGAACATCGGGTACGACTACGTGCTGCGCGCCGACCTCCCCGTAGGGGTCAGCGTGGTCTGCTACGCAGACGACACGCTGGTCCTAGCGCAAGGAAGGTCGTACCAGGCGGCGGTCGAACTAGCGACACGTGGGGTTGCGACAGTCGTTGAGAGGATCCAGCAGTTGGGACTCAAGGTGGCACTGCACAAGTCCGAGGCCATGTGCTTTCACGGCCCTCGGAACGCGCCACCAACGGGTTCCCAACTAACGGTAGAAGGAGTTCACATCGGCGTCGGGTCGACGATGAAGTACCTAGGACTTGTCCTCGACAGCCGATGGAATTTCGAGGAGCACTTCCGACGTCTGGCCCCCAAACTCAATCGGACGGGGGCTGCTCTCAAGCGGCTCCTGCCGAACCTTGGGGGTCCAGACGCCTTCTGCCGGAGGCTCTACGCCGGCATCGTCCGGTCCATGGCCCTTTATGGGGCACCAGTGTGGGCGCCGACGCTGCGTAAACGCCCGGCGGCCCAGCTGAACGCCTGCCAGAGGGTCATGGCCATCCGGATGGTGCGGGGATACCGCACGGTGTCCCGCGAGGCGGCGAGCCTCCTTGCTGGCCTACCACCATGGGATTTGGAGGCAACAGTCCTTGCACACATGCACGACCAGCGCGTGGAGATGCAACGCCGGGGCGAAGATCCGCTGCCCGAACATGTCGAGGCGTGGCGAAAGGAGCTCCGGCGAGATCTCATGGTGAAGTGGAAACAGCGACTGTCGCAACCCAGCGCTGGGCACACCGTAATCTCAGCGGTAGTGCCCCTCTTTGAGGCGTGGCTGGATAGACCTCACGGCGTCCTCACTTTCCGCATGACGCAGGTTCTCACCGGACATGGGAAGTTCGGGAGATTCCTGCACCGGATTCGTGCGGAAGAGACGTCCGGGTGTCGCCACTGTGAGGCGAGCCCGGAGGACACGGTGGAGGTGTGCCCTGCTTGGGAAGAGCATCGCCGTGTCCTCGTGGGGGAGATCGGCGGCGGCGACCTCTCGCGTCGGGCCCTGGTTCAGGCCATGGTCCGCAGCGAAGAGGAATGGCAGGCGGTCGCCTCCTTCTGCGAAGCAGTAATGCTCGTAAAGGAGGAGGCCGACCGCATAAGGCAAAGGCAACGGCGTACTCGCCGTAGCCGTCGCCGCCGCGATCCTGCCGATATCCGGCCACCGTAGACACTGGCTCGCGGACGGTGAGCAATGGGTAGCTCGCCGTCCGATCGTCTGGTAAGACCGAGTCCAAGTCGTCAACGGCGCGCACCGTTCCCGCGCGCCTCAAGGAGTTGTCAGCAAACTGCAGGGGCCCTTCAGGGTCGAAGCCTCCTGGAGCCTAGAGGGTATGTGAAAATTGTAACCTCGACTCCAGAAATAAGGCAAGGAAGGTACGGGGTAGGTTTTTTAGTCAGTAAGAGTCTGACACTGGTCTCCCGCTCCGCCCAAGAGCGGGTTTCGTCATTGGATGATTTTCACCTACCATAAAAAAAAAAAAAAAAAAAACACCCTAGCCAAGTTACGACCGTTTCGTTACTCTTACGTCGAACGCCTCGAGTCGGCCACGCCTACAATTCCTTTGTTCTGACGTCATGTTACTGTCACTAATTGAAAAATGTCAGTTCAACGCCATCTATACTCTTTCAATGATTCATTTCATAATCCAATTTGAAATTAAATTAGACCTTAAAACAAACCTTTTTTGCTGTTCACCTAACCAATTTTGACTTCGATTAAATATAATTATTAAATTGGTTACTTCATTTCTTCATTATTCAAGACCCAAATGTAATGATGGTTCAACTTGTATGACGAGGATTATACGTTTATAACCCTCGTCATACAAGTTGAACCATCATTCAACTTCAGCGCCCACTTCAAGAGCGACCTGAAAATCGTTATTTTCAGGTCGCTGAAAATCGTTATTTTCAGGTCGCTCTTGAAGTGGGCGCTGCACGTAACTATTAACATTTATTACTCTATTGATAGTGAATTATCCTCAAAGGTTAATTAGGTCTAAATCTGAATAAAATCATAAATTAAAAGTAAATACTTAATTAATAAAAGATACCTCATTTCCATTTGTAAGAGCAGCAGCCCGCACTTTGTCCAATTCTTCTGCAAGACGTTTGGATTTCTCTTGGGCTTGCTGACGTTGACTTACATATAGATTCCTGGAATAAATCAGACTACAATCTCCTAGTCATCAATGATGAGGGTCATGACTGTATGAATCAATCTTACGGTAGGTCGTTCTATGGGCTCCTTCGCAGAATGTCCACTTCTCAAAATGTCCACTGGTCGCAAAATGTCCTTTTCTCAGAATGTCTCTTTCGCAAAATGTCTCTTTCGCAGAATGTCCACTTCGCAAAATGTCTCTTTCGCAGAATGTCCACTTCGCAAAATGTCCCTTTCGCATATTGTCCCCTTTTTATTTCTGACTTACTTTAATCATAATTCATTTTAGCAATTAGCTTTCACACATGTATGACGTGTGTTTATTTGTATTGATATGGGTAAGTATAAATATATATATAATAGTACAAATCACCTTTATTTCTTTGCATAACCGCTTGATTTAAAGTAATTATTTTACCAACTTAATTGTTATTGACTCGCAATAAACGAAATTTGAGCTCTCTTTAATTATCTACGAAACGAAAATTAAAAAAAAAAATACTTGCATGTACGGTTATATTACAAAATTAGTTCAGAATGTTTTTCTTCTTTTAATTTTTTAAAAAGTGTTCATCCTATCAAGTTCAAAATAATTTTCCTAGAAAGTTTACTTAAAGTTCTACTTTTGAGATTTCTTTTATATTTTTTAAAGTTATGGTTCAAAAGTTAGAGGGGGGAACGCCTCATTTTTTACTTTTGGAGCGATTTTCCGAAAATATTTACATTTTCCAAAAAATATTTTACGAGACCCCTAATCATTTTTAAATACCTATCCAACAATATATAACACGTTATAGTAGAAATGGAAAAAAAAAATCGCTTCCCACTTTACGTGTAGAGGAGGTACTCAAATAAAACATTTTTACCACTTTTTGTTTGTGCACTTTGTCGGCGTGGTTGATATACATATTCGTATCAAATTTCAGCCTGCTAGTGCTAGCGGTCGCTGAGATTATCCGCGGACGAACAGACAAACAGACAGACTGACATGGCGAAACTATAAGGGTTCCTTTTTGACTACGGAACCCTAAAAAGGGGACAATATGCGAAAGGGACATTTTGCGAAGTGGACATTCTGCGAAACAGACATTTTGCGAAGTGGACATTCTGCGAAAGGGACATTTTGCGAAAGAGACATTCTGAGAAAAGGGCATTTTGCGACCAGTGGACATTTTGAGAAGTGGACATTTTGCGAAGGAGCCGTTCTATGTCCATAGAGTGAGAAACTTTTATGAAACACAGGTGTCAGTCAAATCAAATTCACACAATTTTTTCTGACAGTTTACAATCTCGCAAGATAGATTAGAAACTATTAAGATTTTCAATTTTATGGTGATATATACATATCAGCATTTTTGGGAGTAATAAAGTAATTTTGAAAATTTTGTATGTCGGGAGTAAACCCGCATGAAAAATAGATATATCATAAAACTACAAACCTTAATTAATATTGTTTGAAAACTTACCTAATAACAAATACTTGGAGTATAATACCAAGCAATGCTACACCGGTACACATTACTATGATCACGTAATTAGGGATCTTCTTAACCGGCGCACTTTCATTCCTGTGTGCTGACCGGGGTGGTGCTTGAGTTTCATAATAGTAACTGTATTGTGGATGGTTACGTAAGCTGAAAAGAAAAAAGAATTGCCATATTATTTGAGACTAGCTATTCACCCTGGCATAGCACAGGTTTATATTACACACAAAAACCTTCCTCTCATCTTTCTCCAAACAAAAAATAAAAAATTCAAAATACATGTTTCTTTATTTTAAATAAATATGTAACTAAATATTCTGTGAATATTTCAAGCATCTATCTATTTCCGTTATCAGCATCAACCCAAAATTAGCAAATAAAATCATGTTTATTGTATGGGAGCCCCCTAAAATTTTAAGCATCGCCTCTTAGAAACCTTAGAAACCATAGCAGATTATATGGCATTTGAGTGTTACTTGTATAGTATATAATAAAATAGCATTTAGCACCAAAATCGCCACTATACTACTTACTTGTAAGGTACGTGTGATTTATATGCGTGTGTGTATGCTGATGATGCGGCATGGCTATTGCTTTCTATTTCTGTCAAGCTGTCATATCGTGCACGGCTGCTTGGCTTGCCCAGAACTTCGTACGCCTCCACAATACGCACGAAGCTGTCCTGTGCCTTTGCATCTTTGTTTTTGTCTGGGTGGTACTGGAAGATACAAAAAATTACTTGTTATTTTTATACCTGATCTCGGCTCCTTGGTTCAGTCATCCCTGATGGATATTTGATGATGTTTTTAAAAACAAGTTGTTTTAGACATAATGTATCCAGTTTTATACTAACTAACATGTATGCACTATCTACATATTTTTTACTCTTCTTCTTTTTCTAACTCTCCTATAAGCATCACCTATTTTTCTATATCCTTCTCTTGTATTTTGATGTGTGTACATAGTTTATAAAAGAAAACCCTTATGAAATAACTAAAAGTAAGTACCTAATTTACTGATACCTAATGTATATGTGAAGTACCTACTTTTGTCACTGATTTATAATTAATTGTAAGTATGCTATGCCAATACTGCATGAAATGTAATGCATATTACCTATGAAGAAGAAGAATGAAAAGGAAAGAGTGATAGATAGTAAGTTGTATCTCGTAGTTAACAGCACCCGGACAGGGTCAGGAATATGATTATGACCTTTAAAAGAGTGACCTAATAACTTTCTTATGTAAACTGCATCAACTTGTAATACTTGGTTAAATTATACTCACTTCTTTGCTCATTTGTATGAATGCTTCCTTGATTTCTTTGTCAGAACAGTTTCTTCGTAGATTAAGGACTTCATAATGATTTTTTCTAGCTAAACTAAAAACAAATTACGCTTTAAAATAAGGAAAAATTCAAAGACGTAAAAACCCTATTATTTCGAAACAATCGATTTACCTGTAACACCTCAGTAATGCCCGTATAGCTTTGACATCAAAATTTCGTTTGAAAAAATACATAACTATTTGCACGATATAATTTATCTAATACTATTGTGAGTGTGGTTCATGTTATTATTTTGCAATTTTCCATTTTTGACCCAACTCTGATGATAGAGAAATGAATGTCAATGTCAAAACTGACAGTCTTTGTACAAGTATCAATTGCCACTAAGAAAAATTTCTTTATTTTATGGGTTTATTACTAAATAACTTTGTTATAAGTTATAACTAAGGCTTAAACACGTTCTAACCGTATTTGTTTTGTATTTAAAGTTTTGTTTTTGATTAAAAGGACTGCGAGCGTTGGTTCCACTTCCTTTTTCATACTGGTAACTAAAATGACATACTTCAAACTTTCACTTCAAATTTGGCGCGTAAATTATGATTTTGCGGCGACGATCTAAGATCAATACTGCCATTGAACCAAAAAAAAAAAAAAAAAAAGATCAATACTGTCTATCAAAAATCAAAACAAAAGGTTTGCCCCTTTTGTGTTTACTTTAGTATCTTGAAAAATATTTGATCTAAGTGAGTGAGTTCAGTGTATTGGCTAGTTTAGGCCACAGTACTTTGTAACATACTGAAAAATCTAGGTCTAAACCCAATTTGGTAAGTTGACTTCTTTTATTAGCTACCTATTAGCTAACGACAAGGCATCATCGTCAAGTTGTAAATAAACCATTTCAAACCATCATAATGCGTATTCTTAAGTATCTACCTACATATACGATTAGGTATTTCTAAATTATTGTTGTTGCTATACTAGCTCGTATTTGCTTCATTTTGGCTAATTGTTAGTCTTCATTATTGGAAGGACATAACTACCTAAATGTTGTTTTACTTACCTGTAACTTTTTGGGCAAAGACTTAAGCCTATTTTCTTTATTGAAAACGGACGCAAGTCACTAGAAACCACCGAAATTACTGTGTTGGACTGTTTGGCTTATAATTCTTGGCGATAAACGGAGCTTTGAACATTCAGTTCAGTACCTAATTTGCTTTTATAGTTCAATACCCAGTATAAAATTGGGCATTAGACCGATCCAAATATTGTTACAACCATAACATAGCTGCATAATATTTTCCCCACACGTAATTTTGCTTGTGCTTTTAACTGCTGCTGCCATGCCGCACGGAATCGACGGAAGGCCCGGCGGCGCGGCCGCGACGCGATGGACGGCGGTGGCGAGCGTGAAGCGTCAAGCGGGAAGCGGTCGGCGGCGTTCAGTGTACGCGCGTCAAACAACGCGAGTGGTTGTACGGTCATGCGAGAAGCGGCTGGCAGAATGGCCGAGCTCGAGTTCGAAGCGCCTCTCGCGCAAATCGAGGAGGCGGATGACTGTCTCTCCACTACTGACTACCCGCAAAAAACCATCAATGGCAACGACATACGTCTTAACAACATTAAAAATATCAAAAGTGAAATGGTCAAAATGAAAACTGACTCCAACAAAATAAACGATAACGAGGAACCCAAACCGGTGAAGTGCAAACAGGACAATATGCCAAACGGTGAAGGAGACAATTTCACGGAGACTTTCTCCGGTTCGCTCGAAGATTTGGTGAACACTTTTGATGAGAAAATCACCAAGTGCTTCGGTAACTACGAGGAGAGCGTGGAGAAGTTGGCTCCAGTGCAGGTTCGCAGCCAGGAGGAGATCATGAACGAATGCCAGTGAGTACCAATTACCACTTAATAATCCGTTAATTAGAGCGTGTAATTAGGTATTATGATATCACCTGTGAAGTCATCAGCTTCAAATATTTTTCAGGCATATAGAAATTTTTTTGAAATAATATTCTTTTGTATATTCGTTTTTGAAATGTATAAATTACAAAATAATGAAGTTGTATAAAGATGAGAATAAAAGAAAATATAAACAAAAAGGGCGGGCTTTGCGCATGGCATTTGTGGCGATGAGTTCGATCAATGTTTTGGGGGAGGGTGCGCAGAGGGTGCGTGGTCGCGATGACGCATCGCACCCCCGCCTCACACCCTCGCCTCTTTGTTTCCAACCCAAACTTATGGGAGACGATACGACACGCGACCGTAACAAGATTGAATTTATGCTAAATAGGACCCTAATTACATTACTGATTCTAAGTTGCACTTCTATTGCTAATCAAGTAAATTGGTCACATTATCTAAACATAACAAACATAGGTAGCATTTGCATAGTCTACCTATATAAATGTAACAACAGTATCTATAGTTTGTTGCCCTATCAAGTTACAACGTTTGTCTACCTTATATTCTCATCAAAGCATATCTATAGGTAGGTTCGATTATCTTTCAGACATCAGTCACACAAACACTTAATTTTCCCAAGCATCTGCATCTATTCTCATGACTCGCGAAGAAAGATAATACAGTAAAAGTCTCTCACATAAGCCCATTGTTTTATAGGGAAAATGAAAGAGCTTTTTGCTGTTGTTTGCTGTATTCCCTCTGGGCATTATGAGAAGCCGGTGAGATTCAATTACTCATTACATTGTTAGGTTTTTTCACCTTTTGTATCAAACTTTTCTTTTATAATACTTTCTTCACTGGAGGATAAAAAAGGCTGCCAGTATTTTATAAAAGTACCTTTATTTAGAATACCTGTTTTAAACCTTTTGCTGGAAGTTTCAGATCAAAAGAAAAATTTGCACAATAAATCTGACGGTTCGTCATAATTCTACAGATGTATGATACTAAATCGTTTTGTAAACATAACATTTTTCTCATGTGTCAAGCTAAATCTTTTGGAGTCGATCCAGCTGACCCAAATGCCAGAAGGCCGGGAAACACGTAAAATTAAAATAAGAACAATTCGCAAACTGTTCTCAAGAGGTGTGCCCAATTGTTAATCGATACTTCATAGCGTCTTAGTTCAACAAATAGTTAATAATATTACATGAAGGAATTCACTTGCCGAGAACTTGTAATACCACTGTATACTCATACCTACCTGTAAAATCGATCTTATGTTTCAAGAAAAGATTTTCCAACGCCCAAAAAAAGTAAGATAAACAAAAATCAACAGTAGTATATTTCAGCTGTTTGTCAAACCCACGCATTTTTTTAAAATGTTCACAAAAAATGAGATGAGGAGATTTTCAGATGCGTATTCTATCATCTTCTCATAAATAATGTTGATTGTATAAATATAGTTTTATTTTTCATAATGCCATATGGTAAAATAACGCACCTGTTATGGAAGCCCAATCTTCCAAAGAAAGTTTCGCGACCGCATGACAGGTGTTTGCATTGATTCTTCCGTGATTCGACCGCAAGTGGTCGCAGATGTCTACCCCACCTTGCGTTTAGGACACTGTAAAGGAACACCTTGTCTTATATACCCTTTTGAATAATACAACACATGGCGTGCTTATTCAAATTAGGTTTTACTTCTTTTTGGATATAAATCATAAAGGTTTGCTCGTTCATTTTATTCGAAAGCTCTTTATAGGTATCCAGTGACATGAACACATCAATATGCTCTTAGGAAATGACGTAATGATGGCGATCGAAAGTATTGAATACGATCAATCAATGCTTTACATAACATCCCTCGAGAAATTTATGAAACCTATTGCTTTCAAAATCTTGGTATATAGTTTACTAGCTTCTGACAGAGGCTTCGCCTACGTGGAAGTCGGTTTCTCTGTACAAACTTCCAACCCCCGTATAAAATCCGTTCTTAGCGGTTGTCTTCATCCTATAAGGATCCTACCTGCCGAATTTTAAGTTTGTAGGTGTTATAGTTTCTGAGATTTCGTGATCGAATCAGTGAGTGGTATTTCACTTTTATATTTATAGATAGATATATTATCTATCATTTTCGCAGTGTTCCTATCTACTAAGCCAAACCTTAAGAGAATAACGGTCAAAGTTTTGGACTAATAGCTCATCAAAATATGATTTATGACAGTCTTCATTGTCATTCATAGCTGTGCTTGTGAGTTCCGTTCTAGAAGCAGTATCAAGCGCCGAAAATAATGGTGTCTCAATCGATTATATCGTTTAAAATTAATTTTGTTGCTCCGCCAGAGTAACTGCTGGTGTACAATCGACGGCACATTTCTCAGTCACATTAAGTATCTATAATAAAAACCAAAATGTGGTTTTCCAGTTCGGTATCCATTTTTACTTCGTCATACACACAAGGGATACTGATAGAATACATATCATCATCATCCTACCCTTATCCCATATTACTTGGGGTCGGCGCAACATGCGCAATTGATAGAATACAGATATACAATACAATATATTTACTAATAATAAACTGGTTCCTGATTGGGAATTATTAGAGACATTGGTTTTATTTGCTACCGTTTCACTTTTCTCATTCGCAGTAAACTCTCATACGCATAATAATGCAGCCAATATTATTGAAACCATTTAAAATTCTGTCATACTTGTTATTCACGACGAATCTTAACATTCACATCGACATCAACAGTGGCACACGACGCACGTCCGTCTTGATAAGCCATCGTCGTCGTTTTGAATACTAAATAAACTAATTTTCTTATTTAGACCGCTTTTTTCCTTTTTTCTCCACCAACATTGCGAAATTATGAGGCAAACTTTTACATGCCTGCAATATTACCTACAGTCGAAAGTTTATTGCCGTCGGTAGGTTGTATAATTGTATTCTTATTACATGATTTACGCATTACAACTGTTACTGCATTGCGTGAGTAACCTGTGACCTTACGCACATTGGCGTGTACTAAAATGATTTCAAAACCACAACCTGTGTGTTACACCCTGTCTCAGATTCCCAACTAACTTTAGTTTGCGTGTCTATCTTAATCTAAGCGTGGTTAATTGTTGTGGCCTTCCTGAAGCAGGCTTTCTAAAAAATAATAACACTGTATCAGCTAATTTACTATTGGAAACAAGATCTAATCATGTGTGTATATTATAAAATCATGTTGTTACATAAAACAGTGTCTCTTTTCATGAAATATCAAGAGTACAAAATAGAATCAAAAACCTACTCAAGATGTATATAACTTTTGATGATTCATTCATATCAAACGAAAATGGGCAAATAACAGAACTTGTGAATATTTGCTAAATGCGTCGCCATTTGCACTTTATCTACTTTTCCACAGAGGAAATGTGGCCTAGATCTAGCGATGGAAACATTGAATTAGCATACTGTCTGTCTACTGCAAACCGCTTGTTATTTGCATATTTTGCACACTTTGGCGCAAGTTAACTAATAAACTGTCTCCAAGATTCTTCACTCGGTTCCTCTCATCATTTTGTGGCATTGATAAGCCGTAGTAATTACCTGTCTAAATTAAAACTAAAGCAAATAATTTTTATCTGTGTATTTGACTAGTCGACGCAATGACTGCTATTTTTACCTTGCACCTTGAACTAATTTAGTATGTATTAATTAAATGTAATTCCAGTCATACTTGGTATTTTACATGTGGTTAAAAACATCGATTAGCAACATGCTACAGAAATAAAAATATAAGAAGGCTATAAAAATAAAGCCTAGATTCTCAGGGCACCCACACATGTGGGCATCGGGCCAACGACCTGCAATTCGCAACTACCCACATAATACTAGCTCCCCTTTCTTGGATAATCGCAGCTAGAAGAGGGTCCATATTCCGTCGACATTTATAATTTCCATGGCGTAAGAGCTAAATCCCGTTTATCATGCATGTAATCGTCTATGTAATCTTCTTATTAGAGAGTCAGCTTCAATTATTAACACTTCAGGTAATCCAGGCGTTTCCACATGTTTCCCAATACCAACCGGGAACACTCATAAAATGTAAGCTTTATTTTAGTCGGTATGTTCTTTGAACATTATTTTTAATTGGTACGTAGTTTATTGTCAACCAGTTCTTTATGATTGTGGTTTTTATGGCTTTAGGAGAAGTAAGGTACACGGATGGCGCCATATTCAGAGTTGGTCATTAAAGCGTTTGGAAATTATCTTGAGAGAGTCATCTCGGATTGATTTCGTAACTTTTAAGGTCGTCTTCATTAATCTACCCGTATAAAGAACACGTGGTGCACCATCAATCACATGTTCAACAAACAAGCTGAGAATCCCATATGTCGATCTACTCGTATAAAGACAAATGGTTCTTCGTGAGAGTGGACATAGGCGTTGAATATTAATTGTTTCTTCAAGCCTTTGAAGCTGGTCCAATTTGGATGCAACGTTATCCTATTATTCGGATTTTCAGGTCTGGCTCTAAATTTATCAATACAATTCGAAATTTTAGATGGAAAGTAAAGACAAGCCGTTTCTCGTTTGTATAAAACCAATTTATGACCGTAATCTACTTCTTTAATTATATGAATGGAGGTTTAAACTTTCGACAAGAATACCACGATGTCTTTTAGATTTATATAAGTCACTGCCTTCGCAATTAGCGTGGGCGAATACCAAAGCTATGCATCTTTGTAGATATTATTTATGAATGAATCCTATACATACTTTTCGCCATTACAAATAACCGGCAAGATGCAGATGTCTTGGTCTCTGGCAATTTTGTTAAGTAATAATTAAAACATACTGTTGCTTTTATTGAGTGTTGTTTACGTCATCGCTTCGTACTATGACGTCAAGAAGTCTTTGAAGCATATGTGTCTTGTGTGGCTTACTAAAGTCATGGTTAATGTGACACAGATTCAACCGATCATAAACAATTTTTTTTTAAACTAAATCTATAAACACTTCGTTTATAATAATCAGCTACAGAAGCTCTGTTAGATAGATAGATATATTCTTCATTATTATTGTTCAACTGAATCATTTGCAGAAGCTCAAAAAAAAACAGGATGCAGTCTAAATGCTTCTCGTATCTGAATACCCATCAATATCCTTGACAATGGCTTCATTAGCAAGTAATACAGCTACAAAAACACTGGCAGGCGTAGGCCGTACCAATTACATGCTCGAGTAAACCAGGTGCATCGACCATAGCTTTCAACGTAGTGATTTTGAATACAATCCCCTAGTTAGTCACTTGTTAATAGATGGGTTTGTGGTAACAATGCGAATTTGGTCGATTAATTTGGCCCGAGTTTATTACTTTGACTTATATAGGTTTAGGTACATTTATTGCAGGTTAAGGTAATCACCTTATAACCTGTGAGGACATTAATTTTGTGGCTCACAACAAATGATAAAGTGTATAATTGTGTATACAATAAGGAAAATGCAAAAGAAATCATTGTTAGTATATTATTGAAGATAACGAAAAAAATTTGAATGTGTGTCAGACACAATCAACAGACTGATTAATATTAAAATCTGTTGCTAGTGTTTCAATCCTTGGTGAGCATTTAAATAAAAACAGTTATTTAAAATCTAGTGAACCATTACGATTATTTACGATTGCACTGAAAAAACATTCGAATATTCGAAAATCAAAACTATGAACTTTTTGCAACCTCTAGAAAGGATAAAAGTTTTTGTCACCCAATTTTGGTTATATATCCTATAACATATGTGTAACTAGTAAAATTAAAAATATCAAATTTTTTACTAATTACCGTGTAACAATTTATAAACAGCTCCTTTCTCCGTTTTTCCGTATATTGCGTATTCAATAACTTTATCCTCGATACCCCGTGAAGTACGTTTTATTATTGTTATGTGAGATATGACGTAATGTGTCCCAGTCATTTGCACAGATACGTACTGTGGCTTTACTATACACTGTATACCGACGCATAAATTTTATTATATTATTATCACCAGGCAGACCAGAGTTTCGCTGTGTGACGCATCCCAGGCAGGCCATATGTCGCTGTTTCCTTGAATTCGCCAACGCGATACAACACCTTGCAATATGGCTGTTTCGTGCAGATTTGATTGCTGCACGGCTATTTATAAAATCGATACCAGTGCAGAAGTTGAAGCTGTATAAATATGGACTTGTTGATGAGCTTTATTCGTGAAAGTCATAATTTCTGGCTTAGAACCGAAATCCCCTGAGTGTTGATGAATGGAAATTGTACTTCTTCTATTTCCTTTTCATAAGCTGTGATGTATGTCTGTAGAGTTCATAAATACTGACTAGTCTATCTAAATTTGTTTTTATTTGTTGTATTGTGTTGTCTTTCTTAAATAATTACCACAATATTTTAGAAGTCAGTGTCGTGTTTATTGCAACTCGTCTCTAAATTAACACAATGTACACATCGTACCGGTGTTCATTTCAATACGCTGACCTTCCATCAATTTAAAATAGATTACACTACTGACTGTACACTCACTCGGCCCACGATGTTGTTTTGAGGTGATCTCACGTAGTAGTAGTGTAAGAATATTTTGCATACCCGCAGTTTCTTTTTGCATATAAACATATCTACCAATTAATTATGCAGCCGTTAAGGAAAATCAAAAATGAAGCGGCAAAGAGCAGATTTGTCGAATTTAAATACAATAAAAAAAGACTTTAATGACTGTCAATTAATACTTTAAGTGAGACTTTTGTATTCACTACGTACTCATAATATCTATAAAGTACTTTTCTTTGTAGCGGAGACCGCACGGTGAGACTTAACAGTAAAGTTTACAGCAAACTGATTGATGATGATTATGAAGGCACATCACACAGACGTGATAGTTTTTGCACAATTTCATATTATTTCTCTACCGGTCCCGATCAGCCGTTACAATATGGCATTAATACTGTTATATGTAGCTGGTTTGCTTTACCACAATCGCGACAACATTATAGAAATAAAAAAGAAATCTATAAATTTTAATACAACCATTTTTTTAAAGTCAAAAGTGAGTCACTAGGTTAAAACTTTATTTGTCAAGGTGCTACCAATAACACTAATCCTCGCGTGTGTGAAGAAATAACCATAAAAATTGTTTATTCAAGAAACCCGACTGTGTTTTTTAAAGCCCTTCAATTCGGAATGGTTCTTTTCGATTGCGGTGTATTACTTCACACCATTGAAAGTTGTTTATAAATACAGCCCTCGCCTTAAGATTATTTTCGCGAGATTCACGTCATCCGGTCCCGGATTGTTTGTATGACTACGTGTATGACTAAAACTGTAACTCATTACCGGTCATACCAGTGAGTAAGCATTTAGGGGAATTATTAGATGCGCAATGGAATCTGCAGGATTCTTGACGTAGGGTGTAGATGCAAGAGTACGCAAAAAAATTGGAAAGAATAGCAAAATGCATTTAGTTACGTTGATAAATAAAGAAGATAAGATAACATAAACGCGTCTACCCAGTTTACAAGTTTATCTATACAATATGCCAGACACACGTAACCTTGCTAAAATAAACTCTTTCAAGGACGAGCTCTGTCGTCGCTTCATCCGGACCTCTTGACTCCCCCTCCTCGATTCCATCCGTTCTCCTTGAGACCCGCGTTATACGCATGCTCCTAACAAAACATAATGCTATAGGCTACAGACACACAAAGACGTCAATATAATCTTCAAAGAGACATGATTTATAGCTGTTCAGCTGTTAAACTCCGACTGTAACTTATTCCATACATGACTTAAAGGTACGATTGGAGACGCCTATCGATTTATGTATCGCGACAACCCGCTTCATCCGCGGCTCGTAAGAACGGTCACGCATAGATGTCCATCCCTTTTACTCTCGCATCCCAAACTACTTAAGAGTTCATATCCTCATATGACTTGTAAAGATAAAGGTGCTTTTGAAGCAGCAGGGTGGTGTCAGCCGTTTCTGTCGCACGCACGGCTTGAGGTAGTTAGAAATAAATCAGTGTCCCGCGATGTACATACAAGGTACTTATGGCTAGTAAACGTATTCGTTTAGGTATTTGTAAAATAAAACAACATTTGGACATAGCAGCAAGCTCGGCGCACTAAAACTGGCCACGCGCACGCTAATCACGTCTTCCCTGAAATAGTCTGGAATTTCCTAGTGGGACGATCAATACCAATGTCAGTACACGCTATTTTTGATTGGCATGAACAGAAATGAATCATAACAAAGGAAAAATGTATGATATAGTTGCAATATTTATGTACACTTGAAATGGAATGAATACGGAAAACTATGTCAAATAAGGTAAATATAGACTAAAATTCATTCCGGAACCGAATAATCAAATTAAAAAATACATAACAAAACTTCTTTAACATTCAATGAACCATTTATCTAGTACAAAAATCTAGTAAGTACCTAAACTATTTTTCTTAGAAAATCAGTGATGACATCGGACCAACCAAAACAACAATAGTCTTAAATTCTATAATGATACACGAACACGAACAATCGCTTTAGAATTCAAATCCGTAGTAACCGAATTTCCGACATCAACGAACGATGAGACAATTATATCCACAACGGTTCCTTTGGATAATAATTTGAATACCTTACGACGACCGAAGATATTTTCGTGCTTACAACGTGTTAGCGGTTAATGTTCCTGACAAATTGAACTTTTATTTATGGTGTTCAAAAAGGTTAACATTTGAAGTTAGCTGTATTAGGAGCTAAAGAAAGTCAGGTCGACGAGTCACTCGAACTGGATTGTAGTACATTCTCCGACGGCGGACGAGGACCGGTTTGACCGGCGCGAATCCTGGCGCTAACACTACCCATATACCGACCATTACATCCAAGAAATCAAGATAAAACAGTTAACTATATAACCTAGTACAAATCGTTAACTACCTCTATAACAATGCAATACTTGCAATATTCTTGGAAATGGTGTACAATATTTATGTAACGTCGTCGATAAGGGCAGGGAAGGTTTATTTATACTACACGTGTTAATAACGCAATATATATTTTTGTAAAAGGAAAATGGTGTAATCTTAGTCACCTGAAAGAGCAATTGTGAAGCAGGTGTTGCAATATCCTCCTGTCATATCTATATCCACGCATATACTCGCAAAGGAAATAAAGTAATACAGTTTATATAAAAACATAATCATTTCGTTACGTAAGCGAAGATTTCTGGTTTGAAATGGACGTTTAATATTGTAGAGCGTTGGAGCAACTCATCGTATGTCTTCACTAATGACTATGTTATAATGGTAATAGTAGTTTGATTGACGATGATATTCTTTCGTGATAGGACCATCACTTTTCTCCGTTCATTGTAATCGTTGAATTTGATGCACGTTTGGGGATCAAAAAATTAGGACAGCATTGTCTACGCTGTCGTAATATGTACGTCTACATTAATAATAAATCCCATTGCCTAGCAGTATGTAGTCCAATGAAATAGTGAAGCTAAACCTGCTACTTATCATTTGCGTTGGAGAAGCCTGTGAAGTGCTATAGTCTGCCGTCATACGCACTGATTCGTACTCAAATGACTTCATTCGTACTATATTTACTACAATGCTTATACAATCGCATTACAGATCGTAGATTGATTTATGAAAGAATGCTGGTGGACAGTGATAAAATTTAAAGAAAAACGACGCTTGCTTACTTGCAAGCAAAGCTTAGGCATTATGTCCGTCTTTGTACCTTTCCCTATCTAGATATCTAGGTACAATTGCAAGAATAAATAAGAAAGCACTCAAATAGAATGGTGCTAACAAAAGCAAGAAATTGAAATTAGCAGAAAACTACGTCATAGTCTTTACAAAACGATTAAAACTAACATGTCTATAAAGGTACAGTTCAATGGAAACGATAATGTTGACGAAAGCCAAACGGAAATATTGGATCTTCATATCCAGGAACTAAATTGCACAAATCGAGTATACAATCTGTAATCTCTGCAGATCAAACGCAGGAAAATAATCAGTATTCCGTACATTCGCCTTTACGCTTCACTCCAGTTAATTTAAGATTGTTTCCAATGAAGTAGTTAACATATCGGTAAATAACACCATGATGTTTATAGTTTTTATACGGATGCCTAACATAGTACCGAGAATTGCTAGTAGCTTGTGCAAAGTCAAGAAGAATTTTACTGTATAAGACTTGAAGCCGACAGAAAATTCTTTTTTAGCGTTTTATATAGACGACCCTTCAGACAAGATCTTGGGTTTTAGAGACTGAACGTGCTCTACCGATAGCGAAGTATCTTTTGTCTTTTACAAAATTTTATTTTGTGACCTCGCTTAGTTTGCGAGATAGAAACAAAAAGGCTGATTCAATCTACTAAATCTTTGACATAGGTACCTACTTACTTTTTTGCTTGTAACAGTATCATTTAGATTTGGGACTATCTTTCCAACTAACGAAGTCTAGAACAAACATTGCAATGTTGCGTGGTGCGGTGCACTTGTCATACTCGTATATATCAAACGTTATAGGTACCTACGTATTTATCAATTTAACAACTTTCATTTCAGTTAATAAATCAGTCTCAGCTTGGCAGGTAGACTTTTGATTCATGTCACTTGGTTAAAATAGACAATAGAGAAAGTAAAACAACGATAAACTTTGGTCGAATTGTTTATTATATTTCCTGTTTTAAACGAAAACCAATTACGGTGACACAATCAGAGCGAAATAGAATTTTGTTTTATTCGAAAATAGGGAAACATTAATCTTCTAAGATTATAAATTGTTTTTCCTTCTTTACCTGTTACTGAGAGAAATTATTTTCTAGAAGAAATGTTTCATTACATAACTGATACTGAAATAGTGTGTAGTTCCAAACGAGATAAAGTTTTTCATAAATTCTCAGAACTGACAGTGAATAATATCATCATCCGGTGAAAATTTCAGCGTTATTCATTTCGCTTTTAGAATTTTACATTAACCCAAATATACATAAATTGGTACAAATTTTGTATATCTCTCGAAATTTAGAATCAACTATGAATAGTGTGACCGTGATGCGACGTAGCAAAAAAATTATGTGTGGGTAGTCTGATTACGCAATCAGCAAACTTATTCCCACGCGCATCTTTTTACATATTTCTGCATAAACTGTCGTAATTATCTGCCTATTACCTATGTGAAACATTAAGATAAAAGAATATTGACGAGGTCGTTGCACTCATCACCTTACCGATAAAAGCCAGTATTTCTAGTGCCATTTCCTTTGTTCGCTAAGCGATAACGATATCTTTAACTAAAACAGCAAAATGTTAATGAATCCAGCAGTTTTAAAGGAAATATATAGATTTTGCCTGAACTGTTGACGTGACTTTATGCATTAAACATCATAACAGGTTTCATCAATTATCCAGTAACATAGATTTCCGTTGACGATTACCTACAAATGAAACTTAAATTGATGTTTGAACCATTGAAAATTACAGCGAAACTGAAATCAAGTGTTTCGTTTCTTACACTTTTTTATGAAAGTTACCAAAAACACTAAGCAAGTGAGGGTACTGCAAAAGGTTTTAAGGTAACTATCTTATAAAGTAAACAAACAATTTGTTAGTGAATGTTTATAGATAAGATTTCAAAATGTTCTAATGAATAACAAATATGAGGCGCGCCAAGGGCGGTACTCCTACACACTCGATATCGCGTCCATAACGCAGATAAAAGCAACGAGGCGCACACGCACGCATATTTAAATGCACGATCGATGTTCAACCGACTCCACGCAACTATGAATGTCAATCAATAGTCCATTGATACATTGCAACCTCATTATAAACAAAACCATACAAGTTATTTTGTTTATTTGGTTCTCATCAATTCGATTGAACCTCGTGTTATAGTACCTATAGTGCTTCATCATAATTGTACATGGTACAATGATGTTGTGCTATCTGAGAAATATTTAATGAACATTGAAGCTGTAGGATTCTTAAGCTATGCAAGTAATATTTATGAGGTAAACCAAGAATTACAAATGCTATTGAATGTATTGAAGAATTGTCATTGCTACAATGGATAGGCCCGCTGTTATTTGTTTATGTTTAGTAAAATATGACTATTGTATCACTACCGTATAATCATCTATTGAGGAAGATTGAAGAATGTCGGTACAGCGTTAACTTTAAACGTCATTTTCTAATTTACAACTGTATATTTTAATGTTTTGGAGACTTTGTGGCAACAAAAAGGTCGGTAGTTAGGTTGTAAACTTATTGACAGTAAAATGTTCAGTGCCACATTTACGAGCGCTTTCAGCCGTAGTCAGATACCATGGTGTCCTTCAGACGAATCGACCCTATTTTATTTATGGCCTTTAATCAAACTAATTTATACGTAAATAATGTTTTCAGGTTTATTATCAAACCGAATTGAAGTGGCTCATAGTTAACGATGTTACTAATATCTAAAATTAGCCTGCGTAGGAATGTATTAAGCATTTGCGATATTTCACGTACGAACAGAAAACTATGGATACATGATTTTGAAATACAGTGCCTACACGCAAAGACTATGCATAATTCTCGTTTTCGTGCCTATGGAAATGAAAGATCTTTTGACAAATTTACTGTAGCTTTTGTTACAACAGCTGAAAGGTGCCTTTTGGAACGTCATGAATAAGTATTAACGCTGTAATACTTGGCAAATGGTCTGCATGCGTTTACCATAATAGCGACAATTTCCCCCAGTTGAGTCAACCGCATGAACGATACGACAACGGGAATCCTGTCGTGAATAGTAAATATCAGTTTATGAAGCGTTAAATCAACAAAATCAAGACCATTCTTTCTGATTGTAGAGATATTCATACCTATTTCAATTTGGGTCCAATAAACATGACGATGCAACAGCCAATTGCACTTAATGGCAATCTTCTACACATTAACCATCCGTATTGCGCCGGCGTCGTGTCGGCGACCTACATTATTATACAAATCAGGCCACTTACGTAACTAAGGTTTGTCCTTCGACATAGATAACAGAAACAATAAGTGCGTTTTAACATGAACAGGAAAGAGGAGGTAATATTGACGGAGTTTACCTAAAGCCTAATGCGTGGGTGTGTCTAGACGAGGGCGGAAAAGGGGGTTAATTATACTAAGTACCCTCATTTTGCGTGTGTACTAAGTGGGCCGGGCTATTGACATCAAAAAATGTTGGGGGTGGAGTGACCGTTGAAATCCCAATGGATATATAATAACGATAATCGCTTGCCCTTTGAAAAATAATGTGAGTATAATATACCTACGCTTGAGTAACTTTCTAAATTCTCTATTATTTTAAGATTATTAGTAAAATGTATACTGGATATTATTATTAAATTGTGTCTTAATATATTGCTTTTTAACGTCAGTAATTGGATGAAATAAATTAAGCCATTCGTATCTGCAATTTTTTTTTTGCATGTACTCTCCATATTATTATTGTCTTATCAGAGTCTCTGAATCTTCTCAATTTGGTTTTTATGTACGTTTATGTCATTGAAGCTAAAGATTATTTTGTTCAAATGATGTGTCACCTTTTATATTACCTAACAGATTATGAAATCATAATAAATATTAGTACAACATCCGTTCTTAAAATTTAATAGTCGTTTGACCTACAGCGGAGTAGTTAAGTAAATCTAACATAGATTTGTGTACCAATACGACCTTGCGTAGGAGTTGAAGTGTGATGTATTTGAGTTTCCATATTGATGTAGGTAGTTTATTTATGTAAATTCTTAGGTCTCAATACTTTCAATCTACCTGCAAATAGGTTCTTTGTTCGCACTCACCAAAACTACACCTGTCTTTTTTGGGATCTTATCTAACCAGATATGCCAAACCCATCATATTATAGGTACCTTACATAATTGTTATCTCATCACTTATAATTGCATAAACTAAAACTAGTTAATATTGTTGGTACTATTACAATATTAACTATAGCTCTATAGTACCTAAAGACAGAAGTCACATATGAAGGTCTGTTATAAAATGACATAACTTTTTGGCATCATCTGAAGTTTATCGAAACTTTGAATGGATTAATCCCGCATCGATCTTTTTAGTAATCATTTTCTTGCATACATACGTTACCTTCCTTCATTTTGGACTGACACGTAGAGGGATCATGAAGATGTTTTTGCTACCATTTAGGTATATTGTGTCCATTGAATGTAGCATTCTTCTAGCTCCCTGTTCCTTTAGACATCAACGCTTACTTCTCACTGAAAAGCAACATAAGTAATAATAATAAGTGTAGCTACATAAAAAAAACCTATGACAATAGAGGAAACAATTAAACTGTGTAAAGATTACGCACTTGTATTTGCATTGTGATTACATATCTTTAGGAGATACCACAAAAGACAAAACGTTTTGTAGACCAAGTTATCTGTAAACTTGAGTGGAATGAAAGTCAGTAGTCGAGCAGCTCCTGTATATACTGTTGAAATGTGCTCTTATACATTTGTCATGCTACATATGAAAGCTACCGTTATTCCGTCAACTTGGACATTACTCAACGTAAGTAAACTTGATGGCGGCATATCGTGCCGGTCGATTTGTAAGGCACCAAAGGCCATATGCTAATGCATTGCTCTTGTATCTTTAAGTGGACAAGTTGCTGTGCCCACGTTTACTGCTTCTAACTTACGGTCACTCTTACTTTCTATTTGTGCGTACAAGCATACTAATTAGGCAGTTGCTAGACAATCTAGTCGCATATACATACCTACCTACCTACATATTGTTATGGGAACTTTGCCAGATCATTAATCAAAGGGAGACTTGTAATAATGTTATAAGGTTTGGGAGTTCTCGCAAACCAAATGTTATTAAGGAAATAAACTATTAAACTCACGCCTTCACTTATTTGATTAACGAGTAGATTAGAAAGGTAACTTTTTCCACAGAATAAAAAAACATATTAAGCCACGGCTCCACATATCGATGAAACTCTGGTTTGTTTAGGGTAGATATATTTTCATTGCATCATCCAATTAAATCAGATAATACTCTCTTCCAAAGTTCTTGAAAAGAAATCCAAAGAATTCTCGATCATTAATCAAGCTAAGTCGTCTATTCAACTACATAACACGCTTCCTAATAAATTAATGTTACACAAACAAAAAAAGGGAAAAAGACCCAAAGCTTCTTTTGAAAAATGTTACTAACGTGCTTTTTAAATATTTGAAGCCGTTCTTACATTACTCTTCTAAAATTAAAAATCGATACTATACTTCACGTCCATGACTTTAACACCTAACCATTAAGGTTACGCCTCCGTTTTATTTTTAAACTTTTTTTATGTAGGAAGTGGGCAATAAGGTTAGTCTGGCCACTACCTGCTCCCTCTAGCTCCATAGTACCTCGCACCTGCTCTCTACAAAAAAAAATGTAAACATTACCCTATTTCGGGAACCAATACACTGTCTTACCAGCTAGTAAACCGTAAATTATTACTTCGAAGTTTTGCTTTCTAGCACAAGGTACGTTTTTACGGCGTTCAAATGACGTTTACAGAGACGCGCGGTCTGAATTTTATTGCTAAAATACCAGACTAGCGGAATTCTGTGAATTTACTACTTCTTCGCTAGAACGTTTAAATTAATTTTGGAATTTTAATATCATCTACGGATACAAATATTGCATACCACCAGGGAGTTTCTATTCGCGTCGGCCCCATTCACACTCCTCGGTTAGTGACATCGCCAAGCAAAATTAAAAAAAATACCCGAGTGGACTCGTGGCTGTACTGATATAAAGTTCTATATTTAAATCGTGTCGCTCCCGAGACGCCATTATGCCACTCGGGTTTTTTATTGCGTTGACACCAATTTTACGATGAAAAGTTACAAAAGTGCATAACTGCTGCCCAATTAGTATCATAAAGTACTGTTACTTCTAAACTATTTTTAAGAGTGATGATAAAACGTGGAGATTAGATAAGTATCTCTCGCTGTTGATTGCCAATGGTGTGTTATTAAGATTATCTCGATTAAATTCGTGGACCGGATCGCGTCTTGGCTGCACACAGTTATTCGATTATTTCACTAATAGAGCTCTTAAACTTTGCCACTTATAACTGTGCCTACCTCTATAATTCTGTAACGTTTTTAGTCTTTGTTTTACACGGGATATCTTCAAATGACTTCTTCCACTCTCGGTGGAAGGTAGGAGAATGACTAAAACCCGCAATGTTCCTACAAATGACTCTTTCAAACAATCCGCAGCCATGGCACGAACATAATTAGTCTGGGACTAAATTCAAGCAAAAAAATACGTTATAGCCGAGCCTTGATAAAAAGACGTACAGATTTCTTGCCTTATAGGGATAAACTTGACCCAAAATATAAAGAGAATAAAACCTGAGATCTCATATCCGACTGTAGTCGTAAAACATGGCGGGTCTTCATCAAAATTCACTGTTCTCGTGCCGTAGATGCTCTGTTGTTATTGTCTTTTGTTTTATTTTTTTCGAGTTCATGGAATTGCACGTCGATACGAATTGCCCTAGTTTGCCATTCCCGGCGTTCGTATTTTTTTTATCCGTATTGATCGCGTATTTGTTGGATTCTATTAGAAAAAGCAACTAGTAAAATTCGCATTTCTGGTAAACTGCACAACAGGCACTGTCCTGAATTTCTTGATTTTAAGAAAAGTTTTTCGCTTTTTTTTTGTGCAATAACAAACAATAGGAGGATCTTCTATTGTGTTAGTGTAAAAGACTAGCAATAAATTTTGTGATGATTTTAAACTCAGTTTGAGTTATTTGTGACAAAATACCCATGAATACCCAAAGACAATATGAATGCACATCAGAACTATACAGTACATAGTAGATACCAGAACCCAATACAACCACAATGGAACCAGTGACCTAACTAAAACTGCAGCAACGATTTATCACACATGGCAACCCTGTTCGGCGCCCATCCGTCGGGGTTAGTGGGGTGAACGGGCTGCGGTCGCTGGGACACGGATCGATAACGCATCGTACTCCATATTCGGTGTGTAGCCTTCGCCGTGCAACTTTAGAATAGGCTGTTGCGGTTTTTGCTTTTGCCTATTTATGTTGCGTTGCTCGTTGAATCGCGGGTTCTCTGATTCAAAAATAGAACGGGAAAAGAGTTTGTTTAACATTCACACACAGGTTTTGGTCAGTTTAACACAAAATATGCTTTTACTACAAGGCGTGTATATTATTAACACCTCGGTTGGTATGGTTTCCTTCCAAAATAATTCCAGGTAGTTGCTTTTTATGACGCCCATGGTCAGGGTGGTGTTTCTTGTAACCAAGGCTCGAGACCATAACGCAGGTTTATTAACACTAAAACTTGTAAACGCGCTAAAGGGAACACACCTTACATGTTTCTATTGTTCTTTTGTTATACTAGGAACACAGAATCGCTGTTGTTGGTCTGACTCGTGACATCTTTTAGGTGTTTTGTTTATCCGTCCTGGAAGACCTATTCGAGAAAAAAATATCCAGTTTTCTCCATATAAATGTGTTCTTAAAGATATATTAGCGAAGTTTCCTGGAAAAGATTGCTAGTTCCCTGGAAGGAGAATACATCAAGAAAGTTTTCTAACGCCTCTTCAATTAGGAGCTAAACGCAATAAGATTAACGCTCTCCCATTGACTCTAAATTGTGTAATTGAAGAGGGGTCGTCGCCGACAGCGATGGCTCCAAGCAAGAACTAATTACAGTAATTTGTCATTAACTGTTCACAGATCGCAGTGTAAACGTTAAACTTAACTGGTTCTGATTGTGTTGGATGCCACAATTAGGGTCACTAACTTTTTTTGAAAAGAAATAGAGTATAACTGATTTTAGAAGGGGAATAATTTAATAATGTTACTTAGGTACCTACCTATGTAACATTATTAAATCATCCTTTCGTTGGTTTGAATGTTTTACGACTATAGCTATAAAAAGTTTCAATGAATCCAAGGTTTTCTTTTATCACTATTTCACAATTTATATAAATACCAAAATATTTTCAGTAACATACTTACTGCAATGTCATTCGATTAATTCAAATACATTCCTCATGTTTTTGCTTGTATGGGTTATGGTGAATGGATTAAATAGAGTAAGTACTACTTACAATAATCTATATTAGAGTATTTTTCAACCCTATAGTCAAGTAACAACGTACGAGTATATAGTGTAATTGTAATGAGAGGCTTACGAAGGTGGTCTAAAAAGCGTATCTACGATGTCATGGACTGATCTTTTGTTCACAAACTTTGAATAGAAGTACTTACCTATGAACCAGATGTTAAAACGGTACCAGGCTGGACCCTTTCATAGAATTTGTTTTAGTAACTTGATACTCGAATTAGTAACTGATACGTACCTACTGTGAAAGTGACATCTACATCATTGGAGCAGCAATTTCTGAAAATAGTTATTTGAAATGTTACGGAAATACTGATTCTTGAACAAAAATTTTGTTATGTGGTGGTGGATAGGTAAGTCCTTATACTACACGGGTAAAGAAATTATGTTCACCTAAGTAAGTAAATAAATAAACCGAACATTGACCGAACCCATAAAAATACCATACATTTTCGTAAAATAATTATAAAAAGTGAAAGGTTACGGCATTAAAAGGTCAGGAAGGTATTTAATAATGAAATATTGCCGCTAGGGAGGCTCCTGTTGACAATGGGTTATTTATTACTTTATAATGTCAACACAGCTATTGTAAGAAAACCGCTATAGCTATTCAAATAAGATGTAAATTGGTTTGAGAATTTTATAAAACGTGGGTAGTTGAAAAATGTCGACTGAGCAATATGACGCTCTCTTGTTTACTGTAGCTTATTTATCTAAATGATAAGTATGTTTGCTAACAATTTGTCTAATGATGATTGAAGAAAGTTTCCATACCAGTAATGAGTCTTTCTTCTCACAATCAATATTCGATACATCACAATTACTGGGAGCTTGTATGGCCTTTCGATCAAATTGCCCTCAATGTCTCTCAGTCATGTCAAATCAGAAACTCCGAATCATTTTCTATTGAATCTAGCTGTGGATTCACTCGACCTTGAGTAGGTGCAGTTGTAGCGATTGATTTCTTTTCATCTACTATTTTGAAAATGCAGTAGGTAAAGACATTTCACAGTTAGATGACGATTGACGGACTTGGTGCATTTTACTATACGATGATATTCGGGGCATGTAAGTTGAACTATGACCTTCGTGCAGTAACAGATTTTCAAATCTCGATTGAAACGTGACAACGCGGGGGATGCGTGTAACCATAGCAACGATCGCCATTTTAGTACAACTTATACGCCGCGTAAGAAATAACTCAGAAAGACCAATATTTTTTTATGTACCTACCTGATAAGGCGTAAGAGGCGTAAGCACGCACATTTTACTTATGATAGAACTGAATGTGTACCTATGATACTGTACACTATTTTGAAGTAAATGCTTTTATTTTCAAAATGCGTGAAAGAATCACAATCACAGTTACCTATTTTTTCGATGATGAATGCGACCTATGACTTGCTGGTGATAAAAAACATGCGGTATGTAGATGACGTGAACTTCACCTCATTCTGTGTTATCTCCCCGGATGACTGCGAATGCCGCTTTAACAGTCACAATGTTATTCATGTCGAATAGTGAATAAGAGAATATTAAAGAATTCTGTGAAATTATGTGGCATAAACGCTGCTTAGTAATTCTATACTTAAGTACCTGGAATGTTTAAAAATATTACTAAAAAAAGTTATGATTTATTTTGATATGCATTAAGAGAAGAATATTGAAGAATTCTGTGAAATTATAAATTAAACACTTGCTTAGTAATTTTAAACTTAAGTACCTGGAGTGTTTAAAAATATTACTAAAATAGTTACGGTTTCTTTTGATAATTTATGCATAATTATGTACATATAATAATAATGTGTGTTTGTGCCTTGTACTATATCGAAAAATTTATTTTTCTTTCTTTACAAAATTAAAAAAAAATGCACTTCCCATGGCTCTCCACACTCCATGGTTGACTAGTAAAGAATGCCTAAAGCATTATTAAGTCTAATACCTAAGGCATACACTAATAAAAGTAAAATTTTGATTGTCTCTTGTGTTTTTATTTTTATTACCTATCTGTAGAGTTTTACCTAAATAAAGTTTCTGTGAAAACTGTACTGGTACATATTTATAAATTGACTCAGTAGGTACTCAAGAACCACATTCTCCAAACCTAATAAAAGTAAGATTGTATGTGTTAACACTTTGTGTGAGCCGCCTGCCCTTTCTTGGTCAGTCAGGAATCTGTGAACCAAAATCCAGTCGCGCAGGATTTCTTGGAACCATAACGAAACCTTAGCTTGGGGCGATCAAATACAGGCTCGAATATTTTTTGCTTCATTTCTCGTCTGCTCTGAATTTTCGAATTATAAATTATAAAAAAAAAGTTATGCACAAAATTGTATTTTTAAAACGGGAGGTTTTAAAAATACAATTTTGTGCATAACTTTTTTTAGACAGATGGTTTTTAAAAACAGAACTACACGTATCTGTAATTAGCTGATAATGAAGCTGCTAAAAATACACGTCATGACATCAGCTGATGCATAAGTAACCCACAACTAGTTATTATTGATTCATTGGACATAATCACCTTCACTGCTTCGCTTATGTATGCAAATGATATGGCCGACATATACTTTAAATGCCTACGTGTTATAAGAGACGGACAAGTAGGTACTTACCCATTTTCTTTTATTTTCACGATAGAACCTAACTTTGAGTAAGTGTTATTAGTATAAGTATCGCTGACTCGGTTGGATGAACCTGTTCGAGTTCGTTTCACATGATACCCGTACGAATGTATAATAAATTCCAAAATATTCGTTGATTTACAACGAAAATGAACGTATTGCATGACATGTTACCGAACATAAGTATTTAGTACCGGAATAAGCAAATGTACTGGAAATTAAAACAAGCTGTTGGAAAAAGAACAACATTTCTTACGGTTGAAAGTTCTCCAAGATCCGTTCTACATGTCGATAAATATCAGGTTACTAGCTGTGCCCGCGACTTCGTCCGCGTGGAATAGTTATTTTGGGCGTCATATTTTATTTTTGCAAATAACCTCCTCAGCTTTATAAATTATAGCTGTTACTCACGACTTTGCCCGTGTCAATTTCTGTTATTATTTTAGACAATTTAGTTTTTAAAAGAACATAATTGTCTAAACGTACTTTATAGAGCTACACCCTCCCTTGGACACGCCATAATCTCGGCGGTAAGTCCCCTCTTTGAGGCGTGGTTGGATAGACATCACGGCGTCCTCACCTTCCGCATGACGCAGTTTCTCACCGGACATGGAAAGTTCAGGAGATTCCTGCGCCGGATTCGTGCGGAAGAGACGCCCGGGTGTCGCCACTGTATGGCCAGCCCGAAGGACACGGTGGAGCACACGGTGGAGGTGTGCCCCGTTTGAGAAGAGCATCCCCGTGTCCGTGGGGGTGATCGGCGGTGGCGACCTCTCGCGCCGGTTCTTGGTTCAGGTCATGGTCAGCAGCGAATAAGAATGGCAAGCGGTCGCCTCCTTCTGCGAAGCAGTAATGCTCGTAAAGGAGGAGGCCGACCGCATAAGGCAAGGGCAACAGTGCCCTCGCCGTAGCCGTTGCCGCCGCGATCCCGCCGATATCTGGCCACTGTAGATGCTGGCTTGCGGACGGTGAGTAATGGGTAGCTCGCCGTCCGGTTGTCTGGTAACAGTCCAGACCGAGACCAAGTCGTCGACGGCGTGCACTGCTACCGCGCGCCTCAAGGTGTTGTCAGCAAACTGTGGGGCCCTTCAGGGTCGAAGCCTCCTGCAGCCGAGGGTTGGTGCGAAAGCGTTATACCGGGGCTCTGGGAATAAGGCAAGGGAGAAACGGGGTAGGTTGTTTAGTTAGTAAGAGTCTGACGCTGTTTCCCGCTCCGCCCAAGAGCGGGATTCGTCATTGGATGATTTTTACCTACCATAAAAAACCCCTCTGCGCCACCCGCAAGCAACCCGTCTCTTCGCCCGCCGGCCAGGCGCAGCGTCATATTTTGCACATCATGCGGCGCGTGTGAATTTTATATCGGAGTTATTTTAAAATTGTAATAACTTCTAAGATATTCATTGAAAATAAGTGATGTCAAAGACAATTTTGTTCACAATTACATACTCTTAATCAACAACACATTTATTTGGATAAAGTTTAATAATACTATGTTGATACAACTCTAACAAATAATTGGTAATAATGCATTAATTTCGGCCAAATTTGATTCCCATAAAAACGGTTCTAGTGAGTTAATCTTAAAAGATAGACATATACTGTCGCGGACATTTTTTTAGATCATTTTAAGAGGAATAATTCTTTCATACATATTTTTTTGGTTTCTGGAACCGTTTTCGCAGCGCACGCAACGGAAGCCCTCAAAGATGAATATTATTCCCCGTTTTTTCCACATTTTTCATTATTTCTTTGCTCCTATTGGTCGCAGAGCGTGATGTTATATAGCCTAAAGCCTTCCTCGATAAATGATCTATTCAACACAAAAAGAATTTTTCAATTCGAACCAGTAGTTCCTGAGATTAGCGCGTTCAAACAAACAAACAAACAAACAAACAAACAAACAAACAAACAAACAAACTCTTCAGCTTTATAATATTAGTATAGATACACGCATAATATACCGTTGTGTACCTGTCAAAATTTATTAATTCATGCTGCACGGCTATAACATCTATACTTACTAATATTATAAAGCTGAAGAGTTTGTTTGTTTGTTTGTTTGTTTGTTTGTTTGTTTGTTTGAACGCGCTAATCTCAGGAACTACTGGTTCGAATTGAAAAATTCTTTTTGTGTTGAATAGATCATTTATCGAGGAAGGCTTTAGGCTATATAACATCACGCTGCGACCAATAGGAGCAAAGAAATAATGAAAAATGTGGAAAAAACGGGGAATAATATTCATCTTTGAGGGCTTCCGTTGCGTGCGCTGCGAAAACGGTTCCAGAAACCAAAAAAATATGTATGAAAGAATTATTCCTCTTAAAATGATCTAAAAAAATGTCCGCGACAGTATATGTCTATCTTTTAAGATTAACTCACTAGAACCGTTTTTATGGGAATCAAATTTGGCCGAAATTAATGCATTATTACCAATTATTTGTTAGAGTTGTATCAACATAGTATTATTAAACTTTATCCAAATAAATGTGTTGTTGATTAAGAGTATGTAATTGTGAACAAAATTGTCTTTGACATCACTTATTTTCAATGAATATCTTAGAAGTTATTACAATTTTAAAATAACTCCGATATAAAATTCACACGCGCCGCATGATGTGCAAAATATGACGCTGCGCCTGGCCGGCGGGCGAAGAGACGGGTTGCTTGCGGGTGGCGCAGAGGGGTTTTTTATGGTAGGTAAAAATCATCCAATGACGAATCCCGCTCTTGGGCGGAGCGGGAAACAGCGTCAGACTCTTACTAACTAAACAACCTACCCCGTTTCTCCCTTGCCTTATTCCCAGAGCCCCGGTATAACGCTTTCGCACCAACCCTCGGCTGCAGGAGGCTTCGACCCTGAAGGGCCCCACAGTTTGCTGACAACACCTTGAGGCGCGCGGTAGCAGTGCACGCCGTCGACGACTTGGTCTCGGTCTGGACTGTTACCAGACAACCGGACGGCGAGCTACCCATTACTCACCGTCCGCAAGCCAGCATCTACAGTGGCCAGATATCGGCGGGATCGCGGCGGCAACGGCTACGGCGAGGGCACTGTTGCCCTTGCCTTATGCGGTCGGCCTCCTCCTTTACGAGCATTACTGCTTCGCAGAAGGAGGCGACCGCTTGCCATTCTTATTCGCTGCTGACCATGACCTGAACCAAGAACCGGCGCGAGAGGTCGCCACCGCCGATCACCCCCACGGACACGGGGATGCTCTTCTCAAACGGGGCACACCTCCACCGTGTGCTCCACCGTGTCCTTCGGGCTGGCCATACAGTGGCGACACCCGGGCGTCTCTTCCGCACGAATCCGGCGCAGGAATCTCCTGAACTTTCCATGTCCGGTGAGAAACTGCGTCATGCGGAAGGTGAGGACGCCGTGATGTCTATCCAACCACGCCTCAAAGAGGGGACTTACCGCCGAGATTATGGCGTGTCCAAGGGAGGGTGTAGCTCTATAAAGTACTTTTAGACAATTATGTTCTTTTAAAAACTAAATTGTCTAAAATAATAACAGAAATTGACACGGGCAAAGTCGTGAGTAACAGCTATAATTTATAAAGCTGAGGAGGTTATTTGCAAAAATAAAATATGACGCCCAAAATAACTATTCCACGCGGACGAAGTCGCGGGCACAGCTAGTCTTAAATAAAATTAATTAATTAAAAGTACAGTTCAGCGTCACTTTTGGTTCAGTCATCGTCACCAGTGCGTATACGCAACACACCGTCAACGATTTACGCTCGATTGGTCTGTAAAATAAGAAAGCCGATTCTGAGAAATCGATTTTATATTGATACGTCAATTAATCGGTTGCTTGAGTTTTGAAGGGCTGGATGATTTTGGTGACAACGCTACTACTGGTGTAAAATATAGCTTAGAATCAACTTAGTAAAGATGAAATGGCGATTTTCACTGGAACTATTTGTGACCTACGGATGCCCCTCAAGCTGAAGGGTAAAGTTTGCAAGTCAATTATATACCTGTCATACTTTATGGATATGGAGAATCTTGGGCTATGAATGAAAAAGACTGATGAAGAAAGGTTGTAAGTAGCGGAGATGAAAATATTTACAAAATGTGAACGAAATTACTGCTCTTAGACCTGAGACTAAGAGGACCAAAAATTTGGCTGTCAGTTATGACTGAATTTGTGATTTTATCCAGTTGATGGGTCTGCATAATGTGCAACAGTAAAGTAATTCAGAACCAACTGCACTGTGACAAAAAATTTAGGTATATGATGTATTAGATATCTTTTCCTCAAACGATTCCGCTGGAATCAGGACTTTCTATACGTCACATAAAATACGGAAAGAGGAAATATTATTTGATAAATCATGGTTTAACTAATCCATTTACACATTGATTGATATTTATTTAAGGATAAATAACCAAACACTATCTGGTTTGTACAGTTGTTCCATAAATTTAAATGATATTTTTACTTATTTATACTTATTATTCGCAGATGTGATGATTCTGAAAACACGAAATATTTTTCTTTCTCCGCACAAATCGTTCTCACATTCAGTGCCGTTAGACGGCCATAATCCGGAACATAACAAAACACTTCACACAGTCATTATAGCATTTCTATTAAATGCTTAATGAAATAAATACAGTTCTATAAGATTACTGTTAACTTGCACATTAGCAGTCGTTAGACAAACTTTATTTAAAGCGTAGTTTCAAATTCGTCTATTGTTGTTCTTTTTTCACATCATAAATTGCTATGGGCGCCATATTTTTTGCTGTCTTACCTAGACTAGCCTTTTATGGAAGTGAGGTCGTGTTTGATTCAGCCTACGCCACGATTACTAGCTTGATAAGCCTTTTAATAATTAAATACCTTAGTCCATGCTTTATAAGGAAAACATTGCCATTTGCAAAATGTACTTACCTATGTTTACTTCTATATTTTGTCAAAACGTAGCAATATATATGTTTTCATCTCGCCATAGACACCATAAATGAATTGGGCAACATTTTTCTTAATTGGACTCAAATAATTTATGGAGAGAAATCTGATGCGCAACCAGACAGCGTCAGCGTCAACCACGGCCGTCGATCATTTTCAATTTATTCATAAATAAAGTGATGCAAATTGAGCCTCAATTCCCGATGACATATCATCAGTTTCTCCAATGCTACTGAATGACTTCCAATGAGCTCAATGATGAACAATACAAGTATAAACAGAACATGGCAATATTCCATGACAGAGCAATATTTTGGATTTGAATTGATTCAAATTAATAGATGTATTTTTCTACAGGTCATTGAACAATTTTATACCTTACGAAACCAATTAAATTGAATTGAATCGTCCCTGAGAGATTGACGTGTAGGTAATGGCTAAATGGTTACTCTCTATACATAAAGCTTTAAATAGTTATATCGATTTAGGAATCGCATACCAACCATCCGTTCATCATTCTATAAGCCATAACTATCTGCCAATATTATTTAATTGTACCGTATTGCTTGCCACGATTCAGAAGCGTTGCCATAAATTAAGCTGATATTTGTAATAATACGAGTATTTGAAGTAAAAGCAATAGATGAAGAAACAGTCAATGCTGATGCAATAGAAGAAAGCCCTATAAATAATGCAATGCCAAAGGTGATAAAAGCTAAACACAAAGGTCTCATTACAATATTCAAAGAATAACACGTAATAAGTAACATAATACATACGTAAGTCGTACCGCTATCTTTTCCTTTTCATCGTAATAAAATAAAGTGCAGATAATATCATAGCTGACAAAGTATATAATGGCTAAATGCAACGGCAAAGTCGTATTCAAATCATATTTGCTAATATGAAAAGTAAACACTGCTTAACGGTACACTCCTTATAATAGCGATGGTGAAACCGTAGGGGCCAGTGTACCGGCCATTTTTGATCACGTTTAGCGACCTCACACGCATATCTACTAGACTTTTTTGGCGGATCGTGAGACCTGAATTGTCGCATGTGGCATGCGTCGCCTACGTTGGAGCAAGCTGTGAGTCAGAAATGACGGGCTTACCCTATATTTCATTGCGTAGCCAAGAAAGGAAATATACTTAATGGATTGTCTGTTACTCATCCGATACCAAACAGGACAAAAGTAACGCATCATAAATTGTGGTTTAATTGGTCTAAGTAGCAAAAAATTAAGTTGCATTTTCAGCATAGGCACGTACTTAGCTTTGGTTGTTGGTGCTAGGTTGAACAGAAAACCCTGAGTTGAGAAAGTATATATTGATGTCTTACAATCCACATTAAATTAACGCACTCTGTTCTAAGAAAGCGATAGTTAATAGCTCATAAATAAGTAGGTAATTTATGAAAATACGACTCCCAAGCTTATATCAACTCTCAAATATTATCATTACGCAAGAATAATCTGCTAAAACCTGTGTTTAATATGAAATTCATATTCCCGTTGGCTATTTTAAATGCATTAAATTCATTTACGAACTTGGAAATAATAAATAAACAATAAGCTTCGAGTAATCCCTCTACCATTGAAACAGTAAAGACGAAAGACGAAACATTATACCGCACCGTAGCAACGATTGCACTTACAGACTAAATATTTACATTACGAATGTTTTGTTTTCACTCAGACATTGCTGTAATCTATTTGGATAACTGGAAATGTCAGTCCAAAATTGGGCTAAAGAATTTATTGCTACACGTGATAATAGAGTGACAAAAACATGCAAAATGTCACCGTTGAGTGTCATTTCAATCAGCACAGATGTCCATATGGTGTGATAGACTGACGCAATGTTAACGACCGCAACAGACCTTATGCTAATACCATTATTTAATATCGTTTTAACTAAATACGCCTTCGCATATAAGCCAGAAGAAACAAAAAATGTTACAGCAGCTGACGTAATAGAAATGTATTGTGAGAAACAAAAAGTAATATTCCCGTTACTTTATCTCTGTACGCACGTGCTGTTCATACTTTTTGTGTACGAGATAAGATTATAGATTAGATGAAAGCAGTATCAAATTGATTATTCTCAGATAAGAAATTATAATCATTAAACAATTAGCACCCAAATGATGGTAAAAACAAAACAACTAAAAATAAATTAACTTTCTTAAACAGCGAAGAAAATGACATGACATGACATGTATTTGTTATCATGTTTACACCATTTCTTACTAGAAATGGTGTAAACATGATAACAAATACATTTCATAATGATTTAGTCCCAACAAGATTACTACATGACAGATGTCAATCTAGACCAAATAAGCCATCTGAAGTAACACTATAAAACAATAGAATACTCTGACTGACATTGTCCATAATTATCTAGCTTATCATGCCAGATGGAACTCAAATGCTAAACATTTGGCTTTGGTTTAGGATTTACATATTTTGTCGTAGCTGAAATTTTCTTCAGTTCTGCTGTTTTGATACTATAGTTATTTTAATACCTATTTCTATGTTTTCTTCCTTCTCCTAGAGAGAGGAGGCCTGTGTCCCTGCAGTGGGAACATTAAAAGGCTGATGATGATGATGATGATGATGATGTTTGCTTTACGACCACATTTAGTCTTTTACAATAATTTAGATTTCTTTTATGTGCGTTTTCTACAATCTCATCTCATCTACATATTCCAGTCTTATAGTCTAGTAGCCCTAGTTTTTCTAGATCTAAAATAACTTCAAAGACCCCCTCTGTTTCTAGGTCACATTTAGGTGCTCCACTCGTGGCCACATCTGCTGTGAAGCCGAGAATAGTATCCAGTTCTTTCTAGGCGTTTTTATTAGACTAGCTTCGTGGGTGTTGAAAGACATTGTTTATTTAAAATGGCATCAAAAGCGAAACATGTATCTGTGGGATTTCAAAACGTATTGCCATTTTTGACGATTGTGTTTTCCTGAGAAGGTGACTCGATTTACCACTGATAAGTTGAGGTCACCAAATAATTCATTGACAGTAACTAAACTAACAGCAAAATGCACTCAAGTGTAGTGCGTAAAACTTATTGCTGTTGTTCGTAAGCACTGCCATTATTCACTGGAATAACAAACGTACCAAGTTCTGATCAGATGCAATGCTTATTCGTAATATAAAGTGACACATTCCTCAATTGAGCGGTGGCGTGCCGCGAGATCTCGAATTAGCGCCAATTTATGCCTCCGGCTGACTCACGGGCGCGGCTAGGTGATCATACATGTATCATCCACTATATTTCCACCATATCATAGAAATAAAGAAGAGTGAAGTCAATTAGTATAAAGTGGTAGTTAAGTGCATCTCGTAATACTCAATTCTGCACAAGCTATAAGATATTTTACATTGTTTAACGTTGCAGCCACTCTTGATGGATCTGTTCAATTGTTTATCAAAACAGAAACGTCAATGCGATTCAATTACTCTCAAAATAACCGATCGCGTTCAAAATCTAAACCACAATCATTCGTAAAAACAAAAGTGCTTTCAAGTCTAAAAACTGATCAAAGTGAATCAAGAAAGTGATCAAAGTGAATCGTGATTACAAATTGAGGTCTATCTAAAGAAATTGACTATAAAACCAAAGCTGTAAATGATAAAACCTCGGTTCGTCGTGGTTACATCGACCTTGCTGGCGAATAATTGGGAACTGACGCAATTGCGCTCTTCCCAGCGTCTCTGTCGGGAAGTCAGGATGTCGGGGAATTAACTACAGGCTCACAAATTCAAGTTTGTGACCTTTAGTAGAAACAAGGACCTTCCGTATCATTATTTAAAGTACAAAGTGCATCGTGTCTACTTTGTTGGCTGGTACTGAGATAATAATGATTATTTACTTAATTAATAATGCTATGTTAACCTCTTATTTGTTTAAACATCGAACTCTTCAAGTGTTATCGAGACATCGCGTTTTGAGATCTCATTAGCGTGAAAAATTCTTCACGGAATGAACTCTAATGTAACTTGGCTTAACAAAGACAGCAAACCTTCACACGAGAATTCCATCCCGTCTTACAGTAATGAAGCGAAGGCTATAAACGCTCCATCGTTTAATTGTAGTATGTGTTGTAATCTTTAATAGTTTATAAGCGTAACTAATTCCAGAGAATAATAAACCTTGGTATCCAGAGGCCTTTTTAATCTCCCACCGACGCACGAGCTCCCAAACTATTTCATAAATCATGCTGGCTTTAGATAATATCATCGTATTTGTACTAACTTAAATGGAGTTCCAATAAACTGGTATATTCGACATCGAACATACCGTCTTTATCTCTTCGGCTTGGTGAAGGGATTTCACGATTTATTAGTTTAAACCTAAAGGATATTCAAATTCCTCTAAATGAAAGTTGGTTCAATATCAAAATAGGTGCTTTCAATAGTTATACTTTAATGTTTGTTTCTTTTTTTTCTAGAATGTGGTGGACAATCACTGGAAACTTCGGGAACATCCTTCCGATTGACTGGACGAAATCGTTTTCCAGGAAGATGCATATTCCTACCTTGAACCTTAATGAGAAAAAGGTAAGAACAGTTGAATTATTAACAAGAACCAGGCTTATAATTTCTTGTCTACAATTATATGGAATCTAATAGACTGTGGTAGCTCAGTTCGGCAGAGCTTCAGTTCCGGGATAGTTTACGAGAGAAAAAAAAACAACTTGGAGCATTTGTATAGAGATGTATTGATTGCATCAAAGGACACAATGAGACTGGGAAAAACAATGTACAATTTTTTTTCTATCAAAATTTCAAATCAATTTTTTTTCTATTCTAAAACTGCCAACATTCTTCAAAACATTTTAGAGGCAATCCGTTATCAAGCAAATGGCTCATGCGACCTCCTTCGACAAATCGACATTACAATACTAAGATATTCAAATGTTAAAATCTTACGGTATCGAAAACTTACTATATAGAAACTATATCTATAACAGCATCAAATACAGTTCAATTTTTTGTCATTGAATGCCCACTTCCTTTTTTTACATTTGGAACCACAACTTTAATTAATAAAACCGAAGAAACTTCACAGACTTCACACATTTCATCTTGATAAGATTCTTTCGTTTCATTCTTTTTCTGTAACCGTATACGATAGCCAGCGACAAAAAACTCCGGTGAACAAAGTTATACTTTGTCTCGTGGGAAAATACATTCTGGTTTATCATTATAACTACCTTAATGCTCATCAAAACTGCAATAGATGTTCTACTTTTTGATGAGGCTTGAATCGCAGTTTGTGAAATTCAAAGGCGTGTGATATTTCACACCATATGTTTGGTTTGATACTTTTTGTTTGTGTTCGTCGAAAATTTTATATGATACTAATTAATGATGCGTTTCTCGCACTCTTCGTGTTATTTGCTTTCGTAAAGTGTTTTATAGTATTTTGTTATTATTCATATCAAAATACTATAAAACACTTTACTATCATAATCATAGAGACTGTATCAGAAGCCTCATCAAATTCAGTTGCACCGTTAGTTCGGCAGAACTTGCTTGAGTCTACATTTAGTTTATTATAGACTTTTCCTTATTGTTCAAAAGTTTCTGATTTGTCAAAAACAAATCTAAACTGAAAACAAAGACACATATAAACTGATCTTTGCCATCATTTCTTAAAGAATCATCCTTACCTACACAGCATTCTTCACTGTTTTTAGTAGCCCCTTACATCGTAAATTTTCTTAATACAGAGTTCAATGACACCTGACGACGAGATTCACAGCTCAGAGGACGAGGCCGTGGCTTCAGACCTGGACATGCACGCCCTCATTCTGGGAGGTCTGCACCAGGACCATGAGTGCCCCGTCAAGACTGCTGATGAGGTAAAGAAACCTGAACATTACATTATATAGCCCAGTGGTAAAATCAGGGTTGATGTTGGTTTTAGCGAAGGGGTAGCAGTGTCATATGGAAATATTACGACTGTGTCGAGCTTAATCCCACAAATAGAGGATTAATTCAGACCACGGGCTGCCACTGAAAGTTTCGTACAAAAGGCGGCAAATAACTTGAGATTTTATGGTGGAATAATTTCCCACCACCATTCTATTCAATTTGACATGCTCGAACTATCCCCACCATGAAAATCTCTAGTCAAGTTATTTGGCGCTTTCTATCGTCTGGCTACCTGTAACGACTGTGAAAGTCCTACGAAAAATACAGTACCTCTACCATGAGATGGCATTGAAAAAATACTCGCCAGCGTTCAACTCGCTAGCGTGCTAACGTGGATCGAATAGATTTCGATAAAGCTCGCACCATGAGATTTACGGAGTCTTACGCAGGCGCTAACGTAAGCTCGATAGATTATGTCGTCTAGCTAACTTCACTCTACTCGTTAGAATGCATGTTTTGTTTCTTTCTTACTCACTAGTAAGAAGAGAGAACGACTCGAAAGCTCAAAATGTAGTGTTATCGCCATGCTTAAAATGTTAAACATTCAATATCACAAAATAAACCAACTAAATAGAAAAGTTGACGGTTAGTGGACTGATTATGGTATTTAGTTGGTTTTTAATTTTGATTCCTAATAATGATGTCACTGTCGGTGTCGTATTCAATTTGTAATTATGTTTGTTGACGTTGTTTCAGAGAATTGTGAGCGTTTTCTGTGTGGTTTAAAAGTTTATTTTAAGTTTATAGATTATTTTAAATTATTTAATACCTACAATGAGGACCAGTGTTTCACAGTTTCAATTGTTGGTGAAGTTCATGGAGAGGTCTGTTTAATTATTTTATAACATAAAGTTACAAAGTCCCTAAATAGTTGTTCCTCACCAAGCTACTTGAAACTTTGAAAGTGTATTAGGTGAAGTGTGTTCAAAATACTTAAGACGTGAGGAATGCTACAAATAAACAAAAAATGGTTATGAATATGTGATTAAATTTAATAGGCGCAACTTGCTAATATTTATATAAATAGAAATAAATTTACGTTCAATAGAAATAATTCATGTTGGTATTCAGCATGAATTCTCATTTTAGCTTGAAATTCACGTTTTCACGTCTTCAAATTCAGCGGCCACTAACATATTCCATGCTAAATAAGCTCTTGCAGACATATTTTTGGCTTTGTTACACTCAAAAACATATATCACTTTAACGTAAACATATGATTCACACGCCAAAAAGCTAGTGAGCTACGTAACTACTATCGTAAGCGTATTATTCGATAGCTGCTGTCGAATTAGTGACTCATGGTACCGTTTCGTATGGCCACAGTTCAAAAACGTTTGTGACTATCGAATAGATTACGTTACGTTTTTAACCTATCGAAATCTATGACACCCATGGTACAAATTTTGATTTTCCCTGTGACCGCTAGGGGCGCTGTACAATATTTCATACAAAGAATTTACGGAGACGCTAGCGAGTATTGGTTGCGGAAACTCATGGTAGAGGTACAGATATCAAAAAGCGTCAAATAACTTGAGATTTTATAGTGGAATAATTTTCCACCACCCATTATTTCATAGTTGACACCTTCGAGCTACCCCTCACCACGAAAATTCCCTCAACTTATTTGACGCTTTCTGGTTTCTGTCTACCTGTAACAACTGTGAAAGATCTACGGATGATAGGTACAGTTACCAGCACCGATCTTGAGAGCTGTCTTTTTACTTCAAAGCAGATTTTCACTTACGCAGAAGTGACATATCGGGTCTCTTTAGTGATATGAAGTCAGACGCGGGGGCGGGGTATGCAATCCTTGTACTAGTGACAGATGCGTAAAGCGATCTTTGCTTTATCACCGTGTAGTATCTGTAATAGTCACTTTGAGTACTTTCCGAGGTACGGGGTTACACGTTACTGCAGCAATACACACTTAAAATCTAAATCATGCCAACACCGTCATACCAAGAATTTACCAACAAATTCTTAAACGATTAACTTCTAATTACAATTCCACTTAAGAAACCTGACTTATCGCTAACGTTTCTGGGAATCCAGGTGATCCAAGAGATAGATGACATGATGCAAGACACTCCATCATCAGAAGGGGACATCATAGAGTACAACGAGGCTCTGGAGAAGGGAAAGGAGGTACTCAGCGCGCCGCTCTACGAAGACAGTGAGTATCTTACCCGCCATTATTTATTTACTAGCTATTGCCCGCGGCTTCGCCCGCGTGGTATTGGGGTTGGGGTTGGGGTTTCCGGGATAAAAAGTAGCCTATGTCCTATTCCGGAGTGTATCATATGCCTGTGCCAAATTTCATCCAGATCCGTCCAGCCGTTTAGACATGATTGAGTAACAAACATCCAAACATCGTAACTTTCGCATTTATAATATTAGTAAGATTTATTTGACACACCAACGACTCATTCACTAGTTAATAATACCAAAAAAAAAATTGTAAATTAATAAAATTAAGAGATATGGTGAAATTGTCATTTAGAGGCGTGCACAGCACTTTTACTTACAAGAACTTATAAAAAGTTGTAATTACATAAAAAATAATTATGTAGCATTGGATTTATTTAAACTTCATGTACCTACAGTAAGGCCGTCATAACTTGGTGAGCCTGAAGTTAGGCCCTGCTAATTTGACGAGCCTGAAGTTAGGCGCAGCGAACTTTTCGAACCTGGGGGCTTAGACAAAGTCACATCTCACTAACGATAACGAAATTCGAAACTCCGAAATGTATGGAACTGACATATGCCTTCGAAAAGTCACGTGGTCAAACGTTTTCGATTCGCTAATTGTTATTAGTTGTTTATACGTCAAATTGGACGTTTTAATTCGATAACCATAGCCAGGAAGTTGTTATTTTATCGAACCAACACTTCGACTTATCGATATGTTAGTCGATGTCACTTTGTCTACCATTTTGTGGTCGACATCGTTAAGACGAAATCGAACTTAGAAATGGATTCGACACGGAGCGACTGCCACTTGTCTAGGGCCCCTGAAGTTAGGCCCTACGAACTTTAGCGCTTGAGCACTTGTACAAGAATAAATGATTTAAAAACATAAATACCATTAGCTGTTGTTATTGCTGTTAACATTTAGAATAGCCGTACCTATTGTAAATCTTATTATTAGAATTACTAGGTGGACACCAAAGACAATACGTTTCAAGGATTTGTAATAGTCAGTTTATTATCCTTTTCTTTTAAAATTTACTGGAAGGTGTATTTCAGTAATATTACGTAGACGTGTGCTCCTAAACAAGGCTAAAGGAAAACAGTAACTGTAACTAAGTATACTTACTGTAAACGTGATTTTTCGACGTATTTTTACAACGGGCGGTATGGAATCCTTCGTGCGCAAAGTCGCACGATCGCACTTGGCCTTTTTTATATTTACTAGCCATATTCATTTTATTAATGGCATATAATTTTATTACATAAAAAAAATATTAGTTTGTATTGTGACGCTGGTTTCTCACGCTTTTAAATCAGATAGGAATGTGAGCCTTAGTCCCAGTAAGTACCCAAGCTAATGGTTTAAAAACATATGAAGGTCAAAGCAAATATTGTTAATTGGACGTAAACATCCCATGCGTGAATCATATTTGTGACGGCGATGTCTGGTTGGGACATTAAGGACCAGGTCACACACAGGAATAGTAGCGGCCAGCTATTACGACGGCGACGCGGCGAACATTTTCAGTATGAAATAATTTTAAGCTTTATCTCTAGACATAGACTTATACCCTAGCCATAGACAAGCACGTTCATGAAACTATTTGTCAAAATACTGAAATGTTCATACTAAAGTCCGCTGCAGCGCTTCATTAGCATTGTCGACTATCAAAACTTTTTAACACTTAAAGCGCGGATAAGTAGGTATAACTTCACTAATATCATCAAATTTAAAAGTGTATTATAACATGAGATCACCCCTCGAACGACGGGGGGCATTGACCTCCTTTCTTAAAATAAACAAATAAGTAAAAAAAAACTTTCACTAAAATTTTCTAGAAAAAAAATAAAATATAAAAACCAAAATTTACGGTAAAATCAAATTATCAATAAGAAACTTTTCTTAAAAATGTGTGAATAAAACGACATCTAAGAATTTTTCTAGGTCTACAAGTTGTAGAGACGTACCTATGTTCAATCTTCGCTCAAGGGGTGTGAAGTAAAGTGACTACGGCACGCCTCATCTAGTGCGTAGTACATATGATGTCTCTAGACCGCGTGAATATCTTGTCGGTGGTTCTTCCCGCAGCGACGCGAGGCTGCTCGCGAAACCGCGGGTAGCCTCGTAACCTTTTCAAGCGATTCACTCGATACTGAACCTTAAAGTACAAAGATAAAGTTTAAAATTATTTCACACTGAAAGTGCTCGACGCGTCTGTCGGCCGCTGCAATTCTGTTGTGACTCGGCCCTTATATCACGGACAGGAACATCATACATATAAATATAGCTCTGTCAACTTCGTCACTACGGCTTAACATTAATTAAAGTCCAAAAATAGTCTTTTGAAATGTAGTCACTTTGATTGCAACACTTTTAGAAATATAGAGCTTATGACGAGTAGCTGTTCACATGCTTATAGCTGGCTATTTTATTCAAAACTAAGTTCTGCCAGTGGCTTCGCCCACATAAAAGCAAAACATATATGCCTATGTCTTCCGGCCGTCCGGTAACCGTCCGGAGAACCATCAAATTCCGTTTCGTGGTTAACAGATAAACAGAAAGACCCGAAAATTTACTTTATTTTATACTGGACTAGCGACCCGCCCCAGCATCGTGTAATCTTTCCTCATGAATCATTGTACCTATAAAAAAAGCCGCATCAAAATCCGTTACCTAAAGTACGTCAGTCGGATCTTGACGAGTTTGAAGTTAGGCTCTGTGAATTTTAGCGCTTGAAGACTCGTAAAAAAAATGGTTATTGCTGTTAAAAACTGTTCATCATCATCATCATCTCAGCGTTAGTCCCGGTTGCTTCCTTGGCTTTCACCTCGGTGCCCGGGGTCCGCTTTCCAGCTTAAACGCCTCCACTTCGCTCGGTCTTTCGCGTCCTTTGCCGTAAGCCCATTGGCACGCATATCGTCCCTTACGACGTCGATCCAACGCCTCTTAGGCCTTCCTCGTTTTCCGGGTCCCGGCGGAGGCGGCATGGCGAGGCAGTTAAAAACTGTTATTGACACTTATATTTGTAAAACCTTTACTTCAGACTCGTCAAGATCCGACAGCCTTACTGTACCTACATAGTTTTAATGATCTAAGCATAGGGACAGACAGCGGGAAGCGACTTTGTTTTATACTATGTAGTCATAAAAGTATATAAGCAGCAGCACTGTCGTAGATATCGTAAACCTCAATTGAGGATGGTTGAAAAAAAACAACCGTGTAAAAAAAGAACAAATCATTATTAGGACCTGTGCACACAACGTTTTTTGAACGCGCGTGCGCAGTCGAAAAACTTTTTTAAAACGCGCGACAACGCCGCGTCAACGCGTCCTTAAAAGCTCATGAACACTGTGAAGTGAAACATAAATACGCCCAAAAACTAAGTAAATCTTTCAACAAAATACGAACACTGTTGATTTGTTGTAAACAGGCTTGCTATTCTTAAAAAAAAAAAAAACATCGGTGGTATATATATTGGTACATTGGATTAACAATCCTATGTATAGGTCCATTAGATTAGTTAATCCTATGTACCGATTTGGATTTCGTTGCTGCGGTCAGCGCTACGCTGAAGGCTGTTTTCTTAGAGCACTGCTGATTTAAAAATTTAAAATTAAATAATAATCTTAGTCAACGTATTCTCGCTAATAGCGGCTTTACCGACATTAGTGCCGTGAATTCACGCGCAAATTCACACCATGAATTCACAACACCAGTCGGGCACTGCGAAAGCCGTCCTCATTTACATTCACGCCGGTTTACGGAGCTTTACGGCACTAATGTGGACCCACCATAAGAATCTAGAATTCTACAGTGTAGTTTATGAGACCCAGTCCGGTTCGCCACATATTACCCTTAATGGAGACTGGCGTGCCATGTTTTTCTGCACCCAATGACATAATTGATTTCGTAGCTATTTGTGACTTTTTGCCACAATAATTGTAATTGCTGAATAGCTAGTCATTATTTCTGACTTGAACTATGAAGCGTGAGAGATGTGGGAATCTTTTGACAAAGACAAAAGTTGTATAACTTGCATGACGTAATGTTTTTTAAGTTTAGCTAAAACCACATGACATAACATAAGGCACATAATAAACAAAATAATACAATAGACAGGTACTGTATGATTTATTTTGTATAATACTACTTGATTTGCTTTTGGTCTTGTCTATTTCACGTAGGTAGGTCTCCTGGAGCCGAGGGTTGGTGCGAAAGCGTTATACCGGGGCTCTGGGAATAAGGCAACGGAGGAACGGGGAAGGTAGTTTAGTCAGTAAGGATCTGACACTGTTTCCCGCTCCGGCCAAGAGCGGGATTCGTCATTGAATGATTTTTACCTACCATAAAAAAAAACGTAGGTACATTTCTATTTTCCCGAAGCACGCCCGAAGAATCGTCAAATTGAAGTGGCTTTACCATTGCTTGCAAAACAGGATTTCGATGGGGCCGACAGATTCTATAGTAGTGACCGTGTACCACTTATGGTGCACGGTGCTACTTCTGCGTGAAGATGCACCGTTGGAAGACCTCCCACGAGATACTCGTAGACCTAATGAGGGTTATGATGGATTAGACACGCCTAGGACCGGTCGTTATAGCCTAGTTTAGGAGAGGCCTGAGATAGTAATTCATAATAAGATTGAAAAGACTGGCCATGGAGTTTCTTGCGAATTCTTCAACATAGAGATAGGTCTACTTTTTGTGCAATTAGCTTAATATTTTTTGACAGACCGACTTCTTAACCCTTTAAAATAAATGCTTTGAATTTTTCGCCAGCGTTTCGGCTCAAATGATAAGGAGGCGCGATTTTTTTTTGTTTCCCTATTCTGCCCCACTCCTGGGCAAAGGCCTCCTTCCATCCATCGCCGGCCCGCGCTTCCTCTTGCCAGTTTGGAAGGAATCTGTCTAGCTCGCGCTATCTCCTTCGTGGTCTACCGCGAAGTGTCTTTTACTGACTAAAATTTACCTGGTTTCCGTTCCGTTGCTCTTAGTCTTCCAGGGTCAGGGTAACTAATGAGGCTTCACCACCCTGCGGTGGGATCGCAGTCAAGCATTAGTTTATAGCATATAACAAAATAAAAAAAAATCTTAAAGAATATTCTTAAATTAAGTTTTGCTTACCAGGGGGATTGGCATGTATATTTGCTAAAAAGTAGCTTAAATCAAATAATATTTGCGATCAGTCTCTCATGTATATCGCTCTGCAATGTGAATGTGACTGACAGTCAATTAACATTCTAATAACACCCGAGTAACCGTTGTAAAAGAAAGTTCCTATTACAGATTAAATAGCTCGATATAGCTGCAATAAAAATGTTAATCTATATATATAAAAGGAGAAACTTATCAACGTACAACCGAAGCCACTGGGACTAGGAGCGTGAAAGTTTACCCAAGATTTTGTTACGACGTACTTAAACAAATTCTATGAGAGGATGTTACAAAATTCACTCCCTAAAGGGATGAGTATCCAAAGTTTGACGGCTTAATAAACTAGTGCGTCTCACCATTAACGATTGCATCACTGCTTACCATCGGGTGGGGTTGCATTCAAGCATTAGTTTATATCAAACTCGCCCCAGATTCGCATGGGTGCAATGGTGATATCAAATATATTATGCATAATTGTTAAACACAAACCTTCCTCTTGAATCACTATCTATTAAAAAAAAACCATATCAAAACCCGTAGCGTAGTTTTAAAGATATAATCAAACATAGGGACAGACAGCGGCAAGTAACTTTGTTTTATACTATGTACCTAGTGATAAAAACAAACCTACTTCCACGCGGGCGAAGCCGCTGGCAAAAACTAGTATTTTAATAATAAAAAGAAATGATTTCAGTAGCTTTCACGGCTTGTATCTGTAAAGTAGTTTTCTGTGAAATACAGTATAAGCAAGAAAGTTTATCATAAATTGGTCAATAAAGCTCTGAATTGTCTCATTCGACATGGGTGTACAGTCAAGTACAGTCAGCTTTAAAAATGTATTGTAATATTCGCTTTAAATACTTTTTTTTCTGTAGCTTGCTTTGTTCGAGACACCACCAAAGTGGTGACGGACGGTTTGGTGGCGACACATACCTATACTACAATTTGTTAATTAGTCTTCGTCCTCTCTCCTAATTTTGCTGTGCCCGACAGTTTAGCCTGAGTATTTTAAATTCAACAAATACCATTAAAATATAGATACACCACTTGAAGGAAAATTGCTCTGCAAAAAAAAAACTCTAAGGATACATTATTTAAGGAATCAAAATTGCATTTAACTTTTTTTGTTTTTGGTTTGCTTGCTACATGCGGGAATTAAATCACTTTTTTTAAATAATACCTGTAGGTACTTTACGACAATATGTTTAAACTTGCCACTTAAAGTCATCTATCGAACATGGATCTTTCTAACAAACTTGATAAAAGTAACAAAAAGCATAATAATTACTCCCCGTTAATATACTTACATACTCGATTCTTTAGCATACTGAAATTATATCAAAAGCATCAAGAATCTTAAGAGATTTATGTATTTTATCGATCACGCTATGTTAAATCTAAATAAAATTTGACTGGTTTTATATTTTTGAGGCTGACTGTACGCTCTTCCGATGCCCGAGTAGCGAATGGCCGATTCTTTCGGTCGAGTGCGTTCACCCCTGCGCTTGCGATTAATTTGGCGCTTCACACTGTTTCCTCAAACACACACACACGTAACTACTTAAAACATTTGTAGTTCGTACAAAATTAATTGATGAAATAATTTATTTTATAACCCACTTACGATCTAATAAATCACGTTCTAGGTTTTAAAAATATCCGATTAGTAATTTATTTGTTTTGAATCTAGCGCGGTAGTAAATACTAGTACGTTTAGTAAATTCATCATCATGTCAGCCGAGCGACGCCCACTGCTGGGCATAGGCCTCCCCCAAGGATCTCCACAACGATCGGTCCTGTGCTGTCCGCATCCAGCGGCTTCCCGCGACCTTCACCAGATCGTCGGTCCACCTTGTAGGGAGCCTGCCCACGGAGCTTAAAACATTTATAGTTCGCACAATATTAATTGATGAAATAATTTATTTTATAACCCACTTACGATCTAATAAATCACGTTCTAGGTTTTAAAAATATCCGATTAGTAATTTATTTGCTTTGAATCTAGCGCGGTAGTAAACACTAGTACGTTTATTAAATTATATTGAAGTATAACAGACGTGGGCTATTTAAAAACTGAATCTAAACCTATTTTGAAAATTCTTTCTGAACAGGGCTACCAGATGTAGGTAAAGATCAAAAGTCCGGAGGAAAAGCTTGATTGCCATATTTCTTTAGTGGACCATGTAGTTGTCTTTTAATTCATTCAACCACAAGCGAACGCCGGCGTTCGCACACCTTTTGTTCTTTAATTATGTCTGTAATTATAAAATCGAAAGGTTAAATAAAATTATTACCTACTTATTATTATTTTACAGTTTGAGAATTTTCTCTCAAACGCACACAATTTTAAAAGTCGTAACATTATTGTTTGTATTTACTGAGGATCTCCCTAACGCGTCACACTCATAGATTTATTTTTTTAATTTGTATAACTTTTTTTATGTTTGTTTAACTTTTAATTGTAAGCTGTATTTCATTAAAAATGCTAAAAATCCTGAGAAAAGTCCAAAAATCTTGAGATAAGGCAACCCTAGTTCTGAAGCACACTCATGGTTCGGAATAAAACAAACTTTTACGTAACACAACGTCTAATAATGAATTCTATGCGGGTAGTAGACAGTCCTATCTACGTCTGAAAGTTGTCTGAAATTCAATTAACCTGTCTCCGAAGGAAAAAGTAATCACGTTTGTAACGTGCTTTTGTTACAAATAAGTTTTGTTCTCCGATTTTTTACGAACTTTTATTTTCCAGTCACATTCTAATTCTATTTTATTCTAGACAGTACTAACTGGTCCAGTAAAAGACGTGGTTCTATCACGTAGCTTTATAAATCGTAAAAAGAAAATGTCAAATCTACGAATAAATTTTAATAGTCCATTGTAATGGCAGCTCCACATTAGCGCCGTAAATTCACGCTCGAATTCACGCCATTAATTCCGGCATGAGGGAACTGGCGTGAATATTTGTATGTGGACGGTTTTCGCAGGGTGTTCGCGGGATACGATTTGTGTAGTTTATTCATGGCGTGAATTCACGGCAATAATGTGGATCCGCCATACGAATAGATAGCTAGGAAAGTTTTACCTAAATGCAATAAAGAAAAACTTCTTGTCTAAGATTCTTATACAATTTTTCTAATTTTCTCTTCATAAAAACTGTGCTTTTTATGACGTGAAAATTGAATTGAATTGAAGAAATTTCAGTATGCTGAAACACTTTAAAAAAAACATAATTTAGCCATACATTAATATTCATAAAAATGACCGGTCACATCATGAAGTGATCTAATTCTACGATCTCGCCTCGACATAGATATGAGTGAGACTACGGAACCGTGATCTAACATCGATTAATATTACTTAAATAAACAAGTGAATAGTCTGAAGCAGAAACAATTAACAATGCACAAGGAAATCATTGCAATCCTTTGTACAAGCAATCCTTGCATTGAGGTCACTCTTCACTAGCTCAATTGCAATAGTAACTCAATCGTAGCTTTATGACCACGGTATACTACAGCTTATGTAGGTACAATATTGAACCCTATATAGATATTTCCATCCACATTCACAGAACTCCCATTTTATTTTTCGTTGGGCAAAAGTCATCCAATGACATCTCCCGTCCTTGAGCGGAGCGAGAGTTAGTGTCAGACTTTTTACTGAATGAAAACCGCGCCACTAGAACTTATACAACAGCCTGAAATCAACTATCGGGCAGTTGTCACGACCAGACACGACACTGAGGTACTAGGACACCCTATCCCACACACCTCTAAACTTTGGGAGAGAATACATTGGGTAAGATGCATCCAATTACTAATAATTACTACTGGAAGCTGAACTTAAGCTAGAAAGATATGCGTAGGGCTCCCTGCAGAAGGGTCGAAGCCAACTGGGGCCAAGGGTTCACATCTGAGAAGAAGGCTCTGACCCTGGTATAAAGGCCAACGTAGGAATGTGGTGGGTTGGGTATTATTTCCCGCTCATTGGATGATTTTTACCCACCCTAAAAAATAACCTAGAAAGATATCGGGAAGACGAAACTGATGATTTTAGAAACGCAAAACGTCTTACTTAACCCTCCAATTTCTCATTTCAGAACTGCGCACATACTCGCTTGCTCAACTGAACGAAATATTCATGGAGTTAGAAGTTCTCATTCGTGAGTTTTCCGAGACTCTGATCGCCGAGTTGGCTCTGCGTGACGAACTGGAATACGAGAAGGAACTCAAGAACACGTTCATATCGCTGCTGCTGGCTGTCCAGAACAAGAGGCGCCAGTACCACATCGAGAAGAAGAAGAGGCCGCAGCCACCGAGGTCGCCTAACTTAGGTGGCCATTCTGAATCTAAGGTGAGGAACGTGAATTGTTATTTTCTTCACCGGTAGTGAGAAAGGAGAGTAACTTTAACGGCTTACGGATGGTTGTCTGGTAAGTCCGCACCAAACCAGTCGTCGACGTTCCCGCGCGCCTCAAAGAATTGTCAGCAAATGGAGAGGCCCAAATGCAGGGCCGAGAAGACACAAGGCTATAGCTTTAGGAAGCTAAGTGAACAGTTTACCAAGAACTAAGTACCATACAATTAACATACATCAATAAAAAAATTTTTACTGTCGAACACAATTATAAGAAACTAATGACCCGCCCCGGTTTCGCTCGGGTGCAAATTATATAAATAATTTGAAAACTCTTACCAAGTCACAGTGGTATAGCGACAAATAAACGGTGAAAGTCCCTTGTTACGGGTAGTGGGCCTCTGTTCCGTTGGCGGTTCGTGATAGGCTAACAAGCTGAAACTAATCAATTATTGTGTGGCATTTGTTGAGTTTCAAATGTTACTGCAAATGATGTCTTTAAAAATATTCGTACTATAAACTAACATCTTAGGGTGAGGCCACACTACTGTAACTACAGGAAAGAAAGAATAAAAATGAATTGCCCAAATTTGTATGTGTACCAAATTGTGTCAAATAAAATAAATTAATATCGGAATTGTTAACCATTTATTAACATTTTTATATTTTTGAATGTAGTTAAAAAAATCAGTAGATATAATATACATATTAATAAAACATTATTTTTGGTATTAACAAACATCTGATACAATATGGTAAGAGGTCTTTTGTCGTAAAGAAATGTGCGTGAAGAAATGTTGAGATTCAAAGCGTTTAATTAAGAAATTTTTAGAATATAAAAAACATAATGACTAATTTTCAGAAAAGTTTAATTTCAAAATAATTTAGGTACTTTCTGAAAATTAATTTATTATTTAAAATCTTAATCATTTAGTTGGCTTTCGGTTCATCTCTATGGGAAAACGACATTTTGTGTCTATATATTAAAGGATTGCAGGCTTATACAAAATATAATATTTAACTTAAATGAATAATAAATGAATGCAAACTTATATATCAAATTTTATGTTTCAGTACTTGACTACAGTAATTCCGTTCCACCTAGACAACGGACCCCCAGACAACCAGTCGCTCCAAGTGCTCATTAAGAGTAAGTTTCATTTGATTCATTTATTACAATACAAAAACTACAATATAGTATGACTATTCGAGTTTTAGAAAATGCGACAAAGCACAACTCCTTAAATTGATGTGCTAATGTAAATAATTAGTATAATTTAGGAAAACTGCACAGAAAGTAAGTTTGTTTATCTGAACATTATGTATTTAAAATTTGTAAATAAGTTTTTGTAGCTATTAATGACTTGAGTTCAGATTTCATTTTAGACTCATAAGTCAGGCTAGTACTTGACCAGCTCAAAAATTATGTAACTAACCATTACTAACTTATATTTTTTCAATTATTGTACAACCCATATCCAGGGTATCGTTAGAGTTAAAGACTCGTTTTAAAGAGAATCAGAACATACAAAATTAATATTATTTGCTATGACTCTCCAAATACCTTTGAAAACTGGTTACTATTACAAGCTTTTATTTATAAATGCTTGTGTAAATCAGATGACAATGCAAAATTATTATATTGTGGAGTTGATCTGATGAAGGAACCAGAAGGTGGCCATAGGAACTCTGTAATTAAACGACACAAGCCCATCGAGTTTGAGCTCGTGTGATTTGTCTTGATGAGTTTTAAGTAAATTGGTATATATTGCGCTATAAAAGCCTAAAAAAATATTATCATTGAAAAACTTGTATTTTCTGTTTCAGTTCTAAAGGCGATCAACGAGGACAGCCCGACCGTGCCGACGCTATTAACAGACTATATCCTGAAGGTGCTGTGTCCAACATAAGCACAGCGCCACTCTAGCCAATTGAATCTAAATCAATTGAACACATTCAACATTTCAACATTCGCACTATACACGTATAACAGGTTCTAGGCCATATCATTGTCTACACAGATACTTTTGTCACAGAATATGTTGGTACAGAAAGCCGGCTTCATGCAATCAAATGGGTAAAAGACGCCCTCACACATAGAAACATACTAAGTGTTTTTTTATGGAGATGCTTGGCTATGGGAGACGCGTTGGGAGTTCGTCATACATTGCGGCAACGGGCCGCGTTATTGCACGCGCAAAAAACAAACATATGCCAATGTACGACAAGTCAGGTCAAGTCAAAATCTTTTTATTTCACATAGGCCGACATGGGCACTTGTAAAACGTTAGAAACTAAAACTAACTAACTAAAATACTAAAAAACTAAACGTAACAAATTAGTTGTTTCGTATGGAGAAGAACCGGCAAGAAGCTCCATGGTTACTCTTTTAAAAAAAAATGGTTTGTTACAATATTTCCATATTACAGTATTAATACATAAATTATGTCAGGACAGTGACAAACTCCCAATGCGTATCGTGACGCGCCGCGTCTCCGTAAACAAATACTAACAGACACACACACATACTTATGGCGGTCGCGAGTGTGCGTAAACTTCCATTAAGTAACACCTGTCTATGTGTGCGTGCGTTTTCGTTTGACGCATGAAGCTGAATTTTTGTACCACTTATTCTGTGCTTATGTTCACTTAGAATAAATTTATCAAATAGGTGTTTTCGGTGGCACTCCGGATAGAACGACTAAAGGTGCCGCATCGATACTATTAAAATCGTGACTGTAAAATCTAAGCATAAATTGATATTTCATTGACACTGATATTTATATCATTAGTATCGAATCTTAAACTATTATTGTTGCTCATTACAATTGATTAAAGCACCTTTATCGAACTGTCTAAACTCACATTTCAAATAGAATAAAATAAATAAATTATTCAATAAATAAATATATTAAATATTCATCTTGTATATGCATTACCTACTTTAAAAAAGAACACATTTTACAAGACAATTGATAATCCTATTTTTACTATATAATTTGCAATGTTTTGTTGGATTTTTATACCTCAGCATGAAATATGTATCGAACAAAAATGTTGTTATTCTGTTGAAATGTTCAAGTCATTGCCATAACAACAATTCTTTTGGTGGTTAATTCCAAGTGTAAAATATATATTATATGTATATTCAACTATATGTCTTTATTTGCATAAATGAACTGTGATATCATTAAGATAGTTTAATTAATGCTTCCTTTTAAGATTTACGTAATTACTTGTTAATTTTACTATCTCTCAAACATTAAAAGTTTTATATTTATTTTAGTGTGTATTGTCATATTTCATCAATTGTCACCGGCAGAATGTGAATTCAAATGTAAATATTTTAAAAATATATATGTAAAATTGAAAAGTGGAATTGTCCTCTCATATAAAACGTTTAGCTAATAAATTAAGGTATGTAGGTACTCAGAAGAGGCTTGTAAATAGAGTTTAAACATCAGCTTATAGAGTTCATAGCTTATAATTTTAACTTTTGACCTTGATTCGTCATTTTTTATTATAAGAACATCGAATTTTGTTTTTTATTTTATTTAACAGACTAGTTTTTAGCTTTCTAGTTATAGTGTGCCCAAGATAAACCAGCTAATTATGATTTTTAGTAATTCCATTAATCATGAAATTATAAGTAGGCGTATAACATTGTTAGATTTAAGTTGTATCTCTAGTCTCAACATGTAGTAGTCATAATTTGTTGTTACTTTTAAACATGACGGCAGGGAGATTAAATGTTCATTAAAATGTAATAAATAATCGCATGATATTATGTAAAGTAAATGTTGTTGTAATTTCAAATACATTTTACAGTATGTATTGAATGGGTTTGCAAACTTATTTATGGCGAATGCTTCGGCCGCACATTTTAAATTACGAATAGAAAAATCACCAATATGTTGTGCATAATAAAATGAAAATGTTGAATGAATGGACTGGACAAGGTACCCAATGGGATGAATAGCACTTTAAAAAAAAAAGATTTATTTTTACCTTACTCACTTTATTCTAAAACTCAATTCGAGTGTTATTCATAAAAATAAAGGCAGTGCAGAAAAAAAAAGAAATAAATGGTATAAAAAATAATCATAATTTTATTTTCAACGTTAATGTGGCTTTACCCTTATCGAAATAAAAATTCTGATGTAATGTATGTGTGTACTATTTACTTAAATATTAAAAGCCAGTTCGTATATTTCCTATGATTGTATGTCTGCCAGTTTGACGCGGAAGTGGATATAGTTTTTGTGAACACATTGTAAGTACCTGGTCGAAATAAAGGAGCTTGAATGATACTTAGTTTTTTAATTAATCCCTAATTTAGTACCTAATAATTTAGAGACCCACGCCAGCTTCGCACAGTTGCAATGGTGATATTAAATATATTATACACTAGCTTTTGTCAGCGGCTTCGCCCGCGTACATAATATATAGCCTATGTCACTCAGGAGTAAAGTAGCTTTCTATTGTTGCTAAAATTTTTCCAATCGGACCAGTAGTTCCAGAGATAACCTCCTACAAACAAAAAAACAAACTTTACCTCTTTATTATATTAGTGTAGATGTATTATACATATAAACCTTCCTTTGAATCACTAGATACTATTAAAAAAACCGCCTCAAAATCCGTTGCGTAGTTTTAAAGATCTAAGCGTACGTAGGTCTCTAGTAGACTTACACCCGTATTCACAAACGTTACTATGCGGTCTCACAATGCTCGCGAGCGCACAGGGCAGGGTTTGTGAACTACGCAACACAAACGAACCAATCACAGAGCTCTATTTCAACGCTGTGCGTTTGCTTAGTCAAGGGTCGTTTGAGTATTGTTTGTGAATACGGGTGTTATTGGTGTACAATACGGCCATCGGATCTTGGCGAGTACAAAAATAAAGGTTTAAAAAATAAGTGCCAATAATTGTATTTAACACCAACAACAACTGCAAGTTGCAATTATTTGTTTAAACCATTTATTTTTGTACGAGTTTTCAAGCGCCAAAATTCGTAGAGCCTAAATTCAGACTCGCCAACATCCGTTGGCCGTACTGTAGTTACCGCCGTATGAACGATACGAGGCAAGTCCGATTTATACGGAAGCATAAAATCGTAATAGTACCTACGTTTTGATACAAGTGCAGGAATTTTGTCATTGCGACCGAGGCGAAATTCGCACGAGCCGTAGGCGAGCGTGTTATGGAGCCGAGGGCTGCAGTGACAAATCTGCACGTGTGTCAAACGACGTTTTTCAATACACTTACGACTTGTGAAATAAAGAAAGAAAAAACATTTAATCGTATCTCAAACATACAGTAGAAATGTAATAATAATAGCATTTAAATCTGTTCTTCAGTTTCAGGGGTCGCCCAGCGCCTCGTGGGGACGCCTCGCGCCTGATTCGATAAACTTAGAAAAAAAAACAATCACCCGTGACCGTGATATCAAGAAGGGAATAAAAAAGCCCTTGTTGTGATAAACTCAAAAAAGCACTTGGGTGATATAAGTACATGCTAAGTATATTGAACCTAATAGGAGTGCGATAAGAGGCAGTTTTCGAGTACCTAAGTGTATTGAAAAAACATTATTATTAATGGAAGACCCGCAAATTAGCCTGGCCGTGACAATTTTGAGCTTTGCCCCAGTTGAGTGATAAAGGAGCCCCCAACTTTTTACTAAGTAGGGCCCCTTGCGAACTCATTACACTGCGTATAGTTACTGTACCCTATTCAACTGGGCTTGAGACAACAAAACAAAGAAAAGATGGCGGGTTATAACCCATCCGATGACAAAACATCACATTTTAATGTAAAATGTTTGCAATGTCTATGATTCATAATTAAGTAATATTAAAATGTCTTTTTTGGAGTTTTAATATAATTTAAGTTTTAATATAATTAATTAATTAATTAAAATTAAATTAAAAGCATTTATTTCAGGCAATTAAAAAAAAAACCCATACAGTGATCATATAGCAAGAAATAAATAAAGAAAACACATACAAAGAAAACACATACACTATCGGACACAGCCAGCAACATGCCTGCTACAACAATGTCCGATATAAGGGCAATCCAATCTGCCGGCAATCATCGCCAGAACAGTATTGGAGCTGCCCCGCACCCTGCGCACCAAGGACGCGCACCGCTTGCGCATGGTGGTGTGAAAACAGTCGGTGCGCGCTTCTGCAAACATGCCCGCGAGGCACTACAGAATCGGGGCAGCCCCAAAACCGCCCTGAACGCGTTGTTGTATTGAACACGGAGGGCACTGTAAACCGTTTGTGTGTAGGAAACCCATAGGCTGCACGTGTAAAGTGAAGTGCAGAAAGCTTTAAAAAGTGTGATCTTCACCTCACGTGTACACCGCGCAAACCTACGGGCTATCATATTTGCTCTTTTAGACAGTGCCTTCCGCTCCCTTTCGATGTCAACACGGTCCCTCAGGTCAGCCGTAACCCAATGCCCCAAGTATTTAAATTGGTCCACCCGTTCCAAAGGTACATCATTCAGACGAATGGGTGGTACATGCTGTGGGCATTTTGAGCCAGCCTGAAAGACCATGTATTGACTCTTCACAACATTGTACAAGAGGCCATGACTGTTCGCGTACTCCTCACACACCTTCAACAGTCTTCGTATGCCACAGACCGACGCGCTGAGTAGCACCATGTCGTCCGCATAACTCAGGTTGTTTACACATACTCCATCAACGTGGCAGCCAACATGGTGACCACTAAGAGTGACGATCAGAGCATCCACGTACAGATTAAACAGGGTGGGTGAGGTTAACCCACCCTGTCTCACACCACATTCAAGCCTGTACGGCTCCGACAACACGCCCGACCATCTGACACTGTTAACCTGGTGTGCGTACCAAAACTTGAAGATGTCAATCAGTTCACGTGGCATGTTTATGCCCTCAAGCTTTTGCCATAACACGTTATACGACACCAGGTCAAAGGCCCTGGACAGGTCGAGGAAACAAGCGTAAACAGGTGTTTTACGATCCGTATAGTATCTGATGGTATGCTTGAGACACAGTATTGCACTATCCGTTGACAATTTGGGTCTAAACCCAAATTGATTATCGTGCAATGTCACGTGTGTATTTAACTGTGCATCCAGCAAACCATCAAACACCTTAGCTATAACAGTAGCAAGTGAGATAGGCCTGTAGTTAGTCTTATCGGCTAGATCACCCGTTCTGTTCTTCACCACAGGCACTACCACTGTCCTCATAAAATCGCACGGCAAGTAGGAATGGCTCAGGCATAGCGAGTAAAACATAGCTAAGACCCTAGTTACATGCGGGCCGGCATGCTGCAAGTGTTCAACACTGAGGCCATCGTGGAGGAGGAGACTTACCCTTTGTCATACATTTTATTACATTCCGTACCTCTTTGGCTGAAAACCTCGTCTCCATTTTGCCCATGGGGCCCCCTCAATATTGACCGCCGCAACCTGTCTGCCCAATTGTGGCTGTACAGAAAAGTGGGACCTGAATACATTTGCTATGTCCTTTGGTTCATTTACTCCGTCGACACTCACCGGAAGGCCTGGTTTTATATTTACCTTCTTGGTACCCTGCCAAAAACCCCGAAAATCCCCATTTAAGTGCATCTCAGCAAGGATGTCCATTTTTAATTGGTCCTGATGATCTTGGCACCATTTAAGTCTAGATTTGAACACCCTTCTGCTTTCACACATATCATATCAATAAAGATTGGAAAAATTAGCAATTAAAATTGTGAAAATAATTTCAGGCATTTATACAATTCTAGTTCAAATAAGTCTGGATCACGTAAATTCTACAGATATCGTTCTAAAATAGTTGTCAGCGTATTATATACTACTTAATTTTAAAAAAAAAAACGTTTTATTTATCATTCGTGAGTTTTAAAAAAATCCAATTACTAGGAAAGCCTATCCCATCGTTTACAGGCATGCAATGGACCATTTCCCGCACTAGTGCGGGAAAAAGCGCAAGCTGTCCCCTGCCACATTATTATTGTAATATAATATAGTGTATCGTGCCAGAGTGTGCAGGCAAGAACAGATTTTAATTGCTGTCTTTTCTTTATCTATTTTTTATTTATTTCTACTATATGTTTGATATTTCTTCGTTTATTTAACAAGTCGTAAGTGTATTGAAAACGTAACGTGCAAATTTGCCACTGCAAGCCCCGGCTCCATAACAAACTCGCCTACAGCTCGTGCGAATTCTGCTTCGGTCACAATGACAAACTTCCTGCACTTGTATCAAAATGTACTTGTATTTTCGTTTTTACCCCATGGCTCCCTGAATACGGTAGATATACCTAGTAAAATAAATCTATTTCTACAGTACGGCTGTCGGATCATGCGAGTGTGAAGTTAGGCTCTGCGAATTTTAGCGCTTGATCTATCTAGATACGAAGCATAATTTTCGATAGAAGTTAGAGGGCATAGAGGGTATAGAGGGTGATCTGCATTCGCTGAAAAATAAAAACGGTCAACGACAGTCATGTTGAATACATTTTTAGAAGCTCAGAGGTGACTGCAGAATTGTTCGAAAGAGTTACCGTGACCCTGGAATGCAAGGGGATTCTTTCTCTCGATCCACCCAAAAAAAAGGGGTAATCCTATACAAACCTACTAGGAATACAGCATGAAGTATCACTTTTTAGTTAGGTACTAATACAAAAGGTTGTGCAAAAGTGTGAAAACATGACACAAACCTGCAATATTTTTAGAACAATTCCTAGCCAAAAGGGCAATCTGCTGTGTCACTTCTAGGGCGAATTGCATCATGCAATGCGCCCGAGCTAAAGCAAAAAGCATTGATTGATAGATCATCTCAGATCACGTGATTAATATTATTATTATCTTTGATGTAATTTACATGATAGTGAACGATTTGTCAAAAAACGTTGACGGTATGTATCTGATCGATGTACAGATAAAGCGAATTAAGACAAGAAAATAAATCAATTAAGATTAGCGGGTTTGATTAGAGTAATCTTATCGTTGGATGAAGACAAAGCAATCAATAATAAGTTTGACTTTATGTAAATATAATTAAAATAGAAATAAGTGATAAAAGCCATTCCAGGAGTACCTACTTATGCCGGAAAACAATTTGATCCCCCCAATCTTCATCAGACTACAATAGTGTTTGGTGATGCATCATGGGTTCATGGTAAGGGATACGCTCACGTAGAAATAGAGAAAATGGGCCATAACCCACAGCAAGAGACTACGACACATGTTTTCAAATTTTTGTTTGTAGCCTATCAAAAATAAAAAAGGAACTACATAGAATACTATAAGTATAAAAAAATAAAAATAAACTTTATTAACTAGTTAAATTGAAGTGTATTTAGGGTCAGTCTCGTGATATTCACAAATATTGTTGGATGAAGTTGTTGAAGCTGGTGACGCGAGCGAAGGCCGAGGGGAATCCGAGCTGGCAGCCGGCAGCGGCGACGAAAGAGCTGATACCGATCTGAAAACAAACACAACACAGTAGAATAAGAAAGAGATAGTTAAAAATCAACCTGCCTAACCAATTTTCAACGAAGGTGGGGCAAGCTATAATCAGAATAATCGGATGCAGCTGCATGACAATATTTTGCATGAAACGACTCCCTATCTGACCTTCTCAATACACTAACTGGGGGGGTCTATACTATATAGTAAATATTGTTACTAACCATTATAAGAGTGAACTACTCGAAATAAATGATAATAATAATATACGCTTTTAAGAGCAACAGTCAAAAATCTATTTACCACAACCCAATTACGAGTATGTTAATATCAGCTTTGGCTCTAATCAGATGCAGGTACTTTTCAATATTTTACATGGAAAGACTGCTTCCACAACCTAGTAACTGAGTCTGGAATTGGTATTCTTTTTTTAAATGTTGTTTTCTTTATAGGGTTTTTTCTAAGAAGAATACCCCGATGATATATTGGTATTCTTTGCATAGACGAAGTCGTAAAAAAATCCACTTACCAAAGTAGGTTGTCCATTTCTGTTCAGAACAAGGGGACCACCAGAGTCTCCACCGCACACACCAACTCCACCAGCACCATTGGTGCACAGAGTGCTAGAGACCACGAAGTTGGTGCCGAAGATCATTTGGCACTGTTGCAGACCAATCACTTGCAAGTTGACGTGGCTGACGATAGTAGAAGCACCCGCTTGCTCTGCAAGACAGAAGATTGTTTATATTTTAAAAGCATGCATCATTGAGAGCATATCATCATGTCAGCCGAGCGACGCCCACTGCTGGGCATAGGCCTCCCCCAAGGATCTCCACAACGATCGGTCCTGTGCTGTCCGCATCCAGCGGCTTCCCGCGACCTTCACCAGATCGTCAGTCCACCTTGTAGGGGGCCTGCCCACGGAGCGTCGTCCGGTACGCGGTCGCCATTCGAGAACCTTTCCACCCCAACGGCCATCGGTTATCCGCGCTATGTGTCCCGCCCACTGCCACTTCAGCGATGCAATCCTTATCATATAAGTCTATGTTAATTTTAAAAATATAGAACTTACGATCGCTAGTTCTGCCAAAGCCAGCGGCAACTGCCCAGTTACCGACGAATTGATTCCACAGATCATTGCCAGAGGGAAGGGCTATGGGCTGAATGCTGTCTGAAATTTTAATAAATCATTTAAATAAACGATGACCGAATATTATCAATACTTCTTCTATTAATTGAATGGATACCAAAATCTGTATTAACAATGTTAAAAAAATAGTCTGTACTACAGTAAACAAGAAAAAGCTTATTTGAAATTCTTAAAACTGATTTTGGAAATGACGTCAAATAAGGCTATACTTGAAGCAGTCGTTTTAAATAATATCAACCTGATGGTAAGAGCCGAGGCAATTGTTGACTATCGCGCTAATTTATTAAGAGCCTGTTCACTCTAGCCTTGAAAATACTGAAATTAGTATAGGACGAGAAAATCGCAGCAGTGAAATAGCTGCAATCCTTTGAGTAGTAATTAGTCAAATAATGTAGATAAAGATGACTTACTACTGAACTGAACGTTGGTAGGCAGTAAGATCATGGCGACGTCGTTATTAAGGTTATGGGGTGTGTACTGGGGGTGCATGATAACGTTGCTAGTAGCAATGCGAGTGCCACCAGTGAAGAGAAGGTTGGAACCAAGGATCACGGTGAACTGCCATGCCTGCATGCGACCGTCAGTCCAGCAGTGAGCGGCAGTCACCAGCCGGTTGGAGGTCAGGAGTGAAGAGCCGCACACTGAGTTACCAGAAATACCGACCAGATTGATCAGTAAGCCAGCCTGCGAAACAATTAAAGCGTTCGGATTCTGATAATGATTTGAAAGCAAACACTTTTAACTAGGTATTATGACAAGTTTTTTTATGTTCACATATTTTTACAAAGAAGGACAGCAGCTTGTGAATGTGGAGTCAGATCGTATATGCTATGCTCCAACTACTCTGTCTTCTATTCCTCAAATCTTGCAACCACGTGCACCAAAGCGGTGTGGCTGCTGTACACGTGTTGGGGTTCCGAGTGTTTCGATTCGAATTAACCATAATGATATCGTTAGACAAGAAATATAACACAATTTTTAAGTATAAAAATAATAACCTATTCTCAATTTACCCTTGTACTTTAATTATTTTAATCTCTAAAGAAAAGCAAGTGACTCACGAAGTAAGGGTGTGCGTTAGCAGGAGCGATAGCACCACCGACAACCCTGTCATCTTGAGCTGCTTCTTCCAAAACCTTTTCCTCGGCGACTCTGATCTTCTCAGCGGTAGGAATACCGACTTCTTGGTGATAACCAGAACCGACTTCCACCAGCGCCGTCGCCGAAGCCACCAAGAGACCAACCAAAAATAAACCTCGCATTTTTAGACTTCGCAGTTATGATGAATGGCAAATGTGGCCCCTTATATACCTTACATTCATTCAATCGGATCTAATCACTCGCAATTGATAATTGGCAAGTTTACAGGGATTTGATTATAAACAAAAGCGGATTAGTAAAGCGGATTATCTAGACTAACTATGGTTTTACCCGCCTCGATAACACTAATCGGCATGGATTAAAGGTAGGTCATATTTGGGGAATTTGTTCAAAATCCGCCACAACAAAGATTAGGTGCCAGAGATTTTTATTGTTTTCTATTCATATTCATATTTTCTTAAATTCGTATTGATCACATAATTATAAGATCTGAGAATAAAAGTACGACGCCAGTGTTTGATACTGCATTAACGATCATAGGTCTACATGTGTAACTATTCAACATGGAATGTCCCCCTATCATAAACCAAATCACTTATTCATTGATTACGCAGCTGTAATTTCTGAGATATTATCAATGGATTTCTTTGAAATATTGAAAATACCACAAAAATACAGATGCCAACATTACCTGCAAAGGCCACGTTGGCACGAAACTCAGACACAAGACTCAGGTCTCGTTTCTCCCTCATTAACTCGCTAATCTCTCTAAATCAGTATAGATATTGTACTCAAAACGTAGTATCCTGGATTACAAATAGGCTGCTCCTTTGCTTCCGAGGCAGAGATTGCTACTGCTATGTCTGTAAAACTGTTCAATTCCCGAATTGAGTTACGAAAACTTTTCCGAGTTACAAATAAAAAAAAAATCGTTTTTTGTCACGTATCTAGTATTTTGCAATATTCAGACTTTTTACCACCTTGCTTCATACTAAATTTCAGGATTCTAGGTCAACGGAAAGTACCTGCCCAATAAATTTTGATTCCCTTGAGAGTGTCAGAATGTGTTCGTTTTTTACGGTTGTATTTACTTTTTTAGTCTATTTAAAAAATTGTTTTTTTCACAATTTTAAGGAAGCCCAGAGTTGAGTATATGGTTTAAAATTTGGCATGATACCTTTACATATCTATACTAATATTATAAAGCTGAAGAGTTTGTTTGTTTGTTTGTTTGAACGCGCTAATCTCAGGAACTACTGGTTCGAATTGAATAATTCTTTTTGTGTTGAATAGGTCATTTATTGAGTAAGGCTTTAGGCTATATAACATCACGCTGCGACTAATAGAAACGAAGAAACAACGGAAAATGTGGAAAAAACGGGGAAAGTTATTCATCTTTGAGGGCTTCCGTTGCGTGCGCTGCCAAAACGGTTTAAGATACCAAAAAAATATGTATTAAAGAATTATTCCTCTAAAAAAGATCTAAAAAAATGTCCGCGACAGTATATGTCTATCTTTTAAGATTAACTTACTAGAACCGTTTTTATGCGAATCTTTAGCCAATTTTTACCGATTATTTGTTAGAGTTGTATCAACATAATAATATAATCTTTATCCAAATAAATGTGTTGTTGATTAAGAGTATGTAATTGTAAACAAAATTGTTTTTGACATTATTTAATTTCAATGAACATCGAAGATATAACAATTTTAAAATAACTCCGATATAAAATTCACACGCGATGCATGATGTGCAAAACTTGACGCTGCGCCTGGCCGGCGGGCGAGGAGAGAGGTTGCTTGCGGGCGGCGCGGATGGGTTTTTTTATGGTAGGTAAAAATCATCCAATGACGAATCCCGCTCTTGGGCGGAGCGGGAAACAGTGTCAGACTCTTACTGACTAAACAACCTACCCCGTTCCTCTCTTGCCTTATTCCCAGAGCCCAGGTATAACGCTTTACACCAACCCTCAGTTGCAGGAGGCTTCGCCCCTGAAGGGCCCCACAGTTTGCTGACAACACCTTGAGGCGCGCGGGAGCAGTGCACGCCGTCGACGACTTGGTCTCGGTCTGGACTGTTACCAGACAACCGGACGGCGAGCTACCCATTGCTCACCGCCCACAAGCCAGCGTCTACGGAGACCGGATATCGGCGGGATCGCGGCGGTGACGGCTACGGCGAGGGCGCTGTTGCCTTTGTCTTATGCGGTCGGCCTCCTCCTTTATGAGCATTACTGCTTTGCAGAAGGAGGCGACCGCTTGCCATTCTTCTTCGCTGCCAACTATGGCCTGAACCAAGGCCCGGCGCGAGAGGTCGCCGCCGCTGATCACCTCCACGAGGACACGGCGATGCTCTTCTCAAGCGGGGCACACCTCCACCGAGTGCTCCACCATATCCTCCGGGCTGACCATACAGTGGCGACACCCGGGCGTATCTTCCGCACGAATCCGGCGCGCAGGAATCTCCTGAACTTCCCATGTCCGGTGAGAATCTGCGTCATGCGGAAGGTGAGGATGCCGTGATAGACATCACGCCTCAAAGAGGGGACTTACCGCCGAGATTATGGCGTGCCCAAGTTGGGGTGTAGCTCTATGAAGTACTTTTAGATAATTATGTTCTTTTAAAAACTAAATTGTCTGAAATAATAACAGATATTGACACGGACAAAGTCGTGGGTAACAGCTATAATTTATAAAGCTGAGGAGGTTGTTTGCAAAAATAAATATGATGCCCAAAATAACTATTCCACGCGGACGAAGTCGCGGGCACAGCTAGTTCTCTAGATAAAGGGACAGACAACTACTCTTCAAAAAGGTAATGCAAGAGATTTATTGTTTTCAGATTTTTCCCTTTATTTGTACATTACTACCTTGGTTTATGTCAAATTACAGAAATGTGGTTCGACGGGATGTGTCCTATGAATTTTGATTCCTTGAGAGCATCGTAATAATAAACGTAAGTATTTTTTTGCAACATAAACGACTATATCTTTTTCCGTTAACTTAGAAGTTTGATTTCTTACAGCTTCAAAGGTCCGCAGATTTGAAAATATGGTTTAAATTTCAACTCGATTTCTGCACGCATTCCCTAGGGGTTTGACAGACAGACAGATCGACATCTAAGTGACATCATAAGGGTTCCGATTTTTTCTTTTGATCTACGGAACCCTAAAAACAAGATTACCTGTATGTTAGGGCTCAATAAGTTAGGATAAATAGTGTAAAATACTAAGTAATTATTTATATCCAAGTCTTAAAGCTTCGGCGTTCCGCAGGGCTAAATTCTGGGCCCTACCCAATTTCTTATTTACATACATAAATGACTTATGGAATTGTCTCTTACAAACTGTTCGATATTTGTAACTAACTCAATTAATCGATATATCGATAAATTAATCATTAAATTTGATAGTATAGGTTCAAAATAACAAAAACAATTTTAAAATTAAAATAGTTATATTTATCAGTCTCTTTGGGTTTACAAATTACAAATATTGTTGGATGAAGTTATTGAAGCTGGTGACACGAGCGAAGGCCGAGGGGAATCCGAGCTGGCAACCGGCAGCGGCGACGAAGGAACTGATACCGATCTGAAGGCAAAAAAATAAAACATTATATTACATCGTCACATTGAAAATGAAAATAAAGAAGGGCGCAGGAACTGCAAGAAGATGCAAAATTTTCAAAAAGTTAAAAAAGAGGAGCACTGTGTAATAATATAACGAAGATTTCTCATAGAACCTCCAATCTCTGTACTTTCAGTACAAAATGTGTTCTTATTTCCTCACGAAGAACTCACTATTGATCGCTGAGCAACTATCTATTTTTCATTTAAGGCCTACAAAATAAAGCCTTGCAAATGCTGAATATAAAGACCTTCTTCCTTAACTTAGATTATAATGTGGTAATAATTAATACTCACCAAAGTAGGAGTTCCATGTAGGTTCAAGACTAGAGGACCACCAGAGTCTCCACCACATACACCAACTCCACCAGCGCCGTTGGTGCATAGAGTGCTAGAAACCACGAAGTTGTTTCCGAAGATCATTTGGCACTGTTGCACAGTTATCACTTGCAAGCTGACGTGGCTCACTATCGTAGATGCACCAGCTTGTTCTGCAGAAGATAAGATCATGACTTTAAGAACCATCATAAAACCGGCCATATAAGCAATGTTGGAGGTTTAACCCTAACATCAAGTGTAATTATATGGCCTTTGAGAACCTTTGAGAAAGCCGAGAATGGTAAGGAAATCAAATATCTTGATTTAGCTCACAAGGTTATGGATATGTGGGATGCTTCCTCACGAATCCTTATACCTATAATCGGGTCAGCCAATAGCTTAAAAGCCATGAGCATCGACAAACACTTCAAGAGGCTTTAGTTAGGTGGCAGGATCACGTGCTTAATTCAGAAAGCTTTATTTTGCTAGCTTTTGGCTTAGCTTAATTTCTTGGGAGCCCTGACTTAATATGAACCCCTTCCTGATTTCGTGTACCATATTTTAATAAATATGGTACACGAAATTTTGGTTAGGTTAGTACCTACTTACTCGAAATTTTTAAAAGTCATGCTTTTAACGGGCAATAATATATTCTCACACAGAGCCTGTTAAATTTAACGTCGAACCACATATTAACATTTGGGCATCTCAGGTTTTTTGCTGCGCGTTAGTTGTAATATAAATCGATTTAATTTAGAAGCAATCACAGCCAGAACAATGGATTTTTCACATTGATAAAGAGATTTTAGGCTTTATAAATAATCCCATTGCGTCAATCGAAAACGCAAGCAGGCCTTGCACCAATGCGATAAGTTTTATAATTATTTGTATGATAGCATTTATACATACTCGTATTATCTGGGATAATAATATAATGATAAATAATGATAGAGTACTTACGGTCGCTAGTTCTCCCAAAGCCGGCTGCAACTGCCCAGTTTCCAACAAATTGATTCCACAGATCATTGCCAGAGGGGAGGGCTATCGGCTGAATACTGTCTGAAATTTAAAAAAAAAATATTATAAATAAATAACAGATTAAAAAATATTATTTATTTATTTATACTTACACCGCATTTATTACAAACTAGCTGTGCCCGCGACTTCGTCCGCGTGGAATAGTTATTTTGGGCATCATATTTATTTTTGCAAACAACCTCCTCAGCTTTATAAATTATAGCTGTTACCCACGACTTTGCCCGTGTCAATTTTTGTTATTTTTTTTTCGACAATTTAGTTTTTAAAAGAACATAATTATCTAAAAGTACTTCATAGAGCTACACCTCCCTTGGGCACGCCATAATCTCGGCGGTAAGTCAAAGAGGGGTCTTTGAGGCGTGGTTGGATAGACATCACGGTGTCCTCACTTACGCATAACGCAGGTTCTCACCGAACATGGCAAGTTCAGGAGATTCCTGCGCCGGATTCTTGAGGAAGAGACGCCCGGGTGTCGCCACTGTGTGGCCAGCCAGGAGCACACGGTGGAAGTGTGCCCCGCTTGAGAAGCATCACCGTGTCCTCGTGGGGGTGATCGGCGGCGGCGAACTCTCGCGCCGGGCCTTGATTCAGGTCATGGTCCGCAGCGAAGAAGAATGGCAAGCATAAGGCAAGGGCAACAGCGCCCTCGCCGTAGCTGTCGCCGCCGCGATCCCACCGATATCCGGCCACCGTAGACGCTGACTTGCGGACGGTGAGCAATGGGTAGCTCGCCGTCCGGTTGTCTGGTAACAGTCCAGACCGAGACCAAGTCGTCGACGGTGTGCACTGCTCCCGCGCGCCTCAAGGTGCTAACAGCAAACTGTGGAGCCCTTCAGGATCGAAGCCTCCTGCAGCCGAGGGTTGGTGCGAAAGCGTTATACCGGGGCTCTGGGATTATTCCCAGAGAAACAACCTACCCCGTTCCTCCCTTGGCTTATGGCAAGGGAGGAACGGGGTAGGTTGTTTATTCAGTAAGAGTCTGACACTGTTTCCCGCTCCGCCTAAGAGCGGGATTCGTCATTGGATAATTTCACCTACCATAAAAAAACCCCTCCGCGCTGCCCGCAAGCAACCCTTCTCGCCTGCCGGCCAGGCAGGCGCAGCGTCATATTTTGCATATCATGCGTCGCGTGTGAATTTTATATCGGAGTTATTTTAAAATTGTAATATCTTCTAAGATGTTTATTGAAAATAAGTTATGTAAAAGACAATTTTGTTCACAATTACATACTCTTAATCAACAACACATTTATTTGGATAAAGATTATATTATTATGTTGATACAACTCTAACAAATAATCGGTAAAAATTGGCTAAAGATTCGCATAAAAACGGTTCTAGTAAGTTAATCTTAAAAGATAGACATATACTGTCGCGGACATTTTTTTAGATCATTTTAAGAGGAATAATTCTTTCATACATATTTTTTTAGTATCTTGAACCGTTTACGCGCACGCAACGGAAGCCTTTAAAGATGAATAATTTTCCCCGTTTTTTCCACATTTTCCGTTATTTCTTCGCTTCTATTAGTCGCAGCGTGATGTTATATAGCCTAAAGCCTTCCTCGATAAATGATCTATTCAACACAAAAAGAATTTTTCAAATCGAACCAGTAGTTCCTGAGATTAGCGCGTTCAAACAAACAAACAAACAAACAAACAAACAAACAAACTCTTCAGCTTTATAATATTATAGTATAGATATAGGACATAGGATATAGGACAAATATTAAAAATAAAGGTACACTGGGCGGTCTTATCGCACAGGGCAATCTCTTACAGACAACCTTTGGACGGACTGCGCGAAAGGAGATAGATTTAGAGTTTATTATCTTTTTACAGAAGTGCTTGTGGCGCTGATGATCTTCAAACGTCACAATCTAGAATAGATTAATAAATCACAGCTCCAAGTATTGTGTCTGTGTAGGTGTGCATTACGTGTGTATTTAATGTTTCCCACCAATTCACACTAGGCCCGCGTGTGGATTACGGCTCAATCTCTTTCCTAGAGAGGAGGCCTGAGTCCCACTGATGTTATGCTATGCTATGCTAAGAATTTATCAAAATGTAGACCTTCATACCTACAAATATTGTACACTATTTAGTGTCTAATTTTAGTATCAGTATCAAAATTATCATAATGATGAAAGCAGTTTTTTATCTGATCAACAGTAACATAATCGGGTGCTATCAACAAAATGTATATCTTTAGACTAGTTTCTGCTAGCTGCTTCGCCCGCGTGAAAATAAGTTTCTCCATACAAAATTTAGAACCCCGTTTCATCCCCTAAGGCTTAGTCAAGGTACTTTCAGCTGTAAGTACCATCGAAGACACATCCGCCTGACCACCGGTAAATTCATTTTTGCTTGCACTCGAAACGAAAAAATTGGTTTTGTTGCCGCTCCACAGGTTCGAAGTGACTTTTTTTTTAAGTAAACAGGCAGAAATGACCTCGATGGTACGTTGTTTCTCCTTCCAGTTTCCCGTTATATGCATAAATAGCGTCACGCCCCAGCTTCGCACGGGTGCAATGGTGATATTAAATATATTATGTATGTATTATACATAAAAACCTTCCTCTTGAATCACTCTATCTATTTAAAAAACTGCACCAATATCCGTCGCGTAGTTTGAAAGATTTAAGCAGACATCCCTATGTCTGTAGGATCAGACAGCGGGACTTTGTTTTAAACTATGTAGTGAAGATTACTCTTAAAACGGTAAAGGACATCGTGAGGTAACCGGCATGTCCTGGTACCAAAAATTCGAAGACATGTGACATCCACCAATTCGCACTGAGCCCGCGTGGTATGTCCCAGCAGTGGGAACTTTAATATGCTGATGATGATGATGATGAGTGAAGATTAGGTACTTACTGCTGAACATAACGCTAACTGGCATCAAGATCATGGCAATATCATTGTTCAGGTTGTGTGGCGTGTACTGCGGGTGCATCACGACGTTGGTGGTGGCAATGCGAGTGCCACCGGTGAACAGATGGTTGGAGCCGAGGATGACCAGGAACTGCCACGCCTGCATGCGACCGTCGGTCCAGCAGTGAGCGGCAGTCACCAGCCGGTTGGCGGTCAGGAGTGAAGAGCCGCAGACTGAGTTACCAGTAATACCGACCAGACTGATCAGCAAGCCGGCCTGAAACAAACAGTCATATCGTTGTTAGTTTTTTTGGGTTCTTACCCAAAGGGTAAAACAGGATGGGCGACTAGGACGCTATTGTGCTGTCTGGTCGTCTATCTGTCAGTCAGAAAGCTGTATCTCATGAATCGCGATACACAGTTGACATAAGTATTTCTGTAGCCACTATAACAGCAAATACTAAAAAAACAGAATAAAACAAAAAATTAAGGGTTCTCGTACATCAAACGTGTTTTTTTTTTCTACGGACGGTACGGAACCCTTCGTGTGCAAGTCCGGCTCGAAATTGGCCGGTTTTATGTTATTAAGTTACTGGGAAGTTAGATAATTCATAAATACAATTCGTAAATGAAATAAAAGCCGCTGGCTGGTCCAGAACATCTTTTCTGTTTTACAATTTTCAAAATTGCTGGCAATACTTGTACTGCGAGAGAGGACGTCACTAGCCACTCGTGGCTGAGTCTATTGACTACTGCTAACCTCTACTTACAGTTATGATAGCTCTATACAATATGGACAAAATCACACTATAATGCACATTTGTAATATTACAAATATTTTTTTTACTAAAACTGACTCTAATCATTGTGCCATAATTATAAGTAAAATACAAACGAAAATTGACAATATTAAAACGATTCGTTGACTTTAAAAAGAATTGCATGTAGATTGTTTGTTCCTAATGACTGCTATTTTAAAATAAAATAAATAAACCACACTCACGAAGTAAGGATGTGCGTTAGCGGGAGCAACAACACCACCAACGACTCTATCATCAGCAACTTCCCCGGCCAAAGCCTTCTCCTCAGCCACCCTGATCTTTTCAGCCATAGGAATACCGACTTCCTCATGGTAACCAGATCCAACTTCGACCAGCGCCGACACTGAAGCCACCAGCGCCAACCCAACCAAGAATATAGCCCTCATTATGTAAAAAATATTTGTTTAATCACGACGACCGAATATGATTGGGCTCTTATATACCTTCTGTTCATCAATCGGATCTAATCACTCGTAATTGATGATCCATGAACAATTAAATAGAGACTGATAAGTTGTATCACACCGGGCGGGGCCGTTGGATAACATCTTATCTGGACCCGGATTAAAGTACTGTGAACAAACAAATATGAGAAGATGGTTGTGGTAGGTACCGCAATGGATTTCTTGGTTTCGTGGGCCACAGTGTTAACTAAGTATTTGATTCCGATCTTGGATCATATACAAATATTTAGCAAATAGGCTTAAAAAAAAAATCACACGTCAATATAATATACAGTCGTCAGTTAAACTAAGCTAGGCCGGTGTTCTCTTGCTGTCTAGTCTGAGAAGAAACACCGAAACAAACTCAGGGGTCAAAGTGCAAGCATTTGTCAATATTCGTGTAGCTCAAACTTAGGACTATAGGAACTCAATAGAAAATTGTTTATAATATCCATCAATGATTTCAGAATCTAATCTAAAATGTGTTTTACCTACCGTACCTTATTCTGAAACCATAGTTGTTTTATTACTGTAAGTTTTGACCGTCATCCTACCGTCTTTATCTCATTGCAGTTTGTACATCTTTTTGTTGCTAACACCTAGGCTGTCATACAGGGACACTTAGTTTGAGAGATAATTTTACCTGTCCGTTATACACCCTGCATATGGGTTTTTTGTTTCATCATCATCATCATCCTACCCTTATCCCATATTACTTGAGGTCGGCGCAACATGTTTTTTCTTACACTCTGTCCTTGTCACCCGTCACATTTATCACTAACTCCCATTTCTTTCATATCACTCCTTTCACAATCCATCTCTTCTTCGGCCTCCCTCTTCCTCACCATCCACTTGTAAACTTTTCAGTCACTGGCGCCACTTTAAAATTTCCTCTAATGTGCTCATTTCTCACTTTATCCATTCTCGTCACACCACACATCCATCTCAACATTCTCATCTCCTCTACATGCAGTCTTTTTTCATCCATCTTTTTCACAGCCCAACATTCTTATTATTTATTTCATCATCATCCTTTTTTTAATGTTCCTCTCTAAGAGAGGGTTTTTTTAATACATGTTTATTTATAGTTTTGAAAATTTTAAGTGAAACCCAATTTAAAAGGACAGATATAGTCCAGAATTGATCGGCCATCCGTCTCACATTAAAATACCTTAGATAAGGCGGCAATCAGTTGATTACACTGTCAGTAACAAAAATACCGAAAGCAGAAACAAAATAAAATTGTTCCACTAACTTGTTTTAGAACATGCATTATTGGGTTGGCAAAGAAAAGTAGAAAAGGACCGACTAAAATAAGAAGTCAACGACTATCATAAAAAATAAATAAATGTCATGTATTCATAAATCAGTCTCATGTTATTTTACAGGTGGGACAGGATCCAGTTGTTGAAGCTGGTGACACGCGCGTACGCTGCGGGAAGACCAGCCTGGCAACCAGCTCCGGATACGAAGGAAACGACACCGATCTGTAAAGATATTGGATAAAGTTAGCTGGTTTCTGCAATACGGCCTACAATCACGCAGGCCCTAGGGAATTCATAAAATGGTCGTACCTTTTACGTCAATAAAGATTAGTACATAAGGCGTATCAACTTCCTGAAGCAATTTCTGGTGCCCCAACTTTTGGCTGCTTCTAAGCTCGATTGGAAAAATGGCTTATCGAGCACTCTTCTTATTCTTATGACGAATTCAAAATTTAATTTCATTAAGTACTATTATTGTTTTTTTTACAGTTTAACTTTGACATATTAATTTGGACTCAAAAATGTATATTTTTTTCTTATAATGTTTTTTTTTAATTGTTATAAACTAGTGCTTGACTGCGATCCCACCTGATGGTAAGCAGTGATGCAATCGTTGATGGTAAGGCGCACTGGTTTGTTAGTTTGTGATTTGTTTTATTTTATTTATTTGATTTCTTGTATTATATGACAATGACTATTATTATTTTCATGTATTACATTTTCGTTCATACATTTCAGGAGCCCAGGCTCCAGGCCCTTTACAATTATCCTGTTGTGCAAAATAATCACAAATCGCCGCCGATTAGGTATATTGTGTCGAAATTCAATAGTAGGTACAGGAATGAATCTGTGTCTAATTGCTACTCTGCGGTGCTCGTGCTAGACTAGATTGAAAAGTGGGAATTTTCCCCAAACGGCGGCCACTCTCAACGGAGATTAAGAAAGTTCGCAAACGCAGGTGCAATCTCTGTTCGTTTACTTTTATAGTCCGATTTTTTAAAACTAAGAAATCATTAAAGTTGGAAGGTGAGGTCAACATATTAACTTTGTACCCACTCATAAAAAATGTGGACTTACCACAGCAATGGTGACGTGTCTAATGAGATCACCACGACCACGCCACGACCTGAATCCTATATACGTTGTCGTTTACAAGTACTCACCAAAATAGGTCCTGTATTGCGGTTCAGAACGAGAGGACCACCAGAGTCTCCAATGCACGGACCAACTCCACCGCGACCGCTGGTACAAATGGTACTGTGGGTCACGAACTCAGGACCATAGATGCCCTGACAGTCGACCTCGTTGACTACCTGCACGTTCGCCTGGTTGATCACGGTAGAAACAGACGTAGCTTCTGCAAAATAAATATTGAAGACAGTACATGTAATATGGTTTTCAAAATATGTTTCATTTTCCTGCTTTTATTCCTTGAAAGCACATTTAACAAAAAAAAAACTTTTATTTTAAGGCTACTTTGGCCCACAATGTGTTAGTTTATACAATTATCTTACAAACTATGTTAGTAAAATCAGCCAGAAAACAAATAAATAAATAAGTCAGCCACAGATAGCTCCATCAAGCAGCATGCAGGACATGTAGCTTGATGAATCTACCCATGGTAGGCCCATCGAGCCGTTCAGCAAATACCCTCAAGATGCTGTTGGCGCTCCCATCCACTCGGCGCATCATTGACGCCACCTTTTTACGTATCACTGCAAAGTAGTCGTCAGTGTGTGCATCGGCGAACATACCAGATGCACTATAATATGGTGCTTAATGCTTTTTAAACGTCACCCTCTTTTAAGCACACCACTTTTAAGCAAACGGACTAAATTTTTTCATAGATTAAGTACTACAAGTAAAAGATGCGCCACATTGACTTAAAAATACATTTCTCAAGTGCATTGTACTACATAGGACTCGATGCGGCTTCCCATAGCATTTTGATTACAAATTAAAATTAAATTGTATTGTAATGATTCATACGAAATATGCAAAAGCTGAATAAGATTTTTACGACTAACTCTGTTTTTTCAGTAGATTGTAAGTGGTTGTCAAGTAATAAGACAGATTAGATTGGCTAAGCACCAAGATCTACGTTACAGTTTCCGTCATAATTCATTTTAACAGTGAATTAATAAATAACATTGAATGTAACCATCTGTTATTGCATCATCATTTAATCGTTAAATTAACTTACATATAAGTAATTTTAACGATTTAATGATGATGACAAAACTGTGTAGGTACGTTACCCCAGCAGGAAAGTTGCACGTAGAGCGATATGAGTGGGAAGTATGATTAGTGCGCAATCTACTGTACTTCAAACAAACCGTTTTTCGCTTAGATTTAATGAGTGATTAGGCACTGGCTATCATTAAAGTTAGTTGAATTAAAGTCACTCTTAAAAAAATATATAAATAGTATATGAGCAAGAACTTACGGTCAGTAGTTCTGCCAAAGCCAGCAACCACCGCCCAGCTACCAGCGAATGTCATCCACAGATCTATACCAGAAGGAAGGGCAATCGGCCGAATGCTGTCTGAAATATTAATTATTCTGTCACATAAAGAACCAAACTGTAAACCTAACTATTTGTAAAACTACTCTACCTACTCAGATAAATTTAATACTTGACCCGGTCAGAAATCTAGTGAATCAATGAGGAAAATTACAAATATGTAAATTTTACAGAACTCTCTTTCTTCTTCTTGTCTTAATTCTTCATTGTACACAAAACTGTAACAATTTTAGTCAGGACAGCTATACACAGGCAAGCTTAAACTGCAATTGGGTTTTTTTCTTCATTCGCTTACTCATGAGGAATTAAATCATTATGCTTTATTATGAAGACCCACTCTACAAGTTAAATCTTTAATCCGATTTCAATTATCTAATCTACTAAAGATAACCCGACTGCGATTTAGGTACTATAAGTTGAATCAACAATCAAAGTTGTACCATCTTAACCGCGATGAGAAGCATGCATCAGATGATTGCAATCCAGCAGGAGTAACCTCAACCGTAGGGACTCTGTAAAAGAGTTGAAGCCTATTGGGGCCCATGGTCTCTTTCTGAAAGGAAGGCTTGGCCCCAGTGCGAAGGGCAAAGAAGGAACGGGGTGGGGTGTTTAGTCAGTAAAAGTCTGACACTGTTTCCTGCTCCGCCCAAGAGCGGGATTCGTCATTGGATGATGATGAACGTGTTGACGTGTGCATTAAATCCTGTAAACGCACCTATAGTTCGTAAGTTCGCGGCAAATAAATCTAACCATTCACAATGGTTACGCGTAGCCCCCACCTGGATTTAGATCCGACAATCAGTTATAATCTTCGTCACACAAGTTGACGGTCGACCTAGAATGCGCACTAACTGATTTTCGGGTTTCTATCGAAATTATTGCTATGCGTTGCTATGGAGATGTTAAACATAAATTTTTGGCACATTTCGGACACAGTTCGAACGTCAGTGCAGCAACTCTAGTCATGTTTTTGGGTTTTACATCACATCACCTTCTCTGTTCGGAAGCAGGTTTACAACCATCTGGTCCACGTTTAAGACAACGTTCATTCGTTCCTATAATTAATGTTATACCTTACGCATCACGTAAATAGGGCTATAATAAGCAAATTAATTAAAAATTACTCACCACTGAATCCTACGTTGGTAGGCAGCCTGATAATGGCGATATCATTGTTGATATTGACAGGATTGTAGTTAGCGTGCAACACGATATCAGTGGTGGTGATGCGGGTACCACCAGTGAGCGGCGTGTTAGTTCCGAGCACGACTACGATCTGCGAGCCCTGGTTGCGGCCATCGAACCAGCAGTGAGCGGCTGTCACCAAACGATTGGCAGACAGAAGTGAAGAGCCGCATACTGAGTAACGATCGGTAATGCCAACGAGACTGATTAACAATCCAGCCTGTACAAAGATAGAAAATATTATAGACCTCACCAAAACATCCTCTGAATTAATGAAACAACTTTATACTACAGTTATAAAGATACTTACAAAGTAAGGATGAGCATTATTAGCAGCAACACTACCGCCTACAATCCTGTTTTCAGCAGCATCGACCAAGAGATTATCCTCAGCTTCCTTTAGCTTCTCGTACAGAGGAATACCGACTTCCTCGTGGTACCCAGCACCAACATCAGCAAACGCCGCTGTCGTAGCCACAAGGACCAGACCAACCAACAGAAGAACACGCATTATAGCAATATTTTTCCCTAATTATGATTCACGACCTATTATTTATGGCCACTTATATATCACTTACTCGCTAAATCTGGTCTAATCAGTGGTATCTCGTACGCATTTTTCAACGGAAGGAGATTAGTAGGTATTATCAACAAGGGTAAAACGTGAATCTGTTTGATATCTAATCTAGATGTTTATACGTTTTCCCTTTTTCACAACTCATTTTAATAATAGTAATTTATGTGTATGAAGAAGATAATTCATGGTCGTTAAGACGAGGAGGTGGCGTAACCACATACAGCTTTTTGCAGTACCTGTATACGATATACTTTTTTTAAGAGAATCATAAAATGACTTGCACCCTGAATGAAGCAGTAACTACCTATGTGATTAATCACAAAGCGCAGGGTAGTTGACAGCCCTGACAGAATCCTGAAAAGCATAAATTAGCCTTTTAATATTTCCATTGCTGGGACTCAGGCCTTTTCTCTTGAAGAGAGACCGTAATTCACTATGCGAGCCCAGTACGAGTTAGTGAGTATCATTATCTACTGTACTTAATAGATTTTTATTTATCAGCACTACCCACGTGCTACGCTTCGTATTGGTTTCAGCATGTATGCCTTGATATTGATAAATGTTATCGAACCGTAATTGTTTTTTTAAAACCAAAAATACATTATTTATGATTTGTAAGCTAGTCTGAATGCATCATTTCCTGCAAAAAGGTTTTAATGCTTTTTTTCTCTATTCTTTGTACCACGAATCGAGAGTTTTCTTCTCCCTCAAAGAATATTTGGTCCCAGTGGGTGGTCCTTACACTTTTATGGTATAACGGAATGCTTTTAGAGAATAATCCACTGCCAAGTATGGGATGCCATTGAACGTACCTAAAGTCATAAAAAATAGTGGCCGGCCAGTCTCAACAGAGATTAGCCAAGTATGCAGATGAAATTATAGTGCCTAAATGCCCAATACCTATTTTACGCATGAGCTGCACTCTCTGTTCTTCTAATAGGCCAATGGGATGGTAATCCGACATGACCAGAGATAGAGCAGCAGGCACAAACCTGTTAATAATGCTACAGAGTAATTTTTAGCAGGTACCAATTACAGGCAGGTAAAAATATATGAATGCATCAAGTTTGTTTTTATAGGTAAAGAATGCATTTATACTGTTTCTGCTTAGGCCTTGGCTGAGGAACACAATAATTATCAGAAAGCCTTGGATTTTCTACCACAAAGAAAATTTGGGAAATTAAAAATTGTAGGTACTGGTGATGCTGGACGTGTCGGTATTTTAAGCTGGAACTTTAATAGTGCCGTAGAATTTTAACTCAGTAAAAACAACACCTATCACATGTGTTATGCGTTGCGTGTGTGTGTATGCGTTTATAAATGCCACTCGAGTTGGCGAGAACACCATTTTTGGTAGGTAAGCTTTTAATATTTAAACTAGTTGGAACTACTTTATGTCGACAATATTATCACACGATAATGACAGATGATAAACATACAAATTATCAGATAGAGTTGTTTGTTTGTTATTCCTAAATATACATTGATATAAGTACCAGTGGCGAAGAGTCCATATAACACGATTCCCATCGGCTTCCCTTGTGAAAATTTGTTCTACAGGTCAACGACCTTGTTAGTTCGTTCTATTGCTCATTTTACTTCCAATTTTTTAAATGCCTACAACTTTGAAATAAAAATGTCATAATCTTAAGCCGAAAAATACCGAGTTCCCTTTTCAAACATCCAAATCCCATACAATGCATCTATCTCTTACTTTCCCATAAACTAACACCTATTCTCTAAATCGTTCTGTCTCTTTTTAACTCGCAGAAAATTGTACCAAAATAAGCCGCTGCGCGCCGGGTTATTATGAGTAAAATAAATAATAATACGAGTAATGCACAGGTGTCCAGGTTCAAGACCATACCTACTCAGCGAAGTCTATGCACGTGCGAGCGAGACAGAAAAATTAATTCCTATTTGACTATAATGATTCAAAATAAGAATGAATTTAGCTGTTTATAATTCTTACTGGCGAATAATACATTTTATTTGGCAGGATTTTTTATACGATAAAATTGACATGGCGGCTAATTGTTTGGGTGGCGCGAATAATTCGATGTTTTGATATTGTTTTCTTGTCGTTTCTTATTTGTTTTTAATATTGTTGTGTGGTGAACCAGGTGAACTGTACATTTATTTTGTGTGTTGGATTGCGGTGGATTGCGGACATCATTTTGAAATGACATTCATTCATGTAGACTGCTGTAATTAACAGATTTTTGATGTGCAACGCAATGTTAAACCTATTTTTTTGCATCATGGAGTGCGCTGCATTAGGTGAGTTGACATTACGCTCCGGCTTCCCTTCAGATAATATCCACCCTTCGCCACTGATAAGTACCTATTATATGTATCCTTTGATCGCTGGTCACGCCATAATTGTGGCAGTCCTCTGTTTGAGGAGTGGCTGGAAAGACCTCACGTCATCCTCACCCTCTGCATGATGCAGATTCTCCCCGAACAGGAAGACACGGTGGGGCACACGTCAGAGGTGTGCCTAGCTTAGGAAGAGTACGGTCGTGTTCTCGTGGGGGCGATCGGTAGCAGCGATCTCTCGCGTCGAGCCTTGGTCCGAAGCAAGGATTAGTGGAGTCTCCGCGAAAAAAATATCCTGAGTACTATAACCTCTCAACAAATTAGACGCCAGCACCATTTCAGAGCGACAAAACTACCGTTCTAGTTTGTTTATGCTTCTAAGCTGTGTTTAGATTAGATTAAGCTATAGTAAAGAGCACTCGCGATACGACTATAATAATCAGTTCACCAGTTTTAAAGGATTAACTTAGATTTGACGAAACAAGGTATATAAACAAAATTATTTGCTAGGTTTTTCCATAAGCTATAATCACAATGCGTGCGTTTGTATTATTCAGTTTAACGTTGGTTGTTTCCGTGTCTTCCTTGGTGGAAGTACACACTAACTATCATGACAACATTGGAATTCCTGAAGCGGAGAGGATAAGGGTTCTTGAAGAGGAAATTTTTGCTAAAAACGATTTCGTACTAAATGATCCTTCAGAAAACAGGATTGTCGGTGGCGTATTAGCTCCTGCTAATGCACACCCTTACTTTGTAAGTATTGTTTTATTTATTTTTGAATTTTTTAATTACACATTACTAACCAATATTGTCTCTCTAGCAAAGGCTTTTTTTCCTTCCCATGATTCCTCGCTTCCGTGTTCGAATTCTTAAGGAAGACATCAAGGTCGTTCTGTCATCTCCTTCGTGGTCTGCCACGACCTCATGTCCCTGTGTTAAAGCACGAACCCTGTGTCTTACAGGCCCACAGCTCGATAGACATGCCGCAGACACATCCTGAACACTCCCTTTTAAATTGATCAGATTTTAGCGGCTTTTATATTGTTACCGACTTTAAAAAGGATTCTATTGTGGGCTGTGAGTATTTTTTAATATCTTAGGCACCTTCACAGTTTTTTTTTTGCACAGGGTGGCTTGTTAGTCGACTTGATTGGCGGTGGTCGAGGAGTATGCGGCTCTTCTCTTCTTTCACCAAACCGCCTGGTGACGGCAGCGCATTGTTGGTTCGATGGCGTCAGACAGGGGTGGCAAGTCCTCGTCATTCTGGGCTCTAACTTCTTGTACTCTGGTGGCGAACGCATCACTACCAGCCACGTCATCATGCACCCTCAATACTTCCCACAGCTCTTGACTAATGACGTTGCTATGATCTACTTGCCCAGGAACGCTAATGTCAATAATTGTGAGTTCGTTTTTAAAAAGTCCTTTAAAATTAGTTTAAGCTTCCCCTTTATCTCTTCATCATAATTATTTTGTTATTTATTTGATTTTATATGCTTTAATTAGATTTGTCTCACACAATATTCTTTTTTGTTTTACCAGTTCTAATGCGTGAGTTTGTATCCTAACATCCTTTGTTCCCGCTCCGGTAGATTCTTACCGTAGAAAGAAAATATATATTCTTCAAGCACGTATTCCATATTTTTACAGTTAGCGTCAAATCTATCAGGCTTCCAAATGGTTCTGAACTGTGGAACCAATTTGTTGGACACTCAGCTGTTGCTGCTGGGTTTGGCAAAACCAGCGACCGTAAGAACTTTTTACTGATTTCTTATTTTAACAATAATCTATATAGATAGGGTTACTGGTGACCGATACTCAAACAAGTGATTACAAACAACGTTTAATATGGGACCAAACCTCGCGAAAATAAATCTGTTGGTTAAAATATTTATGTTCGCCAAAAACGTTTAACTGATTTTTGGTGTTATTCGTCTTTACTCAAGTTGTTTTTTTACGATTTCAGATTTAGTCCTTTTAAAATTTCAAGAATACAAATTCTTACTTAAGCGCTTACTTATAATTAAATAGTGATGACGACATAAAATAAACAAAAAAAAAATGTGACATAATCTAATTTATAGTAATAATTTGACATATTATAATGTTTACATACAATATTATTAAACTTACTAGATTTGCAAAATTATTGAATTCCATAAATTACTACTTAGCCGTCTTCCTCTCTCCTAATGTTTGCTGTGCCCGACAGGGTCCATATTGATCTGTGATAACCTTAAACACCATCTATGTACACATATGGATTGCAATAAAATATTGAGTATAGAGTACTTTTACTCAAATAATTAATTTTAATTGATTTACTGGTAGTACAATTTCACTGCACACTCAGAATTCATATAGGCTATTGACTATTAGCCCTAAGGCCCGGTATCCACCAAAGCGGAGAGGAGAGGAGACGAGAGGAGATGTGTTTGAATAAACCAATCCGACTTCGTTATTTCCACATCTCTTCTCCGCTTAGCTCTGGTGGAAATGGCTCAAGCGGAGAGGAGAGGAGATGTCTCATTTTTCTATAGAATTTAGTGCAGCGAGCGAGCAAGCGACGCGGCAGAGCGGAGAAGTGTCTAGTCGGGCGGCCGGGCTGCGCACGTGCTCGCGCATCGTTCACCCCGCTGCCTTCTCCGCGCGCCTCGCATGCCGTCTTCTTTTCGTAGACAGAACTTGACTGTTTTCGATCTCTCACAGCTCACATCTCCGCTACACAGCTCACATCTCTCCGCAACGCATCTCTTCTCCGCTTTGGTGGAAATAACCTGCCAGCTTCGCGGCACATCTCCTCTCGTCTCCTCTCCTCTCCGCTTTGGTGGATACCGGGCCTTAGGCCTTTTACTATTTAATTGTCCACCTTTTGAAAGCCAGTTTAACTTTTGACTCGTTTCACCTTTTGATCGTCGTCATGTCTTCTTCGTCGTCGTTTCGTTTTGTTTTTAGAGGAGTTAGATTGTATTTTATTCTAAATCATACCATACTTACGTTACAGAACAACAGGCAGCTTCGACTGTGGTCAGCCACGTAAACCTGAATGTGATCAGCCACGCACAATGTAATGTCTTCACGCCTGGGTTTGTGACCTTCAGTACGATCTGCACCAGTGGCTTCGGAGGTGTCGGTATTTGTGGCGGAGACTCCGGTGGCCCTCTCGTTACTTATGACAACAATGGGGAACCTTTCTTGGTAAGTATAATATTATTATGCAGTTATCCATACTAATCCATATACTAATATTATAAATGCGAAAGTAACTCTGTCTGTCTATCTGTTACGCTTTCCCGCTTAAACCTCTCAATCGATTTTGATGAAAGGCACAGACAATCTTTAGACCCTGAAAAAGGACATAGGCTACCTTTTATTAAGAAAAAAAGACGCCGACGAAGTCACGGGTACCAGCTAGTATTTTATGAGTACATACAGAACAGGGTAAAATCATGTAAAGTTGAAAAGGGTGGATTCTCCGACCATGTGGGTGGGATGTATGTCTGATAGTTGATTTCATATCCTAGGAGGTCATGTTATGTTGGGACCTCGAATCACATATTGCACTATATTGGACAATAATCTAGCGTAGTTTTAAAATAACTCGGTGTCTCAAAATCTTGGTGTTAGAAATGATGGTTCTTTAAGGGCGCCCCTTAAAGAACCATCATTTCTAACACCAAGATTTTTCTAACACCAAGATGAGCTTGGACCTCTGAGGACGCCTACGCCTCACACTTTTCCTTGGGCTGGAATATAAAATTGTTTGCGATTATTCCAGTCGAAGCTGCTACAAAATGAATAGTGAACTGTATGACTTTGTGGATCTTTTGGGCTCTTGGATTGATGATCAATGGTATATAAAATTATGAATATTTTCAGATCGGTGTCAGCTCCTTCGCTGCCTACAACGCTTGCCAACGAGGTCATCCTTCAGCCTACGCCCGGGTCACCAGCTTCCACGATTTCATCACTCAACACTTGTAGATAATAATTAGTTACTTAAGAAATGTAAATATTGTTGTTATAATAAAATGATTAATGAAATATAAAACAAGAGCCTATTTTTGTGACGTTGGAGTTAAGTTTGTCTCCTGATTATTCCCGATGGATCCTTATTTTATAAACGTTATGAAATATGAATACAATCTAATAATATTATAAACAGAAAATAAATTTATTTCTAGCTGTAATAAATAAACTCAAATACTATTGGGCTAACGTTAAAAATTTTTTCACCAGCAGGATGTTACTTTATCACTGAGATAAGCATATATTTTCAAGCAGGCAAGCCAATAGCAAAAGTTCTTCCTCCTTGCGTCATATTACACAATGCTGAGGGTGGCATGGGCGCGGCCTCCTTGTTTTGGGAGAAGCTAGTATCCCATAAAATTTGATCTACTTTATACCATTCCTATAATGTCTATTTAATAGTCTTCAGGTCAGGTTAGTTACACCTAAATACTTTCACGCCTGGAAGTAAAAGGTTTATGAGTCAAAATTGGAATGAAGAATCAAATGTTAACTAATATGACCAAGTGAGATATCAACTGAAAGGGTGGATGTACTTTACAATAGAAATGTAAAAATCTGGGTCGGTTTTTTTTACATTATTCATTTACGTTTTGTCGAACTAAAAATCTCTTCGCGGTTGTCGTTTGAGTGTCTTCAAAAGATTCTGCAATACTTTGGCCACATTGCAAGGAACGACGGTCTAGCTCGAATGGCTCGTTGTGACCGGTCAAATAGATGGAAGAAAGCCTCGTGGACGCAACCCAATACGTTGGTCCGACCCAGATCCGCACTGCTCTAGACTTCACAGTATTGGGGTCCTTCACTCCGCCAGAGACAGGAATAGGTGGAGGAACATCATTAGAGAGAAAGTCGCGGGCTTGTGGATGGCGAGTAATAGGTAGCTCGCCGTCCAATAGTCTGGTAACTGTCCGGACCAAGCCTAGGCGTTGACGGCGTGCACAGTTCGCGCGCGTCTCAAGGAGTTGTCAGCAAACCGTAGGGACCCTGCAAAAGGGTCGAAGCAAACTGGCGCCAAAAGCGCGCGTATAAAAAGTAGGCTCTGGCCCCGCTATATATGGCAACGTAGGAATGGGGTAGGTTGTTTAGTCAGTAACAGACTGACACTGTTTCCCGCTCCGCCCAAGGGCGGAATTCGTAATTTACCAACCATAAAAAAAAATTGAGCGAAAGTGATGAAGCAGTCCAAAGAGGAGGAGGAGGTTACGTTTTATGTGGTCTATTTAGATGATCTCTGGTCTAGGTGTTGTGCTGAGACTCTAAAGAAAACTTTTAGTATGGTGACAAATGGTTATGGACAATTAACTTCAGCGATGCTTGCCTGTTTAGTCATCAATACTTACTGAATTATTAAATAACGATTTATCATGTCTTCGATCGATAAGATAATCAACGAGCAATTCCGATCGCATAAAATTCCTAAAAGTGCACATATGCCACCACCAATACTCGTATAATCATTCTTCATTTGCAAATCACACGAGTTGTTTTAGGGATCGTAGCTAAATATGAATAACGTAGCATTAGATGCGGTTAATGAGAGCAGTGCTCTAGAAACGGTGAAGGAAAGGAAGGCTCTGGCCCTGGTATGTATGGCGATGTAGGAATGGGGTAGGTTGTTTAGTCAGTAAGAGTCTAACACTTGTTTTCCGCTCCACCCAAGAGCGGGACTCGTCATTGGATGATTTTTACCTACCATAAAAAAAAACGGTGAAGGAAAAAATGCGTAATAATAAGGAAAACATTGAGATTTTTATGAAGGAATGCGGTGTACAATAAAGTATAAATAAATAAGGAAAACATTGTGAGGTACCTATCTGGTATGTCCTAGAACCAAAAATTCGAAGACATGTAACATCCATCAACGGCATCAACCCACACTGAGCCCGCTTGATGGATTACGGCCCATTTCCTCTCCTAGAGTCCTCTCAGCCTGTGTCCCAGCAGTAGGAACATTAAAAAGGCGATGACGATGATGAGAAAAAGCCTGAACCCCATACTAGGATAGGATTCCCTGTGTTGTGGGATCCAGTCTCTTTCAAATTCTGGTAAAAAAACCATCGAGCAGAAAGAAGAAGCTTCTCCTTTCCACATACTAATCAATGTGTAAGCGGCGCTATCATATTATTTATCAAAGGGATTTATTTACTTAATAAATTATAGTATAAATCTGGGGAAATACGGCTTACAAATAAGTGGTGAATTAGGTTATACGGAAAAGTGTATTAAAAAGAATAAAAAAAAAATTATAGGTAGGATTATTTTATATAAAACATTATAGTTCGTTTTTTAATGTTAGACTACGATTTGACAACTTAAAATGTCAAACTCCAGAAAATTGGGAACATATTTCTAGAGTGTGACATTCTGAGGTGTCAAATGGTAGTCTAGAATTACAAAACGAACATTAGTGATACAAGAAATATTTTTCAAATAATTTCCACGCCCGTCACTTCGTGAATCCAGTCGAGGTATCGTTGGACCCTGGTGAAGACTGAGGGTTGGTCGTCATTGCAGCCATCAGCGCTGACGAATGATGCCACGCCCACCTAAAACACCGTTTGGAAAAGTGTAATTGGAGTTTTGAATATGAATATTGATGATTTGTAGACTAAGAGAACACAAAATTAATCACTGCATAGAATAACATCAACAAAAAAAAAAAAATATTTTCATGAAAACATTAACAGTCAAAAATAATAGACAAAGTTTTGCTCACTTTTAGCTACTATTATTACTCTTTGTTTTTGTTATTTTTCACCGTGTGTTTTGTAACCGTTGTGCTGTGTCTGTCTCAAATATTATATTATTGTATTTCAGATAAAAAAAGAAGAGAAAAAATAATAATATTCTGTGCTTTTAGCACTTTATATGCCATTATAAAACCCAGTATATCATGAAATACAACCAAAAGAAGGTAATCCACCCTCTGAAAGACTAGGTCCCAATCAAACTCAGTTTGTACCTAACTAATTTTGTTTTGTTTTGATAAAAACACACAGATATGAACCAACTCGTATCAACTTGGAAAAAAGTACCTATAAAACAGAAGTATCTAATAATGATAGTGCTTCATTGTTTGATCATCCTCCTACTTAACTAAAAAGTAGGTAGTCTGGTCACATACATTAGTAACCCGGTCGTTATAGTGTAAAAGATTGTACGAAAGAGCAACCATAATAGTACATTTTGATACAAGTGCAGGAAGTTTGTCATTGCAAGCGAGGCGCAATTCGCACGAGCCGTAGGCGAGTGTGTTATGGAGGGCTGCAATGACAAATCTGCACGTGTGTCAAACGACGTTTTTCAATACACTTACGACTTGTGAAATAAAGAAAGAAAGAAAAAAAAAATAGTCGTATCTCAAACATACAGTAGAAATTTAAGAAATACACTTCTCATCAAAAAAATCGAAACACCTTGCAAGTTTACGTTTTGTCAGGATTATCAGAAAAATGTGTACATTTAGGAATAAATGTTAAATGTCGTTTAATAGTGAGTAATATGAGCTTATCAAATCTTAATGTTAATGTTCTAAATTTAAATGAATTTTTCATAGGTTTCGTATTTTGTTAAATGAGTCATTTTTATTCCGTATGGAGTATAAAGGAAATGGATAAAACAACACACGTAAATGAAAAAAAAAGCTAAAAAACGTTTATTTAATAACTTGTATTCCCTCCCCGAGCTCTAATTACTGCTTCCATACGGTTCTTCATCGATCGGATGAGAGTCACGATCACATGCTGTGGTATATTGTCCCATTCCTCTTGGATTGCATCTTGCAGCTGGCTAAGTGTTTCTGGGGCAGGATCTCTTGCTCGAATTCGTCTCTTTAATTCATCCCATAGATGTTCAATGGGATTCATGTCCGGGCTTCTTGCTGGCCATTCCATAATAGAGATATCGACTTCGTTAAGATAATCTCGTACGACGCCCGCGGTGTGAGCCCTAGCATTGTCGTGCATGAATATGAAGCCGTTGCCAATAAAATGTGCATAGGGCATCACATGAGGCTCGAGACACTCTTCGACGTACCGATGACAGTTTAGTGCAGGCAGACGTGGCCCAGACACGAAAGCAAGCTCTGTCTTACCGTCGGCGCTGATTCCTCCCCAAACCGTCCACGAACCGCCACCATAGCTGACCTTTTCTTCAATGCAGCATTGTGCATAGCGTTCTCCGTCTCTTCTGTAGACCTTGTTCCTTCCGTCGTTACCATACAGCATAATTTTACACTCATCAGAAAAGAGAACTTTGCTCCACTGTAGGTATGACCAATTTAGGTGCTCACGTGCAAAGTTAAGGCGCGCTCTTCGATGGTCTGCAGTTAATTTCGGCCCATTTGCTGGCTTATGCGGTACCAGTCCACGATCCTTCAACCTTCTTCTAATTGTAGAGTCACTTACAGCCACCCTTCGTACAACACGAAGCCGCTGCTGCAGTTGAAAAGCGTTAAGGCGTCGATTTCTTAAAGAAGTTGTTACAATAAATCGATCATCTCGCTCAGAAGTGACCCGATTCCTGCCAGATCCTGAACGGCGCGTGAACAAACCAGTCTCCCGATAACGTTTATAGACTCTATGAACAGATGACAGGCTTAGATGCAGTCTTGCAGCCACAACACGCTGACTAAGGCCAGAATCCAGCAATGCCACAACTTGGGCGGCTTCTGTGGGCGAAGTATCCATACGTTTTAGAAAAAAAACCTTTTTTCAGACGTCCCAAAGTCACAGTATTGAAATAAAAAACAAAAAGTTTAAGGATAGGCGCCAATTTTTAGTTTTTAAACGCTAAATGTACTCCAACCCTAAACACACATTTGTCTCAAAACAGTGATTCATTTCGTTTATAAGATAAACAAATGAAATTCTAATTTTGAATTTAGAATTTTCGCTTATTACTGTAATGGCCAAACTGCCAGCTATAATATATGTATTTTTTTTCATCGTATGAATTCTTTTTTGTGTTAAATTCGGACAGAAACAATGAAAACGGAAGTGTTTCGATTTTTTTGATGAGAAGTGTATATAAGTATAGCATTCAAATCTGCTCTGGTCAATTTCTAATTTCGTGGGGTCGTCCAGCGACTCTGGGGGACGCCTCGCGCCTGATTCGATAAACTAAGTAAAACAAAATAATCACCCGTGACCGTGACGATAAGGAAGGAATAAAAAAGCCCTTGTTGTGATAAACTCAAAAAAGCACTTGGGTGATATACATGCTATATTGAACCTAATAAGAGTGCGATAAGAGGCAGTTTTCAAGTAAGTGTATTGAAAAAGGATTAGGCAATTAGGGCCAATTGCTTATTGCCAATCTAAAGTTACCGAACCGGCTTTGGGATCTATCTATTCCTTATTTAAATCTCCCGCCATTCGATCACGCATCGCAGCGCCATCTGACAGTTAAAGAAATAAGCAACAGTTTGAACTCAAAAACGGGCCGGTCTGCAAAAACCCGCGCGCGTGGTTGTGAAAATCTGAAATTATCGTGAAATACAGCAGCTAGCAGCTCCAGTGTGGTGATCATCCTTCTCCCAGCATTCTGTGAGTACCTCACCTTCAATTTTCTACTATCCTTTAGCCTGTTCTTAGTAGGAACCTTTCGTGAAATTGTTGCATGACATTAGTTTTATCTAAAAATTGGGCATCGCACAAAGCTATATTAGTTGATTACCTACAATTTTGTACGGAGGACTTAGCTAAAAATCCTTAATATATTTTCTGAGAGACCCAGTTGTTTAGAAAGTTTATCAGTTCTAGAATTGTGTGGAAGCAAACTACTTTGAATATACTTACCAAAATATCCTCTTCAGTCAAATTGTAAAATATCGTCAAAGGACCACCGTTATCACCCTGAAAAATATAAAATTCGTTAACTATCCATGAGTAGGCCACATTTCAGGAGCATAAAAACATGCCTCGTATTACAATCTTGAAGTTTAACCGTAAAATTAACTAAATTAACGTATAAAAAATAAATTAATTTCCAAACTCAACTCAGTAATCAAACGAAAATTATGCAATAAAATATTTAAAAAAAAAACTAGTTGCATCCATTACTTGCATTTATGAGGGCTTTGCTGCCGCGGCAACGCCCTCGTAAATAGTAATAATACATTGTTTTAAGGAAACATGCTCCGAGATAAATGTATTATGTGCTATTCCAGGAGTACCTTATGTAGATAAAAATATAGTAGGTATATGGATAATCTACCCACATCTTCATTCACATTCATCGAAACCCGTTCATACACATAGATACCATCACATATACGCAGTTGCTAGGATACCTAAGATGTTTACCTAGTTTCACGATTTTTGGCGTTCATTGCTGCGATTCGATACGCGTATCGAGATGTTTCAGAATTGTTGAAAAATACAATGTCAAAAACATAGCTTTGTTTAGCTTAGCTATAGCTCATTTACCCTACACTCATTGACCTACTCATTACGTATTTCGATATCGTTAAATATTGAGCGTATCTTCAGCCCAATCCATGTTACGGTCGTTTCGTTAACGTCGAACGCTTTAAGTTAGCTTCGCCCCCAATTAATTAATTCTGACCTCATCTCAACTCTCAGTCACGTGGTCAACTGGTTATCGTAACCTGGTCAGGAAGGCAGGCATCTTTACGAATGCTCTTACGAGTACCTTGCAAGTGCCAGCGGCTCCGTGGAAGGCGCACATGGCACTCGGAGGGAGCTGGTCGAAGTAGTACACGTTGCACATGGTGTCCGTTACCACCGTCATCAGCTTCTGGCGAAGTGTGGGTGATATGAACGTCACTCCTGGAGAAACAAGTTCATTTTAACATTGATCCACCCTTAACTATGTTGTTGGGGCCATTGCTAATGTGAAAATGAATACCAGGCCCTGGAACGAAGGCAAGGAAGGAACGAAGTCGGTTTTTAGTCATTAAAACTCTGACACCATCTCCCGCTCAGCCTAAGGACGGGAGATGTCATTGAATGATTTTTGCCCAGCAGAGCTAAAAACCTACTAAATTGTAAAATATAGTGTAGGTAGATCTTTTTTTGCGTAAACTTTGAAGTTTCGTTTCAGCTCGAAGGGCCAACAAATCTGAGTATGATTTTAATTTTGAACTCGTATCGAGTACTCCACGCGTTCCCGAGACATCTTCGGTTCTTGACAGACAGACCACAAAGTGATCTTATAAGGGTTCCGTATTTTCCTTTTGTAGTACCAAAACCTAAAAAATGGTTACCCCTGGGCCAGGCAGGACATTCCCTCTTCGGAGAGGAAGCCTTGAGTTCCTGCAGCTAGCAAATGTAGCTTAATTATATTGCCATAATTGCCGTGCTGTACCTATTAGTGATATAAGCGAAATTGAAAAATATAACTATTTAATTGCGTAATTATGGTAATGCCAAACTGCGCCGAAATCGTATAGGCTAGACCATCATTCATTGCCTTTTGACCGACATAATTATATAAGAAAATTCTTCATCATCATCATCAGCCGTTTTTAATGACCCACTGCTGGGACACAGCCCTCCTCTCTAGGAGAAGGAATGGACCATTCCACCATTCCCTGTGCGGATTGGTGGATATCACATGTCTTCGAATTTTTGATTCTAGGCCATGCCGGTTTCCTCACGATGTTTTCGTTCACCGTTTTGAGATCAGTGGTGATGAAATCAGTTTTAACGCTGTTTTAGGTACTGTCGTGTTTGCACAGTAAAAAGCTTTCAGGTAAAGTTAAGTATAATGCTACAAACCTTCAGAAGCAATGCCCCACCCGGACACGGTGCCGCCCATCCCCGCGAAGTTGAACGCAGATATGTTCCGGTATGGCAGTTGAATCGTTCTGATCGTGTCTGGAAAAGTGAGTTTTTTAATTATTACTTTTACAGTACGGTCGTTTTTTTTCTCTGGCTGGAGCAGGAAATAGGGTCAGACTTTTACTGACTTAAAAGCCCACCCCATTCTTTACAGTTTGGTGGTTAAATAAACCGTATTTTTTGCAGGGATGGAATAAATGCAATTTGCAGTTGTTATTGCTGTTAAAAACTGTTACAGGCCTTTATTTTTGAACGAGTTTTCAAGCCTATTCCTTCTCTGTACTTACTTACCTTCTTTAGCAACAGGGAGTTCTTACATACCTGTAATTTGTACGGCATTGGCTAACTTGATCAACGCGATGTCATTCGTGAAGGTGGTCGGTTCATACTCTGGGTGGATGACCAGCTCATTCACGTTCACCACGCGACGGCCGTTCTCGTAGCGGTCGTACAGGGAATGAGCGCCGAGAATTGCCTGGAAATAGCAGTAAGAATAAAATAGTTTAAGTACATGGTTTGGCAAATTATAGGTACGCAAAAAACTTTCCTCGTTTATAGATTTTTTCTATTAGTCAAAACCGCATTAAAGTCTGTGGTTCGGTTTAGAAGTTAACAGCCGGAACACGGCTTTGTTTTATAGTTCCCAACTTTCCCACAACTCCATTTAGTCTCTAGAGTCCCAATCCTACCTAAATCACCTTTTAAAGTATGACTATTAATCATTACTTAAATAACTTTTTTTTTATATTGAATATTGTCCTAGTTTTATTAAAATAAATTGGGCTTGGCAACCCTAATTCTAATTCCAAACAAAACAAAAAAAAACTAAGCAGAGCTTATACCTACATATTATTAGATACATGACACCAAGACAAAGTACATACAACAAATGACCATGCTCATCATACAAAAATTTGTTTTAGGTGGAAATCGAAACCACGACCTCGAACCACGAACTAACAGGACAGTCAAATATCATAGGTAATTTATCAAATATTATATCTTGTCTATGAAATTGACCGTTTTAAACGGTTTACTTTGAACTGCAGTGATATCTTATTGATTTAAAATGACGCAATTCAACTTAAATCAATTAAATTAACTTTACATAAAAGGGCTATATCAAGGGTACGTTGTTCTACGCGATATTACAAAAAAATACAAAACCCAAAGAAACCAATAAATAATAATTACGAAAAAGAATAACGTACCATTACCATTATATTGTGACAAAGATCCTTAATATTTTAAAAAAGTTTATTTAATTCCAAGTCGATCGAAAAGTAATCACAGGCTGTACCTACATTTACTTCTAGTAACCTTATCTAATACTGTAGTGTTGGCGACTCGACTATTATGTTAAACATTTAGCACTACATTATTTTATTACCTGCACATGGTTGACTTCCTCTCCGTCGTGGAAGAGGCAGTGCGCCGCAGTGACCACCCACTCCTGGCTGAGGAGTGACCCGCCGCAGAAACCCAGCTCTCCTGTTGTGCCCACGCGAGAGTATAGGGCCACCTGAATGTTAGGTTTTTAATAAGAAGTAGGTACTGCATTTATTGCTGTGGTATCTATTGTATTTCGGGCTGGTATCCGCAACTCCACGACTAAGGCGCGTATTGTGCGTACGGCCCACCCGTACATTCGGTCCACCCCAGCTCCTCCTATGGTATCTATTGGAAACATCAAGAACAGTCATGCAACCACCGTACTTATTTTTCTATGGCACACTGTTTCCGTTCGAAATTTAGCTAGCCCTGGGTAATTTTACAGCTTTTTTTTGTACCTATCTCGTGATCCCTGAATATATTCTAGTTGCCTACAATGTTTAAGACTTGTAAGTAAAGATAAGAAATCAATTTTTATAGATGGTAAGTCACTACCATCTTTAGAAGTGATTAAAAATCTTTAAGAAGTGATTCCCATAGGTAGTCTAGTAGGGTGATTTTGGCCCTAGGGTATAACTTTGGACATGAGAAACAGTTTTCTGTTTCTATTGGTTAATGAGTTCGGTTCAAAGTTAGCCCCAGGACTAAAGCAACCCCACTTCACGATACATGATTACCATTTCTTTTTGATTTTCATATTTTGTTTGATTTGCTGTAATACCCGCCGCGCGCCGTATAGGCAAATAAAACACACAAAAAAATCGATCAAACTGAGTGCGTTTGATCGAATTTTCAGCGAGACGAACAGCAATTGGAGCAGTGGTGGCAGAGTGGTAACGGCCCCGACTTACGAGTTGTAGGTCGCGGGTTCGAACCCAGCCAGGCGCATTACTTTGTGTAATTTATTTCATCACCACTGCTCTCAAAACGGTAAAGGAAAACATCGCGAGGAAACCGGCATGTCCTAGAACCAAAAATTCGAAGACATGTAACATCCACCAATCCGCACTGAGCCCGCGTGGTGGATTATGGCCCATTCCCTCTCCTAGAGAGGAGGCCTGTGTCCCAGCAGTGGGAACATTGAAAGGCTGATGATGATGATGATGATGATGAACAGCAATTAAATAAATTGCAATAATACGTACCTACTCGTATAATATTGATAGATATAGATGTTCCGGTTATATGAAATTGGCTTTTCAAGCTAGTTAAATTGCTAATAAACTGCTAGTACCTAAGCTTGTCGCTCTAGTGCCGAATGTACCTACACAAACATCATCCTCGCAAAGAGCAATTAAAGGTAGGATATTATGAGTTTAGTCTGTAAGTTTGACACTCTCCCTCTCGATCCACCTAAAGCGTATGAAGTAGTTTGATGACTTCCCACGTAAACAAAAAACTACATACTACATAGGTACTTGCTTACATTCCTTGGTTCCAAAACTAATCTCATGTAGGCAATCCGGGCTTAGTAAATGAAACATAGCTACAACTATGTGATTACCAAGTGAAAAGTTATATTATCTTTTTTCTCATTAGCACTACTTATGAAGTTCGTAGGTTTTAGGTTTTTTTTTTATGGTGGGCAAAAATCGTACAAATAACGAATCGCGCTCTTGGGCGAAGCGGGAAACAGTGTCAGGACTAGACTGGTAACTAAATACCACAGCCCGTAACTTTGCCTTCCGCACAAAAGTCAGGCATTCCTTTCAGGGAGAGACCCTGGGCCCCATTTGGCATCGACCCTTTTTGCAGAGTCCCTACTGTTTTGCTGACAACTCCTTGTAGGTTTTACGTTGAAGTTATATCTTACCTGAAATGGTCTACTATTCGGTTCCGTCCTCTCGCCTCCCACAATCCTAGATGAATGCTTAGAACAGCTCTCTCCTTCGCAATCGTTACCACTTGCACCCAGCACTAACAAAGGCCACAGGTATAGAAGACGAGCTAACATTTTACTTATGATTTACTAAACACTTGTACAATGTAGCTCGAGAGAATCAACGTGAGAAAGTACTGGATTATCTCTAAGGATTTTTGAGTGTTGATATCAATATCTTGATGTGATAAGAGTAGCTCGATAACAGGAAATAGTTTTGACCTATTCTCACCTTATGAAGCCACTGTGATGATTCTTGCATTGTGCATTATTTAGATTTAGGATTCCAAATGAACAGAAAGAAAATTTTATTTTTTCCAGTGGTTGAGCGATTGACTGGTACGCTTCGTGACGAGGGTTCGATTCTCGCACGGAACCAATATTTGTATGGCCTAAAGATAGTTAGTACCGAGTCTGGGCTCCTTGTGTATGCATCCACAACACAGGAGTGTGGAGAAATATAATATACTAGCTTCTGCCCGCGACTTCGTCCGCGGAAAATTTCTTGTAGAGATAGCTCGGTTAACATCCATGTTATATAAATAATTTATAGCCTATGTCACTCAGGAGTAAAGCAGCTTTCTATTGTTGCTAAAATTTTTCCAATCGAACCATTACTTCCAGAGATTACCTCCTACAAACAAAAAAACAAAAAAATAAAAAAACAAACTTTACCTCTTTATTATATTAGTGTAGATAATTTATTTGATTGCACTATGACACGGGCCTCCAATTTATCAGTGGTATAGAAGAAATAATGAAAACACAGAAATATTTGAAAACATCATTTATTTTATATTCTCATCAATAAAGAAAGTTCTTTAAAATAAAATAAGTATAAACATAGGTTTACGAAACATGCAGTGATCAATGTGGCAGCAGTCCGGCGACAAAGGGTCCTTAGCGCCTCGCGAACTCCACCACACCCGCCAAATATACAATAACCATAACACGAATAGAACTAAAAATGTGTGTACGTAATATTATGAAATGTGAATTTTAGTTATATAATTATTTATTACTTATAAAAATTAACAATTTGTGAAATTGGCAGTAAAAATAATCATTACAAAATTAATGTTGATATTAGAAATACGTCATTTCGTAGAAGCACTTATGAGGCGATCAAGCATACTTACAAGTTGTATTACTATGCCGCCGCTCGCCGCGGCCGCACGCTACAGCGCCGCCCTATCGTCTACTCGCCCGCAACTAACACGAGAATCTAAGGAATCTGATAATTACTATTTTAAACGCGGCATTTGTAAGCGGATAGCGGCGACCGGCAGCCGGAGAGAAGACACTTTATAATGAAAATTAAATCTAATACAATTTATGTACGTAGCTTACGTTATAATTTATCTCGCATTGCTCCGACGTAGCAAAGCTGTCGATATAATTAGTAAAACGTCAATCCACTAGGAAATCGTCTATTGAATGTAAATGCGGTTACAATCCTCTGTGTCGTCTTAGCTAAGTTAAATATTATCAAATGCGATAGTCAAATTCCGTCGATTGGTAGTACACATTGGTCATTAATAGTTTAAAACTTTTTTTTTTATTATTTCAATTTGAATCATTAGTAAATTGCACGACATACATTTCTAGTTCAACTGAATTTACATTACACTAGCTCCATTTTTTTAAATATAAATAATTAAAATATATATATTCTCAATCTGAATTTAAACACTAAAATCATCTATGTATAAATAGCGACGCATTTAGAATTTTATAATAATAATATGTATTTCATTTAATCATAATCGTTTCATATCATAACAATTACACTTTCGAGGGGTGGGATCGTACATACCTGGATAAAATCTACTATAATATCTTCAATCTTCGATACGAATATCGAACAATAAATACGGTTTACGAGGGCGAACGATCGAACACTCAGATACCGAACAGTCTCAAATAACGTTTCGTACGCAACAAAAAAATAATATTAATAATAATAACATTGAACCGTTGACGGTCGATAGTGCCGCGAGTCGACAATTTCTTCATTAGCAAAGCTTACAGCTGCAAGCGTCGTGAGAAATGCGCGGCGCCGTCGGAACCGCGTGCCTGGCGTGCGGGCACTGCACGCGGCGCGAGGAGCCGCGCACGAGACTTGCACCCGCTCCACACGCTCTTAACTCATTAGCTGCGAAAACATTACAACTCATTACTTACACATCTAACAACTCATTACAAAAAAAAAAAGAAAGCATAAAACTTCGCAAGCAAAAGTTCTCTATAGTCTGTTCACGTCAGGAAAATAGTGACTGATTACAGTCACGAATACGCCTTTACTTTGCAGTACTATTAAGTACTCTAAAGTAAAGGTGTATTCATTCAAAGTGTTAACATTAGAGTTAGTACATCGGTACTCTAAAGTTAAACAAATTGACTACTCACACGAAGATATAGCTGAAAGGACTAAACTAATTTAATTTTTAATTGATCAAGGTGTGTGATTAATCGAGTGACAATGATGAGTCACTATTTCCATAACGCGAATGAACTATAGATTAGGAAGCGATAAAGGGCCGTAAAGGCGCCAGGGTTAGTCAATGATGTATGTAAATTTAAATGTTGATGTGTCGAAATCATATACATACTATGACGATTGCTCATTGCCGACCAAAAGTTTTCAATAAGACTTATGTTTAATGGACGCAGGTGTTAAGACTGAGTATGACGAACGAGAGTTAATACGACATGGAATGATGAGCTTAATAATAAGCTTAAACTGAAGACATGAATGATAATAGGGGTACCTAATAAGAAGAAGAAGAGTTAAGGTCTTCCTTGTTCCTTTGATAAAAAGAGACAGGCACTGTATTATTAGTAACAACTAAAGACGATGACCAATATTAATAGTACGAAAACACTTAATGAAATCGTCGATGAAAACAATAAAAGGACTCCATAAGAATGGACTGGAATATGTATTAAAGTGGAACATTTACCCTCGAGACGAGATTGTGGAAACCCCAGAACCCATCTGATACAGAAATACCCACATGCCGCTTACTAGCAGTTCTTTATGGTGAACAAAGGAAGCAGATGAGAGTAACTGGCGCCTCCTCGAGCGCCAAAGAGCGAAGCCTAATTAAGAAAAATAAAACGATGTCTTTAGAGTCTATGGATTTGATTCAGCCAACAGGCTTATGGAAAGAAGATGATGTGAGAGGTATATGCATTCTTTGCAGACTTCAGTCCTTTCAGTTGGAAAAATTGCAGGCAATTTTCGATATCTAGATCTTCATATTCTCCTGGTCCCTTGACAGGTCCTGTAATAAGCCCTGATACCCTGACGCCCTGCAAGGAAGAAAACTGGGCCAGAAGATAGATAGCTTTATCAAGTGTCGCAGTACGCCTTTTTTAATTCATTGACGTCACTTCAGATATTGTGGATATCGGTATCTAATAGCAAACAATGAAACGATTTAATAAAACCATAATTTTCAGAAAAATAAAAAGCAATCGCTCTTGCTTCGCTCAACTCGGGAGTAGTTTCTTTTTTTTTTCAATGATTATCCACTAAAAAAAGGAGTCATTTCTTAGGTAGTTCTCTCTCCTTTTGCTGTTATTTCAAATTAATAATGACTTTTCGAAACATTTTTTTTTTGTAGCGTTCTCTATTTCTGCCTAGTCCTAGATGTATGAGAAAGGTATGAGTTAATACCATGTGCCTTTTTTATTGCAATTTGATGCCGATATCCTTTATCGAAGTTCCACCAACGAATAAAAAAAGGCCATAGAAGCATCTTAGGTAGCTCCAAAAGTCCAGAAAGCCCCGTATCGCCTATAGTCAGTGGTACACACATGGCATGCAGTGCAGAGTGGGGTGTCCTAGGGAGCGTATAGCTGAGAGAGGAGGGTGACTGACTTTTTCTTGAGCGTGAAGAAGGAGCGGCGCTTGGGCTCGTTGTTGGCGGGCGCGGGCAGAGTGTGCGAGCGCTGCGCCGGCGCCGCCGCGCGCACCCGCAGCCCCTCCAGCCACCACGACATCTCCGCCTCGTCGTGCGCCTGCAGGAGGAACTCGGCGCCGCTGCTCAGTCTGCCAACACCAACATACACCACGTTACTACGTACTTTTTTTTGTACCATAGCTGTATTACACCTCATTTATTTTACCATTACGCTGAAATGTTAATTGCACGTTATAAAACCATAAGATCTCCTTATTATTGTCAGTGATTACAACCTAGTTAAAATTTAATTTTGCTGGCATCAAAAAGGTTAAACGGCGCTCCGGTGCGCTAATCAACTTCAGATTACATCTTAGAAGCCTTCACGTCTTTGTAAATATAGGCAAGTCAAGTGTGATCGTGATGCCATCAAGCCGATTTCGGCTACAGCATTCCTTAGCTTTTCATGGTGGCTCAGATATGCTGCTTTGTCATGTGCCCTCGTGTGACTTACATATCCAACCTTGGTCGAAAAACTCCGAGCCCAGCGCGGACATGTCAGAACACAGTTATAAATTATAGCTGCTTACTATACACAATTGGTAATTAGTCGTACCTGAGACGGAAGACGTGCTTCTTCTTAGTGTAGTTGGCGGCCACCTCGACGACGGCGCCGTTGAGGTCGAGCGGCGACTCGCCGCGCCAATACGCCTCCGGTGAGGCCTTGTACGCCTTCTGGTCTTTGTAGAACGCCATGCGACCATCCTTGGCCACTACGTACACCTTGTCCCACGATCTGGAAATATTTCATAGTTGTTTTAATAAAATTAGGAACATGTTGTTACATAGACCTACAACTAACTTTTAAAATTACAATTCTCAGTCTCATAACTTGAAAACCTTTCTTTTTTTTTGTAGCTTTTTGTTGACAGTAATATTGATAATTGTTTTTTTATTGCTTGTGTTATTTGACAAGCAAAATTAATCAATTTTCAAACAAAAAAAATCCAATTTTTTTTTTGGTTATTTTGTGAGTGTATAACATAGGTATTTGTTTATTAGAATATTATTGGATCAACTTTTTTTTTTTTAAATTACCTATCTTATTTTCTGAACTAACATCGCAGAATAATAAATCAGGGCGATTGAAATATTTTTTATAGTTTTGTTTCTCACCTGTTGGAAGCTCGTTTGGCGGCGGACTCCCACTCATGTTTGCGCACCAAGGTTCCCTCTACGCCCTCGTCCTCGCTCGCGGGACTAGCGCCCTCTGTACACAACAATACATTTCGTACACACGTCCTCACACTAAATATCAGACTCGCATCATCAGATTAGCTCACTTTCGAAACCGAGATATTCCTGAACAAAATTAAACTACAAAAAAAAAACTGGTATTAAAGTATCAGGAACACCTCAATTTATTAAGCTGACTAGTTCAGATAACACACAACTTAAATCTAACATCTAATATATTGCTCCTATTACATTATTTTTGTTGTAAAGGTGATAGGTTCGATACGCTGGCGTCATGTCTGACAGTAACAATTTGGAATAAAAGCCACGCATATAAAGTTGCTTTATTGGCTAGAGTAGATAGTATAACATGCGCGTAACAATCACAGCAGCACAAACAAAGCTCATCGCGCAAACACATCAAAAGGCGTAAACAATGGGTCGACGGTCGTGGATGGACAGTTTGGGACTTATCATCACTAAAGCTAAATATATATATTTTTTAAGTTTACCCTCCATTGAAAAAATAATCTTTAGGAGGATATCTACAAACGGCGGGATTGTTCCAAAGAGTTACTACGGTCCTGGAATGCAAAAGGCTTCTGAAGGAATGCAGGCAGACTCTGGTCAGTAAGTCTGACATGCTTTTCTATCCACTCAAGGCTGGAGAAACTATTTGATGATTTCTCAATACAAAAATGTAGGATATCTACAATCTACATTAATAAAAATACATAGTGCTACATTGCCGAAATTCTAACGTGGATAATTACTAGTGTCTTTCCTATAGCGGAAGAGGAGTTTACCATGCAATGGAATACAAAAAATCTGGTAATATTGGCGGGTTACAGTTTTTCTTCCATTTCCAGTTTATAATCTGAAATAGAGAGTATTGTTTTATAACTCCCTCGTAACACTGTATACAACTATAGCATCTGCCATTGGTTTCACGCGCGTGGAATCAGACCTCTCTTTTTAAAGCCTATGAATTAACCTAGGATATAAGCTACCCTGGTACCAAATTTCATCCCAAACCGTTCAGCTGTTTAACTGTAACGGAGTACGAAACATACACACACATACACAAACTTTTGCCTTTGTAATATTGGTGTGAAAGCCTATTTAATAACTAATATTCCCCATCCAGGTAAGTTCCATCCATCCATCACCGTCCCCTACCACGGATACCTTCATCGTCGCTATGGTGCGTTCCAGCCAGCAGTTTCTTCGCCGTTTTCCATCGGAAACTCCTGAACGGCGACTTGCTTCGAGACCGCGACTTCACCTTACCGGAACTAGACGGCGTGGCTGGTGTGGAACTTGTTCCCGGTGCTGTACGTGCGAATGGGAGTAGGCAGGGTACCAAGGGAACGTGCGACGTTACGTACGAAGGTCGTGCCAAGGAGTTTAGGTAGGTTTTTTGTTGTATCAAAGGACAGGCCGCGTGTATCGGTGGTCGGGACGAGGGGAGAAAAAACAAAAAAAAAAACAAAAATAATTCAAAGCAACATAAAACGAAATTGCGTCGCAGCAAAAACAAAAGCGTTTTCATGCGAAAATTGAAAACTTTTTTTTAAACTAAAAACCTGACACTTAAAAGTAAGAGGTAAATAACAAAAACACAGATGTTATCATGCAGTTTAGGTACACATACACTGTACATGTTAGGGTACCATATCGCCAATACTTGACAGTGGGTTAAGAGTTTCATTTACATTCATTAGTCGTGATTCAAATTTGAAGTTGTATCCATTTGAACTTAGGAAGCTGGTTTATTAATAAGACTAATCAATTTTCTTGATTTTAGTCAAGTGATCGTTGCTGGGAGCGAAAGCTAACAACGATATTTTTAATATGTATAGCTTTTTTATCTATTGTAACATTCTTAAGTTATAAACCGATTTTGATTTGTGAGTTTGGTCTTAACGGAGACCAACCAAGAACTTGACGAATTGTTTTGCCTAGCACAAATGCGCGTAGACACTGTTCAGCTCTCGTGACTAAAATTCCAAATCTTTAAAAGTCGGTGTTCTCTAATCCCATTCAAATTTGAACCACAGTACGTACACAATAAGTTCTACATTACCACTACAATACTCACTGGACAGGCGTGCGGGTTTGGCGGGCGTCTGTTTCGAGGTTGAGGGTCGGGGCGGGGAGTCGGTCTCGGTGACGGCTGGCGGGGTGGTCACAGGGGCGGGGGACGCGGGGGCAGGGGGCTCCGCCAACTCTGCATGCGCACATTACATCTACGTGCTAGTTACGTCTACACTACGTGCTTACATGCTTACGTATTACTGCTACATGCTACAACTGTATACACCGTTTTCTCATTTTATTGAATACCTACTTTTGCTATTTGATTATTACAAATAGTAATAACTCCAGGTGAGATAAATTACGACTAGAGAAACTTGAAAACATCTTAATAAAATATTTGTATTTTATTGTATTTCGCGCTAATTGAAATTGCAATAAATGAAACGAACAAGTGTATACAGCTGTAAATATATAGAAACATACATGCTACATTTACGAGTTACCTATTATTTCACTACAGCTTTCCAAGTTATTTCATACTAATTAATAGACTTAGGATAGTCGACATTCCAGTTAACAGACAACCCTACCTAGTTTCCCTGCATTTTCAATTTATTTTGTATTATTTTTTTCATGATGAAATAAAGCATGTTAAAACCCTTTTTTAAGCAATCAATGATAAACCACAACCCCGTGTTTAGTGATTAGAAGTGATGACAAGAAATTGTGCTCATTATTAAAATAATTTAACATATAATACTTACTTGGTATATTTTATAATATAAATATATAAAGCTATAGACAAAGCTGATGCATAACATAGGCAGCAAAGAACAGTGAAGCATAAGTACACAGTGTGATACCTACCTTGTTTGGAGGCAGATCCATTTGTACAAGAATACAGAAAGCATCGAACACGACTTAGAGATATAAAAGTAATAATAAAATTGCTGGAAAGGAGTTTTCTGGCTAGCTTCCCCACTAGATAGTGTTTAGTGACTCGTTGAGCTAACATGGCGCAATTCGACCAAGTTTTGAAATAGCTTTATCTCACGCTGAAATAAGACAGCTCTATACTTTTAATCTTGGACGTGTTCATGTTACCCTAACAAGTCACAGTCACTGTTCAATAGCCGAAATATGTATTTTTAATTTTGTATTTTATATGAAACACACTCGTATATGCACGAAAGGATATCGAACCGATTTTAAAAAATATATTGTTTCATATACGAGTGTATATCGATATGAGTTAAGATACAATCACCAAACTAGCAGGGATTCTATAAGAAATGACAACTCCTCATTAAAATGAAACAGAGATAGTTCAGACATGAGAGACAGAGTATCAAACCATCACCGTGATTAGCAGTATGACGTCACAATATAGTGTGTAATGAAATACATAAATATACGATTATAGTTTAAAATATGCAATGTATGTATCTAAAAAAATGATGAAAGTAAGACGTTAAAATATCGGGGTGTAAAACAAGAAGGAAGATTTTCTTTTTGAAGAAATTCGTTCCTAATAAAAACATCCAAAGGTTTTAAACCCCGAACGATGATCGAAATAAAACAATGACAATAGTAATTTTGTATGATGATGAATTGACAGAAAGAAAACCATCACCTTAATAAAAACGTGACATCGTGTGATGTGAAGAATAAATTGAAATCGTGCAATAAAAGAAAACTGTGCTAGAACCCCAACTACGGTTTACGTAAAAATGACCTACTAAATTAAACCTACACGAAAGAAAATTCCTTAATACGTATAATAAAAGCTTTCAAGCTAATAATAAAAATTAATCACAGTTAATTTACTAACTCCCCAAGTGTTCTAACTAATCGAGCGCAGTGTTACCGGACAGAAATACAGAGTACACCCATTTTAAACTACCGTAGAAGCTCATGCCAACAGCCGGGTATATTTTTACATCGGTAGGTTTATAATAAGCGCTCTTATTACCTGGCTGGGAATGCGGTCGTTCTTGGGCCTTCTCAGCCGCTTTAGTGGATGTTCTCCTTACGACTACGCGTGTGCATGTGTGGACAACACATCGGTAAGTAACGGCCCTTAGTGACACGCGGTATTCCATCGACTAACGGAACCTGACTTGTCTCTGTCTCGTTTCGAAAATCGAACCGATCGTCAACTGTCATTTGGGTCGGTTTTGTTAGTCGACGGAACAAGCGAATCAAAAAGGGCATAAAGTAAGGTCACACGTAAAGCGGCAAGCATTGCCGTAAGCCTTCTTAGGCCGTAGTGCGAAATGTGCTTAATTTCTTTATACTTAAAGTAAAAATTCCTACACTTTTTCTTGTATAAAAATTTACTTAGGTCAAAATTTCTAATTGAAAGTGTTATTGCAATATGCAAGCAGCATTCACCGTTATGGTGAAAGTTAGTGGAAGTTTCAAATATATCGTTTTTACTGAACAGTTGACAATTTGATTCGACAGTGCTAGAAGAGAAATTACACATGCGTGCTTACATTGCAATCCGTGAAACAAGTGATGTTAATCTTTTAGAATGGAAATGTTTTTTTCTGTGTTTTTGACTAGGTAATTATTCATAGATCTTAATTTTAAACTTGGAAATTGTAACCTAATTTTTGGAATCTTAAATAATTTCAATTCTCAAGTTAAAAATCCAATTCATAACTATGGTAAAAACTGTCTAGTTTAGACAGAAGTACGATACTGTAAAAGCCCGACCACAGATCCAAATAACTTGATATTTTTTTGGATAAAAGTATATTTTATACCAATATCAATAATAATAATTAATCTTTAATAAACAAATTTGCATTAATTGTGAATAAGGTTCGGACTTGGGATCTTGTGAATCATATGCGATCCTGGATCAAAAAAACTGCTAGTCATCGAGCTTTATCCAGTGGTGGGAAGTTTTAGGAACATTCACTGATCTCAATATTAATCGATCGACCTTTTACAGTAAGAAATCCTATAAAATTTATTTTTTTCCATTTCTATCGCTTTGATAATCCAATGTTAAAGTGATTAAAAAACCTAACTGAATTTACCTATGAGTTATCTATCAGTATAGTTAGCCAGACACATACCCTGCGGCTGCTCCTGCGGCGTCTGCGCGCGGTCCACGGCGTCCTGCGCGGCGGCGGCGGCCGCGGCGGCCTCGGCGGCCTCCCGCTCGCGCTGTTCACGCTCTGCGGCCTCGGCGGCCTCCTGCCTTCGCTTGCGTTCTTTCACTTCGAACTGTAAGGGAGGGAATAGTTAGTATATGTCACAGTTATGTACAGTGCCCGGCTGTAGATATGGGATATCGAGTTTATGTTTCGAGTTTGTAGACCTTTGTCTTAGTGTATACTTTTTAAGGATATCAGCAATAATGTAGGTACTTTGGATGCAGTTTATGTGCAGTTGACATAACTCCATCGAAACTGGCAACAGACTTTACCTGTCAAAGCTGAAATGCAGTTTCTCAAATAATCAATCAACGGTCCAGCCCATCCCCTGCTGTCCTTCCTCAACCATCACTAGGACAGGACACCATGGAATGGGTACCTGAGTTCGTACCCCACAGGGTCATTGTTCTTTTATAAATCCTAGTGGTTTTAAATTTTATTACTTGCCACAGGAAAGTATAGTTAAGTAGGTCGACCTCATAAGTTGGCCTGCAAGAAATCCCTCGCAAAAACTCGATATGCCATATTGAATGCCTCTCGTAACGCAATGTTAGTATGTTTGTGCTTTGCTTTAGTATTAGCGGAGATTTCGTAGCTATCCTTATCACCTTTTAGAAGTTACCATTCTTAGTTGTAGTAGAAACTTATCAAATTCTGAAGTACGTCAGCAGTCAAATTCCCTTTACAGTTAGTCTGATGCGAATTATACAGCAAGCAAGGTAAAGTCGGGCAAATATTACCTTGCGTAAGTTTTTTTTTTAATAATCCATGCCGCGAGCGTTCAAGCTTAAGTACATGCAATACACCAAACACCACACTTACACTATCCAAGTAGTTATAGTACCATGCACCTTCAGGGAATAAAAGAGTACGGGTCTGGGACAAAAGGAGGAGGGACGAACTCAAAGGGATACACTTCACCTCTTTACCCAAGTCGTTGACAGCCTTCGAACTACTCGTCAGACCAGGAAGCGATAACACGGCAACTTCGCCCTTAATGTCAGTTTCTGAAGGCTTGCCTTTCTTTGACCATTTCCTTATAAAGCGTTTGAGGCTTGATTTTGAAGAACTATTACTTTTATGCCTTAGTAGAGATACGTTTGGATAGACGTTTTGGTATGATAGTCTTTCCCATAATATTAAGTCTACGCAAGCTAAGTATTCGTTAGCTTTTTCCACCTCATCGGGGAATTCAAAGAACACTGAACTATATATTTCAGGCGACATCATCGGGGTTGTTGGAGAGTTAGGCGGGGAACTAGTCTCTGATATCGTTGACAAACTAGGGTGATTATTAGACACGGAGGACCATAGATAAGAGTCATTTTTTCTTTGATTGTTCGCATAATTTATACTTAACACGCGCGCTTTAATTTTCTCTGGTATTTGGAATTTGTTGCTATCTGTTATGATTTCTTCGACTATTTGGCTGACAGGTCGTTCATGCTTGTCTATGGTGATGGTCAGAGGGTCTCGGTTGCGGATGGTGGGAGGGGGTTCGTAGGTAAAGTCTGATTCGTCACATTTATCCCAAGGCTGTGCACTAGGCCACATTGAAGACTCACGCTGTTCAAGCTAGTTGTGGGTAAAGAAAAAGTAAATTAGAAGGTTGAAACAAAAACCAAGCATAATAAAACATGCATAGTGTATCAAATTAGTTGTAGTAGTGGTGCTGAAGTTATTATAGTGAGTGGGTTAACTAGTATTTATTCATATTGTCAGTTTTATCATGCGAAAATACGATTTTTCCATCATTTTGTACAATTCTTTTCTGGACAGACTAAGTTGTTATCGATAATAAATTATTTATTCAAACTCAACAGTGTTTTAAATCATGCAAAAATAATTAAATAAAAAAACACATTCAGTACAAATACTTGTTCGCACGGGATTCTAACCCGTAATAATATTACTGTTACTTTTTTGTTGATTTGAGTTTAAATTGTTCAAAGGACATGCTTTTTTTGCATTGACAATCGAACAATTTAAAAAGTGTGACGGAGGCGTATTGCGTCTCCTCGATCAAGAAGATTAAAAAAAAACCATCAGTAAATAGTCTGTAACTTCAGTTCTCAACTTACCGCGCACGAGTAGTATATTATTTTTCTAGGGAGTAAGTGATTGTCTGCAGAAAACAAGTTCGTCCGAAAACGTTAAAGAAGCTATGTCTGACACCAAATTAACCCAGACCAAGCGTTTCTAATTATACAACACCAACGAGCATTTTCCATCCCAACATTTCCGTACAAAGCATTAGTCAATACATACGGTGGTAAGCCTCTGTAGCGCTGAGAATCTGTCCTCTTGTGCGGCGGCCGACTTCTCGAAGGCCTCGTGCTTCTTGATAAGGGATTCCACCTCGTCGATGGTGTGGCCCAGCTCTTGTGACATGAGGTAGGGCTCCTGCGCTATCAGCCAGGCCTCAGCCACGGCCGCGTCGCGCGCGAACTGGTATACTTCCAGGACTGGAGGATAATGGTTATTGATTAGTTTTCGTGTGGACAATAAGCACTTATTACCGACTAGTATGTAGCTATTTGGATAGCTCCAACATTCATTGTCTTGATCATTATCATCATTTCACCTGAAAGGCATGCTCTAAATGTCGTCCGATCTTTTTGTGTAAAATAAAGAATGCATTTAAATATTTGCCGGACCTTCCTAAATACCGCCATACTGGCCGGTCCTGTGCGTCTCGCATCTTTTGCATTACCACAACATTCACCAGGTCATCAGTCACCTTTGGGAGGCCTTCCAATGCCAACTGCTGGACACAGGTCCGGTACATGATCGCCACGCCAAATTAAAGTGGCAGTGAAGAGCACATTGCTGGTAGAAAGGATGACATGGTGAAAGTCGAAGTCGAGAAATGAGGTTCCACCTCATTTCTTCAGCAAAACGCACATGACTATTCGTTGTGGTGAACAATAGATGTCCTTCAGCTGAAATGTTGATGTTGGTAATGAGTGGTTTTTTTTTTATGGTAGGTAAAAATCATCGAATGGCGAATCCCGCCCTCGGGCGGAGAGGGAAACAGTGTCAGACTTTTACTGACTAAAAAACCTACCCTATTCCTACTTTGTCTTAGTCCCAGAGCGCTGGTGTTACGTTTTCGCATCAGCCATTGGCCCAGGAGGTTTCGACCCTGTAGTGCACAGTGGTACAGTGATAATGAGTGGCGGCACTTACTAAGCTGCAGGTTCTCCCAGCGCTCCTCCCAGCGGCGCAGCAGCGCGTTCCGCTGGTTGGTGAGCTGCAGCAGCTTGTCCTTGATGTCGGCGGACGCGTAGTGCTGGCGCGCCAGCAGCTCGCGGCCCAGCGAGATGCACGCCGAGAAGTTGTCCTCGCGGGTGTCGATCTCCGCCTTCAGCGACTGGTGGTTGTTCATTAGGAGCTCTACGCCGCTCACGTCACTGCCAAACAAATGTTCAGTTAGAAGATTTTTTTTAAGATGTAACAAAATAGTAATAAACGTTTTTGATTACAAGCATCATTTTCTATCATCCGTTATGTTACTTGAAAGTTTTGAAAATCTTTTTTTGTTTTGTCTGCATTGAATATAATGGAAAAATCGGTCAATCGGCTAATAAAAAAGATTCGATAGAGCACATTATGGTGTTCATTAGGTTTAGCCAAGTTTACTGATGGCAATCAAGCAAAGATCATTTTTATTGTATATATGAGTAATATATCTATTATATTCACATTTTCTTTTCTCTTTTTTATTGCGCCTGCCATCATGTTTCTCTGCATCATCCAAAGGTTGACTGGTAGAAAATGTCATAATAAACACTTTATAAATTGCCATGCGTTCATTCCTTATTTGTATCGTGTATCTATTGTGCGTGAGAATTATAATTTGTACTGCCCACAGTATGCCTTCCCAGTAAATTATTTGCCACAGAGTTTTTTTTCGAATCAAACATATTTAAGTCACCAAAACCAATGAAAACTCTATGAATTCTACACAATGTCTTCGCAAGGATTTGAAGATACAGCTGAAGTCTCGCCCCTAAATATAGATAGCTTTTTTATGGTGTACAAAAATCATCTAACAACGAGTCCCGCTCTTTAGCGGAGCAGGAAACAGTGTCAGACTCTTACTGACTGAACATCTCACCCCGTTCCTTATATGCCTTTCGCATTGGGGCCAAGTCTTCCTTTCGGAAAGAGAGCCTAGGCCCCCGTAAGCGTCAACCCTTTTGCGGAGTCCCTACGGAAATATAGATAGGTTAATAACAAGACTAGCAACATACCGCGGCTTCTCGCCGGTGTTCATCTGGCGCACCACGTCGTCCATCCACAGCGTGAGCGTGCGCACTTGGTTGAGGAAGCGGTACAGGTGGTCGGCGTCCTCCAGCTTCGTGGTGCGCGCGCCGCACGCGGCCGACAGCGCGGCCCAGGCTTCTCGCACTTCAGCCTCACGCCGCGTGATCTCGGCGGCTTTCTCGCCCGCGTACATAGCTCCTAAGCGCCCGCATTCACTGCGGATTGTTTCGACCTGCCAAAGGACATTATTTAATAATTTGTCATGTCAGCTGTTCAAAACGCAGACAAGATTTAAATGCATTTCATGATAACTATCATAAAGTTGCATTGTGTTTCACAGCAGTCTCTAATCAAGAGCGGATACCCAAACTAGGGAGTTTCTCGCTGGGATTCAATCACGTACAACTAGAGCAACTGACGAGATCCCTTTGAGTTCATGCCCAGCAATACCTGTCAGGTTAGCGAGATGAACTACGACGTTTGTAGTTGCAGTACTTATACAACATCAGTTTTAGTATAGGCGAAACATGTATCTAGTATTTTTTTGTACAGAATCTAAGTACAACATTTCTTAATAGTATCATGAAAAATCACAAAATTATAAGCATGTGCAACTAGTTGTCTGCACAAATACATGGTTAACGGGACATCCGGGTGACTTAGTATTTGTTTCGCTCTCGCACTAAGCTGTACGCTGTTCACAGCCGTTCAAAGCTTTGTGACACTTACCTGCTGGTGCAGAGTGCTGAGGTCCTGCATGAAGTTATGATGCTTCCTCTGCAGCGCGCCGACGCTGATGGCGTCACGTCCGAGCTCGTCGCTGACGCCGCGCGCCTTCTCGTTGACGCGCTGTAGTGTGTCCTTGCAGTCGTGGAAGTATTTGTGAAGCTCGCGGGAAGCTGCCAACATCTGGAAAGAGAGGGAAGTTTTAAAGTTTAGTTGAAGCACTAAATAAAATCTCGAAATAGTCGTCTTCGAGGTAGAATAGAGTGAATTTTTGAGTCGATAATCGCAATAGGTTGATACTAATCAAAATTGACTGACTGGTTGACTAATCTAGTCTTTTATGAACGCGCAAAAAATAAATTTAGAGAATATGAAGAACCTAATATCTATGACTAATTTCTCGTCTTACTAATATTATAAATGCGAAAGTTACGATGTTTGGATGTTTGTTACTCAATCACGCCAAAACAGCTGGACGGATTTGCATGAAATTTGGCACAGGAATAGGATACACTACGGAATAGGACATAGGCTACTTTTTATCCCAGAAACTCCAATCCCAATACCACGCGGCGAAGCCGCGGGCAAAAGCTAGCATTTCATAATTAGAAACAATTTCAAATCCATTGTATTTCGTGTGGATCTGCGTTCTGTTCTGATGTTCAAAAAGTTGACACGATTGTTTGCAAAAAACATTGTGTCAGTTTCATTACAGATGACTGAAACATATCTTGACCACTCCGTATATCTTTTTGAGAATCGTGTGGTCAATGTGTATTTTGCTTATTTTCGAGTATGCGCAATAGTTCGGAATGCTAACTTCAGAATGGCCAACACATTTTGACCGTACTGTATATGGGATGCTTAGACTGACCTGTGTCCTGGTCTCGATGAGCTCCAGCAGGTCCTGCCAGGTCTCCTTGAGCCCCTCCTTCCACTGCGCGATGGTGGCGTTGTCGGAGTGCCCCATGGCGATCATCTGGTCGGCGATGCGCTCGGCCGTGGCCACGCGCTCCGACCCCACCGCCTGCGTCTCACGCGCGAACTCCTTGAAGCGCTCCCACAGCAACTGGAATAGAAACAATGTTGTTATTTTATTTTCACAAATCTTAGATGAGTTTGGAGAATTAATTTCCGAGCGTTCAATTACTACTGTAGCGATTATATAGGTCACATGCCGGAAACGTACAAACTGGTACCATAATATTAATTTTAAGGTAAAACAAGGTTAGTCGTTCAGATTGAATATTGTTTTGCAATGTCAAATAAGTCAAGACTGAATTTTTACGTAAAAATACTAAAGGAGATTGCCACGGGGCAGGTCCCTTTTGTGATGTCGTGTGCCTGATTGGAATGATAACCTAAAATTATTATTTATTTTTTTGTGCGCAAATTATTTTTTATACGATTTCTTTCCTCCTGAGAATAAAGTTATAATTAATTAATAGTTAAACATTACGCCGACATCCGTTTGACAATATACAAAAAAATGTTGCCAGAAATCAAATAAATATCGAAAATGACGTTTAATATTATCAATGGAGTAATCGATTCCTAAACATAACGACAATTGACAATAAAAAAAAATATTTTTTACTATTATGACTAGGTCTCTCAACATTTAAATGTAGGTCTCGAAACATTTGACAACTTCAAAGCTTTAGCATTATTGTTTTCTCGACGATGAGTTAAGAATTGTGCCCTGTCTTTTTCATAGGTACGTATTATTGTAGCTATTATATCTGAAATACACAAAGATAGGTGTAGGCCAAGTATGAGTTTAATAATGTAAAATATTTTTAATAACGTAAAATAGTGGATATACACTGCTTATAGTCTATGCGAGTAATAGCGATGGAACGATGACAAAAATAGATTACTTATTTTCATAGTTAGTCTATATTGTTGATTAAATGTTCATAAAAGCAAACACAACACAAACAATAAGCCTTGCGTATTTGGAAAAGCCGTATGAACAAAACAGTTTCAGTCGATAAATTGATTAAAAAACTGAAATCGATTTCGTAATGTTTAAAAATATTTGATCTGGCAACTTTTAATTGCGCTTGTCACAGAGCTTTGTTGATTTCTTCTGAACTTTGACGTTAGAGATTGCTTTGTTTAAATACGTTGAGTTTTGAATTTCTTATTTACATAGTTATTATTTACAATACGTGTTTTTACGTGCGAAGCCTCCTGGGGCCAAGGGTTGATGCGAAATCGTATCACCAGGGCTCTGGGATTAAGGCAAGGAACAGGGTAGGTTGTTTAGTTAGTAAGAGTGTGATACTGTTTCTCGCTCCGCCCATGGGTGGGATTCATCGTTGGATGATTTTTACCTACCATAAAAAAAAGCCTAAAGTAATGTAATGAGAGACATAATTCTATGCTCATGGTGATATATATATATATATATAGTCTATGTCAATTTGTAATTATAACCTAGATTTTTAAAACAAAAACAATGATATCTCCTGAACCAAGGTAAATAAATGAAAAAAAGGTTTTTGATTATGAAAATACTATGTTTCTACTATTAGGTAAAATAAAAATCGTCAGGGCACAAGCATTTTCCACTGGGACCGAACTTCCCATACAAAAGTGGCAATCTCCTTTGTTCTCCATCCACCAAACTACGCAGTTTTCACTTTTCGGAAGTTGTTGTTTTGATTTTGAAAACCTATGTTTGATTGATTTTGAAAAACCTATGTTTTTCTATTTGAGAATTAAGGAATGCGGAAGTACATTTTAGCTTTGGTTAGCTCACTTACAAAATGTAGTAGTAAAATTAGATTAAATACGATTAGAAGACCTGATCTATGACTACAGTAAAATACTCACAGTGACATGGTCGTAGTCCTGCCCCAGTTCCTGCGAGCTGGCCACGAGCTCCCGCTCGGTGATCCACTGCTCCAGGTCGTCGACCTCGCGCGACAGCTGGAACAGGCGCAGCGCCTCGTCCAGCTTGGCGCGCCGCTCGCCCGCCAGGTCCTTCAGGCCCGCGTACAACTTGTCCACTTGCGATTGCTTCACCGAGATTTGTTCGCTGTGACAAGAGAAAAAGGTTGAATAAAAAAAAATCTACTGCTAAGGCCTACTGGTCCACGGTCGCATAATTACTTATGAAGTTACGCGTCTATATGCGTATTCGTCATAAAACCATGTCGAAGGCACTAAGCTTTTACTTCGTCGACACAGCTTACAGCTTAGCTTCACTCAAACGTACGTAACGTATAATAGCGGTTCCACATTAGAGCCGTGAATTATGAATAAACTAAACAAGTCGCGAACACCCCGCGAAAACCGTCCACTCTCATTCACGTTCACGCCTGTTCACGGAGCTTTACGACACTTATCTGGACCCGCCATATTGACGAATGCACGTCTATGAAGCTACGTGTCCGTGGACAGTACACTCAACTGTACTACATAACTGATACACTAAAAATAACACATTTTAACCCCCTTTAGTGTTGAGCCTAAATACCACCGAGCAATGCCGACCGAGTTCTTTGAACCAATGAGGTTTGGTTGACATTTCGAACGCCATTTTTATGAACTTACGCGACACACAAAAGGTTAGAAGATGTGACTTTTTTAGTGTAGTTCAGTTATGCCATATTAAGCGTGTTTTTGTTCAAAGTAACAAGTCTTGTATAGTACAATGCTGATTTTTATGAACATTCACATAAGAAATGTTAAGAAAACCTGTATGAACCAGTACGTTTTTGATTTGAAAGTATAAGAAGTCATGATTACGACAAATATGCCGAACCGAATATTCAATCAACATTCAAGACCGAAATAATTTTGATCACTATCATCCGTCCGGGAATCCCTGGGTTTTGACTTGTTCACTATATGCGACTATATAAAGTAAATAAAAAAAAATGTGTGTGATCTGAGCTCTAAAATCTGGAGCTTCTTCTTCTTGTCCTGGTTACTAAATCTTACAGATGGTAACCCTTATATAACTATGAAATTTGATGAACAAGTTACCTGAGCGGATGTTCATCAGCAGTGAGATGTCGCACAGTCTCTCCGAGCTGCCTGATAGTGTGCGCATAATCATCTACAGCCTGTTCCAATATCTCGTGTTTCTTCATGAGATTCTGAGCAGAGATCTCATCCTTGCCTCTGTCCTCGACCATCATGTACAGTTCCTGTTCGCTCATCCACGCTTCGGCTTCGTTGGCGTCGAAGAGGTATTGTTGGGCCTTCTCCCATTGGGAGAGTTTGTTCTTGCGTTCGTCGATGGCATCTGTGGAAAAATCGCCAAAATTATTACAATCATTTACTTTAGATAATTACGATAGAGTCTAATAAAAACAAATGGTTTACTGTCGAAATATATCATTTGTAACAGAAAAGGTAATCCTCCCTTTCAAGGAACTTACCTTAGTTCCTTGAAAGCATTATTTGGTTAACTATAGCGGTACAGAAACGGTAAGTCCATACATTTTCAAACCATTCTTAGAATAAATTCGATTATAAAATCCAATTTAAAAAAAATCGTTGTACTTATCCAACTGTAAAAAAAGTTAGTATTTATTATGTTATGATATGGACAAACCTAAAAAATCGAATACATCAAGTATATCCAACTCACCCTTCAGTTCTCGCCACCTCGCGGTAAGTTCCTCAATGAGCTGTTTAAACTCGGGCGTGTCCTCATGTCCTTCATCAATCAGCTTCTGTCCGTTGGAGATCACGGTCAGGATCCTCGGCTCATGGTTGTCGGTCTCCGTCTTAAGCGACTGGTTCTTCTTCTGTAGCATTTGAACGTTGAACAGAGAGTTGCCGTAGTCCGTGCTTGTAGCCAACGGCATCTTTTCATGAACCCATAGTTTTTCATCTTCTACATCGCGACGGAATTGGAACGCTTCCTTCTTCTTCGCCAAATGACGTTGACGATCTAACAACGGAGCCTTCAACTGCTCAAACCGTTGCTCCACAGACTTCTTCTTCTCCTTGATCTCGTCCATCTTGTCGGGTACAGTCTTCTGCAAGTACTCAGCCTGAGTCTCCAGTTCGGTGACTTGCTTGGCTTTCACGGCCATCTGTGTCTCGATCATCTGTTGCTTCTGCATGAGAATGTTCACAGATGCCAGATCAGTGCCAGTGTCGGTGTTCTCGATTTGTTTCTCGAGTTCGTTCATCCAAGAGTCGATGTCGTCGCAGGTCTGGTGGAGCAGAACCTCACGGTTGGCATCGAACAGGCGTTCTCCCTTCTCCTTTGTCGTCGTTTGCAGGTTTTCGAATTGGTCCTGGAGTTCAGTCATCTTCGGAGAAATAACTTCGACGAACTCTGGTTTTTGTTTCATGAGTTCTTCAGCAGCGTTTTGTACGGCGAAGAGGCGTTCCTTGTTAGCCGCAATTTCGGCTTCGAATGCTTGATGGCGCGTCCATTTGGAGTGGATTGTCTTGGCGGAACGGTAGGTGTCATCCTGCGCGGTGACGTTCTTCTCTTGTACCCATTCTCCGAGTTCGTCGCAGTCTTGCAAGAACTGGTGTAGCTGTAGTTGGTCTTGCAGTTTCTCCATTTGTTGGAGGGCCTTTTCGCGGTTGGCGTTGCGTCTTGCGTCGATGTTCTCGGCCTTGCGTTGGATCTTGTCGGCGTCGAAGTGCCTCTCCTCGACCAGTCTGTTGGCGAACTGTACGACGGAGTTGATCTTGTCGTCGTTGGCTTCCATTGTTGTGAGGAAGGCCTCGTGTTCTTTGATCATGTTCTCGGCTTGTTCCAAGTTGGTTGGTGGCTCGGTCTTGCCTAACCTGTGAATGATATTCATCGTTAGTTTAACATTTTAAATGCAAATTTCAGATACACTGAGAACACTTTTTGTACAATGAATCACAGCTACAGCTGTAATCCTACAATGTCTGCTATACTATTTTATGCGTGTATTTTTGCTTAATTTATGGAATTCCTTGGTACCTGTGCTCCTGGTGCGACAGTAGAACCTCAGCCTGCCTGGCATCTCTCTGCAGCAACTGCAGCTCGAGGCTCTGCGTGAGCAGCTGTTGCCTGTTCTCCCACATCTGCTGCAGCTCAGCCCAGCCCTCGCGCAAAGCCTTTAGACGCTCGCGCAAGAACATGTACTGAGGATCGTCTTGTGTTGATGGTTCCTGTTCAAATGGTAGACGAAATGTGAGCAACTAGTAAATGTACAACACTCTGTCGTAACGTGCTCTTGTTGACGGATTCCATGACATCCAAACGACAGAATGACCAGCTTAATATTTAGCAAAAATATGCACTCGGTGCCAAAGGGCTACTCGACAAATTTTATTCTTCAACAATAAAAATAAGATAAACAATACTTTTTTTGTAACATCTATTAATGTTTAAAGCTGTCATGTAGTCATGACCGTGGCTTGCTGGACACAATTTATTTTATCATGTTTTCATGACTGCCAATCAAAGTCACTTCACTTCTCCGGAAGGCCGAATGATATTCTAAGAAAATAAGAGGCATTAATATCTATTAAACGACTGGTATACGTACGGCAGTGATCTTCTCGCCGTACTCCATCATCTTGGCGTATTCGTCCTTGTAGTTGTCGATCTCCTCCTTGATGGTCTGGTGCTGAGACAGGAGCTTCTCTGCTTCCGCCAAGTTTGACGGCGTGTCTGTTACGAAATTATATTTTTGTTTACCAAACATATGACGATGGTGAATGAAAGAAGTGAATATCGATATATTTTTTTGTTGCATATGATATATGCGATCGGTATCGACTATAACTACCATGACTAAGCAAATGAAATATTTAAAAATTTTGATTGTCTATTTGGTTCGGTTAATTTCCGTAACTGCTGGACTAATTTTGGGCTTGACTTCCTGTGGTCGATATCTCGCTGATGTTACAAGGACTTGTGTCAATCAAAATTTGAAGATTTGAATAGATGTATCACATTTATTTATTTTAAATATATATATACGCTGTTACTTACCCTCGGAAGCGACATCGGTCTGTGTCTTGGTGAGCCAGGCCTGGAAGTGGTCCACGGAACGCAGGAAGCGGTGCAAGTCGCCCGCCTCCTCCAGCTTGGCGTCGCGCTCTTTGAGCTAACAACAAATACCATCATTAGTATATCGCTACGGTTGAAAGGACTGTTCAGAAAGTTGTTTCAGTGAAACAAAAAAACCTTATGATCCAGTATTAAGTATTTAAAACATTTTTCAAAGATTTTAAAAAATTTGAACTATTAATAATAAAAAAGAAATCAAAGGCGATATTTTTCAGTTATGACTGCTACATAAATTGCCAGTCCTGCCTTTTTATTTAGATACATTGTCTCAAGTTTATCAAGTACATTAAAATATCATTCAAAGATTTTGTAGGGAAATATCTCTACAAAGTTCTTGTCAACAACCCCGCTCATATGAAGGGCCCGCTTTGGGCCGCAGCGGCATTACACGACTGTCTTACATTCGGCGGACGCCGCAAGAGGGGCTGGGGGGAAGGGAAGAGCACAGCTCAATGCTCTGTTGTCTGCCGATAGCCAGGTAATGCCGCACCAACGCCAGTAAGTAGCATACATGAATGTAAAGCAGCAGCTACATACCATCTGCGTGAGCTGCTCCCAGTTGTCGGTGATGGTGGTGACGCGGTCGCGGATGAGCTGCGCCTCCTCGGGGTGGTCGCCCTCGATGGCGGCCGCCTCGCTCTCCAGCGACGAGATGCGCGCCTGGATGGCCGCCAGGTCGCGCTCCATGCCCGACAGGCGACGCTGCAGGGTCATCACACCTGGGAAACACCACATGGTTCAAAACGAGAACTAATCATCACAGCATGTTCCAACATTCATAAGAATTGTGTGTATAAAGTTTGCAATGGCCGACCGCAAAAAAAATATATACGACTAGTTTTGTGTGTTATTTAGTTATAAAAACTTTATGCACATAACAAGTACAAAGGCGAACATAATGCCATAAGCATTTTCTATCAGTCAACCTTGGGGTAGTGTAGAAACAAAACACGGTAGGTGCAACTAAGTACCTTTATACCATTTTTCTGTAATTTTTTTCCTTTTATTTTTATGTGTATACAAAAATTATAAAATAAATAAATAAATAAGTTTTACTAAGCTTTGAACGAAAATAGAAAAAGCAAAATTGCGTATTAATTGGATGTTCCAATAAAATAAGACCCTAATCCACCCCCACAGTCTACACATTATTTTTTGAAAGTACAACTTTTTTATACCTACAGAAATCACTTCACTTTGAAACAAAATAACGAAAATTATAATTATCAAGAAAAATCTTAAAACTATGCAATAAAGTAGAAAAACAGCCACGAACTGCATTAATCTTAGTTTCAATGTTGATACATTAGTTATTTTTATTGACTTTGTAACCGCATCATCTCGGAAACTAAAGACGGCGCGTCCATTACGATCATATTACAAGACGATTGTAGCATCACACCTTCGTCCTTATATCATAAAGTTATATGTCAATAGAATTATGTTCTATGATGAATCGCTACCAATACTTATGGCATTATAAAGTTTAGTCGTCACTTGTAGCGTTTATTTAACTAAAAACTAGCTAAACTTATAAGGTTAAAAGATATCTAAATTACTTTTTCTCAGGCGCAAAGCCAAACTTTTAAAAAAGTTTAACCACGCACTATAGTGTAATCGAGTTAAGAAAATAGTGACTCATCGTTGTCGCTCTGTTTACCCACACGCCTTGACAAGTTAGATGATCGAAAATTTAAAAGCAGTATGTACATTGGCCAATTGAAGTTAATTGCCAATTTTAAAAATGAACACCAAATGAAACGTAAATATTCTGACGATTATAATTACGTCATTATTTTATTCTATGTAGACTATAGGAATTAATCCTGTACCATGGCTGATTTCAAACGTCCAAACTCACATACACTAGGCATTCACACAAACATTTGTTTCGTGCGAAAATCCGACTCGTGACAATTAGCACACGAGCCAAAACCAACTAATAAAACACACTTTTTACAAGAGTAAGGTTTTTTTTTCATTTTTAAGAGTATTTAGGCCGAAGAAATTTCCAGTCCCATTTCTATACTTTCCGCTTTTTACAGAAATACATTTATAAGTCTATTTTGTTACAAAATAAAAACATTCTTACCGTTGAGATCCATCTCCAAGTTGTCGGTCTGCTGCAGAATCCTCTTCTTGTCTTCGATCCAGGAGACAGTCTCGCGGCATTCGATGTGGAAGGTCTGCACGCCTTGGGCTGACTTCAGATCGTCCTTCTTGGATTCGGCCTGCGTTTGATAAAGAGGTTAGTTTTTATCTTTTCCCAAGATTATGATCGAAAAGCAGTTTTTTTTTTAACTGTTATTTTCGAGTTCGTTTTTCTGTATGTATGACATTACTCATATAAACTTTATAGATTGATAATTGAGATCAAAACTGATCGGCCAATTCAATCATTGTTTATTGGTGTAGTGATCAGTGACCTCTGTCACTGATCTTTACTCTTAAAGACCTAGCAATGTACTCAGTTGGAGTCGATAAATTCTCTTGTGAAGCTCCTCTGCTAAATGAAATGACGACTTTAATAAGTCACCAAGCTTTCAACTTTGCGCATTTAGTTGGATACAGAGACTGTAAAGTGAGTTTGGTAGTGTGTTGTCAAAATGGCTTTCAAGCGACAGTGGACTTTAGGACACATACTCCGTAATATTTCCAGTCACTGAAACTTTTGATATCTAAAATCAACGGTGGAGATCTAGTTGGCAAATGAATATAGTGTGTGAATATAGATGAGCGTATGCCTCGCCATGCCGCCTCCGCCGGGACGAGATAAACGAGGAAGGCCTAAGAGGCGTTGGATCGACGTCGTAAGGGACGATATGCGTGCCTATGGGCTTAAGGCAAAGGACGGCGAAGAGAAGGCGTCTGTGTGGGAAACCGGACCCTGGGCACCAAGGTGAAAGCCAAGGTGTGCAACCGAGACTGGCGCTAAGATGACGATGAATATAGATGAGCGCACCTTCTCCCTGAGGTTGCTCCAGGCGCCGTTGAGCGCGGCCTGGCGCTCCTGGATGCGCGCCGCCTGCGGGTGCTCCACGTGGATGAGCTGGCGCGCCAGCTGGTTCACTACGGCCACGCGCGACGCGTTCGCGTTCATCTCCTTGTCGAAACCGTCGTATCTGTCCAGAAAAAAAATATTCATTAAGTTCATGACATATTTACATCACTTTAATGGAAAAAAAAAAATAAAACTTATTAGGTTTGGTAGTGGTCACTGTATGAGAGACAGACATGCAGTCAATGTAGCAATGCTTCATTGAGACCAATATTGATACTTGGATGACGGTAAAGTGTTAGTAACCTGTGCTTCATGATCTCGACGTCGTCGATGTCCTTGGGCGGCAGCATGGTGTCGAGCATGCGGTCCTTCTCGGCGATCCACTGGTCGGCGGCGTCGGCCTCGGCCAGCAGCTTGAACAGCGACAGCGCGTCCAACAGGCGCTGCTTGCGCAGGCGCGCCAGCTCCGCCAGCTCGCCGTGCCGCGCGTCGATGGCGGCCAGGCGCTCGCGCACCTCCGCGCTGTTGGCGTCCGATGGACTCAGCTCTTGAGCCTGTCACCAGAAAAATAAACTACTTAAAAAACTATGAAGACTAAGGCCTACAGTCCACGGATACTCTCACACCTTACCGATAATCACCTTACGCTTCTTGCTGACCATACAAAAATTATGACTGAGTAGTAGGAACGATGGCAGTTCTCCAGTAATGATAGGGAGCTGTATTTAGTACGAGATACATAGAACAAGGATGACCCCTCATATGTTATTCGATTATGGTAAATATTACATGCTAGATAACGCATTTATTAATACATTGCGAATAGGTTGCCTCGCTAAATTTAATGCAAATGATGTTAAATAATAAAGTTTGTTACTACATTTTTTACCTAATTTACCCTCATCTGCTATTTGAAAAAATCAAGCATCAGCTGAAAGAATGTGCCCCAAGGAACTAAAAAAATACTGTTTGCCTTCGCAAAAATGATGCGCAATCAAATAGTCATCGAATTTTGTATTGAATAATTGGCTAATCAACATGAAACTATCACATACCTGTTGTTTGAGCTGCTGGATGACGTTGGCGTAATTCTTGAGCTCATCGGTCACGTCCTTGTGTTTCTTCAGCAAGCTCTGGACTTGAGCCTCGTCCACACCGGTGTCTTCGGATGACACCAATCTAAACATAACAATTTAAAAATGTTATTTAGTGAAATAATATCATATTGTGGTCATCACCACAATTGTGTATTTTGTGCCAACATAAATAGCATCATAGCATCAGCCTTAAAATGTTCCCACTGCTGGGACTCAGGTCTCCTCTCTAAGGTAAGGTAAAGACCATTCAAGCTATACCCGTGTATGACATAAAACCTTATTTCACTAGTCTGTAAAGTACCGTACCGGAAGACAAAGTGTTGAAAGACCTCCTACAAAGTGGACCGATGATCTGGCAAGAGTTGCGGGAATCAGATGGATGCTAGATGCACAGGATCGTTCATTGTAGACCCTTAGGGGAGGTCTATGTCCAACATTGGACGACTTTCAGCTAAAATGAGTAATGTAGTTTGTTTAAAAATATGATCTCACCTAAGGGTATCCAACATCCAGTTGTCTATATCATCAGCATCAGCGAACAGTTGGTGGTAGCGCACGGCGGCGTCCAGGCGGTTCTTGCGCAGGGACACCATGTCCAGCAGGTGGTTCCATTGCGACAGGATGTCGCGGAGACGGTCCTGCACGCAAATACATAAATGAAGGTATTGCCGACTGTACATTGAACCTACAAAACTTAGTGTTAGGGACAGGAATGTATACTATACCCTAGGCAAAACTGTTGTCCGATTTTTTTATTTCTGACTACCCACCACATAACAAAGTAAGGAAAATTAAACTTCAGAGGTCAAGAATAGGTAATGAATTTCCCATACAAACATCTTATCAAAATCAATTACATAAGTATTTTGCAATTGCCTCAAATTGAAATTACAAACTGTCTTGACAAAAAATTTTTTTTTTCGTTGTTTAAACAAATTCTTGACTACGATGGTAAGCAGTGATGCCATCGTTGATGGTGTTGCACACTAGTTTAGTAAGAACCTATTCACTCTAGCCTTAAAGAGACCTAAATTATAATCGGACGAGAAGACCGAAAGAGTATTGCTATCGTTTACTAACAGCCAGCGTAAGAAAAGGACGGCGACACTTCGACAGCTGTGAAACTCAGTTCGGCGTGTGACGTTTATTTTTCTTTATTTTTTCAAATTTTTAGTTTATATTTTTCATTCATTGATTTATCTGAAAGGCAAAAAGTTCTCCATATGGTAAGCCATATTTGTAAGGAAGAACAATGTGTACTAACAATAAAATATGTCGGGTTCTGCAAATATTTCGGACTTTTCGAATAGCAAGTTTTTCAATTTAATTCTGATAGTTAAATAGGCAGAAAAATCAGTTTTACCTGAATTCTGTCGGCTCCAAAGTGTCCCTGCGAGATGAGTTCGTCTCCTACAGCGGCGACGCTCATCAGCTGTGGTTCATGAGCCTGTACGTCGGCTTCCAAAGCCTTGTGCTTGGAGATTAGCAGGTACACTGTGAACAAGGATGAAATTACTGTTATATACTGATATTTCACTTGGTGTCATGGCCTTGCGCGTCGTTAGGTCGGAAGTTAAAAGAAAGACGTATGTAAGAAGAGGGAGGATTTTACCCAAAAGTGGGCATCCGGTTTGAAATGATGATAATATGTAGTACATACAACTTAAATAATCCGCAATTATATTTCAATGCGCTGCGGGATTAATCGAAAGGGTTAGTTTTAGTCAGCAAAAGACTCACATTCCATCTGGCCATACCTGGAGTGTATAGTAGTGTCAAAAACAGTTCAATAATTTTTATTTAGTTTAAAAACAAACTAAATATATTTAATAGTTAGCAAGTTTACACTATGTTTCTTCAATATTTTGAACTGATGGTGAATTTGAATTCAAATTGATTCAATTCAATATCACAAACATTAAACTCGGATTATCCAACTAATTGAAAAGACAAACAACGGCAAATCGAGGTTAAACAAAACAATTGACGTAATATCGCGTACAGTAGCGACTGGAAGTCTGTATTTGACTTCCGTCCCCTCCAATTTATTGCGAGGCGCGCCGCAATGGCTCCGCGATGTTTGCCCTAGTTTTTCCCGGTCGGGAAATTGCAGATATTTGTATAAAATCAGAGAACGAGTTGTGTAAAGTTTAATACTATCTTGAATGTTATTACTGCATTGTTTAATTTATGTTCAAATATCTTGATTTAAAAGTGAAAATTACCGCCGAAACGTAATACAAAGTTAAAACTATTCATGTATACCCTAGGTTAACTAGTAAGGGCGGATCCAACGTTGTGGCCCCATAGACATGCCCATATCCCTGAAAGGCTTGTGACATCACACTTTCACAGTCATGCTGATATGATGATGCAACTTTAGTCATTTTCGTGAGTAAACAAACTTAACTTTTTAGAGATTTATTAATTTCTTACCGTCGTGCAACCGTACACATTACACAGTACAAAATTCTGGTTAGGACAATTTTATAGGAAAGCATTACGTCAATCACAAGCAAGTGATTATTCTGACTTGGCCGATTTTCTGATAGCTTTACCCACAGCTTTCAGCGCTGGATCCGCGCTTATTATGCAGGTCATCGTCTGACGTAATTGATTAACAAACGTGCAAACACTTCTTACACACATTGATAGTAGCGCAGTAACTTTAAATGTTATTTTAGAAAGAACTTTAAATGTTATTTTAGAAAGTCGTTTCGATCACGTAATACAGTACAATAGTAATAGTTACCAGTAGTAAGATCATGTCCGATGTCATCGACGGAGACGATCTGTTCCTTCTCCTTGATCCAGTTCTCCTCGTCCGCCATGTCCCAGTAGAACTGCCACAACTTGCGGCTGTCTTCCAGACGCTTTCTGTTACAATGGAAAAACTCACATGAGAAATACTGAAGACAATATTATTATGCTTATTTTTAGGGTGATGCTTAAATATAAGATATTGTAATCAAACACAATGTAACCTGTAAGAATGTTTGAAAATATTTGAAATAAATAAATAGATGTGGCACATAAAATTTCAATTGTCATTTAATTTTTTTTTTAATTTTACTGGTTAGTGTCAAATTGTATGTCGATTAAATTATGACTGGCAACGTAATACGTATACATATATATTTATGCAATTAAATATAATAATAAAATTAATAAATTAATGTCTTGAATGATTTCAGTGGACGTCTTGAATATTTTCAACTAGCGACCCGCCCCAGCTTCGCACGGGTATTGATATTGAATATATTATGCGTGTATTATACTCATAAACCTTCCTCTTTAATAACTCTATCTATTAAAAGAAGCCGCATCAAAATCCGTTGCGTACTTTTAAAGATCTAAGCAGACATAGGGAGCAAGCAACTTTGTTTTATACTATGTAATGATGTGTTACCTGCGTTCAACAGCAAGATGCACGAGCTCGGCGTAGGCGTTCTCGAGCTGTTGTATGCGCTCCACCGTGATGGCGGGGTCGCACGGCCGGTAGCCGCCTTCTTCTTGCTCCAGGAAGCGCTGCGACTGGCCTACTACCACCTGCAGCCAATGACGATAAGTGGCAATCATCTACACTTCTACACTAATATAATAAAGAGGTAAAGTTTGTTTTTTTGTTTTTTTTATTTTTTTGTTTTTTTGTTTGTAGGAGGTAATCTCTGGAACTACTGGTCCGATTGGAAAAATTTTAGCAACAATAGAAAGCTGCTTTACTCCTGAGTGACATAGGCTATATTTTATGTACGCGGGCGAAGCCGCGGAAAAAAGCTAGTTTTTTATAAAAAAATTAAGGAAAGCCCGATTCATGAATTAAATATTTGAACTTGTTGTTGTTCAATGTTTTTCTTCACCGTTTTGAGAGCAGTGGTGATGAAATAAATTACAATGCATCTGGCTTGTAATGCAAATCTGGACCTTTACCACTCGACCATTATTGCTCTCGGTTTTTATTTCTCATAGGCCTACATGGGCACTTATAAAACGTCAGAAGCTAGTGCAAGTTTCCAAATTGGTTGTTTCTTTTTCCTTCAATGAACATACCTTGACCCTCTCTCCCAGCACGTTGATGTCGGCCTCGACGAGGGCGTGCTTCTGCAACAGATCCTCGACGCCCATCAGATGCTTGCCGTAGTCGTCTGTCAGCAGACGCATCTTGATCTCTTCCATGGAGTCCAGGATGTATAGCATCTCCTGTTGATAAAGTTATTGAGTTAATATTTCGGAGGTAAGTTGATCTCAATTTATCAAACTACGAAAATTGACACTATAAATACATAGGTTAGGTTTTATCATGTTTCATACTCTAAAATCACGTTTTAGTGCTAAATTTAATATTTCCTAATGCAAACCTTGCTTATAATAGTTAGGTAAAGAATAGTGTGAGACTATCAAATGCTAGATGTGAGATAATCGCATATTCAACTTAGGTTTAATTATTATTATGTCTATGTCCCAGGTCTCCTCTTTGTGTGGGGAGTATGCTGACTTAAACTGTGCAGGCACAGTATGGTTTAATAGATGTTCAATGTATTCAGTTTAATGGTTCTAGATGCCAGTATCCTGAAGACGTTTTCCATCATCATTTCGAGAGTAGGTGATAAATAAATCATACTGAGTAGAATATTTGACTGGATTTGAAACCACAACCTACAACTTGTAAGATGGGATCGATACCCAGCGGTATCCGCTTACATACGATGATGATACCATGGAAGTCACTGGCTACCACTGGTATAATATGGTCATTAAAGTATAGTCAACAAGTAGTGGTATACCTGGAAGTTCTGCTGCAGCTGCAGCGACAGCTCGAGGCGGGCACGCCTGGCGCGCAGCAGCTCCAGCAGGTAGGCCCACAGGCGCAGCACGTTGTCGCGCCGCGCGCACACGCGCTCCATGTCGTGGTACCTGCACAGTACATGCTAACTTACTACACAAAAAACGAGGTGAACATTTGTAGGATCACTAAGAGCATAGTTTTTTTTTAAGATTTTTATAATGGGAAAAATCATCCAATAACAAGAGCATACTCGCAATATCTTCACAAGTACGCAAAAATATTGTATTCTATATCAATAATACTGTAATTTCTTATAGTTTTTTCACACTTGCCTGTGGTGTAATTACAGATGAATACTAATCAAGATTAACACTCGCTCGAACTTGGTACACTGGACCTAATCCGTTGTTCAAATGTATATTAACACTATTATTGTATTTTTGTGTGTACATAAAACGAAGCGCAACCAGGAAGCTGCACAGAAAATAGAACTGTAATTTCCAGCAAAAATACTGTGCTACATAAACATCGAAATCATTTTGATATACAATCATACATAATCCGCCTATGCACCATTACCGTACATGAAGTTTAAATAAATAAAGTAGGTGAGGACGAACCTTTCGGCCTGCAACTCGGAGCACACAGCTACGACTGCCTGCACACGCTCCTCATAGGCGAAGATGTCAGTTTCAATAGCCTCGTGCTTCTTAGCGGCCGCTTCCACGGCTGCCAGGTCGAACCCGAAGTTGTCCTGGCTCACCAACCGCTGGTTCTCCGACAGCCAAGTCTCTCGCATCTGGGCTTTGCGATTGAATCTGGAATGGGCAAAAATAATTGGAATAATATTATACACCAAAAAAGTAATAAAACTGAAATTGATGGGTATATTGTTTGCATTGGTGTAGCTAGTGGAGCCCCGTATCAAAAATAAAACTGGTGTTTTTTTTAAAATGCTTAGTTTACCATATGAGACGGTTTTTGCCTCCGTGGGGGCTCCTTTAGCGTGAAGGCTCCGTATCATTGTTACAGCAGTAGATACACCCCTGAATAGTCTTATCGTTAAAAAAGTATAATCAAATCTAGTCATTATGGGTTATGGTCATCACTATGTACACAAACAAAAGATATGATAGACAGATGATCAGTGATTAAATTCTTTGATGATAAAACACAATAATACAATTACAGTATACCTGCTTACTAAAAATAATAACTTTAGATAGAAAAGTTTTAGCTAAGTAGTAAGTCATAAAATTTAGTTCCTTCAGAAAATAACAAAACTATTTTTTTTTTTTAAGCATGGAATGTAAACTCCTATTTGTCATTCAGGTAACCTTTCAGTGAAATGTCAATCCAGTACTTTCCATTGCAAAATCTAGTAAACTATGTTTATAGTATAGTATGCAATAATGGAGCTGCTGTACTGTATTCACGCGCTTCATTTGCATAGTAGGACTATCATATCAGATGATGAAGCGGCAGATTTGTTTATCAACAAAGGAAGAACTTGAAAAAATAAAAATTTGTCTTCAATAAAGATGCTAGTCGCATCAGATAGAAATTAATAAGACAAGTATTACAAAATACAGTATACCTTGCAGCCAGTTGTTCAAGTTTCTCTTGTCTGATGAGTTCCTCCCTCAGAGCCAGTTCCCGCTCATGCTCGGACTTCTCGAGGCGCTCCCAGGCGCGGTTGATGTCGTGGATCATCTTGCCTTCGCGCGGCGTGTACGGCTTCTGGTTGGCCGCCCGCATGCGGGATTGTAAGGTGAAGAGAAGGACTTCCAAGTTGCCTTTTTCAACGAACCTGAGGAAGAAATAAGAATTTTAGCGGCTTTACAGCAAAATCTTATGGTACTGCCCAGCAAGGTCAATGACTGTTTGGAACACGATTTTTTTTTTTTTTTTAATAATCGCCATAGCCCTGGTATGCACTCATAAAAGAATGCACACTCTCTTGTTCCACTCTATAAAGAAGTAATACGATGATTCCCCATACATGTAGATACAAAATTCCTAGCTTTATATCACGTTTGTATCCAAGAAGAGTTAACCAAATTTATGTCTATAGTTTTACAAGTATTTCACTCTTCTAGCAAAATATACATTAAAAGACATATTAAATCAGTAATCTAAAAGCCAAAAACTCTAAAACGCTAAAAAGCCAATAAAAAATACCCCTCCCGCAGTAGCACTAGCGACCACAGGAATAATCAGGTTTACACGTTTATCAGTTTTTATTTTTATTAAACTACAAAGTAAAGTGCAATATGCATAAATCTATCATAATAATAAAACCATAACAATGCGCTTGCAACTTTGTGTGAGCTCCCACAGGAATTGTTTATTTTCTCGGAAATGAATGAATCGTGTAAGCAACACGTAAAATTAGAGTTGTTTATTTTTACTCCTACTCCATACGTCATACTAACGCCACCAGATTGGTTCAATGAGAAATTCTTTAGGAAAGACTTTTTTAGCTTTTTTTACTAATGCAGAATTTTGTGAGAATGAACGTGATGTTTGTCACTTTTCCACATAAAATCTACTAGACGGATTTTGATTAAAGTTTACTGCTATATGTATGCCAAAATAACACTATTGCATTTTTTTGCATTGCATCAGCCTTATAAAGTTCCCACTGCTGGGACACAGGCCACCTCTCTAAGAGAGGAAATGGGCCATAATCCACCACGCGGGCCCAGTGCGGATTGGTGGATGTCACATGTCTTCGGATTTTTGGTTCTAGGACATGCCGGTTTCCTCACGATGTTTTCCTTCACCGTTTTGAGAGCAGTGATGATGAAATAAATTAATGCGCCTGGCTGGGTTTGAACCCGCGACCTACAACTCGTAAATCGTAGGCGTTACCAGTCGGTCACCACTGCTCCGTGAAGTTATAATCAGGGCTGCTTGTAATTCCACACGGGTGAACCCGCGGAAATTAGTTTTTTTTTAATAATATTATGAACTGTCGCGATAGTTGACCAACCGATTTCAGTACATAAAAAATATCGCTAAAGAATTGTCAAGTTTGTATTTTGCGATGATTAATTGAATGAATTATCAACACTCAATGAAATTACTAAAACGTATAAGTACTTTTAATTCGTAATTTACTTTTCAAGTATCAATTTGTGTGAAAAGGATTCATGTTGACGATAGTCTAGATGTTTTTTTTATTTTTCATTTAATTTTCAAATATACGATTCTTGGATACTATAGGGACAAAAAGCTGTAAATCATAAAAAGATTCAACAGTATACTCACTTGGGTGGTTTCTCTACAGTACGATAGTTAGCGAACTGAATCAGTTGCTGACGAACGCCTTCGAGAGAGTTCGCGAATGTTCGGTCGCCGAGCGCTTCGATGGTACGCTCGATCCATTGCAGGAGATCGCTGAAACACAGACAAAAAGTTAGTCAGGAAGAAAGACAGAATAATATGCCACTATACATAATATGTCCGGAAACAACTACCGGGCCGTTGCCCGGACCAGAGCCAACTTCTCTTGTCAACAGGAGAATCCTCCTTTTTTAAAGGCGTTATGTATCTCTTAGTTAACTGATTAAACTACTGTTTAAGGTTCGAATATACTTCCTACTTATTACCACAGGTACCTGGGGTGTTATAGACTGATTAAGAACCTACTAACAATTAGTTTGTAGTTCAGTTTTATTAACCATCATTCAAAAATACCGCTACATACCAGTTTCAAGAATGACATTCAAGAGCGTTTAACTATAGTCTAAGAATAGCACATTCTGTCCCTCACAATCCTCATTGTGTCATCCTTTTAATTGATAGTCTTTCCTATTTTTATAAACTATTTTCGTCACTAAATATAGTGTGCAATAACAAGTGTTCTATCTGTCTTGAGCTATAGATATTTGAACACAGTAGGCACCAAGCACGCCATTATCAATAAAAAATAAAAATATATTTTACAAAGGTTTTATAAGGGAAACAGGATACCAAAGTCCTACAATACCGATTTGAAAAGGAAGGATCGTCCGATCAGATAGTGTTACTTCTGTTGGATAACTGCCGAAGATTATCGTCTGCTTAACGGGCTCTCCTGAGGTAGTACCTAGTTCTTAAAGGACCTACAAAACAAGCTATACAGACCTGGTGAGCGACTCATACTCCTGCATCATCTTCTCGTTCTCCATGGCGATGCCGACCACCTTGCCGATACGCTTGCCCTGCACCGTCTCTTGCTTCATCTTGCTGAAGTAGTGGTAGTACGTCACCACGTATGTGATGATGGACTTCTCGTCGGGGTGGTCGACGGCGATGTCTAGAGAGAAAACGATGTTATTAGAAAGATTTTTTACTTTGTATGCAAATATTTTTCCAATATTTTACCATCGTAATTATCATTCAATATTGGCTCAATAGGAGGACTCGATAAAGGAGAGGAGGAGGAGAACTGAGGTCAGCAACATAGCTCGAAGAATCGATTAACTTAGTGGCAGTGGGCAGGGTACATTGCTCGTAGAACGGATGGTCAATGGGGGCGAAAGATTCTGAAAGACACAGCATTGAAATGCCTTCTACAAGGTGGATAAGACTGCTGGTAAGAGTTGCGGGAATGCCATGGATGAAGACGCACCGGATCGTCCGTAGTGGCGAAACTTGGGGAAGGCTTGGGCGTATTTCGGCAGAAATAATGATGAGGTGAACCCATTAGCGACATTAGTGATCAATAAGTTGTCAATTATGTATAGGCACTTGGGCACTCCAGTATGTAGGTTTTTTTTATGGTGGGCAAAAATCATCCAATGACGAATCCAACTCTTGGGCGGAGCGGAACACAGTGTCAGACTCTTACTAACTAAACACCTCACCCCGTTCCTTCTTTGCTCTTCGCACTGGGACCAAGCCTCCCTTTCAGAAAGAGACCCTGGGCCCCAGTAGGCTTCGACCCTTTTGCATAGTCCCTACTCCAGTATGTAGGTCATATTCATGTATGATTCATGCACTATGCATACAAAAATGGGAGCAAGCGTATTAACAGCATGTTAAGATCAAGATTAGGAACAAAATACCTATTATCTATACGATCTTTATGCCCAATTTAACTAATTCTAGAAGATGGGTGATGGAATTCCAACACTCGGCTCTTGAGTAAATAGTCGAAAACAGTGTAAAATAATTTTAGGCATACAACCAGATGTTGCTTAATAAAACACGCCGTAGCGGGCTTTAAAATTATGACCGCCGCTATGGCAAGCGGCGTTAATGAAGTCAAGGTCAAAGTTTTACTGCAGTACAGACTTTGTAGTCAGAAAAACTTCGTAGTTAGAGTGGTTACTGAGTTCTTTATGGAGGAAACAGAATAGATAATATGTGTTTTTTTTTTATGGTGGGCAAAAATCATCCAATAACGAATCCCGCTCTTGGGCGGAGTGTGTGTCAGACTCTTACTGACTAAACACCCTACACCATTCCTTCTTTGCCCTTCGCACTGGGGCCAAGCTTTCCTTTCAAAAATAGACCCTGGGCCCCAGTAGGCTTCAGCCTTTTTGCAGAGTCCCTACGGAATACATATGTGTGTGTTGTGCCCACCCAAATAAATTACAAGGACGAGAGCAAGGACACGATAAGGGACTTATAAATTACGTCACACAAACTTCATAATTTGTTGACATTCATGAAACTCATACTCCCTTAGTGCGACATCATATTTTGCAATATTACTTAAAGGAGTATTTAACTGAAGACTGCAATTCTGAAATTAGTTATCGAACTCGCCGGCATAGCAATTTAAATCTTATAATAATACAGTTAGAGTTGATTACATTTTTCATTTGGCGTTAAGGCTTAGATATTGTTACTTTAAAATCCCCACTCATTAACGTGTACTATGCGTTCCAAATGAGAATAAAATCTATTGCCATGATATGACTTCGTGTCGTAAATTGAAGAAATTTTGGAAATTTTAAATACTGAGAGGTAAGTAAAATTGATGAACTAGATTCTGGTAAATAAATTTAATTTTAAAAGTTTCTATCCTCGATTTGACAGTAAATCGTGACGTCACAACATGGTAATCCATTCTATTCACATTTTTTTTTTAATTCTTAGGCACATTAATAGTTCATTAGTTTACCTTCAGCATCCAACAGCTTAGTAAGTCCAAGCTTCTCCTCAGCAACATTGAAGGCATTATTCAGATTGTGCATAGGATTGCTTCTATGCAGCTTGTCGAATTGAATCAAGTCTGGTCTGTGCTTGTGAATGATAGCGTTGAACGCGAGCCCGTCGCGCCAGGAGGTCGTGAAGTTGCGGACGTTGACATTGTTGTAGCCCGCCGTCTTCATTTGACACCACAGCAGTAGCGCGTCCTTGGCGGATTTTGTCTCTTTATTGTCGGTTTCTTCGATTGTAATGTCTTGGATCTGTTGGTAAGAATTTAAACATATTTTAAGTCACGAACAAGATTTTAAGAGTTCAAACATATTTTAGGATAAGAATGGATACATTTTTTTTTAAAGTTGCACTACACTAAGAATTAGCTGTGCCCATATAAAAATAAAATTTTGCATGTTGAATATGAAGCAGAATATGAAGATTGTATTATAAGATCTGTACCACTTTATTGTATCGTAGGTGTGTCTACACACATGTAAACTAATATAGGCCAGGTAAGTCTAGGACAACTATCTTTTGTAACAAACTTTTGTACCGTGCGGGAAAAGAACCCAACACGAACCCAATCGCTTAACCACTACGCCAAACGATATGTCAAATCGTATTGTTATCATTATCATCAGTCGTTACTGTGAGTTGGAACTCAAAAAGGCTGACAACCAGTATCAGAGTCAGACACCACCAAAGGACCAGTAACTGTAGTGCACTCATTGGATGGCGAATATAACGTTTTGATTAAACGGTAAAGATGTCGACTGTGCGGCTTTCGCGCTACAAGCGCGCTGCGGCCGTGCGAAATTTCATCATCATCATCATCATCATCCTACCCTTATCCCATTTTACTTGGGGTCGGTGCAACATGTTTTTTTCTTCCACTCTGTCCTGTCACCCGTCACACTAACAGTAACTCCCTTTTCTTTCATATCACTCCTCACACAATCCATCCATCTCTTGTTTGGTCTCCCCCTTCCTCTCCATCCATCCACGTGTAAACTCAGAACTCTTTTTGTGACATGCGTTTCATCTCTCCTCTTCACATGTCCATACCAAGACAAACGATTTCCTTTCAACTTTTCGAAATTTATGATATGAAAAAACAAAGCATCGCGGCAGCAGTGCTGCTACCGCGCGTCACGTTGCGGCTAAATTTAAGGCGCCTTTATAGCAGTAAATTCATAAATAGACTCAATAATCACATCCATCAAAATTATTATTACCAAAAATAAATGTTTCACAGATTGAATTTGCTATAAAGGAAATTATAGCAAGTCCTTCTGTCAATTGGATTACATGCTATCCAGAATTTCCTTCCCCATTTCAATACCTTTTTGTGCAAATAATAATAATTAGTGATGTTAAATTAGAATTACCCGTTATGTCCACCGCGACGAATAGGGATAATACACCAGGAATGTGTATTGTGGTACAATTCCATGTCGCACAAAACAATTGAAATATAGATTTGATTTTACGTTGAGAAGAAAATGCGTGCATAATTTTTTGATTTGCATGTATGATGTAGAATTTTCTTTTTTCTTATTAGTTTAACCATCAACATATATGTTGCTGTGCCCTAACAGGATCTACAATGATACGAAACTGTAAGCCTGTTTTTTACTACAATTATAATATACACATACTAGCTTCTGCCAGCGACTTCACAGCGTGAAAGTAAATTTACTTATAGGGGCGGAGTTTCGTAAAATCCGTTTTTGGCGAATGTCTGCACCTTAAGGAACCTACCCACCAAACTTGAGTTTGTAGGTGTTTAGTTTCTGAGATTTCATGTTCGATGATAGGTATTCCGCCTATATAAATAAATTACCAACATTATGGAAACAAATACATAAATGAATATGTTTATGAAATCAAGATTAGTTTAAAACCTACAAAAACTTGTTCCTGATATTCAGATCATCTAAGATTTGCGTATTATATTATAGTCTAGACATAACGTCGTGACTAATGGATCTGAAAAGTTAAATATTAGACACAATGTTTAGCTTCACTGCACTTGTTATTGGGCGTTGGCAGCACCAAGATAATTGATTATTTTTTTACTAGTCAAATAACATCAGGTCAGGGATAACAATAAAATAGTGTGACGTGATAAAAAAGCCGATATAATATATAAAGGCAAAATGTTGTATGTTTGTGACTCTTCACGCTCAAACGACTGAACGGATGTACAGTAATATACCTAGCTTAAACATCTGAATAACATATAGGCTAGAATTTATAGCGGAGGGAAGTAGTAATTCCAGGAGGGTGAGGCCGCTCACAGAAGCTAGTTAACTGAGAATCTTTCGTCAAGATGTCAGTATTTGTACATAAAGGTGCGAAAGCATTTTAAATTTTTGAGCCCCACGCAAACAGCGGCGGGCGTTGCACACCTATTGTCTTCTATTATGTCTCTAATTACGGTACCTACTCGGTAAGGTTAAATGAATTCGGTAAATATTTTGGCCGAGTTTACCACTAGCAATAGTGCTAGTCAATTCCTGTAACATCTTGCAATATCTGGAGAAGATCACTCCAATCTTCAATTACCTAATTTCCAGGATGAAGTCATCTATGACTAGCCACCTAGGCAGGTTTTCCTTGGTCTATTATACCGAATGTGTGACTGAGAATAGTTCGTCAAGTTCTCAGTTACATCGCTTGTCGATGGCACTAAATGGATTCAGTCAATATCTTGGCTGAGAGTTTACCAATCAGCAGCGCCTATTAGTTGTTGTAATGTCTTCCACTGTCTATGGAACAGCACCACAATACACAATATCTGTACTCTAGACTCAAGTCGTCTTTTAATAACCTAAGCAAGTTTTTCTTGCTCACCTATGCCAAAGGTAGTCATCATTATCCTACCCTTTATCCCATTTTACTTGGGGTCGGTGCAACATGTTTTTTTCTTCCACTCTGTCCTATCACCCGTCACACTATCACTAACACCCTTTTCATTCATGCATTTATGCCAAAGGTTTTAAAAAAAATTAAATTTCTTACCTGGAATCGCAAGATAATGGTCCAAATAAGACCGAGACTGAGCCTCGGGTTGCCGTCGACGATATCATGGGAGCCCATGTTCTCCAAGTGCACGCGCTGTTCGCGTAAGAACTGCAACGCTTTATCCACATTCTCCAGGCAGTGGATACGCATCTTGCCTTTTGTTGGACGAGGCTGCAAAGAGAAATATACCTTCAGATACATAGTTTTAAGGACCTATATTGTATTGTATTGTAAATCGGGTGGGTATCCGCAACTTTACATCTAAAGCGCGTATTTTGCGTACGGACCTATATTTCTTCGACTAAATCTTGTTATATATTAGGTAGAAGTTGTTTCTAACCGTTGGGTTGACTAGTGAGATTGTACGAAAGAGCTGCCGTGGTCCATAATCAGAATTTAAGAAGTAAACCCGGTATTGATATCACAACGGAATATGCATATGCAGAAAAGGATTTTATCAACGCTTTTTGTTCATAAAATGTGTGCATATCACACACTACTACTGTAAACGTGCATTTTTTTTAAATTTCGTCTATCGGTCTGTCTGTTTATTCCAGCTAATGTCTGAAACGGCTAGACCGATTTTGACACTTTCACTGGTAGCTGATATTATATAGCTGATGTTATAAGGAGTAACTTAGGCAAATTTTCGGTTCCCCGTACAAAAAAACCTTAAAATTGTAATCAAAATGGCATTTTGCTGTTTTAAGAATCTGACGCGGACAAAATCGCGGACACCAGCTAGTCTCCAATAAATAATAAATATCCGTTTTTTTCCTATAACTTCGTTGGCCAAATGTAAAACCTTTATGGTTTTTTTTTTTTTTTTTTTTTTTATGGTATGTGAAAATCATCCAATGACGAAACCCGCTCTTGGGCGGAGCGGGAGACCAGTGTCAGACTCTTACTGACTAAAACCTACCCCGTACCTTCCTTGCCTTATTTCTGGAGTCGAGGTTACAGTTTTCACTTACCCTCTAGGCTCCAGGAGGCTTCGACCCTGAAGGGCCCCTGCAGTTTGCTGACAACTCCTTGAGGCGCGCGGGAACGGTGCGCGCCGTTGACGACTTGGACTCGGTCTTACCAGACGATCGGACGGCGAGCTACCCATTGCTCACCGTCCGCGAGCCAGTGTCTACGGTGGCCGGATATCGGCAGGATCGCGGCGGCGACGGCTACGGCGAGTACGCCGTTGCCTTTGCCTTATGCGGTCGGCCTCCTCCTTTACGAGCATTACTGCTTCGCAGAAGGAGGCGACCGCCTGCCATTCCTCTTCGCTGCGGACCATGGCCTGGACCAGGGCCCGGCGCGAGAGGTCGCCGCCGCCGATCACCCCCACGAGGACACGGCGATGCTCTTCCCAAGCAGGGCACACCTCCACCGTGTGCTCCACCGTGTCCTCCGGGCTCGCCTCACAGTGGCGACACCCGGACGTCTCTTCCGCACGAATCCGGTGCAGGAATCTCCCGAACTTCCCATGTCCGGTGAGAACCTGCGTCATGCGGAAAGTGAGGACGCCGTGAGGTCTATCCAGCCACGCCTCAAAGAGGGGCACTACCGCTGAGATTACGGTGTGCCCAGCGCTGGGTTGCGACAGTCGCTGTTTCCACTTCACCATGAGATCTCGCCGGAGCTCCTTCCGCCACGCCTCGACATGTTCGGGCAGCGGATCTTCGCCCCGGCGTTGCATCTCCACGCGCTGGTCGTGCATGTGTGCAAGGACTGTTGCCTCCAAATCCCATGGTGGTAGGCCAGCAAGGAGGCTCGCCGCCTCGCGGGACACCGTGCGGTATCCCCGCACCATCCGGATGGCCATGACCCTCTGGCAGGCGTTCAGCTGGGCCGCCGGGCGTTTACGTAGCGTCGGCGCCCACACTGGTGCCCCATAAAGGGCCATGGACCGGACGATGCCGGCGTAGAGCCTCCGGCAGAAGGCGTCTGGACCCCCAAGGTTCGGCAGGAGCCGCTTGAGAGCAGCCCCCGTCCGATTGAGTTTGGGGGCCAGACGTCGGAAGTGCTCCTCGAAATTCCATCGGCTGTCGAGGACAAGTCCTAGGTACTTCATCGTCGACCCGACGCCGATGTGAACTCCTTCTACCGTTAGTTGGGAACCCGTTGGTGGCGCGTTCCGAGGGCCGTGAAAGCACATGGCCTCGGACTTGTGCAGTGCCACCTTGAGTCCCAACTGCTGGATCCTCTCAACGACTGTCGCAACCCCGCGTGTCGCTAGTTCGACCGCCGCCTGGTACGACCTTCCCTGCGCTAGGACCAGCGTGTCGTCTGCGTAGCAGACCACGCTGACCCCTACGGGGAGGTCGGCGCGCAGCACGTAGTCGTACCCGATGTTCCACAAGGGCGGTCCTAGCACCGATCCCTGTGGGACACCGCACGACATCTCTCGCCGTTTCCAATCTCCTTGGTGACCGGGGTAGACTATGTACCTGTCGGACAGGTAGGCCTCGATTGTACGACAGAGGTAGTCGGGCACCCGGTGATACCGGAGTGCCGTCCTAATGCAACTCCAGGGCAGGGAATTAAAGGCGTTGGCAATGTCCAACGACACCGCCAAGACACACCTGCCCCGGGACACCGCATCCCCCGTCGTGAGGGCTCGCACGCGCATGATGGCGTCCACCGTGGAGCGCCTCCTGCGAAACCCGAACTGGTCGTCCGCGAGATCGGGCCCCTTCAGTGTTAGGTGCTTGACGAGGCGGTCTGCAATGACTCTTTCAAAGAGCTTGCCCACCTCGTCAAGCAGCACAATGGGCCGATACGCGGACGGAGAGTCCGCAGGGCGCCCCGGCTTCGCGACGAGGACCAGTTTTCCCGTCTTCCAGGGAAGTGGGAACTGGCCCCTCTCCAAGCATGCGCTAAAGAGCCCCCCCAATCGAGACCCGAGAGCCTCCATGGCCAGGACCCATGCCTTTCCTGGCAAGCCGTCGGGTCCTGGGGCGGTATTCTTCGCACCCATCCTGCGTACCGCCACTCTCATCTCTACCTCGGTCACTTCCGGAGCATTGGTACCGTCGTCGCTGACGTGGTCCGCGTCAGACACCGCTGGTGGCGGAGCCATGGGCGGGGGGGAGTGGTCCCCCCGCGCAGGGAACAGAGCGCTCACCACACCCTCCACGATCTGTGGCCGGAGACTCTGCGTCAACGGGGGAGCCCATGGGCGGAGTTTCTCCCGCACCAACTTGTATGGGCGTCCCCACGGATCAGCGTTGAGCGTCCCCAGCCACGCTTTGCAGGCCTCGTCTTTGGCCCGCTTTATCTCTGATCGGAGGGTGCGCCTTGCCACCCTGTATCCCTCGTACAGCTCCGCCTCTACGGCCTCCGCACCCGGCGGGCGGAAGCGGCGCCTGCGGTGTCTGGTATACCGGTGTCGCGCAGCATTGCATGCGGCGCGCAGCGTCGCAAGCTCTGGCGACCACCAGTACACCTGGCGTCGGGCGCGTCCTGGGCGGAGACGGGGCATTGCCGCGTCGCAAATTTGCGACAAGGCCTCCCGGAACCACTCCGCCTCGACGTCGATGTCGGCAGGCCTGACCGGTGCTTGCACCCAGGCCTGCACCGCCGCGGCTTCCAGGAAGAGCTCCTTCTCCAGCTGCCTCAGCGCCCAACGCGGACCACATGGGGTCTGTCGGACCGGCGCGGTCGAGGTCTGGGCGGAGACGTCAAACCGGATATACCGGTGGTCCGAGTATGTCTCCACCCCCTCCATGACGCGCCAGTCAACTACACGCGGTGTCAGAGTGGGGCTGGCGAACGAAATGTCCACCACGGACTCACCCTGCACCCGCACACACGTGGGGACAGAACCCCGGTTTAGGACGACCAGGCCTGTTTCCAGAGCCCAGTCCTCCACCAACCGACCCCGCTGGTTCGTGAGCCGGGAACCCCAAGCCATGTTCCAGGCGTTGAAGTCCCCGCAAACGACCACGGGGAGGGTACCATACCCAGCGACGACGGTCTTCAGCTCCCTGAGGGAGTCGTGAAGATCGGCGAGAGTTCTGTTCGGGGACAGGTAGACGCCTACCACTGCAATGTCCCCGAACCGTGCTGCCACGCAACCCCGACCCTTCGTGACGGCCTCGAGGGTCGGGGTACCAGCGGCGGCCGACGAGATAAGGGTCACCGAGCCGCTCAGGTCCTGAACCCAGTCAGCTCTGGGCAAGACAAAGTGCGGCTCGGAGACCACGGCGACGTTTATCGACCACTGCGCCATGCTCTGGAGCAACAGATCCTGAGCTGGGGCGCAGTGGTTGATATTCGCCTGGAGGAGACGTAATGGAGCCGTTATTGGCAGTCCATAGTCTCCTCCCTAGCCCTCTGAGAGGGTGCCGCCACAGTGGTTGCGGCGGCGACGGCAGCAACAGCGGCGGCGGCAGAGGAAGCGGCTGCGGTTGCGGCGGTGTTGCTGGTGGGGGGCCGGCGAAGTTTGGCCTTCACGTTGGCCGGGGGGTCGCAGGACCTGCACCCAGCCCGGTGGTCGGCCTGCTTGCCTGCCGCCGCACATGCGTAACAATGCGGCGCATTCCGGCACTCAGCAGACCTATGACCGGGCTTACCACACTGGTAGCAGTGGTCGCTGCGATCCACCTCCGCGGCACAGAAGGCCCCCACGTGGTGCCCCACGTGGCAGCGGTAGCACCGCAGAGGTCTGGGCTCCAGCAGTTTTACCTGGGCGGAGACCCAGCCCACAAGAAGCCGTCGGCCCCCACTGGTGATGGCCTTGGCCGCCGGCACGGGGCAGCTTACCGTGACGGCTCGCATGCCCGTGCTGTCAGCGCGGATGGTGCCCGCCCGAACCTGTTCGGGCGTGCAACCGCCCACCCCGACGATGGCGGCCACCACCTCGTCCACCTTGACTGAGTCGTCCAGACCCATGATGCGCATGTCGATGCACTTGGTGGGCCTGGACACTCGGGCCTCCTCCGCACTGAGGGCCACCCTAAATGGTGCCGAGGTTATTACGGGAGAGTGCGTGACTCCAAGCAATGTTAACTATCAGATAGGCCCAAATAAGCGCTATAAAGTCGCATTAAATAATAGAAGGTGACAGGCGCGTGACGTTTGTCACGACGGCTTCAATATGATATCATTAATCATAAGCTATACTGTGTGACTTTGCTCTCTAGGCTGGGCTCTCGTTTTATTCGTGGGACGAGGATGCTCTTCAACACTAGAACTAACTACGATCAATGGATCGTTCGTTCTAGACTTGATGTTTGGATAGGCCGTTCATTAGGATAAGATAAGTGGAACGCAAAAGTACACTTTTATTTAACACTAGCTTCAACTAGCGGCTTCACCCGCGTGTAAATTAGGTTTCTTCATCCAAAATTCCAAACCCTGTTTTACCCCCTTAGGTGTAGTTTCGTAAAATCCGTTCTTAGCGGATGTCCACACCCTACAAGGAACCTAAATACCTACCAAATTTTAAGTTTGTAGGTGTTATAGTTTCAAAGATTTCGTAATTAATCAGTGACTGATATTTCACTTTTAAATACATCACCATATTTAAATTACTGCTGATAAATACTTTTACTAAATACCGGTTGTTTTCATACTAAACTCGAATTTAGCAAGTTCATGAAATTCTTCACTCAGGCTCCAACATTTACACAATTTACACAAAATTGTAAAAGTTGATGAATTTTAAACGAGAAACTCTTCCCTAGAAGAACCTTATTCCTTATTTACGGAAAAACTATTTTGTTGAAAACACTTTCCAAAGTTTCGAGACCTGCAGTGTCTCAGCGTGCTGCATAGATCGTAAATAACAGAACAGCGGACAATAAATAAATAATGCAGTTTATTATACAGAGCGCAAAAAGCAAGTCAAGTAAGTACAATCAACAGCAAAACGCATGATTGTATAACTATGTCTGGTAAAGTTCAACAGTGGTGTCCTCTCAAGGCAACGACCATTTCAAGGTTACGACTGAATTGTACACTTTAATTTTATTGTCATTACTTTATTATTAGTCTGTAAGCTTTTCTAAAATTGAACAATGAAATAAATATAATTGTCGTGATAGCCAATGGCCTCATTCATAGCCAAAAGCGACTATCTCGAATTTAATTTGACGAATTGAATTTTTTTTTTTTAAGCTTCGTGGTAGCCTGTGAAATCCCAATTTCAAGTAAGATGAGAGGTGGAGGATTTAAATCAAGTCATCAATTCTCAACCCGGTCGATAAATAATCTCTACGCTCTAGATCAGTGTTTTGTATTCACGGTACACCTAGGTAAAAATTTTTAAATTATCTAAGTTTAAAAATTTTGGATGCTCACAAAAAAAAATTGTTTTTTATGCCATCTAATTTTTCCTTCCATCTGTCTATTAAGTTTAAGATGGGTATAACTTTATATTTCTGGGGTAAACCAAAAGACCACCACGGCACACTATTTGCACAACACTGCTCTAGATGACGATGATGAATTTTTATCTATACATATTTTTGCCCATGACTGTACCAGAATATTCCAAATACATTTTGGCATGGTCGCGTCGCCGAAGCCTGGATAAAGTCCGGTTCTACGGGTCGAAGCCGCCTATTGTTTGCTTTTTATACAACATACGCATAAGAACTTGAAATTGAGACGCGAGTACAATGAGAGAAACTCAATGACTTAGGCTGTTTGCTTGTGAATAACGCTTTTGCGATTTGACTAAATGACTTACAGAAAAATCATTAATAAGACCTGGATTTTAGTTGGTGTGACTAAAATGATAATTCATAACAAGTTGACAATAGTATCATCATAACGCTAATTGTTTTTTTTTATCTATTTGTATTAGTACAATCATACAGTAGCCCTCGTAAAACAGTCAAAACAGTCAATTTTAGTCAGTAAAAATCTGACTCGCGAGTGGGACGACCTTCACCCAAAACATTAAATGTCATCCTATGTCCCTTTACTACTATCAGTTAGCGTAGCGTAGCTTATGCTATGCTACGCTAACTGATAGTAGTGAGTGAGTCCTAGCAGTGAGAACAATATAAGGCTGATGCCTTATATTGTTCTCACTGCTAGGACTCAAGCCTCCTTTCTAAAAGAGGGAATGGGCTATAATATACCACGCGAGCCCAGTGCGGATTGGTGGATGTCAGTTATAGCAATTACCTAAAGGAAAATGTAGCACATTGCCAGAAGTAGTTTAACGATACTGTACCAGTTTTCTAGTTTCTATATAGGTTCACACAGCCAATAAGATGAGATAAAAATGTTGTAAATAGGGCTTAACTGCGGGTCGTTACTTTTATAGGCCGTTTCATAAAAAGTTGCTGATGAAGTTTATGATTAAAAATCTCGCTGAAAGCAATGACTTTGGGAGCGAGTTCATGACGCAATACTCACTTTTAGAGTAACACAGAGCATATGCTTAAACCTATCGCTAAAAGATTATTAACATTCTCAATTTTTTACGAAAAATGCCATTGTTTTATTTTATTATTACTTACTACTCTATTTTACTCCACTCTACCCTATTTTTCTTTAATAAGAACCTTCTACTGACAATAAAAAAACAGCAAAAACTAGGATTAGCGAAATAGGTTTAGCTGTTCTAGAGATTTGAACTAACTATACTATTTTTCTGAGGGATTCATTTAAACTAACTATACCTACTATTTTTCTAATAACTATGGAGAAGATGTGATGCTGATACATACATGAAATTTAGTTATACATAAAGCTACAAAAACAATGCGTACCTAATCGGCAACATAAACCCTACAAAGCATACTTAGTACAATAGTACAGTCGTTTTCTTAGTTTACAGAATATTATACAATAGGCAATCATTATTTTAGCACGTTAAAGCAGTACTTGAAGTAAAGGATTTGGTTTTCAAAGTGGGTGTAACGACACCAATTAAGACTGCTCGAACAGAGGTTGCCAACCAAGTTGCTAAAACATAGTTGTGAAAGATTTCAAATTTCGAACTAGACAACTGAAAATATACACTGATAATCATAATACTTATTGTGTTTTTTTTTAATTATATAAATTGACGGGACGACGTGCATGCCTTCCTTGAGAATTGGCAAGAAGTGGCTCAAAACCGAGAACACTGGAAAGAATGGAGGGTGGTCTTTGCCCTGCAATGGGAGAGTATGGGCTAGAAATAATAATATATAAACGATAACAAAAATATAATGCTTGACTGCGATCCCACCTGATGGTAAGGACTTACTGACGTTTGGGACACGTCATGTTCGGACAGTGTCCCAACTGACACTTTTTAATTTCAATATTTTTAGTGACGATTCGGATACCGATTTAAAAAATAACTGTTTTGTACAGTCAGATAAAAAAAGTTTGTTTGATAAATATGAATTTATATTAATCTAATTAAATTTATCAAATAACAAATATCTCTCCAACGATTACTTTGATGGATTTTAACAGTTTTATGTAGGTTGTATAGGTCTTGAAAGTTATTTTAAACCATCTAATTACTATTTCATGAGTAAGTACCTATATTGCAAAAAATAACTCAAAAACGCTTTCATTATATATCTAGAAAAAAAAAAACAATGTTTGTAGGAGATTTTTGTACTAAATAGACGTATTGAATAATTTTTGCTTTTTTACTTCATACTATATTCTAAAACTTTTTTACCTGACTGTACTTAATAGTTTCATTAAGTTTAATAGTGTCCGAATCGATAAAAAAAATAAAGTGACAGTTGGGACATTGTGTCCCAAACGTAACTGTAAGTCATGGTAAGCAGTGACGCAATCGTTGATAGTGAGTTTATTTTTCTTTTCAGATAAACATAACTACATTTTCTTCTGAGGTTTCGGTTCCTGCAGATTTCAAAGAATCCATAGAAATCCGAGGTCAAAAAAGGTTGGGAACTACTGCTCTAGCATTTACTGAATGGGTTCAGAACTACTGCCTCTGTAAAGGAGGATGTAAATCTTGGGCCCACCTTCCAATTACCATGTGTTTCTAAAATAGCAATTTTGTTGGATAGGTATTTCTTAGCAGTATAAACAACACCCATTAGCAAAACTAACGTGTTGAACAAAGAACAACTTTGAATGGACTAACTTTGGAACGTAGTGTAATAGTAATTTTTATTTATCTTTTTTTTCGGTGGGTAAAAATCATCCAGAACAAGTCCCGCCCTTCGGTGGAGCCGGAGCTAGTGTCACTGACTAAAAAAACCCAACAAGTTCCAACGTAGCCTTTCATACCGGGGCCGAGCCTTCCTTTCAGATGCGAATGCTTGGCTCCAATTTAGGCTTCGACCCTTATGTAGGGTCACTAAGAATTTTTATTCAGGTCCAAATTTAGCTATCATAGACTAAGTTTCATAGAAACCATGGCATCATACTTTCGCGATTGGAGTGACTTCGGAAAAAAACTTCACCACATAGTTTTAATGGTGATCCTTTCAAAACATTCGAAAAAAAAGGAAATCATTTATAGCCAAATTAGATATAAACATAAAGCCTTGAGTGTTTATTATGTACCTAGTACATATAGCAGTAGCAACGGTTCCCATCCGCGATCGACTAGACCTGCTAAACACGGCTTGAACTGACGCTAACGCAATTAGAACTGGTTGCTCGATCTGATTGAAATTCTAAGTAAAACGTAAATGATAATGCTAGCCAGGCAGGGGCATTGTGAGTTTACCGGTAATCTAATCACTTAAAAAAAAAGTAAAGTGTCTGTTTGTAATATCGAAATAAAATTAATAGGAAACTATAATCGATAAAAATAACAAAAAAAAATGTTGTTCTCATTAATCTCCAATTGCACGATTTAATTTGAGTGTTGTTGTGCGATTTTGACTATACTTTCTAGACAACTGACAGTTAGCCGTCAGCTGATTTTATAATGAGTTTATTAGGCTACAGAAAAAAAAACGAACTTCTTCAAATTGTTATCTAATAGTGAGTTAGCAATTCTTGCAGTTTTAAGTCAAATACCCACCAATCTCTCTCCCGAGAGCACTTCGAGCAACTTGATAAGTTGCTTGCCATCCCGCATGTCGACGTACAGGTCGCCGATACGGCACCCGACGCGCACCAAGTGAGAGTTCACCCATTTTTGAAAAGTTTTCTTCTGCACGCTTTCTCGTTCGTCTGTCAAGGAATAGCATTTGTTAATTTTACATAATAACGACTACAAACTACGGTATGTTAGTAGAAAAGGGACATATATAAAATTAGATGTGGACTCAGAATCGTCCCTTGGGGAACTCCCTAAAAAGACTTACAGATGAGGCCTGATGTTACATAATTTAGAAGCAAGGTCAAAAAATATTCTCTCAAAGGGGAATAGTATTCGTAACAGGGTGATCAAAGGATTATTTTTACTTATGTAAAAGCAAAATTCTCTATAAGACGGACCTGAAAACCAAAAGTAATGCACATAATATACACTCATACAAATCAGAAGGAAAACGATAAAAACAAAGTAGGGAATGTTAACACAATAACCGCCAGTGTGGACGACCGCGTCGCGGCGACCAGAGAGCTGGCTTCGAGGACCGAGTCTTGGGATGTGGAGCCTCCAGCCCGTCCGGAACCGCCGACGACATCGTAATAACTCACACGACAGTACTCCAAGAAGGTGTTGGGTTCGGAATATAATATGTGTAATTCGAGATATGGATCGAATTGCTATTCGCACGCTTCAGAGCGGAAAGTCCTAGATGTGCAGGGTGTTGTACTCCTGTATCAACATTTTTTTAAAATTAAAATTTAATATCAAAAACCTACAACGATGCACCGTATTACTTAGGTCAGCCACTCCCTAGACTTAGATATGAAATAATAATCCCAGTATTAACGCTGGGTTTGATAAATTATATTGAAAACGTACGAAATTACTAAGTGTAAATCTATTAAAATGATATTTTTCAACACATAGATGAAATCATTAATATAGCACATAAATTAAACTTCAATTTAAAGAGATTTATCGCTTCATAGGTACTATTGAAACAAAAATAGACTTATAAGGAAAATCAGGTAGGGAACTGAGAATTGTATAACAAATTAAATTATATTTTAGATATGTATGTTCTAAATACTTCAATGTCGTTGAAAATAAAATTCAACACCACCACTTATCTGTCATCCAGTGAAGACGAATGGAAAATCCAACATAATGCAATCCAAAAGAGGCACAACACTGATAACACAACACTACAAACCTCTGAGTTCTATAACGACCTTGTCGTAATACACTTCTAAACCGGGCACTTCAATATCTACTCCTTTTTTTATCAGCTCATATCCCTCGGTGGATGTCATGTCGCCAGCGACGAGCGGCGACTGAACCAACGTACCAGGCAAAAGACGAGAAGAATTAGAGCGACAAAATTCAACTACCACTGGACAAGGATATTCGATACCAATGCGCCAGATGTCGACAACACAGGGCAGGTTTCAACTTAATAGCACATTCACGTTACACGACTGATAGCGTTGCTACACATTTATGTTAACAACTGACACCGTATGACACATAATCAATTTTTTACAAATATTGCCCAGGTTACGGCTAAAACGGTAAATTGTGATTGGTTCGACGAGAAGATTCGGTTGAAGTCACAGATAACACTTCATCAATCGATAAGCGTGAGGTATCGAAGACAGTCTGATAGTTCATTGAATGACATTCGAACATGTGTAATTTTATTTTAAGAGATTTTGAGGAATCTGACCAACGGTTTGACACCCCGTTGACTTTACGGAAAAACGGATACTGCGGTTTGCGATGTCCGATAAGCGGCTGCATGGTGTTATGAAATACGCAACAATGGACGAAACAACATTAAACAATAAAATACTAATACTGTGTCAAGGTTTCGACCTCTGGGGTTTTATCTAAAACTAAAATAATCCCACTATTTTAGATAAGTCTATTTGCATTTGTAGGTCGTCGAACCTTTGATCGCTTTGAACAAACATTGGTTCCTTACAATATAGTTTTGTTTAATTTAATATGTTCATTATAGACTTTATTGCCATATTGGCACTAGTTACCGCTGTCTTAATCATGACAATCAGCTCAAATCTTATCGATAAGTGTACAGACTACTGACACATATTCCAATAAGAACGTTTTGCAATTTGTAATTAATTTATATATTACTAGATAAATAATTATCAACATTACTATAGTATTCATGGAAAATATCGTCATTATTCAACAACATATCGAAGTCCACTAAAACCAAAGCCGTACTACCAAGACTTTCAATAGAGCTATTGTTGAAAACTTAAGTGTTACGATTTTTTTTTTCAACATGTTACATGTAAGAAAAAAGTGCCATTATGAGCTTGCTGAAAGCTGTGTAGACAAAAGGCTTCCTATGTCACGTGAGCCGGAAGATTTCTACTGTTGAGTACAACACCTACGCAAAGCGATGGGGTGGATGAAAGGCCACCCTTGCTATTCATAGCAGGGTACCACACAAAAAGGTTTGTTTTAGGGTGGTTTTTCACTGGTAGCTAACTATACGGTATCTGCTAATAGTAAATATTAGAAAATTTTGCGCTAAGAAGTAAGATTAAAAGGTTGAGAATCAAAAGTAAATGTATTAAGGTTGGTTGCCCCAACCAAACAGTTGGCGGAAATCCGTCAATGACTTTGAATCGTGTATCGAATTCAGAACGATTGGATTGGACTCAAAAGGAGTTTATTGCAACACCTCTGACAATTGAAAAAAAAGCAAATGAAAAAAGATTGGAATGCGACCAGTATCAGTATAAGTAATAAATAGTGATCAAGCAGTGAAAATGTAGTCCGTAATAGATATCTCACCTGCTAACGCTTTAATGCGCGATCGTTCGAATAGCCTCGACGACGAATTGCCGCCATCGTACTCGAACTCGTCGATGATCTCCTGGCCGTGGCCGATGGACGGGTCCCAGCGGGACACCGATATGTCGGTCGTCATCGCGACCAACCTCTACCTCGCCGCCACGCTCAACTATCTGGAAAAAGGAGAAGACATTTGTTAAAGACTTGAGTTTAAACCAATACTTATTATTGAGAAGATATGCATCAATATTATACAATAGGTTATCTCGATCGTTATTATCCAAACATTTGCGAATTCGTGGTTTCGCTTGAAGCATTCGATCGAATGGTCTTTAATTTACGAGTCTAATTTTTCGTTAGTTACCACCGATTTACTTCATTATAATGACAAGATTGGATACGCATGAATCATCCAAAAAGTCGTGTGAATGGATGTCGCGTCAATATTATCCAAAAAGTTTGCGAATTCGCGGTATCATCGTCTTAAACATCATTGGCTGGATGCTGAAATGGCCGTTATTTATGAGTCAAACTGGTTTTTGATCAGTTGTATCACGAGACTGGTAATAAGTTACATAACTATATTAAACAGGACATTATTATCGAAAAATGCTTTTGCAGGATTTTTGTGTCCAAGCACCCTAAGCCAGTGACCGGTGATAATGTCAGCGGTGCGAGAGGGTTCGGTTTCCGGTCACCAACCCGCTTGCCTAGCGTTAACATTGAGTTATATCCTTTTTGGCTACTTTCCAGCTATATCAAATAACGCCTTATAAGCTGTTCAGACAAAATATGATTCAGTAATAGAGTGAGTCGTCAGTCAGATCATTATTTATGTTTTAATTCACCTGTTTTATACGTAAATGAGCTCTTGGAAATCAATCGATCATTGCTAACAGACAAATCATAAAATTTTGTGGTTTAGACAATTTTTTTTAAGCTCGCTCTTGGCCTCTATATCACCTGATGGAAAGCGACGATGTAGTATAGTCAACGATGGAGGAGCATTTAGAAGTAACGTATTCACTAACAAATTTACAAACTATGCCATGGTATAACTTCAAGAAAAGCTAACACAATAAAATGATTTAGCAACCATGTGTACTTCAGACACAATTGATGATCTTGATAACCACAACGAATACCAAATATAGACTAATAGACCTTGAATTGTGAGTCAGAATATTTAAATAAAACATGACCGTTTCAAGTTTGTTGCATAATGTTTATTTAAATGCAGCCAACTTAACAGACGTTTATATTTAATTAAGAAATAAACAGGAATTCAAATTTGGGACAGCCCAAATCAAATGTTTCAGTCCTTGAAACAATGGTTTTGCGCTTTCTCAGACAGCTAATTTCAATGCAAAATTAAGATAATGCAACCAGTAATTATTTTCACATTACCTTGAATTTCCCAAACGGTAACCGTAAAAGTGACCACCAATAGGAGCACGATTTCACTAAAAATACCGCTTTACATATTGCTTTGGTACACAATACAAAAGATACCGAGTGTTCTATAATATTGTTGTTATTTCAAATGACATCACGCTGCCGGCCGGTGATAAGATTAGATAACCGCTTTCAAGACTAATAGCCACACCTAAGTGGCTGAACCAAGGCGTCGTGCCATTTTATTTGAATTGGATCAAACAAACAAGCAGGTTCATCAACTAGACGTCAAGTTTCCCGAGACTAGTTTAAATATTGCATGGTATTACAGAGTATTACGTCCTGTACACAAAATGCGTTACTAATTAGACAGACGATAGTAATTATGACATATTACAGCTAATGTCCTCAGAAGTTACTTCTCTTAGCACTCATAAGTGTGAGGAATTTGCAAGAGAACAGGTTTCGAAATTAAAGTGTTGACGTTATACAACAGGATCAATAATGTGTGGTTACGTAACTTGTGACTCATTTACACCCGCAACAATTCAGATTTCTTGTTTCTGATCATGAAGTTTCTTACACCAACTTTGTAAATTGTAGTTCATGGATGATATTACTCACTAAGGTTACAATTAGATGTTAACCTTGACAAATTGAAGATAATTTGAGCGCTTCTACTTTTTATTCATCATAATTGTTGATAGCGGTGTCCGGATAGCGTAGATGTAATACGTCTGCGATACAGCGTTCAATGGTCAAGAAATGTGGCATGAAATGAAGGCCGTTAATATAAGTAATAACTGGTAGCTGTAAAAAGGTGACCGATCTGACTTTAAAAGTCTACTAGTAATGCCGACAAACGATTTGTTCACGTTATTCGGTAATATGGGTAACATAATTCAGTCGGGCACTAAGGCTGACCTTCTCGAATAATGGGTCGGTTAACGAAGGTCTGTCGAGCTGACAGCCACAATAGAAATCTATGTCGTTGCCTGTACGTATCCACATGAATTACGCACGCTTATGCCTCTTGTATTATCATGAGGGCATGCTTATCATTAAGAGTATTATGAGCAAGAATTTAAAACAAAATGCCCGTCTATATTGATCGTTTGATGTTGAAAACAATGCAGAGACTCATAAATATTAATAATTCAGAGGGTTTATACAAATATGGCCCAAATGCTTACTGGACCAAAATAATATCAAGGTTGCGCAATGGTTCGAAAAAATTACGAAGACCCTAGAATGCTAAGAGCAACTAAAGGAAGACATATTTGATGATTACCCACATCAAAAAAAATCATATTCCTTCCACAGTTCCTAATATAATTGTAGATGGATGCAACGGTTCTTTGCTCCATCTCATATTTCCAACACAGCATTTGAGACAGACGACACTTCGATAAAACAAAGCCAACAGTTCACACAATTTTTGTTAAAGCAACTGCGAATAAACAATGGCACACAGACGTAATCTCGTGTGAAATCAGTCAAGATTCTGGGACACGAACGAAAACACTACAGTAAATACCTACGTGAAACTTATCACAATCATATAATTCTAAATTAGGCAGACTGTACCGAGTTATAATGAAGCAAAATTCAGAACACGACTTTGAATGCTATATAAAATATAAGTACATAACAGTTGAGATATCATTCACGATTAGATTGTTTGAGTCGAAACAATATTCCTTTTAATAAATAATTTATAAAACTACAGTTAAAAACTGCAGTTTAAGCATAATATATCATGCCAATCAAAATACAATAGCACCTTCATCATTTCTGAGAAAAAGATTGTACAGTTGTACCATTGGCTACCAATAACAATATGCCATTACAACATAACTGCTTGGGGTTTCGCACTTTCCATCACGTAGCGGATCCGTCACGAAGTCCTATTTACATAATTAGCATGCTATTTATAACTCCATTCTCATTTACCCACATACAGTCAGTAAGGACGATTAGATGCAAAGCATTTGCATCAAAGAGAAACGAAAAGAACAGGATAATGATATACATGGAAAAAAGTGGGTTGAAGAGGACATCAAAGTACTACAGCTGCTTCAAATTCACAAAAAATATTCACCCCTATTCGTGTTTTCTCATCGACTTTAACTTTGGACCTACGAGAAGCACAACTTATGATAAATGGTTGATGTGGCATTTGAAATTTCATTGCAACCAAAGATAAATGTTTCGTACACACTTACACAGCTCACATGATACCGGTTTCGTCAGTGTATTATCAAAGGCAGGTTAACTGTTTTTTAATGACCTTACCAGCAGACAACACCTTATCATAAATAACTTGATGCACAAGATGTCCGGCTGAGTAATCTTTCTTCATCAAGAAATCATAATAACTAATGTCGGTTTCATCACTGCTGATGTCGGTGCGAACTTCCTTCATACAAATTATCTAATGCGATTTCAGGTTCATTATTTGAACTGCGGTTTAGTCTCATCTCTCGATACGCTTTCGCCTCGTTCCATAAACATGTTTAGGATGCAATTGATCCATTGAATAATTCTGTACTATTCAAACAGTAGACGAGTGTCACGCATGATTGACGGACGGTTATGATTGAATTCTAACGATCACTAACAGCTTGAATACACGAATGATCTATTTGTCTACCAACTAGTTTTAGACATGGCTTCCAATGGAGAAGATCAGAAATTCTTAGATTTAACGTAGATAGTTGTAAAACTGATTCACGTTTCATTAATAGTTTTATATATAGTTACAAAATAGTGTTGGTACCTACCATTAGCATTACATAAACCTAAATTAAGCGCTAGCACGAATCAAAGAAGCAACAAAAGTCGAACAAAGCAAGTGTATCGAATAGGCAAGCAAGTCGACGCGGTCGATGACCTCGGCAGGCAGACATGGCGTCGTCGATACACCATAGCACACCATAGCCTGCCATTACAGTCATGGAACAACGTTGACTGCGGTTATACACTCACTGAGAAAATTATTTCATATTTTATAAGCGCTTGAATCCAGAAAGCGAGATTCGACGTTCCTAATAACGTAAAATTTGATGAACAGCCAGTATTGGGTGGGCTATGCTACCAATCAAAATAAACTATCTAGATGTCCGCATTACAAAACATCAATCACGACGAATATATTGCTCTATATAGTAAGCTTAACCTTTAATATTCACTGGACGATTTAGGGCGTTGTCTACCCTTGAACTCGTCTACACACCTAAACTATAGCGCGCTTATGAACCCAGCCTTAAAGGTCGGAATCGTAGCATGTTACGGCAAATTACTTAGGAATAGAGTCAACAGAGGACTTAAGTAATATTGCTTTAGATTGGATTGTAACGTAGAAAGGGATTGGTCGTCTTACGCACACAAAAGTTAAAGAAAAGAGACTGATACCAGAAGGCCATTACTTTTTTTTAATATTGTTCTATTCGTATTAATGACAACTTGAAATACAATCTTAATTATCTCGTAAAAATCAATATTAGGAAAATTATACGTGAATTTTCCCTCTGAACAACAAAGGTTTGAAAAGAAGTTTGCAATTCGTTGAAATCCAGCTATTTCAATACTGTTAATCAGTATTCTGAGTCAAGTCTCTGACTAATGTAAGCTCTCTATCAAACTCAAAGTAGCTTGCAATTCCCGAATGCAAATCTCTTCAAAACACGAGTCTACATTTTCTGCATCAACTTTTGCAAAAATGTTCATCAATTCAGGAATCCTGTCGCGTTTCTTATCTTGGGTCATAAAGAGCGTGGTAAAATGGCGAGACACTAAGACAGTAACAAATAGCCCAGGTACAGGCATCGACCCTCCCCCAATGTTTACCGCGTCTGGTAAATGACTAGACGACACGCAATCTGCACTGAGAGGGGGGGGACGCAGTGCCGTCATACATTCATAAGTGGACGGACCGCTTTGGGCGGCGGATATCCTAATTCCTGTGCCAGTTTGGAATAGCATGCTTAAAGACTTCCACTCAATTGCAAGGCGTTTAAGAGCTGTTACGGATACCTACCTAAGAGTTGAAGCACATTATGGAAAACTAGTTTATGGGTATATTAATAATGGGGACATGGGGGTATTAGGTATCTCCACAATTTGATGTCCTAAGGAAGGAATGGGCTACTGAGGCCGGCAGAGGAAGAGGTGGCAAGACCTCTTTTGACTCCTACCGTTAATATTTGTTAACACCTTGTAGACGTCTGCCATTCTTTTAATTTGTTTCAAGAACTTGCTTCATATCTAGTTTGATTGTAAGTTCATCTTAAACCACATCAACTTTTAGACGATAGAATATAAGCAGCATTACTAAAATCACGGTTCAAATTATTGAAATTTCAAACAGCAGCCATATTAACTTCTTAAACTTTATAATCATTTGAGCAACCACAATTGCAATCAAACTAAAAACAAACAGCGCAAGAACTCATAGCCGTCAGGTTATTACCGGTTAAACCATAGGGTTAAACTGACTAGAAACTTGTGGCAACGATTGCGTCTCATAAATTAGCCAGTAACATCTAAGAAGTTACAACTTCCTCAAGTACGTATAAACATAACATACAAACTGTACAAAAATGGCACGCAATTAAAAAGAAATTATGTACAATGTACATGGTCGAGTAATGCTGCTTCACGTTTACTCTTACGTTATGTAAAGTGTTGTAACAGCGGACAAACCGTTAGTGAACTAGAAAACAACTGGCTCAGCGAGTGTCTCTAGGCAACATGAGAATGAATACGAGATCTAGTTTTAAAGACGAAATACTTTAAGGGCGGCTTGCACGACTTGCTCTTAAAACTAGATTTTGTTAAAGTCGCATTAGTCATTAAGCTCGACTTAGCTTAAACTGTATTAGTAGCGTCTTGCTAATGCTGAAATCTACTCGACTTAACAAAATCTAGCTTAACACGTTTCATTCTTTTCGTTCATTCATTTGCGTTCCATGTTTCATAATTGTGCTGGATATTTTACAACTTTTTTGAAGGTATGGAACGTTTCAAATATAAAAAACCAAGGATTTTATAAAGGAATGACTGGAAAGCTTACGACTACCTCAAAAAAGTTCTGAAGAGTAAAGTTAAAAAATGGGTTTTTTTATCTCATTCATCTAGTATGACCATACACTAACTACGTATTACGGGACAATTTTGCTCTAAACAAGTTCGAGATGTTTTTGATGTAGGTATTATAAATATAGATAGATATCCACTTAATAACGCAATGGTATTCGCGCCATGGTGCATGCTGTAAAATTCTGAGCTCTGTCCTAAAGAAGTTCAATATGTTATTAGTACAATAATTACATAGACGACGTTCAGCCTTCTTAATGTTCCCACTGCCGGGATACAGGATTCCTCTCTAAGAGAAGGAATGGGCTATAGTCCGCCACTCTGGTCCAGTGCAAATTTGTGATTATTTTTCCTTCACCATTTTGAGAGCAAAAGTGATGAAAAAATTAAAAGTAGTGAGAAAATCATAATTTAAAGGAAGTTGGGTTAAGAAATGGGGTAGCGAGGTAAGACGGGGACCGGGTGTCATTTAGCAGAAGTTTTTAGTGTCGCAAAAAGTTTGGTCAATAGTGCGCACGTTGTAACTTTGCAAGTATTGGCAAAAATTGGCCTAAAAATGAAAAGGAGAGTTCATGAGTATGACAAACTCTTACAAACTGTTAAACCTTTCCGACTTTGTTAACTGACTTTGACTACACTCCATGTTAGCATGCTGTTTACTGATAAAGAGTTTGAAATATTGCTTCGTCATCAATCCAGACTATCCGTAGGATAAAGATATAAGATCCTTGATGCAACTGTTTGCTTTTGTTTATGTCACAAAATCTAGATTTAGCAATTTAAACCGCCTACCATGCCGGTTTAAATTTGACATTTCTTTAAGTCTAGCTTTACGCTAAACCGATGTCGTGCAATGCGTTAAGTTCGATTTAAGCTTAAGTCGAGTTTAAATCACACTAAATCTAGATTTAACTGAGACGTGCAAGCCGCCCTAAAGAAAAGTTCGATTTAAGTAAATGGTTTTCGTTCTATGTTTTAGAAAAGAAATTATAAATTATGGCTTCACAGTACTCCAACAGATTACCTTAGTAAAGTTAATTGGCAGTCTATCAAATTGTAAAAATAAAATTGTTTATTTTACTTAATAAATGGAAATAATGAAGTACCAAGGGGTCTAAGCCAAACTGAGTGGATCAAAATATGAGCTATCTCTCCATCAAAACACATACTATAATACAAATTTATCACAACTCTTTCATAATTACGTGCATTCATTTCCATTCCACAACCGCAGGAAGCGTTGCGATTTCTATCATTTCCATCCCGTTAAAATTGACATGCAACGTGGTTTTTATTTTAAAGACCATAAAGTCTATTTTCAATCAGCTTTAAATAACTGTTCATTTTTATGTACGGATGTATTTACGGTCCGTCACAGTCACAGTAGGACGGTTGTGGATCGCGTACAACCTGCCACTTTGCGCTGCATTTCTAACCGCAGTCGACTCTTTTGTTTGTTTTTTTAATCAACCTTCAGATTTATTAGTCTGTTTTATATGCCACTATACAGAGGAGAATACGTTGTTTAAAATTTTGAAAACTGCTAAATCACAACGTATTGACGTGGACCGCCATAATGCTTGCAATAACATGTTTAATATAAAAACTTCTTAGATCAACAATCTCATAAAGATAAATTATCAAAGTAAACAAGCGATGAAATAAAATCTGCAGTGGCACATTTTCCAGCTTCGGATGTGTGCTGACGCTGACATCACGACTGCCTCTAAATTTAGAGCCATTAACTCAGCAAAAGTGGACACGAGATGAACTCAACTATTCGTCGAAACAAAAACACGTATGCGTCAATGCGTGTATGGCGACGCCGACGCCTACTAACAATATGATATGAAGATATATACTATGTTTGTCTGTCGAATAGATGGCAAATCTCATAAAAATAAGACGCTAGAACCAAAACTCCAAACCATCAACATCAAGATATTTAATTTTTCTTTTTGAAAACTCAGGTGTGTTAGCGATTTACCTCATAGGTAAACTAGGTCTTGATCATGCGTCCTGGAACCGGTAAAGCGGACGGACCAGCTAACAGGCACTTCCCATGCTGGTGGCGGTGCGCGGACGAATCCATTAACCCAAATATAGAACCGCGCCCGAAGTCGGGTCGCGTGAGTTACACTCACAACTCTAACTAATGAAATATAAAAATATATTCAATTATACCAATATATATTTTTGCAATTTATTTGTTAAAGTCGTCAAAAAATTATAATTTACTTGCGAAAATACCAAATAAAAACAGCAATGTCTTTTTATACGTATACTCTCTTAGTACCTGTTTGCCTTACAAGGGAAGTTATTTGCAACCCGCACTGCTTTTTAGGTAACGACATGTTTGCAAAGTGACAACATCCATAAGTGTCATAGCTACTGAGCTCAACGGTATCGAAGTTTTATTTTATGGAGCCAACTTTAAACATAAGCCACGCTAGTAACGCTACGCCTGGCCGTTCACGACCTCACGGCTAATTAGCCGTCGTAATCAAAACGCTCCCTCATGTGAAAACGTTCCCCCTCCTACACGAGCCACAACCGCATGTTCTAAATAATAAACAAAACCATCACTGACACGAAACATGACTGCACACCAGAAACAAAGGGATATCCGGTCCACATCATCATAGCACCAGAACCAGATTCCATAAGAGAAATTGTTAATTGTACATGAATCAGATTGCTAATTTGCATGATGAAATCGGCAAAGTCTAAAAATAATGAACGAAACATTTCGACTGTTGAAAAACATCCAAAGTTGATTTTGAAGGGGAATAAGTCCAATCATCATAACACGTAGGTTATTCGAAGGCCGAGTAAATAGGACACTAAGTATAGACCAATGCGATAGGTGCAAAAATCGATCCCTCGGAATGGGGATAGCCCATGCAGGGGTGGCGAGTAACGCGGCAATTCGCCCAAACGTCACTGACCGGACATTGGAAAGCACGTATCTGTAGATAGATCGACTATACGAAATTGCTGCTTATTTTTAGAGTTTGCGTGTTTAGAAACTTTGGAGTTCGGTCGAATCGAGGAATTGGGGCCAATGATTTCAGGGTTTTATGATCTGGTCATCACGAAATAATGGAAAAGCGATTTAGACAACGCACAGATATCGTTAGTCGTTCCCATTATTTTTAAACTTCATAACTAGGCCAGCATTTACTTTATTAAGGGTCCAATCTTACAATTTGCTATGACAAAGTTTTATCACTATTATGGTTGCACCATCACCTCTCGTAAGATAGGAGTCAATGAGAACAGAGCGTGGGAGTCGCCACTGAACTTTGTAGAGTAGGATGCGGCTCATTTGGCAGTTGCCAGCCACGAATGTATTCTGTCTGTAGATACCAACGACATTTAACTTGCAGGTCTCAGGGGCAAAATATACTTTTTGAATTCTAGCTCTTTTATTTTGCCAGTAAAGTAAGTCATGTTTCCACACGACTACTTCAAGGGCTTCATCAAAAAGCTCTTAAATTACCCTTCAAATAATATGAACCCAAAGAATACTTACAATGCTTCTTTGTATCAAGTATCAAGATGTGGTGCAATACTATCTGATCAGCTTATTACGATCACATGATCAAGGATGTAGATAGATATAATCGTGTCAATGAAATGTGCTGTAAACAGACCTAATTCGTGACGTAAACCATTCGGTATTACTAACGCATCCGACGAGACTGACCGATATTGCTTACCCATTGTTCTAAATAAACCTTTTGGCGTCAAAAGTAAACAGTCATGCAGAACGAATCATCTTTAAATCGATGAGAATATTTGAAGGTTGAAATTATCTTTATTTTTGGCGTGTGTAAGTGTTATTGGCAATGAAGCAGTCCTTCTAGATAAAAAATTACTTGCATAGATACGTGTTAAGTTTTGCAGGTCAATTTGGCCACAGCATACAATCATAGTCGGTAATGGTATGACATAAGCGTGGTGACGTCACCCCGGGCGTCGGCAGCTCTGGCGAAGGCCGACGCTGTTGTTTGTGCGCGACCGACCGGTTTTATGGCAACACATGCACTGCACGCTACCATCCAATCCACCACTACGAATGTAACACGCGATACGTCTACAGCTCAAAAAGTCAAAGTATTGTAAGAAAAGCAGCGGTTAAGCAGTGAGGTTGCTCACTAATTAAATACGTCACATCAAAGCGTGCTTGATTATGAACTCTATAATGATATTGTTAAGTTCTTTTATTTTCCATCTTTCTTTTAACAGGCGGCGTAATGTGCAGTCGCCACGCCTACATGCAAGAGGTTAGCCTCGGTGGTGCGATGACGCTATCGCCTATTTAGGTCAATATAACTCGCAGCGGCCATAAAAATTATAAACTGACGGCAGAATCAACCACTTGGATATTGTCTTGGGTTATATTCATTTTTTACTAGACAGAAAAAGATATAAAAGAAGCGTTATTGTTGCTACTATGAACACATGTTCTGAGAAGGAAAAGGGTTATTCATACCACGAATAAAAAGATGATCGTTGAAAATGTCTGAAATTCCATGATTTGATACGTTGCCAAAACTCATACCTTTTGCTCTATTTATTGTTATAAATAAAATTTATATGGCCATACGTACAGGAATGCCAGTGTACAGTTAAAACCAATCAATAATAATTTAACAAATGGACAGTCGGGGTTCAGTCGGACTCCGGGCCATCACGTAGGTATCGAGTTACGAGTAACTCTATCATCGAACTAAAACAACAGACCAGTGGACTGGATACAGATAGACTAATCTCTCTCAATTAACTTTTTTTATTTATTAGTGAAATGAATCTGACTCATTAATTAGTAAGACTCGTTCATTTTTACTGTTGCAATCGATTTCAGTTTAATCTTGTTTAATAGTACCGTTATTTGCACTGTTTCATTCGGCACAACTTTTGTTTCTCCTATTCTTCTCTTCTTTTTGTTTCATGTCTTTAATTTTTAATTTCACAATCTTTCACACTGCTTCCTGTTGTTATCTCAATCTTTCAAACTCCTTCATGTTTCCGCTCCTCACTATCGTTGCTTATTTCAATTGCATGCTCAGCGGTCAGTGATGCGTTTGTCTAATAACTTGAACGGGCCCAATTAATCTACTGTTCAGATTCTTGAGCAAGCATTGCAACAATCACATCATCACAATCAACGGCACTTAAATCCATTCTGAGAAAAGAAAATAGGTAACCAATGTATGGTAGCCGTTCGTTCGTGTTAATAATGCTCTATGAATTATTCACAAGCCATGACTTTACAATGAAATTCTTTGTGCAAATGCACGTGAGCTTACTTTCCATAATATTCATATACCGGTAGAGAAATTTGTAGTCAATACACAACACTGTCTTTACAAACATTCAAAGGAATTGCTCAATGTTGGCACACAGAGTCCAAAAATGTGGCGAGAAATGGTTGAGTATATGACAAGCAGTAATGAAAATGATTTTATCATTTAGTTGTCGAAAGCATTAGCGAAGTGTAAGCCGTAGTACCGTTACTTTGTGTTATTAAGATCTCTTGATGACCTCATTGTACTTTTGGTTTATGTCTTTACAGATGTTATCCCTTTATTGCATCTTGCAGACTTTACAATTTATCAAAATTGACCCAAATATTAAATCAAAATTTACTGACTCCATCCTATTCAAAACATATGCCTTCGCTCTTCAGCTGAGCTCTTCAATATGGAAAATTTGATAGCAAAATGTTTTTTCAGCAGATATTATCTATGTGGGTCAAGCTTGTGTCGACGCTTGCAATTCTGCGAAGGGAGTTGAAAGTAGTGAGCAATGTGGACTTCCATTGTCTCAACAAAATAAAGCTCGCATTCATAACTGCGAGTTGTCTATCTATGTTAAACGGCTCCTTCGCAGAATGTCCACTTCTCAAAATGTCCACTGGTCGCAAAATGTCCTTTTCTCAGAATGTCTCTTTCGCAAAATGTCTCTTTCGCAGAATGTCCACTTCGCAAAATGTCTCTTTCGCAGAATGTCCACTTCGCAAAATGTCCATTTCGCATATTGTCCCCTTTTTAGGATTCCGTAGTCAAAAAGGAACCCTTATAGTTTCGCCATGTCTGTCTGTTGGTCTGTCTGTCTGTCTGTCCGTCCGCGGATAATCTCAGCGACCGCTAGCACTAGCAGGCTGAAATTTGATACGAATATGTATATCAACCACACCGACAAAGTGCACAAACAAAAAGTGGTAAAAATGTTTTATTTGGGTACCTCCCCTACACGTAAAGTGGGAAGTGATTTTTTTTTTCATTCCTACTATAACGTGTTATATATTGTTGGATAGGTATTCAAAAATGATTAGGGGTCTCGTTAAAAATTTTTTTGAAAATGTAAATATTTTCGGAAATAATCGCAGAGGCGCCCCCCCCCCTCTAACTTTTGAACCATAACTTTAAAAAATATAAAAGAGTAAACTTTCTAGGAAAATTATTACTTTTTAAAAAGTTAAAAAAAAACGTTCTGAACTAATTTTGTAATTTAACCGTACATGCAAGCATTTTTTTTTTAATTTTCGGTTCGTAGATAATTAAAGAGGGTTCAAATTTCTTTTAGTACGAGTCAATAACAATTAAGTTGGTAAAATAATTACTTTAAATCAAGCGATTATGCAAAGAAATAAAGGTAATTTGTTCTATATATATTTTTATGCTTACCCATATCAATACAAATAAACACACGTCATACATGATGTGTGAAAGCTAATTGCTAAAATGAATTATGATTAAAGTAAGTCAGAAATAAAAAGGGGACAATATGCGAAAGGGACATTTTGCGAAGTGGACATTCTGCGAAAGAGACATTTTGCGAAGTGGACATTCTGCGAAAGAGACATTTTGCGAAAGAGACATTCTGAGAAAAGGACATTTTGCGACCAGTGGACATTTTGAGAAGTGGACATTCTGCGAAGGAGCCTGTTAAACACTGGCCTCGGTTTAATATTTAAAACGGTGATGGTGAGTGATGCAACGCAGAATAATTAACGTTAAAACAACACAATACCACATAACCATAAAATATTCTAAACGCAACCGTTAACATGGAGAATTTACCGACTTCAGTTTCACAGCATGGCGAATGTAATTTCATACCTAGCCTTGACTTAGTGAATATTTTTTTAATAAACAACACCAACCTACGTAAATATCTCACGTTGATAAAAGGTTAAACCGTTTATAAATTTGTATCTTCTACTTTCGATATAAAAGTTAACAATCTTACTGTGCCATACCACCTGTACTATTACTTATTCCGTGCAGGGTCCATCTTTGAGATAATATATTACTGTATTAAAAACTATTTACAACATGACTGCAATAAATCTATACTAATATTATAAAGCTGAACAGTTTGTTTGTTTGTTTGTTTGTTTGAACGCGCTAATCTCAGGAACTACTGGTTCGAATTGAAAAATTCTTTTTGTGTTGAATAGATCATTTATCGAGGAAGGCTTTAGGCTATATAATATCACGCTGCGACTAATAGAAGCGAAGAAACAACGGAAAATGTGGAAAAAACGGGGAAAATTATTCATCTTTGAGGGCTTCCGTTGCGTGCGCTGCGAAAACGGTTTAAGATACCAAAAAAATATGTATGAAAGAATTATTCCTCTTAAAATGATCTAAAAAAATGTCCGTGACAGTATATGTCTATCTTTTAAGATTAACTCACTAGAACCGTTTTTATGGGAATCAAATTTAGCCAATTTTTACCAATTATTTGTTAGAGTTGTATCAACATAATAATATTAATCTTTATCCAAATAAATGTGTTGTTGATTAAGAGTATGTAATTGTAAACAACACACATTGTCTTTGACATCATTTAATTTCAATGAACATCTTAGAAGATATTACAATTTTAAAATAACTCCGATATAAAATTCACACGCGCCGCATGATGTGCAAAACTTGACGCTGCGCCTGGCCGGCGGGCGAGGAGAGGGGTTGCTTGCGGGCGGCGCGGAGGGGTTTTTTTATGGCAGGTAAAAATCATCCAATGACGAATCCCGCTCTTGGGCGGAGCGGGAAACAGTGTCAGACTCTTACTGACTAAACAACCTACCCCGTTCCTCCCTTGCCTTATTCCCAGAGCCCCGGTATAACACTTTCGTACCAACCCTCAGTTGCAGGAGGCTTCGCCCCTGAAGGGCCCCACAGTTTGCTGACAACACCTTGTGGCGCGCGGGAGCAGTGCACGCCGTCGACGACTTGGTCTCGGTCTGGACTTTTACCAGACAACCGGACGGTGAGCTACCTATTTCTCACCGTCCGCAAGCCAGCGTCTACGGAGGCCGGATATTGGCGGGATCGCGGCGGTGACAGCTACGGCGAGGGCGCTGTTGCCTTTGCCTTATGCGGTCGGCCTCCTCCTTTACGAGCATTACTGCTTTGCAGAAGGAGGCAACCGCTTGCCATTCTTCTGCGCTGCGGACCATGGCCTGAACCAAGGCCCGGCGCGAGAGGTCGCCGCCGCTGATCACCCCCATGAGGACACGGCGATGCTCTTCTCAAGCGGGGCACACCTCCACCGTGTGCTCCACCGTGTCCTCCGGACTGGCCATACAGAGGCGACACCCGGGCGTCTCTTCTGCACGAATCCGGCGCAGGAATCTCCTGAACTTCCCATGTCCGGTGAGAACCTGCGTCATGCAGAAGGTGAGGACACCGTGATAGAAATCACGCCTCAAAGAGGCGACTTACCGCCGAGATTATGGCGTGCCCAAGTTGGGGTGTAGCTCTATGAAGTACTTTTAGATAATTATGTTTTTTAAAAACTAAATTGTCTAAAATAATAACAGAAATTAACACGGGCATAGTCGTGGGTAACAGCTATAATTTATAAAGCTGAGGAGGTTGTTTGCAAAAATAAATATGATGCCCAAAATAACTATTCCACGCGGACGAAGTCGCGGGCACAGCTAGTATTAAATAAAATAACTATCGAATTCCATCCCTAAGTAATAATTGCAAAAGTTAATATAATAAAAAAAAATACAATATTTATTAAAATTTAAGTAAATTACAAGTTTGCACGAAAACTACTGTGAGGTAGATGTTAAGATTACAGAAATCAGAAAAAAAATATTCTGAAATTTATGTTTATATCTAGGTATTTATATTCAGAGAGTTAAAAACTAGTATCTAATTTAGCAATCAGTATGATCTAACATCAGATTCGCTATCAATGTCGAGACTGCAAGCACTGGATATATTCCAATATTTCAGTGGTTAAGATTGTGATAAGGGACGTTTTTAATATCAAAATATTATATATTACATCACCGTCTATTCATAACGATGCGATGTTATAATGTATTTGAAGAGCAGGACTTGGCTAACAACCTGATATGATTGCTTCAAATTGATGTTCAGCTACCGTCAGAGGAACCGTCAGTTGAATCAATGTACTTAATGTACTCAATTCAATTTGATACAGGCAGTAGTTACATTTGTTTAACATAGGTAGGCTCTAGTTTGATTCCTATCTCACCTGATGAATCGATTAGACAATGATGAACCATGCTTACCTAGAAGTAATCTGTACAATTTTAATTGTTATCAGGAAATAGTAGATACACTAATAAAATATTCGTAACCACTCGTAACGCTGTTACCGATTTTCTCGAAATCTATAAGTATAATGCTGAAGAGTTTGCTTAATCACGCTAATTTCATGAACTATTGATTCAAATAGAATTATTTTAGGTTTTAAAGCATCAAGCACAAAAAAAGAAGAAGGCTATATTGTTAACTAGCTTTTGTAAGCGGCTTCGCCCGCGTACATAAAATATAGTCTATGTCACTCAGGAGTAAAGCAACTTTCTATTGTTGCTAAAATTTTTCCAATCGGACCAGTAGTTCCAGAGATTACCCCCTACAAACAAAAAAACATAAAAACAAACTTTACCTCTTTATTATATTAGTGTAGATAACATCAAGCAACGACCAAAAGGAGCAAAGTAAAGGCGCGAGTGAAAGCACCGCCGAACACCGCTAGTTAATTGACAAAACTTTTAACCGGCAGGTATTAAGTACAAGAAGGTATTTAAATGGCGTAGACCTTCAAGCCAAAAACGATGAATACTCAAACAACTCTCACAGCAAGAGATACACAACCGATGTACAGATAAAGATACTAGTAACTGCCGAAGAAATATAGGAGTAATAATGGGACAAAGTTATTATTTGCAGTAATAACTGAAATTAGAAACCTACAAGTTAATGTACAGAACACATTGGCTAGCCGTCAATTGAGTATACTTCAACCGGTTTTACCAGTAAGATTTGAAGTACCCATATCTGATTCTGATCGCCAACTGCAAAATAACATTTCTATGAGCTTTTTCTTCTGTGCTATCTCTAGTTAGACTCGGTTTTCCATCTAGTTATCTACGATTTAACGAGCACCCGTTTATTGAACAAGGCTAGTGCAAAATTGATTGGGATTGTATGTAAATCTGCAGTTTAGCTACTGCTTGATTCTTAAATGAATGATTAGACAAGAACAGATTATTGTAATAAATCTGTCGGTGGATAAGTTTACGCAGCTCTTCGGGTAGCACTTGCAACACATATGTGCGTGTACTAGCGTTATATGTACGTATGCTCAGAAAGCGGTTGTTACGTGAGTCGGCGAGTGCAAGACATGGACTGGATTCCGAGGTCGACGACCCCGGTAGAGCGGGACTCAGGACTCTACTGCCGGAATATTAAACGCGATTTTCAATTGCTTGAATGTCTTACTTTGAAACTAAACAAGGATGAAGGTCTTTATTAAAATCAATTTGTTGAATCTTTGGTCATTACTTAACGTGAAGCTTATTTACTATAAACTTGTGATTTAGTGAAGCGAAGCGATAGATTTGGGGCATAAGGATATACAAATATGGATCTATAAATGACAAACAGATCGGTAATACCTAGAAATATCTATAAATTCTTCGGTAGTAATAAACTTCAAAGCGTGTCGAATAAAATAATAAACATAGAAGCAAGCACAATGGTGAACTGTTGACAGAAAGAGTAGAAAGCTAGTGGAAGTGTGCCCCTTTTGTTAGTAGCATTAACGCCTTTTGGTACTCAACCGTGAAAGGGCCTCGGACTCCGACCGTTTGTAATTTCGGTTGAGATGCAATCAAATGTGAAGGGAAGGGAATTATTTTTAACAATAATTTTGCTGTCGCAAGTCAACGAGGCACGTTTCGAAAACTTCGCCTGACGTGAGAGAAACAAAATCTATGGAATTGCAGAAATCTTCAGAACCCTTGTATACCAAGAATTCGCAGTTTGCTTATGATAATAGTGGGTATACACTTCTGGTGATTAAGCTTGTGGTAAGTATTAAATACAATACTTTTCCTTGAATTTCATTACCTATCGTTTTGTTTCATATAAAAGTGGTTTTAGCGGTTAAATCGAAGGAAAAATACCGAATAGTAGAAATCAATACACTTCTTGAAAGTGATTCAAGTGTATCGTTTCTAGGCTTTGCAGTTTTCTTTATCTTTCCTTGACTACAATAAATTGAATTGCTCATCGATTGTAAAGTATTTCGTGAGTAGTGTTCGCCGATTAACGGACACCTTTGTCCAGTGGTTCACGGCTCGATTCCGTACGTAGTGGCCATAACTCTCTAAATATAGATTTCTATAAAAAGTGCTGTTGGATTCTTCAGAAGCCGTAGCTTTGTGTTCGGGAAACGTTTTGAAGATATAACTCTAATTTATTGTGACCATAAGTCACAGTGATGATGTCTTCTGATTTTTAAAGCGTAGTTATCTACTAACATATCTATTTAAATGACTCATTATATTTCTATCACGTTCAAGGTTTATTATGTCATCAGAAGCTAAGACTTGTAAATAAAGTCTTGCTTATAACCTAGAATAGCTATAGGAAGCTGTTTTAAAGTAATCTCTTCAATTTTAGCTACGTGATAGTAGCAATTGCAAGTATCCGAAAGTTCTTTTACCACGAAAAACTTTAGTTACTTTACTTTTTAATTATTAAAAATGTCATGTCTTAATTTCATTCTCTTGTCTACCAATCACTTGCGTCTCAATTTGTAAAGCTATTAATAACATGTCCAAATAACTCGTTCAACGATAATGTCCCAAAGATGTACGCTTTTGGGTCAATTGGAAAGGTCAAAGCCGACTGGGGGAGATAACTGTATGCGCCACTAGAAGAGATAAAACTAACGAAATAAAAGTGCCTACAAACAAGCTCCTTATCCTTGAGAACCGGTAAAGCAGTCTTGCGCAATTTAATTGCATAAAAGGTCAAAGAAAGAATTGAACCAAACACTGCAGCTCCGATCAAAAAAATCTTTTGATATCAGAATTTTGCCAGATAAGCCGAGATAAACATGAACGTCAACAACTCAACATTATCGTAGTTATGCTAATCATAGTGTACGTAAGATTTACTTTTTATAAATTATGCGAAGGAGCATACATTTTGCGGCAAAGTGACCGATCATCGTGCAAATTTAGATGTCTGCCGCCCACAGTTAGTACAACACATCAATATACTATGATGAAAATTCAAAGCAAAAAGTGAACTTACAAATGTGTCGATGAATGGTTAGGCAAGTCGATGATGACCTCACCTATTACGTTTTGTCATTAGCAAGTGTAATAAAAGTAGATCTGTCTAGTCAACGGCGCTCATTCCAGTTTTATCATGGCAAGCATTCCTCGTCTACTGAGTCATTGCGGGTCTCTAGCAAACTGTTTTGCTGTCGCTTCATAACAGAAGGGCGTGGCATAATCTCAAGTATTTTTATTTTATCATATTCTTTTTCCAGTTCTTAAAATACATCTCCAGAAATGTTCCAACCAAACGTTTGAGTTAGCAATGACATCATAACAAACACGATAAATTAATGTTCTAATGTATGATATCATACGATGTACCTAACACAGTGACCGCTATAGTGCTAGGTTTTAACTTTAGAGGTTTTATTCGAGCACTAGATCAAGAATATTTGTTAATCTGACATGAGAATATAGGAATTCCGCTAAAATTGGACACACCTTAAGAAAACTCGGGGAATAACGTCACAGGCACAGCGTAGGTATTGCGTTTAATTTCCAATTCTTGCCAAAAGAGTTAAAACTAGCAGATGAATGATCAAAAACTTCTTTTAGGTTCGGTATACGGTGTGATGGCTTCATTATAATCCTAAACATGAACCAGTACCTATCGGACAGTTGATTCAGTACGTCTGCGCGAGTGACCTCGATGACGGCAGGGGGCGGGGCGCACCGCTCTGCAAATAACGACAGATTTCTGAACGCACCCGGTGAATTCCGTCTGGAATCTCCGTCGACTCGATAAAACAACATCAGTCTTCAATGCATGCTTCAAAGCACAGGTCAAGAGGTTGAACGACTAATTAACAGGCTGTGGGAGATAATTAATGCAGCAGTCGACTAGGAACCCTACTGGGGGCCTTTAGACGCACTGGAAAATTAAATAGGTCAAGACGTTTTAGTGCTGGCAGCTAGTGTTTAAGCAATCTTGCCTAATGGTTTAAGCTTGGAATACAGTACAATTTCTTCTTTTATCTGAACTGGCATCGGCGTAACTGTTACTGATAGTTTTTGCCAAGTTGTGTAAGTATTTAGAGCAGTTAGGCCTGTTCCGGCTATGTAACAACTTATTTCATATTTCAGAACCATAAGAAATGATCGTAATCAAACCTGCATTTTCTTGCTAACGATTGCAATCAATTTCTGATATCTTTTCGGGTTACTGATAAAAAGGCACGAAGCAATGTCTGTTGATTATGGTGCAAAATGTATAGTTTCATTGGAACAAAACTGTGCAAAACATTCTAATCAATATCCTAAAAAACACGCCAAAGTGACATCACTACGTACACCTCACTATTGATCTTCCAACAAATAACACAGACACTAAACACCGGAAACCTGTAACTCTAAATGGAACGGCGGCCCCATTCATTAAAATTTGCAAATATACACGTACCAATAGCTAGCGAGGACTATCTCATCTCCGTACGACATCCAAACGTATAAATCCACCACAACACTGAGGTTCTATAAAATTCTAAAGGTACGAACACACGAGCACGGAACTTGGGCAATAGCACAGCACACAAGCGCGTCGCGACTCAAACTCGACAGAGTGAGCTGTGGGCCGGAATATCGATCCAACTCCTGGCGCCGGCGGGCCGCATATCCCTAGTGCACGCACGCCCCTCCCCGCCAGCTTACCACCCCTGTGTAATACACCCTTTATAACGGGAAACCCAATATTTTTATAAACTCGTTTCAAGTTACTTGAATCTTGATTTACAATGAATTTAGTTATTATAATTCAAACATTAGACGACGTCCGATCTGCTGATCGTTTCGAATGATCGCTGAGTACTTTCATACAAGTAGAATAATTTTTATATTTTTTGGTTATTCAGACAAAATTTTGGGAAAATCTGTGTCAAGAAGATGGGAACACTGGCTCCCCCTCCCACTTCCAAAGTGGCAGACCGACCTTGTGGGACGCGCCACGCAAACCCCGTTACCCCCTGAAGTTGCTGACACAGGAAATTACTTCTTTTATAGGAATTAAAAGATGGATTTGTCACCCAGGACAATGGCGATTAAGAGGGTGGAATTAAAAAATCCTTATATGTACTTAAATCATCATGTTTTGATCGTTCCATTTTTCGAACTGGGGGATATTGACATACCACAGATATTTCGCGTGGCATGACGATATGTGTCAAGACAATATTTTGGTAGGAAGACTTGTCTTGTCTGGGAAATCGTGGGTGTAGACGATGTTTTGATCAACATTGAAAATAGCTGACGAAATACACTCATCGCATTTGAAACCATTTTTTAGCATTAGGAGTTCAAATAATGCTGCTGCTATGTTGAATTTATGCTCATTCATTATTTTAAGAATCAAGTAATATCAATGAACGTTTGCATTGAAAACAGCGTCATACTCGAAGTATCTCACATCTCCACAAATGATGTGAATAGCATTGTAATATTTGTGATACAATATTACAATGTTGATGCTGATATAATTGAGGACTCGCGAGACGTGCCTTAACTGAAAACTGTGGGAGCCATGTTTTGTGTTAAAACATGATTGAGCTTCGCTAAGTTGGCGGAACTAGATCCAATTTCGATGTTTTGGAGGGTCTTCAGTTTAAATTCTGGATATGTGGCAATTCCTAATGATCTTAGAATCGAACCCTAAGTTTTTAACCTAAGATTTCTGCAAACAAGCATGTTGAAGCAAAATTAGTTTCTGCTCCTCCCTTTCCCAACTTTGGAAGGATTTTAAGTTTCCACTCTTACAGGAAACAACTGATTACCACCGTTATGCATTAAGAGACTGCTTATCTGACTTCGCAACAGTATCACTTCCTCTGATCGGTTTCTTTCTGACTACCTGTTAAAACCTGTCAACGTCCTTAAGGAGTACCCATTATTCACCAACGGCATGCTCCTTCATCATCCCGATCCCGATTGTGCGGCCTCTTTCTTAATCTAATCACCAGCAGCAGTAATCTGCTTCGCCAAATGGGGCGACCGCCTGCAACTCCTTTTAGCTCCGGACATAAAAATGGCTTGTACCAAGGCCACGAAAGATCGTTGCCGCCGATCGCCCCCACGAGGACACGGCAATGCTCTGCCTCTACCGTATGTTCCACCGTGTCCTCCGGGTGGGCCACATAGTGGTGACACTTGGGCATTACTTCCGCATGAATCCAGTGCAGGAACTTTTCGAACTTCTTCGATGAGAACCTTCGTCATGCGGTAGTTACGACGAATTGAGAGCGATTGATGATTTTAATGATAATAAATCCGTAAATAAATTCGTATGTATTACGGCCGCCAATATTTTAATCTATAACTACCCAACTGGACCGTTTGTCTTAGATAAACGTAATCGTCCACAATTTCGAATGTAATCTTCGATCTTGATAGGAGTGGGGGCCACATGGTTGATCACCATAACTTCCCCATGTTCTCTATGTTGGTTTTCTCCATGTTGTACTCTTACGGTAGCCCTCTTGTGGTTATCGAGCAGTTTCGAAGAAATGATGTCTATTTGCCTCATACCCCGCTGCAACAATATAAGTTTCAATGTCTGGTCTTGAAGTTGTACTCAAATGGTGACATTTTTAAGCCACTTAAACACTTCGACTATTACGTAGATGGTACATCCTCTAATAGTTAAGACAATCTGGTACTGCAGTATACTACAGTCTGTCTAACTCTGCAACGGCCCAGTCTAGATCGAGTCAAACGCTTTCTTGAAATCTACAAACGCTAAGTAGAGAGGCAGATCATACTCCTGTCATATGTAAAACTTGCCGCAGCATATGTACTTGTGAAGGCTGGAAGTCGTCGAACGGCGATTCAAACTTGAAGGGACCGTTTTTGCACCTTTTGTAGAAGTTCAGCCATAATTCCATGATCACCCGACGCCTTGATGATTTTCTGCTGCTTCAGAGCCATCCTAATCTCATATAGGCTGATGTGTAAGATATCTTTGGTACAGTGTTGGATCCATATAAATCTTGAGTCGTTTGCTAGATTTGCAGTGGGTTTAATGGAATAAATTGCGTTGTTGTCTATAAAATGGCTACAGAAACTTCAATATTTTTTTATAGATAAGCCACTGTCTCGAGCAACCCAACAAAAGGCAATCACAGGCAGATCATCATTGGATTTTAATTAAGTACTTAACAGGAGTCTGATAGAAAATAAAGTATATTATTATTATAGATCCTTATTCATTGCCATAAAATTTAGACATTTGATTGGATTGAGTGGCAAGTTAAGATTGGATTGATGATGTTTGAACCTACATGAGAGTAAAATTCCACTCAGCACATAAATGCGTTTTACACTAAGCATATGGCTGCAAGGACAAACATATCACAAGCACAACAGATGTATGAGGCTATCAGTTGATTGTTTATCAAGATGTTACGTATTCTATATTCTACTTTGAATAAATTACTAATGTTATTACCTAACTAAGAGTTTAGTTTATCCCTTAGTAATATTATATTGGGTCAAAATTACTTGCATATAGGTTTTGTAAATATTTCTTTATCAAAATCAATTTAGCAAGTAATTACTGAGATAATTATTTATAATATTAACATTATAATATAAACCAGATGTCTGTTTAAATGAAAATGCATTATCTTCTAACACTCGAATTTTTGAACTATCAGTTTGACATTGCAGCATAGATGCAGAGAAAAATATTCTTTAGCAAGCAAGTGGCTTTGATCAAAGTTCTGTTGAATCACACAGCTGGGGGCAATTTGTTCCCTTCACAGGGCACATGACTCTTCGTTCCTGTGTGCTCAACAAAATGTTGTCTTGCCACTAAAAATGCTGTTTAGTTGGTCCTTTTTATCAGATGATGAGCAATGTTAGTACAATGTTTACTTATTAAACATCTATAATTGCTCCTTAGAGCTGACCTTGAAGAATCACACAATGGTATCTCAAGTAAATTAGCTTACAAATTTACAATCTATGCGCAAACACTGACAGTTAATTAGGGTTTTTACTGTATGTGTAAAGTCATAGATCAAAGAATGAGAGGAAAAAATAGCTACATAGATGAATGTAAAAACTATTTTGCAATAAAATTAATACTTGCAAATAATCAACTCTTAATTTTACATTTTAAGTAATCATGACATTATTTTGAATAATCTTTTGGAATTCAATTGAATTTTTTATACAAATATGGCAGTCACTGAAAACTTTATCACTATAATTAAAATTATTATAATCTCTCTTTATGGCTAGTGTACTTTAAAATTATTTTAATAAATTAATTAGTATTAACTACTATGGTATATGTATAGCTCTATTGATTAAATAATTAATGATTAATTTATTATTGATTAATGTAATGTAATTTATTATTGATTTTTTTTTTATTATTGATTAATTTATTGATTAATGTAATTAGTTAAAAGTACTACAAACCTAATAAATTTGGAATTACTTAATTGTGTAAAAGTTAATAATATACATTATCCTATTTTCTATCTATCTTAGCTTCTGTCATTCAAGAAATAAGTATATTTATAAAAATTTGTTCTTGATTATTATTTTTCTTATCAAGTACTTGTTTTAAATGCAATTTGTTTTTTTTGTTTTAGACATTGTTTTTGATTGTACATAATGGGCAATATGGGCACCCATACACATAAAATATTAAAGAAATTCTTGTATTGTAAGCATATCCCTAATATATTACCAAAATTTCGAAATTTATTCCAGAACTCTGTATTTCTTGATGACCTGTAAGTTAAGTATAAATAGGAATATTCTAGGCAACTATGATTCATCATTAACAATATCTTCATTTATTACCGGTGCAGTGTGATTATCATCTGATATGATTAATTCATTAAACCCCAAGAGGACACCAGTGGTCATACCCCTATCATCTTTTAATTGTATCTGTAATTACAGTAGTCGAACAATTTTAAAGAAAATAATCAAGTAGTAACAAACACACATAGAAGCACTACTCAATAGTATTCCAATGCTTAGTAACACACAGTCACGCCCCACTTGCATTGCCACACTGATAACATAATGGCTGAGCAAGATAAATAATTACTTGTACACTTCACCTGTTTACGAACTATAGCCCCAGTTATAACATTTATGTAATAAAAAGGTGATATCTTCATTAAGAACTTTTTTCAGTAGTTTTAAGAACTTTTTTTAGTAGTTTTCAAGTTTTTTTAAAAAAAAACATGATAATCACAGATAAATTTAAAGCATTTGGATAAAGGAATTAAGTATTTTACATAGTTTTTGAATAGTCAAGAAAAGTACTTAATTTATTTATAAGGCTGGCTTTGTCAGATGCCTTAGTCAGTAATTCTGTGACATAAACGAATACCTTTGCCTGGCCATAGATCAATATATAGATAAGAAGAAAACTATCCTATACTCAATCATGATTGTAGTAGGGTAGGTTTAATATTCTAGCATACCCACAGCTATTAAAGTAAAAAAAAATGGGGATTAGGAATCCTTGGTCATGAGGACCATTTTTCTTTTTCAGCTAAAGTATCCGTCATGGGTTGGCGATTTTTACTTTCGTTGGCAATGGCTACAAAAATAAATTTAAAGCTAGTTACAAGAGTATCATTTAATTATTTAATATAACTAAAAACAGCTATCTACTGATTCTATAGACCTGTTGATAAGATATTTCTTAGGCACTTTTAGAACATTTAATTCTTTGAGATAAAAGGTTGATAATATTCCTTATCTTCTAAAAAGAAAAGTAAGGAATGTTCTGCCCTATATAAAAAGAGAAAAATTGTCCAAATGATATTTATTCTCTGTCTTTTAAAATATTGGTCAGAGGGTTGTTTTTTTTAGCAAAATTTTTAAAACAACATCCAGGTATATGGCATGCATGCTTCCTAATAAACTCAACAAAAACAAAATACCTACCCCATATTTAGAAAATAAAATGTACTATTTTTCCCATGTCACATGTTAGTACTTGAGACTGCCTAAATATTTGATCAAGACTTCCAAGTACCTCAGCAACTTTAGTGGGCACTAGCGTCGACTCATTCAAGGCGTTACCCAAATGAAACAAGATACCGGGACCAAACTACGACTACTTAAGCCAATTGAAAGCAATTAGAGAAAGAAACCAAGCCCCGAAAATACAAATTAAGAACATCTACTACAGATATTAGCGATAAATTGCCTACGTAAATAGCTCAATACAGAAGGTACTAGGGTACTAAAAGAAATCTAAGAGCAAAGTGCACAGACGGATCCTAAATTCGGGCTCGTGCTGACATCGACCACTACTTTCAAAACAGAATCTAATCAGATTTATGAAATAACTATTAAACGTACCTTCTTTTAAAGGTCCAGGAATGCTTTTTCAGCCCAGTTATACACATAAATTGTCGGCACACACAAAATATCACTTTGGATGCGGGACCGTAGCCAATCGTTCCCAACTCAAACCCACAGCACAAACACTCGATAAACAGTCTTTAATACGTTTCGCTGAATAGTTAACATAACACTTGTGATTTAGATTTTTGAAATAATCGCTATTCATGTAGATTTTGTTGAAATATCATCCGTGACTGCGAGTACGAACACGGCATCGAAGGCGAAGCGAAAGACCGACCGCGAAAGCATCCACCTTCGCGCCGCTCATCACATAGATTAAGTTAATAACAGAAGCGACAATGATCAACAAGTGAATCTTAAACTTGATTATGACTGAATTTTAATTCATGAGATTTTAAATCACAAAATGAAATAGAAGTCAAATGTAACTTACCGTGATATTTATTTGATCAAGCTAAACAGCCAAACAAACAATTTTTTTTTTGACAATTGTTATGACCTTTCGTCGTAAGAGTAACACTCTTGCTTGCTAGTGTTTCCAAGTTATAATCAGTACTCAAATCTCTTGTTAGTAATTATTGATTGCAGTTAATAGAAATAATATAAATTCACTTGACTCGAAAATTTGTTTGTCAAGTCTTCGTTTGCACTTCGTAATTTTGGCTACTCTTTGACTAGTATGACATCATCTACAAGTTTATCAAGTGACGTCCATCCATTAAGTTTTGTCTATGGTTGTGAATAAAACATACCAAATATAATGGGTTCATTTGATAGAAGAAAGAAAACGGAATTAAAATGGAAATTATTATGGCATTTCGCTCTTTAATTTTGTGTTTCTTATAACAGCAATTTAACAATCTCCGAATAAATTGTTCCTTCCCTTTTGCTGAGCGCAACACTAAAACCATAGACCAAGTAAAAGTGAGTGTGGCCAGTATGAAATGACTATTTTGTTACTTGAAATATTTCTAAAGAAAACGTACGAACGAAGTAAGAATTGTAGAATGAAGACAGAAAAAACGGCAAAAAACATTCGACAAATGAATTGTGTAAACTATATTTAAAAAAAATAATGCCTGATAAAGAATGGCGGGCCCGTTTCATGTATATTTTAACCGAGATGGGGGAAGAGAAGACCCCTTCCCCCAAACTGGGTTACTGTTGTCTTGTAAAATATAATAGTGCTGTATAGAAGGGGGAGAGGTATTGGAATAAAGCGTTACAGTCGGTGGCAAATAACTTGATTCCAAAGTTTTGCTTCCCACACTACAAAATATTAAGTCAAGTTATTTACCGCTTTCAGTACGAATTTTTACTTTAAAAAAAAAACTGTAAAATTAAAATTGTTTAAGCAGGTCACTCTTTTCGTAGAGGTTTTACGGGGAATCCATCGAATGTATTGTACGTTTCGTTATCGTAAATGAAAATTACGATCTACGGGAAATCCTCTGATTGCATTTTATTATAGTCCTACCATGTTGGTAGCTTTTCGCTTGTATTTTACGGGGAATTCCTCGACTATCTATCACGTGATATTTATTTTGTTTTAATTCGTTTTTACTTTTAATATTAATTCATTTATACAGAAGAAAATTGCAGTTGTCTGTGTTGTTAAATGTAGTTTATACGGTTTTTTTTATGTGGGTAAATTAACCGATGTCATCTCCCGCTGTTTGGCGCAGTGGCATAGTGTTAGACTTTTACTAACTAAAAACACTACATTACATTTACACATTACACATGACCCCGGCAAAAATTGATTTCGACAAGTGTACGAATAGATCTCCGTTACGTTTATTGATTTTATTTATTAACTTGATATTAGTTTAAGAACAAGCCCTGCTCCAAAGAGTCAATAAAATATTAAAACCATAAAAAATATATATCAATGATATAAAACAAAAATATACGTGTTAAGACGCCTTTTTCATTGAAGTAAGCTGAAACTACATAATGCAACTAGCTTAATATCCTGTCTTATCTAAAGAGGAATAATAAAAAAACCGGTAGTTCTACGACTTTTACCAAAAACAACGATACAGGGATAAACACAATAATCTCCAGTTTTCTACGAATATTTTAGTATCATTTGTACTGTTTTTAAAAACTAGATCTTACAACACTGATCAACGTGACAGTGAGTGACAGAATTCAAAATGTCTATGGATTAGATTTTTTGGCGGCATTTTTTTAAATTTAGTCAATGGAATTCACTGGCTGCGAAGCAATTTTCTTTCATCAAGTATTATTTATTATATTTTCTTTTTATTGATGATAGCATTTTTGCACATATCACACAAATGCCATTTGGTTGGTTACGTTAATTTGATCTCCAGAAATATTGAATCTTCAGTCAGAGGTTTAGAAAGCACAGAGCAGGTAAGTATTAACCTACGAAAAAATCGGTTACTGCGCATTCAATGTCGACTGCTACGATGTTTCAACTTGTGTAATGTGTATTATACCGATTTTCGGGTCTCAACCAAAGTGGGGGACGGCGCCTAAATGAATTAGATCTTTAAGTAATTATTTACAGGCACATAATAATTAACTATGTATAAGGTTGTCTGGTAGATATCGCTGTCAGCGATAAGACTGCCTTTGTACCTACTCATTCATATACGTTTCTGTGAAATTGTCACTTTTTTGGTGTACAATAAAGTATTATTCTTTTCTATTCTATATTTACGCACTAATATACGAGCTTGATGTGGATGAAAACACGGCAAAAGCTAGATAAAATGCAATAATTTGGTCGTAACAATACTTATTATTTACGTCCTGCACTTTTGAATAATGAACAAATACTTTTATTTGCTTTAAATGTTAATATTTTCCTATTTATCAATATAAAAGAAATGTGAAGCGTTCACATATTTTTCGTATTTTCCCATGTTTCACAAAAAAACTTTCAAATTACTTAGCTTAGAAAAGTGAAGCTAAATCATTGACATTTTTCTGAAGTATTGAATCGGTTTTCTAATATAGGTACCTACCTAAGAAACATAATAGTTGGCGTCATAACAAAATAATAACAAGTCAGTACTGCTCACTTCATTTCATTGACAAATTCAGGGAATTCCCCGGAACTAGCCAATCATAAACTAATAGGACGACCGATACGTTTATAATTCTTTATTAATTTGGCCACAAAATTGGCGATTCTTTGTGCTACGTCGGCAACATTACTGATTTCATCACGGTAGGGAACTCGAAGCACCCCTTTCCATTGCCCAGATTTAAGAAAGCAAATAAAAATAACATTTATTTACGCAAATAAGTTTTCTTTGCTAACAATAGTTTTCACTCAACACTTGAGAGATCGAGGTTATTGACATTCCTATTCTTATATGAAACGCATAGTAAGGTCCTGCCGCTTCTAGCAATAAATATATAAACTAGGTAATAACTACTAGTACAAGTGGTGCTTTCATTCTCTTTGCTAGTACACGTTTATTTAAATATTCAGAACAGTGACATGTTCTGGGCTGGGTTTAAAAATGACCAGAGTAATATAGAGTTACCTACCCAGAGTCGTTCTTTTGTGACTCGGGTAGCTACCCTAGAGTTAACCCAAGTGAGTCTTGGAGCAGGGTAGGTTGGAGTTAGGGTTGCCAGGCCATAAAATGCAAAGGCCGGACTGCGCACTATATGAGGCCGGACTTTTTGCCCTAAAAGCCGGACATGTTTTTTTTTACGGCCGAACAATGTTTTTACAGCTGGGCTGTTGAAAAAAGTATTTATACGTGATGTAAAGTGAGGATGAGATCGAAGATGTGTGCGATGCGCGGGCCGGAAGACAGATTGCTGTCCGCTCGCCCTTGTCCGCCCATCGTCGTAGGAATCGCCACTCTGACAAAAAGCCTGACAAAAGCCGGACAGGCCGAACACGTACATATTTGGCCAGACCCGACCGCAAAAAACCAAACATGTCCGGCTAAAGCCGGACATCTGGCAAGCCTAGTTGGAGTAAGCCATTGACAATAGAACTTGACGTTTGCGTTCAAAAATGCGAGTGTTGGGTATCTACTCTGTGACGTCATTAGTGTTAACTCCAACCTCAAATTTGAACGCAGGGCTTTTTTGCTAAGGAATACCTAAAATACCAAAACTGAAACACAAATAGGTACTTTCAATTAATTGGTTTATTACACAATGTATACACATGTAAAATCATCCAAATATTGATGACAATTAATATATCACCACATCACAATTACACATTCTTTATTTTGAATGCTCTTAACTTAAGATATTATAACTAGATCCTTAATTTCGAGGAAGTGCTAATGAATTTATATATTGTGAATATCAATGCAGGTATTTTCTCTATGAAACCAAATATTGTTTTTGTAGAGATTGTTTTTTGAAGAATTTATTGTCATAGATATTTTTTTTTATATTCCACAACTGACACACAACGTCGTCTAGTTCTAGTTCCAAGCTAAGCAGAGCTTGTGTTATGGGTACTAGACGACTGATAATCATACTAATATATTTTCTATATACATACATACTATAGATAAATTACACCCAGACACAGAACAAATGATTGAGCTCATCACACAAACGTTTGTCCTGGGTGGGAATTGAACCCACGACCTCTGGCATAGCAGTTAGGGTCACTAACCACTAGACCAACAGGCCAGTCAAATATACCCACATGATAACATTATTTCAGAAGCACCGCCTCAAACGACTAAAAGTCGAAAATATTACTAAAAAATAAATAGCTCCTTACCAACTACGAAGCTAGAAATAGACAAGCTTTGGGAGGTACTTTGAAGCACAGTCTTCAATCAATTAAGTAGAAACTTACTAAAATTATTTTCACAGTAAGGAGACAGGTTTTTCTTTTTCCCTATTCGGAACTTTTGAAAAAAAAAACCGCTTTTGCAAACTCAAGGACTTGATCACGTGCCCAAAATAAAGTATAAAAAAAGAAAACTGAATATACTTACTTGTAACGTAAATTTTTTGCACCGATTAATTTTATTAATGTACCTACAATTCATTAACTCAAGAACAAGCTCACCTATCCAAACCAAATGTTTAGGCTTTGTTCGGACTATTTAGTAGATGATTTATAAAATCGGTCGAACGTTTCTTCATTTATCACATTTTTCTTTTGCCGCCGCGGGCAAAAGCTAGTATAGTATAAGAAAAATGTAATCAAGTTTATTGAACTGAGATATACAACTTATGATTTAATTACTTTTTGATTTCTACTTTTGCAAGACAATCTTGTTAGAGATTCTAACATGAAGCCTTTACTGTAGGACTTGGAAGTCACTTGAGATCGCAAAAACAACCTGATACACTTTTGCATCAACCAGATCTTTTACAACTCACAACCTTTTGTTTTAGAAAACATCAAAAAGTTCTAGAAAACTATTCACAGACTCACTGTATTAAAACTTTTGGATCAAATAAGTTCAGTGGCTCTAGGAAATGGCATTTCCGAGTTTGAAATGAACTTCTATTCCAATAAAAAAGGCGCCAAATTGCAGATCCAATGGCAAAACAATTTTTGTTTAGAAATAATTGTTCGCACACCTCATTGATTTTAAAATCGCCTTTTAGGCGAGACGACCACGCCTTACATAAATTCACGTAAACTGACGTCTCGCCTTCGGGCTTCTTGTCAGAAAGCCCTTGAGTAAGGCCAGTTATTGCTGGAAGACGAGTGGTGGTCCAAGTACGGGCTATCAGTTAGAAGAAGTTTGCTACCACTAAGACCTGAGCTGGAACTCTCACTTGACGAGAACATGCTCTTGCTTCCTGTGTAGAAAGAGAGAGACGTATGCAATGGCTCCCTACCAAGACGGCGTCTCGCTCGCACTAAGGAAATGAAGGCTACTGCGATTGCACATAGGAAGATGATTCCTAGTACGCAAAATGCGAGGGCCATTTTCCCTGGTGATAGGCAGATGGTCTTGTCTCCTGGTGAGAAGCCTCGAACGAATTCGTCTTCTTCTGATTCAATTCTTCGTGACCCTGAAACAAAGTAAGATATCGTACTGGTTAACTGGTCAGTTAGAAATTGTTAACTTCTCGTTAACAATTTTTTATTGCTTTAAGTACAAATATTTTGCCCAACTGGGGTTTGACTGAATGTTCTTATAATTTTAATAGTCTATTCGAATTCTTACCTCTTATGGAAGCTTCATCTTCTAACTCTATATTGGGTGCATGCACCTCTATGCTGTTATATACCTCCAGTCTGTCGATCACTATCCCCTTCGCATCTTTGTCTAATCGAGCTTTTCTGAGTAGTCCATCTCTAGTCTGCTGTGGTTTTTGCAAAGCTTTGCAGTCCACCGGCGGGCATTGACCTTTGCACAACTCTATACCACAAGTTAGATGTAACTTAGCTCTATCAGGGAATTTAAAAGCAGCAAACGTAGTGATAGCATGTTGGTAGGTCATGATATTCTTAAACATGTTGTCTGGGTCAGATTTTTCCAGTTTTATGTTGGTTTTCTCGTCAATATTTTTTTGTAAGTCAACAGGTTCTAAGTCAGAGAAATCAATCTCAGCGCTTTTGTGTTTGTGATGGTGAATAGATGGTTTGTTGAAGATCGTTTCGTCGATAGGACAGCCGGCCTCGTCCAGTAATTTTTGCGAGGCTTCTCCCAAGCCGTCGTGGGCGACGCAGTTAGTTACTCGGAGTCCGACGCCCACTGGAATATAAAGATGGACATTGAGTAATACGTTCAGTCATCATAAAATTTTTCAATTGAATTATGAGAAACTGTCAGGATCTATTACGCAATAACAAAGGCCGAGGATATGAATCATTGAGTTATATTGTTATTGCACCCATTAGCAGTTTGCTGTGACAAGGCTTGGACGAACTTTATCATGCCTATTTTTGTCAGCATTCCCACATCATGGGTCCGTTTTTTTTTGTCTACAGATATCTTACCCTACTTTTACCTATCCCGCATTTTAGCTTTCGGCTAAGTATTTCATTTATCAGCCACCAACAAGAATTGACCATTCAAAATAAATTCTGAGAGTTGGCTTACAAATTGAGCATTGAATCACACTGAAATGTATTGCTCATTTTAACGCCTAGTCTATACTAGGCGTTATAAAAATTCTGGTGACTATAGCCGTATCGCATACATTGGCTTGGATATAAAATATATATAAATGAAACTTACCCGGTAATGTGCACTGTATGAGCAGTCTAGTAGGTTGCCCCACTTCGACGGTGGCAGGCTCTGCAGCAGACACGGCGGGTGCCAACTCCATCCAGGCACGAGCTGCTGCCATTAGCCATTCTCGTTGCTCTATTTCTGCTGGGTTTGCAAACCCTTGACGGTTGCGGCCAGTTCTGTTGAAAAATTAAAAATCTTTAAAACTCCGTAACGGATTTTGATGCGGCTTTTTAAATAGATAGAGTGATTCAAGGGGAAAGTTTATATGTATAATACATGCATAATATATTTAATATCAGCATTGTCCCTGTGCAAAACTGGGGCGTAGCGACCCGCTCCAGCTTCGCACGGGGGCAATAATAAAAATATGAGGATTCTTCAACTACTTCAAGCTGTGGGCTACCTGCCCACATAGCTGCGTTAGTTGCAATATTCGTATAATATCACCATTTGCTCTCGTGGTTGCCAAGATTATGGTAATACGGTACATTTTTATTTAACCTTACCTCGTTTTCTTCGCCTCTCTGGTAGTCATTTCGCGTAATTTATTGTTGATTACTGTCTCTAAAGCCGAGCTGTTGATGCGAACCGCACGAGGTTGCAATTTACATCTGAAATTTAAAACAGTACCTACGCTTTAGATAAGTAATGTTGACAAAATCTTGGTCTGTAAAGTTTTGTATGGTTCCTTTCTAAATGATTTACTTATTTTAAAATTGATGTTTTTGCTCCCTATTTGTTCGGTATTTCCTAAATAAATATTACCTATCTTTTATTTTTCCATTTCTCAACATCAACTCCGGTCAACATTCTTTTTTGCAAGCTCACAGGCTAATGCATTTCCCTTGTACTAAATAGGTCATAACTGGTTTCCAAATCAAATACTTCTGCACATCTCAGATGCTCTTAGTCCTCGCATTATCATATTTAAACATAGTCGGTGAATTTCAAAGCTTGAAAAATAATCTGCAGCATATTGCATTAAAGCCAGAAGGCTCTTGGTTAACGCTCCTCTTTATATATTAAATGAGGTAACATGAAACCTAGAAGACCTTTTCAGAAATTACAATTATTATCTACCTAGCACTAGACACATTCCACATAGAACTAGATTTTTTAATGTCCTTGCACCTTGCATGAACAACTTCTACTGGTCACAATCTTGTTGCGTAAGGTTTTTTCTACATCTATTACATGATCCTTGTTTGGACTTGGATAATCTATGATTACATAGTCTTAGATATCAATGTAGGCACAAAAGGGTAGGAATTGAAACTGCATAATGTAGGTGTTTGTATTAAATCAAATACATACATAGATTTTAGTGTTGTGTAAGTATATCCAAAAGATATACGGTTTTAGACTGTCAGCGGCTTCACACCTAAGAAAATTATCCCAAGAGACCGAACTCGCAGAATAAAATATTCTAAGCCATTTACTATTTATTTCAGGATATAGTCTACAGGAGTGCCAAATGTCATGTAAAACCATTCTACCTTTAGAGTGTGAAGGTGTAACAACAGGGACACATAGATATACACTTACGCCATTATAATATTACAGTGATAATCCTATTTGTGGTTGAATTGTGTCGAGCCTTTTCTATCGGTGGGAAATCATTAATGACTTAATGACTAAAACTTCCCTTTTGTCTTGTTTTGTGTTCTAGGGCCACGGTAACTCTTTTAAACAATGTTGCAGCTCAGGCCGGAATTGCTAATAGCCTAACTTCCTTTAGAATTTGGTTAGAAGATCATATTCTTCCTTACCTGACTAGCAGTTCTTGATCGGAAGACTGCTGCAGTTGCTTATCCATCTGCACGACCAGTTCGACGTTGTAGTACAGGTCCTCTTCATCATCAGGTTCCTCGACTGTAGTGTTCATGGTTGATGTCCTCACGCCGCACGCGTTTGATGGCAGGTTTAGAGTTATCTTATTTTGACGGATTCCTGAAATATGTTACATTTCAATTGAAATTGTGCGTAGGCATATATAGGGCATTTATACTATCCATTTCCTCCTGTCCCCGGTAACGTTTTTATTAGAGGATGTGTTTGATTTGTTGGTAATAAAGGTAAAGTCTAATGTGATGACAAATATCGTTAAAGCATACTCAAAATTGTTAATTTACTTACCTTGAACTCGACATTCCCTAGAGAAGTCTTTACTGAACACAAGTCCTTTAAATGGCTGTGCCATCTCCAAGTGTATGGTCAGAGATGCCTTGTCACAGATCGTGGATAAGCTGGATACTCTGTTCGCCTGGATCTGCTGACCGAGGGTTGGTGACGCCAGCCATATTAGCAGCATCGCACGCCACATCTTGGCGCGCCCTGAAAAGACGGAAAAGTATTGCTTAAGATAAAAGAAGAGACAACCAATGCTTTCCTAGTCAAAAGAGAACCCGTGTTTGAGAATAAAATAAAATTAATCTAAGGACGGGAAACATATTTGTACACACGCTAATCTACTACATAGTCATTATATTACAATCTTTATGAGTAGGTAGTGCTGGTTAAATACAATCAAATTATTCTGGTTTGACTTCTATGTGAAAAGATATTTATATAGAGGTCCTTAAACGTGCCGTCATAAAGTTATATCATACAGGTATTTTCATTACGTAATAAAGTAAGGTTCATAGAACTGGTACTATAGGTACAGCGTTCTAATAATAAAATACGAAGGTGTTTGCGAGGACTAGACGGACTAGATCTGCGGTGCCAGTAGTGTATCTAGCCGAGTTGATCGACAATTTGCGGTCAATACCGCGGTTGTGGCGGCGGATATGAAAGCAATTTGAGACAATCCACAATTTACGAAATAGACGTTTTAGATTTGTTTCTATTTAATGGTACACGTAGAATACTTACAACTTGCCTTAAAGTTATTTCTTTTTCCAATCAACTTGAAGGCGAAGTTCTGACGATGAAATAAACCTTTGTAGCGTACGACCAATGTTAGACATGTCTCCATTATAATCCTGGTTTATTTCCCTTAACCCTTGACTGACACTAATAAGTAACCGGACAAGTCGGAAAAGGCTCGCATCTTAGAGGGCGTTGAACGAACCAAGCTAGCATAATCTTGGACAGTAATATATTGAAAGAGGCGCTAAGTATATTTGAAAAAGCGATCCATTGTACTTGGCCGTCGAGGCGTTTAGCAGGATTTATAGTAAATTCTTCCTATTAATCTGCGAAATCTTAGCACATTTATATTCTTAGAAAATATACGGTTACATTTCCGCTCTCTGTCAGCGATCTCTGATGGTACAATTAGATAGGAACCGTTTAGAAGACAATTAAATTGTTTATTCGAGGGAATTGAATTGGGTCTCTAGGTATGATCTATGTCGAGCGATTACGGATGAGATAAAAAAGTCTTACTTTCGTCTTTCGCGTGGACTGTTAAATTAATTGAATTGTTTTGATTCGACTGTTTTCTTTCACTTTTAACATGCTAATGGTCATATGCGAGAAATGACAATTATATCAATGACTTGGTTTTTTAAAAGCCGGCTGCAACTATTGTTAAATCTAAACCATGAACAACGTCTTTGGATTCACTGTCTGTTTTCGATTCTCAGATTGAGATTGAAGCCATCCTAAGATGGATTTGAATCTAATCTCAGTAACGTTTAAACTAATCTTTCACTGTATATCATGACTCTGGGATTATTTTAACAGTATGACGTTGGAGTCCATTTCATCGTCGTACCTATAAAGATCATCAAACCACCAGCTGTGCGTGATGATTGCCATTAACTTTAAAATCATTGCCTTACCCGTCTGTATTTTAGTCATGGTATGGTATAAAGAATGTAATGATTATAAGAAATTATTGCTCTATTCTAGTCCTGTTGAAATTGTCATGGTTTTGCTAATGCTACATTACGTAGTATGGGATGAATAAAATTATAGAGCACAGACGCGGTTTACAATGTAAACGGACTATGTAGTTATTTCTAGTTTTAATAATATAAGGTTTTCACTCTTAGGGCATCTTCTCACGCTAACCGATCCGGACGAGTCTTTGTTGGGCAAAAAATATAGTTGCCAAGTATAGAAATTCTGTGATAATGGATTGATTGTTTTTACGCAACGGTAGAGGTCGTTAGTGTTATAACGTGTTTGTGTGTTAAAAGTGACAGAAGCTTGTGTTTGACGTGCGCTTGTGCTTCTGTTTACAGTTATCCAACTCTCAGGGTTTATCACAAACAAAAACAATTACATAAACAGCTATGCGGTGTTGCGTAATTGACAATTAGTGGGCAATTACAACTGTATAAGAATGTGGGACCGTGGTCGGTGGGATCGAGATCTTTAAAGTCGGCGTGGCACGTGTGAAAATAAGGGTCATTACTCGAATTGAAGAACACCAAGTGTCTGCTGATGTAATTTGTGGAGTTGAGGTGATATAAACTGAGACACGGTAATTATTTAATAGTACGCTTGATCTGTATAATTTCAAAGATCAAAATAAAGACAGAGTCGGTATGCTGTGAAATAAAAGAAATTGTAACTTTCTATATAGATATAGTAAAATACAAATGGAGCACATTGTATGAAGAGCGTCACAAATATCAAAGGCCGTAAAGCTATTCTGATGGACACAACACACGACTAAGATGAAATAGATAAAATTATAAATTGAAGTGAAAGCAATTTATATTGAGCGTGAGATCTGGTTTGGGGCACGGATAATTTTATCAGATTCGCCTTTCCAACAATACCGACGTGCAATCCCAATTTATTATTCCTAAATATGCTATGGACTATTTGCTAAATTAATTACTCTTATTTTGTTTTGTATATATATATACGGCTATAAAGACACTATTTAAAAAAAAACCATAATATCGATCATCGTTTTGTTTTCTTTCCCATCAGAAAGCACTTTATTATAAACCTGTGACCCGCCCCATCAGCTTCGCGCGGGTACTGATATTGAATATATTATGCATGTATTATACACATAAACCTTCCTATTGAATCACTCTATCTAATAAAAACCGCATCAAAATCCGTTGCGTATTTTTAAAGATCTATGCATATATAGGAACAGCGATAAGCAACTTTGTTTTATACTATGTAATGATTATAAGAAAGAACGCATTTTTACGCAACACCTGCACCGTCTGAAACCTACAGACAGACCATATTTTGTATAAGGCAATAAAAAACCTGAGATAGGTACGAGTACAACGTGACGTTAACCATATTGCGTTCTGGATGGTAGGTAATTTCGAAACGGGATAAGTTAATGTACGCTGTTCCGAAGTTTCAGTCCAACAATGAGATTCCTGACAATAATAGACACTAGGACGAAGTTAGAAACAATATCACACAAAGTGAATTGGAACCTAGCAGAACTTTGCTTTTATGCTCTTCCTAGCTATTGTTACAACATTACCTGTTTTATTTAGATAGGAGATCTATCTTTTTGAGATTTTATATATCTTCTGAAGCTATGCGTCTGTGGACTGTAGGCCTAACGTGTCGTGTCAATATAAATTGGGCATACCAAATTCGAGGTGATATGTAAAATCTCACGAAAAGGAACCGACTAAGATCGTTATTTAAGAACAATTATCTATATGATATATATAAAATGAGAAACTGAGTGACTGACATATCAACGCCCAGCCAAAGCTACTGGGACTAGGAGGGTGAAATTTTGTACAACGCTTCCTTTTATGACGTAGGCGAATACTAAGAAATGGTTTTTAAAAATTCAGCTTCTAAAGGGATGGGTGCCTATTCACGCGGGCAAAGCCGCTGGCAGAAGGCTAGTGTAGGTATTAGGTATAGACATGCTCTAATAACAAAAATTGCTCTTTGCCTTTGATAAAGAAGTCCAATCAGCATAGAAATCAAAACATATGAACGAATGCAGTAGGTGCAAAATTCCTACTTATGTATGCTTGCATTGCCATTGCCATACCCGTGTAATGAACTTAGAGACTTAACATAGGTAATGTGTGTGTCTACACATATTATGTTGAGTCTCCAAGTGGAAATAACTACGTTATTCCTACTCATTAAAACAGAACTTCTCAATTGAAAACTAATCCAAGTAACACTGGCTCAGATGAAATTATGCTCCCGCGCTGACATTCCAACTATCATGAGAACTTATACGTAACGGAACACACAAATTGTAATAATCTATTTCTTAGTCGCTACGCCTATTTCATTCCCATCTTCTGACACACTCACACTCAAAGATGGCCGCGGTAGGTGCGAACACTATTGTAATATGAATTTAACACAACGTTAAGACGAAATGTAATAACTTGTCAGAAGATAATGGTGTTCATAATTTGCCCCCTATCATTATTCGTAGTAGTTCGTCGACATCTAATTCCATTTTTTTATGGCATAATGATCAATTTTCGACGATGAGATTGCGGAGCAGTAATCGGTTATAAATTTCAATTACCTTTGTACTTACCTTACCTTGATATTGATTGTTTCATTTGATACTCAGAAGTTTTTTTTCTTATACCAAAATTATAGCAAAAATATCTATCAGCACAGCACACACATCTGCAATAATTTAAACTGAACAACCATTATTTTTGCATAATTGAAAATTAAATCTTTCAAAATCGCAATGTGGAGATGGGACTCTCAGGTTAATAATCGTGCCTATATATATCATGATCTTCCTAGCCTTTCCCCAACTGCCTTGGATTCGGCTTCCAGACCAGTTTAATAAGGCTGAATACCTGTGTTCTACTTGGAGCAACAGCCTATCAGACCTCCCACTGGACAATAATATATTTCTTGGATAGACGGTCAGATGGTCAGACCTTCTGGCGTCGTAATTTTCACCTATGACAACAGACAATGACCTACGAATGACAACCTACATAATGATATAGTTCGTATTAATGCGCGGGAATGTGTCTGTGTATGTGCATTCTCTTGGGATAATTTACAACTTTCACGAGGGCAAAACCACTGGCATAAGTTATATTTAAAAAAAATATGACTTTATCTAGACCTTTTTGTGTATAGTTCGTTTTTTAATCCTAGACTACGCTTTTACAACTTAAAATGTCAAACTCCAGAAAATTGGGAACATATTTCTAGTGTGACATTCTGAGTTGCCAAATCGTAGTCTAGAATTAAAAAACGAACTATAGTTTGCTATATATGCAATTTTTGCTCAGTCTATAACTCGCAAAGAGGAAAAATTACGTGATGATGAGCAAATAGATTGCTTGCTTGTTGCGAATTGATTTTCCGTGGCGCACCGTGTTTGATATCACGACCTTTCTTCGGAAGCTAACCCGTTATGCCATTGTCGTTTTAGAACGAATTATACAACGATCTTTATGGATATTAGAAAAATATCCCGTAATACTTGCTAGCTGGACAAGTCGAGTTCACAGTTCTTTTATGTGACCGTTATTAAATATTTACCTTTCTGCTCACATGCCATTAGTTTGATGGCCTATTGACAAGCACATAAGTCGTCCGTCACAACGCTCAGTTACATGCTATTAGAAATAGATTATTGAGATGAAATTTAGACGGTTTGCAGAAACTTTGCCGAACCTCGTTCTAATTAAATCCTCAAAATCTGTGTTCATGTTCAATCAGATCAAATACATAACGAAAAGAGTATCAATACTAACGGCAGTCAATAAAAATCTTCATCAAACCCAAATCAAGCTGATTGCTTCTGAAGATATTAATTGCTTTGAAAGTAAATGGACTTCACCTATAAACCAAGACGGTAAAACAGTTACAATTAAGGTTAGCACCGCTATGGTCAAGTTCTTATTCGAATTCTTTTATTTTATTGTTGGTAACTTGCCAAGAACTGTCACCTTAAACCATTAATCTCATTTAGACAGGAAAAAGCAATGTGTAACACAAAAATGTACTGAACGGTGACAAAAAATAAGATAAACGTTTCACATTATGTCGACTGTGTCATTAGCCAAAATGGTCGAAATTTTATGTGCCGTTACAAAAACTTCCTGTCTTTTGACTTGAATAATACTTTTTATCGTTATTGTGAATGAACAGCTTAAAAGTAAAGCTGTGGTTATAAAAGATAAGTCTGAAATTTGATCTGGGTGAAGTTGTATGTTACACAGATTATATCATAGAGAGAGTAGGGTTGATACGTTATCACATATTTATTATTCGCCTGAAATATAACACACTCATTGGTATAATTGTGTGGAGTATATGGTCGATTACTGGCAGTTGAAATTGTCACAAACACACCGATATACTAAGTATACCTCAGGGCTCTATATTCGGACCATGAATTACGAAAAAATATTGAAACTTGTTAATCACTAACAAAAAATATTCTCGAACGTAGACGACGCCGAATAAAAGAGCATCATATGGAAAAAGCGGTTATTTGGCCGAAACGTGATTGAAAATAACAACAAAAACACACCAGTTCTAAAGCATTTTATCAAGTTAACCTCATTAGTTTTCTTTTGTACATTCTCCGTAAGATTTGTTCCCATTCATTTCCTTGCACTTTCAACAAGTCGACGCACTGGTATTTAGAGTTACAAATAGACAGTTTTCGATACTCTTAAGACGCTATAATGCGGTTAAAAAAATGAGTGACTATTGGGACTATTGAGTTAACGACTAATAAAGAAGAATAAGTTGAGCGGAACTCAAGTAAATTAGAATAGGCTCAAATAAATAATAATAATAGACGATGATGATACTTGAGATATGAAAAGCAATACCTACATATTTTTGGAGTTGGTAAATTCATCAAATAACTCCTATATATCCAGTTAGAGTGAGAGGTAGAGTCAGACTATTAATAAGTAAAACCTATACGCATTTCTTCAGTTGCTGTTTGCGTTTTAGGGCCGTCTTAACTCTTTCGAACAATTCCGCAGGAAGTATCTACCCCTGATGCAATCAAACATTCTCGCAATATATTTTGAGTTAAAGCAAAACTCTAAATGGTTAGAACACGAGGTTCGCATCGCGTGAGCCACGTTCAGTAATAAAGTGCTGGGCTTAAGGGCCGTAATGGTCTACAGTGACAGGTTACTAAGTTCCTCGCCCACAGGCTTCATTCAATCGACCATTCCGAACTGGGGACAACGACCAGATAGCATAAAATATAGGTAGGTATAGGATTTTTTATATCTTTGCTGTTTTTTACTATTTTTATTTGCCAAAAGATGCTAGTTTTATGATTGAAGTAGAACTCTGAATTGAAATATCGTTCAGATTTTTTTTTTTGGCTTCCTTTTTTAGCAAGCCTACAAAAATACTACAATTTAAAAACTGTTCAATATTATGACATCAGTCAACATAAAAACAAGCATATTATCGTCGCTCTTCATACATATTTTGGGCATTATGTCCAGCGTAAATATTTATGAAAAGCTCGGAACTAAATTATTCAAATTTAAACATGCCATAACATGGCGATGACAACATAAAAGTTCAGTAAAATGCCTTAATTTAGAAAGCAGATTCTGATAATAAAGCAATCATTTGATAAGAAGCAATAAGAAATGTTTGAATGTAACATAGCGACATTTGTTATGATTTTCTTTCATTACGTTTGATTTAATCGTAGATATATCAAAGCAAGTATTATATTCCCACAGCCATTGTATCTAGCAGGTTTCCTCTAGTGGAAATTAATCGATGAGTTTCACCTTATTGTTTCAACTCGAGGTATGGTTTACTTAGCCCCATGGCTTTACAGGAGACGCCAATTATTACTTAGGTACTTACTTGACTTTTCCGAGGAAGTAACTTTAATGGATCAATTATGATGTTAACACGCAAAAGCTCTTATCTTTCTGCTTAGTTTAACTGAGATACGATCTAGTCAGCAGTACCGTGCAAATGCAATTTTACCTGCCACAATAACTTGCAAACCTATAACTTCTTGTTGGTTGCTACAAATAAATTTTGGACTTTGAGATATATTCCGTGTTAGGAATAAAGTTCCTGGCTAAGTTTTAACAAGCAATCGAGTTGCTGAGGTCGGTCAGTAGATGGCATGGATACCTGTCTTACTATCAAGACTCTTCCGTACCTCGGAAAGCACGTTAAACCATAAGTCTGTTATTTGCAGATTGTAAGGTGCAGATATTCAGGAACCAGGAAATCTAACTCCAGTATTGCTAAGGTATGATCGTTTACCCAATTGCTAGTTTCTGGAGGTTCTATTGGCAGTAGCGTAAAATACTGATATACCTATCCAAATGCATAGACTGGAAGCTAGTTGACCAACTTTATTAGGACAATGCTAATAAAGACTAGATTGAATCCGTAACTAAATAAATTAGATACTTCTTTGAAATCAAGCTTACCATTAAATCTCTATTGTATAAGTAATAATTTAATTATCTAACTCGTCGGAATTTACAATTTCGTTACATGATTTTAAATTTTACTCTTCTTAACGTCTTTCTAATTGATCACGTAAGCGAATTATGATAAGTCATCGACCGGGAAAATTTTAACAAAACATGTTTTTTATTAATATTTATTTGTCCAACTCATAACTGTACCTTCCTAACCCAAATTTTTTGGCAACATTATAAAGCTACAATCCTTATTGTATATTTAATTAACACGTCAGAATTTAATATTACGTTGAAAGATATTTTACCTTTCTTGACTTTTTTCTAATTGATCACGTAAATGAATTATAAATAGTCATGGAGCGGCAAGGTTTTAACAAAACAAGTTTTTATTAATATTTATTTATTACAGTCCAGCCCATAACAATAACCCAAATATTTTGGCAACATAGTAAATTTGTTACAGTAAAGCTATTAACATAGCAAGTGGTACGCAAAGAGCGTCGTGCAACGCTACAGTTACGGGCGTTCCGTTATACGCCAGTAACACATAACGATACGATGTTAAAGACGCCAACCGGGAATGCGGATGAACGGAACGTGCATAAAGGCATTGCATCTCCTAGGCATTTGTTATGAGTTACTAAAGGAACTGTATATATTAAAACCTTCATTAGGACTTTCAAATCTTCCTTCGTCTTCTTAATATTCAACTTGGCTTCTATTTTATTATCTCTCAATCAGTAACAGCTTGTCTTGATTCAGCTTAAGTTTCTTTGATGTCTACTTAGTGTTTGTGTGTGTTGTTTGATTTCAAACGCAAGTTTTTATGTCTCAACATATCTACTTCAACATTAATGACCTCCTTGATTGATTAACACACATACCTACTAAATCACCTACAGATTTAGCTGAACCCGACCTCATCAAAGTAAATCTTACGAAAATTATCATTATAACAGACGAGAACAGGCATTAAGACTTAAATCAACTTTATGACTGAACAGCGACGGTGCCATAATTTATTAAAAGCAATATTAGTTTAACTGTCAATTTATTTGTAAAGCAAAATCGATCAGGAATGTTTATGGATTCTAATTTCAATCAACTTTTCAATAGTTTTTTAATGGATGAGAACTCCCGTTAACGTTTACACAGCAAGTAGGTAAACGTTTTATTGCTAATAAATAATATTATTAAATGTAATCGTCGACTGTTACCGTACGTATTCCCACATGAAATCAACTCGGCATAACTGCATAGGCAGCGGTACTAGCTATAAACTTACTTGCACATTAGAGTACTGACACAATGTGGATACTACCGTACAGTCAGTTTATGCCCCACTAGATGACCAGAGTCATCATACTCATCATCACTTGAACTAACGGATCCAAACTGTAGGTGATCATATTCAGTTAGAGTCAAAGCAAATATAATACCCTCTAAAAAGCTAATATCTCTCAATATACTTGTCTTTAAAATGGATAACATAATAACCATTATAATACCAAACTAATAACGGCTTCCATTTCTTACATAACTGTTCCGTTTCCATTTTTCAGGTGCAATATGATGTAAAAAAGCAACTATGAGACGAGTTGAACGCACTAACTTTTTGTAGGCGCTGCATTCAATATCAGTTTGATAAAAACATGCTAACATTTTAACATTTTGTTATAAGCTATATTATTGGGCAATTTCAGGAGACATTTCAAACGGACGCCACTTAAATTTAGAAAATCCATGATGGATTTTTTATATCAAATCTTCTTTTCGATAAATTGTTTGAAAATTTACTTGTATTTAGGTATTGGTAAAGTCACCTTTGTATCATAAGTCTATCCTTCTGTTGACTTTCAATCTAAAATTGATGACCATATACTAGCCTATATGGTTAGAAGCTATCAATTTTTATTCAATTTTAAACGGATTACATTACTAGAGCTAAATATGAAAATTTTGGCTATGCATCTTTGATTATACCGCTGGAGGAAAATTGGCATAGGAAGTGATTTTATCTACTTTCCAAACAAGTTAAAAATATTTTCTTAATTAATTGCATTCCGGTTATTCAGATTGTGGTTCAGATTGTTAAAAAATTCAACAACATAAACAAGGAAATGAACATTGAACTATCAAAATGAAAAGCATCGCTATATCTACATGTGTTATGCAACGCCTCACTGCTTCACAGGACAAGCCTCTTCCCAAAGCTGCTACTTAAACTTGTGGCTACTCTTATCTAGTTATACTGTTTTTGTATGTGAAGGTGAGCAGTAACATTGACGTAACCCGCGTCAGAGCGAGACAGATCACATGTGAATCCGGCGGAACGCTTTCACTCTCGCGCCTCCGATTCTTATCTAACTGTTGTTCACTGAAGGCTGGAAAATGTCACCCACACTCCATTAAAGCTGTATTGTTATTTAATTTTTTAGTCTAGTCATTGCTGTTATGTCATATGTGTGGGGAAGTGTAAATAGTAATTTCGATAACACTTCCTTTGTCGGCTATTCAGGAAATAACTTGGTGTGCCAGAATGTTATTTTTTGTGATTGTCTGCGATTTTAGTTTCTTATTTCCCCATAACTTTTTCTGTGAATTCTGATGAATGAGTGCAAATTTCCTATAAATAGGTATTCAAACTTCTATGACTATCTAGAGTTTGAAAGTACCTTACCTTAGTGATTTCTCAGCTTAGATTAGGATAATAACAATCTACCAGAAGCTTGAAGCTTTGAAGTTTTTGAAAAAAAAAAAACAGTTGCAGTCTTTCACAAATTAAAAGACAATGCAGTGATTTCTGTTAGTAATTTCATATTAAAACGAGGATAATATTAAACACAGTAATCTCTATTCGGTGTGATAAATGCACCGGCTATTGTGTTTCATGCCATCAGCGTTATACAATCACTTCAGGTCACGCGTGGCGGATATATTAGTCCAATCGACTTTGCAATGTCAATGGCATAGAATTACAGTTTTTGTGACCTTCAATTAAAGCAGACGAATAGAAGGCGACAGATAAAACGTTTGCCTGAAATGGTGGACTAATAATTTATTTACGAGCCTTCTGGCAATGGCCCCCTTTCTACAATCTAGACTTTCTTCTATTTTGGACGTTTGTGGTTTGGTTTGTGGGTTCTTCGAGATAGACTCTACCAGGTCAACTTTTTTTGGGCTTGTCACTTTATCTGTTTATCATTTCCTTGGCAGTTTTGAACAAGTGAAGGCATGAAGGGAATATTCGCAAGGTTACAAAAAGTCAACCAGGGTACTTAGATAATAATCACTCTGTATCGTGCTGGACCATTCGGCAGTAGGTTGTGTATAAATATGCAATTATTGTAATGCCATCAAAGTATGCGAAGGTTCTCAGTGAGAGCCAGGATTACGTCAGTTTATAGCCATAAAATTGCATTCATCAGATGGTTTATCGAACGTTATGATACGAGGAGCAATCAGTGAAAGGATATGAAATCACCTTGTTCCGGCTTTTTGTAAGCCTGTCCAATGGTTATTATATAAACGAAAACATTTAATTTTGGTATTATTAAGAGAATTTATGATTGCTTAAATTTTGTCCAAAAGAGCTTAGTATTGACCATATCGTCGAAGTAACAAGAAACACCTGAAACCAGGATCGGAAACTTTGATCAAAAACTTCGCATGGAATTCTATCATCTTCCGCATCCAGAGGGTTTTAATCCGAACCTCCTCTTCAGTCTTTGGTCCATCTATGTAGCTAGAGGGCGTCTTGTGCCACGCTCACCGATAGGCAGTCTCCAATCTAGGACTCGACTGCATATCGCTCATGTATGCATGAAAAACATCTAAACTCTCCTCCAAGTTAAAAATCGCATTGTTTTTAACGAACAATGTGCACTGCACGCCGAGAGGAGAATTTGATGTTTCAGATAAAACTTATACATAGTCATAATATACCAAAGACACAATAGACACATCGTTTAGATGTTAGATTGTTCTAATATTATAGTCTAACGTTACGTATATGCGCCGAAAGCAATGTAAAACGCTGTTTTGTTTTTACTATGTAATACGTATAATCTTTTATGGATATCACCGCATAACTACTTACGGTGTCTTTCGTTATTCTTGTCTTCCTCGCCTCCTGGGCCACGGGTTGATGCGAAAGCGTAACACCAGGGCCTGGGAATAAGGCAAGGAAGGAATTGGGTAGGTTTTTTAGTCAGTAAGAGTGTGACACTGTTTGCTGCTCCGCCCAAGGGTGGGATTCGTCATTCGATGATTTTTACTTACCGTAAAAAAACCTTTTTTTTTTTGTTCATTTTCATTAAAGACGTTTGCATTGATAATCAGTAATTCTTCCTATATTCAAGGTCCTAGATATGTCCTAATTTTGACTTTCACATTTACCTGTCTTTACTGTCGGGTATACCGCAGGGCCACAGTCGGTCGTCGCCAATCGTGACTAGGTACTCCATTTCCTTACTTTATAACTAAGTAAGGTATGTAACATTCCGAAGTAGCCCCGAGCTGTGCTCGTTTCAGAACCGATCGTATCGGGGAAGTGTATTGTAGTGACCGTATGTTTGGGTAAACTGACTGACTATTTAGGTTAAAGCTTTTATTTGTTTATTCATGTACTGTAGTGGTACTTTAGACGGACTTAATGCAACAAGGGGTTCTCTAGCAGTGAACCTTTGGGTTAAAAAAGACAACACTGTTTGTAGATTGCACAATAAATAAATATCAGATAATAACATATATTAAAAATATAGTGTAGTATCATTTAAACAAGTTAAGTATATAAGCTAAGATTATAAACTAATAGATACGATGATAAATATCAAATCAGTATAATTAAGAGAACTTAAAATATGACAATTATGACGAAGACCGAACTAAGTTTGAGAGGGCTTCAAGTAGAAGTTCCGAATATTACGCTTAAAGGAAAATTTACTTTCAGCCGACTTTGACGTCAAGGGAAAGATATTCCAGAGTTTCATGGAAAAGACAGCGTGAGAATGAGCTTTTATGTGCTATAAGGTCAGGTGGGGTAAGAGAAACATAGTTTACTGGTTTTTGAACATTTTGACTTCCAGCTAGTATAAATATGTATGTATTCTAATAGCAATACAAACAAAGTTTCGGTAACGAACCATGCTAACTATTATTTTAACACAGAAATTGATTCTTCCAGCAATAACGGCACAATCGGAAATCAAAGCCAGATCTTTTAATTGTTCCTCTTTCCCGAAATTTGGGGTAAGAGAAACACTTTGATTTGTACAAGTAAAACCACGTATTTTTATATGTATCTCTAGAAATTTGAGAACTGCCTTTCGGCCTAATGGAAATGAAACCATGCCATTGTTAAAATATGGTTTAATTTAGCTTTACCGAAGAATAAAGTAAATTTGGGGTAAGAGGAACATATAAGTAAGGTCAGGGGTGGTAAACTACGAATATTAAAAACATTTAAACACAGTTTTTAATAAAAAAAATAAGAAAAACAAACGATGAATGTCTTTAAGTATTTATTTATTACTAATAGAAGTATCTAAATCACTTTCCAACGTAAAAAAAATTAAATCACTTTGATTCATCATAAAGGTGACTTTACACCTTTACGATCATAAAACCGATTGCTTGAGTATAGTTGCTCTTGGTATTCCATAATGTTTTGAGTCTGCATAACCCGACAGTGCACCAATTTTAACAGCTGCCAATGCTTCTAATAATTTTTCTTTTGGGTAAGAGTTCCGTTCCGTTTTTCTTATATAATTTCGAGGCATTTTACTTTTTCTGTAACAAATAAATATATATACCCACATCCAATACGACAAAAATTGCACTTCCACACAAATTAAAGCTGTATAATAAATACAGGCTCATGCACACATAGCTCCGAACACCGAGTTAAATTATCTATACCTACCTAATTTAAATAGGTAATATTTCAACTTGCAAAATGTTTGTTACTCCTAAAACCGGGAAAGAGGAACATGATGTTTCTCTTACCCTGGTCGGTGGAGCACACGGTCGAGGTTTGCCCCGCTTGGGCAGAGCATCGCCGTGTCCTCGTGGGGGCGATCGGCGGCGGTGATCTCTCGCGCCGGGCCTTGGTCGAGGCCATGGTCCGGAGCGAAGAGGAGTGGCAGGCGGTCGCCTCCTTTTGCGAAGCAGTAATGCTAGCAAAGGAGGAAGCCGACCGCTTAAGGCAACGGCGCTCACGCCCGAGACGCCGCCGAGATTCCGATCCCGATTTCCGGCCACCGTAGGCGCGGGCTTGTGGATGGCGAGCAATGGGTAGCTCGCCGTCCAATCGTCTGGTAACCCTCCGGACCAAGCTCAGTCGTCGACGGCGCGCACTGTTCCCGCGCGCCTCAAGGAGTTGTCAGCAAACCGTAGGGACCCTGCAAAAGGGTCGAAGCCAACTGGGGCCATGGGTTCGCGTCTGAAAGGAAGGCTCTGGCCCTGGTGTATATGGCAACGTTGGAATGGGGTAGGTTGTTTAGTCAGTAAGAGTCTGACACTTGTTTCCCGCTCCGCCCAAGGGTGGGACTCGTCATTGGATGATTTTTACCTACCTAAAAAAAAAAAAAAAAAAAACCCTGGTATGGTAGTTCCTCTTTCCCAGCTTGGTGTTTTGTACGTTATGTTTTTGATGACATCGAAAAAACACTAAAAACACATGCTACAAGCAACATAACATGCGGAAAATAAAGATTCAACATTAAAATTATACTTACCAACAAAATTTGCCCTATTACAGATGTTTTTCATCCTTAAAAAATCGCACAAAAAAAACGCCGCTAGGTCACTATTTTATAGTTTGTCAACTGATTATTTTCTTTCTCTTTTACTCACGTACTGAGTGTGTTGTAGCGTCATTTATACAAAAATATTGAAACTATACCTGATACGGTTTTATCGACGTAGTAACCATAGAGCTAGGCTTTATAGTTTTCCATTTATGAGTTACTGTTCCTCTTTACCCAGCGCCCCTCTTACCCCACTTGACCTTAGGTACTATTAAAGATAAAAGTAGTTTGAACAAACATAAATATTATCTTCATTACAACTTATAAAACTTTAACAGTAGGACACACACTAAAGAGGGCGCGTAATTCTATATTTGAAAAATGTCAAAGACAATAGCGTGGGGCTATAGGATGCGGTGTCGCAGAGATGTTCCCACTTATCGAGTTTTTAGTTCAACAGTACATACTCGTGTATCGGACTCTTTTAGATACCTAAATAATTCATGATAAATCGTCTTTTGATGATGGACAAGTTCCGAATGTAAGGTCCGGTTTCCTATGTTGACTCACGGCGGAAATCGTTTTTTGCATAAGTACCTATCTTTGTATTCATTAAACTTCCATGACCAACAAAGTTGTCCGTCAGGGTTCATAAATCGTCGAATAATAAAAAAATCTGTCAAGTGAGTGTATAGGGTTGTCAAAATATCTACAACAAAATGAAAATGTTAAAACATGGTTGTGAGTAGCTACGGCTTGCACCTTACATATATTTTCAAACGTAACATTACTTCCCATCGACAGGACGAATATGTCACTGCACTGGAAATGTATAGGATGAAGAAAAAAGTTCAATGTAAGCAGCCTATCATCTAACAAACAAAAAAGCTAATCTGGGTAATCAACAAAGAGAAAAAAATGGCGTTCAAGTTGATCTTTGACCTAACACGTAGAATCGTACACAACTGCTGGACGTGGTTATAAGTGGTTATACTCATAAAAAATATTGGAGGCGTTTAATAGGTTAATTGTCTACATGTAAAAAATATAATGGAATAAAATAAAAAAGCAATGGTGTAAGTGGGTAGTTAGAACGAAGACAAAAAATGTACAAGTAATTTTTTTTTACACCGGTCGAGAAAGAAAACTGCTAAAGTTCTAATTATGGCCACTTATGGCACAGTGTAAGAAAAATTTAATAGACACCTTATTCTTCATCATCATTTTTAATAATCATCCTATTCAGAGTACCTATCTAATAGTCCTCTTTCTTTTGCCACAATACCAGGTTCCGTGCGCTACTTAATAACTAAAAGTGTCCCGTGACTTAGACTAAAGTTATGGTCAATAATAACGCGCTTTAAGAAAAAATTTAAGCAATTATACTAATGCTGCTGACAGTATCAATATTAAACGTGTTCGTTTAACATAATATAATTATATCATTATAGACACGTATCACCATCAGCCGGAACAAAGTGATTGTATATCCTTTCACTGATTGTTCTCTTCCTCAAGATTAGTATTGGTGATGACGTCAGCACAATCTACTTGGTTAAATTCTTCTTTGTCAGTATCACTCTTGACAGAGTGGCCGTGGTCATCACTTCAGGTGCCGCCGCCACTCCTCTCCTCTCTAGTTAAATTAAAACATGGTAAAAAGTGTCAAGTTATTACCAACCCTATAGCTTTAATAAGACCGTCCCGCTAACTTACTTCACTCGTCATTCTTATCACGTATCAATGCGGCACATCTACTTCAATGCAAAGCTTGCATTTTAACAAGAACTCTTACTGCACCAACATAAAGTTTAAATTGCTAAATCAAGGTGGGTTAGATAGTGGATCGATTGATATGGCTACCGCATACCCGACCTGCGCCTGTGACCTAGAGAACCTTGACTTTTGAGTTTGGTGAAAGTCGGGAACGGTAGGAAGTCAGATTGTAGAAACTGGATCCAATAGTTAATTCTATTAAATTGGAAGTGTTAGAAAGTGTATCTACCTTCCTTATCAGACGTTATTTATCGCTAAGTAATGAATGCTTGCATTCTAGTCTCTATGAATAATACACAGGATATTCTGATGTTGTCGAACAATTAAAACTGTCATATTTAGAGTGCTGGAAAGTATAGACTGGTTATCAGATCAATCAGAAGTTTTAATCCGGCTGCGGTCTTAATTGTCTCTAAGTCACATACAAATGAAATGGGTCAAGTTGTGTGTTTGTGAGAAGTGGAGTAGAAATTTAAAAGAGTTGAATCTTGGGATTTATGTCGGTTAAATGCTATGTGAAGGGCACTACTGTATACTGTGAAGCAAAATATTATTATCATTAATTTTGTACTCAAAAAAACTAATAATTCTAAGATTATAAATAAAAAAATGACTCCTTTTTAACGTATAACACCATCTAACCGCAAAGATATGTACAGACCCAACCGCATAAAATTTGCTAATTTTATATTAGCAAATTTTTCAGTGCGAAATATATCAAGATAGGTACCAAAATATTTCGAAAAGTTGCGATATAATCTAGAAATGATTTTAAGGAATTTCAATTTAGTACTTTTGGCTAATTAAATACCTAACTGTTTATATTGCAATATTTTAACAATTAACGAAAGCGTTTTTACGTGGCAACTATACTACCTATATAGGTAATTATTGTAAGTTCTTTTGAAAGAGATTTCCTCTCCTTTAATTGAATCAATCCCCATAACAACAGATAAAAATTATTAAATAATATCTTATAAAATTATTAATTTAAATCTTATAAAATTATTAAATTATATCTTATAAAATTATTAATTTATATCTTATAATAAATCAATTTGATTAATTCAAGTGGAAAAATAATCTTAAATAATAAATGAAATTGCTAGCTCCGTGGGATTGTCCAAAAGAGTTACCGGGGCCCTGTTAAGCATAAAGCAACTGAAACAACCCTGGTGAGTTTTAGTCAGTAAAAGTCTGACACAGCCTCTTTCTACTCAGAGCAGGATAAGTTGACATCCCAACGAAAAAAAAAAACTAGGAAAACGAATCCATTGCTTGTCATAAAGAATTTAATAAATGTGCACGTCTTTACATGATCTTTACAAAACTCTAGAGCAGAAAACAAAAGACAATCATTACTACTCCACCTTAACACAAAAAACAAACACCAACCTACCCACAGTAAAATTAACAGCGTGAAGTAAAGCTCTTGGACCTTTATGTAGGGCAGGCCGTTACATGACCGTGACCGTGGTGCCACTGGCTTGGCAGTCCGATGACTTGTGTTTATCATTCGGTTACCGCAGTTAACGTTAAGGTACTACAATATTGACCTCTACGACACGTTAACTTAGTTTGGTAACGTGTTTTGGGTTATGTAATTGATTATCTGGTTGGTTAAGAAAAAGGAGCATGTTCTCAATTGAATTGTTTTTTGTAACTTATTAGTAGTGATTTTGTTGATTCTAGGTTTGTTTGGTACTTTCTGAAGGTGGTCTCGTAATTTGTTTAAGATCTGTAGACAATGGATCTCTTCAATAAATCACCGAAATTTTGCCCAGCAATCCGAGCGCAATCGCATTGTTTGCTTATGTTTTACAAAATTTAATGACTAATATCACACGGGTTCGCTTTCAAGGGGTAAGCATTTCACAAGTTTTCACAATTATGTTCATATTCTACGTCATTATTTCACGAAATAGTTATCGCGATTGATGAAACTTTAGAAGTGGGTATCTGCTCTTCTGTAAGCTCCGGAATCTCATCCTCAACTCTTAAATGTTGGATTCATTTAGCAGACAAACGCTCTGCCTTTTTACCATTCTTAAGGAGATATCTTTGCCGTGACATTTCAGGGCTTACCTATATCTAACGTTTTGTCAAGACAAAATAATGTGGTTTGCCCCAAAACTGCATAGCTGCTGATATTTCGTTCCAGCACCCTCATAGCCTCATTGGGTGATAAACCAGCTTACTTCTTTCTTTCTTTGGTACTGTGCTCGAATTGGGTATGCCTGTTGCTTTTTGTATTGATCTAATTGATTTTAGACTTACATAATGAATTACCAAGTTTATAAACACATTATTAGTCGTATCCTTTTGTAAGTTCGTAATGTCTTCCTATAAAATATAATTGCTTTTCCTATTCCCTGTTTATACTAACGGAGGTTGGTAATCCAATCATTAATTTAATAGATTTATATCGTAGATCTATCAATTTAAAATAAGTAGTCGGTACGTAGTGCCTCTTTCATTAGTACTTAATATATTATAAGGACTTTGAAGGACTTAGAACGAATTTTGCATTCTACTGTAAGACAAAAAAAAATCATTAAGATAGAACTACAACGAAAAAATTTGCCATAGACGATAGCCCAAAAATATTTGCAATTTAATATGTACCTATACTTAATGATAGTATAACAATCAACTTTATTAGGTATGTATGAGGCTCCCTTTCAGAACACTACCTATCGAGTGAGTGTTATGTCAAGAAATGGTGTTAACAAAAAGTATACTATGCAAGTATGACCGACATAAATATAACCTACAGTAATATGCCAATAAACCTTTTTATTATCTCCAATTAATAATGGATAGGCAATATAGGCATAAATTTCAGACTATGACATTCGTTAGTACCTACGTAAAACGTACTGAGATCACTCAAGAATATATGTCTGCTCAAGATCGCAGCCGTCGCGGTCTGTTATGTATAAACAAAGCACACAAGTTAACAGCGCAACCCAAATATTTACAAAACCTTTCACATAGAAGGGAAACATGAATAATAGGCACACAATTTCCGAAGACAGGAATTCCTAAACGGGTTTTGCATGTTGTGCGACCAGCAATTTCCTAGTTTGAACAACTTCGAACAAGAGGAATACAGGCGTTTATGTTAATCCAGCAGAGTCTGTGCCGTTAGCACTCCGTGTCGAAGGTACTAGAAGTACTGGACCCGTTACTCGTGAGGCTGAAGTAGAATAGCTAATTCTGGGAAACAAAAAAATGTAATTTGAGTGGATTTAGCGAGCTCACGATGCGACAACGATAACGATCAACGAATCATCGTGACTATGGAAATGCATTGCGGTAAGTAAAATTGCGAGCACGTGATTTGGACCCCGTTGGAAAACATTCTATAACGGTCCTCTCAATTTACTCTGGTGTCACGGATTGCTACTCTTTCTGAGGAGACATGAAAAGCCCGCAAGGAATGATATCAAGAGAATAGACAGCTTCCGCATCAACTAGCCTTGTGGCAGTCCTACGGCCAGAAATTGTCGGTTTGATGTTGCTTTTAAATCGTTCTATTAACATAATTAATGATCTCTGTAGAAAACGCTTTGTTTTTAACAGCTCATAATGACTCCGTTTCCTGTTTTTGATAAAAGATACTACCAACCATAATAATTGACTAAGTACTTAACAGAATTTAAATGGAATTAAGTGCTAGTCATTTCAAACGGTACTTTTACGGGGTGGCGAAACAAGCAGTAAAATAAATTATGAAATAAAAGGCCTTTTATATTATAATTTATTTTATGGGTATTTAAAATAATATCCTTCTCCAGAGAATATACGTCACTTCCTACCCATAATTTTCATCTTACATAGCCTGAACCGAAGGGAACTTGTAACTATTTAACAGTTCGTATGCAAACACAACTAGACGTTGTGAATGAACCCTTGAGGAATTTAACTGTACTTCCTTTATTTACTTATCGAACTAACAATCCTAATTTGAAACGGGTCCATGTTAACCACAGCCGCTGAGGAATTCAGTTGACGATCTTAGTTTATGTTTCCTAGCCGCACGAAGCCCCGTAAAGCCCGGTGTTATTCAATATTTTATTAGCCTTATACCAATATCTCTTGATGGTTGGCAATACCGTGGTTGATGGCGCTATGTTCCTGGAGCACGATTTAGGGTTTTCAATTTACCAACGTGAGATTTTAAGTGTTCAAGTTTATGTGCCTCTCTAGTCTCTTATGTCCTTAGTCGTTCACTCTTGACAGAGTGGTCGTGGTTGGTAAAGTTGCATTTAGTGTGGCTCCCGCGATTCGTTTTCCACTTGTCATGGTTTACTGCGCCTTTCGAACACAGAACTATGGCGGCCAGGCTATGGTCTGCCACTAAGAAATATTTCGACTGTCTCTAATAACCATAATTAAGTAAGTTATCATAATTTTTTGTTCTAGTTTTAAGCTTTTTTATCTAATGATTCTTAAAACCAACCATATATGAAACAAAATTTATAAACAAAGTAAATTATTATTAAATTAACCCTATCAGGTTATCCATAAAATTAACTTCAAATTTATCGATTTCAAGTTAAAGATTTTTCACCGATTGTATACCTAGGGACAGATTTATGTTATGTATGAAGAAACAGAAACTTAGTAACACATATATACGGTCGAATTGAGAAATCTCCTCCTTTTTTGAAGTCGGTTAAAAAGAATTGTCTACGGGTTTTCCTCATCAGATATCGATATAAGACAGGCTATCAGGTTTTGTATTATTGAGCCTAATAATGCATATGCTTTGTATGAATTGTCAAATAAAATTGAATTGAAGAAGTCATTAGGTATAGTAATACCCAATATATGAACACAAATAAATATCAACTAATTATACTCGTATGTCTACACTAAGCCAACTACTTGCGTACATATTATTATGAGCCTATCGCGTCCTAATGCAGCGCAAACGCCTCCTACACTTCTATGTTCTACTTCTGGCTCGTATACATTCAATATCAAAACACACCTAGGCGTCTAAGTATTCCTCCATAACGGAATTTTATCTGGAAACTTGTTCAGAAGACTGTCAGCATTGCACGTAGAATGGTAATGCTAATTGCTGGTTTAAGCAAAGAACAAGCCCGCCTGATCGGCGAATGGACGAGAAATTTTAAGAGGTGGGAAATCACCAAATAACATCTCTTGGTCTTGATGGAGCAAGAGATATTGACAGACTTTTACTGACTAAAACCCACTTGTAGATATTGTTTCAGTTGCCGTTTGCATTCTCTTTCGAACAATTCTGAAGCCCACAAGAAAAATCCCACAAAAGAGGAATTTATAGAGCTTTATTTTTTGGGTGGGCAAAGATCATCCAAAGACGAATCCTGCCCTTGAGCAAAGTGGGAAACAGCGTCAGACTCTTACTGACGAAACACCCAGCTCCGTTCCTTCCTTGCCTTTTGCAGTGGGGCTAAGCCTTCCTTTCACAAAGAGAACCTGGGCTCCAGTAGGCTTCGACTCTTTTGCAGAGTCCCTACGGTTTTGCTGACAACTCCTTCAGGCGCGTAGCAACAGAGCGCGCCGTCGACGACTTGAGCTTGGTCCGGACTGTTACCAAACGAACGGACGGCGAGCTACCCATTGCTGGCTGTCCGCAAGCCCGCTTGGTCTCTTTCTACTGTACAATGTTAGCCACAAACACAGCCCACACAACAAACCCGTTGCAGCAACCAGCAACAAAGTAAATGAATTCGACAATAACCACTAATACAGCTTGCATTACGGAAATGTATAAAACAATATGCCGTTACAATATTAACAGCACTGCCCAAGATATGCATGAACTATGATTTTTCGCCAAGCTAAATGTCAGCATGTACCGAGGTCTGAAGGGCGGCCGGTGCCGTTACCCCGGCCCTACGGAAGATCACGCTCCGAGTCAATTTGAAACCGGCACTAGACCGGTCTCGATGTAATATTGTACCGGTAAATCTACACTAATATAATAAAGAGGTAAAGTTTGTTTTTTTGTTTGTAGGAGGTAATCTCTGGAACTACTGGTCCGATTGGAAAAAAATTAGCAACAATAGAAAACTGCTTTACTTCTGAGTGACATCTACACTAATATAATAAAGAGGTAAAGTTTGTTTTTTTTTTGTTTTTTTTTTTTGTTTGTAGGAGGTAATCTCTGGAACTACTGGTCCGATAAACAACAATAGAAAGCTGCTTTACTCCTGAGCGACATAGACTATATTTTATGTACGCGGGCGAAGCCGCTGACAAAAGCTAGTGGTAAATAAATATTATATCTACAAAGGAAGGTGTACGTATAATCTTATGTAAGTGATGAGCGATGTTTTAATTACAAGGCCGGTGCAGCGGTGATAGCTTCTCTCAATCTTCGTCAGACCAATTAGCAACAACGTATCTACAAGTAAGTTACTTGTAACTAATTGGCCTATCCGACTGTGTGAACTTACTCGTGAATATGGCAAATCTGAAACAGGATGACAAAGTCAGATACCAGCTTACTTGACCATCCATCTAATTATATCCTCCTTCTTTTCGAGTTTTACTCCTCATTACTCGGGTCGTGAAGATTCCACTGGATTAGCTTCTCACTGATGGTGGCCATCTGTGTTGGATCTTGGCGTCATGAAGTGGTACATGGTAGAGTGGACCTGATTTGCCCTTTGGGCTTCCCCTTGCTCGTTTACAGTTACGATGAGCTGTTCAAGATTGTGACCATTTGTCCTGACTAATCTTTTGTACGGTCCTAATCATATACGAGTACATTCTATGTCCCGACCTAAAATACTCTTACCTATATGATTTTCTAGGGCATATGTTATCGTCAGGAAAGTAGAGCTTCTAAGACCTAATTCGACCTAAGTGAGCTATGAAGAGACACATTGGCCTACAATAGTTTGATCTAGAAACGAAAATTGAGCGCTTTGCTATAACTTGGATAGCTCCTGCAAAGTTCCTACATTGAATAGAAAGATCCACTTCGTAAAATGTATAAACGATTGGTTGGTGACCAGCCTGAAGGACCGCCTAGACTCACTTTACTTCACTTTACTAGTCATCTATCTGTGAGCGAGAAAGAGGAATGGAGCTAAATATAGCTTTAACCATTTTAGGCCTTGTGGTGGAATATGGCCCACCCATAGATTTCTAGAGTAGAGGCCTCAGTCCCAGCAATGGGAACATTAGGTACAAGGCTGATGCAATGCAATGCAATACCTCCTATAAGTTATGATTTCAGTAAAGCTACAAAAGCGTAAGTATTTAAAGTTTAGTACTTACTCGAAAGGAGGAAATTGGGACAATAACAGTACTTCCATCATTAACTAACGAAGAACAGTTAAAGACTTAAGTTAATTAGTGATTGTTCAAGGAACGGATGTGTAGTGGGGCAATTAACGTACTCATAAAATATATCTATTGGACAATAAACTATCAAAGAATATTTTATGTTCTTTCAATTTATAGTTGACACATTATTCATTAGATAATTATAACACACATATTTTTAATAGTGCCTAGCTAGGAAGTCTACCTAGGAAGTCGATGATTTTTTAATATCCCTATTACACGCAAATAAAAAATATAGGATAACTAGCGACTCGCCCGAGCTACGCAAGGGTGTAATGGTAATAGCATTATGCACGTATTATACATATAAATCTTCCTCTTGAATCTCTATCTACTAATACTAAACAAACCGCATCAGAAACCGTTGCGTAGTTTTAAAGGTCAAAGCTTACATAGGGACAAACAGCGGGAAGCGACTCTGTTTTATAATATGTAGTGATTAGATATGCACAAACTGTTTTTGGAAAATTCATTGTGCGTAGGTACAGATAATGAGTGGAATTCAGAGCCAGATTCTGTGCTCTCTGATAGCTAGACCCATTACGATTAGCTAGATCCCATAGATGATATATTGGATTTATAATATGTAAAGTTATGTAAGAAATATTTTGGTGTCTAACATAAAATTTCTTGTAGCCCAAGAAACTGGGATGGGCACGGCCCACTCGACCTATAAGTATACCCCTACTAATCTGTTTGTATTTATGTTGAATAAATAGGTCGGTTACTTCTAGGCAAACACGCTCCAACGTTAAGTATAATCATCACTTACAATCGGATGGGATAGTGACCAAACGCAAGCCTATCAATAAAAAAAAAATTGACATGCAAAAGAGCTCAAATCTTAAACAAAGACCTATTTCACAAGAATGTTACTATTTCAATAGAAAACAAAGTCTCAATAGTATCTACCGTAGAAATCTCTCTGTTCACGCAAAATCTATTCACTTGGTTTTCAATACAGGCCATTAAACTCTTTCTTATGTGATCGCATGCACATGATACAACAAGCGGAAGAACAAAGTCGCGGTGTAGCGAACTTGCAAACCCTATTCATAGTCAGGTGCAATCAACCTTAAACTCATTGTTCTAAGTGCCCCGCCACTATCCAAAGATCCCCTCCTCTGCCCCCAAGCTTAGCCACAAAGACGAGATAAGGGGAGGTAGTGTATTCTCAGAGGTCTAGCTAAACTTGTCGATTGCCGGTGGATGCACGAAGCCAGATAATAAATAAATCGGAACGAAAGGTTTACGTTCGCGTTATAATAATGGGTTATTGAATAGATCGTGCGATACACACTGGTTTGCGAGTTTTGTGCGACTTTTTTCATTATAATATTGTATCAGATTAGTAGTGCGTAAGATCTACTGGCTATGAAATTAGATTAAGGTTCTTTTAGAGTTGTTTTCAATTTTTTAAAACTCAATGACTGAAACTAATCCTTAAATTGCCTAAAGAACTTACACAAAAATTCAAAAAACAATTAAGACAGCTTATTATCTCATAGAGCCACTGACAGCTAGAGTCAACTACGGTTAAGTATCATGTAGCCTTAATTAACTATTGTAAAAATCCTAACGCAGTTCTAAACTAAAAGAATAACAGTATACTTACCGGCCACGGGTAAAAAGAGATTCAGATTAATCAACAACCGTGAAAGCATGCCTACAAAAAGAAGATCCTTGTTCAAGCGCCTAGAGCTTGCTTGGAACGCGACGGTGATGCATACAATAGGTAAAAACAAGACTATTTTAATGGACACTTACTGTAGGGTATCGGCAAAAAGCCCAGTAGCCCGGTACTGCTGCTGTCGCATGCCAAGCCGCGGCGACATACCGCAGGCTCTGGCCGGCACCTAATGGGATCACCGTTACGCCAAGCGGGAGCGATGCATTTCGATTCGCTTCTAGGAAATGTTGATGTGCTTCACTGGTCGTGATTTTTTGTGTATTCACAGCATTCAACGGAGAAAATTATGTTGTTTGTGCCTTAAATGTAGGTAAAGTTGTGTTCGACACAACAACTCTCCTCTAATCCAATGCCACGCCTCATGTATTACGTATTTCTCCTACTTATACCTACATATACATAACTACATATTTATAAAGGCACAAACACACCCAGAATCTGTTAATTTATGGAATGGTCTAATTTCGTAACCAAATGAATCTTTCTAATATTTCTTCCATTTCAATCTAAATAATTATTTCCGTGCTTAAGTTAGTCATCGGACGTAATACGAGTGTGCACGAGAATTCCCGAACGTGAGCGTGCCGATTACACAATAAATTGTATAAAATATATTATCGTCTTGATTAACATATTTTGCCATTTAATTTGTTACTACTTTTCTCGAGTGTTACACGGAAACGTTGAAACATAACAAACTTACTTATTGATATCGATTTATATGCGTAGATTAGATCTGAGGCCGTCAAAACGATTATAAGCTTTATTTATGAGCATTATGAATTTAATATTCACTCAAGATCAGTAGCGGAAACCCAATCGGTTTTTTTTAGTATCGATCATCATCATCAGCCTTAATAATGTTCCAACTGCTGGGACACAGGCCTTCTCTCTAGGAGAGAATATGGGTCATAATCCACCACGCGGGCCCAGTGCGGATTGATGGATGTCACATGTTTTCGAAATTTTTGGTTAGTTTGGACAGCATCGAATAACTCTTCCCGCTCTGTTTAATGTGAGGAGTGTTAGACTTTTTTACTGACTAAAACTATCTACCTATAAGTAGGTACTTATATTTTGTGCTAAAACCAACTGTATTGGTTTAATTTTTTTCCCTTTTCATTCCAGGAGAAGTTCCAGGACTCTCTTTCCAACAACACGCAGCTCAAACCATGCTATTCGAAATGTATTTAAATAATCGATTATATTAATAATCGTTATAAATTTTGAATATGAAGAGGGTGTTCTAAAATTACGTTTACCAGGTAGCACTACTGAGGCCTGAGGTCCAGTCACCTGTCAAAACGCTAATGTTAATGACATTTAGACATAAACGTCACTGTCAAACGATAAACGTCTTGTATACGTTAAAAAAAAAAAGATCTCTCGGGTCCAACTGGTGGTGTGGATTTTTCAGAACACCCTCATTGATGAGACTTCAAGGCAACAACAATCGTAAAAGCCCAGCTATAATCTACTTCCCATCGATAGCCATAAGTCTAATACCAGAACTTAACAATATGTAGGTTTAATTTTACACTTCATTTCTGTAATATTTAAATTCTTATTAAAAGTACTTAATTGCCCTGTCTAAAACTGCCTAAAACCGCCTATTCGAAGTTCGAAAGTGTGTTCTAAAAAACTAATCGAACGACTAATTTAGTTATCGTAGTAATTTTTAATATCTAGTAGCTTACCTACCTGGCTACTAGGTATTAAAAATTATTAATTATATAACATCGATCATTGCGTGTACCATACCGGTTGTGGCTGTTCCTAATCATTACTGTCAAGCATCACAGTAAATCACAATAATGACCAAATCTAATTGTTTTAATCAATTAGAAGAAAAAAACTCCTATCAAAACCTGCTGTCCTCTTTCCTCCCGACCTTGTCTCATCAGTAACATGCAACGAACAAAACATGCAATTCTTGTAATGTAATATAAACTCTATTGGTATGTAAATAAGGGTTATGTAATTTACCGTAGTGTTGTACGTCTTGTTGCGCAACACGCGAAAGTGCGCATCCGAGCGAAGCCGAATATTGAGCGCATAACACATCTCTATTTCAATGGCATTACGTGGAGCTTAGCTTGCTTGAGTAGAAACAGAGGATTTTAATTAAGAAAATAAATCTATAAGTAACTTGCTTGTTCGATTGAAAACGCTTCTTTCTAGGATAGATTCATGATGATGGTTATGATCATGGGAATGAAGAACTTACGTATCAAATATATGTATCGGACCGGTAGCTTGTTTTACAGGGCAACAAACAGTATAAACAATTAACAAAAAGCACAAATTAGGTACTTATGCAGCTAATACAATCAATTACATGTGTTCGCATAATTATAATCATCATTACATAGTATAAAACCAAGTTGCTTATCGCTATGTAGGTATGCTTAGATCTTTAAAAGTACGTAACAGATTTTGATGCGTTTTTTTAATAGATAGAGTGATTCAAGAAAAAGGTTTATGTGTATAATACATGCGTAATATATTCAATATCAGTACCCGTGCGAAGCTGGGGCGGATTGATAGTCAACAATAAACAAAAACAACAAATTATGCAACTAATAACCAATTACATGTTTTCGCATATAATGAAGAACATGCTTGATAGAGAAAAAATACTATGACGGTACTACACAATTGTAATAAAAAAAAATACAGCAAAAGAAAAACGGTTATTGAGCCAATGCGAACCAATGTTTAGCAAGTATTCTATTCAATACATGATTTCAGAAGTCAACCAAATTATTGTAGGACTTTGAGCTTACAAGAACGAATTCTGTCTGTAATTTGTGTAGCAGCGGGGGACGGCAAAAAAAGAAGTTGAAATGAATAGTATTCTAGCAGAACTTGTGGGGGCGCGTAAATTAATCTTGGAGAGAATTTACGAGGAGTCGACGGTTGTGCTAACTTTACGAGGTAAGAGAGAGATATCTGATATATTCAAGGGGTCCTATTCTCCAACAAAAGTCAAAGTCAAATATGTTTATTTGTTGCACATAGGTATAATTTATGTAGGTACAATACATGGTGTTCATTATGAAATATCGACTCACTACGTGTTGCCTTGCTGGGCATACAAATACAAAACAGCTTTAAGCGCAGCGCTGGCCAAGCGTCGAAATTCATATAAGACAGAAACATTCAAATCACTTAAAAAATCAATGTACTTACCTATCTAGATTTCATCGCTGGGCCAGCGCTGCGGTTAAGGCTGTTTTCTTATAGAATGGGGGCCATCTCTCCCTAAGTGGTGGTAAATCGCATCTTTGCCGTCTCGTCTTGTAATTATGATCGCGGTATTTTCTTACTACCCTACACGTTGAGTCGATAGGTAAGTGATTGTTCGAAGAGTTACAGCAACTCTAAATCTCAAAGGACAACTGCTAAAAGTTCTCCTCCTCCTCTCAATCCACCCGAAGCTATAGGAGATATTTGATGCCTTTCCACCTTCCAAAAAAAAATTAAAAGCCGGCGCAATCTGAAGTTTATAATTTTGCCTTCCACAGAGCTAAAACGGTACTTCTAAAGGATTAATGTCATAAATTCTTCATAATTGTGAGTAAAACAGATCGCTTACATCAAAATAGAATGAACAAACGTCTGTAATGGAAAAAGCACTTGCAAAGTAGCAGCAGATTTGATGAATAGATAATTACTATGATCAACTGTGGGAACACGCGGTGTTAGAATAAAAATCTTGAGAAAAGTTTCAGGTGGAAACACAGACAAGATGACTGGTGAGAAGCAATGACTCATGTTTCAAACTGTAAGTACGTACGTGTATGAAACCAAACATTACTTTTAGAGACAAGGTAGTCCCTAATTGCATAATAAAAGAAAAGCGAACGACATTGGATGCTCGACTATACGCAATTTATCTTGTTTGGGATAGACCGCGAAAGAATAACTTTTAGGAGATAACTCTCTCGACCTGACGTTTTTAGAAAGGAAAGAGCATCTGAAAAATAGGTTAGTAAGTAAAAGTCTGACATGCCCTTTTGTTCCAAAAAGTTCCCTAAAGCTAGAAGCTAAAAACAGATTTGGTGGGAAATCATTCAATGATTTCCCGCCAAAAAAGATACCAAAGAATTTCCTTACTATTTCATTCTTTAGCTGACAGCAGAAGATTTGAGAAGCTCCTCTTTTTTGGTGCGAAGCTGTCAAGTCAATAGGTACGAGATGTAATATCTAGTGCTCCCCGTGAAAGTACATACATATGTATGCTATAGGTATACCAGTATTATTTTCAAAGTAATTTTCGACAAAATAATACAACTTTCAACTCCTTGAAGCTGAGCTTAAAACCTAATATCTCAATACTTAGCAAAAGTAAAATCTTGGTTGAACATAATAAGCCTGTCTCTACTCATATACATATAAGTGTTAGCTTAGCCTAGCTAGACGAATACCTAAACATAAATCCTTACTAAAATAACCGTAAGTAAAGAAAAATATTCAACAGCAAATAACATAGGTAAAGCCAATCGAGTGCATGTAAACTCTTGGGGCTCGGTCAAGTGTCTGCATACAACTTGAAGCGAATGGCTTCGAGCTGATATCTATGACACCGTGACATTTTACAGGTTGAGAGTAACTACTGGCTACTTGGACAGTGGTAGATATTTCAATCACATTTCGATTGATACGGTAGCAATATGACATTTTACTTAGCAATGGTAAAATGTCATGTGGTAGGTTTAGAATGCTAACGTGGATTTTAATCAATGAAAATGTGACACGCCTCAAAAAAACTGATATTTGTATCTGTTTTATTCTGTAGAAAATTAATAAGTTTTTGGTATCTTTGAGTTTCGTCCACAAATAATTTATGATTGTATTAGTGACATGTAAATGGATGGAGAGGTAGAGGAAAGCCAAAAAAAAGAAGGATGGAAGGTGAGAGGAGTTTTATATACCTGGTTAAATGTAAATTTATTATATTTTTACGATTTTAGTGTGTGTTTAATTATTGTTAGTTAAGTAGGTACATATTTTGATATTATAATATGCAAAATTATTTGGGAATTGTGAAATGAAAACATGTGACATCCATCAACCCGCACTGGGTTTTCTAGGATGTCCATTCCCCATCCTAGAGAGGAGGCCTGTATCCCAGCAGGGGGGAAACATTAAAAAGGCTGATGATGATGGTGTGAAATAAAAGCTTACAATATGTGCGTCAACCAAATAAAGAAATAGTACTCTAGCTTTTCTTTGTACTTACAGATATTTTTTTATTGCAAAAAATATCTACGCTAGACGCTACGTTACGTATAAATCTAAAGTGATAGATGATGACTATGAATGAATGCATTTAGAATGTGATCGACAGGAAAGTGCAAGCGTTGTATGCGGAACGAGAAGAGTATCGCACGTAACCTCAGATTTAAATTCAAGAGGTAGTCTAGAAAGTATTCTTTATATATTTCTTTCTTCGGTAAAATAAATCGTTCACGTAACAGTGCTTTACTGTAATACACAAATAACTTAGGCATTACAAAATCGTATAGACAAGTGTTTACTTTTTTATCAACTATACTTGAAGGAAGTTAATTTTTTTGCACATTATGTAAGCGGTTATGGCACACATGCTTACCTAAATACATAATCTTTACATATTAACAACGCTTTTAAGAAAGCTGAATGAGTAAGGTGGAAACACATGGAAACATAACTGACTGGCTTGTTGGTTGAGTGATTAGTAGCCCGTGCTGCAATGTTGGACGTCGTTGGTTCGATTATTATCCAGGACAAATATTTGTGTGATGAACACCATCATTTGCTCTTCGTCTGGATGTAATTTATCTATAATACGTATTTAGAAATATATGAGTATCTCTGCTTATCAGTTGTCTAGTAGATACTCATAACATAAGCTCTGATTAGCTTGGGACTGGACGGCGTTGTGTGATAGTTGTGGAATATTATCCAAAAAATATATATTAAGCTAGCGTTCTTTACCACTAATAACAGAGAAACATAGTTACAGCTTTGTGAGCTCTCAACCATGGTCAAAATAGTGAAGCATGCTTTTTTATTTGCGTAATAGTTATGTAGAAGCAACAACAACAGTGTGTTCTTATGATAAGTCACGCAAATACGTTTAATAACATACAATTACAGAGGCATCTTTAATTAAACCCTTCTTTCTATAATTCTAGTCTAGTTCTGGTAAGCAAGCACGACCATAACGAAGGAAAATGGACAAAGAAACACTTGGGCAAATCTGGGGCTGGAATAGAATCGTTTATTTCTGAATATAAGGTAGATGAAGATCTCAATATTAAACAGAATCACAAACCTATACTTACCGTCTTTACCGGTGTAGAAATATTAAGTGATCAGAGTAAAATAGAAGCAGTTTTAAATAACAAGTGTAACTTTATGAACTACGTTATATTTTTGCATCGACCACATTACATAATTTAGAAGGCTAGCTGCAATATTTGCAATAACACATTACATTTCTTTTTCTATGCTAATGACTATTACTGATCTTCAATTATGTATACAGTGTATGTCGAATTGGCAAGACTAATCACTACCGTGGAGATTCATGTCCCTGAACTGGTTTCAGCTTTTGTGCATAATTCGCCGCGCGCGCCGAAAAAAGTAGACGCAACACATCTCCTTATTAACATAAACATTGCATTTGCAGACGACCTTACATGTTATTAAGTACAGTGGCTTCACTTTCAATACATTGTTGTATTACTTAATCGTTCTTAAACATTGTGCTGGGTTCCACTCAGTTTCTTGACCTAGTCGGGCAACTCTTTAAACTTTTGTTTGGCTATACGACTTATACTATAGAAACTTATACGAATGTACAAAGGCAGTCTTATTGCTGATAGACGAACGGACCATAGACCTCTTTGGACGACTTCAGACGTAAATTATACTTAGGTAGAGTTCGTTTTTTTATCCTAGACTACGATTTGACAACTTAAAATGTCAAACTCCAGAAAATTGGGAACATATTTCTAGAGTGTGACATTCTGAGTTGTCAAATCGTAGTCTAAAATTAAAAAACGAACTATAGGTCGTACATCAAGGTGTCTTTAACCGATTTTGAAATACAAACAATGAACATATGGTACAATGGTGGTGCGTTCGTTAGGTTGATGGTACAATAGCTGAAGGTGGTCGAGTCGCCGGATCTTTTGCAAGCTACGAGTAAGTATTATCGGGTCGTGCTCCATCGTTTGGCCTGATTACTTAATGATAGCCTTATTCTAAGTGGTAATGAAGTAGTTAATCAGATAGCAGAATCTACGGCAGAACTTAATTTACATTAAAATAAAAACGGAATTACCTATGCATCATTAGAGGGTGTAAGAACTAGATTTGATCATAAAGGAGGTTGCTAAAGACGTGATAAAACGAGGTCTTTAGCCCTCAGCCATTTGCAGTAGGTAAAGCTCTTGAGTCCTTAGCAAAATGATGTGAGCCGTATGGTGAAATGGTAATCCTGACTCCTTGAGTCAGACGGCAGGCAGATAATACCTACTTAGGTAATCATTGTATCTGCCCTAATTGAGCATGGGGAGCTGATGACTTTTGAAAAAACGTCAAAACAAGTTTGAGACTTCTTTGTTACTGATCATCACCTTTATTAATTGGATATTCCTGACACTTCAACAAATAGTTTAGTAAATTAAACCAGTAAGTATTAAGCAAGTAGTGGTAAATTAGGTCAGTTACTTGTAGGCTTTTAGCCACTCCAGAAGGTTGTGACTAGGCCTTTCGCTGGGCCACCAGGACATAGCCAAAATTGTGCATAATATGAATAAAATAAGTCTTTGGCAACATATTGACATCCCCTCCTTACCTCAGTGACAGACGTTGCGACACCTGATAAGAAGTGGCATGTGGGTGTAGATACAGTGGTCAAAATCTGTTTGAGACTAATATGAACATAATGATCGCCAAATTGTGCTAAGTGCTCAATTTAGCAATCATTGTGTTCATAATAATATTAATCAGCGTGCACCATTATCAAATATTAACCTACCGAATGCCGTAATTAGAGACATAATAGAAAGACAATGGGTGTGCGAAAGACGGCGTTCGCTTGGGGCTCAAGAGTTCAAACGATTTGATTGTGATTTCGGTGTGTGTTACTAGGTACGCTGAAAAATGGTAATAGGTAGAGAGAAATGAAGGAATTGTTTAATATATACTAGCAACCCGCCCCAGCTTCGCTCGGGTACTGATATTGAACATATTATGCATGTATTATACACATAAACCTTCCTCTTGAATCACTCTATCTATTAAAAAAAACCGCATGAAAATCCGCGACTTAGTTTTATACTGTGTAAACAATTGTACAATTGTATAAACAATTTACTTACCAAATACGTTTCTAGGCTCTGCCATTACTGATATTTGTTGTTACCACCTCTTAATATCACCTACAGGCTTGAGACATTAACATGAAACCTTGGTAGAATTTACAGATTATAACAGGAATAATGGTAATACATACGTAGATAAATTAGGCTGATAAAGCAGGTAGTGGCACGGTGCGGGGATAAATATAAGAGGCTGGCACCAAGTGGTGGGTGGATAAGAACTGTCTCTGTCGGGCTGGGGCTTGCTGGAAATAGCTTTCTCGTCCTAGAATGTTGGTGCTCTAGCTACGAGGTGGGCGAAAGGATAAAGGGAGCCTTATTAGTGTCAGATACGCTTTTCGTACACTTCTTTATTGTACAAGAAAAAAAAAATTGTACACAGTGCCCTGACAGTTTATTTATAGGTGAATTTAACATTAAGTTTTGTTTCAGTATTTTGTATTTTTTTTTTGACAGAGAGTGTTAACATTCGAGGGTAGGGGCCAATATACAATACAAACCTACGTGGAAAAGTCTAATACTTGTACAAAAATATAAGTAGAAACATTTTAAATTTTTAATGAATAATTATCAATATAAGTAATCTTTAATTTTCCCCTTGAAGATCTCTACAGGAGAGGGAGAAAGGCTCAGAGAAAGAAAGCTTATCTTCAAAAAAGCTGGAGGTTCTCAATTCGCCTTTTTTGCCTTGGTTTGTTTAAGCAAAAAAGAGTGAGATCAGTCAAAGACATTTGGACAGCATTTTTTTTAAAGGAATTTATTATCGAGAGTTATCACTCATGAGGTCAGGATCTGTTAAGCTGTTGGAGATGATTATAATGCTATAATTACATCAGAACAAACATCCACCAATACGCACTGAGCCCGCGTGGTGGATCATGGCCCATTCCCTCTCCTAGAGAGGAGGCCTGTGTCCCAGCAGTGGAAACATCAATAAGGCTGATGATGATGAACGAACAAACAAAAACCAGAAACACTGACTTCTAAAATAGTTATTTTGCACTTTTTTCTAAACTTAAGTAGTATGAAGTTTTTGCCAACCTCGCTTACCTACTAACAAACTTCCATTTCCTTAAGTCAGGTATCGCGCAAAGCACAAGTACCTACCTCTGTACAATATCGAGGATATCTCGCGCATCTTTCTAATAGACGTGTTAATTTACTTATCTTAAACAATATGGTACGTAAAACAATAGCAGAAGAAGGAAGCTGTGAAGATAAATGAGGATTTCCCGACCTATTGTTTAGAAGATCTAACGTAATTTCGCAATCGCTACCGATTTACAATTTACCGACCAACCAATTACATAGTCATTACTACAAAAATATTATGTATACTCATAGCTACCAACAGTATTACGATAAGCTCTACATGGTCCACTTTGCGATCTAAATAAAATTTTTAAAGGGATGAAGCTATGGCTAACTTCATCCCTTTTTTTCACTCATAAGCACGTCATGAATGGTAAGCCCAGCTTTGCACGAGTGTTACAAAAATCTTTGAAAATCTCGGCTTGTCCCTTCCGTATTGCATGCATGTCAAAATAACTACGTTTAAACCTTGCTCAAATATCTCTTAGTCTATAGGTGAAAACCACATGAAAACCCTGTTAGTGCTCCTTGAGTTTATCGCAACCAGACATACAGACGCGGTAGGGGAAGGTCCCCTACCTAGGTGTCTAGTAGGAAAGAAGAATTACTCAAGAATTCCCTAAAAACTAATTGAATATGGAAATCACAGAAATGATGTCCGCTTCCTATGTCCTATCCCGTGTCCCTGGCAGTAGGCTCTACCACGAGCTATTAAAGGGAAACATATTTCATGACCTAAACTAAACCAGAAACCAAAAAAAAAAGGATGAAGCTATGTATGTAGGTGTATAGCTTCATCAGTCTTTCTCGCTCGCAAGCCTCACATTTTAACTCATGGTAAGGCTCCAGATCTAATTGAAATTTTGGATGCAGTTTCATGGCACGTGCGTGACTTTATGTGACCACTTAATTTTATGTATATAGAGGACACAGTAAACGATCATTAGTATGATTCCTACGTTTCCTTTTCCTGTATCTGACGGTGGTGTGGTGCATAATAAAACGGTGAACCATTACCCTGGCTGGCGAAACGGAACGAACGAGTAAACAGCTTGCAACTTGGTTGCCATTACGTATCTCTGGTTTAGGGTGAAGCCGAGATAGATGCCCCAGTGGGATAGGTGCGTGTGTCCCGATATCGATTACTCTAGTTTTGCGAATTAATCGTATACTATTTCAATTATTAATCAAAAGACTTTCCAGTTACTACTATGTTGACCGTGTCTTACGTCTCTATGTGATTGTATGAGAAGACAAAATACGATCAAAATTTTTAGGGGATAGTTGCCCGTTTTGTGGGGAGGGCATTTATATGGCATGTAAGACATTTATATGGATCAGGCAACTATCCCACACGTGGGATAGATGTCACAAAATATAGAGGTCCGCTAAAATCGCGAATACTCGAAAACTATAAAAGAAAATGTTTTTAAATTATTATAAATTTGTCAATGAAAAACCAAAGTACCTGCTAGTCTTATAAATAACGCATTTCACTTTTTCTACTCTGAGATATGGAGGGATTTCAAAAAGTGGGGCAACTATCCCGGTTTTACCCTACCTGTATCAGTAATGTCTATCGCTGACCGGTCAAGCCTCTTCAATCATGTTATTATAATGCTGATGCCCAGGAAGGCAGGAAACATTGTAAAAACTGTGGAACTAAGTAAGGTAATTAGAGCTATGAACAGTCTAGCGTTAAATGTATTCATGATCATTGTAATCGTAAGTTCGTAACAAAGAATTTTGTAACATAGAACGTGCGGGTTTATATTCTTTTGTTTGACTTATAATTTAATCGTAAAACAAATATATTTTATTATTTTTTACATAAGTAACACGATTTGTTATAATTTTATAATGCCTGTTGTTTCTTTAATTCACGTTTTATTACTTGATTGTCCATTTCAATTGTTTGTTCATTTAACAACACAGGAAATGTGGCGACAAGATTTATTATTACATAAATTATGTAATATGACTGTTTAAGTAACACACTAATGAGTTTGATTAAATTTCAAGTTTATTTTCCTGTTTTTAGGCTAAGCTTTAAGTGAAATCATGATTTTATTATTATTTTATAAATACTTTAGATACTTTCACCATTCTCAAAAAAAGAAAAAAATAGAGTGCACAAAATAGTCCGCCATCTTTAAAAGTCTGCCATATTGGATTTATCGAAATTACTTGTGGAAATAAGTTTTTATCGAAGCTGAAAATATTAGCATAATTGGTTAGGAGCAACTGTTTTAAAGTTCATTTACAAAATTAGCCCTAAATAAACATAAAAAGTTTTCAATGAAAATATTTTTTCATAATAAGCTTTTAAAGCGCGATATTAGCTTTTAAAGTGAGTTATTATAGCCTTCTTCCGGTTCCATCATCAGATCAACTCCACGACATAATAATTTTGCATTGTCATCTGATTAACACATGCATGCATATTTAATCACAATCAGCGGGACGGGTGGAACTAAAAAAATGCTTCTGAATAGCCTAAATAAAAATTAAAAGCTTGTAGTAAGTAGAGCACAGCTGCCAAAAGATTTCCAACTTCACACTCAAACAGAGCTCTTCAAGCTCAAATATTTACATACAAATCTTACCAGGTGTTATTAACACTCATTACCCTATCATCTATCTCCATCTGTAATCTAAGACCGTTTCGAATGAGCCAGAGGGTTTCCGTGGATTTCCGTGAAATGTATGCGCGATAAAAAGAGCTTCGAGATTTGAATCAACAGCCGCTGCGTTCGCCGCATGCACATTGGTACACACGACGACATTTCAACTGGACTTTTCCAATATAAGTTGACCTCTCGTTCTGCGGAGAGCTAACTGCTACTGTGAGGTCTACTTAAATTGGTGTTATTTACCTATGGCTTGATTTATGTGAGTGTACTTAGATAGTAGAAGCAGACCATTAGCCGTGGTTGATCGAGAGTGTTTGAGCTTCAGTTAAATGCATCCGTGAAGATTACGTTATGGTTTTCATAAGGAAAGATATATTTTTTAATTATAGTACCTTAGTTATAAAACATTTTTTTTATTACGTAGGCATATTAATTTCCGGATATTGCTTTTTATTTTCTCATGTAGAAGAGTTCCAATTATGATCCATAGACAACTTTGATAAAAATTCAAAAGATTTTTTAATTTATTATAACTTGGTATAATATTTTACCCCTTGGTATTAAATTTTAAAAATTTAATACCAAGGGGTAAAATCTTTTTTAATGACGTCAAAGGGTAGATATCCTACACCCACATTTTTGAACAAACGTCTAGTTCTATTGTGAATCGCTTCAACCAACCCAGCTCGAAAATGGAATTACTTGGGTTAACCCTAGGGTAACTCGAGCCATAAAAGATCGACTCTGGGTTAAAAGTCTTCTACTCTGGTTATTTTTGAAGCCAGCTCCAGGGCCTGGGCACCGTTGACATCACCCTAATTACGATACTGCATGTTCTAAAAGACTTTATTAAAATCTTAATTTGATTAATCACACGGAGCTTTGTATGGTTGCAACCTTCGAACTATTCAAGCTGAATAAAGTTATGTTTTAATAAAAAAAATGAATGCTACGAGATTAATGGTCGTGTTTCGTGATCGATGATTAAGTTCAAGGCCCTATCATTAACTGACTGCTGTTTTAAATCATCTGGCCTAGCGACGTACAAATCCGAATAGGTGATACATTGCATACATTGGATTGATGAGAATTGGATGGATTGGAGGATGAGGATTGGATCAGCGCTGCGCTCAAGGCTGTTTTCTTTGAGTATAGCACCCCAAATGTAGGTAGGTTCCCATTGATGTACCTGTACCTACTACTTACTACAATAGCATAATCCGCCTTATAATGTTCCCACTGCTAAGGAAGGGAATGGGCCATTGGGCTAAACAACTACGCGGGCCTATAGTTCGTTTTTTAATTCTAGACTACGATTTGACAACTCAGAATGTCACCCCTCTAGAAATATGTTCCCAATTTTCTGGAGTTTGACATTTTAAGTGGTCAAATCGTAGTCTAGGATTAAAAAACGAACTATAGTGCGTTATGATGGATGTCACACATTTGCGAATAGTTTGGTTCTAGGACATGACAACATTTGAATTTTACGGTCTAACAAGAGCATTCACCATTACTAAAAAGCCTGAAATGTCGGTATCTAATTAAGTAATTACATTTTGCTGTGAAACTTCAAATTTTGTCATTAAAAACAACATCATAAAACCGTGTTTAAGAAGCAAGTATTGAATCTCAGTTATAGGTGTTCAAACTGCAGGGGCCCGCCACACATTCTCATGGGAACTCAAAAGCTGGAAGCGATGGAATGCCCAGGTTTATGGCGATATTAAATGGGATAGGATAATAAGATCAATTGCTACCATATACTTATTACTGCTGCAAACTTAATTGACGACTCCCTATAAAAGCAAATTGCACTTCTAGCGGTTTGCTAGCCAGCTTTAAGTTATGTGATGTGAAAACCTTATTTAGCCTGAAATTAAAAAATGTGTTGCGAGTAGGTACATTTTTCGGCACCACACCGAGTCGAGACTTTTTTTATGGTAGGTAAAAGTCATCCAATGACGAATCCCGCACTTGGGCGGAGTGGGAACAGTGTAAAACTCTTACTGAGTAAACAACCTACCCCGTTCCTACGTCGCCATATATACCAGGGCTAGAGCCGTCCTTTCAGACTCGAACCCTTAGCCGCAGTTGGCTTCGACCCTTCTGCAGGGTTGAGTCGAGACGTTGAGAATCCAAAAATGCTCATAAATTAATTGCTTAAAAATAATATTATTCAAGATTCTTCTTTTTTTATCAAACCGGACTCTAACCGAGTTATTTTTGAAAATGAGTACCTATGTAGATACCTAGTATACCTAATAGGTACATACTCCTACTATCGTGATAATTTCTGCCTGATCACTTTAAAAATATTCACTTCAATCCTACAGCGCGGAGCCAAACCAACCCTGTGAAGTTTTCGTTTCGAGTGCAAGCAAAAATGAACTTAGCGGTTGTCTTCGATAATACCTATTGGTCTCCACAAAATGTTCTTCATCATCAGCCTTCTAAAGTTTCCACTACTGGGACACAGGTCTCCTCTCTAGAAGAGGGAATGGGCCATAATCCACCACGCGGGCCCATTGCGGATTGGTGAATGTCACATGTCTTCGATTTTTTGGTTCTAGGACATGCCGGTTTCCTTATGATTTAATCCTTCACCGTTTTGAGAGCAGTGGTGATGAAATAAATTACACAAATTAATGCTTCTGGCTGGGTTTGAACCCGCGACCTACAACTCGTAAGTCGGAGCCTTTACCACTCGGCCAACATTGCTCCAAAAAAAAAATGTTCTTGTAACTTAAGTATTTTTGGTTTAACTTGATGGATCTAAATATACTCGTACATATCTGTTTCCTAAAAATTTTTCATGATAAAAAAACTTTAAAACTTAGACAAAAACAATATCATTTCCTACACCATTTTTATTTGTTTTAACCATTAACTGTAGTACAATCACCTCGGTCATGGTTGGTTGGATGTAGCCTAACATCTGTGAAGTGCAATATTGGAGTCTACAATGCGTTCCAAATGAGAATAGGATCGACTGCCATGTTGTGACGTCACGATTTACTGTCAAATCGAGGCAAAATGTTTTTAAAATTCAGTTTATTTACAAAAAATTTAATAGGTATATTTACGAACTGTAAGCGAAAAAAGTTTAATTAGAATCCAGTTTCTTATTCTTAGTTATCTCTGAGTTCTTCAATTTTGCAAAAATATCTTCGATTTGACAGTACGGCGTGACGTCACGTCCTGTCAATCGCACCTATTCTTATTTGGAACGCATAGTACTCTGTCTACTGCTGAATCATGATCGCTGATGCTTTACGCGAAGCCCTTTACAAACCAGTGATTAGCTGATTTATTGTTCAACTTGCTATTTCCTTTGTTTTGCTGCCGTGGTCTATGCCACTGGGACCCGTAAGTACATTCTCTCTGGTTAGTGGTAAATCTCTTTTCATGAACACGCATGAAAATGAGTTCTCGTAATTAGGAAAAATCGTAAGTGTAAGTAATACTTTTTGACAAATTTTATCTATAGACAAGGAGTTTCCAAAATTTGACCTTTAAAGAGATAAAATATAATTCTCCATAAACTTTGTAACCTTCTTCCAAACTTTGTATGGATAATTTTATAATTGTCTATTTTAACGTGGAAGAAGATGCTTTTAGAAGCAAGTAAATATAGATGTAAGAAAGATATGTACGAAAGACATATCATCTCATTTTCTTTCATTTATTTTTTTGAGCTTTGCCTCACAAATATCCGTATCGTGAGTACGTTTACAAACATGTAAACTCACACAAGACCATCCGTACACAAGACACACAGGAGATACAGATATTTATTCCGTGCGGGAATTGAAACCACTACACTCAGCGCAGCAGTGAATCGCAAAACAACTGCGACAACGCGCCTACCGTACCCGTAATTAAATCTTTTATGAGAAACTCAGTTTATGAACCCATTCTCTTCTTTTAATTACCTTTGTTGTCCAACAGTATCCATAAACTAGGTAATTACTGTTTAAACAAATCATATGTAAAACAAACATCTCTCTAAGGGTGCTTTTCCACCATGTGCTATGCAGCTTTGCTAAGATGTAATTAATAGCTAAGCTGTGAAACTATGTGACCGTTTCCACTGATACTATGACATGTAGCGGTGCCAGAATGATGTGCTGTGAAAATACGCCACCTCATACGTACAGTACGGCTGTCGGATATTGGCGTGTTTAAAGTTAGGCTCTAACGAATTTTAGCGCTTGAAAACTCCTACAAAAATAAAGATTAAAAAAGAAATGCCAATAACAGTTTCTAAACCATATTTTTTTTACGAATCTAACTTAAAACTCGCCAAGATCCGACGGACGTACTGTATCTGCCTCTGCGCGTAGGATATGCGCAGCTCGAGCTATGCGATGTAGGTATTGATAATAGGGAATCATAACACAAAACTATCCATAGCACGCATCCTTCCATATAAAAAATATATCTTAGTTGAATCCGTTTTCACTAGTGCTATGTGCACTAATAAATATGATTGGTGAAAATCAAACACAACCATAGTAACGTAGTAGTTATATATAGCACATCTCTGGTGGAAAAGCACCCTAAAACCTCTTGAAAAAGCCATAGAAAGTGGCTTATTTTCAATGGGAAACTATTGATTTACCCTCTAGGTGGAGTGAGGAGTGTCAGATTTTTCATCATTATCAGCCTATTTCGTGTTCCCACTGCTGGGACACAGGCGTCCTCTCTAGGAAAGGGAATGGACCATAATCCTCCACGCGGGCCCAGTGCGGGTTGGTGGATGTCACATGTCTTCGAATCAGACTCATAGGTACTAGTAACTAAATACCTATGTTCTTTCAATTGCAATTTACGATCTAAGGTAATTCTTCCGATCATTCCCGAAGCCTGGGCAGGCCCGAAGCCCTAACCGGTAGCAATAAGGAAATACACTATCTATCTAGGAACTTTTAAAGGAAACGTGATAGCATCTAATTTGAGTGAAGTTTTATTATCTATTTGTCGTTAAAACACAGGAGCTAAGTTTTCCTACGGGAACATCATGACTGCTTGAGTGGCGTTTCCTGTCAGGAAATCATAGATTTCTTTACAGATAACTAGAAATGTGAGCGCAGGCCAGTATCGAGTTAGGTTGGTAGGTACTTTTTCCCATTTTATTCCACGCTATAAGTAGCTAAGGCAAAATATGCAAATGGTAATTAATGATCGAATCATCGATCTCACGACCTTTCGTTCAACAGTTCGCGCTATTACCATTGGACTATTAGCTTTAAAATGGCTGTTTTAACTGATAGGTACAATGATGTGTATCGGTAAAAACATACAAACCTCCGAAGATAGTACCTCCTCCTTTTTGTGAAGTCGGTAACAGGTTAAATGCTCTAAGCTGCCAGTATTTTTTTTTCTTTTATTCGTTTTTAGAAGCTTTAGTCAGCAGCAGTCTTTCCATCCGATTATAATTTAGGTGTCTTCAAGGCTAGAGTGAATATGCTCTTAATAAACTAGTGCGCCTTACCATAAACGATTGCGTCACTGCTTACCATCAGGTGGGATCGCAGTCAAGCACTAGTTTATTGCAATTTTAAAAAAAGTTGTAAGTCGACTGACATCTTCATTATAACTTACACTAGATTCGATAGTTTAGATTCTGTCAGTAGATTTGTGGATATAATATGCGGCAAATAAGTTGAATCCTTTCTCGAAAATCTGTTACTGCGCAGCAGGGCCATCGCTCTTTTGGTTCTAGTTATATGCCACGTATTGTAGGTAACTAAATATTCTTACTATGAATGATAACGTACACTTTCGAAATTGAAAAAAATCCTACGCGGGCTCTCTCACTTTCATGGTCAATATTTTTTCTACTCAAGAAAGATCACTGTACCATAACAATAGTAAAATTGAAAAGCTTAGGTAGGTTCTATTATGGTACAGACCTATAAAAACATTGCAATTCAACACTATGTAACTTTCGCTGTATGTTTATGATACTTACCTATCATTTCTTTTTAGTAGGTAGAAGTACCTATAAATCCCTTCTCATTTGTTCAGGTAATTGAAAGTAGTTTTTATTTCATGGGCTATAAAAAGTCAGTTAAACTAGGAATAAAATCTATTCTCGCTGGAGAGATGAGTAGACAAACCGTAAAACCTGTGGTGCCCACTATGCTTTAGTTTTTTTTTTTTAACTAATAACATGGCACATTAAAAAAAGTATAGTACGACCATCTCTAGCACGCTTCTTGTTACTGTAATAGGATGCAGTAAACTTCAGAGAGGTCTAGAGAAAACACTTATTTCTTATAATATAACGTTATTTAATAGTACGCTAATTGGAAATTACCAAGCCAGCTTTAATTAAACTTGCGAGTTACAACTCCCATAAAGATTTATTACGAAAATCGGGTTCTATCCAAGTTCAAGTCGTCGAGATGCCGAGAATAACATGGATAAATTGCCAATTAACGTAAATTAATTATGTGCTATCTATTGATTAAAACAGTAGGTAATGACTTAATCCCTCACAATAATTAATATTGATGGGGCTGTCCATGTATAATGGATAACAGTGATAACATTTCTGACAAGATGGAGGAATGTCTGAGAACAAACGAGCACTATAAAAAGAAGAGATAGAATTTAAAAAAAAGCACTATGTATGGATGTAGTAAGTATTACAATTGGTAATAAGAACCAGAACATCAAGTACAATAAAATATAGCATAGACAAAAACTTGATGTTTTTCCTAAGGTTCAAGGCAGAGGACGTTAACCCGCTCCACATTTAAATGGGACGCTTCATTCAAATTCAGAATACCTAGCTCAGAAGCTGGAACTAATTGACTAGGAATTTCAATAAAAACTACGTATATTTCTAGATAAAAATATCTGGTCCAGTATAAATACTTGTCGGTTGAGATTTGTACCTATTTAAATAATTATGTGGAGTACTTATCTGTATAATTATTAGCTCCAGAGTCCAGAGGGGTAAACACTAAACATGTTCTTCGGCATCTAAGGTGTAAAGTTAGTACCTAATAAGTATAGCAATCCTGTTTCACTTACCACTACTTGAGTTAATGTAGCAGAATCCCTAACTTCCACATCGACGTTTGATTCAACACAGCACAAATTACTTGGGAATTAAATTGATATGTTTGACAATTTCATTAGTGACCGGGGTTTAGTTTTTAGCGTCGATCATTTTACGCGCGCGCGTATTTTCAAAGTTGGCGGCAAGACAACGGTCTGCGTGGCTACGGCTAGCGCACCGCGCGCTCCTCTATGGACTGAATGTTTTCTTTCAAATTCGAACTCCCCCCATCTCAGCGGCAAACGCGACGCTTCGACCATAACTTAAGTTAGAAGCTCGGCCACCATTCAAGTAATTCGAACAAATCCCTCATCTGATCAAGGATTAAAATATCTGGTCTTGTATCATCACTGGATAATTGTAAACATATATGACCGTAAAATGTCTTGGGGGAGTGGGTAAATTCATTTTTTAGAGTATAATGTTCAGTGCTCTAGATCTCACCCAAATCCAATACAATACATTCTACTTATATCGTTCAGAAGGGTTCTATTCCAATATGATTAATATTTGTCTTATGGGAAAGCAAAGTGGGTAAGACGACTTGGCTCTCCCAGAACTTGGCTTTCATAGAGGATGCCCATCGTGTCTTAGTAAACTATCGAATTTGGAAGAATTTTTAACTCCTTAGTTTCAATAAGATTCAAGCTTTATTGAAAATAAGTACACAATTTTACGGGATTTATCATAAACTAACGGTTTTGACAATTACACGGCGAAATAGTACAAATATTTTCTTAAACGTCAGTTTTTATTGATTGAAAAATTGAAAACGATTAGTTCAATTTGAATATTCCCTCCTCCTCCTCCTTGCGTCGTTTAACCTGAGTTTATGCTGGGGGTCGTGATTTCGACGAATAACTTTTCGATGATCTATATTTCACCATGTTATCATCTTCGGCGATATGGACAGCGTCGCAGACTGTGGTCTGAAGTGTAGCACGGATTTGATCTGACCGACGTATCGCAGAAATAAATAATAAGTAATCAAATCCCAGAGGCAGGAACCTCCCTTGGGATATGTTTATTATATACTAGCTTTTGCCCGCGGCTTCGCCCGCGTGGGTTTGGGGTTTCCGGGATAAAAAGTAGCCTATGTGCTATTCCGGAGTGTATCCTATGCCTGTGCCAAATTTCATTCAAATCCATTCAGTAGTTTTTACGTGAAAGAGTAACAAACATCCATACATCCATACTTACAAACTTTCGCCTTTATAATAGTAGTAGGATTTTATAGTCCTAGTAAAATTTTATTAAAATAATATTGGAAAATATGCCAGAAAATTGGTAATATCAAGAAAAGTTTAAGACTAAAGTCTAATTATATGTTACATTTTTGCACTAACTTCAAAATTAAAATAGGACAACACTTATATGGTAACTTGTTTACAATAAAATACATTTATTTTATAAAACGGTTTATTTATTCCTTATCTACGGTTGACAATAATCATTAATAGAATAGATACAGTTACAAACAAGTATAACTTATTAAATCAATAGGAATTCATCTTAACTATCATTATATTAACTGTTTAATAAATATAACGATAACATAATATTATTTTTTTAACCCAAATAAGTTAACATTCGACTGGAATTACTCACTACAATATTTTTTAATGTTATAATAAGATATAACTATTCTACTGTATAATTATATCTACTAAAACAATGACGACAATAACGCACAATTTCTACCCTATATTTTAAGAAATGTGTTTAATATACAGTATGTATTTTTCATGTGGTCGTTTATGGCCAAATCTGAAATTGAGAAATACCGAAAAATAGGTAATACAGGTTTTGGACTCGACTTTGATGAAAACTAAAACTGCGTTAAATATAGAAATTTTGAAAAAAAAAGATGCATCTTTACTATTATTATATCAACCGATAGTGTATTCTGAAAAGTAAAATATGGAAAACTGAAAGCAAGTTTCGGATATGGCAATTCACGCCCATTTATAATTGGTATTTTTATTGTTTTTAATAAGCAATTAATTATTTTATTTAGTAAGTAAAATATAATATAATAGACCAAAACTATAGTGGAGATACATACAAATACCTAAAGAATAAATGAGAAAATTGAATAGGAAAAAATAAAAAATGAGATACGTTTGCTAAAATGTACAGCAATGTGTGTAGTACGCGACAAATAATAATTTGAATCGTTTGCTATGGTTATGTGCAGCCCTCCAGTTTATTGAGACCCGAAAATCGATTATCTACACTAATATAATAAAGAGGTAAAGTTTGTTTTTTTGTTTTTATGTTTTTTTGTTTGTAGGGGGTAATCTCTGGAACTACTGGTCCGATTGGAGAAATTTTAGCAATAATAGAAAGCTGCCTTACTCTTGAGTGACATAGGCTATATTTTATGTACGCGGGCGAAGTCGCTGACAAAAGCTAGTAAATATTATAATCCTCGTCACACAAGTTGAACTATCGTGACGGTCAACCCTGAATGCACAGTAACCGATTTTTGGGTCTTAAACGAATTAGAATCTGCGCGTAACCATAGCAAATGGTTCAACTTATTTGCCTACTATACTTACATTGGGGTTTTAAGTACCTAGCAGTTAACAAAAATATAATTAACAGTCACATAAAATATTAAAGGTAAAAAGAAAAATACCACCGTAAACATACTATTTCGACAAAACAATATTCGTGTATCTCTCGAAAAATTTATTAAAAAAAAAAAATAACAGAAATGTGTCAATAAATACGTAGAAAAATTTTCAGTCAAACTTTGGCCTAAATTCGAAATTGTTTTTATAATTCAGTCAATAAAGGTCACTAGGTATCACAAAAGTATATGAATTATAATAATGTAGATTCATAATATCCATCTAAGCGGTTTTGTTGGTTTTAATTAAAGTGTAAATTAAAGCATATAATTTTGTGACAAAATAATTAATCAAAAAAAAATATTGAAATTGCTAGTCTAACCTTACCTAACCATAATTTCGATATGTCCTAAGCCTTATATTAATATCTAAATAGGTAGCTACCAAAAAGTTTGTTTTTATAGAATAAATTCATGTGAGTTCTGACAACTGGGCGACCACTTTACCGTGAGCGTGACATGTCAAAATATATCAATCTTGCGTGTGAGAAGAGAAAGATGGAGCTATTCACTCTATATTACGAATATACAGGCTGTAAGAGATAGTCCGGGAGGCAGCGGCTTTTTAAACAAGTCATTTTATGCCGGCTGATGTTAATATAGAAAACAGAATGCATGTGGCTTATGACGAAATCGATCGTCAGCTGGTCCAGTTGCGGTGGATGCGAGATTGGGAAGCTGCGGAATACGTTAAAAAATAAAAATCTGAAAAGTATTTTATACCACATGAAATTTTTTTCACGTGTTATTGACATTGATTACAATTAAAAGAAAGTAGTCAGCTGCACAACTGAGGGTGGATTATGCGTCAGCTGAGCGTGCGAACTAGCCAAAAATAAAATAAAATAAAATTATTTTATGCCGATTGAATTTTTTTTACATGATTTTAGACATTTACAGAAACTTGATATTGATAATCAGCTGCATATATAGTGGGGGAAAACACGTCAGCTAGAGCAGGAATGTATGACTGCGCGCATATATCTCTATGACTCGCGGAATTTTCAATGCTCCGACTGACGCCTTTTTCCCCAACGGACAATCAGCTGACGAATATTTTCTTGTATCTATATATTAACACTATAATATTTATACATTCCATGTCGTCTTTTAACAATTTACCCAAGATTCATAGGAGTGAAGCGGTAACAACATTAATATGATTTCTATTAGTTTGTAATATTCGGATTAATTGAAACGTAATTTTATTCGATTATTTTTATTAAAATTAACATAAAAATCTTAATATAAATCAAAGAAATATTTTTTTATGAATCATCTTCCTTTGCATCACTGTCGTCATCACAATTATCGATGCTTATGTCACACACCTGTGACGTTTTGGTGGGAGCGCTACACGAGAATAGTCTCTATCGTAATAAGAATAAGAAATAAAAGTTGCGAATTTGGTTTGTTTTAGTAGTCCATAGTTTAATTTAATAAATTAGTTGTTGTTGGAAATTTAACCCAAAAAAAAAGAAAGAAATTCATAAAATTTAAAAACCAAAAAAAAATTGTAAATATTTACTTGTAAATATTAAACTCATAATTTGATTAATGTACATAGTTGATTATTATGAATGAAAATGTACATAAAATGAAATTAACTTTTAAATACGCCAAGTTTATTACATACTAATTTAAATGTAAGTATGCATAATAAGCTTGCCAGTCCTAAGCCTGGAAAAAGTACGAAGGGAAGTTCATTTCAACAATATGTCATTTCATTCTCAATAATCTCGTTTACCAAACGACGACGTATGTACATACCTATTCACATCGTCAAATTGGTAAACGAGACTTTCGTTCGTTCACGTTCACTAATCGTTTATGTGATGAAGTAGTCTTTTCGACGACGACGTAAACTAGTCGAAAATTTGACTGTTTTTTAAACTAGTTTATCGTCGACGGTAAACGGTCTCGTTGCGTCGACTGTAAAATCGTCGACGACCCACCACTAAAACACAGCTGTCCCTTTTGGGGAAAGGGACGCAGGAACGCAGGTATAAAATTCCTCTCTACGGAAGACAATAAGCTGTAAGTTAAATCTTGGGTAAATTGTTAAAAGACGACATGGAATGTATAAATATTATAGTGTTAATATATAGATACAAGAAAATATTCGTCAGCTGATTGTCCGTTGGGGAAAAAGGCGTCAGTCGGAGCATTGAAAATTCCGCGAGTCATAGAGATATATGCGCGCAGTCATACATTCCTGCTCTAGCTGACGTGTTTTCCCCCACTAAATATGCAGCTGATTATCAATATCAAGTTTCTGTAAATGTCTAAAATCATGTAAAAAAAATTCAATCGGCATAAAATTATTTTATTTTATTTTATTTTTGGCTAGTTCGCACGCTCAGCTGACGCATAATCCACCCTTAGTCGTGCAGCTGACTACTTTCTTTTAATTGTAATCAATGTCAATAACACGTGAAAAAAGTTTCATGTGGAATAAAATACTTTTTAGATTTTTTTTTTTTGACGTGTTCTATGGGGTCTCATAGCAAACGCCCCCGCTGGTGCGTCAGCTGACCTTCACTTTCGTTATTAGAAAGAGCTTCTTCACTAGTATTGTGAAGTAAAGATCGGCATAAAAACACTAACCAAAATAGCCGCTGCCTCCCGGACTAAGACAGGACTCGGCAAACTTTAGTTCATTAAGCCTAAGAGGACACCGGTGTCCGCATACCTATTGCCATTTAAATGTGTCTGTAATTACTTGGGCTTGCTTAGTAGGTATTTTTTTCTTTCTAGTATAATTTTTTCAGGAAACGAAAAAAGTCCACTCAAGTTTATAATTTTGTATGGAGAGGTCGAGTTTGTTTTTTTTTTTTTGTTTCCCGAAAAAAGAAAATTGGTTGTAGGTTGTTCAGTTTTGTCTACTGAGCAAGCCCTTTACGTTTGAGGAGATTTTTCCCTTACACCCTATACAGTATTAATTTGAAAGTTCAGTTTATGGATCGCGTTAAGACCTCGATGTAGGGCCTCATAAGCGGCTTAAGGTTAGGTGCTGATAGACCTGAGCAGTCACTTGGAACAGAACATTGAACATCCGCCATTTTTAAAATTGTCGAACTGAACAACGAGGCGAGCCAAGCATAGGCCCAAACATTGCTACGAACATTTTCATGAGCACTTTAGCGAACGAACTGTCTTTCTCTAGAATGCTCGCCAGAATGCTCGATAAGACGCTCGTCAGAACGCCTGAAAGAATGCTCGCTAAAACGCTCTCGTTATTTTTCTGTAAAGGTGGATTTACACCAAACGAGCGAATGCTCATTCTATCCCCACTACGTCAAATTCTTCTAGTGTAAACAGGCATAGAGCATTCTTTCGTTGTTCTTAGTGCGTTCGCAAAGATTCTATAAAATATTCTAAGAATGCTCGCTCGCTCGCTCGATGTAAACGGCGCAAGAGCGCGTGAACAGTTGCTTAGAACATTCTAGCGTGTTCGGACGCGCTCGCTCCACTGAGCGGTCTCATCAAAGTGTTCTTGTGTTCTAGCGATTGTTTACGTATCGTATCGTTTATTCGTATTTGATTTCCGAATTTTGTCGCCGATTAGAGAAAGTAATCAAAATCCTCTGGCGCCATTCTACAAAAATTTTGGTATTGACCACTTTCTTCCTGTTTTTGCATATCCGTCATTGTTTCACCTACATTATCCAGTGTCCTTCGTTGCATTAAATTTGTAACCCACCAACGTCTCTTCCGTCTTTTATTTTTCAGTTTTTGCTTCAAAATAATAAATGCAGCACTTGCAATAATGATTTCACTGTCAGAATCAGACATAGCAAAGCACTACCAATACCAACCAAAGAATTGACTCGAATGAGCAAAGAACATTCGAGCTTGCTCTTGTTTACACCAAAAGATTAAGAAAGAACATTCTTGTTCTAGTTCCAGTTCGGTGTTCGTTTGATGTAAATAGATACGTCAAGCTTTAGTTTACACTAGATATTAACGAAAGAATGCTCTAGTTCTAGCTCTAGCTCTATGTTCTTTTAGTCTAAATCCACCTTAACGTAACATTCGCAAGAATGCTCATTACAAGTAAATGCTCAAGTTTATCAGCACCTTAAAGCTGTGGAAACTTTTGGACCTGCCTTAAGCGTATCTTTTTAATCCTCTCACAATTTTGGATGGAGATTGTTTAGAACATAATAATGTTAAGGTTTTCATTAGTATCTTACATATTAAGTTACACTAATGTTCAAAGGCACTGCATCAAAGTAGAATGTAACTGAAAGAATAAAGAGGTTTGATACCGTTTGATGCTGCGCCTGCGCAGCGTGTCGCGGGTTCGATTCCCGAACGGAACAAATATTTATAAAACTTATAGGCGAGTGTTCCGGGTCTAGGCGCCCTGTGTATCCACAATGCCTAACATAGGGTAAAGTATAAAAACTTTTCAACACTTAATATTTTTGTAAAATAGCTTAGTTCAGAGGACGCATATTCCTGCCAAACATGCGAGGTTGTTCGAAATAATTACCGCGGTACGGAATAGCAAAAGGGTAACTGAAGTTATTTGTGAATTTTTACACCAAAAAATATAAATAAGTATTTATTTATTTATTCTTCATGCAACACAAAGTACAAAGGCGGACTTAATGCCTTAGGCATTCTCTACCAGTCAGCCTAGTCCTATGAACGTTAATCTAGGCCTTTGATGCAGTTTCTTTGAACATCAGTGTCAGTAGATATGCGACATAGGGCTAACCAGGATCAGTCCTATTTACTATACTGTCCATGTAGTTTCGCCTTCTTCGTGATGGTCTGGTACTCCGTCTTGCTGTATCAGGTTTTCACTGACAAAAAGTTAAAACTCAACCATAGATTTAGAACCACAGAGAACACGCGCCGGCAGCGACTAGAGACGCCATATAGGTTGAATAATGGCGGTAAGCATAAGCCATAGCCGGTAGTGACATGAACTGTCAATTAACATGAGTTTTTATATAGTTTTGTCTCTGCCGTCTCTAGCACTGCACTGATCATATAGGTGCCTCGGTACTCTGTGTTTTCCAAACAACGATAAATGGTTTGCTATTTTATACATTTTTTTTTTATTATTAATTTACAGCAATTTTTCACCAAAGCTTTCCCCATTTATGACGTCGATAATCCTAAAGCTCCAATTTTGATTATTCGCAAGTAAACCAACAATACCACTTAGACTTAGGGCCTGTTACACAATATCCGAATAGTCACCAGTTAAACTAGTCACGAAATAAATTCAAAAATGGAACAGCTGAACTATTCTATAAATAAGTGATGTCAAAGACAATTTTGTTCACAATTACATACTCTTAATCAACAACACATTTATTTGGATAAAGTATAATATTATTATGTTGATACAACTCTAACACATAATTGGTAACAAGTTTTCAATGAAAATATTTTTTTTTCATAACAAGCTTTTATAGCGGTGGTCTATGCTTATATAAATAAAACTCGTCAAGACGATTCACACGAGCCCAAACTCGACGTGGTTGTGCCGTTTAATTACAGAGTTCCTATGGCTACCTCACGATTCCATCATCAGATCAGCTCCATGTCATCATAATATTGCATTGTCATCCGAACTAAACGTGTATACCAAATTTCAGCTCAATCGGAAACCGGGAAGTGGATCAAATTTAAGTTGCAAGATTTGATTACAGAACAACAGACAACGGGACAGGTGAAACTAAATAAAAGCTTGTAAAATCGCTCTGTAAAAACTTACGTGTTTTTATTATACAGGTTGTCAGCTCGCTTCACCCTCTATGTATATGGTTTGATATTTGCAGAATAGCATTTCAGACCTTTTAATACATAGTATATCCCGCCAGGGTCGCATATCTAAGACCAAATACCTCGTAAACTCTTCTGTCATCTAAACGAGATGAAGTAACCAGTCTTAAGAACGCGACCCTGGCGAATAGGATAGGACACGAAAGCACTCGTCGGACCAATGCAACACCAGGAGTTAGAGTATGGCAGGTGATGTGCAGGGCACATCAAAGTGACTTTTTGCAGTTTATTTTGCTAGAATCCTGTGGTGCGGCGCCTAACCAAAAACTTTAGTTCTCGTATGGAGTGCGAATAAAAATTAATTTAGCAGTGGTAAGGCGTATGTGTTTTCCGATGGTTGTATACCAGATGGTTCGGTACAGAATCATTTGAAACTTAATTTTTCACGTAGATATCACTGTTATTTGTTACCATTTATCCCTCAGTATTATAAGTGTTCTGTTTAACCGTAATTTATTCGGAGATGGTGAAACAGGCCCTGAAGCAATTTGCTAACAAACAATGAAATAATTACGTCTCCTCAATGTTAGGGTTCTCGGAGAAGAGCTGGTGGTCGTTGTAGGTCCTCAGGTACTTCTTGGTTACGAGGTACAGGAGGAGGCCCCACTTCATCATCATGAACGACCAGACGAGCCGGATGATGATGCTGGTCTTTATTGGCAGGACATCTAGAACAGAATGTTGTCGTTATAAATGGGTGTATGGTTTGATTTCATTACGAGTGTCAAAATACCCGCCGAAACGGAGCATAAATGGCCTTATATTTAGATTGAGTACACATTTTTGTCAAAGAACGCTTTAAATGGTAGCAGACGTAATCTTATATACAAAAATGAATCGCAAAATGTGTTGGTAAGCGCAAAATTCGAGGAACCGATTTCACTAATTCTTTTTTTGTTGTGTTTGTTATTTTCAGGGGAAGGTTCTTAAGAAGAAAAAAAAGGGTAGAATGGGGTAGGGTTGAGTAGAGTTGACTTGACGTGAGCGAAGCCGCGGGCAAAAGCTAGTTGATTTTAATTCCAGTTTTATTTTCACTTGTCCTTGAGAAATAGAATCTTGACAGAGAGACATGAAAGTGATCTGTATCCGTGTGTGTCAGTAACACCCCTTGCAAAAGAAATCTGTAAGGGCAGGTAAGGGCCGTTGCTGACTCACAGTATAGTCGTGTCGGAGTCATGGAGCAAGAACAGCATTTTGATTTAATAAATAGCTGTTCTGTTCTGTTTCTTTGAAAGTTTGTAACCAAACTGAGTAAATGGCTACACTTATCCCAATCGAACGCGACGAAAGAATCAGAAGAAAAGAATTTTAGAATACTTTATTCTGAAGTCCTTTCAGATGCGGACGATGTGACGCTGTTAGGTGTGCGGGGTTTCTAAAGGCTTATGTTTAACTTACCACCAAATATGGTAACAAATAGCAGACAAAAATAGTAAATGATCACCAAAATGAAACTCGCATTTTAATGTAAAATGATAACCAAAGTTTTAACACTTTGCTATCCTATTTAAGCAAAATTACTCCAAATAAATCATGGTTAACCCAAAAATAGTAAATGATCACCAAAATTAAACCAGCATTTTAAAGTAAAATTATAACCAAAGTTTTACATCCTGCTATCCTATTTAAACAAAATGAGTCCAAATAAATCTATGTTATCCCAAAAGTAGTAAATGATCACCAAAATTATACCAGCGATTTAATATAAAATTATAATCAAAGATTTAACATTTTGCTATCCTGTTTAAGTAAACTGACACCAAAAAAATCATTGTTAACCCAAAGATAATGAAAATGTTAATCAAAACCCAAGAAATTACATTTTGTTATCCGATTTATGTAAATAATAATAACCCTTGGCAAAATATAGAACATTTTGATACAAATACAGGAAGTTTATCATTGCGACCGAGGTGGAATCCAGCCGAGCCGTAGGTTACGTCCGGGTGTCGCCACTGTGTGGCAAGCCTAGAGGACACGGTGAAGCACACGGTGGAAGTGTGCCCTGCTTGGGAACAGCATCGCCGTGTTCTTGTGGGGGTGATCGGCGGCGGCGACCTCTCGCGCCGGGCCTTGGTTCAGGCCATGGTCCGCAGTGAAGAGGAATGGCAGGCGGTCGCCTCCCTCTGCGAAGCAGTAATGCTCGTAAAGAAGGAGGCCGACCGCATAAGGCAAAGGCAACAGCGCCCTCGCCGTAGCCGTCGCCGCCGCGATCCTGCCGATATCCGGCCACCGTAGACACTCACGGACGGTGAGCAATGGGTAGCTCGCCGTCCGGTCTTCTGGTAACTGTCCAGACCGAGTCCAAGTCGTCAACGGCGCGCATCGTTCCCGCGCGCCTCAAGGAATTGTCAGCAAACTGTAGGGGCCCTTCAGGGTCGAAGCCTTCTGGAGCCGCCGTTTGTTGTGAAAGTGTTACCGCGGCTCTAGTAATACGGCAAGGAAGGAATGGGGTAGGTAGGTTTTTTAGTCAGTAAGAGTCTGACACTGTCTCCCACTCCGCCCAAGAGCAGGTTTCGTCATTCGATGAAAAAACCCGACCCGTAGTAGGTTAGGCCGTTTATGTTATGGAGCCGAGGATTGCATTGACTTTGCACGTGTCTCAAACGACATTTTTCAATGCTCACTGAAATTAATGAACGGGAGACGATCTGTGACTCGTGGGGGACGATGCGCATTCGGCCTGATACAATAAATGTAATAACATTATGGCGGGGTCCTCAACCCACCATAACAACGACAGGCTGTCCCCCCGGACAGCCTGCGCCTTTTCTTGCACTAGTGTGGAAAATTGTCTATTGCCTGCCTCTAAACAGTGCGATAAGAGTGTGTTGTCGAGGGAGTTTGTTATTTGATAATACGCCTACATTTTATGGCAATCACAGTGAATATTTAGGTAGAAATAACACATTAATTTGCTCGTCAAGATTTGGTGATCATTTACTAAATTTGGTGGTCGAATACAATTTAAAGTGGAGTCGTGACTAAAATAGCTGGTACTATTGTAAATTTAGACTTTATTTTTCTGGTGTTTGTAAGCATTTTATGGTGGTCATTATATTTATCCCCGTTTCTAAAATTATTTTCTTTCAATTCGTTTGAAATACGACACGTTCGGCTGGGATAAGTGTGTTGTGTATTTGTGTTGTTGTTGCAAGTAAGTTGAACCATAGAACCAACAAGCAATGCATCGATGATTGAGACCGGAAAATCAGCTACTTGGCATTGAAGGTCGATCGTCATGATGGTTCAATTTGTGCGCCGAGGTAAAGAATTTGTGGTAGGACTTCTGGATAACTTAGAAATACATAATTATTTCTAAATGTTATATACAAATTACTCACAGAACAAATAATTGTGCTCATCACACAAATATTTGTCTTGGGTGGAATTCAAACCAATCATAACCTATTCAATAACTAATACTATCACACAGTCAAATATTGTAAATATATTATGTGCAATCTATTTATACCAAAAGAAAAGTCAATTTATATTGTATTATCTGTAATAATTTAAATGCATGTCATTGGACAAGAGTAGCGGCAGATAGAATGCAATGGAAAGAGTTGGAGGAAACCTTTGCCGTAAGGCACAATGAAATTAGGGATATAATATAGTAAAGAAATGAAGTACCTATCTATAAATATTTTGTTATTATTATAAATGCATGTGTTATTAGAACAACTAAGTACACAAGATATGTTAGATTAACATGCAAATTATGCATAGTTTTAATTATCGAAACAGAGCAACAATGTATAAATCATAATTGAGAATTTATAGTAATAATAAACATGTGTTTTATTAATTTTATGAAGTGTACTAATGAAGGACTGATAAGATGATGAGTAATGATGTTTCGATGTTTTATTGTGTGCCTAGTATGACAAAATGTTTTGCAACAATTTATAGACAACTAGCTTTTCCCTGCGGTTTCACTCCAAAGACCTATTTCACAGTAACCATGCAACCCATCAATGTATATAGTAAGTAAGTAATGTATATAGTAAGTAAGTAATCATTTATTCCACAAAAATATAAAAAAAAATATATACATTGATGGGTTGTATATACATTGATGGGTTGAACAAATTACCTCTTGAAAGTAACAAAAAGGTGATAAAACTATCTTAATTTCTTAAAATGTCAATAACTTTATCATAACTATATTAATAACAAACTTGTTTATTTTATTTTTTTGTTCCTTTTGTTTATTCCCTTTTTAGGGTTCCGTAGCCAAAATGGCAAAAACGGAACCCTTATAGTTTCGTCATGTCCGTCTGTCCGTCTGTCCGTCTGTCCGTCTGTCCGTCTGTCCGTCTGTCACAGCCGATTTACTCGGAAACTATAAGTACTACAGTGATGAAATTTGATGGGAATATGTGTTGTATGAACCGCTACAAAATTATGACACTAAATAGTAAAAAAAAGAATTGGGGGTGGGGCCCCCCATACATGTAACTGAGGGATGAAAATTTTTTTTTCGATGTACATACCCGTGTGGGGTATCAATGGAAAGGTCTTTTAAAATGATATAAAGTTTTCTAAAAAACATTTTTCTTAAAGTGAACGGTTTTTGAGATATCAGCTCTCAAAGTCGTAAAAAGTATGTCCCCCCCCCTCTATTTTTATAACTACGGGGTATAAAATTCTAAAAAAAATAGAGGTGATGCATGCTAATTAACTCTTTCAACGATTTTTGGTTTGATCAAAGTATCTCTTATAGTTTTTGAGATAGGTTGATTTAACTGTAATTTTGGTTAAGTTATTGTGCTTACACTGAAAACGATGGCTGAACCTATAAGTACAAGGCAAAATATCGGGAGAGTTTAGGCTCCATTCACCAGGTGTATAAATTGACATAATAAGTTTATTATATTTGCTGCTACGGAACCCTTTGTGCGCGAGCCCGACTCGCACTTGGCCGGTTTTTCTATTATCAACTTTATTTTTACTTGTTTATTGAACTCATAAAATCACTAGAGGTCTTTAAAAACTTACCAGCTTTATAGTAAATCTCAAGGAACAGATAAAAGAGTGTCAGTGCTGCTCCCGAGACGAAGCCAACAATGCCAAAGTCACCGATGTACTGCAGCGCTTTCCTTGAGAAGTTTACATGTAAGGACTCTTTGAGATAGTGACAATGCAGCATCAAAGCCAGTGATGCATGTATGCCTGGAATAGAGACAATATATTATTTGCTTTAATCTTTCAAGTACTGTAATTACAGACACAATTTCATTACAGAACAATAGGCGTGTGAACGCCAGCGTTCGCTTGGGGCTCAAGAGTTTAAAGCATTTATTAAAAGACAGGATATGACATAAAAATAGCATATTTAATATGCCCGAGGCTATTACAGGGACATTGTACGTGTGAAAGAAACATTTGTTGTGTTCGCAATTTTGTATGTAGGTACTTAGACAGACATTCTTTCAATATCATCTTTTTTCTTGTATTAGTTTCGATTTAAAATCTTTTTATTAAAATGATTAATTACTTTATTAATAAGAGGAAATACAGTGATAACAAACCATGAAGGTGAAGTGTCAACAGGAAATAAAATAACATTATAATGAGGAAAAATATTCACAAAATCTTAGTTTAATTGTAAAGATTAGGATGACTCAATTTTGTCACAACATCAGCAATAGGGTTGCAAAACCTGAGGCCAACTAAAGGCTTTCTAATCTTTATTAAAATATAGACTGATTTGGGCCCCAAACTTGTTTCACGATGTTGATTAGCGGTTATTCTCCTGGGATATTATTATGCATATTCTTTTTTCGCATAATAAGTTATATTTTGCTTCACTTACCAGATAACAGCGCCCACATTCCGGCTTCAATGTTTGCATAAACAATGCAAAAACATATAAACGCAGACAATCCTAAAAAGGCCCCTATAGCACTAAGTGCTATATGAATTTTAACACGCAGCATAATGATCACAATTATTAATCAACTGCTAACAACAAATATTTATTTCTTATGTCGAAAACAAAGAGATATCGCAATTTTCGTTACATTTATTTACGAGTACAGCTGTAAAACTGTCAGCACCGTCACAGATAAAAAAAAAATTACTAAATGGGGAAGTAATGACAATTAGTAATAATTGTAAGAGTACTTTAATCGAGAAGATTTTAAAATTACGTAATTTTCATTTAAAAGTTTTGGAAAAAAAAATTGTATAAGTTTACACTGAAAACTCTTTGTCACCGTTTTTTTCGCCTTGCATCCGGTGCATCCATTACAAAAATAACTTGGGTTACTCAGGTACTGTTAGTCGAATTAGTCGATTTGATTGGTATTCATTATTAGAAATCAAGTTTATGCTAGATTATCGACAACACTTGACAAGCTTCTGTCAAACTGTTGTCATTTTATGCGTTCCATATCACAAAAAATTTAGCGTTTTATGAATGCTGTCCTTTTTACTCGCATATATTTGAATTATATCTATCTCTTTTTATTGTTTGTTTAGCGAAAAATCTTTTATAAAAATTACAAATCAAAGTATTGTTACTGTTTTGTTTTGATATAAAATTAATAAGTTACAATAGCTACTGTTTGTTATTTCAATAAATAGTAGCTGTTCTAAAGGCGATTCAAAAAAAAATTGAAAAGTTTAATAATCACAGCTGGTCTAGTTAATTCATAAAATATCTTATACTTATTTAGTAAACATGAGTCGTGTAAGTCAAGCTCAAATGAAAAAGCTGTTGGACCTGCTTAGTGAGGATGGAGTGCTAGTCGATGGCAAAGTAATGTACACGAACACGAACAAGCAGAACTTCTGGAGGCGTATTGCTGTTCAAATGAACGCCGTCGAAGGAGGTGTTTATAAAAACACTTGGAAATGGTGTAAAGTACGCTCTTTTTTTAAATATTCAGTCTTACCTGAATATCATTTCCTCTTTAATTAGTATCACATCCTAGTAGTAAATATGAAATGATCACAAAACAATAAAAATCTCTCAGATCAGAAATTATACCTATTTGGTGTACTTATCCTTTTTTTGACAGTACCATAAACCTCTTTCAGGTTTAGTGTTATGTTAAGTCTTGTCTAATCAGTAGAATTCAACAATTGCAGCATGGTAGGTGGGATCTCAGTCACGTCTCAAATAGTAACATTTTTTTTAGGTGATATCCAATGTTTTCACAAAATCGTGGATGGTGTGGCAGTCTTTTCTTAAACTAAACCCACTCCTATATTCCTTCTTTGTCTTACATACCAGGACACAGTTATGCCCTTTCGGACGTCAACCCATGGCTTTAGTAGGCTTCGGCCTTGCTTTGGTCTCTCGCAGAGTTTGGTGGTCTCTAAAATCCTATGTTATAATGACTTATAACATAAGTTTATTCCCTGCTGGTGTCTATATTTCCTGTTAACTAAAACCTAGGGGTCTTTAAGTCAAGAGTAAATAGGTTACTTCTAGGCAAGCATGCACCATTGTCAACCACATCATTGCCATCCATCAGATGAGATTGTGGTCCAATGCGAGCCTATCTAGAATAAAGAAAACACTTACTTTTCAAATTGCAGATGTGGGCTGATTGGAAGAACAAAACAAAGAAAAAAGCCAACATATTGCTGAGCAGGAAAAGTTACAACATGGCCCAACCAACCACTAAATTAACCAATTTGGAACTAAGACTTCTCAAGTTGATCAACTACCCAATTGAGGACAAGGAGGATGCATTGACCTTAGAAATGGTAATCATCACAATAACTTTGAATTGACTTTTTTAAATACCATAGGACATAATACCTACTAATTGTATTTAAAAGCTTTAGTTAGCTGAAGCTTTAAATGGCGCCAATGACTGGTTGCTTGAATGATATGCTGCTATATGTGTCTAATACAACGTTTTATTAACCGATTCCGTGCGGATGATGCCGCACAGGCACCATGTAAATCTATTGCGTTTGGCGTATGGTGCCCGAGAGGATACAAAACTAAAACATAAAAAACTCGGCTAAAACGACACTTGTCAAAAGAGTCCCGTGAATAAAAGTGCCTTTATTTGTCACCCATATCATGCCCACAGTGTTCGTTTCAAGTAATTTCGTAAATTAGCAGACTTCAGGGGTTGTAAACCAAGTTGTCGAGTCATTTTTTATCAATAAAAATACATTTACATTCTTATCCAAATAAAACACTTCATAATCATGTTAGTGTTTGTAGGTACAAGTAGAATATTTTTTATTCATTAGAATCGGACTTCCCATTCAGGTATACATATGTTCTATTTATTATTCAGCGTTTTGTAGAGAAACAATATTACCATCGAAATAGCGGATTCAAAATTGTTTCCCTACAAAACACTGCATAATAAATAAAAATATCACCTGGCTGCAAAATGAAATGGTACGTGAACAAATTCTATATAACACTCTTAAATAAATATATCAATAAAATAATGCAAAAAGGTTTACAACACCTGGTAGAAATTAGTCCTTTACCTTCCATTTCCATAAAAACACATAGATCGTCACTTTTAAACGCACGGAATGAATTTACTGACCGCTTACTTTCGATACACAATGGCAAATGACTCTTTAACACGTGGAAACACGAGAACAAGCTTAAAGTTACAATTCATGGCGGATGAGTCCCCAGAGGAATCATCAAAGTCTCTGGCGCTTGGTGCCCCAGAGGCATCACGGAATTTTTGTTTGACGCCAGGCACTAAAGATTGCTAAAAAGACCTCCGCACGGAATCGGTTAACTAGTTGCCTTATACATAGGCAATCCGTAGGGTGACCATATTGCAAAGATAGACTTAGGACAGCCATGGATATCATTCATGCCTGACTTATTTTTTACCCGACTGCCAAAGAAGGAGGGTAATGTTTTATATAGTAGATTAGCATTTTACATGTCTCCTCGATCCCCAAACGAACGCCTGCGTTCGCTCGTAATTTCGCCCTTAAACACCAAGCGAACGTTGGCGTATGCATCTTACTATCTTACTAATATTATAAATGCGAAAGTTACGATGTTTGGATGTTTGTTACTCAATCACGCCAAAACGGCTGGACGGATCTGGATGAAATTTGGCACAGGCATAGGATACACTCCGGAGTAGGATATAGGCTACTTTTTATCCCGGAAACCCCAACCCCAATACCACGAAGGCGTATTGGGGTTGGGGTTTGCGGGCGAAGGCGCGGGCAAAAGCTAGTAGATTATAAAATATTGAGTGTTTTTTATATACCTACTATTTATCCGAGAACGTACCTAAATAAGAAGTTTTTCATAAAGTAACCTGTAAATATCGAAAATAAGCAAACCTTTCCGATAATCACCGCATGAACGCCTTTGTTTATGGGTCGAAGAGACATATTAAACGCAGATTTTTTTTTTTTTTTTTGGTGGGGATAAATCATAAAATGACTTGGATATAACAAATATGACAGTATTTTCACAAAACACAAATGTGTGTTTCATACTTTATTTACAGATCGTAAGCAAAGAGGAAGTCCCCGAAACAACGGATGACTTTCAAGTAGAATTCTTAAATAGCGACTTTGGTGACGGAGACCAGCAATCTCAGGACAAATCAGATTCTGATGTAGAGGAGTTGGAAGAGGAACATAAATCTACAAACTGCTTTAATAAAATTGAGAGTAAATTCTGTGACGTTGATGCTATTTTACAAGGTGAACATTAATTTATACATGTACTAGCGACCCGCCCCAGCTTCGCACGGGTGCTGATATTTAAAATAATTATTATGCATGTATTATACACACAAACCTTTCTCTTGAATCACTCTATCTATTAAAAAAAAAAATCGGTTGTCTGTAAAGTCGGTTTACTGACGATAGTTGAACGTGACAACGTCACGCAATTATCGTTGCTATAAACAATTGACACCACATTCACTTTTCACTGCACTTCATACTTGACGAAAACATGTACCTAAATATATTATTTTATTGTATAGCAGCTGCCCACGCGGACGCATCGCTCACTCAACTAGGAGAGAAACAGATGTCGAACACTGCCGAACGAGGCCGATTGTGCCTCTTTGTCGCTCGTTGCGTGCTCTCGCTTGCACTTCAATCCTTAAATGGAACGCCTCAGAGCGAGGTAACGCCGCATGAGTCATGTTTTTTCATGCGTGCAGCCGGCTCTATCGAATTATAAGACGTTTTCACGTCAAAAATACCGCATCACAATCCATTGCGTACTTTTAAAGATCACATTAGTTGCGTATTTTAGGGACAGTGACTTTATTTTATACTATGTAATGATCTAGAATACTATATGTCAGATTCGAGCACGGCACGTTGCTCGCGGAACGGATGGTCGATGGGGCCGAAAGGTTCTAGAGTGGCGACAACGCAACGCGGAAACGAAACGCAGTGTTGGGAGGCAGTTTGGCGATACTTTGGGGGAGGCCCGTATCCAACAGTGGACGTCCTTTGGCTGATGATGTTGAATATAATTCAAGAGCTTGAGTTGATTTCTATTCTGCACAACTAACGAGGTAGCAACTAACTATTAACTATTTTCCTGCTCAAGAAACTTAAAAAAAAAAAATTTGCGGCTGTGGTGCATCGATGTTCTGTGTGGGAATCGCACCGGCGACACGTAGGTAGTACTGCTGCCAATAATTGTGGTCGATCCTACAAGTTTGACCCAGTTCCTTAGTATGACCCATTAATTTATTAAAAACCCAAGATACTCAATCAGCGTCTCAAAATCGTCCGCAAAAAAAGAGCGCAACATTTAAAAAAGTGTGCACTTTTCAAACAGTCTCGCGTCACGTTACGCTCGTTTTAAAAATGCCGCAGTGTGGTTTTTTTAATAAATCAATGGTGTGTCCTTAAAGAAGTGTACAAAATAATGCTTATTAATTAAATCTATGTTACTTACAGATGATAATGTAGAAGAAGAAGAACCGGAATACGAATTAACAGATTATGAGAAAAAAATTAAATCAAGAGGTAATCCAACCTTTGACTCTGTCTGGGCACCTACATTGCCGTTTTCGAAATCATATACGATTTGTTTCCAACAAGAAATCAATAGTCCCTATTTAAAATGTGAGCCTTTAACTCTCAAAATATGTGGAATAAATTATTAACCTGTTGACCGCAAACAGCAAAAGTGTGCTCTAGGTGGCAACGGGAAACTCTACAAATCTAAGAAAAATAATACTTTGTAATAAGATTTATTAGTGTTTAAGTCTGTCATGTAGTTGTGACCGTGGCGTGCTAGACACAATTTTTGCTTGATTGGCGGTCAATAGGTTAGGTATAGCAATGAATGTTATTTAGTATAGTATACCAACATAATTGGTTGATTCGTTTATACCAAAAAACAAAACACCAAAAAAGTCATTTGAAAATAGAATCAGAATTGGTATTATGCGTTCCAAATAAGAGCTAGAAAGTCAATAACCTCGATCTGTCAAATTTTGAGTGAAAAGTACGGTTTGCAAAAAAATCTTATTTGCGTATCAATAAAAAGTTTTTTTTTTTGCTTTTTATTACTAAATTTTCGTTAATTCTAGTTGAAGTAAAAACGTTAGGGTTTAATATAAATTTGCCAAATATATTGTCTTAAGTCATAAATAGTTTACAAGCAAAACTATTTTCTTTCTTATTTTCATTGTTAGAAACAATTCGCCTTTTTCTTCTATTTACCACTACTCAGACACATCACACAGTAAAACAGAGATAAACAAAATTGAAAAACTGTATTCTGATTAGACTTTTTTCATTCACGATTCGTACGTAAATTATTTTTTTTAAACATCTTTTTTGTTCACTCTACCTAATTTCTTCGTTTTGACAGTTCGACGTGACGTCACAACATTGCCATCGATCCTATTCTCATTTGGAACGGATTGTACATAATTACATATCATTACTAGAAGCACCAATTCGCGTCAAATGCTGATTCGACAACGGCGAGTAATGTTGTGTGGCTTGTCTGCCGTGTCTATACAGTTTACCACCTGTTTTAAAATATTATTCAGCACTAATCCATACAAAGTTGATACGACGGATGGGCTTTTCATAAAAGGATCATTGTACCAATGTAAACAACTTTTACGATATATACGAAAAAAACTCGCTGCTCCATAGATTTATATTCACATAACTCGACAAAATATATGGAGCAGCGGGTTTATTTTTCGTGATTTTTGGATTGGTCTCATAGTAAAAGTTGTTCATATTGGTATGTACAATGATCCTTTTTAAGGAAAGCCCCTCTGTCGTATTAACTTTGTATAAGGATAGTCAAAATCTACAAACAATAATATTATTTTAACAGCTAATAAAACTGTTACAGTTGCAGAACACTTATTTAAGAAACAAAAGATTTCATTCGAAGAATATAAAGTGAGAACAACATTAAAAATAGAAAAAGAAAAAGTACAGCAGAAGACTGAAGAGTTAAGACTAAGAGCTCTGGAGTTAAAATTGAAAGGAGAAGAATTGAGACTGAAAGAAATTGAGATGAACAAAATTAACTATTTGACAAGCATTGAGGAGGAGAAATTGAAGTGTTTTAGAGAGATCTCGTCGTCTTTGAAAGAGTAAGTACTACTCAATATTACCCTACTGCTAGGCATAAGTTTCTCTTTTGTTGTACCAACTCCTAAATTAGTATATAATATATTAGTAATAATTTCGTACTACCCTCAACTAGAGCATTGCTGGTACAAAGTTGCGATGGCAACAATAGTTTCAAGTCCATTATTATTATTACAAATAGTTTCAAGTCCATCGCACTGGATAAGCCTAAGGGTGTATTTTCACTGACATAGAGCTGGGCCGAGTTTTTACGGAATTTTAAAAGTTAGAATTCACGGCACGGTTTTCCGTACCGGCTAATCAGAGTGCTCCATATCTCCACTTTACATCAGAGCAGAGTGGTAAAGTGAAAGTGGAGCTGACCGGATTTTCAAATAAAACATGAAAAGTCGCTGCCACAAGATGCGAGCAGGCTGTGGTGGACGGTTAGAAGCGCAGGGTAACTCAACTCCCACCCCGCTCTGCAAAGCACCCTTAAGGCAGGTATAGACTGCTGTAATACGTAAGACGCAATGAAAGAATTTGCCGTCCACAATGTCGCATGTCAACGATTTGCGCGCGCTAACCGTGCTCACTACGCGTTTTTTTATGGTAGGTAATAATCATCGAATGACGAATCCCACTCTTGGGCGGAGAGGGAAACAGTGTCAGACTTCTACTGACTAAAGAACCTACCCCGTACCTTCCTTGCCTTATTCCCAGAGGTGTAACGCTTTCGCATCAACCCTCAGCTCCGGGAGTCACTACGCGTGGAGAGAGACAGAGTATTCTAATCTAACTACTTCAGTGAATAGGCATTTTGAGTTACAAATGAGAAAGGATCGATTGCCATGTTTATTTATTTATTCTTTATGCACATAGAAATACACTGGAGAACTCATTTACATGTTGAGAGACGTCACGCCGTATTGTCAAATCGAAGAAATGTGGCCAAAATTGAAGAACAGGATTATGATACTTTTTTCGTTTAGTGTTCGTAAATAAATTTGATCTTTCCACAATTTGACAGTAAATCGTGACGTCACAACACTCACAACATGGCAATCGATCCTATTCTCATTTGGAACGCATTGTATATTTCTCCAGTCCACACTTATAAAATGCTTATTTCATGTTGTTTATAAGTCTGAACCCGGCTTTACACTTTTTCTACTAGTCCTTGGACGCCATTTGGTCTCTGCCTTATCTACTTTTCATTATTCCCTTTACTTGAACATAAATTAACTTAACCTTCTTTTCCAGGTTATCAGAAAGGACAAGAAGTGGCGCCATTCGATATCAGAGCATCATTTAGTAACTGTACTTAACAAATATTATTTTAATTGTTGATAAAATATAAAAAGAAAAAACAAAATATTGTAATATTAATTATATTTTCAAGAAAACGAAAACAGATTTTTCTTCTATTTTACTCTCTAAAATTTAACAGATAACAACACCATTGCAATCATTGCACTTATTCTATATAAAAAGTATTTTTAAAGTAGAAACATTATTAAAAGTCTTAACAATATTATTCGAACATTTTAAAAGGTTAAAAAACCTTTTGGAATATTGCAAACAACTTGTAAATAATATCGTGCTTCTTGAAAAGTTAGAATTTGATATTTATAACTTTATAACATAGACTATCAATCAATTTTTAATTATGTGTTAACAATTAAACTATATTAAAACTAATTGGGCACATCTTCCGGAACATAAATATATTATCTTAAAATAACTAACTTCGTATAAAATGTAGTAGCACCCTCACAGTGGGACATTCTTTTAAACCATACCATTTGACTGACCAGAATCCTACACAAAACTGCGGGTTTGACGCATTTGGTGCACATATCAACTAGTGTACCATGCTGAAATGATGAAGTAAGCCACTGGTGCAATTCTTACATGGCACGCTTCGCAACTAGTGCACTTCTCAATTGGTGCAATTTTTTAAGATGAGTGGAGATTTGGAAAACATTTTTTTCATTTAGAAAATTTTGACAGTGCACCAGTTGCTAACTTCACCATTTGAGCATGGTGTACAAGTTGAGATGTGCACCAAATGCGTCAGACCCAAAACTGCAACTTTGTTGCTTTGATCACACGTATCGAGCGAAAGACAGTGCTCTCGGCCGAATATTCGGTAGGTATGAAGATAGCGTCGAATCCTCGGACGAAGTGTTACCTCTCAACTTGCTTACATCACTGTCTCCCCCTTTTACTTCGTATGTGTGATCAAGGCATGAGTTCGTGCGAGTTTTGTGTTTGGGCCTAAAATAGTCAGATATACTTATTGCCAACTTATTTATAATTATAATACAAGTTGAACAATCATCTTGTTGATTAAATTAGGAGATATGTTACATTTATTACAATAATTCAATCCTTAGGGTTTAGTTTACAAAAGATAACCATTCAACACTGTATATATGCATTCATTTATACTATTAGAGTTGAATTTTATTTGTGACAATAGAATCTATATTGGTATAACCAGCCCCGGATCTTCAATTTTTTTTAGGCGGGGCAAAAACTGAAAAATGCCGCCCCACCTACCTACTGATGTTTATTTTCACCTTTTTTTTATGGTAGGTGAAAATCACCCAATGACGAATCCCGCTCTTGGGCGGAGCGGGAGACAGTGTCAGACTCTTACTGACTAAAAAACCTACCCCATTCCTTCCTTGCCTTATTCCTAGAGCCGCGGTAACACTTTCGCACCAACCCTCGGCTCCAGAATGCTTTGACCATGAAGGGACCCTACAGTTTGCTGACAGCTCCTTGAGGCGCGCGGGAACGGTGTGCGCCGTTGACGACTTGGACTCGGTCTGGACAGTTACCAGACGACCGGACGGCAAGCTACCCATTGCTCACTGTCCGCGAGCCAATGTCTACGGTGGCCGGATATCGGCGGAATCGCGGCGGCGACGGCTACGGCGAGGGCGCTGTTGCCTTTGCCTTATGCGGTCGGCCTCCTGCTTTACAAGCATTACTGCTTTGCAGAAGGAGGCGACCGCCTGCCATTCCTCTTCGCTGCAGACCATGGACTGAACCAAGGCCCGGCGCGAGAGGTCGCCGCCGCCGATCACGAGGACACGACGATGTTCTTTCCAAGCAGGGCATACCTCCACCGTGTGCTCCACCGTGTCCTCCGGACTTTCCATACAGTGGCGACACCCGGGCGTTTCTTCCGCACGATTCCGGTACAGGAATCTCCCAAACTTCCCATGTCCGGTGAGAACCTGCGTCATGCGGAAGGTGAGGACGCCGTGAGGTCTACCCAGCCACGCCTCAAAGAAGGGACTTACCGCCGAGTTTATGGCCTGGGTTGCGACAGTGGCTGTTTCCACTTCACCATGAGATCCCACCGGAGCTCTTTCCGCCACGCTTCGACATGTTCAGGCAGCGGTGTTTCGCCCTGGCGTTGCATCTCCACGCGCTGATAGTGCATGCGTGCAAGGACTGTTGCCTCCAAATCCTAAGTTGGTAGGCCAGCAAGGAGGCTCGCCGCCTCGCGGGACACCGTGCGGTATCCCCGCACCATCCGGACGGCCATGACCATCAAGGGTTGGGGTACCGGCGGCGGCCTACGAGATAAGGATCACCGAGCCGCTCAGGTCCTGAACCCAGTCAGCTCTGGGCAGGACAAAGTATGGCTTGGAGACCACGGTGACGTTTATCGACCACCGCGTCATGCTCTGGAGTAACTGATCCTGAGCGGGGGCGCAGTGGTTGACATTCGCCTGGAGGATACGAAATGGCGCCGTAATTGGCAGTCCATTGTCTCCTCGCGAGCCCTCTATGAGGGCACTGCCGCAGTGGTTGCGGCGGCGGCGACAGCGGCAGCGGCATTAGAAGCGGCTGCGGCGGTGTCGGTGGTGGTGGCGGGCCGACGGAGTCTGGCCTTGAAACAAAACACTGTCGTGGAGAGAGATCGACGAGGAAGTTTTCGAATATACGAGTAGCTTTAACTCTTTCGCACTCACGGTAACCAGACGCTTGCAGCGATCTGCGATTTCTGCAGGCGAGCGGGAGCCGGGCGCGTATTTTGAACTATGCCTACGCGCCTCGCCAATAATAAATGTTCGTGCAGTCGTGCAGCATATCTCACTCCGCGCTCAGGGTATTGGTCAAGTTGATATGGCCATAAAATTGCTGTACTTGTGCTATTATTTATTCCGTGGTCAAAGTTAAATAAATGATGAGTTGTCCATTGGTCTGTGAAGTGTGAATTTGGCCGCCCCCTGATTTTGCCGCCCCCTGTATTTGCCGCCCGGGGCATGGGCCCCGGCTTGCCCCCCCCTAGATCCGGGGCTGGGTATAACAGCAAAGGCTATCTGCGCAGCAAAATAATCGCCTTCAAACATGTTTGTTAATATACTTAATTAAATTCAACTAGTGTAGAAATATAGAATTAAATAATCAATATTCTACTGAAGGGCGTAAGGGTCAACTCACACTGAAAGAGGGCGAAGGGCAACGATGCGGAACGCAGTTTCAGTGTCATATGAATTTTAACTTTATTTTCATTAATATAATATTTATATATTTATGAGAAACTACGTTTATGGAATTCCCCTGAATTCCTGCGGCGCCGCGGGCATCCGCGCGAACCGTTCGAGTTTCTCATGCGATAATAAATATTATATTAATGAAAATAGAGTTAAAGTTCCCTTGCCCTTCGCCGCTCTTCCGATGTGAGTTGACCCTTAACGTCCTCGCAATACGCACAGATGCACAGTCTCAATTAAACATTTGAGACATGATATAGGTAAATACCTAACTAATATTTACTTATAATTGACCACAGAAATCGATGTCATCTTCCCAAAATCAAAATCAAATACTATCCTCACAGTAAGCTCAGACAAAAACTGTCAAAATGGACTCTAAACCCATAGTCTTCATTCCAGAAACTTCAATCACTTAATAAAATAATATCTCTGACGTAACAACTTCGTTTAAAACTAGAAAAAGAACTTCTTATCTCACACTTTTAATAGTTTCAGGTAGTTTGGTCTGATTTTGCTCAACGTAATGGCATCAAGTTCTGATATCCTGTGGATGCGAAGGTGACTCTTCATGTTTCCTCTCTGGGCGTACCCTCGTCCACAGATAGGACATTTGAATGGAGTCTCTCCTGTGTGCAATCTCATGTGTTCTTTCAGGTAATCCTCGTGGTAGAAACTGGTGTTGCAGACGGAACACTCTGCTGGCCTTAGACCTGAAACATAGGATCTATAAATATTGTCTGAAAAAATAAGAAAAAACTTTTCCAAACAATACCTAATCATAAAACACCCACTTTCATTAATTTTTTTTTTATATTTAAGTATTTTATTTAATTATAACACTACCCTGCACTAGAAATTATTCTGAGCACGCCTAAATTATGGCGGGCACGGCGCCCTTATTCAGCATGACACACGCTTCACCGGACATGGTAAATTCGGAAAATTCCTGCACCGGATTCGTACGGAAAAAACGCTTGTCACCATTGTGTGGACCACCCGTAGGACACGTTGGATCATACGGTACGTCTGGTAGAGGTGTGCGTGTGCCCAGCGATCTGCGGCAACGAAACCTAGCGCCTGGCCCTAGTAAAGGCCGTGATCCGGAGCGAAGAGGATTGACAAATGGTCGCCTGATTCTGCGAAGCAGTAATGGGGGCAAATGCTGCGGCCGTATGCGCGATGAAACGGTCTTCCGTGACCCAGATCTCTAGCCACTGTAGGCGTGGCGTGGGCTTGCGGATGGCCAAACCAAGTTGTCGAAGGCGTGTAGTGTTCCACGCGCACCCCTCAAAGAAATGTCAGCAAATTGTGTATAGTGAACATCGGCTGAGCGAGTCAATAGAAACTTAAAACAAAATAATTTCGTACTCGCTTTAATTAATTCGACTTTAAAAAAATACATTACTTTTTAATTTTATCTACACATCAATATCAACCCTCCACAAATCAAAATTTTGCCGTGTGTAAACCAAGACATCTTAGTACTTGTTCGTGTCGCAAACACAAACATGGCAATGTACGACGACCGCCCAACAGGCCGAATCTTCATAAATAAACAGTTTCAGGTTTAGTTATGTAATTTTAGATGTCCGATTTCTTCCATTGCTTTACAAATAAATATAATAATAATAAATAAAAGTATAATTTACCTGTGTGAGCAGATCTTTCATGAACAATCACAGATTTTGCACATTTGTATGTTTTTTCACAGAATTTGCATGAAAATACTTTCTTAGGTCTTGCTAGCTTGTCATGTATATTTCTGAAGTGACTTGTGAGCTCTCCTTTAAAAGCAAAGCCCTGGCCACATGATGAGCAGATGAATTCTCGGTGTACCTCATGTTTTCTTTTTATATGTCTATTTAGGTAGTAATTTGAGGCGCAAACTCGTGGACATTTTGGACATTTTACAGGATTCTTAAAATGAACTTTTTTCTTGTGAAGATTAAGTTTATCATTATTCTTAAATACATCTCCGCAAAGGTCACATAGTTTCTCTGTACATGTATCCTTTATAACATTTGGTACTTTGATTTTAGTCTGTGGTCTTGGTTTTGGTTCCTTTTTTACATCACTGACTTTTCTTAAAGTAGTTTGACCAATTTTCATGCTGTAATGAGAACAAAAAATATTATGATATATTTGTGAGTCCAAAAGTACTATTGAAAATATTTATTATTTACCATCAATAACTTATGACTGTTATGCTTATTACAAATAGAATTGTATATCAAAATTCTAAGAATAGTGGAACACATCTTATTATGGATTAGCTGATATTATAAAAACCGGACTAAACCTTATTAAACAAAACAGTTAGTACAATATAAATTAGCTTGTCTAATATCATTTATAATTATGACCATAATAATTCAGTAGTCTGACACTAAGTATGCATTATTTAACCTTTTGAATACCGTAATTAAAGACATAATAGAAATACATTAGGTATGCGGACACCGGCGTTCGCTTGGGGCTCAAGAGATTAAGCTCTATGTAAGCTAAAAAATTAGTTTTGTGCACTTCACTTGTTACAAAAATGTTTGAAAGTTACTCTAAACACAGTGATACTGTTTTGTCGGATAAGTTTAGTTGAACAACTAACTAAAAGATGGGACCATAAAATACAAAAATCATATTACCACCATCTATCTCCATTCCATGTAAAGTTTCCTTCTAATATAGAAGATGCTATCTTGTTAGTTCTGTTGCCGGGCCGAGATTTGTTTTTTTGAGATTTCTGCTTATTCTTAGTCAGTTTCGGTTCCTGTTTAACAGTTTGACTTAGTTTCAAAGGTAACAAGTCTTCATAGTCATCAAAACCATCATCAGATTGGACATTATTTTCTGCTTTTATTGCTTTTATATCTATTTCTATTTCAGTAAGGTCATTGTTGCCATAACTGTAATCTTCTTTTTTCACTATTAACAGACCATTCTCTAATATTTTACATGACTCTCTGAACTTATGAATAAAATTGTATAAAGTTTCTAACGTATTATTGCACATTGTACATATATGACGTGGTAATCCTGTGATGTCCTCTATCTGCAATTAACAAGAGCATCTATTAGATCAACCAAATATGATTTGTTTAGGCTCACAAACAAGTTAGTCAAATACAAACTTTTTCACATTGTAAACAGAAGGACAGTTTTGAATGTATATTATCTCCTATTTCTGACTTCTCAAATATTGGAAGTGTGGCCCCATCCTCTAGACATACCCTACACAAACTTGTTGAGCTTGTATCCTCCATTGTTCTATGTTTTAAGGATTCTTATAAGAATCTTGTAAGAATTACAACGCGTGTGGATGTTTGGTATTGTGAGAACTTGGTATGTGTTCATGACAAATACACATAAGCTTGTTTATTTATAAATTAATAAAAAAAAATTATTGCTTGATGACATTTTCTGGTTGTTTTGTTTTTGACGGAGGTTTTGACATGTATTTGACAGTTCCGGGTAAAATGGGGTGAATAGAAACTCAGGGGGTGAATAGAAACAAAATTTTTAATAGGATTATTACTTTGATTTCAAAATTTTTGTTTTAAGAAAGCATTTTTGTTATCAATATGAATTTTTTAAAATATTTAAATGCTGCAAACAATTTTTAAATAACGTGAAAAATCAACAAAATGTTGGTTCTATTCACCCCCGATTTGTGTCTATTCACCCCCTTTTACGGTTATTCTTTTTTCTTTCCACCTTTGAGGCCTTGCGCTGCGTTCAAAGATTACCCGAGTCGGGTAGAGTTGTAACCGAGTGTCGAACTTTTATAACTCGAGTAACTGACTAACCTAGAGTACACCTCATTAACTCTAGGTTAACCCTATTAACTAAGGTAACCAAGCCATTATATTTGTAAGCCATTGACAGGAGGTATCTACCCTGATGACGTCATTACAGTTAACTCTAAGGGTCGTAGCACACATATCAAAACGAAAATGGATCGTCACCGTATCAACTCGAGCCGTTCAGTATTATCTGTATGAAACTCCTTACTTTAACTTTAACTAAACGGAATCGTAAAGTAATCGCATCGCCTCGGACAAGCTCACGAACCGCGATGCAGAGCGCGGTCGACTTGCGGTCGGCTTTCCGTACCCTCGCTTACGGCTGTCGGTACGCTAGCTAGCTTACATATCTTCGTCCACTCTCCGCCCGCGGTCTGTGTTGCCGCTCGTGCTGTACGATTTATGATAAAGGTGACCGTGAAGTTAGCCTTTGCGAACGTTCGCGCATGTAGACTCGTAAAAAAAAAGTGTTATTCATTTTATTTTAAATCAAAATACGAATAAAAACTAACAACGTCTAGCCGTCAACCAGCGGTCGGCGGGCCGTAAGCGCGACGTCGCCTAGCTAGCTGTAACCGAGTCGACGAGGCGGAGCTTCCGATCTGCTTACGTTACGTGGTTACGTAAAGTGGACGACTGTTTGACGACAAGGAGAAAGGCGAGGCGGTGACGATCCCTTTCCGTTTTGATATGTGTGCTACGACCCTTATTTTGAACGCAGGACTGCTGGGGTCATCTATATGGCAGTAGTATTTGATTTTATACTTAGTAGTAAATTTTAATTTCCCTCTAACTTCACTCGCACTATTCTACTCGTTTTGTGAATAAATATTTAAATATCTATCAAGAGAAAATATTATCTGAAACATTCTTGATTTTGAAGGTGTTTAAATACCTACGTCGAAAATTAACATTTTTGTGTTCACTTTTCTCACTCTATAATAACTGTAGTTAAAAGTCATATTGATAAAGTCTAGCGTTTTATTAATAATAAGGTGACCATTCCCTATTAGATAAATATCTTGGCATGCATGGTGACAAAACAGACTTGATAGGGCCGTACGGGCCTAAGGTCCTTGTTAGCTATCATGTAGGGCCAATAATTAATTAATTAAACGCAAAAAGCATATATTCAGCAGTAGGACACTCACGCAATATTTTACAGTTAGAAGAGCGGAATATTACCAACCCGGCGGTTGGCGATTTTTCGCTCTTCTAACCTTCTAATATAACAACAGATAAAAAAAATTAGTTCAGGTTTAATTTATTTAAATCGATAAAAACAAACTGTTTTTATAAATCGACTCAAATTGTCATTTTCATTGAGCGAGAGAGATCACAAGACCATTCATAGACAATATTTTATCACTTGTCTTCTGTCATCAGGTGATTTGGGTTTGGGAGTAAAATAGTCCTGAAAAAGGGATAAAACGCCAAAATTTTCCTAAATCAATATGTCTGGTAAAGATAGATTAGCGATTTTCCCTTCTCGGGGGTAAGTTATGTTTATAATTATGTTGTTTAGTTCTTTTATAATGTGTTAACTTTTGCGTTTCTTTTACGCCTAGATCACGATGTAATTTGTCCTGGTTTCAGTGCTCAGATGTTGATTAAGGCACGTCTGGCTGGTGCACAGAAAGGCCATGGTCTCCTGAAGAAGAAGGCTGATGCCCTCCAAGTGAGGTTCCGTATGATTCTCAGCAAAATTATTGAGGTGAGTAATTATACATTTTCCTACTGACTGTCTATGTAATTAACTGTACAAAACAAAACTAGGTATTGATTATGTATCTATCAGATGGAATAATTTAATATTAGTTGATGAGATAACATCTTTGTAGTCACCATTTTATTTTCCATCTATAAAATTTTATTGGTCTTATTGATTAAAAAAAAATAATAAGATTTTGCTTTGTAAACACCAAAAGTGACTTAATTTGAATTGTATGCCATTTACAGACAAAAACCCTTATGGGTGAGGTGATGAAGGAGGCAGCTTTCTCTCTTGCTGAGGCTAAGTTCACTACTGGAGATTTCAACCAGGTGGTACTGCAAAATGTTACCAAGGCTCAGATCAAGATCCGCTCAAAGAAAGACAATGTTGCTGGTTTGTAACAGAATCCTTTTTGAATTTGGAAACTAGCCAGGACTGTTTTCTTTTTATTTGACCTGCATTTAAAAGAGGTTTTTTTTGCAGAGGATTCAATGTAAAAATGAAGTTTGCATTCAAAGAAGAATGAATTAAGTTTTTTTTTTAATCTGTCTCAATGGTGAACAGCTGGTTTATATTCATTGTTATAAAGTGTAGTTTGGTAATATAGAGGCCAGTTACATTTGTTTATTTACAAGCTGTATTTTAATTTATATAACACAATTGAAAGTAATTTGATGTTGGAGAGTGAAATGTAGAAATCAGTTGGTCTTTTTTAGCTAGTGAACCATGATTACAAATAGAATTGTTGCGTAAATTTCATGATACTGACAATCTTACTCTTCAGATTAATTTAATTTACATTCATTTAAACTTTGATACTTTAAAGATTGTTCCTGAAGATGTAGTTTAACATTCATAAGAGATCATTACGCAGAATACTTAGAAGAAAAAATGATTATTACATTCTGAATATTAATATTTTGTCTCTCTGTTTCTAGGTGTGACACTCCCAATCTTCGAGTCTTACACAGATGGTACAGATACATATGAGCTGGCTGGTTTGGCCCGAGGAGGGCAGCAGCTCACCAAGCTCAAGAAGAACTTCCAGAGTGCTGTCAAACTGCTGGTTGAGTTGGCTTCCCTGCAGACATCATTTGTGACCCTTGATGAAGTCATCAAGATCACCAACAGGCGTGTCAATGCTATTGAGCACGGTGAGTTGAGGGTGATTTGGTTTCTAGTGAAATTATATGGTTTGGATAGTTATTGCAGTTGTTGGAGTCAAAACATCATAGTCTCAAGCCCCTACTAAATGCTGGAATTCACACACCTATTATCTTTCTATTGTGTCTCTAACATATCACAGTAATCAACAAAATAAGAATCAAGATTAGACATCTTGGCTCCTAATTTGTTGAATACCATATCATATAGTTTTTGAAGCTATGGAGTTCTACTGACATTTCAAGCATTTTCTCTTATAAACCTGTGCAGTATCATATCATCATAGTCATAGTCTTGGTGGTGTGTTCATATTTATTTATTTGAACTTCATGTATGGTAGTGGTACAAAAGCAGACTTAATGCTACAAGGCATTCTCTACCAGTCAACCTTTGGGTTAAAAAAGACAGTGTATATGTGTGTCTGTCTGTGATATTTCAGTCAGTATCTGTTATATGATTAGCATAGCATCAGCTTTATAATTTTCCCACTGCTGGGTCTCAGGGCTCCTCTCTAGGAGAGGGAATGGGTTGTAATCCATCATGCAACCCAGTCCGGGTTGGTGGATGTCAGATGTCTTCAAATTTTTTATTCTAGAACATGCCTTTTATGAATAGGTATAGATTATGAAATAAAATAGCTATGTCTTGTCTGGCTGTAGGTAGATACATAAATAGACAACTGGATTAACCACTTGCTATAATCCTTACATAGTACCTATTTTATACCCCCTGAGTTTTTTTTTGGTTTTTCTTCTCAGGGTAGTTAGCTAAGAAACACTGGACTTGTCTAGTCTCGAAAAAAATAAAAAATGTAAAAAAGGTTTTAAACCTACTTGCAAAATAAAGTTTTTTTATCATTATTTGTCTGACAATTAATTCATATTTTGATTGATTTTGGTCAAGTTATTTTCAATTATATTTTAGTACTGCTATACATAAGTTTATTGATTTTTAATGTGTTATAATTCATATCTTACTAATAAGAAAATGTGTGGTTTTTTAAACTATACTGATAAGGCAAAAGTCTGTACTTTTGCCTTATTAGACATGCTTGTGTATCAGAATAGTTTTATCCTAGAAAAGTCACTTCTATGACAAAGGGTAAAATGTTGAAAACTTACATAATTATACCTTAAGATATAATTATAGATTATTTTTCATCTTGCTGCATGAAAAATAATCTCTCTATTTCTCCTATAGGCAGGTGGTAATTAATTTGATATTGAGTTTCATAAGACCACTCGATAGTAGTCTGCGATTCTTACGACAATACAGGCGACCGAGTATGACAATCGTGGCCGTGGTAAAATAAAAATAATACAAGAGCAAAGATGTTAACAATGTTATTGGCATTCATTTTTTTAAAACCTTTATTTTTGTATGAGTGCACAAGCACTAAAGTTCGCAGAGCCTAACTCCAGGTTCGCCATGTTAGAATGGCCGTACTGCACATGGTTACGTTACATGGACCATGTCCTGGAATAGCACATATAACTTAGGGACTCTGCAAAAGGGTCGAAGCCTACTGGCGCCCAGGGTCTCTTTTTGAAAGGAAGGATTGGCTCCAGTGCGAAGGGCAAATTAGGAACGGGGTGGGTTGTTCAGTCAGTAAGAGTCTGACACTGTTTCCCGCTCCGCCCAAGACGGGATTTGTAATAATATTTTTTTATCCCAGCAGCACATTTCCTTAGGATAATTTCCTACTGAAGAAGCAGAAGCTAGTAGTTAATATAAATTACTCCAAAATAATTTCAGTAATCATTCCTCGGCTGGAGCGTACTCTGGCGTACATCATCTCTGAGTTGGACGAGCTGGAGCGTGAGGAGTTCTATCGGCTGAAGAAGATCCAGGACAAGAAGAAGATCATCAAGGACAAGGCGGAAGCGGTGAGTTTGACTAATCAATAAAACAAAGTCGCTTCCTGCTGTCTGTCCCTATGTATGCTTAGAGCTTTAAAACTACGCGACGGATATTGATGCGGTTTTTTTTTAATAGATAGTGTGATTCAAGAGGAAGGTTTATATGCCTAATGCATGTGCAATATATTTAAAATCAGTATTTCATCTGTGCGATGCTGGGGCAGGTCGCTAGTTATTACTAAATTAAAGGTATAAATGCGTACACGTCGGCCATGTAAGCTGTAGCCGTTCGGAGCGCTTCGGTCTGCATTCGTTTTATATTATGGAGACTACGGCAGTCTAGTCTAGTCTACGTACAAATCAGGCGTGGTTCATGTCGGCATTGGTCTAATTTTGATTCTGCTTCTATTGTAAAATCTGTCGCCAAAAAAATAATAGCCGTTTCAAATTGGTAGTTTTTTAACCCTTTTTTAGGGCTTTATGTCAATGTAAATCCTTTTAACAATTTGGTGGAAGCTATTTTACAGTACGGACGCCGGATCTTGGAAAGTCTGAAGTTAAGCTTTGCGAATTTCAGCGCTTGAAAACACTCTTAAAAAAATAAGTGGTTTATACATATAAATTAATGTCCGACCGAACTTTCGGTTTCGGTTTCGGCCGAGTTTCGGCCAAAAATCAAGTTTTGGCTGCAGTTTCGTTTTCGGCCAAAATCGGCCGAAACTTTTGCCGAAACCGAAACTTATCTCGCAAGGTCACGCACGTTCGCCTAACTTCGTTTTCCGCGGCAAAGCTGTGTCGTAAGCCGTCGGCGTTTTCACTTCATTATTATATACACCGTGAAATTTTAATGGTTGTTTTCCTTCAGCGAAATGGTTGTGTCTTGGTAATACAAACGTTTGATAAAAAAATATAATATTAAAAACAAAAAATGGACCTGTAGAGTGCAAGCTAATTATGTCGTATCACAACGTGCGAGAGCTTATTTTGGTTTAAATATTTAATGAATCGGTTTCCTTTGACGGCGTGCTGCGCATGCGACTCTAGTAGTACCTACAAATTACGTCTAATGTTACTATTGTTTTCGCTTTTTTGAGTTGATGAATATTTTTAATAATTATTTATAAAAAATAAACTTTTTATTTTTTTTTATTTTTACTGTATGCTTCAAAAGTACTCCTTATGGCAAGTCATTCTGCCGCGGGAAAACAACCATTTAAATTTCACGGTGTATATATAATTAATGCAAAATAATTGTAAAAAACACCAAATTTCAGTATTTTAAGAAATTTTATACTTGACCATGTGAGTTTCGGTTTCGGTTTCGGCCGAAACTGAAGACACGGCCGAACATTCGGTTTCGGTTTCGGTTTCGGCCGAAACTGAAGACACGGCCGAACATTCGGTTTCGGTTTCGGTTTCCGCCGGAAAACCAGTTTCGGTCGGACACTAATATAAATGCAATTTGCAGTTGTTTGTTGTTAAAAGCTGTTATTGGCATTTATTTTTTTAAAACCTATATTTTTTTTACGATTTTCCAAGCTTTAAAATTCTCAGAGCTTAACTTTAGACTCGCCAAGATGTGATGGCCGTACTGTATCAATATTTTAAAAAGTGTAACATAGCTTCCGATAGTTTCCTTTTTGGTTAACGTTTCTAACACATGTTAAAGACTAACTTCATAGTATAGTATATCGGGCTTGTGTCCGCAACTCCACATTTAAAGCGCATATTTTGCGTACGGGTGGGACAAATGCGTCATTCGATCCACCCCAGTAACTTCACAGTAACAATGATCTTGCTGTATCTATTAAAAATAATGTTTATTCACACCAAGTCGCCTACAGACAGTCGGTAATTAATTTGATATTGAATTTCATACGATTGCTATCGGCTCCTACTACTAGGCGACCGAGTATGACAATCGTATGCTTGATTCAATTTAATACAAGGTCTTATCATCATGATTTATGTGTTCAAATCTGTTCCAATAACGGGACAAGGGAAAAAGAATGAGTGTCATTTGTTATGTGAACTGCTTTTTTTTGTGCCATCTATTATTGACTTTTTTATTTATGTATTGTGATCAGTAATCAGAATTGGGTAAAACCAATGTAGTCAGTTGAATAATTTAGTTTGTTTTATTTATTTGATTTAGATCCAAGATCCATGTTTTTGTTATTATGGTAGGTAGTTAAAAAGAATAATATGATAATAAATTATTAAAAAAAGAATGATATCAATAATGTCCGTCTAATTGAAAATTGGCGTGAGGGTGTAAATATCGGGCCAGGATCATCATAAACTTTAAAATATTTCTAACCCTACGTTCCGAATTGCATCAAAAGTGCGTCCAACGCGCAACGTCATAATTATTACTCAATAGCCCATTATATTTGGTCGAATTCGCGATATCCGCTTTTGACGCTATTAATTTCTTCCTCAACTGATCCACTCCATTCCTTGTCACACGGAAAAATAATTCTCATATATAATATCATAGAGAGAGAGAGAGGAGGCCTGCGTCCCAGCAGTGGGAACATTAAAAAGGCTGATGATTATAATATATGTTCGACAATTATCACACAACGCCGTCTAGTCCCAAGTTAAGCAGAGCTTGTGTTATGAGTACTAGACAACGGATAAACATACTTATATATTTCTAAATACATACACATTATAGATAAATTACACCCAGACACAGAACAAATGATCGTGCTCATCACACAAACATTTGTCTTGAGTGGGAATCGAACCCACGACCTCCGGCGTAGCAGTCAGGGTCACTAACTACTAAACCGACAGGCTAGATTGATGTAATGTGATAACTTATCAATTTAATATTGTTTTCCACAGCGCAAACAAGCGATGTTGCTAGCCGGACAAGACTTGCAAGACTCCGCAAACTTGCTGGACGAGGGCGACGAAGACTTGCTGTTCTAAGGCGTCGCCGACCACCGTAGACACTCATATATCTAGCCAGTTGTTAGTAGTGTGCAGTCAGGTCAGCCCCAACCTTGGAGCCAACATCTTACCCAACAATGTTGGAGCAATTACCTATTTGCCCAAACATTTTTTTTTAACACCATTGATTCGGTACTCTTTTCACTAAGCTGTTTCGAAACTTGGCTGCATGATGTTATAAGTAAAAATAAAAATGATATTACAGTGTTCATTACCTACGTTGTAAATACAGTATTGTTGTATCACTGTTAAATATGTACTATGTGCTGTTAAATCTACATTTCACTATTACGGTTTAAAACAGCTTTTAATCTTTTAGTTGTCTGCGTCGAATAATTGCGACAGTCGCGTTTATTCCTCCAGATTCTCCACAATAGAATACTCTGTCGCGTCATTTCTTCGGTCGCAAAAACACGACCGAATAGGACATAAAGACTTTCGTCTGAGAAATCCGACGCAAGCAATTAAAAGGTCAATTATTATTATTTTAAAGATTGGCTGTTTGCTTAGTGTTGTCGTATGTAAGCATTCCACCATTATTTCGATTTTGTTTTTATTTTTCAAAGCTTTTCTAAACGCTGTATTGTGTAGCATAAAATCAGTATAAGTACACCTATTAAGTATTTATGGTTTTGAATTGTTGTTTGGTAACATAACTATAATATTTTAAGTAAGCAATCAATCATGTAAATACAAGTTTGTGAAGCGAAATATATTATTATTATTATTGAATTTGTGAGTTTAATTTACTGTATTTAAATATATCATTGAAATCTTCCCGTTATTGTATGCGGTATAGAAGTTTTATTTAATTGCTATATAAACTAGTGCTTGACGGCGATCCCACCTGATGGTAAGCAGTGATGCAATCGTTGATGGTGAGGCGCACTAGTCTATTAAGAGCCTATTTGCTCTAGCCTTGAAGAGAAATTGAACAAGAATGGCGATCATTGATATCAAAATTGATATACCCACGCCGATTCCCTTCGACTGAGACCCGAAAATCTGTTACTACGCATTGAAGATCCTAGTTCAACTTACATACCGCGAAAAATACCAAAATGTCAAGACAGAAAACCAAAGTGTCTAGCGCCAGGCGATCCGGATGAAGTTCGGAAGTCATATGCGGCGACGTTTGGACGTGTCATAGTCCCCAGCAGAACCACTTCGACTACATTATATACAAATTACAGGATAAAATGTAGATAATGTCTATATTTTTGTAGCTTAATATCAAAATTTGTATATTGTTAGTTTCTTGGAAAATATCAATTCAAAGTGGTCATGCTACAGAGCATACTCTCCAGCAGGACCACTTTAAAATATCGCTTATTTCACGCTGATTATGCACAGGCCATAATATAAACAAATGTAAGTATATCTATTGTATATCAAGATAACATCTACAATTTTAGATAAATACTTGCCGATTTTTAGTAATATGTAAATGTTTTATCGGAAAAGCGCCTGCTATGAATTTTTTAGCAAATAACAGCCTAGTCGTAAATAACTATATATCTTGTTATTTGCTAAGAAATTCATAGCAGGCGCTTTCCGGTAGCAAAAGCGGTCCTGCTGGAGAGTATGCTCTGTAGCATGACCACTTTGAATTGATATTTTCCAAGAAACTAACAATATACAAATTTTGATATTAAGTTACAAAAATATACACATTATCTACATTTTATCCTGTAATTTGTATATAATGTAGTCAAAGTGGTTCTGCTGCGGAGTAAGACACGTTTGGACGCCGTTTATAAAGCGCGTATTAAAAACGTGCGTCAACGTTGCGTTTTGTCCTATAGAAGGTCTACCGCCTTTTTAGCCAAGGTACGATCGCTTCGTTAAAGTCGAACGTTGTTGGTCAGGCCCTCGATTCCTTTGTTCTAACGGCATCTCAACGCTCAGTCACGTGGTCAGAACAAAAGGTATTGGAGGCGTGTCCAATTCGAAGCTTTGACCGTTAACGAAATGATGGTAGACTATGAGGGCAGGTTGCATCTGAGTAGCGTGCGTGAAACGGCGAGTTTAAAAAACGTGGTGTGCTTCTGTCGTTAGTCTGGTCTAGCAAGGCCTCTATAAATTTTGATGTATACGGGCAGTAGAATGATGCGACTTTGTCATTGCAGCCAGTACCTATGGAACTTCCTAAAATATTAAATTCATTTGATACACATAGGTGTGGGGAATTACTATAGTACTTCGTGTCGAGCGTTTGCGACGAACAAAGTTTCCCTACTTGCTTTAAAGTACTAGACAAGCAGGCTTCAAATAGCAGGTACTTGCTAGCCAGATTTATCTAGCAACTGAAGGAACACAGAAGAGTTTTAGGGCGCTTGTACTTGTTCACGCTAAGAAATTTTACCGTGTCAACCGCTGATAACCAATTCATTATGAAAAAACATTTTGTCTTATCCTGGTAAGAAAATTGATCGTGGGACCCCTCAGCTACGCCGCCCGTCGACCGTCCCGCAATTTCAACTGTCGTGTCTAAGGGCAGACAATATTTTCATCTTGTGCGAACGCAGTAGGTATCACGAATTCTTTCCCAGGCCTGACGACTTTTTTCAACGTGTACCTACAGTGTACAAATTATGGCCTTTTAGAAGTGGGTGGAGTTACTTGATGATTTCCCACCTCAACCAACAAAGGACTCCAACTTCTGAGTTTTTTTTTAATTGCTTTAAACTAGTGCTTGACTGCGATCCCACCTGATAGTAAGCAGTGACGCTGTCGTTGATGGTGAGGCGCAATAGTTTATTAAGAGCCTATTCACTCTAGCCTTGAAGACACCTAAATTATAATCGGACGGAAAGACTGCAGCCGACAAACTGTTCCACTCCTTCGATGTTTGCGGTAAGAAGAAACGACGAGGCCAAAAGGTCTTAACTTAAACTTAAAAAAAAAATTATTTTCAAAAATAGAAGAAGAAATCCATTGACACAGAAAAATTATGTAATACATTGTACACTAAGCGTTACAATCGCGATTTAGGAGCTAAGAAAAATTTGTTGCCGCGTTTCTTCAACAAGCCAAATTCGACTGCGCACCGTATCATATTCCCGATGGACTTGCCAGTGTTCTTCGGGTTATCCTTTACTTTATAATGCTTCTTCAGGAAGCCGATCACTCTCCGGGAAGTCAAGCCACGTTGTGAGGGGAGATTGTGGAACGCCCAGAGGACTATAGCAGCTGGGTTTGACTTCTTTAGTCCTGTTTTGATCCTGTTGTAAGCGTGGCTGTCGTTTAACTTGTTCAGGCCTGGTTTCCTGTTCCAAGTGTGGTCCTTACTCCTGTTAATCCTCGCTCTGACGACGGTCGTCTCGCTGCCGGTCCAACATTGTGAGCACACCGAGTTTGGCGACAACGCTCTTGCATACTTCATTGTTGATTGCGATAATTAATACAAAGTAATTTCATAACTTTTCTTACTTGCTTTTTTTTTGAGTTTTTTTATAATTCTTAGGCCCGGTTGACAAAATTTGTATTTGACGTCCGTTTGACATGCAAGAAAAAGTAATTTGACAGCAGTAAACTAAGTATACAGAAGGAGTTCTTATAATTGCTTTGTTAGTAATGGCCACCATTTTTAGAGAAGATGCATAGGATTCTAACCATATTAATGTACTTATATTGTGCAATGAACGTAACAGTTGCTAAATATCAGCGGTTTCACCCACGTGAAAATCGAAAATTATCCTAAGGGAACTTCTGGAATAAAAGTACCTCTGTGCACAGCCGCAATCAAGTTGGAAACCACAGGTCAAAAATTTAATATAGAAAAAGGAGTCAAACAGGGCGACCCGCTATCTCCTAAATTGTTCACCAGTACCCTAGAAGAAATTTTCAGAAGATTGGCAGGTGATTGGAAGGAGAGAGGCATTGTCGTTGGCGAGACGAGGCTAACAAACCTGCGTTTTGCCGATGACATTGTTCTCTTTTCTTCTTCAGCCACTGAGCTCGAACACATGCTCCAAGAGTTAAGTTAGCCTTGAGGTTGGACTGAAGATGAATAAGTATATCGAAGACTAAAGTCATGACAAACGAAGCGCCAAAAACTTTAAAAGTACCATACAACGTGTCCAAGAATACCTTTACTTGGGCCAAATAATCTCTTTCCAGGCGAGGCAAGACAAAGAAATCGCAAGGCGAACTGAAAACGCCTGGAGGAGCTACTGGGCCATGAAAGACTTATTTAAAGGTGATGATTTACGACTTCTAAAGTCCTAACACTGCCTATGGCACTAAAACAAAAGCTCATGGACATGTGTATTCTCCCTGTGTTGACCTATGGCGCACAAACTTGGTCTTTAAAGAATATTCAAAAGTCGAAACTCAAGGTTTGCCAACGAGCAATGGAGCGCAGTATACTTACTTGGCGTTAAGTTAACAGATCGAGTTAGAAACACCACATTGCGCTCCAAAACAAAAATTGTGGATGTGGCACAAAAGGCTACCCAGCTGAAATGGGACTGGGCAAGACACGTCTGCCGCATGCCCGACAAATTGTGGGGCAAAGTAACACAAAGTTGGTGCCCTGAGACAGTGCGGCAGGGTCGCGGTAGACGGTAGACCACGAAGGAGATGGCGCGAAGAGCTAGACAGATTCCTTCCGAACTGGCAAGAGGAAGCGCGGGACCGCGATGGATGGAAGGAGAGGAGGGAGGCCTTTGCCCAGGAGTGGGACAGAACAGGCTAACAAAAAAAAAAATGCTATGTGTTATCCCACGACGTGGTTTAGGTACCCGTATGTCAAAATTTATCCAAGGCGTTCAAGCGTGAAATAGTAACAAGTTAACAAAACAACAAACTTTATAATACCTAGTAATGCTTCGATCATTATATATACGTAATGTGATTAGCGAATGAGAATTATAGTGCGCGGCAAATAAGTTGAACCCGTTGCTATATAAGGTGCTTTTAAAATATATGCCACCGCTTTAATGGGTGATAGTATTGTGTTTAAAGATTACAATAGTGAAGAGCTTTCGTACCCCGGAACGGTTAATCCAGTTTGAGAAAATAAAGTAGTTAAATAAATATTGACTCTATTCAAGGTGGTTCACAAATTACGCGCGATGTTTCTCTTCGTCAATGAAACAGCTGCTATCTCTTTCCAATATTGGTTCTACGAATGAAAGCTAAAATCAGCTGACTAGCTTGTCCCTACCTAATTCTCTAGGTACGCAATAATACGTAGGCAAACAAGTGTTTTAAAGTGCAATTACTTACCAGTAGTTACCAGTTACGATGATAAACTTCACATGACACTTAAAACAGTTCAGTTCAAGTTAGTGTAAACAATAGGTACTTAGATTAACCTTTCGACTTTTGTAATTACAGACACAATTAAAGAACAAAACGCCGGCGTTCGCTTAGGGCTCAAAAGTGTAATATCAAATAACGATAAATTATAGGAACTTGGCGTATTTAAAAGTTATTTACCTACACCAACGTATTTAAAAGTTATTTACACACTCCCTACCGACTTTAAAACTGTTGCACAAGTCCACCTCTGCGTTGCACATAAATGGGTTTTCACTTTGTTCAATGTGTCCGTTTTACTGTTCACTTGGCTAAATGTTTTTAATAAAAACGCGCGCGATTATAATAAAACTAAATCCCGTGGCGGGCGGGAGGCGACTGGCAAGCGGGTGGTCGGCCAGCGCGTGCGGCGAACTGGGTAGAGCGCGCGGGGGCGGGGGGGGGGCTCCGCAGTGACGACCGAGTGGCCGGCGCACAGGCGGCATTCGTTTGAACTGAATGAAAATAGTATTATGAATGGCGCCGGTGTTTTGCGGCGCGGAGCGGCAACAGCGTATCGTAACACCGGAGGATGGTTTTATGCGAAAAAAGAATTAAAATTTTACATGAATAATTTTTTGTTAAAAAAAAAAAACACAAATTATCAACATTTTATCTTTACTATTGTAATCTATAAACATAATACTATACTTCATAAAAAGCCTGGCATATATTTTAAAAGCACCTTATATATATAGTTAAACTTGTGTGTCTAGAAACGTACTAATAAACCTCATTCATCATCATCATCATCAGCCTAGCGTTAGTCCCGGTTGCTACCTTGGCTTTCACCTCGGTGCCCGGGGTCCGCTTTCCTGCCTAGTCGTCTCCACTTCGCTCGGTCTTTTGCGTCCTCTGCCTTAAGCCCATTAGCACGCATATCGTCCCTTACGACGTCGATCCATCGCCTCTTAGGCCTACCTCGTTTTCCGGGTCCCGGCGGAGGCGGCATGGCGAGGCATCTGTTACCCACGTAGTCTGCCGGTTTTCGTAAAACGTGGCCATACCAGCGTAAACGACCCTCCTGCAGTTTATCCGCTATGTCACGGACCTGAAGGCTGCCCCGGATGCGGGAGTTCTTAATGCGGTCTTTCCGCGAAACTCCAGACATCCAGCGCAGCATATTCATTTCCGTGACACGCAGGCTTTGCTTATGTCGTTCAAGTACAGGCCACGCTTCACTGCCATACAAAAGGACAGGCCTAATGATGGTCTTATAGACCTGTCCTTTGAGCCTAACCGGCATTTTCGGGTCACAGATAACACCCGCCACCTCACGCCATTTCGCCCAGGCCGCCGAGATACGCGACTCGACGTCGCAATCGACGTCCCCGGACTCGTGGAGCACCGATCCCAAGTACCTGACCTGTTCCGTGCGCTCAACTGTGTCTTCGCCAATGCGAACAGGAGCAGCGTTAGTTGTGTTACAGGCCAAGTACTCGGTCTTCGCCGCATTAATCTTCAGACCGCCGTTTTCCAGCGATTCCTTCCACGCTGCCACACGTCGAACCAAGCGCCCACTGTCCGAATCCGCCAGCGCGATGTCGTCTGCATACATGAGCAGCCATGGCGGCTGCTCATGTAAGTCCCTGATGGTGGAGGACAGCACGTCCAGCACCACGCTGAACAGAAACGGACTAAGGACAGAGCCCTGGTGAACTCCGACGGTGATGGGGAAGGGTTTCGTATCGCCAACAGCGGTCCGAACCACAGAACCGGAGTCTCGGTACATATCTCGGATGATGTCAACATAGGTCTCGGGCACTCCTTTAGATCTCAGCGCCCACCAGATCACATCACGGGGGACACAGTCGAAGGCCTTCTGCATGTCTAGGAACAAGAGGTGCAGAGGCGTATTCTTCGATCTGTATCCCTCCATGGTAACCCTTAGGGCAAAGATGGGATCCATGGCGCCATGGCCTGGTCGAAACCCATATTGACATCCCGAGACGGTGCACTCCTGTCGGATCCGAGAGTCAATCACCCGCTCGAAGAGCTTCATGGTGTGGGACATAACCTTAATCCCACGGTAGTCGCCACACTCCTGCACCGATCCCTTGCCTTTGAAGACTGGAGTGATAATACTCAGTCTCCATTGACTCGGGATCTTTCCGGTGAGGAGCATGCGGTTAAATAGGTGGGTTAAGATGCCCACACCACGAGGACCCATCGCCTTCCAGGCTTCAATGGGGACTCCATCGGCACCGACAGCTTTCCGGTTCTTCATGCGGCGAAGGGCCACATGCACTTCTTCAGGCGTAACCGGGGGCACAAGTCCCTGATTTGGAGGGAGAACCGGAGACAACACCTCTTTGTGCTGCTTGTTCAGCAGCTCGTGGAAATACGAGCGCCATCTCTCCTTCACCGCGAGGTCCTCGCATAACAGATTGCCGTCAGGGTCTCTTACACAGCGGCACTTAGAGATATCCAGTGCCGCTTTGACCCTGGAACGTGCCAACTTATAAATGAGCTTTTGCCCCTCAGACGATTCCAACTTATCATAGAGTGGCTGTAAGTGGTCTCGTCTGGCTCTGGCTACGGCCCTCTTGGCGGCACGTTTTGCGGTTCTGTATGCGTCGCGGTCTTCGGGAGATTTGGAAGCTTGCCACGTTTTGAAGAGGGCTTTCTTCTCTCTGATCTCCCTCTGGACTGTGTCATCCCACCACCCAGTCTCCTTGTCACACCTGCGGCCGCCCCTGGACAAGCCGAGCACCGACTTTGCCGCCTCAGTGATGGCAACCTGAATCCTGTCCCAGTGGCTTTGCACAGGTTCGCCATCGGTACCATCGCACTTATCGCCGATGGCCGACGCGAACGACTGGGACGTGGCTTCATTCAGTCGCCACCACCGTATACGGCGTTGTTGGCGCTCAACAACCTTGACCCTAGGCTTGACGCGCAAGTCCATGACAAGGAGACGGTGTTGTGCAGTGAGACTCTCACCGGGTATGACCTTGCAGTTGGCCACCCTACTGATATGGTGCCTCCGTGTGAGTAAGAAATCGATTTGGGTAGCGTACCTCCCGCTCTTGTAGGTAATCAGGTGTTCGGATTTCTTTTTGAAATACGTGTTCACGATGGCAAGGCCGGCAGCCGCACAGGTTTGGAGGATAGTCTCCCCTTCAGCGTTACGGCTACCGTATCCAAAGCCACCGTGAACATGCTCAAAGTCCTTGCACCTGTCACCCACATGACCGTTCAGATCACCACCCAAAACGATTCCCTGCGACAACGGGATGCCACGAAGCACCCCACCGAGTTGATCCCAGAACGCAGCCTTTTCAGCGTCGCTGCAACCGACCTGAGGCGCGTAGGCACTTATCAAGTGGGTTATAACCCCATCAATAAGCACACCTACGACCATAAGCCGATCACTGTAGCGTTTCACCTCCAGGACTGCGTCGTGAAACTCCTCGGAGAGTACAACGGCCACCCCGTTCTCCCCACCGGCTGCACCCGTATAGATCAGTTTGTAGCCATTCCCGATGAGTCGGGACCTGCGGCCTTTCCACCGAGTCTCCTGCAGGAATGCCACGGCCACCCTTCGCCTAAGCAGTACATCGGCCAACTCTCTCGCGCGTCCGGTCAGCGTGCCAATGTTCAGGCTGGCGAAGCGGAGTTTACGGGCTGGGGCTCGCGTCTTTAACCGTGCTCGCCCCATACACGGTAGCCCTCGCCCACTTGCCACAGGAGTCGGGCGAATCTCCTGCGCGCCGTTTTGCGGCGGCGCCCTATCCGTGGCAATTATCTTTTCCGACCTATCCATGATAATTTGACTTTTGTGGCCTTTACGGGAGCGACTGCCGTCTGACCTCCCAACCCTAAAAGGGAAAGCCAGCGCCAGAGCCTCGTCCGTTGTTCGGCAGGTGCCCCAACTTGCAGGGGAGGTTGACTTGGGCCCCGAAGACCGCGGTGGGGCCCCATATGCACCCCAAATAAACTCTCTAATAAACTCTCTAATAACTAATAAACCTCATTACCCGCACGAAAGAGCGGTAAGGATGATCTATGACAATTCTAAAATATAAAAAAAAACCGAATCGACTAAAAAACTGTACCTACTTACCTAATTTTATCCGCTCTTTTACCTACAACACCCTAATCCCTAACCCACGCCAAATAAAAGAAGGTAACCGAAAACATATCAAACTCCCACCGCTTTTAAGCCCCCAATACAACAGCATGACACGAACACAAATCTATGAACACGTGTCGAATACGAGTTTGTATATAACATGCAAATGGCCTAAGTTAGATTACCGCAAGTAAACAGGGATATGCATGTGCTATTGGCGAATGGAATGATCATTGGTGGTAGATATCTCATGTTCTTTTTTGTTTTTTGATATAAACTAAGTAATGCATTAATGAGAGCAGTGGTGGCCGAGAGTGGTAACGGCCACGTAAGTCGTGGGTTCAAACCTAACCAGGTGCATTACTTTGTGTAATTTATTTCATCACCACTGCTCTGAAAAGGGTGAAGGAAGACATCGTGAAGAAACCGGAATGTCCATCAGTGGGAACATTAAAAAGCTGATGATAATGAAACTAATGCTTGACTGCGATCCTGCCTGATGGTAAGCACAAAGCAGTGATATAATCGTTGATGTTGAGGGTGAGGCGCACTAGTTTACTAAAAGCCTCTCTCTAGCATCGAAGATACCCAAGTTATAATCGGATGGGAAGACCGCAAAAGGCAAACAAGGTCCAGTCTTATGAACGACGAAGCGAAACGCTTAGTCCAGACCGTAGAATGTTATAAGGAATGGAGAAGCTTTTGTCGAGGAATGCGGTGACGGCCAAAAAGGTCTTTTTTTTCACGAAATTACGTACCGTGGCGTAGCTGGGTGACCAACAGTCTAAGGCCAAAAAAAGGAGACAACAGCATGCTGCACAAAAATAACATGAACAATTGGTTAATATTAGTGCGTGCTTTTTTAATTTACCTACTCGATCGCTAAGTATCTAAATGACAATTTGTACTGAATAGTACTGAAACTGTAAAAGCGCCATCTGATGACGACAGCGAACAAATTCGTTTTTTCTATACGATTACCTACACGTAAGGGACGTTTAACGCAATTGACTGCGATAAAAACTTGCATTAGGACCATCTTTAGAATTAAAACTGAGACGCAAAATCAGACTTGTATATGGAAACAATTGCCAAAGACGGAGTAGAATTTAAGGATAATAAACACGACAATGTTTACTGATAACTGGAAATACGATTACAAACTAAAACAGCAAGTCGGATGTTAGCTTAAGCGGGAAAACAATGCGATGAAGAATAATGGCTGTAGGACAAGACACTAAACAACTCCACAAAATTGATTCAAATGTTTGTTGTAAAAGAAAACCCTTGCAATAAAAATGACTATCACACAGACAAAGCTCAGCGAGTAATTAACGATTAGTTAAGCATCTAAATTATCTAATTCCCTGCGGAGAGCGGTCCTTGCTTAGTTGGCCGACGAGTTTGACCGACTAGTCGGTCGACTAGTAGGCCGATTAGTCGCAGCGCTGTAGTCGACCCACGAAAGGCACATATCCGGTAACCGGGGGGTGAATTATTGCAACTTCATTTACTATGACGCTCTGGCGTATTTTGTGAGATGAATGTAGAACAGCTTTTGTGCTGTATGTGTACAGTTAAGTGTATAGTGACGTCATTATGGTGTGTTTTAATAGACATCTGCTGTCTTACGTCATTGGATTGAAAGCTATTAGGGTAAATAATGTGTAGGTAATTATTACCTATGATGTTAATGCAAATACCGTGAGTTTTGATTTATCTAGATATGAATGTGGATGTGGTGGAAGACCTATGACGTATGATAGAAGCACTATGTGAACTCATAATTAGTTTTTGAGAAATTATATCTTACTAGCTTTTGTCAGCGGCTTCGCCCGCGTACATAAAATATATAGCCTATGTCATTCAGGAGTAAAGCTGCTTTCTATTGTTAATTTTTTTCCAATCGGACCAGCAGTTACAGAGATTACCTCCTACTAACAAAAAACACACTACCACACATACAACTTACATACATTACATCCAGCGTTTGGTACTATAATCTTAAACTGATTATTGATTACATATTGAAAATACATACGCCTATTTAAAGTATTTTTGCTCATTATGTGTACAATTTTATTAAAAATTATATTAACAATTATAAAAATGCTTCCCCAGAAAAAAAAAACGCTTTTTGCCTTACGAGGTGTCGATACACCTACCGACTGAAATCAGTAGATCTATATGTAGCAATAAAACTTCAGTAACCGCGAATAAATCAGGAAAGAAGAAGAGAATGATGATAGTCGTGTTTATTAAATAAGGCTGGTAGATAAAACTACGAAGTAGGTACGGTAAAGTTGCAATATGTGGAGGACGCTTTGTGCAAGTTCCTTTGTTTCGTAAGATCTTTGTCCGCATTCTGCACGCATGCATAGTGGAGCTTCTACTTGCACACATCCAATTAAAAGAGGTTTTTTACCCGATGGCCAAGGAGGATATATTTTTCCATATTAGACCAATTAAGGGATTTTTTTTACTCGACGGCTATGAAGAATAATTTGCAACATAGAATAGAATTATTTTAGCCATTTTAGCCTAGAATCTAGAATAAAATTTACGACAGTGATATTTCATAATTTTACAAGGGTTTTGCAAGAGTCTAGCACATATGTATGGGATCGCCTGCATAAAAAAGATTAGAAACCACTGGTCTGAATGTTCTGTTCCATATTTGAATATACATTTGTATGTTGATTTATTTTATTTGTATGTTATATTAATTAAAACGTTTTGTACACTTCTGGACTGGACTTGATTTTTCTTTTTAGATTTTAATTATTTTTGATAGTCGGTTTTTTTTAACTTTCAAATTTTTTTCTAACTGTTGAAAGTCAATAATAATATGTTCTCTAGCTCCACCTTAAAACTGGAGAAGACATTTGACGATTTTCCATCTCAAATGTAAAAACAAAGTTACCTTCATGCAAAAAAATAAAAATAAAAAAAAAATACAATCGAATTGAGAACCTCCTTCTCCTTTTTTTGAAGTCGGTTAAAAAACCTAAGTACCTACTTAGATTTATTGTAGGCCTTCAAAGTATCCGTAAAATATTTAATTTCAGATGGAGTAAGAGATTTCCTTTCTACCTATCACCGAATTAAATTGGTTCTCTTAGGGCACCTACGCATTATGCGGTTAGCCGGAATGCGGTCAACCGTCCGGCTAACCGTAGGAAGCGGTTGCGCTTGCGGTTAGCCGGGTGGCGGATAGCCGCAACTCCAACCGGGAAGTGCGTTTAGAAACCGTAGTGGTTTGCGGTTGGATCGGCTTTTGAACGTAAGTTTTTATCGGAATATTCTGCGGATTTAGTATTCCAGATTGCTGGCCTATTTTGTATCACGATTATAAATTTTTCGGTATCGAAATCCATAGTAATAAAGTATCAGTTAAATGCGCGAATGTTGGTGAACACGTTTACCGTCAATGGCGGGCAACCGCAAACTAGCATATCCGCGTAGTGTGTATGGCGACCGTCCGGCTGGCCGCCGGTCGGGCCGCAGCGCTCAGAACGACCGGAGCGGTCGGGCGGCAGCCGCGTCGTAGTGCGAATGAAAACTACATCCTCGTACAAATTTTTAATTGCGGTCAACCGCATTCCGGCTAACCGCATAATGCGTAGGTGCCCTTAGATATTTTGTGAAATAACTGAACAGGTAGAATGACTCGGAAGGCATTTACGCAATGCCTCCGAATTGGAATTGATCAAACGGCTTTGTTTCCAAGCGTGATAGAGAAGTGACAGTAATTCAAATGATCGAATTTTTGTCGTAGAAAGGTTAGTATTAACCTGTGCAAAGCATGCTTCACTGGTAAGTTCTAATGTTAACAGATATGAGGTAGGTTAGGTAAGTATAATCAAGAGTAGGAATGCAGTTAAACTGTTGTGCCCCAAGCGAACGTTCGCACCTATTTTAGTTAGTTTTAGTTCAACCTATTGTTCTTTAATTGTGTCTGTAATTACGGTAGTCGAAAGGAATACAACCCCGCGTCTATCTATCTATTTTTAGTCATAAGACGGGAAAGTTAAATACGAAAGCTTGCGAATGTACATACAGTGTGTCTAAGTTCGTTACTTTTTCACGTTCGAACGGCTGTACGGATTTGGGTGAAACTTAACACACGAGTAAAGCATGTCCTGAATTAGCATAAACATACTTTTTATCGTAGGACTATGTGCCACTGGGATAATTTTTTACTATTAAGTGGGTGAAGCCGCTGGTAGCAGCAATAGTCGTCAACAAACAGCTACTTAAGTAGAGCGACAGGAATGTCAGGCATTTGCTGACTACCACCCCACTTGTGTTTTTTCAGGTGGTCTTTGCATTGCAGGGCCAGAGTAACTCTTTCGACAGCACCCTTCCCCCAAATTGTCTTACGTAATAGTTGAATGACCCCTCGGTGAAATTAAATTATGCAACATTTCCTGTTACATAAGTATTAGGAAAGAGATTTACGCTGAAAGTAAACAAACAGCAGAGTTTCAGCAAGATCGATACAATCCTCAGTAACCATTGACTATGTTTTAAACAAAAAAAAAACTCAAAGTGATTTGTCTTTAAATATACTTGCATCGATGTATGTGTGTTACATAGACGACTTCAAATATTTACTTATTTAAATTATTAGCGATTTAACTACCTTTTTAAAAAATATGTTTCTACTAATTTATTTTTACAAAAAAATTAGACTAATATTAGAGACTAGTGTCAGTTTTTTCTGATTACCTTTACAATCGATAGTCGCGAACTCACATCCAATAGTTTAACAGCCTTTCATTGGGCTGTTAAACTATTGGATGTGAGTTCATTCAGAAGAGTTTCGTATGTACGAGTAATAGTGTCCAATCCACGGACTGGCCTCAGAAAGCGTTGCTTAACCTTAAGGATAAACCATCCAGCTGTTGTAATCCACGCACGATCCTCTCCACGAGATTTATGGTGAAACTGAATTATTAAACAAGGGAAAAGATTGATGGAATATTTAGTAACCATTGGTAACATAAGCATAATCAGTTTCATAATGATCCCACGGCTGGGACTCAAGCCTTTTCTTCAGGGTAGGGAAATGTGTTATAATCCACAACGCGGGCTCAGTGCTGATTGGTGGATATCACATATCTTCGAATGTTTGGTTCTAGGACATGCTCATTTCCTCACAAATGTTTTCCTTCACCACTTAGAGAGATTTTCGGTAAACTATATTTATTGGAAAAGTATATTATATACTTAAATTAGACTATTATTATTAGACTTAAATTACTAAATTTAAGTCTCATTTGTACAAACTTTTTTGAGTAAATAAATATTATTATTATTATTATATTAAACCTTTGTACAAAAAGAGGAAGGACCTGGCTCCTGAGCTAGATGGGAATGCTTGATGACAACATTTACTTTTAGCCTATAGAATCAGTGTCTTCTCCCAAATATTTGGTGAATACAACTAATATTTAAAAAAGAATCTATTATTATTATTATTATTATTACTAGCCTGTGCTGTCCCACTGCTGGGCAAAGGCCTCCCTCCATTCCTTCCATTTATCTCGGTCACTCGCCATATCGTTCCAATTCCCAAGGAAGACATCCAGGTCGTCCCGCCATCTCCTTCGTGGTCTGCCGCGGCCTCGCGTCGCTGTGTCCGGGCACCAATCCTAAAAAAAAATCTAACCAATAAATATAGGTACAGACAGCTGAATCAATTGGATACCCCTACATTAAAATATCTTAGAAAAAGAGGTAACCAACCAGCTGAAGTCGTTGGCCGTACTAAAGGTAAGCGAATTATAAGAATCCGGTAAAGCAGCTCCGAGATGAAAAGTTTAATATTTGCAGAATAAAGTAGATGGGTATATATTTGCATTGCCGGAGTAGGGTACAAGTTCAAGATTGTATGTCATATACTTGTAAGTATAAATTTAAATAGCAGGAAAGTTTGTTTAGGGGAAAAAATGGGAATGGAGTTGCTTAAGAGCATCAATTGTGTTCAAATATCGCTTTTGATTTTTTTGGCATTTTCATCTAGCCCTTATCTTAATTGATCATCTCTTTAATTGTTATTTCTTCGGCTGTGTTAGCCTCGCCCACGGCCTCGAAATAAGAGCCACGCGCAAAACAGGTTCTGAAGACCCTTTAAGAGTGGTGATTAGTTTCTAATTGTTGCTAAGAAAAACAAAAAGTTTTTATAAATGACTGTGGGTATATCGCGAAATATTTTTCGAATTTATGAAAGAAAAAGGCTACCCTGAGGAGTCTTCGCCCGCGTCTAAATTAATCTACGATATGCCTCTAAGGTACATTATATTTGGCATAGATATTTGGCTAATCTTTCCATGCTCTAATTATATGTATCGCTACCGTTTTGCTTGACTTAAAGGTTCAAGTGACCAGATTATTAAAATCCAAAAAAAGAAGTTTAATTTTTTTTTAGTATTCGGAAAATTCGAACGATGACGGTTCTTTTCAAAATTCGAAAGATGACACTTCTTTTTCAAATTCGAACACCTCTAATCCGGAGTTTAGATTTAAACGTATCAGAAAATCAGGTAATACCAACCTTTCCTGTCTCATTTTCCCTTATCCGTTTTCATAAAATAATATTAACTGAATCCAAATGTAATTTTACGTTACCCATGTATGAAATAAAAGCTCTGAAAAATTAAAACTTCAAAAATATTCAGTAGGTATACGAATCCAGAAAATTGTTTCTTTTTTATGCAGCGTGCAACTCCGATACCAAACGAAATAACAAGTCGAAAACAGAGCAATTCCTCGAAATTCAGTGTGCTTTAAATTTCAATCAGCGCTGCATTTGAACAAATTTTTTGGGTCCCATAGTTTCATTCGTTCATTCGAACCTGTCAGTTTTAACGAACGATAAGAAGAATTGGGTTTTCGTACTCTTCTTGCTTCATTTACGCGATTTTTAGAATTTCGACTTAGAATTTTAAGCTTAGGTACTATTAATAGAAATGTGATTAGTTCTCAACAAAAATTGTACATATGATTGTACTAATAATGGTCATCTAGAGGTATTAACGTGGATTAGTTCTTTTTAGTATCTATTTATCCAATTGGTTATAGGTACTCTCTTGTTGTATAAAAATCTGCCAAACTCTAATACCCGTATTTACAAAAAAGTAATTATTACTTGTTTCTAAGTAATTGAATCTTTACCTTATTGACCTTAATCATTACTTAGCTTAGGTAAGGTCCAAGGTTAATCTTTATCATCATCATTTCATCACCATCATTTCAGCCGAAAGACGTCCACTGCTGGACACGGGCCTCCCCCAAGCGCCACCAAAATAATCTTTATCAAAAATTTTAATTTTTCTACTTAATTACTTTTTTGTTTATAAATACGGGTGTAAATGTTTAATTCAGGAACGGGTCTTTAATCAATTAGATTTTATTCATCGCTCATCGGAAACCACAGCAAACAAAGAGATGAGTTATCGTAACCAGTCACAATTTTCACAGCACTCCAATATACATAAAACGATCATTGCGGTTTCCCTAAAATAAGCCCCTTCTCAATGTCCATTGCTCTATTTGTTTGACAGAGTTTATTCATTGCTCTGAGAAATCTTTCAATGGACAGCGAACTGTATAATTAATATCGGGATTAAAGACATAAGGTAGATAGTAACTAAGAAGGTGTTATAAGTTAAAAAATGAATAATTAAGTCAAAGGAATTTTCGCTCAAAATGTAATGCCAGCCAGCAATGCTGGCAGCTGATGCTAGATTCATATGAAAACTTACTATTCCGTAGAAGGTTTCCGCACTAAAAGGGTTTCCATATTACACGAATGGCGTAAAATTGGTAGTAAACAGTTGGAACCACGAGTAATGGTAAGGTCATAGCGAAAATTTCTCGTGAACGAAGATGTTTCGTGGTGGAGGCATATTTTCCAGTAGGGAGAGTGAGGAGAGGGGTTGTACCGAGGCGGTGCGGGGCAGGGGTGACGAGGGGGTGTTTGGAGTGTTGTTCCCTGTAAACGTCAAGAGCGATCACCGTCGGAATGAAACTGAAGATAGATTTGAGGTAAAGCCGGTGTAAAAACCAGAAATAATCGGTAATGACCAGTTTTTGTCGCCTCGCTTCTGACTTACATAATCTTTTTACGAGAACAAAAATGTGTAATTTTTGGTCTTACCTAAATACTTAGTAGGTATTTCAGGAGAGTACTGGTTTTTCCGAACCAAACTATAACTATTTATAATGCTCCTGGAACTACATACATAATGGTTTAAAAGATTACGTAAGCAGTTTCAAGAAACATTGACCCGTTTCAGTAAGCGAAATTGTGGTTTCTATACAGTTACCTAAGTCTTAAATCTACAAATATTCGGGACCGATTTTCGTAACTTTGTGCACCATAACGTCTCATTTTTATGTGACTGCACAATAATATGTACCTAAGTCAAAGTAATGGACGATTTATTTTATTTCAAAGTGTTTATATTCATACAGTTTTTACTTCGTCTTTCATGATTCGTATTAAAGATCTGATTGAAAAATAAAGACTATTGAAAGATCCCACAGATTTTGATTTAACGCTAGGGTAGCATCGAGTAGATTAGTTATAAAGTTACGTAAGTTCTTCATAAGATGCTTTTTTTATATTTAATTCGGTAAGATCGTTCCTGGATATTGCAAAACAATTAAACTATACAAATTAATAATAAACAAATTTTCTTACACCCGTCATTTGATATAAAAGACCAACTAGTTTTCCGATTACTTGACACAGATAAGTAATAATTCCATACTTGATACTCAAATTCCTTATTCGAATTTCATTTGGAAACACAGTTTTTTTTTTAAATATGGCGACTTTAAAATGAATATCCGTCGTAATTTAAAAAGTTGGGAGCTATAATCCCGTGATTCCTGATCAAAAATTAATCGGATGCGGTTGTGCGGGGCCATGTAACCGCGTTGTTTTCACTAAAATTTTGTCTAAATTGAGGGAAACAGACTCTTGTGCATCACAATATTTTACAATTGAATGTCTAATTTCGACCACGAATTACAAGAAAAGCTTGATTTTACTTTGCCTCCTTCAGGAAAAGAAACTAAAATTGTTTGGAGGTCAACATTGTCTTCGGAAAAGTAAACGTGAAAGAAAAAAATATATTGGTAAATATATTTGATAAGTAATAAATTTTGACCTTAAAGAAACTGACATGAAGTACATTAATTATCGTCAGGTAATTGTCAGGTAATTATTGCAGATAACAACGTGTTAAATCCTACTTTTATTATACCAACATTTTATAGATATAAAATGAAAACAATTAAAATTAATGAAATGATATTGAAAGGTTTCACTTTTAAAGTCATCAACATCAAAATTTGAAATTCTTAAATTTTTGAATCCAGGAATCGAAGGTTAGTTTGAAAGTCTGTTTAATTTACTTACTCAAAAATATTTTGAGTTAAGCTAAAAAAAAATTATCTTGGCCAATATACGAAAAGCGCACCCCTCATGTGTGATCATTCCACGTAAATGCCTGGAGTTTTACCATAAACTACTTTACATAAACTATATCAATCAATTTTAAACTAATTAGCCAAATAGCATAATCTAAATACGCTTTGTATCCCGAAAAGCTTTTTTCATCGAACAAAAAAAGAATAACAAAAGTCTTGCCGCATTCCCTCTGTTTATAAATGTGCGTTCATCTTTCAAATACCAATTATACTGAGTTCGTTGCGGTTATAATAAGAGAGTGTAGGTATGTGTAATGTAAATGTCTTCCTAAATTAAGTTAATTTTAATGTAAACAAAGACAGTTGCGTTTGAAAATTCTTGTCTAAAGAAATTGGTGAGAATTCGCTGCCGGTATTGTTTAAATATGCTAACTTTTTTTTTGGTGGGAAAAATCATCGAATGACGAATCCTGCCGGAGCAAGAGACAGTGTCAGACTTTTACTGACTAAACGACCCACCGTTCCTTCCTGCCTTAGTTCCGGGGCCTCGGTGATGCCCACTTACAATATTATTTGTAGGAATAAGGCCTTGCATGGGCGTCATGGAGTATAATAATCCGTAATTACACGACAAAAAATCAATATGGGTTTGTATTTCGAACCAATAAAAAACGTCGTTTCAAAAGTAATTTGTTTATTTATTAACACTTCACGACACAAACATGTGTATTCCGCTAGCTTCTGTTCTAGCAGATCCTGTATCACAAGAGTCAGATAATGTTATCGGATCGCAAAGCCAAGTTTTGGAATGCTGTGTGTTAAAATTCCGCATAAAACAGACAGTTACTTACTCTGCCGAGTTTATCTTGAGTTTGACCGGATTTTTTATCCGTATGAAAAAGAATAGGAGCCTAACTGGAAATAATTCACCGATTATCCGGCTGAAATAAATAAGTTAGCGTTCACATGACGAGGGTTCAGTAAAACTCTGTTTTTTGTCTGGCACCGCCCTTACATGGGTGTTGCCAGCTTGTGTATGACTGTGTATGGAACAATATATTTACTGTTATATTCATTTGACGTAAATTTATTGTCAGGAAAGAACCGATGACCTGAAAAAGCTTAGCATAAACGGTAGAATTATTGCCTATTTTGGGAGCTATAATCCAGTTTGTGATGGATTAAATAAAATAAACTAAGATCGGCCATAAACAAAGTTGTCTGTTTCTGACAGCGTATCAGTCAAGCTGAGTCGGTTTTTCTGTTAGGAAACGTAGTCCGGGATCGTATTGTTCGAGGTGTTCAATAAATATAGCGATAGGGGTCGCTCCCTTCACAATGAGGCCCAATACTGTCCCTTAGTAAAGACTATAGATGTATAGCTATGACTATTACATCTTTGTCAGTCGTTTCGCTCGGGTTTGGCGGTAATTTAACATTCCTTTAAATGTTGAACAAAAGAAAAACAACTTTTCTTTCGTGGATTCGCGGCCGTCTAGACAACAGCTCATTTTTTGAATTGCTCGACTAAAAGCGGGTACTTAGGAACTAAAATTACCGGGGTTTTGGAGGCGGAAATTAAACTTGTAACTCAAACATTTAGGATTGGTGCATTAGTCGATTTGGGCCCCAACAGTTTAATGAGTTTATCATCAATTCGAAAAAGAGAAGTAGAATCCTTAGGTGCTTGTGTTCGAAAGCGTTACCGCGTTGAGTGGAACACCAAAGCAAATGAAATATATATAAATACACCAGTGGGTTGGCTTTAGTCAGTAAATATCTGACACTTTCTCGCTCCTCTCAGACTGGTAAAACGCTTATTACAACAGTTTCTAACTGCAATTACACCTTTCGATTTCTTTAATTTATTCCTAAAAATCGAATAGTGTAACAAGCCTTTAAAAGTCCTTGGAAACGGGCTAGTTTTGTGGCAAGTTGCTGACTATATCGCTCAACACAAAGCAACAACTGCAGCAATTTAGCAGTGTAGCCCGGCCATATAGCCAAGATATTTTAAACGAACAAAGGAACAAAATTCGTCAGTAATTCAATTGTAGAATCTTGCTGGACTATATTCGGAAATATATTGCATATATTGATCAATATTGCTCAATAAAAATTTCCAACAAAATGCAATTTTTATAGTCTGTTTACAGGGGTCTTAAGAGCTTAATTAGAGACATAATAGAAAGACAAAAGGTATGCGAACGCTGGCGTTTGAGTCAATAAACTCTTGAGCCTGAGAAGAGCTTATTGAAGAGTTTATTGATTTTTCAACTCGAAAAAATGTGTCACCTAGAATGTATTTGTTTATAGACAACTAATTAAGCTATAATGAAAATTATCGCACGAATTGTCAAATTTTTGTATGCTATATTTTATATATCTATACAGCAGCGAATCGCATAACTGGTTTTGCGGTTAATTGGCGACTGTTTCCCTAAATCAAGGGATTATTTATCATAATAGAATGCTTAAATCGTGCAATGAAGTCCAAATCACATATGGGGATATAATTCTATTGAAGAGATATGTAGCCCTCAATAATTGGGGTGCGGAGATCGGATCGCAATGGCCACGTGTTAAATATAGCTATGTAATGTTAAGTCCACATCTGTTTGTCGGAACGGATATGCTGATGATATGCGTCTAAAAACGTAGAACTAACTGATGAGTGACAAACTCTTGATTATAACTTTTTTATTTTTGAGGGAAATCCTGCAAAAGGCATCTGGGCTTTTAGGAAAAGACCAGGGAGTGTTCGATTCTTACGTTACTAAAACCACCACGGTAATCACCATCAGCATATGGAAGAAGGCTATATGTCCACTAAGTCTCTGATTACGACTTATTGCATTTTAACTATTGTTTGCAGAAATTGGGACTCTGGTCCTGATTCCCTTCTCCCAGTGCTGTGCTATTGTTCGAAAGAGTTATCGTAGCCCCCATTTTTACCTAGGAAGTCGTCCAATGTTTTCAACGTATAGATGGGACATGAGTGATTGTCAGATTTTCACCGACTAAAACCCAGATATGAACTTCTAATATGTTAAACACCTAAGCAGATAATCAACCTACTTTTAATGAAACACATATAATTGCACATCAATATTACTCGTCACTTAAAAAGCGTTTCGTTTGACGATCGATACCAATAGGTTGCCATTCCAACTTGGTCAGTGCCTTCTTCCACCCAATTGGCCATTTTAACCCACAATTTTTCAACCATTTCCGACTATTGGATATAAACTCATAACTCACTCAGCTGTCGTCTGTGAAGTTTCCCCTATTTACGAGAAATATTGAATTATTGTTTTAATAAAATAGTGTCGTAAATAGGTCCCCGCTTAGCCAACTAATATTTGCAAGAGACTGATGTTTTTAAAGCAGTTTTGATAACATTGTTTTTCAGGTAAACAATAATTGTACCCACATTGGAAAAAACAATGTCAGAAAGCATTAATTTAGAGTCAACTTATTTTTAAGAGCATCCAACTCGAGAAATATTTTCATTATTTTTCAAACAGCCGCTTTTATGTAATTATTGTATTTATGTTATTAGGTTAACCTAGCTTTGAGTAAAGACCTGTGAAAATCTGCTATTTTGTATGAACTTTGTCCCTTCGTAGTTTAGGGATTCATAAATAAAAAAAAGTCGACAAAACATATATACAGTATTGAAACATTGCACATTTAATCAAGATGAAAAAGCGTTAAATGACATTGAAAAATATCATTTGTATTTCTTGGAACAAATTTTCAAATTCATACATAGATAGGTACTGAAATTGGGCCTGCATAACTGGTCGACAGAGGCACCGTAGCCTTGAAAAGCAAAGAGTAACCGAGGGAATACGGGTCGGTTTTATTCACCAAAATCTGACACTCCTTGTTGCTCCAAACAGAGCAGATGGAATTATTTGATTTTCCACGCTAAAAAGCATACTGTAGGTAAGGAACCTGGATATATTAGATATTCTATTTTTTTTTTAATTCTAGATAGGCTCGCGTTTGACTACAATCTGTCAGGTGAGATTGTAGGTAAGCGATGATGTGGTCAAAAATGGAGCACGCTTGCCTAGAAGTAAACAATTCACTCTTTACTTAAAGACCCCTAGGTTGTAGCTTACGGGAAACACAGACTCCGGCAGGGAATTGTAGTGACATCATCATTATAATTATTATTTTTATGGCCGACTGTTGATTTTATATTATTATTGTATGTTTTCAAATCGCGTGGCGAACTCTAATACCACGATGCAGGACTTTGAGTTTTAGTTCGTATGTGGCGTCACAGATGTCGCTACAATGTCGATGTCACTAACTTTAGGTTTAATAATTACTCGGCCAATAACTTAAAAAAAAATGGCTGTCACTGTTATTGGTGCAGCCAGCCCGCGTAGAAAATTTGTTATGATAAGCGAAATTAAACTGAACTAAAGTGGCGATTAACCTTGAATGCGCAGTTACAGCTTAGCAACGGTTTCAATTTATTTAGGTACTGCGCGTTGAAGGTCGAACGCCATTTTAGTTCAACTTATATGCCGCGTACTACACGGCTGTAGTATAAAAAATAAACTAAGTAAGTACTTAAGTTTGGTTTTTAACTCGAATGAATTTATGCGTAGTATGAAATTAATTCCATTACCTAAGAAAACGACTGCTGAGCGAGTCGATGACCTGTAAGTAGTTAGTACCTACGCAATGACTGACAACTTAAAAAAAGTACTTTATTTTACCCTCCACGGGTATAAAACGATCAAAATTTAGCCATGTATCTATCTATATCGTACATCTATGTGCAAGCCCCTCAGTAATTCAGTATGCTGCACACGCTAGCTGGCCTCCAATACGATCTAAGCCATTTTATTTGAATGATTAAAACACTGAAATGCAAAACTTTTCCGTTTTCAACGAGTTTATAGAATTACTGCAGTTTGCCGCAGAATCTCGGAATTTTATAATTCATGTGATTTGCGCTAATTTTACCTCAGAGAGTTAACTCTGATATTATCGGCTTTATTATGATAGTAATTTTAGCAAGGAGAACAAAATTTTGAATTTAAGGTACAAAGTTTTGATAAACGTTGACTTAGCTTTTGATATTGTAAGCACAATCTTTGAAATTTTGGGCTGTTCTCTGCTATAGAAAACTATATCTGCTGTATAAACCTTCCATCCTTCCGTTTAAACCTTCGTAATGATTCACTCTGCTGGTTAAAACCGCATGAAAATTCGTTCAGTATTTTTTTAAGTTTTCGGAACACAGGTGGGCTCCGAAAACTCAAAAATAAAAAAAAAAACAGGTGGGTTTTATTCAGTAAAAGTCTGATATTCTCTCTTTTTCCGCCTAGAATAGGAGAAGATATTTGATAAATTCCACTTTATTTCTGTCAGCGAATCAGCATTGCCATCCAGCATGGCAATGCTGCCATAATACTTGCAAATCTTTTCAGATTTTAAGGTAAAAAACATGCCTTATCCACTGAAAAAAAAAATTTAGTTAAAAGTTGTGTGAAAAAGTTTTCATTTTATTCATTTAAAACTAATTGTTTTAAATTTAGGTAACCAATCTAGATCTACGCGATTTAAACTGCTTAATACATAATGTTATGTGATACATTTTCTTGTAGGTTTGTACTTTGTACATATATACAAGTATACCTATCTCATAACCCAGACAGGGGCTTTAGGTACTTTATGTAATTTATCACTACAGCTCACAAAACGGTGAAGGAAAACATCGTGTGGAAACCGTTATGTCCTAGAACAAAAAAAAAAAATCGTTTTGAGACATCTGGTCACATCAGGTACCAACGCGCACTGGGTCCGCGTGGAGGATTACGGTCGTCTCTCCTAGAGAGACGGCTTGAGTCACAGTAGTAGGAGCACTGATTATGGTATTACTAGCTTTTGCTCGCGGCTTCGCCCGCGTGGTATTGGGGTTGGGGTTTCCGGGATAAAAAGTAGCCTATGTCCTATTCCGGAGTGTATCCTATGCCTGTGCCAAATTACATCCAGATCCGTCCAGCCGTTTTGGCGTGATTGAGAAAGAAACATCCAAACATCGTAACTTTCGCATTTATAATATTAGTAAGATTAGATCCATGTATAAAGAGATGGTTTTGTTTGTAGAGAGCAGATTCGATTAAGAAAATCTTACGCTGATAGAAAGCAAATTATCGCTGAGTATCAGTAGGAGTAGGTACTTTATTATCTTCTCGAGAAATCCACGATCCCCGTGGAATGGTCCAAGGAAAGCGAAATCGCGAGAAAACCTAGTAAGATGGGTCTATAGCTGAGTATAGTCTACCAACCTTATCCCCAATAGTCCAAACAAGAGAAAGGGAACACAAAAATAATGTATATATCTATCAGCAAACCTTAAGTCCTTTCACAAAAACCACAACGATTCTCTTTACCTTAAATAGGAGCATTCAAAGAAAATTCACAAAGATTACAAGATAATTTAGCGAAAATCTTCTCCGGTGTCATAAAAAAGCAACACGTTTGCGTCCAATAACAATACATTTTGTACCGTGTTCGCGGGTGATGTTCAACACACGTCGCTTGAGAAAATGAAGCTTCGACAAAATGGCCGACTGGTTGCCCAACAAGATGGCCGACTGGCCGCACCGCAGCACGGCTTCGTGGAAATATCTTGTAAGGGTTTAGGTTAACTAATTTGTTTGATTATGTGAGTTGCTGTTTCATTTCGGATTTCTAATGCTGTGTGAGGTACCTATCTCGGAGAAGTGGAATCAATTTGCTTAATGCTTAATCTTTTACAACTTTTTTTAAGGAGATCTTGAGAAATAATCTTGTAATAATTAATAGCACTATTTGTACCTTTCAGTATATATTCTTGTTATCTTTATTTAAGTACTTACCTACTTGTCAACAATGAAAATTTATCTTATTTTTATCTTCCTAGATAAGTTGGTAAGTACCTAAGTACCTACAGAAAGAACTTAGTTCTAGATATGTAATTAAAATGTAAGTGAAAAAGGCATTAAAAAATACTTAATATTTAATATTTTACTATTTAAAAATAAATATACACGTAAACATGTACCAGAAAATAAAACAACAGGTACTAGAATATTATTTAAAGTTTCCGATATATGCTACTAGATGGCGCTAGGTGTTAAACGACAACTCCGTAAACGATGATCGCCTCTTTTCATACTAATAGAAAACTGCGTAGGTTTGTTCACTTTGTTTTCAGTTCTTTTTAGCCTTTAGTATTAATGGTATTGCTAATAAATTGAAGAGCTAAGTTGAATAGGTACAAAGGTTTAAAAAACTCCTTTAGGTGGGTGTTTCCCATAGCTACGTCAAACAATATCGATGAACTTTGACGCCGGTATTATCCATGTTTCGCCACTTTTTATAGTCCCAATGTGTATGGATCGGATGTATTTTTCATCGGTACGGGTAGCAAATTACTCTCTAGGGTTCCCACACTTCTCCAAAATAAAATGTTTGATCACACGAGTCCGGTGGAAAAAGTGGAAAAGTTTTGTTTGTAGGTTATGTAATTTGGTTGTAGGTTTTGTTTTAACAAAGAGCTTATTATTTTGGGTTGGTTGATATTAATATACTTACTTAAAGTTTATTTATTTACAAAAATAGATAAACGAGAAGAAAAAGGAAACAGGAAATAGGTACAAAAGTGAGGCTTGAGAGCAGCGAAGGGAGAGGTAGAAAAAATAGATTTGTAGTGTGTAAAGGGAAATTAAGTACATTTAGTAGATTAGATAATGAAATAAATTATCATTGTCATCATCGTCTTCCTACCCTTGCCCCGTTTTATTTGGAGTCGGTGCAATATGTTTTTTTTTTATGTGTGCTGTAACCCGTCACGCTATCACTAACTCCTCTTTCTTTCATATCACTTCTCACAGAATCCATCCATATTTTCTTTAGTTTCCTTCTTCCTCTCTAGATAATAAAAATATGTAACATGTAAATAAAAGTTCGAAATACACAAGAGGCAGCTCTATTAATAATTCTATGCTTAGGCTTTTTTTATGGTAGGAAAAATCATCTAATGACGAATCCTGCTCTTGGGCTTAGCGGGAAACAGTGTCAGACTCTTACTGATTAAACACCCCATTCTTTCCCTTTCACCCCTCGTTCTTTCTTTGCCTTTAGCACTGGGGCCAAGCCTTCTTTTTAGACAGAGACCCTGGGCCGCAGAAGGCTTCGACCCTTTTGCAGAGTCCCTACGGTTTTGCCGATTCTATACTTAGGCTTTAAATCGGCGTAAATTATTTTTCAATACACTTACTCGAAAACTGCCTCTTATCGCACTCCTATTAGGTTCAATATAGCATGTATATCACCCAAGTGCTTTTTGGAGTTTATCACAACAAAGGCTTTTTTATTCCTTCCTTATCGTCACGGTCACGGGTGATTATTTTGTTTTACTTAGTTTATCGAATCAGGCGCGAGGCGTCCCCCCGAGTCGCTGGACGACCCCACGAAATTAGAAATTGACCAGAGCAGATTTGAATGCTATACTATATATTTCTTAAATTTCTACTGTATGTTTGAGATACGATTAAAATTTTTTTCTTTCTTTCTTTATTTCACATGTCGTAAGTGTATTGAAAAACGTCGTTTGACACACGTGCAGATTTGTCATTGCAGCCCTCGGCTCCATAACACACTCGCCTGCGGCTCGTGCGAATTTCGCCTCGGTCGCAATGACAAACTTCCTGCACTTGTATCAAAATGTACTATTCTCTACTAGTGCCTACCTATTAGGTACCTACTGACCCCTAGGTCATAACATAAACATTATATTCTTTATCTTACACGTAGTTTACGATTGTGAGTAGGTATTTTAACAGGATCTTTGAATTTTTGGCTCAATTTTTATAAGTGGTGTTCTGTGACTGTTTAAATTATTCGCAAATTGGTTCCTAATAGCTATTTTATAATACCTACCTATAAAATTGCTGTAATTTAGTGGGTACCTAGGTATCTCAAGTTGGAAAATATGTGGAAATATGTAATCATTTTTTTTCGAAGACATGACACCCACGAAGGAGATGGCGGGACGACCTGGATGTCTTCCTTAAGAACTGGAGCGGCAAAGCATGTGACCGAGATGATTGGAAAGAATGAAGGGAGGCCTTTGCCCAGCAGTGGGACAGCACAGGCTAGGTATAATAATAATGACACCCACGAACCCGCACTGAGCCCGCGTGGTGGATTACGGCTCATTCCTTATCCTAGAGAGGAGGCCTGAGTCCCAGCAAACTATAAGGCTCTGCCGTGCAGACACTAAAACGCAGTAAAATAGCGTATTTTACAATACTTTTACTGTGTTTTAGTATCTGCACGGAGGGCTGTTGCTATACTATGCTATAGGTACAATTAACAGGCACGATATCATCAGGAGCTGGGAATGTCGAGAAGGCTTATTCGATGCCTACATATTCTGCCAAATACTGAAAAAATATTTGAAAATGTGTTATATCCGCATTTTAATGGAAAAGAGAGTGTTTACCGTATCAAAAAAGAAAATCTTTCTAATTATTATTATTATTATTATTATATACTTTATTGTACACCAAGACATAATACATTGAACGTGGAATCTTGTCATTAGAGCAGTACTGATGTTCACGCACGTGAGAGCGCTGTAAGTTTCAAAAGTTTTGTTAGACGACTTAATGCCAATGAAGCGGTGCAGCGGACTTTTGTATTAACTGTTCAGATTTTGACAAATAGTTACTACTAGCTTTTGCCCGCGGCTTCGCCCGCGTGGTATTGGGGTTGGGGTTAGGGTTTGCGGGATAAAAAGTAGCCTATGTCCTATTCCGCAGTGTATCCTATGCCTGTGCCAAATTTCATCCAGATCCGTCCAGCCGTTTTGGCGTGATTGAGTAACAAACATCCAAACATCGTAACTTTCGCATTTATAATATTAGTAAGATGAAAGTGCGTGTCTATCGCTAGACAAATAGTTGAACGTGCTTGTAAAAAGATAAAAGTTGATGTAGTAGGGCCTCAGTAAAGATGCTAACAGCAACAGTATCAACGATGATGTGAGTTAGCACTTTACCATTAAGCAACCTTAATGACTTTTACTCTCAGCAAGAAAGGGAATTTAGTGTCAAGCGCTAATCTCTTCCTACAAGTTATAAAAGACTTAAAGAAACTCCGCAAAAAGTCTTATTGTGTGCGGTTTACGAATCTGGATCCGAGACTGCAGTATTACAATATCTTATTAGCTACGAGCGAACTCCTCAAGCGGCTGAATCCCTGGTAATCTTATCAGGGAAATTGGTAACTGGTTGGTAGAAGAATTATCATTATTTCGTGTGTGTTTTTATTGTAACAGCGGTATAAATTTGGAAGACGTTGATAGAAATACGAGTTTTAATAAAAACCTGCTGTTTTCCGCTCTAGTGCAGAAAAGTGTGCGAGCTCGCCCCCGCTAGAATTTATTGTATCAGGCTAGGGGCTAAGCGGCACCCACGAGAGGTCAGTCAACCCCTCGTTTGTTTATTTCTTCGTAAAAACGCCATTTGGTAAACGTAGAAATTTGACACTCCAGTATTCGGCCCTATAACACCCCCGCCTGCGGCTCAGGCGGATTCCACCATTTCTCTACTAGTATCAAAATATGTATAGGTATACTATTCCTGTAAGTATCTATTACAACTATGTAATATGGCTTTTTATATGGATTTTTTTCTTATGTCTTCATTTTCGAGGCAATATTGTTTTCAGTGGTAATAATTGGTCGACTGGCCTGTCAGTCTAGTATTTATTGACCCTGACTGCTAAGCATGATCATTTGTTCTGTGTCTGGGTGTAATTATCTATAATATGTATGTATTTAGAAATTTATATAAGTATGTTTATCAGTTGTCTAGTACCCATAACACAAGCTCTGCTTAGCTTGGGACTAGATGGCGTTGTGTGATAGTTGTGGACATATTATATTATTATAATTATGTACCTATGCATCTATAATCAGTAAATGTACTCATTATAACTTGAAAAGGGTCATATTTACTACAAATACATATACATAGTTTAATCATAGAGGTACCTCTTTTTTCTGTTCTGTGAGATTAATCGCAAAACAAATGATGGTTAATGTTCACTGTTTGATAAAAGTGGAAATTAGTAGCAAGCTATCAACGCTGGAGACTTCAACGCTTTCTATCATCATCATGTCAGCCGAACGACGCCTACTGCTGGGCATAGGCCTCCCCCAAGGATCTCCACAACGATCCGCGCCCTACAAGGTGAACCGACGGTCTAGTGAAGGTCGCGGGAAGCCGCTGGATGCGGACAGTATAGGACGCTTTCTATATGGGGACTTATTTATGGCCATTTTTTGAGAGGGTGAAAGTAATCGATTGAGGCTTTAGAATTAGTTCCATAGTGCAAGATGTTTATTATCATAAGTTTGTATACCTTTTATAAAATGAAAATTGACTTTGATTAACCTTGCGACTACCGTAATTACAGACACAATTAAAACACAATAGGTGTGCGGACGCCGGTATCCTCTTGGAGCTTAATGAACTAAAAAAATATTTGGGAAGTACCTATGAATAAGTCTCTGTCAGCGAAGCTAGCTTATTTTTGCTCTTGACTTAAATAAAGCATAGCAATCGGGGTCGATGCTATATCGACCCCGATTGTAATGTTCCCACTGCTGTCACGGGTCTTCTCTCTTGGAGACGGAATGCGCCATAATCCACAATACAGGCCCAGTGCGGGTTGGTGAATGTCATAATGTCTTCGAATTTTTGGTTTTAGGACTTAAAGTCTGCTTGGTTCTCAGGAAATACAGACTTTGGCAAATTAAAAGTTACTCTGTTAATTGTACACATTTCCACAGACTTGCATCGCGTTACAGTACCTATACAAGATGCTGGTCAGTAATTATGAGCCCCTCAGTGGACATAACATAGTGGCCCATATTCGCCATTGTACACGCCAGACATAATTTCATTATCTCCCATGGCCGTTATGACGTCACTGGCCATATTTCACACAATTTTATAAGTAAGCTGAGAAAAATTGACACGTCACGGTACAGACCGCGTCACAGCGTTTAAGTATTTAAACTGAACCTTATGTAATTAAAATGGATACAACGTACAATGTACTTTATTTTATAGGAGATAAAGTCCAATATTTATTATAGGGCCTCCTCTGTCCCTTTCCAGTCAGGTAATAATAAAATAAGAGATTACATCTTTGCGTAAGCAACAATAAGGCTCCCTGTTATTTTACTAGGGTGGTTCCCTTAAATAAAATTGAACTTTACTGGGTTTTGATAAGGTATAATTTTGTGTGTCGATAGATAAATTTGATTATAACAAAGTTAGATTGCTGTGATAGGTAATCGGATGTTTTTAAAGCGTTTAACCAGTAGCCGGCCACCTGTTAACGAAGACTGTTGCACTTCACATGGTAATGTCTATAATTAGATATTGGGAACTGTAAAATACATAGTTTGTAACTACGCATGTTAAACTAGTAGTTAAAGGTACTTGATTGGCAGTTAAAGATAACTGCTTTAAGTTAGAGTTTTGGTGTAGAGACTTTCATTGAGCGTGACGGTACAAGTTCTGTTGGAGATATACAAAAATAAATCAACACAAGACAACACTACACACACAACACTAACAAACACAACAACTATTATATTATATGTATATAAATATAATGAGAGCAGTGGTGGCCGAGTGGTAACGGCCCCGACTTGCGTGTAGTAGGTCGCGGGTTCAAACCCAGCCAAGCGCATTACTTTGTGTAATTTATTTCATCACCACTGCTCTCAAAACGGTGAAGGAAAACATCGTGAGGAAACCGGCATGTCCTAAAACCAAAAATTCGAAGACATGTCACATCCACTAACCCGCACTGCGCCCGCGTGGTGGATTACGGCCCATTCCCTCTCTTAGCTCTCTAAGAGAGGGAGGCCCTGCAGTGGGAACATTAAAAAGGCTGATGATGATGTTATCTTATAAAAATTTTGGTTACAGTAGGTACAGTATTCTTGTTGCACTGCTTGTTTTTGATTTTATGTGAGACGTGTGCTTCTAACGTCTCATATAATATTCCTGAAACATACCTTCCAGTATTGACAATTTAAAATTTCTTTCTGATCAACCTAAAAACAAAGATATATCAATCTTTACATTTCGTTCCACTTAGTCTACTTGTACTGCCTCCTTAGCCAAGTTACAATCGTATCGTTTAAAATTAGCCCTTGTATTTGGCAACGCCCCCAATTGACGTGACTATTTACAAGCGCTAACTCTAAACGAAACGTTAGTAACTTGGCTAAGGGGGCTGTACTTGCTGTACGTCGGGTTGTCCGATGGTAGAAATGATATGGCGGAATCAAGTTATTCCGCCATATCATTTCTACCATCGGACAACCCGACGCACACTCTCCACCCCATATGAAATGAACTTGCTGCAATTGCGCACGCTGAGTGGGACCCCCATTTGGTGCAACGCTGAGAAGCATACCGCGCTATTGCTTTTATCTATACTAGTAATTATAATTTGTCTTTTGTTATGCCAAATAAATGCTTTATCTATCTAAAAATTAGTTTAGGGACTAACCAGAAAGATAAAATAGTCAAGCGTAACCAATCAGCTTTTATTAGCTTTTAACCAAATGGTGACAATACCAATTTTATATACATTTGGAAAAAAATAAAGAAAGAAAACAATTTTTATTTTAAAAATTGTTTACACTCAACAACATTGTTGTTGTTGTTTAAGTAGTACATTTATTTTAATTACGAATAAAAGCAGCCACCTAAACTACACTTGAAAATATCCTGCGAAAAAACTTGGTCAATATCCTTTGGTCTATAGTACGCGGCAAATAAGTTGTACTATCCGCCACGGATGGGTACTATGTCCAACAGTGGACGTCTTTCGGCTGAATTGATGATGATGGTGATGATCCGCCACGGCTACGCGCAGCGTCCCACCTCGACTGAGACCCGAAAAACGGTTATAATCCTCGTCACATAAGTTGGACCCTCATGGTGATCGACGGGTTCGGGTCCCAAACAAAGTTATTATTTTTTTTAATTATAATTGTTCTAATTATTATTGTTCTTTTCATTCAATTCTTTTTATTTCTTTGTTATAAATGGTGTTATTATTTCCAGAATTGTTTCTTTTTAATATTGTTGTTATTGCATGATGTAAAAATATTTTTTGTGATTTATATTCTGTTTAAATTGCTGTGGGTTACACGTTGAACCACTAACTATTACGTTATTTGTATTTTGTAATTCATAATGTGTGTCATCTATCAATCACAGAAGATGGTTCAACTTATTTCCCGCGTCCTTTACCTCCATGTAATGATGTCGTCACGTCTATCTCCATCTGAGGTTAGTTTAGGTTTCGGAGCATCACGTCGCGTGTAATCTGTGGTCACACTCAGTGAAGCGCTTATGATGTCCTTGTAGGACGTGTTAACTTGACAGATGTTGACCAACACACTTGTCTATGGCCGCCCCTTAATTGCCTACCTGATTTGATAGGTTTAGGAGTGAGAAATGAGTTGTAGGACTTGTAGATTTTGTTGCTATCGAAGCGTGACCGTTGGTGATTCGCTAGGCCATGTTTGAGCGTCCCACGTTCTGTTCGCAGTCCTCATTCATAAACTTGAATATTCAAACATCGTCCATCAAGTACTACAAAAAAAAGTAGAGACTGAGACCCTTTTTTTTAGTGTAGATTTTAGCCATAGATTTAGCATTTATTGTTTTCCTTTGTCTAAAATATCATCAATTGATTTGTCCTGAGTAGAATAGGTAAAATACGTAAAAATATGTTATATAACCTTTCTTTTTGAAGTTGGTTAAAAACTCGACTTCGTTCTCTTCACGGTTCACAGTTAAACCGTTCGTGCAGCTCTAGCATCCGCGATGAATTTCTGAGAAGAAAACCCGTGGTTCTACAATGCAAAGGACGACTGAAGGACACAGGTGTGGTTTTAGTTTATAAAAGTTTGACACCCCTTCTTGCTCCACCTTCGAGCGTGAAAAGTCATTGGAGGATTTCCAAAATACTTTAGCAAGCATTGGCTCTACTGTGGCCACTTAACTGACATCTGTTTGACACCTGTCAGAGGCCTGTCAATATTATATTGTTACCATAAATCCAGTGAGTTTTGTTCATTACGAAATCTGTATCATCATTACATAGTATAAAACAAAGTTTCGCGTCTTTATGTATGCTTAAATCTTTAAAACTACGCAACGGCTTTTGATGCGGATTTTTTTAATAGATAGAGTAATTCAAGAGGAAGGTTTATGTGTATAATACATGCATAATATCTTCAATATCAGTACTCATGTGAAGCTAGGACGGGTCGCTAGTTTTAAAATAATGAAGACGATTGAATTCGTTAGGCTGTAACATTTTCAATTGAAGCAAAAAGAAAATTTATGAAATAAATAAGTTATAAAAAAAAATCTTATATTAAAATCTTGTTAAACCAACAAGTCTGAAATAGTACATTTTGATACAAGTGCAGGAAGTTTGTCATTGCGACCGAGGCGAAATTCGCACGAGCCGTAGGCGAGTGTGTTATGGAGCCGAGGGCTGCAATGACAAATCTGCACGTGTGTCAAACGACGTTTTTCAATACACTTACGACTTGTGAAATAAAGAAAGAAAGAAAAAAAATTTAATCGTATCTCAAACATACAGTAGAAATTTAAGAAATATATAAGTAAGTATAGCATTCAAATCTGCTCTGGTCAATTTCTAATTTCGTGGGGTCGTCCAGCGACTCTGGGGGACGCCTCGCGCCTGATTCGATAAACTAAGAAAAACAAAATAATCACCCGTGACCGTGACGATAAGGAAGGAATAAAAAAGCCCTTGTTGTGATAAACTCAAAAAAGCACTTGGGTGATATACATGCTATATTGAACCTAATAGGAGTGCGATAAGAGGCAGTTTTCGAGTAAGTGTATTGAAAAATATAAAACTTTATCAAAATGAAAAGGCGTTCGTTTTGCAATCACTAAATTGTCTTGTTAAGATAATTGTGTACAGTAAAAACCTCTTTGTGTGGTTTATTTTGACATTTAATGAATTAGTTCTATAAATATTTTGCTTTTTTTATGTTCAGCAAATACGTGGTACGCTTTCAAATAAAGTGTAATACAGACAGACGGACAACAAAGTGACCCTATAAGGGTTCCGTTTTTTTCGTTTTGACGTACGGAACCCTACAAAAAAGTGAAATGGACTTACGATAACACGTTTTTTTAATGTGGGAAATCATTAATTACTTTTCCCGCACCTACGTTTTATTTTGAATTTGTAAGAAAAAGAAAGAAAGAAAATATGTTTATTTGGCACTCCATGAACCAATATAAAATAAACAATTACAATTTGTGAATTTGTGATCTAAACCTAATCATTAAGAGAAGAAGAGGAAGAGATCCGCCTGGTATAATCATTGAGGAAAGGCGTCTATACATCCATCGGAGCCCGTGGTTTTCAAGTCCCGGAGACTGCGAAGGTTCGCAAATTTTTGGGGGAAGTAAATCGTCAAATAACTGAACCTGCCCTGTGCAGAGGTAGTGGTAGACTTTTACGGTCTAAAACCAACCTGTTTTCTTTCAGTTGCTGTTTGCAGGTCCCGGGGAATCTTTCGATCAATCCCGAAGCCCTGGATTGGAAGCCATTCAACGCTGCATCTTTACATTCGCTGCTCCAAAACATTTTTGTTTTTGTCAACCTATGTGTTTAATCGTTTGCTCACGTTAAACATAAAACGAAGTAAAGAATAAAAATGACGACCTATTAAACGCGTCGACACAAGTTCAAACGGTAACCAAATAAAAAAATAACTTAAAAACGGATACATCCCAAGAATGCACGGCGATAGTGCTGTGAGTCATCCCATCAGTGGCCACCGCGGACTTCTGACAGTACCCTTTCAATTAGACCCCAAAACAAACGAAATTCCTCCCTATTGCTAAGTTATAAAGATCTCCCCAAGTGTCAAACTTCACAAGTCTCTGTTTAGGCAAATACAATGTTACATTTACTGCCGCGAAACTCAATTTAAACTGAGTTCATTGTATTATGAACGCTATGCAGAAGTCGTAAAGGTTACTTAAATAAATTCGATCAAAAAATGAGAGCAATATTAAATTGGTATCATAACGTAAGTTTAGACTACATTCCGACCGTAATGGTAAGCAGTGGCGTATTGTTCACAATGTGGCTTTGAGCGGTTATAAATTAACAATGAGGCTTACTACACTCCGGTAGCTTAGCACTACTGCCATTTCTGAATAAATAAAAGCCGTTTCGGCAATTGGGCACATGATTCTTGTTTTTTTTTAATAAGTGTGTCAAAAATTACAAATCGAAAGGATTTTCAAATTTATTCACAACTAGCGACCCGCCCCAGCTTTGCACGGATGCAAAGGTGATATATTATAGCTATAAACCTTCCTCTTGAATCACTCTATCTATTAAAAAAAACCGCATCAAAATCCGTTGCGTACTTTTAAAGATCTAAGCATACATAGGGACTAAGCAACTTTATTTTATACTATGTAATGATAATGATGATTAAGAAAGCTACAAACCTGTCAAATCTGGTAGATAAACTGTCAATTAACAAAGAAAGGATGTATAAACTGATGATTCAATTATGTCACCACCATTACGTTACGCGCGTAAAAAAATATAGAGAGATGTTCCTTCCACGCAACTGCTCTTCTCTGTGCTCATACAAATAAACTTCTCATCAAAAAAATCGAAACACTTCCGTTTTCATTGTTTCTGTCCGAATTTAACACAAAAAAGAATTCATACGATGAAAAAAAATACATATATTATAGCTGGCAGTTTGGCCATTACAGTAATAAGCGAAAATTCTAAATTCAAAATTAGAATTTCATTTGTTTATCTTATAAACGAAATGAATCACTGTTTTGAGACAAATGTGTGTTTAGGGTTGGAGTACATTTAGCGTTTAAAAACTAAAAATTGGCGCCTATCCTTAAACTTTTTGTTTTTTATTTCAATACTGTGACTTTGGGACGTCTGAAAAAAGGTTTTTTTTCTAAAACGTATGGATACTTCGCCCACAGAAGCCGCCCAAGTTGTGGCATTGCTGGATTCTGGCCTTAGTCAGCGTGTTGTGGCTGCAAGACTGTATCTAAGCCTGTCATCTGTTCATAGAGTCTATAAACGTTATCGGGAGACTGGTTTGTTCACGCGCCGTTCAGGATCTGGCAGGAATCGGGTCACTTCTGAGCGAGATGATCGATTTATTGTAACAACTTCTTTAAGAAATCGACGCCTTAACGCTTTTCAACTGCAGCAGCGGCTTCGTGTTGTACGAAGGGTGGCTGTAAGTGACTCTACAATTAGAAGAAGGTTGAAGGATCGTGGACTGGTACCGCATAAGCCAGCAAATGGGCCGAAATTAACTGCAGACCATCGAAGAGCGCGCCTTAACTTTGCACGTGAGCACCTAAATTGGTCATACCTACAGTGGAGCAAAGTTCTCTTTTCTGATGAGTGTAAAATTATGCTGTATGGTAACGACGGAAGGAACAAGGTCTACAGAAGAGACGGAGAACGCTATGCACAATGCTGCATTGAAGAAAAGGTCAGCTATGGTGGCGGTTCGTGGACGGTTTGGGGAGGAATCAGCGCCGACGGTAAGACAGAGCTTGCTTTCGTGTCTGGGCCACGTCTGCCTGCACTAAACTGTCATCGGTACGTCGAAGAGTGTCTCGAGCCTCATGTGATGCCCTATGCACATTTTATTGGCAACGGCTTCATATTCATGCACGACAATGCTAGGGCTCACACCGCGGGCGTCGTACGAGATTATCTTAACGAAGTCGATATCTCTATTATGGAATGGCCAGCAAGAAGCCCGGACATGAATCCCATTGAACATCTATGGGATGAATTAAAGAGACGAATTCGAGCAAGAGATCCTGCCCCAGAAACACTTAGCCAGCTGCAAGATGCAATCCAAGAGGAATGGGACAATATACCACAGCATGTGATCGTGACTCTCATCCGATCGATGAAGAACCGTATGGAAGCAGTAATTAGAGCTCGGGGAGGGAATACAAGTTATTAAATAAACGTTTTTTAGCTTTTTTTTTCATTTACGTGTGTTGTTTTATCCATTTCCTTTATACTCCATACGGAATAAAAATGACTCATTTAACAAAATACGAAACCGATGAAAAATTCATTTAAATTTAGAACATTAACATTAAGATTTGATAAGCTCATATTACTCACTATTAAACGACATTTAACATTTATTCCTAAATGTACACATTTTTCTGATAATCCTGACAAAACGTAAACTTGCAAGGTGTTTCGATTTTTTTGATGAGAAGTGTAGTTGGCAATACTAATTGCTGCTTCACTTTATAATAAACTAGCTTTTGCCCGCAGCTTTGCTCCGGCCAACAGAAAAATGTGATAAATGTACGCTCGACCGATTTTGTGCAAACTTCACATAAACCATCTACTAAATAGTCCGAACAAAGCCTAAATACTTGGTTTGGATAGGTGAGCCCGTGTTTTGAGTTATAAAATAACAACGAAAAGTGGCACTGGTTTTTATATTGATTTTAATGCAATATTCAGAAATCGATTATATTCTATTCTTTTTAGTCTCATTTGCTGTTTATTACAAAATATTGTACAAAAATAAACACAGATACCAGTTCTAGAGTGTGTAGGACGCCTAAAGAAAGTGAAGGACACAGCTAGGTACCAAAATGTCAGGAGGCAAGTCGTCATAATTTTTGCCTTTCAAATCTTACAAGTCTTGCATATTTTGTAGTACGACGAAAACTATAATAATATTCGCTCCTTTGACTTTGAATAACGTATTCCTGGAAAGTTGGAGAATTTACGTGAAATATTATGAAGGAAAATTTAATCCTGTATTAAAACTAGAAAATGCTGTTTAAATTGTTTGTAATTATGTATTATTTTATTACTGCGGATCTAAGGAGTCTCTATAAGTCAAGAGTGGATAGACTACTTGAAGGCAAGCATGCTCCATCGGACCATCGTTGACCACATCTTTGCTCTTTATAAGGTGAGAACAAAAAGAACTGAAAAAAGAGCTGGAAGAGATTTCTATAGAAATAAGCATTACCTCAGGTGTACCTATTTTTCGGTTTCCTTGTTCTTTTCTTTTATTCTTATTTGTGAACATAAATAGTTAAATAAATAAATAAAAAAACAGCTTGGACAAGCATGAAAAGCTTACGATTCTGTGAGAAGACAGAGTGAAAGGGTTAATTAATTTAGTATTAATGGCTATTTTGCTGTACTAAATAAATAAATAAAAATAATAAATAAATAGATTATAGATTGCAAATGGACACGGCCGAAATCCAGCCGTGTCCATTTGCAATCTATGGCTACAGTCTCGCAAATCGTCGAATGCGCGGAGCACATAGCTATGTAGCAAGCCCTATTGTTGCTATGTGGTTGAATCGGTAATGATTAATACTTAATAGATATTCAGTAGGAAGTAGAATTACCTATCACGAAACTGTAGTGTTTCAAGAATAATGCGAGTGAGTGTGCGCAGGAATTGCACGATTTGATTCCGCCATCCCAATTTTACCTTCGGACATCCCGGCGTACGGCAAATATCCACCCTTACGTTGTTGAAACACCTGCGGCCCGGACTAAGCGTTTTGCCTCGTCGTTTATACCGCGTACATCGAGGGACTGGAACAGTTTGCCGGCTGCAGTCTTTCCGTCCGATTATAATTTATGTCTCTTCAAGGCTAGAGTGAATAGGCTCTTAATAAACTAGTGCGCCTTACCATCAACGATTGCATCACTGCTTACCATCAGTTGGGATCGCAGTCAAGCACTAGTTTATTCCAATTTTAAAAAAAAATGCATTTTTAGTTTACGTTTTGTTTGACGTTGTGACGTTACCATCAACTTTATGAAAATTAATATAGTCAAGAAGGGACCACGCCTTGCGTCCGCTCGACTTGATTAAGATGATTAAAGTTACGTAATTAAGTTTAACATCTTTGTCAAACACAGATGGCTACTTGTTTTTATGCTTGACACTCGGTTACGGGTAGTCGAAAACCCGGAAAACCCGACAACCAGTTTTACCAAAGCATATCATGACTGAGAGCAGTGGGTTTACACTTAAGCGTCGTGGGTTCAAACCCAGCCAGGCTATTCCTTTGTTTAGTTTGTTTCACCACTACTAGCACCAAAATACTAGAACCAGAAAATCGATAAGATGTGACATTCACTAATCCACACAGGGCCCGCGTGGTGGATTACGGCCCATTTCCTCTCCTAGAGTGAGGGCCTGAGTCCCAACAGTGGGAACATTAAAAGTTTGATAATGCTACAAAAAATATAATGTTGATTATGCTAGAAAATATATGTATAATGTTGGAGGACGCCTTCTAACGCTGCGTCTTGGTACTAGTACATGGTGGTGATTTAGGATCAATCTAATGTATATTTTTGTAGATTTCGTCGTTCCCATCCCGTGTTTCACTCAAGGCTGATTTCGTAGAAAATAGCGCTGCAGAACTTTTAGGCCCGGACTGATACCGGACCGACTATTTAGTCTAGCAGTCTCTTATCTGGAAATGGGTGCTTGACTGCTGCCAATCGTGGCTATTGATAAATGATAAATGATTTATTTTTGTAAATAGGTTTTTACAAACTCTTTTACACATCAATTATTTTTTCGTCCATTGAAACTAGATGAGGCCTGTGTTTCCTGGCTGACTACCCTAACAAGAAACACCGAAACAAGCTCAGGGGTTAAAGTCTCTTTTAAAGTTCATACACAAACATACAGCAGATTGGAGTCTGAGATGGTCTTTTGAAGAAAGAACCACACAGTTCTGAGTGGATCTGTTCAGGCAGTGCAAGCATTTGTCACTCTTGTAGCTCAGCCATTTGGCATTTTGGCATTTGGCTAAACTTCGCAGTGCCTAACTTCAGACTAGCCACGTTAGAACGGACGTACTGTACAGTTTTACTCGAGCTACTAGTGAACATGGCATGAAATAAAACCGAGCCGGGTATTGTTTGTGCTACCCAAATGCCGTCGTTGTGGGGAAACGGACCCCTTCCGCGTCCCCTATTGGAAGTCTCGGAGGCCTACGGATACATAATTGTATCGATTCTCAGGGTGTTGCCAAGAAATCGATAGTTTGGTGGTTATTTTTCTTTATAGAGTACCTACAGCGCAGTTTTTGTGTGCAATGGTTTTTAATTGTATGATTGTGTAATTGGCATGGGAGTAATTCCGTGAAATAACATGATTATTATTATTATTTATTAGAACTTTAAAAGCTGTAGAGGTGTTTAAGCGGACTTAAAGTAACAAAGCATCATCATCATCAACCTTTTTAATGTTCCCACTGCAGGGACACAGGTCTCCTCTCTAAGAGAGGGAATGGGCCGTAATCCACCACGCGGGCCCAGTGCGGGTTGGTAGATGTCGCAAGTCTTCGAATTTTTGGTTCTAGGACATACCGGTTTCCTCACGATGTTTTCCTTCACCGTTTTAAGAGCAGTGGTGATGAAATAAATTACACAAAGTAATGCGCCTGGCTGGGTTCGAACCCGAGACCTACAACACGTAAGTCGGGGCCGGTACCACTCGGCCACCACTGCTCTCAAAAGTAACAAAGCATTCTTTACCAATTCGTAATTAATTACTAAAGGTACCTTTAGTAATTAATTACGAATTGTGACGATAATCCTCGTTACACAAGTAAAACTAACATGACGGTTGACCTTCATTGCGCAGTAACCGATTTCTTGCACTCAATCGAAGGGGGCGGCTGCACGTAACCTTCGCTAAGGTTCATCTTATTTGCCGCGTACTTTATATAGTATTGTTATTATCTTCTGTATGCTTTATTGTACATCTCGTAATGTAGACAATATGAACATTACGAAAAGACACTTTATTAGACAGCTTTAGAAATGGCCAACGGTCCCGCGCCTGGACTGCTTCGATGGGCCCGCCCTAGTAGCTGTAGCCACAGCAGCATTAGCGTACGATACTGTCCTCTTTCTTTGGCTGGAGTCCTCCAGCGAGGGGTGCAGCAGAATGACCTCCAGTAAGGACCACGACTGCTGGATCTGCAGTTGGAACTGCTGTTGATGCTACTGACACTCCAGCTCGGGCTGGGGCTGGGGTTAACAAAGGGTTAGCAAAGGAGGATGCAACTGCTCTTACGCGACGGCGAGCAATGGATAGCTTGCCTGCGCGACCCAATTCGTCACTGGCGCGTGTCGTTACTATTATTTTTTTTATCCTTGAAGAATGTACTTGTAAATCTATCTTATGTTTATTTATTAGCTAAAAACAGTAATTTATCCTTTATTAAGTTAGGTAAGGAAGCAGCTGGCACGTTGGGCGTGGCAGCCTGAACACTGAGGCTGCGACACATCGCGACTTGATTCATTGTAGCTTTTTACGTAACCACATTTGATTTAAGATAGGTACCTATGTGTTATTTACGTTGTCTGTTTATAAATAAGAATATATTTGAAAAAATATACTTAATAAAATAATATATCTAGTAAGGAGGTTGTAGCTCGGTACAATGCTTGATGACCTCACAGTGGAGCTTCCGAAAGAAGACGACTTAAAATGAGCCTAAGGGCTTTTTTTTATGGTGGGCAAAAATCATTCAGTGACGAATTCCGCTCTTGGGCGGAACGGGATAAAGGTTCAGACTCTTACTGACTAAACACCCCACCCCGGTCCTTCTCTGCCCTTCGCACTGGAGCCAAGCCTTCCTTTCAGAAAGAGACCCTGGGCCCCAGTAGGCTTCGATCCTTTTGCAGAGTCCCTACGGCTTTGCTGACCACTCCTTGAGACGCGCGTCGACGACTTAGCGGACTTGCGAACGGCGAGCTATCCAGTGCTCGCCGTCCGCAAGCCCGCGCCTTCGGATTAGCCTACTTTCCTACTGCTAGGCAAAGGCCTAAGTTCTTTCAGGTATTTTTCTCAAGGCCACCTCGAACTAGCCCGTGCGCTAGGCACCTAGGGCATTACACCATTTCTTCCTAGGTTGACCTAAGTATTAGTAATAAAAAAGTAACATAACATGAGGTTTCAATTTCGAATATTGTGGTGAATCTGGGCGAAACGGAGAGGTTTTTGGCGGAAATTCTTTGAGAAAAGTTCAGTGACACTTTTAATTATTCGCAAAATTGATTCTTAATGAATATTTTGATGTAAAATTGGTGTAGTTTTGTATCCCAAGTGTCTGCGCTACTAGACAATATGTGGAATCATTGAAATAGGCTCGATTTCGGTAAAATGGTGTTGAGAATTGTAAAGGCGATTACGACTGCGAAGCTTACCGAGAAGGCTGACCCGATACATTTGACAAACCCTCCAGAAACGTTAGAATGTGTTACATCCGCTTTCTAATGAAATTCAAAGTATCTTAAAGTGACTGAAATCTTAAAACTTTCTAAATATGACACTGGCTTTGCACAAAACGTATGTAGTAAAAAAAAAGTTCGCAGGTTGGTGTAAAGTTGTCTATTGATTAAAATATCATTTTCTAGTTGGCAAACCATTTCATGACAATGTCATTCAATAGAGCTCTGTTGAAACACATTTTCATGAAAAGGTTAAACGTACTGAGAAGAATACAAACGTTTTTATTGTATTGATTTTATTTTCGTAAATAAACACGTGTAAATGTTATAATTGTAAATCATATCAACATACAAGTTTACCTAGAAAATACAAAAAAAAGAATTTAGTTTGACAGGTTAGTTTGGAGAATTTTGGGTAGCTCGTCGTCCGGTAATTGACCGGATTGAGTCCATATCGTTGACAGTGCGTAGCTTTCCATATCTGGACCGATGCCCGCTAGGGTTGTGGCGATTTTCCGAAAAGGAAACCCGTTGTCTTAAAATCCAAAGGGAAATTGAAAACACTGGCGAGTTTTTAATCAGTAAGAGTCTGACACTAAAATAAGTCTTTGGATGTCCTTAAGAAAACCCTAGAGAATTCATCTTAAGGGCGACTCCACATTAGTGCAGTGAATTAACGCGCGAATTCACGCCATGAATAAACTACACAAGGCGTACCCCGCGAAAACCGTCCACATTCACGTTCACGCCTGTTCACGGAGCTTCACGGCACCATAATTCGTTAATCACGAGCCGCCATAACCGGAAATTATGTCATTGTCCAATACAAACTTAAATTATTTTAAACTGTGGTCCTCTCTTTCATTTTCAGGAATTAACTGTTTTCGACTAAATAATTCAAGATAATTTCTAACCATAGCCACCAACTCAAATATAGAGTAGCATCGCGTACTTACTTACATGTTTAATTGTGTCAATAAGGCCTTAAAAGTATATGGGTTGCAATGGAAATTGAACTTTGTCGCGTACGACTTAGAGTATGTTGTTCGTTGTACTGAATTAGGTATTTTTTTGGTCATATGTGTACAATATTTTATAAAAAACAACAAATAAAACTAAAAATAAATCTTTTACAAACATAGCATTAACATTGGCTATTAAATGAAGCAGTAATTAACATTTCAAATATTGGTTTGAGGAAGAATGGGGAGAGGTGAGCTACTACAATGTGTTCCAAATAAGAATAAGATCGATTGCCATGTTGTGACGTAACGATTTACTGTCAAATCGAGGCAAGAAATAAAAAAAAATTACGAACTCTTAATGAAAAAAGTTAGATCAAAATCCAAATTTTTAATTTTACTCACCTATGAGTTCTCCAATTTTGTCAAAATTTCTTCAATTTGACAGTACGGCGTGACGTCACGTCTTGAATCGATCCTATTATGAAACGCATAGTACCTTCTTGTATATATTGAACGCGCGGACCTAAAGCGGTGACGGCACATATTTTCAGTATGTGCATTATTTGATATTTTTTCGTTCCACCAGATTTGACAGATTTTTGAGTTAATTGAATTTTGAGCCCATTTAGAAACATATACTTACACATATTCTTAATTATAAATGACATATATTTTGTCTATTTACTATGTTTCATAAAGTTATTAAAAAAAAAAAAACAATTTTCTATTAATCCAACTCTGAATTCAAATAAAACTACTCACCATTATAAGAAGCAGCTGTTCGAAAGACTTAAAATGGTTCAGTTTCTGTATAATAAAATTCCTATATCTTTGAAATGTTTAAAATGGTACCCTTGTAATCAATTACCATCTCAAATCCTATCAAGACTCAATATCTGCTCAATTACCAATACTTAATTACATATCTACAGTATACATTCCTCCATAACGTTGCCATATGTAGGCACTTACATAATTCGTGGTACAAATTGTTGCCAGTCCCGGATTACGGGCAGCTCACGTTCATCTAATATGAGCACGGAACGTTAGCTTTGTCCTAATTCCATGTAACACCGTACACTGGCCGGTTAATTGATTGGCAACACTTATTCGAATTAAGAACTCGATTTAAAAAAATGGCGCGTTATTTGAAACTATGTGCTGATTCCTAATTCGAAATAATTTCAATCCAGCAGTTTTTTTTTTCAGCTGTTCAAGATTATTGCTTTTTTAATTTTTATTTGAATTAAGAACTCGATTTTAAAGATCGAATTAAAATTTCATGTAGGTACTTGAATTCATAATTCGAAATAATTTCAATTCATAACCGGCAACTCGAGAATAGCCTTGTGTATTTTCAAATCATCATTTTGTATTAAAAATGCCATAAAAGTACCTAAATGTTGCAATGTTTGAACTTTGTTTCATTTAGCACAGAGTTTGTTTCTGCAAAAATGATAATAACCTTGGTTTCTGGATTAGAAGTATTGCAGCATATAACATCGCACACTGGGTAGTTATTCAGTTAATTGATTAACAAGACTTATTCCAATTTAGAATTTGATTTAAAAAAACTCGTGCTTTGAAAATTGTGTGAGTTTTGAAACGACAAATTATTGCTTTGAGGTTGTTTTATTTTGAAATTATACGAGTACCTAGGTTTTTTAAGAGTGGTGAAATTTTTTGCTAAATTTTCACTAATATTTTGATTTGATTTTGATTAATTGTTTGTATACCTATAGATTATAAGGTGACGTATGATTTTGATGACCCTTTTCAAATGACAATTGGTGGATATTATGCTGAATACCTATTCCTGCATTTTGAGCTCACGGTTTATAATTATTCTTTACTAGTAATTGTATTTATAACAATATCATCCATACAGTTTAGGTTCATAAATCTAAAATTTGTGCCATTTTAGATTTATGAACCTAAACTGTATAGGTATGTTGCGTAAGTAGGTATGCTGACGGATGAGAGAATATTACGCGACTCTTAGGAGATTACCCTTTCGAAATCAAACAAGCTGCCTGCAGTCTCCACAGAATAATCAATAGAACGAAACACCCATCTTGTTCCTAGTTTTAAAGAACGGTTATTTATTGCAACTGAATTTATTATAACAGTTCTTTATACTCAGGTAAAACACTTTTTGGTATTATATTAAAATACCTAAGCTAATTTTTCATGAGTAGGTAGCTTCATTTTGATGAGACGCCCAACAATTTCTTATACGAAACTTTCGATTGTGCTAGCTAACAGAGGTAGCAGGGATAGAATATGTCGATTTGATGATTCTTAACAATCAATCACTAACTGGATTTTTTTTTTGTTAAGTTTGAAGATCAAATAATTCGAAAAAGTATGATTTGATAAAAGAGTTCTTCTAACATATGTATCGATATCGTCATGTCATATCGAGGTCATCATAAATGAGTACTAACCAGCAGATTTTTTTATTTTTACTTAATTAATATTTATATAAACTTAACAGGCATATTGTCCTACAAATTGCATGGTACTTTATCCTGGCCCTAAAACCAGATAAAAGTTACAATAACAACAACAATTTATTGACGTACAAAAGCGAACTAAACTGGCCATCACTAAAAAAAAAAGATTGAGGATTCATAAACAAAAGTGTTAACAGCACTAAATTAAAAAAACAAGAAGCTACAAATGCCGCTGACGTCTGCGTGTATTTCCTCATATTGTTATACCAAAGCAATTTCGACGTATAAGGCGTTTATCGATCTCCCAAGTGCCCTTGAACAGCTATCTTATCTTCTTTGATCACTCCTAAGATTTATTCGTCGATTGTACAGCAAGAGTCATGTTTGTATGTACTTGTTATAGCTCGTGAGTGCTGGCTTGCACATTAACACGCTATAATACGAGAGCTTGTCCTTATTCGATGTAACACCGTACACTGGCTGGTTAATTGATTGGCAACACTTATTAGAATTAAAAACTCGATTTTAAAAAAATGGCGCGTTATTTGAAACTATGTGCTGATTCCTAATTCGAAAAAATTTCAATCCAGCAGTTCAAGATTTTAGCTTTTTTATTTTTATTTGAATTAAGAACTCGATTTTAAAGATCTATTTAAAATTTCATGTAGTACTTACTTGAATTCATAATTCGAAATAATTCCAATCCATAACCGGCAACTGGAGACTTGCTTTGTGTATTTCTATGTCATTATTTTCTATTAAAAATGCCGTAAAAGTAAAGGTTTATGTACCTATACAATGTTTGAACTTTGTTTCATTTAGCACAGAGTTTGTTTCCGCAAAAATGTAACCTAATAACCTTAGTTTCTGGATTAAAAGTACTGTAGCATGTGACATCGAACACTGGCTAGTTAGTTCATTAACAAGACTTATTTGAATTTAGAATTTGATTAAAAAAACTCGTGATTTAAAAGTAGTGGTGCAAAAGGCTGTTCGATTTTCGAAAGGACAATATTATGCGGAGCTTGTTTTCGTGAGGACTCGTTCGGAGTCATGTTTGTATGTATTTGTTATAGCTCGTGAGTGCCGGCTTGCACATTAACACGTTATAATACGGGAGCTTGAGCTATTTCCAACTACTTTCGAGCAGTTTTTACAATGTAAGCGCGTGCGACAGCGTTACACCGGGGCTCTGGGAATAAAGCAAGGAAGGTAGGTAGCTTCTTTAGTCAGTAAGAGTCTGACACTGTTTCCCGCTCCGCCCGAGAGTGGGATTCGTCATTCGATGATTTTTACATATTACATATTTTTAAATAATTTTGTACGCCGGTCACGGCAAAACATGTTGAACTGTACTGACATCATCTTCATCTTAACATACACATGTTTATACAAATAAATGATCTTATCTTATCTTATCTTATCTTATCTTATCTTATCTTATCTTATCTTATCTCATCTTATCTTTACCTACCATAAAAAAAAACAATGTAAGCGCATCTTGGTAGTGTCTTGTGTAGATTTAGGTATAATTTTAGTGTCCTATTTGGTGCTTGTGGACTGTGAATCTGTGGTTGGAAAGATTTAGTTGATTCGTTTAACAATGTACTAGATTATGGAAACAAACATATCGCAAATGTAGCCCAGAAACTCTTTCTGCGAGAAAAAAGTTTTAAATTAACAATAACTTCAGTTAAAATTTAAAACATATACTTTAATTTCAATTGCACAATATTTGTGTTCAAGACCTATCATTAGGTAGTATGTAAAATTAAAAAATTACATTCGAAATTCAAACCCAAATGTGTTCAAAAATTAAAAGAAAATTATGTATAAATATACATACATTTGTGTATGTGTACGTAGATAGATATCTATAGAGCTTCGCTATATGTAGAGCCTTATGTTGGTAGAGATTTACTTATGGCTCTATGTCAGTATTAGAACTTTATTTATATTAGTGTAATATTTCAGAGATTTTGGTAGTTTGAAAGTAGAAAATTGACCCAGAAAAACATATTCCCAGGATAAAAGTATAATATATGCTATTCCAGGACCAGGTCCAGGTCCCAAACTACTGCAAAAAAATAATATTTTTACAAGTGGAAATTGGGACCGCGGTCCTAAAGGCTTCATGACCCACTTTTACTTCTGCAAGCGAAGCCGCTTGTACAAGCTAGTTAAAGATCAACACAACTTATAACAGCAATTGTAAGAGATTATTTAAGTTAGTAAAGTAGACGTAATCATTAAGTACGTAATCATTCAGGACGTAATCATTAAGGATCTCAACTTTCGTACAACTGTACTTTTTTGACTCCGCTATTTATCTCGCCAAGTTTACAATGAGGATGAAATATTCTTTTATCTACTTCATTTTTCACTTGGATAACTTTTTAGGGGCTATGTGGAGTGTCATGATTTTTTTCCGTTTCTTAGATAAGTATATCTACAATACGCGACGTAAAAGTTGAACCAAATAGTAACAGATTTTCGGGTCTCAATTGAAGTTTGTAAGTGAACCATAGAAACGATGGCCATTTTAGGTCAACTTATTTGCCCTGTACTATAGGTACCTATTTGATTCTATAATTCAATATTTTACTATACTTCTTCTTCTTAGTCGTACACTCTTGTCAGAGTGGTCGTGGTCATGTAGGGTCGCCCACTGGTGCATCAGGTGCGATCGCTGCCTTGGCGATTCTTCTCCATCGCTCCCTGTTGGTTGCCTGGCGAGCGCATTCTATCACAGGGATCTTGGTGACAGATTTGATGGTATCTGTCCATCGTGTCGGTGAACGACCACGCGGTCTCGTGCCTTCGACTCTACCCTGTATAACTAGACGCTCCATAGAGTCACTTTTGCGGGTAACGTGTCCAAAGAATCTAAGGATTCGTAATTGCACAAGCGACGAGAGCCTTTGTTTGATTTTTAATTCGTTGAGTATGGACACGTTAGTCCGATGAGCGGTCCAGCTAACCCTGAGCATCCGTCTCCAGCACCACATTTCCAGGGCGTCGATCTTTCCTCGGTCCCGCATCCGTAACGTCCACGTCTCGGCACCGTAGAGAAAGATCGGAAACACTAGGCTTTTCATAAGGCGTACTTTTGTATTTCTGGTTATTCGGCGGTCTTTCCAGATTTTATCCAGTCTTTGTGCAGCTGATCGAGTCATGGCGCAGCGTCGTCTTATTTCGAGGTTGCTGCCTCCACAACTATCAATGATAGAGCCCAGATAGATAGATGTAGCTCGTGACGACTTCACAGTTCGCAATTGGTGTGCTATCTGGGTTGTTGTCGTTTGCTCTATCCACTATCATCATCTTTGTTTTGTCACGGTTCAATTTAAGTCCAAACTTTAAACTTGTTGTTTCAAGTGTTCGCAACAGATTACTATACTTTATTTTACTATACTTATATTTATTTATTATTCAGGCGACACAAGGTACAAAGGCGGACTTAATGACTTAGGCGTTTTCTACCAGTTAACCTAAGCTGGTGAAGAGACGAAATGTCATTGACTAGATTCGTATTCGAGTATTTATCTTTATGTAATACAAAGTACTAAGAGTAGGTAGTTTAGTACTGCCACCGCTTTCGCATTGAATCAACCCTTGGCCCCAGAAGACTTCGACCCTGTTGGGCCCCTACAGTTGCTGACAACTCCTTGAAGCGAGACTTTTACAGACTAAAACAATACTTATGTTCCTCCTCCATTCCGTTTCGGTCCCACGGGTTTCCCTTTCGGAATTCAACCAGTATCCGTAGTGACTCTGCAAAAGGGTTGTAGCCGACTGGGGCCTAGGGTCTCTTTCTGAAAGGAAGGTTTGGCCCCAGTGCGAAGGACAAAGAAGGAACGGTGTAGAGAGTTTAGTCAGTAAGAGTCTGACATTGTTTCCCACTCCACCCAAGACCGGCATTCGTCATTGGACGATTTTTGCCCACCTTAAAAAAAACCAGTATATCTACTATAATCTTTATTTGCAGTAGAACACAAACTTACATTTTCCCAGTCACTAAAACTTTAACAGATTACTACGACATCCACAGAATTACTAATTCAATTACCAGAAAAATCACTACCACTTTTCGTTAGCTAAAATCTCAGTGAACGAAATAAGAAATGACCAACATTTACGTATGTGTATCGGAGTTTCTAACAGTATGTTAAAAGGATTGCTTGGACTGGACCTTTCTGGAGACCTAGGATTATTGAGGGTGTGGAAAGGGGGCACGCAGTTACTTAGGTCATTGCCCTCGAAGCCCCGAATCGAGATAAATTAGTGGCAGTAACATGCTGATAATTACATATTAATTAGTGTGTTTTGCGCTGAATTAAAGCTTACTGTATTCAGTACTAGGTGCTTACGGATAAATTTTAATCGATTTATACCCGTGGAGGGTCGATCCGGTATAAGAAACACTATCGTTTTGTAAAGATAAAATTAGAAAACTTGTACTTTAAAAAAATGGAATTTATTTACGCATATACGAAATTTATTTCCTTTAAGAACATTTCAGCTGAGCGAGTCAATGACTTGTAGGTAATTAGGTAGGTAAATTATTATAGGTGGTTGCATACTAAACCTAAAGTCACTGACTCGCTCAACTGACGTTTATTCAAAATTTGACGGTGCATAAAGTTGCTTATAAAATTCGTGATTACCTACCTAATAGAAACATGAGTTTATATCTTCACATTTATTTTAAAAAATCTTACCTGGCGATATTACAGTAAAAGAAAATAATAATAAACTACAATCAAAATAAAATATGGCGAAAAATTTAATGTAAAAATTGTGATGAAAAATCGCGATGTGAAATTATGATAGATATATTTATTAAACCTATATAATTATATGGTCCAACTTCTTTCTTAGATCGCGTTAGAAATAACCACGTTGCTCCACATAACTTAAGTAGTAGATGTTGGGGAAGTACAGCCACGCTGAAGTGGGCGTGGGCTGGCCACGTCGCACGAATGCACCCCGGACAGTTGGGCGAAGATTGTCACTCACTGGACGCCTGAGGGAGGTCGACGCCGCGAGGTGGCGTGACCACCTAATCATCGCGGGGCAAACTTGGCTAGATATAGCTCTAAAAAGAGAGATTTGAAAGGTAGGTAGGTAGGTTAGGTAGGTAGGTAGCTAGACCTATATGCCCCCTGCAGTGGGACAAAAAATAGGCTACTATAAAAAACTCCTTTTCTAGACACATAATTATGTCATTCATCTATAGAACGACCTCGTCAAGCCTTGCTTAACCACCCAGACCAAACCGTGCGAGTGTTATTACATTAGCCACTAGCTCTTTGATGTGCGTTACAATTAACATATAACACTTACAATTAAGAGTGCCTATTATCTAGCTTAAAGGTATTCTCTGAGGCACCCTAACGTTCTACAGGTGATATTAATGGACTATCCCTTTGTGCTTAGGTTCACTATATCGTGTGGCTTTAGTCGAAGAAATTGTAGTAACTAGCACAGTTGTGGCACCCAGTTTCTAAACAAAGCTGGAGGTCCTTAGGCCTTCTATCTACGGCCGCTTTGCTTCATAGACATATTGTATGTAATTCGATATTATAAGCTTGGTGTACATCTGCGTTAACCATTTGAACACCGTTATTAGACACATAATAGAAAGACAATAGGTGTGGCAGGCCCCCTACAAGTGTACGACCGTGGACCGACGATCTGGTGAAGGTCGCGGGAAGCCGCTGGATGCGGACAGCACAGGACCAATCGTTGTGGAGATCCTTGGGGGAGGCCTATGCCCAGCAGTGGGCGTCGCTCGGCTGACATGATGATGGTGATGAGGTGTGCCAACGCCGGAGTTCGCTTGTGGGTCAAGAGCTTAAGTTTACATACAAAGTCTGCTTTTCCTGATAACTAGGTACTACCTAGGGGTCTTTAAGTCAAAAGTGGATAGGTTACCTACTTCTAGGCAAGCGTGCTCCATTGTCAGCCACATCATCGCTTCTATAAGGTGAGATAGTGGTCTAACGTAAGCCTAACGATAATTAAAAAAAAATGGAACTGTTGATGAAATGGCAACGGCAAGACGAATACGCGTTTTTGAATAGATGAAGCTACGCGGCCTTAGGGCCGAAACACACAACCGCATTGCCGCACCGCGACGCTAAAGCCGGCAGTGCCACCCGTACGCTAAGGACGGGTAGCACTGCCGATTTCAGCGGCGCGGCGCTTCAAGGTGGTTATGTGTCAAAACACATAACCACCTTGAAGCGATCCTCTACGCTAGAAAATGACTAAGGGTCAAAACCCTTTCTTCCTCCTCTACGCTAGAAAATGACTAAGGGTCAAAACCCTTAGTCATTTTCTAGCGTAGAGGAACAAGGTGAAAGAAGAAACTAACACGGCTTCTTGGTAAGAAGTAGTAGACCTGTCAGTGATTTTCTCATGTGGAGGAACAGTGTGAAAGAAGAAACTAACACTGCTTCTCGCTAAGAAACTAAGAAGTAGTCGATCTACTTAGCTTTTATCCTCCTTTTTTTTTGTTTTGAGGTCTTGAATCATCAAGTAGCTTCTCCTGTTCTTAACGGAACGAGACTTTTTCATACTGAAACTCACCTGCGATCTTTCGGGTGTATTCAGTTGACGTTGCGTTCTAGAGCAAATTAACCAACACTACAAACGAACAATTGGCTTCAAGTCAGGAATCAATATTGAGCTATTTATGGGTACTTAAAGATACCTACGTCTAATGATTGGGGACTTAGAATGGCTATAGCGGTCATTGACCCATTGAAAGAAAAAAAAATTGTTTATGTTTTTATCTTGGATACTAAGTCCTTTATGTCATGTGCTTGTATGAATAATTATTTATTTAAATATGGTATACTGTACACACTCTAACGTACTATTGTAATGTACTATTTGGCAGCAAATTAATTAAATAATACTATAAAACTTTCAGCTTAATTTTACAGAGATCGCGTCTATTTCAATGATTCTAGTTATTGTCCAGTTGTGCAGACACAGAGCTGCACTAATTTCACATCACAATATGGATCCCCTAGAAATTACTTTGCATGTATAACAACTGAATTCGCTCGAAGAAACCCCGTAAAAACCTCACATTTTTAATCAAAAAGTTATATACATATGTAGGAATAATTTACAGGCGCGAAACCATCGACACTTTCGCTGATAGAAGTGCTGACTAGCGTCAATAATTATATGTCTGTCCCATAGATTATTCTATGTCCTCACGTGACCATAGACGATATTTGTGTCACGAATTCACGATAAAACGCAGAACAACAAACCTAGATGCAGTGCGATTGTTATAAATAGTTGCAATACAATATTTATTCCGCGATCGTTTGCCTATTCTTATGCTAATAGCTAGTTTGTGTATAACTAGCAATGTAAAGAATACTAATACTGCAATTAATTTGCATATACCACACCGCGAGTTCCGTCTACTATCTGTTGGAGCGAGCTGTTTATTTTTTTTAAAAAGGTGAAATTCGATTTATGACTACTATGATTTCCCGCGCGCCTCAAAGAGTTGTCAGCATACCGTAGGGCCAAAGCCTACTGGGGCCATTGGGGGCCATGGGTCAGCTTGTGAAAGAAAGTTTAGGGCCCGGTAAGAAGGGCTAAGTAACAACAGGGTGGGTTTTTTAGTTAGTAAAAGTCTGACACTCTATCTTCTGCTCCGCCCAAGGGCGAGGGATGTCATTGGATGATTTTTATCCACAAAAAGACGAGGCAAAACGTTTAGTCTGGACCGTAGAAGTTTCAACAACGTAAAGGAAATTGGTGTGATTTTAGTCTGTAAAAGTCTGACAAGCCCTCCCGCTATGCCCTAGAGCTGGAGAAACAATTAAATGATTTCCCACTTTAAAAATTAAAAAAAAAACACAACTGAAACTTTTTCTATTTTTAAATCTAGAATGCTACACGATGGAACAATTTTAATTTATATCTAACAATTTGCCCTGTGTTTACCAGTAACTAGTGAGTTTATTAGTAAAAAACTTATAAGTAATAATAATTATAATAATGAGCGACATTATATGAACGATATCTGTGGTACGTATCTAGACAACCTTGTAACGAAATGGTTTTGTAAGGGCAAAGTTCGGACTTAGTCTGTCAGTCGACAGTTCAATGCCCCGAAAGTACAATATACTAGCGATGTTGTACGAAAATGTACAGCCTTTCTAGATTTTACTAATCGATCGCTAAAAAATGCTTAAGAAATGTTGGTTAGGTATTTCTGCCCCCAAAGCCAAGTTACTATCGTTTCGTTAATGTCGAACGCCACACCTACAACAAAGGAGTTGAGACCAAGTAACTGAGCGTTGAGATAAAGTCAGAACAAAGGAATTGGTTGCGTGGCTTACTCAAAAGTAAGCCTTTATCTCAACGCTCAGTAACTTGGTCACAACTCCTTTGTTGTAGGTGTGGCGTTCGACGTTAACGAACCGATCGTGACTTGGCTAGGGAGGCATGAATTCTTCTCTTGAGCAACTTCCAACTGGCCAGCTCAAAGCCTTCGACGTTAACGAACCGATCGTGTCTTGGCTAGGGAGGCATGAATTCTTCTCTTGAGCAACTTCCATCTGGGGGCTTAGAGAAAGTCACATTCTCACTAACGATAATTCGAAACTCCGAAATGTATGGAACTGACATATGCCTTCGAAAAGTCACGTGGTCAAACGTTTTCGATTCGCTAATTGTTATTAGTTGTTTATACGTCAAATTGGACGTTTTAATTCGATAACCATAGCCAAGAAGTTGTTATTTTATCGAACCAACACTTCGACTTATCGATATGTTAGTCGATGTCACTTTGTCTACCATTTTGTGGTCGACATCGTTAAGGCGAAATCGAACTTAGAAATGGATTCGACACGGAGCAATTGCCACTTGTCTAGGGCCCCTGGCCAGCTCAAAGCGTTCGACGTTAACGAACCGATCGTGTCTTGGCTAGGGGGCCATGTATTCTTCTCTTGAGCAACTTCCATCTGGCCAGCTCAAAGTGTTCGACGTTTACGAAACGATCGTAGCTTCGCTAGGGGAGCTGTTGTCTACCATTTCAGTTTTAGATGCAGCGTTTTGCCCGATGGAAGAATGAAAAAGTGTATAATCTTCTTGTATAAAAGTTAATAAGTACTTAATTAAGTGCTAAAATTCGCTAACCTAACCTAACCTAATATAATAACCTTCAGACTCGCCAAGATCCAACAGCCGATCTGTACATATCAAGCTACCGCCGAAATCACTGGAAATTTTGCACTAAGAGAGGACTTTTCAACATTCAGCCACTAATGGGATGAAACGGGGGTCCAAAGTTTCTATGGAGAAACCTACTTTCACGCAGGCAAAGCCAGCACAGAAGCTAGTAGTAATAAAAAGTTATACCATCGTAGGAATAAAAAACATTTTGCCTTGGCAGACTCGTAGTATTTCACCTATTGAATTGTACAAGAAATAGAGCTTTTTCTTGATATTTAATCGTCACGAGAATTTTCCGATAAATTGGTTTTTTTTTGCTTTATTAGTAAGTTAGAACGAACAGGTTATTTTTGAGGTGAGTAATAATATTAATCGTTTATTTTTTCAGACTACTCAAATCTTTGAAATAATTTCAAAGTAAGAAAGAATGCTTACGGTCCTTCCTAGAGCGAAACAAGTTTCTTTCGCTCTAGGAACAAGCGTAAGGGCATGTTTGACTTTTACTGGCATAGCGCTGATAGATAGGTACGAACAACTCAACGTGTTGCTAGGCACAAAATAAAAAAAAATTACATACTGTGCTAATTACATTGATTGAGCTAACAACAACAAAAATAACTTTTACTTAACAAACCTTTGTCCTTTTTTGTTATTTTTTTTCGGTGGGTAAAAATCATCCAATGAAAGAAATCCCGCCCTTGGGTAGAGGAGATAGTGTCATACTTTTACTGACTGAAAAATCCACCCCGTACCTACGTTGCCTTTCATATCAGGGCCGAGCCTTCCTTTGTGTCACTTAGGACTAAACGACTGAAATACATCCTTCGTTTCACCAATTTAAAGGAACAAATTACGTGAGAACTTGCTCTATATTAAACAAACACACAAACTACATCCAAAGGTCTTAAAAAAATCGCTTTTAGCGTTAAGACCGCCCATTGTAACTCCTTAGGAATTTTAAGTTCCTAATGTACCAAATTGTATTTATGGTGTACCTACAATAAAGAGTATATCTATCTATACCATGTTATAAAAAATACACCAAAATATATACGTATATATATAGTCCTAAAACTACGACTGTGTTCTATCTCGAATCAAATATTGGCCTCAGTTGTTTCGAACACACATATTGGTTACGTACACATGCTATTATGGAGACGACGCCAATATGTGTGTTGGCCGCAGTCGACAACGTTCTACCAACAAGCCAACACACAAACATTGGCCCCGTCATTCCCACGCACGGCCATAGTATTCGCAACTTGTTACCGGTTAGGCGGTTACAGATACTCGGCGCGAGGCGGTAAAGTGATCGGAGTTGGGCCCAACTTCCCCTCGGGTATTGGTATTGGTATTATATAGCTCTTTTAAAACCCCAGCTCCTGACACTTGTGATGAGATCAATAGATGAATAACGAGGACGTTTACAAGCTGCTTGACGTTTAAATGAAATTTAGATTTTATATTTGTTGCCAGTTTAGTTTAAAAATGGGATTTGTAAAATATTGTTGAGTAGAGATAGATTTTGATGAGCTGTGGTGGTCGAGTGGTAAAGGTGCCGATTTACGAGTTGTATGTTGGTCGTGGGTAAAAACCCAGCCAGGCGCATTATTTTGTGTAATTTATTTCATCACCACTGCTCTCAAAATGGTGAAGAAAAACATCGTGAAACCGGCATGTCCTAGAACTAAAAATGCTAAGATTATGGCCCATTCCCTCTCCTAGAGAGGAAACCTGTGTCCCAGCAGTGGGAACTTTTAAATGACTGATGATGATGATGAGAGATAGATTTTAAAGTGATAGTTTTTACCATTTACCTAATAGTAAAATATGTATTTGAAGCGTTAAAACTAATATAGATTTAAATATAAGTACAAAATCTTTATAGCCAAATAGTTTTATATTTGTAGGTGATTAGAGCCCTTATTAGTGGACTCAGCAATATACAATCATTTAATAACCGAGATATAAGGCATATTTTTATGTGGTGTGTGCTTGAGTATGTATATCTACTAATTATATACCAATTAAAGTAGTAACTATTATAATATTAAATTAATAACTGTTATATTATTATAACATCACACTAAAACCATAAAGGCGAAAGTATGTATGTTTGTAATTCTGTTATGCGCGAATGGTTGAACGAATTTGTATGAAAGATACAGATACGGGTAGACCATTTACTGGAATAGTACCTATTTACATATTTTATAATTTATAATACTTTTTCTACTCCCATACGTGTGAAACCACTGGCAGATGCTGATCTACTGTATTTTTAATGTTATTTGAACACAAATAATTTAGAAAATTTTCAAATATTATACAACCTAAACTATTAACTTTAGAATCCCTGAACCAATAGCGATTCTTGATTTTTTTTTAAAAGCATTAATACTTTTTTGCTACTATTCTATAGCTACCTCGAAAGACAGCGAGAAAAGAATTTACAAAAAAAAAAACACCATTCATTCATCATACCTTTTTATCACGTAAAGAAAGTGGTCAGCCATTCTGACATAATGGACCAGGGTTCTGTTCAAACGCTAGACTTGGGTTCTGGCGCCTACCTTAAATTGATTACTTATTATATTAGTCATTCACCTTACCTTTTTACTTTCTATTTTCAAGATTTATGTTAATAAATCTAAGTAGTTTGAGGATTGAATGAAGAATACATTGATTGTTAAGCTCTAGGCTCTAATAAGTTTAAATTATAGGCACTTATTACACAGGACATTTATTATTGTAATTTATATTCTTTATCTTGTATAATAAATAGCTGTCATTTTGTTTTTATATTGCTTCGCAAAACTATTTAGTCAATCGGCAACTCATAGTGAGTCGTGCCCCGCTTGGGCAGAGCATCGCTGTGTCCTCGTGGGAGCGATCGGTGGCGGCGATCTCTCGCGTCGGGCCTTGGTAGAAGCCATGGTTCGGAGTGAGGATGAGTGGCAGGCGGTCGCCTCCTTCTGCGAAGCAGTAATGCTAGCAAAGGAGGAGGCTGACCGCATAAGGCAACGGCGTTTGCGCCCCAGACGCCGCCGGGATTCCGATCCTGACTTCCGGCCCTTATTGGGTAGATCGCCGTCCGGTCGTCTGGTAATCGTCCGGACCAAGCCCAGTCGTCGACGGCGTGCACTGTTCCCGCGCGCCTCAAGGAGTTGTCAGCAACCGTAGGGACCCTGCAGAAGGGTCGAAGCCAATTAGGGCCACGGGTTTGCGTCTGAAAAGGAAGGCTCTGGCCCTAGTATGTATGGCGATGTAGGAACGGGGTAGGTTGTTTAGTCAGTAAGAGTCTGACACTTGTTTTCCGTTCCGCCTAAGAGCGGGACTCGTCATTGGATGATTTTTACCTACCATAAAAAAAAAACACATAGTGAGTCGATATTTTATAATGAACACCATGTATTGTACCTACATACATTATACCTATGTGCAACAAATATAGTACATTTTGATTCAAGTGCAGAAAGTTTGTCATTGCGACCGAGGCGAAATTCGCACGAGCCGTAGGCGAGTGTGTTATGGAGCCGAGGGCTGCAATGACAAATCTGCACGTGTGTCAAACGACGTTTTTCAATACACTTACGAACATATAACACTTATAATACACTTACTTCCTTTGAAAATTACGACGCATTTTTGTTGATTTCTTACTGAAGAAAAATTTCTAAAGTTGCCATACATTTTAGATTTAGATTGCAGAAAACTATAGTAAAGCAAAATATCTGAACGCAGCGGCTTATTGTCTAAAAAAATCTCTTATATCTTACATTCAACATATTTTTCACATTTATAGACTTTTTCCCGCGCTTATCCTTTGCAGGATGAAAAAGAAGCAAAGACATCAAACCGCTATACATCCTACTTAATATTAAGAATAGAAATTCAAATATTTTTTAATTTAGAACACAGATAAATGTTAATTTGTTGTTAATAACAAATTATTGCATAAATAATCATGTTTATTTATTATATTCTGTTAAAAACACGATTTAAATTTTAATTAAATATTAAAACCTCAAAAATCTGCACCTCATTGCTTTAAAAAAAAAAAAATTACGCTTGACCGTGACGATAAGGAGGAAAAAAAAAGCCCTTGGTATGATAAATTAAACAAAAGCACGCGGGTGATATACGTGTCATGTCGAATCTAATCATAGTGCGATAATTGACAGTTTTCGAGTAAGTGTATTGAAAAACAAATTTCATATTTGATCATATTTAGAAAGTATTTTAAAACAGTTATTTTGTTTTTCATTCAAAACTTTTTTCGATTGAAAAAAATCCCGCCAAAATTTCCAGTTAATAGCTTTAATAAAAATTTAGTTAATTTCCCTTTAAAGCCTAAATACGGAACCATTAGTCACTAGAGCTGGTGTAGTATATCGATTTGTCTTTTAAACCAAGCCTCGCGTATTTAGCAAGTAAGTTTTAAGCTGCGAGATTGTTCGAAAGTTACCTGGAATGCAAAAGGGTATTGAATTAGCATAGGTAGGTGGGTTTTTAGTCAGTATAAGTCTGAAATACCCTGTTTTTTCACAAAGAGCTGAGGCCTTACCATGAAGTGTTATAGTAGCTCAATTTCCATTGCAACCCATATGCTTTTAAGGCTTTATTGATACAATAATTAAACATGTACGTAAGTACGCGATGCTATTTGAGTAGATGGCTACGGATAAAAATTATCTTGAATTATTTAGTCGACAACAGTTAATTCCTGAAAAGGAAAGAGACGAATACAGTTCAAAATAATTTTAAGTTTGTATTAGACAATGACATAATTTCCCATAATAGTGGCTCTAGATTAGTGCCGTGAAGCTCCGTGAACAGACGTGAACATAAATGTGGACGGTTTTCGCGGAGTACGACTTGTGTAGTTTTTTTTTAATTCATGGCGTGAATCTTCGCGTGAATTACGGCAGTAACGTAGAGCTGCCATTACAATTTCAGGTGTGCGAACGAGAAAGAAGAATAGAGGACTACGCGTTAAACAGATCAATCCGTTAAATAGATCAATCGCTTTTTTATGCTGGGTAAAAATCATCCAATGACGAATCCCGCTGTTGGGTGGAGCGGCAAACAGTGTCAGACTCTTACTGACTAAACACCTTACCCCGTTCATTGTTTGCTTTTCGCACTAGGACCAAGCCTTCCTTTCAGAAAGAGACCCTGGGCCCCAGTAGGCTTCGACCCATTTGCAGAGTCCATACAACAGATCCATCCCTTTAACATTTCAATTTAGGTCTACAATCGATTGTGTTAGAGCTCATGAAGCCATGCATGAGCCTGTTTAAAAATAAAATAATTTAGTAGTTTTGAAAAAGGAAAATCTATTACCACGTTACGAATTGAAGTGACAGGAGCGTAGTTTATACTGTAACAATTTGTTGAAGAAAACCGTGTCTATGGTTAGCGTTTGGGGATGTAGGGAATACTGCGAGCTTTGAAGAGATATTGATCCTACTGAAATTGAGTGCGATTAAAATTGTGAAACAAAAAAAAGTATACGTAGTTAAAGGTCGAATAAAAAAGTTTTCGGCTGTATGTATTTTTTTTTCACTGTATGAAAAAAAAATGTGGTCATTCAAAATTTTGATTTTTGCAAAATCTTCTTCAAGACATACTCTGTTATTTTTGATATATTAGTACATTAAGAAAGGCCAAAGTCCACATGAAATTGCAGATTTTCAGAGATTTTGACGTGACAACGTCTTAAATTAGGTTGCGGCTGGGAGTCACTTATGAAAAAGTGTAACGCTCGGTAACGTTACGATGAGTCACCGAACGAGAGAGAGGCCCGCCGAATGCCTTGCGTCTCTCTCCCACTCAACTATGATCGGTCTGCCGCGCGCGCAGCACTAGAAAATTTGTGCAATTCTTATTTTCATTCAATTCCTTGTTCCTATTGTGCAATTTAATTATATTCATATCAATAAATATTCTACCGAGAAAAAGACGTTGTCACGTAAAATCTTCGCCCGTAAAACCGACTTTACAGGCAACCATTTTTTTTTACTGGATTAGTTTTACACGAAACACTTTGATTTTTATAGAAGCCTCGATAATATCCACAAGATATTTAGGTATCCAAAATATCTGGAACAAGACGTGTATGTGTAATAACATTACATTTTCTTTTCTCTTACGTGATACTTAAAATTACCTCGGGTTGGCCAGCCTTAAATGTATATTCTTACACAATCCTTCTAACTTTTTTTTTGCTTCTTTGCCCTATTTTGGCAGGCTAAAGCCATAGATTATTCCGCCAGGTCACTTAGTTTGTAATTTAGTTATATCGCGATGTAATTCAGTAATAGTTATATCTAACATCAAAGTAACATAAATAATAATATATTCCACAACAATCACACAACGTCGTCTAGTCCAAAGCTAGGCAGATCTTGTGTTATGGGTACTAGACAGTTGTGTATGGTAGTTGTCTATGTATGTATTTAGAAATATTTAAGTGTGTTTATCAGTTGATAAACATACTTCAATATTTCTAATTACATACATATAGAAATAAATTACACCCATATTAACATAAATAATAAGTATTGGTTACAATTTGGCATCGTTTCATTCTCGTAGCACCTACAGATGTATCTTACCATACATCATCATCAGCCTCTTAATGTTTCCACTGCAGGGACACAGGCCTCCTCTCTCTAGGAGAGGGAATGGGCCATAATCCACCACGCGGGCTCAGTGCGGATTGGTGGATGTCACATGTCTTCGAATTTTTGGTTCTAGGACATGCCGGTTTCCTCACGATGTTTTCCTTCACCGTTTTGAGAGCAGTGGTGATGAAATAAATTACACAAAGTAATGCGCCTGGCTGGGTTTGAACCCGCGACCTACGACTCGTAAGTCGGGGCCTTTACCACTCGGCCACCACTGCTCTCCCCCTCCCCTTTACCATCTTACCATACAGATCGTACCATCACTAAGCGATCACGTCGTTAGCCTATTGGCTTGCTATTGTCACATTCTATCAATTGTCTCTGGTACCTAACGCTGACACAGGACTAATAATTGCGTGATACATATTCCTGATCTTAATGGTATTGCGTGAGGTGAATAAACTTCAGTAATCTTTGAATTGAGTGATTGTAGGATACGATTTGTTCTTTGATAATGTTAAAAACACGTATTACCCTTTTAATAATACTGTCTTTAAATCTACCTAAGATTTAAAGTCAGTATTATTATTTATTGCGCAAATAAATATACTAATAGTAGACCATTGATTAGGTCATATACATTAATGCTCTGTTGATCTAGTGGTTAGGGACCCTGACTGCTGTGCCGGAGGTTGTGCGTTCGATTTCTACCCAGGAATATTGTTTGCGGGATAAGCACGATCATTTGTTCTGTGTCTGGGTGAAATTTATATATGTATTTAGATTTAGAAATATATAAATATGTTTATTAGTTGTCTAGTACTCATAAGCATAACACAAGCTTTGCTTAGCTTGGGACTAGACGACGCTTAACAGCTGTGGAATATTGTAATAAAATATAATAGGTACCTACATATATCGCATTTAAAATTAAAGCGTTTAACAAATATTTCAAATCGAATAATTCTAGAAACGTAGGGTAACTCTCCGATGCATAATCATTCATCATCTTCATTAGCCTTTTTAATGTTCCCAGTGCTGGAACACAGGCCTCCTCTCTAGGTGAGACAATGGGCCATAATCCACCACGCGCAGTGCGAATTGGATGTCGCATGCTTGAATATTCTTGATGAATTTAGTAAAAAAAACTGTAATGATTAAACTTGTGAATATTTTACAGTGTTATCCCTGTAAATGAGCCAGGCCGGACACCAGCCTCCGTTCTAAAATATTTAAACTCCTACGCTAAAACGTAACGAACTGTGATTAGGCCCCAGTCTGACCTTTGTCTAAAGAACTTCACAACAACAATATCTCGACGAAAACTTTGTTATAATGAACAATGTAAATAAATCTTATGGCGGCTGCCCGCGAAACGATACTAATCAAGACTAAAGAAAAGTACTTGGCAGAATAGCGCGGTGCCTTCGCCGTGATGGGGTCAGGAAACGAGAGGTTTTTTCTTAGTGGGTCCGCTTATTTTGGAGTGAGAAATTGATATCAATGAAGCTATAGTGAATACATGATTGAATTGTCTTATTTAGAAAGAAAAAAAAAATAGTTTATTTACGCGTAATGAAGCAAACTTAAAGCTAGTTAACAAACAAAAACCACTTACATATGATATGCGTCTGATTAAATGGTGTAATATTGAATTCGTTTCGTAATCTTTTGAAGCTTTACTGAAAAGTATTTTATTTTTGCTAGAATAACGAAAAAAGTTCTTCAATTATACGGTTGTTTTTTTTTGTAGTAAAATGAAAAATAAAGTAAATTAATTTGGAATAAATAAATGTTTTTACTTTAAACAATATTTCAATAAATCATTAATAAATCTTAAGGCGGCTGCCCACGAAACGATACTAATCAAGACTAAAGAAAAGTACTTGGCAGAATAGCGCGGTGCCTTCGCCGTGATGGGGTCGGGAAACGAGAGTTTTTTTTTTTAGTGGGTCCGCTTTTATTTAATCTGTGGATTATCCCGCTTGAAACGTCGCTTGATCCTAGGACCAGACCAGGTCTAGCTGTCAATATTGAGTAGTTGTCTCCACTGGGAAGCACACTCGGCATTACACCACGCACTTCACAAATTTGCTTATAGTCAACGACTGATTGCAAATAAACACAGAGAAGAAAAAAAAATCTGTGGATTATGAATGTGGAGTGAGAAATTGATATCAATGGCGCTAGAGTGATTTTGAATTGTCTGTTTTTAATTTCAACTGTTTTTAATTTAAACTGTTTTTAATTGAAACTGAAAATCTTCTCAAAATTAATAGCTAATAGTTATATGCTGTATGCGCTTAAGATTGTTTTCTTTCCTAGTTTATATATCATAGAAGTACTTGCACGTGTATGATATAAATAGTTGTATGCCATTGTTATATCGGGGAACATTGGCTTCTAAGACACAGGCTTATTGCCTAGTTTAGAAGTCAGACGTTCGACCTAGAACTTTTGTCACTGTTGTACAACTTACTTTTAAGACTACTCTGTACTTTCGCTATATTTCCGTACAAAATAAAAATATTATTATTATTATTTAAATTATAGTTTATTGTTTTGTTTTATTTTTACTTCTGTATGTTTAAACTGTGTAATTAGCTACGGCCGTTCTGTTTAAATTTAACAAATAAATAAATTATGTTTAAGTAAATGTGATTTCGTAATTTTTTGAAGCTTTTCTGAAAAGTATTTTATTTTTGTAAGAATCAAGAAAGAAGTTCTTCACTTACACGGATTTTTTTTTTGTAATAAAATGAAATTTTTTAAAAAATTGTATCGAATAAAGACATGTTTTTACTTATAAACAATATTCAATAAATCATAAATAAATCTTATGGCGGCTGCCGCGAAACGATACTAATCAAGACTAAAGAAACGTACTTGGCAGAATAGCGCGGTGCCGTAGCCGTGATGGCTTCGGGAAACGGGATTTTTTTTTTTAGTGGGTCCGCTTATATTTTATTTAATCTGTGGATTATGAATATGGAGTGAGAAATTGATATCAATGGCGCTACTAGCGTGATTACATTATTGAATTGTCTGTATTTAATTTTTATTATGGTTTTATATTTTATTGTTTTGTCTTATTTAGAAAGAAAGAAAAACAGTTTATTTACGCGTAATGAAGCAAACTTAAAGCTAGTTAATAATATTATAAATAAATAAACCACTTACATAAGATATGCGTCTGTTTAAATGGTGTAATTGGATTAAAATTAATAAATAAATGATGATTGAATGTGATTTAGTAATTTTTTGAAGCTTTACTGAAAAGTATTTTATTTTTGTAAGAGTCATGAAAGAAGTTCTTCACTTACACGGTTTTTTTATACAGACTTTTTTGTAATAAAATGAAAAACTAAAAAAAAAATAATTTCGAATAAAGAACAGTTTTTACTTATAAACAATATTTCATCGTATTTACACTCAGACTTTTTAACTTCCTTCCCTAATATTTAAAAACACATTATCTCCTGACCCTGGATAAAATTTAATCTCGGGAGGATCAATATTGACGGTTAGACACACGGTACGGATTCATGGCCCCCATGCTTGTGTCAGTGAACTCTTGCGTCTATGGTGTACCACAGACAACACTTAGATGTAGGGGACAATATCCAAGAGCTATTTAGAAACGTTTTTGTTATGGGAATTCCGGTGCCCATAGTTTAGATATCGATGCTTGAAAGGCTCATCAAAATAATATCTAAGCGACACTGACTAAATTCTACAGGAGTGTGGTTTAAAGTAAAAATATATATAAAAAAAAATGTTGTTTAAAAAATGTCGGATTTTAATAACATTATTGTTAATCTCTACATAATATAACATAAACCAAGTTGCTTCCCGCTGTGTATGTATGCTTAGATCTTTAAAACTACGCTACGGATTTGATGCGGTTTTTTAGGGTTCCGTAGCCAAAATGGCAAAAACGGAACCCTTATAGTTTCGTCATGTCCGTCTGTCCGTCTGTCCGTCTGTCCGTCTGTCCGTCTGTCACAGCCGATTTACTCGGAAACTATAAGTACTACAGTGATGAAATTTGATGGGAATATGTGTTGTATGAACCGCTACAAAATTATGACACTAAATAGTAAAAAAAAGAATTGGGGGTGGGGCCCCCCATACATGTAACTGAGGGATGAAAATTTTTTTTTCGATGTACATACCCGTGTGGGGTATCAATGGAAAGGTCTTTTAAAATGATATAAAGTTTTCTAAAAAACATTTTTCTTAAAGTGAACGGTTTTTGAGATATCAGCTCTCAAAGTCGTAAAAAGTATGTCCCCCCCCCTCTATTTTTATAACTACGGGGTATAAAATTCTAAAAAAAATAGAGGTGATGCATGCTAATTAACTCTTTCAACGATTTTTGGTTTGATCAAAGTATCTCTTATAGTTTTTGAGATAGGTTGATTTAACTGTAATTTTGGTTAAGTTATTGTGCTTACACTGAAAACGATGGCTGAACCTATAAGTACAAGGCAAAATATCGGGAGAGTTTAGGCTCCATTCACCAGGTGTATAAATTGACATAATAAGTTTATTATATTTGCTGCTACGGAACCCTTTGTGCGCGAGCCCGACTCGCACTTGGCCGGTTTTTGATAAATAGAGTGATTTAAGAGGATGGTTTATATGTATAATACATGCATAATATATTTAATATCACCATTGCACCCATGCGAAGCTGGGGCGGGTCACTAGTAATAAATGAATCCGATAACTTCATCATATTCATTAAAAAAAAATCTCAACAAAATTAAATCACTCTCCCGTAGTTTCAACAATGTCGCTTAGATATTTTTGCCTTTCAAGCGTCGATATTGTTTCTAATCTCATTGAAGTGAAGACATTAAGTACGATTCTAAGGCATTTGTGTATCTCAGAGTATGTTGTTACTTTGTTGTGATGTAATTTATTAAATTTTAACAAATGAAGTAACTTTTAATTCCTATTGATTGTTGTTAACAACTCTTTTGACAACTTAGCAGCAGGAATTTACAAAATTATTTCACGAATGATTAAATTAACATTTTAATCATTCTTAGTCCGCCCTCCTCGATGTTGTTAAGCATCAATTTAAAATCCTTTCTAATAATACATTTTTAATACGAAGGAATGGATTCTCAGTATCTAAGTGTGTATTTAATTTGAAACAATATCCTTTACTTCAAGTTAAGCAATATTGAATTAATTAATCTTTCTTATAATAACATTTCGAGTTTGAAACTTTGTGGAAGGAAGTGATGCCGTCTTGGAGTCTACTACTAACCTTTTAACTAAACGAATTTAAATTATATGAAAATAATGAGTTGTTCTTACCTTTACGTCCAAAGTTATGTTTTTCAACGCCACCGCCTCTGATGATTGGGGTCATGGGTTGATGCGAAAGCGAATAATCAGGTCTCTGGAACTAAGGCAAAGAAAGCACGCGGTGGGTCGTTTATTCAGTAAAAGGTTGACACTATTTCCCGCTTAGCCCAAGGGCGGGATTTTTCATTGGATGATTTTTCTCAGCATAAAAAAAGCCTTTGATGATCAAATTGCCACAACTATAGTTTGTTTTTTACTGATCTATGTTTATTCCGTTGTCAAGACGATTGAGTCTATTAGCTGTACTTCAAATTGACTTGAAATTATTGACGTTCTTTATGGTGGGTAAAAATCACTCAATGATGAATCCCGCCCTTGGGCGGAGCGGGAAACAGTGTCAGGCTCTTAATGACTAAACAACTGACCCCGTTCCTAAGTTGGCTTTATACCAGGGCCAGAGCCGTCCTTTCAAACACGGACTAGGTCCCAGTTGGCTTCGACCCTTCTGTAGGGTTCCTTTGTGAGAAATGGGCCTTAGAATTTCTTAGAAAAATTTAAAGAATTTAAGTCTTAATGGTAATGATGAGTTGTTGACAGTACTCAATTCCCACTTACGGCCAAAAAAAGCTATAATCCATCCCGTATGTCCACCCTACTTATGGTCCTATGGGGTATCGATTATTCCCCGCGCCCCCTCCGCCCGCGTCCCCCGCCCCCCGTGCCCCTCCCCGCCCCTCGCACATCTCACCTACGACTACTCGCCAGCATTCCCACTTATTTCCAAACTTACTTGTATAAAAACTAGTGTAGAATTTTTTGTAGAGCAGAAACAGCTTTATGGTTTTTTTTTTGTATCTGTGTCGTCTGTTTTGTTTGACGATAATTTTTCTAATATAATAGGTGTTGCGGTATAAGATACTAACATAGTTTTAAGTTTTATTAACACATTTGCATGGAATAATGTTCTAAGTTATTAAATTAATTAATTTATCTTTTCATTATGTTTTGAATGCGGAATGCGGATACTGTAAAAATAAATTTTATCATTATTAATTTTTTTTTTACTGACCGACATTTTGACAATTTAAAAGCGCATTCATGCAAATGATCTACTTATTTGAAAATAAACGTTTCTGATTTCTGATACCGATATGCGTTACGCTTAAATCAATAAGCCTTATTATATAATTATGTAATTAGTGACTTTCTTTGATTACATTAAATTAAAAAGTCTTCCGTTTCTGGACCATAATTTGATTAAAATTAACTTCACTTGCTCAAGTCAGATTGTTAATTTAAAAAGATAAAACATTATAAAAACGTCAGTACAACTAGAAACAGCGTTTGAAAGATATATTCGGGTTCTCTATGATACTCATAGATTAAAAAACAATTTGTATTCCTATTTTGAAATGGCCATAAATACAGGCGTGTCTATGACAAGGGTCGACACTCGTGGAGGCGTGCAGACAGAATGACATGCCACAGATAACATTTTTTTTTGTTTGTTGTGTAACTCGCTGAAGTTCAATTTCGTGTTCATGAAATTGGTAGATTGAGATACTTTTATATCGTAAAATAATAAGATAAAAAGATCTTATTTCTATATACCTACTTGTCTTTGTTTATTGTTGAAAGTTTATGATTTTTGTTTGATTTCGAATCGGGTATCAAAAACAACATAGTAGTAAGATGTCATTAGTTGTTTGAAATACCTAAGTCAGAGCTTCTATCAACATCGTGTCGAACCAGCGATTAATGATAATCCTTTGTTGTCTTTGCTTTCACAATATAAAAAAATGGATGTTGTTGTCACTTTCTATAAAAAAAAAAATATATATATATATTTAACAAATTAATCCTTACTTTGGTACCTTGATTTATCCCTTTTTCTATTTTATTAGACACTTAAGTTGATCACAGTCGGTTCTATACCGCATGAACGTTATTATTATGCACAGGAGCCCTTATACAGAGCTCGTGCAACTCAATAGAGCCCCTTTAGCTTCAAGGTTTCAACCAACCTTTTTTTGTTGCTGGCCAGGGGAGCGCGCATTTGAAAAGAGTGTTCCAAAAACAAATGAGTTTAAAAAAAAGTGAGTAGCAAGATGTCAACACGTTCCATAAAGTTTTTGTTACGCTTACGTCTAAAGAGTTTTTAGAGTGATAGCTACTCTATGTGTAGACTGATTTTCAGAAGTGTATGAAGTGTATTTTAAACCTTTGCATACGCGGGGTGGTATTATTATTGCGTAATTGTAGTTAATCATAAAAAGCTTATACCGGTTTTTTTCAGGAAAAATGACAATGTTAAAGTTTTTAAGGTGATTTAAGTTGTACAAACCCATATACAATTGGCCTATATAACTGTATAAAATATAGAAATGTCTAATATACTCGAGTACAGTATGTACGGACGTCGGATTTTGGCGAGTCTGAGTTAGGTTCTGCAAATTTTAGCGCGAAATAAATGCCAATAACAGTTGTCAACAGCAATAACAACTGCTAATTGCATTTATTTGTTTAAATCATTTATTTTTTTACGAGTTTTCGCAGAGCCGTCAAGACTTCAGGCTCGTCAAGATCCGACTGCCGTACTGTACCTATCAGGTTATTTTGCTGTAGCCTTCTAGAAATGAAGGAGTATAAATTTATATTTCACGGAGTATTTAAGGTTCAATAACGTCATACATTTGTAGAAAGTTATAGGTCTATCAATTTATTCGAAAATTAGACACGAATCATTAAAATTATGTGTTTTTAATATATGAAGTGAAAGTGGTGGCATGTTTTGGAATGTACGAATCACGAACAAGACGCTAACAGTTTTGAGTTAGCTTGAGAAAACTTTGGAATCTAATGCTTTAAAATCATATTGATATGAGGAGGTTGTCATTCTTGTTTTAGAATATAATAGTATTTTATTTAGACACCTCTTTTATTTTGGCATCAGAAATATACCTTACAAAGATCAGTAATATAATTGTTAAGATAATTTATTCCTGAAAATAAACTTAAAGCCTCGACAATGTGATATATAAGGTTCGACAATGTGATATACTAATGGCGATGTTAAATTCAATATTTTCTACTCCTAATAAGGAAAGAAACGTTAGAAATACATATTAATTTTTACATCAGAACTTGAGCTTACTGTAGCGTAAGGTCAATATAAGTTTATAAAGTAATAAAAAAGTAAGTTTTAATTAGGTACGTGATTTAGTTATTCTTTAGCTTTACTTTTTGGTTACCTACTAACAGAAGTTTTAAACAGATCAAGTTCTCTATCTGTGAATTCTTTACTGTAACATTTGCGGAACAGTGGATAATTTTTACTCACCCTAAAAAAAGTCAGAATTGAAGTGGAGGGACTCGCGTAACTATAGCAAATAGTTCATTTTATTTGCCGCGTACTGTATTTTTTATTTATTTATTGTACACTTTCTTGTACACCAAAACTAAAATATATTGAAAGGAAAACTTATAATTGAAAAACATACAATCGGCGATTGATAGAAATTGCCAGAACACAAAATGGGGTTGCACTTGGTGCAAATACAAAAGTAAACTATATGTCTGTTAACTGTCTATTATAATATTGTTAGCGGATCGGTTTAAAAAAAAAGTTACGAGTTAAGTTGTCTGGATTAATTTCCAACATACCAACACGAAATAATGAGACATCTCTATTGTCCCATGTCCTAATTACCGCTAATTATGGAATAATATGGACGGCCCTAAACTTTGTAGCCCGGGCTCCGACTGGACCATCAACTTGACATTACCACAACGAGCGGAACGAAATAATAAATTGTGGAAGAAATGAAATAGACTATAATAAAATATTTTATATCATAACTTTATGATAAAGTCTCTTTAGTTGACTGGTAGACAATGCCTAAGGCATCTTTGTCCGTCTTTGTACTTATTTATTACTAGTGTAGAAAGTTTTAATAAATTTTCAATTAGTAATATTTATTAATTCATTAAGTCCCTTAATGGCGAATATACGAAATATTGTCTTTTAATTGTTTTTGTAATTACGGTGTTCGAAAGGTTAAAAACTTTATACTAGTAAGAAACACTACAAAGGGGGACTAAATGTCCTTTGCCTTAGGGCCTTAGGCATTTTTGAAACAAATATAATATTTATTTATTTAAATAATAATATTTATGTTTACTTATGGCACAGAAACATAGTTGACATCCTAAATAATTATGCTAATATTCAGTATCCTAAATAAATGCGAAAATTTGTTTTTTTTTTTTTAATTTTTGCTAACCGTTCAGAGAGAGGCCCTACCATGAGCTCTTAGCGCGATCCATTTGACGACCTAAACTGATCTGTTAAAGAGATGGAGCTATACTGGGTAGCGTCTGGTGGGCTACTGCCCGATAGTAGATTCCTGGCTGTCGTATATATAGATAGATAGATAGATAGATAGATATATTCTTTATTGCACACCAGAAATAAAATTAACAATAGAAACTTAAAATTAAAAGAGTGTCACAATGGGCGGTCTTATCGCTTATCGCGGTCTTTTCGTTATATATGTATATGTTCAAATCACGGGAAGAACTTTGATAGCGCGATGCAGGATTCTTGTAGTTCTTAAGTGACGCCATAGATGGCGCTACCAGTATATCAATGGCACTGATAAATATATTGTCGAGTTGCCGAAATACAATCTATTGTGATCAGAAGAGGGATACGTCAATTAGGGGGTAGATACTGTAGGGTGCCAAATGTTACTCGTAGCAGTTATGAGTTTACGCGAAAATATGTCCAAAGAAAGAAGCTTTCAATTCCAATCAAAATTTTGTTTCAACTTTAACGTCCTGCTCTAGTTTTAATGATTATTGATCTTTTTATCATGATCGCTGCGAGTTTCATTTACCAAAGCGTTATGTATACCGTAACTGGTAATTATTGGTGACCGATACTTAAACACGTGATTGTAGTCATGATTACAAATAACTTACCCTATGGGACAAAACATGAAATCATCTTCATACCCAGCTGGTCAGTTCTGTGGTGCCAAGTTTCTAACCAACGCACTGGCTTGTTAGATGTGTCGAAGGATGTTCGCAATTTAAAATAAATTTAAATAAAATTTTCTTAAAAATCAGTCGAACCGTTTCACAAAAGCACGATAACATATCGTATTACAGCATTTCTTCTACATAGAATACGAAAAAGGGAAAAATAGGAACAAAGGTAGGTAATGCTTATTTATAAAGAAGAGGTCTGCCAGCACACCTGCCTAATGTTTTTACACATTATGAAAAGACTGTGTGGTAGATACTGTTTTTACACAACGTGTCTTCCTCTCCCTTTTTTTAAACAGGAAAAATAAGTAAAATAAACGTTTAATAATATTATATCTAGCCTATAACTGTCTCTCATTTCGGCCAAGGCCTACCACCATTCTTTCAAAAGAAGACATCTAAATCCTTCCATCATCTCCTTCGTGGCCTGCAGCGACCCCTTCGTGGGATTTTAAAGATATAATGTACATAATTATTACGTAGATACATAATCGTAAAATAAATAGCATTAACATTTTATGCACAACAAATGTAAACACACAAAGTTTACACCTTTACATTTTACACATCATAACCGCTCAGATACCATTTCAATTCTAAACATACAGATACACAGATACATAGGAGCACATAATATCGACATCATCTGTGCGACAATCCACGCATTACATACGTATGCACAACGTGTTCATGTCAAAGGTATATTTTTATTGGATTCGGGCGAACATCAAGGGCGAACTTAATAATGTTGAGGTTGAAAGTGTGGCATACATACTTTCATACATGTATCTATATGATTATATGTATAAATGTATTAGTGTAGTATATGTATGTGTTTGTTTGCATGTTTTTTTGGTGAGTATAGTGAAATCTGGTTCGGTATGTAGGTCGTTTTTTTAAGGTTCCGCACCTCATAGGGAAAAACAGAACTTTTATAGGATCACTTTGTTGTCCGCCTGTCTGTCTGTCAATACCCTTTATCTCGGGAATGTGTGGAGGTTTGGAGTTGATGTTAAAACCTTCAGGTCCCCGAAAAAACCTCAGGTCTGCAGTTCCTTAAAGATGTAAAAAAGTCAAACTTGTAAGTTACGGCAGTTTATTTCGCAAAAAACGTACATTTCGACTATCTGAAGAGAATCAAATTCCATAAAGTATTTCCCATTGACCCAGAAACCTGAAATTTGGCATAAAGCTTAAGAAAAGGTTTTATTTATAGGTATAGGAATAAATCTGAAAACCGTTTTATTGTTAAATCTCAAAAACAAAGTACTTTATTTTTGATTCGGAAAAGTCATTAAGACTTTCTTTTGGGACTTGACTATTTAAATAGGTAAGTTTATACGGAACTCTCAGTGCGCGGGTCCGACTCGTATTTACCCAGTTTTTTTAATGGGAAATCATGTTATGGTGGGCAAAAATGAACCAATGACGAAACCCACTCTTGGGCGGATCAGGAAACAATATCAGACGGTTCCTCACAAATCCGTTGCGGGAACCTGCAGAACTTACCAACTTCGGTGAGAGCCTGCGTCATGCGAAGGTGAGGACACCGTGAGGTCTATCCAGCCCCGCCTCAAAGAGGTGACTTACCGCCAAGATTATGGCGTGCCCAACCCTATATAACTGGTTCAAAATCTTGGATCCCAGTTATCCAGGTAACACATACCAGGTTGTAGTGTGTAGGTATGTTTGTATAACGTTGTTTGGCAGTACAGGGCTTCAGTTAGCGAAAGCTTGACATTGTGAGCATGTTTGTCACCAATTAATTTAGAAGCGTGCACCAGTTTCATTCAAAAACTTTGATTAGTGAATTTGTTATTTGGTTTAAAATAGTTCTTTTGAAACTGGTTCTCGTTTCCAATTCCTGGAAGAAAACTTTGGTTCCAGAAAGCAAGAAGTAACTGAAGAACAGAGGCATGGTTTTGGTTTAGATACGCTTTACCTAAAAGGGGAAGATGTCAATGGTCGATAATCCCACCTCAAAAAAGTCCTCGTTTAATATATAATCAAAAAGAGCCTCAATACAGTTACTAAATGATTATTATTTGAAATTAGTTTTTCCTTACGTTAAGTTTTTTGAATATCATATAAGAAACGAAATGTTGCAATTACGGCGGGACACACAAATTAAAAGCTAAATTGAGTTCAAAACTCTAGAAAATCAGCTACACTTCGCTGCGTAATAGCTACGAAAGTTCTTTGTTCGTATCCGCAGATAAATCGAGTAAATCCCATATCAAACCATTACATTAATTCAAGAATTTAACGCATTAACAAACAAAACGAACATCAGTTGACAGATGGGCCTCCATTAAAAAAGCCGTTCTCAAAATTCTTTTGTACAACTTATAAAGGTGTAAAGCGAGTTAACGACGCTCATCACAGCCCGAACAAGACTGTGGTTTATCAATTATGTATAAAAAAATATCACTATGAAAATTCTTATTATAAAGCGGAGCTCAGCAACATATTTTATTTCGTGCGAAGCGCTCGGGAGCACTCGTTCGCGCAAAATGTTCGACTTGTCAGCCCTGCAGTTGGCCGATCAGTCCGCTTACCCTACACCCAGCTAGTTCCACATCTCCCAACTTAAAAAGACCTACCCTCCCCCCTCGCAGCTCACACAAAACGTCACAAAATAGGGAAGCTACAACCAAATTCGGGGATATATTCAAACTGGTTTTGGGAACAACCCACCGTAAGATTTTACGAAAATTAACTTTAACGGGCACTTCAATCTAAACCTTTAGAAGATTAGGGTTTTCACATAAGCATATACGTACATTAGGCGCCTTGTGGTCATTCGTGTGGTTTCGCAAGGCTTTGTTACTATTACTTCGGGCATTCAATCAAATGGAATACAGTTCCTTTCAGCCAAATCTGAAATCATGGCATTGTTGAATTTTGAAACCGTACGATTTTCAATTAATATTTCAATATGGATCTGACGTTTTGTATCAGGGAGTTATGTTTTACGTTTCATTGGAGAGATGATTATTTGCAGGTTGGCAATGTTAATTTGATCGGTGTTGATATTGAAAAGGTTTATTTTGATGACTGCTAATTATGAGTCTTTTATAGTTTAATGATGTTGTAGATTATTTCTGATGTAGCAGCGGTTTGTTCGTCGTTATCCCCTCGATTCTTTGTCGTCGGTGGAACACAATTCTTGTTATATTTCTATTGTTGACGGCAGAATGCCTGTCAAAAATCTTTATCCAACCGTTCCTGAGTTCGAGCAAACAGACAAAGGAATTTAAAAACAGCTGTTTTCGTTTTACTTGATATAGTTAAGTAAATACGCAAGTGAACTTGGGAACTTTTGAATAAGCTTTATAAATAAAATCACATGGTCGCTATATTATTTATTAGCTTCTGCAAACGGCTTCGAACGCAAAACGGATGATATGAAAGTAGATAATATTTAGATTATAGGATTTAGGGATAGTATAGCTGCATATTTAGAAGAGTTCTCAGAATCAATTAAGCAATTCCAGAGATTTGTATGCATCTCTGAAATTGTTTAAATAACTTAACTTACAAACTTTCATCATTATTTTATCATTATTTCAGTCAAAAAATGTCCCCAAGTCTCGACACTTGACGAGACGCATAGAACCATTCGTTGTGCGTTGGTCCTGTGCTTCCTGTGCGTCCTGTGCGTCTCGCATCCATCGGATTTCCGCATCGATAACCTTCACCAGGTTATCGATCCCACTTTACAAATTTTGTTATTAGTAGAGATTTTATTTTCCAAAATTGCCATCGCTTCTAGAAAAGGGCCTCCTTGTTAACGTTGAACCGAACCCAAATTACGCGATCAAATTTAAATTAAATTATTTGAGACGATCACAAATAACTATGTTTGAAATTGGGGTAATATCTTAGTTAATTATTATTATAGACTCTGCGACCCGCCCCAGTTTCACACGGATCGCACAAATCTTTGACATTCTCGGGTTTTCACTAGGTACTAATAATAAAATTTAATTTATTTATAGATAACTTTTCGTCCTTATTTTAAGAAGTTAATATCTATCACTATGTTAATTCAGTAAAATGTTTTTTTTTTTTAAATAAAACCTTTTTTTATTCTAACAGTAAAACAAACAACAAGTTAAATTACACATTGATTAAAGTCATAGAATAAATATTAAAAAAATGACTAAATTAAATGTTATTGTTATAGAATTAAAAATATCATGGAATAAAAACTAATCATAAAAAAGTTGTCAAAACATATAATTGCATGCGACTCTAAAGTAAGTACAAAAAGAATGCTTGCAATATATTCCATCATATTACTTAAGGTGGGGCTTCCCGACTCGTCCGGAGCATGGTTTAAAGGTTTGTTACTTCATGTAAAGCAATTCAATGTAATGTTTGATGCAAAAGTAATACGAAAAAAGAGAGATAACACCTGAAAACTCTGTTAGCATTAAGTAATTTTACGATTTACTCGAATATTTCACAAAACTTGTTCTTCCTGGAACTGGAATACGTGTTTTTATAAAATAGTTACAATTTTTTGAATCTCGATTAAATGCGCTAGGCTTCCATAGAAGTACTTTTTTATATTTTTAATATAGGAGTATATTATGGAGAGTCAAAGTTCACGTAAAATAGCAGATTTTCGGAGGTCTTTACTGGATTTATCTTACACAAATTTATGTTTTGATTTCTATAGAAGCCTAGATAATATCCACAAGATATCTGTGTATCTCAAATATTTGAAGAAAGATGTGTAATAACATGATGATCACCTAGGAGCGGTTGTATGAAAATGACCGTCGGGTCGGCCGCTCTAATCGCGAAAAAAAATTATGCACTTTTTTAAAAACACTGTGATAATTAATTGTAATTTTCTTATTTCTTTCACTTTCGTTCTATGTTATATTAAGAGAAGTTATATTATCTCGACAAAAAAAATAACAAATTCAGTACACTTTGACCAGTTAGGCGAACCTAAATGTACTGACCAGCACATTTTAAGTTTGGTCCCATAGTAAAAGTTGTTTGTTATCATGACTACAATCACGTGATTTATCGGTCACTAATTATCAGTCACCCTAAATATTGACATAAATATTATAATATAACTAACTAACGACCCGCCCCAGCTTCGCACGGGTGCAAAGGTGATAAATTATATTTATAAACCTTCCTCTTGAATCACTCTATCTATTAAAAAAAACTGCATCGAAATCCGTTGCGTAGTTTTAAAGATTTAAGCATAGAGAAAGCGACTTTACTACTTTACTGTGTAATGATATTCATCATTTCAGCTGAAAAACGTCCACTGCTTTTAGGTGCCAGAGATCTATAATATCAGTGACTTACAATTTATAAGGCAAGTTGCCTCTGTCTATTACATGGTAACTCTTAATGTAAGTTGTTATGTGGAACTAAATAAATTTATTATTATTATATTATTATTACTGCTGGACATAGGCTTCCCCCAAGCGCCGCCACAAAGACAGGTCCTGTGCATCCATCGGATTCCAGCAACCCTGACCAGGTCATCGGTCCACCTTGTGGGAAGCCTTCCAACGCTGCGTCTTCCGGAACGCGGTCGCCACTCCAGAACGTTTTGGCCCCAGCGGCAATCTGTTCTGCGTGCAATGTGTCCATATTCACATCAGCCGAGCGACGGCCACTGCTGGGCATAGGCCTCCCCCAAGGCATAGATCTCCACAACGATCGGTCCTGTGTCCATATTAAGTAAGGTTTATTACCGTCATTCGGTTATGAAGTCATTCTGTCAAAGAATACTTAAAGACTATGAAAAAAAAAAATGTAATTGTTTATCCACCCCGTATACCATAAAGTAAAAAAAGGGGGAGGGTTAATGACACATTAAACGATGCGTTCGACGCAGCTTGTCCAGTATTATAGACTGCAAGTTTCATCCAATTTAGTTCGCTGTATTTATCACTAAATTAATCGATAAATTGAAATATAATCATAGTTTTCTTGTTTTCTGTACATGACTTTAGTAAAAAAAGAAACTAGCAAACAGGTGAGTAGGTATATCTACGATAACGATGATAATAGTATGTCTAAAAATTTCGCATATTTTGTCTATAGTGTACAGTAAGGCCGTCGGATCTTGGCCAGTCTAAGGGTGCGTCCACATCTGGCGAATATGCCGCGAATGTGCAGCTCGCGAGCCGTTTGCGCCCTGCCCGCGAGCTGCGCGCGTGCATTTTTGTTCGTGTGCCGCTTCTGCGCCGCCCGCGCGCAGTTCGCGTGCGACCTAATTGCCGTACGCGATCAGCGCGCGGGCGGCGCGCTTGTTATTAAATAATTCAAATAGGGTTTTGCCACTAACGCCGTTGTCTCTTTTTTTTTCCTTTTTATCAGTAATATAATATTAAAAACACTAGTGTCGTCTGACATCTTCGATAGTACTGAGCCAGTAAACGAAAATGTAAGGGCGAGAACTGAATGCGTGCAGATCGCGCGCCGCTCGCGCGCTCTATACGAGCCTTGCATGAGTTGCCCTAAAGCGGCGCAACAAACCATTGCAGTGATTGCACGCGCGCAGCTCGCGGGCAGCTCGCAATCGGCTCGCGTGCTGCACATTCGCGGCACATTCGCCAGATGTGGACGCACCCTAAGCGCTAAAATTCGCAGAGCCTAACCTCTGCGAATTTTAGCGCTTGAAAACTCGTTATAAAAAAAAATTATTTAAACAAATTAATGCAATTTGCAGTTTTCATTGCTGTTAAAACCTGTTTTTGGCATTTTTTTTCTTTTTTACATATTTTACTAGACGTGTCCTTTTTCAAATAAAAAAAACATAAATATTAAAATTGGTTCACGCAATCCATAATTACCAGTAGGTACAGCGCCATCTCTCGGGAAATTAGGTTACTAATTTATACATACTTACCTGATTATAATTAACGCACTACGTAGTACATACACTTAAACAAAATCCCATAATCAATTAAAACTAACTAAAATCAATATTAAAAAAAAAGCACAGCCAAGGAGTGGAATTCTTTGCCGAAGTCAGTGTTTCCTGATGGCTACAACCCGGGAATCTTTAAGTCCAGAGTGAATAGATTACTTCTAGGTAAGCGCGCTCCATCGTCGACCACATCGTTGCTTTTCATCAAGTGAGATAGCAATCAATAAAAAAAAGCATCAATAATAAAAAAACAAAAAATTAACGATCGCAGACATCTTAAACCTCTGCCAAATTTCTTTGTACACCGAAAAATAAGGGTGAGTTAGTAGGCAGTTGTTTAATATCGACTAGGATTGATTGCTTAAGGCCGAAACCGGAGTAATCCTAGCGACCTTTACATAAGTGGTCGGAGAAAAAAAATGCTCGCTTACTTTCATTTTCAACAGCTCACCATTACTTGTTATCGGTAACTACGTTGTTTTTTTAAGGCGTATTTTGTGTTCGGTTGGTACCCCTGTTTAGTGGGTTAATGTACTCAACCTGATGAAATTGGGGCAGGTAGAAATGAGAGAGTGGATGTAGCTTGACTTTAGTGTAGCTGTTGTGTATCTGGGGTTGATTTTGAGGGAAGGCTTATATGCAATGTTATGCTAAAGTGATTATGCTCTAATAAACTAGTGCGCCTCACCATCAACGATTGTATCACTGCTTATCATCAGGTGGGATCGCAGTCAGTTTCTATAAAATGTAATGATTTTCTAATTAATAGCTTTTAGGTTGCGTCATTTCGCGTGAAATATACTGTTTTTCTTTCTTTCAGTCAAGCACTAGTTTATATCATGAAAAAAAAATAGTGTCCATCATAAAAATCGGTAGCCCAACACTGAGGTAGGCGCTTGGCCATATTCAGGTGGTGGGGTCAGCCCACTGCCTCCCCGTCTCATTTACACCTACGAGTACCACATTACTCCAGTAAATCCAGTCATTACACTACTATGAGTTTTATACCAAATCTACACTGAACTTTTCGCTTAATGCTTTAATTGTACATTACTTTTATGATGTCAATTTAATTGTTTCGTCTTCAGGTAAGAAAAAAAGAATTTATCTTTAATTTTAACTCGTTTTTTTTATGGTAGGTAAAAATCATCCAATGACGAATTTCGCTCGTGGGTGGAGCGGGAAACAGTGTCAGACTCTTACTGACCAAAAGAACCTACCCCGTTCCTTCCTTGCCTTATTCCCAGAGCCCCGGTGTAAAGCTTTCGCACCAACCCTCGGATCCAGGAGGCCCTCGGCTCCAGGAGGCTTAATTTTAACTCGTGAAGAACTGTTTCAAGTTTTTTTTTATTTGACCGTTTACAAGATTCTGTAATTATTATATTCAAGATTTTATTTAATCTACAATTGGAGTATGAATTTGTAAAAAGCGCGTCAATATACAGGCGGATTCTTTAGATGATATTACGAGTATATTGTTGCTACGTGGTTACGAACGGTAAATAGCTTAGCGTTCGAGTTTCGAACACTCTCGATAAAGAAGAAAATGGAGGGAAAGTGCGAGCGCCACAGTATAACTGCAGTACACATAGCTACGTAGTATCATGCTTAGTACCGACTAGGGATGTGACGAAGGTCAGTTGGCAGATGCGGAGCTATGGAGGTGCCCGATTTCCAGCCACCGTAGCACGGTGAACAATGGATAGCTCGCCGTCCGGTTATCTGGTAATAGTCCGGACCAAGTCAGTCGTCGACGGCGCACTCTGTTCCCGCGCGCCTCAAACAGTTGCCAAGGGGCTACGGTCCGGCTTCTGAAAAGAAGATTCGGGGTTTTAAAGTTTGTTCCTCCGTATCTTTTTTTATGGTGGGAAAAATCATATAATGACGAATCCCGTCATTGGGCGGAGCGGGAAACAGTGTCAGACTCTTACTGACTAAACGACCCACCCTATACCTACTTAGCTTTCATACCATGGTCGGTCCTTCCTTTCAGAAACAGCGGTTGCGGCTGCGGAAATGCGGAGACGCGGAGATTTGTTGCGGAGGCGAAGGCGACGTGTCATTACAACCCTAGTGTCAAGTACCGATTGCAGGTTACGGGTGTATGGCCCGTTTTCACATCGTTGCGTTTATCTTGTTGGAAAACGCGCGTCAAATATTTGTCGTCTGAACTTACCCCATTCATAGAAATTTTATTGGATTACTCAGATCAGTTATTATAAAGTCTAAGTATATACGAGCAATTTTGTTTTAAATACCTATTGCGGAGTCAATGTTGTTTATTGAACAAAACGCCCACCTGCCTTTTGTTCGCTCAGGTGTTTTTTTTTCAGTAGGTATTCTTCTTTTAACCGTTTTTTTTTTCTATAAATAACCACCTGATTAAGTTAAGTACATTTACTGACAACAGACTTTTATTAGTGTGGCTAGTGTAGTGTACTGTACTGTTTTTTTTTGCAATTATAAGTCCCGCTCTATTATGGAGCGAGAGGGCGTGTTAGACTTTAAATGTCTAAAATCACACCTGTGTGTTTCAGTTACCGATTACATTTTAGGACCACGGCTGCCACTAGATTGGCTTTTCTGAAATTCCTCGTGGTCCATAAGTATACCTAAGTGCCAATAAGAGTTATGTGTAGGTATATATGTTGGAGTGAAAAGGAAGCCAAAGAGACGAATCAAGAATCTATAATGGATTGAATGATATTAAAGGAAAAAAAGAGTTAGTGGATAAGATAGAATGGAAGAAAAAAGATCATGTTGCGCTGACTGACACCATGATTTTTTCTTTATTTTTTCATTGTGAAAAATTATGGCCAATGGTGTACCTATCCAGTAAAATACACTCGAAAAACATTACCCTCCTTCTTTGGCAGTCGGGTAAATACCAAGTATAATCTTTTTACAGTTAGATATAAAACACTTAGTACGAACCTATATTATGAATTGGTATAATTTGCTCGCCTCAATCGGTCATGGAACAGAGTACAAATGTTGGTACTAGATCACGTTACTAGATGGCGCTAGTAGTAAGCGTCTACGTAATAACCTGCCGACTGTGAAGTGCCAGTTTCTCCAACTGGAAATTTTCGAGTAATTCACTTTTTTATGGCTTTGAATTTACGCTTATTTGTGTTTGTCTTATGTTACTATATGAAACTCTTGAGCCCTGAACGTTGGCGTTCTTTTTATTAAGTATCTAATTACGGTATTCGAAAAGTTAAATAGAAATAAGCTCCTAACGGGTGTATTCATTTTAAGACGTTATTTACCTCTTTACAACACTGCTACATTATTACAGTATCACACAATATTTTAAGATTGCATACCTAATAATGAAAACATATTTTATTACTATTCAATTATTTTTTTTATAATTAAATCCACTTAATTTTTTTTTTTACTTTTGTAAATTCTTGACTTCGTCAGTATACGAGTAGTGTTAACACACACTCAAACTTGGTACGACGGATTTGGTGCGACCATACCAAGGTCGAGCGTGACTCAATGTAAGTTTAGTCCGTCGTATCAATCGTCAAGTTTGAGGGTGTGTTAATACTAATTTCGCTGGGTTAGGAGTTATTGACACTTTGCCGGCGACACATACCTAAAATACCTCGCATGTCAAATTTATTACACTTTCATTTTCGCAGTGGGGTATTAAAGGGTGATTTCTTATAAAGTGCCAAACCCAGCTCATTTATGTCAGTTATTAATTATAGATATAGATTTTGTCAGCATGTACGTATATACGCAAGTACGTATTGAACGTTATTTTGAAAGAGGTTAGGTGACAGAAAAAAGTATTCACAGACGAAACTTAAAATGATTGTTGTGTAAGTGTTTAGTTCGATTTTAGTGGCAGGTAGGTTTTTTACAGGTGTTAACTAGCTATTCTTCTTTTTCTTATAAAAATGAATAGTTGTTCGTTAGTCTCACTCTAATTTTGGTCTTGAAATATTCGCAATACCCCAAGGAAGGTTTAAATTGAGAAAATCACAACACTTATAGACTAGGTATTATATGGTACGAGTTTGGTTAGACGTGCCATCAACGACACGGGCTCGCTCCGGACAATTAGCGGACGGCAAGCTACCCAAAATCAGTATCAAAATCAAAATGGTTTTTATTTCATAAAGGCCTACATGGGCACTTATAAAACGTCAGAAGCTAGTGCACGGTTCCAAATTGGTCGTTTCCTATGGAGAAGAACCGGCAAGAAACAACATGGTTATTCTTTAAAAAAAAAAAGGTTTTTTACAATATTTCGTTATTACAGTATTTATATCATAATGTAAGAACAGTGTAGACCAGTCAATATTGTACTCAAAAGACAATAAAAATAATCATAATAATAAAAGGTGAGTTGTAATAGGATTTGCGAAGTCTACGATGTTCTTACTTTACAACGTGAAATGTAAAGAAAAAATATTATATAAAATAAAAAAATTAAAAAGTATGAGAAAAAAAATAGGTAGGTACATTTATCCCTACAACAGTTAGACTGTGAGATGCGAATAAAATAAATTATTATTGAATTTAAGAGTTTTTAGTTTTTTAGATCTTAATAATATAAATATTGCAGCAGCAATGTGTTGAGAAAAGAAAAAAAAATGTGTATATAAAAACAAAGATGGAGCAGTTAATAGACACGAGCATAATATTGTGCCCAACGCAATTTTACTTCAACGAAATCGTATTGAACAATAATCCTCGTGAACCATAAAGCAGGATATTCGGTTATAATAAAGTACGCAACCTTATGGGGTAAGTGCACCTGTCCTCATATCTGTGGTGGTAGGGCGAGCGTGGTTAGTGTCCCATTTGGCGCGAGTCGCGAGGGTACAGGGGATAACAAACACTATGGGATGAAGCGCGGCCCGCCGTGCGCCATGCGCCATGACGCGCCGGGACTGCCTACTGACATTAAGAGCGGCCAACCCGACATACAGTCAGCAACACATCAGACTATACAAAGCTGTCAGATTTCTCCAATACATTTTGAACCTTGTTACATTGAGGTTAAGAGTTGAAAATCGTGTGCAGAAATTTGACAGTTTGTTGTAGTCTGATGTGCTGCAATGCGTTCCAAATGAGAATAATATCGATTGCCATGTAGTGACGTCACGGTTTACTGTCAAATCAAGGCAAGATATTTTTAAAATTAAGTTTATTTACGAAAAAAAAAATTACGAGCTGTGGACGATAAAAGTTTACATCAGAGTTCAGTTTTTCAATTTTCAATTTTACTCATCTCTGAGTACTCCAATTTTCTAAAAATAACTTCGTTTTGACAGTACGACATGACGTCACATCCTGTCAATCGATCCTATTCTTATTTGGAACGCATAGTACATTTTCATACAACTGCTCTTACGTGTTAAGATGTTATTACACATCTTTCTTCAGATATTCTGGATACACAGATATCTTGTGGACATCATCTAGGCCTCTATAGAAATCAAAACATAAGTTAGGGTAAAAGTAACATTAAAGACCTCTGAAAATCTGCTATTTAACGTGAACTTTGACTCTCCATAATGTTCTTCTATATTAAAAAGTACTTCTATAGAAGCCTTGCGTATTTAATCGAGATTTCAAATGATGTCATTTTTTTTTCAAAAATCCTTAGGGGTTTAATAAAAACAAAAACAAACAACAACAAACAAATTTTGTGAAACAATTTTGTAAATCTTAGAATTACCGAATACCAACAGAGTTTTCAGGTGCTATCTCTCTTTTTTCGCATTACTTTTGCGTCAAACATGACTTTGGATTGCGTTAAATAAAGCAACAAGCTTTTACGATAGGCGATAGGCGAGTGAGGATGGTTCATCTTAACATATTTTTGTAGACTCTCCTCTATTTGTTTTTGGAACGTCCGGATATTGTAGATACGACCTTTTTATTTTTATGTCGCAGTGGATTATGGCGCGGCTTTATCTGTGGCCTTGATTTTTTAAATTATTTTTATATTTATATAAACTAGTGCTTGATGATTCGCTTCAGATCTCTTTTCAGTAGGTTGTAAGTGTGAACCTATGGAACTGCTTGATTTCTGACCAGACGTAGGTATTAAGAGGAAAATTAAATTATTAAGAGTAAATTTCCCGGAAGTGTATTTTTTTTGGTCGGAAATTTCCCAATAATTTAGGGCCCTAGGGTGGAGCGAGAGGATGTGTCAGACTTTTACTGACTAAAACGAATTCCTGTTCCTTTTTTGCCTTCACTCCGTGACCCCGGGTTTTCCTTTAGGAAATGAACCCATGGCCCCAGTAGGCTTCGGCCCTATTGGATCCCTATGGTTAAATGTCCCTACCTGCCGTCAACGACGCAAGCTCCGGAAGGTTTCCGGACGGCAAGCTACTCACTGCTCGTCGCCACACACCTACGCTTGATATCGATATGCTAGGTATGACGAATCAATAATCTAAACTTTGAATATTAAACAACTATTGAGCTGAGTCAACTCTTCTGCGGGATCAACGGCCGCTGGTCCAATAGTTAAGTGTAATTATTATTAAACTAGCGACCCGCCCCAGCTTCACACGGAATTAGTGTTTAATTAGTGCAATTAGTACACAAATCTTCCTCCTATACTTATGCAAGATATCCATCACAAGACTTAGATCGAAGTTGCTCAAGAGAAGGATACATGCCCCCGTTTCATTAATGTAGAACGCTATGAGTTGACCACGCCTCCAATTCCTTTGTTCTGATATCATCACAACGCGCATTCACGTGGTCAAAACAAAGGAATTGAAGGCGTGGCCAATTTGAAGCGTTCGACGTTAACGAAACGATCGTAACTTAGCTAGGTGGGCTGGAAGTGGGGGGTTCTTATTCCAGCAGCAGAACAGCGTGGGCTGAAAAAAAATTTGAATCGTGTCTTTAAGGCTAGAGTGAATAGGCTCTTAATAAACTAGTGCGCCTCACCATCAACGATTGCATCACTGCTTACCATCATATTAACTAGTTCATGACTTCAAATTAAAAAAACCGAAAGAAAATTTAATTGATCCCTTGTAAATGAATCCATTCATAAGATTTCTCTCGAATCTCTACTTTTGTTACATCCAAAAGATTTTCTTCGACGGTATCTTTATTTCTCAGAGGAAACCTTAGTAGTTATTTATTTATGTATTCCCGAAATTCTAATACAATTTGTTTGGAGAAATAACTTGAGGTCAGGGTAGAGTTGCCTATCTTGAACCTCTCGGTAGGGTTGCGTATCCTGTATCTACTCTACTACCAATTGCCAAAATTTTGAAAACATATAAAAGTTCTTTCTCGATAAAAAGCGCGACCGCTTTTTAATGGCAATTCAAAAATGGAATTGAAAGCAAAAAAAAATGTCTTAAACATTTTTTTTTTTACTTTTTTGTCCCCAAAAGGCTGAAATTATTGGCAGCTTAGCTTGTTTTTAGCTGTTACACGTGGATTTAGAAAATAGAATTGTAGATTTAAGCGGAACCCTGCAGTTTGAACTTAATGACAAAGAATTTTATTAATTTTAAATGCGCTAACCTCAGAGTTATTTTAAATATTGTTTAGCGGATTCTAAATTCGAATTTTCTATTTAGAATTTTGAACGAAGGACCAGTCAACGTTTAATTATTTATTTATTTTGTGACCTGAAAATTTGTAAGTCGATCACCATTTTAGTTCTCCTTTTATTTCGCGTATTATACAACAGGTTTTGACATCTTTAGATGTCGATTTTTTATTAGCTTCCCTATAAATCGTTACATTCTAAGTAAAACTAGAGACCGTTGAATTTAAATATCATAATCACGTCCGGCCACAAACCTGCGACTATACTTTACCCTTGACAAACCGAGAGCTGTCTTCAAAGCGACAGTACCCAAAGGTGCGCTTAAGTTAACACAAATATATCAAAACTATGGTAAAAAACAAAAAGCCTTAAAAAGTTCCCAGTATAAAGTGGCTTGCTGCAGCTGGCTTGTCGGCGCGCGCGCGGCCTGACACAGTAAACACACGTACAGAAGGTGAACTACTGGCTCAATGTTTGTGCAGCTGACGTAATAAAAAAAGAAAAAAATAAAGAAGAAAAACATAAAATAAAGAGTGGAATTCACTGCCGGCGTCTGTTTTTCCCGATAGCTACAAACAATAGTTCGTTTTTTAATCCTAGACTAGGATTTGACAACTTAAAATGTCAAAGTCCAGTAAATTGGGAACATATTTCTAGAGTGTGACATTCTGAGTTGTCAAATCGTAGTCTAGAATTAAAATACGAACTTTAGGGGTCTTTAAGTCAAGAGTGAATAGGTTACTTTTAGACAAGCGCGCTCCATCGTCGACCACTTCATCGCTTACCATCAGGTGAGATTGTGGTCAAACGCGAGCCTATCTAGATAAAAAAAAGTGGCTTTCTATTGGTTGTGTCAAGGGATGATGGGACGCGGTTCCTTTTTGCTCCCTTATAGACTTTAGAAATTACCCTTAGGTTATTTTGTGCATGTATGTTGTCGTGTTTTTCTGTGCAGTATTCTGGAGATTACACAATTGAACAGGTAGGCAGGTAATCATAGCATAGCAATAGCCTTATAATGTTTCCACTGCTGGGATTCAGGCCTCTTCTATGTCGTAAGAAGAATCATGCTTGACTTCTAAAAAGTCCACCACGCACGCCCAGTGCGAGTTGGTGCATGTTACATCTCTTTAAAATTTTTGGTTCTAGGATATGCCGGTTTCTCCACGATGTTTTAATTCTTCGTTTTGAGAGAAGCTACTACTACTTTTTAAAGCTGTAAGGTTATACCCGTCAATTTCTTCATCTTAAGGTAAAATAGTTTACTCTTAGGCATGTGAGTTCTATAGCGAAAATATGTGTGCCTATCCGTAATAAAAAAATATGTATTATACTTAGACAATATATCAGATGGCAATTTAAACGATACCAGTCCCATTGTGCACATGTACAGAATACATTTGTATTTAATTATTATTATTTATCTTAAATTATTAATTATTTGACAATTTGTTGACATTATTGTATCACTTTGTACCTTTATGACTTGTAAGAATCCCTTACCAATAAAAAATATGACTATGACTATTCACTTGACTTTGAAAGCGCATTATAGTTTCCCATCTGGTCCTTCTGTAATTGATTGCTTCATGTTTTTTCTCTGGATCGCGCGCTGGGGTGAGTGACCGACGTCGGATGCGCCGGCGACCCCGCGTGCGACCGATTTCCGCCCAATTCCGCACTGTGTGTGCCCACCCTTAACAATCAGACAACCACGTGTTACGTTTGACAGTTCGGCTGACGCCATCTTGGATTATGATTATTTTAATCGTCTATTTATAGAAGCTTTTCTCTCTAAATATTATCTATAGGTACTTACCTATATATTTTATTTTTAAATGATGACGGTAATAATATGTGCTGTATAATTTATTTCTACTTGTAAATATTAATGTTTATGTGTGTCCATCATCATCATCCCACCCTTATCTCATTTTTCTTGGGGTCGGTGCAACATGTTTTTTTCTTCCACTCTGTCCTGTCATCCGTCACACTATCACTAACTCCCTGTGTTATCATACTATTTTTTTAAATATATGTTAACTAACAAAAGTGATATTGTCCTTACAGTTACTAACATTGTAGATCTACCACAAAACGTAGTCGTAGTAGGGTGACCAGCCCCCTTAGCTAAGTTACAATCGTGACAAGTCTCTTTCTACAATCGATACGCCTCAATATAAGTATTAATTATATCATAAAACTTCTGGATGTAGCGATGATCATTGTAGAAACAATTGCATTTTAATCTGTCATTTTGAATGATGTGAACTTGGCTACTATTTTTTTTTTAATGAAGTCATTCCCATACATTTGATTAGTAGTGTATTAGCATTAACGATTGTAGATTATCAACTTGGCTAAGGGGGTAGAACAGAAGGACTTCCCATCTTTATGCACATACGCACTAAACGATTTGGGATCATTCATTGTGTGTGCCAACGTCTTAGAATCAAAAATTCAAAGACATGTGACATCCACCAATCCGCACTGGGCCCGCGTGGTGAATTATGGCCCTTTCTCTCTCCTATAGAGGAGGTCTGTGGCCCAGCAGTGGGAACATTAATAAGGCTGATGATGATGATTGTGGATGCATCTAAGCTACCTCTTCTTCTTATTTTTTCTATTCTTTTTTAAATTATTTTTGTTAGGCTCGCGTTTGCCTATGGAATTCTACTGAATTTCTTTTAACATGATACTTAGTTATCACGGCAAGTTGTTAGGCTGTTAATTAAGTTAATTTAACACACAGTGGTTGAGGTGTTGACTTATCAGCACCGGTCATACGTTCGAGTCTTTCATGTGGAACTGTTTTGTGGTGAGCCCTCTTTCTAGTCACGGATGAATTCATAGACTTTGTTGTCCTGTTTCCTTTCGTTTATGTATACATTAGAACCAACAGCTTTCATTTAAAATTAATGTCTGTAAGTTGGTTTTTTATTGATTATAGGTTCGCGCTTGATCGCTATCTCACCTGATGGAAAGCGACGATGCAGTCGACAATGGAGCGCGCTTATCTAGAAGTAACCTATTCACTCTTACTCACTCTTTAGCAAACTAATCATGCTTTAAAATGGTCAATATGAAAGAAAAAGGAGTTAGTGACAGCCTGACGGGAGACAGGACAAAATGGAAGAAAAAAAAACGTGTTGCGCCGACCCCAAATAATACGGGAGAAGGGAAGATAATAGATCATACTTTAGGAGTTTAGATAAATAGATTTGGAACATAGGTAGACCTTATGGTCTACGCCATAAGGCCATTCTTGTCACGGTAATTACAAAATAACGCAATTTGCAGTTGTTATTGCTGTTTAAAATTTATTGGCATTTTTTTTTAACCTTTATTTTTGTACGAGTTTTCAAGCGCTAAAATTCGCATAGCCTAACTTCACACTCGCCAAAATCCGACAGCCGTACTGTACTTACTTATACGTGTAAAAATAGTAAGTAAATAAATCGTTTTTTTAATTCTAGACTACGATTTGACAACTAAGAATGTCACACTCTACAAATATGTTCCCAATTTTCTGGAGTTTGACATTTTAAGTTGTCAAATCGTAGTCTAGGATTAAAAAACTAACTATAGCTGTTAACTCCCACATAGAACTTATTTTGGGTACGGTAACTACATTAGTTAAAATGACGTATTCACCCAATCATTCCCAAACGCGAGCCAACTTCCGTTTAGAGGGAAAGAGACGGAGGACATTGCTAACAATGACCCCGCTATCGAAATTCTTGCAAGGACTTGTATAAAAGAGCGTTGACCTGTTTTTTTTCTATAGAAGTAATAATGGATGGGTTACTAACTTTTATTTAGTTTAGATGAATCTTTTTAAACCTTTAGGTTTTTAAGCTGTGGAAGGTGATATTTTTTATGGTATAGGTATACTTAGGTAAAAATCATCCAATGACGAATCCCGCCCTTGGGCGGAACGGGAAACAGTGTCAGACTCTCATTGACTAAACAACCTACCCCGTTCCTTCCTTGCCTTAATCCCATGAAAATTTATATAATTTTATGTGTTAAATAAAATAATTATTAAGTATTTCTAAATTAAAAAAAAAAAAACTTCAATACGGTTTGAAATTAGAACACGGAATTTGATGTATGTTTTTGCAAGAAAGGTAAGCGGAATATTGTTAAAATTGTTATAGTTGTCTCGTTGGTCCCTCAATATTGGATTTTGATTTTTAGTTAGTATTCTACCTATATTATTCTTGCACAACATTGGTGAACTAGTTAGACATTTATATTTTTTTTTACAAATTGCTAGGATCGTTTTATCACACGTTTAAATCTTAGTAGTTTTTGGTGGTTGTTCGACGTAGATAATCCTATATTATTTTTATAAATGATAAAAAAAACGAGTTTTTTTTGTCAGTTTAAACTAAATGAAGCCTAAAAATAAAGAAAACCCGAATGAATATTAAAAAGTCTATTAAGTTACTGCCTGGATACATAGGCTTTTAAGATACATTAATGCGTTCAAAAATAGTACCTACAGCCAGCATTATTTATTGTATAAAATTATCTGTCAGATAACACAACAGGAACATATCCAGATGTTGCGAAAAAAGTCGTGTACGCGTGAAATTAAACGGTTTTATGTTTTAAAACTAGCAATACTAGTGACATTGACCTTAACGCACCTGTGCCATACAATAGGTACTTACTAAACCTGCATTTAAAAAAAATGTAAAGCTTAGCCAGCCAACAGCTTAACTTCCCGTTTATAGAACACCTTTAACTGACATGTGGATGTCTCTTTTTATTTTAGGGAGAAGGAAAGGGATAGATAGATGTTATATAGACCTTTTTGGTTGTCTGTGTCTCTCACCCATTTTCTATAGTGATGATTTCGATTTGGCATTCTTTGAAGGAGTTTACATGTCCTTCTTTTTCTTTTTTTTTATCTTTTTCTTTACTTTTTCTTCGCTTTTTTAGCATTTATTTTCAGGTAGCGTTAATTTTTTTTTTTAGATATTTAAGATTTTGGACTTCCGATTTTTTATTGAGATTCCGTAGCTCAAAAACAAAAATCGGAACCTAAGAGGATAACTTTGTTTTCCGTCGGCCTGTCTGATAAAAACCCTCTATTTTGGGAGCGCGTTGAGGTATCGAGTTGAAATTAAAATAATATTCTTAAGTTTGCAGTGCTTCAAGCTGTTCTAAAATCAAACTTCAAAGTTAATGTTACTAAAAGACGGCCGTTTAAACTCTTGAGCCTTAAGCGAACGCCGACGTTCGGACACCTATTGTCTTTCTATTGTCTCTAATTACGATATTCAAAAGGTTATTCGACACTGTCAAGGGAATTAAAATTCATAGACGACTTCCCGTTGACCCAGAAACCTGAAATTTGGCACAAAGCAAGGTCTTATAGTACAGGAATAGGAATAAAACTGAAAACGTACAGTTGTTACGTCACAAAAAAAAAACAAATTTCTTTTTTTTGCGGTTCGGAATTATCATCGAAACTTCTTTTGGAATATTGAACCAATTTATATATTAGGCATCCTTAGTGCGTGTGTCCGATTCAAATGACTGGTTTATCCTAGGTGAGGTTAGGTCTTCAAGACATAACTGAGGATTGCCCACTCAAACCTAGGAACACCTACAATAAAAAACGTCTTTTTTATGGTTACCTACCATAAAAAAGACGTTTCATAATAAATCATCCTTAAGTGATGCGGGAAACAGTGTCAGACTTTTACTGACTAAACAACCTACCCTGTTCCTTTCTTGCTTTTATCCCTGGGCCCTGGTAATACGCTGTCGCATTTACCTTTGGTCCCAAGAGGCTTCGACCCTGCTTGGCACCTACAGTTTGCTGACAATTCCTTGAGCCGCACGGGAACAGTGCGCGCCGTCGACGACTTGGGCTTGGTCCGGACTGTTACCAGAGACGACCGGACGGCGGGCTACCCACTGCTCGCTGGCCGCAAGCCCGCGTCTACGGTGGCCGGAAATCGGGATAGGAATCGCGGCGACAGCGGCGAGAGTGCCATTGCGCTTGCCTGATGCGGTCGGCTTCCTCCTTTGCAAGCAAAAAAAAAACAATAAAACATCTTATCAGGTATTTCTAACAAATTACTGAGTAGGGTACCTAATAAGTAGGTACTCCAGAATTTCTACACCAGTCAAATAAAAAAACATCTGATATTTAATGTAGAAAGTGTACAATATTCTGAGTTAAAAGCATTGACTAACGTTATTATATAAGAGTTTGCATATTATTATGTATAATGTATGTACGTCCTTGTATATCAGTGAGTGACTACCTAATTACGTCAAATACGAGGCAGCATGAAGGTTTGAAAGGTGTAATAGTAATATACAGAAAGGCCGTAGCTTCTTGGCGAGTGTGAAGTTAGGCTCTGCGAATTTAAAAAAAAAACTCGTCAAAAAAAAATAAACGTACGCTTCAGCCCTTGGGCGAACGCCGCCGTTCGCGTGGGTTTTAACGGAAAATTGCTAATTTTCCAAATTTAAATTTATTTGTCCATAAAAACTTTTTATCAAAACGCCCTATAAAAATAAAACGCTCAATATTATGTAATCTATTTTTGACATCGGTATTTGACAACCGGATGGCGCGAAATCATCGATCGAAATCGAATCGCTTGGGTGTTTACGAGAAAAAAAATGCCAATGTTTCTAGCAGCAATAACAACTGCAAATTGCATTTATTTGTGTACACCATTTATTACGAGTTTTCAAACGCAGAAATTCGCAGAACCTAACATCAGACTCACCATGATACGACGGCCGTACTGTATTTGATCACATACCTAATAGATGGTTATTAAAAAATAAAAATTTAATTTATCTACACTAACAGCTACCAGCGATTTAGTTTAGCGATAAAATATGCCGAAGAAGGAAAATATTGATTGGATCTTTCTACTAAGTTGCAAATGATGATGGATTGTAGGTAATATTGATTTCATTTAAATTGATTTATTTGTCATAAAACAAAGCAAACTCGTGATTTTGACAAGAACTTCATCGACCCAAACTTGTTCAGGTTTTTCATCAATAGATTGTTATAGGTTTCTGATGAAATTGATCTTCCGGTTTTTCGTCAAAAACCTAATTTTATAAAAGATCTCCCATTGGTTGTAGCATTAAATTATAATTATAATACAGCATATACCACATAATAACATACATACCTACATCAATATCGGTTAGCCCCATTTATCGAGGACGGCTCCTCGATAAACGGGCTAACCCATATCGAGAGAGTTATTCAATTAGAACTAGTATTTTCTGAGATTTTCGCTTTAAAACAAACAATTAAACTCTTCAACTTCATAATATGTATGTATTAGTAAACTAGAATCCAAATCTAAACTAAACGACCTTGTCTATCTACTTCTCAATATTTCTAACACAAGTTTAACTTGAAATCATATTTTATCGTTCGAAATACCCATTCGTCGCTAATTAGCGTCACTTATCATCAAAAACCCGAGACTGGTCGCTCGATAAACGATAAGCCTACAAATAACTCAGTTTTTGGTATTCCCTGCTCTAATAGGAGAAAATAAATCGTTTTACACACTAATCGTTATAGCAAGAACTAGCATTATGAAGATGAGAAACTTTAAAAAGCATTTTAACAATATACCTATACTTTAAAACGTATCTATTCGGAGGATTTTGGGTTTAAAAAACCATAAAACAAATAAATGAACTTCCCCATTACGAAACCATTACCTTCCCCACAGATGTCGCTAAACAGATAACAATAAAAATATTTCTAACAACGCGTTATCCAACTATCTTTCATACAAAAAACATATCGCGAACAAAAGTGGTTTGAAAATCAACACGATACAAACAAAGCGAGTAGTAACGACCTATATACAAATACCGTAAGTCCATTTAAGGCGATCCGTTGCTATCTTTCCTTTTTACATCCATCGCTTACTGAATTTGATACCTAAAATGTAGCCTCAGTATAAACCAGCAATGTATTTTACACAGATGGGAGGTGACACTCCGATTTCGCATGCGCTACGGTCGTCTCGAGGGCATACGGTGTCTTCGTAGCAAAACGATGTAACTTTAGAAAATGTTTCATTCAAATATGGACTTTACTGCTATAAAAGAAGTTCTAAAACAGTTTGTATGTCTTCTGGACTTAAGTCCCTTTTGAAAATAGAAGGCAGCACGTTCGACGCCGATCGGTCGCATTCGGGTGCCGTCGCCGCGCACGTGCACACGGCGGGAATGGGACACCATTAATGTAGGGCTGCCGCTCTACGAATATCTCCGATATCGCAGAATCGTTTTTACTCGTCGACACTTTCTGAAAGAACAAGTTTTATGACTTTTCAGCAATTATTTATTCATGTACATGATAAAAAACGATGATAAAGTAGTTGTTTAGGAAGTTTGTTGATTTTTAAAGTTCCACAAAAAGAGCTAAAACATTTCCTGAAACAATTTTCATGCTTACCTGAGTTTCCAAGCAATCTTTTTATTGATGTTTGCATTATAATGCAAGCGGCGTTGTTATTATGTAGACCGAGTAACCCTAGTAAATAATGCCAAAGAAATGTGTGGCACAACCATAAAACGGAGCCAGAGTTTTTGTAACCGACTAAATCGACTGAATCCATCCATATGTTCGGCGACGCGTAGTTTACTCGTTCCAAGTTTAAAAGTTCATTAACGTTCAATATCCAATGTCGGCCAATATAATTTAAATACCTACATAAAATTTTCCGGCCAATCCGCGTTTACATTTACATTATTATTGTTTGAGTACTCTAAGACAATGTTTGTCCAACCTTTGTTCCAACAATATCTAAGGAGATTTAGTACATTTGGCCCAACAGTTGTGGTTTGGTGATGATTTCATTTGTTATTTCGTGAAAGGCGTTCTGTGCGTTATTATATTCGTACAACCTTGGTTGTTTGTGGGTAGCCACTTCATTCAAGACGTCGAGAATCTTTCTTTTAACAGATAAACAAACTATTTTGTGGAGGCGAGTTTGTTTTCTTTTGTTTGTAGGTTTATTATTTGCACCCACTTTGATTTGCAGGAACACGGAAACGTTGTAGGTCTTGCTCTAGCTACTAAGAATAACTTGTGCTATAATTGAGGGTCATTTTGTCGTGCCTATGAATGAGGCTGAATCGACTTGTGGGTCAAGGCCTGCTGACGGGAGAAGGAAGGCCGTTCGCGAAGCTGTTTTTGTCGATCTAAACATTGCAAAGGAAGATCAACAAGACAGCGATAGAACTACGTATCTTAAATCAGTACTTAATCTCAATGAAGACGATATTGCCAATGCTAGAGTTAATAGTGAAGCGATAGATTGTTTGAGAGCTAATAAAATTAACGCTGATATAATCCGCCATCCCTTTGGTGCCGAAGAGATTATTGATCAAAAGATTAGAGAAGTGAGCATAGACTTATAGAGTTTACAACTGTCCCCGGCTTTATGGTGATGACTGGAACCGTGGCATAATTAAACTGACAATTACTGTAGCATAGACAAAAGACTTTAATTATGTTCAATTTAGATAAACTACCTAGATATAGACATATATATAAACGGTTACTCTAGATTATTTTATATTACAATTTTTGCTTGCGTTTTGCTCACACTTTTCATACTTTTTTATGTTTATCTTCAATGATAATATTATTATTAATGATATTTTTTTGTGTTGGCCAAAATCATCTAATGACAACTCCTGCCCTTGGGTAGAGCGAGAGATACTGTCAGACTTTTACTGACTAAAAATCTACCCCGTTCCTTTTTTGCGGTAGTTCCAGGGCCTTGGTGTTACGCTTTCACATTTACCCATGGCCCCAGCAGGCTTCGACCTTTAACATTAAGATATCAAGAATTTAAAAGATACAGTACTCTACAGTAGAATTTAAATGAAACTGGGAATAATTTTGAATTTTTTATCATTGTTAAAGTTAACATTTATCAAATCCTTTGTCTCACCAGTCGAGACGGTATGATTCATGGCGATGACGTTGATAACATTATAATCATTACGCACTAAACTGATAGCTGTCATTGTTAGGACACGCGTAAAAACCAAATCGCAAAATTTTTCCACGGTTTCGTAGTTTTTTTTAAGGTGGGAAAAATTATCCAAGGACGAATTCCAATCTTGGGCGTAGAAACAGTGTCAGACTCTTACTGACTGCGGCCCTCCCTGTTTCTTCCTTTTCTTGATTCCAGGGTTGCGCTTTCACATCAACCTTTGGTCATAGGGTTGGTAGTCTGTGGTTTTTATTTTGTCATGATATTTTAAAAAAGCTAAGGCTTTTGAGGCCTTTTGTCCAGTTGCGGAAGTTTTTAGGCTGAAATGATAATAATGCTGAAAAATAAAAATTTTGAATTAATATAATTGTAGACAATATTACAATAATATGCATTATTGCCTCTCCTAAAGAGGAGTCCTGTGTCACAGCAGTTGGAAATACATTAATTAGGCTGATGTTGAATGTGTGTGGCTTTTAATTTTTTTAATAATAATTTATTTAAAAATGTATGCGATATGTAATTTATTGAGATAAATAAAGAATATGATATAAACAGATATTATAAAACAAGAGTTTATTAGGTTAAACGCGCTAATCTCAGGAACGCTTGAAATAAAAAATTATTGGAGTGTTGGATAGCCCATTTATCCAGGACGGTTATATAACATCACGCCCCGTCACGCCTTGTCCTATAGGAGCGGAGCAGTAGTCAAAGACTCAGGATAAACCGCGGGGGACAACTAGTGTAATAAAGATGAACGGCAAAAGAGATAAAATAGATTTTGGTTTAGAAAATTTCGTAATACACATAAAATATTAGGCTTCCGAGGTCGAATTCAGGAAAATCTATTTTTTATTGTTTGTAAATCATTAAATACCTACCTATTCCCACGCCTTTTAGCTAAGAAAGAGTGACTTACTGAGAAAAACCTACTCATCTTGCTTATATTACCGTTTCCTACTCACAATTTGTTAACCAAATAATAAATAGTGAAAATATGAATAGTAAAAAAAAAAGGGAAAATATCAGCGAATGTGTGATTTTTCAGCATTTACATATACCATTATCAGCTTGTAAGAAACTAAATCATAATTTATGTAAGTAGATAATATTTATTCTAATTTGGTTACCAAAGTAAAGAAAGGGTCGGAGAACTTTTTGGGCTTCAAAATAATTCGTCCGCAACGCCAAAACATCAAAGTGTACGTAAAAGGTTGGTAACACGTATCTAATAGTACATTTTGATACAAGTGCAGGAAGTTTGTCATTGCGACCGAGGCGAAATTCACACGAGCCGTAGGCGAGTGTGATATGGAGCCGAGGGCTGCAATGACAAATCTGCACGTGTGTCAAACGACGTTTTTCAATACACTTACGACTTGTGAAATAAAGAAAGAAAGAAAAAAAAAATCGTATCTCAAACATACAGTAGAAATATAAGAAATATATAAGTATAGCATTCAAATCTGCTCTGGTCAGTTTCTAATTTCGTGGGGTCGTCCAGCGACTCGGGGGGACGCCTCGCGCTTGATTCGATAAACTAAGTAAAACAAAATAATCACTCGTGACCGTGACGATAAGGAAGGAATAAAAAAGCCCTTGTTGTGATAAACTCAAAAAAGCACTTGGGTGATATACATGCTATATTGAACCTAATAGGAGTGCGATAAGAGGCAGTTTTCGAGTAAGTGTATTGAAAAATCTATATTGTTTTACAATTTGTTAATTTTGTTATATTGGTGAATCATGTATTACCAACATAATAAAATGTGGTGTTAATTTTTTTTCCCATAATTTGTCCATATTTAAATCAACTTCATCATCATCAACTTTTTTAATGTTCCCACTGCTGGGACACAGGCCTCCTCTTTAGGGAGGGGCCATAATCCACCACGCGAGCCTAGTGCGGATTGGTGGATGTCACATGTCTTCGAAATTTTGGTTCTAGGACATGCCGGTTTCCTCACGATGTTTTCCTTCACCGTTTTGAGAGCAGTCAACTTAATCGCATAATATTATTTAGTTACACGGTCTTCTTAAATAATGTTAGGTGCAAAGGATACATTTGTTCAGTTCCGATATTATTTATTTAGGCGGCGCGTCGGTGTACCAACTTTACGGATTGACTCCGTCCGCGTTCTGAAACCCGCTTAAACATTTAGTGTTTTCCTGTGTTGTGCTTCTTATAATGAGTTTATTTAACAGTAAAATACCTTACTACAGTACTTGAAATGCAATACAAACATGTTATTTCTACTATTAAGTATATTTTATATTCAAAATCAAAGACATTAATCTTGTGTGAATGAATCATTGGGCGAGCAACTTTTATCTATCAATATCAAGCAAAAATTATCAAATTATTTACACATCAATATAACAATTTCCAAAACCACAATTACTCATCCGAAAAACAAATCAAGCATTTTTTCCAAATAAAACCTTACATAAAATTTTAGTTCCAAACTTCGCACATAGATGGCGTTAGTGTCTGTATATTATTCTGTCACGGCGCGTTTGTATGCATGACGGCTATGAGTATTGCTTCCCTGTTTGGCAAAGTCCTATGTCAAGCCACGGACTGGGAAAGGCGAATTAGAGTATTATTGTTAGACGGTTTATATTTTAGACTGTGTATTGACTTGTGTTGTTTTGTCTTTACTTCAATAATTTACATATAATATCTACTATTTAAATGTCCTTCTGTTTTAATTACCTAAAGGTATTTGTAGTAGATTTTAAGTTAATTTGAACCCCGTTTCTCTGCCAACACACTTTATTTCTTTACTTATCGAAAAACTTTGTACCTACTTAGGTACTAAGATAATAGTTCGATTGCCAAATATTTAAATGAAAAGGTGATCGAGTCCAATGACATTTTCAATGTCTAGGTCAACTGGCCTTGGTATGTGGCTCGATTGATCAATTTTAATGACATGGTATAATGTGTTTCAAAAATGGTCTATATATTTATTTGTCTTATCTTATTAATATTATATTATGTATTATATATAATACATAGGTAATATAATATTAATAAGATAAGAATAATATAATATAAAAATATATATAAAAAATAAGAATATATATATTATTCTTATTTTTATTTACATGTGTCTTTGACTTGCCTACGTTTTTAAATATTTCTTAAATATGTTCAATATGGGCGCAGATTGTCACTCACTGGACACCTGAGGGTGGTCGACGCCGTCCAAGTCGACCGCGGCGAAGGTGGAGTGACAATCTCATCATGTTTGCGGAGCAAACATGGCCGGAGCTCGCCCTAGACAAAGAGGTTTGGAAGGAAAAAGGGGAGGCCTTTGCCTAGCCGTGTCCCACGGCTGGGCAAAGGCCTCCCCTTACAAGAGGCTATTAATAAAAAAAAAATAAAAAGACATTATCTTAATTTTTTTGTTGCTACAGTTTCAGATATCTTCGTTCAAGGGATCAAGAGGCCTTCGATTTTGGTCATGAGGCCGTTAACAGACAAAATATCAACTCCTATAGCAAAGCAAAGCTCATCTTCTCTCTCTGTCACACTCTAATAGGAGCCTACGCTAATAGGAGCCATTCCTTTACATTGTCAAATACAAGTAAGTATGTTAAGTATTTTTTCTTCTAACGCAGTTTTTGTGAAATCTAGTCTCGTATAAATTTACTTAATCATGTGTGTATACTTACACCCGTATTCACAAACAATACTTTCCTCAGTGAAGTAGCAACGCTATGCGAAGTAAGGCATTTCTCACTGCGTAACATGTGGCAAGCCTTTCAGACGTCACTCAAGTATTGTTTATGAATTGGTCTTAGGGGCCCTGTGCGCTCGCGAGCACTGTGAGACCGCATAGTAACGTTTGTGAATACGGGTGTTAGAGTAGGTAATTAATTCTTTATCATTTTAGGGTTCATTGTGACTTGTTCCTAAGTAATAAAAGGCAGAATCTATTTAGGTAATTTTATGTGTAACGTTTCGATTGCCCCTTTAGCCAAGTTGATAGTCTACAATCGTTAACACTAGTAAACAACTAATAAAATATATGGAAAAGACCATATTAGTAGCCAAGTTCACATTATTCAAAATTATAGAATGAAATGTATCCGTTTCCACAATGATCATCGCTACATCTTGCAGTTTTATTGTGTAATTAATACTTATGTTCAGGCGTTTCGATTGTAGAAAGAGACTCGTCACGAAACGATTGTAACTTGGCTAGGGAGGCTGGGAACTGAGTTGTTATGTTATGTTATGTCTGAGTATGATTTCCGCACTTAGTTTTGTGTAGACCATTGTACGTGAGCCATAGCGGCCATTAGCTTTGTGGGCTTATTCCAACCAGCCCACTTCTCTCCAGAAGCTGATTAGGCCTTTCAGATCTTTCAGGTCGTTCGTGTGTCTATGGTTCGTGTGCGTATGTCAGTAACACCTGTGCAGTCAGTCAGTCAGGTGGGAACTGAGTTGTCTATGCTCTTGTTTCTAAACAAGACTTGATTTGCAGTTTTTATTTCGCAAAATCAGTAAAACACATCACAAAGAGCACCTAACTTAGTATAGGTACTAAGTAATAGTGACAAAACAAAACTAGAGTAAGGTTTACTTCTGTTGAAATTGGCTGGCCAATGTTGGGAAGCTGTTTACAACATGTAGAACAGATTTTCAATATTGATCTATAAATTTTAGTGGCAGCAACTCTAGCATTGTGTCAGTTTCTTTGTTGTTGATTGTTGTTGATGATTGTTGTCATCGGCAAGTCAAACCTGTGTGCACTGAAATACATTACAAAAGCTAACTTAACTGGACCTTCAACTCTGTTTGATCTCTATAGATTAATATTGGGAATCTGTTGTTTAAGCATGTAGTAGCACTCAATCTTGTATCAGTATCTATTATTTTTCTGGCCACCGTAGGGCTTGCAGACGGTGAGCAATGGGTAGCTCACCGTCCGATCATCTGGTCTCTGGTCGCGTCTGAAGTGAGCAACACCGGCAGTAGTCCACCAAACGCTCACAACAAACTTATCCAATGGCAAATCCCGTCCTTGGACGGAGTGAGAAACAATGTCAGACGCTTACTGACTGAACAACCCACTCCATTTGTACGTTACCGGTTGCCGTATATACCAGGGCCAGAGCCTTCCTTTCGAACAAAAACCCTTGGTCCCAGTTTTCTTCGAACCTTCTGCAGGGCCCCTACGACTCAAACTGTGTTCAAAATTAGCTATACAACACTAAAGTGTATCTAGCTTGGCTACACACAGTTTGGTTGAAAATATCTAGATCAATATTTTTAATTTAATTTTATGTATAGTGGTGTGTTAGAATACATGTTGTTAACATAATTTCAAGTAGGTACATTATATTAACATAAAATTAATTTTGTTTCTGAACCAAATCAATCAAACTATGAAACTATTATGCGAAAACAATGCATGTATATTTGGTGTTTCTTTACTTTCAAACGACGAAACGAATCAAGTTAAAATTTGGGCACACCAGTAGAGCATATCCTAGAAAAGCTTGTAAATACTTTTTACCCCAACAGTAGGTATATCTTAAGATAATACACTCTACATTTACGCGGGCAAAGCCGTTGACTGATGCTAGTAGGTAGTCTATATTGAGAATCTGTTGTATTGCAGTAGTTCCCCTTAACTTCCTTCATTGTGTCAGTAATGTCACTATAGAAGAGGAAAGAGCTACGTCTATCCTCTGTGCTCTTCTAACATAAGTTAGATTTTTCTGTTGTTGAATGCTTCCACTTTATCATATTCTAATTTTATGGAAATCAGAAGAAAGAAAAAACAATTATATAGACTCGCATCAAAAAACTAAATACTAAAAAACAATGTTAAAACAGAAAAAAGATCTGTGTGAGGCCAAAAAAGCTCCATACGCATACGCAGCATAGGGTAAGTGCTCCAGTGAATGAACACTTAAGCAATCTTTGAACTTTAAAAAATAATTACACTATGTTACCTCTAAGGTATACGGTCCAAATTTATATTTTGATAATGTGAATGTATTAAATAATTGTTTTTCAGTTAGATTTACGATATAACCTGGTTACTTTTTTAGATATTTAGCAATAATTCGAAAAATACCCTAAAACCCCAGTGAATGAACGAAAATTTCTAGTAAATGAACATAATAAATCCAGTAAATGAACACAACTTTTGTATAGTTAATAATTAAAAAAAAACATTGTTTTTATAGCATATTTAGTCCCAGAAAAATTAAAAAAAAACGAACATAAGTACTCTGCATCTAAATCTATTACAAACATAAACACAATTAAATATTTTTATATAAAAGACAATCTCACCTAATCATTAGAAGCCTTGCGGTCTAAAAATCATATAATTATCATCTATATAAATAAAAGGAAAAACTGAGTTACTGACATATCAACGCACAGCCAAAACCACTGGGCCTAGTAGCGTGCAATTTTGCACAAGGCTTGCTTTTATGACTTAAGCGAACACTAGTAAGGATTTTCCAAAATTCACCTCCTAAAGGGTTGAAACGCGTCTTCAAAGTTTGTGTGAAAAGTATGATAACCAATTTTCACGCGGGCGAAGCCGCTGGCAAAAAGCTAGTATATTAACAAATCACCATCATAATTAGTTGAAAAACTTCCACTTGGTGATATAAATCTTCCCAAGTGTCGCCCCAACAATCGGTCCTGTGCGTCTCATGTCCTTTGCATTCCTGCGACCCTCATCAAGTCTTCGGGCCACCTTGTGGGAGGCCTACCAACGCTGCGAATTCCAGTACACGGTAGCCACTCCAGAAACTTTCATCGTCATCGACCATTCATTCTACGAGCAATGTACCCTGTCTCTCTTATTTCTATGCTGTCTCTGCAGACTATGACGATAACATTAGTTCTCCTGTGGATATTTTCATTCCTAAATCGATTATGCAAGAAAATTCGCTTTCTCTTTTAACCTGAGAGGGACCTGTAAGCCTTCTGAAGAGGTCAATTATGAGTGATCACGTTTTAGAGCCATATACCATCTCTTGCTACTTGCACTAGTATAGACTTTAATCTTGAGACACTGGTATATCGGATAAGAAAATAACACGCGGCTTCCCAAACGCTGCCTAGCCGAGTCAGATTTGACATTAACCTTTTTCTCGAAGTTAAAGCTACCTAACTGGACCATCTGTCTCCAGTAAACGAAATCGTGTACAATTTTGGTCTTAAACTCTCCGATATTGATAGTAGTGGGTTCTGCATGGTGGTTGGAGACCCATTCTTTCGGAAGTCTATTCAGTTCAGGTTATTGTTCTGATATCCTCCATAGCCTCAGCTATGACCATTATATCGTTAGTAAATTGAAGGTGAGCGATGTATACACTCGCCATTGGCATTAACGCCTACCTCTCTCCACTCTAGAACATTGGAGACATCCTCTATTGCGTATTTAAGTAAAGAGGCAGATTTTACTTCCTGGTCTTCTTTACAACTTTCCGCAGAGCATGTACGTGGTTTACAGTGCTAAAGCTCGGTTCGGAATCTGGAAATTGCAAAACCTGCGCGCGTCGTGAAGAATCCGGAAAACAGCTTGTAGACATAGCTCAAATGTATAGACGGATAGTTCTTAAGCAGGGCAGGCCCTTTTTTATTTAAAGAAGAGTACCACTACACCTCGGCTCCATGCCTGTGGCGTTTTTTTTTTTGAGAATAACGTAATTAAACAGCTCTTCAGGGCCTTGCATCCGACGCCTTATGGTTTTTGCACTGCTTCAGAGCCACCCTAATTTCGCATAGGCTGACTTCCAGGATATCTTTGGTATAGTGTCGAGTTAATCTAACCCTTGGGTGGTTTTCTAGATACACAGCGAATAAATTAGTAATATTGTTAAAATCAGTGAGTTTATTACCAAGATGGACATACGAGCTCTTTTAATCTTTTCTTGGGCAGGTATATTGAATTCTTTCGCATTTATATTTATTGGAATTCATGGTTATTTAAATGGACAATAAAAGAAAAAAATATATAACAATATTTTTTACATATAAAAGTATAAATTCCAACTAAATATATTGTGTTCATTTACTGGTTACATCAGACAGGAGAAAACTAATAATTGAACATGGTATAAAATGTTAGTTCATTCAATGGATTTTATGAACCAGTAAATGAACACTCCTGTCCCAATACTGGCCTAAAGATCAGAAATCTATTGGTTAAACTAATCCCAAAATATGAACTTTATGGCATAAAAATAAATTACTTAATTCTACAAAAATATGAAACTTGCATTTGTCCAGTGAATGAACGGCCGTTCATTCACTGGATTTCAAACGTTTTGTAATTCCAATGCTGGGACATCAAATAATTTACGTAAAAGAGGCTAGAATGGCAATGCAATTGATTTCAGACATATATTTAAACTATCTATTGTTCGAAAAAATAAATAACATACCGCGCATTTTTAAATTATGGCTACAATGTGACATCAAAAATGTTGTGTGTACCCCGAGTCCTTAACTCTTGCTCGAACAAAAATATCTTTACACCACATTGTCAACTTTAAACGCTCGTTGTACTGAAACGATCAGTAACATAAAAAGTGAATATGGCCAGTCTAATAGAATATAGGGCTGCAATTACGAAAAAAAATACGTCACTATGTAGAAATATCTAGATTACTTAATTTTTTGAAAAAAACTGCGTTTTGTTCATTCATTGGGGGGTGTTCATTCACTGGAGCACTTACCCTACGCTGCGATATTTTTAGCAAAAAGCAAAGCGATTCTCAAGTGTGTTCATCAGTAAAAACAATAAAAAAACTTAATTTGACTACAACTAAACATTTTGTTAAAAATTTGTGTCTCAATATTAGTTATCTGTCGTGGTATAGTGCTGCTGAATCCTTGCATTGTATCAGCGTGATCCGAGCGGCCGTCAATTCGGCTGGAGCGCCGTCAAAGCGTTCACTCGGCCCTTCTACGAAAACAATATTTAGGTGAACGGGGCTTCGTTGAGCGGGGCGGGGGAGAGAGGGGTGGCCCGAGAGGAGGAAAGGTCAGAAAAACCACATGGTATTGTTAAATTTTGTATACAATAAAGAACTAAAGACGCTATGGTCTTTAACTCTTGATTGTACACAAAACTTTAACATAAATACAGTGATTTGACAATTCATTTACAGACGAGCTTAACTCAAAGTCAACAATGAGGTTTCTACCAGCAAAGGAGATTACATACGAGAGTAGGATCGAGTGAACAATTTAAATCTACATAAATAAGTTTAATATATTCATACATATATACATAAATATACAGACATAAAATACTAATAAATACTAATATTGTGTCAATTGAGAAAGGAAGTGATCTTTAATTTTCCTCTTAAAGACATTCAGAGAAGATCTTATATTAATCCTAAATTGAAAGATATGATGACTTAGTTACCAACTTGTTTATTTAGATTTATCGATTTATTTATTTTTTTACGTCGAAATTCATGACATCTTCCGACAGAACGTGTCAGACTTTTACCGACTAAAACCTCACCTATATCCTTCAATTGTCCATTAGTGTTAAGCTTTATACATGTTTTTTGTTAACCTTCTGATATTGCCTCGTCTCGGCGTACGAGATGACGCCGCATTGACGGCTCGCCGTAAGCACACATGCGGTAACGATACGGACCCGATAAGTGAACGTAATTTCCGTACTGATCCGATATTTATTATTTTTTATACTGTTTGTGAATGACAGAATAAATCTGTTAAAATGTTACAGGTTTTTATATTAAGTATTTTAAGATATTTTTAGTATAAAATATTTTTTAGGAGTTATTACCTACATTATATCATACTCTTTCATTTGTTATTATTCTTATTAAAAAGTAAAGAAACTAACATTTCATAGAAACACTGCGCTAATTATGGTTATTTTTTACAATGGATAAAAATCATCCAATAACAACGCCCACTCCTGGGTGGAACAGGAGATAGTGTTCAGACTCTCACTGACTAAACAACCTACCCCGTTCCTACGTTGCCTTTATACCAGGGCCGAGCCTTCCTTTCAGACGCGAACCCTTAGCCTTAGTGAGATAGTATGGTTAAATTTCGCTTTTGTATTCGGTGTTAGTTCAGAGAGGGCGTTAGTCGAATCAAGTTCAGTGCAATCCCACAACCAAACTCGGGAATAAAGTTTATATTGCAGGTAAATAATAAGTCCGGCTACTTACAGCTCATTTTACTGATCCGCATTTTACGAATCATTTTACGAATCGCCTTTTTTTTACAACAGCATGTTTTAAAAAATAAGGCGATTGCGCAGTTACGCATGTATCAGACACTAAAGACTGGCTACGCGTTCAAACACTTTGCTACGCTAGATTTCGCGCTACAACGCACTGCTACGCGCGACTATTCTGTATTAGTTTTATCGCAACGGTTACGCTTTGTCGACTGCGGCCACGCAAAGTAACGCTACTACATCCAAGGTGCTAATAAATTGTCAACGTCAACTGAGAGATAAGGCTACGCATCGATGTGATTGCTTTGAACACGAAGCTACGCAAAGTCTAGGCGTGCTACGCGGCGGCTATGCTACGTAGACGCTGCGATGCGATGCTAATTTAAATTAACACTACAAAAGTTACAACATAACAACTATTAAAAAAAAAGTTGTTTAGAGCTATAAAAACTTTCACAAATCATGTTAAAGTTCATTGATTCAAGTACTCGAACCTTATGTTTAATTGTAAACCAAAATTCGCTAATTTAGGTACTGATCTCGAAGACTCCCTTCGGGCACTAAACAGTACTTAATAAACCAAGTAGCTAAGCCAATAAAGCTATACTAAAACAAAAGACTATCATGGTTAGTTAATCAAAGGAGTTCTTATGTGAACCCGTCAATAGAAATTGAAAATCCCGTAACGTGGATCTTTGAGAGGCAGTGATCTGAACTTATCTATGATTTGAAAACGGCGGGTATGAACCAACCGTCAGGTAGATGGGACTTGTACTCCTTCCCTTTTTTTATGGTAGGTAAAATCATCCTATAACGAATTTAAACAGACTCTTACTGACTAAACAACCTACCCCGTTCCTACGTTGCCATACATACTAGGGCCAGAGCCATCCTTTCAGACACGAACTCTTGGCCCTAGTTGGCTTCGACTCTTATGCAGGGTCCCTATGGTAGCTGACAACTCCTTGAGGCGCGCGAGAACAGTGCGCGCCATCGACCGGCTTGGTCCGGACATATGTATTACCTATAATGTATTTCATTACTTTTATGTAAATGGTAATTGTTTTTTTAACCTGTCTCTTTCTCTACTCTCTACTCTTTCTCTCTCTTTGTCCATGCAGTAAAGTTGTGAAACCACCGAAAATTGCAGTTCGGATGCAGTTTGAATGTAGTCAGTCCGTCTGTCTAAAGCCTAAAAGAGCACTATTTTTTTCTCTTAAGTGTCATAATTATACCTAGATATGACGTGTGTAAAACATTATATTTAGGATTTGAAAACGCGAAACTTGAATACAGTGTGTTCAGAATCAGTTACTGAATCGGTCCCAATAATTTTTAAACCATATTATATTTTCACTACATTGATGGTGGCTGAAAATCAGCCCCGTAGATTGCTAGCTTTGTCCATCGTCACGGTACAAGCTGACCAATGACCTATTTTCGCCCAGACGCGACGCACAAATCGGTTTTATATTTTGTAACTGTTTTCTTTTATTTATTAATGTTTTTATATATTTTACACGTTTTGTTTTGTAGTTTCTCGGTCGCATGTCAATACATGCGGTAATATAACTTTGTGATTTTTCATGATATAAATATTAAATGACAATGCCAGATCCTGACCCAGTCATGTACAGAAAAAGTAAATTTATGAAAATAATTGTGACAAATAAAGAAACTTTTCACCATAAATTGTTTTCCTTTAAAACTAGTGATTTACAATTTAATAAAAAAAAGGAATTAAATCCCGGAAACTACTTTTGCCATTTGCATTCTTATTTGCGTTACATATAATGCATTGCATGTAAAAGATTAAAAAAAAAGTAGGTAATTGTTAAAAATATATCAGTCTACTTAAAATATTATATCACAATTATAATTATGCGTAACGTTTATTCTTTATTTAAATCATTAAAGATGAAATTGCAAATAATTATGAAAATAAAAAAAAAACTATTAAAATCATTTGTTCTGATTTTTTTTGTGTAACGAAACGTTTTGAGGCGCTCAAGTCAGCTGTCAGTGTCAAACATCTTTCATTCGCTCTATGCGTTCCCGTTGTGTTTTCTCATATATTCTAATTTTTTTTTTTTACTACCGACGACTTTAGCTTTTGACCACGGATAACGATTCTCGCTTACTCGCTGACTTGGTGCTACTTTTCACGGATTCCGTTTAGTGTTTGTGAGTTGATAAACGATGTTGCGGTGCATAAATTGTTACCTGAATGTCGACAGAATGCAAAGACACCTAACCTAACCTGTAAAAAAACAATGTCATTATTGTTTTTGGTTTTAAATGAAAATGGCAAGGTTTGCAGGTTTCAGGACAAATGTTTAGTTATCAGTAATAAATATACAATAAGATGCTGCATACGGCGTGCTTGTAAACGACTTTTACTGAGTGGGGCAAAAGTCTATAGAGCATCTGGCATTATCCTTTGTCTTCTCAAATTCTTTGCATAAAAATACTAGACCCGTGCTTCGGGTTTCACCAGGTTTCACATAATTATACTTTCTGAAAATAAGGTTGTATATTATGTATTTATTTTAAACTAAGGTATTCATAGTTCATCATTATTATATGTTTTATATTTAATTGATATATATTTATAAATATATACTTTCATTTAAGATTTCACACACTTTTCATATTTCTACACTATTTGTGTCACTGTCTACATTTATTCTAATTTCTTCTTTTACATGTCTTCTAGAAGGAATATCTTTATGAAAGAAGCAGTACCTACATATGTATATTTTGTAATTATGTATCTTCTCCTATACATAAGTGACTATACATAAATTATGAATTAAATAAATGAATTAATTGACTGCGATAATTCTTCAAAGTTTTGCTCCGACAATTTCCTGCAGCAAAAAAGGTTAAAAAATGTGGGTCTTTTGTAAAAGCGAATTCAAATATCCAGGGTATGGTCTTCAGACCGATCCTAGTAGACTGAAAGCGATTAAAGATCTATTTACCTTACTCTAGTTTCCTGTGTTCCTGTTTTCAATGGTTTTTCTCCAATTTACTCACTAAAAGGCATAAGGTAACGAAGTTTACCCAGAATTCCAGCATCACAATAGTGTTTTAACTGCATGAACGTTTCCAGTTAAGTTTTAAACTGCTGGAGTAAAACTCGTCATTAGGAAACGCCATTTTTCCGTCTATAATACTCTCTGATTCCATTCAAATTAAGTTGCAATTAGAGAAGAAGGCATTTAAGTTAGATTACGTTGATATTAATTAAAAAATATTTAAATAATGCTAAGTTATAAAGAAAGAATAGAAATATTTCTACGGTCCGGATTAACCGTTTCGCTTCGTCGTTTATTCATCGAAGGACTGGAAGAATTTGCCTGCCGTGGTCTTTCTGTCCGATAGTAATTTTGGTGTCTTCAAGACTAGAGTGAATAGGCGCTTAATAAACTAGCGTGCTTCACCATCAATGATAGCATCACTGCTTACCATTAAGCTTTTTTATCGAAGGAAAAATCATTTAATGACAAGTCCCGCCGTTGGGCGATGTGGGAAATAGTGTCAGACTTTTACTAACTAAACTACCTACACTGTTCCTTCTTTGCCTTAGTTCCAGGGTCCCGGTTTTCCGTTTTCGCATCAACCCTTGGCCAGAGGAGCTGGTGGTGGGATAGTTGTAGCTGGAACAATGCGCGCTGTCGACGACTGGGGCTCGATCTGGACGGTTTTCAGATGGGTGGACAGCGAGCTACCCATTGCTCACCGTCCGCAAGCCTACGCCTACGATGGGCCCGTTGGTGCTTACCATTAGGGACCTTTATCGTTATCTCACAGCTGCGCCAAAATAGACCAAGTTCAGCAAAAAAGGTAGACGCTAGTTTTCAACTGAATCTGACTTTGTGACGTAACAGACGGAAATTAGTTTTGTACACAACATGTAGTTCTCGATAGATCATCTCATTTAAATTACTTCACACTAGTTCCGACTCTTGGGTTTCATTGGACTTCATGTTTCCTGATAGCTAAGTTTAACTTAAGTGCATTACGATTATAACGGCTCAAGACTATTTCAAGACTATCTCACTCAAGTCCGTCTCGTCGCTACACTGGTTGCGTTGTGTATGTGTGGATAGCTACGCACACATGAACAATCTCTCTTAGGAATATGCAGGATACCTCTAGGCTGTTGTGCCCTATCATCGGCCATACTATACCTTACCATCAGGTATCAACGATACCTAAAAAAAAGATAAAAATATCAAACATGTATGCACTGTTTGCTTTCATCATCATTATCAGCCTTTTAATGTTCCCACTGCTGGGACACAGACCTCCACTCTCTAGGAGAGGGAATGGGCCATAATCCACCACGTGGGCCCAGTCCGGATTGGAGGATGTCACATGTCTTCGAATTTTTGGTTCTAGGATTTGCCGGTTTCCTCACGATGTTTTCCTTCACCATTTTGAGAGCAGTGGTGATGAAATAAACTACACAAAGTAATGCGCCTGGCTGGGTTTGAACCCGCGACCTATAACTCGTAAGTCGGGGTCGTTACCATTCGGCCACCACTGCTCTCGACCATGTATGCACTGTTTGCTTTATCCAATGATTAAAAAGTAGCAAAAACTAAACACATGGAAATTCAGGAGTGGGCGTCTCTTACATCACATTTAGGTGAAAACTGGTATTTTTTTATGTAGATTGATGTTTCGTGAAATTTCAATATACTTTATAGTCTTGATTGTTTTATTTAATTGACAAAGAAAAATAACACTTTGCTAATATAATATAGGTAATTAACGTATAAAAGTGTAATGAAAATCCTATTTGCAAAAATAAATATCTATAATTTATCATTTGGTTTCCTAGCTGACTACCCTGAGAAGAAACAGAGAAACAAACTCAGGAGTCAATGATTTCTCTGGAATGATTTCTGATGTGTGAATGATTTCTCACTTAAACAAAATTTGGCTACCTTCAGTCACGCTTACAATAAACCATAGTTAACCACAAAAAAAAATAGTAAATATTTCGTAACCAATTACCAATAACATCACAATATACGCAGTAACAATTGATCGGTCCAGCGAGCGACCTCCGCGAGTCCGCATCACTGCCGAGGTGAATCAATCCTCTCAAGGTTCCTGCAGTAAGAGGTCCGGCACTCCGACCATTTTATATGTAAAACACCAGCCAGAGGCGATTCGCAAATTCCGGTTGTTATTTTCTAAAAGGATTTGGATTGTTTAAAATGGCTGATGAGATGGGATTTTATGGTTGCTATTTAAAGCCTAAACTTTATTCGCCTTATTTGAAAACGCGATCTTAATAAATGTATTGAAACTCTTGCAAGCGAATACCGGCGTTGTTATTGTCTTTCTATGATGTCTCTAATTACGGTATTCAAAAGGTTCATCATCATCAGCCTTTCATTGTTCCCACTGCTGGGACACAGGCCTCCTCTCTGGGAGAGGGAATGGGCCATAATCCACCACGCGGGCCCAGTGTGGATTGGTGGATGTCGCATGTCTTCGAATTTTTGGTTCTAGGACATGCCGGTTTCCTCACGATGTTTTCCTTCACCGTTTTGAGAGCAGTGGTGATGAAATAAATTACACAAAGTAATGCGCCTGGCTGGGTTCGAACCCGCGACCTACAACTCGTAAGGTATTCAAAAGGTTATATTTTTGGAATAAGGCGAATATAGTTCGATCTAATGAGATGGAGTTTAATTAGTATTAAATCTAGTCCTGGAACAATTTCTGGCAGTATAAGTCTTTATTTATTTCTTTCTTTATTGGGGCTGAAAGGTTTTGATCTTGTGACCAGGTATATAAGACACATATGGAACATTATAAGGGTACATAAGAGTACTTACCCGATTGCTTCGCCATTTTCCGGGTTCAATTATATTTTCAAACCCCCGGGGAATTCACAATTTTCATTCAATTCAAAATTTCTTCCAAATCAATCTAGCCATTTTGGAGTTGTTAAGAGGCAAACATGCTTAAGTACAATAGAATTATATATGTGTACTAATGAAGCTAGTACCCTTTAGGGTTACATTTTGGGAAATCCTTTCTTAGTACTCAGTTTCGTCATAAAAGGAAATTTTGTGTAAAATTGCACGTTCCTAGTTCCAGTAGTTTTGGTTTCGACTTTGATATGTCAGTCAGTCAGTTTCTTCTATAGATAAAGATTATAGTATAGGTATTCACGTTTGTATTACTACTTAACATTAGCTGAGATCACGGTGAAACATTAGTTAAAAAAATCCAATACGAACATATACATACATATAATGTTAAAGGAGGTCTACGTTCAACAATGGACGTCTATTGGCTGAATTATTTATTTTTTTTAATTATGCATTACATACATGATGGTAAGCAGTGATATAATCGTATATGGTAATTCGCACTAGTTTCTCTAGTCCTGAAGACACCTAAATTATAATCCAATAATGATAAGTATAAATAAAAGAAACATGTTTTACAATAAAATGAACGTTTTAGCGTTCAGCCTTGGTAGGTTAGATTCATTCAAGCGTTCCAACCGTGTTGAAATAAAAATGGAAACAATTGAAATAATTCACACTATTATGTAGGTAGGATACTTTAGCTTAAGTACTGATCGAAACATTCACATAACATTAATTTGTTAAATTCAATTGTTTTTGTCAAAAAGTGGTTTTAACCATAATCGCAAATAGAAAGTATTTTCGAATTTATTTACTACTTTAAGTAGAGTACTGCCATATCACCTACATTTAACATTATTGAAAACATTTGTAATAGTATGATCTGATGTACGTGAAAATAAAAAAAAATACACAACAAAATTAAAATTTAACAGTTAAAATTATTATTGTCACAGTTCAATGAATATAATATGATTTGATTTATGATTTAACTAGCTTTTGCCCGCGGCTTCGCCCACGTGGTTTAGGGGTTGGGGTTGGGGTTTCCGGGATAAAAAGTAGCCTATGTCCTATTCCGAAGTGTATCCTATGCCTGTGCCAAATTTCATCCAGATCCGTCCAGCCGTTTTGCCGTGATTGAGTAACAAAAATCGAAACATCCAAATATCGTAACTTTCGCATTTATAATATTAGTAAGATGTAATTTTAAACGAATGCGTATAATAAGTTTATTTGTACTTTATACAAAGTGATAAGGTTTTGAAACTGGTAACAGTATAAAGATGTACTAAGTGAAATGTGACGTCACTGATACTATGTTATGTGAGCAAAAGAGATAGCGAGATATCCCCATCTCGCCAGTACTCTTCCTCATACTAAATATTTGAAAAGCTGCTTCATTTAATAACCAATATTATTGCTATTTTTTTAAGTTTTATTTTAGTATTTTTTGGGGTTTACGATATGCAAATATTAATGTATTTTTAGTTTGTATACCTACATACCTTTTATGTCATAATATTTAACAAGGTTTAGTATTAAATTTAGCCCAAAATTAAACAACGACCTTTGTTTAACAAGGGTTCTCAAGGGCGCGAACGCTTGACAGACTTTTACTGACTAATACCCACCCGTATCCTTTAATTGTCTTCTGGATTTCAAAACTAAGGTATCTCTTTACTAAGGCTCCAGCGGGCATCAATGTTATTGGGCCCCAACTGGTTGGTTATCATCTTCTACTCTTTGAGGCGCATGTGAACTCTACGCGTTGTCCACAACTCAAGCTCGGATCTCACCAGAGAAATATGCGTCAAATATTATCTATATTGTAATAGCAAACTGTTGTATGTTTTTTTATTATAAGTTTTCCTTTTCAATGTATTTTAGTCTTGGCGTACAAAAGTGCGTATAATAAATAAATAAATAAATTATCAGAATGGTCTATCATTGATTTCATAATTGTTGATTTTGACAAGTCTAGCATTCTACTACGCCTGCAATGGCGTCATTATGACTTTCCAATGATCTATCGACACTCCATTCCAAGCTCAGCACTCATTTTTCCTGATTGTGTCATGTGTCCTAATTCTAATACTTGTGGTACCCCCAGTTGTATCTTCCAGAGAGCCACGGGGCCGGAATGGATACAAATGCTACAGAATGGTAATTCCCCTACCTGCACAATGACAAATGAATATCTGCAAGGAAATTATATCTCCAAAAGGAGTAGGATAGAGATATAACATCCTTGGATGTATGCGGTAATCTGCTAAAATTTTGACAGTTCCTTTGATCAGAGACCTACCGTTTGAAAGTTGCAGTCAGTCATTGTTTTTAATACATTACAAGACAGCTCGAATCTTACCGAGACCGGATCGGCCATTATGAATTAACAGAGTACATAGTTTAGGAGAGAAAACAAAATTGAAACTTCTTCATAGTCTCTAGTATCTTGGTGTGCTTGGAATTATGTAGCAGGTATACCCACCTACTTAAATAAATAAAACCTCTATGATAAATCAAGTCTACAGCTACCTAAATCAACCTTTTTCCAAGTCGTCTCCCACATTTTCAATTGTCCACGCTACCAACATTAAAAAAAAAAAAACTTAAAATAACGAACAGTCAAGGAATTCTGCAGATTTTTTAATTTTCTATGTCGGCATAATCTCGCCGTCTGCCTGCTATCTGTTTCACGGGTCTACTGTACAAAGGAGTATGAAAGGTGCTGCAGCTCAAGTTATAGTGGTCGTAGTTATTCGTGCGTTTGCTGTGTAGTTATATGATTACATGCGTGTAAGGCGATTTTGTACGGCTATTATCACTGTTAGGAATGTTTTAGGAGTTTAAGAATGGAAAAGATTATGACTTTTAATAATATTATAAATTGTAGATTGTATAATAAAGCAGCATAGCACAGAAAAGGCTTTATAATGTCCCCACTGCTGGGACTCAGGGGCTTAGACAAAGTCACATTCTCACTAACGATAACGAAATTCGAAACTCCGAAATGTATGGAACTGACATATGCCTTCGAAAAGTCACGTGGTCAAACGTTTTCGATTCGCTAATTGTTATTAGTTGTTTATACGTCAAATTTGACGTTTAATTCGATAACCATAGCCAAGAAGTTGTTATTTTATCGAACCAACACTTCGACTTATCGATATGTTATTCGATGTCACTTTGTCTACCATTTTGTGGTCGACATCGTTAAGGCATGTCTTCGAATTTTTGATTCTAGGACATGCGTTTTCTCACGATGATCGATGATCACCACCGTTTTGAGAACAGTGCTGATGAAATAAATTTCACAAAGTAATGCGTCTGGTCGTGTTTGAAATTGCGAGCTTCTTATGCTATACTATTTTTTATTGGACACAAAGATAAGTTACTAGGGAAAACCCCTTTAACCCCATAACTGCTGAAAAGAAGAACTCCACACTCTACAGTATTCCTTGTAGCAGTGGTAAGTAATAATAATAAAAGCAAAATGTCTTCACCTATCAGTTCCAACTGAAAACTGATGAGCACCCCAGGCGAGAAATGATCAAAAATTGAATAGGTACCTTTGCGGGCTCGCGGACTGCGAGCAATGAATAGCTCATCATTCGGTCGTCCGTTAATCATCTGCATCGACCCAAGCTGTCGACAACGTGTAGTGTTGCTTACGTTCTTCAAAGATATTTCAGGAATCCGTAGGGGCCCAGCAGGACCGATTTCTGCTAAAGCTGCGGGCATTTTTCGAAAAGGAAACCTGAAGAGAATGAAGAAGAATGAAAAACTGAAGAAATCAGATGTAGTTTTAGTCAAAAAGCAGAACAAGTGGTTGGATAGTTTTTCACGTTTAAAATTTCACTTGTCCACACTGTGAACTTTATAGCAGAGGGGCTAATATACACCGTTGAATTTTGGTCATTTTAATCCCGTTTAGGGTCGATTCGGCACATGAAACAGTATAAATATAGATTTGTAAAGATAAAATTTTAAATAAAGTACATTTTTTGTAAAATTGAAATTGATTTACGCGCAAACAAAATTTTTTTTTTTCAATGACTGTGTGTAGATATTACGCAACGACCTATAACTACATACGGTCATTGAACTCGCTCAGCTGTTGTTCAGAAGCGACCCGCCACGGGATTAAAACGACCAAAATTTAACTTTGATTAGTCATTATTAGGGCACATGATCGCAACCCGTAGTTAGCCTGATAACACACTCCAGTTACCGACTGTAGTCGAAGTCGGCAAGGGTAGTAAAGAAATGCAGGTAGTTGATCATATGTATCCGTTGAATAGGACAAGGCATCGAGCCTGAGGGGTCCGTTCCCGAACAAAGAGGCTTGGAGTTTTTGAAAGCTCACAAATACCACAAAAATAAAAATAATATAATGTGTCTCAAATATAAGCCTTGAGGGTGAGTGTTTATGAAAATAAAGGTACAACTACATGCACACGTCGGATGGCGGTGTGGTAACAGCCACGACTTGTTGTAGGTCGCGGGTCCAAACCCAGCCAGGCGCATTAGTATAGTTTATTTCATCACCACTGCTCTCAAAACTGTAAACCAAAAAAACATCGTGAGGTTTCCGATATGTCCTAGAACCAAAAATTCGAAGACATGTGACATCCACCAATCCGCATTGGGCCCGCGTGGTGGATTATGGGCCATTCCATCTCCTAGAGAGGAAGCCTGTGTTCAGCAGTAGGAACATTAAAAAGGCTGATAATGATGATTCTGTAATGACTTTGCCCTCTAACTACTAGTGTACTATACTATGTAGTAGTAGTGAGTAACATCCGGAAAGAAAGACAGGAACACTCAGGAATAACATCGGAGCGGAGGCCTGCGGTTAGCTCGAATCAATCAGTCATACGCCGTGCTTCCGGAAGTCCGACGAAGAATTCCTGATGAGTTTCCGGGTGCATGCAGTCAGCTTCATTCACTCTTTAACTTGCATATGTCTGTTTGTACTTTTATTTATAAGTCTTCATCTGTTCGACGAATCATTTTCATTTTCTTTTTTGTACTTGATTTAAAATGTTCTCTTTTATAGGATTTATTTTCGTAGTTCTTTATAGTAGAGAGAGAGTATTCGTTGTTCCAGTGTAATAATAGTTACAATAACCTTTTTATTTTCAGGCAACGGAGGCTCGCAAATAAAATAATTATACATAAAGTAGTATTAAACAGTAATAAACTTATACATATTATACGAACCTGTAATTGGCTCAATGTTTCTTATACAATTGTTATTCTTTAGTTATAGCTGTTGGTTCTCCTTCGATTAAATAAATAAATAAATATTATTAAAAAGCTTATTTAACTATAATTATACACGTAATATAGTCGGCGTCGTGTTGCGCTGCGTGAAACGTTGATATACGACATCTTTAGGCCAGAAGTCCTCTTTTAAGAAGGTTTGTAGTGTAGCCATAGATGTGTAGTTAATTGATCCAAGTTAATTAGAAAACTACCAGCCTGAAGATATTTCCGAGACATCAACTGTGCTGTTATTCAATAAAATCGAGATTAGATGTTAAGCGGGTTGGTGGAAAACGTTGAAAAAAGAATTAAGAAGTTGTGTAGAATAAAGAATTAAGAAGAAAGAACCACACAGTTTTGAGGTGATTGGTCCAGTCAGTGCAAGCATTTAACATTATTCGTGTGGGACTACTAGGTATGCATTGAATACTAAAGAAAGGGAAAACATCCCTCAAAATTACTTTTCTCAAGAATATCCAATCATTATGTTATTTTACGTCTATCAAGTAAAGTATCTATTATAAACAATGTAGCTTACCACACGTTGGTGACCCTTAAAAGGTTATGCAGAGGTGTACGATGGACGCCCACACTTTATCCCCACGTTATTATGGCCCCCCAAGGAAAGGAAACTGAATTTAATAGTATTAAAGATAAACGCAGTAGGTATTAACACATAAAACATTTAAATAAAACTTCCAAAGTAACGTGAAAAGGGAGCGAAATTCTTCGATCGACTGTCAAAAATGCTAGTGCGGGGACATAATTTGCGATGATTGTATTGATGCGCTCATTTATCGATGTTTTTAGCCAAACACTATTTATCAAGTAAAACGAATAATTATCTGGGTTATAATTCACAAATCAAATTAATCTGGGAATCTCGTCAAGAGTAGAATAGGTTACGTCTAGGTAAGCGCGCTCCATCGTCGACCGCGTCGTCGCTTTCCATCAGGTGAGGTCAAGCACGAACCAAATGACAAAAAAAATGACGGCTCACTGGTACTGTGTTTGACTTACAAGTGTAGGTTGCGGGCTCAGCTAGGCGCGTTACTTTTTATGTAATTTAATTCATCACCACTGTTCTTAAAACTGTGAAAGAAAACATCGTGAGGAACCCGAAGAGTCCTAGAAAAAAACATTCCAAGTCTTAACATCCACACTAGGCCCGCGTGGTGGATTATGCCTCATTCCCTTTCTTGACCTTTCGAATAGCGTAAATAGAGACAGAATAAAAAGACAATATGTGTAACAATATGCGAACCCGGCACTCGCTTGGGGCTCAAGAGTTTAAAGAGGAGCCCTGAGTCTGCTAAAGTCGGAACATTATTAGCCTAAAAATGCTTATGCTAACAATTTAAGCTTATTTTTATACTAAGTTAAATAATAATATTATTGTTACTTAATAATGTCACTAAATGTCGTGGTTTGCGGTGGTCTGAAAATTAAAGGTTACTTTTGTGCCGGAGGGTGAAATGTGGGAGGATCTTGGAAACCTCTAGCTCTGCCTACGAGAAGGTTCTCTTGTAGGCGGGCGCCTCCGAAGAACATTTAAACAAATACACTGTGTGGGTTTTAACATTTTTTTTTCGTGGTTAAAAACCGCGAAAATGAGGAACCGCTGGACTTCTTCGTAAAGCTATTGGAGGAATCTCTTCGTAAAGCTAATCGAGGTGTTATTGGAGGAATGCGTATATAAGAATAAATTTCCTTGAATCTGCTTTAAAAAGGGAGAATTCTCCAACTCGACAGTTTTGTGTCTGGTCCAGGTAACTTTCCAGTAGTTGATTTCAGGCTGTTTATTGTGTATATGTTTTTATCGCGCGAAGAATTTTACTTCCGCGATTTTTCATTGAAGACTGCATTCAGGATAGTTACAAAGTGGCGATATAATGTTTATAAAGCTCCCACTGCTAGGACTCAGGTCTCCATGCTAGGAAAGGGAATGGACCGTAAACTACCATGGTGGCCTAGTGCGGGTTGGTGGATGTCACATATCTTCGAATTTTTGGTTCTAGGACATGCCGGTTTCCTCATAACGTTTTCGTTCACCGTTGTGAAACGGTTGATATGACGACGCAAAAATGCTCGACAGCAAAATCTGTTACTAAACAGACGAGGCAATTATTTCAAGCGTATTTAATCTTTTTAATCAACTTAAACTCACCCGATAAGTAAGTTTTAAACACAATACGCCCGGAGTGTTTACTTATTCGATATGTCTGACAAAACACACCTCGAGGAGCGAGGTTCGAGGTACACTCGACGACGGATGCTTTGTCACACATCAAATCGTTTTTACGAACGGAGAGTTATAGTGTGAACGTTTGTGAGAGCTTTTCTGTTACGTTTTGAGTGATATTGGGTTCTGGTTGATGGAATTAAAGAGATCTTAAAACCTATACTTAGTTTCCTATTATGAAGCTGTATGGTGAATGGTAATTAGTGACTGATATTTTAAACACGTGTTTTTAGTCATGGTAACAAACAATTTTTACTGTGGGACCAAATTGCGAAAAAAAACTGCTGGTTAGTAAGTTTATGTTCGCCTAACTGGTCAACATATACTGGACATCCTGATTTCAGGTTTGGTCCCATAGTAAAAGTTGTTTGTAATTATGACTACAATCGCGTGTTTAAGTATCGGTCACTGTTACCAGTCACCCTATATGACGCTTTTCAGGGTTTTTTTTCTGTGGGAAAATCATCCAATGACATTTCTGCAACCTTGGGCGGGGCGTGAGATTGTGTCAGGCTTTTACTTAGTAAACTTGTTCCATCTTAGCCGTCGTTCCGGGGCGCCGGGAATACTTTCACATTACCTATGGCCCAACAAGCCACATCTTTTCAGGTTGTAATCATTTTTAATTAATATAAAATATATTGGATTATTTCTTAGGAGCTCCGGTTCCTTTAAGTTGGGGCCTGGCGAACTCGGAACCCATGCCATATTACGACCACTGTTTGTTCATTTACCATATTAATTAATATTTAAAGGCTCTATGACGTTTATTTACTTAGTTAACATTCTAAAAAAAAAACCCGTTCGCATTTCGCTAGCTAGTTGCTACCGAATTGATTTTATTTTTAAGCTTACAGCATCGGTATCGCATTATTGGCTGTTTATGCAATGTCTACATTACAGACGATATCAGCATTCTACATTAAGTTAATTTAAAACATGATTGCCAAATTTGAGTTACTGGGCGAATATAAATGTCGGATTTAACAATACGGCGAATTTGTTGGTAAGAGTACAGTACGGCTGTCGGATCTTGGCGAGTCTGAAGTCTAAGAATTTTAAGGTTTGAAAAAACGGACAAAAAAAAATTATGCCAATAACAGTTTTTAACCACAATAGAATAATATAACCTTATTGTACACAAAAAGTTACACAATATTAAGGTACAATAGCAACTGACAGTGGACATGTTACGGAACTGCTCCGTTTCCGATTTTAGTTCCGATAAATTTTAATGGGAATTTGGCACAGCATCAGCCTTATAATGTTCCCACTGCTGGGACTCCGGCCTCCGCTCTAGAAGAGGGAATGGGCCAACCGCACGCGCGCAGTGCAGTTTGGTCACTTTGGAACTGGAACAAACAAAAAACTAACTGACATATCAACGCACAGCTAAAACTATTGGGACTAGGGGCGTGTGCAAAGCTATTTTTTTGTAAATTCGATCTTCATTATTAATACCTTTATTTATATTGGCGTGGCTTAAGTCTGCTCAGATAAAGTGGGACTGGGCTGGACTTGTATGTCGCATGTCGGTCGAGCGGTGGGCCAGTAAAACACAAAGTTGATGCCCTGAAATCGCACGAAGGGGTCGCTGCAGACAAAGAAGGAGATGGCGGAACAACTTGGATGTCTTCCGTGGGGATTGGCAAGAAGTGGCTCAAAACCGAAAACACTGGAAAGAATGGAGGGAGGCCTTTGCCCAGCAGTGGGACAGAATGGGCTAGAAATAATAACAATAATTTATATTTATCCGAGTTTTTCATTAAGTTTTAAGTATTTCTTGTGACGCATCTAGTGGCTCGACCTCAGTCTCCGATTTCAGTTCCGATTGCGGTTCCGGCTGTTACTTCTTGTTTGCTCGATCGGCTGAACGAGTGTCGATGAAATATGGCACACGGGATAGCTTGGAATAATCTTCTCTTCTACGCGGGCGAAGCCGCTGGCGGCAGCTAGTTATTATAGGAACAGATCAACTAATTAAGAAAGAGTACCAGCTCGATTCAACTCGTGAAACACGTAGGTTTTTTGCTTAGAAAGTTAGCCAGTAAAATGTATTGGAATTCTTAAATTTATTAAAGGTATTAGTAGAGCGAGCTAGTACAACCCACGCGAAAATCTCACCCCGTGGCCTGGCTAACCTTTCGCTCGGTACAGTTGGCAGCAACAAGACGGGAATATTACCTAGCCACTCGTTTATTTTATTATAATACTAACAGTTACCCGCGATTTCGTTCACATCAAGCCGGGTACAGGCTGCTGTAACGTAACATGCAATGTAACACGCAGATAAAGAACTTGCCGTCCACATTATCGCAATGTATCATGCAATGTAACAGAATTACTTTTGAAAAGCTTCTTTCATGTTGCATGTTATGGGTCAGCAGTGTGTTCACGGTGTCAGACTCTACAGTACAAAGCCATTTGGTCACCCTAATTCGTTTTATTTATTTATTTTATACTTTATAAAAAATACAGGACAAACATTATTAAAAATGAGGGAGGGGTGGGGGTGTTATAAAATAGAAGTAGCCTTAACTTAACTCCCTCAAAAAAGTGAAGTGAAAATCTAGTCAAAATCAAACCACGCTTTCTGGAAATTAGCCGGAACAAATAGATAGATTTCTGACAAAAAAATACAAAAAATCATCCTCAATAAAAATTACAAAAAAAAAACCTAACATAAAGAAAAATGTTTTAATATTACAAACAGACACTTCAATTTTATATGTATAGGTTTGTTTATACACCGTTAAATTTTAGTCGTTTTAATCCCGAAGGGGGTCGATCCAGTACATGAAACACTATCGATTTGTGTAGATAAAATAAAAAAATAAAGTACTTTTTTTCTAAATCTCTTATTGATATACGCATTTACGAAATTAATTTCTTTAAGTAAACGAGTCATTGACCTTGTAGGTAGTTGTCGATCGTTGCGTAATAATTACCTTCAGGTCATTGAACTCGCCCAGCTGACGTTTACTTAAAGAAATCAATTTAGAACATGCGTAAATTAATTCGAGTTTAAAAAAAAAGTACTTTTTTTTTCATTCTAACTTTACCAATCGATAGTGTTTCATGTACTGAATCGATCCTCCAAGGGATTAAAACGACTAAAATTTAACGGTGTATGTATCATGTATAGATAGTTCAAAGTTCAACCAATATGGACTATTAGGTTTGTACGGTTATCCAGATGGCTTAATAAATTGACATTGTTGAACAAAAACATTTGTTCCGTTTTATTTAAATGTTGAAATTTTCGGATATATTTTCTCTGTATATTATTGACTCAAGTGTTTAACAATAAAAAGGAAAATTTTTTCGTGTTTTTTTTTTCTCAATTAGCAATACATATATATGTGTATGTATGTATATGTATGTCTCTTATATGTGTTCTACAAGTAACAGTATTTGTATTACTGTATAATAATAACAATAGTTACAAAAATTTTACAGCAATATTGTAATCTCATTAACATTTTTCTTTTATTTTGTTTCGGACTAGAGATATTATGGAGGTTCGATTCTGATTCCGAGAGTTAAGAGCGGTCAACATACATTTTCATACAACCGCTCTTACATGATTATGATGTTATTATAAATCTTTCTTCAAATATTTTGGATAGGTACACAGATATGTTGTGGATATTATCTAGACTTCTATAGAAATCAAAATGTAAAATTGTGTAAGAGTAAAGACCTCTGAAAATCTGCTAATTGAACTTTGATGCTCCATAACGTACTACTATATTAAAAATATAGAAATGTACTCCTATAGAAGCCTAGCAAAAGTAATCGAGATTCTAAATGTTGTATTTTTTTTATAAAACTTCCTTAAAGGTTTAATAATAGCACTTATTTTCTGGAACAAGTTTGGTGAAACATTCGAGTAAATCGTAGAATTACTGAATGCCAACATAGTTTTTAGGTGTTCTCTTTCTTTTTTCGCATTACTTTTGCATCAAACATCACATTAGAGTGCTTTAGGTGACACAACAAGCTTTTAAACCATAAGCTAAAACGAGTCAGGAAGGCCTACCTTAAGTCAAACTTGCGTTTGATTACCTATGCGCTTTTAATTCCAAATTTGGTTCCGATAAAGTTTAATCGGAACTTTTAGAAAATGTTAAACTTATTTTCGGGTCACAATCGAAGTAGGAAGCTACAGGTAACCATAGCAAATGGTCCAACTTATTTGCCGCGTGCTATAGTATTCCAATCATAGTATTAATCACGGTTTAATAGTATAGCTAAAACGGTTCGAACGCGCACATGTATCTTACGGTTAGTCTCGCGCACATGTGCCTCCGCTCCCGAGGATAGCCGACCGCGTGACGAGTTTGTATCGGTCTGGACCTACGTCACACCGAATTATGATTCACCCTGTCTGCACTATTTAAGCAAATCAAGTGATAAACTAGTATTTCTAATAAACTAGTCTGTCTCAATCAACAGTTGCATCAATGCTTATCATCAAGTGGCATAGCAGTCAAGCACTAGTTTCTATGTATTATAAAAAGAAAACTAGCTGCATAAAGAAAGCAGCTTCACTCGAGTGACCCACACTAGGCCTTACTCCTAGGATAAACACATACACAAAACACCCTGTATAGAAGGTTAACAAAACCGTGGAGTGCCGTCAAACGTTAAAATTACTGATGTAAACGCGAGACGGGCTGAAGCAGTTTTTATAATAGGAGACGTCATTTAATTAGATATTTTTTCCCACCATTAAATAAAAACATATCTGTAGCCAATTTAAAAAAAAAATCGTTGACCCACACTAGGACTTACTCCTAGGATAAACACATACACAAAACAACCTAAAAACAAGTAGGTTAGTATTTTAGCAAAACCGTGGAGTGCCTTCAAACGTTAAAGGTGTTGATTTCTATGGGCTGAAGTATTAATTTATAATATGAATACTAATTTCTGTGGCTACAAACAAAAACGTTGTCTCACATTAGGACTTACTCCTAGGATAAACACATACACAAAACACCCTGTATAGTAGGTTAGCAACACCGTGGAGTGCGTCAATTTGAGGCCTATTTTAACTTTTTATCAAGGGTGGAACACCTCGCGCGACCGCCGTTAACCTCTGTTGAATATTTATATTAGCCGAGACCCCACTCCAAGCTCCCTTTGAGATGCTTTGCTCGCTCTATATAGTAATCTGTTTATTGTTAAATATAAAGGACAAGTTCAAACTATGTGTAGATGAGTTATCGACGATGAATGCTTGGTGGGTGAGTCAGAGCTCATTGTGAATGTTTTATCAGATTTTTTAATCTCTCGGCTAAACAATTACTATTGGCCGGCCGAAAGTTTGGTTTCGGCTAAAAAAAGCTAGTTTCGGTACATAGTATGCCAAAGTTTCGACCACACCGAAGCTGTGTGGTAATTATCGCGTTTCGTTCGGTAATCTTCGGGTGACTTCGTGGCGTGTGTGTCAGTTCGCCGGTTCTCGGGTCGATCGGTGAAATACTCAATTAATGAGGACTAACTTTATGGAATCTTATAATTTTCAGATTCCAAAAAGTCGTTAACGTGTTTGTTAATTTTTTTAGTACTATTGCTAATGCTACATAGAATAAAATAAATATTTTTGACATACTTTCGTTTGTATTTTGGGCTGAGGTCCGCAACTCCACGACTAAATCGCGTACCTATTTTGCGTACCTTAAATAGTTATTCTTATTTTATTTCATTTAACAGGTGCCCACTAAATTGATGTAAAAAATCATTGAAATTTCAGTAAACAATAGATATTTAATATATCTCTAAAAAGTTTCGGTTTCACTTTTGGCTGAAACTGGAGATATCGAAGATACGGTTTCGGTTTTCTTATAAAGTCCTGTTTCGGTTGGATGCTAGTAATAACAGCCAAACGAATTCGTTCGTTGCTTTCTGTTATATTGTGACTGACGGAAAACTGCGGATCCCTGGACTGAGCGTGGCCCGACATGTTCCTGGCCGATTTTTATTACATATAAAAAAAAAGTTACACCAACTTCTTATTAATTAATTAAAGTAAAGCTTACCACATGAATCACTTGATTAGTTAGTATTGTGTAACACTGCAGTCAAATATTATTTCTTTAGAAGTCTACGAGCTCGAAACCTAGGGTCATTAATCATCGTATGATTTATGTGCCCAGTATCGAAGTCTCTTAATCTTTCTCTTTGGAAGGTGACCCTTTAATATTGATCTACGATATAGCTAGGCAACCAGATTATACACACTTTTTTTTTGTATCTATTGGCTAGATTCTGCCAGTGGTGTGTTCGCGGTTTTAATCGCAAATCTACTTAATTTTAAACAGATTTAATATATTTACAATCCTTATAGCTATAGTAAATAAATAAAAAAAAACCAAATGAATTAAAGAGGTAAAAGTATAAAATAAGCTTAAGTTAATAGACCTTCAGAATAAAAAAAAAAATACCTGGAAAATCATGAAATCATCAAATAACTTTTCCAAATGAATACTGTGGGTAGAGCGAGTGGGAACGTGTCAGACTTTTGCTGACTAAAAGCCACAGTAGTCCTTTTAGGGATCCGTACTTCAAAAGAAAAAAAAAACGGAACTCTCATGGAATCACTTTGTTATCCGTCTGTCTGTCAAGAGTTCAAGTTCCTTTATCTCGAGAACGCATGAATGTATAAAGTTGAAATTAAAATTATATACTTAAATCTGCGGTACCTTGAAACTGTAAAAAATCAATCTTCTAAGTAAGAGAAAAAAAGATACGGCTGTCTATATCTCAAAAAACTTACATTACGACACTCTCAAGGGAATCAAAATTCACAGGGTACTCCCCGATGACCTAGAATCCTGAAATTTGAGGTCTCATAGCAAAGCATAGGAAAAAAAAATGAGTACTGTTTTGTAGTTACGTCTTTTTGTTTGATATTTTTTTTTTTATAATAAGTATTAAACTTAGTGCTTGACTGCAATTTTGCGAAAGCTACGGAAACTTTTTCGAATAATCTGCTGCCTTGGCAGGCATCACCCTTAACTGACCGCAATCACATGAAAAAGAAAATCTGCGTTTCCCCTACAATTTTTGTGCTATAAACATACGTATGATTTTTCATATTTACGAGTTGTTCCTATACTGAAAGTTGTTCTCAATTAGAAGTACTTTCACCCCCTGAAACGTTACCAGTCAATAAAGTCACCCTGTATAAAGCTAGGTGACTTTGGCTACACTTAAATTAAAGTGTCATTCTGGTACTGCAGTGGTTTATATTTGATGTTAACGTGCAGCCGAGTTGTGGAGACTAAGTTACTTGTATTAGTTAATACGTAATGGCTTATTGACTAATTGGCTATCTTACTCAAATTGGAAATAGATCCATAGAAAGATTAAGTGGTTGGGGATCTTCTTCTTTAGTACCCAGATAATTATTGTAAAGTTTTGTAGCATTTTAAGTTCATATATATTTTAATAGATTTTCATAGAAATTACATATCTATAGACAGTTAAACTATATACCTATAGGTAAAATGTAATTATTGTTAGTTTAATAGCTTTAAGGTTGCGTCATTTCGCGTGAACAAACTGTTTTTTTTTCTTTACTTATTTGTAAGGGTCAAAGTTTACACACATGTGTGTTACTCCTTTATTTATGTACACACGAATACTTAAAAAGAATAAAAGAAATACAGATAGAAGAGTACAAAGCTACTGCTTATTTCTAATGAATTTTCTTCCAACAGACCTGCGATTGGGACTTTAGGTTTGAAAGGCTGAACGGACAAGCCGCTATCTAGATAATCAAAAGACAAACGACATAAATTATAAAAAAAAAACAAAAACTGACTTTTAAAAACACTAAAAACTTAACAATAATATCAAATTGAATAACTATAATCAAGAATTATCCTTACCTAACTTTAATCTACACTATATTTTACAACTAGCGACCCGCTCCAGCTTCGCACGGGGGCAATGCTGATATTAAATATATTATGAATGTATTATACATATAAACCTTCCTCTTGAATCACTCTATCTATTAAAAAAAATATTCTATGTAATGATGTATCTATAATATCACAACCACAACGATCAGTCTCATCTAGTTTAAAGTGGTCAAAAACAAAAGAGGTTTTTAGCCGACTTAAAAAATGGAGGAGGTTATCAATTCGACGGTATGTTTTTTTTGTGTGTTTGTTACGCGATTACTCCGCCAATTGTGGACGGATTTTTTAAATTTAGCACCGACTCCAAAAACTGATAAATCAATACATAGTATAAAACAAAGTCGCTTCGTCCCTAAGTATGCTTAATCTTTAAAACAACCCAACGGATTTTGATGCGGTTTTTGTTAATAGATAGAGCGATTCAAGAGGAAGGTTTATATGTATAATACACATATTTAATATAAGCATTGTATCCGTGCGACGCTGGAGCGGGTCACTAGTAGTTATTAATATATAGAAACATAGTTACTCATAAATTCTATCTATCTAGATAGATGCAAAAGCCTTGAATATCAACTTTATTGGTATTTGCAACGCCTTCTTTTGCTTTTATGGCTTAGACGTTCGTTCGTACGAATATTTTTATTTTATTCGGCGTTTTCCCCCAGGCTGGGTAGTTTGTTACCCCTGCCATTAACCAGGGGCCCTCAATATTACTTCACACTGATATTGAATGAAGTGTAAACAATTTTATACGCTTTCTGGTGGGAACAAATTATGAATGGGCCCGTATAATGAAGTAAAGATTTCTGTAGTGATAAAGTTTCGTGTTCCGTTCTCGTGTTTTAGATTTGGTAAATCATTTTGTAATGGAAATAAATTAATCCTTTTTGGTGTACAATGATTCAAAGCATTTTTTTTTTCAAATAAACCATTTACTTACAGGCCTGCACTTTTGAAATGTTAAAAAGCGAGTCCGAAAAATGATGCTAATTGCACATTCCAAAGCGTAGATCTCCATGGAGAAGAATGGGCAAGAATCTCTATGGAATCTTTTTTTGAGTGTTCACCGCATCCGGTTAGACTACGGCGTGCGAATAGCTCGTCGTCCAACAGTCCCGTAATTGTACTGACTTCAGTCCGTCCGGTTACCGGACTGTTGACTGACGACTTATTGTACGTATTGTTTCACACGTGGCTCAAGGAGATGTCAGCAAACCGTAGGGTGCTCAGCAGGATCGAAGCCTACTGGGACGACCCTGATGTAAAAATCAACGAATGAACAGGAGTGGGTTTTAATTCACTAAAAGTATGACACACCTTCCTATCTCCACCCAAGCGCGGGAGATGCCATTTGACGATTTTCCTACCTAAAAAAATACGGTTAGACTAAAAGTTGACCCCAAGCTAGTTGGTAAAAGACTAGGGAGATAATAACATCAGTAGGGACAAATAATAATAGTTTTATCTTCAAAAAACTGGACATAAGCAGTGTTATCATGTCGCACATCCGTACCTGCGAGGGGTTGGCGACAGTTATCACCGTGTGGCCACATACCCTTACAAATTACACCCACTGGGCCACTGCTGCCATATTTATGAGAACAGGTTATCCGTACAACTATAACTATCTTAAAATGACCTTAAATTCACGTGGCGACGCTCATGACGGTGGTTATTTGACAAGTAAATGTAGCTTGTGTATATGTAATTAACAAATCCTTTAAAAAAATAAAAGACAATATCAGTCACATGATCAAACTGTGCTAAAAGTTGAATGAACTCGGCGACAGGCTGCATCGGCCAAATTACTTCCTACGCCATCAAGTCGTTGACAGATAACATAAAACAAATACATATCATACACTTGCATTCAGATTAAATGACAAGCGAAGAATTACATAACAGTCACGATTACAATAAAATTATAATTCTAATGCTACTGTAAAACACAAATGTAAGGTGAATTGGAGCACATTAACAAATGTTGGTCCAACGTTGGCTGTGACGTATAAAAACGAACTAAGAGCTACAAGCTCACGGCAGGAAAACGAAACAGAATATTATGATTACCAACGCGACCGTACAGCTGGTCGGCGGCACTGCGATAACAATACTACTGAAGCAAATTGTAACACATCCATTGCTGCTCAAGCAACAAGAGACAACAAAACCGCCAGTACTAAACCAGCAATGAACATAGGTCAAGGATGTACACCCGTAGGTAAAAAAGACGTATAATACAAGTCGTCAAACGCACACATTCCGTAATAAAATGACGCACACAAACAAATGCTTTCCATACAGAAAGAAGTTATTTCGACAAGGATCGTTTCACTTATCGATGACGGCCATTCATTGTCTGTCGCTTATGACGTTGAAACCAAAAAAAAAAATGGATATAGCAACATTAGTAACCGTACAAACAAATCTGGATAATAATCTTATCGACCGAACAGCAGTAAATATACTTTCACACTGTTTGGCAAATGATAATGGTTTTTAGGTTACGGAGATAAAACATCCGGTAGAACCAAAATTAAGGTGGATAGATGTAGTGCAATGGGACATATGGTAGATAGAGAAGAAAGATCATGTAACGTATGAGATAGACAAAGATAGGTGATCCAATGACAATGATGTAGAATTAATAGAAGAGGCAGGTAATGATACGGTATTTGAACAGTTGAAGACCAAAAGGAAATGAAAAAAAACCTAATTGCCTGCTATTTAGAAGGCGTTATATTCACGTGAGATTCCAAATACTTTAAAATAATATTTAAGTGATTATAATTATATTTTAATTTGTTTTTAATTATTGTTAAAAGGTAACTAAGAAGTTGAATCTATGTCATTGAGATTAGCAGTCAAGGCAAACTTAAGGCCGATTCTTGTATTTAAAATTCTTTTACATACAAGTGGCAGTCTCATTTTGGCGACAATTAATATCAAAAACTTGTTAAAATGTATGGAAATTTGATATCTTTTTGATATTTTGCGACTGAAGTGTCTATGATGTTGGCCCCTCAGATATTTTAGCGCTGAATCAATTATTTTATTTGAAGTGAGTAAGTAAGGTGAATCAAGTATTTTATATTACTTATCATTTACGTCAAAAGAAATATCAGTAGCTTCATGAGAAAGGAAAGATGGCGCCAGTGGACGACTCCTGACCCTTTTAGATAAAGTAAGAGCGTTATAAGAATTCATTCGTACCAAGTATTTTAAATGAAAGTAAAGAATATATCCTCCCAACCTTAGTTTAAGTCTTCGTCATAATAATGGTCATATTTTAATTTCTGTTAATTATATTTATTTGATATTTATCATAGTATTTATTAGTTTATAATATATTAGCATATATACGTATTTAATTATTATTAGTCACTAATTTATATTATAATCTATTTAAAATATCTGTTATTTATTTATTCTGCACACCTACCACAATGTTGTCTTTTTTAACCCAAAGGTTGACTGGTAGAGAATGCCTTGTAGCATTAAGTCCGCCTATGTACCACTACTGTACATGAAGATTAAATAAATAAATAAATATATGAAATATCCAAAAGAATTTGATGCTTTAATATCTTGTATTCTTGTGTAGATAACTCAGGTCAGGTACCATAGAAACAATGGTATAATTAATTTTGTTGACTTAGCTATTACTAATTAAATCACATGATCCCTAAGAGAAAACAATGGCACTATAAAGATGTCGTTCAAATGGATAATTATCACTGTCACTTTCAATGTGCGAAAAATTATATGCTTTACGTTTAATCTTTCTCAAAGGAAGTTGGCCTACAATAATGTATTACTGGTTTTTTTTTTTGTTGATACGTTCGCCTTGACCATCATCTGATAGAAAGCGATGATGAGGTCGACGAAGGATTTTCGAGTGTATTTTCTGACATAGTTTTAACTTAATAAAATGTGATTACAAATCCTTATCTCTCCTAGAGCTTGAGTCCGAACAGTGGACATTACAAGGCCACTAATACTAATGCTATAAAACTTATATATTTTAACCATTTACAGCATTGATCCAGTAAAATAAAATGCTGGCTTTATAATAATTATGATAAAAAAAATCCTTTCAATCTTCTAATTTATGGCTTACTGACAACCCAAAAATGCATTTGTCACAAAATTAATATACTTATAAATTTTTCTGTGTCTGAGTCTGTCAATCATTCGAAGAAGTCGATCGATATTTGAAATATACCTACTCACCATTAATTATTGTGTTTTGTGAGTGGTCCATAAGGCATTCTTAAACAACACCTGAATAAAGTATCTTTTATTGTATTATTTAGATTTTTATATTGATTTTATGGGTGTATTACATGTTACTAGTACACTTACCTGCGTTACTGTTTCTCTTTCTATCGTTTGAATTCATTCAAAGGTTTATCCTTAAAAGATCGCTTTTGGCGATATGGTGGCCCATTGTGTCACCCATATTATAATGTTTCCTTAATATCTTTTTAGTAACTTATATAGAGTATATAATAAAGAGTATTCTATTCCATTCTGTGTATTCAGCTCATCAATATATTCAGATATATGGTGACAGTTGACCAGAACTGCAGGCGACAAGACACTAGGTGCGTGGAACAGCTTACAGGCATACAAGAGCAATCTATTGCGTTTGCACAACGCAAATGTGAACGCAGACAGTTTATTGGGCTATACCTTGTGAAAGCCATACAAGGCTTGTATTTTCTCTATTGGATTGTTACGATTTGCTTATGGTGTCACTGCAACTTGGCATAGTTCCTTTTTTGCTTTGAATAACTTGAGGATGTATGTTTTGTGGATGTATGTCTTAAAGATGTTCTGTCTTGCTGGCTCTAAAAAAATTAAGGAAAAATGACGATTAGGTTGATGACATAACTATTGGCATGAAATATATTACAAAAAGTAAAACATAAATAAACTGCTTAAAAAAAGTCAAAACATTGACAATTGTCTAACACCGGAGCCTATAAATGTTGTTAAATATAGCAAAAACCAATTCTGTTTCATATGGAAAGTTGCATAATGCAACTTTTAAGTGTCGAAATTGACATAAAAAATATACTATAAACATTATAATATAAATGTACTGTGAAAATAGGTCATAACATTGATAATTGTGTAACACTGGAATCTATTAATATTGTCAACTAAAGAAAAAACAAATATATTTCATATGGAACTTTTACTATCTAAATTGATATGACGAATATCGCATAAAAATTGTACTGCGAAAAAAGGTCATAACATTGACAATTGTGAATCTATAAATGTTGTCAAGTAAAGCAAAAACCAATTATTTTCATATGTAACTTTTAATTGTCTAAATTGAGAATGCTAGACAAAGAATGAAAAAGATAGGTACAGGCAGGCTGTCGCAGCAAAGTGGAGTTTTATCAACTTTTAACTCACTAGTCAGTACGTTTGCGTTTAAACGTGGATTTGAGTAATGCGTTGCGACTAATTGCAACTCTGTCTGTAGCCCTTCGTTCGTATTGTTTTGTGTCTATTTGTTGTTTGAAGCTTTTGCATTATCGTTGTTGCTGTTCTAATTATTTTCGTTTTCATCTGCTTTTAGTGTTATTTAGTGTTTCGACTTTCATTACTTACTGCATTTTGCTTTAATTTTATACCGTTTAGTTTTAGTTCAAAAAAGTTACAGATAAACGATTCTATTGTTTTAGTATCTTTTTTGGACTTATTTTTTTATGCTATTTTCAAATAATTAACAATATGGGTTACAAGGAATTCAATTTACAATATTGATTCAATTACTTTCAAGCTTCTACTTATGTTATAATATTATTTGTATATCTCAAGTTAATTAAGTATAGCTTTTAGTGCTCTTACTAAAATCTTCACCATTAACACTTAGTCAGGCTTTTAACATTCTCTTAACCGATTAGTCTATTAGGTTCAGTTTCAATGTTCATTCCTTATTTCAAATGCTTCTCATGATAATTCTCATGATGCTTCTCTTGATAATTGTTGTGTTTATGGTGTACCTACAATAAAGAGTATATCTATCTATCTTCTATTTCTACAAAGCACCGTATATTTGGAAGGCAGGTAGCAGTAGGATGCCGCAGCCATTACATTGGCAGCGCAAGGTCAGCGCATAAGAATAGTGTATTTATAAAACAGTTAGGCAAGTCCGCGTTCACCTTTGTTTTGTTCAGGTAGGCTTCCGGCCGTGGCGATAGCTGCACGGTGTTTAGCGACAAACGTCGATGGTTCGATAGTTAACTAAATTAATGGGTCTATGTTAATTTTGATGCCCTTTTCTATCGGAGAATCTAAATACATAATATCCTTTGTAATTCATGAATGTTTGTGTCAACGCATTGTTTTTTTCCATTGATAAATGTCGAATTTCAAAAGGTTTGGACTATTTACAGTTCGGTTCATTGTGATGTAAGGTCGATTGAAGTTATTATTACATTAATTACGAAAATTTCTTAACTCCAAAAACTCAACTCGGAACAACAAACTTAATATTATGTAATGTAATTTTCTTTCCATTAATACGCAATATTTATAATATTTTCCAGTGACTTCCGACCCTAAACGATTATGTAACTCGCCGTATTTCATTACACACAAACCTAAACTCATCGTTTTGTCGCTTTTATCGTTGCTAACTCACTAAAGAAGGAGGTTTTATTCTTTTATCGCTATGGTATTCCATGATAAACACGAGCAAACTCACGGCGTGTGAAACAAGCTTTATGGGTCTAGATTTACGAGCGAGTCAATAGAGAGCTCTTAATGTAGACGCATTGAACAGAGTTTATCTTGTTTTGGGGTGCTAAGGAGCAGCGGCAACACGGACCGCCCACGACCACCTCTCGATCCATATACTAATCTATCGCCTTTAAATATCAAACGACAAGTTCATCAACATTATGTAATTAATATCTTACGTTTTTTTCTTGACAAGTTTACGCAAAAAAAGTATTTTCTAAAAATCTCCTTTTGTAATACAACCTAATACACGCTCTATTACCTGCAGTTAAAGCCCAAATTCCAGTGTCGAACTGTAGAGGCCAATGCCACAAACACATGTTGGCGTTGAACGTCCAGTTAAACTGAGCTCCCCTGCCTCCTTTATCCGTACAAAAGTGTTCACAAAAGGAGGTTGCATTGGATTGGGCTGAAGGTCTTTTAGGCTGGTTTGCGTTATAGGAGCAAAGGGGGCGCAGAAACGGAATCAATGAACTCCGTTCGAGCCGACCGACAAAGGACGTTTCGGGCCGGCAGGTAATTAACTTAATATCAATCCCTGCTCTTTTATACATAATACTAAACTATAGACAAACACCAAAGTACGTTCTGTGATTGGCAGCGAAAGTTGTGATAAACATGACGTAGATGGAGCCACTTAGCTCTTTAGTACCCACTAATATCGAAGCTGATATCCGTCCTGGATAAAATGGTTATTAAGTTTTTTAGGCGTTCAGACTTTCGCGCAATAAAAACTGGGACTCTTCATAAATGCTCTGTAAGAACTCTTGTAATTGGAGCGTTCTGTAAATCTGCCGTCTCGCTTTATTGAAAAGAAAACGACAGTGACAGGTAAGACTTATCAAGGATTTATGGATGTCAAGTTTCGAGATGAAGGGCGCGTGCCTGTAGACGTGGACTAAGTAGAGCAGACAGTTTCTCTTTAAAGCAGGGATTACAACTCTGTGTAGATATAGCTTGGAACGGCGGTAGCAAGAGTAAGATCCCACGGGAGAACCACAAAGCGTTGACACTTGACGAGATGTGACTATATGGAAACATAAGGACGATTAACGCGATATGCTTTTGATAAAGAATGATACGAAAATTATTGAAATAGAAAACCGTAATGCTTCGTGTAGTCTACGAGGTCATGAACTTGACAAAATGTAATTTACAAGAACATTGATTGTAGCGGTTTTAGTAGATTTTAGTTAAGACAGGAGACGCTCTTTTAGCCATAATTTATTGTGCATTTGGGTCCTGGCTCAAATTGTTTCGTAATAAACTATTGGTATTCAAAAATAGAATTGTAATTTATCTACCAAAGAGTTTTTAAATATTGGGACAGTGAATGTGTGCAATTTTTTTTTCTAATATGTCAGCTGCACCCACGTAATATATTCGTACGACTCATGTAAGATTTCATCAATGTTTAGATATATTTCTGTACCTATACGTCTTCGTATACTTTTACAACTATACAGAGAGAATATGTTAAGTAAAAGGAAAGGAATAAAGGGGTGAAGGGGTGTGTTATGCACGTGGCGTTCTATAATTTCTGCTTATCCTCTTGGGAGAATGGCTTGAATTTATGTATACGTATATTCAAACCTTGGAAAGCCAGTCTTATTTTTCACTGTACCCAGAAGAATTTACTGAATAGCTTAATAAGGATTTATAAACTCGGGCAAAAATCAACTGTTACTTTCACACGTTTTAGAGGAAAAATTAATCTTGTCATTTCCGACGATAAAGTCGGTGAAATAGAAATTGATATAATCTTTACAGATGAGGCAAATAGAGATACATTCTCTGATCATTTAGCACTGTAACCGGATTTAGTATACGTAATCCATACTAATATTATAAATGCGAAAGTAACTCTGTCTGTTTGTTACGCTTTCCCGCTTAAACCTCTTCAACGATTTTGATGAAATTTGGCACAGACAATCTTTAGACCCTGAGAAAGGACATAGGCTACCTTTTATTGCAAAAAAAAGGGATGAAGAGGTTGAAATAGGGGTTGAAAGTTTGTATAACGGACGCAGACGAAGTCTCGGGTACCAACTAGTGATTATATAAGTGTATTGGATATTTCTCACGGTAAGTTTTTTAACGTGGCGCATAAGTTTAATCGTATAGTACTAGACAGACTGGGGAAAGCCTCTTCAGAGTGATTAAGGTCGTTGCGTAAAGGAGACTGTGCCCTAAAAAGGAACGCAATTAATACTCCACATTAAGTATATCTATCAGTAAAACAATATTACAAGGAGGTAAAATCTATTTGTATAACATAATCAAGTGACATATTTTTTCTTATTTATTACAAATTATTTATATTACGAACTTATAAAACTTTCATTGTAGTATTAAAGTTAAAATGACATATTAATATGTCAAGCGCGTGAGTTAGAAAAAGAGTGACGGAGATATAAAGCATATATATATCTATCTCTTTAACAATTCAGTTTAGGTCGTCAAATGAATCGCGTTAAGAGCTCGTAGTAGGCCTCTAATTTTATTACGATGTTTTTTAACTCATAGATTACTAACAAGTCATACAAATCGGAAATTACCTAGATAGTACACACGGGCGGGATCATCATCAACATCATCATCAGCCTTTTATTGTTCCCACTGCAGGGACACAGGCCTCCTCTCTCTAGGAGAGGGCGGGATAAAAATACCTAAATCCAAGGCATGGTTTATTCGAGCTTCGATATTCTCCAAATGTATTCAGCCGTTAACAAGTGAAGAATTAACAAAGAGTTACATTACAGTTTATTATTTACTAGCGACCCGCCCCAGCTTCGCACGGGTGCAATGCTGATATTAAATATATCCATGTATTGTGTATACATACAAACCTGCCTCTTGAATAACTCTACCTATCTATTCAAAAAACCACATTAAAATCCGTTGTGTACTTTTAAAGATCTAAGCATACATAGGGACTGATAGCGACTTTGTTTTATACTATGTAATGACTAGCGACCCGCCCCAGCTTGGCACGGGTGCAATGATGATATTAAATATATTCATTTATTGTACATACAAACCTTCCTCTTGAATCACTCTATCTATTAAAAAAACCACATCAAAATCCATTGCGTAGTTTTAAAGATCTAAGCACACATAGGGACAGCGGGAAGCCGACTTTGTTTTATATTATGTAATGATTAGTAGATATGAATTATAAATCGTTTACTATATTTTATAAATTCATGGTTATTTATTTATTTATTTATGCTTTATTGTACACCGCATTCTTACAAATACACATAGGCTATATTTAAAAATAAGTGTACAATGGGCGGTCTTACCGCACAAGGCAATCTCTTACAGACAACCTTTGGATGGACTGTGCGAAAGGAGATCGATCTAGGGTTGTCAGTGTACAATTAAAAGAAATAATACTAATAAGACATAATAACACGAATACATGCATACAATAGAAAATAATATACTAATATAAGTATATCAAATATATAATTGAGACAGGAGAAAAAAAAAATCATAGTGAAAGGTAATGCTCCTTCACCAATTTTTTGGTTCTTACAATATAGGTCAAGGAAACGACGCTGACGGAAAAACGTATTCTTTAATGTTATGGAAAGGATAAAAAGCGACGCCGAAAAATATGTATGTGTACTTTATTTTTTTTTTCTAATAATTGTTATGATAAATATCAAATCATTATAATTAAAAGAACAAATAATATAATAATTATGATGAAAACCCAACTAAAATCATCAAGAACCTTCTCCTGCTTTTGATGAACCGGATGAGAGTGTTAGCTAGCTCGCCGTCCAATTCTCCGGTAACTGTCTGGACCGAGCTCAAGTCTCGCGCCTCAAGGAGTTGTCAATTAACCGTAGGGGCCTAGCCTGCCTGCAGGCAGGATCGAAGCCCCTCTAGGGTTTACTTCTGAAAGGAAGGCTGTGCCCTGGTATCAAAGGCAAACGGGAACGGAAAAAAAAGGCGTGTTAAACTGACCTATATTAACTAACTAACCCACCTGAGTTTCTTTAGTTGCCCTTGTGTTCCAGGGCCGTGGTAACTCATTTAAACAATACCGTAGCCCTAGATTAGACTTCCCGCGCGCCTCAAGGAGTTGTCAGCAAACTGTAGGAGTCCTACAGGGTCAAAACCTCCTGGAGCCGAGGATTGGTGCGAAAGCGTTACACGGGGCTCTGGAAATAAGGCAAGGGAAGAACGGGGTACGTTGTTTAGTCTGTAAGAGTCTGACGCTATTTCCAGATCCGCCCAAGAGCGGAATAATAATAATATATAATATATGTCCACAACTATCACACAACGCCGTCTAGTCCCAAGCTAAGCAGAGCTTGTGTTATGGGTACTAGACAACCGATAAACATACTTATATATTTATAAATACATACATATTATAGATAAATTACACCCAGACACAGAACAAATAATCGTGCTCATCACACAAACATTTGTCCTGGGTGGGAATCGAACCCACGACCTCCGGCGCAGCAGTCAGGGTCACTAACTACTAGACCAACAGGCCAGTCAAAAAAACAGGAATTCGTCATTGGATGATTTTTTACCTACCATAAAATAAAAACAGCCCTAGATTAGATAGCCTAGAAATAGTTTAGGTTGTATCAGAAGAGTGTATTAGAATATTAGTAGGTTACATAAACTAGAGTCAATTTGAAGTGGATACCGCGAGTGTGAGCTAACTTACTACTTACAAGGAGTTTGTACTCAAACTTCACGTACTAACGATACTTACTTGACTTAAGTTGTCTTGTACAATTATGTCATCGAATTATTGTAAACTACGTCAGATTGTGATAAATCTTACGATTTATGAATAAAGGAAGGAAAAGTCTGACAGTATGTCCCGCCTCGCCCAAAGGCAGGAGGATGTCCTTGGATTCCTTAATATTTTGTGCATAAATCATTTGTAATAAAATTAACCTTAATGCCTTTGTACTCTACTATCTGTATTTGTTCTTTTCTTTTTGTAAGTGTAAATAAAAAACAACGTAAGATACTTTGTAATCTATCAGTGCTGAGAAAAAAGTTTACAATGTTACCAGATTTTTTTTAAACTAACTGATTCTGCAATATTCTGGTGACCAGTAGGGTACGCTCAGCAGGGTCGAAGCCGAGGATCGATTTCTGAAATGAAAGTTGCGGCCCCAGTATGAAAGGAAACGAAGGTGAGTGGGTGTTTTGCCAGTAAAAGTCTGTCAGTATCTCCCGCCCCGCCCTCGGGCGCGGAGATGTCTAATGAGAGAAAAAATAATGGTGACATAATTATTGCATATCCTTAAAGTAATATGTTCAGCATCGATTACTGAATCGATTTCAGCTATTTTTAAAATACAATTTATATTTCTAAAATAATTAAAAATTATTTTGTTTCTGTTTCTGTAATGTATTACAACCATTTGACATAAGTTATAATTCAAAATTTGGCTATAATCGACAATACATGAGATGACAAAGCTGCCTAATTTAGATTACAAAAAAAAAAACAGTAACACCATTTCAAGAACCATATTTATTATTTTCAGATAAAACGCCACAAATCACGGTGTGTCCTATAAAATGTTTATGAATGGAAGTTTTCTCCGAAGCCCGGCTCGGAGCTGGCTGGACCACTTCGATCGCTGCACTGCACTAACAATGAGCTTAAATCTTTGAAGCCCTGTTACAATATTATTGGCTTACGACTTTTATATCTATCTACTGTAACAAAACGTATTAGTTATCTTCTTTCATCAGTTATTGTTACCTATAATGACTTTTTGTTATGAGATTATTAAGAATGATCTTGTGAAATCCTAATCCTAATTCTGTGTAATGGTTACATTACACAGAATTAAACCAAGTCGCTTGTTAGTCCCTATGTATGCTTAGATCTTTAAAAATACGCAACGGATTTTGATGGTGGTTGTTTAATAAATATATTGGTTTAAGAGAAAGGTTTATATCTACACTAATATAATAAAGAAGTAAAGTTTGTTTTTTTGTTTCTTTGTTTGTAGGAGGTAATCTCTGGAACTACTGGTCCGATTGGAAAAAATTTAGCAACAAAACTGCTTTACCACTGAGTGACATAGGCTATATTTTATGTATGCGGGCGAAGCCGCTGACAAAAGCTAGTGTATAATACAAGCATAATATTTTTTACCACTTCGATCGCTGCACTGTGCTAACAATGAGCTTAATTCTTTGAAGCCCTGTTACAATATTATTGGCTTACGACTTTTATATCTATCTACTGTTATATAAGTATTAGTTTTCTTCTTTCATCAGTTATTGTTACCTATAATGACTTTTTGTTATGAGATTATTAAGAATGATCTTGTGAAATCCTAATCCTAATTCTGTGTAATGGTATCATTACACGGAATAAAACCAAGTCGCTTGTTAGTCCCTATGTATGCTTAGATCTTTAAAAATACGCAACGGATTTTGATGATGGTGGTTTAATAAATAGATTGATTTAGGAGAAAGGTTTATATGTATAATACAAGCATAATATTTTTTACCAATTCGATCGCTGCACTGTGCTAACAATAAGCTTAAATCTTTGAAGCCCTGTTGCAATATTATTGGCTTACGACTTTTATATCTACCTTCTGTTATATAAGTATTAGTTTTCTTCTTTCATCAGTTATTGTTACCTATAATGACTTTTTGTTATGAGATTATTAAGAATGATCTTGTGAAATCCTAATCCTAATTCTGTGTAATGGTATCATTACACAGAATAAAACCAAGTCGCTTGTTAGTCCCTATGTATGCTTAGATCTTTAAAAATACGCAACGGATTTTGATGGTGGTGGTTTAATAAATAGATTGATTTAAGAGAAAGGTTTATATCTACACTAATATAATAAAGAAGTAAAGTTTGTTTTTTTGTTTCTTTGTTTGTAGGAGGTAATCTCTGGAACTACTGGTCCGATTGGAAAAATTTTAGCAACAAAACTGCTTTACCACTGAGTGACATAGGCTATATTTTATGTATGCGGGCGAAGCCGCTGACAAAAGCTAGTGTATAATACAAGCATAATATTTTTTACCACTTCGATCGCTGCACTGTGCTAACAATAAGCTTAAATCTTTGAAGCCCTGTTACAATATTATTGGCTTACGACTTTTATATCTATCTACTGTTATATATGTATTAGTTTTCTTCTTTCATCAGTTATTGTTACCTATAATGACTTTTTGTTATGAGATTATTAAGAATGATCTTGTGAAATCCTTTTGATGGGATATCATTACACAGAATAAAACCAAGTCGCTTGTTAGTCCCTATGTATGCTTAGATCTTTAAAAATACGCAACGGATTTTGATGGTGGTGGTTTAATAAATAGATTGATTTAAGAGAAAGGTTTATATGTATATATAATACAAGCATAATATATTTTCCACTTACACAAGCATAATATTTTTTACCAATTCGATCGCTGCACTGTACTAACAATAAGCTTAATTCTTTGAAGCCCTTCTACATTATTATTGGCTTACGACTTTTATATCTATCTACTGTTATATAAGTATTAGTTTTCTTCTTTCATCGGTTATTGTTACTTATTGCCAATGACTTTTTTGTTAAGGGATTATTAAGAATGATCTTGGGAAATCTTTTTGATGAAATATCATTATCATTACATAGTATAAAACAAAGTTGCTTACCGCTGTCCCTATGTATGCTTGGATCTTTAAAATTACGCAATGAATGTGAGTTTTTATGTTTAGATTGGTTTAAGAGAAAGATTTATATGTATTAATACAAGCATAATATATTTTTCAGTATTGTACCCGTGCGAAGCTGGGGCGAGCTAGTAATATAATGATTTTAAAGAATTGTAATAAGTATTTAAATAGAACATTCATGTGATGCAAAACAAAAAATAAACAGACAAACAAAAAAAAAAAACAAATACAATTACCAAAGTAAAAAATCATAAACATCAATGTTATGGATAAAAATTATAAAAAAAAAACAAGAAAATACCTGTAAAAACCACTGCGTGAAGCTAAAGTACGTAATGTTTAATATTCTTGGGAAAATACAGGGTGGTCTATTTCTAGCTTATGAAAAACAGCAATATAATGCATGCATACTGGTAATGGTTCTAACATACGAGTATATGCATGTACGGTAACTGTTTACTGGTGTTATGGGTCATAGCGGTTAAACAGGATAGGAATTGAACACGCTACCTTGCTGTTACAGGTCACACCCCCGTAAGCTTGGGAAACCTCCCTGTCTGTTGCAAAAATAACTACTACTACTATATTAGTTTTTTTTTATTAATATTAGAGCTGTACTAGCGGTCCCAGTAGACGTTTTTCTACTAGATAGCTTTATGTCAGAAAGTAACAAATGCACCAACAAAGCAACGCCAGCAACCATTTTCAACTCATCTAAGGAACACTCAAATATTCATTCAAATCAGTCAAGTTAATTTGGAGGAGTTTGGTGATAAATACACTTAGATGAATTATATTGTATAGAGTGACTGGTAATTAGTGAATGACATTGGCACAAATTATATAGGTACAGATGTCAATCTACGTACAAAGCGCGCTCGAGCAACACACACATAGACACCGTTCACCGACACAAAAACCGGGCTCAACGAGGATCATTACGACCGCGAGGGTGTCACGTTTGAGACGCGCGTCTGTGAAATTTTGCAACTACCACGATAATTTGTTGTGCATAATCCAGTTGACAACCCTAGCGCGCGCGACCGCCGTGCGTAGGTATGAAAAGTGAAGAACATACATGAGATTGACTTCTGTACCTTTTTATTTTGTGACATTGGTCACTAACTACCTTCGCTTAAGTGGTCATAATGTACTGAACTAGGTGTTTTTTTTTTGGTAATTTCATTTTCGCGGTTTGGTCTCTTAGGAAAAGTTGTTAGTTTTGTTATCATGACTACAATCATGTATTCAAATATCGGTCACTATTAAAAGATAACAGAGATAAAGACGTGATTCCAACCTGTCCTACAAGGAAGGGTCCCATGACTGACATAAAAAAAGGTTTGCAGTCACTTGAATGACAAATTTTAGCGATGACGGTTTACCTGCTGGGCCCAAAGCTCGTCTGTAACTATCGACTCAAAAAAATGAAGAAGCGTTGACGGTTGATTTAAGGCTGTCATAACAGACAGAATACACTTTAGAATCATTTTCGCTGTAAGTAAGAGATGATCTCGTTATCATAGATAATCATGTAGAATAATGCCATTTTACTATATTATGCATGATCTATTTTACTTTGCCTATTGCTGAAAACTGTATGAAAATCCGTTAAGTAGTTTTTGAGTTTATCGCAGTTATAGAACAGTCAGACGTAGTGGGATACTATTTTATAACACATAGGGGGATATAAGGTTGATCCCGAATAACATAACACAAAACACTAAAGCATGCAAATATGAACTAGTTATAAAGATACTCTCATACTACAAGGTGTATCTCGAGCTAGTACTAAATATTAAATCTACACAAGATTCCTTGGACAACAAAAACAAATAATATGCAAACACTTTGCAAACGATCCCTTCAAGAAAGTGTGCAAACATTGTTCTGAAACATGGATCTGGAAATGAGCGTAGGTCCAACAAATTTAACACCCAATTCATTCGTTATGTTATGAACACACAAGGTTGAGGTCAAATAAAACCTAATAAATATAAAGTTATCAACTCTAGTGGATCGGACGGAATACCCTCAAGTATTTTAAAGTGGGGAGTTGAGTTTCTCGCCGCCCCTATAGAATCAATAATCTATGTATCACAAGGGGTTAATTTCCATCTACGCCCAAAAGAGCCGTGATAATTTTCACAGATAGAGACTTTATTTTAAACTATAGACCAATATCTATAATTCCTTCATTGTATAAACTCATTGATCGTATTATACACTCAAGACTCAAGACATAGAAACACATTCAAATAGCTAAGCTTATATTTCTCATTGCTGAAGGAATAGATATAGGTGACAAAACAATTGGAGTTCTAGATTTGACTAAAGCGTTTGACACAGTATCTCTTCCTATAATATTTATAATATTTAAAAGTGGAAAATATGGGTTTAAGAGGCATCCCTTTGTCATTGATTGTGGATTACTGTATACAGTGTGTCAGAGTAATCGTTCGCTTAAGCTGTTATGAAATGGTGCAGTTTGGGGTGGGGCACACAAATACCGTCGAATATTTTAGGGCTGGCTAATGGTTGCGCAATTGTTGGATCATTCTGATCATTTTAAAATGGTTGAGGTAAGTGGTGTTGATACATGAGTCATGTAGATACGTCGAGACTATACATCTTTTAACTACCGGTACTGGTTTATTATAATAAAACAAAAAAAAATATGATGTATACTTAATTAATATTTTTTTATTATTTAAATTTGTCTTATTTTACATACGTAACTAGAATATTGTAGAATTTTTGTAATACATGACTACAAAGAGTGTCCATGGAGCTCTCGCACATTTATGTCCATAAAGATAAACGCCTTGGAATATGCTTCACTTTTTGTGACAGATCGACTCGAAGTCTTGACAATTCAAAAGTGTTTTTGTAAACGTCTTCTAAAAATAAATGAATAACTTCCCAGTTTTGGTGGAAAATCGTTGTAAAATAAATACATAGTTTAAGTTTGAACTAGTACGGAGGATTGTGCGAAATTGGTTCAAGCAACCGAACATCTTTTGATCATGTCATGTAGTTCAAAGCGACAAATTTTACAAAAAAAGGGGTGGTTTGTCTAGTTTAGTTTTAGTATTACAAAATTAGAGGAGTATATTAATTAATGAATTGTATATGAAATAATTAATGTCATTCATGAAGGATATAGAAGTATATCAAGATGACCTATGAATAAAATTGTACTTCTATTCCATTTCGTAGGAAATTTCGAGTTGGCAAGTGAACGAATGTAGTAAATAGAAGCACAAAATACGTCGTGTAGTCGTGTCAAATCAGTTTTTTTTATAATATAAACTAAGTTCTTTAATTTGAACTGAAAAATAAATACGTTTTGCAGAAACGTTATATGTATACTTTACCTTACTCAAATACTCCTCGCATATACGTACATCCTTTCCTAAAGAACATTTTCACTTTCACGTCCCTATAAAAGTAGGTTGATGTGGACGATTCGCCAAATACACTTCCAAAATTAACCCGTCTTACGGTACAGGAACTATTTATAGCATTCACAGCCGAAGCTCAAAACAACAAGAATCATAATCCAATGTGAATACCTAATCGATTGGGCCCACAAATAACCGTAAACAAAGCAGAGTGACAACAGTAGATCGCGGAGCGGTAACGTAGGTAATTGTCACGCTGGTATCCGCATTCGAGTCACAACCCACTCTCATACTATAGCAGATGACACTACTAACATTCATCGAAGAACACACACACACATGGATGGTGACAGATGATGGGAAATTTAGCGGGGCGCCACGAGAACTCATTCGCGAGTTCCAACTAAAATTCCGTGCAAATGACGTATAAGTCTTTGTGTGCGTAGATTTGTAACCCAACCATGAATGTAGTGGTAGTTGTATGGTGCGTAATCTGTGTTCATGGAGCTAAAGCCCCGCCTTCTACGTTTCTGTTGTGGGCAAGTTTTCTCATTTCTCTTCAAGGCCTTCCCGTACACGGTCCGCTGAGAATTTTTACATATTTGTACCCTTATTCTTTTGTTTTTTGGTAAACGTTTATTGCGTATCATATTTCTTTTAGATAAGCGTCGTACTTTAAAGTGTAGGGATGTGTAAAAATTCGTTTACTGAATCCCCTTAAGGGGCTGAAGCAATACTCGTACGTTGAGATTAAAGAACACAACATTCTCGTAGCTTAGCTTACATTGTTGTGGCAGTTTTCTGACTCCACTGAGTCAGTAAAGAGTAAGTAGTGATTTAAGAAGGAATTACAGATAAATAGTTTTTTCACACCATGCTGTTTTAATTAAAATGGTATTTATTTAGAACTTTAACTTTTTTCTTTTCATTATGAATCTAAAACTATTGATATACTACCAAAAAGCTGTAAGTTCGGTTGAGATTACAGTAAAGATGATACAGACAATTATATACCTAAAACAATAGACTGTAATTAAGAAAAGACACTATAATTAAGAACACTTTAAGACGAGATGTTTCCACAAAAATATTGATTTACATTACCATAAAGTTCACGCAAGGGTCTTTGAACTTCAACATTTTAACTCTTAGGACACCCAAATTTAGCTGTCTGCACATATTATAACATCACTGACTGTAATAAACTCTTTTTATTTTAATGCCAATAACCTTTGCGTAATTTAGTCAAAAAAGAAAAAAAATAGCCACTTTGTTAGTTCGTAACTTTGGAATGACTAAATCTATTTCGATTCAACTTTTACTGTTACGTAAGACAGACTGCCGTCATTGTTACGTGGATTTTGTATGCCCTATGATAATCTGGATACGCCGCAGATAGTGAAAGTTTTGAATTAATTGGATACGGCTTAAAAATTATCTCTCGAAAGAATACTGGCATGATAGTTATTAAAATTAATCACTCAACAATCCTTTGGAACTTTTTGTTTCAAGTACGTTACTATAACAGCTGTATAATTATATTAATTGCAGCTTCTGTAACGTAAAACATTACACATAATACGATTTTATCTCATAACAAGCTCGTAAGAAAGAAAAAGAGCGCAAACGATCTTACAAAAAAAGTTAACACGTTGTTCAAAGAGGCCGGTGTGCCGGTCCGCCTCATTGGACATACGCCAGACCATAGACTTATCTAGACTTGTTCGACCAAAGACACACCATTACGCGGCTGATTATAATAAGTGTAGCCATTTGCCGCCAATAAAACACATTCTACGTGTGACTTTGGCCAAATTGTTCACTATATCTTTATTCGAACACTTCTTAAATGCCTGGGAGTGTGGTCCATACTTTTGTTTGACTGCCGAACATCTTATTTGGACCGTTTATTACTTCAAAGATTTTGGGTTCGTATTTAATAGCAGATGTAAGCGTTTCGTTTAGAATATTGATTTATGCGGCTTCTGGGAAGACCGAATTGAAATCTTTCCAGCCGGAACGACGTGGAACCAATCCGATATAGGAAAGATTTATTAAAGAATCAAATTTTTGTAGTGTTGTATTGGTTTGAAGAGAATGAATACTTTAATTTGGCTTCTTGCGAGGTAAAATTAATTGCAATCGGTTTTTGCATCAAACCTTTGCAGGATGTCTTGTCAGATTTATACACGCTTTTAGAATTTCGCACTAAATGTTCAATTTATAATCGACTAGTTCCACTAGCTACTCTTGTCAGCGAAATAAATCGAAAGTGATTAATAATGTTACCGTTATTAGTTTTGAATCTAATTATGGAACAAGTTCTAACATGGCTACCTAGTATTTAGACTATCGATATTGTATCGACTAATTTTTTTACCGTCTGCAATATCAAACAGTCATGCTTAGGACCCGGATTTACTATGGAATTTGACATTTTAACATTTATTGGTATCGAACACATTTGTTGCTATGCAAAAACCATTAACGAGTCTATCAGCTTAACTATTTCCAAGAAGTTCATTTGCTAATAGTTGTTTTGTTTATTTTGATATTGAATTTGTTTAGTGGGACTATTTCTCGTGTGCAAGTCGAAAATGTTCAAACAATTTTAGTCTTATAACTCCAGTTCCACAATCCAAGTCCTATAAACTGAAACAGTAGACCGTAAACCCCAAAAACGTTGAATCGTCCAGGAATTTACAGTAAATTTAACGGAACCAAACACGGTCTGTCTCGGGTCGAGGGAGCGCGCACATTGTTACACAGTCGCTACCTAGATGGCGCTAGTCGTTAGGATAGCTTGCTGGTTGAAATGGAATTCATCGGGCCTTCAGACGGTCATTATAATCGGGCCCATTGTCACGTTCTTGTGAACCGGCCCCAAAAGTAAGTATCAAATAACAATAAGAAAAATTAAGGCGAATACTGACAGCCCGACTGTGTTTTGTTTTTATTTAAAAGTGGTTTTATTACTGGTACCAGTTTGTTGGGAGCTGGAGTTTTAAATTGAATGACTGTTAACATATTTCACTACGAAATAGGTACATTATTGAACATATTAATTAGAGATTCTAACTCATTATGTAATAATGAATCAATGTAGATGGTATTAAATTTGATGTCGGGATTGATAATTAAATTTTGCACAAAGCCTTTCGCGGATAAATTTTCTAATAGCCCTTAACTGGGTTTCGTAACTATCCCTTGGAGTTACTCAGGCGTGTCTTTTTGTCAATCAAAGATCTAAGTAAGTAAAGAGGGCCTTTTGTTGTAATAGAACAGTTCAATATGTGCGAGATATGGTTTTATGTCAGGAATTTTTATTTGTTTGTGTATTGACGTGTTCTTTCTGCATTAGTAACAGCTGCCATTGCTCCTCCTTTGTTTTTCTTCGTGAATCATTAGACTTGCACTGCTCTTGTTTCTTTCATATTTATAATAAAAAAAAAAATTAGTAATGTTCATCCGACCCGACTCAGATCAGACGAAAATTATAGAAAAAAAAATGGTTTTGTAATTTAAAATGTAGAAATTAAAAAAAGTATAACATATATTTTTAATAATTTTTTTTTAATACATTATCATATTTTTTAGTTATAAACTATCCCAATTTATTATAAATAATCAAGATTATTAATAATAAATTGGAATATTTAAGTATATAGATATAAGTATTTAATTAATTTCGATATAAATATTGATCAAGTCTGCTATTGAAATAAAAACTAGTTTTAGACTAATAAAATATAAAACATACTTACGTATTGATGTTTATGTGCCAAAAATAAATAAATGTACCTTCTTCATTCAAGCACGTTTTAAAACGAACCTCAAACTAGTAAAAATCATGAAGGACAACCCTAGTACCCAGACTATCATCGGCTTTGCCTACCAAATGATGTGATTGAATATATCGAGTTGTTTAAGGCAGCGAGTTGCCAAGTGAAAGCGTGACGTCATCCATACAGCATACATTCTATAAGCGCACTTGAAATCGGACATTGCGCATTCGTAAGGACACCAGTCGTATCGGAATGTGATATGTGGCACTGATTTTGAGTTCACGCATTTTTTATACAAGGATACGTCAAGGTAGCCACACCTGCCTTTTTTTCGGCGGGAAGTGTTTCAACCAAAAAAAATGGTAGCCACACCGGTCTTGTACATTGTCACTTACGATGTTTTTTTCTAAAAGGGTTGATATATGTATTTCTAATTGGATCAATACTCGGTACTTGTAAAAATTACTAAAGTTGCCAAAATATTAATAGTCCGTTTTGACATTTGTATTTTGACTACTTAGCGACTTGTCCGTTGTAATCTAGCTACTACTGAAATAGCAATTTCTACACCGGACCCATAATTATTATTTTAGTAGTAGTTAAACTTGTATGTTTAGTCAAAACGGGCTTTTTATTTTTTGACAACTTTACACATTAATTGTACCTACTTTTTACAAACATTATTAACGAACAAAAACTGAAACTACATATTAGTTGGTTTAAAATATTCTCTTTAATTCATAACTATTATTATAAGTAAATAAATATACGATACGAAAATTGATAAACCATTGGTTGTTGACGTATATCTGTAAATGTAGGATAGATAAAAAGAACAAAAAATACCAACAGTTGAAGCGAAAGGAAACTAGAAAATAGAAGAATTAACAGACGTCCTCATTAAACCAGCTCAGCGGATAGAAAAACAAATAAGGCTTTAAAAGTAGATCAAGATTACTAGGAAATTTTAGGTTCGCGGTAATTAGCTTCCTTTTGACGAATGATTTTTAAACTTCTACTTCATAATTTCGTAAAGGCCTTCCTAGACTTTTCCCAACTATGCAGAAATCGATTTTTGGTCCACCCAACTGGATAAACCTTTTTTTTTAGGTGTGTTAAAATTTTCCAACGACATCTCCGCGGCTTGGGGTGGACTGGGAGATAGAGTCAGGCTTTTACTGACTATATGATAAATGTAAATACCAGTATGCATTACATTTACATGAAGCAACTGTCTATTGTTTGGGCTGTGTCCTCCACATTTCAGTTATTAGATATCACTTGTATAATTGTGTTATGGATAATGAGTGCATATCTTCCCATAAAATATTAATGATACCAATTGATATTTGTTTTTAGAAAGATATTATCACTGTTAAGTTCACCCTTACACTGTTGACACCTTTACAGTCCTTGTTTATATCACGAACATCGAACTACTGGAACAATTTGCCTGCATTCCTGATTATAATTCAAGTGTCATTATATCAAGTCAAGAGAGAATAGGCTGCCAATAAATTAATAATCTTCACTATCAACAATTGCTTCACTGCTTACGATGAGGTAGGATTGCAGTCAAGCACAAGACAAAGAAAAATAGGGAAGAAAAATCCTGTTCCTGTAAAAATAGCGCAAATTGTTGGTTACAATATTCTTCCTAAACCTTTTTAGAAAGATTGATATATCGCCAGGCATTGCACCTACGTATATGTGCGCATATCTAGTTGCAATGCTTGGCGATGGCGTATTGTATTGTAATATAAACAATTCCATCACTCAGTCATCAAACAATTACTGAACTATCAGCATTTTCCCACAAACAGTAAAACTATTTTTCATTACTCATACTCTGAAAGTAGGTGTAAAGTTGCCTGCGGACAGGGTTGGAAGAAGTACTTTTACTCCCTAGGGAGTTTTACTTTACAACTGACAGTTGTTTTTTTAATATTTAGACAGCAAATATTAAAAAAAAACTAGTTCAATTTTGACATTTCTATTGCACCGTGACCCGAAACTTAATACCGAATTAAAATGACAGAAATAGAAATAATTTAAGAATACTTTTTTTTTATGACTTTCTTTTAATTTACTTTCAATTATTTCAATAAAACTAATATATATTTGGGAAAAATGTTGACCAGACCCATTTTTACAACAAAATGAAAACTATTGACTGAAAAGCCAGGGAGCCGAACACTGAAAAAAAAAATGGCGGGTAAATGGTAGTCTCTCTATAATCTGTGGCCGATTTGATCTTCCTTGTTTTTTTTCGAGGTGTATAGTTTTGTTTACATTTTGCTAAATCTCTGTTACAAGAAATTTTTATTAACACGATAAGTTCATCAGCTTCAGTTATAAATTTAACGCAAGATTCTGAAGAGGAGAAAACCGCTTACCGCCTAAATCAAAGGAAATATACCTACCTAAAAACATACGAAGACCTTTGACGACGACTCAGGTTTTTATTATTTTTATTTTCCTCGTATTCGTAATGAAAAGCACAGTGTTTACCTCGGGTTCAAGAGTTATTTAGTCCCTCGAACTATTAGCGACCTCGCTCTCGCTCGGTCGCCAAGAAATTTCTCGGGACTAAATAACTTTCTTTCATCCCTCGTATAACAATGTACTATAATATTGCTTTGTTCATTACCTTTTCATGTTTCTTTGTGTTTCGTTCCTTATGTTGTTCAGCAAGGATCGCCCCTCTGCCATCTTTTGTCTCACCCCTTACCTTTGGGTACTATTTTTCCTGGACCATTAACCACCCCTGCAATAATTCGATGAAAGCATTGTTGACAGGCTCAAATTTTTCGGTTTTTGTTAGCTAGTAATTTGGCAGTAACAGTGATCTTCTGATTTAAAGTGAAAAGAACAATTTGATTATAAGTATAATTTATAGCTATTTATTTGGTGAGCTAGATCTTATGCGGAACAATTTTGTTACCGTTTAGCAAGCGTGCTCCAACATCAATCACATGATCACTTACTAACAGATGGGAATAGTGGCCAAATTAAATTGCTTACATATTTTTTCTTTAATTTTTTGCAAATTGCAGAGTTAAGTTTTATATTGATTAAAATATATTTCGCGGGCGTAATACTTTTATATTTATGGAATTAAAATTAATATAACCTTCTGAATTTGTCTAACATCTGGCTATTTCACTAACAAAGTCGTATAAAGTTAGACGAACTGAAAAGAAAGCTCAGGCTCGCTTTTGGGCTACCTGATGGTTAGTGATGTTGTTGTCGACGATTGAAACACGCTTGCCTAAAAATAACCTACTTTTGACTTAAAGAAAGGATTTCTACGTTGTAGCTATTAGGAAATACAGACTCCGGCAGAAGATTGTACTAAAGAGTAGAGAGTACGCACTACGAATGTGTTCCCAAAACATTTAGTGAATATGGAATACCCAAAATGTAGAATACGCATGCTTGTGCAAAATTTCATTTTTCGATATTCGCTGGTTTAGGCTGATAGTGAACAAATTTAATATTTATTTAGATGAGTATATGGTAATTTACAAGCCTTGGTTAAACAAATTTTGCTGGATTCAATTCCAAGTATTTGATTTAAGTGAAATGAAAAGGCCTACATTTACAATTACGTACAAAACAATAGTGGCTAGTTCCAATTGACCGTTTCCTTATCAAATAATTATTTATCTAATAATATTATTATCAATTACTAAATAATTAATTCCTTGTAAGTAGCGTTATTATATTTTTTCCCTTTTTATGGAGTCTTGTTTGGCTTAAATAGTTTCAGAGTCGAATTTGTGTTACCTATGAATATTTTTTTTATACAGGTAAACATGCTTTTTCTTAGTATTAAGTAATTTATTTTAAAAAAAATTCATTGTTATTATTTTCTTTGTGAACTCTTTTGGAAATATTTGTTGTGTATTTTATGTTTTTATGTAGTGTCCCAGCAGTGGGAACATTAATTAAAAAGACTGATGATGATGTGGTGTCCAACAAAGATGAGATATAAGATGTAATAGGTTCAGTTTTGTTATTGTCAGACTTTTATTATCAATGTTTGTTTGTTATGTCATTTATTGGTTTTATTAAATTTATTTCCGGCCGTGCGAATGAAATCCATATTGGATAACTAGAGCATGTATGTATGTCTCTGTCTATCTGTCACAGTTATATTTTTCTTGATGTGTTTATGCTTTTTCCCGAGCTATAGTTTTAAATAATTTCCGTAACATTTCCAGCTGACTGATTTTAATTAACTGTATTGTATTTCTGTACTCTTTTTTATATTCTGTGTTATTGCCGTTGTATTGTATTCGCCTGCGTCGATTATATCTTATTCTAGTTCATCATCATCATCATCTTATTGTAGTTATTCTATTCTAATTATTTTGGCCTTTAAATATGATTTGACACTGTGAACTTGTCTTCGTTTTACTACTTGTTCGCTTGCCTGTATATATTTTTTAGTATTTAGTTCTTATATGATTTTTGTTTGCTTTTGTATTTGCACCAAGTGCAACCCCGTTTTGTGTTCTGACCATTTCTATTTATACAGGGTTGCCTGGAAGAAATCGCCGAGTGCGATAAGATCGCCTATTGTATGTCTTTTTATTATAAGTTTTCCTTTCAATATATTTCAGTCTTGGTGTACAAGAAAGTGTAAAATAAATAAGTTTGTATTTAAGATTTTTCTTTATATCTACATAGGCTTTCATAATCTAGCATGGTCATCAGTGAAACACGGAGCGTTGACTTCCTTCGAGTCCAGTGCAGGACATTGGTAAACTGACGCGGAGCACGCAACCAACTGAAAAAAGAAATAGCAAGAAATGTAGAAACACCGTACTAGATAATAAGTATTTGTTGTGGGAACTTATTGCAGGGATAGTAGTTTAGTCATCCTAGTCAAAATTAGGTAGGTATCTCGAAATTTCAGATACCTAGCTGTAAACTCGTATAAACTTTTATTTAGATATATATAAGTTGTTCCAAAACCTAGGTACCTACGCGACATGTACATGTACGTGGCAGGATTTACGTGATTACTAAAATTTAAGGTTAAAGGTCACAAAAATATTTCTCTTTTTAAATCAATATTCTAGAAGTTGGGGGAGTCTTTTGCCCAGCTGTGGGAAATTATAGGCTAGATAAAAAAGGAAGAGGATTAAATTATCTGCAAGTTTTGTTTTAATTATTTAAAATTAATTTATCATTGATTGCACGGGAAGCTAGAACTAACGTTATATGCTTTGATACATGAGCGTATTGGTACTCATAGTTACCCGGAATGATTCAAATATCAATCCCAATTTCTTTCACAAATTACGTCGAGAATGTTCGCAATGAGCGCTCAAAAGACTCAAAAAGTCTTTATTTATTAAATACAATTTTCTCTAGGTACATGTAACGTGGAACATAAGAAAGAAAAACTTACCTACATATGTATAAAAAATACAATGGACGGCCTTATCGCGTTCCGCGGTCTTTTCTTGCCAACCTGGATGGAATGATTAGGACTTGTCATTAGTTTGACTGCCCCTGACTGCTATGCCAGAGGTCGTGGGTTCGATTCCCACATTTAGAAATAAGTGTGTTTATCAGTTGTCTAGTATCCATAATACACACTCAAGCTCTGCTTATCTTGGGACTATAGAACGTTGTGTGATAGTTGTGGAATATAATCATTACATAGTATAAAACAAAATCACTTCCCGCCGTCCCTATGCTTAGATCTTTAAAACTATGCAACGGTTTTGATGCGGTTTTTTTAAATAGATAGAGTGATTCAAGAAGGTTTGTATGTATAATACATGCTTGTATTTAATATCACTATTGCACACGTACGAAGCTGGGGCGGGTCGCTAGTATTTATATGTACTACGTACTAGATTTGGCGTGCCTTACAGTCATTTTGTTTCATTTATGTGATCTACATACGATATACTTTTACATTGATGACATTAGTACAGTTTTGACGTACAGCGCTGTAAGATTTAAAAGTTTTGATAGACGACAACGCCAATGAAGCGCTGCAGCAGACTTTTTTATTCACTTTTCAGAATTTTGACAAATAATTTCTGTGAACGTGCTTGTCTATGCCTAGGGTACAAGTATAAGTCGAAGTCTTTATGCTTACCTAAGTACTGTTTTTTTTTATGGTAGGTAAAAATCATCGAATGACGAATCCCACTCTTGGGCGGAGCGGGAAACAGTGTCAGACTCTTACTGACTATAGAACCTACCCCGTGCCTTCCTTGCCTTATTCTCAGAGCCCCGGTGTAACGCTTTCGCATCAACCCTCAGCTCCGGGAGGGTACCTAAGTACTGTGGTGCCTGCAAAGAGACCATAGCTTACTAACCAACGAACTGGCTTGTTAGATGTTTCGAAGAATGTTAGCAGTTATAGAATAGGTTTGAAAATCGAATAAGGAAAATAGTATGGTGTGTCAGGAGGAAGTGACAATTGAATTATAATGAAACTAGCGACCCGCCCCAGCTTCGCACGGGTGCAATACTTATATATTACGCAAGTATTATACTTATAAACCTTCCTCTTGAATCACTCTATCTATTAAAAAAACCGCATCAAAATCCGTTGCGTAGTTTCAAAGATTTAAGCATACAAAGGGACATAGGGACAGAAAAAGCGACTTTTTTATTACTATGTAGTGATAAATTGATAAAAAATTTGCAAATATTTGTTTTATTTGTTTAATACCTATCGAAGCCTAAAGAAAACTAATTAAACTTTTGTTTTTAACGAAGTAAATTTCAAAATTTTCAAATGTATCTAATATAAATTACATGTGTTTTAACACTAAAAGTGTTATATAGATTTCTAAAACACCTTTAAGAGGATATTTTCTCCGTCGTCATTTTATTTTCAAAGAAATCATTTATCTCATACGTACGCTGAGCTAGGACATGTTCTAAGACTAAACGATGTCTGTTTATGTCTAAATGACAGAGGATCGGAGTGCGTAGGCAGCCTGTAAATAATTCACGTTTCAAACGGTATGAACGGTAAAATATTGTATCATGTGAATTCACGGAGTGCCTATATAAATAAATAGCTTTTGCCCGCGGCTTCGCCCGCGTGGTATTGGGGTTGGGGTTGGGGTTTCCGGGATAAAAAGTAGCCTATGTCCTATTCCGGAGTGTATCCTATGCCTGTGCCAAATTTCATCCAGATCCGTCTAGCCGTTTTGGCGTGATTGAGTAATAAACATCCAAATATCCAAACATTATCCAAACATCCAAACATCGTAACTTTCGCATTATATTAATATTAGTAAGATGTGAATTCACGGAGTGCCTGTATAAATAATTGTGAGTAGCGGTCAGAAAAACGAGTTTTATTTCGGTTTCATAAACAAAGAAGATCTAGTTCTTTATAAGCTGTAAGATATTTTTTGTCTGTAGTTTACATTCATTTGTTTTCCACTCCCCGACCGGTTATTGTATCTATAGTTCGTTTTTTAATTCTAGACTACGATTTGACAACTCAGAATGTCACACTCTAGAAATATGTTCCCAATTTTCTGGACTTAGACTTTTTAAGTTGTCAAATCGTAGTCTAGGATTAAAAAACGAACTATACTCTACATTGTTTTTTTTAATAGCTATAAACTAGTGCTTGATTGCGATCCTACCTGATGGTAAGCAGTGATGCAATCGTTGATGGTGAGGCGCACTAGTTTATTAAGAGCCTATTCATTCTAGCCTTGAAGACACCTAAATTATAATCGGACGGAAAGACTGCAGCCGACAAACTGTTCCAGTCCCTCGATGTTTGCGGTATAAACGACGAGGCAAAACGCTTAGTCCGTAGCCTATGTCCTATTCCGGAGTGTATCCTGTGCCTGTGCCAAATTTCATCCAGATCCGTCCAGCCCTTTTGGCGTCATTGAGTAACAAACATCCAAACATCGTCACTTTCGCATTTATAATATTAGTAAGACAGAATTAAAATACAATAGGTGCGCGAACGCCGGCGGTCACTTGGGCCTTAATGAATTAAAATAAGTTAGTGTGCATTTTGGAATAAAAGCCAATGTAACAAACAAAATAATATCAGCTTATAGGTGAACCATAATCACCGATATATCGTTCGAATCGACACTCTGTTATGCGTCTCATACCACACCTGAGACGTTTTTAATTATCGAAAGTAAACAGCCCGGAATCTGTTACGGGACTTCATAAATGTAAATTGGAGGCGCGCATCCCGTTTAGCGGGGCTGCCCCGCCCCGCGCCTCCCCTGTCATCCCCCTCCCATCCCCCCCCCCCCGCCGCGCCGCCGAGGAAACGGGGCCGGGCGCCGTCGAACCGAGGAGTGCGGTGTACATCACTACGATATACTTATCGCTGTCGTTGTATTAGTAAATTGCGGGAAGATTTTAGTTTTCACCGAATTTTTTTTCGGCGTAGTGATATAGACATGTTTAGATTGCTAGCTATCAAAAGTCACTGATCGGATGACAGCAAATTATAGTTTTTTTTTGTGGTAGGTAAAGATCATCCAATGACGAATCCCGCCCTTGGACGGAGCGGGAAACAGTGTCAGACTCTTACTAACTAAACAACCAATCCCGGAGAAAATTAAAGTGGCATTTTATTCATTTGATTGTTCTTTATACGAGTATGTGTCATAAGATATTTAAGTCCATGTTACAATAAAAATATTCCAGAATAAAAATTAAAACTAGGTGAACGTAACCGAGGTTCGGTGGTCGTTTCGTCAGTGAAATTAACCGGTTTAAATTTTTTGCTTTTTACTTAGCTAAAAGTGATTTCAATACTAATACACATTTCAATTTAGTGTTTAATCATTTCACAGTGGCTCATTTCATCATTAGCCCATTACTACATAAAACAGATTTTATGGTACAACATAATTCAATATTTGATACTCATTCAGACCACACAGATGTGGCTTGATCAGTAGAATATAAACCTAATCACTCTAATGATAAGGTTGATAATTGAGTGCAGAGTAATAAACCGAAATTGAATATCAAAGAAGTACGAGCTACGAGCCGACTTTTGGAAATTTGACCAAAAATCTGTGACGGTTGATTCGTAAGGCGTGAATATACTTTTATAGAAAAAGACAATAGGCAGTGAGGGAAAGGGTTCGAGGCACAATGGCAGCGGCGGCGAGCGGCAGGTAGAATAATTAATTGCCCCTCAGAGGCATACATCGCAGATAGTGCCGTGGCAATTATTAAACAAATCTCATAATTCTAGCGCTGTCAATACGTGTGGCAATAAATACTATACGTCACGCTAATGTTGAAAAGGTTATAGTTTGTAGATACGAGTAAGTATATGTGTATCACATAATCAGCCTTTTTAATATAAAATTTGTAGAAGCAGCTCAGGTGATTACTGAGAATTGCCCGGACTTATTATATTATTATTTATACATAATTGTAATTAAGTAGACATTTAGAAAACTATCGTGTACGAGTACTTTTAGTGTTGGTCATAGCGTCGCCTTGGACGCGTCTGTAAAGGTGTTATAATACTTTTTCTCAATAAATAAATAATGTTCCCACGGCTGGGATACAGGCCTCCTCTCTAGGAGAGAGCACGCGGGCCCAGTTGGGTTGCGGGTGCGTTTGCGGGTTGGTGGATTAGGCAATATATGTATAGTACGCTACAAATACGAATGCACCTCGGGTCTTACTGACCCGAAAATCAGTTATCAAACTCGACACAAATATTGAACCATTATGGCGATTTATACACAGTAATGTCTGAACCGCACGAACGAGAAATGCCGAGAATTATCACGATAATCGACGTTAACGTTAGGTGTGGCCACGATTTAACGCGATAATTTGATAACGGCATTAACATTGCCGTTTGGCGTTAGGCGACTCAAGCAAATTTCAAGTGTAGCCACTCACTTAGTGCGTTAAAATTATCGCGATAAATATCGTGCTAGTGGGCATTGGCGTTAGGCGTTAGTGTGGCCTCAGCATAACCACGGCAAATGGTTCAACTTATTCGCTGCGTACTATTCTTTTACGATCAAACGACTGATTCGATTTGGATGAAATTTGGAGCCGGAATATCTTATATCCTGGATTAACTATACATATAATTTACTGGAGGAGAAATATTAACTCCACGTGGATAAAACCGCTAGCAGAAGTTAATAATAACCACGAAATAATACGTCAAGTTTTGTGGTTAGTTCGTACAACAAACTTTGAACCAATAATACTGATATTTAAAGAAAATAACTGTAAAAAGCTTGCTCTATAAAGTGTATCTTTATTAAGAAAGTTAAACAAATCTCCTTTATAGTGAAAAGTTCAGTCAGATGGTAAAGTAACGTAGCGAACAATTTGAATTAAAAGGTAACCTTGGACCGTAGGAATAACCGAACCTTCATAAGTAAGTTTTAGGGGATAAAATGGATGAACTTGAAATAAGCCAAGATTAACTAAATGTAGCAAATATTAATCATGAAATACAAACAGTAAACTGTGTACAGCGTTGAGAAGGGTAGGCATCAGATATATTTTGATAGATAGTCAGACAGTGGCGTAGTTATCGAAGGTTTAGGCGGGGCTGTGGGGCCCCGAACTCGAGGGGCCCCAAAACCAGATTTGTAGACTACCGAAATATTGTAAAAAACGTTACAACATTAATAACGGCAACTTGTTTTAATCTGTAAATTTCTTACAAAATCACCGGTCTATTCAGAATAGGAAAGGTTATATGATGATATCCCATGTAAATAAACAAATATGCTCCGGTATTTTTGCCCTAGAACTGTAGGTCACCTAACTACGCCCCTGGTCAGCAGGCACAATTTATTATATACCTACTCGTTACGAAATAAAGACGATAATATCGAGATAATAGCCTGAATGAAAGTGACAGGTTAAACGGAAAACGCTTTCAGTTAGCTTCTTTTGTAATAAATGCGGAGAAAAAATAATACCAAGATTGTAATATTAAGATCTGTACTTTGTAGGTGAGTTACGTAATCCTGAGATGAATCTCTGTAGCAATAGCTAGGTATTCTGCTGTTAATTTAAACACCTTTGCTGTTTATTTCTTTGTTTAGAAAAAATGTGGCTTATCCAGGATAAAAATTCTGTCTGTCTAGTGGGTGCGTTTACATACACAAGACTCTTGCAACCAGAGCATATAAGTATAATAATATGTAAACTATACAGTATACAAATATTTGTTCTATACAGGGATTGAACCAGTGATATGTAGCGCAGCAACCAAGCGGTCATCCACTGCTCCAACCTTTTTGTTAAACCTCTGTTTATACTTATGAGAACGTGTAAATAGCTTCAATTTTGACAATTCAAAACTGCCTGTAAATGGTGTATTTGAATTAAATTATTTTGAGTTTTTATAAAATGATGTTTAAAGAATAATCGACAACAGACAGGGACAAAATGCTCGCAGAACCGATGGCCGTTGAGGGAGAAAGGTACTATTATCTTTTTTTAGTATGGCGAGCATGTACTAGAAGACGCAGCGTTGGAAGTCCTCGTGCAAGGTGAACCGATGAGCTAGTAAGGGTAACGGGAATCTGATGAATGCACATGGCTGTTAATTGTGACAACACTTGGGGAGACCTATGTCCAACAGTGGACGTCTTCCGGCTGAGAGTGTCCATGGAGTTTCTTGCACGTTCTTTTTCATAGAGATCTACGCCTTGGAACGTACAATTTAGCTTCACTTTCTTTTTTTTGACTAACTGATATTTCGACAATTCAAAAATGCCTGCAATTAGTCTATCTGAAATAAACAATTTTGATTTGATTTGAAATAATTTTTTTTTTTATAGTGGGCCAAAAATCATCCAAAGATATCTCCTGCTCCTTGGCAAAGCAGGAGATAGTGCCAAACTTTTACTGACTAAAAACCCATCCCATTCTCTGGTGTTCACTTTCACATTGGCTATGGACCCAGAAGGTTTCAACCCTGCTAGGCCCCTAGAGTTTAATGACAACTCCTTAAGGCTCGCGTGGAACGATACTCGCCGTCGACGACTTGGGCTCGGACAGTTACCAGACAAGATAATGTTGTTTAATGTATTTATTATATTTTAAACTAGTTCGAATCCCTCCCATGGGTGGAGCGAGAAACAGTGCAGACTCTTACTGACTAAACTACCTACCCCAGTCCTGCACAGCAGAAACTGGACCGACGCCCCAGTAGGCTTCGGCCCTGCTTTCGGGCCTTTACATTTGCTGACAACTTCCTAAGGCGCGCTTGAACAGAACGCGCCATCGACGACTTAGCTTGGTCCAGACTTTTTCCAGACGACCGGACGGCTAGCTACCCATTGCCCACCTTACGGTGGTTGGAAATCGGAATCGGAATCCCGGTGGCGTCTGGGGCGTGAGCGCCGTTGCCTGAAGCGGTTTGCTAATATTACTGCTTCGCAGAAGGAGGCGACCGTCTGCCACTCCTCTCCGCTCCAGACTATGGCCTTTACCAAGGCCCAGCGCGAGAGATAGCAGACAGTAGTTGGTATTATGGTAGACAACGTTTGTGTAAACTAGTGTAAAGTTTTCCATCACCCATCAACGTTTACACAGCAAGGTGTGGAAACAAAAAGGTTTGCTGTATTGGTTAACAATTCGGATACTAGTTCGAAAAATCCACCATGAAAAAACCTCAAAAATTCCCGTTTGTCTCGATTTTTTCGCTTGTTTTTTTTTTCAGTGTTTTTTAACATATTGTGGATATGGAAACCTCGATGCATTCACCGTACTGGCATTCAAGCAACTTTTTTTATTTGAGCTACTTCAGATGGATGTATGAGAAGTGATATGAAAGAAAAGGTAACAAGGCAAGCAAGGTTTCTAGGCTATAGCGAATTAAAAAAAATTGTAATGACCAGATTGCCATTTTGTATGCTATTTGCTAGCTGTAGCTATTTTGATATTACTAGTGTATGCCATTTAAAACAATGAAAAAAAAAAGATGCGAGTTAGACCGCACACTGATGGTTCCGTATAAACTAACTTAAGTATAAAGCTCGATTCCCGAGTTCCCGACCTTGCTCCAGGCCAAATTTCAGGTTTCTAGATCAACAGGAATATTTTTATGAATTTTGATTCTCTTGAGAGTGTCCAAAATTTTCCCGTTAGCTTAGAAATTTGAATTTTTCGCAGCTCCAAAGGTACACAAACTTGAGTGTATAGTTTTAATTTCAACTCGATACCTCCACACGTTCCCGAGATAAAGGGTCTAGACAGACAGAGGGACAGCAAAGTGATCCTATGAGGGTATTTTCCTTTTGAGGTATGGAACCCTAAAAAGGCAGTTAGTGATAGTGAGACGGGTGACAGGATAGAATGGAAGAAAATAAAAATATTGCGACAGCTGAAAATGACACAAGACAAGAGTAAGAAGATGATGATAATGATTTACACTGATGATTGATTGATGATTTTGTTGATTTAGACTAGCTTGGTTACAGTAACATCTTTAGCCAGTTGAATGACCCTTTGAACTTCATTTAATAACAATCTCTGAGTGTTTAAGAGAAACATTTAATAATTTCATTTAATAATATTCGTATGTTACCTTGAAAATTAGAATTTAAAGTTTTGTATTTATATTATAAACTGTTATCAAAACAGCAATTAATTACAATAAACAAATGAAAGTTTAAAGGATGATCTGGATATGAAATGAACACGAGTACACATGTTATTTGAATAAATTAATGAAAATGAAATTGCATCTAGCAATATTAATAACCTAGAAATGTACAAACAACAAAATTATGAATTTCAGATCATAATTTAAATAAATATGTTTTTAGTAATATTCAGCGGATGGTTTTGATATGAATGAACGTTTTAGGAAATTTCGTGAGGTGAACGATGCAAGCATTGTTTGATTTAAAAGAATTAAGAGCATATATCACTAACATATTTATTGAAGAACTCACACAACAAACAAAAAAAAAATGAACACATGAAACAAAAAAAAAATACAAATAAAACACAAAAATAGGAACAAAGGTATACAGTACAGTATATTTCACAGCTATCACACAACGCCGTCTAGTCCCAAGTTAAGCAGATCTTGTGTTATGAGTACTAGACAACTGGTAAACATAGTTATATATGTCTAAATACATACATATTAGGTATAGATAAAAGGTACTATTACTAAAGAAATATCTTTTTTGTATACCTGCAAGAAAATAATAGGAAGAAAAGAGATGATGACACCATAATGTAAAAGTGGCAGGACCATGCAAACAAAACGGTTAATTGTGAAATCTACACTAATATAATAAAGAGGTAAAGTTTGTTTTTTTGTTTTTTTGTTTGTAGGGGGTAATCTCTGGAACTACTGGTCAGATTGGAAAAATTTTAGCAACAATAGAAAGCTACTTTACTCCTGAGTGACATAGGCTATATTTTATGTACGCGGGCGAAGCCGCTGACAAAAGCTAGTATGAAATATAAAAAATACACAGTTTAATTACGAAATCTCAATAACTATAACACCCACAAACTTAAAATTTGGCAGGTATCCTAACAGAGTGTAGACATCCGCTAAGAACAGATTTTACGAAACTCCACCCCTAAGGAGGTAAAATGGGGGTTGGAAGTTTGTACGGCGAATCCGACTTTCACGCGGGCGAAACCGCTGGCAGAAGCTAGTAATATATAATAGAATACATACATACTAATTATGGATTGTGAGAGGAGTGATATGAAAGAAAAGGGAATTAGTGATGGTGTGACGGGTGACAGGACAGAGTGGAAGAAAAAAACATGTTGCACACCGACCCCAATTAATATGGGATAAGTGTAGGATGATGATGATGATGACATGCATACTAATTATTAAGTAAATATCACAATAATACTCAATCTTACTAATATTATAAATGCGAAAGTTACGATGTTTGCATGTTTGTTACTCATTCACGCCAAAACGGCTGGACGGATCTGGGTGAAATTTGGCACAGGCATAGGATACACTCCGGAATAGGACATAGACTACTTTTTATCCCGGAAACTCCAACCCCAACCCCAACAACACGGGGGCGAAGCCGCGGGCAAAAGCTAGTAAATAATATTATAAAAACTTCTAGTCATATGGTTTATACTCCTATAAAAACTGCAAGTGTAGGTGTTACTGCCTATCGTTAGGCGGTAAAATTTCACAACCATACATCATGATTACATTTCTAGTTAAAATATATACCTATACAAATATTTTGGTGGAAATTGAACAAAGAGTTTCGGCACAAAGAGATATACTATCAATGCCATGGAACCAGTTTTAATTAAAAGAAATGTAGTATAAAACAAAGTCGCTTTCTCTGTCCCTATGTCCCTTTGTATGCTTAAATCTTTGAAACTACGCAACGGATTTTGATGCGGTTTTTTTTAATAGATAGAATGATTTAAGAGGAAGGTTTATAGCTATAATATATCACCTTTGCACCCGTGCGAAGCTGGGGCGGGTCACTAGTATAGTATAAAACAAAATCGCTTCCCGATGTCTGTCCCTATGTATAATATTCATAATATAATATAATATTCGACAACCATCACACAACGCCGTCTAGTCTCAAGCTAAGCAGAGCTTCTGTTATGAGTACTAGACAACTGATAAACATACTTATATATTTCTAAATACATACATATTAGGTATAGATAAATTACACCCAGACACAGAACAAATGATCGTGCTCATCACACAAACATTTGCCCTGGGTGGGAATCGAACCCACGACCTCCGGCATAGCAGTCAGGGTCACTAACTACTAGGCAGACAGGCCAGTATGCTTAGATCTAGAAAGCTACGCAAAAGATTTTGATGTGGTTTTTATAATAGATAGAGTGATTCAAAAGGAAGATTTATAAGTATGTCGGCTCGTGTCCAGGATGGTGTTCGAGCTCTGGTCTATCAGATCTATCATGTGGGCGTATGTGGGTATCGTGCAATGAATAACAACGGCTAGCAGTTGAATCAGTTTACTTCTGAATACATTTCGGTACAGTGCACTGTTATCACAAATTACAAATTACAACAACACGGACAGTTTCAGAACGTCTTGACTCTGCGACGGCTTGGCTCAAAGTGTGCCCGCTCCCCGTGCGGGTTGGTTCACCCCACCACAAGCTCGTAGCAAAGCGGATACGTCACTGACTGTCAGGCGCGCCATCTTTATTTAGTTCCTCTAGTTGCCACTAGATGGCGTGCCTTGTCTTGTTAACAAATCGAAGCCGTTTCCGACACGGCCATCCTGAAAGACACACGTCCTCGTGTGTTAGTCGTCATCGCCACCTCAGCTGGAAGATGTCCACTGATGAAATGTTCCAACTAGTCATCCATCGCTGTGTGTTACTCTGAAACAAAACACATCTCGCAGTATCATATAGCTCGGTCACTCCTGACAAACACTAGGAATTAATCTCGCAGCGCGAGTGCAGTCCCAAACACGCAAGTTTGAGATTACGTGTCACACACACAAGATTAAAAATTCACATCTTGGCCATGAGCGACCATTTACACAAATATCTGCTTAGTGCGGGAATCGAACTCGCAACACGCAGTCAATCGCTTAATGTGACAACAAATCTTTACTCAATAAACCAAATACAAATTTTGGGTAATAGAAATTGTCATACTGTTACTGTTTCTGGTCCGGTCTACTTAGGCCCTTTAGAATTTTAAGCACTTGGTCCAGTCAGTCATGACTCTACAAGGCTTACTTCTTGGTCCGGTCAACCACTGACCCTACAAGATTAATTTCTTGGTCCGGTCAACCTCTGACCCTATAAGATTAGCTTCTTGGTACGGTTAACCCTTCAGCTTACCACAAGTACTACGTTATCTCATCAGTATTAGAACTGGAGACGATTGTGCTAGGCCGGATAAATATCCCTTTAGCGAATGCTAGACCGGACATCAGTCCCTCCAGCGTATGCTAGACCGGACATCAGTCCCTTCAGCGAATGCTAGACCGGACATCAGTCCCTTTAGCGAATGCTAGACCGGACATCAGTCCCTTTAGCGAATGCTAGACCGGATATCAGTCCCTTTAGCTGAGTCATTGGACCGGATTTTCCCTTCAATGACTTTTTCCTACATTTTTTTGTTACTTTCTTTTTTTTTCTCTTTTTTTTTCTTTCTCTTTTTTTTTCTCTTTTTTTTTTCTCTTTTTTTTTCTCTTTTTTTTTTTTTTTTCAAATACCTTCCTAACTCAGTTGGTGTACAAGTGCTTCTTTCTTAACCTATTGTGATACCGTTACAGTACACACAACTAATCAAACTAATCCAAAACACTAATCGTTAAGCTGTACATTATGATCTCTGGCTACTCATAGCCGAGTAACCTCTAGTTACACTTCCATACCTGCGCATCCCTCCAAGATCGCCAAGTCTCTAACGACTTAATGGTTTCCTACAATACGTCCCTAATTTAAGGTACTAACGGTCTACTAAGACCACCAGATATTGTTTTCTATTAAGCTACGCCTACATATCAAATGTCTGATCATATTGTAAACTTAATTATCTCATTATCTCAACTACTTTATTGTAATTATAAGCTCTGATTTTCCTCCTACTTCAAACGCGTTTTTTTTTTTTATTGTCTTTTTTTTTATTTTTGTTTGTGGGTAGGTTGGTTTTATCTCCTCGTACACCTTTAATATGGTACTACACAGTATTTATTGCGTAACGCATAATCTTTCACGACATTTAAATCAATCTAGGGAACTACGTCATCTTTTGTCATTAACGGCAGATAACGCACGACTAAAATCGATCAGAAATCATTTCGTGTCAAGATATTGGCATTATTACAGGGCATCATCCGCTTTGGATCTAGCATCCTTACTTTTCATCACCCGCCTAGGATCAAACCATATCAAATGACACTATCCACCACGGATGAAGAGCCTCACCACTTGAATTTAATTATCGAAAAACGGATCACTGTTTCAAATGTAACGTTATTCCGGCTTTAGTCGACGCTCTCAAAACTATTGTATCATTAAACCAATACTCTAATTATATCAAACATTGGGAATATGTAATTGAAAATACAACAATCACTACCCTAGGTCGTGTAACTGAGATATTTGATCCGAGATAAATAGCAACGAATAACGATTCGGTACGGTATTGTTATTTAGTCTTCGATAGTCTCTGCACATTTAATTTGACGCGTCGTATTTTTTAACTAAAAGACTAGTTCAGGTCTTTTTTTTTTTGCAATCATTGAATTACACGGTCGCACCATAATTCATTTACCCGCTTACGAATTATTTTTAATTCATCCTTGCCAAACTATTACTGTCGTCTTTATACAGTCAAAATTAATCGAACGATATAGATCACTTTTTATTGCACGCGTTTGTAGGATACCGATAGTAAAATAGTCCGATTATTAACGAAAAGACACAGAAATAATCGCAAGTTTATGTTCAAGGACACGTCGGTGTCAACGTCAACATTATTTCGGAGAACTGTCACCGTCATAAAAAAATCGAACCTTAATTCTCGGATGTACTGAGGGTACTTTGTAATTACAATTATTTACGCCATGAACCTAAGCTATTTTCAAAAAAAATGTTTCACGGTCATTAATTCGAGTGAACCTTTGCAACAACATTTCACGGCCTAAGATTTAATTTCGCAAATAGATGTTGGTTCACGAAATAAAATCGCGATTTAGCTATTATCAATTTGAACCACAGAAGTAATGATCAATACTTAGTAGGTACCGTCATATGTCACCTACACTTGTCAAAGTTATTACCTTTTATTTTACATCTACCCCAAAATTTACTGACAACCTACACTGTCTCCTGCTCCGCCCAAGAGCGAGTCTCGTCATTAGATGATTTTCACCCACCATAAACTCAGCTTCAGAATAAAAATGGAATGAGAATACCTGACCTTTTTCTGATGAAAGATCGGCGACCACGACGTCAATCCATCGCTCGCTGTCACAACGGCACCGTCACGGTTACCACCGCGCCACTTCTCTCAGGGATCCAGATCTCCATCAAGAACTCTGCTCTCCAAAGCCGACCTGGATTGGCTTGCTACCTTGTTGCCGGTGGTCTTGAGGCTTGAATATTCTTGTTTTCAGTTTGCGTATGTCCAATTTTCTCGTAGTGATTTCCGATTTGCTCTTGTCTCTCGGGGTCGAATTTGGGTAGATTCACAATCTGGGTAGGACGTTGTAGTTTGCGCTCTGGGGGCACAACGTCACCATGGTCCAACATTCGTTGCTCAGGATTAGGGAAAAACCCCAGAAAAAAACCTAATCAGACCGTTCAAGTCTATGCTTCGATCCGGGTCTTCATTTTCGAATTTTTGAATTTCGAATAATAACCGCCAACTATCTTTGTTCTCGCCATTTTCTTCAGTGTTGCGTAATTATTGCTCACATAGCTTGTCAATTCATTTGCACGATTGAATCCCACTTCTGATGTCGGCTCGTGTCCAGGATGGTGTTCGAGCTCTGGTCTATCAGATCTATCATGTGGGCGTATGTGGGTATCGTGCAATGAATAACAACGGCTAGCAGTTGAATCAGTTTACTTCTGAATACATTTCGGTACAGTGCACTGTTATCACAAATTACAAATTACAACAACACGGACAGTTTCAGAACGTCTTGACTCTGCGACGGCTTGGCTCAAAGTGTGCCCGCTCCCCGTGCGGGTTGGTTCACCCCACCACAAGCTCGTAGCAAAGCGGATACGTCACTGACTGTCAGGCGCGCCATCTTTATTTAGTTCCTCTAGTTGCCACTAGATGGCGTGCCTTGTCTTGTTAACAAATCGAAGCCGTTTCCGACAAGTATAATACATGCATAATATATTTAATATAACCATTGCACCCATGCGAAGCTGGGACAGAACGCTAGTCAAATTATATAACATCTACAACTACAAACACATACTATTAAGCGAAATAAACCGTAGAATTAATAGGTTTCAAAAGTAAGTACTGCATGTTAATTTGTTAAACATTTAGAGAGCTACCACACCTTGATCAAGTTTAGGGCCACGGGTTTGCGTCTAAGGCCACGGGTTTGCGTCTGAAAAGAAAGGCTCTGGCCCTGGTATGTATGGCGTTGTAGGAACGAGGTAGGTTGTTTAGTCAGTAAGAGTCTGACACTTGTTTTCCGATCCGCCCAAGAGCGGGACTCGCCATTGGATGATTTTTACCTACCATAAAAAAAACCTTGATCAAGTTCAAGTCTTATAATTTCAGAATCCATCAAGTTGCTTATTTCACAGACGTTCACAGTTTGCAGAGAAAGATGCAGTAGCACACATATTTCACTGCCACAGTTATTCGGCGTCGAAAATAGCTGTGTTTTATTAAATAAAATCAGTTTCAAGATCAGCATTCACTTCACTACCTGTCATGAAACGAAACTTATTTTTATAAACATTCTGTTATTTTTTTCAGTTTGAACTTTAATCAAAGAAAATTAAATTAGAATTAAATAATAAAGTAACCTTAAAACTACATAAATACACATAAATAAAAAAATCCTGAAAACTTAAACTTAACTAAATAAAACGCCGTGCAGGTATTTACCATATACATATAAAAAAAATCAGTAAAATCATGCTAAAAAATATTTTTTTACGTTTTAATTAATGTTATATGAAAAACAGAAATTACTTATGAACACACAGCTCGTTTGAACTTAATTATTACGTAAATAACTGTTTTGGGCAAATTATAGCGTACTTTGTAAAGTAAAATTTGTGTTTTCTAAACAATATATCATTCAGTCCTCAAACTTGTTGTGTTCCTATTAATTTACATATTTACAGGGTTTTTTTTGTGAGAGACGATTGTTTTCACATTTTTGAGGAAGGTGAGCTAAGCACCATTTTGATTCATAGTCATCCTTGGGAAAAGTTACAAAATCCGACGTGACGTTTATGAGGATAAATTATCCTAATTATTACTGAATGAGTATTAGCAACGTATATTTGCTCTATTTTCCTGCTAAATATACGAATGAAACATTTTAAATATTAGTATTAAGAGTATTATAACGGATTTGTTTTTTTATTACACCTTTCTGCTTTGTCTTACCAACCAGTCAAGTTTCATCATCATCATTAGCCTTTTTAATGTTCCCACTGCTGGGACACAGGCCTCCTCTCTAGGAGAGGGAATGGGCCATAATCCACCACGCGGGCCCAGTGCGGATCGGTGGATGTCACATGTCTTCGAATTTTTGGTTCTAGAACATGCCGGTTTCGTCACGATGTTTTCCTTCACCGTTTTCAGTCAAGTTTAGAGTCTTAATATTTCTTCAGAAAATTCCTGATTTTATTCTCGACGTGGGTGTCTTGCACTTTTCTAGGAACTGACGATAACTATGAATTTTAATATTTTCGGGTGAACATCCCAGTGTTCAATATTAAGGTACGAGAAAAAATGCATACGTGCAGTATCAGGATGAAATATTGCGTAATAATTATTTTAGGTTTAAAGAGTGATGCAACTAAGGTTTAGCAAGTGGAGCATTAGTAACAATAAATGAATCACGGCACTGACATCAGCAGGGGAAATATCCAATAACTGGCCGAGTACTATGAGCGGCGACTGTACTACGGAGTTTGATGTCCTAGCTATCTGTATTAGGTATTTGGGACATCAAAATCTGTGTACAATGACCTCGGCGGGCGGCGCGTTCGCGCCAACCTTGTCCGCCGCCCGGCCGACGGCGTCATGGCGGGAACGAGCGACCGCGGCCGAAATTTTAAATTTCGAACTACACGACACTCGGCACGTTCGGTCTCGTGCCGATCCCGGAAAGCAAGTCCGGTCAAGTGCACATCACTAATTTTATGTGTTTATGGCTTTAGAGTTGCATATGAGCGGCTGTTTATTAGTTTAATGTTTATTGCTTTTAGGGTTAATTTGCATTTGTATGGTTTATGAAGGAGCAACAAATTCCTGAGTTACGGTTTTCGGTCTAATTGAATTTTGTCATTAAACGAAGACTTAAAGTAGCAATATCTAGCTGCTGTTATGGCAAAATAACATAATATTTTAATGCAAACCTAATTAATAAATGATCAAAGAAATGCAGATCAGTAATATAAGGGACAAAATTGTGTTCAATATTTAAACGTCTCGTGAGTTCAGTTCACTAAATTAAAAAAAAAAAAACAACTCCGTAAAACTAAAAACCGTGGTGAATAATTTACAGATCATTGGAAAGAAGCAAAGTTGTGAAAGTCCCGAAACGCGGCAAGTCGGTGTTCACGTAAGATGTAGCGTCTAGCACCAGCCGCTCAAATATTTCATAATGCCAATGCCGCTGGAAAGAGACATACACAGAAAGAACATTCAACAACTGTAAAGAAAGAAAGAAAAAGTATTAGTATTTACCTCACACAAGAACTTGTTAAAACTAACAATGCATATAAAAAAAAACTGACTAAACACAGCATATTTATGCTACGATATTTAAAAACATGTAATAATAACACAGCACTGGTATTCATTTAGAGTTCCTAAAGAAAGACATAGCAACATACTACTCCAATCAAATGGCATTTTTCATAATTTAAATGTAAAATACTGTGAAAAGTAAACAAGTAAGTCCATGTATGCTGTTATATAGAGAAAAACTTTTCAAATATTTTGAATACATTACCATTGTAAACACTAAACAGTGTGTATTTATGTATAAATTTGTTTCCAACAGCTGGTACAATAAGTAACGCTAATTGTTATCTGCCAAAATGACTCTTACCGGTTGGCCTCAGTATGTACCACTACACGTCGGCATCTAAGGAATTCGTTCACTGTTGCAAGGCTTCTCTTATTCTGCTAATTCATCTTGTATGTTCTTGTTGTACATTTGGATATTTCCAAGACTATTATTACAATGCAAATCGTTGATTGCACACGTTCGTCAATTGACTGCCCGACGGACTTGTAGTCTTGTACTAATAAACTTGATTTAGATTACAATGACCATTAATTAATATCATTTCGCACTCGGCTAACTGATGGTTGATGTCCGTCGCAATGCTGTCCATGGACGAGATCTGACTGACCTAGCAACAGCAGTCGGCAGCGGCTGATGCAGTAGCGACATTTGGTCGAGATAATGTAGCACGTTCATGTCGTTCACACGGGGTTCATGCGTCGCGCTGTGGCGGTAACGTCACGCCGATATCAGGGCAAGACGCTGCGCCGGCGGCGGCTGGCGTGCGGGAAAGAGAGAGTGCGGCACACAGGTGTGCGCCGAGGCAGCCGGCCCATCAGCTGTTCGGCGCGCTCGCTCGTGCCCGTTCTGCCGTTGCTCGACGAATGCCGCGTGCATTGCGGGCAGCCACTGAACCCAGTGCTCGTCGATAGCCGCCCGCGGACAGACGCGCACACCGCCGTTTGCCCGCCGACACTCGCTCGCTTCCCGCATCGTATCTCGGATGTGTCAGTGTGTGCATGTTTGTGTACGGTGTTGTCACTGACGCGGCGATAGCGAGCTCTTTGTCTAATTAGCAGGTAGGCAAATGCTTCACTAAACTTTTTTTACAGCGCGTCGGCCGGACACAATCGACTTACTTTTATGTCGGTTTATTTTGCTGTCGTAATTGAATTTTGTGTAACTCTCATTGTTCTCACTTTTTATTGTTAATAAATGCGTAGTCTTCGTACTGGTATCTGAGTTGGTTTAATTATTTATAAGTAAACACAAGTAGTGAGGCGTAAAGGGAGCAACTATTTAGAAACAAAGGTTACGCTCAACGCGGCGATAAAAAGGGCCGAAACTGGTTTTCCGTGGAAAGGCATCTGGCACGCACTAATTGATATAGCATCGACTGACGTCTGTAATGATGAGTCCAAGTGGAGCGGCGCACCGACGCACAATTTGTTAATGCGATTAAGAAGAAAGTCCTCATTAATGCAATCAGATACAATTGATTAGCTGCAATAAAACATACGATGAATTATCAATATTATCATAAACGTGCTCACGTTTATTTTAGGTAGTACCTACCCACTTTTCGTAAGTATCTTTCTACTGACCTTCGTGGAGGTATAGGCGAGTACATACTATGACTATGTACCAGCAAGGTCGTTGCGATTCAAACCTATTTGACCTTATTTAAGGATGACACACACAGCTGCCTTCAAAAACTAAATAGTCACTACAACATTCAAATTGCACTGAAATACTTTTTCGTAATCTCGCAAGTGATTGATAAAGTACTTAGCAGTGGGAGGGGGTGGGGGATACGGCAAGGGAGAGGGGGAGAGCTAGTGACGCCCATGACGTAACGAATCGGTATGCGATCGTGTTGACGAGAAATTAACATTATTATTAATACGTTTTCCAAATATATAGTTAAAAAGTCATACTCTAAAAGTATTGAAAGGTTGTAGATACGTACATAATATTGAGTTATTACATATGTATTACCTGCACGCGATAAGTGCTATTGCCATATTGTCGTTGTCGAATGAATGCTGCCTGCAACATAGCAAGTACACTTTGCATTTAGTATTTTTTTAAGAACAAATTGAAAACCTTCTATTTTTGAAATTTTAACTTTGGAACTAATCCTACACAAGTTATCGACACATAAAAACTTTTTAACTTCAGTGACTCAGTAAAAAGTTGCCATAACAAAAAAGTTTAGTTTCTTTGCAACCCGTTCTCTGGTGTTACTAGCCACAATAAATATTTAAGTTACTGGTAATGAATGGTCAACGTTAATGGTGGTATTTACTCGTATGGTTCACTACTGATAATTACTATTATTCAGCAATTACGATAATTGCTTCTTTATTGTTTTTCTTGTTTATTTTGTACGTTATAAAATTTACGGCATATTTTTGCGTCATTTATGATTATTATTACGTATTTGTAATGATGATGTCTGAATACAATTAAAACATGATTATCATTATACCTCCTCGAGACGACTATAAAGTTTTATATGTCTTCATATATCATTTAGTGGCCTTTCAACTTAAATAAATAAACATTCTACTTAATACTTGCTACCTACACGATTGCATTGAAGGCTTTTGATAAAAAGGAAAAATATCTTTGAGTAGACCTTGTACAAGAACAAACAAAGACATGAACTACAAAGTATCTTACTTATTGTAATAAAACTGTAGTTTTCTATTCTAATATTTAGGTTAATTATCCAAACTAATGTTTTGGACACGTCACTAAAATAATTTATAGCTTAGACATAGCAAGCAAGTTAAAGCCTAAAAGGTTATGTACATACACTTAGAATAGTAGTAATTGACATTAAATAAACTACTACTAAAATACCTGATATTAAAGAAATCAAAGTTCATGACACAAAGTCAATACAATAAAAGGTTGCCATACTTTCAATCAAAGATAAAATAATAAATATGTCAATAGAAAGAAATAAACAAAGCAACGAAAATAAACCTGATATTATCCTTTAGAATAATCTTCACAATAAAGATTGCAATGAAGTCAGCCATAGGACATATACCAGACGTGACCATTTATTTTCTGTCCCAGAGCGGGACAACTGAGGAATAGTTAAAAAAAAACCTGCTAAATTATAAAATAAAACAAAGTTTTGGGAGTTTTACAAGCTTAAGTATAGAAGATTGAATAACACAAATCAAAACACTAAACACAAACAGTTAAGTAGTGGGGTAACTTCTAAGTCGTATTTTTGTATTTGTCGCACTGTGTCACCCGCGCTGATGTTACATTTAAAAACGATAGATGAATTCTTAAAGCTAAAGCGGGACATTTTTGCTCTTGCGGGGGACAGTGGGACAGACAGTCCCGCCCAAAGCGGGACGTATGGTCACGTTACTTATACCGGCCAATGACGGACAGAGAAAGAATTTACAACCTTCTTACCTTTACTTCTGCAAGTGGTAAAAGTCAAACTGAATGGTAGGTTATTATGATTACTGGGTGGTGTTAAACGAATACATAGTGTATTATTGCTACCTTCGCACCCAACGTTTATGTTAAACTTGACTTAAGGGAGTCAAAAACCCGAGTCCTTTACGACAGTGTTCAATATTTTATTATGAAGGATTAAGTCTGGGTTTAAACTTCGTTTGGAAACATTAAACTTTTTTTGCCATATTTTTTCATTTTTGATACAATAAATTTTTATATTTTACTTTAATTTAAACAGCTTCACAGAATTTGCTGTACTTAAAATATGGTTTCCTCTATAGTTCGTTTTTTAATTCTAGACTACGATTTGACAACTTAAAGTGTCAAACTCCAGAAAATTGGGAACATATATATTTCTAGAGTGTGACATTCTGAGTTGTCAAATCGGAGTCTAGAATTAAAAAAACGAACTATATTCAAAAGTATTTATATCAAGTTTACTGAACTTGAAGCACACAAAAAGAAAGATGGCCGTCAAACGTCAAAGTATTGACAGGGATAACATTGATAAGAGAAAAAAGGCTTTAACATCATGGAAGTGCAGTTGTTAATGATTAGCAATTGGTAACACATACAAAGCCAACAAACGAAGTAATTACACCTTATCTAGCTTATATTTCTTTTCTGCGGCAAGAAATATTATTCATTGCACTGGCTTAGTGCTAGTACATATGACACGTGTCAACTTTTTATGCCGCAGTGTTGCTATAAACAATATTATGAGCTCGTTCCTCGTTAATTTGTTGCGCTCAGTAGTTCCTATTGCTTCAGTATTGCCATAATTAGCTATATCGGTTTCAGGATTTGTCACTGTTTGTAGATAAATTTTAAAATTATATTTGAAATACTCGATGGAAATTTGCGATATCAAAAAATTGGGACGCATTTATGAATCGATTTTTGTAATGTAATCATTGTTGAGTTAAAAAGAACCAATAATATAGAAACCTATCATCAAAAAAGAATGATTAATGTTCGCTGTGAACTTGTGACTTTGGTTTTAAAGGAGGTTGTACACAAGTAACGTGAAAAGAGTTTAGCAAGGTTAACAACCACCCACTCATCTAAGGGTGACACTGACTTACATTAAATTACCAATTAGGACAGCGAACTAGTAATAAACGTAAATTGTAGTTATTGCATACCAGAAACTGTTATCAGTAGTTAAATAAATAGCCTAAATAGGTCACAGTATATTTGTGTCAAGTATGTTACATTCGTACTTTATAAGGAAAGTTGAATTTTGGCAGTTTGGTAATAAAATCTCATAAATGAAGGCCAGCCAAAGCAGATTAAAGGTTAAGTAAATTCAAAGGAACATTCTTGTTTTGATAAGTCACGAGACTGCAAAAACGCCAACAATATTGGAGAATTTAGTCATTGTAACGAGTTTAAATGACAATTTTACGACGAGATAATCCTATATTTCAATGGCACGAATTACAAACTTACTTATAGGTATAATCAATGATATTTGGTATAATGTAGTAATTAAGTTGATATTTTTGTTAAATTTTATTAATTTTATTTAATGAGAATATTACTTTTATTTGATTAATTCAATGTATGAGAATTTAAATTTTATATAATGATAATGTTTGCATGCCGAATGGTGAAATACTACAACCTACTTCATGTATACTCATATTTGCAAATAAATGCTATTCTATTACGTGTATAACAAAGAATCATCACATTCAACATTCAAATCAAATCGATAATCTCAGTATACAAAGAAAAAAATATGGAAATTAAAAAAAACGAACTGAAAGAAGCAAAACTTGCTTAAATTGAAACCGACGGATATGTAGCAACGCAGGATGAATCCATATTCCCTAGTCTAGACAGCACCGACGTCGCTATCTGTATTCCGCCCGTTCCGAAGAGACGTGTTAATCGTCACAATAGCACCAAGCTTTTTATTAAAAAAGTAACGGGTAGGCATTGAACCCCCGACCTCTGGACAAATACTAAAGAGACAGAGAATTTCGCTTTTTTTTCTTTCTATCAATAAGGTAAAGTATATTAGAGAGTCCTCTGCTTACATTGCTTGCTTGCTGCCCAGTTTTATAATCAGTTCCAATTTTAGTGGGGTAGGCAAAAAGGTAATGTTTATTGTCCTGAATTTAATAAAATATAGATAAATAGCAGCAATGTCATATGTTTCGCCAATAACAATGAATTTGTTGCACGTGTTTCCAAATAATTATTTTGCTCAAACTGATACAATTTTAGAGCTATTCAAATTGGGAATTGTTGGTGACATTCGTATTTTGTTTTATAAAACAAACTCGGTCTTTATAAACTTGCTCTATAGTTCGTTTTTTAATCCTAGACTACGATTTGACAACTTAAAATGCCAAACTCCAGAAAATTGGGAACACAAATATTTCTATAGTATGACATTCTGAGTTGTCAAATCTATTCTATTTTTATTAATGGCAAATACAGGAGTTGTCAAATCGTAGTCTAGGATTAAAAAACGAACTATATACATTTCAATACACTATATTCTGTTCGACGTAAACTGTCAATATCCCCAGCATTTATAATAAAAGTTGTTTGAGCTGCATCCACAGCCACTTCCGTCAACCATTCAATTGGACAACCGTAATCCCTGAACTCGATCCCATTAGTTTGTATACAATGTCATTGATCAAATACCACCGTCTGTATTCTATATATTACATGATGAATAGCTTCAATATACTATTATGTTGTAACTCATAACGAACGTTGGTCAACTAATAAAGAGTTCAACTCTGGCCTTTCTATCGCTACATATTTTTAAAGTGTTTATGAAAAACTATATTTTACTTTTGAATACATTTAGAATTTCTATAGAAAATGAATATTGAATAGTATTGACGCTATCATTTAGAGAATTTTGCAAGGTCACTTGCTTCATGTCATGTTTTCAAGTGTGTAGTTATAGTTATTATCATACTAAAATATTATGAAGGCGAAAGTATGTATGTATGTGTATATCTGTATGTGTTTGTTGCTTCTTCATATTCAAACGACTGAACGTATTTGGATAAGATATTGATATACATAATAGGGTATCTTTTATCCTTATATAGGGAATATGTTTTCTTGGGATAATTTTCTACTTTCACGTGGGAGCATCCGCTGGTAGAAGCTAATGTTTTATCTGTTTGCAGTCAGATTAAGACTAGAATGAAAGCAAGTAGTCCCAATCTTTACTAACAATACTGCCCAGCAAGACTGATTCCCATTAGGCCGCGGGGGATTGAAAACGAAACCAATAATTCTAGAACGCACAGAGCAGCTGAAGGACACAGATCTCGTTTTAGACAGTAAATGTCTGACATATTTCCATCCAGACCAGGAGAAGTGATTGGCTATCTTATATTTATTATACCTATAATAAATATCCCATCTTAAAAACATATCAAAATTAAAACTAAATATTTTCAGTTCTCTTAATTAGAATTATTTGATATTTATCAAAGTATTTATTAGTTTATAATGTCAGTTTATAAACGTATTTTAGTATTATAAGACATTTAATTTATATTATATTCTATTCAAAATATCTGCAATTTATTTACTGAGGTAGGGACCAAAGCGTTGTCTTTTTTAACTCAAAGGTTGACGGGTAGAGAATGCCTTGTTGTATTAAGTCCGCCTAAATTTAAATTAAGTTTAAATCTACTTTAAATTAAGTTTAAATAAATCATAAATAAACTCCAGAACCTAATTTTTTAACACTATAACCATATGCACTTACAAAAATTCACTTCGTTTCGATTCTCAGGAAGACCTATATCGTAATAATGGCTTAGTCTGTTGCCCCATTAGATGTTCGCTACTAGCTATGCATAGACGAGCATCCTCTGCGATCCGCTAGCGCTCTAGGCAAATCTGTAATTGGATTTATTGGTTCGAAAAAATATCTGTTATATTCCCGAGTGGAACTGTTCCAATATTTATAACCCGTATGTGATACAAACAATTAATGAAAGGAAATTCCTTAAATACAAAATGAAGAAGAGGTGGCTCAGTGGTAACCGGTCCTGCTTTACGAGTTTAGATTGCGAGTTCTAAGTTTGCCACATTACTTTGTATAATTAATCTCATTGCCATTGGTCCCAAAACGATGATGGAAAACATCGTAAGGAAACCGACATGCCCAGAAACCCAAAATTCAAAGACACGTGGCATCTACCTAGAAGCACTGGGTTCACGTGGTTGAATTACCCGTTCCTTCTCCCAAAGAGAGGAGGCTTAAGCCTAGCAGTGAAAACATAATGACCCTGAATATATAGTGGCTGAATTAGATAATTATAAATAAAATCCAATTCTTCGTTTTTATACGAGAGCTTATTTTACTATAAATGACTCTTAAAAAAAATTGTATAAAAAGAAGGTCCATAACTTGCAACATGCTATGCTTTGTTAATTAAATATTAAAATAACAATACAAAAAGAATTTACTCAAGCCAACATAAAACACGATGAATCCGAAATTCGAAGCAAACCGATCAAGTTCATCAACTATGTAGTGAGTATTAATTTCACTAATAAAACACTACCAAATATGTTCATTAAATTGCTCAAATTTCTCTCTATAAACTCATTTGCGATGGTTCCAGTCGACGCCAGTCGTGAAAAGCTGGTAAACAATAAGGCTTCGGAATATTCCGTGGAAAGTGGAAAGTTAAGCTTAGAGAGCTCGGAAAGAACTTCATAAAACTGGTAGTTGAAGTAAAAAATCTACATTCACCCATTCTAAGGGCTCCTGTTTATCTTTTGGTCTGGGCTGAAGACCATTTTATGTATGAAGCATAAGATTTATATTCTTAGGAGGACTGGACTAATTGTGCCGAAATTGAAGTGGTTAAAACATTTAGTATAGACATTTGACATAGATGCATTTTTAAAACTGACTTTTGCAAGCAGTTTCGCCTGCGAGAATGTATCAAATATACCAAAGGAGATATTCTCTGGGTATAAAAAAGGATATTTTATGCTATTCCAGGGTACTAGTCTACCTGTGTACCAAAATATCATACAAATCCTTTCAGTTCTTTGAATGTGAAAGCGTGACAATCAGGTATCATCGAATACATTTCCGCCTGATCACCGCTAAGTTCAATTTTGCTTGTACTCAAAACGAAAACTTCAAAGGTTTGGTTTGGCGCCACACCGCAAGATTGAAGTAGTTTTTTTTATTGTTCAGGCAGAAATGACCCCAATAAAACACACAAACTTTTACCTTTATAGGTAATATTAGCGTGATGTGATATCATGTGTACTATATCAGTTTCATACAAAGAAACAATGATTTATTTTTGTCAGATCTTTGATTTCATCCAGGAAATGTTTACCTTTTTTTGCTGTATTCGTAGAAATGAATCAATATTATTTTCCTTTACACATCTACCTACGTAACAGAAACTAATATCCTTCAATTAGCGGAATTCGAATATCTGCTATTCGAATTCCGTAAAAAGTAATAAAACAAGGTTTCCATTTAGCAATCCATTGCTCTTTATTAACTAAAAATGCGAAGAATTCTGTCGAAATTATTTAAAAAACGACGCAATGCATTGAAAAATAACAACAATAACAATATTCGAGGACCATCACACAACCCCATCTAGTCTCAAGCTAAGCAGAGCTTGTGTTATGAGTACTAGACAACTTATAAACATACTTATACATTTCTAAATACATACATATTATAGATAAATTACACCCAGACACAGTACAAATGATCGTGCTCATCATACAAACATTTGTCTTGGGTGGGAATTGAACCCACGACCCTCGGTATAACAGTCAGGGTCACTAACTACTATGCTGACAGGCAAGTCAAGAAAATAAAACCCTAGCTCATGTTTCATACCTTGAAATCAGATGTAGGCCTTGTAATTTAGTTCGAAGTAATTTTTCTTCGGAACAGTATATTCTCTTAGTCATAAATGGGATTCCTTGGACGATTTGTAACCAGAGGACCCTTAAGGGCTGATGATTGGGGTTATACATCATTTTTATATCTCTCTCTCACTCATGAATGCCTGGTAGCTATTGATATGATAATGATAACAGCCTGACAGCGCAATGTTTTAAGTTTTATAAATGTAGAAAATTAAGAATCTATTAACTAAGTTATAATTATGGAGATTAAATAAAGCTACAAGTTGATATTTTACTGGATTATTAAAGAACTCCTCCAGCTCTGGATGGAGTGGGAGGAAGTGTTACACTTTTACTAACTATATATAACCTATGTTTCTTCAACTTCTGTCGTTTTCAAGGCCGGTAACTCTTTCGAACAAAAACTCAAAGTGTTCGGTAAACTAGATCAAAGTGTTTAGTAGAACTGTTTTAAAAAGGATTTCGTTTCAGTTTAACCTTAGGATTTATTATCCTCTATTGGATCAATTTTAGGTACGAACAAGGGAATTGGGGGCGTCGCCAACAACAAGCGCTAACTCTAAACGAAACTACTGTAACTTGGCTAGAGGGGCTAAGGAGCCGACAATAGAGCACGCTTGTCTACTAGTAGCCTATCCACTTTATCTATAATTTTTATGAGGTCTAATGGGAACCTTATTGAACCACACTGAATCGAAGGAGATTGTGAATAATATAATACATACATTTTAAATGACAACTAGGCTTGTAGGGCTACATAAACTCCACGCCACGCAACGTCGCTCTACGTACAAATCAGGCACGCGTGTGCTTCGTTCTAATTTAGTTCTCAATTACCATTACATCTATATATATAAAAATCAATTGCTGTTCGTTAGTCTCGCTAAAACTCGAGAACGGCTGGACCGATTTGGCTGATTTTGGTCTTGAAATATTCGTGATAGTTCAGGGAAGGTTTAAACGGTGAGAACGAAAAAAAAAAAAATAGGCGAAACGAAGTTTGCCGGGACAGCTAGAACCGATTTAGCTGAAAATTGGCAGGGAGGTAGTTTAGAGCCAGGAGAATGACATAGGATACATTTTTTTTTTTTTTACAGTAGGGTAGAGTAGGGTAGAGTAGGGTAGAGTAGGGTAGAGTAGGGTAGAGTAGGGTAGAGTAGGGTAGAGTAGGGTAGAGTAGAATAATCTGTTGCCGGGAGCGAAGCCGCGGGCAAAAGCTAGTTTATAATATTAATAAAGAATATGCCTATAAACAAAAGAAGTTGCAGTAGATACATAAACTGTGACGTCATAAATTCGTGTCGACAATATTACAAAATAAACGTTTTGTGATTATCTGTTAATGTTTCGGGGTCAAACCCCGCCATCTAGCGGCAGTCAAGGTGAACATTGAACTGTTCTAAGAGTGCAATAATCTCTTTTGTGTGCCAATAATTAGTAAGTTTGTTCTTAGTAATACTTAAGTGATAGTTTAGCTAATTATCTATAATTTCTCTAAGTTTTTAAAAAGTACTTAACTAATTAGTATTACTTACTTAATGTTAATTTATTTAAATAACTAGCTAACCCGGCGAACTTGGTAATGCCTCATTTTTTTCCGTTAAAATCGTTATCTACCCTGGTCTATCAGAAATATTTCAAAACCAAAATGAACCAAATCGGTCCAGCCGTTCTCGAGTTTTAGCGAGACAAATGAATAGTTAATAATGTTTATATGTAAGTTTTTATTTATTTATGTACACAAATATGTATAGAATATCAATATTATAAAAAAAAATAATTAAAAAATCCGTTGACCTACGGAAGGAGAGATAAGAAAAAATATGAAAAATAGTGTGTAGAAATAAGAAAACAAGACTGTAAAATCTTATAATAATAAATATTTATTAAAAATAAATACATAAAAATTATCACACTAGAAAGAAAAGATAGTGCTACTTTAGATTTAACTAGCGACCCGCCCCAGCTTCGCACGGGTGCAAAGGTGATATATTATAGCTATAAACCATCCTCTTGAATCACTCTAACTATTAAAAAAACCACATCAAAATCCGTTGCGTAGTTTTAAAGATTTAAGCATACAAAGGGACATAGGGACAGAGAAAGCGACTTTGTTTTATACTATGTAGTGAAGAGCGAAATAGTCATTCTTTACAATATAAATAATCTATGTCAGATTGTAAGTCTTATCGGGTCTGAACCTTCCTTACCCGTTAAGAATGAATTTTACGAAACTTCAGCTCCTTGGGGATGAAATAGGAGTCTAAAGTATGTATGGAGACACCAAATTTCACGCAGGAAAAGCTGCTGGCAGAAGTTAGTATACTTATAAAACCACTAAATGTTAATAAAAAAAATCCTAATTAACAACAGTATAAAACAAAACATTTAGTAATAAATTAGTAATAAATACTTCTTTGGGTGAGAATTTCTTATATTGAAGCTATTGTGTATTTTTCAAATGGACAAAGCAGTATTAATATCCAAGTTAAATAATTACGATTCTAGTTTTTAGGGTTCTGTATCGCCTCGAAAATGAGACCTTATTCTTTAACTCACCTAACCGTTCGTTCGTCTGTCAGTCAGCGGACTGTCTCTTAAAAAGTTTAGGAGGCAGAAAGTTAAAACTTTTGAACAAAATGTGTGTATATCTATTGCTACTACAACAAATTAAAATTTAAAGGGGATCTTCATACCAGAAACGTATTTTTTCGGCGATTTTAATGCTCTATTTTATTGAATACTAACTGAGCTGGCTAACTTCATACCGCTTAAAGTATATGAATAGTGTGATAATGGTTTTTTTTCACACATTTTTCAATATTTTCTAATCAATTTAACCTTCCCTGGACGAGTATTTTAAGACCAAAATCAGCCAAATCGGTCCAACCAATTACAAGTTTTAGCGAGATTAACGAACATCTATACATTTTTAACCTTTCGTATATATGAACGCAAATCTACGCGAGACACAATAACTTTTTAATTGTGTCTGTAATTACGGCACACGAGACGTTAAGTACCAATACATATTATTATCTAAGATTTTTGTACGGAATCCCTCGTGAGAGTCCGAGTCGCACTTGACTAGTTTCTTTATACATTACGTTTATAAATCAAGTTTATAATAATCTTGTAAATCAAACTGTGTATTTATCGTGTGAAATAAGACCTCAGAAGAGGCACGCGTGATAAACCGGTATCCATTAGCAGGAAGATCATTTACTTATCATTAAATCAATGTCACCGCGAAGAACTGAATATCCTCAATGTTTAAGAGGAAATTGAATACTAAACTGTAGAGATACTGTGCAGGAAAATAGCACATTTTTTTTAATACATGCTTTTTTAAAGTCGGAAGTCATTAAATAGCTATTCCTGCTCTGAGCACAGCGATAAAGACTGTCAGACTTTTACAGACTAAAACTCTATTTTGTGGAACATTGCTGTCTTCAGTTGCCATTTGCATTACAGGGTCACGATAAACCTTTCGAACAATCTCACATCCTGTGCTAAGATATCTAGGGTGTCCAAAATTTTAAGAAAACATGGGACAGGACTAATGACACGAAGTTTTTTTTCTAGTAAGTACTATAATGAATAAGTGGAATAAAAGAGACGAAATAAAAAAATCCTGTTTTCCATTACATGTACATAACATTACAAAACTAATTGAATAAGTAACTACTTAGGAAGAAGCTCCTAAATACTTAGCTTATTTAAGTATCTCATACCGTCGGGAGAAAAGTTAAAAAAGATTATGTTTAAAAGCTTTGTCTGATATTCAATTATGGACAGATTTTAGGGCCCAGTCGTTCGGATCGGAGTTAATTCAACGCAACGTTTATTATGGCTGTGCCGTGTGTAACATTATAAAACCGCGTCAATTATAACTCATCGACATGAAATTGAACATAAAAACTGATCAACATCGCGCGGGCGAGCGTTGTGTTGTTCGCTTCTCGCTCGGCTTCTCAATCTCGCAATCTCGCCGGAGCTCGCAAGTTCTCGTCGTTTCCCGCGCCTGCCCGTCAGTAGCGAACACCGCGCGCGACGTATTATTTTAGTGATTTCAGAGCGAGTTGGACCAATCAGCCACAAATGAGATTAGGTAGGCGTGTGTGTAACCTACACGTATCTTTATACGTCATGCTGCAGTTCTGCATAGCGTATTAGTGGCATTCGTTCCACATTTAACGCCGTTCACCAACTTAAAATTTTAAGTAGTTGACACAGCTCAAACAAAGAGTGTAAACTCGAGAGCTACGAGTGTACGTTAGTTAAATAATCAACATTGATTGATACGGCTTCGATGCTTGTTACATTACGTTTATCATTTCTTTGTCTTATTTAAGTAATCTAAAGATTTCGTAACCTGTTTCTTACGTTCTTGCTTCTTAAAATGTCGCAATGATGCGACATTCTAGCGTTATCAGTGTAAATGTGGACTTTGATGACGAATTTCTGTCAAAATAATAAACCTTCGCCGCTGCAGTTTTCCTTAAAATCATTTTCCGTTCCACGTTCACAAACAAACAATGTTTAAAAAGGAAGATTTATAATTGCCTAATAAGTAGACGGAACACGTTTCATTGAGCGGCAACGTTGCGTTTGTTGATAATCACCGCTCGGTGACGACACTGGCACACTGCGCACCGCCGCAGCGAAGCAGGCAGTATGTCAACTGACAAAGGAAGAATTAAATCAAGTGCCAATATGGAAGGTACAATTTCTACGCGGACCTCAGAGAGTGTGCTATATTTGAGGGACAAAGCCGACTTGAGTCTCTACTTAACTTTCCGCTAAAACGAGCTCCATACAAAGCCAGGCTACATAATTAAATCGCGTTTTGTACGGTTCAATCGAATTCTTCGCACAATCAAGTTACATTGCTGGTCCGACCGCTCGACAATATAGCATCTAAGTATAATCTTTCAATGTACGCGTATCAAGTTTTTTTAGTCGCCAAGCGACCTTGTTCGGTCTGCGAGTAATAACAAAAACTTTGTTTTGCTTTGTAAATTGTTTGAATGTTACTGAAGTAGTTCGATAATTTTTTTTAATAAAGATGGTTAGTTCTTATAGTTAATGAAGTACGAGCAGTTTGCGTCGTTTAACAAGCGAGGCACGTTAATCCATTGTTATTGCTTGATTGCAAGCATTTTGTTTCGTGAAGAGCCGTATTATTGGATCGTCATACTGTAATTTCGTTATTGTCATTAAAAATTCCGGAAGCGAGCAGAAAACGAATCGTCTCCGCTAAACGAACCAAAATCTCATCAATATTCATATATGCTGTATCAATTAATGGATCGTGGAATGTGCTTGGATTCCTCATTGCATCGATGTAAAGTACTGATGATGCAGAATATGTGTATTATTATGATTTTACCGTGCTCGCCGCGAGTCCTCCGTGGTTACGCTATTGTTTCTTCTCATAATGAATTCTTATTGATATTATGATGGCTGATGGGAATAATTTGCCGGTTTTGTGCTAGTATTTTACGAGATAAAAATCCAGTAAATTGTATTAGAAACCGTATTTGCGAAGGTCAAAATTGCCAGGTGTTTCGATAACGCTCACGGCTCATCTACAGAACTAGTTAGAATTCGGATCCACTATGGCATCTACTCTTTCAATATTCGATTTCAAGGCGTAATATTCTGATAAAAGGACTCGTGAATTTTGAATTCGGAATCGATCGTTGCTAGTGTTGTTAAAGCGAGCGATTTTGACATGTAGGAAGCGCGCTGCGACCTTAGTGACGTCACTTGGACGGAGGCCGCGCCGCTCTCTCCGTCAGCCGCGTCAGGCCGCCAGGCCGGCAGGCGCGGCGGGCGGCCCTACCGCGTGTTGCCGACTGCCGAACTATATTGCTCATTATTTATTTATTGAATTTGCCTTTGCCGTCGCTCCACTTTTTGGTTATTGTAGCTTTGAATGATGATAAAGTGGTGCAAGGGGACTAATTTATCACGCCTTTATTGCGTTACTTGACTCTGTTAATTATCTAAGGTTGCAAAGATCATTTTGAAATCGTATATGCCTGCTTGTATGTCTTTTGAAAGTCGATTGAAATAGCAGAAAGTAAAGATAATGAAATAACAGCTCAGACATAAATTTGTGGTAGGTACTTATGGTAATTAAACTGTAAGGTTTAAAATATTAACCATTGATTTAATAGTGTTACATATTTGTAATTAAGAATGTCATGCACGTTTTAATTTTTTCGAAGGTTGCCTGGCGACCTTAGTAATGTCCTTGAATATGAAAAAAAAACCTTATTTATCACTGGGCATGTGCAAAAAAGATGTAGGACACACCAATATCACAGGTGCGTGTCCGGATAAGTTAGTGGAAATTCGGTAACACATTATTGTGGTATAATACTGTTATGTTTATTTGTTATTAATCGCTTGATTGCGGTTATCAATAGGTTTATTGTTGAGTATGGCCGACATCTTCATTCTCGTACCTAAAGTCTAAACGTACCTACGTTTGGAATAACATTATTTATTCGCGATAAGAACTCAATACATGCATGTTCACAGTTCTGATTATTCCAACTTATGTTTTAGATTTAAATGCTTAGTGACACAATTTAAAGGTTTTTTCCATTTGACCTTCTTAGTTCGTAACGGTATTAAGGTTTTTATCATGTTTTAGTTATTTGATGCCTAGATAAATTTTATATTTTTACTAGCTAACCCGACAGACGTTATCCTGTGAACGAGCTGTCAAATGAGCTAAGTTTTAATAATGTCGTAGTTTATTTTTTTTATATTTGCGCAATCTTTCTTATTTTTTTTTCTTTTATATGAAAGTCTTCATGACAATAAAAAACAAAAAAAAGAATTAAATGAAATAATGGACAAGTAGTACAATAATGGCAAAGGCCAAGGATTTATTTTTAAATAGATATAAATTGATAAACACATTTAACCAAAATACCCATTTTTTCGTTGTATTAAAAATAAGACAATGTACTTACATAAAATATTGGTATTTAGTTGCTAGAATTCAGCCACTAAGTATTTATTGATTGGAGTAAATTCGACTCAAAAATATACGGTATTAATAAATTTTAGGGCTTGAATTAAGACCTTTGCCCAGGAGTGGGATAGAACAGGCTAACAAAAAAAAAATTAAGAATAATATATGATAATATAAATATAACGGTTTATTTCTCTCAAAAAGGTACAGACATTATAACATATTATTTCAAATCAAATTTGTAACCTTTGTGAGAGCTGGAGTCTTTAGTAGATTCGGGACCTGTATGACAGGTCTCCAGGCTCTCACCCTTTTGAAATAATACTATTAAGTACTAATTTGAACACATCAAAGCCTTCACGTACAGAGAGGAATATTTAAAAACTAAAAAACACATCTGAGGCTAAAATAAAACGATCAACATTCATTACACTCATAAATGCCACTCGTATATTTTTAGTTTTATCCTAAATAGTCTGAATACATTGTCACCCTAAAAATGTGCATATTTGACGAATCAATGACGTTTGTACGGTTTGACATATAAGTGGTCCATTATCAAATACGTTCGTGACGAAATAAACGTATTGAAGAGAAAAGTGGTGACAAAAACGTGAACAAATTTGATATGGATTGAAAGCGGTGACCGTTTCAGTTACCAAATACGCAATTTACTTTTTCTATAGAACTCTCTCTCGTATGAAAATTGCATCGAATGATGTAGAAGGTTTTACTTTACATTTTTTTTTCAGTAACAGGAAAATATTTCATCACAAATAATAATAATATAAAAGAAATTTTAATTAAAAATAGAACAATGCCACACTTTTTCTGTGAACACAATATTGTGACGTAACATTTTAACTGAATTTGAGGCAAGAAACAACTAGCAACGGGAACATAGAACAAAAATGTCTTTTACTTTTTCTTTCAAGGATGGGAAAAATCATCCAATGACAAATCTTGCCCTTGAACGGAGCAGGAAATATCAGACTTTTACTGACTAAACGACCCACCCCGTTCCTTCTTTTTTTTATGGTAGTTAGAAATCATCAAAAAAAAACCCGTTCCTTTTTGCATTAGTTCCAGGGCTCTTGTGTTTCGTTTTCGCAACAACCCGTGGCCCCGGGAGGATTCGACCTTACTGGGAGAAATTGAGATAAGAGTCAAATTACGAAAAATAATAATAATCTACACTAATATAATAAAGAGGTAAAGTTTGTTTTTTTGTTTGTAGGAGGTAATCTCTGGAACTACTACTCCGATTGGAAAAAATTTAGCAACAATAGAAAGCTGCTTTACTCCTGAGTGACATAGGGTATATTTTATGTACGGGCGAAGCCGCTGGCAAAAGCTAGTAAATAATAATTATTAAATTATTTTTATTTATTTAACGGGAATAATGAACAAAAATGTCTCTTAGATATAACGCCATAAGTGAAAGAAGGGAACAAAAATTTAATTGGCTGCAATGCAACTCATATTACGGTAGGTACTGAGGCAGACAGTGTGCGTTATCGCCCATAATACAGGGCGGCCTTGCCTGCGTTTATCAGTAAAGTCAACTACAGAATGCAACTGTTATAAACAAATGTAATGGTTTCAACGTCGTTCGGAATATGAATGAGATCGAGTTCGAATTTCTTTTGAAAATAGTTTTTTTTTTTTTGTAATTTTGGTATTTTGTTCTAATTTTGAATTTGACAAAATTTGAAATGTAAGTGTATAGTTCGTTTTTTAATTCTAGACTACGATTTGACAACTCAGAATGTCACACTCTAGAAATATGTTCCCAATTTTCTGGAGTTTGACATTTTTTTTTTTAAAAAACGAACTATAATATTTGAAGTAATGATTTTGAATTTAAATAAGGACTCAAACACGTTCCGACGAAGTAACGTACAACGGCACGGCAACGTGAAAGCGACGTGGAAATCGACGTAGAGCAACGTAAATAATCACGTCACGATAACGCAAGGTGCCACGTTGAACTGAAAGATATGGGTGGATTCAGTATTTTCTTTGTATCTGTTTCTTCTTTATACACCTTCTTTATATCAGCAGGAGGATAATACGTCTAGTGTGGTCATTTCTAGAAATTAACTGTGGTAATTCTATAAATACGTTGCGTTCAGTCCATGTCACCGTCACGTTGCCGTGACGTGGCACGATGCGTCGTTGTAGCGTGTTTATGTATTTGGGCCGTAAGGTAGTTCACTCACCTACAACTATGTATTAAGTACATGTAGATACCTAAAAATTGCAAATACTTTATTAGTGGCTAAACAATAAAGTAGATACTTGTTATATTTAGATATTAAAATTAATTCCAGAGTTTACGTTACCAAGAAGTATTTTCTGGAACCTGAATAGGTTTGCAGACAACAAATATAATTTCACTATTCGGATTTCTGCATATAGTTATTGCCAGCAGCTTTACCTGCATGAAAGTAGAAAGTCATCCCAAGGAGACTTACTACCGAAATAAAAAGGTATCCTATGTGCTTATTATATTAGTACATGGTTTATCTGTAAGCTAAATTTCATTCAAATATGCTCAGCTGTATGAGCGTGAACCAGTAACAAATATAAACACCGTACGGAATTCCAAAAAAGAGTGTAGTAGGTTCAGATGGGTTGCGAGAAAGTCCAAGAAATATTTATTTAAAATCTTACTTCTTACTAATATTATAAATGTTTGGATGTTTGTTACTCGATCACGCGAAAACGGCTGGACGGATCTGGATGAAATTTGGCACAGGCATAGGATACACTCTGGAATAGGACATAGGCTACTTTTTATCCCGGAAACCCCAACCCCAATACCACGCGGGCGAAGCCGCGGGCAAAAGCTAGTATTAAATAAATAAAACACTGTTCATTTTTCAGCAATACTGTTCAATATTCTTTTCAGATCAAAAAAATACTTTATTCCTTGTAAAAAAAAGGAACCCTATTTGTGTCATTATCGCTTCCCTACCAATTTTTTAATAAATAAAAAAAATTTCTTTCCGAAAACTTTATGCATCCTATGAAGTAAAAATTAAATAAAAGCTTCAACGAGTTCTTCCTAGTATTTGTTGTTATTATACGGTTCGGTGATACGATAGCTTATCGTGATGCCATGGGTTTCACGTGAATCTGATAAGCCGTTTTTGTGTTAACCCCTACCATGTGAACAAACAAATAAATTCCGCCCCTTTTGTTATTTGAATACGTTAATTGGTTAATATTTAACTGCCTTGGTCAAGTTTAGGAATAATTAACCTTTTTGTCGAAAGTTCACAAAAGATTTTTATAAAGTGTACAGATAATAAATTTATGAAAAAAAAATGTCGTTTTACCAAAACACCACATTTTAATCAAAAGTTTACAAAAACTACATAATACTGTGTGCCTTAACCTTTTGTATGCCGTAATTAAAGACACAATTAAAAAGCGATTGTGTCTCTGTAACAGATTCTGCATATTTATTGTAAGCCTTAAAATTACAAAAATTGCATATTTGCCTTAAATTTACATAAATTGCATATTTGCCTTAAATTTACATTCATTGCATATATTTGCCTTAAATTTACATAAATTACATATTTGCCTTAAATTTACATAAATTACATATTTGACTTAAATTTACAGAAATTGCATATTTGCCTTAAATTTACATAAATTACATATTTGACTTAAATTTACAGAAATTGCATATTTGCCTCAAATTTACAAAAAATCCATATGTCTGTACTGTTGACAGAAAATACACATTTATGGTCATATTTGTTAAAACTACGTTAGTATTTACTAATTATTATTTTTTTTGTACTGGAATTGTAACGTGCGCTACGTTACAATTCCAGTACAAAAAAATAACTTATGAAAGTAAAATTCTATCTCCAAAATAAAATGCTTTGTTCAAAAGTAGTTGTAAAGAGGTTAATGGAGACACATCTATATATAAAGTCTGTTCATGATGTGTATCACGTATGCACGTGATCGCTAGTCGGCACTGCTCGGCACATAAATATCGCAATAACATGCGAGTAGCGAGTACTCGCCGCAGTCCAGTATCGGTTACATACCCTTCTAGCAATGTTGATGTTACGCTTTTTGTCCTTATTGGGACTGAAATGTGCACGCTTAGTATTAAAATAAAAATTAGTATCGTTCTGATCATTGTTATTCATTTTTACTTTGTTGACTTTATTCTTAACAGGGTTTTTATTATTTTGGAATATCTTTCTTTGAGTTAGTATTATAATTATTATCTTTCATTTTATCAGTGAAACCCTAATCTACATAATACTGCCATTTTTGAAAAATATGACTCGTTTGAGGATTTAGACCCTCATAAATAGTGAAAAGATAATTTTAAACACCTTGTTGACATTTCATGTAACCCAAGGGCTAGTTTTTCCCTTTGACAAGGAATAAGTATTGCCATATAGCATGGCAATGCTGCCGGTCTTCTGAACACATTACCATTTGATAGAAATGTGAAGGAGAGTTTTTCTTTTTTTATTAGCCTTTTGATTTCAATGATCAGATCAATCATATTTCACAGAAATATGGAATAAAAATCCCACTTACCCACTATCTAATCATTCGTATTGTAGTTGTTGAAGCAACTGTTGGAGTATAACAACAATAAATCCATCCTACATCAACACTAACGTCTTTCTCTTTCTAATCAATAAATATTGTATTTAATTGGTCTGAGCCCCGTCACCACTTGACTGAAATCCCTAATATGTTTACAGTTACTGTATTCCACTAGCCTTGATCAGGAGCACACGTCTCAAGTAATATCACTGAAACATACCTTCCATTATATAAGGAAAAGGATAATAAATAGTTATTATTAAAATTCTTAACCCGGTGTTTTCTTTTGGCGACCCAACAACTCTAACAGCAACCATTTATATCGTGAATGAACTAAATCATGCTTAATACTTTAATAGCTCAACATCGATGTGTATGAGGTATGGTACCGTAAGCAATAGCTATAATTTATACAATGATATCATCTCTGAATCGGGCTCTTCAATGAACTATGAAACTTTTAGCTCAAGCTGGCCTATTGACTTTGAGAATAGAAAGCTCAAAATAATAATTTAGCAAAAAAGCAAAATTGTTATCTACAATTTTGTTTATTTTGACCATTCGAATATTCACAGTAAACGGAATTTGAATGATGACATCACTCGCTAATAGATTAGATTTCTCTCGTCTGCCAGCATTTGAAATTAAACAATTTGCATTTATCAGTGTTGTGTAGACAATTATTCGTCCATTGTCTAATATCCTCCACATTGTATTAAAATTATTTAACATGTTAGCCACTTGACGCAATTTAGAACATATTTCATGTCTCAATATCAACAATTAAAATTGTTAATGACACATTTCAAAAAGTTGCAACCTTGAATGCAGCGGTACTTACAAAAAGCAATCACAAAAACGAGGCAACAGATTCGTGTGTAGCACATTCGTTGCTGGTCGAATTACTTGGCAATTTAGTGGAGGAAACGGCAAACGAGTATTGAATATTGTTTTAGTTAAAGTGTCGTGTTACGAAGGCTGGGTGCGTACTGCGTAAGTACGGTACGTTATGTTTTGTCACAACACGTTTTCTTCTACAGTATTTTAAGTTCGTGCAACCTTGACATACGCCCTGCGATTTACAATGGAAATGGATTCTGGGTAAAACACAATGACACTAAAATGGGGGTAATTATATCCATTAAAAATTCCCTGCTTGAAACACAGATTGGTTTTTTTTCTAGTTTTGCTAGTGACACTAAATGATATTGAAGAAATCGTTGATTGCAAGAGGTAATCTAAAAGTACATGCATAAAAACTTCCAAATCTTATAGGTCGAGAGTTCAGAAGTCTTCAACTAAGTAACTGAATCAATACGAACATACGACTACACACGGATATACGACTGAGTAATTCCTGATTATCCTGAATCTGGCATTACAGCTGTTGATCTATTGTCCTGTACAAACGATTCCGTCGTAATACAATATTAATTAAAGTTAATTATAGTATCGTCGCCGAGTTTCGATAGATAAAGATAGAAACGACAAACAGGAGAAAACGTGGGTGTGAATGTCATTCGTAACTCTATTAGATAGACACCACTACAGCTGTGCCCGAGTCTTGTAGCCGATATTGGTTCAAACAGTCGCAGTTATATCTCTAGCTACATATAACAGAGTGTAGTTTTCAGAAATGGGTATATGATATATCATTTTGAATTCAAGAGGATTTATTTATTTTAGATTTCTGACAACGGATAGTGTACACAAAAAGAACAAAAAAAGAAAGAGAAAGAAATATAGTATATTTGTCTATGACAACGAGTGCTTTCAGTTACAGTAAACGTATTACTAGTTAAACCAAGTAAAAATAAAAAAGCATATACAAAATAAAGAAGAAAAAAATTACGTAAAAACATAAAATTATGATAAGTACTTAATAAAAGAAATCAGAGTGAAAATTAAAAAAAAAACGATTCCGAAAAAAGAAAATAGGATTATAGACTGTTCCTTTTTTAAATTTTAGAGCGAAGAAGAGATACAAGTCACTAAAAAGGGCAGTGTTCCAAAATCCAATCTTAATATAAAACATGCGTGGCAGTGCGTGAACCTGAACTACTGTGTTTTGTTTACATGGCTGTTCACGCCGGGGAAATGACCACGATAAACGACCTACAAAATGCTTACTTAAAAGTGGGTCGACCTCTAGCGACAATCGGCGTCGCCGTTCATCGTTAAATGAATTTTTTACTCGCGCAATAAGTAATCTACAATGTTCGAGAGTTTTATTGTGAGATCGGTATAGAACCGCCTGCCTACGCCTTAATGTGCTCGAGATATAAATACTCTTATTACCATGTATTAAAGCCCATTTTGTAAAAGTACTCCTCTGAAGTTCTGACGAAAATGTGAAATGTCAAACGCGTAATGATGACGTCACATACCTAGTAGTGCCGTAACAAGCTGTTAGCGACCTTGTAGTCTATCAAGTTGCTTTCGGTTGTGGCTTTCAGTTCTTTGAAAGCTTAGAGCGGTTCAATTAGCTCCCTATTATGTGAATGATTTGCTTTGCCACCTCCTACGCTGTTCACACTGTTCCAACGTCGCAAATCGTTTTAGTTTTAGTAAAAAACAAATGCTCATTCACTTTCTTTTCGTTATTGGCGGTCATTATCTTGTTGACATTTGGTACCGACGCAAGACGTAAAGTAGGCGAGGATTGTGCCGATTTTACGCGGAATTAAGCGGCCTGCGAGAATGTTGCGGTATTTTGACGGGCAACGGGTAATGCTCGGCGGGCAGAGTCGGACGGCGATCATGGCGCACTCCACGCCGCGGGGGAGGGGGGACTAGTGCAGTAACCAAAGAACCGGACGCGCTCGGACAGGTCCGGATTTCGGTCGTTTACTTACAGTAGATTATGCTCACAAGTTAGCTGTATTTAAACACTTTTACTTACATCGCACTCAGCACTGTTGACGAACAAAGGTAAACGTTACTGACGCGAGAAAAAATTCGAACAAAGTAAATCAATATGTAGATGTAAAACATAATGTTTGACGCATTCCACATGAGTGCACTTACGTCAAAAATCGTTTCATAACAATACGTAAAATAATGCACAATAACATAAAAGAACGCAAGTGCCATAATGTTTCGAGACGGCGACATAATCCTAACAGCAGAGAGTGAGGGCAAAACATCGCGGGGGTAAAATTTCACACGAAATTTTTGGTAAACCTACAGGGTGGGGCGGATCCACCCCGCGACCTCGGCCCACCAAATGAATAACAAAATCAAAAGCAAATAGGTGTTCTTTTCTAACGTATCTTAGGCGATTTACTTTCTGTTTTCCGTTGTTGAAGTTTGCTGTCAATTTGTAAAGATGTTTTTTGCAATCACCAGTTTCATTCGATTAAAAGTTTATGAATTAATTAAATGACGAAATAGGAGCTTATTGAAGCTTATCCAATACATTCGAGTCTCCCCAAGCGTCGCACTTACCTTTGTAAATAAAGTTAGATTAGATATTACTTGTAAATACAGCTTCTATTTACATTTTAATGAGCCTGAGTTGCCTGAGTTTCTCTTATGCGCTCATGTTACCAACATTATTTATGTTTTATTGTTTAAAAAATATTACGAGATAGAACAGTGCATTAACACAGAAACACACGTTCTAGAGAATGTCTGGGTTCGTTCTTACTACCAACATAATGTATGCTACCAACATAATATAAAAAAAACTTGATTCGTCGCTCTGATGGCTAGATAGCGCTTTGCGCTGAATATTTTAAGCTCTTTCAGGGCTAAAAATGGCTACAGTTACAGTATTTATTGTGCAGACATTACTTTCAGTGGTGTGTAGGGAAGGATATAAATCCAGGCTGTCGTTAGTTCGAGCTATTTGTTGGCTAATTAATTAAATCTATATTACTTTGAGTGCCCGTTTTAGTATGATATCGATGCCTTTGGGTTCAATTGGCGTATAGACCGTTTTGCCCAAAAGGGGGATACGAAGATTTTATACATTTATAAGAAAGTTACTTTATACGTTCAGAAACAAAACATGTTACAAATTTTAATTTAAAAAAGGAATTTATTTTTGTTCTTCTGAAAAATAGGGTTTTTGGTTTATAATACGCCAAGTAAACCCAAAGGTATGATGTTGGTATCTTTATGTGAAATAACTAGACACAAACAAATGAAAAGAAATTCCGAAATCTTCGTCCATTATCAATCTCAATCCATAAACAAAATGATTCTGTTAAACGCCCCTATTCTGTAATTTCAACGCATTCGATTTCGGTAAGGGGTGAAAGATGTAATTAATCGAGCAACTTCTGTCACTAGATGGCGCCGTACCCCCTAGAAGGCAAACTTCCAAGTTACGCAGGGGCCAGTAAAATGTGCCCCTAATTTTGGCGCGAAATTACTTCCCCGTCCCGCAATAAAACTCTTTATATATAGCTTATTATGTTCCATATTGCCGTGCACCGCTTGCGAGATACGAATAATGCAGAGGGTAGATTTTTCAAATAAATAATTGTAAGGGATTGTGGTTGTTAACCATCTACAATCGAATTATGGTGTATTGTGTGTGTATTGATTTTACGCGGCACTGAATTTTGACTGTTTGGTCAAAGTTAGAACCCAAATTAGGTGCGGTAAACATACACATGCGAATTCGATACGTGATTTGTGTCATTGTGTCACAAATATTGCTCTATAGGACGATTCGAAATTTAAATGAAATTTTTTGAGATAATATCTATCTACCCACGTAACATTTTTTAATTTTAAAGAAGTGGGTAGTACAACATTTACCTTTTTTCTTGTGTAAAAGAACAATGCGCACATTTAAGCCTGTTCTAATTACATTTTAAGTTAATTATGAAGATATATTCAGTATAAACGCGTAAGTTTATCGACTTACTTAATAATTACTACGGCGCGTGTTGCATGAATATTAAACGAATAGGGCCCTTACGACGCGGATAAGTTTCTGAACTTATACAAAGATAAGAAAGGATATCTTTATTTACGTTCTCATCATTTTCACATCATGTGGGCTTCACCAAAATCCAGTTTTTTTTTTTTAAATAAATTGATTAACCTATTTGGTGTAACCGCTAGGCACATTATGCTATTGTTTTAAAGTTTTTGTTTGTTCCTACATTGTCTCATTTCTATATATTTTCTTTCGTCTTCAAATTTTTCATAATAATCGTATAGTACCGCTGCAGCGCTGCCTTTAAACACAAAAGGCGTTACTCCGTTTAATTCACCCAGAACTAAAAAAAGGTTGTATTAATCTGCCATTTATTTAACTTCCAAACAAAACATATGCCTAATTAATAACGCAAGTAACTTTATTTCTACATCGTTTGATAGAAAAGTACAAACTTACACCCACGCACAGATTCCAAGGCCGTCTGGCGAATCAAGACCTTGACTGAATATCTAGGTACTTACGCTCACCCATTTGAACCCTAAATAATAGGATTCAACCCTCATAAATTAAATAACCTATGGGATAGCTGTGATACAAACGTTGTGCTAGATGAAAATACTTGTCGTTTTGATTAATCACTCCGGCCCATTTCTTTGTGCCCCTCCTACGTATAAATACTAGCTCGGGAACCGGCTTTGCTCACGAGAATGTTGTGTTCGGATTAAAAAAAGAGACTGTAGTGTCCTGTTGACACAACATAATAATTATAACTTATTTGATTTCTGTAGTTTGAATCTGGTTAAGTATGTAGAATTGAGTATTTACGGTTAAAAATGTCATAAACCTTACTTCAATGTAAAACTTTAGGCTGGTTATCAGGCTGTTTTAGAGTTAAACAAGCACAGGTACAGCTTTACATGCTGAAATTAGAAATCCTGGAAACATGTTGCTTAAAGAGGTTGATGAAATTTTAAATGGCAACCAATCTCCTCGATCAAGCTCCTTCTGTATTTTTTATGATGTACAAGAGATATTTATAGACTATCTTTATGTATTTAGCTATCAAACTTATAAATGCAGCAACATTTTTAAATATTCCGTCTATTCTATTTCTTTTTCAGACGAAAATGATCTCCATTCCGTTAAATTTGTTAGTAAATAATAAACAAAATCAATGCCGTAATCAGAAAACTTTTAAGAACCTAATCAAGACTGCAATCTTAAAAATACTGACATATGTACACTTAGAACGAAAGCAACAAGAAACTAAAATCTATGTAGGTTGGTTTCCATCTCCTCTTTCATGAAAGGAATTTTTTTCATCTACTAATTTAACCGAGGGGACGCCTGAAGAACCGCAAATGGAACTCACTTGACGCCACCAGGAACAGAAAATAATTTTATAACCGTATAATTACTAATTAAGTAGTTAACATTAACACTATATTTATATTTAATTTGTGATATTATTCCGTGTCCTTGCGAGATAGCCGAGTTAAATGTCACAGAGATATGTTGAAAACGTTTTTGCGGATCTGTATCGTATCATAAAATTGTCGATAATTTTATGTGTCGATAGTAATATCGCTGGTTTCGACTGTTGGATGAGAAAATACGATTGGACGGTCATATATAAGTTTTTGTGGCTCGTTATCTAGTGTTACGATAAGATAAGGGCCAGTCAACGCTCTCCGTGCAGTTTAAACAAGTCATAATATATTGATAACGATCCGATTGTCTCTGCTAAGTCGATTAGTCGTGTCATATTGTAATTAGTTTCTTTTAAGTAAAGAAGCAATGTAAACAAAGAAATTAACTTTATTGTACACCTAAATAGTAATAATTTTACAGAAACTTAAATCTAGGTTTACAATGGAGGTATTATCGTTGACAGCAATAACTACCTGACAACCTTAGGGTAGACATATAGACTTTAAGAACTTTAACTAAAAAGGTTTTACAGTACGGCCGTCGGATCTTGGCGAGTTTACCACTTAAAAACTTGTAAAAAAATAAATGGTTTAAACAAAAAATGCAATTTACAGTTTTTATTGTTGTTAAAAACTTGGGATTTTTTTAAACCGTTATTTTTGTACAAGTTTTCAAGCGGTATAATTCGCATAGCCTAAATTCAGAATCGCCAAGAGCCGACAGCCGTACTGTACCGCTGTATATTGCTATGAAATAAAGAGTGAATTAACTAAGTTTGTTTCAAGGTTGAACCACAACACGACTCGCTAGACGGATGGGTTGACAATAGCAGTCTTCCAATAATTTCGTATCAGGTACAGAAATTAAACAATGAGTATAAAAGTGCACCCTTTTTTGTAATCTATTCGTTGCTGTGTCCGGTTTTTTTTCTTAAATACCACATTAAAATCTTTACAGAAAAAGTTCTATACAATATGCGGCTTTATGAATATCTTAAAGACAATGGACTGAAGGCTGAGGTAACTTTATCAGAGCCGCTATCCTGAACGGCACGTGTTCAAGTAACCTAACGGGACTACAGACAAACAATCTTATATTATGATTCAAAAGTAAGCTTATAAACGCAATTCAACTTACAACTGTAATAGATTTCTAAATAATACAAAATTTAAACTCAAATCTCTTCATTACAAAGTTAAAGACTAATCTAAAAAGAAACCATAACTGATTTCTTAGAAAAATTACTGTGTCAAAGGAATCGTGGCTAACTTGATTGTGTAAATGGCTTTATCATTGCTATTGTTATAAACATGGACAGTTTGATATTTTTACTCGTTTCGCCAATAAATGGCCTTCTAAATACTTTTTGGAAAAAGTGGCCAGTATTCTGTTCATTGGGGACGTTCTCAGTTTAAAAAATGCCGCAAGAATAGCTGCAAAATTCCGTGGAGCAAAATTCACGTTCGCGTTGTGCAGTCAGTCATTAAACTTGGTTCACAGTTGGTACTCAGTAGATATGTTCGCATAACGGTCCCGGCATGCGGCCCGCGGTCGCCTCCACCGCAGCGCTGCAGCGCCACAAAACACTACCAAGTTTTCGATCAACAATACCGCCTAGTTTAAAATACATTTATGAATGAAAAAGCGCTGACTTCGCTTACATTCACACGTCACTCCACGTTACCCATCTGTCAGAGAGATGCGTGAAAACATTTTGGTCTTAAATTAAATGGCTTCAATGTGGGAGTCGGGACGTGATACGGCTTTTACTCGTCTTGCACGCGACGACTTGCAAACTTTGAGAAATTTTGTATTCCGTTAAATTTTTTGACTATACAACTGACGTAATGCTAAGCTCTTGTTTTAAAATACTATGAAGTATGAACATTAACACGTGACACAGAAAATATGTTACACGTAAAAACAATTTAAAAAATTAAGGACACTGGAAAATAATTTTCATAAAATACGATACCCTCACCACTGAATACCATTCGACCTGTTTCGTATTACAGCAATCGTTTAGTCGATTGCATCTGATCACGCTATGATCAATCGTAGGCAAAGAATGAATCGGGTCACCCCTAGTGAGTAGTGGGTACGGGCACTTTGTACTCAAGAGTTATGAATACTATGTCTAAACAATGACTGTAGCAATAATGAGGCAGTCGACATGCGTTATGCAGTATCAAGTTGATTGACCACGCTGTCAATGACATTACGTGCTTAGGGCTTGTACCGTGTCACTTAGTGTTCCTGTAATCGGAACAGATTGTCACTGATTGTATTTGTAACAGAGTATTGGGAGTATAATACCAGTACCGTAGTTCTGTTCCAGTCAGCTTGTCGTCGATTGAGACTTATCGTTCATTTGTTTTATCTGATATGGTATCTATAGGTGCTAATATGTTGAATTGTTTTGTATTTTATTTCGATGTTGTATTGTTAAGTGTAAAAATTGTACTTATTTGTTGTTCTGTCTCACGATTTAGTATAAATAAGACAAAAGATTTTAATTGATTTTTTATAGAAAGTTTAAATACTGTATCGTTTAGAACATAGGTACAAAGGTTGTATTTAGTATGGAAATGAATTCAGGAAGATTTTCACTATAGTCGATTTCGTGTAAGTATAACCCCTAAATCCTATTTATTATTGACGCCCTCAATGTGACCAAAACAGTTACACTTGAATTTGTTATTTTGTACGAAACTAAAAGAGCCTTTTCTCTTTGTGTTTCACAAATTACGATACACAAGTGTTTTGTTGATCCGATTGATCGCTTCGACCTTTTTGATATGAGGAAAACCGAAGCAAAGACCGAGTTCCTTTGAACTATCAAGTTTTTTACCGTCTAAAGTAAGTTCTTGAAATATCCAACTTATTTAAGTAAGCACTTAGCAGTTTTTATTGAGTCCATCTTTCACTTGGAAAATTACATGGTTTTGTTGAAATAATATGGGTTTTACAAACACAGTAATTATTGAGAAGTTACTAAGAACGAATCAATCGAAAAAGCAAAAGAAAAATAGTTAAAATATATTATCTTATCGATGATCTGTGAGTTCGACCGTCGATATATCGAAGTGTAATACATTCAATAGTACAATTTGTAATTCGTATAAAAAGACGGTGAAGTAAGAAAACAATGGAGTTACAGTGTAGGCAGCGATGATATTACCCACGGTTGAGTGCGCCGCGCGCATAGAGAAAGCGTTTGGCTAGATGTTACTTGGAGTAGGTACCTCTGACTGACGCGAAGGGCTCACCTCTAGTACAACAACCAGCTATGATTTTTCAAAAATCGAACAATGTTTTTTAAAAAAAGAATACTCATGTTACTTATAAATAAAAATAATATGTTACAAATGGAGACCTAATTTACCATATACCTACTAACATTTTGTTACCAAAGCTTACACAAATCTCACAACAAAGCGAGGTTCATGGTAAATCCCTTTGGCAATCCGCCATCTTTTTCGCATAACGCGGCAATATCGTTTAAATTAACATGATCATTGGTGTTTTAAAAGTACTATCGTGAAACTCATTTATACAGAAACTACTTCGTTTATATTTAAAATCAACCTATATTTTAACTTGGCATTGTTTATTTCAACTTCGTTTAAGTGAAGATGTGCGAAAAACTGAAAATTTTATTCACAGATTAATTTTCTTTAATGTTCTCTTAATTTTGGTATGTTTAACGTTATTTAGATCACATAAACGTTGATGTTTAATTTTGGTACATTATAAACGAACTTAAAGCGTTCCAAATTTAAAAATAAGAGCTCAACTTACGACGTTTTGTAACCGCAACGTCTGTAACTGTTCCCTAATTGAAAAAGCTATACAAATGTCCCACTTCGGTCACCGCATCGATTTTAAAAATAGAAGCTTGGTGCGTTTTCGATATACGCCCGTGCTGCGATAAACTATACAAATACCGCTACGTCTCTATTACAAAGGAATAGAGTACATTATCGTGCGTGTTTTAATTCATATGTTATTACATTATTTCGTCAGCGCTGTTCGGCTGAATGGAATTCGTACGATATGCTCTCCTACGTTGAAACTCGAGTTCAAACAAATAGAATGCTCGATTTACGCGATGAATATTGTGAATCGGATCCAACATTTTTTGTGAATCGATTTTGGTGTCTCGTTTTACATTGTATCCTAATTAATTAGCCTTCAAATGTTTATTCTTGAAACGATTTATAAATAATGATAATTATATGCGAACCGTTTTGTTTTATTAGATGGTTTAGTTGAATGTTTAATATAATGGTGAGTACTTATTATTACTTATTATTTTTGTTTAAAAATGGAAATGCAACGGATGATAAATATAAAAGTTTATATTTAGCAAAGATGAGTAGGTACATAAATAGTATAAGATATACAAACTCGTTTAGTCGGGTGTTTGATGGCGTGGCATAGCGCAAGGTTGACTTAAAAATTAATAAGCTTGCTTGCCAACCGTTCCTACCTAATAACTATCCAGTAGGTACATGTATTGATTACTTTCCACCACTACCAAGTACCTGCTTACATCAAACTTTTTCAATACGCGGCATATAACTTGACTTCAAAATTTATGTAGTAATGGATTTTTGAATCACAGCGGGGGATTGCGCATAACCATAGCAATGACGGCCATTTAAGGTCAACTTATTTGCCGCGTGCCTACTAAAATAAATTTTCGGTTCTCAACCAAAATAGTACTTTCGCATAATCATAGCAAAGGGTTCAACTTATATGCCTCGTACGTATAACCTATCTATCAACTCAGTTCATAAACTCATAACAGAGTATAATCGGAGTTAATTTCCAATGATATGCTTTTTATAGAGACGACTAATCTGTGTCTTGTTCTTTATTACGGTAATTAATTATTTGATATAAGGAACAAATAGGAGAAAGTTTGTTTTTGTATGTTCATAATATGTATATCTTTTTGAGAATTTGTGGGTCTTTTTTCACAGGATGTAAATATTCGTATATCTTTTCGATTAGGTACCGTTATTAATAGAAAGACAATAGGTGCAAACGCCGGCGTTCGCTCAGAGCTCAAGAGTATAATTATTTGACTGTTTGCTTATGTAGACTGACCGACATATCAACTCAAAGCCCTCAATACTGGGTCTGGAAGCATGACATTTTTTTAGGTGAGATATCACCCAAAGACTTATTCCCGTTCTAGGGAAAACTCGGAGGGTGTGTCAGATTTTTACTGACCAAAACCCACTGATGAAATTTTACATAAAGCTTCCTTGTATGTCGTAAGCGATCACTGAATTGACGATTTTCCAAAATGCTGGGGCTTCAAAGTTTGTAAGGAAGACCATACTTTTATGCGGCAAAAACAACTGTAGAAGCTAGTTTATTAATAATTTGAATAATGTTCATTCTAAGCAAAATTTACAAAAAAAAAATTGCAAAAGAAAGAAACCCTTTCTCTCAGTAATGGGGTATAGATTAATAAGTAATTAATTCATCAAAAATTTGTAGAAAAGAATTAGCATAGCATAACAAAGCATCAACTCTTATAATGTTCCCATTGCTGGGACTCAGGCCTCCTCTTTAGGAGAGGGATTGACTTTTAATCCACCATACGGGTCCAGTGCGGGTTGGTGGATGTCACATGTCTTTGAATTTTTGGTTTTAGGACACGCCAGTTTCATCACGATGTTTTCCTTCACCGTTTGTCTAAGTCTTCACAGTGGTGATGAAATAAATTACACAAAATTGCACCTGGCTGGGTTTGAACCCTTGACCTACAATGCGTATGTCGGTCCAGTTACTATTCGGCCACCAATGCTCTAAGTGAATTGTTAGAACGCTTTTTGATCGCCCATTATTGTTTCCGACAATCGACAGGCCACAGATAGCGATACCTATATTGTAGATGGCTTGTGATATGCTTTATGGATTAAATCCCTAGAAGCCGGTTAGTATCAGGTAATGCGGCGAGTATATATTAACATATCTCTATTATATATACATTTGAGGTAAATCTAGGCCACATAGACCAAATTTGTTTGGCCCGGACGAAACTATCTCGAAAATTATCAAGACAATAAAACGTATAAGGAAACTTGTTTGCTTCGTTTGTGTGTCCCTACTGTACTGTTTGTTTACTACAGTAAATGTATCTAACTGTATATATCTATCTATATATGTAAAAGGAGAAACTGACTGACTGACATATCAACGCACAGCCAAAACTACTGGGCCTAGGAGCGTGAAATTTTGCACAAGGCTACCTTTTATGACGTAGGCGAACACTAAGAAAGGGTTTTTCAAAATTCAGCTCCTAAAGAGATTTAATGGGGGTCTAAAGTTTGTATGGAGAACCCTACTTTGACGCGGGCGAAGCCGCTGGCAGAGGCTACTATGATATATATGAACATGGTGATTAGACACACAGTAAAACCTTTTTTTAATAACTCCTTTCGTTTTGTCTATCCAGAGTTTGCTTGTAATCGATTGCCACGTCTCAAAGGCCCACTTGGCAAGTCATATAGGTATGGATGCATGTGGCAACGGGCTTGCGAACAGCGAGCAATGGGTAGCTCGCTGTCCGACGGTCCGGTAACCATTCGAACCAAGCCCAAGTAGTCGACAGTGCGTAGAGTTCCCGCGCACCTCATGGAATTGTCAGCAAATTGTAGCCTAGCAGGGTCGAAGCCTCCTGGAGTCCTGGGACTATTGCTAATATGAAAGTAAAGGTTTTAGTGAAATGATGAAAGTTTTAGTCAGTAAAAGTCTGACACTATTTCTAGCTCAAAATTGGCCCACCGTAAAAAAATACCCATATATCTTCCATTATACTTAGGATAACACCTAGATTTGTATTTATGTTCTTGTGCTCATTATATCGATTACAATAAAGTATACAATAAATAAGCAATTCAACCCATTTTCAGTTACTTTCTTTTGTTACAAATTACTTTATGAATACTGTACTAATATTGATTCAGATTTCAAAATATATTATTATGACTGTAGCAACCTCAGCCCCGGATCTTCAGTTTTTTTTAGGCGGGGCAAAAACTAAAAAATGCCGCCCCACCTACCTACTTATGTTTATTTTCACCTTGATCATCCATATAATTTCAGCTATCAATATGTTTTTTTTTTTATGGTAGGTGAAAATCACCCAATGACGAATCCCGTTCTTGGGCGGAGCGGGAGACAGTGTCAGACTCTTACTGACTAAAAACCCTACCCCATTCCTTCCTTGCCTTATTCCCAGAGCCGCGGTAACACTTTCGAACCAACCCTCGGCTCCAGAAGGCTTCGACCATGAAGGGCCCCTACAGTTTGCTGACAGCTCCTTGAGGCGCGTGGGAACAGTGCGCGCCGTTGACGACTTGGACTCGGTCTGGACAGTTACCAGACGACCGGACGGCGATCTACCCATTGCTCACTGTCCGCGAGTCAGCGTCTACGGTGGCCGGATATCGGCGGGATCGCGGCGGCGACGGCTACGGCGAGGGCGCTGCTGCCTTTGCCTTATGCGGTCGGCCTCCTGCTTTACAAGCATAACTGCTTCGCAGAAGGAGGCGACCGCCTGCCATTCCTCTTCGCTGCAGACCATGGACTGAACCAAGGCCCGGCGCGAGAGGTGGCCGCCGCCGATCACCCTCACGAGGACACAACGATGCTTGCCATACAGTGGCGACACCCGGGCGTCTCTTCCGCACGAATCCGGTGCAGGAATCTCCCGAACTTCCCATGTCCGGTGAGAACCTGCGTCATGCGGAAGGTGAGGACGCCGTGAGGTCTACCCAGCCACGCCTCAAAGAGGGGACTTACCGCCGAGTTTATGGCCTGGGTTGCGACAGTGGCTGTTTCCACTTCACCATGAGATCCCACTGGAGCTCTTTCCGCCACGCCTCGACATGTTCAGGCAGCGGAGTTTCGCCCCGGCGTTGCATCTCCACGCGCAGATCGTGCATGCGTGCAAGGACTGTTGCCTCCAAATCTTATGGTGGTAGGCCAGCAAGGCTCGCCGCCTCGCGGGACACCGTGCGGTATCCCTGCACCATCCGGACGGCCATGACCATCAAGGGTTGGGGTACCGGCGGCGGCCGACGAGATAAGGATCACCGAGCCGCTCAGGTCCTGAGTCCCCCAGTCAGCTCTGGGTAGGACAAAGTATGGCTTGGAGACCACGGTGGCGTTTATCGACCACCGCGCCATGCTCTGGAGTAACAGATCCTGAGCGGGGGCGCAGTGGTTGACATTCGCCTGGAGGAGACGAAACGGCGCCGTAATTGGCAGTCCATTGTCTCCTTCCGAGCCCTCTATGAGGGCACTCCCGCAGTGGTTGCGGCGGCGGCGACAGCGGCAGCGGCATTAGAAGCGGCTGCGGCGGTGGCGGTGGTGGTGGCGGGCCGACGGAGTCTGGCCTTGAAACAAAACCCTGACGTGGAGAGAGATCGACGAGGAAGTTTTCGAATATAGCTTTATCTCTTTCGCACTCACGGTAACCAGACGCCTGCAGCGATCTGCGATTTCTGCAGGCGAGCGGGAGCCGGGCGCGTATTTTGAACTATACCTACGCGCCTCGCGAATAATAAATGTTCGTGCAGTCGTGCAGCATATCTCACTCCGCGCTCAGGGTATCGGCCAAGTTGATATGGCCATAAAATTGTGCTATTATTTATTCCGTGGTCAAAGTTAAATAAATGATGAGTTGTCCATTGGTCTGTGAAGTGTGAATTTGGCCGCCCCCTGAATTTGCCGCCCGGGGCTTGGGCCCCGGCTTGCCCCCCCCTAGATCCGGGGCTGAGCAACCTTGACAGGAAAAAAATCCCCTTAGAATATTTAAAGTGTATTTTTGTTACAAAAAATCCTTTTGAATTATTTCTTCGTGGTAAAATCGGAAATGAGTGGACATATATAATAAATACTTCATTCCGCAATTCCTAATGCTTCAGTCCGCAGTAATTAGCAATTTTCTTTTAAGAAAGTAATAAAAATTACAAAAAGGAAACTTGATATGACTTCTTTGAAAAAAGTTATTTATTACTATGATACACATTACATACTAGCGACCCGCCCCAGCCTCGCACGGGTGCAAAGGTATATAAATATATAATGTAATATATTATAGCTATAAACCTTCCTCTTGAATGACTCTATCTATTAAAAAAACCGCATCAAAATCTGTTGCGCACTTTTAAAGATCTAAGCATACATAGGATCCAAGCAACATTGTTTTATACTATGTAATGATGAGCACCCAATTTAAAATACAACCTGTACAGATCTTCTAACAGGCTTAGTATTCACTGTTTCCATAAGGTCTTGTGTTATTATAGTTTCGAAAGCGCGGGCCTACGTTTCGTTATACGCTACGGTCGTACCGCAGGCGTGCCGTACGTCATCCGTCATTTGTGACGCTAACTGCGACCCACCACGTAACTCTGTCAGTATACTTTCTTTACTTACATGGCGTACTTTTATCCAACACATTGTTGCTTAGATTTGCGAACTAAAAAGTCTTAAACATCCTGTTATTCTTATACATCTGTATTGAAAGTGTATATTGATTTTGGCAGCTAAAATAAAATTCCTTTAGAAATTTTTTAGGTTATCCCCAAATAATGGTAGAAATTGCCAAGTGCAATAAGACCGCCTATTGTAGGTACATCTATTTTTATTAATATTTGTCTTGTGATAAGCTAAGATGTGCAATGAAGAAATAAATTATTGGCTTTGTATAAAGACCGAATTCCAATAATTTTTAATCTTACACACTTGATTTAAGTATCCTACCATTACTAAAATGTCATTATAACGTAAAATAAAAACTAGAAAAACTTAATTAATCGCTCCGCGCCCCAGGGGACACGTAATGTCGACCATGTAACCTTACCTAACTAATTGCAGTGCAGGAAATAGAAAATAACATTTTTAACATTCTTTATTAAGTTGTCACGTCATAATGAGCGCTCCATTAGTTTAAAGATGGCCGCTATTAATCTCAGCTCTAATGTCAACGTCAATAAATAAACAATAAGCAAAGTCAATGCGGTATACAGCCAGCCGATGCGTTCCGATTCACAGGTGCAGTTTACACGCGGAACGATCCGCATGCGATATTGATGTAATCGTGATGTTGTTACGTTCGAAAAAACTCACTAGAGCGGGGAAAGTGACGCGCCTCAAGATCGTGAAAGGTACTTAGTCGATCACCGGTTGGCGCGGACCCGCGACGTCCCTCTCCTCGCTGAGGGAAACGTGCGCAGCGGAGGACGCCGACTAATTTGCCGGGGCTCTAGCTGGCGTGGTCGCGTAAACTTACGACACCACCGAGCGTTCGGAATTCGAACTACTTTCGCGTAATCTGTCTGAATAGAATATGGCGCCCTAGTTAGTGAGCATCGGTTTTTCGGTGAAACTGTATGAAAAATAATTAAATACTAGCACTGGATATAGTAGAGGGTAGGTAAATGATGTTCTTTTATTCGCAATGTAATAGTTGCATATTTAACATTCCTAAACTCCATTACCTATCTAAGGAAATACGACAGCAACAATGAAAAGTAAAACTCAAATCGTAGATATTTAAAATGTCTTCTCCAATCATTCTAAATTTAAAATGTTTATCTTCATAATAGTGCTTGCAGTGGGCGACAATTTACAAAACAACATGTTTATCAGAGAATGGAATCACTTACAACCACATTTGAGACAATGCACATTTTTGACACCGCTATATTATACCTACCTACCCAGTCTCAGCTTTATATTTCTCTTTGATTATGAGTACAATATTCACAATGTTACAATTTAGTAATATCATCCAGTAATCACCTACTTACGTTCCACTGTACGCATGAAACGCATATCAATTCTAAAACGGCGTATCTCAGACAAATAGAACAACATGTTGCGCATTTACGACGTTTGTTGTCGACAAACAAAAACATGTTGTTTCCGATTTATTCTATCTTAATAAAATGGTTAAACTTCGAGACTATGATGCAAATTAATATCCGAGACCGATTTTCAGGGTCCTTATTCTGAGATAAAGGCATAATCGCACCTGGCTCCGAGCTCATTGCTCGACGTTCGGACCCCGTAGGGCTGTCACGAGTCCACAAGCATCTTTAGGGCCACACACAGCAGTTTTCATAAAGACTGTCGCCTGAACCGATTCACAGATGTCACTACGTAGAGGCACGACTCGTCCGTTGATCGCTCCGAGTGCTGCGTTCCGGACAAAGAAAACAGATTGTAATCGAGCAACTAGTCGGCCGATTTGTCAAGCGACTGGTTTAGAATCAACGACGTTGCGCTACCAGTCCGCCGACCGATCCGCTCTCCATACCTACCTACCAGTTTAATTTACGGTGTTGAAGAGAAGATAATAGGTGCTGTTAAAATGCCGCCTTTTTGACAATATTTCCTTGGGAGCATGATTAGTGAAGGAGTTAAATTTTAATGATTGTTGAGTGTTAACATTTTTTGTTGAAAAAAAACCGGATGATAAAATTTTACGGCGTAATTTCCGAAAGAAACATTAGAAACCCGTAGAAAAAATATGTTTATTGAAATATGTTGTGTTCTAAACGTCATACAAATTTGTACGTATCAGCTTATTGGTTGTCAAGGCAAGAGTTAAACAGCGCCTAATTAACGGTACTCATAAAAACATTGGAAGTCGAAAGTTTCTCGAGTCCAGACCGACGCAGTCCATCGAACAGTGCAGTGAACTCTGCACGGTTGCGCCAACTGTCTGGGTCTAGATCACTCCAGTCCAGACTCCAGACATTTTACGCAAATTCGTGCCTTCATTTCTCGTAAAAAATAAAACTATTAGGAAAAAAAATTGTCCAACTTTTTTTTTCTTACGCATTAATAAGAAAAAAGATGTCTCGGTCAGCCACTCAAACATTTTTTTTAAATCTCAATATATTAAACATCTATCACAGATTTTATTTGTTTTCACAGAATTCGTATGATACATTTTCTTTAATTGTTCTTATTTTTAAACAATAAAGACTGTTTGTATCGATTTGTTATTCGAATGGTATAAATAAATAAATGTTAGTTACAAAATTAACAGTAAAAATTACAATGATTTGCCCGCCATTGCAGCATTGGAAACCAGAACGAAACGTTTAAATTAATTTTATACTCTAAATAAATATTGACCGCGAAATATTGTTAGTTGTTTCTAGTTGGGTTCTTGTGTGTTGTTTCAGATATGTAAGTAAGAAATTGCACAGCAATCGTAAATACTTCACAAATGTATGTGACTGTGTCAACGAGAGCCACGTGGGAATACACGACCATACATAACACTAATATTGTATGTCTAATTGACTTTCCGAACGGCCGTGTATTATCTGAAAACGTGAAATTACCTTTGGGAAGGCAAACATTTTATACTATCACGGTTTTTGTTAACAAATAGATACGATAAAGTATTAAATGAACTTAATGATTTACACGTTACGTGAAATGAATCACACAACGCCTTGCCTTATTAAAGATGTATAAATAAATGATAAATTGGTTGTTAACTGATGAAGAGAGGTTCATTTGGGTGAGGAGAACTGTCAACAGACGTACTCGTAGGCGTTCTCTTTTCAAACATTAAAAAATGTACACGTTGATTTTTTTATAGGTCATATTATTATTTGTCTATGGTAGAGCAAACCGCAGGAATAATAATGTGGTTTGTACGTAGATAACATTAAAAGCTAGATTCTTCAATGACAGTGTTATTTACCTAAAACATTTGACATTTGAAAATAAGACTGATATTTAGATCTCGCAGTGGAATGCAGACTAAAAATCTAGTTCCAAAAATTGCCATTCTGGAACAAAAGTCGTTATTAACATAGTTTATTTTTAAATATGTCAGAGGGATAGGGTAATACAGGAATGTTTATTTACGTTGATTATTATGAATAATACGCAACAGAGTCACTGACACTTGGCAAATATCACTCAAGTGTGCTCAAAGTGACATTGATATCTAAAAATATAACTAATAATAATGTTTTCATGGCTGAGAGTGTATATCAGTGTAGTAAGGTTTTTACGTCACACAAGCAATTATTTTTGTCTATGAACAAATCTGTAATTTTCTTATGTTTGAGTTGAATGACCCTGTTGGCGAAATTGCGGTAGGTACTCACCTTCTTGTCATATGCTATCGCCCATTACTCTATGGTGCGTTGTGTCCTCTAATCAATTAGGTACAGATTATTGGCCTTTAGTTTACACGTGGCAGTATTTCACATGAACGGCTCTAGTTATTCTGGTACTGGGTTAAATGTCACATGTTAAAAGAATCACTGTAAAACTGTTTGTGGTTCCAAAGTCTGCTATATGATTTACGAGTTCTAAGTAACGGTCTTCTGGCTAGCAAATACCTATATTTAAACAAATATGAAATATGTAGCTAAGTCCCTCTTGTTAGTAATTAATTAGTGTAAGTTCCATTGCAAAGGCTACATGCTTTCATTTCAGTCCATATTCAAGCCCTCCACTCATCCTAACCATAGATAATTAACATGCCGCGTACATACTTTGTGTTAACATCGCCTCATTACTATTTGTCTATGGGCTAATTGATGCTCTTGTCAAAGTGTGAACGACCCGTCGTTATGTAAAATCGATAATTTACAGATTACCTTTTTAGTGTTAATTTATTAGTGGACTATAAAAAATTGTTCATTGTTATGTAGGACACGTTTTGAATACTTATTGTTTTAAGGCGATGTAGCCTGCGGAGAGTTTATTGCACTTAGGTATGTTTATGCTTAAATGTTAAAGATATGATTTGGAATATTTTAACAATGACCCAAGTAAATACTTTTGTAAGGTTTGATTCCTAATTTTTTGTATCTTTGTATATTAACGTGTCTTATACCGCTAACAGGTCACGTTAAACTGTGAACTTAAACTTTGTATGAGTCACCAAAATTTAGGCTAGTTTGGAATCCCTTACAATTGTTTTAAGGCGATTGTTTAATTTTCAATCAAATATGAAATAATTTTTAAAATCTGTGAAGGTTAACATTAAATAAATTACCATTATTATGTTTAATTTACATGCATATTAAATTGGAGCAAGCAAGGCTCATTACATCAAATATTTAGTGTTTAAAATTTTATTAATAACTGACGAAAGTTTAATTGGGATAGCTATATTCTGTGACGTCATTTACCCATTTTTTTAGTGTTGTCAGCGTCTCAGTCTATTACATGAGTTTTCCTTTACAACAGTTCTTTGAACCTTTACCTTTTGATGTTATTCAATTTCATTTCTACGTCAGTCGGTGTCTATGGAACTATGTCTAACAACGTAGTAACTATATTGTCATAGGTATTTACCTACTTATGTATTACACTAGGTTTGCCACATTTTTTTTAGTAAGTTTTATTTGACTAGCTTCTACCAGTGGCTTTGCCCGCCAATTTCTCAAAATTCATCCTGTTAGGGGATGGATTTTGGAAAATTTTCTCTTGGTTTTGTTGTATCAAATTTTACGTTCCAAGATTCAGTACTTTCAGCTGTGCGTTGATACTATATCAGTCAGTTTTTCCTTTTATACAATATGTTTAAAGATTATAAGTAGGGAAAGATAAAAAAATATGTTAAAAAAAATAGTACCCTGAGGAGTACTAATTTACTCTGAAGGTACAAATTTATTTATTACGAAAATATCTTAAAATAGTCTCGACATTTTATGGGACACGATAGAAATTAACGGGCCGTATAAGCAAAATAAAAGCTAGTAACATACATATATTATGAGTGTAAGTAGGTAGGTAATGTCCCTACTTCACACAATCATTACCTACATAAACTTCAGTTAAATAAATTGGTTACAATTTAACTTTACACATTTTTATTATTATTGCGGAAGGAGTAGCTGATAAGAATCTGTCTTTTATGAAAATGACGTTAATCTGTGTAAAAAGAAACATTTTTGCGACATTATTAACTAGTACTACTACTACGGGTCGCGGTTTTCCCCGCGTGAATGTGGAAACTAGAAGTATCTATCTTAGGGAACTTTCAGGATAAAAAGTATCCAAGAATCCTGTCTTATCTGAGACAAATTTGGCCTACCCATATGTCAAGTTTGATCCAAACATATATATATATACATAGACAAATAACAGACAGATTGACAAACAAATTGACAAGGTAAGTCACATTTACATATATTATTAGTAGATCTTTTTTACACGCCATGCCATCTAGCCCTTAACTAAGCTAGAAGTATGTTATGGAAACTAGACATCTGATAAACATACTTATATATTTTTAAACATACTTATATACTTATATATTTTGATATATTACACCCAGACACAGATCAAATGGTCGTGCCCATCACAGAATCGAACCCACGATCTCCGGCATAGCAGTCAGGATTACTAACTACTAAACCAACAGGCCAGTCAGTTAAAGTACACATAGTATAAAAGTATAAATAGAAGTGAGTAGATAGTACGAGTATAGTATAAAAACTACGAACATCGTATTTACTTTTAAAATCAACTTTAAGTATACAAATTCCGACAAATTTTCTAAGAAAGCGAGGTCAAGTTAAGAAATAAATTGATAATAATAAAATACGAAGCAAATTTGATGTTTCGAGAAAATAATTAGCAACTAAGTACTTAATGATTTTACAGATCGAAAAATAATTTATTTGCTTTCCTAGCAGTATCATATAGACAGGGCCTTTGTATATTGAACCGTAGGAGAAGATTCACAGAATTTTTCAAGCTTCAAAACAAACTGTGTAATATATTCTTAACTTATTATTTATTTTATTAATTATCATTATGTGTTCTTTTTTGTTCACCAATCATCGTGAGGAAACCGGTATGTCCTATAACCAAAAATTCGAAGAAATGTGACATCCACCAACCCGCACTGGGCACGCGTGGTGGATTATGGCTTAGTCCGTCTCGTAGAGAGGAGGCCCGATTCCCAGCAGCAAGAATAGGCTGATGCTATGCTATTATTTATGTACAAGTCCAATCAAGTCAAGATTTAAAAAAAAATCTTATTTATTCGTGTTTTTATTGATTGCTATTGCATAAATTTGATTATCATGCGAATGAAGTGTCACTAATTAAACAATACGCTGTATGTCAATTATTTCAAAGGCATACACTAAAGGAAAGCAGTGGGATCTTATCTTCGTGACCTATAATATTATTCTATCATGCGTGTAAAGTTTCAGCAACTAAAAATAACCCTGTATATCATAAAATTTCAAATGCTACACTTCATACTGAAGACATTGTAAATTCCTTCTTCGTAAAAAAAAATACATTTGTTAAATTATTTATTGTACACCATTACACCTATAAAAAGGAAACTAAAATACATATAATGGGTGGCTTTGTCGCATTCCGCAATATCATAAAAAATAAAAAACAAATCTTACTTTCAAATGATTAGATTTTAGCTACATCATAAAACATTATAAAGATAAAAAATATAAATATATGCATTTGTCAACTACAGTATATTCACCATAACCGATGTCAATTGGTAACAATATAAATCATCTATTTTAACTGTCCGACATATTGTTTAAACTGCAGTTCAATCGTGTAATTTCATCGTTTCATTCAGTTCGTAATCTAAAACGGATTTATCGGACATTTGAGGAAGTGATCCGATGAAACTAATTCGGTTTACCATTCACGTTAGGATTACATGAATGGCTATCAAGTCTACAAAATAAACCAATTATTATTATAGTGAAATCAAATTATTGTGCGAATAAGTTTCTTTTTTATCTGTATCTAAAGTCTAGAAATAAATATTTTGTAGATTGCTGACAGTTACCTATTAAAAAAAAAGTTTAAAAACGTTTAGAAACGACACTTTCTATGACTGTATTGTAGTTGTAATGGATTTATTTGGCGACTACGTGACGAGAGTGCTTGCTCATTGATGTCCCGTAGTCATTAATTATCCACTTATTCAATAATATTTTCTAACTATGAATAATAATTTAATTAGTTAATTTCTGCTCAATATTTTAACGCAAACTGCCACAGTGGTGTGCAATCTGGCTATTGACGTTATTTTGTAAAAAGGTCAAGTCGTGTTTTTCAAGTTGCACATTTTTACTACCTACCTAAAGTATGGTAGCTACACTAAAAGAGAAACACGACTCTCTGGCCTAAGTTTATATGAAACAGAATCTATAACTCTGTAGAGGTTTTTGAAATAACACAAGACATAAACAAAAGGAGTTAATGACCTGAATAAAACTAATCACATCGATAACCATAGAGAACAACTGTCACTTGCTTTTTTAATAATCAAGGACTCGGGCGTCTACGTCACTCAGCCTCGTCGCGTATCGGTGCCACGAACGGTCGACTCGACTATTTTCGTGTACACTTCGGGTTTTATCGGCCGCCGTACCACGTAGCGAGTCTTTTTGTTCGACATCGGATCGAGTGTAATCACCGCACTATTAGTGAGAACGTTAACAAATACAATGCATTCTCGCAATCATTTAATTAGTTATAGTATATGTATAAGTACGTTCATTTATCCGTACTACAGCACGCTATATGCTGTTTTTATTAGTTACGTTATATGTTAGATAATTACACATAAAAGTATGCTGTTACTACTTCTAACCAGCTAATGGTGCGTCCGCACGGTATAGACATGCTATAACTTACGTAGATATCTATAGAATTATTTAAGTACACCATACCTCCGATTTTTTCCAATATACCAGGACCAACATTTGTCGGCACTGCTATGTTGCACAGACAAATTCTACAGAAATTTACGTACATCTGCGGATTTTTATAGAATTGGTGCACGGTGTACCGCATAGACGCACTATAAGTTGTGATTATGTTTACTCATGAGGATGTTTAAATGAATATTAGTGGTTCTAACATTTGCAAATTACATAAACATTCAAATTACGAAAATTTTGGTAATAACACCCATCTATAATTTATTTTGCCCACTTCTGCCTCTTTAATGAATAAATTTGGTAATTTGTAAACTTTAGATATGTCAAATTTTGATCAACATGAAGATATACACGATTATGAAGGTTAAATTATAGAAGACTATCTACCCACACAGCACGATTCAGAATTATGTATCAATTATTAAAATTACTAGGTCAGGAGGTTGATTGACTGACATTAGTATTTTGCGCGTTAAAATATTAGATTTACATTGAATAGATGGTATTATACGAGCAATAAAAAGAGTGAAAGTGTAACTTTTATAAACGAATTATGTACTTTCTAACAAAAATTACAAAGAACTGTACACTATGAGGCACTTCGTGTCTAGGAAAATACAGCTTCTGCAACATTAATTAGGTGTCAGTGTTCTTTATTTAGTTTCGATATTTTTAGTGAAACAGAAAGTCGAATGATAGCGATCATAGAAACTTGCGTCCGTTCGTGGTAGTGGCATTAATTAACTAGTGGTTCGAGACACAACACCGCCGATGAAAACCATAACTATGGTTGCCATAACTATGAAACAATTTCGAGCGATGAACACACATATTTGTAATAGGATGTATCCAAAATCTCAAATATGCCTAATATTTCTTTTAAATTATTAGAAAGAACAAAAAGTTACGCAATTTTATTGTTTTCAATTAAAAGATTTTAAACAGTGTGTAACTTTAAATGTAATTTTTGTGTTCCAACAATTAATAAAGTATTGGAGAAAGCTGCAAATACTTCATCGATTCGATATTCGTGTATCTGAATTTAGCTTAGAATCTTCATGAAAACCGTTCCAATTACGGCCCAGATTACGGTATTTCATATCGGTTTTCAGACTGTTCCCAATAAAGAGTTATTTAAACGGTATACTTACAATGTTGTTGGTTTTTCTTCACAGTTTATGATAACGACCGATTAGATATAACTTACGTAAGATCTATCTGCGTTTGTTATATTAAAATGTTATGCAGTGTTATTATACGGATCGTCGGTAGTTAAACGGTTGCCGCGATATTTGTATATTTCCGCATTTTAATTAATTAATTAAATAATTGAGAGTGACGCAAACTTTATACAAATATTAAAATCTTCAAAAATCAATAAATATTTTAAAATAAATTATGCTATTAACTGTTGCGTTTGAATCAATGTCAATTCAGGAAATTTAATTTTTTAAATCTCTTTTTAGTTTCGATGTTAAATGGATTATGATTTTAATATTCCCATTACTAATAGAACCGACAATTTTACTTTAATATGCACATGATGATCCCCGGTATAAAAATCAATACGTATTTGAATTTGGGATTGCAGTAACAGGATGCTTAAGTTGAACAATTTAATTTAATTTTGTCCTTATTTTATTCACTTGAAATTTTGAGTATTAAGGAATAAGTTATAAATATACATAGGTAGATAAATTTTTCAATAACTTTTGTTCTAATAATGTTAGTGTGATATGAATAATTGACTAGTCCAGTCACATTTTTTAACCGGCTTCATTCTCCCAATGACTGAATTTCAATTCAATAATATTGTTAGGTATTTGTTTCAATTTTGATGTGTTGATAATCTTTACAATAAAATATTTCATCAATCATTCTACACATCAAAATCAATAACTGATCTTTTTCCCACAAATTTTCTGCAAGATATGATAGTTGCCAATCTGAGGACCATTTTCTACGTATACTAATCTTATATTGAACCTTCCTCAACACACGTCTTTCGTGTCCCACCTGTCCATATCATATTCACATATTATTTTATGACCCGATTACTTTCTTCACGTCACTCCATCTCGAACGCAACGTCTGATGTTGAAAAACAACGAGATCATACGTATTGTTTGTCTTGTGGAAATTTCCAAACAACCACACCCGGCCGTATACAACTAAGTTTTAAGATTATAATAATGTTACTACTACTTTTCCACCACGGAGTGATATTTCTCAGAAGTATTAACAGAATATGTACACAAACCTACCGTGATATCATCTGTAATAAATATCTCCACGTTAAGTGCCTCAATCTTCAAGTTTTTGACTACAAAGGTAATTCTGTTCATTTCCTGTCGTTTTGTTTTCTTGCCAACTGGTATTAGTGAAGGAAGTTCGATTGATCTTATATTTATTTGTCTAATCTCAACCGGCGTTCGTTTTCAAACACTTTCAATCTCTGCTTGCTAAATAAAAATCGAAATCATAACTTTTAATAATTATCAAAACACGTGTTTTTTTCTTTACTTTTGGCCTATATTTGAGGAGTTATCGAAATGTTCTATCTATATTGTCCCGCAGCGCGGCGAGCGTTGTTTTTTATCAATATTAATATGTAATAGCGTTATTCGCACACAGCATTATCTCTGACGTCACAAAATAGATTGGTGATAACGAAAATTTAAGGGTATCGTGTCCAACGCTGCTTCGTGACCTCGAAAATTTATCGGTCGTTGTCTTTGTATTTACGGAGGTTTTTGGCGATACCATTGTGTGAGGTGTTAAAGTTTACCCTCGCTTGATGTCATGCATAATGTAAGACGTATGTTTCATATTTTATTCCATGTCTATCAGAATTTTTATTTAAAAATTCCTACAAACGATTTACATAATTAAAAATCACTTGACTAAATATGCAAATAATATATATTATATGATACATACACTAAAACCAAAAATCTAATTATAATTTAAACGGAGTGTGAAACGTAGCACGCAAATATTAAATTGTTTTCTTAGAACCCGACGTACCATATCAATCGTTCCGTTAGCAGAAACCCAAACGTGATTAACTTTTCCGGAATGATTGAGACCTATGACATTCTGTTTTCCCATCTGGATAAAATATCCCGTTTTCACGGTTTTATCTAAACGGCATCAATATTGTGGGAATGCGATATTCAAAATGTCAGGTTAACATTTTGCACGTGCCTGCGTTCCCGTTTATTTAAATATAATGGAGTCTTGAGCCATCATCTCTATTAAAAGCATCGATTTAACGAGCGGAATGAGATGGTACACTCAGCGTACCTACACTGTAAATATGGGTCGGGTGCGTCGGGCCGCGCGCGCCGGCCGCTCGCATGTAAACTCGCTCCGAGTAGCTCACACCCGCTAATGAAATAACAAAAGGTGTAACGCCACGCTTCGATAAACTGTTTTTGTGTTATTATACGCCTTAATAAAACTTGCTGCTCTCAGAATATCTTTCTGTTGCACTCGTCTATGATCCTCTGCATTGCACTCACTGTTACTGCTATTAGCGAACATTATATGGCTCAGAAGCTGTCGATGCCCTAAATATCGTTTGTTATCTCTGTCGAGTTTTCGACACTATCAATCGTTCCACTTTGCAAAAACGCCGATTGTCGTTTCCTTGAGAGTGTTGCGTAATATCGAGTGACTTCGTCCAACCGTTATTCTGTCTGTGTCGGCGAGTTGAGGCCGTTGCACTGGTACCGCTTTCCGAAATTCTGATTGCAAAAGCGCAAGACGTCGCGATCGCGAGCGGCCGGTGTCGCGGCGGCCGCGCGGCCCGTGCCACAGGCTGCGGGCGGAAGTTACGGTGAACGGTGCCTCGGTGGCCTTGGAGCGCGGCCGCCGCGCGCCGAAGGTGAAAGTCTTGACGGTCCGCAATTATTGAACCTCGACCTGCCATCCTCCGATATTCGGGTTACACCAACCCAGCGGTTACCAACGCTACCGATTCGGTCCGGCTCACTCCCGACTTCCGCATTCTCAAACCCGACCAAACATTACCGACCCTAATTTTATTGGTTCGCTATAGATACTTCGAAGAATATATAACATTCGGTTTCGGACCAAGTTCGCAAGTAGATAAAGCATCGGATGATAGCGATAAATCAGTGTTAAGATAATTATTTTTATACAGCTAGAAGCATTGGGTTGCACCTTCGCGGTTGATTGAATATGGCAGTTTGAGGGTCGATCTGACATCTGCTTGTGTCACTGCTTGGCTCTCATTCAAATTTAAATGTATTCAATTATTCAACAGAAACGTATTATCGAGATGAAACTACTCTTACATTATCGTTACTACAAGAATCTGCGAGTAGAATTGATATTCATGCGAATCTAGACAATGTTGTTACAGAGTGGGTGAATACCACCAACTGGAGGTTATGTAACTTAAGTTTCAAGTCGGAGTCTCTTAAAAATCAGTTTTGTGATTTTGTCACTCAAGTCTTATTAAGTATGTGTAAATTCAGTAAGGTAATATGCGTTTGGCTGGCAACATGTCTCCACATTTCTGTGCCAAACGCTTTAAGAAATGCTTTGGCTCCAATTATAATCCTTGTAAACGCGCTAGGAATAGTAAACTTGAAGCGAGATTCATTCTCAAAGATATCTTACATTTACAAGTGTAAGCACAGCATAGTCTTGATTAGACTGGTTTTCATATTAACTAATCACTCGCAAATAGACATCCTCCATTAACGTATTCAATATAATCACAATAACTCATTAAAATAACTCACAACTAAATTCCTAATAACTTTGAAAGACGAAGAAGTCAAGAAAGTTTGTTTAAAAACGTTAGACAAATGGTCGGGAAGTTTATTAGTAAACTATGACAGAATATGGCTTGTGTTGCCGTCTGAGGCCAAGGGCAACCCAGGCTCAGGTAGTAACTTTTTAACGACTGATTTTGATAACATGCTTCGCTTTTTGCTTACAATAGTAGTGATCAATGCATTTGGCTTGTGTATACTGGAATATTTTAACCAGAAACATGATGTGAAATCAATGCAAACACACTAGACACTGTTACAACCAGTGCTTCTTTTGGCAAACTAGGAATTTATGAACATACTGTAAGTTCAATTGCAGCTGTTTCAAATAGAGATTATAATAAGAATTGTTTTAAATGAAATGCGAATAATGCAAATGCGAAGAGAGCCGTTGCCAATGTTTATAATATTGTGCGTGCTTACACATCGATGAAGGTCGGTTCGGTTCAATCTTTTTATGCAGTTAGTTGTCTGCTGATTTTACTGCTTAAATTCTTAGTCACGGTGACGAAAAAGTAAAAAAATAATCTTTAAACTCAAAACTATCGGTGGAATTGAATTTATGACGACATGGTTTCCGTTTCTCTTGAGAAACTAATGACCAGACAATGAGGGATCAGGAATTTCTTGGAATTTATAATATTAACAATAAGAGGAGCCCTTTTAACAACTTTGTTTTGTACTGTTTATCTATTTACCAGAGAAATGGTCATAAAATTTTAAATCTACTTTGAAATTTTTATTGTTTACTATTCTTACCTGGCTCTTTAGGTTCTAGCTTTTGTTTATAGTTTTGAAGCGAATTATTTTGACATCCGTACGACCGCCTTCTTTGTCTTCTTCTGGCATTTACCTGCGTTATCTGTATGAGATCACCTAGACCCAAATACTTAACTGCTAATTACTAAAGTATTATCAAAATATTTCACTGCAGCGTTCCTAATGGTTTCAAACTTAATTGTCTACATCACAGCGAGATACAGTACAACAAATGTACAATCATAGCTGTTTGTAGCCTTGAATATCAATTGAGCAATATTTTTTTTGTGATCGTGCGTTATACAAATGGATTGGATTTTTGTTTTAACTTCAATAAATTCAAATATGACCTTTGCACATGGAAGCATGCAATTATCCGAACGGTAGTTAACTTTTAAAACTAAGATTTTATTTAGTATTCTTAATTTCAATGGAATGGAAGAACAAGTGGCGTTTACGTGATAAGTATACAATCGCAACGAGATATTAAAAACCGGCCAAGTGCGAGTCGGGCTCGCGCACAAAGGGTTCCGTAGCAGCAAAACCAAAATTACAGTTAAATCAACCTATCTCAAAAACTATAAGAGATACTTTGATCAAACCAAAAATCGTTGAAAGAGTTAATTAGCATGCATCACCTCTATTTTTTTTAGAATTTTATACCCCGTAGTTATAAAAATAGAGGGGGGGGGACATACTTTTTACGACTTTGAGAGCTGATATCTCAAAAACCGTTCACTTTAAGAAAAATGTTTTTTAGAAAACTTTATATCATTTTAAAAGACCTTTCCATTGATACCCCACACGGGTATGTACATCGAAAAAAAAATTTTCATCCCTCAGTTACATGTATGGGGGGCCCCACCCCCAATTCTTTTTTTTACTATTTAGTGTCATAATTTTGTAGCGGTTCATACAACACATATTCCCATCAAATTTCATCACTGTAGTACTTATAGTTTCCGAGTAAATCGGCTGTGACAGACGGACAGACGGACAGACGGACAGACGGACAGACGGACATGACGAAACTATAAGGGTTCCGTTTTTGCCATTTTGGCTACGGAACCCTAAAAAAGGGGTCACCACCAATGACACCCTATAAATAAAAATTATCAAAAAGGCACACGGATTACAGTGAGGATAATGAGGTATCCTTGGCTAGGGGAGCATCCATGGGCCGGTCGCCGCTCGCCCGCCTGCGCGCCCTCTGTAAATCACCACAACTTATGTACGGGAGAACAGACGCAGTTCGGCGCGCGGAGCCGTCACTCGCACACGTTCGCGACTCGCCTTCCATTTAGTTATGTAGTAGCGCTCGCCGCTCGCCGCTTGGCTGTTTGGACAAGTGCTAAGTTGATCGTTTTATGTGATACACCTCGTTGGCATTATGTTTAATTTAACCGTTCGATTTTTAAATTGTTTCGTGTCATATCGTTGTTTTTAATTTTTATATATAATCAATTGAAGTGTTGCACACTTTTTGGACTGTTGATTCTTGGATTGCTTTAAGGTAATTTATTTTTAATTTATACAAATTAGTTTTAAGATATTTACTATCTTTTATTTATTTTTTTTAGGCTTGTGAAACTTTCTCTGTTTGAAACAAAGGAACCAATAGTTTAATTGGCTAGTTTCTTATGTAATTTGGTTTGTGTGTACAAATATTTTTGTGAGCACGTAATAATTTAATTGCTCGCTTAAATCTACCTGTCGTAACACAGTTACTTTCTTCAATATATTTAGTACCCAGGGAACTGTTTGAAAGTATTTTATTACTCAAGTCGGTATGTTTATGAATATTTAAAAGTTGTGTCGCGAATTTGAATATAATATTTACAAAGAAATGAGGAAATCAAGATTAGAAAATTTGTTGATGAAGATGCAATATTTTTTAAAATTTTTAAAGTTAGTGAAAGAAAGAGACAACCAGACAAAGGATAGTGTTTTTAAAAAGTATCTTTATCAAATAGCAGTAAGTTAATGTACTGATGCGTTACATTATGTAAACGTACCGGACGGAGTTGTGGGTAAATAAAATAATGATACATACTTATCTATTCAATAGGCGTTATCGTCTTAATATTTAACGACTTCGGTTAAACATTTTATTTCGTAAATGAAAGAATCTACTTTAATATGGTGTTACTGGTTTATGTGATTGGATTATTCTGGTGTAATTTATTTTCTAAGGGTCCTTTTGTTCGACTAACGGATATAGCCATCTCTGTCGCACTGCAAGAGCGTGACAAACGGTATTCGAATCCGACTACCGAGATTTTCAGAATAGAGTTTCGTGACTCGATATTATTTGTGAAATTTTGATTTGAAATTGATGTTCCATATAAGTATTTATCGTTTGTTAATCGCTGTATTTTTGGGTAATCGTTTGTGGAACTTATTTAAAAAGGGAACAATTAGTTGAAAAATTGATTTGGTATTCTATAACAATGAATGATCAAAGAAGTTTTTACAATAATACGCGACTGTACACAATTAAGTACCTATCTGAAAAATAAAGCTTTCTATTTTTAATGTACCCTAAAATCGTTCAAAATGAAAATGAACTCAATACCGCATCACTACCGGTACAGTCGCGCGCTAACGACATAGCGCTAAAGACATTACAAGTAAAATAGAAAAATTAACAATAATGTTAGAACTTATTGCTTATCAACCCGTTAATGACTGAAGTGTAACAAATTAGCCGTCTAATCAAATGATTACTTGACCCCACTCGAGTTCGGTAACAAAGCGTCAGAAAGAAACTTTGCAAATTGTACAAGTTCCACGAAACTGTATTCTTGATAGGTAATACTTATTTTTGTGATATTTTGCCAAATACGAGTATGTATTAGTTTTCAAGCCTAGGTTAAAGCGTAATTCGTTTTCGCACATTTATTGATTTCCTTATTGTTTATAAAATATTCAATATCAATATTCGTAACAAGTATTCAATAGCTCTTATCTGACAAAAAAATCCGTATCAGTATGTATTAGGCATTGAAGATTAAACAGCTTATTAGTATACACGAAGAAATTTTCACGATATATTCTTCTATAAAGGTCATTCTTTGATCTTTATTTTAATGTCTTATTGCTTGGAAATCAGTTTTCCTCAGATTTTCCTACAATATCTATATTTCAAGACGATCACGATCATTGCAGGTGTTGCGCTAGAAAGAGACAACACGATATCGCTGTTTCTTTCACTGAAGTTATAAACTTTACTGACGTGGGAAACGTGCCAAGAGCTGCTACTTTTGTAAGTTAAGTGCAAAAATTGAGCTTCAATAAAATCATTCAACTAGATATTTTATTATATGCTTCTGATTGTTTGGTTTCTGAAGGCTTTGGTGTTTAATTACAGCTCAGTCTGATTACCTTGACAATCCAAAAGTACCTTTAAATGATTTAATTCAAACAAATGATTCGAGTTTGTCTTCATAATGAAAAATGGCGGCCGAATTTTTACGTCAGTGCGTGATCTCAATCTGTTTAATAGGATAATTTGGGTTCAAAGAAAAACTGATCTGACTCATTGTTCCACTTAACAGGCAAAAGCAAATTTTCTCATTCTCCTGTTTAAAATAAACAACAAAGTACTACGTACTATAATAACAGAGTCAATAAGTTTAAAAAGCGCGTCAACTACGTAGCCATTATCCGTGATTTATACGCTGTGAGCCGCATCCATTGTCTGCTGTGGGCTATCAACGTTATATGGTGCTCGATTTAAGCACGCAAACTATATTACATAGTGATTTTGATTACTCCACGTGCTAAATAACATGGTATTAGGCTTTTACGGCTTCCGTGAAACATCTCCAATACTTTAAACAGTGTTTTAAAAACAGTTTCTTTTGTTACGAAGGATTGGAACAATCTGCTTGCTGCAGTCTTTCCGTTCGAATATAATTCACGTGCCTTCATGACTAGATTGAAGAGGCTTTTAATATATTAGTGCGCTTCACCATCCATGATTGCATCACTGCTTACCATCAGATAGGATATAAAATACTGTGGTTATATATTCAAGTATCTTTGTTCTGATTACTAAGTATAATGGTCAACGTGAATATTCGTATGGGGAAATTCTTGCAACAATTCCATTTAGTGTGACTTCACAGTAATGATCATGACGCATAGCACGGCACAAGTTCATACAGTGCTTGTACTAGATGCCTTAAAAGGATAGCTTCTAATAACTGGCATTTGAACTTTATCATTATTGAGTAGTAGGTACTCGTACGAAAGATTCACCGCGGGGTCGCAAAGAGCTACTGGAATAAAAGACACAATCAAACCAAAGTGAAAAATAAACACACACACACACAAGTATAGGAATCACATTATAATAAGCCATAAAATGTTTAAAAAAAAATACAAAATTAGAAATTTTCACCCACTCAAAAAATCACAAATCCACTATGAAGACATGATGTAGTTTTGAAAAAAAAGTCACTACAACTACAAAAATTGATTTAAAAATAAACAGGACTTTTAAACTGATTGAAACACCGTGAGTAATTTTCTGGAAAACGAAGGATAATACCCAAATGATCTTGTTACACGACAAAAGTACAAAGAAAAAAGAATCTGAAACAGAGGAAGTTAAAGTTATGCTAGAAGTACTTACTGTAGAAACTGAATTAATTATTCGTAAGTTGCGACCTAGAAAGGTACCGCCCATTGTGAGGTCATTACATAAGCACTGTCGGCTTTGTGCGAGTAATTGTTTAAAAAAATATGATTCACCCACCTTCATAGAAAAATTCTTTTATGCGCATCATTGATGAATGTAACACATAACATGATACTGAAGATGAATTTATAGAATCTAATGATAAAATTAAAGAAATATATGTTAGTAAAAAAATACAAATAAAATTACTTCATACTATAGTGAATGTCAAATTGAGGGTATTTTTAATGATTTGGATATTTGAGAGAGCTTCCACCAGACTCTAGATAAAATTAATTTATATTCTGTATTGTGCATTTAATAATTTGTAACGCATATGAAGTTATTGTAATATAAATGAACAAAAGCAATTTATGTAACACCCACGCCACAGTAATTGATGATGCAACACACAGGGACGCACAATTTCGGTCATAGACACCAATTACAACATATTTACGCGTATTCGTGATTTTTTACAACTTTTTAATTTTCATTACGAACAAAAAACGTATGGTATGGTTCTTTGCAGACAACAAGAAAAAAATTATCAATAATCACCACAGATGTAATATAAAGATAATGTTGACTAGATAAACAAAAAGTGAAGATAAAAATAAGTACAAATAAATATATCGCAGTCACATTGTTTTCTACAGAAAATTACATATTTTGTACACTTAGTTGCGGCAATAAAACCAAAAAAAGTGATGCAATTAAGGGCACGGTAGAGATTGACGTGAAAGTGTGCGATGCGGGAAATTAGAGAAAAATGCCGGAGATCGTTAAACCATTATATCGTATCGGTTATATGTTTCCACCTACATTCGATAATTCATCGTATCATACGTTTTCCATAAAAGGTGCTCTATCAAAACGCCTACGCGGTCACAGTGATTTAGCAAAAAATATATACTATAAAGAAATATTTATTACCCACAAGGATCCGAAGTTGATTGGAATTCGATACGTCTGCAAGTCTATCAAGAAGTGAATGAGCAACTTGAGGTGATAGTGGCCTTTGCAGAGCTTCTAACTTTAATGTTTAATGAGACCGTCAATCACGAACCTCTCGTAAAATTATTCCTGTTCCAATAATTAGTATCGTCGACTGTTTAATACAATATCATGTCGACGACCAGGAAAATTAGAAAGAGAACAATACCCGCTATCAGTTTTGAAGCTAGCAATACAGTCATAAACTCTGCAAGCAAATAAATCATCGTAGAATTTTGGGAAGAAAAAAGTTTTTACATTAAAAAGTTAACCACATGTTCACGTTACTTGTGTCATGACTTATTCGTCGAAAGCGTGGAGAATTGATAACGAATACCTTATTCAAATGCTTCATTGTTTTGTTTAAACTGTCCTACATAAATTTTAAGAATTGTGTAGAGATTTACATTAAATATTGAAAAAGGTGAACTAGCATAAGACGCATCATCTACGATGTCAAATGTTACAAAAAAGTCCCCTATATTATGGTGGCATTCACATATCAGTGGATTCTTGCCCCCGGCTCGTGTGGGACAGAGAAAAGAAAGTGCAGGTAGGCAGTAGCGTCGGTCGAGTCGGGCGAGATTTATTAGATCGTAACTGGTGGGGTCGGCAACACCGGGTGTACTGTCGTCGCGCATTCGCCACGAAAAAAAATAAAGTATGATCCGAGCGTGTTGTGCACATTTATTAATGTGTCTTAGAAATTCTGATTTTCATTTTAAAACACAATTTTATCATTATGAAGACTGAAAGTAAAACTCTTATTTTCAACAAGTCAGAAATATGATGAGGGCACACAAAGTTAAATAACTTGATTAGAATTTGATCCAGGAAAAGGTTTGTTTTATTAAGGCCAAATTTAATTTAAAGTATGTGGCCGACATTGAATAAATTTGATTTCAAGTCCAGTCATGGTTAGTGTAGCATGGAAAAACACAGACACGTATAAAAACCCAGAATATCTATAAAACCCAGAAATCATTGGGATCTACAAATGTACTAATTTATTCAAATATATCTATCTGTTTTATTATCTATATAAATGAATAAATAACTTTGAAATGTCAAAATCAGTGTTGCTGTCAACGCGTTTACTGCACTTTTTATTACATCATATTAAAGTAATTGTGACGATATCTGCAATAACAGTTGGCAACGTCGATATTAGCTGTTCCATTGAATATTACATCACATTTAATGCTGAAATTAAAATTTCGCTCATTACGCAGTATTCAATTGGAGTACTCATTGTGGGTTTATTTTATTTTATCAAGCTACATTTCTGAGTTCACCTTGAGTAGTATTGTAGGTTTCAAATATATAGCGCTAAGTATATATCTAAAATGAAATTTAGTGCAAGCTTCTTAAGTCTAAAATTTGAATGCAATTGATACCATATTTCGATAGTTGCAATACCATCTATACTAGCAATGATTACCTTGAGGTGTAAAAAGGTAACATAGAACAAAGGAAACAGTCGCATTAATACTCGTCGCAAATCTTTCTGTTCTCCAATTACCTTGAATAAACAACTGAACGCATCCAACACTGAGATAACACGAACAGAAGGCTGTAATATTCAGAGTGTAATGAGAGATACATTATTATGAATCAGGTTTTAAAACAAAAGCTTTGGATTCAAAGGATTCTGAGCAAAGGGCAATTTTGGCGCAAAAACACGTAGCTGTAACGTCTTTTCGATAATACGATTGTGAACGAACGTGTTTCACACTAGAACTAGTCCAGGTTTTATGAATCCTTGGCTGGTTTACACACTTTTGTTGTTTTATATTTATAGGTTTTCGTTAAGTGACTTTTGTAATTTTCGTCGCTTTTCTAACATGTAATTACGTAATATAGAACGGGGAACAGTTTATTGTCCTTAAGGTTTCTCAGGAAGTTGCTCAAAATTGTATCCGATAAAAATGGAGACACGATGTTGAACCAGTAACCAGAACTAATGCTGAAATAAATGCTAGCCATTCGTTTTACAAGGTTATTGATATAGTCTGTTCCTTCATATGTTTAATATCTCTTCAAGTTCTTGTTTTGTTGCATATCGCTCAAAAAGCTTTTATGGGTCAAGTCTCAATAATATACCTCTAGGCTTACTTATTGTTACGTTAGTAGCTCGTAACCAATTCGAAAGGCTGAAGGTAACATTGTTACCTCAAGTGTCCTCTGAACGTTCTTGTTATTCCGGAGGATGGTTCCAGGCATTCACCTCGTTTCAGAAAAGAAGATTTCCACTCCCAACATGTCTAATATATTTCGTCAAGTTATTGCAAATTAGTTCATGTTGCATACTGGTTATTCCATTGTTTCAATATATGAGGGTTTTTTCAATAACATTAGCATTCGTAGCCTATTAATTTTGTCAAGATACAACTGTTTTATCGAACAGGAAAATATATTTTCCTTGTGTAACTGAACCTATTACAATTTCAGCTGTGTATTTTTCATAAATTTGGCACTAGAGATCACTCCCATCTTTTGTCTAGTAAACGAAATTATACGGCGAGTCATGACTAGTCAAGCAATAGCGTCTAAAATGACGGCTATGGTCTACGTCATCCGTTTCCTCTCCATACGTACGTAGCAGTACATGACGCAATTGGCTTTTTCAATGTCTTATCTACAGCGAGGTATGTTGTCATTCGTCGAGTGTTCGTCGAGCTGCGCGCACGCCGCTCACCGCGCGATTTATTTTTGTTTCACTTGTGTCTTTTTGCTTTTTTATAGTCGTCGAGGACAAAGTGACGAATTGCGCGCCTGTGTTGTGCCAGTGTTTTGAACTTTGTGACATTGGAGTTACCATTTTTACCGTGATCAGAACTCAGTGGATTGACGATCATGTTTATGTCAGGGTTCTTCATCATTTCCCCTGATTTATTTAGGTAGGTGTTGACGAAATGCATTTCAAGGTGTTTTTTTATCTTCAAAACCTGTTCACTAATATCTGTTGTAGTTTTTGATGTGATTGCGAATGGAGAGCGGATTATAACGAGTTGTGAACCTGATTGGCCCGTTCGGACTTCGATGCATTGTTCTCCGATTGACCTAGTACTTGTTATTATGAAATAATTAGGGCTTCTCCTTGACTCGTTCACATTCCGTCACTGTTTTATTATTAATAATGTCTTTGTGATCAATGACTTACAGCGTAGCCTTCTAATCTTTTTAGGGGACTCTACTGTGTAATTTTCTACAGCTACCTGTTACTTTCCGGCTGTTCTAATTTTGTGCCCATTACTAAAATTTACGTATCGCTAATATGTGCTAATGTGTCCGCGTTTTGTTACAGAATGACGCCGCAAGAGGAGCGCGAGAGCTCACGCGGCGCGGAGATCGCCGACGCCTTCGAGGACGACATGTTCGGGCCGTCGCGCACCGAGCCCGCCGCCAGGCCCAAACTGTCCATGATCTCTGCGCGCCTCCGCGCTAACGAGGAACGAAAGCGGGTCATTGAGATCTGCTCGCAAAAGTTAGAGAACATTGAAGACCCCGCGCGAGACCTGAGGCGCTCAGTGTGCATCAACAATACATACTGCCGACTGAGCGAAGAGGCGCGTAGGGAAAAGGAGGCGAGACGACGCCGGGCGAGAGAAGAGTGCGATGACTCATGGGTCGGGAAGAAGGCGCGGCGAGCGGTGGAGGACGAGTGTCTAGCGCTGCTGGACGCCATCCCTGAGCTGGGCGACGCGAACCTCGGCTGCGCGCAGCTGGCGCGGCAGCAGATGCCCCGGCAAGACGTGTCCCTGCTCCCCCCCGGGCTCCTGACCGTGCTGGACTCATGACCGCGCCGCCCTGCGCATCTCCACAACCCACTGTAAGCGAACACGGGCGTGTTCGTGCTCCTGATGTGAGTCCCGCCGAGCCGCGCCGCCAGGGAGCCGCCGGCCCGCTCCGAGGCCGGCGCTCTGCGCTCCAGCACCGCGGCTCGAGAATCACTGGACTATTGATTCGTGTACCCGGAACGGACTGTCGACCTTTAGCCAATTCTTTGTTGTTAAGAAGAGTACTTACTTTGTTAGCGTGTTTTTTTATTATTTAGTGAAAGTTGCTCAGGCGCTGCCGACGGGCGCGGTCCAATTAGTGTTCAACGATTAATTTTTATCGAACAGAGGACTCTGAGTGTGCGTTGTCGCTACAGTGACGCGCTCACTCGCACTGCAAGTTAACGGTTCACGATGGAGGCATAGTTTTAAGTGATAATTATTATGTTATATTATTGTACTGTAAAGTAAATAGTGATTAAGAGATAGTGCAAAACGACTGGGAACGGTTGCGTAGACAAGAGGTAACAAAACTTCCACGCTTATTTAGTTTTAGTTGAATAGTATTATTTTGTGCTGCCTTTGTGAGATCGGTTGGACGTTACTGAATAGAGAGAAAACTTTTGTTCTCGATGCACACATACGCGTCTGTGATTGGAATAATAAGGATTATGCGGTTAGCAAGTTAAAACAAGTTCTAAAGTAGCAGGTTTCAATTCGAATCTAATTGCTAACATTACTAATAGTCTTTAAGCTGATAATGGAAAATTCGTGACGTATATGTGTGTGTCATCGGTAACTCTTGACGGCATTTTAGTTCCCTTATCAAATCTGGCGCGTGTCGACGTTGAGGAAACGTTTGGCCAACATTGGCGGCCAGCGTCCAACGTTTGCCAGCGCCTCACATTTTGCTAACAAGTCCGAGAGTTACTTTGAACGAGTTTTGTTGTACTTTATCGCTTTAAGTTTTATTTAAACGTTTTTTGTTTTGTACATTTTAATGTTACCCTATTGCTTATCACCATTTTAAGCTTTGTTACCATTATGATATGATATTTAATTGGGTTGAATCTGGGTTTTAGAGAACTATCGAGTCATTGTTAATTTATTGTGTACTACAAGATAGAGTACATTTTCCTCTTATAAGCGTTGTTAATTTAGTTTTAAAATAATTTGGATATCAGACTCGCAACGACTGTTGCTCAATTTTTAAACAACGTTTATAAGTTGGGGGATTGTGTGTAATAAAAAGCGTTACTTATCAAACGGTTGTGCAATAAGTTTGAAAGCAATCAATCGTTCGATTGTGCAATTGATCCGCGGAACTAGCGAGTTCCTTTTCTTTTGAAATCTTAATTGTCGCAAAATATATCGCTAGTAGCCCGTTTCGCCCCTTCTGAATAGTAAATAGGTAGGGGAGGCGCGGGGCGCGAGGCCCGACGAGGCGCGCGGGGAGAGGGGCGAGCGGGCGGCGGGCGCGCGCGTGGTGTGGGTCTCTGCACCGTTCCCAGCACTCCTGTGATATTAGCCTAGCCTGTGTGTCGTATTTGTGCTAGTTTCCCCAACCGACTTGTTTGGATATTGTGCTTGTAAAAAGCTTGAAAAAAAATTAATTCCTTTTCTATATCGGCCATTTTATACGGATTAACCGAATTTTAAATGTCGTTTACCCGACGTTAGGATCGCATTTAGAGTTTCGATCACCATTTGTGACGAGTAGATGATTTTCTTTTTTGTTTCGATCATTTGGTATGTTGTATGTAATGTTGAATAATCATTATTGTATAATAAAATTTATAAAGTTAGGCGCTTGTACACTTAGCTGTTACCCTTATTAGGGAATACTGATGAGAAGTTAAAAGTCTACAAAGAGAACATTCATACAAATGATTAGTGTTCTAATACATTTTGGTCACTAGTTGTTAAATTTAAATTTGCAAGCAAAATGTACTTTATAAAATGAACATAAAAAACGCACATAATTAACAAATAAGTAGATTTTTCAAATGAACTGTAAATCGGCCACGTTTGAGAGCGCACGGAATTTTGAATCAGACTGAGAGTTAGCCATGTCGGAAAGTTCATAAATGTAAACGTAAATGAAGTTTTGTATCAATGAACTCTATTGTCCCATAACGGGTTTTTATTTTCTGATATACCGATCGACCAAGAATTGTATCCTGTACCTCTGTCAATACCGCCAACAAGTCACTTTAGCCGTAAGGAGAATCATTGTCTTCGAATCACTTTGTTTCAAACGTGGCTCCTCCTTGAACGATGTGAGATTCTTAGAAAGTAAATAATTTAATACCGAGCCTCTAGCTTTAGTCATTCAATCGTGTTGATCGGAAAATGTAAGAAAAAGAAAAGGATGTTGCAGACTATCAGATTATTGAATCAAACTCGTGTTCATCTCACTCGCACACTGCGAGAGTGAGCAGGACAAAAGACGAAACGAGACGATGTGTTGAAAGAAATTGTAATATTGTATCAATAATACTCCAAAGCAATTGAATAATTTTATTGGTTCCGTGTGAGCTTGAGATCTAAATAAACTTAATAGTTTAGTTTATTTGGCATTTTATTTCCTTGGCAGTCCTGTATATTATAGTGATAGATTCCCCGAGTTGTTTTTCAATATCATAGCATTGGTGAGTCAGAGAATCAGTTGAAAGGATTGAGTCATCGTCGCGCAGCCGAAACCTCGATTTACATGCAACAGTATATTTTGTACAGACAAATTAATTTGGGCTGAAATCAATTTATAAATAGAAATTCAATGGACATATGAGTAGGCGATACTGAACAAGCTGTAGGTGATGAAAACTTATACGTATGCTAAAGGGTTGATGTAACAGTTGATCAGACAACAGGAATAGAAGTGAGTAATACAGACTACGTGCACATTATTTAAGAATTACTGACGTACGAGACTCATGTCGTGCAATATGTACATACATAAATACAAAACACTTTATATTGTTGATACATATTTGACACCTTTATACATATTTAGTAATCAAGCTTATACAAGCCCATATATATCTTAAAATACAGAATATACTTCACAATCTTAATGCAAATAGAATAATTTCTGCGGATCGTTTCGCTGAAAAGATATACCCGTACCAAGTTTCCCATGAATATACCTGAGTAAGAACTGAATCATGAATGGGCCATGTGAAACAGTTCGTAGAAATTATTTCGAGGTAAAGTTCAGAGACAGATTTTTAAATATAGGATATTATTTTGTTTGAAGGCAATCTACAAGGAGTAACTAATGTTATTTTCGATATGAATGATGTAAGACTATTTGATAGGAGGCGAGGTTCTTGTTTGTGGAATAGTAAATTTAAGAGAACGTTTTGTAAATGTTATCATAATTTTATTATTGTGACTAGCTGCTATTTTATGAATGTTTCCTGTCTTAAGCTAAGAGATGGTCAATAAATAAATATTAAATATAAACTGTATACTGGAAATTTTATTTTAAACCCCTAATGACAATATCTCACAATGAATATTTTTTTAAGATTTGATTAAAACAAATGACATGACGTCAATGCTAAGAGAAACCGCAAAAAAACAAATTTGAAGTACCTATTTGTTTTTTTTGCGGTTTCTGGATGTACGAGTATCTGTTTAGGCTGTTTAGGTACCTACCTAAATAGCCTAAACAGATACTCGTACTTCTGCAAAATTGTAACGAATAGCTACTAATCAAGCTACTTCAATATTATCCCTATTGAGTTAATTAAAACAGAATGTGATGATACTGCCTACAAAATACATGAACATGAGAATATTACATAGAAATTTGCTTTAGAGGACATAGAAAATATATTATTTGTAGACGAGTAGTGAAAGTTGGCTAGAAATACTTTACTTTTTTTCTCCAATTGAAACAAATTTATAAATACTGGAAAAAAGTATAAAAAGTCAATCATGACAGTTCAAAAGAGCTACAATACTCCTAGAATGGAGTATAGGTACGTTGCTGTCAACCAAAGTCTAAGAATTCCTCTCACATCACTCAAAGCGGAAGAAGTTCTTTCGCACCTAAAAGTACAACCACCATATGCGCTTTTACACGCCCCCTTGGTCATTTATTAGGGGCTATTTATGCGCAATGACCACAAATTCTTCGATTCCTAGATTACCTGTCATAAAGTATGCACATTACGTAATCCTAATAAAGTAAACTAAGTCTATTTACCAACATGTTAAAAAAATGGCTTCACACATGTATGACTTGGGAAATCAGGCATCACGGATTTCGACATGTCTCAATATTAACAATATATCTATCTTGTGAAATAGCGTTTATTTTAAAAATAACATGAAGAAAATTGTTGTACAAGCTGCTGAATTTATCGATGCAGTCGTGTTAAGGACTATTAGCGCCATCTAGTTTGATTTCGATTAATCTTTAATAGTGGATTCCATAGGACTTGGTTGGCTTAGTGCAGTAACGATAAATAAGTAAATAATAAATGTTATATTGGGGTAATGGATAGGATCATTAGTTAACAAGATGACTTTGAACGAGAGTGTCTACAAAATACACAAAATTATCCGAATTGTGCGACAGTGAAGACTGTCGTGATGATGACTAACCTAACGACAACCATCAGCTTAATTTATAGAAAAACAATATTTATTTGGTGATTAAAAGCTGTTTAGTAAATTTTCTCTTCCGAATAACACTTGAATTTAGAATGCTGATCAGAGTGATCAGTATTTAAAATAGTTCTATGCATATTTTTTTTCAATTTATAAATAAGTATCTAAATTTTTAAAAGAAAATAGAACACAGATTCTGTTTTGGAGGTCTTTGCTTTAAGGAGGATTGATTAAAGACAGCTTTATAGAAGAAATTGAAGGGTAAGGGTTTTAGCCCTGACATGCTTCGACAAGGTTGATCTTGGATGAATTTGCGCTATGAGAAGGTGGTACAAGGAAAACGAAGGCGCTAGTCACCAAGATTTCAATAGGTCACCCCATTGAGTTTAATTTCTTAAACTTGAAAAGTAAGTAATAAGTTGTTATCGGCTACTATGCTATAGGTTAAAGTTGATTTTATTTAGTTTCTGATGATATTGATATAAACAGCAGTGCAGCCGCAGCACAACAACAGCAGAGCAGTGGTAGCCGAGTAGAGCAGTGGTAGCCGAGTGGTAACGGCCCCGACTTACGAGTCGTAGGTCGCGGGTTCAAACCCAGCCAGGCGCATTACTTTGTGTAATTTATTTCATCACCATTGCTCTCAAAACGGTGAAGGACAACATCGTGAGGAAACCGGCATGTCCTAGAACCAGAAATTCGAAGACATGTGACATCCACCAATCCGCACTGGGCCCGCGTGGTGGATTATGGCCCATTCCTTCTCCTAGAGAGAGGAGGCCTGTGTCCCTGCAGTGGGAACATTAAAAGGCTGATGATGATGATATAAACTAGTGCTGATCACAGTACAGCACTAGTTTATATCAATAAAAAAATGTCCTCAGGGAATATACTCGCGGGATAAAAAGTATCATATGTGCTATTCCAGGACATGATTTATTAGTGTAACAAGTTTTGTTGAAATCTGTTCTACCGTTCGAGCATAAAGAAGTAGCAAACATACAATCATGAAGTTTTGCAATAATATTAGAGTGTTACAATGATTTACTTTTCTAATACAATGTAATATAAAATCTGTGTGTCAGCGTTTTTATAATGATTTTTATTAAATAATCTTGTGTTTATTTGGTAGGTTTGAAAATAGGTTGTAGGCTATTTTTTACCTTCCTACTCCAGCTCTAATTTTTTTCTTTGAAGTTATTTTGCATAACAAAGTTTCGCGAGTCCGCTGGCACTGTATAAAAACCATATAATGGTTTGAGGAAGTTTTATAACCTTAAATAATGTTTTGTTCCTTTTGACAAATAGAGTTAAGTTGTTGTTAACACAAACATCTTGAAAAATCTGTAGCTGAATTCAGGTAACCATGGCGAGCGCTGCAACGTCATGATAAATGATTGTTATTTTGTTAATATGTTTTTACAAACTCTTTTACATGTCAATTTTGTTTTTCTTTCATGGTTAATGGTATTTTTTTTATGGTAGGTAAAAATCATCGAATGACGAATCACGCTCTTGGGCGGAGTGGGAAACAATATCAGACTCTTACTGACTAAATAACTTATCCTGTTCCTTCCTTGCCTTAGTCCCAGAGTCCCGGTGTAACGCTTTCGCAACAACCCTCGGTTCCAGAAAGCTTCGACCCACTAGAGCCCCTTGCTGACAACTCCTTGAAGCGCGCGGGAACAGTGCGTGACGTCGACGACTTGGGCTCGGTCTGGACTGTTACCAGACGATGGTTAATGGTATTAGGATATCTTTAGTTATAAAATTTATTTTCATCATCATCATCATCATCAGCCTTTTTTTTAATGTTCCCACTGCAGGGACACAGACCTCCTCTCTAAGAGAGGGGAATGGGCCGTAATCCACCACGCGGGCCCAGTGCGTGTTGGTGGATGTCACATGTCTTCGAATTTTTGATTCTAGGACATGCCGGTTTCCTCACGATGTTTTCCTTCACCGTTTTGAGAGCAGTGGTGATGAAATAAATTACACAAAGTAATGCGCCAGGCTGGGTTTGAACCCGTGACCTACAACACGTAAGTCAGGGCCGTTACCACTCGGCCACCACTGCTCCAAAATTTATTTTAGTCTGTTTTTATTAGCTGTAACTTCTCCATGCACTAAATAAATAAATAAATAAAAAGTAAGATGTAAACTTGTTTGTTTACCTTTATAAAAAGTAATCTCTGGAACCTTCCCACTGATCTGAAAGCCAATTATCGTATTTAATTAACGTTCCAAGTCGCAATTTTGTCTCAGCGACAATCAATGTCAAAAACTTGTCAAAATCTAAAGAAGTTAGAGGTGAGTTTCCATAAAATTACGTGATTTGCTGGACTTATTTGAAAATTCAGAAAAAGTAAATGTAAATAATAATATGGTTAAAATTATGAATATAGTTAAAGTAATAACTAAATTCAGGTAATACTAAAACAAACAGCAATTCACATAACTATTATTTTATTGAGTGACACAGTCAGCAAGAGATCTAAACCTCATTTTTCCCGAGGGTATCTGGGCAAGAGCAAAGAAAAACCACAGGGAGAAAATCCGATGGTTTTTCCGTGCTAAAAAAGTAGGAATTTTCAAAAACTATAATATAGTAAAAGATAAATAGCCACTTTTTTCGAAAACTCCTACTATTCTGGGGGATCAGGAAAGCAGAACCGCAGAGAAACACTACAGCCTAAAAATACCACAAGATATCATACAAATCTGCACTTACATCAAATAATACCGTCTTGAATAATATACTAAAAATAAACACCCACTGTGGTACATTTTTTGTGCAGGCTGGTCTAGTAAATAGTCGCATGTAGGCGTTGAAAGGCGCCGAAGTCACACAACATGCATGTGGCCAACAGATTCGGATCTACCTCGCATGGCTTAACGTGGTAAAGTGTACTGTCATGCAGTTTATCTAGTATCTTATACAAGTTATTGTACGACACCTAGGCATATGTTTTGTTATTTATGATATTGCTGCACGGGTTAGTAACAGCGGAAAAATGGAAGGAGTTTCACCATTTTATCTTTTAGATAACTGCTGCTGCATCCTGCAATCAAATGCTGCTAAATTGTAGCATATCCTAATTTTACTATCAACATGATGATGGGCCAGCAGATACCAGCTAAGGTTTAAAGCTTTGAAAGAGCTGCCACGATCCTGGAATGCTAAGAGTAACTTATAGAAGTCGGGTTCATTTCAGTCAGTAAAAATCTGCCAGTTTCACTCAATCCACTCATAAAGAGAAATTATTTTATAACGTCGTTCACCAGGGCCCTGGTAAGCGGAACACCAGGCCCTGGAACTAAGGCAAGAAGGAACGGGGTGGGTCGTTTAGTTAGTAAAAGTTTGACACTGTCTCCCGATTCACCCAAGGGCGGGATTCGACATTCGATGATTTTTCCCACCATAAAAAGTCGTTCTTAGATAGACCTATATATTTGCTCAGACAACTTAGTTCGTAATGTCAGAAGAAAAGAGCAAATCAGAAATATCATTTTGGAAATTTTAACTAATTTATATGTGTCTAGAGTAATTAGTGATGTGTGTATGTTTTTTTATCAATTGTTAAGTACTCATAAAATAGGCCCTGCTTATTATATATGTATTATTATTATATTATATGACAATTATGTCGTCGATCTCCTGCATCGTCCATTTTCTTTATGATGCAAGCATGTAAAAAAAATAAAGATAAAAAAAAGAGTGAAAATGTGCATATTTTCCAATGTTTTCGTTGCAGCATCATCCAAAGATAAGTCGAAAGCTTTACAAGTTGCAGTAATTTACAAATTCGATGTTACATATGCACTTCCGTGAGAAGGCTGCATATTGTTGCATAACACATCCACAATAGTAATAGCTTCCATGTTGATTATGGCACTATGTTCTTAAAATGTGCCATTTCAAATAGATATGTAACAGTGGTTCAATTCTGATTCCGAAAGGTCAGAACTTCCGATTGATATTGCACTTTTAATTCCGATATATTTTAATCGGAACTAATATCGGAGGTACAAAGAAATTTGTACTTGTCGCGTGAGGTTTTACTCTTTCATTGTTGTTTTGTTTGTTAATTGGAATGTTCTAAGTTTGCTCTTAATTTTCGTGTATATATACCAGTGTTACCTCGAACCTATCTGAGTTTTCGTAGTATTTAAGTTGATGCTTCTGATTGTTTGATGATTAGTTTTTGAATTATTTAATTTGATGTTTCTTTTCTTCTTCTACCCCTTTCTTCCGTTTTCGGTTCCCATTCCGATAAAGCTAATCCCGGTTCCAAATTTGATTCCGATATAACCTCTATTGAGTGAGAGTGGCCATGGAGTGTCATGCAGATTCTTCTCCATCTTTTCATGCACATCTTTGGAATGTGCAATTAACATCACTTTTTTTTGTAGGACAGACGCCTCGTTTTTTTTTTTAGGTTCTTGACATCTCAAAAGTGCGTGTAAATGGTTTATTTGAAATAAAATGATTTTGAATTTGACTTTGATTGTTACATATCCCTATTATTATCACACTCATGGCAATGAAAACGGCTATATTGAAAACTATACTCAGGTTTACTATAGGGTTTTTAGACACGTGTGAAAAGATCGTCCATAGGGATATACCTAGGTCTAAAATACGCTGACCATTTGGACACTTCTGAAAGTAGGTTTAGTATTTTAAATTGCTTTTTCGTGTAGGTAAGTCGTAAATGTAGAACTTTCATTTCAAATTGTTTTCACTACCCTCACTTTTTAAAAAGCTTTTACGCAATGTTTTACTCTAACAACTAAACATTGTATAATCTTTCATATTATATTATTATTGTTAATGCATTTGGGTTTTTTAGGGTTGAAATTGTCTAATGCCTTCTCGCGTACTTTGATACCAAATTTTAACTGAAAGTAAATTTCCTTTCAAGCGTAAAATTTGGAATTTCTACTTGAAGTCCTTTCAACCTTAGTTCGATCTCCGTTATAATGTTCTCTTAATTATACTGATTTGATATTTACTTGTGAGCTAATATTATAATTAACTTATATACTTATTTTATTAAAGGTAACTTATTATAATGATACTATATTTTATTTGAAATATCTGTTATTTATTTATTGTGCACACCTACCACTGTGTTATCTTGTGTTACATTAAGTCCGCCTATGTACCACTACGAAACATGAAGTTTAAATAAATAAATAAGTCGTTTAAGCCAAGTCTTCGTATGAATAATTAATTTGTTTAGCATTAGAATGGATTTACACATTCTAATGTTTTGTAGTATTTGGCAGCAAATGTTTTAACTCTACCTTTTTGGCAAATTTTGTTGTGGAAGTAAAAACTACAATAAGATTGCGCATTTTTCAATGATTCCACATATTGTCCAGAAGCATAGACACTTAAGATTATACAAGTTACTGTACGACACCTAGGCATATGTTTTGTTATTTATGATATTGCTCCACGGGTTAGTAACAGCGGAAAATTGGAAGGAGTTTCACCATTTTATCTTTTAGATAACTGCTGCTTTTTTTATGGTGTGAAAAATCATCGAATGACGAATCCCGCCCTTGGGTGGAGCGGGAGGCAGTTTCAGACTTCTACTGACTAAACAACACACCGTTCCTTCCTGCCTTAATTCCAGGGACCCGGTTTTCAACTTTCGCATCAACCTTTGGCCCCAAAAGGCCTCGACCCTGTTGGCCATCTTCAGTTGCTTACTACTCCTTGAGGCAAGCGGGAGCAGTGCGCGCCGAGATAACTGCTGCTGCATCCTGAAATCAAATGCTGCAAAATTGTAGCATATCCTAATTTTATTATCAACATGATGATGGGCCAGCAGATACCAGCTAAGGTTTAAAGCTTTGAAAGAGCTGCCACGATCCTGGAATGCTAAGAGTAACTTATAGAAGTCGGGTTCATTTCAGTCAGTAAAAATCTGCCAGGTTCTCTCAATCCACTCATAAAGAGAAATTATTTTATAACGTCGTTCACCAGGGCCCTAGTAAGCGGAACACCAGGCCCTGGAACTAAGGCAAGAAGGAACGGGGTGGGTCGTTTAGTTAGTAAAAGTTTGACACTGTCTCCCGATTCACCCAAGGGCGGGATTCGACATTCGATGATTTTTCCCACCATAAAAAGTCGTTCTTAGATAGACCTATATATTTGCTCACACAACTTAGTTCGTAATGTCAGAAGAAAAGAGCAAATCAGAAATATCATTTTGGAAATTTTAACTAATTTATATGTGTCTAGAGTAATTAATGATGTGTGTATGTTTTTTTATCAATTTTTAAGTACTCATAAAATAAGCCCTGCTTATTATATATGTATTATTATTATATTATATGACAATTATGTCGTCGATCTTCTCCATCGTCCTTGCTCCCTCGATTTTCTTTATGAAGCAAGCATGTAAACAAAATAAAGATAAAAAAATGAGTGAAAATGTGCATATTTTCCAATGTTTTCGTTGCAGCATCATCCGAAGATAAGTCGAAAGCTTTACAAGTTGCAGTAAGTAATTTACAAATTCGATGTTACATATGCACTTCCGTGAGAAGTCTGCATATCGTTGCATAACACATCCACAATGGTAATAGCTTCCATGTTGATTATGGCACTATGTTCTTAAAATCTGCCATTTCAAATAGATATGTAACAGTGGTTCATTTCTGATTCCGAAAGGTCAGAACTTCCGATTGATATTGTAATTTTGATTCCGATATATTTTAATCGGAACTAATATAGAAGGTACAAAGAAATTTGTACTTGTCACGTGAGGTTTTACTCTTTCACTTGTTGTTTTGTTTCTTATTTGGAATGTTCTTAGTTTGCTCTTAATTTCAGTGGTTTTTTTTTATTTGCTATAATCTAGTGCTTGACTGCGATCCCACCTGATGGTAAGTGTGCGTAACCTATCCAAGTTTTCGTAGAATTTTATTTGACGCTTCTGATTGTTTGATGTTTACTTTCAGAAGTGTTTAATTTAATGCCTTTGCCTCCGTTTTCGGTTCCCGTTTCGATAAACCTTTTTCAATACACTTACTCGAAAACTGCCTCTTATCGCACTCCTATTAGGTTCAATATAGCATGTATATCACCCAAGTGCTTTTTTGAGTTTATCACAACAAGGGCGTTTTTATTCCTTCCTTATCGTCACGGTCACGGGTGATTATTTTGTTTTACTTAGTTTATCGAATCAGGCGCGAGGCGTCCCCCAGAGTCGCTGGACGACCCCCACGAAATTAGAAACAGACCAAAGCAGATTTGAATGCTATATTTCTTATATTTCTACTGTATGTTTGAGATACGATTAAACATTTTTTCTTTCTTTCTTTATTTCACAAGTTGTAAGTGTATTGAAAAACGTCGTTTGATACACGTGCAGATTTGTCATTGCAGCCCTCGGCTCCATAACACACTCGCCTACGGCTCGTGTGAATTTCGCCTCGGTCGCAATGACAAACTTCCTGCACTTGTATCAAAATGTACTATAATAATCCCGGTTCCGAATTTGATTCCGATATAACCACTATTGAGGGAGTGTCTATGGATTTTCTTGCACATTCTTCTCCGTAGAGATATACTCTTTGGAATGTGCAATTAGCATATATTTTTTTTAGGACATAGAGACTTGACGTTTCCAAAGTTTTAATAGTTAAGACTTAGACTTTGATTGTTATATCCCTAAAATCAACCCACTCATGAAAATGAAAACGGCAATGTTGAACTACACCCAAGTTTTGCTATAGGTTTTTTAGACACGTGTGAAAAGATCGTCCATAGGGATATACCTAGGTCTAAAATACGCAGACCATTTGGACATTTCTGAAAGTAGGTTTAGTATTTTAAATTGCTTTTTCGTGTAGGTAAGTCGTAAATGTAGAACTTTCATTTCAAATTGTTTTCACTACCCTCACTTTTTAAAAAGCTTTTACGCAATGTTTTACTCTAACAACTAAACATTGTTTAATCTTTCGTATTATATTATTATTGTTAATGTATTTGGGTTTTTTAAGGGTTGAAATTGTCTAATGCCTTCTCGCGTACTTTGATACCAAATTTTAACTGAAAGTAAATTTCCTTTCAAGCGTAAAATTTGGAATTTCTACTTGAAGTCCTTTCAACCTTAGTTCGATCTCCATTATAATGTTCTCTTAATTATACTGATTTGATATTTACTTGTGAGCTAATATTATAATTTACTTATGTACTTATTTTATTAAAGGTATTAGGTACTTATTATAATGATACTATATTTTATTTGAAATATCTGTTATTTATTTATTGTGCACACCTACCACTGTGTTATCTTGTGTTACATTAAGTCCGCCTATGTACCACTACGAAACATGAAGTTTAAATAAATAAATAAGTCGTTTAAGCCAAGTCTTCGTATGAATAATTATTTTTTTTAGCATTATAATGGATTTACACATTCTAATGTTTTGTAGTATTTGGCAGCAAATGTTTTAACTCTACCTTTTTGGCAAATTTTGTTGTGGAAGTAAAAACTACAATAAGATTGCGCATTTTTCAATGATTCCACAAATTGTCCAGAAGCATTAGACACTTAAGATACAAAACTATATTTAGTTTTGTATGTAATGTAAAAAATAATATTTTATTTTTTACATTAATTACGAATCAATTTACAAATAATCAATACAGGCACTGAACTTCATTCAAAGTAATCCCGCTAAAAAACTCCTTTCGCAAGATGTAACGTCATATATTAACAAAGCGTCTATAAATAAGAGCTGTACTATGTATTATAAAACTGCCATTAACACAAATAAGTTCCTTTCTAGTTGAAAGTATAATTCTTCTATATCTCGTCTTTTGGTTTCCTTCAAAATATCTATGAGCTATTGTTTTCATAAATCTTAATTGGGGAGCTTTGTCATAATATTGACTATGTCACTCCGTAGGTATTTTGAAACAAACCAAGAGATAAGCCAGAATATGAAAAATAAATATAGTGCTAGCGCATGAGTCATGTTCGTGAACGGGCGCTGTCAGTTCCGACTGATCATCTCTCAGCTACCACGGTTTATTTTATTTTTTCTTTGGATTGTTTTTATGTTTTTTTTTACTCTGCCTGCTTTTAACATGCATGTCTTTCTGTATCTTTTTCACATACAATTTTATTTAGCTATATAAATATATAGGGTGAATAGCAAGTACTGACCGTTACTAATCACATGATTGCAGTCATGATAAAAAAAATTGGAATTTTGACTACTTAGGCGAAAATAAATGTACTGGGGCCCTAGACAAGTGGCAATCGCTCCGTGTCGAATCCATTTCTAAGTTCGATTTCGCCTTAACGATGTCGACCACAAAATGATAGATAAAGTGACATCGACTAACATATCGATAAGTCGAAGTGTTGGTTCGATAAATTAACAACTTCTTGGCTATGGTTATCGAATTAAAACGTCAAATTTGACGTATAAACAACTACTAACAATTAGCGAATCGAAAACGTTTGACCACGTGACTTTTCGAAGGCAATACAATCACGTTTTTAAGTATAGATATTGGATCACATCCTATGTATAATTTCAACATTAACGATAGAACCATAATTTTGTTTGTTTAGTACATATTTATTAATTTAAATGAGTTTCCGTAGAGTTTCTTGTTCGTTCTTCTCCGTAGAGATCTATTCTTTGGAACATGCAAATTGCTTCATCTTTTTTATTCTTTTTTGTGACTCGACCTTGACCATTTAAAAAAAGCATGCAAATTGTCTAAATGAAATAAACACTTTGAGTTGGACAAAACTGCTGGCATTGTTATACATTTTCCTCTATCAATTTCAGTGATAAATACCAATAGTATGTTTTACATTCATTTTAAATATGTACCATCGCTCATTGTCAATACATGATTACAATTTTTTTTTATAGATGTTAAATCATTAATTAACATCTTAAAAAAAAATACAAGAAAAGTTATTTGGTAATTTCGCAGTTTGTCAAACTTTTATTGAATAAAACCCATCTCTATTACCTACTTCAGTTGCTGTTTGTGTTTCAGAGCTGTAGGGACCCAGCAGGATCGAACCCTACTGGGGCCGTGGACCGATTTCTGAAAGGAAGGTCCGGTCCTGGTATGTATAGCTAAGAAGGAACGGGTGGGTTTTTAGTCAGTAAAAGACTGACATAATCGAGAGATAATGTCAGTCTTTTTTTTGTCCGCCTATGAGCGGGAAATGATTGAAATGGAGAAGATGATGAAACAAATTAACTGATTATTGTCAAAAAAAAAAACTGGTGTCTGAACACCTATTGTCGTTTAATTGTGTTTGTAATTACGGTAATCGAAAGTTTAAATTTAACAAAAAAGCAATACTTACTAAGTATAATTTTTTTTTTTTTTGTTAAGTCAAGATAGTTTTCTTAAACTTTTGATTTATGTCATGTAGAATGTTGATAGTGTGTGAATGACTTTAGAACATAAGTGGAATAAAACATACATATTTACATAGTTCATATAATAATTATCAACTACACTAGTAGTTGGTAATTACTAAGCTAAGCTACTAAGCTAGAGGAATCCCCGATACATCCATTGTGTATGACAACGTCGAACGAAGGAGCAAAGAGTTAACATGGAGAAAATAAATGATATGACTGTGACCAACGCAGTATATAACTTGTTTGTTCCTCAATCGATGACGTCATAATGATAAGAAAGAAGTTTATGAAATCGAGTATCCTTTTTTTATGCGGTAGGAAATTTTTCAATGACTTCTTTTTTTTCAGATTTTCGAGTACTGTAATTAGAGACACAATAGAAAGACAATTCGATTGGGGCTGAAGGAGTTTAAATTGATATAAACTAGTGTTTGACTACAATCCCACCTGATGGTAAGCAATGATGCAATCGTTGATGGTGAGGCGCAGTAGTTTATTAAGAGCCTATTCACTCTAGCCTTGGAAATATCTACATTATAATTGGACGAGGAGACCGCAGCAGGCATACAGTTCTTCGACTCTGAGGCACCCTAAAGTGTAAGAGAGCGTGTCAGAATTGTACTGACTAAAATCACAGTCCTGGATAAAGAATTCCTTCTGGAATAGATTGATCTAGCTGACATTTTTTTAAATATCGAACACCATTAATTTTTTTTTAGTTGTTAAATGGATTATAGTTATCTGGAGATAACTCTTCCTACTCTGGGTGAAGCAAAATAGAGTGTCAAACTTTTGCTGAGTTTTATTGTATTCACTAACTCATAATCTAATGAACAGATTTACGTGATGTTTTAGACTGAGTGATTCATGAAAAAGATTCAAATGTGATTCATGAGGAAGGTACAAATGTATTATCATCATCATCAGCCTTATTAATGTTCCCACTGCTGGGACACAGGTCTCCTCTCTTGGAGAGGGAATGGGCCATAAACCACCACGCGTGTCCAGTGCGGATTGTTAATGTATTATGCATAGCAATTTCCCTATAGCAGGGAAAAGTCGAAATTTTCAATGCTATGTAATAACTCCGCTAGTGTATTAAAATTTCGAATACTAACAAATATTATTTCTATTTTCACAAGTAGACCCCTCACTGGCAACTTTGACTACCATTTATATGGGCACAATCAGTACAATGCTTGTCATGCTGAGTTCCAGACGGGAGGCGAGGCGGTAACTCGACAAGTTCGCTACAGTAGACGTGAGACAGCCTGTTCGAGTGAACGAGGGATTTGGGATAACCCGGTCAAGAGACTGGACGATACAAATCCTAACTGTCTAGAAAATCAGTTTAGAACTTTATAAAAAAAAATGGAAGTGGTAGTAAGTCTTGCAAATGGACGGTTTCGTACCGTAAACCAAAAAAAAAATGCAAAATTATACATACAAAGATAATACGACAAATGGGCTTTCTTGAAAATAATTTGTATATTATACACACCAATATGAACAATTTTTACTATGAGACCAACCCAAAAATAACGAAAAAAAACCCGCTGCTCCATACATTTGTCGAGTTATGTGAATATAAATCTATGGAGCAGCGGGTTTTTTCGTTATACTTTTTTGGCGTTTCAAAATCGGTAGAACGGACTGAAAAAAAAGGTTTATATAAATGACTAATTTTATTTTGAATGTACGAGTAGTCTAGGTCCAAAGGTTTGGGTTGGGTATTGATGAATTAATGAGTGAGTCAGGATTTGCCTTGTATAATATTGATATATTATTATGTTTGTTGAGTTTAATTCTCCAACTGGCATTCTAAAACTCGCATTTATAAACAAATAAAACCAATTACTTCAGCAAAAGTAACATAACAACATAGAATTTTTATTCTTTAGTTAAGAATTTAATTTTTTTAATGAAGATTTCTAACGCAAAGTAATGACTTAATAAGAAATTACTTAGCAACAAGTAATTACATCTTTATAAAAATCGGTGATAGTTTGACATTAAATTTATTTTTGTGATTAAAGTACAAATGGCTAAACAGAGTTTATCCTTTAGCTTCGTAAGACCCAAATGACAAAATGACATAATTCTAGGTCAGCAGGAAGTTCCTTAAAGGTTATAATTCCCTTAAGAGTATCAAAATATACGCATGTAAGGTATAAACGGCAGTATGTTTTGATTACTTTGACATAGAAGTTTGATTTCTGCACAGATTCAAGGTGACGTAAAACATCTCGCATAATATTAATTTCATCTTGATACCTCCACGCGTCCTTGAGAGAAAGAATCTTGACAGATAAAAGGACAGGGACGATTCCTTTGTAAAAAAATCAAAGAGTGTAAAAATTAGGCATGAAATAAGGAAATTGTTAAGGAAAATACGCTGAAATAATTGTTGAACCAAACATAAGTAAAAAAAGGTTTGAAAACAAATATAATAAACACTTTATTTGATATTAACTAATACTCGACTATGATCCCATCTGATGGTAAGCAGTGATGCAATCGTTGATGAAGAGGCGCGCTATTTTATTGAGAGCATCACTGTAGCCTTGAAGACACTCACATTATAATCGGATGGAATGACTGCAGCAGACAAATTGTTCCAGTCCTCAATGTACGCGGTATAAATGACGAAGCGAAACGCTTAGTCCGGACCTTAGAGGTTTCAACAATGGAAGGTTGATGCTCGCCGTGCGTCGGATTGTTTGATGATAGAAATGAGACCATGGTATCGAGTCATGCAATTTCTGCGCATAGTCTCCGAAAAGCAGGAAAAAAACTACAAAAGACAAAAGGAAAATACTTTATGGATTACACATAGTCAGGACAAACATCAATAGCTTTTGTCGAACCTTAGCTTAGATAAGCATGATGTGCTAGGGATCCATAGTGATGGTGCTGGTACGACCTTATATCTTCCTTTTTTATGATAAAAAACATTATTTTATTATTTAATATTTACCTTGGTTTCAGAATTTAAAATCGACATCGGATTCAAGTTGAAATGTACCTACAATGCGTTCCAAATGAATATAGGACCGATTGCCATGTTGTGACGTCACGTTTTACTATCAAATCGAAGAATTATTTGGGAAGCAAAACAAGAAACTTTTAAAATTTTATTTCATTTATTTACAAAGTTTGAACGAAAAAAGTTTAACCAGAATCGTTCTTCAATTTTACTCATCTCTGAGTTCTTCAATTTTGTCACAATTTCTTCGATTTGACATCATGACGTGACGTCACAACATGGCAATCGATCCTATTCTTATTTGGAGCGCATTGTAGTTAGCATTGAACGTTTTTCTGGTTCACTAGTATTGTGAAAACTCAACTTTGTTTCCAATTATATAAATGTAAATTAGATAGCTGTCAACATAATCACTAGGAATGTACCACTTGCTGACCAGTGCCACAATTAATGCTATTAAACTCTAATCTAAATCACATAGCAGCAGATAGTTTTAGCCATTTCATCAGAGAGTTGTAATTTAAACTTTATGTGAATGTAATAAAGTTATTTGTTGTCTGCACGATCGCCATAAGGAATTCAAGACTTACTACCGGGCCTTGGCAGAGGCCATGGTCCGGAGTGAGGAAGAGTGGCAGGCGGCCAACAGGAGGCCGACCACATCAGTCAAAGGCAACGCCGCTCACGCCACAGCCGCCACCTCCGTGTCTCCGATCCTGATTTCCGGCCATCGTAGACGTCGGCTTGCGGACGGCGAGCATTGGGTAACTCGCTGTCCGCCCATCAGGTTACCGTCCGGACCGAGTCCAAGTCGTCGACGGCGCGCATTGTACCCGCGCGCCTCAGGGAGTTGTCAGCAATTGTAGGGGCCTAGCAGGGTCGAAGAAAAGAAAGAAAGAAAAAAAAAAGTTTATTCGAAGCCTTCTGGAGTCAAGGCTTGATGCGAAAGCGGAACACCAGGGCCTTGGAAGTAAAGCAGGAAAGGAACGTTGGGTCGTTTAGTCAGTAGAAGTCTGACACTGTCTTCCATACGCCCAAGGGCGGGATTTGTCATTCGATGATTTTTCCTACCATAAAAAAAAACATCCCTTACTAGAGTAGTGACGTGAAGTATGCATGTATAGAGGCATATATGTATTATACCTATTACGTTTAAAGGTCGTCATAAATTCATTGACTATGGCGAGTTTCCTGCAACGATCCTGAATATTACTAGCATTTTGTGTAAAAGGATTCATTAGTATTAGGTATTACTTAATTTTATGACTTCATTCTGAGTGTTCATATTTTCCTTGTTAATCATTATTTGAGAGCACTGTTTTTAAAACATCATTTATGAATAATTTCACAAACACACCTATTTAATACTTAACCGATTAACTCTTACACCTCGAGAATCATACAAGAATGCCAGTCTGCACTGGAAAGAATCACGGTGCCAAAACGTAACACTGTTACGCTACAGTGGATTAAAGGACATAGCGACTCACTGGGTAACGACGCAGCGGATGAACTGGCCAGGAGGGGATCTGGTGCGGCGGTGTTCGGACCCGAACCCATCGTGCCGGTCCCCTTCGGTCAGCTGCGTGGCTGGCTAAGCGAATACACACAGATCCAAGCAGAACACTGGTGGTCCTCGACACCAGGTTGCAGGCAAACGAAAGAAGTTATGCCACACCTTAACAAAGCCCTCACTAAAAAACTCATACGATTTGACAGAGGCAGCCTGCGCCTGGTGGCGGGGACTATCACTGGACACTGTACACTGAATAAACATCTTCACACAATAGGCATTACGGACAGCCCCCCAGAGCATGCTTGGAGCAGGAGGAGACAATTGCCCAAGTGCTCCTGGACTGCACAGGTGTTACTGACATACGCACACGAACCATAGGCACACCGAACTCCCTTATTGACGCCCTGAAAAACCTGAAAGGCATAATCAGCTTCTGGAGAGAAGTAGGCTGGTTGGAATAAGCCCACGAGATTATGGCCGCTATGGCTCACGTACAATGGTCTACACAAGACTAAATGCGGAAACCATACTCAGACATACATACATACTTAACCGATTATTGGGTAATGATATAAGGCGAGTTTATTTTTATAATTTTTAAGTTTTATAGTTTTTAGATAATGACATATTATATCACTACAATAATCACAGGTCAATCAATGATCAATCGAAAGATATTTTAAATAATATTGAAATTATTGCAAAAAAAAAAGTAGTATGGCGAACCATATTATCAGCCTTATTATGTTTCTACTGTTAGGACTCAGGTCTCCTCTCTAGAAGAGGAAATAGGTAGTAATCCACTACGCAGGCCCCATGCGGGTTGAAGTAGGTATGTCACATGTCTTAATTTTTTTCCGGTTTCCTCACAAGGAGAACGTTGTTTGTGTTGTGTTCACTGTATTGAGAGCAGTGGTGGTGAAATAAATTACACAAAGTAATGCGTCTGGCTGGGTCTGAACCCGCAACCTACAATTTAAAAGTCAAAATAAAAATAAAGCAATCAGTCAATCACAAATATATATCGCATAAAGAGTTAATGAACCTTTACACAAATGTGCACAAAGATCACTCGTCTGCCTACGTCACACAAGCGTGTATGGTGTTTACCATACTCGCTCGGTAAATATCGGACACGTGCGATCTATCTGTCTAGTGTTTTCCGAACTATTTTGGAGTCAGCTTCTTGTTTAACCGGATGCTACTGAGTAACAATATTTTTACATTTTCCTTACCTTATTTTTTTTTATTACAGCAATCTCAACTTTCACATGATGTAAGACCTTGCGTAGCGGACATGATAAGTTCGGAAGGTCCTTGCATCTGATTCGTGTGGAAGAAACGCCCGGGTGTCACAGTGGCTTTGACTGCTCGGAGAAAACGGTGAAGCACTCGGTGGAGGTCTCACTGCGCGGAGCAATGTGCCATGTCCTTGTAGGGCCACAAGGTCATGGGCAATCGGATGATAATGCTAAAAATGACAAATGAAAAGAAATAATATTAATAACAAACTTTTTTTACAGAAGAAATCATGTAATGATTTTTCTCGCTTTAGAGCGGAGAATGTGAACGTGTTTTTTTTTTTTTTTTATGGTAGGTAAAAATCATCCAATAACGAGTCCCGCTCTTGGGCGGAGCGGAAAACAAGTGTCAGACTCTTACTGACTAAACAACCTACCCCGTTCCTACATCGCCATACATACCAGGGCCAGAGCCTTCCTTTTCAGACACAAACGGAGAATGTGGACGTGTCAGAATTTGACTGACTAAAACCCATTTCTATATTTCTTTTCCCGTCGCCAACTTGATCTTGATGGTGACTGGAACGCCGGACGGAGACCTACCAATTGCTCGCCTTCAGCAAGTCCGCACTTACTGTGGCAAAAAATTGGGATCGCGATCCCGGCGGAGAGCTTAACGTTCTTCCCAAAGTACAGCAAAGATTCGAGCCTTAACCAACGGTCTCCCATCTACTAAGTGACCTCGACAAGCGTAGCTTAACCTTGAAAATCGACCCGTATTGCAGTTATTTCGTAGCCACGAGTTCTCAACTCAAATACGTGGTATAAACATAAAATATCAAAAGACTTAGTGGTGTACAGTGAAACTAGATGCTCCAACATCGCGTGGATACGCTTGTGTAACACCGGCACATCGAGCCAGCGAGTCTTCATTGTGATTTCATAATTATAGCAAACTTACTGTTGCTAGCGGCTTTGCCTGCGTGATAGTAGAAATTTATCTCAACCTAGGATAAAAAGTAACCTACGTGCTAAACTAGGACATGATCTACCCTTGTGCTAAATTTCATCCAAATTCGTTCAGCTTATTGAGTTCAAAAGAGTTACAATCGTATACACATCGAGGCTTGATAGGCAAAAATATCTAAGCGATATTGAGTAAACTTTAAGAGAGAGTGATTTAAAATTAAATATATTCGAAACATATTGTTGAAAATGACATAGTAGTTTAATTTATATTAATATACCACAATGTTAACGTCATGGTAATATTACCTTAATCCGATTTTTTTTTATTTATATTTTTGTAATTTTTTTAACTTTGAATCAAGCTCCTGTAAGGTTTTATATAGACTTCCAAAAGTCGATAACTCGATATCATACATCCATTATAGTACCTATATAAACTTTCAACTTCATAACATTTATATGATGAAAATGTATAACATGACAGTGTAACTATTTAAAAAACATTACAAACGTACCTGTGTATTCTTTTTGTTAAAACATCACAAATATATATTTAAGCAAGGTTATTCACTTAAGGTGAGATTTTACTGAAACTTCTCAGATATTATGGATAATCGATTTCTTAGGATAGGTACGATTTTGGTTTAGAAGCGAATGGAATGTCAAGCGGTTGCCATCTTCTGTGAAGTAGTAGGTAATGCAAGCGAAACTGCTGGTCACAACCATAAGCGAACGGACATGTTCACGCAGTAACCGTCGCCGAAGGAGGTGCTAGGGGTGACGGGACTCATAGGGCGACGAGCAATACGTAGCTAGCCGTCTGGTCGTCCGGTAAGGTTCGAGTCAACAGCGCGTAGTCTTCTCTACTGGACAAGCTTTGTGTTGACAGCATGGTCCCTTTTGTTGACCTATAAACTATTATTTTCTTTATATATAAATTTATTTTTGTAGAAACGTAATAGAAAAATACTTATACGTCATAAATGTGAAGTCAAAGGAACTGCGTTATAAGTTAATAATTAAAAAGCGGTGATGATAAGCAAATCTGATGGATGCTAGACGCACAGGATCGTTCATTGAGGCGATTCTTACGCGAGGCCAAAGTCCAACCTTGGATGTCTTTCGGCTGAAATGGTGATGTTGAAATTAAGACTGCTAATTCAGAAAAAACTAGCAGTACCTTGTCTGACCTCGGGAAAGAGCTTCAAGTTCATGGTAGTACTTGTAGCCGTAACATAACTAAATGGCTAGTTGAGGCTTGAGAAAGTGTGTGTTCGTTGTTCGTACGTGATCTAGGTCAAATATAAAACTGGCCGAAGATGTCAATGACAGAAGTATGGTTCTAGAACGGTGTATTATATATGTATTTACGAAGTATTTTCTTTTTCGGTGTGGAAAAATCATCCAATGACATCTTCGGCCTTGGGTGGAGCTAGAGATAGTGTCAGACTCTTACTGACTAAAAGATCGACCCCGTTCCTACGTGGCCTTTCATACCAGGGCTGAGCCTTCGTTTCAGAAGCGAACCCTTGGCCCCAATAGCTTCGTACCTTCTGCACTGCATGGGTCCCTATGATTTACTGGCACTCCTTAAGGCGTGCGGGAACAGTCCGCGCCATCGACGACTTGGGTTTGGTCCGGAGGGTAACTGGACGATTGGCTCTCGCCTGTTAGTATTTCTGTTTGTCTCTTTCGTTATAAATAAAGCAGCTACATTTAGGGTTGTATAAGTTCTTTCTTGTGTATTTGAGAAATAACAAATGAGAAACAATCAATTATTCAGATTTGTTTGCAAACTTCGGTTTTTGAGAAAAAAATGTTTATCTCGATGAGTTTGCGTTTTTGACTTCGCTCTTGGCTTAAGGTAAGAAAATAATGTAGGTAGTTGAGGGAAAATGCATTAATTCAACCAGCAAAATTTAAATTTTTCTTAAGTTTTATTCTGCTGGTCAGTCAGAAAAAAAGTGGAGAATTATTTTTTTTTCTTCGACCCTAACGTGTGTATATTGTTGGAAATGTATTTCAAATGAATTGTGGTTTATTCAAATCTTTTGATCATGTTATCATTTTCGGAAATAATCGCTCCCAAAGTTAAAAAAGAAATGTGTGTCTCCTAACTTTTGGATCCATAAGTTAGAAATAATTTTGATAATTGTCCAAGTGGAGATACTTATTGTGACTGACGGGAAACTACGGAACGCTGCAATGAACGTGGCCCGACACGCTCTTGTCCGATTTTATATATAAGACTAGCTGTCCCGGTAAACTTCATACCGTCGACTTTTTTTCATTTTCACCGTTTAAATCTTCCCTAAGCTATTACGAATATTTCAAGATCAAAATGAACCAAATTGGTTCAGTTGTTCTCGAGTTTTTGCGAGACTAGACTAAAGCTATCATTCATAGTTTTTATATATACCTAAGATTTTTATAGATAGATAAATATCTAGCATAATGAGGATATAATGTACGTCAAAGCCTAGCCTTTATGGAGATACTTTATGGTCGAGGTAAGCTCTAACCAGTCTTGGAAATTTGGGCTTCCAACTTGTGTGTTCTTAATCTTGGTATGACGTCATGGCTTCGTTTGCACTAGTAGAAATATTAATGTTCGGGGAATTTGGAATTTCGAGGAAATTGTATTAGTAGGTATTATATTTTGACATTAGCTTTATTATCATTAGTATAAGATTGACAGGCGTGAGTTGATATTATCATAAATGTATTAGCTATTTAAACATATTTTGTAGAAGTTTTCGGAAGGTATTACCTACGTTTGTATAACTTATATGCATCAGTGGATGTCACATGTGACTTGCCGGTTTCCTTACGATGATTTCCTTCACCGTTTTGAGAGCAGTGGTGATGAATTAAATTATACAAAGTAATGCAAATGGCTGAGTTTGAACTCGTAAGTCAGGGCCGTTACCACTCAGCCACCACTGCTCTTATGTAAATAAATTATTATTATTATTAAAAGTCTGACCCGGGGCTCCCGTGTAAAACTTGCTTTACATAGTAGTCGATCTATTCAATTTCCCTTCAGTGAAACGACACGGCACTATTTACCAACATTTATCCAAAGCAACAAACAAAAATAATCCATTTCTATTCCCTATATCTACTATACGACTATGTATTAGGTACACGTTTAATATTTTCCCTGTTATTTCCTCGTGCGAGAGAAGAAAACAAGGCGGACTCTAAGCGTGTTGCATTTTATGAATATTGACGTTTTGATCAAGGCTAACTTCAAGATAATCAGTCATGACTAAAAAACTAAAACACGAAAGTATACCGGTCTTTTTTATGATGGGTAAAAATCATCCAATGACGACTCGCGCTCTTGGGCGAAGCAGGAATCAGCGTCAGATTCTTACTGACTAAACACCCCACTCCGTTCCTTCTTTGCCCTTCGCACTGGAGTCAAGCCTTCCTTTCAGAAAGAGACCCTGGGCCCTAATAGGCTTCAACCCTCTTACAGAGTGCTTTTAGATTTTTGGAGTATTGATAGGTTTTAGTTAGAAAAGCGTCTAAAATCCCCTCTCACTCTCACTTCACCTCTTTAAAAAAAGCACTCCTTCAGAAAGATTGACGTCCGATGTACTGGTTTTGAACTACTCGTATTATTTGACAATTTCTTTATAGATAAATATGTTTTTTAACTTGAATTCGCTTTTATGTAATTTTATGGATTTTATTATCTGAAAATAAATTGGAACTGAATTGAATTGATAAAGTCTAAACTACTCTGAAGTCTGCCAGGATAACCGGATGCTGTTGAATTAGTCTTTTACTGTCTTTCACATAGAATAATTGTTCATCTGACCTCCATAACCCAGATTACTCGAAACGACTAACTATAAAACGTAGAATAAATTCCTAAAATACCGTAACTTACCTTAAAACACGAACAGTGTTAGAAACATTTTCATTCAATTTAGCAACAGAGCAAACGCCGACCGGTGAACAAACCCACGGGGCCGTACTTAGCAATAAAATGGACGTGAACCGCAGTCGTAACCGGGATGCGTCGGATGCCAAGCATTCAAGTCATTCAGTGCTATGACTAACATTGATGGTCCTTCGAGCCGGATTGACGAGTGTATTTTGTGCGTAGATTAACCGGGAAGCTTGGGAAAGGCTTTTGTCCAGTAGCGGACATAGACTGATTTTCCATAGATTTGTGTGAACTCTGTATTAAAGTAGTCGGTTGGTTGAAAATTTTAAAAAAGCTTTGTTAAATTCTGGTGTACCAAACTGAAATTTTATTTACAATTTCAATTGCTAGAAAAATTATCATTTATAGGATAATGAACATGACTTCTCTTGTATTTTCATGAGTCATCATCATCATCATCCTTTTGGCCGAAAGACATTCACTGCTGGCCATAGGCCTCCCCCAAGCGCCGCCACAAAGACCGGCCCTATACATCTTGCATCCATCAGATTCCAGCAATCCTGACTAGGTCATCGATCCACCTTGTGGGAAGCCATCCAGCTGCATCTTTCGGTACGCGATCACCACTCCAGAACCTTTCAGCTTCAGCGGCCATTTGTTCTGCGTGCAATTTTTCCTGCCCATTGCCACTCAAGTTTGGCGATTCTTTACAAAGTTAAATAAATAAATGAAAGATATCTAGCAGTACTGTTAAACCCAGACAAAAATATTGACAAAAGCTTGATATTTTCCAGGTAGAAATGCTAGAGACTTATTGGATATAAAATCGAGTGTGGTAGCAAGAGCATAAAACATAAAGTAATTAAATGAGCAAAGTGGATTACGTATCTACCTTCCTATATCATATTTCAAAAGTCGCAACATGAATGATAGCCCCCAAAAGCCCACCGCCCTTGGACGCCTTAAAGCTTCCTCGTGTAAGGGATGTATGCCAAATATGTTATGTAACTTTTATCCTTGAATGCAAAGGTTTGCAAATAGCAAGAATTGCAGCAGAATAATATAGGGTAACTGGTAAATTAGTGACAACTTTTATGATAAGACCAAAACTGAAATCGCGAAAAAGAAATTAATCATTTAGGCGAACATAAATATACCTCACTAGTAGATTTTTTTAGCGATTTCAGGTTTAGTCCCCTAATAAAAGTTGTTATCATGCCCTATATAAGGAAAAAACCCTGTAAAGACACAAGTAAGATGAAGAAAAAAATCAAATTAGTAATTCAGTACCAATTTCAATCTTTAACTTATATTTTAAAAGAGGTTACTATAGTTATTACAACATATAAATCTAAGTAATTGAATGATCCAGTTTCAGTACATCAAAAATCTTCAACAACAATACGTAATTACAAGAATCTCACTCACATCACACTTACGCACTCAAAACCGACCATCAAAACAATTAACCTCAAGAAACACAACCTCTTACTTAACCGACTTTGTGTATTACACACATAACTACATTTTTCGAATCCACACACATACAAAGCACATTCCAAGTAGATCGGTTGAGTAATTTTGAAGGGACAAAGTTATTTCGTACGGTTACCGTTTTTGAAACATCACTTACAGGTAGGTCAAAGGGAACGAAGGAAAATGATTGGTACACGCGTTCTATTTAAGGCTTTCTATGAATAATTTGTTTTGAATGTAATATTTTTGGATAAAGGTTACGTTTGCATTGAAATTTTAAGTGTGATAACTTTGATTAGTAACATTTAAATTGAAGATGCTCTAAAACATATCCCGTAGTCAAAGAACATGTTAGGTAATCCCCAAAATCCTCCGTGAATATCAAAGAATGCAAAACTTGGAAGTAGAATACAACGGGGTTTCCACTACAGAAATTAGGTCACAGAATCAGAGGCCAATATCGGACAAACCAAAGATCAAAGTCCGCCATCACCCTCAAGTATCCATTTCCTAACAGCAAGCCAAGAGAAACGGTGAAGCAAAACATAACATTTACTGTGGAATATACGAGTGAATCTGCTCATACGGTGCTATAACGAACGTTCTGGGCATACATTGGCGTAATCCACACTCACCACGTTTGGCACCGACGAACCGTAATACTCACGACGTTCCGTTATTAGTTCCTTCATCGCTCTAGATCGTCCTCCGGTCCTCCAATCTGAATATCTTAGTCCTAATACTTAAATAATAGTTATGTCGAGGAATTGGCAAGAAGTGGCTCAAGACCGTGAACAGTGGAAGGAATGGAGGAAGGCCTATGCGCAGCAGTGGGACAGTGTGGGCTAGTATAATAATAATGTCGAGGCCAGATCATTGAAATTAATCACTTCATGATATGGCCTAATAAAACTGGCCAGATCGTTTTGAACGTCAAAGTTTTTGATGATGTTTGAAACCTCGTTTGGACTACTTTCTTTAGATTTTTTAATACCATAGAAATTCTACATCAAACAATTATTCAAATACCGTCAAATATTAGCGTTTCAACGATCTGGCCAATTTTAGTTAGCCATAACATGAAGTGATCAATTGCTATGATCTGGCCACAAAGTTACACAATCTCTAAAATATGACTGGATCGAATCTGATAAAATGAATTGCAATCATAACTCAGGCATAAAACACATTCTAATCTGAAACCGAAACAGGTTCCAGGGATTCATAATCGATTTCAAAACGAGAGACGTTGTGAACAGAATCGTGAAGTGTGAAGTAATCCTACACACTGACATTATGGTGACTTATTTTAAGTGCTTTCATGTTGAGGGCTGATTTAAATATATGCAAAGGTCGCCGGTGAAACGACTATCTGGACCGGCCAGTTGCTCAAGCAGAGATAATATCCAATCCGTAATGAGCGCAGTCTCTTGATTATATTTAGTAGTTATATGTCCCTATGTAGTTTATACTTTCTACTAAGTTCTTGGCAGTAAAACCTGCAGTTGCTACAGTAATAAGGATCGCAGTGTTGCTACCTACGCGTTTATAGAAAATATGCGGCTATCTTTTGTAAGTTAAACGTCAATGGAGTAACGGGTTATTTAATACAGCGGCGTGGTGATAGGTTAGTTACAATAGTGAGCGAGAAATCGAAGCGTGACTTTTTGATTATGTTTTGTCTAGAAGTTTCCAGACTATTCTTTATAACTGAAGTCTAGAAACATTTTTTGTTGGTTTGAAGTTACAGTTTTAGGTAAGTATAACATTTCGTGTTATTTTTTTTTTTAATTCAAGAAAGGCTTGCACAATTCTTTGATGAATTTGGTACAACGTGCTATTACAATGCCTTTTAGGAGTCTGTATGTAAAGGGAAAAACGGGACTATGTTACTAAGACTTCGCTGTCTGTCCGTCTGTCACCAAGCTGTATCTCATAAACCATGATAGCTAAACCAAAAAGTATCCAGTACCTTAACCTTGGTTTAGGCGTGTTCCTTAGCCTTGGTGAAATTTAGAACAGATCTAAATACGGTTAACATATATAAGACACTAGCTGTGCCCGCGACTTCGTCCGCGTGGAATAGTTATTTTGGGCATCATATTTATTTTTGCAAACAACCTCAGCTTTATAAATTATAGCTGTTACCCACGACTTTGCCCGTGTCAATTTCTGTTATTAATTTAGACAATTTAGTTTTTAAAAGAACATAATTATCTAAAAGTACTTCATAGAGCTACACCCTCCACTTGGGCACGCCATAATCTCGGCGGTAAGTGCCCTCTTTGAGGCGTGGTTGGATAGACATCACGCAGGACATGACGCAGGTTCTCACCGGACATGGGAAGTTCAGGAGATTCCTGCGCCGGATTCGTGCGGAAGAGACGCCCGGATGTCGCCACTGTGTGGCCAGCACGGAGGACACGGTGGAGGTGTGCCCCGCTTGAGAAGAGAATCGCCGTGTCCTCGTGGGGGTGATCGGCGGCGGTGGGCTCTCGCGCCGGGCCTTGGTTCAGGCCACGGTCCGTAGCGAAGAAGAATGGCAAGCGGTCGCCTCCTTTTGCGAAGCAGTAATGCTCGTAAAGGAGGAGGCAAGGGCAAAAGCGCCCTCGCCGTAGCCGTCGCCGCCGCGATCCCGCCGATATCCGGCCACCGTAGACACTGGCTTGCGGATGGTGAGCAATGGGTAGCTCGCCGTCCGGTTGTCTGGTAACAGTCCAGACCGAGACCAAGTCGTCGACGGCCTGCACTGCTCCCGCGCGCCTCAAGTTGTTGTCAGCAAACTGTGGGGTTCCTCAGGGTCGAAGCCTCCTGCAGCCGAGGGTTGGTGCGAAAGCGTTATACCGGGGCTCTGGCAAGGGAGGAACGGGGTAGGTTGTTTAGTCAGTAAGAGTCTGACAATGTTTCCCGCTCCGCCCAAGAGCGGGATTCGTCATTGGATGATTTTTACCTACCATAAAAAAACCCCTCCGCGCCGCCCGCAAGCAACCCCTCTCCTCGCCCGCCGGCCAGGCACAGCGTCATATTTTACACATCATGCGGCGCGTGTGAATTTTATATCGGAGTATTTTAAAATTGTTTATTTATTTATATTTATGTACACACAAACACACACAAAGAGAAAAGAACACATACAGATAGAAGAGTACAAAGGTACTGCTTATTTCTAACGAAATTTCTTCCAGCAGACCTGCGACAGGAGAGTTGGATGAGAAATGTAGACACAGTGTGTATAAATAATTCATAACAGTTTGTAATATCAATTACAACATTTAAATAATAACATTTAATAACATACAAATAACAGTTTGTAATATGTAATATCAATAACAATTGTAATATCTTCTAAGATGTTCATTAAAAATAAGTGATTACAAAGACAATTTTGTTCACAATTACATCGAGCCGTTACCGCCAAATTATCGTAAGCGACACTTTTGTCAAAAAACCGTTTTTTATCGAAACTAGTATTTCAAACCGTAACGGACCCATCCCTGTTGGTATTTCCTGCCTAAAAAAAACCGTTATAAAGTTATAGCAAGTGCTAAAATTATCGTGAATACACATTTTTTCTAAAACTTAACGTAAGCGACAATGCATTTTATCGCAGGCGACCGCACTTATTATCGCAAGCGACAATTTTTGCTTAAGACCCTAAACATACCCCAAATGTCTTTGAGATACACCATTGAAAATACCAATAAATTTCTGAATACCACTCGAGAAGGCAGAAGAACCCGTCATCCTCATAATAAAGCTGGTGAAGTGGAAGTTGCACAGTAAAAATCGTTTATTGAGATGTTGCCTGCAGTTCCATCCCATTATTGTCGCAATAAAAGCACAAAAGTCTATTTACCTCAAGAGTTTTAGAACCTATCGTTTTTGAATACACTGTATGTTGAACATTTGAAAGAAAAGAATCTAGAATCGTCCGTGTTATCAAAAAGAGTATTTCGTAATATTTTCAAAACAGATTTTAATATTGGATTTCATTTGCCTAAAAAAGATAAATGTAGTTTTTGTGAGAAATAAAAATTTTCCATCTGAGAAAAAACCAATTTTTGAACAAACCACTGTTGTTTAAATATGGATTTACCGAAAATTGTGAACATAATGCACTTAACATGGGCCTCGTCATTAGATCAAGAGCAAACAATGCTACTGTACAAAAAGGACCCACACCCTTATACGACAACGAGCTCAGTATTTCAGCAGCTAAATACAAAGATCTAAAGGAGCTATGTAACAAAAATGTAATACCAAACAGATATCATGAAGAATACTTAAGTCATCATCTTCCTGCCCTTGTCCCGTTTTATTTGGGGTCGGCGCAATATGTTTTTTTCTTCCATTGTACCCTGTCACCCGTCACGCTATCACAAACTCCTCTGTCTTTCATATCACTTCTCACACAATCCATCCATATTTTCTTTGGTTTCCCTCTCCCTCTCCATCCATCCACATTTATACTTATGGCCTATTTCGTAACATGCGTTTTATCTCTCCTTTTTACGTGGCCATATCAAGACAAACGGTTCCCTTTCAACTTTTCAGTCACTGGCGCCACTTTCAAACTTCCTCTAATATACTCATTTCTCACTTTATCCATTCTCGTCACACCACACATCTATCTCAACATTCTCATCTCTGCTACATGCAATCTCTTTTCAGAATGTTGGGCTTTGAAAAAGATCCGTCTTTTTCAAAGCCCAACATTCTGACCCATACAGCAGGACAGGCCTTATCACGGACTTGTAGATTTTACCCTTCCACTTGAGGTGCAATTTAAGTATCTTTCTTTCAGTTTGAATAATCTGTTTGATGTCACTACCCCAAACGTTTTACATAAATAACTATATTTTTAATGATAGGTACATACTTAATATTTTGATTAAAAAGCACGATTGAATAAGTGGTGTTAATTGATTTGTACAAGAAGAAATTTCTCATTTCATTTTATAATCTTAGTAATAAGTATAAGTTAATTTGATCTCATCACTCCTAACGATTACTATGAATAAATAATTTTTGATTATTATATGGATATTTCATTTAAAAACCTTTTAAAACGCCTATTTTTTTAACAATTATAATATCTTACACATAGAAATTTTGATAGGTAATGTTATCGTAAACGCCCGAATATCTATAGTCTGTGACAGCAAAAATATTGTATGCGCCATAAATTACATAAATACTCATTATTTTTGTTTTATTTTCAGTCATATATTTAAATCTCTAAAAATCATTAACGTATGTCATTTTTCTTGTTATTAGTACACTTCTGATTAAAAATATTTAAAAAAAACCTTCTCCTGTAAAATTTGGTTTTTGTCGGTTGCGCTAAAATGGCGGTAAAGGCTCGACATACTCTTAATCAACAACACATTTATTTGGATAAAGTTTAATATTACTATGTTGATACAACTCTAAAAAATAATTGGTAATAATGCATTAATTTCGGTCAAATTTGATTCCCATAAAAACGGTTCTAGTGAGTTATTCTTAAAAGATAGACATATACTGTCGCGGACATTTTTTTAGATCATTTTAAGAGGAATAATTCTTTCCTACATATTTTTTTGGTATCTTCTACCGTTTTCGCAGCGCACGCAACGGAAGCCCTCAAAGATGAATATTTTTCCCCGTTTTTTCCACATTTTCCATTGTTTCTTCGCTCCTATAAGTCACAGTGTGATGTTATATAGCCTAAAGCCTTCCTCGATAAATGATCTATTCAACACAAAAAGAATTTTTCAATTCGAACCAGTAGTTCCTGAGATTAGCGCGTTCAAACAAACAAACAAACAAACTCTTCAGCTTTATAATATTAGTATAGATGATATGATTTAGATATCATTTTCATCAGGTTTATTCTATAGAGTTAGGATGGTTCTGGAACCATAATAACACAGGTGGGTTTTAGTCACCAAAATCAGACGTTCTCCCTTTTGCTTGGAGCGGAAACAGCCATTTGATCGTACCTGCCCCCGGGGGGTAGGTAACATCAGACAAGTACAGACTTTCATATAAGAAAGAATAGAATACTTAATACTTTATTGTACACCAAAAAGTAAAAATTTCACAGAAACTTATATGAATGAAAAAAAAGAAAAATTAGTAAGAACCCTAGTAGGACAGGATATAAGCCAACACAACCACATAGTTAAATTCTAAACAGAAAAAATCACATGCAAATTACCATTCACACACTAGCGCATAACGATAATGTCCATTTACATATGTTATTAGAACACAAAATAAACCGATTACGTTGACCCAAACTGAGACTCGATTAACGTAAGAAGAACAAGATTATCTTCAGCAAAGTGAAGCTAAGTTACGATTTGAGCCAGTGTTGCGCAACGCACTGTGAAATCCGCCGAGAAAGTTGGCCGTAGATAAAAATTACGGAAAATATAAGATTATTTCCTCCGCAAAGAAGCGTTTTGGAATATAAAAGGCACGTTTTGTTAATCGTTTTTTTGGTTTTCTGCATTTCCACGTCTCCACAATAATATGTCTCGATGGTTTTGGTCTTGTTAGTAACATAAGCACCGCCGTCTAATGCGAGGCGTTCCACCTCTTTTCTTTCGAGAATAATGGTTGTGTAAATATTACAGGGACTACTTGATATTTTTCCCCTCCTAGAGAGGAGGCAGTGTCCCAGCGGTGGGAACAATTATCAAGGCTGATGATGATGATGACTTGCTATTTTCACAAGTCTCGGAAGGAAGAAAGACTCGCGGAAGAATGTTGTTTTATGGTGGGCAAAAATCATTCTATGACGAATCCCGCTTTTGGGTGGAACGGAAAATAGTGTCAGACTCTTACTGACTAAACAACTTACCCCATTCCTACGTTTCCATATATACCAGGGCCAGACCCTTCCTTTCAGACGCGAACGCTTGGCCCCAGTTGGCTTCGACCTTTCTTATAGGTTTCTTTTATTAGTAAGTTGTCTGTAATTGAAATTTTATCTGAGAGACAACTGTCGACTTTTACACAAACAAAGCTACTGACAAACGCTAGCAAACCCACGAGTTTAGTCAGATTTTAGGGTCCAATTTCGAATGACATGCTTACAAGAAGAAACACATCGGTAATAAATCAAACAAAGATCTGATGAAGGTTACAATTTATTTTTTTAGATTTATGATTTGAGAAAAGTCATCATTTGCTTTTTTATGGTATATAAAAATCATCCAATCACGAATCCCGCTCTTGGGTGGCACGGAAAACAGTGTCAGACTCTTACTGACTAAACAACTTACCCCATTCCTACGTTTCCATATATACCAGGGCCAGACCCTTCCTATCAGACGCGAACCCTTGGCCCCAGTTGGCTTCGACCCCTCTTATATATTTGATGTATTTATTAGTAAGTTTTCGGTAATTTAAATTTTATCTAAGAGACAATTGTCGACTTTTACGCAAACGTAGCCAGCAAACCCCAAACAGTCAAATATTCCAAAAACCTCAGTCGGTCTTTTTCCTTCAGTGTAGATGTTTGGTTATCAAATGCAAATTCGCTATTGCTTTTTTCTTTTCTAATTTCCTTTTTCCCTGAATGTTATTAATCCCGGATTTTAAAGATCACTCTACCGGTTTAGTCGGTCTTTGCCACATTATTTTACCATCAATTTTATAAGGGAGACTCCGAAAGGCCGAAACAATTTTGTTTTAATTCTTACAAAGTCCCACACCGCGTCGTTCTGTCTGTATTAACGCGATAAACTCAAAAACTACTGAAGAGATTTTCGTAAAATTTTCGTCAATGGACAGAGTGATTTGTGAGAGTAGGTTTATGTGTGTAATCATCAACATCATTTTCATCATTGTCTACATTCTATAAGAAACCTATCTGGCAAATTTTAAGTTTTTAGGTGCTGTAGTTTCTAAAATTTTGTGATTAATCAGTAGTATTTTGCTTTTTTATATACAATCATCCACTGGACACTCGAAATATAGAAATCATTTAACTCTTTTTGTTCAAATTAACACCTAGTTACAAATTAATATGTATAATTATATACTCGTACTTAAGTATTACAGCTTACTTCGCAGTCATTTTATAATATGCTTCAAGCGACAATAATTTCTATACGGCATGTTATTAAATTCATATTTGTAATGAGGTTGCAGTTTCAAGTTACTGAATCATGTGTAGGCACAGTGTAGGTGAGGAATATGTTTTTATGCTTAGTGTGTAGCCATGGTTGCCATGCAGTAAATTGTTAGAGTATCACTTTACAGTTATGAGAGTATCGCTACGGAGTAATTTTGCTATAAGACTCTTCTAATCTACTTTGAGTGTAGCATTTTAGATATTAAGGCGACACTACAAGCCAGCGACCTTGAGCGAACAGAAGAATAGGTTTTTTTATGGTGGAAAAAATCATCGAATGACGAGCGGGGTACGGGAGACAGTGTCAGACTTTTACCGATTAATGACCTACTGTTCCTTCCTGCCTTAGTTCCAGGGCCCCGGTGTTCCGCTTTCGCATCAACCCTTGACCTCAGAAGGCGTCGACCCTGCTGGGCCCTTACTGTTGCTGATAAGTCCTTGAGGCGCGTGGGAACAGTGCGCGCCGTCAACGACTTGGGATCGGCCCGCTTACCAGATGGGCGGACAGCGAGCTATCCATTGCTCGCCGTCCGCAAACCCACGCCTAGATACACTGCAGCCTAGAGCAGGAAAAGACATTAGTTGATTTTAAACCTAAAAAAAAATAACAGACCTTTACCCTGATCATAGTTTGACCTATTACTGAAGTGTTTTTTCTTGTAAGCATGTCATCGGATATTGGTCGCTAAAATCAGACTAATTTTGAAGGTTTCTTTTGATCTAGGTAGGTATTTTATATTTGGTCTACGACACTGACCTGTCTGTCATTGTGAGGGCTAAGAAGGAATGAGTTGGGTCGTTTAGTCAGTAAAAGTCTGACACTGTTTCCCGCTCCGCCCAAGGGCGGGATTCGACATTAGACGATTTTTCCCACCATAAAAAAACCTGTCTGTCATAAAGAAACTTTTTGTGTATTATACATATTAAGGGAAGGTAAGGATTCTCGAAGATTCGTAGATTTGTTGTAATTCTTGGCACACAAGTTGAACCATCATGGCGACCGCATAGTAACCGATTTTCGGGACCCGATCGAAACGAAGGACTGCATGTAACCGTAGCAACGGGTTTTTTTTTTTTAATTTTATTTTCGGTTCAACTTATATCCCGAATACTATACTGAATTAAGAAGGATTTATTTGCATTCTATGCCTAGTTTACACGTGAACCCAGCCTCGGCCAATCGCCGATGTATAAAAGGGTTTTCCCCGTTTATTCAATTTATTTTTATTGGGGGAAAAATCATCGAATGACGTATCCCGCCGTTGAGGGCGATTGCCGATGGATGCAAGACGCACAGGACCGGTCTCTCGGCCCTTGGGGGAGGCCTATGTCCAGCAGTGGACGTCTTTCGGCTAAAATGATGATGATGATGATGACAGTGTCAGACTTCTACTGACTAAACGACTCACCGTTCCTTCTGGCCTTAGTTCCAGGGCCCCGGTGTTCCGCTTCCGCATCAACCCTTGACCAGGGACCGGACGAGCGGATTAATTTTCAAAACCCTTTGAAGGGGTTTCCCTTACAATCGGCTATCCCTTTATTTGGAAAACTTGTACGTATACTTAGCGAAATACTAGGGAAAGCCGATTGAGAAGGAAACCCAAGCGATATCGTAAGGGTAAGCGCTAACCTAGCCTTTAATGGGTAAACCAAATGCTTTATTGCTTTCCACTTAATAAAAGGATATTTTCTTGCGCCAGTAATTTTAGTTCATCATCATCAGCCTTTTAATGTTCCCACTGCTGGGACACAGGCCTCCTCTCTAGGAGAGGGACAGGCCATGATCCACCACGCGGGCCCAGTGCGGGTTGGTGGATGTCACATGTCTTCGAATTTTTGGTTCTAGAACATGCCGGTTTCCGTTAGGAAGGAGGAAGGTAATAACCGGTAATTTTAGTTATATGCGTATTAATACAATGACGTATAGACAGTAGCGTAGCTAGGCGTAGGCGAAGGCCTCGCTGCACTGACTGACACGACGCACGGCACACTAGCTTTTAAAGCAAAGACAGTAAGTTATATTTTAGCTTGACGTGGTGATCGGTCGGGCTTATCTTTGTGTGCCTTAGAATTGCCGAATTCGTCCGCACGGCTGCTACTGGCTTCAAATCCCTCTTATGTCGTTAAAAATACGGTTTAAACTCGCATGAATTAATATATTGGTTAGCGCTTACGAAGGGGTTTCCCTTTCAGAATGGGATAGTTGATTGTTAGCGCTTTTTGTATTCGGCTGTAAAAACCCAGATATTTTTTTGGGAAAGTCAATGCATGGGTTTCCCTCGAGAAGGTTAGCTGAAAAACTATCCAGCAAAACCATGAGGGTTTTTAATTGAATTAAAATATCCTAGCTCTTCAAAACCCGGGGTAAAACCCTATAAAAGGAAAGCGCTATCGGTCCCTGCCCTTGACTCCTTGGGCCCTACAGCTGCTGACAACTCCTTGACCCGTTTATACAATGGGTACACAATTGCATTAACGTGATGCAAATGTCCACTTATTATCAAAAACACACACTAAATACACTGGCGTTCCTTGAAAGAGACTCACACACCCTCAAACAGCTCTACAAAATGATAGTCTATTCTTTTGTGAGTTTTTTGGCACCAAAAAACTGTTCCGTTCGGTTCTAGAACTGAATCGAGATCGCTACTTTATTATAATTCTAATGACCTGTCTTTTTATTTCTTATTTCTTTCGCGTAAGGCGTGTCTAGACTAAACCGATGTTAGGAACATTGATAGTTTTTTTTCGTCAAATAAATATCGATGGCAAATTTTTATTCGAGTCTCAGTCCCCAGTATGTTAATCTCACTAAATTGGCTTCAATCTATTTGGAGACTGCCTGAAGTGAGATAGCCTCTCTTTTTTACAAAACTGTCACCCGAAGGGGGTTAACAGACTTTTACGCAGGCAGAACTGCTGGCAGAAGATAGTCTATAAATGTATTTATATAATAGACTCCCTTTATAACTGACTGATATATTAACGCACAGCCGAAATTACTGGGACCGGGAGCGTGAAATTTTGCACATACCTACTTTCCTTTTGATGATGACGTAGACAAGAACTAAAAAAGGTTTTGAAAATATCACCCCCTAAAAGGACTCTGCAAAAGGGTCGAAGCCTGCTCGGGCCCAGGGTATATTTGTGAAAGGAAGGCTTGACCCCAGTGCGATGGGCAGAGAAGGAACGGGGTGGGGTGTTTGTGTTTCTCGCTCCACCCAAAAGCGGGATTCCTCATTGGATGATTTTTGCCTACCATAAAACGGGATTTCAACGGGTTTTCGGGGTTCCGGACAAAGCCGCAGTTAGAACCTAGTATAGATTGTAAAAAGTATAGTGTAGAACAGCTATAATAGCCAGTATAGTCGTTTATACAGTAATCGAGGAACCGCGATAGTCGTAAATAATGGGGGAGGTCTTAGCCCAGCGGTGGGACAAGTCGGGCTATTATAATATTAATTTCAGCTATATTTGCGAGAGATATAGCTAAATATTTTATGGAGAACATTTTGCAGTGTTGACGCTACAGTTAGATACTTTATGGCGTTTTTTCCGTAGTTTAATTTTGATACGGTAAAAAACGAGGCATCTTTGCATTAGGCATTAATTTTTCGGTTGACTGAAACCTTATATAACTTTCCTTTAGTCACACCCAGAACACTATCCAAGTTGTTTTATTTTTCACTTCTCTGCCAGCAGTTTGACTCGTGTAAAATTAGAAAATTATCCCAAGAGTATATGGTCTAGGGATAAAACAAGTACATTGTTATCCTAGTGGTGAAAGTAAGTTATTTAGTCCCAAGACATTGTTTGGCGTCCGAGCGGTAGCAAGGACGCTAATATTTCGAGGGACTAAATTCTACGGTATTCAAAACGTTAAAGGTATGCTATTACAAGTCATAATATATTTGGTGAGTCTATCTATCTGTTAATGCAATCTGTTCAGCCGTTTTAGCGTGAAAGAGTAACAAACATTAACACTCATAGATACATATGCGAATAGGAATGGCAGGCAGTCGCCTTCTTCTGCGAAGCAGTACTGTTAGCAAAAGATACCGCGCTGAACGCGTGACGGAGAAGAAGTCTCGCGCTGCAGCCGCCGGATTCCGACTTCGATTTTCGCCCACGAGCGGATGGCGAGTAATGGGTAGTTCCTCGTCCGGCCGTCTGGTAACGATACAAAGCAAGCTCAAGTCGACGAAGGCGCGTATTATACCAAGCGCTCTACAAAGAAATGTCATAATACACGTGCGCACAAACTTTCGCTTTTATGCGAACAGAACAAAATAATATTATTAGTGTTATCATTTGGATATTCTGTTCGCTTAGTGTACATTCACCTTTAGATTAGACCAGCGATCGAATGCCGCATATTTAAGAATATTGATTAAATTGGTTCAAAAATAAACAAAACAACATCAGAACTGTATTTCTAAGTGTAATTAAGTTTGTTTAATTTAATTTCTTGTTCAATCTAGGAGAGAAATAAAAAATAAATTGTTTATTGATTGGCTATTTTCAACAAAAGTTAAAAAGAAGAGAAGGGTGGAGGTTTAGACATGTTTCCTACATTTGTAACGGTTCTATAAAGGGTGGACCAGACGGTTGCGAATTCGCGATCTAGCAGAGGTGACCTCTTGGTTGGAGCTTTGTTTGAAACCGTGTGGTTCCACCCTTTAGGCTACGGATGGCGAATCTATAGCACTCGTGCCAGTGGTTGTAGACGGCAAAATAATTTCATCTAATCTGCTTAGATGAAATTATTCTAGATAATTTAAAATAACAGTTATGATTCTTTTTTACGTTGCAGTGCATTGCGTTGCATCAGCATCAGTTCCCACTGCTGGGACTCGGGCTACCTCTCTCTAGGAAGAAGGAATGAGCAGTAATCATCCACCACGCGGGCCCAGTGCGGATGGTGGATGTCACATGTCTTCGAATTTTTGGTTCTAGGACATGGACATAGGGCATTTCCCCGCGACGTTTTCCTTCACAGTTTTGAGAGCACTGGTGATGAAACAAATTACACATAAAAAAAAATTTTCAAAAAAAAAAACCGCCTTCAAAAAAAGACAAACGATAAAAGTTCCTACACTAAAAAGTTGAAAATAAAAAATTGAATTACTGTAAAGAAACTTAATTTATAGGTAAAGTTATTTGACATTAATACTTTGCAAATATTCAAAATTTATTACTTCTTTTTGGAGTCGGTGCCATCATTTTTATTGTTGAAACTTAATGTTAGGTAGCTTTTTAATATTCGGTGCCATTTTTCGTACATAATGCTTAAACATTTTCAATGTACTTAAAATGTGGCAGAAGGTTTTTGTAAGTATATATTTTTTATTTAAAAAAAATGTGCAAATCGGATGATTTTTTTAGAGAAGTCTAATATGTATTTACGTCTTAATTAAGTATTATAATATTTGAGTATGCAAATAGGTACTAAGTAGTTTTATAGTTAAGTTAGAGGTAGTTTTTCAAGGGATTGTTGCCCATTCGTAATTCCTTGCCTTCACTGGCACCGACTCCAAAAAGAAGTAATAAATTTTGAATATTTGCAAAGTATTAATGTCAAATAACTTTACCTATAAATTAAGTTTCTTTACAGTAATTCAATTTTTTATTTTCAACTTTTTAGTGTAGGAACTTTTATCGTTTGTCTTTTTTTGAAGGCGGTTTTTTTTTTTGTAAAAATTTTTTTTATTTGTAGCCGTTTAGTGTTTTTCATTATAATGTGTTATGGCAACGAAGTCAATATCGTTCCTACATTTCTTTTGAAAAAGTTACCAATGTCATAAAAGTAGGAATACATATTAAAGGTACATTGTTACAGTGTAATCGTTTTGATCTCGTGGAGAGATGATATGATGCATGAAATACTTATGATTCATCTCATGAGTACATCTTATGACAGCTCTCTAAATTATCATCATTTCAGCCAGAAAACGTCCACTGTTGGACATGGACCTCCCCCAAGCGTCGCCATAACGACCGATTCTGTGCGACTCGCATCCATCGCGTTCCCGTGATTCTCACCAGGCCGTCGGTCCACCTTGTGGGAGGCCTTCCAAAGCTGCGTCTTTTGGTGCGCGGTCGCCACTCTAGAACCTTTCGGCCCCATCGGCCATCTGTTCTACGAGCAATGTGCCCTGCCCACTGCCACTTAAGTTTGGCAATTCTTCGGGCTATGTCGGTGACCCTGGTTCTCCTGCGCATTTCTTCATTTCTGTTTCGAACACGCAAGGAAACTCGAGCATAGCCCTTTCCATTGCTCTTGACAGTATTGCCCATGACAGCTCTAATAAGCTCAAACAATGGTAGGATACATTATTTTATTTTGAAGTTCCCAAGCCGACCTTCCACCTTCCAGCTTCATCATCACATCAGTTCAATAGTACCTTACAGCCAAAGTGCATCTTATGACAATTCTAACAAGCCCAAACACGGCTAGGATATATTAATTAGTTACGCAGTTCCAGTGCCTACCTTCCAGCTCATCATCATCAGATCAGTTCGATGATAACTTTTTCAACATCATTTTTTAAGATCATTGGTTTATAGTGCATTTTCATAGTTGCTTAACTACCTTGATTGTGATATCTATGCGAGTATCAAGTTTCGTTAGCCATTTTCTGATCTTCTTCACCAGTTCCACCTCATCAAATGTTACTTTTTAACTGTAAATGCTTGAGTTCTCGATGAAAATATAAAAAAAACTATATAGTTGCCTATAATATTTGAGGAGTTCCCTCGATTTCTCATGGATCCCATCATCAAAACTCGATTTTGAAAAAAATGGGACCAATCTGGAAGCATATCCTTTCAAGTACAAAAAAAATTTTGCAAATCCATCCATAAACAACGGAGTTCTGAGGTAACAAACATAAAAAAAAATAAAAAATAAAAAAAAATAAAAAAAAATAAAAAAAAAATACAATCGAATTGAGAACCTCCTCCTTTTTTTGAAGTCGGTTAAAAATGATGCGCTTCCTCTTCGTCTCCTCACCCGCAAAGCTCTTGTATGTACGATAAACAAATAACGTATTGCAAGATAAGGGTTTAATTACACAGTCAAAAATCTTTGGTGGCGCGTGATAACCACATTATTTTTTGCTTGTTTTTATTCGCACGTCTTCCATGGTTCATCTACTAACTATTATCTACACGGATTGAATCCAGCAAGCTAACCTCTGTCGTGACGTTGGATTGCAACCGTCTGGTCTACCCTTAAGTCTGTGCCAAAGTACTGGTCATTATTGCAACTGTGCTTGGTTTCCCGTTGGATTGTTTGATAGCCATGTCATCATCATCATCATAACCCGTAAATGTTGACTACTGAACTTTTATTGTCTTCGTATTATGAGCGATCAAGTGTTAATCGGACTGGCGCGCCAAAGGCTCAAAACACAAACTACATATTGTTATGTGTAAGTAGTTCAATTTTGGAATCGGGTTTTGAAGATTTTTCCGAATCGTAAACAAGTAATTATAATGTTAATGTAATAACAATTTACGGTTTTTAGTTCTTTTACCATACTTAATAACTAATTTTAACACACCATTTTGATGCAATGTAATGCAAAAATGCATTTAAAAACTATTTAAAATAGGTAGTATTGTAGCGATATCTATGGTTCCACAGAAGAACTAAAATCCGGCTGATTCGGTCCATAAAACACTTCCACTTGCAACACGATTTGTAAAGTTTAAAAATAAAGTTCTTTTTTTTTAAACTCGAATTAATGTAGTCCTGTAGGTAGTTAGTAGGCCATGACAGACAACTACTGACAGGTCATTGAGTCGCTCAGCTGATGTTTATTTAAAGAAATTTAATTCGTACATACGTAAATTAATTTGAATTTAGAACCCTTGGGGCCTGGAACAACTGTATCTTCTAGGCAAACGTGCTCCATCGTCGACCACATCATTGCTTACCATCAGCCGTGCTATTCTCTAAGAAAACAACCTTAAACGCAACGTTGGCCGCAGCTACGAAATCGGAATAGGTACATTGTATTGTGTCCCAATGTTCCAATACATAGGATTGTTAATCAAAAATACCTATTTTGATTTGCGATTAAGGATGTTTTCTTAAAGAATAGTACTGCTGGTGAGGTTGTGGTCAAACACGAGACTATCTAGAATAAAAAAATAACTAAGGTAAAGACTCGCCCTCCTACTCTAACATAAAGCATGCAAAATAATTGGTTAATTTCCCACCAACAATGAAAATTAAAAAAAAAATCATTCAGTTTCGCTTACCACTAAACTATGAATAAACTATTTATTACTTACATAATATTAAGTGGTTTATTAACACTAAAAGAAGACTCATTGATGTCACTAACGAGGAAGGAAGTTCTTTACCGGGAACATACGCTGCATGCGTTGGTAACATTATCTGAATGATATCATTTGTATCCGATTGACGCTCATACGCCAACCATGATCAGTGCCAGTGAAACAAGGAAAATAGCTAACTTAATATAAACTTTTGTAATTTAAATAAAGTATACAAAGAGCAGTGGTGGCTGAGTGGTAACAGCCCCGACTTACGAGTTATAGGTCGCAGGTTTTTTGTTATAGTGGGTGTAAAATCATCCAATTACGAATCCCGGAGTCCTAATCCAGAGCGGGAAACAGTGTCAGACTCTTACTGACTAAACACCCCACTCCGCCCTTTTTTGCCCTTCGCGCTGAGGCCAAGCCTTCCTTTCAGAAAGAGGCCCTGGGCCCCAGTAGGCTTCGACCCTTTTGCAAAGTCCCTACTTGTAAGTCGCAGATTCAAGCCAGGCGCATTACTTTGTGAAATTTGTTTAATCACCACTGTTCTTAAAACGGTGAAGGAAAACATCGTAAGGAAACCGGCATGTCCTAGAACAGAACTAGTGACATCCACTAATCCGCACTGGGCCCACGTGGTGGATTATAGCTCATTCCCACTCCTGGACAGGAGGCCTGCAGGGACACTGCAGTGGGAACATTAAAAGGCTGATGATGATTAGGGCTGGAGTTTCGTAAAATCCGTTCTTAGCATACGTCTACATATTGTAAGGAACCTACCTACCTTTTAAGTTTGTGGATGTTATAGTAGATTCTGAGATTTTGTGGTTAATCAGCGAGTGGTATTTCACTTTTAGCAGCATTGGCGTAGCTAGTCCCACAGGGGCCCCGTATCAAAAGTCCTTCGAGAGCCCCGTATAAAAAAAAACGTTTTTTTATTACAGGTGCGTAGCTGCCCTATGAGACGGTTGTGGATAACATGTTGCGAATTTTTGCCTAGGTCGGGGCCCCTGTACCGCGGGGGCCCAGTATAATTGATACGGCAGATACGGCGGTAGCTACGCCCCTGTTTAGCAGTACCTAGATGTCGTGTGTAAGCAGCCTCAAAAATACAGTTTTCGCCGAATTTAAAAACAAGTAGTACATTATAGTGAATAAAATTCCTGGATCAGTTTCGTTGTTTTATGTATTCAGCTCTAAAATTCTCTGGATTTTATCAAAATTTTCGCTTCTCTCCTCTATACTGTTTAATTGAGCTTCTGTGAATTCGGACGTTGAATATTTTAGCTTTGTTTGCTGAAAACATGCCAAAAACGGAGGTTTGAAGTGCATACAACGTTGTACCTGTTAGGTCTCCGTTCATTTAATTGAACCTAGCTTTTTCTAATAGTTACTTTGAAAATTGATCTTTTTTAACTAATATAAAATTAATTTAAATTGTTTATTCCTAAATATTCCTTAGAAATTGGAACGTTTAAGCGAGTAACCGAGATAACTGAAAAAATGGAAGGAGGCCTTTGCCCAGCTGTGGGACAGCACAGGCTAGCTATAATATAATTTCTCCACTACGCAAAATACGCGCTTTAGTCGTGGAGTTGCGGACACCAGCCCGATATACCATAATTGCAGACCGCCTCGTCAAGCACCTAACACTGAAGGGGCCCGATCTCGCGGACGACCAGTTCGGGTTTCGCAGGAGGCGCTCCACGGTGGACGCCATCATGCGCGTGCGAGCCCTCACGACGGGGGATGCGGTGTCCCGGGGCAGGTGTGTCTTGGCGGTGTCATTGGACATCGCCAACGCCTTTAATTCCCTGCCCTGGAGTTGCATTAGGACGGCACTCCGGTATCACCGGGTGCCCGACTACCTCTGTCGTACAATCGAGGCCTACCTGTCCGACAGGTACATAGTCTACCCCGGTCACCAAGGAGATTGGAAACGGCGAGAGATGTCGTGCGGTGTCCCACAGGGATCGGTACTAGGACCGCCCTTGTGGAACATCGGGTACGACTACGTGCTGCGCGCCGACCTCCCCGTAGGGGTCAGCGTGGTCTGCTACGCAGACGACACGCTGGTCCTAGCGCAGGGAAGGTCGTACCAGGCGGCGGTCGAACTAGCGACACGTGGGGTTGCGACAGTCGTTGAGAGGATCCAGCAGTTGGGACTCAAGGTGGCACTGCACAAGTCCGAGGCCATGTGCTTCCACGGCCCTCGGAACGCGCCACCAACGGGTTCCCAACTAACGGTAGAAGGAGTTCACATCGGCGTCGGGTCGACGATGAAGTACCTAGGACTTGTCCTCGACAGCCGATGGAATTTCGAGGAGCACTTCCGACGTCTGGCCCCCAAACTCAATCGGACGGGGGCTGCTCTCAAGCGGCTCCTGCCGAACCTTGGGGGTCCAGACGCCTTCTGCCGGAGGCTCTACGCCGGCATCGTTCGGTCCATGGCCCTTTATGGGGCACCAGTGTGGGCGCCGACGCTACGTAAACGCCCGGCGGCCCAGCTGAACGCCTGCCAGAGGGTCATGGCCATCCGGATGGTGCGGGGATACCGCACGGTGTCCCGAGAGGCGGCGAGCCTCCTTGCTGGCCTACCACCATGGGATCTGGAGGCAACAGTCCTTGCACACATGCACGACCAGCGCGTGGAGGTGCAACGCCGGGGCGAAGATCCGCTGCCCGAACATGTCGAGGCGTGGCGGAAGGAGCTCCGGCGAGATCTCATGGTGAAGTGGAAACAGCGACTGTCGCAACCCAGCGCTGGGCACACCGTAATCTCAGCGGTAGTGCCCCTCTTTGAGGCGTGGCTGGATAGACCTCACGGCGTCCTCACCTTCCGCATGACGCAGGTTCTCACCGGACATGGGAAGTTCGGGAGATTCCTGCACCGGATTCGTGCGGAGGAGACGTCCGGGTGTCGCCACTGTGAGGCGAGCCCGGAGGACACGGTGGAGCACACGGTGGAGGTGTGCCCTGCTTGGGAAGAGCATCGCCGTGTCCTCGTGGGGGTGATCGGCGGCGGCGACCTCTCGCGCCGGGCCCTGGTTCAGGCCATGGTCCGCAGCGAAGAGGAATGGCGGGCGGTCGCCTCCTTCTGCGAAGCAGTAATGCTCGTAAAGGAGGAGGCCGACCGCATAAGGCAAAGGCAACGGCGTACTCGCCGTAGCCGTCGCCGCCGCGATCCTGCCGATATCCGGCCACCGTAGACACTGGCTCGCGGACGGTGAGCAATGGGTAGCTCGCCGTCCGGTCGTCTGTAAGACCGAGTCCTAGTCGTCAACGGCGCGCACCGTTCCCGCGCGCCTCAAGGAGTTGTCAGCAAACTGCAGGGGCCCTTCAGGGTCGAAGCCTCCCGGAGTCTAGAGGGAAGTGGGAAACTGTTACCTCGACTCCAGGAATAGGGCAAGGAAGGTACGGGGTAGGTTTTTTAGTCAGTAAGAGTCTGACACTAGTCTCCCGCTCCACCCAAGAGCGGGTTTCGTCATTGGATGATTTTCACCTACCATAAAAAAAAAAAAAAAAAAAAGCCCGATATACCATATTATACCAATATAATTTCTAAGTTTTGTATAATATTATGATCATTATCATTTATTTATTTTGCAAAGATGGCTACAGTACATAGATTTTTTAAAATTTTATAAATAATATATTTTATGTTATAACGTACGCTTAATACAAACTTTTATCAAAATCAGTTTAAATGTTAAGTAGGAAGAAAGAAAGAAAACGACAATCGTTTATTCCTATCTCACAAATTCGTAGACAACAGAAGTCAAAATAGGTATCACTCACACAGTTTTTAATGTTATTTTACAACAAAACAAAATTAAAATCTGTGGGAGACCAAAAAGGCGTCGCAACAGATAAGCATTTACACTATTTAGTAGAATTCACGTATTATTTAAAGATCAACAATTTAAGACCAATTCATGTATAAAATTGTAAATTACATATTAGTATCACAGTTTTCATGCCAATTAGTATCACTAAGTATATCTTAATAGTTATACACACACAAAAAAAAAAATGTAAACTTGTAAAATGTCAAACGAGCGAGTTATTTGCAACCGAGACTGCGTTTAAAACATTATAATTGCTCTAATATGCACGTGTAACTTGTACACATTTTCTAGCTGGATTTTCCAGAAATAGTGTAACAGGGAGAAAGTTATATGTTATTACTAGTTAGGTTAGTATGTGTTCTGTTTTATTTCTTTCTTTGACTTCTACTTACTTGACCTTAGATTTATTATTAATAAAGTCAAAATTTCAACTGGAAGGTTAAATGAATGGCACCCTATACTCTATATAGTTTCATCTCTAACAATTCAATTTAAGACTTCGAATGGATCGCGTTTAGAGCTCATAGTGGGAATTCTGATCTGTACGGTTGCTTCTATCCAACAATTACTCTAAACTGAGACCATCAGGTGAGATAGCGGTCAAGCGCAAACCTATAATTAATAAAAAAAAACTGACCAATTAATTGTATCTCTCTTGGTTGGTTCTTTACTCACCACAGACCAAAGGTTAACCGGGGCACGCAAAGATTATTTTATGTTTAAACTAGCGGATCCTGCAAACTTTGTTCCGCCTTAGAGGCAATAAATGAGCAGATTTTTTAAAATTTTTAGTATCCTATGTCATTCTCGTGGTTCTTAGCTACCTTCCTACCAATTTTCAGATATATTATATAGACAAATAACCCTGGACCCAATAACATTTTTGGCGATAACATACAACTGAGCAGGTTCATAGGGCGGACTAAGTCAGCTGAACATTTTCATAAGAAATAGCAGTACTGTTTAGCTGCTGTTTTGGATCTTTAGCAGGCTTTTGATTAAGTTATATAGCCTATAGGTTCGTTGTACTGAACCAGGTCATGCCTTTCTCAGAAATTCTAATGATTTATGTGATTCTGGGAGTCATACCAATTGGTAAGAATTTCCAAATACGATTTTCATGTAATTAAAAAAAACTGTGCGTTAATTACCTTCTTTAGGAAGATACACAGAACGTGCATGTATATTTTACACATCTTACGTCGATAGTAATATTTAAATTTTAAATTATAGAAAGATATCGAACACGGAAGCAACAGTCTTAATTGAGGTTGTTGGAAGAACAGAAACAACAAAACTTGAAAAATACGATTTTATTTAAGGTTTTATACAAGTTAGAGTTTGGCTTCCAATCTTATCGGATAGCAAAGCGTAGCATAACATCAGATTTATAATGTTCCTACTTTTGGGGATCAGGCATCCTCTCAGGAATGGACCGTTCCAGTTTCCAAACCTATCCACTCCGTGGACGCGGGCGGATGTCACATGTCTTCGAATTTTTATTTTTTAGACGGTTTCCTCAAGATGATTTTCGTCCCCGTTTTGAGAGCAGTAGTGATGAAATAAATTACACAAAGTAATGCGCCGGGCTGGGTTTGAACTCGCGACCTATAACTCCACCAGGGGTCCAACCAGGCGCATTTGAACCATTTTAAATGGCGACTGTCTTTCTGACCTCCACAACCCAATAATCCATGGCAACACTGCAGTCGAATTTTCTTGCTTCTAAATTCCAGTAATGACTCAAAGATCTTCCTATAAGATTTGTTAGTATCGTCAAATGAGGATGCTAAGGCCGAGAAAATTTCTGAAGGAACCGATCGAAGAATGCAAAGGACAACCGAAAGACACAGGTGTGATAGTTAGCAAAAGTCTGACACATCCTCCCACTCCACTTTAGAGCGCTAGAAGTCATAGATCAAAGATTACTAACTTAAAAAAAAATACGATTCGATTTACTCAAGCTTCGATAATCGAGAAACGTTCGTCGTTCTTACGTACTAACTAAAGTCCGCCATTTTATTTTTTAGCAAAAACATAAGTGACAGATGGTCTAAGTTGACCCGCTCCGTGCTATGTCGGCGTGTTGGTTCGTGCGTGAAAGTGGAGTTCCGTAACGAAGTGGCACAATCAAATATATGACTACACATTATTTATAATACTTTTATACTGTCTCCTATATGTAATCAGCTATAGTAGCGGAACTAGTCGGTTGTATTAAACTTTTAGTATGTCGTGCATTGAGTGTTGTCAATTTTGTTTATTTTGCGCATGTATGAGTTCAAAATCTTTCTTAAATGTTGCATAATCAGCCTAAATTTCGACTCTTTTTTTGAGCTTAGAGAAAATACTATTGTAAAATCGTTTTTTTGTTAGACGTATTTTTTTTTTTTTACTTTACCTTACACTAGGAATTACTCTTGACTTGGGTCGTGGGTGCGTTCACAAACATGTAAAGTCACGTACCCAAAATACCCAAACCTGGAACACCTATCTGTAGGCCATACAAATATATGTTCCGTGCGGGAATCGAATCCGCGACCCTTAACGCAGTAATCGATTGTTCAACCACTGCGCCAGCTAAGCTGTGTATGTAGGTACGTTCTCTGTATTGGGACTCAGGCCGTCTCTTATGAGAAGGAAAGGATCATTATCGGCTAGACACAAATTGTTATGAGTAATATTCCTCTCTCTGTTAACCGCCAATATTGTGTTACTTAGTAATATTATGGTGTCTCTATCCATGTAATTCAAGATTATCTTGGGCATATTGAAGGACGGATAGTGTAGAAACCTGGATTTAATAGTCGACTAGTAAGCGGCCGAATCAATGCCTGTTAGTATTCTCTATGAAGTGGGTCTTTACTCTATAGAAGTACAGAATACTGGCTGGTATTGGAAGTAATATTTGTTTTTGTTCACTTTTATTTGGACATTACTTCTTCATTAAAATGAATATTTTTCCTAATGAAAAACGATTTATAGTCTACTATGCGGACCTCCACGAATTACTTCCCGTGGGACCGGGGAAATTAAACCTATAAACAATAAAGAATATTATTATTTTAGGGCGTTGGTTTTTTATTGTTTATTTGTTCTAAACAAAAAAAATACAAAACCTTTAATATAATATATAATAATATTCCCTAATACTATATTCCCTAATATATAGTAATATTAGAGGTCTTTTTTAAGGATATACGCTTATTTTTGAGGCTGTGGGTTTTATGTACTGAGTATGGTGCCTTTTTGGCCTTCAAAAATCTTCATTTTGGCCTGACACAAATTATATTTTTCTTTGTTCTTTATGTATTTATTATGATACGATTGTTCGGAGTACGAATAAACGTTTCAATCATTCTGTATTCCTTCAGTTTCCACGATACCTCTTTTCAACATTCCCTAGCATAGTAGGTTGAGAGCAATGACCTCTATAGCCATGCTAAAAAGATACAACTATATACACGTAGATGTACCAATGCGCAAAGCGGAACAAGAAACACAATAAAAATAATTTGGAGACGGCGACTTTACATAACCACTTGCATAGTAAATATATTTGGCCACTGTATGCAAGCTACCGTTTCTGTCAAATGTCGTAAGTCAATTTAACGAATTGGACATAGATGCAAAGGTATACCTAGAATATGTCGTGGCCAGATCTAAAGCCTGCTCTACATTACTCGCGAAGTTGGTCGAAGTTGAACCAATACGTTAGTGTAGTAGTGTACTTTGCTTCGCTTCGTGCAACCTCGCCTCGCTTCGGGCGACTTCCAGTCGTTGTCGGTTTTTGCGCCCGAGTCAAAGGACTCGAAATTGTGCTCACGAGGTTGCACGAGTTTACGGTCGTCTTCACTTCGTCGAGGCAACTTCGCGAGTAGTGTCTACAATACTCGCGAAATTGCCTAGGAAGCTTTAGAAATAGTTCACTTTATGAAATGGCCAATTTAAACTGGCCAGATTGTTTGAAATTTTAAAGTTTAATAATACGTCAATATTCTTTTGACCTCCTTTTTTTTTAATTGCAATAAACTAGTGCTTGACTACGATCTCACCTAATGGTAAGCAGTGATGCAATCGTTGATGGTAAGGCGCACTAGTTTATTAAGAGCCTATTCACTCTAGCCTTAAAGACACATAAATTATATTCGGACGGGAAGACTGCAGCCGGTAAACTGTTCCAGTATCAAGGGACTGGAACAGTTTACCGGCTACCCGGGTACGCGGTATAAATGACGAAGCAAAACTCTTTGTCCGGGCCGCAGGTGTCTCAACAACGTAAGGGTGGATATTTGCAGTACGCCGGGATGTCCGAAGGTAAAATTGGGATGGCGGAATCAAGTCGTGCAATTCCTGCGCACACTCTCCAAAATGCATCCTGTAGAAAACCGCAAGGCTGGCTACTCTGCGCCTGTGCTCGAGGCTTTGAAGATTGGACCCTTTCTTTAGAGCTAATGATGTTATAGCCTAACTAAGATCGATATTCATCTAATGTTCGATACTGAATCTGATGAATCATTTGAACGATCTGGCCAGTTTTAATTGGAAATATCATGAAGTGATCAATTCTATGATTTGGCCACGACACAAGCTTTTACTACGAACGCGAAGCCGAAGCCAGATAGTAAGTAGCCTACTACTTCTTTGAAGTTTTTTTTTTTATACATACTTGGCCCAGTTCTCCTTTTAGATACGAACCTTTGGCCCTAGTCGGCTTCGACCCTTTTGCAGTGTTCCTACGGTTGCTGACAACTCGTGGCCGGAAATCAGGATCGGAATCGCGGCAGTGTCTGGGGCGCAAGCGCCGTTACCTTATGCGTTCGGCCTCCTCCTTACCTTCCTTAGAGTTCAAGTTTACTCCGTATTAAATAAAAGATAGACAGATCAACAGATAGAGTTACTTTCACGTTTATAAGAGCTTTTCTGTCGCCTGAATCTGTATCTGAAATAGAAACCTGCCGAACTAGCCATGTGCAGTGAGGTCCAGCGTCAAATGAAAAAGAGGACACCGTGTCACCTCTCTAGCGACTCCTCAAAGAGGGAATTACTGCCACGATTGTGGTGTGCCCATTTCCTATGTTTGAGTGGAGCTTTAAATAAATCTTGATACATCGTAATGGACATATATTTGAAGTAACAATTTATATTGAAAATCCAAATTGTCGAATCATTCTTCATTACGTTGTATCGGTATAAAAAGTATTTAAAATGGTTAAGTGCTTTCTGAGATTAATCGACTAAAAGATAGCGGAGTGATCGAGTGTTGAGGAGTTTTTAAACTGGCTGGGGCGAAGGATACCTAGATACATTCAACGAACTGTAGACCATTGACCGACCATTTGAGGGTTCAAGCAAGCACCTACAAATTACTAGGATTGCATAAATCCGAGATAGATGTGATTTGACTTGCAATGAAACACTAAACAAAGTTTTGAAATAAACTTAAACATAAAAAAAAACCTACAAGAATAAGTCTGACGGCTGCGCCACGTAGCAGTTGCCTATAGCTCGTTTTCAACTCAACTTTGATAAAAGTATGACACTCCCTCCCGGTCATCTGGTAACAGTCCGAACCCAAGTCGTCGACGGCACACTGTTCCCGTGCGCCTCAAGGAGTTCTCAGCAAACTAAAGGGGTCAGGTAGGGTCGGAACCTCCTGGGGCCAAAGGTTCGTATCTTAAAAGAATGTATTCTAGCCCTGGTATGTATGGCAACGTAGGAACGGGGTAGGTTGTTTAGTCAGTAAGAGTCTGACACTGTTTTCCGATTCATCATTGGATGATTTTTACTTACCATAAAAAAAAACCTCAAAATCTCAATGACTGAGAGTCCTTATCGATAAGGGAAGAGGTTCATCAAGAAAAAAGAATACAAGTTAAAAGAGAACCCTAGGTTTTAAAACACTGCTTGAAAAAACATAAATAAATCGCGTAACCAAGAAGCTCGGTAGCACTATCACCACGACTGCTTTATTCGCAAAAAATCCAAAACAAAATATCTAGGTGAGGAGGTCATAACGTATACTCTAGAAAAATATCTTCTGGTTATATTTTTGTAGTTTATCTGGTATCATCAACAGCCTTTTTAATGTCCCCACTGCAGGGACACAGGCCTCCTCTCTAATGAATGGGCCATAATCTACCACGCGGGCCCAGTGCGGATTGGTGGATGTCACATGTCTTCGAATTTTTGGTTCTGGGACATGCTGGTTTTCCTTCACCGTTTTGAGAGCAGTGGTGATGAAATAAATTATATAAATAATGCGTCTGGCTGGGTTTGAACCCGCGAACAACTCGTAAGTCCATTACCACTCGGCCTCCACTGCTCTCAATATCTGGTATACATAACTATATTTACTAAGTCACAGCTAGACATATACAGCCAATGTTTTGATTTGATGTTTTTGTGACTACATTTTCGATAGAAATAATTGGATAGCAATCCCAAGCTACGCTAGCAAAAAAAAAAAAAAAAATCATACAGGTAAACTTGTTGAACTGTGATCCAGGGTTGACAAAAACTAAATAGAAATTTCAGTTACCGATCGCCGGTTTTGTGAATAAATCTGCAACGAATTCTTTGTGAAAATATGCTCGAATTGACGTTGACCAGGCAACAATGTTCGACACAGGGCAGGCCGGAATGCTAACGTTTTTTGTATGAGTCAACTTTTGTCTAGCGTGTGACTGTATGTATAATTTATGGTAGTAACAACCACAGGCCTAGATTAGTTGATAATCTAAATCGTTAACGCTATTAGAAATAAGATCGAATGTATGGGAAGAAACGATTACATTGTATTTCTATCATTTTGAACGATTTGAACTTAGCTAGGAATTTTCTATAAGAATTTTCTGACCACGTGACGTAAGGGTGTTAACACACCATCGATCTATCGACCGTCGATGCAATCGATCGATGGTAGAATGGATTAGTCGACGTCGATCAATAGTTTCTACCACACCAATTGATCGAAAGTCGATAGATGCCGTCGATCGATAGTAGAATGGATTAGTAGACGTCGATCGACGATCGATCGATGGTGGAAACTGATGGAATATAGCTGGGGTCAATTGGTCTGCGTCGACCGATGCCGTCGACCGGCAATCGATTGATTGGTTAGTCGACCGGTATCCGTCGATCAATTAAAGCTACTATACCAATCGATCAACGTCGACTGATGTCGATCGATGACATCGATCGATGGTGTGTTAACACCATTACGTCACGTGGTCAGAAAATTCTTATAGAAAATTCCTAGCTAAGTTCAAATCGTTCAAAATGATAGAAATAAAATGTAATCGTTTCTACCATAGCTACATTATATAGTTTTATAGTATAAATCGTAGTCAAGTTACAATTTTTGTGTTAAACGAGCTATCGACGCATATTTTCGTTTTCTTGCGCACCGAGGCGTTACCGATTGTAGAAAGATATTCGACACGAAACGTTCGTTTGGCTTGCAGATTCGATTCTAAGTTGTTCAGATTCGATCTCATCCTTTTAAATTGCGACATTATGGAAGCCAAAAATTATCCCACGATGTGCAACCCTATTTTCCTAAGGGGTTAAACGAGTCGCTCTGCGTGAAACCAACAGTCGTTCACTAATTAGCGCATGGCCAGTCCCCTCGGGCGGTGGCAACCCTAGCGATAGGGCGGGAAACGATCAACCAGGGCGCAGCTTGACCCCTGATAGGATAAAAGTCATCACAGCGACTAGTAATTGTTTGGTAGTGAATATAGGTCACCTAATCACCTTTATTTTCCGGGCGTTAAACTTTGATGAAGAATAGAAGTAGGTACCTATTTCTATTACCTGACTGAAATATTGATACCAGAAGTATGAATTAACGTAAAAGACATTTTTACGTTTTGCGTAAAACACCCTTACATCAATCATCGTAAGGAACATTTTTACATTTTAAGTAAAAGTCCCTTACATTCATATGAGAATGCATGTTTTCAAGAGCAAAATTAAAGAACACTTATACTTTATGCATATAGTGTGACTGGTAGTTAGTGACCAATACTTAAATCACCTAGACCAAAAATTCGAAGACATGTGACATCCACTTTATTCCATCACCACTACTCACAAAAAGGTGAAAAAAATATCGTGATCTAGAACCTACAATTCGAAGACATGTGTCATCCACTAATTCACACTGGACCCTAGCTTGGTGGATTACGGATCATTCCCTCTCCTAGAGAGGAGTCCCAACAGTGGGAACATTATGAGGCGGATGCTATGCTATTCAATTCAATTCATTTCAAATAATAAAAAATCCATAAAATTTCATGCTATGCTTTGCTCCGAAATTATTCAATTTGTAGGCCTGTTTTTTACGTAATACGATGCTGTAACTACTCAAATATTATACATATTATTAACATAAATCAAGCGAATATAAATGTTGTCTTTGGCGTTATATAGCGTGATCTAGGCGGTGTTTTCAAGCACGTGCTTTAATTTTAGTATGTATCATCGTAAGCATCATAGCTTATATACGTATTTTATTATTATAAGTTACTTGTTTAAATTATACTACACTATATTTTAACTACACCACCACACACCACACACACCTACCACAGTGTTGTCTTTTTTAACCCAAAGGTTGACTGGTAGAAAATGCCATGTTGCATTAAGTCCGCCTATGTACCACTACAGTACATGAAGATTAAATAAATAAGCCTACTGGTGCCCAGGGTCTCTTTCTGAAAGGAAGGCTTGGTCCCAGTGCGAAGGACAAAGAAGCAATGGGGTGAGGTGTTTAGTCAGTGAGAGTCTGACACTGTTTCTACTCCGCCAAAGAGCTGTATTCGTCATTGGATGATTTTTGCCCACCATAAAAAAAGTATTTATCATCATTTCAGCTGAAAAATGTCTACTGATAGACATAGGACTTCCTAAAGTATCACGGCATCGAACGGTTCTGTGCATCTCGCATCGATCACTAGATTATATATCGATCCAACTTTTGGTAGTCCTTCCAACAGCCCTGCTAAGACCTTGTGGTTTCGCTGATATTTCTTAAAAGCGCACTTAAAATACTACGCGCGGTTGGCTGGACGAGACTCTGGCTTAGACCTTATGAGATAGACAGACGGCGAGCTACTGCTTGTAATCCGCAACCTCGCGCCTGTGGTGGCCGGTGATGGCCCTGCGACTGGCTGCGACTCCAGACGTCTAGGGCTTATCCTATGGCGTCGGCTAGAGCGTGAGGATGTTCGTTTCCTCACTAGGTAACTGCCTCCCCGTCCTGTTCATCAGTTCAGAAGTGTTATTTTCTAAGAAAATAGCCATGAGCGCAGCGCTGGCTGCAGCGTTGTACATTCAATTGTTAACCCAATGTACGGATACATAGGACTGTTAATCCAATGTACCTATTTGGATTTCGTCGCTGCGACCAGCGCTGTTTTCTTCGAGAATCGCAAGCCAGGTCACTACCGCGGCCACTGACACATCCACAAACTATCTGCAGTTAACAAAAAAATACAATTTGAGTTACACACAAAAAATAGTGAGTAATAGTGTTAAATATTAATAGAATCCAAGAGAACTTAACGGTAATTTTATTTATTTCTTTCGTATTCTATTGATAGTATAAAAAAAAGCTGAAACATCTGTCTAAGCCTTTTAGATACCTAGAGCTAATTTTAGTTGATTACTGTAGCTTCAAAAAAAAAACGAAAACTCATTTAACGGTACATACCTGTAGTATAGACCTAGGTACATATACTTAAGCACTAAATAGTTAGAAACATGAACAGTTAGAATTGTTAAGATTTTTAGGCCATAGCATAGCATCAAAGTCAAAACTCATTTATTTCAAATAGACCATTTACAGGCACTTTTGAAATGTCAAAATTGAAGCTAGTTTGCACGTTCCAAGGCGTATCATCATCAGCATAATAATTTTCCATCTCTCTCAGGAAGAGGGAATGGGCCGTAATCCGCCACGCGTGCTCAACATAAGACTTTTTTATGGTAGCAAAAAATCATCCAATGACGAATCCCGCCCTTAGGCGGAGCGGGAAACAGTGTCAGACTCTTACTGACTAAACAACCTAACACGTTTATACGTCGCTATCTATACCTGGGCTAGAGCCTTCCTTTCAGACACGAACCCTTGGTGCCCAATATAAGACGTGCTGATTTCCTCACGATGTTTTCCTTCACCGTTTTGAGAGCAGTGGTGATGAAATAAACTACACAAAGTAATGCGCCTGGCCTGGTTGGAACGTGAAAATTAACTTTACTTTTTTTTGACTGACCAACTTTTTGACTATTCTAAAGTGCCTGTAAATGGTATATCTACAATAATATAATAAAGAGGTAAAGATTGTTTTTTTTGTTTGTAGGAGGTAATCTCTGGAACTACAAGGCCGATTGGAAAAAAATTAAGAACAATAGAAAGCTGCTTTACTCCTGAGTGACATCTACACTAATATAATAAAGAGGTAAAGTTTGTTTTTTTGTTTGTAGGGGGTAATCTCTGGAACTACTGGTCCGATTGGAAAAATTTAAGCAACAATAGAAAGCTGCTTTACTCCTGAGTGACATAGGCTATATTTTATGTACGCGGGCGAAGCCGCTGACAATAGCTAGTTTGAAATAATTGATTTGAGATTGAAATAAAGAAAGCTAGTCTTATACTTAACAAAAACTACGCACTAAGCAAAACAATACTTAAAACTGCCCGAATTTGATTAACCTAGTACAAGATCGAGGTTATATAATGCGGTCAAGGATACTTTCCCATAGTTTTACGTCTATAGAAACATTATTCCTCACCACAAGTTCACGTAGTTTTTACACACCTTTAAAGAGTAAAAATAACCCTGTGGTACAAAGGTACAAATAACCCTGTCTTGTCCCTGTGGAGTCGTGTGAGGCGATTAGGGGGTTACCTGGATTTATATGGTGAATGAGATTGGAAGAAATATGTAGTTTGGGAAGTATGTGTGTACAGTATGTCAGATCTTGGCGAGTCTGACGTTAAGCTCTGCGAATTTTAGTTAGCTTGAATACTCGTAAAAAATAAATGGTTTAAACAAATAAATGCAATTTTCAGTTCTTATTGATGTTAAAAACTGTTACTGGCATTTATTGTTTTTAAGACCTTTATTTTTATACGTGTTTTCAAGCGCTAAAGTTCGCCAAACTTCAGACTCGCCAAACAACGATGTGAATATAGTGTAATATGCGAAACCTGAATAGATAGATAGATAACAAAAAAAGAAAATAATATAGTTTGTTCAGAATCAATGCTTTAGACACTTATGCAAGTGTCTAAAGCATTGATTGAATCGATTTCAATAATTTTTATACCGTGTTATATTTTTTCCTAAAAAATATTTAAAAAAGGTCACAAATTGGACGCCACCAATATTACGCACAACACAGGTCACGGCAGGTCATAGCGGGCATTAGAAGCCAGCGCACAGCGGTTCAGGGAACAAAATAACCTCTCATTCGCCCGGGTGGCCCGGTAACCATGTATTTGTGCGGACAACCAGACAGCATAACAAGCCATCGCAAGCTTATAACTTCCTTTCGTACTTGTATTTTTTACATAAATATATTAGACGCGTGTTTCGCATATACCTATACAAAAACTAATGTTTTTTACCAGGTGGTAATCGCCCTATGTGAATCAAAATGCTCACTGAATGAATGAACTAAATGGTTAGCTTAAAGGTCATTTACATGCATAATTAGTTCTTTTTATTTGAGTCTAGTTTGATACTAAAATACAGTGAATCAGACCGTGTAAAGTATTTGTTTTTTTTTAATGCTTTTTAGTTCTAATAGGAAGTCTTTAGTTAAACCTAAATTGTATGCAAATTCAATCAAGTAAGGTACCATCAAAGACACTTCCGCTTGACCATCGTAAAGTTCATTTTCGCTTGCACTCGAAACGAAAACTTTAAAGGTTTGGTTTGGCGTCGCGTCGCAGTATTCAAGCGTTTTTTTTTAAAGTTCCTAATCTGTACAGGTGTCTTCGATTAATCGGATACATAAAATATTTAAGATTTTGAAAAATTGAGAACCAATCTTCTAAAGTCGGTTAAAGTTAGGTGAGTAGTTACATATTATTATGTTTTAGTACGTGATTGAATGTAGGTAGGCGAGAATAGGTACATATTACATACTGTTTTGTTGTGAAATTTCTAAGATTTATATATTCCCTAGAAAACGGTGAGAAATATTCTATAATTATTATGACAGTTAGCGAATAACAAAACCAAAAATACAGTGTGTTAAAAAGTTGAATAGTCATGGAAACCATTTTATTAGGGCACTATCAAAACTGTGTCGTGGGGACACCATAATATACATTCGGTTTTCGGGTACCACATTACCTCGTAGCGCTTGAGTAGATAGATAATTATGAAATTGACATAATAATAATTATGTATACAGATTTCACTTTCATATTATTAATAAACTTCCCACATTAGCAACTTCTACTTTATCTAGCGGATGTTTTTTTTTTATGTTAGTTAAAAATCATCCAATGACGAGTCCCGCTCTTGGTCGGAGCGGGAAATAGTGTCAGACTCTTATTGACTAAACAACCTGGAGATTAGAATGGGGTCATTCCAACGTTGCCATATATAGGTACCAGGGCCAGAGCCTTCCTTTAAGACGCGAACCCTTGGCCCCTTTTGGCTTCACAAATATAAAACCTCACATAAACATACACTCAGAACAGATCTGTAACTTCAGCCTTACATATAATTAATCCGTGTGGGAATCAAACCTCCGACACTTAGCACGGCAGCCAATCGCTCAGCGTCTGCGCCAATAGTTATCTTTCAAATTAAATGGTACAGTAAATTAGCTCACTAATTAACAAAGAGATAAAACTTAACATAAGGTTGTTGGTTGTTGACACATTTTACGAGAGTGACCACTTCAAACATTTATTATGTGTATTAAGTCTAAATGTTAGCTATGACTAATGGAACTTAAAGGTTAATTATGTATTATTATAGAAATTATAATAATAATTAAGTTCTGTGAAATATTGCTATGAAATCTTTCTAGGACACCTAAATGTCATAGCCATGATTACGCTACTTTACATATATGTAGGACACTTACTGCACCGTTCACAAATAATTGTTATAGAGCAGTATTTCGCAAAATTTTTGTATTCAAGGCACACCTAAGAAATCGCAATAATTTAGAGGTTTTTTATGGTGAAAAATATCATGGAATGACGAATTCCGCCCTTGGAGAAAGTGCCGCCGGGTGGAGTGGGAGACAGTGTCAGACTTCTGCTGACTCTGTATAAAACTAGGAGCTTTTAAAGGATTTTATAATAAATGAAAAAATATAGATGTATGGCGTGGCTTGCAGTGACCGATTTTTTTTTTTTTTAATAACTCTGCTTATTCCGTCTGTGCTAGGATGAAGAGCAACAACGCGACCCACTTCAAGGGTGGCTGATTATCCTCCTTGAGAACAACGAGGGTATCCAGGTTCAGGCTGTTGTTACCGGTACACCATTTTACACGCTGCTGAAGCTCAGAGACATACTCCTTACTCCATCTCGCCCAAAAATGCTGCCACAGCTGCTGCTGGAGTGGAGTGATCCTGAATGTCCTTGACAGGCAGAGACGTGATTGGTCGTCCGATCAAAAAATGACCAGGAGTGAGAGGCAACAGGTCTTCTGGAATCGGCGAAAGCGATGTGAGTGGTCGAGAATTTAAAATTCCTTCAATTTGTACTAAAACGGAGTTAAGCTCCTCGTATGTTAGATGACAATTGCCCAACACTCGAAACAAATAAAATTTGGTCTATTTGACACCCGCCTTCCAAAGACCACCAAAATGTAGAGCGTAAGCAGGTATGAAGTGGAAGTTTATCCCATCTTGTAAGTATTTTTATATCGGTTAAAAAGCGGGCCTCCATTTTCAACTTTCATCTTTAAAAACAGCAGTTGTTATTTTTCTGTTTTGCGGTCCAAGGCTAAATGAAAGAAATCGGAAAAATTATATTTGTATTACATATTGTTATTGTTTATTGAATTCAGATACAACTTGCATAATTATTTTTATAATATATACAAATATATACATGTCGTGTATATATATGTAAAACGAGGAGATTATCACCAAACATTAACGTATAAAACGATCTGGGCCAGTTTTATTTGGTCATACCACGAAGTCGTCAATTTCTATTATCTGGCTACGACATATACCTATATCATTACCCACCAAGAAATTCAACTCATATTATAAAGGATTCTTTTTTTAAATAAATAATTCATAATGCATTTTTAAAATAAATTAATTATGTTAATTAAAATTATATTAATCAATATTATCTTTGCACCGGTACTTACTCTTCAAACTAAAACATAAACAGACGTAACTATATACATGGTTCTACTATACAATATTATCTATACGATCTACATACAACTCAAACATTACAATGAGTAAGTACGAAATATTTCATAACTTGAAGCTGCATGAGGCGCTCCTAGCGCCATCTATTGAGCTCTAGTGGAAGTTACGGGAACTACCGAAGTTAAACGAAGTCGCTAACCCTCGTACTATTGCGTGGCGATTACAAGTAATATCTCCTTCAAATTATTAACAGAGGTCATTAGGACTATAGAAATGTACAAATGACGATGTAATTCATTACTAAACATAAATTGATTGATTGATTAAAAAGGAAATTCATTTAATCATCACAAAATAAATAATAGCAGTGCAGTTATATAATATATCATTTTGATACTAGTGCAGAAAGTTTGTCATCGCGACCGGGGCGAAATTCGAACGAGTCGTAGTAGGCGTGTATGAAACGATGTTTTTCAATACACTTATGATGCAAGGGGGTTTACGCGCGTATCGTGGGGGTCTACGCGCTTGGTGCGCGTAGACCCCCACGATACGTCTGCTATGATAAATGTTATAAAATTGTGGCTGGGGTGAGAATGCGCACATTTCTGTACTAGTGCGGAAAATAGTGTATTTTTTTTAATACTAGTATTGAAAAAATAAAAATCTTTTAGTAACTTATAGAAGTGATTAATATGCATTGTTGTAAATCTAAATGAATTCTGGAATAAGCTTGCTTTAAATAAGAATTAAGTATATGACATTGATCACCATCTGACTTGCAAGTAAATGATGATACAATACAGCCATCAGCGAGTCTGAAGTTAGGCTCAGCAAAATTTAGCGCTAAATAACTCGTACAAAAAAAAAGGTTTTAAAAAATAAATGCCAATATCAGTTTTCAACAGCCATAACAACTGTAAATTGCATTATTTTGTTTAATCCATTTATTTATTGTGCGTTTTTAAGCTCTAAAATTCGCAGAGCCTAACTTCAACCTCGCCAAGATCTGATCATCTGACGGCTTTACTGTACCAAAGTTGGATCACAAATTCACAACTAACTTTTTTAAAGTGAGCAAACATTACTTCACCCACTGTAGGCAGCTGAAAGAGCGTGTCAGACTTTTACTGACAAATACCACAACCCTGTACTTCAGTAGTCTCTTTGCGTTTTAGGACCAAAGTATCTTTTCCAGAAATTCTCAATGGCTCTACAGTTTTGCTTTCCTAGAAGTATCTTACTCGCTGTATAATTCAAGAGCATGTAGCGCCATCTATGACGTCACATGAGAACTAATCCAGCATCGCGCAATCAAAGTTCTACTTTTCTTTTGTTTTACAGTTCTCAGTGCGATTTAAATATATGGAACAACACAAAATCATCTATCGGGCAGTAGCTCACCAGACGTAATACCTGTCTGATCAGAAGATACTCCCTTTTCAAAGGAGGTACCTATGCGGGTATTTATTCTCAGTTCCGCATACCTCCAAAAGCGAATATTATTTATTATAGTTTTCTGGTAATCGGACCAAGTTGAACGGTGGACTGAAATGACTTCATAAGATCACTGAAATCAGTATAGTATACAGTAACAGTTGTAGTGGTCACACTCGGGAAATTCTTTGGAGCAGCACCTACTTATAGAATAGAATAAACTTTATTGGATCTAACTTTATTTACACCAAAATGTAGTCTGATAAATAACAACCACTGAATTCAATACAATCAAAAATACTTTTTAATTATTTATTTATTTAAATTTAATTTACAGTTTGTAGTGGTACATAGGCGGACTTAATGCTACAAGGCATTCTCTACCAGTCAACATTTGGGTTAAAAAAGACAACACTGTGGTAGGTGTGCACAATAAATAAATAACAGATATTTTAAATAGATTGTAATACAAATTAAGTGACTAATAATATCTAATAAAATACGTATATACGCTGATAATAAAAACTAATAAATAGGATGATAAATATACCAAATAATTAAAATTTACAGAACTAAAAATATGACAATTGTTATGATGAAGACTTAACCAAGGTTGAGTGGACTTTAAGTCGAATAATAATAGATTACTCTATTATAATGTCATTATTCAGTTGTAATATTATAATTATGACGGAAACCAAACTAAGTTGCAAGTTCGTTTAAGTATAATCATCACAATAAACGCAACTGAAGTTAAAATCCATAATTAATACATGCAGAAATTAAAATTTCCCCGACCAGTGCGCCATTACTGCAATGTAGACTGGTCAGTTGGTCACCAAATGATGATGTATAAAATCGCAGTGCATACAAATATTTGCATTCGGTTATTTGCTTTGACATTGCGATTTCGTGATGTGTCATAAAATTTGTGCACATCTTATTTGTTTGATATTATAGTGCTTTGACATCTGACTGTCTAAATTAAAGTTGTCAAAAAATAAGGGATCCGTTTTGAGATTTGCGCATTTTTAAAGTATGTATAGTTCGTTTTTTAATCCTAGACTACAATTTGACAACTTAAAATGTCAAACTCTAGAAAATTGGGAACATATTTCTAGAGTGTGACATTCTGAGTTGTCAAATCGTAGTCTAGAATTAAAAAACGAACTATAGGTAAAATTAATCACTTGTGGTGTCTCTTCCACAAAGGCCATTCATTAAGAGTTGAAGTAGAAGTCATTAGAACATTTCCCATCTAAAAAAACATAAGGTACTAGCATAGGTGCGCAAGAAAAAAAACCCTGTATAATTAAAATTCTTCAATTTAGAAGAAACTTCTTCTGTTACCTTCAAAAAATGTATTTATCTGTTAGACCTGGTGACCTAAAATACAGGCCTCTAAAGCCTAGAGCACCAGTCTCCCAAAATAAACCAGAATAACACTATTAATTGTTTATGCGACTATTCAATGTTTATAATGATTATTTTTAGTTGTTTTTTATGGTAGGTAAAAATCATCGAATGACAAATCCCGCTCTTGGGCGGAGCGGGAAACAGTGTCAGACTCTTACTGACTAAACAACCTACCCCGTTTCTTCCTTGTCTTATTCTCAGAGTCCCAGAATGATTATTGTGGTAAGAGAATCAATAAAAAATAAATACCTATTTTTGTGTAATTAAAGCAGAAAAAGTACACAAAAATAAAGTACCTACAAATGCAGATGCAACAAATAAGCTTGCACCCAAAGATGCATACTTACATTTTGTGTAGCCACCATTGCTCACGTACCATTACTTCGATCTCATCACGTGACATCAACAAATACATCGCACAAGTGATTTCAAACACTATTTTCTCGTATGACAGACCCCCATAATCTCCACAAGGGTAGCAACCCCTGCACCATGCATTGTACTTATCATGGGGTAACTTTTATTGTCGGCCAATTTACAAAGACACGCCGCATACCTTTCAAATACCCTTTGCAGTTCCTCAGACAATGAAGCCACAGGCGAGGGAAGAGGTCTTTGAAGACTGGTCAAGGATAAAGTATTGAAGCGATATGTGATTTAATGGATCAGGAAACAAATTGATTTCGCAAATGTGTGGAATGTAGTGTTTTATATAGATGTGACTAATTAAAGAGCCAAGGTTGGCGACATAGTCCGAAGAATCGCCAAACTTAATAAATATATTCCACAACGCCATCTAGTTCCAAACTAAGAAGAGCTTGTGCTCTGATTACCGGATAACACCATGCATACTCGTTTTATAGATAAAATGTACCGAGATACAGAACAAAATTAAATAATTGTGCTCTTAACATAAACATTTGTCTTGGGTGAGTATCGAACTCACGACCTCCAGCATATCAGTCAGGGCCACTGGCTGCTAAGCCAGCAGACCTATCACGATAGGGACGAGAGGTTCCGGAACCACAAGGTTGACCCATGACCTGAGAAGAGAGGAGAGATGCGATGCGAGACGCACAGGACCGGTCTTATAGTGATACTTGGGTAAGGCTTATGTTCACTGGTGGACGTCTTTCGGCTGCATAGAATAGCCTATGCTATTCTATCATCAGCCGCATAATGTCCCCACTGCTGGGACTCAGGCCTTCTCTCTAGGAGACAGAATGGTCCGTAATCTACGTGCGGATGGGTGGATGTCACATGTCTTCGAATTTTTTGGTTCAAGGACATGGATTCCTTACGATACTTTCGTTCACCGTTTTGAGAGCTGTGATGATAAACTTAACTACTCAAAGTTACGCACCTGGCTAGGTTTGAACCCGCGACCTCGAGACCTTTACCACATGGCCACCTCTATATTCTTTCGTCTGAAATCATGCTGATGATCACTAATTAAAGTAGATACAGTATTAATAAGCTAGGTAAGTACTCGTTACTGCAAAGGGCTTGAATAATTCAGTGCGCCCGACTGAAACGCGGGATATATTTCTTGTTGCTAACGCAATCCAAAATGACGCGACTGTACAAGTTAGCTAGCGTTTATGAACGTTAGTACATAGCGTCCAATGTTTCGTTTGCGTATTTATTTAATCTTCATGTACAATAGTGGTACATAGGCAGACTTAATATAACAAGGCATGCTCTAATAGTCAGTATTTATAATATCTAATATCTATTATATCTTATAAATTTATTTTGTAATAACATAGTAATAAGTAAAAAAGAGTCTGAGGTGGACTCGCGTAGTTTTTAAGGTTAGTGTAGTAGTGTAGTAGGTTAGTAGTTAGTTTATAAGTGTGATGAGGGCATGACGAATGCCATAAATTGTAAAAAAAAAAGTATATAAACAATTATTGTGCATGTTATAGAAAAGTGCGCGGACCACCATGTCTGCGGTAAAATATATTAACAAAATAAAAAATAGTCAGTATTTGAAAAAAAAATACAACAATGTGGTACGTTTGCACAATAAATAAGTATTCCTAAAAGGAAGGTCCGACCCCAGTATGAGGGCTAAGAAGGAATGGGGTGGGTCGTTTAGTCAGTAAGAGTATGACACTGTTTCCCGCTCCACTCGTCATTAGATGATTTTTCCCACCATAAAAAAAACATAAATTTCAAATAGCATGTAGTATTCGCTGGGTGCGCGATGACAGCGCCAACTAGCGGTTGCAAATACGGTGGCCTCCGAAATGTCAAATGCCCGGCTATCATTACGACGAGTTATTTACAAACGAACAATTTTAATTAAATATTGTAATTTACATTTATTCCAATAAATATTCTAAATCTATATAAGGTAAGTCTTTTCTATTTTTCGTCTAAAATGGCACAATCAATAGATTTCGTTTAGTACATTACGGATTTTTCATGGCTGTCGTCATGAGAAGTAAGTAAAGAAATAAGCAAATTTCATCGAATACCTAACGCATTTCATGTAAATAGCAGATGATTATTTATGAGTGTTTGTGCTCTCAATAATCCATCCTTTTATGTATTTTCAATTAAACATGGCCAAATTAATCATAAAAACTGGATTCCGACCAAAGACATTCTCTATATCTTTAAATCTCTTTGATTCCGACCAATCGCACACGACATCATTTTCCAACCACAAACAACATTGAAAGGAAAACAATTAGTTATAGCTCAACATGAGCAAGATGTGAAAGAATTTATTGAAGATAAATTTTTGCAATTAACAACGCAGCAAGCTTCGTGACTCATGTTTATTTACTAAAAACGTAAATCTCGCTAGTAAAAAGTGACAGCGTCCGCCACCGAAAGTTCCTTTTTTGGCCATGACGCGCGCTGCGATCGTTTCGTGGTTCCCCCACCTTATACTTCGCACCCAGCGAATACCTAATTAAAATAAGTTATGTAGGTATAATAATAAAATACGTATCATCATCATCAGCCTTTTTAATGTTCCCACTGCAGGGACACAGGCCTCCTCTCTCTAGGAGAAGGAATAGGCTATGACCCATCACGCGGGCCCAGTGCGGATTGGTGGGTGTCACATGTCTTCGAATTTTTGGTTCTATGACATGCCGGTTTCCTCACGATGTTTTCCTTCACCGTTTTGAGAGCAGTGGTGATGAAATAAATTACACAGAGTAATGTGCCTGGCTGGGTTTGAACCCGTGACCTACAGCTTGTAAGTCGGGGCCTTTACCACTCGGCCACCACTGCTCTAAAATACGTATATACGTCTTAAAATACGTATATTATAAGTTAATACGTATGCTCGTGTTTGTAACTCGTGGCCAAGTAGTATCAATCATTCGAGTCGATACAATGAGTTTAAGCTATGGTTGCTGAGGTTGGTTAGTAGATGGGTGCCCGTTTAACCCTTTGCCCAGCAGTGGGACGCGTAGAGATAAACAAAATCTTTTATCGTACCTGAAACGTTTTAATAGCGTCGGTTTCAAGTAGTTTCGCTCTGCGGTTTCGTCGTAAATGTGCACTTGCGGACGACGAGTAATGGGTAGCTTGTCGTCCGCTCGTCCTATGTAGAGTAAGCCCAAGTCGTCGACGGAGCGCACTGTTCCACGCGCGCCTCATAGACTAGTCATTGTCATGCTTGCTGGTGCCACAGGATTGGTTCTAAAAAGGATATACTACTACTATAAGGCTGGACTCATAGGCTGGACTCACACATCCGGAATTGGCTTTCTGAAATCAGATTCTGATCTCAGATTCTTAATTCCGGCGCTTGACCTCACACTGTTCTTAATAATTCAGATTCTGAAATTAAGAACGCTCGTCAGTACCATTTTGTAAGATCGATCTGAGAAATTAAGAATCATTCGGAATCTGAATAAATCAGAATGTGTATGGAGCATAGTGATTTTGTATGCCATTTCGGACGTTCTTAATTAAGATTCTGAATTCCGGATCTGAATTCAGCAAGCCATTCCGGCTGTATGAGTCCAGCCATACAGCCTGGCTGGACTCATACATCCGGACTCAAATCACTATGCTCCATACACATTCTGATTTATTCAGATTCCGAATGATTCTTAATTTCTCAGATCGATCTTACAAAATGGTACTGACGAGCGTTCTTAATTTCAGAATCTGAATTATTAAGAACAGTGTGAGGTCAAGCGCCGGAATTAAGAATCTGAGATCAGAATCTGATTTCAGAAAGCCAATTCCGGATGTGTGAGTCCAGCCTTAGGATATATCGTGCTGGAACGCAAAAGGTAGTTGAAAGAACACATGGATTTTAGTCAGAAAAAGTCTGACACTCCCCCTCTTGCTCCACTCTAGACGTGCAGAAGTTAATAAATGAGTTCCCACCTCAAAAATTATTACAACGTGTAACTTAGATTGCGTTTGTAATAAGATCTGCATTCTTTTGCACGTAGCGTAGGTAAGAATACGATAATCATGTAGGTACACAATAAAGGCTCATGTAGAGTAATTTATGTTAAACGTGCATACGTTGCTGGGTGATCGGTCATGTCCCTCATGACTCATTACGAGCTTCACGTAATAGTAACCTTAATCTTTTTCCTTATGACGACTCCTCTGACTTAATGATTGTACCATGAAACCTGCTTAAAGGTGACCTTGACTAAAAGGACAAGCCCCCCTCGCCAAGTTACAAATGTTACAATCGTATCGTTTAGAGTTAGCGCTTGTAGTTGGCCACGTTCTCAACTCCCTTGTTCGAACGTCATCTCAACAAAGGAATTGGACTATCTACAAAAGCTAACTCTAAACGAAACGATTGTAACTTGGCTATGGGGGCAGGTGGCCTAGTCCGACGTTACATACACACACAAGTGATCCTATCCAAGTGGTCCATTTTTTCCTTTGAGGTAAGAAACCCTAAAAAAATATATAAAAACAAGAAATAATCAAATCAGCTAAATCAACACTGATCAAAGATGACCTTAGCTTATCATTGTATGAAAAAATACCACCAAATCATTATCGCATTATCATATTGTAACATAATCACTCCAGTACTGAATTTTTGATATCGGGCATATTTTATAGTAGCCATTGAATTGAAATAAGTAATGATAGGTAATGACAGGCGAGACAGCAGGCATCTGATTAGAGTAATAGATGCCAAGTGACCTACATTAATATTTGAAGAGATACCTATCATGTTCACCTTAATTTATGACCTAAATAGTGTCTGCTAAAGAAGGAAATTACTCCAAGGGATGTACCATCGAAGACACTTTCGCCTGACCACCGCCAAGTTCATTTTTGCTTGCACTCGAAACGAAAACTGCAAAACTTTGGTTTGGCGTCGCGACGCAGGATTCAATTGAATTTTGTTTTGTGACGGCAATAGTTCCCTTGAGGTAAATAGTATCCTAGGTATCCTAAGTATTTTCTTAGTCGGCACACTATTGCCGAAGTGGTCGTGGTCATTCATTATTTGAATCACGATGAGTGATGATCTTGGTAATATAGTGCCATTCATAGCGGATAGCAGCTTTCCATACGTTCGTTAACTGCGTACTTGCGGCTTAAGTTGATCTACAGAAACTGCTAACTTCGTCCCAATATGTTCTGCCGTTTCAGAGCCAAGGAGTACTAGCATACACACGCAAACATACTTATGTACTACAAACTTCGCCTCTTAAACTTGCCAAAGTCTCCCATAACTTGCGACCTCCTCCGAAAACTACACTTCGAACCAGAGACGTGAACTGTGGAGGAACAGGTATCCTACTCCTCCAAACTTCATCTCCCCTGGCAGAACATTTGCCACCTGGATACGAACTGGAGTGGGCAATCTGGAAATCTCTGAATTGATTACGGGCTCAAGTCAGGCGTTAAAGAAATAATCTCACCAAATAGGAGATCCTTCACCCATCGCAAACACAGTACCAGTGTGGAACCCCTTCACGAGATATGCGGCACATCTTTTCCCGTTCAGCAAGCATATCCACTTGCAACTTCCATGACTTAAGATCGGCCAAACCGACGTATATTTTCATACAACCGCTCTTAGGTGATATACACATCTTTGAAACAAATTTTGTGAAATGTTCGAGTAAATCACGGAATTATCAAATGCTGAAATGCCAACAGAGTTTTCAGGCTTTATCACTTTTTTTTCGCGCTACTTTTATATCAAACATCACGTTGGATTGCTTTAGATGAAGCAACAAACTTTTAAACCATGTTTTACATTGATTATAGGCGAGTGAGAATGGGCCACCGTAAAGCTAACGACAGAATAATCCAAGTGGCGCCATCTATGATGCAACATAGGAACTAAATATTTGAAATCCTGCATCGCGGTATTAGAGTTCTTCGCGCGATCATAGTAGCAGTAGCAATGTAAAAAATCAAGCTGGACTTGTAAGTTACCTAACTTTTGGTTTACGTTTACATGAAAGAAGCAATCAAAAGGGACAATAAAAATACTATTGACACATTGGCAGTAGTGTCCTGCCCTTCCTTATTCTATAAAATGTAATGATTGTTTATTTGATAGCTTTAAGGTTGCATCATTTCGCGTGAATAAACGGTTTTTCTTTCTTTCTTTCCTCCAATATACTTGTCAACATACGTTGATCGCCACTACAATAGTCAGTTGTCGTTGGGAAAGTCAATTTCAGCATAGTTGAGACTGATTAATCGTATGTCAAACGCTGATTGGAATATCATGAAACGTTGACGATCTGGCCAGTTTTAGTTCGCCATTTCATGAAAACCAACCATTTCATGATATTGCCGGTCACATTATGAAGTGACCAATTCCACGATCTATCCACGGACATATTATTATATAGATACACTAGCTGTGCCCGCGACTTCGTCCGCGTGGAATAGTTATTTTGGGCATCATATTTATTTTTGCAAACAACCTCCTCAGCTTTATAAATTATAGCTGTTACTCACGACCTTGCCCGTGTCAATTTCTGTTATTATTTTAGACAATTTAGTTTTTAAAAGAACATAATTATTTAAAAGTAGGTACTTTATAGAGTTACATACCCCCTTGGACACGCCATAATCTCGGCGGTAAGTCCCCACTTTGAGGCGTGGTTGGATAGACATCACGGTGTCCTCACCTTCCGCATGACGCAGTTTCTCACCGGACATGGGAAGTTCAGGAGATTCCTGCGCCGGATTCGTGCGGAAGAGACGCCCGGGTGTCGCCACTGTGTAGTTAGCCCAGAGGACACGGTAGAGCACACGGTGGAGGTGTGCCCCGTTTGAGAAGAGCATCGCCGTGTCCTCGTGGGGGTGATCGGCGGCGGCGACCTCACGCGCCAGGCCTTGGTTCAGGTCATGGTCAGCAGCGAATAAGAATGGCAAGCGGTCACCTCCTTCTGCGAAGCAGTAATGCTCGTAAAGGAGGAGGCCGACCGCATAAGGCAAGGGCAACAGCGCCCTCGCCGTAGCCGTCGCCGCCGCGATCCCGCCGATATCCGGCCACCGTAGATGCTGGCTTGCGGACGGTGAGCAATGGGTAGCTCGCCGTCCGGTTGTCTGGTAACAGTCCAGACCGAGACGTCGACGGTGTGCACTGCTCCCGCGCGCCACAAGGTGTTTTCAGCAAACTGTGGGGCCCTTCAGGGTCGAAGCCTCCTGCAGCCGAGGGCTGGTGCGAAAGCGTTATACCGGGGCTCTGGGAATAAGGCAAAAGAGGAACGGGGTATGTTGTTTAGTCAGTAAGGGTCTGACACTGTTTCCCGCTCCGCCTAATTTTATATCGGAGTTATTTTAAAATTGTAATAACTTCTAAGATTTTCATTGAAAATGAGTGATGTCAAAGACAATTTTATTCACAATTACATACTCTTAATCAACAACACATTTATTTGGATAAAGTTTAATAATAGTATGTTGATACAACTCTAACAAATAATTGGTAGTAATGCATTAATTTCGGCCAAAATTGATTCCCATAAAAACGGTTCTAGTGAGTTAATCTTAAAAGATAGACATATACTGTCGCGGACATTTTTTTAGATCATTTTAAGAGGAATAATTCTTTCATACATATTTTTTTGCTATCTTGAACCGTTTTCGCAGCGCACGCAACGGAAGCCCTCAAAGATGAATATTTTTCCCCGTTTTTTCCACATTTTTCATTATTTCTTCGCTCCTATTAGTCGCAGCGTGATGTTATATAGCCTAAAGCCTTCCTCGATAAATGATCTATTCAACACAAAAAGAATTTTTCAATTCGAACCAGTGGTTCCTGAGATTAGCGCGTTCAAACAAACAAACAAACAAACAAACAAACAAACAAACAAACAAACAAACAAACAAACAAACAAACTCTTCAGCTTTATAATATTAGTATAGATAAAAGACAAACTCCTGATGTTCTGACTCACTTACTGATTCATCGTTTAGCATAAACACCCAAGTGTTTAGTAGTCTGTGTTTTAGGTCCAAACCTAGAATGCTGAAATTTGGTACAAAGGTTTATTTTATGATGCATTCAAACAATCAGAATTTCCCAAAAATTGGGCAATTGGGCATGGGGTTATAATCTCCTAAATAGATTTCTTCATACTCTCTTCTTTGGTTTTACAGTCAAAGAAGAGGGTATGTAGAAATCTATTTTCGTGAAGGCAAAGCCGCTGTTAGAAGCCAGTACTAAATAAACCAATAAGACAGCATAGTTTTGTTTTTTAAACACAACCAGCAAGACCTAAAAAGGATCTAAAAATAATTCTTCTTATACGACTGAAACAAAGATTTCTTTTCTCTTAAACATGAAATAAAAATGTGAATCCACGTACAGGGTTTTAATGTTATCTCTACAATGCTATGTAGACTGGAGAAAAGAAATATTTTGATTATAAAAGTAGTTTTCTACGGCTTACCAAAGATAAGTACCGTCCTACTTCACTAATGCACAATATTTTGCAGTACAAACTGTACTACAGTCAAACAAAGAGTTTGGTATACAGGCTCTAGAAGCTAGCGGAAGTACGCGCAGTAAGTAAAACAACTTCACTAATTTTATATGATCCTGTGATTATGTTACGTGATAATAATTGTATATATAATGTAATTATGTAACTAATAGTTTAATATTAGCCTCAATCAGTATATGAGAAGGCTCTCTTTTCGCGATTTGAGGGCTTGATACAGAAAGCAGAAATCATAAACACGCACGTATTGTTAGAATATACCTTGATTGAAACACTTAGACGAGAAAACGACGATTTTGACAACTCAGAAATACGAAATTTGATTCGAATTGAATGTAAGTGTGTGTCCCGCGTGGGAAGAGCATCGCCGTGTCCTCGTGGGGTCAATCGTCGGCGGTGAGCCTTGGTAGAGGCCATGGTCCTGAGCGAGGAGGAATGGGAGCCGATCGCCTCCTTCTGCAAAGCAGTAATACTAGCAAAGTAGGAGGCCAACCCACGCCGCCGGGATTCGGATCCCGATTTCCGGTCACCATAGACATGTGATGGCTAATAACTCAAAAAACGTATGAAATGAAAACCATCATTGCAATATTCACAGCCTTATTTTCGATTTCTACTTTGCCTGTAAAAAATTTAAAGAATCTTGAGACAGAAATTTGTTTGATGACGAGATATTTGATGATAAACAATCTCAAAAAAATGTATCTTATCCCTGCACCCCCATTTTATTTTGCCAACTGTACTTTCCTAAGTACATACGAAATGTGGAGTGCGGACCACTCGCACCGCGTTGATTAAAGCGAAAACAATCTTTTTATTGTACGCGAAATAGGTTTTATATGAGTAATATGTATTTTCTCTATTTCTGGGCGTTCGTGTTGGGTTTCAAGGATGACCTAGATTTCGAGTTAGAGCAAGTACCTCTAGCTACCTAGGAAGGGAGATAGAAATGTTATTATCAGTCTATGGAAGTACTCTTCTGAACGTCGAGGAAATAAGGAGGGTGTGAAAAGGGACGGTGTGAGTCTTTTAAAGTATTTTAAAAAGTAGAGTAAAGGTAAATGTTTTGTCGCTGGAATTTTAGTATTAAGCATGTTTTGATTTATTAATGATAGAATCAGCCTTATAACTAAGAGGGTGAAGGAAAACATCATGTGGAAACCGGCATATCCTTGAACCAAAATATTCAAGGACCCAATCCACCAATCCGCACTGGGCCCGCGTGGTGGATTACGGCCCATTCCCTTTCCAAGAGAGGGAGCCTGTGTCCCAGCAGTGCGAACATTAAAAAGGCTGATGGTGAAGATGATACGTGTTTTTGTTAGGTACCTAATTTGGCTTAATAGAACGCGGATATAAGTAGGTACCTATATCGAATCACCGCCACAACTAGGCGCAGCCGGTCCTCGATCGAGACCCACAAATAGGTTATAATCTTCATCACAGAAGTTGAACCGTCATGGCGGTTAACCTTGTATGCACAGTAACCGAATTTTGAGTCTCAGCCTAACATTCAACTTATTTGCCGTGTACTATACTAGTTTGGATCAAATTCTATGTGTATTATCCGGGTTAGTTTGAAAATACAATTCAAGTCATTACATGGCCGTAATCGGGTTCTCATTTTTTAATCTGATGAAAAGACAGGACAATTTCTGTCAGGACCCCTAGTAGACTAGATATATTATGAACAACATTTTCCCTTATTAGAATTAGGTATCATCGCTACATAGTATAAAATGAAGTTGCTTTCCGCTGTCTGTCCCTATGTAGGTACCTATGCTAAGCATAAAGGTCTCATCTTTAAAAGTACGCAACGGATTTTGATGCGTTTTTTTTTAAATAGATAGAGCGATTCAATCGAAAAGGTTATATATTATATATAATCCATGCATAATGTAATTAATATCACTGTTGCACTTGTGCGAAGCTGGTGCGGATTGCTAGTGTAGTATAAGAGATTAAAATCAACAAAAACATTTTGGAAAGAAATACAAAAGTGAATTTCAGTTTTCAGATAAGTTACCTGACGTAAAAAACTAATTAACTGTATCCCATAAAAAATATAGACAGAAACAAACATACGAGCAGAAAACATTTTCATATGAACCATTTTAACTTCAGCCCATATTCACTTCCACATTTTGGCCCAAACTGTTGGCCACGTAACGAACTCACGCCCAACACAAACACACCAATGTTGGTACAGTTGGTACAATGAACTTACAGCCAACGTTGGTAACAAAAATTGGTACAATTTTGCGCCAGACATGGACCTGGGCGTTCGTCAGAATAATGTAATTCTGCCTTAATTGGGAAAGGTTTGAATGACGCACATAATTAATGCGTATTGAACTAGCCAACGTTTGTCAAATCTGTTTGTCGAGTATCTATCTAGATTTTAATGGGGATTTTACTCACGGTATAACATCACGCCTGGATATCTAGAAGAGGTATGCAGATGTGTACTAATACAGTCGATTGGGCTTGAAATTTTGGTCATTATTATGGCTTAGCATAAAGCGCAGTGGTGGTCGAGTATTAACAGCCCCGACTTGCTAGTTGTAGATCGTGGGTTCAAACCCAACTTGGCGCATTACTTTGTGTAATTTATTTCATCCGCACTGCTCTCAAAACAGTGAAGAAAAACATTGTGAAGAAATGGGCATGTCTTAGAACCAAAAATTCGAAGACAACCATTCCCTCTTCTAGAGAGGAGGCCTGTGTCCTAGCAGTGGGAATATTAAAAACTCTTCTGCCACTGCTCTTTGGATGACTTTAATTCTTCTTATGACGCCCTTCTCGGGTTTGGCATTGGTTCTAAAAACTGATAATAAGGAAAATAAAAACCATTTTGATTAAAAAGTTAAGCTCTCTTCATTACTCAGGTTGTATTTGATCTCCCTTGTCCGCAATAGGCAAATGTGAAGAGTTTTTTTTTTTTGGTGGGCAAAAATCATCTAATGCCGAATCGCGCTCTTGGGCGGAGCGTGAAACAATGTCAGACTCTTACTGACTAAACACCACTTCCCTGTTACTTCTTTGCCCTTCGCACTGGGGCCAAGCCTTCCCTTCAGTAAGAGACCCTGCCCCCCAGTAGGCTTCGAACCTTTTGCAAAGTCCCTACGGCGAATTGTGAAGAGTTTAAATAACGCTATGCACAAATTAGGCTTTAAACACATTAACAGGGCCCTTTTAGGCCCGTCAGTCGTCAATATGAGCGCGGTTTAGAAGCTTGTTGGTTTACCCACGGCAATCCGATATAATCTACACTAATATAATAAAGAGGTAAAGTTTGTTTTTTTGTTTTTATGTTTTTTTGTTTGTAGGGGGTAATCTCTGGAACTACTGGTCCGATTGAAAAAATTTTAGCAACAATAGTAAGCTGCTTTACTCCTGAGTGACATAGGCTATATTTTATGTACGCGGGCGAAGCCGCTGGAAAAAGCTAGTGTTTGATAAAGAGGGAAATGATAAAGGAAAAATAGCTTCTGACCGGTTGGTGGGCAATTTCATTGACCTGAATATTTCCATCATCATAGCCCGTTCCAGAAAATACGTTTTTCTAAACGACCAAAAGTGCAAAGTTTCTTTATATGCATATTTTTTAACGTTTTTAAAAAATAATAATTTAATAAATATTTTTGATTTGATTTTGATTTTAGATTAGGAAACTGATTTAAATGTTTACTTACCGAAACAAACTCAGAGGTCAATATATCTTTAAAGGTTAATGATTCTCTTTTTAAGTCCTCAATATTGCTTTCAAATAATTTTTGTACAAAGAGCGGCGGAGATAGCGTTCGCCCTCGAATGGAGTCCGCGAATCGTAAAGGACGCGTGGGTAGCCCCCCGTTGTATGGGACGACGACCTACGGGAGCTATGGTTGGGGTGGACCGGATAGGGACAATTAGGAAACTATACTTTATCTGTATAGTACTTAACGAAACGTAAACAACCTTACTATGTCTTTTTATAAAAAAAAAATATATATTTTGACACTCAAAAGAGCTGTCACCACTATAAATACTATTTGCCGTTGATCTAGAATCCTGAAATTTAGCAAAAAGCTAGGTCTCATAGCACAAGTATAGGAAAAAAACTGAAAATTGTGTAGTTATGTCCCAAAAAAAAAAATTGCGATTCGGAAAAACTTTATTCTATTAACTTTTTCGATTCGGGAATTGAACTGTTTTATATGAAAACAAGTTTGCACGGAACCTTCCCTCATGACGTGAGTCTGACTCGCACTTGTCTGTTTTTTTTTTAAGTAACTGTTAACGTTATATGTTAACGCTAACGGAATGGCTCCATGAGTATATATATGAAATTCATTAAAAAAGCGATGTATAAACGTCCATTTTTCACAATCGAAAAATCGAGTAAGTAACTTTACGATTTTCTCACGAGTGATAAACTATTTCCCTGACGTATCTACCGAGAATTTCCTAGAAATAACTAGGTATTTACTTAAGCTTGTTAGTGATACACGGTATTCTTACTCGCTATGGAAATATAGCGTACTGGGGATGACAGCTAAATGATGCGGCGTGTTGCAAATTAAAGCACGACATTTCCACATGCTGTGGTACGTACCTAATTTAAGAACTGCATAGAAACTGCTTGTCATTTCAACCTTGTGAAGAATGAGGAACATAGGACTATGGGTCAATGCAGACCGAACTGCAAAAGAACGAACTGCAAAATGCTTTTTTATTTTTTTTTATGGTAACAATCATCGAATGACGAATCCCACTCTTGGGCGGAACGGGAAACAGTGTCAGACTCTTACTGACTAAAGACCCTACCCCGTGCCTTCCTTGCCTTATTCCCAGAGCCCCGGTGTAACGCTTACGCACCAGCCCTCAGCTCCGGGAGGCTTCGACCCTGTAGGGCCCCGACGGTTTGCTGACAACTTCTTGGCGCTACCAGACTACCGGACGGCGAGCAATGGGTATTGCTCACCGTTCGCAAGCCAGTGTCTACGGTGGCCGGATATCGGCAGGATCGCGGCGGCGACTTCTACGGCGAGTGCGCTGTTGCCTTTGCCTTATGCGGTCAGCCTCCTCCTTTACGAGCATTACTGCCTCGCAGAAGGAGGCGATCGCCTGCCACTCCTCCTCGCTGCGGACCATGGCCTGAACCAAGGAACTGTAAAATGCTGGCGCATGGTCGACCAAAATTTTACTACTTGAGCATGCAGACCACATGTTCGACCATTCTTGCTTTCTTGCTTGTTATTTTAAGGACCTGACGTCCAGTAGAGTCAAAATCAATTGAAAGTGTAAACAACGCTGCTCAACAGTTAATAAATTAAAAGCAGAATTTGGAGACAGGTAACTCCTAGACACAAATTACCGATCCCTTTTTCCCGGAAAACTGTATCGGTTACAAAATTTGCATTCGTTGTTCTGTGGTACTTGGAGGTTTGAAATTTTTACCCAAAGGAAAAATATTAGATCCTCACAGTAACAACACAATACAATTACAATTCCTGGTTTATTGCTGTACCTGTAAGTGAAAAGTCCATCAAAATATGATAAAGTACGTGACAAATAAGTTGAACTAAAACATCCGTTGTTGCTATGGTTACGAATGGACCGCAGAGAGCCGCATTTCGATTAACAGGTACCCGAAAATATGTTGCTTGTCATTTGGCGATTTTTTTTGTGGTGGGAAAAATCAAATGATGTGGTATGTGGTAATCAAATGACTAAACAACCCACCCTATTCCTTCTTAGCCCTTTATACCGGGGTCGGACCTTCCTTTGAGAATCCGGACCGGGGCTCCGGTGAGCTTCGGCCCTGCAGTCGGGCCTCTACATTTGCTGACAACTCCTTCAGGCGCGCGGGAAAATAGCGCGCCGTCGACGACTGGGCTTGGTCCGGACTGTTACCAGACGACTGGACGGTGCCATGCCCATTGCTCGCCGTCCGCAAGTCCACTCCTACGGTGGCTGAAAATCGGGATCTCATTAGGGGGTCACCGGACGGTCGGACAGTGAGCTACCAATTACCCGTCGTCCGCAAACCCATGCTCACCGAGCCAGCTAAACAGACAGACAAGTAAAATGACTTTGTACCAGAATAATTGCAAGTTTAGGCGTGACCTGAATCACCACTTTGATTACAGTTGCAAACAGTGACGCATCTAGTAGTATGTCATTACACAATTATGGCATGGCCGTTCCAGTCGACACAGATATAAAAGAGCTTGAAATTATTAAGTCTTAGGCAGGGCTTTAGTTATTATACTTGTGTTTATGCTCTATGATCTGTAAATCTATAGTCTGCGATCTATTGGAATTTAAACTTTTTTTTAAAGTAGGGAATCATCCATCAAAATGACTATCTCTAGGGTGGAGCGCGATGGTGTGTCAGACTTTTACTGACTAAAATCACACCAGTGTAATTCAGTTGCATTTTCCATTCTAGGACCACGGGTTTCCTTTTCCTGCGGCTGCTGATACCCTAGGGTTTGATATATATTTGATGAACTCGTGGAATCATTGACAGATTTCTTCCTCGATCGGGACCATGGATCGAACCTGAACCCGGTGCAGTGATACACTCTCAGAGTAAAGTTTCGTTACAAATTAATTATTTTATTTTCAAAATTCAAAAGTTATGTTATCAAAATTTTGTTGTATTTTGATTTTTATGACGTTTTTTTTTTTTATATAGGTACATTTATTTTAAATTCTTTTACCATTTTTACGCCATGGTTATTTGAAATAAAGTGACGTTTTGTTTAAATAGTTTTTGACTAATTTTAATTTATTTCATTTTAATTTCTTAACATTTGTAATTTTATTTGAGTTTAAAATTTTATGACATTTTTACTTTTTGTTTTATGTAATTTTAGTGTCATTGTTTTGTACGCATATGTAGAAAATAAACATCGTACCTTATATTCACTTATTGTCGACCTTAACATGGTTTGGAAAAGACTACGTGATTTATTTTATTTTATTTCATCAATTGACCATTGAGTAGCAGATTAAATCTTTTAGACGACAGATCTTTATGAGCTCGGTATTGTCCTAAATTGAATACGACTCAAATAATCTAGTTTTGTGATCAAAGCTTAACTAATATCTAATTATTACAAAAAGGCGGGATTTTTATTTGGTTTCTAATGAAGAAACTCCAAATTTATTTTAAGACTAAATTTTGCAAGTGGCTTCGCCTGTATCAAATTATTTAATACTATGTAGTTTGAGTGGGAAGGAGTAACATTAAATCAGATACAAAATACACACAAATTTCGGCGAAAAAGGTTTTTACATCTTAATGTAACAAAAAATCTCCAAAACATAATATAATAATATATTTATTTCCAAAATAGGAAATATTGACAAAAAACAAGTAATATATTTCTTAGTCTAGAACAGTAATGAGGACAATAGTAAATACTACTGGCTATATGGCTACAAGTATTAATGTATCTAGGCTTATTTTTGTGGTGTAGGATGGGGAATTGGCCATATTACTATAGTATGACATGCGTAATTTTTGTGTAAGCTCAGTATTTTGGCGTTAATCATAGAATGTCGAACCGGTAGCCCGAACTCCTAGGGCGGATAAAGCCTACACGTTCCGCCCTCTATAGGTACGCCTTTAAGAATGAGATCGCTAATGTATACCGGTTACATGTATCTACAACATATAATGAATTCACTCACCTACATTTAAATAAAAAAGCTTACTGTTAAATGCAAATAAATAACCGATATCAATATTTTGCGTTGAACATGAACATAGTAGATTACAATTTACTACGACATAACGCTTTGCAGGAATATAAACAGAGAGAATCAACTGAGCGAAAACCTCACAAAATTATAGAAAGAGACAAAACAACACTAATGCCAAAACTTGTCTCTTTTTGTTTCTTTGCCTTCGTTTTTTCTAAAGAAACCAAGTTGCCAATATCATTTACTGTTCTCTGCGTCCATCTCATATCATCTTCATCACCTTACGTTACAACAGGCAACTTCCTGCAGGCAAAGTCCTGTTGTGTGTGTCCTCAATTCCAATCATAGGTTTGAGTTTTTGTCTTCCAGATAAAGGTGATATTGAAAGTGTGTGAAATAGCTTAAACTTCTACATGCAAAAGGTTGTCTTTTTCGACTGCATGATTTCTTTCTCACATTTTTTGCCTGTAATTAAATTGATATTTAAAAAAAGGAGGCTCACTCCATTGTCTACGTCCTCGATCAGCAGGGATTGAGAGTAACAATTTCATGGAATTCAGATACATATTTTAATATCAAATGAAATACAAAGAAGTGCTTTTAAAAGCGCGCTGAAATAACTTACAAGTGGAACTTACACGCATTTAGTACATATACTATCATAAACCACTAACTACTATTATAAATCTACCATGATAGAAATTATAGAAAAATCTTTTTCAATACACTTACTCGAAAACTGCCTCTTATCGCACTCCTATTAGGTTCAATATAGCATGTATATCACCCAAGTGCTTTTTTGAGTTTATCACAATAAGGGCTTTTTTTCCTTCCTTATCGTCACGGTCACGGGTGATTATTTTGTTTTACTTAGTTTATCGAATCAGGCGCGAGGCGTCCCCCAGAGTCGCTGGACGACCCCACGAAATTAGAAATTGACCAGAGCAGATTTGAATGCTATACTTATATATTTTTTAAATTTCTACTGTATGTTTGAGATACGATTAATTTTTTTTTCTTTCTTTCTTTATTTCACAAGTCGTAAGTGTATTGAAAAACGTCGTTTGACACACGTGCAGATTTGTCACTGCAGCCCTCGGCTCCATAACACACTCGCCTACGGCTCGTGCGAATTTCGCCTCGGTCGCAATGACAAACTTCCTGCACTTGTATCAAAATGTACTATATCTACACTAATATAATAAAGAGGTAAAGTTTGTTTTTTTGTTTTTATGTTTTTTTGTTTGTAGGGGGTAATCTCTGGAACTACTAGTCCGATTGGAAAAATTTTAGCAACAATAGAAAGCTGCTTTACTCCTGAGTGACATAGGTTATATTTTATGTACGCGGGCGAAGCCGCTGGAAAAAGCTAGTGGCTAATATAGTTATTGTTTTAGGTGAGAATTTGTTCAATGATCCTTTGTTGTATAATGACCGCCTATGTACCATATCTGTAGGTTCATATAGTTTAATAAATATCTTCTTACGGACTTGCACGACTGAGAGTGTTCCTTCCTGTGTTTCTTTAATTGCTTTTTACATTTCAGGGTCGTGGGAAGTTTTATCTTAACCCACAGTTGGTTCAGAAGATCCCATAGAAACACGTTTACAGCGCCCTTTACTTACAAAATAATTTAATAGACTTATTTTGTTAATCTAAATACAATGTATGAATGGCCTGTCAGTCTAGTAGTTAGTGATCCTGCCGGAGGTCGTGGGTTCCATTTCCACCCAGGAAAAATGTTTGTGTGATATGCACGATCATCTAAAATGTTGACAATTTCGTTTCGTTCGGATTTCCACATGCCTCCCTCCACTAAAAGACACTGCTATATCCCCAAGCCACAAAATCTACTATTGTAAAACCGGTACTAAAAATAGTCAATGTATACAAACACATGACATTTAAGTTATAATTACAAGTGAGTCACAAAACAAAAGTCAATATTGAAATCAAATTAGTGTACATTACTCATACTCAAAAAATAAATGTGCAGTTGCCTGAGGAGCGGGTTGAAAGTAGTACTTTTCATCCTTAGGGCAGATAACAGTCAAATTATTAAAAAAAACTAATTCTATTTTGACAATATCAAACTATTGAATCAAGACCCAAATTTCTATACGGCCAGTACAATTGAAATAACATAACGTTAGTGTTAGTTCAAGCGTACGTTATTTGTTTTCTTTCAACTATTTCTTTAAAACTAATTTAATTAGACAAAATATTGACCTGACTCATTTTTGGCCACAGAAAAAAAAAAACAAAATAGCGGGGAAATGACAACCCGTCCTTTTTGTGTTTTTTTTTCCAGTTATAGAGTTTTGTTTATAGTTTACTAAATCTATGTTAAAACTTAAAAGAGATCTGTATTACCACGATAAGTTCATCAGATTCAATTAAGGATTTCGCAAGATTTTTAAGAGAAGAGGCTAAAGCAGTAGCTTTAAGCCTCATCGAAATAAAAAGAAATATACCTAAAATCATATGACGACCTTTGATGACAACTCAGGTTTTTATTATTTTTATTTTCCTTGTATCCGTAATGAAATTTACACTGTTCACCTCGGGTTAAAAAGTTATTTAGTCCCTCGAACTGTTAGCGTTCTCGCTTTGCTTGGACGCCGAACTATGTCTTGGGACTAAATAACTTACTTTCACCCCTAGGGTAACAATGTACTAGGTACTTTAGCCACAATCATCACATCATCATTATTTTAACCGAAAGACATCCGCTGTTGGACCCAAAACATACCTACGCAAAAAAAAACACTGCACTGATGATGAAAACCGCAAAGAGATGTTTATTTTCAAATTATTGCAACAAAAAACAACTTTAACTGGAAGTACAATACAAAAGAGTTATAAATATAAGTTGACTGCATATAAACAGGCCGATCGACGATCGCATCAAATTCTTTATTCATAAACCTACGCTGCACATAACCAATTATTTATTGAAACTGGATATAAAAATAAAATGCTAAAGTACTCATAGTTAGGCACTGAAACGTAAAACAGTAAACTATGGGAACAACGTTTGTTATTTTAAAGGTACAAAGTTACTTAGTTCATTATGTTAGAGTTATTGGGTTGCCAAAGGAAACACGGGGTTAAGGATTTCAATAATAACTATTTATTATCCTTTTATTTAATAATGGAAGATGTGTTTCAGTGATATTACTTGAGACGTATGCTCCTGAGCAAGGCTAGTGGAATACAGTAACTGTAACCATACTAGGGATTTCAGTCAAGTGGCGACAGGGGCTCAGACCAATTAAATATAATATTTATTGGTTAGAAAGAGAAAGCCTACAGTGTTGAAGTAGGATGGATTTGTTTTTGTTATACTCCAACACATTAAGCCCCAAGCGAGCGCCGGCGCTCGAAAACCTATTGTTCTTTAATTTTGTCTGTAATTAAGGTAGTCGATAGGTTAAAAGTAATAACCACAATTAACATAATATAGCATCAGCTTTATAATGTTCCCACTGCTGGGAATCTGGGACTCAGACCTACACTCTAGGAGAGGGAATGGACCGTAATCCACCTCCTGGAGCCTAGAGGGTGGTGAAAACTGTTACCGCGACTCCAGGAATAAGGCAAGGAAGGTACGGGGTAGGTTTTTTAGTCAGTAAGAGTCTGACACTGGTCTCCCGCTCCGCTCAAGAGCGGGTTTCGTCATTGGATGATTTTCACCTACCATAAAAAAAAAAACCTCACGAGCCCAGTCTGTAGGGGTCCAGCAGGGTCGAAACCTTGGGCCATGGATTTACGCGAAAGTGAAACACTAGGGCTCTAGAACTAAGACAAAGTAGGAAGGCGTGTGTCGTTTAATCAGAAAGAGTCTGACACTGTTTTCCGCTCCGCCCAAGGGCGGGATTCGCCATAAGATGATTTTTACCACTATTAAAAAAAAACCACGCTTTGAATTTACTGAATTTATTAAAAATAGCAGTGGGAGCAGTGGTGGCCGAATGGTAACCGCCGCGAGTTACGAGTTGTAGGTCGCGAGTTCAAACCCAGCCAGGCGCATTACTTTGTGTAATTCATTTCTTCACCACTGCCTTAGACCACTGCTCTCAAAACGGTGAAGGAAAACATCGTGAGGAAACCGGCGTGTCCTAGAATCAAAAAATTCGAAGACATGTGACATAGTACCAATCCGCACTGGGCCCGTGTGGTGGATTATGGCCCATTCCCTCTCCTAGAGAGGAGGCCTGTGTCCCAGCAGTGGGAACTGGTGATTAAAACCTACAAATAAAGACTCATGTAATAATAGTACCTGAGTATTTATTTGTACAAATAGTTATTATTTTGAAACTACACGATCACAATAATAGTTCAACAAATCCACATTTTGTCAAATTGAATTATAGGGCGCGTAGTGGTTTGCTGGAATTCATTGCAATTATATTTTCATGTAGTACCATGTAGTACATGTATAAAATGACGATATATTTTTTGACATAAACTGTACAAATAATTAGATATCTAACCTTAAAACTACATACATGTATTAGTTTATTTTCACAATATTTTTCCTATTCATTTTTATTTGAATGGCATGTTACAAAAAAAGTCATGAGTGTATACTCATGACATTTTTTTCCACACGTATATGTGGATGGATGGAGAGGGAGAGGGAGACCAAAGAAAATATGGATGGATTGTGTGAGAAGTGATATGAAAGAAAGAGGAGTTAGTGATAGCGAGACGGGTGACAGGATAGAGTGGAAGAAAAAGACATATTGCGTCGACCCCAAATAAAACGGAACAAGAGCAGGAAGATGATGGTTTTTTTCTCTTTATTAATAACATGTGAATGATTTCGACGCAATTCATGTTAAAAATATTTATTAGTATAGTATAATCGCCGATTTAAAGAATACCTAGGATATTTTTGGACCTTTACCCCAATTTTTGACTCGAGCATTTTAAAATCTACACTAATATAATAAAGAGGTAAAGTTTGTTTTTTTGTTAGTTTGTTTTATTGTTTGTAGGGGGTAATATCTGGAACTACTGGTCCGATTGGAAAAATTTTAGCAACAATAGAAAGCTGCTTTACTCCTGAGTGACATAGGCTATATTTTATGTACGCGGGCGAAGCCGCTGACAATAGCTAGTATTAAATACCGTAAACCTGAAAATCTGTCAAAATTTGGCATTTACAGTACGGCCGTCGGATCTTGGCGAGCCTAAAGTTACGCTCTGCGTATTTTAGCGCTTGAAAAGAGGCCATACTGAACTCGTTATTTGAAACTTTATTAGGCTATCGAAAACCTGCTTTAGAACGTAGGTCCTATACACAGAGTGCATAAAATTTCAATGCTTGAATTATTATTATAAGCATAGCCAACTTAATTTTCTAATTATGTCTATAAGGGTGTGTATTATTCCATTACATCTACACTAATATAATGAAAAGGAAAAAAAAATTTGTTTGTTTTTTTTTTGTTTGAAGAAACTAATCTCTGGAACTACTGGTCCAATTGGAAAAAAAATAGCAACAATAGAAAGCTGCTTTACTCCTGAGTGATATAGGCTATATTTTATGTACGCGGGCGATGCCGCTGACAAAAACTAGTATTAAATATTTATTGAACACATTCTGCCATTTCGATACTCGTACTGTACGTATCAAATATCGTGTGATGCAACAATAATTAAGTCTATCCGTCTAATCGTTACTAATTGCACTAATTAGTTACTTGAACATTGCCATCACATCAAATTAAGTGGTGTATCATATGCTTGCATAGCCAGGGAATGTGTTAGTGTCCAGGGGCGTAGCTTGCGCGTTATCTGTCGTATTGATTTATATTTATTATATTAGAGCAATGATATGGGGCCCCGGCGCTATAGAAGCCCCGATGTAGGAAAAACTTCGCAACCGTCTCGTGCGGTTTTTTTATGGTGGGGAAAATCATCGCATGACGAATCCCGGCCTTGGGAGCAGCGGGAGATAGTGTCAGATTTCTACTTACTAAACGACCCACCGTTCCTTCTTGCCTTAGTTCCAGGGCCTCGATCTTCCGCTTTCGCATCAACCCTTGGCCCCAGGAGGCACATATGGCAATGTACGCCAAACGCCCAACGCACCACGCAACGCACTGCGTCTCCATAAACCAGCCCGTAGAGACAAGCTACGCTTAGGCGGAGCATCCGCCGTGTCCTCGTGGGGGCAATCGGCGACCGCTACCTCTTGCCCGGTTCTTGGCTTAGATAATCTCTGTAGCATATTGGTTCAGAAATTGTCATAGTTTATAAGGTTACCTACCCAATTTCACTACTGCTAGGACACATTTAATTATAATAACTCCTAAAATAGGTAATGTTATTTATACATAGATAGGTTTTGGTTTAACCTTTTGAATACCATATAACCGTAATTAGAGACATATTATAGAAAGACAATAGATGTACGAACGCCTTAGGCTGGGGGCCTGGGGCTCAAGAATTTAAAAGTAAAAATTCAACAATGCACTTTTATTTAGCCATTCATTTAAATGTGACCTAGGTAGTGTTAGTCAAAAGAAGCTTAAACAAAAAAATAGGTCTAAATTCTATATCTTTTAATAATGTAACTGAATGTTTCGTTACCTATCCGTCTGATTCCTTGAATATACAAGTTAGTTAAGCGCTAAACACGAAAAAAGTATCATAACCTGAATTTGTGTCCATTCGAAATCGAGCAGCGAAAGTGAAACCACAAAATATAAAAGAATTCCTACAGAAAAGCATCGTTATTTAACCACATTACAAAGTAACCAGTCGCCGAGTGCACGTTACAATATAAACAGACTGTTAAGGAATTCAAACACACACTGTTTATAAAAAGATCCTATCATAGATGCATGAATATGAAACGATCGTAAAAGCTAGCGTGGGCAATAATAAGTTAATTACACAGTCAATGTTTACACAGGACTAGTAACGCCATCTTTTGGCACAGTATTGGAATTGTCAGTCGTGCATATAGCGGCTCTGTGGCAGTATTGTGTGAAACATAGAGCGTTCGAAATTTGAAAACGTGCTATGAAGGGCATTGACATTTAAGTGTAGGATATCATACATAGATGGCGCTTTTTGTTATTTTATTTGACAAACCAAGCAAGTTGTATTATTGTTAGTTCATGCTTTTGTCTTAGTTGGATTAAATATTAGTATATTGAATGGTTATTAGTTAGTGTATTAAATATATTAGTTTTTTTAAGTATATGTTTTTATTTATATATATCTATTTTTTTTACCCTTTTTTACATTACCTGCTGTGGCAAAAAGCAATTTCACTTATTATTTTTTTTCTGTTTACCAAGATTGGTGCCATCTAGTTTGGAAACCACCTCATAGACTCACTATTAGTAGTTACGGACCTACTTATGATAATTTTGAGGTAACTTTTGTTACAATATGGTTCAATTTTATTCTTTAATATGGTTATATATTTTATAGCAAACGCATAATAATTATTATTATTGTATCACTTCTATTTAATTAGTTTACATTAATTAAAGATGAACTGCTATCAAAAGGACATTAAAACGTGAGTGACCAATTTTAATCTTTCTCAAGCGACGAATTACTGGTCTTTTGTTTTTTATTCAAACGAAAAATCCTGTTGCTTGACTTCGAAAACTATTAACGATTATTCATTTGTTCCCAGAAGCTGTAAAGTGCAATAATTAAAAAAAAATCTTTCTTTTAATCATTTTTTCTAATCATTATGTTCTGTACTTTTTACATCGTTAGTACTAGATCTTAATGCCCTCTGTGACTTATCTACACTCAATCTATTTGGGCCCTGAATAAAAGTAACGGTAGATTTGGAACCCAAAATGCTTAGTTCAAACCTTTTATAATTTGCTGACCCAATTTCTACCCCTCTCCGGAGTTGAACGTTATTCCGCTAGGTGGCTCAGATGTGGAGAAAGACTAGGTAACATACAATGAACATCAGTCTGAGATTGTCAAATATCAGTTGGTACGTACTCTATTTTCTACAAAGGTTCGTAAATGTAGACAGATGTCTCTAATTTATAACTTCAATGAATGTACATACAAGAGGTTGTGAGAAGTAGCTTTTGTTACTAGTCTATTTGAAATGAACACTTCTGATTTCTGATTATCATAGTCATTTAGACGCAGGCTCTAGTCTATTAGACATTTTCTTAATTTTCTTTATAACCTTGATTCTGGCAACCCTTATATAATCTATATAAATTAGGTCCTCTATGTTCAAGATCTTACGTAAAGGTGCTCCCTCGCCGGGAGCATTCACGGGTATTGTAACATTATAGATTCGACTTTGAGCATTACATTGCAATAATACCTCCCTGACTAACGCGCATTTGCGTGTAATGTAACATATTGACTCGACTTTGAGCATTTCATAGCAAGATGTCAGACGAAAGCGGTCGTTGTGCTGAGTGCGGCAATATTAATTCGACATTGTTATTTACGTAAAAAAAAAACCAGAAGAAACGATATTGGTGTCATGAATTATTTCTAAACCAGAAAAATACAGCTGGTTTGGATATTTTAGACAGAATCAACCGACCCATAACTAAACTTAAAATGTTTAGAATCTCTTTATGTTATTACACATTGAATCATTATAAGGTGCGTATTGTAATGCTTGGTTCTCCTCCTTCACTTATGTAATGCTCAAATCTGTAACGTTACATTACACGCGAATGCTCTCGGTGAGGGAGCACCTTAAGCTTCGTAATCTGATTTCTAATGAGCATAGTCATAATATAATTTACTCTTTATGTAAACCTTGTTTAGGACATTGGTGAACTTTGGTACTTCTGTATGTTACTTAAGTGTTTTCTTATACTACAGAAACCAGTTACAGTTTTCTGTTTTAGTTGCTTTAACTTCAAGTGTCAGTTTCAACCCTATCAGACGTATTAATGATAATTATGCTGTCCCGTGTTATATGGATTGTGCTAAATTTTTAGTCATACTTCGAATTTACTTTAAATTATTTTACTGGTTAGAAAATTTTAGATTGTGGCATTTTGTGATGCCCTGGAGAAGGGTTGAACCCAACTGGCGCGCCAAGGGTTCAAGTCTGAAAGGAAGGCTCAGCTCTAGTACGCCGATAACGTTGGAACAGGGTGGGTTGTTTAATCAGTAAGAGTCTGACACTATCTCCTACTCCACCCTGTGGTTTTTTATGGAAGGTGTAAATTATCGAATGACGAATCCCGCTCTTGGGTGGAGCGGGAAACAGGGTCAAACTCTTATTGACTAAACAACCTACCCCGTTCCTTCCTTGCCTTAGTCCCAGAGCAACGGTGTAACGCTTTTGCATCAACCCTCGGCCCCAGGGATCCTACGCTAGGGTAGAAAATGTAATTGGATGATTTAACCCAAGAAATATAGGTACTCTGTCAACCTTGCGATATTTTTTTTTTCTTTACGTATACATTATGTTATAGTATGTAAGTAAGAAGGTATATCTAATTATGATTGCAGGGAGAGGTAAACAGCGCAGTGCGCCAATAACAACACCAATATTTAAATTTCTATTTATTGATTCAATTTGAACTTCGAACTCACAATAAAATGCAGCACAGTAAACACAAAAATCATCAAACCATTTATTATTATGTAGAATACTTATTAAAATACGTGAAACAGTGATTGGAAAAGGTACAGAAACCAGGTTTTAGGTACTACTAACATCGAATATTGTTGACGCACGACAATAAATTTAGATCGATTGAAAGTAGACATCCTATACCGACGAGAAACAGCTGATTTTGAGCAAAAAGTTTTGTTAAAAAAATAAGTGTTCGGCTCGTTACCATCATTATTAAAAATACATAGCGGTTACTTGATGCGGGATTAAACTTACGTTATACACAGTGAGTAACTTACGTAAATGCCGTACGATAAGCACGGGCGGGCGCCTACTCGCACCTCTTTCGCTGCGAAACGATCGTCCAACAGCACCATCTGTTATCCAAACCGCGTACTACGTTGATGACAACAACGCCATCTACCTTCATCTCGCGCAATTGCCCTGCGCAGCGAAATAGGAGCAACAGAGCGCCGTGGCGCATCTGATATGACTTCATTTGTAGTAACGCCACTACGCCCGTAAACAAATAGAAATAGTGTATATAAATTAGCTTATGTAACAAATAAGCTTAAATGTATATAATACTGAGGCAGAATTACATCTTAACTACGACGTAACATTAAGTGTGGTACGTGGGATTAGACACGAGCGCAAGCCCTTACTTTATACGGACGAATGCGATATATAATTATATTTTGCTTTATATCTATGTATCTGACGCTAAAACATCTATATAATGTATTACTTTTTGTACATCTACTTATATATTAACCGTACATACACCCACTAAGCTTATTTGCCTCGCGACCGCGTACCCAAAGTGCGTACACAACCGTTTACTGGAAACTGTCGAAATAAGATGCCCTGTTGCCTTGACTAGGTTAATATTATCAGCACGACGTGACCGCAGCGCAGTAGATACACGTTCTATTGTTGGTACTCTAATACAAAACGCACGTTGAGTACACGGCGATCTTTCACGTCGGGAACTTGAGTATTGTCCCGCGGGCGAACGGGAAGGATACATAGCGACCATGAGAGAGAAAGAGACAGACTCATCGACAACTTATCATCACTAAATTATCATGAAGGAATGTTTCAGAGTAATCAAAGATTGAGAAGAACGTTCACCCGCGCCGGCTATGCCGCCCGTCCCATCGCTAAGTACACATTAATTATTAAAATATATTTTCGCATTTATTACATAAAATTCACGTTATGTTCTACCTACGTTAGAAAAGTAAATGAAAGCGGGCATTAAGTGTAAGTAATTTAGGTTCAAATTTGTACGCGGAGCCTATATACACAGCGTACCATGGACGTTTGTTCCACTCGGCCCAGTGGTAACATTCAACGAGCCATACAGGAAACTATAGCTAAATGATAGACAGACTAAAACTGAGATCATTCGTGTACAGACTAACAAACGCACCGGAGGACAGGAGGTCGTCGCACGTTACCACTGCGGGAGCGGCTTCAAAAACTTAATTTAAAAAACTCTACTACAGTGACACTTATGAATTCTAGGACACTAGACAAAAAAACTTAGATCTAAGTCCTTAAAATAATAATAAATATTTTGGTGCAAAATAAATAACAAAAAATAAACCGATATCTTCTAACCTTAACAGTATGACTGACCGCGTTACGGCAAACGAATATTCCCACTAATCACACAAGCTTTATTAAAATAATGTTTATAACAAAGGCGTCCCCGCCGGGAGTGCGGCCTCGCCGGACAATATATAAGTAACACACACATTCATTCCATAAAGAATTACGCTGAGGACAATAGATAAAGGTGTAGGGTAGAAAAACACCCTGTCTCTAGGGGCATCTAGCACACATCACAAGAATTTTGAAGTCTGTCTATTCCCTTTGGCATCAACAGCGAATTTGAGTATGTTGCTTGAAGACTGTTTCTCTTCAAAATGAGATTCAGACAAAGATCATGTCACTGAAGAGTTTCCAAAGGAAATAGACCGAACAATTGACCGAAAGGACACCACAACAACCTATAACACTCCTGTCCAGAGTAGACCTGACGATACATACAAGTCAACCTGGCTGGACTTGACGAGCCTCGTACTCCTAGCGGGGACGTAGGGGGAGGGAGAGGGAAGAGGGATGGTAAGAGGTGCGAATCTACTCTTTGACCTCGAAGTACTTGTAGGTCGGATTCTCGTAGCCGTTGATCTGCATGTTGGCTACGTGTCGCTCCTCAGGAGTGGGGGCGACGGCACCGGTCTGTTCCACCTGGAAAAATGGAAACCTTATTAAATGGAACCTTTCTACGTCTCTCAAAATAAAGTTTTGATTTTTAACACCCAATTGTCTTTAACTTTACTAAAGATAGCTCATAGTTCTCTTCTTCTATAGTTTCTTTTACAGATTGGTGTATTAGGGCACTTGGCCATCTTGGCTGTAACACCTCCATCCGTCTGAGGCATCACATTGTTACTTATATATCATTACACCTCATTTCTCTACAGGTTAATCTATAGATTGGTGTGTTATAGAAAGTTGGCCTACCAATAAGTTGTAATTGTAAGACCATAATGCGTCTGACGCATTACATTGTCACTCGTCGTCGTCAGACGTGACATTGACGTCATCTGAAATACTAATAACAAGCTTTAACTACCCTTGAGACACTGAAACTGCTTGATAGCAGAAATAAGGAAAATAATACTAAGATCATGATGATATGGGGGCCTACCACAAGCCCTTATAGCAGTATTACTTCGATATCACTTTCAGTGGTAAAGAGACGGCGCTAGACAACGTGTCTAACGCTGTCACTTGCACACTTTGGAACAGGAATAAAACAATCTTACTTTAAACGTCATGGTCAAGGTCTTGTTCTGTTAGACTACTCTGTACATGTAAGGTCTTCAGTTTCTCACCTGAACGAAGCCTTGAGCAGGCGGCGCACGGTCGCGGCGGCGCGCGACGGCCAGCGCCACGCAGGCCGCGGCCGCGAGCGCGGCGCCGCCCACGCACAGCGCCGGGTACAGCGCGCTCGCCGAGCCGGCGCCGTTGGCCACCCCCGCGCCGCGCACTGTGTAGCTCTGTAAACGTAACTGGAGGATCAGTTTGAGCATCTCTATTGGTTCTTTGCAAAAAAAAAAAGACGAAGCAGATAGTTTAGAAGGTGGGACGATGAAATAAAGGAAATAGCAGGAAAAACATGGACAAGGAAAGCGATAAACAAAACCGAGTGGAAAGAGATGGAGGAAGCCTTTGCCAAAGCTAGGCAAACAGACGAAGCTGTCAGTGTCAACGACTCAACAGTCTCTAATTTAACTTTATTATGTAATTTTGTTTGAATAAAGGCTTATATTATTATTATTGGTTCTTTGAACCTAAGATCCAGAATGACTTGAAGCAATTTTGTAATTTACTAAAAGCAAATAACATTGTCTACGTAGGGTTCATCTCAGCGTATACTCGAGGTACGAATTTTCATTAGTTACACGGTATCTTATGTAGACAAAACAACGCGAAGGGATGCGGCGCGATGGAAAGAAGCAATTTGATACTCTATTCTAAATGGTAGATGAATCAACTGAGCATCTCATTTAGTCCTTTTAGTCTAAGCTTCAAAATGACTTGAAGCAATTTTGTAATTTTCTAAAAGCAAACAACAACGTTTACGTGTTACGTAGGGTTTATCTCAGCGTATACTCTTAGTACGATTTTTTAATTAGTTACACGGTATCCCATGTAGACAAATCAACGCAAAGCGATGCGGCGCGACGTAAAGAAACAATTTGATACACAATTCTAAATGGTAGAGGAAACAACTGAGCATTTGGTCCTTTTAGCCTAAGCTTCAGAATTACTTGAAGCAATTTTGTAAGTTTCCAAAAACAAAAACGATTTAAAATCACTTTTCACGTGCATTTGTAAACGTCATTAGAGAGTTTAATACGAGTTTTTCATTAAGGATACGCGAGCTAATGTGGCGCAAGTAGAAATTTGGGTGGTATGCAATACAAGATGTAAAGTCTCGCAAACTTTATACTTTTTTAAAGAAATTTTAACTGCGTCATGCAGGAATTTGTAAACAAACAATGGATACTCTATTGCGGTGGCTTACGTGACCAAACGCACGTGGTTGCGACGCGGCAATAAGCAAAGCGAAGCGGTCACATCTATAGGTTTGATATTTTTACGTGAGGATTTTAGATCCTATTCTCATTTGGAACTCATAGTATTATTCTCCAGTGTTTTGTAATCATATACTCACAGGCTGTGAATGCTGCAACTCGTGCTTGAGTGCGTGCGCAGGTGGTGGGGGAGCCCGTTCCTCTGCATGCTCTAGAGCCGCGCGCAATCCTTCGCCTTCGGTCTGTAAGAAGTCAAACAAAAACTCAGTAGGAATTACTCAAATATTACGGTACTTTAATCAAATAGACGAATGTATGGCTTGAAATAATTTCAGAAAATTTGAGGCCATAAATGTACAACATCATCATCTTCCTGCCCTTGTCCCGTTTTATTTGGGGTCGGCGCAATATGTCTTCTTCTTCCACTCTGTCCTGTCACCCGTCTCGCTATCACTAACTCCTCTTTCTCTCATATCACTTCTCACACAATCCATCCATATTTTCTTTGGTCTCCCTCTCCCTCTCCATCCATCCATAAATATACAACATAAGACTAGAAAAAATATTTAATAAATCTCACCTCGCTAGTGGATCGTCGGCTAGAAGTCTCGCTGATTTCTCCGGTCTCAGCAGTTTCACTCTCTGGTACCTCAGTCACCGTGCTTGTAACAATTTCCTACAACAAACGGATTCTGTCAGTTCCTATGGTTTTTGTTTTTGTCTCATCTAAACATATAATTTAGAATATGCCCTAAGCCTTTGCAGTAGCAGGTAGTAACCTGCTAATACTTTTTTAAAATAATCAATTTGTTTCATCAATAACTAGGTACGGTGTTTATAAATTTTTCGTCACTTCAAAATTTGGTACACAAAATGGAGTTTTTCTCTTGTGCCCAACTCAGAACGTACTAATACATTTAATCTTAGTAAATTTAGATTGATTTGATGTCGTTGTTCTTTTTGGTCGTCTAACTAACCGAGCATATTATAATGATTACGTTTGTGTCAAGGCAAAATCCTTATTATGTTGATTCAAGACATTTGAAGATGGCAGTCAACAAATTGATATTGGAAGAAAGAACATAATACAAAGAGAATTAGACTTCGATGGCTAATGGACGACCTAAAATTCTACTCACGGTAGTAGTAGTGTCCTGTGAGAAAGCAGCATGCGTAGTGGAGTCATGTGGCGTGACCGAAGCAGCAGAGGGCACGGGAGACGCACTGGCAGACGCAGAGGGGGAGGCAGACGGGGGTGCTGAGGCGGAGGGAGCGGGGCCTCGGGTGCTGCTCAACGACGGGTCCTCAATCTCACTAGCTTCGCTGGCCTCGTCGTCGGCTTCTAGGCTTTCCTTTACGCCATTTGAGGTCTGGGAAAGTTTGGGTAATGTTTTTTTTCACGAACATAGAAGTGCATTACAGTATAATACAGTGTAACTTAAGATGTCTTTCACTATTTTTAATTTTGGCTACTGTGTACAAAACTACTGAAATTTATAAAATCTCTAGTATCTATTCTTTTTTTTTTTAAAAAAAAAGATTGTTTCTTTGCTAGGTTGCGTCATGTCGCATGGATAAACTGTTTTTCTTTCTGTCTTTTAAATAAGATAAATAGGTATTATTTTTCTTTTTCTATAACTACGATATTATATTTTACTTATGTCTCATTTTGTTGCATCTGCTGTTGATTTTAGGAACAACATATCTATACATATGTGATACAAACACACATGATTTTCAACCTTATAATGTTCTCATTTCTGAAACTTAGGCCTCCTTTCAAGGAGACAGTTAAGGTACTGAACTGCCTCCTTGAAAGGAGGCCTAAGTTCTTTCTAGTGAATTTTTAAAAAAAGACTATTAAATTTACCTTAGCTCGTTCATTCTGGATGTCCTGTCGCTGTCGGGTGCGCTGGTCTCGCTTAGCATTCAGCTGGTCACGGGCAGCCTGTTCGCGCTGGACTTCGGCCTCAATGCGGTCCAACAACAGTTCCTCGGCTTCAGGAGTCATAGACATCAGGGACACCGCCATGTCGTCCTTGGATTGCATCGACTAGAATGTTAGAATTTATTTTGTGTGACCAAAAGTTTATTAATATGTAACGCTTTTGGAAACAAGATAGTTTGAAATGTGGTACTTTGGCAAGCAGAACCTTATCCTTCGTGGTATTTTTTTTTTATTGATCTACAGCAGTGGTTCCCAACCTTTTTTAACCGGAGATCACTTTGCTTTTTTTGTTGTTAACAAGGAACCCAGGGACAGGGTTTGTTGTAGCACACATAATTTATTTGTCTTCTCTTCATTAAGATTATTTTAAACTATAAATACTTTTAACTAACCTAACCTAACTATGTACTCTCAATATAATACAAAAACAATAACAACAATATTATATATGTTTTAAATAAAGTAAATTGTTTTTTTTTTCTTAACAATCAGAAGTAAGAGCTTTATCATAGAAAACCTATTTGTAATAGAAACTTAAAATTTGTTAATTTCAGTGGGAAAATTTAATATATTTATTCTCTCTTGGACCACATTTTAGCTCTACGAACCAGCAGTGGTCCACGGCCGCAGGTTGGGAACCACTGATCGATAGTAAATGAGGTGTGTACATGTAGTAAAGAGGTAGCAGTAAATATGACAGTTTAAGTAGTACAATTTTCAACCTACATTTCTTACCTGAACGTAGTCTTCGATAGCAGTTCCGATGTTGGCGTACAGATGAGGGCGGCGACGAAGAGCGGAGAGGGCGCGCTGGAGAGCACGGTCGGCATCCTGGGGAAACATGAAAATAGTGATAACATTATAATTAAATATTCACAGAAAAATTAATTAGAATTAAATAATAAAGTAACCTTAAAACTACATATACAGGATTTTTTTTTAACCAGTGCCCAAATTTAGACATAATCAACTTGAATACAAAATAACTCACAATCAGCACACTGAACTGCCTTCCACAATAGAAGTCAAAAAGACTCATGCTATAGTTCGTTTTTTAATCCTAGACTACGATTTGACAGCTAAAAATATCAAACTCCAGAAAATTGGAAGAATATATTTCTAGAGTGTGACATTCTGAGTTGTCAAATCGTAGTTTAAAACGAACTAATAGTCAAGGAGGCTAATGGCCATCTGTGACTGGCCAGTCAGTCTAGTAGTTAGTGACTGACCTGACTGATATGCGGGAGGTCGTGGTTTCGATTCCCACCCAGGACAAATGTTTGTGTGATGAGCAAGATCATTTGTTCTTTGTCTGGGTATATATAATTTATCTATAATATGTATGTATTTAGAAATATATAAGTATGTTTATCAGTTGTCTAGTACCCATAACACAAGCTCTGCTTAGCTTGGGACTAGATGGCGTTGTGTGATAGTTGTGAACATATTATTATTATATTATTATAATTATATGTACCTGCAGTCGGTCGGCAGCACTGGATCGCTCGGCAGCGGCAGCTTCCCTTCCGTTGGCAGCGGCGCGGCGCCACGCGGCCAGGGCTCCACTTCGTTCAGCTGCCAGGGCTCGGACAAGGCGTTGGAGACACTTCTGGACGCGGTGGGCCTGGTGACGTGAAGGTAAAAAAGTAAGTTATAATTTATTTATTTATGTACACTCAAACACTTACAAAAAGAAAAGAGCATACAGATAAAAAAGTACAAAGGGACAGGGAAGGGTACAATTTAATTGTGTTTCAGATTTAGTGCTGAGGGAACAGCACATATTCACATCAGACCATGTTATACAAAGTTGATATAGGATCATTATACATGTAAACGTGTCACATCAATATGAACCAATTTTACTATGAGATAAACCCAAAAACACGAAAAAAAAAAACTCGCAGCTCCATAAACATATTCACATAATTCGACAAAATTTCTGGAGCAGCGAGTATTTTTTCGTGATTTTTGGTTTTAGTCTCGTAGTAAAAGTAGTTAATATTGGAGTGTACAATGATCCTTTTTAAGGGAAGCCCATCTGTCGTTTCAAGTTTTTATAAATAAGTTGAACCCGTTGCAGATTCGAATATCTGTCACACATTCAAGGTCGACAGCCATTTTGGTTCTAGTTATATTATACTTTTTTATTTCATATAAACTAATGCTTGAATAAGCTCCCACCTAATAGTAAGCAGTGATGCAATCGTGTATGGTGATGCACACTATTTTGTTAAAAGCCTATTCACACTATCCTTGAAGAGACTCAAATTATAATCGGATGGATAGAAGAAGCAGTAACAATCCATTACTTATTTGGACGTGATGATGAAAAAATGTGTTACCAGGTGGATCTGCAAACCTACACGCACAGTAGGTAATCTTACTACTAAGGGGGGTTCCTTAGTACCCATTCATATAAGTTTCTGTGAAATTGTTACTTTTTTGGTGTGCAATAAAGCATTATTCTATGCTATTAGCTGGTTAGGATATGTTAGTACTGGAGCACCCGGAGAATTCACTCGATAGTGCTCCGGTACAGGGATCGTAGTAGCGGCAATAAAACCAACGATATACTTTTACTTTTGTTATATTTTCCTTTCGCAACCCAACTTACACTGAATAAAAAACAACCTACTATTTTTCTCGTTCAGTTTTTAGAAACTACGAACATCCTTCGAATATCTTACAAGCCAGTTCATTGGTTAGTAACTCATGTGATCTCCTTGCAGGTACTACTTACATTAGGTGGGGTGTCCCTAAGCGAGCGAGTGTAGCACGCGAGCGCGGTGCGGCGACGTTGAGCGAAGTGAGCCAACACGCGCTGCTGGTGCAGAGCTGGTTAGGACATGTTAGTACTTACATTAGGTGGGGTGTCCCTAAGTGAGCGAGTGTAGCACGCGAGCGCGGTGCGGCGACGTTGAGCGAGGTGAGCCAAGACGCGCTGCTGGTGCAGAGCTGGTTAGGATATGTTAGTACTTACATTAGGTGGGGTGTCCCTAAGCGAGCGAGTGTAACACGCGAGCGCGGTGCGGCGACGTTGAGCGAGGTGAGCCAACACACGCTGCTGGTGCAGAGCTGCCAGCCGGCGGCGTTCAGCCACGCCTTCTTCTTCCAGGGTCTGTGGAACAGTTCCAAATATTTAGGTCTAGCTGTACTATCAATTGGTAGAAAAAAATCACTTTAGTATTGATACAGTGATTTTTTCTACCAAATAATAGTAACGTCAACTAATCTGTTATTTGCAAAAACTTTTGAAATTCACGGTAAAAAAGAAAAGCTTAAAAATAATGCTTTTTCTCAGAAATGGTAAAGTTGAAAGCTACCATCTGATGTCACATGAAAGAAACAACACCATAGTACTCGAAACTTCAGGTAATTTAATCTACATTGAATATTTAATTCAATATTTCCCAAATTATCTATATATTTTTTAAATGCAAAATTCAAAATATAAAAATTATATGTCAAAATATAAAATTTAATATTAAATGTCAATATATATAAAATGTCAGCAGTTTTATTGACTGATTAAGTAGATAGAGAATAACATTTTTCTATTAAAAAATTCTTAAATTTTTTCTTAAAGAAGTGCACATTTTCATTTTTAATACTATCTGGAATCTTATTGTATATAACCGAAGCCATGCCTAAAATACTCCTCCTTGCTCCAGACCATGGCCTCTACCAAGGCACGAGTGCTTTAGTGCTGTTACAATAGGTGTTACTGGTGTTAGTATACACTACCGTTATAAAATTATCGTTTCTATTACCAATATTACCTGAATGTTAGACTGGAACTTGGCGGTCATGCGCTGGCGGAAGGTCTGCGCGGCGGCCGGGTCGGTGTTCATCATCTGCTGGTACCGGTCCTCGAGCTCCGACCATTCCTTCATCACCTTGGTAATCTGTTACCAGAAAAAAAATATTTTCACTCATACTTCGTCAGTTCTAGAGTTTCTTCAGCTAGCGGTTTCTGGTCTCAAAAGTTCTTCATCATCTAAGTATATTGTTAAAGAACACTTTGCTAAACCCAGAGTACAAACTGAATGAAATACAACAGCAGTATTAGTCGTTATTACGTACTTCGTTCTAAGTAAATGTATTGAGATCAATAGCTTTATTGAACAATTTGCTATCACTGACCAATCTATGCGTTAGAAGTCTCTTTTGGTAAGTTTAAGAAAAACATATGAATTTCTGTAGCAGTTCTTACCTTTTCGCGGTGCGTCTCCTCTAGCCTCTGCTGCGCATCCTTGTAGCTCTGATGTTCAGTGCGAGGGTCGAAGTGCGAGAAGTAAGGGTCGGAGGTAGCAGAAGAAGCCTGCAAACAATATAACAATCAGTCTTAACATTAACGTTACCAAGCTAACTGGTCTAGAGTTGGAAGATAAGAGGGATTATTGTGACTCTTTGTCTTTTCAGTTACATGACTAAAAAGAGAAGAATTAAAACCTGCATTAGTTTCGTTCAAACAATCAGTTTTGATTGATTGAAGACCGAATTTTCAATATTCATTAAGATATTTTCAGACATTGAACTTTGGATGAACAAATATGGCTTTTATATTGAAAAAAAAACCTGTTTTAAAACCAATATTTCAGATGAAAATTGTCTAATGAAAAATCAGTCTTTAGAATTCATTATTTGAATTTTTTTGTACACTTTCAAGCGATTTTTGTTTCAATAATTAGCAGACTATCAATGTATTTAATTGATTACTGGTTATTTTTTATAGTCATATTCATAATTATTTTATAGTCATTAATTATGCTAAAATAATTATTAGGCTACTTTGTAAAACAAATAATTCACTACTTTTTTTTCTCTTATCTCTTGGAACAGATTTTGTAACTCTTCAGTTTACTGATTGGTATTGGCCTGGGGAACAAAAGGCACTTTGGGTATAAACACATAGTGCATTTTGACATTGCAAAGAGAGTAAGAGATGGATTGTTGATTTGGTCCAACGACCAAGTGCAACTCAGAATGATCTGGACAGTACTTGGTCCAACTCCCATACAAAGATTGAAAGATTCCTTTATTTGAAAGATTTAGAAGTATGGACGTCTTTTATTATACGAAGAAGTATAACTATTGATGGTATAATACAACTTACCGTAGTGGTCGTTGTGGTGGTAGTAGTGGTGGTGGTCGTGGACGGTTGGGAGGAGGTCTCAGGGCGGGGCCAGGAGTTGTCATCACCGTCGGTGTAGTCATCGTCTTCAGCGTCATCATCGCGGGATAAGTCGGCATCTTCGTCTTCATCCATATCTGTAAGATGAGAAATCAAATGACTTTGTTCTAAATATAAAAATCATGGGGGTATATTTCAATTACAATTGTCATTTTGGCACGTATGATTGGAGATCATTTTTCAAGCAAGGACTTGCTTGTATTAGGTGACTCCGTTCTTCCACTTGTCATGTTTTTGCAATTTACATTTCAATTGCAAAAACATGACAAATGGACAATGTTAGCTATTTACTTGTATAAGTAATAAAAAAAAAACTCTAAGATTCAGATTTGCTGGAAGAAAACTCAACTTTGAGTTAAGCTCGCCTTATACATAGATATTGTAATTCTCTTTTTTATTTGCTGTTTGGTGTACAATAAAGATAAAAACTCGAATGACTGTGTTCTAAATCTTTGATCATATGCAAGACAATGACGAGTTTAAAACGAGGTAAGCACTGCTTAAAATAATCTTTGATAAAGGCAACGATTTTCTTGTACACCAATTGAACTTATTTTAAAGTAGGTATCACTCTCTTTTACTAATCTTTAAAATTAAAAAGAGATAGCAATCATTTAACTCCGGAAACATTAGTAAATTTTTTGTATTTTTACCAAACAGAATTTTTATCGTTTGGAAATCACATCTAAAATTATATGACAAACGTAATTCTGATTTGTTGAAATGTTAAAAATCATTTGAGTATTATTAGTAATCATCATACTAACTAAAGTTTATTCGTTATTAGCCATAAATCTAGTACTAATGTTTTTTTATACTCTTGTACACCACTTGTATATCTCTTACCATCATCAGCATCATCGTCGTCGTCATCATCACTAAGGTTCAGGGTGTCGTCATCATCATCGTCATCCAAAGCATCATCATCATCCAGAAGGTCGTCATCACGTTCATCCATGGCTGCTGACGCTGCGAGCATCTCTTCACCTCCGGGGCTGACGGGGACTCCTACATCCATGGGCTTATGCATCTTCACGTTTTCTGGAAATAAAATATATGAAAATTTAATAATGAGAACAAAAACGATATTATTGTACAAGATATATAGTAGGAAAATGGCAATAAAAATTGTCTTCATTACTTTAAAGTCATTTTATAATACACTTACTCTTACTTAATTAATTAACTATTTTCCGCACTAGTGCAGAAAAAAGCGCGTACTTCCCCGGCACAAATTTTATTAAATTTATCGTATTCAAGATGGGCGTGCGTCGACTCCCACAAGACATGCGTCAGTGTATTGAAAAATGTCATTTGATACACGTGCGAATTAGTCACTGCAGCCCTCGGCTTCATAACAAGCTCGCTTACGGCACGTGCGAATTCCGCCTTGGTCGCCAAGATAAGCACTTGTATCAAATTGTCACTGAATTTTATGTGTCGAGGGTGGACATTATCATCCACATGTCTTTCAGATCAAAATTTTGCAAGAAACTTAACTTTTGAATTTTTAATATGTCCAGATATAAAACTTACCCTTAAAATGCTTTGGGCAGCAGACAAACTCCACACCAGAGAACAGGCTGATTCCACAAGGCAGCAGCATCGCAAAGGTCCTGAGCTTCAGTCCTCGTTGGGCGCAAGCATGTCCGGCCGTGGCGTTCCACCTCGCGAACTGCCAGCACCGGGACTGGTTGTGGATGTGATCGAAGAGACAGCTTTCAGGCACGAGGAGCGCGTCCGATTGGAATGGACCTTCTGCCGCCAAACACTCTTTGTAGTTATGCATTGTAGGTGGGCATAAGTGGAATGGGAGGATGAGATAAAGGGTACAAGTAAGAAGTGTGAAAAAGGATTAGTTTTAACCTTCACAGAGACAATTAAAAGACAATAAGTGTACGGAAATCGGTGTCCTCTTGGGCCTTAATGAACTAATGAGTTGAAATTTTGAGTAAATGATTCAAGTTGATAAACTAGCATAGTGCAATGATGCAGACAACTCTTTACAACACGATTTGGGGGTTCAACAGTCAAGAAAGAAATTCTTACTACAAACTTCCTTCTGAACTTGGAAGTCACATTACAAGTGGATAGCCCTATTGAATTAAAAAGTAATCATGTATCAGTAATAGGTACGTACCAAGACAACGGAAAGGCTTCACCCATCGAGTGACCTTGCACTTGGCTGCGTTGCCGGTTCCCAACTTGCACCAGTTGCTGACCTTCACGTAGTGAGAGGCTTCCACGATGTTGGTGATGTCGTGGCTAGGGTATACCTGCAAAATACAATTAAAAATTCAGAATACTTGGGTATGCGAGCGAAAGGGATGAAGAAGAAAGATCACACCACGCAGCATTGAGGAATACGACGCAAGGAGGAGGAGGAGCTACTCGTATGCGGGACGCACAGGATCGTTCGTTGTGACAATTAGGGGAACTACCTATGAACGTCTTTTGACTGAGATGCTGATAATGATGATAAAGTTAACCGGTTTTAACCAAAGATTTCTAAAGAAAGATATAATGACTTGTAATTGTTTTCTAGTGTGATATGAATGAAAGTAATTCAGAGTTGAAAAACAGTAAAACTCGACTTTCAAAAAGGCTGCGCAAAAGAATAAGTTTTGCATAAACGCTTGGGAAAAGCAGAATCAGTAATTTCAAACCAATGTTAATATTTAACAAGGTTCAGTTACAACGCAGAGGTGGCCAATTTCACAGACATTAGTCAATTTAATTAGGGTAAAATCGAAATTGTCTGGTGGCAGCTGGGAACAGTTACAGCGCCCCTTTTAGGACCTTTGCCTAGGCACATTCCACTCCGAATCAGGTATACCATAAAATAAAGGAATTTGGAAATTTAATAAGAGCAAAACCTAGGGACATATCTATCTGCCGGTCTGCGTCAATCAATGTTGATACTTTTTAATTTAAAATGTGGGTACAAATAAAACTAGCCTGAGCTACTAAGCGTAGTTTTATCTGTTGCCAAAGTTAAAATTGGTTTCTAATTTAAAAATTAAGTAATTATCTGTATCAGAAAAGCGAACTAATCTGATTAAGTACGAGTATGAATGTGGGAGAGTATATAAGGAAAGATCACCGAAATTATAGAAGCAAAGCGATATGAAAGATAACCATCTTTCTACCTCTTTTTATTGTCAAGATGGTTGTTACAAGGTATATAACAGAAAAATTAGGAAACAAACAATTAGGTAAAGGGAATCATGATGAAATTGATGAAATATAACTGTGAAAATAAAATTGTCACCAACAATATGATTATTCTGTCCCAAATACACCGTTAAATTTTGATCGTTTAAATCCCGTGAAGGATCGATCCGGTACATGAAACACTGTCCATTTGTAAAGACAAATTAAAAACATATAACGTAGTAGTTCTGTGTTAGTATAAAAAAGTTTGGAAGCACTTACACACACACACAAGTGCAGAAGAAGGTTTGGAAGGGCTTTAAAAAAAAATATCCGATCCCACAAAGTCGATCGAACTATGGATATACGAGAACCCAAAAACATATTAGGGATCAGTAACATAACGAAGCTTACATAACCCGCAGAAAACAGCCGTGGGTGTTAAAATAGTTAATTTAGCAATTAGTTTTAACGAATTAGCTGTTAGTAAGTAGGTGTACTGTTTGTTAAGCGGCACAGTAACAAGATTAGAGAGTATAGTCCGTAAGTCGCGGTCACGGGGAACTACACGAGGCTATGTCCGTGTCAGCCACTGGTGTATCATTTGCGATTCATTCAATCACAGATGGTTTTGATGGAGAGTGTTTTAGTAGGTAGCTTTTAGTGTAATGAGCATGATGATGAATGGTAGAAAACCTTGATCTAGATCCATAACCGAAACTATCAGATACCTTATACCTATAAAAATGTATTAGTAATTGTAATCGAATCCAGTTTTTTTTTTTTGTGTTGGGCAAAAATCATCCAATGTCGAATCCCACTCTTGGGCGGAGCGAGAAACAGTGTCAGACTCTTACTGACTAAACAACCTACCATGTTCCTACATTACCATATATACCAGGACCAGAGACTTCCTTTCAGACACGAACCCTTGGCCCTAGTTAGCTTCGAGCCTTTATTATATAGAACCTTTAAATAAGTAGCCTTCTGGGGCCAAAGGTTGATGCGAAAGCGGAACACAGGGGCCTTGGAACTAAGGCAGGAAGGACCAGTGGGTGGTTTAGTTAGTAGAAGTCTGACACTGTCTCCCGCTCTGTTCAAGAGCGGGATTCGTCATTCGATTATTTTTCCCTCCATATAAAAAAACCTTTAAATAATTAGAATTAAATCATGATCTCATAAATTGAGTGCATTTCATCAAATTTATTCAAATTTACCTTCTTGCAGTAGTCGAGAATTTCCATCTTGTCCTTGAGGCAATTATGAGGCTTGGTCGTGAGGTCGGGCGTCCATCTTCCAGCGGCGGACATGTACTGAGGGTGGTAGGTGCCGCCCGCCTCGCAGAGAACGGCTACTTGGGGCTCTGCCCCGCTGCTAGCCTGTAACAAGAGGAAATAATTGGTTAAACAAAATATTTATTAAAAAAAAAAAACTAGAATTGAAAACTTAAATGAATGAAGAATCATTACACAGTATAAAACAAAGTCACTCTGTCCCTATGTATGCTTAGATCTTTAAAACTACGCAACAGATTATTATGCGGTTTTTTTTTAATAGATAGATTGAAGAGGAAGGTTTATATGTATAAAACAATATATTTAAGGTCACCATTGCACCCGTGCGAAGCTGGGACGGGTCGCTCTAAATCTTAATCTTGATATGCGGCTAAAATTCTACATGTCATTGGATTTTTTATTAAAACAATTTAGAAATATAACAATACTTATAAGTTTTATATCATTTAATAGTTTTACTGGGCCCGCCAGGTGGATTATAGCCCATACCCTCTCCTAGAGAGGCCTGTGTGCTGGTTGATAGATGTCACATATCAATATTTTGTTCTAAGACATGCTGGTACAAAAATATTCAAACCCAGATAAGCTAACTTAAAATTATTTTTACCTATGTATGTAAACAAGTAAAAATCTCAAATATTTCTGCCACCAATCAATTTTCCAAGTTGTTCGCACACAGACGCACTGAGACGTCTACCTGTCAGATTAGTCTAGACAGGCCAAAGAAGAGGAGAGGAAGGGGGCCTGGCCTAGACTCACCCTAGGCCCCCTAAACACCCCCTAGGTCCCCTAGACACCCCCTAGTTAAGTTATTAAAGAAAACAAACCAGGTCGTTGTTCCCCCAAGTAATTAGAATTATTATCTCTAGAACATTCGAATGAGCTTTCATCAGATATAGACCTCGTAATAATGATAAGGTTAAGGCTTTTATATGAAACCTTTTTGGTGTAATTACTTGGGAATTTAGGTTAAGTAGGTAATTAATGAAAAATAGAGGGAACTTTATTTTCAGTTCCAACTGGACTAAGGTTTTGAGCACCAACACCTGAGGTGGAGAGGTGACCTGTCTGAAAGGAAGGCTTTGGCCCCGGTAAATTTAGCAATATAGGAATGGGGTAGGTTGTATAGTCAGTAAGAGTCTGACACTGTTTCCCGCTAGATGATTTTTACCTACCACAAAAAAAACTCCGTTTTGCATTCGGGAGAGTGTGCTTCGGAATTGTATACTTTAATTCTTAATAGAATATAGCCTGTTCCATCATTGCACTAATAAATATATACATACAGTACATGGTAGACGTTGTACCTACATGCTTTATGAATTTGAAGACCATATTCAACAACTAAGTTGGTTGTAACCTGGAGCAAGACAAACATGTTTCATCATCAAATAATCATTTCATTCTTCTAGGTGAGTTACTATCTCTCCTAGAGTAAAGAAATAATTATCAAAATAAAAGCCTGTCAATAATAAATACAGACTGTACACTGACGTAGATAAATGATATTAATCATCTAAATTTCGAGATGTATTTGAGTTCATACACGGCGAAGCGAAGGTACAACCTGACGAATTTCTAATAAGGGTTTCTGTGACCTAACCCTTGGGCCTCGAACTCAATAGGTGATTGGAGGGATCAGGTATGTTTTTATTTTTTATTTTTTGCATATCTTTGACAAATATCCTTTACTTTTTAATCTTAAGTTAGCTTATGGTTTTCGACAGCCTTCCTGCTCCTTCCTAGAGAGGAGCAAGTCATTGAATGATTTCGTACTTTTAAAACACAAATAGGTATCAGGTGTAAAATAGAGATGAATATTTTACGCCCCTATTCACGAAAGTGCAGAATAAAAAATGCAAAATGAATTTTTTAACAATTTTTCAGCCAAAAGAAAACAAAGCTCTAATCACCAGTATAAAGTACAATACCCTGAATAACATTTAAAATTCAAATTCTTTAAAAATGAAACAGCAGCGTCTACACGAAACAGAACCAACGGAGGGCAACAACCCGTAACCTAATACTCGTCAGCCCTACGGTTTTCCATTAGCTTTGTTATACATTGCACTTTCAAACTTATTGTTAATCGATCGAACGTAAACAAAGAGGGTAATGTACCTTGATAGCAGACTAAGCGTCGGAATAAAAAAGATATATTTAAAGCTAAGCTATTCTTGAAATCTAAACAATGAAAGTAATGTAAACGAAAGTTAAAAAGTAACATATTGAACGTTTAATAAGGAAATTGTGTAATTTTTTGTGCATATATTTATACAATACTTTACACTAGCTATTGCCAGCGACTTCACTTGCGGGAATGTAGGAAATTGTCGCAAGGAAACATAGCTAACCTCAGAATAAAAAGTAAAGAATATGGAAGCAAAAAATACACTCAGAAACTGAAACTTTCACCTCGTTATAATATTTTTTTGTCATATATCATAAAAAATTGATTTACTAAATGAAGCATTACGTACTAATTTTACTTAGCATTTCAAATATTAGCGGTGGAAAAGTGGGGTGAGATAGGAACATCTCGCTATCTCTTTTTTACGCGTATAATCTAATGGTAGTGACGTCACATTTCAATTTATGCATCCTGGTTTCTTAGTTTTTCCTTCCACTACAATTTAAACTACGTTTACTTAATTTTGAACAGATTTGACAAATTCTCCATAATTGCAAATTGGCGTAAAGTTACTTTTTAATACAAAAAAAAACGAGTCAAATACCTAATACCTGACGATGTTGTTTTAATGAAGTGTTACAATTAACCCTAAAATAAGGCCAGGATTTTGTTAACTCAACCAAAAAGTACCCACGTTTTGCCGTTTCAGAAAGACAATTTACAAAAACAATATTATAAAAGGATTAATTTTCGCTTAACTTAATATAGCTTCTGCCTTTCATGAAAGGCTGTAATAATAAAAATATATTCGGACTGTTTAACGAGGAAGGGATCGTTAAACTTGGTCGTAAAAAAGAAATATTCGCATTTTTACCGTTTTTACGCAAAATTCAGATCGATTTTTCATAAACGAAGGAAGATTTGTCTTTATCAGATCTCGGAAACAGTGAAATATTGCTGAAGAGAATTCTTTGATTTCTATCGATGAAGAAATATTGCTTTCTTGAAAACTTTTTACATTTTACGGTAGCAATTTTTTATTCCGGAATTCAATTCCGCAAAGATACGACGGATTTTTCGAAACAGTAAGATTTGTTTCATGAATAGAAGCTATATTTTTTTTTCTTTTGAATAAATTTAAACTCGTTTCAATTTCAACAAACAAAATTCATGTCTTTCTTTTTTTATTGATATAAATTAGTGCTTGACTGCGACCCTGATGGTAAGCAGTGATGCAATCGTTGATGATAAAGCGTTAGTTTATTAAGAGCCTATTCACTCTAGCCATGAAGACACCTAAATTATAATCGGATAAGAGAAAACCACAGCAGTCATATTACGTACATCAGTTCTTTCGATGTACAGTACGGCCGTCGAATCTTGGTACAGTACGGCCGTCGAATCTTGGTACAGTACGGCCGTCGAATCTTGGTACAGTACGGCCGTCGAATCTTGGTACAGTACGCCCGTCGAATCTTGGTACAGTACGGCCGTCGAATCTTGGTACAGTACGGCCGTCGAATCTTGGTACAGTACGGCCGTCGAATCTTGGTACAGTACGGCCGTCGAATCTTGGTACAGTACGGCCGTCGAATCTTGGTACAGTACGGCCGTCGAATCTTGGCGAGTCTGAAGTTAGTCTATGCAAATTTTAGCGCTTGTATAAAAATAAAGATTTTTTAAAATAAATGCCAATAACATAACAGTTGTTATAAGCAATAACAACTAAAAATTGCATTTATTTGTTTAAACCATTTATTTTTTCACGAGTTTTCAAGCGCTATAATTCGCAGACTTCAGACTCGCCAATCCGACGGCAGCGGCCGTACTGTACGTAACATTAACGACGAAGCGAAATGTTTTCCATCGTCACCAATTTTCAACAAAAATCCTCAACAGTTTTCAAGACATTACCACACTTCCACTTGACTTGTTACAGTTAATTACAGACTTTTCACTTCGCCATCTCCTCTCTGTTGGTTAATTAAAACAGTTCAACATTTCATTTCAAATTGTCTGTTTTGTATGAACGCAGAGAACGCTTGGTTTTGTTTTGGGTACAATTTGTTATAAAACAACGAAGTTTTGTAATTATATTTACTATTGTCTGTTGTTTTATAGAACAGGTTTTAATTATTAATATTAGCGCGCTTGCACTATGCAAGCGCACTAATATTAACGTACAAGGATAATGGTTGGTACTATAAGTACCATTAAAAGTGTTTATGGGACTTCAGCAAGCAACTTAAGCCTGGCTAGCTAGGCTTGGCTTAGTTCTGTTACTTTTTGGTGTACAGTAAAGTAGGTACATATATCTATTCTATTCTTGGCGTACTATAACTATTTACAACCACGATCTCCAAGATACGTGCGTTCCCGGGTGAAGTGTACGGCGACTGGTTTAAGATATCGTGTCCGTGTCGAAGCGCCCTTTTATGCAGATAGACTTCTGTACATTAGTGTTCTGTGTTTACACTTTTGGAGGTATGGCGTAAAGAGAATGAAGTCTCGCTAACCTCCATTGAAAATGGAGGATCCTACGACCAGACAGATGTTGTAGTCTGGTGAGCTACTGCCCGATTGTTGATTTTTCGGCTGTCGTATATGTTAAAATCGCGCGAAAAGTTTTAATGCGTGATGCAGGATTCTTGTAGTTCGATGTGACGCCATAGATGGCACTACACACTCTGTTCCATATACCTCTAAACCCACACAAGCAAACACATCTAATCAAATCACAGTCACAACTTAAACCTAACCTAAATAACAACAAAACTTTTAACATTTCAGTTCCAATAGTACAAACTCGTACTTAGTACAAATTATAGGTATAGTTGTTGAATAGTTCTAAGGCATTAGTTAGGGTACGTCTTGTGGAGTTAGAACTTAGCTCGTTAGTACGCTAAGTGACAAGAGCCATCCAATGTCTAGTTTTCAAGGGAGGTAGTGTACAGCGAATTTGTCATACTGATACTTGGGGGTGTATGTCTCGTTGTTCGTGGTAATGGAAAAAGTTTGGAGTTAATTGCAAAGGCAATTGATTATGATTGATTGATTATGGAGAGTAGAGTTCAAGAGCTCTTTAAACAATCCATTTGACGACCTGGAATGAATTGGTATGAGCTTTACAGGGTGACTGGTAATTAGTGACCGTTATATAAACATTTGATTGAAATCTTTTTCGTGATTTAAGGTCTCATAGTAAAATTGGTTTGTTAACATGACTACATGTCATGTGTTATCGGTCACTATTTACCAGTTACCCTTTACAAGGCGTATATCATATTTCTTTCGCACATTTGACATTTTAAAACATTTTACCCCAATGGTGACTTACGAGTTTTAGGTTGGAGGTTTTGAATGGCTATGAAATAAATTACGTACAAAGTACGTTATTTATTTCATAGCCATTGTTCTCAAAGCGGTGAAAGAGAATATCGCAAGGAAACTGGCCTGATCTAGAACCTAAAAATTCGAAAGCTATCAAAGTACACTGGGCCCGCGTAGTGGATTACGATTTGTAGCACATTTCATTTGTAAAAGAGGAGGTCTAATTCCTAACAGCGTTCGATTTTATCATGGAACAAATATTAGTGTGGCCAACTATAAATAAGAAGTTCTGCCATTAAAAACAGAAATATGAAAAATTGAAAAAATACAACCTGTTCTATTTAAGAACTTGTCGTTTACGAGTCGGTATACGAAGGCTCGAGTCGACAGAGCAGTGGCGTAGCTAGTCCCATAGGGGCCCCGTATCAGAAGTCCTTCGGGGGCCCCGTATAAAAAAAGACATATTTTAACTACAGATGCTTAGCTGCCCTATGAGACGGTTGTGGATAACATGTTGCGAATTTTTGCCTAAGTCGGGGCCCCTGTACCGCGGGGGCCCCGTATAATTGATACGGCAGATACGGCGGTAGCTACGCCCCTGCGACAGAGCAAAGCCGAAGACGTAGTGGGGTAGGAAGGAACGGGGGTAAGTAGGAACGGGGCTACGCTAAGTGCAAACTCTAGTATTGTTAAACGGAAAGTTCTTAGGAATTACGTCCAGAACAGTGCTACTACTCTTCCAGTCCATTTAATTCCCGATATTGCGCAAAAACCTCTCCGCAAGGATTAGGAATAATTTCAACAATTGAGTCTGGTTCGGTCGGGTTAATTTCTAGCTCGAGGACTTATCGAGGTCAATTAATTAATGTCCTTCTGTAACTATAATTTTGGTTTGGAATGTTTACTGTTTAAATAGAATTTGTAAATCGTAGTTTAACTGAATTTAATGAAGGTAGCTAGACCACCTGGTTCTATCAGAATTCCAGCGCTACGTTATTTACTTTTTTGTTTTAAATATCGCAGCAAATGGTGAGATAATATAAGCCTTTTTGGCGTCACACAGGTTTTTTTATCTTTTAATGTTGTATTTTTTATTTTAAGTTAAGTATTCACTTTTTTATTTTATTGGTATTAGTTTTGCTTTCTTTTAAGGAATTATACTAAACACTAATCACAACATATTACAAAATAAATGGTTCTCTACCTATCTGAACACGCTAAACTTTAAAATATTTCATAGAGGTTTTATGAAAATTGGAAAATGCTGAAATATTCTTCCCATTCAAGGTCTAAACCAGACTCAACAAGGACCGTGTTTTTGCCCAAGTAGTGTAAACTTCCATCGTATGCTTCACCGTTTTCGGGAGATCCGTACAGTCGTCTCGACGATTCTTCCCTCTGAATCTGAAACCGGTACCTCTCGAAAGAAACGCGACAAATGTAATAACTGGGCGACCGACTTTCCTTAAGTATCTATAAGTATACATTACATTAGTATGAAAGTCGCTTCCCGCTGTCTATCCCTATGTATGCTCAGTTCTTTAAAACTAAGCAACGGATTTCGATGCGGGTTTTTTAATAGATAGAGTGAATCAAGAGGAAGGTTTATATGTATAATAAATGCATAATTTAATATCAGTATTGCACCCTTGCGAACGCAGGGGCCGGTAACTCAATCTTTACCTACTATAATACATATTTATTTGTACTTACTAAATTAAGTAATCTATTCACTACTAACAAACAAATCTAATCATCACTACCGTAATATTAATTCGCCTTACAAAGAGGTTACATTACTAGAAATTCGTAACCCTTACAAAATCTGCTATTAAGTTAAAAGCTTAATCAAGACCGTGACGTATTAAATTTAATCATATCGTAATTAATGATCGCAAATGTGAGGGTACACTTCGTCACCTGCGCTTTGAAGAGGGTTTTATGGGTAAAGGTAATATTTATATGACTTCAGGTTTTAACAGCTCTTTTGTTTTAATGTACTTTTTAACTTTTAAGTTGGGTTGTCATCCTAAAACTCTGCCTTACATAACTGCCCAGGACTTGGGTGGAGAGAGAGAGAGGGTCATATTTTTAATGACTGAAAAGTACAAAAGGCAACTGAAAGAAACATGTGTTCTTTTGTGTTCTAGGGACGCGGTGGTTTTGTCGAACAATACCGTTATTTATTTTAAAGTTAGAGTCAGACAAAATGACAGTGTGCTACATGGAGCTTCCAAGGCACATCTGCAGTAGAGATATTTTCCTCCAGGAACTCCTAATAATATAATTGATAGTATCAATTATATTATTAAGAGTTACCTACTAGTGTAGTTAGACCTACTAGTGTAAGTTTAGTATTAAAATAATATATGTAAATGTACTGGGTAAGCAATTGTTGGCTCACCAAATTTAAATTCTGTATGTTGACCACACAAATAAGGAGTATGCAAAATTTGAACAGGATCGGTCCAGTAGTTTTTGCATCGCTGAACATTTTAACTGTTTCAATACGTGTACATATAGATTTCCTAGTTTCAAAAAAGGCCCCCCGGAGTACTTTCTTCTTTTTCTACGAAATAAATATATTTATTACTAGCTGTTGCCCGCGACGTTGTTTGCGTGAAGGCTCTACAGCACCAAACATACCTAAGGTGGCTTTGTCGCTATAGCATTATAAGTAAACAACTTTTAAAATAGCAATGCATCAGCCTTATAAAATTCCCGCTGCCGGTACACAGACGTCCTTTCTAGGAGAGGGAATAGGCCATGATCCACCACGCGGGCCCAGTGCGGATTGGTGGATGACACATGTCTTCGAATTTTTGGTTCTAAGACATTCACAGTCACAGTTTCCTCATGATGTTTTCCTTCATCGTTTTAAGAGCAATGGTTATGAAATAAATTACACATAGTAATTCGCCTGGCTGGGTTTGAACCCCCGACTTACAATTTGTAAGTATCCTTTAACACTCCGCCACCACTGAGTCGGAGCCTTTACCACTCCGTCACCACTGAGTCGGAGCCTTTACCACTCCGCCACCATACTACGATGGTAGCTATGCTGCCAGGAGCCAAAATGTAAAGAGAGTCAGGACTGATGACGCGGGAGCAAGCGACGTACAGTTGCCCGCGCAAGAGACAACTCGCCTTGCAGTTGACACCCGCTGAACTCAGTGTCTGCCCCTGCGACTTATTGATGGTCATCGCGAAGCAAACACTCACGGGGAACTGTACGCGCTTGGACTGGAACGGGAAATTATGAGGTACAAATACTGCCTCGCCGACGCCACAACCCGTTAGAATTTTTGACAGGTCTCTTTACTTTTCTTAGGATATAGGTTCCAAAGATGCATAATTGGGACTCCGACTTTCAGCTTGATGGTATGCGTGGGATAATGTGTGGCGTAATCTTGCTCGACGACAGTGTTTATCGAGGTATAGACCACTACCTTCCCCTCAATTTCCAAGAGAATGCATTCATTAATTGCTGCAAGCTGATCATTTTTGGACGTCAAAATGGCCCGCTCACACACCGAAGAATTCTGCTGGTTTTATAAACGACTGATGTCCCCGTGCACAGCGAATGAATTCTTCTAAGCTGGATAACACTCTATCTGGAAGTACCTCTTGTCCACCTTTCTCGTAGTGGGCTTTGACTTGAACCCAAGTCGTCGACGGCGTGCAGCGCGCTGTTCCCTGCACCTCAAGCAGTCGTCAGCAACTTTAGGAGCCCAGCAAGGTCGAAGCCTTCTGGGGCCAAGGGTAGATGTTAAAGCGGAACACCAGGGCCCTGGAACTAAGGCAAGTAGGAACGGTGGGTTGTTTAGTCAATAGAATTCTAACACTGTCTCCCGCTCCACCCAAAGGCGGGATTCGTCATTCATTTATTTTCCCCGTCATAAAATAGATAAAGTGCCTTCGCCAAGAGGTCATCAGAGAATTCTTGAGCACGTGCATTGCTGCCGAGCCGAGCTCACATATGAATGGTCAAGAGCAGCGCACAAACTCGTGACTACAATGAAGATTGTTTCAACGTAACATTCACCTCGTAAGACTTTGATCCCCGAGTCAAGACGGGAAGCGTTTGCCCGAAACCGCCACTGAACAAATTGTGACATCACCCACCAAAATGTTCGTTCCCGCGGATGTCCTGCAGGGTTCTGTCCTCGAACTCAACTGCGTTCCTATTGGCCACCGTACGGAGAGCAATCCTTAAGCACGTGTCCCTTATCGCTGTAACGTGACACACCACAAACAGGCGTTTTGGCGCTATCAATATAAATCGATGGGAATTTGAACATGGCATGTGCTGCCTTGCCACCCGGAAGCAGTGTGGCAGCGATTCCCGATGACATTGCTGTTCAATATTAATATTGCCTTGCCTCTTCAAATATGCCATGTTTTTTCTGTTCCAACAGGAGCAACCTAAGAAAAACATATTTCCCTGGTTTTGCACAACGCTTTCAGGAACGGTGTCATAAATTTGTTTTTGCTCTGAAGACAACAAAGCGACATGGTCATTTCGTATGGTGGTCATTTCGCCCGAGTCGTAATTTGTCTCAGCCATAGTCTTGATGCGGTGATGATTGGGGAACTGGTAATTCATATTCGATCAGTGGATTGCCGCCGATAGAAATGTCCACATCTTGAAGTGAACTGAGACAGGTGCTCAGCACACGTTCATCAGTTACATCGACTTCGTCTCCAGTAGCACGCCTCAAAGCTCGCAGAAAATCTTCAGACTGATGATGGCGATATTTCAATGAACATAACTTTTTTGTAATACTTGGCACCGCATTTTTTTTAATAGTCTTCCTCAACTCCGCTTAAGATTTTCAGGGTTGTTTGGAACTTCAATTTTTCAAAACGAACTATACAATACAACTTTTAGGAAGCCGATTTGATTTATTTTTATCTCTCATAGATGGCGCTGTTTTAAAACTGTCTTTTTACTACTAATAATCATTGAACTTGTTCTCACAAAAAAAGTATTCACAACTTTCCCGGCCCGTCCTTTATTCATGCAAAATTTGAAGATAATCCATGCAGTATGTTTATATATATATATCCAAGTAAGTTTTTGAGTTTAGCTCAAACATACATACAGACAAAAATTCTAATAAAAACTATGCTTTTGGCTTCGATATTGATTGTAGATCACTTCCTAAGTAATCTTTTAAAAAAATAATTAATAAACAGTTTTCACTTTCCTACGATTTTATTATATTTATTTTATATGAATAGATTATTCGTAAAACACTTTAGTTAAGTCCCAAGAGGACACAAATTTCCACACAACTGTTGTATTTTAATTGTGTCTGTAATTACAGTAGTCGAAAGGTAAAAAATATATTATGTTATGTTTTCGTTTGTACTAATTTGGGTCTGTAGATGGCGTTGTACGTATATAAATAACATTGAAACGTTTTTTGAGATTAGGTTGCGTTGCAAAATAAATCCGTTAGACCGTTGGAATAAGAATAACATATTTCATATAAACATGGAGAACGCCATTTAGAGATGAACTATTTTTTTAAATTATATATTAAATATTAACCCACATTTTTTAGTAAAACGAACCAACCACTACCTAAGATATTTCCCTAAAAATAAATAAGTAACATTACCATCTATGAATTTTAAGAATAACTAACTGCTAACTTTGCCAACATGCTCAAATTTAAATTAATATTTTCCAAAAAGTGTTAACATGTAACTTGATTTGATTTTGGTGTAATCTCATAGATGGCGCTGTTTTAAAATTGTCTTTATACTACTAATATTTATTAAACTATGTTTCTTTGCCCAAATTACGTAGTTTTGAAAAACTAATAATGGGAATCTTTATTATTTACCTAAATAAGTTTACGTGCCAAGTTTCAAGTTAATTAACCCAAGGAATAAGATTCTCCCATACAAACTTTAACATCCCCTAAATCTTGCACTGGGGGTACTACTGCAAAAATTATTATGCCATCCTTGATAACCACTTTAGGGTAATGTTTTTGCTAAGTTTTGAGGCAATCGGCCCACGGAAAAAAAAGTTACACCCTTGCATCCATTGCACTATTTAAATTCAATATTGCTTACCTCCCATAACTTAAGGCGTGATAATATGTAGTCTAAAGCCTTCCTTGGTTTACAAGGAATATTTTTGCTGAATTTCAATTCAATCTATCCAGTAGTTTTGGCGCCAACCCGTACCATAGGCACAGACAAACAGACAAACAGACAAAAATTCTAAAAAGTCACTTTTTGTCATCAGTTACGTTTTTCTAACAAAAACCACTTAATTTTTCCAGAAAATTCTCAATGTACAGTTTTTCTTTCGTTACTGTTTTATTATATGTATAGATTACTTGTTTCTTCCCACTTATTACAGGCATCCCCCAGGGGCATAAGGGCATGACAATTACATTTTTCTACCTAATTACTTTACTACCATCCCCCTACTGCTTTTGCAAGCGTAAAATTAATTCTACTGAACCTTTTTTCCCCAAAATGATTACAAAAGTTGGAAGTTTTTGGAATTAACTCACATAGCAGAGACATACTTTCTTGTTGGAAAAGTTTTTAGGAAAATTGATGGTGTAAGCTTATGTGGTGAGGAGCTGTGTACTGCTATGAGTGTATTTAATATTTTCTTGGTGTCAAAAGATCCATACTAATGTTGTAAATATACGAAAGTAACTCGATCTATCTGTTCGCTTTTTGACCGCTTTTTTGGGATGGAAAGTCATCAAATCGCTTCTCCTGAGTTCTGGGGGAATGCAGAAACCTTATTGTGTCTTTTCAGTTAATATGTGCATAAGTAATTTTGATCGAACGTCCGTCGATTGTTTCTTTTTTAACATCTCAACAGCTAAACGGATTTTTTATGCAAATAAGCACACGGGAAGATCACGTACTGTATTACGGTATAGAAAGTGATTCACCCTAATACATCATATTCTATTGAAATACTTCCGATTACCACGCAGCTGAATCATCAGTAAGAACCTGGTAAAAGGTATCTAAATAAACGAAAATACAAACCAATTTAGACAAACTGAAAATCAAACAGTTTACCAACTAATTTAAACTATCCACTTTCCGAGTAACACTTCAAACAAGACGCAAACTTATCAAATTCAGTTTCGAAATAGCTTTCCCGAACCGATTCATAAGTCGTCAACTTATAAACTGAGCGAGATAAAAGTTACAAGTAACATCGTCCTCAAGTGTATTTAATATCGTATCGAACGTACACCGGAGACCGGTGTCGGCGGTGTCAGCGAGTGTCGGGAGTGTCGGGAGTGTCGGGAGTGTCGACACTAGACTGTCCGATATTGCTAAAGTTCTGCCTTTACAAAATTGTTCCGGCTTATTTAGAAAACTATTTCGATATGAGAGCGATTCCTTTGTTGTTTTGATTGAATTTCCTATCAGAGGGTGTGTTGTGGTTGTTTTTTTAGTGCTTTAAAAGCTCTTCAAGCTGATATGGATTAGAGGTGTGTTCTTACAGAAAATAGAAAACAGATTCGTGTGTTGAATACAGGTACAGATGTTACAAATCCTGGAAACTTTACTAAAATAAAAAGAAATACCTTTTTATTTTATTGTAAACAAACAGACTGCGTGGGGGTTTTTGTTATAATAATATGTTAAGATATTTTTTTTTTATATTAGGATGGTTTTTTATTATACACTAGCTTTTGCCCGCGGCTTCGCCCGCGTGGTACTGGGGTTGGGGTTGGGTTTCCGGGATAATAAGTAGCCTATGTTCTATTTCGGAGTGTATCCTATGCCTGCGCCAAACTTCATTCAGATCCGTCCAGCTGTTTTGGCGTGATTGAGTAACAAACATCCAAACATCGTAACTTTCGCATTAAGATTAGTAAGATGATGGTAAGCGATGAAGCACGCTTGCCTAGAAGTAACCTATTCACTGTCGACTCAAAGATCCCTGAGTTGAATTCATCCAATGACTTTTCCAGCTGTAAGACAAGCGGTGTGTCAGATAAAAATCACACCTATGTTCCTTCAGGTGCCCTTTGCGTTCTAAGATCTTTCAGATGTCAACCCTAGACCCCTGTATACTCCAGCTCTGCTAGACCCCAACAAATATGTAAAAATATGTATTGTATCTTTATAGTTTTGACGTTTCTTGAACCAGATTGCTAAAGGTAATAACTTTGTTTTATCTACTAAGTTTCTAGTTAATCAAATGATAAGAAAAGTCGTTACGTACAAGTTACTTGCCTTATATTATAGCCCCTATGGTCCATGGTTTACGACACAACATTTATTACCCAAAACAAACTTTGGACATACAAAGTCTTAATTTCGTACCATGTGGCAACCATCCCTACGTGAGCAGAAAATATTTGGATAAGGAAATTACCGAATAAGCTCGGAAAATTAAAGTATTATGTCATACGGAACCCTTTTCACCTAATTCTCATGGCATGTTGTTTATTAGATCTGTGTTTTTGGATCATATCACATTGGAATGGTATTTAATTAAGTAAATTACTCAACGTAATGTCGCTCGGCTGGCGCAGTGGTTGAGCGATTGACTGCTGCCCTGAGGGTCGCGGGTTCGATTCCCGCACGGAACAAATATTTGTATTGCATACAGATAGCTAAGAAGGATCGGGGTGGATTGTTTAGTCAGTAAGAGTCTGACACTGTCTCCTGCTCCGCCCAAGGGCAGGATTCGTCATTAGATGATTTTACCCACCATAAAAAAGACCAGAGTCCTAACAGCTGGAACATTATAAGTCTGTTAATGCTTTGTTAGGCTCTGAATTTAAACCTAGAATAATTCAATACCCAGAAGTTAAGAAACGAGAAAACTAATATTAGTTACCCTCCAATAGGTCTATAAACCCATTATATTCTCAGTCTCATTGTATTAACCTAAACAATACAAGCATGACACCAAAAGTCTATTTCCCAGTGTTATATAAACACAATAAAAGAAACAAACACTGTAAACACAATCGAGGATTGTCGGGTAAGCACGGCGAAGCTGAACATTTGCCAACTTGGCACCAAAAAGTGCCACCCAGCCCCAAGTACCGCGTATAGTCGCCAACACAAGTATTTATTTTTATGGAAGAGACGAGTTTGGTAGTCGGGTTATGAAACCCTTATCTGGGCAGGTGGCGTTTAATGCTGGATAGATGGGGTCAATGTGGTCTGAGGATCTTGGCAAGAGAAAAGGTCGTTAATGCCTAAGTGTATACTGTACTGCGTCTACCGTTATGTGCATTTTAATTTGTTTAAGGCTTATTTTTGTTTTAATTCGTTGATTTAATTAAATCTCACTTTTGAATTAATAGTTCTATTACATTATCCACTTAACTCTTGAGAACTCGAACGCCGGCGTTCGCACACCTATCGTCTTTCTATTGTGTCTCTAATTACGGTATTTGATAGGTTAAAGGTTTTAAAACTTATAATTAGTTGCAAAAATAATCTTGGTACTTTTTTTAGGTGGAAAAATCATCTAACGCCTTCTCCGAGTAAAAACTTACTCCTGATCCTTCTTTGTCTTCGTTTCAGGGTCCTAGGTTATACATAGACCATGACCAATTAACCATGACCCCATTCAGATTTGCCTTGGCTCTAATGAGCCCCAACGGTTTGCTGACATCTCCTTGAATCTTGGTACTTGAATTAATGTGTCAATGTATCCTTTTCACCTAAAACTTGAAAACTTTGGCTTTGAGTCTTTGACTTTATTTTTCAATTATTACGTGTATGAAAACTCCACTTAAAATGAAATATTAAAAACTCTTTTCAAAATCTTGGATCTCATTCACGAGTGCCAAATGACACGATCGACCCAGACATCCTTCACTTAGCGCAAGTCAAACAAATAAAGTTACTTTTGTAATAATAAAGTACAACGCAAAGCTTATAATATCTGTAAATTGATGACTATACTTGAATATTAATACAAAAGGTACATGGTAAACTTTCTGGAACTTATTAAATTATTTCATAGAATTATTCTAAGATTTCTTACGACCTAACAAAAAGATGCTTTGAGACAAGTAAAAATGATAAATGCCTTTATCGGATGACTGAATCGCCATATCTACCTCTCATGATAATTTGTTTTAAGAGTACTTAAAATTAAATCTATAAAACACTATGTAAGGTGCAATAACTATAAAACCAAATTACAACTACGACATTTCAAACTAAAAAAGTCTCCTAAAATCCTAAGAGCTAAATTCAAGAACTTTAAAAGAAAATTAAAGTCAGTTGACAGCGTCGGAAAATGCAATCGCTAGACAAATGAAACTACGACTAGTGACGGGCTTCCCCACAAGTCCGGAAACTTGGCACTTTATGCAAATGCATGCAGATCCCGCGGACACTTGTTACTACGACACTAAAGGATCGGGAAAAATAGGGCCGTCACTACTAATTAGTTGCTTCGGCGAGTCTCTTCTCGCTGTTAGCTAAGTAAATTAATGAGACGAAGAAAAATTGTTGTTGGTCTTATTTTGTTCGTTCTATTTTGTTGAATATCGTTAGTGTATTTATGTTTCAGGTTACTTTTGTTACTTTTTAACAATTTATTTTAAGACGTGTCAAAAATAAAATATTTGAATGTTTAATAATGTCTGAGAGATGTTATTCAAATAATATTGTGTACAAGTTTGGCTTTTAAAACTAAAGTGACATCTTAAATTTATAAAATATCATATGAAACGTATTCATTTCATAGCAATACAAATTCAACTCACGTAAAAAATACATTTCAAAAAGAATATCACATCCAGTTTACACAAATAATACATTCAAATATCTTTCACAAAAATACATACTTGACCCTTCGTGATGCTCAAGCATGATATATCACAATTTGAACTGTCAAGAGGTGACAGCCCTAGTGGGTCCCGGGCTTGGCAAGCCCCGTACTTAAACGTCCTCAGCACTCGCTCCGAAGTCCCGCGTTTTTTTACTTGCACGCTCCTTCACTTCACAACTCGACGGGGAAAATTAAAAAAGAAACTCATGCACAGACTATACGAATATCTTTTTAATTTGGTTTAAATCGACGACAAGTCACGTTCTTGTTTAACGTGCGATTCAGATTATTATTACAATCGAAATAAAATGAATAAGCAATACATTTTGCGAGATTTTCCGTGTTCAACTGGATTTTATGACTGTATTTTATACTGATGTGATGCTAGACAAAATAATGATCTAGCTCGTCAATTGAAGTATGAATTTGTCTTGGCTGGTTAAAAATAGATACAAACGGGAAAATTTAACGACAAATCTTCTACAAGACTTTAGAACAAGATGTCTTTACTTGTAAGTGCCGTAATATTTCTATTGTCATAAGCCCAAAGGTAAATTCCCATCATTCCGTACATAAATCTCCCTAAAAATATCTATTCGGTAGGAGTGGCCTTTGCGGTTGACTCCTCTCACCTATAGATTCCTTGCGGGCATGATAAATGGCACCCTCTGAGTGTCTCGACGCGAGAACCATTTGTCTAACAGCCTGAATACTGGGAGCGACGAAAAACTTCCATATTTACATATTCCATCCTAATGTTGCCAGACAAACCACGACTTTAGGCGATATTCGATATTTGCCTTCAACATTTTACGTAGATAGGTTTTAGAATTTTTGTAAACTGTTCAGACGCTTCTGCGGCAGCTCTAATGTCTCGTTTCAAGGGAGAGATATTTCATTTTTTTATACACGCACCATTTAACTTAATAGGATAGCGACGAGCTCAAAGTTCTAAATAGGTTGGCTTAAATTCCGCAAAAATGTAGAATTTACGCTTACAATTTTCTAGGAAAGTGACAATTTATATGTAAAGGGAATTACAGAGCAACCTACAAGTTTAGTGTTTTCGCTTATAACGAATAATTTACTTTCAGACCTCTCTTTAAATATCCACAAAATTATTTCCATGGCTTATTTTTTTATTCATATAATGGCTCAGTTCTGGTAACACTATCCACGGTAAAGTTAAACATTCACTCGGCATATAGCTTCACGAAGTTTCACCGCACAAGTTAGGAAGCCTTTGTAAAGAGGTTTTAATTTTTAAAATAATTTCCTTTATGTAGTACCAACCGATAGTCTAGCCTGCGGTAACTCCTCTAGCTAAATTTCTTTAAGCGAACTTTAAAAATTTCTAGGGAAATAAGGAGCTTGTATGCCAGAATTGTTCTCTGGGGAACCTATATTTTATGCTTGAGTAGACATAAAAGTAACGTTGAAAAGGTATAGTGTGTAAATTATGAATTCAGCAGATGAAATACCGGAGTAGTCAGAACCATTTCAAGTTTCTTAATAAATCTACATATTTCATTGTAAAAAAGACGTACAGATTTCCAGTAAAGCCATTTCATCGAACAATTAAATAACTTCAATCCTTTTTTGGAGTGCTTACTTCGTTATTCTAGGAACTCTTCCAGCTTCATTATTTTCAGGAATAATTAGTAACGGAGGAGATCGTTTTGAGAATTTAAGTGCTTTATGCAAGTTTAATGCTTTTCCAAAACTACTCAATTTGTAGTCTGCTTTATTACCTATAAAACCGATGATTACACAGCAGCCTGAATTATACCTACTAGTGATCTATCCCGACTTCGCACGAGCACAAATCAGTTTCTGTCTTTTAATGAAAACCTTATCAAAATGCATTACATAGTTTAGGAGGAGTTAGTGTATAAATAGACAGACGTGGAAAACGACTTTGTTTTATATACTGAGCCTTACCATGACGAAATGACGTATTATTTCAGGCAGGTGAGTGCCGAAGAGGAATAAGCTGTTCGCCCTATATAACTCTATCCCTTTAACAATTCAGTTTAGGTAAAATGGTTAAACTTAAAAAGAAAAGAACTTTAACTTAAAAAATGTAGTAGATTTCATAAGTTTCAATTAATTTTACGAGCTCGGGAAATTTTAATTATTTCTTCATTAAAAACTTTTCTTTATACAGTAAATAAATTAAACTGTAATACTGTATATATAAATTCTTTAAAATTTTAATTTTAATTCTTACAAAATAAGTTCGCATTTTTTGGAAAATTATACTTGTCGATTTTCTTATAAACGATAAACAGTTAAATTACGCCAGCATACTGATTATTACCAAACAAACTCAAAGTATTATAAATAAATCGCCCTCAAACACTTTCAATTAGGCAAACATCGAAGTATAAAGTATCGATACGAACAACAATTTGTTGTATAAACATCGATATAACTCATGATGAGTACCGGTACATCACTCGCGAACCAACTATAAATTAATTTGATCGCCACATAAATTTTATGGGGCGAACCACCTTCATTATAATTTTACGAGGAAAAAAATCGATGCTAAGTGCGTACTGAAATTGAGCTAGGGAAATTGATAGGAGGTGGAAGTAAATGTTTTACAAGATATAGGGGACAGGAAACTTTTATATGAGGAGATACAGTTACTAAGAAAATTTTGGTGAGATTTGGCACGGCGAACTTATAGAAGTTAATATTTTCTTTATGGTGAGCAAAAATCATCCAATGACGAATCACGCTCTTGGGTGGAGCGGGAAGCAGTGTCAGACTCTTACTGACTAAACACCCCACCTCGTTCGTTCTTTGCCCTTCACACTGGGGCCAAACCTTCCTTTCAGTAGGAGACTCTTGATGTACATGTTAATTTTTGTAACAGGTTTTTTTAATTGCAAAAAAAAATGGTACTTTTTTATCTAGTATACAGTATGGTCATTACTCTTTATCCCTAAGTTCCTGGAAACTAGAAACATCCAATAACATTGTATACGAATGGGCCTCTGCGGTAAAGACGCCATTTATTTAATGACTATTGAGTCAGTTGCGATTCTGCCAATGTTAGTACCCGTCGAGCCTTTTCCCTCGTGTTAAATATTAAGATGAAATATAAGCAGAAAAAAATCAAAAGTCAAAATCTTTTTATTTCACATAGGCTTACATGGGCACTTGTAAAACGTCAGAAGCTAGTGCACGGTTCGAAATTGGTCGTTTCCTATGGAGAAGAACCGGCAAGAAACTCCATGGTCAATTAAACGTTTAAACAAAAAATGTCGTATATAAATCGTCTTTGTGACAACCTTTAACTTGACGTGCCAATAGAAAACAAAAAGAGCAAGTTAAAGCTATTGATTTCCCATCAGCACAGGGCCTGTGTATTTGTCACGGCAAAGTTTGGAGCCTCCAAGCGTCGAACAAAGTTGACAAGTTTGCCCCAATATGTGCTCACACTAAGTTCTCGAACTAAACGAAGAATATATACATGTATATGTAGGATTTGTGTAGGTGCGTATATGCTGGCTTTACTTGAGGTTTCATTCGGATTACAAGTTATGAGGCACTTGATGGCTTTCTGGTTTGATTATATTATAGGACTATAACAATATATTTAATAATATTATGCATGTATTATACATATAAACCTTCCTTGTGAATCAAACTATCTATTAAAAAAAGCCGCATCAAAATCTGTTGCGTACTTTTAAAGATATAAACATACATAGGGCAGAAGCAACTTTGTTTTATACTATGTAATGATGATGATTGAAAACAGAGATGTTGATATTTAAGGTGGGGCTTCCTAACTCGCCTACCGTCAACGTCACATATGGTTTAAAAGCTTGTTGCTTCATTTAACGAAATTCAAAGTCATGTTTGATGCAAAAGTTATGCGAAAATGGAGAGATAACACCCGAAAAATCTGTTGGTATTCAGTAATTCTTCATACTCAAATGTTTCACAAAACTTGTTCCAGGAAGTACGTGTTTTTTATGAAACCCTTTAGGATGCCGCAGGGATTTCGATACCAAAGAGACTCTTTTGTTTCACCTGTATACGCCATTGCAATAATTATTCCAAATACAGTATTTATTTGTGTCTGCGCTCTTAAAAGGTACTCGATGCTCCATCGACCTCAATTCCTTTAATAAGAATACTTATACGGTATCAGAGGCCATCATTCTATTTGTGATTAAAGAGGATAATATATCCATATATATATAGAAGTACATCGATGGTCTATAGATAGGGACGACAAAACTGTTTTTCTATTACAGTCCTCCACGTTTTTCGATTAATTTCCTTGTGGGCTTCAAGGCTGTTGAATCATTTGCTTGAGACACGCAAGGTTTCTGTCTTGGCTGGTTTTAGGGTTCCGTATTCAAATGGTGCAGGAACCACATTACTAAGCCTTCACTGTCAGTCCGTATAACGGTGTTACAGTGGGCTTTATTTCATAAACTGTAAAAAATACCTAGCGACTCTGCAAAAGGGTTGAAGCCTACTGGAGCCAAGAGTCTCGTTCTGAAAGGAAGGTTTAGTCCCAGTGCGAAGGGCAAAGAAGGAAATTCTGTCCTAAACATTACAATTTTTGTTCAAAACCTTTATCAACCATAAATCCAGTGGAGTAATTGACTACCAAAAGTGAGTATGGCTCTCATGACGATTATTCAAAATTATTTAATTCATTATGCCCGAGAGGACACCAGTGACCGCACACCAGTGTCTTTTCATTGTGTCTTTAATTACGGTAGTTGGAAGGTTATAGCGTTTTTTACATCGTCTAGCAGACTATCTGCCCAAATTAAAGCAACTTTGAATAAAAAACTACTTCAAAACCCTTCCTCAGAAACTGTTACGCAAAACCGTTGCTTATTACAAAACCCTAAAGCGGTAAATACCATACCTTCATTTACGCCTCAAAGACGTATTTGAAGCTTCCCAAATTCGCTTTAACGGTAGCTTAGAGTCATAAAACTTATCAAGTAAACTTCCACTTCGTTAAGTATATTTGCGTACCTACTGCGCTGTATATAGCTTGATACTATGGGGGCTTTACATCTCTCGGCATGTCGCAGAGACAATTTGTAGTAAATACGAAACATGGATCGGAACAGAAGGTTTAGTCATACATGGAGGCGGCAGAAAGCAAGCCTCAAAAAGAGTACTTTCCACCGTTGCAACAGCAGACTTGCAGATGTGAACAATGGGTATCTTGCCCTCTGATAAGGATCATGCCCTAGTCGATGGCGCATTCACGCCTCTAAAAGATGTTATATGATCGGCCCAAGTTGGTCAGAGCAGTGAGCTTTTGACTTGAAGGCCAAGCTCCATGAAAGTCTAGACCGAAAGAGCTACCAAGGCTCATAAAACAAAAGACATCGAAAAAAACACGAGTGGATTTAGTCAGTAGAAGTCTGACAACCACTTTTGCAACACCCAGTGCAGGTAAAGTAGTTTTCACATGATTTTCTATTGAAATAAACCCATTAACAATCCGATCACTTACCAATAATAAAAAAGAATATCTAAATATCGTGTAATGCATTATATCGCGATTCTGTCATTTCGACAACAGCTATCCCTGAGAGAATACCACTACATATACCTTGGCTTTATAATGAAGGCAAATATGCATGTGTGCGTGCACCTATTTATTTCATTGTATGAAACTGGCCTTCTGTAACTACATACTTGGCTGTAGGTGGTGTAGACACTGCCTTTCACCACTTTCCCCGGGCGTCGACCAAGTTGTTGAAACTTCTGTACTATATACCTATCTGTCTAACTCGTATATTGTATATATATACATTATATATATAGGTGCTCGACTGTGAAACAGTTTGTCCCAATTGATTTATAGAAACTTGGTGAGCTCAAGCGTTAGTTTTGGTCATGACTATGAAGTTTCTAGTGTATGTGTGAGTTATAGGAGCAGAGACAAGTAGCTATCTAAGCGCCTAGAATTCATATTCAAAGATTTGTTCCACAATTATTGTAGTGAGACAGATGTATATTTGTAAAGACAACATTACAGATAGTATTAAAACTTTGGAGCTGTCTCGAGTGTCTGACTAGGTTGAACAGATCTTAAAACTTGGCAATGTTACACGTGTCGAAACCAAGCTCTGACTTAATTCATATACAAAATGTTGATAGTAAAGTTCTTTGGGCTACGGCCTCTTAGTCGTTTACCATTTTGACATGTCTGTGTTTACCATTAACCATACCAGTGGCAGTGGTACCAGTAGTGGTAGACGAGTGGTAAATGCCCCGACTCACGAGTAGGTCCCCAGACCCAGCCAGACGCATTATTTTGTGTAATTAATTTTATCACCTATAGAAACTCTAGATATAGGTATATAGTACTAGCGACCCGCCCCAGCTTCGCAACGGGTACTGATATTGAATATATTATGCATGTATTATACACAAAAACCTTCCTCTTGAATCACTCTATCTATTAAAAAAAACTGCATCAAAACCCGTTGCGTGTTTTAAAGATCTAAGCATACATAGGGACAGCGGTAAGCAACTTTATTTTATACTATGTAATGATAGTATAGTTCCATCTAAGTTTCTTTCTTTGAAAAAAAAAGTACACGCTGTACTTAAAGTATAGTACGGTCACAATTTACTAATAAATACAGCAAGTTACGACCGTACATTTCGCTGCTAAAACTGCAGTATGATGCCGCAAGCAATTAATATTGTTTAAGTACTCGAGTTTGCAGATTGTTACATTAAAGTTATGATATTACAGTTGGTTTGGCTGTAAGTAACTATGTTAGATAAGTTTCCTACAATGTAGGTTAGCCTACAAATGGCTGGGTAAAGATTATTAATTTACCTTATTGATTACTTGAATTTTGCTCTAAGATCTAACTTTGATGAATGTTACCAAGGATGGAAATAATAAGGCATTGAAGCAAACAGATGATTTACTTGAGAACGTATTAACTAAAATATTGGCCTACTCGTATTACAAATTGAAAATATTTTTATGTACAAAAACGTATATAAAAATAAAAATTATTGTGCATCGATGTCAATGGAAAAAGCGACCAGAATGCTAGCCACGTTGGATCGTAATGCTGATTTGTCGACCGAAGAAAAATATTATATTTTGGGTATAATAGAAAGCAGAACATAGGCAAAACTGATAGTGCAATGAAGCTAGTTTTTTATTAAATTTTACGCAGCTATGGTGAAATCATTATGATTATAAATCGTAAAATTACTTTTTATAATGTGAATTTAATAACACCGTACACTCCACAGATTCAGACTACTTTTTCATTATGCTTTTGAAGACAAAGTTGACCGGTCTACACCATCCTCTTATATATTAGTATTGTTATATGGAATTATTGCAAAATCATTATATTTTCTAAAAGAGTAACTATATTATGAATCATGCAATATAATAACTTCTAAAGTTTTATAAGTGCCGGCCGGCACTTATGTGAAATAAAATTATTTCAAGTTTGAATTCCTTAAATATGTTTTCCAATATTTTAACTGCCCTTCGTTTTTCTTAATAAAAGATTAAACTAATTATAAGAAACACCAACTTATTGACAACAAAGTTTAGGCAAGTTTCTAGTGTTTAATAAACCTAGACGAATTTAATATATTTCCCAACCAAGGACAATAGAGACTAAACTAATAAACAATAATGAATACCTCAACAGTTAATAACAATACCATTTAATAGGCTATACACTAGTCTATCAGACATAATACACCAGTACATCATATAACTGAGACAGTCGCCAGTGATTAATGATGATACATCATCCAGCTCATCAGACTTGGTGCGATGCGGTGTGCGACGTGGCTGATAGATGGGTAGGAGTGGGTAAAGGGTTGGGTGAAATCGGGGTAGGTGATGTTATTGTACGAATTTTTTGTCTCGTCTGAAATTTAATAGCAGGGTTAGAGAAATGATTTTTCTGTTAGCGTTTTCGTTTAACGCTAAGTACAAAATTATGATAATGATATTTACCTGTCACATTACTCACGTGATTTCAACACAAGTAATGTTGTTGCAGATATTGACCTGCAAAAGCTTCTCGCGGACTACCCTAGTTTTTTTTTTAAGGCGGGAAAAGCCAACGAAAGACGAATACCGCCTTTGGACAGAGTGGGAGACAGTGTCAGAATTCTACTGACTAAACGACCCATCGTTCCTTCTTGCCTTAGTTTCAGTGCCCCGGTGCGGACTTCCCGGTAGCATTAATATTTTTTGACATTTTGATTCAAAATAAACTTATATGTGTTTATTAGAAATGATGGAATAAAATTAAGAAGCAACAATATTCTAAAACAAAGAGGAAAAATATATACTGGCTAAATTGGAAATAAGAAGTGCGGGTTCGGAAAATAGAACAGCCGCGCAAAAAACATAGAGGAAAAATATTTTTCTCTCCTCTCTGGTACGGTAAAACTTTTAGGTATAAATTAACACCTGATTGTAAATTCGTTCACTAAATAAAAAAAAATGATTCCTAATCAATAGACTATTGATACAAAGCCGAAGGAAAAAGACAAACAAACAGAACAACGAATCAAAAATAAACAAAGTATCCAAACTTTAATCAATTTAACAAAACAAAAGCTCTCATAACCTTGGGGTTTGGACCCTCCACCGGAATCCAAACAGAACAAACCGCATACAGTCCCCGACAATATTACAATCACTGATTGAATAACAGCCCTTAAAAGTATTTAACGCAATCCATATCACCCGAGGCGGAAGGCGGCAGATTTAACACGCACCCCTCACTACCGGTACGGGAGGCTGGGGACACTGAGCAGGTGAACACAGAAGGGATATTACTGTCATCTCATAGTTACTGCAGCAACTATGACGGTAGCTACTTGCCCCTAATAAGAAAATAACGAGAACACATGCTTTCCATCATAGCTCGCCATCCGGATGCCCAGTAACCGTCCAGACCAAGCCAGAGTTTTCGACGGAGTGTAGATGTTCCACACACGTCTCAAAAAAGTTCAGCAGCAAAACCGTAGGAGCTTTGTAAGGCCGAATCCTACTGGGGCTATGGGCTGTCTAAAAGTGAACTCAATATTCTTAGGATGCAAAAAGGAACTTAAGAGGGGAATTTAGATAATAAAAGTCTGTCACATCCTTGCACTCCACCCTACAGCGAGAAAAGTCATTGGATTATTTCTGTCCGTTATTTACTGTTGTAGAAAGGAAGAAAAGGTAATCCTTCTGATTTACCTGTCATGTGGCCAACCTGCCGGGCGTGCCGCTCGGAGGAAATCCAATTGTCACCCGGATTAACACTCTAGATTTTACGCGAAATAACTCAACTTTTACTTATTTTAACTAAAGTGCCACCATTGGGAGCTGGCTGCGAGTTATTTTACCTTTTTGTGGCGCAACAATGTCGCTTATTTTTAACTTGAAAGGACTTCTTTCGAGGGATTTAAATGCCACTGGAAATATGAAAAGGACAGGGAAAATAAGTGTTGGAATAGAATATGCTGTCTCATGGTCCGAGTAACTCTTTTACATTCAACTGGCCCGTAATGGTAAAGACATAATTATGTGTGTGGGAAAAAGAGACAGAGGCCTGCGAACCCAGCAGTGGGACATAATGCACTGACTGAATTCAAAAAAAGGAAGAGGTTTTTGAGAAGCAAGTTCGCTTCATCTTCAATCATGTCAATACCATTTCTTCTCCTAGAGAGGAGGCCTGAGTTTCAGCAGTAAGAACATTTAAAGGCTGAAAATATACGTTATGTAAATAAACATGAGATTCTTCAGTTTCTCAGACAGCCATGAAACCAAACATTGGATTTGTTAGTCGTAAACCGTACCACACAAACTTTCCTTATGTCACATAAAAGATACTGATAGTTCCATTACAAAAATGTCACATCTTTTCCTTGTAAAATGAATGTATATTTTTACTCAACATCATACACGGTAGCAACATACAGTAGCATTAGAACAAAGGATATATTTAAAAATGTACTACGTGTTCTCGGTGTACTCAAAACACAAAATGTACCGAACGTTCTCGGTGTACTCGTAATACTGTTTTTAAATCTCCAGCTTTAATTTCAAGACGTTATTGCGACGTCCAGTCCCTCATACAGTATTACAACTTTTGCAGGACGATCTTACATTTTCTCGAAAGGAATTATGATGGCAATTTCTTTTTGTAATGAAACGTCAGGTTATTGTTTTGTCATACTTGGTAAAATAACTTAAATAGCTTTTAGTATTAAATGAGACATTGGTGGTCTAATGCTTACAGTCTTGGACTTACAATTTGTACATTGTTTGTCAAGCACTTTTGTAAGAGTTATCATGACTCTAGAATTCAAAGGGTTAATGAAAAAATATAGGTGGCTTTTAGTCAGGTTTGCAGGGAAAGGACTCATTTGTGATTTCTCACACAAAAAAAGCAGATATGTATTTTAGTAAGGAGTGAATTCCCAGTCGGATTCTGTGTTTCCTGATAGTAACAACCTAGAAATCTAAGTCAAGACTAAAGAGACTCATTCTAGGCAAGCATGCGCCATCGTCGACCACATGGTAATTTGGCATAAAGTAAGATAGTGATCAAGCATGAGTCTGTCAGCGGCAAGTATAGCACCAGCCTTATATATTCCCACGGCTGGGACTCAGGCCTCCCCTGTAGGAGAAGGAATAGGCCATAATCCACCATGCGTGCCTAGCGCAGGTTGGTAGATGTCACATGTCTTTGAAGTTTTTAGTTCTAGGACATGACGGTTTCCTCACGTTGTTTTCCTTTACCGTTATGAGAGCAGTAGTGATGGATCATCACCACTGTTCTCAAGACTTCTGAGATATAAAACTGCCAGAAAACACAGAATTCCTGATACATCTTACTGCGATACCCAATATGCAATAGATGGATATTAGAAACCCATATCCGAATATCGGTGTCTAACTTTAAGGTTTCTACCCGACTGTCATAGGTGTTCCGCATTCGCCCGACAACCGAGACCGATACCTAAGCGTGCTTGAACCGCGGAAGCAATATCGACATTTCTACATACATCACGAATAATTCAGTTCAATTCTCGCTCTTGAAGCGAACCGCCGGCTCCACTCCTGAAGATAGCGGGTAATGGATCTTTTTTGTTATTTTAATCACGTCTCGGCGAAAGCGACAGTCCCCGTTAAATTAATTGGATTTTATGGGATCTCTCGCCATTTCTGTTATCGTTTGTTTTCAAAAGTCATCCAACTGAATTAACAGCCAAATGTAGGTATATAATTAGACATTTATATAACGACGAAAATGTTTGCTTTAAATATATTTTGTTGAAACTCTTAATTTGCTTTGAAAAGCTTCATTGATGATAATGACCGGACGGGACCCATTAAAATAATAGGCAATGTAGGTAGTAATTGAAACCTTTTCGTATTGTCCTGCAATTATCAGTCTATAATGGTATTGCCGAACAATTTCATATTACGGCTGTATCAATTCAAATACAGAGTACTGTTAATTGTCAATTTATAATCCGACGGAATGCGGACCGAGTACTAAATATGATAAAAGCCTCGACAGGCTAACAACAGCGGAGAGGTCACGTCACAAACAGGCTTCCAATACAAACGCTTTGTTCGAAACTTTTCACAACGTTCAATAGATGGCGATCCGATCACGTTTAAGTTTCCCCCCTCTATTGAATAAAACAAAACCGTTTTAATTTTCGAACACCGTTAAAATTATTGGATTACAAATTCAAAATAGGAATTTTCGTGGTAAAACGTGCAAATTTTGTAGTCATTAATCATGGTGTGTAGAGCGATGTCAATAAGGATGGGGTCGCCCGTCGCAGGGACATCGATAATTCAATCGGCCACGTGCCCATTATAAGTCTATTAGTTTATATTACGGTTTGTTCGGCGTTAAGTGTTCAGGCGACAGCGTTATTGATAGGAGGCCTGTTTTCATTAACTTCTAATGAACACATAGACCCGTGTTGGTGGTTAGTTTGTAAGTGATAGGGGTCGCTGTACACTATTAGCATTATTTGTGTTCTTGCTCATATTTTAGAAAGATACATCAACTAAGAAGAAATAGAGTCTAATCTAATTAACTACAAGATAATTCCCAAATCTCCGTATAATAAATAAGAAAATAAATCAACAGCATTTTCGTAAGCAAAGTCGTAAATTGCGCGAAAATTACTAGCAATAGTAATAAGCGGAGCTAATTCAATTAGCAAGGAACAGCTAAAGAATACTAATTTAACGAGAAATGTAATCCGAACGGCAGAACAAAAATCTATTAGGCTGTTATTGCGGGCCGCTGAACTGAAAATGGCTGTACAAATAAATGAAGCCAAGTACACCCGGCTACTCTAAAAGTGTCGAAACTAATTAATATCGATAAGCTGACCATGACATCTCTATTCGTTGCCACCGTATATTTTGTGCGTAACACGGACCGTATTGATTTTGTGTGCGCGCGCACGGCGCCACCCCTGGGTGTGGGGTGGCGGGGGACGAGGGAGTCGCCACGATTTGAATCGAACATTTTTATGAGGGAGCTACAATCCCTAAGGTTAACACAGCGATGTGTCAGCTACCGAGGATGTTTGAATAAACTTTTTAATTTACGACAAAAAATATAAAACACGTGCGAGAGTTTCGTAATCCTATAAAAATATGGTAGAGCTCTGTTGATTCCGTGCCGTGTTAATGGCAACGAAATTGGGGTAGTTAAAAAGGCGCAAATACTACTTATGTATGGTTTATCGCGTAAGCTTTTCACGGCTTTAGAAAAAAATGTTGGCTTTTACCAATTAAAATATCTGGCTGTTGAACGGCACAATTAGTTAGGGCATTTATTGGAATTTCTCGAATACCCGTTAGCAATAAACAGTATGTGTTCGTAACGGAATTGGAGAAGGTATTCTCCGTTCTGCGCCAAAGGGTAATGCAATCTAAATTACAGTATAAGCCAATATATGAGTATTGTTGGAGCGGTTCTGTTTCACGAGGGAGCCTTTAGCGCAGGTAACTTAGTAGTTATTGTTATTGAAAAGTTTTATTGCTACAAGCCCTAAAATTGTATTTTCAATCTAAAACTTATATTGGATTTCAATACTTAGTATACACGCTAATATTATAAAGGCATAACTTTGTATGCATGTGAACGGATTTCGATAAAATCTTGATACACGTGGAGACTATGTTCTAGAATTTAGGGATACAGGACGCTTATCCACATAAATATTCAATTAGGATAATTTTCCACTTTCACTGGGTTGTAGTCTCTAGGAAAAGTACTAGTATAATTCCACTTGAAAATGCAGAGAAGCTAATATTATGGGGTAGGTATATTCACCTTAAATCAATTGACTAAATAAATTGAACATTATGAGTTTTTTTTTGTGGGTGAATCATCTAATGGTGGCGGAGTGGGATATAGTGTTAGACATTTACTAAAAACCCACTATTGTTCCTTCTTTGCTTTCGTTCCAGGCTGGACCTTGATTTATTTTCACATAACCCATGGCCGCAGTAGGCTTCGACCCTGCTAGACTCTTACGGTATGCTGACATCTTGTGGTGCGCTAATGTAATACGCATCGATGACGACTTGGACTCGGTCCGGACAGTCGGACGGCGAGCATTATGAGTTTTAGCTTATTTTCAGGTTAGATTTATAGAAATATTCAAGTTCAAATGCTTTTTATATGACATAGTTAGAGACGCAAAACAGCATTGCGTCTCGCGTAGATCAACACCTGTTAAACCAGAATCGAGAAAAGTTGGGTTATCCTACCATAGTAAGTTTACGAACAAATATAATAACTTTTCCTTCAGAACGCTACTTCAAAACGCATTAAGGTTATATTTACGTGGCATAAATTATATTTTTAAACAATGAACTGAGATTTTATCATTCAAGCGACATTTGAAACCTAGTAGAAAAAAATTAGGTACAAGCTATAAAAAATAAAACATATTTTGTTTGACATGAAATGGAACAGGTTTCAGCAGGCGATATGAAATATTAGAGGAAACGCTGCTAGAATATTAAACATTGCAAACATAAGGGAAATTAGATTTTTTTTGTTGGAACTTCCCTTAATAAATAACTTTCAGGTTTGTTTAGGTGTGTTTTTTTATTCAATTTTGTCAATTTTGGACTTTATTGAATTTAATGTCTTTTGCGTCGTTTTTTTTTTTGTTCGCCATTTATTTCCTAAGTTATCGCAATTTTCCTTATGAATGAAAATATAAAGATACATCTTTTTTTTGTGGATAAGTCTTTGCACTACCCTAAGGGCTCGGCGGGTAGTGGGTAGCTCGTCGTCCGGTTGTCTGGTAACAGTCCAGACCGAGCCCAGGTCGTCAACGGCGCGCACTGTTACCTACATGGGCACTTGTAAAACGTCAGAAGCTAGTGCACGGTTCCAAATTGGTCGTTTCCTATGGAGAAGAACCGGCAAGAAACTCCATGGTTACATGGTCTGATGCTGTTTGCCCGCTCCGCCCAAGAGCGGGATTCGTCATTCGATGATAAAAATCATCAACCTACCATAAAAAAAACCCTAAGGGCTTGTGCATACTCAAACTTCGACTGCACAGATTTCCAGGCTCCTATTAAAACAAGCATAGCTATATCTAGTTTATCCCACCCCTCGTTCCTCCCCCTTAGTCTTACGACAGCATCGCTTTTATGCTCCATAATATCTTTGTCTTAAACTCCTTAGAACTAGTAAACTATTGTGCCTTATACGGCGCGTTTTAGATACATATTCATGACGCATAAAGAAAGAAAAGGACGGGTCCTCGTGGTTACTAAATCTTCTTTATTCTTCACTAACTTCGACCGATGACTTTATCCACATGAATGTTGGTCAGAAACAAGTTTTCAATGAAAATATTTTTTCATAACAAGCGGTTTATAGCGGTGGTCTATACTTATACAATTAAAACTCGTCAAGACGATTCACCCGAGCCCAAACTCGATGTGGTTGTGCCGTTTAATTACAGAGTTCCTATGGCTACCTCGTGATTCCATCATCAGATCAGCTCCATGTCTTCTTAATATTGTATTGTCATGCGATTTACACCTGCATGCAAAATTGCAGCTCAATCGGTTGAAGATATTTGCTTCAAAATTGAGTTGCAAGATTTGAACCGAACATACATAGTTAAATTGTAAGCTAATAAAAAACTTGTATAAAAGTAACCTATGACACATTCACAAGAGTACAACGATATAATCCATATGAGGAAGACTTCTACCGTATGCGCCAAAATATCCTGCAGGCGATGAAAAATGGGCATTTTTTCTCACCGAAACCAAAAGGAACCTCCGGAAACAAGCGCATCTGGCGAAAAGTCAGTGGTATAACCACTCCTCAAAGAGGGGTATGTGTTATAGTATCTTGGTAGTTATAGTTCGTTTTTTAATTCAAGACTACGATTTGACAACTCAAAATGTCACACTCTAGAAGTATGTTCCCAATTTTCTTTGACATTTTAAGTTGTCAAATCGTAGTCTAGGATTAAGAATCGAACTATATTGTCAAATAATTTTTGCCGGCCACTAAGAAATATAATCAACTTCGTGCGTAAGGTCTAAGGCAAGGCCTTTGCCAGATTAAAGGCCATAGGTTGGTCTTCAAAGGTAAATAATTAATTATCACACAATATTCCGCCCCTCATTAGTGTTAAGTCTTTGATCAGGACGCGTCAAAAGCCTCTAGAATTCCTTAAAATAACCATCAGACATTAATTTAATTTTCATACCGTCAGTACTTTGGTAGGCCTGTCATCACGACCTTTAATCAAAGGATCCTTCACATCTAAATAATTTAAATAGGGTCAACCCTGGATTATCAATTCCATATTTTAGTCGAGAAAGATTTTGTGTTTAGCTTTTTAGAATACCATTAGTGTTTGTGAAAGAAAAATTAAATAAAAAACAGTATAATATACTAAAATCATAAATTGTAATAAACACAAATTATTATTTTTATCTAATACTAGCTTTTGCCCGCAGCTTCGCCCGCGTACATAAAATATAGCCTATGTCACTCAGAAGTAAAGCAGCTTTCTATTGTTGCTAAAATTTTTCCAATCGGACCAGTAGTTCCAGAGATTACCCCCTACAAACAAAAAAACAAACTTTACCTCTTTATTATATTAGTGTAGACTATCAAATTAATGCTTGACTGCAATCTCACTTAAATAAAAGCAGTAACGCAATCGCTAATGGTGAACTGCCTATTCTCTGTTGCCTTGAAGGCAACTAAACTATAATCTAACAAGAGCTTATAAGTAACAATATACTTGTAGTTGAAAGTTCAGCAAAAACCACGAGGGAACATAAGCGATATAATAGTGCATATTAATTTTGAACGGCAATATCCTCCATGCCAATAACGGCACCACTTTCATGAACACAGCTCTTTAAGTTTGCGATACGGTTTATAAACTTTAACGACTACATACGATGGGAAGCTTCTTTCATAGAATACTTAATTAGAACTACGATTTTAAGGAAGATAATTAAGTTTTGTCTTAGCGTTTATACAAAGCCGAAGACGAAATTTCCAAGAAGGAAAGTGCTAGGCTCAACAAGTTGGAAGACAGTTTTGAAAAGATGAAACCAAACAAAGGTCTTATGTAGATTCATTTTCGTTAAACGCCTACGAAAGGAAGCTCGACCTTTCAAAGAGTTTTATTTTCAAATATCAAAAGTCATAGATGAGATTGTGTGCAGAAAAGTGAGGACCGATTTCAAGCTCGAGTAAAAATTACAAAGGCATTCAAAAAGTCTATTTTCGTCATAGGCGTCTGGAGTTAAAAAAAAAATATTATTCGTCTTTCCATTAAGTACAACTACTATGTCCCTCGTAGGTATTTGTCTAAACCTCTCAAACCGTTTTACAGGTAATTGGGAACATTGAATTGAGCACAAACAGCTTCTCTTAAAAAAGTGTTCTGTTCCTACATGAGTAAAAAGTAGCTTTATCAACACACTGGCCAATCAATGGCCAATATACAGTTAACCAAAACACAGCAAGTAAACAGCCTTCAAATAGTCAATTTACAACAGCAGTCAATAAATCAGTGCAGTGCCAGTTAATATTGCTGGCACTGGCCACTGTTGGCCAATCACAGCTAGGCTTCATGTGTAAAACCTAAATTTATCGCACAAAGTACGAGTGATTGGCCGGCTGAGCGATATATCGGTGGCGCCAGTAATTGAATAGCTGCCCGCTGGGATTTAAATTGATTTTCTCCGTTGTTTTTTAGTTATTCTCTTGTTTTTGTCCGGTTATAAAGGTTCTGTTGTTGAGATTTTAAGAGTTTTAAAATTATGGAGAAAAATTACTAAACTCAAAACGGGTTTACTTACTAGCAAACCCGTTTTGTCCCGGTCAATTTGCCCAAAGTCTACCTAATTTTTTTTAATTCTAGAAACTAGAAAAGTGTAATAATGATTTCGAGTCACATTTAAATACGGAAAAATAATTACAAAAATTAATGCAAATAAGGTAGATATTGCAACACCTGACCCATAAAGACTCCTAATGACATGAGGACGATTCTGTAACATAATATTCATCGCATAGGAGCTTAGAACATACGTTGTGGAGAGAATATAGTTGCATTTTGTACGTAGGCGCAAGTAGTGGTATACGTACACCTCCTAACTTCATTAAAGTCTAGACATTGTCTCTTTTAGAATGTCGCGACTACGCTATTGCAATCACTTTGTGTTCCCCTAGCGAATACCCGTACTCTATGAAATTAGATCCGCCTTTATTAGTTACATTATCTTTCAGATTTAATGTCTGTGATATTCAGTCTGTTATTGTATAGTAAAATTTTAGGGCACCCTGTTGGACCGAGTTAATATTTTTAGTGTTTAGTCTGCTAGAATTAGTTGTACAAATCATACAACAGATTGTATGAATGTTAGGCCCCGATGAACACATTGAATTTCGAGTCAAATTTTCTAAATTTGAGGCAAGTATTGTACACAAACACGTACATATTTAGGTACCAAACTTTTATTGCCAGCCTGTTGTCTTTCACAGCTGGGTCCTGATCTCTATGATAGTGTAATCGGTAAAGAAACCTTGCTGTACATGAACCAGATGTTAGACATTTGTTTTTCATTACTCTTCTTTTAGTAATCTATATAATAATTATATAAGTAGAGTTTGAATATCACAGTTCCATCTAGGTTAGATACTTTTTATCCCTAAAAAAAAGTTACGTGTCCTGTCAGATCAAATTTTGAATCTATAACGAGCACTTTAATCTAAAGCACCTGATATATAACTCTCGTATTTGACAAATGTTCAAATTCAGGTACAAGTATGTCTCAATAAATGTCAAAGGCTTGTCATTTGGACAAGCCTAGGTAGGGACGTTAGACGACATTTTGACATATTGCGACTATGATGCGAATGCAAAAGTTTTCTATAAATATGAGAAAGTATATATTGTGGATATAACCAAGCTGTTTAATTCTCTGCCGAAATCTATGTTTCCCAATTGCTATAACCAAAGCATCTTTAAATCAAGAGTTAGGTTACTTCTAGGCAAGAGCACTCCGTCGTCGGCAACATCGATGCTTACCATAATATAATGGTCAAGCGCCTGTGTTCCTGCCCTTGTCCCGTTTTACTTGGGTTTGCCTCAATACGTTCTTCTATTCTGTCCTGTGTCAAAAACTCCCTTTTTCCACTCCACTCCATATCCAATCCATACATTTCTCTTCCTCCCCATCTATCCATATCAGTACTTTTAAATTATAAGAAATAATGAAATATAATTTAACATATAACTCTTTTAGTAACATACATTTCATCACGAAAACCTTGTATATAAATAATAACCAAAAAATGTCACATTTCAGAAATGAAAAATTAACTCAGCAAAATATTTGGCCGAAAACACAATTTAATTTAGACGTAATTATACTGGCCGCATGTGTACGTGCATTTCAATATGGCCGAACCGAATTAGGTTGTGATAACGAGTGTCAATATTAGTAGTGCGATATAATAATGTTGGGACAACTAAACTTGTTATGCGATATTAATTATCTTACTGTGTACAGTGCAGTTGATATTAACTGAACTTTGTTTAAGCAATATTCTGAATAATGAACACGAAATTTTAGAAGAGAGGGGATTGGAAAGCGTTGTAGGAGACTGGCCAAAAAATTGTATAAGAGAGAGGATTATAAATGATAAATGATATTCATTTTTGCAAATAGATTTTTCACAACACTTTTACACGTATTTTTTTTTTTGTCAATTTAAACTAGATGAGTCCGGTGTTTCCTAGCTGACTACCCTGAGAAGAAATACCGAAACAAACTCAGGGGTCAAAGTGTGTTTTAAAGTCCATAAAGCAAACATGTAATAGTCAAATCATAAGAGAACCATGCGGATCAGTTTCTGAGGTGGTCTTTTGAGGAAAGAACCATACAGATTTGGGTGGACCTGTCCAGTCAGTGCAAGCAGATTGAAAAGTGTTGTGGGTGACTTTAGCCAAAAACTACACAGAATAAAATAATATACGAAAACTATTGTGAACTTAAACTAAAGTGTATTTCGAAATAAAGCTATGAATAAATAAATGAATAAACACGAAGTTTCAATTGTACTGTCATAGTAGCTTTTGTGTTAAATTGATACTTCTAAATGCGTATTTATTCAAAAACTTGTTTCACTAATAAAATAAAATATTCCGTTTGAAAACGGCCAGTTATTTTTATACAGTCGGAACCATATTTCGGTTCTATTTCACGCCATGTTTCATTTGCAATGCAACAAAACAATATTTTCAGTTGGCAAGTTTCATTGCTATTGGATATTAAATCTAAATTCATATATAATACTTTTATGTAGAAAGTTGTACAAATGCCAAAAAATATAACTAGAAAAAGTTCACGTTCAAAAAGTACCTGGAATCTTTGTAATACGCAGTGTAGACTTCAGAGAATCTTTTGTAAATTTTCCTCTACATTTTTATAACAGTGCTTGTTCAAAAGAAGGTCTTAAAAGAAGTATTTAATTATACTACGAATATAGTTCTTGATATTTATAGTTATGTAATATCATAAAAGTCAAAATGTCAAGACAAGTGAAGAGCATTTTTAGTTTCATAGTTATGTACGAGTACAGTCATGTAGCTAAGGTTATTTGAGTGGGCAGAATGAAACGGAGAACAGCAGTAAAGGTAGGACTACTTTCGGCACACGTGGGCTCTGAGAATTTATTCTCGGAGAAATTATACGCGAAATTAGCGCGAGACCGATTACTATTTGGCCAGTTTATTTTTTTATTCATATGTTCTTTCATAATCGCTGTCTCACCTGATGATGGTGAATCCTTCCTCCGACTATGGAGTGCACATCTACACTTATATAATAAAGAGGTAAAGTTTGTTTTTTTATTTTTTTGTTTGTAGGAGGTAATCTCTGGAACTACTGGTCCGATTGGAAAAATTTTAGCAACAATAGAAAGCTGCTTTACTCCTGAGTGACATAGGCTATATTTTAAGTACGCGGGCGAAGCCGCGGGCAAAAGCTAGTACTCTATACATTTTTATGTTATTTAAAAGTCCGCTCAGCTCCGCACCGCTCCTCTTGCACTGTTTCCACTGAAGATATACATTACCTAGCTCCACACCCTTAATATCTACAGACGGGAATAGAAATTCCGTCAGCTTCTCTTACCTATGACCGTCATCAAACCAAATTAATTTTACAACTTGCCACATCTTGCCTTATATATTTGGACTAAGGAAATGTTGTCGATCTTAATTATTTACCTGGCTGTTTGATTAAATGGCCGAATATCTTTTGCCTGTAAATGGTTTACTTGAAATAAAACTATTAATTTGATTTAAACAGCTAGTTAAATGGCTCCGTTAAGCTTGTTGGCTACACTTGTCAATAGGACTTTTTATTATCCTTAATCCAATTATAAATTTTCTATATCTCTCATGAAGGCAATAAAAGGAAAATATTTTAAAAATTCCCTTACATCGAAACAATTAATCGTAAATTTGTCAGTTTTGACGGTCTATCGAACAAAAACATCACAATTTATGTAATCTTTGGTGTGGCAAGCGGAAAACAAAAATACTGGGAAAAGATTTTATCAAGACACGATAGCGGTGGAAAAACAGGAAATATCAAAGAAAATGAAATGGTCGAGAAATTTTTTATCTGTCATACATGTTCATCAAAAATTTAATTAGCAAACTGAATTATTTATCGTATCACGGTGGACGTGTGACCCCCACGAGGTGAGGGTCATCCCGCACGTTTAGTAAGTGTATTGAAAAATGTTATTTGATACACGTGCAAAGTTATGTAAGTCAGTTTTTGAGGAAGTGTTTGAAAATTGTAATAAAATTGTAGCGGATGCGAACACACTCACTTTTTTGCCCTAATGAGAAAACAGTCAATTGCGCACCTAAAAGCGGTGGGATAAGAGCGGGTTTTCGAGCGTGTTGAATAAAATTTGTTGTAATCAACAAAGACTCAAAAGCTAACAAAATTCAAATAGACGGGCTTAAAACAATTTTCGAATAAAACAAAATACGCACTAACAATATACACAGCGCCAACAGACAGCGCACAACAAAGCTCATATTTCAGACTCAATAAAGTGAAACCAAAAACACCAATCATAAACTAAAAACTGTAAAGGCTTATAAATCAACCAAAACTGCGTGAAAATTGGTATGGAAACAAATTATTTATGTATACCCAGCTATGAACGGTATAGCGGAGCGGTGGTACCGGAAATTGGCAATTTCTCTGCGATGAGACTGGACGGGGAATTGTGAATATTTATAGTTGAAAGTGTAACAGTTAATTGCTGTTACAAATTTGTTTGGAAGGTGCTTTAAATTAATTCGCTTTTCAAAGTGGAGGTCCAAAACGGTAGTCCGTTTAGTGATTTTTTTTCTTGTTTGGGAAACTACTTTTTTGTAGTATACTTCAGTGTAGTGGTCGTGATTTTTGGTGGTACAGAGCAAAGAGAAGATTGTTTGATGCTGAAGCTGAATTAGAGTGAAAAGTCGGTAAATATTTTAGACACACATAGTTATTGCAAATGTTTATTCTGTTCAAATTATGACGTGAAGAGTGTATAATACATAAACTGAAGTGCATATGCGTATAAAATGTTGTATAAAAGTTAATATTTTAGTTTTCATGCTAGTTTTTATTTTTTAATAATATAAACTAGTGCTTGACTGCAATCTGACCTGGCTTTCAGTGTCCTATATCACTGTCATATTTAGACAAAATTATCAGCCTTATAATTGCTCCCACATATATATTGCGTTACCACACTTTTAATACCCACCTCTTATCGAACCATAGAACTCATGGAAGCCTTATAAATAGGTACCAACATTAATGACGTCAGTCAATCTAAAAATACACATCCCTCTTTACTTTCACCTTTCATCGGAGAAAGCACTCGAGAGACTTCATAATAGATAGCTACGTATCGCAAGCGACGAAATATGTATCATTTTCTTGGAAAAGAAAGGTCTGAACTGTGCCAATACTACTTAAGTCAATAGAGGGAGTGGCGTTATTGATTTTCTGGTAAACAATGCCTTGTATCAGAATATTATAGGTGCTTGTGCAATTTGAACTGAAAGGAAATGGTTTCGTAGATATTAAGTATAAGAAGGTTCAGCAAAATGAGGCTAGAAAGAGCTTAATAGTTTAAAAAATATCTGGACCCAAGAGAGAACCTTGTACGAATACAAATATTGGATTAAAAAAGAATGTAGGCTTCCAGAGTCTAGTAATTTGCTTGCATATGATCTTTGTAGCTGAAAGTTTCTGAAAGGCTGACCGTGTAACGGTAGATGTATCGTTGAAAAGTCTCTCACACGCAGGCCCGGTGGATTAAACCTTACAGGAAACTATCAAAGATTGAGCAAGACAGGAAAGTTAAGGGGGATGACTACAAGAACGGTAGGATAAAAATTACTCAAAGAAAAAGAATAATTTTAAAGAATATTTTCTAATAAGACGAAAAAAAGGACGTGTTTCCTAAGAGAATGAATAACACAGAAGTATGGAAAACGAACCCATGAATATAACATGGATCATCAACGCCAAATAAAGTAGATTCCACATAAGTAAGAAAATGATGATCCTCCAATAAGCTTAGTCGATAAATGTTCCAACATTCCCACTATTGTTGCCTTTCCTGAACATATTGTTCAGCAAAATTGTATAGTACTCATATTTCGCTCCCATATGAAGTTAGACGCGCGCGTCCCACATAATTGGCACGTGATCAGATTTTCAATACCAGAGGATCATTAGCGGTATTTTATTTGCATAACATCACGTCTCTTCATATACACGTCAAATAAACCTATGTGCGGAATACGGGTTCATGAACTCGTCATATGAAACGGTTGTTGGGGATTTTAATCGAGTTCGAGATTTATCGGGCAATCAAAACATTGTCCACCGCAACGAGTCAACATGTATGTATGTATATGCAAAATAAAAAAGAAATAAAGAAGAAATATCACGTAACGCTAGTAAAACCACTGCGTTATATTACTTTAAACGGCTGAGACTACGTAAGATGGAGACACAAAAAGCAGAGCTAGTGGCGTGACTTTGTACCTGAGCAGCCCTTAAAGAAATAAAAACTCCAGCGGAATGCAAGCCTTAAAAAAGGATTTTTTTGTAAATAATAGGCTCACCTTTGACCATTTTTCTAATACTATATCCATTACTAGCATTTTATCAAACATAATCTAAGGTTAAGGACAAAATGTCTCAAATTTTTGCATACATCGGGACCTCTGAAGCACGAGGGCTCCGTATCATTGAAACCGCTGATTCAGCTGAAGCTACGGCCCTGACCAGGTTTTTGTACGTTATGCCGTAGAATATTCTATTATGAGGATATCATAAAACTTTTTGCGCAGTACCTTATGCATAGTGCAGTGACTATGAGCCGCAGTGTCCGCGGTATCCGCAGGTTGGACGTGAGCCTCATGCACAATGGAGGATCATCGTTATGTGTCCGAATCATAATCCCTTTATGTGGGGCAGTCGTGTGGACGTTAGTGACGTAAATGTTTTAGTGTTATTGTTATTTGTTTTTATTATCTTGTATCTTTATTTACATTATTCTGTCTGGTTTTATTGCTTTGACCTTTTGGATTGAAATGATTTGCGGAAAATGGCTAATCTCTTTCTGTATACTAATACAGAAAGAGATTAGCCATTTTCCATACATACAGTCTCAGATAGAATATTTTAAAATAACTACTATAGTATTTAATAGACCATCATACATTTATATACCACGGCTTTAGCTAGCTCCAAAGCCAGCTTTGAGATTGAAATCGCGCTCAAATATGACCTTTCCAGTTCCACCGAATTCACTTTAACATTTATCCGAAACGACAAAAACTTTTATTCACATTTCGAACAAAAAATATTCTCTCAAACGAAAAAAACATATCCCACACACTCTATGAAACACTATCAATTGGAGCGTGAGACGCATTCACAATTCGGATCATCGTCTATTATATCCGCGGATCCGAATACCCGAATATCCGAGTATATAGGTCGCGACTTCGGGTCACCGTTTTTGGCTGCATTGCGGTGAAGCCAGACTATTGGCACAGAGTGCTGTTTAGTGAATGTGAAACTCATCTAGGTAATTGCTCTGTCTTGTTTTACTTATTACATTAAAGACGGCCCGTGAGTAATGTCGTTCGCTTTTATTGCAGGTACGGTACATATGAGACGTTCTGTTGTTCAGCCGTTATGTTTAATTATGTAGGTGTAACGTGTATTAAAATTTTTATTCTATCACCAGCTATAAAAGTTGGTTTCTCTATTCAAGCTTTGGACTCCTTTGTACTCTTAGATTGTGAATTTTAGAAAATCTTTTCATGTCTTTTGTATACTTAATGAAAAGAATCTCTGTGAAAAATTTCAACGTTCAAGTCCAAAAGTTTGGATCTGGTATTGATAGGTTAGTAAGTGTCGCGGGACTTTATCTTTTATATAATACAGATTTGCTAAATCACTTGAATAACGTCCACTATATTAGTCTTGGTGATTTAACAAAACTGATGGTGTTAAAAAAGAAGCAAATTGATATAGATAATAATGTGGACTAATATCAAAAGCAAAGTCAAATAATGTGTACATTTTTTTTGTAGTTTTTATTTTTTAGCATTTTTGTAAACCTCTGTCGCATTAGGTCAAGCCTGTAAGGATAGGGTGTATGTTTTTAAAATAAATAAATTTATTGGTGACATACTAGTAAAATATAAAGTATCGTTTTATTATATACTTCGTGTGGAGTATAAAGTTCCCCTATTATCGCGTGCACCCAGATAATTTCAGCAAAAATATGCATCACCATAAAACGCAACGATTATTGCGACATAAGCACCAAATAACAGACTAGCATGAGGTCACAATCCACAGAAGTAGATTTCAAACTAGTGCAGCACTAACGCCGAACGTGATGAGAAAATTAAACGCTGATAATACTGGTAGCATTCGGTGCCGGGAACTAGCAACACTAGCAAACTAATGTTACATTCGGTGCAGAGGGGTATAACAAGCCAGCCGTGGCTAGATTTCGCATATAAACTGAAGATACGTGGAACAGAGGATCGATTACATTCACTGAAACGAAATTAGAAACTAAACCCGGATTTGCCGAGTTCCGAGCATAATTTGTGCCGAATTTCATAGAATTCTTACTTACACACGTGTGTTTTCACAAAGGGTGGCTTTTGATAAAGTTATGCTTTGAGACAGCTTTTGTTTCTATTCTGTTAGCTTAATTAGGCGTTTCGTAATCTCTTTCAGGGATTTTGTGTAGATACGAGTAGAAGATAATTTTGTTACGGGAATATTTTAGTATTGATACAACATAATAATATGCAATTAGTCTAAACTAATTGCATATTATTATGTTGTTAATAATATGCAATAACATAATAATATGCAATTAGTCTAAACTAATTGCATATTATTATGTTGTTGTGTTGTATACTGTATAGGCTATTTAACAAGGGATATACCTAAGTATATCCCTTGTTAAATAGCCTATACAGTATACGCTCGTTATAATCATCATCATTTCAGACGAAATACGTCCTCTTTTGGACATACGCCACTTCAAATGTCATCTAAAACAATTGTCCTTTGCGTCCCACATTCATCGGATTCCCTAGACATTAACCACCAGGTCATCGGTCCGCCATGTAGGAAATCTTGCAATGCTACATCTTAAGGTACGTGGTTGCCACTTCAGAATCTTTCAACCCCATCGACCATTTGTTCTACGAGCGAGTGACAGTGGGCATATTGCCCACTGTCACTTAGTTGATGACATATTGAACAATCATTTAATTATCGTACTATATTTCCATAACTGGGGAAACTACCAACAATGCAGTTTGTGTTAAAAAGCAACACACCATCCCAGCCACAAACTACAACATAAAAACTGCTCTACCAACGCAATCCATCAAATTAAATCCGTTAATTTGAAATAACAATTACGTGATTTATGCAAACAACAAATAGGCGAGTTCCATGGTATTTAAATATTCACGTTTTCACAATGCTTATTTTGGTAGCAAACACTCTCGGGGTCGGGGATTTTAATAGGCGTTATATTCACAAAATAAATATTCGACCGGCATCAGGTGCTTGTCAAAGTGTCATCGCCAGGCGTACGAAACGTATCAGCGTAGCTGACAATACGCCGCGTATGAAACGTATTAGCGTACCTGACATTACGCTACGTATCGAAACGCCTTTGAGCGCATATCGTTTGATCAAATCACGTAATTTAGATGTCAATTCTTGTTGTTACAATTTCCGAAGGTTCTTGGTATTATATTATTAGAATTCGATCATTTTTGTTCGACCTTTTTATATTTTGTTGGTCCACTTCAACTGTCCAATTTATTACTTTGTGGAAAAAGTATTTTATATTTTATGATCTGAAAAAAGCTTGAGTATAAAAATAAGACCAACTAAAACTTTTATTCCTACTTCTACTAGGCATGCAATTTAATGTTTTCCATACTAGTGTATTAAAGTGCACGAAGTCGTGCTAAGCGACCGCCACAAGTCGCGTCGACCTCCTTTTATTTATTTATTCGTATGTCTATTCAAAAACGTCGTTTGATACACATGGAAAATCAGTACGGTACCTACTAGCTATGGTAATAGCTAGCCCTTTTTGGTGACTCGGGCGAATTCCCACTGAAAGTTTCTCCACTTGTATGAAAATTTATTATTTCACATCAATTTCAGAAACAATTCCTCACTTCTGAAGTCGATATAAAAGGGTATGTTGTTAAACCAAACCAGTCCCTCCCAACACGACAATAATATCAACCGACACAGTACCGTCTATACACAGCTCCCAAGCTACGTTCAAGTGCCATTACCCACTAAATAGAAAGCCCAGTTCCCTCAGAATCTCGCAAGAAAGGGGTGTTACCTCCAGTACAAGTAAATGAGGCAAGGGAGTGATGAGTGCTTTCATCTTATTACCGTCTGCAGTCAGATTACATTATAGCCGTGTGGATGAGCGTGCTTAGTACTGTGTGAGGTGTTCTACGAACATTACCGAGGGTTCATTGGACTTAAGTATCGTGGTTTACGCAGACGACCAGCTTGAGTAGAGGAAAACATGTTATAGTTAGAAAATTGTGTTGGTTTATTTGGTATGAATTCGGGATAAGCGCGTTTTTGTTAGTCTTAATCTCAATTTAGGCCATTTTTGTGGTGGGTAAATGTCATCCAACGAGGAAACTCGCCCTTGGCTGGAGCGGGAGATAACGTCAGACTTTTACTGACACTAACAACCCACCCCGTTACTTATTGGCCTTTGATACCAAGGCTGAATCTTTCTTTCAAAAGTAGACCCCTGACCCGAGTAGGTTTCGACCCTGCCTGCCGGCAGGCTGGGTCCCTTCGATTTTTTATTGCTGTATGCACACTTAACTCCTATAGATAAGGTATCAAATTGAAGCTATCATATTGTTAAAGGAAAACAGTAGGGACTGCAAAAGGTGTCGAAGCCTACTAGGGCCCAGAGTCTTTTTCTGAAAGGAATGCTTGGCCCCAGTGCGAAAGGCAAAGAAGGAACGGGGTGGAGTGTTTAGTTAGTAAGAATCTAACACTGTTTCCCGCTCCGCCCAAGAACGGGATTCGTCATTGGATGATTTTTACCCACCACAAAAAAGTTATCATACTGTACTCATGAGCCATTACGAAATAAAATATCATACTTGTAAAAGTATTTACTTAAAAGCATCAAGCGCTTTTTCAGGTCAATGCGCACACTACATGTGACGGCTTTAATGTCTGACGTCAGTATTGCTTCAGGACCACATTATAAGTACTTGTACTTAGGTTACTTCCAAGATTTATTCGATACGATAGGTACCAGTCATAAAGTACTCGTTACGTAAAAGTATTTATAGATAGATGTATTATTGCACGCCAAATATAAAAAAATAACAATAGGAACCTAAAATTATCGAGTAGGTATAAAAGTATTAGTGGTATTAGTATCGAAACTAATAGTACTCGATACTACAAAGTCAGAGATTTATCAAACAAAAAGTAACCCCTAGTAACGTGGAGTTATCAGCAAACAATAGGGACTCTGCAGAAGGGTCGAAGCCAGCTGGGGCCAAGGGTTCATGTCTGAAAGGAAGGCTCTGGCCCTGATACATTTGGCAACGTAGAAACGGGGTAGGTTGTTTAGTCAGTAAGAGTCTGACACTGTTTTATCAAGGGCGGTATTCATCATTGGATGATTTTTACCAACCATAAAAAACCTAGTAACCTAAAGTTATACATATTTGCAAGGCCATAGTCAAAATGGTTGCTAAAATAACTGTTCTTTTATTTACCGAAGCTAATAACCGTAATCTTGACGGAGTACCGAGACCTAGGTATAAGTCCACTCGACAAATAGACCGTTCACCCGTCTAGACGATATTTGTCATAGCATGACGTGTTCAGAGTACAGTCAAGTGAGGAAGGGACTACGTCAGGAACTCGGAAAGATGGATGGCCGTAGCATATATCATAACTAGCTTTTTTCAGCGGCTTCGCTCGCGTACATAAAATATAGCCTATGACACTCAGGGGTAAAGCAGCTTTCTATTGTTGCTAAAATTTTTAAAATCGGACCAGTACTTCCAGAGATTACCTCCTACAAACAAAAAAACAAACTTTACCTCTTTATTATATTAGTGTAGATATTATATTAGTGTAGATGTAACCAGTAGCTCCTAGGTCTTGAGCAACGATGTCGAGTTACTAGCCTATCAGTTTTCTATCGTTTACATTTCGGTGAGTGTGCATTGGAATTGCACAATTTAATTCCACCTAGTCCCTTCCATCATCTGACGACCGGTACGTGGTGGAGATCCCACCAGTTCGTACAAAGCGTTTTGGGAACACATTCATTATGCGTACAGCTAAGGAGTGCAATTCTCTGCTGGAGTCTGTACATCCTAGTCAAGAGTAAATAGGTTACTTCTAGGCAAGCGTGCTCCATCGTCAGCCACATCATAGCTTTGAGAGGTGAGATTTTGGTCAAACGCGAGGCTATATAGAATAATAAAAAAACAGCGTTGTGGTAGCTGAATACTCAATACTTTATAGCATTCTATATTATGTACACTGATGAAATTTCACAAGATCTATTATATGAACCTTGTCGGGCACAGCAAAATTAATAGAGAGGAGTCATAATATCTGGTAGTGATTAGAATATAGTTGACATTCAATACCAGTTACAGAATACCTCGTAAATGATTTCTCCTCGAATGCTACATACAAGATATAACGTAGTACTTGTAAGGCCTCTAATGAAAGTATTAATTTCGATGGTGTCTAAGTATGAAATGACTCTTATATGGCTCTATAGTTTGTTAGCCTAAATCTATGTTTTGCTAGACAAAATGAATATCGTATGTTATACAGTCATGGGCTGACTGTTGGTCGTCCGAATTAGACTGATTCATAGTCGACAGCGTGCAGTATTTTATGTACGTCTCAAAGTGATATCAGTTAGACTAAAGAAGCCCCAGTAGGGCTGATGCCTGCTAGAGCTGTGGAAACATATGAAAGAGTGACCGTAACCTAAAACGCAGAGGAAAACTGAGGACCAAGGACTCAGGTGGATTTTAGTCAGTAAATATCCGACACATCCTCACGTTCTATTCTAGAAGAGGAGAAGCCGTTTGATGATATCCCACCAGAAAAAAAAGTTGGTTACCTTTTAATGTTCAACTCTACATGTTCCCGCCCTTGGTACTACGACGACTTTTGTGGCTTCATTCACGGTGATACGTTAATCAATAATTTATAGTCCAATACAAAAGCCAAAGTAATAAATTGCGTAATCCGACTCGAAGGACAAAAAAGATGTTAGACTATTTCGCTGTTGATTATCTTCCAGTAGGTTATGTAGAGCAGTGGTGGCCGAGTTATAACGGCCCCGACTTACGAGTTGTAGGTCGCGGGTTCAAACCCGCCTGCCTGGGTTTGAACCCGCGACCTACAACTCGTAAGTCGGGGCCGTTATAACTCGGCCGCACATTACTTTGTGTAATTTATTTCATCACCACTGCTCGCAAAACGGTGAAGGAAAACATCGTGAGGAAACTTACATGTCCTAGAACCAAAAATTCGAAGACATGTGACATTCACCAATCCGCACTGGGCCCGCGTGGTGGATTATGGCCCATTCCTACTCCTAGAGAGGAAGCCTGTGTCCCAGCAGTGGGAACATTGAAAGGCTGATGATGAGGTTATGTAGTTAAGTAACTAAGTTAATGTACTAAGTAGTTAATTACTGAATTAACATTTATATTGAAAATATTTTTTTTTTTTCAAAATATTGCATGTACTCGTAGCACAGAGATGAGATGATGAGATGATAATGACATTCTCAAATTTAGGGATGTATGTGTGGTGTGACGAGTATTTAGAAAGTGAGAAATGAGTATATTAGAGGAAGTTTGAAAGTGGCGCCAGTGACTGAAAAGTTGAAAGGAAATCGTTTGTCTTGGTAAGGTCATGTAAAGAGGCAGAGTAAAACGTAGGTACGTTACTAAAAGAGTTCTGAGTTTACACGTAGATGGATGGAGAGGAAGGGAAGCCCTTCATCTCCTTCGTGGTTTGCCACGAACCAACGAAACATACAGGATTGGTGCAACTGTTAGGCTCTAGACAGACGGACCGCAATTCAACTGCAATCCAACTGCAAATTGCAGTTCGGATGCAGTTTGAATGCAGTTGACACGACTCCAATAGAACTGCAAACCAACCGTGCAGTTCGATTGCAGTTGATGTGCAGTTACACGATCGAACTGAACCGCCGACTGCAATTGAACTGCAATCGGACTGCACGTTTAGTTTGCAGTTCTATTGCAGTCGTGTCAACTGCATTCAAACTGCATCCGAACTGCAATTTGCAGTTGGATTGCAGTTGATTTGCGGTCCGTCTGTCTAGAGCCTTAACAACGCTTAGTATGCTGCGCTCCATAGCACGTTGGCGCGTTGAGTTTTGACGTTTGGATGTTAATTAAAGACCATAGATCAGAATGGAACAATATCAAAACTTTACTAAAATATCCTTCACCAAGAATGCAAAACTTTTCAGAACTGACTATAATAAAAGCCCATTAAAATAAAATTTACAACCACGGGCGCAATTAAACAGCGGGTATTTACCCATAATCTGTTTACCAGTGATTCATTGCAGCGGTGTCACCATCAGAAGGGGTGGACGACCATCAGAAGGGGGATGGTGATCAATACCAGGCGTCTAGACTTGGGTTATGAATCACCAATTGTGCCTGGTACTGGCGGAGGGTAGTTTATAAGTAATGCAACGGGGGTTGGTCGGTAATATTCGTGAGTTACTAATTAGTGATTTAGTATTCTGTGTCTGGTTTTGGAAGGGGGTTGGACTATAGATTAATTGTTAATTACTTTTTTTTTATTTAAGCTTTAGTGACAAAATATCACTCCAATCATATTATAAAGGCAAGAGTTTGGATGTGTGTATGTGTATTACTCTTTGAAACTACTTAAGGGATTTGGATGGAATTTGGCACATGAGTAGAATTCTATGCATATCCTGGGTAAATGCCCTAGTATAGCACATAAGATTTGTTTATCCCAGGATAATTTTCTAATTGTACTTTGGTGAAGCCGGTGGCAGAAACTAGTTGTAAAATATATTTTTGCTCTTAGATTTCAATGTGTTAATTTTAGCATAAAATACAACTAGTACTTTATCGAATAAATGTTTCATGAAATGTACCTACTTTTTCAATTACTTAAGTAGATCTCAATACATACATCAGTATATTATTACGAAACTTACTATACTTTGCGGAACATTCAAGCGCGATTTCTTGCTTCATTTACCAAAGAACACATAATCATAACTACCGCATAAGTACACATATTCGTATCATTGTAAGGCACACAACAGAACCAAAACCGCTTATAAAGGCAAAGTTTACTCTGCGCGTAATCGCTCCATTCGCGGCAATGTACGCTCGTTCGCTCGTTAAGCGTCCATCGCTTCTTCAAGCGACTCGTATTTGAGCACTGTATGTAGATAATAGCTTAATATATATATAATGTGCTCGCTTTGTTAAAGTTCATCATTGTTTAAGATAGGCGTATGAGTAATACTACTTTGCCCGCGACTTCGTCCGCAAAAATGATGAAAAATGTAAACAGCCTATAAACTGCATTTTATTGTAATTTTGAAAAATTAGTCATGTCAATATTTCGAGTCACTCATGTTACTATACGCAGCAAGAAGTTGAGCCTCCTGGAACCAAGGGTTGATGCGAAAGCGTATTACCGGGGCGTTGGAATCAAGGCAAGGAAGGAAAGGGGTAGGTTGTTTAGTCAGTAATAGTCTGACACTGTTTCCCGCTCCGTCGAAGGCCGGGATTCCTCATTGAATGATTTTTACCTACCATTACAAAGCATGAAAGTTGAACCAAAATGGCGATCGACCTTCAATGCACAGTAACTGATTTTCAGGACTCAATCTAAGCGGAAAGCTGCGCGTAACCATACGTATTCGTATACATCTTATTTGCCACGTTTTTTTTTTCTAGGCATTCACTTGTAAGTATAAGTCCTATTCTGTACCTATTGTTATTGCTACTTTAGTTTAAAGTGATTTGGATGTTTGATACAATGCACAATGTGACTCAAAACACTGTTGTAGGTAGAATATAATAGAATAGAATCATACTTTATTGTACAGTACACCAAAAAAGGAGCAATTTCACAGAAACTTATAAGAATGGGTACAATGGCGGTCTTATCGCTGACAGCGATACCTACCAAACAACCTTAGGATGGAGTCGAAGAGCTTGAACTTTAAAAAAAAATCAAAATAATAATAGGTAAGGTAGGTTATATTAATAATGGTAGTCTTAATTGTAACTCACACAGATGCCTCACTTTGCATACACAGAGAGTGATATATCTCCGTACAGCATCAATCAAAGAACAACACAAACCGTGCATACCACTCACGCCGGATTGCATTGGGCATACATTACGGGCATAGACATGCTTGTCCAAATCTGGCAGCCCCTTGAGAGCACCAAATATCAAGAGCACTGCACGATTTATTGAAGTTCCGGCTATTGGAAGCGCATCACATAACATGGTATCCAAAATTAAAGCTATAAAAGTAAAATTACTTGTTAGTGTCGAAGAGGTAATATTTGGATAAAGAATAATGATTTAATCCGAAAATCATTTCATGATGAAAAACAAAGGAGCGTGGTACGGTGCGATTAATTTGAAGGCACTCGTCAGAGAAATGTTTGTATATGATGAGCGCAAAAATCATGTTTTCTGAGTCTGGGTGTAATTTATCTAATATTATGAATGTATTTAGAAACATAAAAGTACGTTTATCAGTTGTCTAGTACTCATAAAACAAGCTCTACTTAGTTCAGGACAAATTAGCTTGGTGGGACTGTTGTGAAATATTATTACTATTGTTATAAACTACTTTATTATTATTGCAATATAACCGCTACTGTAATAAAACACCAAAAACAGCACATCAATTACGAAATCCCAACAGGAATTGGTTGAACAAAAAGACCTTTACAATTCAAATTATTGTCACCGTTTACCCAGCGAACAAAAATAATCGAAAATAAAGCTCCCGATCGCTGCAAACACATTAAAAAGCAATAGATTGCTAGCAATTAGCGCGTTTCGGTGCCATCGAGTGAGGGGAAAAACGAGCAAAACATCACGATGCAATTTCCGAACGAACGCTCTGCTCGCTCCGCTCGTCGTGCATCGCAATATGATGTCGACGCCGCACTAGTGTTATTGACGATGCGCGGAAAGCGGACGGAAAAATTTCGGACGGAATTACAAATAAGAAGACTTGCAAACTTTATGAGATTCGAAGTTCCAAGTTTGAAGTTTTGAAGATTCTGTAGAGAACACGTTAAGTTTTAAGAGTTCAGTCAGTGTTTCTGACGTTATTTCCAGCCAGCTTAGGAGATCAATAACTCCAAGGTTTTAACGTGACCTCAGAGAAATTGATATGGATCGCAGCGAGCTACTAGAAACAGCATACATGCATAAATATTTTAAACTGTTTTCAGTCACAAACAAAGAAAAATCAATTGTAATTTTTGTACATAATATCTTCATATTCCAATTCAACCGTAACACGTAGACGATATTATTGAAATAAATACTCAACCATTACGGTGCGTGATAAAATTTAATATTCCGTTGTATTTACCGCTTACAATGGACGTAGGTAGTTTAATTCAATAGGTGCATTGTTCATTTGTTCAGAAATACGTGAATGCGTCCGTTCTCGACGGCTACCTCTCGGTAAATGAACAGCGCACAGATAGGAAGGAATTTTATGAAGATGTGGGTAGTTTTATAATGACGTCGTAAAGAGGAAGAGTTTGCTTCTTCGTGAATAGGATCATATAAAAGCTCCGCTATCGGGTTATTAAGATAGTTAAGTAACAAAGTCTCTAGGGAGGAGAAGCCACTAATAAAGTATGAGAAACAGATATTGGATTTTATCGTAACTTTTCAATAGAAACTCAATATGATATATACTCTGTTCGCGTTAAGATTAGACATTTAAAGAAACCTTTTTTTTACTGTCTGTTCAACCCATTTTAACTTCTATTGCGTAGGTATAAGGATGGTATTGAAAGCAAAAAAAAAATCGTTCAAAAACCAACTATTTACTGCAGCCATTTGTCATTCCACCAATGTAATAAAACTCAAAATCAGTTGAACGCACAGTAAAAACCTTTTTTCAAATGTAATGTTATTTTGTATGTACAAAGTTATAATAAGATTTGTATTTTCATACATTACATGGATTCAATGCCTAAGAAATGCATCGCTGAATTCCACAAGAAGAAGAAATTTCAACAACAAATTCGCTAGCACATTTCGGAAGAAAACTACTTTCCTTAAACGCTGAATTTCATTTCAGTTCGCTCAAATATACTTGTCGTACACCCGCAAGCAATTGCATACGACCACAGAAAAATGTCGTAGATATTCGTGCACCTATAGGTATAACCCGGCTGATTGAAAACAGCAATCACCTACGAGCGGCTGTCGTATTGATTGCATGCTCACCGAAATTGCAGGTTTATCGTAAAAATCTGTGTAACTGTCAAACGCAGAAGGGTGGATTTTAATAACAGATAACGTGAAGTGGGAGTATTTTCTTGATGAATCTGATTAAATGGATACGGTTATCGTACAGTATTTATTAGTGTTCTTTAAAAAGTTAATTGGAAAAACGTGTAGGTACTCACACGTTTGTTGTTGTGTTGTATAAACCAAAGTCGCTTCGCGCTGTCTGTCCCTATGTAGGGCTTAGATCTATAAAAGTAAGCAACGGATTTCGATGCGATTTTTTTTATTAGATAGTGTGATTCAAGAGGAATCATACTGACAATTTAAACTGTCTAACCTAAGTCGACCGAGCCTGAGTCGCTCATAGCGCGTAGTGTTTTACCTCTCAACGTGATGCTAGCAAAACCATAGAGAGGTGGAAGGCCGATGTCCGCAGTTGCAGAAAGTTTCTGAAAGGAAACTAGTAGGCCCAAGGGAAGAATTCTCCAATTCGACGAGCAACTGATACTCGGCTGAGAATAACAGATGATTTCGGCCAGTCACAGAGAAGTCTAATTGCAGGATACATTATTTGTTTGTTCCTATTTATCGCCATAGATGTCACTACAAAACACTGGCCGGTCTCATCGCTAGACGCCATATTTAAAAAAAAAAAACCGGAATGACAATTAATAACAACTCAGTTATTCTTACAAAAGTTACAGAAAACAATTCATAATACAAAATTAAGGCAGAAAACAAAAAAAAATATATTAGAATACCACCAATCCCTTTCTTCAAAGTTTCGTGTCTTTGAACTTTGCTTTCGCGTTTATTTTTCTTTCAATTTAACCGGTTCCTGGAAAGTTAACAAGCCGAGCACCCCTTAACGTTACGAAGTGTTTGCTGAGAAGCCTCCGTGATTAATTCCATTATCCTTTCATCACTAACAATTACCATCAAGGTTTGCGTTTACCGTAGTTACAATAGTACAGACTAAGAAGCAGGTACTGTCAGCAAACGAAAATAGGTAAAGAAATTAATTACGAGCAAACATCGCAATCAGAAAACTTGGACTCGAAACTCGCATCTACACTACTTGTAGTCATTGATAAACAAGGACAGAGATAAGAGTCGGCGCTGTCGAGTGGATTAGCGTTAGCCCCCGAATGTGTGTGATCAAATAAAGTATAGCTACATAAACCTAGTGTCCCAAGTCTAACCTGTAATAAACATGGATTTGGGTTAATTTTACAATTTTTGTAATAACATAGTAATAAGCAAAAAAAAAAGAGTCTGAGGTGGACTCACGTAGCTTAGCTTTAAATCAAGATGAGGGCATGACGAATATCAATTCAAAAACAAAAAAAAAACTGTATAAACAAGTATTGTGTGTATTATAGAGAAGTGCGTGAACCACCATGTCTGCGGTAAAATAAAGTAAAAAAAAAACAAGTGTTCTAAAATATTTACGATTGTCATTGCTGATTGTACAGCGCTGTACACACCTAGGTACGTTGAATGAAAGCCACGTCATCGAGTGGGCGCCTTCGAGAGGGGGCGGAACTAATTATATTATTCCAAGCACATGTTCAGGGTTTTGTGACGGAAGTTTTTCAAGGAAATGTCAGGATAGTAATAACATTTTCCGTGCTTGAAGTCTTTGAAGACAAGAATAAAGCAGAAATAAAAAACGAAATGGTTTTCAGAAATAAATCATTACTAATAAATTAGTCAATAATTGTTAATAATATCTATGGTATATTATTGAGAAATAATTCTTTAAGTTTACGCACAATTATTGCAGTGTCTTACTGGAGAGTGACGTCATTTGACATAAAAGAGATCTATGCAGAATTAAAAAAGAAAAATAAATAGAATTAGAACTTCTCTTTTCAAGATGATGACGTGTTTTGACATAAGTTTTTTTTTAATACACTACAACTAACTATACTACATAGGATAGATTTCGTGAGAAATGATATGAAAGAAAGAGGAGTTAGTGATAGCGTAACGGGACACAGGACAGAATGGAAGAAAAAACGTATTGCGCCGACCCCAAATTAAACGGGACAAGTGTGTTAGTCAATAGTGCTTACAATAAAGTGTAAGTAAATATAGACTATAAATAGACAAAAGACCTGCTAAGATCTACTATTCATGTAGATATATTATCAGCTTTTAGTAGTCCAGAAGCCAGCGTTCTGGAATAGGCATGTCTTCTGCTTGACCGCCCACTGATACTCAAAATGTATATAGTACACAGGTAGAAACTCACTGGCACGGAAAATCATAGGATCTATCGCTATTGAACTAACTTAACCCTGCTCGAGACTAAGTTACTACATAGGCTTCAAGTTCATGTGTATTGTGCTGTCTATGAAGACGGATTGTGAATCAGTTCACTTGGATGCTTTGGAATGTGAGCTGGGTATTTAACGTAATGATATACCTATAGGTACATATGTCATGGCTAGATCATAGAAATTTCACTGCTTCATGATATGGAAAATTGGCCAGATAGTTTTAAAAGTAAATGAAAGAAAAGTAAAAATTTATTTGCATAGATTGTAAATGAATGAATGATGATGAATAATACTGTGGATTTTTGTTGTCGTTGTGGTGTTGATTGTAGGTTGTGATTGTGTTTGTTGATTGTTGTTGGATTGTAGGTTGCGGTTGTTGTAAAAGTTTGATGATATTGGTCATGGAGTCATCAGTTTTCATGTTCTAGTTCCGACGCATACTTAATCAGCATTACAGTGTTCCAACTTCTGGAACTGAGGCTTTATCTCTAGTAAAGATAATGTTTCGTAATCCATGACGCGAATTGCAAGTTGGTGGATTTCACGTATGTTTTTTGGGACACGCGACACTCTATTTTGGCGCAAGCGAAACCGCTGATAATAGTTAGTTTATCTATATATAAAGAGAGACACTGACTCACTGACATATCCACGTACCTAAAACCTGAACTGATTCCTATTAGAATTCCATTGTCCCAGTTCTCTGGGGCAATGGAATTTTGTCCTTTCAGATGTAGGCGAGCTCTAATAGAAGACCCACTAAAAATTTACTAAAATTCTCTCCCAGAAGAAGAGAAAAGGGGTTCAAAGTTAGTATAGAGAAACCTAGTTTCACGCGGACGAAGCCGCTGACAGAAACTATACTATACCTATATATGTAGATAATTTTTCCGGCATCCATTGCCCGAGGTGGCCTGGAAACTATAAAGGATGTAATTTTCAGTGACGGAAGTGACCTATGTCGGCAACGTCGCGTATTTCCTGTCAACATCAAGTTTAATTGGTTTTCCGACGAGTTGTACACTTTCTGATGTACCTACATACACACCTACCCGTTATACGTGTGTGGGTAGAAAGAGACTGCAATCACCGAACTTGGAAAGCAATTAATGGTAGCATTAAAAAATAAGGAAGTAGTGGTAGCTAGTAAAGGCCCAGCCAGGCGCATTACTTGTGTAATTAATTTTATCGTCATTGCTCTCAAAACGGTTAAGAAAAACATCATGAGGAAACCGGCATGTCTTAGAACGAAAATTTTGAAGACATGTGTCATCCACCAACTCGCACTGGGCCCGCGTGGTTTAATGCGGCCCATTCCTCCTTTGCACCTTACGATATTTTTCTTCACCGTAGAAGAAAGCAGTGACTCTTAAAACGGCGAATGAAAATATCGTAAGGTAAGGCTTCAAAACCAAAAGTTTCGAACACTAACCCGCGCTATGCCTGCGTGGTGGATTACGGCCTAGTCTCTCTCTTAAAATAAGGCCTGAGTCCCAGCATTGGGAACGTTATAAGCCTGATTATTATGCTTAACAGATTATGTAAAAGTAATCTTTTATCTTATTTTTATTAAAATAAACCAGATATGTGCTAGTCGGATTGACTCACTAAGAGTTCCACACAAACTCAACTTGGGAAACTGTTTTCATTGATTTTAGGTTTTCATAACCTAAAATCAATGAAAACAGTTTCCCAAGTTGAGTTACGATTTTTTTCCGATTTGAAAGGTTTCAGATTTTTTCCTTTGAGACCTTGCTTCATGCTGAATTTCAGGATTCTAGATCAGCGGGAAGAAGAGTGTCGAAATATGCGTTTTTTGCGACATAAACGGCCGTTTCTTCTTATTTAGTTAACTTAGAAATTTGATATTTTCACAATTTTAAGGGTCAGATTTGAGTTAAAATTTCAACTCGATACCTCCACGTGTTCCTAAAATAAATCGTTTTGACAGACAGACGGACAACAAAGTGATCCTAAATGGGTTCCGTTTTTATCTTTGAGGTACGGAACCCTGTAGTGGTGTAGAAATACTTACTGAAATACTATTTCACTGTTTTAAAGGTTAGCCATCGATATAAATTACCATATTCCTGGTAAGTGAACGTTTTCAAAAAAGAAAATACTATCTGAGTAGGTACTATAAAAGTATTGAACACCTGTGTCTAATATCGAAATATCTGCGTCAAATCAATATCGATGGCTTGGAGGCTTTATTTTATTATATTTCTTGAAAGAAAGGCTCAATCTTGTATCACGCAAAAATATTTCACGTAAAATTTTGATTCGATACTTGTAGCGCCATCTACGATATTGAATTTATACCTTCTAAAGTCAATTTGGTGTTATAACCTCGCGAAGCTTACGGCACAGGTCATCAAAACTTGTGCAAAAAAAACATCTTATTTATATCTTTGAAATAAATCAATAATTATGTAAAACACAATAATCTATATAATATAAAAAAGTCGTGTTAGTTACACTATTTATTAGGCTGAAAATAAGTAAGAAGGTAGCTGAGAACCAGAAAAAGGACATAGGATACTTTTATAACAACTTTTTAACTGTTTTTTTAAGTGCAACCTATACAACAAAATAAATAACCAATAAAGAATTTTATCCTAATTTAAAAAATAAAAAATCTGCTCATTTATTGCATATAAAGCGGAACAAAGTTCATCGGGTCAGCTAGTATGATGATCTTACTAATATTATAAATGCGAAAGTTACGATGTTTGGATGTTTGTTACTCAATAACGCCAAAACGGCTGGACGGATCTGAATGAAATTTGGCACAGGCATAGGATACACTCCGGAATAGGACATAGGCTACTTTTTATCCCGGAAACCCCAACCCCAATACCACGCAGGCGAAGCCGCGGGCAAAAGCTAGTAAAAGTCTAAATGGTTTTTTTGTACCTCTTGAATAGTTACGGATTACGCTCTAAGCCATCGATATTGCATCCGATACATTTTTAAACGATTTTCTTTTCCAAAGAAACTCAATCTAGCACGAAAGACATTTATATTCCATGACAATGTTCTGCAACATATCGATTTTGATTGTCAACTGCACTACAGCTTGCGGTCGTTTGTTACTCCACACCCGCTAGGGTGGGCGCCCCAGTTGCGTGCCAACCCGATCCACTCGCTCACCTGGAACAAGGGGCATGTGTCCTATGTCTGAGCAATTTATCGAGTTTACATTTTTATGTTGATATACTCGCAAAATATACAACATATTCCTCAAGGCAACCATTGATTTGCATGTTTTTAGTCTCCGTGTCACGTAGCGAACATTGATTTGATACATTTTTCGATCACTTCAGCTGGTCTATTTCTATGTAAATGTGGAGTGCGTGAAAGATAGGTACTAGAGAAACAACTAGATTTTCTAGGCGAAAAAAAATGTCATCGTATTTTCTTTGACAGTTTTATTAAACTACAGTTAATTAACTTTCTAACTGGGAGCAAACATAAAAAATAAACGGGTGTCCATAAAAAAACACAAACGATAAGACACCCGTTCCATAGCTTGAGCAATAAAATTAAACCTGGAGTCCGTATAACTGACTGACGGGTGTGGTCACACGTACGCAACACGCACTTTGACCATGACACTACACACCCTAACCCTTCAGTAGTCACGCAATAACCGTGTCAATAAATTCCCAGATAAGTACTTACTCTTTTTTGTATGTTTTTGGCTTGGATACTAAGTCATTTAAGCCGTCATTGTATGGAGTAGCTGCTTTGATTACTATTAAAATGCGAATGTATCATATTAAACTGTGATGTGTTGTGTAATAAATAAAATTAAGCCTATTTTCCCAAGACTAACCCTGTTATAATGATTTCATATATTACCTAGTTGTATAGACAATTAAAATACAAAACTATACCAATTTTACATCACAATACCCACTAAAAATCAATAAGCGAATAATTAAAACAACCACACACTTTCATTTATAAAAGTCCCGCCAACTGCCACAGACTATTAAAACTTCTGTTCAAAGCAAGTTATTGATGGCTCTGATTTGTTTAAAGTCAAATAGGAAGTGCAGTGGAGAAAATAGTGTGAATTTACCACTACTAGTCGATAAAACAAAATTTATTATGTCCGTTTACACGTTAGCGCCAAATACTCGGCGTGAAGCTTTCGAGAGGCTACCGTGAAAAATGGGCGCGCCGACGGCTATTTATAACCGCACTTTCGTCCAGTGGCCGATAAATGGTAGATTCACCTTGCTCTATTGGCTTTTTGGGTATTCGTATTATTACCTATGTTAGCACAAGTAATGTGTAAACGCGATTTTCTTAGACTTTATTTACTATAATAATCAGTGTATTGTTGTTTGTTTGTATTTTTTAGAACAGTACGAGTACCTTTCTTTTGTAAGCCGGTTCTGTTCATATTTTATTATAATTGCAAAGCTGGTTTATATGGAGAAGAACTCACTCACTCTTTTAAATCATATTTTCAGTTACAGAAATTTTGGCTACATATTTTTTGACGTTCCTAATATGCACAATGTAGATAAACAAAGGAAAAAAAAATAGACATTGAAAACTAGAAATACTAATATTATTAGGTACTGATATTCCTTACAACTAAGTCTGACTTCAGTAACAGTAGTCATATCACAAGGATTTAATTATAACTTCAAAACACTGCGTATCTCATAGTCATAATTAATTAATTTAGTTGGTATGAACGTGGATTCTGAAACATTGTTGTAACGTTAGTATTTGTGGAGTCGAGTTATTATTAGTGTTTCTACTACCTTTAAAGTTAAGTCAAAAAGGTTACTAGGGTGTGCTGATGCTAATGAATTTAGTTAGTTTAACCTTTCGAATCACAACGACAGTGGTGGCCGAGTGGTAACGGCCCCGACTTACGAGTCGTAGGTCGCGGGTTCAAACCCAGCCAGGCGCATTACTTTGTGTGATTTATTTCATCACCACTGCTCTCAAAACGGTGAAGGAAAACATCGTGAGGAAACCGGCATGTCCTAGAACCAAAAATTCGAAGACATGTGACATCCACCAACCCGCACTGGGCCCGCGTGGTGGATTATGGCCCATTCCCTCTCCTAGAGAGGAGGCCTGTGTCCCAGCAGTGGGAACATTAAAAGGCTGATGATGAACCTTTCGAATACCGTAACTAGAGACATAATATAAAGATAATACGTATGCGAACGCCGGCGTTAACTTAGGGCTCAAAAGTTTGTTTTTCAATGAATTGCATTGAATCAGTCTTATAATGTTCTCACCGCCGATACTCAGGCCTCCTCTATAGCAAAAGGAATGGGATGTAATCCACTCGGGCCCAGTGCGGGTTGGTGGATGTCACATGTCTTCGAATTTCGATGTCTTAAATTAAGTTTTTTTTTTTACTTTTACTGACTTCTGTTAGCACTGTAAATGTGAAATTTGAATACTATCCTAAGGAAACATACATATAAGTAAACTATGTGTGATCAAAATTTGTTCAGCCGGTTGAATGTGAGCAATTTGATTTTTTTTTTGTTTTGTTAGGATTTTTTTTTTTGTTAAGTTATATATTTTTATAATGATTTTAATTTGACTAAAAACAATTAAGCACGACTTTTGGCAATAGATGAATATTAAATAATACATTTATTTATTTAACACTACTATTTATTGTCCTGGCAAAGTTCGTACCGCCGTTTTTGGTTTTCGTTCCGTTTAAACTTTAGCTATTACGAATATTTCAAGATCAAAATTTGCCATATCGGTCCAGCCGTTGTCGAGTTTTTAGAGACTAACGAACATCTATTCATTTTTATTTATCAGATTACGAGCTTTTTCCCGCGGTTTCGCTCCCGGCAACAGAAAAATCTGATACCTAAATGAAGAACCGCTCGACCAATTTTTTGCAAACTTCACATAAACTATCTACTAAATAGTCCAAACAAAGTTCAAACATTTGGTTTGGATAGGTGTGCCAGTTCTTGAGTTATAAAATTACAATGAAAAGTGGCTTTGATTTTTACATACATTGATTTGTTAGTTTTATATTTATTATTTTTGTGTTACTGTTACATAAAACTTATTGTTAGTCTATAACATGTTGACTAAGGGATGTTCGTGACTGTAAAATAATAAAAAAAATGCTCTTTATTGCATGACGCATAAGTTATTACTGGCCTGCATGCACGGCCATTTTCTGTGCTGTGCTATTACCCTAATTATTTCTTGGTGTTAGAACGAAACGTGGGGAATTTAATGTTCCAGAATATGAGTTAAGATTACACATGATAAGTACGATATGGCTCTTTCTTTTTTTAGAAAAAATAGAAAAAAAGTCATACTTTTGTCTTGGTTTGGCTTTTTGTTTCCGTAACATATTAAAAAATAGCAAGGAAACGTCTCTTGGTCATTCTATGACTGGTTATAGTGTTTCTTTTTATGAAATTTATAAATCCCCCATTAGACAGACACAGATTTTTTTATGGTGGGCAAAAATCATCCAATGACGAATCGCGCTCTTGGGCGGAGCGGGAAACCGTGTCAAACTCTTACTGACTAAACATCCTACCCCGTTCCTTCTCTGTCCTTCGCACTGAGGCCAAGCCTTCCTTCCAGAAAGAGACCCTGGGCCTTAGTAGGCTTCGACCCTTTTGCAGAGAGGCACAGCTAAATCCTTCTTTTTATAACAATCATTCTAGGTATCAAAACCTAGGTACTTATCTTTAAATATTATCCGAAAAACATTTTAATTTCCTTCACATTTACTGGAGCCTTTAAGTACGACCTAAACTTTTCCGTTCCAAAAACAAACAAAAGTTAATTTCCTAATTAGGTTCTAAAATCAAACTTGGTTGGCACGTCCAAAGAGTTAATTTTAGTTCCTGACATTAGTACTATCCGCATCACGCGAGCTTACCCACGCCTGTCCGTTACGTGTCCGGATTATATCGTGACAACACTATTCCGGACAAAATGGCCGCCGCGGAAATACCAGATGTAATGAAGACTTCAACTGAATTACGTTACTAATCAGCCTATATTTAGGTAATTAACTAGGCATTGATGTTATTTTCTATTCCTTTGGGTAGTCTACTAATTAGAAGCAATGAATTACAGAAGCTGACATAGGCTTTTTGAAGGTCAAGTCTATAACGGTCAAAGCCTACTGGGGCCAAGGGTTCGCTTCTGAAAGGAAGGCTCGGCCCTGGTATATGAAAGGAAACATGGATACTGCCTGGGTTTTTTAGTAATTAGGACTTTAACACTATTTCCTGCTCCACACAAGGGCGGGAGTTGTGATTGAAAGATTTTTACGAACCCAAAAAAAGGTCAAGTCAATAAAAAGTGGACGACAAGGTTGCAATCCGACGTTCCGGCCCCAAGGCCACCTCGGCTGGTTGGAGCTTGTTGATTTGTGTGTTTGGTTTATGATGTGGCTAGATGGATGTAATCCACGCGCCAACACGAAATTCAATAACCATAGTTGGGAAAATGCACCTGCCAACCAAAAACAAAAGGATTGAAAGTAGCAAGGTCACCTTGATTGAAACGTTGGTTTACAACCATATAGTCAACCCAAAAATAGTATAAAAAACTAAAACTATGTGAGGAAGCCTTTAACCTTTCGAGTACTGTAATTAGAGACATAATAGAAAGACAATAAGTGTGCCAACGCCGGTTTCGTTCGGAGCTCAAGAGTTTAAACATTCAAGCCTTACATTTTTAACCAGTTTAGTTTGAAAAACTATTAAAGAGATGACAATAGATTTAAGTGATCATGAATACATAGTACACCTGGAAAGTTAAGTACTAACATAAACTGTGTACTTAACGAAAACTTTCATCAAAAATACCATAGTTTAAAGAATAATGCCTGAGTGAAGTTGTACAAAGTTTACTCGTTCCTCACAACTTTTCAACTAATTCAACCAGAAACCGTTTTGCGAGTAATCATAAATCGTGGCCAACGCAGCTTTGAGAGGAATTTCTTGGAGAAATGTTACCCTCTTTGGTGAAACGGTTCTATTTTATAGTTCGTAAAATATTATTCTTGCGGTAAGTAGATCCGTATAAAAACCAGTTTAGTTGAGCTGTAACAAAGTTTTGAGGATCGAATAAAAATCTTCGGCTAACTCGATTTTGCGAATGGTTGAGCTCCTTTTTTAAATGACTGCTTACAATTACAAAGTTTAATTGGAACTTCTATGGTCTTTCATGAATCTTCACAATATGTGCTATTGGACAAATAAAGATAGTTTATAAAAACTAAGTTTAATATAAAGATATATAATAAACTTAGTTTAAATCATTTATCCATCCATTCATAAGGTTGTCTGGTAAATATTACTGTCAGAGATAAGACCGCCGATTTTTTTAAGTTTTTGTAAAATTAAATTGTCATTATTTTGGCATGCAATAAAGGTTATCCTGAATGAAAAAAAAAATCATGAATGCGTATATCAACACGAGATTTAGAAAAAAAGTATTTCATTTTTTTTTTATCATCACAAATCAATAGCTTTTTATGTACCGAATTGACCCTCTATGGGATTAAAACGATCTAAATTTAACGGTGTATACAGTTTGACTTAATTGCGTGTTTGTATTTTTCTTTTTTTAATACTTGAATCTAAGTATAAACGTAATTATTTATACTAAACCTAGTCATGTACTTAAATATGTTTATTCAAAAACTTAAAACACTCAGGCGTTAGAATACTCGTGAGTGTACTCACAGCACATAAACTTAAACCAATATCACATAACAACAACATAACCGTACCAAACCCTCGTCTATATATCTCAGATACCCAAGATCAGTCACACCAGCATCCTAACTACCAATTCGATAACCGAGACGGTACAACCAAATCACGTAGCACCCTAATCTGATCACGAAATATCTGACCTAACTAATCTTCCTAAAACAAGCCTATTACAAGCCAATACATCTGACGTCACAGGTCAAACTATGTTAGTCTTCTAATATCTTAGGCTATCGCCTATCGCAGTGGTTCCCAAACTGTGACCCCCGAACCACTGGTGGTTCACAAAAGTTTTGTTTTCTTTTATTTGTTTTTAGAGGCTTTAGTCGTAATTTGACTATGACAGCTTCATTATAACTTAGACTGGTGTCTTACACTAGATACTAAACTAAGGCTCTTATGGATATATTGCATACAAAATTTACAAATTATGGTCCGCAAAAGGTGAAAATCTTAAAATGTGTTTAACTGAAAAGTGACATTGACGCAATTTGATTACAAGAGTTATCAGAAATATTGTGTTTTCAATAATATTGCTCAAAACTTTTGATTTAAAAAAATACATAGATTTGCTACAATATTACATCTGATTTAGATTTACTCTTTATTATAGGTACACCATAAATACAATTACAATAGGAGCTTAAAATTAATAAAGTATTACTATGGGCGGTCTTATCGTTACCAGTTCTGAAATTAGGATCTAAGTTTCTATTTAGACAAATATAGTTATGTATTTAAATCTTCTGAAATTCTGGTCACTGCTAACGGCAAAGAATTAAATGTGGTCCCAGGTCAAGACAAGATTGAGAACCACTGACCTATCGAATGAATAAGGCCACTTCGAAAGCTATTATGTAAACTGCGATCCTTCGGAGTACATTATTTACGAGGAGCTCGCTTTGAGCATCGCTCGTAACTCTCAATAAAGATACGTTGAATATTAGTCGGACAATTTGTTGAACCCGTCGTATGTCGCCTTTATTCTTTGAGGAAATTAAATTTTAGTCGTAGTAGTATGAGTATGTAGACAGTTCTCCTCTGTTTTTGTAATGAGAAGCATTTTTATTTAATTGATAAGGAATGTATATATGCGAATATCTATTTCATATAAAAACTAAGTTCAACTAAACTGAACTTCAAGTAATCTAGTTTAAAGAACCATATCGTAAACATTTGCGTTTGGAAATTAGCTAAAATAAATAAAAAGAATAAGTTAAACTGAGTTTAGCGTAAAGTAGATTGAATTTATAGCGGTGAAACGTAAAATGAAGCTATAATCTCGATTACACGCTCAAACTGTGTTTTTTTTAGTAATCTTTTAAATAATCTCTTAGTGTCTTATCTCGAAAGACAGAAAAAAAATTTCGTAAATACATATAAGTACTCGAAGAAATCAAACTATGCGTCGCAGTAAAAACTTATATTTCTTTTATATTCAGAATAATTTTGTCCTCCCAAAAAATCAACGGATGGCCTAGTGACAGTCGCGGAAATCCAATTCCAATTTTCATTTAAATACGATCAACCGTTTAAGCGTGAACAAACATATATGCACACACCATGTACTGTGTGAGTGCATATGCACTGTCGCCTTTGTAATAGTAGTTTAGTTATAAACATACATTTTTGAAATTAATGTTCTACCAAATGATGGCTTTTTTTTATGGTGGTCAAAAAACATTCTATGACGAATCCCGCTCATGGGCGGAAATAGTGTCAGACTCTTACTGACTATACACCCCACACCATTCCTTCTTTACCCTTCACACTGGGCCCAAGCCTAACTTCCAGAAAGAAACCCTGAGCCCTAATAGGCTTTTGCAAAGTCCCTACGAACCAAATAATGGTGAAAACTGCATTACAATTTCTGAGGACACGAATAAGCAACTTTGGTTTGTTAAAAAAACAAATTTTATGGAAACGTTCCAAATAGCATTCTTTGTTTCGAAATAAGTAGGAAGTTTTTTTTTAATTCTAAATAGGCTCGCGTTTGACCACAATCTCACATGATGTTAAGCGATGAAATGGTCGAAGATGGAGCACGCTTACTTAGAAGTAACGTATTCACACTAGACGTGAATATCCTTAGGTTGTAGCTATAAGGAAGTATAGAAAAAATAACTGAAACTACAAAGTAAATAAATAAAGAAAACAAATGTTCCGATCGAGCTTTCACCGAGATAATCTCGATTTACGATACTGTAATCTGGGTAGCTTTCCAGCGAAATGGGTTGCGAAAACAATAAGAGGTATTTATTGGAGCTGTTTTGTTTATAAGGAACTGAGCTGGTCAATTTCTATTCAGAACTTGAGTAATATCGTGGTAATAAGTGCGACTGCATTGCAAATCATCAGAATACTTCTCGCGCTCTGGGTGCAGTAATAAATTATATTTATTTTTGGAAATAGGTTCCCTATAACACTTTTACACGTCAATGTTTTTTTGTCAGTTTAAACGAGTCCGGTGTTTCCTAGCTGACAACCCTGAGAATAAATACCGAAACAAACTCAGGAGTCTCTTTTAAAGTTCATACTATAATGATAAAAATCTATAATGGTCAAATCATATGAGAACAATGCAGATTAGTGTCTGAGCCCAGTGTGAAGGGCAGAGAAGGAAGGGGGTGGCTTGTTTAGTCAGTAAGAGTCTGACACTGTTTCCCGCTCCGCCCAAGAGCGAGCATCGTCATTGGATGATTTTTGCCCACCATAAAAAAAAAACCTGGAAATTCAAGTTTGTGATGTTACACTCCCGTACCTCAAAAAGCTTGGAAAGCCGTTGGTCCAGCTCCTGATCTCTCTGAATATGTCGGATTCTCGTCATATTGTACTATGCGGATAAAGGAACATACAGTGCACCTCTGTTTGCAAACACGCTTGTACACTATATCATCTCTTGTGTTTACTAAGTAAACCTCCATGCAGGTTGGCTACCGTGACCAAAATTCAGTCGGGAGGATTACAGGGAACAGGTTTACTAAGTAACGGTACTTACTAGAGAGGTACTTTCGTGTTGGCACAAGATAAAGGTATTAGAAAAGATGAGGTAGTCAGCTAAAGATGATAACGAGGCTGACTAGCCTTAAGCAGTCGCTTAAGGCAGAGTTCCGCAATTTTTTTGTGTTTAAACTTCACCTAGGAAATAGAAAAAAATATATTTATTTATTTAACCATCATGTACAGTAGTGGTACATAGGCGGATATAATGCTACAAGGCATTCTCTACCAGTCAACAAGATTGGATCCAAAGGGGTTAAAACATATTTTCACAATTTAAACGTGGCTGTAGAGGCACCATAGCGCCTTCTCTTTCCGCCTAAGCCAGGTCTTTCACTGATATGGCCAATTCAGGTAGTACCCGCTTACGCTGCGCTGCGGAACACTGCCTTAAGGCATGTTGTACCGAATCACACTTTTTTTTTTTCAGGTAAGACACTATCAAATGACTTCTGCTGTTTTACTCCTTCCTAAAGTAGTAGAAGTATCCAATTTTTAACAAAGATTAAAGAATACTGATTCTACTGCTATATCTTAAAATCCGAAAGATATTTTTAGATAACATCAAAGCAAATTCATAACAAAAAGTCTAAAAATACCCTCAAAAATATTTCACAAGCTTCTTCAAATTCAAATAATGCTAATCAGACAGTGACACACAACTCTCGGTGGACTGAAAACTGAAGGGAAAGGGAATACCAACCTAACGAGCGAGTGTCCTCGAACATAAGCTTACAAGAATATTTTTCTTTGAAATTTGAAATACGGGATTAACGTCCGTCCTTCGTTAAAGCAAAAGAGCTATTTAATATCATCTTAGTTTCAGGAAAATGAAGGTTTCTAATTTTATTAAAACATGGACTGATTAGATTATGAAGAATAAATTAATTCCTGTGAAGTCTTTGTTCATTTATGTAAAGTTTACGCTACTGTATAGTGGTATATACTGACTTAATGCAACAAAGCATTCTCTAGCAGTCAACCTTTGGATTACACTATGATACCTGTGCATATTTTTTTAAGGAACGACTAATTGAAAGCTGTTATTAGCTTCTGACATTTTATAAGTGTACTATCACTTATATACTTGCTTATATTGATTTTCAAAATAATTAGTGGGATTCACGACGGCAAACCAGGGCCAATGGCCGAGTCTGGCAAAAAAACATTGTCACTACAACAGCACTATAAAAGCAAACAATTGGAATAATATAAAAATCTTCAAAATTGTGTCACACATTGAGACCATTGTCCACCATTAATGTAATTCTATATTATTTCACGGGAGCAAACTCCGTATAATCCTCTCCATAGTTTTTGAAAGAAACTTTCGGTATTTTTGTATAAAAATGAGCACTATTTCTCGTGCAGAAAAGCACCTCTAAAGCTTCCTTTGTTTCAGGTATTTCGGACTAAAATATGCCAAAACGGAGAACCATATTCTACATGAGCGTACCGCCATTTTTGTAAATTCGTATTCTGTTTTCTGCATTGTGAAATATCCGTTGGACTCTGAAAATGGTGTATTATAATATACCTGCGCTTTTATTTTTAGTAAAAAAAAAACTCGTTAAAGCGATGCAATGGTACGTTAAGAGAAAATCGCATTTCTATGTTAGGCGCATTTTTGTAAGATGAAAATTAGAATACTGCTTTAAATGAAATATGTTTATTACTTGACTACTCTATTCACTATGAATATCTGGCCATACTGGGGCCATAACCTAATAAAGAAAAATATATGAGAAGTGCTTGATATACTATTATTTTTAACTAGCGACCCGACCCGGCTTTATACATAATATTATACATGTATTCTACATAATAAACCTTCCTCTTGAATCACTCTATCAAAGAAAAAAGCGCATCAAAATCCATTGCGTAATTTTTAACATGTAAGTATACATAGAGACAGACAGCGGACACCGATTTTGTTTTATTCTATGAATTCATATTGATTACCACAGATAACATAACATGTAATTTAAATGTACACTTATATTATAACACGTAGAATATTGAAAAAAATGAGTAAACTTAATGACGACGATTCAATACCATTATCATTTGGAACTTAACTATTTCAAAATATTCGTATCGATTTTTGAGAAACATGGTCAGTAGGCCCAAAGAAATTTTTACTTTAATAAACAAACTCAAATGATGATGAAACAAACACAAAGTGTAGAATCATGTCACTTAAAACACGCAACTTAAAGAACCGTTCAGCAGAACAAGCTCTATGGTAGATCCAGGCCGAACAAAAGTTTTATCGCGAGCGTATTCTCCGAGGAGGCTGGTGCGAACTCCGACCTCCTCCAACTTCTACTGAATTTGTTGAGCCACACATTGTTGCCAACTGTTTGTCTTCAAACCAAACTGTTTTTGTTTTGTTAGTCTTGCGCCCACTTGCCCTAATATATCTCTGTGGTTGTGGAAACTGGAACTGGGTTGCTTTATTTTATTCTACAGCTTGTGTTTGGTGAAAGAAAAGTAATTTGCTGAGTTATGTTCGAGTCTTGCTGAGAGACAATTTGCTGAAGTTTTAGTAACACTATAAACACACTTTCTTACAGTAGTGTCAAAACCTTATGCAATACATACCTTTGAAAGACCAGAAAAAACCTAAGCCACGGAACTAAAGTAAAGAAAGAATGGGGGGTGAGTCGTTTAGTCAGTAAAAATCTGACACTATTTCCCTACTGGATTTTACATTAGATGATTTTTCCCACCATAAATCTTCTAAAGATAAAGATAGAAAACGACGGTTTCTTCTGGCTTTAAAATCTACTAGCTACAGCCAGTGGTTTTGCTTGCGTGCTACTAGGAAAATTATTCCAAGAGAATATTCTCTTGGGATAATTTCCGGGATCATGTTATCCCGAGATAAAAGTGTGCTATGCCAGGACATACGTGGTTACCAACACATACTCACAAGCTTTCGCCATTTTAAAATACAACGTGTGATTTAAATATAACTGCTGCTCGCGACGAAAAGTTAAACGGACTTTTTTTTATTGATTATAGGTTCGCACTTAACCGCTATCTCACCTGATGGAAAGCGACATTGCGGTCGACGATGGAGCGCGCTTACCTAGAAGTAACCTATTCACTCTTGACCTAAAGATTCCCGGATTGTAGCCATCAGGAAACACAAACTTCAGCAAGGAATTCCACTCCTTGGCTCCGATTTAACAAAAAAATAAATGAGTTACTACTTTTAAGCTTCCGAAGTAAATAAGAAAGTTATCAAAATCTCAATTTTGCAAGGTTGGTAAGCCACATCCTAAATCAAAGTGGCCAAACTTAATAAACCAACTCCTTTTGCCAACAACTCATAACTAACGCTAACTCAGAAACTTCGAAATCCCTGACCTAGACCTAAAACTTGTAGGTCATATTTCATATTTCACGATCTTTCAAGTCTGACGATAAAACGAGCCTACCTTCCAAACATATGGGGTCGGTTGGTGGAGGACTGGGCTCTGGAAACAGGCCTGGTCGTCCTAAACCGGGGTTCTGTCCCCACGTGTGTGCGGGTGCAGGGTGAGTCCGTGGTGGACATTTCGTTCGCCAGCCCCACTCTGACACCGCGTGTAGTTGACTGGCGCGTCATGGAGGGGGTGGAGACATACTCGGACCACCGGTATATCCGGTTTGACGTCTCCGCCCAGACCTCGACCGCGCCGGTCCGACAGACCCCATGTGGTCCGCGTTGGGCGCTGAGGCAGCTGGAGAAGGAGCTCTTCCTGGAAGCCGCGGCGGTGCAGGCCTGGGTGCAAGCACCGGTCAGGCCTGCCGACATCGACGTCGAGGCGGAGTGGTTCCGGGAGGCCTTGTCGCAAATTTGCGACGCGGCAATGCCCCGTCTCCGCCCAGGACGCGCCCGACGCCGGGTGTACTGGTGGTCGCCAGAGCTTGCGACGCTGCGCGCCGCATGCAATGCTGCGCGACACCGGTATACCAGACACCGCAGGCGCCGCTTCCGCCCGCCGGGTGCGGAGGCCGTAGAGGCGGAGCTGTACGAGGGATACAGGGTGGCAAGGCGCACCCTCCGATCAGAGATAAAGCGGGCCAAAGACGAGGCCTGCAAAGCGTGGCTGGGGACGCTCAACGCTGATCCGTGGGGACGCCCATACAAGTTGGTGCGGGAGAAACTCCGCCCATGGGCTCCCCCGTTGACGCAGAGTCTCCGGCCACAGATCGTGGAGGGTGTGGTGAGCGCTCTGTTCCCTGCGCGGGGGGACCACTCCCCCCCGCCCATGGCTCCGCCACCAGCGGTGTCTGACGCGGACCACGTCAGCGACGACGGTACCAATGCTCCGGAAGTGACCGAGGTAGAGATGAGAGTGGCGGTACGCAGGATGGGTGCGAAGAATACCGCCCCAGGACCCGACGGCTTGCCAGGAAAGGCATGGGTCCTGGCCATGGAGGCTCTCGGGTCTCGATTGGGGGGGCTCTTTAGCGCATGCTTGGAGAGGGGCCAGTTCCCACTTCCCTGGAAGACGGGAAAACTGGTCCTCGTCGCGAAGCCGGGGCGCCCTGCGGACTCTCCGTCCGCGTATCGGCCCATTGTGCTGCTTGACGAGGTGGGCAAGCTCTTTGAAAGAGTCATTGCAGACCGCCTCGTCAAGCACCTAACACTGAAGGGGCCCGATCTCGCGGACGACCAGTTCGGGTTTCGCAGGAGGCGCTCCACGGTGGACGCCATCATGCGCGTGCGAGCCCTCACGACGGGGGATGCGGTGTCCCGGGGCAGGTGTGTCTTGGCGGTGTCGTTGGACATTGCCAACGCCTTTAATTCCCTGCCCTGGAGTTGCATTAGGACGGCACTCCGGTATCACCGGGTGCCCGACTACCTCTGTCGTACGATCGAGGCCTACCTGTCCGACAGGTACATAGTCTACCCCGGTCACCAAGGAGATTGGAAACGGCGAGAGATGTCGTGCGGTGTCCCACAGGGATCGGTGCTAGGACCGCCCTTGTGGAACATCGGGTACGACTACGTGCTGCGCGCCGACCTCCCCGTAGGGGTCAGCGTGGTCTGCTACGCAGACGACACGCTGGTCCTAGCGCAGGGAAGGTCGTACCAGGCGGCGGTCGAACTAGCGACACGCGGGGTTGCGACAGTCGTTGAGAGGATCCAGCAGTTGGGACTCAAGGTGGCACTGCACAAGTCCGAGGCCATGTGCTTTCACGGCCCTCGGAACGCGCCACCAACGGGTTCCCAACTAACGGTAGAAGGAGTTCACATCGGCGTCGGGTCGACGATGAAGTACCTAGGACTTGTCCTCGACAGCCGATGGAATTTCGAGGAGCACTTCCGACGTCTGGCCCCCAAACTCAATCGGACGGGGGCTGCTCTCAAGCGGCTCCTGCCGAACCTTGGGGGTCCAGACGCCTTCTGCCGGAGGCTCTACGCCGGCATCGTCCGGTCCATGGCCCTTTATGGGGCACCAGTGTGGGCGCCGACGCTACGTAAACGCCCGGCGGCCCAGCTGAACGCCTGCCAGAGGGTCATGGCCATCCGGATGGTGCGGGGATACCGCACGGTGTCCCGCGAGGCGGCGAGCCTCCTTGCTGGCCTACCACCATGGGATTTGGAGGCAACAGTCCTTGCACACATGCACGACCAGCGCGTGGAGATGCAACGCCGGGGCGAAGATCCGCTGCCCGAACATGTCGAGGCGTGGCGGAAGGAGCTCCGGCGAGATCTCATGGTGAAGTGGAAACAGCGACTGTCGCAACCCAGCGCTGGGCACACCGTAATCTCAGCGGTAGTGCCCCTCTTTGAGGCGTGGCTGGATAGACCTCACGGCGTCCTCACTTTCCGCATGACGCAGGTTCTCACCGGACATGGGAAGTTCGGGAGATTCCTGCACCGGATTCGTGCGGAAGAGACGTCCGGGTGTCGCCACTGTGAGGCGAGCCCGGAGGACACGGTGGAGCACACGGTGGAGGTGTGCCCTGCTTGGGAAGAGCATCGCCGTGTCCTCGTGGGGGTGATCGGCGGCGGCGACCTCTCGCGCCGGGCCCTGGTCCAGGCCATGGTCCGCAGCGAAGAGGAATGGCAGGCGGTCGCCTCCTTCTGCGAAGCAGTAATGCTCGTAAAGGAGGAGGCCGACCGCATAAGGCAAAGGCAACGGCGTACTCGCCGTAGCCGTCGCCGCCGCGATCCTGCCGATATCCGGCCACCGTAGACACTGGCTCGCGGACGGTGAGCAATGGGTAGCTCGCCGTCCGATCGTCTGGTAAGACCGAGTCCAAGTCGTCAACGGCGCGCACCGTTCCCGCGCGCCTCAAGGAGTTGTCAGCAAACTGCAGGGGCCCTTCAGGGTCGAAGCCTCCTGGAGCCTAGAGGGTAAGTGAAAACTGTAACCTCGACTCCAGAAATAAGGCAAGGAAGGTACGGGGTAGGTTTTTTAGTCAGTAAGAGTCTGACACTGGTCTCCCGCTCCGCCCAAGAGCGGGTTTCGTCATTGGATGATTTTCACCTACCATAAAAAAAAAAAAAAAAAAAAAAAAAAAAAAAAAAACCTTCCAAACATATAACAAGTTTTCAATGAAAATATTTTTTTTCATAACAAGCTTTTATAGCGGTGGTCTATACTTATATAAATAAAACTCGTCAAGACGATTCACACGAGCCCAAACTCGACGTGGTTGTGCCGTTTAATTACAGAGTTCCTATGGCTACCTCGCGATTCCATCATCAGATCGGCTCCATGTCATCATAATATTGCATTGTCATCCGAACTAAACGTGTATACCAAATTTCAGCTCAATCGGAAACCGGGAAGTGGATCAAATTTAAGTTGCAAGATTTGATTACAGAACGACAGACAACGGGACAGGTGAAACTAAATAAAAGCTTGTAAAAAGTATTCTGAAGTCTTTAGTTCAGTCTAAATACCTATAATATCATTTGCAGTGCGCAAAATGTAAGCAGAATGGTACTAAAGAGATTTTGAGTGTCTAGGGAGGCATGAAGGTTTTAGATTCAACAAAAAGTTTAGCTTATCTGTTTAGAAAAACCTCCGAGGAGTTCTGAATGTTATGTAAAGAGGAATTATTGATGAGACGATGAAACAATATTTGAATTTGAACAAATATTTCTTATGAAATGTGAATCATCTAATATTTTTTCTATACTCGAAAAACCAGGTATACAATTTACTGTTTTCCTTACTAGTGCAGAAAAGTGCGCGAGTTCACCCCACCACAATTTATTACACTTATCGTATCGACTGGGCGTCGCGCAGCCACCACAAGTCCACAGGCCCCATTATTTATTTCTTTATAAATGTATTGAAATACGTCGTTTGATACAGCGGTAACTAAACAACATCAACTTAAAAACACTGTTGTCTATATATAGTAACTATTACAAATGGTTATGTTATAAAATAACAAATTAAAAAAGATTACCCTCCAACAAAAGGCCTAAGTGAGACACTTAATCGCTACCAAAAAAATGAACTTTCGCTGTCCATAAATAAATAAACTCATTTCTTTTAACGAGACTAAAACCTCAATGAAAAAGGCTTGCTCATTTCTTTAAAACAATGTTCATCAGAAAACTGGTGTAATTTTTCCAAACAATCTGAACCGATCGTCGGCAGACTAGAAAATTCTCTGTCATTGCAAAACAATAGGTGGCTTCAGACAATGGCAGGGTTTCTATAAAATATCCCCTTTTCTTCTTTTTATCGGGACATCGTTAATTAAGATAAGATCTTTTCGTGAGATACTCTTTGGTAACTTAGCTGGTTTTGATCGGGGATAAGAACTAAAATGAACTTTTGTGAATAGGTAGGTCGTGTCATGATTTTTTGTCCAGGAAAAGTTTTAGCGATTAGGAATATTATCGGGAAATTTCTTTTAGAGGTTGATGGTTACAATTAATATCTATCTTTATGTCACAGGAACATTGTGAACTATCGCGAAAAAATTTAAACTGCTTTTTTTTAAATGAGACTCAGTTATATTGAAAATTATTGATTTCGAATGTGATTTATTGTATACAAAACTATTTTTTTTTATAAAAATAACCAAGAAGTTATAAAATATACTAAAAGCAAAATTATGTAATAAAATTATAATAATTAATTTAAAGGAAATCTTTTGGAGTAGGAAAATAATATTACATAATTCAATTGCTGTTCAGTGCTTTCACCAAAAATCAAAAACAGTTTTACTAATTTAATAACTTGTTCTGTTCATTTTATATAAAAAAAAATAAGGCTAAACCTGTTTCAAATTTAAGATGTGGAAATTTTGAATGGTAATCTACTTATTTTTCGGGGATAAAGCCGCGAGCGCCAGCTAATCATCATATTATTGCTTTTCTAAGATTAAACTCTTAACGAAGACTTAATCAATGAGATTATATTCCATTTTTTTTTTTAAAAAAACAAACACTTGAAGACAACATTTATTTAGCTCAACGAGTACAAAAATAAAACAAGGCATCGTTTTTCGTGTCTTGGCTACCGGCGCCAATTAGCAAAACCAATTAAAAATATACGGAACGAAAGATGCGTAGCTATGGCAACCGTAGTTTCTGCTCCAGGAGTTCTCGATCGATTTTTACTATGAACCTTGATGCGTTAGTTATGCAAAGAAAGAAAAGTTTAGTAAAGTCGTGTCTATAAAAAAAAATTCAATCAATTTTTGAAAATGGAAGTCTCAAGTACCTTTGATGATCATTTGTTTGCTTACTCGAAACGTATAATCTAAAGTACGTTTCTTTTTACATAAAAGTATAGTCCTTTTTTGGTCTCTAGAGCTAGATTATATTTGCTTTTAAACTATTAAGCCACAAGCAAGCGTCGGCGCTCGAAAACCTATTGTTCTTTAATTGTGTCTGTAATCAAGGTAGACAAAAAGTTAAAATATGTATATATGTTTATAGCCGCACTCACCTACAATTAATGCAAGGAGTTATTAATCTCCCTCTATAGAAGTTAATGTATTCAACATTTATTGGCTAGCTTTCAACATATTGCAGTCGACAAGAAACAAAAGGTTAAATTAGTCAAGATTAAAATCGTTTGATGATCTCCGAACCTGTATATTTTGTGAAAATATACCAGAGCCAGAATTCCCTGGAGAAAACAGTTTCTAAAACTTGAACGAATAAAAACAATGAAATTGTATGAAACAAGAACACAGGACAGAGTGTAATTGATGACTCAGTTTGTTATTTTATTTTTATTTAATAAACTCTTCAGAAAAATAATAAACTTTGCCACATAATTGGCTGTATGTGTAGTAGGTTCACAAAACACGATACAATGGTAAAGTAAATTAAATACATTTTTATACTTTTTTTTCATAAATATAATGAAAACAACTAGCATCTTACCAAAGTTTTTGATCTAGTTGTTTGTTGTCCCTTTTTATATAATGTTTATCAATCATGAACTAAAGAAGTTTATTTAAAAAAACATATAAATTATGGATGTTACGAAGGTGGTTTTATCGGAACCGAAGCTGAAACCGGAGATTTAAATTTTGGTTTTAACGGAACCGAAGGTGACCCATTGAGTCATCATCATCATCATCAACCTAGCGTAAGTCCCGGTTGTTACCTTGGCTTTCACCTCGGTGCCCGGGGTCCGCTTTCCTGCCTAGACGTCTCCACTTCGCTCGGTCTTTTGCGTCCTCTGCCTTAAGCCCATTAGCACGCATATCGTCCCTTACGACGTCGATCCAACGCCTCTTGGGCCTACCTCGTTTTCCGGGTCCCGGTGGAGGCGGCATGGCGAGGCATCTGTTACCCACATAGTCTGCCACTTTTCGTAAAACGTGGCCATACCAGCGTAAGCGACCCTCCTGCAGTTTATCCGCTATGTCACGGACCTGAAGGCTGCCCCGGATGCAAGAGTTTTTAATGCGGTCTTTCCGCGAAACTCCAGACATCCAGCGCAGCATATTCATTTCCGTGACACGCAGGCTTTGCTTATGCCGCTCAAGTACAGGCCACGCTTCACTGCCATACAAAAGGTGACCCATTGAGTATTAGGGACAAATGAGAACCTAAGTTAAGGTCGGGTCAGATATATACAAATGCACTAATTTGTGACTGTGACATACAAATAAAAAACAGCTGAGCCGATGTAACCTCCGCAATAATCTCCGCTTGAAATCAATCGGAACCGAAGCCAAAACCGAAAGTGTGAAATTAACAGAGAGGTTCGTTATATCGGAATCGAAGCCTTAACTTTTCTAATATGAATAATTAACAACTCAAACAATAAAGTATCAAAACTAGAGCTTCATTAGACTAACGCACACGTGTAACACGCCTTTGTACGTAGAACGACGACACGTGGTGTGAATCAAATGTAGCTCTACATGTCTAAACTAGCTTTCGCCCTCGTGGTATTGGGGTTGGGGTTTCCGGGATAAAAGTAGCCTATGTCCTATTCCGGAGTGTAACCTATGCCTGTGAAAAATTTGAAAAAACAAACATCCAAACATCGTAACTTTCACATTTATAATATTAGTAAGAAGGAAGATTAGTAAGATGTTCTACGTGCAACCACTTTATATAAAAACAACTAGCTTTCTGCCAGCGGCTTCGCCCGCATGAAAGTAGGGTTCTTCATACAAACTTCAGACCCCCATTACATCCCTTTAGGAGCTGAATTTTGAAAAACCCTTTCTTTGTGTTCGCCTATGTCGTAAAAGGAAGCCTTGTCCAAAATTTCACGCTGCTAGGCCCAGTAGTTTTGGCTGTGCGTTGATATGTCAGTCAGTCAGTTTCTCCTTGTATATATAATATAATATTGGACAACCATCACACAACGCCGTCTAGTCTCAAGCTAAGCAGAGCTGGTGTTATGAGTACTAGACAACTGATAAACATACTTATATATTTCTAAATAAATACATATATAGACAGATTACTGGTATATAATACAAAGCTATCATGATACATATTAATTATTCTCCAACCTCTACCAACAAAGCTCCAGTACAAACAAGCAAAGTTTGAGCACTGTGATACCACAACAAGGTCCGAATTAGACGCAATATAACACCGACTGAGGTCCCTCTACCCTCTGCACACCACTACAAGGTCTCCGTACTCCTTAGAGACCTGACCCTCAACCCTTTGTGGCACTTTGTTGAGGCTTGGAAAATATATAAACTCTTTAAAATTAGAGAGTGCTATGGACAATAAAGAAAAAGGTGTATCTAGTATTTTCCGGCACGTAAGTTGAACCCTTAATGCACAGTAAGAGACTTTTGGGTCTCATAGTGCCATGGAAATAAAGAAAAAGGTGTATCTTAACCTTTCTTGCACGTAAATTGAACCTTCAATGCACAATAACAGACTTTCGGGTCTCAATCTAATTGAGGCACATCGAGGGTTTGCACGTAACCCAGTCGTAGCCATTTTAATTCAACTTTTGTGTACGCGTACAATAACTTAAACTTGTACGGCACGATTTTAAGCTACAGGGTGTCGAGATCCTCAGGGCAATTTCTGGCCAATGTAAGCACGAGCTTGCAAAGGACCAGCAATAGATGTCGGTAGCTCGCCATCCGGCCGTCTGGTAAGAAACACGCTCCTGTCCACGGCGCGTAATGTTCCACACGCGCCTAAAAGAGATGTCAGTAACATAGACGGAACCCACTAAAGTCTATTCTTGCTAGGGCTACATTGTTCGAAAAAGTTACGGTGACTAAAAGAGCAATTAAGGTATATAAATGTAAGATTTAGTCAGTAAATTTCTGACAATCGCTCTCGCTCCAACCAGAGTTCTTCGATAACCAACTTCGACCTTTAAAAAAATTGGTTGGATATTACCATCATCTCTTTAAATGTAAAAATTAAAATACAATATTAAAAAATTCTTTCATAGAAAAGAATTTTTAATCTTAGAAAGATATCAAATGACTTATTCGGCTCTAGCTCTTTTTTTACTAAAAAACTAACACCCACTTGCCCTTTCATTGGTTTTTTGTTTCCACGGTAACTCTTTCAAACGTTCCCTCAGATGCTACACTCCCTGGAGACCGGTACAACCCTCCGTAGAGACTTGAACCTCCCTTCATTTTTGACACCTTATTGAGATTACCAGTGAAAAGGAAAAAAAACAGCAACAGTTTTCTTTTTTTTGGCATTCGTCGCAACAATATCTTTTATTTTGCTGCAAAGAAACTTCTCGGTATAAATAAGTTATTATAGTTACGTAAAAAAAAATCTGGAGGTACAATATTATTGCCTAATAGTTAATGATATAAGTCATTTGTAAAACTCAAAGCTTTTTTGCATTATGTAATTAAACATATTTAGTTTAAGTACACTGTAACAGGCCGAACGGATGTAATACAAAATAATGTTTTTTACAACACCTACTAAGTTATATAAAAAATATGTTACGAACTTATGGGTAGCTTTTTTATGGTAGGAAAAATCATCGAATGATAAATCCAGCCCTTGGACGGAACGAGAGACAGTGTCAGACTTCTACTGACTAAACGACCCACCGTTCCTTCCTGCCTTAGTTCCAGAGCCCCGGTGTTCCGCTTTCGCATCAACCCTTGGCCCCAGAACGTATGGGTATATAATATAGCTGGTATCGAAATTGATTTTAGTCCATTCATAAAATATATCTGAGTAATAACCCTTTAGCAAACCCATTCCTTAAAAAGCTAGTTCCAAATTAGAATAGATGGCAATATAATACTGACGTAGGAGGCCACGCCCAGCTACTAGCCTCCACGGAGGCCTGACCCTCACCCCTTTTTACCCAATTATAAATAGGCACCTTATTTAGGTAAGCAACAAACCTACAATCCGTTCGGCCAAATGCTTAATTTACGGCTTTGGTATTAGGTCGATTTTATCGGTGAAAGGAAAATAACTTACCTACAATGTTATTTCACGTAGCAAAAGTGTTGTATTCATTCGCTCAGGTAATAAACAAAACTACCTGCTACCTAAACTCTTAATGAAAATCTAATCTTAATCTAGATATTCACTAAACTACTTATACCAAAACTTAAACCATAATATAAAGGCGTTTGCCTTTAATATTAATCATATATAACAGACTAGCTTTTTGCCAGCGGCTTTGCCCGCATGAAAATAGGCTTTCACACAAACTTTGGACACGCCTTTCACCCCTTTAGGGGGGAAATTTTGGAAAATCCTTTCTTAGTGTTCGCCTTCGTCATAAAATGAAACCCTGTGCCAAATTTCACTCTCCCAGTCCCTGTAGTTTCGGCTGTGCGTTGAAATGTTAGTCAGTCAGTTTCTCCTTTTATATATATAGATAAACATCCATATATATATTCCATTATCTTAATGTATTATATGAAAGTCACTGATTAACCGAAATCTCAGAAACTATATCACCTACAAACTTGAAGAACAACGGCGAGGAAATAGTTGATGAAATTATTAAGTGTCTACATTACAAGTCATCATGATACATATCAACGAAATAATTTAATAAGTTTTATGAAATCAAGTTACTATGTTCATTTAACTGGTCAAAATGTACTGAAACTGCTGATTTTTTTTTCGCGATTTCGTCTTTACACCTATAGTAACCACCGAAGATATTCCGGACGTCAGCCTGTACGAGATTAGGATGGCTCTGAAGCAGCTCAAAAACAACAAGGCGTCGGGTGAGGACGGAATTACGGCTGAACTTCTGAAGGCGGGTGGAAAACCGGTCCTTAAGGCCCTTCAGAAGTTATTCGATTCCGTCATACTCGAGGGAGAAACGCCACGGGCATGGAGTTGAGGTGTGGTGGTACTCTTCTTTAAGAAGGGTGATAATGCCCTGCTTAAGAACTACAGGCCCATCTCACTTCTGAGCCATGTCTACAAGCTGCTTTCCAGAGTCATCACGAACCGTCTCGCGCGCAGGTTCGACGACTTCCAGCCTCCCGAACAAGCTGGATTCCGAAAAGGCTTTAGCACCGTGGACCACATACATACGCTGCGGCAGGTTATACAGAAGACTGAGGAGTATAATCAGCCTCTCTGCTTAGCGTTTGTGGACTACGAGAAAGCCTTCGATTCGATCGAGACCTGGGCTGTACTGCAGTCTCTCCAGCGGTGCCAGATCGATTATCGGTACATCGAGGTGCTGAAGTGTTTGTACAGCAACGCCACCATGTCAGTCCGACTTCAGGACCAGACCTCGAAACCTATCCTCTTGCAACGAGGTGTAAGGCAGGGAGACGTCATTTCTCCGAAACTGTTCACGGCTGCAATGAAGGATGTCTTCAAGGTTCTGGACTGGAGTGGTCTAGGCATTAATGTCAATGGCGAGTACATCACTCACCTTCGGTTTGCCGACGACATGGTGGCCATGGCTGAGACTACGGAGAAGCTCAGTACAATGCTCGATGACCTCAGTAGAGCCTCCGAAAGAGTGGGTCTTAAAATGAACATGGACAAAACCAAAGTCATGGTTAACATCCATGTAGCACACACTCCTATCAAGATCGGAGACTCTACACTCGAAGTAGTAGACGACTACGTCTACCTTGGACAGACAATCCAGTTAGGTAGGTCTAACTTTGAGAAAGAGGTCAATCGTCGAATCCGACTCGGCTGGGCAGCGTTTGGGAAGCTACGCGGTGTCTTCTCGTCTAATATACCACAATGCCTCAAGACGAAAGTCTATAATCAGTGCGTGTTGCCAGTGATGACGTATGGCTCTGAAACGTGGTCGCTTACAATGGGCCTTATAAAAAGACTCAAGGTCACTCAAAGGGCAATGGAAAGGGCTATGCTCGGAGTATCCTTGCGTGATAGAATCAGAAATGAGGATATCCGCAAGAGAACCAGGGTTGCCGACATAGCGAAAAGAATCGCCAAACTTAAGTGGCAATGGGCAGGGCACATTGCACGCAGAACGGATGGCCGCTGGGGCCGAAAGGTTCTGGAGTGGCGACCGCGTACCGGAAGACGTAGCGTTGGAAGGCCTCCCACAAGGTGGACCGATGACTTGGTCAGGGTTGCTGGAAGCCGATGGATGCGAAACGCACAGGACCGGTCTTTGTGGCGGCGCTTGGGGGAGGCCTATGTCCAGCAGTGGACGTCTTTCGGCTGAAATGATGATGATGATGACCTATAGTAAAAGTTGTTTGTTATTTTGACTACAATCACGTCTTTAAGTATCGGTGACTAATGAGCAGACACCATATAAAGTCAAAGTCAAAACATTTATTGCATTTATTTTTTTTATATAAACATTTTTTAAAAAGAGTAACTATGGAGTTTCTTGCTGGTTCTTCTCCATAGAGAAGAACCGGCAAGGCAAACTCCATGGTCCGCAAAAAAAAAAACAGCAAGTTCGAAAACGACCAACGAATCGTACACTAGCTTCTGACGTTTTACAAGTGCCCATGTAGGCCTATGTGAAATAAAAAGATTTTGACTTGACTTTGAGCTCACTTTTAACAGTTGAGTTTAAATCGTCAAATAGATTACATTAAGAGCTCGTACCACTATCTCGGAACGTGTTAATCACCACCGTACACAACAGAAACTTCAAATACCCACCATCCAAAATTGTAACATGTCATCATCATAATGTAACACGTCATTTCCGAGCACGGCGCATAATGCAGTGTAATCACTTAGTAGTAACCGCCGCGTCACTCCACCCCGAACCGAATAAATAATAGAGATGTACCCGAATCGATAACCACTATCGTTAATCGACTAATTTTCATGACAATACCCTGCTTTGTCAGGATTTATGAGTGTTATACAAGTTAAATGGTACGTGAAAATAGCAGTATTTCGATGCGACCTAGTTGCTTCATAATATATGAAATTTAATGTAATATCGGCAACATTATGAATATGTGTATGAATTAAACAGGTGTACTGACATGAATTTTTAAGCTGTTTGATTCAATCACAGTAAAGTAATTTCGTACGTTATGAAAACTTGATAAAATTGTAATTGAATTAAGTGCTCGCATGTAAACCATACTTGCTACTTTATTTACCGCAATAACATTAATGATTTTAAGGCTTACATAATTTTTATAACAATACTTGTTGGTTACAGTGGTATCGCCAGCGTTGTAGTAGAAAATAAACCAAAGGAAACATACTTTTATGATTAAAAGTATGTCATGGAGTTTCTTGCACGTTCTTCTCCATGGAGATCTACGGTTTGGAAAGTGCAAATTAGCTTCACTTTTATCTTTTGACTGACCAACATTTTGACAATTCAAAAATGCCTGTAAATGGTCTATTTGAAATAAAAATTATTTGAGTTGAGTTGAGCAAAAAAAGGATAAATCTAGCGAAATCTAAATGATATTTTGTCCTATTCCAAGACAGGGCCTACACATGTAAAAATTTCATCGAAATTTGAACCACATATACACAGAAATAACAAGAAAATAAAGGACACATAAAAAGTAATTCCTTCATCGTATAATTCGCATTACTAGTCAACAGACCGCAGCTCTAGCGTATAACAATCACACAATGGCTCCGGGCGCTCACACACACATTGGGTGCAATTGCCCAAGTCAAATTAACTGAATGTACACAAGAATGCTTTATTAAACGAGGCATATAGTCGGCTTAATAACTTTGTGGCGCCGTTTATATGTCAGCTTACAGCCTTGAACATGCTCTCCACACACTCAAAGCTCATTTTACCCGCAATTTACATACTAGCCTTTACGGAACAGAAGGTCTGCCAGCATGTTACTACCTCCTCACTTAAATAATGTAAAACTAATTAAGAACCACGATGTAGTCCTGAAAAGTTATGCGACTTTTTAATTTCGTCGCGTTCCCAGATTTTCTCCGCATAAAAATCTCATTTCGACGTCATAAAAAGAACTTGCAGTCTACTTTACAGACTTTTTAGAGTATTTTTATTCAGACAAGGCGGCGGCGTCGACTTGTCTGTGTCAGTCATAATTTATAATAGATCTTGCTCTCGTAGCAGACTTGTTGCTACGCCGCTACGCCGCTACGACGGTCTACGTGAAACCGTAGGCGTTTAATTGTAGACGTTGGTGACGTCACAATTTATCTAGCTAATAGGTACATTATTCGAGGTGTGTAGCGAGTAATATGCTTTTAAAGCGACGCGACTAATTGCTGACATTAAGCTCATGTATGTGTTACTAGGGAATTACTGTGAAAGGGGTATTAAGCATGCCTATGTCTATAAGCTACTATGTGTTCATGCCAATCTCATTAAAAGACTACTCAATGACGTTATGACGAAGAGCCATATCAGCATTGAAAACCTCATTGGGTCTCATTAATCTGGAATCGAAGTCGTACAAAATATAAAATCAGAGGCAAACAATGACAATGCCAGCGATACAGAGCTCATCAAATCAAAAATGTCACATTTCCCGAACAAAAGTTAATTCAATCGGAGCGAACAGCAGCGCTGGCAACATTCCCTGATGAAGCGTGAATAGTTTTCACCATTCATTATCGGATTGCCTCCGTCGAATGGGGTCGTCGGGCTTTTTGGACCGGGACCGCGGTCCCAGTTTCCATCAATATATATATTTTTTTGTTGATAGGTTCGCGCTTGATCGCCATCTCATATGATGGAATGCGACGATGCAGTTGACGTTATAGCTCGATTACCTACAAGTAACCTTTTCACGTTTGGCTTAATTATTCTCAGGTTGTAGCCATCGGGACAAACAGACAAAAAAAAAACAAGAAATATTTACTTTTTAGTAGATTTTTGGCACCGCATATAAAATAAATAAGATTTTTTTTGGTAACTGAATATTACAAATTGTTATAAGTTGTATTTGGGACCGCAATCCCGGTCCAGAATACCCCACGACCCGTCGAATGCAACCAAAAAGAGTTTCATTAGCGGAAAAGCCAATGCTGCACGTTCCTTTGTTAGGAAAAAAGTAAGAGAAACGACGAAAATACGCGTTCCACTTTCATTTCTTTCTTCCTGGTATGGATGGCGGGGAAAGGGTTGAGACATAATGAAGAGACATGCAGCGGTGGCGGATTGTCTCTTACATGTTCTGTTATTTTCTTTGTAATTTGTTGGTTGGTATATTTTTGGGGACGCGCTGTTTTGATACAAAGGACGTTTTAAGATTGTAGACATAATTAAGGAAATGTAAATCGGGAATTGCATCGCTGAAGTGGCAGTGGGCGGGACACATAGTACGAAGAACCGATGGCCGTTGGGGTGGAAAGGTTCTCGAATGGCGACCGCGTGACGGACGACGCTCCGTGGGCAGGCCCCCTACAAGGTGGACCGACGATCTGGTGAAGGTCGCGGGAAGCCGCTGGATGCGGACAGCACAGGACCGATCGTTGTGGAGATCCTTGGGGGAGGCCTATGCCCAGCAGTGGGCGTCGCTTGGCTGACATGATGATGATGAAATCGGGAATGATGGACATGTAATGATAACGCATTAAGTACGCATCTGTACTTTTACTCTTTTTGGCCCATTCCTTCTCCTAGAATGGAGGCCTTTGTCCCAGCAGTGGGAACATTAATGAGGTTGATGATGATCCACGAAATAAATATCTAATTTGATGGCATGGTTGTCAAGTGGTTGTCAGAGTTAAGTAATTGATTGCTGAGTCGTAAATCAAAGATTCGATTTTCGCTCGCAACAGATATCTGTACGGCCTATATAATTTTAATTGTTCCAGATTTAGGTGTCTTGTCACCGCAAAAGCGGGTTTCGTCATTGGATGATTTTCACCTACCATAAAAAAAAACCCACCGCACCAGAGTAATTACTGGTGTAGAGCAACGTATTTTTAAACCAAAAAAGAAATAATTTACTTCATTATAAAAATATTTTAAGTAGGTTATTCAAAGATACGTAATTGAATCGTTAATTATAGACATTAATTTACCAAGATTAAATATCTTGAATAGGGACCAAAATTCTAAAAATATTTCTTTTATCAGTATTCACCGTCCGTACCCTCGAACTACGTATAAAATTCAAATTAATTTCATTTTATATTTTATGAAACATTTTTCTCTGTCCCTGTCTATGAATAAACACATGATTACAATAAAATTTGCACACATTACCGTCCGAAATCTTTTCTCTTTCATCAGCTAAAAGGTCCAGCGGACGGCACATTGACTATGTATGACTATTTACCCCTACGAAATAGCTGGGATGAATATTACGCACTCCTATGTATATGAGACGACGGACCTTATCTACCTTTGTTTTGTTTATATTTTAATAGAAATTAGATTCTTGTCTTGACTAAAAATTATGTTTTCAAACAATTTTGGTTTAGACATAGGTACTAAGTCTACCTACTTACTCGTTTATTAAAATCAAATATAGTCAGAAAATTCTAGAGGGTAAATAATTTCTTCGAAAAAATAACATTACGTACAAAATAAATTACGCTTAATTATTCAAGATCTCAAAGAAGACTTTTCTCGGAAATTGCTCTTCATTTTAAGATAGACACACAAAAAATCAAATTACAGTCACGAAATTTTTCAACGAAAACTATTCTGCGAGCATACAAGTAATATCCTGCGTCGTTACGTACAACTTTGACGAGACGAAGCGTTTTTCTTTCAAAGCGAAAACATACTAGACGTAGGAAAAACACACACGCCGCTCCATTACTGACACTTCCGACATATGCCGCAAAAACGTGGCATAGTTCGACAAAGATAGTGTCATTAACATCAATGAAGGCATTTTGCCTCTTTGTACCTCCCTCACGACCGACACTCGCGGGGTAGGCAGACAAAAGAACCGCGCGAACAATACTTCCCCTACTTCCCCCCTACGAATCTGAACAGGTTCGTTTTCCTGACTTCCTCTACCTTCGTCGACAGAGATATTAATAGGTCAGCTCTGAATAGTAAGGCAATTACCCCGCGCTATTATTTGATGACCTAGAAACATTTAAGGGTCAACCACGTTAGCAAATGTGTTCAAAGTCATTAGCATACGCCGCATAACTACGCCTTAAATAACCAAGCTAGTTTAGCCAAACGATTTACAAAAAGAATTACTTGATTATTCCAAGAATATTATCAAAACTTCACTTTAATTTTAAACAAAATCCGACACTCAAAAATCTTTATCTAAAACCAACATCTAATCTAAAAAACTTTATTCATAAAACTTGAAACTTTTTGAGATATATCTTAAAGACTCTCTTAGGAGTTTGAAGACCTTGTTGAAAGAGAATAAGAAATCAGCATCAACAGACGATAAAACGGACTGTGAAATATATTTTGGTGACTGCGCACATTTAGAAAATTTACTTGAAACGACCTTTTGACTCTCCCCAAAAAATACTTAAATTTATCCACACTTTGATCTTGACTCCGTTGAGCGAATTTTACAAATGGACTTACACCTCAATTTGAAGACCCATACTGAACTGTTAAAGAGGTGGAGCTTATATAGTATGTATAGATTCTTCTTTCTTTTTCTCTCACACGCCTGAAATTTTTAGACGTCACGAAATAAAGGATAGGTTTGCAAATATCTCGCAAAGAAACTTTCGCCACATCTATTGAAGTTCTTCTTTATTCTTTTTGAGTAATTCAGTGAGAAGTATTTTTAGAAATTTCGAAAACTGTAAGAGATGTTTCGTAAGGGCTCTCCCCTGGAATATTGACTTTCGTAGATCGAATGTCGTTCGAAGAACTGATGAGGATCGTGTCGATATAGATCGGACTGGTTGATCTTCAGTGGACGTCTTTCTACCAACCCGCACTGGGCCCGCGTGGTTTATTTCGGTCCATTCCCTCTCCTAGAGAGGAGGCCTGTGTCCCAGCAGTGGGAACATTAAAAAGGTTGCTGATGGACGTCTTTCGGCTGAAATAGTGATGATGAATATTAACTGTAACAACAGATTGTATACGCTGTTTAGAATAGACGAATCAATTCCATTTGCATTGGTGAAATTCGCCATTAGTCACAGTATTTGTCATGTTAGCCAACATGCCAAATCCAATTTCGAATCAGAATTACATAACTTAATTCCGACAACCGTATAGCAAACGCGACCGATACGTGGCGAACATTCCACTTATACACGTAAAACATTTTGGGAACACATTCATTATGACTAAAGTCAAGGAATGGAATTTCTTGCTGAATTCTGTGTTTCTTGATTAACCTGAGTGTATTTAATACAAGACTGGATAGGTTACTTCTATACAAGTTTAGGGGGATGTTTTTTTTTAATTGCAATAAACTAGTGCTTGACTGCGATCCCACCTGATGGTAAGCAGTGATGCAATCGTTGATGGTAAGGCGCACTAGTTTATTAAGTGCCTATTCACTCGAGCTTTAGCAGTATTGTTGATGTGTATGAGGAGAGCGATGGTAGATTGCAACATCAAAGGTCATCAGTTGACGTTTGACGTCTGTGACGGTGTAGCATCGTATTGCTTGGGTCGGAAATAATAAATAAAACAACTCGTTTTACCACATAAAAAGTTTTTTATAATAAAGACAGTTCAAAGATAAGTGACATTTATTGGAGTGAGCAATATTGAGTGAGATTAAAGGACATTATAACATCGTTAAAACGTAACAGAAATTGGCTTAATAATTAGGTACCCTCTATTTTAATCAATAGGGTGAGCTACTTAATTTGCTACAGAGCCATCTACCTTTGCAAGCGCAAATATCGATCCATACTGGGTAACCACTGGCGCCATCTAGGGAGTCGACCTTGTATCGCGTTGCGAAGTTGTTGCCTTAGCGTCATACAATGCCTGGTCTTAAATGCGGTGGTTGCGGTCGCTTCACTTCGTCGCAGGAGGGCGTCAGATGTAGCAAGTGTCAAGCTCACTATCATCGAGCTTGTGTAGGCATTGCTCCTAAGGCGACTGTCTCCAATGGCTGGCGCTGTCCTGAATGCACAAAAGGTGTCGTGCGAGATAACAGAGCCGACACCCCCGTCAGAGGCGCGACGGAGAGCTCCGTGAAAAAATCTGTGGAGCAAGTCTGCACTCCAGTCATTACTGCGGTCGGCTCCAAACCAGTTAGCCCTGTCACACCGCCGCGCGATAGTTCTGCTGAAATTGAGCCACTACTCACCGCCCCTGACGCAAGTTTGATTTTGGAGGAGTTGCGAGCGATGCGAGCGGAATTACAATTGTTTAGGAAGGACATGGAGCTTGAGATGGCGGGCTTAAAAGCCTCCATGAACACCTGCAGTGCGCGTGTCGACCGCTTGGAGGCGCGGCTGGATGCTCTGGAACAAAGGGCCTCCGACCTGCCTAGGCCAGGGGCGGTCGATGGAATTGTTGAGGACTTAAAGCGTGAGCTCAACGACAGGGACCAAGAACTGCTGGCGAATGACATCGAGGTCTCAAATATACCAGAGGCTACGGCCGATAACCCAGCCCATATCATACAGGTCATTGGCCTGAAGCTGGGCGTCACAATCGACGAGCGTGATATTGTGAGCGCCGAGCGGGTCGGTGGAAGGCAGCTCAACGCGACAAGTTCAGCCGGGGCGACAGAATCTCGGCCACGCGCCATTGTCGTGCGCCTGGCTCGACGGGATCTGCGCGACAAGCTGCTGTCGAGCGCGCGCGTGCGGCGCGGCGCGACCACAGCCGATCTCGACATGCCTGGGCCCGCCCGCCGGTTTTTTCTCAACGAGCGGCTCACGAAGACCAACCGACAGCTGTTCCGCAGGGCGCGTGATGCTGCTGGTCTCGCTGACTGGAGGTTTGTGTGGGTCAAGCGGGGCCGCATTCTCGCCAGAAGGAAGCCAGGAGACGCCACTCACAGAATTCGCTCCGAAACAGACATTACCCGTATTTTCGGACCTGTCGATAATACAGTCTAGCATTAATTTAGTGTATTATTTACTAGTCATAGTTTTTTGTGGTGTTATTTTATTGTTGGAAATGTTTACATTTATAGTTGTCATGGGTGAAGATATGCGTCGCTGCTGTGTTTGCATATTGCTCCACTGCAAGTATGCAGGTTTAGTTTTTCCATTTTTAAATTTATATATAACACAACCTTATATTTTACATAACATTGTAATATTTATTTCATACAATTTATCTATACAATTTACAAAACTATATATATCTATCTTTACCTACACCTCTCACATAGCCAGGTTGAGTACATCTTACCAAATAAGCTCACCACAGCCCACTCATGTTCATACACCATATACCTATACAAATACACTTACAAACTGCTCCCAATATTCACACATATCACACTTATATACAACTGCATTTACTTACAATACTTATAAAATAATGTTATTCATTTTCTGGTTCTTTGCTCACACACTTACATACCTATTATCTACATCTTTCACACATCACCATGACTCCTAGCAAATGTATTAAGTTTGGTCTTCTGAATGCAGGGTCTCTATGCACAAATCAAGATGAGTTTCTGATAGCCATGAGCAATTATTCTGTGGACATTATGGCTATCAATGAGACTTGGTTACGCAAAGGGGAAGAGGATCGTGCCCCTAGTGTGCCTGGGTACAAGCTAAGGCATATACCTCGACCTGTGTCTACGCGGGGGGGTCGTGGCGGGGGGGTAGGTTTTTACATTAGAAATGGAATAAACGCGAGGGTAAAAGCTCACCCTGAACACCCTAATGTGGAACAACTTTGGCTGGGCTTGACAATAAATAGAAAAAAGCTTCTCATTGGTACCGCGTATCGTCCGCCTTGGCAGGATTTGGAGGTTTTTCTTGATGCTATAACTGCCAGTATTAGTGCTTTGGCCCCGTATGACAATCTGGTTTTGTTGGGTGATCTAAATGTCAATCTGTTAGATGCAAATAGCTCAAAGGCTAAGCAGCTTACAGCTTTTTTGGACTGCACAAACCTTGCTCAGCTTGTTCAAACCGCAACACACTTTGTTGGTGATAGCAGTTCGCTCATTGATATAATATGCACCGATGCCACAACACGGAATGTTGTGGTGAATCACATCAGTGAGCTCAACCATCATTCCTTTATCACTTGTGAAGCTGTTTTTAAAAAACCTAAGGCTAAACCTAGGTTGGTTGAATATCGCTCTTTTTCAGACATCTTACGGGATCAGTTTGATGCTGATCTAAACATGATTCCATGGTCAACTATAGGGGTTATGTCTGATGTTGACACTATGGTGCACACTTTCAGTTCATACATGATCCAGCTGTTTGACCTTCATGCTCCTCTTAAGCGTAGGACCTTTAGGAAACCACCTACGCCATGGATAACTGATAGTGTGCGTCTGTTGTTCAGATTGCGAGATAAAGCTAGAGCCAGATATCATTTGACTAGGGAACCGAATCATAGGAAGTACTATCTAGATCTCAAGCATGAAGCCGCCGCCGCGTTAGCGAGGGAGAAAACAGCATACTTTGCCAAAAACATCAATGATCAAAGGCTGGACCCCAAACGGCTATGGCAAAATCTGAAATCAGATGTACTTCCAGATCACTCCCAGAAAGTTCTGCCTGGTCATTTTGATAACCCGGACAACATTAATGCAGCATTTTTGGATGTCCCTGGTAATAGTTGTGATAATGCTTCAAAGATTGCTTTCTTCAAGTCTCGCAGACATAGTCCAGCTGAGTTTTCTCTTACCACAACCAGTCAGGAGACAGTAGGGAAAATAATTAGAGATCTAAGGTCTAATGCTCAGGGTGTTGATGGTATCAGTCTGGACATGTTATCTCTGACGTTACCAACTACCTTGGGGGCCATCACCGACATCATCAACAAGTCTATAGAATCGCGCACCTTCCCTAAGCTGTGGAGAACTGCAATGGTGCGCCCTATCCCCAAAACCAACGACCCAGCTAATGTAAAGCATCTAAGGCCTATCAGCATCCTGCCCTGCCTTTCTAAGATTTTGGAGCGCGTTGTGTACTCTCAAATTATAGAGTATCTGGAAACAAATGACATTCTTCCGGACCTCCAGTCGGGCTTCCGGAAAGGTAGAGGTACAGCAACAGCTCTTGCTGATGTTGTGGGTAATATCCTTGAGGCACGTGATCAGGGGGAGGGTTCACTCCTGGTCCTACTGGATTTTTCACGGGCTTTTGATGCTATCAATACCAATTTGCTGCTTTCTAAATTAGCCTACTATGGATTCGACAGAGACGCAGTGGATTGGTTCAGTAGCTACCTTACTGGTAGGTCTCAGTACGTGGAAATTCATAGGGAAGATGGATCAAAAATCTCATCCCTCCCACTTCCTGTGACAAGAGGAGTCCCACAAGGATCAATCTTGGGTCCACTCCTGTACATCCTTTACAGTGCTGATGTGACTGAATGTCTTATCAACTGCAAATACCATCTGTATGCTGATGACATTCAGTTATACATATCTGTTAAAGGGAACGACACATCATTGGCTGTGAAGAAGGTGAATGAGGACTTGGCTCGAGTTGTGGCTTGGTCTGAGGAAAACTCACTGGTCCTGAATCCCCTGAAATCTAAATTTATGGTTCTGGGCACTAGGAAACAGGTTGGTGCAATACTGTTAGCCAGACCTAAGGTCTTGATAGGGGGGGAGGAAATTGAGCGAGTGGAGCAGGCGTGCAGCCTGGGGCTGATTCTGGATCCAGAGCTGCGTTTTGAGGCCCATATAAAAAGTGCACTAAGGTACTGTTTTTACAGGCTAAAGGTTTTGTATGCAATAAGAAAGTATCTAAGCATCCCACTTCGCAAACTACTTGTTGACAGCCTAATCTTATCAAAACTCAACTACTGTGACACTGTGTATGGGCCCTGTTTGCTTGCCAGGACAGATAGACTGATTCAGCGCATCCAGAATGCATGTATTCGTTTTTGTGTGAATGTTCCACGTAGGAGTCATGTCACTCCATACATAAATCAACTTAAGATGTTGAAAATGGCTGCTAGGCGTGAGCAGCATTTAGCTAGTTTGTTGTTTGGCATTGTAACAACTCAAAAGCCACGCTATTTATTTGACAAACTTACTTGGCGACAAACACACTATAAATATGGTCTTCGCTCTGTTGTGGGACCACTGTCAGCAACGCGACACAAAACCACAGCCTTCAGGGGTTCCTTTAGGTACTCCGCTACTCGTTGCTGGAATAATTTGCCTCCACCGCTGCGAGGTCTAAAATCAATACAATCTTTTAAGTATAACCATAAAAAGTTACTCTTGCAGGCACAACTTTTACAATAATACATTATTTATTTAATTTTTTTTATCACCTCATGGGTCTTGACCTGTAGTGCATGGTTTGGCCTTTTTAGCAGCGGTGCTATGGCTTGGCATTGTGTGTTTTTGTTCCTGTGTTTTGTTTCGCTGCTTATCGGCATATGTTGCTATACCTATTTTTTGTACTTCATCCTAGAACCTACAAACAAAGCAAATGATAATTTATTCAGAGATTTTATTTTCATATTAGTATCTTTTCTATCTACAATCATTTACATATACTGCAAGCAACTTTATTATTATTTATTTATTTTATTACAATTATTCTGACTTGTTGGCTCATCGACTCATTGTCTTTGTTATTCGCATTATAGTTAAACCGATTCTTTTTATGCATTCGTCCTGCCATTCTCCTATAAGTACCTATGTTCTTGGAAGTATTTTTCATAAAGTTTGTAAGTTAACAATTGATCTACCTTACCTGTTTTCCGCTTTCGATTTTCTTGACTTCATCCAATACATATTTTTGTCACAATTGCTAATACTTTCACAAATATCAAATATCCAGTTTTCTGTGTAATCAATTTTTTGAATTTTGCAAAACCATTATAGCTCGGCGTCACATTCGGTCATTTCCTTTTTGGTGACAAAGTGTCAGCGGCATGGCGCGAATCCGTCCAATCGCGTATTCGTGTCTATGCAATTTGCCACAGATTACATAAATTTAGGTCAACGGTTAGTAGTTTGGACGCGTCATGGTGTTGCAACCTTCAATAATTGTATTGAAGACACATTATTTTTTTTTTATTTATGTATTTATAATTCGTCTGCATTTTTATTTCCTTTTTATTTATTCTTTTTATTTATTTGTTATTTCCTTGTATTTATTTATTTTTCATCTAAATCTGCACTCTGCACCGTCCCGGTGTCTTATGTCGACTTAGCCACCGGCCCACGCTGAAAACCAGCGCTGTGGCCCATCGCAATGTGCGTGAAGCCACAGCCTTATGCTGAGCGTTCGGCCGATTTGCGCGGAAGTGGCGCATATCTTCCTTATGTCACTTGGTTATGTTGTAATCTACCTTTAAGTTTTGCGTTCATTACGCGTAAATAAACTGTTTTTCTTTCTTTCTTTCTTTCAAAGGTCTCACTAATTAACGAAGAAGGAGTGAAGAAGGAGTAGCAGAAAAGATCTTTTAATTTTTTCGTTCCTTTAATCTGAACTGTATTTTCCAACAAGCAACATGTATGACAAGTTACATACCTTATGATGACAGATCGTAAATTCTTTTTATTTTGTACCTACATGAAGGTCGCTACACAAGCATGCTCCGTCATCAACGACTACATCGCTTACCATTAGGTGAGATAATCGGTTTTTTTTTATATACGAATCCCGTCCTTGGGCGGAGCGGGAAACAGTGTCAGACTCTTACTGCACCTTTCCTTCTTAGCCTTCATACCAGGGTCGGACCTTTCTTTCAGAAGTCGGACCGAGGCCCCAGAAGCCTCCGGCCTTACAATTTGACCTCTTCATTTGCTGACAACTCTTTGAGAGGTGAGACAGTCGTCAAGTGTAAAAAATATGAAAAACCACACGAAGCTAACAACCCTAAAGCAGATAAAGCACTAGTTAACCTGAGAAGCCAGACGAGTTAGCCAATCCGACAGGGCGGCACGTTCGCGTAAGCCAAACCGACATGCATACGGTACGCCGGTACTTGTCGGATGCCTCGTTTACTTTCTGCCTAAATGCACAATTTCTACACGGAGAAAAGTTTCAAAATCTTTTTATTTCACGTGAACCGAATGGCGATAAAAGGATTACTTTTGGAACTAGATACTCGAAATCCAAAAGGCTGGGAACGGTATTATTATTAAACTTGCTACTGCCAACGGCTTCGCCCGCTTTATAGTAGAAAATTATCCCAATGGAATATAAACTTAGGGTAAAAAATATCTTATAGATGTGTGTGTGTATTTTTTATCCTTTTCAGGATAATAATATCCGTGTGTGTCAAGCGAGAAGAGTTAACAAACATGCATATAAATTTTCGCATTTTTTTATTATTAGTGTGGCAAAAATCTAATAGGCATATATGTCGATAAATAACTAATGTGATGTTTTTCAGAAAAGAATGGTAAAACTCACTTGAAACAAGAAAACCCGTTTTACTAAAACTCGTAAACCAATCAAATCAGAGCAGAAAAAGGGTTAGCAATTCTGTTTCCGAAAAAACGAACTTATCAAGCGGGGCCTCGTGAAACCCATCGCTCCTTGTACAACCAAAAACAATTTCCCGCTACCATTTTCCTGTCCCAATTTTCTAATAATAATCCCCGTAAGTACTGACCAGATATTCCGACTGGCACATAACCTTTTACCCATTAACCCGACCTTTCCGTAAGCCCCCAACAACGGTGTCCACGCTGAACAATGCTCATTATGATCCACATTTCTTGGGGTCTTTTATACCCCATGCGAAACCACCACAGCAAATACTCTAATGAGTTACATTACCAACTAATGGGTACTCCTTTACGGGGTTTGCAACATTTTTCCACATTATCCGTTAGTACGAGGATTTTTCCGATTATATTAGGTTACGTAACCCCCCAAAACGCCGCGAGTGGAGCCGAATGTACCCAATTTGCAGTAATGTAAGATATTTTACGGCACAGGTGAATAGCAAAATGAAGCTTATTTAGGCTCCCGTTAGACACATTAGCTTTGTTGTGGAAATGGAATGGTAGTACTCTTTGAATATATTTTTGCTATTTCGTATATTTTTAGTTTGGGGATAACCCTAAACCTAAGCTTGTATGATAAAATTCTCCTTTCTAGAAAACGTAAAAATATAACCTGAATATTTTTCAATCTATGTTTTAGTCGTACCGCCGATACTAACATTTTCTATATATGGCTTAGAGTGAAACCTTGCTATTTCAGGAAATTTTATTTTGTTATATTTCTGAAAAGCTAAGCTCAAAACACAACCTTATATGTCAGGCAAAATTTTATTCGAATCAGTATGCTACGATAACCTCTGGTAGAAAAAGATTAAAATAAGAGAAATAAATATTTGAAATAAATCAATATTTTTGAATATTTGAATAAAACACATTTAAATGAAATGATAATGAAGGTCTGATTTGGTTATTGTACCTCCTGAAAAATTAAGTACTTATTTCGCCGTTACGTGGCAGTACAAAACCTCTATACATATAATTCCCAGTTCATCAAAACACGCACATCACCAAATAAACAAACTGAAAAGATAAGAATTTCTTCCGCTACATTACCCCCATAGGTAAAATATTACCTATCAATAACTCAGCGTCTAGGGAACGTTGGCCCTATGGGAAAACCGTCATCATATGAAAAGTCATGTCCCCCAACAAAATAGATTAGGTATAGGTGTTTATCTGAGGGCTGGTCGTAATATATTACCGGTGTACTACCATGGGTACTTGAGTATCGGGGGGTAGTCTGTAATCGGCCCCTTGGGAGGACCTGTCGTTTCAACCTGACTGGCCCTTTTTCCTTCTTGCCAAACGTTTTTCTAAGCGGAAATTCTGTAGAAAATTACTTTCTCATGTCTTTGTTTTGGGGTAGTGTTTGCTGCTTGCTGATTTAGAACTTTTCTCAATACGCATACATCAAAGTTAAATTAGTTTTCAGTTGTACTGTATTTTGTTTTGTTTTTTTATTTCACATTAATATTATGACGTCTATTTTGTGCACTTAATCAGCCTTTTAATATTCCCACTGCTGGGACTCAGTTCTATTCTCTAGGAGAGAGAATGAGAATACTAATATCTACTAGGCATCAAAGAGTTGATACCACTGGGAATATTGTATGTTTCAATATAATAAGAATAAGATATGAAATTGTCATTTATGACACTGCACATATCGAATTGACGTAACTTTTCCATTGCCTTTCGAAACACATTTTTTCCACTTTAGAACTCATAATATAAAATGCATTTTTTTTATGGCGGTATTATTGATTATACGTTTGTCTTTAAGAATAATTTAGTTTAGAGACATAATAGAAACGCAATAGGTGTGCGTGCAAGAGTTTAAAACAAGAATAAGATATGCATGTTATTCGTGTTTTAAACTACTGGATTAGTTCTATAAAATTTATTTGAACCTATATTACCAAATCCATCACAGTACAAAATTACCAATTTAATAAAACATCAATTTCATTTCCAAATTCTCATACTAAGTAGAGCATGAAAATAAAGTTGTAATAACTAGCATCACATTCTGTGCTCTGAAAACATTTTGTATTCTCTCACAAAGCACGTTTAAACGCCAATGAACACGAGACACAATACGAACTAGTTTACGTTTCCAGTTCAGTAATGTTTCCTTGTTATCAGTTGTTATCTAACTTTTGTTCTATTGTTCCAACTAACGAAACTACTATAGTCATATTCGTATTCATAACATTTTCGATTCAAGGATTTCACTACAATTTTTTGGCGGTCCAATTGTAGTGCCAACTCTAGTTAGTAGCGTAGCTGAATGTGGGTGAAGCGGCCCCAAAGAGGCCTCGTGCAAACGAGGGCTCTTAAAGATCAAGCGATTTTTTTTATTGATAAGCTTGTGATTGTGTTCCAACTAACGAAACTACTATAGTCATTTTCGTATTCATAACATTTTAGATTCAAGGATTTGACTACAATTTTCTGGTAGTCGAATTGCAGTGCCAACGTGTAGTAACGTAGCTGCGTTTAGGTGAAGCGGCCCCAAAGAGGCCTCGTAGAAGCGAGGGCTCTTAAAAATCAAACGAATTTTTTTATTGATAAGCTTGTGATTGCCAATTTCCCTGATGGTAAGCGACGATGTGGTTGAACACTGGGTTGCGATAGTTGCTGTCTCGTTTTCGAATTTATGAAAGAAAAAGGCCGATGCGCATCTACCCGGTTCGCCCTCGTCTAAATTAGGCTTCGTTTCCACCAGAGAGAGATGTGAGGATGCGTAGCTAGGATGTCTTTGTAAAGATCCAATTGCTGCCCGAGGTGAGGTAAATGAAGCGATTCTATTGGCTATTTACAAATACGTCTCTCGCTACGAATCTTCACACATCTCTGGTGAAAACACAGCCTTAGTTAATGCTACGCCTCTGCTAGCATAATAAATGCAAAATCTGTGACTTTTATTGTCTCAGCATTGGCGAGAAAATTGGAAACTGGGCCATTTGAGCGTTAAAAGAACTGCATAACATCGACGGTATCGGAAGCACTAGCCTTTATTGGCTTGCAGTATCATATCTTACAATTGGTAAGTCCAATACCAACAATATTGCTATTTGAACAAATTAGTTGGCAAAAGTTGTACTTTTATTCTGTGGCAAGAAGTTAATCTACACTAATATAATAAAGAGGGAAAGTTTGTTTTTTTATTTTTTTGTTTGTAGGAGGTAATCTCTGGAACTACTGGTCCGATTGCAAAAATTTTAGCAACAATAGAAAGCTGCTTTACTCCTGAGTGACATAGGCTATATATTATGTACGCGGGCGAAGCCGCGGGCAAAGGCTAGTATATTATACTAGCGACCCGCCCCAGCTTCGCACGGTAACTGATATTGAATATATTATGCATGTATTATACACATAAACCTTTCTCTCCAATCACTCTATCTATTAAAAAAAACCGCATCAAAATCAGTTGCGTACTTTTAAAGATCTAAGCATACATAGGGCTAAGCAACTTTGTTTTGTACTATGTAATGATATGGTGACTGGTAATTAGTGACCGATACTTAAACTTGTGACTGTAGCCATGATAACAAATAACTTTACTGAGGGAACAAACCTAAAAACACGAAAAAAAATCAGCAAATTCAGTACTTTTTTACTACTTAGGCAAACATAAAATTAAATGACTGACCTTTTTTCTTTGCATCACCCGAACTAAAAGATAATTGCCACTGTACTTTTGTAATTACGTCGTACTATCATACGGTGAAACTACCATGACATGAATAAGAGGAGAGCAATATACCAACACATGTATGTCAATGAACAAGATCAAAGTCCCTATATGCGGCACGTGTCTCAAGACTCGACTTGAGACGCTGACTCCATAAACCTCGGTCTCGAGCATTTTATTGCCGAACATAAAAATTTTACTGTACCATCTTCGAATCAGAAAATAGTTACACGTCGCTGTTTCTGATGAGTAAGATTAAGTTTTTATCACTAAGATTTATACTCAAATAAGATTAGATAACAAGGGGTATAAACCTGTCACTTATACCCAGATTTTGCATTTGTATAACTTTTGTTGTGCCAGAGAAATCAATTTTCTTTATTTCTTTCTTTCTGTAAAGTATTCTTATCGTTTGGCTACAACTCATCCAACGTCGCACGGGTTTTGTAATTTTCGATGTTTTAGTTTTTTCTGTATTTTAATATACATGTATAAACTTAACATTTAAACTTTATTAATCACTCTGTCTATCAGCGAAAATCGCATAAGAAACTGATTACTCATTTCTGAGTTTTTTGCGTACAGATGCCGTAGGGGACTTTTTAATATGCTTATTGTATTGCTTTATAAATTATGTAAGAATGTCATTACACAACTTGATTACAAAACTTAACTTTTTCTTTTTCATCGATTTTAACTACCTGAATATTTAGCCACCTGGATATTGCATCGCATATCTTATGAAGGGTACACTAGCACTGTATTTACGATAGATAAAAGGAAAACTTGAAATGCCATCTATACATACAAACGGTAAGAAAACTTAATAAAAGAACAATTTAATCAACCAGCGTGAAGCACGCAGACAGAAATCCAATTGACCACACAATCAAGTAACAAAAATCATATTACAATAACAACAGAACTTGGAAATTAAACATAATAATGAGAACACGCAAATGACCTGGCACGCGAAAACCGGAGAGCTCACAGATTCCAATGAACCTGTTGGCTTAAAGCTAGTTAAACAGGGCTATTTGTTTAGCTTATTCCATCCCTGTAGTGGAGAGATAAGACGAGCTCCTATTTCATTGTAATAGTATGATGACGCCCCAGGGTACTCGCTAGGGGAGAATTGGGGAGACTCGGGGAGATTGGGGAGATTGGGGAGTTTGGATGCACAACGCTCTGTAATAAACTCTTTGAATTCGCACCAAAGTGCGCCGAGTGTGCGTAATGGCACTCGAATTGCATTTGTTTCTTGAATCTTGGGGCTTCAAAGCAATTATTCGAGTATAACGAAGGGAGATAGCGGGATGTGGGTACCGGTTAGCGAGGGAATGTTGTGATTTAAGGTTTTGCTTGATGAGATTATTATAGAATGAATAACAGACTTGTTTTAAGTACCCAGCACGGAGTTTTGAGTGCGATTTTTCGAGAAGTCGTCGAGTAATTTCTTGAGTGGTTTTTTCAGTTATTCATAAATTGATTTTTGGTAAATATTGTAATGTAAAATTGGCATAGTTTGATATTACGTTTCTAAACAACTGGATAATATACTAAATCATTGAAACGGAACAATCTTAATGTTGATGCTAAAAAAATATTGTAGTTATTATAGTAGTAAGTTACCGAAAAGTCTGACTCGATACATTTACTGGCAAATAATTTTTGTAATATTTGTCACTATTATATTAATAAATATAACATTTACTCGCTTACTAATACTTATTAATAATATTATCATAAAGTGGAATTCGAAAATTTTCAATGCCTGTATTTTTGTTTGAAATTAATAAACTCAAAAACTATAGGACCGATTTAAAAAAATCATTCATCAGTGTAATGCTTCTTTATTACTGAGTAGCATTGGCAAAAACTTTTGTTTTATATTATTTTATATTCGCATTTTAATGTAAAATAACTTGACTGTGTACTGTAATAAAAACTAAATACTTTTTAAAGGTGACACAGACTGAATATAAAAAACCGTGTGAAACCCCAAAAAAAATCCATATGGAAAATCACGGACTTTTTCTCATAAGAACTAAAGGATCACTTAATTAATTAAACCCCAAAAGGGCACCGGTGTTCGCACACCTATTGTCTCTTAATTGTGCCTATAATTAGTTTGTCGAAAGGCTAAAGGAAGACAATGTTATTATTATTATATTATCTTCCATTTCACAGACAATTTTCCCCAGAACACCATGATACTATCTCAAATGCGTAACTTTCTGCGGACCAGTCCCGGTGCCAAAAGTCTTATAAAATTCGTGTCCGGACACTGCCGGGCCAGAGCATCTCATAAAAACCGGAACATTCTCTTACATTTATGACTTCTCACTTCGGACATTTGAACCTTATTTATGTCTGGGTCCGTCGACTATGTGGATGTAAACGGGACTAGATTTTAAGGATCTCTTTTTTAAAGAAGAAAGGTTCTAGCACTTAACGCGATGCATTTAATGACCTAAACTGAACTGCTAAACGGAGCTATGCTAGTGTTTGAATACCTTATAAAACTCCATCAAGATGCTCCATCAGCGCCAATAGCGAGCGAGACAGAATAGAACATCACTCATCGTTCTTTCTCTGCGAGTGACATTTTAACACAACATGGTAAAACCTCTTACTATAAATTGAATCATTTTTACCTAAATAAAATCAATAATCCAAAATTATTTCTCGTTTTCGGCCAGCTAAAAGAGTTTCAATAAGCGTCAACCCTAATAAATCCGAATAGATGGTAACCCTAGATACGTCGCAATATCGTAGTGGCAATACAAAATTTATAAAGCATTGTTACGTACGCACGCAGACTACCAACATACTATAAAAACACGGTCACAATAAAAAAATATGACCCAGAAACTTTACCGAAGTTGGCAGCCCTGTTTTTCCCTTATTTTAGGTCTTAAATCTTTCCTTAGATTTATAATCCAGGGCTGGTATTTAGGCAAAATTTATGTACAAACTGGTATGAGAGCCTGTACGTGATCAATTATAATTTATAGCCTGTACTTGTAATGGCCATGTTGAAAACATTTGTTAGTGGTATTAAAAGATCAACAAGAAGATTTGGGCTCTTTTACGTGCTACATGAACTAATAGGATACGATGAGGGTTTGAATAAAATTTGCATATTTTAAATCTGTACGCGTGTATTTTTCATTTTTTTTTTCTGGTTGGAGTGGGAGGGATTGTCAGTCAGTTTTACTGAATAAAACTCATTTGTGTTTCCTAATTTATAAATAAAAGAGAAAGAAAAGGCGAAGCCTTTTCGAGTGTTATGGTAACTCTTTCGAACAACTGCGCTGCCTGTTTTTTCCAAGAACCAAACATTGGAAAATCTGTGAAACCCATGTTCACGGAACATCTTTTAAATGAAGAAGGGCTCCCAGCTGTAAAAAATACTGAATTTATACATTTCCTTATGAAATTTTAAGCGTTGATCGTTTGTAGATGCGACATTCACCAATCAGCACTGGGCCCGCATGGTGGACTATGGCCCATTCCCTCTCCTAGAGAGGAGACACAGGCCTGTGTCCCAGCAGTAGGAACTTCAAAAAGGCTGATGACGATGATGATGACTTAATGGGAATACTGACAGAAAACTCACTTGACTGCTGATGTGCTCATCTACACATTTTTCTTTTTTAAAAGTTACCTATAAACTAGTGCTTAATTGCAATCCCATCTGATAGTAAGCAGAGATGCAATCTTTGATAGTAAATCTAGTTTATTAGTTTAGCTAGTTTATCAAGAGCTAGTTTATTTAGTTTACTGTATCGGTAATTTCCCAGTGTTTGTAATGTGGAATAAATAAGAGCCTATTCACTCTAACTTTGAAGACACCTAAATTATAATCGGGTGGGAAGACCGCTGCAGGCAAATTGTTAAGTGGTATAAACGGCGAAGTGAATCATTTAATTTGAAGGTGTATTGTTAACACCTTCAAATTAAATGTTTCACCTCGCCTCTTCGTAAGGGTGGACACTCGCCGTACGTCGGGTTATCCGATTATAGAAAGGTGATGGAAGATTCAAGTCATGTACAGTACGGCCGTCGCATCTTGGCGAGTTGAAGTTAGGCTCTGCGAATTTTAGCGCTTGAAAACTCGTACAAAAATAAAGGCTTTAAAAAAAATCCAATAACAGTTTTTAACAGCAATAATAACTACAAATTGCATTTATTTATTACAAGCTTTTATTTACTTTCACCTGTCCCGTTGTCTGTCGTTCTGTAATCAAATCTTGCAACTTAAATTTGATCCACTTCCCGGTTTCCGATTGAGCTGAAATTTGGTATACACAATTAGTTCGGATGACAATGCAATATTATGATGACATGGAGCTGATCTGATGATGGAATCGCGAGGTAGCCACAGGAACTCTGTAATTAAACGGCACAACCACGTCGAGTTTGGGCTCGTGTGAATCGTCTTGACGAGTTTTATTTATATAAGTATAGACCACCGCTATAAAAGCTTGTTATGAAAAAAAAAATTTTTCATTGAAAACTTGTTTAAACTATTTACTTTTTTACGAGATTTCAAGCGCTAAAATTCGTAGAGCCTAACTCCAGACTCGCCAAAATCCGACGGCTGTACTATAATTCCTGCGCACACATTTCTAAAGACATTAAAGTATGAAGCAAATAATTTAAATCAGAACAGCCGTCGTTGCTATAGTTACGCCCACTTCGATTGTGATCCGAAAATCTGTTACTCAAGGTCGACCGCCATTTTAGTTCAACTTGTACGCCACGTAATGTAACTAAATCAAAATTCTTAGTTGTTTGATTAATTTGGTTAAGTGTAATTGTTTGAAACGTAAATAAATGGATTTTTTAACAATACCATTAAACAAAAGAGAAAAGGATGAACTTTTAAAAAATCTTAAGAAAGTGTTTCTTTGTGAAGTGAACGTAAAAATATTCCTGTGACCAGCCAGCGAATTGTTTCGACTTCTTTCCTTTAATTAAAACTGAAAGGAATACTTGGACAAACTTCCGAGTACAGCTACTCCTTACCTGGAACAAAGGAAATTAATATCATTAGATATAATTTTGATAATTTTCATGTAACTTACAAACATCATGACAAATAGGATGAATTTCATTTTCTATGAGTAGTAAGGACCTTCAGGGTAATTACTAAGTATCGTAGCTCTCGAACGCAAAGGACTGACTTGAGGTCGTGGGTTCGATTTCCATCCTGGACAAATGTTTGTGTGATGAGATCAATGATTTGTTCTATATCTGGGTGTAATTTATTTATAACTAGCGACCCGCCCCGGCTTCGCACGGGTGCGATGCAGATATTAAATAGATTATAAACCTTCCGCTTGAATAACTCTATCTATTAAAAAAGCCGCATCAAAACCCGTTACGTAGTTTTAAAGATTTAAGCATACATAGGGACCTCCTGGAGCCTAGGGTGGCCTCCTGGAGCCTAGGGTGGTGCAAACTGTTACCTCGATTCTAGGAATAAGGCAAGGAAGGTACGGGGTAGGTTTTTTAGTCAGTAAGAGTCTGACACTAGTCTCCCGCTCCGCCCAAGAGCGGGTTTCGTCATTCGATAATTTTCACCTACCATAAGAAAAAAGCATACATAGGGAGGAAGCGACTTTGTTTTATACTATGTAATGATAATGATATATATGTATTAAGAAATATATAAGTATGTTTATCAGTTGCCTAGTACCACTAACCACTAGAACTACAGACTAGTCTTGGATTATTTACCCTTTACCCTACTTTACCAGTTTCGTAATAAACCGAGGCAAACCATTACTCAATAAGCCCCGTAAACTAATTCCATTTTGCCCAATAAAATATTACAACGGACTTTCCAAATTACATAATTGGGTAGAGCGAACCACCATCGATAATATTTAGCTAATACTCACGCCAAGGCAACCGGAAGTCGCGTGACGTCAGATCCTAGTCCACTCTATTTGTCAGAATTATTATAAGGGTATGCATACGCTGAGACGTGACGCTACGCGTATTTTTTGAGACTTCACAGAGAAGAAGGTTGTGTTTGGTTGTATGTATTTTGTTTAATCATATTTTCCGTTTTGTTTGTTTTTGGTCCCTTGTCGATCGCAAATCGCAGCGTAACACCGGACCTCTAGGATAAATGCAAGGAAGAAACGGGGTAGTTTGTTTAGTCATTAAGTAACAGTGTTGGCACAGTTTCCCACTTCGCCCAAGGGTGGGATTCATCATTGGATGATTTTTACCTAGCATAAAAAAGATCGATTTTGATTTTTTGTATTTTTTATGTATTTTTAAAATTACAATGCTTATAACTTTAAAGCCCTCATGAATTACTACTAATATCATACTGCCTGCGTTTCACACTAAAAAATTAGTAGAACTCTTTTTACGAATGAATCCTATTTTTAATTTTCGACAGGTTTTTAAATTCACTAAACAATTTTGTTTAGACTTTTCATGTAATAAATTGAAACTACATATAATGTTTTTATCACAATTTAAAAGCGCATAGCGGGGTCACGTTTCGTTTTATTGAAATGTTTCAATCGAATTCTTTCACATAAATATCTACCTCTTTACAGTAAATAAAATTCTATATTGTATCGCTATTCTTTTGAATAGGTAGGTACCTTAATTAGGGACATAATAGAAAGTCAATAGGTGTGCAAACGTCGACGTTCGCTTGGGTTTAAGACTTTAAAAAAGTATATGCAACATTGCGTGGGATGCAAGACAAAGAAGGAACATAAAAGTAGGTTTTCTACACTAATATAATAAAGAGGTAAAGTTTGTTTTTTTGTTTCTTTGTTTGTAGGTGGTAATCTCTGGAACTACTGGTCCGATTTGAAAAAAATTAGCAACAATAGAAAGCTGCTTTACTCCTGAGTGGCATAGGCTATATTTAACGTACGCGGGCGAAGCCGCTGACAAAAGCTAGTAATCAATAAAAGTCTGACACGCCCTCCAGTAACGTCTCAGACCGGGAGTACTCATTTGAGAATTACCAACCTAACATCGCTTCGCTTCGAATGTCAGTGTGCGTTTACCCTAAGGCGCCATATTACACATTTTTCATTCAAATTCACATTTTGAGAGTATGTTGGAACTTGATAAATTACGGCGTGACAAACGAGTTGGAAGTTTGGTCGTGTGCTCGAGTTAAGTGCCTCTCCTGGGGCGACGGAAGTAGACTTATTGAAGGAGAAGCATTACATTTTACCTGGAAGGCAAAGGAAATTTCTAATCTAGTAGAGGTATTAAGTAACTTTAGAAGATTTTGCCATCCTTTTATTTCTGACCGGCCTGTTGATCTAGTGTTTAGTGGCCCTGACAGTTATGCCGGAGGTCGTGGATTCGATTCCCATCCAGAACAAATATTTGTGTGATGAGCACGATCATTTGTTCTGTGTCTGAGTGTTTGTTATCTATAATATGTATGTATTTAGAAATATATAAGTATGTTTATCAGTTGTCTAGTACTCATAACACAAGCTCTGCTTAGCTTGGGACTAGACAATGATATGTGACAGTTGCAGAGTATATTATTATGTTATATTAATTCGACTAGATTGCAGTAATAGTATTACAGATAATCGTAACGCTTTAGATATCACTACGTCACATGAACTCTCGCCGAGAAGTCCAGCATTATCTGATACGCTCCGTAGTTATAGGTTACTAGCTTTTGTCAGCGGCTTCGCCCGCGTACATAAAATATAGCCTATGTCACTCAGTGGTAAAGCAGCTTTCTATTGTTGCTAAAAATTTTCCAATCGGACCAGTAGTTCCAGAGATTACCTCCTACAAACAAAAAAACAAAATTTACCTCTTTATTATATTATTAGTGTAGATAAAAGTAATATTGTTCCAATTGATCGAACTCCAAAAAAATGTTAGAGAAAACTCCAAACAAACGGGGTTCAAACTTGTTGAATTTATGTAAAAATATTCATATGTCACAAACAGTATAAGCAATCTTCACTCAACCGTAATGCTAATATAACCTTATTCCGTCTTATTCTTATTCAAAGAATCCCGTTACAGGACATTTGACTTTGTGGAACCCGCAAATGACTTTATAATACGACCAAATTGCGAAGACATCTGGCGGTACCTTAACATGTGGAGGAGCGAAGCATTACTCGGTGCTTTTTAAATTGGCCGTTTGTACCCGAAAACCATGCGATTACGTAATCTCTTTCGAATTTCCAGCGGAATGAATGTATGTAGCGAGGATTTTCGTTTTGCACTAAATTTTAGGGCTAACTTTTGGCCCGCTCAATGATAAAGAGATATAATTCAAAATGAGATGTTTGAATTTTGAACTATAAGTATTAGGTTTTATGATTCAATTTTCTAATGTACATTTTTTTTATGGCTATTTGAATGAGCGAGCGTTTTGGTACTTTTTTTCGATTAGTTGCTACGGCGTAGCGCTCGTAGCGATCCGTAGCGATTCGTAGTATCTTTTAAAACAAACGCGTAGTTCGTAAAAAATAACATATATTTTTTTTTATATGTCTTTCTTTGATCATTCAGAGAGTAGTGATTGACATAACAATAAAAAACAATTTAAGTTTTCAAGAAATACTTAAGATTACTAACTTAAGTTCGGTCGATAACCCAGTAAAGGATCAGCTTGCTAGTAAAACTATCTCCACCTGTTCTCAGTTTTTTCTCAAACCTTTTCCAGCAGCATCATGTCACCGTAATCACCACAAAAACTGGTCTTAACGAAACCTTTGAAACTAAAAACTTCTGTCTTATAAGTTAGCAAATCATTTCCGAGCGCCCGAGCGGGGGCGGGTTTACACAGGATATTTGACTCGGTCGTGTTACGTGGATGTTCTTATTCATTTTTCCCTGTGAAGTTGATACCTTTACCCCCCCACCCCCACTTCTTTTCACCCCCTTTCCCCCTTTTGTTATGACAGAACCGCCCGCAGGAACTGGCTGCCTTCGAGATTATAAGTTTTTCTTGAAAACGAAGTTACATTTTATTCGGGCCATTTATAAGCCAAGATTTCATTCGCAGTGTACTGTAAGCATTATTCTTTGTTAATTTAAATCGCCTATTTATCGTGTTTATTGCGTGTAATGGAATTTGAAACGGAAATGTTGGAGTTTATTTTTTAGTTGTGCGGAGTTCTTATGGTTTGGGCAATTTAAGGGCTTTGAAAGTATGTTACGAGGTTAAGAATTTACAAGAGAATTTCTGAGTGTTTTATTTCGCGTTTGACCGCAATCTCACCTGATGGGAAGCGATGATGTGGTCGATGATGCGGTGATGGAGCAGCCTAGAAGTAAATTATTCACTCTTGACTTAAAGACCCCTAGGTTGTAACTATCAGGAAACACAGACTACGGCAGGGAATTCCACTCCTTAGCTGTACACATAATGAATGTGATCCATTTGTAAAAACGCTTTGTACGTGTGGATGGGATCTCCACCATGATGGTATTTCAATATGAATCATCGTGAAAATTGGTTGTTTTCATTATGATTTTAGATATATTTTTGAATTGTTATCTAAATAATTTAATGCCAATATCATTACGTAATGAAAATTAAGAAAACCACACTCGTGGGTCACTTGTCAGTAAATTTACTAGCACGAATACTATACACGTATTTATTGCAGTAGGTGAAGTTAAATAAGAATAAAATATTTTAAAACAACTTGCATTCGCAATGTCAAACGGCTTGCCCACCATAAAGAAGAAGCGTAAAATAAGCTTTGACAAGCTAAGCCTTAGGAGAGGGGCTTTCACTAAGCCATGGTAAAGGGATCGTCGCTTTTTCGGATTATTCTTTTATTTTTATTCTTTATCTATTTGTTTCTTTGCACTTCGTTCTATTTTTATCACATAAAAGACAAGTAAATTCAAAGAATTCTCTAAAACAGCGGAAAGTTTTAAGAATCTAATTGTGAAGGCGTCATTCGAGTTTTTAAAATAAGTCTGAAGTAAAATTTGAGTTTTTACTCGTCTTAACTTACGGCTCCGCAAGTAAAATACAATAAAAAAAATCGGATTCTGACAAGAGGACAAATTAAAATGATAACTAGAGGAGGGTAACATTTTTAATTACTTTTCTCCGTTTCTCACATTTGTTATATCTGTATAACCTAGGAGTATTTAAGACAAGAGTGAATAGGTTACTTCTAGGCAAGCGAGCTCCATTGTCGACCGTATCATCTCTTACCATCAGGTGAGATAGTGATAGAGCGCAAGAATATCTATACTAGTATTAAAAAATGTCCCAAAATGAAAATCATACAGTTTTTAGTCTTTAGATTGTAATTGTGAAGATAAAATATTAATTTTAATGAAGATACGTTGTTCTATCGCGAAACGCACCATTTTTACCAACCCTAAACTGACAGCTGTGAAACTGTTTTTTTTTTGGGATTAATTAAAATCTTGTAATACTATTGAGACACCTTTTTAAAGTGTGTTAGATATTTTTTTAATGAATAAAATAAAAACTACTGGAGCGATTTTAAATTCTTCATTCACTAGTAGCAGTCGCAGGGGAGTACTGGTGAAGTAATAGTGCTACTTTTTTGGTGTACAGTAAATTTTATTTCATTCTACTACTTTTATACTGAGGTATTTAAATTCCTACTATAAAAAAAAAATATATCTTTACCTTGAAGTGTACAAAGTACAATAAATTCCGTCTTATTACAAAAAACAAATATGATTTAGTACTGGTTTGAACCAAGAGTAAAAAGTTCTAGGCTTCTTTCAGTAAAACGTGTTCTGATTACAAGAAGCCGTCGGCAGAAGCTACTAATATACATAAAAAAACTAATATATATAAATACGATAATAAAAATAATAGAAACTGTTTGCGTCTAATAAATTAACTATTTCCTATTTGCCTTTTTAGTTCATTAAACCCCAAAAGAACATCGATGTCCACACACCAATTAGTTTTTTAATTATGTCTGTAATTACGGTAGTCGAAAGATTAAATAAGTTCTATAATAATTTTAATTGTATATAAACAATAAACAACTCAATAACGTAGTAAGCTTATCGAGCAACCTTCATTATGGTATTTCTATTATCGACATTATCTAACTCTCTGTCTACAATATCACTCACTCAAACGCTTTAACATAGTCTAATACAACGCAAAGCATTCCACCGAACACATAATGTTACAAGTCTGCTCAATATTCGTCTATATGAATAGTATAGAGTATCCAGTATCCGTATGTATCCAGTATCCGTATGTGTGCACGACACAATACCAATAATGTGCAATATCATATTAATATGGCGGCCCGACCGCACAACCGCTGCGGTGTTGTGCACACACTTTGTGCAACTATACATTTGTGCACTAATGTATACATTGTGGTGCATAGTTTATGCTTAATCGTGCAAGTGTTATTGTTGCGTCAACTTTATATGTGTGTGTGTATTACGAGGTAGGAAAATCCTGTTCGATTTTCAATACATTGACTCGTTTGAGGTAGAAAACCGTAAGTCAATTTGCGGTTTTTTTTTCGAAAATAGAATCTTTTCCAAATTTAAAAAATATTTACAAAAATATATTAATGGCAACTATTCTATTAGACAAGTAGGTAAAAATTATATTTTAGAATGGTATTTAATTTATTTTTTATTTTTAGGAAGACGAAGATTTTTGGTGGGTAAATCGAAAAAAGAGCAACGGTACGCGAAGAGACTCGCGTACTGTCGCTCTTTTTGGTTGGGAAAATTAAAAAAAAAGCGAGAGTACGCAATTTTTACAGGAATGATATTTCTGTTTACTGTCGCTTAGAATATTCTTCATAATCTGATTAATTAAAAAAACTAAAAACTTTACTTATACTAAGTAAGTTTATGCTACTACCTACAAAATTATATTAAATACCATAACATTTAAATGTAAACAAAATGACCCACAGTTTTACTTATACTTTGGTTACGTGAATATTTTTTCTAAATTTAAAACAATGTGAAACCTCTGAAAGCGAGCAATACTGTTCATACTAGTATGGGGGTAAGGGTGAATTGGTTTCGCAACAGCTAAAGTTTGGTGGTATTGTCGTAGAAAATAAATAAGCAATAGTTATATAAACCTGATTATGATTGTTGCTACTTTGTGGAAATAAATATATTGTATTGAAGATCAAGTTGAATTTATTTGTTTAAACTTTTAAACGTTTATTATTATTATTATTTATGTACAATAGCGGAATACGATACATTTAAGGTTGTTTAGTCAGTAAGAGTCTGACACTGTTTCCCGCTCCAACCAAGGGTGAGATTCGAGAGAGAGATCGTCACTGGATGATTTCTACCTACCATAAAAAACATGATATTTTCTACCCGTAAAAAAGAATACACTGTGGTAAATGTATAACTACACAATGAATAAATATTTTTTTTTTAAATAAATGTGAAATTTTATTAAAATTTGTTACTTATAATAATAAACTGCACATGATACAAAAGGCTTCAAACTTAACCCTTATCAAAGTTGAAGGTTAAAACCAATTTGAACTGCTTACGTTAAGGTCTCGCACAAAACCTTCAGACCAACAAATTGACGTTTCAAGTTGACCTTTTCAACAAAGTTCGAATAATCTACTCCAGTCTAGCTGAGTTAAGCAATTCACTCTAAAGTTCAGTCGACGAACTAAATCCATTCGTTCCCGAGTGAGTTACTAGCACAGCTTTTACACACAATTTCACAATACCCCACAGCCAATATCCGACCAACATCGAATATCCTTTAAAAAACGTCACAGTGTCATATAAATTCGATCAGGCCCGCCTATTCCAAGCACATGCGATAAAAAACATTAGCATACGTACTTGCGACACTGGCTTCGGCCATATTTTATGTGCAAATAACAAAAAGCACGCGTCATGACCAAACTTTAACATACAACCTTGCGAAAAACATCGGTCAGGCAAATATCAACTTTATGTTCTAAACAGCTACTGTACAAGTAGCTGAGTAACCTTTTGTTTTTATGCGTCAAACAAAATACGACCCTAATGACGTGTTCCTGAAGTTCAGTTTTTATTAGCGTCAAAGCTATCGAACGTGATCGATTACAAATTGTTTCATTATGTACCTAATTACAGTAGCTGAAGGTAGCTTTTACTTTAGGCGTCTGTTAGGGAAGGGTGTCGATGTAAATTGACTCTCATTGCTTTGTCGTTAAAGTAGCGAATAGTGTGTATCGTTGTTGTAGGCTCGTCTATCGGGGAGTGTCCCCCCGCGCGCCCTGCGGCCCCCGTCAGGTCAAATGCAAACTGTATACTTTACCCTCTAAAGGGAAACAGCTATTACGGCATTTTATTGGCTTAAGATAAGAGCTGTTCTTCGTAATATGTACACAAACGAAGAGCTTTTGTGATTATTATGTTGTAAACATGTTTATGATAGGCAATCACGACGCTCCGAAAATTGGCTTTCACTGAAAATTACGAAAATTATGATAGGATTTTCGTAGAATTCGCGTTTAAAATATTGGTACATCAAATTGGTATCGTATGAATATGTTTTAAAATGATGTTGAACTCAGGAACTTAAAATGAATATTTTATTATGATGAGTGAAAATCAGACTAATTATAAATCCCAAACTTGGGCGAAACGAGCAATAGTATCAGACTCTTACTGGCTAACGACCCAACCAGTTCCTACGTTGCCGTTAAACCATAGCCAGAGCCTGCCTTTTAGATGCGTACCCTTGGCTTCAGTTGGCTTCGACCCTTCTGCAGTATCCCTAAGTAAATATGTACAATAAGTTTTGCTCAGTCTTAAGGTATTCCTGAGATCTGGTATATGAATACAAACAGCTGCCACAAAATTAAAAAATAGTACATTTTGATACAAGTGCAGGAAGTTTGTCATTGCGACCGAGGCGAAATGCGCACGAGCCGTAGGCGAGTGTGTTATGGAGCCGAGGGATGCAATGACAAATCTGCACGTGTGTCAAACGACGTTTTTCAATACACTTACGACTTTTGAAATAAAGAAAGAAAGAAAAAACGTTTAATCGTATCTCAAACATACAGTAGAAATATATACAGTAGTAATAGCATTCAAATCTGCTCTGAACAGTTTCTAATTTTGTGGGGGTCGTCCAGCGCCCGTGGGGGACGCCTCGCGCCTGATTCGATAAACTAAGTAAAAAAAAGAAAATCACCGTGGATCGTGACGATAAGGAAGGAATAAAAAAGCCCTTGTTGTGATAAACTCAAAAAAGCACTTGGGTGATATACATGCTATATTGAACCTAATAGGAGTGCGATAAGAGGCAGTTTTCGAGTAAGTGTATTGAAAAAACTTTTTTTAGCGTATAACAAAAACTGGCTTAAACCTGCGTAACCATAACAATTATTATCCTTCCAAATTCAAATTCTATTCTAAATTTGAACAACCTTTCAAAACTATATCCAGCCAGCATGCATTACTAGTCAGCATGATAGCATCGTACGTTTATAATGCGATCTCCTTTGGTAATAATAGTATTAGATATCTACTTGTTATAAAAAGCCAGTCTTGTGAATGAACTGTACCAAATGACCATTTAAATAACCTCCCCGAACCCCATTTTCTGCCGATAACAGTTAATCCAATACCTACATAAACAATACTAACCTTACTTAATCTATCAAGTACCGGTTCCAAGATTATATTCAACAAATTACCATAGTTAAACGAGTTGATATAAATCTCAATCCCTTCTAATTTATCTGCGTTGGGTTCCTTCACATCAGCCGCTATTGCGAAGTCCTAAGCTTTAAAATGACTCGGTTTTTGGGCTCTCGGCAAATGTACTGTGATTTTTCTTTGTTCGCTCTGACATCGATGGATGTCAATTCATCGGGAAAACGAAGGAAATGGCCTCTTTTGATAAAAAAATACGGCTTTTTAATGTCGTCGGGCCTGCAGCGGAAAAGTAAAGATGTATTACGGAGAATTGATTTTTGTTATAAATTTATTGATGTTCGGATCATTTACCGACATCACAATAGGGTATCGGGGACTTTCTGAAGATGCCATTATAAAAGAACTGACATGACCCATATTGTGCTTCTTATATTTTGATTTTCCATTTATGGTTTTCCTCTTATTCAAATAAATTGAGACTGGGGCGAAATAATATACAAACAAGCAAACAGAAACCAGACTGGCAATTCCATCTGCTCCCGAGCCATATCTATAATTACAATCTTCAGCCTTTGATCGTGTACAATTTAATGCAAGTAGCGTGCTATTTATCGATCGCGACGTCCATCCTCTGCGAGCCCAGACGCCTGAGTGAGTACTTAGTCGCCCGTGAGCGTCTAAATACCACGCCCTTTATTAACTACCCACATTCTAGACATTGAGTGAACAAAAGACGTGCCAACTCAGATATTGGTCATTGGACACAATTGGTCATTAGGTCGTCTGCAAACATTATATACAAGCAAATAATATGACAGGGATCTCCATTTACTGAGAAATTTGGGTTAGTATAGGTACTTTATCTTCTTTACACAAAAATAGACCTTACCGAAGCAAATATTTTATCATAAAATAGGTACAAAATACGAAAATGATATTACCCATCATATCTACACTAGCACTTTTCTCGGTTCTTCGATACTATATCTATCTCTTTCGTTCGTATAGAAAACTCGTCATAATGAGCAGGACACGTATAGATAGGTCCGGTATTGTGCCTGTAGGGTTCGATAAGTTGACATAAAAGCTTCGACCGCAAAGTATCCACTTGAATAGAAGCTACTGGGAAATATTAGAGGTGTGCTCTCGTTGCTCGACAAACTCGGAGTCGATAAAGTTTGTGCCGCAAACCAGTTGGCTTTTGAAGATTCTTTAAACTCTTTGAATTTTTCATGAGATAGTTCACTTGTTCAGACAAGGTGGTGCTCGAAAATAAGGGTATGCATGCATACTGCAACAGTAGTTTTTTATTTCACAGTTTTTTTTGAGGCTATCTTGAAAATAAATAGGTTCTTTTTATGCTCTAGCCAAAGGAGCAGAGAGTGTCAGAGCTTTACTAACTAAGGTATGTTCCTTTAGTTCACATCGCCTTTTAGGAGCATGGTAATTCTTTTCAACAATCTTGCAGCCAATGCCTTTTTTAAGAATATCATCAATTACCTCTCCTACTCTAGGGTGGAGAGATTCAGAGTTTTACTGACTAAAACCACATCTATGTTCTTCCAACCATTTGCCCTTTTACCACGGGTTTCCCTTTCAGAAATTTCCCTGTGGCCCTAGCGGAAATCAGTCACACCTGCACCTACAGTTTGCTGACATCTCTTTAAGGCGCATGTTAAATTGTTAACGACTCAGATTTACTTTACTGAACATTTTTTTCTGTGGTCATAAAAAATCTCGTCAACTCAACAGGATTTAATAAGCAGGGTCTTTTCAATGAATATCAATATTCATACATCTCCATTACTTTGTTATACCTACATTTAAAAAAATATCGCTCGACTGCGGTGGCCTCCCACTGATTGAGTCTTTTGATGTTATTGAATTAAGTCTCTTTTCAATTAATTTATATCAACAAACGTTTGAGTTCTAAACAGACTTAACAGACATACGTATGTATATTACACATCCACATATTACCTCGATACGTCGTGAGCATATTGAATATAAAATACGATGTTCCATTTAATAAACTTGAATACATATCATTCGATGAAGTTGCTCGTGTTTTCAGAATTACAGACAGTTGTTCATAACAAATTCATAGAACTGATATATACTGGCAACGCCATAAATTTATAGGAATGGAATAAAAGATGGCACTTGGAGTATTTGCTGTATCGAGAAAATCAATGCGACTTGTAACAGAACAACTAAAACAAATAAATATTACATTCCTATATACGGTAAGAGCAAATAAAATCAACATCAATGGGCATCCACTCTCATCCGAATCACCGATTCAATTGAGAGGAACGGAATTCAATGCTTTTATGTAGGGCACTGTTATTCGAAACTGGCTCATAATATTGGACTAGTCGTACATGCAAAAACGTTGAAACTTTTTTCCAGAATTTTCCCTAGGCATAAATGCAACGCGACAATACGACAACTATGCGACTACTATACGACAAGTGTACGATAACTATACGACAATCCTTTTACATAACTTCATCTATGAATAGCATATTGGAATGCTACCCCTGAATACTTTATATGTAAACGCGTTATGGCATCGTGTTCACTCGATAACATATATGAAACCATGATATGGTGGTCTGATGGTCTCTTTCGAAAAAGACACTTAAAACCACCTTGCAAAAGACACTTAAAGGTTTTACTCGCTGCACCTGGACAAGAAAGAGTTATTTGACTATTATTAAGAAATGTTGCAAGAAGTCGTCGTTTATATTTCGGGGAGTGTGCATCAGAATTGTACGATTTAACTCCGCCAAGCCCGATCCATCCTCCGGTACATGGTGGATTGTTTTGGGAACACATTCATTGTACGTTCCTTCCCTGTCGGAGTGCGTGTTTCCTAGTTGTCTGTAAGTCAAAAGTGAATAAGTGACTTCTAGGCAAACGTGCTCAATCGTCGACTACATCGTCAATTGCGAAGAACCACTAATAAAAAAAACCGTAACCTCTGACAAAAAATACTACCATGATTACCTTCAATGTAAAAGAGAAACTATTTATTCACCTTTCTCTTCTAGAAACACGAGCATGAATCTATCGGAAATACACGAAACGCAACCTTCCACATTGCATATAAAACTAGACGGCGATTCGAACAATCCTTTCTCGAAGCCTTTCACGCGATGGCTAAAATAAATTGGTGGTCGGGTAACGGGTTTCATACCGATTCCATCCTTTCCGGGTACAATACCTATCCCATATGATTTATTTCTGGCTATCCGCCGACCGAAATTGGGGCTAAGTCGAACTTTTCGACCGTTCCTATGACGGATATCGGCCTTCGGTAATTTGCGTCCCGGTACTGAGACCCTTTTAGGGTTTTGTACTGGAAAAATGGAAGTCCATAACGAGTTTATAAACTCTTCGATTTGATACGGTTTGCGAATTAATACGGGTTATGGTTGGATGATTGTTTTGCAAATTAATTTTGAGTATTCAACTGGACCTCGTTATGCACATATCTTGTACTGCTACATATGATGTGGCAAATTGTTTTTTCTCAATTAGGTACATCCACCACACCACGCGGGCCCGCGTGGTGTGGTGGATTATGGCCCATTCCCCTAGAGAGGGGGCCTGTGTCCCAGCAGTGGGTACGTTAAAATAGGCTGATGATGATGATGAGGTACATGCGCTATATAAGAAACTAGCTTCTGCCCGCGGAAATTTTTTTGTAGTGATAGCTCGGTTAACATCCATGTTATATAAATAATTTATAAACTATGTCACTCAGGAGTAAAGCAGCTTTCTATTGTAGCTATTTTTTTTTTCAATCGAACCATTAGTTCCAGAGATTACCTCCTACAAACAAAAAAATAAAAAAACAAACTTTACCTCTTTATTATATTAGTGTAAATGAAGTAAATATGATTTATAATGTCTCTCCAATCCTTATTACTATATATACTGACATCTGCCGGCGGTTTCGCCTGCGTGAAAGTGATAAAGAAGCATTCTGCTGGAGAAAGAGTTTTTAAAATCAGTCCATCATCATCAGTCAGATCATCAGTCAGTAGTGAATCGTTTGTTACCGTGCGTTTTTTTTTTATTGACACGGATGGACAGGGATGCTGAGTGATATTAAATAAAACTATGTAAGTCACTTGATGAGGCTTAATGAGGCTTTACGATGACGTGGTCCGAATGTGAACTGAAGTTGACGTAAAATGAGTGTTAATTAATTGCAATGCCATTATGATGAGAGTGCATTTACGTAATGTGCGGATGCACCGTACAAGTAGTTTTGAGTTTTTGTTTTGTATTTTTGTTTGCAATGTAATCATTACAAAACTTATTTGCCTAATTTTTATTACTAAGTTCTTTATTAGCTTAGTTAATTATAGGTGAAGTAAAAACGTTATTGTTTATTATAATTTGAGACCCAAGCGATACATATTGTCTTCCTATTATGTCTCATTCGAAAGGACACTCACAGACCATTCCTTACCAACCTTAAGTTAAAAAAAAACACAATGTAAACTAGAAATACGAAGCAGTTACTTGACTGACTATTAATCAGCAATGTCACAAGTACTTAGAAGTAGAATCCCTATGCTGACGAGGTCGATATCTCGACACAAACAGGGTGGCGTGCCCAGTCGTCGACTCATGCTAATTTAATCGTTCTGCTTACCCACGCGGCTCCCACGCGACTTATAAGTCCTGTGCCCCGTTTACTATGTGGCAAGTGAATATTGTACTGGGATAAAATGATCCTGGAGGAACAAGTTACTATCCTACAGTTAGAAATGTTATAACAAAGTTGGATTGCCAATCATATTTTTTTTCTAGATGGGATTTTATCAAATGACTTCTTACGCTCTGTGTGGAGCAGGAGGAAATGTCAGACTTTTACTGACTAAAACTAATTCATATTCCTTTACATACTCTATGAATTCCGCAGCCCTAGCAGGAAACGTCCTTAGTATGTAGGAGGTTTGAGGTGCGTGTCGACATGGGTTTAGTCTCACCAGACGGCGAGCTACCTATTGTTCACCATCCATGAATCCTACAACGTCTACGGTGCATTTATGAGTGGTGCTTTTGAAGATGATTAGTCCATGGCCTGAATAAGGCGACCTAATTCCGTGTGACTATTTTCGAAAATTTGTTTTTGAAACTTAATTTTAAATTCATAGTTTTTAATATAATTTTTCTGCCACTAAAATCTTTACTGCAGCAGAATTCTAATTAAGTCTCTCACTTCACGTGCATTATGTTTAAAACATGACACTGGTTTTAGTTGGCCGCATTAGCATTTCTATCTGACTTCCTGAGCTACTTAGGAAACCAGATTTTCAGATTTTTGGCACTAGTGCCAAAAACCCCGTTTATCATTGCTACGTGATCTGATTGGGGAATCTTTACACACTGTTCTCATATCCGATAAAAATAATGCGAAAAATATTTCATGTTATCTGTTTTAGTTCCAGCCGGGGCTAGCCAAGTTACAATAGTTTCGTTTAGAGTTAGTGCTTGTCAAAATCAAAATCAACTTAAAAGATACAATGCCAAACAATTTAACATAATGTTGATGAATTTAAATCGTCTCGAATTATAAATTCAAGTATACAGTACTACAGTTTGCTGGAGAAACTGCCAAAGTGTTTTTTTGCTCGTATATTTTTTTTTTCACCACCGTTGGTCCCCTAACTTCGCCATTTTAACTACGCCACCTTTTAAAATGATGAAGAATTTAAAAACAAAGCAGTGCTTATTAATATACATTATCATAGTAATCTTATATTTTTGTACAAATAGTCGACATATAAGATTCTGAATTCAGCCTTTTTCATCCACAAAAACTTTACACCCACGACACGTATCCCACATTTTGACGAAGCATATTGTTCCATCACAAAATACGACCCAATTTCGGCTAGTGGACCAGAAAAAAAGACATACATTTCAGTGTGAAACGACGGCTCGACAGAACAACGAGAAAAAACTCTAAAACAGAGGTTTGAAATATTAAATTTTAACTACCATAAGAGCTAACGAATTTCCGACCGCAGAAGCAATTAAAATAGCGAACCGTAATAGTGAAAAGTGAGATGAGTCTGCAACCAAGGTATAACGTTAAACAACACTAAAAAAGACGGTTTTCGTTTTAATAGGATTCGCGCCAAGATTTTAATGCATATTTTTCGCGGCGTTCTATTTTTGAATGCGGAATTTATCCAAAGATTATTTAAAACCAATTCCATTTTTGAATTATCCTTATCTAGCTGCTACCAGTGAGTTTGCCTGCCTGACTATATAGTTCGTTTTTTAATCCTAGATTACGTTTTGACAACTTAAAATGTCAAACTCCAGAAAATTGGGAACATATTTCTAGAGTGTGACATTCTGAGTTGTCAAATCGTAGTCTAGAATTAAAAACGAACTATAGACACTGTCGCGTTCTCATTTTTTTTTTTAATTTATATTCAAACTAATGACTTGATCTGCTATACCACCTGATGGTAAGCAGTGATGAAAGTGGTGAGGTTGAAGACACCTAAATTATAATCGTACGGGAATACTGCAGCAGGCAAACTGTTGCCAGTCATATATGATTTGACCATTGCCTGTTTGTTGTATGGACTTTATAAGAGACTTAGCCACTAATTTTCGATGTTTCTTCTCAGAGTAAGTCAGGTTTACTTAACATAAATTAAAGAAAAAATTTACGAGTAAGAGCCGTTTTTTTTTTTTTCAAAATATGGTGTTTTTAATATAGTGCTGATTTCGTCACGCACGCGGGATTACTGGCGTGCGTGCTTATTCCACGCATTACAATAAACACTTGTATACACTCTGCGGGCGTTATGCCTACGGCACAATCCCGCATGCGTGATAAAATCCGCACGATATTAAAAACACCCTTACACACACAAGCTTTCAAATTTACAATATTAAAGTGATATCATGTTGCGACTCCTCTAGAATACCGCACTATAACATTGTTAAGTACTAAACAGTATCTATAGACAGCCAACGTTCCGCTCAACCGCAAACTTAGATAGTCCCTACGCTACGGAAGACATGTAGGTAAAGATTCAAATTTAGTTAACATAAAACATATATGAAAAACTAAATCCCGCATGCGTGATAAAATCGGCACGATATTAAAAATATTCTTACACACAAGCTTTCGAATTTACAATATTTACGTGATATCGTGTTGCTACTCCTCTAGAATACCACATTATAACAATGTTAAGTACTAAGCAGTGTCTATACAACAGCCAACGTTCCGCTCAACCGCAAACTTAGATATTAATGCCGAGGATTAAACCGTAGCCTGAGATACAATGTTATCGACAACAAAAGACCAAATTGATTGTGACAAACAGATTTAGTTAACTGCGTTTCTGATAGGATTTATACTCCGTCTGTGTTCCCAAATGAACCTTTTTTATATTAATAATTTTAGATTTTTCTGTAAATATTTTAAAAGCTATAATAAAAACAAGTGTAGTTTTCAGTGGTCAATTGCAAAAAAAAAACTAAAAAGTTTTATATAAAAAGGTTCAAATGGGAACAGTCTGCTTAGGTACTTAACTAAATGTAAAGAATCTTTATGTCTTTAGCTAAAAATTCTCTAAAAATGTTATCGGCATGTCCTAGAATAAAAAATTCGAAGACATGTGACATCCATCAACCCTCACTGGGCCCTACGTGGTGGATTATCCCACTGCTGGGACTGAGAGGCCTGATTCTCTCTACGAGAGGGGCCCATTCCCTCTCGTAGACAGAATAAGGCCTCTCAGTCCCAGCAGTGGGAACATTATAAGGTTGATACTATGGTATGTTATTTAAAAACTTTTAGAAAAAGCTATTTACCTAAACCAATGTTAGGTTAGACATATTATATACGTATTATGTTAACTACATTTGAATATTTACCTCCATGTCTTCCGTAGGGACCCTACAGAAGGTTCGAAGCCAACTTGGGCCAAGGGTTCGTGTCTGAAAGGAAGGCTCTAGGCCTGGTATATATGGTGACGTAGGAACGGGGTAGATTGTTTAGTCAGTAAGAGTCTGACACTGTTTCCCACTCCGCCCAAGGGCGGGATTCGTTATTAGATGATTTTTACCTACCAGAAAAAAGACCTACATGTCACCTATACGATTTTCTTAATAAAAAGACATATCAAGATTGTTTACGTTCAAACAATACTAACAAAAATTTAATAAACGAATCACTTATCGAATTTCTTCTACAACAATAAATTCTACAAAAGCTATTCCAATCTCAGTTCGAAGTTAGTCAACAACTCGCGCAAATAACTCGCCTCGTTCTAAACGCTCCACGATCCAATATAAGGCGTCTTCGACCGGTTCAAACACGTAACTAGTGAAAATCTAGATCTAGAGATTCCCACACTCACTTCTAAGATCCAAACAACTCATTTAAACTAGTGGTTGTCAACGTTTTTGTATCAAAGACCACTTTAAATTCTTTATCGTTAGCAGGGACCACAATTCCAAAAGAAAATTAAACTTTATTCTAAATTAGCGACCTGCCCCAGCTTTGTACGGGTGCAATGGTGATATTAAATATAATATGCATGTATTATACATATAAGCCTTCCTCTTGAATCGCTGTATGTATTAAAAAACCGCATCAAAATCCGTCGCGTAATTTTAAAGATCTAAGCATGCATAAGCGCAGACTGCGGGAGGCGACTTCGTTTAATACTATGTAATGATTCAAAACTTGTATTATGCACTTCGTAATGTACCTATTCTATACAATCAAATTTAGCAGACTTTGTCATTGAAGCACAAATAGTGTGAATTAAAAAAAAACAGTTTACTTTTGCACCAACTAGAATAGAATAAACTTTATGGTATACCAAAAAAAGTAAGAAATTTAAACACCAACTTAAATCTCTGAGTACAATGGCGGTCTCATCGCTGACAATGATATCTACCAGACAACCTTAGGATAGTTTATAAGAAATATTTCACTTTTCAGTCATTTATTCAATACCAAGAAACTTACATCTAAATTTCAAATAATTAATAACCTAAACATTTTCAATTTAATAATTTAACTAAACAATTTTCAAGTCATTCAATAGGACAGTCTAATTTATATTTTTCTCTGACCGTATTATAGCTCGTAGCGACTAATAAAAAGGGTCGAAGCCTACAGGGTCCCAGGATATTTTTTTGAAAGGAAGGAATTCGTCATTGGATGATTTTTGCGCACCATAAAAAAAAACCGTACTATAGCTGTTTTGAACCACAGGTTGAGAACCACTTATTTAAATAAACTCTAAGCGAACTTGAAACTGGAAATTAATAGACAAAGTTTAAAACAAGCAATTGGTTCCGTAGTTAGATAACGTAACTTTTACACTTTTGGGCCTCATATTCAAACATCCTGAATTTATAGAGGCCCCAAACTTTGGGATATTCAGCGAAATATGTATCCCAGTCTAGTTTGCAGAGAGCCTTTGTCAATAAACCATTATACGAAAAATATTCTAATTAAGAAAGTTCATTTTGGTCTGTCAAATTATCTTGAGTAATTAATTACTTTGGCGAAGTTCACCAAGACCTTCTGACATCGTATTAAAAATGCAATCATTTATCACTTGCGAAATGTTTCATTTTGAGAGAAAAATTCGAACAATATTATTTAGTTTTTTAAAAAGCTTTTCTAGAGGTTGAAAAGGTTAAAAGATTAACTTTACCTATGCTAGTTTTCATGTTTATATTTCTAACAGCAGATTTTAAGAAAGAACCAAGAAATTTAATATAGTAACTGTGTATTTTAATTTGCTTTTCTCTTTGTTCTTAAAGGCAGCCAACTTGTGATTTAATTTTATGCTAATGCAACTCCACTTTCAAAATACAAGCGTAGTTTGAGAACCATTGTAATAATATTGTTTAATTTTATAGTCATGGTTAATAATAAAATACTTGAAATAATTTATTCTTAGACCATAATCCAAATTTTAAAACTATAATATATGTAACTAGCTTTTGCCCGCGGCTTCGCTCCCGGCAACAGATTATTCTACTCTTCCCTACCCTACTCTACCCTACTCTACCCTACTCTACCCTACTCTACCCTATTCTACCCTACTCTACCCTACTCTACCCTACTCTACCCTACTCTACCCTACTCTACCCTACTCTACCCTACTCTACCCTACTCTACCCTACTCTACCCTACTCTACCCTACTCTACCCTACTCTACCCTACTCTACCCTACTCTACCCTACTCTACCCTACTCTACCCTACTCTACCCTACTCTACCCTACTCTACCCTACTCTACCCTACTCTACCCTACTCTACCCTACTCTACCCTACTCTACCCTACTCTACCCTACTCTACCCTACTCTACCCTACTCTACCCTACTCTACCCTACTCTACCCTACTCTACCCTACTCTACCCTACTCTACCCTACTCTACCCTACTCTACCCTACTCTACCCTACTCTACCCTACTCTACCCTACTCTACCCTACTCTACCCTACTCTACCCTACTCTACCCTACTCTACCCTACTCTACCCTACTCTACCCTACTCTACCCTACTCTACCCTACCCTACTCTACCCTACTCTACCCTACTCTACCCTACTCTACCCTACTCTACCCTACTCTACCCTACTCTACCCTACTCTACCCTACTATTCGAATTTTTCTCACCTTTTAAACCTTCCCTAGACCTCCACGAATAATTCAAGACCAAGATAAGATAAATCCGTTCAGCCGTTCTTGAGTTATGGAATTACAACGAAAAGTGGCATTGATTTTTATATATATAGATGTAAAACTATAGTTCGTTTTTAATCCTAGACTACGATTTGACAACTTAAAATGTCAAACTCCAGAAAATTGGGAACATATTTCTGGAGTGTGACATTCTGAGTTGTCACATCGTCGTATCCTAGAATTAAAAAACGAACTATTCGCTGGGTGCGAAGTATAAGGTGGGGGAACCACGAAACGATCGCAGCGCGCGTCATGGCCAAAAAAGGAACTTTCGGTGGCGGACGCTGTCACTTTTTACTAGCGAGATTTACGTTTTTAGTAAATAAACATGAGTCACGAAGCTTGCTGGGGGGTTAATTGCAAAAACAATGGCAGAAATAATGATAAAAATTTTTACAAACTAATTGTTTTCCTTTCAATGTTGTTTGTGGTTGGAAAATGATGTCGTGTGTGATTGGTCGGAATCCAGTTTTTATGATTAATTTGACCATGTTTAACTGAAAATACATAAAAGGATGGATTATTGAGAGCACAAGCACTCATAAATATAATCAACTGCTATTTACATGAAATGCGTTGTTCGATGAAATTTGCTTATTTATTTACTTACTTCTCATAACGACAGCCATGAAAAATTCGTAATGTACTAAGCGAAATCTATTGATTGTGCCATTTTAGACGAAAAATAAAAAAGACTTACCTTATATAGATTTCGAATATTTATTGGAATAAATGTAAATTACAATATTTAATTAAAATTGTTCGTTTGTAAATAACTCGTCGTAATGACAGCCGGGCATTTGACATTTCGGAGGCCACCGTATTTGCAACCACTAGTTGGCGCTGTCATCGCGCACCCAGCGAATAAAGCCGTTATTTTCATAAACACATTCAGATATTCCAAATTCAAATGCCAGCACAATGTCCAATGCGGTCCGTCACGGCATCGCGCTCTCATGACGTGTCGTGTCGTTATCGCCCACAAGACGGACGAGCCTTTGGCGTGACGATATCCATTAGTTTACCCGACTCGACGGCTGCCAGCGTTGGCCCAACGTTTGAGATATTGGCCAACGTTCGATGTATTGAGATATTGGGCTAAACCAAACGTGATTTAACGGATATTGATGGCGAATCTGCTGCGAATATGTTGTTAAACTGATTGAGTTGGTTTAAATTAGTTTTTGAATGGTTGGGTTAGGTTAGCTTTAGAGTTTTAGTAATTACGGCTCTATTTCAACATTACCTATATAATATTATGAACTATAGAAGCCCTTTTAGGTTAGGTACCGGTGAACTAAAGATTTGATTTTTTAAAGTTAAGCTAGCTGAGCCCCGCGGTTCCAACACACGTATAGTAAGAAAACAATATGTTAAACCTCTTCCTCGACTACGTGCAGCCCCCCACCTCGGGTGAGAATCGAAAATCGGTTATAATCCTCGTCACACAGATTGAACCATCATGGCGATTGACTTTAAATGCGCAACAACCGATTTTCCAATCCAATCTGCATGTGAATCGTCAAAATAATAGCAGTGGAATGTCGGTACGTCAATAAGTACCTTAATCTCTGAGCTTCTAATCTCCTAAAGTACTTAAAATTTTAATAAGAGAATCCCGTACATAACAACAAACACCCTGATCTCTTAAGCAAAACGATCGTATAAGCATAAAATTTTAATTAAAACACCTATAAAAATACTATAAAATCCGCTAGTCGACCGGGAACCTTCCAATAGATTCCTATCTGGATTGTTACACCTAGATAGCCCCAGCCTTAAGCTATACCCTTTGGAACACGAGATTATAACCATTTGTTTACTAAAATTACATTTTATCGACCATGTTATACACAAACGTGATGTGAACAGCAGATAGCGACCAATAACGGGTAAATAATGTACTGACTTGCCTCTTGTGTAGGGGTGTCAAGCTTGCGAATAAAGTTGGACGTAGTTAGAAATTTTGGATACGCATAAATTTTTGCACGCCAAAACTCAGGCAGAATAGTCATAGTCATAGTTTTTTATTGGTAAGGGATTCTTACAAGTCATAAAGGTACAAACTGATACAATAATGTCAACAAAAATTACAAATTAATCAAAAATTCAATGTCAAATAATAAATACAAATAATTAAATACACATGTCAAACAAAAAATATAATAATACAGATACACCCATATATTCAATACCTACATTCAATGCAAATAAATATAATTAAGTTTTTAAGTTTTCAATTCTAGCGCCTGCTTCTTCATTGGTTTCATTTCCCAAGTCATTATGGGTTTCTCTAAAAATCTAATAATAAAGGAGACTAAAATTACTTAAAATAAAATAAATGAAATTATAGGAAATATTTAGTTATTGTATTACCATTGGTTTTTGATGAAAAACTACAAGGGTAAATAATTTTGCCATACTTACTAAATATACTTTTTATTTTTTTCATCAAACACACAAATTATTCGTAATTTTATTTATAAGTTACACCTTAGTATAACAATTATAACCATAACTGAATTAGATAATGCAAAATCTATTCCGGCTTGAAGAATTGGTTACCCTACTAGAGTAACACAATAGAAATGGAAGGAGTAAGCTAGATAGTTCTAACACCGCGGGCCATTCGCCTCGTTGCCGATATTAAAGAGAAATTAGCCGGTATATAGGTACCCTTTATTGTCAAGCAATATGTGTACAATACACGATTGTAATAGTACTCACTATTTATGAGGTGAGGTGTGAGAGAGGTCCTTCCACGAGCTTGTAACACGATCCATTTCAGGACCAAAAATGATCTGTTAAAGGGATAGGTATAGGATGTATAACTCTGTCCCTCATTCTCGCTCGTACATTTAACAAGTCCCTCCATTGGATCTTGGCACGTCTGAAGTTAAACCAAAACCATTTTAACCATTAAACCAAACCATTAAACCATTTAAACCAACCAACCACCAACCAACCAACCAACCACCAACCAACCATTACCAACCATTTAACCATTTTAACCATTTTTAAACCATTTTTTTTACGAGTTTTCAAGCGCTAAAATTCGCAGAACCTAACTTCAGACTTCCCAAAATCCGACGACCGAACTGTACGTCGTTAACCAAAACTGATTTTAATGTTTTTAATATAGGTATAAAATAAGTACAGGTCATATTTTCTACCCGTGATAAAGTAACTACCCGCTACCAGTGGTAGTTATATAAATATTTTTAATCATAGTAGGAGGACATAATTAAGGAAAACTTCGTAAGGTTTCTAAACGAGGAGAATTTCCCCAAAGAACAAACAGCAAGTGTAGGAGTGACAAGCTAATAAGGATAAGGCATTCAGTAATTTGACGACAACCTTTGTCAAACCCATACAACGTAAAATAATTAATTAGAACTCCCAAGAAGGTACAGTAGAGCCAATATAAATTCCATTATCCCAAAAATTCCTTGAGACACTTTCAAGACGCGCTCATAAAAAGGCTATGTATTACATTTCGCGGCCGCCATCTTAGATGGAACAAATTAACTTCCGACCATGTATAGGGTGAAAAGTACGCGAAAAATTCGAGTCTCTTTAATAAACTCCGTATTATGAAGCTCGAATTAATACGCACACCAAATAGCCTCTTTCGGCGTCTTTGGAACTCGGTAGGGATGTCTGCTGGATTCATCGATATCGACATAATTTGTATTATCTCTGGCGATAGCGTACTGTTTTTGATTCAGTATGGTTAACAAAGTGAACTCTAATAAATATACTACCGAACGGATTGAAGTAGAAACTCTTTGTATTTTAATTTGATGCTGAAGTATCGATGAAACAGTACAAAAAATACGTAACAGATATCGATGTTTTGTTGGTATGTGGGGCACATCCCTATTGCTACCCGTACGGTGCACGTACTTGAGGAATTTTTCATTTAGAGCACGCTATCCTATGCACCTTTAGAAGCCGGTAGCCAGGCCGTAAGGAGACAGTAAAAACGAGAGAATTTTGTTACAACGTGAAACGTGTAACGTAAAATAACTACTAAATATGCATTGTAATATTCTTCACCGGAACAGGTTAAACGTCCTCTACCGAAGTGTTTATTAATTGTAATAAGTAGAACACTAAAAAAAGAGACCTTCTTTTGTACGTATATTGAAACTATCTATACTCGTATCAGACATCCGATACTTTATTCAAATAAGTCATCACTAAATTACTATTGAATTTTCATAATATCAATCAGCCTAAAAAAGTTTAAGCCTAGTAGTATGGTCCAAAGCGAAGATCTATATGGAAAAGAACGTGCAAGAGACTCCACGGATACTCTTTTAAATCATGGTATGGATAACAAAAATATTATCTGTCCTAGTACATAAGAAAATCAGATGAACAACCTGATTGAATAAATCTTGTAGTAGACCAGCCATATCATTAATATCAACACAGATACATAAACAAACTATTAATTTAATACATCAAGTTGTCAACCATTATTGCATGTACCCTAACCCTTATAAGGATCATTCCCATCACATCACTCAACAGTAGGAACCCCATGCGTCTCGTATTTCGCAGGACTTTCCAACAATTCGCACCCAACTTCAATCGTACGAACTTCGACATCAGAATTCGGAATGTTGGGTCCGGAATGTTTGAAGCAGAGGGTGCAAAGTAAAACAATATGGAAGACGTCAGATTTATTACTCGGCCAATAGTTTTACGTGAGTTCTAGAAATGCGATGCGAATACCTTTAAGTAGGTGGAATATAAACTAGTATAATAGAACATATAGAGGGCAGGGCACGTTGCTTGCACAACAGATGATCGATGAGCCCAACAGGTTCTGGAATAGCGACCACATCAATATGCGGTCGCTTCTGGTTTGGTCGCCAACCACAGCGAACACGACAAGTCAGTTGGTCATATAACCAGTTGATCCATGTAAAATACTGATTCTAACGTACAACTTGTTTGACTGGAAACCTGCTCCAGCACAGCAGAAGAAAAGCTAGGCAAATTGAATAGAACTTATCCGATCTATGTACTTACAGAAATCGAACCGGAGTGTTGACATTGAATTCAATAAGTTGGATTAACTTCAGCTCGTTAAAGTTAAGCCGTGACTTCGGATTGGATTTGCTCTAGGGAGCAGAAGCATGATTTAAATGGACTTTGATAAGACAGCTTTATTGTAGAAAACTATTCTTTCGCTTCACAACAAGCTGGTCTATCGAATGACTTAAATGAATTTGAACAAAAAAACCCATCGTAAAAAGGTGGATGAAAAGGAGAAAGCAAAAAGTACGGAGCTGCCAGTAAAACATAACAAACAATGTGTACCTAAAAACACAAACAGTAGTGAAAACTTCAAAAACGAGACGAACTGAATAATACCAAATCGTAATTGGGTAAGGTCGGCTCGATACGGCCAAACAAACACACATAGCTATAGCGTGATGGGTCAGTCTTATTCAATACCCACAAAATAAAATTTGTCAATGTACCTAAAAGGTACCTATTTACTTTAAAAAATTCGCCTACCGTCTTAGAAACATATACATGTTGCAAGTTTCTCTACAGTGATTTTAGCTGTTTGTTGTCCAAGTCATTCACATAACCATTTATGTAGTATGTAGATATGATAAACATCATCTTCCAGTTCTTCGGGCATATCACCCGTAGCGAGAACTCAAAGGAGCGATTGTTAATGCAAGCAAAAGTCGAGGGCAAGAGATCACGTGGACGCTCTACAACACGGTGGACAGACCTCATCAAATTGGAGACATATTGCAGCGTTTATGAAAACTCCCAAGCCGAAAAACATAGAGCTGCATGTTGTCGCATCACGAGAGAGGCGGTGGCGCAGGACTCGACCATTCCACAACCACTCTTTTAAGAGTGCATGACTAAGAAGAAGATGATGATAAACAAAACATAGTATATGATAGACAGTATAGGTATATTTGTATCTTACCATTGAGTACAAGAGTAATGAGTAAACAAACGCATATAAAACCACAAATTAAACATGGCAGCGACAGTTGGCCTGTCCGCAATTTGTAATAGATTTATGGTGACAGCAACATTGCGACAGGGTACCGTCGCCGTCATGGTGACCATAAAATACAGTCATTTGTGGGATGCGGATGATGACAAGTGATTGCTCTTGGCTGTTGACCGGTTGATGTATTACTGGGAAATTATAATCGGTTATGAATGAAAATTATTATGCAAATATTATATTTTATCTGATCAAATAGGAAATCTTAACACAGAGACACACAGGACAGGCATAGCACAACGGTAACAACACAAGGTAAAAAATAATAAAATACAGAGTACGATGAGCGTGCCCGCACCGAAAGGGTGAGCACCTCAATATTTGCGTCGTCGACCCAGCACTAGTTTTCAGTTCGCAACCCATATAGTAAAAAAAAATCACTATCAACATCACCCAACACAGATGCATGTCTATTCGATTTATTTCAACAAATATTTCAAATATTTGTGTACATAATTGTAGTCAATGCTACTCAGAATGTTTAGTTTTCCTGTTTAGTAATATTATTGTGCTTTTGTATTTTTATTTCTGTTTTAATTTCTTTATTGCGTCAAATAAATGTTCTATCTAGCTATCTGTTCTTTCAGGACAAATAAACCCGAATTGAGTCTTAAAATCCCAGTTACGCCGTATACAGAAAATCATACGGTGGTATTCACACTTATTATTAAAGTATGGAATAAGGTCAAAGACTTCAATATTCATTAACGTAAGTAATCACTCTATAAAAGTTTGATATTTCAATCCTAGATTAAATTCGGAACACTCTCGTTTTAAAAAAATGGTACTAAAATCCTAAATAACTCGAGGTCACATAGTTCTCTCTAAGAATAAATATTAAAAACAATTCAATATAATATGAAACAAAACGCCACCGTGCCTCAACAGTAACCTTTTCATATTTTATGGTAAAGTCTAGACGGCATAAATCATAAATTACTACAGCTATGTACACACACACTTGGCAAACCGTACATAACTCTCTAAAGGGATTTTCTGTACCTTTATTAAAACGGTACATTTTAAGTATTCCCAATGTTTCATGAAAGTAGATTGCGTTTACTCAGATAACTGCGTTTATTTATAGTTCCCCGTGTGCTTTAAATGCATAACATAAGATAGGGTACATACAATCTTTATTGTAATTCAAAATGCATGGAGAATATATTACATTTTAAATTTGTAACTTATTGTCTATATTATTTGATCTACTGATAAATTATTATAGATGAACTAAATTCCTGGGGATAATTATGTACAAATTTATTAATTTAATATTTGGTATACAAAGTATTATTTGATCATATTTTTTACTTACTATTTTTTTTTTTTTTGATAACTGATTGATTTTAATTCAAGTATGCTAAGCGAGCTCGGAATGTTTGGGCACCCTGACACGGACAGGTTAGCTTTGAAAGAAGTAAATAGAGTGAGCTAGCAAAACCCCCGACAGTAGTCCGCAAGACGAATTTAAAACGTTTCAATTGAAAAGTTATATTGTTTTGAACTGATATGCTTGTTTTTTATTTTATTTTTGACTTTCAACTTTTGAGCCCTGCGCGAACGGCGGCGTTCGCACAGCTATTATCTATCTATTATGGAAGGTTAAATAACAGGTACATTACAGCACAAATTATGAATTTACGCTATAAAATTCATTAGGATTAACCAAGTTATATTTTTATTCTTCCAATTCAAACAAAAAAAAAACGAATAATCCTAGATCCAAACAAGTTTGAGGACCACAGATCCAATACCAATCAACGTCTGCATGGCTTTCAAAGGATCTTAAGACACCTAAAGCTTCTAGACGCCATAAAGTAGACACGGACACAATATAGAGAATCTATTGTTAGCAGCCATGTTGTACAGTCTGAACATAAATTGATGGCGCGGCGGCGGGTGAAATACTTGCCCATAGATTCCACAAGTCCTAGAATGGAACTAATCAGGTCTTGCGCCTGTACCTATGAAGCTCCGACAGTCGTGTATAAGCTGATTGATTCAGAGAAAAGGTTTAAGTGTAAGTCGTGAATCTATTTAAAGCTACTGGCGATATACTGTCTAAGTTTAGTAACACTGTCAGATGGGCAGTTCCAATCTGAGACTATACTCTCATCAAAATAACATTAAATATTCAAGAAAACCTTTTGAGTTCTTGAGAATTGGTAAAGAGAAGTTCAGTGTTTTTAATCCTCGACGTGTGTGACTTTAACTCAAAAATAATTGTAAAATATCTAATTCTAAATTTCAAAAAGGAAACCAAAAACTTTCCAAAAAATTTCCGAAATTACATTTATTTTTGGCTTAGAATTATTATTATATAGTTTTACTTTGGTTATTCTAATTATAATTTATTTGAAATGTTTATATTTGTAGGTGATTTTTTTTTGTTATTTTGTAATGTAAATTGTATTGTATTGTAATTTGTAATCAAACTATTTTTTTTATATAACATATTCCACAACTATCACACAACGTCGTCTAGACCCAAACTAAGCAGAACTTGTGTTGTGGTTACTAGACAACTGATAAACATACTTGTATATTTCTAAATACATACATACTTTTGATAAATTACACCCAGACACACAACAAATGATTGAGCTCTTCACACAAACATTTGTCCTGGGTGGGAAATAAAGCCACGACCTCTGGCGTAGCAGTTAGGGCCACTAACCACTAAACCAACAAGCCAGTCACTTAGTGTGCTTATAAAATAAAAATAAAAGTGACTTTTGCCATTTACTCTTAAGTCCTAGATACTAACAAAATTTAAAAATCAAATTCCAGATAAGAAAGACTAAAACCTTTAAATATTACAAATTCTTTTAAAGATAACATAAAAAGGACAATGCCAAAATCGATATCTAGCACGCAACATTACCCTCTTCAACAAAAAGCCCTTTAAGGTCAATGCCCGGTCGGTCATATCTAAGACATCTATACGACGTTTACTCGACTTCGCCAATGACTGCAAAGCAATCGGAAAGGTTACTAACCTAAATCTGATCTGTACATAATGTACTGTAGCACGCTACTGAAGAATACGAAGTTATCAGGCTTCATAGTCGTGATACAGTCAAAGAATCGTTGTTTATTTAGGTTTTCTGTACATAAGATAGGCTGTAGGTTTCTGAGGTAAATAACTAATAAATAAGGGAAATTGTGTTCAGCGTGTTGAGGGCCAATATTTTCTTGTCTCTACAGTTGTAATAATGAATATAGTCTAGCCTCACTTTTTCTATATTTCCATTGCTTATTTTCAGAATCAATTTAATTGGATATTTATAGGTGATCATGAGTCAATTTCTGAAAGGGATTTCTTGTTTTACAATGCAAGGGCCAAGAAAGAACAACATGTGTTCGGGTTTGGTCAGTAAAAATCTGACACGGAATCCCACTCCGCCCTAAAGCGAGAGAAATTATCCGAAACCGCACAGTTCACCTACCACCATAAACTTGCAGTCTCAAAACTCAACAAACATTTTTCACTCGACAAAACCCCATACGTTTTCAATTCCACGCTCTAAGAGACCGCAAAACCGAATGAATTTACGTATACAAAAAAAAATAAAAAAGTCCATCTACTACACCAATGCTGGTACTAACTGAAACAAACAACACAGGAAATCCGTTGGAAACAAGGACCGTTGAAAATGATAAAAAACCTTGTAAAAAGGTGGAAAAACCGTGCCGGCCGGCGACACCGGTTATGCGAACTATTTGGGGCAGAGAGGCTACTGTTACAAAAACACAGCTTTTCCCACAGTTTCACGCAGCTATTTATTTACAAGTGCTGAAAATTCTTTCAAGAATAAAAAAGCTGGTCCTCGAAACGACGGGAATTAAATTAGAGGTCCTCATTTACATGTGTTGGTTGACAGTTCTGTGGTGTCGTGTTGAAAATGGGCTTTTATGCATCCCATGGGTGTTGTAAGTATCTTATAACGTTAAGTGGCACATTTTTGGCGTAGCTTGAACGTGCTTTCTTTTGCGGGATTTTCAAAAACAGTTCCTGTGGCCCCTGAAAGCATTGGATAAACTTAAGGAACACTTGTAGGATTTAGACAGTAAAAATTTAACACTACCTCTTGATCGAACTCAAACGGGAGTTTTAATCATTTCTCAAAAAAAACTTGCATTCTTATTCAAAAGAACAATGCCCAAAAATGTATGGACACCGTCCCCACTCTTGTAGCACTTTAAAACCTATGTTAATCGAAGGGCCATAACCATCTTATCATTTTATTGTTCGACAGCGAAACTGAAATGTGCATCCGAAAAAAGTTATATCGACGCGACATGAAGAAACCGGAATCAGTCACAATAATAATTGTGTTTCCGGTCACGATGCTTTTCTTTTTACTGTGGGATGGTTTCGTTTGGAGTTCCCAAACAACTCTTTAGAATTAAATGCTGACTCCCGCTACAAGGGAACAACTCACGGAGCAGAAAAAAGTTCATAAAGAATTCTGCTGAATATTGGTTTTGTGAGATTATCATTGACGTTTTTTTTAGGAGTTTTCAAATAAAATATCTTATTAATTACAAATAAAACCTTTATTCGGTGTTTTCAGTATGTATTACAATATTGTCCCAGGCACTGGCTGGCCCAACGGAATTCTCTAAACGCCTTCCAATCCCAAAGTACCAAACGCTGCTGACGACATGCGCGCAGGCACAAACTGTCCTCATACCCGTCAAACATGAGCAGTAATATGCCTGAATAGCGTTTATTCCCTGTACGTTATTCAGTATTAAATACGTATAATAGGTCGCATTAGACCTATGTCTTGATAAAATTCGACCCCTTAGCAGAGCGCAATTCCGTGTCTATACCGTATTGATTCATAATTGGGCTTGGAGTTGCACAAACCTCTATGTTATAGACGCCGCCACGTAAATGTTCGCTGACATAGAAGTTGCCAGTTTTAGGTGATATGTCCCCAAGCTAAACAAAATAATATCTTCGTTTGACAATTCATTATGGACTCATCAATCAATGTCCTGAACGCAACCCGCTGCCTGTTAACATTTTCTGCAACAAAGTAGTTCTAGTCGCCCAAGTCATTGTTGATATGAATTCTATGACTGATTCGTTTTACGAACTCTGTGGCGTAGACACTATCATGAAAAGGCTCCCTGAAGGTGAGTTGAGAAGCGCTTCAGCAATCCTGAAGTCAGTGAAGAAGTGAGGAAGTGATTTATTGAATACCACGGTTCTGAACATTTTAAAGTCGCGTTTAAATCTCCCGTTTATCGCCTAAATTACCCAGCGGACAATTGTTCATCATCATCTCTATCACGCACAACAAGATTTCTGATTCTATCACGCAAGGATACCCCGAGCATAGCCCTTTCTATTGTCCTTTGAGTGACCTTGAGTCTTTTTATAAGGCCCATTGTAAGCGACCACGTTTCAGAGTCATACGTTATCACTGGCAACACGCACTGATTATAGACTTTCGTCTTGAGACACTGTGGTATATTAGAAGAGAAGACACCGCGTAACTTCCCAAACGCTGCCCAACCGAGTCGGATTCGACGATTGACCTCTTTCTCAAAGTTAGACCTACCCAACTGGATTGTCTGTCCAAAGTAGACGTAGTCGTCTACTACTTCGAGTGTAGAGTCTCCCATGATTTTAGTTTTGTCCATGTTCATTTTAAGGCCCACTCAGACGCGATTTATTCGCTTGTTCATTCGTGAGCTGCGTTGCGTTTCTGTCCTTTGTAGGTGGCATGTGAGGCTCATAGCCACATTCTTCGATTGCAGGAATTTAGTCTCTGAAGCCTCTGTCTAATATAAAAGTATCATTCTCGTAGAGCAAGTAATGAATCGGATATGTATATATCTTTTCAATTCAATGACACATTCTGCACATCTCGACACACCACACTTACTACCTGCTCAGCGTCGTGTGGCGCTGCGAGTGCGGCTCTTGTTATAGCCATTCTATACTGCTCTCAAAAACTTACCAAAATGTAATTATATTGTAGTAGGTATGGTTACATCATGTCCAAAAAGTATAAAAAACGGCACAATAAATTGTTACTGATTCCGTTTTCTTCATGTCGATATAACTTTTTTCGGATGCACATTTCAGTTTCGCCGTTGAACAATAAAATGATAAGATGGTTATGGCCCTTCGATTAACATAGGTTTTAAAGTGCTACAAGGGTGGGGACGTTTTGAACATTGTTCTCTAGCCTCCTACAAGTCGACCCTAGGATGGTATAGAGACACAATATCATGGTAGATTCAATGGAAATACAATGAACAATATGATGATGACTTTCAACTTCTCGTGATTCTTACGATTCGATCAATCCAGATTTTCAAAATACAAAATTATATAGAACATACGCCCGGGACAGAAATCTTATGTGCTTTCCAGGGCATGGTCTACACACTCTACAAATGTGCATAATCCAAATACGTGCAACCGTTGAGAAAAAGTAGTGAACACACACCCAATCACTTCGTCTTTACTTAGTGTGATTACCTACCTGTAAGGTACAGCTCTTCTCAGATACATAATTTCAGAAGCACAGGTTCCCAGTTAAAGTTTCACGAATATAAATGTCAATAACTGAACATTTGGAACAAATAACCTACAAATACTCAACACATGCATGCCTTCAAACCGCGACGATATTGGAACGTAGCTGCTATCAAAACCGATGCATCTACTAATGGTATCGTAAAATTTTACACACCATATACAGGCAAACAGTCTGGAAATATCCACGAGGAACGCATTAGAATACGGACTGTACGTACATAAGCACTATATACAAATTATATAAGTACTCTTTTAGCACGCAAATACAATACTTCCAATCAGCGGCGTAGCTGCCAAGTCAACAGCCCTAGGGCAAAAAAAAAATTAAAGGCCCCTTTTTGATTGCGACAGACTGGTAGACTTTTACTAACTAAAACCTGTTACTATGATTAAACTAGTATTGCAACCTATTTTATTTGCATTTTCGCTCTAAATGAGGTTTTACACTCTAAAACCTCATTTAGAGAAAGTCTTAGGCACTTTCCCGCCTAGACCTTCGGTAGCAACACTAGTGCTTCCAATAAGAATAACATAGAGTTTAAAATTGACAGTTTGATAAAGGGCAGTCAGTCTGTGCAGAAGACCTTGTCAAAAGACAGATATCATGTTGCCAAATAACTTGGCTGTGGAAACACAACATGAATCATTTTAACCTTTTAGAGACATAATGGAGAGACAATAGGTGAACGAACACTAAGCGTTCGCTTGGAGCTCAAGAGTTTAATGATTATTATTTAGCCGAAAGAAGTCCACTGTTGTCCATAGGCCTCCCACAAGTCGCGTAATAACAACCAGTCCTGTGCGTTTCGTATCCCCGCGGATTCCCGCGACCCTCACCAGGTCAAAAGCCAACGTATGGGAGGCATTTCAACGCTGAGTCTTCCGGCACGTTCCTTTTAATCACCAAACCTTATGTCGAAAGGTGTAGCACAATAATTTATTTATAGAGTTGTCAACACGCACAGACATCGATGGTCGCCCATAAAGCACGGAAGTAGGCACTCATACGCATGCAGGATATTATGCAGGCTCACACTCGCCCGTGCGGCGTTTACATGGAGATAAGCATCTCTGCTAACGACGCTACGCCTATTTTATTGTGCTTGATGGTGTGGTGCAAGGGAGGTGATAACGCGGCTTAAAAAGGGACTTTTAATTCCTGAATGTTTGAGTGGGTACTTGTCAACTCTAGCTTGAAAATCTGTCAAACTTATCGAACTTAAATTAGTTTTGATACGTGTCTAACTCGATTTTTTTGGTTGTCTTTTTATAATTGCGTAGTAAACTAGTAACCCTTATATTTTCACCAAGTCTGTCTGTCTGTCCGTTCGTGGATTCTTAGCGGCCGTTAGCATAAAAAAGCTGAAATTTGGTACTATGTATATCAATCACGACGACAAAGTGATAAAATAAAAAGTGAAAAAACATGTTTTATTAGGGTAGAAATTACGCCAACTACACCTAAAGGGGGGAGGGTCATTTTTTTATTTCAACCCTAACGTATGATATATTGTTGAATAAGAATTTAAAAATGGTTTACTATTTTTTTTTGAGAAATTTGTGGCGGACAGGAAACTACGGTACCCTACACTGAGCGTGGCCCGACACGCTCTTAGCCGTTATTTTAGTAATTTTATAATGTTTAAAAAAAGTGGTAATATTGTGTGTATGATATAATTTTAAGTAGTTAACATAATTCTAAGTAGTTTTGTGTAGGGACAAACCGAGAAAAAAATGTTGAGTCTCTAAATCACTCCCGCTGTTAATCTGTGCCTTACGCCAAACGTTACCTTATCGAGAGAGCCGTGTGATTTATGATCTTAGTTTCAGTAATGAGGGGTATTCACCAAATACATAAATAATTCCCCGCTAATAAATGTAGGCTTATTAGGGGGTCGTAAAAATTGTTGCTTATGTTGAGCAATCAATGTTCTCGAAGAAGAAAATAAAATAAAATGTGATATTGATTTTAATTTAACACTCCCACATTGGGATTATTCGAAAGAAACATCTTGAACTTGGAACGCAAAGGGCAACTATCGGAACACAGGTGGCATATTTATTATGTACTATGATACTCCCTCTCGCTCCACCCAGAGTGAATGAAAACAAAAATGGCTACTAGCTATTAGCCATTTTTGTGCAAATTATAAGCAAGCATCATAATCATTATCATTTCAGCCAAAAGACGTCCACAGATGGACATAAGCATCCCCCAAGTGTCACCACAATTACTGTCTGTGCGTCCAACATCCATCGGATTCCCGCACCATAGTTTGACCATGTATGTACTAAGAGAATGAAGAAGAAAAACCTTGGAAGAAAGAAGGGATTTGAGGCAATTATTTCAAACTAAATAACCATGTTTGAAATATATTTCCGTCTGACAACACAGACCCAATATGTTTTACATGAACCAGGCCACTCCAACAACATTTAACTAGCATTACAACTAAATTATCACTCTGATGCTTTTAAATGCTCTCATGAAATCCATTTGGGCGCCAACCGAACATGATAAACTCGTGTTCAATTGAATTAAGCAGAGTCTGCGCGCTCCAGCGCTCAGCTCGCTCGGCGCACTCAACTCGCGCAGTTTGTTCGCTTCGAGCCTATCAGCCGAGCATTTGAGTGACTGGCTTTATGTTGATGTTGATAGCAAATAAATTGCGTTTAATGTGAGATTTTTATGAGTACAGTACCCGGCATATAACTTGAACCAACATTGTAAATGATTTTCGGGTCACAATCGAACTGTCGCACAGCGGGATACTGCTCGTAACCATAGTAAGGAGTGGAATTCCCTGCCAGAGTTTATGTTTTCTGTAAGATGTAACCTATAAGTCTTTAGTTCATTAAGCTCCAAGAGGACACCGGTGTCCGCACACCTATTGTATTTTAATTGTGTCTGTAACAACGGTAGTCGGAAAGGCCAAGCTAAAGAGCTAAGCCAAGAGTGAATAGTCTACTTCGTGCTCCATCTTTGAACATAATAATTGTTTTCCATCAGATGAAATAGTGGCTCACAAACGCGAGCGAAATATTATTATTGACAAATGATAATTTTACAAAGTTTAGCCTTTCGGGTACCTACCGTAATTACAGACACAATTAAAAGACAATACGTGTGCAGACGTATATCCTTCTATACCTAGACCTACATCCTCTAGGGGCTTAATGAATTGTTGTTGTTTTGCACTGACAATAAAAAATACAAAAGTACTGTTTTCGTAATTTAATTCTGAATTAAACCCTATAACTCTGACACCCGTATTCACAAACAATACTCAAACGACCCTTGACTAAGCAAACGCACAGCGTTGAAATAGAGCTCTGTGATTGGTTCGTTTGTGTTGCGTAGTTCACAAACCCTGCCCTGTGCGCTCGCGAGCACTGTGAGACCGCATAGTAACGTTTGTGAATACGGGTGTGAGCCCCAAGCGAACGCACACCTATTGTCTTTCTATTATGTCTCTAATTACGGTATTCGAAAGGTTAAGACTATTAGAAGATTGTTAGTAGCTATACATAATATGCGTATCTTTCTTTTTACTTTGAAACACGTCCTCCAAGATTTCGTTTTGCTCAAAATCTGGAACGGAAGCCGACCGACAAAAAATGAAGTACGCAACGCCCTGATTTCGCTTTTGGTAGCAAATTTTTATTAAGTGGGATCCACGAGTATATTACCTACTGCTGGAGGCGGAAAACTTATCTTTCTTTTAAACTTACTTAGATTTCAGCAAACATGGCCATTTTCTTATATTTTTCTCACGGTTTACTCTTATTGTATTTATTGCTTTTGATCTCACGAAACCTACATTATACGTACGTATATCCCATAGATATGTCCAAACAAATTATGTATATTAAATATCCCGTTTATCTAGGAAAGCTATAAGCTATTCATTGATTTACAATTCACATATTCACGACAAGATTACAAAAAAAAATTAAACATATTTTTTTAATGTTCGTTAAAATCATCTAATGCTGAATCCCGCCCTTTGGCGGAGCGGGAAACAATGTCAGACTCTTACTGACTAAACGACCAACCCCGTTCCTTCATAGACTTCATAACGTGGTTAGAACTTCCTTTCAGAAACCGGACCGGGGTCCCAAAAGCTTCGGCCCTGCAGCAGGCTTCGGCACTAACTGAACATATAACCAAACACAGATATACCTAGATAACGCAAACATCACGATCTGTATGGAAACCAAGCGTGCCATTTTATTACTACCTATTATGGCGTCACAAGCACTATTTGTGATGGGAAAATCAAATCTATTCAAAGACGCGGCCACGTATGGCGTCCCCTCGCTCCAACCATTTTTGTATTTTTAACTGATGTCCGACTAGCGCTGTACACCGATGAGAGACTGACCGCGAAAGTGACTACTTACGATTTTTGTATGTAAGCTAGGCACGCGAAGTAGTTGCTCTTGCCTTATCAAGGTATATATAGATATACTCTGATAAGGCAAGAGCAACTTAGAATTTTTGTGACACAGATATAGATCTGTGTCACAAAAATTCTAAATCTCTTCGCCAATGAAAACATTAGAGCTATATCTAGTCTGTTAACTCAGTACATAACAAGAAAGTCGGGGATAATGAATGAATCACTAAAACGATATAATGCTCTCTCGTGAGCTCCACTGTTTGCTGAAGGAACGCTATAGAAATCGAGAAGGAAATTCTAGTGTTATTACTGTGATAACTGTGAGATACTGCTCTGTCCTATTTAGGGTGTTAAACTAGGTTAATGTACGCGGCAAATAAATTGAACCATTGACTATGGGTTTTTATTATGGGCAAAAATCATCCAATGACGAATCCAGCCCTGGGGTGGAGCGAGAAACAGTGTCAGACTCTTAGTGACTAAACAACCTACCACATTCCTACGTTGCCATATTTACCAGGGCCAGAGCCTTCCTTTCAGACGCAAACCCTTGGCTCCAGTAGGCTTCGACCCTTCTGCAGGGTCCCTACGGTTTGCTGACAACTCCTTGAGGCGCGTGGGAACAGTGCGCCCCGTCGACGACTGGGCGTGGTCCGGACGATTAATTAACTATGGTTACGCTCAGCACCCTATTTCAATTGAGACTCGAAAATCGGTTATAATCCTCGCCACACAAGTTGAGCCATCAAGGAGGTCGACTTCGAATGCGCGGTAAGTAACCGATTTTCGGTTGTAAGGTTTTTGACATTGTTGCACAATTTGCTCTCCAAGCCAAGTTACGATCGTTTTGTTAACGTCGAACGCTTTGAGTTGGCAACGCTCCCAATTATTTTAATCTGACATCACCTCAACGCTCAGTCGCGTTAAAATATATTTTTACTCTGCACTCTTCACATGATGAAGTCAGGAATAATGAATACCCAGGGCTTTTAAAGGGAAAAACAACCGGCGGAACACGTGGTTTTTAGTCAGTTAAAATCTGAAGCTTTTTCCCTTTCAGAGCTATTGACGTCATTTGAAAATTTTCCATGCTTAAAAAAAAAAATGGATGAAAGACTAAAAGGATATAATGCCCTCTCATGACCTCCACTATTTGCAGAAGGAACGCTCATAGAAATTGAGAAGGAAATTCTAGCGTTATACACAGACAGTATTCTGTCCCAGTTAGGAAGTTAAACTAGGTTACCGAAGAAAATGGTATTGTTTGCCTTTGCATAGATTGTGATGTATGCAGGCTGTTTGAGGAGCCTTAAAGAGTCTCTTTACTTATTAACAGAATCTGGAAATATTAATATCGCTTTTTTCTGGATTGTTCAAAAGAGTCAATGCAGGCATGGTAGAAACGTGGGTGAGTTTTAGTCAAATTCTCACAGCCTTATAGCCCATTCCCTTTCCTAGAGAGGAGGCCTGTGTCGCAGCAGTGGGAACATTAAAAAGGCTGATGATGATGACAAAATTCTCACACTACCTCCCTCTTCACCAACAATGGGAGAAGTTAATTATTAGATGATTTTCTATTTTTTTTAGTAACCTTTGCCCAGAGGATAGTACAAAAAACTTCACAAGATTTGTTTTATGTTTAAACTAAGATAAGGAAACAAAATATAATGCAATAATAATTCGTAATTTTATATTATTTTCACCTAGCCCTCCCACACTACATCTCGTAGTGTGTAGTTGATGATTATTCGACCATACAATATAAAGAGTATGTACTAATTACTGCCAAAATTTTTGTTAGGAATCACACTCCAGAAAAAAAAGTATCCTAAGTACCAGCATATAGGATACTTTTTAATCCGGGAGTATGCCCAGGACATGATCTACCCGTATGTAGTACACGGGAAGATCATGTCCTGAGCAAAAGCAATTCCGGCGTAAAGAAGTAATTCGGAGGTTGCATTTTCCTAACTTAGATTTATCTTCACAACTTTTATGACGCTACAAGTAACAAACAAATATACATTTTAACCGCAAACATTCCCCTTTATGATATTAGTATAACTATTCAAGCAATCACTGGTACCATTTCTGAATTTACCGACCTTTCAACTGAAGATATTTTTAATCAATAATAAAAGAAAATTCTTGAAGCAAGGATTTTATATTCATTAATTTCTGTAAGGCGATCTCTAGCATTCAGCTGATCCAATAAGATTAAAAATAAGAATAGGTAACGTCGCCTACCGCATAGTCTATTTTTGTTCTGTCCCGATAACCCACAATTTTAAATGAATACGGAAAAAATGGAACTCATAAAATAGTATAGAATAGAATAAAATTGAATTCTATTCGATAATTGTAGTAGTTGTTGCCAGCGACTTAATGCGTAAATTTCCATTTTCACACCGTTCAACGCTTTCCTGGATCATCTCGAATATTTTAAGACTAAAATTAGCTAAATCAGTCTAGCCATTCTCGAGTTATAGCGTGACTAACGAACAGCTATTTATTTTCATATAAAGAAGATTACAATTGTTTTTGGTTTTGTTGGAGATTTTTTCCTGAAAATATAACATCAAACAGTAACGTCATAATTAAAACAACAAATTTGCATAATAAAAAAAAACCAAATTCAAATTCCGCCATTTTTTTTTAAAAGCCCGGCTTTTTTCATTCCCTCTAGAGGTGAGGAGTCTTGGATATGTAAATAGGACGAGCACTCTCGGGGTCGGAATTAAAAAGTGGCCGACGGCCGAGATAGGGCTGCGGTCGAGATAGGGCTGCGACGAGGAGAGCCCTACAGATAAGCCACCAGTGATTTGGTGGGGCAGATTAGTTGGTTGCGCGGTTGGCTGGTTATTATTTTTTAAATATCGATTCTGAATTATGCATTATTTAAATGATGGGAAAGAAAAATATGAAAAACAAAATATTTTAAGCTAATTCCTAGCTAGGAATACCATATAAACCCGCAACGCAAATCGACACGATACCGCATCTCAGGACACTGCGATGCAGTTTCGTGCGACAAAGCAATAGTTACTATCGAAAAACTCCACTATCTCACCGTAGCTGATATCGAATAGTTAAAGACACACAGGTACAGGTGACCCGTTGTTGCAATGTCCGACGAACGCCTACAGCGCCGCATCTCCGTAAATAAGCACGTATTTAGATTTTTACAATGTAACGTCGCATCAAAGTTTTTTATATTACCTATGTACGAACACCACAGTTGAACTAAACCCAGATGATAAACCTGCACTTTTTTTGGGGGGTGGAAAATCATGAAAGAACTTCTTTTACTCTGAATAGACCAAGAAGGATAGTCAGACTTTTACTGACTAATAATAATCATCATAAAAACTTTATTTAAACTTCAAATGCAATAACTCTTTCAGAAACGCCCGCAAGCCTGCACCTCCCTTAAAACAAGCTCCAAGAAGTTTGCCTAAAAAAAACAAATACACCAACTTACTCGTACCTCGCAGAATGGAAGAAAAACAACTGTTCAAAAAGTTTTAATTACGAACTACGGGTACCGAACTGAAGTTTTTTAACGTCCGAACCGATTAAAAGTAACAATGTCGCAACAGATTTCTATCAGAAGGGTTTTAGGGAAGAAAACCGGGTACCCGAGTACCCGGGTACCCGTGCCCCCTTTAATGAATACAATCTTAATGGCGCTGCCCTTTTCTCCTGTAAATATTTAATTAGGTCGCAAGGTGTTTCTTTAACGGCTTAATTGCTGAAAATATGGTTCTACACAGACGTTTGTCGTGAAGAGAATATTCTAATTTTGTGCTAATTGCGGTTATATGGCGCGTATCATTTTACGATTCGCGTGGGAAGGAGTTTGTTCGGATACTAAATGTAGATGGCGCTGTAAAGGATAGTGTTGTAGAGGGATCACAGTGTGTCATGCCACAGATTATGTTGGTATTCCCTGAGGAGGTATAGGGTACATTCCAACAGTTATGTAAGACACTTGTGTGGAATATAGCTTTAATTGGTTCGCCCACTACAATCAATTGGGCCCTGCTTCAGTATTTGGTCTTCTAGAAATTTTCTCAAGATTTTGAAAGCTACAATCACACTAATATTATACTGGTAGTGATTGTGTGTATATATGTTTAATTGTTACTTAATTTGTTAACTGCTGCACGGATTTCGATGACAATTTCGGTAAAACAAAATATATGAATCTCACTTTTTTAAAGAGATAAATCAAAAAATACTCTGCTCTATGTTGGAGTGGAAGAGCAAGTCATATTTCAACTAAAACACTCCTATATTCCTTCTTTACCCAGAGTTCCAGGAACTCGCGTTTTTTTTTCAGAACCGAATCCATTTTCTCAGTAGGCTTCTCCTGGGCCAAAGATACTTTTTTTATAATAGGTAAAAATCATCCTATGACGAATCCCGCCCTTGGGCGGAACGGGAAACAGTGTGAGACTCTTACTGACTAAACAACAAACCCTATTCCTACGTTGTCATATATACCAGGGCCTTCCTTTCAAGATACTTTTTATCCCGGGTATATACTCTCTTGGGATAATCTTCTACTATTATGAGGACGAATTCGCCAATTTATGAAATGATTTGTATAGACTCTTATCCTTCACAATACATAATAACACATTTAATAAGATCGCTATTACGTTATTTTGCAAGTCTAGAGTCGATAATAACTAAATTACCTATACTGAAGGCAAGTAAATCTGTTCAGTATAATCTGAAGGCCGAAATAAATTGCTCCCTATAGAAAAACTTACGTCGCGACGGTTATATTCGAGTTAGTAACGAATAATCTTGTAGGAATTAAGCTTTATTCAATCCTAACATCAAAACAAGATAATTTTCCTTTATTAAATATCATATAGCTAAGGCTAAGTTTTTTTTTTGGAAACATTTCCCCATACTAGCCTAATGATTCCTGTAGGTATTGTGTGGGTGCTTTCACAAACATATATATTATATAAACTCACATAATTATCTACATCAGAAATCCAGACCCTGACACCCTTCAACTATCTGTAAGCCATGCATATAGGGTTTTTTTTTTATGGTTGGTAAAAATCATCGAATGACGAATCCCACTCTTGGGCGGAGCGGGAAACAGTGTCAGACTCTTACTGACTAAAGAACCTACCCCGTGCCTTCCTTGCCCTATTCTCAGAGCCCCGGGGTAACGCTTTCGCATCAACCCTCAGCTCCGGGAGGCTTCGACCCTGTAGGGCCCCTACGGTGTGCTGACAACTCCTTGAGGCGCGCGGGAACGGTGCGCGCCGTCGACGACTCATGCATATAGGGTAACACATAATTAGAAACCGATACTTAAACACTTGATTGTAGTCATGATAACAAACCACTTTTAGGTACTATGAGACCAAACCTGAAACCGCGAATAAAATCAGCAAGTTCATTTTGACCAAGTTATGCTGGGGCCACACTAACGCCTAACGGCATTGCCCACTAACGCGATATCTATCGCGATAATTTAACGCGTTATAGTGATGGCTACACTTGTCTGCTTGAGTTATCGCCTGACGCCAAACGGCAATGTTAATGTGGTTGTCAAATTATCGCGTTCCCCAAGTCATGGCCACACTTAACGTTAACGTCGATTGTCGCGATAATTGTCGGCATTTCTCGTTAGTGTAGCCCGGACATGAGGCGAACATAAATGTACTGGCCAGCAGTTTCTTTCGTTTCTGAAAAATTCCATGGGAGTACACCTCTTTAAACAAAAAAAAAGTTTTTTACATAATATTCTCTTTTACTCAGACCAGTGAACTTTTCACTTTTACTTTGATAAGTACTTCTAAAGAATTATTTAAGATTATGATGTTATCAAAAGAAAGAAAGTCTCTATATTAACTAAGGCAGTTGTCTTAGTTCAATCTAGTTAAATAATAGTAGTTTAATCTAGTTACATTAAGCGTTTACATTACGTAGGTAGGTAGTCAGAGATTTTTTAAGAGTAACAATCTGGATGGAGCGAAAGAGTGGTTCAAATTTGTATTGACTAAAACCCACTTATGTCTTTCAGCTATCCTTAACGTTCTATAGTCACGGTAAACTCTTATGTATGGTATGTATAGTATATCGGGCTGGTGTCCGCAACTCCACGACTAAAGCGCGTATTTTGCGTACGGGTGGGACAAATACGTCATTCGATCCACCCCAGCTCCTCGAGGAAGACCAGCAAGACCTTAGTATTACTGAACATAAAACGGTAAACTCTTTCGAATATTCCTCTATCCTTAAAAGTATTGAGATTTTTCATTTAAAAGCCAACATATTTCTATCAAAGAAAACTGCAGAGTATCGTTAGCTTCGTTTTTGCTTCCGATGTCCACTCACAGTCATCAAAACTAGTCCAACTCAGAGTTTTCAAACCTTTAGTTTCATATTTTTCAAACGTCGAAACAAGTGCTTAACTCCATATTTTTGCGCAAAACTGTAGCGCACGTAATAAAGTAAATAGAAAAAGCTTTTTATTCAGATTAGGGTAGTATATGAAGTACTTTTTGTTAGTCAAAGTGGAGTATAGAGGAGTGTTTCGCAACATCGCATAGCTTCAGAGATGGAGCTGAGACGCAATTTACATTCCGCCTGCGTTAGTCGAATACTTGAGCTGAATCCATGTCTTGAAGCTAAGCAGTAGGTAGTAGCTGGTATTTGTATTAAGAGCATTCTCTGCATTGTTATTGTGATCATAAATCTTTTATGTTTGTCTCTTTCCTAAGCCTAGTTTAATGTTTCAAAAATGGGTTATTACACTGATACATACTTCCATATTAACGCTGTCTGGTAAATATCGCTGTCAAATCATTGAAACCATAGATTTAAGTTTTGTATAGATTCTGTTTCTTTTTGGTGTACAATAAAGTTTAATCTATCTATACTTCTATGTATAGCAGCAGCCAAGGCTGGGGATAGTTCGAAGGAGTTACCAAGGTAGTAGCAAAAGGGCAAAAAACTTAAGAAAAGCTATGGGTTTTGGTCACTAAAAATTTTACACTTCTTCTCGATTCACCCAAAACCAGAGCAGTTATTTGAAGACTATCCACGTAAAAGCAATGACCTGACAAGAAAAATAATCTAGAAAAGTTGATGAGCCATATGGCCTACGTGAACTGTTGTCGTTATGCTTTAGTTACCAATTATTTCATCAGATACCGTGTTTCAGTTCACCAATTCGTAGTTCGTCTAGGTTTTTTTTTCTTTTTTGTTAATCCTGCCAGTCGTAAAAAAAAAATTCAGCCTTCTGATGAGGCCCATTATGACGGACGCATGTGTCGGTGCCATATTTTATCACTGGCAACACACACTGGTCACAACGTGCCGTTTTTTTACTTTAACTTTTGATAAACCGACAGACCCTCATTAAAAAAACACTATCCAAACTTACTTTCTAATCAATCTTCTCCAGCTATCCGAGAACTGAGTTCCAGTCCTCAAGTTACCTTAACGAAGTCTGACGTAGTCCTCATTAAGTCTCGCGCCTTATCTGAAGAGCTCTGCAGCGGCCATGACACACTGACTCGCTACTTTAAGCTTTTCAAAAGAAATACTAGTATTTATTTTACGTTGAAGATTGGTTTTTAAAGGTTTTCTGCTTGAATTATTTTTAAAATATAGATTCTAAAGTTTTACTTGTTTATAAGGTTAAAAAAATATCACGATCATCATTACAGTGCCAAACTGCCAAGTACCAGTACCAAGTGCAACCCCATTTTTTATCCTGTCAGTTTCAATCCATACAAGGTTGCCTGGAGGAAATCGCCGAGTGCGATAAGGCCGCCGATTGTATTTTTTTTTTTTATTATAAGTTTTCCTTTCAATATATTTTAGTCTTGGTGTACAATAAAGTGTATAAATAAATACAGCCACTGTTGGACATAGGGCACCCTCAAGTGTCACCACAACAAGCGTCTTGCTCGTGTAATGCGTCTTGCAACCATCGGGTGTTAAATATTGTAGAAACAAAACTTTTCACTCAAAGGTTTCAGTTAAAAACCAGCGTCAGAATATTGCTGTGTGTCATCATCATCATCCTACCCTTATCCCATGTTACTTGGGGTCGGTGCAACATGTTTTTTTCTTCCACTCTGTCCTGTCACCCGTCACACTATCACTAACTCTGCTGTGTGGCAGTATGTTAAGTTAATCTGGCATAAATGTGAGACACACAATGTTATTGTTTTTTTTTTGTTTTGTTTAATTTATTTGTTTGTTCATTTTGTGTGTCTGTGGGCAATGTACATAGCTGCGTGTTTTCTTTCTTCTATCACCGATGCATCAAAATAATGAATCTCTCTAAATGATTATTTTCAATTTATGCTTAAGTAAATCATAATCAAGCTGCAAAAGACCTCTTTTTATGAAATCTGAGCAGTTTTTTGTATTCCTCACAATTCTGAACCCCTCAAATAGCAATAAAATTATGCAGTGATTCTGCAATTCAGCTTTTCGCATCTCACTTTTATGCTCAAAAATAGCTCCTACAGTTGTCACAATAAGATTGAAATTTGAATAGATAAGTCCGAATAAAAATGTTTAACGACACTAATAAAATCTCTTGTTTTATTCCTAAAGTTGGGATATATTCGGATCGAGGAAAGTTTATTGTTTTCAATTACATCTTTACCTTTGCATAATAATGTCGATTCTCTTCTCTTCGTCCTAAAACGAACGAAAATATGATTACGTATTTAAATCTCATGTACTTTGTCACGAGAATTTTGTTATTATACCAATTTGTTTTGTAGATGAATTGCGTTATTTATTTTTTCTAAGAGTCTGCAAAACATTATTTTTCTCTGAGTAGAATTGTTTTGTCTAGGGTAAACTGTAGGATATATTATATTAATTATATGTGTGTGTATATTTATTTTTTATATGTATAGTTTTATACCCTTATTTTCTTAATAATATTTTTTATGCAACAGCCATGTTTTTTCTTTGCCATCCTTGGCCGGTAGAGAATGCCTGAGGTCCTCCTTCGCACTTTATGTTGCATAAAGTTTTATTAAATAAAGTCTACAGATAGAAAATAGACAAAAATAACAGTACCTATATACTTAAAACCGGTTTTACCATTTATGATTAAGGTTAAGTTAATTCACTGCAAAACAAATGAATCACTCTATCTATTAAAAAAAATGCATCAAAATCCGTTGCGTACTTTTAAAGATCTAAGCATACATAGGGACAGCGGTAAGCAACTTTGTTTTATACTATGTAATGAAGTAACGCCTACATGGATATAGTAAAATCGACTGTTAATATAGTAAACAAAATCTTACATCAGCTCAAAACATTTTAATTGCGGCAGAGTGTTGTTAAAATTCATTTCCTGCGACTGTAAATACCATTTTCCTAAATGTAAAGCTATTCTGCCCTCTTCCTTGCTCTAAATAAAGAATGAAATAAATACTTAAACGGAGGAGGCGGGAGACCCAATTTACTTGAAAACTTTAGTCATGGACCGCGAATAAACGGAGCTTAAAGTACCAAGTCTCAGTATCACAACGACCCAGCACAACAAAGTTTCAGAGCAAGCTAAGCGACAAATTAGACTCTTGCCGCTCGGAAATTAACCAAAACATCTATTTGTACCTTTGATGGGATCGCGTACACACTAGAGCCAGTGCCGTCAATAGCCTTTTTTACGTTTGGTGTTCTGAGACTGCGCCCCTAAAAAGTCCAAGCTGGGTTAGTTTAATCCGCCTGTCGCATATATTTACCGTACATTAGAGTTTTAAGAGGTATTTATTATAGATCTGGCGAGAAGAAATGTACGGGTGTCACCATTTGTATGGATCGTCCGAAGTACACGGTGAAGTATATAATGGAAGTTTGCCCCGTTTGAGCGTAGTCCCGCTGTGTCCTTGTGGCGATCAACGGTGGCGACTTGAGCGTTCGGCTCTAGTTCAGGCCATGGCACAGAGCTAGAGTGAATGGGAAACAGTAATCTCCTACTAATGAAATGCATAATACAAAACTCGTTCTTGGTTTGATAATTTCTACGCCCCATCAGTGTCTCCGCCCTATACCTAGGCACCACTAGCACCGCCCAAGTTACGGCACTGACTAGATCATATAACTTTTAATTAATTAACTCTTGAAACTCAACCTTCAAGCTTAAATAAATTGCGAAAATTCCTTTCAGCTTAAAATAAAATCGCTTACAAAAACGAGCATAACAACATAAAATTGGTGAGCGCAGAAAATTGGACTCAATAAACCCGCTTAATCCAAGCAAAGAGAGCACGACGTGACAATGGAAAATTAAAAACCATTAAAACATTTTTCAAAACAACAGTCCTGTGAAAGCGAGAGATAATACACGTTAAGCTAACGTAATCTCTGAGTAACACTGAATTTGAATTAGCCCACTAACCCCCCCTAAAAAGTTACGTGGACCGTCCATTATATAGGTCATTATAAAGGGCGGTGTACAAAGTTTTAATGAGAAGAAGCGACGCTATCATCGTGGCAGATAAGAGCCGCTGGTGTAATCCTTGCCTAATTGATTCGCGAAGCGTCGAGTCATGTCCTTGGAGGATACTGTAAGGGCCGGTGGCCATTGTTGCCAGTCCATATCGATATTGGTACCGTTATCGCCGATATAACGGTCGAATATCTTCGGTTATTGGTTGAGGAGTAATCAAATTATTGGGCGTTGAGATGACCTTCTCAAGACGATTATTTATGTATGTTATTGATCTAGTCATTTGATTCTCGTTACGAGTGAAATTAATTATTAATATAGACTCGCGTGTAAGTAGACAATTATACCAAGGGATCATACTCCTGGGTCCTCCAGAATATGATCTACCTGAGTGCCAAATTTCATCCGAAACCGCATAGCTGTTCGAGCGTAAAAAATTAACAAACATGAACACTCAGAAACTTTCGCTTTTATAATCAGTTCATGTATAAAACATAGTAGCCACCTGCTGTCTGTCCCTATGTATCCTTAGATTTTTAACACTAAGCAACGGATTTTGATGCGTTTTTTTTTCAATAGATAGAGTGATTCAATAGGAAGGTTTATATGTATAATATATGCATAATATCGCACCTTCGGTAAGACAAGGGCCGAAGTGCTAATTATATTTTTTTTCAGGACAGACATTTCAAGGTTTTTATAGATTTTAAGGTTTTTTTCGCATATTTAACTCATTTTCGGAAATTTTAGCACTTCGGCCCTTGTCTTACCGAAGGTGCGATATATTAAATATCAGCATTGCACCCGTGTGAAGCAGAGGCGGCTCGCTAGTACTAGCATAATATAATACTAATAAAACTGTGGTTCATAGTTAACAAGCTAGCACTAGTTAATTTAGTAGGTGTCGATAGGTCAATTAATTATTGTGATCAAAACTGTTTATTTTAATCAAGCATGATCAAACGTTTTAATTATTTTAATTATAATACTCGTTAGCGTTTTCAAGTTTTCAATAATTAACGCTGAAATACCTATTCTCAGTAAATTACTTTCCCCGCAACTAACACATATGACATTTAATTTTTAAATGCGTTCGTTCTCTTTAACCTACCAAAATTGCCGAATATTTAACAATTCACAGAGTTCCCAAAAAGCCTTGATCCCCTGTGATTTTTCTGACAGCTTTATAAAACGCGCGTAGAACACTACGCGCCTTCGACGATTGGGGATCCTTACTGGCCGGTCCGATGGCGAGATACCCATTCTTCGCTGTACGCAAGCATGCGGCTACGACGGCCAGGGATCTGCAGTCATCGCCTTCGCTAGCATTATTGATTCCCAGAAAGAGGGGCCCGCATATCATTCCCTCACGTTCTGGAGAATGGCCTGAACTAGGGCCTGGCACAAAAGGTCGCTGCCTCTGATTTTACTTTTTGTAGCATGAACATTAAATAAGAAATCACAGCAATTATTTTGTCTAGATTGTATGTATTTATATTACTGTTTCAGTGTTAATAAGTTAACTTTAAAAGCAAAAATTATATAGTTAATTTCTGCTTTTAAACTATGTTTTCTATTTTTTTTTTATTTTCACTGAAAGTAAACCATTTTGTGCCCAGGCAATATCTGTTTCTCCATTTAGGTTACCTGGATGAAATCGCACTGGCGGCCGCGAATGTACGCTTTTTCTACGGGTATTTTTATACTCAATAAGGTAGATAGATAGATAGATAGATATACTCTTTATTGTAGGTACACCATAAACAAAACTTGGTACATAAGGACACTTAAAAATTACTACGGTGTTACAATGGGCGGTCTTATCGCTAAAAGCGATTTTTTAAAGACAACCTTTGGATGGATTTGACAGAGGAGAAAGATACACGGGTAGTTCGTGGCGTACTATTTACATATATACAATACATAACTAATAAACTAACTAACAAAAATAATATATACCTACGTATGTATATAAATATATAATATATACAAATACATAATATATATACATATATATATATATATGAAAGCAGAGAAATATGTACCTAATGTCGTTCAAGAGGAGAGGTAGTGTTCCTTGACCATATTTTTAAAAGTTGTCAAAGTTTGGGCCTTTCTTACCGACACGGGCAACTCGTTCCATAGCCGCACTGCTTGAACGGTAAACGACTTACCATAAAAGTTGGAGGAGTGGCTTGGCATCTCCAGTCCCAAGTTTTCCGATGACCTAAGATATTTGGTATGTGTGTCATGAAGGAACTTGAAACGTTCTTTAAGATAAGTAGGGGTTTTGGGATTGAACAGGACACTGTAGAGAAGAGATAATATGTGCATGTTCCGGCGAAGACGTATTGGAAGCCACTTGAGTTTCGTACGAAAATCGGATATGTGATCATACTTGCGCAAGCCAAATATAAATCTTATGCAAACATTTTGAAGTCTCTCAAGTTTATCTAGTTGTGCCTCAGTGAGATCAAGATAACTGACATCAGCGTAGTCAAGGATGGGAAGTAAAAGAGACTGTGCAAGCGTAATTTTAGTGGCAGTTGGCAAAAAGTTACGCAACCGTCTTAAGGACTTGGCAGAAGCAAATATTTTGCGACTTACCTCTTGTAGTTGGGGACCCCAAGAAAGGTATTTATCTATCCAAACCCCGAGGTTCTTAACTTTTTCACTAAAAGGGATAGCGGTGCCTTTAAAAATAACCTGAGGAAGCTGCGACCAGTTAACCTTAGACATCAACCTAGAGCTACCAACAACGATAACCTGGGTCTTTGAAGGGTTAACCTGCAAACCATGTGCCTCACTCCATTCGCAAATTGAGGCCAAGTCCTGGTTGATGATGTTAATAGCCGAAACCAAGTCCGTATGAGGAGATTGTCTATATACCTGCAAATCGTCAGCGTAAAGGTGGTAGGAGGAAAGTAATTTATTGGATATGGAATTTATAAATATTGCGAAGAGTAAGGGAGATAAGACGCCACCCTGAGGCACACCGGCTGAAGTATAACACCAAGAAGAGCAGGACTCGTCTATGAAAATACGTTGCCGGCGGCCAAACAGGTAACTGCGAAACCAGTCAATCACTGCTGGAGATATGTTAAGAGAGCGAAGTATGTTGAGCAGGACATCGAAATCGACAGTATTGAAGGCATTGCTAAAGTCTAGTAAACAGAGAACTGTCATATTTCCACTATCCATACCTAGCCGTATGTCATCGGAAACGTTTACTAAGGTTTCCTCTTTGTTAGTTGCAATATTTCTGTACAATAAAAGTATACCAAATATACAAATAAAATACTCCAAAAATGAAGTATCAAACGACAAAAAACTATCTACAATAAAAGATCAAACAAGTTTCCGCTAAAGTATTTACCCTGAGTAACCCTTCGCTCCCTCGTCGACGCTAAGAAACATTTTTGCCGACGCTCCACTCCTTTTCATTCTTCAAAAAGGAGCGCTCACCGCTTAACTTTCCTTCGACGGAACTTTGAATGGTTTTTCAAGTAATTATAAGGAACTCTGGAAGCCACTTCATGGTCCCTTGAAGATCGTTCATTAAATAAGTTGATGTCACGTATCTTATTAAAATTTACGGTCTTTGCAAGTTTTAAGATTATTTGCCAGCGCCTTCGCTTGCTTAAATGTGAAAAACTATCCCAGATGATCTACATCTATCCTATGTCCTATTCCTATGCATCGTCTGCCCGTAAGACAATTGTCGATCGGCTGGCGCAGTGGTTGAACGATTGACTACTGCGCTGAGGGTCGCGGGTTCGATTCCCGCACGGAACAAATATTTGTATGGCCTGCAGATAGGTGTTCCGGGTCTGGGTACCTTATGTATGTGACTTTACATGTTGACACAGGAGTAATTTCGAGTGTGGAGCAATGTCTTTAAAAAAAAAATATCCATCTCCATACGTTCAGCCACTTAAACGCAAAAGGCTAACAAACAAAGATATATAAGCTTTCGCCTTTAGGGTGCTTTCAATTTATGCGTTTCTTGACGGCTGTCAACTTCAGTAGACCAACAGCGGTGCGGTAGTCGTACTGCGTATTGGCGGTCGTACTTTTCATACAAAGCACGGTGCGGCAACCGTGCGGTGTACGGTCGACAACAGGATGACAACATCACAAACAATAAATATAAATGCAAAAAAAAATTAAAAAATTATTTGCAATAAATGTTTTGACTTTGACTTTAACAATACGTGTTCAATTCGGTATTGATTAGCGCATACCGCATACGTTTTCAAATTAGGCGCTTGTTGTCGGACTGCTAACGTACTGTAACAGGCCGGTTACGGCACGGTAAACGTGCGGCAGCGGTGCGTCGTGTAGACGTCTAAATTGAAAGCGCCCTAATAATATTAGTGTGATATTAAGTAATAATATAGGTATAAAGATTACGTATTCGTAAATACTTCGTATGTAAGTTTCATAAAGACCGTATAGTAAATAATATACTATTCCAACAAATATCTTACGCAATAAACCGAATCAAACGCTATTGAACAAAAAGATAGCCAACATTGTAATAAAATTCATGCGAACATAATACTAAGATATAAGATATTACATTCTAGTATTGTATTGGATTAGTATTGTTATATATGTTTACTATCTTCCTTATCATACTTAAAGACCTAATGAGATAGTGCGGTCATAACCTCGTAAGGCCCAACAACCTAATTTAATGACAAAAACAATTTTAATACTCCGGCCCAAGACACTTTTTAAAAACATTGAATTACGGCCCAGCGACCTAAAATTATGACATAATATTTAAACGTATTTTTTGTTTAAATAATCCCGCCAATTTAAATCTACCGTCGATAAATTATTAATCTTGAAAGCATATCTAATTTTGACTATTTCAAAATATTTTTTGCATGAAATAGTTAACTTTAGGTATAAGAAATACCCCATAAAAGAGTTTTTTGAGGTCCTAAATCACCGTCCTAAATCAAAGTTCTGGGCCGCAACTACTTGCACCTATTTTTAGTACATTGGGCCGTAATATATATCGACCTAAATTTAGGTTGGGCCTTACGAGGTTAACCCTTTATGGCGCAAGATAATTATTTATAATAATTTTATAAAAACTAGGTGCCACATGGGGATTTATTAATGGGAAAAATAATATAAAAAATCATTACATAAAAAAAGTATTTATTTTTCCAAAAAAACTATGTGTTGCAGAAATACAACATTGTTTCAAAATGTTCAAGAAAGTTAGGATAGATGGAAATTTTTAAAACAGTTGTTTTGTTTATTATAGCATAAGCTAACCCCACATTTTTCGCAAACTGTTTGGTTATACCCTGTGCAGGCTGGAAATTTGCACCTCATTCTCTTATCCACCCAATTCGGCCAGTGCCCATATTGGTCCAACCTCACATCTTTTGGAGGAACATGTTGAGCTGGACCCTTCTTCTTTTTATCTTGGATAAGATATTCAATATCACTTTTATCCAGACACACCACATATAACAAAAAGTTAGAACCCCCATTTATGGGGTTTATCAGGTAAATATTGTTTCAGTGCACTTCGAGCCTTCGTTGAACACATTTGTTCATCTACAGATAAATGCGCTTCATATGGAACTTTTTTGAAGTTACGGTTGAGTGCTTCTATCAATGGTCGGATTTTATATAATCGATCAGAATCAACGTGGTCGTATGGTAGCGTTTCACTGTTATCGTTGAAGTGTAACATCAGATATCAGATGGCATTGTCTCTTGTATTGGCGCAAAACTAATATTTTCAGACCAATACATTTTGACGTTTGGCATACGAACTATTGACATATAATAAACTATACCAATAAATTGGCGTCTTTCTTGACTACTTACATTTACGGGTTTATTGGCATATTTCTGGACAGAGTATAAATTTGTCTGATCTCTTATATGGTTGATAATATCTTCTGAAAACAAATATGAAAATACCTCAAATGGAGTGTCTAAACGAAGTATTTCGGGAGGTAACGTCTCAGATCCAAGAAAACAAGTTTGGTCATCATTTATGTTCAGGCTTTTTGTTTTCCATATCATATTCGTCCTAGGCACCCGATTAGATGTACTTGGAGCCGCAGTTGAACTAGTGCTAGGAGAAGCGATGGCTAGAGTTGATTCCGTTGCAGTACTACTGGGCTGATTGTATATGGATGTAGTTTCTGGGGTGGCGGCATCTTGAACACCAATTTCCAAGTCAGGTGGTTCCTCTGGGTCTTCATCGGAACTTTCGTGCTCATTCTGTTGTAAAGTAAACGTTGGATCGGCGACATCGTCGTCGTCAGAAAAATCAAGGCCATCCTCACTGTCTCCCCATTCTCCTAAAATACTTTCCAGGTCCTGAGAAGTCAAATTACGCCATTTACGACTCATTCTGATGCTGAAAAAAATACATCCAAAATTGTAAATAATGGCAAAAAAATCGATTACAAACGCGCAATGTTGTAGTCATGCAACAAAACAAAATCAGTTCAAAAATAAATAATAAAGCTTGAATCTTTAAAAACTTATTATAGATAATTGAAATAGATAAACGTACCTTTTCCTAATATCAATTTCAATAGCCAAATATCAATATTGCACCAAAAAAACACTTTTCGTAAACAAATTCAAAGAGAGCTGAACCGGTTTGTTCACGTTCAAAATTTGAATGCGAATACCGATAAAGTGTCGCCATCTAGTTTGTCGATTTGTAACTAAATCCTTAGAACGCTTTGTTGTCGACATACAACACCGAGTAAAGTCGATCTATCGGGTTTTGGTATAATTTTAGGTCTAGTGGAATGGTATGTTGCAGGATTGCAACATGGCTCCATAAAGGGTTAAAATAAACCTACATCACTACATAGTATAAAACAAAGTCGCTTTCTCTGTCCCTATGTCCCTTTGACTGCTTAAATCTTTGAAACTGCGCAACGGATTTTGATGCGGTTTTTTTTAATAGATAGAGTGATTCAAGAGGAAGGTTTATATGTATAACAACATCCATTAAATAGTGGAGAAGTACTGTTATTTTTGAGATTTCTAATGTGATGTCGTAAATAATTATTTTTTTTCCGCTTACATTGCAAACGCAGGCTGAACCCTACACCGTATGATTTAAGTGAATATTTTCGAAGATATTACAGATTTAAAAATTGCGGGACGTAGCGTTTGCGGCGGTACCGGCCGGCCGCCCGGTGCGGCAAGAGCGTGCCTATACATAGCGCGTCTGAGGCCGCGGTTTTCCCTGTAGCACTTTAAATTTAGCAGCGATCGGACGCGTTTATTATATCGGAGCTCTCCAGCGAGGAAAATAACAATACTTCATTACATAGTATAAAACAAAGTTGGCTGTCCCTATGTATGCTTAGATCTTTAAGAGTACGCAACGGATTTTGATGCGGCTTTTAACAGGTAGATTGATTCAAGAGGAAGGTTTATATGTAAAATACATGCTTAATATATTTAATATTGCCCCCGTGCGAAGCTGGGGCGGGCCGCTAGTAGAATTATAAAACTTTAAAACCGGCCAAGAGCGTGTCAGGCCACGCTCAGTGTAGAGTTCCGTAGTTTCCCATCCGTCACAAATTTCTTACAATATAACAGAACCCTTGTTAAACGTAGACAGGAGATTTGTCAGACTTTTAGTGACTTAAAAACCCATACCGGTTCCTTTTTTTACCTTCGTTCCAAGGCGAACAGTGACGTTTTCACAATACCCCATGTAATAAAACCAATCTGAGACTAATTTGAAACACAATTGGCGGCCTTATCACATTCTTAGATCTCTTCCAGGCAACCTGGAAAGAACAGGTTGCCTGGGCATAAAATGGGGTTGCTTTACACAATCGACAAACTTTCTATGTAAAGAATCGAATCCCTCCAACCACTACGGTACATTGTACTCGAAAAAGTAAGTGCCAAAGAGAATTAAACAAGCTCCGAAGTAGCGAGGTTTCCAAAGTACACTTCGCTGCGGAAAACCGCAATGCCTTTGACGCAGGGAAGGTAAACGCTAAAAATACCCGCGCAACTAGCACCAAGATGCATTCATCTCTATAAACTTGTGCAGTTTACTAGTAATATAACTCTTTTTAAGTTAAAAGTTCTCTCTCAATCTGTGTAATCAGCCTCCCTGTCGGAAGCGAACTTTCCATTTAGATAAATAGCAGATAAGTAGATTCAAGATTTCGCTTCAACAACGTTTCTATAGCTGGTGTGTTTTTTGGGTTCCATGCTCGAATAGTGGCTCGACTGTCCGACTGTATCTCACCTATGTATATATATATACTAAGTACATACGACAGATGGGCTTTACTTAAAAAGGATCATTATACACACCAATATAAACAACTTTTACTATGAGACCAACCCAAAAATCACGAAAAAGAACCCGCTGCTCCATACATTTTGTCGAGCTATGTGAATATAAATATTTGGAGCAGCGGGTTATTTACGCTGGTTGCTGGCCGCTGACTTCGATCAAGCGAGTTAAGTCCCTAGCAGAAGCTATTAAACCATCCACCACCAAGAGATTTGTAGGAGTTAAAATTTATACATAATATATATATATATTTCTGTACAAAATTTTAAACCTTTACAAGAAACCTCATTTTGTCAATGTTTTTAGCTGGATTTTGTATAGGTTCCGTAGATAATAAAATCGAACTAGCGTTTGTTAGCCAATTTATATTCTCATTCAACTTTTGAGTAAACTTTCACTTGGGGCTCAAATTACGGTACTCGAAGGGTTAATAGTGGTCCTCTAATACCATGCAACGTAATATTTATTCAGGCATTAGAAATTTCAACCCGGTTCCTACTCACGGTATGTCATAAATATGATAATGCCGAAGCATTAATACCGATTATGACAAATTAGCCGATAGGAAACCAATAATTTATTGCTATCCAAAATATATTTTCACCCACATTTTGGTGGAAGCGAACCGGGAATTCATAATTTATTCCCCGATGACAATGTAACAGCGGCGTCCTTACGGCACGCACGTAATTTATAACGTGAATCGCATTAACTACCAAATGTTATATTCGCATGCTTCTTTTAATTAACCTGTATTATGTCCATATGTAATCTTGTAAAAATGTTTGGCTAGGCAATTTCAACACGGAAATTCAGGAAAGAGGAGTTATGTCCACTCAACCATCACTTAGCCGTAAAGTAGGGACTTAGGACTAGTAGAAAGACGATATTTCTTTAACATATACATCCACTCTTTGTAGCACTGTACCTTGAAATGAGAATTGTCCAAAAGCCTGCTATAAAACTGTCAGTGTCGCCGGTACCCCATCAATTACAAAGAGCATAAGCTCCACGGACACTCCATTCTATAGGGAATGGTACGGACAGAAATCCACTACACTTCCAACCGACTAGCGGCACTATTCGACCGGAATAAACTCGAGCATGTCGTGTTGCAAAGAAGTGTACTAAAGTCGGAAATATCTCGGGAATAGCAAACTTAAAACTTCCGCTTTAACAAAAGGATACGAGCAACATTGGCTCCGGATCGACTTAACGGAATGTACAATCAAAAAGACAAAAAGCATAATCTCCGGCAAAATTCTCGAAGTGTAATAAAATACCAGCTTAACTTCAGTACCAATCTTGAAACGAAATACGAAGGATTATTTCGTCAGCTGATCTATCTCATTTAGAAGATTGAAGGTTATTAGATGATTTCGCAGAGCTTAGACCCAATTATATTTTTTGGTGAGAAATAAGCATAAAATTGAATATTTTCTGTTGGACTAAATTACTGGCATTTTTACTGAGGCGTTCTCTGTTAAATCCTGGATATGCTGTATAAGAACAATTGGGATCGCTTCAACACAAAGTAGGCAATGCTCGTATATATCTGCTGTGACAAAACAAATACCATTTCATGGATATCTTTGTTGAGCACACGGTACAAAGTCCCATTTCACATTGGAGTATACAAAGCGACTCCATTCGTTTGGAAATATATCACGGCACAGAAGTGGAGGCTCCGATCGTGCTTTTCTTTTTGAGAAGCTTTCGATGCTCGTTTAGCCGAGTAATTGGGATACAGAACAGTGTCCTGGACATTCGTGCTCTCCTGGTAACGGCGCGCAAATATGCGGCTATCACTAATGGTGGCCTACGGGCACTTTCTGATGTTTTTAGGCACACATTTTCAGGCTCTTTACGACTCGTCGCATGCTCTGTTTTGGTCGATTTTTATTTCTCCGCTGTAATTTTATAGTGGAATTAAAACGGAATAATGAGGCTTTAAAACCTAACTTATGTCCTGTGCTTAGCGTATTTTCCTGTAACAACGTTTTCGTCTGAAAGATAAAATCTCTGGAACGGTATTTTGCCAGACTTTGTACGGTTACGGGTATGGTTTGGTTAAATAACATTAGCTATTGAGACTGTTGTGTATCAAATCTTCATTAATATCTAAAGGGTATGTGTGCACGAATCTCCAATATCTCTTCATTGGCACAACGATCTCATCGCTCTCCGAATCAATATTCCAAAGGCACTTGTGTTGCTTCGAGCTCAGAATTATGGATTTATGCATCTCAATGCGATGCCAAATTATTTACGTGCCAAAATGTAAAATTATGTGAAAATAGATTACGGGATCTCTACTCCTTGCTTGAAATAAATGGAAGATCAAACCTAACATGACATAACCTCTTTGCATTTTGGCCTTCATTTACATGTATATCAAAGGGGAAAAGTATAAAATATATTTTGTACTCTTCTTGTTAAGATTGAAGACACTTCTCCGATTTTTATTGCGTTATATACGAGCGTCGCAGCTAAAATTTTTGTTATGTTCGTAAAAGATAATTTGATTGGGTACATACAACATCTGCACACACATAAAAAAGAGCACACGGAAAGTGGAATTCAATAGAGACACAGGAATGGGTCCTGTGTGTGTGTTTAATTCCATACTGTGTCATCATACCTAAAATGCCTTTTACAAAACATATCACAAACAAAATGTGTTTGCAATGGAATTGCAGAACTGATTCCACACTCGCCTTTCTACTATAGAATAACCCTACGTTCCTCTGTTCCTTCACAGTCCGCACTATGCGCATTGCTTCTTCGGTTATACCTTTATACCACGTACATAGAAGGGAACAATTAATTTGCCTGCTGCGGTCTTTTCATCCGATTATAATTTAGGAGTCTTCAAAGTTAGAATGAATAGTTTCTTAATAAGCTAATACGCCTTCCCATCAACGATTGCATCACTGCTTACCATTAGGTGAGATGGCAGTCAAGCTCTAGTTTATATAAATAAAAAAAATATATACTAAAGTCCAAAACTGAGCGAGTTTAATACAATCACCTGACTTTGCAATTTACTGTTGGGTATTACCCGGGCGGGCGGGTAATGCTGGGTACCCGTACATAGCGCGGCCGTGATGAGACCGTCCGGGTGAATACTGATGAGGCGCGTTGACCCCCACGAATATTAATCACTGGAGGTAATGCGACCGCCTGTTGCATTATGTAAGATCTCCCAGCCAAGACTTTAAGAAAATTTCTTGGAAGCGGAAGAATGACTACCATGAACACTTTATTATTCCCAAGGTATTGCAGGGTAAGACAGATGATCACTAAGAGCTAATACTTTGTTAGTTCACCTTAGCTTGCATAGCTGAATCCACTTCAGCTTCAAAGAACTGAGTCCCACTAGGGCGATACCTGCTAGGGCTGCGAAAATGTTAAAAATGTTAAAAGCCCTGGAACGCAAAAGGTAACTGCACTAGCTTCTGACCTTTTGCAAGTGCCCATGTAGGCTTATGTGAAATAAAATATTTTTATTTTGACTTTAATAGAAGGAAAGCAGGTGGGCTTATTCAGTAAAAGTCAGCTCTGAAAATAATACTGTGTATCGATCCTCCTGGATAGAGAGACTTTATAATTATGATGACTACAATATATGAAGGGGAAAGTATGAAAATACTTTAACTTTTAGTGTGTAACTGGTTTTTTTTTATATTTTGTATAGCCGAAACTTAAAGAAAAAGACAGATACTGTTAAAACATCTTTCTGTTGACGAACGTGTTTATTTGTGAGTAAAGAGTCAAACTTTTACTAGAGTTAAACTAGTATTAGTACCTGCTAAGTTTTCTTGTAATAAAACTTAAATTCTTCAGAGCTAATTGCTTTTATGATCCCATATTACATATAAATTACGCAGTTTAAATGAAACCGCTATATTCCTGTCCTCAACCGCACAGTTACAAACACGGGTAGCTCCGCCATTTCTCTGGCGGTACAATCACGTACACTTTCTAATATTACCTACAAGTTTCCAAGTACAATCAGCGAGAATAGAAACTGGTGGCTATTGTGAGTTTCCACTTAGCGATCATTAGTTAGATGAAGTCAGACTAACGACCAATGAGCACGCTAGGTTTTACTTAATAGTACAGTCGGTGGCAAAGTTCTTTTAATATCTTTGAATGTCATCTTAATGAAGCTTGCGTACAGATTTTGATCGGAAATGTAATTTTGTATTGTTTACTTTTGCCGTGAGACTTTGAAATTTTAACGTAATTTTTTTACAGAATATAGTCTCAACGACTGCAGAGACCTTCGAAAGTCAGCAGCAGCGACTATTTAGAGTTATTGAAATATAACATATAGTCACCGATCTTCAAAAATGCTTTAATTAGCAATAGTTACTTAACCATGATATATTCTTTTTTTAATATAACCTGGTATTTGACTGTGATCTCACTTGATGGTTAACAATGTCGCTATCATTAATGTTAGAGCGCAATTCATGAAGTGTCTATTCACTGCAACTTTGAAGACACCCATGGAAAACCGCAGAAGCCAAATAGTTCAAATCCTTCGAAGTACGAGGTATAAAAGATGAAGCAAAGACCCCCCGTATTTTTTAAATATTAATTAGGACAATATTGAAACTTTTTGTAAAACTTCAAAGACGTACACTCAAGTTATAAATAAATAATAAACACATTCGGACCCTGTCTATTTTGAGGAACCATAAAACCCGGTAACTTTTACGTAAGATCCTAAAAAAAAACCTTTGTTACAAAAATAGCAGAACAATTTTGCCTCCACACATTTCAAATTCAAGTAAAAAACCAATATTCGTCCCAATGCGAATCGGAAACTCCGCATCCCTCGAAAATGTATTGTGAACGGATTGCCGATAAAAAATAAGAAAAATAGTGTTGCCGTAATATTCCCGGGCCCAGTATGATTTATATCCGGGTAACATCAGTCAAGTTATGTCCGGACTTAGAGACAGCCGTGCGAGGTTGGGGAAATAAAATAATTTTACATTTTCTCACCTGATTAATTTTCATTCACATTCTCTTATCATTTTATGAAGGAGATTTATCTAGCTTTATGAGACTAGTGAAAGTGATGATAATGAGTTAAGGATATGAAGCATAAATGGTTCTTGCAGTGGTTGAGCGAATGACTGCTACGCTGGGTGTCGTTCGATTCAATTCCCGCACGGAACAAATATTTATTTGGCCTATGGACAGTTGTTCCGATTCTGGGTATCTTGTGTATGTCAATTTACTTGTTTGTGAACTGACCTAAGCTACAGGAACTAGTTCTAGTGTAAGGCAACGTTATTTGAAAAAAAAATTTGGCGTATAGTTATAGGGATAATTAACCCATTTAACAGGCTAACAGCTGGAATACTAATTTACAAACGAGACATTAATTAATTAGCGCTTTTAGTAATTAATATTGATATCCCTACGCTAATTACTTTCTAAAAATGGTTTAATGTCTAGAATCCAGGCCGAAGGAACTCAATTAAGACCTAGTTATAAAACGGAAACTGTATGAAATATTGTGAGCGAAATTCGTGTATAGTTCGTTTTTTAATTCTAGACTACGATTTGACAACTCAAAATGTCTCATTCTAGAAATATGTTCCCAATTTTCTAGAGTTTGATATTTTAAGTTATCAAATCGTAGTCTAGGATTAAATAACGAACTATAGAAAAAGTTGAAAAAAAAAATTACTATCATCATTATTTCAGCCGAAGCACGCCCACTGTTGGACATAGGGCTGCCCTTAGTGACGTCACAGCGGTCCTGTGTATCCACCACAATCTCGTAACCATCGGTCCACCTTGTAAGAAACCTTCCAACACAGCGTTTTCCGATGTGCGGTCGCCACTCAAGAACATTTCGGCTCCATCTTCCATCCGTTCTACGATCAAGGCGGTAAGTAATAGGCTCGCTCGCCTTCCGATAACGGTCCAGACCAAGCCAGGTCGTTGACGGCGCGCCTCAAAGAGTTGTCAGCAAATGTAGAGGCCCAACTGCAGGGCTGAAGCCTACTGGGGCTCCAGTCCGGTTTCTGACAGGAAGGTTCTACCCCGGTATGAGAGCTTAGAAGGAATGGGGTGGGTCGTTTAGTCAGTAAAAGTCTGACACTGATTCGGGATTCATCATTAGATAATTTTTTTTCCCACCTTAAAAAAATGCCTTATCCATTGCCACTTAAGGTTGGCGATTCTTTAGGTTATGTCAACATCGACCAACTGTAGAAATAATTTTTATTTTTCAACTTTGTATTCAAGTGCTGTGCTGGGCCTAGCGAAATTTATTAAACATGGTCACGCCCACGGTTTATAGGGATAATAAAAAGTAAAACAACACGTCCATTTGACGAATGAGATCTAAAATGAGAATCTGCCACGACAAGAAAACGTAAGGGCCCCGGAATATTTTAGGTTGGCAACTCATGCATTATAAAGGTACACCTGTGGAAGTTGTAATGAGTTTATCTATAACTAAAAACTTCTTCAGCTTAACTTTACGTAGTTCCTTTTTTGCAGTGTGGTTAGTTTTAACGTTAAGTTTCCTGGCGGTTTTCCTAGTTTTGTGAGACCTTGTGTTATGCAACCAGCCTCCCCTAGCCAAATTAACAATCGTATCGTTTAAAGTTAGCGCTTGTAGTTGGCCACGCCCCAGGAAAGATATAACCTCTTTTGCACAAAGCCCAAAATTTGTCGCTTACAGCATTCTTCCTGAAAAGGTTTGACATGTTTGTATCGTATATTTTTTGGTCCAAACGAGTATATTTTACCTCCTTGTTTTTCTCTAAATTCTGAAATTATTTGGTTAAAAACATTCTCATAAAAATACATTCCATCACCTAACCGCTATAATCAAGTAATACAAGGAAAAAAGACAAAGGATAAGATATTTTATTTGTGCGAACACCGCATTGTTAGAGGCGTCCCACAAGGCTCATTACTGAAAATTAGGTTAGAGAGTCTAGAAAAATAATGGCGGGTCTCTTCACTCGATGAATATTCACAAGATGGCGCCGTAGTGGTCATGACGCCCTCACGCCGCGCTCCGTCACGGGGATAATTAAAAATTATTATAAAACCCGACCCGCACTCGTCTTTGTATATTGAATTAATAATTCAGGAACATGCTGATTCCGTGATGAATTTCCAAAGGAATACCGATCGGATTATTCACCTATTTAAATGGTACGTGCGAAACACGGCAGCCATTTTGACTCTTACCAACTTATCGAAGTTTCTTAATTTGAAAATCCAGCTTACCTGTAACAAAGAACGATAATTCATTAATTCTTAAATAGGTGTGTCGCTAAGTGAATTTAAATGGGTATTAGACCTTAGCCTAGGATCCCGACATTATTAGAGGAACGTCGGAGGTAATTCCCTCGAGACACGGATCTCCTGTCGTCGATTGAAATCCGGGGAGCTACCGAAGCTATTCGTACTGAGCCAATGTTTATATTTACACTCCTGGATTCTCTTTGATGTGTTTATCCACGAAATAAGGTGCACAGAGCACTGTGCATTTTTACTTTACTTCGGTACGTTCAGGGATTTTGTGTACTTAATGTTATAAAGGTGGATTTTCACTTAATGCATAGTGTAAGTAGGGCGATGGCGACGAGATTGTTCGAAAGAGCTACCGTGAAATTGGAATGCGAAGGATCTCTAAAGTAAAAAAGAACCAAAGGAACTCAGGCAAATTTTTGTCAGTAAAAATCTGACACGCCCTTTCTTTCCACACAGAATGGGAAAGAAGTTATTTAATTAATTAACACCTCAAAAAAATGGCATACAACAGACATCCTCTCCAGAGTCATTAACTCATTAAATTATTTACTCCAATTACTTAACCGCTTTCTTTACGATGGTTTATATATGATCTAAAATTCAAATTGTGTAATTCAAACTCTCGTATGAACTCATCTGTTACACTAAAACACATACTTCCCCTACGACACATAAGCACTTCAGTAACTGCACAACATTCGGCATTTCGATAAGGAAATAACAGAAACACCAACATTTCCCTCTCAAATAACCATTTCTTATTCCTTATTCAGTCTGTGTGCTATGCAAAGGCGAAGCGTTTCGAACGCGAAGTGTTAGAGATAACTTTGTACGAGCGTCGCTAACAGTACATACGAAAGCTAACACGAATAAATGGAGCGGTGTGATTTTGTACAAGCGTCCTATCTTCACTACAACGTATATAAGTACCCACAGAACGCCGTACCACGGAAAATGCTGCGGGGTACGTATCATTTATTTTCCTTTTTCATAGACTCAAAGGCAGAAAAGAGTGATTCCTTCGATTGCGATTGTGAAAAAATATAAAACGAGGTTCAAAGAGAATTCGAGCGGCAGACGATTTTCAGCACAATCTATTTCACTTTTTTTATTCATTGCATTGAATAAATCTGGATTTTTATAGTGGCAATACCTATCGGATATCGCGGACCGCAAAAATAACTTTGAACAAACAGTTTTGTTTTTTGGTAGCAAAAAATGAATCGCGTTGACTAAAGCTGTGGTGTCAAAGCGAGAATCGTGCTTTCCTTTTTTTATATATATGAAATATGGAGTTTTCTCAGTTGCCCTTTGTGGAAAACAAAGGGCAACTGGCTCTTTCGAACAATGCCGCTTGTTTTCACAATCTATCTTTGACTTCTACCGCCTTACATGGAGCTGAAGGACTCCTCATCATCATTTCTACCGAAAGATTTCCACTGTTGAACAAAAGCACTCTTCCAAGTATCGCCACAATGAACGACTCTGTACGGATATCCACAACCTAACCAGGGCATGAGACCTGAATGAGGCCTTCTTACGCTGCGTTTGCTGGTACGCGGTTGCTGCTTCAAACGTTTCAGACCCAACGGCCATCTATTCAAACAATGTGTGATCTGTGTTAGTCGTTGTTAACGGGAGAATGTCAGACTTTTACAGACTACAATTTTATTTACGACAACAGTAGTCTCCTAAAAACGATGCCAACTCTCTATTACACTATTCGCCAGCTTTTCGTCTGCACTTTTATCACTTGCCAACTCCCAGAGCCATTAACTTTAACGATAGCCTTCAGAGCGCTAAATTCAAGAGAGCTGAACTGATACTGTAGCGACGATGAGTCTACCTTGTTTAATTTAAACCGCTCATAAAACGTTACTTAGTAACGCAATATATTGTCAAAGATAAGGATTTAAATGTATTCGCAATTGCTACTGTGGAAGGTAGATAAATAAGGGCTAATTGCGGTGTTATCTTGGATACGGTTATTCGTAAATGTATAAACTCTTGAGGTCTCTGTAGTGTTGATAATACCTGACTACTTGTATTTATTACTTCTATATCTTTTTTCCTATTTTACTTATTAATCAACCAATTTGATTCAGCCTATCTTAAACAGGGGGGACCGTAATCAACGTGCAGGCTCAGTAAGAGTAGATCTCATATGTCTATGATTTTTGGTAACCCTCACAATATTTTCCTTCGCCACTTTGAAAGCAAAAATGATAAAACAAATTACAATAAGTTAGGTGCCTGTCTGGGTTTGAAGTCACGATGTCATAGTAAGTCGGAACCCCTGGATCACCACTGCTCTTTGCTCTAATTTTACAACAAATATTAAAATCAATTCACGTAGGTTCCCTCTACCCTTTTATATATAGAGGACATTAAATAACACGTTCAAAGTATTTTTTATTAGAACTACAGAACCCTTGCAAATTAGACATTTGAAATACGCTCTAAAATACGGCCTAGAAGGCTGATTTAAAACCGCCCAAGGACAGCAAAATAGCTTTAAATTAACACTGAAAATTATACCTGTAAATTATAATAAACTTGACGTATAGTGCTGCAGTACCAACAACCCTGAGCCAATGGAACCTAGACAGAAAAACTAGAAGTAGGTCAACTCGCTATGTCAAAAGTTGTGTCCTACATGTGCTGGCAACGGCACTGGAGGGATGCCAGGATCTCTGGCGACTTCATAACCTTGCCAATTCAAATGCTACACTTTTGCCAGAAAACCTTGGTAGTCGTTCAAAGTCTTTGGAAGTCGTACCGCAGTGTAAAGTAAATTACACGATGAAATTGCGACGCTTCTTGTCAAATGAATGCGGTAAGACAAGAGTTTCTGTGTCACGTTTGTATTAGATTACGTGTAAATATATTTCTGTCTCGTTACATGAAGGAAGGAATAGGTTAAGCCCAGCGATATATATGTACAATGCACTAGATTAGGAGTGCCGTACAATTGCTTTGCTTCACTTAAATGATCTGCATGCATGCATGATCTGCATTACTTTTATATTGATGACACTAGTGCAGTTTTATCGGACCAGCGTAGTAAAGGTAAAGGTTTCGAACAGACAGCAATGTCGATGAAGCGCTGCACTTTTGTATTAACTTTTCAGTATTTTGAGAAATAGTTTGTATGAACGTGCTTGCATTCACTTTCTCTTCCTTCAATAGACACATGCCTCCTTTCTAAACTGCAAGTTCAATTCGCTGACGATGTAGCCGGAGGCACGCACGGAAGTTAGTAATAAAACCAGTGTATTCTAGTAGTGTTTCGGCTTATTGGCAATATCATGAGATGCATTCCGGTTATAAATGGTTTTAATGGTAACATTTTAGAACTTGAATACTGTTAAGGTTTAGCTGTAAAGAGATACCACAAAAAGTGAATAATAAAAAAAATCGAAAATACTAAAACCATAAATAAAACCAAAAACGTCGATTAATTTATAGCGAAATCTATGGAGCTACATAAGAACCGAAATCTGCATCACGCAATCAAATTTCCCCGAACTATTATCATGACAGCCTAAAATCAACTATCGGGCAGTAGCCCACCAGACCTAACACCAGTCTGGTCGGAGGAAAGGTTTTTAAAGTATTTGATAAATGATTTTTTATTTTGTAAAAATGTTTTTACAAACTATTTTCTTTTTTAATTTTTCAAATGCCACAAACTAAAATTAGCCTAAGCATAATGAAGAATGTCTTACGTGTCTATAATTTCATACCGTAACCAAAAGAAAACCAGGAAAACAATTTATTTCTACAATATTAAACGCACATAAACATTTTACGTGACCGTGTTCGAGAAATATAACATAATATTTCGTTTGAAAGTAACTTTACACCAGCTGTACGTTCACAATATACAACTAGACTACAATTTCAGCTTGTTATATTCTTAAGTAACAAACTATTCTTTCAAGGATATTGGAAACGTGTTATGGCAAGAGAAACCTTTCATGTATTATACAAGATGTGATGTATTCTTTTGCCCACAGCAGTGCTTTTGATTACCAACTTTTTGCTGTTGTTTCTTTTTTTATGAGACACATAGACCTCAACCTGCATCCTTTATCCTTTTCCACCGCCTGAAGGCACTCGTAAATAATGTAAGTGTGTGTGTATGTGATATTTTGATATTGTCGTCGTAGGAAACGCCTAGAGCCTCAAGTCTGCTGTTACAATAATGTCAGAATGTCTATACCTAATTGATTTCATGAAACAAGAAGAATAGAATGGTAATATCGTACAAATGGATGTCCGACGTAAGTAAAAATTGTGACAGTTCCTTTGATCAGTGACTTACCATTAGAACCTCATAGTGTTATTGCTTTTAATTCGTTAAAAATTATCTGAATCATCAACATTTTCCTGCTCTCGTCCCGTTTTATTTGGGGTCGGGTTAATACGTTTTTTCTTCCATTCTGTCCTGTCACCTATCACGCTAACACTCTTCTCTTCTGACACAATTCATCTATCGCCTCAATATGCAAAAAAGCAAACCTTCGTCTGGATATGCAAAAAAATTGGAGTCCTCTTGTAGAATGGTCACTAATGGTCCACTAACTGAAGTTAGTCGAGATTCAAGTTTCGTAGTTGGTAGAAAGGGTCAATTAAACTAGTTAGTGGTTCGCCAGAGATTGAAGTGTTGTCATTAGAGACCAAGATTGTATCTTCGTCCAAGACAAATTTACTTTGGAAACAGTTTAGTACTCCTTGTTGCCCTAGTTTAGGCACCCCTGAACTTTTACTTGCCTTTTGAGACTATTTTTGGGTCCTGTCTATCGCCATTGACCAAAGTTTTTGCTATGATGACAAAAATAGGTGCCATCAATCAGTCAGTTATTTTAAATATCCAGAGAACAAAGTAAAGTAAATTCACACTTAAAATACGATTTTTATGACTGGTTATGAAAAACCAATAATGATAACCCTTATTATTTATTTAGTTTATTATTTATATATATATATATATTTTTTACCCTCCATATTAGTTAGTTTACATGGAGTTTCTTGCACAATCCTTTCCATAGAGATCTACTCTTTGGAATGTGCAATTAGCGTAATTTTTTTCTGACAGACCGACTTCTTGACATTTCAAAAGTGCCTGTAAAGGTTTATTTAAAATAAATGCTTTGAATTTTGAAATTTTGCATACAATCGGAAATTTGCACGGTTGAGTTTTCAAAATCCTCTTAAACTCACATACGTGGTAAGAGGAACCTTATACAAAATGTCACACGCAGGAAGCCTAGTACAAAAAATCAAGCCGAAACTTCTTGGGCTAACCCTGGTAGTTTTTATTCATTTATTTTTCTAAATCTTTTCAATGGTGCCTAACTTTGAAACTTTATTTTTATATAAAAAGGCAGTCAGTGGTAGCGAGACAGTTGACAAGAATGAATGAAAGAGATGACTGACAAAAGGTGTTACGCCGACTCCAAGTCACATGGGACAAGGGCAGCAAGATGATGATGATGAAAAAAAAATTAAAACTAGAACATTAATCATATGACTAACTTCGAATGAACAATCGAACATTCTTCTAATACTACCCTCAAGTGCATAATCATTTTAATTTTTAAACATTAGAAATAATTAATCAGCAACTTTTTTCAGAAAAGAGAAAAAAAACAAAAGTTAGAAGCTAACAACGACATTTTTTATAGTAATTTATGCTTACTACCGAGTATTTTATTTACGAAATCCCAGCAGTTACATCATCAAATATTTACAAGAGGAAAATGGAGGTCTTTATCGTAGGGCTGCTTCAGGCTAAATCCCTGTACATTATGGTTGATTCTGTGCGTTTAGAGTCATCGTCCTAACTGTGGCGTAATGGCAACACTTGATTTTGTTACGGTGTATATTTTGGTACGATGTATATTTTATTAAGGGCCAACCAAACTTTAAGAGCGTGCGAGTGAGGAAGAAGGACGTGGCTATATTAAAATGTATACCTCATAATTCCTTTGCCACCTTGCAACTTATTGATCCTCTTTGCATCTGGTCTTTTTTTTTGTACATTACATGTTAGCTTTTATTTTTTGGTTCAATGTGTAAAGTATAAGTTATTAATATTTTAATAGACGTAATTTTAAGTTTTGTTAATTTCCATGTACAGCGCCTTGGATATTCTCTGTAACGTTATACAAATGCTTCTAAATAAATAAATGACCATACCGAGTCAAACGCGCCATCTAGTGACAGTTTAGTAAAACAAAATTTTTCTGAATGATTTAACAGTAGCAAAAGAACATGTCAGGGCCTAAGGTTCACACTTCTCAACAACACTAGAATTAGAAAATATTCGGAAGAAATTTTGAATAAAATATGGTCTTTTGTTTTCTTAGCAGATTTTATCTGTTTCTAAGAGTAAAGTAGCAACCCTATGTAGTCCCGCCCGCTGGCACTTCGCTGAGTGTTTATCCACAGTTTGGAGATCCCCGGAGCCCTGAGATGACTTTTTGTACACTTCTCAAGAAGTAAAGGTAATTAGGAACTAATCTAAATCTTGTACGGGGCCATTGTACAAGATTAATGATAGATCTTTGTTTTTTTGGCTACTTATGGGTAATTCAAAGGTGTTTTGCAAATTTTCTTATGTACATATCTATAAAGAATATAGTTATCTCGAGCGAGACTGGGGTTAACGTATGCATACATATAGTCCTTTTCTTTTTACATACTTACATTGACATTTTCATTGAATGTAAATAATCAAATGTACGTCTAATAGGATGTCCTAATGATCCACTAATAGAGTGTTTGTTGGTTCGCAAGAATTTTAAATATTGTCATCAGATTACATGATTGTATCTTTTTCTTGTATCGTCAACAATTTCCATAAGTAATATCATTCAGAAGAATTAAAGAAGACAATTTGTTGTAATTAAAGAAAACATTGTTTAGTTAAGAATTTGTAAAACTATTTACACACAAAAAAAAAACAGAAGTATATAAAAACAGTGGCGCAGAATTACTTGTGTAACTGATAAAAATAATGGAAAAGAACAAAATGAACATAACAATTTTAAAAATTTCGAAAGAGTTCATTTCTGAATACAATTTTCTCTTACTTATTGGTTGGCCTGGCTTCCGTCAACAGTCCGGAAATGAGTTTTGCCGTCTTGTTCCCTTTCCCCCCCTCCTCAACTCCCCCCCCCTTCGTGCCGTGGCAGGGACAGGCTAGCCACCTCATTATAAGCACATCGGAAAATCTATTTGACCCCGACTGACTTAAAGAATAAACAATTCAACCACCTCACCATCTAAACCTTGCTAAATTACTTTTTCTTTTTAATTTAGTCCAGTAACCTCTGTTTATTTACGAGTTCAGAACTGGGAGTCCACAAATACGTACATTTCAATTTTATTTATTCGGCTGAGCTCTCATTTGTAAATGGTATACTCGTATTTGCTTTTGCAATTCACAAAAACGAAACCAAAAATAATGTTTGTACGAAAATAAACAGAATCCCTAACGAGGTTCACCGAATGAAAGCAAACAGACTACCTGAAGCCCGTTCATATACAATAATAGAATCAAACGCCACTTAAAAATAAAAAGAACGACCTCAATCTAACTTTTTCAGTGCATATAAAAATATTGAGAACAGTGGGTACCGAGTGGTGGTTCGTATCTGTTCAAACTCAGCCAGGCGCATTACTTTGTGTAATTTATTTCATCGCTACTGTTCTCAAAACGGGGAAGGAAAACATCGTTACCCGGAAAGTATTAGAACCAAAAAAGTCGAAGATTTGTGACATCCAACGCATGGCTTGAGTTACAGCAGTGGAAATATCTAATAGGCTGACTATGCGATGTTACACTATGCTATTATATTAGCAATCTGTCATAAAATCGAATTACAAATTCAAGACACGGTCAGCGGTACAGCTATAAATTTCGCCAAAACAATCATGGATGCGAGCGGTATATCCTTGGCCAACTTGTTTTTGCTGATCACATAACGATATGTTGACGAATTTCAACCTTAAGACTAATGGAAAGAGTATTTCGGTTTTACAAATTCATGAAACGCGTAGCCAACTTTAACTTGGCTATAGATGACGTCCCGGGCTCTGCCGGCAATCCAAAAAATATAGGACAGGCTGGATTTGCTAAACTTAAAAGCGTACCTTGGATTGCGGCCAGTTGCTACCGATATTCGGCCAAAACGAGATTGAATTGCTTTTTGTGATTTATTGCGAAACATACATGTACTTACTGCTGTAGATTCCGTGGTTTGATTTGAAAACAGTGTCCTGCTTTCCTATGTATTTATAAAAATAGGTAGTGTGACTTATAACTTTAATCATGATTACCGATAGTTGAGTTACTATACTACGACTTGATAAAGTAGATTAAATAAACTCAAGTCGTTTCTTAGAAAGAACAAAAATTCCAGCGTTCATTAACAGCCTAATTAGCTCCATCTAATGCAATATTTACTGATATTTGTTTTATCTGGCCTGGAGGATGACAAAATTCGGAAGCTTGAGCACCCTGACATAGATAGGCTTTGTGCTAAGGGGATGATAGGAACTAGAGTGACCGGCAACAAAAGAAGCGGTTGATGATGACCGCTTCTTTTGTTGCCGGTCACTGTAGTGCATGAAGCGTCATGTTGTATTCCTTTACGCCCTGCATACAGATATAGGAGCCACATTCACCGCAGATAAGCTGTCATCACCATGTTGCCCGAACGTTAGCAAAACACAATTAATGTTACACAGCCACAAACGCTCAAATGTCTGGCCTAGACAAGAAATGAAACGTTATCATTCCTAGCTATTCGATTGAATAACTGAATATCATTCAGTCCGCTAGTTAAACCGGCACCGTTTTGCGAAAAGGCTCAGTTGTTAACTGAATGGCTGATAAAGCTGCGGCTGCGACATATCCACGGGGTTCACTGTACCATAATCAAATAGACACGTACCAGGTGCACATAACACCATAGAGATGCGCCGCAGAGGAGAGGCACAAAACGCTAGTGCGCTACGAGCCCTCGACTCGCGTGCCGTCGAGGGCCGCCAGTGATTAGAGCGCGCTAACAAAGCGCGAAGGGCTCTTAACCTACATGCTCCGTTTCACAGCATCGCCCGGTGACACTCCTAGAGACCGCTGCGAGCCTGGTAGCACACCCACTCGCTAACAGCTAATCTCACTTTACTACAATTTTATCTTTTTCTTTTACTTGAGCAACGGTGTGTACGTCACGTCAAATTTATGTCGCTATAAGACAATCAAGAAAAAATCAAAATGCATAGGATGCAGCTATAAATGATATCGCTAAAACCTTATCAAAAATTCAACAGTGTAACCGGAACAATAAAATACAGGGGCGAGCATAATATAAACGACACGTCATAAAACCTTAAAGCAAGCAATACATAAAACAACAGACAATGTAACAAAGCGTCGTAGATTTCCTAGATAAAACCGAGAAGATGGCACACCGAAATTTTCAGTTTTATTTTACAAAACTAGAAGTACTTGTGGAGGCTTTTATGGCATCAGGGAGCGGCAATAAAACGGCTTTTAATAAAACGGGGCTCCGCGAGACAGGCACCGCTAACACTACAGTCGGGAACATGGAACACGTTGACACTCTGCAGATATTGATTTGCAAAGCTTATTTCCAGTCGAGTGTTGAACATCGTCGTCGTCGCATTGATTCTTGTGAATTTATATAGAAACTGGCACCTCGTCAAGTAATAAAGCCGTTATCTTCGGTCGTTTGCGCCAAAACGGAACATTGATATGCCCCATACTCCGCAATAAAAAGCTGGAAGCGTGCAGAAGCCGAATTTCAGCGAACGGCACGGTAATTACGAGCGAACTTCGAAGGTGGGAGACAACTTTACGCTCGTAATTTGTTCCTAAACTTGGTTAATGTTCCCCCTGACAAGATAAATTCATTAAACGTTACCTGTTTCGAGCATATAGACGACAAATGAATCGAAGACCTCCTCTCTAACGACATCGTCTATCTCAAGTGTATCGCTCTCGAACCCAAACCGATATTATACGACGAGTATCTCATTTGCTAGTCATAGACGATCCGCTGTCAATTTTAATAGCTTATAACTTTTCTTGGCCAAAGCCTTCTTGACAACTACAAATTCCATCGGCTAAATCAAATCTAGAATATTGGCAAACTATAAAATAAATCAAAAAGGGTCTTTCCGAATAAATCAGAAATCTATTTTATATAATTTTCGTCTACAAACTATTATTTCGAATTCCATTTTCTAGAACACGACTGTATGGTTTTATGTTGAATGTAAGGTTGGAGTTGTTTAGGGCGCCACTGTCAGTCACAGCAGTAAAACGACAATATTGTCCAAGTGGGTCGAAGTAAGCCTAAATGGCGACGGAGCGGTCAGTGCATCCCGGCGCGCCGTCCGCCCGCGGAGTGGACCCAAGCACATTAAACTTTTACTACGTCATTAGAAGACGAGACGGTGAACGGACTTCTGATTGCTTTCCGTAACATTCTAGTCCATCAACTCCCGCATCTCAACAGTAAGCTGAAGCCAATATTTTGAAGAGCCATTGTTTCAGTTTATTGCGCGAGTTCAGTTATACGGCGAATGAGACAAATTGAGGAAAATGGTTCAGTCTTATTCAGAGGAGTAATGTACAAGCTTTGTCAAAAAAAAATGCCGTAAATTGCGAGGGTGGACTCATATTTTATTTCTTCTATTTTGTTTTTAAAAATCTTAAGCTACTTTGAAGACGAGGCTTAGAAATAAGGAACCTCACGAAATAACCACATTTAATCTCTGACAAAGGGGAGAAAGTCGTCAACTCTTATATTTTATTTTTCCGTACAATTTTTTCCTTGCAATTTGCCATATTAAATGTTGCAGTTACTTAAAATTTGCCATTAATTTAAGTCTTTGAAATTCGTTTTTAGAAACCTTCCCGAGTGACGTGACTTAAACGCCTTGAAAGGCTTTTCGTATTTTGACCATAAACATTAACTACAAATGCAGACATAAGAGCAAAAATGCCCTTCATAAAAACCCCACTAATGGTTTGACTTTGTCGCTGCGTCATAAAATTGCTATAATTTTGATTCACAATAAAGATTTTAGTGGACGACAAAACGTAGCGTCATATAATGCGAATATAATAGAAATAGTGATGGACATAGGAGACCGTAAGTCAGTAAATCTTTTTATAGTTACTTTTAAACACAGCAGTTTTAATAGACATAAGGACCATGATTATACAATAAAGAAAGATGAAGACGGTTATAGCAATAGAGACTTCAATTTTGTGTCTATGTTATAGTCAATCCTCGAAGCTCCGGCGCTCCTAGCTTTGACTAGTCAATCCTCAGGTCTGACTTGAAAATAAACTAACCTAACCTAGGATAAACCAATCATTCCGCGAAGAAACTGCATATCGACCTTTAACTATGACATCTAGACAGAGCAAAATACACAATAGCTCGACCAAAGCAAACATAGCGAAAAGATAAGCCTGTCATTGAGACCAACGAAAGATGCAATCAGCAAATTACACCAGGAAAGACAACCAGATAAACTTAATGATTCATAACACATAATACAGTCTACAACAGTGTATATTACTATCGTCATTAGCAAAGCCAGATTGAAAGCACACATCACGTGAAATGGCGCACTCGGAACAATAGATTCTAAAGTAACCTTTACGGAATACGGAATTTAATTGCAGAAATTGCGACCCAAAATTCTCTCAAAGTTCCAAAACGTTGCTGACGACGGCAACGTTGGAGAAACCGTTTAAAGCGACTAGACGTCGTCGTGCCCGTGAGCTCCTTGGACATATTTAATGAAGTCCCGAAACACAAGGATAATGTATGTAAATAGATACGGGGTCACGATTTATATCAGTAATTGGTGCGTCGTTCAATTGTCACATAGAATTGGAAAGGAATTTATTTATGACTTGGATGAGACGCGGCTCACGTAGTGAGTTTACTGTTGTTGCGGTTATAGCTCTAACGCTTTAGCTCTCAAAATGTCTCATTCAATCAAGTCTGGTGATCGCTGTGGGGCGGGCGGTGACGTCATAGGCGAAGGTCATTTGTCAAGGATTTTTGCTGAATAATATCGCTGCTGGAATCTATACGCATGCGTGCTTGCTGGTACTGTATGGGATATAAATAAATTGAAAAGCTTCAAAGTCAGCAGCAGCTGTGAGCGGTGGCGGTAGAGCGAGAAATGATATGCGAACGCACACATGTGCAGCTTTATTGTCCAACATTCATATCAACGCGAGTATCTGTACAGTCTATACGTGTATGTGTAGGTATTCGAATTGATTGATCAGTGAAACGAGTTGTGTTAATACTGTTCATCATAATAATATTATATGATTGGCAATCTTCTGAAGACGTATTTCTTTTGATAATATCAGATAAAGGACTCTTAATTTAACATCATCAACCTCGATGTGATCCTCAATAGAATCATCTTTTCTGGTTATTACTAGATACGATACTCCAACAATGTAACTACGTATATTATCTTCTTTACTAACGCTAGTTCAACGAACTATTCCTACATACTATTTTTAAAACCAAATGAAAATCTCTACACCTACAAAGTAGAAAAACTACAAACTGAATTTGCAGCACAAATAAAGCAAAAGAAATCACAAACACAACTCCTGAAACTAAGCACAACGGATAGACGTACAAATTAAGGAGAGATGCGAGCACCCAATCGGATAACAACGCTGATTGCAATTTGATTTAGCCGTATAATCACTAAAACAATCAACTAAATATACGAAGCTTCGCGTGTGGAAGTGCTGGATAATAATGGCACAAGCCCACAATAGGCTTAGACGCCTAATGCGGTGTGGTTAGACAATAATATTACTTAGTAAGACTAACGCCGGAGATGTTTCCGTCCCGTAATACCCTTCTTTGTATGCGGCTCTTAGAATATTACTTAATACTGTTGATGAAGTTAATTTAGTTTCAAATAGATTAGTGTATATACTTGTTGCTTAACTATGTCGCTAAGAAGTTAAAAAAAAAACATCTCTCTGATGATATTTCATTCTCAAAGAACAATCTAGATAAACTCCCCTTTTATTAATTCAATCGAATGCGACTCTTTCAAAGTCTATTTAAGTTAATAACGCAGCGATGCAACAAAGTGCAGCCGTACCGCAAATCGATAGTATCGATATAAAGAACATTGGCGATTCGATGACAGGGCCTTTAAATAGGAAATCGGATTACTGGCATATGGCACTGGCGGATAGAGGACAGGAAACGATGCATTGTGGTCGAGTTCCGCGCTCCAGTGCCTCTCTACACATCGAGTACTTGTTTAGATGTACTGACCTATGTTATGTGGATTTAGCTGATACGGTTCGGCGATCATTAGCCGGTGCATCCGGGACACTTAAAGTCATTGGTCATCACGTACCAGTGTGGCCAGATGACGTAATTAGCGAAATGCTAAACGATATAGAATGATATAATAGTGCGAAAATTGAAGTGGAAAGCGAAAACTACATTAGACTAGACACAGACCTTGCCTGATCTACACGTAGCGGCCGTAGCGTGGCGTGGAACTAATGTAGCTCTATAAGTCTAGTTGCCGTAAAAAGTTTATGGAGATCGACGTGCCCTGATCGGCGTATGCGGCCCATGTCTGCCTAATGTAGCTTCCATTCCACTTCTAATCCATACTGCCCCCCTAGCCAAGCTACAATTGTTTCGTTTAACGTTAGCGATTGTAGTTGGCCACACCCCCAATTCTTTTGTTGAGATGGTGTGCAAAAAAGGGAATTGGGGGCGTGGCCAGCTATAATCGCTAACATTATACGAAACTATTGTAACTTGACTAGGGGGGCAAATATTATAACTATAAAAGTCACTCTGTGCGTGCTTTCACGGTTCAACCACAACATCGATTTTGTTGAAACTGGATACGAAATAAGCTTGAACCCCAAGAAAGGACATAGGTTTATTATTATATTTTTTACTGACTTCGCATCCACAATAATTGTTACTCACACGGACAAAGTCACAGGCATAAGCTAGTACCAAATACGACATTTGGGCGTCGCATTAAAAACGGTAAGTATAGGCAAGAGCCGCCTACCGTTTTCTGAAAACAAATAGCAATCACCAATACCTACGTCTGACTTCGTACAACAGCGAACGTTCACGGAATAAATAAGGTAATATACTGAATTATGGTCTGAGCACCAGAAATTTCGACATCAATATTTAGCGAGCCGTCATGTTTTTCAGCTACTTACGTTACATAAATGTGTAATATGTTATACATAGTTGATTTATTCGCTAATGGATTGGAAAGCCTCTTAATAAAATATCACTACATTTGTTGCCCCAGAGAGTTGCGAACAAATTGACATTGGCAAGATTAAAAACCTTTTTTCGCGATTTATATATATTATTTGCTTCGACCGAAATGAAAATCGAAAAGCCTCTTTTAGATTATTATTATATATATATTTGTTGTAGTAAAATTCGTTTTATATCTAATCAGAATTTTGTAAGGAACACATAAACAGGGTTTATTTACTTTTCATAAGCCACCACACTCGACGAACGAGTACCTGAATAATTCCATCCCAATTTACTTTCCTTGAAGAGGTTACCTCAAAATTCATTTTTCACGCAGGTTACCTTGGAATAAAATGTACAAGATTAGTTTATTCGCTCGGAGGGCCGGGATATCAGTGTTTAGGCCCGTCGCCATGGCAACTGGAGCAGAAGGGCCTATTTGCCGCTCCATTGGGCATTTTGAGTGGCACTGACGTAGTTAGGATCCAACATGTGTGTTACAATGTCGTTATAATGAAGTTTGAAGACAGTAATGGCTCATAGGAGATGCTTCGGCAGCAATATCGAAGGTTTAGGAGCTTGTTCAGGCTTGTATTGATGTTATGAGCCGATCTTATAGACAGTTCGGAAGGACACTTCAGCTGTGATACCCTCTTCACATGTTTGATTTTATCAAAGTTTTAGGGCGATAGATACTGTAATATCTGAGTTATTGTTTTATTAGATCTTGTCTATATTATATGATATTTTCTAGACCCACTGCTTTGCCAAAGCCTCCCGTTTTGCCCTTCTAAGCCTCTCTCTCTATCTAAGGCGGCCTTGGACCAAGTTTACCCCACGACGATGATTAGATCAGCGTTGACCTGCCTCGGGCGACCAGTGAGTGACAATCCTCACTCGATCTGGCCACGTAGCACAAATGCACAGAAAATTAGATTAAAACTACTTTTTTATTTCCAGTCCTTTGTGCTAGTTACTGGATTTATAAAACCAGTTTAAACACAGGTTCGCGTTTGTCGATTTGCTACAACGAGAAATATGCAACCATCCTCGTATCCAATCCAATTATCACAATCGATTGCAATCTCAAAAAAAGATGACAGTTCTGCCTCAACCAGGTATGAATAAATGATGACCACCGTACTAGCCCGAGGCACTAGCGTAAGTACTGGAATGTGGTCTAGACATTTTATTTCTGTCCTATAAATAGTGGTGTCCTAGCAAGGACGAGCAGTTTATCGATATAATCATTTACAGTTAAAATTGGCATGCCATCGATTTGCTTTTTAATCGATTTGGATTTTTGCTGCACATTGTTAGTAGGAACATGTTTTGTAATGGTTCTGCGGTACCTTTAATGTCGACACTTTTATTCATATTATTGGTGTTTTAATACACCATTCTAAGTATCAGCACAAATACCTTAAATATTTTACGAGGACCTAATATCTATATATATATATATAATATCTACATATAGACGTAAGAACAGAGCTTCCATAAGCAAAAATTAAGTACATATTTACATACTTGTTGAAACCCTTTCACACGTGTGTCTATTTTCTAAACTTGACTCTCATCGTGCCTGCAATAAACCTCTATGACTACATAGTGTCTACTAATATCGAAAGTTAGGCTATTGAAGAGTATCGAACAATAAACCCACACTATTCAAACTCATACAAGAGGGAGTTATTACGAACTAAGACTTAGTTGCCAAGTTATCAGCACTACGGGAACCCTAAAACCAAGCACTCAACCAGTCGGTAAACAAAGGCAGGCCAATAAAACCTGCTGCAAAGCAGCACAACTGTTTTCTTGTTACCAAACAGAAAACGAGTTTTACAAAGTTGTTCCTTTAGAAATACAACGCTGGAGTCGTGTAGCTGTGCCTTTATAGAGCTTTACTCTATGCTCCCCTCTGTTCTGACGTCACAGTCAAAAGGAGTTCGAATTTCAAAAGGATTAGAACATGAGGATGTGAAGGTGCTATTTATTTGTGTGTGAGTACTCGAGGGCTTCGGTTGTCTTATTTAGTTGAACTGCTCTGGTTGTTCCAATACAGGTCTGTTGAATTATTTAATAGCCTCCTACGCGACATTGATGTATGTTAGTACAAGCCTAGCGCAAAGGGACCATCATGGATATTCATTCTTGCTGTTGTAGACACCTTCAATATGACTTATTGACACTGCTTGAATTACTCCTTCTTCAGTCTGTATAAGATGCTGACTGGTTACCTTCGTTACTGTTTCTACAGCATCTAGGAGAAATAATAATTCTACATCGATTCTTAAATTACAGCATTCTGAGATAATAAACATAAGAAAAAATGCTATCAAGTTGAGGACCTCCTCCTTTTTTTAAACCAAAAGACTACAGCAAAAAAAATACATATAACTTCTAACCTCAAACTGCAAAACCTTGAAACCGTTCCAAACATGTCCTTGTTCAGCTGAAAGTGGGTACTCAACTAAAAATAGATAAATTTCCCTTCGCACCCGGCCTGCCCACAACACTCCACGAGGTTGCATTCTTGCTAAACAAAAGACTGTAGCGCACAAACTACGTAGCAGAAACTTCTAAGACGGCTCTCTTATGGCCACTAAACCAACGAAATCTTACACTACTTACTGAAAACAGATAATATATACAGGGTGTTTGGTGCATCGTTTGCCAAATTAATGTATATAATTAGATTTTACATAATGAATTAATTTGTTCTAAGAGATATTCATTTGATTCGTAAATTTTTTAACACATCACAACCGCAGAGACTCAGCAATGTCACAGGCATTTTTTGAAAAGAATACCCGTTGTCCTCGAATGCAAAGAGTAACTAAAAGACACACATTAGTGGTTTTAGTTAGTATAAGTCTTTTTTTTCCCTCTCCTAGAGAGGAGGCCTGTGTCCCAGCAGTGGGAACAGTAAAAGGCTGATGATGATGATGATAATGAAGTCTTTTTTCATAGTGGGAGATCATCTAATAAATCAATCCCGCCCTTGGGTAGAAAAATAGGAAATAGTGTCAGACTCTTACTGGCTAAACGACCCACCCCATTCCTTCTTAGCCCTCAAACCGGGGTCGGACCTTCTTTTTAGAAACTGGACCGCGGCCCCAGTAAGCTTCGGCCTTGCAGTTGGGCTGTTAGTATAATTCTTACAATATAACTAAGTGTGTATATACTTTGACCCTTTGTTTTTCATAATAATATTTTTACCTGTGCATGGCAGGTCCATGTTATTTCTCCACCACCCTTGGTTGTCTAGTAAACAACATTACACCTAAGGCTTCTGTACGTTCGTATGGTATACGATTTCAATAAATTAATATTAGCACCATCTTTTATTACTCTAGCAAGAGGTAAATACCAAATTGAAATATTAATGATATACTTGTAGTAACTCAAAGGCATGGTTGAAACAGTGATTGAGTGTTGGTCAAACCAATATTTTGATGGTCCGGATCACATGAATGGGTACGCGAATTTACATGTTTATAAATCTAATTTTTTATTACTTTATTTTACACCTTAGCTTATCACAGAACCACTATTTAAAAATAAGTGCACAACAGGCGGTCTCACTACACAGCGCAATGTCTACCAGACAACCTTTGGATGGACTGAATCGAAAAGAAAGGATTTGGGGTTATCATATGTATGTATATACATATTACAATCCCGAATCCTTAAAATTAAAAAAAAAACACAATTTTTTTTTTCAAAAAACCGACAAATAGTTCCGCCACTGGGGGGTCTAAAATCAAGTGCTGGATATATGGTATTCGTTTGTGTTACGATGACAATGACACCCTGTATATGTTATTTTCCATTATTTACATATGTTGTTATATGTTTATTTGCAATACTACTCAATAACTACTACGTAATACTCCTACAATAGGGCAAAGTTTAAAAAATGTCAAAGAAGGCCCTTCACTGGTACCACCATGACACCAATTAAACCTACTTATTTATAATCGTTCGTCCACCAAGCAGAAATAGTGATTCGCTGTTTAGCCGGTGTCGCCTGCTTCGTGGCCCTAATCTTGCGAACTGAAGGCTTAGCACGGAGTACCACCGCGCCATCTTGGAAACGGGGATTAAATTTCAAAGAAGCTGTTTGAATGGAGGGTAGGTGTGTGTGGTACTGTTATATTTTCTCTAAATCCATTCGGTGCTGGTGAAATGTTTGTTTAGTAGAAACTTGTAGTGTATATGTGCTGATATTTTCTCTGAAAGAAATAAAAATATTCCTCGAAAATTTATATTTGCTGATGGAATTTAATATTTTAGATAATTGGAACCTGCTTAAGTTCTCTATCAGTTAGTTTTTCAACTTACTGTAGATTTTATATCACTTAATATGTAGTCTAAACACCGTATCTTTGCTAGTCATTTGACATTATTCATCAACATCATCACCAGCCTTTTTAATGTTCCCGCTGCTAGGATGCAGGCCTTCTCTCTAGGAGTATGGACCGTAATCCACCACGCGGGTCTAGTGCGGATTGGTAAATGTCACATGTCATTTGTTATTATTAGTAACTAGCTTTTGCCCGCGGCTTCGTCCGCGTACATAAAATATAGCCTATGTCACTCAGGAGTAAAGCAGCTTTCTATTGTTGCTAAAATTTTTCCAATCGGACCAGTAGTTCCAGAGATTACCTCCTACAAACAAAAAAACAAAAAAACAAACTTTACCTCTTTATTATATTAGTGTAGAATAGTGTAGATTAGTATTTTGTTACCTTTTATAGTAATTTCCATCTGTATAATTATACTATAGTTTGCAATAATCAAATTCGTCGTATAAACAAACGAAATTAATTATAATCCTACGTAGTTTCCGATAACCAGCGACATACACATAGTTCACCGTAATTACAACATCCGTCGCCTTACTACAATTATTACAGTAAGAAATGTTGGGTTTTGTGTTATTCGAAAAAAACAGTAACACCCAGTCCCGAGAGGCAGATTTACGTAAACGTATTCATGAAGTAATAAGTACTTATTTTTTTTAGGTTGCAAATTATCCACTGACTTTTCTCATTCTTGGGTCATTCTTGAGCAAGAGGGCGTGTCCGGCTTTTACTAACTAAAACCCATTCTTTTTTTTTGCATTCCAGCACACGAGTTTATCTTTCGGTAGCAAACATATAGAATCGGTACACGTGAAGAGGGAAGAGATTAAATCCTCAACTCCCTCCACAAGGGACTGAAATATAATTTGCAAAAGAACTTTCTACGATTTCTAATGTTTATTTAATTTTATTCACTTCAAATTTCCCGAACTTTTCACGTCGTCCCAACATTTTATAATCAAGTTTTAATTTTTCCAACTTTTCTAAGCTTTCTCATAAGTCTCCGCGAAAAAATGAATGAGTTTCTCATTTCTATAAAATATTGCTAGCTTCTCTGTAAAGGACCAAGTTTTGTAGGCAGCGTTGTTCGGCTTCTTTTTGATTCCAAGAACATATTGAAAGGTTTTTTATTCATTTTAACGTGATTTAGTAAAGCAGGAAAATATTTTCTTATAATATTAACAACGACGCAGGCGAGTCGACAAGTGTCGAAATGACATGGACGCTTATCGCAAGAGCTTGTTACAGGTAGCCCAAAGACCAAAAATCCTGGAAGCAGTTGGAGGAGGCCTTTGCTTAACAGTGGGAAGTATAGACTAAAAAAACATTTAACAAGTTCTGCCCTGGAAAACATATCAATATGCATCATGGACATATACATAACTGACGGCCAGGTGCTCGCGGCGGTTGAGCAATTGACTGTTGCGTTGGTTACCATAGCATCTATGGTTGTTACGGTTTCAATTCCCTCACCGGACCAAAATTTAAACGGCCCACGGACAAGATACCCAAACTGGAACAACTTTACTGGAAAACTTGCCTTTCCTAGCGTTAGCTAGAAAGGCATAGATATTACCCGCGATACAATTTTTAACTTCAGCAGCTATCATAGTTATCACGTAGGAACCTGCAGAAGGGGCAAAGCCGACTGAGGAAAAGGGTAAATAATTTCATCACCACGGCTCTCACGGTCAAGGAAAACATCGGTGAGGAAACTGGCATGTCCTAGAACCAAAAATTGGTAGACATGTGACATCCACCAATGCGCACTGGGCCCACGTGGTGGTTATGGCCCATTCAGTCTCCTAAAAAGGAGGCTTGTGTCCCAGCAGTGGGAACACTAATAAGGCTGATGATGATGATGAAAATAAAACAGTTCCAAAATAAATCTTTTCATGTTTTATGTGTAAACAATACACAGAACATGAAAAGATTTATGTGTTAAATTTACACAGGCAAAACTAAAATGTAATGATTGAACCAAAAATTATTTCTGTATCCATGCAGAAATAGTTCCAATTCCCATTCTAGTTTCAGCAACTTCGCCACAAACAAGTCCCATTGTCCTACACATTGAATACCCACAAACTACAACATTCTACCACTATTCAAAATATTGATCATCTAAGCACAACTGGATGCATTTAGGACAATACGCCGCTCTACCCATTCACAAGTTTTCAATAGACCCAATGAAGTGTATATTGCGACAGAGCAGAACTCGCAGATAACTGAAATTAATAACCTGCAACCTGTGTATATATTTGGTACAGTGCATATATTTATCTGGTACAGCTCATATATCTGGTACAGCTTGTGTACCTTTGTGCATTGTGTGTACTGTCGTCGGGTAGGATAATGGATTTTATGCGATTAGTGCTGAATAGTTGTTTGCAAATATGCAACTGGTTTTGGTGGTAGTTATCGCTTGGATTCGGTTGTTGTACGGATGTAGTTAGTACTGTGTTATTATGATTTATTAGGCCGTATGTGCATATGAGGGATTAATGTCGTATAGATAACTTATATGGACAATTACATATGTATGAACTATTTTTTTATGATGAGTTTCATTTATTTGTCAGTGTCTGAAACACAAAAAACAGAAGCTAAACTAGCACGCGCCGTCTGTTGTATCCCAATTAAACAAAACGCCTACGCCTGGCGCAGGTTTTAATCACTCCACAATTAACCGAGAGGATGGGGCCACCTTATCAGCGACACACATACACAACAAAAGGGCACTCGAGCCGCTTAAACAATGGTCACTCTACAAAGCGACCCCAAATCCAACCAGAAAGGAAAATTGGAATAAAACCTTCGCAACATCGACTGGGTTACCAGATAATATATTTAAAAAGACATTATGTTGTGAAAAGGAGATTTGGAAATGGAATTTGAAGCTTCGTATTTTAAAAGGTTTTGAAAACAGAACAATATGGCGGGTCTTAGTGAACGTTGGTACTGGGAATAAAAGTTAAGGGAGGAGTTTTACTTTATAGGTTTTCTGTGAGAGTAATGGACTTTTCTTGTCGCCCTGTCTCTAGGAGGGCCGGAGTGTGTGGAATGGGAATAAAACTTACTATATGAGTTAGAGTATACATAATTTTTCTACAGTTACAGTAAGCTTTTGACAGAAACGGACGCCATCTTGTACTTGCTGTCAAATAAATTGTACCTGTTGGCTACGGTTAGAGAAAAACTAAGCAATGGAAATCATTTATTGCTGTTCCTATGAGTAATAAACCGTCTCCTAACAAACCTATGATCATCGTAAGTTTAACTAATCCTGTATCCTTCAACCGTAACCAGTTTTTCTTCAAACACGTTGTGGCTACTGCATTATTTAAAGAAAAGGAATTATAGGTGGTAGTTATAATAAGTACAAGAGCACTTGGAACAACTTGTGGTCAGCAAATTATGGGTTAAAATGGTCGATGAAATTGCACTCAGCTCTCTAAGCTCTAGCACTTTTATTTTATGAGTTGTAGAAAATAATTTAGCTGGAAAGAAATTTGAAGGCCTTAAATATTAAAAGAAAGAAGAGGATTATCCACCAGGAATTTCTATGTCTATTTTACAGTTTTTTTACATTGATTTTTTTTTAATAAATAGATACCTTTTACGCATTAGGCAAGTCTCAACAAATTTAATATGTAATATATTGTTTATGAAAAAGTGTATTTCCACTCGGGTTTACCCGGTGGTTTTTCCTTGCTCCCGCCCTGAAACCTTCAGGGAAAAGGAGTTTCGGATCCCCTGCTAATTAGTAACAAAGACTGTGTCCCCAAGTACTTTGCTTAAAATGGTAACGGTGTGTATAGCTGCTTGTTTTTGTAATATGTGTATATTTATGCCTGAATCTAGTTTATTATATTATAAAAAAATAAAACAAATATTATTATTTTATATTACACCCAGCATCTGGTACTGTGGCCTTAAACATAGCTGAAAAATGTCTCACGAATTATTTGTATTACAATTAAGAAATCAAACTGTCTTGAAAAATTTAGTTTTTGCTTTACAATCTTTAATCCGAGAGTATGGTAGTAGATGGTGATGAAGGTACCCCGCAGTACTGAAACGCAAGGTGGAAAAGGAACATAGGTGAGGTTTTAGTCAGTAAAAGTCCTTGACGCTTTGTCCTAGAACGGGGAATGTCATTAAACGATTACTCAAAAAAAAAAAACTATACATAATTTCTAATTCTCAATTGAAGACATCCTGATTTATCTATCTTAAAATCACTCATCTAAGTAAAAATACTAATAATTCGTTATTTAGAGACAATTGAGGCCTTCAGTCACTATACCTACACAAAACAATCTTAACAAATAATAATAAATGTTAATAAAATCAGCACTAAACCCTATTACTAAACTTTTGCACTAGGTTAATTAATACCTTCAAAACATATTCAGCAATCACCATATCAAAAAACCACGAAATCACAACCACCGTTGTGAGTTGTAACAACAAGCAACGTTGTAACAGCGCGAACGAAGTCGTCAAACCCAAAGCCTCTGCGTGACAGCCAATATTCAGGTAATCCGATAACCCTGGCTTCCCCTTTTGTTGCGCCGTGTCAATCACTCATATTCCATCAGGTCCAACCGAACCTCGTTTGAAAAGAAACTGAAGTGGAACGCCGATTTGAAAAACTTTGTCAGTGTTCGAAACCGTTCGAACCGACATGTTCGAATTTTGAAAGAACGACATCGGCAGATTGTTTTTATTTTTGATGGGAAAAATCATCTAATGACGAATCCCGCCTCTGGTCGTGGCCGCAAACAGTGTCAGACTCATAGATATGTCAAACAGTAGTCAGACTCTTACTCACTAAACAACCCACCCCATTCCTTTTTTGCTCTCATACCGGGGTCAGACCTTCCTTTCAGAAATCGAAAATAGTATTATAAGAAGAACTTGAACTCACAATGAACTTCTCAACCACTTTGACGAATCCAGAAATACCTCGCAGACATTTAAACAAAATAAACTTACATTATCAATAACTCAATGATCAGTAATTTAGTTACAATAAATTGTAAATCATTGGCGGAAAAACAATCGCACAATAATTCTAGAATTCCATTACTTAGGTGCCAGGAGCGCAGAGTCAAGTAGTAGGGTTTATTACCCATTCGACATACAGCGGCAGAACATTGCGCGTAGAAAATCAAAAGGCTTTAGGGCTAGTTTTGAAAAAAAAATCCGTTTCTATAATGTTTCTTTAATTAATATCAAAGCTCATTGGTAAAATATAGCTAATTCAACTCACAATGAACATCTCAATCACTTTGATGAACTCAGAAATTAACACACACGTAAAAAAACTTGCCATAACGGTGAATGATGGAAAAAGTGAAGGGAGGTCTTTGGCCAGGAGAGGAATAGAACAGGCTAACAAAAAAAAACCGTAACTCAATTATTAAAGAGTAAATCATTAGCAGAAAAACAATCGTATCTACAATAATATTAGAGTTCCATTACTTAGGTACCAGGAGCGCAGAGTCAACTAGGAGGGTTTATTACCCATTCGACATACAACGGCAGAACACATTGCGCGTGGAAAATCAAAAGGCCGTTTGATTTTGCACGCGCAATATGAGAGTAAGCGCCTTCAGGGCTAGTTTTTCTCCGTATTTGATACCACTTAAGGCAGTTTAGCAAGAAGTTCATTTAAAATTCGTTCACGTTTGTCGGTTATTTAATTTTTATTACTGCCTATATTTAATTTATCGTTGTTTACTATGTTATTATAGAGCGCCATTGTTTGGGTTACATACACAAACGGTAAAACAGAACTGTAATACTAATACTCCGCTGTAAATACGTCTGTCTGTCATTAGTCACATTTCTTGTTGCCGTTATAAGAAGTACTAAAAAAGAAAATAAATATTCAATATTTATTTTATTTTATTTTTATTCCTTATAGGTATAAAACCTTCGTGCGCGAATCCGACTCGCACTTGGCAGGTTTTTTTTTAGTTATAAATTCTTAAGTAATCCTCTCTCTCTCTCTTTGGGTGATGGGATTTGTGGACTTGCGCTGGCTAAATCCCAAATTATGATCCTTAAGTGGCCTTTTGCGTTCTAGGGCCACGATAATTGTTTCTAACAGCCCGATACGGCACGGTCAAACCATATTTAGTAACATCAGCCTTGTAATGTTCCCACTGCTGGGGTTCTGGCCTCTACTCTAGGAGAGGAGCCGTAATTCACCACGCGGGCTCAATGCGGGTAGGTGGATATCAATCGCCTTCCAATTTGTTATTCTCCCGGTTTCCTCATAATGCCGGTTTCTTCATCGTTTTGAGAGCAGTGAAATAAATTTCACAAAGTAATGAGCCTGGTTGGGTTTGAACCTGCAATCTACAACCCGTAAGTCCGGACCATTACCACTCGGCCACCACTGCTCTACATCAGCAAACCATATACAGACAAGCGACGTGAAGTTAACAGTCCTTGTTTATAATGATCTTCCAACAGTTTTTAATCTAATCATCATCATCATCTTAGCGACTGTCCCGGTTGCACACCTTGGCTGTCACCTCGGTGTCCGGGGTCCGCTTTCCTACACAGTCGCCTTCACTTCGCTCGGTCTTTCGCGTCCTCTGCCTTTAGCCCAGTTTTTAATCTAATACATCAATATAAATGGATTTAGTTCAAAGTATGTTCAACATAAGTTCATATAACATTCATTGACGCAGTTCAAAAGAACGACATCGATGAATCCCTTCATGCGAGTTCTCGAAGCTCGCTAAGTATGTTCTAGTATTCAATATGTTGAAAATATATATGAAATAAGTTTTTAATATAAGTGTGAATTAATATATATATAATAATAATAATCCGTAAATCGTTATCATAATCCTTTTTAATGTTCCCACTGCTGGGACACAGGACTCCTCTCTAGGAGAGGGAATGGGCCGTAATCCACCAAGCGGGCCCAGTGCGGATTGGTGGATGCCACATGTCTTCGAATTTTTGAGTCTAGGACATGCCGATTTCCACACAATGTTTTCCTTAACCGTTTTGAGAGCAGTGGTGACGAAATAAATTACACAAAGTAATGCGCCTGGCTAGGTTTGAACCCGTGACTTACAACTCCTAATTCGGGCCCGTGATCACTCGGCCACCACGGCTCAGTCTGCAAATACTGAATTGATTTTGATGAAAGGTACAAGGCAAGCTTTAACGCCAATGAAGAACATAGGCTACTTATCATTTGATTTCGAATTCAACTTCACATTCTTCATAACCGATATTCACGTCGTCGACTAAAGCTAGTATTATCATAACTAGCTGCTTATATAATACCAATGTGAAATTATTATGATTGATTTAAAAGAAAAGCATCGTTATTTATGTAAACTTTTGGTTAGTAACAAATAATTAAAAGCGAAATATCCGATCTCTTTTATATTTATCTAGTTTCAATCCGAACTTATCATGACACCGTAAAAGCTAAAGTAAAACTAATTTTGATAAAAGCCATATAAGTATTAGAAAACAGAAACCCAATCTCCAATGAGTTATACAACAAGGCACTCTTATACAACCGATTTCATTGTATCCCGCAAAGTAAAATTGCGAATTTCCTCACATCAGAATCATATGTAATTTACGGCTATTTCCTTCGGGCTCCGCGGCTGAGTAAGTGCAGGGACGCAGCAAATAAGATAGAAATGTATGGAAATGAGGGTGTGTAGGCAACAAGACGCATAAGTATTGCGCATTACTTATGCCCCGACGATTTTGCAGCTGTCTGTATATGCCGAACATCCTTTTATTCAGCTATGACGCAATACCGACATATAGAAAAAAAAATCAGAGCAGTATTTTTGAAAATGCGCAAAACAAAGATTAGTTCAAAATCTTACTTCAATAACCGACGTTCTAAATTGCCAGATATGCAGTTTCAAAAAAAGAAAATCTATTGAATGTGGAATGCGTTAAAACCATAGAGTAGATGAGTACTCTATAGACCCCTGTAAACGGGCAACAAAATTGTCAATGAAATGCATAAAAATTGCATTTTGTTGGCAAGTTTTATTGCACAATATTGATCAATATATAGCAAATTATGCAATATATTTCTGAATATAGTCCAGCAAGAAGAATTTTGTGCAGAATTTTGTTGCTTTGTTTAAATCTTGGCTATATCGCCGGACTATACTGCTAAATTGCTGAAATCGTAGCTTTGTGTTGAGCAATATAGTCAGCAACTTGCCGGCTATAGAATTGGAGCAAGAAATTGCCACAAAACTATCCTGTTTCAAAGAACCTTATGGTAAAATCGTAGAGTTGAGATGCAATCGACAATTTTAAAAGGAACCGCTGCAAGCTTGCTAGTTTTAGAGAAAATATAAAAGTAAACGACTATGTACTTACTGAAAAAGATTTAGATAAATCTCAAACTGCAACTAGGTAGGTAACTACAAGTCTTTTTAAAACCCAACTTGTAGCGCAGTCTAGCCTAACATTCCAGACTGTTCGCTCTTGAAATGGTAGCTACTAAAGTTGAATGCCCCTCAGTCTTTAATTGATTTTATAAGTCTACTTACAAACTAAATAAGAAGCCTTACAAGCTCCTTTTGTTTTCTTGTAACGTAGACTTTAGTTCAGCAAGTAATTTCGGCTGTTTAAGGAAACTTAATATCAAAGACTTGTTAGATTGGGAATGTAACAGAAAATATTAATATTGAAGTCTTGTTTCTGTAAGGCTATTTGACTTCTTTAATCGATTGTCCAATTTTAATTGAAGTCACTTAATTGGCAATCCTTACTTCAGTCAGCCAATTTACATCAAAGACAGCCTGGTAGTTAATTTTTGCATTTTTTTTAAGCCGACGGGCCTCGTTGATCGTAAAAGTTTGTACATAGATCAATCGATTTAATAGCTCTTTTTATTCCGTGTCTTTTTTACTAGCTTTAAAGATCTATTAACTTTCAAGCAATTAATCTGATACTGAATAACCAATGTACCTGTATTTAATTCAGCGCTTTTGTGCAATAGAGCGCGAATGCTTAAAGTGCAGCGTATCCAAATCGTAATGCATTTGTGATAATGAAACTATGTGCAATCTTAGGTTGTCTTTTTATAAAGTATACTGAAAAACTATAGCGCCTTCTAGTGTTTAGTTTAAAATAATGCGGCATTGTTAATGCCTTCTGAAGTAATATTAACTGTTTTAGAGATTTTTTTTTAGTTTAGAATCGAGATGTACTTAATCATGCCATACCATGCAGTAGTGTTGTGTAATACCAGAACTTTTTACATAAGCAATGTTACCAATTTGATAAAATAATGAAATAAAACGTTTTTTCATGAAAAATAGCTCATAATTTTTATTTTATTGGACAAAAATAAGGTTAATTTAATCATCTGCATCGAAAACGTCATAATTATTCATAATTAAATGTCATTCATAAGCAATTTCGAGAATTAATGACTAAAGAGGCCCGAAGACCTCACAAATAAAAATTTAACATCATTTCTTTATTTTTTAAGGAAAGTACATACTGTATGTGCTATCCATTCAATAAATTTGATTATAAACCTGGATCGACATATGTTTAATATTGTGTTAGCATATATCATTTATCTACTACTGTTTTATCTCTTCCCAATGCAAAGGTGATTCACTTTTAATTCTATTTCGAGTCTAACGACTGAAGAAAGTCATAAATGTATTTTTATGGCATCCGTAAGCCCAGTGTAATGTACATGATGAAGAGAATCTGATTAGAAACTGAACCATAGTAATTTAGAACTAAGAAATACTTTAATTAAGGATTTAAAGGCCTTTCTAAATCGCTTTTCTCTTCATTTTTGCTAAATTAAATGAGTATTGACACAATATTGTTTAATAATATTTATTTATCGATTTGAAATCGCTATTTTCAGTAATCGCAAACCAGAAATCTGAAAGTTTATAAAAAAATCATTCGTATAAACAATTAACATGTATTTTCGCATTCACAAATCCCCGCATATGCTTCTTTATTTACGCTAACGCTTATCAAACGAAGAAAACGCAAATAAAAACTTTTCTATACTTATCTAAGACCCAATAATATTACGCAACCCATTAACTTAATCATCAAAAGAAAAACGCTGACAAAACGTCAACGAAAACAACTTTTACGGCGTCTGCAAGAGTATGAACGGCTCCTTTCAGCCAGTCACTATTTTACACCCGCCTTGAAAACATTACCGAACACATTCAATCGATTTTCAACTTAGTGTCCCCGGCACGATGCCGCCGCCACACATTCAATCCTATCCATACAAATCATCCATTCAAGCCTTATTCTTACCTGTCCGGCATGCAGCACGTCCAAAAATATGGTAAATACACTTATAAAAAGCACGGCGCGCGTCATTTTTGCGGCCGCGTTGCGTTCCTATACCGGACTGGCAAGAGCTGACGTTTATGCCAGACGCCAGAAACCTGCGTACTAGTCGTGCTACGGCACTGTAGCCGTACCTAGCGTCGTATAGATCGACCCTCCCAGGCGCGACAGGGACGGCTGACGCGAAGCCGCGGGTGCGACAGAGACGCAAGAGGGAGGATAACGCACGCGCAATGCTGTAAACGCTGCGTACAATGAGGACTCTATCGAAGGGAATCGCGAATGCCGTCTTCGTCTGGCTTTGTCTGGATTTCCCGATGATGATGCGTCATTTTTTCAACGGATCCGATTGGGTACTTATGTCTATTCTAATGTAGTTTAAAATCGCTTGATAGTGTCGGTGTCTCTTAGATTTAGATTCATAGTGCTGGGATCATAGCTCTTTCGATAACCATAGGTCATGTAGTCGATATAATGATATGCGTACGTTCCAAGTATGCTAATAAAATGTACCCTTTTAATACCTGCGCTGAGTCATCAAATACCAGACTGGGGGTGACAGAGCTTTCACCCCGCGCCGTTATATAGCCTTTAGAATTAGGTGTTGGAAATCGATTACGTATGATTCAGCTGTTTGTTAGCATTTCAAAACAAAAACTATTTATACAGAAGGGCCTTTTTATATTGCTTTAAAATGTATTACTTTTTACTAGGCAGTTTTTGACATGGGTGAAGAAATTGCTTAGGAAAAATATTGTATCGTTAAATGTTAATACATAGAATTTTTCTTTAGGAATTCGTGAATGAGAACTTTATTTTTTTATAAGCTTATAGAAATGAAAAAGTGTATATCAATTTATTTTTAGGTCTCTATAAATAAATATAAATCTTGTTGTAAAAATATATAAGTTGTTTTGAAAAACTATACCAATTTATTTTTAGATCTCTAAAAATAAAAATACACTTTGTTGTAAATATGTAGGTATGTAGTACTAATTCGTCATTTCATTAACAGCCTAATTTTTTTACGAAACGGTGTGATTGAACTAGCTCACTGAATGACAATCAGCCTTTCAGTCTAACTGCTAGGCCTAGGCAAAATGCTAGATCGATAAAGTTTAATTACTTACCTAGGCTAGACATTCAAGGGAGGCTGTGGATTCGTAAAATTAATTTTGATTTTCATTTAGTCGGCAGCGTGGTGTGGACGGTTTTAGGTAATGTATACCCACACTCTCACGGGTCCTATTTCTGTTTGTCAGTGTTTAATGAAACCTATCATGAAGGAGAAGACAAGGTTTTGTGCTTTAGAATAGAAATACATTTATTCGATACAGACACAGCACAACAATTACAAAACACACGGTAAAAAATGACAAAAATAATCTTTCTTCGCTTCTTTGAACATAGCATCATCATCATCATCAAAGCGCCAGTCCCGGTTGCTAACCGTGGCTTTCACCTCGGTGCCCGGGGTCCGCTTTCCCACATAGACGCCTCCACTTCGCTCGGTCTTTAGCGTCCTTTGCCTTAACCCCATTAGCACGCCTATCGTCCCTTACGATTCGATACAGACACAGCACAACAATTACAAAACACACGGTAAAAAATGACAAAAATAATCTTTCTTCGCTTCTTTGAACATAGCATCAGTCGTATAATGTTCCGACTGCTGGGACTGAGGCCTCTTCTCTAGGAGACGGAATGGGCTGTAATCCACCACGACCATTGAGGGTTGTGAATGTCACAGGTCTTTTTTTTTGGTTCTAGGACATGCCGGTTCCTTGTTCATCGTTTTAAGAGCAATGGTGATGAAATAAATTACACAAAGTAAAACGCCTGGCTGAGTTTACAACCCCTAAGTCGGAGCCTTTACCACTCGGCTACCACTGATTTTCTTTGATCAAAACCTATCTTAATTAGGGTCTGTTAATTCTTTTTTCGTGGTGGTACATGGTATGGACTAATTCAGTCCGCTAGTTAGCTAGCTAGTAACAGCGCTATTTAATTTTCTGCCTAGGTTAACTGTATATTTTTGGTAAAAAATAACTTTGCCAATAAAATAATGATTTTGTTTTAAGTGAGAAATCATTCAATGCCTTCTCCTACTCTAGGTCAGAGCGGGAGGGGTTAATTAGACTTTTACTGACCAAAACCCATAGTGTAGGTTATATACCTTTAGTCGAACTCTATGAGGGCCACGGTAACACTTAACAATCCGTAACCCTGACAGGCATCACACGTCGGCCTTGACATCACTTCGAAGCGCGCACGGAAGACAACTCGCCGTTCATTTCATCCGTGCTTGTTCAAAGTCAAAGTCAAAATCAAAAGTCAAAGTCAAAATACTCGTATTTTATTTCACATAGGCCTACATGGGCACTTGTAAAACGACAGAAGCTAGTACACGGTACCAAATCGTTCGTTCGTTACTAAACTACGAGCTACACGTTGCTCTCCCAACCCCATGTAATTGCGGACGGTGAGCCACGGGTAGCTACGGTGGCAAAAAATCGTCCTGAGACTCCCGGCACCCGTGGCTTCTCCAGCGGAGGAATGAATGATCACTCAAAACATGATCAATCGTAAAACAAAAGATAAAAAACAGAACAAAAATCCTTGTCATAGACAACATGTAGGTACTCCTTTTATGAAAAATATCTTTATTTTCAGCTCCGAAAGTTATAATGAAGTACATTTGTTGTCACGTAAAATAAATGACATACAAACACACACGGCAGGGGTCACAAACGCTCCTCTTTCGTACAGGGCCACTGTAGGACAGGGGTGCTCAAACGTCCGACACCCCTGTATTCACCTCTCACCCTTGTCAGCAGCACGCGTATCAATTTCGCTACGTATCGCACTGTCTAGTCTATGCTTGTCTATGCTCCATGTGTCAGAATTGATCTAATTTGTTTAGGAAACGGTTACCGGGCAAAAACAAGAACGAGTTTTTTTTTGCTGATGTTTTTTTGAGTAAATGGTCATTAGAATAGAATAGAATAGAATCGTTTATTTCTGAGTACATGGTACATTTAGATCTTAATATTAGACGGAATCACATATACTACCATTGCAGGTGTAGAAATATTAAATGAGTGAGTATCTAATTTGCTAATCGCATAATTATACTTCATGCAATATTAAACAAAATTTAAGTAAACAAAATGTAAAATCTTAACAGTGGCAGTTTTTTTTATTATTTAGTATTTTAAAATATTGTTGGTTTTAATTATTTGTAAATTTATTCCTAGTGGATATTGTGATAAAAAATTGGTATAATTTTGCATCTCAAGGGTTTTCATAATTGGATAAAATGTGATATGATTGAAAAAGGGGCGCGATGTATGTAAAGAAAGACTTTTATTGCAGTATTTTGGTGCGAGATACTGCAAAAACATTAGAAAGTATTACATCCGCATTTTAATAAAACTCAAAGTGACTGTAAAAACCAAATAATTGCTAAACTTGACACTGGCTAAATGCGCAAGCCGTGCGAAGCCAGAATTAAAAAAAAAACAAGGTCATTGTCTTGTCATTGTTTTAGAAATGTACACGAAATCTATGAAGATTAAATGTTGTTTGTTAGTAAAATTTACACTTATTTGGTTGAACGCCGAATAGTATTTATTAATTTATAGTCAACAGAATTAGAGAAAAAAACGAGAAGTTTTATCAAGGAAATTCGAGAAAAACTGAAAGCGCATTTATGCAATAAAACATCTATCAGTTCTGCAAGTACCTATAGTTCGTTTTTTAATCGTAGACTACAATTTGACAACTTAAAATGTCAAACTCTAGAAAATTGGGAACATATTTCTAGAGTGTGACATTCTGAGTTGTCAAATCGTAGTCTAGAATTAAAAAATGAACTATAGGTAACTTTTGTTAGAGGTGGGAAATCCACAATAACTTCTCCCAGTCTGTTTCTTATGTGGGCCAAAATCGTCCGATGATATCTGCCGCCCTTGGGCAGAGTAGATGATAGTATGAAACTTTTACTGACTAAAAACCGACCCCGTTCCTATTATGCAAGGCTGGTTGAATGGTGCGAGAGGGAGTATACTTTATATTTAGTAAACTTATACTAACTGAAACCCACCTGCGTTCCTTCCTTCTGCATCTGCGTTCTTCTTCTGCGTTCAAGGGTCATGGTAGATAATAATTAATGAGCAATATTGTAGATAGGTACATCAATCTCTTATAAAGTAAATACATACAAAAACATTCGAACTTCAATTTACCAATATTTCTTATTTGTCACAAAGGAAAATAAATAATCTATCACTTATTTACATAAAGCCAGGCGAATCGATTCTACATTACTCCTATCAAACGTCGAATTAGGTACAACATTACTATTGAATCAGGTAATCGATAATAAGGCTGTACCTTTACCGTAAATATCGTGTCTATAGAAATTAAATCTTTAGTTTGTAAAATTTTATCGGTGAAACCTCCTTTGAAATCAAACTTTGAGTATAACAGTTTTTAATATCTAGTTTATGCTTCAAAGAGATGTCTGCAAACCGTAGGGCCGATAATTAATAGGGCCATGGATTTTTTTTTTTTTTATCTATATAAAGTATAGTTCGTTTTTTAATTCTAGATTACAATTTGACAACTCAGAATGTCACACTCTAGAAATATGTTCCCAATTGTCTGGAGTTTGACATTTTAAGTTGTCAAATCGTAGTGTAAGATTAAAAAACGAACTATAATACCTACTTGAATGCGATCCCACCTGATGGTAAGAATATGAAAAGGATACTCGTGGTCCTAGAACGCAAAAGGAACGGAAGAAACGTAGGTGAATTTACGCGATAAAAGTCTGACACGAACTCTCCCGCTCCAGTCTAGAAAGGTAGAAGGAATTAGATGGTATTCCAGCTCAAAAGAAAAAGACAAATATCGTGTTCACTCAAATTAAATCCTTCCATTTCGAAAAATCTAATCGATTCTACATTACTCCTATCAAACGTCGAATTAGGTACAACATTACTATTGAATTAGGTAATCGATAATAAGGCTGTACCTTTACCGTAAATATCGTGTCTACAGAAATTAAATGTTCAGTTTTGGAAAATTTATCGGTGAAACCTCCTTTGAAATCAAACTTTGAGTATAACAGTTTTTAATATCTAGTTTATGCTTCAAAGAGATGTTAGTAAACCGTAGGACCTAATAGGGCCATGGACTTTTTAATCGTTTATATAAACTAGTGCTAGACTACGATCCTACTTGATGGTAAGATTATAATATATTCCACAACTATCAGACAACGCCATCTAATCCCAAGCTAAGCAGAACTTGTGTTATGGGTACTAGACAACTGATAAACATACTTATATATTAATAAATACATACATATTATAGATAACTTACACCCAGACACAGAACAAATGATCGCGCTCATCACACAAACATTTGTCCTGGGTGGGAATCGAATCCACGACCTCTGGCATAGCAGTCAGGGTCACTAACTACTAGACTAACAGGCAAGTCAAAGGCCAGATTATGAAAAGGACACTTTTTTTTAATGTATACAAATTAGTACTTTCTGCGATCCCACCCGATGGTAAGAATATGAAAAGGATGCTCATAGTCACATAACGTAAAAGGTAACGGAAGGAAATTAGGTGTGATTTTAGTAGGTAAAAGTCTGACACGAACTCTCCCGCTCCAATCTAGAAAGGTAGAAGGAATTAGATGGTATTCCAGCTCAAAAGAAAAAGACAAATATCGTGTTCACTCAAATTAAATCCTTCCAGTTCGAAAAATCTAATCGATTCTACATTACTCCTATCAAACGTCGAATTAGGTACAACATTACTATTGAATTAGGTAATCGATAATAAGGCTGTACCTTTACCGTAAATATCGTGTCTACAGAAATTAAATCTTTAGTTTGAAAAATTTGTAGTTGAAATATTTGCCTTAGAAAACAAACTTTGAGTTTTTGATGTCTCATTTTTGGCTTAAAGAGATGACAGCAAACCGTAGGGCCGATACTTAATAGGGCCATGGTTTTTTTTTTAATTTGTAATATACTAGTGACTCGCCCAAGCTTCGCACGGGTGCAATGCTGATATAAAATATACTATGCATATATTATACATATAAAACTTCCTCTTAAATCACGCTGTCTATTAAAAAAAGCTGCTACAAAATCCATTGCGTAATTTTAAAGATTTAACCATACATAGGGACAGGAAGCGACTTTGTTTTATACTATGATAAAGTTGTACCTTACAACGATCCCATCTAATGGTAAGAATATGAAAAGGATACTCGTAGTCCTTGAAAACAAAAGGTAACGGAAAGAACGTAGGTATGATTTTAGTCGGTAAAATAACAAATTATATAGGTACAGATGTCAATCTACGTACAAAGCGCGCTCGAGCAACGCACACATAGACACCGTTCACCGACGCGAAAACCAGGCTCAACGAGGATCATTACGACCGCGAGGGTGTCACGTTTGAGGCGCGCATCTGTGAAATTTTGCAACTACCACGATAATTTTTGTGCATAATCCAGTTGACAACCCTAGCGCGCGCGACCGCCGTGCGTAGGTATGAAAAGTGAAGTACATACATGAGATTGACTTCTGTACCTTTTTATTTTGTGGTAAAACTTTGACACGAAATCTCCCGCTCCACCCTAGAATAGTAGAAGGAATTAGACGATATCCCAGCTCAAAAGAAAAATGTACATATCGTATCCTCTCAAATTAAATCTCTAGTTCGAAAAAAATATCGCAAAAATCTTGGCTTTGATGGCAAAATTTGATGATTAAATTTTTCGAAGTCTAGCTCAAAGGCCTTTAGTAATTTCGTTTTAAATACCAAAGTTGTTTGCTTGGGAAAATCGGTCGGTAAACGATGGTGCTCATAACCTGTATGTTCTGTATTGACAGTGGCGTAGCTAGAAGTAGGCGTAGTGGTAAGGGGGAGATATGAGACTTTTGATAATTTTCGAGATGGATCCAACATCTCGTTTAAACAGCTAATCGGTATGTTTTGAAAAAAAAATAGGCCTAGGCCGTTTCTCTAATAATTAGTATATTATGAATATTTGCTTTTTTTTAATCTAACTTGATGTAATATATTTTCAAAGTCATACTTAACTTCAAAAAAACACAGACAAAAGTGAAGATCAGGCAAAAACTATTGGATGTATTTTTATGGAACTTTCACAAACTAAAAGATAATTTAGTTACTTACCAATCTTTAGAACCAATATTGTGTTAAATAAATGAAGAAAAAATAATTATTCGAATAATTTTGATGCACGGGAAGTGACTTTTATTCGCTTAAGATCGCAGGCGTACGTCTGCCCCTTAAAAGATCCTCTTGCAAGCGACGGTTTTTTAAAAGCGAGGGTTGTATTTCGTGGTTAATACCTATATTTTTTTATTTATTAAACAAAAGGGCCTCGCTGAAGTGCCTATGCCCACGTCTGAATCCACGCTACGCCTCTGTATTGATAGATAGACTACCACTGCTACCAGGCGCGGTTCGTTTATGCACTCCAGTAGGAAGGCCGTCCTCCGCATGAGTGAGTAGCTCACCACGACTATTGAACTGATATTGCGTTCAAATTGCATGCGGTGATCATGTTAATACAGGTGTGGCTGTGAAATTTTATGGGAGAGAATGGATTAATTAAGACTATTAGTTATTGGTGTGTTGGGACCAATTGAAAAAGGAAAAATATTACACATAAATATATTACATTTAAGGGTAAAATTAGACATCTACAATCAACAACAAGGTTGATTAGTAGAATTAAATGCCTAAGGCATTAAGTCCGCCTTTGTAATTATGTGCATGAAGTATTAAATAATTAAATGAATAATAAATCTATTTTGATTTAGAACAATTTCTAATCTGAATAGATTTAGAACTAGTTTATTAGTTAATAAATAGTTTACATAAATATAACCACAAATGGAACATAAGTAATTTCGGCGGCCATTCTGTAAATCACTTTTCTTTTTTTTTTAATTAAGGTGTTATACAGCACTATTCGCAGAAAACAATTTTACTAAGAAGGTAATTAAAAAAGAAAATTTTAATTAATCGACGTCCAAAAGAGCAGAAAGTTTCCAAGTCAGCTGTTAATTTTTTAATGTTATATTAAAAACTAGCTGTGCCCGCGACTTCGTCCGCGTGGAATAGTTATTTTGGGCATCATATTTATTTTTGAAAACAACCTCAGCTTTATAAATTATATAGCTGTTACCCACGACTTTGCCCGTATCAATTTCTGTTATTAATTTAGACAATTTAGTTTTTAAAAGAACATAATTATCTAAAAGTACTTCATAGTGCTACACCCCCTACTTGGGCACGCCATAATCTCGGCGGTAAGTCCCCTCTTTGAGGCGTGGTTGGATAGACATCACGCAGGACATGACGCAGGTTCTCACCGGACATGGGAAGTTCAGGAGATTCCTGCGCCGGATTCGTGCGGAAGAGACGCCCGGGTGTCGCCACTGTGTGGCCAGCACGGAGGACACGGTGGAGCACACGGTGGAGGTGTGCCCCGCTTGAGAAGAGCATCGCCGTGTCCTCGTGGGGGTGATCGGCGGCGGCGACCTCTCGCGCTGGGCCTTGATTCAAGCCATGGTCCGCAGCGAAGAAGAACAGCAAGCGGTCGCCTCCTTCTGCGAAACAGTAATGCTCGTAAAGGAGGAGGCCGACCGCATAAGGCAAGGGCAAAAGCGCCCTCGCCGTAGCCGTCGCCGCCGCGAACCCGCCGATATCCGGCCACCGTAGACGCTGGCTTGCGGACGGTGAGCAATGGGTAGCTCGCCGTCCGGTTGTCTGGTAACAGTCCAGATCAAGACCAAGTCGTCGACGGCGTGCATTGCTCCCGCGTGCCTCAAGGTGTTGTCAGCAAACTGTGGGGCTCTTCAGGGTCGAAGCCTCCTGCAGCCGAGGGTTGGTGCGAAAGCGTTATACCGGGGCTCTGGGAATAAGGCAAGGGAGGAACGGGGTAGGTTGTTTAGTCAGTAAAAGTCTGACACTGTTTCCCGCTCCGCCCAAGAGTGGGATTCGTCATTGGATGATTTTTATCTACCATAAAAAAAACCCCTCCGTGCCGCCCGCAAGCAACCCGTCTCCTCGACCGCCGGCCAGGCGCAGCGTCATATTTTGCACATCATGCGGCGCGTGTGAATTTTATATCGGAGTTATTTTAAAATTGTAATATCTTCTAAGATGTTCATTGAAAATAAATGATGTCAAAGACAATTTTGTTCACAATTACATACTCTTAGTCAACAACACATTTATTTGGATAAAGATTAATATTATTATGTTGATACAACTCTAACAAATAATTGGTAAAAATTGGCCAAATTTGATTCCCATAAAAACGGTTCTAGTGAGTTAACCTTAAAAGATAGACATATACTGTCGCGGACATTTTTTTAGATCATTTTAAGAGGAATAATTCTTTCGTACATATTTTTTTGGTATCTTCTACCGTTTTCGCAGCGCACGCAACGGAAGCCCTCAAAGATGAATATTTCCCCCCGTTTTTTCCACATTTTCCATTGTTTCTTCGCTCCTATAAGTCACAGCGTGATGTTATATAGCCTAAAGCCTTCCTCGATAAATGATCTATTCAACACAAAAAGAATTTTTCAATTCGAACCAGTAGTTCCTGAGATTAGCGCGTTCAAACAAACAAACAAACAAACTCTTCAGCTTTATAATATTAGTATAGATAATTGACCCAGCAATTTATCAAAGAAAAAAATTAAAGGTAGGGGAAAGAGGGTATAAAATAGCCAACGACTTATTCCTATGAACAAGTCGTTGGCTATTTTATACCCGCTGTACCTACCTACCAAAAATGCCTACCTAAAAATCTGGCAAGCCATTTCTAAGGTATTCGATTGCAAATACCCACTGTGACCCGAGATTTTTATACAATAGATTAGTGAACTGTAGAACAAAAAGGAACTATAAGAAAGATAAAGATAGAATGGAGGTGCTTATGTCTGGAGTTGAATGAACGTGAAAGCTTCCACCTTTTACCGCCAATAGCTTCGACTTTCATCATGAGAAGTGGAGATTTTTTTTCACTGTTTTGCATTAGGAAATGGTAAGTATAAGGAGCTTTTGATATAAATAGATTTAAGTTTTTGGAGTACAATAACGCTTATCTATCTATCTATAAAATACAGTAACTTTACATTGGAATCATTTTAAATTTATTAATCATAGCTTTTGCCCGCAGCTTCGCCCGCGTACATAAAATATAGCCTATGTCACTCAGGAGTAAAGCAGCTTTCTATTGTTGCTTAAATTTTTCCAATCGGACCAGTAGTTCCAGAGATTACCCCCTACAAACAAAAAAACAAAAAAACAAAAAAACAAACTTTACCTCTTTATTATATTAGTGTAGATTTTTAATTTGGTGTACAATAAAGTTTAATCTATCTATCTGTAAAATACAGTAACTTGACATTGGAATGCGAATGATAACGCATTTCATTTTACAGTAGGTATTGGGAAGCTAATGTATGCGAGTCAGCCTTCGCGGCAAGCTTTGCTGAGGTAGTCAATTTGATATGCTACTATAAATCTCTGCTCCATTTCACTGTGATCGCGCCTGTGTCAATGATACTTACCATATTATCCAATTGTATAAACATTCGGGTAACAAATCTACACCAATTTTACATCACAATAACTATTACTGTGAAACTTTTTGAAGAGCTAGTACTGATTGACTTTTTAAATTTAGAATATTATATCTATAGTCAACGACTGGTTTTTTTTCTCGGCCAGTTCTGTCAGTCTGGGAGGCATAGACAAGTATGCAATTTAAATTTAGAATATTATATCTATAGTCAACTACAGGTTTTTTTTTTGTTTTCGGCCAGTTCTCTCAGTCTACGAGGCATAGACAAGTATGCAATTTCAATTTAGAATATTATATCTATAGTCAACTATAGGGTTTTTTTTGTTTTCAGCCAGTTCTGTCAGTCTGCGAGGCATAGATATGCACTTCCATATTGTCGAATTTGTTATTATCGTAAATAGCCTCCATTGAAAAAATAAAAGCTGATTACGTCTGGTTTCAAGAATATAAGTATATATAGGTTACTAAATAATTGGTACCAAGAATTTCTCGCCAATATTTTCGGAAACAGCTCCTGACTTCCCACTATATTTTTTTTCTTTGAAGTATAATTTCGCGAATAAATTTTCCGTTTCATTTTTAGAATAATACTATTTTTAGTAGTTCATATGAATAAACGTACTGATGAATAGTGAAGAATAAGTGTCATGTGACAAAGGAGAAAGAATACAATAGAATACCAGTAATACTTTATTGTACACCAAAAAAGTATCTAACAATTTCACAGCAACTTATATGAATGGGTACAAAGGCGGTCTTATCGCTGACAGCGATATCTACCAAACAACCTTAAGTCCGTGAAACGTATTTAAACTTAGTTTATAAGTGTAGGCAAACAGATAGATACTTACAATCACGTCAAAATAAGTTAAACTATCATAACGATCGAACTTGAATGCGCAGTAACCGATTTTCGGGTCTCAATTGAGTAGGCTGTGCGTAACCATAGCAACTGGTTCAACTTATTTTCCGCGTTCTATTCCCTGTGGTAAAGTTAAACACCTAAACAAGGAGCGAGTGTGAACTTTTCCAAAATTGATGATATAAGGGTCGAAGGCTACTGGAGACCAGGGTCTCTTTCTGAAAGAAGGCTTGGCCCTAGTGCGAAAGGCAAAGAAGGAACGGGGTGGGGTGTTTATTCAGTAAGAGTCTGACACTGTTTTCCGCTTCGCCCAAGAATTTGAGCGAGAATTCGACATTGGATTATTTTTGCCCCCATAAATAAAAAATATATATTTAACATCAGTATCGGAAAGAAGACGATCTCTACCACAAAAGAATGTCTATTTTTTGATAATTACAAAACAAAATGACCAAATGAATCCGAACTAGTAGGCTATAAGGCACACATATTTTTATTAATTCGCCACCAGCAATAAGGTTGTGACGTCTGTATTTTGGCAACGCCGCCCGACGTCCGGGTATGATTGGTCCAATATTGATCACACGAGACCCGGTTCCACCGACAAAATTCTCTTACGTAATTTTTCATCGGTCTTTTTCACTGTTTTGACCCTTTATATAATGTAATGTTTCGGTAACTAATTGCTCTAAAACGCCTGGACACGTTTTTCGAGTTGACCTGGATACATTTCGTAAAACTAGGGCTGGCAAATCAACTTTATTAAGCTCAATTTTTGAACTCAGTTGAAATAAAAAGAGGGAAGCGTATGTTCGAGATACGAGAGGATATATTTAGGGAGGTACTCTCGTGTGGAAAACCATGTAGCTTTAAAATTACGTAATTTATTCACATTAAGAAGTAAAAGCCTCTAAAGCTCTTTCAAATAGCATTTTTAAAGGCATGGAGCCGTGACGTAATCAAGCAGAATGGATTCGAAATAGCTGCACTAAAGAGAGCAAGCCCCTTTAAAGAACTATTGGATTGAACTGATTCCAACTTTTTTATCTCTTTATTGTACAGACCGTTAAGATTTTACTACGTTGCAGATAACGAATGAATTGTAGATTTTAGTACTGTTTTTACTGTAGGTAAAAATCATCCAATGACTAACCCTGACCTTGGGCAGAGCAGGAAACAATGACAGACTCTTACTGACTAAACAATCTAAACAACCCAATTCCTACGTTGCTATATATACCAGGTCCAGAGCCTTCTTTTCAGACGCGAACACTTGGCCCCATTTGGCTTCGACCCTTCCCTACGGTTTGCTGACAACTCCGTCGACGACTGGGCTTGGTCCGGACGGTAACCAGACGATTGGACGGCGAGCTACCCATAGCTCGCCATGGACAAGCCCGCGCCTACGGTAGCCGTAGATTTCAGTCCTTATTTTTTTAACGATAGTGTTAGTGAAACTATTAAAACAAAACTGCAGGAGTGTTGCTCGACGCTCTCCCTTAATTGGGAAGCTTACAAAGTTATAATTAAAATCTACTTGTGTCAACCAGTGTTATCCCGGCTTGTTCTAGGGTTGCGTTTACTAAGCGTGCTCTAAGTTCCGTGTTGCTCTTTCGATCTGGTGTTTCCTGTTTTGGTTCTGTATCAAACCCTGTTTTTTGATTTTCGTTTTCAGCACCACTTCAAACTGCTACTCTCTCCGCCTTATTCCAAAACACGATTTAAAATAGTTCCGGGACTATAATTAGGTTTAATATGAATTAAACGCGATCTAAATGTATTTTAAGGAATAAATAAAGTTTAATGCGAGTTAAACCCAGTTATTACTAGGTCCTGGAACCCCTCAAGGAGTTGTCAGCAACTGTAGAGACCCAGCAGGATAGGAGCTTTCTGGGGCCAAGGGTTGATGCGAAAGCGGGACACCGAGGCCTTGGAACTAAGGCAAGTAGGAACGGTGGGATCTTTAGTCAGTAGAAGACTGACACTGTCTCTGACGAGATTTCAGACTATAAAAAAGATCTTATATTAGTAGGTACTATTTTAGATTGCGTTTTGAATTAAGGCGATCTAGGAACTTATAACGCCATAAGTTTATAATAGATCCTATGAGGCCGTGTGAAAATTTCATGCTCCGTATCCCAATAGTTTCGGTTGTGCATTGATAAGTCAGTTTCATCATCATCAGCCTTTTTAATGTTCCCACTGCTGGGACACAGGCTTCCTCTCTAGGAGAGGAAATGGGCCGTAAACCACTACGCGGGTGGTGGTGAATGTCACGTCTTCGAATTTTTGGTTCTAGGACATGTCGGTTTCCTCACAATGTTTTCCCCACCGTTTTGAGAGCAGTGCTACTGATGAAATATATTACACAAAGTAATGCGCCTGGCTAAAACCCGCAACCTACAATTCGTAAGTCGGGGCCGTTACCACTAGGTCACCACTGCTCCCTATGTCCATTTACTTCTCCTTTTATATATATAGATGATCTTTTACTATAAGTAGTGTTCATAATAATCCAGTTCATCTACGCAGCTAAACAAACCCAGACCAAACTAAAAGAGAACGACGAACATTTTTTACTACCTACGTGATACTATTCAGTGTCTAACAATTTTACTTTCTTCAATGACAATTTCCAGAAGTTGGTCGACAACCAATGATCATTTGCAATACCAACAGCTATCCTACCCTCAGGAAATGGAGAAAACTAACAGCAGACCGTCATCTGTTTTCCTTTTTACAGCGTTTGAATCATTCAGTGGTTCCACTCTCAATAAATCAATGTAAGTGGCCACTATTGTTCAGTATACGGAATAGAGTTACCATTGTATGAATAGGGGCCATTATTAGGGTTATAAAAACCCTGTTACCCGTTCCTTACTGAGCAAAGAACGTTATTGTACTTAATAAATTATTTTTGTCTGCCTTTTTGACTTGTCTCGTGTTTTAACATCGTTAATCATGGTAAGAAAACTATTGATTCTAGAACTTTTAGAAGTTTTTTGTAGATTTTTATCTTTTACTGACGGCTCGAGGCTGTTTTCCTGTAATGGGTACGGGTAGGTAAGTCTAGATTATAGATTGTATAGTGATGGGAAAATTAACTCGTAGTGGGTAATTACTTCAAAGTTAAAAGCTCGAACTTATGAATTTCAAGGCAATTATAATTGTAGACTTAAATGCATAAATCGCTCAAAGTTATGTTTACCTAAGTAGATATTAGTCTATTACGCATTTCATAAGATTATAATCTTATTTATTTTATCTATGGACCTCAATTTGCTTAACAATTAAGAAATAATAATAAATTACCTTAAAACCTGCTTTCAAATAAACAATACTGTAGGTATCTTCGTCTCCAAATTACACCAATATTAAAAAGCTAATAAAAATCTCGTCACACCAACTCGTTTCAAAGCCTAACTGCACTAACACAAATTTATTTCCCTGACAAATCCAAAACTAGCATTTGAAACATTCAGAATCGTAGAGCCGAAATCCTTTGCCCATAAACTAACATTAAACAAGGCCCCTATCCAAAAGTGAGCAGACACACATCAGGGAATCTCAAAAGGAAGATAGGAGATACCAAATCGAATTTTGAAGCATACCACGGCGGGCCATTAAGGCATCTGCGCATAGAGACGCTGGACGCTCAGTTCGTTGGGACCACAGATACAGATATACCTAGATAACGCAAGCATCACGATCTGTATGGAAACCAAGCGTGCCATTTTTTGACTGCCTATTATGGCGTCACAAGCACTATTTGTGATGGGAAAATCAAATCGATTCAAAGATTCCGCTGCCTACGGCGACTCCCTCGCTCCAACCCCGCCTTGCCAGCACAATTAAACATTTTTATATTTTTAACTGATGTCCGACTAGCGCTGTACACCGATGCACACTAACCGCGAAAGTGACCACTTACGATTTTTGTACGTAAGCTAGACACGCGAAGTAGTTGCTCTTGCGTTATCTAGGTATATCTATATCTGTGCGCTGGACGCTCAGTACGTTGGAACATTCTAGATATTTGCATATGGCGGCTGGTGACGTCACGGCATGTCGCGTGCACTGCGACGCGACGGCGTTTATGCGGGCCTTAGAATAAAGCTGCGGACGCAAAGGGAGATAAATGTACTAGGATTTGTTCGACCCCGGCCAGTTCGACTTCCGTAAGTAATGGCGTCTTTAAAAGGAATTGGTTGAAACAAAGAAAGAAAGAAAAACTTTTTATTTGTGAAACGCACAGTTAACAATAATTTACAAAGATTTAAAATGACAATAAGGAAAAAAAGCTAAAATTCATAAACAATATTTTAAAATAAAAAAAGCTGAAGCTAAAGAGTTAGCTAAAACTAAACGTTTTTGCTGGAAATCAAAGAAACAACGGTTTTCACCTAAGTGGGTACTTAGACATAGGTAATTTTACTGTGTCCCTTTTCTATGTTTCTTGTAAGGTTGGAAATCATCCAATTTGAATGATTTCTCCCGCTCTATGGTGGAACGGGAGGGCGTGACAGTTTTTTAATAACCAAAACCCTTTTCGTCTTACAACCAGGTTTCCTTTTTAGAAAATCCGGGAAATCATAAAATTACTTACCCGTTTTGGAGAGAATACTCCTCACTCCTCCTCCACTCCTAAAACTCCCTGTGTTAGACTTGTTCTGATAAACACGTTCATGCTCCTTGAGTTGCTTGTAGGGCTCCGTTAACTCTTTCGGATAAACCCGCAGCCCTAGCAGGTACTGGCCCCAACGGGCCTCATCAATTGTGTAGATCCTTAAGTTACCCTTCTAGATAAGTATTCAAGTTTTTAGTACCTAATAACCTAACTTGTAGCCAAATAAATTAATTAAATGAATACAAGTATAATTACGAAATGAGACAGAACGTAGTGTCTTGAACTCTCCGGTAAAACATTGAAGTTTATTAATTATTTTATAACTTTAACCAATCATTAATAAATTTGCCTTACATAAACCTGTGATACTAGGATTTGATACATTCAATTCATCCATTTATTTGCTGTAAATATATTACAGAAGTTGTTATAATTATAGAAATATAGAAAATACATATTTCAGCTAAGTTACAGTACAGATGTCGAATCTTGGCGAGTCTGAAGTTAGGCTGTGCGAATTATAGCTCTTAAAAACTCGTATAAAAATAAATGGTTTAAACAAATAAATGCAATTTGCAATCCTTATTGCCATTAAAAACTGTTATTGGCATTTTTTTTTTATTTACCTTTATTTTTGTACGAGTTTTCAAGCGCTAGCGCTAAAATTCGCCTTACTTCAGACTCGCCAAGATCCGACGGCCGTACTAACCATTCATTCATCATTAATCATCATTCATTTTTGGGTAAGGACTTGTCAATAGATATAGTGCCGTATATGCACAGTTACGTCTAAACCAATCTAATTTAATGACCAGCATTTTGAGAGCATTCTAAACTACAAACAGTCAATTAGAACTAAATCAATCTAAACCCCAGCAAACCAACTTTGGCCAAAGATATCAATCAAATAAAAGTCATAGCCAATGCCAAACGCCCTGTAAGACCCTCATAACCATTCTTTATCCTATTCCGGGCTATCTCTTATCCAGTGCCCATGTACGGCTATCCGGCACAGTAATGAGCTCTGTTAGTGAGTCCATAGCTTAAGGCCCTGTCTAACGATCCAAGCTGTTGCGTTATTTTACCAGTCTCTTCGAGAGACGGTCCAGTGATTAATAATGGCGACCGAGCTTTATTATGTGGCCCAGTGCTTCCCAAAGTTAAATTGCGACCCCATTTTACGAAAACTTCCGAATTCAGGACTCATTCGAATTCGGAACTCATTTTAAGGTTATAAACAGAGCCGTACCCGCACCGGGGGTCGGAAATTGCAAGGCGACTACCGGTGACTGTAGGCGCTGGTGTGCAGTGCAGATGGCGAGCACTGGGCAGCTCGCTGTTCAATAAGGTTCAGCTTTAGGCTTTTCGACGTCGCATTATGTACCAAGTGCGAAATGTCTGCAAGATAGAGTAGGAATTATTCTAAAGAGTGGCTGAGAAACTGAAGACCCACAGAAGCGATTTAGTAAATAAAAATCCGACCCTCCCTTTAACTCCATTACGAGTGGAATAAGTCATGTGATATTCCATTGAAAAATTAAAGGTTAAAAATAAGGGGTTTAAAAAGAAAAGAGGCTCAACTACATATTTATCACTAAAAAAATGTATTTATTTCCTATTGTTATTTATTTATTTACCTAAATATCATGTACAGTAGTTGTACATAGGTTTTTTTTTTTTATGGTAGGTGAAAATCATCCAATGACGAAACCCGCTCTTGGGCGGAGCGGGAGACCAGTGTCAGACTCTTACTGACTAAAAAACCTACCCCGTACCTTCCTTGCCTTATTCCTGGAGTCGAGGTAACAGTTTTCCACCACCCTCTAGGCTCCAGGAGGCTTCGACCCTGAAGGGCCCCTGCAGTTTGCTGACAACTCCTTGAGGCGCGCGGGAACGGTGCGCGCCGTTGACGACTTGGACTCGGTCTTATCAGACGATCGGACGGCGAGCTACCCATTGCTCACCGTCCGCGAGCAAGTGTCTACGGTGGCCGGATATCGGCAGGATCGCGGCGGCGTCGGCTACGGCGAGTACGCCGTTGCCTTTGCCTTATGCGGTCGGCCTCCTCCTTTACGAGCATTACTGCTTCGCAGAAGGAGGCGACCGCCTGCCATTCCTCTTCGCTGCGGACCATGGCCTGAACCAAGGACCGGCGCGAGAGGTCGCCGCCGCCGATCACCCCCACGAGAACACGGCGATGCTCTTCCCAAGCAGGGCACACCTCCATCGTGTGCTCCACCGTGTCCTCCGGGCTCGCCTCACAGTGGCGACACCCGGACGTCTCTTCCGCACGAATCCGGTGCAGGAATCTCCCGAACTTCCCATGTCCGGTGAGAACCTGCGTCATGCGGAAAGTGAGGACGCCGTGAAGTGGTACATAGGTGGGCTTAAGGTAACAAGGCATTCTCTACAAATCGACTTTTGCCTATTTTTGTCATTACAACCAGAGCAACGTAATGACCTATCTATCACATTCGGGTCAAAAAAAGTTTGGGAAACACTGAATTCTAAACGCTTAGCTTGTAAGACGTTTACACAGGCTAGGTCTGCTGGAAACCTTCGTGGTAATCAATAGACCTTGCTGACGTCAATTCGCATGCCTGAAATATTTAAATATTCACACGTCGTGCCAATGAGTCAGAGGAACTTTTCTAGAACTTGCCCCATTTATGTAATAAATTGGAACGTGGTAGGTACCTACTTCCAACCTCGTGCTCTCTTCCTTATATTCTTGAAGTGACGCCAAATTCAGTTGTAGTAAAGTAATGGGACGCGACAGAATTAGGTGAATTACGGTCTTCCTGCCACCTTACGTCATTCTTTTAAGTTGAACATTGACGTCAGAAGTTTTCTGGTCTTAGGTCTTAAGAAACTAACGCCATCTAGCGACAAAGATCAAAATTATCCAAGTCTCCATCTGAAACTCAAGTCCCACTGTAAAATTCCACTTTCGTAAATAAAGTGTAAAAGTCTTAATTAGCGTAGTTACAAAGAGATTTCTAATGATTAAACTACCTACTTTTGCTAAACAAAACCTTGCCTAATTGAGTAAACACGTTAAAGGAATGGAATTGGTGTTTGTTTGTACCTTTGTGTTGCCTAATTGCACGCGCTCTGAGTCACTACAATTAATCATATTTGTTTTTATTTCCTAAATCTCTTGCTGTTTTCATGACTGGTAGGGTCAGAAAGTTACTTATGATTTGTGAACAAGAGTGTAATTAACTCCCGAAATTCCTACTGAATTCTTCAATTAGTTTCTAAGCAAAATGAAAACCTTTTTCATAAGAAAACCACATAGGAAGGTCAGCAAGTGATATTTCAAAGATCTTTCCAAAACATAATTATGTGTATTGGGTAGTCTTTAAGCAATGCATTGAAGTAGATAATATCACCATATTCAGCCCAAACGTCCACTGTGGGACATTGACCTCCCACGAGTGTCATCACAACAATCGAACTTGTACGTCTTGCATCGATCGAATTCCCATGACCCTCACTAAGTGATCGGTCCACGAGCTTTATGGGAACACTCCAAAACCTTTCGCTCCATCAACCATGTATTCTGCGTGCAACATGCCTTGCACAATGCCCAGTGCCACTTAATTTTAGCAATTATTCAGGTTATGTCAGAAGCATAAATACACGGCTAAATTTTGATCGTTTTAATCCCGTAGAGGTAAGATCCGGTGGACGACACTATCGATTTGTAAAGATAAAATTAAAAAATAAAGCACTTTTTTAACCTCGAATTTACGCATTTACACAAGTGTATAGAAATAATTTCTTTAAGCAAACGTCGAATGAGGGGTCAATGATCTAAAGGTAGTTCTCGTTCGTAGCGTACTAACTGATCGACCCTCCACGGGATTAAAACGACCAAAATTTGGCCGAGTATAAAATATAAGTAATCTATAAAGATGAACATATTCTACTGTAGGTACAATGCGCTCCAAATGAGAATAGGAACGATTGCCATGTTGTGACATCACGATTTGTGAGGCAAGATATTCTTAAAATTCATTTTATTTACGAAAATTTTTATTTATTTACGAACTGTGAGCGAAAAAAATTTAATCAGAATCCTGTTTATCACTATTACTCATCTCTGAGTTCTTTAATTTTGCGAAAAATATATCTTCGATTTGACAGTACGGCGTGACGTTACATCGTGTCGATCGATCCTATTTTTATTTGGAATGCATAGTGTACCTACCTACATCAGCTGTCTCTCTACTAGCAAACCAACATTCACCCTAAACCACTTAAATTAAATGAGATTCCGAACTGATTCATAGTGTGGACTGCACACTTCCCCTTCCGTGACCAATTGTAGTATCAGAATCACGATACAAAGCCATACATCATATTACCCTCGGAACCCCGCGGTGTTTAAATATAAACATAGATCATCACCTCCTATCCCTACAGGACTGGTCAAATTATAAAATAAAGGAATCGCTGACCCCATGGGACTGGTCTAATTCGAAAATAAAGGATCGATTTTGAACACGATGGGTTATGTTAGTGGGTTAGTCTTTTTTTGTAAAATGTAGGTACCTACCTATACATTTTCTACGTGAGGTTTCCACCACACGTATTACACAGTACACAGCACAGTATGACTGACAAGACTTTTTTTAGTTAGTATCAAAGCTGATAAACAGACAAACGCGAAGTGATGTTATACTAGGTTACTTGCTTTTGCCCGTGGCTTCGCTCCCAAATGTGATAAATGAAGAACCGCTCGACCGTTTTTGTGCAAACTTCACATAAACCATTTACTAAATAGTCCGAACAAAGCCTAAACATTTGGTTTAAATAGGTGTACGAGTTATATACTTATGTGGCGTCCCACATTTTGTATCGTGTGGACTACGGCTTAGTTCTATTTTATCTATACTTAGTTTTATCTGTGGTCACGCTATGTCTTTGGTGACGCTCACGTTTTGACGCTAACCTTTCGGGCGGTTTGGCAATTATATTTTCTTAACTTAGCGTATGACTTTTATTCCGAGTCCGCTTATAAATTAGATGGCGACAATCCCCAAATTGGTGACCCCGACGTGATTACGATCGCACGTACCGCCCCACAGCGAATATCACACGCACCGTCGAACACCGTGCGGAGGCCTAGCCCGCACGCCTTTCATCGACTCATTGAGTGTCATTTCGTCGTTCGAAGACGCTTGGCTCCTGCAAACTTGCCCTGCGCATCATTGCTACACGGCGCATGAACGTGCGGGTGCGCTGACCGCGTTCACCCGGCTTCCATCGAACAGTTACGCTTACGAAACGTCAAACAAATGCACAAAGAAAAAGAAAAAAACATATTCCAGTTTGAAGCTTTAAGTTTTTCGTTACTCAAGAAGATAGTGTTTTAAAAAAAACAATGCAGAATAGTTAAGGACAATAGTTTATAATTATTTACATTTTTTTTTTTTTTTTTATTACTTAAAATTAGCTATAAGGTGTTTGTGCATGTTGGCTAAGGTTTCTGTGTAAAATTTCGTTACCATTTGTACTACTGGTGTGTGTCCTTATCCTTCCTGTTTCTCCGTTTTATTTTCACATCTGGCTGGCTTAACACTATCAGTATGGCACAAGACATGCAGCATGCTGTTAACCATATTGCTGTCAAGCTCCCTCCCTTTTGGCCTGGTCATGTTGCAGCTTGGTTCGCGCAGGCTGAAGCTAGTTTCGAAATTTCAAACATCAAAACAGAAGACACTAAATATAGTTACGTGCTCAGTATCTTACCTGAACGGACAGCTGCTGATATCGAAGACATTTTAACAAATCCACCGAAAGAAAACAAATATGAATTTCTGAAATCAGAATTGATTCGCAGGCTGTCTTGCTCTGAAGAGAAACGTCTGAACCAACTATTAAATGACGAGGAGCTAGGTGATCGGTCTCCATCTCAGTTCCTGCGACACCTGCGGTCACTAGCTGGGCCCACCCTGCAGAACGAGACCATTCTACGCCAGCTGTGGCTGCGACGACTACCACAGACTGTCCAAGCCATCCTTGCTGCACAAGCTGACCTACCACTCAGCAAAGTCGCAGAGCTAGCAGACAGGATATTAGAAGTAGCACCAACCCAATCGTTTCCACCAGCAATTTGTTCGACAAGCACACCAATGTCAACCGATGCAGCTCTGCTAGCTATTACTCGCAGACTGGATGAGTTGACATTACATGTGGCTGCATTGGACGGTGGTCGCAGCAGCCGCAGCAGGGACAGGAGTTATTCCAGGATGTCGACACGCTCTAAGTCCAGAGGTTTCTCACAGACAGATATTTGCTGGTACCACCGTCGCTTCAAAGAGAAGGCCACCCGCTGCACTACACCTTGCAGCTGGAAAATGCAGCCAATGGGAAACTCGCCTGGCGGTCAGTGATGGCGACTTCTGACTGCCAGCAACCAGCAGACCTGGTAAGTCGCCGTTTATTTGTATCTGATGTTCACAGTAAGCGTCGATTTTTAGTAGACACAGGTTCAGATATTTGTTGTTACCCTAAAACCCTTTTGCAAGAAAAAGGCAAGGAATCAAATTACCACCTCACAGCCGCTAATGGTAGCACCATCAGAACATATGGGTTGCTTAATCTCAAATTAAATTTTGGTCTACGCCGGGATTTCAGATGGCAATTTGTTATAGCTGATGTCAGTACCCCTATAATCGGGTCGGATTTTTTAGCACACTACCACCTTCTGCCTGACTGTGCTAAAAGACGACTAGTCGATGGAAAAATCGGGCCTCTCAACTCGTGGCAGTATTGCTATGATTGAGCAGGACAGTGTCAAGGCTGTAAACACAAATTTTATTGTTTCACCGTTCTCAAAAATTCTGTTGGATTTTCCAGAGATCACTCGGCCGCCTGGACTACCACGTGAGGTGAAACACAGCACCACACACCACATCATTACTACTGAAGGACCTCCTGTGGCATCAAAACCACGCCGCCTGGCTCCCGAAAAATTACGTGCAGCGGAGAAAGAATTTGCCAGCATGGTAGAGGTAGGTACTGCTCGGCCTTCTAAAAGTTCCTGGGCATCTCCCTTGCACCTTGTCCCCAAGAAAGATGCTACTTGGCGCCCTTGTGGAGATTACAGAGCTTTGAACGCCCGGACAGTGCCTGACCGCTATCCCGTTCGGCACATTGGTGATTTTGGCCACAACCTTGCCGGAGCAACTATCTTCAGCACTTTTGACCTGGTAAAGGCATACCAGCAAATACCCGTAAATCCGGCCGATGTGTGTAAAACAGCCATTATTACACCTTTTGGCCTGTTTGAATTTCCATATATGACCTTTGGATTGCGTAATGCTGGCCAAACTTTCCAGCGATTTATGGACGAAATCACAAGAGGACTTGATTTCTGTTTTCCCTATATTGATGACATACTTGTTTTTTCCAGAAATGCAGAGGAACACAAAGGTCACCTTCGCATTCTCTTGCAAAGACTGGCAGATCATGGCGTAGTCATCAATGCCTCCAAGTGTGTATTGGGTGCAACTGAGGTAATTTTCCTTGGCCACTCAGTATCGAAAGATGGTATCCGTCCACCTGCAGAGAAAATCGCTGCTCTTCGTGATTTCTCCCTTCCGAAGACCGCTCAAGGTTTGCGACGGTTTCTAGGTATGCTTAACTACTATCGTAGTTTCCTACCTAGAGCTGCAGAGACACAGGCCCCACTAGTCGATTTTTTGACTGCAACAGGTCTGAAAGGCTCAAAACCTATGCCTTGGTCGCCTGAGCTAGAACAAGCATTCTATAAATGTCGCGAAAGTCTCACTGGAGCTACCCAGCTGGTGCATCCAAAGACAAATGCTCAGCTGAGCTTATATACAGATGCATCTAGCACACACGTCGGAGCAATTCTCCAGCAGATGTCCGAGAAAGGTTGGGAACCTCTTTCCTTTTTTAGTAAAAAATTGACTGCTTCCCAAAGTACGTGGCCTGCTTATTATCGCGAACTGTATGCTGTGTATGCTGCGGTTCATCATTTCAGGCATATATTGGAGGCACAACATGCCACCATATATACTGACCACAAGCCGCTCCTATACGCTTTTACACAGAAACGAGATAAGCTGCCCCCACCACAACTCAATCAGCTGACATATATCTCACAATTCACGACAGATATACAGCATGTCAAAGGTGAGGAAAATGTTGTCGCGGACACCTTATCCCGTATCGAATCAATTTCACTGTCTGACGACTACATCTCTCTTGCTTCATTACAGCAGTCAGATGTAGAATTGAACACTATTCGCGATAATTCATCACTAAACCTCGTACCAACGCTTATTCCAGGCACAGATACCACGATCCTGTGTGACGTCTCTACAGGCAAACTACGGCCGTACTTACCGCCTCAAGTCCGACGCGCTACGTTCGAGCGCCTGCACGCCTTGAGCCACCCTGGCCCCCGTGGGTCTGCACGCCTGGTATCACAACGATACGTATGGCCTGGCATCAACAGAGACTGCCGTGTCTGGGCACGAGCCTGCATAGCATGCCAAAAGTGTAAGGTCTCCCGCCACATCTCAACGCCACTCGGATCTTTTCCGACACCATCTGGGAGGTTCAGACATGTCCACATCGATTTTATTGGTCCCCTCCCTTCTTCTTTTATTTACTGTATGACTGCAATAGACAGATTCACCAGGTGGCCCGAGGTCTGGCCTTTGACATCCATTACGGCTGACGACGCAGCAGAGCAGTTCTTCCGCGGTTGGATTGCGCGTTTTGGCGTACCCCTTTGCGTCACAACAGATCAAGGCCGACAATTTGAATCGGCTCTCTTCAACAGACTCTTGGATTTTGGTGCAACAAAACGCATAAGGACTACCAGCTATCATCCGCAAGCGAATGGTATGGTAGAACGTTTCCATAGGCACCTGAAAAGCGCGTTGATGTGCCATAACAACACATGGCATAAGGCTCTTCCATTGGTGTTGCTTGGTATCAGGACCGCTCTTAAGGAAGACCTCAAATGCACGGCAGCAGACCTCGTCTATGGCGAGCCGCTACGTCTACCAGGCGAGTTCCTGGTACCTAGCAACGCCGCACAGGAAAACTCTGAAGACTTCGTCGGACGTTTACGTACCATGATGTCTAACTTACGGCCTGCACCTATTTCGCGCCACTCCTCTAACAAAACTTTCATTTACAGGGACTTAGATCGCACCTCACACGTTTTCTTGCGTGACGATTCTGTTCGCCGCTCACTTCAACCACCTTATACTGGTCCATATCGCATTACCAAACGAAGTGACAAGACCCTCACCTTACAGGTAAACGGGAGAGAGATGACTGTCAGCATTGATCGTGTTAAGCCAGCTTACCTTGACTCCGAAGTACCTTCCTCTCCCACTACTTCAGTTCCTGTTCCTAAATCTTCTTCCTCTGACCAAACGCGTATTCTGCAATCTCCAACTCCTATACTCACAACTTCCCCAACTCCTCAACCACCTCCAGCTCCTATTACTACCAGGACCGGTAGGAGGGTAAAATTTAGAGATGTGTTAGATTTATAAGCTGTATGTTATTTTTATTTTACCTTTTATTTCTCTACAGAGATTGTAATGTATGTTTGATTCTCCGTAGGGGGGTGGTGTGGCGTCCCACATTTTGTATCGTGTGGACTACGGCTTAGTTCTATTTTATCTATACTTAGTTTTATCTGTGGTCACGCTATGTCTTTGGTGACGCTCACGTTTTGACGCTAACCTTTCGGGCGGTTTGGCAATTATATTTTCTTAACTTAGCGTATGACTTTTATTCCGAGTCCGCTTATAAATTAGATGGCGACAATCCCCAAACTTACACGGAAAAGTAGCATTGATTTGTATATTTGTTGTGAAGACAGTGAAAGCTTTCTCCTATTATCTAACTTTACATTGACCGTGGGTAGGAACATGCCAGAACGAAGTTATGCATTTTTAAACTGAGAGAAAGGATATGTTATATCGCAGGAATCCGACAGCTGTCAACTGTACCATCTTATAGTAATTACAGTGTAAATAAACCCCAACCAAACCAAAAACATTACCTACCGCATTATTTTACGCAGTTTGCTTTGAATCCAAGGCTCAAGGGCACTTCCGATATATCAAAAGAGCCATTAATTGCGTCCCCCGTTTCCGCGACATTTGGCTAATGTCAGGGCTGGCCACCCCTGCAGTTCGGGGAGTAGGGTAGCTAGGTAAGCACTGCCCCCGGAGACACGACGCTCATAAAATGTCGAACGGTTCAAGTGAATTATAACTGTAACAGCGGTATAGGCTTGGTTTTAGAATAAAATTCTTTTAAAGGTTTTGAGCGCTAACCTATGCCAAACGCGATATGTCTTCCAGCACCTAGGCACCAAGCCTTCTGGGGCCTAGGGTTGATGTGAAAGCGGAACACTAGGGCCCTAGAACTAAGGTAAGAAGGAACGATGGGTCGTTTAATCAGTAGAAGTCTGACACTGTCTCCCGCTCCGCCAAAGGGTATCTTTAAGTCAAGAGTGAATAGGTTACTTCTAGGTAAGCGCGCTCCATCGTCGACCGCATCGTCGCTTTCCATCAGGTGAGATAGCGGTCAAGCGCGAACCTACAATCAATAAAAAAAAAGGACGGGATTCGTCATTCGAAGATTTTTCCCACCATAAAAAAGCACCAAGCTATAGGTATAAGGTATCATTCTATAACGAGTACAGCTACTATAAAGCTTGCTGAAAAGTAGTGATACCTAAAATTAAGAATTATTATTATTGTTAGCCTATGCTGTCCCACTGCTGGGCAAAGGCCTCCCTCCATTCCTTCCATTTATGTCGGTCGCTCGCCTTATTGTTCCAATTCCCAAGGAAGACATCCAGGTCGTCCCGCCATCTCCTTCGTGGTCTGCCGCGGCCCCGCGTCGCTGTATCCGGGCACCAATCAAAATTAAAAACAGTAATTGAATATTAAAACATACATTAAACGCACGCTATGTAGCGAGTTATGAAGCATATTATAAACTGGAACGCACTATATCCTGCTCCCGCCTTTAGGAGGAGACTAGAGGAACTTATACATGTAAGTTTTAAAAAATGTAAAAAAAAAACAAATAGTAACATGGAAATACTCAAACGCGTCAGATATTCATAGAGACAATTAACTAATGGGGGTTCGCCGTAGCCGAACTTTGTGACTCACACATTTCATTACACCATGCTCAATTTGTCTGATTATTGAAATATACACCTTTCTTTCTTTCCTTTCTTTTCTTTTTTATTTTTCTTTTTCTCTTAGAGAGGAGGCCTGTATCTCGGCAGTGGGAACATTAAAAAGGCTGATGATGACACCTTTCTGCATGTACTCAACTTACCTTGTCTTAATCTATCGTGCTCAAATTTTCCGAGGACCGAACCCCACGATCTTGTAAAGGATGTACCTTTACAGGGTAAAAGGTTTCTTTTCATATAATTTTTTGACGCGCCCGAATAACGCGCAAAAACCCCATCGGGGCTCCCCAATCATCAGAGCTGCGTCATAAAAATGCTGCCTATGACTTTTAATATACTTCTTTCTACTATCTTTTTATTTCGCATAGGCCCTTTTTTCACATGGGCACTTTTAAAACGTCTGAAGCTAGTGCACGGCTCCAAATTGGTCGTTTCCTATGGAGAAGAACCGTCAAGAAACTTCATGGTATAAACAAACAAAATTGACAATTCCTGTCAATTTTGTTATGAGACTATTATCTTTATATAAGACTATCGCTTACGGCCAAATGTCCAGTGGTCCGCTAGCATCTCTTGGTTTGAAGATAAGTCAATAATATATATATATATATTTGTGTGTTCTAGGAAAAATATTAGAAAAAATGGTAACATCTCAAATTTCATTCGCTTTTCGTAATCATATTTCTCAGCAACAGCACGGTTTCCTTAAACATCGTAGCGTAGATAGTAACATGCTAAATTTCTCGGAATTTCTCGTGAACGCTATGGATAAGAATCTGCAGGTAGATGTCGCGTACACCGACTTTTCGAAAGCATTCGACAAAATTAATCATGATATGCTTATTGAAAAACTTGCGAGGGCCGGTGTGCACGGCAACTTATTAAGATGGATCCAGTCCTATATAAAAAATCGAAGTCAGGCGGTTTGTGTTAAAGGTTACTCATCTCAATTCCTCCCAGTTCCCTCCGGAGTTCCCCAAGGTTCCCATTTAGGACCCTTGCTCTTTACCCTCTACATCAATGACATAGGAAACATATTTAAACACAGTAATCACTTACTTTACGCTGATGACACTAAAATATTCCGAGTGGTCGAGTCCGTTACAGATTGCTCTAAATTACAAAGTGATTTATTAAATTTACATAATTACTGTACAACAAATCAACTTTTTCTCAACATAGATAAATGTTTCATTATGTCATATACACGTAAAACTCACCCATTAAATTTCAACTACGCCATAAATGGCTTAACTCTCAAAAAAGTTTCTACCATCAGAGATCTAGGGATCATTATGGACTCCAAATTAACGTTCACCCATCATATAGACCACATAGTTAGCTCCGCATTTCGTAGCCTAGGCTTTATACTACGAATTAGTAAACCGTTCAAAAAGGTTATCACATTAAAAATTCTTTATTTCTCATTTGTCCGCTCTATTCTAGACTTTTGTAGTACTATATGGAGCCCATGTTTTAATATACATATAAATAGGATAGAAAGGATACAAAAAAAGTTTTTAAAATCACTTAACTACCGCAGCAACACTTTCGACGTCGCGTATGAAGATGCAATGCGTAGGCATAAACTGATAAGTCTACGTAACAGACGTAATATCTTCGACATCATTCAATTGTTCAAAATTTTAAACTCATTGACTGATTCACCATCATTACTTAGTAAAATATCACTGAAAGCATACGTTCGCCTACCCGTACGCCCCTCACGTACAAAACCACTTTTTGTTCTTCCTCGACTAAATAAATCATACACTCGTAACTCATTTATGTACCGTTCCACTAACAATTATAATAATGAATTTACAGACATAGATCTTTTTAACATTTCTCTTAATAGCCTTAAACAAAAACTTAAAAGTAGATATATCACATAATTTAAACTCTTATTTTTTACTTTGTCTATCTTCACTTTGTAAATTAGTTGTATTGAACACAGTTCTGATAAAAAAAAAAAATGTAAGTATTTCTTGCACGTCTTTCCTTGTCAAGAGTTTATTGTACTCATTTTAAGAACTACCACATTGTCGGCACTATAGGTCTATTGTAAGGAACCAATTATTTCATAAATAATACTGTTTGTAAGTACATGACTGTTTGTTGCCAAAATAAAATAAAATAAAATAAAAAAATATTGTAAGTACCATCAGGATTCAAAATCCAATACAATTTTAATAAAACCATACTTTTACCCAGTTAGTAAAAAAATGTTTATTCACATAAAAACAAAGAAAAATAATTATGATACTAACATTTTTGCTTAAAACAATATCAATAACAACTTTTTCACATAATTTTGCTATTTAAACATTGAAAAATATTAACAAAAATACAATATTTATAACGACAATAGTTGATCAAGATCGATATTTATAATATTGAGCGTATCAAATAAATCTTCTTTTTTGCACATTTTATTTTTTTGTGAACATTTCATAACATTATCACAGACTGCATCTAAATTTAACTAACAAATAAATGAATGTTAATTTATTTACACAAATACCTTTTTCTATTGTTAAATAAACTTACAATTATTATTTTTCTGTATACTGTAGTTCTGTCATGAAGCCATATAAACCGTTTTTTATTCACACGGCACTTAGAACGTATATCAAGGTACAGTGGCGTAGCGTAGACTAATATAGTCATGGGTGCAGATGCATCAGCGAGCCCTTTTTTTTACTTACTGCAACCCGCTTACGATCAAGCAATACAGTCAAATGCGAACCTATCAACAAAAAACCCCTCGTTCTTAATGATCCCTCGCTTGCACGAGACCGTGGAGGAGGGGCCACTTCGCCTACACCTAGCTACGCCACTGTCAATGTAGCCACTGCGTCAGTTTTTATGCAAAAACTAACATGTCGCATAGATTGGAAGCGAATAGTCATAGACTATTTATTTTTGGAATACATTCCATAATGATATACGGAACATAAAATATCATGGCTTCACATAGTCTGTGTTGCCAACAAAACAATTCCAACGTTTCACATACAAAAATATACACAAATCTATATTCAAGTGAAACGAATATTTCGACTTATATCACTGGCCGTCGACGAACTTATGAGTATAACAGCCTGCGCCGACGACGGACTTTTGTCAGCGGAGTTTTTTTGTCCGCTAATATAGATCGCTAACAACTGTATCGCGAACAAGGAATTAAATGTACCCCACGATAACCGACAAAAATACGGTAGAATCCCCGAAAAAATAGAACTTGTGTGACTAGGCGAAGTAACACACACAACTTAAAATCCGCGTTGGTCGCTCGTACAGTACGGCCGACGGATCTAGGCGAGTTTGAAGTTAAGGTCTGCGAATATTTTAATAACTCGTACAAATATAAAGGTTAAAAAAAATAAATGCCACTAACAGTTTTTAACAGCAATAACAACTGTGAATTGCATTTATTTGTTTGTACCATTAATTTTTGTACGACTTTTAAAGCGCAAAAATTCGCAGTGTCACTTCTGACTCGCAAGATCCGATGGCCGTACTGTACTGGACAACGTGTGCACTTCTCTGCATTTCCGGGCAACAAATGATAGCGTACCGTGTGCGTTGAGTTCGCGATAAACCTGCGGCGGACTTTTTATTCGCGGAGCGTACTTTTTTTCCGCCGCAGAGAAAAGTCTGTCGTCTGCGCAGGGCTACATTACAGCATATTTTACAATTTTTTAAAAACAATTTATACAAAATAGAACCATTCCTTTCTTTTAGTTTATAATTATATCAACAGATTAGTCTCTCTAATAATGTAATCCGCAGACTCGGTTGGCGGGCACAGCTTTGTCTGAAAGTAGAAAAATAAATAATAAGTTTATTATTTATTTATAACTTTATTGCACACCTTAGCTTAACACAGGACAAACATTAATAAATATAAGAGAACAATAGGCGGTCTTATTTCACAGGGCAATTTCTACCAGAAAACCTAAATAATTTTCTTTCTTCTTCGCTCTTCCGTTGATAGTGCTTCACTATAGTGCTAGTCAGTCATTCAGTCAGAATTAGATAAATGCGTGGTTATCTAAAGTTTCAAATATAATCTATACTTCTATACTAATATAATAAAGAGGTAAAGTTTGTTTTTTTGTTTTTTTGTTTGTAGGGGGTAATCTCTGGAACTACTGGTCCGATTGGAAAAATTTAAGCAACAATAGAAAGCTGCTTTACTCCTGAGTGACATAGGCTATATTTTATGTACGCGGGCGAAGCTGCGGGCAAAAGCTAGTATTTTATAAAATATCAACTTATTTACATTGCTAAGAGGTCTTTAGAAGTGAATAAGTTGATCAGCTACATATTTTTACTTTCAAATACACAAAGTCAAACTAACTAACCCCTCTCCTTGACTTATATCCAAACGATAGACAAGCACGATACTAGAAACTATTTGTCAAAGTACTGAAAAGCTAATACTAAAGTCCGCTGCAGCGCTTCATAAGCAGTGTGGCGTTTAACAAAACTTTTAAAACTTACAGCGCTCTCACACAGTGTGAACGTCAAAACTGCACTAATGTCATCAATGCAAAGGTGCAAGGCAAGCTGGTGTATGGCCTGCAGATCACTTAAGTCTAGTAAAGTGACTGTACGGAACGTCTAATCTAGTGCATAGTACATATACAGCAAAGGGTGTCATTGACGTCGTACCACAAACGAATATGGATCCAGTACATGATTGTAGACCTCCCAGTGGTAGATTATTTTGTCGTTCTTTTTTAATGAAACTGTATAAAAACGTTATTTTAACATTTTATGCGAAAAAAATTAATGAATTACATTCCAAATTGAAAATGTCATCGGGTTTGATAAGAATTTATTTGCCTCGATGATATTTTTATTAATTTTTTATTCGTAGGTTTTTTTTTCTAAAAATATTATTGGGATTGGTTAGAATAACGATTTTATACAGGTAAAATTTAAAAAAAAAACTTTCTTTTTTCAAACATTTGAAAAAAAACGACGAAAAATTTCACCACTGAGGTTCCAGAATCATGTACTGGATCAGTGGTATTCGTTTGTGCGTCGATCTCAATGACACCTTGTATATTGATGGTCAAACCCAACTCACCAATCATTTTCGGGTAAGGCAGGTTCAAATTATCCATAATACTGATGAACTCTTTCAAAGGCTTCGTCAGCCTGGGGTTGTACTTCTTCTCCTCCCACACCGTGGTCGCTGTCTGACCCCTGTAATCGTGTGCCGGGTACAGCTTGTAGTGGTCCGGTAGCGTGAAGATGCGCTGGTGAACTGAGTTGTACAGGGTCGTGGAGGATCCTTCTTGGAAGTCCGTCCGACCACAACCGCGGATCAGGAGGGTGTCGCCAGTGAATGCTAGGCCCTGGAATTAAAAATATGATAATTAGGAACACAGAATAATAATTATTATTATTTATTTCATAAACAGACAAAATAAAAGAAAACAATGTTTATTTTGCCCAAAATAGACGCACATAATACAACAACACAAAATGCAACAATTAGTCAGTCAAAACAACACAAATCTATTTAGTATTCTTATCCTATATTGGTACCTACTTAATTATAAATCGCGACAATGTATGTTCTACCAGTGCCCTAATAAGCGGGAAATCTTGTTTTCCGGTCAGAACGCGTAGACTGCTGTTAGGGCGCTGTCACACACTCTGTTCAACAGTGAGGCCACTGTCTTTCGAAGCAAAGCGTTAAAACTCAAAAACAGTATGAGCCTCAACAAACATTATTGCCGCGCTACAGAACCGCGGCAGACGCAACAGCACTCACAATGTATCGTTATACTAATCCACAACCAGTTTAGGATTTTAAGGTGTAATTTAACCAGAGGCATCCCAAGTATAATGACGTGCAATATGCTTTAAACTGCGTCACCTTGGCTGCATACAGGCTATACATCCGGAGAACCGGCGACTCGGCACATTAACTAGAACTGACAATGCTCTGCGCTTCCTCTCCATACTTGCATCATCTCATTCGTCACCGAGAATCCACATTATTCAGTACGATCGGAGGAACGTTGTTGGGACATCTCTAACCGACCTTAAAGACCATGTATATAGATTTCTTTCCATTGTACATAAGGCCGTGTGAAGCAGCTTTACGACTCGCATATATCGAACAACTTACGGAACACACTGACCGAAGGGGCCAACAGCACCATATCGTCAGCATAGTTCAAGTTCTTAAAACCCTATAGATAAAACACCCGACTTGTGTGCTGTATATATACACTTAGCGGCACGGAATGTGGCCCAAACATAAACAGACCGATAACAGGCGATTTTGTTATCGCGTATGGGAATTTCAAGTGGCAGTTTGTCAGGACATTAATGCTATTGTTAATTTAAGACGGTAAACACAAAACGATTCATTTGTTTACTTTCTGTGACGCTTAACGCTAGTTTGTTACTGAAACGCAAAGAACTCAGGTAAGTTAAACTTCGATATTCAAATGATCGTGCTTTTAATCTTTATTGATTTAATTTTTTAATTAATCTACAGTAATTAATGCTTCCAGAACTGGAACATAATGCTCCTAACTTCAGCTCAAGTTGGTCAAGCTGTGTTGCTTCGGAGCCAAGGGCGAACGCAGCGAGAGATTGCTGAAATTTTAAATGTACCGCATACAGAAGTAAGGTATGCTTTAAAAAGGTATGATCAGACCGGCCTGTACACAAGGAGATCAGGAAGTGACAGTTTTAGGTGTACATCAGCACGAGACGTCCGATTTATCGCGCTCGCAATTTTGAGAAATTGGTTCCTTATTGCGGTTAAAATACGGCAGCGACTACAAACGGCTAGAGGGGTCAACCTAAGTGAGTCGGCAATAAGAATGAGAATGGAGGAACAGAATCTGCGTACTCGAAGACCAGCTCGAGGTCTAGAACTGCTCCGGCACCGTCGTGTAGCTCGACTTCGATTTGCTCGCGAACACGCCAATTGGACTCACGAGCGGTGAAGCAAATTTCTGTGGTCAGATGAATGTAGAGTGGCCTTAAGAGCTCCAGATGGCCGCGAACGTGTGTGGAGAAGGCATGGGGACAGGTTTCTGCCAATTATGACCACACAAACCGTTAGTTTCCATGGTGGATCAGTTATGGTTTGGGGAGGGATCTGTTCAAACGCACGCACAGAGTTGGTAGTTGTACCAGGTCGTCTAACAGCAGCACGATACATTCACGAGATCCTCCAAGAACGCGTTTTACCATTCGTGGCATTCCTCGGTAGCGAAGATTTCATTTTAATGCAAGACAATGCCTGACCTCATGCAGCTCGTTGTATTGATGATTACCAGTCTGAGGTGAGAATCACGAAATTGGAGTGGCCAGTAAGAAGCTCAGACCTGGATCCCATAGAACATGTCTGGGACATGCTTAAAAGACGCATCTGATCCACTCCCAACCCTCCAGAGACTATCGGTCAGTTGAGAAACCACTCTGGTGGCGGCCTGTGACGAATTACCCCAAGTGGACATTAAAAACATAATCCACAGCATGCCTGACCGCATGCAGACGGTCATCAGGGCCAGAGGTGGAAATACCCGCTATTAATTTTAAGTACCATAGCTTTAATTTGTAAATTTAATTTAAAAACATTTTTTTTAAAACTTCGAGCTTTTTCGCCTTTTTTGGTTTTATAAAATTTTATTTTATTTTTATTAAATTTACCTAACTTTTTGTTAATTAATCGTTAGCGTATAAGATCTGAATAAACATTAAAATTTTACAACAACAAAAAAACCCTGTTTCGCTTTTCATTTTGATAATAAACAACATAACGCACTTGGGCCACTTTCCGTGCCGCTGAGTGTATATAGAATATATTAAAACTAGAGATAGACCGTAAATTCGATTTCTTCGATTTCAGTTACAGTTTAAGCCAAAATGTGATGAATTATTCGGGTGTACAGAAACATGGCGATGCAGCCTTTATTGTGTCCCGGTGTGAGCGTCGCCAAATGTTTCTGGCCACTGAATCTCAGCATCGCCATTTATTACATTAGTAAAACTCTATGAACTGACCTGTTCATGACAGATGTAAGTGATGCAGCCATTAGTGTGTCCCGGAGTGGCTGTGGCCAACAGCTTGTGTCCGCCGAAGCTCAGCTCATCACCATCGACCAGGTGCATGTCTGCTTCAGCTCCTGACGCTTTGCCTATCACGCTCTTGGTGTTGGGTAGTATAGCCTTCAGCTTGCCCGTGCCTGTTATGTGGTCTGCGTGCATGTGGGTGTTCACTGAAAAAAAAATAAACAATATGATGTTAATAAAACAATTGTACATAATTGTTTACACTACAAATTTCTGACTTAATAGCTATAAGGGTAACATTTACAAGTGTAACAATTTGTACAAAAAGCGGATTCATAATAACATTATTTCTAATTGAATTTGAAGTTATGCATATAAAAGAAAGGAGTTAAAATTAAGTAAAATCATTAAAATGGAAGACAGAATCAGAATTAAAATGTTGTTATGAACATATTACATGTGCAAAAAGTCAGGATACTGTTTTTACAAGCGATTCTTCACAGTTTCAGCCCCGGTTTTTTTTACTTCTCCGCTCCGGTAGGCTACAGCCCACAGGAGTAGTAAAGCTACGGCGTATCGAAGCAGATTTTTTTTTAATTCTAGATAGGCTCTCGTTTGACCACAATCTCACCTGATGGTAAGCGATGATGTGGTTGCGATGGAGCAGACAGACAGATGAAGTAAGTAATAGTACTTACTTCATCTGTCTGTCTGTCGTGTCATGTGTCGTGATTCGTTATTTCTGACTTTCACGGGTTTTTTTTTTTTATGGTAGGTAAAAATCATCCAATGACGAGTCCCGCTCTTGGGCGGAGCGGAAAACAAGTGTCAGACTCTTACTGACTAAAAAACCTACCCCGTTCCTACATCGCCATACATACCAGGGCCAGAGCCTTCCTTTTCAGACACAAACCCGTGGCCCTGATTGGCTTCGACCCTTCTGCAGGGTCCCTACGGTTGCTGACAACTCCTTGAGGCGCGCGGGAACAGTGCGCGCCGTCGACGACTGGGCTTGGTCCGGACGATTACCAGACGACCGGACGGCGAGCTACCCAATGCTCACCGTCCGCAAGCCCGCGCCTACGGTGGCCGGAAGTCAGGATCGGAATCGCGGCGGCGTCTGGGGCGCAAACGCCGTTGCCTTATGCGGTCCACCTCCTCCTTTGCTAGCATTACTGCTTCGCAGAAGGAGGCGACCACCTGCCACTCCTCCTCACTCCGAACCATGGCTTCTACCAAGGCCCGGCGCGAGAGATCGCCGCCACCGATCGCTCCCACGAGGACACAGCGATGCTCTGCCCAAGCGTGACTTTCACGGGTTCTAGTATGAATGAATGAATGACATTTATTTTAGACAAATGTCCATATATTGTTAGTAATAATACAAGAAACTTTCATCATCATCATCAGCCTTTTTAATGTTCCCACTGCAGGGACACAGGCCTCCTCTCTAAGAGAGGGAATGGGCCGTAATCCACCACGCGGGCCCAGTGCGGGTGGTGGATGTCACATGTCTTCGAATTTTTGGTTCTAGGACATGCCGGTTTCCTCACGATGTTTTCCTTCACCGTTTTGAGAGCAACAAGAAACTTTATAAAGCTACTAGCTTTTGCCCGCGGCTTCGCCCGCGTGGGTTTGGGGTTTCCGGGATAAAAATTAGCCTATGTGCTATTCCGGAGTGTATCCTATGCCTGTGCCAAATTTCATTTAAATCCATTCAGTAGTTTTTACGTGAAAGAGTAACAAACATCCATACATCCATACTTACAAACTTTCGCCTTTATAATAGTAGTAGGATTATTAGTAGTTACATATAAAGACAAAACAATAACAAACTGGCATCGCATAATAACACCAGTTTATGGCAGGCTCGGGACGCGACCACCGTCAGTGTGTAGTCGCATCTAGTGCCGCCACACCGCCAAGTCTCAACAACCTACGAACACGTTCAAAAGGCTGTTCGAGCTGGCTGACTATAACTATTTTTTTTTATTGCAAAAAACTAGTGCTTGACTGCGATCCCACCTGGTGGTAAGCAGTGATGCAATCGTTGATGGTAAGGCGCACTAGTTTATTAACAGCCTATTCACTCTAGCCTTGAAGACACCTAAATTATAATCGGACGGACATTTATTCGCATAACTGTGAAAACCCAGTTCCGACTTCCTTAACATCAGAAATTGAGTGAAGACACTAGCGGATATTCCTAATAGAAATTATTTAAGGAAAGGCCGGGTTGATTAGCGTGACTAATGTTATTCTGACAAGCGGAGCAAGGAAATACTAGCATGTGGAAAATTAATGTCAGTCAAAATCATAAACATTTTCTTTTTTTTACCAGGAAAAAACAGTATGAGTAAGTAATGAATTGTTTATTTATAATAATAATAATCCTTTATTATCAGGCAACTAAGACCCATAGATAATACATACAAAACTAACTAAACAATTATAAACTATTTATTGCACACGAAGTGACGGGGTCGTATAATTTATGTTGGCAGATGATATCCTGGCCGAAGACTTTTTATCAGAAAAATATTACGAACCCATTTGCGGTGGAGAGTATCAGGTCCAATTTCAAATCTCCGATTTCTGCATTAGTTCCGATAAAACCACCTTCCGTAACATGCCTAGTAATTTAAGTTAATATATGTATATCTTTCATGGATTTATCTTAATGGACCAACATGTACGACCTTGAGCCGAAATTATATATTTGGTTTTTGCATGAATCACAGTTTACGCAAAGTCATCATGACATGTTACATTATAATTACCTTTTTTAGGGTTCTGTCGTCCTAACAAGTCGACCCGTCCGTCCATACACCGTTTAGAGCTGTAGTGGTCGTGGTTAATAGATTAAGTATGTGTAATTTTGCAAGTATATAATATTAATTAGGCTCACCTTTTTTACTTTGCTTCGGGTATTTTTAAATAAATAAATTTTTAAAGACATCGAGAGGTTAGGAAAAGTATTTTTGATTTTGCGTTAGTTGTAAGGGACAATAAACACCTAATACACAACAAAAAAAACGGTACAAAAGAGTGTTTACAATATTGCAGCTCACAGCATCATTACATAGTATAAAACAAAGTCGCTTCCCGTTGTCTGTCCCTATGTACTTAGATCTTTAAAACTACGCAGCGGATTTTGATGCGGTTTTTTTTTGTAATAGATAGAGTAATTCAAGAGGAAGGTTTATGTGTATAATACATGCTTAATACATTTAATATCAGCACTGCACCCGTGCGAAGTTGGGGCGGGTGGCTAGTTATGTTTAAAACTATAAAGAGTCAAATTTTTGTAACAAAATAAAAACAATATTAATGTATTAAACATAATATGTTATAATGCGTTGGTTATCATTTTTTCACAATCGCCTGCATCTACTTTAACAGATAATATTTTACCAATCTTCTTTTTCTCGTACTCCTCTTTTTTAAAAGTCTATGTATCGACCACATCTTTAATAATAATTATAATTAACTAGCGAGTCGCTCCAGCTTCGCAGGGGTGCAATACTAATATATTACGCATGTATTATACTTATAAACCTTCCTCTTAAATCACTCTATCTATTAAAAAAAACTGCATCAAAATCCGTTGCGTAGTTTTAAAAATCTAATCATACATAGGGACAGACAACTTTATTTTATACTATGTAATGATAATGATAACACAGAGGTTTACTACTTAGTATACTCACTGGCATAAATGAGCTTGAAGCCCAACTCCTTGATAAGCGCGGCGTCCCTCTCCGCATGTTCCAGCACTGGGTCGATGAGCACAGCCTCCCTCGTACGATTGTCACCCAGCAGGTACGTGTATGTACTGCTCACCGTGTCGAATAACTGGAACAGGAGGACATGGAAGACGTTAGTGACATCTTAAATAACATCGTCATATTACAAAGCAACGGCCCCTTCATCTGTCCGTCTGTATGGAAGTGATCAGCACTTTTATTTACTACGTAAATGTTCTTTTCCGATTTCAGTTGTGGTCCTCTACATTGCTTTTTTTTCCCATAGGTTATCAACCATCATACCAAGTTTTCACGCTGTTTTCACCAATACACATAGTATTTTTTTAGGAAGTTTAATTGGACTGATTACTTATGTAAGATATCTCTTGAAATACGTACAGAAAGAATAATGGCCTCTGATATTTAATATACAAGATATGACATGACAGTATCCAAAAAAAAACAATTTAGAATTGATTTTTATGTAGCCCCTTGTCTGTCGATCAGACTCAGAAACCAACAAACTGCTCAGCTGCCAAATTGACTCTCGAGGAGTGAATTTGGCAGCTAAGTGAATTTGGTTTGGGTCGAGGAGGATTTAGAGATGACCATTGTAAAACATTTACATTTCATTCCAACATTTTAAACGATATGAACTTCGCTAATAATTTTGTTGAGATAATGTCACTCTTATACATTTGATTAGTTTTCTAATAGCGTTAACCATTACCAACTTGGTTAAGCCTCCTGATCTGCTTCAACGACACATTTAGACCGGTAATGACTTGCACACCATGAAGTGTAGGAAACAACAATGGCAGAAAGGAAGGATCAAGAAGGGCTGTTTTAGATCTGACCACTTGAATCAGGTTTAGGAGATATTTTTTTACAGAGCGGAAAACAGTGTCAGGCTCTTATAGACTACACAGCTCACTTCGTTCCTTCTTTGCCTTTCGCACTAGGGCCAAGCATTCCTTTCAGAAAAGAGACCTTGGACCTTAGTTGGCTTCGAGAACCAAAGCTTGCAGAGTTGAAGATGTAAATGACATTTGTTATTTACAGAAGGCAGAATCCCTTCAAGTCACATAACATAAGCGATCTTATTTTCTGTTTCTCAGACAATAACTAATAAATGTACGTAATAAAATAGTGAGAAATATACTATTACAAGTTTTTATAAACATTCACCAGGCCAGAGAATCATAATTTACCCATTGCTTTGCATAACACATCTGAATTCTTTCAACAAGTAAGCCGAGTTGTATAATAACTATATTTCGGCTGGCACTGGTGATACAGAACCATGGAAAGCTTTAGTATACTTATGTATGTACATATTATATTTTATTTTCCACTAGCTTTCTACCAGCGGCTTTGCCCGCATGAAAATAGCTATTTTCAAGCGGGCACGCCTTTAGGGGGTGAATTTTGGAAAATCGTTTCTCAGTGTTCGGCCATGTCATAAAAGCAAGCCTTGTGCAAAATTTCACTCTTCTCTAGTCCCAGTAGTTTTGGCTGTGCTTTGATGTCATTCAGTCAATTTCTCCTTAATTATAGAGATGATCATTTAGATATCTAGTAATCTTTATCCCAGTCTATGAAGAGTCGGAGAAACATGATTTTCCGTTTCCTACGTAACATTAACTAGTTTCCGCCAGCGGCTCGGCCCGCGTGAAAGTATAAAACGTAAAGCAGTGTGAAAGTTAGTGAAAGAATTTTCTGAACCAGTTTATTAGTTACTGAATTATTTAATAGTTTCGGAGATTACAGCCACCTACATATAAAATTACTTCTTAATAATATTAATATAGATACTCATATTTAATTTTAATTAAGATAACTAACTTATTTTGCTCGATTAAGGATAAAAACATACTTCATTTTTGCCACTTTAATTATTTCATCACCCATGCATTTAATGGTTTAGTATTTAGTTACCTAAGTGCATAATTATAGATTACTACATTTTAAATAGGTTTCCAAGAGTAATTTTACGGTTGAATAAATTTGGAAATTCACCTAGTGTTATCGCATTTTCTTCACATTGCCTACTTTTTATTACAGTAGTGTGCAGTTGTAAATACAGCTTCTATTAAATACTGGAAACAATGCATTTCCCGTTCTACAGATGCTAACAAGATAATTATGTATATCAATCAGATCAACTGGTAACAGTATCAGTTAATCTAGTTGAAGCAAGATGTTGAAAACAAAAGAAGAAAATAAAAAATATTTTTAAGGATCTTAAAAGAAAGGAGGAGGTTTTCAATTCGGTTGACTTTTTGTTGGTTTTGTTTATAAAAATTCAACTGCCCAACATTGTCCAACCTTGGAAAACCAGACACTGTATTATTTACCATCTTTAGTCTTGTTATAATCTTAAATAAATTAAGTACATATTTTCATAAAATTACATAGCTAATTAATGAACACAAATAAGTAAAAACATGACAATTAAAAAAATTGAAATTAAATTTCTTGTTTGTAAAAGGTACCAATATTTACCTTTTACAAACAAGAAATTTAATTTCAAAATATTTTAGACAGTATTATTTACTAACTGACATATCTGATTCCCGTAGTTAAACATATCGAATATTAAAAAAAATATTTCATACAATAATTCAGATTCCATTTTAGCGTAAAGGAAAAGACAAAAGGTTTATTTCTGCAGTGAAACAATACCAGCTACATTAAAAAAACTATAAATACACACCTGCCTAAAAAAGAAGTCCGAACCCTTATCCATGGCTGCCGACATCATTCTCACTGGACCACAGCTCTTGGACAGCGTGCAGACTGCGCCGGCGACGCGCCAACCACCGAATGACAATTTTTGCAGCATACTGTGAAAAATTACAGAAGACCGTTGGTACAAATATTGAAGTTAAGACATTTATATAAAACTTTATTACAGTAATGATAAGGTATTATTTTGAATGAATCAAGAAAAGCCAACATCTGGCCAAATAGGTACGACCAAGCATCATCAACAAATAACTACAAAATTGACTTGTTTGATCAAACATTTGTCTTTTCTTTAATGCAAAATTAACTTTATGACATAGATATTAGGGCTTTATTTTAATTGATTTAGTAGAGCCAACATTTTCACTTCCATCTGTGACAAATAACAGAGCATTAAAGGCGGCCTATGAGCACAAATATTGGCGTTATTTTACTATTGCAAAATGAACTTTACTACAAGGAACTTAGAGTATCATTATTAAAGATGGAAATGAAGTGCCAATATTACACAATCATCATCAGTTCTTGCATCTCCAACACATAATTACCTGTGTTAATTTTATCTTGCTAATAGACAAATGAAGATGATGGTTCGTTTCTAGATATCAGATAAGTAATTAAATAAAGAGAGTAAATAAAATAATTATAGAACTTGTTGTGTAAACAAGATGACTCAATATTGGGCAATACGGTTGTATAATATGTATGTACCAGTTTTTTTTTTTATACTGTGAAGGCTATGTAACGGTTGCTGGTCGCTACGAGCTATTATATATTCTGTGCTACGGGGCAATATAGCAACAGAGACTATGCTAAGTCGGAAGTGGTGTTCAAATGATTTGATCAACCATAGATATAAGAAATTATTCTAAGGTTCGCGTCTGAAAGGAAGGCTCTGGCCCTGGTATAAAAGGCAACATAGGAATAGGGTAGGTTGTTTAGTCAGTAAGAGTCTGACACAAGGGCAGGATTCATCATTGGATGATTTTTACCTACCATGAAAAAAAAAATGTATATTTGAATGTTGAATCTATGGATTCAACATTCAAATTAAACTTTACGGGAATACAAATAGAGTACAGCTTTTATTAACAAAATTTTTGATATGCTTCTTAACCCAAAAGGTTTACTGAGCTTTATGACTTAGCCTAGTCTGGGACAAGCCTGTTTCTTTAAACTATCATGTTGTAACTTGTTTTCAAATACTTGTAACTATGGCGGTTGCCATAGTAATAGAAATGAAGACAAACAATAACAAGAAGAAAAACTTGGCACATAAACCACACAATTAAATAATAATTACAGGAACTAAACTACTTAAACCTTAAAAATTTATCATCATTTTGTGTCTTACGGCTGTGCCAAAAAGGTTCAATTAAGTTTATTAAGAGCCTATTCACTCTACCCTTGAACACATCTAGATTATAATCGGACGGGAAGACCGCAGCAGGCAAACTGAGCGACGTCTTAAGCTAAGGTTGCACCACCGGGGTAACCCTTAGTTTGTTGTTGGCTCCTATTTTATTAAGGCCAACACAGACAAGTGCGATTAAGCATAAATTGTTACAATGAGTTCGTATATCAGCTCAAAAAGAAGATAAAAGTAATGCTCGCAAAGAAGATAAAATCAAAAATCTAAATCAAGATCGTGTATTACAAATAGACCAATTGCAGGCACTTTTGAATTGTCCAAATGTCAGTCAAGAAAAAAAAAATTTGTAGCAAAATTGCACGTTTCAAGGCGCAGATCTCTATGAAGAAGAATGTGCAAGAAACTCCATACAAGATACAAGTACTTGCTCAAAGTATGAGTATATGACTGTATCATCTACTGTTTCTGATAACCAACAAGGGAGGGACCCTTGTGATATCTTATTTGTGTACATAACAAATATGCATTATATCAAAAACGATAATAAAGTGATAAGTGAACAATACAGTAGGTACTTTATTCTGCTAGATAAGGGGATCATAGCCTTTTCTTTCATAGCTATTTTTTATATATTTATTTTTATAAAGCATGAAATCAATAATGGATTGGTTATTATGTCACTAAACGTAAAATCCGAGAAAATGGAGAGATACATAGCCTGTATGATCGCAATGGGTCCGGGCAACTACCGTCCACGTCCGAACAAGGGAATTGGGGACGTGGCCAACTACAAGCGCTAACTCTAAACAGTACGAGTGTAACTTGGCTAGGGGGGCAGAGTTTGACACTTTTAATGAATGGCGTATAAAAATGCATATTTTTAAAATATGCGTATTTATTATTTGTATTTCTTTCTTTCTCTGTTTCTTTTTTTAATTTTCCTTTAAGTTACACCTACCGTGTTTGTTTCTGCACCACCCCAAGGTCGACTGGTAGAAAATGCCTAAGGCATTAAGTCCGCCTTTGTACTCATGATGTGCATAAAGTTTTTATAAATAAATAAATAGTTTTAAAAAATGAATGCCAATAACAGTTGTGAGTTATTAAGGAGGCCGTACTGTGAGATTACACTAGTTTCTTTTTTTATCCCTAAAGAATATACAGTTCATTTTTTTTTTTATTGGTAATAGGTTTGCGCTTGACCGCTATCTCACCTCATGGAAAGCGACGATGCGGTCGACGATGGAGCGCGCTTACCTAGAAGTAACCTATTCACTCTTGACTTAAAGATTCCAGGATTGTAGCCATCAGGAAACACAGACTCCGGCAAAGAATTCCACTCTTTGGCTGTACGCATAATGAATGTGTTCCCAAAACGTTTTGTACGTATATGTGGGATATCCACCATGTACCGGTGGCGCAATGCCGTACGTCTGGTGGTCCGATGATGGAACGGGCTAGGCGGAATTAAATTATGTAATCCCGATGCACATTCCCCGAAATGCAACCGGTAGAAAACCGACAGGCTAGCAACTCGGGGTCGATGCTCAAGGCTTTGAAGTCTCGACTTGACAAGTGCATCATCGCCAATGATCCATGATCGCCAATATGCCAGTAGGTATACTTACATAGCCACGTAACTCAAACTGTGAGAATACAGATACTATTTAAAATACTTACCTTAAGTATTTAATAACAAAGACTACACAATAAAAAATATTATTCCACTCTTAAGGACACCACTATTCAGGAAAGGTAAGAGTCGCTATGAATGGCCATGTATGATACTCAACTATTTATTATATCATTCAAGGAAAATTTATTAATGAATAGGTACGACATGACTGTAAACAGCTAGTCATCAGGAGTTAATTTTGGTTGCTTGTAAATACCAGGCAACAAAACAGGCAAATTATAAAATAACTAGCCTTCTGCCAGCGGCTTCGCCCGCGTGAGAATAGGCTTTCGCACAAACTTTGGATACGCATATCATCCCATCAAGGGCCGAATTTTGAAAAATCATCAACCTTAGTGTTCGCCTACGTCATAAAAGGAAGCCCTGAACCACTCTCCTAGTTCCAGTAGTTTCGGCTATGCGTTGATATGTCAATCAATCAGTTTCCTTTTACCTATATATATATATAGATAATTAATAATTTATTATGCCTTTTAAAAGCTAGACCTCCAATATGTGGTTTAGTCAGTAAAATTTTGATACGCTCTCCGGCAGCAGGTGGACATGTGTACCACTCCACCTTAGAGCGAGAGAAATCATCAGACGATATTCCACTTTAAAACTTATTGAACAAAAAATAAAAAAAACAAGGGTAAGTACATACGTTTGTTTACAAAAATTACTAAAGTTCTTACCTAAGTGCCTAATGTACTTACACTAAAAATACAAACTCTCAAGCCCCCAATAATAGTTCGCACACCTATTTTCTTTCTATTGCGTCTCTATTCAACGAATAACAAAAAGCGTAACACTAGGGGCCGGGAATAAGGCTAAGAAAGTATGGGGTAGGTTTTTTAGTCAGTAAGAGTCTGACACTGTTTCCCGCTCCGCCCAAGGGCGGGATTCGTCATTCGATAATTTTACCTACCATAAAAAAAAATGCAGAGAGATTTAGATGTGTCAAAGCCTTTAACAACCAATTTGCAAAGAATAAAATATAATTAAATATTACCTGTTTTCGATCAGTTTAAAAAAAATATACACCAGAACCTCCGTAAACACAACCAATTACAGCACTGCTGTGAACTTTTGCTAAAGTCCTTATGTTGTTTGTCATTCATTCAAGACACAGCGCTCCAGTATTTGTCAACATGTTAGTGCCAACAATTAAGGCGGTACTCCAGCTCCAAGCCACGACTAAGCTACGTACTATGTTTGCTTAGCGTAGGAATACTTCATCAGGTACCACGGATTAACTTATTAAGGATCGTCGAGAGGCGGTCACCGCAAAGGCGAGCTTGCGAACGGCAAGCCATGAGTTGCTCGCCATCCGATAAGGACCAAGCCCGGGACGGGAAATGTCAGAATAAATGACGGGGCTAGATAGTAAGGTCGGCAGCAGCCAGGGTTGCAGATTTTACGACTGGACGTAGGAGTTACGGCAGAACTCGCAAAAAAGGCAACTGAAGAAACACACTTTTGCTAAGGAACTAAAGGATTGACACTCCCTCCGCTCCATCTAAAGCGAAAGAAGCAGAAGCTATTTCATGATTTATTAGTGGAAGAAGTTATTTCATGATTTCTTAGTTAGAGGGAAAAGCTATTTTTATATATGGAAAAATAATTTAATTTCATGATTTGTTGGGAGAAGTTATTTTATGATTTGTTAAGAGAAGAAGTTATTTTATGATTAAGTGGGCGAAGGTGAAGTTTTTTTTATAGTTTACTGGGGGGAAAAGTAATTTTTTTATGAGTGCAGAAGTTATTTCACGATTCTTTGGGGGAAGAAGTTATTGTTTGATTTGTTGGGACAAAGAAAAGCTATTTTATGATTTCTTGGAAGAAGGAAAGGTTAGTTAATGATTTTTTGGGACAAGGATGATAATGATTTTATGATTATAGGGTGAACATGTTATTTTATGATGAGTTATTGCTGGGTAAGCGAAACAGAATATCAGACTTTTACTGAATCCCACCCATATTCCTTCAGTTACCCTTTGCGTTCCAGGGTCACCGTAACATCCACAGATGAGAGGCTGACAGACAAACAAATAGCAGAAGCATTGCAAGTCTGTAAATCTTATAGCAGTGTAGTAACAGTGGAAGGTTAACTTAATGAAGAAGCACGTGCCAATTTATAAACAGTACTATTGTATTCAATATCAATTGAATGACAATTAAACTGGTAATAAGGTATAACCAGTTTATCCATCTTATGGGTTATTCGTGGGTACTATTCCCACGATACCTCATCACATAGGCAGGACTGAAAATCAAATAACTTTGTACCTACCTGCTCAATTTTTTACTATTTTATTGTATAATAGCTGTCCCCCACAGTTTGACCTGCATTTTAGGGTATTGCTCATTGGTAATTGCTCTTTAGGGTAACGCTCTCTCTGGTTGCAATGTTGTTGTATATAGCCTTCCTCAACAAATGGGCTATCCAACACTGAATAATACATCAAATTTGATGAAGTAGTTTCTGAGATTTAAACAGACAAATTCTTCAGAGTATATTGTAAACAAGCAAAAATTAAAAAAATAATGTTTTTTAACTGTGGAAAGTGAACTTTGCATTGAATCTTAATATAATATCTATATATCTTATATCTTCTTACCCATAATAATATGCATTTATTATGTAAGCCAAGATAAGTCATAAAAATAATTACAAAATATCTTATCAAATGATTTTTATCATTAGATTACTGTACTGTTGCTGTGCACATTCTTCGAGAACCCCAGGAGGTGTGCAAAAGTACAGATAAAATTATTTTAGTCCATGAATATACATTACATAGTAGATTATAGGCTAATATATATATGTTCTAATAGCATGGAGAACTCTGATACTGCAAAGCAGTACATATTGTATCAATTTTGTTAATAAATGGCAACATACATGTAGCTGCAATGAATAACTTTAACTTTTATATGTTTAGTAATGTTTGTGCCAATAAATAGGTACACTTTTCTCATTAAACTAAAATCATCATCATCAGCATTTTTAATGTTCCCACTGCTGGATAACAGGCCAGCTCCCTAGGAGAGGGAATGGCCCTTAATCCACCATGCAGGCCCAGAGTGGTCTGATGAATGTCACATATCTTTGAATTAAAAACAAATATTAATGTCAAATGTAAATGAAATAAGGCCACTCACAAACTTTTGCAAAAGAAGGCAAGACATGCATAAAAAATGCAAAATCAATAATCTGCAAAATTTATAAGTATGGCTGAACAAATGTTATACATATATTACTCAAACAAATTGCCAAGAAGGAAAACACAATAATAAATTACACAAATCCTTACCTGACTGTGGTAAACAGTAAAATAAACAGAATTTATGACAGAACTGTGTAATATATTGAGCAGTTTATTTGATTTCCAATACATGATGTCACTGATAGGTTTATTCCCTTAGCTTCTTCAGAAAGATAAGTGAAATAAACTATGATACATTGTTGGAAATGTGCATTTTAATCACTTTCTAATAACACTAAGCTATAAAGATAATGGACTAAACTTGGGTGGTCTTCTTTAGGCCAATAAAACTTAGTAACATTATTAGTAACACAGTCAACTTTATTCTTAAACTTTGCAGTGTTGTCAGTGGTATCATCAAAAACTATTGAGATTTTTTTCTCAACTTTGATCTTATTAGCAGAGATTGGGCTGAACAGAAGCAGTAAAATGGAAGCATAACAGGCCACAATGGATATCTTGTGGCCAGATCATAAAAAGTGAACACTGTATGACCAGATAATTTTGAATGTTAAAGTTTGATGATATTTGTATCCTCGTCTGGCCTAATTTCTTTAGATCTATTAATACCATAGAAATTCTACATCAATGATTATGATCAAATGATTATTCATATATCTTCAAGTGATAGCATTTCAACGATCTGGCCACATGAAGTGATCAATATCTATGATCTGAACTGAATTATTAAACTTGTGCAGCCTCTGGATGCCGCAGGTCCCGTATTATTAATACGGCGGTAGCTACCTACGCCTTAGTTTGATCTAGCAATCAGATCAAACAAGCAATTTTCCTTTTAGAATTTATAATATCAGAGACATATTTTGTTGCCCCCCACGGGCGGTATCCTCTTTGCAAAATCACAAATAATATATAGTAAAGTTTAAAGGCTTCCTCTGTTTTTAATGAATTGGAGAAATAAATACTTTTTCTTTTTTCATTATTTTTCCTTTTCATTATGAAGAGTTTTTGCATATCAAAACATTAACAAAACGTAATACTTACTTGAATGCGAATATGAACTGCGAACCACGAGTTTTCAAAGGTCTGCTCAGTATGAAAAACCTTATCCGTGGCAACTACTTATCAATACAAAATATTGGATTATCATTATCACAACGTAAATTCAAAGTAATAAGTGATAAAACAGCAAGATTTGTGCTGAGGAAGGTGAACAATAATATGTCAGATGTTGACTTTGACAGCTGACTTTGACAGTACTAAAACAAGGTGGCACATTATAAAGCACATTCTCTTGCATAAGATTACGAGAGTTTTCTGCAAGTTATGCTACACTTTTTAATTTTACTGAAGCTGGAACACAGTCTTCTTAGTGATGTACAAAAAAGTTACTAAACACAATACATTCTGAATAACCAATTCAATTTGTTTGGTATTTTTGTATTAAATCCTGTATTTTAGGAAAATACAAGTTATAAAAAGACAGGAATTCTTATTTTATTTATTGGAAATGTTATCACTGTTTGACACTAAAAATAATTCCTGTACATAACAATACTGGCCATTAATATAATGATTATGTTGACGTTATATTACGTTTCTCTTGTTGAACCACCGATTTATTATTATGGTTGTTGAGGAGAAAAAACAGTAAAATGTAAAAATAAATAACATCGTTTATATATTCAGAATTTATATTTCCAATGAACATTAAATTAAATTAAAGGTATGTATTAATACAAAATTAACTAAGTATGAAATTGTGTTACTATATTAGAAACATAATAATTACAATATAATAATTTTATACCACGAGATTTTTTGTTTTTTATTTACAAAAGATAAACTAGTGCTGATCCAGCCAAAACCGTTCAGCGAGCGGTATCAAATATCAATGTCTGTTAAACTTTTTTTTTATTACTGATAAGGTCGTGCTTGACCGCTATCTCCGTATATGAAAACTTCAAGATTTAGCTTATTATAAATAATACTAATAAATTATTTAATTATTAACCGATTATTGTATTTTTATTATGCCTACAGTGTGTACATCCAGTGTTGCCAACTGCACCGTAATTACGGTAAAAACACCGTAATTAGAAAAGATTTACCACCTACCGTAGAATTATAATTACGGTAGCAAAATACACCGTAATACCCAATGAAGAGCGTATTTATTTTTAAATGTTGTAGATAAATATGATTATCTATTTACGAAAGTAATTTTAGCGAGTTTTAATGATATATTTTTTTTAAGTTTAGGTATTTTCCTTTTCTCCTACCGACAACATTGTTTTAAGCTTCGAAAATTCCTCAATAGCGCAGTAACGGAATTACCTACATGAACGAATTCGGTGGTACTGAATGTATTTGAATTTCAATGTATACTTATGTATTTGAATTTCAATGTATACTTATGTATTTGAATTTCAATGTATACTTAGAACTTTTTAATTTACCTAGTTTATTTGTATCTTAATCGACTGACATTTCGTTCACATTAGGGACCTAAGTTAGTAGTAAGTAAGTAGGTTCATGTGTTGTGTTGTGTAAGATCTGAAAATTTTACAAGATGGAGAGTGACTCTGACCCTTTACGTGATACTAAATAAACAAAGTAATTCTACCGGATTTCAAATATACATAAATTACAACGTAATTTCGGAAAATCTACCGTATTTTTAGAAGAATTCTACCACCGGCGAGATTTCAAACTTGGCAACACTGTGTACATCGCTTATAGACCTAACACATGCACAAACTTGTACTTGTGTTGCGTCTCAGGTGGCTTATTTGTTGTATTTCCTTCTCGGTTTTTTCCTTAAATTTTATATCTCTATCTTTGTCACGCAGCGTCGCAAATGTAAACGTCATTGACCTCTTTCATCCCCACTCTTGTCAGTCAATATTTCGCTCTTGTATGTACCTACACGGACGAATAGTAGTGTGCGTTGAAACAGGCATTGCGTCTGTGCAATGTATTGATGTAAACATTCGCTTGTCATTTTATTTCAGTGCGTTTGGAGGACCGTATGGAAATCTCTTCTAGGCGCATCTGAAAAACATGTGAACAGCTGATTTCGTTCGTTTTAAAATTATAGTGAAACCCTGATGTGTGTATTTTTGTGAAGACATTTTTTATTAAATTAAGGGTCAAGAAAAGTGCGACACGAGACTGAACTTATAGAAGTGTGGGAAAAAGGTCAGTTTTTAATATTTTTACTCGAAATGTAGATTATAAATTAGCAAATTAAATTACAGGCAGTAGGGGAATTACTTCTGAATAACAACTACTGTGACGTTTTAAGTGAAAACAAACCTGCGATCATGAATTCGAACCTTCCTTTTGTTCTCAGAGATTAATATCTTTACTCAACCAGAGTGGTATCTAGGTATTTACCCAAAAAAAAACTACACACTTTTGCGTCAGAGAAGAATAAACATAGGTAATTTGGATAGATTAGTTGGTAGGTAGCAAGTACCTAATAAAACCGGACTAGCCGATGACGCTGTGTGTGTAAACAACTTCCTTGTTCTAGGTATCCGTATGGAAGGTGATAAAATACGCAATCGAATTTATCGAGCGAAAAGGCTGTTTATCTTTAATAGGGTTGTTCCGCATGAACAACAACGAAAAAACCAAAATATCGATACGATCAATTTAGTCTCCCCCTACCAAAAAAAAAAAATGCATTCTCCCGCTCTTTTTATTATCGCAAGATATTACAACAATAGAAACCTAGACTACATGATTGTCTAACATGTTTTTAATTAGCATGATGTAATCTTTTTTCTGTGCACCGACCGACATAGCCAGCATGGGTGTTAGTGTTATCGATTTCGACCGTGACCCATATAATTCTATTCGCGCGCGTATCTTACTTCCTCATTACAAAAACGTGGCCAAAATGTTTTACTAATCATTGGTTTAGTGCTTCTGTTATTGAGCAATTAAAATTAAAATTATGATAATAGAAGGGATTCCGTAACAAGTGTCTTCATTACTATTGCTAAGTCATTTCTTTGTTGCTCCATATGGGAATAAATGTTAGCATATTGTACGCAAATAAAAATTTAAATTTACAACTAAATGAAACATTAGTTATTTTATGACGACGAGATGTGTGTGTAGTTGAGGTATCCAAATAAATATATTGTACTTTTAAAGAACTTTTTTCATATAATCAAAAATCATGGGATCGATAGATTTACAAACTTTATACTTTTTTAATATAACCACATGATTATACTTAAAATACAGTACATATTATTTAAAATTTAGACTCCGCCATAATCTTTTGATAAAAAGCATAAAATTCCCGCGCATTACAACATCACGTTCAGAAATAGTGGACCGTCCTTGTGATCGTCGTGCGAATTAGCTAAAACTCATGTCATGATGTTTTAGTAGAACCGTATTTTTTTTGTGTAGACTTGTTGTAATGTATCCATTTGCTTTAACTAGCTTGTTAATTTATATGGGATCTTACGGTCCTACCCGCGCCCAACTTCGACGTTAGATAAAAGTAGACTTAACAACACTATGAACATTTTTAAAAAAGAAGCAAAATATTCCACTTGTTGCCATACCAAAACCAAGTGTTGTATTATCAGTAAACAAGGTAATACAAATGAGTGCTGGTTCTAATCAGTAGTGTCTGTCACACGTGTTATGCTTCCCACGTATTTCAAAGTTTATCTCTAACGACCTTCAAGATCTGCGTAACAACATTAACATCACAATTCAGAATTCTAAGCCCGAACCGCAGTAAACATAGTAATATATTAAGTTATTTATAATGTTGTTATTTATAAATCAAAGTAATTTTGAAGGATATTTTTCATTTAGAACAGGCCCTAGCATAGACCCCTGAAGAACTCTACTAATTCCTACTTGGGTAACACACGCATTTAAAATGTAATAAGAAACTAATATTCAACAGAAGTATTTTGATTTGATCTGTGTAGCTATGTATCAGCTTATTATTTTATAATGGCCAATTAATTTTAATCCCTCATCATTTGTCATTGAGATGTTGATACTAAATTGTCTATCGATATTAGAATGGAGCTATCTAATTATGATGAATGGTTATTATTTGTTGTAAAAAGATTAAATACGAAGATTAAAGCGCAATTGAATTTTAAAAACAAAACATTAACTATGACTAAAGCTAAAAAACGTAGTGGTAGAGGAAAAAACGTGATTATTTTCCAGTCAACTTTATTCAAACAAATTATTCTATGATTTGAACATTACACACTGCGCAAAAAGAACTGCGCAGTATAATTTCGCGCTGTTTAGAGATTCACAATTATTTTTTTGTAAACCTTTGTCAATGTTAGCAAAGGACACGTGAACGATCTCGTTTTTACATCAAAATAATGGTCACGCACGTTTCGAACAGTGTTATTTTTTCGCAAAGCCATTATGTATTGTTTCGCACTTTTCGTTTCACAAATCATTCACACAGCTTTGTCTTTTTTTAGCGAATTTGCATAATTTCTGATCTGGTTAAACTTCTACTGTATTTTCTAAGACTCGACCAAATAATCAACTCTGCCTATATCAAGTCTATTGGTGGACATACTTGCTCTTAAATATCTTTAATGTAGCGCCACAAAAATCGGTATTCAAACTTCTGTTACATGCATCCAGCCTGTCCCAGGCATCCCAGTCATCTTTTTAAAGACATTACCATATAGTTGACCCTACCAACTCCACTCTAGGACTTGTATCCTTCTGTTTACTAATATTTCCAATTTTAGTCACTGGCAAGCTAATTTTTATATTGAAAGTTCAACTCGTGTATAGTTTTTCTGATTTTGTGCAGTGTATTCTATGTTAAGAGGAAATCCTCATTCTAATACATTCCCCATTCATAACCTAAGTTATAAGTAATTTCTTAATATTCATTCAGTCTTTCCAAGCCAATATATATACTCGATCCAGACATTTTAAGCAACAGTTGGACATTAAACAAAGTGGTTTTGCCAAAGTGTGGGTAGTCGAGACGTTAAGTTCGCCGCCCTTACCGTCGCGACGCCTGGCCCGAAGGGGTGGCCACCCGGTGGATGAAATCTCATTTATGCCACAAAGGAAAACCACAGTATCTACGCTTCTTTTGTTTGCGTCTGAGCAGTCCTATGCGCAAACAAATGCACATGACATGTGATGTTGTTTACCTTGAGCAGAGATGGAAAAATGGGTATAATTTTTCGCTATTTGTGCTTTGAAATATAGCAACTTGAATAAACTTGAGCTAACAATATTTTAAGTGAAGCCATCATGAATCACAATGGCAAAATTGGCAAATATTACTTTTCTTTAATTAAACAATTTCTGCTGGTACTATGGTTGCCTTTTACTTATTCTATTAGTAGTGGTAGATTCGAGTAGGTATATATATCGCTATTCAATTTTCAGTAAGTACAAGAATTTTCTCAAGCAAATACCGCGTTCATGATATTGCTTATATTGCAGAATTGCATACATAACTTTGTAAAAATTTTAAAATAGTAGGTACTACTATCAAAATTGACTTGCTCTTAGCTGCCATAGAACGATGTCGAGTAGACTAACACGCAAAGCCTATCAAGACTTAAATTATGAAACATTGATTCATTCTGCTAGTGGAAGGCACGAAATGCCACTTGATGTCTAGTACGATAAAACATATACATAGGTGCAACTTGTTCTAGTATTAGGTATACATAATTATTTGCAGTCGTAGTGTTGAGCAACTTACGCTATTAATTTTATTAGCCTCATTGTTTCAAGCAGCTAGCAGGATGTGTATAGCGCTTTGTCTTGCACAATCTCAATACACATCAAAACCTTTCATAGATATTATAGGATATGTAAATATAAAGAAAAATACGCAATTAGAACTTTATCCACAAGACGTAGGTAATAAAAAGAACAAAAGCATTGAGGTTGTGTAAAATTACGATTACTAGTGTTCCGGCCTTGGTAGACTCTCGCTTTCGGAACAACCTTACTGTAACAGGTAACAGCGTTATAAACTAAAAATAAATGATTAGCGTGAATTATAGATTACTATTGGAATATAGTTATAAAAACGCTGAGTTTGATCCGTATGTCGTAAATTACAATTTCCTATCAGAAAATCACTTTATCAATGCTAAAGTAGATAGTGCTGTTGATGAATCATCTAATATTAACAATCCTGCAATAATAAAAAAATCTTTTTTATAGGTACATTACATTACCCAACAACTCTTGAGACCGAAGTGTACAAAAGGCTATATATATGTACAGGTAGAGGTTATTATTATTTCGCATTATATAAACAACAACTAGAGCGGAATTGGATAACCTTATTATGACGGCTAGTGCAGTGGTGCAAGTTGCCCAAAACTTCGTTAGAAGTTGTACTAATTGACTAAAGGGAAATGTTATTCTACGGACACCATACGAAACGTGTTTATAATGTATGCCATGACACGATCAATTCCGGAATTCGAAAGGGATATTGAATTTGAAACAAGTTAAGGTAGCTAACGAGGTTGATAACATTTTTATTGCTGTTCTCGGAATTTTTACTATTGACTTTGGTCGTTTGCAGCAGAAACCTACTTTTATAATAATATTGTATCTATAAATATTATTTAGGATCTAATCGTTATATTTAAGACAATATAATACAATTCGAATCAATTCTAAAACGAATCCACCGATTGACACAATCAGAATTTACGTCAGATACAGGAACCAAAATACTAAAATCGAATTATACATTTAGCTTGAAGTTATTTATGAGAATTACAGTTTCACGCTATAAATTTTCTACTAGTCAAGGCTTCCGTCATGGTGGCACGCTGTTTTGTTTAATGTAGACTATCACTCAATGAAAAAGGTAAAGCTACTGGTAATGTTCGTTTAATTTTGTATCACATTACATATCCGCGATGCTCATGAGTCTTTGCACAATCAATGGACACCAGTTAGCCAACATAGTCGCCGCTCGCAACAGCATAATACGCGCATTGGAAATGTTGAAAGGGATTTATGTCACACGTAATGCATGGTTATAGTTCATGGTAGCCTGATGTCATGTATTATTGATATACACGACTCTATATTTGTAATGTCGTTTCTTAGAAAGTCTAGAGAAAAAAGCAATAAAATAAATCACAACTTAAAAGATTCATGTATCCCAAAGTCAGCTTAGATGCAATTTGTGAAGGAGAGAAGACATGCTCGTATCTTCTTTCTTACTAGAATTGCAAGCATAGCAACGTAAGAAATCCCTTGTGGAAAATATAGTCGGGACGTGGTAGAAGCATTTCGCGCTATTGTCTGGTAAGCCAGCTGAATTCTATTAGCCTTGACTTTATCGTTCATATTACGTTCTACCAACAGTTTCATAGCCGACAAGCAGCTAAAGAATAATATAATCAAGCTGCACTTGAATGTAAACTTAATCATTACAACACAATGTCCAATCGTGTGCCCCTTTGGTTTGGTAAGGTCATTTTTTATTGTCATACGTGTTTTAGGGTTTTACCTGTGAAGGTGTTAAATATAGCCTTGACTTTAGCTGTAAAAAAAACCAAAAAGGTAATTCGATCGTAACTTGCTAACGAAAGATTAACAGTGTCATCAATTTTATTCAGTCAGTCACTGTCCTTAAAATTGTCAACATAGAATCAAAGGCCAGCAAATTGTCGTTTCAAATCAGCTGTATTGTGATTGTAAGACAAGCCTCTAATTAAGTTTAAATGCACATTTGAACTCGACCTTGGCTGCAGTCACGAGTCACGAAGTCTCGGAACAGCCCGTGGCCCGATTGCTAAGTTTTGAGCAACATCCCTTCTAATATTGTTCCTAACACTATAGTTAGAAGCAACAGCAGCGCGGTGTGAAGAATTTCAATTACATTCAAGTTGTTAAAGAAAAGATTGAAGATCGATCAATATAATCAGAGGCGGCGTAAGGCGTGGGCGACGTGGGCGACCGCCCACGGCCTCGCGGTCCAAGGGGCCTCGCGCCACGAAGGCCTGCGAACGCAAATCATCATCATCATCCTACCCTTATCCCATATTACTTAGGGTCGGCGTAACATGTTTATTTCTTCCACTCTGTCCTGTCACACGTCACACTATCATTAACTCCTTTTTCTTTCATAACACTCTTCACACAATCCATCCGCCTCTTCTACGGCCTCCCTCTTCCTCTCCATCCATCTACGTGTAAACTCAGAACTCTTTTCATAACATGCATTTCATCTCTCCTTTTCACATGACCATACAGAGACACAGACAAACGATTTCCTTTCAACTTTTCAGTACCTGGCGCCACTTTCAGAGTTCCTCTAAAATAAATACTCATTTCTCATTTTATCCATTATCATCACACTACACATCCATCTCAACATTCTCTTATCCGCTACATGCAGTCTTTTTTCATCCATCTTCTTCACTTCACAGCCTAACATTATGAACCATACAGTATGACAGGTCTTATCAGGGACTTGTAAATTTTACCCTTCAACTTGAGAGGCATCCGTGGGTCAAAAGTTGTTCCCGTGAGCTGTCGCCATTTCATCCATCCTGCGTTGATCCGAAGCTTTACGTCTCGGTCTTCCTTACCATCCCCTTGGATGACTCGAGATACCGAAAGTCGGAACAGATTGGTATAGGCGTACCGCGTAAGCTAAGGCTACAAGACCGGAGAGACCGCTGAAGTCACAGAACAAGTACTCTGTTTTGGTTCTGCTTAATTTCAGGCCAGCACTCTCCAGTCTATACCACCACACCTCCAATCTATTCTGGACTTCTAGGCTTAATGTCATCGGCGAACAACATACACCAGGGAAACTCTTCCTGAATGTCCGATGTAAGAGCGTCTATTATCATCAGGAAGAGGTAAGGGTTGAGAGCCGACCCTTGATGTAAGTCGGCAGCCACATTGAAGCTGCTGCTGAAGTCTACAGCAGGCACCACTACCTGCTGTAGACCGGACTTGGGTATTGCATTGACTGTACATCGCTCGGATCAACTGAACATACTTCTCAGGTACACCTTTAAGGGCCCACCACAAAACCTCACGAGGTACCCGGTCGTATGCCTTTTCGAGGTCAACGAATACCATGTGCAAGTTTTTATGTGCTCTGTATTTCTCACAAAGCTGGCGTATAGCGAAAATGGTATCCGGTGCACCGCGACCTGGCATAAAACCGAATTTCTTCTGTGAAATATCACTCTCTTCTCTCAACCTCCTCTCAATAACTTTCTCCCAGGCTTTCATAGTATGTGACATTAGCTCTATTCCTCTATAATTATTGCACTCAAGCACCTTTGTTTTAAAAAATGGGCACCAAAGAGCTGTTGCAAATCTCATCATCTCTCACTTATTGAAGAACAAAGATAATCACATGCATCCACTTTCAATAACTTCCACAGTTCAACTGGTATTCCATTTGGACCACCATTCTTCACACCACCCTTTCCTTCCTTCTTTTTCTTTCCTTCGCTTTACCATTCTTCAAACCATTTACTGCTATTCTGACTTCATCCATACTAACCATTCTTACTAACCCTACATTACCGCGAACGCAAATATAGAGATATTTTGTCATTTAGTAATAAATAATATAAAAATCGGCTAGGAAATATCTGGCGATACCTCCGGTTGCCCGACCACTTCTGTCGCGTGATTGAGGCCTCTCTGTCGGTCAGGTCCCTATATCATCAACCCTGATCACCAGGGAGAGGGGAAACGGCGAGAGATGACATATTGTGTTTCGCAGGGATCGGTACTACGACCACCTTGTGGAACATTGGGTACGACTAGGTGCTGCGCGGCTATTTTCCTGACGTCGTCGGTCCTAGCTCAGGGAGAATAGTACCAGGCGGTGGTCGAACAAGCGACACGCGGCGTTGCGATAGTCGTTGGCAGGATTCAGCAGTGGGATTCGAGGTGGCGCTTTACAAGTCCGAGGCCATGTGATTCCACGGCCCTCGGAACGAGCCGCCAACGGGTTCCCAGCTAATGGAGGAGTTCGCATCGGCATCGGGACTACAATTAAATACCTGGGATTCGTCCTCGACAGCCGGTGGAATTTTGACGAGCTTTTCCGACGTCTGGCTCCCAAACTGAACCGGACTGAGATTACTCTCAAGCGGTTTCAGCCGAACTTTGGGGGTCCAGACATAGGAGATGTCGTAGGTTCTACGCAGGAATCGTTCGATCCTTGACCTTGTATGGAGCGCCAGTGTAGGCGCCGTCGCTGCAAAAGCAACCGAGGGCCCAGCGGGTCCAGAGATTCCAGAGGGTCATGGCAATACGGATGGTGCAGGGATACCGCACGAGTTTCTCGTGAAGCGGCAAGTCTCCGTAGGATCTGGAGGCAACAGTCCTTGCACACATTCACGATTTGTGCGTGGAGATACAAAGACATACGTGAGATGTCATTGTGTTATGACGATAGCGACTGTCGCAACTCAGTTCTGGGCACGCCATAATAATGGTGGTAAGTCGCCTCTTTGAGGCCTGGCTGAGAAGACCTCACGGCGTCCTCACATTCCGCATGACGCAGGTTCTTACCGGACATGGTAAGTTCGAGATGTATCTGCACTGGATTCGTGAGGAAGTGTCGCCCGAGTTTCGCCACTGTGTGGGGCACCCGGAGGACACGGTGGAGCACACGGTAGAGGTATGCCCCGCTTGGGCTGGGCACACTTGGCATTACGCCCCAGACGCCGATTCCGATCCCGATTTCTGGCCACTGCTCACCATTCGCGTTGGTGCGTAAAAAATCTAGAATCAAAAATTTGTTTCTACGAAAAATCGGTCCTTTTGCATCGTCCTTCAGGGGGCCTCGCAAAATATATCTTGCCCACATAAAAGTTTGGTCTTACCCCGCCACTGAATATAATTGAATGAGATAGTGAAATATATCATCTGTAACTTAGTTACGAGATATTTCCAGGATGAAATATATACTATAGTTCGTTTTTTAATTGTAGACTACGATTTGACAACTCAGAATGACACACTCTAGAAATATGTTCCCAACTTTCTGGAATTTGACATTTAAGTTGTCAAATCGTAGTCTAGGATTAAAAAACGTACTATACAAATAGATTTATGAAGATTTTAGCAAAACAAACCCGTATTCTAGTTGAGACCAACCGCTTTAGTTTAAAATTGTTATGTTAGCAATACTCCCTTATACTCGTCTCATCTCTTTTTTTTTTAATCATATAAGGTTTTTTCTTCCACCCTAGCTGAAGTGTGAGGAAGGTTAGCGAGGGGACTTTTACTAAAACCCACTGCTCTGTATCTTTAGTAACATTTTGCGTCCCAAGGTCACGGTAACTCTTTCGAATAACTCCACAACTTCCGAACAATCCTGCAGATTGGAGTGGTATCTTTAAAGTTTTGCAATAGGTAACTACTGAAGCGGTAGCGGAACCTTAACGCAATAATTCTTATATTTCCTCACTGAATTCCGTATTTTTACAGTTTCGCCACAAAATTACTAAAACGCATTAAAATATATCAATATCGCCCACAGTAAACCTTCCTTTTTACGCATGAATGGTTAAGAAGTATCAAAGCGTATCGTAAAGTTCACGTTATTTAATCGCGTTGTAAAACACACATCACGATTTGGGCCAAATATACTTTTTACGATTTGATATCACGAACTTATACTTGATGCTCGACAGTACTGTTGTTCAAGAAACTTTTCTATAGTGACGTTAGAAGATTGAACATTTCGATCCAATTTATTATTTGGATTGTAAGAGTGAGATATCATTTTTTTCATTTACATTACAAATCCTTGCTATAGATATTACAATACTCATTAGGTAGATAATACACCTAATAACATTTCTCATTCAGTTGGCCATGGAAAATCTGGGTTACTAAAACATATGTTCGAATGCTCATTTAATTGAGAGACTCCCATCAGCCTGCTTCCTTAAAATAATATTTAGGTTCTGAACAACTCATGAAAATCCTTGAGCAAATATTCCGGTCTATTGGTTTATTGCTTTGCGCACTGTATATTTATTTAGCCGGTTGCGCATGAGTTCAAGCGAGAAGGAAACGCTGCTCATTAATATTGACCAATTAATTAATTTCCAACTGAGGCTTCGATGGCGCTTCGATTGTGTAAGTTATAGCGACAATTGAATATTGATTCTTCATTTGTTGTCAATCAACAACATAATACTGTAACATCAGATGGTAATTGCTTTTTTATAAACCGCCTTTCCGATATCGTATTACTTATTGGTTGACCCATTGGCATTGAACTGGCAATTATGGTCGAGGTTGTCAATTACTGTACAATTTACCTAATCGAAATAAAAGTGTAGCTAATGGAGCGCAACATCAGATGTAAACGAAGTGAAATTGAGTCAAAACTGATAACGTATTTCATTGTTACAGGTCTATAAACAAGAATCATAGGTGATCAGCAATATGCCGTCGCTCCTAGAAGCTCTAGAGCGGAAATATGGCGCGAAGGGCGAGGTGAACCCTCCGATAGATGACATGCCGGTTGCTATATTTGTGCCGAAGCGATCCCCTCGGCTCAGCGTGCCCACGTTACTGGTGCTCAACGACTGCGACATCGATTGCGCAGGAGACGCCTGTGCCCTCGCCGATAAGTGCGCCGATGTTGTCGAACTCGATATAGCCAATAACAAACTCTCCAAATGGGAAGAAGTAAGCTATAATAGGATTTCATGACTTCCTAACTACTGCTAAGTTTCCAATGACTCCTTAGTGAACTCTTACAGCAAAGAAGCCAGTGCAATAAGCACACCGTTCCCACAGTTACGACAAACTATACCAATTATTGGTTATAGAAGGCTGTTATTTCCGCGGTGTTACGTTACTCCTTAATAATGTACGACTGACATAGAGTTTTGCTTCTAGGTTTTTGCAATACTGGAACAGACGCCCCGAGTAAGGTTTCTAAACTTGAGCTTCAACCGCCTCTCGGCTCAGATCCAGGCAGCATTATCTCTTCAGCCACGATGCGACAATTTAAGCCATCTCATTCTAAATTCCACGTATGTCCGATGGCCAAGCGTCCACGCGTTACTCAAAGCTCTACCAGCTCTGGAGGAGTTGCATTTGAGCCTTAACGAGTACTCCTATGTGGACTTAACAGGAAAAGAGGTTGATGAGAAAGCTCAGTGCGAATCGTGTTCGCGGCTAAACGTCGATGTCACTGAACCTGTGCACGATCAGCTGAAGAAACTGCATTTCTCCGGGAACCATGTCAGCAGTTGGAAGGAGATCTCCAAACTAGGCTACGCCTTCCCAAATTTGGAAACCCTGCTGGTTAACGACTGTCCCATAACCACTCTAGAGCCGGATCCGTGTGAGAAATGTATTGACGACAACGGTAATAAGAAAAGCCACGATGCCTTCCCGTAAGTGAATACAATCATTTGTTATCATTATGACACAATTAGGTCAATGTGTGCTGCCATTGACCTATTGATCTTCAGAATTTGAATCGTGTTTGTTTTGTGCGGCGCCATATGAGCGATGTCGTTGATATTCCAGACATCTCCGCTTCCTAAACCTGAACAATACGGGCTTAGCGACGTGGGACGAGGTGGATCGACTGGCACAGTTTCCTGCTCTCAGGAGTTTGCGAGTACAGGTGAGTTCAACACAACACCTGTTAAACCTATTGTGTATTCACGGCACATAGGCAGTAATGTTTGCAAATACTGACCTCGCGAATGCAGGATTATGCACATGGCCGGAACTGTATTGTAACCATTCGGTATTCTAAGCATACTTAGCAGCTAGAATTTGTAAATAGGCGTGACTTGGTGTTGACATGCAATATTGATTGATCTGTAATTTATAACTCTATTCTTATCTACTATTTTGCGCTACACAAACTTTGGCCCTGATTTTTTTTTATTATTATTGAGTAATGTATAGAAATATTAAAGTGAGTGACGGAAATTGCCAAATGCCAACCGAATGTCCTCTTTATCAAACATGGCGTTAGATAAAACAACAAGCATTTAACCCAAGCCCATGTTAATGCAGACGGACCTGGCAGAGCTCTCTTAATCAAATGATTCAGATTGACTAGTAAAGAAACCGCAACTGCTTTATTTTAATTGAAATCTGTAAGCTGCAACTGCACTTGGCAGTGCGTATTCTGTCAGAACGCCAACACATTTAGCGCCGCCAACTTGTAATTCGAACGTGTTCGCGATAAGCGATCTAAATTTGACGTTGTGCGGTAACGAATGAAGTGTTCGGGAGTGTTGTAGTTTTAAATTATCCGTGTAGCGTCCCTCGGGAGCACGGGGGCAGCTGAAATGCGGGTGAAGGTCTTCCAGATATAGTGGCGGCCTACTTGACGCCCGGTTGTGCAACATTAGCTAATATCACCGATCACTACCAGGCACGCATAATTTCGACACGTCTCCGCTCGCGGGTATGAACGGGAGCTCACAGATTTTATAGGAGCGTTAGCCTTGCATTTGTTCGATGTTTACGACGTTTTATGTTCCATTCAAACAGATTTTATATCGTAGAACTGATCAATATTACGATTGTCTTCGTCTTGTTCTCTCAATAAAGGATAACTTTACAGAAAATGGGCTTGCTCGTGGAAAATTTCCGCGTTTACATCAGCCTCAACCGTCATAAAGGTCGAGCTACTTTCGATTTCCATTTCGCGTCAACTGTAATCATATGAAATTGCAATGAGGACATAAGAATGTATTCTGTCAAGTTCAAGGTTATGCAAGTAGGCAATATAGATTGAGAACGAACCGACCGAATGATTATATCTTTGTGTGTACATCCATGTCCTTTGTTACTCAAATCGTTTATCATAGTTAAAGCTGCTTTGGTAATGAATTGTGTGTCCTATAGTCACAGTTATAGGGTCATTTTTACCATGGAAACTAGTAGAACAGCCACGTTTTGTGACCGTCACGCTACAAAGAATGTGAAAGTGTGTCTGTTTGTTTTAATGTGCTCTTTATGCGTTTGTGAGCGATTGTGATGTCATCATAATAATGGTCAGAGTAATTTTTGATATGCAACATAATGAGTGCGTGTTTAAGAAATGTGCAAACCTTGACTTATTTCATTCATATAATAATTTAAATCACTCGTAACATTTTACTTATTCAGTAGTTGCAATTTACGATCTTAATGATAGGTTGGTACTTCATTTTATTTCTAATATCTGTTATTATTTAGTTGTTACGCTCAACTTCACACCTGCACTCTACCACAGTGTAATCTGTTTTAACCCAAAGGTTGCCTGTTCTTTTTTTGGTCAAATGGTCTAATGACTTCTCTTTCTCTCTAGGACCACGAGTATTATTTTAGTCAGAATCTACCACTAGTATAGGTACATAAAATTTAAATAAATCCGTGGTATCCAGAGGTCAGAAGTAACATACCAGAATTTAGTTTCTAATCTCGAGAATTGAGCGGTCTACTATTTGGACACTTGAACGAAACTGTTTAGTTTTGTAATATAGGCCCAACTTGGTGCTAATATATTCACAAACGATCTCTTGAGGATGCGCTACATCAACAATTTCGTAGGCGATGAACCAACAAACTAACATTTCTACTGTTACAATGTTGTAACACAAAATATGACTGCGTGGGTTGAAGCGGGATCTATAAAAACAGAAAACGAAAAAAAAGATCTTTTAATACGGATTTCATTGACAATTTATTTGCTTTCGCTCATATAAATATCTGAAAAAAAAATACTAAATACAGATACAAAAATAGTCAACAACAAAAAAGACCACAGACAATAAGTTCATGAATAAAATAAAATGGAAGCAAAAAAGGATCGTACTTATCGCAAAAAAAAATACAAACTGCAAAGGTAAAGGGTTCCCGGTGATTCATTCAAAAAACGAATCGAAGCAGTCGGGTCGTTCACTTCAACAGCTGAGCTGGCGTCCTTGTGTCATTTGGTATTTATATTGGTACTTGTGTCTGCAAGTCGGTTAATATTCAAAATGTCCAATTTAATTACATGATTGACTGTAACATTTCGTAACAAAGTTCATTATCATTATTTTAATTATATTTTCTATCTGATTGGTTTTATATCGAGTCATTAAGTCTAAGGGTAAATTGCGTCTCAAGTTTTTCAGTTGACCTTCGTTTTGTAAGTTCGCAAAACGGACAACAATGTTATCAAATTAGAATTTTAACCTCCCAAGTCCCAGCGAGCTTGTTTGATAGTCGCTCTTATAAGTTAAAATGTAGAGACGGTAAACATGTTTGTTTTGTGCTATAAATCTATGTTTTTTAAGCCTCTGAAAGCCAACCAAACAGCCTCTGTAAATTCTATTCGTTTATAACGTTATCGGTTATCCTTCTCAAATTACACCAGGTAGAATAGTAAAACCTTCTGGTTTTTTGTCCATTATACGGTATTCGTTCGTGTTTCAGCCCCACATTTTCAGTTTATTCAGCTGCGATAAGCTCAGGCCACGCCAATTCAGTACTGATACCAGTAATACAAAGTGTTCTTTATAATAGCTTACAACCTACCTGTTGCGAAAGATATCGCGCTATCGTATTTTATTGTCTGCTTTATTTTATAATAACAGCTCTCATTTCAAAGAAATCGCTTTTTGATAAAAATGTCTACAGCTTATCTATCACCAGATAAAACTCGACCCAAATGAATTGAAAACCTTAAAAACATGACATCATTCGTTAGAAATGAAGTTTTCAGGAAACGAGTAAACTACCGAGTCATTACTTTAAAGATTATCTAATTAGATTAGGACATCAAACATTTTGCAACCTCCATAAAATTTCGCAATTTTGCAACGTTTTGAAATAGGTAGTACAGTAAGCCTTGGACTGGGCATATCAACTTGGACAGCAGATCATCTTGAATATTGTATCTCAATAATGCACTCTCACAATGCATGTGCACTTCGTAAACTGAAAGTGAGGCAATTTGATGTTGTGCAAATGTCTATCAGTGTACCTGTCAAACGAAGAGGTCTCAGTTCAATTTAAATTGAAGCTAGTGGCCTTGTCTGCATATTGCTGAATCTGTAGACGGTTTTGAAAACTTTGTATCTTTTGCCTTAAAGTTGAACTAACGATGTATCGCTGCACATAAAACTTTATCAACTCAGCCAATTTTGCTCAGCTCTATTGTTGCGTTCTTCGTGTATTTTCCTGATATATTTGATGTTACTTTTATTGAAATATGAGCTTCAACAAATTGGAAAATTACTTGCCACGTGTGAGGACAATAAGCTACAGCCAGTGATTCATATTGGAGCGTTAAGCGGTCAAATCACTCGTTTCATTTTTTTGCCCACGCCTTCTGCGCGTCACCTCGAACTTGTATGCACTTTGTAGATTGAATTATTGATTTATTTCCTTTGAACTTTGTAAATTATTTCTATCGTTATTATCAAAGCAAAAAACAGTGTCGGTGCTTGATCTATTTTACTCTTAATGATTCCTTTCTTTCTATATCATCAACTTTTTTATTTTAATTAGTTGGTTTAATTTTAAAATCTGATGAATCTCTTTGACTTCGTCTAACGAATGCATGAAAAAGTTTAAAACTTATAGAGAACAGGCTAATTCCTGACCATCATCTAATAATAAAGATGTGATATTTCGATAATATCTAAGTTAACTGTAGTAAGCGCCAGTTGCATACAAAATTTATAGATTTGGTCGTGAAGTGGCGACGGGGTCGACACGGGGTGACCCAGAAACACGTGCAATGCTCTATATCGTGCTGTGTGATTTTAAACCAGACCTTATACCGTAGCATGCTAGTAAGAATACATACCTACCAAATGTGTTCAGAACTTTCTCATATTATTTTTACACACCATTGCGTTTAACAAGCTGTAACTGCCAGAGACAGCAATTTTGTCAGGAAGGGTAGATATTTTCTTTTAAATTTCATTCCATTTTATACACTGCGAGTTTAAATATGGATAAATTCTAATTTATATGAACATTGTACTTACGTAGAAGTACCTATCTCGCTCGTCTGTCTGGCTGGCATGATTAATTCTGGCTTTTGTTAGCGGCTTGGAATCCTCCTACACAAAATACGGTTTGCATTTGAATTCTTCATTCAGGCAACGGTTGGTCGGTTCAAATGCGTACCAGGTCCGGTGTCAATAAGGCTTAGAGTTTCTCATCGTATCTATCATACGTCTCTTTAAGCTCTCCCAAGATTTTCGTCACAATTTAATTACGTCTCATTTTATTGCTATTAGAGTTTATGGTCGTTATTTATACTAATATCGTGGTGAAAGACGTCGCCATAGTGTCGTGACCTATGAATTCATTACTCCTCGCTACCTACTCGATGTTTTAGGTCAACTGTCCCCTCGATCCGTACTTAACATTAATAGTCTAACTCCTTTGTGTATCATACGTTCTATAGACAAATAGACGTCAGTACCTACTTATATGTGCATATTATTGTTCCCAACGGACCAGGAGTTACTTCAAGGAGAAAGAAAAGGTCTTAGCGAGACCTTGAGCTCGAGGTTTACAAAAGGGCATATTAGGATAGATAGTTTTCAGGGACAACAAATCCAATCATAAAGAAAATAAAAGTTGTATGAACGAAATTATTTTCAAAAGAAATGGGACGCAAACGAGGAGATTATGCATTAGGATTGAAAAACAACATTTTCTACAACTTGTAAACTAGTTCACATAATTGCTCGTTATCGATAAAAAAGATAATTATACACAGGTGTTTATAAAATTGTAAAGGGCACTTAGGTAGTTTCCTTCGCACGCAATGCAGTAGATTCCCTTTAGTAACAAGCCAGCTAATTCGATTTTTTTGCCGCAGCACTGTAACTCAGGTATTTGAATATAGTACCGCGGGTATTATTAGTGCCTCTTCTCTTATTACACGTATATTTTATAACATACAAGATATGATGCAATGATCTAGGTACTGTTTGTTTCATGTTAATCACGAATTCACGAATATCTCTAGTCCGAGAATTTGCTTTGCTTTTTTTAGGCAGGATATTGCTAAAGTATCATGTTGAAACTATACTATACTAACTAATATATTAGAATACTAGCTTCTGCCCGCGACTTCGTCCGCGGAAAATTTGTGAGACAAAAGTTGTGATAGCTCGGTTAATATCCATGTTATATAAATAATTTATAGCCTATGTCACTCAGGAGTAAAGCAGCTTTCTATTATAGCTTAAATTTTTCCAATCGAACCATTAGTGCCAGAGATTACCTCCTACAAACAAAAAATAATAAAACAAACTTTACCTCTTTATTATATTAGTGTAGAAGTGTAGATTTTAGCTTTCAAGCAAAAATTTAAAGGAAATTCGTTTGTGCTTATAACCTTGAATATACTGTCTAGTGCTATACTGTCTCTAACGGGGTATTAAGCATTTTGCATTGATCATGAGGCGAATGACGTCTAAAACGAGGTTTATACCCTTGGTTAAAATTTAATAAAGTACTCATAGGTTTAAGAAATAGCACATCGGTATGTCGTTGTCAGCTGGGTAGGGGGAGTGCGGCAGTTACAGAAAGACAAGTCGAGACTTTCCGAAATGCCTTTCCCTTTTATAGTGCTACCTTCATATTACAATTCCTGGTTCGTATGTCTTTTTGTTCCATTTCTAAAGTATCTGCCATTGTTGGCAAAAGGGTGGGATTTTTTATTTCAATCCTAGCAAGCCTTTTGCTTTTATTTGATAGAGCCTGGCGAAATATTTTTGCTATATCGAGGAGAAAACCTTTTTCCTCGAGCTTATGTTCCTACCTCTTAATAATGTGAAGAAGGAAATAAAGCAGGTCATATTGTTTGTAAAAGACTGTTTGTACAAGTATGTTAGTACGATATAATAATAATAATAATATGTCCACAAATCACACAACGCCATCTAGTCCCAAGCTAAGCAGAGCTTGTGTTATGGGTACTAGACAACTGATAAACATACTTATATATTTCTAAATACATACATATTATAGATAAAATACACCCAGACACAGAACAAATGATCGTGCTCATCACACAAACATTTATTCTGGGTGGGAATCGAACCCACAACCTCCCGCATAGCAGTCAGGGTCACTAACTACTAGACTGACAGGCCAGTCAAATCTAGGTATATGAGTAACTAGTACCTGTAACGTGCCGCTTTTTGTCTTTATTCTTACAAATTATGACACATTCCGTGTTTTTCTAACGACACACCTCGGATTCTGTTCTAACAACGATAAGTAGGTATGTCAGTACGAAATATTTCCTACTTCTTTGTTCTTTTACGTAGTCCGTACACGCTATATCGCGATATCTCACAGTAAGGCTAGTTTATTATTTATTAAACCATGACTAAGACACTGTTTACCTCCAGTGCATCGTGACCCTTCATCGTTTGTACTGCTTTTAATTTATTATGGGAATTAAACATGTTCGTCGTTGATACTTATAAACTTTATTCCTCTATTGCGTATTGTTTTCATAAGTATCGAAATGAGGATAGATACGGAAATATTCATACATTATGCGTCGCTTCTTATGTAAGAGCAGTTTTTATCGCGGTTGTGCTTATTCTTAATGGGTCTTTGAAATTGTTTGGGTAATAATCACGCGCTGGTCTAATGATAACTGCTATTTTTTTGCTTTAGTTGAAATTCATGGAATGCAACTAGTGTTTGCCTAATTAAAATAAATAAAACATTATTACAGCGTTGTATAAACATTACGGCATGATTAGTAATTTGATGTAATTATCTGCATGCATTGTTGTTGATATGTGGCATCTGTTGGATCTACATTGGAATCGATACCGTAAACTCAATGATTCAGAACGGGGCTGTTACCGATCGGAACGGAACTAAAAATTATAACCGTTTATTTAATTTTGAAGCGGTCGTACTGGTCTGTGTGGCCACTCCCGCGTGGGCAGTCACACGTTAGTCAGCCAATTTGAGGGGAGGGAACAATTCTGCAACGGTCAAAACATTCACTAGCTGCTTTTCTTTTCACCTTTAAACTTAACCCGCTCTTATATACAAAGTTTCCTACAAGTTGTATCAAAGATGACAAAGATGAGCTCAAGTGGTAAAAAACCGGTAATTCTGAGTTTTAATATTTACATTACAACCTAGTCGCGGTTGTAAACAAAAGCTTACTTCATTCTTATAAATAAACCATTAGGCTACACAAAACCTTTATTTATATGTTCAATGAAGATAAATGTACGACCTAAGAAGATTTTTTTCCTATCAAAATGTAACCTCAGGTTAAAAAGGGTATAAACATGCGGCAATAGCAAAGTCTCTAGGGATCGTGTATGCAAAGGTAATTCCGCCTTCCGTTTTTAGGCAAAACAGGCCAGCGAGGTTGAACGCACGCTCAAAGATCTCTCACATAGGGGAGAACAAAGGATCGCTGAAACATTAGAAACTAAACTCAAAGCCTTAGTGTTTAGATCTAATTTTGTTTGTAGTCTGAATTTGAACTGAGTTTGTGAGCTGTTAGTCATTTTGGCCTTTATGATTAGCAGTCCAATGACTAATTTTGCAGTTTCTGGGGTTATTGTTTGGGCATGTTAGGCATAGGTGGTTGTTTGAGCACGACGACGTTCCTATGCAATCTCCAGTTTCTAGTGTTAGGTATAGTTACCATCGAGATCATTTCTGTTGTATTGTACACGTAGTTGAGCTGAATGATGAGACGTTTTTACCCTGTTACGATAATCATTAATTTTCGGATTTATCTAAGTTCGTGACCCTACAAGGTTACTTAGGAAATGGACAGACATCATAACATTCATAACGATTAACAAACAGGCATAGAAGCATTAATTTTTTATCTTAGACTAAATCGAAATAGCGCAGTAGATATGTGACTCTCATGGTGTTCAGTCAGTCGCAATTGACGAGTGATATAAACGAGGATGTTACGCAAAAATGTATATTTTTTCGATTTTGCTCCCACGACAGTGCTGGCTCTTATCTATGTCCTTGTCTATCAGTGGTTTGCGTGACTGTGATGACACTGATATAGATATGTGAGTTTGAGTCCACATATTCTGACTGCAATGTTAGCGCGTAACGTATCTTCTCTTTATGATATATCAATGGTTTTTATTGACTTTTCTTCCGGTAGCTGAGCTATTAATTAATCTAGGTATTTATAAAAATGAATGTGTTGCTAAGCGCAAATTTCAAGAACAGCTAAACTCATTTCGTTAATTCTTTTGTTGTTGTATTTGTTATTTATTTATGTACCTACACATAAACAATTTCAAAAAGAAAATAAGAAATACAGATAGAAGAGTACAAAGGTGCTGCTTATTTCTAACGAAATTTCTTCCAGCAGACCTGCGACAGGAGAGTTAGATGAGAAATGTAGACACAGTGTGTATAAATAATCATATAATACCTACTATTTATTAGGTTCTTAGAGTAGGGTAGACTAGTCAATTGACGGGGTCGAAGCCAGAAGCTAGTCTTGTAACAGAATCTTCACTCCTAAAGAGCCTCATAAACAAGACATTGTCAACACCATCGAGATGATAAATCGATCATAAATACCTACTAGTCTGGGTAGTCGCACTAGGAACTAACGTCTTCGCATCGATTCGTGCGCTGCGCCCTACAAGGAAACTTGATCCTCGCGTGAACCTTGAGATGAACAAAAAGCAATTCAATTAAAATCTACGACTTTTTGTTTCATTCAATGATCCTTTAGTAGCTTACGAATCGTGACTTGGGGATCTGTTGAACGGGTAAGCACCTATTTGGGTAGTAGGTACCTTTTTTAAAAGGTGCCTGAACTTTTGAGGAATAGACCAGGGAATATAGGATTTTTACTTTGCTAAAACTACCCCTTTCTTCCGGTGGTCATAAACGATCCATGCCCTTGGGTGGGGCGGAACAGTGTCGAACTTTTACTGACTAAAAACCCCACTTTTGGTCCTTCTTTGCCTTCGTTCCAGGGCTAATTATATTCGCTTGAATCCTGCGACGCGGTGTCAAACCAAACCTTTGAAGTTTTCACTTCGAGTGCAATCAAAAATGAACTTAGCGGTCGTCAGGCGGAAGTGTCTTCAATGGTACTTAGTACCTAGGGATCATTCGGCTCCCCGCAAAATAGTTGAGCTGATTGGGGCATGAGTCATATTCGAGAACGAACGCTGTCGGTTAGGACTAACCTGTCCTAACCGACGGCGTCATCTCTCAACTGCCATGGTTTAATTTTAATTATATGTATAGGCTTTAAATTATTTTTCTTACTTCAAAACGTTTCTGACGTACCTACACATTTTTCTGTATCGTTTTCACATATTATCATATTTAATTCAATATTAAAGATATAATGATAATTGCACGTTTGTTTTCCATAAGAGCCTTTGGAACATGCATTATCTATATTCACCTTTTTAAGTGTGATTGACCGAGTGACCGACATTGACATTCCTAAGTGCCTGTAAATGGTATTAATACTAGCACTTTGCCAGCGACTTCGTTCGTCCTTCGTTACTTGAGTCACCCCTTTAACATATTTAGAGGATAGTTTAGAAAGTTAAATTTCGAATTTGTGCAAACTTTAAGTTTATAAAATTCAATACATACGACCAAGGAATAAAATTATCTCATACTAGCTTTTATCAGCGGCTTCGCCCGCGTACATAAAATATAGCCTATGTCACTCAGGAGTAAAGCAGCTTTCTATTGTTGCTATAATTTTTCCAATCGGACCAGTAGTTCCAGAGATTACCTCCTACAAACAAAAAAATAAAAAAACAAACTTTACCTCTTTATTATATTAGTGTAAACAACAAATAATGAATTCCTTTTGTATTTAGGTACCTACATACTTTGGTTACTAATTATGCTAAATTTCGACTTTTCAAGTTGTTATGTTTATACTTACCTATACTTGTTTATTGCTGTTTATATCCAAATAATCAAATTGTGAATAAGTTTTTCAGTTTTTTTTTTCCTAGGGCCTAGATTACCTGGCTATGCATATAGGCAGTTTAAAACAGCAAAACTAGGTACCTACTTACGTACTTTAAATAGCCAGTTAAATAATCACAATAGCTACATTAATCATTCTTAATAAGTTAATAAATGCTACATAAACTCGTCTGTTTTTCTACGTACCTGCTACATTTTTATCGATTTTAAATTTCCTGCTGTTTCGCACTTTTGTATTGATAACTCAACTAGAAAATATACCTACACAAATAATGTAGATAAATATGCGACGAATGGATAAAAAAATTCAGTCATACCTATCGAACATCTAATTTGACACCATTACCACCGGCCTCGGTGGCGCAGTAGGCAGCGCGTAAGTCTCATAATCTTAAGGTCGTGAGTTCGATCCTCACCCGGGGCAGATCTTTTTGTTAGTTTTCCATTGTTTTATGTTCGTTTTAAATTTTATACTATCACGTATCTACTAAATCGTACATTTCTGTATGATTTTCCTTATATGTTTATCAGAGTACTTTAATAATTATTGATATAGGTTTTTACTGGCTATAGATCTTGATAAAAATCGCTAAAATAGACACGGATGTGTTTTTTATTATTTCGAACTAAGTACTTACTTTAAGATTGCGATCAATATTTTGGCCATGCAGACAACGTTTGATTAGAGGGGTCGGATAGTCACCATTTCTTTGCATGAATTTCTTTTTGGAAACCAATTTTGTCGCTATTATTGTGGACTCATAATGGCGGTCCCACATTAATGCCGTGAATTCAAGCCATGAATAAAATAAATAAGTCGTTAATTAAATAGGCGCTTGTTTACGGAGTTTCATGGCACTACTCTGAAGCGCCATAACATAACTGCGCGGAATACCCTACCAATACATTTCTGCCTAATCTATCCGGCTGTGGCAACGTGAGGTTGTATTTATTTATAGCAATAAGAATATATAAAACCCTTTCTTGGAAGAAACCAATAAAACCCACAAGTTACTGATTCGTCTGGAGTTTGGAGATCAAAAACAAGCTCGTTTCTAACGTTCATTCTCCGCAAGGTTATGGGAAGGTATACTTTTTTTGTAAACCAGTTTATCAGTTAGCATTATTTCCCAACTACGGCAAAGCCGAAGGAGGGTTATGATATGTATGGTATGTACGTTCATCTGTTCCCTCATAGGTACCTCCTTATCTACTGAATATAGGTGTTGTGCTCGCAAAAAAAAACATAAGTATTAAGGTAGTGCCTATAATTAAGTAGGTAGGTAGGTACCTACATATATTTCTAAAATAACAGTGGCCCTATTTGGGTGACTTTTTATGACGTCAGGTATATCTACCAGAGAGTGCTGTCAAAATCAGTTCAGCAGTATTAGAAATGAAATGGTTTATGGTATTAATTAGGTACTTAGCGCTCAATCATTCAGTTTTCATTATTCACATCAGTTCATTGTGCGTACTGCTAAGGAGTAGAATTTCCTATAGGTAGAGTTGGGAGTTGGAATTTTATTCGAGTAAATACTCAAAATAGACAAATACTCGGTAAATATCAGTTTTTTACTCAAAATGGACAAATACTCAGTAGGTAAATTTCCAACTCCCAACTCTGCCTGTCGGAATCTGTGTTTCCTGTTGGCTATAACCCAAGAATATTTAAGTCAAGAGTCACAAGAGTGAATAGGTTACTTGTAGGTAAGCGCGCTCTATCATCGACCACATCATTACTTTCCATCAGGTGAGATAGCGGTCAATCGCGAACCTATCGTCAATCTTTGTATAGTTGCTTGTATCTGACTCTTTTCGTCCGCATTTTCCAGGGCTGGCCACTATGGGACAGAGTCGAGTCAACGGAGCACGAACGACGGTTGCTGCTGGTGGCGCGACTGCCTCACGTGAGAACCCTGAACGGGGGCGGGACGGTGCCCATTGAGGAAAGGGATGCAGCTGAGAGAGCCTTCATACGGTACTACATGGAGAAACCAGAGTCTGACCGGCCGGATAGGTGAGAAGTGTTTTTAATTTATTGGACGAAGTTCTCAATTCGTCGGAATCTTTTATTACTTACATACTGATAAAATAAAAGATCTAATGTTACAGACACAATTAAAAAACAATAGATGTGCGGACACCGGTGTCCTTTTGGGACTTAACCTTTTAAATACTACAATTACTTAGAGACATAATAGAAAGACGTATGCGAACGCCGGCGTTCGCTTGGAGCAAAATTTTGTTTTTAATTTAAGTACCTGGGTGGCTGGGTCGAATTTTTAAATTGTTTTTTTTTTCAAAGGAAAATCTACCTGGGTACTTCTCAAGTGGTCGAGTTCATACGAGCTCTTTAAATTTTATAAGGCACACACAATCACACAATTTTAATGGTTTTATTCTATAGGGTACCGAACCTTCCTACCTTATTATAGAACGTTCACACTATTTTTTAAACGCATGGTTACCATTACCACAATTACAAAGAGTAAAAAAAAACTGCTGGCTATGATGATGACTCATAGGGATGGCGTCATGGCGTAGCTAAGAGGGCAGCAGCGTGTGACCGACAAAAAATCTGATCAGCTAAAACTATATAGGTATGTGGTGTACCTACCTATATGTTGTTAGTACCAAAAAGTATCAAAATAAATAGGTTGTCGACATGTGGATTGTGGACTCGACTGCCATTGTACCGATTGTTGTGACCGCCAATCATGGCCTTATAGCCAAAAGCTTCGACGACCATCTGTCGAACCTGTCGTTACGCGGTTGGATCAAGGGCCTGATACAGAAGACAGTACTCCTTGATAAGGTTCGCATAGTGTGGAGGTTCCTGTCTCTGGAGCCGTAACCACCGGTAGCTTGCACTCTGTTCCCGATACAGGCCGACTACTATTTTTTATATTTTTAAATGCTTTTTTGTAAAAATATGTAGGTAAATGAGCTCAATAAACGAAAAGTAATGATAATCAAAATTATAGATAACTACTAAAAGTATCCTTCTAAAATAAAAAATAAATACCTACCTACTAAAAAAAGGTCATGACGGAAAGTAGGCTGCTGCAGCCTGTAATTCCGACTAATTATCTACGCACCAGAGGTCCTTGCATGCGCACTTAATGCGATCCATTTGACGGCCTAACTTGAACCTATTAAAGGGAACTTTATATAACTCCATCTCTCTCTCGCTCGCACGCTCGACATTTTATTTTAACACGTCATAGTAAAGCACCAGATAATCAAACAATGCTTCTAGATTGCAACGTTCACTCCGAAGGTCCAATCAATAAGTAGTAATGTAGGTGAGGTCTCTGTGCCAACATGCCGACCTAAATGACTAAGTTCTCATGCAAATAAGACAACGTAGGAGGTGTGCATAATCCATAAAATCTCACTCAATTTGTAGTTACCTTGTTTCACTATAACGATAGTTTAATCGAGACACCTTTAATAGGTGAATATCGCATTTGTTATGTTTTTTAACCAGTTATGGAGTGCCAACAAATAAAGTTGACCTTTTTTGCAATACCTAAGTGAATAGATAGGTACTTAATCCAGGCTTGTTGCTTGTCGTAAGGAAGCAAATTGAGTACTTATGATAGGCCATTGTATTAATCTGCGCAATTCTGATCACCTTAGGGCTTTGACATTGATCTTACCAAAACGCTTGTGTTGTTAGGTTAGTATAAAAGCAGCAAGTTCTTTTGATTTAATTGACTTTTATTTGGTCAGTAAACTGAAATTTTAAATGAATTTCGTGCCAATTCTTGTCCAAGTGTTTTCTCATGTTATACGTCATACTAACCTTTGATTTTTTTACATTTATGAACACTGTTTTCCAGATACTGGGAATTGATAGGCGTCCACGGCAAGCTGGACCCTCTGGTGTCAGTGGACCTGAGGCCAGAGAAGCGCGTACAGATCACCTTCACATGCGGCGACAACACCGAAGTGCGCACCGTCGATGTTTACAGGCTAGTTCTACTTTGTCACACCCTGTTAATTAAAGACTAAATTATTATGGTTGCAGAGCGAAAAAAATTGATATACCCATGCTACTGGCCCAGGGGTAGCCCGAAAGGGGACCACGGGTAGTCCGAAAGGGAACCCCCTGTAATTTAAGGCAATGTGTTTATCTGTTTTCGCTCAGTCCATCCAAAGGTTGTCTGTAAGAAATTGCACTGTACGGTAAGACCGCCCATTGTACCCTTATTTTGAATAATGTGTGTCCTATATTTTTTTGTTTAGATATGCGGTGTACAATAAAGAAGGAACATAGGTGCGGTTTTAGTCAGTAAAAGTTTTTATTAACTTCTAAATTATATTATTTCTAGAACCGTATCAGACCTGAAGTCACGGCTTGAGCGCATGGCTGGTTTCCCCGCGTCTAAAATGAGACTTTTCTACGTTGATCAAGAGCTTCGGGACTCCCAGGTAAAAGCATCATTGCTATTAAACATCTTAAAAACACCCCTATCACAACAGATAACTTGCATGACTAAGGGAATGGAGGTACCTACCTAGAATTTAATTAACTAACACTTCCATCACTACAAAATAATGAGTTTTGAGTCAACTCCCAGCAAGTAAGCATGTTGTTTCATCTGACCCACGTTTTGGATTTTTGCTGCTGCACTAATATTGTATATACGCTTCTTTTCCTTATAATTAACAGTTTATATCATTTCTTAAGCCTTTTCAGGGTCCGGAGGAGATGAAGTACCCCACAAAGCAGCTGTACTCGTACAATATCAGATCAGGCGACGAAATCATCATAGACTCCAAACTGAAGCACTCGATTTCTGTCAACTCGACGGCGTGAAACAACTTACCTTCATGTCGGCTGCATTTCAAAATACTACTTATACTAACAATTTTTCCTCCCTTGAGGAACCAAGACTGAGGTAAGGCCAGTCGAAAAATGTAATAAAATAAATCTTACAATATTTTCTCTAGCACTAGAAAATATGCCAGTACAACATTTCAAGGAGGTGCAACTGACATGCAATAATAGTAATAATTTTGCCTAAAAATGCCATTTTATATGTACTTTCGTGCTGCTGTTCGTCTTACTAACATTTATGTAAACAATGGTATGAATTTTATGTTTTGTAAGAAATTGTTTCAGTTTTTTCCATGTGGATTATTTCAAGAGTACCTAATATCAGAAAGTATTATAATAGTAGGGAATATCAATGGTTGTCACAAAGCATTTAGTTTTAAGGATTATCGCAAGCTTTGAGCTTGATGAAACTAATTTTATTTTACAGAATTTTATTTTTAAATAGCATGAGTATCATCTGTAATTTTGAGAATGAATGTTGAATCATGGTTTATATTTTATTATTACCTGCTTACTAAATTATCAAGTAATATTTGCTATTTTTACAAGTCAAGATAAATAGTACCTATATTTTTTTTTGCTAAAAGCGACTGTGATAGTAAGTTTTAGATTTCAAAATCTGACATTAAACTACTTATTATGTGACGTTATTTTTGCATACTGTCTGTAGTGGTTCTCCATTATACACACCATCTATATTTCATCTATTACTAGGTGTTGTAAAAGTGCTTATTAACATTAAGTGATACTAACTGCCATTTCGAATTATAAACATACCTAAAGTGTCTTTTAGGTGTAATCCTAAACGAATAGGAACTTACGTAAAAATAAAACATCAAATAAGTATTTGGTTTTATAGTCTGGTACTGTTAGTGCCAAAGGGAATACAATTTTTTTAGGAATATTTCAATTCTGCAGCTGCCAAATTGTGAATAGTTTAAGTGAAAGTTTGTTTTACATTTGCATGAGCTATTGTTAGCACTGGCCCTCAGAAAATAAGTGATAATTTCGTTTTACGCAAAATTACAATGTAGTGACATATTTTTATTTTTCCTTTTATAGACCTAGAACATAGTATCAAAATGAAAAATAAATGGATTAATTGTACGAAAAACCTAGTTTCATTAATATGTATAACCATCATCTCTTATTTATATTATTTCACTTTAGTCTGATATAAAAAGCTTTTTACCATAAACAGCAATCATAGTATTTTGAACTTGTTCAGATATACTTTCATAAACTTTTAGCCAGTCACTACTTCCTATTTCTCTAGTTGTTCTTCTTAGAAAGTTCATTAAAACAAATAATTTTTCTATATTCTTAATCACTACCATATCTTGTAAATATGCCACAATCATATCAATATCACATTGCAATGGGGTCTGTCCACAATCCAACCATGCCCTTAACAGCTCCCTCACTTTATCCCAAGGAAGGCCCAATAACCCTTTGGGTTCTTCTATTCTTGGTGCAACTTCTCTGTGGACTTCTTCATTTTTTATCATTGGGTCCTTAAATGGCAAGTCTCTTGTTACATTATCCCCTTGAACTAATTTATTTAATGGTTTTTTTGAAGAAGGTAGTAGATTTTTTTTTGGAGGCCTACCTCTTCTTTTTCCTGGTGGAGATTTCAAACCTAGGATGGGAGATTTCTTTCTACATGTGGTTACTTTGGGTTTGTTAGTAGTACTGAGTTTCTTCTCAGGTATTTCTACTACTACTACTTTAGAATCACTGTTTGTAGTAACAGATTCTGATTGTATGTGAGATTTATCAATGGTAGGCCCGGATTCCTTTTTATTATTAACAGTTTTGGTACTTGTTAAAAACTTATTTAGTGCTCCTTTTGATGGTTTACTATTTACTGGTTCTAATTTGGTTATCTGAATTCCTATGCCTCTCATTTCCTTAGGATCTATATTTTGCTTCTTGCATATTGAAATTACTTCTTTTGTTATGACTTCCACATCATTTGTAGCATTATTCAAGGAAGTAGATTTATTGATGACATTGCAGAAACCATGACCCATAAACTTTGCTGTTTCTACAGGTGCTTTTTCATCTCTAACCATTAATTTCAAAGTTATGCATTTACCTAAAACCTTAAATTGCAGCATTCTTGAGTGAACCTCAGCTGATAGTTGTTTTAGAAACTCTAAACATTGATTGTTATTTTCAAATCTAATTCCATAGTTCACTTCAGCTGAAACTGATTTCCTTATCGTGTGAAAAGTTAAAGGGTTCGGATCACGACCCCGACACTGATCAAATAATTGGGTGCCAGTCTTATTTCCTAAATGGCTTTTCAAGGTAGCCAATGTCAAACTTTGTAGTGATCCACAGGTTTCATGTCCTAATGATTCCAATTTCTGGGCAGTCTGTCTGCCTACACCAGGTAAATCCCTTAGTTTTATCTCATAAATGAAATCTTCAATGAGATCCTCAGTAAGGAAGAACTGTCCATCTGGTTTAGCACGCTTTGTGGCCAATCTGGCTTGTAATCTGTTTCCACCAAATCCAGTGGAACATGGACAGCCAGTTTTGCGTTTAATCTCCTCCCTCAGCATTGTTGCAAAACTTTGAACACTGATATTCATATCTGCCAGTAGTTCAGTACAATCTACATACATCTCATCACATGATACAGCCTCAATATCTAGTGTATATTGGGCTACAGTATTGTATAAAGTGTATGCAACTTCCTTGTAGCCCTCAAAGTCATAGGGAATTGTTTGTAAATCTGGACATAGTCTTAAAGCTGAACCCATGAACATGCCATTTCCTACACCCTTAGCACGAGCTTCATATGAACATGAAGCTATTTCACTCATGGAACCATATTTTTCATCTTCATCAGCAATGTCATCAACTCTGCTTTCAAACACAATTTCATCTTCTGGCATTCCAGTTGCTTTTCCTAGTTTCTTAGCTAATTTCTGTTTGTACAGCTTAAATTCAATATTTCTATCAACACCAGGTCTTTTTGGCCTACTTTGTCCTCCTTTAGAATGAGTAACAGCTACAGGTTTACCTCGGAGATCAGGTCTATTGCGTAAACCAACTGATACAAAGAAGCAATCCATATCAATGTGCATGATTACTTTATTTTTCTCAAACTTCAACTGGGAGAAATTATTAAAATCATTCATGTCCAAAATAGACTTTTTGAGTTCAGTTCGAGCAGGAAATAAAAAGTTACTGTTTTCTCTCAAATCATTTACATACTGTTTAAAACATGCTCCTAGTTGTGAAATGTGATGTAGCCTTGAATTATTGTAAAACTCTGATATAAAGTTCGGATCTGCAGCTGTTTTTGTAACTGAGCCCAAGTTTGGTTTTGATGTTGTTGTTTCTGATGCATTGATGTTAGAAGTACATGGTTCTACATCATTTGAAAATAGAATATTTTCTTTTGAATTCTCATACTCTTTATTCACTGTAGTCTGTTCTTCCACTCTAATCCCATTAGAAAGTAAACAACTATCATTTTCATTTTTAGAAAACTTGGTTTCAGTTTCGGAGGAATCATTAATTTTTATAACTTTCTTAAAGTTGAGCTGTTTTTGGGTTCTTGAATTTCTATATAGCAAATAGTCTCTGTAGTCTAACAAGCGATTGGATGCTAAGCTGTCAGTAATCCATTCTGGTTTTACAACCTTTACAAGTGACATATTTTTAACTTTGGTATCGGGTAAATTGGAGGCTATGATAAAATCGTCATTTCTTTGGTAAGTGTGATAGATTCCTCCATGCTTTGTCATAAGAACTTTTAATTCATCTGCTGATGGTATCGTAAACCCGTTGACATAAATACTCACCCCGTTAAAAATATTGGATAAGATTTCTTCTTTTCCAGCTTTAACACAAAATTGCTCTTCTAATTTTGCAATCTTAGCTTGCATATATCCACCCCAGGCTTCAAAGCCATTATCAGGAAACTTTTCATCTCGGCGCCTCATTTTAGGGCGATTCTAAACTCAGTCTTGACGAATAAAATAAATAAATCATAACCATTTCATTTTTTCCCTCCGACCGATTTGTAGAATATAAAAACATTGAATAGAAAAAAAAAAAAAAAAAAAAGCGCGGGAAACTTCGAGCGGACCGGTGCATTTTTTCTGGAATAATTTTTCAACTTTATTATTTTTTCATTTTAAGGATCAGTTTTGTAATATAGTATTGTAAATTTTATTAATATTTAGTGTACATAGGTATATTAGTTTTAGTATATAGATTGCCGGATTCGGTAAGTTCTTTTTAGTTTGTTTTTTTAAATATGAATGAGCCGCCTGACTTGGCGGACCCGGGGGTCTTTGTACCCCCGGCTAATAATTATGTTACTATTGCCTCGACATTATCTAACGAATCGGGAATGGAAACTGATGGCTCCAATGCCCATCGTGGTCGAAAAAGAAATAGACTAAATAAAATATGCGGAATTTGTAACAAAAAAAAAAGGAAGCACAGTCAGGCTGTTGACGGCAAAACTGGTTGTTGTTGTGCTAGTGCTGACAGTGAAAACAGCGACTCAACAACAGTTGTTAAAGTTAATAACATCACCCCCAATAATATTACGAGCCCCCAGAATGTAACACCTACCATTGCTAGAAATAAATACGAGGTCTCTGACGTAGGCCCTTTTATCGTTCACGTACAAAAAGAGACAAAATCACCTAGTGACAATACCACCTTACACCCGGTCACATTTGGCAAGTTCTTAAAGAACAATGCCATTCATGACATCGTCGACGGTTCTCTTAAGAGGATAGGCAGAAATAAAATTTGTTTAGCTTTTAAAAACTTTAATAATGCCAATGCATTCATCTTTAATACTGAGTTACAAAAAAATAATTTAAAAGCATTTTTACCAACGTTTCATATTACTAGAATGGGCCTAGTACGTGGTGTACCATCTGATTGGTCACCTGAAGATATAATTGAAAATGCTAGAGTGCCGGATAATTGTGGCAAAATTCTTAAAGTTAGGCGTATAAATTACAAAACTTTTGTAGAAGGATCACCCGTCTGGAAACCAACGCAGAACGTAGTAATTACTCTTGACGGGCAGGTACTTCCTCCACGAATATTTATGTGTTACAACTCGTTACCTGTAGAACTCTATGTGTATCCCACTATCCAGTGCTACAATTGCTGTCGATTTGGCCATACAAAAATTCAATGTAGGTCCAAACCTAAATGTTACAAGTGTGGCCAGGAACACACTGGGGATACTTGTAATGTTGAAGAGGAAAATTCATCTTGCTGTCATTGCTCTGGCAAACATTTCGCCACCTCTAAATTATGTCCTGAATTTTTACGGCAAAAGGAAATTAAGACCGTTATGGCAGAAAAATGTATATCCTATGGTGAAGTTGCTAAATTGATTCCACCTATTTCGAAATCTTATGCCAATGTAGCAAGCTCTCCTGTCACTACTCGCACTCACCAACAAAACAGCACTCACACAAACTCGTATACACAACATTCTCTTCCACACAGCTCAAACAAAAAAACAGTTTATATACATCGTCGGCCCCCTTCCAAACCAGGTAAAGGGTACGACCGAGAAAAGCACCAAAATATTGTTAATGAATACAACTTACCGAGCCCACAAAATGGCTGTGCCTTAAATACCAGTACTGTTCCTACAACAATGTCATTATCAGAAATAATCCAAACTCTCATACAAACACTTACTCAATATAACATAGAAATACCGTCCAACGTTGCCCCTATAGTCAATATGTATAAAAAACCTATTAATAATAATGTCAGTACAAATTCAGAACATATTACAATGGAACTGTAGAAGTGCAGTTTCAAAAAAAACCGAAATCATCTACATGTTAAATAAATATAATGCTTCGCTTTTTGCGATTTCAGAAACCTGGTTAAAACCAGACTCGATTTTCAAAATCAACGGTTTTTCTTGCTTAAGAGATGATAGGTCTGATGGGTATGGCGGGGCAGCTATACTCATCAGAAACACTGTCTCTTACTATCCTCTATCTCTTCCCTTATTTAATGATTTTTCTGTCGTAGCTGCGCAAGTAAATAATACTTGTATTGTTTCTATATACATTCCTTCTCCTTCTTCATCAGTCCTTCAACAATTCAACAATCTTTTATCTATTCTTCCTCGTCCTTTCTTAATTCTAGGCGACTTTAACTGTCACCATACTTCTTGGGGTTGTACTCTTTCATCATACTGTGGTGACATACTACTAGATATATTTGACGAACATAATATTTGTATATTAAATTCCGGGTCACCAACAAGACGTACAGGACCAAAAGAAAACTTGAGTGCAATAGATCTTTCTATTTGCACCCCTAATTTAGCTTCATCCTTTACATGGCGCACCTTGCCATCTTCTTATGGAAGTGACCACTTTCCAATTCTTATATCGTCCACACATCCTTGCAGGTCTCCTGGTCTGCCGAAGCAACCACGTTTAAAATATAAATTTGGTGCGGATGGGTTATGGGACAGATTTAGAACCCTTGTAGAATTTAAACTGTCTAACTTACAGAACAGTTTATCAGACAATCTTATTGATTATAATAATACTTTTACAAACGCAATTATACAAGCTGCAGATGAAACTTTCCCTTTAAAGAATTCAGCCAATGGTCGTATTCCTTCCCCTCCTTGGTGGGATAAAGAGTGTTCCCAAATCGTGAAAGTCAGAAAGGAAGCAGAAAAGAAATACAAAAATGATATGACAGAAGGTAATTTTAAAATTGTATGTGATGCTATGGTTAAAGCACGTAAATTACTCAAAGAAAAAAAAAGTGAAGGGTGGAAAAAATTTTGCCTGTCGATCTCTCCTAATGTGAACGCTTCTATTGTCTGGCAAAATATAAGAAAGTTTCGTAACGGTGTTACTCCTTCTAATGTTTCTGGTATTCCCCCAAATTTAAGGAACTCTTTTCTTAATCGCCTAGCTCCGCCATCGGTCCCAGAGCAAGATATTATTTATTTTAACGTTCCTCCTTCTATAACCAACAACCAAAGTCCTCTAAATTCTCCTTTCACAATGCAAGAGTTACAGGGAGTCCTATCTTCAGTTAAAGATTCTGCTCCAGGTGAAGACGGTATTCCTTATTCATTCCTGGCTAATTTAAATACATCTTCACTTGAATTCTATTTAGACTTAATTAACAAAGTTATGCTCTCAGGTAAAATCCCTCCATCATGGAAAACTCAAACTGTTATTCCCATTTTGAAACCAGGTAAACCACCATTAGAACATTCATCTTACCGCCCAATAGCTTTATCACCTGTAATTGCAAAAGTAGCTGAAAACTTAGTTAAAAATCGTCTTGAATGGATTATTGAAAACCGTGGAATTTTACCAGAATCTCAGTTTGGATTTAGGAAAGGCAAAAGTACATTGGATAGTGTGGCTACATTGGTAACAGATATTAGAGTTGCGTTTTCACAAAATCAATCGGTTCTTGCAGTATTTTTAGACCTAGAATCAGCATATGACAGTGTTCTTTTGAATGTCCTTAAAAAAAAATTAGAGTTGCTGCAAATTCCTGAAATGTTGTCTTGTTTTATAATTAACCTCCTTTCAGGCAGAAAAATTAATTTAGATCAAACACAAGATGATAGTAGGTTAGTATGGAAAGGACTCCCACAAGGTTCAGTTCTTAGCCCTATATTATTTAATTTGTATACGTTTGATTTACATTGTTCACTTCAAAATTCAACAAGCATCCTGCAATATGCAGATGACATAGTTTTGTACGCTACAGGAAGTTCATCAAGTTATCTTTGTACTCTGCTATCTAACTCCCTAGTCGGTTTAAAAATTTGGATGGACAAAAATGGCCTGAGCATATCTGCGAGTAAAAGTTCCTTAGTTTTATTCACTCGACAACGTATTCAACCTCCAATATCGATAGATTGTGACAATAATGAAATACCCGTTAAGAACCAGGTCAAGTTTTTGGGCATTGTTTTGGATTCTAAACTTACAGGTATTCTACACTGCGATTATGCTCTAAACAAATGTCAAAAACTCTTAAATCTGATGAGATGTCTATCAGGTGTTTGGTGGGGTGCACATCCGTTTTCCTTAAAGCTTCTTTACAATGCTTTAGTTCGAAGTGTTCTTGATTATGGAATCTTCTTATTGGAACCTTGTAATGTAGCTGCCCTTAGGAAATTGGATTCCATCCAATCAAAGGCCTTGAGAATAATTACAGGAGCTATGAAATCTAGCCCCATTAACGCATTACAAATTGAGTGTAATGAACCTCCACTTGGTTTAAGACGTCAATTTTTAGCTGACCGGTTATTTTACCGTGTTCTACAGTTTGCTAATAGTCCTTTAATCCAGAAACTTCAAATGCTTGCTGATCTCATTGAGTCATCAAATTATTGGAATCACAAATCTGTTCCTTGTTTAGTTAAAAGTTTCATCCGTTTTAAATCATTTCACGCACCGACACACCGGTCTCCAAAACTTGACTTGTTCAACAGTAAATATGAAGCCTTGATTAATACTCCATCTGTAAAGTACATTGTAGATATAGATAAAAATAACGCTAATACACATTTTAATTTTATTGTGCAGGAAAATTGGCCAGGGTGGCATCATATTTTCACTGATGCTTCCAAACATAAATCGGATGATCTTGTGGGGGTAGGAATATATCATGCACAGTACAATATTGTCCAGAAGGTAAAATGCCCACCTGAAGCAACTGTATTTACTGGTGAATGTCTTGGTATTCTTAAAGCTGTAGAATACATTTTACTTTTAAAACTTCGAAACAGTTTAATTTTAACTGATTCCATGAGCGCACTTCAGGCGCTATTGAGATATCCTTTTAAATCTAAACCACCGTCTCCTCTTATAGCACATATTAGGAATAAACTTTTTGACTGTGTTGTGAAGGGTTTTTCTGTTGTCTTTGTCTGGATACCGAGTCATTGTGGTATAAAAGGTAATGAAAAAGCTGATAGACTTGCCAATGAGGCTGTGGTGTGTGGAGATACTGTCCCATTCAAAAATTATTGTCAGGATTTGGCTACTCTTCCTAGACATTATCTTAGGGATTCCTGGGATAAAGTTTGGGCAGAAAGTAGCTGTTCAAAAGGGAAATACTACTTTAGTATACAATCACAAATTCCACGTAAACCTTGGTTCTCTATCCTCAGACTTGGCAAAATTGCGACAACCATTTTAATAAGAATGCGTTTAGGTCATACTACTTGCCCAGTGCATCTTGCACGCTTCCATATCATAGATAGTCCTCAATGTGAATGTGGACATGACTTTGGGGACCTGAACCACATATTCTTTTCCTGCCCAATTCATGACCGTACTTCCTTTTTATATAGTTTGATAACCCTCCGTGTCCCTTTCCCTACATCAATACAAACTCTTCTTTTTTCTTTTAACCCTTCCATATATAGTGTTCTTTCCGATTATATTTATGAAAACAATATCCGTCTGTAAAATATGTAAATACGAGTATTTATTAGTAGTATAACAAGATTGTAATTTTATTCATGTAATATTTTTAATAATTAAGTTTAGAATAGTTATATTTATGATCCTGATTTAAATTTACACATTCCTGATCCCGATATTCCAAATTCCATAATTTTTCGCGTGTTATGTTTCCCTACCTTTCCTTTCAAAACCTACCCAAACAAAATAAACAACAATCTACTCGCCTAACAACTTGACGCTGGCGGATGCACAAGAGTGCTAGCCACAACACTCTCCTATCTACGGAGCGGGAGAAAAAAAAAAAAAAAAAAAACATTGAATAGTTTTGAAAACTTGGTTACATGACAGGTGTCAACAGTAATAATGTACTCTGTGGGTGTCAACTTGACACGGTTGCATTTTTTATAGCAACATTGCAGCAATAGGGACGTAACTTTAGTAATAATTATAAAACCGTTATTAGTAATATATATCAATTGATTTATTAACATTAGTCAAATATTTTTAGTTCTATTATTAACGTAAATATGTCCAGAAAATGAATTTACTCTTCTAAAATGACTTAAATTAATAAAAAAACCTAGTGCAGTTCGTCTATAAGATTTTTATTTTGCACAGTTGTCGCACGGTTCGATCGTGCACAATACGAATTCATAAATCGAGTCGTAATCCCAAGACCTATGCTCAGGACGGATCAAATAAACTCTGATGAACCCTTACATGCACCTTCTGTAAAGTTACCGCTTCATTTTGTATTTGTTTCTTTAAATATGTTTTTAAATATGGTTTATTTCTATTATACTACTATATACTAGTACGACAATATTTTTATATATTATTTTGTCGTCAATCTATGGCCATACATATAATGACAAATACTCATTATAATTAACAGTTTACTCCGGGCTGTCAATCGGGCCGTACGGATAACATACTAAGCCGCCAAAATGCGGCTCTTTATAATTTTTAACGCATTTTGCGTGTTTTTTGTGGCCAGTATGAATATTGTTAATCCCGGACCGGCATTCCCACCGACAAAAGGGGAAGTTTGGCCAAAGCCTCAACAGCAAATGAAGTATCAAACTTATTTTAAACTATCACCCTCTGTTTTTAAGTTTACGGTAAGTAACACAATAAACCATTAAAAGTACTGACTTAGCTATCTAAAATGGTCAATGGTCGGTTTCAGGATCTTTTATTCATTTTAATAGATTAAAAAGATGTTTCATCTGCACACAGTTCTCTGTTGTTGAAATTATCGATTTTTTTATCGCATCTTGGTTGAAGTTCAATGGACTCTTCGCGCCTTCAATTATTTTTATCATTATTTTTAACAAAATAAATAAAAATAATATATAAAAAATAGATAAAATAAAGGTATTTTATAAGAAATTTCTAAAGATCATCAATTGCTTCTAAACTAAACGGTCTTCGATAAAATCTCTTGTACCTAATGAGTCCCGCATATTATATGTTTTGGGTAGATATTCATAAAAATAGAATAATCCTCTTTGATTTAATCCATTGTTGACGGATTTAAAAAAAAACATAAAAAAATCTTATGTAGGTAGGTACTTCGTTAACAAACCGTTTTTATTGCCTATTGTTGATTTATCAATAACATAAGCGGGTTTCATGAACTGACTTTAATTTATAGGTACCTTTATACAGAGGACGAACATTACAAATTTAATAAGACTAAAGTTGTATTTTTGTGGAATGCCGTCATTAGAGACACAACAGGTGTGTGAATGCCGACATTCGCTTGGGGCTTGAGTTAATCTTTTAATTCTGTATTAGATGGACGACGTACAATAGGTAGCTCGCCGTCTTGCCGTTCGGTAATTGACCAGCCTGAGAAGATTTTCCCACTGATAAAAAAGGTTCCAGCCCAGAGCTAGAGAAGTAGTGTTAGTTACAACTATCCCTTATGTACTCAAATGTCAGTAGTAAATAAATACATATTGATGTTATCACCTAAAAGTTGCGACCTCCTTCCTGTCATTTTGTACCCATTTATTCTGACTGCGTAGAAACTGTTGATATATAGTGCCGTCCCGTCACACAAAGCCTCTCTGTGTTACTAAGTTCCAAGTATTATATCAAATATATGTATTTGATATACACACAGCTGCTAAATATGTAAATCCTAATTGTAACGTGCAGAGTATGTAGCAATGTGCTGCTCGTAAGTGACTCGTGCCCTCCTTTAGATGCAAGTGTATAGGTTCCTACTTCAATATTTTAATCAAATTCTAACAGTCTTTATCTTTTAAAATCTTGAGCCCGAACGAGCTTGAAACGAACGCCGGCGTTTGCACACCTATTGTCTTGACATTATGACTCTAGTTACGGTATTCAAAAGGTTAAGAGTTGAACTACGGGTGGCCGTACTCAATCGCACTTTCCTAATGGCGGCTCCACAATAGTGCTGTGAATTCACGCCATGAATAAACTACACAAGTCGTACCCCGCGAAAATCGTCCACATTCACGTTTACGTCTGTTTACCGCCGTAAGCTTCTATTCTTTTCTATACCATAAAACCGTAATTTATCTAGATATCTATTAGACCGATCGCACATCGCAGAATTGACGAAGCGGTCAGCAACACGGGGGGAATGCGATTCAGAGCTACCAGATGTATCTCATCTCTAAACTATTGTAGGTCACCACCATCTATATCTCTCCTGCGGAGTCCTGCGTACAGCGTAGGTAAATACTCGGTAAATTAAATACCTAATAATACAGGTCACGAACACAATTTGTTTTTCATTAAAATAATGTAGTATGTGTCTACAAAATACAATCAATATAGTACACATAAAAACTGACAATAAGTTAGAATATTATTATATTTAATAAAAGATAGGTACTTATTTTATACGAAACGACTGTTCTATTATTTGTTTAGATGTCTCAATAGCACTATATCTACGTACCGATGTAGATTTGTAAAATAACTAGAAATATGGAGTTACAAATCTCTTTGTGTTTACCAACCTTTATATTAATAATAAAGTACCTACCAATTCGTCGAAAGATTAACTAGAAGGAAAATATTTAACAATAATAAGTAAATTGCGTCTATATCATTAAGCGATGTAGTAATAATTAACTGTATACCCATATTTCAACAGGAAAAAGGAAAAACATGCGACTTATTAAAAAATGCTATAGACCGGTACAATGCTGTGCTGAGAAACACCCATCACATAGCATGGAGACATTCGAAGAAGGTGTGGAAGCATGTCCAAGCGCGGTCTGAGGATACCAACCCCGACTTCAAGGGGACACTGGAGGAGCTGCAAATAGACCTGAGTAGACCATGCGAGGCGTATCCGCACTTGGACATGGATGAAAAATGTAGGTATCTGGTCACTGGTGCCATCGCTGTGTGTCAGTGTTTGTCTCTTCAAGTCATATTTCATTCCATATTTACCATTGCGGTAATTTCTGCGTGATCACATAAAAAAATCCGCTTGAATCCTGCAGCGGCAAAGCAAGCAAAACCTTTAGTTTTTATTTTGAGTGCAAGCAAAAATGAACTTAAGCAAAACAAAAATATTTGGCTAGAATTGAAGTAAAAGCAATAGGCGCATTAACGTCTACTAGAGGAAATTTGAATAACGAGCTTGGCGCATCTCTAAAAAATCGTCCAACGGATTAGGCTTCCTATGAAGTCTCTATAAATCTCTGTTAAATTTCCCGACTTTCCGTGCGAATCATGTCCGTTACTGGATATACCTATAGACTTTTACAGGGTTACTGGTAATAAAAGTAACCTATCCTAAAACACGTGATTGTAGTCATGATAACAAACAACTTATAATATAGGGCCAAATTTGAAAACGCGTAAAATATCAGCAAATACAGTACAATTTGACCAGTTAGGCGAATATAGATTACCAGTCACACTATATACACCGTTAAATCTTGATCGTTTTAATCCCTTGGAGGATCGATTCAGTACATAGAGCAACACAGGCCACCGGCGGACCGGCCGCCGGTGGCCTGTGTTGCTCTATGATTCAGTACATGAAACACTATCGATTGGTAAAGTTAGAATAAAAAAACAAAGTACTTTTTTTTAAACTCGAATTAATTTACGCATGTTCTAAATTGATTTCTTTAAGTAAACGTCAGCTGGGCGAGTTCAACGACCTGTAGGTTGTTAGTACGCAACGACCGACAACTACCTACAAGGTCAATGACTCGTTTACTTAAAGAAATGAATCTCGTAAATGCGTATATCAATAAGAGATTAAGAAAAAAAGTTCTTTATTTTTTTATTTTATATACACAAATCGATAGTGTTTCATGTACTGGATCGACCCTCTTCGGGATTAAAACAACTAAAATTTAACGGTGTAAGTATAATTGATAATTTTTTTTAAAATCGCTACATTATATTGGGTATTTTCGGGCATAACAGCCGATAAGTTACATAGTTTTCCGTCACGCATCGTTAGTTGATTCGCTCTCAAGCGCGCTGCGTGCACAATTTATTGGTTGACATGGTCCGATACACATAATGAATACTTAAATTGATAAGATTGTAGGTAAAGTCATTGTTCATATTTGCTTTCATTCACTTGGTAGTGCATTGAATAACTTAGGTTTGATAAATTATGCTGTGGTATGGCTCATAGCATCAGATATATTTATAAAATCTTTTGGTCCCTATAACATATAGACTATTGATACGACATATAAGTAATAACTGACTATCCATAAATGTATATTTATTTATAAGGGGATGATAGCAAAAAAATAATCATATAGATGTAGGTGAAATCAACAAACATCTAGAAAGAAAGAAACAAAAAAACAGTTTATACCTATACGCGAAATCCCGCAACTTTAAAACTAGCAAACAAACTTAATCATTATATTTTATAGGAGAGAATGAGTCATATTCACGCAAAACGGCCAAACATTATGCTGCAAGAGGCTACAGCATTATGCTGTGGCCTTATGCATAATGCGATGAGCTCACAGCGCTGGTTTTCAGCATTGGTCCTCTACGAATATTAAATATACACATTATATCGTCTATAATATTATGTATTTACTCTAGTAATCTACACTAATATAATAAAGAGGTAAAGTTTGTTTTTTTTGTTTTTATGTTTTTTTGTTTGTAGGGGGTAATCTCTGGAACTACTGGTCCGATTGGAATAATTTTAGCAACAATAGAAAGCTGCTTTACTCCTGAGTGACATACATGGCTATATTTTATGTACGCGGGCGAAGCCGCTGACAAAAGCTAGTTAATTATATGGGGACTCTACCTTATACGGTCATTATTCTTATTACAGACAGTCTGAACGTTTCTGCAGTTTCGATTCTCCGTAGCGATTCAATATGGGGCATTTTGAGGGGAATGGAGACCTTCGTGCAATTGTTCTACTTTGCCAATGGATACAGAGTAAGATATTTTGTATGAATGTAAAGGTTATATTAAATTAGTTACGTCCACTCCACATAACGTAACGTCATCATAATAAAACGATAGATAAAGGGAGCATGGACGCCGAGTTGCCATTTTCATTTCGAGGAATGTGCGTGAAAATTGCATAGCCTAATTCCCTACGAATCCCTAACGCGATCCTTTTGATTTTGACGGCCTAAACTGAACTGGAGATGGACAGGACTGTATAGTGGAGACATAGCCCTATCTCTCTCGCTCGCTCGCCTACCTGATGTTTTAAAAGGTCATAGTAGAACCCTGATACCTATATAAAAACAGCTAAACTGTGAACAGTTTGGCTTAAATAAACTTTTCTGCGACTGGGTGAAAAGTATAGTACTAGTAGGCATATGCCAGTGTATTTACCACGACAAGGTCTGATTGGTGTGCCCGATTGCCTTATTACTGCTTTTAATGACAATGTATTCAATGCTAACAGGACGTGCTCATCAATACGACGAAAATCATAGACTTCCCAAGGTACACCTACCGTGGACTCCTCATAGACACATCGAGACATTACCTCAGCATGGCGAACATCCTCAAGACCCTGGACGCCATGGAAATGAACAAGATGAACGTTCTGCACTGGCACATTGTTGATGACCAAAGCTTCCCCTATCAGAGTGAGAAGTTTCCACAGCTAAGGTAAGATAAGTTAGACTGTTTGTAATCAATCAATCCCACTGATATTTTTTGAACTAGTTGTCCACCACAGCTTTGGTTGCTGCTCCACTCCTGTGGGTCGTACCGTGTAGTTATGTATTCTTGGCGTCCTCAATAAAAGGGCTGCAATTCAATCAACGATTGCATCACTGCTTACCATCAGGTGGGATCGCAGTCAAGCACTAGTTTATATCAATTAAAAATAAAATAAAAATAAATTCGAACCAGTGGTAATATTAGTAGGAAGGTTTTCAGACTGAAGCTAAAGGATTTAATAAGTTAGGTATTCATTTATTTTATTTACTAGAAGCGTCGCACAGGTTACCACATAAAGCGGGATAATATGTAACAGAGCTGTTTGATTAATGAGGAAATTGACTTCCTATTTACGGAAATATTGGAGATCAGAGTCACTGAGATAGTCGTATCTCCACTGTTGTGTTCAAAGTGCAACACTATTAAATTGACAATGAAGAGAAAGAAATAAAATACTAAAAGAAATAAAGAAAAGAATATATAAATGAACACAGTGCTAAACTACTAATGTTAAACCCAGCTTGTCGACTAGGTGGAAATTAAATTAACTAATCACAAAAATGTTTCCAGTGAACAAGGAGCATACGATCCTTCAATGATCTACACGAAGACCAATATCAACCAGATTGTAAATTATGCCAGAGACCGGGGCATCAGGGTTCTTCCAGAGTTTGATGTGCCAGGTAAATTAGAAAATTAAGACGTTACTCTTTAATTAAAAAAAAAAGTAAAACATTTCTACAGGAAAATTAGAAAAGGACATTTAGAAAACCTTCGTGTTGGTTACTTTTTTAACTACTTTTCTCGAAATGCATATAGTATTTTTCATATGCATATAGTATTGCATATAGTATATTCATATAGTATTTTTCGTTGACCATCATCAGTTGGTATCGCAATGAACACAAGTTTAGATCAATAAAAAAGTAAGGTATAATTTGCAGTAGAAAATGATTTGATGAACAGTTAATAGCTACTAGCCTTTTAAAAATACTTTATTATTATTTTAAATGAATACTTCACGACACTTGAGCATGGCGGCTCAAGTGTCGTGAAGCGCCATAAACAGGCGTGAACGTGAACTTAGACGTGTTTTCTACACGGCGTGAAGTCGCGCTTGAATTCACGTGAACGTGGATGATTTTCACGGGGTAATCGCGGAGTACGACTTCTGTAGTTCCTTCATGGCGTGAAATCGCGCTTGAATTCACGTGAACGTGGACGATTTCCTCGGCGTATTCGCGGAGTACGGCTTGAGTAGTTCCTTCATGGCGTGAATTCGCGCTGGAACTTACGACACTAATGTGGAGCCACCATAAAAAAAATAAACATGAACTTAAACAAATAAAGAGTCCTACAGATCATTTAAATCATTAGAAATTCCTTTCTAACAACACTCTTATCAGTAAACTCTCAAATTGACCTCAGATAAACAAGGCATTACCCGATCAAATGAAATGGCAACTGATGTAATTATGCTTAATAATAGTATGAACACTTGTTTGCCCAGCTTGAACCGTAATGTGGGTCAAACAGCGGGTGTGTAGCTATAATAAAATTTATCGATACAAATATACAATAGCGGCAGTTCTAACTTGGCGAGTCTGAAGGCTCTGCGAATTTTAGCGCTTGAGCACTTGTAAAAAAAAAAACAAAACTCAAACCAAAACTCGACAAAACAAAAATCAAAACTCATAAATTGGTTAAAAAAATAAATGCCATTAAGGTCATAAAACTTTACTTTGTAAGAAGTTCAATACCCAAGGACCCCAAGAGAGCCTTGAATTTTTTACTGAATTATAAAAAAGTGTATTCCGGAGAGAAAGTGTCTTGAGAGAAGGATCCCACACTTATGGAGCCCTAAAAAGTAGAGAGTTTATTTTTTTGTACCAAATAGATCGTACTAACAAAGATCTAGTGGCCTTTGACAGTGAGACCGTGTCGCGATAATTGATATGTCGGTAACGGTGCCCCTGCTATTAATATGACCTTTTTTATTTGCACAAGGAATCAAGTAGATAGAATATAATAGAATAATACTTTATAGTACACCAGAATAGTAACAATTTCACAGAAACTAATATTAAGCAGAAAAGTATAAGCCAGAGAAGATAGGTCTACTTTTATTACTTTCTTACATTTTGACACAAGTGAAGAAAGTTTGTCATTGCAACAGAGTCCTAATTCTTTCGAGCCGTTGACGAGAGTTTTGACCGAGTCGAGTACTGCTGTAACTATCCACGAGTATCAAACGATGTTTGTCAATACACTTACGGAGAAATAAATAAACAGGGGTACAAGTGACTGGGCACTTAGCACCCAGCCTGATACGATAAATAGAAAATGTTGTGACAGGGTTAAGTGCACGTGTTTTTACCGCACTAGTGTAGAAAACAGCAAATTGCGTGCGGGTTTTCGAGTAAGTGTATTGAAAAAAATATACCTAATTGTGCGTTTATGATATCACAGCTGCACTTACTAAAGGATTATGGATTATACGTATCTACTTTTAATTAATTAAGCACCAAAAGGACACCGGGGTCCGCACATCTATTGTCTTTTAATTGTGTCTGTAAAGACAATAATAAAAGAAAATTTAAAAATAATCACATTTTATTATATTACCGTCTGATCTACATATAAATCACAATTAAACATTGTGTTAACAGGACACACAAGATCTTGGGGCGTCGCCTACCCCGGTATCCTGACCAAATGCTATCAGTTTGACGAGGTTGTGGGCTTAGGACCAATGGACCCGACAAAGAACATCACTTACAAACTAATCGGCGACTTATTCCGTGAGGTGCAGCAGCGATTCCCTGATAAATACTTTCATCTTGGAGGCGATGAAGTCGCTATGGACTGTTGGTAAGTTTCTTCTCATTACCTACACTCATTTTTTTTAATAGTAAGTAAAAACCTTCCCATGACGAATCCCGCCCTTGAGCGGAGCATGAAACAGTGTCAAACTCTTACTGACTAAACAATCTACTCCATTCCTATGTTGCCGTATATACCAGGGCCAGAGCCTTCCTTTCAGAAGCGAACCCTTGGCCCCAGTTGGCTTGGACCTTTCTGCACGGTCCCTACGGTTTGCTGACAACTCCTTGGGAGCAGTGCCTGGGCTTGGTCCGGACATCATTGAATTCACATTACTTTTTTATCATAATCCAATTAATATTCATATTTTTTATTATATTATCATAAAAAATACTGTGAATAATTAAATTGTAAATATATTAATAGATTTTGTATTGTATTGTATTTCGGGCTGGTATCCGCAACTCAAAGTCTAAAGCACGTATAAAAACATAAAAATTTAATAGTGTTTTCCTCCGTCTCTAGGGCATCAAACCCTGAGGTACTTGAGTTCATGTCTCAGCACAACATGTCTAGCACCAGCGAACTGCACGCGTACTTCATGACAAACGTTCTTCCGCTCCTGGGACAGAAATCCAAGCCTATAGTCTGGCAGGTACGTTACTATGTTTCAACAAGCCATAACAGAACAGACCAGTGATAGAACTGATTGAGCCAGACAATGATAAAGATTTCGGCCATATTTTTGTGTACCGAGTAAATTAGGGTAACTTTGACCCTGGAGTAATTACTTTAGTTCAAACTCATTAACCAATAGTAACATAAAGTAAACACAGTGTCTCATGTTCCTATTGGTTTATAAGCTTGTCCCAAAATTTAACCCCAGGGTCAAAGTAACCCTACTTTACGGTAGTGTTAATTTGTATGCTATTACATTCTATCGTTTATTAAAATCAGGGGCAGACATTTCAGTAATGATAAAGGAAAGCATAACGAGTCTTCATATGCGTTATATAGTTATATCGATCCAATGGTTTGGATTTTAGAAGTTAATAATGCGCATCATTTTCTCGCATTCTCCATTGTGCGGTCGATGCCAGGCATTTATTCTTTATTCATAAAACAAGAAACAAATTGTCTTTAAATTGTTTCAGGAAGTTTTCGATGAGGGTGTAAAACTACCCAGCGACGCGATCGTGCAAGTTTGGAAACATGTCGGAGCTGAGGACATGGTTCGCGTAAGTATTTATTCAAGCTATAAAATTAACATTTATTTAACAGGACGCGAAAGGAGCTCGTGAAGTTCTTGGCTAAGTAATAACTTACAGTCGTTGGGGTCGATCTCGAAATTGTATAGTACCCATGCGGCAAAAAGGTTGATGGCGCTGACGCTATGGTTACACGCAGGCCTTCTATGTCGCGAACCTGTTGCTGAGGTTGACTTGTGGATAAGAGACCATCGTCACCTATCAAGATACCTACGTACCTCAGTAATAACGTCAAGCAGTTAGTCCATAGTCTATTATAAATCTCTGACAGTCGCATCAGTCTAGCCAAGGTTTATTGTGTGTCTCTACACCCAATTGATGGGTTGTGGCGCTCAAATATGCTGACGCTCCATTTAAAATACCGTTGTCCAGATGAAGTCGACCCCTATATATTTAGGTAGGAAATGCTCGGTAAAGGATTAAGAGGCAGTCCCATGTGCAAACAAAATATGCAAACAGCAAAAGCAGTCATCTTCCTGAGTGGATGCACACGTTTTGTTTTCATTGGCTAGGCTTTTTGACAGTCCATATCAAAATATGTGAACACATAGGGCCTTATCACACTAGCGGATTGCCAACGTCCTCAAAGCGGAGCGGGTGCGCAACGAATTCGTCGCGGCTGCGCAGCGAAGACGTCGCGGACGCATAACGAGATTTAAATTCGTCGATGCTTTCGTTTTCGTCTCCGGCGTCTTCGAAGCAATAAAGCCAACAGCAGTGTTTCCTCGTCGGAATCCATTTTGTTACTGAGTGTATTGTCCGGCGATAATTTGCTACAAACACGCCACGATAATGTAATGCATTCGCCATGCGTCCGCGACGTCTTCGCTGCGCAGCCGCGACGTGTTCGCGACGCATTCGTTGCGCGCCCGCTCCGCTTTGAAGACGCTCGCAATCCGCTAGTATGATAAGGCCCTTAGATATACCGGGACCACTCGAGCTAGACCGAAAGATCATGTGGATGTGGTACTCCTTTGTTTGTTCAATGTAAGTACCTCACCAATTTACTACCTAACGAGATCCAATGTACCTAAACTATTTCAATAGAAGTTACAGTAAATCTTCTCATCGGGTCCCGCAAATGTATTACGCTTGGAATACAAAATAATAACTTCTCGTCATAACTCGTGACTATTTTGGTACTTTTCGATTCATGTCTCTCCAAGCTATCTTGTTAAAGTATTAAATTCGTGAGGTATAATGAAGACAAAACTACTGTCCCTAGTTTTTCCGGTCCAGCTCGAATGGTCCCTGGTACTCCTGGTAGATTGATACACATTGCATAAACTCATCGGCACGTAATCCAGCAAAAGCAATTTAATTCATAATCGTAGTATAAGTAAGTAAGAATCAATAAGCCAAATAATATCAGCAGTAGACTAAAGAGTAATTTTGGCAATAAAATCAGCAAAAACAGAATACCAATAGTCATCTCTAATCATAGGTTTTATTCATTTTCAATTCGGATTGATTACACAGGTCCTAGCTGCTGGTTATAAAGTCATTTACTCTACACCATGGTACACAAACAAAATTAGCCAGTACAGAGACTGGAGTCATTTCTACAAACCTGAACCCCGGCTTATGTTAGGAGTTGATTATTTTGACTTAAACGATGTTGTGGGCGGTGAAACTTGCATGTGGGGTCAAGTAGTCGATGACACAAACTTGATGACTGGGTAAGTGAACAAATGAGGGCTTCGTTCTATTCTACGCACGTCTTTCCTTTTACCAATATGATTTCTCACTTTTGCAAGTTTCTCATATAGTGGGACAGCTAATAAATAATGAATATATCCTCAAACGAACAAAGGAACGGTTTCCTTTGTTCGTTTAAATAGCCCGAAGATTACCAAACTTAAGCGCTAGTGGGCAGGGCACGCGCATTTCTCACAGAATGGGTCGTCGATGGGGCTATAAAATTCTGGAGTATGGTTCACAAGCTGGAGCGATGACTTTGTGAAGGTAACGGGAATCAGATGATGGGACGTAACATCTTATGTATGGATGATATGGCATGTCGGTTCGGGCAATTAGTGTATGCAAAATTAATAAGCGTAGAATTGTCTTTGGGCTTTACGAATTCTGCATTCTCTAGGTTATTTTGTTAAATTATTTTCATTGGTTGTAGAGTATGGCCTCGTACTAGTGCTATGGCCGAAGTACTGTGGACCGCCCCAGACCCGGAATACAGATACTATAGAGGCATGGACATCGTCACTCGCCTTGAAGAACATGCATGCCGCATGAACCAACGCGGTATCCAGGCGAGACCGCCCACTGATGCAGGATACTGCGTCTTTGGAAACTAACTTCTTGCGTATTGACCCGTTAACTTCTATGAGATTATTAGTGTATTAAAATGTATTCAGATAGCTACAACTGCGTTTTTGTGAATTCAGTCTCTTGAATCTGGCTTTTATTTTAAGATCTTTCGTTTATGACCCTTTTCGGTTTGGTCTCCTCTACATTTGCTCTTGATTTTCTAGTCTTTGGGTTCTTGCAAATTGTCAATCATTTTCCTCTAAGTAGCTAGCTGTCAAAATAATTATTTCTACATAAACGCGCAAGCGTTGTGCGTTGGTTGACGTCAACATGTGCCAATTTAACTAGGAAAGGTTTCTACAGTACCTATTCGTTTCTCTTCTTACTATCGGCATCAGCATACTTCAACATTTCAAGGACATAAGACTGCTAACATTTAAACATCTGTCACTAACCCGTTTGCGTTTTGTTCTTTGCTCAATCTCACTAATACTTTGCTACATTAATAAATTCATTTCTACATCCACAGGTTTTGGAGGCCAATCATAAAGTTATCTACTCTGCATCATGGTATTTGGATTATCTGAGCAACGGTGGTGACTGGGACAAATTTTACACTGTGGATCCCCGCCAGATGATCCCAAGAAATCGCAGAGAGTTGGACCTGAACAACATTCTAGGAGGCGAAGCTTGCATGTGGGGGGAGTCAGTTGACGACAGAAATTTGATAAGCAGGTAGGAACACGTTTATTCAATGTGACAGGTTTACTTAATTAGACAACGAAAGACTGTCACTGTCATAAAGGTCAAACAATATTAATGGGCTAAAAAAAATAAAATACTAACTTCAGTCAGCGACTTCGCCCACGTATGTAAGATTAGATTTTTCCATACAAACAGGACCCTCGCTTCATCCTTTTAGAGAGTACATTTTGAAAAATCTTCTCTTAGTCCTGCATCATAAAAGCAAACTGGTTCAAAATTTCTTAGTCCTAGTAGTTTCAGCTGTGCTTTGATAAGTCAGTCAGTTAGTTTCTCCTTTTATATTTAAAGAAGATCTTCATGAACACGAAATAGCATAATTGGCATTAAGTACATAAAAAACCTTTTTCTTAATTACCAACGATTTCAGGGTATGGCCTCGTAGTAGCGCTGTGGCAGAAAAACTCTGGAGTGCGGAACAACCCCGATTTTACTTCTACAGACATATTGTAAACGAAGTCAACCGTCGCCTGGAAGAGCACGCGTGTCGAATGAACCGCCGCGGCGTGCACGCTCAGCCACCCAATGGACCTGGCTTTTGTGTCGGAGGAATTTAAATATACCTATTTGTTATTTTGTTACTTATTACGTGTACAGCTATTTAAGATTAGTTTACTTTCGTAGGATTTTAAATTTTAAAAATATTTCTTAACTTAATTTGCGTTTTATTTTACCCGGACCTGCGGAGGCGGGAGGAGTAAACACGCTGCGCCTTACCGCTGTAGTGTGCTACGTTGAAGTGGACGCGAATTCTTCATATTTATCTTTTGCATGGCCGATAATTCAACAAAATTTAATCAATTCGCAGGACGCACGAACTCTTACTGTATCCTCCGCTGCTCGCGGTCATCCCCTGTTCGACCCGTATTTTTCCCGCTCATGGCAGAGGCAAGACGCGTCGCGACAGCGTGCCCTGCGACTAATGTCCGAGGTCACACTAACGAGAAATGCTGTTAATTATCGCGGTAATGGACGTTAACCGTAGGTGTAGCCACGACTTATAGCGATAATTTGACAACGCCATTAACACTGCAGTTTGGCGTTAGACAAAATCATAACCTTATTTAAGCGTAGCCACCCAATTTAGCGCGTTAAAATTATCGCGCTAATGGGCATTGACGTTAGACTTCCAGCATAAGGATTATATTAGATAATGGAAGTGTGTGTGCGTCGGCAAACATTCTTGCAGTAACGTGGGAGGCCCAACAACCCCAATAACATTCTGAAAGCCAGCAGTGTTTTACTTGGTTATACTTATAGATTGAAACTTTGCCTTAAATGCATATGACTTCATGTCCCAAGTGCTGGCGCATGAGGGCGATCGTTTAAAAAAATCCTTTTGCGTGTGTCGAAATTTAAATTATAGGTCAAAATGGTAATTCTGGTGCAGTGTTAAAACAATTTAGTACCAGGACCTAGCCAGAAACTAACATTTCCTATAGAAAAGTGAAAATTACTAATAAAATTTAAAACAACAATCTTGTGATTGTTATTTTAAATTTTATTAGTAATTTTAAAAAGTATAGTTAAAAGGTAAGTAAGTAGGAGCAATGAGTAGGTCGCTGTCTGAGCCCAAGTCGTTTACAGCGCGTACAGTTCCCGCGCACCTGATGGATTTGTTAGCACTGTAGGGACCCAGCAGGGTCGAGGCCTACTGAGTTCATGAACAAATTTCTAAAAGCAAGGTCCGGCCAAGAAGGAAAGTGCTGGGTTTTTAGTCAGTAAAAGTCTGACACTATCTCCCGCTGCGTCCAAGGGCGGGAGATGACTGGACTATTTTTGCTCACTAAAAAAAAACAGCGTTTGCAATAGGACGCGGGACGTCATCATTCTCCTGACACCAGACATAAATGTCAGAATGGCGGCAAACGATTTTGGCCGCGCGCAGACTTAAATTGATTCTGCTAATATATAATATTTTTCAGTTTAAAATAAACATTTTGATTTCAATAAACACTTAATTTTATAAAAAAAAAAAAACTACTATTCTGAATTTTATCGAGCAAAGTCGTATTGTTATAGTCGATTAAAATCGATATCCGCTATAAATAAACACGAATCAGAAGTCCAAATATAGCAACACTGAATTATCGCGTCAAATTTTCAAAACAAAACGTTGGTCGGTCGAAGTTTTAGTACTTCATAGATTTCTTTTAAATAAAATATTTTGGATGCATTAAAAATGTCCATGATCGAAGAAGAAGTCGTAGTCGCACCATGGGTTGGTCCAACAAGCTACAAAAAAACGTTATCAGTGATTGTTGTCTCGTCCACCGTTGAAGTCATTCAAAACATATCAGAAGCTCTCACAGAAGTTCACAGGAAAGGGAATTTTCGCTGGAAACTAATTGTTTTACGATCGTTTCATCTTGACGACGTAGTTAAACAGTCGGATTTAACTGGAAAGATCGGTATCGACTTCGTTATTTTAGCCATCGACACAAGTAGAATATTTTGTTTGGAGTGGGCGAAGAATGTGTTATTGCAAGTTTATTCGGATTTAAAACTTCGGCGAGTTGTGCTTGTGAACGCGAGTGGACTCCCTATGAACGATATGGCGATCAGTGCTAGTGATTTGATGAACTTTCAAAATGAAACAAAGCTGGACATTATAACTGCAAATGTTTTTGATGCAGGCAATGCTACATTTTTAGCTCGCAGATTACTCAAGTACATTGAAGTGTCTGTTGGTGTTAAGACTGGAATCCCTAATCTGAATATATGATTCTATTTAATTAAAAGTGTTTAGTCTCATCCTGATCCACCTATTTTGTCATCAAACTTCATTAAAAGAAACGTAAGTGTAAGGAACATTCCTAATTAAAAATGCATTCAAATCAACTGGCAATAGAACCTATAACTAATCTTGTGACTTTAACAACACAGAAAAGAAGGGACCCTAATTTGTCTCACATATGAGGGACTGGCCCTCACATGTGTGGCCCAACTGACAGGAGCCTGAACGTGATTTCCAGCCACTATATGTGCTGACTTTCCAGGTATTTGTCTGGACCGAACCCAGACTGTTGAGATGTCAGCAAACCCATAGGGGCCCTGGAGGGTCGAAGCCTACTGGGACCATGAGTCATGAGGACACCTAGGGAGATGATGAAGGAACATAGAACTGGGTTTTAGCCACTAAAAGTCTGATCAGCCTTAGAGAGATATCCTTTGATGATTTCCTATCTAAAAATAACACCAAGATTTACATAACAGGAGAAAACCAGCTATAGTATAGAAGGGTGGGCCAATGTGGCTCTTGCCCATGTAAAGGTGCTCCCTCACCGGGAGCATTCGCGTGTAATGTAATGTTACAGAATCGAGCATTACACCAGTGAGGGAGGAGAACTGAGCATTATAGTGTGCAAATTGTAATGATACAAAACGATGTTACATCAGTGAAGGAGGAGAACCAAGCATTACAATACGCACCTTGTAATGATACAATGTGTAATATTTTGATACATCTTGTAACATTTTGATACAACTTGTCAGGGAGGTAGTATTGTAATGTAATGCTCAAAGTCGAATCATAATGATACATTACACGCGAATGCTGGTCGGTCAGGGAGGTAGTATTGTAATGTAATGCTCAAAGTCGAATCTATTAATTTTACATTACACACGATCGCTTGTTGGTCAGGGAGGTAGTATTATAATGTAATGCTCAGTCGAATCTGTAATGTTACATTACACGCGAATGCTCCCGGTGAGGGAGCACCTTAAGATTACCAATGCAGGGTCTAGACAAATTTATTTTTTCATGTATACAATGGGCTGTGGTAGTGAGATAGATGTGGAGTAAAAATATAAATAACTTCTGCCAGCAGCTTTCCTATGAGAAAGTAGGTTTCTGCATACCAACTTTATATCCTTTTCATCTACTTAGGGTGTGAATTTTCGAAAATGTCTTAGCAAGTGCTTACACCGTCTGAACTACCTGTGTCAAACTCCAGCACAATTGGTTTAGTGGTTTGAGATGTGTTGATGTACATTGATGATCGAAGGTGTTGATAGATAAGTCAATAAGTAATGGTTGCCTTTTATGTACATAATTATAAGGTCATGGTCAGATCATAAAATTGATCACATCATGATAAATATGGCCACTAAAACTGGCTAGATTGTTTAAATGTTAACATTTGATGATATGCCAATACTCATTTGGCGATATAAGACCTAACAAGTATTAGAATATCATCAAAATTTTACATTTAAAATGATCTGGCCAATTTTAGTTTGCCATTGCATGTTATTATGTGGAAGATAAGTCAAACCATGCTGTTGTTGTAACTTTGCATCAGTTGACCTCTTAATGCAGTCAAGCTTGTTGTACGAGTTGGATTAGAACAATATAATGGCCACTAATAATTATCCTGATTTCTGGTGGCAAGCATTATGCTCACCCTAAACTAAATTACATAAAATGTATGTGTGTTACATGTTGTAATAAGAAAAGATCAAGGTATCATGAATGTAGTGCTGCCAACTCTTTATTTCTTAATTTACTGGCACATCAGATTGGTATTATAAGCGTAAAAAAATTATAAATTGTGTGTATGTTTGTAAGTTTGGTAATCCTCTGAAATTACTGAAGAGATATGGATGACTCAAAATTAGTTGCGTGGTTTAAGTTAGGCAGATGTCGAAAACTACTTTATTTTGTACTTTGTTGTTTGTTATTATTATTTGTAATATATGCCCAACACAATGAATTTGTGACTTCAATGTTACTGTAGGATATTGAATGAATAAAAAATATTTTACACATTTTGAATCATTTATTATACTTTGATTGTACTACAAAATAATAGGAAGTTCTCTACAGTTACAATTATATTATATATTACATAAATAATAAAACAATTACAGCAGTCCTCACTTGTGTAGCAACCTCACAATATTCATGTAGCAACACTATTGCTAGGTAGTTGTATAAAAACAAAAATAAACTATAGGGCTGTGCGGTGATAATGGATATAACATGACCTTACAACTAACTGAAATACTGCTCATTTATTAACATAATGTTTTAAAATTATAAATAACATTTTAGGCTTAGAAAAAAAATCTGTAAAATAATCCAAAATTATAATAACACAATGAGAATTTCTCATAAACAAAATGTCAAGCTCACTAATTCAAAATGCACTACAATTTCCATGTTACACTAATGTATTCTAAAGTATATCGCTATAGATTGTTGCATCTAAAATTAAAGTCACCTCAGTGACTTGTTTAAAATAAACGTATACAAAAATTTAATATTAGGCAATATCACAACTAAACCGCCTGTTCAATAGCAGGCAAATAAATACAGTCACAAAACCATCACTTAAATAATCCCACAGTAATGTAACAGAATCAGTAAATAATATAATTGCAAAATAAGACAGTCATACTGCACTATGATTCAATGGGAGTACATAGTTTTGGATACAATAATTGCTAAGGCCCAAACTTATCATTGATTTCCATAAGAGCTCTGAACTAACTAAACATTTTACTAATATTATATTATAATATTTTGTGAGGGAATATGAATGTTATTTGTAAGCTTTTTAACGTAAGTCACAACAGTCGTAACGGTAATTCACAAAGTTGAAATATTTTCATACAATTGTGAACCACAATGTATTTAGAAATAAATACAATTGATTTGAGGCTGATTATGAAACTAATATTAACTATAATAAAACCTGCTTACAAGTATTATTCTTGTCTTCATGATATTAGAATTTGTATCAACTTAAATTACGATTACTTAATTATTATTACAGGAATAAAATAAAATTTAAACAGATCAGTTTTAAATATTGAAATTGCCTCCATAGCAAAATATTTGATAAATTCATGAAAATAACATCTCTCTAATCTTAAAATTGCTTACATTAATGTTACTATTGGTTTATGAGTCCAGTTGATATTGTATTCCCCAGTTGCTAGTAAGTAGTAGTAAATCAAAGATTTATTAAATATATATAAACCAATAAATAACATTAATTTTAGTTTAGATTGGTGTTGCAGTAACTATATTATGTAGAGTAATATATTATCACTACCTATATTGTTACATAGTGGGTGCTTGTCACAGATTAGCAAACAAATGGAGTGCATCATACAGCTTCTGAATTCATCTAATTTCCAAAAAAATATTGGAAATGATTTTGGCATTGCTCTGTGACAACTTCATGGTGTTGTGTCAGATACATTTAGGAATGTGTTAGCACTCCATTTCCTCACTATTCCTATTAGGTGTGGTCATACAGGTCCGTGCGCAAAGTCGCGGTCACTACTATGTTAGACACACAGAAGTTTTCTAACTACCAACATATAACTTATCACTAATTTCCTGTACTGAGAGATATAGTTAAAATTTATCAAGCTGACACCTGAAGCATCCTAGGATAGCATCCATACACATACATTTATTACACACTGAGTTGTTTTAAAATGCATGTAATGTTGAAGTCTGTTATAACTTCCATTACACACTGTGCGTTCTGACACGTTTTGATTGGCTGGCAATACTGCTGTGCACATTTACACGCGAAGACAGAATAGTTGCCTGCAGCCTGTGTGCATCAGCTACTTAATGAAATGTGATTGTTTGTCATGTTTATTTGGAATGAATAGATTAATGGATGATTGATGAACAAGTATCAAGAACGCTGTTCCAGTAGCTTTCGTAGGATGCTTCGTTGGTTCGATAGTTCCTATGTCATCCTCACACATAGTGTCAGAAAGTAGAATGTTAACTCCCGCTAGCACAAGTGTCACATTTCAAGTCTGAGCACAACTATCTATACGAAGCTTAAAATATGACCAAACTTGTGCGCCTTATCATTTTTACTAATCTACGCCTTAGGCTTCCGCTGTTGTTGAGTTTAACGAAACAAAGTGGAGTTTCATTGATATGTGGACGCCACCAGTCCTCGTTAGGAAATCATACGGAGAGTATATGGCTAATGTCTACAGGGGTCTGAACTACAAATAAAATACTGAGATTCTTGATATGTAGCGTTAAGAGCGCAAGCCTTAAGGCGAAAAGCTACATATATGGAGCTAACACTCCAAAATATCACTGTATTTTGGCCAGATGATCACCTCAAGTGTGGAGCGCTGTGGACTCGACGGAAGGCGGAATCCCTGTACTCGGCTACTGCTACTGTCCCGGCCGCCGGCGAGACCGCGGCGTCTACACTCCACTCCATATAGCAGTGTAGCACCTATTATCGTTCACTGTACACTTCGGTCCACTTTGCACCTCTCCCACTACCTGTTGATATTAAAGGAGTACGTCTCAATGCAAAGAATAAAAAACTGGAACATAGAAGTTTTCGCAGAGTAGAGTAGCAAGAGGTCTTCACGATGGACAGGCCGTCCGACGTCGTCGTATACACAACGGAGTCTATTCGGAGTTGAGATTAACGGCACCCTGGTGTTGCACAGTAACATACGCACCGCTCTAGTCGGAGTCGAGGTTGACGACGTCCTGCGCGGGCGCGGGCGGCAGGCGCGGCGCGAGCGGCGGGCGGCCGCGCGGCCGGCCCGCTCCGCCGCCCATCATGATCTCGCGCGCCCGTTGCTGCTGCAGCGCCATGGCCACAGGGTCACGGCTGCCCAGTCCACCCGCGTAGAACTTCGCCCCCATTTGCTGTAGTTATTTACACAAAATTCAGATGACAAGCGCTTGACGGGCGTTTTGCTAATGTGCCGTTGTGAACGACACGTCGTGTTTGTTAACACGCATTTAGCAAAACGCGCGTCAAGCGCTTGTCATCTGATTGTTAACATTTATTCATAAAATAAAACAAACTGAAATCAGTTACGAATCTGCTCAAACATCAAGTAAAACCAATCCTTGTAATTCAACAGTCAATACGTCACACGAATGTGTAATAAAAAAAATACAATAACAATAAAACGTTTCACATTTAAAGTAGGTTAGATAAAAACAATTATAAGGCACATAGTTTCATTTTTGCCTGTACTAGGTTGGATCTGTGTTTCAGGAGTGGTCAAAAGTGGGCATCTAATAAAAAAAAAATTGAGCACCAATGTGATATACCTCATAAGGAAGTTTGTTTATTACGCTGCTCGATCACTATTAAATATGATTTTTGCAGGCCCCCGTTTTTGTAATAAGCTGAGAAATATGTGAGTAAAAACAATATACATTTTTTGGTCTGCGTGTGGTTGAGTGTATGACGTACTCTTTGAAATTTTGCTTAAAATTTAGAGAACATTCCCAAAAAATTGTGAAAGTTGGAATCAGAATTGTGCAAGTAAAATAAGCAAGTTATAGACTGTTAAGTTAGGTCCTCGGTTCTCACAGAGTATTGAGTTCCTGTACTGAATTAACCATGGACACTACAGAAAAACTTTTTTCTAATTTTTTTATTGTAGTGCCAAAATCTAACCTAATGCCAAACAAAATGTATGGAAAAATATATTATCGCCCTTACACCTCACGCACAGAGAAAACAAAAAACTGGCGCCCGCAAAATATTATTCAATGCCCGAAAAAATCAAAATAATTACGCTCTTTCAGCCTATTTAAGTCAGATTGCTGTTCAATTTAATTATCATACGCCCAAGCCCCATACATTTATTAAGACGACACAACCGAAACCAGTCGAGCTTGGCAGTGGAGGAACGAGCTTTATATTAGTGAGTCTAGAGCACTAATTAGAAACAAGAGTATAATTTCCTAAATCGCAAAATATGATTGTTTGAAGTATCAATAAAAGTTTTTTCTTTCTTTCCTCTGTAGTTATTTATTGCATGTATTTTCTGCAGCCTTTTTAACTATACTTGATTGAGTGTAAAATAACAATTGTACCTAACAATAATAACTGCGGAAGTCTAAAGACTGTCGCAAAAAACGTGATCTCGTTAAGCTGCGAGATCAAACATCTAGACTAATATAATAAAGAGGTAAAGTTTGTTTTTTGTTTGTAAGAGGTAATCTCTGGAACTACTGGTCCGATTGGAAATTTTTATCAACAATAGAAAGCTGCTTTACTCCTGAGTGACATGGGCTATATTTTATGTACGCGGGCAAAGCCGCTGACAAAAGCTAGTGTTTCATATAGCAGTAATTCTATAAACAGCTTGTATTGTTAGGAGCATCCTTTCTCTAGAGCATAGATTCCCAACAGGGTGGTACCACCCGCAAGTGGGCGCTGGACCTTCTCGTGGGAAAGGCAGCGGGACCAAAGGCAAATTGGGAGCGCTAAAACAATATACCACGAGTCGCATAGTTACAGAGAGAAAGATAATTAATTTATGATTATTATTAAATAATAGACCGACATATTAAACTGGTATAATTAACTATTAATTATGTAAAGGTAGTTGTTGGAGTTTTGTTTGCTTGTAAAGGGGATGCAGTTCATAAAAGGCTGGGAAGGAAATCTTATTGACTAAACGGCCTACCCTGTTCATATTTCTTAGTATTCATACCGGGATCGGACCTTCTTTTCGAAAACCGGTCCAAAGCCTCAGTAGGCTTCGGCAATACTCGATGGTAACGTCAGGGTGGAGCAAAGATATGTATGTAAGCCTTCATACCAGGATTGGACCTTCCTTTCAGAAACCGGTCCAAGGCCCTAGTAGGCTTCGGCAAGACTCGGTAGTAAAGTCAGGGTGGACTAAAGATATGTATGTTAGCCTTTATACCGGGGTCGGACCTTCCTTTCAGAAACCAGTCCAAGGCCCAAAGATATGTATATCCTGCCTTCATACTGAGGTCGGACCTCGGCAGGACTCGGTGGTAAACTCAGGGTGGAGTAAAGATATGTATATGCCTTCATACCGGGGTCGGACCTTCCTTTCAGAAACCGGTCCAAAGCCCCAGTTGGCTTATTTATTTATTTAACACTTCATGCATATAACAGTACAAAGGCGGACTTAATGCCTAAGACATTTTCTACCATTCAATCTTTGGGTGTTGGTGAGACTTCGGCGAGAGACGATGGTAAAGTCAGGGTGGAGCAAAGGTAGGTGGGTGCAAACTCACATTCTGCTGCATGAGCTGCTGCAGCCGCATCTGGTTCTGCTGCTGCTGCTGGCGCTGCCACGGCGGCTCGTACTGCAGCCCCGACGAGCCGCTCATGGCGCCGCCCGCCGCCGCTACAACACACACCAACTTTATTACAACATCGTCCTAGACTACTCTAATGCACCCCTGTACTTGAAACTGACCAATTGGATAAAATTGAATCTTGAGAAAGCTTTTCTATTTTTGTTTTGGCTTCGCACGGTTTGTGCATTAGGCCAGTTTCAAGTTTAGAAATGTTCATGACTTCAGTTAATATATCGAGTCGGCCTTTCAGCGAGTGATTGTACAAAGCACCATCATAAATTAAATCTAAAAAGTCCTTATCGATCCGACACCTTTATAAAAAAAAATCGGGGTCAAAGGTCCCAAAAAGAATTTTTTCTCTAATTTCAGCTAAACGGTAAGTTTTATCATAAAAGTTGTAGATCTTTATAATTATTTACAATAATGTCATATTTTTTTTAAGAGCCACTGTTTTTGAGATATAATGATTCAAAAAATTGAAAGAGGTAATCTTCGTGTGCTCATTTTTCCACGCCACCTTCGAGGTAGTGTACTTAGCGTATTTTTAAGGTACCGTACCTCAAAGGAAAAAAAAAAACCCTTATAGATCACTTTGTTGTCCGTTCGTCTCGGTGACCGGACAAAATTAAACTAATTTTCGTGAATAGTAAGTAGTAAAAAACTCCAACAAGTCTCGAAAAGTCTTATACTATATTAATTAGTTACAACGCATCATATTCGAGGATAGTTTAACAATAAGACTCACCTTGATTCATAGCAGGATTCATCATACCGTGATTCATCATCCCTGATTGAGTGTACTTATAGATTTCACTCATTTTCTGCATCAACTATAAACATAAAAACAAAACAACATTATCAAAGGTTCTATGATAGTAATTAAATTTTGCGTCACTACAAAATAATGAAAATGACATGCTTTCAACATAAAAAAGAAAATGTCTAGCGGCGTCGGGACTAGGCGTATAATCTAATAAACAAGGGGTATAAAATATCGACATAAAACTTACGCCAAAGTCATATCCACCGAACATCTAAACAGATAAATGTTATAAAGTGAATAAGTTGATATAATTGGTTCTTATTGCTTATTCGTGCACTTAAAAATATAGCAGTCGAGTGTGTTTTTGGAAAAAGACGCCATTTTAGAATGTGAAAATAATGTTTTCGCAAACTGAGATGAAAATAAAATGTTGGTATGAATGTAAGTGATTTCGTAATCCGTTTACCGAACAAGACATGGAAGTAGACAGCGTTATAATCAGTTATATATTTTCTACCATATTTAATTTTTGATAATAGCAAGAAAACTACTAATAATGGGGTTAAATGAATATTTAGATGCATTAGAATATGTAGGTACGATAATGTCGTGTCTTACGTACCTTAGTCCAGTGCAAATAGCACCGTTAACGATAAAAAGTGGACCTAAATAGTAGTAGAATGAAACCCATTGGAAAAGGAAGATAATATAGCAAAAATTTAAGGAAAAATAAATTACGGTCGATCTGAGGTCGGGAAGTGGATGGGTGTGCGCTTTTAAGGGGAAAAAATGGTTTATCTCTAATTCCGGCAAAACTACTGGTTCTAGGGGAAACATTTAAATGGCAAACTTGTAGATCATAAAAAGATCTACCACTTTTGTATTTACACTTTTTTGACATAACCTCAAAATCTATGTGAAAAGTTAAAAAAACCGAGATTTTGAATTTAATTTTTATCTCCTTTAAAAATTACTTTTTTTTCACAAAATTTGGTGAAAAGTTTCCTTTTCATGTTCCAAACTTACCCTAATTTTTTTTTATTTAAAATATTCACTGAAGCTCTTTATTTTGACTGAACATCGAAAAAATAAACTATTTTTCAATCGAAAAATCTCACGTAAAAATATGTGATTTTTTTAAAACGTTTGTTGGCTTCTTATTCATCGAAATTTTTACTTTTTGATAGTGTACAAAAATATATACATTACTATAGTAAGTTTTTTCAGAAAATGCAAAAAACTAAAAAATCTCGAATCAGAGACTACTTTTGTTTAATCATTATTAGCGACCCGCTCCAGCTTCGCGCTGGTGCAAAGGTGATATATTATACCTATAAACCTTCCTCTGGAATCATTCTATCTATTAAAAGAAACCGCATCAAAATCCGTTGCGAACTTTTAAAGATGTAAGCATACACAGGGATAAGCAACTTTGTTTTATACTATGTAATAATGTACTGAGGAGTTTATTAAATTTTTTATAAGATTTAAAGGGGATTTCATGTTGGAAATGTGGCTGCTGCAATTGCGTATGCTTACATAATGCTCCAATGTGGAAGAACAAACCTACGAGGAAGTTAATGATTCAGATGATGAATTTCATCATCTGAATCATAAGTAAGTAAGTTTTTCGAATTTAACCATGAAGAAATGCTATCAAAGAGACAAAAACTAATGGTAAAAACTAATAAATGATTAGAATGTAAGATAAAATATATGAGGCAAGATTATATTATTTAAACATATGTAATGAATATAAATAACGTTGACTGATTAAACGAAGCTAAAATTTAATAAGACAACGTTTTTACTGTATAAAATTGCAGCAATCACATTTTCTACATGAAATACCCTTTAAATCTTTTATAAAAAAATTAATAAATACCTCAGTACATCATTGCATAGTATAAAACAAAGTTGCTTATCCATGTGTATGCTTAGATCTTTAAAAGTAAAAAAATTCGCAACGGATTTCGATGCGGTTTTTTTTTATTGATAAAATGATTCCAGAGGAAGGTTTATAGGTATAACATATCATCTATGCACCCGCGCGAAGCTGGAGCGGGTCGCTAATAATGATTAAACAAAAGTAGTTTCTGATTCGAGATTTTTTAGTTTTTTGCATTTTCTGAAAAAACTTACTATAGTAATATATGTATTTTTGTACACTATCAAAAAGTAAAAATTTCGACGAATAAGAAGCCAACAAACGTTTTAAAAAAATCACATATTTTTACGTGAGATTTTTCGATTGAAAAATAGTCTATTTTTTCGATGTTCAGTCAAAATAAAGAGTTTCAGTGAATATTTTAAATAAAAAAAATTAGGGTAAGTTTGGGACATGAAAAGGAAACTTTTCACCAAATTTTGTGAAAAAAAAGTAATTTTTAAAGGAGATAAAAATTAAATTCAAAATCTCGGTTTTTTTAACTTTTCACATAGATTTTGAGGTTATGTCAAAAAAGTGTAAATACAAAAGTGGTAGATCTTTTTATGATCTACAAGTTTGCCATTTAAATGTTTCCCCTAGAACCAGTAGTTTTGCCGGAATTAGAGATAAACCATTTTTTCCCCTTAAAAGCGCACACCCATCCACTTCCCGACCTCAGATCGACCGTAATTTATTTTTCCTTAAATTTTTGCTATATTATCTTCCTTTTCCAATGGGTTTCATTCTACTACTATTTAAGTCCCTTTCAAAAGCTATTTGCACTGGTCTACCTATCATTATCTAACTTATTAATATGAAACACATTGTGTTTTTATATTAATCACTTATTATAAGTTAGTACAGAGTACATTTTAGTTTTAATTTAGATGATTGAGAGGTAGTCATGAGCATGAGCATACTGTAGGTAGTCATATAATTGAAGAGGTGCAACAATTTTAAACTTGTTTTTTTACTCTGTCCGTCTTATTATGAAGTGGAACGACTTGCAAATGTTTCAATTTGAAATCAAATTGTTCTAGTTAAACTAGGGGTTTCGGCGATCTAAGATAGTTCAGAAACTAATGATAAACTTTATTGTATGGTAACGATTTTAGCCATGGTATTATACCCAGTAATAGTCCCGGAACTACTCTTAGTCGCAGGCCTCTCTGACGCGACGCGTCTTGCGTTAGCGATGAGCGGGACCAATAATAATACGGCTCTAACAGGAAACGCCTTGCTGGCACATATGGCGTGTGTAGCGGGACACGAGCGAGTCCTGCCTATTTATTCAATTTTGTTGAATTATCTGCGATTCAAAACATTAACGCGAAGGGTACGCGTCCGCTTCAACGTGCCACACTACAGCGACAAGGCACAGCGACTTTACTCCTTCCGTCTCCACAGGTCGTGTCCGCTCACCGCAGTAGCTGTAGCGTGGCCCGCGACTTAGAATAAGGTAGTGTGTATGTATACAAGGTGTCATTGGCATCGTCATACAAACGAATACCACTGATCCAGTGCATGATAATTTAAAAAAGTTAAAAATTCATTTAAAAAATTTAAGAAAAGACCGACAAAAATTTCTACCAGTGTGTTGGTCTAGAATTGTGTACTGGATCCATGGTATTCGTTTGTGGTACAATGTCAATGACATGCTGTATATTTTTGGTGGGAGGTGGATATGGTATGGTATATCGGGCTGGTGTCCGCTACTCCACGACTAAAGCGCGTATTTAGCGTACGGGTGGCAGGTGGGTAACACGCGATGTGGTGGAGCTCACCCCGGGGTTGGAGTTGTAGATGAGCGGCAGCATGTCGCGGATCTGGTTGTCGTTGATGTTGGGCATGTCCTTGCGCAGCATGGCCGCCAGCGCCGCGTACGCCAGCTGCTGCTGCTGCTGCGCCAACAGGTTCGGAACTGCAACAAAAAAATTTTTTCACCAACATTCCATTAGAAGTTACTAAATCTCTCCCTTCTTCTTCTTGGTTAGCCGAATCTTTTTTAAAGGAACATTTTACTAAGGATATACCTACCTTTGAATTTAAACGTATTACTGTTGATATAATTAAAAAAACATTCAAAAGTCTTAACACAAAAAACACTGAAGACTTATGGGGTATATCGGTTAAGGTTCTGGGAGATATTATTGATTCAATTGCTCCTGTCCTAACAGGCATATTTAATCAATGTTTGGACAGTGGTACATTCCCTGATTTAATGAAACACAGTAAAGTAGTACCAATTTTTAAATCAGGTAGTAAGAGTGATCCCTCTAACTACAGACCTATATCTGTGCTTCCAGCATTGAGTAAAATCTACGAAAAAATCATGCTGGACCAGATGTTGTGTCATTTTAATGCAAATGGGATTTTGCATAGTCACCAGTTTGGCTTCACGAAAGGAAGGTCGACGACGGATGCAGGAGTGAAACTCATCAGTCACATTTTGGAATCCTGGGAGAAATCACAGGATGCTATTGGCATATTTTGTGACCTCTCTAAAGCATTTGACTGCGTTGACCATAAAACTCTGATCTGTAAATTACATCATTACGGAATTCGTGGACAAGCTGCTGATCTTGTTTTTTCCTATTTATCTTATAGGCAGCAAAAAGTAACCATTAATGGGGCAACGTCCTCCGGCTCTTTTGTAAAAATGGGCGTGCCTCAGGGTTCAATCCTTGGCCCTTTCCTTTTTCTAGTGTATATTAATGACCTTCCTTACATGATGGCTAATTTAGCCGATATAGTTTTATTTGCTGATGATACTTCCCTTATCTTTAAAGTAGATAGAAAAGATGCGGATGTCTTACATGTCAACGAAAGTCTGGCTGTTCTTTCGAAATGGTTCGCTGCTAATAACCTTTTATTAAATGCAAATAAAACTAAGTGTATAAAGTTTTCATTACCGAATGTTCCTCATGTTGGTGTCAGTCTGATTCTTGACGGTAAAACACTTGATATTATTACGGAAACTGTGTTCTTAGGCATTACTATTGACTCCAAATTGCAGTGGGGAGCCCATATTAGAACTCTCTCGGGTAGACTAAGCTCAGCTGCATATGCAGTAAGAAAAATTAGGCAGTTAACAGATGTTGACACAGCTAGGTTAGTCTATTATGCTTATTTCCACAGTATTATGTCTTATGGCATTTTACTGTGGGGATCTGCAGCTGAGGTAGACTCGATTTTTATATTGCAAAAGAGAGCAATCCGGGCAATTTATAAGATGGGGCCTCGCGAGTCCCTAAGAAATAAATTTAAAGAAATTGACATACTAACTTTGCCTTCACTTTATATTTTAGAATGTATTTTATACGTGCGTAAAAACTTAGGACTTTTTAAAATTAGAAGCGATCTTCATAATAAAAATACTCGTAGTCAACATGAAATTGTTTTACCTAAATGGAGATTAGCTAAGACCAGCAAGTCATTTTTAGTAAATAGCGTACGATTTTATAATAAGCTGCCAAAGGGGGTGTCAGAACTTAGCGAGAGGAATTTCAAAACTCATATTAAGCGTGTCCTAACCAAAAAAGCATATTATAAGGTTAGAGACTATGTCGAAGACACACTTGTCTGGCAATGACTGCTTCTGCACATGTGGCCCCCTGGTAACTTATCAATATTCTGAATAATTGTCTGTTAACTGTTCCATCTTTTTCCTTTTTTTTATACGACATTTTTTTTTTTTTTTTTTGACATATTCAATATTCCCTAGATTACCATTTTATAGATCCGTAATATAATGTAATTGTCTTACAGATAATTGTGATTATTTTTCTTTTGTATAGCTTCTTTCAATCATGTGAATGTGAGAACATTGTAGACGCAAATCTTAGATTACTTCCTACCACTTTTATGGTACAATTTCAATATTGACTGGTTTGCACTGTCCTTACATAATCAATGTCATAATACTGTAATATGGAAATATTGTAAAACAAACAATTATTTTAAAAGAGTAACCATGGAGTTTCTTGCCGGTTCTTCTCCATAGGAATCAACCAATTTGGAACCGTGCACTAGCTTCTGACGTTTTACAAGTGCCCATGTAGGCCTATGTGAAATAAAAAGATTTTGACTTTGACTTTGACTTTGAAACACACAAATTATTTCAATATCCGTCTTTGTACTGTTATGTGCATTAAGTGTTAAATAAATAAATAAATAATATTTATTGGTACAGTCACAGGGTATAGCACAATAATAAACATGTAAAACGTAAATAATTTTTGTTTTTAAATTACTTAAAACTATTTAGTACAAAATTTTTGTTTGCCCCACGGCTGCTCCAAACAGGCCCAATTCAGCATAACTGTCAGGCAGCTAAGTGCCTGACGATGGTTTTCAACTGGACCTGGATATATATATATATATATGTATACCTGGCTATATCAGTCACATAGTCATCATCGTCATCATCCTATTAAATGTTCCGACTGCTGGGATACTGTCCTCCTCTCTAGGAGAGGGAATGAGGCAGAATCCACTACACAGGCACAGTGCGGATTGATGAATGTCACATGTCTTCGAATTTTTGGTTCTAAGTTTCAGCAACTTTGGTGCAATAAAAAAAATTCTCCATACAAACTTTGGACCACGTTACATCCTCTCAAAGAGTCTATTTTTGAAAAATCTTTCATATTCTTTGTAGAAGAGAGAGAGAGAATGAATCTCTGCCTGAAATTTGTAAGTCCTAGTGTCTAAACACACTATGCCGAGGATACGCGACGGAAGTTCGGCATGATTACGCCTGCAATGCTATTTGAATTACTAGCGACATTATGCCGAAATTACGTTGCTTTATAGCGTACAGCCGAACTTCAGTCGGGCGTAAGTTCAGCGGAAATTCGGCGGCAACGTATTTTGTAGAATTTATACGCGACCGAAGTTCGGTTCGATTGCCGACGGAGATCGGTAGCGGGGAGCAGCGGGAGGCAGGCATGCCCCCGCCCGCGTCCCGCGTGTCCACCCGTCGTGTTTATTTTCTAAATTTCTGCGTAAGTTCGGCACTTATGGTGTGTCATATCAGCAGAATACGTTGGAACGTAATATCAGCCGCGGAACTTCGGTCGCGTACGTTCGGCATAGTGTGTTTAGACACCTAGATGCAAGGGTTTCGGCTAGATGAGTTAGTGAGTCAAGACTTTCATAAATAACTGTAGTAGTGTGTAGACTGGCCTATTGGTCTAGTAGTTAGTGGCCCTGACTGCTACGCCGGAGGTCGTGGGTTCGATTCCCACCCAGGACAAATGTTTGTGTGATGAGTACGATCATATTTTGTTCTGTGTCTGGGTGTAATTTATCATAATATGTATGTATTTAGAAATATATAAGTATGTTTATCAGTTGTCTAGTACCCATAACACAAGCTTTGCTTAGTTTGGGATTAGATGGCGTTGTGTGAATTTTGTGGAATATATGTATATATAAAAACAGATAGGTTGTTCTGAACTCACCCATTCCATTATGCATGGGCCAGGCGGAGGGGAAGGGCGCGGGTGGAGGCTTGTTCTTTTCGTTCTCGAAGTCTTCCCACGCCGCCTTGCGTTCTTCCTCGCTCAGAGTCTCCTCTTCTTTATTCTCCAGTAGGGAGTCATGCTCGTGGTATTTGTAGATCTGAACGACATAAATGTGATCTTAGGTTGTTTCTTCCCTTCAGGTGAAGAATCGCAAAATAATTTAAAAGGGATTGCCCAAATTTGTATGTGGATCCGTACCAACTTGTGTGAAACCAAATTTACTCTCAAAAGTATAGTTATTATTTAATTTTTCACTACTTAAAATATTTTTAATGTGGTTTACAGAAAAAGTTACAAATCAGTACATTAACAAAAAAAAAGAAATGTTTCATTTAGTAGTATAAATGAAACATTATTTTTGGTATTAATATACTTGTTACACAATATGGTACGGGGTATGGGCATTCTCTTTTGTGTACTGTCTGTTCATTGCTGAAGTTGTCTAAACCTATTTTCAAGTCTTTAAGACTCCCTTTTAACTATGTGCGTGGATGCCCTGGCTACGATATCCAGACTAAATCCCCCAAAAGCGCTTAAGTCTCGTGAAGGCTCCAAAGGCTTGGCTAGCGTAATATCTCTGCCACATTCCAGTTTTTTTTCCCCTCTATTATTAAGAACAAATTTCTTTCTAAGAGACTAATAAGTAATTTAACTCTAACTTATTATTATACAATAGAGGTTCCAGATTGACTGTAGTGATGTTGAAGAAAAAGCTAATTAATTAATTAAGATAGTACCTGTGCCTCATGCTCCCGGAGCATCTCGGCGAACAGCCTGTCCTTGGGCAGCGAGGGCAGCGGCCGCGGCTCCTCGGGCCGCGCCTCGAACTTGTACAGCTCGGCGAGGTCGTTCTCTGCGTAGTGCCGGTCTATCTGTTGCTCGTCTATCACTCGCTTGGAGATAGCTTGCTTGGTTACTTGCCGCTCGTAGATTTTTTCTTCCATTGTGCCCTGTGGAAAAAATTTGATTGATTAATATATGCGGATACACCTAATTCATAGGAATATCCGGAAGAAATACATAATCAATTGAATTTTTAGTTATACCAAAAACATCACTTTTACGATTATATTAGTCTTACAGTTGTAGTGTAGGTAGTTGTAGGTCTATAGTACATTTTGATACAAGTGCAGGAAGTTTGTCATTGCAACCGAGGCAAAATTCGCACGAGCCGTAGGCGAGTGTGTTATGGAGCCGAGGGCTGCAATGACAAATCTGCACGTGTGTCAAACGACGTTTTTCAATACACTTACGACTTGTGAAATAAAGAAAGAAAAAGAAAAAAAATAATCTTATCTGAAACATACAGTAGAAATATAAGAAATATATAAGTATAGAATTCAAATCTGCTGTGGTCTGTTTCTAATTTCTTGGGGGTCGCCCAACGACTCTGGGGGACGCCTCGCGCCTGATTCGATAAACTAAGTAAAACAAAATAATCACCCGTGACCGTGACGATAAGGAAGGAATAAAAAAGCCCTTGTTGTGATAAACTCAAAAAAGCACTTGGGTGATATACATGCTATATTGAACCTAATAGGAGTGCGATAAGAGGCAGTTTTCGAGTAAGTGTATTGAAAAAACATTTTTGTCTTGATTGCGGGGTTTGTTAGTATAAAACTTCACCTGTTTATTATATTTTGCTGAACACATACTCAAGAGTATAATTTCTAATATCTTTTAATATTCAGTATAATAAAATAATCAATACAGTACACTAAAATAATTTAAACTTTGTAGTCTTCTCACAGAACCGTAAAATAATATCGTCTTCTATACATCAGCAAACAAGTCCAATCTAGCGTTTGGTCTCCCACAAGCGCTTTGAACATCGTTAGCATAAGCGATATAAGACGAGATGTATAAAGTAGCAGTACGACAAAATGGAACCTTAAATAATTTACACTTTTCTCTAACAATTGCAATTATTTAGAACCAATAAATGACAAGTGACTCATATCTGTATGGCTCTTTCTTCAAATGACCATCTCAGACAAATCTGCATGTGATTTGACCAATACATGTTTACTGTATGGACTATAAATGAGACTTTACCCCTAAGTTTATTTTGGTGTTTTTTATCAGAGTAGTCAGCTTGGGAACACCGGCCTCATGTAGTTTAAATTGACGAAAAAAAAAATTGACGTGTCAAAGTGTCTTTTAAACCTATCTGCAAAATATACAAAATTGATCGTGTAAATAAATCACTTTATTTACTCACCATAGCCAAAAACCGGTAGACATAGCAAGGTTTCTTCTGGCCGAAGCGGTAGACCCTGAATATGCTCTGCACGTCGTGCGAGGGGTTCCACGACACGTCGAAGATCACCACGCGGTTGGCGGCCACCAGGTTGATGCCCAGCCCGCCCGCGCGAGTCGATATCAGGAATAATCTGTAGCAGCACATCACATGGTCAAACACCACTAAATAAGGAAACATGTCAATATTAACTTATTTTAGTGAGTTATTTGAATCATTCTGTAGATCAAATAATTGTACCAATTATATCAAGTGGGAGAGCGACAGTACAACAATAAATGAAAACACTGGCAATACTGAGTACATAATGATGATTTGGATAAGCAAATAAAGTTAAAAAAGCTGGTTAACTCTACTTCTTTTTCTTTTCGCGTCAATTTGACTCAATATTCAGCCAACCTGGACTAGTAGCTGTCCAGGATGTTCACTACATTTTGTCGAGTTAAAAAGTTGTTGCAAATAACGCAGTATTATTGTAGGTGTCCTTAGTAAGTTGTTTATAATGAACCACATTATTTGTAGTGTAATCCTCTTTCGAGATAAAACTAAAATTTTGCATCTTTTTTTTGTAACATTCTTAAACAATCAGCATATAAAACCTCTCCTTTTGGAAAGCAGTTTTTGATCAATTACCACAGAACAATTTACATCTCGTGCACCTCAACTTATACATAAATAACGTAGTTGTTCGGTAATGGTCTTATACTGACCTCGCTCTCGGGTTGTCTTCTCTGTTGAAGTTCTTGCACCAGATGGATCTGTTCTCACAGGACGTGGAGCCGTCCAACCGGAAGTAATCCACGCCAGGAGACCACGAACCTATACATCATATTCTCAAGTGAATCATCATTTTATTAAAACCTATAAATAAAATTTTAAAGGAAAACTGAGATATTATCGCTTCTTTTCAGTGATATTTTGATGTTCTTTAAAAACAGATTTTACAATTTTACCATTCGAAAAAAAATGCTTTCGCTTGGGGCTCAAAAGAATTTAAAGAACAGGCTGAGATCAAATATAAACTTGAAAAAATTTGAGAGGGCAAATCTCATTTTGAATGCTGCTGTCTTCACGATTTTGTCTTGAAAACGAATTGATTAGGCAAAAGAATTGGACCGGACATGGCTGTCCCATGTCAAACAAGAAATGAGAAAAAGGAACCGTCGAATAGGTTCACGCTTCATTCGGCTCATTAAATGGCGGACGACATCGTGTCAGATTCGACTCATTTAGGCATTAACTGATAGGCGTTTAAGTCAATGAACTGCAGTCGAACCATTGTTGCCTTAAAATATTGTCTCTGTATTTGACATAGACAATATTATAAGTCTCTCTCAAGCGTTCCTATAGACAGCATTGTGGTGGTTTCACATACAATGCGGATCTAGTTTGACTCCTACCTAAACTACTGGCCGATACTAGCAAAGGTAAAAAAGGGGAGAAAGAGAAGTCTTTGTCTAACAGTGGAACTTATTTAGCTGACTAAATGAGACCAAACTGATTAGCTATCTATCGATCTACTTACCGACATGTCCGCCTAGTTTCTCGTCGATTCTTCCCTCTTGGGTAGCTTCGTCTACTTTACCCAAGAAATGCTCGATTAGGTCTAGTGAGTACAGCGACTGCGAGAACACCAACCTGAAGACAAAGATACAAATTATTACATACAAGAAACTAACAATAACATTTTTATTTGTAATGAACCAAGTCTTGCCTGGCAAAAAGCAATGTAAAAACGAAACGGAATCATTCTTTAGACACTTTTGTAGTGACAACAATTTTGTTTTTTTTTTTCTATTTTTTATACTAATTGTAACCGTTGCGTTGCGTTGTGTTGAGCGTTGTTGTTTTGAAACCGTTATTGAGGCAGGCCTAGAAAGAGGTGGCGAGATGATTTAGACGCGTACCGAGACGACGTCGTGTGCTCTATAGATAGCTACAACTCACAGTTTGTCCCCGATGGCCTCGCACTGGCGCAGGATGTCGAACAGCAGCACCAGCTTGTGCGAGTTGCGCATGTCGTCGAGCTCGTCGTCGTGTGCTCTATAGATAGCTACAACTCACAGTTTGTCCCCGATGGCCTCGCACTGGCGCAGGATGTCGAACAGCAGCACCAGCTTGTGCGAGTTGCGCATGTCGTCGAGCTCGTCGTCGTGTGCTCTATAGATAGCTACAACTCACAGTTTGTCCCCGATGGCCTCGCACTGGCGCAGGATGTCGAACAGCAGCACCAGCTTGTGCGAGTTGCGCATGTCGTCGAGCTCGTCGTCGTGTGCTCTATAGATAGCTACAACTCACAGTTTGTCCCCGATGGCCTCGCACTGGCGCAGGATGTCGAACAGCAGCACCAGCTTGTGCGAGTTGCGCATGTCGTCGAGCTCGTCGTCGTGTGCTCTATAGATAGCTACAACTCACAGTTTGTCCCCGATGGCCTCGCACTGGCGCAGGATTTCGAACAGCAGCACCAGCTTGTGCGAGTTGCGCATGTCGTCGAGCTCGTCGTCGTGTGCTCTATAGATAGCTACAACTCACAGTTTGTCCCCGATGGCCTCGCACTGGCGCAGGATGTCGAACAGCAGCACCAGCTTGTGCGAGTTGCGCATGTCGTCGAGCTCGTCGTCGTGTGCTCTATAGATAGCTACAACTCACAGTTTGTCCCCGATGGCCTCGCACTGGCGCAGGATGTCGAACAGCAGCACCAGCTTGTGCGAGTTGCGCATGTCGTCGAGCTCGTCGTCGTGTGCTCTATAGATAGCTACAACTCACAGTTTGTCCCCGATGGCCTCGCACTGGCGCAGGATGTCGAACAGCAGCACCAGCTTGTGCGAGTTGCGCATGTCGTCGAGCTCGTCGTCGTGTGCTCTATAGATAGCTACAACTCACAGTTTGTCCCCGATGGCCTCGCACTGGCGCAGGATGTCGAACAGCAGCACCAGCTTGTGCGAGTTGCGCATGTCGTCGAGCTCGTCGTCGTGTGCTCTATAGATAGCTACAACTCACAGTTTGTCCCCGATGGCCTCGCACTGGCGCAGGATGTCGAACAGCAGCACCAGCTTGTGCGAGTTGCGCATGTCGTCGAGCTCGTCGTCGTGTGCTCTATAGATAGCTACAACTCACAGTTTGTCCCCGATGGCCTCGCACTGGCGCAGGATGTCGAACAGCAGCACCAGCTTGTGCGAGTTGCGCATGTCGTCGAGCTCGTCGTCGTGTGCTCTATAGATAGCTACAACTCACAGTTTGTCCCCGATGGCCTCGCACTGGCGCAGGATTTCGAACAGCAGCACCAGCTTGTGCGAGTTGCGCATGTCGTCGAGCTCGTCGTCGTGTGCTCTATAGATAGCTACAACTCACAGTTTGTCCCCGATGGCCTCGCACTGGCGCAGGATGTCGAACAGCAGCACCAGCTTGTGCGAGTTGCGCATGTCGTCGAGCTCGTCGTCGTGTGCTCTATAGATAGCTACAACTCACAGTTTGTCCCCGATGGCCTCGCACTGGCGCAGGATGTCGAACAGCAGCACCAGCTTGTGCGAGTTGCGCATGTCGTCGAGCTCGTCGTCGTGTGCTCTATAGATAGCTACAACTCACAGTTTGTCCCCGATGGCCTCGCACTGGCGCAGGATGTCGAACAGCAGCACCAGCTTGTGCGAGTTGCGCATGTCGTCGAGCTCGTCGTCGTGTGCTCTATAGATAGCTACAACTCACAGTTTGTCCCCGATGGCCTCGCACTGGCGCAGGATGTCGAACAGCAGCACCAGCTTGTGCGAGTTGCGCATGTCGTCGAGCTCGTCGTCGTGTGCTCTATAGATAGCTACAACTCACAGTTTGTCCCCGATGGCCTCGCACTGGCGCAGGATGTCGAACAGCAGCACCAGCTTGTGCGAGTTGCGCATGTCGTCGAGCTCGTCGTCGTGTGCTCTATAGATAGCTACAACTCACAGTTTGTCCCCGATGGCCTCGCACTGGCGCAGGATGTCGAACAGCAGCACCAGCTTGTGCGAGTTGCGCATGTCGTCGAGCTCGTCGTCGTGTGCTCTATAGATAGCTACAACTCACAGTTTGTCCCCGATGGCCTCGCACTGGCGCAGGATGTCGAACAGCAGCACCAGCTTGTGCGAGTTGCGCATGTCGTCGAGCTCGTCGTCGTGTGCTCTATAGATAGCTACAACTCACAGTTTGTCCCCGATGGCCTCGCACTGGCGCAGGATGTCGAACAGCAGCACCAGCTTGTGCGAGTTGCGCATGTCGTCGAGCTCGTCGTCGTGTGCTCTATAGATAGCTACAACTCACAGTTTGTCTCCGATGGCCTCGCACTGGCGCAGGATGTCGAACAGCAGCACCAGCTTGTGCGAGTTGCGCATGTCGTCGAGCTCGTCGTCGTCCACCAACTTGATCCACCACTCCGTGGGGTTCTCGTTGCGAGCTTCTACCACTTCGGTCACGTCGGCGTCTTCGTCGTCGATTTCGACTGTCATAATAAAAAATTATACAAGTTACATAATATCGATTTGTAAAGATAAAGTAATAGTACATTTTGACATAAGTGCAGGAAGTTTATCATTGCGACCGAGGCGAAATTCGCACGAGCCGTAGGCGAGTGTGTTATGGAGCCGAGGGCTGCAATGACAAATCTCCATGCGTGTCAAACGACGTTTTTCAATACACTTACGACTTGTGAAATAAAGAAAGAAAAAACGTTTAATCGTATCTCAAACATACAGTAGAAATATAATAATAATAGCATTCAAATCTGCTCTGGTCAGTTTCTAACTTCGTGGGGTCGCCCAGCGCCCGTGGGGGACGCCTCGCGCCTGATTCGATAAACTAAGAAAAAAAAATCCCCCGTGACCGTGAGGATAAGGAAAAAAAGCCCTTGTTGTGATAAACTCAAAAAAGCACTTGGGTGATATACATGCTATATTGAACAAATCAAATCAAAATGGTTTTTATTTCATATAGGCCTACATGGGCACTTATAAAACGTCAGAAGCTAGTGCACGGTTCCAAATTGGTCGTTTCCTATGGAGAAGAACCGGCAAGAAACTCCATGGTTACTCTTTTAAAAAAATGGTTTCTTACAATATTATCTCGTTATTACAGTATTTATGTCATTATGTAAGAACAGTGTAGACCAGTCAATATTGTACTCAAAAGCACAATAAAAATAATCATAATAATAAAAAATCAAAGGTGAGTCGTAATAGGATTTGCGAAGTCTACAGTGTTCTTACTTTACAACGTGAGATGTAAAGAAAGAAATATTATATAAAACAAAAAAATTAAAAAGTATGAAAAAAAAAAAATACATATATCACCACAACAGTTACACTGCGAGATGCTAACAAAATAAATTATTATTTAATTTAAAAGTTTTTAAATCTTAATAATATAAATATTGCAAAAGCAATGTGTCGAAAAAAGAGGGAAAAAAAAGTGTATATAAAAACAAAGATGGAGCAGTTAATAGACATAAATACACAATATGAATGAGTTACCAGGGAGCCACATGTGCAGGAGCAGTCATTGCCAAACAAGCTTGTCTTCTATATAATCCTTAACCTTATAATATGCTTTTTTGGTTAGGACCCGCTTAATATGATTTTTGAACTTTCCCTCACTAAGTTCAGTTACCGTTACTGGCAGCTTGTTATAAAAGCGTATGCTGTTAACTAAAAATGACTTGCTGGTCTTGGCTAGTCTCCATTTGGGTAAAACAATTTCGTGTTTACTGCGCGTATTCTTGTTATGAATATCGCTTCTAATTTTAAAAAGTCCTAAATTTTTACGAACATACAGGATACTTTCTAGGATATAAAGAGAAGGCAGAGTCAGTATATCGATTTCTTTAAATTTATCTCTAAGGGACTCGCGAGGACCCATTTTATAAATAGCCCGGATGGCTCTTTTTTGTAAAATAAAAATTGAGTCGACATCAGCTGCAGATCCCCACAATAAAATGCCATAAGACATAATACTGTGGAAATAAGCATAGTAGACTAATCTAGCTGTGGCTACATCTGTCAATTGCCTTATCTTTCTTACTGCATATGCAGCTGAGCTTAGTCTACCAGAGAGAGTTCTAATATGAGCGCCCCATTGCAATTTAGAATCGATAGTTATACCTAAGAAAACAGTTTCCATTATGACATCAAGTTTTTTGCCGTCAAGAATTAAACTGATGCCAACTTGAGGGACATTTGGCGATGAAAATTTTATACATTTCGTTTTATTGGCATTTAATAGGAGGTTGTTAGCTTCAAACCATTTAGAAAGAACAGCCAGACTTTCATTGACATGTAAAACATCCACATCCTTCCTATCTACTTTAAAAATAAGGGAAGTGTCGTCTGCAAAAAGGATTATGTCGGATAAATTAGCCATCATGTAAGGAAGGTCATTAATATAAACCAGAAAAAGGAAAGGGCCAAGAATTGAACCCTGAGGCACGCCCATCTTTACTAAAGACCCCGAGGACGTCGCCCCATTAATGTTTACTTTTTGCTGCCTGTGAGATAAATAGGAAAAAACAAGATCAGCAGCTCGTCCACGAATTCCGTAATGATGTAATTTACAGATCAGAGTTTTATGGTCAACACAGTCAAATGCTTTTGAGAGGTCACAGAATATGCCAATGGCATCCTGGGATTTCTCCCAGGATTCCAAAATGTGACTGATGAGTTTCACTCCTGCATCCGTCGTCGACCTTCCTTTCGTGAAGCCAAACTGGTGACTATGCAAAATCCTATTTGCATTAAAATGACACAACATCTGGTCCAGCATGATTTTTTCGTAGATTTTACTCAATGCTGGAAGCACAGATATAGGTCTGTAGTTAGAGGGATCACTCTTACTACCTGATTTAAAAATTGGTACTACTTTACTGTGTTTCATTAAATCAGGGAATGTACCACTGTCCAAACATTGATTAAATATGCCTGTTAGGACAGGAGCAATTGAATCAATAATATCTCCCAGAACCCTAACCGATATACCCCATAAGTCTTCAGTGTTTTTTGTGTTAAGACTTTTGAATGTTTTTTTAATTATATCAACAGTAATACGTTTAAATTCAAAGGTAGGTATATCCTTAGTAAAATGTTCCTTTAAAAAAGATTCGGCTAACCAAGAAGAAGAAGGGAGAGATTTCGTAACTTCTATTGGGATGTTAGTGAAAAAGTTTTCCAATGTCTCAGCCACTTTTAACTTATCCGAAATTATTTTATTATCAATTTTTAGGGACAATTCATTTCGATCTTGTTGGTTGGTCTTTCCAGTTTCTTTGTTTATCACCTTCCAGACAGCTTTTATTTTATTCTTAGAATTTCCAATTTTCTTACTTATTGACATAGACTTAGCTTGGGCGCAGACTTTTTTGAATATCTTTGAGTACATTTTAACATGTTTATGCAAGCTAAGATCAGACGACAACGATTTGTCATGGTATAACTGATATAAATTATCTCTGCTTTTTCTTATTCCAGCAGTAGCCCATTCATTAAATTTGGATTTATTACTAAATTGACATTTTTTAACTGGACACGCCTTATTAAATTCTTGGCATACCGTAGAAAATAATGTAGTAAAGTTTACATTGGGGTCTTGCGAATCAAAATTTGCTGTTGAGAGACTACCAAGAACATTATTATTAAATTTATTTAATTTATTTTTAGTAACCGGTCTAAACTCAACAAATGAACCTAATTGTAACTTTTCGACTGACTCAAAAGATACTAGTTGACCAGTATGATCAGACCGCACGCCACTAATTATGGATGAGTCTTTTATATTACAATTAGTAAATATATTATCTATGCATGAAGCTGAAGTAGGTGTAATTCTTGTTGCTTCATTAAAAATACATTTTAGATTAAAAGAACTAAACAATGAGAGAAGTTTACATTTATCTGGAGAATTTACTAGTAAATCAATATTTAAGTCCCCACAAACGAAAACTAATTTGCTATCTTTAATAAGTTTATTTAATATTTCTTCTATTACGATAAAAAAAGATGTCAAGTTTGATGCGGGTGGTCTGTAGACACATAAAAAAGTTCGGCCTTCAACCTCTGCACATGCTACTTCACATAAGCGATCAACAGAACAAGCAGTGATATCCTTCCTTTCCTTATATCTTAAAGAATTATTACATAATATCAGAGTACCACCACCTATTGATGATCTGTTGTACGCACTGGCAACTGAAAAATTATTGACATTGAACAACATTCTATCTGGTTTTAACCAGGTTTCACAAAAACATAAGATATCCATATTGTATTTATCTATTAACATTTCCACATCTAGAATTTTGCCAGAGAAGCGATTTATATTCTGATGGTATAATAAAATGTTATCATTAGGCTTCCCTTTTGTCAGTTGTTGAAGTTTAAAGAATCTATAACAGTATTACTAGGTAAACTAGATAACACTGCTTCGTCACTTAACCTAATCCCAGTTATACTATCAATAACTGTGTTTATATTAAATGCTAACAATGTAGCTAATTTTCGTCGACTTTTTCTGGGAAGAAATATATGTTCCCAAGTTAAAACAAAATCTCTAACAAAAATGTTAGTGTCAAAATACAATACTCGGTCACTATGACGAGAAGACAAAATATGCATCAGATTATTTATGCCAAAAATGTAATCATTTTCATCATTTTCTAAATTCTTTGAATATGGCAATGCACATAATATTAATTTGCCTAATTTTAATTTAAGCAGGGTTTCAACACCATTAGCTACATCCCTTTTAGTGACATTAAGACTATTTCCAAACAAAAGTATCACTGTGGTCAGCTCATTCATTTGTGTATTTTTAATTTTATAAATGAGCTCATTAAAATCCAAGTTATGGTAACAATGATTTACAACTGTATGTTTACAATGATTGTTTAGCAAAGAGCCAAAACCTGTTCCTAATCTATCTGAAAACACCAAAATATTATTTTTACAAGGGTTTATACATTCTGTAGTATGAGGTTCAAAAGTAGGAGATTCAGAAACATGCAGAGACATGGGAGGTGGCGGTGTGGAAGCACAACTACAGGTGATATTGTTGGTCAAGGACTCATACCTCTCCGCATTGTACCTTACCAAGTCCACCAACTTACAAGCCTCCTGCATTCGCTCACTCAACATTTGTTGGCTCAACTCATACTTAGAGAAGATTTACCTAATAGGAGAACCTAATAGGAGTACGATAAGAGGCAGTTTTCGAGTAAGTGTATTGAAAAATAATTAATCTACTGTTTTTAAAACTCGAATTATTATATGCATGTACGAAAGTCAGGGACGCGCGAGCAATACAAATAAATAAGCCCGGCTTTCACGTTAAAATAAATAACACCTCAGATCTAAATCATAACTCTATGATCTACAACGAATGATATAAAATAAAATCTAAACTTGTTACCTACGCTAAGTTGCCATTTCGTATTCAATGCAAAATTAAAATTCAAATGTAGAATAAATAATAGGCCAGTCATTAAAGCCTCAAACCCGGAAGAAATTAGTAACACGGTGAAATTTTGAGGGGTTTTTAAGGAAGGTGAAATAACTTACCGAGTGATTTTGCAGCGCTCTGGGGTGTACGGAAAGGGTTGAAAAGGGGTGAAAATGGTTTTTTGTTAATAACATTGTTAAAAAAATTAGTAACACGCTGCAAATTTAGAATTAGGTTGTTATTACCGTTTTGTAACGTGTATTAAATTTGCAGCGTATTGCAATGTACGGAACATTGTTTATTATTAAAAAACATTAAAATTTGTTAATAACAAGGGTAAAAAAAATAGTAACACGCTGCAAATTTGGAATTAGGTTGTTCTTACCAATTCGTACCGTCTATTAATTTTGCAGCGTTTAGCAACATACGGAACATTGTTTATAAAAAAAAAAACAATGAAATTTGTTAATAACAAAGCTAAAAAAAGTAGTAACACGCTGCAAATTTATATTTAAGTTGTTTTTACCGTTTTGTACTATACATTAAATTTTCAGGGTTGTGCAACAAATTTAACATTGTTTATTATTATAAAGCAACGGAATTTTTTCATGAAAAGGGTAAAAAATATTAGTAACAAGCTGCAAATGTAGAATTAAGTTGTTTTTACTGCTTTAAAACTTCTATTAAATTTGCAGCGTTTTGCAACAAACGGAACATTGTTAAATATTATATCAACAAATATTTCAGTTAGTGACAATGGTGAAAAAGTGAGTAAAGAGTTGCAATCTGGACAACATGTTGTTGACACTGTTTTAGAAGGATAATAAACTGTGCATTGTTTTTCAAGGTATACAATATCATTTATTATTAACAAAGTAACATGTTTTATGATAAGTTAAGAATTACGAATAAAATTACAAAAAGTATTAAATCTTAAAATAATAGCAATGAAATTGAAGAAATGAAATTCTAATTATCTACACTAATATAATAAAGAGGAAAAGTTTGTTTTTTTTGTTTTTTTGTTTGTAGGAGTTAATCTCTGGAACTACTGGTCCGATTGCAAAAATTTTAGCAACAATAGAAAGCTGCTTTACTCCTGAGTGACATAGGCTATATTTTATGTACGCGGGCGAAGCCGCTGACAAAAGCTACTACAAAAAACAAAAGTACTGGATCCACAATCAAGAGCAATCCGAGGTCACTTACTGACTCAGTTGGCGTTAGGACAGATAATTTTACAAAAAATTGATTTCTCCGATGATAAGCAGTTTGAAATAGAGGATCTGTTAGAACAATTTGACACTGAGACCGTTGAACTTCGACTTGAGCAGCAGATGTTTCATGAAATTGTTGAACGAGTACAAAGTAAGTTGAAGACGTTGACAGAAAATGGACCGACAGCAGCTTTGTGGATCCAGTACTTCCAAATGGTGGTTTTAGTGAAGCAATTTATCGAGGCAGAACGGGCTGGAAATTGGAAGTTACATTTATCAACGATTGCGAAAATGCTACCGTTTTTCCATGCAGCTGGCCATTCCAATTATGCATTATGTGGGCATTTGTATCTGCTGGATATGAATCAGTTGGAAACAAAAATGGGTTTCCGTGACTTCCACAACTTTGTTTCTAACGGATACTTCACCATCAGACGGTCAAACAAATTTTGGTCTGGAATCTACAGTGACATGACGATCGAGCAGACTCTCATGAGATCGATGAAATCTACTGGAGGCTTGACGCGAGGGAGAGGCTTGACAGACAGCGTACTTACCAAATGGATCTTAGGAATGCCTACAATGGAGAAAGTTTCAGAAGCCATCGAAAATTTTGTAGAAATCGAGTCAGCAACTACAGAGCAACACATAGATGCCAGGCCCACTCGTCAAGCCAGAGACAACGCCGACGTTCAGAAACTTCAGCAATGGTTCGAAAATCATGATCCTTTTCCAGTTCTGAATGACATTGTCTCCTTGAGCACAGGTGTTGTTGGTGGTCCGCAAATAAATTGCCATAAAGCGCAGTCAATTGGCCTGGAGAGTTTCAATAGAATTGTCGGAAAGCAATTTTCAGATATATCATTTCCACGTAAGAATCGTGTGCTTCCTCTGTCGGCTGTCACATCATCTTTGAAAGTCCATGAGACTGTCGTTCCTGTTGATCCGATTGTCCTTTATCAGCGAATTTCTTTCACGAAGGAGTCTCAGGAGCAGCTCAAATCATTTTTCGCGTGGGAACTGTCACCGTACCCTTTATCTCTCTTTGATGAAGTCGGCATGCGTAAAAGCAAGAAGTCCGCATTATTCCAATTATTTTCGCCAACTAAAGACAATGTGACTGAGGGAGACGTGCTATATGTCATTGACGGTGGTCATCTGCTGCATAAAGTTGTTTGGCGGAAGGGAGATAAATTTCAAGACATTTGCAAAAAGTACATCGACTACATCAGGAAAAATTACGGTGATTCTGTGACTGTTGTTTTCGATGGCTATCCTGAAACTGCTGCAGATAGGAGTACAAAAACGTCAGAACGGCTACGACGAATAAAACCTGCTTCGGTGGATGTTATAGTTGAGGAATCAATGCCATCGACGATCACTCCAGAAAAGTTTCTATCTAACGGCAAAAAGAAGGCTCAATTAATAAATTTATTGAAGTCAAAGCTGCTCAATGTTGGATACCAAGTCAAGCAGCACATGGAAGATGCGGATACGTTGATTGTGTACACTGCTCTGGAGGAATCTGCAAATTATGAGACGGTGATCATCGTGGGAGAAGATGTCGATTTGCTCGTCATTTTAACTGGTGTGGCACGGGAAAGACACAAAAATGTGTATTTAATGAAGCCTGGAAAAGGAAAATCTGCAACATCCACTTTTTCCTCAAACAGTCTAAAAAAAGAACAATTAACTGCACATATTCTGACCTGTCACGCATTCTCCGGATGTGACACAACTTCTGCTCTTTTCAACCAAGGCAAAACGAAATTAACCACGCTTGTCCTCAAAGATTCGCAAATTCAGGAAGCCCTTGAATGTTTCAAAGTACCAAATGCGCAGCCAGACGACCTTGATGATGCTGGAGAAAAAATCTTAGTGAAGATGTACGGAGGAAAGTTGCCGAAATCTTTGAATGACTTGCGCTACGAAGGATTTGCTCGGTCTATAACCAAGAGCAAGTACAACCTCTGCAGTTTACCACCCACGAAAGCTGCAGCACGCCAACATTCTTTTCGGGTGTATCATCAAGTTCAGCAATGGTTAGGTGAGTTGAACAATCTTCTGATACAGAACATTGATTTGATTAACATTTTTCGTTAAATTTTGAGGAATTTCTAAAATGTTTTCTTTTGATTTTTATCTATTATAGGTAACGATTTACCTGCATCATGGGATTGGATGAGAGGATCGCACGGTTTGACTCCAACTTTGACGACCCTTGAAGCTGCACCACCAGAAGTCCTGAAACTTGTCTCCTGTAGATGTAAGAAAGGTTGCTCGACCGTAGCATGCAGCTGCAGGAAAAGTGACCTCAACTGCACACTGCTTTGTTTGTCTTGTTATGGTGAAACTTGCTCTAACGTCAGGGAAATTGAAATTGATGGCATGGACGATGATGAAACAGACGCAGTTAAGAACAGTCTGTTGAATGCCGAAAATGATAACTTCGGAGAGCCGCAAGATGTATTTCTTGATGACAATTCCGATCAAGTAGTGGTTCAGCTTGAGGCATCCGAAATATGGGTAAACGCACCCGAGGAAAATGTAGGCGAGTTCGATGTATCTACGAACGACAGCCCTTCTGGACCAACGACTACGAAAAGAATGAGACTATTAGAGAATGAATAATTTGTGTGAGATAAATATTCTCAAAATCATCCTACTGAAATTGAATCTTATCAAAGTGTTGATAAAATTGTTAAATATTATTTTCTTTGATTGCAGTTGTTCCTGGTGGACCTGAACACAAAGAGAAGCGAAACACAAAAAAAAAAAAATATTCTTAATTTCTAACTAAATTTATTTTGTATTAATTTAAATCACAAATTTTTGATGCCTCTATTATAAATAATAATTAGAATTTCATTTCTTCAATTTCATTGCTATTATTTTAAGATTTAATACTTTTTGTAATTTTATTCGTAATTCTTAACTTATCATAAAACATGTTACTTTGTTAATAATAAATGATATTGTATACCTTGAAAAACAATGCACAGTTTATTATCCTTCTAAAACAGTGTCAACAACATGTTGTCCAGATTGCAACTCTTTACTCACTTTTTCACCATTGTCACTAACTGAAATATTTGTTGATATAATATTTAACAATGTTCCGTTTGTTGCAAAACGCTGCAAATTTAATAGAAGTTTTAAAGCAGTAAAAACAACTTAATTCTACATTTGCAGCTTGTTACTAATATTTTTTACCCTTTTCATGAAAAAATTCCGTTGCTTTATAATAATAAACAATGTTAAATTTGTTGCACAACCCTGAAAATTTAATGTATAGTACAAAACGGTAAAAACAACTTAAATATAAATTTGCAGCGTGTTACTACTTTTTTTAGCTTTGTTATTAACAAATTTCATTGTTTTTTTTTTTATAAACAATGTTCCGTATGTTGCTAAACGCTGCAAAATTAATAGACGGTACGAATTGGTAAGAACAACCTAATTCCAAATTTGCAGCGTGTTACTATTTTTTTTACCCTTGTTATTAACAAATTTTAATGTTTTTTAATAATAAACAATGTTCCGTACATTGCAATACGCTGCAAATTTAATACACGTTACAAAACGGTAATAACAACCTAATTCTAAATTTGCAGCGTGTTACTAATTTTTTTAACAATGTTATTAACAAAAAACCATTTTCACCCCTTTTCAACCCTTTCCGTACACCCCAGAGCGCTGCAAAATCACTCGGTAAGTTATTTCACCTTCCTTAAAAACCCCTCAAAATTTCACCGTGTTACTAATTTCTTCCGGGTTTGAGGCTTTAATGACTGGCCTATAAAATTATTCCCGTAATTCATTAATAAGATACGATACATGTTGCCACTTTATGTGCAATCTACGATCTTATTCCAACACGTAACAAAAAAAGGGACGAACACTAGTGTGTTGTTGTCTGTTTGTTACACAACAGCTTTAAAAAAAAACATCACAATTTAAGTCTGGGTAAGGAAAATTGTATACTGTGTAAGTATTCATTGCAAATTTTTCAATGAAACAAAAGCCCAGCTTTTGAAAATGCATGAATTTTAAATTACGAGGCGCCCTCTAAAATGAGTAAAAAGTTACTTGCTATGAACGGTTTTGTAGCCATTTTACGTTTTACGTATGTAATTGCTTTGATAGATTTTTTTAGTTTTCTGCCATTTAAAGGTAAAATTGTATGATTAGTTATTACTTGACTACTTTAGCTTATATTTGCATTTTTTTTTTAAAGTACCTACTTAATTTTTTATTTCATCTTTACAAATCAATAGTGTTTCATGTACCAGATCGACCCTTCACAGGATTAAAACGATAAACATTCAGCCGTGTATACTAAATTTGTATATGGTATGCAAACTTATAGAATTAATGTAAAAGAACGTTAAGTTTAATAACAACAAATTGCGATCATGTACCAAGCAAAATTATTACAAAATTCACATTCTTCAAAATCAGTAAATAATAATTAATAATTATTATTATTATCAGCATCAACATATTCCCTTCGTCATCTAAAAAAGCCTGGCTAACAAAACAGATAACATGTGACGGGCAAAGAAAAAAAATAATAAAAAGGCATAATAAAAGCTTGTTAGACATTACCGTTACCTGGGTTGGCACGCGTACCTCGCCGCGTGCCCACCTTAGATTCCTTGTCCTTGCTCTTGCTCTTCTTAGCTTTATTCTTCTTCTTACTCTTCTTCCGGCTGTCGTCGCTCACGTCTGACAGCTCGTCTGACGACTCTTCTGTTGAGGTTTCCTGTTGAAAAGATTTTTTAAAATTAAAATTTAGACTTTTTTGTTGGAGTTGGTAACTGTGTGCTGAGTGCGAGTTGTTTTACGCCAACGTAATCGACGCGTTTATGACGTTCGGCGCTACGATTGGTCCGCTCCGAGCTCTTTAACCAATCAGAGAGCCGATTGCGCTAAACGTCTCGATCACGTTAATGTAAAAACCACTCACACTCAGCACACTGGTATTGTTGTTTGATGGCAACCGTGCGAGTTTTAACAAAAGTAACACGTAAAAATTTGACATTAAGGCCTCGAATGTATTTGCCATCAGCGACACTTCCGCCTGACTATTGCTAAGTTCATTTTTACTTGCACTCAATACGAAAACTTCAAAGGTTTGGTTCGGCGCCGTGCCGCAGGATTCAAGCAATTTTTTTTTTTAAGTGATCAGCTTGAAGTGACCGCAGTTGCACTTGAGATTTTTTTTTCGCAAACAAGTAATCAAATTCATTGCTTATACAGGAATTTTAGAGTCAGTGTATTTGTTCTACAGCCAGGGTAACTGCCAACCTTATCTTGGAAGTGCTAAATATATGTTTCAACTTACTTCTGGAGTAGAGTCATCATCTATAAAATCTACCAATGATCCTTCTGAGTCTTCCTCTTCTCTCTCCCTCTGAAACAAACACAATTATTATTAAAAACCATGTTCCTAGACAAAAGGCAGGAGGTTGTGACGGCGTTGAGACTCCGATCCGGTTACGTGCCACTAAACACCTCTAGGTTTATGATGCAGTAAGTCAATTCACCCAATTGTATAGTCAGTGGGACTACAGAAAATGTGCATCATATCCTGTCGGAGTGTGATCGAGTTGGGGTCCAAAGGCGTCATGCTTTTGCCAATACTTTTAATGTGGGCTTCAAGAATAGCATTCTAGCCTCACCTTTAACAGATGAGGCTAGAATGCTTTATCGTATTTTTATTTTGTGTGTAAGTTTACGAGAAGAATACTAAATATGTATATTAAACATTTGTATTATATCATTGGGGTGACTTAATCTACTTAAAAAAAAAAACCCACAAATAAAATGACATTAAAAAAAATGTTCCTAGACAAAAAAAAAAGTATGGCAGATTGTGTTACCTTTTTCTGTTGCATAATCTCGTATCTTTCAGAATTATATTTAAGCACGAGCGGGTGCGTCCATATTCTCTGCAGCGATTGAAAATCAGGGAACAGGAACCCTGAAGACTTGCCTGGTAGTGGCCTGGACAAAACAAATACTTATTTAATATAAAAGATAGGCTGAAGTAATTACAGACATTTGAACAGTATGTAGAAGTCTGATATGCCCTAAAACAAATACAAATCAAAACAGAGAGAATTTTTAGTTGGAAAATTCCTATATACATAGAAATAAGACACCACGCGTGCATCCAAGGGTGAACAAAGAAGTCCATATTATATAGGAAACAAACATAGACTTCTCTATATATTTTCTTCTTCTTTTTCTTTTCTTCTTCCTTAAAGCATGCTAGGCCCCAAAAAGACGTACCTTCTAGAATAGTTATCCAGATAGTGCTGGTACAGTTTAATCTGAACATCCGACAAGGTGATGAACAGTACGTATTCGTGCTTCGGAGGCAAGAAGGGTGCCAGCACCCCGTAGTCCCTCCTCTGGAAATAACAATAATCACAATGTATTTTTGGAGATGGAGGAAAATATGAGAGAGATACCGTCTGGCGTATCTTCAGTATATTTTGGCGTTGGTATACCAAACAGAACTGTAATGCTGGTAAACACGGCAGGATTTTTGTGTTATGTGTAAATATATGTTTTTTGATAAGGCAGCTACCTCAATACTAATTCATAAGAACTGTAACGGTAAAACGACTCAATAAATACTATTTGTCAAAACTTGAACTTGACTTTTTTCTGACAATTCCTAAAAAAATATCAAAATTCTTTGACCGTCATGAAAAAAATATCTAGGGAAGAAAAAGGTTACTCGATCACCCAGCACTCCAACAGCCTCGCAAAGAATAATGAGTGGAGGCAGTCTTACAAAATAGGCTAAAGCTAAGAAAGACAGGCCAGTATTCATACCTGAACAGCTCCATCCAGCATTTTATGCAGTACATGGGAGCGTCTCTTCATGACCTTGATGTCGCCTTCAGTGGAGTCCGTGTACTGTCCGTTGGTGATAGGGTTCACGAAGCGATTCAAGTACTCGTTGTACTTGCCCAACAAGTTCGGCTTCACGAATTGTACCATGCAGTAGTCTGAGAACAATCAATTTTTATTGGATAAAAAATTGTAATCGAGGCCTTCGCAATATGTGGGATTGTTCGAAAGAGTTACCGCAGCCCTATAACTTCCAGGGCAGGAGGAAACGGATGAGCTTTTTTTTTGGAAGACCCTTAGCTATCGGGAAACACCAACTCCGACAGTGAATTCCACTCCTTAGCTGTATGCATAATGATTGTGTTCCGAAAACGCTTTGTATGTATGGATGGGATCTCCACCATATACTTGTCGTCTAGTAGAAGTGTGAGGCGAGAGGGCATGTCAGACATTTACTGACAAATAATTCACGTGTGTGTCTTTACATTCCAGGACCACGGTAACTCTTTTAAAAGTTCCTCAGGCATTTTAACTTAGAGGAGTATGATAGAGTACTCACATTCTTTCAAGTTATTCTGTAGGGGTGTGCCGGTGAGTACGATACGGCGTCGTGTCTTCACTTTGTTCATTGACTGCGATAGACTGGTCTTCTCGTTTTTCAGCAGATGTCCTTCATCACACACCACCAAGTCTGGACCTGTGACGAAATTAAAAACGCTATAATCAATTTATCTCTAGTAATCTTTCGACAAGGCGAAAGCGGAAAGATAAACCTTACTCTGGAGGACCAACGCCAAAAAAAGCAGAAGCAGATATAATCCTTGAAAAATGCTAAATTGCTGCATTAGTATTATGGATAACAGGCCATACGAAAACTACTTCAAGTTACATTGTGAAGGAAATAGTCCACTATCACTATAAACATTATAAATACAATAATCCAGCAAAAACATAGAATAGAATAAAGTTTATTGTACATCATTTTTTTTTTTATAATAATAATGATAGATTAAATCAGATCAGACACAATAACTCTGGCTTGGTTAATGCATAATTTTTTTTTGTAATACCCTCTTTTCCTGACATTTACTTTATCTTGTATATCATAACTAGCTTTCTGCCAGCGGCTTCGCTCGCGTGAAAGCAGGGTTCTCCATACGAACTTTAAACCCCATTACATCCCTTTAAGAGCAGAATTTTGAAAAACCCTTTTTTAGTGTTCGCCTACGTCATAAAAGGTGTCTTGTGCAAAATTTCACGTTCCTAGGCTCAGTAGTTTCGGCTGTGCGTTGATATGTCAGTCAGTCTGTTTCTTCTTTTATATATATAGATTAGTCCAGTACTAAGCTCAATCTTCAACAGACCTGGGTCTACGAGGCTCTCCTGGAAGCTGCGCAGCATCTTCTTCTTAAACTTCTTGTTGTTATCAGACGAAAGGTTGCGGAACATCTCATAGCCGAGCACGCACACGCCGCCGCCCTCGAACCACTGCTGCAGCTGGAACGCGCGCTCAGAATTCTGCTTGTACCTACGTCGGAAAGTTAAGAAATTGAGTATTTGACTACTTTGATAAATCAACTAGTTTATAGGGGATGACATAAATTCATGGTAAGACAAGAGACGTCACATGCAATAAAATCTCTGTTTATCTCACTCACAACACCTTATTACAAGCTTTATATTAATTTCACCGGACCCGATGTTTGTGATCAAATCTTGCAAATAAAATTTGATCCACTTCCCGATTGAGCTTTGATTTTATTTTATGTGTTTAGTTTTACCAATAGGTTTTGAAAAACATTTAAAAATGCAGTCAAATATATACTCAACTAATTGATCAACAACCCTTTTGGCCTTGTTCTAATTTATTGCCGGTGGGTGCAACACTTCTTCCCAATAAAGTAGAAGTATCATACACCGTTGCGCGAAAGAGAAAGCTATTAAGTCCTCAGCCCAGACTTTTAGCCACAATTGAAGCATTATCACCTCTCACACAGTAGGTACGTTTAACGTGTAATTTGGTCTTACTATTATTCTTATCTAAGCTGTTTTAAATATTTAAATTAATGAGTTTTTTTTTATATTCATACTTGAACGGTTCCTTATCGGTTGATGTTAAAGCAATAAAAAAATGTTTGTATGAAATGCCTAATACGATACTAGGTCGACGACCCGTGATTAAAAATGTTGTTACGTAAACAAGTTTTTAAAATTTTTCAGATAAGTATCCAGAGTCAATGTCAAGTTTTAGATTGGTTAAAATATAATTTGCGATCGTGTTTATGTTTTTATTTAAGAAATAATATAATCAGGAAGGCAACTGTCCCAGTTCAACAAAAAATATATATAAAAAACCCTCGCAGTGCATCTAACCCTATTCAATGATTTTTACATGAAATAGGCATTCATTAGAGTTCGGGCTACCGTAATATAAAAGCCAGAAAGTAATAATAATTGTACATTGAGATCTCATTTAAAATTTGTAATGTTATTATACCTACAATAATACTTAATATACAAACGAAGTATAGAAACATTGAAAAAACTCTTCAATTGTATTCCTTAATCTATCAGGTTTATATCGGTACTAACTACCTACAGGTAATTGACCTCGATCAGCTGATGTTTACTTAAAGAAATTAATTTCGTGTATGCGTACATTAGTTCGAATTTTAGAAAAAAAGTACTGTCTTTTTCTAATTTTATCTTTACTAATTGATAGTGTTTCATGTACCGGATCGCCACATTGTAAAGAAGAGTGGATATAAAACAAAGCATTTCCTTTGCCCTCTCTTTCGCTGAACATTACAATGATACTACCATTATACACAGGATATGACACCACACAAGGTCGAGTAGCTTTATCAGTGCCTTTGATCCAACGTGTAACGACTCGCACAATCGCATTAATGAGTATTACCACTTGTTCTTATCAAATAAAAGCACTTATTCACAATGGTCAAGTTGAACTTGTTTAGGAAAAGGAAACAAAAAGATTTTGTACTTAATGACAGTTTTCCATCGTCGAAATGCGAGATGCTGAATTTTCATCAAGCAATTGAACACAACAGAAAAAAAAATGTAACTTCATTTTTTTTGTTTGGTTATTTTGATTACATGAATGCTGACAATTTTAAGAAGCGGATTAATTTTCACATGGGATTATTTATGTACTAGCGACCCGCCCCAGCTTCGCACGGGTGCAAAGGTGGATATATTATACCTATAAACCTTCCTCTTGAATCACTCTATCTATTAAAAAAAGCCGCATCAAAATCCATTGCGTAGTTTTAAAGATTTAAGCATTCATAGAGAGGATGCGACTTTGTTTTATACTATGTATTGATAGTCGAACGCAATTGCGAGCTGGCTTGATATTAACGCGGGTGAATCCAGTGACAGAAACTAGTAAATGTTACAATTGGTTCGTTTCTTACCTCGACAGTTCGTACACATCGACTTCGAACTCCGAGTGGGCGTGTTTGAGCCACATCTTGAACTCGTTGACCCAGTTGAGTACAGTGGACAGAGGGCACACCACCAACACGCGGTTCACGCCCGTCAGGGACCCGTGGATCAGCAGCGTGTGCGTTAGCGATATTACCTGCACGTAAATGATACATAAGATTTATTTTACACGTTAATTGTTTCATCAATTTAAACAATATGAGGCCACACCGGCGTCATGTTGTTTACTAGCCGACTATCCTGAAGAGAAACACTAAAATAAACTCTAGAGTCTCAAACAGCAAATATGTACGAGACTTGGCTAGGACACTGCCGTGCCCCCAGAACAACACACGACATCAGAAATACTAAATTGTAATAAATATATATACACAATCCAAACCATTGTATCTCACAAAAAGTTTACTTACTTGTAATGTTTTGCCGAGACCCATGCAGTGAGCGAGGATGCATCCGGAACCCTTGTCTTTCTTGATTCGCTTTACACTCTCAAAGCAAGCATTCCACATGAACTTTATGCCATTGGCCTAAAAATAATGTTACTTATTATTTTTTAAAACGATATGTCATCATCGGCAATAGTAAACTAACTTATCGAATAAACTGAGAGGCTGATAAAGAAGAACCTGAGTTAAAAAGCAGGCAAAGATATAAGGTGCTTTTAAAATATATGCCACCCCTTTAATGGGTGATAGGATTGGGTTTATAGATTACAATAGTGAAGAGCTTTCGTACCCCGGAACAGTTAATCCAGTTTGAGAAAATAAAGTAGTTAAATAAATATTGACTCTTTTCTGCACAACGTGGTTCACAAATTACGCGCGATGTTTCTCTTCGTCAATGAAACAGCTGCATTAGCTATCTCTTTCCATTCGTTCTACGATAAAATCAGCTGACTAGCTTGTCCCTACCTGATTCACTAGGTACGCAATAATACGTAGGCAAACAAGTGTTTTAAAGTGCAATTACTTACCAGTAGTTACCAGTTACCATGATAAACTTCAAAACAGTCCATTTCAAGTTAGTGTAAACGATAGGTAGGTACTTAGACTAACCTTTCGACTTTTGTAATTACACACACAATTAAAAAACAAAACGCCGGCGTTCGCTTAGGATTCAAAAGTGTAATATCAAATAACGATAAATTACAGGAACTTGGCGTATTTAAAAGTTATTTACCTACATCAATTGCACTGTATTTACACACTCCCTACCGACTTATCCACAAAACTGTTGCACAAGTCCACCTCACACAAATGTAGACACGCTTACGTACATGGCTTTTCACTTTGTTCAATGTGTCCGTTTTACTTTTCAGTTGCCTAAATGTTTTTAATAAAAACGCGCGCGATAATACTTCCCGTGGCGGTCGGGGGGCGACTGGCAAGCGGGTGGTCGGCCAGCGCGTGCGGCGAACGGGGAAGTGCGCGCGGGGGAGGGGGGGGCTGCGCAGTGACGACATAGTGGCCAACGCGCAGGCGGCATTCGTCTGATATGAATGAATGTAGTAGAATGAATGGCGCCGGTGTTTTGCGGCGCGGAGCGGCAACAGCTCATAAAGTGTACAGGATAGTTTTATGCAAAAAAAGAATTAAAATTTATACGTGAATAATTTTTGTATGAGAAAAAGAAACACAAATTATCTACATTTTATCTTTACTATTGTAATCTATAAACATAGTGCTACACGCCCTGGAGAGCGTGGCATATATTTTAAAAGCACCTTATATACAGAAAAAGTTTTCAATGAAAAATATTTTTTCAAAGTCACGCGGTGTATAATTGTATAACTCATTAAGACTATTCCAAAGAGCTCAAACACGATGGCATTCTATTTTTGTGCTCAGTAGTTCCTATGACAACTCAGGACCTTGGTACCACATTATCACATTTTCATGCAAAAAATTACAGGAGTAGACCAAATTTCAGCTCAATGGGATGACAGTTTTGGCTTGTTAAATCCATTTACATGATTTACACAAAAAAATGCCAAATAATTGCCAAAATACAAGTTAGTAAAATAAACGGTTTATCTAGACGAAATTACCTAAATACCTTTTTTAAAAGGCCACTGATAAACAAAACATCGTATCTACTTATTGATAAATAAGACTTACCTGATGGGGTTTTAGTTTTTTCACAAGGCCTCTGTCGACCTCGATCAGGGGTTCTTTAGTTTCAGGATCGAAGTCCAATATCACCTTCTCCAAAGTTACCTCGTCTGGTTTACCAGACTCGTCAAATTCCAAGTTGTTGTACTGTTAATGCAAATAATGGTATTGGTTTTAAAACATATAGATAGATAGAATAGATTTAATTGCACATCAAAAAGTAACAGAATTTATACAAAACTTAAATCTATGGGTACAACGGCGGTATTATCGCTAACAGCAACATCTACCACACAACCTTATTTTCAACCATATTTTTCTAAGATTATCTAGGACATTACGAACACTCCGTGCCTCGGAAAGCACGTTAAGCAGCGCTGGTTCCAGTTTCTGTCCTACGTTGATTTTTGAAAGTCGTTACAGGTAGTCAAATGCGAGAAAGCCGGGCCAACAGTCGGTCTAAGAAACATCGTTTTGTCCAGAAACTGGTTTGTGGAGGTCTGCTAGGTGGTTACTCCGAGTCAAACACAGGTATTCATCCACATACAGTTAATTAGACTAGAAACTTACTCCAAGACTCTCCCGAGAATAGAATAGAATAATACATTATTATACACCAAAAAACTAACAATTTCACAGAAACTTATATGAATGGGTACAAAGAAAAAGAAGAAGTTTAGGGAGATATTTTTGCGTGTGTTGAAAATCACTATTTAATTCTGTCTATATATCTTCTGTATTTCCTTCATACACGTGACCTCATAGCAGTCATCACAATATTATAGTATGACGGAATAAAGACTGGAGAAAGATCTGAGAACAGACTGGGATGAATGCTAAAGAAAAACAATTTGCATCAACCACACATGACATGGATTGAAAAATATGGTAACTTGAACAGCAATACACCTTTTCAAGTGCAGTCCAACTATTATGTCAAGAAACTTGTCACGAAAGATCTCAAGATATAAAAATAATTAAGAGACCTTAATTAATTAAAAAACACTTACCAATTTCTGTCTCTCTAAAATACGAGCAACCCTCTCTTTTTCTTCGCGCGCCGCTTTCTTGGTGGCCTCTTCCAACTGATTTTTACCCATGACCTGCAATCGAACAATATTATTAACATCTATTATAATCTGTTATATAAAAATTAGATATGACAGTGTTGCTGTCGAACTTCTACGAAACATTGTTCTATGTTTTTTTTTTTGTTTATTTGACATGTCTGGGGATGGGCAGTAGCCTGTTATTTTTTACCCTCCTCAGGGTAGGAGCCAAATTTTCTCATTTGCCCCCATTTTTCTTTGTTTTTGATAAATTATGATAGAACAACGTTTTCTGGATCAACTAATAAAGATATATTCCAATGTCATTATTATAGTTTATAAAAAGTTATTTAATGATTACCTTACGTATATTCTTCCTTCCATGTTTATTTCTGCCCTCGTTTTCAGTATCAGAGCCAGAACCATCACTGTCCTTCACAGATTTAATACGTCGACGTTTCTTTGTACTATAAATAAAAACAAACACAACTTACAAATGATATATCGCGTAAGAATTGGTACCAGAAAAGGAGCACATCTATATTTTTAATGACAGTGGTAGTAGTGGATGGTACTGGTCCTGTCATTTACGTTTGTGTGATGTGATCCAAAATACAATACTAGAATTATCCCATAAGCTTTTGTCCCCCCCTGCCTTGGCAACCATGCCTTTAAAACTAGGCAACAATAAACTACTATGTAACTACATAATATAATCTACCAATGGACCCATGCAAATAGTTATTTTAACTTGTTACTGAAGATGATTTTCTCACAGTAGTATTTTGTTCTATTGCAGGAAGAAACTGCTTGAAAGTTTCCTCCCCTTTTTACCCCGGTCTGCTACAATTTTAGGCGAGTCCTTTAAAAAGGCGTTCAGCTCGTTCCTTTCTGCGTCGTCATTGCTTTGAGTTTGCAAACCAATGTGTGCTAATCTACGCATATGCCTCCTTCAACATTTTACACTGCCATCTACATAATAACACATACCCTCCTTCATTACTGGATCCTGCCGACGCCTCACTCTCAGAACCTTTCTTCTTCCGTTTGGAGCGTTTTATTGATTCCGAACTTTCGTCTTCCGAGTCTTCAAAGTCGCTAACTTTCACATCTGCGTCGCGCTGTTTTCGATGCGATGTGCCACCTTCGGAATCAGATGATATCGCGTTCGCCTTGCGTTGACGTTTTAATTTCACACTGTGGAAAGGCTTGGATTCAAATTTCAATGTCCAAAGTATATACAAATAAGTATTTAATTTTTCACGACAATACGATTTCATAACTTCTCTTTTATGACAAAAATAGTAAAGGTTCTACTATTGTACAATCCGTTCCAAATGAGAATAGGATCGATTGCTATGTTGTGACGTCACGATTTACTGTCAAATCGAGGCAAAAAATTGTTAAGATTTAATTTATTTACGAAAAATTTAATTTATTTACAAACTGTGAACGAAAAAAGTCTAATCAGAATCTAGTTCTTCAATTTTACTCATCTCTGAATTCTTCATTTTGCCAAAATTTCTTCGATTTGACAGTACGGCGTGACGTCACTTCCTGTCAATCGATCCTATTCTCATTTGGAACGCATAGTACCTACTAATATTATATAATTATTTTACTAGCGACCAGCCCAAGTCACACGGTTGTTACATTTTTTTTTTTCAATTCGGCTTTTCTGTATTATTATATGCATGTAATATACACCTAAACCTTCCTCATGAACCACTCTGTCTTTTGGTAAAAATAACATGAAAATCCGTTACGCAATTTGTAGGTTTTGTAACGTCCATACAAACAGATGCGCAGTGGGGGACTTTTGTTTTACAAAATTTAAGGATAACAGAGTCAAACTTACTTTTCTTCTTCTGAATCCTCCGCATTTTGAGATCGCTGTCAAAAAAAACATTACAAATGTAATACAGATACATATATTATAAAATATTAGCGACCCGCCCCAGCTTCGCCCGGGTGCAATGTTGATATTAAATATATTATGCATGTTTTATACATATAAATTTTCCTCTTGAATCACTCTGTCTAATAAAACAAACCGCATCAAAAACGGTTACGTAGTTTTAAAGATTTAAACATACATAGGGACAGACAGCGGAAAGCGACTTTGTTTTATACTATGTAGTGATGTTTTATTTACGCATTTGTAAAAAAAACAATCAAAATGAAACGTACCTCACTCTGTTCATCCTTTACTGACACTGAAGTATCACTTTCTCCAAGTAAGTCATCTTTGGCCAAATGACCAATGCCATCTCCGTTAAGTCCAGATAGATTTACTGCAGGCAATTCTGAAACACAAGTGCATAATACACCGTGAAATTTAAATGGTTGTTTTCCCTGAGCGAAATGGTTGTGTCTTGGTAATACAAACGTTTGATAAAAAAATAAAATATTAAAAACAAAAAATGGACCCGTAGAGTGCAAGCTAATTATGACGTATCACAACGTGCGAGAGCTTATTTTGGTTTAAATATTTAATGAATCGGTTTCCTTTGACGGCGTGCTGCTCATGCGACTCTAGTAGTACCTACAAATTACGTCTAATGTTACTATTGTTTTCGTTTTTTTGAGTTGATGAATATTTTAAATAATTATTTGTAAAAAAAACTTTTTTTATTTTTTTTTATTTTTACTGTATGCTTCAAAAGTACTCCTTATGGCAAGTCATTCTACCGCGGGAAAACAACCATTTAAATTTCTCGGTGTATATTATTATTTACACATTGATAACTAGTAAAATTCTGGGCTATAAATGATATTAATTTTACTAATAGGTTTAAAAAAAAAAAACATTTTTTACACATAGATGTTTTCATTAATTCAGTACCTTCCCTGAGAAGAAATACTGAAATAAACTCAGAGGATTTTTTTAATTTCTATAAAGTATACATTTATATTCAAACCATAATGAGAACCATGATTAGATTAGTGTCCGAGATAGTCTTTTGGAGACAAAAACGACACAGATCTAAGTGGACCCATCCAGTCAGTGCAAGCATTTTGCAGTATGAATATATAAAATATAATATAAATGTCTTCAAGGCTAGAGTGGATAGGCCCTTAATAAATTAGTGCGACTCATTATGAACGATTGCATCACTGCTTACTATGAGAGATCGCAGTCAAGCACTACCATAATTAAAAAAAAGATTTTTCAGTATTCGTGTTGCTCAACTCTAACTAAGAAGCTCATAGACTACAAACAATATGTACCAAAGAAAACTTTACTACTCTATCAAGATTGTATAAAAAGAATTTGTCGACCTGGACGCCTCAGATGAGGCAGATAATAACATCTCAGATGAGACTTGATACTACTAAGCTTCATAAGAAAACACGCATTTGTGTTATTGAATGAGATAGCGTCCGATTGTTTTTCTAATGAAATTCATTTTAATTTCATTATAATGATTTTACCGGATATATACTCCTACATCCGATCAAGTCAGTGCCTCTAGTGGTAGTGACACCAAAATATCCGCGAGGCTACCCATGCTCATATTATTTTGACCAGTGGTGTATCTACACCACTGGTCAAAATAATATGTCAAAACTAAGAGCATGAATGACTCACGATTTTACTTGGTCCTCTTACCAAGTTCACGACTTTCACCACTCGTTCACGCACACTCGTGATGGACGGCCGGGCATAAAGAGATCGGTAGAAATCACGTCACGTCTTTCAGGCCTAACCGTGTGTGGGCTTTTACCACTCGTCTCTGACAAATCTGAGTTCTTTACGTCAGTGGCAATGAGTTTCTGATCGCTATCTGCGACGTCCGGGGGCAATTGGGTAGTAAATTGATGCACATCGGACGAGACATGGGTCTGAATCGCTTTTTGATGCTCCATAGCCGCTACTATCTCCTCCGAACTGGTCATACGGTTATTAGTGGACTGCGACGAAGATCTTAGATCCGCCAGATCATTGGGCAGTGACTGAAACTCACTGCGCAGTTTTAATAAAGTCCCTTTTGAATTTTTCTCTAGTAGCGCATCTGTACCCCCTTTTTTGTTGTTGTCCCGCATACAGGGCAATACCAAGGAGATGTTAAAGAGCCTGACTTCAACTGACTATTATATACCAAGGTATTATATACCAAGACTGGAAGTTGTCGTGGATATAAGGCCTACGCAGCTAAAATACTTTTTCTGCAGAAAACAAAAAGTCCCTGAATGACTACGGTGTTTTACCGCTTTAATAGATAGTACACAACCATATCACTTGCTAGTAGATTAGGTACCTAATTTGTAGGATTTACTTGTTACTGTCTTTATATTAAGTTCTGGTGCTAAAATAACGGTCTCTAGCAATCTTTTGATTTTTAAAACTTATGAAATCTACATCTACACTAATATAATAAAGAGGTAAAGTTTGTTTTTTTGTTTTTATGTTTTTTTGTTTGTAGGGGGTAATCTCTGGAACTACTGGTCCGATTGGAATAATTTTAGCAACAATAGAAAGCTGCTTTACTCCTGAGTGACATAGGCATATTTTATGTACGCGGGCGAAGCCGCTGACAAAAGCTAGTATTTTAATAAAAGCAGGCAGGCAGAGCGACTTAATTAGGTTTTAAAATAAGTGTGTCCATAATCCAATTGGTTGCCTAGGCCGATAATTTTTTGAACTTAGATCACTCACAGTTTAACAGCTTGGCGTATTGAAAGTTAGTCCTTTCGAAATGACTAATCAAGACTCAGCCAAGTGATTCAAATTTTCCCTAATAAACTAAATGAATACACAACGTTCAGCCATCTTGTTAAACGTTGCGGTCAACAACATGGCTGTTCTTCAGCCATTTGATTGGATGCCGGCGTTAAACTAACGTCCTAGGCATCCAATTGGATGGCAAATTTAACCAGATGTCTGCGGCATATACAAGACCATCGCTCTAAACATGTAAACGCTCAATCTAAAGGGAATACTAGGATAAGAAAATAAGAAAGTAAGGAAGAATTACCAACTTCCATACCATAGTTCATTATTGCTGGTAGCAAACCATAAGGCAGATTTCTAGTTAAAATGTACCTTCTTCTTCCATATTTTCATCATCTGTTACGTCAGAGCTGCTCATGGCGCGCAGCAAGTCCTCTCCGATGTTTGGCGTGGGCTTCGATCTGCTGCTCTTCCGTGTGCCAGTGTTGTTGGTGGGTGTCTCACGCCGTCGATTCGATTTGTTTAAGTTGTTCATGTTAGTCAGCCTACAAACATCGTACCTTGTTAGATATTTGCTGTACAGAAAATATACTTAAACCCTACAGGTGATGATAGAGGAGACTAAATCTATTTTGTGATTACCATAAAAAGTACAAGTTATCATAATGAGTAATTATAGAAAACTAGCTGGTACCCGCGACTTCGTCTTCGTCGTATGAGAGGTTTAAGCGGGAAAGCGTAACAGACAAACAGACTGAGTTACTTTTGTATTTATAATATTAGTATGGATACATCAAAATTTATAATAAGTAGGTCCTCGCAGAATAGGATAACTTCGTTAAGTTTCCAATGCCCTGACCCAAACTTAATCACTATTTCTATCAATCTGTATATTTTCTGTTAACGTATTTTATGAAAAGCTCAAGCCTAAAATACCATCTTCAGTGGAGGTAATCTTCTTATATCAAATAGGAACACCTTACCAATAAAGTATAGTTCATTTGTGGTTCTGGTTATTGGAATATATACACCGTGAAATTTTAATGGTTGTTTTCCCTCAGCGAAATGGTTGTGTCTCGGTAATACAAACGTTTGATAAAAAAATTAAATATTAAAAACAAAAAATGGACCTGTAGAGTGTAAGCTAATTATGACATATCACAACGTGCGAGAGCTTATTTTGGTTTAAATATTTAATAAATCGGTTTCCTTTGACGGCGTGCTGCTCATGCGACTCTAGTAGTACTTACAAATTACGTCTTATGTTACTATTGTTTTCGCTTTTTTGAGTTGATGAATATTTTTAATAATTATTTATAAAAAAAAAACTTTTTATTTTTTAATTTTTACTGTATGCTTCAAAAGTACTCCTTATGGCAAGTCATTCTGCCGCGGGAAAACAACCATTTAAATTTCACGGTGTATATTGTAAGTATAAGTATGCATTGGTAGAGGACAGTAAAGGCAAACTGAGCTGACATATGCAATGCAACAACAAATAATTGGTGGTTCCCACATCAATCTGGTTCAGATTTGAACTATGATATGTTTGCTAGCATTGCATCAGCCAAGTATGTAAGTCATCTGTTTCCAAGTAAATTCAATAATCGAGCTACCATAATACTGCCCTCCTAAGCCAAAAAGCGGTATCTCGCAAAAATAGTAAAGTTGATTTTTGTGTAATGGTATAAAAATCAACTTTACTATTTTGTTAAATTAATTATTAATTAATTAAATAATGAATAATTATATTTTATAGCTATCACATTAGATAGCTTTTAAGTAATTAAGTCTTTTAGTGCAAACTTGTTCGAAACATAAAAAAATATCATTAAGAAAGTTTTCCCTATCTCAGTTTTGATGGCACAAATTAAGATTTTTTTGAGATACCACTTTTTGGCTTAGGAGGGCAGAATAAATAACAAAGGTTGCATAATTATGCAGGCACAGTTTGTCTTTTACTTAATAGTTCAATACCACTTAGTTTGAATATTGCTATCGGAGATTATTTTTTTAACCTTTAATTAAGTTCTTTCACCCCATTTATTTTTTACAAAATATTTACCCATCAATTTCTTTGTCACTTGCATCTTGATTATCAGAATTCTGGCCGCTGCTCCCACTGGGTTTTGCTTTAGAGCGTACCATCTGTAATTATTTTGGTCACATTTATGTCATGTTCTATGTACTAAAATTTAGTTCAAATACAAAATAAAGGTAAAAACTAAGTATAATTTCAATTACAAAAGTTTTACATTCTATACTTATTTAGTATATACCTTTATTTTGCATTATGTGTGAAAAATAATGAAAACTACCTTGTGTTGCTTGTTCAATATTTTTGTGCTAAATTAAAACACCATATGTTTCAATTGGTATTTAATTGCTAACTACCAATTTACAACAATGCAGAACAGTAAGTATTATCCTTAAACAGCTAGTAGATACACAAGTAGACAAGATTAAATCTTTATGAAACTTAAAAATAAAAATGCAATTTTTTTGTTACATACATTTATAACATTTCAGAATGGCAATATTAAGTGTACATTTCTTCAAGTGTACATGTACAATTATGACTTATGTACAATGTTGAGAAAACCTACAAAATAATGGTATAATTTTAATGTACTTATAACTTATGTCCTAACCTTGCCAACACTGGAATCTGAGTGCTCATCAATGGTTCCATCAATCTGGTCAATAGATCCACTATCTTTATCTTCATTGCTGGAATGGGCCTTGCCGCTTTTGTCTTGCGAGTCAGATTCCCGTGAATTTCTCTCTTTCTTATCTTTTTTTATTTCTTCAGAGCTTGAAATGCCTGATTTCCGTCTAGTATGTTTATGTGTGTGCTTTTTATAACCCTTGTCTGATTCTTGTGGATTCTCTTCTTCATTTTCTGAGCTAGTTGAAGAATACACCTTCTTTTTCTTAGTGCTTTTAGTGGCACTCTCTCTTTTATGTTTGCTCTTTTTTAATTTCTTTTTCTTTATGACTATAGGTGATTTTTCCCGACTATCAGATGAATCATTCAAAAGGGATGATTTAATTTTTTCAGGGTCTTGAATTAATTCACTTTGCTTAGTTCCGCCAGATTCATTTTGTGAAATGTTTTCATCATTAGGATTATCAAGAGTGTCTTCATTTTGATTTTTATCAGAATCTGAGTCATTGAGCAATGCACTTTTAATTTTATCAGTAACTTCTTTTTCTAATTCTTTCTCACCACCACTAGCAGCAGACTCATTTGTTTTATTTTCTTCTGCCTTATCAAGTTCATTATTTTCTGAGTCAGATTCATTGAGTAAAGCATCTTTTATTGCTGCTGTATCTGTATCCTCATCTTTTTTTCTTTGGTTACTATTTCCAGTATTATCTGATGTTTGTTCTTTAGCATCAGAATCAGAATCATTAAGAAGTGTATTTTTGACTTTATTTGCTACAGCTGTTAATACATTATCAATATCCTCGGAGCCAGACTCATTAAGTAAGGCATTTTTAACTTCATCAATATTTTTTTCTAAATTGTCAGTTTCCTTATCCTCTGCTTTTGTTACCTCACAGATAGTTTCAGATCCATGAGTTATTTTTCGAAGATTATGAGTAAGTAAAAAGTTTATAGTCAATTGGGGTAACTTATTTATATTTACAGTAAATTGTTTAGGTTTGAATTGCTTAACTTCATTCCTTTTAAGTGCCCAAAATTCATCATTACTTTTCTTAACTTTACCATGATTAATTTTTCTAGTAGTGCCTTCATTTTGAGCATTACTACAATTTGCACTACTCTTCCTGACCCTCCCTTTATTCATTAAATGATCATTCTTTGTCATTTGTCTTTCTTTGGATGAATTACTAGTTTTGGATTCCAGTACATCTGGTTTAAGTAATTTGGTAATGTTGACACATCTTATTAAGGGCTTAGAATCATTTTCACTATTATTGACCTCTGTTAAATTATGCTCGGAATCATCCTTAGACTTTGAATTATCATCGTCACTTATATTCCTTTCCTGACATTTTTCTGGTTCTAATTCAGTAGTGTTCTTTTCATTGACTTCATTTTCTTTACCAGGAGAGGTTTCGTTTTCAGCTAGTTTAGTGTTTTGATCTTTGCTTTTGATAGGTTCATCACTCTCTGAGCTATCATCAGCAATCTTAATCTTACTGAACTTCTTTCTTATGCTTTTGGTTTTCACACTATTTGTTTTATTTTCAGCTACCTTTGCTTCATTTGCAAAGCATTCAATAAGTTCAGATACTGCTAAATCTTCCTTGGAGTTAACAGGATCTTGCCCAGTTTTACTTTCCAAATTTGCATTATTTTGTTCATTAGCATCACATTGAGATATATCATCTTGTGTATTTAACATATCAGTAGTGGTAGAATTTTTTATTCCTACATCTTCAGGATCAGAATTTATCACCTCATCTACAGATTTCCTTAGAACAGATTTAGTATTATCTGTCGTTCTTTTTCTGGGCTCTTCATTCTTACTAGATTTTTCAGATTCACTTGCATCAGATTCCAACAGTTTAGAAAACTCATTGTTTACTTTAGACTTTTTAATGTGCTGATTTGTATCAGAACTATTTGAACCCTTTCTTTTTGAACTGCACCTCAATTCCTCTTCAGACTCATCTCCTGTTAGTTTTTTTCGTAGCCGTTTTAGTTTACAATCGTAAAATACAGGATATTTTTCTTGCATGGAATCTGGCATGCTTTTAGCAAGGACTTTAACACTAGTAAAATGGGCAATTGAAATCTTCTTCGATATCCGCAATTTGTATGACTCGAAATCGAAATAATGAAACCTTTTATTGCTGTGTTCGCTTTTCTTATCATATTGTTTCCCGCCATTATTTGTATGAGCTTGACCCGCGTTAACTATAGAGAGCACTTTCCGGACGCCGATTTCGACATTCTCAAGTGATTTTTTTGACAATTCACAAATGAGGAGGACCTTTTTTGCCGCTTTGTTAACAGCATGAGCATTCCTTAACTTATTCTTACTTATTCTCTTCTCTTTCAAGAACTCAGATCGAGACCGCAAATTCGATCCGAGTTTAGACAAATATTCCATCGCTTCACATAATACATCACAAACTGGCACTTCGGCAGCCATTTCACGTATCCGCCTTAATAAGCGCAATTATGTAGTTATCCTGGCCAAGACTAGGTAACACAATTTGTCACAACTATGATATTTTAACAAAAACTTCCACTGTTTAACGATATTACCGCAATTCCATGTGAACTAATGAAATTTTTAAGAACACAATTCGCATTTTTCGAAAACCAAATAAAAAAACCATAGACTAAAAAACGTTCCATTTCCGTACTTTTTTTCTGTGATTGGTGTAAACTCACAGTTCACCTCTTTTTTCAAATATTTTAATATGAAACACACCGAAATTTTACTTGCAAAATATTTTGTTAGACTTTCATCTTGAGGTCACTAAACTTACGCCACATAATATCTCGGGGTAGAGGCAATATTCTATCGATTATAAAATACTCATACATGAAATGGAACGTAGTGCTTCCCCATGACCTATTCAACTCGGTCGAGTAATAGTTGCTATACATAAATATAACATACAAAATAGCGGCAAATAGGTATATATATGAACTATAACATAAGCAGCGCTGTATGAATAATTATTGACAATCAGGTAACATTTATGTATGTATTAAAGAACAGAATCGCATTCACAGAGTCCCTATTTTCCGAGTGTCACTAAAGTGAAACCTAAGCTTTACAAAAAAAAAATAGAGGTACCAATTTTTTGTACTCACCTTTCATGTAAATGGCTGAACTTGTGTTTTACGGACACCTACAAAGCAATAAGACTTAACTATGATTGAAAAACATTACAACATGTTGCATTATAGATTACACAGTAAAATAATACACATATTCCGCTTCCAGACCGAAAAATCGGCAATATATGCAAGGTAGGTAAACTATCCAAAACAGTCGTGAAAAAGAACCATAGACACTAGAGGAGACGCAATGTACCACGGAAGTAAAGAATGCCTGTGTAACGATCCATCCATCATCAGTTTTTTCGGTTGATGAATAAATAATACTGCATATTTATAAATTGAATTATATCATGGCCATAGTTAGTCGTGTTTACATCGTAACTTGTAGATTATAAAAATAAAGTTATCAAAACTAATTAGAAACTTAGCGATGGAGTGAAAATCGATACTGTTACTAATTAATCGACTTTAAGAGTAAACTAGTGGCGAGTGGCGGACATTCCAAACGAAAGTTGTCTGAAGAAAGAGTACGTAAAGCAAATGACCACGTGAAGAAGACGTATGAAATGGAACGCATGTTACCTACTAAAAGAGTTATGAAATGCATGTGGATGGGTGGACAAGAAGAGCGAGGCCAAAAACGTTGAGTGAAGAACGTGAAGAATGAGAAAAGGAAAAAAAATATCGGGACCACTGTCAGAATATAATGGAAGAAAAAAGAAACGTATTGCGTAGACACCAAGTGTAGTATGTGGAAAATAAGTTTGTTTAACCATTAACTATTGTTACGCGTTGCCCCGCACTTCGAACAAGACCTTTATCACTGTATTTTTTTTTTAATATATTATCGTCATCAAACTAACACTACAATCGTTTCCTTTTATTTATTTCGCCGCAACCTGTGATTTAGCTGCCCACCAGCACGTGACGCACATTAGTTCAAGTATATACATTAACACTCATTAATTTGCCGAAGCGATCGCCAAAAAGTCACTTCTGGATATGAGGTACCCCGACTCAGACAATTTAGGTTACTTTGGTTAGGTCTAGTGATCGAGTGACACAGACCAAGCTTGCCATTTCCCTTCGTGGTTTTTTATTTTTTGTTTAAACCACCAAGATGTAGGATCCCTGCAAAGCGGGACTCCGGCAACATTGGAACTTATTTTTGGTATATTAACTTCCCTCTTTGTAGAGTGGCTGTAATAACCGCACAGCGTCCTCACTTTCCACATGACGCAGGTTCTTATCGAACACGCTCAGTTCTGAAAGTTCCTGCACCGGATTCGTGCGGAAGAAGTAGCCGGGTGTCACCACTGGGTAGACCGGACACGGTGAAGCTTAAAGGCCTATTACATTACTCGATGTACAGACCGGTCTTAGTCGACTTCGCGTATTGTAGTAACAGCAGAGACGTGCCCCACTTGGGAATAGCACCGTCTTGTGCTCGTTGGGGCGATCGCCGGCTCTGAACTCTCGCAATGGGCTATGTTCCGAAGTGAGGAAGAGTGAGAGGAGGTCGCCTTCTATAGCGAACCAGTAATGCTGGCAAAGGAGGAGGCCGTACGTGCACTAGCGAAGGAGAAGCCCTCACGCACCAGCCTCCGGGATTCCGATCCCGATTTCCACCGCAGACTCGGGCTTGTAGATAGCGAGCAATGGGTAGCCCACTGTCCTAGCGTTCGGTAACCGTCCGGACCGGATCCAAGTTTTCGATGGTGTGTACTTTTCCACGCGCGCCTTAAGATCCCTGCAAACTGTAGGGGCCCAGCAGGGTTGAGATAAGGTCAAGGATTTGCTACTGAAGAAACAGATCAATTCTTTCAAGAGTGGGTTTTTAGTCAGTAAATCCCTCCCGATCCGCCCAAGAATAGGAATTGTCATTGAATAATTTTTCCATCTAAAAAAAGGTTTAGACGTATATACTTACAACATCTATTTCTTTATTCAGTCGGTCAAAAAGTGATCTTTTTCCAAGGTATAATTTATTTATATAAGGTATAATACATTTAAATATATAAAAAATTATAAAAAGTTTACATGCTGTGTGTAAAAAATAAATAAAAGAAAAACAGTCAATGGATAATTTTTGCCAGTGTATTTGCCTCATTTCTCCTTTCCATACTTTTTGGTTCTGGGTTACTACTGTTACTGTCATTGTCATCTGTCTAGATGACAGTCAATATTGCGATTTTCTGTTACTGTCGGGTTGTGTAATATAAAAATGATAATGAATTCTCTAAGGAGGACTACGTTGAGAGCATTAACTAGATTTTACAGCGAAGGTGCCGGGGGTTCTCAGAGCACTCCCCCACCACCTGCGCAGGCCAGTCAGAAAATTCCTGATGTACCTGGACTAAGCAGCAATGTTATCCAACCAGCAGCTCAACCTGTGGGTCCTGGCGTAGACCCTAAAAAGACCGGAGCCTACAAGGTCCCTGAATACTTCCAATACGATAACATGAGTTTCTTCGAAGCTGAAATTGAGATGTCAAGCTTTAGATGCCCTCAACCATCCGCTCTCAAAAAGTAAACTGACTTATTTTACGTTATATTTTGTTTTAGTCCACTTAATAAATTGTTAGAGAAAGCTATAATTGTTTTATTGGTGATGTGAGATTTCCTTCTTAGTAAATGGCTTATAGTAGTTCAACACAGGCTTCTTCTTCATCTTTTTTAAATATAATATGGCTCCAAAAATATATCAATACAAGCTGTATATTCTTGAATATACCAAGGTTATTATTGGGATTTATTATCTTTGAATGTATCAGGTGTGAAATTATATTCCTAGGAAAATAGAATCAGAATAAATTGTCATGAAATTATTTATGTTATGGGTTTATTAAATGGGTGTAAATATTTAAATACATTGGCTAATCACAAAACATTAAAAGTAAAATATTCTGATTACAATGTCTAACCTATATACATCTGCATTTGCTTGGGGATTGAATAATTAACCTTTTGATCCTGAAGCATATTTATTTGGTTTTGAATCTGATCATATAATTTTATTAATGGACCCTAACAATATAATTACATATTTAAATTTTTGAGCCCCAAGCAAATGCATTCATACACCTATTGTTCTTTAATCATCTATAATTACCAAAGTGGAAAGGTTCAATTATTAGCTATTGGCTGCAACTTTGTCTGCACATACATAGTTCACAAAACTGTACAATAAATAATTCTGATCTTGCAATTTGCCTTGTGTTGTATTCTTGCATTACCTATATGTATTTTGTCCAAACATACTAGTAATATTTCAATGAACAGAAAGAGTATGTAAATGTACCCCAAGGGAGAATGACTAGGGTACTTATCTATTTTCTGGTTTATTATGTTTTGGTAAAACAGTGTTGTGTGATTCTAAATTGATTTGTTTGTCAGAAAAAGCCTATCTAAGTGCTTGTTTACAGATACGGAAAGACGTAGGGTGCGTTGCGTTGGGCGTTCGTCGTACATTGCAGTAGCAGGCCGCGTCATCGCACGCGCTAACCCAAACACCCAACGCACCACGTCTACGTAAACAAGACCTAAATAAATCATTTAATGTAGACTGTCAAAAATAGTGATCAGTGGAACTGAGCCTAAGATCAGCACTCAGTCTTTAGTTAGGGTTTGCTGTTTAGCACATTTTCCACAATAATTAATTAAGTAAATCATTAACTAACTTCTCCTCCCACTCAGGGTGGAGCGAAAGAGTGTCAGTGACTTACTGACTAAAATCTCAGTGGTATTCTTCCTACAGTTACCCTTAGGGTCAGTTCTCACCGAGACGCGACGCTGCACGCACATTTTAATAGAGTGACTCGCGCGGCGCCTCGCTGCGCAGCGAGATGTCGTGTTGCCAACAATTTTACTATGCGCTTCGCAACTTTACGATGCGTCTCGCGGTGTAGCGCGAAATCACAAACCTCTTCCTGCATCGCGTTGCGTTTCGGTGTGAACTGACCCTTAGCGTTTCAGGTTTACAGTGAGCATGCCAGAATGGAGGAGTGGATACAGGCATTCTCTCTTTACGTACGACTGTCCTGTGTTTTGGAAGGTAATACACATCAAGTATTCAGCAGGAAGAAATTCCCGGGTCTCACCACTGTGCGGGTCACGCGGTGATTACAGTAGAATTCTACCCCGCTTGGGTGGAGCGCCGCTGTGTACTCGTGAAAGCGATCAATGTTGTCCTCAAGCTGTTACCGCCTCCTCCTAATGTGATCGAAGTAAGCGTTTGAAACTATGAAAGATAAGCAATCCTCACGCCCCAACCGGTCTCTAGCAGACGCTCCGGGCGTTGGAAGTCATAGGGCGATTGCCAGACACCACAAACATAGGCTTGTGGTGGTGGTATACTTATTATTTATCATAATTAAACTTCATCCACTGCCATTTTGGTGTGTCTCGGCCCTTAACCTTTTGAATACCGCAATTAGACACAATAGAACGACTAAGGTGGGCTAACACCAGCGTTCGCACACTTGAGGCTCAAGAGTTTAAGCTGCGAGATTGTTCGGAACAGAACAGTTTTATCCCGTAACAATTTTGGCTTCAATGACATTTCGCTGCAGGGTTGGGGCTGACCTCTTACACAGTTTTGTCAGAGGTAAACGAAGGAGCATAATGGGATCTGTTCTAACTTGGCCAGTCTGAACTTAAGCTCTGCGAACTTTAGGAGTTGTGCAATCGTAAAAAAAAACAAATAAACGCCGTTAGCAGTTTTAACAACTATTATTGGATTTTTTTTTTAAACCGTTATTTTTGTACTGGCACGCTAAATACATGCCGTTAAAATTGAACGGAGACTGTCCGTGCGCCCGCGTTGACCGTAATGGAAACTTGTATTTTTTTTTTATTTTTTTTTATGGTAGGTGAAAATCATCAAATGACGAAACCCGCTCTTGGGCGGAGCGGGAGACCAGTGTCAGACTCTTACTGACTAAAAAACCTACCCCGTACCTTCCTTGCCTTATTCCTGGAGTCGAGGTAACAGTTTTCCACCACCCTCTAGGCTCCAGGAGGCTTCGACCCTGAAGGGCCCCTGCAGTTTGCTGACAACTCCTTGAGGCGCGCGGGAACGGTGCGCGCCGTTGACGACTTGGACTCGGTCTTACCAGACGACCGGACGGCGAGCTACCCATTGCTCACCGTCCGCGAGCCAGTGTCTACGGTGGCCGGATATCGGCAGGATCGCGGCGGCGACGGCTACGGCGAGGGCGCTGTTGCCTTTGCCTTATGCGGTCGGCGTCCTCCTTTACGAGCATTACTGCTTCGCAGAAGGAGGCGACCGCCTGCCATTCTTCTTCGCTGCGGACCATGGCCTGAACCAAGGCCCGGCGCGAGAGGTCGCCGCCGCCGATCACCCCCACGAGGACACGGCGATGCTCTTCCCAAGCAGGGCACACCTCCACCGTGTCCTCCGGGCTCGCCTCACAGTGGCGACACCCTGACGTAATGGAAACTTGTATTAGACTCAAAAAGAATGCGCGCGTCTTTTAAAAATCTCAGAAGTAATGTGCACATTATCCTGTGGAGTTAAGATTTAATTTGTTCAGTTCTAAACAGACACTTCAACTTTGCGTTGTGTACTTAAACTAGCAACAGTGCAAGTGTGCATGATGCCTTGACCCTAATTGACTTCTTTGTGTACACAAATCACTACAAAAAGACAGAATTTGCTACTTGAATTAGTTGGTACTATTACGTTTTTTATATAGGAGGGTAAAGAAGGTAGGAAAGTGACTGAAATAATAAAAATATATCATTTTGTATGTTTTATTTCAATCCTTAGATTCCCATACATGCTATAAACCTACAACTAAATAACATAAAATGCAATAATACATTTTTAACTGGCTGACTTTATACATAGTATTATTTTGTAATGCTCTCGGTACCTACATAGACAAATGCACTAAATGACAACTGAAGCAACGCCACCTATAAGTACAGCAGCATCAACATCTGTAAGAGTGGTCGCAGGCTTCAGACTTTCAGCGTACTCACTCTCGGCCTCATGTTACTTCTTCTTCGTTAGCTTCTCAGACAAGTCGTCAAAGGTGGGATCCTGGAGGTTGATCATCAAACTGTTGCCAGGAAGGAACACACGGTTTTGAGATTGAGCAATCATCCTTGAGATACTTTGAGCAGCGCGGATCTTACGCAACTTCAGATATCCAGGGTTCATTCCCATTGCCTTTCCTAACATTTCAGCGGCTTCAGCTTCACCCTCAGCCTGCACAATTTTCTGCTGGCGCTCCTGCTTAGCTCTTTCCACAACGAAAGCAGCACGCTGAGCTTCCTGTTGAGCCACCTGTTTGGCCTCAACTGCAGCAGTATACTCCTTACCAAAACTTAATTCGGTCAAGGAAACATCATCCAAAATAATATTGAAATCAGCTGCTCGCTCTACAAGCTCTCTTCTGATCAGAAGCGACACCTGCTGACGCTGAGTAATTAGTTGAGATGCATTGAATTTAGCAACAACAGATTTCAGTACTTCATTGCAAATTGATGGTAATACTTTTTCATCATAATCAGTACCAAGCTGTCTGTACATCGTAGGAAGTGACATCGCATCGGGGCGGGATAACACTCTCAAAGAAATATTAACCATTTGTAAATCCTTAGATCCAGTAGGGGAAGAAATTTTGCGGGGTCTAGACCTGATGTCGTAAATTATAGGGTACTGGAACCAGGGAATGCGGAAGTGCAAACCCTCACTCATGACGTGTTGTTGTATACCTCCTATTCTGTTGAACATGATGGCACGGTGACCACCTTCGACGGTAAATAAGGATTGCGAGACGCCATAAGCTGCCGCACCTAAGGCGGCCACCACTTTCAGACCGATGTTCAGGCCAGGGGGTCCTCCCTTGGCAAATTTGCCCGCCATGTCGTTAAGCTTACTTTGAGCCATATTTTTTTCGTTTCAACAAGCACAATATTATCTAATTTCAATACTTTTCCAACAAAAAAATTCTAACCTAAAACAGCAGGCCGAAATCGAACGAATTTATTGTGCAATGGTAATAGACAAAAAGAACAAGAGACATAAAAGAAAAAAAAAAGCCGTTCCATAAACCGGCACTCAACAGCAAGTAAGTAGTACTGCGTGCTTGTTTTAGTCAGTTTTAGTTGACATTTCACAACCCTATTCTAGACCATCAACAAAATATTCTTTTATTGACGTTACAATGACATTAAAATTTTGCATCTGTAATTTAGAAATTCAGCCGAAAGTAAAATGTCTGTTTTCATAAATTTCGTCTAAAAATATTTACCTTATTTACCTGTAATATAAAGCGTCGTTGTTCTTTTGTAGTTTGTTACACTTAATAAAAGTTAAAACTTACAAATATTGTTAAATTAGAATATTGTTATCGTTTAACTATGGATTCGTGTGTTGGAGTTGAACAGGATTTGGACAAAGCTTTAACGAAATTTAACTCTCTAAATGACCACACAAATAGAGTTCTACAAGATATAATAGACCAAGTTGAAGAATTGAGAAAAGAAATAGCAAAACGTAAGTGGTTTGTTGTTCCCCCTCTACGTGTCCTCTTTGTTCACTGGCTGTCCTGTTTACGTACATTATGTGACCATGACGAGACACATTTTATTTATTTACTAGGGCCCATTTCTCTCCTTATCCTCAATAAAATGTAGGAAAATATAGTGATATCAAAGTTATATAAGCCACTGTAATGTGCCCATTAAAAGTAGTATTTAGAAAATTGAAGTACTTTCACCTTTCTATAAGTGCTTATCAAAAGTAGTTAGTAGTCAGAACAATGATAAAACATTCCTCAGTTCAATAGGTACCAGTTTATATTTTTCTTCAGTTATCTAAGATACATAAACAAACCATTCATAACATACCTAGATATTTATAAAAAGATGAGTGTAAGTAATTTGAAATCTAAAGTTACACTCATCTTAGTCAATCAAATGCTTTTAATAGCACATGTGATATATAGATATTTTGTGATATTAGCTCATATAGTATAAAGATATTTTATGAAATTACCTAAAATATCTGACAATGTACCACAAAATTAATAGCCATGTGGTATTATTGTCAACACCTCCTTTGTTATAATATTACCACATGAGCTATTAAAAGATTGTTTTAAAACATTAAAGATTTCGTCCTCTGGGTCAAATGATAGAATATCTTTTAATACATTCTGTTTTTTATTTTTTCAGAGCCTGAAAGCACTCTTCTGTCACCAGCTCAAGCTATGGTAGTGAGTGACTTGGCATCATCAGTCAAACAAACTGTATTTCAAATGTCTACTGGTAAATATTAATTTATTTGTTATAAACCTTTTGCCTTTTGTTGAATATTATATTTATTTTATTTGTTTCAAGAAAACAAATAAAATAAATATAATATTCAACAAACACTTTTAGTCTAATTTGTATGATATCAGTCCATTTATCTTAACTAATAAATTAAAGATGGAAAATTGATCAGTTGTTTATAGGTTTGTAGAAGATATCTTGAGGTACTGACTTTTAATCCTGGATTATTATTGGTAAATGGGCAATAGGTTATAGGTATCAACATAGCAAGTATGTCATAGCATCAACCTTATAGTGCTCACACTCGAAATCAGGCCTCCTCTCTAGGAGACGAAAGAGAACAGCAATTAAAAAACAAATTAAATGTTATAGTCAACTGATAAAAATGCATTTTACTTACTGCAGGCATATATTTTTTACTAGCTTTTGTCAGCGGCTTCGCCCGCGTACATAAAATATAGCCTATGTCACTCAGGAGTAAAGCAGCTTTCTATTGTTGCCAAAATTTCTCCCATCGGACCAGTAGTTCCAGAGATTACCTCCTACAAACAAAAAAACAAACTTTACCTCTTTATTATATTAGTGTAGATTAGTGTAGATGAGTGGAGAATGTTGTTGTTGTGTAAAACTATTTGAAAGCCTTTATTTATTTATTTATTAGGACTTCATGCAACACAAAGGTACACAGGCAGACTTAATGCCTTTCTGTATATAATACTCTTTGTGTTATTGTATGTTTTCCAAAATAAAATAAAGTAATATTGGTTCATCAGTCATGGTGGGAGGACTTCCTATACTATTTCATCTGGTATATGCTTGCTGCATTATATTGACAAAGTGTGACACTAGATGAAAGTGTATGTCCAACAGTGCATGATGATGAAACAGTTTATTTATTTAGCATAGCTAATTCATATTCTAATTCCACAGAACATAGAGAACTTCATGCAACAGTGTCTCGAGTAGGCAAGTCCATTGACAGGCACTTTATTGCGGACTATGCTTCTGTTGCGCCTAAAGCAGAATCCTTCTGTAATGATACCAACAGGCCTATCATGGAGCAGGCCATAGCCCAACATTTGTATAGACAGGTAAGTAACTAGTGTACTTTATTGTTATAATCACTCAAATTTTTTGATCTACAGATTGTAGATCAAAAAATTTGGGTCAAAATTGACATTGAAATTGATTTAGTCCTTATAAACAGATAGTGTGGGACATAATGCTGGGTGTATAAGATACACTCAGTATTCTGTCTTACACTATTTTAGCTCATAGCTTGTCAACAAACATTGATAGACTACTGGTTGTAGAACATATTGTGACACTTGACAGCTCCCCTCCTAAAGTACACAGGTTTAAGAACTAAGAAATGTTTGGAAACTTAGGTTGAAGTGAAACTGTGTCTCACCAAATAATCATCCTCTTTACTCAGTCCTATCTAACTGCCATGATGCAACATACCATAGAAATAAAATCAACATTTATCCTGAGTAAGCAAACCTATTGATATGTTGGTCATTTGGATTGAGCATGAATGGGAAACATGATTTTTTTAACTACACTTTAACTTATTTGTTGATTTATATAAGATAGAGGCCAAAGTATTAAATAAAACCGTGATCTTTATAATTCATAACAGATATCTTTATTATATTTTTGAAAGACACTACAATAGTATTCTGTGTAGAGAATGTCCAATAATAAATTAATGAATATCTGTAAATAGCCTACGACATTGGTTTTAAGGAAAACCAGTATGTTAGCTTGGAATGTTTATAATTACAATATTATGAGTCACCTAGCTTAGTATTTGATATTATATGGCAAATTTATGTAGGTACCCTGACACAAAGAAACTGCAAAACTCGTACATTATAAGATACGATTCTTGAAGTGGGTGAGGGAAGCTCTCATATTATACCTTGGGAAGACCTAGATATTTCCTGTCTTTTTAGCAAAACACTATCACCCCAGTTTAGGTGCGAAAGGCCTGATTCTTAAAATGGAAACTGAGTCTCAAAAAGACTAATTCTCAAAATGGGTGTTCTCAGAATGGTAAATACTCCAAATGTTAATTAAAGATTTTATTTGATTACGCCTAATTTGTACGCCTTGCAAGGCAAAACATAGTGACACAAGATACAACACATTTTTTTTATACCATGTACCATATTACCTATGTTTAACAAATAAATTACTTTGACTTTGGCTTTTTGAATAATTTGTCAAAATAGCATAATTTCTACTATATGGCTGAATCGGTTAAAGCTGGACCGCATGATGCATAAAGCAAAACATCCCATAGTTGGTTTTACCTTTTATCTGCTAAGCTGCAAAATATTGGCGTAAGTTTTAACAAACGTCATATTTCATAGGGCTTAGAAGATGTAGGCGACGCTTTCGTAGCCGAGGCAAAGATAACGGGCGTGGAGCGAACATGCACATTCGCGTTGTTGCAACGCTGCGCGGCGGCGTTGGCTGAGGGAGACCCGAGCGCTGCACTCCACTGGGCTGAGCGACGCGCACACGAGCTCCATACCTCGCCTCTTCCTTTCACCTTGCATAGGATGCAGGCTTTTAAGGTATGTTTCATATGAATATGTGCCTAAAATTTATATGTGTGGTGTAAACTATTAGTGTAAATTGGCAATAAATAAATAAATTATTGTACTTCATTTCATTATTGGCAAACGCTCATAGATTCAGTGGCGTAGCAAGGTGTATTTGATGTGGGCCCTCGCCCTTTGCCACGCAACCTAAGGGGCCTCGCGCAGGTCCTGGATTCTTGGAGAACGAGGGTTTTTTATTTATTGACGACGATGTGGCCGAACACTGAGTTGCGTTAGTGACTCTTGTATTCGAATTTGTAAAAAAGGCCTTGCTGGTGAACCTTCACCTACGTCTAAACTAGTCCACGCTACTCCTCTGCACAGATATACTTAAACATTTAATTAATTAATAAAAACTATTAAAAGATGCTTTTAAACTGAACTTAAAACATTACATTACTGTCATAGTTCTATCTATCATAGTACTACGCAGGTGTGCAATTTTTTTAATTCCTTTTTTTTCATTAGTCTTGATTGTCAAGACTAATAAAAAAAAGAATTAAAAAAATAATAAAAAGAACATAAATAAATATCCAATTTAGTGCAGTTGTTGAAAAGTTAGACCCCGACTCTGACTACCGTGGCTGGTAGTCAGGGTTGGAGTCGATCCGTCAAGCGTGATGCTTTCTTTTTCGTTGGTATTACTGCTTCGTACGTGGAGGTGACTGCCTGTCATTCCTACTCGTCGTCCGTGGTCTGGTACGAAAGGTCCCCGTCACCGATCGCCACCACGAGAACACGGTGGTGCTCTGCCCAAGTGGGACACACCATACGGAAACTGCATGACAGAAAGCTGACAGCTGGTTGTCTGCTGTGTGTGTTGTGTGTGTGAATGTGAATGTTAGCTTTAAGTTTGCGCATTACGCGTAAATAAACTGTTTTTATTTCTTTCTTTTCTTTTCATGTTTCTAATATTTGTGTTCATCCACAGTTAGCGCGCGAGAAGGGCGTGGGTGCGGCCATAGAGTACGCGCGGCGGCAGTTCCCGGCGCACGCGGCGCGTCACGAGCGAGCGCTGCAGGCGGCCGTGTGCGCGCTGGCGTGGTGCACGCCCGCCGCCGGGCCCGCGCCGCCCATCTACCAGCACCTCCTCGACCCCAAGGCGCTGGGTTAGTTTTATCATGTTACTACTACATGAGTACAGCACACATATCCAAGAAGAAAACTGGTGCTCCTCAACATCAGGATGCAAGCAGGCGAAGCAACCCATGCCACATCTTAACAAAACCCTCATCAAATAACTTATACGACTTGACAGCTTCAGCCTGCATCTGGTGGCGAGGACCATCACTGGACACTACATAAGCACCTTCACACAATAGGCATCACGGTTAGTCTCCTGTGGGGAGTGCGCTTGGGGGGGAGGAGACAATCGCGCCTGTGCTCCTGGATTGCATAGATGTCACTGATACACACACACGAACTTTAGGCTCCCCGAGCTCCCTGACTGATGCCTAATCAGCTTTTGGAGAGAGTTGGGCTAGTTGGACTAAGCCCACCAAAGATTATGACCGCCAAGGCTGACGTACAATAGTCCACATACGACTGAGAGCGGAAATCATAATCAGACATTAGGACATAAGGACCACATGAGTACAGTTCTTGGATGTTGCACAAAATGTTACCAAAATTAAGTACAGGGTACAGTTTTTGAAATGAACAGCTATAACAAACCTCCATCTCTTTTGCAGGTGCTGAAGCAGCGGAATTATTCATCAAGGAAGCTTGTGCGTTACTCCGCCTGGCACCTCTTTCCCCTCTCGCGGGCGGAGTGCTGGCAGGAGCCCGAGTGTTGCCTGCTCTACATGACATCAGGGCCAAGATGACACACCCGCACGTCATCGCTGCCTGGTCTGATGATGAACTGCCTTTTGAGGTAAGAAACTATATTTTTCAAGAGTTCAGCTTAGCTATTTACACAGGAAGCATATACGTTATTCCACTTGGTGGCAGGGGACACTTCATGTCATCAAGCCGAAAATTGCGCACTCAGCAGTCGTTGCTAGGTGAACAATGACTTTGGGTCAAAAATATTCTGGAGCCCATTTTGCTATGTGAGAAATCGTCAAGTAACTGGAGCACTCGGGGAAGCGGAGCTCCTTCCTGTTCCACTCAAAGCAGTCTTTATCTAATAGAATTATATAGTATCATCCAGTGCCTTTAGCTCTCGTCGGAACGCCCATACCGATCTGCTCTGACTTTCGGTACCTCAGGTCGCTCATCCAAGGGGATGGTGATGTCGAATGAGATGTACCGCAGGAGAACAACTTGTGTGGATGCCACTCACGTGGAGGGGTAAAATCCACAAGTCTGTGATAAGGCCTGTCCTACTGTTTGGATCAGAATGTTGGGTTGTGACAAAGACTTATGACAAAAGAGATAGAGGAGATGAGAATGTCGAGATGAATGTGTGAGGTGACGAGAATTAATAAATTGAGAAATTAGTATATTAGGGGAAGTTTGAAAATGTCTCCAGTGACTGAAAAGTTGAAACAGAATCGTTTGTCTTGGCATGGTCATGTGAAGTGGAGGGAAGAATCGCATGTTACAAAAAAAAAGTTATGAGTTTACATGTGGATGGATGGAGAGGGAGAGGGAGACCAAAGAAAAGATGGATGGATTGTGTGAGAAGTGATATGAGACAGGACAGAATAGAAGAAAAAAACGTGATGCGCCGACTCTAAATAAAATAAGACAGGGGCAGGAAGAAGATGATATATAGTAAAATTAGAATTAAAATAATTTATATTATTATAGTTTTAAACAAATACATCTTTCCGTCACGTGAAATCACCTCTTTTGCTATGACAATTAAATATATAATAAAAAAAAGATCTTTCATATTTATTTATAACTTATTAAGAAAATAAAAAATTATATGCAAATAAAATCAGTGTTATAGTTTATTTCTCATATGCCACACTGCACATGAATGTATGTCTTTTGCCGTTCACCAGTAACTGTCGACGTTTCTCATTGTTTAAACCCACTGTTAATATTAACCAGGTGGACCTCGGTGAGGACGGCGGCGGCTACCACTCGGTGTTCGCGTGCCCCATCCTGCGGCAACAGGCGTCGGAACAGAACCCGCCCATGAGGCTTCTCTGCGGGCACGTCATTTCCAGAGACGCGCTCAACAAACTCGCTATGGGTGCCAAGTAAGTATCCTTAGAGCTACAAACATAAAGCAAGGCATGAATGTCAGGACATACGCGATACAGGTCGTCGACATTGCGCTCTCTTCCCGCGCACCCCAAGGAGTTGTCAGCGAATGTAGAGTCCCCACTGCAGGGCCGAAGCCCACTGGGGCCCCGGTCCGACTTCTGAAAGGAAGCTCCGACCCCGGTATGAGGGCTAAGAAGGAATGGGGTGGGTTGTTTAGTCAGTAAGAGTCTGACACTGGTTTTCCGCCCCACCCAAGGGCGGGATTTGTCATTAGATGATTTTTCCCACCATAAAAAAGGACATACGCTATGTTTAGGAGTAAACATAGCTAACTTATATTCTTACTTTCGTCAGTAAAGTTCTAACTTTGCGTAAGTAATTTCTATCAGTGTGAACAATAATACTCTTGACGGTTTGAATAAATGACTGAGAAATGATTTAGTTTACGCATAGCAATTGCAATTTCTCACTAAGTTTCTTCATTTGACCTAGACGAGATTATCACAGAAATCACAAAAGGATAAAAGTTGCAAAGTCGCTCGCGAGCTCTTGGGCTGTTCCAGTAATATTACGTGCAACTGCTTGTTTTTTTATTAATTGGTAGTGTTACAAGGGCAACATTTAAATATCATAACTTCTTGATATTTTAGTGATTCTAACATTTTGCTTAAATTATTCATAAATTAATTAACTAAAATGTAAAGTTCTCCCGTTCTTAAAATCAAATTTTCTTTTATTTCCAGATTGAAATGTCCTTACTGTCCGATGGAACAGTCACCTGCTGAAGCTCGGCAAATTTACTTCTCGTGAACACTTATGTATGTAACATTAGATACCGTTGTTATTTACTTGAAATAATTTCCACAGGTAGCACAAGGGAACGAACTTGCCACGGTTAGGCTGCGTTGACACTGTATGAATATTCTAAACACGAAACACTTAGACCTACATTTTAAATAATTTTGAGAGAACTTTCTACATGACAACGGAAAAATCTTCGATTAATGTCATAAATATCTTCAAACTGTTGTAGCGACATATATGGTGCCACATATGAAATTCAACAACAAAAAAAACCCAAAATCGTCTATCGGGCAGTTCCCCAGATCAGACAAAACACCAGTCTGGTCGGATGTATGTTCAGCATACTTTTAAACAGGGTAGTTTAAAAGTGTGCGGAACTTTTAGAATTGATAGTTTAAACTGTTAGATTTGAGTAGAAAAAATGATATAAAATTAGAAGTTTTGATTGTACATTCGTATGATGTCAACGTAGCTTTAGAGTTTGATGTTATTCAATATGTCTTGATTGTAAAAAAAAAATGTGTGAGCGCGTCGAAAAATATAACTAAATGACGCGTTGTCTAGACATATAAATAAATAATAAAAGGCTTTAGGATGTAACTGCAGGACTGAAAATTTATATTTGATTAAATTGTCTCCGTTTATTTTTTATATTATGACGCGTTGTGTTAGGCTTTCCATTTTTTTACAATTCTGCCAGAGATAAAAATAAAGTTAAAATTTTAATAATTGCAATATGCAAAATTTTAAAATATGGCAGCATTACTTTAGTCACGGTGAAGAATGTCTTTGATCCAAATATTTTTAGATGATGAATGAATGGTTATGAAGAATTCATTTTATTGAAGTTATGTGCGATACAACATCCGAATTAGCGCTGAAGACTTAAAAATGGAAGTGAATTATTTTTTTTAAGTACTCTGTTAGTTTGTTTTTGAACATGCATTAGATAGAAACTGAATATAACAGATGTTTAGCGGTTGTTCAGTACGCCTGATTCTTTAAGAGCAGGTTGCACCAAGAAGTGGAGTAGATATTTTTAAAGGGGCCCTTGTCAAAAGTGATTAAAGTTTTTTTTTATTATTACAACGAACGGCCTGAAAGAAAGAAAGCTAGTAAGCATAGAGATAGTAAGACGGAATTGCGGCTTGCGGGCACGAGACATTACTAGTTTATGCACTTGTCGGGGCCTCTGTAGACCAAGGGCCTCATATTTGATACGGCTGTAGCTACGCCCCTAACAAAGAGCAATGTTATAGTTTCCCACAAAGTCAATTTCAATAAAACATCGAATTTAGCTATCTGCTATGGCTCCATGCTGAACAACGACGACAAGAATGAAACGTGATTCTGACGACAAATACACGGTAAATAATACAATTCTAAACCGCCCAAACTCGATAATTGCTAAATTGTTGCAACCCATATTTCGCTTATCTAGCGATTCGACGGCTTCTGAGGCATTAGTCGCCGTTAAAGCTAGTTGGTGTAACCTACTCTAAGAGTATCAGGATTCTGGAAACTAGTGTGTTTTCAATATATAGACAAGGAACAATTTCCCATATTACGGCGGTGATTCTGTTATGGCGAATGTTGGGAATACTATTTTAATTCATGTTAAATAAGGTAGACAACATTATATTGTAATTTTAAGACAAATATTATTATTGTATGTTTACGTACTGACTGGTTGTAGAGCCATGCTTTTTGTTCTTTTTTGTAATAAAATGAATTCAGTATTCTAAAATCGTTGTTTTATTTAGAAGAATGAACCCTGCCTAATGACCCGTAGACGCAGGCTTGCGGACGGCGAGCAATGTGTAGTTCGCCGTCCGGTCGTCTGGTAGCGGTCCTAACCAAGCCAGGTCGTCGACAAATGTAGAGACTCCACCGCAGGGCCGAAGCCTACTGGGGCTCCGGTCCGGTTTCAGAAAGGCCGGTCCGACCTCAGTATGAGGGCTAAGAAGGAATGGGATGGGTTTTTTAGTCAGTAAGAGTCTGACACTGTTTCCCCGCCCCGCCCAAGAGCGGGTCTCGTCAATAGATGACTTTTCCCACCATAAAAAATAGAAGAATAAAAATAACCCTGTGTAGTGATGATTTTTTAAATACTACGTAGGTACCAGTTTTATGCAACCTGGGGAGAATATTTCTTTTATCTGATTGATAATTTGTGCGATGGTTAGCAGAGATGCAATCGTTGGAGGTGAGGACGGTGTACTGTATGTGTATTAAGAGCCTATTTACTCGAGCTTTGAACTTTGAGGACGCCTTATAATCGGACGGGAAGACTGCAGCATTTATCATGAAAACATTTTTCGTCCAAAGTTTGCCAAATACAATTTAGTAAACAGTTATAATTATTAAATCTAATAATAATCTAAGGTTAATAAACTAAAAATACATTAATATTTACAAATGGTTGAAAAAAAGGGAAGATACTAAGCATCAAAAAAATCATCCACATCGATATCAATGGGATTAGTGCCCAGAGCGTTAGCAGCATTGCCACGTTGGATGGCAATGCTGATTCGCTGACAGAAATAAAGCCCAGCCCTCTGGGCATGCGCAGAGTCGACCAGCGCTTTGCTGATATCGCGCACAACTCGATGAACGCTAGGACCCCACGGAACTAGTGTTTCAACCCCAAACGGTTCAAACATACGACGTTTGAGGTTTTATACACTTGCAGCAGCTGCCTCAGTACAACTTGTCACACTCGGAAGATGTGATGGCGAAAAGGTGTCGAAACATGTTGCATCTCACACCAAAGGCCTACCCAACTTCCAGGGCATTATGGTTATCCCGTCTGGCCTCTTCCCATCATCACGTGCCAAGCCATTTGGTTCTAAAACAGCTGGCACCCCGGCGGTGACAAGGGCTCGACGGATGATGTCATTAATGCTAGCGTGCCTAGCTATCCGGCCAGCGCTCCTACTGCAGGATAGGCAATGGTGGCCGAGGCGGTCGACTGTTTCACCGCACTGACACCGATGTGGAGCTCCGCTAGGAGCACCCAGTCGCAGGAATGTAGCGTACACCGACTCTCCCATTCACCCACAGCCAGTAGGCGGACACCCTCACAGTGTTGGTGGACGTGCTAATAAGGATTTACAGCGATTAACGTCTAATTCATTTTATTAAACCAAAAGGTTTATAACTTGTATAATTTTACCAACAGTTCTGTAAAATTCAACTACGTTCATGTAAACTGACACAATTCATGGTTTTAAATACTAAAAAAGGCAGCATTGTTGAAAAATTATTACAGTACCCGGCAATAAATATTGCACATCGACCTTTGGAAAGAGACAATCGGCTAATTTCGGCTTCGTAGAGCGTTATCTCTGTCGCACACTACCTATGTGACGTTTGTCAGTCGTTGTTCAAGGTGATTGGTGAACAACGACTGACAAACGTCACATGTTCACCAATCACCTTGAACAACGACCGATGTGCAAATTTTTTGCCGGGTACTGTACGCTGATAAGTGGGTATTCAAATTATTGCGCTTTAATCGTCACTTTTTTGAATCACTAGTTTCTCAAGTTGACCAACTTAAAAAAGTAAAGAATTTTTTGTTTAGGTTGGGAATACACCAAATAATTTTTATCGTTCTGTATGGAGCAAGAGATTTGTATTGCTACGTGCTACATTGTCAAGGTAAAAATCCGCTTTCTGCGATGAGGACCGTTATGTCAGGCGACGCGGACCGCTTTGTCAGGCGACAGGGATCGCTTTGTCAGGCAACGGATGCCCGTCCCAGAAATCGCAGGCGTCCGCTTAACGCAGTTTCGGCACTAAGGTGGACGCGGATTAGGGTCGATTTATACTAGCGCAGAGTCGAAGCGCATCGAAACGTCTATCCAAAACTGAAAATAACAAATTCAACCTTAACTCCACAGCGTAACGCACACATTACTTCGGAGATTTTAAAAAGACGCACGCATTCGTCGGAACTCGCGCGTCTTCGCGCGAACAACGCTGGTTGGTGCGCGCGCATTCTCGTGTATCCACGCGCCCACTAGCGAACCAACGCGTCATCCGTCAATTCACCACAAATACGTCTTTTCTTCCACAAGTGGTGAACACTATAATTTCGCTCTCTTTTTCTTCTTAGTTTTCTTCTTTTTCAACTTCAGATATAAGTAATATCATAGCAAAATCAATGTCAACCATTTTACACACGTTTCAGCTACGAGAGTCAACTGGCAAGTAATTCAATAGCTCTGCTGTTGTTGTGAGAGTGCGCGCGTATTCTGACGAATACGCGCGGCTTCGCTTTAATTGTAAAAAATTTGACGTTTCGATGCGCTTCGACTCTGCGCTAGTATAAATCGACCCTTACCCTGCCTCGCCCGATGCCCTGGCCGTCTTCTATAGAGAATAAGTTTCCCAGGCTGTGCGAGTTAAAAGGAGTCTTTCAATATTGAAACTTACTCGTACTCCTCGGCTGTGGGTTTCGAAAAGGTCTTATTTCTCTAACGAAAAGAAACAACACATTCTCGGTACATAATTTATTTAATGGATATGTACAGACAAAAGATTTTAGGACAAATAAAAATTTGGCAATAACTCTCAACAATAGCAATAATATTAATAAAGAGTGGTGTCGTTCAAAAGCCGGCAAAATATCAACAACAACAATAATTTAATTTTATACTTAAATATAGTTCGGACATACAACGTAGGGCTAGCTTTTAGCGAACTATGGCGTCACCGCTGTAATGTACGCGTCGTTGTCGATACACACACCTACACACTAACCATCAACAACATGTTTCACAAAATCAGTTTCCGCATTCACAAGCGAACATTTACAGAGATGACGTCATAACGTAGTCCGTAAAACGATAATTCCATCAAATACCACTTAATTCAAATAAACACATACATTTTGTTTAAAAATTCCGTTTTACAAACAAATAATAACAGCATCAATTAACCTAAGAATAAATTAATCGATAAAAAAAAACTTCTTTTTGACCAACATGAGCCGTAACAATTTTAATATCATATCGATATAACTCTTTAAAAGGAATTTTATGATCATTAACAACTGAAGTGATTTAATTACTTTTCTATCATACGATTGGTTTTTATATCCATTCACGATATTTTTCATAAAAGCTTGTCGGTCTGAGACCATAACAGGTGAGAATATATTGCTTGAAAGTTGCTTAAGATCATAAAATTTAGTTTAAACACAGCACTTAATAAATAAATCGCGTTTTATCACACATAATTATATACGTAGCATCTACCAGCAAAGTACATCTATTAGGTACTAATTATTGCTGTAAAATTTCATCTACATACCACCGAAAGAAAGGCTAGTGTGTACGGTTAGAGAGAAAAGTTCTCGTGAAGGAAATACGCTCCAAATTAACACTACATTTGAATGCAGTGTTTTTATTATGAAGACGTGTGTTTAACACAGTCTCTGCTTGTTAACTTTAACCTCAAAGATAAGTGCACTATCAAATACTGCCTAATCTTCACAGGTCATCAAAATTATCATCACACGAACTTTTTTCTCCGACTGTAGCTATCTAAGAGAAAACAATACGAGTAAGATGGAAGACGCTCCTAAATACAGCAAAAATGTATGTATTTTAATCATTTAGCAATTAAATTATATTACTATAATATCACTTACGACCTAATCTATCTATGCGTTACATAGTATTTTTATTAATATAAATACATTTACATTACTGGTATTTGAATTTGCTTGATATAATATGGTAATAATGTTATCATCTTCATAAACATTTGGCACACATAGACCATTCATTTGCCTACAAAACATACGAGGAAGTCAACAAATCATAAGGATTGGATGAAATATTTCTAAGCATTTCGCCATTGGTTTAGAAGCACTTTCAAAGTCATATTTTACTCTGGCATGTTCTTACGACGCATGCATGCGTGGCTTTATTTATACAGACGAGTTTCTAATACCAAAATGTATTAGTAGATTCGAAAATTGTATTTTAGTTAAAATATCTATTTGGCATAATTATATTCAAAAACATTCTAACGTAATACCGCGTGACGCAACGGTCACAAAGAAACAAGCCGCAGGTTCGGGGAAACGAAAAAAATATATATCAATTTCACTAATAAATAATATTGCTTCATCACAAATCAGTCATTGCATCAGTCTAGTACTTCCTACGCGTAAACACGACGAAACACCAATGAAATTGTACTAATCAAGCCATTCAAATAAAAATTACATTTGCTTACGATAACATTAAGGGCGCGTTCCTGAATTGAGTATCTAAGTTAAGAACGTATCAAATTCTACTTAATTTTGATAGGCTTTCAGGCTAAAGTAGAGTTTGAGAGATACTCAACTTCAAATGCTCAAATCTGAAATCGGGAGTAAGATATTCCGACACCACAGTTTACATGTGTCTTTAAATATACATCCCTTACATTTAAATTAATATTTCCTTAGTACAAATTAAGTGAAGAGACATGGTTCGTAAACTGTGACGTAGGAGATCATTGAACAGTATTATTATACCAAAAACCCAACTAACATTACGAGACACATTTAAACAAACGTTAAACTAAACTGAAGTTTTATCACAATTTATTTGGTGTATTCTTTCAAGGCTTTGCCGTGAGCGCCGGATAAATACATACATATTATGAAATGGTTTTAGTATGTAAATTATAGTTATCAATGGGACTTTTCAACACAGAATTGTATTTTATTCTAAGTCTGTCACAGCCTACTTATCACTAATTTTGGTGTTATACAAAGTAGCGTGTTAACATCTATGAATATATCCCTGCTGTCAAGAATAAAGTCTAAATATTTAACAGAATATGCATAAAGTATTTATTCCGGCACTCTCCTCTCTCACGACACTCCATACTCCAGTTACAATTCTCTAACGATAGAATAGAAGCATTTTAGTAGGCACTTGAGAGAAAACGGCCTTGTACCACATATATTACTTAACCAATAGTTTATACAATAGCAATTTAGCCACACCAATATAAGAGGCATTGATATTTTTTGGCTATGTAAAATAGCAACACTCATCCACCATGCACAAATTTTTATGACATTTTGTTTTTTACATTATTGAAAATAGAGTTCTAATTTGGTAAACACGGTATTACCAGGTCACTGGAGTGGTTTACATTTCTATAACGGACCTAAAACAATAATTGAAGGTTTTGGATTGACTTTTGGATCTGGTCGAGGAAGTTGAACATCTTCTGTAGTCATCAGAGATAAGCTAACGGTAATGATTGATACAGTCTCTAGAGAGGAAGCAACTACACAATATATCGAAAATTAATAATTATATCTTATAATGACGAATAAAATTTCTCTATATCTGAGGCGATTGCCATTACATGCTAAGTCTTAATTGCGAGACAACGGGAACTGTCTACTTGGCTATTAAATATACCGGTAAAATTATTTGAGTACACTTCTCATCTAATCACGCACAGATACGAAGTTATAAGTCCTTATCAATATGATAAATAAAATATTTTGTTAACACTGTAGGCGATTGTATGAAGTAGTTCCCTTGGTTTATGAACACAAAATACGGCTTGCTTATGGCTAATGCAAGTATTTGCTAAAGTGTAAATATATACATGTCCTATGTATCACCTCTGGAAGTAACACAACTCGAATAGATAAAATACATTTTGATCGCCCTGTATACAATATTTGTATGTTCAGATCACAAGGTACATTAAATAGATTTATACATTTAATATTGCTCAGTTTAGAATCAGTAATTTTATCTATATACTTACCGGTGAAACATTTATCCTGGCATATTGAAGATGCAGATAAAACAATATGACATAAGAGTAATTATAACTTAAAACCTAACATGCGCCACACTTCCGTCTCATTATGCACAATAGCAACTCTATCAATTGTACGCTCACGTACATTACTCTGGCAACATTCGGCATAAAATCAATTGATCGACGGAAATACGGGAACACTACATTACTTTAAACTATGTATAGAACAATTAATTCTTACAATATATTACGATTGATTGACTATTAGTAAATGGGGAAAAAACCTAAATGCATACAGGGAGTAACTATTCAACTATTTTCCATTCATATAAATAAAATATTTCATAGTAAACAGTATCAGTAGTATCACATCTATCACTATAAGTATCTACTATTATGTAAAGTGTAATTATTCTACAACATGTTCGCGTAACGCCTGTCTTTATGATAAATGTGATGTTTTACACTTGGAAAATATATTGAATGAGAAAATAGGTCCTAACTAGACAGCAAGTGAGCCATTTACCTAAGCACGATAACTATTTCGTATTGAATATAATTTATATAAGTAAAGACATACGGTATCTCATCGAGATTTGCTTACATGGATTGTCTTTATTGGACTAGAGAATGGTAAACTTTTGTCTATTTCATAAATTGCGACAACCGACTGAGAAATTGTCGAACACGTTTTTTTTAAAACAATTTTTTTCGTTCTACGAACCCATATGTCAAATAGAACCACTGAACTTTTGGGGGCTTTGCCCCGAGAAATATAATTTTTCGTTTAATTTATACTTTATTGATTCAATAACTTAGTCATAATTTTAGAATTATTAATGAATGAATTTCAATAGTGCCCTCATGAAATCAATGTTTTGAGAATGTACAACGAAAGTATTCTATACCCTTAAAAAATAGATCAAATAATAAATTGCAAGCACTGTACTTTATCGCAAAATAAATTATAACTTTACCATTTAATTTTAATGTATAGTAGTTAATATGTAAAAGGCGTGGTCTGGAACTAGAGGGGGTAACATCAATAACGTAGCGAGGTACGTAAAAGTAGTGAGTCCACAAAGTGCAAGACAATAGATACTCCATCAGTTTTTATCCACAAAACTTCAGTCCTAGATATCTTTGGATTTTGTAACACTGATAGCGAGCGAGCAAATAATATTTTTACTCGTTCTTCACGTGCCCAAAATCGAAATACGATGAGTACATGCATTATGTCTTGCTACAATTTGAAACAGAGATATCAAACTATAATAAAAAAGCGTACAATCGGGAAAAGCGATTTTCAGAATACGTGCAACACGAAAAGTACAATTAAGCACAATAGTACCGGAGCTTATGTAGAAAGATTGCGTGTGACTGTACAGTCAGGAACATTGGTTATTATTTATCAAAGAGATTATAAATGTCATACGATTCAACCGTCTATTAATTCTTTGATAGTTGTATGAAATGGGTACAAAGCCAAATGGGCGATGAGCAGTTAATGTTCTCGACTGTACAAAGACGAAGAACGGTGTACTGGTAACATGAAAAGCTGAATTACTTGTTGGTTACATTTGCAGGTCAGACACTATCTGTACAATGAAGAACAGCGAAGACCGTCAGAGTACCTGCCGAGTGGACGAGAGGGCGCTAGGTTTCTTCGACGTAGAATGAAGAGCACCGTCGTTTGGGAAGTTAGGTTTGCTGTGCGGCTGTAGTAGAGTGGTGACTTGTGCGGCACTAGCTGGGCGCGGGCTCGGAGCGCACGCCGGCGAGGTTGAGCAGCGCCTCGGCCGTGCGCCGCTCCTCGCCGCCGCTGTACGAGTGCTCGTCGCGCGCGCAGCGGGAGATCACCAGGTGCGCCGCCGGCGGCAGCTGCGGGGGGACATACACGTTACGCATATTTCAAAGCGCAGCTCAATTTACCATGGTTTAAAAAGTAGGCCTTATGGAAGCCACACACGACCCAGTTTTAGACGTGAGACGTATATACTGGAATAGGTTTTTGGAACAGGTTTTTGGCTGGACGCGTAAAGACTTATTCCGTGCTGACCACATAAACGCGTCTCGAGTATTTAGGCGTACGACGTTTGACAATTGACGCGAACTACCACACTCGTGTCTAGTTGGGAGTTTGCGACTCACTCACACCAAAGAATACTATAATACGTATAACGTATCACACAAGCTCGGGCGGTCAGTTTCGGTAAAATTCGTCGAAACTTGGAGACGTTCGGTTTGGTACTCGAAGATTGTGAGTCGATTTATTACCTTTGCGATTCTAAACCTTATAACAATACTATTAGAGTTACTATTACTTTGGTAAGCAGCGTTAATTATTGTTTGTTTACATTTACGTACACTTCATCAAAATAATTTTCGTTCATTTTTTCAAATCACTTCAAATCAGTACGTCGCTCTACGTCACAGGAATGGTGCATGTGCAAGTGCAAGAAGATTTACTTAATTTAAAATATTTTAAAATGAAGAATAGCTATGAATACTCCTAGGTACACATAGTCTGATTAAGTCTGATAGACGTTTATAATCCATAAAACGAAAATACTCCATTACTTGCGAAGACTCGCTAGTTATGAAACGTTCATAAACTTGAGACGCCTAAATACTCGTGGACCTAGTTTTTGGAATAAGTATTTAGACGGACGCGTACTTCTAAGACTCAGTACGCATTTTACCTAGTATATCTCACCTCTACCCAGTTTACCATCAAGCTTGCGGCTATTAGAAATTTAGTCCGGTAAACTTGATCGTGCGGAGCGAGTGACTTTTTTTTTCTTGTAATATAACTAAATCAAAAGAGCTTCCAGCCTCTCTAACAAAGTTACGATCGTTTTGTTAAAGTCGAACGCTTGAAATTGACCATGCATTCAATTCCGTTGTTCTGATCACGTGACTGAGCATTGGGGACGAGACCAACTCAAAGCGGTCGACGTTCACGAACGAAACGATCGTAACTTGGCTAGGAAGGCAAATATACTATGGATATATATCCACTACTAGCTTTTGCCCGCGGCTTCGCCCGCGTACATAAAATATAGCCTATGTCACTCAGGAGTAAAGCAGCTTTCTATTGTTGCTAAAATTTTTCCAATCGGACCAGTAGTTCCAGAGATTACCTCCTACAAACAAAAAAACAAACTTTACCTCTTTATTATATTAGTGTAGATGTATGTATGTACTATGGATGGATTTACCACCTCCCACTATAGCTAACTAAGAGCACCGTGCCCCCAGTTGGGACACATACAAGACTGATACGCAGTTTACCTGATCTAAGACCGCCGGTCCATACTTCATGGCGAGCACGGTGGCGGCGGCGAGGTACTCGTCAGCGCCGGGCTCGGGGTCGGCGAGGCGACGCGCTAACAGCGACACTCGCGCACCATTCTCAGGAACAGGTTCAGGGGTCTCCACGGTTTCTCCTGGCGAGGGAATGGGCTGCCGACCGAATGCCTGCGGAGACGTTTTCTGATTAGAACTTCCTAGTGTTGTCCGCTTTTTACGTTATTGGATGGTGGATACTTACTGCGTCGATTGTGATTAATGAGTTATTTGGTAGGATAAGGGTCAATTCACACCGAGACGCGATGCGAGGATATAGGGAGAAGCCAGTAATTTTGCACTGCACTTCTGCATCGAAATGTTGCGAGGCGCATAGTAAAATCTTTGGCAACGCACGCCGCACGGACCAGTGATGCACCGCTGCGTCTCGCTACGCCACGAGGCGTCACGAGGCGCAGCGCTGCATGGAGCAACGTATTCTAAATCCTCACAATGAATTGTGTATCTTTTCGCGTAGAAGATAAAATTGTATTTTGAGTCACTTTATGTGCGTGCAGCGTCGCGTCGCGTCTCGGTGTGAACTGACCCTTATGGTTCCTTTTAGAGATTTGCGATATCATACTATGTATGTCATACATGCAACAGGACAGCTATGTTTAGAAAGCGGAACTAGTTCTTACGGAAAAATACTAAAGATATATTTTTATGTATATGTGTCAGTATGTAAATATTAATGGTGCCAACCAACCTGTAATAACGAGTTACGATGCAGCGGGTCTACTGTCCAAAGTGAACCTTTACCTAGACCCGGGGCAGCCGCCACCTGAAACACAGATACTTTCTATTATTTTCTGATACAATTTTCAAAAAATATATCGACTCCTATGTACGATAATTTCAAACATAGTGTGAATAGCTAGTTGTAAAAAGCTTGATTTATATTAGGGTTGTACGGAGGTCATTTTAGCGGAAGCGGAGGCGGATGCAGAAGTTAACGGGCGTGGAGACTGTTGACTGGAATTATGATGTTTTATCATAATTCCAGCCAACTGCTGAATATAGTTCTCCAAATCCAGACGAACTAGGTAGAGGGTCTTACCAGATGCTTTATTCATCATCTTCTTGCCCTTGACCAGTTTTATTTGGTGTTGGCGCAATATGTTTTTTTTTCTTCCACTCTGTCCTGTCACCCGTCACGCTTTCACTAAGTTCTCTTTTTTTTCATATCACTTCTCACAAAATCATCCACATTAAAAATAAATACGACTAACAATGCCCACTTACCTTATGGAAGCACTTATTTAACGACAAATTATGCCGTACACTGTTCTTCCAGCCCTGAGGCGCGTGCCTGAAGTAGGGGAAGTGTCGCACGATCCACGCGTAGATCTCCTTCACGGGCAGGGCTCTCGCGGGCGCCGCCTCGATGGCCATGAAGATGAGGCAAGAGAACGAGTAAGGAGGCTTTGTGTGCGTGTTCGCTGGAGGAGAGGGCGGGGCCTTGCAGGGGGTGCGGGGAGGAGAGGGCACTCGGGCCACTGGCGGGGGAGTTTTTGTTTCTCTCTGTGGGCGAAAAGAAAGAAGATATTTATTATTGTGACCATTTACAAAATAAAGCAATTTGTCGTTTTTGATGTAAATCAATTCATACACGATTTTTTTAAACGATATAAATTTATTTCATACATATGAATTGTTCTTATGTTATATTTACTCGTAAATTAATGGGCAACAATCAATTATCACGCTTCCTGCAGAACAAAAGTTCAAAATTTTAAACTATTTTTTTACTGTCTCGAGCTTGACCGTTATCTCAGGTGATGGGAAGCGAAGCGATATGAATGAAAGAGCGTCTGAGGTCCGATGATACTCCCCCTCCCTCTCTGAGTGAAGTGAGATTACTTAGAGAGGGAGAAGACTAGACGATTTCGCTTTGGATGATTTGGCTTTTGTGACAGGATCTCCTAGTACAAGAGCCAGGGCAACACTGATGTTTGTGTTTGAAGCGATTTCAATAAAATATTTTTTTTTCATATCCTCTAAAAATATCTCTTCCGTACCTACTATTCCATAATACAAGTTATTTTGACTTGAGAATTTGGGTTGTTGCATAGATGCACACAACATCTTCAACTGTACGGGAGCGACACAGAACTACTTTGGCACCATTCCAGGAAAAAGTGAAAATGAAATCGGTACTAGCGATTTGTCCCATATTCATTTATGTGTGTTTTAAAAACATTTTCGCCTTCGGTAAGGCTAATTTGGAAATGAAACGAAATACTTTATTACTATTTTTTTTTTTTAGTTTCGGGATATCTAGCTTCAAATTAGGGATTAAATTACGCTCTAGATGGGGGAGAAAGGGTGTCAGTATTTTATTGTCTAATACCGCCGATTTATATTCTAGCGATAGATAGACAAGCACGTTCAAAGAAATTATTTTTCAAAATACTGAAAAGCTAAAGTCCGCTGCAGCGCTTGCAGATAACTTAACTGGACTAAAACTGTACGGTACGTACGCCTAATCTAGTGCGTAGTACATGTACATATACATATATTGATGACTAATACCCACCTGTGAACCTTTAATTGCTCTTATCGTTCGAAAAAAATAATCATGTCACCTGAATATTGTAATCAATACATCAGACTGTAGGGACCCTGCAGAAGCGTCGAGACCTACTGGGGCCAAGGAACAACAAGGCAACGTACGAACAAGGTGGATTGTTTACACAATAAGAGTCTGACACTATTTCCCGAAGCTCTGCCCAAGGAGGTTGATCTAATTTATCTTTGGATGATTTTTACCCACCAAAAAAAATCATACATGAGATAGAATTATAATAATATCCGTGATAAGTGATAAAAATCAGTCATATAACCTGCTAGTTCGTCATCTTGTAGCCTGAATATAAAAAAAGCCTAATAGCAATCGGCACATGAGATAGAATTATGACAATATCAGCGATATCTGATAAAAATCAGTCATATTACTGGTTCGCCTGTTCTTTTTTTTTTCATTCTGCGTATGTAAGGCAATTGTGCTTCGGCCTTGAACCTCGCTTACCATCAGATAAGATAGTGGTGATATGAGAGCCTATTCTATATTTATAAAAAAAAAATACATTCCCTTGGTCATGTGATCACGTCTGAACGACTGGACTAATTTCGCTAATGGGGACTTTTTTTGTATTTCTTACTGTAGTTCTAATAAATTTAGAAAGCTGCGTAGAAAAGTTAAACATTTCAGAAAATTAGGTACGACGATTATTTAAGACTGGTCTAGTGGTTAGTGGCACTGACTACTACGCTGGAGGTCGTTTTTTTCTTTTTTTTCAAATATTAGGTTCTAGGACATGTCGGTTCCTTCACGATGTTATTCTTCACCGTTTTAAGAGCAGTGGTGATTGAATAAATTAGTAATGCGCCTGGCAGAGTTGGACCCCCGACCTCGTAAGGCCACCATTGCTCGCAGAAAATTTTTATCTATTAATTTTCGCGCGCTTGACAGTTCATAGCCAGCAGTTCATAAACAACATCTATCGGGCCAGCTCAATAATAAAAAAAGAAATATAGGTCGACCACTAACGAGCGCTTCCACCATATTCGTGGCTCTTTCAAGCCCACACTTGAGTAAATAAAACAATGCGTTTGTAAATACGCGGGTAACAAAAGAAAATACTGTTGATTTTTATTCTGGTATAAATGGATTTTTGTCATACCATCAGCAGTTAAATAATTTATGCTATCGTGAAAGTGAAAGTCATAATTCTAAATTATTATAAACTAGCTTTTGTCAGCGGCTTCGCCCGCGTCATAAAATGTAGCCTATGTCACTCAGGAGTAAAGCAGCTTTCTATAGTTGCTAAATTTTTTCCAATCGGACCTTTAGTTCCAGAGATTACCTCCTACAAACAAAAAAACAAACTTTAACTCTTTATTATATTAGTGTAGACAAGTAACTCGACTGGGCTTAGAAGATTTCAGGGGCGTAAGGTTCTTTAAGAGTGAACAGGTTACTTCTAGACAAGAATGCGAAGACATACTCCATTGTAGACCAAATCATCGTTTAACCTTTTGATTTTCGTAATTACAGACACAATTAAAAGACAATAGGTGTACACACACCGGTGTCCTCTTAGGGCTTAATTAATCATTCTCTATTGGTGAAAACTGCATGAAAATCCGTTTAGTAGTTTTTTAGTTTATCGCGTTCATATCTTGTAGGCAGATATATATGCAATGGGTTTGTTTTACGAGTATATGGATATGGTTAAGATTTGAACTCTTGGGCGGATGGATTTCGCATTTAATATTTTGAATTAAGAACATCTCAAACACTTTTTTAATACCTTTTGATAGGTTTTGTAGCCTCAAAATCTACCAAAAAACATTTGAGAAACACTTATGTTTAAAAGTTATAAACTCTACTAAAACGCCTTTTGACAGGCTTTGAGGTTATGACACATTTGACTTCAAATGCTCAGAAATCTTAAGCTAAACATAAAGACAAACTGAATCCATGTATGCTTTACGAAGACTTACGTGGGACGCGTGTGACCGCGTCACGTATGCATACTATGTCTGTATTCAAGCAAATTCAAGAATCTATATGATGTAATGTGTGCGTACGTAGCATTAATGGACTTCTTTGTCTCTATCTTTATTCTTCTCCTAGAAAGTATTAGAAAAAATGTATTACAAACGAAACCAAGTCTAGCTGAACATAAAAATAATACATTAATAGGTCATTCGTTTATTCTCGAGCCTTCCTATTACGTTTACATCTCATTATATCAGCTCGGAGAAGGGCAGTGGGCAATTAGCGAGGTTATTATGCACTCCTACTATAAAACTGTTTTATAGATATGACTCAGCTTTGTATTGTACCAATGAATTGTGAATGTAATGTATTAAATAAATTGATATCCTGCTGATTGACAATAGGACATACTTAGTCTTGTTTTTTTTTTGTTTCCTAGAAAATTATATTCCTTCTCTTTATCATCTTAAAAGGAAAATTTGTTTTCAACATTATTTTATACAAAATTTTTCATTTCAAAATTGAAAAAGGGTAAATTAACCTTTTGAATATACGGTATTCAATTAGAGACATAATAAAAAGACAATAAGTGTACGAACGCATGCGTTCGTGTGGGGCTTAAGAGTTTAAAGGAGCAATTTTTTAGGAGTGGAACACAGAATATTATGATAGCTGGACGTCTACTCTCTTTCTTCGAAATTTCGTTGTCATGAAATTTCGGAAATTAAGGCTTGGCGCAAACGGACCATCGACTACAGCAACCGATGGCTATCGCGCGCTACTAACACATTTGTAACAGTAGGTATAAGTAACGAGCGACAACCACTGGTGTTTGGAAGCCACCACATTGTAAAACCCATTCTCTCCTGCAAAATCTTATGATAGACTCTGTTACGGAAAGTTTGCTGGCGCATGGTGGTTTGGAATGGTGACGCGAGCGATACGTAGAACGTCTAGTCGTTATAGTACGTTGGGTGTTGCAGCGTGACAGTGGCGGTGTTGGCGTTTTGTGTGGCCCGTAGCGACTGAAAGTGGCAAGCCACGAACGCTAGTGTAGCGAGTGGCGGTCACCGGCAACACGTGTGGTGCGTCGTATACAACATTCTTATAAAAGTGTGTTAAGTCGCTATCAATAGCCACTAGTGGCTGTGGTTGGTTGCCACCTTTGCACTGAGTCTAATTAAACTGACACGTGGTAGAAAACAATTGAATTTTCGATCGAAACTTCGTTTTTCGGAGAAAGAGAGTAGCCCCCCAGATATTATGCAAGCTGCATAATATCTGGGGGTACGTATACAATACTAGATTTCCTAGTAAATTATGCGCAGAAATTCTATAAGACATTGCTTGCTTAGAGCATCACCGCTTGGGATGAGGTGAATTTGTATTACTAGCACGTTCTGCGCACAAGTGTGCCCTATGTCATTCTAGATTTGTGTGGACTTGCTGAAGTAGTATATTTTTTATTGTATTTACAGAAAAGGCAAAAATATATTTATTAAAATTCTTTAAGCGGTTAGTACCTGGGGTACGTATAAATATTAACCTTTCGAAAACCGTAATGCGAGACAAAATATAAAGACAATAATGTGTGCGTCAATTGGGGTTCAAGAGTTTAAATATCATTATTGTCTCCTCAAAGAGAGACCTTAGGGTTCTAGCGCTGAAATTCTATCCTTTTCAATCATTAAAAAAGTGAGAGAGATAGCAGGAATGCGATCGCACGAGCAGAATTGAAAAGGCGATCGGCATAACGCTCAATGTGACAGAAAAGTGCAATTCCTTGATGCCAAATGTTGCTCAACCCTTAGTAGAGTGGGGGCCGCCCTCAATTTTACTCCTATCTGAAGTTCCTGTTGTTATTTTATTTTTGGTGTGCAATAAATAATACCTATCTATCTATCTGTCTGTGTTGGTGGTCTAAAAAAGTTACCAATACAAAGAGTAAAAGGCAGGTAACTTATCAAGCTGCATACTATCACAAATCTTTGCGCAATAAATGTCTACACGTAGCGTTTACGACGAAGCAACTACGTACCAATGACGTTTTCAATTCTACCAAAGCCGTCTACACAGCGGTCTGCGTTGGCGCATTTTATAGCCGCTAATACACCATTCAGTAGAAGTGGTGTTTACAAAACGTAATGGTTGTTTGTACCGTAACATGGGTTTTACGATACTAAGATTTTTAAGTGTGTTGTTCTATATATCATCAACCTTTCTACTTTGTCTCGTTTTCATACATTTTTGTCGTTTCTTAGGTCAGTATTTTTTTATTATATAACCTAGTGCTTGACTGTGATCCCACGGTAAGCAGTGATGCATTCATTGATGGCGAAGCGGACTAGTTTAATAAGAGCCTATTTTAGTAGCCCTAATTTCAATCAGTCGGGAAGATGGCTGCAGACAAAAAATCAAAAAAGTCATTAATTTCTTCCTCTTCTTTCATAACATTTTTCTTCACAAATTAATATCGAGCGTTTTCAGGAAGCACATTGTAAGATAGTGTTCACGTTTTTGTCTTTTCTCGTGATTAAAAACTATTTATAAGTAGCAGCTCCGGCAAACTTCATAAATAATATATATATGATAATTTCCCTGATGTTTTGCGAATATTTCAAAACTAAAATGAGCCAAATCGGTCCAGCCGCTGTCGAGTTTTAGCGAGACTAACGAACAGCTATTAATTTTATCTTTTTCAAAATTATATAACATGTTGCTCATACAACTACTAATTTATTAGAATAGTGCAAATTAACATTATTTAACCTTAAATGCTTTTTAAAAAGAAAAGACCCTTTCCTACTAAATGCGTTAACTGTCACTTTAATCTTTTTCCTGAAAGAGGTCGATATTTTGTCTTCCTTCCCTTTTCCATTAGTTTTTTTTTTAATACACAAAAATTATAATTGAAGTTCCACCACAAAGGCCCAAGTTTAAGGTTACAAACTTTATTGTCCCTTAATGTTGGCAAGCATTTACTTATTTTTTTATATAGAGCGACGCTGTCAAGTCATTTCAAGATATTATTTAATAGCATATTACGTCATAACCAGTCGTGATATCACATTGAACGATACAAAAGACTTGGTATCTCCGTTTAATCTGTTTGTCATGTATCGAAGGCGGTATTAATTAGTAAATGAATAAACCTGAACTTAAGTTCATGTGTAATCTCGAGTATTCTCGACTCGTATTTACTAGAGATGTTCCGAGTTCCAGCTTCGGTTTCGATATATTTGAAGCGGAGGTTATACCGTCTCATCGGTTTTTGTGTGTCACAGTCAAAAATCAGTGTATTTGTGTGTATCTGACTGGGCCTTAACATAGGTTCTCATTACAAATGTTACGGAGTTTCGGCTTCGGTTCCGATATACCGAAACTTTCGGTTGATTTCACACCTTCGTTTTCAGCTTCGGTTCCGATTGATTTGAAGCGGAGGTTATACCCTATCACTTGTTATTTATTTGTGTGTCACAGTTATAAATTAGTGTATTTTTGTGTATCTGACCCGGTCTTAATATAGGTTCTCATTTGTCCCTAACACTTCATGGTTCACTACCGGTTTAGATTTCGGTTAAAACAAATTTCAAATCTCCGATTTCGACTTCGGTTCCGATAAAACCACCTCCGTAATACCCCATCCCTAGTATGTACTACGGTTTTGTCTTTGAGGTCATGTGCGACAAGGCAGTCAGTAAGTATAGGTTACGCTTAGGTCACATGTGATTACATGGTATTGAGGTACTCGTACATACTTTCACGCAGCAATCAGCGTTGTACAGAAAAAATATGTTGTTGACCAACCAAGGAGGTTTTTAAATAAAATAAGACACGAGGCCAAATGTTAGTAACCATGGGGTTTTTAGGATAAGGGATCTGTGGCTCGGACCTGCATAGGGTAGAGTGTTTCATTTTGCTCGAATTAACTTATTTGATTTTTGTTATTAATTGAGTTCACCTTGAGCTGTTTATCTTTGTATAATATTTTGTACTAAACAACAAAGCACACTAATAATAAATATTTTCTGGATTTTATTTTTGTTTACGTGACATATAAAAAAGTTTAATGAATTTCCAGAAACCATAGGTGACGTCATCTTATTCTTTGAGCAACCTTTTCCTGTTAATTGACACTTTCCCTTTCCAGCAGATTTCAAAGGTTTTTAATTTTCTTAATTTTGAATTTAAAAAATTCATTCTATTTGCGATTTTAGATGTTTTTAATAAAAATAAATAAGTCGAGTGCCCAATATTATCTAACTTCTTATTTTATTATAAGATGGTATCTGTGTATCGTACTTTGATCTTCATTTTGGAATCAGTCAACATGGTATAATTTACTATCAAGGCAGTTACTAAAATTCGACCTCAAAAATTGTTATAGTAATAAGTTCGTGTGTGCCAAGTTATCATCTTCAGTCTTGCGCAATTTATTTATATTGCTAAGTATGTTATAGTACCACGTTATAGTACGCCAGGTGATAATAAACTGCGGATCTCCCACTTTTAATATCTGAGATAACATTAAAGGGCAACACTTAATTGCATAACCGGACATGATGACACGGTAAAGTTCACATTTGCAACATTGAAAAGTAAATGTAATGCAATCTTACGTTTACTGTTTTTAAGACATGAATATTATATTAGTGCTTGACTTCTTTACGGTGGGCAAAATTGATTCTGACAACTCCTGCCCTTGTGGGGAACGGGAGATAGAGTCAGGTTTTTATTGAGGCTTCGAACCTGCTGTGCTCTAACAGTTTGCTGACTTTAGTGCTTGACTGTGATCCCAAGTGATGATAAGCAGGGAGGCAATCGTTGATGGTGAATCGCACCAGATTATTAAGAGCTAATTCACTCTAACCTTATCAAAAATATAACAGGCAAATTATTGTAATCTTTCGATGCATGTGGTATAAGCGACAAGGCTAGAGTTAGTTCGGAACTCCGGACCGTAGACAGGTGTTTACAATGTAAGTCTGATGCAGTGGCGTAGCTAGTCCCACAGGAGCCCCGTATCAAAAGACCCACGGAGGCCCCATAAAAAAAAGTATGGTGCTTTTTACAAATGCTTGGTTTACCCTACGAGACGATTGTGGATAACATGTGCCAACTTTTTGTGTACGGCAGATAAGACAGTAACCGCATGGTCTGATGGAAAAAAGAAATTCTACCATCGAGTTATTTGAATGAATATGGCTTTCGTTAAACCTGCTTGTAGCCTTATTCCCAAATACCATACCAATCAAGTAATGTTATTATGTTATATTACAATACAGGATGTTATCTTTTGAGTTCGAAATAAGTATTTAGCACCTGCAAATACCATTACACAAGTACAAGTTGATAATGATCTAAGTACAGTTTGTGATAATGAACTCACCTTCACAATAATTTGATTATCAACCATTTTCGTATCCTCCATGTCCACACCGCTTTTTGTAAGATTTATACCTGGAACAGAACAAGTTTTTGTTGCAATACACACGTCACTACAACTTTTGCGATTCAAATTTAATCAAGATTTTAATGCAAAAACGACTGAACGTGCCATGTTATTCTATATTAGTGATAACAAACTTCTATGTTTTTTAACGGTTCATTTACAATCGGAAACGCCACTTAATATTGTTGATACTGTAGAAGTATAAATTGTAACTTTATTTTATTTTTCTATATTTTAATGGCTCCATTTCATTGTGGCCATTATTATTATTATCAGTGAATGCATTTAATTTTGAGTGATGTTTGAAAATCGAATGCATCGAAATCGATACAATTTAATTCAGTGTTGATCGATTCAAAATATTCAAATATCTTTGATGGAAACACGTTCAATACAAATAGTAACGGCGATCTCATTCGGAACCACTCTCGATCAAAGATATAAAGAGTCTTGGTCTTAATTTAGTCCATTTTTAGGGTTCCGTAGCCAAAATGGCAAAAACGGAACCCTTATAGTTTCGTCATGTCCGTCTGTCCGTCTGTCCGTTTGTCCGTCTGTCCGTCTGTCACAGCCGATTTACTCGGAAACTATAAGTACTACAGTGATGAAATTTGATGGGAATATGTGTTGTATGAACCGCTACAAAATTATGACACTAAATAGTAAAAAAAAGAATTGGGGGTGGGGCCCCCCATACATGTAACTGAGGGATGAAAATTTTTTTTTCGATGTACATACCCGTGTGGGGTATCAATGGAAAGGTCTTTTAAAATGATATAAAGTTTTCTAAAAAACATTTTTCTTAAAGTGAACGGTTTTTGAGATATCAGCTCTCAAAGTCGTAAAAAGTATGTCCCCCCCCCTCTATTTTTATAACTACGGGGTATAAAATTCTAAAAAAAATAGAGGTGATGCATGCTAATTAACTCTTTCAACGATTTTTGGTTTGATCAAAGTATCTCTTATAGTTTTTGAGATAGGTTGATTTAACTGTAATTTTTTTATATCGTGCGGAGATCATTACGCATGCGGGGTTGCTCCACATGCGTAACCGCAAATGTCCTTTTCATGTTTTTTTTTTGTATCGTAATGTGGGGAATACGCACCCGCATCCCGCATACGTGATGAAATCCGCACGATATTAAAAAACCCCCAAAGCGATCGATGTTTAAATTTTTCGCAATACACAATTTGTTCGCAGAAAACTCGAAGGCTTATCTTAAGATAAGGCTTCGAGTTTTGCGTGCTGCGAGGCGCCACATGAGTAGATAGTAGTTAATGCCTTCACAAAAATGCAGACGTCACGTTGCGCCACTCCGTCACCACCCAGCACGGGCTAGCCGTTACGTCATAAGCTTAATCACTTATTTTCTAATAATATGCGATCTTCAGTCAAGTGAAGCCGTAGTCTTAGCAAGTGTTCTCATTGAATCGTGACGATGTATTGTCGCTTTGTTTAAAATATCATTGGTTATATGTTTTATGGCATTTTTACCGTCTAGTAACCAAAGCGTACGTAACTGTAAACGTTCCGTCAGCACGGTGTGTGCGCTACGCCACGCTAGTTTAGCGTATACGCTACGTTAACTCGGCTTATACGCTACAATAACTCGGCGTATATGTTACATTAACTCAGCGTATACGCTACGTTTGCTCAACATATACGCTACGTTAGCGCAGCATTTTAGCGACGTCAAACGCATTTCATATTACGGTACGATTACTTGTCGTGAAACAATGCGATTAAATTACTTTCATTTTCAGTCGTAAAGGCTAGCAACAATTAACGACAGCGAAATCGTCAGGACACAATGTGAATGTTTCCTAAGCGTATCTATTCTACCTCTAAGTAAATTCCTGTCTTGCAGCCAGCTCAAACTGGTCAGGTCGTCGTCGTGGTCAGCGGGCGGTAGGTTGCCAGCGTTGCCTCCGCAAGCCACCCTGATGAGAACACCACAATCGTATACTATACCAGACGATTACTCACTACTTACCTATAATGATTATGAGATCAAATGAACTCTGTTTTAGACTTTGGATTTGATGATAAACAATGATGATTATCCAATAGAGTTTTTGTAAATGCTTATAAATTAAGTAAGCTTAGAATACTTCAATACAAAGAGGAGCGCAAAAAATTGTTTGTTCCAAAAACTTAAGTTATATTGTCGTTGTATTCCCAAATTACGATAACTTTGAAAAAATAAATAATGTTTTGTATTATCAATCGTTTCTTCATTCACACCTATATAAGGTTCCAATAAAATAGCAGGACAAATTTTGACACAGCGTTCAGTAGGTCTAACCAATGGTATCCAAGAAAAAAAAAACGGATAAGTGTTTTTATTTTGACCTAAAATAATAAATTGATGCATGGGAATGGGGCACTCAAGATCTTTTGTAAGTATATCAATCGTATTTTTCTTTTTTTTTTACCATTGTCTTCATTTTGGTGCTCTGAATGAGTTGTAAAATTTTGTTCATTTATTTTAATGGGACCATTTGCAAATAACGTACATAAGTGGAATTACTAGTCGGGATTATTATATTCAAGCTGTTTCTAATAATGCACTATTTGCAAAGCAGTAGGGTTACCTGTAACAAAACCTATCTCTGATATAGACTGCACGGCAACAAAGTCCTGCCTCTCACTTCACTTCCCATAATCACGTGGGTAAGGATATGACGTCTGATTATTATGTTTTACTATGCGAGGGGACATCTAACAATAAATTACTCGCCATGGAAATATGCAACAGCAATTTACCATAGTGAAGAGTTAATTGAACTAAATATTTTTACTTTATATTTTTGATTGTGCCTTCCTTCATAATCATTACATAGTATAAAACAAAGTTGCTTACCGCTGTGTATGCTTAGATCTTTAAAAGTATGCAACGGATTTAAATGCAGTTTTTTTTAATAGATAGAGTGATTCAAGAGGAAAGTTTATGTGTGTAATACATACATAATATATTCAATATCAGTACCCGTGCGAGGCTGGGGCGGGTCGCTAGTAGCTTTATACACCGTTAAATTTTGGTCGTTTTAAACTCGTGGAGGGTCGACCCGGTACACGAAACACTATCGACTTGTAAAGATAAAATTAAAAAATAAAGTACTTTTTGCGGGTTCAATGCCCGTAGATAGTTAGTCGACAACTACCTACGGTAAATGAACCCGCTCAGCTGTTCTTATATAGTGTTTCATGTACCGGATAAACCCTCAACGATATTAAAACGACCAAAATTTAACGGTGTATATCGTCATCAAAGTTTTGCAATATCCCTTTTGTATGACGCGAAGATCCAAAAGCACACGATTTCATAATCAGTAAGTACTTTATACATTATCTCAGTAACAATTCCCTTTTTATCTTGCGTCGTTTGTCTTACCCACTAACCTAGCGAAATGATAACAACATGTTGTCAACATTTTATCGGATTTTTTTAAAACTGACTTATGCTTGATTGATGACATGTAGCATTTTGATACACTTAAGATAGTAACAATCTATTATGAATTTTTGGCCTGATTTGTGAACCTTGTAGCTCTTCGACAAAGTTTCCTGGTGTAGAATGATGATTAGATATTGAATTTTATCAGCATCTATTTGTTCTTAAAAAAAATCTATAAAATACGAAAAAAAATCAAAATTAAATGCGTTTTTTACCCGACTGTAGTTACAACGTTAGGAATGTTAGGATAATTCTAAAGTAGGTCACAATCAGAATGAGACTGTTGATCAATATAAACTTTTAATAAAACTAAAGTGTTATTATTATATCACAATCACAAGGCACGTGCTGATTCGCCCGTGATGTCTGGGACACGTGTCGCCAAACATTTAGTTTTTGTTGTTAATAAATTATTCATAAACTTCGAATACTTTATGTTTATTATTCTGGCGTATCATTTTTTTTTTACTGATATTAGCAAAACTTTGTATTAATACGCATGTGGATGTGTCGTTCAACCTCAGAAACGATACAAAAGTGCGTCATTTTACACAAATTAGAGGTGATTGCGCTCTCTAAACTAAGGATTTTATTTAGGGAATAGCAAATTCATTCTCACTCAAACAAAGGTGCTAGATGACAAAGTGATAAATTTCTTTGTAATGACTCATATTATCTTGTTTACTAACAATATGATATTCATACTACGTTGTGGGGAACTACCATTTCGGTTGGCAGATGGCCGTTCCCTTGCGTGACGCAAGTTTCCTTTATGCAAATACACGTCATCCGTTCAAGACAGCGTCGGTGAGGTGTCACTGATTTAAATGTACTTCCGTATACAGTTTACATATAATTTTATTTCTCAAAGATTAACAAATTTATAAATAATCGATGAGTTACTCATCGTTTTTTATAATATAAAGTAGTAATAGAAAGTTCAGAACATGCGTTGCAGTTACATGTAGGTAGTATTAGTCTTGATACTTATCTAAACAATATTACAGGTATACATGTGACTAAACTAATAAAATTCGCCCATTCATAATTTGATGTTTTATAGTAACTTATTAACAGCCTCCTTCCCCGCCTATACCTGATGAGGATTTAACTTAACTCGTCCTCCCTAGACAAAATCATGTATTTTTTTTTTGTGCAAAATATCATCTTTCGCAGGGAAATCGTTGTCTGGCAACGGCGAGTCAAGGTCACGGCACTGTTTATTGGTTTAGAAATCGTGCGCTCAACGAAAAAAATAATACACGTAATATTTCCCGACTCAATTTCTAGTCTCATGTGTTTATTGGGCAAAACCAGTGTAAATATTTTCTAAAATACAGAGTTTTTATGCAACGGAAAGTAAATGCTATTACGGTATAGGTATTACAATACTGGTTGCCCTGATTGTTATAGCTTGGATAACATCTATCGAGAGTTTAAGGACAGATAGTATTAAAGTCACTTTGCAAATTCTCCTTCACAGTTCCGTTGCTATGTCACCTTTTCATAGATAAGAAGCAATCTGAAGGCCCCTTTAACTATAAACGTTAACATAGATCTGTCACATTTGAACATTTATCGATTACTTGACTTCATCAACAGTTAAACAGGCGCCGCCACTGTTTCCTTGTCTACTTTATATTAGGTCAATAGGCGTATTTGTTCTAGGCAGTAAGCCTTGAAAAGCTGAATATGAGCTATTGACAAATGAAACGAGTTTTCTATAAAAGGGGAGCTAACTTTTCAGTGTGAACGTCGGCAGCTATAGGAGAGAAGTAATAAAAGATCGTAGGGGTCGCCCTCTCGAAAGTTTGCTCAGAAATAAGTCCGAGTTTGCTATTCAGGGATTGAGCGTGTTATTTCTATGCTGGATGCAGTATTATACGGGTATTCTGTTTTATTTGTTGGTAACTTTTCGAAGCTTTTTTGTTGGTAACTTATAGCTATACTACAATCTCCTAAATAAACTCTTTTTAAATCGAAGACAGATAATTTACAGTTTCCCATCTTCGGAAGCCAATATCCAAAAAATTAAAAAGGCTTACAACTTAATTGAATAGTACAGTCTGTAAAACTTACGCAGGCTGTGGTTGTTCCATATCGGATTCGTCTGAGGCATCCTCAATGTCGTCAAAGTTGTCAATGACCCTGCCCGACACTTCGAGGCGTCGTAGCGAGCGTCCGCTGGAGGCTACATGCCTCGCGATCTGGCGAATCAACCGGCGCGGAAGCGGCAGAGATGCGCGAGCGCCTCGTGCTGGGGACCCGCCTCGCTCACCGCGCATTGGCGCCATCTGGTGGTGGGAAATAATATATAAGTGCATGCAAAAAAGGTAAATTTTATTTTGTTAATATTCGACCCACTAAAACGGTTTTAGGCCCGAGAACAAACAGCTATGGACTCCCGAATTGTATTATGCGTTCCAAATAAGAATAGGAAAGTCCTTAACCTCGATCTGTCAAATTTTGAGTGAAAAGTACGGTTTGCAAAAAAATCTTATTTGCGTATCAATAAAAAGTTTTTTTTTTGCTTTTTATTACTAAATCTTAGTTAATTCTAGGTGAAGTAAAAACGTTATGGTTTAATATAAATTAACCAAATATTGTTTTAAGTCATAAATAGTTTACAAGAGAAACTATTTTCTTTCTTATTTGCATTGTTAGAAACATTTCGCCTTTTTCTTCTATTTACCACAACTCAGACACATCACACAGTGAAACAGAGACACATAAAATTGCAAAACTGTATTCTGATTAAACTTTTTTTGTTCACGATTCGTAAGTAAATAATTTTTTTACAATGTCTTTTTTTGTTCACTCTACCTAATTTCTTCGATTTGACAGTTCGACGTGACGTCACAAGATTGCAATCGATCCTATTCTCATTTGGAACGGATTGTATTTTACAGTTCTCACCATTTGTATTTACCACTAAGTAAATTAAATACATACTAAATCTAAATGATTACAATTATGAAAAACTTGAATGGTAAACGGTACTTTCAAAGCAGGTTAAACAGATTTCTAATGAATTTTCATGAATCCAACTACGTAAAGAAGTTTTTAAAATTCTAAACAATCATGTGACGAACGCAAGCAACAAAATAGCGTTGCGTAAAGGGCGTTCACGTTGTATAACAAACACATCGTTGACCAAGATGACGTTGGGAGTACAAGTTGTGTCTCTCGAAGCTTCCTCGATGTGAAGGCATTTAGTTATGAATTGCATAGTAATTGGTCAAGTCTATGTTCATCCTATCGGCAGCTACTTTAAAGTAAAACTGTCCTAGCGCATTGTGAATTCGACGCAATTATTCCCGATTTCTGATTGAACACCCATTTCTTGAATTGGAAGTTGAGTATTTATCAAACAGATCGCAGTCAAGCACTAGTTTATAACAATTAAAAAAAAAACTCCACTTTAGCCTAAAACTCTGTAAATTTTTGGCAAAGAGTAGAGCGAGACATGCTTCCAGAAACTCGTTCTCAAGTACTTGAAGTTAAATATTTCTTAAATTCTAATTTAGCCTGAAAACCTGTCCATATCTAGCACTTAAGAAGAATTTGATACCTTCTTAATTAAAATAAAATCAATTCACAAATCCGCCGTAAGACTATTTTACACAGTAATCGATCGAACCTTCGCAAGTGATGCAATTGTTTGAGTATTTATGGCTTGTTTATTAGTCACATTAAACTCATTGTAGGTACATGATTTATTACGACGATCTGTTTTGGTTTTTCTAATTTTTTAAGTACTTAAATGGTTAAGATTGCAGTAAGGTAAGTAAGGTAACTGTTTAGAGCTGTACAGATTGTTTCAGAAGTTAGAGAGAACCAAGTGGGAAATAAATTGGCAAGAAACGGTCAAGGAAATTTCTAGGCTGTCTTATAATATCCAAGTTCTGAGAATGCACTTAGGTACCTACCTATAGCACGTGTTATAGGACTTAACAAAGCGGCGCTACATTTAGCAAAGTAATGTTACATTCCTTATTCAGCCAACTGCTATCTTTGCTTTATTTTTGTTTCACACTCCGAAAAATTCTATCGGCGCAAGATTTCAAACAACTGCGGAATTAGCATCAACAAATCATATCGCGACCTGTGCTGATCTATAGATAGTAGACATATATTGTGTAACATTACCGAATTCACGTAATAAGAAAGAATGTGGAATAAGAATATGAAAAAAGAAAATACAAGGTATTTTTATCTTTAATTTATCGCGTCAAGTAGCTACACAATCACATAATATCGCGTGACCTTGGCATAGTAACAAACAGCTAAATGTAATGGCGTGGTTGCGTCGCGTCGTGGCGTCCCCGTGTCATCAGCGAATTGAAGTCGAACTGAGACGCGGACTGTCACACCAGTCATTATCTAACGGGAGATTTATTTACACTGCCCTATTACGGGCCTGCACAAGGAACAACATTATATTGGTCCATAATCACGCAAAACCAACCTGCCCATGACGTTAATTATCGCTAAATTAGAAGTTATGATCGCGTTTTACTTTAACGGAGCTTATATTAGAAACGTTATCTTTATATATGACAAGGATGTCAACAATCTTGTTGTGAGAATGGATCCGGCACGTGGCCGAAGCTTCTAGTCAGCACAGTTTGTACACATCAAGCAGGAAAGACTTGTGTAAAAGGTGATCGTATAATTGAATACAGAAAAACCAATTTTGTAATTAGTTATTTACGTGGCTGAACAAAACAGTTCACAGGAAAAATAAACTGAGATTAATATTGTGAATTCTGATTTAAGAATAGACAATATTAGGTCAAATGACTAAATATTGTTTTCAAGTATCAAGATTTATAGTAAGCTGTATATTTCGTAGTTTGACAATAGGACTAAAACAAGGAAATGGTCTAGATGAGATTTGTTTATACTTTCTTATTAAAATAAAATGTTTTTCATAAATAAAAGTAATTAATCAGTTCATTAACTTGATGTGAAGGAGTTGTAAACAAACATTGGAGTGTAATGTGCCACTTCACACTTCATCCAATCAGGAAATAATGACATCACTCCTCAATCAATGTTGTTATTTATTTGTTTTGATACTGATATCAGACAACACACCTAGGTAAAACCATATAGAGAATAATGGTGAGTGTATATTATGATAGGTACTTACACCATAATTTTATTTTTATAGTTGGTTATTTATGAAAGATAATGTTACATTTTTATTATTCTATGTTTGGTATTGCTGTTATATTTTAGTTGAGAATTATTATTGTTTTGTAACAATATTAATTAATGTCCTAAATAAATTATAACACTAATTTGATAAAAATTTACGAATTTATACTTTGGAATATTTTCTTTATATTTTTGTTTAAAATTCAAGTTAACAAAAAAAAAACCTAGATATTGTCATAATTTATTTAGTAGCTAGATTTTAATGATATTGTTAAGTATAGTTTTTCTCATCAAGCATAACTGTTGTTTGGATTAAAGGTTCTTTAGTTTTCTTCAGTATTAATCAAATATGTTGCAGATGTTTGATGCTATATTGTAACATTTTGATAACAGCCATGTCTCCAATGAATGCTATCTTAACTTGCCGCTTATAACACTTATCATTTGGGTGAAGATTATGTAGCCTTGAAACAACTTACGATATGTAAATTGTATACAATTTATAACATTTGGCCAATAGTTTATACATAGGAGAGATTTAGGGACAGTTCATCATGCTTCTAATAATAATTTAAAGGTTGTTGGCCTTTCATGTGAACTAGAACATTTGGTGGTACAATTACATCTTAAGCAATAAATGGGTTGATGTGATCTGTGCATTTATATATTTTTTAAATTATGATACTTGTAATTCTATATCCAATTGTGTCAAGACCTATTTAAAGGTAAATAGAGGAAGCTAAAAATGTAGCTTCATGCTCATTTAAAACTAGAACACTGTCTCTGGGTGACACTTAAAATTAGAAATCCTACAGGAAGTGTGAACTGAAATCTAGGTCACACAAAGGTCTAGACTCTATTTATAGCCCGTAGCAGGAGGCTCTACATAGTCTACATATTATGCACTATTGGGTCTGTGGCAAGCTCTACTTGACTGAAAACAATAATGAGTTGACCACCAAGGTCATCACTAAATTAAATTAAATAGTAGAGGTATAAATCTAGAGGAATACTTACTCAGAAACTTTTAAAATCACTCCAGTCAATCTTGCACCTGTTCAATCTACCTAAGCATTTATGTTATGGCTTATAGGCACCCTAGCAACGTAAGCAGCGAAATTATAGACGCGATGCAATTGAGGTGTGATGTAACAGCTAGTTACCATGTGTTATTGTATTCATTGGGTCAGCAGTGGCATCAACAACGTGTTGCTAGGAAACTGGTGTCCGGCCAGCGCGGCGACCGCGTGCGCGATTGCGTCGTGCCCGAGCGTCCTACGTCGTGCTTCCGACGTGGAGGCGCCGCGTGCAGCTTCCTATGCACGTGCCGACGCGCACCTTCAAGGGCTCTTACATAATCGCAGGGACCGCCGCAGATACGTTGCCGAGGACAACACAAACGTTGACTAGCACCCGTTCCATATTTAGAAGGAGCGCCACCAATGCGTCCCGACGTTATTCATGCGTCTAGTCACATTTTTAGAACCGCATGTAAACGATACTTTTATCCCCCCACGCTGTACTCCTCACGTGCGCATCGCTGTACCCTGGTTTTGCGTTATTCAGGGTGCAAAATCCAAAATGCGTAATATATCGAGTTCAAAAACAGATGTAATCATAATACTAAACTCGGTAATCGCTTGGTTTGACGGCGAAAATTGTAAATGATCATCGATTACAATGCATTGTACTTACCTTGAGGTTGTATTGTTTGTTAGACGCACTAATTATAAATTAATAACAATAAATAAACAGCATTCCGCGACCTCCGTACTTGTGATCAACACTCAACAAACACCTTCCTCAACACCCAATCAAACCATAAACTATAGAACAACCTACATAAATAAACATATGATTTGTTCATGTCTATGGTAGATTTTCCGCTTCCGAAAACACTAGAGAGGCGCTTAAGTGAAAATGGGAAAACCGGTAAAAGTTTTTAGGTGATTATTTTTCAGATTTTCTTTTCAAGGATAATTAAATATTTTTTTTTATGAAATGCGTAAATTAATAAACTTATTATATATAATAAAAAATTATTATATCAATTTGTTATTACATAACAAATTCAAAACGGGTCAGAAAATATTTTTTTATTTATATTTCCTTGAATTATTCAAGTGATTTCTGTAACGTGGCTGAATAATCTGGCAACAATGCCATTAACCAAAAAGAAGAAAACACGTTAAACTTGACGTGGACTAAAGTAGCTGGCTCACTGCAGCGAAATAAAATTTATAAGATTTTAATTATTCCACACTGTTATAAGCGTAGTGATACTATAAAATAAATATTCTAGATGTTAGCTTTTTAAAAGAAAATGATATTAAACATTGTAAGTGCATACTTTCTCTTAAAACACTCGTTTGCTGCGTCAACCTATTTTCCGGAATAGCTGATGTGTTTTTCGTAGTTTCGAGATTTATCTTATTGTTTCATTTTTATTTTACAGAAAATGTTTGGGGTGTTGAGTGTGTTACTGTTACCACTACTTTTAAGTCAACAAACTGAGGCCGCAGCGGTAATATCCATTGATTTGGGTTCAGAATGGATGAAGATCGGCATTGTGTCTCCTGGAGTTCCGATGGAGATAGTGTTAAATAAGGAGTCAAAGAGGAAGACGCCAGCTGTCGTGGCGTTCAGGGACGATGTGAGAACCTTCGGGGAAGACGCCGTTACTGTAGGCGTTAGATTCCCGAAAAATTCTTACAAATACTTGCTTGATCTGCTTGGAAAGCCTTATGATCACCCAATGGTGCAAGCTTACAGGTCAGTGACATGTCTATATCAGCCTTATAGAGAAAGTAACTCTTGTTTTTTTTTGGTTTTTCAAATTGAGTATTACACATTTTTACTGCATTTCACTTAGTTTTTACATGCTTGCTGAACAATTAAGTTTGAAATCATGAACATGTGTATGGTATGAAATTTAATTATGGATGCAAATTGCATCATTCTATTAAAAACTAGTAAATAAGTTTCTTTACTGACAATTTTAGAATAGTTGTTTCATATTTAAAAGTTAATCAAATCATAATCATTTGTTATTGATTAATGACTAATGTACATACTTGACAGTATTCAGAAGGAATAGTGCATGTAGATACTGTATTTATTGTAGGAAAATATTCATTAAAACATGAAATGCTAAAGCAAATATTGGTTTAACCTTTTGAGTACTGAGTTTTGAACTAGGGACATAATAGAAAGACAATAGGTATGCAAATTACGGCATTTGCTTGGGGGTCCAGAGTTTAATAGAGCAACATGGTAGCTAACAGCTCAACTACTGCAACAATCATGCCTATTAATTATTAATTAACAAGCTAAATTGGCATACAATAATGTTTATGTTTTGATAGTGATTAATCCGTTTTTGCATGACAGTAATTGACAGCCACAAACCTTGTCTAATTACTTTTTCTTGACAAGTTTTATAACAACCCTCTGAAATCACCTTATTTATATTAGACCTGCTCTGGCTTCCCACAGGTATCGCTTTTTATCAAAATATGTTGAATGGCTTAAGATGATTTAGCGGGTAAACAGATAAACATGGAAAATTGGTTTTATACTGTGCAATAATTATATTATTATTATAGTTAGCCCGTATTGTCCCACTGCTGGGCATTGGCTTCCCTCCATTCTTTCCAGTAATCACATGTTCTAGATATATCTCTCTTCCCGATTCTCAAGGAAGATATCCAGGTTATCCTGTCAACTCTTTTATGCCCTATAGCGGCCCTCTGTTGCTATATCTGGCCACCAATCCCATGTTTCATAGGCCACATTGTTAAACATATTGCAGCCATATCCTGCCCAGTACCATTTAAGTTGGTTGGGCAGTTGTTGCCCCACATCATTGATTTGGGGTTACACTGCGCTCTAGCGCAGTGTACCATGTTCAGTAAAGATAAAGAAAATGGTATCTTCTCCAAATTAATACACAGATAATATTATTGTCCATGTGTTTTTACAGGGAAATACAGAAGTGTTTAAGCTGTAGTATTATGATATGGTTTCTAAATTATTTAGTTACAAGGAAAACATGTTTCAATAAATGAAGACTGATTAGTCTTAGTTAGAATTTAAACCTTTTAAATTTAACCTTTCGAGTACTGTATTTAGAGACATAATAGAAAGACAATAGGCTTGCAAACACCGGCCTTTGCTTGGAGCTCAAGAGTTTAATCTAAGATTTGATTGGTTCTAACTCTGACACCCATATTTATAAAGAAGTAATTACTTGTTGCTAAGTAATGTCTTATGAAGTCATTACTTGAGGTTTGAAATCTTCATTAAAAATTTCCATTGACTATAGAATACAAATTGTTACTTAAGTAGTAACTTTTATTCAAGTAATTAGTTTTACTTGTTTATAAATGTGGTTGTAATTATAAAGGAAAAAACGACAACTGAGAATAACCATTGTAATGGTTTATTTTAATTAAATTTTCAGAGCCCGCTACCCATACTACGAGATTGTGGCGACAGACAGGGGCACACCTCTGTTCATACATGATGACAAGACTAAGTTTACTCCAGAGGAGCTGGTTGCACAACTCCTGGCCAAGGCTAAAGATTTTGCTGAAATTAGTCATGGTAAGATTAGTTGAGAGGAAGGATAAGTGAATGGGTTTAATCTATACTAATATTATAAAGCTGAAGAGTTTGTTTGTTTGTTTGTTTGTTTGTTTGTTTGTTTGTTTGTTTGTTTGTTTGTTTGAACGCGCTAATCTCAGGAACTACTGGTTCGATTTGAAAAATTCTTTTTGTGTTGAATAGATCATTTATCGAGGAAGGCTTTAGGCTATATAACATCACGCTGCGACTAATAGAAGCGAAGAAACAACGGAAAATGTGAAAAAAACGGGGAAAATTATTCATCTTTGAGGGCTTCCGTTGCGTGCGCTGCGTAAACGGTTCAAGATACGAAAAAAATATGTATGAAAGAATTATTCCTCTTAAAATGATCTAAAAAAATGTCCGCGACAGTATATATCTATCTTTTAAGATTACCTCACTAGAACCGTTTTTATGGTAATCAAATTTGGCCGAAATTAATGCATTATTTGTTAGAGTTGTATCAACATAATAATATTAAACTATATCCAAATAAATGTGTTGTTAATTAAGAGTATGTAATTGAGAACAAAATTGTCTTTGACATCACTTATTTTCAATGAACATCTTAGAAGATATTACAATTTTAAAATAACTCCGATATAAAATTCACACGCGCCGCATGCAAAATATGACGCTGCGCCTGGCCGGCGGGCGAGGAGAGGGGTTGCTTGCGGGCGGCGCGGAGGGGTTTTTTTTATGGTAGATAAAAATCATCCAATGACGAATCCCGCTCTTGGGCGGAGCGGGAAACAGTGTCAGACTCTTACTGACTAAACAACCTACCCCGTGCCTCCCTTGCCTTATTCCCAGAGCCCCGGTATAACGCTTTCGCACCAACCCCCGGCTGCAGAAGGCTTCGACCCTGAAGGGCCCCACAGTTTGCTGATAACGCCTTGCGGCGCGCGGGAGCAGTGCATGCCGTCGACGACTTGGTCTCGGTCTGGACTGTTTCCAGAACACCGGACGGCGAGCTACCCATTGCTCACCGTCCGCAAGTCAGCGTCTACGGTGGCCGTATATTGGCGGGATCGCAGCGGCTACGGCTACGGCAAGGGCGCTGTTGTCCTTGCCTTATGCGGTCGGCCTCCTCCTTTACGAGCATTAGGTACTGCTTCGCAGAAGGAGGCGACCGCTTGCCATTCTTCTTCGCTGTGGACCATGGCCTGAACCAAGGCCCGGCGCGAGAGGTCGCCACAGCCGATCACCCCCACGAGGACACAGCGATGCTCTTCCCAAGCGGGGCACACCTCCACTGTGTCCTCCGGGTTGGCCACACAGTGGCGACACCCGGGCGTCTCTTCCGCAAGAATCCGGCGCAGGAATCTCCTGAACTTGCTATGTTCGGTGAGAATCTGCGTCATGCGGAAGTGAGGACACCGTGATGTCTATCCAACCACGCCTCAAAGATGGGACTTACTGCCGAGATTATGGCGTGCCCAAGAGGGGGGTGTAGCTCTATGAAGTACTTTTAGATAATTATGTTCTTTTAAAAATTAAATTGTCGAAAAAAAAATAATAACAGAAATTGACACGGGCAAAGTCGTGGGTAACAGCTATAATTTATAAAGCTGAGGAGGTTGTTTTCAAAAATAAATATGATGCCCAAAATAACTATTCCACGCGGACGAAGTCGCGGGCACAGCTAGTAAAAAATAATCTACATCTACACTAATATAATAAAGAGGTAAAGTTTGTTTTTTTTATTTGTAGGAGGTAATCTCTGGAACTACTGGTCCGATTGCAAAAAATTTAGCAACAATAGAAAGCTGCTATACTCCTGAGTGACATAGGCTATATTTTATGTACGCGAGCGAAGCCGCTGACAAAAGCTAGTGCCTCATATTTTGCATAGAATGTTACAAAATGTCAGACAAATATCATAGTTAGATGCAATTATATTTTATTTGTCCATGGTTTAAATAAGGGTTAATTTAACCCTTTAACTGCAGATACGCCATACACATAACCACATAACTGGTTCGGCATACACACCTCTCACCTCTCAACCAGGTCCAGTTGAAAACCAGCGTCAGGCACCTAAGGCATCTAACTGCCTGACATTTATGCTGAACTGGGCCTGTTTGGAACAGCCATGGGGCAAACAACAATTATTATTATTGTACTAAATAATTTATGTAATTTAACTTGTTTATTATTGTGCTATGCCCTGTGACTGTGCCAATAAATGTTATTTCTTTCTTTCTATTTCTAGCTTAGAATTTATCCAACGAGAGCTTTCGCGACCTCGCGCCATGCACGACCATATTATGTGTGTTCAGCTCTTCAATCTCCATTTGTCGTGGATGTGCGGATGTAACGCAAGTGTTTATCGGTTATATCTGACATAATATTAAGCGTTAAAGGGTTAAATGTAGTTAAATACAATTTTTTTAACACCTCTAGCATTCTAGATAAGTGACACTAGAACATTGGAAAATAAAAAATAAATCTTTTGCTCCTCAGGTCAAACGATCACAGAATGCGTGATCACAGTCCCCGGGTACTTCAACCAAGCCGAACGCCGCGCCCTCAAGGATGCCGCAGCGCTCGCCGGCTTGAATGTGCTCCAACTTATCAATGACTACACAGCTATCGCTATCAACTACGGTATCTTTAGGAGGAAGGTGAGATTCATTTTAATCCATATACGCCTAAAAAATAATAAACCCGCCAACCATATTTCAATTACAATGGCCACTCTCAATGGAGATATTCAAGTACACAGCAGATATTACAGTGCTCATGTATGTGCGCAAACACAGGTGTAAACTCTGTTCCATAATCCAATGGGACGGTGATTTTACATGTCTGGAGAGAGATTAGGTTCAGGCATCAGGGGCGTCGACTCCCTGGGTGCTCGGGGGCTCGAGCACCTATAAGACATCAAGAAAGAGACCAGAATACGTGTTTTAGGAATGGGCGTTTTTCATTACCCGACGGTACATTTAGCGCAGTGGTTTAGAGTGCTGATATAGACATAAAGGCTGGGTTCAATTCCCGCACCAACACAAATCTAATTATATTTAATTTTTAAATTAATGATAATAAAGAACATTTGTTTATTTATTTTTTTCACAATTAGTCACTTTTTTGAGTAATCAAGTAAGCTTGAGTACCCATTATGTTTTCTAAAAGCCGGCGCCCCTGAGGCGCAAGACCACCGGCTTTACATGTTTCTCAAGGGTCAGGGTATGCTCCACCAACTTCCAAAAACTCTGGGGTGGCGTGCCGCTTCATTGAACCGTTGCCGCCGCAGCCAAGACAACCGCAGTGGTTGACGGCTGACCGCAAGTCAGAGCGTTGCCATCAAGTGGTTTCATATAAAAATTGAAGTGCGGCAAACCGGATTGACACGCCGAATTACGGCTAGCCGTTAGTGCTTTCAAGCCAGTTGTGTAGCTAGTCACAAAGGGACCCTGTACCGAAAACAGAAATGGTGCTTTTTTACAACTACTTGCCCAGTGGCGTGCCTAGGGTTTCAATATAAGGCAAGCCCAAAAATTTTAACCGATTTCAAAAAAAGAAAGTTCAGTTTTGGACTGAGTATGTAAGTACTCTCTCATAAACTACTGGTCAGATACAATAAATTAAAAGTGAATTCATCCATGTTCTTTCCTCTTTTTTCTTCAATTTCACTCAATAAAGGCATGCTAGTACTAGATTGAATATAATAAATATATCAGCAATTGCGATTTACTAGACTGAGAAATACACAGATTAGGCGTCGGTTTTAATGAAGAAATTAACTGTTTTTTCTGAGAAAAATTTTACCTTATCTTCGAAAATCAAAACTTGAACGCATTTTAAATCCTCACAAGGTACAATTAGCTCCATTGTTGTAGGTAAGTCACCAAAACAGTTACATATAACACTGGGAAAACTAAGAAAACACATAAAAAAAACTTACTAATTAAGAAAACAAATAAAACTGAAGTTAGTTGCACTCGAGTGTCAAAAACTATTTACGCAAAGTTGTAGTGTTGTCATTTAGGCAAAAAAAGTCGCCACGTATATGAAAAATCTTGCTAAATGTTGCAATTTTTTTACTTTTAAGTCAATGCTTGAATATTTAATTTCGTTATTTTAAAAAGTCGCTAGTTTTTACTGTTGCTAAATCTTTAAAAAGTCTCCAAACTCGTTAAAAATCTCCAAGATCTCACAACGTTGCTAAAACGGCAACACTAAAGTGTGACAAACTGACAAGGTCACGCATACGCGTACAACTTCATGCGCAAAGCCCGGCTTAAATCTTCTATACTGATCGATTCGTAGACGCAAAACGTCCTAGGTACTTATACGGCACATCGCTATGAGTGCGAAAGAGACATTGAAAGCCCGGTAAAAGCCGGTAAGTGTAAGCGAGATAGCTATATATAGTGCCGAGTGTAAGCGAAGCGCGCGAACAATCGCGATGTGTAATGCAGCGGGCGGGCCTAAGTAGATACTTTGTGTTATTTTGATAAGAATTAAGCGCGCGAACTTTTAAATTGTTCGGGTTTGATATTGATTCTTATCGAGCATTTTAGTAAGGCATGCCGGGCTTTTGGGCTTGTATGAAGGGACCGCCACTGTACTTGCCTACGAGACCGTGTCAATAAAATGATACGAATTTTTGCCTACGTCGCCAATCTCTAAGGTTCAAGCTCTAAGTGTTCAAGAGAGTGATAGAAGCTGTATCAATAGAAATTAAAAAAAAAAATCCAGTAAGCTTTTTTGGAGTTATACAAATACTAGCTGGTGGTAATTTGGGGTTGGCGCACTCTCACTAACTCCCTTTTCTTTCATATCACTCCTCATACAATCCATTCATCTCTTCTTCTTAAATTGGGTCTCAAAATATTTAATTCAGAAATACCATATATCAACATATGTAAGTAATAAGACATTTTTCCAACAAGGAAATTGTTATTTCAAATGTATTCCGACTCATTTCTGTGAATTTTACAGTTTCAAAGACACTTAGCCATTGTGTTTTCACAATATCCGACAACTGGCATTGACGGAATAATGTCTTTAAACAGTTTGGACTACAGAACTTTTGAAAGTCTAACCGTGAAAAGGCAAATTAAGGAACATAGATAGATTTTAGTCAGTAAAAATCGGACCCGCCCTTCGCTACGGTATTGGATTCAGGTGGAAGAAACGACTGGGTGTCACTATTGTGTGGACCGCCCGGAGGACACGGTGGAGCATTTGGTGAAGGTGTGCCCCACTTGGGCTTAGCACCGCCGTGTCCTCGTGGAGGCATTCAGCAGTAGCGACCTCTTGCGCTGGGCCATGGTTCAGCCTGTGGTTTGGAGCTAGGAAGAACTCGAAATTCCGAACTCGACTGCCAGTCACTGTAGACGTAGGCTCGCGGACATCGAGCAGTGGATAATTCGCCGTCCCGATGTCTGGTAATTGAACGCGTAGTGATTCACGCGCTCCTGAAAAAAATGGTCAGCTTACAATAGGGCCGATGCCCGTTATGTGTCGAATTGCTCTCCTATAGCGGACTGTGCTAGAGTGCACATTGTGTTAGTGAATACGCGTTTGTTTTTTAATATCTCCTGCGTCCCCTAGCCTAGTTACGATCGTTTAGTTAACGTCGAACGCCTTGAGTTGGCCACGCAGCCAATTCCTTTGTTCTGACGTTATTTTAACGCTAACTCACGTGGTCTGAACAAAGGAATTGAAGGCGTGGCCAATTCCAAACGCTGCAAGCCCCCTGGCTTTCTTGATTATTCTCCGATGAGATTGGCTATTGTGATCGAAGCTTAGTCGAGCAAATCTTTTAACCCCTATGTCCGGTATACTGATAAACACTCTCGCGTTTATTCTACCAGGGTCGCAAATCCAAGCCCAAATACTCTGATCTCGTCACTCCCTGGCGAATAGAACACAGAACAATAAAGATAAAGGGTTATACGCCGTTCAAAATAAAATAGTTCAGCCGATTTTGAATTCTATTGTGTTGGTAGAATGACAAATGGCGGCTGCAGTAAATAGTTGGTATTCTAACCACCTTTTTTTGCTTTTAATGCCATCCTATATCTATGCCTACGGAATAGAATTCAAATTCGGTTGTACTGACAGTAAAAAAGGTTTGTTTCAATGTCTAATCTTAACGCGAATAGGGTATAGTTATTGTAATTTTTTTTTTATTGCAATAAACTAGTGCTTGACTGCGATCCCACCTGATGGTAAGCAATGATGCAATCGTTGATGGTAAGGCGCACTAGTTTATTAAGGGCCTATTCACTCTAGCCTTGAAGTCACCTAATTTATAATTTTCTTTTTAACAGGAAATCAACGAGACAGCCTGGCATGCGTTGTTCTTCGATATGGGAGCCGCATCGACTAAGGCGGCGTTAGTCGAGTACAAAACTGTCAAGATAAAGGAGAAGGGCTACGTCGAGACGGTGCCTCAGTTGCAGGTCCTGGGAGTTGGCTTCGACAGGTAAAATGTTTATATTTGTTGTCATCATTTCAGCCGAAAGACTAAATTCACACCTTTGAAAAGACAAAAAGCTGATAGTAATTTGATTTATCACAAGTTAAAATGTAATAAAAAAAACTACATGTTCTTGTGTCATATTCTTTAAGGTTAAGGGCCTTAGGAATTGGCAAGAAGTGGCTCAAGAACAAGAACACTGGAAGGAATGGAGGGAGGCCTTTGGCCAGCAGTGGGACAAAATGGGCTAGAAATAATAATAATAATAAGGGCCTGTGTAATGCATTTTTTATACGTGCCCTTGACGTGTGATACGCACGCAAGTCAGATCACTAACAGGATAAAAGCGCGCTGTCGACGCGCGTTTTACCCAGGCTTGTCAAGAGTGATTCGTTTACTTCTAGGATAGCGTGTTCCACAGTCGCCCTCAAGTGCTACAGTGGTCAAAGGCCAGCTTAAAAAATATTAATGTTCTGTCTTGCATATCACTGCCTCATACGGAATAGCTTCCGTATAAGGTCGTGATATGCAAGACAGAGACATAAGAAGACTAGCGTCTTCTTATTCTAAAGTAAAAATACAGCTATATAATTTTACATAAATTAACAATGTTTTTTTTGTCTTCAGAACTCTAGGCGGCCATGAAATGACCCTTCGTCTTCGGGAACATCTCATCAAAGCCTGGGAAGCTCAGGGCGGTGGTGACGTCAGAGTGTCCCCTCGTGCTATGGAGAAACTGCTCTTAGAAGCGGAGAGGCTGAAGATTATTCTGTCTGCTAACACTGAGTTCTATGCTCAGATTGAAGGCTTGCTCGATGATAAGGACTTCAAACAGCTGGTGAGTTTTATCTACTGAGTAAGGCCTATTTCACGGACGCGTTCCTTTCATAGATGCGACGCTGCAATGATGAATCGGCACGACGTTGCCTCTTGTAGTTTCATCGTGTTGTATGTAAGCTGTGAGTAGGTGTACACCAAGCGTATGATGATGAATTCGCGTCCATGAAATTACGTCCTTGGACACTCCCTCCACCTTCCCACGGTCCGACCACCTAAAATTCTGTTATACGTACCGAATCGGGCGGCTGTAGATTTGGCACCCGTGGCCATCTTTTAGTATTCGCTGCAGGCGATCCCTTACAAATTAGCCACGTGTGTCCCGGTTTGCATCCAATTGGTCTAAAGCTAAGCTGGCTAATTTATAAGTGATTGTTCAGTTCGTTTTGTTCAGTGACCCCCAATGAGTTCATTTTGTTTGGCGACCCCGAATGGATAATTCATTGAAGGCCTTTTCGAGTATTTCGAAAGCGGAAACTGATCCGATGACACGTTAGTTTGCTTTGTTATTTAGTTTGATTAAGACAAGTCGTTATGGCACAAGTTTAGGATTCTCATAGTTTTAGTGACTAGTCATTAAGGCCAATATATTCCGAAGAATCACTAAACATAAGTGGTGGTGGGCAGTGCGAATTATTCGCAGAACAGACGGTCAATGGGCCCAAAAGGTTTTGGAGTGGCATCCATACTTTTCCTTTGATGACTATCATTTTAAGAAATAGTCTTTGATCAGCATTCCATAACCCAATAAAATTTTCCTTAATTGATCTGAAGAATCAAGATATTTTGCAGCTATATTTTGTTATCATCATCATTTTGATTTATTTTGAATCAATAATGAATTCCAATCACATCAGCAAAATAAACACAAAATATTCATATATCCCTTCATAATCAGCTTTTTTAATGTTTCCACTACTGGAACACAGGCCTCCTCTCTAGAAGAGGGAATGGGTCATAAACACCACGCGAGTCCACTGCGGATTGGTGGATGTCACATGTCTTCGATTTTTGGTTCTAGGACATGCCGGTTTTCTTACGTTGTTTTCATTCCCCGTTATGAGAGCAGTGGAAATATTACCTGCAGAGGCTGGTCATGGTCTTCGTCAATTTTAAAAAGGATTATTCATAAAATCAAGTGGATTTCTATACGAGTACTAGCTTTTTCCCGCGGCTTCGCTCACGTCAACTACTTATTCTACTCTATTCCACTCTGCCCTCTACCCTACACTATTCTACCCTACCCTCCTCTACCCTACCCTACTTTACCCTATTTTTTTTAAATAAGAACCTTCTCCTGACAATAACAAACACGATAAAAAAGAATTGGTAAAATTGGTCCAGGCGTTGTCAAGTTATGCGCTTACCAACACATTTTGCGATTAATTTTTATATATAAGATATGGACGGAGAGCCTGAGAGTGTGCCAAATTTCGCGAATTTAAATTACTACAAAAAAACTTTTTGTATAAGACGTCCGTTTAATATACTAGCGACTCTACCCAGCTTTGCACGGTTGGTGCAAATCTTTGATTTTCAATGCGTTTCTCTGCTATAACATGCATAATATATAAACATAAACCTTTACAAAAATTGCTTAACTCACCTCAATAACTCGAATTTATTTAACATTTCCTTTGGTCTTTAACTTATCTAGGGTACAGTAATGCAGTAGGTATTACTATGTAGGGTGACTGGTGATTAGTGACCGATACTTAAACATGTGATGGTAGCTATGATAACAAATTACTATATTACATATTATTATATGTTTTGCGACGTCACGCCGTACTGTCAAATCGAAGATATTTTTGCAAAATTGAGGAACTCCGAGATGAGTAAAATTGAAAAATTAGATTCTGATTAAACTGTTCGTTCACAGTTCGTAAATAAATAATTTTTTTCGTAAATAAACTGAATTTTAAAAATATCTTGCCTCGATTTGACAGCAAATCGTGACGTCAAAACATGGCAATCGATCCTATTCTCATTTGGAACGCATTGTACTAAACTTGATGAATTTTTTCGTGATTTCTGGTTTGGTGTCATAACAAAAGTTGTTTGTTATCATGACTACAATCACGTGTTTAAGTATTGGTCATTAATAACCAGTCACCCTGTATATATATACACACACCATCATGAATTACTCTGTATATTCTTTGTGGAAACCGCACAACGAAATCCGAACAGTAGTTTTTGATTTTATCGCGAACAGGCAGACGAGAATTATATATATTCGAAGACATGTGACGTCCACCAATCCGCACTGGGCCCGCGTGGTCGATTATGACCCATTCCCTCTCCTAGAGAGGAGGCCTGTGTCCTAGCAGTGGGAACATTAAAAAGGCTGATGATGATGAGGCTTTTTTTTTGTTCCGGTGGGAAATCATGTAATTACTAAAACCCACTTGTGTCTTGCTTTACTTTGCCTTGCATTCCAAATGCCCGGGTCTTCCTTTTAGAAGCGAACCCGGTTGACCCCAGTAACCATAAGCTAAGGTAGGTATGGACAAATTATATGGGACACACGTGTCATTTTCTTTTGACACCTACGTACATACTTGTCGGAAGTATCTATTTCATTCAAAAGCCAGCAATCGGCTGTCACCATCAACACATGCGAAGATTATCAAATCAATATTTGTAATTTTAATAGAACATGGACCGTTAGGTGTTGTCGAGTCATTTGACAGCAGTATGCGGTCAAATCCTGTCCCAGATTATGTCGCGGCTGGTTGAGAATACTTTAATAAATTAAATATATAATTATGCGAGTTGAGTGTTTGATCAGGTGATTTCAAAACCCAATATTTTACGAGGAAGAATTTTTACCTGCGACAAATTACAACAATTTTAGTTGACAGGTAGTTTGGCAAGACGTAGTAGGTAGTTTAAAGGTTTTGAGGTAGTCATTTTGGATTTGATTCGGCACCAAAAGGTTGAGAGATAAATTAATATTCCATACAGTCGTTAAACTCCTTTAATACTGATTACTGAATACTGATTATTTATCCACACATACACAAAAATTAGCTGCTGACAGCGGCTGCGTTCACGTTATAGTAGATTTATCTCCTAGGGGCGTAAAAAATAGCCTGTGACCTATTCTCAGAACTACCAAAAATACCCAAATATTTCACAACAAATCGGTCAAGTCATTACGAAAGTGTTCTATAACAAAACGCTGTGACACGAAATATCTTTTTGTGTATTCCGTAACTAAAACATATTTACAAAGTAATAATGTGCGGTGCTTAAAACCGTTGGCTCCTACACTAATGGTCCTTCGAGCCGGATTGTAAATTTCTATTTTATTGCTAAAATCACATAATTCATTAGCTCTGAGCTTATTATCAAGCGTACAATTAAAACATTCACATTTTTTGGTTACAACGTGGCATCGCTAAAACATGCGTGCATATAGCAATCACATTCCACGTACCATGCATAATATGTAAAATGTAAACACAAATGAAACTGAAGAACGAAACATTTATATTTTAATAAATAATTCATTCATAAAAACCTTATACATATTTAAATTGTCTCATTCAATCATGCAGGTGCTTGTTTTTAGATCAAACTTAACTTGCATACTGATAAAGATTTTACCCAAGAGCTTATTAACTTACAATAGTGAATATAAAATAATGTAATCACGGAATGTCTGTATGTTGGATGATGAATTTAAATAAAAAATCCAAATGTGTTTCTCATACTTAATTGGTTTGGAACTTGAATTTAGTTTTATTCATTTAAGATAGATCCAAGTATCTAAATACTTAGACATAGTACAGATACCGGAACGGATCTTTAGCGCAGACTTTTTGCTTCAAGGCTGATTTCCATGGTATGAAGTGAGATGAAGAGGCGGGGTGTGTCCTTGTACTAGTGATCGGCTCGCCGATGTGTCCGTTCCGCAAATCGATTTCGCAGTTTTAGAGAGTGTTCAAGATTCGTGCTGATATCTGTAACCATGGAGCTTTTTGCTGGTTCTTCTCCATAGAAAACGACCATTTGGAACCGAATGCTAGCTGACGTTTCATGATTTGATGTTTCATGAGTGTCCATATAGGTTTATGTGAAATAAAAAGATTTTGAATTTGAAATATGCATGTTTTCAATGAACCAAAGCGTCGTAGAGCGATAGTCACGGATTATCGTCTGCAATGCCAGTCGTTACTGGCGTGTCTAAATACGACACGATTATTATAATTTATTCCGTTATATGGGAGAAATATACCATGTGGAGACGCTTTCGGCGGCTTTGAACTCTTACACCTGGATCTTGGTTCAGGCTATGGTCCGTAGCGAGAGGGATTGCGATGCGGATCTCTCCTTTTTGAAGTAATTTTAGCTAAGGAGACAGTCGTAAATGTGGTGGAATTGGACATCTTAATGCCACAGCCACTGCCGCCATAGGAGGTGTCTTGGGCTGCCGGTAGATGCATTGTGATCCCCGGAGAGATCAGTACGGACCGAATCCTAGTAGCGTTCCACGCGTGCTTCATAGAAATAATTATCAGCAATATCTTAGGAACTGAGCAGGGCCGATGAACTGAAAAAACTTGTGACAAGGTCAAGTTCCTTGAAGTGCATTTGCACACAGCCGCATTGTTGCTCAAGACAATACATAACCACACAATCCGATTGTTCTCTACAATCAACATAATTTTCCAGGTGACTCGTGCCGAGTTCGAGGAGTTGTGCGCAGACTTGTGGCCCCGAGTGTCGGGCGTGGTGCAGCGCGCCATCGCGGCGGCGGGCGGCGCGGGCACCGGCGCGCGCCTGGTGCTGGCGGGCGGCGGCTCGCGCGTGCCCGCCGCCATGCAGGCGCTCACCGACGCCGTGGGACACGAGCCTGCCAGGTCCATTAACGCTGATGAGGCTGCTACTATGGGTGCTGTCTACAGGTAATATGACTTACTAACCTTTAGAGTTTCAGTTGACAACAGTTAAGATTTTATAGAATAGAATAGAAATACATTTATTCGATACAGACACAGTACAACAGATACAAAACACACGTTAAAAAATAATAATAAAAATAAAGTGTACCCTGTGCATTTTATCTACACTCCACACTTGCTGCTTGTGATTGTATTATTTGTGCAGCAACACAATCTTAACTCTGAATGTTATTATAGTTTATCTTAAATTCGGACTAGCTGTTTGGAAGAAAAACCATGCAAGATACAGCGATAATTCTGTAGTATTCATCTTAAAGTCTTAACACACGGTGAGTTTGATTCGACGAACCAAATCCGCCGACCAAATCCATTCTCGCAACAGACCACTGAATAATACAATACAATGTTGAATATCGTAAAATAAACATTCTTAAAAATCCCGTAAAAATCCCCTTCTAAAAGTAAACCATGTGCAGCTTTCAAGAACAAATTAATTAATATTAAATTATTTTTCCAGGGCGGCATCCCTTGCGACCGGGTACAAGGTGGCTCCATTGAACGTGCGTGACGCTGTGCTGTTCCCAATACAAGTTACCTTCACCAGGCACGTCGACGGCAACGATAAACTGGTGAGTTTGCTTTGGATACCACTTGCAAATACCTTTTTTCTTTAGTGGAAAATGATCCTGTGTTCCAGTTGCCTTTTGAGTTCAATAATTATACCTTAGACCTAATATTTTACGATTTATTTATTTATCCTCACATCGGAACGCCTTGCAGCAATTACACCAATGGAGCACAATTAGATCAGAATCACATCATGTGCGCAAGGAAGTGATAGTCTTCAAAAGAGCAGCGGTGCAGTGGGTCACGTGCGCTGGCTCACGCAGTATCAGGCCAGCGCATTTCCAGAATTCCACATATATCCAAATCATTTATCACAACAAACAACACATTTTTGAAATTTTAAAGTTGATCCTGTTAGAAATTTAGAATACGTATTTCCAAAGTATGTTACCTATAATTGAGTGCACTAAATTCTTACAACGCAAATAATTCATTCATTTAAGTCACACCTAGTGTTAATGAAAACGGTGAAAAAAAAAAACTGTGATTAAATAATTTAAGGTATTTCAATAGGCTGTAAGAGTCACTGTGGCACTCTCAAAAGGCAATTAAAGTTACACAGGGTGCGTTGTAGTCTGATCTGATCCTCCTTAAACTGTTAAGCCCCAAGCAAACACCAGCGATCGCACACCTATTATTTATTTATTTATTTTATTTACAAAAGGTATTTAAGTAATAGCATGTTGGATTAATGTAGATATTCGATTTCTTTCAGGAGGTGGTATTATATCTTTCCTGTCTTATTTTCTTTCTTTGAAATTTAAGTGCCTTGGCACCTTCTTTCGTTTTCCTTCGTATGTTGCTTATAAATTAATGTTATTTATTGAATGGGGTAGTAATGAGTCTTCTGTTTGTTACAGATCAAGAGGACACTATTCGGCCCCATGAACCCTTATCCACAAAAGAAGGTAATCACTTTCAATAAACATACAGATGACTTCGACTTCCACGTCAATTATGCCGAGTTAGACCACATTCCTTCCACTGAGCTTCAATACGTTGGCACCTTGAACCTTAGCCAAGTTGTGCTCAACGGTGTCGGCGCTGCACTCTCCAAGCATACTGGCGAAAACGTCGAACACAAAGGAATCAAAGCACATTTCAATATGGACGACTCTGGCTTACTTAACTTAGTCAACGTCGAATTCGTCGCCGAAAAAACTGTCGACGAAGACGAAGATCAAGATAGCACATTATCTAAAATAGGAAGCACCATCAGCAAACTCTTCGGATCAGACTCCGAAACTCCAGAAAAGGTTGAAGAGAAACCTGAAGAGAAACCCCAAGAAGAAGAGGCTAAGAATGACACAAAGAAAGCTAACCAAACTGAAGGCGAGAAACAAAACGCTACTGAACCTGAAACTAAGCCCAAACCTAAAATTGTTATACTGAAGGAACCAATCAAAACCGAGGAAACACTTCTAAACCTACAACCACTGTCACCAGAACAGTTCAAGACCTCCAAAGCTCTCATTGCCGAGTTGAACTTGATAGATAAGAAACGTATCGAAAGAGAAACTGCCCTCAACAATCTAGAAGCGTTTGTAGTAGACGCTCAAATGAAAATGGACATGGAAGAATACGCTCAATGTGGAACAGAGCAACAGATTGAAGAAATCAAAAAACTGTGTAGTGAAACCTCAGAATGGTTGTACGAAGATGGGTATGAGGCGGCCACAGAGTTGTATGAGGCTAAATTAGCCGCTCTGAAGGACAAGACCAGCCCAATCTTCTACAAGCACTGGGAACACAGGGAGAGGCCCGACGCAGTGTCCGCTCTTCGTAGCATGTTGAACAGTTCTCGGGAATTCCTCAAAATGGCGAAGAACTTTACTAAAGACGCTAACCCTGACAAAGACGTATTCACAGACGTAGAAATTAGCTTACTAGAGAAGAAGATTGAAGAAACTACCACCTGGCTTAGTACCTCTATCAAGGAGCAGAAGGCTCTCAAAAAGAACGAGGACATAAAACTGACGGTCGACAGCATTCGAGAGAAGATGGCGAACTTGGACAGAGAGATGAAGTATTTGTTGAATAAGATGAAGATTTGGCGGCCTAAGAAACCGGCGAAGAAGGAAACTGATAATAAAACTGAGGAAACAGTTATTGAGCCTGAGGCTGGGGACAAAGAAGAGAAGCAGGAGAAAGTAGAAGAAACACAGGAGGAGCAGCCTTCGACAGAGAAGGAGAACGAAGCCGAGACTACAGAACCGCCGCTGCAGCTCTCAGACGGACAGGACGAACATTCCGAGTTATAATCACCGCGTGGAGTAACTTAATGTATTAGTTTAATTTATTTAATTGAATGCGTGGCTTGTTTGTTTTTTGTATGTGGAACTGCGGAATGTTGATTCGTTGTTCATTCATTGGAATATCTTTGCGTTTTAGGCTATACTTCTCAATCCATCCATATTTTTTGCATTTTTTATATTAAGTTTTTGAGGTTGACTAGTTTCATCTCATCACAAGAGATTTGCTAATCATTCAAGAATGTTTGTTTTATATGGGAACCTCTTTTTGTCAGGCTAAGCTGGCTTACCCTGATCCATCTTGGTTGTATAATTTGTTATTTCTACTTATGAGTAAAGACAATATTTGGAACGATCTCACACTCACCCAAACTAATAGTTCTAATAGACTAATTAAATTTCCATATTTATTATCAATTAATAATACTAATTTTACTAAATGAAATTATCTTCCATCTACATTTTTATTTTACTATACTGTTATGTGTTGAAATTATTGTTATCACTCTTTGTTGCCGAAAACGAACAAGCCACTCAAATGGAACTTACGATTAAATCTCAAATCAAACAGTGGCCGCCTTCCATAATGCAGGAACTCAAAATGTATTTATTTAGTTGTCTTCGTTTTTAAATTGAATTTCTTTTTAAAAGTGCGGCTTCTCTCTAGCAGTGGCCCCAGTAGTAGCGGACGCAAGAGTGTAATATATTTATGTGTACCTAAACTTTATGTGATATATTAAAGGCTATAAGTTTGTGTGGATATTATACTGTTTTTCTTTAACAGACACAGTGTAGCACAAATTGTAAGGAACATAATGTTTTATTAGCTCCATCAATGAAATTAGTTTTAATCTAAGCGATTTGTGTGTAAATCTATGTATCCATTTAATCATACAACAGGATTGTGTGCAATAGAATATGTATGTACTCTTCCTCTTAGAATTCTCAGGTATTTATATACCTTTCTTACAATATTTACTGAGTAGTGTAAATGCACGGGGGTGCGGACTTATCTAATGAGCTTAAAGCTGTCCAAACTTATGACTGACATCACAGCAACTGAAATAAAAATCACTTAGAGTGTGCCTTTTTTTTTCTTGAAACCTATGTGTCAAAGAAAGGGACCTAACTTTACTTAAGTAGTTATACTTTATCACAAGAGGCTTCTAATTACACCATTGTTTTTCGATTTGTAAACGCATTCATTTAGCAAAGATGCGTCCGCGCCGTCTCGTGTGTTTGTGGAACATGGAGTAGTGAAAAATACAGTATACTTATGTTTGACGAAAGATGGCATATGATGGTAAGACATAACTTAAAGGTCACATTCGCAGAATTGGGTTTAAATGAACTGAGATAGGGGTAACAGGGTCAAGAACGTAGAATACTCATGAGCGAAAAGAGTCGTTCGGTTAGGTACAGCGGTGGAGCCTTTAAGGTATATCGTACATTTCTATTGTTTCTCCAAAACTCGAGACATAATATAATTTGTCTTTTGATTAGTATTCCATATGTTCACTACTCCATGTTACGCATCCCTGAAGTGTGTCCGTATTAGTGAAACAGTGTACAGACTTAGGTCGTACATTCGTAACATTTTAAGTGAGATTCGTTCAATACCCAGTCGCAAATGAAAATAAATTATACATGAATGAACATATTGTCGTTTTATTTTAATTGGATATAATAGCAGCTCCTTTAGATTACAAGATAAACAGGTAGCCGATCTAGTTGCGATATAGCCCCGTTAAATGTTCGTGATCATACTGTGTTGAAAAATTAAAAGATTTTCTAGTTTCAGTAACAGTTGGCTTAGTAGGTGTTTTATACTTGATCGCGTTAGCTTCGACTTTGCATACAACACCGTGTCACATCCGAGGGCCAACGCTACGTAATGCGGCCGGACTCTGTGGCCCGCGTCCGTGTGACTGATGCTCGCACGGTGTCGACTGAATAAACGGGCTTACTGGTGACAACCAATAAGACTTAGCAAAACATCGACAACTAGCAATTTTAATGAATATAAAAAATTTAAATAAATATATAAAAAAAATTTCGTTTTTTTTTTAGTTTTTCATCGACAGGACTATCAACACACCGTTAAGGTTAAACTAGCGATACTGCGTCCACGACGGGGTCAGTCGGGGGCCACGGAAACCGTCCGTACGCGACGTGTGCCCGGACAGGCGTCACGGGTGTTTCTGCAATGCGGCGCGGCGCCGTATCACAACGTATCGCAATTTCTTTGGAAGCTATAAGCCTTCACGTATCCAGTAGGAGTTGAGTTAACCAACTTGAAAGGCAGTCCCTTAACATACTGGGCTATGGTAGTGGACATTATGACCCATTCCCTCTCCTAGAGTGGAGGCCTGCTGAGTCCAACAGTCTGAACGTTAAACGGCTAATTATCATGTTTAACGTGATAGTTTAGTACAAGACGTAAACTCCGCTTTCCATCTTCATATACCACAGATGGACAGCCTATTCGACAATTCAGCCAGTCGTACAATTGAAAGTTCTCACATATATCGTAAAGGCGAAATTTTGTGTGTGTTTATTAGTTATTTCTTCACGCTCGAACGGCTAAACGGCTTGCGATGAAATTTGGTACATTGGTAGAGTATGTCCTGGAATAGTACATAAGATCAAGATCAAGGATACTCAGATTTGAGACAGGCAGCAGGAAGCGATTTTGTTTTATACTATGTAGGTGGTATATTAAAATAATACACATACATGTATTTAAATTAAGTGATTTGTGTTAAGTAACTTAAAACAAATCACTAAATAACTAAAGAGAATCTCTTCAAATATCTAGCGCTTGTCTACAATTTAGCACCCATAAACGAAATATTTACAATGGGAAACTAGTAGCAAGGCAATTTCACGGTTTGCGCTTCCACACAAGGCTTTCTTTACACTTCTGTTTGAAGCAAATGTTAAACGCAAAATACACTTTAGTGTTCTCACAACTCTTGGTTTATTTTTATCTATAGAATAGTAGGTATAGCATCAGCTTTGTAATGTTCCCACTCCTGGGAATTATATTTCCTCACTAGGAGAGGAAATGGGCAGTAATCTACCACGTGGGCCCAGGGTGAGTTGGTGTAGGTACGTCACTTGTCTTGGAATTTTTGGTTCTAGGACATACCGGCTTCCTCACGATGTTTTTTTTCACCGTTTTGAGAGCAGTGGTGATGAAATAAGTTAGACAAAGTACATAATGCTCCTGGCTGGGTTAGGCGGTCACCACTACTTTCATTTATTTAGGATGAATTATCTTTTTTTTTGTAAGTCAAACTACTGATCGATATTAAAAATTCTTTCTCTTTTTTAAAAAAAACGCTGCCCCTCACTAGGAATTACTCCTGTATCGTGGGTGCTTTCAACAAACATGTAAAGTCACATACACAAAATACCCAGACACGGAACACCTATTTGTAGGCGATACAAATATTTGTTCAGTGTCGGAATCGAACTCGCGACCTTCAGCGTAGCAGTCAATCGTTCAACCACTGCCAGCTGAGCCGTTAAGTTTTCAGCAGTGGATAGCTACTTTATTATTGAGTGACATAGGGCCTACTGTGTTTTTTCTACTTTTATGCGGGTGAAGCTGCTGGCAGTACTGTGTAGAGTAGGAAAGTACGGTAAAAGTGTTTGGAGAGTATGCGGAACAGTGTGCCAAGTCTCACATACCTCCGTTGAAAAGGGTTTCTTCAAAATATGTTCAAATCGCGCAACGAAATCGAGAACTTTACGCGATGCAGAATTCTTGTAGTTCTTATGTGACGCCATAGATGGTGCTACAAGTGCTCTACCTTTCGACTTCAGTAATTACAGACACAATTAAAGAAAAATAAGTGTGCGAACACCGGCGTTTGCTCGGGGCTTAACAGTTTAAATACATGTATGTACTTATATATATTATTTTAATATATCACTACATAGTATAAAACAAAGTCGCTTAATGAACTAAAGCGTAATTAAAGATCGTAGGGACACTGAAAAGGGTCGAAGCCTACTGGGGCCCAGGGTGTCTTGCTGAAAGGAAGGCTTGGCCCCAGTGCGAAGGGCAGAGAAGGAACAGGGTGGGGTGTTTAGTCAGACACCTTCCCGCTCCGCCTAAGAGAGGGATTCGTCATTGGATGACAGCGTAATTAAAGATTCACTTTCATATACCTATTGGGTATGCCCATCATCAATCATCATCATCAATTCAGCCGAAAGACGTCCACTGTTGGACATAGGCCTCCCCCAAACGTCGCCATAACGACCGGTCCCGTGCGTCTTGCATCCATCGAATTTCAGCAACCTTGACCAGCTCGTCGGTCCACCTTGTGGGAGGCCTACCAACACTACGTCTTCCGGTACGCGGTCGCTACTCAGGAACCTTTCGGCCCCAGCGGCCATCTGTTCTGCGTGCGATGTGCCCTGCCCATTGCCACTTAAGTTTGGCCATTCTTTTAGCTATGTCAGTAACCTTGGTTTTCTTGCAGATATCTTCGTTTTCGGAAACTCCGATCATAGCTCTTTCCATTGCCCTTTGGGTGACTTTGAGTCGTCTAATGAGGCCCATTGTAAGCGACCACGTTTCGGAGCCATATGTCATCACTGGCAATACACACTGGTCATAGACTTTCGTCTTGAAACACTGAGGTATATTGGGTATGCCCAAGCCTACAAAATTGTAATTATACGTTCAAACGTAACTATTTTGGTTGGTCAACCTAGTAGTTATGTTTTCATTAAAATCCATTTTTGTCTAGTGGTCACAAATGCTACTGCTAAGCATGAGGTTTGGTTCTCGAGTCAGTCAGTGTTTTTATGTTCTTCCATTTAGAGATTTTCTACAGCAGCCTGACTTCTGGAGTTGGGCTATGGGATTTGAAAACATTATATACAACTAAACTTACTAAGCAATGATATTCCTTACCTACCTACAATTTTTTTCGGTAGGTAATAGTCATCCAATGACGACTCCCTCCCTTGGGTGGAGCAGGAGTAAGTTCAAAGTTAAAACTAGGCGATGGAACGAGATGGGGGTTTTTAGTCAGTAAGCCGTGACTAAAAACTTATCTCGTCCCAACGTTGTCTTTCATACTAAGGCCGAGGCTTCCTTTCAGACGCGAGACCTTGGCCCCAATAGGCTTCGACCTTTTTGCAGGGTCCCTACGATTGTCTACCCACCTCTAATTATCTCCTCGGAAAATAGGGTCCTAATCTTACTGTTATGTCATATTAATTCGTATAATACCAATCCACTTATAAAAAAGGTAACCACTTATACTTTACTTTTGTAGTCAAACACCTTTTGAAACTAATTGATGTTCAGTTAGCAAAAAAGGGCCCGAAGCGAGGCAGGTAATGCCAGATGACCTAGCAGAATTAACTTAGTAATGAGTGAATGACGCAATAAAGGAAGTTTAAAAAAAATAACTTCTTTTCCAATATATTTTTTTGCCTTATTTAAGGTAAGTTAAGCTACTTATTTTTTATGATCTACTTCATATTACCTATTTAGAGTATATTTGCTTTGTCCAGTGTTTTCCTCATCATCATTTGAGCCGAAAGACGTCCACTGCTGAAAGGCCGCCCACAAGTGATTCCACATTGACCAGCCCCGGGCGTCTCGCATCCATCAGATTCCCGCTTTTCCCGCAATCTTCACAAAGTCATCGGTCCACCTTGTGGGAGGCCTAACCCCCTACTGTCCCAACTGCGTCTTCCGGTACCTACACGTTTGCCACTCCAGAACTTTGCGGTCCCATCGATCATCTGTATGTGAATAGATTTCGGTCTAAAGAAGTTTTAGTTTATATAATGCTTTGCTTTTATTGCTTATGGATATAATGCAAACAAATCTATCTCCAGTTGACCCTGAATAAGCTTTCTGTGTCGTAATCTAGCTTTTGAACCGCTACTATTTGTCAAGTCTTCATGCCCCACGACATTTCTCGCTGAGCCGTCGCGTCTCCTATTTGATGGCAACTCAAACAAATTTTAAATCATACAATATCTTGACAGCCACCTAAAGCCCCATTACCAGTAACTTGTTTCAAAAGAGCTTTTGTTTTTTTTAAGTCCCGAAGGAAGAAGTCGGCGCCCGCGCCGTGCACTGGCGCCTTTCTTCGAGCGAGCGAGACAGCCGCATGTAATTATGTACCACGCTGAAGAGAGACAAAGCAATAGCATTCCGCGTCATAGACAGACAAGCCAAATGAATCCAGTTTGCTTGTTATACGCCGGTCGTTCGGGTGTGTGCTGCCATAGTGTTTTTTTGACAGTGATGTAAACAATTAAACTTAAATTTTTCTGTGAATCAATACACTCTCATAACACAAGTGTCAGCAAGAACATGTGTTGAAGTCAGTTTTGCGCAAGCACGAGTGGATTTTGGTGGGATTTTTGTTTGTAAAGGTAAGAATAACTAAGAATGCAGCCGATTCCCTCTCGCGTCCCTCTTGGAGGAATGCAATGCACCTCGCTGTGCCCCGGCGCACCTTGCGAGTCTATCGAATTTTCTGTTCAATCAATACAATAAGTAATACAATATTTGGCGGGTCTGGTTTTACCTGCACGCTTATTTCTTATATCTTTACAACGGAGAGGACACAGATGTCAATGTATTGTTTTCGTAAACAAACATTATATTCATGTATTCCGAGACATGTGCGCCAGTTTCCGTAATTAACAACCGAGAAAAAATAATTAGATGCGAGCGGCCGCATTTGATATTGTAAGTTAAAGAAAATCGTGAAGGGTAGGTTGGGGTGTTTTTGAACCACAAGACGTTAATGTTGATTTATATTCGAGATATTAAGTATTCGTGAATATTTTAAAGTGTTATTCGTGGTTATGTAAATGAAATATCTGGTTCGTTTAATCTAAATGTATTATGCAGAAGGTTAGAGGTCAAGTCACCGCCAAAATAGTGCACGCTTATCGCTTATTGCTTCCTGTGAAATTAGAAGCGATTTGTTATCATGTGTGACTTTCATTTGTACTATAGTAAACCATATAAGATATCTGCGATGTACCGAAGTTAAAACTCGTGTCGGAATTATGTTCAAAACAAACGGTGTAGGTAGTTAGGGTTTAAAAATTTCTAAGTGACATGAAGCTATATTGTATCTACTATTAGCTTTAAAAAAATAGAAAATATAAGAGAAGATACGCCTAGAATACAGAGTTCTAAATATCTTATATCCTATTCCAGTATATTTTCAACCTGTGTTCCAAATTTCATTCAAATCTGTTCAGCGGTTCGAGCGTGAAGCCATACATAATATACAAACAAAAAACTTTAGATAGATATACGTGTACATAAACAATCTTTTGCCTTTTTATTATTAGTATACAATTTATGATGAAACAGTGTCAGACTCTGTATAAACAACCAACCCCGTTCCTTCCTTGCCTTGATCCCAGGACCCCGGTAATACGCTTTCGCATCGACCCTTGAGCCCAGGAGGCTTCGACCCTGCTGGGCCCCTAATGACGATAAGGACTGGAGTCTGAATCAAAAACTCTGTCTGTATTCCCAAGATTTCCGTTGCTTTATGAGTTTTGTTAGTTTGTTATCTTTTCACAATATTGTTGATGATATCAAGATGTCCATCTTATCTTTAACATATTGAACACTTACCATATCCAATTTACAATTAACAGATCTGTTGACTTTACTGTTGACAAACTCGCAATAGTTTCGCCATTAGGGGCCAACTATGAGGCCATAACAGTGCCTAATAGATATCGGCTAGTCCGAATTAATGTACGGCTGAAGCTAGATTACGATGTCAGATCCAGATGCCCCAAGGAATCAATTGCGAATACTAATCCGACTATTATTGATAGCGAATATCGTATTGGTTCAAAGTGTTAACAATGCGACTGTGTGCCATGGAACTTAGGAAAATTGTGTTACACATTATCAGACTTATTTGACACTAAATTCATATTCTGCAGGTGCTGAACAGTTATGAGATTTTTATGGATTGGTGATTACTACTTACCTAAGTTAGGCTTGAAGTGTTTTTATTGTAAATACACCTGCTTTCTATAGCGATTATTATTCGTGAGATCAAAATCGTCTTACTTGCAGACCTTATGACTAACATCCCTCTGAATCGACTTCAGAAATCACTCCCTTGCAAGCCTTCTCTGTTATTATTCGTACCCAAAACTTTCCGTTCATGATGATTCATATTATGATTTCCTAAAGCTATCAGCTTGTACATCCTTGATTTCCGGACTCCATAACATTTCGATTTCGATATAATTATGTGATTAATTTAATTGCGTGGCATTCATTCCCGGTTCCCGTCATCCCTTCAATTAGATACTATCTATGTTATAGTCCCGGACGGCTTAAGTCTTGTTCGAGATGAGAATACGGCTTTAATTTCCGGATATCACGTACGGCGTCATTATTAACATCTCCAACTTCTAGGCCCTTAGAATTTGGGCGGTTGTATAGAACAGGTATTTTAAGCCGAAGAGCTTTCGTTACGAAATCGGTGTTAAAATCGTAGGTGGACGGTCAATTTTGATGCACATTATCGAACCATCTTGGCTCAGATCATTAAAATTTTCTCGTATAAGCATCTCTTTTGATGGATGTGTTTCTCAGTGGGTAGGTATGAATAATAATGAAGAAGTTTGCGTTATAAATTGTTGATCGTTGATGGTGTATGTACATTCTTGTCTGCTGAAAGTAACTTATTTATTAATCTGTATGTCGTTGCTCTCGTCTTGATAGTTGTGTAGGTCAATGCCTTGATAAGTCTCATACTAAGATTCCGTCTGTGCCTCTTCGATTGTTTAAACCCTCGTTTCCCAATTTTTGGCATAGTCATCTTTTTGAAAGGAGAGATTCGTCACAGTAATTCTTCAACAAACATGTGTTGGTTCAAGAATTACTGTGAGGAATTTCGGGCTAATTAGATTCGTACGACCTAATTAGCCCGAATAGGAACGACCTTAATTTAAAAAAGCAAAATATTTCAGACGCACATTTTTGGATCCCTCAACGTAAAACAAAAATACAGCTGGCTTCTAGCCAATTTATTTTGATAACCTAGATGTACTGAGAGTGCATACGTCGCTTTATTCATAATAATTTTGGAGGTAATAGAATAAATAATTGCATACACGATACGTACGCCCAAACACAACTAATCCACTCTGGTGATCATGTACAAACCAGAGTATTATGCTGAATTTTACGTGAGAAGATACTTTAAAAGCTTTTTATATACAAACTTTTATGAACCAAATATCGGAAAACCAGAAAAGTGGTTTTATTTGAGCAAATGATATATTAATAACATTTACTTTTTGGCATTTCACAGAATTTGTCGGTTTCAGTTTTAATTGGAATGATATTGATAAAATATTTATTTATACATGTCCGCTTGTTAATAACTTCTTGGAAATATGTTGTTGTAAAAAGTAATTTCTGCTTTTGTGGCAGCTGATCCGGACAAAATCATTCCTTTCTTAAACAAACTGGTATGTATTCATTAAGGCTTTCATTTTAATTGATGGACTTGTTTGTATATTTTTCAAAATTTTTTACTTGTTGGTAATAAAATTGATGCTGGTGGTTTTTGTGGGGTACTAATTATTTCTACTCTTATGCTATTGTAGATTCCAGAAAACCAAAACTGTGACAACCAAAAGCTAACTTTATTTTCTCTCAAGGTTCCTTTCCACGTATCGCTCTCCAATGATACAAGGCAATCTTTACTTTGTCCTCTCGATCCTGGTAATCACTTATCTTCAGTTATCAGTCATCCTAACAGTTATAAATGTTTGATCATTAAAAGCCAAGCTAATTTTATTAAGTTTGCCTGTAAGAAAACTCATAAATTGTGATTATTTCAAAACTTGGACATGATTTTCTAGAGTGCCTACCTATGACTTAAGAAAAGATATGCGCTGCGTGTTGCAGGTTTTATTTCTGCACAGAAAAAAAATATTTGTATGGCCTACAGCAGATAAAATCCCGTATTTGGGTGTCTTTGTATGTGAAATTATTGTTAGGTTTCTCTTTGTACGGTACTTCAGGTACTACAGAATAGTACCTGAAGTCGCAGCTTTGGAAGGTCTCCCACAATGTGTACTGACGACCTGTTGAGAGTCACGAGAATCCGATGGATGCGAGAGCATAAGACTTGACATTGTGGTGACACTTGAGGGAGGCCCATGTCGACGAATAGAAGTCTTTCGGCTGAAATTATGACTTAAACGTCTGTGCACTAACTCACAGTACATGGAAGAGTAATGCCAAGTGTGAGTCAATTTAAAATTTAGGAGAAAAAAGAAAAAAATATTAGGAACGTTCATGTTAATTCAAATTGGTAACGTCAACATAAAAAAGCTACCGGACAGATATACTAACTGCTTATGATGTAAGGGTTATTTTTAACGTTTTGATTGGTCGCTTGATCCCAATGTTGTGGAGCCATAGCCAGCAATAAAGTAGGTAAGTACGAAGATAAATTATTACGAACACACACGATAAGAATATGGCGTACGTGATTTCTGAGACAGCGTCTTCCACACACACATCTTTGACTGACCTTTTATAAAATTTGCATAGCATACTTTTTTGTAAGTAGGTATTTAGACAAAGATCTGTAATCAAGATTATGTGACAAGAGGGTCTCAAATCTGCTATTACAATAGTGTCAGAATACTCGATCATTGATTTCATAATTGTTGATTTTGACAAGTTTGGTAATCTACTAATATAAAGGCGTCATTATGACTTTCCCATGATCAACCTGTGACACTTCATTGAATGACTTTTTTGTCATATGCGGTAAATTACTAAAATTGTGACAGTTCCTTTAATTAGTGACTCACGATTAGAATGTTATTGTGCAGTAGTTTTTAATTCGTTAAAAGACTGCTCGTGCCATAATTCTGTTACGAGACCGATGACCGTCCAATGATCAGCCATTATGAATTAACAGATTACGAACTTTTAGCAAAATGACAATGGGATCGTGTTGGAATGACAATATTTTGAAAATAGAAGACTTAGGCCATACTCTATTAACTCTATTCCTAAACTTAATTGTTAGAGAGATGGAGTTGGGGTACATAGCTTCATCTCTTTACCAGTACAGTTTAAGTAGTAAAATGGATCGCGTAGTGTAGAAGCATTGCATTACTAGGGTCAGGAGTCATATCGATTCTTTTTAGCGAGAGCATCGTAAACGAAAGTTAATGTTTTTCGCAGGAATGAGTTTTCTCTTCCATAGAGTCATGATGGTGCAGTGGTTAAGTAACTTTGCGAATCAAGAACCGAGCAAGTATCTACCAATATAAATTAAATTTATAAGTACTTTTACTAAGTTTATCTAGGACCCGTGCCTCTGAAAACATGTAAAGCTTTTGGTTCCTGTTGTTAGTCGTTGATATCTGACGGCGGACGGCCTACAGGTCCTAGTCAGACCCCAGAAAGTCTAACCGTGAGTCCTACCCAAGGAGTATCGTGTTGCCCAGTAAGTGGGTTGTGGAGGTGATAGGCAGTCGCTTCATGTAAAACACTGGTGTTCATCCATATCTGATTAGACTGGAAGCCGCGACGATAGAATAATTGCTATAGATATATATGATAATAGCCATTCTTGCAAAAAACGTAAATGGTCGCTTATGGTGTTCTCTCTTGAAGTAGCTCGATATTTTAAAAATGCTTTCGTGTTAGCATAGTCCGTAAATAATACCTGGCGATACTTCAGTCTCCGAGCTATTGTCGCAAGGAATCCACAAACCTAGTTACTGCTACCTACAGTTATTGTTCAAGGCTGAAACAACTAGCTATACCCAATATTCTGCTTCATTGTAGCTCAGCACGCCACAATGGAAGTTACGCATTCCTACGCTCAGCCGGTTCCCACAACACATCAAATTCCATGATATCACAATTTTAATTGGTGCCTAATAACATTTGGCTACATCACCGTCGGTATTTAGGAATACATTACTAGTTATGATATAGCCCACGAGCGGTTCCCTTCACTATTATCATTAAGGCATAAATCAACTCGGAGAACGCCTACTTACAACGCCAGGGGCACGATTTCAATAATATTGTGTAGTTAAAAGGTTAATAAGAATGCACTAAGTGACGGGCTGTGCGGCTTGACGCTCCATTTCTCTGCTATACTCCACAAACATCAGCCGCGAGATAAACGGGTTATTTGAAACCAGCGTAGGGACGACACAGAGCCCATAGAACGATGGGATTTCACATTTTATTAATGTGATTCAACTGCCTCCGTACAAGAACATTCGTCTTGTGTTGCCAGAACAACATCCGCTGTATTTTTATATCAATAAAATATTATGTTTTACGGCTCAGATTAGGTCCATAACTGAATTCATAAATAGTAATGAAACGTCCTCTTTTTCAATGAGAATATCGTTCCATGAAAGTTGATAGTGTTTCCTTTAAGTCATTCGTATGTAATCATAGTTTTTTTTTACTGTGAGAACACAGGAAGAAAGTAATTAGTCTCTATAAAGGAAAATAGATATCAGTTTCTATTTAGCATCAAGGAAGCCTTTGACCACTCAGCGGTGTTTGTCCCACTTCTGTGAATAGAAAAGAATATATCTTTTCTCTTTCATCTTTTGCGAGGATGCTTTTTACTTATTTTTATTGGAAAATGGGGATGCGTTTGACATTTGGTTTCATAGAAGTCGACGATGGATGAGGTAAAACGACGTGTCCTTTTTTCAAACGTTATTGCTTTTTACTAAAGCGTGGAGTTTCTGAAAAGGTATTTCGCGATGAAGTAGGTAAGCATATTTTAGATGTTTAAACTCCATACTTTTGTCTTTAAATTCTGTCTGACAAAATTTCCCAACCTCCACGCGGTTATTAGAAACAATTAAAACCATTTTATAAGCTCAAAATGCCTTAACAACAAAAAGTTATACCTGTTGGTATTTAAAATTACTTTTATCAACATTGGTTTGCCTTCAATCAAACGAGGTAGAAAAACTGGTCTTTTGAGGCGCAAGCCTTAATGTTCAAGTTGAAGGATGCAATCCCTAGTTTTTATGAGCTGTGATCTAATTTATTCGAACATGGAGTGGACATATTTAGGCACGTCATGGCTGTAAATATCTTGCAGCTATTAATAACAAGTTAGGCAGGTTCATTGAAGCTAGTACGTGTGCGGTACAGCTTATGAATTGGTCTTTAGGGGCGCAGTTGCCTAGTTAAAATGTCATTGAAATGCAAGCAAACTAGTCAATAAATTTGTAGTTTCACCAAGTATTATTAAGTTTTCTATTTAAAGTGTCATCTAGGATTATGGTGCTTAGTCATTGTCTAATTGCAATTTGATAACAAAGGACCAGAGATTTTTTTTTATTTACTAAACTGGATTTGGTACATCTCTACAATGTATAAAACATTTTCATTTTTTGTTTGTTTCTACGCTAAAAGTTTGGCTCCAATACCTGGGTGCGGTGTAGTTAAGGTAGATCTTACCCTACTGAATGTATTATTTCATGAAATAATCTTTCAATAAGGTAACTAGAACTAACTTGTACAGACAATTTTAATGATTATAATTCTGTAAATAAATACGTATTACAGCGGTCAATCATATTTTAATCAATCTTGAATCTGACTTGCAAAATAAAAAAAACTGCCCAGGCTCTTAGTCCTAAACTACGCTACGAATTCTGATGTAGTTTCCAACTACAGAAAAAACAATAACCGAGGAAGGTTATCTACACTAATATAATAAAGAGGTAAAGTTTGTTTTTTGTTTCTTTGTTTGTAGGAGGTAATCTCTGGAACTGCTGGTCCGATTGGAAAAAAATTATCAACAATAGAAAGCTGTTTTACTCTTGGGTGACATAGGTTATATTTTATGCACGCGGGCGAAGCCGCTGACAAAAGCTAGTTGTGTATAATGTACATCAAACGATACCAGGGTGTAACACTAGTACTAGATAAAACAGAGGATACCAAAATTTTTGTAAATGAAAAATATATCAGCCATTTTCGGTCACTGTACAGAAAAAGGCCCGGTAGTCTATGCCGTTCTTTTTTCAACAGCAGTACTTTCACGCCGTATTCCGGCTACATCGTACTACCCTCATTCTTCTACAAATTACCACAATCTTGTTAATGAACCACGTGCAGTCTCTTAAGCACGTGCCGCACTTAAAACAATGGTTAGTGCAAAAACGGCCTTTATCAAAGTTATCGACATCTATTTCCTATTTCATGGTGGTCTTGTTAAGTTGTATCGTGGCTAAAGTAGGTGCTTGACCTCACGCGCGTGCTGTACCTAATAACCATGGTTGTAGGAGCTTTTTTGTTAGTGTTTCTGTTGAAGTTTTGTCGTTATACTAGACTAGGTTTTATTTATTTATTAATTTAGGTTCACCCACAGCACATACTCGTATAATTATACGTTTTTTTTTTAAATATATATTTATTAGATTCGTTAGTTTTATTCTTAGTTTGAAATTTGTTAATAATTACCATGTTACCAAAAAGTTGTAGGGATACAACTTTTTGCATAAAAAATAATATGTACAACTCTGATCCCCAAGATCAAACTAACGTCTAGTTTTGGGGATCACCGTTCCAATAACGATGTATGTACTTGATTGTTAATAAACATATTATTATTATTAATAATAAACGTATTATTAATACACATGCATACAACAGGATCTTAGGTATTGTTCTAATCATCATCATCTTCCTGCCAATTACGGGTAAACTCAACATTTACAAAACATACCAAGTTACCGCTTGTTTGGTTATCGCTAGGTTTCTCCAAACAAAGTTTAGATCCCCTATTTCATAGCCTAAGGGGGTGAATTTTGGAATATCTTCCTTTAGTGTTCTCCTACGACGTCACAAAAAGATTTGTGCAAAATTTTATGGTCCTAGTCCCAGCAGCTTCAACTGTGCGTTAATCGGTCAGTCAGTCAGTGTCTGTTTTTTATATATGTTTATATAGACTAGCTTCTACCAGCGGTTTCGCCCGCGTGTAAGTCAGTTTAGCCCCTTAGGGAGGGAGTTTTGTGAAATCCGTACTATACCGACGTCTACATTCTACACCCTATAAGGAACTTACCTGCCAAATTTTAATTTTGTGGTATTTAGATATACCTATAATAGACTAGCGACCCGCCCCTGCTTCGGACGGGTACTGGTATTGAATGTATTATGCATGTTTTATGCACATAAACCTTCCTCTTGAATCACTCTATCTATTAAAAAAAATCGCATCAAAATCCGTTGCGTACTTTTAAAGATCTAAGCATACATAGCGGTAAGTAACTTTGTTTTATACTATGTTATGATGATGTACTGACTGTCGTGCTGGTATAGTAAACGCAAACTCGCCTTCTCCCGCTCTACGGTGTAACGGGAGCGCGTATCTGACTTTTACAGATTAAAACTAAACTGGTCGTTGACCTTTGCGTTAAAGGGCCAGGTTTCCTTTCAAGAAATCTCCCGTGGCCCCAGCGGGAGTAAAGAGTACCTGCGGTTGGCAAAATTAATTGTCTGAAAAGATAGATCCATCAATTCCATTTCACTTCTTCGTCAGCTAACTGCTTACAGTTTCAACCAATCAATCATCTAAGATTAAACCAGGCTCTCACTAGAAGGTTAGTAGTTAGGTAGGTTTTTATACTTCGATTTTCATGAGTTTTAATCTTTTGCAAGGAAAATTCCGGCTCGCCGGCTTATGTGCGAAAAGCTTTTTGTTCAAGCCGAAGTGGCAATAGTACCTCCTAAAAACTAAACAAAGTTTCTGTTGGACTACTGCTGCTGAGACTCAGGTCTCCTCTCAAGGAGTAGGAATGGGTCATAATCCACCACGCGGGCCTAGTGCGGGTTGGAGGATGTCACATATCTTCAAATTTTTTGTTCCGTGTAATAAATATACACAAAGTAATGCCATTATAATTATCTAGAATCTAAGTTTCTCATTGTTGTAAACTGCAAGAAATAAATTTTTATTTTTATTTATAATGCGCCTGGCTGGGTTTATTAAACCTGCCAGGTACAACTCTTAAGTCGGAGCTGTTACTACTGGGCCACCACTGCAAAGATCTCCTTAATCTGAAAATAAGCAAATACGAGTAATTCTGTCAGATTATTGTTCTATAAATAGGCAAAATAATTCATACATCTTTCAATAAAATGTCTGTGCAATAAAAGCTCTAAGAGCATAATTATATTTTTTTTGCACGATAACGCATAAAATTATAAATGTTAATAAAGAAACTCATTTCGATGTTTATCGTTAGCAACAATTACAATGTTAATTACACGCACGTTATCAACGTTGTCATGTTATTACCAGTTCCATTATAGATGCTTTTGACCTTCTGATGTTGTTTCGTTTCTCGTATTATTTTCAAAAATAGTCATCCACAATGTAATTCATAACTTTTTCTTGTGACACCAGTTAGAATAGACGCGGACTCGCGGACGGCGAGCTCACCGTCCGGCCGTTCCGTAATGGACTGAGCTGAAGTCGTCGATATTGCATAGTGTTCTACGCACTTCTTAAAGAGATGTTAGGTAAACCCCAGCAGGGCCGTTGTCAGCTAAGGCCGCGAGCATTTTCTGAAAAGGAAACCTGTGGTGTTAGAATTTAGTCAGTAAAATTCTGATAAGCCTTGCAGGATTAGAGGTCGTTGCATGATTTCCAACTTTACTAAAGAAATTATTGTGTGACCAACATAATTGTTCCTATTTTTCTGCGTACTTCTTTTTGGCTTTTATTTTTAGGTTTGTACATATATAATCTACACTAATAATATAATAAAGAGGTAAAGTTTGTTTTTTTGTTTGTAGGAGGTAATCTCTGGAACTAATGGTTCGATTGGAAAAATTGAAGCTATAATAGAAAGCTGCTTTACTCCTGAGTGACATAGGCTATAAATTATTTATATAACATGGATATTAACCGAGCTATCACAACTTTTGTCTCACAAATTTTCAGCGGACGAAGTCGCGGGCAGAAGCTAGTAGTTAAATAAATAAATAATAATTATTATTGCCTTAAATGGCAGTTAAACTCGTGTTTGTAACACTAGTGCTTTTAACTAACCACGAAGATATGACTTGAAAGGACTCTTAAAGCCTCGACTGAAAACCCACTTCAGACGCGGAACGGAAATAAAATATGGAAGTAGATATAAACACCTGTCATAAAAAATACTATGTAAATCTTTGTAATTCTTCTCTCAACGCTCCTTCAACGTTTATCTTCTTTTAAGATCATTATCATTACATTGTTGCCTGCAAAACGACTGCGCGCCTATTCCGAAAACATTCGCTTGATAATTTTACATCCAAGTGGCGATTACGTAAACTGTATAGACTTATTATTCAAAATAGGGACGGTATACATAAAATTACAGGAAGAGAACATAAAAGGGAAGGAATAGACGTAAAAATACAGCGTCAAGTATCTGTGAATGGGGATATCTGTGTTCATTATAATATGGACATCTTTTTGTTACTTTTGGTCCTGTACTTAACGGTGAAGGTGTTTCAGGTATAAAATGGCTTTTTTTTAAATTCAGTTGTGGAAAATTCCTTCGGGATGGTTCGAAACAGTTCGGGGCCTTGAAATGTAAAAGGTAATTGAAGGAATATAGCCTTAGGGTTTTAGTCATGAAAGTTTGCCATTTCTATTCCATTCCTCTCGCTTCAATTAGGACAGAGAGAAATTATCATTTCGTGAATCAAAAAAGGTGTAGATAATTCATCTCCTTCTACCTATTTAAGTACCTAAAGTAGAAAGAAAGAATAATTTCAATCGAAGGACAGGAACGATTTGCCTTCTGTGCTCTTCCCGACTGATTATAATGTAGGTGCCTTCTAGGTTAGAGTGAAAAGGCTATTAATAAACTAGTAGATACGCCTCAATATCAACAATTGCATCACTGCTTACTATCAGGTGGGATCGCATTCGAACACTATAACAGATTATATCAATGAAAATAAAAATCGAATTCGAGCAAGAAACCAAACAACATTCCTTAGCATTGCAGCGGAAATTGATAAATGGGTGACATGGAACATAGAACTGAGTAAACAGAAAGCGGAGCCAAGTATAAGATCGCCTCATTCTTAAATTCCAGAGCAATCACTTCTCACAGTTGCTTTGTGTAAATCTGAGTGGATGCCAAACCTTGCCCTGAGCCAGCTTGTTAAAACAATTGTGCCAGAGAAAGGTACTCGTAGAGTCGTAGCCTACCATCTACCACGGCCGGCTTTCTTCCCATTATTAACGTTATTTTTATCTGGGCCCGACATCTCCGCCCTTCACAACACGACAAGATGAACAATAGCCTGTGAATTGTGATATAATCTGCGCTGAGAGTAGGAAGCTGTAACTAGAGCCAGAGGTTCGCGGATTATATCCTGCTTACCTTTTCTATGGTGGGTAAAAAATCATCCAATGAAAAATGCGGAGCGGAAAATAGTGTCATACTTTTGCTGAATAAATGACTCATCCCGTACCTTCTTTGCCTTAGTTCTAGGGCCCTGGTGTTACACTTTCGCATTAACTCTTGGCGTCAGGAAGCTTCGGCTCCGCAGGGCCTGTCTGGACTGTCTGTCCCTATGTCCTTAGATCTTTAAAACTATGCAACGGATTTTGATGCGTTTTTTTTAAGATAGAATGATTGAAGGGAAAGGTATGTATAATTTAAGCATAATATATTTTATATCACCATTGCACTCGTGCGAATCTGAAGCGGGTAGCTAATCTTACTAATATTATAAATGCTAAAGTTACGATGTTTGGATGTTTGTTACTCAATCACGCCAAAACAGCTGGACGGATCTGGATGAAATTTGGCACAGGAATAGGATAAACTCCGGAATAGGAGAAAGGCTACTTTTTATCCCGGAAAAACGTGAGGTTCCTGTGGGATATACAACTTCTTATTAGACAACCCCAATAACACGCGGGCGAAGCCGCGGGCAAAAGCTAGTAAGGTATATAATGATATCCCTTACGAACATCAATGATATCCCTAATAAAACTTTTAGTCAAACGTCAAAGAGTAGATCAATATTTTAGTTTTTAAACAAATATTTATTATAGCCCTCCTCCCTATTCTTATTTTGTTATGCCCGACAGAGCCTACAATGCTCCAAAACTATTGTATGACATGTATATCCTTATAGTTTCTACCACCTAAGTTCACATTGTGGAATGCAATAAACGTATTAAGTATCCATCGCACATATATCAGTACGGTGCATCGAAAACGGTGAGAAATATAAAAGTTACTGAAAAACCCATTCTATGAGAGAAGGATTCGTGCACAAGTTTAATATTTTGCAACTAGTTTAAATATATTCAGAAAACGACTAGACGATGTTGAGTTGAGATCTGTTCCAACATTAATTAGTCCATGTTGCTTTAGGAACTTCGGGAAAATAACTACATATGTAGTTGCCTACTAACCCAACAGTTAAATAGGTTCGCTCAGTAATACTCTGGTAGGAATATAAATATGATTTTGTTGAAGATTCAGTAAATTTTTATAAACGTTAAAATTTGTTGGTTACTTCTAGGCAAACGTACATTCGTCGGCTGTAAAAAAGCTTACAGAGAAAAAAAAGAGGGCAGTGGTGGCCGAGTGGTAACAGCCCCCAGGTAGGTCGTGGGTTCTAACCCTGCCAGGCACATTACTTTGTGTAATTTATTTCATCACCACTGCTCTCAAAACGGTGAAGGATAACATCGTGTCGTCGCACCCGCACTGGGCCCGCGTGGTGGATTGCAGCTCGTTCCCTCTCCTAGAGAGGAGGCTTAGTCCCATCAGTGGGAACATTATAAGGCTAATGCTATGCTATGCTATAAAAAAGTTTAGGGCGATTCAATGATATTTTATAGCCTAGCCGCTTTTTTTAAGTGGATCAAAATCTTCCAATGGTATCTCCGCGCCCTTGGGTGGGCCAGGAGATAGTGTCAGACTTTTACTGACTAAAAAACCACTCCTGTTTCTTATTTGCCTTCGTTACAAGGGCACGGGTTGAACGTTTTCTTCTACCCCATGGCCCCAGTACACTACGAGCATATACCTACCATTTTATTGCTGTGTCGACAGGGTCCATATTGGTCTGTGACAATTTCCAACACGATCTATATACAGTCACCAGCACATCATACTATACAAATCTGTCAGATTTCTCCAATACATTTTTCAATACACTTACTCGAAAACTGCCTCTTATCGCACTCCTATTAGGTTCAATATAGCATGTGTATCACCCAAGTGCTTTTTTGAGTTTATCACAACAAGGGCTTTTTTATTCCTTCCTTATCGTCACGGTAATGGGTGCTTATTATTTTTTTCTTAGTTTATCGAATCAGGCACGAGGCGTCCCTACGAGTCGCTGGACGTCCCCCACGAAATTAGAACCAAACTGTTCAGAGCAGATTTGAATGCATTTATGATTATACATATTTCTACTGTATGTTTGAGATACGATTAAACATTTTTTCTTTCTTTCTTTATTTCACAAGTCGTAAAAACGTCGTTTGACACACGTGCAGATTTGTCATTGCAGCCCTCGGCTCCATAACACACTCGCCTACGGCTCGTGCGAATTTCGCCTCGGTCGCAATGACAAACTTCCTGCACTTGTATCAAAATGTACTATTGAACCTTGTTATATTTTGATTAAGAGTTGAAAATCATTTGCAGAATTTTGACAGTTTGTTGAAGTCTGATGTGCTGACCGTATACAAATATGGATTGCTATAAAATATTGAGTATTATTTAACTAACGACCCGCCCCGGCTTCACACAGATGTTAGAACTCTTTAGAAATTATCGGCTTTTCTTCTACTATAATAAGCATGTATTTATTACACACTTAAAACTTCCTCATAAATCACTCTGTCTATTTGTGAAAATTGCATGGAAATATTTCGATTATTATTAACAACATACATATAGTTTGCGTTAATTAAAACTTACTGACAACTGGCAGATACGGTGAGGGACTTAGGTTTTATCATAAATGTTAGTGAGGATTTTTTTTGAGGTGGGAAAACCATCCAATGATATTCCCGCTCTTGGGCGGAGCGAAAGCGTGTGTCAGACTTTTACTGACTAAAACTAAAAACCCATATTTATTTATTTAATTATTTATAATATAAAAACTTTATACACATAATAAATACAAAGGCGGTCTGCCCTGAGGCCATATGTTCCATCGTTGCCTTTCATACTAGGGCCCAGTGTTCCTTTCAGAAGCAAACCCTTGGTTCCAGTAGGCTTCGATGCTATTAGGCCCCTTACGTATCTATCGTAAGGATACACACGTGTTTGACCTAAAAAAGAAAAAATAACTACAACTCCGTTTAACAAGCAGCCAGTCACTCCGACTACCTACTTACTCATAAGTGTCTATCCAATTTATTTGTTAGAAGTGCTTTTATTAGTATTGTTAGTTAGTTAGACAACCTTGTTATATTTACTAATTTGTGAAACGTGTGTTGTTTCAAAATTTGATCACGTGCTCGTAGGAGATATTAATAACGTTTCGCAGTTCAATAAAATGTTATTGGATTATTATGAGACTGGCAGATAGCTACGTGTTCGCGTGGTGACGGTGAAGGTCATAAGCAAGCTTTATTTTTTACGGATTTTATAAAAAAAAAAGTTTAACTTGATTTGAAAAGCCTAGTAGGAAACTTGATTCTCCATCATTAAAGTGTTTGCTAACTACTTGTGTATTTTATTTTTAAGAATACAAGTATCCTCAATGTACAAAAGTATGTCAACGATGTATAACTTACCTTAGAACCATAGAGAACATCTTCAAGTCTATTCTATTTTTAAACTTCTCTACAATATTTAAAATTATTGTCTATATCTTACAAATCAATACAGCAAGTGTCGAAAAGCGTTTGTTTTGAAATTGGATCGCATGTCATCGATTTCCGCTCCCCCCTCCGGGACCACACACCGTATAGTTCCGGGTACTTGCCCAGTTCGTATTACCCACAACGCTTTTAGGGCTGGCAAACTGGTTTTAGTAACTTTTGGATACAAAGACCAGCGCTTCCAGACCAACGTTTCCAGTAATTCTTAAGACCTCATCGGATATAATTAGTAATGTTCTGAATAATGAGACCCGTCGTCTTAAGCGTTAACTGCAAGACGATGAAATTACTTAATGAACATTAAATTGCAATAGATTAAGTGCAGTTTGAAATCTTAAAAACGTAATAACCAAAAAAAAAATTATAGATATTTCCAAAAGAGTCAACCCTGCAATGAATTGTACACATGGTGATCGATGCACTTAGAGACCTACGAGTTTAGAAACGGGCAAGTGACAAAATGAGGAAGTGTTCCGTTTTAAGCGATCCGATGTTTGAAATGCCCTCCAGGATATTAGTTGAACTGTGTACACTACCCGTGAAGTTTCTGTAGCATTAGTTTCTGTTTAAGACAGAAACATTTTCGATTTGGTTGAGTGGCTGTTCACTAGGGACTGCTCTACCCGAGCCTTCCTTCCACACATGTTTTACGTAATAATATAGGAGCAATAAACATGGATATTTAAATGATTGTGTATTTAGTAGCTTCAGGTCCACAGCGCTCGAACAAGCGAATCCACATTAGCATCGAGAGTACCCAGCTGCATGTGGTTTCAATAATTCAAACAGCTTAAATTACCCATACAAAGGTGCAGACGTGGCTTAGTGTCAAAGAAAAGAGCTAAGATAAATAGAGGTTCTACATGACATACCAGAGCAGAGGTGTAAAACCGGCAGCAAATTCTTAGAAAATATCTCTTTGTTGCAGTCCTCGTTGCTACCTCGCCGCGCGTAATAGAAAGTGCAAATAAAATAACTTCTTGTTGTATCTCAAATCTTGTGGAAAGATAAAAAGAGTCTTGAATGTAGTATAAACAATTTAATTAACATTTGATAAGCTGACAATGTGCTGGTTCAGAGTGACGTGTGTTTGTTGCGCGGGTTTGTTCTTCGATAATGTGTATTGACCCGGTTCATTAACTGCTGCTGTTTTATCGTTTGTAGCATTTCTATGGTATGTCTTCATATCTGGGTCGAACGGTCAGATATTACTGGGTCTCTATCGGAGGCTTGTACAGAGAATAGTCGTTGCATTGCTGGGTCATGGACTCAAGGAATATCACGATACTCATTTTTTAAATTTCATCTTTAAGGTGACATTAGGGAATTGTAACTATCAAATCTTCAACTAGCGTTGTATAGATTGCTGCAGAAATCAAGATAGTAAAGATGCCTTTAGATCTTAAATTGCGAATTCATTTATAATCTTTGTACCTTTATCATCAAAGCTATTTGCAAACCATTCAGAAAGTAGCAAAGATCTGAGATAGTTAGTGAGTAATGAAATACACAGGCAGGTGTATTCCATTCAATTACTTGTGCAGTATTTTCTATTTATCCGAACTATCCATCTTGTTTGAATTGTCAATGTGTTCAGCTACTGTAGCCTTCCGTTTAACAATAAGTACCGGAAATTGCATCCCTAGTGACTGCGGCGTCGACAGGTGAAGGTAGATGAATTAAGTAGAGATTGCTATCGAACTCAATTCCCTTCTGTAATCTTTTATTATTTATAGCTCTTTTTATAGTAGATAATTGTGTATTAGCTTCGAGTGTTGCGGGTTCTTTCTTTACTCGCTCATTAGCGCGATTATTGCGATCGGAATCTGATCCAAGTGCCAGATTAGTTTTATTTTCTTAGTCTATTTGGACATACGCTTTAACATCGCCCAAAATAGATTTTCTGTACGTCTTTAATATCCGAACGAATAGAATGTAGTTCTATGAATATCTTTTATGTACCTACATGTTCTAAGTAAGTTAAGTAAGCTAAGAAAGTTAAGTAGGTACGTGTTGACATAAACCCCATTGATATTGCTAAACATGGTACAGTAAGTACAGGTAACATTTAGTTACTGTGGTCGTAAGGTTCAAGAGATACTTGCTATGCTTGCTTGCATGTAAAACAGTTTCGTTATTTTAATAAGACGAAACCGATCGTGTTCTCAACTTCTTATTAGCAAGGAGAGAGGGTTTCTTTAAACAATTAAACCTTTAGGAATGCACCGAAAAACGATTCAAAGATAAAATAAGCTCGCATTGGAACTCTTTGTTGTTTACTGCAAAGAGGCTGCTTCTACGGCAAGGATTAATGTCATGAGACGAACGGATAGACGGCATTCTTTTTGCAGTCTTCAGATCGTTTTTCCAGACGTGGCGATTATGTTTGATTTATAAATGGTTTATTATAACAGTTGATGGACGGCTTATAATCCAAGAGTTACTTTTTATAGGTAAACTCTGTAAAGTTTAATCTGGTCGAGGACTACAAATGACTGGAATATGAAGAAAGACTATGTTTAACAAAATAACTTTTTAGCGTAATTCAAACTATTTGCAAATAATTTGTATTTATTTTATCTTTATCTACAATATTTCCCTTTTTAAAACATTACTATAAAATGGTGTTTAAAGTGTTTATTTAAATGTAATTAATTTCAAATAAAAAATTAATAAAAAAAAGAAATCGAGGATTTTTTTGAGAAATAAGTATCTATACGAAATAATATCCGTAAATCAATCAGTAAATAAGTTTTGCAGTATCAAACGAAGCGAGTGTCTTCAGCGCTACATTTTAGCCACACTGCCTTTATTACAGTAATTCAGAATTTTCCGTTTCACTCAGCAAGTGTTAATTTTCAGAGTGTTGGCGATAAAGCTTAATTTTCTAGTCTAGTGCTTTCAGGGCAATTTTGTACGTCGTTTTGCTGATACTGCTCCCGAATTACCGCATTATATTTGTTAGTGTTTTGCAACATTCGCCCGCACTGTATGCATATTGTTTGGTTAGAATGGCGAAAGGGTTAAACAGAATTGAGATGATAGCTAAAGTTTTGTTAAAACAACTTTGACAAACCTTAAAAGTTGGTGTAGAGTTTGAAATTTCTTTCCATAGCATCAATAACCTCAAGACCGAATCTTGTACACAAAGAATTATACATTTATATGAACTTTGTCGCAAATTCACCTTCAAATAAAGTCAGACTCACACAGAAGCAGTATCACAAAATGATAGCATCAGCCACATTAATACGGCTTAAAACTTGCTATAATAAAGGAGAAAAGCCTAGGCTATATAACAAAGTGTCTCGTTAAAGTAATGTAGTATACTGTACTTACTACTCTGGGTGTCAGAAACTACACGTAATAAACATACACCGCAAACATTATGAGCGGTTCATATCGCGGGTTTAATTCGTATTAGGAGAACGTTTACATTGGTAGAAAGTGGTTCAGTTAGAAAATGGCATCATAATCTTGGTAGACTAAGTTGGCTAGTATACAAGTACCTATTGGCTACTTTCGCCGACTATTTATTTTATTTATTATTTACTAGCGACCCGTCCCAGCTTCGCACGGGTGCAAATGGTGATATTAAATATGTTGCATTAAGTATACATATTTAAAACCTTCCTCTTGAATCACTCTATCTATTAAAAAAACCGCATTAAAATCTGTTGCGTAGTTTTAAAGATCTAAGCATACATAGGGACAGGGAGCGACATTGACAATTTGAGCCCTAAAATTAACACATACAATCTGCGGCCTTTTTGCGTCAATAGCTAATATCTACATAAAAATTAGATTATTTTTTTCCAACAGTAGTACATGACTACGATATATTCTAAATATGTAGGTATAATTAGACCAATATTACAAAGGTGAAATATTGTATGTTTGTTGGTTTGTTTGTTACCCCTTCACGCTCAAGTCTGATCGGGTTTGAATCAAAGACAGACGGGTAGACCATGTCCTGGAACAGCATGTAGGACACCCTTTATACCAGGAGTAAGTACAGTCCCCATTTTCTACTGCCATACAAGCAGAGCTGTAGGAAGTTAAGAGGCTAGTATAGTAAAATTCTTATAGCATTACACGGTGCTTTGCGTTGCTAAATGCTCCTCACAGGAAAATTTTAAGCCAGCTTAATGGTTTCAGGTCTTGCAATTATTCCATAATAAAAACTTTTGTTGGTGTAAATTTCTTTTTTATCTTCAACCCATATCTACGCAATGTAGGTTTCTATTTCGTCTATTGCACACCACTTTATCCGATGAATCTGTAGACTGTAAAAGCCAAAATACATTCAGTAAAAAATATCTATCAAACGACCGGCCGAATAAAACTCTCTAGTGCAATTCCGCTCTAAAAGTAAACGCACCCTAAAGGCGTATACGCACAGTTCACCAACCTCCTGTAAAAGCGATAAACGTTCGAATCTATCGTAACGATTTAGGAATACTTAAATAAATTACTGCACGTAGACATTGCTTTCTGAGAACATTGTAATTTGATGGCGTTAACACGAAAAGATGCTATTAGAATGTTCAATTGTTTCGTCATTAACTTTTTTCTCACATTCGATAGGTAATCTTTCTGGATTTAGGCGTGAGTAAAGAACTTTTATGTCCTGCCATTAGACTATTATGTCTGTACTGTAGAGTGTGTTGTCTCCTTTACTTTTGTCCTAAAATGTGATGAAAAGCTCATGATCCCAAAGAAATAAAAGCAATAACTTTATAGTCGCACGTAGTGTGTGGTGCGCGTGGTATGCGGGTCCATACAATACTTTACGACGCATTTATTGAAAACAATGATGTCTGTCTACTCTCCCTTTAACACTCGCTTGATGTGTGACGGGAATAAAAGGCTCTACTTTTATAACGATTTTAAAGGTTCTCTCAGTTTCATTGACTTGGACGGACCCGCCTTTAAAAAGTATGCAAGCAGTGAGTTTGATAGCCGCTGTAAACTGGGCTCCGATTAAAAAATACTAAAACAAATGTATGGCTTGAATGCACCCAAATGGAGATTAAACCTTTTTCTTTTTGTTTACTGTGGACGTTTTATGGTTTGCGACCCTTTTCCTCAATAATAAATGCAGCTGGCTTCAAGTATTTTGACTTACGAAGGTAGAATTAAAATAAGGACATTTGTTTACAAGGTAAATGGAAATTCGTGTTAATTTTGGAGGGTAAAGAAGCCATAGGGCACGCCATGAGGAAAGCCAGCTGGCGTGATTCCCAAATTCTCGCTGTGTGAATAAAATGGAGATTATATTACAAAGTTTATCCATCACTTAAAAGTTAGGTGGTAACGTGCCGATAAAAGGAAGTTATTGTTCGATGAAGACGAGAAGATTTACTCTGACAGATGATTATAATCATATTATAATAGAGAGGTTTATGCTGATCGGTTTTAAAGTTCAGAATGTGTGAGCTTATCTTGAGCATTGAGTTACTTGTGACTCGGATAAAGGTTCTACGTACGCTATGTGTTAAAGAAGATTGAAGGTGATCATCAGCATCTGAAAACCATTGATAAAATCTGCAAGTCGTTTATACTTAATGAGATGATTGAACTATTGCACTACATGTTCGGGTTTATTCACACACGTAGTAAATATTTGTACAGCCTGACAGTTGTACACGGTTTGGATGTGTTGTGTATGAGCACATGTCATGTTGGTGTACACTTTTTTGCATTGCATCGGCCTGTAACGTGCCCAATGCTGGGACTCAGGCCTCCTCTTGGAACGGGCCGTCATCCACCACGCAGGCCCATTGTGGGTTGGTGGATGTCGCATGTCTTCGAATATGTCCATGTTGGTGTACCCACGCATAATACCTGGCATGGGGCTAAATAAAAAAAAATAGACTGTTAACTTACGTATAAAATTATGTGGTTGAAATTGGGCATTGATTTAGGCTCATCATTTGCTCTTTCATTTTATAGAAAACCAAACTTTATACCCATGCCAGATTATATTTGTAGCAATATCTTTAAAGAGCTTCTGAGCTCGGAGAGAGACCATTGTATTTGATCGTGATAGGTTACCTAGTCTTAGTTTTCTTCGTCCATTTGTTCCTTTTACTTTCTCTTGCAATTTATATTTTAAACGTCTTTATTGGTTATCTGATTTCGTTCGTTAGGTCGGAGCTTTCTGCGCTCTGCGTTTAATTTATTAAGTCGTTCTTTTTATCATCCATCGATCGCTATGAAAATAAATGAAGGAATAGAAAGTGAGACAGTCGCCCATGAACGAGATACTCCCTAACTTTACTACAACATTCTAGCATTTGATTGTTCTATAAAACTTAAAGACAACGGGCCTCTTTCCTGTTTTCGTACACACGGCGAATAGAAAAACGTTACATCCTTAATCTAAGCCGCAGAATGACGTCAGATAAAGGTATGTAGTGACAAAGTGACGGAGGACCGGCAGCCGTCAATTAGATGCCCATAAATCCGCATTTCAATAATCCTAATGCGACGCGCACGCCTGTCGAGGAAGCACTAAACCATGTCCAAAATGATTTGAATTTAGCGAGGAAACGTCAGAGTGTACGCGGCAGTGTTGCCATATTGTGTGACAGGTTCTTTATTCAAACATTTGAACTGACAAGAAAAAATGGCCAGTCCTAAATTGTTGGACAATCAATGAATGATGTTAGACATGCTAGATTTCCTTAGTGGGTTACTATCTGCATTCATGGATCTGTAATGATATGCAGTGTGAACGGACTGGAGGATGCTTTAGTGTGTTTCTGTTTACTGTTTAGTAGATCTTCTACAAAAATGGCAAGCGTGAATGTGCTGTTCTAATTCATGGAAATCTTGGATGTATTTGTATTCGGGTTGTAGGTATTTCAAAATAAGTTCGATACGGTAAAAGACAACATAGAGGTTGTTTTAAATTTGGGCAAATGGTACATAAGTTTATTTCTAACTAACATTTTTATAGTGGTACTTAAAATATGTGGAAGAATTTAAAGAACGTAGGTTAATTAATATTTCAAAGGTACATAGTTGACAACACCGATGTTGCGTAGACGCTGTCCTCGGGAGGACCTGCCTGGCATAGTAATGCAAACACTCCTAACTGTAATGATATGTTAACTGAACGATTAATGTGTCGCGCTATCAATCGTACCTCGTTTGTTTTGATTGAGAGTCCCTGTCATTTACTTCGATGTCTTGTTTAGGTTTGCATTTAGAGTTTCTAATTGATGATTTAATAAACAATGAATGTCGTATGTTATCTGTCGAATCGATTGAGAAATTACGACTCTTATTTTTGGCTTCATTAATTATTTTATGATTGATTCGTTGTCATTTGTGGTTTCACTCGTGTCTTTAGTTAGTACTATGCGTATTAAATGAGAATAGGATCGATTGTTAGGATGTGACGTCACGCTGTACTGTCAGATAGAAGTAATTCGGGCAAAATTGAAGAATTCAGCGATGAGTTTTTTTTTACTCATCCCAATAACTGAAGAACTGAATTCTGATTAAACTTTTTTTCGTTCACGGTTTGTAAATAAATTAAATTTTAAAAATGTCTTGCCTCTACTTGACAGTAAATCGTGACGCCGCCTGACATAGGTCCTCACCCGCCATGGCTACTTCAGAAGAATCACACTTCGAAGCCAGGCGAAGGCCCTTTTTTATTGTGGGAAAATATATCTAAGATGAATATATACCGGTGTGGGGCGGAGTGGGGAATTGTTTCAGATGCTTACTGATTAAACAACCCACCCTGTTCTTTCCTTGCTTTGGTCCCAGGGCCTTGGAGAGTGGATTTCGAACCACGGTGCGCCAGTGTACCGCGGCGAACCCTTTACGGAACACTGCTTTAGGTAATAGTTTAACTCGTCTCGCTATCTCCACAACAATTGCAGAGTAGCGACTGCGACACAATAACAGATTTGAAAATAACTTCGAGTTACACAATATTGACAATTAAGATTCAATATTTTTAGTACATTTCGTAGCAAATATTGACCAAAGCATTCCTACCGAACCTAATGTGTTAGTCTGTTAGTACAACTGTCGTGTGAAGTGTCAAGGCAAGTAACGACGCTGGCCGTGACTTAGACATACTGTGACACTATGTTTACACTTTTCATTTCGACTATATGTTTATACATAGATATATTTATGGGGCCAGCGATGCTAGGTGTTGGGTCTTCTTCGACTATATCTATAGATATGTGTGACAAGCGATGCTAAGTGTTGGCTCTTCTTCAACTATGTATATCTGGTTAGAATGTTTTTGCCTTTTTTCGGAGAACCTCAAGTTTATTGAGAAGTTTCTAGAAAGCTTAATTACCACAAAAATACCAACAAAACATATGCACATACATGCATACAAACTATCGCCTTGTTTGCCTCTTTTACGACTCATAGGTGGAGCAAGAGATAGAGTCAGACTCTTACTGACTAAAAATCCTTCCTTTATCAGACGCGAACCCTTAGCCCCAGTAAGGTTTCGACAATTCCGCAGGGTCTCTACAGTAACTTTCGCTTTTATAATAATAGCCTGATTCATATACGAGGACATACTCGACAAATTGGCAACAGTTGATCAAATATATTGGGTACATAAACACACGTTGCAAGGCTCGAGTGTGCCGAACTTTAGCAGTGTCTTGATAACACAGAACACGCTCACATTCCATGCTTGATACAGACCCGGTGTGGACACCTTCAGAGCCTATTCTTAGTCAGGCACAAGTTTAAATACCACACAGTTCATAAATCATTGTCTTAGTAACATAAAATGTACTTGTAGCCATGCAGCTGCAGTAATTACCAAGCAATACTACCAGCTCCCTATGTACTTCAGTTATATTTAGTTCAACGTATGTTTCGTCATGGACGACTGAAAATATCTCCAAGATTTTAATTTGCACCCTATTGCAAAGGATTTAAAAACAAACAAAGAGAATGGACTGAGCGATGAAACGAACAGTTTTTTTTTTATGTAAGTCGTAGTGACGATGACATCGCAAACCTGTGACGTTGTTCAATCAGAATTCTATAGTATCAGGTTTCGGTGAAAAAAAAATATCGTGAGTATACTGGCATGTCCGACTCCTAGAACACATAAGTTGAAGACTTGTGTCATATACCAGCCTGAACTGAGTCTGCGTCATGGATATCGGCCCATTCCTTCTCCTAGAGAGGATTCCCAGCGGTAGAAATAATAAGACTTTTTGTGTTTATTTCAGGTAACTGTAAAACCGCTTTACCGTTTTCATATTTCTTTGTTCGTCGGTCTTAACTTAATTTATTTGAATAGAGAAACTCAGTCCATTCGCTAAGTCAACGTTTTATAAGAACCATTTTCCAGATAAATTTGTACAAGTTGTTCGTTGCAAAGAGTTAGAAAATCAGCTTTCAAATTAGATTAGGTCTTCAATTAAAATACGTTAGTAAACTGTATATATATTTTCATTAGGTAAATCAGCATCCACATCTCTGGAAATTCTGAGCTCTAAATTGCTAGGAGTTGTTGGGTTACAACAATTTCAATTATAAATTAAATTGTATCTTAAAATATCTATGTTAGCGTTTTATATATTTTAATTAAATGTTTATTATGTATAAGTATTCATACCAAGATTTCACGTTAAATGTTGTGTATTTAATTAAAATTATAACGTTCAATAAATTAAAATGAGCAGGCAGTTTGGTACAAAATTAATCACAATATTTATACAATTCTGATTATAAATTAATTACTAACCTGTATATTAAATAATGAGCCAGTTTAAAAGAAAATAATTTGTTGATAAATTGGTACGTACTATGAATAAAATCTATAAAAATGCTGGCGTTCTTTTTTTGAGAGCTTTCCGAAATACAAAACGGTTTTCGAAACGGTTCAAAATTTGTATGGAGAAACCTACTGTCACGCGCAGCAGTTCTTTATAAAATGAAAATTAATTTTCATTAGAGCTTTTAAAATAAAATAAAAAACCAGAACTATAGGAATAATTTCTTCGAATTAAAACCGGTATAAATTCTACTGTTTACACTAATAGAAATGACATTAAAAGATAACCCTTTTACCCTATTTCCTTGCCATTCAGGTATTCAAACACTTACAAACAGCTGAGTCTCATCGAGTAATCGGAAAACTATTTTATAAAACAGAAAAGATAAGCAATAAAAAACAGGAACACAGTTTCTTCATTAATGTTCGTTCTATTCGGAACTCCATTACGGAATTCTTAATAAACCCGCTATGATTACCACGGACTATTTAGCAAATACCGTGGAAACTTAGTAACGTAAACTATCGCGAAATGGGTAGTACTACTGGAACGGGTTCTGCAATTTGTATACGTATTTGCAGTAAACTACAATTCACGGCATGTAACGCAGTCTGTTAAAAATATATAACATGTAATATAGTCATAATAAACGCATTTCCTGAAAATAGTATGTCTATAGTTCGTTTTTTAATCCTAGACTACGATTTGATAACTTAAAATGTCAAAATCCAGAAAATTGGGAACATATTTCTAAAGTGTGACATTCTGAGTTGTCAAATCGTAGTCTAGAATTAAAAAATGAACTATAGAAACGGGTCGTGAATCGATTTCATCTATATTTGAACTTGCTGTCCGTATACTTTGAACCGCTGATTTTTTTCTCGTTCTCACCTTCCCTGAGCTATTACGAATATTTCAAGATCGAAAATGGTCAAATCCGTCCAGCCGATGTCGAGTTTTAGGGACTAATGAACAGCTATTGATTTATATATATTATTGATATAAATTATAGGCTCGCGATTGGCCACAGTTTCACCTGATGGTAAGCGACGATGTATTTATATATAAGGAAAATATAAAGATAAATAATTGATAAATCTCTATAGTGTCACTTGCATGTATTTGCCTAAATCAAAACACTCATACCCATTTTTTTTTTAAATTACATCTAATTTCCTTACAGTAAGTAATACATGTTTGATTTTAATTATAAGTTAATTTTCAAATTAGAGGCCTATATATTGGTGAGCAACAGTGCATTATTCCAGTTACATCTTGTGTAGTTATTACTGCATTTGAGATATCCCTAAAATATGGCGTCTGATTTGAATATTACAACGTTTTTGTATTTAACTTTCGCTACTGGAAGCGATAACGAGGTAATTGCGTGAATTACATCACTCGGTTCACTGTTGGTGATGTGTTCGATACATTGTTGCTGTGGCCGCTGAGAGCTACAGATTTTTATTCTACAAGCTTTTATTTAGTTAAAACAGTTCGTTTCGTTTGGTTTTATTTTATGGTGGGAAAAATCATCGAATGACGAATCCCGCCCTTGGGCGGAGCGGGAGACAGTGTCAGACTTCTACTGACTAAACGACCCACCGTTACTTCCTGCCTTAGTTCTAGGGCCCCGGCCTTAGTTCCAGAGCCCTGGCCTTAGTTCCAGGGCCCCGAACCGTTTCCGATGTTAGTGACCAAATCTTGTTAATATTTGATGTACTTCCCGATTACAGATTGAGTTGAAATTTTGAATGCATGTGTCAATCAGATGACAATGCAACATTATTATGTCGTGGAGTTGTTCTGATGATGGAACTGAAAGGGTGTCATAGGAACTCTGTAATTAAACGACACAACCCCATCAAATTTGGGCTCGTGTGATTTGTCTTGACGAGTTTTAAATATGTAGGTATTGGTATATATCCCGCTATAAAAGCTTGCCATGAAAAACATATTTTCATTGAAAACTTGTTGATATCGTGCTTTACAAAAACTTTACTCATTCATAACCAGATGCGTTGGTGCAATACAAACAGAAATTAATGAATGGGAAGGAAAATCTGTGAAAAGCAGGTTATTAAAACATGGATGGTTCGTGTTTTGTTATTTGGTAAATTAATTGGATTGCTTCATCTAATGTTTGTTTTTAGAACGTTTCTGACAGAATTAATTTTCATAGGAATTCCGTTTAATTTTTTGTATAGGTATTATTGTTACTGGCCACTTGGTACTATTTGTGGAGTTTTTTTTTTCGAGGTACTATCTCGGATTGATTATCTTTTCTTTCACTACTTAGAATTATGTATATTCCACTTTTTGTATAGATATTGTTGTTACTGGCCACAAATATCGCTTTATCTATAGTTTTCTTAATTTGAAAATCCGAATATTCGACGTGGTAGGATTGTCTTTCCATTCGTCATACAGACAAGAGAAGGATTTGTCAACCTATAGAGATACCGTAGGCGCGGGCTTGCGGACGGCGAGCTACCCATTGCTCGCCGTCCGCAAGCCCGCGCCACTTGGTTGTCTGGTAACAGTCCGGACCAAGCCGAAGTTCCTGAAGCGCTCTGTTCCTGCGCGCCTCAAGGAGTGGTCAGCAAAGCCGTAGGGACTCTGCAAAAGGGTCGAAGCCTACTGTGGTCCAGGATCTCTTTCTGAAAGGAAGGCTTGGCACCAGTGTGAAAGGCAAAGAAGGAACGGGGTGGGGTGTTTAGTCAGTAAGAGTCTGATAGTGTTTCTCACTCCGCCCAAGAGCGAGATTCGTCATTGAATGATTTTTTTCCGCCATAAAAAAATAAAAACCTATAGAGATGTATGCCCCGGCTGTGTATGAGTGTAAATTATATACATAAACATTACTTGTTTCTTATTCTTTCTATTAATGACTAGCTTTTGTCAGCGGCTTCGCCCCCGTACATAAAATATAGGCTATGTCATTCGGGAGTAAAGCAGCTTTCTATTGTTGCTAAAATTTTTCCAAACGGACCAGTAGTTCCAGAGATTACCTCCTACAAACAAAACAAAAAAAAACAAACTTTACCTCTTTATTATATTAGTGTAGATAGTGTAGACAACCGTATAAAAATCAGCTGTGAGGTTTAGGAGTAGTTTGCAGATAAACAGACAGACGCAGAAAACGACTTTGGTTTTTACTGCACAAAGAAGTACGTACTAAAATGGATTAATAAAATGCCAGTAGCAGACGAAAATAAAATGAAGAGATTAAAAGAAGTTTCAATGGAAACGTCACTTCTGAAGAGCCAATTTCCATGAAATTAGGGTTAATAATTTTGAAGTCCAACTTCCGCCTGTGAAACCGAACGAGGAAGCATTTTTTGTGTCCGGACAGAAACAATAATATTGTCTACCGAGTTGAGCCACATTTGGCCAGAGATTCCTTTTCTAGGAATCGTTAGTCACACATGTATGAGCCAATTCTTGTTATTTAGTAGCCGATACAAGTGGTCCTCTACCGTGAGCGGAATGTATAATGAAATGAATATGATGTGATGTGATGGGTTCTTGAGCTAAACCGTTGGGTAATCAGTCTTATATTTTTGTCAAAAAGTTCCTTCATCAAAATTTGCAAATACAAAGGCATAAACCATTAAACATTTTGAGTTCCGAATTACAGACATAATAGAAATACAATTGGTGTGCGAACCGTCGCGCGTCGCTAGGGGCTCAAGAGTTTAAAATTAACCTCATCAATAAATACCAAAACCAAAAACAGTTGTCAATGGCAATAATGACTGCTACGAGTGCACAAGCGCTAAAGTTCGCAGAGCTAAGTTAAATTCAGGCTGGCTAAGTTAGAACGGCCGTATTTATTTACAAAATACTTCATTAGGTAGCGTACCTATTTATGAAGAAACTCCTGGTAGTCACCATTGTGCAGATTGCTAAGAGGACATCAATCAATCAATCAATCAATCAAATTTTATTGTGGATCATAGGTATGTACAGTACAGTTCTTAAATATATAAAAATTTAGATCAGCTATGTCCCGCCCGTAGGGCATACAATAATTACATCTGGATAAACAATAAATTAATATTAAATTAAATTATTACAAGATACATTTTTTCATTTAACACAATAATAAAACATTAATTGAAATGTCAAATTTAGATATAGAAATTAAAATTAATTGCATATAAGGTCAAAAAATTAAAAAGAATAAAATCATAACAAATTGAACCAGGTAAGATGTCAAAATATACACATAAAATTAAAAAAATAAAATTAATCACAACACTAAAATGAGAATTTGCAAAATCATAACATAAAATATAATTATAATAATTCAGGTCATTGAACACATCATGACTCGGTGGGACTATATTTTAGTAAAGATTTGTCAGACAGAAATTCTTTTACAGAGTAATAACTCCTGTTTACTAACAGATCATGGAGAGTCCTTTTAAAATTATCATTTTTCATAATTGTTCTGATAGGCCCCGGTATATTATTATAGATGCGAGAAGCTGAACAAAAGATGCTCTCATGCATCAGGTGAGTTTTACTGGCCGTTGTGCGTAATTGATCCTTACGCCGTATACGCGTGTAGTAGTTAAACATGTGAATATTGTTTTTAACAAATACTGCAGCCTCAAGTATATAAATGCATGGTAGTGTTAATAATTTATTATTTTTAAAGAATGGCTTACAGGAGTCAGTTTCGCGCAAGTTGAATATAGCCCTGATGCAGCGTTTTTGAGCAATGAAAGCGCGCTCTCTTTCTGTACTGTTGCCCCAAAATATTACACCGTATCGCAGAATAGAGCCAACATAACCATGGTAAGCTGCTAGCAAAGTACTCCGATTTGCTATTCTCCCTAATCTATACAATGCATATGAAAACTGTCCCAGCTTTTTGCAGACATGCTCAATATGAAATTTCCAGTTAAGTTTGTGGTCAATATGTAGTCCTAGAAATTTCGTTACTTCCGTTTCCTCAATGTCACTATCAAGGTAATGAATTTTTAAAGTACCTGTACGTCGGGTTCGTATTCTAAAATCCATTATTTTAGTTTTATCAATATTAATCATTAAATTATTCATTCTAAGCCAATCTATAATCAATAATATTGTTTGGTTAATGTCAGTTTCTAAATCAGTTGAATTATCATTAGTAAATAAGACGGTGCTATCATCAGCAAACAGTGTAATGTCGTGAGTTGTTACCGAAGGCATGTCATTTATATAGATAAGAAAGAACAGAGGGCCGACAATAGTTCCTTGAGGAACACCGAATTCTACTATTCTAGACTCAGATACGTATAGTTCTTCTGTTTTAGTACTAGGATTTATCCTCCGTACTTCTGTGAATTGTTGTCTATTGCTGAGGTATGATTCTACGAGTTTGTACACATTTCCTCTTACACCACATGCATACAACTTTCTTAAGAGGATTTTGTGATCGACACGGTCGAAAGCTTTCGACATGTCCATGTACAATGCGACAGCTGACAACCCTTTATCCAAATTAATCATTACCTTCTGTAAGAAGTTATAAACTGCCACATTTATGGATTTGTTTTTCCTAAAACCATATTGATTGGGCGCTAAGATGTTCTTTGCCTCAAAGAAATTATAAAGACAGTTGAACATCACCTTTTCGAAGATTTTTCCAAAAATAGGTATTAATGCAATGGGCCTGTAATTACTCATGTTAGTTTTGTCTCCTTTTTTGAACACTGGCTTTATAACCGATATTTTTAGTTTATCTGGGAAAGTGCCTTCTTCTATACATAAATTGATAATGAAGCTAAGTGGTTCTGATATAATATGAGCTACATCTTTGACAATATTTGTCGTAACGTTATCAAAACCGGCACTGTTTTTATTTTTTAGAGAAATTATTATTTTATTAATGTCATCAGGGGTAGTCGGTCTCATAAAGATTGAATTAGAATTGTATGTCAATTTATTGGATGATTCATGGGGAACACTAGTATTATTTTTGTTGATGTCAAGAAAGAAGTCATTAAACGAATTAGCAATGTCTTGAGGATTATTTATTGTTACGTCATTTATAATTAATTGAGCCACACCTTCATTTGGGTACTTCCCTTTGATGTCATTTATTACTTTCCAAGTAGCTTTGTTTTTATTTAGAGCAGATTTAATAAAGTAGTCGTTTTGAGATTTTTTAGTAAGCCTAATTATAGTTTTGTATTTCTTTGCATATGCTTTGAAAGTAGTTTTAGTGGTTTGATTTGGATTATGCCTATATTGCCACAGTAGTTGACATTTACGTTTGCTACATATTTTTAATCCACGTGAAATCCATTTCGGTCTAGATCTGTTATGCATCTTGACTTTCTTAATAGGAAAACAGAGATTATATAAAATTATGAAATTATCATGAAATATGTTATAGGCAGTATTCGCATCCAGGGAACTATAGACATCACTATTGGTTAGCTGATTTAAGTATTTTATAAATATTGCTCTGTTGCCTTGAGAGTAATCCCGTTTTAATATAAACCAGTATTTTATGTTGCAAGTCTTTTTAACTGGAACCTTCACTATTTGTGCATAATGGTCTGATAGCGCTAATTCCTTTATAGAGCCTTTACAAGCTCTTATGTTATGGGCTATGTTGTAACATAGTGAGTAGTAGACATGGTGGAAGTCTGCCTCACTTGGGCGAAGTACCGCGGCGGCAGCCATCTTTCGCGCTTTAGGACATGGTTCAGAGTGAGAGGAATTAACTGGACAAAACTCTTCATATATTTAAATAGTGCATCAATGTAAAATGGTTATCGTCATCATTTCAGCCGAAAGATGTCCACTGTTGGAATCCATCGAATTCTAGCAACCCTGACCAGGTCAGCGGTCCACCATATGGGAGGCCTTCCAACGCTACGTCTTCCGGTACGCGGTCGCTACTCCAGAACTTTTCGGCCTCAGCGGCCATCTGTGCTGCGTGCAATGTGTCCTGCCTATTGCCACTTAAGTTTGGCGATTCTTTTCGCTATCTCGGCAACCTTGGTTGACAATGGTGTTTAGGCTAAATCGTATGTTAACGTAGTATCTATCTACATGTAACTGTATTTCATTTGCTTGCATTACTCTATTGTTTACTCTGCATACACATTGTAGGTGCTCTCTTTTCCTGACGATATTGAAATACGAACGAAGTTTCCTTCCCTATCTATCCATTTGGAACTTTGTGGTTGGCTTCACAAGGCTTGTATTTTTAGTCAGTACCAAGTTTAGAAAATATTTAGTCTTTGATACAGAATACATGCTACCAGAATACGGATGTTACAAATTCTAATATTTTTGCGGTATTTGGCAGCAAATGCATCGAGTCAGCTTCTCAGAAAGCTTCGCTGAGGTGGCCAGTATTGCATCAAAATTCTCAGCTCCATTTTACCGAGATCACGCCTGTTTCAATGAATCCAATTGAATGTACTATAGTACATTTGTATGTCGGTGATACTATATGATGTTCATGTGAGATACAAAATTGCACTACCTTTTATTAAATATGTAAATTTTTGCTAGAAATCAATTTGCCAATAATTTAAAACAGTTACTGAATTTCACCTGAAATTATTTTTTCCAACAATCCCCCATGGAATGAAAGAACTTTAATAATATAATATATTGAACATCATGAAACTAGGCATTCGAAATTCAATTCAAATAAACCCTTTATATTTATTCGATAGTTTCAAACTGATTGCTGTAACGTACGCTGAACTTTCCTGGATGAGAAAATTTTGCCAAGCACTACCCATTCAGGCTACTTTACATAAAAGCATTTCGCAAAGGTAATACCTATGAGTGCTATAGAGATGTTCCCCAATTGGGGCACGAAAAAAACATTTGAGACTTTTCTTTTTATAGTTGCCAACAAATTAACTTTAGAAAAAACAAAGTTCTTTTGCCACTAACAAGCTTGGGGTAACGCCACGAAAAAATAAGTCAAGACTAGACAAAATCGAGTTAGTGTGGGGCAAAACTGTGATTACTTTTATAAAATAATGTTCGCTGCTAGAAAACCTGAGCTATCAAGTTAGAGTTAACATCTATTAAGGTTATTAGCTGGCCATTAGCCAGCAGTATCAAGTGGTTATCGATCGCCGATTTCTTCACTGGCTATTACTAGATGATTACGATATACTACCGCCATTACGACCGACTTAATGTCAATTTTGTGATAAATAGTCTACAAAACATCGTGGAGGGTACTCTATAAATTAATAATTACCATAGATTAGTGTCTGTCCCACTGTTTTATTCATAAAATGTGATAACGGTTATTTTATGATCGAGACCGTGTGTTGATATGCAAATATTTATAGATATTGACGTTTGATGTCGCGACGCTGAGATGAATTAACAACGTATTCTTGTAAACGATCAATCAAGAATGTATTGGAGTTATGCAATAAAAGATACATTGTTGTCGTTATTTTTTGTTTATAAATAACGGTCTGTAACGGTTAGCGCCATGTTAGCGCGTTATTAGCGTATTATTTTGGTTTATTGGCACGCGTCGGTTTCCGATTTCAACAACGTTCTAATTTTAAAATTCTGTTTTGCTTTTTCACGTGGGTTTTAATGACTGAAATACATAGGCTGAGTGGAAAAGTGCGTTGGCTTTTGAAATGCGTGTACTATTAAAATAATATTACTTTCTGGGCAATTAAACTCTTGGCTCATTAGAACATTTTTATGTTAATCACAAATTGAAATTTTATGTTTGGAAACAATTTAACTTGACTGTTCGTCGGACTGTAGGATAATGTGCAATTTAGTTTTGAGAGATAAAAGCGGAATTCTACGCTAAGAGCTCTATAACCCTTGAAAAGATTAACGTAATAACAAAAATACAGCTTTTCTTTTATATCGAGTGGTACCTACTCTTTTACTATGTCGTATTTGGGATAGTAGGCAGGTGGGTACCTTAAGAAAGAAAGAAAGAAAACATGTTTATCATGTGTTAAGTATATACTTGTGAAACAAAAATGTCGTCTCCGTGTTGTTTTCGCGCCCTTTTTAATTTACACCGCATAAAAGTTTTATCTAAGACTTAATTTATTATCAGACTTTGATGTCGTGTCGTCTTTCCGTTTTATGCATATGACATAAAAAATAGTGCTATATAAGATTTAAAAACGGATCACACGAGTAACGCGTTATTTTTTTGGTCTGTATTTGTCTAGAGAAGAACATGTTTGATACAAAGTTTTATTTTTATTTAAAGTCTTTTAAGATTAATTAAAGATCTGATGTAATGCTCAGCTCCTAATAGTAATATCTATGAAGGAAAACCAGCAAGAAATGCCAAGGATATATCCGTCGGTAACCGACAATGAAGTTGATCATAGAACTCACGGAGTCTTAATTAAGCTAACGAGTTGATCTTAATGCCTTGTCTATGAACTTATAACGTGGGAAACGGTGATCAATTTACAAGATTGAGAACTGTGAATTGTTGTTGAATGTGTATTAGTTAAATAAGTTTTGATATCAAAATACTGATGACTAGATTACATTAATTATTCTATTCTTCTATTATGGAAGTCATTAAGTAACTTTTTTTTTGCTCTGTGTACGGGAGAGAGTGTCGAACTTTTATTGGTTATCTTTGACTTAAATCAGAACAGTGGAAGATTTACCAGTGACTTGCCTCTAGCACGTGAATCGCTGAAATTAGACTCGTCGCCTAATTGCGGCTAAAGCGATATCGCTCGCACGACAGCGCCGGCTTCTATCTCTGTTCTGGTCTGTCAGTGAGCTTCGAGTCCAGGTTTTTTTTATTGTGACACTAGTGCGTAATGTTTAATCTACCTTCGTCGTAATCTACCTTCCCTTATAATATCAATGGCTAAAACCTACTTGTGTGGGCAAACTACGTTATGGTTTGCAAGGACCATGGCAACTCTCTACTAAGTTTTCAATCTTTGTCGATGGCCAATGCGAACATTTTAGAATTGCGACATTCCATTTACAAAAAAAGTGAATTACGAACATTCATTTTAATTTTTTTTCATGTTACTAATATTATAAATGCGAAAGTTACGATGTTTGGATGTTTGTTACTCAATCACGCCAAAACGGCTAGACAAATGTGGATGAAATTTGGCACAGGCATAGGATACACTCCGGACCTAGGCTACTTTTTATCCCGGAAACCCCAACCCCAACCCCAATACCAAGCGGGCGAAGCCGCGGGCAAAAGCTAGTTTAGAAATAAATTCCTGGCTGAATACGTAAAGCCCGAACCCTAATCGCTTAAAGAACAATCCTCTGTTGACCTTTTTTAATCTGTTTTTTTTTCAGGTTGCCAATATGGCAGCGCCGTTGCATCTACAGCTGCTTCTGGCGATGTTTGTGCCAGCGATAGCACGTGAGTATATTTATTGACTTTATGAACAGAAGTACGTAGGGACTTTATGCAATAAGGCTTTTAACAATCAATTAATCAATTAACCTATCAGCCTAGGGTTTAACCCATAGGCTGATGGGTTAATTGATTTTTGGGTAAGTATATTAGATGTAGGGTATATTTGAATTTTTATTTAAAAAAAAGAAAAAAAGAAGACTGATACATATCGGTTTCGGTTTATACATATAGCATAGCCTCAGCTGTATAATATTCATACTGTTCGGACTCAGGCCTCCTCTCTAGGGGAGGCAACGGGCAGTAATTTGCCTCGTAAAAAATAATAATCAAATTGTTCGCAATCATCTTAAAATTCAATATTACAGCGTTAATACATCAACAAACAATGGAAAGTTTTAACAAAATTTTAATATTACACATTTTAATAATTATGTCTAAAGCAGATTAACCTTAACAACATACATAATTCTAAACAAATTGCTGGACCAAGTCGGCACGCACCACCTATTCAAGCAAGCCAAAGGAAATCTTAAAGTTAATTCCTTTTGATTATCATTGCGTGCTTAGGAAGGTCTAGCATGGTGTGAAAAGGAAGATGAATGGTAATGTACGAGGTGTAGAACGATAAGATTTTTTTTGTCTATTTTGGAATTGTAACAGGCAGGACAAGCTCCCGGATACCGCAGGTAGCTACGCACACAGCGACACCGGCTTATGGCGGCGAAAGGACAAAAAATACTTTGAGATTACTGGGTTCCGTCGGAGATTATACACAATTTTTGTATTTCAAAGCCTGGTAAAAATCAAAGCAGTGATGGATATTTTTCAATGAAAGAAAAAAAGTCGAACTCAATGTGAACAAAATGTCAATAAATTATTTAGAGGGGATTTTTTTGAGTGAACCTAGTGACTGTTTTATTTCTTCGCAAATTGATTTATAGTGGATATTGTGATGTAAAATTGGTGAAGTTTTGCATCTTGCATCTTAGGTGTCTGCGCAACTTGGCAATATGTAGAATTATTGAAACAGTCGCGATCTCGTTAAAATGTTGACTACCTCAGCGAAAAATGCCGAGTAGTAGCAGTCTTGAAACATTTGCTGCCAATTACTGCAAAAACATTGGAATGTGTAGGTACATCCATTTTCTAATGGTAAACAAATTGACTACACATACGAAGGCATGACCTTTTTGATTGACTAATACTTTTGCGAAGTCAGAGAAAAAAAAAACAACAATATTTGAATTGTAGTGTTTTTGAATTCGATCAATAAAGAAATTTTTTATTTTATTTTAGTGTAGAGTTGATAAATAATGTAAATGTCATTTGCTATTTTTCTTTGTTTATTCACAATTTATTGTTCGGAATTCAAATTTTTAGGCACAAAACTGGACTTGTTTACGCATATTGAATTTTGTTCGCACTGAAAGTCAATATGGTTGAATATAACCTACCTAGTTTGATTATGTAATGTAGTTCCAATTATGGGTAAACAAAACAAAGAACTTTAGATTATAATCCAGACCGCTTATATTTTACAAAAGGGTCACTATACTCCATTTGTTTAAGTACAATTAGACGTAAACAATCTTGATATGATATATCTTTTTATTTAATAAAAAAATCGTATAAAAGATGTATAAACATTATTTAAATTTATTTAATTACCTATCATCTGTTTAGGTAAATATGTAATTTTAAATATTGTCATATAATATTTTTAGACAATTTTTTGATAAATATGATTGAGTATAAGTCCACCACGCAGTTTGGAAGGGAACCCAAAAAAGTAAAAAGTTTGTTTGTGTGCGTGTGTGCCGAACAAATTTTACGCTTACTAGTCATTATATTGTCCAAGTATTTGTGTGAAGTCATTAGTACCACCTACTCGTTCAGGATTTGTTATATTTTTTCTTCTATTTCCGTTCATTCTCGACAGCGTCCAAGAACTAGTTTTGATTTGAAACGGCTCGTTCAGAAATTGGATTTGGTCAGTAGCAGTTGATTAGACGTCCAACACCGAAGTGTTTGACGTTTTGTGTCAAGTTTAGAAATTGTTGACGTTTGGTTCGTGGAATACGTTGTTGTGTTTACATTTACTGGACATTGTTTTGTTTTGTTAAGGGTTTAGTGATAACGGGGAATTTTGCGCTACGACTTAGGTACTGGGACAGTTTATGTGTTTACTTTAATTAATAGATAACTAATCCAAAATCCAGAAGAACTTGGCTGGTTTCATTAACACTTGGAAACTAAATGTACTTATCATTATAATGTCTACCGACACTGGTCCTGTGTTATGCTGGACATAGGCCTACGCCTAAGGGATGCATTCAAAAAAAATCAGACACCGGCATTTTAGGTGGTAATTTGCCATTTAATCAACGGTCTAGCCTCATAACCAAAGGGCGCCATCCAACTGGCTGCCTAAATGATATTCAGTGAATTTGTCTAATACGACATTTAATGAATTAACTGGTTAAGGCTTAGGCAACTCATACATTGAGATGACAATACGCCGAAAACAACGTAGGTCACCCAGATACGGACAGATTAGGTTCGAAAGTCTTTTTTGTCTTTTTCTTTAAGCCCTGTAGATAGAAATAGCCATCGTCTTATCTTACTTACGACTGCCATCAACACATTTCCGGCTGAACGCTAAATCGAATTTAATTTTACGACTTGTTACAGTCTTTCTTAAACGTCTTAAACGTTGTCAATGTTGGTTGAATGACGCCGTTTAGTAAAAAGTCTAGGTTGTTAATTGAATGACGAATTAAAATTCGTGGTCTACATGTCATCACTAAGAACACGTGAAATATACCTATATACATATAAACCTATACACACAGACTTAAACAAAAATGAAATCGAACAATAGTCAGTCAAAACTCAAACATACTTAAGATATTAAATGCTCAGCACAAAATGTCGCTGCATCTGTCACTTATCTTTATTGGTATTAATGTCGAGCAGAAGAGAATATTTTACTCGCATGATAATAATTTATAATTAATAAAAATGCAATATCGTAAAACCTTAATTGATTTAATGACTGCACAATATGAAAGGCTTTGTTCATTTATATTATTGTTCTTTATTATTCGTGAGTCATATTTATAAACGGTTTCTGATTAATTAAATTGGATGAAGGAGATCAGTGGTGGCCGAGTGGTAACGGCCCGACTTATATGCTGTGGGGGTCGGGTTCAAACCCAGCCAGACGCATTACTTTATGTAATTTATTTCATCACCACTGCTCTCAAAACGGTGAAGGAAAACATTGTGAGGAAACCGGCATGTCCTAGAACCAACAATTCGAAGACATGTGACATCCACCTATCCGCAATGGGCCCGCGTGGTGGATTATGGCCCATTCTCTCTCCTAGAGAGAGGAGGCCTGTGTTTCAGTAGTGGGAACTTTAAAAAAAGGCTGACGATGGATCAATTAAATTGGATGCAGAAGCTTGATGTGAGAATCTCTTAATAGAAGGTTAAGTTTTCTCACCGGACATGGGAAGTTCGGGAGATTCCTGCACCGGATTCGTGCGGAAGAGACGTCCGGGTGTCGCCACTGTGAGGCGAGCCCGGAGGACACGGTGGAGCACACGGTGGAGGTGTGCCCCGCTTGGGAAGAGGAACGCCGTGCCCTCGTGGGGGTGATCGGCGGCGGCGACCTCTCGCGCCGGGCCTTGGTTCAGGCCATGGTCCGCAGCGAAGAGGAGTGGCAGGCGGTCGCCTCCTTTTGCGAGGCAGTAATGCTCGAAAAGGAGGAGGCTGACCGCATAAGGCAAAGGCAACGGCGCACTCGCCGTAGCCGTCGCCGCCGCGATCCTGCCGATATCCGGCCACCGTAGACACTGGCTTGCGGACGGCGAGCAATGGGTAGCTCGCCGTCCGGTCGTCTGGTAGCAGTCCAGACCGAGCCCAAGTCGTCGACGGCGCGTTCCGTTCCCGCGCGCCTCAAGGAGTTGTCAGCAAACCGTAGGGACCCTGCAGGGTCGAAGCCTACCGGAGCTGAGGGTTGATGCGAAAGCGTTACACCGGGGCTCTGGGAATAAGGCAAGGAAGGTACGGGGTAGGTTCTTTAGTCAGTAAGAGTCTGACACTGTTTCCCGCTCCGCCCAAGAGTGGGATTCGTCATTCGATGATTTTTACCTACCATAAAAAAAAAAAAAAAAAAAAAATAGAAGGTTAAGTTGGAAAAAAGAAGAGTATTTAACGGTTGAGAAGACTTCAAACGAACTGCACCGAACAAATGTTTTCCCAAGTCGTAGACGGCGCGTACTGTTCCTGCGTGCCTCATGGAGTTGTCAGTAAATTGCAGTGGCCCAGCAGGCTCGAAGCCTCCTGGGGCCATGGGTAAATGTAAAGGTGTAACACCAAGGCCCTGGAATTAAGGCAAAGAAGTAACGGGGAGGGGTTTTTAGTCAGTAACAGTCTGACATTATCTCCCACTCCGCTTAACGGCGGGAGATGTTATTGGATGATTTTTGCCCACCATAAGAAAAAATGCGCATTGCGCATTACGCAATGCGCATTGTGCGTACAGCTAAGGAATTCCATTGAATTTAGAGTCTGTTTTCTGACAGCTACAACCGAGGGGTATTTAAGTCAAGAGTAAATAGATTACTTTCAGCAAGCATGCTCCATCTTCGACCATAACATCGCATACCATCAGGTGATATAAACTTCCTCGTTTATTACTCTTTCTATAAGTAAATATCGCATCAAAATCCGTTGCATGATTTAGGAGCAGTTAGTAGATCAAAGCAATTGTTTTATTAAAGTGTATGTTTTTACTATCGACTTAACATATCCTAGCGATAGACAAACACGTTCATAGAAACTAATTATCAAAATACTGAAATGTTAATACAAAAGTCCGCTGCAGCGCTTCATTAGCATAGTCATCTATCAAAACTTTTAAAACTTACAGCGCTGATACGTCAAAAATGCACTAATGTCATCAATGTAAAAGTGTATGGCATCCTGATCACTTAAGTGGTGTAAAGTCACTGAAAGGCAAGCTCTACCTAGTGCGTAGTACATATTTATACATCGATGGTTTGTAATATCGTATATTCAATAACTATACAAAAAATACTATTATTAAAATTTCTGTCAGTCTGTTTTTAAATTTTGACGGGACTTTAACTTGTAGGTAACTGAAACAATAACTTAGGCTACTTGTATTTTAGTAAAAGAATTACGGTTCCATGCAATAAGAAAAACTTCTTGAAAGTATAATAAAACGGCATAGCTGTGCACAAGTTTGCCAAGTCGCAGGCACCGGCTATAATGTAAAGATGAAACGAATGCTATGCTCCAGTTACATTGACATTTTCACGAAACTATACATAACATACTAATTTATTCACCATACCCTTCAATTCTCTAACCGTACTTACAAATGTAAATGAGGTTCACACAAACGCGGTTTTGTTCATTCCTGAAAACATCTTCGCGGTTGCCATAGTAACAAACCGATTGGCAATTCTAAAGAACATCATATTTTATAGTGATGTTGGTACGGACCGGTTTACCATCGGAATGCATGTGAACGTCACTAGTTGCGTTTCCCTATGAGTTTGATGCATATAGTATTTACTATATGTCTATGGTGTAGACTTGTGGAGGTTTGAAATGCGGTGCACCGGAATCTGCTTTTATGTAGGAAATTACTAACGCCGGGTTTATGACCAAGAGCACCTCGTGTTAAGTGCGAGTTTATGTTTCGTATAAATTACCATAAAGAGGATCTAGTATGTAGGTATGTTGGTATCATAGACAAGAAAAATACAGTTTAGTCTCCAAGATAAGAATCTTCGCCATTGTCTTTAATTATATACAGATTTATCGTTGAGTTATAAATCTTTTTTTTTGGTTTGGTAATAAACTATTAATTTTGTAAGATTATAATCAATTAAAAAATGTAATAACACTTGAGGCAGAATGTAAATCACGTTTTATAGCGTAGGTAGTCTGACCGTTTATTATCATAGAATAGCTGACCCGTTAGATGTTGTCCTGTCATAACTAAGAATTCCCAACCAGCTTTCTTAAATATTTTCATTCATAAGAACCATCTTCTGACATATACATTTAACATTTCTCTCCTCTACATCACAGCGGCATTGGTTTTGCAATGTCTTATTTTTTTATCCATAAATATAAAAATCAATGTCACTTTTCGTTGTAATTTTATAATACAAGAATGGGCTCACCTATCCAAACCAAATGTTTAGGCTTTGTTTTTATTTTATTTATTTATTTTTATTTATTTATTTAGGATCTCCAACGTAGAATACACAATTGCATTTACATGTATAGGTATACATCAATTACATTTCTGTGTGCTTCTCCAATTATGGGAGACCACAGCATTTGCAGAATAAACTAGATTAATACAAACAAGTTTGACATAAATTTATACAAGCAAGAAAAAATAATAATTAAAGGGTGCATTACAAAACAAAAATGCTAGAAGAAATTAAAAATAAAGAATAAAAACAAAATAAAAATAAAACAATGTGTGAACAAATAAATAAACATATAAACATAGACAGCAAATAGTTGTTACTTAATGTTATGCAGTTGTTGTGCATAATATACATTTGTTAGCTCTTTCTTATACTTTGATATTGCACATGTGATATCAAGATTATTAAACTTGGACAATTCGTTGTATTGCCGACAGAGTCTTGGAAGAATAGAATAATGCCCAAGATTTGTCTTAGACCCCGGTACGTGAAAGAAATTATAGCTACGTTTCCGTGGTAAGCGTGATGGTGCATTTATCCGCAGTTTGTTGAGAAGTTCGCTACAATCAATAACCCCATGGAATAATTTGTGCAGGAATAAGAGGTCAACTACTTTTCTCCTGTCTTCAAGGGCGAACATATTATAGTGTTTCAAACGTAGCTTGTAACTAATTATCTTCTTTGCAAGACGATCTTTAAAACAAAGATGGTAAAGGAAACGTTTTTGTACAGATTCAAGGCGCTTGACGTAGACGTTATAGTGCGGGTTCCAAATGACAGTATTATATTCGAGTATTGGCCGAACAATGGAATTGTACAATGTCTTTCTGGTCGATAATTTAACGAAGTCTTTACTGTTGCGTAATATAAATCCGAGAGCCCTAAATGCTTTTGCAGTTATTTTTAGTATATGACTATCGAATTTCAGTTTTTTATCGAAAATAACACCTAAGTCACGTATTGTGTCGACTCTTTGAAGTGTTTGATGGTAAATAGTGTACTTGTTACTTATACATTTTTTATTGCGGGAGAATTGCATGTAATTACACTTAGTGACATTAAGGGACATATTATTAGCATTACACCATTCCAACATTCTATCCAAATCAGCTTGTAAGAGGTTTGGGTCCAGGTGAGTGGCTATGGGCTTCATTATTTTTACATCATCCGCAAAAAGGTAGAAATTGGAATGCTTGAAACAAGTTGTTATGTCATTAATAAATATATTAAATAGAATAGGCCCTAAATGTGAGCCCTGAGGGACGCCCGAAGTCATTGGGAAAGGATCTGAGTGATAGCCATTTACGACTACTTGGAAGATTCTGCCAACGAGATAGGAATGGAACCATTTGAGTAGAGAACCCCCAATTCCCAGTTGATCCAGTTTAGACAAAAGCACGTTGTGATCCACTTTATCAAATGCCTTGCTAAAGTCTGTGTATATAGTATCCACAGGAACTCCTCTGTCGAGAGATTCTGAGATTGCTGTAACATAACACGCAAGGTTCGAAGACGTCGATCTACTGTTAATAAATCCGTGTTGATGAATAGTTATGTGTTGTTTGACATGTGCGGTAAGATTTCTAGTAACCAGCTTTTCCAGTATTTTTCCGAAAATAGTAAGGATAGAAATGGGCCTGTAATTTAATACCTGTTGCTTTTCGCCCGATTTAAAAATAGGGACTACCAGGGCCTGCTTCCATTTGTTGGGAAACACACCTTCTGTCATAGATTTATTATAAATAATTTTAAGGGGTGATGTCAACGCTCTCGCGCATTTCTTAATAAATACCGGAGGAATACCGTCTTCACCAGCACCTTTAAATTCGTCTAAGGTTTTTAGGGATCGAAGTATTTCCTCAGAGCTGAATTCCAGTTTACACAATCCTGATATCATGGGTTTAAATTTTGGCTCATCTACAGCGAATGGGGTGTTATAGACTTGAGCGAAATTCTCAGCGAATAGGTTGCAAATATCGCGACCGTTTGATGCAGATTTATTATTGTGGTGCATTTCGGCTGGGTGTGTGCTACAGCCTTTCCTTTTACTTTTTATATATGACCAGAAAATCTTAGGATTCTTGGCAAGTGCTTCTTCTATCCGTGCTATGTACTCCGTATAACAACTTTGTAAGAGTCTACAACATTTTTCACGTAGCTCCTCAAATGATAGTATGTCCAAAGGGTTGTGATATTTTTTTACTCTAATGCGATATTTATTTTTTTCTTTAAGGTGATATATAAGTTTCTTTGTGTACCAGTTTGGATATTTATTATTAGATTTTTTTTTCAGCGGAACATGCTGCTTGATTATCTGCTGCAATATCTGGTAAAAAGCTTCGACCATTCCATCTGTTGTGTTGTAGTTATTTAGCTCTGCTTCCCAGTTTATAGAGTTCAATGACATCTCAATCCTCTCATAATCAGCTCTGAAGAAATTAGGCTTCTGGGTGGGGTTGCTTTGTAAGGGCTTTGCGTTAACAATTACAGGGATTATAAAGTCGAATGGTGGATGTAATGGGTCTTCAGAAACGAGGTGCCAAGTACAAGGGTTTAACTTTTGTAGCTTTTTATTACAGAGAGCGAGATCAAGAGTCTTTGATTTTGTATTTGTAATATAATTAAATTGTCGTAAATCATTTAAATTCATGAAGTCTAAGAATTTTTTTACTATCTCATTATTAGTACTGGGGTAAGGGAGGATATACTCTGTGCCATTGTCGTCACTTTTCCAGGATATGCTACTAAGATTGAAGTCACCAATAATTAATGTGTTGTCACCGTGTGCCATCGCGCGCTCAGCAGAGTTGGCAAATATTTCCATGACTTCGTAAGATATAGGTGGAGGTAAATAGACGCCGCAAATGTAGAATTTTTGTTTTTTACTTCCACGTGCATCGTTTTCAATACTAATCCAGACATCCTCACAAGAACTCTCCAAATGTAATTGTCTACACGACTTAACGCTTTTAGAAACCGCAATCAAAACGCCACCGCCATCTTTGCGCTTGGAATAACGACTAGACTCACGATCGCGCCTATAGACATCGTATCTATCATCAAATAGTTCAGCGTCATAAACACCGCCGTTCAACCAAGTCTCTGTCAGCACGATTATGTCGTAGTCTTGTAAAGACATATTATGGTAAAATATATTTAATTTAGTTTTTAAACCACGTACATTTTGATAGTAAATTTTTAGTGAATTATCGAATGAAAACAAATAAAGTACAAAAATAACATACAATAGTGTGAGATTTACATTACAAGTAGGTTTTTAAGTAATAGACTTTAGCTGCTCCCTATTAGTGACAAATATTCGCTCGGAATTTTCGTTCTTTTTCAAGAATATCCTGCCGTTACGCACCCAGACAAACTTATATCCGAGCTCTTTAGCTCGGATGCGACACGCAGCGTGTAACGCTTTATTGTCCGCCGACAGGTGCTCCACTATATATATAGGTACTGGGTTATCAGTTGCAATGCCAATATGACTTGTGTTTAGTTTATCACTGGTGTTCTTCTTGTTGTAGCTTATCGTAGCAGCAAAAAAGTTATCTCTCAGTCGTGGGGTATTAAATTTAACTAGAATCGATCTTGGCCGGGTGGACTTATTGTCTTTTTTCGCGATTCTAGTGCAGTGTGCGATATCCGCTTCCACAACATTGCTTTTGGTAACTTTACTGAGCTGAAGAACTGTGGTAAGCAGGTTTTCTGAACGGTTCTCCGGTACATTCTGTATTTCTAAGTTTGTTGTTCTGAGGTTCTGTTCCATTAAATTAAGGCGGCTTGTGATGTCACGCAATGACGTTTGTAACTGTAAGTTATCCTTCTCGAGAGAATGTATTCTTGAAGTTCTTTCGTCTAGCGATTGTTTCATTTCATCATACTTCTCGTTTAAAAACTCTAAAGACATTCTGAAACCTGACATTAGCTCGCTAAACTCTTTAAGCTGTTCAGATACCACTTCTTTAACCGCGCAGACAACTTCCTGTTTTATTATTTCTCGGAGGGACCTTTTTGTGATTTCAAGGATAGTGTCATCATTTATTGGGCTTTCAAGGGTGCTACTTTGTTTTTGTCTATTACGGATAGTCACATTATTCTCAGTTGGCAAGCTATGCGATTGTTGATCGGTGTCGATAATAGTAGACGCATCTGCCCGTGCTGTAGGGCGAATTGGGGTGTCAGTATTATTGGTTTTGGGCTGTTTACTACGACAATCGAGACAGTTCCAAGTCGCCTTTTTCGCAAGATTCATTGACTTGAACTGTTTATCGGAAATATTAGCGCATAGCAAGTCATAGCGGTGTTTACAGTTTGAGCATTGAAGGTATTCTTTACTTTTTATCACAATCTTACAACCAGCACATTCGTTATTAGCCATAATATTCTTAGTACAAAATTGCTAACACAACTTTATAATTCACAAAAAGTGTAAGCAGTTTGTAGGATACGAACTCGCGTCACTTGCCGTATTTCGTAATGATGCCGCCGTCTTACAGAACGCGCCAGCAGGTAGTTAATTGTTGAGGTGAATTAGGACAGTGTATTACAGAAACTCAGAATTTCAAATAATAAATAACGTTACGAGTTGAGTCATTCCATTCGAATTCCACGAATTTTTTCACTTTTGCACATGTTCTTTAGTGCTTTTTTTAAACACTGGTTTGGGTGTTTCACACAATAAACTGATTAAGAATACACTATACGTTTAGTTTTGTTATTTGAATCACTTTTTAATTGTTTTGTTTTCAATAAAATCGTACTTTTTATTTCAACTTTCGTCACTGTTTTTTTACTGTTTACCGAGCACTGAGGGTTCAGATAACAATGTCACTTAGTATTTGTGCTACAAGTTTCACGTAACTACAGAAATTATATTAGGATTCACAGTATTTACTTTTTGTAGAAATAAATAATACGGAGCTTGTCAAACTTAGATGTTCCTCTGTTGTTCGGACTATTTAGTAGATGGTTTATAAAGTTTGCACATAATTGCTCGAGTGGTTCTTCATTTATCACATTTTTCTGTTGCCGGGAGCGAAGCTGCGGGCAAAAGCTAGTATTACCTATTTAAATTACATAGGGACCCAGCAGAAAGGTCGAAGCCAGTTAGGGCCAAGGGTTTGTGTCTGAAAGGAAGGCTCTGGCTCTGGTATGTATGGCGATGTAAGAACGGGGTAGGTTGTTTAGTTACTAAGAGTCTGACATTGTTTTCCGCTCCACCCACGGGCGGGATTAGTCATTGGATGATTTTTACCTACCATAAAAAAACCTCCATAATTTCGCTATTAATTTATTTGTATACAGCCAACATTTACTTATTTTTATCCTATATCACTCCATGGGTTCATGATCATGAATTAGAATTTTTATTATGTTTTTGCGTAAATAGCTGACCGGTCTACATTGTCCTCTCATATTTATTAATACTGTACTATGGAAATATTGCAGAAATAATAAAAAAATTAAAAGAGTGACTATGGAGTTTCATACCGATTCTTCTCTAAAGAAAACGACCAATTGGAACCGTGCTAGTTTCTGACATTTTATAAGTGTCCATGGAATTCAATGATTTTGAGTTTGATTTTGATATACAACAAAAAAGAATTAGTGTAGTCGGTCCTTCCGTTAATGCGTAATGATGTGAACAAGGGGAAATAGGGACAAATTTTTATATGTATAAATAGATTATCATATACATACATACATAAAATCACGCCTGCTGTAGATTTACAGGTGTGAAACACAAAAGCCCTCGTCGAGCATTAAAAAGTTTTAAGTAGCGGTGAAAACCTTTTCTCGATCCGTCTAAAAGTTTGTCCCAAAAACCTTTGTGCCAAAAAAATATATTTTACAAACGTCTCTTTTAGGATTAGGTGTTTTTTTTATAAACACGTGTTTACAGCCCTAAATGCTGGAATAACTACAACTACAGAATTGTTAACACAGGATCACCTTTACAAATCGTACATAAAGTATTTTTATTCACTCAGCAACGAGATGAAATTTTAAAAATTCTCCATAAAGTTACGGTCAATGACTGACGGGACTGAAATCACATAAATTGGTGCCCGACAACAAAGAAAAATAAAATGTAACATCTCAATTACTGAATGCATTTCAATATGAACTCATTCATTCAAAACATAAGGTCGTAATTTGTTTGCATCGTTTATTATTATGTGCTTATTCCGTTGGAGTCGGATGCGTCATCCGAGATCGAAATGTGTGGGTAACAAGGTATCAAGGACGGCAAGATTTCTTTTTTTATTGTTATGGCCAGTCTTTTGGTATGCAAATAAAAAAAAATGATTCTAATTGTGTTCCTTTTGATCTTGAGAATGACTGATTACGACTGTATTGATTATAGATATTCAGATTTGATAAATGATGTGAAAATGTTCGTTCGGTTTTCGAAATTCTTTTTGTAATGTTCTTGAGTACTTTCCCAGGTGTCTTATTTCTACTCATTCTTTGTTTACGTTCGAAGGAGGGTTTGGGATTTTCAAATCAAATTAAATCAAAATAATTTGTGTACATCGATACCTGTTCTTTTTGGAAGTTACAAAAATGTAAGCGTCTCTGTGTTCTGTTACAATAAGTGGCATTAATTTGTAAAATATAATTACATTTCACATCGTAATACCTACTGAAAAATACTATTGCCTAAGTAGATACACACATTGCCAATAAATAATAGGTATATATTACCTACAAACAACAAACAATTTCAAATACTAGGTAATTATGTATTCAAATACCCATAATATCTACAAAGGCCTCTCGAGAAATTTTAATTAATACCTATAAATATACTCAATTGAACAATTTTTTTTAATACCTACTAGTCTAGTTACAGTCTAATAATTATATGTACAAATTCTTATTTACATTTCATTTATTAGACTCGCGTTCATTTTTATTTCAGTACATTACTTACGGGAACAGTTTACTGTCTTGCTTTGCCCTCAAGATTACATATTATAATTTTATTTTCTTATTAAATGCTTAGGTATTTTATGTGTCTTTGGTTTTGCCTCTGTATTTTCATTTCGAACAAGTGACTTAGATCTTATTTTGAAATAATATCAAGTTAGCTATTAACTCACAGGACTTTTTTTTTCAGATTAAACTTTTCAGAAATGAATCTAGGTACCTATATCTAACAATATTTCACTTTTGTTGACCAGGAGCAGCAGGAGGTTATAGTGTAAACATCCCTAATTATGTTACAACTTATTACGTTAATTACTTACTATTGCAATTTGTGAGGTAATTTAAAAAAAAAAACTTACGTATTGTCTACCGCCGTATTCCAAATTTAGAAGTTCGCATCTAACTTTGAAACCATTGAAGCAGCATTCGAATGTAATTCTAACATACGCTGGTACAGTTTTAGTTTCGGTCATTACCTTGTCTATGTGTAGGGGCATGTTGTAGGTATATTCATGCTTTTGTCACGCTCCATCTTCCGGCTCAACGTTCGCTTTGACCGGTTTTCGATATCCTCTACAGAAATTCCTTTGCTTCATACACCTCTCCAACGTACTACACAACATGCAGCTCCGTGCTCGGTATTATTTTATAAAGTTGACTATTTCTGCTTTCTTCTAAAATGTTGAGAGAAAAATATATTTTTAAAAGCTTCTTGAAGTAGAGCTTCTTGTGAAAAGGATGCTACCACGTATATTTCTGAAGTAAGGGTTCAAAACTATCTTGATGTATGGCTTACGAAGTATTACTACTATTATTATTAGTACTTAGTTTTATTGGTTAAAAAGCGTTTCCAATTTGGAAACAACAAATTGTAACATCATCATTTCAGCCCAAAGACGTCCAGTGTTGGACATATGCCTTCCGCAAATGTCGCCACTATGAGCGCTCCTATGCTTCTTACATCCATCGGATTCCCGCAACCTTGACCAGCTCATCGTGGTGAGGCCTTCCAACGCTGCGTTTTCCGGTACGCAGCCGCCACTCCAGAATCTTTTGCCCCAGCGGCCATCTATTCTGCGAGCAATGTGTCCTGCCCATTGCCACTATAGTTTGGCGAATCTTTGTGCTATGTCTACATTGGTTCTTCTACAAATATCTTCATTCCTGATTCGATCACGCAAGAATACTCCGAGCATAGCCCTTGCCATTGTAACAATCGTTATATGTAAATGAAGTTAGTTATGGCACATGTTTCATGATGTAATTTTACTGAGTTGGGTAGTCCTCTCTGGTTGTCTAAGTAATTTTAATGAAACATTTTTTATTCTTTTCAGAACTCGAGATGAGATTCACAAAATATCCCGAGTCAGTGATAGCCCCCCTCGGCGACAGAGTGACGTTCGAGTGCGAAGTCAACGTGCCCGGAGAGCGGTTCGTATGGAGGTGGAAATCAGACAGAGATGGCGATAATTGGGCAGAAGTGCAAGAGGGAGATGGCAGGAAGATCATACCGGGGTTGCCGGGAAGAAGTACGAAAATGGAGATAGAAGTCAGAATGAATATGGAGACCACTTGGTATCAGGTGAGGGTTTGGAAAATAACATAAACCTAATGTCCTGCAATAGTCAGGTCAGGTCAGTCAGGTAGTGGATATTGACATCTCAATAAGAAGAATCCTATCAAACTTCACTTAAAGCTCAATACCAAGAGAGCTTGGTTCCGTACAGTGTATTTTTTGACGAGTGGAATTGTATAAAGTTAGAACATAATAACCATTGACAAAAGTTTCATTGATGGGAATCCGGCTTCTGAGTCCAATCGTTTTCGCGTGCTTCAAGGGGTTGTCAGTAAACCTTTGGGACCCTGCAGAAGGGTCGAAACCAAGGGTTTGCGTCTGAAAGGAAGGCTCTAGCCCTGGTATAAAGGCCTCGTAGGAACAGGGTGGGTTGTTTAGTCAGTAAAATTCTGACACAATTTCCCACTCCGCCCAAGGGCAGGATTTGACATTGGATAATTTTTACCCACCATAAAAAATCCGGCTTCTGATACGAAATAGAACTGAAACAAATAGAATCAAATAATGAAGTATCCAGAAAGCAGAACTCTAATCTCTCCAAAACCATTAAAAGGTAATATATCAAACAAGATTTCCAATCGTCCCCATGTGGTGGTCGGGTACGGATGACTACGCCGCGCTCCCGTGGGTGTCATAAGAGGCGACTAAGGGATAAGCCACGGGGAATAGAGTAGTGCCCCCGCTACACCTGTGCTACATTATATTGCGATTAGTTCCGTGATCATCGCAATTTGCGAGTAATTAGCGGATTGGGTTTAGAGTCTGAAGTAGGAATTGTGAATTGATTAGTGGAATTATAGAAATTGATGTAATTTATCTGTAATATGTACGTATTTAGAAATACTTAGGTATATATATTATTTGTATAGTGCTTATTCCACAAGTTCTGCTTAGTTTGGAACTAGATGGCGTTGTGTGAAAGTTTTGGAATAACTATTGTTATTATAATTTATGATTATTTATTTATTTATTTTACTATTTATGTAGACACATATAATTCAAAGAAACAACAATTACAATACAAAACAATGTACAAAGGTACTGCTTATTTAAAAAAAAGTAATTTCTTCCAGCAGACCTGCGAAAGGAAAATTAAAGGAATATGTTTTTTTAAAATTCGAGTCACAATAAACAAAAAACTAATGTCAAAACAATTTATAAGAAAAGTAAGTAGATAGTGCTTGGACTATTTTGACAAAGATGAGAATGTGAAAGTTCTAAATATGGAAATGACTTCTCTGGTGACAAATAATCTGATTATCCCTATGTCATCATTAGATTACCGTCATTGGTCTTTTCATTCACTCCCGGACTCGGAGTTTCGGCTTACAGTTTTATATCGAATGCAGCTGAATAACAATATTCTACATTAACATCAGCCAGCGCGCAGTGGCTTAGCTCTTGTGAAAATAGAAAATTTATAACCTACGAGTATGTCACTCAGTGATAAAGTACCGTTCTACTGGTGGTGATTTCTTTTAAAATCGATACAGTAGTTTTGTGTTTATTCATTACAAACAAAAATATAAATCTTTGTCTTTATAATATTGGTATACTGTGTACTGGTGGCTAAAACTAACGCTTGACTGCGATCCCACCTGATGGTAAGCAGTGATGCAATCGTTGATGGCGAGGCGCACTAGTTTATTAAGAGCCTATTGACTCTAGCCTTGAAGACACATAAATTATAATCGGACGGGAAGACAACAGCTGGCAAACTGTTTCAGTGTCCCGATGTACGCGGTATAAACGACGAGGCTAAACACTTAGTCCGGACCGTAGATGTCTCAACAACGTAAGGGAGTTTTTTCATTGAAACACAAAGCACATGTCCAGTATTTGTATGCAAAAAATCTGTGTAAAAACATTACTATATCATGAAGAATCATAAAGTTATAAGCTTGTGATGTTACCTAATTGACCGCACATATACATGGCCACCGGGTCATCCGGGCGACTGAGGAGTTGTTTTGCACCTGCGCTTAGCTGTAATTTAGCACATAAAGCCCGCTAATTTATAGGTCATAAATATATTTGTGAGGTTTGTAAAATATGTTAGAAAAATAAACATAACTAGCGATCCGCCCCAGCTTCGCACGGGTGCAATACTTATATATTACGCATGTATTATACTTATAAACTTTACTCGTGAATCACTCTATCTATTAAAAAAAAACCGCATCAAAGTCCGTTGTTTCGTGCGGAAGAGACGCCCGGGTGTCGCCACTGTGTGGACCGCCCGGAGGACACGGTGGAGCACACGGTCGAGGTGTGCCCCGCTTGGGCAGAGCATCGCCGTGTCCTCGTGGGGGCGATCGGCGGCGGCGATCTCTCGCGCCGGGCCTTGGTCGAGGCCATGGTCCGGAGCGAGGAGGAGTGGCAGGCGGTCGCCTCCTTTTGCGAAGCAGTAATGCTAGCAAAGGAGGAAGCCGACCGCTTAAGGCAACGCGCTCACGCCCGAGACGACGCCGAGATTCCGATCCCGATTTCCGGCAACCGTAGGCGCGGGCTTGTGGATGGCGAGCAATGGGTAGCTCGCCATCCAATCGTCTGGTAACCGTCCGGACCAAACCAAGTCGTCAACGGCGCGCACTGTTCCCGCGCGCCTCAAGGAGTTGTCAGCAAACCGTAGGGACCCTGCAGAAGGGTCGAAGCCAACTGGGGCCATGGGTTCGCGTCTGAAAGGAAGGCTCTGGCCCTGGTGTATATGGCAACGTTGGAATGGGGTAGGTTGTTTAGTCAGTAAGAGTCTGACACTTGTTTCCCGCTCCGCCCAAGGGCGGGACTCGTCATTGGATGATTTTTACCTACCTAAAAAAAAAAAGTCCGTTGTGTAGTTTTAAAAATCTAAGCATAGGTACATTGGGACGCAGCGACTTTATTTTATACTATGTAATGATGATATGGTGGAAAACTATAGAAATTAATTCAGTTACTGATTCTGAACAAATGGGGTTGGTATCACATATAAAAGTAATGTTGTATAGATGGAATACTGCCTATATGACCCATATCTAAAAGAAAACCTCTAAATTGCTGGAGAGATGAGTAAAATAGAACAAGAAAGAACACCAATTAACAAATCGCAGTCCCATTTGATTCGTTCAACTTCCAACTGTTCCTCTATTTCCGAACTAAAAAGTGGATCGAAAGTGAACCAACACTTTTTGATTAAAGCTCTGGATCGTACAACACGGAGTTTCGTCAGACAAACATTTCTACTCAAACATTCAGTAGTTATTGAATCGATATTTTTGACTGCATTCAAGTTAGACCGATTGTAATTGTGTTTCATTTATACAGGGTCCCATTAAAATAGATGGACAAAATTTTACAAATCGTTCAGACCACCAAAATAAAGACAATGGTAAAATATAAATATAAAACAAGCGCTTTATATATTTACAAAATTTCTTGGGTGCCCCATTCCCATGCACTGATGTATGGGAATGGGGCTCCTTAGAATTCCAGAGCTAAGTCCTTGCTTTCGATAAAATAATTGTTATTTGACCAGTGATTAAGGAAAAATATATTGAATTTTTGATTGATATATCCAGCGCCTTTAGCCACGGCCTCAATTCCTTTGTTGAGATGACGTCCGAACAAGGGAATTGGGGGATGACCTGTCTGGATGATACTATGTTATTTTGACTTGTTCCAGTGCGTGGTATGGTACGGTGCCATCAGCCTGACGTCAGTCCCTGCTCGATTGACGGTGGCCAGGCTGATCAGCTCGCCAAGTCATCAGGCAGAAGAACGCGTCATCATCGCTCCGCTGCAGAACACTGTCATCCTTCATTGTAAGGAGCCCTCTTCGGAACCGCCTGCTGTGCTGACGTGGTGGAAAGAGGGGTCTAAGGTGAGGCTTGTTGATGTATGTTTTAATTTAGACTTTAACTACTCCTGGGGCCTAAGTCTGCTATTTTCAAAATATTGTCATTTGAAAACGATTCCATTGTCATTCTGCTAAAAGTTCGTAATTTGTTAATTTATAATGGCTGATCATTGAGCAGTCAGTGGTGTCGTAATAGAATTGTGCATAACATAATTCTATTGTGAAGCTGTTGTGACAACGAATTAAAAATATAACTGCAAAATAACGTTCTAATCGTAAGTCACTGATTAAAGGAACTGTCAAAATTTTATTAATTTGCCTCGACGGTAACCACATTACACATTTGTATCATAATGTACTATTATTTATCTATTTATTAACTGAAATGTCTTAATGTAATTACGTGACATTTATTTCCTCTTTCACAAAAGTGCCTTACAAACTAATATTACATAAGTAAGTAAATACAAGTATTCCTTTGTCGGAGACTGGAATCTGGACAAGGAAATTCTGTCACACAGATTACCAGGTTCCCCCAAAGCTATTATTTAAAAATAGGTTCGTTTGGACAACAATAAAAATACAAAATAAAACAAAGAAAAAGAGGAGCAGCAAACGAAAAGAAAATAATAACAAAAAAAATAAATAAACTAAAAATCGATTGTAGTGTAACGTGAATATTATGGATTAAAATCTTTGGGGATTGCTCATCATCATCATCAATTCAGCTGAAAGACGTCCACTGTTGGACATAGGCCTCCCCCAAACGTCGCCACAACGACCGGTCCCGTGCGTCTTGCATCCATCAAATTCCAGCAACCTTGACCAGGTCGTCGGTCCACCTTGTGGGAGGCCTACCAACACTACGTCTTCCGGTACGCGGTCGCCACTCCAGAACCTTTCGGCCCCAGCGGGGATTGCTATCTCCAAAGATTTTATATTTGTCCGTGGGATATATAAGATCCTTGGCTATCCCTTAAAATTTTGGTTTGTGACAATCGGTATGGTAATTGAAAGCTATGCATGAGCATTTTACCGTCTACATATATTTTGTGACCACTGAATACGTAAACTTTACTATAGCCGATATTATTCATGCATTAAATTATTATAATAATATATTTGCTATGCAAACTAGTGTTTGAAGATTAAATCGTGTGATTACTGTATTCGGCATGTGAATTCGTAATTATTTTGTTGTGTGAGATCATCTATGTATCTGTCTATGCTTATTTTAAATCTACGTGATTTAAATTTTAGATGATCTTGAATCTAGAAAACACTGAAATATTTACTAATAGCTTTGAAACTTAGGTTCGATTCCTGAACATTAATCTTCTGTATTTGAACTCGCCCACGGCGATTTTTTGCAGCGATGTTGTAGCGCGTTTGCATCGGCACAGTTTAGATGCTGTAGCGCATTATAGGCATCTTCTCCACAACGCGTTGCAAATGCGAAAAACGCACGTTTACGAAAAACGTGGCCGAGGGCGAGGGGCCTAAATGTTGACTAATTTTAAGATAAATAAATCTTAATTCGAAAAACTTTAGGTTAGATTGACATCAAACATTTCACTGAACTTGATGCTTACTAATCAAACATAATATAAGGAAACAAAAGCTAACATTTCAAAAGAAACCCGATACCCCAGAAGACTCTTATGCTGGTTTGTGAACAGTTAGCAAACAAAGTTTCAGCTTAGCCTCTATCTCACAGAATCAAAGCATATTTCAGTATACTTGTGGTCGCTTTGAACGGTGAACCGATATGCGAATATTTTTAACGAAGTTAGTTTCGTATCCACTTTTAGAGGGTTTGTTGTAAGGGAAAATAGTCAATGCTTGGGACACAGAATACACTATTTTTACTGTTGAAACCCTATCAATTGTTAACTTCTAAATAGTTTTTTTTATTGGATCTAACTAGCATAATTAGCTTCATAGTGTTCCCACTGCTGAAACTCAGGCCGCCTCTCTAGGAGAAGGAATGGGCTGTAATCCACCAACGTGCTCAGTACAGGTTGGTGAATGTCACATGGACAAGTTCAAGGACATGCCGGGTTTTATCTGATGTTTTCAGATGTTTTCCATCGCTATTTCTGGAGCATGGTCTTAAAGACACACCAAATTAATAGAATCGATTTTATCTTCTTGTTAAACATCGACGCCAGATACAATCATGCGTTGTTGGAAAACACTTCGACGTACACAAACATGTACACATTGAACGCGGCAAATATTATCTTTTGATTATTTTATAGGAACTTTGTTATTTCCCAGTTGAGGGAACTTGCGTGCTTATAGGTCTCTTTACATAACAATACGGTAGGCTGACATAACGTTATTTAATAAGCTTATTATGTTCCTACATCTGAGTCTGGTCCGTCTCTTTGTGATGGGAATATGCAGTGATCCAGTGTCATGAGCTTGACAACAGAAGGTTCGAGATGATATAGACAATTAAGCAATATCCAATGATTACCAGTCATCTTAGTGGTAAGGTAAACTCGACAAGTCTGTGATAAGGCCTGTCATACTGTATCTTTAGAATATTGGGCTGTGAAAAAACAGATGAAAAAAGATTGCATGTAGCAGAAAAGAAAATGTTGAGATGAATGTGTGGCGTGACGAGAATGGATAAAGTGACAAATTGGTATATTAGACGTAGTTTGAAAGTGGTACCAGTAACTGAAAAGTTATAAGTGAATCGTTAATCTTGGTATGGTTATATAAAGACGAGGATAAAACGCATGTTGCTAAAAGAGTTATGCATGTGGATGGATGGTGAAGGAGGCTAAAGAAGAGATGGTTGGATTTTGTGAGAAGAAATGTAAAAAAAGGGAGTTAGAGATAGTGTGACAGGCGAAAGGACAGAATGGAAGAAAAAAACGTGCCCCGACCTCAAATAACACGGAATGAGGGCAGAAAGGAAGACGATGATGACCAGTCACCTTAGTTTCTACTTTACTCCTTGTATTCTATTATGGTATGGTTTTATATTAATTATATAATCAAAGATTATAACATAGGTTTGAGGCATTAAGATCCCATTCCTAACAAGATTCTCCTTCTTTCAGGGTAAGAGAAAGCAGCTGGAAACTCCACATGGTGTACTGGTGATACACAACGCGACGGCAGACGATAGCGGCACATATAGCTGCAGGGCTACCAATGAGCTCAGCGGAGACGCTCTGGAGGTAGCTCAGAAGACGCACTTGAAGGTCCAGCGAGAAGCGAGTCGAGAAGTCAGGTTAGCAATCTTCATCATCATCATTTTAGTTCTTACGATCCATCCTAAGGTTGTCTGGTAGATATCGCTGTCAGCGATAAGACCGCCATTGTACCCATAGTTTTAAGTTTTGGATAAGTTATGTTACTTTTTGGTGTACAATAAAGTTTTAATCTATCTATATATCTACAGCCGAAAGACTTCCACTGTTGGACATAGACCTACCTGAACAGTTGCCACAATGAACGGTCCTGTGCGTCAAAGAAAGACACACAATAGCATATTAAGCGATCTTACGGAAAAGTTTATTTTGAAGTGGGAAATCATCAAACGAGTCTGCCTGGCAGGAAACCTTGGACAAAAACGCAAAGGGCAACAAAAAGACACAGACTTTCACCGAGTAAAACCTTACTCGGTAAAAGATATGCCCTCTTTCTTCACCCTGGAGTGGAAGAAATCACAGAACAAAAAAAAAAGAATTTCCTTTTTCACCCCAAAAAAGATTCTTTCTTAATTTCGATGTTCCGTATAAACTGAAGTGTACTGTGTTCCATGTGGTGGCGACCACAAGTTCTTCAGTAGGGTTCAAATGGTACTGAAAACCAAGCAAACCACGAAATGTCGAGGCTAGATCGCATGTACAGATAGTTGGGCCCCGAACTTTGTCTTCCGCAAAGTGTGAACTTGGGTTTAGGATGTTCGTAAAATATACGAGTGTATGTGTTTTGTAATAAGTATTATAAGATGTATATTTCGTGTGTCTAACGTAACATTTTTATCAAATTCTTGCCAAAAATTTCACATTTAACGTACAATTATTCTTAAAAGTAGCAGTAAATAGTAATTAAATATGTTTTTAGCAGTAAATAGGCTTGTCCTGATTTTGTCTTAAATGTACACGGCAAATAAGTTGAACCACTTACTATAATTACGCGCAATCCACAATTCGATTGAGACGAAAAAAAAAAAATTGAAAAATAATGACATCCAAAAAATAATTAATACCTACGTACAAGCCTAACTTTAAACGCTTTATAAATAAAGAACTTACATTTTTAAGGCCTAGGTATGATAATGGCCAGTTTAATTTCTAAGGAAATGGTTTCCAAAACTTGTTACCTATCTTCGTTTTATTGTCAACAATACTAATTCCTTTGTCTTTTCCAGGTTCCTCGAATCGGACGACTACGTAGGAGTGATAGACGAGGAAGGTGTGCTAACAATGCCCGTCAAACCCAACGGGGTCCTCCGTCTGTGGTGTGGAGCCGTCAGCACTCCTCCTCCCAAGATATCCTGGAGTCTAGAGGGAGAGGGAGAGCTGAAGGCGTATGCCAACGAGCATATGCTGATGGTATCGCCCTTTACTCCTGATGATGAGGTTAGTTTTCAGTTTATGTTAATTCTTTTTGTTCATAGCTTATTGCCGAGGGTATGGATTTGGAGTCGTAGCTTTCCATCAGGTGAGATAGCGGTCAAGTGCGAACCTATCAACAATAAAAAAAAATATACAATGTTTTTAGATGAAAGGTTGATATACTTATATTTTTTTCACAACTGTCAAACAACGTCGTCTAGCCCCAAGCTAAGCAGAGCTTGTGTTATAAGTACTAGACAACTGATAAACCTACTTATATATTTCTAAATACATATTATAAATAAATTACACCCAGACATAAAACAAATGAGCTCATCACACAAACATTTGTTCTAGGTAGGAATCGAACCCACGACCTCTGGCATAGCAGTCAGGGCCACTAACCACTAGACCAACAAGCCACACACACAGACATATTCGTATGTAATGTGAGGATGAAGAAGGATGTACTTATTACTAATTATACAGGGTAACACGTACCTAATTAGTGACCGATACTTAAACACGTGGTTGTAATCATGATAAACGATAAGAAACCACCTTTCGTATGGGACCAAACTCCAAATTTTCGCCTAACTGGTCAAAATATACTGAACTAAAGTCACCCCCCCCTATATACACCGGGGCGCCCTGCGGACTCTCCGTCCGCGTATCGGCCCATTGTGCTGCTTGACGAGGTGGGCAAGCTCTTTGAAAGAGTAATTGCAGACCGCCTCGTCAAGCACCTAACACTGAAGGGGCCCGATCTCGCGGACGACCAGTTCGGGTTTCGCAGGAGGCGCTCCACGGTGGACGCCATCATGCGCGTGCGAGCCCTCACGACGGGGGATGCGGTGTCCCGGGGCAGGTGTGTCTTGGCGGTGTCATTGGACATCGCCAACGCCTTTAATTCCCTGCCCTGGAGTTGCATTAGGACGGCACTCCGGTATCACCGGGTGCCCGACTACCTCTGTCGTACAATCGAGGCCTACCTGTCCGACAGGTACATAGTCTACCCCGGTCACCAAGGAGATTGGAAACGGCGAGAGATGTCGTGCGGTGTCCCACAGGGATCGGTACTAGGACCGCCCTTGTGGAACATCGGGTACGACTACGTGCTGCGCGCCGACCTCCCCGTAGGGGTCAGCGTGGTCTGCTACGCAGACGACACGCTGGTCCTAGCGCAGGGAAGGTCGTACCAGGCGGCGGTCGAACTAGCGACACGTGGGGTTGCGACAGTCGTTGAGAGGATCCAGCAGTTGGGACTCAAGGTGGCACTGCACAAGTCCGAGGCCATGTGCTTCCACGGCCCTCGGAACGCGCCACCAACGGGTTCCCAACTAACGGTAGAAGGAGTTCACATCGGCGTCGGGTCGACGATGAAGTACCTAGGACTTGTCCTCGACAGCCGATGGAATTTCGAGGAGCACTTCCGACGTCTGGCCCCCAAACTCAATCGGACGGGGGCTGCTCTCAAGCGGCTCCTGCCGAACCTTGGGGGTCCAGACGCCTTCTGCCGGAGGCTCTACGCCGGCATCGTCCGGTCCATGGCCCTTTATGGGGCACCAGTGTGGGCGCCGACGCTACGTAAACGCCCGGCGGCCCAGCTGAACGCCTGCCAGAGGGTCATGGCCATCCGGATGGTGCGGGGATACCGCACGGTGTCCCGAGAGGCGGCGAGCCTCCTTGCTGGCCTACCACCATGGGATCTGGAGGCAACAGTCCTTGCACACATGCACGACCAGCGCGTGGAGGTGCAACGCCGGGGCGAAGATCCGCTGCCCGAACATGTCGAGGCGTGGCGGAAGGAGCTCCGGCGAGATCTCATGGTGAAGTGGAAACAGCGACTGTCGCAACCCAGCGCTGGGCACACCGTAATCTCAGCGGTAGTGCCCCTCTTTGAGGCGTGGCTGGATAGACCTCACGGCGTCCTCACCTTCCGCATGACGCAGGTTCTCACCGGACATGGGAAGTTCGGGAGATTCCTGCACCGGATTCGTGCGGAGGAGACGTCCGGGTGTCGCCACTGTGAGGCGAGCCCGGAGGACACGGTGGAGCACACGGTGGAGGTGTGCCCTGCTTGGGAAGAGCATCGCCGTGTCCTCGTGGGGGTGATCGGCGGCGGCGACCTCTCGCGCCGGGCCCTGGTTCAGGCCATGGTCCGCAGCGAAGAGGAATGGCGGGCGGTCGCCTCCTTCTGCGAAGCAGTAATGCTCGTAAAGGAGGAGGCCGACCGCATAAGGCAAAGGCAACGGCGTACTCGCCGTAGCCGTCGCCGCCGCGATCCTGCCGATATCCGGCCACCGTAGACACTGGCTCGCGGACGGTGAGCAATGGGTAGCTCGCCGTCCGGTCGTCTGTAAGACCGAGTCCTAGTCGTCAACGGCGCGCACCGTTCCCGCGCGCCTCAAGGAGTTGTCAGCAAACTGCAGGGGCCCTTCAGGGTCGAAGCCTCCCGGAGTCTAGAGGGAAGTGGGAAACTGTTACCTCGACTCCAGGAATAGGGCAAGGAAGGTACGGGGTAGGTTTTTTAGTCAGTAAGAGTCTGACACTAGTCTCCCGCTCCACCCAAGAGCGGGTTTCGTCATTGGATGATTTTCACCTACCATAAAAAAAAAAAAAAAAAAAAAAAACCCTATATACACAAGCCTTCTTTCAGTCATATGATTTTATCGTAAACTAGACTACAGCTCGTAAAGACACTCATTTTTATAATAATACTTAGCTTCCCAGATGGCTTTTTCAATGTTTTGTGAAAAAGATTTCCCATCTCAAAGATTATAAAACGTGAAAGCGTTTTATTTATATTGTGTTTAATATTTTTTGTTGAGTTCATATTGTGTTTTGAGTCTTTGAAAGAACTGAAAAGAGCTTTGATGTGATTTTCAGTAGTGCCGTCTTGTTGTAAAATAAATAAAATTCGTTTGTGTCTTTGCGTTTTTATTTGGTGTTGTTAAAAGATGATCTGAGGTCCTTACTGAGGATTTTTCATCCAAAAGGATTTAAATAATCTAGGGATCATGTCAAATCAAAATCAAATCAAATCAAAAAGGTTTTTATTTCATATAGGCCTACAAGGGCACTTATAAAACGTCAGAAGCTAGTGCACGGTTCCAAATTGGTCGTTTCCTATGGAGAAGAACCGGCAAGAAACTCCATGGTTACTCTTTTAAAATGTGGATCAGAACCTCTTTCATTAGTGTACAAACACATTGTAAGCATTTTCTTTTTATGTACACACACATGGAAACAGTAATAGATTCTCCGAAACGTAATAGATCTCTAAATATGAGTACAAAGGAACTGCTTATTTCTATAGACATTTTTTTTCAACGTCTTTCTTTGTAATCAGGTTCAATAATATTTTGAGCATTGTTGCTTACGATTTTTTTACTTATTTTTGTTGATAGGCGTTTGACCACTATCTTACTTGATGGTAAGCGATGGTGTGACATGATGAAGCATGCTTACCTAGGAGTAACCTATTCACTCTTCTGCGCGCCTCAAGTCAGCAAATGTAGAGGCCCAACTGCAGAGCCGAAGCCTACAGAGGCCTCAGTCCGGTGTCTGAAAGGAAGGTCCGACCCCGGTATGAAAGCTAAGAAGGAACGGGATGGGATGTTTAGTCAGTAAGAGTCTAACACTGTTTCCCGCTTCGCCCAAGGGCGGGATTCATTATTATATGATTTTTCCCACCATATAAAAAACTGTGTGTGTTGTTGTGTGCTCAAAGATTGAGATTGAGTCAAGAGTAAACAGTTTTTTTCTAATCCAGTTGGATTGTTGTTATTTGATAGACCCGCTGCTAAAAAGTCATGGCTCTGAAAGCTCGTTTGCGTTATTGAATGAACAACAAAAACATTATCTCACTTGGTTTGCAAACAATAACACTAGGAACACACTGTAAGGGTGAGTTTCCACTGAAGCGAAGAGAAGTGAAAAGTTACAAGTGTTTAAATTGAAGCGGAGCGGAGGAGAGTTGGGCTACTCTCAGTCTCGTGCCATGCTTTTCGATTCCGTATTATTGAGCCTGCGGTTGCACGCTCATATTGTTTTATTTAAAAGTCCGTTCTGTACATTGATGGTCTGGGAATAAGGCAAGGAAGGAATGGGATAGGTTTGTCGTCAGTAAGAGTCTGCCATTGTTTCCCGCTCCATCCAAGGGTGGGATTCGTCATTCGATGATGTTTACCTAACCTTAAAAAAAAACACTGTTTGCAATGATGTGAAGTGAAGATTTCGAGTGCTGTAATTGAACAACTATTCACCCCTCTTCACTTCGTTTAGCTCCGCATCCTCGGAAACGCACCCTAAGGTTGAAGGTCGAGGTCAGCCCGCAAAATTCAAATTACCTTCAGTTTTTAGCATTTTACTAGTTTTAATTTCATTTGTGAAGTTGTATTTTGATTAAATTATGATTTGCGGCCGTAACACTTATTTTTTTAATACAACCATTTAAGTGTAGCTAACCCGATTTTTTTTTATGTACTTAATGTTTTTTTTTACGAATTTAAAATAGTTCTACAATTTGTTCTAAACTCTTGAAGTTGGAGTTTTGGAATTAAAAACGTTTTATTTAATACTGCAATAATAAGGAAAAATGTTATTAAATTCAGTATAAATAGGTATGAGTGTATATTTATCTAATCGTACTTTCCTCATTCTTCATGTATAGACAGTCAAAATCGGGCCATGATCACATTTACCGAATAAAAGGGCGAGACATCTAAACAAGTTGTAGAGATGAGCACTCGGCGATATGTTTTTACATATCGAGTATTCGACCGAGAGCACTATCTCGCCCGTTTGCTCGGTACGTGTGGTCACGATCAAGGCAAGGTTAGATACAAGTGGTTAGCCGAAGGCTTATTTTTGGGTTAGTTTTAGGAACACAATCATAGTTCGTAGAGCCAAGGAGTGAAACTTCTCCTCAAGAGTAATAGATTACTTCTAGGTAAGCGTGCTCCATCGTCGACCGCATCGTCGCTGTCTGCATCAGATGAGATAGCAGTCAAGCGCAAACCTATTACCAATAAAAAAAATATACGGCCTGGATCTCATTTTCAAGCATCATAGTTTTATTAGCCAATATCAGCGTTCCTTTTCATTGTTGTAGGGCATCTACTCATGCACAGCCAACGGCATGCGTCGCTCGTGGAAGGTCATAGCACTCCAGCCTCCTCACTGGGACGGCAACGTGACCGTATCCACTCCCAAAGAAGGAGGCAAGGCGCATGTCACCTGCGGGAACTCCTTCGGGGAACCACCTCCGCGTGTGTACTGGGTGCTCAATGCTGAGACGCTGAAGAATGAGAAAGGAATCAAGGCTAACAGTAAGTATTGATTCACTCATATTTCTGTACATTATCAATGCTATATCATTACTCTCAACTAAGTTGTGGCACGCCGAGACACGCGTCACTTGTGGCAATTCTTTTTATTTCAACAGCTAGACTCATGGATTTTTCTTATGTGGTATAATCTGGTGCTTGACTGCAATTCCACCTGATGGTAAGTACTGATGCAATCGTTGATTTTTAGGTGCACTGTTTAATTAAGAAAGAAAGAAAAGAAAGAAATAAAAATTGTTTATTTGCGCAAGAGTATGACGCATACAAAAAAAAAATATGCGACACACCCGCACAAAACGGCCGGTGCCTATTAAGAGCCTATTCAGTCTAGCATTGAAGACACCTAAATTAAAATCAATAAAATCAATCACCTAAAATATATCCATCTACTTACCAAATTTCAACAGTGTAGTTCTTATAGGTTCGGATTAAAGTGGCTGTGACATACGTAAGGACAGACAAACAGACATGACGAATCTATAAGGGTCCCGTTTTTTGCCATTTGTCACCGGAACCCTAAAAAAGGTTCTAAAACTTTAAGCTCAAATTTGATGGATTGTTACTCTTTGATACTTAGCTCTGCTCTTATTGAGGGTTATTAAAAGTAAATTACAAGGAGAGGAGAGGAAAATCCTTCTATTTTATCCAGTGGTGGGACAGATCAAAAGACTAGCAATAAGGAAAATCATTTGTCAAATATATTTCGTGTGCATAAATTAGCATTCGCTTTAGTCTTATGTACCTTCTGTCTGAAATATTATTTCAGCTTTATTCAGTGTAAAATAAAATGTTCGTACAAACATTTCAGTTAACCTTTGCATGAAACCTCATGAATCAATTACTTTTTGTCGCCTCTGTCGGCCAGTTTGTTCATCCGTGACGGACATAAATATTGGGACCTGTTGCATTTCTCTTATAAATAATGTTCGAATGTAAACCATTTTTGTGTCTGTATGAGATTGATCTTGTACTGTGATGTTTTTATTTCGATTTTGTCCTAATATGTTCCAGCAGACGGTTGATTACAAAGACCAATACCAAATGCTAAAAAAATAAAATACTTAATAAAAAATAAAAAGATAAAATACTTCATCATCATCAGCCTTTTTAATGTTTCTACTGCTGGGACACAGGCCTCCTCTCTAGGAGAGGGCATGAGCCGTAATCTATCACGCAGGCCCAATGCGGGTTGGCCATTTTCACCATAAAAAATAAATAAATACTTAAACAGCCTAAATTATTATAACTAATATTTTTCTTTATATCTGACACCAAATATTTTAAAAATCAGTTCGACTAAGGGCACAGAACATTATGGTTGCCATTTCGAACAATTTGCTCTTTCCTGGTAAGGACCCACACAAATCACAATTTCAATCTGCATAGGATTATTATAATCTAAGTTGTAAATGAGGAACTCGGTCATAAGATAACCTCCTGTACAATTCTGGGTCAAGATCTTTCAGTCTCTAAACTCAACTATAGAGCTTTCTCTGTAACACGAAGGGCCTGGTAGCGATCTGCTCATGACAGCGAGTAACTTCGTACAAAATGTATATCTGGGTACAAGCAGTTGCAGGATTGTTTAAACGAGTAACCGTAGTTCTGGAACGCATCTGAAGTAACACGGGTGGGTTTTAGTCGATAACAGTTTGACAATTCTTCTCACTCCGTTCAGAGCTGGAAGTTTATAATTTTTCACCACAAAAAAAGAAATCAAAGAAAAAATCTTAGCCCCTGATGACACCAGAAGCTTCAAATTGTTCTTACCCTCCCACCAACTGAATTGACTTCAAGAAATCACTGTCAAGACAAGCTTAGAGTCCTGAACTCTATAAACCTGACATTTTATTAGGATTGCAATACTCATAATTAAATTCTTCATTAATTAAATTCTTCCTTAATCAAATTTTTCATTAATTAAATTCTTCCTTAATTAAATTCTTCTTTGCCAGACACGGACCTATACATCGAGCACGTGGAGAAGCGACACGCAGGCATCGTGCAGTGCTTCGCTTGCAACTCGCTCGGCTGCGCGTACGGTGCTGGCATGCTGACTGTCGTGCCTTTGCAGATACCTGATCAGGTAAGGGTTACGTATGAGCATCTATGTTTCCGTGAAAGAACTTTGTCGATAAAATGAAAAGTCCAACTTAGAATGAATGAGTTTGTGCCCCGTGGCGTAGCTACTTTGGGTGGCACCCGGTGCGGAAATTGGTGGTGTCACCCTCATCATCATCCTACCCTTATCCCATTTTATTTGGGGTCGGTGCAACATGTTTTTTTCTTCTACTCTGTCCTGTCACCCGTCACACTATCAGTAACTCCCTTTTCTTTCATATCACTCCTCACACAATCCATCCATCTCTTCTTTGGTCTCCCCCTTCCTCTCCATCCATCTACGTGTAAACTCAAAACTCGTCACCCTATCGTAAGTAAAAGCAATAAATTTTATATGATAAAGGACAAGAATCAGGAGGAGAAAGACAAGAATATAGTCAGGCTCTTTTGCGGGCATCCCCGAATTATACATAGAGCTGAGCTAATGCTAGTGGAGAAATCCCTGAAAAAGAAAGTTTTGTGCTAGTGATTTTTTTTTGTTTATACATTGTTCTTAAAATTGAGAGTCCGGGTGTCACCCCATAAAAGGTGACACCCGGTGCGCCCCCGCGCCCCTTGCTGTTTCTTAATAGCCTTACCAATCAGACATAACTCATAATCCCATTGGTCGAAGTGGAAGTTTGGTATCCATTCCTAATTGCATCCGTGAAAATCTTCCTTTTTTCCGTTTGTTTATTAATTGATTTCTTCACACAGGATTACCCAGCAGAAATTCCGAAGACAAGGTACTCCATCCAACCTCCGAAAAGGCATAGCAGGAAGAACCCTAGAAAACATAAAGGTATGATTAGAAATCAGTTAATTAGCGTTTATAAGTACTATCGAACTTCCGCCTGACCACCGCTAAGTTCATTTTTGCTTGCATTCGAAACGAAAACTTCAAAGGATTTAAGCAAGTTTTTTTTTAAGTGAGCAGGCAGATGTGACCGTGATAGTACCTACTCCAAATGGATTCGGTTTTAATGAGTCTGTTCTTGTTCCAGCTGTAATGATTCCTCCGTCCAGACCTAACGTCACCCGGCTGAGCGATGAAAGTGTTATGGTGTCTTGGTCGCATGACAATCAAGGGCTAACCATTAGATTCTTCAAGGTAAGCAAAGACATTTAAGTAACTTAAAAAACTATCATAACGTGTTTTTCGGTACTCTTTACAAAAATAGTTACGCGTTAGGCTATGATATCATAATTCTGGTAGATTTATGTTTGTACGACACTTTTTTAGAAAAAATAAACTTATCCGTTGCGTTCTGACGAGTTTTGGCTTCACCATTACATGTGCCAGTTATTTTGCATCTCATTTTAAGTCCCCACGAGAAAAGACCAGCCTTTCAACCTAAAGAGCACACTGCATAAACAAGATACACAGCCCGAATCATAATTATTTTCTTGAAAACTCGTATTCTCGTATTATTCTTCTTGTATAAAATGCTCAAAGGGGACTAGAGTAATGGTTTAAGTCGTTGCTTTGGGTCCGTCGCCCGTGCTTTGCAGGAAATGCGGACAAAAGTTAGCATTTTATACGAGCTGCAAGTTTTTGTGGTCTGCGCGTAGCCCGAGAGTACTCATTGGAATTAACGATGGCAAATTGGCATTCGTTTTAATTTTGTTCTTCGAGAAACTAAGATTTAATAAAAGCACTTTGTGAGGATAGCCGAGCTTCATTTCAATCTGTGTTATTTTTTTACGAGTATTCTTGGTAGAGGAGCTTCTTAGTGCTTCTTGAGGTTTATAACATTACCAATTTGCTGGTAGCTGAAATACTTAAACTTAGTTATGTCTGTTCTTTAAGGACGGTGCATGTTGTAAACTTGAAATGAAGGAATTAATTTATTTTTTAAAGAGAAGTGAGGATATTAATGTGAAGTTGCGGGTCTGAGCGTGGTTATGTTCTCGCTATAATTATGCTTATGCAGTATAGTTATAGTGTTTAAGTATAGTGCTATATTACGGCACTATAAGATCCAAGATATTCTGCTAAAATATTTTAGAGAAAGTTTAGTTTATTTAGTGATGAAATATTTGGAATAATCCTAATCCTAAATACAAAATAAATATCCTAAATTTCCTAAAACTATATTTATTCCTAATTTTTAAAAATAATAACACGATTTTTTTTTTTCGTCATAAACGTGAACACTCAGGATTAGGTAATCTACCACAACGTAAAGTTTAGCAATAATGTGACTAAGTTAAATAAAATGCATTTCATAATCCTCGACACACTAGTTGAACTATAATGGCGGTCAAACCCGAATGCGCGCTAACTGATTTTCGGGTCTCAATCGAAATGGAGGGGGGGGGGGCAAAAACAGCAACGAGTGAAACTTATTTATTGACGCGTACTTACTCGGGTTAAAAATATATAGCCAGACTCTAAAATACATAAAAATGTTTAGCGCCATCTAGCGAGAACTTATCTACATTCGAACCTGTAGCTTCTTATTTTCTCGATCTGGTTTCCGCACTCAGTCCTCGGTGAACAATGGTGCGTGGATCTTGGACATCTTCGTTCCAACCAGCCATTTCTGAAACAGATGAGTCCTTTTAGTTTGCTCAGGGTGTCTATGAGTAAATTCGGTGCTATCAATATTCGTGTTCTTATTTCACTGACGGCTGTGCACTCGGGGAGATATGCGTGATATTTCCCTCTGACTCCATACAAACTCTACACAGAGGACAATCCGTGATACTCGTGAAGAAGTGTGTCCGTTTTGCGCGGACGTGCGCACTAGAGTTCTAATTTTTAAGATATTGTTTGTGATTTTTTACTTTCTTTTCCTTATTGTCCATTTTAAATCGTTCTAAATTATTGTTAAGAGTGCGTCGCGCAAATAAAAAGTTTATCTTTCTTTCATTCTTTCTTTCTAAGTGTTTACTCAGTGAGCAGTGTCCGGCGATGGCACCCATCGTCAGGCGCAGGCTGCTTCTGCTGCTTTACCTTAAGCAGTCTATCTCACAGTTACAACTTAGGGTTTGAACTGATCAACTATGTCTTTGTTAAAGGTACAATACAGAGAGGTGAGCAACTCCAGCAACGTCCAATGGAACACTGCCAACCAGGATATTCCAGCTTACATACATTCCTACCAAATCGACGGACTCACTCCAGGGAAATATTACAAGTGAGTAACGTTCCGAAGAGTTCAGCTGTAGCTTCATGTTTTCGTAGAAAATACGTAAAAGCGTAGTTCAATGGTAGGTATCGAGAGTAGGGGTGCAGTAAGTTTTTATTTGGTTAATTAAGTCAATTATAGCTTTAGTGAAATTATATGAAAGACTTTATTTAATATCTTCATCAATAAACGAAGAAGTTATAAAGCTTTATAGCTGCTAATAAGAGAAATGAAGTCCAACTTGGTCTTTGACGTTAAAGCTCATCACTTCGCGTTGTATAATTTAATTTAAAACTGTCATAGTCGTATCTCGTTTGTTTTTCTGCCAATTTTTATATTGTTTTCACTGTTAATATTTAATTTTTATAAACTTTTTAGAAAAGACATATTTTTATTTGTATTCCCTGCTATCTCGTTCTTTAACCAAATATTTCTGCACACAAAAAAATTGTTCCAAATGATTCGTCTAAAATGTTGCTTTCCGATGTTTATGTTAAATATTGTACCCAGGTTCCGCATAGCAGCCGTATATTCGAACCAGGACAACAAGCAAGGCAAGAGCAGTGCTCGCTTCCACCTGCAGCGCGGCGGGTTCAAGGCGCCGCGCGCCCCCGTGCTCACCCGCGCCGTGCCCGTGTCGCCTACCACCATACAGCTGGAGTGGACTGTGAGTATTTATTGGAAAGACCTTTTAAATCAATATCACGATTCAGATTACGTCTTTGCAGCAATAGAGCTCGCTGTTCGGTCGTCCGGGTACCGTCCAAAACGAGCCCAAGTCAATGGCGCGTAGTGTTCCACGAGCCTTACATATTCGACAACCATCACACAACGCCGTCTAGTCTCAAGCTAAGCAGAGCTTGTGTTGAGTACTAGAAAAATGATAAACATACTTATATATTTCTAAATACATACATATTATAGATAAATAACACCCAGACACAGAACAAATGATTGTGCTCATCACACAAACATTTGTCCAGGTTGGGAATCGAACCCACGACCTCCGGCATAGCAGTTAGGGTCATTAATTACTAGGCTGACAGGCCAGTCAAAAGATGTCACCAAAACAGTGGGGTTCCATTAGGATCGGTGCCCGTTAGTGGCGCAAGGGGTGAAGTCTTATTTTAAGTGACAATGAAGTGGAGTGGCAACCAACAGGCCTCCAACAAGGTCAAATGATAACCTAGTGTGGGTTGATGTAGTGTGACTTGTGGCTACTTTTGGGGGCAAGATGGAGGACTTTCGGTTGAAATGGTGTTGAAAAGTCAAAATACCTAACATTCAATATTAGGACGTTTTCTTAGTACAGCTTTATTTATAAATCACCTCAACTTTTAAAAACTCTCTGTTCCGTCTTCAAAGTCAATTTTTTAAATAATTTCACATCGAACGACGTAAATAACGCGCTTCAAAAGGTAGCAAATTGGTTCACTGCTACAAACACTAATTGTATAAGAATTGCTTAATCGAAAGCTAAAAATAGTATTGGACAAAGAGAAACTAGAATCTGTCGAAAACATTTCTGTAACGGGGACCTCGTGTAACATCTTTTGAAGGGGCTAAATGAATACAGATTTACTGAGACAACAGGACTATTTTTAGTCTACAGAAAATATCTTTTAGACTATTACCAATCTCCGCCAGCCTGATTCTATCTTAGTCGCAAAATACTTCACTGAATATTATTGCACAATACACTGTTAAAATTTGGTAGTTGTAATCCCGTGAAGTTTCGATCATACATGGTACATGAAACATGGTATCGATTTGTAACAATAAAAATAAAAAATACGTTATTTTTTCTAAAATTGAAATTAATTTACGTGTATACCAAATTCGTTTCTTTAAACAGCTGAACGCGTTCTATGACCGTAGATAGTAGTAATAATGCGCAAAAAGTTAGCCTCATTCATGCCACGAATTAGGTGTAGTGTCAACAAAATCCTAAAGATGATCCCTGAAAACCCAGAGTCACCAGTGTGGGAATAGGTTTATAAATACTATACAATACTAATTCTTTGAGCGAAGATAATTCCATGGATTCACATAGTTTTAAGTTACAGTCACTAACATAATTTGAATCTAATCAGATTTTTTTATTATTGTTTCTTAAACCTGCCCTTTTTACTCAGTGGACAAGTGGCGGTGAGGTAGAAGCGGAAGGTTTCTACGTGTACTACCGCGCAGTCTCATCAGCCGGTGCCTACGAGAAGGTCACGACATCAGGCAAGCCACGAGAGCTAGTGCTGGCACACTTAGCGCCTGATACCAGCTATGATATCAAGCTGCAAGCGTATACTGCACAGGCGGCTTCAGAATTCAGCGCTATCAAGGTAAATATCTGGCTATATAATTAATGTAACAAAAACCATGTTGTTTCTTTGATTGCCTACAAATTTGATCAGATTTGCCTACAAACACAACATTAATGAAATTGTACATATTTTTTTATTATTATAAATAATGTAAGGCTAGTAGAGGGATCAAAATCAAATAACTCTTAAAATTTACACATTCGATAAAAATGTTAAGAATATGTGACTTAACAAAAAAATAAATAAATTGCTAAATAACTTACGAGGTATCAGAAGTTCTAATCGTATCAAAGTCAAAATATTTTTTGTTTCACAAGGGCCTACATGGTTACTTATAAAATGACGGAAGCCAAAGCACCGTGTGAATCTTGAGTAGTGGCAATATGCATGGCGCATATTTACGTCGTGCATGCGGTATACCGCCGCAGCTGGCGGCTTCACATTAGTGCCGTGAATTCACGTGCTAATTCAAGTCATGAATAAACTAGATAAGTCGAACACTGCGAATCTGATAGTGGTCATCATCTGTAAGTTTTACCCGAAAGATAATGAAAATTTCCATTGTGCTCTTACAGACGATATAGTTATGATAAAGCGAATGCGATATGGTGCAAAGTGACTATTAAAAGCTGGTGCATACGACTAATGCCAATTTTTTAAAGTTTCTCAACTGCATAAAGAGTTGAAGAAAAAATATCCGGCTCGAAGGACCCAGCCGAGCAGAAATTATCAAATCACAGTTTAGAAACCCTAGTATGTTATATTTACTTTAATTGCATTCTCGTTTTCAGACGGCAAAAACTCTGCGGTCCGCATCAAGTCCGGGCAACAGCCACTTGGCGCCTGTGGCCGCGCCGCCCACCACGCGCTCGGCGCCGGGCGCGCTGGTGACGGCTGGCGGCGCGCTCGGCGCCACGGCGCTGCTCGTCGTGCTGGCCACGGCACTACTGCTCTGCAGGAGGGCCAGGAGACCCACTACTGATAGTGAGTATGACTTTGCTCCCGGAGCGCTCGCGTTCGCTCACTTTGCTCGCTCAATTTTCTCGCTCACTTTGGTCGCTCACTAATTTTTTTTGCTGTAGTTTTAATTTCATAAGTGTTTCCGTACGATCTAATTCATTAGACTCGCCAACAGGGCTGCTATTGCTCACTATTAGGCGCTGGAGCTTTTCGTAGGGACGGCAGCGGGTTTTATACGGCAACTAGACTTGTAATTTATAGACTGCCCAACGGAAGTACTACGGCTCCCTAGTAGGCGCTGGAGCTTTTCGTAGGGATGGCATCGGGTTTAATACTGCAACTAGACTTGTAGAGCTAGATTAGAGCCACGCCACACGAACTCAGACGTCGCCAACATGTGTTTCGGTTTACTGTAGTTCCTGCTTAATGCTTCATGATGTAGGGTTTCATCATGAGTCCTGCGAGCGAGGAAGAGGGTTAGGAGCTATATTCCATGACCATATCGAGAGGGCGGTTAGCGGCAAGTGAGGGCGCTTAATCAACATGTTTAAATATTTTTAAACAATTCACAATCACGATCCTCAGTCACAGCCACTAGTTGTAGCAGGTTTACAGAAAGAGAGATAATTAATTTTTAATTTGTGACTATTAATAGATAAAGACGGACATAAAACTGGATAATTAACTATTATGTACATAAAAGGGGCGTTGGAATTTCATGTTCTTTTAAAAATGGCAGTAGTTCATAAAAGGTTAGAAAAGTATGATCTAATTCATTCCATAAATGATCCGTCTTATATGTTGTTGGAAAGTTACGTGAATATACTTTTACCCTTTGTCCTAAACAAAGAGATCGGTTGCGTCAGTACGTAGTCCTTCTTACTATCCTACATTTGTTTGGATAGCCTTTGCCATGTTGTTGCGACGAAACTTTAGGATCAGACCTAAGTCCAACAACTCCATTTCCACCTTATTCATGTATATTGTACCTGCTTTTGAATTAGACGTTAAATGTTAATACGCTCAGATGAACCTATATCGACTAAGCGGTTTCATTGAATAGTCTTGGATGCGAGTCGGTGAAACATGACTGAAACTGGCTGAATATACATTTTGATACACGTGCAGAAAGTTTGTCATTGCGACCGAGGCGGAATCCGAACGTGGTTGATAAGAGCCAAGTGCTACATTGACAAATTTCCACTGGTTTTGATACATGTGGTAATTTTACACGACGAAGTTTTTCAATACAATTGTAGTACACGGTAAAAAGTTGAAATAAATAGGCCGTCGTTACTATGATTACGCGCAGCCCCCCGCTTCCATTGAGACTCGAAAGTCTTTTACTACGCATTGAAGGTCAATCGCCATTTTGGTTCAACTTATTTGTCGCGTATTATACAGATAAAAATGAACGCGTGGTCTCTTACCGCTCAGCCTGATACTATCAACGTAATAAATTATGGTGGGGCGAAAGCGAGCACTTTTTTGTACTAGTGCGAAAAAACTGTAAACTGTGTACCTAAACGCCTTAGAGATAACAGCGGGATTTCTAGTAAGTGTATATTCGCTTTAGCGGACTCCGCAGCCAACTAAGATCCTTGCGGTAAATTCTAGACGAAACTGCTCGGTCCGTTATGAAACCGCGTAATCAGAATTACGAATGCATCAAAATTTAATTAAACGTCAAAACATCTTAAGATCATCCGACCATGAAATGTCGAGAGCGCTTTACTGAACAATAGAATCACATAATAACGACATTGATGTCATAATACCGACTTCAAAGCTCCTGTCAAAACACTTTGAATGATTTATTGCAGAGGAGAAAGGATCCGTGCCGGAGAGCGGCGGGGCCAACGGCTACATCCCTGCCAACGCTAAAGTGCCAATCACTATTACGGCCAACCCTATGCATTCTGAGGTAAGACTGTCTATTGAGGGAATTACTGTGAAGAAAATATCATTCTTTGAAAATACTAACTTACCTTGAGACTATAATGTATAACTCAACTATGCTTAAAGCATTTTTCTTGTATTTCTTTGACGTAAAAGAACTTCTCCTACTTTGGGCGGACTAAGAAGAAGTGCTAGACTTTTACTGAAAACGTCCCAGCTGAGTTCCTTCTCCCTTTACATTTCAGGCAGTCTATATTCTATTCGCGTTTATATGAAACACTAGCTTTTGTCAGCGGCTTCGCCCGCTTACATAATATATATATATAGCCTATGTCACTCAGGAGTAAAGCAGCTTTCTATTGTTGCTAAAATTTTTCAAATCGGACCAATAGTTCCAGAGATTACCTCCTACAAACAAAAAAACAAAGAAACAAACTTTACCTCTTTGTTATTTTAGTGTAGAAGTAGATTTAAGACAAGACAAGAAAAACTTATTTTTTCTGTCTGTTTAACTGATTTGAACTTCTATTCCGTAGACATAAGGATGGCATTAAAAGCAAAACTATTATTACAATACCAACTATTTGCTGCAGCCGCCATTTGTCATTCCACTAACGTAATAAAACTCAAAATCGTTTGAACGGACACTAAATAAGGTTTTCTTAAATATATTTTGAACGGAGTATAGCTTTATTAAAAAAAAAAAAAAAAACATCTTTCAAACAATCCCACAAAAATCAATGTTCCTGAATTATTACCGATTAGAGGATTTTTTTTAATTTGGTTATATTTTGATTCACTTTTTTTTCTTAGGGAGGAGACGCAGGAGTAGAAATGTCATTTTTACACAATAACAACACCGGCAACAACGATGATACACTACCACATTCAAGAAAGAACGGCCCAGCACCACGCCAGTACGTGTGAATATAGACTCAATTACTTAACACATAAGGTTCATAATCTAAACAAAGTGTTGCCCCGGTATAACTGCTACCATTTTGGTAGATTACGAAATTTTTGAGGGAGAAATGTGATATCATTTTATCGCCATATCGAAGTGTACGGACTTATAACAGTACAAAATTATACTTATAATATTAGTGATTACTTAGTATCAAAATGTTAGGGCACTGACAGTTCGGTTGTGCCTGGGTTGAAGTATTTGGTTCGTATAGTTAAAATTGATACGATTACGGTTTGATAATATAAGACGACTTTTACGATTACTTTATTTATTAACGTGTTGAGAACAACTGTAGATCTGAAGCTAGAAGTAAGTTTGTATTATTTTAGTTGGCAACGCTTAGCGTGATGTGCTTTAGCCTGTTGCTTAATTAAGAATCTCCCCAGTGTTGCCAGAAAATGCAAAAATAAAAGATGGTAGAAAAGGCAATGTACTTAAGATTTGTTACGGATTTTGTTAGAAACAAAATTGTATATTACTTTCAGTAATTTTCTGTTTCATTATATTTTAATTCTTGTACATTTTTGTTTATTATTATATTTTTATTTATAAGGTTGTGACGGACGGACAGGCATTTATACAATAATGACTATATTTGTTTTATTTAATTTTATACTTAACATCACGGTAGTAAAAAGTAAATGTTTTTGAAGATGGTTATAGAATTGAAATATTTAAAAAAAATCTGTTTCAATACGGAATACGGGTCTCAGTCCACTCCTTACATTTTTCGGCAGCCCATGCTCTCTGCTTTCGGTTTTGATAAATTCTATCCGGTTTCTTTATGACTGACAAGACTAATTTTAAGCACCTCTTAGTTTTGTATGCTATTTTATTGTGCTACAGATTTTTTTCGAAAAAATAAATATTTCTGTAACTTTCTTCAAAAACATCCAAACAGACACTTTGTAGTTAAAACTACGCACTATATTTAATATTATGATCAAGACTAGTATTATAACTTTTTAACGAATATTTTGTAAGAACTAGTACTGCCTTTGGGAATATTTCAACGATATTATATTTTTGATGTGAAACTAAATAAACACATATCTGGCATATCAATGATAATGATGATAATAGGGAAAAAGCCGGATATATAGCCCGACGAGGAACAATATTTAGCCCGAAATGGTATATTTTGATACAAGTGGAAAAACTTTGTCATTGTATCGAAGGTGGAATCCGCCCGAACTGCTGGCGAAGGTGTTATAGAACCGAGTGCTAGTTAGTGGTCGCTATTTATAAATTTAATATTTGTGGCGGTGGCGAGTTCGCGCATTTTTTCACACGGAAAAAGTGTGGAAAGTTGTAAATTGCGTGACTAAACACTGTAGTACTTAATATTCAAAAATCCGGATGGGTTTTCGAGAAGGTTTAAAAAAATAAATCTATCCCATGCCATCAGACGGAGACAGCGTATATCTCTGTATAGTATCGCACAGTGTAGAGCAACTTTCCGGTTTTCACCCTATTGTACCTGCATCTTTTACTGTACTCATAACCGAGTACAGAGAAGTACAAACTACTTGCTCAAGTATTCAGAAAATAAAACACGAACCACATTTTTCCGTTTCACATCAAAATGAAAAACAATGCATTCGCTCATTATTGCTCGCAAATAAGACTGAAAATGTTTACAGTTCACTCAACTTTTTGGGTGAACCGCGATATTTCGTAGAATGTAAATTAAAAATACGTTAAATTAAGACTAAAATTGTTTCAAGAGGACTCGAGGCTTAACAGAAATAAAAATTAATGGGTACAGCCATCGCTGTATATAAAAACAGGAGGAAAAATTAAGTTTTGGTAATTTAAATGAGCGGCTAATTTTCATTTCTGTTATGCTGTGTTTACAGAGCCATGTTGATATCATGTGGTATGTGGACGCGACTGTATTTTTTTTACGTTAGTTTTTAAACTAGTGGGAGAGCGTCAGTTTGTCCAGCTTTTAAGAACCTCTCAAAAGTACTTTTGTTGTTATTTTTTTCTAAAAATATTCATGTAAGGCAGGGATAGCGTACCTGTGGGACCCGTGTCATTACGCATGTGGCTAAAGAATATAAGACAAGAAATATAATACAAGATTGCTTAGTTAGGTATCTAGTTAGATACCAAATTTAACACCACAGAAATCATTTTAATTTCCTATATTACGATTGCTTTACGAAATTCGAGACTTAAAGTAGATTTTTAGATACTAAATTAAATAGTATTAAGTTTTTTCCTATGTATCATCCAAGTCAAAATTCTTTTGCGGAACGTCTCAGCCATATTTTTTGCTCTTTGTCGCGGGTACCAAATGTTTGCCAACCCTGATGTAAGGAAATATTCCGAGGCCAACATTAAAATAATTGAAAAAAAAATATTATGTCATCTAAATTCACAAAGTTAATGCAATCAATATGTCCCCCAACTTATTTGCCCTGGCTTCCATTAAAAAAGTCGAACTTTCAAAGTGTCAAAAAATCTGGCGGAAGTTCAGAACTCGATAATTAATGACTCGTTGTGGCCCTCAATGAAATGTTATTATGTGCTGGTAGACGATAGGCGAGTCTCTATCCCTATTTATGCAATATTTTCATCATTTTTAAATTAAACCTTTAAAAACCTTTGAGAGTTCTTAAGCAACGTTGATGCCTCTTAGCTCGCTCGTGAAACAGCGTAGAAAGAATAATATTTAAATTAAAAAGCTTAAATAAGGCGCAGAAGTTCATAAATCTTGTTAGCTTTATAAAAAATACAATTTATCAACATTAATTTAGAACGGGGTTTGTGGGATTCGGCGCCTTAAGTGTAACGTGAACGACTAATTGATTTATTATTGTACCTTTACTACGATATATTTGTAAAATATTAACAACGCAATCAATCCATTAAAATAATTTAAACTGTTTTGTTTGGTTTCTTTTGTCATCCTTACTTATGAATATAAACCAAGTCCATTTAAAAAAAAATGGGAATTCACCTAATGACTTCTTGTGCCCTAGGATGGAGCGAGAGAGTGTGTTAGATTTTTACTAAGACCCATCTGTATCCTTTAGCTGTTGCCCTGTGTGGTCAACGATTATGGTTTCATTCTTTTTTAACCGATTACTTAATAATATAAACCAAGTGGTTTTTGACTGCAATCCCACCTGATAGTAAGTAGTGATGTAATCATTGATGGTGAGGTTTTTTTTTTATCTTAGGTAAAAATCATCGAATGACGAATCCCACTCTTGGGCGGAGCGGGAAACAGTGTCAGACTCTTACTGACTAAAGAACCTACCCCGTGCCTTCCTTGCCTTATTCCCAGAGCCCCGGTTTAACGCTTTCGCATCAACCCTCAGCTCCGGGAGGCTTCGACCCTATTGATGGTGACAACTATTAGTCCATTGATGGTGAGGTGGACTAATAGTTTATTAAGAGCCTAATCATTCTAGCCTTAGCCTTAATCAAGCAGGTAAAAATCCTCTAACCTTTGGGCTCTGTCGGCAACCTTGGTTTTCTTAAGGATTCCTGATTCGATCATGTAAGGAAACTCAGAACACTTTCCGTTGCTATTTGGTTGGATGAGGATAAGGGCCATCGTAAGCGATCACGTTTCAGTGCCATATGTCATCACTTAAAAAGGTAACACACTTTCGTCTTGAGATACCGTGGAACCAACAAAGACTATTCCGTCAGATCACCGCTAAGTTCATTTTTGCTTGCACTTGTTTCGAAAACTTCAAAGGTTTGGTTTGGCATCGTGCCGTAAGATTCAAGCGATTGTTTTTTAAGTGTTCAGGCAGAAATGTCTGCGATGGCACATTGGACAAGAAAATACCGCGTAGCTTCTCGTTCACTGCCCAGTCGAGTTATATTGACCTTTGCAACTGGAAATCTTATCAAAATATTATTTAAATGAATTATTAGAATAAAATACGAAAATACATCACGAAAAATTTGAATTTCACATCAACAGCAATAGTTAGTTACAACTTTTAATTACAAACATAATTTATTACCACAGAAAAATGCGTGAAAAGTAAGAGAAATTACATTTACATATTCAAATATTGTACATGCGATAAAGATTTTCCATTAAAAAGGTATTATTCCCCGAAAAATTCTGCCTTCTCCCACGTCATGTTTTTTAAAACACCGTTGATTTATGTTAAACGTATTCATGGCAATTAGCCCTGGAAGCTAATTTCCATTAGCCAGAGTCTTGTTGTTCGGTAAAATTGTTCCTCGCCACAGACTAAAATAAACAGTGTACCGAGTAGGCTGTTCCTACGTTTTGTTTGAAATGCCAGTTATTTGTTTTATGATTTACATACATATGTACAGATACAGAAACATTTAAAAATATATTATAAATTAGGTACAAAGATAGTGTTTATTTCTAAAGATTTTTTTTTAGTTTTATCAGACCTAGGACTAGATATTAAAAGAAATAGGTATCTCTACAAGACAAAAGAAGAAGAGTATAATTAGAATATAGAATTATGTAGTTTTTGAATAAATCCTCAGGTTCAAGATTGTAAACTTTAATGCAGTATATTAAAAGTTTTTATAAGAAGGCTTCCTCCATTCCTATCGAATCGGCCTCAATGCCAACCGAAAAATCTCCTTTTGTTTAGGACAGCAAATTGTTATAGCTAGCCTTTCGAAAGCTTGCGTCTACATTTCCCAAGAATCACCTTATGATTTCCGACGTCAGAGCGTCACCTGCTGCGGTTTAAGAGGCTTACCTCTCGCTTTCGCTTCCCCTTGTGCCGGGCCTTGGTTTCGCGCCAAGCCTTGGTTCAAGCCATGATCCGCAGCAAGGAGGAGTGGCAGGAGGTCGCCTCCTTCTGCGAGGCAGTAATGCAAGCAAAGGAGGAGGCCGACCGCATCAGGCAAAGGCAACGGCGCACCGATTCCGATTTCCGGTCACCGTAGGGGCGGGCTTGCGGACGGTAAGCAATGAAATGTAGCCCGCCGTCCGGACGTCTGGTAACAGTCCGGACCGAGCCCAAATCGACGACGGCGCACTATTCCCGCGCGCCTCAAAGAGTTGTCAGCAAACTGTACTGTTCTTGGGACAAAGGTTTGATGCGAAAGCGTAGGTATTACCGCAGCCCTAGGATCAAGGCAAGAAAGGAATGATATAGGTTGTTTAGTCAGAGTCTGACGCTGTTTTCCGATCCGTTCATGATGATTTATAGCAACCATAAAAGGAAACTTCACTTTCGCTTTCATTGGCATGCTTTGCGGAAGGATGTGATTGCGCTTAGTAGCATCATGCCTTTGATTTAGGTTGGACGAGATAGGCTCCAGCCTCGATCGACCCAACGAGGACACGGTGGCACTCCGCCCAGGAGGGGCATACTTCCACTGTGCTCTTCTGTGTCCTTCAGGTGAAAGCACAATGATGAAATGAAAAAATCTGATTGAGTCGACTGGAATACCTAAATGTTTTAAAATATATAAACGTAAAGGTAATAAATAATATGACAGTACAGTGTAAACAAGGTGTGTTCAGGAGAGCCGCCTACGCCTATATTAATTCCGTAATACATACACTAATTTGAATTCTGTTAGCCAAGCAAAGACTTTCGTTAAATACAAGCGTAATATTAATCTGGTTACATTTCCTAATCAAACAGCAAGAATATAATACAATATACAGAACCACGTTTTCCTTTCATGTTGTACTACTTATGTCGGCGACGTAGGTATATTTTTGTATTCAATAAAATATTACTAACATTAGCAACATATAGAAATGGTATTCAATTTCCCGGTTCAATGCTCGCCTATACGTTACAAAAGTAATTATTTTTCCCAATAGCCTGATTAGTTCCCATTGGGCTACTGGGGTATTTTCCTCCTGTGGCGCGCCGGTATACTTTAGTGCGCGTTACGGTCAATTAGTCGCAAGTCGCAACACGTAGCACCCACTTCGGTAATTAAAGCGAGAGAACAGAACACCAATACAAGGGAAATAATTAATTTTGCAAAGAAAATAATTGCTTTGTTAGCGGCCTGCCTCTGTTTCGTTTTTTTTAAAGAAACGGACGCTTGAATAGAGTTAATTAACACACTGGAACGCACGCCTCGGTACGCAAACTTCTCTGAATTTTATATAAATACACTTAGGAAAGTAAAATTTATTACTGTTCGAAAATTGCCATCATTATGTGAATATAGGGGTTTAACTAAAATGAATTGCTTCGAAGTGTCGCGTTTTGAACGCAAAATACATACATAAAACAAAATTAATGGGTGACATTTAAATATAGTTGAATTACTTCTGTTTAGCCCACGTGGGAGTTTATCTGTTGATGTGCTGATTTGATCTTAGATATAGTAGGTTTTTTTTTGTGGTAGGTAAAAATCATCCAATGACGAATCCCGCTCTTGGGCGAAGCTGGAAACAGTGTCAGACTCTTACTGACTAAACAACCTACCCCGTTCCTCCCTTGCCTTATTCCCAGAGCCCCGGTTTAACGCTTTCACACCAGCCCTCGGCTCCAGGAGGCTTCGACCCTATAGGGCCCCTACTAGATATAGTAGGTAAGATTTATTGAGAGCTATTTCAATGGAGATCCCACTTCATCTGCCTGCAAATATTAAAGGAAACAGATCATTAATTTTCAGCAATGAACAATAAGCGTCGGCATTGACACCTGGCTGCGGGATTTTGTAAAAGAGACCTGGAAAGCAAATGGTCACTGAGAGAACACGGGTGGGTTTTAGTAATTGATATATTATAAGGGGAGAGCAGTGGTGGCCTAGTGGTATCGACCCCGACTTAAGAGTTGTAGGTCACAGGTTCAACCCAGCCAGGCGTTTGTGTAATTTATTTCATCACCATTGCTCTCAAAATGGTGAAGGAAAACATCGTGAGGGAAAACCAGCATGTCCAAGAAACAAAAATTTGAAGACATGTGACATCCACCAATACACACTGTGCCGCCGTATTATGTGGATTATGGCCAATGCCCTCTTCTGGAGAGGGGGCCTGTGTCCCAGCAGTGGGAACATTAAAAAGGCTGACGATGATGAAGGGGAGATTCGTCACGCGCTAAAATCGCAATCAGAAAACCGTGAGTGTCTTCATGCCATCAGAGTCGCAAACCCACAGTCACTGAAAGACAAAGACAGACCATAATATTTTTGTGTAAGACCCTGTCTCGCGATTTCAAAATCCATGCTGATGTACTATAAAGGCCTGATTTCAGCGGTTCGCCTAGAAGTGAGTTGCCTATCTTCCGCTGTTATGATTTAATCTAAGGTTTTAGTCAGTAAAAATCCAATCCAATCCTCACTCACCCAAAGCTAGAAGGATTGAAACAATTTGCAATTAGATTATAGTTTATGTGCCTTCAAGGCTAGAGTGAATAGGCTCATAATAAACAAGTACGACTCACCATCGACGATCCCATAATGCTTACCATCGGAGGGATCGTAGTCAAACACTAGTTTATAACATAAAAAAAATGGGAGACGTTATTAAATTATTTTCCCACTCTCAAAAAACCATCGAATAAAACATTCCAGTAAACTTAATAGGATTTTATAATTTTCAAAAGTTTTTACTAACAGTCTTCCTGAGTAAGTCAAATAGCCCCGTAGCTATTGTCTTACAATTTGAAGGTTAAATGTTAATAACTTAGTTTCAGTTCAAACTTCTGTAGATATTATTTATCTTTTAAGAAGTTAAGGATAATTAAAGCTTAGAGCTTCCTTATTTTTCTGCTTTTAAATTATTCATCATTAAATCATTGTTTTAAATGAAATATAACTTGTTTAACAAGATGAGGCGTTAGAGGGTTCTTCACCTTCCTTAACTCAAGTATGGCTTGATGGCTAACAATATTACAAGATTTGAATTTTTTAAGAAGTTTTCTTATTAAACATGGATTTATTACAGCAAGGCTGTTTTTAATTAAAGCGAATTTCATCACGCATGCAGAAAATTTCAAAAGGCAATGAAACGTATCTCGCGTGCATATCGCACTCATTACAATAAATTCTTCTATGAAAAGGACATTCGCGGAGGTTAAGCATGCGGAGCACATACGCATGCGAGATGAAATCTGTACTACAGCTACAGACTTTACTAGCGGCTTCATCCGCGTGAATGTCCATTTCAGAGGACTCGAAGTCAAAGTCAGATAATAGGTAGCCTTTCTTTCCTTGGGCTTCAAGCTTATTCCGAACCAAATTTCATCAAAGTCGGTTTGCCAGTTTATCCGTGAAAGTGTAAAAGATAGACTGAATAAAAGACAGACTTTTTTTGTTTGTCATTTATACAAAGATTACAGGATTATTTAGGTTAAAGAGCAACAAAAAACACTAATAAAGGTTTAAACTTGTGCTATCATTAATCTATCTTAATATCGAATCAAATTGAGTTTACAATTTTATATGTCGACGTTATTTTCGATATTAATTTATACAACCTTTCTGTTAATAATTAGGAGAAAACATTCTTAAATAATACTTAAGTAATAGTGCTTACTTTCACATTTATAATATTAGTAAGTAATTAAGGATGGATGGATGATAGCTCACGAATATTAACAATGCTGGTGGGAAATATAAATCAACGTAAGTAGACATTAGTTTCGATTTAATTGATAAACTTTGAACATAATGGCTGGAACTAAGGTATTGTTAGATCATATCAAGGCTAATATTATCGTGTTCGGGAACAGCGATTGCGTATTACCAGAGATTAGCTAATAGGTGTTATGGAGGTTTCCCTCATGAGTCGTTTTATCTTAAGTTTATGTTGTAGGGCTTTTGTGGTTGCCAGGGCTGGCAGAAATGTCTCAAGGGTTACTGAAGCCCTGGAAATACATTGACAACACACACGATTTAGTCAGTAACAGTGATACAGCTTCTCAATTAGCCTGGAGCGAAAATATGGGTAAGTAAATGTAGTGTCCACCAACAAGAATGTTGTGAAAGATAGGACCATAACTTTTATTACCAAAATTAAAGACCAATCAATAAAAAAATTAACTAAACTAAAAAATTAAAACCTAAATTACAATGGCTCTAGTTATTTTAATAAATCTGCACTATTTTCAAGCTCCAAGCGAACACCTATTGTCTTTCTATTGTGTCTCTAATGACAGTAATCAACGATTTAAATTGTACTTACTTCTTGTTTGTTCTATTGTGTCTTGTTGTATTGTACTTAGTTATTTGAAGATTTCGCACCTCAAATAAAATCCTACCCTTTATTAAGATTCCTCTCTACTCCTTCTCTTTGTTAGTCTGAAATGCATTCCTGCACTCCTGTCTGTGCCCAGAAGAGGTGGTATTTTTTGTATTCCTACAGAAAATATCTTAAAATCATTTGATTAAAATAATAACTGCTTGTTAATAGAATTCGAGTGCATGCATTTGCTATAACAGTGTTTTTAGTTACCGTACAGCGATTGAGCTAAATGGCTGAAAAGTAAAGCCATTTCAAAGTCAAAATAACATAGGCCTACATGGGCACCTATAAAACGTCAAGAGCTAGTGCACGGTATCAAAACATTCAACAGTAACTCTGTAAAAATCCAACTCAAATTAAATACCCAAGGCCTTCGTTAAATGAATTACACGACGTACAACAATATAACAGGCTAACAATGAACAGGCCGCACCGTCAAAATATGGTCGGCAAGTCGTCAAGCAATTTGCTAATTCGTCTGAACACTATTATTTACGCGCGAGGAAAGTTTCTCATCATAAATTAAGTGCGGACCAAGTTGCTGGTCGTAAATCTAAGTGCTCCGCCCCCCCCGGTTTGCTTGTCTCTTGTGACAAACCCGCACCCAACAGTTTTCGATGACTATAGTGACTATGGATTAAGAGTTTTCTGGGCTATATTGTTGTTGTATATTTTTTGGGTCTGCTGCCACCTGCAGTTGCTTTTCATTTGGGTGCAAATTATATAGACAGAGAGATAAACAAGCATAAACATATGAATAAACAAGTGGTAGATACTAACGGGATTTCCGATAAGAGGTGTTATTTTGAATAGCCCGCTATTTTGGTAGAAATCCCTTTTTAAGCTGTAATTTTTTGACATTTGACAAGTAGAAACTAAGCTATTAATAAAATTGGAACGGTATACGCTTCAACAATGCATTGAAATTATTAAGATTCACTATAAAAATGGTAATAATTTGGCAGAGACGGTTCGTACCTAAAACGCGAACATTTTTAACATCGAGAGTTGATTAATGATTTTTTATGGCCGGAATTGAATGGTATTGATCTGGACAACGTTTACTTTCAACAAGACGGCGCTACGTGCCACACGAGCAACGAAATCATTGATCTTTTACGGGAAAAGTTTCTGGACCGTGTTATCTCTCGAAGAGGTGATCACAATTGGTCACCAAGATCTTGTGATTTAACACCTTGCGACTTCTTCTTTTGGGGCCACGTGAAAGAGAAGGTCTATGCCAACAGCTCAAAGTCGATTCAAGACCTCAAAGATTTTTAGACATTTCTATTTTCCTTTTTGTGTAAGTATATAATATACTAGCTTTTGCCCGCAGCTTCGCCCGCGTACATAAAATATAGCCTATGTCACTCAGGAGTAAAGCAGCTTTCTATTGTTGCTTAAATTTTTCAAATCGGACCAGTAGTTCCAGAGATTACCCCCTACAAACAAAAAAACAAAAAAACAAACTTTACCTCTTTATTATATTAGTGTAGATATAAAGCAAAAATCGGTGGTTTTGGTGGAGATCAACAAACACAGTGACACAAGATTTCTATACCTATAAAAATCTTAAATACCATAATCAAACCATATTAAACATGAAAAGTAATAAAGAAAGAAAACCAGTTTATTCTGCACATACCTACTTATAAATATAGCCAATTTTGACATAGGGAGGTCATTAAACAATGTCGTTTTCCGACATCTTGAACCCGAGGCACTATCCTATTTTTGTGCTACGCAAATTCAACAAATAATTTCTTCCGATTTGTTAGAATTTAACAACTAAATCCCACCCTTGTTTCTTCAAGGAGGAGGCCGACCGCATAAGGCAAAGGCAACGGCGTACTCGCCGTAGCCGACGCCGCCGCGATCCTGCCGATATCCGGCCACCGTAGACACTTGCTCGCGGACGGTGAGCAATGGGTAGCTCGCCGTCCGATCGTCTGATAAGACCGAGTCCAAGTCGTCAACGGCGCGCACCGTTCCCGCGCGCCTCAAGGAGTTGTCAGCAAACTGCAGGGGCCCTTCAGGGTCGAAGCCTCCTGGAGCCTAGAGGGTGGTGGAAAACTGTTACCTCGACTCCAGGAATAAGGCAAGGAAGGTACGGGGTAGGTTTTTTAGTCAGTAAGAGTCTGACACTGGTCTCCCGCTCCGCCCAAGAGCGGGTTTCGTCATTGGATGATTTTCACCTACAATAAAAAAAAAACCCTTGTTTCTTCAGTTATTTTTGTATTCCAGGGTCACGGAAACTTTCGAACAACCTCACAGCCTGGGGCTCCATCCCTTATACATTTACAAGAACATTATTCAAGGTCTCTTACGACATTATGACGTCAATGTTATCCTTTAACCCATCGAATAATTTGCAATAAGGCTCAATTTACACCGCAACGAAACTTTTTTGCAACGAAATTGTACATAGCATAAAGAGAAACTTAAAGAGATAAGAACTTTATGTCAATTGTATAATATATAAACTAAAAACGAGTCAAAGAAATTTCAAACGTCTTCCGGGGAATTCTCGCGCATTCTCGAGAATTCCCTTAACTACTGTCGAACTACTATCCCCTAGGTACAGGCGAAATTGACGCTTTCAATGCATTCCATTGCGCGGCATTATAAATTGAGCTTAATACTATCAAACCCCATATTTTTGCAAAAACACGGTTCCTGTTTTGTCCTGAAATATCAGAAGGCATGCTCGCCCGAGGCGGCTACCCTGACTGTGGTGAACTAAACAAAACAGCCCTGTTATAAAGTCAAGAACTGGGCGAATTCCGTTTCTTATGCTTACGCAACTATTCAGAGTTATTTATAGTACGACTGTTTATGTTCATAAACGTAGCGTTTTGTATCATTCGCTTAGAACTCCAGCCGAGGAGCTCTGCTTCTGTTTACTAAGTTTTCATTTGCTTAGGAATTTCATTAGCGCCCGAGTGGAGAGTAAATAGCTATGTCAAGATAGGTAATTTATAATAAGTTGTATTTAATGTGTATAAAAGCTGTGCTGTTGGAATTTAGGATCGGTGAAAATTATGACCTTCCACTTTTCATAAACAAAATCGTCCTACCAAAATTTATTTTTGTAGCGTTTTTTTTTCAATGTTTTACCATGCTTTTGTTTTATTATTCAAACACTAAAAATTCATGTTCATGCTCGTCATCAACGATTTCAGCGGTCACTGAATAAATTAATTTTCGTTTTTTGTTAAATTGATTATTTATTGCTATTTATTTATAACTTTTTTTAATGAGAAAATATTGTTACTATTATATACTTATTAAGTGGATGAATTTGCGTTACATTCGTAAACTAAATTTACCTAAATATTTTTGGCAAACTTAGAAAACAAAGCCGTTCTTATTTCCAAGACAAAATGGTGAAAAGGAGTTTGAAACGGAGAAAATATGGGCATCTAAAACACTGTTAAGTGTCCCTGGACCTTGGGGACTTGTTCGGGAGTTCAACCACTAAGCTCGGAAATTATATACTAGAATTTTCTTAACTTGTTAACACGGACTTGTATTATTTAGAACAAACTAAGTCTCTATATAAAATGAGCGTGGAAAGGGACCTCTTAAGCCCAGAAGCCATTAATTAAACGTAGGTATAATATTATGTACAAGCTTCTTCCAGCAGTTTTGCCCGCGTGAGAGAAATAACAAGATAAATAAACGTGGGTTGCCTAGTGATCAGGCTTGATATGGTGATTAAAATAACTTTTGGTGGAAGGAAACTTGCGCATTTTTCCACGCTAGTGCGGAAAACAGTAAATAATACGTGCCTAAAAGCGGTAGCAGTAACCAAAAATGCAGGATGAAACTGAAGGGCACTGCTAGCATTGTATATTGTATTTATCTACATGTATTGTTATAGGCATCATTGAAAACATTGCATCGTTAAAGTTCCGGATTTTACAGCATGCAAATCCGATTAAAAAAACACCAACGAAGTGCCTATTTAATAGCCTACCTATGTTTTTCTCATCCATTCTGTCCAGGTGGTTTCAGGAATTTAAGAGCAATGAATGTCACCCCTTATATCTACATATGGCAGCTATAAACAGCGAGGTGATATAAAAAGTAATGGACTATTAAAACCATCTGTTCGTCCTATTTTTCGCCAGGAAATTGCATCGAGCAACTGACATTGTGACATGAGATTGAAGTTATCGGCGATTTCGACTGTATATCAAATTGACGATTGATAAATTAATTGTAAGTGTTGAAGTCGGAATTGACGTACTGGTAATAAATTAATTACAAAGCTTACAAGCTTTAGTAAAAGGTTAAATAAAAATCATTGTTATTGTTCTTCCACAGTTTTAAAAATAATAGAGGACAACGTGAAGAAACAAATAAAAAAGTAGGACAATATCCAATATCCAACAACAAAAATTTTGTTTACTAACGCAAAAAACTTTTCTATACCGTAATTAGAGACATAATAGAAAGACAATAGGTGTGCAAACGCCGGGGTTTGCTCGTGGCTCAAGAGTTTAATCTACTTTTGATTATTATTATGACCTTTCCAGACATTATACACCGTTAAATCTTGATCGTTTTAATCCCTTGGAGGATCGATTCAGTACATGAAACACTATCGATTGGTAAAGTTAGAATAAAAAAACAAAGTACTTTTTTTTTAAACTCGAATTAATTTACGCATGTTTTAAATTGATTTCTTTAAGTAAACGTCAGCTGAGCGAGTTCAATGTCCTGTAGGTAGTTAGTAGGCAACGACCGACAACTACCTACAAGGTCAATGACTCGTTTCCTTAAAGAAATTAATTTCGTAAATGCCTATATCAATAAGAGATTAAGAAAAAAAGTACTTTATTTTTTACCCGACTACGGCGAAGCAAAAGGAGGGTTATGATTTTGACCTATATGTATGTATGTGGGTATGGATGTTCATCTGTTCCCTCGTAACTTCTAAACTACTTATCAGAATTCGACAAATGACATATCATTAGAAGCGTATTAATTGTCCGCTGGTTATAGGCTATATGGGATTTCACAAAATCTAATGTGGCGCCCTCTAGCGGACAAAACATACGAAGTAAAAAAATAAAGTTAAGATAAATATGCCGTGTTTGGTATCATTTGAAAGCGCTTTACTTGTACATTTTGAATATATATATATTACTAGCATTTGCTTGTGACTTTACCTGTATTCATGGGCTGATTGTATATAATTCACATCTTTTTTACCCGACTACGGCGAAGCATAAAGAATCCACATGACCAAAGATCGTTCGAGGAGTTGGAAAGATTGAGAAATAAATGAACCCAAGATTAACCTATTTAGAACTCCAAAATATGTTAAATAAAAATAAAGTTAAATGCCATAAGAATAATAAATTAAAAAAAGTGGTATACGACCACGGCTTTATCCTTAAAACATTTCTCTATCAATATTATAAATTGAAAATATATTAAAATATAATAATATGTGTAAGTTAGTTTATTTAATAACGGTAAATATTTAATAGTTTGTACATACTAAGTAATTTCATTGGAGAGTGTTTTCTTGTTTCGTACTTTTTAGAGCGTGTTTTTAAGTAGTCGGGTGTTAGTTTTTAAACTTTATTTTTATTTATTTTATCTACACAAATCGATAGTGTTTCATGTACTGGATCGACCCTCTTCGGGATTAAAACGACTAAAATTTAACGGTGTATATATCGATGCCTCCCACGTAAGTTGTTGTAACCCCAAAAATGCAATTTTACAGGAGAGCGTTTTAAAGATACTTTTTGCGATACAAGCCACATTTTTCAAAGAATCTTTTTGAAATTCGGTATGAGCGTATAGTTTTTAATATGTTATTGTTTACTACATGTCATTACGTTATAATGTTAACGGTTTCTTGAATTTTGTTGTTACAACTGTTTACCGCGATATGAGTTCCTCACAAAATGTTGTAACTATCACTTACATTATTATACACGGGAGTTCAAGAGCCGATTTGGATCATATCTGATACTTACATGAATTTACGTCGTATACAAATAAAAAAAGGTGTGGTATGTGTATCATTACTTGATATAATAAAATAAATACAATGATTTTTCGGCCTAATTTCATTTAGGACGATACCTTTTCGTTGATACGTTACCAAAATACAAAAAAAGCAGAATATTTTCAATCAAGTTTATCAAAATTTTACATTTTAGGGTTTAGAGTTTAGAATAAGAAACGATATTTTAAAGATTAGGAAAATATTAAGGATTAAGATTAAAAATCATTTTAAAAAATCTTAAATAAAAATTTAAGCTTTTTCTAAATTTAAATTATAATTTCAATTAATTACATCGTCCTTTAACCAAATTTTTACTATAGTTTAAATAATCAAAACTCAAAAAAGTATCGTAACCAAAATGATTAAGAAAATTCTATTAACCAATAAGATTTAAAAATAGGAAAACCATCATCATGTTCCTATCTTAGTCCAATGTGATTTGGAGTCGGTGGAACAAGCTTATTCTTCTATTCTGTCGTATCACCCGTCTCACTATCACCATTTTTTCAAGTGACTATACTTGTAGCTGTAATATGCTTTATTCTTCTTCTTTTCGTAACCATATCCAAGACAAACGATAGGTAAATAAGTAATCTTTAATAACTTACACTGAATCTAGAAAAGCCCGCAAATATTAAGTTTTGCTCGTAATATAAGGACGATAGAGGGATTATTTCCCGACCCTAAAAAGCTGGTTTCATGCACCTAACTGGTGTATTCATATCATCAGCATTTCGGCATCTTAAGGTATTGTTGCCGAAGGAAGTGGTCATCACCTTACAGTCTGATAAAACATAATATTGAATCTTCAGAACAAATTGGTACCTCTTTTATTTTTACGATATTATGATCTTTCAGATCTTGTTTTCTCTGTGTACCCTTTAGGCAAAAGCTATACGTTATTACTATATACCGTAACAGTTTAAACTTCTGTCTTAATACGAGTATAACATTAGTGAATTTAGTCAAACATACTGTGACTCAACTTGCAAGCAGTTGAAAAGACTTGAAATGGTAACAAACGATGGTTTTGACAGACCCAGAATTTTTCATAGGCTGTTAAATATCTCTTTGATCTGGGATTAATACTGCTGTTGGTATATCAAATTTAACTAACACCTTATTAAGAACTTAATCACTTATAGAAATGGGGAAACTGTTGTTTATACACGTCTGAAGTTTGAAGTTTCAGTAACGGCAACAGACAATTTATTCTTTTTTACTTATGTCTCACAATAGTATCAGCATAAATTCTAAGCTGGGCTCTCCTATAACTAAATTAGCCATAGTTATACATCGTTTTACTGTCACCTTTTTAGTTAAATTCATTGAAATAGTGCTTACAGCAGACTCAATAGACCAGTTTTCCTACTGGCTGTTTTTGATATTTTACTAGAAAGGTTTTTCTTTGACGATTGACCTTTTTTAAAAATCTCTAGTCTTTAAATGTGTATTTTTTTCATTACCTTTTTCAAACGATACTTTATTCAATCAAATCACTGATAGTAGACTTAGTTTGAAGAGTTAAATAGTGCAGAAACATGCAGGTGGTGACTAAGGTAAAAGTTACGAACAATGTTTTTTGATTTGGAAAACTAGCAATAAACACGAGCAAGAAGGAAAGTCCTGGTGAGTTTTAATCAGTTAAAGTTGCTTTTACTGATTACAACTCACATGTAATCTTTCGGTGCCTTTTGTGTTCCAGGCCCATATTTCCTCGACACGACCTGGATGCCTTCCTTGATACTTGGTACGATAAAGCGAGTAACTAACTGGAAAGAATGGAGGAAGGCTTTTGCCCAGCAGTAAGACAGCACAGGCTAGCTATAATAATAATGATATAATATAAACAAAAATGGCTATAACAGTCGTAATCCAAATGGTTATTATACTACACAGCTATGAAATACGAGTAAGTGAGCAGTTTCAAGGTCCAAAGTTCCAAATATGCCATCATCTGTTAATTTAGTCATTTAAAACTTCTCAGATTCATTAAAAATGGTTACCTAGAATGACTCTGACTTCAGTGATATTCATAAAACACTCCCTGAAAAATACATACAACGTACTTATTTCAAACGAATAGCGACGTAAATAATTGTATGTGATGTTACAACTTACTTTTACATATCTAGCATCGAAGTAAAATGTTTTACGTATCACTTAACATAAAATAATTTTAAAATTAGCGACGTAAATTCTTGTATGGGATCAATACCATATTTTAAATGGTTATCATTTTAGTTAAAGATAAGATTAAGCGGAATAGTAATTACTAGAATATTAAATTAGCGACGTAAAAATTGCGTGAGAGGTGCAACTGGCACCGAATTCCAGCGTAATCTGTGATATGTGTTACATACAACGGACGCACGTGCGCTTTTCCCCGTTGTAAACCATTGCAAGTAATAAATACTACAGTCTACGCCGGAATCGTTCGAAATATACAACATTATACGTTTCAAAAGTACCTTAAATAATAGGTTTTTTGGACTTTTTGTTTTTTTGTAGGATAGTTTACATAAAATTAGACACTTTTACATAAAAAACCCAAAATCGCCATTTTGTGGGTTACAACAACTTACGTGGGAGGCATCGATATATCCATATTGTATATCCTTTTCAAAAATTATTTACAAAACTGGTTTAGCGGATGCGACATTAAATAAAAATCTTTTAATCAAACCACAGAACTTTATTCGATTTTGGTATTGTTTCAATTTATTTAATTTTCAAAGGAAACGAATATTAAATATTATGCAAATGAAAAGCCACCCCTTTCGCAACTGGTATCCGATGGAATCTTCTCAAACAGAACTTGATTGAATAAGATTATGGAATAACATTATTTTGTTAATCTGAGCTGGGATAAAAACTCACCAATGACGACTTGGCTCACGCGTAATGTAGGGTTTTGTGCTAGCCCATTGTAACATCATCATAATCATCATCAGCCTTTTAATGTTCCCACTGCAGGGACACAGGCCTCCTCTCTCTAGGAGAGGGAATGGGCCATAATCCACCACGCGGGCCCAGTGCGGATTGGTGGATGTCACATGTCTTCGAATTTTTGATTCTAGGACATGCCGGTTTCCTCACGATGTTTTCCTTCACCGTTTTGAGAGCAGTGGTGATGAAATAAATTACACAAAGTAATGCGCCTGCCTGGGTTTGAACCCGCGACCTACGACTCGTAAGTCGGGGCCGTTACCACTCGGCCACTACTGCTCAGAAGACGACTGCTGCAGGCAAATAAATAAATCTGTTCCCATTGTAACGTGCGGACTTAATTGGGGCTATTTCTAAACTCGAGTCACTATCAATCAGCAGCCTAGAAGTCCCAGGCCATGGCTATAAGAGATATTCCCAATTCAATCCAGAATAGGAGAAATAGACTATCTAATTAAATTCCCTCCATAAGAGAATGGCTCCCTCCGTCAGCATGATTCATAGTCACTCTTAAATAATAAGAGTAGCGCCATGTATGGTATCATATAAGAATTAAACTTGCATCGTGCAATCAAAGTTCTCCGAGCGTTTTGAACATAAGAACAGCTGGAAATCATTTACTGGGCAAAAGCTCACCAGGCGTACCACCTGTCTGGTTGGAGGATCCTCCCTTTTCAACGGAGGTATGTGGCTTTACTCTGTGTTCCGCATGCCTCTAAATAAATAACTACAGGTCTAGGACCTGCTGGGATCCTAAATTCAGTACTTTTTACACGTGCTTTATAAAGATTTGTTAAAAAACTATTTGGCAATAGGCTTCAAAAGATCTCTTCACGGATAAACTGTGCCGCCGGTTGGTGTGAAATTGTTACCGCGGCTCTAAGAATAAGGCAAGGAAGGAATGGGGTAGGTTTTTTAGTCAGTAAGAGTCTGACACTGTCTCCCGCTCCGCCCAAGAGCGGGTTTCGTCATTCGATGATTTTCACCTACCACACACACCACCACTTGTTAAAATTATATTTATGAGTGATAATCTTATATTTATTCAACTGAAGAAATAAACTTTGGTACATTCTATTCTATTTGACCAAAGATTGGAATGGTAGTAAAGGCAGACTTCTTTTATGTGATTGTCAAAAAGGTTAGGTTCTATAAATGATTAAATTTTCGGCAATGTCAACAAAAAAATAAAACTTGGAAAATTCAGTAGTCTGGGTCCATGCGTACTTTTTGATCTCAACATTAGCATGCATTAGTTCTCACTGACACAAATTCCTCTTAAGCAATATCCATAACTCTTACAATAATGACGATATTAAAGTTAAGCTCTATAATTCTTTCAATAAAACTTAAATTTAGGAAAATACTTTCCGAGATATACGGTAAAAGTTTTGAGAGGAAAATTAAACAGGCACCCCTTAAACTGTGGGATCCTGTCTAAGTAAAGACTGTTCCCTTGATAGCTTTTTGAAACTCTCCTATTCAGGGGCTAATTTATTATATTTTTAATTTAAATAAAAATGCGGTTACGCTTTTGTGTAACTAGGAGGGACATCACTATTTTTTGTACGCGTTGGCTTTACAATAAACGTAATTGGAATGATTTCAATTTTAATTGAAAGCTTTGTTGTGACAGCTGAATGAATAAAAATAAAATTGAATTTTAAACGAAGCCAAATTTAGGGATAGATTAGTATGAAACCTGACAGTTTTTTACTTTTTAAAACATGAATGCATTCACGTTTGAAGTATTGTTTTAAAATATGGTATCGTTTTGAAACATAATTTATAATAATATATTAAGTTTAGTTTAAAACCCAGCAAGTTATAATAAAATCTGTCCGCAACTACACTTATCGTGATGTTTGAAACCCGATTGGCAGCCTGTCATTTTCGCGCCAATTACGGAGCCATCATGTCTGCAGGAATAATCCGCCAATACCGTACGAGCGGAGCTGTGGCGTCAAAACTCCGTGGTGTGATGGCGACGCGGGAAAATGCAGCTGTTCAAGTTCGTTGTCATGGAAAGATCCTTTGGCAAAACAGATTCCAGATGGATGGGCTTCTGACATGTATCATAGTAGAATAGTTCTTAACCTACTTTCTTTTGATAAGGCGACTGAGGCTGATTTAAAAATAGAATTATGAACAGACTAAATGTTAGGGATGCTCGAGGGTTGCTGCAGTAAAATATGGTCTTCGAATTATACTTAATTCTACGTCACTGATGCACTGTGTGCAGGCAGACCTTCTAGCATTTTTCATGCTGACTAATGCAAGTTTAGATTATATGGCATGAACTGCTGTCTAGGTGATACTAAACAAGGACAGAAGCAGGAATGAGGACACAACTGCTAAGTCTCATGAGGCAATCATTTATGACTACACTTTACCGACAAGCGTATCAGGGGAGGCCTCGTTCTTTGCCGAGCACACAGAACTGGAAAATGATAAGGCAAAACATTTCTACCTTTGCAAACACACAGGTTGACACAGTGCATCAGCACAATGCCTTCGGGACTGTTGCTTTTAGCAGTCTGTGTGCAAAGCTGTTTGGCATTCGGTCACTCTATTTACTAAATGAAATACGGAGTGTCCAGTAATCCGACAGACTGGCTTATTTACGTTTGCGTTTGCATGCAAGTCAGACGTCAAACGATGAAACTTAAGTTCCTAATCGTAATAAAGGAGTTAGTATAAAATTATATTTTCACTTTGATATTTTTTACTAAACGAAGTGTTGTGGTTCTTTCAATTACTTTGCATGCAACGCAAGTCGATAGTTTAATCGTAAGCTTTGAACGTTCGTGACTCTTTTAGGGAAGTATTTTCTAAACCGCAGCTTTTATAAACACGCTGGTCGCACATTCAAAGATATTTCTCTAGGGATAAAGAGTTTGTGTGTAAGGATATTGTGAAAAGTTCGTGCGGTTGGTGGTCGTGAACTAGCTAATTGTCCTGAGCAGCAATTGTGTTCGGTTTGATGATTAGATTACGCCTTATTACACACTGGTCATTGAGCCGGATATTGGGAGCGAATTGTACCATCGTAGATGTATACAATCTGGTAGTACAATGCTCTTAACATATAGATACAGTGCTAACTATTCCTCAAGTCGTCAATACTGTAGCCTCTCTTATAGGAACCACTCTTTTTTCTGAAAATAATCATGACTTTTAATTATACTGGCTCTAGAAGATTTTATTTTTTGTTAAAATCGTTGAAGCTGTCTGCAATGGCTATAGGAGTTTTTAATGGCATCTTAGCCGAGACTCATTGTAATGCAGCAAAATTTTTATATTCCTAATGGCCTAATGCAGATTTGTTTTTGTGATTGTAGGTAATGTAATAGCAGGTACGATGGGATTGATAACGTCACAATAATGCACAAAAATCCCTTAAAGTAAAAAGTAAAAAAAAGTCTGTACTATAGAAGAAGTAGCATGGGACGAGAGCAATGATGATGATTCATTCAATGATGAAACATTTTAGCCCGTCATAAAAAATCATAAGACATGATTGATCTTTTAACTGACTACCCATTTTATTAAACAAGTTTAAAGTAATGGATACACTTTTCTGGCTACACTTTTATAATCCGTAATATAATTTTAAGAAAATCGAATGGAAACCGGGTCGGGAGGTATTTTGCAGTAAACCGGGCAGATAGCTTGGTGAAGCACTTTTGGATTTGAGATTCCTCCAATAAGAGTCAGTGGGAATATTTTCATCTTTATTCGGCCATATACTTTACCCGCATGTTTTATTTTGATGACCACCGGTTGTAAAAGTTGTTTTACATTTAAATGTGTTATTGATGGTATCTACCTGGTAACTGGTATAGTTTTAGGGTGTTTTTAAATTCGTGCTCATTTCATCATGCATGCGGGGTTGCTTCGCTTGTGTAGCACCCGCATATTATGTTCTTCTCATACAAGTATTTATTGTTATACGGGCAATACGCATGCGGGATGCGGAGTATGATGTCGGGCAGCAGCTTTGCATGCGGAGTACGAGTAACTCCTCATAAAAACACCCTTAAGCTTTCGAATACCGTAATTAGAGACATAAAAGAAAGATAATAGGTGTGCGAATGCCAGCATTCAGGACTCAAGAATTTAAACACATACTCGTACAAAAATAAAGGTTTAAATAATAAATGCTAATAACAGTTGTTAACAGCAATAATACACGTACAATGGTCTGCATAGGACTAAGTGCGGAAACCATACTCAGACATATCATAACAGCAATAACAACTGCTAATGGTATTTTTTTGTTAACTATTTATTTTTGTACGAGTGCACAAGCGTTTAGGTCGCAGAGCCTAACTTCAGGGCGGTCTGCCGAGTTAGAACGGCCGTACGCTTCATAACCGCGTATTCATCATTATACACTTCGACGTACTGTCACGTCGTTGTCGCTTCAGTCGTTTCCTTCATAACCGCGTATTCTTTATTTATTATACACTTCGTCGTGCTGTTATATGTGGTTGTCGCTTTGCTGACACCGTTTCATAGTTTCTTATACAACCCTCACGTAGGCGTAGACTAAACGTATAATGACGAATACGCGTCTATGAAGCTACGCGGCAGTGTACAATAGTCTTAAGTGAAGGTCTTAGTCTTAAGTGAATTCTCCAGAGTAATCCGCGAAACTAGGCACAAAGTTTAACCACAAATAATAATAAAGACTTCTTCGAAATTACCCCCTTGTTTAAGATTTTATTGAAACATTTTCGCGAACGAATTTGCGGGAAAAGTGCTATACTTATGTATAAAAATATTAGTCTCGCTAAAACTCGAGAATGGCTGGACTGATTTGGTTTATTTTGGTCTTGAAATAATTATACTACTAAAGAGAAGTTTTAAAGAGTGAGAAAAAATGTGGAAAAATCCACGAAAACAGAACAGTTATCACTAATGATGTTATATTAAATCACTATATCCATAGACTATTAGGAGGTACGAAGTTTGCCGGGTCAGCTAGTATTAAAAAAAAAAACACCACCTGTCTATTATTTTTCTTCCAAATTCAAATATTACTCAAAAGCATAGGGTTTTTGTCTATCCAGCCTGTATGCAAATAAGATTCCTTATGCAATCTCCAAGTATCATAATACATAGAAAGACAGTTTTTTTTTTGTGAAAGGATAAAAAAAAAATCGTAATCAAGAAGCACAAAGCTCCTTTTGTATTTTAAGAGAAACAAATCCTGAAATAATCAGTATAAGGAGGAATAGAGCACTGTTCCATGTTCTTCTAATTAAATCTCCCGCCACCAGCACTGATTACCTAATATTGTATACTTCGTAAGCCTTGACGTGAGCAAGGGTACACGCGGGGCTCGCTGCTAACAATGTGTCACCATCTTTCTTCTTGTGTACTAAGATTTACATAATCCTTACATTTTCTCCCCTGAAATACCATTATTTATTATGGGGTTGGAAGTCATCAAATAACTTTTCCCATTCTAAGAGGAATTCGAATGTGAGGTTCAGATTTTTATTGATTAAAGCCTACCTGGGTTCCTTCAGTTGGACTTTACGATTTAGGGTCACGGTAGTTACCGTGCGAAGATTCTTTACTATGTTGTTCTGGACAGCTAGAGTTCTCTTCGCTTTACTGAAATGGCTTTACAGGAATGGAAAGCAAATGCATTAAAAATAACCTAAATTAATATCAGTTGTAATCCATTATTATAGCCAAAAGTCGACTGTTATTGGCTGTATGTACATATGAGAGTTTACATGTTTGTGAACAACCCACATTACAGGAGTACGAAAGGAGATTGTTTAACAAAATTGTCGATTTTTCTGATACCAAGCTATAAGTTAGTTACCGAATAGTAACGGCTCCGGCTTACGAGGTCACGGATTCAAACCCAGCCAGGCACATCATTTTGTTTAATTTATTTAATCACCACTGTTCTCAAATCGGTAAAGGAAAACATCGTGAGGAAACCGGCATGTCCTAGAACCAAACATTTGAAGACATTGGACATCTACCAATCCGCACAGGACCCGCGTGGTGGATCATGACCCTTTTCTTCTCCTAAAGATGAGGGTTGTGTCCCAGCAGTGGGAACATTAAAAAGGCTGCTGATGATAAGCTATAGGTAAGTATACTTGTTATATAAACTTATCTTCGTTCAACCTTAAGATGAAACATGTATACATATAGTATCTTTGTCATGTGTGTTGCTTTATTGAAATGTAGAGCTGGGATATTATGAAATATGTTCTAAGGCACTATAGCCGGCCCAATTATAGAGCCATTGTGTCTTGCGAGGATCTGTGTTCCGGTATACAACGAGCTAAGCTTTGTGAGGTTGTTGGTATTGCTTGTTGTGTGTTCCTCGAATGTTCTGTCCTGTTACCTGGTGATAACATTGGAGTAACTGCTTCAAACAATCAAATTAAATTTTATTTTTTCGTTACTTATCTACATTGTGCTCACATAATAGAAGGGACAAGAAATATTTAGTTAAGATTTATGTAACTCAAAACTTCGCTCGGAACCTCTCGTTCTTCCCCATAGAGCTTCCATCCACACTTTGGAACGTACAATTTAACTTCACTTATATTATGACTGACCGGCATTTTGAAAACCCAAAAGTTCCTGTTGTATGAACGTCTATTTGAAAAAACTATTCTGATGTCTGGATCTGCAGCTTTAGCAGGCATCGGCCTTAACTGCTCCCCTCAATCTTGAAAACATCTCTTTGAGGTAAGTACGTGTGGAACACAACGCGCTGTCGGGTCAGGCTTGATTTTTGCCGAATGGCGTCCCATCCAGTTACCTATTGCTCGCCGTCTGAAAGTCAAACTACAACTACAACAACAGGTAATAAGCAACTTTGGCGATACTTGTGTCATCCAAAGTAAATTTTAACTGCCTTTGAGTATCGCCTATTAATTCCTTGAATACCGTCACTAGAGACCCAATAGAAAGATAATAGTGTACGAAAGACGTCGTTCGCTTGGGGCTTGAGTAAGAAGCCATACTTTTGTTCTGGTCCAAGTACCTACAAAAATCCATGAAAAAGTTACCAATTCTCAAGAACCATTAAACACCCAGAAGCGTTAAACTTAAGAAACATTAAAACATGTTGATGAAAAGAAATTAAAAACGAACACCGTAATTTTCATCCTAATCGCTCGACAAGTAGGGCTATAAATTTTTTTAATTTCGATTTTTCGTCCTTTTTTGACTGATTGGGCCATTTGGGCGATGTTCCTCGCACATATTGACTTTACGAGTCAATGGGGGCGCTGAATAAGTAGACAGAAGGTCGAGTTGGTGCAATGAGCGTAAAGTCACGCTCACATCATTGTTCACTTCACGTACAGCGAGTGAAAGCGGAATTGTGTCTGTTATTTGTTTAAAATGGCCGTACGAAGGTTCGTATGTGTGCGTACATCTGTATAAGCTCATTGTATAGAAGTAGTTTTCATAATTGGCGAGATTTTTACTAGTTTTTTATGTTGGTTATTCGCAACTAGTTTGCAAGTAGACGTTGCGATAACAAATGCAATCTCGATGAAATAGAGCTGAGTGTTTTATTGTAGCGAAGTTTACCGAGAAGGCTAAATCGACACATTTGCTTTCACATACTGCAACAGTATAAAAATATTTTATAACCGCATTGTAATCTATATATATATAAGAAACTGACTGACTGACATATCAACGCACAGCCGAAACTACTGGGGCACAGATTACTAAATAGTTACTACACTGGGGCTAGATGCGTGAAATTTTGCACAAGTTTTCCTTTTATGATGTAAGCAAGCATTAAGAAAGGATTTCCTGAAATTCACCCCCTAAGGGGTCGATATCGGGGTCCATAGTTTTTATGGAAAATCCTACTAACACCCGGGCGTAGCCGCTGGCAGAAGCTAGTGGAAAATATAGTGACTGTATTCTGTATCAAAAATTAACCATATACTTATCTTGACACTGTTTAATTGGCCCAATAATTTTATGTACCTATAATAAAAGAAAGAACTGACCTTTTGAACGTGTTAATGTGTATAGTGACTGGGGTTTCGAACTGAGCGTACAGAAATAGGTGAAACCGACGCTAGAAGGAATGCACTTAATTAAGGCAATTTAGGGGAAACTGGGACTTTTTCGACTCATGTTCGAATAATTTACGGAAAACTGTGACTAGCGTTTTGGGACTAAATTTAAATATACTGTTAAAAAAAATGGGAAGGGGTGTTTAGTAAGTAAGAGTCTGACACTGTTTCCCGCTCTACTCAAGAGCGGGATTCGTCATTGGATGAATTTTGCCCACCATAAAAAAAATGGACTAGTGACTAGGTAAAACTTGAGAGAATCCGAGGAATGCGAGACGCTTAGGGCTGGCCGTTGTGGTGAGACTTTGGAAACGCATCAGGCGCACATAAACAAACATTTTTTTTACAATGAATATTACAGATAGTCCTCTGTGCAGAGGCTGCATGAAGTCAGGAGAAACTGTCGCGCATATGCTTCTAGAATGTACAGCCGTCAGTGACATTTGTATGCTTCTGGAGAAAGGTGGGCTGGTTGGAATAAAGGCCGCTATGGCCCACATACAATGATCCACTAAGGACTAAGGGCGGAAACCAGACCATAAAGATAAGATGTACATCAGACACATAAAGCTCAAGTTGGTTTGGTTGAAACCGCTAGGCTCGGGAACCGGTGATCCGATTTGAAATTTTTTTTTTGTGTTAGATGGCTCATTTATCGAGAATTGCTATGTAACATTACGCTACAACCTATGGGAGTAAAACATTAACTAAAGTTAGGGGAGACAAATAGTAGGTTATAAAAATAATTGTTCTGTGGAGAATCGAACCTGCTACCCGCAGCGCAGCAGCCAATCGCATATTCAATGCACCAACCCATTCATCTTACTAGTGATTACTGTACTATACCTATACTACTTTATAGATACAAGGGTAAAAACTACCTACGACTTATTCTAAAATATTTTTTTATAAAAATCGGTCGAGCCGTATCGGAGGAGTTCGATAACAAACACTGTGAGACAAGATTTGTGTATATCTACACTTATCTACACTTATAATATAATAAAGAGGTAAAGTTTGTTTTTTTTGTTAGTTTGTTTTTTTGTTTGTAGGGGGTAATCTCTGGAACTACTGGTCCGATTGGAAAAAAATTAGCAACAATAGAAAGCTGCTTTACTCTTGAGTGACATAGGCTATATTTTATGTACGCGGGCGAAGCCGCTGACAAAAGCTAGTTTGATATAAAAGGCATTTGTTGTAGATTAATACTACCTAAGTTTACTCCATGTTTCAAATATATGTAATGTATTTGTAATTTAATGTATATGTAACGAAGCTCCGTGGGCAGGCCCCCTACAAGGTTTTTTTTTTATGGTAGGTGAAAATCATCCAATGACGAAACCCGCTCTTGGGCGGAGCGGGAGACCAGTGTCAGACTCTTACTGACTAGAAAACCTACCCCGTACCTTCCTTGCCTTATTCCTGGAGTCGAGGTAACAGTTTTCCACCACCCTCTAGGCTCCAGGAGGAGGCCCCCTACAAGGTGGACCGACGATCTGGTGAAGGTCGCGTTGTGGAGATCCTTTGCCCAGCAGTGGACCATCAGAGTTGATGATCCGAAATAAAATATTTATTAAATAATTTTCCTTATTAATATTAATTCTGCCGTCCTTAAGCTAAAAAACGTGGTGAATAAAAATGTGATTCGACATAACATTTTGAGATTTTACGCTCATATGACCAAAAGAGCATATATATCTCGAAAACTATTTATAATACAAAAATAAAACTTGACAGATTGATACAAACTTTTATCTCCTGGCCAAGGAATCAACAAACGAAAGCGCGCCACATCAAATAACTGCACAAATTATAGTAATCTAAACCCTATGTGGCAGCCTTTACGGCACAAATTATTATAGTATCAACACTGCGTGAGGCATCCTTAATAGATAAATCAATAATGGTAAACCGACAACCATGCTGTATTATAAGGTCATGATTATTCATACTTAGACTTGTTTAAACAAGATCTTGTGTAAACTGGCATCACGGCTGTTTATCTTACAAGATATGTATTACTATAACTATGTTGAGACTTCCTATTGCCATATTGCGTACTGTATTAGGTGGGGTGTTGGCTGTTATGTAATTATGGGTTCTCGTGTCTTGATATTAAATTGTGTGTCTTTGAGAAGACGAATGGTAAGAAATGTGTTTGATGCTGATAAGATGAAATTAGATTCAGTGAGGTGAAAAGATAAAGTGAGCAACAAGTAGGTACGTGTTGTTATACCAGAATTTATCATCATCATTATCAGCCTTCTAATATTTCCACTGCTGGGACTCAAGCCTCCTCTCTAGAAGAGGAGGACAGAATCATCATCATCATTATTTTAACTGAAAGATGTCTAATGCTGGACGTTTTCTCTCTTTTTTTTGATGGGCAAAAATCATCGAATGACATCTCCCGTTTATGGGCTGAACGGGAGATAGTGTCAGGCTTTTACTGACAAAAATTCATCTTATTTCTTGTTTGCCTTAGTTCCAAGGCCCTGGTGTTCAATTCCACATTAGCCATGGCCCCAGGAGGCTTCGACCCTACCAGCTCCCCTATAGTTTGCTGACAACTTCTTGAAGCGCGTGGGAACAGTAGGTATGCGCCGTGAATCCGGATATTTATCGGACGGTCGGACAGAGCTACCCATAGCTCGCCGTTCACAAGCCCACGCCTAAGGTCTGCTGGACGTAGATCTCCTCCAAAGACACCACAACGACTTAGTTGTTTGGGATATCAGCAAATAGCTAAGTCGACTCTTCTCGTTTCTCTGGGCTTTCCTTTGCTCAACGAATCAGACACTTTTCCCCAAGGGGATAATTTTTTAAATGCCCAATGAATTATATATATAGGCACACGTGCCTTGACTGTGATTGTGTGATTCTGATATTGGTACCCACGGGTACCAATATCAGAATCACTCATCTTGAAGTGGGTATTTGCACAAGGTATTTTAGAAATAAGCAGACAGGTCTTCGATCAGCAGCCTTATAATCACAATCCACAACTTAAATCACAATATTCTCTTAATTTGGCACAGATGAAAATTGATTTAAACTCGGGACGCAAGCGATCCGTCGTAACCGTCTAGTCCACGCTATCGTTCCAGTCAAAGTGCACGAGTCTGGTCGTTGATTGACGTTTATGACGTTCCGCCAGAGTGACAATACAATTGTCACTCTCGTCCACTCACTTTCAATCTCTACTACTAGATGGCGCCAGGGGCGCGCCTACATATTTATAGGTAAGCATTTGTACATATTATTATTTTGATTTTATGACTCGAATGTAATAAAAGCGAAAATTTGTGTGTGTATGACTGAAAGTATTTTGATGAAACTTGGTACAAAATTAGACCATGTCCTGGCACACAAAATACTTTTTATCCCAGGACAATGTTCCCTTGGGATGATTTTCTATTATCTATTATATGGAGCCGCTTATACCCACTAGTGTATACATATATAATACATATTAAGTTATTTATTAGTTTAGTGGTTTACAAGTTTGAAAGTGGTGCAAGTTACAGAGAAGTTGAAAGGGGATCGTTTGATCGGAATACACTTGCGATGAGGAAGATAAAACGCATGTGATTATAAGAGTAATGAATATAAATGGGAAACTGAGAGAGGGCTCATGAGGTGAAGATTGGATTCTGTGAGGGATAAGGTAAAAGAAAAGAGAGATATTTTTCGTGACGAATTACAGAGGATTATGTGTTATGGACGTAATTAGTGTTTCATATTTAACCTTTCGAGTACCGTAACTAGAACGCCAGCGTTTGCATAGGGCTCAAGAGTTTAACAGAGTATTTAACAATTGGGGGAGGTCTATGTCCAGTAGTGGACGTCTTTCAGCTGAAATGATGAATTGGAATAATACATCTCAACTAGAAATTGACCCAAGTGCTAGCTTCTACCTCAGTTAGAGATCAAGTGATATCATACAACGTACCAATGTGCAATGCCGCCAGCATTTTGGGCACACTTCTAGTCGACAGTGATGTGGAGGTTTTACGACGCCATATTTAGCTAGGAATTACTTATATGTCTTTTTAATTTGTGTTTTTTTCTTGCTTATCTTTATACACTTCAAATTGGCACCGAGCCCTGAAATATGGTATGAACCAAGGAATAATGGCACAGATTTAGGAATAAAATCTGATAACTATAAATTTGTTGTTACGTTACAAAAAAAGTTGCGGACGGAAAATTCTTCGAGACTTCATTTAGAAATTGAATTATTTACATAATATTTATGTGGTGTATATTACGTAAGTTTGTACGGAACGCCTCAGTACAAGTCAGTTGTATTTTTTAAATAAAATCTTTTTTTATTTAATTATTGTACATTTATTATAGTTTAGTCTCTAAGTTTGATTTGTTCAAATACCAAAAGAATATCCCTATTATTGGCAACCTCGATGGTTACTTATCTTTCTAGCGATAGACGACGTTCATAGAAACTATTTGTTAAAATACCGAAAAGTTAATATAAAAGTCCGCTTCATCGCTTCATCGCTGTTTATCAAAATGCTTAAAGCGTACAGCGCTGATACATCAAAACTACGCCAGTGTCATCTATTTACCCTCGTCTAGTGCGTAGTACACATATTTATATATGTACTACGCGTTTATATTTTTGGGAAAACAAACAGAAACATGCAAAATCATAACAAGTAGCTTTATTATCCCTGAAAAAAAAAGATTAATAAACAAAAATATAAATAGAATAAAAAAAAAGTCTGTTCTAGTCGCCCATCGTTTATCTCTTATATCTATTGTGATTGATTGACCCTAATAGCAGTAACAAATAATAGCTAACAATCAACATGAGATTCGGTTTCAGATAAAAGTATTATTTGTGGTAAATCACTAAACTTTAATAATAATAAACTAGTTTGATGAATAATACCAGACATGAAAGAAAGAAAAAAAAAAGCTTTCATGTGTCCGCTCAGGACAAACAATCAAATACAAAATATTGAGTAACTTAAATAAAATAAGAAAGTAAAAATAGTTCTGTGCGAGGGCAAAAATGCTCTTATCTCAGTAAGTTATATGTTGAAAAAAATATTGCGGCGTTGGTATTCTGATAGGTGCTGTGATACCACAGGCACACTTTTTTATTTATTTATTGATAGATTCGCGTTTGACCACTTGGTATATCATTTATTGTGTATTATATGTGGTCCATGCCCAAAAAATAGCCTATTTACTCTTGACTTAAAGACCCTAGAAAAAACTAACTCTGATACCTACAAAGGTATCAAAAAGCACAGACTCCGGCAGGGAAATCACACGGAACACACAAAAGATAAACATCAATCGAGTAAATGTGGAAAATTATCCTAAGAGAATCTTTCTCTTGGGATAAAAAGTATCTTGTCCTATTTTCAGTAGTTAAGACTTCAAGAGATAACAACAACAGATACATAAACTTATTTTTACAATCGTATTGATGACCTTAGTTAAAGACCCCTAGGTCAGGGGCGATGACTCCGTGGTGGCTTGGGGGCTCGAGCATCCTTGAGAAATAAACAGTAGGTGCCCGATCACCCCTGAGAATACACATCAAGAAACGATGAGCGTTTTTTATTACCTGATGTCTCGTTTATAGCAGCGGTTTAGAGCGCCGATTGAGACGCAAGGGTTGCGGGTTCAAATCCCGCAACAACACAACACTAAACATATGTTCACCAAAAATAATAATTAGTAATTATGTACGATTAGTATTATGTTATGTATGTTGTGTGTTGTGTATTGTGTGTGTATGTGTATTAGTTATTGTGTAGTATTTATTTATTTGTCAGAAAGAAAACAATATAGACAATCTAGATCTCAAATTTAGTCACCTATTCGAGTCATCAAATGAGAATCAGCATCCATGAGGTTTTCTAAAAGCCAGCACACCTGCCCTAGGTTAAGACTAGGAAACACAAACTCCGACAGAGAGTCCACACGAAAAGTCAGAACACGGACAATAAATAAAACACAATAACATTTGAATTTGTCATCATCACCGTAAACTTAAGACTGTACACACATACTGAAACCAAATGATAGCTACAAACGTCGACCCAGCTTAACAGCGAGTGAGCAAACACTGTATAAGTCAGCTGCCAAAATATTAAACTCTAGGCTTTGTTCCAAGACGTACGACCAAGACATGTAAACACAGAGCAGTAATGTGCCATGGAGGCAACAGCTGCCTGCCTTGATTAAGACATAAATATGCAGCAACGGTACAAAACATGTATGCCTCGCATGAACAAACCTCGTTTCGCCATAGTTCCCCCGTTTATATGTCCATTTTGAATTTTATTAATATTTCGCCCCATACAACTTGGTGGAGATTGCGTTAACGAAATGGCGGCGAGAGATTGGTTTAAGAAATTTTGGGAAAACAAACTTTACTGGCCGGTTGGTCTAGTGGTTAGTTGCCCTGACTGCTACGCCAGAGGTCGTGGGTTCGAATCCCGCCTAGGACAAATGTTTGTGTGTTGAGCATCATCTTTTGTTCTGTGTCTGGGTGCAATTTGTCTAAAACTAGTGACCCGCGCTAGATTCGCATGGGTGCAATGCTGATATTAAATATGTGTATTATATATAAACCTTCCTCTTAAATCACTCTATCTATTAACAAAAACTTTAAATTATAAACATGGGCCGGCTGAGTGGTAACGGCCCCGACTTACAAATTGCAGGTTGCGGGTTTAAATCCAGCGAGACGCATTACTTTGTGTAATTTATTTCTTCACTACTATTCTCAAAACGGTAAAGGAAAACATCCTGAAGAAATCGGCATGTCCTAGAACCAAAAATTGGAAGACATGTGATATCCACCAACCCGCACTGGACACACGTAGTGGATTGTCCCAGCAGTGGGAACGTTATACGGCTGATGCTATGCGATGCTATGTTAATTTTGGTAAAGCAAATTAAATAGATGAAATTTGTTGGGGATTGAAAGTGCTTCACTTATTATGTAAAACAGAATGGGGAATGTAATAAGCAAATATAGCTGTTTGAGGTAGATTGTAGCCATGTTAGACGAATTAAAACAAGGTTCATTTTATGTATTAGGTAATAAGAGAGTAATTTTTTGCGGTATAACATACTCACAAGGTATTAATATACGGATAACTGGGAATGCAAAATGCACAAAAGAAGTGTTTATTGTCGTTTCAGAATATTTTGACATACTCTTTGTTTTGTGTGAGAAATTATTATCAAATCAATTCTCTAGCTTTTCACGATGTTCAAGCGTACATTATCTTATTCATTTCTATAATACTTTATCATGTTTTATTTTAGACTAGCGACCCGCCCCAGCTTCGCACATTACACACAGAAACCTTCCTCTTGAATCAATCTATCTATTAAAAAAAGCCGCATCAAAATCCGTTGTGTACTTTTAAAGATATAAGCATACAGAGGGCATAAGCAACTTTGTTTTATACTATGTAACTAGCGACCCGCCCCGGCTTCGCACGGGTGCAATGCAAAATATACCTACTACAGAATGTCCTTATACACAACGTTCACAGCTTTTTTGTCATTAGCCAATACAAACATGTTTTGCTTAGACATTACTCTTGACAGCGCGACATATAATTGGCCATGTGAAAAACACTCAACACTCAAGTCTAATCCTGCAACGTTAAAAGTTTGACCCTGCGATTTATTAATGGTCATTGCAAAAGATATCTTTACCGGAAAAATTTATTTAAGGTACTTAAATGGATAAGGATTAATGCTGTATTGTTTAAAATCACTTCGTAAATAACCATTTTTTAGTAAAGAATAAAAATGGTTATGCTGGGTTATCCCTAAGAGATAGACATATACCATCGCGGACTTTTTTGTTGAACTTTTTAAGATGAACAATACTGTAGTACATTATTTTGGTCTATCTCGTAGAGTTCAGCCAGCGTTTGCAATATAAGCGCAAAAAAACGTGCTTATTTACGACATCACATTAGAAACCTTTAAATTTATCAGTGTTTCTCTACTATATTATGCATTTATTATACATACAAACCTTCCTTAAGAATCACTCTATCTATTAAAAAAAACCGCGTCAAAATCCGTTGCGTAGTTTTAAAGATCTAAGCATACATACGGACATACAGCGAAAGCGACTTTGTTTTATACTATGTATTGATGATGCTAATACTCATATTTCAGCTGTTCGTTTTTTATGTGGGAATTCCTTTAGTGACTTTTCAGTTCTCAGTGAGATAATGAGGGCTCAGACTTTTAATGACTAAAATCTACCCCTATGCCTTCCTTCTTTACTCTGCGTTTCAGGACCCTGGGTTTTACTTTCAGAAGTCAACCCGTAACTTCAGTACGCTTTGGCTCTGCTGTATCGTTATGGTTTTGTTAGTTTTAAACAACAACTGCAAATTGCATTTATTGGTTTAAACCGTTTATTTTTTTTTCGAGTGCATTAGCGCTAAAATTCGTAGAGCCTAATTTCAAAATGCCAAGATCCGACGGCCGTACTGTACTTATGCTGGAAGAGATTTCTTTAGAAATAAGCATCACCTTTGTACCTGTTTATTGTACATCTTTAATTCCAATGTGTGTACATAAATTGAAATAAAAAAAAAACCTTAGTTATTGCTTTATCAATTTCCAATTTTGAAACTGACAGCGTTCTCCGATATTGGTCATCGTGTTCTACACAGGCCGACTTCGTATTGGATGTCCTAACACAACATATACCATATACATATCAGAAAACTATTGTATGTAACGACTAGACAGGTATATCACTGTATTCTGACTAGAATTTAACAGTAGAAACTGCCTTAATATTTCAGATGCAATATGAACTTGGTAACGTGTTGAACCTGGTTGATTCTTTGAAAATGAATGGGCCGTAATCCACCACGTGGGCCCAGTGCGGGTTGGTGGATGTCAGTATTCGAATTTTGGCCTAGTTATTTCTTTGCAATTTTATTTGTTTATAGTACAGTTTTCCAAATCATTAAACGTATAAAAAAAAAACTCATTTGCGCTCAGTGTTCAATTACGGCGCCAAACAGATACGTTTTTCGGTATAAAAGATCTGATTTTAGTTTCAATCGCGGGCTTTCTGACGGCGAGCAACGGGTAGCTCGCTGTCAGGTCAGTAACCGTCTGGACCGCGCGCGAGCGCTTGTGAGAAGATGTTAGCAAAACGTAGGGGCGCAGCAGTGTCGAAGGCTACTGCGCCCATGGGGACATGTGAAAATCAAATCAAAATGTTTTTATGGTTTCTCATACATTTAACTACATTACAGAGTTAGAGGTAGCCCCAGTAAGTTATAAAGTACACTTGTGTTGGGGCTATCTCGCTTTTTCCCATACCTTTTATTTTTATAATGATGAGACCTTTCATTTGACTATCGTTTCGACTAATAATAATTTTATTTAAATGTGAAAATGAAACCTGGGGCGCTGGAATGAAAGCAAAGAATGAACAGGCGTGGAATTTTTAGTCAGTAAAATTCTGACGCTATTTTCCGCCCTTCCCAAGGGCGCGGAGATGTCATTGGGTGATTTTCCTACTGAAAAACAAATCCTACGTTTGCACCAGACACTGAATAGTATAAACTCAAGCTGGATTAGACTTAATTCAAACATAATATAGTGCGAACGATGTTTTTTAGAAAAACTGGATTTAAAGTTTCACGATAAAGTGCTGGAGGCGTTAACGTTAAACTAACTGGTTTTAAGCGGATCTAACGTAGTCATAGTGAATTGTGAATCGTGGCAAGAAATGTTTTCACAGTGAGGTTCAGTTGAAAGCTAGCATTAGGCAGCTGCGTTGTTATCTGCTCCACTACTAAATTATAAAGACGTAAAGTCTGTTTTTTGTTTGTATGAGAAAATCTCTAAAAGTTTTAGTTCGCTTGCTAAAATGTATTAAAGTCAAAGTCAATTTTTTTTATTTCACATGGGCACATAAAAAACGTCAGAAGCTAGTGCACGGTTCCAAATTGGTCGTTTCCTATGGAGAAGAACCGGCAAGAAACTCCATGGCTACTCTTTTAAAAAAATTGTTTTCTTTACAATATTTCCATATTACAGTATTAGCACATAAATTATGTAAGGACAGTGCAGACCAGTCAATATTGAACTCCTACCGTTAAAATGGTAGGAAGTAATCTAAAATTTGCGTATTCACTGATAGAAAGCAGCTGTATTCCTGAATAACATGGGCTATCTATATTTGATGTACGCGGGTGAAGTCGCGTGAAAAAGCTAGTATATTATATTTACATAGTGTGATAATATTATTTTTAACCGACTTCAAAAAAGAAGGTTTTTTACTTTTAAGTTTCGACATACTTGTCTCACACTGTGTGCATGTCTGAGTAGGTAAACATGTTTCCATTTTTTTCTTTAATTAGCAAGAAAGCCTACTAATAAATAGTTTAACACAACCAATTACAACACTACTCTAGCTTATATTGTTTTTTCCATATGTGCATTTGTCACCTAACTTCTCCAAAACGGATTGACTGATTCGGATGCAATCATCTGTGTATATTTGAGTGGGTCTCTGGATGGTTTAAAAATTAAATTGACTTGGCACTTGGACCAAAAGGCTGGCTGCAAAAGTAGTCCTAATTTTTTTTAGACAAAATACCAGCTATTAACTTAAAACAATAATACCTATATATAAACCAGCCCTCCTAGCCAAGATACAATCGTTTAGTTTAGAGTGAGCGCTTGTCGTTGGCCACGCCTCCAATTCTTTTGTTCAGACGTCATCTCAACAAAAAAATTGGGAGCGTAGCCAAACCTAAGCGTTCACGTTAAACAAAACGATTACGAGCTAGGGGGGTTTAACAGAGTCTGCCTATGTGTCAAAATATGACAGTTTTACACAAATTTGTATATTTTTTTTCCTCAAAAGACCGTCTCAGACAAATCTGCATTGTCCTTATGTGATTTTACCAATAGATATTTACTGTATAGATTTTAAAAGAGACTTTGACACTTGAGTTTCTTTCGGTGTTTTTTCCTAGGGTAGTTAGCAAGTAAACACCGGAATAATCCAGTGTAAAAAAAAATGACGTGTAAAAGCGTTTTTTTTACATACTTGCAAAAAAATGACGTGAAAAAGTATTTTTTTTAATTAAACTTAACTTGCAAAATAAAGATCATTTATCAAACTTCAGTAATGCAATAGTGAAGAGACAACAAACAAACAGAGTTACTTTAGCAATTACAATGTTAGTACAGACATTAAAGCCTCTTAACTCTAAAAACAGATATCATAACATAAACTTACAAACGCATACCAATTAACTCAGTTTATAGCAACCACCACAATACGTTGAAGATACCGTGGCGAAATGAAAACGAATAGAAAGCATAAGAAGTACTAACAGTCTGTCGTCTAAACAAGTTAATACTTGGAGCAAGTTAAACTTAATTGAGTGAAAGGGGTTGCTTAAGTGAACGTAAACGTTGCCACCGCAATCCCCTTAAGATTTTATTTAAAGTTGTTTGTATGGGTGGCTCTATAAGATGCATGGAATGAGTTCAACATAAAAATGTAAGTGTGTTTTTCTACTAATTGTGTAGGTACTTAAGTGGTACATAATAAAGAAAAAAAGAATAAAAAAAAATGAAGAAAAGAAAAAAAGGAAGGAAGAGGAAGTAATTCTGAAATAAATTATTATTATTATAATTAAAGGAGGAGGTTGACCGTATAAGGCAACAGAGCTCACACCCCAGACGCCGCCGCGATTCCGATCCCGATTTCCGTGCACCGTAAGCACGGGCTTGCGGATGGTGAGCAATGGGTAGCTCGTCGTCCGGTTGTCTGGTGATAGTCCGGACCAAGCCAGTCGTCGACGGCGCGCTCTGTTCCCGCGCGCCTCAAAGAGTAGTCAATAAACCGAAAGGCCCAACTGCAGGGCCGAAGCCTACAGGGGCCCCGGTCCGGTTTCTGAAAGGGAGGTCCGACCCTGGTGCATAATTATGATGTAACTGCTTGAGGCGCACGGCAACAGAGCGCACCCGCCGTCGACGACTTGAGGAAATGCCAATTTCTTCGCGGTGTTACTGACTAAACACCCGTTCCCTCATTGCCCTTCGCACTTTGACCAAGCCTTCCTTTCAGAAAGAGACCATAGGCCCCAGTCGGCTTTGACCCTTATGCAGAGTCCTTACGACCAAAAGATGGATTTATGAAAAAGGTTTAAGTGTATATTTATGCGTATTACAGCAAAGCCAAAACATAAAAATAAAGTGCAGTAAATTAATTTAAAATAAACAAATTAGGATTACTTAAAATACTCGTTAAATAAAAGATGTGCATAAAAGTTTAGAACACTGAACATTAAAAGTTAAGTAGTTTTTTTATTAAACTATCTCATAATAGTGCAAAGTTTAATAAAAACTAGTTCCTACGTAACGATTGTCATTATATATGAGAATGGTTTTGTATAAAAGTGAAGTTATTTCATCCACTATTCTATAATGGCTTATTTTGAAACCAGTGTGGATAACTGAGTAAAAAACAGTTTTGCTTAACCCCATTGAATAAAGAAATGAAAACATATTAGGTTTTTTAGCGTTCCGTAACCAAAGGGTAAAATCCCTATTACTTCGCGGTCTGTGTCACTAGGCTGTATATTAAAAACCGTGATAGCTAGACAGTTCAAATTTTCATAAATTATGTATTTCTCATCATCATCCTACCCTTATCCCATTTTACTTGGGGTCGGTGCAACATGTTTTTTTCTTCCACTCTGTCCTGTCATCCGTCACACTATCACTAACTCCCTTTTCTTTCATATCACTCTTCACACAATCCATCCATCTCTTCTTCGGCCTCCCTCTTCCTCTCCATCCATCCACGTGTAAACTCAGAACTCTTTTTGTGACATGCGTTTCATCTCTCCTCTTCACATGTCCATACCAAGACAAACGATTTCCTTTCAACTTTTCAGTCACTGGCGCCACTTTCAGACTTCCTCTAATATACTCATTTCTCACTTTATCCATTCTCGTCACACCACACATCCATCTCAACATTCTCATCTCCGCTACATGTAGTCTTTTTTCTTCCGTCTTTTTCACAGCCCAACATTCTGATCCATACAGTAGGACGGGTCTTATCACGGACTTGTAAATTTTACCCTTCAACTTGAGGGGCATCCGTGGGTCGCAAGTTGTTCCCGTGACCTGTCGCCATTTCATCCATCCTGCATTGATCCGATGCGTTACGTCTCGGTCTATCTCACCATCTCCTTGAACGAGCGACCCGAGATACCGAAAGTCGGAACAGATTGGTATGGGCGTTCCAGCGAGAGCTAAGGCCACAGGACCGGAGAGACCGCCGAAATCACAGAACAAGTACTCCGTTTTGGTTCTACTTAATTTCAGGCTAACACTCTCCAGTCTGTGCCACCACACCTCCAATCTATTCTGGATCTCTTGATCACTCTCGGCAACCAGCACAATGTCATCGGCGAATAACATACGCCAGGGAGCCTCTTCCTGGATGTCCGACGTAAGAGCGTCCATTATCATCAGGAAGAGGTAAGGGCTGAGAGCCGACCCTTGATGTAAGCCGACAGCCACATTGAAGCTGCTAGTGGTGCCTACTGTAGACCGGACTTGGGTACTGCATCGACTGTACATCGCTCGGATCAACTGAACATACTTCCCAGGCACACCTTTCTCCTTAAGGGCCCACCACAGAACTTCACGAGGTACCCGGTCGTATGCCTTTTCGAGGTCAATGAATACCATGTGCAAGTTTATATGTGCACCTCTGTATTTCTCACACAGCTGGCGTATAGCGAAAATGGCATCCGTTGTACCGCGACCTGGCATAAAACCGAATTGGTTCTGTGAAATTATTTATTTCTGTTGCCAACAAATAACAAAAACTAAAAGTAAACATTGAAAAGGGGTCTCCATACAAGAAACGCGATTTTTTTGCCCTTTTTCGTTAAAGACGTTACGGAACCCTTCGTGCGCGAGTTCGACTCGCACTTGAGCTTTGCAAACGATTCTTAACCGATCTTTCAGGCTTTCTTCTCTAGTATGGTCTCAAAACAAACCCCATGGTAGATGTCCAAGTCGTGTTACTATCTTTTTTTTAGTCGACTTCGACGGCGCTTTCCATCTATAGGGAGAGAAAACCACTGCGTGGAGAATCGACCCAACGGTCACTGAGTTTGCGCCTGATGTGACCCTCATATTTTCATTTAGACTCGTTAATAATATAAGCCCATTTTGATAAAAAAGCTCTTACTAAAACAAAATGAAATACGAAAAACATATTTGATTTTTCTATTTGTTCAATTGCTAAAATGAAAAAACAAATAGACGAAATAAAAAGGTTACCACTTCACTTATCATACGAAAACAAAATTCATTTCATTTGCGATTCCAATTTATCATTCTCTACTTTATAGAATTGTTTATTTTACTTTGGTAGTAACAGAAATTTATACAGGACAAATTAAAAGGCGATCTGTAGGAATTTAATAACGCAAGTCATTTGAATATTCAGTGGGAAGGAAGCGAAGGATTATTCAGGAAATGCTTCATGTAATCCGTTCTGTAGAAAATTGGTTTACAAATTGTTTGTGCACAGGCTCAACCGCTGAACGCATCGGTACTTACTTGTGTCACGGGTAATCCTACGACATTGTGTAATTTTGTATGTAAAGTCGGCAATGTGGTGTTCAACTTCTTTACCATACACGGTAAAGAAGTTGAACCCATTGCTATGGTTACTCACAGCCCCCTACTTTGATTTAGACCTGAAAATGGGTTGTTGCGCATTCAAGGTTTGCCATGATGTTTCAACTTGTGCGACGAAGATTATAACACTTTTTTCAAACTATCCGCAACCCTGGCAGGGATCGGCCATAATTAGCTCTCGCCAATATTATTGACACTCCTTTGCGGTACGTGTGGCTCATAACGCGCAGTCGACTCGAACTTAGTTTTCACCGGACGGCCAGACTGCAAACTACCCATTGCTCACTGTCCGTGAGCCCACGCCTACGGTGGTCGGAAATCGTTCTGTGATATCGGCAGTAATTCCTTCGAACAACCGTGTTTTTATTTGGATTTTTTTATATTTATATTTCATCTCGAATACTGTTAATAAAGTAACAGATTTAGTTAGGTCCAATTTTCTTGCACTGGCGTAGAGTAGATAGATAACCTTACGGTTTTCTACAGGATGCATTTTGGAGAGTGTGTGCGGGAATTGCAAGATTTGATTCCGTCTTCTCAATTTTACCATCGGTCATCCTGGCGTACGGCAAATATCCATCCTTACGTTGTTGAGACATTGTCCGGCGTCTAAGCGTTTTGCCTCCTCATTTATACCGCGTACATCGAAAAACTGGAATAGTTTGCTAGCTGCGCAGTCTTTCCATCCGATTATAATTTAGATGTTTTCAAGGCTAGAGTGAATAGGCTCTTAATAAACTAGTGCGCCTCACCATCAACGCATCACTGCTTACCATCAGGTGGGATCGTAATCAAGCACTAGTTTATAGCAATTAAAACAAAAAAAACTTCAAAGACTACCATTATTTGTTGCAAAAATTTTCAATTCTGCGTCCTCTTTTGGTTTTAATGCGTTTTTTGCAGATTATGTTTTGAATGTGTGTATATAAGCAAAGTGTGTCCGCGTTAATTAAAAGTTCTGTTTTCGATTAAAATAATATTACGTAGCCGACGACAAAAGGTTCGTTAAAAATGCATGTTTATTTTTGTTTCCGCGCCGCATTGGCAGTCGGTATCGCGGCATTACAGTTTTTTACCGAAACACGCCATTTTCATCTGTTGCAATACATACGTTTGGATGAATGAATGAATGTTTTTTGTTTTTTTTTTATAAAATGCAAATTCGTAGAATTTAATTTACTGGAATGGTTTTCAAGTTTCGTAATAATATAACAATAAATATATATATAAAATATTCCACAACTGTTACACAACGTCGTCTAGTCCCAAGCTAAGCAGAGCTTGTGTTATGGGTACTAGACCACTGTTAAACTTACTTATATATCTCTAAATTCATACATATTATAGATAAATAACACCCAGATACAGAACAAATGATCGTGTTCATCACACAAACATTTGTCTCGGGTGGGAATCGAACCCACGACCTTCGGCATAGCAGTCAGGGCCACTAACCACTAGACCAATAGGCCAGTCAATAATAGGCCTACTCTTTTGTTCAGTCTTATGGATTAAATATAAGAAGACCAACGACTCTACCCTTTTTCATGCATGAAGTATCAGAATATCGAATTCATTAAAGCTTCAAACTTATTTTGTTCCAAAACCGATACAAAGGCTTTAGACCTCATTACTTATTCTCAAATTTATTCTCAAAGTTATACAGCAATACAAATAAATCTTCATTGTACAATGTAAACCTGTGTTGGGACTCGAAATTCATCCGTTGGACGTTTGTATGTGTGTGTGTGTGTTTCTGTGTTGGCTTGCTGTACATGTGCATCCGAGAACAGAAGTGTAGCTTAGTACGTCAGAAACTGTGAAAAGTTTAAATGAGGTTGAACGTTGTGGAACACGCTTGGTTTCACACTTGTCTTCTTCGTGTTGAGCTTGAGACGCACTTACATGATAATTCTTACTTGTGGTATGTTAAGAACAACCTACTTATTTAGGTACTTAATAAATTTTGATATTTTCAAGGAAGTGGGGACATTGGCAATCATTATTCCTTATACATATATGTACAGTTGCCGCCAGCAGCTTCGCTTGCGTGATTGTATTGTGGAAAATTATCCCAAGGGAACGAATAAAATTTCGGGATAAAAAGTATCATGTGCTATTCCTGACATGGTTTACCTAAGTACCAAGTTTCATCAAAATTCGTGCAGTCGTTTGAGCGTGAAGAATAATAACGTAAATGACATACTAGCAAACCTTCATCTCTGTAATATTTGTATGACACTTGTATTTCACAAAAAAGAAAATCAAAACCTAAGGATACAAAAAGTATTTTTAGAAATAGGGGCCAGCCTTGTATGTGGGAGCGAAAGAAGAATCTGTCGGAATGAAAAGGTGTCAGACCTCTCGTTGGAAAAGAACATCGCCTACGTAGCTCAGATCGCTACGTCGTGATGTGCTACGGCGTGACGTAGGGGCATGTTATACGGTAATAAAGTAACCTAAAGTGGTAAAAAATCCTATGGAAACTAATATTGTATTTTATGTTTTTAAGGATGATAAAATACTGTGTTATCGGAGCATGAGTTGTAGCTGGTAGATTGAAATCTAGGAAGATATTTCACTTTTTTTAATTTATTTCATCAGCACTACTTGAAACTGTGACTACTTGAAGGACACAAAATGAGAGAAAACCGGCGTTTCCAAGATCCAAAACTTCATGCAACATCAATCAAATCGCGTTTTGAATTAAGGTCCTCTTCTAGAAATGTCCGAGTATAGATTAACGCCCATTCTCTCTCCTAGAGTGGAAACCTGCGTCCTAGTAGAGAGAACATTATGATGTTTATGCACCATATACTTTCTTTTATCCAGAAAAACTGACGGGCACTGTAAAATAGACCGAAGCAATAAAACCGCATAAAACCTAATATTATAAATTTAAGATATCTACACGAGTATATAACGAAAGTTCAATGACTGGGACAGTTAAAATTAAGTATAAAATTATATCAGAAGCATATTGTTAATATGCCAAACGATAAAACTGATTCCAATATTTAGTATCAAGTTTGCGTTTGGGTGGCTGCCCAAATGTAATTGGCACTGGTGCTACTAACCACTATGTTGTGTTACATTTAATTTTATATTTCTGATCTCGATTGTGGCTTCATATTTTTTATGCTCTCAAAATGGTGAAGGAAAACATCGTGAGGAAACCGGCATGTCCTAAAACCAAAACTTTTGAAGACATGTGACATCAACCAGCCTGCACTGAGCTAGGGACCCTGCAGAAGGGTCGAAGCCAACTGAGGTCAAGGGTTCGTGTCTGAAAGGAAGGCTCTAGCCCTGGTATATGTGGCGACGTAGGAACGGAGTAGGTTGTTTTATAGTCAGTAAGAGTCTGACACCGTTTCTCGCTTCTCCCAAGGGGTACCTACCTACCATACTTATTTACCTTCCATAAAAAAAACCTGTACTGGGCCAACGTGGTTGGTCACGGACCATAAAATATTTTTCGAAATAATCTTCGAGACTCGATTCGGGAAATTAACTCTTTTTATTAAAAAAAAAACCCTGTGGGTTTTTTTCGAACTACCGATAGCCCCAGTAAGTTATAGTCATGTTGCGCCTCTGCTGTTTTATTGTCCTCTCTTTGAAGCGCTGTTGAATACTCGGACTCAATTCGAATTGCTATTGGGCAGCCGGACGACGAGCTACCCGTCGCTCGTCGTCTGCTAGATCACGCCTCCAGTTGCTGGGAAATCGGAGTCCCTCACGTAAAAGTGGAAAGATTTTAGATTACTTTAATCTGACAATCTGTTAAAAATAGATATTTTAATCTTGTAGAAACCTTTAACAATAATAGTTTTCCAATAATATTTTTTACCAAAATAGATCTACACGCGCCGGGTTTCTTTCTAAGCGTTTGCCTTCTAAAGATAGAATTCAATTGTCCTATTTCTTACTTGTTTGACATTTGAAAGAATTTGGAACCTTGGTCATAGGATACTTTAATTCGAGGTGTACATTCCAATCTATTTTCTATTTTCAAATGTAAAGTCCTATGCCTCTACCTGGATATATGCTAGTATTTATACAGGTATCAAATCTTCTTATAACTTATGTATAAAAATTATTAGCTGTTCCTTAGTCCCGCTAAAACTCGAAAAGAACGGCTGAATGAATTTGGCTCATTTTGGTTTTGAAATATTTGTGATACTACAAGAACGTGGCCGGTAGTCTTATAAAAAATTAATACGTGTTCGTTGTCTCGTTTAAACTTGAGAACGGTTGGATTGATTTGATCAATTTTGGTCTTGAAATATTTGTGGTATTCCAGGGGTTCATGCTCATATTCACCTCCTCACGTACCTATTGTATACGACTGAGTTAATTTACATCAAATATTATGTCTTTGAGCCATTGCTAGAAAACCAGCCCAAATCGTATCCTAATCGGTTTATCCGTTTAAGAGTTACGGTGCCACTGAGACACTTCTTTTTATAGAATTTTAAAAGTAAAATACAAAAAACAAGATTTGATGTTTATTTCTAGTCTACATTATCATTTGTTTGGCCGGGAAGCACAAACAAATCTGTCATAACTTAGACTCTTTTGTCTGAAATTTTTATATCAGTTTCGATAACAGATATCCGTATAATATATATAATAGCGAACATCCTTATTTTACGAATATTTAGATCTTACAGCATGCCTACCTGGTTAAAACAATGTGTGTGGACCTATACAGATACCTAAATAGTTTATCATTATCACTGTATATGCCATGTCCTCGTCAAGTAGTAATTTCCTCTCGTCTTGGTACTACATTTGTGTGTCAATCACCGTGTTGAATGCTTGACAGTGCGGAGTTTCCGCTTGCTTTGTGCTGTTCCGTGTAAATCATGTCCAACAGACAGACACTGGAATTATATTTAACTAGCTTCTGACTGCGGCTTCGCCTACGTACGTAGTAGTAAGTTTCTTTAAACGCATTTTGGAAAGTGAACAATAGAATGCGCAAACAAAGAGGCCGATAGCACGATTTGGAAAATTAGGGATTCCCCCAGACACCTTTTCAACACCCAGTGCGAATGCGGATCTCCTGACCAGACCACGGCCTACTTGTTAGAGTGCCCAAAATAGCCCTACATCTGCTCTCTCATCTCTCTAGAGGATTTTAATCACCAGTGACGCCGCTTGGTAAATGTTGGAACCTACATGACCAAACTTTTTGGGAATAAAAAACCGTCGATTTGAAAAAAAGAAATTCGGACCGTTCTGGAGTTACCGACGTCTCGTAATATAGCTCGCTTTTCACAAAGATGTGTAAGCAAAACAAGGTAACTTCTAGAATTAAAACGGTAGTTTTAGAACGCAAAGTGCAACTGAAGTGTTTTTAGTCAGTAAGAATATAATACCCTCTCGGGCGTCCTGCCGCACATCCTCTCGTTATTCAGTCATTGGATGATAGTCGCATCTTGCCTCAAAAAAAGAACTCCTCATAACTCACTCAAGCCCGTAAATTACTTACTATAACTTGTAAATGGCCGTTTTTTTACCTATTTTAAGGGTTTATTGTAACTATTACCTGTAAGTTTTCCTAAAAGTAATAAAATAAAACAATATAAATAAATATAGGTATTTTGATTTTTTTTTGATACTATACAGGCTCGCGTTTGACCACGATCTCACCTGATGGTAAGCGATGTTGTGGCGACGATGTGGTGAATTTACCTAATGATTGCATGGAGCCAAAGGGTTGGTGCGAAAGTGTTACTGCGACTCTGGGAATAAGTCAAGGAAGGAATGGGGTAGGTTTATTAGTACGTAAGAGCCTGACACTGTCTCCCGCTCCGCCCAAGAGCGGGTTTCGTCATTGGATGATTTTCACCTACCATAAACTACCTACTGATTGCAAGTTAATGTGTTCACTGTAAGCTATACTTCTGTTCTGCCTGTCTCCTAGGCCCAGCGTCAAGTACCGCGGGCGGGCGGCGGCCGGCTCGCACTAAGTATACGCTCGGGATTCTTGGCACCATACCACTGATGTGTTTACGTGCTGCTCTCCTTTTATATTAATCGCCGTTTTGTTAATACTTACGAGCACCTGTTATTTCACAGGGCATTCGGGACTAGAGGTTCAGATGTGTTACATTTTGCACCGCGTACTTTAGTTTAGTTGCATCGCTATTTTAGTTGGACCTGGCGCTTTTTTTGTGATGTTAGCATGATAGAAAAGTACGCGGAGAGCAGTTTTTTTTTTTAATATGACTATTAATTAGGAGCAGTGGTAGCCGAGTGGTAAAGGCTACGACAAACGAGTTGCAGGTCGCGGGTTCCCTGCCAGGCGTATTTCTTTGTATAATTTACTAGTTTTTATCAGCGGCTTCGCCCGCGTACATAAAATATAGCCTATGTCACTCAGGAGTAAAGCAGCTTTCTATTGTTACTAAATTTTTTCCAATCGGACCAGTAGTTCCAGAGATTACCCCCTACAAACAAAAAAACAAACTTTACCTCTTTCTTATATATTCTTTATTGTACATAAACTACAGAAACCTCTTTATTATCTTTTTATTACCTTTATTATATTAGTGTAGATTTCATCACCACGGTCTGAAAACGGTGAAGAAAAACATCCTGAGAAATCCGGCATGTCCTAGGTATGAGGAAATCTGAGTCCGAGCAGTGGGAACATTATATGGCGGATGCTATGCTATGATTTTTAATTTACTATTTTGTAAGATTGTAATATTATGCATGGGCCTTAGTTATCTTACAATCAAAATGTTATAAAGACCACAGGTTGTGATGTGAGTGTACACATGTACAAAAAAAAAAACATACACATGTATGTTTGTTTTTTTCCACGCTCGAACGGCTGACTGGACTACGATGAAACTTGGTATGTGGGTTAATCATATCCAATAATACTATATAGGAGACTTTTAATTCCGAGAGAACGAATCCTAGGGATAATTTTCCACTATCATACGGGCAAAGCCTGCTGGCAGCTAGTTAACACATAATATACCCAGCAGGGCAGCGTTGGAAGGCCTCCCACAAGGTGGACCGATAACCTGGTCAGGGTTGCTGAAGTCCGATGGATGTAACCAGCACAGGACCGGTCGTTGTGGCTGGGGAGGCCCGCCTGCCCGCCCCGGAGGTCTATGTAAAACAGTGGACGGCTTTTGGCCGAAATGCTGATAATAATCGATAATCTGTGAAAAAACACAGCAGATTTTTACGCATTATCAAATTCCTCTAACTACGAAATAAAGAACAGATTTTAATAAAGATAAAAAAATAAGAGCTCATAGCATATAACCTTGGCTCAAATTTTAAATCTAAGATCAAAAGTCTGCGCGAACTATCATAAACTCAAGACTTTCTTAGCATAGATAAGCCAGTTAGCTACACTTTTCTTAACACATAAAACTTAATCGTTGCTAACACAAACCGAGATTAAACCCACAACTTTAACCAATCCGTTAACTGTGTATTCAGCCGTTTGATAAGCAGACAAGATCCGCATTCAGGAAATTTAATTTAGCTAGCAACTGGAACATTAAAACACTCATTGCATTCTTGGATATCAGACATATTTACGCTAGTTTTCGAAACTTTCTGGTTCTGACAAGTGCCAAGTTGGACCAGCACTTAACGCTTAGTTAATTAAAAGTCAGTTAAGTACAAAAACAGTCTAAATGAAGGTAGGTAAAGTGGGAGAAGCTACGGTTAGACAAATTGTGTTCCGTGCGAAGTTGGCAAGTCGACTGGGCTGACGGCTCGTAATAAATTGAACGAGAAGTTTTTTGACGATCTCCGAGGTTATGGAATCAACAAGTTTTGAAGCTTTAGAGTTCTGTTAAGTAGTGAATATTAATATTTACTCGTAGCCTTTGCTAGCGTCCTGCCTCAGTTTCGCACAGGTGTTACAAATAATTAAAATCTTTAGCTCTTCTTTACTATACCTATGTACAATGAATGATATATACAAAGTTGATACAACAGATGGGCTTTCCTTAAAAAGGGTCATTGTAGGTACACACCAATATGAACAATGTTTACTATGAGACCAACTCAAAACTCACGAAAAAAACCTGCTGCTTTTTTTTATATTCACATAACTCGACAAAATGTATGTTGGTCATATTGGTGTGTACAATTATCTTTTTTAAGGAAAGCCCATTTGTTGTATCAACTTTGAATGTCTTGTGAATCTTGTTTATTGATGCTTGTCCCATGAAAATCTGTTGAGTACTTTTTGAGTCTATTGCGAACAGATAAAAAGTGGTGTGACAGACAGCAGTGTTTAACTGTCTTATTCTAAAACGCAATCTAAATTGTTCCAAGACCATTACGATGTTAAATTATTACAAACTAGCTTTTGCCAGCGGCTTCGCCCGCGTACATAAAATATAGCCTATGTCACTCAGAAGTGAAGCAGCTTTCTATTGTTGCTAAAATTTTTCCAATCGGACCAGTAGTTCCAGAGATTACCCCCTACAAACAAAAAAACATAAAAACAAAAAAACAAACTTTACCTCTTTATTATATTAGTGTAGATTATTAGTGTAGATTTACTTTCATCAAAACAAGGTTGTTATTATTATACCTATACTGTCCCGCAGCTGGGCTAAGGACTCCTTCCAACCTTTTCATTATTACCGGCTCTGGGCTACTACACGTACTTGTGACTTCCTAAGGTAGACTTCTGTCATCCCTCTAACTCCTCAGTGTGGCCCAAGTTAAAGTAAAAACGAATTCTTTTTGTAACCTTGTCCTATATTAGGAAAAAGCGTCAAAAAACTGTGACAATTCAAAATGAATATTCCTTAAAATCAATTCGTGATTGAAAAGCTTGTTTATTGTCCTAAATTCTTGGAGACACGCTGTTTACAAATCAGAACTGTGAATAAAAAGTATTGTTTATTTTATTTTTATTTATTTATTTATTTTATTTATTATTTATTTATTATTGTCTTTGTGGACTTGAGAATCTCGTAGTTTTATTGTATTTGATTGTAGATTTTTTCTTTAAATATTAAGTTGGCATTTCATGAGAATATATTACTTCATTTATTGAGGGTTTTTTTTCCAGTGGAAAAAATCATCGTAGGACATCTCAGCGCCCCTGGGCCGGTGGAAGGTTCTCAATTTATATGTCAAAATAAGGTTACACCTAATGTGCACCCTTTTTTATGGTGGGAGAGTTCACCGAATGACGAATACCGCCCTTGGGCGGAGCGGGAGACAGTGTCAGACTTCTACTGACAAAACGATCCACCGTTCTTTCCTGCCTTAGTTACAGGGCCCCGGTGTTCCGCTTTCGCATCAACCCTTGGCCTCGCCTCCACGAGAACACAGCGATGACCTAATGTGTAACTGAATTCTTAACAAGCTTCTACTGGTGGGTTTGTCCGCGTGAACTAAAAAAATATATAGCCTATGTCTATTTATCTATTAGAGTTCTGTTTCTGCACTTAATCCATGATGGACCATTGAGTGTGGATCATGGCCATCATATAGCATGGCATAGCATCAGCGTTATAATGTTCTCATGGCTGAGACTCCTGTCAAGAAGAGGGAATGTAATCCATCCCGCACCCAGCACACCTAGTGCGAGTTGGCGGATGTCACATGTCTTCGAACCTATGACTTGTAAGAATCCCTTACCAATAAATAACTATGACTATGAATTGATGATTCTAGAAAATGCCGGTTATCTCACGATGTTGTTCTTCACTGGTTATTCTAGCTTATGTCATTTTGAGGCAGTTTTTAAAATAAGTAGAATGTATCAAAACCTATTTAAAAGCTAATTTTTTACAAGTATTCAGCCTACAATTTGAGAAATACTCAACTTCAAACGCTTAAATCAGAAATAAAGTATAAATCAGGTCAGTGGAAAGTAGCATTGTACTGGTAAAAGAATTTATACAAGTAGTTTTTATTTATTACAAACCGCTGGCACGGCTGCGTCCGCGTGAAAAAAGAAAATGAAATTATTCCAAGAGAATGTACTTCAATTGTGAAGATTTATAAAAATAATAAAATAAAAATAGTTTATTTTTAACTCAATGATATAGATATATTAAACAGATATATTATGAGGGTGCAATCGTGAAGTACGAAAAGGTCCGAATTAGGACCTAATATTATTATTATTTTAACGCATAAATAAATACAACAAAAAAAATGTTAGAGTGTAATAACGCTTTTTTCTATTATTTTTAAAATGTACAATTAATAAAAAGTGTGTGTTTGTGTGTGCTGCCACTGCCGCGCGGAATACATTTTTAGGTTGTTTTGTCAGAGTATAACTGGTTTACACCATGAAAAATTACATTTGATTCATATTAGGTCATTTGTGTGTCACGTGGGCCCAGTGCGGATAAGTCTCGCATATAAGATTATGTGATTAACAGAAATACCTTTCCTCTTTATTTATTTAATTCTTCATGTACAGTAGTGGAACATAGGTGGACACAAGGCATTCTCTGCCAGTCAATCTTCTAATAAACTCTCTTACTTTTTTCTATTCTTCTTCTTTCGTACTTTATAATACAAGTAGAAGAGAAAGAAGTAGCATAGAAGTACAGGTTTATAAAGAAACTAGCTTTTGCCCGCGGCTTCGCCCGCGTACATAAAATATACCCTATGTCACTCAGGAGTAAAGAAGCTTTCTATTGTTGCTAATTTTTTTCCAATCGGACCAGTTATAGGTCCAGAGATTACCTCCTACAAACAAAAAAATAAAAAAACAAACTTTACCTCTTTATTATATTAGTGTAGATTAAAAAAAATAAATAACGCTCTATTGGAAATTGTAAAAAAATGTTAAAAAGTTTTTATTTAATATTGCAAGCGCTATGGATTGTAGCGGCGGAAGGATGGTAAGCCGCTTGAAAACCGAAAAAATTGTTTCCGTACTCGGCTTTCATAAGTTGATTTTTGTTGAGTGACGGCCTCTGGAGGGAAAATCATGTTGTGTGAAACTTTTAGCTACGCCCTGTATTCGTGACGTCATATCTGTTCTATGTACCTATAGTTATTGCATTTTAGCATGGTGAATAGCGGTCATTGATCTATCTACATTTATAACAATAACATTTATGGTTTGTTAAAAATGTAATCTATGAAATAAATTAACTTGAACTGTTTTTTTTTTTGTTTTGAGATGTAACAACCTGTAACAAGATGTAATGGCAGACTTTTACTAAACAAAACTCACCTATGTTCTATCAGTTTCCCTTTGAGTTCCACAACCACGGTCACTCTTTCGAACAGACTTCGAATCTTAGCAGGTAGACATAAACCTTGAGTCGATTTTTGCTTGATCCTTACGAAAAGGCTGAACAGTGACCTAGTCATTGCTTACCATCAGCAAGCCCGTGTTTACCGGTAGTCGGGCATTGACCAGTGACGTCCGAAACCCAGGCTCTCCGTTTCCTGTGGTATCTCTAGCAGTGGCTAGAGCAATGCCCTTTAGTGCAATGCTAAAACGCAACCATTATCATAACGTGCTGTCGACTTGGGTTTGGCCCTTACGGAAAGTCAGGACGGTGAGCTGCTCGTTGCTCGTCGTCAGCAAGCCCACGTTTATCTGTGGCCAGGAATCGACCAGCAATTTATGACACTCAGCCCGGGTGTTGGAAGTTGCTGGTCGATCCGGGGACAAGAGCAATGTTGATTATTGCCGTGCCTTGCGCGATGTCTCCGTCAGTGGCAAGAGCAATGCCCTTTATTACAACGCTATAACGCAACTACTATAAGTGTATGTTTAGATAAACATATGATTGCTACTGACGGTTCCTGTTTATGTAAGAGGAAAATTGCACTTTATGAGTACACAGGGGCTTTAGTTATTCAGTAGCTGCGCGGTCGTTACGGGTATTGCTGCAAAATGAAAAGAGAAATTGTAGGTAATGTTTACTTTGACTACACTCAAATAGTAGAAAATACAGCATAAAGTGTCTAAATAGTAGAAATACAGCATAAAGAGACTAAATAGTGGAAATACAGCACAAAGAGACTAAATAATAAAATAAATACAAAATGTAAGAAAAATATAACTGACAATTTAAAAAGTGGGCCCTTAAAAGGCGGTTTAAACTCTATTTGATAACTCAACCGAGTAAATATTTGGGATGCGGGATCCTTTAAAAGAGTTACCGTGGCCCTCAAACGTAAAAAGGGCAAAAGAAGTAACATTGGTAGGTCTTAGTTAATTATAGCCCGACAGTATACCTCTTATTTCAACCAGAGCATGAGAAGCTACTGTATTAAATTATTCTTAAACATATTTGTACTTATTTGTTTAATTTGATATTTATGTAGGTACACAAAAAAATCAGCTCATATAAGCTTTGAAATACAGAAAGAAAAACTATTATGTTTATTTACGTGTAATGACGTAAACTCTGCTTAAATTGAGACTACATTGCGTTGTGAAATAGGTATTATTATTATTGTTATAACAGGTATATATTACATAATATCTGTTTTTATTATATAAAGGGTATTAATAAAAAGGTACTACATATATTTGCTTTCGATTTGGGACTAGCTGTAAGGGCAAACTTCGTTCTCACCGTCTAAACCTTCCTTGAGCTTCCACGAATATTTCAAGACCAACATTGGCCAAATCGGTCCAACCGTTGTTAAATTTTTGCGAAAGTAACTACCAGCTATCCATTTTTAGGGTTCCGAATTATTATGGTAAATGTAAATAAGTAGTACGTAATAATATCGCGTTATGAATAAATAACGATTTCCCTCCTCCAAAAAGATCACGAATAAACTTAAAAAAAATCGTAATCATAAAAAACTTCAATTCTTACAATCACAATCAAGTGCTAAATCGTCTTTCATCAATATAAAAGTTTGTCAAAAACATAAAATTCAAAGCTCAACTTCCCGGGTCTCCAAACGGGTATGATCTAAAAATTATAACTTTAGCGGGGTTACTTAATGTCCTTCCATGAGTTTATCTTACCATCTCCCCATTGTTTTCGTACTTTCGTCCAAGTTTCAACTTTGTCCCTTCAGCCTATAGGCAAAGTTCACCACAAAAGGTGTTGTCCCCGACTAAAATTAAGCTTTTTTTCCCGCATATTGATTAGAAAATTAAAAAATACCCCCAACAGGTACTCGGGTAGTACGGAACTCGTTATCTCGAGGGAGTAAATCGGCGGTACGTAGGCGACCCACGATAACAAAGTTTTTCCGTTAAACCTTGCAATTTATAACTGCCTGGTACATATTCTTAGACTCGCTAACAACTTCCGCATGCAAGCCGGCGATATACGAGTTTTAATAAAGAATATGTTTATTTTAATACAGGTTCAGAATGCTTTTCGTGCGGTGAAATGTATTTTTTTTTTCTGGCTACGTGAATGCATTAGCCAATCAAAAAGTTAAGTTATATCTTCGTATGAATAGTTATTTTTTGTATTGAATATAAACTTTATCTTTTCAGTATTCTCGGTTTTGAGCCACTTCTTTGCCAATTCCTAAGGAAGGCCTCCAAGTCGTCTCGCCATGGAAAGAATGGCCTTTGCCCAGCAGTGGGACAGTGTGGGATAGAAATAATAATAATAAACTATATGCTGGATTGCGATCCCACCTGATGGTAAGCAGTGATGTGATCGTTGATGGTGAGGCGCACTAGTTGATTGAGAATTTATTCACTCTAGCCTTGAAGACACCCAAATGATAATCCAATGGAAAGACTGCAGCAGGCAAATTGTTGTAGTCCTTCGATGTACGCGTTATAAACGATGAAGCAAAACGCTTAGTCCGTAACGTATAGGTTTCAACAACGTAAGGGTGGGTACTTGGATGTGTCGATTGGTTAACTAGTAGAATATGGATGTACACATTCTAATGTTTTTGTAGTATTTGGCAGTAAATGTATCAAGTCAACCATCTTGGAAAACTTTGCTATATTAGTCAATACCCACTAAAACAAAATTCTCAGCTCCATTTTCCCGAGATCGCGGCTGTTTCAATGATCTCACATATTGTCCAGTTGCACAGACATTTGAGATACAAAACTTCACCAAATTTTACACTACAATATTCACTAAGAATCAATTTGCAAATAATTAAACTCTTGAGCCCCAAGCGAACGCCGGCGTTCACACCTATTGTCTTTCTATTATGTCTCTCATCCATCATCATCATCATTTCAGCCGAAAGACGTCCACTGCTGGACATAGGCCTCCCCCAAGCGCTGCCACAAAGACCGGTCCTGTGCGTCTTGCATCCGTCGGCTTCCAGCAACCCTGACCAGGTCATCGGTCCACCTTGTGGGAGGCCTTCCAATGCTACGTCTTCCGGTACGCGGTCGCCACTCCAGAACCTTTCGGCTCCAACGGCCATCCGTTCTGCGTGCAATGTGCCCTGCCCATTGCCACTTAAGTTTGGCGATTCTTTTCGCTATGTCGGCGACCTTGGTTCTCTTGCGGATATCCTCATTTCTGATTCTATCACGCAAGGATACCCCGAGCATAGCCCTTTCCATTGCCCTTTGAGTGACCTTGAGTCTTTTTATAAGGCCCATTGTAAGCGACCACGTGTCCATCATGCATTCACACCTAGCGTCTTTTTATTATGTCTCTAATTGCGGTATTCAAAAGGCTAAAACAGCCACTGAATTTCACTCGAAGAAATCCCGCCAAAACCAATGAAATATTTTTGCAAAAAGTCCAATTAACTGGACCATAGACCAAATAGTATCTAATCTTATCTATGGCCAATTTCAGGCCATGAATCATGATATATACGTTTCACATTATAGTTAAACATTAATTTTGGCGATAACAATTAAACGTATATTAGTCTATATCGTTTAAATGGTTCGGGATTTAGTTTAAATGGCAAATAAAATTTAATTGTAACACTATTATGCGATTCAAAACTATTTGCATAACCATTACTGAAATCAAATATTTTCTGATCTGAATATAAACCTCATATTTTATTTTTCATATTATGGATAAGTAGCATTTTCAGCTGTTTCGATCTCTTGAAATTCGGAAATTATCTCAAGGAAACTTCCTAGTAGGATAAAAAGTACCCGGACTGGCCTGGTCTAGTGGTTAGTGGCCCCGAATGCTATACCGGAGGTCATGGGTTCGATTCCCACACAGGACAAATGTTTTTGTGATGAGCTCAATCATTTGTTCGGTGTCTGGGTGTAATTTATCTATACATCTATACATATAATAAAACAGTAACGAAAGAAAAACTGTACATTGAGAATTTTCTGGAAAAAATGAGTGGGTTTTGTTAGAAAAACGTAACTGATGACAAAAAGTGGCTTTTTAGAATTTTTGTCTGTTTGTCTGTTTGTCTGTGCCTATGGTACGGGTTGGCGCCAAAACTACTGGATAGATTGATTTGAAATTCAGCAAAAATGTTCCTTGTAAACCAAGGAAGGCTTTAGGCTACATATTATCACGCCGTAAGTTATGGGAGGTAAGCAATATTGAATTTAAATGGTGCAATGGATGCAAAGGTGTAACTTCTTTTTCCGTGAGCCGATCGACTCAAAAGTTAGCACAAACATAACCCTAAATTAGTTATCCAGGATGCCATATTTATTTTTTCAGTAGTACCCCCAGTGCAAGATTTAGGGGATGTTAAAGTTTGTATGGGAGAATCTTATTGCTTGGGTTAATTAACCTGAAACTTGGCACGTAAATTTATTTAGGTAAATAATAAAGATTCCCATTATTCATTTTTAAAACTACGTAATTTAGGCAAATAAACGTAGTTTAATGAATATTAGTAGTATAAAGACATATTTTAAAAAGCGCCATCTATGAGATTACACAAAAATCAAATCAAGTTACATTTTGACACTTTTTGGAAATTAATAATTTTTTGACCATGTTAGCAAGGTTAGCAGTTAGTTATTCTTAAAATTCATAGATGGTAGTGCGCATTTTCTTCATAAAAGTCGTATAATTCGTTTTGACTTTAAGTTTCAAAAAACCCTCAAAATCGTGAGAATCTTGAACACGACCTATGTCGTGAGACATAGGTCGTGTTCAAGATTTCGTAGTCACTTACTGCGCGGTCGAATTTACTCACAACTGGGAATAAGAAATGAAAAAAAAAAACCAAGCCCAAACAGAGCAAATGTTACTTATTTATTTTTAGGGAAATATCTTAGGTAGTAGTTGGTTCGTTTTACGAAAAAATGTGGGTTAATATTTAATACATAATTTAAAAAAATAGTTTATCTCTTTAATGGTGAAACGGCGTTCTCCATGTTTATATGAAATGTCTTATTCTTATTCCAACGGTCTAACGGATATATTTTGCAACGCAACCTAATCTTTCAATGTTATTTATATACGTACAACGACATCTACTGACTCAAATTAGTTCAAACGAAAATATTACATTAACAAAATAATATTATTTTTACCTTTCGACTACCGTAATTACAGACACAATTAAACGACAACAGTTGTACGGAAATTTGTGTCCTCTTGGGACTTAACTAAAGAGTTTTACGAATAATCTATACATATAGGTAATTATAATAAAATCGTAGGAAAGTCAGAAATGTTCATTAAATATTTTTTTTAAAGAATACTTGGGAAGTGATCTACAATAGATACCGAAGCCAAAAATATAATTTTTAGAATTTTTGTCTGTATGTATGTCCAGGCTAAACTCAAAAACTTACTAGGATATATATTTATATTTATACATACTGCTTGGATTATCTTCAAATTTTGCTTTAATAAAGGATGGGCGAACATATAGGCTACATATTATCACGCTATCACTTACGGGGGAGGAGTTGTGAATACTTATTTTTCTTACGCATTCTGTGACAGTGTTTAATCTAACGACGCATATTTAAATGTTGTTTTTGAGTAAGCCATGCTATTATCTGGCTTTACACTATAATTACATACATTTAAGTAACTTGGGCAGAGAAACATAGTTGAATGTAGTAGCATATATAAAAAATTTTAAAACAACGCCATCTATTTGATTTCATAAAAATCGAATTATTCCTAAACATGGTATCGTATATTATTTATTTTTTATTTTACTATAAGCTTTATTGTACACCTCATAATGTGGACAGGATATACAAATACAAAATCGCACAGGGCAATATATAGGGCAGGGTATAGTTCGTTTTGAAAAATTCAAGTTCCAATAAACCCTCAAAATCTTAAGCAGAGTTGAGCAAGACTATTAAAAAAATGCGGTGTTAAGTATTACAAAAAAGTTATGTTCATTAAAATATCGCCATCATCTGAAGATTTTCTGCGAGCTTTGAGGCGTGCTACTGGAGACGAAGGTGAAGTAACTGATGATCGTGTGCTGAACACCTGTCTCAGTTCACTTCAAGATGTGGACATTTCTATCGGCGGCAATCCACTGATCTAATATGGATTACTAGCTCCCCAATCATCACCGCATCAAGACTATGGAAATCGAGAGTTTAACGCTGAGACAGAGTTATCTTCAGAGCAAAAACAGATTTATGACACCGTCTTTGAAAGCGTTGTGCAAAACCAGGGTAAAATGTTTTTCTTGGGTTGCTCCTGTTGGAACCGGAAAAACATGGCATACTTGCAGAGGTCAGGAGGCAAAGCAATATTGCTATTGCTGTCGCGTCGTTGGGGATTGCTGCCACACTGCTTCCGGGTGGCAAGACAGCACATGCCATGTTCAAATTCCCATCGATTTAGAGAGCGTCAAAACGCCTGTTTGTGGTGTGTCACGTAACAGCGATAAGGGACACGTGCTTAAGGATTGCTCTTTGATCGATTCGCTGTCGACGACTATCGAATGGGTGGACAGAGAGCTACCCATTGCTCGGCGGTCGCAAGCCCGCGCCTACTGTGGCCGTAATTCGGGATTGGAGACACGGCGGTGGTAGCTGCGGCTTGAGCGCCTTTGCTTTTGCCTGATGCAGTCGACCCTCTTTTTTAGCCGCTAGCATTACTGCTTCGCAGAAGGAGGCGACCGCCTGCCACTATTCTTTGCTCCGGATCATGGCCTCTGCCAAAGTCCGCTGCAAGTCAAAGCCCACTGCGAGAGAAGTGGACAGGAGGTGTTTCCAAAGTCCCTCGATAGACCGTTAGCCAGCTTAGAAGGATTCATTTGCTGTGTGTACGGGGAGAACAGTCATTTACCGCACCAGCAGAATTTCTTGGGTGTGTTAGCGGGCCATTTTGACGTCCAAAAATGATCAGGCTGCAGCGAATACATTCTCTCGGAAATTGAGGGAAATGCAGTGATCTATACCTCAATAAACACTGTCGTCGAGCAAGATGACGCCACACATTATCCCGTGGAATTTTTGAACTCTCAGCAAGCAATTGGACTTCAAGCGCATACCATCAAGCTGAAAGTAGGAGTCCCGATTATGCATTTTCGGAACCTATCTCCTCCAAAGTGGTGTAATGAGACCCGTCTAAGTCATCTCGCTGCACAGACACATCATTGAAGCAAAAATTCTAACGGTTTATGGCGAAGTCGAAGCAGTATTTATACCTCATAAATTCCCGTTCCAGTTCAAGCGCGTACAGTTCCCCGTGAGTGTTTGCATCGCGATGACCATCAATAAGACGAAGGGGCAGACACTGAGTGCAGCGGGTGTCAACTTCAGGACGAGTTGTCTCTTACGCGGGCAACTGTATGTCGCTTGCTCCCACGTCACCAGTCCTGACTCTCTTTACATTTTGACTCCTGGCAGCATAACTACCATCGTAGTGTGGTGGCGGAGTGGCAAAGGCTCCGACTCAGAGGTGGCGAAGTAATAAAGGCTCTGACTTACAAGTTGTAGGTCTGTCGTTCAAACCCAGCCAGGCGCATTACTTTGTGTATTTTATTTCATAACCACTGCTCAACGGTAAAGGAAAATATCATGAGGAAACTGTGACTGTGAATGTTTTAGAACCAAAAATTTATCAAGTGTCATCCACCAAACCGCATTGGATTCGCGTGGTGTCTTATGGCCCATTCCCTCTCCTAGAAATGAGGTCTGTGTCCCAGCAGCGGGAACTTTAGAAGGCTGACGCAATGCTATTTTAAAAGTTGTTTACTTATAATGCTATGCCATCTGATATACACTGATCATACACTGCCATCTTAGGTTTTTTTGGTGCTGTAGAGTCTTCACGCAGACAACGTCGCGGGCAGCAGCTAGTATACATATAAAAATGAATCGCAAAATGTGTTGGTAAGCGCAAAACTCGAGAACAACTGAACCGATTTCGCTTATTCTTTTTTTGTTGCGTTTGTTATTGTTAGGAGAAGGTTCTTATGAAGAAAAAAAATAGGGTATAATAGGGTAGAGTTGGGTAGAGTAGTCAGTTCACGGGAGCGAAGCCGCGGGCAAAAGCTAGTCTATAATATGTATGTATTTAGAAATATATAAGTATGTTTATCAGTTGTCTAGTACCCATAACACAAGCTCTGCTTAGCTTGGGACTAGACGATGTTGTGTGACAGTTGTGGAATACATTATATTATATGTTTTTTTTTTATGGTGGGTGAAAATTACCCAATGACAAATCCTTGGGCGGAGCTGGTGTAATATAGTGTCAGACTCTTACTGACTAAAAAAACCCTTTATTTTTTTAATAAGATACGTTGCTAAAACCGTCCTTGATGATTCTTTAAGGTCAAAATGATTTTGAGAAATAAAACAATATTTATTTTGCAAATAGGTTTTAAAAAACTTAGATGACGCGGTATTTCACAGCTGAAAACCCAAGAAGAAACACCAAAATAAACTCTCTTAAATTTTACAAAGTCGAGAAACTTTCAAATTCCAGCTAAGATAGTTATAATCATAAATGTACGTTAATACAGTCTATTTCATAGAAATAGGTCGATAGCAATAATTAGCCGTACGTTCTTAGCTTAGCTCGAGTGCAGCTAAGAAGTAAGTTTGCTAAAACTTGTTGTATCGCAAATTGGCTTAACTAACGCTCGCTTCAAAATGCTACGGAACTACTCGTAGAGCTTTCATTACTTATGAATGAAACGTTTAATTTATTTATATTTTAATTTGGATTTTAGTTAACAACCAAAAAATAAATGTTATTTATTTAATAAACACAAAAAATAAATGTTATTTATTTAATAAACACAAAAAATAAATGTTATTTATTTAATAAACACAATAAAAAAATCAATTTAAACTTCAATTCTTACAAAGAGCAAAAAAAAAAAGAAAAATTTGAAAGTTCCAATTTCAAAAAGGCTCCGTACAAATTAGCTGTCCGGCGAGAAAGGGGTCGGAATTGCGCGGGAAGAACGAAATTAAATGAATGTCAAGATGCGTTCCGGGTGAGTGGCAAAGGCAGTCTTGCATTCAGCTTTTTCACATGAGAACGGTCGGTAAAGGTCGATTTGGTTTACTTCTATATGGCCGGTTCACTGACGAAAACATACCATATTCTGGCTATCTATTGTTTAATTTGTTCATACGAATTATAGGTCATCATCATCTTCATACTTCTTGAGAACAGTGGTGGCCAAGTGGTAAAGGCCCCGACTTACGTGTTGTAAGTCACGGGTTTAAACCCAGTCAGGCGCAATACTTTGTGTAATTTATTTCATCACCACTGCTCTCAAAACGGTGAAGGAAAACATCGTGAGGAAACCGGCATGTCCTAGAACCAAAAATTCGAAGACATGCGACATCCACCAATCCGCACTGAGCACGCGTGGTGAATTATGGCCCATTCCCCTCTCCTTGAGAGGGGAATGCCTGTGTCCCAGCAGTGGGAACATTAAAAAGGCTGATGATGATTATCATCTTCATCATTTCACCAGAAAGACATCCACAGCTGGACATTGGTATTTAAATTATTTTGTGAAAAGTTTAAATTTGAACTTTATTTTTGTTCGCTTCAAAAAAATCCTTTGTAATCCGCATGTTAACAGGCTCATTACTACGTTATGACATTTTGCGTCACTAGTCAAAAATGTTCATCTGCAATTGTCGGCCACAATAGTTCCATGTGTGTGATTAACAGAGCTATCAAAACATGGCGTTGTGGAAAACATTTGGTTAGTTGTCCCATAAAACAATATAGTTGTTGCTGTGCGCTGCAAAGGCATTAACATTCAATGGAGCTGTCCGAAAACGTTGAAACTTTAATATATCGGACAGGATACGTAATAAAATCAAATAGTAAACACTTGGGAAGCTGTAAAAAAGGAGATTGTACGAGTATGTTTTGGTGTAGAGTTCGTTTGAAGCGAATGAGTTGCTATGTGTTATATCATTTTCGTGCCTTTTTAATGTTACCACTGCTGGGACACAGGTATCCTCTTTAGAACAGGGAATGGATTGTAATCCACCACGCGGGTCCAGTGCGGATTCGTGGATGTCACAATTCTTCAAATTTTTTGGTACTAGGTCATGACGGTTTCCTCACGATGTTTTCTATCACCGTTTTGAAAGCGTGGTGATAGTGGTGACGAAATGTATTACACAAAGTAGTAAGTCTAGGGTTTGAAACAGCGATCTAGGTATAACTCATAAGTCGGAGCCGTTACCACTTGAAGACAGCCTCCCGGGGCCGAGGGTTGGTGCGAAAGCGTTACACCGGCGCTCTGGGAATAAGGCAAGGATGTCACGGGGTAGGTTGTTTAGTCAGTAAGAGTCTGACACTGTTTCCCCCTCTGCCCAAGAGCGGGATTCGTCATTCGATGATTTTTACCTACCATAAAAAAAAACCACTTGACCACTACTGCTCTCACTCGGCCACCGCTACTCACTGATATGGTATAACCGCGTCATTATTTGGAACGCAGCTGTAATTGTTATTAGGTTGGTAGAACCGGCTCGTAGTTAGCGGTCCACATTAGCGCTGCATACTGTTTCAATGGTGGCGTTTACAGTTAATCGGTATAGCAATCACAAATGTAGCCGCGAATATATAGTTGATCCTCGATATCGATGAGCGAGCTATCCGTTGCGTATCGAATGAAACAAATTGCGGGCGTCACTAGCCGGTTCTCAATTAGATGAGCTAATCTATATATATCTACTAGCTTTTGCCCGCGGCTTCGCCCACGTGGTATTGGGGTTGGGGTTGGGGTTTCCGGTATAAAAAGTAGCCTATGTCCTATTCCGGTTTAAGTGTATCCTATGCCTGTACCTAATTTCGTCCAGATCCGTCCAGCCGTTTTAGCGTGATTGAGTAACAAACATCCAAACATCGTAACTTTCGTATTTATAATATTAGTAAGAAGTAAGATTTAATCTGAGTTTTGACGTACTGAGTATGCTTTATTTTTCTTTTAAATTATAATAATCGTTTATTTGGAACAGTAAAACAAAATACAAATAATGATAAACGATGATGACTGCAAAAGTTAAAACTGTGGCGCAGCTCGCAGCCATCAACGCCCAACTCCAGTGGGAGGGATGGTTGTTCCAGACTAATGAAATACAAGCGTTTACAATACTATGAGAAGAGATTAAGTACAAAAATAATAAGAGAGAGTGAGTGCAACACTCGAATATTCATAAATTGCATACCAGGAACCGCCATGGCCTTACGTAATTACTGTTGTTTCACATAATTTCAGGAAAATTGAATATACTCGAAACAATGTCACCTTTCTCAGAACCAAGATCAGAATAAGTCAGAGAAAAAAAAATTACGAAGTTATACAAAGTTGATACGATAGATAGGCTTTCGCTTGACGCTGCTTCATAAATTTAGATATATTCACATAACTCGACAAATGTATGGAGAAGCGGGTTTCTTTTTCGTAATTTTTGGGTTGGTCTCATAGTAAAAGTTGTTCATATTGGTGTGTATAATGATCCTTTATAAGGAAAGCCGGTGTCGTATTCAACGTTGTATAACTTTGAATTTTTCTTGAGTTTTCCCTGACTTATTCAGATCTTGGTTCTGAGAAAGATGACATTGTTTCGAATATATTCAATTTTCCTTATGGTAGAACAGACCTCACAACGCGGTCATTGCCACGGGAAATGTCCAGAACGTTGACTCAACATGTGCCAACAAATGCGTAAGTGATAAGAACGTGCCTTTGTCCTTAAACAATGGCAATTCAATTAGTCTTATATCTTTTCTTTTCTCAACAAATTTATATAAACGCTCCATTTTGCCCACGCTGCAAAATTCTTTGTTTTAATTTATTTTCTTATAAAAATGAAGATGTTTTTTCGTTTACTCGCTGCAGGCGAAATTGAAAATCGTATTTGGTTCTTCACTTGCATAATATTGTATTGTCAATATTATTGTGAATTCTGCTTTGCTGGGAGCTTTGTCAGATTTGAATGTGACTACGTAAAAAGATTAATGGAATTCGTAAAACAATATGTTCGAATTTCAAATATCGAATCAATTTTCTTTTTTCTATTGCGCCAACATTTTTATTTTGACGTTTGAATAATATAATTTTCAATTCGTTTTATGATGAAGTTGAAAAAGCAAAAATATAGGGATAGAAAAAGGAAATAGAAAAAGTTTAACCCTTTCTATTATTTTAAATAACATTCGCTCAGTGGTAATAAATGTGGGCACGAAACAATAGCAATGGTATGTCCCTTATTTGAGGGATGGCTGGAGAGATTTACCTTAACGTAAGGTGTGACATTGACACAACATTTCGATTACAAAATGTTATACGAAAAAATCTACATCAAATTGTAGAATTTGCATCCTCCAGGAGCCCTACAGGGTAAAGCTAAGCCTCCTTGAGCCGAGGGTTGGTGCGAAAGCGTAACAACGGAGCTCCGGGACTATGGCAAGGGAGAAACGGGGTAGGTTGTTTAGTCAGTAAGAGTCTGACACTGTTTCCCGCTCCGCCCAAGAACGGGATTCGTCGATTTTTACCAAACATAAAAAAAACCACGGCATTCTAACCTTCCTGGCCAGTTTAGCAGGTTTTTAAATGCGGTATTCAGACGAAAGATCGATTGGTCAACAAAGTGGTCGAAGAGCATGTAAAACCGTAGGTCCAATACCCGCTAGGGCTGCATCGTAAAGGGCACTGAAGTACACATATGGGTGTTAGTTCACGTAAAGAAAAAGTCATATTTATTTCCGCTTAGCGTAGTTTTTGATGTTTTTATTATGATTTCGGAGTAAAAGATTATCCTTCTAATATTAGTCCCTTGATCGTATCGTGTATCGTAGTCTCGAGATCTCGTCTTATCTGATACAGAACTATGCTACACGGTTGAGGGATTAGCCTGTATAAGCTGATTCTTAATAATATTTGAGCCACAGTTCGGAAAAAAAATATTGTGAAGTCAAGTAAAGTGACGCACTCATCACGTACCATTGCGGTAATTTCTGCTTAATCTCTTAAAAAAAGTTTCGTTTGAATCCTGCGGCGCGGCGTTAAACCACACCTTAGAATTTTTCGTTTCGAGTGCAAGCAAAAATAAAATTAGCGGTGGTCAGGCGGAAGTATTTTCGAAGATAGGTACATTTTTCTATAAGTTGTATACGGAATAAATAAAGGGAATCTATTTCTCTTAATCAGGCTATTAATCATCATCATCATCATCATCAATTCAGCCGAAAGACGTCCACTGCTGGACATAGGCCTCCCCCAAACGTCGCCACAACGACCGGTCCCGTCCCAGGCTATTAATATTGAATGCAATTTGAGCCGACATACTAGCGAACTTATGGGCAATTGCTGTAGGGTTTTTTACAATACGATTTTTGACCAGCTTTTGAAAGGAAGATCCGGCCACGGTATAAAAGGCTAACCAAGAGAAAACCAAGTGAGCGGATAAATGTCATTGGATGATTTTTCCCCAAAGAAAAACGCCGCTTTGTACAGTCGTACAACGTTTCAGCATAAAGCTCTTTTGATTTAATCTAATCTAAAGACTATTTATCGCTATGAACACAGATATAGATATACCTAGATAACGCAAGCATCACGATCTGTATGGAAACCAAGCGTGCCATTTTTTGACTACCTATTATGGCGTCATAAGCACTATTTGTGATGGGAAAATCAAATCTATTCAAAGACGCCGCTGCGTAGGCGTTCCCCTCGCTCCAACCCCGCCTTGCCAGCACAATTAACCATTTTTATATTTGTAACTGATGTCCGACTAGTGCTGTACACCGATACAAACTGACCGCGAAAGTGACCACTTACGATTTTTGTACGTAATAGTCCGGTCAAATTAGACCAAAAAATAAGAGTAAAGTTACATAAATTCCCACCTAGCTGAAAATCGGTAAGATTGTTTAAAATATCATTAAAAACAAAATTTGAAAGTTCCCCATCTTTCCCCTGTAAGGAAAAAATTTTATTCAAGGTCAAAGGTCAAAAAAAAAAGAGTTTTTCGCGATTTTCAGCAAAACGGTAAGTTTTATCATAAAAATACGTCAGACAAAAATTGTAGATCATAAAATTATCTACAAAAAATGTATTAATACTTTTTTTTCTACGAGCCACCGTTTTTGAGATATAACGATTCTAAAAGTTTCAAAAGTTGTAATCGTCATAATATGCATGAATACGCCACGTATATAAACATCTCTATAGTTGTAATATATATTAAAATATTTTTCTATCGGTCATTGTAACTTAAACTACTAATATAAAATATACATAAGCTATAACTATACAAATATCAGGTAAAATGAAACCCAGTCCCTTAATTTATACACCATTGTAACCTTGAGAAAACATCTGTCCCCTGGTCAATTGTGTGCGTGGCTAGGGTCTTATACCTACTATAATAAATGAAACACTGTTAGTCTTGGATGCCAGTTGCTAGTGAAAACACGTGTTTATTCTAACTTATATCGTGCTGTTTTGAGTTTAACCGGTGGAATAGGCCTACTGGGGAAACCACGTTAAAAAAAACGGGCTGAGTACTAGTGTACTCAGCCCGTTTTTTTCACACCTATGAGGTAGTCCTCATAGGTGGCGAGGAAACGTGTGCATATTAAGACGATTACAACTTTTGCAACTTTTAGAATCGATATATCTCAAAAACGGTGGCTCGTAGAAAAAAAGTATCAATACATTTTTTATAGATAATTTTATGATCTACAATTTTTGTCTGACGTATTTTTATGATAATACTTACCGTTTTGCTGAAAATCGCGAAAAACTCTTTTTTTTGACCTTTGACCTTGAATAAAATTTTTTCCTTACAGGGGAAAGATGGGGAACTTTCAAATTTTGTTTTTAATGATATTTTAAACAATCTTACCGATTTTCAGCTAGGTGGGAATTTATGTAACTTCGAATGTCTAAATTGACCGGACTATAAGCTAGGCACGCGAAGTAGTTGCTCTTGCATTATCTATATATATAAAAGGAGAAACTGACTGACTGACATATCAACGCACAGCCCAAACTACTAGGACTAAGAGCGTGAAATTTTACACAAGACTTCCTTTTAAGACGTAGGCGAACAATAAGAAAGGATTTTTCAAAATTCAGCTCCTAAAGGGATGAAATTTATGTCTAAAGTTTGTATGGATAGTCTAATTTCACGCGAGTAAAGCCGCTGGCAGAAGGCTAGTCTAGGTATATCTATATCTGGGGCTACGAGCGACTGAAATAGGAAAATAATTAACATCCGCCTATGAAGTACGCGACCCCATTCAACACTTAATATCCACAAATCCATTCAACCATACATTTCACCCGATATTAAATCTCAATAATTTCGTTACGCTGATCAATAGGTAATTAATTTGTGCGCAAACAAGCCTGGCTTATGACGTCACACCCGTGTCAAGTGTGAACTCAATGTGTTTGGACGTTCATCGTAAGCTTGATAGGGTTGCCAATAACAGCCTCAAAACTTCCCTGAAGTACTTTGAAGTTGGACGGTCCATGAGAGTTTCGGTAATAGTGTTTTGACAACCCTGTTACCGTGTTCAAGTGGAGTGGGGATATTTTTAGAAAAGTATTGCCAGATTTTATCAAGATCAAAATTAAATACAAATATTCTTTATTTGATTAAACTTTCAGGTACAGACTTATGACTATTTATAGATAGAATTTGAAAGACATGGACGCCGCTGGGATCCCGAAGCCGATTTTCGGCCACCGTAGCTATAGGCGCAGGCTTGCGGACGACGAGCAATGGGTAGCTCGTTGTCCGACCATCCGGTAACCATTCGGAGCAAGCCCAAGTCATCGACGCGCGCCTCTAGAAATTGACAGCAACTGTAGAGGCTAATGGGTAGCTCGCCGTCTGGTTGTCTGGTAACAGTCCGGACCAAGCGTAAGTCGTCGACAGCGCACTTTGTTCCCGCGCGCCTCAAGGAGTTGTTAGAAAAACCGTAGGGACTCTGCAAAAGGGTATTTTTCTGAAAGAAAGCCTTGGCCCCAGTTCGAAAGGTAAACAAAGAACCGGGTGGGGTCTTTAGTCAGTAAGAGTCTGAAACAGTTTCCCGCTCCGCCCAAGGGCGGGATTCGTCATTGTAAGATTTTTGCCTTCCACAAAAAAAAATCTCCACTTCCCAGTAACTAGATAACACGAAACCCCAAGGCAAGCTTGACTTTCAGACTTCCGACTACCTTTAAATGTTCAAAGGTCAGATCTAAAAATTTAATAAACGAATATAAATTTGCTAGAAGTTCCCTCTACTCATAACACTGTGAGAGCTCAACGACTATCTTTAAGAACGCTAAATAAACAAGTTTATCTAGCTTACCAGCTTAGCAACAGAAGGCTTTGTCTCATTATATTATACCATTATTACTTATCTAATTAAAACCTGTTAGACACAACACATATCACAGCTCCATCGCATTAACGCGTACACAGAGATCTAACGCAAGCTCCTCACAAAACAGGCCTTATCTAGACGAGATAATACATCTATCTAATATACGTAGCCATTATACAGTGAGGCCATCAGAGCAATTAATTAAATAGTAACTATCTAATAGGACTTCAGATAATTGGGGCTTCGGTTTTCAATTTTGATTTATAACTAATTGGCTATGTTTAGGTGGCAATTCTCTTAGATACTGATTACCAACTTTGTCAATTGAATCGTTTGGTAGAACTGTTTAAAGTGAGCTCCTAATAAGAGCGGCCAACCCGACGTATATTTTCATACGTGATTATGATGTTTCTTCAAATATTTTGGATATACAGTTTTGGAAGTTATCTAGGCTTCTATAGAAATCAAAACATAAATTTGTGTAAGAGTAATCCAGTAAAGACCTCTGAAAATTTGCTATTTTACGTGAACTTTGACTGTCTTTAATTTTCTCCTATATTAAAAAAGTACTTCTATAGAAGGCTAGCGCATTTAATCAAGATTCTAAATGATGTAATTTTTTTTTTAATTTGTAAAGGGTTTAATAAAAACACGTATTTCCTGGAAAAAGTTTTGTGAAACATTCGAGTAAATCGTAAAATAACTCTCAACAGCGTTTTCAGCGTGTTATCTCTCTTATTTGGCATTATTTTTGCATCAAACATCACATTGGATTGCTATAGATGAAGCATCAAGCTTTTAAATCATGCTCGACGTAGACGATAGGCGAGTCATGTAACCGAGATATTTGTAATACTTATAATGATTAAAAAGAGTGTCCATGGAGTTTCTTGCACATTCTTCTCCATAGAGATCTACGCTTTGGAATGTGCAATTATCGTAATTTTTTTAGGACAGACAGATTCGACGTTTCAAAAGTGCCTGTAAATGGTTTATCTACACTAATATAATAAAGAGGTAAAGTTTGTTTTTTCATTTTTTTGTTTGTAGGAGGTAATCTCTGAAACTAATGGTTCGATTGGAAAAAATTTAGCAACAATAGAAAGCTGCTTTACTCCTGAGTGACATAGGCTATAAATTATTTATATAACATGGATGTTAACCGAGCTATCACTACAAGAAATTTTCCGCGGACGAAGTCGCAGGCAGAAGCTAGTTTGGAATAAAATGATTTTGACTTTGTCTTTGACTTTGAGTCGGGAAGGCCTACCTTAAAGTGAGCTCGTATTAAGTGAAAACTCGGCTTTACCCCTTTACAAGCCTTATTTATTGGTTTTACTGTTAGGAGTTCCAATGTGTTTACTTTTGTCTACTAAGTTCTTGTTAGAGACTTATTAGGGCGACCTCTGTTGAAGTTTTTTAGTTAGTATCGCTGAAACGTGCCAAGTGCGTGTCGACCCATGGTTAGGGTTCGTACGGTTCGCAGGAATTATTATCGTTTAATTAAAACAGAGATAACATAGAATAATGTTAGGTCTAAATCACATTTTGGGAGGGTCTAGGCCGGTAAAATTTTTGTCTGTGTTTTTTTAAGATTTTTGCTTCATACACGAGTTACTCCTGTATCGTGTGTACGTTTACATACACATGTATCTTACTAATATTATAAATGCGAAAGTTACGATGTTTGGATGTTTGTTACTCAATCACGCCAAAACGGCTGGACGGATCTGGATGAAATTTGGCACAGGCATAGGATACACTCCGGAATATGACATAGGCTACTTTTTATCCCGGAAACCCCAACCCCAACCCCAATACCACGCGGGCGAAGCCGCGGGTAAAAGCTAGCGTGTTTACATAAACACATGTATACAAGACACATGTAATTACGAGTATTCGGCCGGGAGCAATGTCTCGCCCGTTGGCCGGTACATGTGATCAGAGCATAACCCACACAATTATGTCTCGAGCGAGACTCGAACTCGCCATTAGAATCGTTCAATTATTCTGCCAACCTACGGGATTGTTGAGCTGCGAGATTATTGGGAGTGAGATTGTTGGGCTTCAAATTGGTGCTCTACGAAAATGTTCGAAAGAGTTCATTCAGGAGAACGCAAGAGGTCCTGGAGCGTAAAGGGCAGCGTAGGGAACCATTGGTGGGTATTAGACGGTATAATCTATATATATAAAAGGAGAAACTGACTGACATATCAACGCACAGCCAAAACCACTGAAACTAGGAGTGTGAAATTTTGCACAAGGCTTCCTTTTGTGACGTAGGCGATCACTAAGAAAGTGTTTTTCAAAATTCAGCTCTTAAAGGGACGTAATGGAGGTCTAAAGTTTGTATGGACAACCCTACTTTCACGCGGGCGAAGCCGCTGGCAGAAAGCTAGTTCGGACATATACACGACCTATTCAGAATAGAATAGAATAGAATAGAATAGAATAGAATAGAATAGAATAGAATAGAATAGAATAGAATAGAATAGAATAGAATAGAATAGAATAGAATAGAATAGAATAGAATAGAATAGAATAGAATAGAATAGAATAGAATAGAATAGAATAGAATAGAATAGAATAGAATAGAATAGAATAGAATAGAATAGAATAGAATAGAATAGAATAGAATAGAATAGAATAGAATAGAATAGAATAGAATAGAATAGAATAGAATAGAATAGAATAGAATAGAATAGAATAGAATAGAATAGAATAGAATAGAATAGAATAGAATAGAATAGAATAGAATAGAATAGAATAGAATAATACTTTATTGCACACCAAAAAGTAACAGATATGATATGATATAATGATAATGATATGTATGTGTGATATGATATGAGTTCAGATATGTTATTTAATGATATTGTACTAAAACAAATCCCTATAGTTAAAACACTCAGGATATATAAACGACTATAACGATATTTTTCAGAAACTAAAAATACACTGAGTGGATAAAACGTTTACGATGTTAGTGTTATTTCATGTTTTGCCCGTTTTCTAGCTTCTTAGCTGTCATCCCGAATTATCTTAATTATTAGCCGAGAAAATAGTTATTTACGTCGCCTCCATTTTCTATATTTGTATTTGTAAAATGAAACTCAAATTCAGTTAGTTCGACAGCAAATGTCAGTTACAAATAATGATCGTTTAAGTTTTACGGAATTAGAACGGTGTTTGGTAATAATTTTCTATTCCAATGTTCTCAGAGTAGATGATCGATAGAGATGATAGGTTCTGAGAAATTGTGCATGCGTACAAAAACAAAAAAAAAAATCATCGAATGACATCCCCCGCCCTTGAGCGGAGCGAAAAATAGTGTCAGACTTTGACTGACTAAAACCCACCCGTTCCTTTGTTGGCTTCGTAGGACCCTGGTGTTCTCTTTCATATTTACCCATGGCCCCAGTACGTTTCCCTGCTGGGCCCCTAAACTTTGCTGACTTTTTGAGGCGCGCGGAAACAGAACGCGCTGTCGACGACTTGTGCTGTTTAGTAACCGCAACAATTGCATCGCTGCTTACCAACAGGTAGGATTGCAGTCAAGCATTAGTTTGTAGTGAATAAAAAAAAACCTTGTGCCTTGTACAATAACTAGTACAGACACCAGCACGAATCTTGAGCGCTCGGTGAGAGAGCGAAGATCGCTTTCCACATCGTTCACATCAGCGAGCCAATCACTAGTACAAGGATTGCACACTTCACCCCTGCATCTCACTTCACACCACTGAAGAGACCCGATATTTTACTTCTGCGCAAGTGAGAATCAGCTTTAAAGCAAAAAGTTACCGCTCAAGATCTATCTGTACCCTGGGCAAAAATATTGGTCAGTCTATATTTAGGACGAAAGGCTAAAGGTGACTAGTAGGAATACTTTTCTATTTTGGGACCTTACGTCAATATTTAATATCAACATTCCGAAAACTATCTCAACCGTAAATTATTTCAGTTCTAAGGAATATAGAATACTTTTTGAGAGAGAAGATTTTTGGTGACTTTATCTTAAAATAGTTTTCCTTTGATTTTCCCTGTGGGCGGCTGAGAGTTTAATTAATTGTATTTTCAATAAGTTGTATATTTGCCTATAAAAAGCAGTAGGGGCCGAGTGATAACGGCCCCGACTTACGAGTTTTAACTTGAGGGTTCAAACCTACCAAGGCGCGTTACTTTGTGTAATTTATTTCATCACGAGTGCTCTCAAAAAGGTGAAGGAAAACATCGTGCGGAAATAGGCATGTCTTAGAACCAAAAAATTCGAAGACATGTGACATCTGCCTCTATCTAGGAGGAGGCACTGGGCCCGCGTGGTTTTTTTTTTATGGTAGGTGAAAATCATCGAATGACGAAACCCGCTCCTGGGCGGAGCGGGAGACCAGTGTCAGACTCTTACTGACTAAAAAACCTACCCAGTACCTTCCTTGCCTTATTCCTAAGTCCAGGTACCAGTTTGCACCACCCTAGGCTCCAGGAGGCTTCGACCCTGAAGGGCCCCTACAGTTTGCTGACAACTCCTTGAGGCGCGCGGGGACGGTGCGCGCCGTTGACGACTTGGACTCGGTCTGGACAGTTACTAGACGACCGGACGGCGAGCTACCCATTGCTCACCGTCCGCGAGCTAGTGTCTACGGTGGCCGGATAGCTAGTGTCTACGGTGGCCGGATTGGGCCCGCGTGGTGGATTGGGCCATAATCCACCACGCGGGCCCAGTGCCCCCTCCTAGAGAAGAAGCCTGACTCCCAGCGCTGGGAACATTATAAAGCTAAACTGTTTTAGTTCTAAGGAATACAGAATGCGTTTTTAATGAGAAGATTTTTGGTGATTATCTAAAAATAGTTATCTTTTGATTTACCCTGTGGGCAGCTGAAGGTTTAATTAATTGTATTTTCAATACGTACGTACAGTTAAATAAGAGATTTCAAACAAATTTCTTTTGTTAGCAAATTGGACGAAAAAATATTATATTTTTTTCAGGTAATCAAATAACTAAAATCGGAATTCCAGGTAATCATCCAATTTTAGAACAAACACCTCTGTAGACTTCGTAGCAGAAATTATTAACAATTTTATTATTTTACTTTGTAGCTTGACTACCGTCTAGAAATTTCGTGAACCGGGTTTAAGATGAGACTTAAAGTTTGTTACTCATAAAATTAGAATTAACATTTAATAAAGTCGTTTGATTGCTGGTTTATAATATAGAATGCATCATAAATAGAGCGTTCAATCCCAGCCGTTTTTTCTAATCCCGGGATTTCGGGTTTCGGGATCCCGGGATAATCCCAGTATTATATAATTTTTAAATCTTCAAAAAAAAGAAACAAAAAAAATTACTTCTAACATTTTTGAAACAAACAAACTGAACTATGCATAATTTATAGTACTTACAATTAAACATAGTATTATAAAATTAAATTGGTCACACACTAGTATTGACTTACTTAAACTACAAAAATCTAAAATCTATGAAATAACAATGAAATCCTCATTTCATCATTAATTTTCTCAAAATCGGGCAAATTACGTAAAATTTTACCCACATACTAAAAAATTGTATTAATCCCGAAAATTCGGGGGTTGTCTACACGCAATCCCGAAAATTTCGGGACTGATAATCGTCTGGGATCCCGAGATCCCGAGAATGATCCTGGGAACTTTATTTATAAAAAACTCATACCCTGAAAGCCTAAAAGCGAAATACCACTCAATGATTAAGCATGCAATCTCAGAAATTAATTCACTACAAACTTAAAATTTTATAGGTAGGTTCTTAATTCAAAACGATTAAACACATTACGTAAGCTAGACTATCTCTCCCGACCTTTGAAATACCAAAATGTCATAACGATTATGGTGAGAGAGTATGGAATGTAAGTCTTGCCCGAATACTAAACAAGTTGCCAAAACACATAGTTTGTAAAATGCAAAAGAAAAATAAAAGGCAGACCTATAACATATTGAAGCGAAATTTAATGAATTGTAATAAAATAGCAACTCCTTAACTGTAAAATCTTTTCTTTTTAATTTTAAGATTAAGTTAAGAATTGTGTAAAACTGTATTTTAATAGAAATAAACAGTTTTTTTTTTAATAGATTGTAGATATCTGCTAAAAACGGAATTTACGAAACTGTACCCTAAGGGGGGGTCAGTAAGAGTAAGAGTCTGACACTGGTCTCCCGCTCCGCCCAAGAGCGGGTTTCGTCATTGGATGATTTTCACCTACCATAAAAAAAAAAAAAAACCCTAAGGGGGTAGGGTCGAAGCCTCCTGGGGCCAAGGGTTAATGCGAAAGCGTAACACCAGGGCTTTGGGATTATGGCAAGAAAAAAACGAGGAAGATTGTTTAGTCAGTAAGAGTCTGACACTGTTTCCCACTCCGCCCAAGGGCGGGATTCGTCATTTGATGATTTTTGCCTACCAAAAAAAAAAACGGGGGGGGGCGAGGTAACCCGACTATCACACGGGCGGAGCCGTTGGTAGTAGATAAATGTTAAGAATCGGCTACTCAATCAATTTCAGCTATTTTTAAAATGGGGTATTTCTTTATCCTAATACAACATTCTTGATACTCTTCTTGATACCTTGTAGTTTTACTGTATCAAAGTAAAACTACAAGGAAAATTGTCCTATTTTGATAAATCTCGATTGCTTCACCAGTGTTTGTGTGTGCGTGCGTAGTAAACAGCTGTGTTATGTAATGCTTAAATTCCAGTATTATTTGCCTACAATTGGGACCGATAAAAAAAAAACGTAAATATCTGGAGTTTCGACCGAGTACTGGAAGATGTTGCTTGTAAGGCCTCCCATAAGGTGGACTGATGACCTGGTCAGGGTTGCTGGCATCCGATGGATGCGAGACGCACGAGACAGGTATTTGTGGCGACGCTGGGGGAGGCCTATGTCCAACAGTGAACGTCAACACTGAAATGATGATGATGACCATGAAAAAAAACCTGGTACAAACATAACAATGATAACAGTTCGATTCCCGAATTGAGTTACGAAGACTTACGAACAAGAATTACTTTGAATATTTTTTCTAATATAAGTTTAAAATACAAACCATATTTATTGTGAACATATTTTTAATAAATGTTTGCTTTTAAGATCTAAATTGCCTGCTAACTTGAAAAATGTTTGTAAAACAGTAAAAAAATATGTAAGTACCATTTATTTTCAAATAATTTAACTAATACGTCTCTTTTATTTATTTACGTAACTGTCTACTCGTCATATACCATTTTTATATAACAAATCTTATAAAAAAAGAGCTGGAACAATAGGAGCAAATATTTCGATCAAACGTTATGGTAATGACAAAATGGTTGGCACGTTTCACTTCAAAATATTGTCTACGGCACCATGTAATGGAGCGTTAAACATTCAAAATGATTGCTGACTGAGACACATATAGAAGGTTGAGATACATTTATGAAATACTTGCTTCTGACAGCGGCTTCGAAGTCTACACCCTGTAAGGATCCTACCTACTAAAGTTTTAAGTTAGTAGGTGTTGTAGTTCTGAGATTTCGTCAATGATCAGGGGGTGGTATTTCGTTTTTAGATACAAATAATTATATAGTATAAAACAAAGTTGCTTCCCAATGTCGCTATGTATGCTTAGATCTTTAAAACTACGCTACGGATTTTGATGCGGTTTTTTTTAATAAATACAGTGATTCAAGAGGAAGGTTTATGTGCATAATACATGTATAATATATTCAATATTAGTACCCGTGCGAAGCTGGGGCGGGTCGCTAGCAAATTATAAAGGTTAATTATGTATTTTTTTAGGCGAGAACTAATGATTTCCTTTGCCTTAAGGGCGGAAGCGGGACAATGTATAAGTTTTTTACTGACTAAAACCACACCTATGTTCCTTTTTGCCTTGCTTTCTAGGACCCTGGTGTTCCCTTTCGAAAGTCAAGCCATGATCTCAGTAGGTTTCGACCTTGTAGGGCTCCCAGTTTGCTGACATTTCATGGAACATTACGTGCCGTTGACAACTCGGTTTTGGTCTGGACAGCCGGAAGGTGAGCTACCCATTTTTCGTCGTCCACAAGCTCATAAGATTATAATATGTGTAACCGGCACGTCCTAGAACCAAAAATTCGAAGACATGTGACATCCACCAATTCGCACTGGGCCCGCGTGGTAGATTATGGCCCATTCCCTTTCCTAGAGAGGAGGCCTGTGTCCCAGCAGTGGGAACATTAATAGGGCTGATGATGATGATGATAATGTATATGAGATCATATTCTGGAATAAGACAAAAAAAAATATCCCAAGACTATGTTTCTTTTAGACACTTTTCTACTTTCACGCGAACAAAACCACAGGCAAGAGCTATTATAAAATATTTCTTTACACAATGGCTTCACCACGGCATGATGTTTACAAATAGAATTCTAAATGAATGCTTTATATTTAAAGACTGTTCTTGAATCTTCTAGTTATTGATTTTCGCTTTATTCGTCCGCCAAGATATACGAGTAAAGTGGGTTTAAGAGGAATATTGTGAGGAGAAATATCTTGCAACTTGCAAGGTAAAAGGCTGAGCTCCTTACAGATTTCAGTCTTAATTTTTTTATTGCAATAAACTAGTGCTTGACTGCGATCCCACCTGGTGGTAAGCAGTGATGCAATCGGTAAGGCGCACTAGTTTATTAAGAGCCCATTCACTCCAGCCTTGAAGACACCTAAATTATAATCAGACGGAAAGACTGCAGCCGGCAAACTGTTCCAGTCCCTCGAAGTACGCGGCATAAACGACGAAACAAAACGCTTAGTCCGGGCCGCAGGTGTCTCAACAACGTAAGGGTGGATATTTGCTGTACAGTCTTAATACTGTTATCATTATACTGAAGGTACAAGACCTGTTTATATAAAATTTACATATCGTCCCAGCCTACGAAAACATGTCCAAGGTCCCAAGGTCCGACTACGTTGACAACCCTATACTTTGCTTCGGTAGAGCTTCCACTTATCTAGGCTTCGTGGAACCGATTATTCAGAGACTAAGTACTTACCCAGCGTAAATAGTTTGACTTTGGAAGGACCCTGTCATACAGCTGTGAGTGACAGAGGTAATGCTTTACCTACAAAACCGAACTTTGGTTGTTTGTTGAAGTCCTACAGTGTTGTTGAAAGATTTTTTTGTTAGTTGGGAACTTAACTAACTTATGTAGATAGTTCAATTCCCGAATCAAGTTTCGAAGATTTTTTCGAATTGAAAAAAAAGTATTTATTTTTGTGACGTAATTTAAAATTTGCAGTTTTTATTAGATTTATTCCAATGTTAGTGCATAAGAAGATTGCATGTGAAGCTAGGTAGCTTCATGCCAAATTTCAGGGTTCGACTTCAACCGGAGTGCCTTGTAAATTTTGATTCTTTTGAGAGATACAAACGACCGTATCTAAGCTTGATTATTTTATAGCTTAAAGGGATTGCAGATTTCAGTATATGGTTTAAATCAACTCCATACCTTTATGCGTTATCGAGATAAAGGGACAGACTGACTAACAACAAAGTGGTCCTTAAGGGTTTCCTTTTTTCCTTTTGATGTTTAGGTACATCGTGTACATAAAAACGATTCATAGTGTACCTAAACACGATTCATAGTTCATACACAAAGATGTCACAGAAAAGGCAATGACCGCTATACCTATACTAGAACGAAACATCCCTATACCTATTTGGCCACGAAACAGCGAGGCATCCCCTTAAATAAACGAGCCATTTCATAAAAAGACTATTTAACTTTTATTACTGACCACAGAGTTTAAAAGTTCTGAAGTTGAGGCTCAACATTTTAAAATGAAACAAATTAATGATGGAGATTACATAATACGGAGTTGTGAGTGAAAACCCTCGTAATGGTGGGACAGCGAAAATTCTCTCTATTCAGAGTCAGAGGCGGCCCGGCCAAATAAATTGTTACGATTTTTCTTTGACGCCTCTAGAATGTTTCTTTACACTGTGGTCTGAGTTAAGAGAGAGTGGAGAGGAGTTAGCGTTTGTTGATTGTGTTATTGTATGGAAAGAGTTTTTTTTGTAATGTATTGGAGGACTATTATATTGTACTCGGAAGTTAAGGCTGAAAGGATTAAAAATGGACGATGATACTTCAACCATCGATATATATGTACTACGCACTAGATTAGGCGTGCTGTACGGTCACTTTGCTTAACATAAGTGACCTGCATGCCATACACTTTTACATTAATGACATTAGTGCAGTTTTGACCTATCAGCGCTGCTAGACGAGAATGCCAATGAAACGCTGTAGCACACTTTTGTATTAACTTTTCAGTATTTTGACAGTAGTTTCTATGAACATGCTTGTTTATCGCTAGGATATAAGCCGATGACTTTAAAATGATGCTGATTAAAAATCATAAATTTTTTCGTTTCTATTAAAAGACCTGATCATGTTTCTGAGTCCAACTTGGCCAGAGATAGGCCCTAGACAGGGAAGTTCGAAAAGAGAAAGAGGAAGCCTTTGCCCAGCGGCAGGACACAAAGTAGGCTAATAAAAATAATAATTTAAAGATGTTAAAAATATTGCGTGGTAACAACGTACATATCGATACCAGAAGTACCTATGAATTAACGTAAGGGACCTTTACTTAAAATGTAAAAATGTTCCTTATGATGATTGATGTAAGGGTCTTTTACGCAAAACATAAAAATGTCCCTTACGTTCATACTTCTGGTATCGATATATAACGAAAAAGAAAACAGCAATGCTATAATAAACATAACAATTATGTTTATTAATATTACGAAATGATTTCTCAATATGTAGCAGGTGAAATGCCACATCAGTTTTGTTTATTTGAAAATACATTCGCTTTATATAAATGTTTTTTCAAATTGAAAAAATAAATGTCAATATTATTTCAATATAATTTGTTGAAATTTTCCCAAAAATCAATTAAAATTTCGAGTACCGTAATTAGGGACTGAATAGAAAGACCATAGGTATGCGGACACGTGCGTTCGTTTGGCGATCATGTTTAAAAAAAACACTAGCGGCCACATTTTGATAAGCATCCTGGTAGTTATATATTCCCCTAATCATAAATATGCATAATAAATTGGTTTAAAGCAAATACGCTATGAACGCAGTAGTTCTGCAGCCGGATTTCGTACTAAGATGAGGCTGGCTAGATATTTTGATTAAGGCGCTGTAAGCAGCAAATCTTTAGGTATATCCGGATGTGCATCGCTGCAAACAAATAAGGTTAAAAATGGCTATGCGTTTGATTTTAGTTGAATCTCGTGTCCGCTAATATGAAGGATATTTCGCAAATTTTTATTATTTAAAAAAAAGTACAACGGTTTATTAAAATATTTTTACATTTCTCTTTAGTTGGTTAAATTTTCATTTTGATAGTTACAAATAAAATAATAGTTATCACTCAAAATACTGAGTATTTCGAGACGAAAAATTGTTTTCGTGTACTTTCTTGAGATTCTTTTTTCTCAAAATTCTGAATTATTTTTAGAAAATGTTTTTGCATAAGTTTTTTACTTATATATTAGTTTTTACGATGCCCCGTATGGGTAGCGCCTTTTTTTTTTTGTTAGCTTGTTCTGTCCCACTCCTGGGCAAAGGCCTCCTTCCACTTCTTCCAACCATCACGGGCCTGCGCGTCTTCTTGCCAGTTCGGGAGGAATCCGTCCAGCTCATCGCGCCATCTCTTTCGTGGTCTGCCGCGACCCCGTCGCACTGTCTCAGGGCACCAACTTTGTGTTATTTTGGCCCACAGTTTGTCGGGCATGCGGCAGACGTGTCCTGCCCAGTCCCATTTCAGCGTAGGGTAGGTAGGGTAGCGCCTTAACCTTTCGAATATGGTAATTAGAGACATAATAGAAAGACAATAGGTGTGCGAACGAACGCGTTTTCTTGGGGCTCAAAAGTTTAATCGTGTTCAAACATATTATAATTATATTAACATTCCTTTACTTTTATTTTAATACTAGCCTTTGCCCGCGGGTCCCTCACATGTGATACTCTAACTGTACCCTTCTCTACTCTATTTTTTTTTCATAAGAACCTTCTCCTGATAATAACAAACACACCAAAAAAGAATTAGTAACATTGGTCCAGGCGTTGTTGAGATATGCGCTTACCAACAAATTTTATGATTCATTTTTATATATAAGACTAGCCAGTGTTTTCAAACAAATGTATTTCGAGCAAAGTCGCTCATTGCTCGTACCATATAGTAAGATTTATTTTCACGCTAGTTTTTGCTCGCGTCTTCACTTGTTTGGAATGCTAAAAGAAACAATTTTGACCTAGCAATAAAAGGATACAAACGAAGACAGAGCTTTTATTCTAAATATATGAGATAATATATAGACACGATATAAATTCATCTCATATAAAAGATATTTCGTTTTACTTAAAAAAGTGTTTTTTTGGGTGCTGAACGTTTTATGTGTCTATGGATTGGTGATTTGGTTCTCTAGAAAAAGTAATGTTGAGCAATTTTGTAAATAACACACGTAGCTATTTTGTGAGCACTTTTTTATTTTGTAAGACATTCAGCGGTCTTTTACAATAGCGTATATTTTATTAAAAAAAGGGCTTGGTCGCGGTATATTTATTCAAATACGAATGGGCCGGTTTATACCGTATAATGGTTAAAAAAACAGTAGCCTAATTTATTCTCGTAATCAAAACCGTAGCGATATCGTAGCGACTTTGACATTTTCGTATTCACATCTATTAATCGAGTTTGAACGACACCGATTTTAAACTCGTTCAAGAGTCGTTGAAGCGTATTCAGCTATATCAATCGTCTTTCAATCGTTGTCGGATAGGACGTCAACAGCTAAACATCAAATATCGTGGTTCAAATATCGTGAATACCGATTTTGGATAGGACTACGATCGAACGACAATGGAATTGGGATTGTTTAATTTTACGAGAATTAGGACACAGTTCAGCAGAGGATAGTTTTTTTAATAAAAATGTAACACAGAAATAACAGTTTCTCACGTGGTTATTTCAATTTGATGAATTCCGTTATTCACTGATCAATCAGTGTTTCCATTTGTTTTTTTTTACAGTTGTTAAAATTTTCTCTTTAAAAGTGTACAGCTTTTTGCATGTTAAAGGTTTATTTTTGTTGTAATCACAAAGTATTTTATGTGGTAATATTTTTTTAAAACCAATATTTTTTTTGAAATGTATGTACATATTTGCCAATTCAGCTACATTTTTTATAAAAACAATACATTATTTTTAAATAAGGTTTAATAATTTCATCAACATTTTTTTCTTCTATTTATATTATACAAGAATTTGTTGATGAAATTATTAAGCGTCTATACATATTTAATTGTGATGGATAGGTACGAAAAAAATACTAAGTTTTATTAAATAAAATTAATTTCTGTTCCATGTTACAAATGATCAAAAATCGTAAGGTTTTGAAAGCATTTTGACTAATTTTTTTACGATGTAATAACTAATCTTAGCTATTTTTGACAGTAAACAAACAGTAAACAGTTTTGGCTAAACTGGACGTTGTTGTTGCCACTAATATAACGCTTGGTCAATAATATAATATGCTTTGTATTGTGTATTGTATGAATACACGTAAGAAATATGTACATTTCCGCATTAAAAAACGGTTTATCCTTAGACTATTATAGCGGTTATAATTACAAATATAATATGACATCGTAGTGTAATTTGAGCTTAGTAACATCACCGGAAAGAAATTTCAATTGTCATCCGCTTGAAAGCCGATTGTACATACGTCTGTACAAGTTCGGCCGAATATATCGGTTTTTGTATCTTATTTCTCTTTCACTTTTTTTTTGCGATTTTCTAAAAAGTGCGCATTTACGTAATAATTACACCACCTTGCGTGCGAGGAGTTAAAAAAACTCGACGCTCTGACATTTCAACTCTCATTCATCTATTCAAAATGACATGACATCTGTTGCTCGTTCAAAAATGTTGGTGTTATGTAATTATATTATTTGTTTGTTTCAGTCCATTACTAACCCATCAAGTGCAACGGTATCACTCGAAGAATTTTAGTCTACTGTTACCGGCCCTTTTTGAGAAGTGATATGAAAGAAAAGGGAGTTAATGATAGTGTGACGGGTGACAGGACAGAGTGGAAGAAAAAAACATGTTGCGCCGACCCCAAGTAATATGGGATAAGGGTAGGATGATGATGATGATGTTACCGGCCCTTTTCATTCTTCACGTCGATAATATACACTACTTCCTTTTCCAATTGACTTTTAGACATTGGCAGAATAGTCGACACCGGCTTTATTTGCCAGTAACAAAAAATAGAATAGAATAAAAATGTTGGTGGCGCCCATGTGGCAGTGCGGATACCCTGGCCACAGGGTAACCCTGGCGCTGGATAGACCGGTTTGAAGAGAACTGTATGTTGATGCAGTGGGAGAATGCGTAGCTAAACGTGAGCATGCGAACGCAGCTTAAACGAGGAAAAGTAGGTTTGGACTCGAAAAGGGAAATCGGCTTAGGATAACGTGCACTGACCTTACTTTGCCCGTCGAAGTCACCTCCAGAGTCACGTTCGGTCTGGAACCACTGCACGTACACAGCACACACTACAATTTATTAATGTTCAATGTTCTTTAACACCAGCCAGTCTACATCACTCGTAATAGTTCGTAAAATATAAGAAGAAATTATGCACTAATTCATAGCGTAACACATCGCGCGAAGATACTTTCAAGAGTGTGAGGTGTGTCTTCGTAGATTGTTCGTGACTGACGGTGACAGAGTAAAAGCATACGTCAGCGTGCGCGTGCGAGTAGGACGGAGCATAAGCACGGAATGCGTTCTTGTTTGCAAGTATGTTTTACTACCCTCCATTTGGAAATATTACGAAACCCAACAAAACAATAAATACGTAATCTCACCAACTTTTAGAGCAAGGCTGCAGCGCGTTTATAGTTGGGAAGAGCATCGCCGTGTCCTCGTGGGAGTGATCGGCGGCGGCAACCTCTCGCGCCGGGCCTTGGTTCAGGCCATGGTCTGCAGCGAAGAGGAATGGCAGGCGGTCGCCTCCTTCTGCGAAGCAGTAATGCTCGTAAAGGGGGAGGCCGACCGCATAAGGCAAAGGCAACAGCGTCCTCGCCGTAGCCGTCGCCGTCGCGATCCTGCCAATATCCGGCCACCGTAGACACTGGCTCGCGGACGGTGAGCAATGGGTAGCTCGCCGTTCGGTTGTCTGGTAACTGTCCAGACTGAGTCCAAGTCGTCAACGGCACGCACCGTTCCCGTGCGCCTCAAGGAGCTTCAGGGTCGAAGCCTGGAGCTGCCGGTTTGTGTGAAACTGTTACCGCGGCTCTGGAAATAAGGCAAGGAAGGTACAGGGTAGGTTTTTTAATCAGTAAGAGTCTGACACTGGTCTCCCGCTCCGCCCAAGAGCGGGTTTCGTCATTCGATGATTTTCACCTACCATAAAAAACCGAAGTTGTAGTGCACACGTTTTTATTTACATGGAATAATAACGCAGCGCGACAGCAGGGCTGCAGCCGCGCGGCACGTTGCGGCTAATTTGAAAGCGGCCCTAAATTGGAATGTCATTAATATAAGGTTTCTTAAATTTCTTAAACTAAATTATTTAGAAAATGTAGTCCATATACTTTTGTATAATTTTCACCAATATATGTCAAAAAAATATGTCAACTTAATTATTTTCGGGACTTTTCCATACTTTGTCAATTATAATTTTCTCAAAAACAAAACCTTAATTTTTATATCAAAATATATAAAAATTAAGGTTTTGTTTTGTAAAATTGATTAATCTAATTGGCGTATTTTAATTTGTAAAATGTCTTCTTCAGTAGATCTGGTACAGATAAGGCAACTTATACAATAATCTAATAGTATAATTCTTTTGGATAATTTTGCAGCCTTCGCTGGTATCGGCCCTGGTGAGCGCCATCCTAAGTGACTTCTCGTTGAGGTGCGTCGGGCTTGGTCTTAACGGAACGGCCCGACGGTGAGCTACCTGTCGTTCGTCGTCCACAGGCTCGTCTCAATGTTGACCGGCGTCCGGGGCGTCTCAAGAGGCCAAGAGTGCACATTATAATCCGTTGTATTTACTTTCTAGACGATTTTCAATGAATTAATCACCGTATTGCTGCTTATTTATTTACTCAAAGCCAAATAAGAACAATTTAACTCCTCGTTAAACTAATCCACTTACGTCTTTAGTTTCTGTGTAAGTAAGTTGTATGGGCGATGCTTATCGATATTATCAGGAAATAATTCCACAACCTTTGAAGGCCAGCTCTGTCAAAACAGAAAAAGGTTTTTGATTCATTTGGCCACTTTCATTCATTTTATCAATTTTTTTTTTATTAAGTCCGCCTTTGTACTTATTATGTGCATAAAGTTTTTATAAATAAATAAATAATAAATAGGGTCCCATTTAAATAGATGGACAACATTTTACAAATCATTTAGACCACCATAATAAAGAAAATGGTAAAAAAAAAAATAAGAAAAATGCGCTTTACATACTTACAAAAATTCTTGAGTGCCCCATTCCCATGCATCCATTTATTAATTTAGGTTAAATAAAAACACTTTAATCGGTGTTTATTTTTACTTGGACAGCTTAGGTTAGACGTACTGAGCGCTCTGTCAAAATTTGTCCATCTATTTTAATGGGACCTTAGATAGTATATTAGACATAGTGCGTGACCTAGTCGGTAACGTATCCCAGTAGCAAAAATAAGACACGCATTTAAAATTACATAAATTACAAACAAACGTGGAAGTCTATACATACATTGTATAGACCACATTTCATAAGGCCAAGGTTCCTTTCTGAATTAATTTAGTTTCTAACTGCATATATTTTTGGTCTTGTACTTTTATAAAGCTTCATTACATAGTCATTACATAGTATAAAACAAAGTTACTTCGTCCATATGTATGGTTAGATCTTTAAAAGTACGCCAGGGATTTTGAGTTGGGGCACCCGCCCCAGCTTCGCTAGTTAGCTTGCGCTAGTTTAAATTAAATTACACGTGTTTCAAGATTTTTTATTAAAAAAAAATCCTCAAGCACGTGTGTTTTTTTGTCTACATCTCGAAAACAAAAAAGATATAAAAATATTATTTTTTTGAGTGATAGACGGATATACTATTATACTATTACATTAAGGTCATTTAGTGACATTTCTCTGCCCATACTCCCTAAATAAACTGAAACTACTCGCCAGAAAGCCTTCCATTCCCATCTTCCGCACCATATAAAAACACAAAGCTCCGCCGAACGCCAAAAACTCTATTTTCTTTCCCGTAATGCCCATAAAGTTGATAAATCCTTATTGACAAAGCCATTTATTTGACGACGCCTGATTAAAGCTATCAATAAGCCGCTTGCGAGTCAAAGACCTTTCCAATCCTTCCATATTTCACGGATGGTAGGTGCATTTTACTTATTTGTTTTCGTAGGAACTACGAATACGAGTGTGTGTATGTAGACCTACTATGGAATGTGTTGTGTTTAAAAAGGTTTTAATGCAGATTACGTATTGTTATGCCGTGCCTTCGTGGAGTGATAAATGGTGTTTGTTTTGCAAATTGGTTTATTACAAAACATATTTTTCACACGTTTTTTTTTAACTAGATGAGGTCTTTTTATGGTAAGAATCATCCAATAATGAATCCCACGCTTGGGCGAAGCGGTAAACAGTGTCAAACAGTGTAAAGAGGTCAACAACTCGTTGAACAATACCATTATACAAATAGAATTTACAAACTTTTGCGTAGACAGTAAAAATTACTCACACTTCTAGAAAAGACTTTAAAATAACACTGAAAAGAAAAATAATTTTAAAAATTAACCGTATTTACAATTAAAAAAAATATAAAATTTTAAATATACTTATATAATTATTTTTTATAAATATCATGCCAATATTAATTTCTTAAATTTAAATGTATAAATAAATTATTATTATATGACATTTATCTTAATAAAAACAAGAAAAACATAAAAGAAAAAAGAAATAACAAAAAGATGATAAAAAATAACAACAGCAGCTCAATTTCAAGCCTTATTGTGTTCACGATACTCTTTTACAAAATAAAAAGCCCTCTGGCAAAGATTTTGCTTCACGAATGTTTATAATTTATTAAAGCTTAGTTCTTGAATATGCCTGGAAAGTTTATTTTAAAAGCGTATACATTGACATTTAAATGAACCTATATTTTTTTTAGTTTGTGAGGAGGAACCTGTTTGTTATGAGTGTTACTATATTTTTTAAACAAATTTATGTTTTTATGTGCACAAACAATTTCCTTTGTTTTTGTCCAAATTAGCCTTTTTAATGTTCCTACTGCTGGGATACAGGCCTCTTCTCTTGGAGAGGGAATGAGCCGTAATCCACCATGCGGGCCCAGTCCGGGTTGGTGGATGTCATATGTCTTCGAAGTTTTGGTTCTAGGACATACTGGTTTCCTCACGATGTTTCCTTTCACCGTTTTGAGAGCAGTAGTGATGAAATAAATTACAGAAAGTAATGCGCCTGGCGGGGTTTGAACTCGCGACCTAACTCGTAAGTCGGGGCCGTTACCACTCGGCAGCCACTGCTACAATATTTATGTCTTTAAATTACTTCATCACTACATAGTATAACACAAAGTCGCTTCTCGCTGTCTGTCCCTATGTATGCTTAGATCTATAGAACTACGCAACGGATTTTGATGCGGTTTTTTTAATAGATAGAGTGGTTCAAGAGGAAGGTTTATAATACGTATAATAATACATGCATAAAATATTTAATATTAAAATTGCACCCGTGCAAAGCTGGGACAGGTCGTTAATATTTATAAAAAGAACAAGTCGCCCTTTTTTTACAAAAAAAAAAACATTTGAATATCGGCCGCGTTTCTCCACAATAAAATATCATACGACATGGTACTATGAAAATAGCTAAAGTGAATTAAACGAGCTGTCTCTAAATCAGTTAGAGCAGGAGTGCAGTAGTGTGATTTAAATAAAGAAAGAAATTAAATGAGCTAGAATTTATTTTCTTCAACTATAATAAAAGATAAGAAACGTGTGGAACAAAAGAAGGACGAAATATTAATAATTTTAGCGCCGTCTGCCTTAGGGTTGGGCGATTTTGGTCGACTTCTTTTTTACAATCTACTAGCTTTTGTCAGCGGCTTCGCCCGCGTACACAAAATATAGCCTAAAAATACAAACTATACCTCTTTGTTATATTAGTGTAGGTAGATACTTAAAATTATAAAGAGGTAAAATTTGTAAGTTTGTATGTAGGGGGTAATCTAAAATAAAAAGGTAAACAATATAAAATAAAAAGGTAAAAAAAGTACAGTTTCGAATTGAAAAATTCTTTCTGTGTTAGATAGTCCATTTTTCGAGGAAGGTTTTAGGGTATATAACATCACGCTATGACTCATTAGGCGGGGCAGTAACCACATACGCGGGTGAAGCCGCTGGTAGCCTATATATTGCTAATATCACGCGGGCGAAGCTGCAGGAAAAAGCTAGTAGGTAATACTTAGCTTAGAACTATAAAAATATTTGAAAGTGAAGAATAATCCTTCTCATGTTTATTATGATTTTGTGTTTATGTTACTACGAGAGCTGGGTTATAAAAGTGGATACATAAGTTATATTTTTTTATTGCTTGACTGCAATCGTACCTGATGGTAAGCAGTGATGCAATCGTTGATGGTGAGGCGCACTAGTTTATTAAGAGCCTGTTCATTCTAGCAGACACCTAAATTATAATCGGACGCAAAGACCGCAGTAATTCCAGTCCTTCGATGTACGCAAGTTATATTTTTTAAGTTGTGTTTTGTAATTTTATTGTAATTTCTCTGCCCTTGTTTCATGTTTCTATCCGCGGGCGCAACAGTTTGTTTTTTTGTTTGTAGGAGGTAATCTCTGGAACTACTGGTACGATTGGAAAAAAAATAGCAACAATAGAAAGCTGCTTAAGGGATGATTCTCATTAGAGCGGGCCGTGCCAGGGCCGGGGCGTGGACGGGGCCCGGACGGGGCACGGTTTTAATCTGTTTCATATATTTTGTATGAATCAATTTATATTACACAGTGCATTAGGGATGATTCTCATTAGAGCGGGCCGTGCCCGGGGCGGGGCGTGGACGAGCCGGGGCCCGTCCGTGCTATGCAATTTATTTTCGGACGCAGCACGAAAAATGTTCTGATTACGATGGGACGTGGAGGGAACGGGGCGGGACCGTGCAACAAACGTGGTATTGAAGTGCGTCGAGCGGGCCCGGACGGGACACGGATAATGCACTGTGTAATATAAATTGATTCATACAAAATATATGAAACAGATTAAAACCGTGCCCCGTCCGGGCCCCGTCCGGGCCCCGCCCCGGGCACAGCACGTTCTAATGAGAATCATCCCTTATCCGTGTCCCGTCCGGGCCCGCTCGACGCACTTCAATACCACGTTTGTTGCACGGTCCCGCCCCGTTCCCTCCACGTCCCATCGTAATCAGTACATTTTTCGTGCTGCGTCCGAAAATAAATTGCATAGCACGGACGGGCCCCGGCTCGTCCACGCCCCGGCCCTGGCACGGCCCGCTCTAATGAGAATCATCCCTTACTCCTGAGTGATATAGGCTATATAATAATAATGTTTCTTTCAAGGAAAAATGATTACATACGTTACAAGTACAGTAGTATGGTACAAACAAAAAGGTGCATTGGGTATTATCTCCTGGCTCCCAAACTAGGTTTATAGCATGTGAATCTATGTACTTTATATATTTTATGTACGCGGGCGAAGCCGCTGACAAAAGCTAGTTTGATATAAACTAGAGCTTGACTGCGATCCCTCCTGATGGTAAGCAGTGATGACCTCTGTTTTGTTTCAAGTCTCTCCCCATACAATCCGTCGATCGTTATCGTCATATTTTGATATTGATTGTTTATTTTTGTAAAAAAACCTATCCACGTGAGCTTAGCTTATCGAATGCATAGACTATTTTTTTTTTAGTTTGTCAGCTGTCACAAGCAGCAACGTTCTAAAACGGAACTCAAACTTTTATGGAAACGTTTACGTTAACGTCAAAAACATTTTAAATCCAAAGCCAAATTGACTGGCTGGTTGGTTTACTAGTTAGTAACGTTGACTTCTATGCCGGAGGTGGTGGGTTCGGTTTCCACCCAGGACAAATGTTTGTAGTAAATTTGTTTATTTCAGACCAAAAAAGAGATGTCCATAGCTTTGTTAGTAATAGTGTACTAGTAACAAGAGTACTTAAATAATTACGTTAGTATTGTTAGTTTTTACAGTATATTTATTTATATTTATGACTGTAGCCACCCAGTGTCTCTGCAAGGGACAGTCTGGTCTGGCAGCAATCATCTTCTTAATGCTGTTGTCACTACCATGCAGACGCCGCAGTAAGGAGGTCGCTTTCTTGCGCATTATGGCGTGGAAATCATCTGTGCGAGCTTCTGCTAACATTCCCGACGCGCTACAGCGCCATGGCAGTCCCAACAGCATCCTGAAGGCATTGAGACAAGAGTACATTTGAATAATTGGTATATTTTAAATTGGTTCCTGTGACTTCATACTAGAGAGACGGGTAACTATCCAAATATAAATTGTATATAGTGTATAGCTTAAATTAAAAACTGGCCAAGTACGAGTCGGCCTCGCACTCGAAGGGCTCCTTACTATTATATAGTAATTGAGTATAGAATCATGTTTGATAAATTATGTATTTACTTTATTCTACTTTTATTATTTAATGTTGTAGCGGCAACAGACCTTTATCGTCTGTGAAAATTTATAATTATTTTATAACTATACTCTAACTGCTAATGATAGCCTGATGTCAGTCACATAGTCACATAGAATGGAACGTTTTTTACCGTTTGTATACAGAACACTAAAAATGCAACGGTAATTCCAAATATCAATACTCAATTGCAAATATTAAAATTAATTACATCATCATTAACGACCGCAATTTAATAACTTCATGATAATTACTGATTTGACGCGGCAAACAAAAGGGGTTTGTTTTAAACGAGCTACCATTGGTTTTATTTGTAAGTCTATTTTTTTTTTAGTAGATAAAAATCATCCAATGACGAATCCCGCGGAGCGGGAAACAGTGTCAGACTCTTACTGACTAAACAACCTACCCAATGGGGTAGGTTGTTTAGTCAGTAAGAGTCTGGCGTATGTCAACGTAGGAATGCCTACGTTGACATATATATTCCAGGGTCAGAGCCTTCCTTCCAGACGCAAAACCTTGGCCCCAGTTGGCTTCGACCCTTCTGCAGGGTTCCTACGCTTTGCTGACAACTCCTTGAGGCGCACGGGGACAGTGCGCGCCGTCGACGACTTGGGCTCGCTCCGGGCGGTTACGTTTTAATCGAGCTACCATTGGTTTTATTTGTAACTCTATTGTTTTGCAGTTACTTCTAACTTTGTTCGCTGGAAAGCTTGTGTATAAATAACTAGCACTTTGTCCGCGATTTCATTCGCCGAAATGTTTCTTTAAACTTGAACCCTATTCGGAGGATTTTTTTTATTGTGGGTAAAATCAGCGAATGACGTATCCCGTCTTTCGGCAGAGTAGGAGACAGTGTCAGACGTCTACTGACTAAACGACCCACCGTTCCTTCTTGCCTTAGTTCCAGGGCCCCGGTGTTCCGCTTTCGCATCAACCCTCGGACTCAGAAGGCTACGACCCTGCTGGGCCCTTACAGTTGCTGACAACTCCCCGAGACGTACGGGAACAGTGCGCGCCTTAGACGACTTGGGCTCGGTCCGAACGGTTATGTTTTAAACGAGCTACCATGGGTTTTATTTGTAGTCTATTGTGGTGCAGTTATTCCTATCTTTGTTCACTGGAGAGCTTGTGATTAAATAACAAGCACTTTTCTCGCAATTTCTTTCACCTGACTGTTTCTTTTAACTTGAACCCTATTTTGAGGGTGGAAAATGAAAATGTTGGTTTTAAAAAGTCATTTGCCTCCTGTGATCTTCCGATTATAATTTATCTATCTTCAGATTCCTTACACTAATATTATGAAGCATAAAGTTTGTGAGTTTTATTTCAATTAACATTACCAAATTTTTTACAAATAAATCTCAATTAATTTATAAGTCAACACAATACGAAAATAAAATTATCTTTAAATATTATTTGATTATTATCTTCAGATTGTAATAGGTACATAAATATTATAAAGGTCGAAGGGCTTGTAGCAATCACGTAGCACCCTCTCCTATCAAGATCAGATACTCTACACTCGAAGTTGAGGACGATTACGCTTACCTCAGACAGACGGACCAGTTGGATAGATCTAATTTTACGAAAGAGGTCAACCGTCGAATCCGACTCGGCTCGGCATTGTGTTTTTTTCATTCAACATGGTTCTGTTGGGTTCTGGAGTGGCAACCACGGAAGACACAGCGTTGTTCTTTCCAAAAAATGGACAGATGACCTGGTGGGAGTAGCGGGAATCTAATGGATGCGAGACGCACAATATCATTTGTTGTGGTGATACTTCAACGCCGAAGTCTACGTTATATGTAAACGTATTTTGTAATTGTACCATTTAAATTCTAATGTATTTTTTTTAACTGAAAGATAAGAAAAAAACATTAGAATGTTAATATAATTCGTGGGACACAAATTAAACAATCATGGCGGTTGAGCTTGAAGCTAGCGGATTGAACGTATTTGCAGCGTGCAGAGTAAAAACCAAACTAGTTTTTAAATTCAAATTTTAGAACCTTTCGAAGCCAAAAGAAAAAAAAAACGTAACATTTTTCATAAAGTTCAAGATCGCCGTAAAAAGTCTAAAAGTCTAAACTTAGCATAGTTTAAATGGTAATTTGACGCGGCATTAGGACCATCTCATTCTACTTAATCTTAGTTAGTGGAGCAAAAACTTCATTATTAATTAAACGTCTTATGTAAAAGAGGGAACGGATTAGGATCGTGGCTTTCACGACTTATTTAAAGAGAATGATACCTTATGTATAGATGTACAGGGTGCCTTTTTATTTTTTTTGAATTTTAATCTATATTTATGAAAGATTTTTATTTTGTAATTTTTTTTAGTATATTTATTTATTTAACTATTTATGTACACACATATAATTAATAGATAATAAACATCACAAAAGAAAACAATGTACAAAGGTACTGCTTATTTCATAAAGAAATGAAATTAAAAGAGAATTTTGTTGCAATATTAACTACTTCGGCGAAACTGGTCGAGAAAGCAGATATTTGCTGAAAAATACTGCGAAAAATATTATAATTTTAGAAGCTTGAGGGATATTTATTTAAAAAAAAACAAAAATCAATGTAGGTACTCACAAATATTATTTGACAAAGTAATTAATTACATACCAGGCCAATTCTCACAAAACAAATCACTTCGCTTATAACTAATACACACATTAATAACCTAATTAACACGAAAACATATATTGGAACAAGTCTTAAATATAGTTACGCAATCCGACAGGGCTTCCGCACGCGACGGTGGTTGAACAGAAAAAGGGGCGTATTTGCTTGAGCCGCTGCTTTATATAGGCTCGGTGACATCGTTATCTTGAGACTCCTAACACGGCTTCTCCTGACTACGCGTCGCCCACGGCCGCGTCTTGAACGTCTGGGAGACCCTGTAGCGGTATAGGTTCGCCAACTTCATGTGATGGGCCTGCCTCCGCCAGGTCTTCATCAGTCGGGACTTGGTGGCTATCGTGGAAGTCATTAGTGTCCTCTCCGTCATGGCTAACTGTGGACCAAACAAAAAAAAAACTTTATACACAGCATCCAATTGTATAATCATGCCTATCTATTTCAATCATCGCTCTTACAAGGCCCTGAAACATTCATCATCACACACGCCAAGCTAATAAGGCGTCACGGAAGAATAGGTTTTCATAAGTATTCCCATAATTCCATGATCCTTAGACATCACATTCGTTATCGTTCTTACATCGTTACATACAAAATTAACTTTCACACACACTCAGACATGTAGGGCAATACCCCGCAGTTTATTGCCAAAAAGACACCAGTCTTTTACTCTCTACATGTCAAAGGCACCCCGCAGTTTGCCTTACCCAAGGTGGCCCATGGGGACACCTCGAGTCTCGATCTAGACGCTTCCACATAACACGTAGGGCAATACCCCGCAGTTTATTGCCAAAAGTTCGTCCCGCAGTCCGACTCTACGTCTCATGTTTGCCTGGTAACGTCTAGATCCAACAACAATGAACGTCCCGCAGTCCGTTCAATCAGAGTGTAAGTACTTCATACTCACGCTCGAAGAATGCCGCACAGGTCTCGGGACACCATTCCCCTTGCCAAGGCACCATATACTGAGCAGCCGCTTGTGTGGTCTTCCCATAAGAACCACTTAGTAGCCGCAGCTCGTAGCGTCCACTTGGTAGAGCACGTATGACCCTGTATGGGCCCCGCATGCCTGGATCCAGCTTGCCTGTGGACTGGGAGTATTTGATAACAAACACCAAATCGTTAACATTAAAGTGACGCGGCTCACGCCTGAGCCTATTGGCATATGCATCTTGACGGGCTTGGTTCTGACGTAACAGCTCCGTCGCTCGGCTCCGATGTAGCTCACGCTGCGCCTCACGATTTGGCTGAGAACCTTCAAGTGTGATGTCACGAATGAGGGAGCGGATAACTGGAGTCACGGCTTCTATACCCACCAGGAGGTTCAGAGCGGAGGTCTGCGTAGTCTTCTGCTTGGTGACGTTGAGCGTTAATTGCAGGCGCCACAACACATCAGCCCACGAAGTACCTTTATGGTTGGCTTCAATGCGGACCATGTTCAGCACGGTCCGTGCGTACCGTTCAACTTGCCCGTTTGCGTGATGCATTTCTGGGGTGATGTAGTGCAAGGATGATCCTATTTCGTTTACAAACTTTGTAAATTTTGAGGATTCAAACATGCGGCCCTTGTCTGTCACTATTAACTTAGGAACACCAAAAAGAGATACCGCATTCGTAAACACCCTCAGAAGCTCGTCTACGTCCTGCCTATATATTGCATACAGCAGTGTATATTTGCTAAATGCGTCGACAATTATAAGAATGAATTTATAACCGTTTGACTCAGGTAGAGGACCTAAAACATCTGCGTGTACAGTTGAAAATGGTGTATCTGACTTTTCCCAAGAAGTTATGTTTTGGAGGGCAGACCTTGGTACTCTTTTTTTTGAAACGCATACCACACAGTGAGCTATGTATTTCTTTACAAAATGTCTCATACTCGGAAACCAAAAGTGTTTGAGTATGAGATCCAACGTCTTGTCGAATCCAATATGACTGTGTTCGTCATGAAAGACTCGCAATAAGCTAAGGCGATGACCTTTAGGAATAAAACAGAGAAGTCTGGGCTCTTCACCAACGGGAGTGTACTTGTAAAACAGAACACCATCCCGTTGGATATATCTGTTCGAATCCAGACTTCCCTCATTAAGGCGTTCGATGAGAGTCTGGGTTTCATCGTCAGCCGCTTGTGCAATTTGGGCCCAGTTCTTTGGCCGTGAAATATTGTTAACGTGAATGGGTGGATTACGGCTTAAATAATCAGCATGGGACATCATAACACCCTTTCTATACTCGATATCAAAAGAAAAATCCTGTAGATATACCCACCATCTTGCTACCCTTGGAACTATGTCCTTTTTCTTTTCTGTTGCTTTAAGGGCATTGCAGTCGGTCACAATTTTAAATTTGATTCCTATCAAATAATGTCTAAAGTTCTGCAAAGCCTTAACAACAGCTAGGGTCTCCAGTTCATAGGAGTGGTAACGACTTTCAGCACCTTGGGTAACTCGGCTAAAATAAGAGACCACTCTCTTGCTACCATCCCCATGAACTTGAAGAAGGACTGCGCCGTACCCTACGCTACTCGCGTCGGTATGTACTTCTGTAACGAGGTTTGGGTCGAAGATAGCTAAAATAGGCTCAGTCGTCAAGATTGTGATAATCTCTTGACGAACCGACTCTTGCTCAAGACTCCATTCAAACGGGACGCCTTTTTTAGTAAGTCGCGAAATACAACGGGTTCGACTCGCGTATCCCTTGATGTACCTTCTAAAGTACCCAGCTAACCCTAAGAACTGGCGCACTTGTTTGACATTTCGTGGGACTGGCGAATCTACTAAGGCCTTAATTTTCGAAGGACTCGGCTTTACCTGACCACCACTGATAACTCTGCCCAAGTATTCTATTTCAGTAGTCAGAAATGAACATTTGCGCAGATTTATAGAAAAGCCAGCTTCTGTCAAAGTTGTCAAAACCTCACGCAGCAAATCGATACCGTCCTGTACCGTAGGGCTTAGTAAAAGGACATCATCAATATATACCAGTACATTCCCGGCATCGATGTGCTTGCGCAATGTTTTGTTGATAATGCGCTGGTAGACGATCGGCGAGTTGCACAAACCATATGGCATTTTCAAAAATTCAAATTGTGATTCCGGCGTCACAAAAGCGGTTTTGTGCACTGAATCTGGATGGATTCTGATTTGATGGAAACCAGTTGCCATGTCCAGGGATGTAAATCGTGTTATGTTTTTATCTCCTAACCGGTCAATGTGATCGTCGATCAATGGCAACGGATATCGATCCTTTACAGTTATCCTATTTAGGGCTCGGTAATCAACGCACATTCGATCAGACCCGTCCTTTTTCTTCACGAGAATAATCGGACTCGCGTACTCCGACTCAGACTCCCTAATAATTTGTTTTTCTAACAGATCGTCTATAATTCCGCGCACTTTAATCTTTTCCGCCAATGATAATTTGTACGGTCGATAAGCAATGGGCGCATCACTAGTCAGATTTATATGCATCTCACCAGTGGTCACTGTAGTGGAGGCAGTACCAGATATAAAAAACTTGGAAAAGCTATTGATGACCTGCATTAAATTATCTCGCTCTACATCAATTAAGGGTGTTCTGAGTTCTGATTCATTAAAAACCTGAGTCGCGACTACATTAGAGGTGACGTGGAGGGCATGCGTTATGCGCTGCTTATCTTTTGTACGAACGTAAGTTATGCCGTCCCTATTCAGTATATCAGTGCCTATAATCACAGGAGTGGACATGTAAGACGACGGTACCACAACTAGGTCAGCTTCAACCGATATTTCACTGAACTCAAGTGTTAGAGTCACGTATGACTTAGCGATAATTTCATGGCTGCTTAACCCCTTCAAAATGCAATGTCTAGGTTTCAACTGACAAGCAAAATGCTTTACTACCTCTGATGATATAAGGGAAATATTCAAAGCGCCACTGTCTATAAGGACATCTACTGGGATACCCTGTATAACCGCGGTGGTTATGTCATTGTTGGCAGAACTAGCGGAACTACAAAGATTCACATTACGCTTCTGTGGTTGTGACCTATCTTTTGCAAAACATTTGTCCTCCGTATGACCTCGTTTCTTACAGAAGGCACAAATAGGAGAGCTAGCTACTGGTGTGTCTGAGGGTTGAGTTGCCTTCTTCGGACATTGGTAACTTCTGTGACCCGATTGGTTACAGTTGAAACACTTAAGGCCCGACGACGATGATTTGTCGTGTACTCGTTTATTAAAAGCGTTTACTGGTGGCCGCGTCTTCACTGGGTGTTTATCACAATTTGGCTTCTGATAAATTGATAAAAAGGAAACTAAATTCTCCGATGAGAGATCTGCATTTGCGGCTGCAGCTCGTACTTGTGGATCGGTAATGCCACGAATAACTATCAAGGTCATTAAATCTTCGCTAAGTCCCTTAACAATGCGAAGACGTAACAGGGCACGACGCGCGTATTCGGCATACGAGGAGTACTTGTCCGATGTATTATTCATAGTCTCGAATAGAATATTTGCGTAATCTAGTTTTCTCGGACACAGGGGCTTAAATTCACGTTTGAAACTAGACCATGACCTATCGGTACATACCCACTCATTAAGCCAGGCTTTGGCATCGCCCTTTAAACAATTTGCAACTCGTGATAAACATTCTTTATCGTCCCAATTATTTGATACTTGGGCCCTATCTACCTCGTCACACCAGGCATCTATATCGTGCAGGGACGGGTCAAAATTCGACACATAATAATTACGAGAACGGCCCGGAACTATGGCTTGTATCGCGTCAACGATCGTTTGAGCACTCGATTGTTCTGATGCAGTAATGGAGGTAGACGTGAAATTACTTTCTATGGTCTCCAATCTATTCATAATCGCGTCTAACGTATTGTTGAGGTTTTCGTGTGACTTAGTGGACCTACGTTCTTTTTTATTATGTTTGGGAGACCGCGATTGGGAACCGTGACGGTTTCTGGAATCGGGGCGCGAAAAGGAACGTTCACGCGTTCGAATACATGATCGAGAATGATGACGGAGGCGAGATCGTGGCCTGCTCGGTGTACGGGTACGTCGTCGCGAACTACGTGTGCGAGATCGCGAATCTTTTGACCGGCGGGAACACGATTCTTCACGTCGTAATCTTTTATGCGAACGGTTGTCGCTTCGACGTGACTGACTACGAGATTTACGCGGTTTCGGCATATTCGCGGCGGTTGGAATAATTTCAAAATAAAAACTGACGTGAAGTTAACTTGTAGTGTGAGAATTGCACAAAATTATTTTCCGTTACTTTTCAAATGTAGATGGCCAAAACGTGCAAGGCAGTAGGCTTAGTTCTCTATCCCACTTCTGATTTTAGAAGCTTGAGGGATATTTATTTAAAAAAAAACAAAAATCAATGTAGGTACTCACAAATATTATTTGACAAAGTAATTAATTACATACCAGGCCAATTCTCACAAAACAAATCACTTCGCTTATAACTAATACACACATTAATAACCTAATTAACACGAAAACATATATTGGAACAAGTCTTAAATATAGTTACGCAATCCGACAGGGCTTCCGCACGCGACGGTGGTTGAACAGAAAAAGGGGCGTATTTGCTTGAGCCGCTGCTTTATATAGGCTCGGTGACATCGTTATCTTGAGACTCCTAACAATAACGTTACTTACGTTTCAATGAAGAATATAATTATTTTATTCTGTATTGTAAAATAAATATTTTCAACACTTTAAAACTGGTTAAAAATAGGGAGTGATAATACTCGATATTATGAACTCTTAATATGGGTTAAAGAACGAAATATGATAAAGAAAAGCAGCTTGAAAAAGTCGGTCCATCAGTTTCACTCAGTAAACTAACGAACACAATTTTTATTGTTTTCCATCTTTAATAGTTCTTTAATTTTTTGTGTTCTTGTCGATAGATGAAATTGTTTTTTTTTTTTGTTTAACGATATTTGGCAATAAAACAGGGTCTTATACATCCTAAAAAGTACAGGTATGCAAAGGCTCCACAATTGCACTTTGTTAAAGATGAGTCAAGAAAGCCCCATTTGGCCAGATTGTTTCGCGCTACTGGTTACTAATAAAAACTGACATGCAAAGTATGTGTTATATGGCCCTATACAGAAAGAAAGCTGACCTGCGCCGGTCGCCGCTAGGCGCGATAAGTGCTGTTAGGCCTTAAGGTACAAAACCCTAGACACATAGGAACATCTGTTTAATACCACAATTTTGATCGCAAAATAAAAACAGTTCATAAATTAAATAATATACTTGTAACAAAAATGTAAGCCATAAATTTAAAATCACTCTGTATAAGGTACATAAACCTTGATAATCTTCGTGTCCTAACTGACGCAGGTTAACAGCCAGTAACTAGGTGCTGTTACTGGTACACTTAAATTAATTAAACTAGGTGAGCCGTGTTACCACTTCAAGTGAAGGGTGAGTGAGTGTTAGTAGGTACCCAGGTTTAGGCCCGGTATCCACCAAAGCGGAGAGGAGAGGAGACGAGAGGAGATGTGTTTGAATAAACCAATCCGATTTCGTTATTTCCACATCTCTTCTCCGCTTAGTTTTGGTGGAAATGGGTAAAGCGGAGAAGAGAGGAGATGTCTCATTTTTCTATAGAATTTAGTGCAGCGAGCGAGCAAGCGGCGCGGCAGAGCGGAGAAGTCTAGTCGGGCGGCCGGGCTGCGCACGTGCTCGCGCACCCCTCACCCCGCTGCCTTCTCCGCGCGCCTTGCACGTCCCGAAACGACATTCGATTGACTGACTTTGAATGCAAGCGTGAAGACAGAACTTGACTGTTTTGGATCTCTCACAGCTCACATCTCTGCTACACACAGCTCACATCTCCTCTTCGCAACGCATCTCTTCTCCGCTTTGGTGGAAATTACCTGCCAGCTTCGCGGCACATCTCCTCTCGTCTCCTCTCCTCTCCGTTTTGGTGAATACCGGGCCTTAGGTTAGTTCTCGTTGGCTCAGCTTAGCGAGAATTATCCTAATACTGATTGGTCGTTATATTACGGAACGTTAGAGGTTTTGTTTGAAAACTTACAATGTTATCTCGTGAAAGTTTTAGTAGGTATTGTGGCATATTTGTGTCTACAATGTCTCTTAAACCGGGTTCAGACTGTTTTTTTATGGAGGAAAAAATCATCTAATGATTTGTCATTAGATGATTTTTCCTGGCCTTTGGCGCGGCAGGTTGTTACACTGTTGTATCAACTGAGTATGTCCCTACATATACCTATATGTTTTTTGTTCCCTAGTCAAGTTATATCGTTTCTTTAATGTCGTTTCTTTAATGAATAGGGCTCGCCTCTAATTCATTTATTCTGACCATGTGATTGGAAATGGGGGCGTGGAGAGCTCAAAGCTTTCGGTATTAACGAAACGATCGAAACTTGGTTATGGGGGCAGCTGTTCTCACATATTATGGGAATTCTGTTACGTTCCATGTTGGCAAATTTTTTCATTGCGTGTTACGTTACAACCGCCTGTACCCGGCTTTATTTTGATGTGGGGTATAATAGTTGAGGTGTGAGGTAATGGCAATTTTCATATATAGTAAACCTTTAACTGTAACGTTATAACATAAAGTTCAGTAGAATTTTCCCCTTGTCTTTTAGCAAACTGTTACAAACCGGACTAGGTTACACTTTTTAAAAAAGAAAATACTTTTGGCTGTAAGAAATTAACTTGATTTATTTTAACTTTTTACAAATAAAATGCACGAGTGCAACACATGAGTGCACGGGACGAAGGTTGGAAGACGACTGACTGGATGAGTGGGATGGATGACTACGTGTCAAGGAGTGATGTGTCAGCACTCTGAGAGGAATGCAGCATAAGCTGCTGGCTAAGCCAGAGAGGGTGCAATGGAAGGGTATAACAAAACCATTAAGTGGTAGAGAAAAGTAGGTAGGGATCAGTGTTTTTTTTTTGAAAATCATGAAATAGTTTCTGTCACTCTTAGTGGAGCAAGAAGGTGTGACAGTTTTACTGTCTTTTACCTCTTGAATTGCTCGTGGTATGAAATGTCCTGTTAACACAGTTTTGGTCCTTACCAGACGGCCGGACGGCGAGCCACTCATTACTAGTCATCCGCAAAGCCAAGTTATTTCGTTTTGTTAACGTCGAACGCTTGGAATAGGCCACGATTCCAATTCCTTTATTCTGACCACGTGACGGAGCGTTGAGATGACGACAGAACAAAGGAATTGGTTAAACGTACAAAACGTTTTGGCAACACTTTCATTGTGCGTACAGCCAAGGAGTGGAATTCCTTGCCGGAGTCTGTGTTTCCTGATGGCTACAAACCGGGAATCTTTAAGTCAAGAGTGAATAGGTTACTTCTAGGTAAGCGCGCTCCATCGTCGACCGCATCGTCGCTTTCCATCGGGTAAGATAGCGGTCAAGCGCGAACCTACAATCAATAAAAAAAAAATTGTGGGCGCAGACATCTCAAGCCTCCGGTGGGTGAGAATCGTCCTGCGTCTCGGTTCCAATGTACAATTATATCGAGCAGTATCCTATTTAGAGATAGTAATTTAGAGCTAAATCTGAATCGGGATAGGTATAGTACGAAATCATTGCGGAGTTCCGGTTCTCGGTAATACTGATACTATTTTAGTTAGGTCATATCCGGTACTAGGACCGAGATACAAGTATTTATTTTACTTAAGAGTCAAACGTTGATTTTAGCTGTTTGTATTGATCAGTGTTTGTACACTAATATTATCTCACTAGCTTTTGCCCGCGGCTTCGCCTGCGTACATAAAATATAGCCTATGTCACTCAGGAGTAAAGCAGCTTTCTATTGTTGCTAAAATTTGTCCAATCGGACCAGTAGTTCCAGAGATTCCTACAAACAAAAAAATAAAAAAACAAAAAAACAAACTTTCCCTCTTTATTATATTAGTGTAGATTTATACCATTACTGTGTGTGTTAATTGTATAAAATAAAGATTATTATTATTAGTTAATTAGGACTACTTTGAAAGACTGATGAATGAGGAAAATAATTGGAGTAGGAATTTAGAGAGTAAACCAGTGAATGTAGGGTTAGTAAGAATGGTTAGTATGGATGAAGTCAAAATAGCAGTAAATGGTATGAAGAATGGTAAAGCCATTGGTCCAGATAGAATACCAGTTGAAGTGTGGAAGTTATTGCAAGTGGATGGATGGATGTGGTTAGCTTTGTTCTTCAATAAGTTGTTGCGGGAAGAAGCCATACCTGATGAGTGGTGCAACAGTTCAGTAGTGCCCATTTTTAAAAACAAAGGTGATGTGCTTGAGTGCAACAATTATAGAGGAATAAAGCTAATGTCACATACTATGAAAGCCTGGGAGAAAGTTATTGAGAGGCGGTTGAGAGAAGAGAGTGAAATTTCACAGAACCAATTCGGTTTTATGCCAGGTCGCGGTACAACGGATGCCATTTTCGCTATACGCCAGCTGTGTGAGAAATACAGAGGTGCACATAAAAACTTGCACATGGTATTCATTGACCTCGAAAAGGCATACGACCGGGTACCTCGTGAAGTTCTGTGGTGGGCCCTTAAGGAGAAAGGTGTGCCTGGGAAGTATGTTCAGTTGATCCGAGCGATGTACAGTCGATGCAGTACCCAAGTCCGGTCTACAGCAGGCACCACTAGCAGCTTCAATGTGGCTGTTGGCTTACATCAAGGGTCGGCTCTCAGCCCTTACCTCTTCCTGATGATAATGGACGCTCTTACGTCGGACATTCAGGAAGAGGCTCCCTGGTGTATGTTATTCGCCGATGACATTGTGCTGGTTGCCGAGAGTGGTCAAGAGATCCAGAATAGATTGGAGGTGTGGTGGCACAGACTGGAGAGTGTTGGCCTGAAATTAAGTAGAACCAAAACGGAGTACTTGTTCTGTGATTTCGGCGGTCTCTCCGGTCCTGTGGCCTTAGCTCTTGCCGGAACGCCCATACCAATCTGTTCCGACTTTCGGTATCTCGGGTCGCTCGTCCAAGGAGATGGTGAGATAGACCGAGACGTAACGCATCGGATCAACGCAGGATGGATGAAATGGCGACAGGTCACGGGAACAACTTGCGACCCACGGATGCCCCTCAAGTTGAAGGGCAAAATTTACAAGTCCGTGATAAGACCTGTCCTACTGTATGGATCAGAATGTTGGGCTGTGAAAAAGACGGATGAAAAAAGACTGCATGTAGCGGAGATGAGAATGTTGAGATGGATGTGTGGTGTGACGAGAATGGATAAAGTGAGAAATGAGTATATTAGAGGAAGTCTGAAAGTGGCGCCAGTGACTGAAAAGTTGAAAGGAAATCGTTTGTCTTGGTATGGTCATGTGAAGAGGAGAGATGAAACGCATGTCACAAAAAGGGTTTTGAGTTTACACGTAGATGGATGGAGAGGAAGGGGGAGACCAAAGAAGAGATGGATGGATTGTGTGAGGAGTGATATGATAGAAAAGGGAGTTACTGATAGTGTGACGGGTGACAGGACAGAGTGGAAGAAAAAAACATGTTGCACCGACCCCAAATAAAATGGGATAAGGGTAGGATGATGATTATTAGTTAATTAGGCCCCCAGAGGAAACCGGTGTCCGCACACCTTCTTTCTTCTTATCTCTTTTCTTTGTGTCTGTAATTACGGTACTTGAAAGATTAAATTGTAGGTCGCGGATTCAAACCTAGCTAGGTGCATTGCTTTTTAATTTCATAACCACTGCTTTCAAAAAACCATCGTCATATCGTAGAACTAATTAGGTACTCAAAGACATGTGACATCTCGCTTGGTTTTTTTTATGGTAGGTAAAAATCATCCAATGACGAATCCCGCCCTTCGGTGGAGCGTGAAACAGTGTCAGACTCTTACTGAATAAACAACCTACCCTGTTCTTTCCTTTCCTTGATCCCAGGGCCCTGTTAATAAACTTTCACATCAACCCTTGATCCCAGGATGTTTCGATCCTACAGTTTGCTGACAATTCCTTGAGGCGCACGGGTACAGTGCGCGCCGTCGACGGAACAGTGCGCGCCGTCGACGACATCCAGCGTGCTGGGTTACGGTCCGTCCCTATCCTAGAGAAGAGGTCTGAGTCCCAGCAGTAAAAAGATTATAAGGCCGATGTTATGTTATTTATGTTATTATTAATTAAATTCAGTGTCTTGCGCCCCGTCTATATTCTATTTTCGTAAAAAATATACTAAATGAGAACAAATGTATAAAAGAAATAATTTCACGTTTCTATCTTCGTATTATTTATTAAGTAATCCTCCTTATACACCGTTCGGCAGTTCAGTAAGCAAAGAGAGCATGATATCAAGGTAAAAATAACGCCTGAAAGTGGCACTCGACCCGAAAGGGGACGACTGAACGACTGCACTTATGACGAGCTCGGGTTTCGGGAATCCATTCGTGTACGGAAAACATGTAAATTTCCGAGAGCCGTGACAACTTTTCATTCTGACGAGTCCTTTCGAGTTTTCGGCTCCATTGCCTGAAATTCAAGCGTGCAGAAAAAACTGGTCAAGAGCGAGTCGGGCTCGTATCGTTGGACCCTTTGTGATTCCATTCTTATCATCATAATCTTACTGCAATATCCTCGGGTACTTAAGCTCGGTGCAATACGTTTTTTCCTTCCCTTCACCCGTCACGTTACTATCTTTTTCTTTAATAAAACACCTATTTCTCCAAACACATGATAGGTAGGCACCAAAATTCAATCACTTCACAAATTTCCTCTAATATCAATCAATACATATAAAAATCAATGCCACTTTTCATTGGAATTTTATAACTCAAGAACAGGCTCACCTATCCAAACCAAATGTTTAGGCTTTTTTCGAACTATTTAGTAGATGGTTTATGTGAAGTTTGCACAAAATTGATCGAGCGGTTCTTCATTTATTGCATTTTTCTGTTACGGGGAGTGAAGCTGTGGGCAAAAGCTAGTACTCTATATCTGCTACTTTTTGACAAACTTGTCTTTTTATTACTGTTTTTTTTTTTCCAAAAAATAACTGAATTAACATCCTTTAACGTTCAAGAGATACAGGCAACTACCAAATAGACAAACAGACAGTGGCGAAGGGTTTCAATTGGTTACCCTGCGAATACTGAACCCTAAAACGGCCCATTATAGCTTCGCGTTGGGTTGGCGTTTTCCCGGAATGTCTGGACCTTCATTTGTGCCGGAGATTTGTTGAAGGTTATGACGCCCGCTGCTACAGGGAGGAAGCTCTAAATATATCAATTGTGACCTGTTAATTTTCTCGTCAATTGTATTTTATTTTGGACAGTTGTTAGGTGAATATTTTTTGTTATATCTGTTCTGTTTATGTTAAATCATACTGGAATCTCAAAATCTCTCTCTATTTTTTAAATTCAATTGTAATAATTTATTTTATTACAGCTATGGAAAAGTACCACATTTTCTCAAAACCGAGAATACTAATTCCGCGTGGAATAGTTATTTTGGGCATCATATTTATTTTTGCAACCTCCTCACCTTTATAAATTATAGCTGTTACCGACGACTTCGCCAGTGTCAATTTCTGTTATTATTTTAGACAATTTAGTTTTTAAAAGAACATAATTATCTAAAAGTACTTCATAGAGCTACACCCCCCCTTGGGCACGCCATAAGCTCGGCGGTCCCCTCTTTGAGGCGTGGTTGGATAGACATCACGGCGTCCTCACCTTCCGCATGACGCAGGTTGTCACCGGGCATGGCAAGTTCAGGAGATTCCTGCGCCGGATTCGTGCGGAAGAGACGCCTGGGTGTCGCCACTTTGTGGCCAGCCCGGAAGACACGGTGGAGGTGTGCCCTGCTTGAGAAGAGCATCGCCGTGTCCTCATGGCGGTGATCGGCGGCGGCGACCTCTCGCGCCGGGCCTTGGTTCAGGCTATGGTCCACAGCGAAGAAGAATGGCAAGCGGTCGCCTCCTTCTGCGAAGCAGTAATGCTCGTAAAGGAGGAGGCCGACCGCATAAGGTAAGGGCAACAGCGCCCTCGCCGTAGCCGACGCCGCTGCGATCCCACCGATATCCGGCCACCGTAGACGCTGGCTTGCGGACGGTGAGCAATGGGTAGCTCGCCGTCCGGTTGTCTGGTAACAGTCCAGACCGAAACCAAGTCGTCGACGGCGTGCACTGGTCCCGCGCGCCTCAAGGTGTTGTCAGCAAACTGTGGGGCCCTTCAGGGTCGAAGCCTCCTGCAGCCGAGGGTTGGTGCGAAAGCGTTATACTGGGGCTCTGGGAATAAGGCAAAGGAGGAACGGGGTAGTTTGTTTAGTCGGTAAGAGTCTGACACTGTTTCTTAATTTTTACCTACCATCACCCTCCGCGCCGCCCGCAAGCAACCCCTCTCCTCGCCCGCCGGCCAGGCGCAGCGTCATATTTTGCACATCATGCGGCGCATGTGAATTTTATATCGGAGTTATTTTAAAATTGTAATATCTTCTAAGATGTTGATTGAAAATAAGTGATGTCAAAGACAATTTGGTTCAAAATTACATACTATTAATCAACAACACATTTATTTGCATAAAGTTTAATATTATTATGTTGATACAACTCTAACAAATAATTGGTAATAATGCATTAATTTCGGCCAAATTTGATTCCCATAAAAACGGTTCTAGTGAGTTAATCTTAAAAGTTAGACATTTACTGTCGCGGACATTTTTTTAGATCTTTTTAAGAGGAATAATTCTTTCCTACATATTTTTTTGGTATCTTGAACCGTTTTCGCAGCGCACGCAACGGAAGCCCTTAAAGATGAATAATTTCCCCCGTTTTTTCCACATTTACCATTGTTTCTTCGCTTCTATTAGTCGCAGCGTGATGTTATATAGCCTAAAGCCTTCCTCGATAAATGATCTATTCAACACAAAAAGAATTTTTCAATTCGAACCAGTAGTTCCTGAGATTAGCGCGTTCAAACAAACAAACAAACAAACTCTTCAGCTTTATAATATTAGTATAGATAAATAATATTAAACCCTATTTAAAGGTATAATAATTTGAAAATTCTATGATTTTATAAAATAGTCATTGATTCCCCACGAGCCGATCGCTCAATTCCTACTATCTTTAATATCTTAGAAGCTTCGAAATAAACTTTAACCGCAAACTCGTGAGCTAATGTATTGTTACGCCGTAAAAATAGAACACGTCGTTTCTTCGACAAAGTTGAGAGTATCACCGAATAATTAAAACGCATTGCTAGTCGAAACCTCCAGAATAGAAGTACGTACCAGGGCCTAGCAAATTCTAGAAAAATCGGACACGTATAAGTAGGTACTCAATAATTCTGAGAACTTTTGTAGGTACTTAAGTAACTTGGTAAAGGAATTTGTACCTTCAGTCTTTTACTATAGAGTCGAAATTCGTATGAGTCGTGGGGTCGAGTAGTTACCTACCGGTAGGTAATAAGAATGATTTATTGCTTCGCGGAAACTGTTTCTTTTATTCTGGCGCGGCCTCGAACCTTCGGTATCTAGAATTTTCTTGGCTCTGAGTATAAGTACGTGCCCGCTGGCCGGACGTGGGTCAGTTTGATGCAAAGGTTTTGCAATGTCCGAAAAACTCTTAACAAACCTTCTGTAGTATGTGCATAGCCCTAGAAATGCACGTACTTCTGTTTTATTCTTCGGAACTGGCCACTGTTGCACAGCCTTTATCTTCTCAGGGTCGGTTCTCACTCCATCGGCGGAAATCACATGTCCTAGGTAGCTGACCTCCTTCTTGAACAGGGCACACTTCTTTGGGCTTAGTTTTAGGTTAGCCCCTCGTATTCTGGTGAACACTTTTTCCATGTTCCTTAGGTTTTCCTTAAAAGTGCGGCCCATTATAATGACGTCATCCAAATATACTAGACAGACGTCACCAAGAAGACCAACCATGACTCGTTCCATGAGGCGTTCAAAGGTTGCTGGAGCATTGCACAACCCAAAAGGCATGACGTTAAATTGCCACAGGCCATTGCCAATGCCCGTACTGAACGCTGTCTTTTCTTTATCTTTCTCGCTAATTTCCACTTGCCAGTAGCCACTTTTCAAATCGATGGTTGAAAACCACCTCATTCCACTGAGCATATCCAGCGTATCGTCGATCCTCGGCAAGGGATAACTGTCCTTCTTCGTTACGTTATTCAGCATTCTGTAGTCAACACAGAATCTTGTACTGCCGTCCTTCTTCTTCACCAGAACGACTGGAGAAGACCATGGGCTCGTAGAAGGCTCAATTATTCCACTAGCAGCCATGTCCTTTACCATTTCTGCCACTTCCGTTTCTTTAGCCCAGGGTATGCGGCGCGGTCTCTGTTTAATTGGTCTAGCATCACCTGTGTCTATCTCGTGCTTGACGAGGCCTGTTCTTCCGCAGTCCTTTCCCATTGCAAAAATATCCCGAAACCGAAGCAGAAATTCCTTGGCTTGCTGGAGTTCTGAGGTCGACAAATTGTTCTTAGAATTTTCCAGAAGTTGCTGGATGTGATCAGGTTCACCTTTTGTCGAGTCCTGCTTCACTGGAGATGTGTTGATTTGGCGGAGATACTTCACTTCTTCACATCTTCCAACAACACTGTTTTTCTTCAAATGGACCTCCTTTTTCCCGAGATTTACAATTCTCACTTTAGATTTCCCTTTCGTCATTACTAATGTCCTCGCAGTGATGAGTTCCGGGTGCCGGCCAGTATCCTCAACTATTACGCATCTTTGTTGCCTGATTTTCTTAGGGAATTTTACTTGAACTAAAGTTTCTGTTCTCGGAGCCAATGTCGTATCTTTTAAACAGTAGAGGTTACATGTGTTTACTCCTCGCAGGAACACTTCTTGGTCTAGAAACTTCAATACTCCCCTATCAATGTCCAGAGTACACCGGTACTTCTGCAAGAAGTCCAGACCCAGAATGCAATCATCGGTAATATTCGCAATTAATACAGAATGGGTGTACACTTGATCACCAATTTTTAACTCTACATCTGTATCACCGAGGACGGAGACTGGCTGGCCGGTTGCTGTCTGAAGTCGGCAGGATGGAGACTTTCTTTGCCACAAGATCGTGCGTTTCAGCAACTCAGGTCTTATAATAGTCCGTGACGCCCCGGTGTCAACGGTGAAATTGCAAGCTCTTTCATTCAGCATTCCTTCTATGGTCAAACTATTTCCGTTGTGGACTTGATTGATGGTTATGATTGGGGCCTTAAATTGACCAGCCAGCACCCGCCCCGTGGCCCTGGCGACATTTAGTTTAACAACTCTTCGTTAACTTGGGTTCCGGAGTCCACACTTCCCCTCTTTCTTTTGGGGCAATCGGTGCGAATGTGCCCTTTTTCTCCGCACCCGTAATACGTCGGAATATAGCGGGACTTTGCCGAAGAAGAAACCACCCCTTCTCGTTGGCGCGGCTGCACTGAAGGCGAAACCACCACTTCTCGAACTCTGTGCGTACGTGAATCCTGTCGTACGGCTTCCACTTCCAAAGCGTGGGCCATCGCACTTTTCAGAGATTGGTGGTGTCCGAGTCGCACCGTAGCTCTCACTTCAGTATCCCGTAGTCCGTCGATGAATGCCTGCACCAGATATACTTCCACGGTCTCCGGTGTCATCGACACGTATGCGCGCCGCACCAGCCGTTCAACCTCGACACCCCACTGTTGGAGGCTCTCGTTGGTCTTTTGTGTTCTCTCGCGAAGCTGCGCGCGGAATACGTGCTCGAGGTGCTTGTCACCGTAGCGAGTGTCTAATCCTTCCATTAGACGCTCCAAGGTCCTGCCGTCTGAAGGAAGGTTCTCTAGAACCAGTAATGCATCTCCTCGTAGTGCCAAGGTTAACGCCGCGAAAGACTGCTCATCATCCCAGCGGTTTGTTTTTACCAACGTTTCAAATTGGTATCTGAACGCGGTCCATGATGACGTGCCGTCAAAACGTGGCACATCAAGCTTTGCGGCCGACGTACAGTGGGTGTGCGCTGATGAGCCAATGGCAACGGGTTCGCGTGCTTCTAACTTGACAATTTTTTTATTTATGTCCAGCAGGCGATCTTCGTGGCCATCTATTCGGGTTTCCAAAGTATCAGTTCGGGCGGAAACCTCCTTGACCTCTAAGGTGAGATTCTTGACTTTCTCGCCCAGCGTGACGAGGCCGTGATCGATTTTCTCGAGGATCAGGTTTTGCTTAGCCTCTTGATCGCGGCGAGCGGCTTCCTGTTCGCGGCGAGCTTCTTCCTGGTTAGCCGCTATTAGGTCCTGGAGCTGGCGCTGGTTAGCTTCCTGTTCGCGGCGAGCGGCTTCCTGTTCGCGGCGAGCTTCTTCCTGGTTAGCCGCGATAAGGTCCTGGAGCTGGCGCTGGTTAGCTTCCTGTTCCCGGCGAGCGGCTTCCTGTTCGCGGCGAGCGGCTTCCTGTTCGCGGCGGGCGGTTTCTTGTTCGCGGCGAACGGCTTCCATACTAGCTTGCATGGCAGCCAACACGGCAGCGAGGCTCATTTCTGAAGTTGATCCTGTTGGCATCTCAGCAGCTGCCGTTGCTCCCATACTAGCCTGATTTTCCTCCTCTAGACGGTGACGCGCAGCATCCATTTCCGTTTGTCTTCTTGTTCGTGGTCGCTGTTCGTCGTCTCTCTGCAGTAATGGCATCCCACTTCTGACACCAGTTGTTACGAACGTGAGTAATCAAATGCCGGTTTACTTAGAGAGAGATTTATTTTCCACAAACAAAACACCAATTTAGTCCAATCGCCAATAAACCACTTCGTAATGCACTCTAGAGATCCGTAAGAAATATCGCTGAGGTCGTCGTATGGATGAAACAATCTTCACTTGACTTGGTTAGTTCGCACTCGTTCGCAGTCGAAATCAAACTGACCCACGTCCGGCCAGCGGGCACGTATTTATACTCAGAGCCAAGAAAATTCTAGATACCGAAGGTTCGAGGCCGCGCCAGAATAAAAGAAACAGTTTCCGCGAAGCAATAAATCATTCTTATTACCTACCGGTAGGTAACTACTCGACCCCACGACTCATACGAATTTCGACTCTATAGTAAAAGACTGAAGGTACAAATTCCTTTACCAAGTTACTTAAGTACCTACAAAAGTTCTCAGAATTATTGAGTACCTACTTATACGTGTCCGATTTTTCTAGAATTTGCTAGGCCCTGGTACGTACTTCTATTCTGGAGGTTTCGACTAGCAATGCGTTTTAATTATTCGGTGATACTCTCAACTTTGTCGAAGAAACGACGTGTTCTATTTTTACGGCGTAACAGTATCATAATCTGAGCAAACCACATCACAGTATATGGAGCCAGACGCAGACTGCGGTCAGACGAAACTTATCTAATTCAATGAAAAGATAAGTATGAACGAGCAAGTTTGCTTGCGTTTCTTTGAACGTACAAGTGAAAGTTGCGAGTTGTTCTGACTTGACTCTTGTAAACTTGACCATTCTACAGCTAATTCTATTGGAAGTAATCAGTTTGATATTAGAAAGAAGGTTTGTGTCTGTGTATGTGCCACGCTCAAAAAGAAGAAGGATTTGAATTAAAGTTACTCAGACTGATCATATCCTGGAATAACACATAAAATAGTTTTTGTTTTGTTTCAATTACTCATCATTATCATCATCAGCTTTTTTTAATGTTCCCACTGTTGGGACACAGGCTTCCTCTTTAGGAGTGGGAATGGGCCTTAATCCACTACGCGGGCCTTGTGGATCGCGAGTAATGGGTAGCTTGCTGTCCAATCGTCTGGTAACCATACGGACCAAGCCCAGTCGTCACGGCGCGCACTGCTCCCGCGCGCCTCAAGGAGTTGTCAGCAAATCAAAGGGACCCTGCAGAAGGGTTGAAGCTAACTGGGTCCACTGCTCTCCTCTCCGCTTAAGGGCGGGATTCGTAATTAGATGATTTTTATTTACCATAAAAAAAATCTCTTGCGGACATCTTCATTCCTGATTTGATTACACAAGGCAACTTCAAGAATAGCCCCTTTCATCGCCTTTTGAGTGACTTTCATCTTTCTTATAAGGTCCATAAAACATTTTGTCATGTTTCCCTGCCTCCAACGTCATTGAAGACTGACCGATATGTACATTTATCTGACAAGCTTTGAGTTAAAAAATAAGAATATAAAAAAAAACAGTTTTTCTTCAATCTTCTGTTGATTTAACTCCCATGGTAACATAGTAAGTACACACAGCGACATTCCTATAAGTCTATACCTATTCAAACCAGTTCTCACAATTATTCCTTCCTTACAGGGCCCCTGAAACTCAAGATCAAAGGTAGTAATTAAAATAAAAGTACACAAGACTAATTTCGTATGACCCAAAGTAAAACATCTGAATAACGCTAGTTCATATTTACATACATTCAACCATATATTAATTATACCGACCTAAAACACGAGCTATCAGAGGGCCCTCAGCAAAAGTCCATGTCACCCTGAACTACCGTTAAATTGGATCTATGACCCAAATTTTTTCAGTTTCGCAACTCATTTCCCCCTGATTTAATAACTTGGTCCGACAAAAAGCTTTGTGGTAGCACCCCTATATTCTTGCAAATCCCAGTAGTTTAGGAATTTACGTATAACTAAATAAGAAGTTTGCGCGTTGACAATTTTCCCTCTCGATAATATTTCTGGGGATTTTGTCGTGACGTAACGTTGGATGCCAGGGGATTTTAGACGTGCTAGTATGTTTTAATATAATGTAGACGATATGCGGTTTGAATTAATCTGTCACTTGCAACTGCGATTTAGTTTTGGTGTACCTATAATTTTAGATGATAATGACAAAAGTCACTTTTAACACAATTTGTAAAACGCAATTTGTAAAATACAATTTGTAATTTGTAAATCTGTTTCTTAAAAAAAATTATACAGTAACTGAATTGTTTCCGATATTTGTTGGGACTTAATGAACTATGAGTGAATTTTGTCATCATCATCTTCATTTCAGACCAAAGACGTCCGTTGGACAAAAACTTCCTCAGTATCTTCACGTATCCATCAGATTCCCGGGACTCTCATCAGGTTAGGCGGTACGCGGTCACTTCGGAACCTTTCGGCCTTTCGGCAGCTTTCGTTCAGTGAGCAATGTACTCCCTGCCTTTCATTTGTTTCTCCTGAATGTTTAAAACATGATTATTTAACTCCACATTTCTCATTTTTGATTTTAATGAAACACCAATTACTGTTATCAGCTAAAGGCACCAAAATTTATTTTGTATTAGTATGCTTTATTAATTTTATTTTATTTATATATTTATACATTGGCAGCTTTAAATCTATCTTGTTTCGTTTCGTCCTTTCAAAGAATGTCTGTAAATGTTTGCCTTAATGCTGCGATAAGGCTGCCCATAGTACACTTTTAACATAACACACTTTTTATAAAAGTTTTTATTTATTGAAACTTCATATACTACTTACCACTACCGTAGTACATCATCATCGTGATCATCATCATCAGCCTGTTTGATGTTCCCACTGCTGGGACACAGGCCTCCTCTCTAGGAGAGGGAATGGGCCATAATCCACCACGCGGGCTCAGTGCGGATTGGTGGATGTGACATGTCGAATTTTTGGTTCTAGGACATGCCGGTTTCCTCACGATGCAGATGTTTTCCTTTACCGTTTTGAGAGAAGAAAGTAATAAATACGTCTAGCTGGGTTAGAACCCGCGACCTACAACTTGTAAGTCGGGGCCATTACCACTCAGCCACCACTGCTTTATGGTACATAACAATAATATGGTACTCTGTGGTACATAAGCGAACTTAATCCAACAAGGCAATCTCTACCAGTCAATTTTAGTCAGTAAGTCAGGTGAATGTTTCACAAAACACACGCTTATCGTAACATCCCTGGAGGCTCCGGACTCTGTTCAAGGTACTCAAATTATTCCTGGAATCATACTCAGTTACACAGATAAGCGGTTCGAGCACATATGAGAGGAATGTATTGGCTTTCAGTACGATTCTCGCAAATCTCGCCGGCCTGGAACTACCAAAGACAGTTTGAAGAATACGTACTAATGGAAAACAAAAGATTATACCTACTGAAATCTGGGACTTTTTCGTAATTATTTACGTAAATGAATGTGTAGTATATCCACCATCAGCCTGCACTGAACTCGTGTGGTAGATTACGGCCCGTTACGTCTCCTAGAGAGGAGGCTTGAAACCCAGTCGTGGGGAAATTGTGTAAGCGATTTTTATAGTTTCTTCTTTAATTCTTTGTTGTGCACCAAACATAAAAAAGTAAAGAAGAAATTATAAAAATCGCTAACACACTACACACATACATAATTTAATATCATTAAAATAAGTTACTTGTAATAACAAAACAATGATCCATTAAAGTTTAACAATTGCACACATAGTAAAGCTGATTATGCTTATACTTAAGAATAACCAAGTGGATTATCAGTCCCTATTTACTTTAACATAACACGGTGAAAGGCTTTTTGTGTTAAAGTTAATATTCACAAGGATTATAGATATATTATTATCTTTTGAGTAGATGACTAACAGTAAACAAAGGAAACAGAAGTCACGTTAAATCCGCCACAAATAAATTATATTATAGTCACAATTCTCTTGCTAGTTTTTGCGGTAATAAGGCAACCGTGGTTCTGAAACGCAACGTGCAATTAAAGAAACGCAAGTACGTTTTAACAAGGAAAAGTCTGAAAATCTCTCTCGCTCCACCGTTAAGCGATGCCATCAAGGCGTGGTCTTGCCGACGGCGAGCAATGAGTAGCTCGCTATCCGACTGTCCGGATCGAGTCCAAGTCGTCAATGGCGCGTTTTTTTCCGCGTGCCTCAAGGAGTTGTCAGCAAACTGTAGAGGCCCAGTAGGATCGAAGCCTACTAAGGACATGGGTAAATGTCAAAGTGTAACACCAGGGCCCTATAACCAAGGCAACGATGGAACAGGGTTGGGCTTTTAGTCAGTAAAAGTCTGACACTATTTCCCTCCCAAAAAAAATAAATCTAAAGCCATCATTAGTGACCCGATTCCAACCTCAATTCTTTTACCAAATTAATTCAGATATTAAAACGAACCGCTTTTACTAAACGAAGGTCTACGCGACAGAATTAGTCAGTATTTGGCGTATTTCCTCAGATTTACTTCACTGCTAAATTGGATTTATTTCTCGGAATTCTATTCGGTACTGTTAAACCATTAGCAATATTTATGAGCTCCAAACCAAATGTATTATCTGCTTTACATTTGGCGAATTTTCAAGAAATTGTCCCTTTCATTCACTAGTATTGGGAATAGCGTCCCATTTTTGGAAGTATGAGTGTTTGTAGTAGGGAATTTAAGTGTTATACTAATTTGCACAGATTCAATAATCTACATATATATAAAAGGAGAAACTGACTGACATATTAACGCACATCCAAAACTACTGGGCCTAGGAGCGTGAAAATTTTCACAAGGCTTCCTTTTATGACGTAGGCCAACACTGAGAAAGGGATTTTCAAAATTCAGCTCCTAAAGGGATGTAATGGGGGTCTAAAGTTTGTATGGAGAACCCTGCTTTCACGCGGGCGAAGCCGTTGGCAGAAGGCTAGAATCATATAGGACCTCATTGAAGTAACCTCAAAATGTCTAAAATCGTCGACAAACATGACATCTAAGTCATCCTGTAATCTCCTTCGTGATCTACCGTGCCTCCTTCGGGCGATTTCAGGACAGTTTTCTATTTCACATGTCCACCGCTCGATCGGCATACAATAGATATATCCAGGTCATTTCCACTTAAACTCGGCAGCCTTCGGAGCCATGTCTACAATTTGTATTTTTTTTTTTTACTAAAATACGCATCAAATATAAAAATAATCAATCTATCAACATTCTTTTGACGTAAATAACATCGTATTATATTTTTATAAGGTCGTCATTTTAAAAATCCGGGCAAATTTACTTATATTTTCTATCAGAATTTGAGCTATATATACAAACGAAAGAAAAATACGCGAGAGTTACTACTATTTATCTGCTTATGCAAATCGTGGGAACTCGACGCAGGCTGCTCTCAATTGCTCGTCTCTTTATGTTTGTACTACTGCAATGTTTTAACTAGCTATGTGTGTGCATTCATAATTACTATTTTTATTTACTGAAAAAACTTAAAACAATATTTACTGGTCATTTCCGTAGGAGCATTCAGGTTAATCGCACAAATTTAAGTGGTTATGGGAGGGGTACCTAGCTAGCAGAACAGAAGGTTGATGGGGAAGAAAAGCTCTGGAGTGGAAGACGCTGCGTTAAGGTGGACAGATGACCTGGTAAGTGTCCCTGGAAACCCATGGTTGTGAGTCGCACAGGGCTTTATTGCAAACATTTGGGAGAGGTCTATGCCTAACTGTGGATATCTTTCTGCTGAAATGATAATTATAAATTGAATTTTAAACTTAATTATCGCTTTTATATAACAATCCGCTACTATGAAGTCATTCAGGGGACAAGAAAACCAGTTTTTTTTCCACGACCGCGTTGAGCATGTATAGCGCGCGCACCAGTGGTGAACGCTAGAGTACGTTGGTTGCTTCTTAAAACCAATCTGGACTGTCACTCGTGTACAACGCTAGTTAGGGTACGTCCTCGAGGAGGCTGAATGGAAAGATCTCCATTGAACCTCATTAGATACGGCAGTATGTGACCTCTTGTGCTACCGTCTTTCCTGGTTAAAGCTCATGGCTCCAAATTCCTATCTATATTTGATGACGTAAGCGAAGTTTCAGCGTGTTAGGGATCGAGGCGGTGGCCTTCCCGATCCCTGTTTGTCCAAGCCGGATCGCCCCTCTGACAATCACGCTTGATCATCTTCCGGACGTCCCGATCATTGTCTTTCAAAAGGAAGCTATCCTCATTAAAATACTTATTGATTTATTGATTCATGGAATAAAAGAAAGGGGAGAATGTGAATTTAGGCAACAAAGATTCTTCAGTCGTGTTTTATAATAGTTTTTTGTTTGAAAGACATAATGGATTATGCCTTTAGACAAGCAATTTGGTCTTTAGAAAAGTTAAAAACTTTCAGATATTGTATTTTAGTCAAATTAAATTTCTTTCAAAACAGTTTTTTGCTTAGCACCCCTGAGAATTAATTTTGAAACCAAATTAGTGAAAGCTTTCTGTGGTTTTCAAATCAAGTCTCAGAGGATCTTTGTAAGCATCTGACATTGTAAAAAGATAAAGAATTGCTATCTTAAGACTGAGTCAAACTTTTCGCAGCTGTTTTATTTCCCTTCCGATGGATTACTTCTCAATTCGTTTTCCAATTCAGACATGGTTGTGAACTTTGAATAAAACATTTCTACTAGGAACGAAGCAAGTGACATTAGTTGAGAAAAATGGCGGCGCTTGGGTGTATGTGTTGAGAAACCGGAGCTCTATTTATGGTTCACTGCGAATTTATAATGCTAAGAAAATAATGCTTTATTCTGTACACCAATTCACATTAGTTTTATCAGCGCAGAGTATGTATTGTTACTTCTTCACATTTGAATGACTGAACGGATTTTAATGAAATCTGGCACACGGTTAGCTCATGTTTTCTAATACCTTTAATGTCAGAAGTATTTTCTCTCGGGGCTATTTTCTGATAATTGAAACTTAAGGGCGGATTTTGGTATAATGTTTAGTGCTATTGGGTAATCTGGATCTGGGACTCTATACCCTCAGATCCGTTTGGAGTGGAGACAGTCCTATTTAGCCACGTAACATTTTGGTACATTTGGTGTAAGCGATTGGTTGTTACGCTGCGTGTCACAGGTTGCAAAAAATTTTATAGGTTACAGATAGCTGTTCTAGGTTGTGTATGAGGTTCTACATATTATCGTACCCAAGATACAACAACAAAATACTTCGGAAACTCAAGTAATCTCTGCAAAATGGACAGAAATACCAAGGCTTGCCTTCCTTGAATAGCTGGGGTGGATCGAATCACACATTTGTCCTAACCTTACGCAAAATACGCGCTTTAGTCATGGAGTTGCGAACACATGCCCGAAACAGAAATATAAAAAAAAAAACATAATTTTATACTGAACCCTGGATTCTCGAGTCAAATTCCTACTCAACCACCAACCAGTCAACCAACCAACCAACTCATCAACCAACCAACCAGCCAACCAGTTTTTTACATAACCCTCATCGGAACTGACAGAAGCTTTAATATCAAAACTTCAACGTGTTGAAAATGAAAAATTTGCTTGAAAAAAGTATAAGATTTTTGCTGTTACGCAAAGCTGTTGTTTGTGAGTTACGCCTTTGTTGTTCTAGGATAGCAGATCTTGTTTCGTGATATTCAGCGAGCTCGTGTCGCGCCCGAGTTTGTACTCCGCTCTTGTTTGAACATATCGTGGAAAACGAGCTGAAACTGAACTAAAACAATCCGATGTGTCTAGCTAGATAGTTATCGGGTGCTCTTTCTTTTATAAGCACTAGTGTTGGTAGATAGTTTCGTTTTTCTAAGTGGCTTTTGTTGAGACAAGTTACAATAGCACGTGAGGTATCCAATTTATTTAATTCTTACGTAAATTAGGTTTTATTTTTGAGGTGGGAATTTATCTAATAACTTCTTCTGTTCTAGTTAGCCAGTCTATGTTCTTCTAGGAGTATCCTTTTCATATGGTTTCCCATAGACCTAGGGCTAAGATCCTGCCGGGCCCCTGCGGTTTGGCTAACATTTCATGGAAGCGCGCGTGGAAAAATTTGCACCGGCGATGTTTCGGGTTTGGTCTTTATAGAATGAGTGAATGGCTAGTTACCTATCGTCATCAGTCTGCTCTTCCACTGGCTGAAGATTTCTGTTTCATATCAGAAGCTGGTTTCTGTCGCGGCGGCTAGGCCCTGACAGTGTCTTGAAGACACTAACTTTGTATTGAGTCAGCACTCCTTCTGACTGACGCGCGGTCCACTTAAAAAAATAAAATTATAAAAAAATATTTTACAGAATCCCTATTCATTTTAAAATTCCTACGTGATTGATAAATTAGTTTTTTGCTTTCTCATGCTAACAGTCGCTGCAATTATCCGCGGACGGACAGACAGACAGACCTGGCGGAACTATAAGGTTTCCTAGTTGACTACGGAACCATAAAAACAAATCGAGAGATCGAATAAACATAAAATAACAATTCAAACCATCAAATTTTGTTCGGTATTTTCGTATTCAAAATGGATTCGTTTAATTATGAAACCACCCACAAACTTTAACCGGCAAATCTTAGAGGGCTTCTGAGAATTGCTATGGTTTTATGAAAATACAAAAATATTTACTCAACATTTTTATTCATTTATTAGACATACTATACTCGTATATTTATCCGAAACATTTACAATTTATGGGCCTCATAAGTAGACTCAACGTCAATCAAAGGGCAATGGAAAGGGTTATGCTCAGAGTGTCCTATATAATCATGCGTCATCGAATCAGAAATGAAGATTAAGAAGAAGAGAACCAAAGTTGCTGACATAACGAAAAGAATTGCGAAACTTAAGTGGCAAAGTGTAGGACACATTGTACGCAGAACAGATGGCCGCTGGGGTCGAATGGTACTGGAGTGGCGACCGCACAGGACAGGTTTTTGAGGCAGCGCTTGGGGGAGGTCTATTTCCAGCAATGGACGTCTTTCGGCTGAAATGATGATGGTGATGATGACTATATTAATTATAGGCCCAAAATAAATTACAGACCCAATGCAATTACAATGTAATTACAGTAATCTACACTAATATAATAAAGAGGTAAAGTTTGTTTTTTTGTTTTTTTGTTTGTAGGGGGTAATCTCTGGAACTACTGGTCCGATTGGAAAAATTTAAGCAACAATAGAAAGCTGCTTTACTCCTGAGTGACACAGGCTATAATTTTTGTACGCGGGCGAAGCTGCGGGCAAAAGCTAGTCAAATATAATTGCAATAATAATGTCATGGTAATGAAATTGAATTCATAACATAAACAAAAAATAAAACAAATTAACCAAAACCTATAATTAAAATAAACAACGAAAACAAACAATGGATACATTATTTATGGTCTATTAAACTTTCGTAATTGTAGACGCCCTATGTTCTTGTCACGTATCAAACCAAGCTTTCTTTAAACATCGAACATTAGTTCTATTCCATAATGCAACTGTCATTTGTTTCATCCGAACCATCAGTGGGATGCTTTTCTTTTATTTGTAGTTCTATTTTTGAAAAAAAAGTGAGTTGTAAATTTTTTAGTTGCTTTGTGCATCTAGCCAGTGTAAGATATAATTAATAATTGTTTTGAAGTTTGCTCAGGGCTGGGATTGTTTAAGAGAGACACCGAGGCTTTAGAATGCAAAAAATAACTGAATTAACACGGCTCCCTCATGCGCCAATCAAAGTGGGAAAGGTAATTTTTGCGGATTTTTCTACCCGAAAAGAATTATCTGCTTAGGCAATTAAATATGTAAAGAATACGGCGGGGCATTAACCAAGGCAGCTACAGGTAATAAGAAAGAAAGAAAAAGGGTTTGCATCAAACAAGGTGCATACCACAAAAAATAATTACACCTTATATTGGTAAAGTATGCGTCACCTTTGCACAAAAGCCAGCGCTTAACAAAATACTGGGCTCATATGCAACACATAGTTACTGATTTTCAGCTATTTTGATCAATATGAATAACAGCTGACTGCTATAAAAATGTATGCACTGCAGTACCTATCGTATATTATATGTCGTGGCCAAATCATAGCAATAGATATGATGTAATCTATGATATGTCCTACTTAAACTGGCCAGATCGTTTAAAACGTTAAAATTTGATAATATTCTAGTCCCTGTTAGGCCTATTTTCTTTACACCTTTTATTACCATAGAAATCGTAAATAAACGATTTGGCCAAACGAGGATTGACATATTATCAAATTCTAATGTTTAAGCGATCTAGCCAATTCTACTTGACCTTATAATGAAGTGATCAATTCCTATGACAGCGCCTATGTCGTTGGCTGTTATACAACCCCGTTGCTTATTTAAATGGCTGGTACAGTACAGTACAGCTCTGAAGTAGCTTTAGAGTCCATTTCACCCACAACGATAAAATTGTACGGACATATCATGTCTTCAACAAGTATGTAACTGCCAAGCAAATTGTCTCATAAAGCCTGTTAGTTGTATGTTTAAAGTGGTTCCGTGGGTAACGTCGGCGCACCGCCATTTCATTTTGGCGCGGTTCCATGCGTGGGTAGACCACAGAGCTTGGAGACGCGGCGGTAGATTTTTATCTGCGACTTTAATATTACCCTCAAACCTTATTTTTAGTATATGCGAAACCCTAAACACCGATCTTATATTTTTTTGCATAAAATTTATTTACAAAACATACCTGTATCATGAAAAATCACAAATTTATTTAAAGCTGCTAGAATTTTTCCTTTTTTTCGTGCAGTTTTCGTTTATTTTTAGGTAGTTGTACAACGTCAACAGGTTAGTAATGGTTTTTGCGCATATGAAAGACTCTGTGGGTACTGTGTAAAAGTATTGTACTGACATCAAAATATCTAGAGATGCGTCTACAAAACTTATCTTCAGACTAGAACAGTTATGTATACCTATAGATATACGGATTTGAAGGTAGATAGATATTGTAAATTTACCGTTTTTTTTAAGTTTTACTCGGTAACTCTTTCGTACATGGTGGAGGTTCCACTCATACGTACAAAGCGTTTTGGGAACACCTTCATTATGATTACAGCTAAGGAGTCTAATTCTCTGCCGGAGTCTGTGTTTCCTGATAGCTACAACCTCTTTAAGTCAAGACTGAATAGGTTACTTCTAGGCAAGCGTGCTCCATTGTTGACCACATCATCGCTTACCATCAGATGAGATTGTGGTCAAACGCGAGTCGAACTAGAATTAAAAAAAAATCGGTTGTCTGTAAAGTCGGTTTACTGACGATAGTTGAACCTGACAACGTCATAAGAAAATACTGATGGAATGGTTTCATTTTTCAAAAGAAAATTTTAATTTTATTTGTTTGATAGATATTTTGTATGGATATAGAGAAGGAGGTAAATGGAAATCACAATTGAATTGATCAAGTTACATTTATTTGTACGCATAAATACAATTATGTCATTTTTTTTTTACAATGTACATAGTTTTTTTACAAGTATGAATGTGCTTTGAGCAATTGTTTTACAACTTTTAAACATCATTAACTGTATCGCCGCAATTATCGTTGCTATAAACAATTGACACCACATTCACTTTTCACTGCACTTCATACTTGACGAAAACATGTAAATGTATTATTTTATTTTATTGTATAGCAGCTGTCCACGCGGACCCATCGCTCACTCAAGTAGGAGAGAAACAGATGTCGAACACTGCCGAACGAGGCCGATTGTGCCTCTTTGTCGCTCGTTGAGTGTTCTCGCTTGCACTTTAAATGGAACGCCTCAGAGCAAGGTAACGCCGCATGAGTCATGTTTTTTCATGCGTGCAGCCGGCTCCATCGAATTATAAGACGTTGTCACGTCAAAAACAATCCCGACCTACTTTTTGTGGTAGGTAACAATCAATTCCTACCTCATGCGGCCGTCTGGTATGATTCCGTGTTCTATGCGGCAGACATAGAAAACTCACGTTACGGCCCTGCTTATAGCTCTAATGACTGGAATTTAAGCATTTCAATATTGTTAACAGTTGCTCGTTTATTTCTAGTGAAATGTTCAGGAATTTAGAGAACGCTCCTGGCACGCACATAGATGGAGAAATAATTGGTTCTGCTGGACCGAGTTCGGGATGTATAATGAGTTTTTCCGAAACTAGGATAAGCGAAATTTAAAGCGACGGCGATTCAGAGGGAATTGGTAGTGCATGCGCTGCTTGCAGTTAGTTATAGCTTGTTTGTTATTTGACTACAGCTAATGACTCGGAAGTAAAGCGTGTGTTTTATGTGCTTTCATGTTGGAACTTAAATTCAAAATCCTGCGTCGTGATATGAGAGATTTTTCCACGATTAGAACTTGTAAAACAGTTCGATATCAACTATAGGGCAGTAGACCGGACTGAACATAATATCTGTCTGGGCAGAATATCCTCCCTTTTCAATGGAGGTTTGCGGGTTTATACACTCTGTTTCGCACAACTCTAAACATGTAGTCAGAAATATAATGACATTATTTTGTACACAGATTTAGGAGTAATTTAAGGCGCTTTCAAATTAGCCGCAAAGTAACGTACGACGGCAGCGCGGCTACAGCGCTACTGCTGCGCTGCTTTGTCATTCCAAATAAATAAAGACACGTCACGGTAAGGCCTTTGGAGATCCAGGTATCGTCTGCTTTGCAAATATAAACTTCACTTAGTGCAGAGTACCGCAATATCGTCTACATTGTTGGCTATGGCTTTAATAGCCAATTTTTTCTTACTTCTTAATGACCAGTGATTTCACTGTTTCCGAGAAACAAGCAAATGGCGTGTAACAAAAGTGCTCTTAAAGAAAACAGTCTTGACGACAAACCGAATAAGATGTTAAATGGCCTGCCTTAATGTTGCGAATAGAAGGTTCAAATTAAACCAACAAAATAGTAATTTCAGCAGTAAATCTACTGAAACCTGTGAAACAAAGAACGTATGAGGTATTTTCATGTTAATATTGCCTTGTGTTTATATCAACGTCGTTCAGGCCATTACCTTCGTACGTCAGAATAAGACCCTTTGTACACAAAGCTACACAACGTTTTTTACAATTATGTTGGAAACATATGTCGCAAATGTTACTACGCGGTCCTTACACGCTAAATTCAGTCGCAAGACTCGAGTCGTCTATAGCCATTGCAGAATCATAGGCCTCATTTAGAGGCTTAAAGGAAAGGGCTATGCACGGAGTTTCCTTGCGTGATTGCATCAGAAATAAAGATATTCGCAGGAGAACCAAAGTCACTGACTCGAAAAATCACCAACCTTAAGTGACAGTGTCCAAGACACATTGTTCGGAAAAGAGATGGTCCATGGGGCTGAAAGGTTCTGTAGAGGTGACTGCGAACCGCAGCGTCGGAGAGTCTCCAGCAAGTTGGACGATGGCTTGATGAAACGCTTTCAATTGAAATGTTAGAATAGAATACTTACACGAATAATTGCTCAGCCACATTAAAAGTGAGAGCAGTGATGGCCGAGTGGTAAAGGTTCCGACTTACGAGTTCTAGGTTGCGGGTTCACACCCAGCCAGGCGCATTACTTTGTGTAATTTATTTCATCACCACTGCTTTCAAAACGGCGAAGGTAAATATCGTGATGAAATCGGCATATCTTAGAACCAAAAAATGAGAAGACATGTGACATCCACCAAACCGCACTGAGCTCGCCTGGTGGGTTTTGGCCCATTCCCTGTTCTCTGGGAACATTAATAAGGCTGATGATGATATTAAAAGTCGCAGTGAGTTGTTTATCGCAACGATGTCGGTATGCAAGTAGCGTATACTGGTGTTGACAATGAACGCAAAAATAGTCGGCAGCACGTGTCTGTGTGAACCAAACGAACCACAATGAATTTGTGTTGTGGTAGCTTAGAAACCAAAATCGTTTACCATCGAAGATTTGCGTAGCTTTGTGTGCAAAGGGCCTAATTCTGTTTGTTAACATTTTAGGTCAAGATTTCACTTATATGCTGAGTTGTTTAGTCTCCTAATATCACGTCTAGTCTGGACCGCAGCAAACATTACGTGTTGGCACGTCTGGCTAACACTAACTGGTTTGGGGAGATTTACTTGTGTCTAAGTGGAGGAGTGAAGAATATTGTTAGAGTGCTGAGATTTATGACTTCGCCTGAACAGATGAAGATTTTCAACTTATTCCTAAATACTACGGATATTTTAAATTAGTTTTATTAGTATAATAAGCAATTATACTTTATATATAATTTACCCATGTATTAAATCCGTTTATAAGTTTGAGAGTGCAGAAGAACCATACACAGATTTGTATGTGTTGGTATTTACACACATACAAACTTTTGCCTTTATAATATTAGCGTGATATGTGTGTAGTGTGATTTACTTATGTATAGCTCTCATACCCTTTCTAGGAAAGTCGTTTATCGGAACTATTCCTTCAAATGAGACGCCATTTGATTTGTTCAAATGCGGGACGGAAGTGAGACGATGTTCGGATCTGATCTAAAATTTGAAACTAGTGCGTATAATTAAGGAGTAGTGTTCCTTACTGGGGCCCGTGTTTTCTGATAGGTGCAGCTCAGCAGTCTTTAGTTCGAGAGTGAACAAGTTACTTTTTGGCATCGGTATATGTATATTATGTATAGTATAGTATTCGACAACAATCACACAATGCCGTCAATCCTCAAATGACTCCCCTGACTCTTCCTGGAGCGAGTGGAGGTGTCAGACTTTTACTGACTAAAACCTACCTATGTTCCTTCTGTTACCTTTTGCGTAGACTTTCATAACCAATGAACTGAAAAACTGTCACTGGTCAAAGAAAACTAAGTGACAATATCGTTAAAAGTTAAGCAGAAGATAGTGACGATATGACAATCTCAGAAGAGATGTCACTAAGTGTCATCAAATATAAAGTTTTAATAGCAGAGCATAATAAATGTTGTGTCGAGGAAGAAAGTTTTTGTTCTTGGAAGCAAAACTCTGTGTTTATGCGACAAAGTTTAGGGAAATGATTAAAAGGCTTCGATTGAAAGGATTTAGTATTTCTGGGAATACCGACCTTGTTAAAGGGAGTAGATTTTTCTGTAGGATTAAGAAATAATCATCGACTTATATCCTAACTATCCTACTATTTGTCAATATACTGAAAAGTTAATACAAAAGTCCGTAGTAGACAAATCTTTAGCTTGTGTAGTTGTGTTTGTAGGCTAGTGTAACCTGCCCATGTATAAACCAATTTTCACTTCATCTATACTAATATTATAAAGCTGAAGAGTTTGTTTGTTTGTTTGTTTGTTTGAACGCGCTAATCTCAGGAACTACTGGTTCGATTTGAAAAATTCTTTTTGTGTTGAATAGATCATTTATCGAGGAAGGCTTTAGGCTATATAACATCACGCTGTGACTTATAGGACCGAAGAAACAATGGAAAATGTGGAAAAAACGGGAGAAAATATTCATCTTTGAGGGCTTCCGTTGCGTGCGCTGCGAAAACGGTAGAAGATACCAAAAAAATATGTAGGAAAGAATTATTCCTCTTAAAATGATCTAAAAAAATGTCCGCGACAGTATATGTCTATCTTTTGAGGTTAACTCACTAGAACCGTTTTTATGGGTATTTGGCCGAAATTAATGCATTATTACCAATTATTTGTTAGAGTTGTATCAACATAGTAATATTAAACTTTATCCAAATAAATGTGTTGTTGATTAAGAGTATGTAATTGTGAACAAAATTGTCTTTGAAATCACTTATTTTCAATGAACATCTTAGAAGATATTACAATTTTAAAATAACTCCGATATAAAATTCACACGTGTCGCATGATGTGCAAAATATGACGCTGCGTCTGGCCGGCGGGCGAGGAGAGGGGTTGCTAGCGGGCGGCGCGGAGGGTTTTTTTTTATGGTAGGTAAAAATTATCCAATGACGAATCCCGCTCTTGGGCGGAGCGGGAAACAGTGTCAGACTCTTACTGACTAAACATCCTACCCCGTTCCTCCCTTGCCTTATTCCCAGAGCCCCGGTATAACGCTTTCGCACCAACCCTCGGCTGCAGGAGGTTTCGACTCTGAAGAGCCCCACAGTTTGCTGACAACAACTTGAGGCGCGCGGGAGCAGTGCACGCCGTCGACGACTTGGTCTCAGTTTGGACTGTTACCAGACAACCGGACGGCGAGCTACCCATTGCTCACCGTCCGCAAGCCAGCGTCTACGGTGGCCGGATATCGGCAGGATCGCGGCGTCGACGGCTACGGCGAGGGCGCTTTTGCCCTTGCCTTATGCGGTCGGCCTCCTCCTTTACGAGCATTACTGCTTCGCAGAAGGAGGCGGCGACCGCTTGCCATTCTTCTTCGCTGCGGACCATGGCCTGAACCAAGGCCCGGCGCGAGAGGTCGCCGCCAGCGATCACCCCCACGAGTACACGGCGATGCTCTTCCCAAGCAGTGCACACCTCCACCGTGTGCTCCACCGTGTCCTCCGTGCTGGCCACCCAGTGGCGACACCCGGGCGTCTCTTCCGCACGAATGCGGCGCAGGAATCTCCTGAACTTCCCATGTCCGGTGAGAACCTGCGTCATGTCCTGCGTGATGTCTATCCACCACGCCTCAAAGAGGGGACTTACCGCCGAGATTATGGCGTGCCCAAGTGTAGCTCTGTAACAGGGTAACAGCTATAATTTATAAAGCTGAGGTTGTTTGCAAAAATAAATATGATGCCCAAAATAACTATTCCACGCGGACGAAGTCGCGGGCACAGCTAGTGTCTATATATACACTCAATTACACCATACACACTCTTTAAATTTGTACTTAAAAAATCCTAGTTTAATAAGTAACTTGTTGTTTTCGCTCAAATGTCTTTTTTCTGACTTTTGAGTCAAAGGATTGAAATGGTTAATATAATATACTAGCTTCTGCCCGCGACTTCGTCCGCGGAAAATTTGTGAGACAAAAATTGTGATAGCTCGGTTAATATCCATGTTATATAAATAATTTATAGCCTATGTCACTCAGGAGTAAAGCAGCTTTTTATTATAGCTTCAATTTTTCCAATCGAACCATTAGTTCCAGAGATTACCTCCTACAAACAAAAAAATAAAAAAAAACAAACTTTACCTCTTTATTATATTAGTGTGTGTATTCCACAACTATCACACAACGTCGTCTAGTCCCAAGCTAAACAGAAAATGTGTTATGAATACTAGACAACTGATAAACATACTTATATATTTCCAAATAAATACATATCATTACATAGTATGAAACAAAGTCGCTTTCCGCTATGTATGCTTAAATCTTTAAAACTACGCAACGGATTTTGATGCGTTTTTTTAAAAAGAAAGAGTGATTCAAGAGGAAGGTTTATCAGTATAACACATGCATAATATCTTCAATATCAGTCTCCGGGCGAAGCTGGGGCGGGTCGCTAGTTATAGATAAATTACACCCAAGTTAACAATTCATACTTCCGCAAAAAATAACATTGTCGTTTCCGAAATCATTTATTCATTAATTTGGTTTGACACAAGTTGATACGTACGTACAAATTTGGGCAATCTCTCATGCGTATCATAGCAGAGGGAAGTCGAGAACTTCAAAGATTAAGTTGTTGTTTAGGTTAAGTTCTGACGGGTGATACAATCACCCATGCAAAGCTGGGACTATTACCATATTCCATAGGTACTAATGTTCTCAATATAAAAGTAATTCTGTCTGTCTGTTACGCTTTCGTGGATAAATTCCTGAACCGAATTGTATAAAATTTGTTAGAATCGGTAATTTCTGCCTGCCCCCCTAGCCAAGTTACAATCGTATCGTTTATAGTTAGCTCTTGTAGTTGGCCACGCCCCCAATTCCCTTGTTCGGACGTCACCTCAACAAAAGAATTGGGGGCGTGGCTAACAAGCAACAAGCGCTAACTCTAAACGAAATGATTGTAAGTTGGCTAGGGGAGCTGATCACTTAAAAAAATTCGTTGGAATCTTTGGCGCAGCGCCAAACCAAACCTTTGAAGTTTTTGTTTCAAGTGCAAGCAAAATGAACCTAGCGGTGGTTAGGCCGAAGTGTCTTCGATGGTACCTACATAGTATGTTTGAACTTCAAGAAAGGACATAGGCTATTATTTATTATTTTAAATGAAATTAATTAATTGATAGACATTAGTTTATTTAATGCTCATTTAGTGGCACTCTTTATCATATGTTTTTGTTATTTTGTGGATAATGCAATAACTTGTAGGCTGCAATATTATTACCGCTGAAATTTGTGACTGTTAATAAATTGTCTTATCTCTAACAAATAAAAAAAAATACCTTCTAGGTTTAGGCTTCGATTTCAACTTTGCCTCCTTAAAAACCGATATTCACTCTGATGAAGCCGCTCTGGCAGAGCCTAGTAGAAAATGAACGATTGATTAAAAACTCACCACGTGTACTAAATCGACCTTAAAATTAAAACAAATATTAGCTTTTCAATTTCTAACGTAGCCACACCTAAGGCAACAAATGTTTTTACACTACAGTATGTAATTTAAAGTAATCTAAAGTAACCAGCCACGTTTTAAAACAAAAATAAAACTATACAGACGGCTACATAATACGCTAAACGTTTTTAGGGACCTCTGAACCGGAGCTGATTCCATAAATCTATTTGCTCAAACTCTGTGCTAAGCTTTTCTACCAAGTTTTGTTTTAAAAAACGCTTCGAGCTAATCTCGTTTGGCGAGTGAAGCTGTTAATGTGGCTGGATTAGTGGCATCGAAGTCTTTGCTGATGCAACATCGGGTGTAGGAAAGTGAGATTTTTTACTGTGGATTTTTCAGTAGTTTCGTCCGTGTGACAAACTCAGGCGTAATGGTGGTTCCATATTAGTAACGTTGAATTCACGCGTAAATTCACACTATGAATAAACTACACAAGTGGTACACTGTGAACAATCCACAAAAACGCCCGTTAACGGGACTTCCTAATGTACTAAATTGTATCTATGGTGTACCTTTAATAAAGAATATATCTATCTATCTTCACGGCTCTAATCTGGAGCCGCCATAGTAGGCACGGGGTTGCGGACGGCGAATAATCGGTAGCACTCAGTAGTTGATGTTAATTTCAGCTTTAAGCTTTGCTGAGAAAAACGATTTTGACAGAAACACAGACAGACAGCAGACGGACATTAAACTGATCTTATTAAGGCCATTTCATAATATAGACTCATTTTCCCATTTGAGATTACGAAACCAAAAAAATGTTTGGAACAAAATGGACAAAGATTTTTTTGGTTTGGCAAAGGTTAATTTTATTTTACCTCAATGAAACACTTAAATGTTCTATTTCAGTCATCTCAAAAAGTTATAGCTAGTCAAAAAAATGTCATCATCATCATCATCATCCTACCCTTATCCCATTTTATTTGGGGTCGGTGCAACATGTTTTTTTCTTCCACTCTGTCCTGTCACCCGTCACACTATCAGTAACTCCCTTTTCTATCATATCACTCCTCACACAATCCATCCATCTCTTCTTTGGTCTCCCCCTTCCTCTCCATCCATCTACGTGTAAACTCAAAACCCTTTTTGTGACATGCGTTTCATCTCTCCTCTTCACATGACCATACCAAGACAAACGATTTCCTTTCAACTTTTCAGTCACTGGCGCCACTTTCAGACTTCCTCTAATATACTCATTTCTCACTTTATCCATTCTCGTCACACCACACATCCATCTCAACATTCTCATCTCCGCTACATGCAGTCTTTTTTCATCCGTCTTTTTCACAGCCCAACATTCTGATCCATACAGTAGGACAGGTCTTATCACGGACTTGTAAATTTTGCCCTTCAACTTGAGGGGCATCCGTGGGTCGCAAGTTGTTCCCGTGACCTGTCGCCATTTCATCCATCCTGCGTTGATCCGATGCGTTACGTCTCGGTCTATCTCACCATCTCCTTGGACGAGCGACCCGAGATACCGAAAGTCGGAACAGATTGGTATGGGCGTTCCGGCAAGAGCTAAGGCCACAGGACCGGAGAGACCGCCGAAATCACAGAACAAGTACTCCGTTTTGGTTCTACTTAATTTCAGGCCAACACTCTCCAGTCTGTGCCACCACACCTCCAATCTATTCTGGATCTCTTGACCACTCTCGGCAACCAGCACAATGTCATCGGCGAATAACATACACCAGGGAGCCTCTTCCTGAATGTCCGACGTAAGAGCGTCCATTATCATCAGGAAGAGGTAAGGGCTGAGAGCCGACCCTTGATGTAAGCCAACAGCCACATTGAAGCTGCTAGTGGTGCCTGCTGTAGACCGGACTTGGGTACTGCATCGACTGTACATCGCTCGGATCAACTGAACATACTTCCATACATACTTAAAATGTGTGAACCCATAAATCAAATCATAACATCTAAAATACCCTGCCAAAAACCACTACGCTTATGCCTAAAACCGTACCCAATTTGTACGCTCGGGGATACTTGAACGCAATCGGCTGTCATATCGAGGGACGGGCCGGTCCGTGACGGGGGCACGCGACGATCCGGCACGGAACGGGCAAAGACAGACTTTATAGTACTTTTGACTTAATGCAGCTTACTTTAAACATTCTTACGAAGGGTGGGTGGGAGGCAAACTTCCCTGTTTTTGGAGGAGATTGTAATCGTCTACTGTTTAACTTTTAAATGTGCTTACGAAATCAGCCGTCGTTTTCTTTGTGGCTCGACTGTAACTCGGTTTGCTGCCGAAATTTTAGAATTATTTCGCGGATTGCGAAGTTGCGTGGTATAAAGGTAGAGGCCTAATTGAAAAATTACAATGCTCGTACGTATAGCCTTGACTTCTGAACATTAATTTAGACGGTTTTTTTTTCTGAGTTAGGAAGCCAATCAATAAGTTCTAGTGTGGACCGAGAGGGCGCGTCATACTTTAACTGATGAAAACTACACCTATGTCCTTTGGTTGCCTTTAACATTTCCTTTCCAGGAATTCCCCGTGATCCTAGCAGGCATAGGTCCTTCTGGTCCCTTACGGTTATATTGACATCTGTGTCTGGTGGTTTATGTGACGCAGCCATCACGTTAAATTGACCATCCAATTGGACGCTTAAGGAGTTCGTTAAACGCCGGCATCCAATCAAATGGTTGAAGAACGTTTACGAGCCATATTGTTGACCGAAACGTTTAACCAGATGACTGAACGTTGTGTATTCATTTAGTTTAGTAGGGTAAATTTAAATCACTTGGCGGGGAGTCTTGATCAGTCATTTCGAAAAGGCTAACTTTGAATACGCCAAGCTGTTAAACGTTGAGCGATTTTAGTTCAAACAACTATCGGCCTAGGCATACAATTGGATGCTGGCGTTTAACGAACGCCCTAAGCACCCAATTGGTTGGCTGATTTAACCAGATGGCTACGACATATGCACCACGTGCCATCGACGACTCGGGCTTAGTATCAACCGGACGGCAAGCTGTTCATTACTCGTGGTCCGCAAATCCGCACTTGCGGCAGCCAGGATTCGCTCCACGACGATGTCTGAGGAGTCTCTTGCGGCTGTGTTGTTGGTGTAAAGAGATCTGCTCCCTTACATTTGCGGCCATCTTCTTTGCTAGATTCATTGGTTTTTTACTCGCGTATTGTAGTGGCTGTAATTCAATTAATTTATTTAATTCAACCATGACATAAAAATACAAAAATAAACTTTTAAAATAAAATTACAAATAAAGAACTATAGAAGCTTTCTTTCATTAATTAATCTTGTCATCTAGCTTGAACTAGCGTAGTGATTAATGCTTATACTGTCTCTATGAGTAAAGATTTCTGACCTGGTAAAATAAATACAGGTTGATATTAACTACTCTAGACTAGTGCCAGTTCTTCAGCTTTCTGATGAGGCCCTTTGTAAGTGACACACAGGTCGTAGGCTTTCATGTTGAAAGCCTACGACCTGTTGTACGAATGTTGTTTCATGTTGAGACAATCATCATCATCATCCTAGCGTCCGTCCCGGTAGCAACCTTGGCTTTCACCTCGGTGCCCGGGGTCCGCTTTCCCACATAGACGCCTCCACTTCGCTCGGTCTTTCGCGACCTTTGCATCTCGTTCCTTACGACGTCGATTTCGTGTTGAGACAATGTGGTAAAAAAATACGATTGCGACTATGGAAATAGCTTGCTCGGAGTTTTTTGCATGATCGAATCAGGAATGGAAGATGCTTGTAGAAAATCAAAGTTTTGACATAATCTGGAGAATCGTCAAGTGGCAGTGGGGAGTGCGTATTGCTCGTATAACAGATGGTCTTAGATATTACAAAAAAAAACGAGAGCGTTTTAGCGAGCATTCTAGCAAGCGTTCTGGCGAGTATTGTAGAGAAGGATAGTTCGTTCGCTAGAATGATCATGAAAATTTTCCTAGCAATGTTTGGCTCTATGCTCGGCTCGGCTCGTTGTTCAATCGCTCAGGGGCCCAAGTCTGCTATTTTCAAAATATTGTCATTCCACCTACATTCCAACATGCAACATTCTAATCGTAAGTCACTGATTAAAGGAAATTTTTATTTTTTTATTTATTTACTTTATTTTACAGAAAGCTTACAGACTAATAACAAAAATGAATCATTTTTTATGCTAGCGGACAATTGCTAATTATAATCATTCATTTGTCTTTAGGTATGAGATTACCATTCGAATCTCTCAATAAAGTGTCACTGGTTTGTCATTGGAAAGTCATAATGACGCTATCATATTAGTAGATTACCAATCTTGTCAAAATCAACAATTATGAAATCAATGATCGACTATTCTATAAATGAAATTATTATTATTCTGACACTATTGTAATAGCAGCCTTGAGGCTCAGGTCTATCAGCACCTTTATAGTAACCATGGCGATATTCGATTTCTATTTGTCGCGTTAAACCTTGTATATAACACAGGTATATAAGTATTGATTATCGCGTAATATTGTATCCGAATTGAAGTGATCTCAGTCAGCCCTCCCTAATATAACAATAATACAAGGTTGTCAACCCGGAGACTAGGCAGGCACGTGTACGGTTTAACCCATTTAGTGCTACCGTACTCAATCGAGTACGTCAAAACAATTCAGAGTAGTAATTCTTAAGGGTTTTTTCTTTATTTTCGGCTTCTATTTAAGAATAAAGAATCAATAAATCAGCCAAAATAATTTTTATGTGTTTTAGTCCCCATAATAATTAATATAAATTTAGTTGTTTATTTTACTACCAACTGTTAACTGAAGTCTGGGCTGAGGGTTGATGCGAAAGCGTTACACCGGGGCTCTGGGACTAAGGTAAGAAAGGAACGGGGTGGGTTGTTTAGTCAGTAAGAGTCTGACACTGTGTTCCGTTCCGCTCAAGACCAGGATTCGTTTTCGATGATTTTTACCTACTATATAAAAAAAAAACTGTTAACTGAAGTCTAGTAGTTTAGATTTTTTTTATTGTTATTCATGTTTTAGATTACGATGAAATTGGCATATGGTCACGTATAGGGATTTTTTAAATAAACAAAAAAAATCAAGAATCAAAGCATTGGTTTCAAATAAAGTGACTGTCAAATAATTGACTGGCAGAGGCAAACAGTAGTGTAGTTGTTAATGGCTTTGACTGCTAAACCAGAGGGTACGATTTTCCACCCAGGATAAATGTTTGTGTGATGAACACGATCAGTTGTATTCTATCTGGGTGTAATTTATCTAAAATATGTAGGTTTATCAGTTATCTAGAACTTTAATACAAGCTCAGATACAGGGTAAGCGATACTATTTTGAGTCTCTCTTCGTAATAACGTAAAAAAAATAAATAAGAGAAAAAAAATGGGCGCGGCAACAGTGCGCACCGTCGACGACTTGGGCTCAGTCCGCATTATTACGAGACGGCAGGCTACCCATTGCTCGCCGTCTGCAAGTCCGCTTTACCCCTAGCGTAACAATGTACATATTTCAAACTTTTGGAATTCTAAATTCTGAAAATCTTTTTCTTTTAACTGTATTTGTACAAATGAGACCTTTTTTGAGATTTACAACATTGCTAATCTGCGTACATGCGTACAACATATTATATTATTTATTTGTGCAAGTGATAAACTTGTATAAATGTGGGATATATCGTACTTTTTTGTGACATTTTTCGTCCCACATAAATTAAATACTTAGGTATATTTATTTTTTGCGAATCCAATATAATAGTTAAAACAAATAAAACCAGTCAGTAATATTGTATGTACCTGTAGGTATATAATTTGATAGATTAGGCCAGTTCCCAACGACCAAAACTTTATAAAAAGACCGAATCGTCTGTCAAATACACAAAGAGGGTTTTTATGTAACCTTGCGTAGGTTCAAACATAATATTACCTATGTTAAAAAAAATGGTAAAAACATGATAGGTTATATTAAAGACTAATAAATTCTTGCCAGCGGACTCGTATGGTAGTAAAAAAAAATATCTTTAAGGATCATACAACCACATACCCGACTTTTTATGGTAGGTAAAAATCATCTAATGACGAATCCCGCCCTTGGGCGGAGCGGGAATTAGTGTCAGACTCTAACTGACTAAACAACCTACCCCATTCCTACGTTGCCATATTATTAGGGCCAGAGCCTTCCTTTCAGACGCGAACCTTGGCCCCAGTTGGCTTCGACCCTTCTGCAGGGTCCTTACGGTTTGCCGACAACTCCTAGAGGCGCGCGGGTACAGTGCGCGCCTACCAGACGATTGGACGGCGAGCTTGCTCGCCATCCGCAAGCCCAACCATATACCCGTCACCACGCGTGAGGGCGCAAAACTGTGACGTCCAGTTGGGCCGATGGCTGCTAGAGCTATGGGAGTAACCATAGCAAGAACGGCCATTTTGGTTCAACTTATTTCGCGTACATTTTGTGATTTTTGAATCTAAAAAATCCTTTTCTCCCCAATAGAAATATTTCAGAAGTATTATTTATTTATAAAAACTTTATGCACGTAGTACAAAGGTGGACTTAAATGCCATAAGCATTTTCTACCAGTCTACCTTGGGGTGGTGCAGGAACACAACCTGGTAGGTGTAACTTAACAGCAAAATAGCCAAACAAAAAAAAAAACAAATAAAATAATAAATACACACTGAGATACATACATGTATTACTATTTAAGCCCCTCAGTTCATATACGCCGACAATCAGATAAAATTTAAGCTTGAATCGACAGAAGCTTATTGAAAACTAGTTTATACCAGTGTATTCACTTGCTTGAGGATGAGGAGATTATCTTACACTACCGGAATATAATTTTCCTTTGTTCTAATCCAAAACAGTCCACACGAATATTTGGATACGCCACAATTGCGGAGGGAGAGGCACCACGGTGTCCTCACTTTTCGCATGACGAGGTTCGCATCTGATATGGCAACTTCAGGCTGGTTTCGATTTCACCAGCGCCCAGCTGTCACCTCTCGCTCCACATTAGAACGAAAAAAGTTACTAAAAAAAAAACCACTTCAAAAAAAGAGTAAGAGCGATTGTTTAGCAAGAATCTAAACATTCAGACTTTCACATAAATATTTAACAAGCATCTGAACATTCAGACTTTCACATAAATATTATTAGACAATTTAAGGTATGGAATGAAGAAAAAAATGTTGCCTGTCTTTTTAAAATACAAGGCTTTTGGCTGTAAAAAGCAACAGAAATAAGACTTCCTGACAATAATCCACTCCAAGATAAGGGTTGGGAACTCTAATACTCCTTTCTACTCCACACAGAAAATTATTTAATGATTTCCCATCCTAAAAACAACCGGCCAAGAGCGTGTCGGGCTACGCTTAGTGTAGGTTTCCGTAGTTTCTCACAATGTAACTGAACCCTTAAACTACGTAGCCCATGTATAAATTAGTAACGGTAACGGTCGCTGATATTATCTGCAATCGCACAGACAGAGGGTTTCTTGTTGACTACGGTACCCTAAAAAAGCCCAAATCAATATCTTAGTTACAGAACGACTTGCTAAGGCTTGGGGATCATTCGAGAGTTACTATGACCTTGAAATGCAAAAGTTTTTGAAGAAAATAGATGAGTTTTAGTCAACAAAATTCTAATGCACTCAATCCCTCAGCCTGAAGTGAAAAAACCTAAATGACAATTTTTAAAATCAATATTGAAGTGACAGAAAAACAATCGAATATTTCGCAATCGAATCAAATGACATATTTTCTAAATGGCCAGCCATTGTCTAAAACAAGTGCTATACGAAGCAGTAATTTATCTTCATCAAATAATGATGAATGTTCTTAGACTTTCAGGACTCATTTACATAGAAATCAGAGACTGCGGTCTATTTCACGAGACTACCCGTAATTACAGTCGGTTTAATTTGGCCGAAACGTTGGAAATAAAACTTTCAGCTTTAGTAGATCCTTGTAAAAGGGTTTCTACGTAAAAGTTGTACTAGCACAGATTTAAATCACACTGGTATTATAAAGTTACTGTTGGCAGGAAAGGTAGACGGGAAAAGACCTAGAGACAAGAGCCTGATCCGTTGCAAATCTCAAACGAACCGTGCTAAACTGGAGATGACAATCAGACATGCCCCATCGTCGGCCACATAATCACTTACCATCAAGCGTGATAGTAAACTCAGTGACCCTATACAAGAGAAGAAGAAAAAACCAGCTAACGCACTTAGCTGGTTAATTCTTTTAGTTTTTTCTTCTAGTCGGACTGGAACACGAAGGATTCCGTACTATTGACTAGAAAAACAACAATAGGTACACAAATTCAAGAAACGGCAATTTTTGTATGGAAACCTATCTTAAATATTTATTTTATTTTTAGTATTTGCTGGTGTAGCGGCAACAGAGATAGAAAAAAAAGAGAAGAGAGAGGAATTTGTGAAAATTTCAACTGTCTAGCTATCGTGGTTCTTGAGATAAAGCCTGTTGACAGACAGACGGAAGGAGAGACCAGAAGGGAAGTCGTAGTACCTAGTAAGGTCAATGATACCATCCACATCGTCAAAGATGACAACACAGCGAAATAATATAGTCTAGAAGAAAGTTATTTGTTGAAGTCACAACGCTTAGCATAGAGTATAAACGACGAAAGGAGGAGGAATATAATATAGGTAAAAGAATGTGTGCTTATATTTGTTATTCCTTCACGCTCAAACGGCTGAACGGCTTGGATGAAAGAACAATGGCGAACTTCCGGACAAAATTAGTTGGCACATTTTTTTTAGCGTCTAGGGATGAAATACAATGTTGATACGACAGATGGGCTTGGTTTAAAAGGATGAATGTTACACATCGATATGAACAACTTTTACTACGAGACCAACCCAAAACTTACAAAAAATAACCAGTGCTCCATCTACACTAATATAATAAAGAGGTAAGGTTTGTTTTTTTGTTTTTTTGTTTGTAGGGGGTAATCTCTGGAACTACTGGTCCGATTGGAAAAATTTTAGCGACAATAGAAAGCTACTTTACTCCTGAGTGACATAGGCTATATTTTATGTACGCGGCCAAAGCCGCTGACAAAAGCTAGTAGATTATAACTCAACAAAATGTATAGAACAGTAGGTTTGTTTTTCGTATATAAGTACCGAATAAATTCCTAAAAAACCGAATTCCTAATACTGAAAAAATATAATTTAATAAAAAAAAAACAATGCAATTAAATAGAAGTTTGGAACTAAGAAATATTTTTTATAACAGCTACCCCTAACCGATTGAGCTGAAATTTTTCAAACATATTCAGTTAAGACAATGTATGCTAAGCGAAGTCATTCTAAATTCAATATGGCGTACTTGTTATTTTATACGAGTATGCACTCCCATTACATAAAATGCATGTTAACAGTAGCTCTATTTTTGCAAGTTCTGTTGTTCATATGAGTTATCTATATATATAAAAGGAGAAACTGACATATCAAGACACAGTCAAAACTACTCGGACTAGGAGCGTGAAATTTTGCTCAAGGCTTCCTTTTATGACGTAGACGAACAGTGAGAAAGGGTTTTTCAAAATTCAGCTCCTAAAAGGTTGTAATGGGGGTCTAAAGTTTGTAAGGAGAACCCTACTTCCACCCGGGCGAAGCTGCTGACAGAAGGCTAGTCCTCATATAAAATTAATTTACAAAAGTACTTTTTATTTAATTCTTACGGTCTCTGTCATATCTGGTCATAATCAGTCATATTCTGTGATAGGATTATCACTAAATTGTCAGTCTACGTCTGCGAACAAATATTTTTTTTTATTATTTTATATACATTTTTTAAAGTAATCATTTATTGCACAAAAACAAAATTTAAGCCTATAAGTAACATCAGCAAATGACACAACAAAATCACAATGGCTATTTCACATAAATAAGATCACTGTCCTTCAAACTAGGAAACAATCCTGTATCTTGAAGAACAGTACATTTTCAAGTGGTGAGATACAGTTTCATAGATTATGGTTGAGACGCAGACAGGTATTAACATGTCATCCCATACAGTTGTGATTTTAAGAAAACGTGTTTCTGATTGTGGTTCATAGAATATGGACAGCAAACGAATTAAAGAAAGTTATATTTATTTTACTGTTAATTCGCGCTAAAAACTCTCTAGCGTTGGATAGTTTAGTTCGCACGTGCTATTGATGAAATTGTGGTGTCTCTTCCACAAAGGCCATTCGATTGAAGTTGAAGTTATCCTCATGTTTAAAATTTCATTATGTATGTATAGAGTTTCTATACCTAAGAAAACCAATTATGTGTTAAGCTCACTTGTGCATATATATCACCTTTTCAATTTTTTATTGACTGTAATTTATATAAATAAAGAATAGAAGAATGATATGGGTCTTCATATCTGTAAGGGTGGCAACCCGTCGTCAAACTATTGACATTGCAAGTCTAATGTAAAAACGTTACATTCAGGACCATGGAACGAAGGTAAAAAAAAAGGGACAGGAGTGGATATTTTTGCCAGTAAAACTCTGTCTGGACCGTTAATTGTGGCGACACTTGGGGGAGACCTGTAGATAGATAGATAGATAGATTAAACTTTATTGTACACCAAATAGTAAAAGAACTTATACAAAACTTAAATCTATGGGTAAAATGGCGGTCCTATCGCTGACAGCGATATCTAACCGACAACCTTAGGATGGATCGTAAGAACTAAAAATAATACAGGGGTAGTCTGCGTTTTACTATTACGTAGAACCGTTACAGAAAAAGGTAATGGTCTTTTACTAATTTTTTAAAAGAATGTAGTAACTGGGCTTGCCTATGTCAACTATGACATCATTCGGCTAAAATCAATGAATAAATGAAAATACCGACACTATCTTCCGTCTTCGGCTTCGCTCAAGTAGCCTTCTTTTTTCTTTAATTTTCACATCTTTTCAGCCGAAAGGCACGCTGATGCCGCGACTCAGTGACTTTCATCTTTAAAATATTTATAGGTTCTTTTGAAATGAAGTTAACAGGCTGAAAGAGTAATTTATTAATTTAATTTTTATAGCTTTTTTCTGACAATCTCCTATTAGTATTCCTATTAGTCTAGAACTAGATTTGGAAAAATCTTCTTAATTCAGTTTGCGAGTCCCACTTGCGCTTGCCCAGTTTTTTCGTAGTTTATTTATTTTTTTATTTGAGAATCTATGGCACAGGAGCAATGGTGGCCGAGTGGTAACGGCCCCGACTTACGAGTTTTAAAAACCCAGACAGGCGCATTACTTTGTGTAATTTATTTACTACTGCTCTCAAAACGATGAAGGAAACATCGTGACGAAACTAACATGATTCGAAGACATATGACATGCACCAATCCGCACTAAGCCCCTGTGGCGGCCCATTCCGTCTCCTACAGAATAGGTCTGTGTCCCAGCAGAGAACACAAAGAAAAAGGCTGATGATGATAATCTATTACACAGTATCACAAATAATCAGCAGGAAAAACAAAATAACATTGGAGTACCAAGTTATAGCTAGGAAATCAAGTAAATATCTTCAGATGGGTATATGTTTTTGCCAATCAAGTACAACGATGGTAAAGAAAAAACTAGAGCACGTACTTAGTAATAAGTTGTACATATTACAGTGATGTAAGTAATTACTTAGGTAATGTACAACGTTTAGTCCATATTTTCGTAGTGTAGTGTAGTGTCGGAGTTTGGCAAAGTTTGCCCATATTTGAGCGAACTTGCACCTAAATGAGGCCCCACTATACAGAAATGGCGTCGTATATACCCACTAGTTTTAAACTAACGATATTGTACGTCTTTAAGAATATTGCCTACTTAATTTTAGGTACCTTACAGACAAGATTACATTTCTTAAGACTTACGAGTACATGTATGGTACAAGATTGTCGTCTAGTCTTGGTATAACACAATTTATTAGGGATAACAACACTTTTTTTTGTAAACGTCGCCACTGTAAGAATTTCTCACGAATCGTGGTTTCTTTTGCAAACTCCCAGGCCTGCAATAGTTGTGTGGTGTTGAGACATTTGTTTCATATCAAACCAAAACAAACCAAACCTGCGACACGCACCGCAGTAGCTCATAATAATAGCCCTTTTCTTTCATAATTTACTCCTCACACAATCCATCCATCTCTTCTTCGGCCTCCCTCTTCCTCTACATCTATTTACGTGTAAATTCGGAATTCTTTCTGTAAGATGCGTTTCATCTCTCCTCTGTACATGGCTATACCAAGACAAACGATTTCCTTTCAACTTTTCAGTTACTAGTGCCAGTTTCAAACTTCTTCTAATATACTCATTTCTCACTTTATCCATTCTAGTCACACCACACATCCATCTCAACATTCTCATCTCCACTACATGCAGTCTTTTTTTATCCATCTTTTTCACAGCCCAACATTCTGATCCATACAGTATGACAAGAATTTTGCAAATAGGTTCTTTTTAAGGTGTAGAAATCCACTAAGAACGGATTTTAGAAGAAACAAAAACGAATTTATATGACGAAAACGGAAATATGTTTTCTCCATATAAATTCGTTTTTGTTTCTTCTAAAATATCAGGACTAAAATAAGTAAAAAAATAAAGACTTAGACTTGACTTCAATTTGTAACTTTTGGTTTTAATCAACCGATAAACACTAAAGTTCACCTACCGTAAATAAAACTTTAAGGCTATAGCCCGCCATATTAGTGCCAACTGTCAGCTGTCAAAACTAACTGTCATAGCGCGCGCTGTCAACATTCAGAGTTTTACCCTTGTCACGCGAGCGCTTCATCAACTTGTTTACCTTACAAAATGAAAATCTATGTATTATAATAAAATTTTCGAATATGTCCGTTCGTTTGAAATGACAAGGAATTATATGATTGAATAGAATAGAATAGAAATACTTTTATTCGGGACAGACACAGCTCAAAAATCACAAAGCAAATAAGTTTTCAATGAAAATATTTTTTTCATAGCAACTTTTACAGGGTGATGTATGTATACCTATATATTTAAAACTTATCAAGAAGAATCACACGAGCCCAAACTCGATGGGTTGTGTCGTTTAACAACAGAGTTCCTGTAGCCACTAATTATTAAATCAGTTCCACGACATAATAATTTTCAATTGTCGGCTGATTGACACGTACTTAAAAAATTGCAGCTCAATCGGTAACCGATCAAATTTAATTTACAAGATTCAGTCACAAATATCGGGACAGAAAGAACAATTAAACTCATAAGCCCCAAGCAAACGCCGGCGTTCGCATACTAGTGTCTTTCTAGTGTGTCTCTAATTACGGTATTCGAAAGGTGTGACAGAATTCACTCAGCATGCCTGTACCGAAATGATGCCACCTCAGCATATGCTGGGAGACGGACGGCAAATAGTATGGATTCTCAATACCCATGACAATTATAATCACTGTCCCACTGCTGGGCAAAGGCTTACATACATTACTGACATTGTTTCCGGCTCTAAGCCAAAACTTGTCATTTCTTAAGACATACACGTGTAAAAGTGTGCATTAGAATTACAATTCAATTAATCAATCAATTAAATAGTTTATTGACAGTTAAAATACAACTGAAAAAAATTCATTCCCTATTGAATTGCTTCCAATTTTATTGTAAATACCCCAATATCCACAAGTGAAGTCATCGAACAAAAGCTACTATGGAAATATTATTGCGTTATATTGACACATCGTAACATAAGGCTTTATTCTGTATAGGCAGATTAAATTTAATCGAGATAAATTATTTTAGTGTTTCGTTTTTCCGCTTAACGAAATGTTAGCCGGTAACCGCGTAATAACTTTAAAATTGCGTTTAATTTTAAATCCAATAAACGTTGCTTCAACTATATTGAATTTCGCGTATATTGGAACGGTAGTGTGACGCATTGACAGCAAATTTATGCGTGTCAATTAGTGCTTAATGTCATTTAAACTTTGCTACTTATTTTAAGCTGTATATGTATGTATGTTTTCCTTCACCGTTTTGAGAGCAGTGGTGATGAAATAAATTACACAAAGTAATGTGCCTGGCTGGGTTTGAACCCACGCCCACGACCCGTAAGTCATTTTTTTGATTGAATGACTTCTTGCTTGCTAAAAAAATCGGACAAGAGCGTGTCGGGCCACGCTCAGTGTAGTTGGTTCCGTAGTATCCCATCCGCCACAAAATTCTCACAGCCCATGTAAAAATTAATAACCCAATTTCCCGCTGGCGCTGTACCCGGTGATAATTTTGGATTGCGTGAACCGATTTTTTTCTTTTTGTATTTTTATTTGAAAGAAGATACGCTCAGGATAAAAAAGTTAAAAAAATGCTTCCATGTACGGTTAAATTAGAAAATTAGTTCAGAACGTTTATTTTTTAATTGTTTAAAAACTGTTCATCTTATCATGTTCAAAATATCATTTTCCTAGAAAGTTTACTTAAAATTCTACTTTTCAGATTTTTTTCATATTTTTTATTTAAACTTATGGTTCTAAAGTTAGAGGGGGGGGGATGCCTTGTTTTTTTACTTTTGGAGCGATTATTTCAGAAAATATTGACACTATCAAAAACTTATTTCAGGGGACCCCTAATCATTTTTAAATACCAATAACTATAAATTTTAATACAATAACGATATATCACATGCTATGGTAGAAATGGAAAAAAACACTTCCCACTTTACGTGTAGGGGAGGTACCCTAATAATACATTTTTTACCACTTTTTGTTTGTGCACTTTGTCCGTATGGTTGATATTATTATTGATATTACTATCGGCATAGTTAGTATTGGTACCAAATTTCAGCTTTCTAGTGCTAACGGTCGCTGAGATTATTCGCAGACAGACAGACAGACATGGCGAAACTATAAGGGTTCCTTTTTGACTACGGAACCTTAAAAATGCTTGCAAATAATAGTTTATTTAAAATAAATTAATTTTGAATCAATCTCATAAGGTCGATGTATATTTTCGATACTACATAAGCAACGTGTAAGAGTATAATAATATAATAATAATAATAAACATTTATTTCGGAATAAATTCCATATTTGTTAGTAACAGTGCAAACTTATAAACTAGTGTTAGTAACTACATTATTGTTAGTAACAGTATGAACTTATAAACTAGTGTTAGTAACTACATTATTGTTAGTAACAGTATGAACTTATAAACTAGTGTTAGTAACTACATTATTGTTAGTAACAGTGCAAACTTATAAACTAGTGTTAGTAACTACATTATTGTTAGTAACAGTATGAACTTATAAACTAGTGTTAGTAACTACATTATTGTTAGTAACACTGCAAACTTATAAACTAGTGTTAGTAACTACATTATTGTTAGTAACAGTATGAACTTATAAACTAGTGTTAGTAACTACATTATTGTTAGTAACAGTATGAACTTATAAACTAGTGTTAGTAACTACATTATTGTTAGTAACAGTATGAACTTATAAACTAGTGTTAGTAACTACATTATTGTTAGTAACAGTGCAAACTTATAAACTAGTGTTAGTAACTACATTATTGTTAGTAACAGTATGAACTTATAAACTAGTGTTAGTAACTACATTATTGTTAGTAACAGTATGAACTTATAAACTAGTGTTAGTAACTACATTATTGTTAGTAACAGTGCAAACTTATAAACTAGTGTTAGTAACTACATTATTGTTAGTAACAGTATGAACTTATAAACTAGTGTTAGTAACTACATTATTGTTAGTAACAGTATGAACTTATAAACTAGTGTTAGTAACTACATTATTGTTAGTAACAGTGCAAACTTATAAACTAGTGTTAGTAACTACATTATTGTTAGTAACAGTATGAACTTATAAACTAGTGTTAGTAACTACATTATTGTTAGTAACAGTATGAACTTATAAACTAGTGTTAGTAACTACATTATTGTTAGTAACAGTATGAACTTATAAACTAGTGTTAGTAACTACATTATTGTTAGCAACAGCATGAACTTATAAACTAGTGTTAGTAACTACATTATTGTTAGTAACAGTATGAACTTATAAACTAGTGTTAGTAACTACATTATTGTTAGTAACAGTATGAACTTATAAACTAGTGTTAGTAACTACATTATTGTTAGTAACAGTATGAACTTATAAACTAGTGTTAGTAACTACATTATTGTTAGTAACAGTGCAAACTTATAAACTAGTGTTAGTAACTACATTATTGTTAGTAACAGTATGAACTTATAAACTAGTGTTAGTAACTACATTATTGTTAGTAACAGTATGAACTTATAAACTAGTGTTAGTAACTACATTATTGTTAGTAACAGTATGAACTTATAAACTAGTGTTAGTAACTACATTATTGTTAGTAACAGTGCAAACTTATAAACTAGTGTTAGTAACTACATTATTGTTAGTAACAGTATGAACTTATAAACTAGTGTTAGTAACTACATTATTGTTAGTAACAGTATGAACTTATAAACTAGTGTTAGTAACTACATTATTGTTAGTAACAGTATGAACTTATAAACTAGTGTTAGTAACTACATTATTGTTAGTAACAGTATGAACTTATAAACTAGTGTTAGTAACTACATTATTGTTAGTAACAGTATGAACTTATAAACTAGTGTTAGTAACTACATTATTGTTAGTAACAGTATGAACTTATAAACTAGTGTTAGTAACTACATTATTGTTAGTAACAGTATGAACTTATAAACTAGTGTTAGTAACTACATTATTGTTAGCAACAGCATGAACTTATAAACTAGTGTTAGTAACTACATTATTGTTAGTAACAGTATGAACTTATAAACTAGTGTTAGTAACTTATAAGTGTATATTCGTATTTATTTAATTGAAACAGTACGACCGAAGAAAAGTACACAATTTAAACACAGAAGTAGAAAGAAATCAATAAAATATATAAAACAAATCAAATTAAATTAACAACAGATAATTGATAAGTCGCGCAAGAATTTCACGGGTCATTTAATATGTATTACACAAAGTCATACATTCACCTCACAGAATTTCATACATTCTGATAGTATCGTCTTCCATTCTTCCCCAAACATAACGAAAAAAAAAACAATGCTTTCGTTAAGGAGAGCATTAAGTGCAGAGAGTGTCCGTGGTATGGGTGATTTGGAGTGCGCAACTGTACGACACGTTGGAACTGCCAGGAGACGACGTTTCCTAACCCGGCTGCAGTTATTTGGCACATACAAATTACATAAGAAGCATGGCCAACAGATTCGAAGAATGGGAGACAGTTTCTGAATTGGGTGTCTCGTGTATACGAGTTTAAATTGTTATGAATGTATTCACGATATAGGACTTATACCTTGTGTTTTTTTTTAACTTATGAAATAATCCAATGTCTTCTCTCACTCTAGGGTGGAACGAGAAAGCGCATCAGACTTTTACTGACTAAAACTAACTCCTAATCCATCTTTGCTTAGTATTCCAAGACCTTGGGTTTCCCTTTCAGACCAAGTGTAGGCTTCAACATTGCTGGACCCCTATATAGCTAGTGAGAACGAATTTTTTTCTAAAAAATAATATTGTTGCGCGTCCAATTCGCATTATAAAACAGAATAAATTAAGTAAAAAAATTCTTTCAAAGCGAATAATCCCCGTAAAGTTCATGTAATATTATTTTTTACAAAGCATCTGTTAAATCCAGATTAGAGGCATTATTACATCAATGCTAAAACCTTAATGTATACGCAAAGACCATGTTCGTGGAAATCGTGAAAACTTATATTATAAAAAGGTGCCATTTTTTATTCAGTGTCCCATATACAAAGGTAACATAAACCTTTTTTGTTGTAGTTTATATTAAAAAATAAATGTATAAAAAATGTACACGTTGTCCGGTCACAGACGGTCAACTTTGATACATTTTATATGATCTTATTTGTTGTTTAGTGTGGACGAAAAACTAGATATAGGCGTAGAGAGGCTTAATAAAATAAAATAGAAGGTGTAAAATTGAGATCGTAGAAGTGCAAGAAGGCAATTGATTTTGACAACCATTTTGGTTTGTGGTTTTACAAGAAACTTTTGTTTATGAATTTCCTAAGTCATGACAGAGGTTTTTTACCACGTGGAAGTAGGAAAATATCCAAAGCAAATATACTCCCGGTATAACAGTATTCTATGTGGTATTCCTGCACATAGTCTATGAGTGCGACATATTCCATCTAAATCCTTTTGACAGTTCGAGGATAATGTAGCTAACAGAAAAACATACATTTTCATTTAAAAAAAAACTTTCGCATACAGTACAAGTTTTCTTTTTCTTCGGCTCTAACGCTTGGAATTATGATGATTTCGGATTGAATTCTAAAATATAAAATAAAAATAGACAAATACTAATCTTTTATTGAAACAGAAATACATTTCCAAATTGTTTTCGTCCAAAAACAGCTACGTTAGTTGGCAACTGTGTCACAGCTATTTACGCCTTCCTTTAGAAGCAAGACGACAGCGTTCCATTTACAAAGGAGAAAATTAAAAAATAACATAGGTATCTTATATATAAAAATGAATCGCAAAATGTGTTGGTAAGCGCAAAACTCGAGAACAACTGAACCGATTTCGCTTATTCTTTTTTTGTTGCGTTTGTTATTGTTAGGAGAAGGTTCTTATGAAGAAAAAAAAATAGGGTATAATAGGGTAGAGTTGGGTAGAGTAGTCAGTTCACGGGAGCGAAGCCGCGAGCAAAAGCTAGTTACATAATAAGAACAAGAAACAAAAAAATACAGATTAGTAAAATATAAATGTCAGTGTAATGTGTTTGTAAAGTTTTAATTATAAGCAGGTATGATGGTAGGTGCGCATATGTTGGCTATAGGCCTCTCTCTATTTTTTGCTTTCTGATGAGGTTCAATGTGAGCGACTACCTCTTTAAACATAAAATTTATTTAAAAGTTGAACTCCTAGTCAATCCAAAGGTGTCACCACTCAAAGTGGCTCATTTTATAACAGCAACTTTATTGGTGATAGATAAATAATCCAATATATTTTTACGTCAGCTTCAGAGACTAAGTAAAAACTGTTCTGTGAACTTTTAGAACCATTTTATTTCTCCCTAGACTAACTTAAAACTGTTCATAAATGCAACACCTAATTCCTTTGGTTTGAAAAACAATTCTTACATAAAACTATATTGGATATTATATATATTTATTTCACACACACACACACACACACTTCACACACACACTTCACACACTTACACTTAACACACACTCTCTCTCTCTCTTGCACTTATACTTTGATGGTGGTTTCCAAAATCTTTCAACAGAGCCGCACTATCGCCCGCGGCGTTCTGGGTTAGAAACACGTCTTCCTTTTCCACTTTTGACTGACACATCTTGAGAATTTGAAACCAGCTTAAAATTTTTACGTGTGACACTAGCACTTAAAGTCTGAATCAAAAGGAAACAAAGTTCCTTGGCAGAGCCCTGGCAGGGTCGCCATGTGATGTTGGAACCTTGGCTTGTAATAAAGTAAAACACTGTTTGCCGTTTGGTGTCTTTTATTAGACTAAAAAAACTTAAGTACGGAATATGAAGGAAAGTTGCTTACATAGCTAAGTGCGCGCACACATAAGTATACGTTATACTCACACTTCATTATATATATTTATTTATTACTAGCTAGCATTATATATATTTATTACTAGCTAGCATTATATATATTTATTTATTACTCTGTAGGGTTGTGGGATTGTTCGAAAGAGTTATCATAGCCTTCATAGTAACTAAAAGATTGTTTTTAATGAGGTGGGAAATTAATCAATGATTTCTCTAGGCGCAGCTGAAGGGCGGGTCACACTTTTATTTATACAATACTAGCTGTGCCCGCGACTTCGTCCGCGCGGAATAGTTATTTTGGGCATCATATTTATTTTTGCAAACAACCTCCTCAGCTTTATAAATTATAGCTGTTACGCACGACTTTGCCCGTGTCAATTTCTGTTATTATTTTAGACAATTTAGTTTTAAAAAGAACATAATTATCTAATAGTACTTCATAGAGCTACTAAGGGGGGGTCCCTTTGGGCACGCCATAATCTCGGCGGTAAGTCCCCTCTTGGAGGCGTGATTGGATAGACCTCACGGCGTCCTCACCATCCGCATGACGCAGGTTCTGGAAATGGGAAGTTCAGGAAATTCCTGCGCTGGAGTAGCCGTCGCCACCGCGATCCCGCCAATATCTGGCCACCGTAGACGCTGGTTTGCGGACGGTGAGCAACGGGTAGCTCGCCGTTCGGTTGCCTGGTAACAGTCCAGACCGAGACCAAGTCGTCGACGGTGTGCACTGCTCCCGCGCGCCTCAATGTGTTGTCAGCAAACTGTGGGGCCCTTCGGGGTCGAAGCCTCCTGCAGCCGAGGGTTGGTGCGAAAGCGTTATACCGGGGCTCTGGGAATAAGGCAAGGGAGGAACGGGGTAGGTTGTTTAGTCAGTAAGAGTCTGACGCTGTTTCCCGCTCCGCCCAAGAGCGGGATTCGTCATTGGATGATTTTTACCTACCATAAAAAAAAAAACCCTCCGCGCCGCCCGCTAGCAACCCCTCTCCTTGCCCGCCGGCCAGGCGCAGCGTCATATTTTGCACATCATGCGGCGCGTGTGAATTTTATATCGGAGTTATTTTAAAATTCTAATATCTTCTAAGATGTTCATTGAAAATAAGTGATGTCAAAGACAATTTTGTTCACAATTACATACTCCTAATCAACAACACATTTATTTGGATAAAGATTAATATTATTATGTTGATACAACTCTAACAAATAATTGGTAATAATGCATTAATTTCAGCCAAATTTGATTCCCATAAAAACGGTTCTAGTGAGTTAATCTTAAAAGATAGACATATACTGTCGCAGACATTTTTTTAGATAATTTTAAGAGGAATAATTCTTTCATACATATTTTTTTGGTATCTTGAACCGTTTTCGCAGCGCACGCAACGGAAGCCCTCAAAGATGAATAATTTTCCCCGTTTTTTCCACATTTCCGTTGTTTCTTCGCTTCTATTTGTCGCAGCGTGAGGTTTTATAACCTAAAGCCTTCCTCGATAAATGATCTATTCAACACAAAAAGAATTTTTCAATTCGAACCAGTAGTTCCTGAGATTAGCGCGTTCAAACAAACAAACAAACAATTAAACGAACAAACTCTTCAGCTTTATAATATTAGTATAGATTTGTGAGCCGCCCCAGCTTTGCACGGGTGCAATAGTGATATTAAATATATTATGCATGTATTTTACATATAAACCTTCCTCTTGAATCACTCTTCCTATTAAAAACTGCATCAAAATCCGTTGCGTATTTTTAACGATATAAGCATACATAGGGACAGACAGCGTCTTTGTTCTATACCTACTATGTAATGATTTAATATATGGCAGACTAACAAACAGCTAATAAAACCAGACAAAAAATACATATATATTTAAAAAGAAACTATTAACATTAGAAAGCCAATTACAAGTCCTCACGTCCTTCCATCAGTCGTTCGTTTCTTCAGACGTGTCCTTAATTTTATAATGTGCCCACTGCTGGGACTAATGCCTCTAATAGAGGGTCGTCACTGTCCATCAGGTGATATAGTGGTCAAGTACAACAACAAAAACAAAAGACGTAATAGGCCCCCTAATCCACCACGTCTGATGACAGTCGGCCGAATGCGTGTTGCTGGATGTTACCCTTCTTCAAATTTTAGTCCTGGTTTCCTCATAATGTTTTCCTTCACCGTTATGAGACTAGTAGTGATGAAATAAATTACACGAAAAGCGCTTGCTTGGGGTTGAACTCATGACGTAAGTTGGAGTTGTTACTGGGCCACCAGAGCTCCTTAAAATAAACTGTAAATGTGTGTGTATTTATTCGTCATAATCTATCTCATGTGTGTATATTATAAGGTTTAGTGGATTGCTCGCGTCAGGCAACTGCTGTGTAGTTGCCTAGCATTATGCTGAACTGTAAAGCAGTGGTGGCCGAGTGGCATCGGCCCCGACTTACGAGTTGTAGGTCACGGGTTCAAACCCAGCCAGGCGCATTATTTTGTGTAATTTATTTCATCACCACTGCTCTCAAAACGGTGAAGGAAAACATCGTGAGGAAACCGGCATGTCCTAGAACCAAAAATTCGAAGACATGTGACATCCACCAATTCGCACTGGGCCCGCGTGGTGGATTATGGCCCATTCCCTTTCCTAGAGAGGATGCCTGTGTCCTAGCAGTGGGAACATTAAAAAGGATGATGATGATGATGATGATGATGCTGAACTGAATCAATATGGCGCAGCCGTAAGACGATGTGCGGGACAGCAGCGCGGCAATTACTCAAGTTATTGTTGTTTTTTTATGTTTATGTTTTCAATGCTTTGTGTTATTTTTCTTTGTGTGCATATTTTCTTTCTTCTCTCTAATTATGTGTGTTGCGTATGAATTGTAATATGAGTTTGTTCGTTGTGTAATTTATTACATCACCACAGACTGCTCTCAAAACGGTGAAGGAAAACATCGTGAGGAAACCGGCATGTCCTAGAACCAAAAATTCGAAGACATGTGACATCCACCAATTTGCACTGAGCCCGCGTCGTGGATTATGACCATTCCCTCTCCTAGAGAGGAGGCCTGTGTCCCAGCAGTGGGAACATTAAGGCTGATGATGATAATGCTGAACTAAACCAATATGGCGCAACCGTGAGACAATGTCTTCAAATTAACCGCGCGACAGCAGCACGGCAATTACTATTTTTTTTTTTTTTTAACTTGCAATAAACTAGTGCTTGACTGCGATCCCACCTGATGGTAAGCAGTGATGCAATCGTTGATGGTAAGGCGCACTAGTTTATTACTCAAGTTATTGTTGTATTTTTTTATGTTAAAGGTGCCAATGGTTTGTGTTATCTTTCTTTGTATGCACGTTTTCTTTCTTCTCTCTAATTATGTGTGTTGCGTATGATTTGTAATATGAGTTTGTAACGTTGTTTGTACGTTGTGTAATTGATTACATCACCACTGCTTTCAAAACGGTGAAGAAAAACATCGTGAGGAAACCGGCATGTCCTAGAACCAAAAAATCGAAGACATGTGACATCCACCAATTTGCACTGGGCCCGCGTGGTGGTTTATGGCCCATTCTAGCTCCTAGAGAGGAGGCCTATGTCCCAGCAGTGGGAACATTAAAAAGGCTGATGATGATGAAACTGAACTGAACTAATATGCCGCAGCCGTGAGACAATGTTAGGGCGCCTTCAAATTAATCGCGCGACAGCAGCGCGGCAATTACTTACGTTATTGTTGTTTTTTTTTTTAAGTTTTCAATACATTGTGTTCTTTGTGTGCATGTTTTCTTTCTTCTCTCTAATTATGTCTGTTATGTGTGTTGCGTATGAGTTGTAATATGAGTTTGTAATTCACTTGTTATCATTACAAATATTAAAGAAATTTCTCTAAACGCAAAATATTGCCAGTTTGTTTTTCTAACAACTTTTTGCTTTCACTGGGGGCTCATTCATAGTTAATATGAAACTTATAAGTAATATCGGCGATGGCTTATCCCAAGTGTACGCAAGATATTAAAACGATATATTTTTGGCAATATCCATGAGTATTGCTTGGTGATGTAAATATTTTGCTAAGGGTGTGATCACACTGCTGTCAAATCGATGCCGCCCAATTGAGATAGAAATTTTTCGTCATGGGTACAACAATAATTTAAACTCTTGCGCCCCAAGCGAATGCCGGCGTTTGCTTATCTATTGCATTTCTATTATGTTTCCAACTACGGCTTTGAAAAGGTTAGTTTAATATGAATGAAAAAGAACAATAAAATTGTGCTGAGTGTGTAGGTATCAAAATCGGTTTTGATTCTCAATCAATCTTTATTTCAATTAATTCTTTTGTTTATACTGTTCATAAGATGTTGGTTCAAGATGCCAATTAGAGTAGATATTTTCTCCAGATATTCAATTGTGTAAGTGATGAGTAGTATTGAGAAATTAACAAACTGTTCCAGACCATGCAATTGATTTATTATGAAGGCTATAGTGTTAACTCATTACGGGTCATTGCAATTTCTAAAGCAAGCATGTTGCCCGCGCGGATGCTGACAAAGAAATGGGGATCACGTCTGTATGGCAATAAAGTCTATTTTTTTATTTTATTATTCGTGGTCGTGATCAAGAGTTATTATTATTCGCTAGTAGTAAGGTATTTAAAAATACTAAAACATGTTGACGTAACGTCTACCCCCTCGAAAATCACCAGAGCCCCGCCCCCGTTTGGAAACTATGCGCTAGCGTGAACTCAACCCAGACGTTTTCAAAGTGTATACGACACAAACGCATCGTCTCGTTGTCAAACTGGCTTCCGTACTATTGATTTTATCGACAAAAGCTTCCGTACTATTGATTTTATCGACAAAAGCTTCCGTACTATTGACTTCGCCGACAAGTATATAATTTGGCGAATAACGGGCGTCATTAAAGGGTGGGTGGATTATGAATAATTAATTTCATGCCTATAATCCCCGGAACTCTTCTCTAAAGTATAAATTAAAATCTTGTAGCGTCGCAGTTATTTTGTGGAAGGCTCTATCACGTAGAAAATTTATGCAATCATGTCGAAGTGAGCTGGACTTTTTGGATAGAGTTTGGTCACACTGGCCTTTTATAGAATTTTACCTTCATCCACAAAGCGTCTCTCGATGGGCCCTGGTCCCGAACTGATACCAGGGCCCAACGCGAGAGACTCCTAATAGCCGTGCGTAAATGAAGTTGAGAATCTACACTAATATAATAAAGAGGTAAAGTTTGTTTTTTTGTTTGTAGGGGGTAATCTCTGAAACTAATGGTTCGATTGTAAAAATTGAAGCTATAATAGAAAGCTGCTTTACTCCTGAGTGACATAGGCTATAAATTATTTATATAACATGGATATTAACCGAGCTATCACAACTTTTGTCTCACAAAATTAGAAGCTAGTTCTATATAAAGCCAGTAGGGCTTAGTAGCCTGGCCTAGTGGACAGGTCGAGGAACAGAGCAAGGAAGAAAGTGCAGGCGGTCATCTCCTTTTGCAAAGCAGTGGTGCTAGCGATGGAGGGAGCCGTACGTGTGAGGGAACGGTCTTCCCCTCGTTCATTTAGATTCCGTTGAGAGTGTCGAAATATACATTTTTTCTTCTCGTTTGTTTTTTTACAGCTACAAGGAATCACTAATTAATTAATTTTATTTTAATTTAGATTCGATACCTTCATACGTTCCTGAGAGAAAGGATCTTGACAAACAGACAGACGATTAAGACGGAAAAATTATCCTATAAGTATTTGTTTTTTTTTTTGATGATATTTCAAAACCTGGAACCCTAAAAACGGCTATTCTAAGAATAGCCTACTAATCGTTACTCTCTGTTCCAACATGCTTCGATACACTCGATTATGCCGATCACCATTAATGGACTGAGAGCGAATTTACGGAAATACGCATGTTGCTGTTTCGGTGTGCTCACATGTGGCTTGCCACGTATGAAACCTATATTTTATTTGTACTATACAAGGAGACGATTGACCAATATATTGTTAATCGTCTTCCGTTTTCAATTAATAGATTCATAACAAAGCTTTGATTAGGTGTTATTTCCTGAAGTACACCAGTAGTATCAACCCGTGTAGTATTACAACGTAGTAGTATTACAATCGCGTGCATAAATATTACGATAATTTGAACTAGAAAACTGAAATTTGATTTCAGCTTTCTAGTGTTAACGGTCACTGAGATTATCTGCGGACAGACAGACAGATTTGTCGAAACTATTGTTTTTAGGGTTCCTTGTTGATTACGGAACCCTTAAAACTGTAATTATATAACAAAATAATATTACATTATTTAATAATTTTACAATTTTTTTTTGTCGAACCAGTTCCATCCACTGTAGATTTTTTTGAGGTGTAAAATAATTTCTCACGCTCTACACACACGCTCACTCCACAGAGTGAGAGAGTATATCAGACTTAAAAACGCAATGAGGAACTGAAACGTGGGTTTTAGTTAGTAAAATTCTTACACTTATTTTTTTTATTAGATAATTGATAGGCTCACACTGAGTAAGCGTAGTCGTTTACGGACCATACCCTCTTCTAAATAGGAAGCTTGAGTAGCAGCGTGGAAACAAAATGGCTGGTGATGATGATGATAGGCTCACAATTAAACACTTTTTCACTTATGATCCACTAAAGAGCACACTAGCCTAGAAGAAAGTATATTCACTCTAGACTTAAAGACCTCCAGGTTGTAGCCGCTAGAAAACCAACTTCGTCACGGTATTTCACTCCATAGATGTACTCATAAGATGTGTTATAAACACGTTTTGATAAAATATTGAAAATAAAAAAGAAACACAAATAAAAACACACACGCCCAATCAAAAAACACACATTCATACAAAAACACACTGATATTATAAAGACGAAAACTCGTTAATGATGCTGAAATCAACCGAACACTATTAAATCATTTCAATCCGTCTCACCACAATAAAAATATATCATTCAGCGTTAATTCATTTTCATTTATACAGGCACACATTCATTAAAAATAAATGGTCGTCATAATATATTAACTCCATAATCGACTGGATAAAGAGGCACTGAAATGAGAAAATCTATAAAATATTTGTACATTAATCAGCGTTCGTCACATTAAATGTTATTTAGGCGAAAGGTTTTTATATATGTGTGTGTGTATGTGTGTATGTTTACTAGAGTTGGGTACTCCGCTCAAAGTAAAGTAAAAATTCTTTTATTTTTCACAGTAATGTACAATTAAGTTTAGTTAAATAAATGGACTGGACCCTAAACTAGGGGCAGCCCTGTATTTCAGGATTCCAGGTCCTCCTCCCGCGGCGAGTGAATTCGTCACAAATACATTCGTGGAAGTATATAACCAACATATGTATCTATATTGTGTGTTAGTGCGTGTGGGTGAAAGGTATGAAAGGCCTTTTTTTGTTGCTATAAACTAGTGCTTGATTGCGATCCCACTTGATGGTAAGCAATGATGCAATCGTTGATAGTGAGGGTTAGTTAGTAGTAGTTTAGTTTAGTCGGGAATACGGGTAGACCACATCCTAGTATAGCCCATAGGAAAACTGACCTCTTTTTTGACCTTTCGAATACCTTAATTAGAGACATAATAGAAAGACAATAGGTGCGCGAACTTCAACTTTAAATGAAAATTTCTAGTATCATTCGAAGCTGCTTCTAAAAGCTGATAACGCTAATATTATAAAAGTGAATGTTTGTGTATTGTTTACTCCTTCTGGCTAAAAAGGCTGAGTCAAACTAACGATTCGGAGAATCTTGGTCCAGGAATAACACCTACAATACTTTTTATCCCGGAAGTATGTTCCCTTGGGACTTTCTACTTTCCCGTGGGCGAAACGAAAACTGATAATAAATAGATGTGAGATATTTGCGTTGTTGACTGTATATTAGAGTGTCAATAAGATTTTCGCGTAGGCGGATGGATTAGTGGAAATACCGCCCATTGTTTCCTTTCCCCAAAATTGGTACAGTGAGTTGTTAGTTATGTTAGTTGTTAGCTATGTTAGTTGTTAGCTAGCTCGCCCACGATGCAGCCTGCACGATATTGATTAATACTATATTGGGATTCGTGGAAGAAAGGCCGGATGCTCTGTCAGTATGCTAACACAAATATTATCTAGCAAATATTAGTGCGTTACGTGATTGACTTGTGCCTTTTAGGCCTAATTAATTTCTGCCATCAGCTTTGTTTGCGTGGACGTCGATTTCTCTATACAAACTCCCAACCTACCGTTCTAGCCCGTAAAATCAGATCTCAGCGGATATTTTAACTCTATAACGAACCTACCTGCCAAATTGTAAGTTTCTAAAGTTTCGAGATTGATCAGTACCTACGTGGTATTTCGCTGTTATATCATAAATATAGATTGGTGTCAGCATAATATAAGGAGTCAAAAAACAGTAGGGGAAAATTGGCTAAACATTAAACATAGCTTTTCATGTAACGGTTGTTTTTCGGCAGAAATTATGATGATAGTGATGAAATCACTATGTTGCCTTTAATGTTACTCTGTTTAGGGCAGGAAGTTGTATGCGATGGCAGTGCCTAAAGACAACGCCAAAACAACACTGCCCCCTGACATCGCAACCTCATCGGGAGGACTAGCATGCGCCTGACAGCGTTCACCGTCCGAAAGGTCCGGCACCACCCGTGCTAGGCGTGTGACGAGGCGGTCTGCAAAAACTCTTCAAAGAGTTTGCACACTCATCAGTCAACCATCACAATGAGCCGGTACGGGGACGGTGAGTTTACATGACACGCTGGCTTTGTGATGAGGACCAATTTCTCCGTCTTCAACATCTTCTGTATAAAGTGGAAGACATTTATCTCCAAGTCTTAAGCACTGTTCTAATCGAACGTGAAGAACTTTCCTCATTCACACATAAACCCTTATGTACGAGTATTTACATAGATCTGAAAGCATATTCAACATCGTTATGCTTAATAGCGCTTCTATGCGAGCAAAGTTCCCTTACTATAGAAATGTTCACGCAATTGCTTTTAATTAGGTCTTATAATACCCTCTTCAGTTCTCATTACTACGTCTAGTGCATATTGAAGCCTCATCTATCTATTGAGGCTGGCTTAGAATTCTATTTTCCCTTTGTAGGAACATCCCCAGTCAAGTACTTATATCTGAAAATTAGCTTATACTACATTTCTTTTAGGATGAGCTGGTATCGAAACTGGTAATCAAGAGTTCAAACCCAGTTAGGCACATTACTTCGTGTAATTTATTTCATCACCACTGCTCTCAAAACGGTGAAGGAAAAAACATCGTGAGGAAACCGGCATGTCCTAGAACCAACAATTCGAAGACATGTGACATCCACCAATCTGCACTGGTCCTGCGTGGTGGATTATGGACCATTACCTCTCCTAGAGAGGAGGTCTGTGTCCCAGCAATGGGAACATTAAAAAAGCTGATGATAAATGTTGAAGCTGGTATCTTATCATGGTCTGCTATAATAGCTATGCTGGTTCAGTTTTGATGCCTTTTTTACAAACGGGAAATAATCCAATCCCTTCTCCAGGTCTATGGTAGACCGAAAAGGTGCGGCGACTTACTGACTAAAAGCCTCTCCTAAGATTCTTCTTGGTCTTGCTTACCAGGACCCCAGGTTTTCCTTTTAGAAACATAGCTAAGACCCCGTTAGGCTTCGGCCTTGCCTCAAAAGTTTTGCAAATATTTCCAATAGGTTTTCTTACGTATTAATTTACGAAGCATTAAAGGCTTTATCTTTAGATTGAGTAGACTTAAAAGTTCGCTTTCTGTGCTGTTCTAAAAAGACACGCACCATTACACTCATTTAAAGTGAAATTTGTTAAATTTTGCATGGTAAAACTCAAGCAAAATTTACCTCACTATATTTTATAACATTTTTATTGGGCAAAAACTATATTCTATGGAAATAAATGATTTGAATTTTCTTTTATTAGGGTAGCCTGCACACCTGAGTATATCTCCACAAAAAAATCTCGACAGACGGGCAGACGGATAACATTGTGAAGTTTCAAGGACTTTTTTTCGGTGGGTTAAAGTCATCCAATGGCAAGTCCTCTTGGGTGAATTAGGAGATAGTGTCAAACTTTTACTGATTAAAAAACCCACACAGTTTCTACGTTGCCTTTCATACCAGCCTTCATTTCTTTGCTTCTTTCTTTTCTTACGTGAACCTTTGACACCAGTAGGCTTCGACACTTTTGCAGGGTCCACCGTGGGCGAGGTCTTGCGGACGGCTAGCGATGGGTAACTGGCCCTCTTAATAATATAGTCCAGATCATGCCCTAGTCGTCGACGACGTGCGCTGTTCCCGCGCACCTCAAGGAGTTGTCAGCAAAACCGTAGGGACTCTGTAAAAGGGTTGGAGCCAACTGTGGCCCAGGGTCTGTTTCTGGAACTTAGAAGAAACGGGGTGGTGTGTTTAGTCAGTACGAGCCTGACACGGTTTTCCGCTCCACCCAAGAGCGGAAAACAAAATACTGTAAAAAAATCCTCCTTCCTCCCTACGATTTGCTGACACAGTGACAGTGACACAAACAGTGCTCTTCGTCGACGGTTATCTTTGAAGGGGTCCGTTTTTACAGGCTTTTATTACCACCATAGTGTTTCGTAAACCCTACAAAAGACAAGACAGTAACGTATGTTTAATCACACTTCCCATATTAACCAAACAAACAGCCATAGTTTACAATAACGTAACAACCAAACACAGAACCAATAAACTAACTATGTACACAGTAAGTATTATAGCCAGTAAATCTCCCATATCATTCATAAATCTCACTTAAGCGCTACCAGCCACGCCCGCTAATCTATTAAGTCTCGGAGTTTACCGCCCTTGAGACAAAACCCTTGCATATTCCTCTCACAATGGATTAACAGAAAAACGGTTAGAATCCAAACCTTTGCGGGCAAACTGTTTACCATAAAAGAATCGTTTTTAGTTCAAACTGAACGTGGACCAATTGTGGTCTAGCTTTTGACATTGAGAACCGAATTTGAATTTGGAATTGGGTCTAAATTATTAATTGGGAGATCTGTAGGGTTGTGGGATTGTTCGAAAGAGTTATCAAAGCCTTGATGGCAACTAAAACATTTTTTTTAACGAGTTTGGAAAATATTTATTGATTTCTCCGGACGGAGCTGAAGGGCGGGTTTTTTTTTTTATGGTAGGTAAAAATCATCCAATGACGAGTTCCGCTCTAGCTGAAGGGCGGGTCACACTTTTATTTATACGATTTTTATAGTACAAGTGAAAAAAAAATCATGAAAATCTAAGACAAAATATTTTATTTCACATAGGACTACATGGGCACTTGTAAGACGTCCGAAGCAAGGATACGGTTGCAAATTTGTTGTTTCCTATAGAGAAGAATCGGCAGGAAACTCCATGAAGATACGTTTCAAAATTATTTTTATAGATTTAAAATTAGACCGAATCAGATTATTCTACATGCAACGTTTTATCAATAAATGATTTTATTTATATAATCAAATCTGTACATTTTTATTACATCACTAAAATGCTTCCATTTTGTTAACATTGTGAATCTGTTTCTTTTATACGTCTTCCGAAAGTGACCACGCTTCAGAAATCATTTATTTCCATAGAATATAGTTTTTGCACAATAAAGATGATATAAAAAATATAGTGAGGTAAATTTTGCTAAAGAAATCAAACTTTAGGCAGGCTTGCTGACTGACCTTCTGCTAACTGGCCGGACCGAGCCCAAGTCGTTGACGGCGCGTACTGTTCCCGCTTACTTCAAGGAGTTGTTAGCAAACTGTAGAGGCCCAGTAGGGTCAAAGCCTTCTGGGGCTATGGGTAAACGGTGAAAGTGTAACACCAGGGCCCTGGAACTAAGGTAACGAAGGAATAGGGTGGGTGTTTAGTAAGTTTTAAAAGTCTGACAATATTTTCCGTCCAAGCTCGGGAGATTTTATTGGATGATTTTTGCCCTCTGAAAAAAAAGGTCATGCCTATAATAGAGTAGAAGAAAACAATTTTTTTTTAAGATTTATAATAGGTACTAATGCGACGTTGGGGTGAATGACTAGACCATAAAATTATGACCGAGTACAATGTTCAAATTATGAAACTTTAGCAAAACCACTTTTGTTTCGTCCATCTGTCGTTGGTAAAGTCTCGACTTTATGAACTTAAAGGTTTAATTCTAGATGATAAATAATTCTAGTTTTAGTAGTACAATTGTTTCTAACGACCTGCAAGCCACAATGAGCCTTTCAAACAAGTATAATATAGAATTTTTAAAAGGCCTATTACTAAAATGTACTGCAATATGAAAGAGACTGATTGTTTTTATTACCTTCAGGATTGGATTTTTATTAAAAAAAGGAATAATGGCGAATAGAAAAAAATAATGTTTACATAAGTTCTAAGATCTAAGTGAATTAAATTGACTAGGTTCTAGATACTTTTATTAAATTGAGTTTTATCTTCGTAATAAAGTAAAAAAAAAATGGCTTACATCGAAAATCGAGATAAGTTCAGCTTATGAAAGATTGTAGGAGATCTGATAAAATGATTGCCATTATCCAATTAGTTTATAAAATAAATGGAGGCTTTTTTTATTTTTTTATGGTAGATAATAATCATCCAGTGACGAATCCCACCCTTGTGCGGAGCGGGAAACAGTGTCAGACCCTTTCAGACGCGAACCCTTGGCCCCAGTTGGCTTCGACCCGTCTGCAGGGTCCCTACGGTTTGCTGAGGCGTGCAGGAACAGTGGAGTTCTAGAAAGCTATAGCTATACAATATGTGTATAGAAGCATTAAATCCTCCAATTTCAGGAACTGTAATTGTGAAATTGTTGTATTGAATATCCCATTTATCGACAAAATCACGCTGCAATCCACGGAAGCAGAGCAGTCACCAAAGACGTAGGTAAAACTGCAGGAAACACCCAGTCAAAGATACGACACGAGTCGTTCCACGCGCACCTCAACGACTTGTCAACAAACCGTCGGGGTCCAGCTGGTTCATCCAGCCTGTTGGGGTCATAGGGCAATATGAAAACTCTATGGCCTCAATTGAGACCACCGGGGCCCTGAAACGTAAGCAAAGAAGAAATAGGAGTGGGTTTTTAGTCAGTAAAAGTCTAAAACTATCTCCCATCCCACCCAAGGGCGTGGAGATGTCATTAAATGACTTTCACCCACCTAAAAAAAGCTAGTAAAAGATAAAGTCTAACCTAAAAGTTAGTTAACATTTCATTCTCAACTTTAGCTCAGAGGCAACTACTGTATGATATATTAACTCGACTGGGATGTGTAATTAACTCATCGCAAATGATTGATGGTGACAAATTACAATTTTGATTAGCGAAATACAAATGTACGTGTAAATTGATTTAGCCGAAGGATTTAGGTACGAATCTAAATGTTACTATGATGTGGTTACTGTTTTTTGTGACTGCTATAGAACCTCGTTAAAGAGATAAGCCATATCAGCCTTATCACATACCTGCATACATGCCTTATACTTAAAATAACTGAAAGCACAGAAAATTAACAGTAAATGTCATAATGGCGCAAATTTTGGCAATGTATAAATAGCATTTATTGGTTTGTATAATGAATCTTACTAATATTATAAATGCGAAAGTTACGATGTTTGTTACTCAATCACGCCAAAACAGCTGGACGGATCTGGATGAAATTGGGCACAGGCATAGGATACACTCCGGAATAGGACATAGGCTACTTTTTATCCTGGAAACCCCAACCCCAACCCCAATACCACGCGGGCAAAGCCGCGGGCAAAAGCTAGTTAGTATATAAGTATCTAAGTTGTACTCACTGTCTTCCTAACAATTTTGTAACACGTGGTTGACGTAGTTGGTTGCACACTTATTTACCTAGATTGTAAGTTTTGTTAATCTTACATACCTAGTGTGTAATTATTAGTTTTCTCTAATAAATAAAACAAAATAAAATAAACATTCCCACAACTGGGAAATGGCCTTCGAACTTTTGGCTCTAATTCTCTTTAGGGTCATCTTAAAAACTGTATAAATATAGCCCACCTTTGGATTGATGGGTTTTCGCGACAGTCGTGCAGAGGATCGAGCAGGTAGGTCTCGAAGTAGTGCTGCACAAATCTGAGGTTATGAGCTTTCACAGTTCTCGGAGTAAGCCACCACCGGGTTCCCAACTAACTGTAGGAAGAATTCATATAGGCGTCGGGTTGATACAGAAGTACCTGCCTCCGTCTCCTTTTGCGAAGCAGTAATGCTAGCAAAGGAGGAGGCTGACCGCATAAGGCAACGGCACTCACGTCCCAGACGCCGCCGGGATTCCGATACCGAGTTCCGGCTAACGTCGGCGCGGGCTTGTGGATGGCGAGCAATGGATAGCTCACCTTCCAATTGTCTGGTAACCGTCCATACCAAGTCCGCACTGTCCCCGCGCGTCTCAAGGAGTTGTCAGCAAACCGTAAGGACCCTGTGGAAGGGTCGAAGCCGATTGGGGTCAAGGGTTCGCGTCTGAAAGGAAGGCTCTGGCCCTGGTATATATGGCAACGTAGGAATGGGGTACGTTGTTTAGTCAGTAAGAGCCTGACACTGTTTCCCGCTCCGCCTAAGAGCGGGATTCGTCATTGGACGATTTTTGCCAACCATAAATAAAAAAACACATCCGTTAATACAAAATTTTACCTTTTTAAAACCAGTGTGAAGACCGACCGTCCTTAAGCAAGCTCTATTTCTCACAAACACTAACACACCCAAATTGGATGAATAAAAAATCTGAACGTAGAAAATGGACGTGAATTGACCAGAGCAACTAACGAGGCACTTACAAAGATTTATAGAGATAGGCAGGCGCGGGCAAAAAACGCGCGGCCCCGTCTGGTGCGCGAACAAACGTAATGGAGGGTTCCCTAATACAGAGCTGAAAAACATGAGTGTTTATATCACATGCACTTTATTGTACAGGAGGGGCGGAGACGCTGTGAAAGGCTTCTCTATTCTTCAATTTACTAGGATTTATTGTTAAGCTCTATTTATATATAAAAAAAAACTTACAGACAGACAGGCCTATTGGTCTAGTGGTTAGTAGCTCAGGCTGCCTGTGTGTGTGTGTAAGTAATTTTAATCATAAGTTTAATTATAAGTTAACATTTTTAACTAATGTTGGTAAATAACATTTAACATATAAGCGCACTTCCTACTTTTAAAAAGTTCGTATGTCTAGAATCGGTTTCAGAATCGACTTTTTTTTCGAATTTTTGTTGATTTAAATTAACGAAACTGTATTTTGGTTTAAGAAGAGATGGATGGATTGTGTGAGGAGTGATATGAAAGAAAAGGGAGTTACTGATAGTGTGACGGGTGACAGGACAGAGTGGAAGAAAAAAACATGTTGCACCGACCCCAAATAAAATGGGATAAGGGTAGGATGATGATGATGTATTTTGGTCTATGCTAAAAAAAAGTACTTAAATAAATAATTGGTAGATAATGTCAAAAAATATTAAAAAGTATTATCATATATATTATCTTTTCCAATCAAATTCAAATTCCATTGTTTTGTACAAATCTCTAAATGTTCGAATGAATAAATTTTAGGTATATTTATTTACTTTAATTATACATATATTTTATAAGCTTTATTAATTAGGATGTCACTATAACATGACATTTTCACATCAACACAAACGCAATACTTAAAAAAAAAAAACAGATCGGGCTCAAAAATATTTGCAATCCTGTGCCAAAAATATGGATACAAAACACAGTCCAATATTAGCTCCACATTTTTGTTCATTCACAGAATTTCTGCATCTAAACCACTCGACTACTAACTGCAGGCATGCATGCCAAATACTAAAATTTCTCCGCCAACAATTTCGTTTGTGCGGTCAACATCAAATGATGCGCCCATATTGAATATCGATGGCCAGACGGGAATCCATTGCACATTTTGATAGGAGTGATGTACGCATTGTATATCCAACAATGGGGCATTATCTGTGAGAGAATATATCTTGAATCTGAGGGTTATTGAATAGTGACCGGGGCCATATAGTGATGCGTTGGTACTGGGATTGGTACCGAAGGTTTAGTTTGCTTAGAACGTCGAGCTGATGCAGGAGGCTTGCGGACGACGAGAAATGGGTAGTTTACCGTGTAATGAAGACCATGGCCATGACCATGACGGCGTGTTGTATTCAATCTGCTTCAGAGATATGAAAACATAATGAATAGACACTGCATCGCTGCTTGCAGTCAAGGAATCTACACTTCTACACTATAATAATATAATAAAGAGGTAAAGTTTGTTTTTTTGTTTCTTTGTTTTTTTGTTTGTAGGAGGTAATCTCTGGAACTACTGGTCCGATTTGAAAAATTTTAGCAACAATAGAAAGCTGCTTTACTCCTGAGTGACATAGGCTATATTTTATGTACGCGGGCGAAGCCGCTGACAAAAGCTAGTTATTTATATTCTTAAAAAAATCGAGACCCGCTAGGGCCGACGATTACCAGGTTTACGTGATCGTTTAAAAACGATCGTCCTGGAAGATGAATGCAAAAGACAACAGAAGGATCATAGATGTGTGTTAGTCAGTTATAGCCTGACAATCCCTCTCATACCACGCAGAGCAGGCGGACATATTCAAATAAGTCCTCTGTCATCAAAAATATCCTACCGAAAAAAAAAGTTTAGTTTACAAGACACGTCGTCATAACAGTTACACCAGCCGAGATACTCCGATTGAAGTGAAATGAATGAACGAACAAAAGAAAAGGAATGAATGAATGGTATGGATCGTAGAAAGAAATAAATAAAGTAGCAGGTGGCGTTCTGTTGTTTATACCATAGGAAAAAGACGTGACTTTATGTACACATGTGTATGAGATGACTTATGGATAAGATTACCTACATACGATGTAATAGCAAGTAGAATAGAAATGTAGAAGAGTGATAGAGCAGTGGTGGACGAGTGGTAAAGGCCCCGATTTACGAGTTGTAGGTCGCGGGCTCAAATTCAGTCTGGCGCATTACTGTAGAGAATGCCTTGTAGCATTAAGTTTGCTTATGTACCACTACAGTACATGAAGTTTAAATAAATAAATTACTTTATGTAATTTATTTCATCACCACTGCTCTCAAAACGGTGAAAGACAACATTATGAGGAAACCGTGATGTCCTAGAACCAAAAATTCGAAGACACACGTGACATTTTCATGACTGGCCTGCTGGTCTAGTGGTTAGTGGTCCTGACTGCTATGCCGGAGGTCGTGGGTTCGATTCCCACCCAGGACCAATGTTTGTGTGATGAGCTCAATCATTTGTTCTGTGTCTGGGTGTAATTTATCTATAATATGTATGTATTTAGAAATGTGTAAGTATATTTATCAGTTATCTAGTACCCATAACACAAGCTCTGCTTAGCTTGGGACTAGATGGCGTTGTGTGACAGTTGCGGAATATATATATACACTTCTCATCAAAAAAATCGAAACACCTTGCAAGTTTACGTTTTGTCAGGATTATCAGAAAAATGTGTACATTTAGGAATAAATGTTAAATGTCGTTTAATAGTGAGTAATATGAGCTTATCAAATCTTAATGTTAATGTTCTAAATTTAAATGAATTTTTCATAGGTTTCGTATTTTGTTAAATGAGTCATTTTTATTCCGTATGGAGTATAAAGGAAATGGATAAAACAACACACGTAAATGAAAAAAAAAGCTAAAAAACGTTTATTTAATAACTTGTATTCCCTCCCCGAGCTCTAATTACTGCTTCCATACGGTTCTTCATCGATCGGATGAGAGTCACGATCACATGCTGTGGTATATTGTCCCATTCCTCTTGGATTGCATCTTGCAGCTGGCTAAGTGTTTCTGGGGCAGCATCTCTTGCTCGAATTCGTCTCTTTAATTCATCCCATAGATGTTCAATGGGATTCATGTCCGGGCTTCTTGCTGGCCATTCCATAATAGAGATATCGACTTCGTTAAGATAATCTCGTACGACGCCCGCGGTGTGAGCCCTAGCATTGTCGTGCATGAATATGAAGCCGTTGCCAATAAAATGTGCATAGGGCATCACATGAGGCTCGAGACACTCTTCGACGTACCGATGACAGTTTAGTGCAGGCAGACGTGGCCCAGACACGAAAGCAAGCTCTGTCTTACCGTCGGCGCTGATTCCTCCCCAAACCGTCCACGAACCGCCACCATAGCTGACCTTTTCTTCAATGCAGCATTGTGCATAGCGTTCTCCGTCTCTTCTGTAGACCTTGTTCCTTCCGTCGTTACCATACAGCATAATTTTACACTCATCAGAAAAGAGAACTTTGCTCCACTGTAGGTATGACCAATTTAGGTGCTCACGTGCAAAGTTAAGGCGCGCTCTTCGATGGTCTGCAGTTAATTTCGGCCCATTTGCTGGCTTATGCGGTACCAGTCCACGATCCTTCAACCTTCTTCTAATTGTAGAGTCACTTACAGCCACCCTTCGTACAACACGAAGCCGCTGCTGCAGTTGAAAAGCGTTAAGGCGTCGATTTCTTAAAGAAGTTGTTACAATAAATCGATCATCTCGCTCAGAAGTGACCCGATTCCTGCCAGATCCTGAACGGCGCGTGAACAAACCAGTCTCCCGATAACGTTTATAGACTCTATGAACAGATGACAGGCTTAGATGCAGTCTTGCAGCCACAACACGCTGACTAAGGCCAGAATCCAGCAATGCCACAACTTGGGCGGCTTCTGTGGGCGAAGTATCCATACGTTTTAGAAAAAAAACCTTTTTTCAGACGTCCCAAAGTCACAGTATTGAAATAAAAAACAAAAAGTTTAAGGATAGGCGCCAATTTTTAGTTTTTAAACGCTAAATGTACTCCAACCCTAAACACACATTTGTCTCAAAACAGTGATTCATTTCGTTTATAAGATAAACAAATGAAATTCTAATTTTGAATTTAGAATTTTCGCTTATTACTGTAATGGCCAAACTGCCAGCTATAATATATGTATTTTTTTTCATCGTATGAATTCTTTTTTGTGTTAAATTCGGACAGAAACAATGAAAACGGAAGTGTTTCGATTTTTTTGATGAGAAGTGTATAATACCTCGTCATTATAATATAATATACTAGCTTCTGCCCGCGACTTCGTCCGCGGAAAATTTGTGAGACAAAAGTTGTGATAGCTCGGTTAATATCCATGTTATATAAATAATTTATAGCCTATGTCACTCAGGAGCAAAGCAGCTTTCTATTATAGCTTCAATTTTTCCAATCGAACCATTAGTTCCAGAAATTACCTCCTACAAACAAAAAAATAAAAAAAAAACAAAAAAACAAACGTTACCTCTTTATTATATTAGTGTAGATTTACCAATTCGCACTGGCACCGTGTGGTGGATTTCGGCCCATTCTCTCTCTTAGAGAGGAGGCCTGAATCCCAGCAGTGGGAACAATAATAAGGCTGATTATGAACAGCAAGCATATTCAAACCACATTTAGTGCCGACAAAATAAGTATAGTACGAGTTTGCAGTGAATGAGTTTAACCCGACACATGGCAAAACAGCCACTTCGATTGAGACCTAAAATTGGGTACTGAGCATTCAAGATCGACCGCCATGATGGTTCAACTTGACATATGCAAGGAAAACGATTTTGATCCATTTAGTATGAACTCAGCCAGAAAGTGCTTAAGCCTTAAATTTTTCAAGTCGAATTAGGTTTTTTTTTTAATTTACTGATTATGTGCAAACTTGGGATTTTTGCTGTATCTTAACAAAAAAACCAAGCTTTTTTTTTGTTTTTGTGCTCATACCATTTTTTTTTATGTACTACACAACTTCTATGCGTGAGAACTTGTAATGATTACTTAGTAATTTCCTATTTTAGTCGGTTTTTATTAGCTGTAAGTTCTCCATGTACTAAACAAATAAACTTGTATGATGAGAATTATAATCGATTTCTGAGTTTCAATCGAAGTGGGGCGTAACCAAAGCAAATGGTTCAACTTATTTGCCACGTATTATATTACTTTCGGGTCTTCTGTAGTCTCTGCTCTGTGACATAATTGTTTGGAAGTCAGTGTGATGTGACTGTAGTGAGTTGACTTATGTTTGTGTGTGTGTGTGTGTGCAGATTGTTTGTTATTTCCATATTGATGTGTTTGTCTGTACAGTATTTATCGTTGTGCTGCGTTTCGATCGGGATTACAATTAGGTAGGATTTGTACAACCGGCCTACAGAATGTGGTAAATCCGCTGAACAGAAAATTTTGTATACAATTCTGCTTGTTCTGAAGCTACATATTAGCCTTTTGACTAATTTTCCTTCTCTTCCTGCTCCTCCTTAGTCGTTCACTCTTGACAGAGTAGTCTGGTAGAAAATGCCTTAGACATTAAGTCCGCCTTTGTACTGTTATGTGCATGAAGTGTTAAATAAATAAATAAATAGTGGTCGTGGTTGATCATGTTGCATTTTTGTTGGCTAGTGATGCTCCCGCGATGCGTCTCCACTTGACACGGTTTTACGGAACTTTGGACAAATGGAGGTTTGTGTTGCAGCTCTAACGAGCTCCCGTAATTATAGACAACTAGCTTTTGCCCGCGGTTTCGACCGCGTGGCATTGGGGTTGGTGTTTTCGGGATAAAAAGTAGGATTCCGGAGTGTTTCCTCTGCCTGTGCCAAATTTCATCCAGATCCGACCAGCCGTTTTGGCGTGATTGAGTAACAAACATCTAAATATCCAAACATCGTAACTTTCACATATTAGTAAGAAGTAAGATAGATGTGTGGACACCGGTGTCCTCTTGGGCTTAATGAATTAAGGGATGAAACGCTTCTTACTAATAGAGTTATGACAATACAATGTGGATGGATGGAAAGGTTCTATACCTATGTTCTATACTGTGCAATGAACCCACTACTGTTTATGTCATCATACTATTTACTACCTTTAGTTCTTTTTAAGTCGACAAATAGTTCTGATTTGTAAATTCAATACTAATATTATAAAAACGAAGAGTTTTTTGGACGCGGTAATTTCAGGAACTGATATTTTTTTTTTAATGTTAAGTAGCCCATTTATCGAGCAAGACTATTATATACTACTTGTTATATACATCACAGTTTGACACATAGTAAAATTGCGGGAAAAAATGGTTATAGATAAAGACATTGTATTCAAAACACTTTCAATAAGTTAAGACTTCCCTTTAAACGATTTCTCTTTAACAAGGCAATATTTTCGTATAAATAGTTCCCAAAGTACGGCGATTCTAAGTAACGTATTCAGATTGTTGTTTGTGCAAACTTTTATTGGAAAATGAGCTTTATGTCGAACCCACGTAGATTTAAATAAACAGACATTAATATAAAATCGATGTATTTGTTCAATGTTCTCGGAATCACGATTTGTACTGTTGCTACGGCGTAGGCGGCTACGACATAAATTACTACGTAGGTGCTACGCCGTAGCAATGGTGTAATGTATCACAGCTTGCATGGCTTGGGTACTGACAGCGTGGTTTCAGCTAGTGTCTTATGGTTGAAGGGTTTCTGGGACAACCTAAACTACATAAATATTGAATTTGTTGACGACTTGAGCTCGACTGGTGAGCTACCCATTGCTCGTCGTCCGCAAACCCACGCCTGCTGCCTGGTGGCCGGAGTGATCAGATTTTCGCAATCGGTTAGAATAGAATAGAATAGCATTTATTTGCAAATATGGATATACATAAGTAGGTTGTAGTAGGTTTTCATCAGAGTTCATAAAAGCTACACGATACCCTATGGTAAGACTAGGGTCAGATATCATTAGAGTATGATATTATAACCGAAACGACTTCCATTACGACCGCCTATCATTTTATAGACTTTCTTTTGTAGTTCTGTGAGTAACAACTGGACCTAATGTCTTAGTGTTGTCACAAAAAGTTCTTAATACATACTAAAAAAGTTACTACGGTGACCGTACATGTAGTTTAGTTTACATGGACGGTCAGCGTTATAACTACAAAGTTGACAAAAGTACATCTGTTGTATCATCATGTAGGGTAAAGCCGAGATAGATGCCCCAGCGGGATAGGTGCCCCGATATCGATTACTCTAGTTTTGCGAATTAATCGTATACTATTTTAATTATTAATCAAAAGACTTTCCAGTTACTTCTATGTTGACCGTGTCTTACGTCTCTATGTGATTGTATGAGAAGACAAAATGCGATCAAAGTTTTTAGGGTATAGTTGCCCGTTTTGTGGGGAGGGCATCAATCCTGTAAGGCATTTATATGGATGGGATATGTTATAAGGGATAGATGTCACAAAATATAGAGGTCCGCTAAAATCGCGAATACTCGAAAACTATAAAAGAAAATGTTTTTAAATTATTATAGATATGTCAATGAAAAACAAAGTACCTGCTAGTCTTACAAATAACGCATTTCACTTTTTTTACTCTGAGATATGGAGTGATTTCAAAAAGTGGGGCAACTATCCCGGTTTTACCCTACGCAAATACGTTAGTAGTACTTTGGCACGGAACTTTACGAGTAGTAAACTCTTGAGTCCCCAGCGAACGCCGGAGTTCGCACACTTATTGTCTCTCTATTATGTCTCATTACTCTTTAGGTATTATTATCTACACTAATATAATAAATCTACACTAATATAATAAAGAGGGAAAGTTTGTTTTTTTGTTTGTAGAAGGTAATCTCTGGAACTACTGGTCCGATTGAAAAAATTTTAGCAACAATAGAAAGCTGCTTTACTCCTGAGTGATATAGGCTATATTTTATGTACGCGGGCGAAGCCGCGGGCAAAAGCTAGTACTATATAGTAATCGGTATTATAAGCTTCGACTATTTAGGTTCTATCAGAATTCAATTCTTCCCACCACTTTTACCCTCTTCTTTCTTCCTTTTTATTGTGTAACACATACTTATATTAATACAAGATGTCATTGACATGTTAACGCAAACGAATACCATGGATCCAGTACATGATTCTGGACCCCCCAGTGGTGGAATTTTTCGTCGTTTTTTTTTCAAATTTTTGAAAAAAAGTTTTTATTTTTTACCTCTATAAAATCGTTATTCTAACCAATCCCAATGATATTTTAAGAAAAAAAAAGAAAAAAAATTTTTTTTCCGAAAAAAAATTTTATAAAAAAATCATCGAGGCAAATAAAGTCGTTATTGTAATCAAACCCGATGACATTTTTAATTTGGAATGTAATGCACTAATTTTTTCCGCAAAAAATGTTAAATTGACGTTTTTATACAGTTTAATTAAAAAAACGTTAAAAATTCATTAAAAAAAAAATAAGAAAAAGCCGACAAAAAATTCCACCACTGGGGGGTCTAGAATTATGTACTGGATCTATGGTATTCGTTTGCGTTAACATGTCAATGACACCCTGTATATATATGTATTTATTATGTTTCTTTAAGCTTATGTATTATGTCTTGTATATCTTTTTTTATCTATGTAATGTGTTTATTTTATTATTGTTTATTTTTTTTAATGTTGTTTTGTTAAAATCAAAATCAAAATCAAAATCAAAAAGGTTTTTATTTCATATAGGCCTACAAGGGCACTTATAAAACGTCAGAAGCTAGTGCACGGTTCCAAATTGGTCGTTTCCTATGGAGAAGAACCGGCAAGAAACTCCATGGTTACTCTTTTAAAAAAATGATTTCTTACAATAATTCGTTGTTACAGTACTTATATCATTATGTAAGAACAGTGTAGACCAGTCAATATTGTATTAAAAGCACAATAAAAATAATCATAATAATAAAAAATAAAAGGTGAATTGTAATAGGATTTACTAAGTCTACAGTGCTCTTACTTTACAACGTGAATTGTAAAAAAATATTGTATATAAAAAAAAAAAAAAAAAGTATGAGAAAAAAAAAATACATCAATCACTACAACAGTTACACTGCGGGGTGCTAACAAAATTAATTATAATTGAATTAAATATAAATATTGCAGAAGCAATGTGTCAAGAAAAAAAAAATGTGTATATGGAAACAAAGATGGAGCAGTTAATAGACACAATTACACAACATGAATAAGTTACCAGGGAGCCACATGTGCAGGAGCAGTCATTGCCAAACAAGCTTGTCTTCTACATAATCCTTAACCTTATAATATGCTTTTTTGGTTAGGACCCGCTTAATGTGATTTTTGAACTTTCCCTCACTAAGTTCGGTTACCGCTTCTGGCAGCTTGTTATAAAAACGTATGCTGTTTACTAAAAATGACTTGCTGGTCTTGGCTAACCTCCATTTGGGTAAAACAATTTCGTGTTTACTGCGCGTATTCTTGTTGTGAATATCGCTTCTAATTTTAAAAAGTCCTAAATTTTTACGAACATACAGGATACTTTCTAAGATATAAAGAGAAGGCAGAGTCAGTATATCGATTTCTTTAAATTTATCTCTAAGGGACTCGCGAGGACCCATTTTATAAATAGCCCGGCATTTTATAAATAGCTGTTAAAGCAGTACACCAAGTACAAGCAGTCTTTTTAGTTCAAGCTCTTATACTCCACCCTAAGGTTGTCTGGTACATATCGCTGTCAGCGATAAGACGGCCTTTGTACCCATTCATATAAGTTTCTGTGAAATTGTTCCTTTTTTTGGTGTACAATAAAGTATTATTCTATTCTATTCATTACAGTTCATTTCAGTTCAAAAGGTTAAAATATGACAATTATTATGATGAAGACTGAAACTACAGAACAAAGAGTACTACTGGTTCGAATAGAAAAACTATTTACTAACGTTCGAAATTGATCTATTGTCTTTTTATTATGTCTCTAATTACGGTATTCGAAATGTTAATATTTTTTAGAATAAAAGAATCGTAAATCAAAGTACCATTTATTCGGTATATAAGTTGGAAAAAAAATGGCAATCGACCCTTAATGGTCACTTTTCCAGATTTTCGGGCCTCAAACGTAGTGGTGGTGGCGCCTCGAAGGCTTTTTGGTTTAACTTATTTGCCGGATATTTACTGTAACACTAGCGCTCCGTCTCAGACTCGAACGGATTTATTTTTATACTAACGTTTTGAAGTTCTCGATTGTTTTCTTTTATAATTACATGTAGTATATACCTTCCTTAAGAAGTACTTTATCTATTGGTAAAAATGTATGGGAATTCATTCAGTACTTTTTAAGTTTATCGCTTTCATACTGACAAAGAGACGCGATTGCGGACATTGTTTTATAAGATTGATTTGAAGATTGTAAAATGAAATGTAAAACTACCCACTTTGTGAAAACATGTAAAATGTACTACAATCTGTTTTTATTATTATTTAGATGTAAGAATTTTTAAGTAACGTTAAATTAGTGGAGTGAAACAACAAACACAAACAACAACATCTTTCCATTACTTAACTTTCAACATTATATGAAAGGTTTCCCTTACACTACAAATTCTTTTTCCGCTACCACAACTAACATTGTTCTTTCTTTATAAACATATAGATAGGTCGGTATATATCTAAGAAAGTTTCAATCCGAACAAAGACGAATGACAACACATCCCAACACTCGAGATTCGCATCAAATAAAACAATGTTTCCGAAAACAGACGGGGTTCCGCTTAGTTGGGAACAGTTGGTTCAAGACGTTCTATCAACATAAATATCATATGTTTATTATTTATTTATTTTTTATATATATTTTTTAAACATTGCCCCACACTAGGAATTGCTCCTGTATCGTTCACAAACTTGTAAAGTCACGTACACAAGATACCCAGACCCGGAACACCTATCTGAAGGCCATACAAATATTTGTTCCGTGCGGGAATTGAACCCGCGACCCTCAGCGCAGCTGTCAATCGCCCAACCACTATGTCAAGTTATAACGTCCAGTTATAAAGACAATTTATAACTTTATTGCACACCTTAGCTTATAACAGGAGAAACATAAATAAAAAATAAGTGTGCAACAGGCGGTCTTATTGCATATGGCAATTTCTACAAGACAACCTTTGGATGGACTGATCGAAAGAAAAATATTTAGGGTTGTCAGTGTAAAAAATACACAAATAATGGAAAAAAATATTTATAAAAAAAAATTAAATAAAAATTATTGTTATTTAATTTAAATTAAATTAAGTTACTAACATAGGTTAAGTCTTACTAACATTTTATGGGTGATCTACCTGAAATAATTAAAAATAAATATATACAAATGTATATATAATAAATAAAGAATATACTCATACATATTATCAAATATTAAATCAATTAATATTAAAATACACAGTAAACAAAGGAGAAGAAAAACAGTGAAAGATATTGCTCCTTCACCATTTTTATAAACAAGATAAAAAGAAACATGTTTTACAAGAGAAAAAGTTGTACGAAAAAACTGCAACGACTCCCAGCCATAAAGCTTTGTATGGATTATAGGGTTTTTTATAGCTTTTTCTGCGGCTGGTGAGGCTTTCCTCAATGATACCGGTTCCACTCTGACTGTATTTTTGGAACTGGCTGCCGTACGAACGGTCTTTTCCGTTGTTAATGGTTCTGCACTGCAGGATTTTTCATTTTGTTGCATTTTCGGGTAGTTACGTTATTTGGGAAATCGTCGTGGTTGACAGTGTATTGTTCATGTTATGAAAGCTCTGTCAGCATGTAAGTTGGTCAGTGTGTCTATAATATGTATGTACTAGCGACCCGCCCCAGCTTCGCACGGGTGATTGAATAAATTATGCATGTATTATACACATAAACCTTCCTCTTGAATCACTTGTCTATTAAAAAAAACCGCATCAAAATCCGTTGCGTAGGTACTTCTAAAGATCTAAGCATACATAGGGACCTAGCAATTTTGTTTTATACTATGTAATGATTTAAAAATATATTATAAGTATGTTTATCCGTGTCGTCTAGTACCTATAACATAAGCTCTGCTTAGCTTGGGACTAGATGACGTTGTTTGATAATTGTAGAGTATATTATTAAAGGTAGGTACTTATGATTAAAAAAATACATGAACTTTAATTTGTGATTTTTTTTGTTGGTTTAACTTTGTAGAAAAAATATTACCTAAATTAATAATTATTTAACGTTAGTTAATTTTATACGTAGTTTTTTATATTGATTTTACTGCGGGATATCTCATTTATTGGAGAAGCCAATTTCAAAGGAGATTAGTCAAGACGTATACTGAAAACATTATCTTTCACAAATCTGTTCTTATTACTGTTATTGATTTTATTTTATAATTTAATTTAACTTTGACATATTAATTTGGATTCAAAAATTGGATTACTATTTTTAATATTTTTCATTATTTGATTTCATGTATTTGTTTGACATTTTTTTTTAAATTTATCTTTTAGCATTTGACACTGTAATATTGTATTCGTAATCATTTGTTTATTGTTTTATAACATTCTGTATACCTTTGACTTTTAAGAATCCCTTACCAATAAATAACTATGAATATGACTATGTTCCTTTACCCTTATAGCCCGATGGAATCGAAGAGAGATCAGGCACTGTATCATCGGCGTTATGAGCGTTCTGAGGCATGAACATGTCACACCATTGACACTTCTCACTCACTTCAAAGCTCCAAGTAGCTATCGAGAAAATTTTAACGGAAAAATCCAATAACATTTTGCTCAACCTGCGAATTGAATCTAGGACCTAACGCTCGCAGTCACGCTTGGCGACCTCCGGACCAACGAGGAAGAATCATGGGGTATAAAGTATTCAACGGTAATGTACTTAGTAAAAAACATTTCTTTAAATAAAGCATTTTCCAAGTTTTATTCACATACTTTTAATGTTAACTGGAAATTGTGAAGAAATTTTTCTCTCAAATGCGTATTGTTTTCTTTATATATTTTTTCTCACTCCTTTGTTTTATGTTAGAAAGTAACTTTACTCTAATTAGTCGTAGCGTAATTTTATATAGCTTACAGCTTTTCTCGATAAATGCTGTCATAATGTACTCGTAGATAAATAAGAAAAATTATGTAATTTTTACTCGATAACTATCACACACCACCGCCCGTCCGCCGTCCCAAGCTAAGCAGAGCTTGTGCTTATAAGACTATCAAACAACTGACAGACGTGCTTATATATTTCTTAATACATATATCTATAATATAAAAATGAATCGCAAAATGTGTTGGTAAGCGCAAAACTCGAGAATGGCTTAACCGACTTCGATAATTCTTTTTTTGTTGTGTTTGTTATTGTCAGGAGAAGGGTCTTATGAAAAAAAAATAGGGTATAGAAGGGTAGACTAGGGTTGAGCAGGGTAGACTGGAGTAAAGTAGAATAAACTGTAGCCGGGAGCGAAGCCGCGGGCAAAAGCTAGTTTATTATATATAAATAACACCCGGACACAGAACATGATAAGCACGATCATTTTCGTCACTGCTCACCTTGGTCATAAAACTTTCTTCTTGAGCCAATGACTAATGTTTAACGGGACAATATCACGCAGATTTTCAAAAAAAAGCATTTAAAGAAAACAATATGCATTTAATAGGGAAGTCTCTTCCACAATTATTAGTTAACATTAATATTACAATTTGGATAAAACACGGCACAGAAAAGTATGCATTATTTTCCTTTACTCGGCTTTATTCCGTAAGCATATTTTTTGCTTCTTTTTTTGTACATTTCGAATTTAATGTAAAAAAATAAAATAATTCTTCGAAAATCCTATCAGCTTACAGACTACGTTCACCTGAGGATAGTAACATTGTTTGTTCCGAAAATCTTATCTTCATATTATATTTGTAGTATGATGTATTAAACATGTTGCATGATGTTGTGGCATTGTTTGTGACGGAGAATCGTTGACTCCTAAGTTACAGGCCCACGCCTAGTTTAGGAGTCAGAATACCATATATTTATACCCTAAAAAAGCCTATATATATGTTCATAGTTTTATGATGCAAATGCTGTTTTTGTGTGAAATAAATTAATTCATTTTATTATTTATTTAATTTTCGTCATGATTTCCAACAACAACTTTTAATGTGGGACGAAACCTGAAATTGCTAAAAAAATCTGCAGGTCAACGAACGAACAACGAACTACTGGTCCAATTGGAAAAAAAAATCAACAATAGAAAGCTGCTTTACTCCCGAGTGACATAGGCAATATTTTATGTACGCGTGCGAAGCCGCTGACAAAAGCTAGTTAAATATATTACACAAATAAACCTACATCTTCTATCAATCTACCTATTAACAGAAGAAAACATAGACATTAGAAACTTAATAAAAAAACCTGAACGCCTGTATTCGCTCGAGGCTCAAGAGTTTAAAAAAAAACGCATCAAAATCCGTTGCGTGGTTTTATAGATCTTAGCATACATAGCGACAGACAGTGGTGGGAAGCGACTTTTAAACTATGTATGTAGTGAAGTTCATATATAATGTTTATATAAACTTTCGATAGTTTCAAGTACGGGCAAATTAAAAAAAAAAACAATACTTTTTCCACTCTATTCAAGTCACTGTTCATCGTTTCAGTGGAAGAAACCCTCAATTATTTTTATTATTTCCTTTTGTTTGTTTTGTAAACGTAATTGTGAGCCTTTAAGTTTATGCCAAATAAACGTATTTTCTTTCCTTATTTATATGTTTTGTCAATACGCTAGGAAATTGTAATTTTGTGCAATTTGAGTTATGTACCTATTGTTGAGGCGACGAATGAGTCAAGTGGAACAATTGAGAATATAGGGATAGAAAAAAAGGCATACACAGCGACAGATATTGGGAAGCTACTTTGTTTTATGTTATGCCTTGAGTATTTTGTATACATATTAGTTTGTACAGAATCAGTAAAAAATAATTTTAACATCATATAAAAAAAAATCCCAAAAATATACACCGTTAAATTTTGATCGTTTTAATCCCGTAGAGGGTCGATCCGGTACATGAAACACTATCGATTTGTGAAGATAAAATAAAAAAATAAAGTTAGTACGTTTTTTTTTGATCTCGTATATGTTAGCAGCATTTACGAAATTCAATTCTTTAAGTAAACGAGTCAGTGACTTTGTGTACTAACTACCTACGGTCATTGAACCCGTTCTGCTGATGATTACTTAAAGAAATTAATTTCATACACGCGTATATTAATTCCAGTTTTTGAAAAAAAGTACTTTATTTTTTAACTTTATCTCTACAAATCAATTGTGTTCCATTTACCCGATCGACCCTCCACGGGATTAAAACGATCAAAATGTATAGTTATGTAGAACAGATCACAAGTTAGACACCACCGAAACTAACAGCAATACAGGTTATAGCGAGAGATTGTTAGTGCACAGTAAGTGCGAGAGCAAAAACACCCGTCAGTCACCCGGATGGTCCGGTGAAGTTGTGTTTATGTGATACTAGCTTTTGTCAGCGGCTTCGCCCGCGTGTATAAAATATAGCCTATGTCACTCAGGAGTAAAGCAGCTTTCTATTGTTGCTAAATTTTTTCCAATCGGACCAGTAGTTCCAGAGATTACCTCCTACAAACAAAGATATACAAGGTGTCTATGATATCGTCGCACAACCGAATACCATTGAACAAGTACATGATTCTGGTTTTTTTTTTAAAGAAAAAACCTGGAAACGTTACCAGTCTACCACCAGTCTGGATTTTTTTTTTCTTGACACATTGCTTCTGCAATATGTATATTATAAAGACCAAAAAAAAAAATTTTAATTCAATAATAATTTATTGTGTTAGCATCCCGCAGTGTAACTGTTGTAGTGATTGATGTATTTTTTTTTCTCATACATTTTTTTTTATATATATAATATTTTTTTTTTACAATTCACGTTGTAAAGTAAGAACACTGTAGACTTAGTAAATCCTATTACGATTCACCTTTTATTTTTTATTATTATGATTATTTTTATTGTGCTTTTAAGTACAATATTGACTGGTCTACACTGTTCTTACATAATGATATAAGTACTGTAACAACGAAATACTGTAAGAAATCATTTTTTTTTAAAGAGTAACCATGGAGTTTCTTGCCGGTTCTTCTCCATAGGAAACGACCAATTTGGAACCGTATACTAGCTTCTGACGTTTTATAAGTGCCCTTGTAGGCCTATATGAAATAAAAACCTTTTTGATTGATTTGATTTGAGTCTAGAATGGTACTCTTTTATGAAACGACGTCAATGACACCTTGTTTACAAACATTAGACATTTGTTCATCAATTAAAGGACAGCAAATCAAGACTCAGACTTTATGACAGTTAGTGTACCGCTAGTTAGTTTAAAGTTACGTAGCTTTAATTGGAAGCTCGTAGAGACGCGGCTTTACGAAATGTTCCAGTGATCCCCGTATAACGAGGTCTGGCAAATTTTACATGAATTCCGAAATTATGTTACGTTTGCTACTGCAGGATTAATATTTAAATATATTTTTAACTCGAACTTAAACCATGCAAAAATAAACCATTTACTTACAGGCACTTTTGATTTGTTTGGAAAATTAAGCTGATCTCGCAATCTAAAGCGTAAATATCTATGCAGATGCCCGTGTAACATACTTACTCCATAAACTATTTACTAGTCTACTTACTAGTCTAGTGACTATTTACTAGTCTAGACTAGTTTTATTTTTTAAGAAAAATAAAATTATTGACAGTAAATACAATTTAATCACGTAGTACTTATCAGCACTGTATTTTTTTTTAAATATGAAAGTTGTACTTTTAGTGTTAAAATTTTAGCATTCCATTGGTTTCCTACCCTGGTAAGTTACTATCATATTAGCAAATATGACTTTGCAGTCCCTTAGATATCCAATGTCCGTTCCGTAACCCTAATCGGAATAAGAGCCTCGTGCCCGTATGCCTGAATTTTAGAGAAATTCATCTATGCCACCAATGCCGCATTTTATCATGCCCTCAAATAACTTAAGATTTTCCATTGATTGGATAGCGAGAATCACGGGTCCATTCATTATAGCGACACTTGGCGAGGCTCATGTCTTCCAGATGACGACTTTCAGCTGAAATGATGATGATGATGATGTGATGACCATCGATTGGAAAAGAAGAAGTGCTAAAATATCATTCAACTATAACTACGTGACAATGTCATCGAACAAAAATGAACTAGATTAACAAATGTACGATAACTGGAGTAATTGATTGAGTTAATTATTATCGACAGCCGATTGCATCGCTTGCGTTTAAATGCGTCGATAATTTCGTTTTGAAAACCAGCACGTATAACCAAGTTACAAATGTTTCGTGTCAAATCTCATTCTATAATCCAAACGCCTCCATTTGTTTTTATACAATAAAAGACGAGAAGAAGGTTTGGAATGACTTGGGGAAGGCCTTTGCCCAGCCGTGGGACAGTTAGGGCTTAAAAAAAGACGTAAGCAATGATAATTGTAGAAACGATTACATTTTATTCTGTCATTCTGAAAGATGTGGATTCTCAGATGTTGAAATTATATCATTCCCATAATATTTGATTAGTTTTCAACTACCTATAGCTAACGATTGTAGATTATTAACTTGACTTAGTCTGCAGGCGTATCTGCTAAGTGATTGGCGACGAGATTTTGCGTGCCTAGCGCTGTATCAGACATGGTTTGAATCGAGAGAGAATAGGAACCGGTCGTCTCCTTCTGCAACGCAGTAATGTATGTAAAGGAGATAAATACAACTGTGAACGAACGGTCATCCTCACGTTTTGGTCGACACCACAAGAGTCGCCTCGGGCATCGGGAGTCGCAAGGCTATTCCCGGTCGCAGTAGGCGAAGGCTTGCAGACGACGAGCTATGGGTAACTCATCATCAAAGAGCAAGCCCAAGTTAACGGTGTAGTGTTCCACACGGGTCTCAATTTGTCACGAAACGTAGGAGAACAGTAGGGTTGAGGCCCGCAAAGGTTACAGAGAACACTTTAAAAGATACCATTCCACTGTAACGTTTAACACACCATCTAGTTCCCATGATTTCCCCTTCTCTAAAAAAGATATATTTACTATATATATTTAGATGCACAGCTGGTACAGCAAGGAAATCATCTGTCCTTGCGACACAATAGAAGCACTCAGTAGATAGCATTTTCGACACTCGATTTAACTTCACTGAGCCACTTAAGCACCGTACAAAGTTGCAAAGTTACAAGTGTTTACTTTGTTGTCCTTACATTTTATTTAATATTAAGGTAAACATATGACATTGGTGTTTTATAAAACGGCTCACTTTGACCTGTCATAACTTTGGATCGACTTAGAATTATAAAAGTTCTAATACAATTTATATTTCAGGTATGTTATTCCTACGGGAGTGTTTGAAAGAGTGACCGTGGTCTGAAAATGTAAGGGGTTTTTTTTTTTGGTAGGTAAAAATATATAATATAATAATATATTCCACAACTATCACACAACGTCGTCTAGTCCCAAGCTAAGCAGAGCTTAGCAACTGATAAACATACTTATATATTTCTAAATACATACATATTATAGATAAATTACACCCAGACACAGAACAAATGATCGTGCTCATCACACAAACATTTGTCCTGGGTGGGAATCGAACCCACGACCTCCAGCATAGCAGTTAGAAAATCATCCCATTATATTTCCGCCCGCTTGGGTGGGACGGGAGATGGTGTCAGATGTTTACTGACTAATATATCTACTTCCATCTGTGACCGTGGACCTAGAATTTAAAGGGCTACTGAACAACATAAGTTGGGTTTTCGTCAGTAAAAGTCTGATACTTTTCCACTCTAAGAATGCGAAAAACCATTGTAATCATGTAACAATAATTTTTGTTTCGATGTTTTTCTTTTTTCGGGAGATTACACCCATCAGTAAAAAAATATAAAAACAAGTATATTATTCCTTTTTAGAAATAACTATTCTATCCAGTTACAAATTAAATAAGTTAATTTAATAATTACTTTGTAATTTATCTATAATATGTGTATATTTAGAAATATATAAGTATGTTTATCAGTTGTCTAGTACCCATAACACAAGCTCTGCTTAGCTTGGGACTAGATGGCGTTGTGTGATAGTTGTGGACATATTATATATTATATTATTATATATTATTACTTTTGCATGAAGTCTGTGTACAATGGTCTCCAAAGAAGGTAATGTGTGATAAGAATAATATAATGTTTAAAACTCCGGAATATTCTCGTTAAATTTAAGCTAATGACTACTACAAAGCTTCTGTCTTATCCCTGACGTAATCCATTTCTATGAAAAAACTTATTTCCTAACAAAACATGTTCGTGGATTCAAATCGATCGTAAAATCAGTGGGACTGAGAAAAATTTGTTTTTATATTGCCAAGGATTCGGAAGCAGCGAATATTCCGCACGTCCAAACATTCCATCGTCTGTCGTCCCGACAAAACTTCGACTTTCTCCGGGGAACCGGTTTAACTATATGGTTCTATATGCTCCAACTTTTTATTACTATTATCTAAGCTGACGTGCTGTGTTTATAAGTAAACTACCCAAACTGGGTCAGCTTGCATCGCCCGCAAAAACATCCTCGCTTTTGTTCTAAACTTTAAGACAAAAATCTTATCTCTTGCATTCAGGTATGTGAAGTGCAAGCTCCGATTTTCAGCTTTAACAACGTTTGTACCTACCCTAACAAAAACAAATAAAATAACAGAAATACATGCACCAGTCTCACACTTTCCAATTCGAGATTTCAGCTTTAGAATTGTTTCAATATCCCAACGGCTGAAATGGGGATAAAGATTACGATACTGGAACCGTAGGTTCGGATTCCAATATGGAACCGCCGTTGAACCCATATCAGACACGCGCCAATCTACCTTAGCGAACTTAATGGAAAAACTAGACGACGCATTGAAAATATTTAATTTTGTGAAAACCTTTTCTTTTATCTATCAATATATATAAAAATCAATGCCACTTTTCATTGTAATTTTATAACTCAAGAACGGGCTCATCTATCCAAACCAAATGTTTAGGCTGTAGTCGGACTATTTAGTAGATGGTTTATGTGAAGTTTGCACAAAATCGGTTGTGCGGTTCTTCATTTATCACTTTTTCTGTTGCTGGGAGCGAAGCCGCGGCCAAAAGCTAGTAGAAGGAGCAAGTAGAAAAGCCCTTCTTCGTGTTCAAAAGATTTTTTTTGACGTGACAACGTCTTAAATTAGGTTGCGGCTGGGAGTCACTTATGAAAAAGTGTAACGCTCGGTAACGTTACGATGAGTCACCGAACGAGAGAGAGGCCCGCCGAATGCCTTGCGTCTCTCTCCCACTCAACTATGATCGGTCTGCCGCGCGCGCAGCACTAGAGAATTAGGACGTTGTCACGTAAAATCTTCGCCCGTAAAACCGACTTTACAGGCAACCATTTTTTTACAATACTCAAGCTCAAGTAAATAAAAAAACAATATTTCACTATTTGATATGGTAAGGCTTATATAGGAGTTATTACTTTGGTTAATATACGTGAAATTAAGTTCTAATCGAAATTAATAATTAATATCCTACTGTTAATTACTACTTTTTCAAAACTATCTTCAAAACATCCTTTATTGAAGATGTTATTAAAACAATCTTGCGAACAAAGTCACAGCCAAAGCGCTAGTTAAATGATAAAAATGCTTTTCTCCGAACCAATATTGATATGCCCTTCTCTTTGATTAAATCGCCACTCGAGAGAATTTTCCGAACGCGTCTACAGTAACTAGACAGGCACCAGGCAGCCGACTGAACTGGTTATTAAATCGACTAGTACAAGGTGCTTCGATCACTGTGCCCTAGATTGATGAGAACAGCTATTAACAAGTAAAGTTGAGACGTGGCTCCCGCGCTATGACACTCAACTAGGCTAAACTACGCTCTGACTCCGCTAATAGCATTTTAGTGTGAACAAACAAGCATAAGCAACAATATATTTACGCGTCCAATTTATGTTATTTACCGAACAATTCTGAGAACTCGCTCGGTAAATAATTAATGAAGATCCAATTGAAAATTCACCCCTATTCCGTACATATTTGTCTGCGAAGTATCCGCGGTACGTGAGACGCGAAAGGAATCTATGATGGAATACCCCCACCGCAGGGAATGACTAATGAAATTCCCCACAAATGGTGCCATTCTCTTAATGCGTTCACTTGAGCTATGAACACACTACTGCGAGTGCGGACGCCACAAGAAAAAACAAATTGTGTAGCATTCCGCGCTCGCCTCCCTTGTGATGTCGTAAAACTGTTGTGGTCTCTTTGAAGCAATATCTTTTCCCGTCTGCCGTTTTGCGTCGTGACATAAGCAGATTCAGCCGTTATTTGCCCGCTGTTTAAATTTTATCCTGACACGGAAAAATGTACAATCAGTAAAGTTCACGAGCGAAGAATTACGATAAAAGGTCTGCTGTTGACTCTTCAGTCGGCTTTTGAATAAAGAAAATCGATCTGCCGTTCTCAAATATATAATGTTGCCACGTTTTTCTACGAAGAGTTTATTTTATGTTGATTACTTTTTACATTTCAGATAAAGTCACGAAACAGGAATGTAGGTTAGAGTGAAGAATTTTGCTTAAAAAAATCGCTGACATTGTAAATGCATGCTGTTGAAAATGGTGAGACGTTCCGTGGATCGTTGATTATGACGATGCTAATTAATTAGAATGGGGACTTTATATTAAAGTGGTGGTTTCACTGAGGGCACACAAAGTATGGTTATGTGTCGAGGGTACAAGATGCGGATAATTAGACGTGAGGAAAATAATTAATGAAAATCGTGTACTTGTGTTCGAGGCCTAACATCGCTCACGCTCTGAAGATCATTACAATAGTGATGTAATGATGTTACTGTGGTTAACATACCCCAGATCGAGACATGCGAGGATTCTGTACAGATGGATGCATTATTAATCGACGGTTCATTGGGCTACGCACTAAACACGACCAAAGCTATACAAAGAAATACATGTACATATTATGCTTTATAGTTTCTCAGACGTCTTATGATTGTAGTGGGGTTTTTGGTTTTATTAGGTACAAAAAAAAAAAAGATACAAATAAACTTTTTTATTTGGACAGCTATGTAAAAAATTGTTGTTAATTGATTGATTGATAGAAAGCTAAATGGAAAGAACAGGACATATCATTACAGAGAAAGATAAATGGTCGAAAGTAAGAATGAACTGATTCAAGAAGGCCAAAAGGACCCACAGAAACCCAAAAGGACCCACCTTTTAGGCTACCTCATTTTCTTTTTTTGTGACGAAATAAAAGCAGTGGCAGAAATCACACATATACAAGACTTGTATACGTCGAACATAAATGATGACGGTTGGAGGAGGCCTCTGTCAATCAGTGATCAATACAGGCAGTAACAAAACAAAATATAAAAAAAAATATAAAAATTGTAATACTTACTGTATTATGTAAAAGTAAAAGTTATTATTATTAAAATCTCCACAAACCAAAAAGCTGTTTTTTTTTTTAAATTTTTATTGAAACTTATATGTCTTCAAACTGAGAAAACGATGTTAATTAATTTCCTACACGATGTTAATAAATTATTATGCTGTTAGAACTACGCGCTAATCGCGTCAATTTTATAACCCAACAATTATATATTTACAGTTGTGTAATTACAGTTTAACAAGTTGTCAATGAAAATATTTTTTCATAGCAAGCTTTTATAGCGTGGTATACACCTATTATTATCTAAAACTCGTCAATACGAATCATACGAGCCCAAACCCAATGGGGTTGTGTCATTTAATTACATAGTTCTTACGACCCGGCTCTATCATCAGGGGCCCTAGTCAAGTGGCAATCGCTCCGTGTCGAATCCATTTCTAAGTTCGATTTCGCCTTAACGATGTCGACCACAAAATGGTAGACAAGGTGACATCGACTAACATATCGATAAGTCGAAGTGTTGGTTCGATAAAACCTTCTTGGCTATGGTTATCGAATTAAAACGTCAAATTTGACGTATAAACAACTAATAACAATAAGCTAATCGAAAACGTTTGACCACGTGACTTTTCGAAGGCATATGTCAGTTCCATACATTTCGGAGTTTCGAATTTCGCTATCGTTAGTGAGAATGTGACTTTGTCTAAGCCCCCAGATCAATTCCACGACATAATAATGTTGCATTATCGTATGATTGACACATGCATGCAAAATTTCAGCTCCATCGGTAACTAGGGAGTGGATTGATTTACAAGATTCAAACAAGATTCAATACAGGTGAAACTAAATGAAGGCTTGTCGGACCTTAAACTTAAGAGCGTCGAGAGAACGCCGGCGTTCTCACACCTCATCCATCATTCATCATCAGCCTTTTCAACGTTCTCACTGCTGGGACACAGGCCTCCTCTCTAGGAGAGGGAATGTGCCATAATGCACCACGCGGGCCCAGTGCGGATTGGTGGATGTCACATGTCTTCGAATTTTTGGTTCTAGGACATGCCGGTTTCCTCCTGATGTTTTCCTTCACCGTTTTGACAGAGGTGGTGATGAAACAAATTACACAAAGTAATGCCCCTGGCTGGGTTTGTACCCGCGACCTACAACTTGTAAGTCTGAGCCAATACTACTTGGCCACCATGGCTCTCTCACATATTGTATTTTTATTATGTCTCTAGTTACGGTATTCGAAAGGTTAATCTAAAATAAATGGTTTCAAAACACACATGCAATGCGTTTATTGACCTCCACATACTTACATACACTAATTGTAGTTAAGATTCCTTGGTGTCTAGGCTTTTCAGCCTAGTATCTATGGTGCAAAAGATAAAACAGATTGTAATATTACGTGTGTCGTTACGTGTTTTGGGCAAAATAAACACTTTTTCTTTCTTTCTTTTTTCTTCTATACTTCTGGCTGCTTTTTTTTTAAGATTGAAAGTTTTGTAATTACTTCTCCCACCTTAGAGTAAATCCGTGCCAGAGTTTTCCTGATTAAAGCCACGCCTGAGTCCTTCAGCTGCACTTTGCGTTCTAGAACCGAGGGTTTTTTTGGCCCAAGCAGGCATCAGCCCTGTTCAGTTGTTCAGCAATACAGCAGACGAGGTCGAGAGTCTTCAGGTTTTATTTTTTTTAATAATTGTGTTTCTATTGCGTCTACGGTTTTGCTGTGTGAGTGTTTGCCATGCTCACTCAAATGTCTTGGTAGCGCGTGTGTTAGATCATTCGGTTCCCTTCATAATGGTTGAGCTAAGTGGTGCTGATATACGCATCATGTCCTCAGGGCTGTACATGGGCTCAGTCAGTTGGGGATAGTCATCTCTTAGGTGCCAGTTGTTTATTTTAATTTGTTTAGAACATGTACTTTTTTATTATTTTAGTTACATTGTTCTCACATCACAACAGCTACAAAAATATGTAACCTATATATTTGTAAAACATAATATGATTAAAAAGAGTGGAGTTGGAGTTTCTTGCACATTCTTCTCCATTGAGACATACTTTTTAGAATGTGCAATTGGCGTCATTTTTTTCTGACAGACCGTCTACTTTACATTTAAAAAGTGCCTCGCACGGGTGTTGATATCGAATATATTATGCATGTATTATACACATAAACTTTCTTCTTGAATCACTCTATCATGAAAAAAAACCGCATCAAAATCCGTTGCGTACTTTTAAAGATCTAAGCATACATAGGGACCGGACAGCGGCAAGTAACTTTGTTTTATACTATGTAACGATGTAAGAAAGTACTCCATGTTTATGAATAGTTCATTTTATGCATTCAGTCACCTCCTTCACTTGTATAAAACTTGTCAAAAATTACTGAATGACAACAGTTAACGTTAAGTTTATAATGTGTATCTATTATAGGTCATTATACTCACGACGTTAAGGTTCCGTCGACCTTGAATTCAAAAGGTTTTCATTCATCCACATTTGATTCTCGCTAGGTACGGTTTAATTTCCGTTTCCCAACCACATTTTGTTGTATTGTGTCCATTTGTTCGCGCGATTATCGTCGGGGCATTATTTTTATTTTGTTTTTTATGGTTCCGTATGTCAAAAGCCAAAAACTGTATCCTTATAGGTTGTCTGTCTGTCTGTCAAGACTCTTTATCTCGAGAACGCGTGGAGGTATTGAGTTGAATTAAAATACAATACTCAAATTGTGAAAAAGTTGAACTTTTAAATAAAAAAAGTATATGGCCAGTTATGTGATACAAAACGTATAATACTCTTGTATAATTGCGAAATTCACAAAGAAGTAGGATTTGAAAGGGTACTTACCATTGATCCAGGATCTTTAAAGGCAATTTTATTGCACCACACACGAATAAATCTGGACAAAGAAAAATAGTTGTTACATAAATAAAAAACTTTTTTCTCGGAAAAATCTTCGAAACACCATTCAAGAATCGAAATTTTTACATAGGTAAGTTAGTACGGAACCCTCAATGCGCAAGTCTGACTCGCACTTGACCAGTTTTTTTATTTGTAGATCCCGAAGAGAATGTTTCAATAATTAATGTTTTATGTCAATCAGAAGGGCGATTTGTGTTGTAAATGGATTCCGATTCGGAATCCATTTGTATTAGGGAAGGTTTTATAGGATCATTTTAATGTCTTTCCTGGTTTTTGGGGATAATTGAATACTGTTTTTTATTTTGTTTATTTTGGTAGTATTAATGGTGTGTTTTCTCAACCGGCTTCATTTTTGTGGTATAAGTATTAAAAGAAAAACATTTTCTTTTCCACTACGGAAATATACAATTTGATACAAGTGTAGAAAATTTTACAAACTGACAAAGGCAGACTTTGAACGAGTCACTGGCGAAGAATACACTACATCATCAACATGACATTTTCCTAGGTCCAACCGTGGACTAGTGTTTATTACGTCTCCATAAATACCAGTCCTGTGCGTCTTGCATTCATCCGAATACACTTACGAAGAAATAAATAAACGGGGTGGTTTTCCACACTAATCCGGAAAAAAGAAAATTGTTTACTACTATTACTATATAAAGCGGTAGAAATTAGAGTAGGTTTTTGAGTAAGTGTATTAGAATAGAATAGAATTATCTTTATTCGAGTAACACGACTCACAATATTAGTAAGACTTAAAAACTATGTTAGTAAAATAAAAATAAAAAAACAAAGACAGTAACACAAAACACAAACATACATAACAGTGAGTAACTGCGGTGGCAACCCATGTGAGATGGCACAACAGTGACTCACAAAAACACAGTCTAGGCGACTTGCAATCATGCCTAGGATACTGTTGGAGCTGCCCCACACCCTGCAAAATAAAAACAATATTATTTAGTAATTAACTCAAGCAACTGTCTAGACAGCTTTCTTAGAAATCTTTATTTTCGTCGTTTTGATACCTTCTAGAAAATCATATACCTATTTGATTGGTTGTCAAGTGAAAAGACGCACAAAATGGTTTCCTAATCCTGACAGAATACATGTTGAACTTTCCACTATTACACAATAACGTCTCCGGACCACATTTATGGTGCGTATAGCTTAAGAGTAGAATTCCTTGCCAGAGCTTATATTTTGATAGCAACGACCTGGGTATCAAAGGCAGTCGCCTCCTCCTGCGAAGCAGTAATGCTAGTAAGGAGGAGGCCGACCGCATAAGGCAAAGACAACAGCGCCCTCGCCTTAGCCGTCGCCGCCGCGATCCCGCTGATATCCGGCTACCGTAGACACTGGCTTGCCAACGGCGAGCAATGGGTAGCTCGCCGTCGTGTGGTCTGCTAAGAGTCCAGACCAAGCCGAAGTCATCGACGGCGCGCATTGTTTCCGCTCGCCTTAAGGAGTTCTCAGCAAACTTTAGGGGCCCTAAAGGTTCGAAGCCTCTTGGGACAAGGGTTGATGCAAAAGTGTACTACCAGGGTTACGTAGTAACTATTTAGTAATCTGTGACCAGGGCCTGAGAGTAAGGCAAGGAAGGAACGGGGTAGGTTGTTTAGTCAATAAGAGTGTGACACTGTTTCTCGCTCCGCCCAAGGGCGGGATTCGTCATTCGATGATTTTTACCTACCGTAAAAAAACCTACATTCACAAAGCGGTTTGAGAAAACGTTCATTGTACTTACAGCTATTTCCTGATGGTTACCACCTGGGAATCTTTAAGTCAAAAGTAAATAGGTGACTTCTAGGTAAGCGCGCTCCATCGTACGCTGCATCATCGCTTGCTATCAGGTGAGATAACAGTCAAACGCGAGCTTATAAATACTAAAAACAAAACAAATATTTTTTTTGCAGGTACATCCTGTTCCGGAAAGAGTGATACTTCTAGGGATTGTAACTCCACAACGGTCAGCCATTTTAATAAAAAATAACACTTATTAGTGGTGGGTCGTTGTCGAATTTTTGACCGACGAAACGACGACGGTCCTGCGACGGCAAAAACGGTTGTAGAGAACGTTTGTTGTCGCGATTGGTTTGAAGACAAAACTAACGTTGAGTGAAGTAGTTGCAGAAAACTTTCGTTGTCGCAATTAGTTTTTAAACGGTCTATGAGTAGCAATAAAATTTGCGCTTTATTTCATAGCTATAAAGTTATTTTTTTATTGCAACGACTGAGTTTGGAAACAAAGACGCGACAAGTGTGATAGTTGAATCAAAAGATTCCCGCCCTTATTTCTGCGCTCATGAGATAACAATTCGAAAACTGAATAATTCGAAGAACGGTTTGTAAAACGAAGACTACTTTGTGCAACGATGCCTGTTTGGTCTCAGGACGAAAAACGGTTATCCGTCGTAAAACAGAAAACGGTTTTAGAAAGCTGTTCGTTATTGAAACTTCCACCGCTAATACCTATCTCCCTGCCTTGTTTACGGGACATTTCCCTTCGAGCGTTGACCCTTGAATTAATGTTTCAAATATGAACACTGATGTTTGTATCGAATTTACATTTTTTTTTCCGGGAATATTAAAAACGTGTTTGGGCGTCATACAATATTTTGTTCCAGTTTCTGGCTAACAGTTCCATGTTAGTTTGTATTTGGTTGACCTAAATAACAAAAACCAATCATTTACTGATGTTGACATGTGATTTGATAACGGATTAAATTGAACAAGCTTTCCACTTGTGATGTTTACTTCTATTTTAGTAATTTTCATTAATCAAGGTAACTTTTTTTTTAATTTAATAGTAATACAATTTTTATTTCAGACCATACGATCATGTAATTACCTACTTATACCTACAATAATAGAAAAATTAATAAGTAAAATAAAATAAAACACACGCACAAAACTTATAACATTAAAAACAATTTTATATATACAGGCTGTTTGGTGCATCGTTTGCCAAATTGACTTGGCCGATAGGATAGATCATTTGCTATATCTTCACCCCCAATAGATCATTCCTTGCCACACCGGTTTTTTTTAAACATGTTTTTAACTTTTATTCTGAAAAACACCGGATTTCAACATTTAAGCTTACATAAATAAAAAAGTTATTAGTCTATCCAACAAAATTTATTTTTATATTTAAGTGTACGGTTGTATGGTTCTATGAAATCCAAAATTACTTGCTAGTAACGTGTAGTTTTTCTATAAAAAACCTACAAAGTGTATGGGACATGACAAAATAATTTTAAAACTCAACTTTAAATTTCTATAAAAAAAAAAAACTAAAAACGTTGGAGATCTTCGAATTTCTCAAAAAGTTCTCTAGTTAATGCCCTTTCCAATGGTGTGCAATATGCTAAAGAAAACCTTTTATTGACTTCACTAATTGGCTAAATGTAAAAAGACAGAGGTCATTTCAGAGGCGATTCAGTGTGAACGTTTGGGCAGGAGTAATTGCAAATCATGTGGTTGGACCACACTATTTACCTGATAACCTCAACGGGGATAATTATCTTGAATTTCTTCAAACAGAGCTGTCCTTATTGTTATCTGAGCTACAAATTTTCAATGAAGACAGGTCTTTTGTCTTTAAATATGACGGTTGTCCCGCTCACTGGCGATGAACTGTAAAGCAATTCCTAAATGACGCATTTCGAGACTCGTGGATTGGGACAGATGGCCCTATTCCATGACCTCCACGTTCACCAGACCTAACTCCGCTGGACTTTTACGTCGGGAGTCGGGCCAAGAACTGGTTTATGCGACGGAAGTTGACACGAGAGATGATTAAGTGTAACGTATTGAGGCGGCCTTTGTGACCGTTAAACGGAGCAGTGTAACGGCCGAGTGGTAACGGCCCCGTCTTACGAGTTTGTAGGTCGCGGGTTCAAACTCAGCCAGGCGCATTACTTTGTGTAATTTATTTCATCACCACTGCTCTCAAAATGGTGAAGGAAAACATCGTGAGGAAACCGGCATGTTCTAGAACAAAAAATTCAAAGACATGTGACATCCACCAACCCGCACTGGGCCCGCGTGGTGGGTCATGGCCCATTCCCTATTCTAGAGAGGAGGCTTGTGTCCCAGCAGTGGGAACATTAAAAGGCTGATGATGATGTGACCGTTAAAGCAGAAATTCGTCTTCGAACTACAACTCGAGATAAGAGAAAGATGTCGCGCATGTATACGAAACAATGGTACCCAATTTGAACAAGATTTGTGATTTTAGTACCTGCTTGTGAAATAAATTTTTATTTCAAGTTTGAGGAAAGTTAATACCCTTTGTAAAAAAAAAAATAATGTGCGTAAAAATGAGATATCAATATCTACCTACTTAGAGCAAGTTATTTTTTTTTTCTTTAACTTCTTAGTGCATTTACCGTAATATAAAATATCAGCCTTTTGTGATTTGAGTGCACATTTAGCCAGTTAGTGAAGTTAATAAAAGATTTTTTTAGCATATTGCACACCGTTGGAAAGGGCATTAACTAGAGAACTTTTAAAAGAATTCGAAGATCTCCAACGCTTTTAGTTTTTTTTTTAATAGAAATTTAAAGTTGAGTTTTAAAATTATTTTGTCATATCCCATACACTTTGTAGGTTTTTTATAGAAAAACTACACGTTACTAGCAAGTAATTTTGGTACACTTAAATATAAAAATAAATTTTGTTGGATAGACTAATAACTTTTTTATTTATGTAAGCTTAAATGCTGAAATACGGTGTTTTTCAGAATAAAAGTTAAAAACATGTTTAAAAAAAACCGGTGTGGCAAGGAATGATTTATTGGGGCTGAAGATATAGCAAATGATCTATCCTATCGGCCAAATCAATTTGGCAAACGATGCACCAAACACCCTGTATATATTTTTTTGTTTTATAATTAATTATATATATTTTTTTGTTCCAGTATTTTATTATTTCAGTTGGTACTTCATTGCGTATGTGTCGTGGGTCTAAAATATCTTTAACTCTGTTTTTGACAGGGTTAAATGTATTTTATGGATTTTCATAACTAAGCGTTTCGTCTATTGCGTACATCGAAGAACTGGAACAATTTGCCTGCCGATCTTCCTGTCCGCTTCTAATTATGATGTCTGTAAGTTTAGAGTGACTAGGCTCTTAAACTGATGTGCATCACCATCAATGATGGCATTACTGCTTACCATCAGGTAGGATAGCCGTTAGTAAAAAAAAAACTTTTTACTACTCACTTAAAGCCACGACTCAAAAATTGTGTTAGTTTAGAACGAAACTAACACTTATATTAACTGCGTGTGTTGACTTATGTACCACTACTGTACATGAAGTTTAAAATAGATATAATATATTTTTTTCTTTTTTTATTTAATTAAAGTCTATTCTATAAAATAAAACCTTAAATCATACTGTGGCGGTACAACGTTAAAAGGGGTTAAAATAAATGATTATTATTTTCCTGTTTTAATGAAGATTTCACACAGAATTTTCCTATGGAAACAAATTTTGATTGGAAACTTTTGTTAGCCTTGTGGAAAATTATAAATACATTAATTTATTAATAAACACCTGCTGGAAAATTCTTTTGACATCGACTGTAATCGAGGTGTAACATCAAGGTAAATAATGTGCGTTAAATTATACATCATGTAATACATATTCGGTAATGACTATGTAAACTTAATCACCAATCATTACAAATAAATCAACTTTAGTGAGAGAATACGGTTGTAATAAGCTATTAATAATGACAGCGCTGACAGCTCTTATGTATGTATACATTTCGTTCGATGAGATTGATCACCATGTTTGAAATTTAGTAGATTTTTTAAGCTAAGAGAGAGAGAGTCTTTGAGAAACACGTCGTGGGAAGTTATGAGTTTGTATGTAGACGTGTAGAGGATTACTAAAGACTATGTGTGTAATCGCATCACCAGGATTTTATTGTGATTATGGAATCAGAAGACATGCTGCATTGACTATAAATATATTAGAACATGGGCAGAGCAAAAGTGCTGAAAAGTCTCAAAAAAATAAGTCACAATGCAATGCAAAAAAGCTAAAGTCGACTGAATCATATCCTCATTATAAAATGAGCATGACAATGACTTCACTATTCTCAGTGTACAAGTTCATTCATATTTACCTGGGCTGTAAAGAGTTGATTTTGTACCCATAAAGGTGAAAGTATAATATGTATATCCAAAACTTAACACATGACATTGACAAACTTCATAATACGTTCCACCCCGTTAGCCTCGGAGGTCGTATCACAAGTAAGTGTCCAACAGGCCTCACATCCACAAGACAAATAGGTACAGAAGTCTTTCTGATATATGTACTTCAGTTTTCATACAAACTCTCGTTGGTCGCGCTAGAGTCACTGTGCTGTTGCGCTACTCTTCTACTTGGACTCGAAACTTACACATCTGTACCTGTAGTTATTGATAGACAAGGACAACATAAGGGCTGGCATTGTCGTGCGAGCGACATAGCTTTAGCCGCCGAATGTGTGCGATCGTCGCGACCGATGTGAAATCGTGACAATTGTCACAATTTTAGTGTCCACGCGTTAGAGGCGAGTCACCTAACTTTTGCAAATTTTGGCGCTTGAAAACTCGTTAAAAAAAAATAAATGATTAAAACAAATAAATGCAATTTGCAGCGGTGGTTGCTGTTAAAAACTGTTATTGGCGTTTATTTTTTAAAACCTTTATTTTTGTAGGAGTTTTTAAAACGCTAAAATTCGCAGAGCTTAACTTCAGACTCGCCAAGATCTAAATCTCAAGCGGAATCACTCGTGTTTGCCTTGATCCCAACCGATCCGAGGTATCCTGTCTGTGAGCCGTGTGTATGTCTGTGTTACTCGGGCGCACTTTATATGTAGATTGACTTCTGTACCTGTCTCTCTCTTGTGTCACGCCGGTGGAAACAAAACAAGAACAAAGTTTCACGGTCCGAGAGATGCGTCTGTTTGCATACCGTGGGTCTGCGTGTAACATATGTATCTACAATACAAAGCATATGATTTGAATCAAAATATTCACTGATTTTCGGGTCTCTATCAAAGTATGACACAGCTGGGGGCTGCGTGTATATCAGATTTTTGGTTTCCAATCGAAGCGAGCAATCCGTTACTTCATTTACGTGGACCCTACGTAATCATAGCATTGGGTTCAACTTATTTGCCACGTTAGTATGTGTTAGTAGTATAGTTTTTCTTTATGTACAAAAACAGTATGTCATATGAGTAAGATTCGTCTGTATTAGTGATCGTGAGTACTCACAGCTTTATGAGTACAGTGGTTTATTTTAATATCTAAGTTTAAAACGTGTTAATCATTGCAGTGACAAAATTATGTAACCAAGATATTTGTAATACATAACATGATTAAAAAGAGCGTGCATGAAGTTTCTTGCACGTTCTTCTCCATAGATATCTACTCTTTGGAATGTGCAATTAGCGTCATTTTTTCCTGATAGACTGACTTCTTGACTTTTCAAAAGTGCCTGAAAGGTATTTTTTTTTAAATAAATGCTTTGAATCTTTGACACTGATATTCAGTTGCCTCTGGACTGAATGAGGATGTCGACCTCATATAGTTAAAATAAAGGCTAGGCAGTTTGATTGATTATGATTACTACGGTACCTACTCGTAACCCTGCGCATATTATATGAGCTACAAAATTCTAGGTCAGGTGCGTAATGTTCTATTTTTACAAGCTTAAAAAATGAGGAGGTTCCCGATTCGATCGAATTGTTTTTTTTGTATTTTTTTTTTAATGGCTGTTTATTCGTCGAGTCAAATGTTATGTGATAGAATGTGATCCTTCTTTTGTTTAACCTTTTGAATACCGTAATTAGAGGCATAATAGAAAACCAATAGGTATGTGAAAGCCAGCATTTGCTCGGGGCTCGAGTTTAAAGAAGTATTTTATTCAGGTTGTCCCAGTTTTGGTGATCTTTTGATACATAACTTTGGAGATAGGTAATGAAACTTTTAAATAAAAGATAGCAAATCTCCCGGGATTACTACAGTCACATGTCTATTTAGATTGAATTTTATCGGAATTATCTATTCGGTCATAAGTTTTTCGTTTTCAGACCGATCGATCTTGTTTCTGTACTCTAATTAACGTATTAATTAGAGTTATAACTCTGTGGTAACTTTCCCTAGGTGAACGACACTGCTACACGTGTTTAATGAATGAATCAGGGCTGATTTCATCAGTATACTATGAAACTATAGTTTAACTAAACTGAGCTCAGTGCTCAATATGTGCTCGATTATCAATATATATAAAAGGAAAAAGTGACTGACTGACATATCAACGCACAGCCAAACGTACTGGTACTACGAAAATGAAATTTTGCACATGGTTTCCTTTTATGACGTAGTAGATGAACACTAAGAAAAAGGGATCTAAAGTCTGTGTAGAGAAAGCTTCATGCGAGTGAAACTGCTTGCAGAAGCTAGTTTAAAATAAAACACAACTGTGTTTTGATTTTAGTATCACAGCTATGAAGTGAATCTAGTTCAGGCTAAACTCAGTTTAAATTATTTTGTCAGTGTAATCTAATTTCAAACCCGTGTTGAATAACACGGGTTTGAAATTAGATTACACTGAGCACAGTTTAGTTGAACTAAGTTTTTATAACAGTGAATGGTGAAATCAGCCCTTAGATCTCAAAAACTACTCACTAAAAGAATCAAGCCAGCCTATTCTGAGCCAAAACCTTACGACGCTTCATCAGAAACTCTTCATAAACCTGTCCTGTTTATTTCACGGAGATTCGCCACGGATACAAAATTTATAGAAGCTCCAACACTTTGCCTCACTTCGACAGTTTTAAACTAGTTCAGTGACGGTTCCAGGAAAAAGTTTCTAGTATGCACGTAAAATTGAAAGGTGGAAGTTTGAAGAATGGCTGCTGTGATCGGCTTTAACAACTATCATATGAAGTTCAGATATTGGTTTTAGATAGATTTAGGTGATGGGTCTCGTAAATTGGAGATGAACAAGTAAGCTTCTCGTTTCATTTTTATTTTGTAAAGGAAAATAAAGACAGAAGGGCAGTTTTGGATAAGTACGAGTAGTAAACTCGACAGATATATTATTATATGTTTTATTACCACTGTTCACGTGCTCTTGGACTGCACAGGTGTCACTGACATACGCACACGAACCATAGGCACACCGAACTCCATTATTGATGCCCTAAAAATCTGAAAGGCCTAATCAGCTTTTGGAGAGAGGTGGGCTGGTTGAAATAAGCCCATCAAAGTTTATGGCGGCCATGGCTCACGTACAATGGTCTGTATAGGGCTAAGTGCCGAAACCATACTCGACATAACATTACATACCTACCACTGTTCACAAAACGGTAAACGAAAACATCGTGACGACATGCATCATTGACTGGCCTATCGGTCTAGTAGTTAGTGACCCTGACTGCTATGTTCATTTTTTCTGTGTCTGATTGTTATTTATCTATAATATGTGTTATGTATCTAGAAATATATAAGTATATTTCTCAGTCGTCTGGTACTCATAACACGAGCTCTGCTTAGCTCTGCTTAGCTTGAAACTAGACAGCGTTGTGTGATAGTTATGAAATATTTTATTATTATATTATATTACCCTAGAACAAAAAAAAAAGAGATGTGACTTCCACCAATCCGTACGGGACCCACGTGGTAAGTAATAATTGAAGTTTATTTCAGGTAAAAAATAATCAATATATATCCTTCACAAAAATATAAAAAAATATGAAACCACAAAGCACAAAGCACAAACACACAAAACATTGATTCCAATTAAAATAATTACAAACATGTAGTTGATATCACATTAAATAATTAAAGCACAAAATTGAAAATTACCGATCCTAATTAAATTAAAAGTCAAACCAAACCAAATGAAATTTGAACAAAATAATGTGTTTATGTCGATTAAAATTAAACGTTATCAATTCAGTAAATATTTTGTTAAAGCAGTGGTGAAGAGGCCTAACACATTCAATGAAAAACTTTGTACTTTAGAAAAGATTTTTGCTGAAAATTGAAGCTGAAACTGAGCTCGGAAAAAGAAACACATTGTTTTAATTTAATTTAGATAGTAGCTTTGCTAAATATGTTTATGTTGTTTAAAGTAAAGCTTAAAAAAAAAACACTCTGACCTCTACTGACTAAACGACCCACTATTCCTTCTTACTTTAGTTCCAAGGTCCAGATGTTCCGCTTCGACCCTGCTGGGCCCCTACAGTTGCTGACAACTCGCTGAGGTGCGCGGGAACAGTGCGCGCCGTCGAGAGCTTGGGCTCGGTCCGGACGGTAACCAGATAGGCGGACTCGGGCTACCCATTGCTCGCTGTCCGTAAGCCTACGCCTACGGTGGCCGGACCGCACTCGAACTCTTGCTTCTGTGGTTTACATTGTCTGGATGCCCCAGATATTCTTTACATTGCCTTGGTAGTGAATGAATACACTACCTAGTGTATAAATACACTACCTAGGGCATAACTGGTGCACGTTGAAAACCAGATTCGTCGCGTTACAAGTACCTACATATGACCACGGCATTAAAATGAGTGTACACTGCGGACGTGGTGCATAATTTTACCTATAGAATTTTTATAATTTGTAAGCTAATCTTAAGATTATATCATTTTCCGTAAGCAAATTATTTTTTTTATTTCTTTCTTTCTTTCTAACATCGAATGTGTATTACAACAGTGTTGTGTTCGGCTTACAAATAATAAAAATCATGATGTATTTCTGGCTGATTTCATAGCGCTCTCCGGCAAGGAAAGTATGCTTTCCTTGAAAGACTTTTGGAATCCCGGCGTTTTATGATACAGCTGAAACTTTGTATTTTAGTGTTTGTAGCCAAAACTAAAACGGTTCCCAGTTATTGGTCTATTTCTATTTGCAAAAGTAAGTTTATTTGGACAAAAGTTGAAGTAGCAAATAAAATAGAAAGATGTATTGCCAAATTGCATGCTATAAATAACTTTATTGAATGTAGTAGGTACGTCTGCCAAAATTCGTTTTCTATTCAGGAAGAATAGCAAAAAACGCCCTAGTTACTCTTTTAAAATACTAACGGCTTTTACTATATTTAATTATTACAATTTTAATATGTTTGGACAGTGTAGTTCTTGCATTTTACCCAAGAGCACACCCAAGTAGATAATAATAAAAAACCTGATTTACATAATCGAAAGTAATCTATGAATCTACATACACAAATAAAAAAAGGTTTTAAAGAAATAAAAATAAACTTCAATTAATTAAACGTTTACATAATTAATCAAGATAAAGAGGTTAAGTTGACTGGCGAAATAATAAAAAAAACTTATCATAAAATATATGTCTTTATATAAATTGAAAAAGAAAATAAAAAATGTACTAATAAACACTTCAATAGCTAAATAACGCCTAAACATTAGACACACGTAACAACATTTCATTCTCCTAAAAGAGTTCAAAGCGATGGTCTCTTTCATTGACCTTTAAATAAACTTTACTCGTAAATACTTTACCCACAAATACTTCAATAAAAAAAAAACGGGAAAACATTGAACACACGCAACAACATACACAAGACGTCATACTCCTAAAATAGTTGAAAGCAATGGTCTCTTCCAGTGACCTTAACATCAACTCGATAGCGAAACCAGGGAATGTGTAATGAAATACCCCGGACAGAAAGGAATGTCAAATGAGTCCGAAACCAAAGGGCCCACTTCGTAATGTTAATGTTAATATTTATTTAACAAAACATACTTTGAGCAACGCTGCTGTGTTTATAATTAGGATTCATTACTTATCCTAAGACTATGATTCTAATTTATGAGCTGAGGTATTAAAGAATTAGCTCTTTGTTAGGCTAGAGTCTTATCTAATTTAGACAGAAGGTATTTTTTCAATTTATTCTGTTGTTTAGTTAAACTTTGTGACAGATGTGTGGGTATTTAATTAAATAGAATAAATAAATTGGGTTCTTTTTTATAATAAGTTCTTTAAAATTGGCTCTGGAATAACGCTGGAAGATTCATTAGCGACAGTTATCGTGAAATTCGAGATTTAAATAATTAATTCTATTCCGTGACATAGTTACCTAAATGTCTGCTTTTTTTTTAAAATCTTTTTGTATACTTCTCAGAACTTAGAATTGCTGATGAGTTGGACTCTCTTAAGAAGGGTGTATTAGTGTAATTAATGTGATTTATACTAAAAAAGTTACGTAAAATGCTATCACTAACTCTCTTTTCTCTCTAAATCAATTAATTATAAATTTTGTAAATAGGTTTAAAAAAAAAATGCTTTTACATGATTTTCTTTTAATTTAAACTGGATGAGGTCGGTGTTTTCTAACTGACTGCCCTGAGACGTAACATCGAGAAAAACTCAGGTCAAAGTTCAGTAGTTACAACAATAAACATGAGAACAGCAGAAGCAATTGGAAGATTAGAGAATGTAGGTACTTAAGTACATCAAAATTTAACAATAACTGAAATTATTAAACACGGGCCTAGTTTTACATTGAATAATTAACAATTGCAATTAAATTACAAAGCAAACACTACAAAATGTATTCACAAAGCATCAAAGTCGGGTGTTGGCCGATAATTTGGCCCGGCCGGTTCGACTTTATCCCAATACGTAGCTTTGCGAATAATAAATAAAGCTGGGTAATTCTGAGTAATGGACTGTAAATTATGTTTAATTTAAGAGCCATGGTTAAAGAGACGGAATTGGGGCTTATTATGTGCAAATTGGAGTGAATATGTATGGTGGAGGGGACTGTTTTGTGATAACTGGTTTTTTTTTTGTTTAAGGTCGGAAGAGGTCATCGCATTATTGAATAACGTTGTTGTAGGTCACCGCGGCTTTAAAGGAAGTCGTGTGAAACCTTGGGAACAACTAGTTCATTAAAAAACTGACCCGATGCTTGCTGCACCACGATGTTGGTAATCGTACCAGCTTAGTCATAATCATCAGCGTTTTTAATGTTCCCACTGCTGGAACACAAGCCACCTCTCTAGGAGAGGGAATGGGCCATAATCCACCACGCGGGCCCAGTATGGATTGGTGGTGTCATGGCACATGTCTTCGAATTTTTGGTTATAGGACATGTCGGTTACGTCACGATGTTTTCCTTCACCGTTTCGAGAGCAGTGATGATGAAATAAATTACACAATGTGATGCGCCTGGCTGGGTTTGAACCCGCGACCTACGACTCGTTAAGTCGGGGCTGTTCACACTCAGACACCACTGCTCCAGCTTAGTGTCAGAAACTAAAATTATCATAATTTAATGTGACAAACTGTCTATCATGCGTTAAATGCTGTTTGCTTGAATTAATTTTCAGTAATAACCACTTAACCAATCATATTACTTGATTTACGAATAATTTGTGAAGTGTCAATATTTTTCTTGCCTGTTGAGTCCAAGGGTTCGCAACTGAAAGGAAGGCTCTGGCCCTGGTATAAAAGCAACATAGGAACAGGGTGGGTTGTTTAGTTAGTATGAGTCTAACCAATGACAACTCCCATTGGATGACTTTTTTTGTTCCTATGTTGTCTTTCTACCATAAAAAACGCCATGATGGTTGAACTTGTGTGACGACGATTATTATTATTACTAGCCTACTACTAACTAACTACTAAAATATAGCCTATGTCACTCAGAAGTAAAGCAGCTTTCTATTGTTACTAAAATTTTTCGAATCGGACCAGTAGTTCCAGAGATTACCCCCTACAAACAAAAAAACAAACAAAAAAACAAACTTTACCTCTTTATTATATTAGTGTAGATTAAGCGTAAATAAACCGTTTTTCTTTCTTCCTTTCTTTACTATAACCCATTTTCGAATCTCAATTGAAGTTAACAGTAATTCCAGTAATTTAATAATAATAATAACATCAATCCGTTTAGACTTTTGAGCCCTCGGCGAACGCCGGCGTTCGCCCACCTATGGTTCTTTAATTGTGTCTGTAATTACTAAAGTCAGAAGGTTAAACATTAAAACATTAATTGGAAATGAGCTCCAAAAATCTCTATATTTAAAATAGAAATAAAATCATTGTCAGTTATAATTTTGAACAAATATAAAGGTAAAGGGGATTACAATTATTTTGAAAACAATACGTAGTCATGTTTCACACAAAACTCTAAGTCATCATTTTAATTTGCCCACTGTTGTGGTTTAATGCCTTTGTTCTAGTTACATTCCACAGAAATGTTAAAGTTTGCTTGTTAGTAAAGATATATTTTGTTTCAGGTCGAACAAAAGATGGTGGTTTTGTACTAGGAATGGTACTAGTTGAGTTATAATAGAAATTAATTAATTCTGATTGTTATTCCGATCCTTTTGAGGGAAAATATCGTAAGTAAATTTGAATTTTTGGGCAGGACGGGCTTTTTTTTTCTTTATTAAAAAGTGTTTTAAAATAGCTTTTTAAAAAAATATGACTTGTTATCTATAAAACTTTTGATATATTTTTATAATATTTTTTTATTAGGAAAGGAAAAACCCTTAGTGAAAACTTAAACGGTCATAAGCGACCATTTTTCGTTTCCGAAGATCATTTTAAGTTGAACTTAATGTAACAATGAGTTTTGTCATATTTCTAAAATAATTATGGGTTTGCTAATTTATATTTCATACATAAATTGATATAATTACATCGATATTACTGAAAATATAAAATACAAAGAAACCAATAAAAATTACTAAAGAAAAAAATAATGAACTATTAATTACAAAAAAAAAAATTCAAGATAAATATGTGTAGGTATGTACATAATTTTATATTTTAATAGTAAGTAAAGGTATAATATAGGATATCTTTAATTAAATGATATAAATTATTTAATTTATATTAATATTGTCTGCACTCATTTTCTTGCTATACATGGTATTTAGATCTATTTTAACTAAAGCGCGTACCTTGCGTACGGTTGTGGTAAGTTTTCCTAACATTGCTTTATCCAGACAAAACTGCCAAAATTTTGCATGAAAGAAGAATTTGATTCATTTTAAACTCCAAATACTTTATTCATTAACACGCCTTGAGTGTACTAATTTTAAAAAGAAAGAAAATAAGTAACTTTTATTTTTAGACATCAAGGTTTTTTATGGTGGGTAAAAATCATCCAATGACGAATCCCGCTCTTGGGCAAAGCGGGAAACAGTGTCAGACTCCCTTTCATTCTTTGCCCTTCGCACTAGGGCCAAGCTTTCCTTTCAAAAAGCGACCCCGGGCCTTAGTAGGCTTCGATCCTTTTGCTGAGTCCCTCCGGTTTTGCTAACAACGGTTTTCCGGACTGTTACCAGACGACCGGACTGCGAGCTACCCATTGCTCGCCGTCGAACTCATCAGATCAAACAAAGGGTTAAAAATAATAATAACTGCAGCATAACAACATAAGAAAAAATAAAAGAGACCTCTGCAAAGTCAAAAAGGTTCAAAGGCTTGTGACTTTGTGAGTCTAGGATATCCAAATAAAAATATATTCTATTTTATACTAAGCCTACTTGAAGGAATTCCTCTCGACTCAATCTCCATGAAATTGAAACAATAAGCATGTCAAAAGTATCAATTGGATTCAGAGAAATATTGATTTTTTCTCTGACAATGATGTGATGATGTTTGTTCTACAGACAATGATATTCAGTGAATATTGGAGTTTGTAAAGTAACTACATAGTAACGTGATTAGAACTAAAAAGTAAAGTAAATAAAACCGTTTAAAAAGATGACGAACTTAATTTTACCGAAACTTAATAACCGTATCGATCTATAAATAAACCTTCCATAAAATGTGCTTAAACACACAAGAAAATGCTCTAGAGATGCTCAATTGAGCATCCGTGTTTATGCTCTTAGAGCAGTTCTCGCTGTATCGTTTAAACAGTTGATCGTTTACCCGAAAGGGTCTGGAGTGCCACTCCAGATTTCGTAACGCTGCGTCTTCCAGTATCCAATCGTATACAGGAAAACGCAGCATTAGAAGGCCTCCCACAAGTTGAGACGATAACCAGGTGAGGACGTCGGGAATAAATTCCTTTGGTTCATCAACGAAAAAAAATTATTTTTTTTCAAAGTACAGTACAGTTTTTGACAGTTTTTTTAAAGAATCTCGCAGATGGATTACGAAGTATCTATGTGACTTCGTTTTATCTTAGGAATTGCTCAATTATTATTATTTTTTTGTTTTACAAAAACGTATTGTCGTGTAGTCGTAGTAGTTGCGTTTGGCCTTTTTACGGAAACCTTAAAATTAAAACAGACTAAACATAGGTTTAGTCAGTTATGTCTGGTGTGTGGTTTAGTCTTTTCTGACCGATCCGCTTCAAGCACTATTGCTTGAAGCATACCGGTCAGAAAAGTCTTTTCACGGACAGTCCTAATAGCCTCCTATACAAATGAAATGAAACTCAATAAAAGTGATAGGTATCCTGATAAGAAGTTTTCAAGTACTTTGACAGTTACTAATCTCCAATCTATCGAATTCGGATCCGTTGTCTTTGAACGTATTGCAGTAACGGCTCTTATCTGCCAGTCATTACGGCAGTATTGGCATCTTAGAGATTGCCTGTAAGAAGAAAAGTGGGTTCTTTTGTGAAGATCTATGAAGATAGGTTTTTTCTATGTAACCTATCATTGATAAATCAGAAAATCTGGATTTGAGACTCACATACCTATGATGATCAGTGGCATCATAGTCGCGAACCTACACGGACTGATAGACAAAGACAGAGATAAAAGCCGCTGCTATTTTTGAAAGCAGTGTTGATGAAATAAATTACACAAAGTTGCGTCTGGCTGGGTTTGTACCTGAGAACTACAACTTGTAAGTCAGGATTGTAACCATTGGGCCACTAGTGCGTTTAAACGCAGTTTAGAACCCAAGTTCTAGGTCGTAAAGATTCCTGTAGACTTTACAACGATTAGACTATGTATAATTATTTGTACTAAAATTAAAAGTTGCTACCTTTTTTAAACAATGTTCGTAAAGCTTATCATTTCCCCAGCCCGTTACACTTTAAAAAGACAATTTTATTCGATATAGCCATAAAAAATAATGTTACCATAACGACCTGAATGAAGTTCGTACAGGACTCAATCATATTGGCTTCAAAATGTTTGAACAAATTTTGGAGCATTGCCAAACATTAGGTGAACTTTTATAGAGCAGCTGGTTACGCGGTTATTGGCAAAATTTTAGGCCAGATTCTACATCATTGGAGCATCCAGTATATTTTTATATATACCAGTAAATGGTACGTGGAATTGCTTGAATCTAAATGATTTTCGCGAGTTCTCTAAATTCCTTACATTTTTATTTTTCATTCAGGAGGCTGAGCAAAGTGATACGTGATTTTTGATCATGATAATCTAATGACTATCATCACGAGGTTTGTTCAAAAGAACAGGCGAATGTTGAGTTTTCGCGGGCTGTTTATAGTCGATTTATCTCCACTGCTGATACTGCAACTTGTGACTCTGAAATATCTCCGAAATATAAACTTTAGTTGAAATATAAGTTTTAGTTGAAAATTTTGTTTATATTTATTACCTAATTACCCTTAATTCCTGCATAAAATAACCCAAACATATACCTTCAATGTCATCTCCCGCTCTTGGATAGAGCAAGAGGGCGTGTCAAACTTTTACTGACTAAAACTCACTCCAGTACCTACCTTCCTTGCCTTTGTTCCAAGGTTTCGGGTACACTTTCGCACAAGACACAGCACCAGAGGCTTCGACCCTGCCAGCTGAGTTCCTACGGTTTGCTGACATCTCTTTGAGGCACGCGTGTATTACTACTGGTGATATAGTTACAGGACGGCGTTCGCCGTAACATACACCTTCATACACCTAACCAGTTTCTACTAACCTCCCATATAATCTACTAGCTTTTGCCCGCGGCTTCGCCCGCTTGGTATTGGGGTTAGGGTTTCCGGGATAAAAAGTAGCCTATGTCCTATTCCGGAGTGTATCCTATGCCTGTGCCAAATTTCATCTAGATCCGTCCAGCCGTTTTGGCGTGATTGAGTAACAAACATCCAAACATCGTAACTTTTGCATTTATAATATTACATAGTAAGATTTTTTTATTAGCCTGTGCTGTCTTGAAACACTGCGCGGATGCGCAACGCACAGGACCGGCTGAAATGATGATGATGATGATACAGGCTATATCAGTGATAGACTACACCCATTGTACACTTAGTTTTTATATTTGTATATCCTATCCTCATTTTGGTGTGCAATAAAGTTTAAAATAAATAAATAAATAAAGTATGGCCCGTGGGCTAGCTCTGGAACGCAAAATCAATTAATCCCGCCCGCTGACGATATTTCGACATGAATAGTAAATTGTAACTTTAACATATACGCCAGTTGTCGTCAATTACGCATATTAGTGACGAATATCCGAACCTAAAATACTTGGTCTTGTTAAGCCTAGGTAGGATATGATAATAATCTAACTACCGTTGTATTTCCGTAAACTGATTTCGATAAATAACCGTTCCTGATTTATCATCGCAATGATATCCGGGGAATTACCCCCATGGCGGCCTCCAAGCCTCCCCTAATAGCCGCCCCGAAGCTCACATGTAAGCCCTGGTTTGACTTAGTATCAAATCTGAATCTGATCACTGTTAAAATAATACACACACACACATCGATAACATTGGTAAACAATATAGGTACAATTAATCAGTCTGAATAAACACACATGCACTGGGAATTAACAAGTTGGCTCACCGATATGCTGCTAGCTCCGACCCTCAGGTCTAAGTGCGGCTGGCGCGCGCGCTCGCTCATCCACCGCCGCGCTCTATCCCCTCTTCTCGGCCATTACCAAATATATATTATCTATGGATTACCTGCATAGACTATATCATGACTTCGAATTCGCGTCACCAGTTTGTTTTTATTTTATTAAGAGTTTCAACACAAAATACATTTCTCTACAATACTGACCTTCCTATGGAATGTTTTAAACTTTTGGCCCCGCATCAAGAAAATTGACCCACCACTGCGGTATAAAGTGTAGGTAGTTTTAGTTTAACGAAAATAATGGTCCACGTTTGACAAAAAAAAAATATCCTCAATAAGAAAACAAGAACAAAGATGGCCGGTACGCTTCCTCTTAAATAATATTATATAAGTCATATAATAACGTAGAGGTTTACGTTTCATGTCTCCTCATAATGTTTTTACGAGACCATAGCTGGAACAAAGCGCGAGTTATAATAAGTAAGCACAGAAAAATATATAAAAGGCATTAAATGAATATTTTTATCACCCTCGCGAGAACGATGCGGAAAAATAATGGGAAACTACGTTTTAATACTTGAATTTTTTAAACTTTTGCAGAAATAAGGATGCGTCATATTTTTGTGCATTTATTTAAAACTAGTTTGTTTTTCTTTCGAGACTAGTTTTGTTTAATGATTAAGTAATGACAGCGATCGTAAATGTAGCCATTTTCCAACAAGTGTACGTGCGTCACTGTAACCTTCGGCTTCATAACACATTCGCCTGCGGCTTGTGTGAATTCTGCCTTCGTTGCAATAACAAACTTTCTGCACATGTATAAAAAATGAACTGTTTCTTTATCATATTTCATTTAGAGTTGAATGAATACGGATCAATTTCATAAAATTTTGATGCAACTTACTCATTATATCAAGAGAAATTATAACAATATTGATTATTTATTTTATCTTTTATTATTTACATAAACAACAAAGTAGGTATATATGTACAGTTGGAGAGTCTAAAACCTAGAATATTAAGTCAACATATTCACGAACTACGTTAGTTTCACAATATTTTCCTCCACGATAACATGTTTGGTTTATGTTTAATTAACACAGTGAATATTCCAAATATTTTTAATAACAACATAACATGACTTCATATTCGATATTGCTCCTCACCTTACATTAAGCAAGCAATGGTATTTGCTTACCGTACTAAACAAACATTGGAGGGTTGTATTTACATATGATTTGGGCCAAAACTCAACGTTCATCGATTACAAAGAAATTGAAATCGAGTCGGTGCCCTTTTCTTTGCGCAAACATTTCGACTGTTTTGTATGATTTTCTGGAGCCATTTGAATGTTCGCTTCCGCGAATGTCAATGGAGTCGCCATTTGAATGTGTGACCTTTTTTTATTTGCTTGTTCTTTTTGCTGACGAATTTCATGACGGCGGAAAATCGAGATATCGAGATTTCTCTCATAATTTTTATGCGATATCGTATTGATTGCATTGATGTGTTTGTTCTCTTTGATAAATACAATATTGCTGGAGGATACATTTTCTTTGAATCATTACTGTTTGTGAACGTTAATTATTTCGCTTTGTTTATTCAAATAATGAATCGTATTGATGACCCAGTGGTTAAGGTACCTGCCTCTCATGCATGAAGTTACGGGTTTGAAACTGGGCAAATAGAAACATAAATCTACCACAAGCAATATAATATTAGTATAGAATAAAACTCGACCGTGTCTGTGAAAAGTTTTAAATGATTTTCAGTATTAGGATGACTACCACCCTAATGTTTGTCACTGCTGTCAAATGTTACCTATCTACTAAAAATGTAAACTTTTGTGAACTAGTGTAAACTAATGTAAAATTTTGTGAACTAGTATAAACTAGTGTTAACTAGTATTAACTAATGTAAACTAATGTAGTCTATGGAACTACTGAGTGATTTAAGTAACTTAAATGATCGCCTTGTTCTCGTGGAGGCGATCGGAGGCGGCGATCTCTCGCGACGGGCCTTGGTAGAGGCCATGGTCCGGAGCGAGGAAGAGTGGCAGGCGGTCGCGTCCTTCTGCGAAGCAGTAATGTTAGCAAAAGAGGAGGCCGACCGTATCAGGCAAAGGCAACGTCGCTCACGCCACAGCCGTCGCCGGCGTGACTCCGATCCCGATTTTCGGCCACCGTAGACGAGGGCTTGCGGACGGCGAGCCATGGGTAACTCGCTGTCCGCCTATCCGGTAAGTGTCCGGACCGAGCCCAAGTCGTCGACGGCGCGCACTGTTCCCGCGCGCCTCAAGGAGTTGTCAGCAACTGTAGGGGCCCGGCAGGGTTGAAGCCTTCTGGGGCCTTGGATTGATGCGAAAGCGGAACACCGGGGCCCTGGAACTAAGGCAGGAAGGAAAGGTGGGTCGTTTAGTCAGTAGAAGTCTGACACAGTCTCCCGCTCCGCCCAAGAGCGGGATTCGTCATTTGATGATTTTTCCCACCATAAAAAAAAAAAAAAAAGTAACTTAAATGATTTTCAGAATTAGGTTTCCTACCATCCTAATGTTTGTCACTGCTGTTAAATGCTACCTATCTACTAATGTAAAATTTCGTGAACTAGTGTAAATTCATGAAAACTTATGTAGTTTATGGAACTACTGAGCCAATTGCGACAATTCAGTAATTCATAGAATAATGTGCAATAATCTTGGGTAAAGTTAATTTCCGGAAAAGGACATACCAGCGAAATCGTAAACAAAATATTATTTAACTAATAAAATAGGGGGTGGGGGGGTTTAATGCTGCGGTCTTTCCGTCCGAATATTATTTAGGTATCTTCACAGCTAGAGTGAATGGGCTCTTAATAAACTAGTGCGCTTCACCATCAACAATTTCGCCACTGCTTTCCATCAAGTTGATCGCGATCAAGCACTAGTTTTTAGCATTTAAAAAAATATTTATAAAAATTTATAACCCTTATCATAAATTCACAAAGTTATATTTAACTATTATATGCAAAAATATGGTATCCTGCAGTGGTGAGATATTTTGCATAATAATAATAAGACTGATACTTCACGACGTAACAACGAGTCACAGAATTTTTCAAAACTCCTGCAGAATCGTAAAACTGGGTAGTTAAGTTTTCATGCGAATGAAGATACGTTGGAGTATGATCTTGTGGTGCATAATGTGCCAGCAAATTGAGCTAGTGTTCCATTTTATGACTGTTAAGTATTTTATGTTCCACAGCTTCTGAGGTTTGACTAAAATATTCTCCCCTTATATAAATATGCTTTTTATATATCGAAGCTACCACGCTTGGCCGCATTAAGTTACGCTTGTCTACGTTTGGCTAGATTTGGTTATATTTAGCTACGCTAGGTTACTACGAAAGGTTATAACAGTCTATGCTCATTTACGCTTGGTTGCCCTTAGCTAGGCTTGGCTACAGTACAGTGATAAAGCTTGCAGACGTCACAACACATGTCACACAACATATGACAGTTCTTACAAATGTCGTTATGATTATTTTCGAGTATGTATTTAATGTCAGGTTGACTTTTTCTAAACTATATCGGGGTTGGCTTCCAATGTATCCAGATGCTACTGGATATCAGTATTTTATATGAAACCATTCTCTATTGTAACCTAAACCACCCAGTTATTGAGTTACAAAAGTCAATTCTAGGCAAACACATCAAGGCACTACGTTTAGAAAGTTTGAAATTTTACTTATAATTTCTTACACGCATGTTTATGTGACGCATACTTGGGATCCCAAGGACCGCGAACAGAATCAATGTTTCTATTTTCAAAGAACTCAAATACAAATCTTCAAGTTCTTCAAGCATATCACTCGTAACGAAGACTCGATGTAACGATTGGTGGCAAGAAAACTTGTGAGTAAAAGATCACGTGGACGATCTCCAACATGGTGGACGGACCTCATAAAAACTATGACACACTGCAGCATAAATAACAACTTCCAAACCGCCAAACAGAGCTGCATGGCGTCGTATCGCGAAAGAGCGGTGGTTCAAGACTCTACTGAGACATGACCACGGCTACTCTGTCAAGAGTGCGAAGGTCTAAGAAAAGACGATGGAAATGAGTATTCAACAAGGATTTTAAAAAATATCCTCTAAAATATGGGTTAAATTTTTGCGATAAAAGTTTGTCTGCCAATCCAGCAGCCGACTTGTTAGATAAAAAAAAACATTCACACCAACCGGTCGACAGTGAATGACCAGAGGGGATAGCTCTTTCTTTGCACAAAAAAATAACATTGACCTTCAATGTGGGCATGCCACCAGCCTTCTGGGTACATTCCCGGATGATAGCAATGTTGAGGAGAACATATTTGTGTTTTGAAAAACATAGTTATGTTTCATATAAATACTTTGTCAAGTAAAAACAATTTATTCAAGGATTCGAGGCTTTAAAAAAATGGTATTAGATTTTTTTATGGCATACGCATATCAAATTCAAGTGGATAAGAAGCCATGTATGAAGGAAGCACGGGTCCGTTAAATATGGAAAAAACAGGGAGGCCCTTATTTAGTTAGTGGACGATTTCAGGACTGAAAAGATAATAAAAAGTATGTAGCCTTTATCCTATTAAAAGTCTACAGGCTGCGTCTGACTCGCGTGCGTATCGCGTGCGTAGCGATGTACAAACTCGCGTCAACGGCGCGTTTCAAACACGTGATCTGCACAGGCCCTTCATCATCATCAGCTTTTTCAATGTTCCCACTGCTGGGACAAAGACCTCCTCTCTAGGAGAGGGAAAGGGCCATAATCCACCACGCGGGCCCAGTGCGGATTGGTGGATGTCACATGTCTTCGAATTTTTCGCTCTAGGACATGCCCTCACGATGTTTTCCTTCACCTGGCCCTTACCAAAAAAATAATAGCCAAAATTGACGTTGATAGTCCGCGCTTCTAGTATTAATTTGCTATCTGACCTCTAAAACTGGAGCGGATGGGACTTGTTTCGCAGCTCGCGCGGTATCATTCTATGATTTATGACGTAAATAGAACTCTAACTGAACTCTAACCCTATCAGTGACATATACAACTTTGACAGAATCCGGCCTGACGTTGGCACGAACTGAATAGATAAAAGTTTCGATCAGGGAATGTCCCAAGGCTCGTTGTGAAGCGAACACCTAAAGCCATGGTCCGCAGCGAGGAGGGGTCGGAAATGGTCACCTCCTTCTGCGAAGCAGTAATGCTAGCCAAGGAGGAGCCCGAGCGCATTAGGCAACAGCGTACACGCCCCAGACGCCGCCGGAATTCCGATTTCGATTTCCGGCCACCGTAGGCGCGGGCTTGCAGACAGCGAGCAAAGGGTAGCGGTCGTGGACGACTTGACTTGGTCCGGACAGTTACTAAAACTGTCCGGACCAAGTCAAGTCGTCCACGGCGCGCTGTTTTCGAGTACGCCTCAAGGAGTTGTCAGCAAAACCCTAGGAATTCTGCAAAAGGGTTGAAGCTTACTGGGGCCCAGGGTATCTTTTTTTGAAAGGAAGGCTTGGCCCCAGCGCAAAAGGCAAGGGAAACGGAGAAAGAACGGGGTGGGGTGTTTAGTCAGTGAGAGTTTGACACTGTTTCCCGGTTGACCAAAGAGCGGCATTCGTTATTGGATGATTTTTGCCCACAATCTGGATCTTGATCTAGTTGGTTTGTTGCTTGTTATCCAATCTGTGCCCACCAAGTCGTTTTTGGAAAGGGTTTCGAGGGTGATCACCATCCTGTACCGACAATTAGATCTATGTACGTTTGAACATCCACACCGGCCTATTAAGTACACAGTATGATTTCCTGCAAATCATTTGATAATATACGATGCGTAATTAATATGACCAATCATGGCGACTGCTCGCTTTGGTGATAATTGTGCAATTAAATGTAACTGGTACTAGATCGTATGTAGATACGTACAGACGGTGACCTCCTTACACATAAGACGAGCAAAAACACATTGACGAGTCCCAGGAACAAAATTGTGTATGAAAAATTAGGTTTTGTTTTATTCGGGGTCTGCGAAATCTGTTTTTTTCCTTCTATTTTGTCTTGTCATCTACTAACTCGTTAACTCTTTTTCTCACAATCTTGTTTGTTATATTTTTAAATATTTCTCAAAAAATCTATTAAAAAAAACATAAAAAAAATGTATAACTAGTATCCCACCGGTATCGAGAACAAGGTCCATCTTATCGCGGTTAGGGCTCCAGAGAAAGGAACCTATTAACAATAAAAGCCGTGTCCAGGAGTACTGCTTTTTGTATGAATCCTTTGATCCAACTGCCTAACGCGAGTTTTCTCAGATGGTAGTCGAAGCTCTTGGCTATTACCTAAGCCATAATTTATATATATGTATATATATTTTATTACCCGACTGCGGCAAAGAAAAAGGAGGGTTATGATTTTGACAGGCTATGTACATACATAGCCTACATAACATACATATGTTCATCTGTTCCCTCTTAACTTCTAAACTACTTATTAGAATTCGACAAATGACATACAGAAGCGTCTTAATTGTAAACCCCATATAGCCTATAACCAGCAGGTTATAGGCTATATGGGGTTTCACAAAATCTAATGTGGCGCATTCTAGCGGACAAAAAGATAGTTAAGTATTATGATAATTAATACCTTATTTTGTGTTTACAAACCATGTGTACTGTTCCGGTCATCTTATAGTTATTCTGTATAGCTATCTACCAGTGGCGAAGGGTGGATATTATCTGAAGGGAAGCCGGAGCGTAATGTCAACTCACCTAATACAGCACACTCCATGATGCAAAAAAATAGGATTAACATTGCGTTGCACATCAAAAATCTGTTAATTACAGCAGTCTACATTAATGAATGTCATTTCAAAATGATGTCCGTAATCCACCGCAATCCAACACACAAAATAAATGTACAGTTCACCTGGTTCACCACATAACAATATTAAAAACAAATAAGAAACGACAAGAAAACAATATCAAAACATCGAATTATTCGCGCCACCCAAACAATTAGCCGCCATGTCAATTTTATCGTATAAAAAATCCAGCCAAATAAAATGTATTATTCGCCAGTAAGAAATAAAAACAGCTAAATTCATTCTTATTTTGAATCATTATAGTCAAATAGGAATTAATTTTTCTGTCTCGCTCGCACGTGCATAGACATCGCTGAGTAGGTATGGTCTTGAACCTGGACACCTGTGCATTACTCGTATTATTATTTATTTTACTCATAATAACCCGGCGCGCAGCGGCTTATTTTGGTACAATTTTCTGCGAGTTAAAAAGAGACAGAACGATTTAGAGAATAGGTGTTAGTTTATGGGAAAGTAAGAGATAGATGCATTGTATGGGATTTGGATGTTTGAAAAGGGAACTCGGTATTTTTCGGCTTAAGATTTTGACATTTTTATTTCAAAGTCGTAGGCATTTAAAAAATTGATGAAGTAAAATGAGCAATAGAACGAACTAACAAGGTCGTTGACCTGTAGAACAAATTTTCATAAGGGAAGCCGATGGGAATCGTGTTATATGGACTCTTCGCCACTGCTATCTACCATAGAAAGCTATCTACTCATTGCTTATAGGCGCGGTAACACACAAATGCTTTGTGTTCAACACATAATCAGACAATAGTAGATAATAATGTGTGTCACCCGTATGTTAACCCTTATTATACTGTTGGTTAACCGCTTCCGGAACATATATTATCCAAGCTATGCCAACCCGTTTTCTTGGTACCGATATGATATGTAATACATGACATACATTAGCATTATTGGTGAATTAAGGCTACGGAAATAGCATTTAGAAATTCTATTTAATATCAAATCAGAAGTGATTTTCTTGAATGAGTTTTCTACGAACTAATTTTCAATTTGAATTGGTTTATTCATTTTCACAAAAACTTTGCACTTCTTTTTGCAAGGTGTTGCACTAAGGTGGACCCCATTTTGCGCCCAGGCAGTCTCTGTTTATTCCAGATTTTCTGGAAAGGTTTGCGAAATTTGATAAGGCCGCCAATTGTTCGTAAAATTGTATGTGTTTAAGTTTTCCATTGTTGTGATATAAATTTAATATTTATAAATAGGCTTAAACTAGACATTTTTACTAATGACCACGAAATAGGTAAGGCTATACTGACTAGTTATAAACAGTGAAAGAATTCCACTTGTAGCATCAACAGGTGTATTAGCTAGGTGCTCAATGTGGAACCAAAAAACGTAGTTTTAACTCCTCATTCAGCACTGCTGTTTTAGTGAGGGGATTTATATTTTTGCATAAAATCTTCTGAGCCCCTACAGTTTTCCTGACATGATTTTGACGCGAGCGTGGAAGAATACGAACACACCGTCGACGATCAGTCAGAACTGTTAACAAATAACCAGACGGCGAGACACCCATTGCTCGTCGTCCGCATACCCACTCTTAATGGCTGGAATTCGTGTGGTGAGTTAACTCATGATTGTCATTATTTTTAGGATCATATATTTTGCGATGATTTTCAATCATAAAATTTAGCCTTCATCTCGTTTTCAGTGGTGTTTTCCTTCCTATAATATCCTACGACTCACCACATTTACTAAACAATATTTTTAATCAAAACTTATAACAAAAGCAACACCTAAATGGACCCTGGAACTGTTTCGTTAAGAATTCTCGTCGTATTAAACTTGTACGTGAGTTTTGGGGACTTATAAATTGTTGAGAAGAATTTCCGAGGTGTGTAGAAAAACTGCTCCGGTACAATTTAGGTTCCTTACTTATTCGGACTAAGTTACGTACGGATGTTGGTATTATATACCTATTTATTTGGAGAAGGAACAATTGATAGACGAACCTATTGAGTAACTCGAGATTTGTCTGATTTAAATAAAATTAAATTCAAGAAAGCCAATGTTTTTGCTCTTAAAGTGTGATGAGATAATGATCATCATCATCTATGACTACTGATGTCATAGTTTTTGTATAGTCAGTTTACTGAATGCGAACCAACCTGATGGTAAGCAGTGACGCAATCGTTTATGGTGAGGCGCATTAGTATATGAAGTATAAATAAAAAAAAAACGCAAGCCGTACAAACATGAAGATCGAAACAATCCGAGAATTCCTATCCTCATTTTAATTTGTTAATCACTATTTAACTCACTGGCTTAACTATCAATCCTTGAACATGCATTCTCACTACATCTAACTAAAAACCGCACGCTCAGAGCTCCTCAGTAAAGCTTTGCAAGCCCGAAAATAAATAAGTACTATTATCCCCAAAGCGTGAATTCGTGGAGATTCGTTTTAAACGAACATTCCCGAGCGTAGTTTAATTTCAAGACAGTGAATCGTGTATTCGCTGATGCGGCAAATAGGCACAGTTGGAATGACATCGTGTTGTGAACAAAAATACGAAGTTTTTAATTGGTCAGTCAGTTATACGAAGTTTGGACCTTCGACAGTTTATTACTATGTGTCTTGCTTCCGCTTTGGGAGTGGGAGGATCTGGAAAATTATTGCCCTTATTCTGTTTGGCGTTTGTAGTCTTAGGCGTTATCTTCATCAGCGAGTCTTACATATAAGTTTCTTTGAAAAGTTAAACGACTTGGATTTTTTGAAACCAAATAAAAAATCTGTTGCTGGCAACATGAATTTTAGTTTTATTCGCATGTCAAAAGCTTAAAGTTTGGTACTTTTATGTTATTTTTTTTTTATTTAGTAGTTTTATAATTAAAGAGACCGAAATATGATATCGTTGATACCTAAATGAACATCGTTTGTATTTTTTTATTGTTAAAAAGTTCCATAATGATATTAAACTTTTGAGCCCCAAGCGAACGCTGGTTTCGAACACCTTTCGAACACCTATTGTTTTTCTATTATGTCTCTAATTACGGTAAGCAAAAAGTTAAATTAATTATTTAAAAAACCTTATATTCGATACGTTTTATACAATTACCTTGATTATTGAACCAGTGTTGACTACATTTTTTTTTTTATTGTGGGAAAAAATCATCCAATGGCGGAGCGGGAAACAGTGTGTTTTACTGACTAAACACCCCACCTCGTTCCTTTCTTGACTTTCGCACTTCGACCATGCCTTCCTTTCAGAAATAGACCCTGGGCTCCAGTAGGATTCGACCTTTTTGCAGAGTTCCTGCGGTATCGACTACATGAGATTTAATTGTACCCAAGTCGTTTGACTTTTAGACAGACTATAAAACTTGAAAAGAGCGAGAGGACATCATGAAACTTTTACTGATTAAACCCACCTGCGTTTTTTCAGTTGGCGCTTATTTATAATAATTCTAACGAGTCGTTTTATGTCATTTATTTAGTGCTAATGCGGTTGCAAAACCATCTATATGCGGTTTACGCGTCCTGCCGTCTTACCGTCCAGTAACCGTTCGGACCGAGCCCATGTCGTCGACGGAACAAATTGTTTCACGCGCCCCTCAAGAAGTAGTCAGCAAACCGCAAGGGCACAGCAGGGTCGGTCTTTGAAAAGAAGATCAGGCCCTAGTATTAAAAAAGCGGAGATATCATGAAATGATATACCACCTAAGAAAATGCAAGCTGCGCCCGATGAGACTTAGTTCTTTTAGAATCTTACATACCTAGCTGCTCAAAGCTCATCTACACTAATATAATAAAGAGGTAAAGTTTGTTTTTTTGTTTGTAGGGGGTAATCTTTGGAACTACTGGCCCGATTGGAAAAATTTTAGCAACAAGAGAAAGCTGCTTTACTCCTGAGTGACATAGGCTATATTTTATGTACGCGAGTGAAGCCGCTGACAAAAGCTAGTGTAATAATATAAAAAGATTGGTCTCTCGAGAATATTTCAGGCGTAAAACAATCTTGAAGAGATTTGACGAGAGTCGTAAAATCTAGAGTGGGTTTTAATGAGATTGGCGCAGTGGTGATCGATTCTCTTTATGTGCCGGGATCTGTGTCTCTGAACTTGCAGTTTATACGGAAGAATTTCTTATTTACCGGTTTTTTCAATCATGGTACTTATTTTTACAAATGTTTATTTATTAATTCCTTGTACATGCAAAGGTACAGGTGGAGTTTTAATTTCGATTCATAGGTATTAAAGGTATTAGAGGAGCAGTAGCAACGGCCCCCACTTACGAGTAGGGCATGGGTTCAACCTAATTCTTTTGTTTTTTGTTCAAACCTAACCAGACACATTACTTTGTGCAATTCATTTGATCACCACTGCTCTCAAAACATCTTGAGGAAACCGGCATGTCCTAAAACCAAAAATTCGAAAACATGTGACATCCACCAACCCGTATTGAGCCCGTTTGGATGACGGCCTTTCCCTTTCCTAAATAGGCTTATGTTTTTCGGCATTCTGGACTAGTCAACCGATGATGGTTGAGCATCAATTTAGAAGTTGTATTTTTTTTTTTATCGAACCGTTTTTTTTTCATTGCTGGCTTCTCTCCTTGAACTAGACCTGGCAGTTGGCGTCTAGGACATCTTGCCGCTTACCAAGTCGATCTCGGTGATTTCGTCTATCTTCAGGGGGCAGGTGTATAAAAAATAATAATTAGAATATACGTATACAGCTAAAATAAACGTATGAAGCTAGATAGTGACAGACATAGACTTCCCAAGTGTGTCCAAAACAATTGGTTTTATGGGTCTCGTATCAATCGGATTCTTGGAACCCTCGCCAGATCATTGACAACGCTGCGTCTTCCGGTAAACTTTCGCTACTCCAAAACCATTTGGTCCCATCGATCGTCTGCTCTGCGAGCAATTTACCAATTAAGAACTGCCAAACTTATGTGCTAGTGAGTATGCCCACTGCTGCTTAAGTTTGGCAGTTCTTCGGGCTGTATCGGTAACCTGGGTTCTGCTGTGAATATCTTTAGTTATGATTGGTTCACGCAAGGAAACTTTATCACTATCTTTTCATTGACTTATATATATTATATGTATGTGTATCTGTTATAAAATATATAATTGTAGTATTGTCACATCAATTATAGCCTCGTATTTGTCCAGGCATTTACTGACCATTCCAAGTTGCCTGGAAGAGATCACAGAATGGTAAACACAAATATTTTTTTCAAATCTATTAACCGAGCCATTACTGAAGAGTAGGCTTTAGGAAATAAAAAAATTATGGCTCTATTTTATTGTGTAATTTAATGTGTATTTATTAATATTCGAGACCAGTGGTGGCCGAGTGGTAAAGGCCCCGACTTACAAGCTGTAGGTCACGGGTTCAAACCCAGCCAGGCACATTACTTTGTGTAATTTATTTCATCATCACTGCTCTCAAAACGGTGAAGGAAAACATCGTGAGGAAACCGGCATGTCCTAGAACCAAAAATTTGAAGACATGTGACGTGATGGATTATGGCCCATTCCCTATCCTAGAGAGGAGGCCTGTGTCCCTGCAGTGGGAACATTAAAAAAAAGGCTGATGATGATGATGATAGGCACACCAACGACTTATTTACAAAACATTGATCACAATATATATACAAAGAGCATCCTGTGTAAAAAAGTCACTTATTGATATATGCACAACATTTACAGTAAGTTTTAAATAATTATATATTATATTTATTAATTGAATTAGTTTTAAGCTTACTTTATTATTTTGTACCAATTTATTCCACGGTTAAATAAAATAACGGAAATTAGATTAAAAAAAAATTATTAGATTAAAATTGAAAATTGTCTTTACAAAATTAAACAAAAATACTAACTTAGATAAAATAAAATAACATTATTATTACATTAAGTCAGAAATTAAAATTACATTACATTATTAGACAATTTAATATATACGTGACGGGTCATTGCTCTGATTCCGAATCAATGAATGTGTTTAACTCTACAAAAGGCAAACGCGAAACATGTATTTATTGGGTCACATCGACTAATCACCTACCGATAGATTAGTAAGGTCATAGCTAAAATTGGTCAAAATACTGAAAAGCTAATACAAAAGTCCGCTGTAGCGTTTTATTGCCTTTGTCGTCTATCAAAACTTTTAAAACTTACAGCGCTCATACGTCAAAACTGCACTAATGTCATCAATGTAAAAGTGTATGGCATGCAGATCACTTAAGGCTCTAGTCAGACAGACCACAATTCAACTGCATACCATCTACAAATTGCAGTTGGTATGCAGTTTACACGATTGCACTGAACCGCTGACTGCAATCGAACTGCAGTCGGACTGCACGTTTAGTTTGCAGTTCTATTGCAGTCGTGTCAACTGCATTCAAACTGCATCCGAACTGCAATTTGCGGTTGGATTGCAGTTGAAATGCAGTTCGTCGGTCTAGAGTCTAAGTGGAGTAAAGTGTACGTACTGTACGGGACGCCTGATCTAGTGCGTATATATATATATATCGATGTTAGGACACATGTGTATCAAACAATCATTACTATTGAATTGACGATCTCGGGAACACATGAAAAAGTAAATGAAAAATAACGGAAACAGTTGCAAGTGACTATTAATCTATCAACGTCGGCTACGCGTATTCGCAAACTTCATAGCTTCGGTCTCCATATTCTTTCGGCCGCCATATTTCTTTGCCTTCTCATAATTAATGAGTGTTTTGATTCGCTTTGATAGTAAATGTGTCGGTAAATGTACTGTATTGGCGACTCTTTGTTATCGTGTTATTTATTATGATGACAAATGTAAACGCTTTACGGAGCATGGGGTATACATACGTAAACGGTTAGACGAAGAGCTGAATAAGGTGAAACTCGCGTAATAAACAAATGGATATTTCGAAATACATATAAAATATCCATACTAATATTATAAATGAGAAAGTAACTCCGTCTGTCTTGGCTGGATAGACCTCACGACGTCCTCACCTTCCGCATGACGCAGGTTCTCACCGGACATGGGAAGTTCGGGAGATTCCTGCACCGGATTCGTGCGGAAGAGACGTCCGGGTGTCGCCACTGTGAGGCGAGCCCGGAGGACACGGTGGAGCACACGGTGGAGGTGTGCCCTGCTTGGGAAGAGCATCGCCATTCTCGTGGGGGTGATCGGCGGCGGCGACCTCTCGCGCCGGGCCCTGGTTCAGGCCATGGTCCGCAGCGAAGAGGAATGGCAGGCGGTCGCCTGCTTCTGCGAAGCAGTAATGCTCGTAAAGGAGGAGGCCGACCGCATAAGGCAAAGGCAACAGCGCCCTCGCCGTAGCCGTCGCCGCCGCGATCCTGCCGATATCCGGCCACCGTAGACACTGGCTCGCGGACGGTGAGCAATGGGTAGCTCGCCGTCCGGTCGTCTGGTAAGACCGACTCCAAGACGTCAACGGCGCGCACCGTTCCCGCGCGCCTCAAGGAGTTGTCAGCAAACTGCAGGGGCCCTTCAGGGTCGAAGCCTCCTGGAGCCTAGAGGGTGGTGCAAACTGTTACCTCGACTCCAGGAATAAGGCAAGGAAGGTACGGGGTAGGTTTCTTAGTCAGTAAGAGTCTGACACTGGTCTCCCGCTCCGCCCAAGAGCGGGTTTCGTCATTTGATGATTTTTACCTACCATAAAAAAAAACTCCGTCTGTCTGTCTGTTACGCTTTCCCACTTAAACCTCTCAAGCGATTTTGATGAAATTTGGCACAGACAATCTTTAGAGCCTGAGAAAGGCTACCTTTTATTGCGAAAAAAGGGGGTGAAATGGTTGAAATAGGGGTTGAAAGTTTGTATAGGAACAGATTCAAATTAAAAGGATGCAGACGAAGTCGCGGGTATCAGCTAGTAGATAATATACAACCAAATACCGAATAAACTATCGCGCTAATCATAGAAATATTTGTTGGAATTGAACTTGGCTGGGAATTGAACTTAAGATTTACGGCGTAATAATCAGGGTCACTAATCAACAGACCATCAGACCAGTCTAAATATAAAATAATAAGTTAAATCGACAGGAAAGACGACGCAACCTGTAACTGATACATTTTAGATGAGCGTTAGCGCGCATGTCACATGACACAGCTTCCATCTTGCACCAAATGTCCTGTTACTTATTCATGTTAGGAATTAATGACAGAACTAGCGCGACGACATTGCCGTGGCTGAATACTAGGCTAGATGAGAAGATTTAATTTAAAAAAAAAACTGTTTTATCGGCACGTTAAGTTGACATTTCAGGAATGCCAACTTAGATGTCACTCTGACACTTGACATTACTGAAAACAAAATAAAAACGTAGCCATCTTATTGATAATCTCAACATTTTTTTTGCTAATAATCTTCTTATAACTTTGATAATTCTGTCTTTGTTTATGTGATAAATCAAAATATATCTTAAATATAAATAGCTGTTCGTTATTCTCACTAAAACTCGACAGCGGCTAGATATATTTGGTCTTGGAATATTCGTAAAAGTTAAGCAAAGGTTTAAATGAGGAGAACCAAAAAAAAAAAACTCGGCAAACGGTGGTACAAAGTTTGCCGAGTCGACTAGTAATCTATTTCATGTTTTTTGTAAAACATAAACTAGGGATTGGCAATAAATAATAAAATGCGTGTAAGTTTAAAAAAAAGAACGTAAACATAGACTTCATTTATATTTTTTTAGGTATCTATGCAAAACTTTCATTAGGCGTACCTACTTAATATTCAGTTATTAGACAGATTTAATTACTACCTGAATATTAACTCAGAACAAACATTGAAGCTCATTTGAAATGCTTAGATGTTTCATTAGCTTCCGGAGTCCGAACGTTTCAAATTATTTGCTAGGAACTTCCTCTGTCTGTTAGCCATTACAAGCATCGTTTGAAATTAATTAATTATGCAATTAGTCAGCGTAATAAATGTATGTACAGTCAACAAAGGAGATAAGTAGCCTGAGTTGTCTGATATAGTTTTTTTTTATGGTAGGTAAAAATCAACCAATGACGAATCCCGCCCTTGGGTGGTATAGTTGAAGTTTCCATGGCAAAGAAAATGTGAAGGCGAGAACGACTAAGGGTTCAAACACATAAACACGTTACGACGACGCACGACGACGTGCCACGTCGTTCAACGTGGCACGTCATGGTGCCGTGACGTGAACTTTCACGTCGAGCAACATTAATAATCAAGTCGACCCAAGCCTACTGGGACCTTGGGTCGACTTATAAAAGGAAAACCCCTGGTTTTAAAACGCTTAATATGAAAAAAAAACTTAAAAGTAGAACTTTTTATAGGCTTTCCATGAAAATTATTTTGAACTTGATAGGTGAACAGTTTTTGAAAAATTTTAAAAATTAATTTATTTAAATTAATTAATTTCATCTGAAATTAATTTAAAAAAAAAACAAAAATCGCCATCTCTCAGGAAATTGGGTTATTTATTTATTTATTTATTTATTTATTCTTCATGCAACACAAGGTACAAAGGCGGACTTAATGCCTTAGGCATTCTCTACCAGTCAACCTAGGGTGGTGAAGAGACAATATGGTAGGTGCATAACAAAGAAAATGTTATTTAGTAAACAAGAATACAAATACATATTTCATGTTCACATAAACATACATATATACTTATATATATACATACATACATAAATATATTTACACAAAGTAAGGAAAGAAGTTATAGACAATGTTCCACTATTAGTGAAGAAAATAGTTCCGTAACTTCCGCTTAAATGCATAGCGACATTCAGCCGCTCTGATATCGAGAGGAAGCGCATTCCACAGAAGGATGGATTGGATAAAGAAAGAAGAATGGACGAAATCAGAAGTATGAGAAGGACAGAGCAGAAGAAGATTGTTAGAAGAACGCAAATTCCTTGCGTGTGAAGCACAAAGAAACTGAAAGTGAGGTATGAGATAGGATGGAGGCGTGGGTCGTGTGTGTGGTTACTAATTTATATATAGGCTACTTTGCGCTGAAGTAAGGGATCTGCTAAATTGTGAGAAACTATGGAACCCTACACTGAGCGTGACCCTCCACGCTCCTGGCCGGTTTTTCTTAATTAATGATTGTAGGCTACTTACAATATTTTAGTAAGTCAAAAGACTACTGCTCACTTTTCCCCCATGATTTGATTCCGTAATAATTGCGCACTTCCCTTTTCCTTGTTGGTCCACGGACCAGAGTTTTTGATCATAATATGTAATATTAGCAAAATGGAAGTCTTTTACGGGCTTCGATTGGCTAAAAGGAAATGGCTTTAATAACCATGTTCATTGTTATTAGAAGGAGGAAGTTGCTTCGAATCCTTTTGACATTTTGGCTTAATTGGCTTCTACGACATTTAGGCATTGTTCAGATTAAACGTATTGTCGGCTGCTGACTGTGAGCGCGTGTTACGCAGTTCATCGCTTTTCCGTGTACGAGTATATTGCTCAACACTCAATATTTTTATTGAATCCTTGTGTACATAAATGGTGTCAGATCAATATGGACACTGTCGGGCCCAGGAAAAATGATTAAATTCTCGTTCATATGGAACCGATATGATTTTATGTAGTACGTGGTCACTGACTGTCGGTGGCCGATTTATTTTACTACTCGTAGCAAGCTATAGCGTATTATTGGCTTGGTGAGAACGCACTGTGCAGACTAAGGCGGTTCACCCACTGAAGATGAGTACCGCCGCGGTGCGCGGAGCAACAGATTTGCCTTATTTAGCGGTGTAATTTGTACGAAATCACACAAATTTGTACGGCACGCCCCGCGCTCCCGCGCAGATTGGCAGAAACTGCTTTCCCGCGCATTTCCGCGTTAGCAGTGTGTTGTGCTAGGCGTAAATTTCTTTGAATTTTTGAATTGAGATACTTGCATACAATTGTAAAATGCGCGGTTCAGTGGGTGGAACGCCTGAGTTAACATTCACGCTGTGGCTGAAAATGAGCATTCTAACAGTCGGCGGCGGGAAATACGTGTTGTGTGAACGATGCCTTAGAATAAAGGTTGAATGATTACTTTCTAGAATTCACTTAATAAACCGTTGAGCATTTTATGGTTAGCTAGAAAAATAAAATAATAGAATTAGTATCTAGGCTTTATTACCTAAAATTGTGTTACAATATAATAAAATTAAAACATAGAGACTCCAGTCATTCATCCAGGACTCGTAAAAACTACCTATAATTAAGTAAAACTAAGTAACTACATTCTAAGAGCATCGTTATGGAGTACAGATAACAGATTAGGTCATCTCTGGTTAAGAATAGCATGAGACGGTTTGGTTCGAACATTCATTATTTGAGGACAAGTTTAAAACAATAGACATAGCGGTGCGCACTGCTGGGACTCAGGCCTCCTCTCTTGGAGAAAGGTTGGGAGTTAGTTCACTACGCAAGCCCAGTGCAGATTGGTGAATCACACGTCTTCGAATGCTTGGTTCTAGGGCATTTCCTAAAACAAAAAATCGGTTTCCTAACGATATTTTCCTTAACCGTTTTGAGAGCAGTGCTGATGAAATAAATTACACAGAGTAATGTGCCTGACTGGGTTTGAACCCGCGACCTTACAACTCGTAAGTCGGGGCCGTTACCACTAGGCCATGCCACCCCAATAATACCTATTCGATAACCACACAACGCCATCTACACTCAAAATAAGCAGAGTTTGTACTATAAATAATTAGTCTTGGAACATTATCCTAAATGGTTATAAATTTGGGTCCGTTGTCTCCCTGCCTATACAGTGTTAACAGTATTAAGGTATGTGAGTTAGAAATATTTTCTTAAGGATATTACCGTTTTTCCGATACGAAAGGATATTAAATAGGTTGATCAATATTTAAGATTCTTTTTTATTCCAGATGCTGCCGTTTAATGGGGAGAAAATGCATTTGCTTTGCTTGTTTAGTTTGCAAACCGCGGCAGTGTACGCAAGAGAATATAGCGTTAAATTCGTTTTATAATTTGTAAAAAAATATGTTGAAATATGTTCCTGATGTTGAATAATATTTATCATCTTTATTAAAAAATAGGGACATATAATGGGCGGCCTTATCGCATTCTGCGATCTCTTCCAGGCAACCTGGGGTGGAAAGAGATTGCCTGGAGATAAAATGGGGTTGCACTCGGTGCATAAGAAAATATGTTAAGTAACAAGGTGGTGAAAAATCTAAGTACATACAGTTTAACACTAAATAGATACATCTACACCAATCTACACTAATATAATAAAGAGGGAAAGTTTGTTTTTTTGTTTTTTTATTTTTTTGTTAATAGTAGGAGGTAATCTCTGGAACTACTGTCCGAATGGAAAAAAAATTGCAACAATAGAAAGCTGCTTTACTCCTGAGCGACATAGGCTTTATTTTATGTATGCGGGCGAAGCCGCAGGCAAAAGCTAGTAAAAAATAATACTACAATGGGCCTTATCAGAAAGTTTAAAGTTTAACCTTTCGAGTAGCGTAGTTAGAGACATAATACGAGAAAGTCAAGAGGTGTGCGAATGCCAGCTTTCGCTTAGGGCTCAAGAGTTTAAAGTCACTCTAACTAAAAACATCAGGAATGAAAATGACTGCAAGAGAAGCAAAGTTACCGGTATAGCCTGAAGAATCAACTTACATAGCCTATGTCACTCAGGAGTAAAGCAGCTTTCTATTGTTGCTAAAATTATTCCAATCGGACCGGTAGTTCCAGAGATTACCTCCTACAAACAAAGAAACAAAAAAACAAACTTTGCCTCTTTATTATATTAGTGTACATATTAGTGTAGATGACTGATATATATATTTTTTTATTTCATGTAATCTAGTGCTTGACTGGGATCACATCTGGTAGTAGGCAATGATGCAATCTTCGATAGGGAAGCGCACTAGTTTGTTAAAAGCCTATTCCCTCTAGCTTTGTCGACACCTAAATTGCATACCACTAATTGAACTTAAAATACTTAGGAGTTAATTGCATTAGTAACTTCGGATATTAAATTTTCAGTTCTGTACAATTTTAAGTATTATAACCAGTGGTGGCTATTATTTATTTGTGGTTTACGTAATTACTCTACCGCCATTGATTGAATGTTGAACAGGCTTTTATCTGGTATTTTGAATTGAAAATATAAACTAAGCTTTGGTAAATACATAGCGCTATTATTACCTGCCTGCCTTCTGAACTTTGTCACTAAGTAATGAATTCCAAGGCGTCTTCACTTTAGGAAAATGTTACGAAAATAGAAGTCTTCAATTCCTCGCTCAATAAAAAGCTCTGATAAGTGACATTGTTCACAAAAAAATCATTGTTACCATTGTACATTTGGCGGGACGCAATAATGAACTGTCGAGCCCGGCTTTTTGAGAACAATGCCTAAATTTAGATGATTAAAATGCCGAGAGCATTGATAATTCTTTGCAAGCGAGCTGTTGGTAAACATTCACGTTCACACTTCTATTCATTCCGTTCAAATAATTGAGCAATATTGCGGTTGGTAAAAATGTAAAAGTAAAAACCGCTGAGATAAATTTACTTTGTGGTATTGTTTGGCAGAGTTTTTAGATGTCTTTCTTTTAAAAAAATAAAATGACCAGACAGTTTTTTGTCTAGTCCGAACAACTATGTGATTATGGTCTTTATATAACAGTCCATTATCTACTATCGTGTAGTTGATTATGGACTGAGGTATGTTCTATTCGTGCTGAGGTCTAAGCCACGATGCAGGATTTTGTTTTTCACTGCAAGGGCATCGGAGCCCTAGTCTAAAAGCCCTAGACAAAAAGCGGCGAGTTGCCTCCTTCTGCGGACTTCCTATTCCTCACCCAGCCGCGAGGATTCCTACCCCAATTTCCAGCCACTGTCATTGTCGATGTAGACTTGCAGTCTACATCTAAGGCTCATTATCAACAATGACTAGCTCACTGCCCGGCTATCTGGTACCCGTCCGGACCAAGTTCTAATAAATGAAACGCTTGAATGACAGATAAGAACTAAATTATATTTGAAAAACGAACATATCTAAACCTTATACAGTTCTCGCTAGATGTCGCTGTCGATATTGTCGATACAAAACATAAAATAACACCCCTACTTATCGCAATATTCACTAAACAATTCTATACAAAATTATTGTACACAAACTATGCCAAGAAGCAACATGAACTTATAATGTTTTGCTGAACATAAACTTTTAGTAAGGATGTCAGCTGGCATATCAGCTGTTGGCAAATACAGCACCTTAACAATTTTATCTCTTACTAGGTCACGACAAAAATGATATCTAATATCGATATGCTTTGTACGTTTATGAAATGCTGGGTTTGCACACAGCTTCTGTGCACCTTGGTTATCATTAAATATGCTAATAGCGTACATCTTATTGGTTATTTCATATTGTAATTCCTTAAGATATAATGCTTCTCTACATGCTTCAGATAGACCAATATACTCTGATTCAGTGCTAGAGAGAGCTACACATTTCTGTTTTCTACATTCCCATGATATTACACCATCAGATAACAAAAAACACATTCCAGTATATGATCTCCTATCTTCAGAGTTAGAAGCCCAATCAGCATCTACATAGCCTGTTATTTCTGAATTACCTTCTTTACAATATTTTATTCCATAACATTTAGTTCGTTTTAAATACCTTAATACTCTCTTTGCATATTCCCAATGCTCTTTTGTGTGACAATTATTAAACTGACTTAAAAAACTTATAGAGTAACTAATATCTGGCCTAGTTAATACTCACAGGTACATCAAACTACCAATTAGTTGTTGATAAGGCACATGACTATTTGCCCCTACTGGACCTTTATTTACATTTAATTTGACCTCCATCGGAGTGTCAACAGTCTTACAATCACTTAAATTGAATCTGCTTAAAAGTTTATCAATATAAGCTTCCTGACTCAAAGTTACATATCCTTTATCTTTATTGAAGGTTACATTCATTCCAAGACATAATTTAGCTTCACCTAAGTCCTTAATGATGAAATTATTAGATAAAAGCTGTTTCAAGTTATTAGTTTCAATTATATCATTGGAAAATATAAAGAAATCGTCGACATATACTGTCACAATGGTCTTACAATTATTAATATCCTTTGTATACATACATGGTTCTATTTTTGACCTTTTATAACCATTACTGATCAAACAATTATCAACCTTTTTATTCCAAGCTCTAGAGGCTTGCTTAAGTCCATAAATGGCCTTTTTAAGTTTCAATACTTTATGATCTGAACTACTACTGTTATAACAATCTGGTATTTTCATGTAAATGGTTTCCTCTAAATCACCATTAGTGAATATTGCGATAAGTAGGGGTGTTATTTTATGTTTTGTATCGACAATATCGACAGCGACATCTAGCGAGAACTGTATAAGGTTTAGATATGTTCGTTTTTCATTTGTATTCGACGCATTTTTGTCCGAAAATGTACACTGATTGCGGTAATGTCCTGTTTGTTTACATTTGTAGCATCTAATGACTTTTGGTTTTGACTTTGACAAGTTTGACATCTGTGCAGTGTTGCCAACAATACCAACATTCCGGTTCATCTTATAACTCGCAAATGCTCCATTGGAATTGGAAGCGCTACTGTCGCCGCCATTTCCGCTTTCTTCCATGTCCAATAATTTAGTTTTAATGGCGTCTGATGTCAATGGTATGCCGCAATGTTCAATCGCCATTATCATAGGGGAATATTTTTCTGTTAATCCCGCTAACAAAAGCGATGCGACCCACTCATCATTGATATTAAAGCCCGTACCGCATAATTTTTGGCTTGTTTCAATGATTTGTGTCACGTACGAAGTCATTGAAGCACTATTTTCGAGTCGTATTGAAATCAAACTCCTCAGCAAACTGATTCTTCTCGTGAATCCTGAGTCATCAAATAGGTTCTTCAATTTCTTCCACAGCTCATGTGTCGTTTGTACACTTTTTACATGCACATAAAGCGACGAATCTATCGTCAAAATCAGCTTGGCTCTGGTTTTCGCGTCACCTGCTGCTCCTATTTCTGCTGGTACAGTCTCCGACTTGATGCAATCAGACAATCCCTCCAGCACTAGAAAATTCTCAGCCGCAAAAGCCCATTCACTGTAGTTTTCACGTCCTTTCAATTTAGGCACACTAACAAGATAATTCGTCGTCATTTTTACAGTCACAGCGTTAACACAGTTTTTCTCAATCTGCAAAGTCTATTTCCACTAGGAATATCCAAGAAAATTGCGAGAAAAACTAAAAAATCTGGGCCCATAACCTCTAATAAATGAAACGCTTGAATGACAGATAAGAACTAAATTATATTTGAAAAACGAACATATCTAAACCTTATACAGTTCTCGCTAGATGTCGCTGTCGATATTGTCGATACAAAACATAAAATAACACAAGTCCTAGTCGAGGACGGCGCGTAGCGATCTATGCGCGCCTCCAAGATAAGTCAACAAAGCGTAGGGGCCCAGAAGAGTTGGAGTCTTCTGGGGCCATGGTTTTGCTTCCAGAAGGAACCGTAAGTGACTTAAAACGCTAAGTAAAGAAGTAATATAAGTAAAGAAGTAATATAGATGTGGGTTAGTCAGTAAAAGTCTGACACGCCATCTCACCCAGACTTAGAGCGGGAGAAGTAATTAAAAGAAGACTTGGAACGCTGGGAGTAACTGAATAAATAAGTACAGACGGGAATTCAATCTGTTCTTGTTTGATACGTTTTCTTTCTTCAAACAGGACGCAAGGAAATATTTCAATTTTTTTTTAATATGAATTGTTACTAAAAGCTAGTACTTAATAGACAGAAAAAAAAACAAACATTTAGCGCTCTCGATTTCATTAAAGGAGCAGCCGATGGATCGAATCGTTGTCGAGCGCCAGTGACTCGTTTACAATTTGCGATGTATTCAGTCGATGAAGCTATTGACGATGAAACGGCGATCACCAATCAGCAAACAGGTCCTTTGGAAACGATCAGCAATAAAAAGGCAACATACAATTTGAGAGAACGTTTTGAAAAAGTCATTCTTATATTATTATTTTTTTATGTATGTAGCTATTGCTTTCCTTTTGCTGTGAAAATACTTTAAAGTATTTTTACCCACTTCATCATCATCATCATCATCATCATCAGCCTTTTTTAATATTCCCACTGCTGGGACACAGGTCTCCTCTCTAGACAAGGGAATGGGCCTTGATACACCACGCGTGCCCAGTGCGGATTGGTGGATATCACATGCTTTCGAATTTTTGGTTCTAGGACATGCCGGTTTCCTCACGATGTTTTCCTTCACCGTTTTGAGAGCAGTGGTGATGAAATAAATTACACAAAGTAATGCGCCTGGCTGGGTTTGAACCTGCGGCCTACAACTCGTAAGTCGGGGCCGGGGCCACCCACTTCATACATTAGTAATAATATTCCACAAGGCTATCTAGATAGATAGATAGATATACTTTTGATTGTAGGTACACCATAAACACAACTTGGTACATTAAGAACTTAAAATTATTAAGGTCTGTGGTGTGTAGGTGTCTAGTCCTAAATTAAACAGATAATGTGGAAAAAGTACCAGACAATTACTGATAATCATCCAAAAATATATTTCTAAGTATGGATAAATTATACCCGACACAACAAAAATTATCGTGGTCATCACACAAACATTTATCAACAGTGGCCCACGACCTCCGGTATAGGAGTCAGGGTCAATAACCAATAGACCATCAGGCCAGTTAAAATAATAAGGAAACTTTTTGTGAAAATACGATAAACTAGACAACTATTTCGAATTATTTATATAATTATTTATTTATTTATTATATAATTATTTATATTTATTATTTATATTATTTTTTTTTTATTTATTATTATTTATTTATATAATTCGAAATAGTTGTCTAGTTTATAATTCTAGTTCTAGTTAATACCATCGGCTGGTATTAGCTTCGCCCTTGTGATTTTTATATACATAGGCTTGCTATTGGCCACTATCTCAACTGTAGAAGTAACATATTCGCTCTTGACCCCTAAATTGTAGCTGTTAAGCACACATTATAATAGACCCCTTGAGCGCCAGTTGTACATACGTCTGTTCAACTTGCTGACCTTGAAAAATTCTTAATCGTCATTCTTTTCACATATTTTTACGAAATTTAATTGGCCGTAAATTATGTTTTTTTTTCCTAGAAAAATTCAGTGAAGTTATTTTTTTTTTAATTATGTTATTTTATTTTTTTGTTTATTTATTTTAAGAAAGGGGGTCAATACTTCCCATCGCTCTTATCCAGCTAATGTAGACTATTTATTGGAAAACTGTCCATAGTTCAACTTTATTTCGATGGGCTGGCTGATAACTTCTCTTTGGCGTTTCGATAGTAGAAAGAGAGTCGACACGTTAGGCTTGTCACTTGGCTAGGGGGGCAGAATCTTTCGACCCTATTGACCATATTATGTTCAATTGTTTACTGTCCATTACTACTTAAGTTAACCGGTTCTGATGAAATTAGAATGATACTAGCTTTTGCCTGCGGCTTCGCCCGCGTGGTATTGGGGTTGGGGTTGGGGTTTCCGGGATAAAAAGTAGCCTATGTCCTATTCCGGAGTGTATCCTATGCCTGTGCTAAATTTCATCCAGATCCGTCCAGCCGTTTTGGCGTGATTGAGTAACAAACATCCAAACATCGTAATTTTCGCATTTATAATATTAGTAAGATCGTTGAAGTTATGTAATTCCAGCAATTAAAAAAAGCAATTATTACGTAATTTTTATTTCCATTAAGAGCATATTTTTAAAGTATGCCCATGTCGTTTATCAGCTTCAAGCATTTTTGCTCATTCGGACAATTTGCAACTTTGGCAGATGTCTGCTCGTGCGCATAGGACACAACGCGCCATCGATCCAGACTTGGTTTTTACTGGACATTTGGACGACGCCCCTTGCTTGCCATCCACAAGTCCACGCCTACGGTTACTGAAAATTTTCTTGCGACTCCCGATTCCTGAGTCGTTTAGTCCTGGCTCTGGTGTCCATGGAATTTCTTGCAAGTTCTTCTCCATAGAGATCCCTTGGAACGTGTAAATTATCTTCAATTTGACAATTCAAAAGTGCCTGAAAATGGTCTATTTGAAATAAATTATTAGAGTTTGAGTTTGTCCGGTAAGGGGAAAGCTTTAGATTGAAGCTACAGGTTCCACCTCTAATAGATAATATCAAAAGTTCTGTGTATTCGCTTTAAATACATTAGAGATTATCAGATGACGATGCTCTCTCATTTATGATAGGTGATTTGGTTTGACATGTTTGAAAGGTATTGTGCTATTTTACAGAACATGTTTACTGAAAGAAAAACCCATAAATATTGTATAAATCTAAAATTCAAAAAGGCATTTGTTATAGAACGACAGTACAATTTGTCATAGCGTATCATGATCCTAAAGTTAGGAGTTATATATGACCCGATTCTGTATTCAACCGCTAACATTGCAAGTACAGCGAGCTGGTCGTAAACGGAGTTCTATAGAATTTCAGCTTTATGTGAAGGTTCATGAGGCATTTGTGTTGGAACATTCGTCATTTGCGTATTACAAATTAGTCTTTAAATTTGCAGTGTTTGTGTTTAGAGTTGTACATTGGCTCGTGTTGCAGTTTCTGTTTTAGTGTTCATGTACACAAACCGCAAGACCCCCATTTGCAAGGTTATTGAATAGAAGAATAGAATATACCTTTTATTAAAAATAGATAGAGTACAGTGGGTACAAAAACAAAGTAAATAAATCATAATAAAAAAATAAATTAAAATCAAAGTCCAAAAATTAAAATAAAAAAAAAAACAAAATAAGAATAAACTTGCCATATTTATTAGTGTTACAGTGTCTCATTTGTTTGTTGATTTTGAGTTTGTTTGTTTTGTTTTACTTAACAATCTCCAATAAGTTTTCAGTGCTTTCATAGTCGAGATCTTTTGACCGCGCAAGAAGAGCCCTTTTGGCTGTTGAACTTTCTAGTTTTTACTTTCATTGGCATCATGCCCCCCATACACTAGTTCTTAAATAACGTATCCTTGTAGATTTTGATCTTTTTTTTATAATATTTAATACTAGCTTTTGTCATAAAATATAGCCTATGTCACTCAGGAGTAAAGTAGCTTTCTATTGTTGCTAAAATTTTTCCAATCGGACCAGTAGTTCCAGAGATTACCTCCTACAAACAAAAAAATAAAAAAACAAAAAAACAAACTTTACCTCTTTATTATATAAGTGTAGATTATAAAGGAGAAAGAAGTTAAGGTGAAGGTGGTATTATTTGTTTTTTAACGTTGTATTTTTTTATTGTGTTGGAAAATACGTAGGTAAAGCATACTCCTGATCTCTCTCTATCTTTGGTCGTTGCGAATCGCCGTCTCATCGGGCTATGACACAAAAGGAACAGAGGGGGTATCTCTGTTTGCGTATAGATTTGTGCATTATAATATCTCCTGTGTACTTAGGTAATCTGTGTCAATATTGACCACCATCCGTGATTGAATAAAATGTTTGAGCAATACGTTTCAAATAAGAATGATATCGATTGCTCTGTTGTGAAGTCACATTATATTGTCAACTCGAAGAAATTGTGCCAAATTAAAGAACTCAGTGATGAGCAAAATTGTAACACTGGTTTCTGATGAATTTTTTTTCGTTCATTAAAATTTTTCGTAATTAAATTAAATTTCAAAAATTTATTTTTACGGTTTGACAGTATGACGTGACGTCACAACACGGTATTGATTCTATTCTCGTTTGGAACGCATATTTTTTTTTCTTTACGCTCAAACAACTCAACGAATTCGACTGAATTTGGCACGCACCTACAATATGTCCTGGGATATATATAGGATTTTTTACAGACTCTTTTGTACCGGGAATTTGTTTTTTTCGGAAAAAATTTTGCTATCACGCGGCCAAACCTCCTGGCAGCAACTAGTTCTGTCATAATCCCAAGTCGACAATAGTTTACGTGCAGCTTTAAAATTACTGTAGAAAAAATAGATAAGACGAGACCATTTTGTATTTCATTTGTAGCTCAGTGTTTACTGTCACTAGTACCCTCGTGTGAAAGTGTTAACTTTACATACAGTTCTCATTCCCATAAACCAGAAACGCGAAACGCATACAAACATTTAGAAATAATATCATTTTATCTCTTTCATGTAGACGGCTTTACGATCTAGGCAATATAATTCACATTCGCTTATCTTTACGCGAAAACTCTAAACATGTAGCGTACAAAAGCAATTTTGAGGGAGCCAGTGAAACATACGACTTGACAAATTGACGGGCCGACGCGGCACTATTGCGTTCGCACGACAAACTATTTCATTTGTCCGGTTTATAGCTCGTAAAGTTACGTAATAGGTGGTACAAACGAGACTCGTCCTGCGGTGACGATAATATATTGTTTATTTTTGTCTGTGGTTATTAGGTACCGATATGTTATTTATCACTTTTGTCTGGTTGGTATTCCCAGCGCGCACCGCCATGCGTGTATTGCCTCCTTATTGCGAATATCCTGACAATATTTTTAGTGTTTCATACCGAAATTGGAAAAATGGTTCACTATTAGTGTCGCTTCGGTATTTTCTTGTCTTGTTAATACTTCTGTGTCTTTTTAGAATATTTTCACGATTTTAATCACTCTATATAGATTTTTTAAAAGAGAAAGAAGCTTGTATTACTTTTGAGCTTCTTTGAACTTGATCATCTCCCTAACCTTCTCGGCTCCCAGGCTACCACGATGCAGCTCAGACCCATGTTTGACATGAATCAACTAACCACCAGACTTAGCAGTCCAGATCGAGCCCAGGTCGTCGACAGCGTGCTCCTTTCCCGCGTGCCTCAAGGAGTTGTCAGCAAACCGTAGGGGCCCTACAGGGTCGAAGCCTCCCGGAGCTGAGGGTTGGTACGAAAGCGTTACACCGGGGCTCCGGGAATAAGGCAAGGAAGGTACGGGGTAGGTTCTTTAGTCAGTAAGAGTCTGACACTGTTTCCCGCTCCACCCAAGAGTGGGATTCGTCATTCGATGATTTTTACCTACCATAAAAAAACCTACCAGACTTCCACAGACTATATAGTCCTAGGCCATCCTAGGAGTATCGTCTTACCTAAGTAAGACACAGAGAATGTCCAGACTAATTGGCAGATTTTCTAGTGTCTATTTATAATGACTAATGGTTAAATACCAAACGAAAAAGCATGTAACTATCAAAGTATAAGGTAATCTTTTTATTTAAGTTTTGAAACCTTCTAACATGCTTCAAAATGCACCCAATGGGATCGTTTGTATTTCCCAAGCAGAATTGCTTAATTTGTTTTTTTTTTTATTTGAAACGCCGTGTTGAGTGTAATACAACCTTTACAGATTCCAAGAAAAATATAAAATTTATTAAGTAAATACTTTATGTACATAATGGTGCAGAAGCGAGCTTATTAGGCATTTTCTACTACTGAACCTTTCAGTTATTCAAAGGAAAATAGCGGCAGGTACAATAAAAAATAGAAAAAATTACTCTCTTTATTCCTTTGTTATGAACGAACACAATAAACTATCTCGTATTTTGTCAGCTGTTCTAAGTACTCGTCTGGTAACCGTCCTGACCGAGCCCATGGCGTTGACGGCGCGCACTTTTCCCACGCGTCTCAAGAAGTTGTCAGCAAACCGTAGGGACCCTGCAGAAAGGTCGAAGTCTACTGGGGTTAAGGAGGCAACGTTTTTTTTTTATGGAGTGTGTTGTTTAATCAGTAGGTAAGAGTCTGACATTATTTTCCGCTCCGCCAAAGAGCACAATTTGTCATTGGATGATTTTTACCCACCATAAAAAAGCTGTTGTATGTTCTACTTAGCTTTAGTACTTAGTTCTCAGTGTGTTTTTATGTACCTCGTACAGTTACTGTACTTGGTGATCAATATATAGCAGATGTTGATTCAGTTTATGACCTCACACTCGAGTATTGACTCCACGAGATTAAAGTACATTTCATTATTGTTTACAAGGACTGTCGTAAGAACGTAATTGATTACCTCAATTTGGCCTCAGCGAAAAGTCAATTGTGTAATGAAAAATATTATCCGATATTTTTCTTTATCAATTTGTTGGCAGCTGTCGCCGATTCAATATCCGTTTTTTAATATGTACTGTTTAACAGAAAATGGTCTCTTTGTTTACCAATTTGCCTTATTAGTTTTACGGGCGGCTTATTCTGATTTCGGACCAATTTTGATTTGCGCTGCATTGTGTCCGAAATGTTCCTTCAACTTTATGCCATTTCTGTATCTCGTATAACGTTATGGTACGCAAATAAAGACATATGTGCATGACACACCAAATTAGTCAAAACTGTAAAAAGTTTCAATAGTAGTAGCTTTTTACAAGCTTTATATTAGTCTCACCTGTCCGATGTTTGTGATCAAAACTTGCAAATTAAATTTGATCCACTTCCCGATTACCGATTGAGTTGAAATTTTGCATACATATGTCAATCAGATGACAATGAAAAAATATTATGTCATGGAGTTGATCTGATGATGGAATCGCGAGGTGGCCATAGGAACTCTGTAATTATACGGCACAACCGCATGATTTCGGGTTTGTGTGAATTGTCTTGACGAGTTTTAATTTTATTATATAGGTATAAAACCTACCTCCGCTATAAAAGCTTGTTTTAAAAAAATATATTTTCATTGAAAGCTTGTTCTAGAAGAGAGTCACAAGGCCCTACACTATCATCGGTTTCGAAAGCCAACTCATGATCCCCGCAAGCTTCGCCCTTGCTGGACCCCTATTGTTTTGCTGTTGAGGCGTGCGCGGGACGTGCCGTCAACAACTCGATCTTGGTCCGAACGGTTACTGGACGGCTGGATGACGAGCTACTCATTGCTCGTCATCCGAAAGTCACCACCATGTCCATTAGTTGCTTTTTTCGGCATCCAGGACACCGGATATTAAACAGTAAGAAACACTTCAAATAAAAGAAAGAATACAGAAATAATCGAGTTACTTTCCACACTTTTTATTTAGGTACTGCCTTTGTGACTATATAACAAAAATATTTACGCATTAAAACATTTTATGAGAGAGAGACGCGGGTGTCAGTGAGTAGGTAACAAATGGAAGCTTGATGGAACAGGTGTTACCTCCTCCGGGCTATTGTGAGTCAGTATATCACGGTGATGTTTATGTTGATTTACTACGTGTTCTGGTTTTATTTTGATTAATGTTACACTGTATACGGGCTTAGAAGCTGGGTTAATATTTAGTTGGCTGCTTAGAAACCAGTTAAGTGTGTCAATGAACTCGTTGACACACTATACTATACAGTGTTAAGGAGATTTTGTAGAGTTTGGCATAAATAATTTACTATAATTAAAGGGCTTTGCACCCAACAAGGTGGACCGACGATCTGGTAAAGATCGCGGGAAGCCTCTGAATGCGGACAAGACAGGACTGATCGTTGTGGAGATCCTTGGGGGAGGCCTATGTCCAGCAGTGGTCGTCGTTCGGCTGAAATGATGATGATGAGATGATGATGAAAGGGGTTGGTTATTTGGATTTTGTGTCTGGATTTAAAGAAGCCAGAAGCCATAGGGCAGAACCTGTTGTATTGATACAGCATAGTGCAAGCAGCAGAACCCTAAATTATCTCTAAGGGTCGAAACACATAACCTCGTTGTGGCGCCGCGCAACTTAAATCGGTAGTGCCATCGGTCTACTGCGGACCGCTATGGACGCAACGCAATGCTTAGGCCCTAATCAATGATAATTAATATGTTTCGGCCCTAAGAATGTCTAAGGCATATTTTTTACAACACGTAACATGCAAAGAAATACCCACAATACTCATGAATATTTAAAACATTGCAATTATCATGATACTACATCAATCTATGTTTCCCATTAGCTACAACCTTTTATATCAAGAATGGGATCTATAAGTCAAGAATGAATAGGTTACTTCTAGGTATTGTCGTTTTCCAACAAATGACAAAAAACAATCAGCTGATATTCACGTGTCTATATAAAAATTAAATTTTGTACTAATAAATTATTGTTAGGTTATAGTTTTATGGCGCGGGAGAAGAAGGTTTGGACGGACTTGGGGGTGCCTTTGCCCAGTAGTGGGATAGTTAGGGCTTAATTTTTTTTTTGTGTTTATAATATATGAGAACATTGTAGACTATGCGGATTCATAGATTATTATCTATTTCTTAAGCTATAATACTAAAGTGAACAGCTAGTTGTCCGGAATCCCACAAAATTAGGGTCGGGATCCCGATGTAAAGTCACCTTCTTCACTACTATTACTTCTTCATCAACCATTCTTCTCATGATCTCTACACCCACTGACATTCCTTTACTGACATTCTACAAACTAGAGATAAAGTTTAAGGCTCAATGTTGACCTCATGAACTTGCTCGTAGTGCAATCAACAATGCTTTTACCCTATTGAACTTAAACCACAAATTCCGTCCATTGCTCCATTACTAACTACTTTAATGGAACTCTTGCATACAAGGCGAGTAATGGACATAATTTTCTGTACGTTAACCTAACGTACTGGCTAGAAGTAGAAGAGTTACGGTCCCATATGGTTTTATATTGACCCTGGGAAGTTTTTGAGCTAGAGTTAGTAACAATATATGCGAATAAAGTAGTTGTCCAATTTATATAGTATAAGAGTATATACGAAGTGTCATTGACATCGTCGCCAAAAACATTAAAAATAACGTTTTTATACAGTTTAATTTTAAAAAACGTAAAAAAATAATTTAAAAAAGCGACGATGTCAAAGACATCCTGTATAGCAGCATAGCGGTAAAAAATAACAATGTTTATGTAAATTAGCAATGTTTGCACTGTTTGGACCAGACCTCCTCTCTAGCAGCTCTCTAGTCCTACGGGGAGTCTACGTAGTAGTGCCACTCGGGCGTTTCTTCCATACGAATACGGTGCAAGAACCTGCCGTTATCATGTCCAGTAAGAACATGCCCTTTGCGTTCTGGGAGAAATATGTTTGTTCTTAAAATTTGCGATGATATATCATAGGTATATCCCATCGAAGATAGTTTTATCTGACTACCACTAAGTTCATTTTTGCTTGCACTTAAAACGAAAACTTCAAAATTCGGTATTGTTTGATCCGTTTCAATGTGAAAATATTTAATGTATTTAATGATGCTGAAATCAACTGAACACTATGTATTTAATTATTTCAATACGTTTCACCGCAATGGAAATATAATCATTCAGCGTTAATTTATTTTTATTCATACATACACACATTTATTCAACAGAAATGAGCGTCATGAAATATTTACTCTATAATCGGCTGGATAAAGACGCATTGAATTGAAAAAAAATGTTTAGGCCTTATATAAATCATAAATTAGCGATTCATCAGATTAATATTATAAGTGAAAGATAGTATATAAATATACAATGTATGTAAGTGTGTATGTTTGTTAGGTACGCCTTTATGCTCAAACGTCTAAATGGAGTTGTAATGAAATTAGACACAAGTATAGACAATATTCTAAAATAGTTCGTAGGATATTTTCCCCCCTACAAAACCAAACTGTTCCCTTGGGATGATGTTTCGATTGAATGAAATGAATTATCGATTGACAAATCCCGCCCTTGGGCGGAGCGGGAGACAGTGCCACTAAAAGACCCACCGTTCCTTCTTGCCTTTTTTTTTGGTAAAAATCATCCAATGACGAGTCCCGCTCGTGGTAGTCGTGGTGGGACGGGTCTCGCTCGCTCTTGCCTTAGTTCCAGCGCCCCGGCGTTCCACTTTCGCATCAACCCTTGGCCTCAGAAGGCTTTGACCCTGCTGGGCCCCTACAGTTGCTACTATAATCTACCCACAGTTTGTGATGTACCTAAGTCGCTGGTTCGTTTCCATACCAGATTGTGTTGGTATCCGAAGCAGAGCGGCACAATGGGCTTAGGCAGGGTCTGCAGAGTACAGCCCTTGGCAGCGGTGATCATGAAGTTGGATTTTGTATTTTTTATTAAAGTAAATTGCTTAATTATCCGAAAGTGGATTGCTTTCATTGTGGGGAGCTCAATATTGAGCTCCAGCAGAGCAGAGCGGTTTTTTTATGGTAGGTAAAAATCATCGAATGACGAATCCCACTCTTGGGCGGAGCGGGAAACAGTCTCAGACTCTTACTGACTAAAGAACCTACCCCGTACCTTCATTGCCTTATTCCCAGAGCCCCGGTGTAACGCTTTCGCATCAACCCTCAGCTCCGGGGGGAGAGCAGAGCGGTGTGTTGTGTCTCTGTCTTACTCCAGAAAACTAATGTTTAAAGACGTACTATTTTGGTATACAGTAAAGATTATTCTATCCATCTATCTTCGTCATCCGTTTGTAAAATTATTAGATCATTGAAAAGTCGATAATTCTAAAAAAAAATCGAGCAAAACTGAAAAAACCGGGCGTGTCGCTTGAAACAAAATTTTTCGATATATTTACTTTAAAAAAAGAACGCTTAACGTCCCGCGTCCGGTCTTACGGGCGGCTTCCGGGCCGTTCGTCCGGCATCCGGGCCGATCATCCGGCGTCCGGTGCCAGGGCGTGGCTCACTGTGATTAACTTTCCACTGGTGGCGTCTTATGATTGTATACTCGGGTGAATTGTAATACATTCAAACAGGATATTAGTAATTGTATATTAATTGTTATTCGACAGGCCTGTCAATCTAGTAGTTAGTGACCTTGACTGCTATGCGGGAGGTCGTGGGTTCGATTCCCACCCAGAACAAATGTTTGTATGATGAGCACGATCATTTGTTCTGTGTCTGGGTGTAATTTATCTATAATATGTATGTATTTAGGAATATATATGTATGTTTATCAATTGTCTAGTACTCATAACACAAGCTCTGCTTAGCTTGAGACTAGACGGCGTTGTGTGATAGTTGTCGAATATTATTATTATTATTCCCAATTATACAGTATAAAAATATAAAGACGCTATGTTGGCTCCTTTACTGTAACTGCAGTGCGTCTCTGGAACTCTCTCCCGCATTCCCTTTGCACACACCACAGCCCTTCTCTGTATGTCTTTAAAAGGAAGTGCTCTTTAATTTTCCTCTTAAAAACATACGTTCTCTGTATGTTTGGGCTATCGCAAAGGGAAGAAGAAGAAGGAGAGTTCCAGAGACGCACTGCAGTTACAGTAAAGGAGTCGTCATACCTCCTTTATAATGTTAGTATGCTAGTGAATCATAATAACGATTAATATGCAATTACTACATATTATCCTGTTTGAACGTATTACAATTCACAAACTGTTGTCAGCAAACCGTAGAGGCCTAGCTGGGTCGAAAACTACTGGCAATGGGTTATTGTGATAACGTCGAAAGCAAAGAAGGAACAGGAGTGGGTTTTTTAGTTAGTAAAAATCTGACATTATCTCCTGCCCCACTCAAGAGCGCAGAGATGTCATTGGATTATTTTTACCCACCTAAAAAAACTTAAACAGACGTGGCATAATTTTGCGTATGACATGACCTAGTTTTATGAATGGCGTGGCGTAATTTTATGTATGACGTAGCGTGATTTTATGTATGACGTAGCGTGATTTTTATGTATGACGTAACGTGATTTTATGTATGACGTAGCGTGATTTTATGTATGACGTAGCGTGATTTTATGTATGACGTAGCGTGATTTTATGTATGCTGTAGCGTGATTTTATGTATGCCGTAGCGTGAATTTATGTATGACGTAGCGTGATTTTATGTATGACGTAGCGTGATTTTATGTATGCTGTAGCGTGATTTTATGTATGACGTAGCGTGATTTTATGTATGACGTAGCGTGATTTTATGTATGACGTAGCGTGATTTTATGTATGCTGTAGCGTGATTTTTAGGGTGTGGATTTTAGCAATAGTTGCGTCAGCGCAAACCTTGCAAATTATTTGGGAATCTTCCTAACGTTGTAATCCAAATGTCAAGTTTTATTCAAATCTGTACAAGTCATTGATTGATTAATAGGAAGGGCATTAGATGGAAACACTAATTGTGTTGAACACATACGATTGTTAATATATCTCTCGTCATGTCTATGATTATTGCGTTGTATAGCTGTCTCCATGTTTCATTGTGTGTCTGTATCTCTCTAGTACTCGTAGTTTTAATCAGAAACCGAGTGTTAGATTGATCTACGTCTGTAGCCGTGAGGCAAACAAAATGTTTTTTTTTTGTGTTAATAACTTTTTGTTTTATTTCTGTCCTGGTTCTGTTACGAAATATAAACTTTGTTGTAGTTAATACTAAGTTTGTAACAATTTTTTTAACAACTTGTCATTGGATAATATCCTACCTAAATAATCGTTACCCACACGACGTTAGTGCCAATCCGCACCGGGCCCGCGTGGTAGATTATGCCCCATTCCTTCTCCTAGAGAGAAGGCCTGAGTCCCAGCAGTAGAAACAATTAAAAAAAAATACGTGTGGCACTCGGGGACTGCCGCGGTAAAGCTATCGCATTCTGTATCAACTTATGCAATTATAATTATTTATTTTTTATTTTTATTTTATTCATACAATATTTCTTTTTCTTTGATATTAATTCAAGTTACACTTTTTGAGCGTGGTGACCGATAGGAAAACAAATTTTTCTTTTATTAAATAAATAAATAATAAATGCACTTTGTTCATTCATATTCAAAACACTTTATACACAAATTTTACAAGTACAGCCGTTCACTGTTGTAGATAAATACTTATACACCTATATACTTTCTCACAAACAGCTGATTATGTATTCGTCCGATTTCGGAGCAGCAAGTCACTTTTTCAGGCATCTTCTGGACATTTCTCGTACTTATTTTAGCAGACATTGTTTTTTTGTGCGTTTTTCCCCTAATTTAGATGTCTTTTTTATAAGTGGCAATAATTAATATCGGGGAAAATATAGTTTAGTATAATGGCAACACACCTGTGCACGAATTTCTTTTGATGTGCCAAAATGCTATGTTCCAAGTCGGTGGAAAGAATGAATGACAGACGTAAATCAAGTGTCAACCAAGTTCCGCTACTCCCTGACAGATGTCGCTATTTCACTATACTGCTTTATCGACTTGTTTGAATTCAAATAAAAACAGCTGTTGTGGGAATTTTCTTTATCACTTATCCTGGACGTGTTTTATCACCACACTCCATTATAATTATGATTATTTTGTAGGCTATTGTCTTAAAATTTGTATATTTACACTTAAAGCACTGAGTTTATTGAGTTTTTAGTCAATGTTTATATATTTGAGAATCAATGTTTATATAATAATCCGGTATTTTTAAACTATGATAACACTGTTACTGTTTGTTTATGAGTCTATCATCACTTTTATGAATTATACACTGTTTGAATACTGCCTTTTCTATTTTAAATAATTATTTAATTACGAGCACAATAACATTTAATGTTTACTTGTCAGCTGTCAATATGTCATCGTAAAGTCGTACAATACGTTTAATCGCACGACACACCAGTGGAGTAGCGTGGGTGGGGCGGAGGGGGCGGCTCGCCCCGGGCGGCAGCCCTTGGGGGCGGCAAAATGTCGCCGGTAAAGCGGGTAGAGATCTTCATTTCATGTGTCAGAACAGGTCAAAAAACAACAATAACTATAAAATTGAAACAGAGGCGTCTGTAGCACTTGTGGCGCCCGTGTGCAACCAGTACCGCGCCCTCTACTTTAGTAGAAGGGGGTCAAAATGGAATACTAACAGTTATACAGGGTGATTTTGAAGTTGTGAACGAAATTTTAACAGTGGTTTCTACTCATGATACTGAACAACTTTCTTCAAGAAAAAAAAAAATTGTTGTGTCAATTCCAAAACAATAGCTTTTTTATTCTTTCTCCCAATAATTGTATTAGTTCAATAAAAGAAACCTCATTGCCTGTGAAATTTAATTTGAATTAAGCACCAGTTATACACTGTGAAATTTTTATGGTTGTTTTCCCTGAGCGAAATGGTTGTGTCTTGGTAATACAAACGTTTGATAAGAAAATAAAATATTAAAAACAAAAAATGGACCTGTAGAGTGCAAGCTAATTATGACGTATCAGAATGTGCGAGAGCTTATTTTTGTTTAAATATTTAATGAATCGGTTTCCTTTGACGACGTGCTGCTCATGCGACTCTAGTAGTACCTAAAAATTAGGTCTAATGTTACTATTGTTTTCGCTTTTGTGAGTTGATGAATATTTTTAATAATTATTTATAAATAAATAAAATGGTTGCCTGTAAAGTCGGTTTTACGGGCGAAGATTTTACGTGACAACGTCTTTTTCTCGGTAGAATATTTATTGATATGAATATAATTAAATTGCACAATAGGAACAAGGAATTGAATGAAAATAAGCCGATCATAGTTGAGTGGGAGAGAGACGCAAGGCATTCGGCGGGCCTCTCTCTCGTTCGGTGACTCATCGTAACGTTACCGAGCGTTACACTTTTTCATAAGTGACTCCCAGCCGCAACCTAATTTAAGACGTTGTCACGTCAAAACTTTTCATTTTTTTATTTTTACTGTATGCTTCGAAAGTACTCCTTATGGCAAGTCATTCTGCCGCGGGAAAACAACCATTTAAATTTCACGGTGTAGAATGGGGGCGGCAAAATGGGTCTCACGCCCCGGGCGCCGAGATTGCACGCTACGCCACTGCGACACACAGCGCCGTGTCGAAGACTGCCGAACTGACACGACGTTAGACGATGCACGGCCTTTAAGCCACACCTCCGTGCCCGTCGGAGTGAGGAGCGTGAGGTTTTTTTCGTTACGGAATTTCTGGATTTAGTCCCCGCGCTCAAGGCCTGCGATAGAAGCTATGCAATAGCTTAAAAAGGACTTTTTTTACAAATTAATGCATATGCATATGCAATGGTTTTGTGGTATAATTAGACCACTATGCACTTTAAATTTTAACTTGAGACATTTAGAATGACTTCACCCAACTTCGGCGTAACCAAAAATTTTTCCTGTAAGCAATCGATCGGCTTTCTTTGCTGTGACGTCACTTGACATGAACGTGATTGATTCACTCCTCACAGCTGACTCAATGGTTGGCAATCTTACGACACCTACCCTTAACGCGAAGGACGATTTGTTGCGGTTGCGAATAACAGCTGTATTTTTAGATGTAGGTAGTAGTAGTTTACGTAGACAACATTATTTTTTTAGTATATGCGAAACCTGAACTATGTTACCTGATTGTCCAATCAGGTAAAATAGTTATTAAATGTTATACCTTAAGGTTGTATTTTATATAGTTTTAAGAGACATATTTGGGTATCTCAGAATTTTTTTACAATTTAGTCTATGGGCGATGCAGAGGAATTATGTTACTTCTAGGCAAGCGTGATCTCTATGCGACCATATCACCGTCACACAACCTAGTAAATGGATAAAACTTTGGCAACACTGTTTTTTTTTCGGAAGGTTTTTTATGGTCGGTAAAATTCATCTAATGACGAATCTAGCCCTTGGGCGGAGCGAAAAACAATGTCAGACTCTTACTGACTAAACCATCTACCCCGTTCCTTCTTTGCCCTGATCCTCGATTTTTCGGTATTTAAAAAAAACCAATGGCTCGCCCGCCTATAGGCGGAACATAAGATAATGTTAGACTTTTACTAACAAAAAAATCCATCCCACTCCTTCGTTACCTCTCATGTTAGGGCCGAGCTTTTCTTTTAGAAGCAGACCCTTGACCTCAGTTGGCAATAAAAAACCCACGCCGTTCTTTTCTTGCTTTTCATTCCAGGACCGAGCCTTCCTCACAGAAGCAGACCCTTGGCTCCTATACGCGAATAATAAAATAGTGCGCCTCACCATCAACGATTGCATTACTGCTTACCATCAGGTGGGATCGCAGTCAAGCATTAGTTTGTAGCCATAAAAAGACTAGTGTCAAATTTACTGACTTCTAGTTGGATAGATGTCCGGTAGTAGGTCTTTGACAGTCGATAGTGATATAACAACTGTCAAATAGCTACAAATGACAGCCTCGATCAACTGTTTATTTTAAACTTAAAAGAACGCCGGCGTTGGCATACATATCGTCTTTCTATTATGTCTCTAATTACGGTATTCGAAAGGTGATGTCATGAATTTAATAAACCAAAAATCTTATCATGTTTATATATATTTTTTTTCAAATGAATATAATAAAAACCTTTTACTTTATCGGAAATTTAATATAATCTTTTATGTTTCAATCATTTAATTCCAAGAATAAGGGTTCGATACCCAAATATTAAAAAAGATTTTTCTTAGAACACTTTGTGTAGGTACTTAATTTGAAATGCTTACAAAGAATAAATGATCGAATCAACCAGTAATGAATTGATATAATAAATTATTTATTCACGAAGTGGAAACAGCATGATTGGTTATTCCTTTTTAATTAACAGACAGACGCAACCGTAGAGTTTGTTGAAAAATTTACGATGTTTACGTTTTTCACCGTAAAATTCAAATTAATACCGTAAATATGCCTTACAGAAACTGGCTCTGTAATGTGTAATCAGAAAATACTGGTATTGAATATAATATGTAATATTATATTGAATACTAAAAACCCGCCCCAGCTTCGCACGGGTACAATAGTGATATTATAAATATATAAACCAAAGTGATTCAACAGGAAGGTTTATATGTATAGTAGTATAATTATACATATAAACCTTCGTCTTGAATCACTCTATTTATTGAAAAAAACCGCAACAAAATCCTACATACATAGGGACAGACAGCGGGAGCGACTTTGTTTTGAAAACTAACTTTTGCCAGTGGCTTTAACAACAAAGAGTAGCATCAGACTTGTAATGTTCCCACTCAGGTCTCCTCTCTAGGAGAGGGAATGGGTCGCAATCCAAGTCGCGGGCCCATTGCAGATCATGGATTACACATATCTTCTAATTTTTGGTTCTAAGATATACCGGTTTCCTTACGATGTTTTCCTCCACCGTTTTGAGAACAGTTTTGGTGAAATAAATTACACAAAATAATGCACCTGGTTGGGTTTGAACCCGCAATCTACTACTCCTAAGTTGGGGCCGTTACCACACAGCCATCACTGCGACTTCAATAGTAAGCAAAATAGCCAAAAAATATCGCAAAAAAATAATTGTTCCTTCAATAAAAAGTATCCTATGTCAAGGGCCAAGTTTCATTTAAGTCTGATCAGCAGCATTGATTTGAAATAATGAAAAACTTACGTACTCAAATATTTTTTTTGCTTTACAATAATATTAGTATAATTTAACAGATTTAATAAAATACGTTATTGTGTTCTTTGAAAGGATGTATAATAGTAATAAACATTTTCTCTTGACAACGGCGAATAATGTAGACCAGAGGAGCAAAAATAGTAGTTTAACAATGAAAAATAGGATATTGGCACCCATATTTCCTTTTGGTTTAATTGCCATGTTGCCGAAATAAGAAGGTAACTTTAAGTTGAATATTTTTAAATATGCACTTATCTTTTTGCCATTACTACAATAATATTGTATTATATAAAATACTACTAAAGTAAATCAGTAAGCATTTCCCGTAGCAGAGAAACATTTCCTAAGCATAATACCCAATAGAATGGTGCACTCAATTGATCCGTAGCAATTCGTAGCGGTTTGCTACGAAAGCGTAGCTCGTAGCAGCGGCGTAGCACTGACGTCACTAACATTACACCCAGGCCACGTAGTTACGCCGCACTCATTTATCTTCAGAACTTGAATTCTTTAAAAATTAGTGATAGAGTATGTTCCTGTAAAAAGATCTAATTTTAATGTGGTCGAAATAATAATAATATGTTCACAACTGTCACACAACGCCGTCTAGTCTCAAGCTAAGCAGAGCTTGTGTTATGGGTAATAGACAACTGATAAACATACTTATATATTTCTAAATACATACATATTATAGATAAAGAAGATACAGAAGGCAGTACTCCTTGACACGGCTCGTATTGTGAGGAGGTTCCTGTCTCTGGGGCCCTAACCACCGGTAGCTTGGACCCTGTTCCCGACACCGGCGGACTACTGTTTTTTATATTTTTTAATGTTTTTGTTTGTATGTGTTTTTTAAAGAAAATATTTAAAAATGTATAAAAAAATAAATAAAGGGAATCAATTATAGATAAATTTCACCCACAGAACAAATTATCGTGCTCATCACACAAACATTTGTCCTGAGTGGGAATCGAACCCACGACCTCCCGCATAGCAGTCACTAACTACTAGACTGACAGGCCAGTCGAAATAAAGCTTGTTTTTAAATTTATTGGAAAGTAATTTTTATTTTCTTTCAGACTAATAATTTTATCAAAAATTTAAGACTTTCGCATAGTACTAATTAGGTAGCCTTCTGCCAGCCATAATTATTACTATAATTTACTACCAATAACTAACAGTTCTGGGCCTAAAAGAAAGGTCATGAATCTCGTAGGCATTGCTACGAAATTATGTTTTAATGAACGTAGCCCGTAATTATTCTACGTTACAATTTATTTGATTATTGTACAAAGGAGTAGTGGTTTATTTAGACTGTAACACCAATAAAATAAATTTTATACTATAGTCGTCATAAAAAGTTCTGTTTTTGTTATGGGCTCATATTATACTCGTATGTCATCGTAAGCGATGACGCGTCTTCCGGCCTCAGAAGGGCTCGGGAATCCGACGAATGACGAGACGCGTGCGAAGTATATAATGTGGTCGATACTTTATCTTTAAAATAACAGTCAAATTGACCACTTCGAATCATCGTTTTGAAAAGAAGAAGAATATAGGCCTCACCAATTTCTAAATTACTAACTCATTCTGAATCTCTCGTATTCATTGGATTCATTCGTTTTTCTTTATGAGAGTTCTTCCAACACCTAGAAAACACATTTCAGTAGAAATGTGTTTTCTAGGACAGTGCTCGTTTCTTTTGATATTAAAGACAGACATCTTGTTAAATTTTTGATTTTTAATTCACATTCAAGTTTAGCTCTGGTCTTCTGGTGCCTGCTATCAACAAAGAACCCAAAGTGGTCCCCGCTCAAAATAAGGTTGCGAACCATATCCTTAGTGCGTGAATTTTGAAAAACCTATCTTGTTCTTTGTTTACATCATAAAAGAATACTCTGTGCAAAATTGTTCTTTCATTTGATAAGTTCCCAGACCACAATGATTGATAATAATTAACTCACAAAAATCACATATGACAAAACAGTGTCCTAAGTACATATATTATGGCATCGACGGAGGCAATCTCTCGCACCGGGCCTTGGTAGAGGCATTCCGTAGAGGAGTTCTTATTTTTATTTTGTTTTTGGTGTGCAATAAAGAAAATGTCTGCATTTACCAGTATGTGATCGCCTCTTCAGAAGTTTTCGGACTTTGTTTTATATTTTTTTTTGTGTTTTACTGTGATCCCACTTTACGGTAAGCAGTATTCTAATCATTGATGTTGAGGCGCACTAGTTCATTAATGGCCTATTCATTCTAGCATTGAAGACACCTAAATTATAATCGTACGGGAAGATCGCAGCATTATGATTAAAACAGACTTAATAAATGTTGATAGATCTTCATAATTTAAGAGTACAATCAATCAAAATTGATTCGTTTACAATGCAGTGCGTCAATGCTCATTTTAGTTGCATATAATTATGATATTTCTTTTTTTTTAATACAGGTAGTATTTAAAAAAAGAAACTTTAAGTAAAAATGAGTAAAAATTCAGTTCTTTGATTAAACTCTTGTGCCTCAAACGAAGGCCGACACACCTATTGTCATTCTATTGTGTCTTAATTACGGTACTCAAAAGATTAAAACTTATATTTTTTAAGAGTGTGCATTACTCCAGTAACGTGTTATACAATTTTAAATATAATTCATTCAGTCATATTTCTATACTAGCTTTTGTCAGCGGCTTCGCCCGCGGACATAAAATATAGCTTATGTCACTCAGGAGTAAAGCAGCTTTCTATTGTTGCTAAATTTTTTCCAATCGGACCAGTAGTTCCAGAGATTACCTCCTACAAACAAAAAAACATAAAAACAAAAAAACAAACTTTACCTCTTTATTATATTAGTGTAGATGTAGATTATTTCCCCGTTAACAAACTAAGTTACGTCACAGACTTGGCGACATGTTACTAAAATACATTATAGTATCCGGAGCTATAAGTTTCGGATCAATTTAATACGAGATCAGGCGTAACTTGTATGTAGGTTAAACAAATAGTCGAGCACAAACTTATGTGGGTAACGAGTATTGTAACTGAGAACTTCGATTAGTAAACTTTTCCGTTCAATTAAATTCATATAAGGAATGATTAAGAATTAATTTTTAGGCTAGCTTTTGCACGTGGCTTTGCCCACGCGATTGTTAGTTTCTCAATATAAACTTTGGATGCCTCTTTATCACTTTAAGGCAGTGGTTCCCAATCAGTGGTCCGCGAACATTATCCATATCCAGGCCCATTGCGGGTTAATTTACTAACCCGCAATAGGCCCACGGGGTGGATTATATGGCCCATTCCTTCTCCTAGAGAGTAGGCCTGAATCCTAGCAGTGGGAACATTAAAAAGGCTGATGATGACGATGATGATGGTCCACGAACCACTTGTGGTCTGCAAAAACCAAAATATGGTCATCGAAGTGTCTAAAACTTCAAAATTCAGCAACATCCAGCAAATACGAATTGATGTGTTTTCTAGGACAGCGGTCGTTTCTTTTGATTTTAAAGTATCTTGTTAAATTTTTGATTTTAAATTCACTTTCAAGTTTTATTTCTGGTTTTCTGGTCCCTGCTATCAACAAAGAAGCCAAAGTGGTCCCCGGTTAAGGCGTGAATTTTGAAAAACCTATTTTGTTCTTTGTTTACATCATAAAAGAATACTCTGTGCAAAATTGTTCTTTCATTTGATAAGTTCCCAGACCACAATCATCATCATCCTACCCTTATCCCATTTTACTTGGGGTCGGTGCAACATGTTTTTTTCTTCCACTCTGTCCTGTCACCCGTCTCACAAGTTCCCAGACCACAATGATTGATAATAATGAACTCACAAAAATCACATATAACAAAAAAGTGTCCCAAGTACTTAGGACACTGTTTTGTTATATGTTGTGTCTGTTTTGTGTGTTTGCATCGACGGCGGCAATCTCGACCGGGACTTGGTAGAGGCGTTCTGTAGAGGAGTTCTTATTGTTAATTTATTTTCAATACACTTACTCGAAAACTGCCTCTTATCGCACTCCTATTAGGGTCAATATAGCATGTATATCACCCAAGTGCTTTTTTGAGTTTATCACAACAAGGGCTTTTTTATTCCTTCCTTATCGTCACGGTCACGGGGGATTATTTTGTTTTACTTAGTTTATCGAATCAGGCGCGAGGCGTCCCCCAGAGTCGCTGGACGACCCCACAAAATTAATAATAATAATAATAATAATTTGTTTATTTCTCAGTATATGGTGCATACAGGGTCTTAATATTAAAAATTGTTTCACATACACTACCGTTGCCGGTGTAGAAATATTATAAAAATATCAAATTACTTATGTCATTTTTATGTCAAGACAGCACAAATTTCGATAATTATATTCTTTTATATGAATGTCACAATTATAATATCTAATAATGTCAAATTTAAAAATAATATTGATTAAAAAAAAATATATATATCAAAATTTATAATAATGTCAAATACTTAAAAACTAAAATAAAAAAGAATAAAAATAACACATCCTATTGAAAAAAAAAAAATTAAATATAATGTCAACATTTATAATTCAAAAATTCATTTACTGAATAGAAGCAGTTGTCCAGAAGCCAGTCAAATAACATTTTTCTAAATTTATTAGTGGGCAACACTCTGATGCGCGAGGGTAACTTATTAAAGAGTTTGATTGCCATGCAATTGGAATTTCTGCTGTAGAATAGAATAGAATAGAATAGAAAAACATTTATTCAATTCAGACAGCACAACATATATAAAACATACGATAAAAAATAACAACCAAAACTTAAATGGTACGCTGAGCGTGCCCGAATCGAAAGGGTGACCACCTCAGCATTTGCTGGGCGTCAGACACCCAGCGCTGGTTTTCAGTTGGCACCCCGCAGTGACGCACGGACGAGGGTAAATAAACATACAAATTTATTTAAAAAAAATTGAAATAAAATACGTAAATAAAACTCTTTGATAAACATAAACATAATATCATAAAATAAAATTTGTTGCGTATTGGATAAAAATTAAAAAATAATAGGTACCCACAATACTTAAATAATAAAATAACAAAGTTTATACATCAGCCGACGGTGCGCTGCGTGAAGATCATCGCGTTTACGAATAATCGAAAAACACCGCGGCACCGGCCCGGCAATAAGACGTCGCCTAAGGCTAATATATAAATAAATAAGAACAAAGAAGTCAGAACATAATATTAAAATAGGAAAACCATTGCCTTCAGATAACATTGCCAAGTGTCATTAAATCAAACTTGCAAGAGATAGATAGGTATTTGAAAAACGTTACTATGTGATTTTAAAATTTATTGCAAAATTGGAAGGGAGTTGGACAGAAACGGATAAAAGTGAAAGTAAAACCATTCAGAGGTAAGTTTTTTATTACTCGAATACAATTATTAGGTCCATTAAAATTTTACTCATTAAGCCCCAAGAGGACACTGGTGTCCGCACAGCTCTTTTTATTGTTTCTGTAATTACGACAGTCAAAAGATTATAATTGATTTTTTAAAATTCAAAGAATGCGTTGATTGATTAATGTAATTGGTGATTGATTAAATAATAATTTTGTTATTTCTTTAAAACTATAATATTAGTCTGTTACTTTTTAATTATATAAACGATTTGTCAACATTAACTTCATTAAATTGAATCTGAGAGTTTAAAATAAATTGTTTTAGTCTAGCTTTAAAAGTATATATATTTTTTAGGTCCCTAATGGGGGGTGGGATATTATTCCAACATTTGGAAGATGCATAGCGAAAACTACCTCGGAAAGCTGCTGTACGGTGATGCGGAGTAGCCAGTTGCTGAGCACAACGCCTGGCTTTGCGCTGCCGGTGACTATTTACCCACGCAAGCTTTGAGTACAGGTATGACGGACATTTCGTTTTGATGACGCCGAAAAGGAGACAAGCCAAATGCAACTTGCGACGCGATTTCATTTTTAAAATGTTATGCTTGTTTAGAAATGGTGTAATATGGCTTCTAGGTGGAACGTTGAAGCAAAAACGTGCGCAAGCATTTTGAACCCTTTGTATTAGTCTTGCGGTACGTGACAGAAGTCGAGGTCCCACGACGGTATCGGCATAATTCAACTTCGATAGAACCAGACTTTCAACAAGCTGTACTCGCAGGTCTTCACTTAGATATGGGCGCATCTTATATAAAACTTTCAAACGGTAAAAACAGTTTTTTACGCATTCTGCAATATGAGACTCAAAACGCAGGTCCTCGTCCATGATCAAACCTAGATTTTTTGCCTGATAAACACGTTCAATCGATTGTCCCATTACGATCACGTTTGCACGAGGAGAGGGTATACCATTGAGTTGACTTTTTGATCCAAATAGCATAAATTTTGATTTAGCCGGGTTGAGCAGTAGGGAGTTTTGTTTTGACCAGGTGACTATCCTGTCCAGATCCTCATTTAACAAATTTACTGAGGTATTATAGTCTTCCGGTTTAAAAGAAATATACAATTGAATGTCATCTGCATAGATATGAAACTTTGAATTTTTTAGGATATTTACAATGTCTGCACTATATAAAATGAACAAAGGGGGACCTAGTATAGAGCCCTGTGGAACGCCCTTTACTACAGGAGTCATATTAGATACAATACTAGAGCCACTGGCATCTTGAATTTCCACCAGCTGTTTACGGTTAGTTAGATAACTCCCAAACCACGCAATCGCAGCCTCGTCAAAGCCATAATATGTCATCTTAGAGAGCAAGAGAGACACATTAATAGCATCAAATGCACGGGAAAAATCCAGCAAAACTAGTAGGGTACAACACCCCTCATCCTGAGCCGATATTATATTGTCTGTGACATCTAACAGTGCGGTGGCTGTGCTACGACCCTTCCTAAAACCAGATTGCGCCTCCGGGAGAATGTTACTTTGTTCAAGATAGGTCATTAATTGGGCATTCACCACTTTCTCCAGAACTTTTGACAAGAAGGGTAAAATGCTTATAGGTCTTAAGTCTTTTGTAGTGCTTGGGTTCATGACCTTAGGAATTGGACGCACAACTGCAATTTTCCATAGGTCTGGAAATGTGGACGTAGAAATTGAACAGTTAATGACAGATGTCAGTATATCTAAGGTTTGAGGAAGTGTCTGATAAAACATGTCAAGCGTAATGTGATCAAAGCCCTCTGCATTAGATTTTAATTTTGATAAAATTTTGATGATGACAGATTGGTCTACAAGATTAATTGAAAAAACACCCTCATTAAATCTATGAGACTCATAGTACGCTGTACATGATGCCGGTGCAGTAGTCACCAGGTACGTTTAAGAAGTGCGAATTAATTTCATCAGGGTCGTTAAGATGAGAGGGCAATTCCGACACTATTTTAAAAGGTAATAAAGTTGATTTGAGATTTTTCCATAGAGTTTTGGGATGGCGAATCTTACTATTAATATTATATTTAAAGTAAGCCACCTTTTCGAGAAACAACGACTTGTTGACCAAACTTTTCAACTCCCTGTAATATAATATTTTACTCTCTGAAGGTGATTTTCGGCATCGTACGTGAGCCTGATTGCGCAGGCTCATCATAAGTTTGATGTTTTTCGTAATCCATGGATACGACCTTTCTTTTATAATTTGTGTCTTACGTGGAGCATATTTATCAAAAAGCGCAATAATACTACAACTTAATTCAGCCACCATAGCGTTAACATCATCGGACACAGCTGTCGCAAGCCAATCCACCGAGGCTAAGTCCTCGTTAAACTTGTCCAGTGGTATATCTTTTAGATTTCGACGAGTTACAACTATAAGTAGTATTTTGTCCTTCTTAAAATAAAAAACTGCAGTTATAAAAGCGTGCGCACCAAGAGCACTAATCCAGTCCACCTCAATAGCTCGCGCCCTAGCATCCGTACACACTAGATCTATAAGAGTTTCGCTAGTGGAAGTAAAATGAGTAGGACATGACACCAGTTGGCATAGGTCGAGACTTTGAAGAAACATATTTAAGTTGTTTGTTTTGGAGTCTGTTTTGTTGAGGTAATTAATATTAAAGTCTCCCAAGAGAATGGTGTGTTTACAAAATGTTAAGGAATTAACAGAACAAGTAAGCGCATCCAAGAACAGATCAGCATTCATCCATGGCGGTCTGTACGCAGTGCCGACTGCAATTTTCACACCATTAGTGCTTAAAACTAGCCACATTTGTTCTACTGTCTCATGAAGAGGATCAACTGGATGCGAATGAGTGCGCACCTTTGTCCCGCGCTTGATGTAAAACCCGACACCACCGCCGCGGCCGCCGCGCACGCTCACCGGCCGCGGCACATGCCGCAGCCGGTACCCGGGCACGACGGGCGCACGCCCTTCCTCGCCCTTCCTAAGCCAAGTCTCATTTATGGTCATTATATCCACATCATGATGCTGCAATGCAGTGATAAATTCATCATGGTGAGTGCCCAATGAGCCAGGGTTGAGAAATCCAAACTTAAGATACTTGGAGTTCATTGCAATATTTCAATATCACTTAAAAGCAAAATGTGACACAATGTGAGCAAAAAGGCGGCATGATAATTGAATGGCTTTTTGTAATAAAATAAATGACTTCTATCTAATAAACCATCAGGAAAAATATAAAACAATACTAAAATGAGTACATTTGCGAGTAAAATGTGTTTAAATAATATTAATGTGTCAATATGCAGTGCAATAATTGTAAGTACGAAAACATAATAATGTGTAGGAGATACTTGAATAAAATAAATAAAATTAGACAATATATAAACACATAATATCAAATCAATTCGACGGGGAGAGAACACCGACAAAACCGTGCGACTGAGGAAAATGCCAACCAAAAAAATGCATTGTTTAGGCTGGTGGCCTGGCAGCCGCCAGAAAAATACAGAAAAAATAATGAGCAAATATTCAAAACTGATATCAACAGATAGAAAATAACAATGGTGTAAATAAAAAGATATCTTTATATAAAACAAGCTTTCAGTCAAACTAAACCATTGCGAAAAATTCGGACTAGATCTAGGTCTGAACGAATGCGCTGCGGTGGTACACCATCCTCCTTCTTTACAAAAATGCGGCCGTCTTTGGTCCACACATACTTAAAACTGTGCTTTTGCCCAGCCTGACGCGCATTATAAAATAACTTGCTGTTGATCGGCGTCAATCGCTCGTTTAAATAAAACCTTCGTGTGGGGCCGCGCAGCTCGAGGTCCGCAGTGGTAAGGCCGCGGCGCACGCGCGCCGCCCGCAGCAGTTGATCGCGAACGGCCCGGCGCGCTAGACGCACGGCGAGTGCGCGCGGCCGCGGCGGCTCCGCTAAATCCTCACTGCCCGCCACGGTGAAATTGCGGCGCACCGCACCAATACGCTCCACATTCACGATGTCTCGGTCGTCAATGTCAACACCCAGTCTCATCGAAACCAACTTGACAATGTGTAGTGGGCTCTCATCTTTAATTTCCGGAACTCCCGCGATCATGACGTCATTCAGTAGAAGATCCTGATCGCGGTCATTCAGCTGCAACTTCAGCTCCGAAATGGTCTCCTCTAGGTGGTCGTAAGAAGATGGGCCTGTCTCCTCAAAACGCTTCTCGAGATGGGAAACCTTGCCCTCAATGGCACTCATTCGTTCCCCACACATCCCGACATCAGCCTTCAAACTCGCCATTTCGTCCCGGAACAGCCGTAACTCCACTCTCATGGCACTCAGCTCCTCACGAAAACATCGAATTTCAAAAGCTACATTGAGCTCCCCAGACTCTGTGCTAACTTGGGAGAGGGGTTGAGTAGACTGCTTGATTGCTGGTTCCACCGTTGCCAGCACAGCCGCCGCACCTTGATCCACCACCGCAAGCTGAGACCCCGGTGAGGCCCGTATCCCATCCGTCTGGCTGCTTACTGGGATACCATCGGACGGGCCTTTGACAGGTGTAGCCGAGTTGTCCTTCCTCGGGATCCTCATTTTACAGTCCGGGCACAACCAATTGGGCGCAACCTTTGTTGACGTAACGCCGATGCAACTGGGATGATACGACCCAGGACACCTGGTGCAGCGAATACATTCCGCCCTGGCTAAAAACTGGCCGCAGCCACCACACTTCCCCATAATCTTGGTTTTTATTTTGTACTTAGTAAACAACACAAGACTAGTACCGCTGGGGAATCACAGATGGCGTCAACAGCACGAACTGCACGGCAATGTTATCACTTAGTTCTTATAGTTTATAGAGAAACCTAATTTGCATCACAAGTTCACAGTCCGAAATCCACTACAATACGTTCACCAATATAATGACACTGTACAAATGTAGTCTCTGATTAGGCGCAAGTAATTTATTTGGGCTTCTACTTTTTACTCTTTTTTAAATGTGTTCATACAATGGAAACATGTGCGAATATCGTTTTATAAACATGCATATTTCAAAAATGTACAGGCAAGGAAGTGGAAGAATTTTCAGCGATTTAAATAATGGCTTACAATGGTCTAAATATTCTGCTCCATACACTGCTCTGACACACTTTTTCTGCGCTATGAACGCTCTGTTTATATCTACTGAATTTCCCCATATCACGAGGCCATAACGCAGAACTGATGAAACATAGCCATGGTAAGCATTAAGGGATGTTTCTTTACCAGCTATTCGTCTCAGTTTACGAAGGGCAAACACAAATTTGTCAAGTCGAGTGCAAACTTTATTTATATGTTCTTTCCAATTTAATTTTTCGTCAATGACTATTCCCAAGAATAAGGTAGAAGGTACGGGTTCCAAAATTAAGTTATTATAAAATAATTGTGGTGGTTTTGCAAAAGAATTATATGTTTGAAATTGTACTACCTTTGTTTTCTCAAGGTTTACACGTAAATTGTTAGATTCTAGCCATGTCATTGCTATTTCATTATTAGTGTCAGTTTCTAGGTCATGTACATTTGGAGATTTAATTGTGAGAGTAGTGTCATCAGCAAAAAGTGTACAATTATGTTCCAAGCTCTTGCAAAGGTCATTTACATATATTATAAATAATGGAGGCCCTAAAACGCTTCCCTGAGGCACACCACATCTATTTATTTTTAATTTAGAACTGTAAGTTTTTTTGATTTTATTGTCAATTTTTGATACTACTGTCCTTTGCTGGCGATTCGATAAGTAACTTCTTAGCCAGTCATGCGCTTTGCCTCTTATGCCGTATTTTTCTAATTTGCAAAGTAGGCGTTCATGTGGAACAAAATCAAAAGCTTTGCTCATATCTAGAAACACTGATAATACAGACTTTTTGTTATTGAGGGCTTCAGATATCAATTTGACTAAAGTAAAACAAGCAAGTGTAGTTGAGCTATTCTTTCTAAAGCCAAACTGATTTTCAGTAAGTATATTGTTTTTATTTAAAAAGTTCATTAATTTGCCGTACATTGCCTTTTCAAAAATCTTTGATAGAATAGGGATCAATGTAATGGGCCTATAGTTAGACATATCCGTGCGGTCACCTTTTTTGTATAGCGGTTTGACTATAGACTGTTTCAATCTAGTAGAGAATGTTCCCGTCTCAAAAGACAAATTAATAATGTAGCTTAAAGGTGCTGCTATAATTTTACTACTTAGTTTTATAATTTTTGTTGTAATTTCATCATATCCAGTAGCGTTAGTATCATTTAAAGTATTGATAATTTTTACAATGTCATGTTCATTTACTGGAGTCAAAAATATACTGTTAGTGTTAGTATCAATGTCAATGTTACTTAAGTTATTACTATGGCTTAGGTTAGAGTCATTGGTCATTTCTATAAAATAATTGTTAAATTTATTACATATGTCATTAGGATCATAAATTATTTTATTATTTATTTTTAATTCTTCAATGTCATTTTTATAATTATCATCATTATTCATATTATTTTTTATAATAGCCCATGTCGCTTTGCATTTATTTTTAGAGTTATATAAATGATTTTTATTATTTATTAATTGTGATTGTGATATACAAGTTTTTAAAATTTTAGAATAAGTCTGGTACCTATTTTTATGAAACTTTTTGCTCAGGGCATTGTGTTGGTAATTATAATATAAAATTCTTTTTTTTTATGCACGAAATTCTTATATCTTTACTGATCCATTTATTTTTTATTTGTTTATTATATTTTTTTATTGTTATTTCGGGAAAACATAGTTTGTAAAAGAGAATATATATGTCATGAAAGATGTTAAAGGCATTATTGCAATCTGTTTCTTCATATATTTCATTAAAACTTAAAGCCGAAATACAATCAAGAAATTTTTTTATATTGTTTTTGTTATAATCCCTTTTGACTTCATAAAAAAAGTTTTGAACCTTAGGCTTGCTATTAGCTATCGGAAGAAAGAACGTCAGTGATTGCCCAGTGTCATGATCTGAGAGGGCTAGGTTGTGTATACTGCTTTTAACATCTAATGTCGAAATATTACTGGCTATTTGGTCTATGCAGCTTTTTTTCCTAGTGGGCATTTTAATATGTGGCATTAAGTTAAAATTATTTAAAATTGATGTTAATTCTCTTGTTTGTTTAGTGTCTTTTAGCATATCAATATTCCAGTCTCCACATATTATGATACGATTCCTGTTTTTTTGAGTTAATTTTTGTAACAAAACTTCAATTTTTTTCAAAAATATACCTACATCGGAATCTGGTATTCTGTAAACACATACTAGCACTAAGTTGTGACTCGGAACATCTATGCCGCAACATTCGAAACAAAAATCGCAAGACAGTTCATTTATTATTTGTAAGGAGCTGCACACTAAATTTTCTTTCACCAATATGCATGTGCCTCCTCGTTTTTTATTGGATCTTGAATAATTAGCTGCTAACTTGTAGTTTGTAAGTCTAAGATTACATTCATGGCCGGCTTGTATAAAGGTTTCACTAAGACATAAGAAGTCTATAGCACCTATCTCTTGCGTCAATTCGGAAATTGTAACTTCAAATAAGTCTAACTTATTGAGTATTCCAGCTATATTCTGATGAAATACTGTTAATTGCTCTTTATCATTATTTGTATTGTTATTAGAGGTTAAGACGAAAAAAATTATTGTGTACATGCGCTTTACTCGTGATTGAAATTGAATTGTTGGCAAGGTCATAATCTAGTGGATATTTTTTGATGTCAACAAGTATACGACTGAAAATACTTCCAAACATACACTTTATACCTTGTTTATTTATTTTGCCTGTTTTATATGAGAACATTTCAAAGGAGAGGTCACGATTCGTATCAAAAAAATATGCGTAATTATAATTTTGTATGTCCATGTAAAGTAGATTATTAAATATTTCTACTCTATAATTATGAATAAGGGCTCCCCTTATATAAACTGGAGCGCAAATAATCACATTTGTATGAGTTATTTGTTCCAAGGATTCTCTAATTAATCTGACAAGTTCGATGGAGTTCTCACTATGTTTAAAGTCTTTGTCACCAATCATAACTATACAATAGTCGTCCAAGTTAAAATATTGAACCTTGTTCTTGATATTTGCGAGTATTTCTTTTATTTTACTTTTAGAAATATTAGTAGTATATTAGTTATTAGAAACTGACCAGAGCAGATTTGAATGTTGTACTTATATATTTCTTATATTTCTACTGTATGTTTGAGATACGATTAATTTTTTTTTCTTTCTTTCTTTATTTCACAAGTCGTAAGTGTATTGAAAAACGTCGTTTGACGCACGTGCAGATTTGTCATTGCAGCCTTCGGCTCCATAACACACTCGCCTACGGCTCGTGCGAATTTCGCCTCGGTCGCAATGACAAACTTTCTGCACCTGTATCAAAATATACTATTTTGATGTGCAATAAAGACTGTATCTATCTATGTATGAATATCTAATTCAAAAGATTTATAACATAAATTGGAGACAGCTCCTAAAGACTTGAGATATAACAAAAAACTGTGTAAAACTGTATTTATTAGTTGTAATAACATAGGTACCTAAACGGCAATCATTATTTAAACTAATATTATTAAAGTTTGTTCAAGAGTTTCTATTTCAGAGCGTTTATTTTGAAGCAATTTCAATATTACTTTATATTGCTCAGAGCTATGAGTAGTAATTTCGTTTATGTTTGTGAAACTATTTAGACTTTTGCTTCAGACAGACAGACTGTACAGTTTTACTGAGAAATTCGTGCCTATTCCTGACAGTAGACATGATTGAATAGTTTGTACTGCGACTAATATTTTCCCAGAATTCAACAGCCTACATTTTCATTTAAATTAGTTTCTGTTTACGTATTCGTTACCTACAGAGATCGTAGAACCTGTATGTAAAGGTAATCAAAATCAAAAATTTCCTAATAAATAGAAATTGTGTTTTATTTAAAAAGTAAGTTTTAATTCTAGCTACGTTTTAATGGTTTATACTGCATACGACAGTATGTAATATGTTACACTGATTGATTAATTATCATCATCAGCCCTTCTTTTTAATGTTCCCACTACTGGGACACAGATCTCCTCTCTAGGAGAGGGAATGGGCCATAATCCACAACGCGGGCCCAGCGAATTGGTGGATGTTACGTCTTCAAATTTTTGGTTCTAGGACATGCCAGTTTACCTACGATGTTTTCCTTCACCGTTTTGAGAGCAGTGGTGATGAAATAAATTTCACAAAGAAATGCGCCTGACTAAGTTAGAACTCGCGACCTACAACTCGTAAGTAGGGGCCGCTACTACTCAAGCTCTCTCAAGCCACTACTCGTTTTGAGTGATTACATAAAAATATTATTAATGCGTCTATATTTACGTACTAGTTGCTCCGGCAAATTTCATACCGTCTAATAAATATAATTTTTACATAGAACTTTTATTCTATGTATATTCACTTGAAATAGTTTTCAACATTAACCTAGTTTTTTTCGGAATACGAGGACGACACACGTACAGCCATCGCCTTGGTCATCACTGCTTAGTAGAAGGAGAAGACTAAATCATTCTGTTTTGCTTACCCAGGTGATTCTTTCGCTTAAATTCGGAAAAGAAACCCCACGGATTTACCAAGACTAGGAAAGACTTGGATCTTGCGCAAGTTAAGAAGGTGGGGTGCCTCTCTAGCCACTTTTCAAAGAGAGAATTTACCAGCATGTTTGTGGCGTGTCCAACATTCACTTGGAAGAAACCAGCACAAACTAATAAGATCTAAAAACTTAAAAAAAGTCAGTCAGTAAAAAATGGAACCCCTCTACGTTATTAGCTAACGACGTCTAAAAGAGCTGCATTTGGATGGCACGCCACCATTGCTAGTCGAATCACGTAAAAACTACTCAACTTCAGACGATCGACCGGATGATATAGAGCAGGAATTTTGAAATGAACTCGGCATTCTTTAACCCGTTATATCAGAGCTACTAGTATGAACGAAGTTGTGATTTTGTATTCAGTTACATTTAATATAGGAAAAGGTTAGGTAATACATTTTCAGTGGAGTTTAAAATGTGTTAATAATAGTTAATATAAATATTTGCACTGATATCTTTTACTATATTTCAGTACTCTCAATCGAAAATACGTTTTTATCATTACAGCTTTCAGGCACGCAATTTATTATTTTACGCACTAGTGAGGAAAAGTGCGCGAGCTTGTTCGCACCGAAATTATTACATTTATAAACGAAACCAAAAATTTTTTAATCCGTTACAAAGAAAAATATATTTTTTTTCTATTTAGAGAATTCTTCGAGATTCGATTCGGGAATTTAATTATTTAAATAAGTTGATTGGTCTGGAAGCATCAGTGTTCGAGTCCGGCTCGCCCAGTTTTTCATAACTGAAGTACTCACTTTACATGCCATTCTATAAACTATTTATTTTTTTAATCCTCGCACGTTATATATTGGTACACAAAGCTTCGAACAACAGCAAATCTTGCACCAGCTTAGTGCGTCGCTACAAAAATGGAATTCAGTTTTTGCATATCACGATATTTGTAGGAATATCACGGTATTCGTGGAATATCAGAACATTGCTCGTTTTTACAGTTTCTGTGAAATCTGCTTTTTGCAGACGATTGGAAAAATAAAAATAAAAAGTATTTTTTTGTGGTTTTTTTTTTTCGGCGGAGAAAATCATTCAATGACAAATGAGCAGAAGAGTCAGACCAAAAACACCTCGTTCGGCTTCGTTGCATTTCATACTAGGGCCGAGCCCTCTTTTCAGAAGCAGACCCTTGGCCCTAGTAAACTCCAACTCTGCTAGGTCTCTGCAGTTTGCTGACAACTCCTTGTGGCGTGAAAACAGTACGAGTCATCGGCGACTTGGGTTTAGTCTGAACGGTTATCGCTCTAAAACCAAGCGGAAGACGAGCTACCCATTGTAATATTAATAGTTTAACTTAAAAAAAGGACTGGTGTCTCGCGATCCTCATCAGGCCGTCGGTATAACTTGTGGTAGGCCTTCTTACGCTAAGTATCGGTTACCTCAATTCTCCTGCAGATATTTTCTTTTCTGATTCGATCACGGAAGGAAACCACGAGCATTGGGTGAATTTAAGCCTTCTAACTCATCCTCAGCTTATTGTGATCGTCCACGTTTCAGAGCCATAAGTTTTCAAGATAAGTCAAAATAGTAAGTGGATTTCGTGCAGTAAATATTTAAGAAATTCGTTAGAAAATGTTAAAATGTTAGAAAATAAAGAAAATGTTAGAAAATAAAGCTTAGCTATTTTTACAACTTTTGTTAAAGTTCCGATATATGTTTAAATATTAAAAATGTTATTATCAAATTTAATGTGAATGTATGGGTTTCCCCGAAAAAGCTATTGTAGGTGTTAAACAAGCAAATGTGAGGCACGCTATTGGTTTGAGTTACACGAACGATGTTTTTTAGTTCAGTTTTGTTTTTAGAGTAGTGTTGGAAAATAAAGAAATCGGGTAAGTTCCGTATTATTGGATCAGCGCCTTTTTTATACGGTTTACGTCATGGCATCATCATCAGCCTTTTTGTTGTTCCTATTACTGGGACTTAGGCCCCCTTTCTAGGAGAGAGAATAGGGTGTAATCCACCACGCGGGCCTCGTGCGAATTAATTGGTGGACGTTACATGACTTCAAAGTTTCGTTCTAGGACATGCCAGTTTCCTTATGATGTTTTCTTTCATCGTTTTGGAGCAGTGATGATTAAGTAAATTACACAAAGTAAGGCTCCTGGCTGGGTTTGAACCTGGGGCCTGCAACTCGTAAATCGGAGTCGTTACAACTCCGGCACTACTGCTCTAGTCGGAGCCTTGTGTAGATAGTAAACACAAGGCCTCGTAAAAGTAAAATTATGAAGAGAAATATGATTGTTTCTGCTACACCTTAAATCTAGGGTAAAGTTCAAGGTTGTATAATTACGAATAGTTTCGAAGTGTAACGTAGTTTTCGATCGAGGATGCCAGGCTGTTTATTGTATTCTCTGGGAGGAGCCCAATGAAGATCTAAGCCAAGATTCATATTCAACAGAGGGTGCTTTTAAAGTAAATCGTTTAGTTTTCAGTTTAGTCCAGGCTGCTGCTGCATTTGATAAAGACCGCCACAGGTAAGTAAGATTAAACAGATGACACCCTCATTGGGATGAACGGCAAGAAGGTAGTCGTAAAAATTAAACCGAAAAACCTTTTTTTTGAATGACTTCTCTGACTCTTGGTAGAGTGAGTAAGAGAATCAGACTTTTACTGACTAAAATCCATATGTGTTGCCATTTGCGTTCTAGGGTTGTAGTAACTCTTTCAAACAATTTGGCAACCCTAGCAGGTAGCAGCCCAAATGAGCTACGTCAAATAACTGTGACTATCCGCAACAGCTGTCAACTAATTAACAGTAACAGCATATTTAGCTCTGCGTTATTTTGTTAGGACTGTTTTTGGCATCGCACTGTTTCTTTTTTTTTCTTTTTAAATGTTATCTTTATTTTTTTTAGCTTCTATTTTATTAGATACGAGTTGCAGAGGGACCAACTGGTTCTGGAGTAGCGACCGGCTACCTGAAAGTGTAGTATTGGAAGACTTCCAAGGAGGATGACCTGGTGAGGGTCGTGAGAATCCGATGGATTCAAGATGCACGAAACCGTTCTTTGTAACTTGGAGAAGGCCTGTGTCAATCTGTGAACATTTTTTGGCTGATGATAATGTTAAGTCCCAAATAACCGTTCCTTCCTTTTTATTCAAGAAACCAAACTGATAAAAAGCCATCATTAAAATTCAAAACAAAAATTAACATGAATTGCACGTAATCTCAACCATTCCCATATGATTGATGGTCACCCTTCTAGGGTATGATATTATGTTAGCTTTGAGGAATTTATGTGACAGCCGTAGTAACGGGTGGTGTTACGAATTAATTAGCCCATTCAAGGCTGCGGTTAATTAAACAGGTAACGGTACCCGTGATGCTGGTTTACCACCAAATTACGTGTGTTAATTACTTATTAAGTACGGGGTTTGAACTGGAAAAGTATTGAGGAAGTGTTGAGAAAATTTTCAAGGAAAAGTGTCTTCAAAATTTTGACGTTAAAGAATGAAATGTGTTGAAGAAAGAAATGTGTCTCACGGCTGCGCCAAATAGCTTCAGTTCAACGTCATGATCATGTCAGCCGAACGACGCCTACTGCTGGGCATAGGCCTCTCCCAAGGATCTCCACAACGATCGGTCCTGTTCTGTCTGCATCCAGCGGCTTCCAGTTCAACATAATTACAGACAACTGCGTTTTTTTTATGGGAAAGGGGAAAAATCATCAAATGTCGAATCCCGTCCTTGGGCGGAGCTGTGACTGTGTCAGACTTCTTCTGACTAAACGAGTAACGACCCACTGTTCGTTCCTGCCTTAGTTCCAGGGCCCCAGTGTTCGGCTTTCGCATTAATCCTTGGCCCCAGAAGGCTTCGACCCTGCTGGGCCCCTACAGTGGCTCATAACTCCTTGAGGCGCGCGGGAACAGTGCGCGCCGTCGAGACAACTACGTAGTTTAATGATATAATTTACACATAATGATATATCATCACGAATTAGATTGATTTTTTAAACCATGGAGTTTCTTGCCATGGAGTCTCTTCTCTTAGAAAGACCACAAAACGGCGAATTGGGACCAAGCACTAGCTTCTGACGTTTTATAAGTACCCATGTAGATCTGTGTGAAGTAAAAAGGCATTTTTTACATATTAAGGATATTTCGATATTACTTAATGTTTTTTTTCCTGTAAGTGTTCTGAAAGCATAAGGATGTTACATTAATATATTAAAATCACTCGTGCCTACCAGCTTGACAGCTGTCTTAATCGCACCTGGTAATCTACTTTATCTACTACTCACTAGAACTGTCAGTATCATTACATAGTATAAAACAAAGTCGCTTCCTCCCTATATACCTATGCTTAAATCTTTAAAACTACGCAACGGAATTTGATGCGGTTTTTTTTTCATGATAAAGTGATTTAAGAAGAAGGTTTATGGGCATAATACATGCATAATATATTCAATATCAGTGCCCGTGCGAAGCTGGGGCGGGTCGCTAGTATTACATATACTGTCAGTTCTTGAGATTAGCATTTTTAAACTAAAGTTTAGTTTTATAATGTGATATACAGTACTAGCTACTAGAGCGGATAAACTGCAGGAGGGTCGCTTACGTTGTTATGGCCACGTTTTACGAAAACAGACTACGTGGGTAACAGATGCCTCGCCATGCCGCCTCCGCCGGGACCCGGAAAACGAAGAAGGCCTAAGAGGCGTTGGATCGACGTCGTAAGGGACGATATGCGTGCTAATGGGCTTCAGGCAAAGGACGCAAAAGACCGAGCGAAGTGGAGGCGTCTAAGTAAGAAAGCGGACCCCGGGCACCGAGGTGAAAGCCAAGGTAACAAAGCAACCGGGACTACCGCTAGGATGATGATGATGACAGTACTAGCTACTCATCCCCGAGCTTCACTTAGGTGTTAGAAACCTTTTGACAATCTTCTCTTTTCTCTACTACAATTATTGAATCTTTTTCAAGAACCTCTCTGTGTATTGCATGAAAAAAAATCCGTTCGAATAACGTAATAAGAAACATAATATTAATACAATAGGTATGCGAACGCCAGCGTTCGTTTGAGGCTCAAGAGTTAATATTATTAAACACTTTATGTACAAAAGCGCAGAGGTGAACTTAGTCAACCTTCAATTAGGGCCAAAGGTTCATGTCTGAAAGGAAGATTCTGGCCCTAGTATGTATGAAAATGTAGGAACGGGGCAAGTTGTTTAGTCAATAAGAGTCTGACACTGTTTCCCGCTCCACCCAAGGGCGTGATTCGTCAATGGATGATTTAAAACTACCATAAAAAAACCAGTCGATCTTAGGGTGATGGAGAGACAAATAGTGGTATTACTCGTTGGTATTACAGTTGAGAGTAGTGGTGACCGTGTGGTAAATGCCCCGACCTACGAGTTGTAGGATGCGGGTTCGAACCCAGCTAACATTTTCTTCGAATTTGTGGTTCTAGGACATGCCGGTTTCCTCACGATGTTTTCCTTCACCGTTTTGAGAGCAGTGGTGATGAAATAAATAACACAAAGTAATGCTGTAAAACCCGTAAGTTGGGGCCGTTACTACTCAGCTACCACTGCTCTCAAAACAATATCTTTCAAACGCATTATTTCTAATTCTCTGTGTACACCACATATCCAACATACAAGTTACATAACCAAGTTGTAAGTGATACAGGTAAGTTGTGTGACGTCACTCGAGGGTGACCAAACTGTCATCGCTTGTTCCCGCTCCAACGTAACTTAACTGTACTTAAACTTAGCTTTCTGGGTGAAACATTGTGAGGTGAAAGTCAAGTTGTATTATTTATATTTTTCTTTTTGTGTGTTTTAAACTGAAAGTTTTTTAGTTATTTCAAAGGAATCAAGTGTGATAATATTATTATTACTGTGGTGATAACTATCTATTTATGGGACAGGTATATATACCGTACCGTATTCTGTAGAATATAAGTATTTATCTACACTAATATAATAAAGTGGTAAAGTTTGTTTATTTCTTTTTTTGTTTGTAGGAGGCAATCTCTGGAACTACCGGTCCGATTGGAAAAAAAATAGCAACAATAGAAAGCTGTTTTACTCCTGAGTGACATAGGCGGTATATTTTATGTGTGCGGGCGAAGCCGCTGACAAAAACTTGTTTATAATATTTGGATTGCATGTCTAGATTTAGTTATTAGTTCTTAGTAATTACAAATTAGTAAGAACAATTATTATTAAAATATTGTCGAAAAACTCCACCGCTTAACATGTCAATGACACCCTGTATAAATAAAAGAGAAAATAATATAGAAATTAAAATAAGTCTTAGCATCCGTTCACAAACATGACCCGTATATCGGCACCACTCAGCTAAACTATTTCGAAAGGGCCCTAATGATTCAACACATCATTTTTAAATTGAGTAAAACTTGACCTTAAACTCTTGCACCTAGCGAACGTCGGCGTTCGAACACCTATTGTCTTTCTAATATGTCTCTAATTACGGTATTCAAAAGTTTAATAGTATTTGTGAACCAACTGTTACGTCAGGATGGTCACAGTAAAACAACGATACTTCTCATTCAACAAGTTTATAATTATTATTCAAATATTATGTACAGCAGCGAGTAATTTTCTCATAATGTTATTTTCTTAGCAACCGTAACAAGCAGACTTAAGAAAAGGAAAACTGTCAACACAACGGCTTTTATAACACACATGAATACAATACTATTAATTTCCAATTGAATAATCTAATAAAATGGCTCCATTTTTGGGCAATCCCTGCCTAAGGGTGCTCGATGGCGGCTTGCGAATATTCTGTTGGGAGTAACGCCTCAACGCGTGTCCCTCTGATTTAGCAGAGGGCACAGCGACGAGGTAAGAGCGGGCTCGGTGTGCACTCACCCTGCCATCGGGCAGGCAGGAGGAAGAGTTCCTCCTCCTTCTGCCACCGTTAGACTCGTAGCCCCAAAGATTGTCCAAGGTCATGTTTCTGACTTTCGATGGGGGTCGAGGGCCTTGGCTTGACCGCCCGGGCCGCGAGGAAGACAACCTCTATAAAAAATCACCCCAAACCTCCAAGCGGCGGCGCACCGTGAGGGAGGTTGTTAGCTTGACTAATGGGTAGCTAAATTAGTCTCTAGTGCGGACCACTAAATTTGAGCCAGTATAGATTGTAAATACTCGTGGGAACAAAAATGTCATCAAAATTTTTCACCCAAAAACTTTCGGAGAGTGACGAGCGGTCGGAGTCCGACGCTGCGTCCAGAAGGAGCTCAGGCTCGGAGTTGGAGGAGGAGGAGTTGGTGGGCAACTCCGGAAGGGACTCGCGTTCCTTCCGGAAGCGCACCAAATCGGAGGACGGGCAATCGTCCTCCGATAATGAGAAGGGTTCGGCCCCAAAGATCCCCACCGGCAGTCGCGGTGGGGTCCAAAGCCGAGGTAGAGGCAGGGGGCTCACTGCGCAGGAGTCCGCTCAGCGAGCTGAAAAGCTGGCTGCGGAGGGGCGCCACCCTGGTGCGGTCGGCGCTGGAGAGCGCCCGCCGCGTCAGGCCGGTGGCGCGCCAGACGCTGGGGCGGACTCCGCCGAAGAGGCCCGCAGGTCCTTCGGCGAGCTGATGGTCGCGGCGCTGCGCGACATGGGCCGCAAGAGGCTCGCAAAGCCGTCTTCCAAGGCGAAGACGGTTTTGAAGCACGCCACCTCTTTGTCCGAGGCCTTCGATAAGGCCTTGGACAAGAGTGTGGCGAAGCTGCGGGCCGAGCTCCGGGCCGAGCTTCGGGCCGGGCCCGCGGGCCCTGGAGCCGTTCGGCGGGAGGCCGTCGGAGGGGGTCCCGGGCAGGGGCAGGGGCAAAGTCAGCCCCAGCCCCAGCCTGAGGCAGGGAGCCAGCTGCTGACGCTGGTTCAGTCGGAGCTGGCTGCCTTCCGGCAGCAGCTGCAGCAGCAGCAGCAACAGTTCCAGCTGCAGATCCAGCGGCAGCTGTCCCTGCTGGAGGGCATAGTCTTACGCCCTCCACTGGCGACCTCCGGCCAGCGCCAAGCGGCAACTTATGCCGCTGCGGCCACGGCTGCTGCGCCCAGGGCGGGCCCGTTGGGGCAAGCCGGGCGTAGGGCCTCAGCGCCGGAGCCTGCGAGGCCGGCCCCGGTGGCTGGGCAGCGTCGGGCGCGGGCCGCTCCTCCCGCGAGGGGTGCCGTGGCGCCTGCTGCCAGACCAGCGGGAGCTCCTATTGCGGGGGCGGCGACTCAGCCGCGCCTGCCGCCTCCCCCGCCTCAAGAGCCATCGTCTGGCGCCGACTGGACGGTCGTCGGCACCAAGAAAAGCGCGGGCAAGGCGCGCAGGGCGGCCAAAAAGCGCGCAAAGCGCCAAGAGCGCCGAAAGCGGGCCATGGCGGCGAGACTTCGCGCCCCGAAATCCGAGGCTGTAGTGATCACACTACAGCCTGAAGCGGGAAAGAAGGGCGCGAACTATGACGCCGTCATGGAGAAGGCAAGGCGGGCGGTGTTGCCCCACCTTGAAGAGCTCGGAGTGCCTGGGGGCTTCTGCATTAGGCAGACCCTAACGGGGGCCCGAATTCTGGAGGTCCCCGGCTCGGCCAGTGTCGCTGACACCCTGGCCGAGAAGATTAGGGTGGCCCTCAGTGCGGAGGAGGCCCGAGTGTCCAGGCCCACCAAGTGCATCGACATGCGCATCATGGGCCTGGACGACTCAGTCAAGGTGGACGAGGTGGTGGCCGCCATCGTCAGGGTGGGCGGTTGCACGCCCGAACAGGTTCGGGCGGGCACCATCCGCGCTGACAGCACGGGCATGCGAGCCGTCACGGTAAGCTGCCCCGTGCCGGCGGCCAAGGCCATCACCAGTGGGGGCCGACGGCTTCTTGTGGGCTGGGTCTCCGCCCAGGTAAAATTGCTGGAGCCCAGACCTCTGCGGTGCTTCCGCTGCCACGTGGGGCACCACGTGGGGGCCTTCTGTGCCGCGGAGGTGGATCGCAGTGACCACTGCTACCAATGCGGTAAGCCCGGTCATAGGTCTGCCGAGTGCCGGAATGCGCCGCACTGTTACGCATGTGCGGCGGCAGGCAAGCAGGCCGACCACCGGGCTGGGAGCAGGTCCTGCGACCCCCCGGCCAAAGTGAAGGCCAAATTGAGTCGCCCCCCCAACACCACCGCCGCCGCCGCAGCCGCTTCTTCGGCCGCCGGCGCGGTTTCTGTAGCCGCCGCTACCGCTGTGGCGGCGCCCTCTCAGAGGGCTAGGGAGGAGACAATGGACTGCCAATAACGGCCCCATTACGTCTCCTCCAGGCGAATATCAACCACTGCGCCCCAGCTCAGGATCTGTTGCTCCAGAGCATGGCGCAGTGGTCGATAAACGTCGCCGTGGTCTCCGAGCCGCACTTTGTCTTGCCCAGAGCTGACTGGGTTCAGGACCTGAGCGGCTCGGTGACCCTTATCTCGTCGGCCGCCGCTGGTACCCCGACCCTCGAGGCCGTCACGAAGGGTCGGGGTTGCGTGGCAGCACGGTTCGGGGACATTGCAGTGGTAGGAGTCTACCTGTCCCCGAACAGAACTCTCGCCGATCTTCACGACTCCCTCAGGGAGCTGAAGACCGTCGTCGCTGGGTATGGTACCCTCCCCGTGGTCGTTTGCGGGGACTTCAACGCCTGGAACATGGCTTGGGGTTCCCGGCTCACGAACCAGCGGGGTCGGTTGGTGGAGGACTGGGCTCTGGAAACAGGCCTGGTCGTCCTAAACCGGGGTTCTGTCCCCACGTGTGTGCGGGTGCAGGGTGAGTCCGTGGTGGACATTTCGTTCGCCAGCCCCGCTCTGACACCGCGTGTAGTTGACTGGCGCGTCATGGAGGGGGTGGAGACATACTCGGACCACCGGTATATCCGGTTTGACGTCTCCGCCCAGACCTCGACCGCGCCGGTCCGACAGACCCCATGTGGTCCGCGTTGGGCGCTGAGGCAGCTGGAGAAGGAGCTCTTCCTGGAAGCCGCGGCGGTGCAGGCCTGGGTGCAAGCATCGGTCAGGCCTGCCGACATCGACGTCGAGGCGGAGTGGTTCCGGGAGGCCTTGTCGCAAATTTGCGACGCGGCAATGCCCCGTCTCCGCCCAGGACGCGTCCGACGCCAGGTGTACTGGTGGTCGCCAGAGCTTGCGACGCTGCGCGCCGCATGCAATGCTGCGCGACACCGGTATACCAGACACCGCAGGCGCCGCTTCCGCCCGCCGGATGCGGAGGCCGTAGAGGCGGAGCTGTACGAGGGATACAGGGTGGCAAGGCGCACCCTCCGATCGGAGATAAAGCGGGCCAAAGACGAGGCCTGCAAAGCGTGGCTGGGGACGCTCAACGCTGATCCGTGGGGACGCCCATACAAGTTGGTGCGGGAGAAACTCCGCCCATGGGCTCCCCCGTTGACGCAGAGTCTCCGGCCACAGATCGTGGAGGGTGTGGTGAGCGCTCTGTTCCCTGCGCGGGGGGACCACTCCCCCCCGCCCATGGCTCCGCCACCAGCGGTGTCTGACGCGGACCACGTCAGCGACGACGGTACCAATGCTCCGGAAGTGACCGAGGTAGAGATGAGAGTGGCGGTACGCAGGATGGGTGCGAAGAATACCGCCCCAGGACCCGACGGCTTGCCAGGAAAGGCTTGGGTCCTGGCCATGGAGGCTCTCGGGTCTCGATTGGGGGGGCTCTTTAGCGCATGCTTGGAGAGGGGCCAGTTCCCACTTCCCTGGAAGACGGGAAAACTGGTCCTCGTCGCGAAGCCGGGGCGCCCTGCGGACTCTCCGTCCGCGTATCGGCCCATTGTGCTGCTTGACGAGGTGGGCAAGCTCTTTGAAAGAGTCATTGCAGACCGCCTCGTCAAGCACCTAACACTGAAGGGGCCCGATCTCGCGGACGACCAGTTCGGGTTTCGCAGGAGGCGCTCCACGGTGGACGCCATCATGCGCGTGCGAGCCCTCACGACGGGGGATGCGGTGTCCCGGGGCAGGTGTGTCTTGGCGGTGTCGTTGGACATTGCCAACGCCTTTAATTCCCTGCCCTGGAGTTGCATTAGGACGGCACTCCGGTATCACCGGGTGCCCGACTACCTCTGTCGTACGATCGAGGCCTACCTGTCCGACAGGTACATAGTCTACCCCGGTCACCAAGGAGATTGGAAACGGCGAGAGATGTCGTGCGGTGTCCCACAGGGATCGGTACTAGGACCGCCCTTGTGGAACATCGGGTACGACTACGTGCTGCGCGCCGACCTCCCCGTAGGGGTCAGCGTGGTCTGCTACGCAGACGACACGCTGGTCCTAGCGCAGGGAAGGTCGTACCAGGCGGCGGTCGAACTAGCGACACGTGGGGTTGCGACAGTCGTTGAGAGGATCCAGCAGTTGGGACTCAAGGTGGCACTGCACAAGTCCGAGGCCATGTGCTTTCACGGCCCTCGGAACGCGCCACCAACGGGTTCCCAACTAACGGTAGAAGGAGTTCACATCGGCGTCGGGTCGACGATGAAGTACCTAGGACTTGTCCTCGACAGCCGATGGAATTTCGAGGAGCACTTCCGACGTCTGGCCCCCAAACTCAATCGGACGGGGGCTGCTCTCAAGCGGCTCCTGCCGAACCTTGGGGGTCCAGACGCCTTCTGCCGGAGGCTCTACGCCGGCATCGTCCGGTCCATGGCCCTTTATGGGGCACCAGTGTGGGCGCCGACGCTACGTAAACGCCCGGCGGCCCAGCTGAACGCCTGCCAGAGGGTCATGGCCATCCGGATGGTGCGGGGATACCGCACGGTGTCCCGCGAGGCGGCGAGCCTCCTTGCTGGCCTACCACCATGGGATTTGGAGGCAACAGTCCTTGCACACATGCACGACCAGCGCGTGGAGATGCAACGCCGGGGCGAAGATCCGCTGCCCGAACATGTCGAGGCGTGGCGGAAGGAGCTCCGGCGAGATCTCATGGTGAAGTGGAAACAGCGACTGTCGCAACCCAGCGCTGGGCACACCGTAATCTCAGCGGTAGTGCCCCTCTTTGAGGCGTGGCTGGATAGACCTCACGGCGTCCTCACTTTCCGCATGACGCAGGTTCTCACCGGACATGGGAAGTTCGGGAGATTCCTGCACCGGATTCGTGCGGAAGAGACGTCCGGGTGTCGCCACTGTGAGGCGAGCCCGGAGGACACGGTGGAGCACACGGTGGAGGTGTGCCCTGCTTGGGAAGAGCATCGCCGTGTCCTCGTGGGGGTGATCGGCGGCGGCGACCTCTCGCGCCGGGCCCTGGTTCAGGCCATGGTCCGCAGCGAAGAGGAATGGCAGGCGGTCGCCTCCTTCTGCGAAGCAGTAATGCTCGTAAAGGAGGAGGCCGACCGCATAAGGCAAAGGCAACGGCGTACTCGCCATAGCCGTCGCCGCCGCGATCCTGCCGATATCCGGCCACCGTAGACACTGGCTCGCGGACGGTGAGCAATGGGTAGCTCGCCGTCCGATCGTCTGGTAAGACCGAGTCCAGGTCGTCAACGGCGCGCACCGTTCCCGCGCGCCTCAAGGAGTTGTCAGCAAACTGCAGGGGCCCTTCAGGGTCGAAGCCTCCTGGAGCCTAGAGGGTAAGTGAAAATTGTAACCTCGACTCCAGAAATAAGGCAAGGAAGGTACGGGGTAGGTTTTTTAGTCAGTAAGAGTCTGACACTGGTCTCCCGCTCCGCCCAAGAGCGGGTTTCGTCATTGGATGATTTTCACCTACCATAAAAAAAAAAAAAAAAAAAAAAAAAAAAAAAAAAACCACCTGTGGATCACATTGGGCAGGTCAGTCACCGACTTCCGTCAAAGCTTAACGCGCTTCGCTTACTTGCGTGTTCCCCACAACATAGGCTACCACTACTGCTATCACCATGTACTTCGGCTGGTACATGACTTTCTGGCTTCTTTCTTAACCTGTCGTGATACCTTCACAGTACACACAACTAATCAAACTAATCCAAAACACTAATCATTAAGCTGTACATTACGACCTCTGGCTACTCATAGCCCAGTAACCTCTAGTCACTTTTCCATACTTGCGCATCCCTCCTGGATCGCCAAGTCTCTAATGATTTAATGGTTTCCTACAATACTTCCCTGGTTTAATGTACTGACGGTCTACTAAGACTACCAGATATTGTTTTCTATTAAGCTACGCCTACATATCAAATGTCCGATCACATTGCAAACTTAATTATCTCATTATCTCAACTACTTTATTGTACGTCCATTTTATAACCTCTGATTTTCCTCCTACCTCCTACTTTAAACGCGTTTTTTTTTATTGTCTTTTTTTTTAATTTTGTTTGTGGGTATGTTGGTTTTCTCTCCTCGTACGCTTTCAATAGGGTACTACACGGTATTTATTGCGTAATGCATAATCTCTCACGACATTTAAATCAACCTAGGAAACTACGTCATCTTTTGTCATTAACGGCAGAGAACGCGCGACTAAAATCGATCAGAAATCATTTCGTGACAAGATGTCAGCACTATTATAGGGCATCATCCGTTTTGGATCCAGCCATATCCCATGGTCTCACCCGCCTTGGATCTAGCCTCCTTACTTGGCATCACCCGCCTAGGATCTAGCCTCCTTACTTGGCATCACCCGCCTTGGATCTAGCCATACCCTGTGGCGTCACCCGCCTTGGATCTAGCCTCGTAACCTGGCATCACCCGCCTTGGATCTAGCCTCGTAACCTGGCATCACCCGCCTAGGATCTAACCATACCGAATGACTATCCGCCACGGATGAAGAGCCTCGCCACTTGAATTTAATCATCAAAAACGGATCACTTTTTCAAATGTAACGTTATTCCGGCTTTAGTCGACGTTCTCAAAACTGCTGTACCATTAAAGCTCTTTAATTAAATCGAACATTCGGAATAGGTAATTGAAAATACAACAATCACTACCCTAGGTCGTGTAACTGAGATATTTGATCCGAGATAAATAGCAACGAATAACGATTCGGTACGGTATTGTTATTTAGTCTTCGATAGTCTCTGCACATTTAATTTGACGCGTCTTATTTCTTAACTACAAAACTTGAACTAGCAAACATTGAATTAAACGGTCGCACCATAATTTATTTACCCACTTACGAATTATTTTTTAATTCATCCGAGCCAAACCACTATTGTCGTCTTTATACAGTCAAAATTTAATCGAACGATTTAGATCACTTTTTATTGCACGCGTTTGTAGCATACCGATAGTAAAATAGTCCAATTATTAGCGAAACGACAAAGAAATAATCTAGGTCACGTCGGTGTCAACAACGTCAGCATTATTTCGGAGAACTGTCACCGTCATAAAAAGATCGAAACGGTTATTATCGGATCTACTGAGGGTATTTTGTAATTACAATTATTTACGCCATGAACCTAAGCTATTTTCAAAAAAAATGTTTCACGGTCACTAATTTAACTGAACCTTTGCAACAACATTTCATGGCCTAAGACTTAATTTCGCAAATAATGTGGGCTCACGTAATAAAATCGCGATTTAGCCTCTATTATCAATTTCAACCACACAAGTAATGATCTGTACCGAGTACCGTCATATGTCACCTACACTTGTCAATGTAACCTTTTACTTTAGATCTACCCCAAAATTTACTGACAACCTACGCTGTCTTCCGCTCCGCCCAAGAGCGGGTTTCGTCATTAGATGATTTTCACCCACCAAAAACTCGGCTTCAGAATAAAAATGGAATGAGAATACCTGACCTTTTTCTGATGAAATATCAGCAACCACGGCGTCAACCCATCGCTCGCTGTCCAAACGGCACCGTCACGGTTACCACCGCGCCACTACTCTCAGGGATCCAGATCTCCATCAAGAACTCTGCTCTCCAAAGCCGATCCAGGCCAATCTTGTTACCTTGTTGCCGGTGGTCTTGAGGCTTGAATATTCTTGTTTTCAGTTTGCGTATGTCCAATTTTTCCATAGTGATTTCTGAATTGCTCTCGTCTCTCCGGGTCGAATTTGGGTAGATTCACAATCTGGGTAGAACGTTGTAGTTTGCGCTCTGGGGGTACAACGTCACCATGGTCCAACATTCGTTGCTCAGGATTAGGGAAAAACCCCAGAAAAAACCTAATCAGACCATTCAAGTCCATGCTTCGATCCGGGTCTTCATTTTCGAATTTTTGAATTTCGAATTATAGCCACCAACTGTCTTTGTTCTCGCCAATTTATTCAGTGTTGCGTGATTATTGCTCACATAGCTTGTCGATTCATTTGCACGATTGAATCCCACTTCTGATGTCGGCTCGTGTCCAGGATGGTGTTCGAGCTCTGGTCTATCAGATCTATCATGTGGGTCTATGTGGGTATCGTGCAATGAATAACAACGGGTAGGAGTTGAATCGGTTTACTTCTCAATACATTTCGGTACAGTGCACTGTTATCACTTTACAAATTACAACAAAACGGACAGTTTCAGAACGTCTTGACTCTGCGACGGCCTGGCTGAGAGTGCGTCCGCTTCCCGGGCGGGTTCCCTCCTCCACAAGCTCGCAGCAAAGCGGAAACGTCACAGACTCTGTCAAGCGCGCCATCTTTGTTTAGTTCTTCTAGTTGCCACTAGATGGCGTGCCTTGTCTTGTTGTCAACAAATCGACACCGTCTCCAACAAACACAAAATGAAGCTAATATCTCGATTAGACGCTCAAACTGTGTTTTGTTTTAAATAATCACGATTAGTTTTATCGGTGAATTTGGCTCTAAAATTCTAGGAAGCCGGAAGTAAGCATTGAATAATTGACTGGTTTGTTGAACTAGTAGTTAGCCAGTGGCCTTGATTACCATGCCAGAGGTCGTGGGTTCGTTTCCCACCCACGACAAATGGGTGAGGCAATGAGCGTGATCATTTTTGGTCTGTGTCTAGGTGTAATTTGTCTATAATATAAATGGGTTTAGAAATATATAAGCATGTTTATCAGTTGTCTTATATCATTTATAGCACAGACTCTGCTTAGTTTAGGAATAGATAGCGTTGTGTGAAAGTTAATGGATTAAATATTATTGGGGTGGCGGAATGGTAACGACTTATGAGCTGTTGTATGTCGCGGATTCAAACCCAACCAGGCGCATTACTTTGAGTAATTTATTTCATCACCACTGCTCTCGAAACGGTGAAGGAAATCATCGCAAGGAAACCGGTATGTCCTAGGAACCAAAAGTTCGAAGAAATATGACATCCACCAACCCGCACTGGGCCTACGTCCATTCCCTCTTCTAGAGAGGAGGCCTGAGTCCCAGCAGATGCTATGCTCTGCTATGTATTATTGTAATGAGGCTCGCATTTTTTAAATTTAGTATCTAAATTTTAAAACAGGAGGTTTGTGTTAAAGTTCGCCATTTTTTGTTTGCCAATTTGTAATCCCATCGTCCACAAGGCTTGTGATCTAAAAATTTCTCATATTCTCGTTCCGATGTCAAAAAAGACTGCGAAAATTTTCCATTTATCATTCTAACCAGTGACATTAAAATTCCCCACGAAGACTGGCCTTAAAGACACCTAGAAGCCTACCTCTTAATAACAATAAGTTTTCATACAAATCCGGGCACGCCCCATCTTTATACAGGGTAGATTAATATTGGATTTAACGAAAACCTTTAAAGGAACATAAATCAACGGGCCATTGATGGCCCGGCTTATTAGTCCGGATAAAGACTGTCACAGTTTCGGCTTTCAACGTAAATATGTATTCCAGTAACCGACAGATTTGAACGTTTCGTTAAACAAACTTGTTGTTAACATGACGACAGAGTTGTTTGAAATATTGTGTTGTAAACAGTTGAAAATATTTACAACACAAAATATTTTCAACTATGAACAACACAATATTACTTATTAAAAAAGTTGGGGTAAGATCGGAGCTAGAGTAATAACGAATAAATTAAATATTGCACATATTTTGCAATATTTTTAATATAGAGATATAAAATATATTTCCAAATAAGTGAGATTTTTTGATTTGTAGGTTCTTGCCCCTTACTTAAGTGGCAATGGGCGGAACACATTACTCGCAGAACAGATGGTCGCTGGGGCCGAAAGATTCTGGAGTGACGACAAGCGTACCGAAAGACGTAGTGTTGAAAAGCCTCCACCCTCCACCTCTGGTCAGGGTTGTTGGAATACGATTGATGCAGGGCACAGAACCGGTCTTTGTGACGGCGCTTGGGGGAAGCTTGTATCCAGCAGTGGACGTCTTTCGTCTTTTCGTGATATGATGATGATGAAAATGTTCTTACCCTAACGACGATCTTACCCCGGCACGCTATACTAGCTCTGCCAGCGGCTTCACTCTCATGAAAGTAAGTTTCTCCACATCAACTTTGAACTTGCATTTCATCCTTTCTTAGTGGTCTACGTCATAAGAAGAAACTAATTGATTGGTATAACAACGCACATTCTAAGCTACTGGGACTAAAACCAAGTAATTATACACAATGTTTTTTTTTTATAATTTAGTCGTGCACTTTTTTAAATTTTCGTTCTAAAGAATGAAACGAGGATCCCAAGGTTTTTTTTATTCATCAACAATAAAACAAATCTTTGGATACACGTTTCTTTCTTTCAGAAGGAAAATGTTAAAATAATGTTTATTGTTTATTAAGTTCTGAAGTTGTATGGAATAACCTATTTTCACGCGGGCGAAGCCGCTGTCAGAAGCTAGTAGAAAATATAATATAAATAGTGGTTTCATTATAATTTAGGTAGGTAATATTAAAATTTAACCGAAACTGGTTTTAATGATGGGTTGAGTAGAAAATCGAATTCTGAGAAAAAGGAATAGCTCGAACCTATAATATTGTATCTTCGTACATTTCTATAGCCTTGACTGTCTCATTGTTCTAGTTGTCGCCAAGCGCGGCTGCTAAGCGTGAAGTCCTTTATGTAGAGAAGTCCTTTATGTAGGGAAGTCCTTTATCTAGGGAATCCTCAAATTAATACAGGCGTTATTGAGGTAGATGGCAGTGGTGGCCCCAATTTATGAGTTGTAGGTCGTATGGTGAAACCCAGTCAAGCGCATTACTTAGCGTAATTTATTTCATTACTTTTGCTTTCAAAACGGCGAAGAAAAAAAAATTGAGAGAAAACAAACATAATTAAATTATCCGAGAAACAAAAAAAAAATGATATTTTTTTTTTATTCCATAATTATCATACAACTTCGTCTAGTCCCAAGCTACGCAGAGCTAGTGTTATGGATACTAGAGAACTGATTACACCCAAAATTACACCCAGACACAGAACAAATGATCGTGCTCATCACACAAACATTTGTCCTGGGTGGAAATCGAACCCACGACCTCTGGCATAGCAATCAGGGTCCCTAACCACTAGACCAACAGGCCAGTCGAAAAGTTCGGAGATATGTATGTGAAATCCGCTAAGCTGTTCCGGGCCCATGTAGCGTGGTGGATTACGGCCCATCCCCTCTTCTAGAGAGAATGCCTAACTACCAGTAATGAGAACATAATAAAGCTGATTATGGTACACGCTACGTTGTCAAGATATTCGCTTAATACTTTAGCTAAATAATATTTTCTTTTCCACTACTGTAGGCTCGATGTATGAACTCGGATTTTGGGTTTATTTGAAAGTCACCGCGGCACTGAAATACAAAAAGTGACTGAAGACACAGCGGGGGACTTTAGTCAGTAAAATTCTAACATTCCCTCTCACTCCACTTTTAAGAGAAGTTATTTGACGCAATTTATTACACCGTTGCATACGTAATAGGTACTTCGTACTACTACTTATCTCTTTGTTATTTTGTGGAAACATATCCTGTTTATATATAATTTTCTGTTTATTTACTTTTTTTTGCAACATAATATATATCCGTCGGTGCGAATTATATTATTAGAATTTGAAATTTCGCGATGTAAGAATTTTGTGGCGACCCAATTTAAATATACAACCCCTATAATAAACGTTTTTCTTTCTTTTATAACATTGCAAATTACACAATACATAACACAGAAATCGAAGACCTACTACTACAAGAGACATACTTCTTTCTATAAAGTTACTGTAAACATCGTCAATTTGACAAAACAGAAACGAAGCCCGGCTTATCAAGTCCAGCACATGTCCACGAAGCCACTCAACTGATTGCGCAAGTTTAATCGAATGTCTTGACTCCGAGGAAACACTGGGGAATACACAAAAATATCTTCTAAACGTTTTTCTGAGGAAACCCGATATTGTACTGTGTTACGTTAATTAAATGTACTTCTATTACATAACATCAGTAAGGTTTGTACTTAAAAAGGGCTGTTCATTTGTGAGCCTAAGGGAGTTACAGAAACCATACATTTTTCATGCTGATATAGATAGAGAGATAGTCTTTATTGCACACCAAAAATAAAATAACAATAGGAACTTAAAATAATAAGGTGTCACAATGGTCTTACCGGTGAAAGCTATTTTTTTAAAGACAACCTTTGGATGGATTTAATAAAGAAAGGAAAAAAGATACATAGGTAGTTCATGGTGGTCATGTAACTCGGAATAAAAATTTAGGGCCTGCTAAGGCCCCGGTCCGGTTTCTGAAAGGAAGGTCCGACCCTGGTATTAAGGCTAAGAAGGAATGGGATGAGTCGTTTAGTCAGTAATAGTCGGACACTGTTTCCCGCTCCCTCCGTCATTAGATAATTTTTCCCATCGTAAAAAAAAAACTCGGAATACAAAACCCGCAAGTAATCGAATATTATTTTTAGTAAATGCGAAAGCTGAATACAGTTGGTTCAAAATCAGTAACTGAATAGATTTCAATAATTTTTATACCATAATATTATATTTTTTCCTAAAAATAGTTAGCAAGTTTTTCTATGAAAATATTTTTTTTTTTCATTACAAGCTTTTATAGGTCGGTATCTTATTGTCTTATCGAGCATCTATAGCCAGTCTTCCAGTCATTAAGCCCGCGCTGAGGGCTTGGGGACGGTGAGCAATGGGTAGCTCGCAACAACAAGGACGAAGCCAGTCGTCGACGGTGCGCTCTGTTCCTCGCGCCTCAAGGAGTTGACAGCAACTGAAGGGGCCCAACTGCGGAGCCGAAGCCTACTGGGGTCCCGGTCTGAAAGGAAGGTCCGACCCTGGTATGAAGGCCAAGAAGGAAGGGGGTGGGTCGTTTAGTCAGTAAGAGTCTGACACTGTTTCCCGCATCACACCATCATTAGATGATTATTCCCAAAATAAAAAAAAATCGGATAGGCATAAAAAATATAAACTACAATAACTTTTAAAAGTGACATGCGTCCCTATACTAGGAAGGATTATACCTGTAACTTGCTTAATATGTTTGCTCTTACCGATGCCAATTTCAAGGAAAAAAAAACAAAAACTCCAAAAAATATACATTACCTTTTTTTTGTTTCCTCGAACACAGAAAAAACTATTGTATATTTCGCCGCACAACTTAACTCATAAACAATTCATCCGCCCTTTGTGTACGAGAAACAAGTAAAGAAAAATATTATATTTTCATATTTTCTGGCGCGCCATATTGATCATTTTATATGAGACGGTTATTGAAAATGCCTCGCAAATATGTACACATATTTATGACAAGTTATCACCCCTACGGGGATGAAGGCTTGCATATTTTGAACTTCTGAAATACACAAGGTGACTATTAATTTGTTGGCAATATATTTAGGTGTGAAGTCACTTTTTAAGATACCAGAATAATATGAGAGCTTCAAAATTAAGTAAAATTATGTAAAACTGAAATTACAAAGCTGAAGATTTTGTTGTGTGGTTGACTATGCTAATCTCAGGAAATTTTGTTTCATTCGAAAAAAAAAATAGTGTCGAATAGAATAGAATAGGAATCGCGTTACTGCCCATTTATTGAGAGAATATGAGTCGACCAATAGCCAAAGACTTTACAAAGCTAGTGTTTTTTTTTTTATGGTAGGTGAAAATCATCCAATGACGAAACCCGCTCTTGGGCGGAGCGGGAGACCAGTGTCAGACTCTTACTGACTAAAAAACCTACCCCGTACCTTCCTTGTCTTATTCTTGGAGTCGAGGTAACAGTTTTCACCACCCTCTAGGCTCCAGGAGGCTTTGACCCTGAAGGGCCCCTGCAGTTTGCTGACAACTCCTTGAGGCGCGCGGGAACGGTGCGCGCCGATGACGACTTGGACTCGGTCTTACCAGACGACCGGACGGCGAGCTACCTATTGCTCACCGTCCGCGAGCCAGTGTCTACGATCACCCCCACGAGGACACGGCGATGCTCTTCCCAAGCAGGGCACACCTCCACCGTGTGCTCCACCGTGTCCTCCGGGCTCGCCTCACAGTGGCGACACCCGGACGTCTCATCCGCACGAATCCGGTGCAGGAATCTCCCGAACTTCCCATGTCCGGTGAGAACCTGCGTCATGCGGAAGGTGAGGATTCCGTGAGGTCTATCCAGCCACGATCTCGTACTATAGGTAGTATAGTGTATTGAAAACGTCTTGAATGACTACTAGAAAAGTATACACGACAAATAATATAATTAAGTCGTCGCCAAATCGTTGAATTAGCTGTTTCATAGTGTGATCGCCTATTTCACATAATGTTTGACCACTCCTGAAAACTCAATACTCAAATTATTTATTTCAAATAGACCATTTATTGGCACTTTGGAATAGTTTAAATGTCAGTCAGTCAAAAGAAAAAAGTGAAGCTAATTTGCATGAAATGGACATCTAAAGTTTATTTAATGTCACCTCGGACCACATAAAAAAAAGCAATTTTATGATAAGACTGAAATAAATGAAAGATAAGACTTTCGATATTCAACCTGTAATATAATAAACACATCCTGAATGTAATATGTGCAGATTTGTGTACTGAATCGTTTTCAGTATTTTTAAACAAAAAAATATTCTTAAATAATTCTTGATAATTAAAAAATATATATTCAATTCTTTATGACTATATCACATGTGTTCTAAAGGATCTTAATTCTAAGTGGTACAAGTGCGCATGGACTCTGTCGGGCACAGCAACGTTATATAAGTTAAGGTTACTAATAGTGTTTTAATTTGATTAATAATATAATTGTAAATGAACTAATTAATATTAATTGTAAATTCATGATTTTAGCACAATTATTACTTTTATGGGGCATGCGGTGCTAACCTATAAGAAATTGTAACACTAACCTAGTTTTTAGATTCTTTTTTTTTAATATATGTTACAGTGTATACAATTGTTGGTTGGCCAATAAAAATAAATAAAGAAAAACTAAGAAATATGTTTTAAACGAAAAAAAAAAAATTAAGTTAAGTAAGTCTTATTTTTAGTTCGCTTTCTCATCTAGTACCAGAGCTCTACAAGCACACAGGTATCCAAAACATATGAGAATTTACTGAGAACCTATGGTTTCATCCATAAGTAAATAAGTTAAGCCAGATCGGTCTTGGATCTTCATCATGTCAGCCGAGTGACGCCCACTGCTGGGCATAGGCCTCCCCCAAGGATCTCCACAACGATCGGTCCTGTGCTGTCCGCATCCAGCGGCTTCCCGCGACCTTCACCAAATCGTCGGTCCACCTTGTAGGGGGCCGACCACTTGGATCTTAGTGTATTGAATTTGTACCATTTAGCATGATGTGTATGTACCACCCTCACGTTTTGGTCCTTGACATATTGAACAGAATTATAATTGATGTTCACACTAGTTCAAAGGTCAAGACTTAGTTAAGTACATTATTTGTACTTAGTAATGTTTAGACCGTGGTCGGGAATAGAAGCAAAGTTCCTTGAATTACTATAAATTTACACTAATATAATAAAGAGATAAAGTTTGTTTATATGTTTTTTTGTTTGTAGAACGTAATCTCTGGAACTACTGGTCCGATTGGAAAAAAATTAGCAACAATAGAAAGCTGCTTTACTCCTGAGTGACATAGGCTATATTTTATGAATGTGGGCGAAGCCGCTGACAAAAGCTAGTTGTATATAGAATAGAATAGAAATATTCTTATTCGAGACAGACACACCACAATGGTTATGTATACAAGGTAAAAAATTGCAAAAGTACAAAGTACGCTAAGCATGCCCGTACCGAAAGGATGGTCTCATCAGCATTTGCTGGGCGTTAGACACCCAGCGTTGGTTTTCAGTGGTCACCCCGCAGTGACGCACGGATGATATGTTAGTTCACTAATATTATAAAATAATCAAAAATATATTAATAAAACAATAGCGAGCCCATCAGGGCCAAAGTCTACCGAAACGCTTCGCTTCCAAAACCGACCGGAAAAGCATGGCAAAAAGTAAACATAGGTTTGGATTGAGGCATTAAAAGTCTGAGACAGCCCTCCCGATCCGTCTTAAAGCGGGAGAAGGCAATGGATTACTTCCCACCTCTCTTCTTCTCCATAATGTCATCATCTTCCTGCCCTTGTCCCGTTTTATTTGGGGTCGGCGCAATATGTTTTTTTCTTCCATTCTGTCCTGTCACCCGTCACGCTATCACTAACTCCTCTGTTTTCCATATCACTTCTCACACAATCCATCCATATCTTCTTTGGTCTCCCTCTCCCTCTCCATCCATCCACATTCATACTCATGGCTTTCTTTGTAACATGCGTTTCATCCCTCCTTTTTACATGGCCATACCACGACAAACGGTTCCCTCTCAACTTTTCAGTCACTGGCGCCACTTTCAAACTTCCTCCAATATACTCATTTCTCACTTTATCCATTCTCGTCACACCACACATCCATCTCAACATTCTCATCTCTGCTACATGCAATCGCTTTTCATCCGTCTTTTTCAGAGCCCAACATTCTGACCCATACAGTAGGACAGGCCTTATCACGGACTTTTGATTTTACCCTTCAACTTGAGGGGCATCCGTGGGTCGCAAGTTGTTCCAGTGACCTGTCGCCATTTCATCCATCCTGAGTTGATCTGATGTGCCACGTCTCGGTCTATCTCACCATTCCCTTGGATAAGCGACCCAAGGTACCGAAAATCGGAACAGGTTGGTATGGGCGTTCCGGTGAGAGCTATGGGCACAGGCCTAAAGAGACCGCCAAAATCGCAGAACAGGTACTCTGTTTTAGTTCTGCTCAATTTTAGGCCAACAGTCTCCAGTCTTTGCCACCACACCTCCAATCTGCTCTGGACCTCTAGGGCACTCTCGGCAACCAGCACAATATCATCGGCAAACAGCATACACCAGGGAGCCTCTTCCTGAATGTCCGACGTCAGAGCGTCCATTATTATCAGGAAGAGGTAAGGGCTAAGAGCCGACCCTTGGTGTAAACCGACAGCCACATTGAAGTTGTTAGTGGTACCCGCTGCAGAACGGACTTGTGTACTGCAGCGACTATACATTGATCGGATCAACTGCACATACTTCCCAGGCACACCTTTCTCCTTAAGGGCCCACCACAGAACCTCACGAGGTACCCGGTCGTATGCCTTTTCGAGGTCAACGAATACCATGTGCAAGTTTTTATGTGCACCTCTGTATTTTTCGCACAACTGGCGTATAGCAAATATGGCGTCCGTTGTACCACGACCAGGCATAAAACCGAATTGGTTCTGTGAAATTTCACTCTCTTCTCTCAGCCGCCGTTCAATAACTTTCTCCCATACTTTCATGGTATGTGACATTAGCTTTATTCCTCTATAATTGTTGCACTCAAGCACATCACCTTTGTTTTTAAAGATGGGCACCAGAGAACTGTTGCACCATTCATCAGGTATGGCTTCTTCCTGCAACAGCTTATTGCAAAGCCAGCCACACCCATCCATCTACTCTTAATAACTTCCACACCTCAACTGGTATTCCATCTGGACCAATGCCTTTACCATTTTTCATTCCATTCACTGCTACCCTGACTTCCTCCACACTAACCATTCTCACTAACCCCACATTCACTGGTTTATTTTCTAAAACCCCACTCCAATTATTTTCCTCATTCATAAGTCTTTCAAAATATTCCTTCCACCTCTCCATAATGTACTGCTATAAAAATATTTAAAAGTACTTCTTTTGCCTTGCGAAGACTTTTGACGATGATGTCAGTTTTTTTTCAAAAATTTTTAGGTAAGGGTTTAATAAAAACACGTAATTCGTGGAACAAGTTTTGTGAAACATTCGTGTTAATCGTAGAATTATCGAATGCCTACAGAGTTTTCAGGTGTTATCTCTCCTTTTTTTGCATTACTTTTGCATCAAACATCACTCTGGATTGTGTAAAATGAAGCAACAAGCTTTTAAACTATACGCAAAATTTTCGATAGGTGAGTGAGGAAGGCCCAGCTTAAAATTCCTCCATAGAACATTAAAGTTCTTTTTTCTGATATATTTTTTTGTCTTTGAACCATTATTTCGAAATCCTTTTTGCAACATTTACGAAAACAAAGAACTGTGAGTCAAACATACATCTGAAAGAATTTGCGACTTAAAATCTTTCCAAGGCGAAACTAAACAAAGAGTAATAAATTCCACCTTTAGCATTTATAAATATTTCCACATATCTTTGGATTGCTGCGCTCCGGCTCAAAGAAACCGTTTCGCTTCCACGCTTACAACTCATGTAAATATTACCGTTAGAGGATTTACATGCGAACGTGGATTCTAGCAAGAATCTCAAAAGTTTTTGCTAACCTTAAAAACATCAACAGCAAACAGTAAGGCCTGTTAGGGCTATGGGATTGGTTTTGATAAAGCTATACTTATAGTTCAAGAACACAAAAAACAATTAAAGGAATATAGTTGTGATTTTAAACCGTAACATTTTTAAGGCCACGAAAGTCCGCCTCGTGAGAAGCTTAGTCTTCCCAATAAGTCTCTATGGCGCAGAAACGTAGACAGTTCGCCTCAAAGACCGACGCAAAATCGATGTACTCGAGGTGCTAGCGGTGACTACTGTGGATCCCTTGTACAGCACTTAGGACTAACGTCTCGATCCTGGAAAAGCTAAAAATCAAACAGAGGTTATCGTTTTTTGTGCAAGTATGAATCCTCAAATATTTCGGTCTCGTTGTTCACAACAAACACTCCATGGAGCGACTCCTTGTTCTGGAGACAAGGTCTCCTTGTCGCTCACCTACGCGTTGGACAGACTTCATTAGAGCTGAAACACAAGAGTTCCCGAGACGCGGTAAACCGTGTCAAATGGAGACGCATCGCGAGAGCCTCACTAGCCAACAAAAATGCAACACGATCAACCACGGCCACTCTGCCAAGAGGGAACGATTAAGGAGGAGGAGGCGTGATTTTAGTCAGCAAAAGTCTGACACGCACTTCTGTTGCACCCTGGAGCAAGAAAAGCCATAAAATAATTTCCCACCTCAAAAAAAAAGAACTAATAAAATCAACATCTTTACTAAATTTCACCAAACCTCTAACACGTCTGTCTACAAACATCAAATTTTACTTACCCAACTTTATTTACACCTAAAATGATGACATCAGTCTATTCTAGACTCTATTCCTTAACAATAAAGCCTTAAAACTACTTAATTAGCTTCGTTACCCGCATTACAAGTTTGGTGCAGATTATGGTAACTAGGTTACCCAGAAAATGTATGTCAAAGAGGTTTTATGTCATACGTCATCTCTTCAGATATAACTTTCAACGGTAAATAAATGTGAGGAATAATTTATAATGTTTTTGTTTGTTCCTATTTTTTATTTGTGTTAGATACTTTTTGTGTTCTCTGAAAGAAGGGCCGCAAGGAAAGTTTGACTTATCTAAAGGTCAACAAGTGTATCGGTCTTTGATGTACATTCAGAAAAGTACAAAAAAGCGAAAAAATCTTTTTGCTGGTAATTCTGATGTCTTTTTTTATAGAATTGAGGCTAGTTGAGCTTCCTGCGTAAAATTCCCGAAATAAAATATGGAATTCTAGCTTCTGCCAGTGGCTTTGCCCGCGTCAAAGTGGAAACCCATTTGGACGCGGGCAAAGCCAGAAACTTTGAAACCCCGTTTCATCCTTTCAGGGGATCACTTTTGGAAAATGTTCTTTTATTAAATTATGTTTGGCTAACCTAATAAAGAAAACCTTATGCAAAATTTCAGTCTGCTAGCTAAAAAAAATCTGAACTACTGGGTTTCAACTGTTCGGTGATATGTCAGTCAGTCAGTTTGTCCTTCTAGATATTATGTACATAAACTAATTAATTAACTAACATATATTTTATATTAATATGGGTGAAGCCATTAATGTCCTTCCTAACTGCCTGCCGCGAGCGATAGAAATATACCAAGTCACCATGCTTCCGAAAATAAAAATATTCTATGTGCCATTTCAGTTCTACGCTGTATAAAGTTTCATTGAAATCCGTTGAGGCGTTCGCATTAATAAAAAACAGAAAAAAAAAACACACAAACAAAAATTTGCCCTTAAAATAATGCCTAATCCACACCTATGTTAATTGTCTAGCTTGTTTTTCAAGACCCGGTGTATCCGTTTTGGAAGTTAACCTAAGGACTCAAAAGGCTTTGGACCTGCTGGGCTGACTTGGGCTCCGTCCGGACGATTACCGGATGGCTGGATCGCAAACTAGTCGCTGCTCGTCGTCCGCAAGCCACTTACGGTACGCCTACGACCGTAGGCGTACCGTAAGTGTACGAGCTTATCAAGAATAAAAAATGGACATCAAAACGATTTGAGAACACATTTATTTATTTGTATCATTATATGTATAGTTAAGGAGTGGAATTCCCTGCCGAGTCTCTATTTCCTGATGACGACAACCCGGGAACAGAATCTTTAAATCCAGAGTGAATAGGTTAGGCAAGCGTGCTCCATCGTCGAACGAATTATCACTTTCCATCAGGTGAGATAGTGATCAAGCGCGAACTTTGCGCTTGATTTATAGTGGAAAAAATCGTCGAATGACGAATCCCGTCCTTGGGCAGAGCGGGACATAGTGTCAGACTTCTACTGACTGTTCCCTCCTGTCTTAGTTTCAGGGCCCCGGTGTTCCGCTTTCGTATCAACCCTTGACCCCAGCAGGCTTCGACCTTGCTGTCAAGCGTAAACTTATCATAAAAAAAATACGTGTGGCACTCGGGGACTGCAGCGGTAAAGCTATTGCATTCTGTATCAACTTATGCAATTATAATTATTTATTTTTTATTTTTATTTTATTCATACAATATTTCTTTTTCTTTGATATTAATTCAAGTTACACTTTTTGAGCGTGGTGACCGATAGGAAAACAATTTTTTCTTTTATTAAATAAATAAATAATAAATGCACTTTGTTCATTCATATTCAAAACACTTTATACACAAATTCTACAAGTACAGCCGTTCACTGTTGTAGATAAATACTTATACACCTATATACTTTCTCACAAACAGCTGATTATGTATTCGTCCGATTTCGGAGCAGCAAGTCACTTTTTCAGGCATCTTGCGGACATTTCTCATACTCATTTTAGCAGACATTGTTTTTTTGAGCGTTTTTCCCCTAATTTAGATGTCTTTTTTATAAGTGGCAATAATTAATATCGGGGAAAATATAGTTTAGTATAATGGCAACACACCTGTGCACGAATTTCTTTTGATGTGCCAAAATGCTATGTTCCAAGTCGGTGGAAAGAATGAATGACAGACGTAAATCAAGTGTCAACCAAGTTCCGCTACTCCCTGACAGATGTCGCTATTTCACTATACTGCTTTATCGACTTGTTTGAATTCAAATAAAAACAACGAACAGCTGTTGTGAGAATTTTCTTTATCACTTATCCTGGACGTGTTTTATCACCACACTCCATTATAATTATGATTATTTTGTAGGCTATTGTCTTAAAATTTGTATATTTACACTTAAAGCACTGAGTTTATTGAGTTTTAAGTCAATGTTTATATATTTGAGAATCAATGTTTATATGATAATCCGGTATTTTTAAACTATGATAACACTGTTACTGTTTGTTTATGAGTCTATCATCACTTTTATGAATTATACACTGTTTGAATACTGCTTTTTCTATTTTAAATAATTATTTAATTACGAGCACAATAACATTTAATGTTTACTTGTCAGCTGTCAATATGTTTAAGGAGATTGTGACGGCCACTCTGACGGGCGTCTCCAAAAAGAGGCTGGGGTCCTCGAAAGGGAGGGCCATCAATGAGGGCACGGCTACCATTGAGGAGGCGCTGCCGATTGTCTTCGAGGCGCTCGAGAACCGCTTCAACAGAAGGATTGAGCGGCTCGAGGCGGACTTGGCCGACCTCCGAGAGTATCACCCTGAAGTGGCGCCAAAGAGGGGGATCAAAGAGGGGCGAAGTCGGCCCCAGCCCCTGCCCCAGCCGGAGAGCGAGGTGCTGACTCTGCTGCGGCAGGAGTTGTCTGCCTTTCGGGAGCAGCAACAGCAGCAGCAGAAGCAGTTCCAGGAGCGGGTACAGTGACAGTTCTCTGTTCTGGAGGGAATTGTCTTGCGTCCCCCGCTCACTGCCTCTGGCCAGAAGAAGAGGGTGGTGTCATACGCCGCCGCTGTCGCGGCCACGGCTGCTGCGCCCAAGGCGGGTCCATTGGGGCAAACTGGGCGCAGGGCAGTGGCGACTGAGCCTGCGGGTCCGGCCTCGGCTCCCAAGCAGCGGCAGCAGCAACAAGGCAGGGCTGCTCCTTCCGTCCCGAAGGGCCGGGGACCCCCTGCAACGGCGGTGATCAGGCCGCGCTTGCCACCTCCTGAAGAACCTTCGGCTGGCGCAGACTGGACGGTTGTCGGGGCCAAGAAGAAGGCGGGCAAGTTGGCTAGGGCAGCCAAAAAGCGCGAGCGGCGACGACAGCGCAAGAAGCGGGCCATGGCGGCCAGACTTCGCGCCCCGAATTCCTCAGCTGTAGTTATAACACTACAGCCAGCTGCGGAAAAGAAGGGCGTGACGATCGAAGCCGTCATGGAGAAGGCGAAGAAGGCGGTGTTGGGTCACCTCGACGAATTCGGGGCCCCTGAGGGCTTTCGGATTCGGCGCACCGCAACCGGGGCGCGTATTATGGAGGTCCCTGGGGCGGACAGTGGTCCTGCCGCGGACGCTTTGGCCGAAAGAGTCAAGGCGACCCTGGACGTCGAGGAGGCCCGAGTGTCCAGGCCCACCAAGTCCATAGACATGCGGATCATGGGCCTGGATGACACCGTCAGGGAGGATGAGGTGGTGGCCGCCATTGTTAGGACCGGAGGGTGCGCCGCCGATCAGGTGCGGGTGGGCACCATCCGTACTGACAGCACGGGCATGCGAGCCGTTACGGTGAGCTGCCTGTGTTGGCGGCCAAGGCCATAACGGGCGAGGGCCGAAGGCTTTTGGTGGGTTGGGTTTCAGCTCAAGTCAAGTTGTTGGAACCCAAACCCCTGCGGTGCTACCGCTGCCGCGTGGGTCACCACGTGGGGGCCTATTGCACTGCAGAGGTGGACCGTAGTGACCGCTGCTTCCGGTGCGATCAGGTAGGTCACAAAGCAGTCGAATGCCGCTTGTCGCCGCACTGCTACGCATGCGCGGCGGCAGGCAAGCCGGCCAACCACAGCGCTGGGAGTAGGTCCTGCGACCCCCCCGCCAAAGTCAAGGGTAAGGTCCGGAGGCCCCACCCCGACGTCCTCACCGCCGCAGCCAAAACCTTGGCTGCTGCCACTGTTGCCGCCGCAGCCGCCGCGGCAGAGCCCTCACAAGGGGCTCGGGAGGAGACTGTGATGGAATGTCACTAACGACACCATTGCGTTTCCTCCAGGCGAACATCAACCACTGCGCCGCGGCTCAGGATCTGTTGCTCCAGAGCATGGCGCAGTGGTCGATCAACGTCGCCATAGTCTCCGAGCCATACTTTGTCCGGCCCAGTGGAGACTGGGTTCAGGACCTGGATGGCTCGGTGACTCTAATTTCGTCGGCCGCCGCCGGTACACCGCCCCTCGAGGCTGTCACGAGGGGGCGGGGTTTCGTGGCAGCGCGGCTCGGGGACATTGCAGTGGTAGGCGTCTACCTGTCCCCGAGCAGATCTCTCGGAGAACTCCACATCTCCCTTATGGAGCTAAGAGACGTCGTCGCTAGGTTTGGTTCCCTCCCCGTGGTGGTTTGCGGGGACTTCAACGCCTGGAATATGGCTTGGGGGTCCCGGAACACGAACCAACGGGGTCGGTTGGTGGAGGACTGGGCTTTGGAGTCTGGCCTAGTCGTCCTAAACCGGGGTTCTGTCCCCACATGTGTGCGGATGCGGGGTCAATCAGTGGTGGACATCTCGTTCGCCAGCCCCGCACTGTCGCCTTATGTCGTAGACTGGCGCGTTATGGAGAGGGTGGAGACGTACTCAGATCACCGGTACATCCGGTTTGACGTCTCCACCCAAACCTCCGCCGCGCCGGTCCGACAGAGCCCCTGTGGTCCGCGGTGGGCGCTGAAGCAGATGGACCGGGAGCTCCTCCTGGAAGCCGCGACGTTCCAGGCCTGGGTGCAAGCACCGAACAGGCCTGTCGATATCGACGTCGAGGCGGAGTGGTTCCGGGAGGCCATGTCGCAGATCTGCGACGCGGCAATGCCCCGTGTCCCTCCAGGACGTGCTCGGCGCCAGGTGTACTGGTGGTCGCCAGAGATTGCGGCACTACGCAATGCATGCAATCACGCGCGACGCCGGTATGCCAGGTACTGCAAGCGCCGCATCCGCCCGCCGGATGCGGAGGCCAGAGAGGCGGAGCTGTACGAGGAATACAGAGTAGCGAAGCGCACCCTCCGAGCGGAGATGAAGCGCTCCAAACTGGAGGCCTACAAGGTGTGGCTGAGGACTCTGAACGCAGACCCGTGGGGACGCCCGTACAAGATGGTGCGGGAGAAACTCCGTCCATGGGCTCCCCCACTGACTCAGAGTCTCCGGCCCCAGCTCGTGGAGGGTGTGGTGAGCACTTTGTTTCCTGAGCGAGGGGAACACTCCCCCCCGCCCATGGCTCCGCCACCTGCAGTATCTGCGGACCACATTAGCGACGACGACAACAATGCTCCAGAGGTGACCGAGGTAGAGGTGAGAGTGGCGGTGCGAAGGCTGAGTGCCAAAAACACCGCCCCAGGACCCGATGGCTTGCCTGGCAAAGCCTGGGTCCTGGCCATGGAGGCTCTCGGGCCTCGATTAAGGGGGCTCTTCAGCGCATGCATGGAGAGGGGCCAGTTCCCGCTTCGTTGGAAGACGGGGAAACTGGTCCTCATCGCAAAGCCGGGGCGCCCTGCGGACTCGCCGTCCACGTATCGGCCCATAGTTCTGCTCGACGAGGTGGGCAAGCTCTTTGAAAGAGTCATTGCAAACCGCCTCGTCGCGCGGCTAGAACGGGTGGGGCCGAACCTTTCGGACGGCCAGTTCGGTTTTCGTAGGATGCGCTCTACGGTGGATGCCATCATGCGTGTCCGAGCCCTCACGACGGGGGATGCGGTGTCCCAGGGCAGGTGTGTCGTGGCAGTGTCCCTGGACATTGCCAACGCCTTTAATTCCCTGCCCTGGAGCTGCATTGGGAGGGCACTACGGTATCACCGGGTGCCCGACTACCTCTGTCGTGTGATCGAGGCCTACCTGTCGGACAGGTATATCATCTACCCCGGTCACCAGGGAGAGTGGAGACGACGAGAGATGTCGTGCGGTGTTCCGCAGGGATCGGTACTAGGGCCACCCTTGTGGAACATCGGGTACGATTACGTGCTGCGCGGCGACTTCCCTGACGGGGTCAGCGTGGTTTGCTACGCAGACGACACGCTGGTCTTAGCGCAGGGAGAGTCGCACCAGGCGGCGGTCGAACTAGCGACACGCGGGGTTGCGATAGCCGTTGGTAGGATCCAGCAGCTGGGACTCAGGGTGGCGCTGCACAAGTCCGAGGCCATGTGTTTTTATGGCCCTCGGAGCGCGCCGCCAACAGATTCCCAGCTAACGGTAGGGGGGGTTCACATCGGCGTCGGGTCGACGATGAAGTATCTGGGACTCGTCCTCGACAGCCGGTGGAATTTCAAGGAGCATTTCCGACGTCTGGCTCCCAAGCTGAATCGGACGGGTGCTGCCCTTAAGCGGCTCCTGCCAAACCTTGGGGGACCAGACGCCCCCTGCCGGAGGCTCTACGCAGGAATCGTTCGGTCCATGGCCCTTTACGGGGCGCCGGTGTGGGCGCCGACGCTGCAGCAGCAGCCGAGGGCCCAACTGAACGCGTGCCAGAGGGTCATGGCTATACGGGTGATCCGGGGGTACCGTACGATTTCCCGTGAAGCGGCGAGCCTCCTTGCTGGCCTGCCACCATGGGATCTGGAGGCAACAGTCCTTGCACGCATGCACGATCTGCGCATGGAAGTGCAACGCCGGGGCGAAAATCCGCTGCCTGAGCATGTCAAGGCGTGGCGGAAAGAGCTCCGGCGGGATCTCGTGATGGCGAAATGGCGTCAGCGGCTATCGCAACCCAGTGCTGGGCACGCCATAATTATGGCGGTAATGCCCCTCCTTGAGGCGTGGCTGGAAAGAACTCACGGCGTTCTCACTTTCCGCATGACGCAGGTCCTCACCGGACATGGTAAGTTCGGGAGGTACCTGCATCGCATTCGTGCGGAAGAGACGCCCGGGTGTCGCCACTGTGTGGACCGCCCGGAGGACACGGTGGAGCACACGGATGAGGTGTGCCCCGCTTGGGCAGAGCATCGCTGTGTCCTCGTGGGAGCGATCGGTGGCGGCGATCTCTCGCGCCGGGCCTTGGTAGAAGCCATAGTTCGGAGTGAGGTGGTGATAAGGCAACGGCGTTTGCGCCCCAGACGCCGCCGCGATTCCGATCCTGACTTCCGGCCACCGTAGGCGCGGGCTTGCGGACGGTGAGCATTGGGTAGCTCGCCGTCCGGTTGTCTGGTAATCGTCCGGACCAAGCCCAGTCGTCGACGGCGCGCACTGTTCCCGCGCGCCTCAAGGAGTTGTCAGCAACCGTAGGGACCCTGCAGAAGGGTCGAAGCCAATCAGGGCCATGGGTTTGTGTCTGAAAAGGAAGGCTCTGGCCCTGGTATGTATGGCGATGTAGGAACGGGGTAGGTTTTTTAGTCAGTAAGAGTCTGACACTTGTTTTCCGCTCCGCCCAAGAGCGGGACTCGTCATTGGATGATTTTTACCTACCATAAAAAAAAAAAAAAAAAAAGCTGTCAATATGTCATCGCAAAGTCGTAAAATACGTCTAATCGCACGACACACCAGTGGCGTAGCGTGGGTGGGGCGGAGGGGGCGGCTCGCCCCGGGCGGCAGCCCTTGGGGGCGGCAAAATGTCGCCGGTAAAGCGGGTAGAGATCTTCATTTCATGTGTCAGAACAGGTCAAAAAACAACAATAACTATAAAATTGAAACAGAGGCGTCTGTAGCACTTGTGGCGCCCGTGTGCAACCAGTACCGCGCCCTCTACTTTAGTAGAAGGGGGTCAAAATGGAATACTAACAGTTATACAGGGTGATTTTGAAGTTGTGAACGAAATTTTAACAGTGGTTTCTACTCATGATACTGAACAACTTTCTTCAAGAAAAAAAAAATTGTTGTGTCAATTCCAAAACAATAGCTTTTTATTCTTTCTCCCAATAATTGTATTAGTTTAATAAAAGAAACCTCATTGCCTGTGAAATTTAATTTGAATTAAGCACCAGTTATACACCGTGATATTTTAATGGTTGTTTTCCCTGAGCGAAATGGTTGTGTCTTGGTAATACAAACGTTTGATAAGAAAATAAAATATTAAAAACAAAAAATGGACCTGTAGAGTGCAAGCTAATTATGACGTATCACAATGTGCGAGAGCTTATTTTTGTTTAAATATTTAATGAATCGGTTTCCTTTGACGACGTGCTGCTCATGCGACTCTAGTAGTACCTAAAAATTAGGTCTAATGTTACTATTGTTTTCGCTTTTGTGAGTTGATGAATATTTTTAATAATTATTTATAAAAAAAAACTTTTCATTTTTTTATTTTTACTGTATGCTTCGAAAGTACTCCTTATGGCAAGTCATTCTGCCGCGGGAAAACAACCATTTAAATTTCACGGTGTAGAATGGGGGCGGCAAAATGGGTCTCACGCCCCGGGCGCCGAGATTGCACGCTACGCCACTGCGACACACAGCGCCGTGTCGAAGACTGCCGAACTGACAAGACGTTAGACGATGCACGGCCTTCAAGCCACACCTCCGTGCCCGTCGGAGTGGGGAGCGTGAGGTTTTTTCGTTACGGAATTTCTGGATTTAGTCCCCGCGCTCAAGGCCTGCGATAAAAGCTATGCAATAGCTTAATAAAAACAACTAAAAAGTACAACGGCCTGCTCAACATCTCCGCCTATTCCTTAAGGGAAAACTCGTGATGCTCTTTATGACATTTGAACAACAACATTACAATTTTGTACATCTTTATACTGAAATAAAATAAACCAACCAACTTTACACTAGTTGCTGTAGAAATGTAAAAACAAAACACGTTGAACTTTTCATCTTTTACGACGACGTGTAAAACGTACTAAACAAGTTCGGGCGACGTGAACAGAACCGGGTAACCGGTATCCGGATTCCGGTTACCGGTTAATTATACACTTATTCCTATGCTCTTTGCGTTTGCGAACAAAACTAGTATGCGACTTGATTGCTAACAGCGTTGTGGTACTGACAGTTTTGTTAATAGTTGGTATCATTTTATTTAGGTCGACTTGTTACGTTTTTGTGAAATGTATTACAATACGCGGATTATGAGTTGAACCGAAATAGTAACAGGTTTTTGGGTCTCAATTTGACTTTACAAATAAAAAACCTGTGTGGTTAACCATAGTAACGACGGCAATTTTAGTTCAACTTATTTCCCGCTTATCTACTACTAGCTGGTACCTGCGACTTCGTCTGCGTCGTGAATAAAAGGTAGCCTATGTCCTTTCTCGGAGTTCAAAGATTGTCTGTGCCAAATTTCATCGAAATCGTTTGTGAGGTAAGCGTAACAGACAGACAGAGTTACTTTCGCATTTATATTAAGTATGGATAACAAATTTTCGGATCTCAATCGAAGTGGGGGCTGTCCGGAATCATAGTAACGGGTTCAATTTATTTGCCATGTACTAAACATGTACATAACTGATATTAATCAAAGCGATATTAAACATAGCAACGGTTTCAACTTACTTGCCCCGTACTATAACTTCAGTTTCTGATGACATTAACAGTCTTTAGTTTTTGAAAAAATAAGACACATTTATTTCGCACAAAATACTTAAAAGCCTAAAATAAAAGAAAAATATGACTCGATTGAGTATTCTATGATTGCGCTAAGTATTTTACTGTATTTTTTTTTTTTTTGTATATTTATCCTAAATTTTATATGGTACTAGATCCAGATTTTGGTTCAAAACTTTATGCGCGAACGAACCTAATTTCAATGTTCTTCTATAGTCTCCATTTTTTTATGATTTTGGAATAAGTATACTTTGTTAGAGCAGTGGTGGCCGAGTGGTATCGGCCCAGACTTACGAGTTGTAGGTCGCGGGTTCAAACCCAGCCAGGCGCATTACTTTGTTTAATTTATTTCATCACCACTGCTCTCAAAACGATGAAGGAAAACATCGTGAGGAAACCGGCATGTCCTAGAACCAAAAATTCGAAGACATGTGACATCCACCAATCCGCACTGGGCCCGCGTGGTGGATTATGGCCCATTCCCTCTCCTAGAGAGGAGGCCTGTGTCACAGCAGTGGGAACATTGAAAAGGCTGATGATGATGATGATACTTTGTTAACGGGAGCAGTGGTGGCCGAGTGGTAAAGGTTCGGACTTCAGCAGGTCGGCCAAGCGTATATCTTTGTGTTATTTATTTCATCACCACTGCTCTCAAAACGGTGAAGGAAAACATCGTGAGGAAACCGGCATGTCCTAGAGCCAAAAATTCGAAGACATGTGACATCCACCAATTTGCACCGGGTGGTTTTTTCATATTAGGTAAAACTTATCGAAAAGAGTCATAATAATAATTTATATTATTATATTTATATTATAATATAATATTTTTTATTTTATAATAATAATTGAATTTAATTGAAATAATATAATTTAATGTAAGTAATTGAAATATGCTTCAGGGTCGAAGCCTCCTGGAACCGAGGGTTGGTGCGAAAGCGTTATACCGGGGCTCTGGGAATAAGGCAAGGGAGGAACGGGGTAGGTTCAGTCAGTAAGAGTCTGAAACTGTTTCCCGCTCCGCCCACGAGCGGGAATCGTCATTGGATGATTTTTATCTACCATAAAAAAACCGGGCCCGCGTGGTGGATTATGGCTCATTCCGTCTACTAGAGAGGAGGCCTGTGTCCCCGCAGTGGGAACATTATGAGGTTGATGCTACGCAATACTCAAAAAATAGTGTCTTTATTTGATATAATTATTAACCTTGAATATAAATAAAAAAAGATGTCATTAATAATAGTTTTTCAGTGTAAGAATGTGCTATCCAAATCGTTAGAAACCTTCCAAAGAAAATTGCACAAAAATCCTTTTTCCCATTCTACCTTCATATTTTACTTTTCTTCCCTAAGATTTAAAGCCAAGGTCAGTCCGCAAAAAAACGCGGTAATATCATGTTATGATAATTGGCAGCTAGCAGAGGTCTTCCCCTTAATACCCCACTTTATTTTCTCCAGTTATCTGGCCTATGCCTTAACGACCAACATCACTTAGCTGGGACGGATTTAACGTATTTTTGAGGTGGAGAGTAGGTCGAATAGTCATTACGGGGAGGGGAAACCATATTTTATGCTGGAATAGCCGGATTGTTCATGACAATCGGTATAAGAAGAAAATGATTTTGTAGTTGGGGCGTGTTTTAGACGGATCGTCATCAAAGAACTTCTTCCTTTATTGGATAGAAAAGAAGTATCAGATTTTTAGAAGTGTGAAACACAAAACGAAGTGACGCCCTGATGTTGCCACTGTGTGGACCGCCTGGAAGACGAAGATTCAGATGTGTAATCAAATAACAGTCAATGTACATTGCTAAATTTTGATGGTTTTAATCCCGTGGAGGGTCGATCCGGTATATGAAACACTATCGATTTGTAAATGTAAAATTATAATAATAAATTACTTTTTTCTAAAACTCGAATTACACAACACAATACACATCATGTCAGCCGAGCGACACCCACACAATACACAATTGTATCAAATTAAATTCTTTAATCAAACATCAGCTAAGCGAGTCCAATAACTTGTAGGTAGTTGTCGGTATTACCTACACAGGTCATTGTACTTGATCAAAAACTTAGCGGTGTACATTTTAAATTCCAACATGCAAATACCTCTTTATAAAATTAGTCACCATGTTTTGAACACTAAGATCAGATAGATCTATTCAGTACTCAAATTCACAGAACATTTAAGATGCTCTCAAAAGATACATCACAAAGTACGATTCCGCAAATATTGATAAACTCACTGACAAGAACATTCTTATCACTCCGTTAGATATCTTATAGTAAAACAACCCTTTTCCTCAAGTTTACGAGTGAAAGAAAGATAAGCAGCTGTGATATCTTTTTTACTCGAAACGGGGTTTTAACGGAAGAAAGTACCTATTCAAAGTGGCAAAAACTCTTTCATAGTAACAGCCATGTAAGATTTTTTTTGCGAACAGCTGAATGTTTTTTTTTTCAGTTTTTGTAAGATTTGTTTTGAGAAGGCACAAATATAAACATTTTGTAACTTTTTTGTATTTGTACGATGTCTCTTAATCTGTAACCATGATTACTTGAAAGAGTTATCGTAGCCCTGTAACACACAGGGCATCTGAAGAAGGTATTTAATACTGATGAAGTGGTGAGTTTAAGTCGGTTAAAGGAGAAAATAAATAAAAAATGAATAGGCTCTTAATTCATTAACCTTTCGAATCGGTATTCGTCTCTAATTACGGTTAATTAGAGACATAATAGAAAGACAATATGTATGCAAATGCCGACGTTCGCTTGGGGCTTAAGAGTTTAAGCTCCAAGAGGACACAGGTGTCCGCACATCTATTGTCTTAATAGTGTCTGTAATTACGGTAGCCGCACGGTTAATAAACTAAGTAATGAGCCTCACTAACAACGATTGCATCACTGCTTACCATCAGGTGGGATTGCAGACATACACTAGTTTATATCAGGTAAAAAAAATCTACAAAACCGTAAACATACGTCTATCCTATTGTAGAGATTATAATGTTAAGTTATGAAAAACACGGATTCAAAAAGTTTGCATGTAAGGAGATGAGAATGTGCGGTGTGATAAAAATGGACAAAGTGTATGAGTATTATTAGAAGAAGTTTGAAGGTAGAGCAAGTGATTGAAAACATGAAGGAGAAATGTTTAGAAAGATATTTATGATATGTTCAAATATGATATGTAATATGATCATGACACACAATGAAAAAACAACACATTAGATTAAATAAATGGAGAAGAAACAAACATTGGTAAAAATTGGTCACTAAAAGAGTTTTAAGTATACATGAGGATGGATGGACAGCGAGAGGGAGACCAAAGAAAAAATGTATGGATTTTGTGAAGTGTGATATGAAAGAAAAGGGAAATAGTGATAGCGTAACGGGTGACAGGACAGAATGGAAGACAATAATGTATTTCATCGACCCCATAACAAGGGTAGAAAGATGATGATAAATGGTTTAAAGAAGGGGTAAAAAGAGACAGTAATAGCAGGCCTCCGTCACTCCATGTACTTGCGCGCTATAATTACCTACCGCCCGACCGAGCGGTCTCGAGCCGCCGGCGCCCTAAATTCAGTGCGGTTGTCGCAAGCGAAAAGCACGCACGTTGTTCAATTTTAATAGTTCCATTCGTTCGTACTCGTACCGCAAATCAAGTAAAAGAAGTGATAAACACCTAACATTTTTAACTTTTATAGATTTTTTATTTTAGCTACCTACTGACGTCTATAATTATGTTTTATAGATAGATAAACCATTTATTTGTTACAATACTATGTATACACGAAAGCACAATTCTGCCCTTCTAAGCCAAAAAGCGATATCTCACAAAAACAGTAAAGTTGATTTTTGTACAATGGTATAAAAATCAACTTTCTACTTAACTATTATTTTGTTAAATTAATTATTAATTAATTAAATCATGAGTAATTATTTTTAGATAGATAGCTTTTATTTTAAGTAATTAAGGCGTTTAGTGCAAACTTGTCCGAAACATAAAAAAATATCATTAAGAAAGTTTTCCCTCTCTCAGTTTTGATGGCACAAAAACAATATTTAAGATTTTTTTGAGATACCGCTTTTGCGCTTTGTAGGGCAGAATCAAACTTTAAAACTAAGCACCTACCTATATAAATACAGTCAACATAAACAAGAAACACATGTAGGTACTTAGGAAACAAACAAAGAAATACAAGGTTGACAATGGTTTTATTTAGACGTATTACACAGTCAGCACCGTCAGCACCAATTTATAAAAAAATATTTTATAAACGATACAATTTTAAATTTCCACATATAAGTCAGAACATATTTACATTTTTCAATAACATAGAAAAAGTTATGTTAATTTAATTTTATCGAAGAAACAGCCCTGCGATTTCTCGGTGAGCTGCGATTGATCACGCGGTGCGATGCAATCACAACTGTACGCTTAAGTATTAAGGCACATTTTGGCATGCAGTGGTTGCTGACGCGACGAAGTAGGCTATTATAGCAGTAGGTATTGAGAATTTTGTATGGAGTGAAGTATCTGTTACGTAGTAACTATTTAGTAATCTGTGGTAATAGTCTGACACTGCCCCCGTTCCACCAAGAAATTATTTGAAGTTAAGTGATAACCCAAAGAAAAAATGGATAGGTTCATATCTGCCGTCACATTTAGTAATATAAGTTACTTTAACTAAAATTAACCATTTACTTAGGTACCCTATCATCAAAGACTTACTTTGATGATAGACTAAATAAATACCTGGAATAGTAAATGAATAAATATTTCATAAGTTAGAAGTATCAATAATGTCTTTGTTTACATCAAAGTTTATTTTGATGTTAGAATATTATTTTTGTTATTACAATCAAAGTATATTTTAACTTGACAGTGACCTTGGTGTGTTAGTGACTTTGAAATGGTTCAAGAGAATCAATAATAAATATTTAATACTGAACGTTATTTACTTGAAACGTGGTTGTTTCAAGTTTGGAATATTAGCGCAGACAGATATGTTTGTGGAAAGTTTCTTAGTTCATATATTTCTTCTTAATAGTTATTTATATTTTGATACATTAACTTCAGTGGCAAAAAATATGTATCGGTTCCCAAGATACAGGCTTTGCCGAGTTTGGGGACCACCGTTTATTTTATATCAAAAAGCTGTTAATAGTTACAAGGTACTACATTAAGTAACAATCATTTTTAAGGCAACTCCTGTAACAAAGGTTCAAATTTATTATAAATTTATTCTTCAATGAGTGAATTTTTTAAGGTGTATCACAAATGCGTGGTTAGTTTTAAATACTGCTTTTGACCGTGTAACGGAACAAATTTCTTTAAAAAAGTCATAGACAATAATTTTACTAACAGGGCTGACGTCTCCTGGAACCATGAGTTGGTTTCCAGAAAGGAAAACACGGGGTTCTGAGCAAAGAAGGAAAATAGGAATGACACGTTTTATTGTTCCTCTCAAGAGCGGGTTGCGCGAGTCATTGAATGATTTTTGCACCTAAATATAAAAAAGACAATACCTGAAATGAAATTTGAACCACCTATACTCCTTCTAATTAGCTATCATCCACTGATCAAAAATAGTAACATTTTTGGATAGGTAGATATTTTGCTATAGGTACTGCCTCTGCACAAACCTACATTTGAAGTATATTAGGTCACTCAATCATTTAGCTAGGCAAATTACTTGATCGATAGCGTTTAATTACTTGTCTAGCTCAGACGTTTGAGAGAGGTTGTGGCAAATGGTAAAATTAATTTTGATTTGCGTTCAGCCGGCAATGTGCTGACGAAGGTATTAAGTAAGGTAAGCCTGCTGTGCCGTGCTCCTATTTCTGTCTGCAGAGGTTAAAGAAATTGACTCTGAAGGTTGGCTGTTTGTGTTTGAGTGTCTGCCTTTTGAATATCGTAATTATATACATAATAGAAAGACTAGGTGTATTCGCTTGGGGCTTAAAAGTTTAAGTCCAGATTTTACTCAATATGAACTTTTTTAACCGTCTGTGGTGGCGATGTACACGATTTAACTAGGCGGTAATGTGGTTATATTTGTTAAATGCGGATACATATAATCAAAAATTCGAAGACATGTGACATCCACCAATCCGTACTGGGCCCAGGTGATGGATTATGGGCCATTCCCTCTTCTAGATAGGAGGCCTTTGTCCCAGCAATGAGACCTTATAAAGTTGATGCGATGCAATACAAGGTGAGTCAACGCCGGCGTTCGCTCGGAGCTCAAGAGTTCTTTATTTCCGTCATTTTGACTCTCGCAATTATACCGGTGAATGCATGTTATGCAGATATTCAGAATATTACGTACGTGAAAGAAGGCCAAATGTCTGATAACCAATTCCGATATTACCGATATTGGTATTCGCAGTACAAAATTTGCTGTTGCAACTTGACCTCAATATGAATTGTAGCGTTGCATTTATTTTATTGACTTGCTAGCTTCTACCTGTGCTTTTGCTCACTTGAAAATAAAGTATTCATCATCATCATTATCATTTCAGCTGAAAGACGTCCACTGTTTTTTTTTATGATGGGAAAAATCATGTAATGATGAATCCCGCCCTTAGTCGGGGCGGGAAACAGTGTCAGACTCTTAGTGACTAAACAAGCCACCTCATTCCTTCTTAGCCTTCATACCGAGGTCGGACCTTCCTTTCAGAAGCCGGACCGGCTTCCAGTACGCTTCGGCCCAGCAGTGGGGCCTCTACATTTGCTGACAACTCCTTGAGATGCGCGAGAACAGAGCGAGCCGTCGATGACCTGGCTTGGTCTGGTAACGGTGCAAGCCCGCGCATGCGGTGGCCAGAAATCGGGATCGGAATCCCGGTGGCGTCTGGGGCGTGTGCGCCGTTGCCTTATGAGGTCGGCTTCCTCCTTTGCTAGCATTACTGCTTCGCAGAAGAAGGCGACCGCCAAAAGACGTCCACTGTTGGATATAGAACTCCCCCAAGCAACGCCACAACGACTGGTCCTGTGCGTCTTGCATGCATCGGATTCCAGCAACCCTGACCAGGTCATCGGTCTACTTAGTGAGAAGTTTCGTCGGCACCCGCCAGTTTGGCGGCCGAAAATTGCAACTGCAACGTACGCGTAACCGCATAAAGCTGCGGTCTCGTAAGTTTAGAACAAAAACAGTGGTTTCTTCTATCTCGGCGGGCGCGGTTGAATACCGCTTCGTGACTACTTAGCCTTAAGTAACTACCTAACCGTCTAAATAACATGCGATTTAATTAAGAATAGGAAAGTCAATGACCTCTATCTGTTAAATTTTAATTGAAAAATAACTTTTACGCGTATCATATTTTTTATTTTACTTTGTTTAACTTTGTTTAAATTAGCAAAATAAACTAACAAAGCCATTATTGCTTTTTAAAAAAATGACCAGTTTTCATTATTAGCCATATTTCACTTTCTTCCGTTCACTACTTCTCAAACACTACACAATGATATAGAGCATATAGAGCATATATAGCAACATTTTTGTTCATGATTCGTAAAAAAATGTAATATGAATATATTTCGTTTTGCTCACCATAATTGATTCAATTTGACGTCACAATATGGCGTTAAAATGATGAAATTATTATGTGAACTTAAAATATAGTTTCAAAACACTAAACTGGCAAAATAAAAAATAATCCTAGAATATTCAATTCCAAAAAGCAACCTACTAAAAGCACTAAACCCTATAAATTTCCCGAAGAATAGAATCGAACCGCAACTCATCACGTCTCTATTATAAATAAGACGTGTTTACCTGTGTCCGGGGGCAACTTAACTGCGGAACCCGTTTAGGGTATAATGTGTATTGATTACATCCCCCACTAGAGGGAAATAAAAATACAATATTGATTCTGAAACTTTCTTCGGGGAAATTCGACGGTGGGTTGTAGAAGAAATTTATATGGAATATTTTGTAGGAAGAAATGTAGTAATGTTTTCTACTTTTACGGATTGGCGGTATCTTTAATCCTCTGTAATTCAGAACTAATGTTGTTCAATTGTCTTTAAAGTACTTATTTTTTACAAAATAAAAAGGTTATAATAAAATCGGTTAATTTATGAAAGTAGGTACTTGTACACTGTTCTAAGTAAGATTAGAACTGGCAAAATTGGTTGAGATTAATGGATTGTCAGAGATTGTCATTGTCCTACAAACATACAAAAATCTTATGTATAGTATGAAAGAAAGAAAACAAAAAGAAATAAAAAAAGTTAAATATTTATGTAACTATTAGTCCATGGAAGGTGTGCCCCCTCGGCTAAACAATAAATGCTTGTTCCAGCAATGTTGGATACGTATTTTGAAAGGATTATTATTGACAAAATTGATTGAGATTAATGGTTTGTTAGAATTTGTCATTATCCGTTACAAAAACTCTGAAAATCGTACATATATAATGAAAGAAAGAAAGAACTAAGGAAAGACACCAGCAACAGGCAACGGAATAATCTGTCTGTCCCTATGTATGCAGATCTTTAAAACTACGCAATGGATCTTGATGCGGTTTTCCATAGATAGAGTGATTCAAGAGGAAACTTTATACCTATGTATAATACATGCATAATATATTTGCACCCATGCGAAACTGCGGCATGACTCACTAGTACAATATAAAAAAACACGTTAATAACGAAAAACACTGATTGCTGCAACCAAAAAGGTTAATTTCAACGTTGCGTACCTATGTACTTTGAAAGAACAACTTTCAAAGTTCATCCCAAAGCGTGTAAGTAAACCTAGACTAAAAGTAAACATCACTGACCTTGCCTGAGATGAAACAGGTAAGTTCTCGTTAGCATTAAAGAGGATGAGAACATTAATAATGCAGGCGACACGCGGCATTACTAATCTTGTTACTTACTATACACTTATACATACATGAGTGTACTTAATTTGGATTACTTAACATTTGTTTTTTTGTGAGGAATGCCATCAAATAAGTTTTCTTATTTTGGTTGTAGTGAGCGCGAGTCATCATCATCATCAGCCTTTTAATGTTCCCACTGCTGGGACACAGGCCTCCTCTCTAGGAGAGGGAATGGGCCATAATCCACCACGCGGATCCAGTGCGGATTGGTGGATGTCACATGTCTTCGAATTTTTAGTTCTAGGACATGCCAGTTTCCTCACGATGTTTTCCTTCACCGTTAAGCGCGACTAACACATCGATTTATACGTAGAATGTGACGTGACGTGAAACGAGTGTAGTTCTACAAATATAGTTTCCATTTAAAATGTATGGGGCCCGACATCTAGAAATACGCTTGTTTAGAAGTTGCCTATTTTTTAATTAAAGACCCCTTGATATCAGAAAACAACTAAAAACTTACAATTAAAGAGAGTCTTAGTTGTACGCACAATGATTGTGTTTCCAAAACATGTCGTCAACACCAGCAAAGTTTTTAAAAATATGACGCACGGCCAGTCTTCCAAAATGTAAGTCTACAAACTTAGCTCCTAAAATATAAATTAAAAATACGGCTTCCAAATTAAAAACCAGACCACTTAACAAAGTGAAATCAATCAATTTAAATTAAATGCTATTCGATTTTTCAAATTGCTTACATTTAATTAACAATTATTTCCCATTGTCCCACAAAGGAACCTTTAATGTTGATTCCGATTCCAAAGATTCGAGATCCTCTTGGATCTTTCGTAAAAGATAATTGGACAATGCGGACAAAGAAACATGTCATTAGAAAGATAAAAAGGTATCGGGTCACGAAATGGAGTTGAAAACTCGTCGAATTATCTGTCAATATACATTACTAGCACTTTTGGCCACGACTTCATTTGCGAGAGTGTTTTTATAGAAAAACTTTATTGTTGCTTAAACCGTATTTTGAGGGTATTTTTGAAAAACGAATAGCGAAAACCTTTTTTTTTTCATTTACTAGGGTTTAGTTATGTCTTTCAAAGTAAAGATTTTCTTCTTAAATTTAATGTTTGATTTATAGGATTTCAAGCTTTTGGCTTTGTTTACTTTAGTCCAAAAACCTGTCAAACTGTGAAACTAGTGTAAGATTGGCCACGTTCTTACAAGTCCTAATTTGGGAACTGATCCTAAATTAGGTCTCTTTTTTATTACTGTTCGCTAAGAATGGATTGTTTGAAACATCACTTCTAAGAGGGTAAAAAAGGAGTTGGAAGTTTGTATGCAGAAACCGACTGTAACGCGGGAGAAGCCGCTGCACTTGCATAAGCTAGTAATATTCCTAGCTAGTAATTAACTACCACACGACATCGTCTAGTCTCAAAATAAGCAGAGTTTGTGTTATAAGTACTAGACAATTGCTAATCATACTTATACATTTTCAAATCGATAGATATTACATTATAAGTTACACCTCAGGGTAAAAACACTTTCATTCGGAAAAGAAATCAAAATATCTTGTTACCGTTTCTGTTTTAAAAATTGGTCATTTAAGCAAATACGAAACGTTTTTATAGTAAACCAAAACGAAATAAAACTAGGTCAATACGACCTAGTATTTTCACGTCAGATTCTGATTCAGATTGTACCAGTCCTAATTATTTAGGTGAACATTCCGAACTCGTTACGCACCCAACCGTATTCTTTGTGAGATGTTTATCATTACTATACGCCTACTTAGCTCGTTTGCTTTAATTACTATACATTTACATAAATATATTAAAATATACAACACAATTATTAAAGTGCTGGCTATCTTGTTCATTTGTTTCTGGATTAGTAAAGCATTAGTATTTTTTATGGGGGGAAAAATCATCGAATGACGAATCCCGCCTTTAAGTGGACGGGAGGCAATGTCAGACTCCTGTTGACTAAACGAGCCACCCCATTCCTTCCTGCCTTACTTCGAGGGCCCTGGTGTTCCGCCTCCGCATCAACCCTTGGCCCCAGGAGACTTCGACCCTGCTGGGCCCCTACAGTTTGCTGACAACTCTTTGATACCTATGTTTCCATTCCAAACGGGTGCAATAACTTAATAAATTCACTTTCAATGCGATTCTGTAACTTAGGTTATTTACACTTCTCTATATTTTCGGGGTTATGGAAGACGAGCAATGGGTAACTCTCCTTCCAGGCATGTCGACTGGACCGAGCTCAAGTCGTCGGCCTTTAAAGTCGCAAGATTTATTAGAAAGGAAACCCGTAACCCTAAAAGAACTAGCTACTGGAGGACACAGTTGTAGTTTTAGTCAATAAAAGTTTTACACACCCTTCCACTCTAAATCACTACATGATTAGCCTCTTTAAAAATCCACTCTATATCTCATGTCATTTACCTTAATCTCATATAGTAATGACCATCATTAATATGTTAAATACACTAACAGCCGAATACTAATAACGGTGATTAAGGCACTCTTCCTTCACACAATACATCGTAGTTATTATGTCCGCACGCAGTTCCCACGCGATACGCCATCATGTAATTTTCACGAGTCATCAGAAACCATGGCCCGATAAGTTGTCTGTGGGTAATGGTCTAATAGATTCCCATCCGGGCCCACGACCCTTCGATCAGCAGCCAACCCTAAAAGCTGTTGTCGTTTTAAATTACGAGTATTATCACAAACGGCAGCACTTTCGCTATACTACCGGCCAAAAGAGGGTGAATATCATACGTGCCGTAAATATCAGCTTCTTGAAACATCACAATAGCCCTAAAAGGCCACGTAAAATTAGGGTTACCACGTAACAACAAACCACGAAATAGAAAATCACGACAATCCGCGTCGTCACCAATAGGGTTGCCAACTAAGAAGTAGATTTACGCGTTTGGAAAAGTCTATTGTTGTAAGTTTTCGCTCGTCCAAGCATTCGTTGTTCACGGTGAATCGCACATTGAAATTCGGAAATCCGTAAAATTGACGATTTTTATGGCCTACTTGCAAGTTTTATTTTTCTGTTGGAGGCTTATGTCCTGGATCGTTCTTTTTGATACGTCAGACGTAATGATTACGATCAAACGGCTAAGAATTTGCGTTTTCAGACTTTTTCCCCTTATAATTTTTGGCCACAGTCGCTTACCTTCGGTTTTACTTGTATCGTTTGGGTCGTTGTGTTTGTCACTTAATACGTGACCCTTGAGAGAGAAAATGTTTCTGTAGAGCCAGTAATTTGTTCGCAAATGGTTTGATTTCGATGAAGCAATTACTTAATTGACTGTTGGTCTCGAGGTTCTCACGGTTCGAGGGATTTATTTACTCGATAAAACAGACGAATGATATGAAAATTTTATTCGATGAATTGAGAATTGTGAAATTTGCGAAATTATCGAATTGATTTTAATAAGGGATTGTAAAATGAATTGGTGGTCCAAACAATAACACTAGGGATTTTTTTAACAATCTTAACGACTCTTATAAAGTAGTAGTAGTAAAAATAAAGTTGTCAGTAGCGGCCACATCGCCTCTGTCGGGAATTGAAGTGGTCAAAGTTTTTAGAGCCATCCAGAGCACTTTTCAAAGTTCGTCATTTTATAATTACTCTAACTCTACCAAGAGTGTCTGTAGAATATTATAAATGCTACCTATATTTGTTGTTACAAATTAATTCTGTAATCTTTTAGCCAATTGTATTGTTTTTATTTTAAAAATAAAAACTAAAAAAGACTAGTAATTTTATGAATTTAGATTATTATACTAATTTCCTATTATTTTCAGCGATGCAAGAGCCATGAAATCGCAAAAAATAACTTGCCTGTTGTGACGTCATTTTTTAAATAAATAAATTATTTATTGATACCAAAATACATTCACAGACTTTGCAGGGTAAAGCATGTACAATTGAAATGTATAGTACAATAGATGCTGATATTGATTCCCAAACTAAGCCAGAGCTTGTATTTTGGGAAACAATGTTCAGTCATAGTGATGACATACAATATACATTAATTGATGTTTGAGGACAAAGGTGACATATTGTGAAAAATTTGTCGCTGCACGGTGCATATGGTTACAAAATAATTTTTCCTAATTATTATATCAGTATATATTACGGTGGGTGTTGCGTGTAAAGTGCGTGCATGTATCTATGTATGTATATATTTATCAGTAATTATGGGTGATTACTGATAAATATATACATACAATATTTATGCGATCATAATTTTTGCGATCCAGAAAAATTTATCTATTTTCATAGGTAAGTTTGTAAAGAACCGTTAGTGGCTTTTTATAAATAACTTAATTCACCCTAATTACATTTTGTCAGTGAACGCATCAGTGTGGATGATATCAACCACAATGGTTGCAATATGGTAGTTGGACTTATCATAACTATGGTGGTTTATTTTTTTATGGTGGGTAAAAATCATACAATGACGAATTCCGCCCTCGGGCGGAGCGAGAGACACAGTCAGACTCTTACTGACTAAACAACCTACCCTGTTCCTTCTTAGCCTCGATCCCAGGGCCCAGGTAATACGCTTTCGCATCAACCCTTGGCCCCAGGAGATAATTATTTTGGTAAATCTCCTCTTTGACGAGTGACTGGAAAGCATGATTTTTTTTTTAAGCAACCTACACAAATTGCATGCACTCGATTGTCTTTCGCAGTAAGCAACTTACAGAATCAACCTTACACGTGTCATCTACACTAATCTATACTAATATAATAAAGAGGTAAAGTTTGTTTTTTTGTTTGTAGGGGGTAATCTCTGGAATTTCTGGTCCGATTGGAAAAATTTAAGCAACAATAGAAAGCTGCTTTACTCCTGAGTGACATAGGCTATATTTTATGTACGCGGGCGAAGCTGCGGGCGAAAGCTAGTAATATAATAAAGAGGTAAAGTTTGTTTTTTTTGTTTTTATGTTTTTTTGTTTGTAGGGGGTAATCTCTGGAACTACTGGTCCGATTGGAAAAATTTTAGCAACAATAGAAAGCTGCTTTACTCCTGAGTGACATAGGCATATTTTATGTACGCGAGCGAAGCCGCTCACAAAAGCTAGTAAGTTTATAAGCCCTTACAATAATATTTCCTTCTCTACTAAAACAATTCCTATCCATTTAGTGGCTTGACCTCGTCGAGTACATTTTGTCGTTCCTCTAGTTCTGGTCATTGACACGTAAGTGCTACTTTGTGAGTAGACTTAATAACCAGACCATTAGTTCTGCTTTTAAGGGCAAGTGTCCATTTTCGTTCAAAGGTGCCGAGAATATTTCAAACTTTAGCTGTGATGTGCATTTGTTTTTACCCTAGTAACCTTAATAAAGTAGTGTGCTTTACCAAAAATGATTGCATCACTGCTTACTATCAGGTGCGTTTGCAGTCAAGCACTAGTTTATATTAATAAAAAAAAAACAATTTAAAAAAGGAAGAGGTTCTCAAGTTGACTGTTGGTCTGTTCACCGTTAGCTTTGCTTTTAATAAGGAGTTTGATAAAAACGGGTTTTGAAAAGTTTTTTTTGCCAAGTAGGTAGTCCTCACTGAGGTGAAGATCAAATGAAGAACTTGAAAGTTGTCAAATATGATAGTAATTATCTTTTATCTGTTTATTGTTAACATATCTACTTCATATGACAAGTACGGGTAATACATAGACATCCGTACTTAGAAAAGGCACCCATTTTTGTCGATGGTTCGTCATTTACCGATTTTTGACGATAGTTAGTCACTTACAGATTTTTGACGCTAGTTCGTCACTTACCGATTTTTGACGGTGGTTCGTCACTCACCGATTTTTGACGATAAAACGTCGCTTACCAATTTTTGACAATGAAACGTCACTTACCGATTTCGGTCGATAGTAGGATATTGTGATATCTTACTATCGACCGAACTACTATGGTATCTATTGTCAGTGGACAATAGATACCATAGTAGTCCCATACTTACATTAAATTTATAGTGACTAACTTTTACCGAATAAAGTCCTGGTATTCGTCTAGGCTTTAAGTAGTTAGATAAGAATCACGCAATCATAGAAATGGCCAGCGTAAAGATGATTGTTTTACCGTTTATAGCGAACTATTTTGTTGGTCGTTAAAATCATATTTTATGGCGAAAAAGAAAAATAAATAAAATCAAATATCTTTTAATTAATTTATTTATACACTTACAATATTGTCTACACTAACACGTGTACAATATTAGTTCAGTCTAAAGAAAAAGGAAAATTAAAATTCACAAATTTAATCTTTAAATAAACTTACGATGCCAACCATCATTACAGATTTATTTCATTTACAATAAGCTTATTAGCTTTTAGAATACAAAACAATTCAATTATAATATTAATTTATAAACGTAGAAATTCACCAATTAATTATAAGATCAGACATTAACAAAAAAATGAAAGAAGAAAATTTAATTCCAGCAAAATTGATTAAGTATCTACTTGGAATAACAATTTACCCACAGGCCCAATTCTAAGCAAAGATTTCGCTATTCTTGAACAATAGGTACAGACAAACAGTATGTTATATCACAAACAAAAGCTAACCCTAGGTCTTGATCCAAATTAATTCAAGAATAGAAGGTACTTGATTTATGAAGGCTCGAATTACGTTACTTAGACATGAGTGAGTTCACGAACCTCTCCAAATTGTAGACATAACATATTCGACGAGAAACTTAATTTAATTGTATAATTGATTCATCGGTTATGTCCCAAAAGAGAGAGTTTTGTTCAGTAACTTTGAATCCATAATACCTCAACGCTTACACGTGTTCGACCTCGTTTTTTTCCTGTATTGGGCATGTGTTCACTTATATATAAATCTCACAAATACCTGTAGCAAAAAGCCTGTAGGCTAGACACATTTGTTCAATGCCAGAATCAAACAACGACCCAAATCGCGCCGGAATCGTTCACAGTCGAACCTGCGATAAAATGTGAACATTAATTCTGATTCTTTTATTTTTATGCTTCAAGGATCTATGCAAATTCAAAAGTCACTTGAACGTTGACGTGACATTGTTCTAGAAGAAGGACAGAGAAAAAACTCGGGAGTAAAACATGGTGGAACTTGAACTACAATGTACCAAGATGATTGACTGAGAAATGAAAGCATAAAACTTCCAAGAATAGCTCCGTTTCTTCCATAAAATTACAACAAGTGAATAAGTTACTTCAAATGAAAGGCTAACGGATATTTTCGTCCGTACAATTTTACTCATTTCCCTTTGTGAACGAATTTTACGAGTGTTTTCGGCGCTGTCGATTTATACGGACATAATTAAGGTACCAGTCGGGGTCGGCATCTAACAAAAGCTACAATGCACGTGGAACGGTGCTCCGTTATCATTGTTTCCAAAAATCAAATTTAACTCGTAGAAGCTATAAAGAAATCCCTAAACCGAAGCCTCCATTTATTTAGATCAAATCTTTTGTAGGCGCAAAATTTTGCCAACGGGAATTCTGTATTATGTTGCTAAGTCCCCCATTGTCCCAATCTGTACGAAGATTAATTTACTAGGCTCGGTAAATTCGGGCATAAAAGAATTTAGGTGAAATGGAAGAGCCAAGTTTGACGGAGTGCGTTCCAAGAGTCGGATAACGCGCTTTATATCTTTGTTTGTAGTGCTGAGTTTGAGGGCTAAATACAAAAAGTTTTCTTCAATAACTCCTAAGCCTCTTGTAAAAATAATGTTTTCGTGAATAATGTTTGAGAACTTCGGGACCTTTCTATTATACTCGTTGAAAGTAATTCTAGAATTACAAGTAGGTAACTTTGACTTGTATTTTTTTAGTAAGTAGGCATTTATATTCAAATATAAAAGTTGTATTACCGCCCTTTGTTCAGAGTAGGCGTTCACAAAAGATGGTAATATATCTTGTAAAAGTTAGCAAATCATTTTTAACATTTCTTTGTCAAACCTATAATAGTCGTGGGAAGCAAACAAGAGGACTGGACGATGTATTTTATAATATTTCTGTCTATTATTTTAATTATTTATTTATACTTCATGTATAGCTGTAGTGGTACATAGGCGGACTTAATGCTACAAGACATTCTCTACAAGTAAACCTTTGGGTTGAAAAAGACAACACTGTGGTAGGTGCGCACAATAAATTAATAAAATATATTTTAAATATATTGAAATATAAATTAGATGTCTTATAATAATTAAATACGTATATATGCTGATATTTTAAACTAATAAATACTATGATAAATATCAAATAATTATAAACAACGTCTTATACCAATTAACTATGTGATGAAGGTTCTAATCGGTTTTAAAAGTAATTTTTGTCATATCTCACAAAAGTTAGTGTCGTACCCCACCACCCAGTGCGGTTTGGTTGTAACATGTCATCGAATTTTCGGACAGTTTTTCTTCACCGTTTTGAGAGCAGTGATGATAAAATAAATTATACAAAGTAATGCGCCTGGCTGGGTTTGAACCCGCGATCTACAACTCGTAAGTCAGGGTCGGCAACACTCGGCCACATCTGTCCGCATAAGTTATTATAAAGGTTAAAATATTTTTTATATATTCCCATCGTCATAGGCTTCCTTCGATTGCAACAGTAAGCATGGTTTGACCAGCGACCTACAACTCGAAAGTCGGGGCCGTTTCCACTCAGCAACCACTGCTCTCATAAACATCATCATCATCATCAGCCTTTTTAATGTTCCCACTGCAGGGACACAGGTCTCCTCTCTAAGAGAGGGGATAGGCCGTAATCCACCACGCAGGCCCAGTGCGGGTTGGTAAATCAATCATAAACATAACATATATAAATTCTTTGAAAACTTTATAACAAGAAATATCTAGAAAAAACTCAATACTCAAGTCTAAAAACTTTCTTGACCATGTCACATTCAGTAACTTTATATCTGCACAAAGGTTCTATCAATCTTATACGTCAGATGCACGACTCGTCGGTTTTCAAACAATTATGCTTACTTAAGTGCGTGTTCAGTCGTTCACAAGTAAGTACAGAACTTGCTTTCTGAGCGTCTTTGATAACTTTTGCTTTTCTTGTGTTTAGTTAGGCGCTAGATCTTTTGTTGCTTCTGAACTCAATGGTTTTTAATGCGATTAGATTAGCCGTTTTTCGGCATTGTTTCAAACAGTGAAAGTTGTTAATCTTTGTGGAAAATTTTGTTCTTTTTTTAAATCAAGAGTGTATTTTTTATTATTGACAGGCTCGCGATTGACTTTGAACACTAAGGTCTATTGTCCCCAGACATGTACAATGCGTTGCAAATAAGAATAGGAGCGATGGTTTTGTTATGACGTCACGTCATACTGTCAAATAGAAGAACTCAGATATGAGTAAAATTGAAGAACTGGATTTTAATTAAACTTTTTTTGTTCACGATTCGTAATTAAATTAGATTTTAACAGTTTATAGTTTTGCTCCCCCTAATAATTCTTCGATTTGATAGTCGTTCACAAGAAAGTACAGAACTTGTTTTCTGAGCGTCTTTGATAACTTTTGCTTTTCTTGTGTTTAGTTAGGCGCTAGATCTTTTGTTGCTTCTGAACTCAACGGTTTTGATACGATTAGATTAGCCGTTTTTCGGCATTGTTTTAAACAGTGAAAGTTGTTAATCTTTGTGGAAAATTTTGTTCTTTTTTTAAATCAAGGGTGTTATTTGCAGTATTGACAGGCTCGCGTTTGACTTTGAACACCAAGGTCTATTGTCCCCAGACACGTACAATGCGTTCCAAATAAGAATAGGAGCGATTATTTTACTAAGATTCGGATTAAACTTTTTTCGTTCAAGGTTCGCCGTATACACCAAGCGTATATCTAATGACAAATATACATCTATGAAGTCACACATCCTTTGTAGTCCTTAGTAGATATTTCACCAAATGGAAAAAGACGAAGTGACCGACCATAGAGTACGCTTACCTAGAAGTAATCTAATCTACGGCTCGGCTGGCGCAGTGGTTGAGCGATTGACTGCTGCGCTGAGGGTCGCGGGTTCGATTCCCGCACGGAAAAAATATTTGTATGGCCTACAGAATGGTGTTCCGGGTCTGAGTATCTTGCTTATGTGACTTTACATGTTTGTGAATGCACTCACGACACAGGAGTAATTCCTAATGTGGGACAAATTAAAAAAAAATCACTCTTAACTTTAAGACGAGATAAGATAAGATAGCCATCTGTTTATTTATTGGCGCAACAATCATCTTATGACTAAAAAATACGCTCCATCCCTCTTTTTCACTAGTATGACTGACATTGTAAGACGTCATGGTAAATCCCCTGGGCTTCATTCGGACGGTGAACTATTTAGCGATGACCTTTCAATAAACAGAACAGTTGCCTGGCACAGTTTGCCTGGTGCAGACTTTCCGTCTTTATTAATTTAGGTGTCTTCAAGGCTAGAGTGAATAGGCTCTTAATGAACTAGTGCGCGTCACCATCAACGATTGCATCACTGCTTACCATCAGGTGGGATAGCAATCAAGCACTAGTTTATAGCAATTAAAAAAAAACCAAAATATTTCATTTTATCAAATTAGAGTTTGACCAAAATCTCACCCTTTACCTAAGTTTGAGCAGATGCCAATGTATGGCTTCATAGATAAGTCAGCCTCAAAATCTGTTATAGAAAAGGATTTTCAACAACACTCTCAAAGCTCTAAACCTTCAAAACTGGACTTTGGCATGTGACCATACTGCCAGTTAAATTAAGTCCCTTCAATGTTCCACAAACACTTTATTAAACTTCAAGCAATTTTCAACTTACTTGAGAACCGCACAAAGTTTAAATTCACAATGCAAAGTGTTGTGGCTCTATTATAAATGTGGTGAGGTATCCGCAAGGCACCTGTCCCACTGCTGACGAGGAGACAATTCGCTACAATATCTACGTACCGAAATAAAAACGACCGATTACATGCCATGCTTTATTAGTTCATTTATATCAGGCATTGTCGATAAGCACACAAAATTAAAAACAAATCAAATTAGTCAAACAAAATAATAACCTATAAACAATACGTTGTTGATGAACTATTTTGGAGACTATTTAATAAAGACTCAGAAAGGTAATTGAATGAAAAACAAGTTTTCAATGAAAAATTTTTTTTTCATAACAAGCTTTTATAGCGGTGGTCTATACTTATATAAATAAAACTCGTCAAGACGATTCACACGAGCCCAAACTCGACGTGGTTGTGCCGTTTAATTACAGAGTTCCTGTGGCTACCTCGCGATTCCATCATCAGATCAGCTCCATGTCATCATAATATTGCATTGTCATCCGAACTAAACGTGTATACCAAATTTCAGCTCAATCGGAAACCGGGAAGTGGATCAAATTTAAGTTGCAAGATTTGATTACAGAACGACAGACAACGGGACAGGTGAAACTAAATAAAAGCTTGTAAAAATCTTTCTGTTTTGCGTTAGGGTTAACTCAATCCTTAATATAAATTATGAGTTTCTTACTAGGTATATTTGTAGATTTTTCTTTTTACGACATAGCTTTTGATAACAAAACTACGTGTACCAAGTCAGCTAGCGTACGTTAGCTAAAATTAAAAACTTTGTCGCCGCGCAGAATACTCGCAGTTCATTGCTCACTTCAATTCCTTCATCATAATTTCAGCCAATTGAAGTTATCAGCTGGACAAATCAATTCCCCAAGCGTCATCACATTTATTAGTTCTGTGCTTCTTGGATACATTGTGTGCCTTCTCCAGATTAGTTCGCCTTGTAGGAGGCCTTCGAACAAACACTATAGCTTCCAATACGCGACACTTTTCTGACATTGTCTCGACACCCTGTGTGAAGAACCTTTCTACCAACTTTATATTTACTCCATGCTTTCAGCCTCATCAACCATCTGTTCACTGAGTATTATGTAAAGCCCTTTGCCACTTAAGTTTAGCGGTTCTTCAAGTCATGTTAACATCACTTCTTTTTTAATTAGATCATGCAAGGGAATTGAGATCACACTGTTCTACATTGCCATGTTCGCTTTCCGCTAAATGTCGGCGGTGGGACAAAAGCCTAATCGTGGCAAATGTTGTTGAAAGTTCAATGTCAGGAGCTTTACCTGGTTTGCTCTGAAGTTACATTGAAGGCTTTTATTTTGTTCGGTGGGCTTTATTCGCTCTTAAAGTATCAATAGGTACTGATATTGTATGACATGGTTTTTAAGCCTCTTTGAGCGTAAGTGATACGAGCTTATGTTTGTACTGAATCCTTTAACTTTATAATGTACCTGTCTATATTTGGAAACAATGTGGTTACAATATGTACATAATAAATATTAATTTTAATAAGTTTCAGAAACAAAAGTTTGCGTAGCTCGTTGTTTGCCCGTCTGGTAAGGCTCAAGAATGAATCGACGCAACGAAATGCCAGCAATATAGAAAGAACCTACAGTGGCCAATGGTTGCAAGGACAGAGTGTAAGGTTTTGACAAAGTTACCCTGGAAGGATATTTTTTTTATATAATAATTATAAAAAAATACCTCTACTTAAAAAAAAAATCTCTAAAGAATTAGTAAACATTATAAAAAGAAAACTAGGCAAGCCAAACTCGCACACTGAGGATTCCGCAGCGACAAGCTTTGTACTTAAATAATTATAATAATTAAATTCCGGAATCGGGTCGCAAAGATTTTCCGAATCGAAAAAAAAGTATTTTTTCTTGTGACGTAGCTAAAAATTTACAGATTAATTCCTAAACTTGTGCTATAATGCCTTGCTTCGTGCCAAATTTCAGAGTTCTAGGTTAACAGGAAATACCCATTAGTTGTGATTCATTTGAGAGTGTCGAAACATCTCAACTTACTCTCTCTCGAAATATGTCGGGCCGTATCTCAACCTTCACTCGTTTCTGAGATAAAGTCTTGACAAACAGATGGACAACAAAGTGATGCTATAACGGTTCTTTTTTTTCTTTTAAAGGTATGGATGCCTCAAAATAATACTTACCATAACATAAATTAGTTATATCTCAAAATATAGCGCTGAAAAATTCTTTGACATTGCTGTTGACTGGAAATGTGCCTAAAATTTTACTTCTACTAATTTCAAACTGGCAATATTGCCAATTTGAAATTGTAGTAGTAGAAGTAAAATAAAAATGTTTCAAATTTAAAACTAAATATATATTCTTTGAACAATCTGAACAACAAATGATATTCATTTAGAAAACAAACGTAGATTTTATTATTTAATTGTAGCTAATGTTTTATACTAAAGGTAACATTTAAAATCCCATTTTCATTGTACACAATTTATACGTGACCTTTTTCCTTCAGACTCAGGGTGCTGAACGATTTGAAAAACAGATTACCTACAAATTGAAATGTCATGTTATTTTTGCCTTTAATTCCTTTTCTAATTACTTGAAGTACATTCAAATCTTCAAAGTATTTTGCTAATCGGCTTTGACGAAGAAAATGATTTCTTTTTTGAAATGGGTCAGAAATGCTGATAAGAAATATTAGTTTAATGGGTTCTTGGGTTTGAGCTTCAAATTTTTATCATTGTTTGATTGGACTGTTTTTTTTTTTTTGGTTACGGTATGGTTTTTTTTTGGTAGAAAATCATTATACAGTATAACGTCTGAGTCGAGGTACTAGGGGCTAGAAATAATAATAAGTATGATTTTAATTTGCTTTTTTTTTAATATATATTTTAATTAATTGAATAATATTTTTAACTACGTTTAATTATTTGATTGATAAATTATTTAAATAATATTGCTCATTTAGTGGCATTCATTACCACATGTTTTTGATAATTTGCGGTAGGCTGCAATACTGTTATCACTCTAATTATTGGTATTTGCATATTTTATGTCTTTTAATTTCCCCTAAACAATTAAAATAGCCTGGTTTTCATCATCTCAATTCTATACATAGTGTCATTGACATACACACTGACACATTTTTTTTTTTTTGTAAAAGTATTTTTTTCTTCTTTTTTTCTAAAAATATCATTTCGATTGGTTATAATAACGATTTTATATAAATACCCAAAAAAAAACCGACGAAAAATTCCACCACTGGGGTGTCCAGAATCATGTACTGGATCTATGGTATTCGTTTGCGTTAACATGGCAATGACACTCTGTATAAATCCATCTTCTTTTCAGTAAATACAAGCTTAACAATGTTTTATGTAACAAATTAAATGTACAAGTAATTTATTTATAACATTACGAGTAACAGTCACCTTTCGTTATTTCACAAGTACTAGGAACCCATGAAAATAAATGGAGTCATCTACGTAAACGTAATAGTGTACATCAGTTGTCTAAATGTATTGTAGTATTGTACGGCGAAATAGTTACATGTCTCTGTAAAGCTAGGAATACATGAAGACTAGTATAAGTATTTATATTTATAACTGATTGCAAAAATGGAGGAGGTACTCTTTTGGTTGAATGTTTTTTATTGTGTACCGTGATGTCTATTCCAAATTTTAATGTAAATTGTTTTTAACTATTTTTATTTGCAAAAATACTATCTCTAGATTGTCCACCGTAGGCGTGAGGTTGCGGACGACGAGCGATAGGTAGTTCGCAGTTAGACCGTCTGGTAATTGTCCGGATCAAGCCCAAGTAGTTGACGGCGCGCAATGTCCCCACGCCTCAAGGAACTGTCAGCAAACTGTGGGGGCCCAGCAAGATCGAAGCCTCCTGAGGCTATGGGTTAATGCGAAAGCACAACACCAGGGTCCTGGAACTAAATTAAAGAAGGAACGGGCTGGTTGATTTTAAAAGTAAAAGTCTAATACTAGTAGCCGCTACGTTCAAGGGCGGAATTTGTCATTGAATGATTTTTACTCACCATTAAAAAAATATCCTAGACGGTCCCACTTACGTTTATTAATGATTTCATTCCTGCAATCGCATGTCTACTTATTGTTAACACCATTTTATAAAAAGACATCAAGTCTGTGAGCACTGAAGAGGTATGGAGATGTGTAAAGTTTACCATGGTATTCTGGCTCTTATTACATCAATTATTGTATTTTATTGTATTTCGGGCTGGTATCCGCAAATCCACAACTAAGGCGCGTATTTTGCGTATTACATCAATTATGTATATCCCTAAATAAAAGATTTTCTTAGATGAGTTCTTAGCCCTTAAAGTAATCAATGAGTTTAAACTCACTCTGTATTTCCATCGTTATAGCGTGGTATTATTTTCACCTGCAGATAAGAGGAGAAATAATTTATGGTCTCGGGCAATACTTGTATGTTGTACACAGTTCTATAACAGCCCTAAGCAACGTGTTTGAGGAAACTGAAAAAATGTGAGAGGGAAAACAAAATAAAAACCAAGTATGTAGAATAGAATAGAATAGAATAGAAATAATTTTATTCAGTACAGACAGCAAGCACAATAGTTACAAAATACACGTAAAAAATATAAAAAATAAAAAGTACGCTGAGCGTGCCTGGACCGAAAAGGAGTGCGAGTCAGACTCACACACTAAAGGTTCTGTAAAAGCTTACCTGAAAGCAATTCAATTTCTGAATTCAGTTAATAAGATTTTTCCGAATCGCATTTTCATGTCAAATTTCAGGATCATAGGTCATCCCTCTGAATTTTGACCCCTTGAAATTTTGACATAAACGGCCATATCTTTTTAATTTAATTTTAGCGACTGTAGATTTGAGTATATGGTATAATTTCAATTTGATACCATAACCTAAATAGTTATGGTATCAAGTTGAAATTATGAATTAGGAAGAAGCAGTATTGGAAAGCCTCGCAAAATGAGGATTGACGACATGGAGAGGATTGCAGGAATCCAATGGAGACAGAAGATGCACAGAACCGGTCATTGTGTTGACACTTATCATTATATAGGAAACCTACGTCCAGCAGTGAAATTCTTGGAGCTGAGAATCATTTCAGCTTTTCAACTGAAAGCAGCAGATCTTGATCGAGGAAATGATGGTCATTGGTCAACTAATCATTCCATATATTTTCGGCATTTGGACTTTTTTTTGTAGTAATGCATAGACCGTGTGCTCCACCGTGTCCTTCGGGTGGTCTACAAAGTGGTGACACCCGGGCGTCACCTGGTGCAAGAACTTCTGAACGAACTTACCATGTCCGGTGAGGACCAGAACGGTTGGGCGTGAAAGGTTCATACAAACGCAGACTTTTGTATAGATATAATCATTGTATTAAAAAGTAGGAATAAAAAGCTTATATTAATGAGAAGAATTCGTAGAAGCAACGAAAACATAGGGAGATTAATTCGATTCTTAGAAGAATTAGAAATGTTTAGAATGCAAAACTTGTATTTTTCTTTTCTGTCGGGTAATCCCTGTCCACTGTTACACGGCTTACCTAATAGAAAATTAAAGGCCTTTCTTAGTAACGGGGGGTTTTTAACATTATTTTTGTATTCTCTACTTTTTCATCTCTTCTACGTGTTTAGGGATCGCCTTAAGCTGTTTATGTGTATAAGAAATATTGTGGTATTGTATCTATAGGCTTCATAAGTTTGGGTTTAACATAAGCCATGTTTTTTATTTACAAACTGGATAGTTTAGTATATAATTGATATTTATGCATCTAAACTCATACTGAAAACACTTAACAATTAGCTATATTTTTCCCATAGCTTTAGCCCCCTAGATTGGGCACTAACCTGTGTCAGACATCCAGTGTAGCGATATACATCAGTGCCCTAATTCACGTAAAATCAAACAATTCCAATTCCATTGTCGTTCGATCGTAGTCCTATCCAAAATCGGTATTCACGTGTTCCTTGATGGGGATTCGATAGAACGACAATCGAACGACCTCTCTTCGATCGAACGAGTTCAAAATCGGTGTCGTTCAAACTCGATTGATGGATAGAAATACGAAAATGTCAAAGTCGCTACGATATCGCTACGGTTTTCATTACGAGAATTAGGCTACAGGTCTGTCAGCATAAATATTTCTTTTCATGTACTTTGCATTCATCGTTTTTTACCGGTGACAAAAATAAACAGAACCCATTAAAATCCATGTTGTTATTCAATTGTTTTTATTTGTTTTTCCATTTTGGCGAGGGTTTTTCAGCAGCTATTATTCCAAAAACATGGCTGATACCAACAAAAGATACCATTTTATGGCTTCCATTTAGATTTAGATGCAAATAACATGTGTAAACATGTTTTTTAAACCAACTTTACCATAACGAGGAAATTCTCAGCTCTTTTTTTATACATAAAACATGAATAACTTAGTATCAAGCGCATTTTTGCAACTAACACACGCAAAGTCGACTAAGTGTACGACCTTATCCATGAATTTCCTTAGTTCTAGATTCTAACACCACATGAGTATTTACTTAGTCAAAACCAATTTAAATATTCATTACATATTCTTACTTAAGATTACTAAAGTATTAAGGATCTACTAAAGCTCTATTATTTCAAAAAAGTATAAACTTTTAAAACGCAATAACGCAAAGCTGACTAGGTACTTAGTAACGTAGAATAACGTCATTTACGGAATACTTTGAAAAAGAATTTTAGTCAAGAAGACAATGGCAAAAAAGTCAATATATACATAATATAATATATATAATATATTCGACAACTATCACACAAAGCCGTCTAGTCTCAAGCTAAGCAGAGCTTGTGTTATGAGTACTAGACAACTGATAAACATACTTATATATTTCTAAATATATACATATATTATAGATAAATTACACCCAGACACAGAACAAATGATCGTGCTCATCACTCAAACATTTGTCCTGGGTGGGAATCGAACCCACGACCTCCGGCATAGCAGTCAGGTTCACTAACTACTAGACTGACAGGCCAGTCATGGCGGTAAGTTCCTTGTTTGAAGAGGGGCTGGAAAGACTTCGACGGATCCCGACCCCAATTTACAAACACCGTGAACAGTCAAAAATCATCCCATTTTCTTTTAGGAAGAAAATCATCCAATGATACCTTCCATCCTTTATTGGTGCAAAACGTCACACTTTTATTGACTTAACCCACAACTGTCCTTTTTTTTACCTTCGTTCCAGGGTCAGAGATTCTCTTTACTATAACCCATGGCCCTAGTGGGCTTGTCCTACCCTAATGGGTATAATGTTACCTTTAGCGTAGATACTTTAAAGGTAACGTTATTTTGGGACTTTAGATGGTGCTACGTTTCTTCCAAATGATAGAAATAAATCAGAATTCTTTAAGTGAATGTCAATAATAAAATAATCCACTAAAGTCAGCAAACGATGCAAACCACTACTTTGCAAACGTAGGTAAAATACTGGCTGAAAACATCACTTCTAAACATCCACAAACTACGCCACAACCTTTAACACTGTGTTGTCAATCTTTTAGCCTACTGCCCACCGATGAGGTTGAGGTTGGGTCACTTATCTCAGGCTTAAAAAGTGAATGCTCCACCGGTCTAGATGGAATACCTAGTCAAGTCCTAAAAGAGAATGCTGATATTTTGACTCCGCCGATAACATTCGTCTGTAATCTTTGTTTCTCTACTGGTGTATTTCCCAGGATCTATAAAAAATCGCGAATTCATCCCATATACAAGAGTGGGGCCAGAGATTGTGTCAAAAATTATAGACCCATTGCCATTCTGCCAAGTTTATCAAAAATCCTTGAACGTCTAATTAACAGAAGACTCATAAAATATCTAGAAGACAAAAACCTCTTATCCAACGCACAGTTCGGATTTAGAGCGAACAAATCCACGTCGGATGCGGTGTTGGAATTGACAAATTACATTATCAGCAATCTAGAAAATAAAAAGAAAACTATAGGTATTTTCTTGGATTTGGCAAAGGCTTTTGACACAGTCTCTGTGCCTACACTACTGATGAAGCTCGAATGCCTGGGAATCAGAGGTTTACAACTAAAACTGCTAAAAGACTACCTAACGGATAGAACTCAATGTGTCCAGATAGGAAATACGACCAGCGAAGAGGTTCCAGTGACCTTCGGAGTCCCTCAAGGAAGCATCTTGGGCCCAACACTGTTCCTCTGCTACATTAACGATCTTTGCCAAACCCAGATTTCCAACTCAAAAATCATCACATTTGCAGATGACACAGTCTTGCTGTTTAGTGCTAACTCTTGGCCAGAGGTATTTATGAATGCACAACAAGGTTTTAATTTGGTAACTCAGTGGCTAAACAAAAACCTTCTTACACTAAATATTGATAAAACTCACTTCGTAGCTTTTACAACAAGGTCCTACAATAAGCCGGATCCGTCACTTCGAATAACATCACATATATGCTCCAACCCTAGTAGTACTAACTGTCTGTGTCCTATTCTAAAAGTCCAGTCATGTGTCAAATACCTAGGAGTAATGATAGATAGTAATTTGAAGTTTCATGCACACATAGGCTTAATTTCGGCTCGAGTCCGCAAACTTATGACAATCTTTAAGTCACTAAGACACATAACGGAACCGAACGTAATAAAATCAGTCTATCACGCACTGTGTCAATCGCAATTGAGCTACTGCATTACCTCCTGGGGCGGTGCATACAAAACATATTTCTTAAACATTGAGAGAGCACAGCGTGCACTTCTGAAAGTAAGTCTGTCTCTACCTTTTGATTTCCCGACTATGGAACTTTATGAGAAAAGTGGAGTTTTAACTGTCAGACAGCTTTTTATACACGCCGCTGTATTAAAACAACATGACTCAGTTAAATATGAACCAAATAAATTTCAAAACCAACGTCGAAAAGATAAAATTTGCCTTGTCCCCTTATTTAAAACTAGGCTAGCCCAAAGATTTTTCAGCTACCTAGGACCTAACATGTATAATAAATTAAATCATAGCTTATCATTTTACCCCCTACCAAAAAGAAAATGCAAAGTGGTGGTGAGAAATGGGTTGCAGAAGCTAAACTACTCACAAACTGAAAGCCTCCTTCTAAATAACTCAATCTCATCTTGATCAAATACATCCATATCTTAAACACTCACCCACACCTTTACACATACCCCTTCACACACGCTCATACACATCTCTTACCCTCATACATTATAATCTACACTCCACAACTAGATACATAAAACAACACACACATAGAAATAAAACACACCCTCACACATACCCCTTCACACACGCTCATACACATCTCTTACACTTATACATTACAATCTACACTCCACAACTAGATACACAAAACACACATATACACAAATTAAAAAAAAATTTAAAAAAAAAGTAAAATAAAAGCGCAGCGTACACAAATTAAAGAAAAAAGTACTAAGTTATTCTTTTAAACCAAATCCGCTCCGCTTATTAAAATTAGACCGCAGCATATCACAGCTACATAGTTATAACTAGATAACTGCGCGTGCGGCGCGGTGACGCGTCCTGCAGCGAGCGGTGGATCATTCGTCCGCCGGCATTCATGCCATGGGCACGTACGTGAGCCCCGTGTCCCGCGCGACAATTCTTTCTGAATGACGGTATGCGAGCTCGTACGACGAGCCTGTGCGTAAGGAAATAATAATTGCGGGTGACTTAGTTTATATTTTGTTCATGTTGCTTTGTGTGCGCAGCGCTTACTCATAGTAGGTAATAGGCGTTACAATTTTCTTTTCTTACAAAATTCTATTATTTAAATCTTTATTTGCCTTTAGTTAAATCATTCGAGAATTGTATACTACTTAATTTTAAGTTGAATCTTTTACTATCTTGTATATGTACCTTCACGCTATGTATAAAATGCATCCAGTCAAAATTGAATCTACATGTCCGATGGGTGGGGCACTGGTGATCCGTAACACAGGCATCTTATGCCTTTCACGGACACCAGCTCCTCACATATGTATACATATAAGACTGAGTAATTGTACCGTTTTTAGTTATAAACAAAACATTGTGAGGAGAAATAAATAAATTATTATTATTATTATTATTATAATAATACATTTTCAATCCCAAGCAAGGCACCGACTCTTGTTACAAACAGCTAACTCTGTTTTTTTTTTGTATTTCAGCTCCTACTCTGGTCTAGTTATTATAATATAAAATAACTAATAACAAACAAGATATTTATTTGAAGACGTTTTACTTGATCTCATAATCCCATTTAATTGATTCAAGAAAAGCTTACCTTCGATCAATTTCTCTACTTCTAAGAATGCTTCTAAATATTGTAAGCCTATTAGTCATACTATCCACTAATATTATGGATGTAGACATTTGTGATCATGTCTCATCTACTGAAAAGATTTGAAATAAATTTGAAACATCGGTTTAGCTTCTTCTTATTCTTTTCGAAACAATGGTACGTTAACTGTAATCAAAATCAAAATGGTTTTTATTTCATATATGCCTACATGGGCACTTATAAAACGTCAGAAGCTAGTGCACGGTTCCAAATTGGTCGTTTCCTATGGAGAAGAACCGGCAAGAAACTCCATGGTTACTCTTTAAAAAAAAAATGGTTTCTTACAATATTTCGTTATTACAGGATTTATATCATTATGTAGAATTGGTAGTACTTAAAAATCAATCAAAAATTAAATCGTTTAAAGTGTAAATGCATGGGCATTTGAGACACTTTAACATAGGTACTCGTATGTCACTGTTTGAAATTACTTTGGATTAGGACAGAATATGCCATTTTCTTAATATTTTTGAAAATACAAAGGTGAAACCGCTGGATAATACTAATCAAATAATTAATTTATCTATAGTCAACTTTTTTCACTTATTAGGTAGGACAAAGTATTCCCGACCGTCCGCACTACGGCATTTTTGCATGTTTTCAGAAGTTTGCTCTTCACGAGTCTACGAAACCATATCGTGAGGTTGCAGCTCGTAAGATCAAAGTTATGTCTAGGTAAGGACTAAGCTCTAGGCGACTACACGTTATCTCTCACGCGCACTTCAAAGATATGTCAGCAAGATTGAGTAGGCCGGTTAGGTCAAAGCCTACTAAGGCTGCGGATTGTTTTTAAACACAGTTAAGATCCTAACAAATCTTTTAAGATATACCAAGGCTGTCGTGTAGGGTAACTGAAGGAATACTGTAAAAGTCTCTCACTCTGGCTCTCGCTTCAGAGCTGAAGAAGTGGTTTGATAATCAAGAAGTTGTCAGCAAAAATGTAGAGGCCCTACTGCAGGGCCAAAGCCTTCTAGGGCACCGCCGGTCCAAATTCTGAAAGGAAGGTCCGATCCCGGTATGAAGGCTAAGAAAGAACGGAGTGAATCATATAGTCAGTAAGAGCCAGACACTGTTTCCCGCTCTTCTCAAGGGCGGGATTTGTCATTAGATGATTTTTGCCACCATGAAAAAACTTGCTTGATGATAATGCACAAAAAGGGTCTTTTAAAGTTGTCATAATCAATTTTTCCCCCCTCATTGCACTACTTGGGAAAAACTTCTGCGAAAACTAGCTTATGCTAAGTTTAAAATATTTACATTCTCTCCCATTGTCATAGGTTTGACCTAAATCTAGATGAAGAAGTAAGTATTTCATCGGTTAATTCATTAAATAAAGCGGACTCCGGCAGGTGAAACAATGGACTGAATAATAAGTACGGTCTTAGGAATAAAATGCTAAGAATTCTCAGTTACAAGCGTTTTTCTCCATTTCTCTTAGGAGAGGGGAGTGTTTGCGAAACAGTAATTTCCAACGTTTTGCAAAGATGGCCCCCAACGACAAAGGTCAAGAAATCAGGTTAACTATTTTAAAATTTATTCAGGAAGAAAATTTTACCCTGGTGTGCCAACTGATGCCAAGGGTTCGTGTCTGAAAGGAAGGCTCTAGCCCTGGTATAGATGGCGATGTTTTTTTTTATGGTAGGTAAAAATCATCCAATGACGAATCCCGCTCTTAGACGGAGCGGGAAACAGTGTCAGACTCTTACTGACTAAACAACCTACCCCGTTCCTCCCTTGTCTTATTCCCAGAGCCCCGGTAACACTTTCGCACCAACTCTCGGCTCCAGGAGGCTTCGACCCAGAAGGGCCCCTACAGTTTGCTGACAACTCCTTGAGGAGATGGCGACGTAGGAACGCGGTAGGTTGTTTAATTAGAAAGAGTTTGACACTGTTTCCCGCTGCATCCAAGGGCGGGAATCGTTATTGGAAGATTTTTACCTTCCATAAAAAAGCACTAGTTTATATGAATTAAAAAAAAATAATAACAAGGGCCTCGAAATCGATTTTGTCTATTATGAAACTAGTATTAACTAATTTAATTAAACCTCGCGTATTTGAATAAAACAGAACATATCTATTTTGCATTGAATTCCAGGAACTTTGTAAGTTACTTGGCGTTGTAGACACAGTCTCAAATAATTATTCTTGGCAAACAGATTGCCTTGACCTTTTGCAAATGAAACCTCATTTTCATGTCTCTATTACGAATACCTAAGTTACCTTTTGTTATAGGACAAGATCAAATAAAGGTAATTAGATATAACTCTATATAATAATTTTAGCATTTGCCTTTACGTTTGTTTAATGTATATACTATCGCTAATGTACGTATATCAGTTAGAGTGTATATTAACTTGTTAATCTGCAGATTATCTGATTAAGTCCATGAAAATCTGATTTCCTAGCTAATCAACGACTATATAAGAGAGTTATAAAATAGATTCCCTGCTTGAATATTGTCGGAATTCTTACCCTGGGATTTTTTTACATTATAAATTAACAGTTTACGAACTATTAGTGAAAGTTTAATGATAGAAAATAGTAGACCAGGGCCCCAATGCCTCAAGAACGTAAAGGACTCTGGTTCAAGGAGTGGTCAGCAAATGTAGAGACCCAACTGCAAACCCGAAGCCTACTGGGGCCCCGGTCCGGTTTCTAAAAGGAAGGTCCGACCCCGGTGTGAGGCCTAAGAAAGAAAGGGGTGGATCGTTTAGTCAGTAACAATCTGACACTGTTTCCTGCTCCGCCTAAGGGCGGGATTCAACATTAGATGATTTTTCCCACTATAAAAAAGGACTCGTGTTAAGAGGCCGGTTCGAGACGATTTATCCATACAAACGTAATACCAAAATCATTTGCAAGTTGACCATATTTCAACCATATTATGTGTGACATTTGGATTTAGACAATATTTATCTAGGTTCCCAGATCTTTCTTTTTAAAAAAGCTTGTTTAAAGCTTTTAAAAAAAGCCTCTTAAGTTTTAGTCACAAAAATCCTGATATTTTCTATCAATCCTCCCATAGATAGATAGATAGATATACTCTTTATTGTAGGTACACCATAAACAAAACTTGGTACATAAGGACGATGAGGATGTAATTTTACAACCTTAAAACAAGTACTTAAATAACAAGACTTCCTTAATAACTTCGTTTCTCTTGTCACTGATAAAGTTCACATTCACTGCCTGATGTTACCTTCATTACTGAAATATGCTTAAGGAGAATCCACCATCTTTTTACGTGATTTAATTTGTGGAAATATGAAAAATGTTATTTCAATTTTAAATAAGCAGTGGCGACTGAATGAAAATTGGGTTGACTTGGGACCCGCAACGAATTTAATGAGAAAAAATATTACGAATGTATATTTTTATATTTCTCTCCAAAACTGATCGTAAAGATGTATTTTTTTTTTCGTTTATTTTGCTTCCAAATCTTAATCTGCTGGAAGAGAGAGACTCTTGAGCCCAAAGGGAAAGGCGGCGTTTGCACACCTATTGTCTTTCTATTCTGTCTTTCTATTAGGTTTCTAATTACGGTATTCGAAAAGTTAAATTGTACGTTTTGAAACCTTTGGAGATAGTTTGTCATTGCTACCGAGCAAAAATTGTGGAAGGCGGTGTTATAGAGCCGAGTGGTGCAGTACAAACCATGTGTATTAAACGATGGTTTTTAACACTCTTTTGTTAGATGATATATTATTCGGAAACAAAAGTTGATGATACGATAAGTAAAACATATTCTGGAAAATCGAAGTTTTACTACCCGCTGCTCCATATATTTTGTCGAGTTATGTGAATATAAATCTATGTAGCGGCGGTTTTTTTTTTCGTGATTTTTGGATTAGTTTCATAGTTTTTATTTTTAATAAAAAAGAGTAACCATGGAGTTTCTTGCCGATTCTTCTCCATAGGAAACGACCAATTTGGTACCATGCACTAGCGGCGACGTTTTACAAGTGCCCACTTAGAGTAAGAGTTTTTCATATTGGTGTGTATAATGATCCTTTTTAAGGGAAGCCTGTCCGTCGTATCAACTTTTTATGCTTTTATTTTAAAGTGACTAATTAATCTACACTAATATAATAAAGAGGTAAAGTTTGTTTTTTTATTTTTTGTCTGTAGGAGGTAATCTCTGGAACTAATGGTTCGATTGGAAAAATTGAAGCTATAATAGAAAGCTGCTTTACTCCTGAGTGACATAGGCTATAAATTATTTATATAACATGGATATTAAACGAGCTATCACAACTTTTGTCACCCAAATTTTCCGTGGACGAAGTCGCGGGCAGAAGCTAGTCTACAATATTTATGTATTTAGTAATATATAAGTATATTTATTAATTGTCTAGTACGTGACTAATTAATCTATAATATTTATGTTTTTAGTAATATATAAGTAAGTTTATCAGTTGTCTAGTACCCATAACACAAGCTCTGCTTAGCTTGGGACTAGACGAAGTTGTGTGATAGTTGTGGAATATATTATATCATATGATATTAGGTATGTTATATTATTAATAACGAAATTAAAACAGCAGAAAAAATAACACTATTCAACTAGTGCCGTCATTTCGCGACAGTAGTAAGAAATAAGCGAGAAAAGTGTTTTATTTCAACGTTGGACAATGGACAACCTGTTACATCCAGTTGCATTACTCTTAGCCACCGTAATTACTTGCAGTCCCCAGTGCTTCCAGTTATGGAAGTATTTCTTTCCATTTTTATTAAACATTTTTGTGGTGGAACGGTTTATGGAGCTGCTTAGTAGGCTATCTAGTTTTTTACACACATTAAAAAACAATGTTAAGGTGGAGAGAAAAAGAGTGACAGACTTTTATGGAGCAAAACTAATTTAGCCATATTCTCTCAGTTGATTTTTGCAATTCCGCACCCGAATCTGTTTCAGAATATAATATATCATCATCATCATCACTTCAGATGAAAGACGTTCACTGTTGGACATACGACTCATGCCAAGGAGATGTCAGCAAACCTTCGGGGCCCAATAGGTTTAATCCTGGTGGGCCTTGAACCTGTTTGCCCTAGCCAAGGGTTTGCGTTTGAAAGGAAAGTAGGTTTTTAGTCAGTAAAAACCTGGCATTGATGATTTTCCTACCTAATAAAAACGATTGCATCACTGCTTACCATCAGGCGGAATCGCTGTCAAGCATTAGTTTAAAAGCAAAAAAAAAATGTCGTCACAAAGTTCGATCGTGTGTGTCGCGTCCATCAGATAGGCATTGGTCTTCCTTTTTGGAGGCATTTGGTATCTTACGGTACGTGGTCACCACTCCAAAACCTTTTGGCACCATCAATCATCAGTTTTTTGTGTAATATGCCACTGCCACTTGAGTTTGGTAATTTCTCCTGCTATATCGGTAAGATTTATTTATTTATTTAATAGCCCTAACTGTCCCACTGCTGGGCAAAGGTCTCCCCCAAGTCCTTCCAAACCTTCTTATCCCGCGCCGTCTCGAACCAGTCGTCTCGGTACGCGTCTAAATCATCCCGCCACCTCTTTCTAGGCCTGCCTCGACAACGCTTTCTTCCCTCTGGTGCCCACTGAGTGGCGACTCTTGCCCAGCGGTCCTCGTGCATGCGATAGTGTGACCTGCCCAATCCCATTTAAGCCTGGCAGCCTTTTTGCCCACGTCTGTGGGTAAGATTAGTTAAGTTAAAAAAAAAAATATGTGTAAAAAGAAAGAAGAACTTTTTATTTGCGGGACGCACATTAATAATTAAAACGGCCCACTACTTAGCATAAAGCCGAGGACACACACATAGTGCGACGAGTCCACGGCGCTGTTTCCAGAGTGGACCGATGACTTTGTCGACAGAAAAACGTCGGAAAGGTATGATATGCCAATAGATTTGGTAACAAAAATATATATTAGAAAATAGTGTAAAAATAGTTTACTACAAATAGTCACAGTGTACGGCAATTTGTCCTAACAAAGAAAATGTCATACAATTACAAGTCGAGTTGTACAGTACTGTGGTCTCAAAATGCTATAGCAAATTAATTACAGCAGCTGTGCGGCGGTGTATTACATCTTTCCAACAATTTATTAAAGTATTCTTATCACTAACAAGATTTGTAACCGTTTTAATTCTGCTCTATAAATAATATTTCTAAATATCATTGTGTTTACAGAAGGCTAAAACATTAACAATAAAATATTCCATTCCAAGATTGCCGAAATGGCCCAGAAAATACAATTAAAGATACAAATAGTTGTTTTAATAATAAATAATTATTTACAGTACGAAGCTACGAAATATATCTCGGTGACCGGCTGTTTATTCTACAACCAAATTGAATTTGATGGAGTAAATAAATTAACTTTTACCTCTTCGAAATGCGCGTCAGGAAATTATGTTAATAGACTTTTTTAAATAACATTTCTAACCCATTTCCTTGAGTTGTGCTACATAGAATGAGTTGTGGTTAATAGGGCAGTAATTTTTCTGTGAACCGGGTAAAAGATTGGCCGGCGCTGGGTAAAAGGTTGGTCCTTAATGTTGGCGCGTTGGCAGTGTGTTAAGTAGGAGTTTGATTAAGGGGGAGCAAGGACTTTGAATGAGGAATTGGCGAGTCCTTAATGGCGTGAAAAGAGTGTACCGTTCATTAAAAAAAGTCTAGTAATTACCTCTGTCAGTTTTACTCTAGAATATTTTTTATAAATATGATAGGAGAAAAGAAGATCTTTTGTTTTGTAACTGATTGATTTTCAATGAAAATGGATTTTACTAAGTCTTCATGGTTTTTTTTTATGGTAGGTGAAAATCATCCAATGACGAAACCCGCTCTTGGGCTGAGCGGGAGACCAGTGTCAGACTCTTACTGACTAAAAAACCTACCCCGTACCTTCCTTTCCTTATTCCTGGAGTCGAGGTAACAGTTTTCACCACCCTCTAGGCTCCAGGAGGCTTCGACCCTGAAGGGCCCCTGCAGAAGTCTTCATGGTTGGCAAAGGTCCCAAGGGTTGGTTATCTGAAATTTTTAGTAGTGCAAAATGAAAAAAAGAAGTATAAAATATCTTAATAATAAGAGTAAGGGACGGTTGCGGCAATCTCAAGTACAATTACTAGTTTCGGTTGTGAGTGCCTTGTGTATTTGAGTGCACATGTTTATGAACGCTACCAGCAGCGTTCAAAAAAATGGTGAAGTTGAAGTTTATATTCTTTATTTATTATACATACATATATATTTATATTTATTTATTTTATCATTATTTATGTTTTTGTTTTTGTACACTGACAACCCCAAATATTTTTCTTTCAATCATTCCATCCAAACGTTGTCCGGTAGAAATTGCCCTGTGCAATAAGACCGCCTATTGTACACTTATTTTTATTAATGTTTATCCTGTGTAAGCTAAGGTGTGCAATAAAGTTATAAATAAATAAATAAATAAATAACATACTCACACTTAAGGGGAAAACCGTCCTCGTCATTTCACTCAAAAGACGTCCACTGTTGGACATAGGCCTCTCAAAGCATCACTACAAAAATCGGTCCAGCGCGTCATCATCGAATTCCCTTGATTTGGTCATCGGTTCACATTATGGCAGGCCTATCAACATTGCGTCTTCCGATACGCAGTCACCACTCTAGAAGTTTCCGGCCTCATCGATCATCTGATCAGACATAATACAAAAATTGTCAAAAAGAATACCAGTCAGCATGTCGAATATCAGGATGGTGACCTGCCGATTGTCTTTTAAGATGAAAGCATGTTACTACATTCGCGAGAAGTTGGCGGATTTATCTCAGCTCTAATTGGTTGGATTTGTTTTCAAAATGACCTTGCTTATTTATACGTATGTATTTATTATTATATATTGTTTCTCTTCTTTTTGTCTATCTTTTTAAGCTGCACCTACTATGTTATGTTTCCGCACCACCCTAAGGTCGACTGGTAGAAAATGCCTAAGGCATTAAGTCCGCCTTTGTACAGTGAAAACTTTATGCACATAAGTGCATAAAGTTTAAATAAAAAAAGGTTTTTTAAATTACTGTCAGCATCAAGTTGAAGCCCACAGAACCCAGCAATATTACGCCTCCATGTTCTCTTTATAGGATGTTAGGACAGCATGTAAAGGGGAGTAATTGATCAGTTAACGTCGATAATAGCTATGTTAACAGATCTGTTATATCCCTTTCTTTTTATTCAAAACCTTGTGTGGTATTTTTTATTACGCCTTTATAAAGGCATGGCTTCATTCAATGCTTATGCGAATCAAAGTATCACAAAAATAGTTTGTATATACCTACATAATACGCATGTGTGTGTGGTTGTTTTCTGTGTAATTTGGTACCTACATGAGTCTTCTCATGTCTTAGCAGTTTTTAAAGGTAGGAAACCATATTTTACTTAGGTATCTAAGCGAAATAATTTGTCAGACTTTTACTGACTAAAAGCACAACCTATGCTCCTTTGTTAAGAAGTTGACGTTTTGGAGACAGATGCTAGGAGTATCATAGACAGAATTTTGTAGGAATGTTTTATCTTTCAGAACTCGCGCATTTTGACCTTCTTGAGGCGATAACAATTTTCTGTTCGGAGGATCCTCCCTTTTCAAACGAGGTTTGCGGGACTTACCGCATACTCCCCAAAACTCCATAGAGCGTTTCGTAGTGCCATGCAAAACTAAGGCCTGGTGGGCCACGTGTTAGTTCACCAATAAGAATAATAGAACAGATCAAGGTGGCAACTAAGTGCTCGGTGTAGACTTCATCGTAGACTGCAGTTTTCCAGCTACATTCGTAGGAATGTAGCTGGAAAACTGCAGTCTACGATGAATGGTTCCGTATGACTGAGATGATCATGAGTGATCATCTTAGTCATACGGAACGTGATTCATAGTGATGACCACGACCACTCTGACAAGTGTATCGACTGAAAAGCTGTTCTTTTAGTTGCTTTTTGTATTCTAGGATCACAGGCATAGCATAAAATATAGGTAGGTTTTATCCCTGAAAAAATGAAATTGCCTAAAAACCTTCCTACCTTTGCCTGCCTAACTTTGTACTCTTCTATCTGTATGTGTTCTTTTCTTTTTGTAAGTGTTTCATCATCATCAGCCTAGCGTAAGTCCCGGTTGCTACCTTGGCTTTCACCTTGGTGCCCGGGGTCCGCTTTCCTGACTAGTCGTCTCCACTTCGCTCGGTCTTTTGCGTCCTCTGCCTTAAGCCCATTAGCACGCATATCGTCCCTTACGACGTCGATCCAACGCCTCTTAGGCCTACCTCGTTTTCCGGGTCCCGGCGGAGGCGGCATGGCGAGGCATCTGTTACCCACGTAGTCTGCCGGTTTTCGTAAAACGTGGCCATACCAGCGTAAGCGACCCTCCTGCAGTTTATCTGCTATGTCACGGACCTGAAGGCTGCCCCGGATGCGGGAGTTCTTAATGCGGTCTTTCCGCGAAACTCCAGACATCCAGCGCAGCATATTCATTTCCGTGACACGCAGGCTTTGCTTATGTCGCTCAAGTACAGGCCACGCTTCACTGCCATACAAAAGGACAGGCCTAATGATGGTCTTATAGACCTGTCCTTTGAGCCTAACCGGCATTTTGGGGTCACAGATAACCCCCGCCACCTCACGCCATTTCGCCCAGGCCGCCGAGATACGTGACTCGACGTCGCAATCGACGTCCCCGGACTCGTGGAGCACCGATCCCAAGTACCTGTCCTGTTCCGTGCGCTCAACAGTCTTCGCCAATGCGAACAGGAGCAGCGTTAATTGTGTTACAGGCCAAGTACTCGGTCTTCGCCGCATTAATTTTCAGACCGCCGTTTTCCAGCGATTCCTTCCACGCTGCCACACGTCGAACCAAGCGCCCACTGTCCGAGTCCGCCAGCGCGATGTCGTCTGCATACATGAGCAGCCATGGCGGCTGCTCATGTAAGTCCCTGATGGTGGAGGACAGCACGTCCAGCACCACGCTGAACAGAAACGGACTAAGGACAGAGCCCTGGTGAACTCCGACGGTGATGGGGAATGGTTTCGTATCGCCAACAGCGGTCCGAACCACAGAACCGGAGTCTCGGTACATATCTCGGATGATGTCAACATAGGTCTCGGGCACTCGTTTGGATCTCAGCGCCCACCAGATCACATCACGGGGGACACAGTCGAAGGCCTTCTGCATGTCTAGGAACAAGAGGTGCAGAGGCGTATTCTTCGATCTGTATCCCTCCATGGTAACCCTTAGGGCAAAGATGGGATCCATGGCGCCATGGCCTGGTCGAAACCCATATTGACATCCCGAGACGGTGCACTCCTGTCGGATCCGAGAGTCAATCACCCGCTCGAAGAGCTTCATGGTGTGGGACATAACCTTAATCCCCCGGTAGTCGCCACACTCCTGCACCGATCCCTTGCCTTTGAAGACTGGAGTGATAATACTCAGTCTCCATTGACTAGGGATCTTTCCGGTGAGGAGCATGCGGTTAAATAGGTGGGTTAAGATGCCCACACCATGAGGACCCATCGCCTTCCAGGCTTCAATGGGGACTCCATCGGCACCGACAGCTTTCCGGTTCTTCATGCGGCGAAGAGCCACATGCACTTCTTCAGGCGTAACCGGGGGCACAAGTCCCTGATTTGGAGGGAGAACCGGAGACAGCACCTCTTTGTGCTGCTTGTTCAGCAGCTCGTGGAAGTACGAGCGCCATCTCTCCTTCACCGCGAGGTCCTCGCATAACAGATTGCCGTCAGGGTCTCTTACACAGCGGCACTTAGAGATATCCAGTGCCGCTTTGACCCTGGAACGTGCCAACTTATAAATGAGCTTTTGCCCCTCAGACGATTCCAACTTATCATAAAGTGGCTGTAAGTGGTCTCGTCTGGCTCTGGCTACGGCCCTCTTGGCGGCACGTTTTGCGGTTCTGTATGCGTCGCGGTCTTCGGGAGATTTGGAAGCTTGCCACGTTTTGAAAAGGGCTTTCTTCTCTCTGATCTCCCTCTAGACTGTGTCATCCCACCACCAAGTCTCCTTGTCACACCTGCGGCCGCCCCTGGACAAGCCGAGCACCGACTTTGCCGCCTCAGTGATGGCAACCTGAATCCTGTCCCAGTGGCTTTGCACAGGTTCGCCATCGGTACCATCGCACTTATCGCCGATGGCCGACGCGAACGACTGGGACGTGGCTTCATTCAGTCGCCACCACCGTATTCGGCGTTGTTGGCGCTCATTATACATATTTATGTACACACAAACACTTTTTGTAAGTGTTTGTGTGTACATAAATATATAAATAAACTCTTAATAAAAATAAAACCCAAAAAAAACACCCAAATAAACCCAAATAAAACGGGGCAAGGGCAGGAATAATAATAATAATAATAATAATCGGCGCCTGTCAGTCACATCGAGGGTGACTGGATTCGAGAGGTTGAGTGTGCATGCGATCTTTTACCAGAAATGGGGGCAATTACCATCAGCCCCCAAGATGTTGCCCGTGCAGTCCGTCCGTTGCCTAATTGGAAATCTCCAGGGCCGGACGGGCTGCACAATTTCTGGGTAAAATGGTTCAAAGGGTCGCATGCTCGCTTGGCATCTCAGTTCCAGTCTGCCTTAGAGTCAGGGTCGCTACCCCAGTTCCTAACGACAGGAATAACCCACCTGCTCCACAAATCCGGTAGTACTGCGGAACCTAAAAATTATAGACCTATCACTTGTTTACCGACGGTCTATAAAGTTCTTACATCTATTCTGAGAGCTAAAATCAATAGTCATATTGAGACAAATTCTATCATGTCTGCCTCTCAGAATGGGCTCTCAGATTGAGCGCGGCATTTTCCAGGGCGACAGTCTTAGTCCACTTTGGTTTTGTCTAGCCCTGAATCCTCTAAGCACACTGCTGGAGAATTCAGGTCTAGGCTACCGGTTGAAAAGAGGTGGTCAGGTTATATCTCACCTCCTTTACATGGATGACTTGAAGCTATTTGCCCCCAACAATCTGCAGCTGATGGAGCTACTGAAAGTCACTGAAACCTTCAGTAGTGCCATCAGGATGGAGTTTGGTGTGGACAAATGTGCAGTCATGCATGTAAAGCGAGGGGAGGTTGTGGAATCCGTGGGTACGCAACTCACGGATTCCATAAACCTAAGATCCCTTTCTCCAACCGAAACCTATAAGTATTTGGGTATGTCGGAAGCGTTAGGCATCAATGCTGATCACTTGAAACAGTCGTTGAAGGAACGCTTCTTCGGCCGCCTGAACAAAGTACTCAACAGTCTTTTATCAGGCGGGAACAAGGTGCGCGCTTTCAACGGCTGGGTCATGCCGGTGTTGATGTACTCTTTCGGTATACTCAAATGGACCCAGACAGAACTTGACGCCTTGGATAGGAGGGTCCGCACGCTGCTTACCGCAAATCGGATGCATCACCCACGATCATCGGTGATGAGACTGTATATCCCGCGGAAGTGCCCCACACTTCGTCGTGGCTTCTTTAATGCTAAGACCCTGCACAACCGCGAGGTATGCAGTCTCAGGGAATATTTCCTAGAAACCGACGTGGGTATGCATCGTGATGTGGTAGCGGTGGACAAGGGCCTCACTCCGCTCTCCTTGGCTAACGAGAACTGGCGCAAACCTTTGGTACTGGATACTAATGACCGTAGGGAAGTATGGCAGAGCAAGGAGCTTCACGGGCGTTTTTACCGGGCCTTACATGGGCCTGATGTAGACTTTTTAGCGTCCGTATCCTGGCTGCGTTTTGGTGACCTTTTCGGGGAAACCGAAGGTTTTGTCTTTGCGATAATGGACGAAGTTATGATGACGAACAACTACCGGAAATACATTGTGAAGGACGGTACGGTTGACATCTGTCGGGCATGCCACCGGCCCGGAGAATCAATCCGACACATTATTTCTGGATGTTCTCATCTGGCTAACGGAGATTATTTGCATAGACACAACCTTGTAGCCAGGATTATCCACCAGCAACTTGCTCTTAAATACAACCTTGTGGAATCAGAAGTACCGTACTATAAGTATGTGCCCGACCCAGTTCTCGACAATGGCCATATCACATTGTATTGGGACCGATCTATCATCACTGACAGGACTATTGTTGCCAATAAGCCTGACATAGTGGTGATAGATCGTCTGGAGCGTCGCACAATGATTGTTGATATAGCGGTCCCTCATGACGAGAACCTTGTGAAGGCTGAGAAAGATAAACAAACTAAATATCTTGACTTGGCTCGCGAGGTTGTCGACATGTGGGAAGTGGACACAGCAGTCATTGTGCCGATAGTTGTGACGGCCAATGGCTTAATAGCCAAGAGCCTCGACTCAACATCTGAGGAGGCTCTCGTTAGGCAGCTGGATCAAGGGCCTGATTCAAAAGGCAGTACTCCTGGACACGGCGCGTATTGTCCAGAGGTTCCTCTCTCAGGAGCCCTGACCACCGCTAGCTTGGACCCTGTTCCCGATGCCGGTGGGCTACTATTTTTTATATTTTTAAATGTTTTTTTTTTGTTTAATTTTTTAAGAAAATATTTAAAAATATAACTAATATATATAAAGATCAATAAAGGAAATAATAATAATAATTTATTTATTTCTCAGTATATGGTGCATACAGGGTCTTAATATTAAAAATTGTTTCACATACACTACCGTTGCCGGTGTAGAAATATTATAAAAATATCAAATTACTTATGTCATTTTTATGTCAAGACAGCACAATTTTCGATAATTATATTCTTTTATATGAATGTCACAATTATAATATCTAATAATGTCAAATTTAAAAATAATATTGATTAAAAAAAATACATATATCAAAATTTATAATAATGTCAAATACTTAAAAACTAAAATTAAAAATAAAAAAGAATAAAAATAACACATCCTATTGAAAAAAAAAATAATTAAATATAATGTCAACATTTATAATTCAAAAATTCATTTACTGAATAGAAGCAGTTGTCCAGAAGCCAGTCAAATAACATTTTTCTAAATTTATTAGTGGGCAACACTCTGATGCGCGAGGGTAACTTATTAAAGAGTTTGATTGCCATGCAATTGGAATTTCTGCTGTACAAATGTAGTCTCAGATTAGGCGCAAGTAATTTATTTGGGCTTCTACTTTTTACTCTTTTTGAAATGTGTTCATACAATGGAAACATGTGCGAATATCGTTTTATAAACATGCATATTTCAAAAATGTACAGGCAAGGAAGTGGAAGAATTTTCAGCGATTTAAATAATGGCTTACAATGGTCTAAATATTCTGCTCCATACACTGCTCTGACACACTTTTTCTGCGCTATGAACGCTCTGTTTATATCTACTGAATTTCCCCATATCACGAGGCCATAACGCAGCACTGATGAAACATAGCCATGGTAAGCATTAAGGGATGTTTCTTTACCAGCTATTCGTCTCAGTTTACGAAGGGCAAACACAAATTTGTCAAGTCGAGTGCAAACTTTATTTATATGTTCTTTCCAATTTAATTTTTCGTCAATGACTATTCCCAAGAATAAGGTAGAAGGTACGGGTTCCAAAATTAAGTTATTATAAAATAATTGTGGTGGTTTTGCAAAAGAATTATATGTTTGAAATTGTACTACTAATTGTACCTTTGTTTTCTCAAGGTTTACACGTAAATTGTTAGATTCTAGCCATGTCATTGCTTTTATTATTTCATTATTAGTGTCAGTTTCTAGGTCATGTACATTTGGAGATTTAATTGTGAGAGTAGTGTCATCAGCAAAAAGTGTACAATTATGTTCCAAGCTCTTGCAAAGGTCATTTACATATATTATAAATAATGGAGGCCCTAAAACGCTTCCCTGAGGCACACCACATCTATTTATTTTTAATTTAGAACTGTAAGTTTTTTTGATTTTATTTTCAATTTTTGATACTACTGTCCTTTGCTGGCGATTCGATAAGTAACTTCTTAGCCAGTCATGCGCTTTGCCTCTTATGCCGTATTTTTCTAATTTGCAAAGTAGGCGTTCATGTGGAACAAAATCAAAAGCTTTGCTCATATCTAGAAACACTGATAATACAGACTTTTTGTTATTGAGGGCTTCAGATATGGCTTCAGAGGGAAGATGATGATGATGATGAAAAATAACTTTTATAAATAAATTCCGCAGGGCTGGCAGTCCTGTGGCAAACTGTTAACATTAGCGACCCTAAAGACCCGATAGTTGGGAAGGATTCTTGTTCTTCATTTCCAGCTTGCCTTTATTGACACATTATAATGGGCACTAACAAAAAGCAGAGCTCCTATCTCTCTCTTCTTGGCTGACTTGAATGGGAACTCGCAAGAGAAACCGTGCTTGGGAGGAAGTTGTACATTACTGGAAGATACAGCAGTTGCCGTGATATATCTCCCCACTCCTTAGTACCTCAGGGTATACTTATTGTCCTCTTGATGCTATGTCACTTTGTCTTGGCGACCGTTTCTGGGGGCCTATTTATTGAGTGTGCAAGTCTATGTATACTAATAACATTACGCAAAAAGTGGCTACAATGTTAACATAATTCACCGGGGTCTGGAACTAAGGTAGGAAGGAACGGTCTCGAAGTCAGTAGAAGTCTGACACTGTCTCCCGCTCCGCCCAAGGGTGGGATTCGTCTTTCGATGATTTTTCCCACCATAAAGATACTATTAACATAGTTCTTAATAGCTTCTTAAGCGTCCCAACCATAGCCTTTATTTTCCCACAAGCCACTAGTTGTCCTTGAGTAAACTAATATCATCCAAGAATAATCGTTGGTTGGTACCACGTTCTATGAAAAGTGTATAACAAGTCTGTGCAACTTGGCTTTGGCCTATTATATGCGTTCCAAAGCCTCTTAACGCTACGGTTCTGATATAAATAAATACTTAATAAATCCGGTAGCTAAACATTAAAAAATCTTAATATTTTGCTTCAATTAAGTAGGTAAAGAGACAAAGAAAATAATCTCTAGTCTCTTTTACTTCAATGATATTTTACGAACGAAGCAAGATTGAGTAAAGGAGATATTTATTCTTGTAAAAATTATGTAATACTAAGAAAGGTTTATTATTTATCTAACATTTTAGTTTGTTCATTAGTGTCTGTCAGAAGAAATTAACAAGGCAATATATCTACTATTATTTTTATTTCTTTAACTCTTCACAAATATATTCTTGTTCGTTAGGGATGAAAATAAATGAGTTACGTGTCATAATGAGTAATAGCTAACAAATATTTCTGTAATATATTTTATTATTACACGAAATATGGTATCAATTTGTTATATACTTAGGAACGAAGATACATGAGATATCATGTAGAAATCCAACAAATAGTAGTAATATAGATATAGAGCAGTGGTAGCCGAGTGGCAACGGCCCTGACTTACGAGTTGTAGGTTTCATGTTTGAACCCAGCCGCTTCTGTACAATCTACATCTACACTAATATAATCTACACTAATATAATAAAGAGGTAAAGTTTGTTTTTTTATTTTTTTGTTTGTAGGAGGTAATCTCTGGAACTACTGGTCCGATTGGAAAAAAATTAGCAACAATAGAAAGCTGCTTTACTCCTGAGTGACATAGGCTATATTTAATGTACGCGGGCGAAGCCGCGGGCAAAAGCTAGTTGTTCATAAGGTGTTTAACCTTTCGTATGCCGTAATTAGAGACACAATTAAAAAGTTATTATGTTTCGCGTAGATCTGCGTTCCGGATAAACAAATAAATAAATTATTTATTTCATCACCACTTCTCTCAAAACGGTAAAAGAAAACATCGTGAGGAAACCAGCATGTCCAAAAACCAAAAATTCGAAGACGTGTGTCATCCACTAATCCGCACTTGACTGCGCCTACGTGGTGGGTTATGGCCCATTTCCCTTTCTTAGAGAGAAGGCCACACAGGCCTTCTCTCCCAGCAGTGGCAACATTAAAAAAGGCTGATGATGAGTAATAAAATAGGTAGTATTTAGATCACGGGTCAATGAACGGAGATTACCAAAGTACGCAGAGGTTATAGAGCACAATCATGTGCGCACACAGGTGAATTTTCTATGCTTGTACTCTAAGGGCTAAAACACTACCGCGTTGTAGCGCCACGTCGTTAAATTCGGCAGCGGCGCCCGCCGTTTTTGCGCCATCAGTGGCGAGTGGCATTGCCGATTTTAGCGGCAAGACGACGCAATGCAGTTATGTGTTTCGACTCTTATAGTTCGATGGAACGATACTCAGGACAGGCAAAAGTTCAGCCGTTGGAAATTTGTTTTTTCTCAGGTACTGAGGTTTCACTCCACCACTTTTTAAAATGGAGTCGTTTCTAATAGGACAACCCAATACGAGTATCACATTTTGGCTAACATTGCTACCGAACCCTAGATCTCACGTTCCGGTTCAACTGTTGCGCTTAAAGATACGATTCAAATGAGTCCTACAAATCCCTTTAACAGGGAAGTAAACTTGTAAAATTGATTTTTTTTTTTTACTGAAAAGTCTTATTGAATGATTTTTAACGAAATAGCCATTTAATGGGGTTACACAAATGGAGAGGGTATTATTGACGATTATTACAGCCTTAAAAATGCATATTGCGGCAGCAATTCGTATTTTAATTCACATAAGAAACAAGTTTTGAAGGTCAACTACAAAATGTAAAATATTTAAGAAAAAATAATGTTTTCGGGCTTTCTTGGCGTTTTCACCTAAAAACGGAAGTGTTATTTAACATCTCATGCTAAACAAAATTTCAAAACTTACCTTTAACTTATATAATATTTTTACTAACAATTTGCAAAATACCAGCATCAACATCTCCAGTGAAATGCAGCAGTAAGTAGGTACTGCATTAACAGCTTTTTTATGTAAATGCAGAATCTTGCCAGCGTTATCGCTCAAATCTTGCTGAACTCTGGCTGAATGCCAGTTGGATTTTGAGTGGTTAAAAGATAAATTGAGCTCCGGAAAATTGAGGGAAGTAAAGATAATGGTTGGCTGAGACGAGTCAGCTGAAAAGTGTTTTTTATGGAGACGAGATACTAACTTTGTAACAGTTTTCGAAAGTACTTGTTACTTTTGATTGTTATCGTAATAAACACCATCATCAGCCTTTTTAATGTTCCCACTGCTGGGACACAGGCCTCTTCTCTAGGAAAGAGGATGGAGCTATAATCCAACACGCGAGCCCAGTGCGAATTGGTGGATGTCACATGTCTTCAAACTTTTGGTTCTAGGACATGCTGGTTTCCTCACGATGTTTTCCTTCACCGTTTTGAGAGCAGTGATCTACACTAATATAATAAAGAGGTAAAGTTTGTTTTTTTGTTTATAGGAGGTAATCTCTCGAACTACTGGTCCGATTGGAAAAAAATTAGCAACAATAGAAAGCTGCTTTACTCCTGAATGACATAGGCTATATTTTATATACGCGGGCGAAGCCGCTGACAAGAGCTAGTGATGAAATAAATTACCTATACGAAGTAATGCGCCTAGCTGGTTTTGAACTTACGACCTAAACCAAGACCTTTTATCACTCGGCCACCACTGCTCGTGCTCCTAATAAACGCTTCATACTTTTAACCCGTAAAAGATATCTCCAAATCTTTTACCCATCGCTTTCCCAACCCTATTTATTCATGTCGTGGCCTAAGTTCAATATTTAGACAGGCGTGTAAACATCCAGATTCAGGACAAATATCTATAGGTCATCCGCTTTGGGGCTGAAAGGACGTAAAGGGCATTAGCGTTACCTGCCCTGTACGACCTTTGAGCTCAAAGGTACAGATTTGTCAACGGAAATTGTATTTGCAATCACCGAGGACAAAAGCCGGACAGTTTTTCGTGTGGTTAGGGTCTGTACCTTAGAAGTATTTAAGTAAATATTTTTACTTATCATAAATTACGAATTTATTCGTTAAAGAGGCTCACAAATCGTAGTCTAGAATTAAAAAACGAACTATACCTATCGATATATACAAAAAGAGAAACGATATATATAAAAAATAAAATGTCGGACTGACATATCAACGCTCATTTTTAGGGTTCCATAGCCATGTCAAATAAACGGAACCCTTATAGATTCGTCATGTCTGTCTGTTTGTCCGTCCGTCCGTAAGTCACAGCCACTCTTTTCTGAAACTATAAGAGCTATACTGGTAAAACTTAGTAAGTAGATGTTTTCTGTGAATCGCATTAAGATTTTCACAAAAAATACTTCGTCTTCTGATTTATCGATTGTTTACGGAGTGCGCTCAAAATAGACTTGTTGCACGGAGACTCAGAGTAGAACAATAAAAAAACCGTTTACAAATTTCGACCCCCTCTCACTTAAGGGACGAATTTTGTAAAATCCGTTCTTAGCGAATATTTATATCTCTGGAATCTACAGGCCAGATTTGAAGTTTCAAAAATTTTGTGATTAATCAGTCAGTGGTATTTCGCTTTTATATATTTACATTTTTTATAGTAGGTAAAAATCATCGCCCTTGGGCGGAGCGGGAAAGAGTGTTAGACTCTTATTGACTAAACAACCTCTCCCATTCCTGCTTTGCCATATATACCAGGGCCAAAGCCTTCCTTTCAGACGCGAACCCGATCCAAGTTGGCTTCGACTCTTCTGCAGGGTCTCTAAGGATTGCTGACAACTCTTTGAGGCGAGCGGGAACAGCGCGCGCCTCAAGAAAAAATCATTACATAGTATAAAACAAAGTTGCTTCGTCGTTCAAAGTTACCCGTGCGACGATGGGGCGGGTCGCTAGTATAATAATAATTTAAATAATTGTTTTTTATTTAATACTAGTGACCCGCCCCAGGTTCGCACGGATACTGATATTGAATATATTATGCATGTATTATACACAAAAACTTCCTCTTGAATCACTCAATCTATCAAAAAAACCGCATCAAAATCCGTTGCCTACTTTTAAAAATCTAAGCATACATAGGGACATCGGTAAAAAACTTTATTTTATACTATGCAATGATTTACTCCTATATACAATCCTACTCTAGATTTGTATTATTATTTTTTTCCATTTGTGTACTCAACCAGGTTATGTCTTGTCTAAGAATATTCAATTGACATTTTCCCAAACCCTTCGCGAGAATGACAGGAACATTGGCAAATGACATTACGCGCGACTGGAGCTATGAAAATAGAGGAAATGATGGCGGCTTTATCTGTTTATGTGTACAGAAGATTTGAACAATGTAACGCGAAAATAAATGGCTTTTTTATGATATCAACGGTAATTTTGCCTGCGGACTTCCCGTAATTTGAGTATCTTCAAGGCAGAGTAAATAGGCTCTTTATAACTGGTGTGTCTTACCATCAAAGATTGCAACACTGCTTACAATCAAGTTGTATTGCAGTCAGCACTAGTTTAAATTAAAATAAATAACACAAATCCGCCCTCTCCCTTAGTTACTGTCGTTTCGTTAGCGTCGAACACTTTAAGTTGGTCACACCTCCACTTCCATTGTTCTGGCGTCATTTCAACGCTCAGTCAGAATTCCAAACGTAACTTGGTTAGGAAGGCAGTATAAAATTGTAAACGGTATTTTTTGGCTAAGAAAATAACCGTAAATACATCATTTCTCTATCTCTAGCTAGAGTGAAACTGAGAATCAGACTTTTACTGAGTAAATACTATATTGTTCCTTCACTCACCCATTATTATGTCGATTACCGTGATTCTTTAAAAAAATCCCCAGCAGGATTGTTGATGGAAAAAAGTCGGTCCTGAAATGCAAAGGATACTTAACTGAAAAAACATGGGTCGATATTTGTCAGTAGAACTCTGTCATTTTCTTTCACTTTTCCCAAAAGCGGGCGAAGTCATTTGATGATAAGAAATCATCATCCCAGAAAAAGTAGGTTTTTTATGGTGGGAAAAATCATAGAATGACGAATCCCGCCCTTAGGCAGAGTGAAGGACAGTGTCAGACTTCTACTGACTAAACGCCCAACACTTTCTTTTTTGCCTTAGTCCCAGGGCCCCGGTGTTCCGATTTCGCATCAACCCTTGGCCTCAGAACGCTTTGACCTTCCTGGGCTCCTACAGTCGCTGACAACTCCTTGAGGCGCACGGTAACACTGCGCGCCGTCAGAAAAAGTAGGTTAGTGTAGCGATTAAAAAAGTCTCTAAATATAAATGTGACTTTCTCAATTCAGAACCAGAGCATCGCCCTATAAATGTCACGCCACGTAGAGAAAAGATAAAATCTAATCAAATCTACTTCGGTATATAAACAGAAACAGAAATGTCATGCTCGTTTACTCGAGCCTAGAACGCTATTGTATCACTACAAGGAAGCCAAACAACCATACGAAATATCCCTTATATAATCCATCAAATGAAAGCAAAGCTTGCCAAAATAATGTATATGTAGTAGGTAATTCTACTATGAGAAACTCTTTCATCAGCTATTAACAAGTTAATTTGGAAAGCAATTAGCAGTATTTGACATGACCTTTATATCCTCATATAACTCTCTGTTGGCGGATAAGTATCTACAAACTTTGTTATACTCATTCTGTTCCAATATCCCATATTATATGTTTTATAATAACCCCTTCGGCTCACTGTGTACTTATTATGTAAAGCACCTGTGTACCCATATAATTTTGTATTAAACTATAATCCTACCAATTTACACTGTCAGATTAATACTGAAGTTCAAACTTGATTTTGGAACCGTTCCAGCTTGGCAGCATATTCGGCAATTTGGATACCTCGCCGATCTCGACTTTTTTATCGAACATTAGTAACAGCTCTAATCTAACTTTGTTTATTAGACTGCCAGTTACAGCTTATATACAGCTCGAATCTTTATGTAACACTTTTTTTAAGTTAGAATATAGAATATCGCGTGCATACGATATGCCGCCTTCAGGGACCTATACCAACTTAAATATTTGCCATAACGTACATTGCGAAACTCAAATAAGCTTAACTCGCAAGAATTCCACTTGGGAAATTTTCTGCAGCACTTACGGTGCTTTTATAAAATTGCTGATTTGATACAGTGAAGTAAATTATCAATTCGGAATGGCCCTTTATAAATATATCCTTTAGAAACCTTGAGCTACTCGAAAAACGGAATTCGCAATCACGAAATAGGCTGACGTTTTCATTGAATTGAAAATGAATAAACCCATCTGAATTATATCAAGTATGATCAGATAAGAATTTGTAGGTACGAATGACAATTCAAATAAGGGTCGTCCCTAGCTAGGCGGATTTCTAATCAGGATCTCGTTCGGATTATTGCCATGTGGCTTTAGTTGGAATCCTTACAGATAATTTCAGCGGGCCAAATATGCTCCAACTGTGGCGGGTTTTTCAACTGAAATAAATGAAAGGTCGAGGAAATACAGCCATTACGTTATCCCGATGTCCAATTTCCTCACACCTGCAAATAGCACGTTCGATTCAAAAGATATTTTTTAATATTTCCGTGTCGGCACAGCCAGATGTATGGGCCTTTCATAGCTTTGAAAGCATATTTATTTCTTGTTTCCTCTTGTAATATTCCGTGAAACTATCAAATGGGGACCGTGTGTTTTGGAAATCTATAACTGTTTTGCGGCAAATTGAAATTGTCATGGCGAGCATTGCGACATGCCGTAAATAAATCGTGGTCTACCTACCCGTACTGCGTGTGTGTACCTGTTACCTTCAGGGCGTATTTTTGGAAGTTAAATATTCCTTTTACGGCTGAAACGTGTGGTTATCATTTGTATTTGTGTTCACTTTTTGTTACTTTTATGTTTGTGGTAGGAAAAATGCGTAATGGTTCTTTTGTGTTCATGATTATTACTTTATGCTTTTACGGTGAGAATAACAGATCTCACTAATACGTCTCTTAAAGGTGAAAGTTTATGTAAATGCATATATCGATGCCTCCCACGTAAGTTGTTGTAACCCCAAAAATGCAATTTTACAGGAGAGCGTTTTAAAGATACTTTTTGCGATACAAGCCACATTTTTCAAAGAATCTTTTTGAAATTCGGTATGAGCGTATAGTTTTTAATATGTTATTGTTTACTACATGTCATTACGTTATAATTTTAACGGTTTCTTGAATTTTGTTGTTACAACTGTTTACCGCGATATGAGTTCCTCACAAAATGTTGTAACTATCACTTACATTATTATACACGGGAGTTCAAGAGCCGATTTGGATCATATCTGATACTTACATGAATTTACGTCGTATACAAATAAAAAAAGGTGTGGTATGTGTATCATTACTTGATATAATAAAATAAATACAATGTTTTTTCAGCCTAATTTCATTTAGGACGATACCTTTTCGTTGATACGTTACCAAAATACAAAAAAAGTAGAATATTTACAATCAAGTTTATCAAAATTTTACATTTTAGTGTTTAGAGTTTAGAATAAGAAACGATATTTTAAAGATTAGGAAAACATTAAGGATTAAGATTAAAAATCATTTTAAAAAATCTTAAATAAAAATTTAAGCTTTTTCTAAATTTAAATTATAATTTCAATTAATTACATCGTCCTTTAACCAAATTTTTGCTACAGTTTAAATAATCAAAACTCAAAAAAGTATCGTAACCAAAATGATTAAGAAAATTCTATTAACCAATAAGATTTAAAAATAGGAAAACCATCATCATGTTCCTATCTTAGTCCAATGTGATTTAGAGTCGGTGGAACAAGCTTATTCTTCTATTCTGTCGTATCACCCGTCTCACTATCACTTTGTAATCTTTTCCTCTCTCCATTTTTTCAAGTGACTATACTTGTAGCTGTAATATGCTTTATTCTTTTCGTAACAATATCCAAGACAAACGATAGGTAAATAAGTAATGTTTAGTAACTTACACTGAATTTAGAAAAGCCCGCAAATATTAAGTTTTGCTCGTAATATAAGTACAATAGAAGGATTATTTCCCGACCCTAAAAAGCTGGTTTCATGCACCTAACTGGTGTATTCATATCATCAGCATTTCGGCATCTTAAGGTATTGTTGCCGAAGGAAGTGGTCATCACCTTACAGTCTGATAAAACATAATATTGAATCTTCAGAACAAATTGGTACCTCTTTTATTTTTACGATATTATTATCTTTCAGATCTTGTTTTCTCTGTGTACCCTTTAGGCAAAAGCTATACGTTATTACTATATACCGTAACAGTTTAAACCTCTGTCTTAATATAACATTAGTGAATGTAGTCAAACATAGTGTGACTCAACTTGCAAGCAGTTGAAAAGACTTGAAATGGTAACAAACGATGGTTTTGACAGACCCAGTATTTTTCACAGGCTGTTAAATATCTCTTTGATCTGGGATTAATACTGCTGTTGGTATATCAAATTTAACTAACACCTTATTAAGAACTTAATCACTTATAGAAATGGGGAAACTGTTGTTTATCCACGTCTGAAGTTTGAAGTTTCAGTAACGGCAACAGACAATTTATTCTTTTTTACTCATGTCTCACAATAGTATCAGCATAAATTCTAAGCTTGGCTCTCCTATAACTAAATTAGCCATAGTTATACATCGTTTTACTGTCACCTTTTTAGTTAAATTCATTGAAATAGTGCTTACAGCAGACTCAATAGACCGGTTTTCCTACTGGCTGTTTTTGATATTTTACTAGAAAGGTTTTTCTTTGACGATTGACCTTTTTGAAAAATCTCTAGTCTTTAAATGTGTATTTTTTTCATTACCTTTTTCAAACGATACTTTATTCAATCAAATCACTGATAGTAGACTTAGCTTGAAGAGTTAAACAATGCATAAACATGCAGGTGGTGACTAAGGTAAAAGTTACGAACAATGTTTTTTGATTTGGAAAACTAGCAATAAACACGAGCAAGAAGGAAAGTCTTGGTGAGTTTTAATCAGTAAAAGTTGCTTTTACTGATTAAAACTCACATGTAATCTTTCGGTGCCTTTTGTGTTCCAGGCCCATATTTCCTCGACACGACCTGGATGCCTTCCTTGATACTTGGTACGATAAAGCGAGTAACTAAGATAACTGGAAAGAATGGAGGGAGGCCTTTGCCCAGCAGTAGGACAGCACAGGCTAGCTATAATAATAATGATATAATATAAACAAAAATGGCTATAACAGTCGTAATCCAAATGGTTATTATACTACACAGCTATGAAATACGAGTAAGTGAGCAGTTTCAAGGTCCAAAGTTCCAAATATGCCATCATCTGTTAAATTAGTCATTTAAAACTTCTCAGATTCATTGAAAATGGTTACCTAGAATGACTCTGACTTCAGTGATATTCATAAAACACTCCCTGAAAAATACATACAACGTACTTATTTCAAACGAATAGCGACGTAAATCGTTGTATGTTATGTTACAACTTACTTTTACATATCTAGCATCGAAGTAAAATGTTTTACGTATCACTTAACATAAAATAATTTTAAAATTAGCGACGTAAATTGTTGTATGGGATCAATACCATATTTTAAATGGTTATCATGTTAGTTAAAGATAAGATTAAACGGAATAGTAATTACTAGAATATTAAATTAGCGACGTAAAAATTGCGTGAGTGGTGCAACTGGCACCGAATTCCAGCGTAATCTGTCATATGTGTTACATACAACGGACGCACGTGCGCTTTTCCCCGTTGTAAACCATTGCAAGTAATAAATACTACAGTCTACGCCGGAATCGTTCGAAATATACAACATTATACGTTTCAAAAGTACCTTAAATATTAGGTTTTTTGGACTTTTTGTTTTTTTGTATGATAGTTTACATAAAATTAGACACTTTTACATAAAAAACCCAAAATCGCCATTTTGTGGGTTACAACAACTTACGTGGGAGGCATCGATATTTTTGTTACTACTCCCTGTTCAAGCGGCATAACGTATTTAACGTATGTGACTATTGAATGTTAAACTGACTGAATGTTAATGGGACAAAAATTAAAATTTATGTGAAGTTGGTCTAAACAGATCAAACAGATAGTTGGTCGAACAGATAGCTGCTGGGGCTGAAAGGTTTTGGAGTAGCGGACGCGGATGGATGCGAGAGTGAACATCTTTCGGCTGAAATGATGGTGATGATGGGTCAAACAATGCATTATTTCTTCTTAGCATGTTGACGGCAAAGCTAGTTTCTTTTTTGATTAAATTCCTTGCATCGTCGTGGACTATTTGACCAGGATAATGCCGTCCACTAACGCTGTCATTAGGTCTCTACATGAACAGGTAATAAGGCACGTGACGCAAGATGAAATGTGGAATATGGTCTGCGGAAAGGCTCCCTATAAACGCTGAGTGCTTATTTATGGTACACGGCGCGACATACGACGCCTAGAGTGTTCATCGTACATTGCAACAGCGGGCCGTGTCATCACACGCGCAAACAGTTTCCCTAAAAAAGCACCAAAGATAGTAACCATTCATGTAAAAGACCAAAGCTGCTCTGGGCGTGAAAACCAAGCCAAGTCGTCGACGGCGCGCTCTGTTCCCGCGCGCCTCAAGGTGTTGTCAGCAAATGTAGAGGCCCAACTGCAGGGTAGAAGACTACTGGGGCCCCGGTCCAGTTTCTGAAAGGAAGGTCTGAAGGCTAAGAAGGCACGGGATGGGTCGTTAAGTCAGTAAAAGTCTGACACTGTCTCCCACTTCGCCCAAGGGATTCGTCATTAGATGATTTTACCCGCCACAAAAAGCCCTGGGCGTGGAGTGCTTAAGTAATTGAGAACAAACTACTATCGATCTGAAAGTATTTTCTTCACATATTTCTAGTGCTCTAAAACGACTTTCAAATGGCAGAAGTTATTGCTGAAATGTTAAAGACTAGTTAACGACGCCATCATGACGCTCATTTCGTATACATTAATGTGTGCAAGATAAGTTTTAGTTTTAAACTTGGTTCTCTTTTACTTTTATACCTGTGATTTAAAGTTTTTGAAAGTTGCATTCAGGTTATGACGGAAGATGTGATTTTATATTATTCCTCTTAATGTTTTACGTTTTGGGTTTTATTTTAGGACTTCGGTGGAAAAAGTAATAACTACGAAATGTATAAACGTACACTCTGAAAATTGTGTTTTAATAATTATATTTTTTATTTTCCTTCGATTAATCTGAACCATTTTAGGATAAAACATGACCTATTTATACAAATTCACGATACATTTTGACTTCGATTTCGATAGAACATTGGTGTGTACGTGCGTAGAAAGATAATAAGAGCGTCGACTTCCTACAATTATAATGAGTTGTAATTGCTAAATATATATATATATATATATATATATTTATTTATTATACACTTTTTTGTACACCTAGACTAAAATAATATATTTTTGAAAGGAAAAACATATACACTTCTCATCAAAAAAATCGAAACACTTCCGTTTTCATTGTTTCTGTCCGAATTTAACACAAAAAAGAATTCATACGATGAAAAAAAATACATATATTATAGCTGGCAGTTTGGCCATTACAGTAATAAGCGAAAATTCTAAATTCAAAATTAGAATTTCATTTGTTTATCTTATAAACGAAATGAATCACTGTTTTGAGACAAATGTGTGTTTAGGGTTGGAGTACATTTAGCGTTTAAAAACTAAAAATTGGCGCCTATCCTTAAACTTTTTGTTTTTTATTTCAATACTGTGACTTTGGGACGTCTGAAAAAAGGTTTTTTTTCTAAAACGTATGGATACTTCGCCCACAGAAGCCGCCCAAGTTGTGGCATTGCTGGATTCTGGCCTTAGTCAGCGTGTTGTGGCTGCAAGACTGCATCTAAGCCTGTCATCTGTTCATAAAGTCTATAAACGTTATCGGGAGACTGGTTTGTTCACGCGCCGTTCAGGATCTGGCAGGAATGGGGTCACTTCTGAGCGAGATGATCGATTTATTGTAACAACTTCTTTAAGAAATCGACGCCTTAACGCTTTTCAACTGCAGCAGCGGCTTCGTGTTGTACGAAGGGTGGCTGTAAGTGACTCTACAATTAGAAGAAGGTTGAAGGATCGTGGACTGGTACCGCATAAGCCAGCAAATGGGCCGAAATTAACTGCAGACCATCGAAGAGCGCGCCTTAACTTTGCACGTGAGCACCTAAATTGGTCATACCTACAGTGGAGCAAAGTTCTCTTTTCTGATGAGTGTAAAATTATGCTGTATGGTAACGACGGAAGGAACAAGGTCTACAGAAGAGACGGAGAACGCTATGCACAATGCTGCATTGAAGAAAAGGTCAGCTATGGTGGCGGTTCGTGGACGGTTTGGGGAGGAATCAGCGCCGACGGTAAGACAGAGCTTGCTTTCGTGTCTGGGCCACGTCTGCCTGCACTAAACTGTCATCGGTACGTCGAAGAGTGTCTCGAGCCTCATGTGATGCCCTATGCACATTTTATTGGCAACGGCTTCATATTCATGCACGACAATGCTAGGGCTCACACCGCGGGCGTCGTACGAGATTATCTTAACGAAGTCGATATCTCTATTATGGAATGGCCAGCAAGAAGCCCGGACATGAATCCCATTGAACATCTATGGGATGAATTAAAGAGACGAATTCGAGCAAGAGATCCTGCCCCAGAAACACTTAGCCAGCTGCAAGATGCAATCCAAGAGGAATGGGACAATATACCACAGCATGTGATCGTGACTCTCATCCGATCGATGAAGAACCGTATGGAAGCAGTAATTAGAGCTCGGGGAGGGAATACAAGTTATTAAATAAACGTTTTTTAGCTTTTTTTTTCATTTACGTGTGTTGTTTTATCCATTTCCTTTATACTCCATACGGAATAAAAATGACTCATTTAACAAAATACGAAACCTATGAAAAATTCATTTAAATTTAGAACATTAACATTAAGATTTGATAAGCTCATATTACTCACTATTAAACGACATTTAACATTTATTCCTAAATGTACACATTTTTCTGATAATCCTGACAAAACGTAAACTTGCAAGGTGTTTCGATTTTTTTGATGAGAAGTGTAATAGAAAACATACCTTATATATATACCTTATCGCACTCGGCGATTTCTTCCAGACAACCTTGTATGGATAGAAATTGACAGGACACAAAATGGGTTTGCACTTGGTGCAAATACAAAAGTAAAAAAAAACTTATAAAAATATGCATTTAACTTGGGACTTATTCTAATAGCGCCTAGTCAATAAACAAGTAATCATCAAATGCGCCCACAGAAGTACATATATTCATCATCATCATCTTCCTGCCCTTGTCCCGTTTTATTTGGGGTCGGCGCAATATGTTTTTTTCTTCCATTTTGTCCTGTCACCCGTCACGCTATCACTAACTCCTCTGTCTTCCATATCACTTCTCACACAATCCATCCATATCTTCTTTGGTCTCCCTCTCCCTTTCACAGAAGTACGTATATTGATCGTGGGAAATCATCTTATGACATCTCCTGCCCTTGGGTGCAGCAGGAGATAGTGTCAGACTTTTATTTACTAAAAATCTGCTCCTTTCCCTAATTTGCCTGTCATACCAGGACCTGGATTTTCCTTTCAGAAGCGAACCCCAGAAATCTTCGACCCTGCTGGGCTTCTACGGTTTGCTGACATCGCCTAGTGGCGCCCGTGGAATAGTACGTGCCTTCGACAACGTGGGCTCAGTCCAGACTTTTACCAGAGGACCGGACTGCGAGTTACCCATTGCTCGCCGTCTGCAGGCCCGAGAGGTACGTACGGATCAACACCGCTCCTAGCAATTCCCGATATTTATAAATAATGGGTTACAACTTGAAACAATTTAAACGATGCTATTTGTCGCCAGACAACTGAATCAATTCACCTTCTATTTAAACTGAACTAGTGACCTACTTTAACTTGATCGTTGATATTAAATAACTTAACTAAAGTCTAGAAACTATTGGGTGGTCAACAAAGGGCACAGATTTATCTCTATTCAATGGCAGGGGCTTGGACTTGAGACTGACCTAAGAGATAGTGATCTTGAAGTGACCTTGCTATCTGTTACTAAGATGTTATACTTACCAACAGTGATATTATACCAATCTTTCAAGAACCGTAATTAGAGACAATTAATACGTACGACGTAATTATAGACAATAGATGTGTGAACGCCGGTGTTCGCTTGGGGCTTAAGAGTTTAAACAGACATAGATATAGCTTATTGGCAAGTGTGCTCCATCTTCAGCCACATCATTGCTTACTATCAAGTAAGATAGTGATTAAACTTGAGCCTATATATATCATCTGATGATGATGATGAAACTTATATCATCATTACATAGTATAAAACAAAGTCGCTACCCGCTGTCCCTATGTATGCTTAGATGTTTAAAACTACGCAACGGATTTTGATGCATTTTTTGTTAATAGTTAGAGCAATTGAAGAGGATGATTTATATGTATAACATTTGCATAATACATTTAATATCACTATTGCACCCGTGCGAAGCTGGGGCGGGTCGCTAATTGACTATAAGAAAGATTATTATAATATTAATTATCTATTTAGCTTGACACCCTACAGAGTAGGGTGTCTACTTGAAGCGAAACAGATGCAAAAAATATGTGTACCTATACATATTTAATATCACATTGTACCCGTGTGAAGCTGGGGCGGGTCACTAGTAATGTACTTATAATCTAATCTTGGCTAGCTAAGGTTGGCAGTAAGTACAACAAATCACCCTTGAATACGCCTGAACTAGACATATTAAATAACAAGAATAAAAAGAATTCTTGCCAGACAGTTACTAGTGTTACCATGACTTTCAAAGACTCTTTAAGTTTGTATTTGATCTATTTTTAAGGTTTTGAATTTACTTTAATTGTAATGTGTATCGTCTATCAGAGTATGTAATTGTATATTATAATTACATTGTAGGTACATTTCATTAGATATTTATTTAGTTTTATGTTTATTTGAAATTTTTAGGCATTTGATTTAGTCTTTGAAAAGAAAAGGCAGCAATATTGTTATAATGATTTTTTGTTTATGGTGAGAAAAATAATCGAATGACGAATCCCGCTTTTGTGCAAACCAGGAGACAGTGTCAAACTTCTACTGACTAAACAACCCACCGTTCCTTCTTGCCTTAGTTCCAGGGCTCCAGTGTTTCGTTTTTGTATCAAATCTTGGCCCCAGAAGGCTTCGACCCTGCTGGGCATTATTATAATGATGCTATGAAGATTGTTACAAATATTTATAATGTATGCGTACATAATTAAATAATAATTCAAAGTTAAATTCAGTTTGCAGCTTCACAAAACTATTTACATAAAATTCTCTCACTGTCCTGATTTTTTTCCTATATTCAAAGGTACAAGCTGACAAGAAAATTTTCTTTTTTATCTGTTAAATAATACATCTATTCAAAAAATCAGTGGAATCCATCATCTCGATCAGGATAAAGAGACCAAGGTTAAGATGGAACGACGAAATTTTTGCCAACTTTCTTAAACTTTACGACTTTGTTTCAGAGTTTCAAAGCTAATAATTTTTTATCTTCTCACTCGAGATAGTCTGTGGGACAAAGTCGCGTTAAGCTGCGTTCAGTTTGGTCGAGTCGGAAGACTAGTACTATCCTACGATTATAACCCACGACTACGACTCCGTTCCCTTCGGCTTGACTAGTTTCCTACGACTTATTTGGGTACGAAGTTCTTTTTTTTTTGAAGAAGTTGGCAGTTGGCAGTATGACTAACCACATCAGGCACCCTAGTCGCTTGCCTAACCAGCTGGAAAAGGCCCATCGATACTGCAAAGTTCCGCGCCTCTCCCAGCGTAGTCGGTCCTCTGGTATGGAAAAACTAAATAATTTATTTGTGTTGTTTTCAAGTGTATGGCAACGGAAATTGGTGCTGTCAAGGGTGAAGAGGTCTTCTTGGCAGATTTGTCAGTAATCAGTAATAAAGAAGAGTTTTATTGTGCCAACAGTTTTTTTTTAATGATTAGATGTAAACTATATTAAACCATTTGAAATAAAGGATTTGGTGATGCATAGTGTTCTAATAAAAAAGTAAATACTAGAGTAACAGTTTCCTCATATATGTGTGTGTGTAATTAGGGCTTGTATTTTTTTAAAAAAAACCTTAACAGAAGTAGTAATGTCTCGTATATTAGTTGTTTCTATCAAAAAATACAGAACTTTCTTTCTTGTACTCGTAACATTCAAACTTTTGAGGATCAGACACTTTTTAAATAAAGCTAGTTGCCTGATGCAAAGACTCATTTAAATAAAAATTAAAAGTTTGTTAACTGTCATACGGTACTCGCCCACCACACTAAACTCCCTACTCGATCAATGTAAACGATCCCAAACACTGCCGAAGTTATTTTGCCGCCAGTTCGCAATGATAACGGTAGCAGCCTGATTCCCAGTCTATTGGAAGAGGAATGAGCTACAAGTTTTAATTGAAAACAAATGCCTAACTTGATTAGAATAATGCCTGAGTAACTGGAATGTGAGCTGGAGTGTTTGGAGTTAATGCTTCAGCAAATGAGACTGATTGAAAAAAGGAATAGGTAGTTACAAAATTATAAATATATTATAGTAAACCAACGCGCGGAGAACCGATGGCCGTTGGGGTGGAAAGGTTCTCGAATGGCGACCGCGTACCGGACGACGCTCCGTGGGAAAGCCCCCACTTGTAGGTGGACCGACAATCTGGCGAAGGTCGCGGAAAGCCGCTGGATGCGGACAGCACAGGACCGATCATTGTGGAGATCCTTGGGGGAGGCCTATGCCCAGCAGTGGGCGTCATTCGACTGACATGATGATGATGATGATGATGAAACTGACGCGTAGTTTGATTAAATTTCTTGCGGGAGATCGCATTAAGGTAGGCCTTCCCGACTCGCCTATCGTTTACGTCGAGCATGATTTAAAAGCTTGTTGCTTCATCTAAAGCAATTCAATGTCATGTTTGATGCAAAATTAATTAAAAAAAAGAGAGATAACACCTAAGAGATAACTATGTTGACATTCAGTAATTCACTTTACTCGAATGTTTCACAAAAATTGTTCCAGGAAAAATGTATTTTTTATTAAACCCTTACGGATTTTTGAAAAAAAAAGTACATTATTTAGAATCTCGATTAAATGCGCTAGGCTTCTATAGTAATACTTTTTTTATATTTTTAAAGTATGTTGAAGTACATCATGGAAGTCAAAGTTCACGTAAAACAGCAGATTTTCAGTGTCTTTACTGGATTACTTTTTCACAAATTTACGTTTTGATTACTAAAGAAGCTTAGATAATATCCACAAGATGTCTGTGTATCCAAAATATCTGAAGAAAGATGTGTAATAACATCATAATCACGTATGAGCGGTTGTGTGAAAATGTACGTCGGGTTGGCCACTCTTAAGGCGACATTGCCAGTAACCTTGAGCGAACAAAAGAGGAGCTAAACAAAAAAAAAAAAAACCGTATATCAAAAGATTTGTAATTAAATTATTTTTTAGTTTGTGAAAGTTTCACAAAAATACACCCAATAGTTTTGGCCTGATTTTCACATTTCTCATATCTTTAAATATAAATAGGTAACACTACATAAAACACACACACTAAATAAAAAAATGTGTTGTAGTGTAGCGTATTTTGATTCTAGACGAGCCTACCACGAGCGACTAACGTACTACACGATATGACACTTTTTTGAGCTCGGCTTGTAAACCACTCGTAATTCGCTCGTACACGCTCGTGCTACATTCGTGTCCAAATCGACCAGCTTAGATCTTCCTTTAAAATTACTTTCCAAGCTATGGAGTAACCGTGGTGTATTAAGATCACCCATCCACCAAATGACCTCGTCAAATGTTACTTAACTTTGAAGCTCAGCCCAAGCAGCTATTGCTATCTTAGCTACAAGCTCGAGAAATTGCATGTTGAATATTATACCACTCATTTACATTACTGGGTTTTTGATGAACATGCTGTTATGCAGGCCATTAGTCAAGAAAATTAATTAACTGTGACCAGGGCCTCATGTTTACTTTCCGCTTCAAAAGCACTGGACTACTCACAGTAATTACAAAATAATTTCACATTTTCCATTCAAATAGACTCTGAATTTCTAGAAAGGACGCTTGACATCCACGACTTTCATTTATAATTAGAATAGACGGCTTCACGTAAAAAAGAATTCGCAATTGAAAATTTTCGACTTCAATTGAAGTCCCAATGTGTTTTTCGACTGGACTCATTAAATGAAGCTTGAAATCTTTTTTGTTCGACTTTCTCGGCATTGATCAATAGTAGACCGCTCGTTTTGATAACAAGTCGGCGTTTCTTTGTTTAAGTTTGCGGCGAAGAATAAATAATAGTACTTGTGACTTTTAAGTACCTACTGGTACTAAAAAACCGGTCGAGTGGGAGTCGAACTCGCGTATGAAGGGTTCCGTCCCGTACAATGCGTCCCTAATAGGATTGATCGACATGTTGTGATGTACAGTTATACTGTCAAAACGAAGAACTTTTAGTGACATCGAGGAAATTTGCGAATAACCCTCGTCTTTGGGGCTATGGAGTTCTAAACTCAAAAACTTGGTTGAGCTTTACTTGAGGTCCAAATCCTTCATTCGAAGTAAACTGCTTACATCACGTAACACAGACTATTGAATGGTTACACTGGATTTCTGGATTGCTAAAAAGTTCTTACTTCAACACCTTTAGCGGAGAACATAACATCGCGATTTAGGAATCAGAGGTGAACTAACAACGCCATCTATTGACAAAAATAATTACTATTCTGATTAAATATCGTTGTTTTAGCAGTTAGTAAATTTTAATTTTTAAAGTTTCTTCATAACATGACAATCAATCCTGGTGGCGAGACCCACCAGTAACTTAGGCAAGAAATATGAGAATATAATGCAATTGCGGAAACCCTGGTGCTGGGTGATGGTTTGAAATAAGAAGATGGAAGTGGACTGTATTTGATGTGGAGAGTACGTGACCTAGCAAACGCAGCTGTAGAACGACGAAAATTAGGACGAGTAAGGAAATCGGATAAGAAACATGCGCACTAACCTTGCTACGTCCGTCGAAGTGAGGCTCGTTCTGCTGGAACCACTGGCACGCACTCATAACAATGTTCTTTAACACTAGCCAGGCTATATCACTCGTAATAGTTCACAAAAAAATATATAGGAGAAATTAGGCACAATTGATTTTGTGACACCTCGCGCGGTAATTCTTACAAGAGTGAGATGTCGTGTGTCCTCATCGAAAATTCGCGACCGATGACGAAGCAAGAGCATCAGTCAGCGCGCGTGTGTGAAAGGGACGGGAATATAGACAGGGAATGCGTTTGTAAGTTCGTACTTCTACCCTCCATTTGTAAATATAAAATTGCGAAACACAACAGATCCTATTCTTATTTAGAATGCGTTGTGCCTACAATAATGGTTGCATTATAATGAATTGCATACAATGAATTTACGTTTGAAATAATATGATATTATTAACTTAAAAAAAAAACACGTTTGTTGTATCGGAGCCTTTTTTTAGATGGAAAATCATCCACTGACTTGTTCTGCTCTAGGGAGGAGCAGTAGGAGGTTTCAGTCGAAAAAAAAAAACAATGTTTCAGTCGAAAAAAGTCAGACTTTTTTCGACTGATTCCCACTAATATGTTACATTGTTTTTTTTTTATGGGAAATCATCCGATGGCTTTCTCATTTTAGCCGGAGTGTGAGATCGTGTTGGTCTTTTACCGAGTAAAACCCGTTCCTATATACCTTCTTTCCAGGCCTTGGTTCAGACCATGGTCCGCAGCGAAGAGGAATGGCAGGCGGACGCCTCCTTCTGCGAAGCAGTAATGCTCGTAAAGGAGGAGGCCGGCCGCATAAGGCAAAGGCAACAGCGCACTCACGATATCTATTTTTAGTCAGTCCGTCCAAGAGCGGGTTTCATCATTCGATGATTTTCACCTACCATAAAAAAAAATACCTTCTTTGACATCGTTTCAGGGCACAACCTATGGCCCTTTATGGGAGCCTTACTAAAATAATTTATCTTATTCGGTTTTTCTTGCTACAGTGGTGACGGAAACATTACTTCTGCCCTCCTAGCAAAGTTACAATCGTATCGTTTATAGTTAGCGCTTCCCAATTCTTTTGTTCGGTCATCTCAACAAAGAAATTGGTGACTATCTGCAACCCCTTACTCTAAACGAAGGAATTGTAACTTGGTTAGGGGAGCTGAAATAAAATGTCTAGCTATCACGGTTCATGAGATACAGCTTTTTGACAGACAGACGTATAGTAGAGTATTAGTAAAAGGGCTCATTGTTGAGCTAAGCTAGCTTTTGGTACATGAATTGACTAACTATTGTGTACTAATCAATGTTTTATGTACAACTAGCGACCCCCCCCCAGCTTCGCACGGGTGCAATACATATTACACATGTATTATACTTATAAACCTTCCTCTTGAATCACTCTATCTATTAAAAAAATCCGCATGAAAATCCGTTGCGTAGTTTCAAAGATTTAAGCATACAAAGGGTCATAGGGACAGAGAAAGCGACTTTGTTTTATACTATGTAGTGATATTTTATTTCTTTATCAAACGTTTGTATTACCAAGATACAACCATTTCGCTGAGGGAAACCAACCATTTAAATTTCACGGTGTAGAATAAAGGGTTTCGTTTTTACCTATTTGGTAAGGAACTCTAAAAGTGAAAGTGTAGACTGCGAAATCGGTGCCATTATGATATTTTTAAAAGAAGTAATTGTATTCCACCCCTCCAATTAAATTAAATGTGCTTATAATAATAGTGTACCACAATAGTTCAGTACAAGGGATTTATATTTACCATTCTAGGCGTCTAGACTGCATGAATGTATTTTATTGTTCTGAGTAAAAGCTACATTGAAAACATACCAGAACATTCAACTTTATTATTTTAAACCCTGGTTTCTGAAAGCGGTTTATATTTAATCTGTTGTCAAATGTCATGACAATTTATTGTTATTGTTTGTTGTTGTTTTGTCAGCCAAGCGCAACGTCTAACAATATCATTGATAGCTGGTTGGAAACTCTTGGAATAGGTGTTTTTAAACCAGTTTGAATGTAAAATGGTTATTATTGTTCTTTTTTTGGTATAAAATCATCGAATGATATTTTCACACCGTTGTACATGAGTTTTACTGAATAAAAATTCCTACCACGCTCCTCAAGGAGTTACAAGCAAAGCTGTAGGGACTCTGCAAAAGAATCGAAGCCTACTGGGATCCAGGGTCTCTTTCTGAAAGGAAGGCTCTTCACACTGGGGCCACCCAGTGCGAAGATCAGAGAAGGAACGGGGTGGGGTGTCAGTCAGTGTCACATTCCAGTCAAACAGTCAGTAGGAATGTGACGCGGAGCAGGAAACACTGTTTCCTGCTCCGCCTAAAAGCGGGATTCGTCATTGATTTGATGATTTTTGGCCAAAAAAAAACCAAATTTTCCTTTCAGAAACCGACCTTAGATTGGGCCAGGTTAGTTGTTATAATGGAAACAGCTACATAAGATAGAAATTCGACTATAAATTAATGCCATTCTAATTGTTACGACATAGTTGAAATGCGGAGTGTAATTTTTATGGTAAGTAGGGGATAAATAGATAATTTCAGACTAACTTTTTCAAACACATTTTCTGAAATACCAAGAAAAAAAAATCTGAATCTAATGAAGTTCCAAGGATTAGTTGTATTCTAAAATATGCGTCGGCGCGCACTGTTCCCGCGCGCCTCAAGGAGTTGTCAGCAAACCGTAGGGACCCTGCAGAAGGGTCGAAGCCAACTGGGGCCAAGGATTCGTGTCTGAAAGGAAGGCTCTAGCCCTGGTGTAGATGGCGATGTAGGAACGGGGTAGGTTGTTTAGTCAGTAAGAGTCTGATTGATTTTTACCTACCATGAGAAAAAAAAACCATAAAAAACGCATTCGATGTTTCTAAGGCCATCATTTCATATCATATTTAGTTTCAGAGTTCCTAACTCACAACGTCTGAGACGATTCTCCAAAAAAAATATTAAAAAAAATAAACATGCTAGTGAAATGGGAATTCGAAATTTTGCATTAATACTTATAATAATAACTTAGACTCTCAGTTTTTTAAAACATTTTGATCATTGACTAACCATTAGAAAGTCATTGTGCAGTCATTGCTTTTAATATGTTACAAGGCGGCTCGTATCACAATTGTATGATCCACCACTGACTGATCAATGATCGGCCATTATGAATTAACAGATTACAAACTTTTAGCAAAATGACAATAGGATCGTGTTGAAATGACAACTTTATGAAAATTCACACACAACACTGATCACAGCATTGATTGGTTGAATTTGTTTCTTTGTCTATTTTTCTTTTAAGTTGCATCTACCAGGTTTTTTTATGGTAGGTAAAAATCATCCAATGACAAATCCCGCTCTTGGGTGGAGCGGAAAACAGTGTCAGACTCTTACTAACTAAAAAGCCTACCCAATTCCTTCCTCCCCTTATTTCCAGGCCCAGGAGTTACGCTTTCGCATTAACCCTTGCCCTAGGAGGCTTCGGCCCGTTAGGGCCCCTACAGTGCATCTACCATGTTGTGTTTCTGCACTACCCGCACTACCCCAAGGTTGACTGGTAGAAAATGCTTATTTTAGTAACAACTTTATGCACATAGTACAAAGGCGGACTTTTTTAAAGTTTTTATAAATAAATAAAATTGCAGACTTGGGCTCCTAGAAAGTCACACACCTACACATCATTCTTCAGATTTGGGTTAGGAATTTTAAGTACATACGTGCAAGTTAACTTGCTCGTATATATCGCTTCACTCAAACTTAGAATGAGTTCTGGGAGTACATACTTATAATGCAAAGCTCAAGTTTCATTGCAAACTATTGACGTGACTACGCCTTCCTCAGGTGTGTTAAGTTAGTTTTCGTTTGAAATTGTTTGATGGCTTTAAATATACCTAGTGTCATTCTTACGGATAGACAGTTTTTTTTTTTATTTGCTATAAACTAATTCTTGATTACGATCTCACCTTTTGATAAGCAGCGATGCAATCATTGATGGTGAGGTGCACTAGTTTATTAAAAGCCTTGAAGACACCCAAATTGTAATCGGATGGGATGATCGCAGCAGGCAAATAGTTCCAGTCCTTCGAAGTGCGCGGAATAAATGATGAAGCAAAACGCTTAATCCGAACCGTAGAGGTTTCAACCACGTAAGGTTGGATACCCGCCGTGCGACGGGTTGTCTGATGATAAAAAAGAGTTGAAAGAATCAACTTATGCAATTCCTGCGCGCACTCTCCAAAAAGCAACTTGTAAAACACCGAGAGGCTGGCTACCCTTTGCCTATGTTCAAGGCTTTGAAGATTGGACTGAACCAAATCTAGATCATCAATTAGCCTCTTCGCAAGCCTTACCACCAATCATCATCATTATTTTGTTGTGTTTTTTATCATAACCATCATTTTCGCGACTTATTCCTACATCATTTCTAGACAAACTCATATTATCGTGCAGTGATCTACACTAAAATAATAAAGAGGTAAAGTTTGTTTTTTTGTTTGTAGGAGGTAATCTCTGGAACTACTGGTCCGATTAAAAAAAAAATAGCAACAATAGAAAGCTGTTTTACTCCCGAGTAACATAGGCTATATTTTATGTTTGCGGGCGAAGCCGCCGATAAAAGCTAGTTAAGTATAATTTGATAAGTAGAAGTACTTTTCATTTTCTGTTCAGTAATGTAACACCATATTCTTTCGCGTGCCTTTGATAGATGGAATGTCTACTGCTTCAAAAATATTTTTACAAGTCCTTTACTTCGGCAATTTAAATTAGATTTCTTCTATCAATTATATGAGTACATACGAGTGATTATATTATAATTTGATTAAAAGAAATAAATAGATGAGGCTAGTATTTCGTTATTAACAAACAAATTTTTTAATGTTATTTCAATTCATAACAATATAATTCAGATGTAGCTTGTAAAACATTATAGTTCTATATTTGAAATTAAATTTCTTTTTTAAAATAAGCATCTGTATAAATTAAGCAAAAAATATAATATTACTTTACTTCAACTAACCAAGACTTTCTTACGCTCAACGCCTATGTCGCCGTCACAGGCGACCTCGTATTTTTTACCCCTAGAGCAATAAAATTAACTGTTATCGGAAATAAGGTATTTATAAATAAAACTCACACAGCACGGGTAGAAATATTTATTACAACAGAATTGAAGACTATACACAACCTAATAATTACAATATACACGATATCTTTAACAGGGATACATTTTGTACAATTAATTTTAATATTTCAACGATGAAAATCTATGAATTTGATCTTAAACATTTTATGTTAACATTACAAATACAGGCCAATTTAAACATTTAACTTGTAAGAACAATGCAATAAATTTTGATTTATGCTAACAGATGGTTTAATAAATAAATTAAGCTTATTTTAGTAACAATCATTGGAAGGTTTTCTTCATATTTCGATGATAAAAATACAGGGTTGTGTGCACATTTATTAGGTCTACTTATTTTTAGTGATATCATTGATATGAGAAAACAGACAATTTATTTTAGATATGTAACGTAAAAAATATTAAAACCATTCTTAATTGAAATCTTATATAAACATATTTATTGTTCCTTGGGAAACTGAAAATAAACAAAAAACTATCAGCTTATGATCTTTATTTACTCCTTCTACTTCGTAAGAGTTCGTATGAAATGTAATTAGGTACACGTATGCAAGGAAACTTTTGCAAGGAATGTCGGACTGAGTGTCTGATAGGAACTTGTCACACGTTTTGCACTTCTAAGTGGTTTTAGAATGTTCTCACATATCTTCTTTCTTCAGAGTTTAATTTGGTCTAGAAATTCCTTTAATTTTACACAAGTAAAATTCCAATTTTTTTACCTTTGGAATTTGCAGTCTAGTATCGAAAAGTATGGTAATTTAAATTATATTTGCAGTATTGACATGTGCATAAGTATCTTTGTCTTTTAAAATACGTAAAATGTGCCATTTTGAAAACTTGCCATCTCTTAGTAAGCAAATATAAAAGGAGCTAAAGAGTATCATTCTTTACCGGGGTCTGTGTTCCCTGATAGCTGCAATCCAGAGATTTCTAAGTCAAGAGTGAAAAGATTCTAGACAAATGGGCTCTATCATCGGCCACATCATATCTTTCATCAGGTGAGATAGTGGTCAAACCTAAGTATTTTATCCGATACTGTGTTACAAGATTGAAAAATTTATAGTCCGTCCATTATTTTGTTCGTTTTTTTTTTATTCTCATATTGATTACTTTAACAATAGAAATGATTCTTTGTTTGACTATTCAGGGAATGTTACTCAAAATTTGAATGATTTCTTGTGAAAAACACGCGTGAAAATGAATCAAAATACACTTTGTTTACTTGTGCAAGTAAGTTTTTACAACCAAACAATAAAACTAAGATTGCAACAGGAAAGAACTATGAACTTTAAAATTACATGCTGTTTCAACTGTTCCTGCTACATGATACTGCAACATTACGCAACACAACCTGTTACACTTATACTACAGTGTGTAATACAAAAAGAAAGACCGTTTACATAAGAAATATACAGACCAAATTGTACCACTAAAGAATACAAAAATAAAAGCACAAATACACACTCGCCATTTTTCCAGAAGAGTTAAAGGCAGTTATGAAGCGACCTCAGAAATAGGAGTGTGTAATAAAAATTCAGTTCACGTTACTAACAGGATATTTAATAAAATTTCGCGGGCATTTTGTACGCCTCAGTTGCGTTAGACTCATGTATAATTAAAAGATAAAATGGGCCATAATCTTGATAAAGATGGTAGGATCGTTACGCGGGATCAAACTTAAATTAGACTTCAAATGCTTTTACGAGTTTTTTAATTATAATTTCTGTGTTATTTTGTACTGAGGAGGAATAATTTTAGTGTGTGATACAATTCTTATTTCAGTGCCTTCAAGGGTTTTTTTTATACTCAAGTATGCCTAGTTTTTAGCGATTGTGCTGGGGTTGGTTACTAGTTTGAAGTGCATGCAGCTAAAGGCATATTATTATTTTCCATAAAATATCTTCTTCATTTAAGTAACAGCGGGCAGGGCACATTGCTTGTAGAATAGATGGTCTATGGGCCTGAAAGGTTTTGGCATGGAGAAATTATTGTTTCTATGCGTTCTGGAAATTCGCAGCGTTGGAAGGCCTCTCACTAGAAGGACTTGGTTAGGAATGCGGCAATACGATGGATGCGAAATGCACAGGACCGGTCATTATTGCAACGCTTAGGGGAGATCTTTTGGATGAAATGATGATGATGACAAACTGCTTATCAGAAAGCCGAGGTTCGTACAAGGTCACACAGAGGGTCTAAATGCATATTTTTTCTATAAGTCTTGGCTGAAGGCTTTAACTTCACAGGCAAGTCCAGTTTAGCACACGACAACTCAAAGGTAGAATTTTGAAAATTAAAAAACAAATAGAGATTACTTATCTGCCCACCTTTGTTACATGACAAGACTAGCTGACAAAAAAAAGTAACAAACAAATTTAATCTACGATTCCTCTAACTGATATCCGCGAATGGATTGTATATCAGAACAATATTAAACTGGACACAAATTGAACTGACACAAATAATTATTTCGTGATATATAATCGATATTAATTATTTATTCATGGAACGTAGCAATTAAACGTGACACTATTGATATTACCTGCATTGCTAATGGACTATTATGAGCTATTAATGACATATCAGAGCACATACTCCGCACCTGGACAAGGACTTCAATATTGAACTCATATTTCCATCGACAAAAACAACATAGGAGGTTTGAAGTCAATGCGTGCCTTTGTTTTTAAACCCCTAAAAGATATTTTTTTTTATTGATTATTATAGGAAGGCGCTTGACCGCTATCTCATCTAATTTAAAGCGACGATGCGGTCGACGATGGAGCGCGCTTACCTAGAAGTAACCTATTCACTCTTGACTTAAAGATTCCCAGATTGTAGCCATCAGGAAACACAGACTGGCTGTACGCACAATGAAAGTGTTGCCAAAACGTTTTATACGTATATGAGAGATGTCCACCATGTACTGGTGGCATATGTCAGCAAAAACGTAAGGCCACAGTAGGTTCAGAGTTAGAAACTCTTTCACTTTAAGTCCTTTTTCATTTTATGTACGTGGACCCCACGTACATAAAGTGAAGAAGGACCATAGGTGTAGTTATAGTCAGTAAAAGTCTGACACGATAGAACGAAAGATGTCATTGGACGTTTTCCCACTTTAAACAAAACCTGTTTTTAAATGTACGACTGACGGCTCCCAAAGGTAATCTGACAGTGATTACAAGAAGTTTTTTTTTTTTTAGATTGGGCATAAACAAATAACTTCTATCCCACTAGGTGGAGTGGCAGTGTCATATTTGCACTGACTAAATTCGCCCGTGTTCTTTCAGATGTCCGTTTAGTTTCAAAGCCGCTATGACTAACGCGGACATCCCGCATCCTTGGACGACAAGTAAAGGCGTCAACAGTTTCCATGAAAAATAGTCGTGGCATTGTCGCATTATCACAGCGCTCATTTATTCAGTAAACGTGCGCTAAATGAAGTTTAGTTCATTAAACCCCGAGAGGACGCCAGTGTCCTTGTCAGTGTCAGTGTCTTTTAATTGTGTCTGTAATTACGGTATAGCTTCCCCTCGTTTTGAATGTGTTTAGAGGTTCTCTAAATAATTCAAAGGCTAATCGGTCTGTGGTTAATCAAATAATCAGTCCATGCATGGTTAACCGCTTTTAACAAATTGAGAGCCCTCAAGCTAGCGTGGGCTATATTGTTTCAATCAGTTTCAATAGCTCAAATAGTTTTAAACCCGCAAAAAAAAAAATGTTTTTATATATGTATATAAAAAGGAAAAACTGACTGACTGACGTATCAACGCACAGCCAAAACTATTGGGAGTAAAAGCAGGAAATTTTGCACAAGGTTTCCTTTTATGACGAAGGCGAACACTAAGAAAGGGTTTTTCAAAATTCAGTTCCTAAAAGAATGTGATAGGAATCTAAAGTTTGTATGAAGACCCTTTTCTCACGCGGTCAAAGCCGCTGGCAGAAGGCTAGTTCAAATGTAATATCCCCTTTTATAAATTTTACTGACGCCGATGTGTCACAGAGCAAAAGCAAGTCAAGTGATGCGACTGGATCACTGGATGTTCAAAGTTCATTCAGCCAATCACAGAAGCTGGCACGCGCTGGATAATGCAGAATTTTTGTCATGCAGCGTTGTACGTGAGTGATCGGGTCGCGAACGCAAACAGCGTGGTGCCGGTGTTTCACGAAAACACTATCGATTTAGAATCGAAAAGGTAAATTATTTTTTTTATGTATACAGCTTGCTGAACTTCTAAAAGTGCATAATATACTTTTATTAGTTTCATAGAGACTGTCATTGAATTAAAAATAATAATAATTGCGTGTTGTATTTCAAGCAATTCGAGAGAATAAAGCTTGTTAATTCTTCATACATAAATGAACTTATTTTTATTATCTACTTTTTTTTCATTATTTCAGTAAAGCCAGTTAGGCCTCCTCAAGTATCGACACAATGACATTCGGGTTTTGTGCATATTGCATTTTTCGTATTTCCATGATTACGTCTTATGGAAGGCGTTAGCAGGCCATCGACTAACAATTTAAGAACAACCTCTTATCCTCTTTGTCTTTCTTTCTTTTTTGTTTTTTAAAAAGAACTAAGGCACTGCTAGAAATTCAGCCAGCTGTTTGTGTCATCCAGTATATAGTCACCATGCTGCTTGAAATCTTTAGGCCCATTGACCATTTGTTATGTGAATAATGTACCCTACCTACTAATACTTAAAATAATGAGGTATGTATTTTAAATCATTGAAAAGATAAGCTGATTTTAACTTACGCATTATTTGAGGTTCACTGCGTCTATGCCGATAATTTCACACAAGTCAGGTTTAATCCTAAATAATGAATGTTACAACACAGAGTAATCTGATGAAATGCGGAATGTATTTAACGTGTGCATTAATCATTATCGAACAACATTTTTTAACTACGCGCCAATTAAATTGGAATAATTAAAATCGTTAATCGAAAACACAAATTACTCTAACATTCCTGAGCTTGATCAACAATAAAAGGCTAACTATTTACATTAATCCAGCTTAAAATGAGAGCAAATTTTCATTTTTGCTCTAAAAATATATATCTAGTATAACCCTTGCTAAAATTTCCGAAAGCTAGATAATTTTAAGCGACTCCCGGCTTTATGGAGCTCGCATTCGGAATATTGCCCGAATCACACATCGGGTTAATCCCTTGAGAGTCTCCTTTAACGAGATGTTTTTTTTTGCCTGTACACCCTATGAAACGTGACACCCTTAACAAAAAAGAACGCTTTATTTTTTTATTTTATTTAATAGCATGCGGTGGGCGGCCTTATTCCTGGCTGATAATTATTGACAATCGAGGTGAAGTAAGTACTCAAAATAATTAGACATTTTCTTTGTAATTAGATCTAATTCTTTTTTTGGAGATTCTGGACTAATAAATATTTTTGGTAATTATTCAAATAAATGATATCGCTATCTAGAGAGATATAAGTTTTATTTTATACACCCGAAGTATCAAAGCTTTCATATATAAAATATTGAAAGTTATTGCTAGTATCCAATATAACGGAGGTTCATAAAATATAAGCAATTCTATAATCTGATCGCAATTTTTAGAAACCTCGATGCATGAAACCAATACTGTTTTAGTATCCAAACTGATACCGCTAATGGATTTCTTTCTGTACTAACTTGTGTGTATAAAAGCTGTACATTTCAATTAATAAATTAAATAAGCTATGATTGAACTGACCAAAAATTGGGACATCCACCGCACATTTTAAACTCCCACTCATAAAGACTGCAATAATCCGACCACGATGAAATCGTCCGACGTAGAAATTATTTCTCTGGTATCATAACCGTAGAACAATTTCTACAAAGGAGTAATTGTATAGTCGCATCGTGCATATGAGGCATTAAAATTATAAAATGGCGCCTACAACAGCTACATTTAGAACAACAAATATAAATCTGTACATGAGAAATACACTAATTAACGTCTAATATCACAAATATCTTTGTCTCGTACTTAAAATTAACACAACAGCATGATTAGAACTAAAACTAAACATGGAGAAAATTTATCTACACTAGAAAAAGCTTTGAGTCTAATTTCATTTTGTACTGGATGTCCATATTCCTCAGTTTGCATCAGTTCTTTAGGGCACGGGAGGGTTTCTAAAGGAATATCAGTAAGTTTGGTCGCCTTTTTCGTAAATTTTCTTTCTACGTAATCTTCGTTTTTATCGTAATAGTCATATGTGTCTTCGGGTAGAGCATTATCTTTGACGTTTTCGTTATCTTCCTGGTCGTTCAAGTGTCTGTCAGCTGTGAGTTCAGTGACACACGATACTTTCTCGAGGGCGTTCCTCAGGGTGCTGTCTCTGGTCTCGTTGCGTAACGCGTAGATCCACGAGAGGCGGCAATTACAGCTGAGTGGGTTACCTGCAAACAGACATCCTTTTAACGTGTTTATTTTACGAACAGGTATATTTTCTCATCCGATTTTTACGGCAATTTGAATATAAAGGGCTCATTTGTCTCTTAATGGATTCGATTGTCGTGAGCTCGGTCTGAAAGGATCGTTGTGTTTCTAAATCGGTAAACATGGTTGAAGATTGTACGACCAAGTGTTATCAAGTACATTTAAATGATTGGCATAATGTATTGCATGTTTAAAGAACATGAAAATGTTATGGATTTATTGAGAGGTTGGGAGTAATAATCGTTAAGTTGGTATTAGTTATTGCCTTTATGTTGTAATGCATCGTCTAAATTTCCCTTAGCTGTAATTATAGTAATTTAATAAGGCTAGTAGACTGCTTAATGTCACACATTAGGAAACTGTTGTTGGCGAAGCAACGTCAATAGTACACTAATTAGATAGATACTACTTTAATATTTTTAATAGATATATTTTTTTGTTTTGATATGGGAATATGATGAATTGTATAAACAGGATCAAGTCTTTCACCTGTCGTTGAATTTTATGTTGAGAGCACAGCTGGCTCAATGATTATGCAATTGACTGTTGCAATGCATGCCCCGGGTTTGATTCCCGCACGGAACAAACGTTCATCTAGCCTACATTTAGCTGTTTTGTTATGTGACATCAACACCTTATTTATAAAGAAGTAATTGCTTTTTGCTAAGTAATTTCTTAAGTCCTTACTTTAAGTTAGAAATCTTCATTAAAAATTACAATCTTTCTTATCTAATGAATAAGAAATTGTTGTTGGAATTGTATTTATTTTTGCTAAAGTAATTAGTTTTACTTGTTTATAAATACGGGTGTTAGGCTCGCATAGCAAGATATTGCTAGTTGTGTGTCTAAATGTGACCATACCCACACTACAGGAGTCGTCCAAGTGTGAGTTTATTTCAATTAATTTTTATATTGAAATAGAATATTGTTTAACGCATATTTTTTTAAGCACCTGTACTATGCAATTCAATAATCTTCATTCTATTCAACCACAAGAAGTCCACTTTACATATACCTCTCTTAGATTAACTTAAACATTTTGGTTTATCAACCGAAGCATTGTTTAAAATCGCAACAAACACACATTTGCATGATGGAGACCAAAACAGAAAAGGGTCCAAATTTTATGGCCATCATTATTTTAATTTCCGTATCAAATAATTTAACAACCGCAGGGTTTTTCTTATCATTTTAATTAATTAATTAATTAATACGGGTTTTCTAACAAAAGGGTACCGTGGTTTACCCATGGTGTGAGTTGTAACCATGTAACATTGAACCTTACATTGACAAAACCATATACTCGTATAAATTTAGTTTTCTCTGTGTGGAAAAGGTTGCTACGGAAGTGAACCTCGTTGTGCGTAGAAAATGGAGGGACCCAGTTCTTTTGAGTAAAGGAAACTGAGGCAATAGGTCGAGAAAATGTTATGATGAAGTACGCTAGGGGAATGTGTTAAGTGTGCCGGTGCAAAACGGATTTTAACACTTTAATTTTTTCAACTAAACAAATTTTGGAGCCGGTTTTAGTCAGTGTTATTGTATGAGAATTTTGTATAAACTCCGCCCGCGTCTATGTCAACTTCGCAGTTCTAAAACAACGGTTTTATTTTTATGAAAAACAATAACAATAATTACTATTCAAGATTTTCAGTTTTGTGAGGGTTTTTTAAAAAACAAGCTTTATGAATTTTTGTAACTTTCAAATTAAATTTTCGTGAGTTGGTCTCGTGCATACACGTTGAGATATAGGTACTATGCGTTAGGGTTTTTTGTGGTAGGCAAAAATCATCCAATGACAAATCCCGCTCTTTATGTCGTAGTTTAAACTGTTGTGGTTCTGTTACATTGTGATAAATTTGTGATGGATGGGAAACTACGTAACCCTACACTGAGCGTGGCCCGACACGCTCTTAGCCGGTTTCTTTTAAAATTCGAATTAATTTACTCATGTACGAAATTAATTTGTTAAATCGAATATCAGCTGAGCGAGTCAATAAATTGTAGGAAATTGCAACTACCATCGACGTCCTTAAGTAACTCGTGGAACTGATTTTATGGATTTTGCGAGTATTACCTTATGATATTTATTTGTGTGTTAAGAGTTAGAACGCTAAGCTAGTTTTGGATGAATAGCATTTTTATTAAAACCACCATCCATGATATTAAAACCATTTCAAAATGTAACGCTGAATAAATAATGCATTTGTAGGTATCTAAAAAGGTACAACCTATAAATCGAGCATTGCTGTTCATGTCAGTGAAAGTGTGACACGCCCTTTCGTACAAAAAAAACACACTAAAAATTTTTCAACAAAATAAAATATCCACTTTTGTACCTACAAAACTACAACCTGAAACTATAAATCGAGTATTGCTGTCCTGAAACTTATGTTTTGTTTCGAAATGTAATAAAACTTCCTAGTTTTTTTTTTTTTTAAATTTAGTGTTGCCAATATTTTTGCTTCACAAAGGGTTGAGCTGTGAAAATTTTAGGTCGTAAAACCCTACCAAGACCTCTTAATGCGATTCATTTGACGACCTAGACTGAGCTGTTAAAGGGATGGAGCTAGGTGTAAGTGTAGGGTGTATGGTTTTTCTCACTTGCACGCTTGACTATAAACACGTTATGGCCCCTGACATGATATAAAATGTAATGAGTGTTCCAACACTCCGGTCTGTCTCCAGTCAGTTCCGTGACTGATTAAAAAAAAGCGACCAAGAGCGTGTCGAACCACGCTCGGTGTAAGATTCCGTAGTTTCCTCACAACTCTACAACTGTCACAAATTTCTCACAATGTATATCACAACTTAGGGTTGAAATGAAAAAGAAAATCAATTTTACATTTAGGGGTGGTACCCTAAAAAAACTTATTTTTCACTTTATGAAGAAACACGCATTGATACCAAATTTCAGCTTTGTAGTGCTAATAGTCGACGGACAGACAGACAGACATGGCGAAACTATAAGGGTAATATCCTAGTTGACTACGGAACCATAAAAATGTGCGTTTGACTATTGCTAACAATTTATTGCAAAACATGGAGCGTTTTCTCGATTTACCCCTCTCTATCGATTCACAAATGCCCATGTAGGCCTGTGTGAAATAAAAAGACTTTTGACCTTGACTTTGACCTTGACTTTGACCCATAAATGTTATAACGCCCACTGCTGAGTGTTTTTTTTTTATGGTGGGAAAAATCATCTAATGCTGAATCCCTTGGGCGGAGCGGGAAATAGTGTCAAAATCTTACTGACTAAACGACCCACCCCTTTCCTTCTTAGCCTTCATACCAGGGTCAGACCTTCCTTTCAGAAGCCGGACCGGGACCCCAGTAGGCATCAGCCCTGAGTAGGTATTTAATTTAGAGATTTTGTTAATGATAATGTCTTAAACTTAACTCATGAAATAATGTTAATAAATCAAATTAATAGCTAGACGTATACATAAATGATGCCTCCATTAAATAAGGTTCTCACGTCGTAATTCCTAGAAACTGTCAAAATGGAAACACGTCTTAATTTCATGAATTTATTAATATCGGTTTAGTTAATTAAACTAGTGAGCATCGCCAGAGTTATCAAACTAACACGAACTAACACCTTAGTTAAATGTATCAGCCTTTAACACAAGAGCAGAATTCAAAATGGCTTTCTAAACGATGTTACTATAATAATAAATCATTGATGTAATCTCCGCCATGGCAACATAAAAAAAACCATTTCAATATTTTTTATCCAAAAAATCGTGAGCAGGCTTCATAAATCTCTTTTACTGACAGTACCTCAATTGATTACAAAAGTCCGCGTTACAGTGTTACATAACACGTTGCACTGTTTCACGTATGACGCTACAGGCGATAGCAACAATCAAGTTAGCTCACGAGACAGAGCCGAGCCTCGGGCGGTCTCTGTTGCAATCAAGAGTTTCTAGCTTTTATTTCCACTTGCATAAAGTTTAAGTTACAATGATTGAAATGAAACTACTTATATCCCTTTTGTAGATAAAGCTCTGCAGATGGTAGGAAAATATTTTGTGGCTACGTTGTCGTTGGAAATTGGAGTGTCAATTCACTTGTGTTATTGTCAAGACGACTTAACCTTCTTGTTGCTAAGGCATAAATAACCACTGCCCGCCTAACGTTTATTGGATTAAATAAGTTTTCGAAAAGTTAGCTATCATTTCTGGTTAAATTTAAAACATTTTTGTTTTTAATTTTTCATTAAATTGGGATGAATTTTATATGTAGTGCCGTGCACAAGTGGTTTAATTAGAAATTGCTATAGGTAAGTAACGGTAAAGAGGTTTTATTTAAACAAACTATAGAGCATAGAAGCACTTCAGACTTCTGCTAGATTGTTTGCAGGGTTGTATGAAAGAGAATTATCGCGGCCCTGGAATACAAAAGCGACAAAAGAACTCACGTGTTCTTAAATGATTAGAAGTCTGACACTCATTCTTGCTCCATTCAGACAGTAATGTCCTCATCATCAGCATTTTTTTTAAATGTTTCCTCTGCTGGGAATCCGGCCTCCTTTCTAGTAGAGAGAATGGACTACGGCCCACCACTAACTACCACTTGGGTCCAGTGCGGGTTGGTAGATGTCATTCTTCGAATTTTTGGTTCTAGGACATGCCAGTTTCCTCAAGTTTTTATAAAAACATTATCCCAAACAAAGTAGCAAGCAAAGTGTTAAATTTAATCGAAAAAATTTAGAATCCAGCAAATCCATCTTATTTTATTTCGATGGGAAAATCATTCAATGACATCTCATCTTCCATGCCTTCGACGATTTGGGCCCAGTCTAGACGGTTTACCGGACGGCCGGATGGCAAGCAAGCCGTTGCCTCACGTGTGCAGCTTCCTCGGCAGATGGATTTTGCAAATTTTATGAAATATCAAGATTTTTATAACAAACTACCCTCTCTCCTTTTTTCTTTTCGTCGCTGCTACACCCCCTCCCTCCCCGCTAAAACTAAAAAGGCTCAGAATTTTTCGATGGAAATCAGGCCTTTTCTCAAGACTTTTGATATTATTTCTTCAGGTAACCGTAATCTAAAAGAGAAATTAGTCACGCTTGGGCCCGCAGTTTTCACGTCAATATAAGACCACCGTGTTACCTGCTTGCGCTAGCCACTCCTTTCACGCCTAGCGAATACATTTTTCAAGCTCAATTTCAAGGGCTGGGCTTCCAGCCACGTAAACCTTTACGACGCAGTTTTGTAGTGCTTAAATTTTATTTCAGTAATCTAGGGTAGTGTGGGCGGACTTGTAGCCAATTTGTAACAGAATATCTTGGCTATAAGGCCATAGTAATATCGGATGAGCCGGTTCATTCCAGAGAATATTATAGCAAAGTAATTTTTAACGGTTTATGAAAAACAGTTTGTTGAGGTATAATAACAATTTTAATGCTAATTGCTTATGGTTATGTTATATTCTTTAATATACCTTTTGGCTCAGGAAGGCCGTTTTGTAATTGTTAATTAGGCTTGTTGTAGCCGGGAGGGTAATTCAAATATTTTGTTCTGGGTGTAGTTATAATTTCCTACTGTTTGTTTGCCCAATGAATGGATTATTTTAGGGAAATTTATATAAAGCTTACTTTGTTTGTTTCGTTTTAATGGAAACTTATTATATTACGGTTTTGTTTTCATTGGTTACTTAATTACAACAGCTGTATTGAGCGAAACAGATACTTTGTTTTCAGATTGGTTCTAGGAAATGAGTGAAGTATTATTAATTTTATTCAAGAAGCAGTGGTTTTGTTCGGTGATTAATGAATAAATATTAAATTAATATTGCGCAATAACTTTACCAATAATATTAAAATGAAATAAATAGGTACATTTAACCACTCTTATTGAAAGGTTTCATTTTTTGTATTCATTACATAATTAATATTTCGTATTCAATATTCATTCGTTTTTTTTTTGTTTGGTGGTAAATCGTTAAATGTTGTGTTTATGAACCTGCTCAGAGAGTTTTCTAGTTTTTTTTCATTCAATGACTTGTCCTGCTTCACTAAAAACCTCATGTTTCACTAAACAGGGAAGAAATCGCCGAGTGCGATAAGGCCGCCGATTGTATGTTTTTTATTGCAAGTTTCACTTTCAATGTATTATTTCTTGGTGTACAATAAAGTATATAATAAATAAACAGGAGGACTAGTCAGAATTAAACTGATAAAACATTAGCTTTGTCTTTCAGTAACCCTTTAGAACCACGAGCTTCTTATTCAGAAAATCTTTGTGGTCCTAAAAGGCATCGGCTCGGCTGGGCCATAGCAAACCGTATATTGTTGACATCCCTTTGAGCGCCTACAAATCAGCCGCAACGTGCCGTGCGACAGCAGCGCTGCTGTTTTTTTTTTCTGAAGGTCTTCAAAAATTTGCCGCGATTTTTGAAAACCTTATTTTTGTACGAGTTTCCAAGCGCTAAAATCGGAGACTTCAGACTCTCCAAGATCGGACGGCCGTATTGTACCAATTTGAATTTCGTCGCTGGGCTAGCACTGCGGTCAAGGCTGTTTTCTCAGAGACAAAGGAGCTAATATTCTTCTAAAGATCTTAATGAACAGTACCCCTGTTTCCCGTTGTCTACACTAATATAATAAAGAGGTGAAGTTTGTTTTTTTATTTTTTTTGTTTGTAGGAGGTAATCTCTGGAACTACTGGTCCGATTGGAAAAAAATTAGCAACAATAGAAAGCTGCTTTACTCCTGAGTGACATAGGCTATATTTTATGTACGCGGGCGAAGCCGCTGACAAAAGCTAGTATATGATACAAAGCTTTAGGTTTTTTGAATTCATATATAATATTGTACGTGTTATAAATAGCGTTAGGTACGCCCTCTACCCAAATCGGATTTAAACCCGTATTCAGCAAACTGCGGGGACATGATAGGACATGCCGTACCTACCCTCGCCGGAATTAGGGGCGTGGCAGAAGGTTAAATAATAGCTCATTTCTAGAGGTAATTAGAAGGTGCGTACTCGTGGCCTTACTAAAATGTTAGCAAAGAAGTCCCCTTGTACAAGTTTCACCTCACAATCTACACTAATCTACACTATCTACACTAATATAATAAAGAGGTAAAGTTTGTTTTTTTTTATGTTTTTTTGTTTGTAGGGGGTAATCTCTGGAACTACTGGTCCGATTGGAAAAATTTTAGCAACAATAGAAAGCTGCTTTACTCCTGAGTGACATAGGCTATACATTATTTATATAACATGGATATTAACCGAGCTATCACAACTTTGTCTCACAAATTTTACGCGGACGAAGTCGCAGGCAGAAGCTAGTATTCAATAAAGTCGATTTTCTTGTCTACCTTTAGAGGCGACTTGTTTTTTAGGATTTCGTACTCAAAGCGTAAAATCGGCCCCTATTAAGAAGACTCCATTATCTGTCTGTCTGTCACCTGAATATATCTTATGATCCATGATAGACAGTTGTATGTTTCACGAATGCTGTATTTAAAAACAAAAACAAAACATTGCAGATACATTCTTTTTTAAAATTATTATTGTATATAACAAATCGTGAAAAAAACAAATAATTGAATATTTTAATAGGGCCGCCAAAAACGTGATATTTTTGTATTAATTACAGCAACAGATAACCATTTGAAATATTCACAAAAGTCTTTCCGTTCGATTATAATTTACGTGTCTTCAAGCTAAAATAAATAGGCTCTTAATAAATTAGTGCGCATCACCATCAACGATTGCATCTCTGCTTACCATCAGGTGGGATCGTAGTCAATCGTTTATAGAAAAAAAAAATATTCGCAAGGTACAGACAGGGCCATCAACTTAACCCTTTTCTAAAGTATTTTAATGTGAGTAGCAAATTGATGCGGCTGTCTGTACCGACCTAAGTCCCTGGTTTAAAACTTTCGTAATAAAGAAATCTAGGTATTTTTGAAGTTGTAAAAACTATGCTAAGTAGGGATGGACCGCAGGTAATAAGTACCTTTATTTTGATACTAGTTTCTGCCAGCGGCTTTACCCGTGTAGAAAAATATATGGCATTTGATTGTGACTTTCAGAATTGGATCAGTAGTTTCAGAGGTTGTGCCTTCATGCGAAAATCGTACATGCAAGGACAATAATTAAACTACGCGCGGGAACAGTGCGTGTTGTTACCTGTCAGTAATTAATATTTCTGTATTAATATAAATAACAATAACAAAAAAAAAAAAAATCACGAACAACAAAAATACACTCGAAATATTCCACGTATTTAAAGTTAGTTGTCAAAATAGTAGCTGGAATATTTACATACAAATTAAAAAAAAAAAACCTCTACAAAATCGGAATATTGGTATCCAATTTAACAAAACCGACAATTTGCGGAAAAAGAATTGAGTAACGAGCAATTTTAAAAACCGAACAGTATTCCGGCACTGACGCTATTGAAAAAACAAAATATCAATGGTATATTTCATGGCAGCACCAAATAAAAAAGAAAATATGTTGCCAGTACTTTTTCATGCCGCACATGTTGTAAATTGAGTATTATTTAGTCGCGGATAGATTTAGCGTCAAAAATTACTATGTTGGATTTTATGCGTAAGATTAATCTGTAAAAATACCGCAGCATATTTTATTTTTCCGGTCGGTTTAGCAATTATTTCAGGCAGTTGGGTATTCGCATGAAAAATGTTACCTATAGTGCGAGAGCAAATTAATGTTTTAATATTATATTATACTTTTTATGGAACCCTCATAGGATCACTTTGTAGCGGGTTTACCAAGATTCTTTTTCTTAATAATGTGAAAAGTTTCAACTTGAAATTAACTAACACTCAAGTCTAGTACTACAAGCAAAAGTCAAACTTCTAAATTAACGCAATGTAAAGATAATGCTGTTTATGTTTTATTTACACTATGATTGTTATAGAAAGGTGTGGATGACAGCTGCTGGATTCATATAATACAGCTACCTATCTTTTTCTCTCCTGGGCGCATCGCACGTACCCCAGTCGCCGCGTTCGAATCTTACTAATATTATAAATGCGAAAGTTACGGTGTTTGTTACTCAATCACGCCAAAAAGGCTGGACGGATCTGGATGAAAGGAGACTGGGCACATTTGTATGGGAAGTGGTCTATGAACCAATAGCGACACTGTGATGGTACTTATGTAGGGATACCTCAACTACACCCTTGTGTAAAGGTGCATCAAAATCTGACCCGGCAGTTTTGAGAAAAATAGTACTTTAGAATACACGTATTTCACAACAGTTTGTGATACTTTTTGTTCTGATTTTTAGGTATTTTCCTTATTTTTTTTTTGTTTTTTAATCTGTATCTATTTAATGAACAAAACAACGAAGAATCAAAGTAATGAATTACAAATAAATGAGGAACCTAGAACATAAAAATGCAAAAATAAAATCCGAATAAAGTACGCAAAATGGCAATGATTTTTAGATTCTATTATCATAGACGAACTATAAATAAAAATATATTATGTATAAAAAAGTTGTTTCAATGCCCTGATATACAATGTACATCAGGACAACTTGTACAGTCAAGAGCACATCAAGTTTAACACCACCAGTGTAAGCTGAGCTCGCATTTGTACTGCGCGTCATAGAATACGCGGCCGGTCTAAAGTACTATTTTTCTCAAAACTGCCGGGTCAGATTTTGATGCACTTTTACACAAGGGTGGTAGTTGAGGTATCCCTACATAAGTACCATAACAGTATTGCTATTGGTTCATAGACCACTTTCGCTCAGTCTCCTTTGGCATAGGATAGGATACACTCCGGAATAGGACATAGGCTACATTTTATCCCGGAAACCCCAACCTCAACCCCAATACCACGCGGGCGAAGCCGCGGGCAAAAGCTAGTTCTTTATAATTATGAAGTTCTGTGCAACCTCGCACACTCAACCGAGTTGTAGTCACGGCATAGATGTGCGATGTGCGAACATTTTGACATTTGCTAGGAAAACAAAATCGAAAGGGTAATCCCGTCATTAAAACGTTTTGATGATCAGAGAGCTTAAAATTTGACATAAAACAAGGTTTCATAGAACAAGTACAATATTTTTTTATCTAAAAAAAATATTGTTACGTCACCAAAAAAACTAGGCTTCAGAAAAATTCGAGATTTGATTCGTAAAGTGAACTATCTATAGAGGTAAATTTGTACGGAGCTCTTACTGTGTGAGCTTGACGAGTCAAGTCACTTATCTGGTTTAAAAAAAATCTTATATCACACACTAATGGTATTTTTATGTCATAGATGGCATGCGACTTAAGATATACTAAGTGAGTGACAGAAAACTTGAGCAAGTAACCAGAAATATTGTTCATAAATTTTTAACTATAACGTCAAAACATTTTTCCTTTTACGCTATACCCACACAAGCTATAGTATGATTTACGACTCATAAAACGAAACCCAGAGAAATAACAAACGAATACGGACAAAAAACGAAAAAAAGTTTCTAATTTATAATGTCCCCAGTAACTTCAAGCTCCATAATTTCCAATTAACACCTTTGCCAGAGCCCAGAATACAATACATTCATAAAAAAAAAGTTGAAACCCGCTGTACGGTTAGCAAAACAAACCAAAATAATTATCCGAACCTTTTATTCAGGGAAATAATTTTATTTGTGCCAGTGATCTATTTTATTTGCATTCCGTTGAGGATTTATCTGAGTAGCCGACGCAGCACCCTGCCTTTAGCAGATAGCTGGCGGAAGAAAAATGGCGTTCGGGAAGGCACGCCCCGCTGGAGGGGTATTCTGGACAAATAGTCGCAGGCGAAGTCGATCGGTAAGTAAGTGAACGAAGTTGAGAAATATGGTGCCTATGTTACAAGCATGAAAATGCTTTTCGTTTTGCAGCGGTTTTGGAAAAACAGAATATAATAATATTTCCACAACTATCACACAACGTCGTCTAGTCCCAAGCTAAGCAGAGCTTGTGTTATGGGTACTAGACAACTGATAAACATACTTATATATATTTTTAAATACATACATATATATTATAGATAAATTACACCAAGACACAGAACAAATGATTGAGCTCATCACACAAAGATTTGTCCTGAGTGGGAATCGAACCCACGACCTCTGGCATAGCAGTCAGGGCCACTAGTCACTAGACTAACAGGCCAGTCAATAAATTTCAGTCCAGTCAAGTCAAAATAGGATCAATAAGCTCATATTTTTAAGGGTTCCGCGCCTGAATATGAAAAATGGGAACTCATATAGGATCACTTTCTTGTCCATCTGTCAAGAACCTTTATCTAGAGAACATCAGTCTGGAAGTCAAATCGAGGAGGAAAACAACAGCCATTCCATTCAAACTGGTCAATCATGTTTATTTCTTTCTATGAAGACGCCTATTTTTTTTCGTTTCTTGATAAAAACCTTGTGGAAGGTTGGTGCAGTTTCGTCTAATGAGCAAACACTATTTTTTAATTATTTCCTATAAACTAGTGCTTGAATGCGATCCCCCCTGATGGTAAGCAATGATACAATCGTTGATGATGAGGCCCGCTAGTTTTAAGAACCTATTTACTCTATCCTTGAAGACACTTAAATTATAATCGGACAGAAAGACTGCAGCTGGAAAACTGTTCCAGTCTGTTGATGTACGCGGTATAAACGACAACTTTTCGTAATTTTTTTTTCGAGTTTGCCGAAACATGTCTCTGTAGTTATCGAGTTTGTATAAAAAGATGGTCAACAGACTTGAGTATTCTTAGCGCAAAACGGTTTTATATTTTAATTTATTAAAGTTTGTGTTTGTGGCAAATAGGACAAGGCATAAATATATTTTTTTTCTCAATTTAATGGCATCAAAATAGGTTACGAATTTTTTTATTATAGTTAGATACTTGCTTTAATCTGTTTACTTATATAATAATCAAAGCCTCTTTTCGTTGTTATTTTATAACTCAAGAAAGGACTCACCTATCCATATCACATGTTTAGGCTTTGTTTGGACTATTTAGTAGAGTGTATAAGTGAAGTTTGCACTAAATCGGTCAAGCGGTTCTTCATTTATCTACTTTTTCTGTTGCCGGGAGAGAAGCCGCGGGCAAAAGCTAGTAAAGTAATATTGGCAAACTAGTGCCTAAGAAAAAACAAAAACATATAAACAACAAACAAACAAACGGAAACATAAATTTAAAAAAATCTAATTGTGTACCTCACAGCTGCACCAAATAGGTTCAATTTAGCAAAAAGCCAGACAGCTAACTAGTACTGTAGATACCCTGACGTTAGTTTTTATCAAAACCTACACTTGAGTACACGGATGCAAATTAGCTTCATACATTCGCTACAATGTGTTATCGCCTTAAGACGAACCCATTACATGAAGCTACGTGTACAATCAGCTGAAATTAGTTTATCAAAGTGACGTGCCTATATCACCATCCGTATAGTTCCCGTCAAGCCGAGATGAATCTTAATGGGGGACTAGAAGTACCCAGCGTGCCTCTCGTCCCCCATTTTCGGTACCAACGTCACGATGCCAGAATATTACATCCGCTAATAATTACATAAGGGAAGTTTGTTTAATGAAGGCTTATGTAGAATGGTTTACCTAAACCAAACATTTACCGTATGATAGGTTGATGGTTATAAATGTCAAAGCTTTGAAACATCGACGCGGGTGGAATGGAGTTGTCAGTTTATAATGATGAGGATGAAATTTGTTTTTTTTTTTTTGAGGTTGAAAATCATCAAAGAACTCGTGACACCGGTAGGAGACAAACAAAAAAAATGATTTTTTATGTGGCACATAAAAAAATAATACAGAAAAAAGTATTGAAGAATAAAAAAAAGAATAGCTCGCTAGCCGCTTATCCGGTAATTGTCGAGACTGAGCTCAAGTCGTAGACAGCGTGTAGTATTTCTCGCGTGCCTCAAAGAGATGTCGGCAAACCTGTTAGGGTCTAGCAGGGTCGAAACCTGCTGAGGCTATGTGCAAGTGAAGCCCAGGCCCTGCAACGGCAAAGAAGATAAAAAGCAACAACAATATGTCTCACAGCTGTGCCAAATGGGTCCAAGTTACGATCGTTTCGTGAACGTCAAACGCGTTATGTTGGCCACGTCCCCAATTCCTTTGTTCCGAAGTCATCTAAACAAAAGAACTGGTAGCGTGGCCTACTCCACGCGTTCGACGTTAGTGAAACGATAGTAATTTGGCTCGGGGGGCAAGGTGAAATAGTTGTCTTAAGCTGACTTTCAACTGAGCCTTTAAGTTGTAGCGACAAAGGGACTTATTAGAGATTATAGACTTATTAGACTTTTATCTTCTTCTAAAACCCACCTTTATTTCTGCAGTTACTCTTTGCGTTTTAAAGCCACGGTGATTAATTCCAACAAATTTAGAAAATCGAAATACTGCGAACGTATTTTGTCGTGTAAACAAAGAAGAACAGCCTATCGCCCTTTTAAAAACACATTATTCTGATTTCAAAACGAACTTTGTTCCACCCGAAACTTTAGAAACATTGTCAAACTGAAACTAAGTTAGGTCTAGATCGATGAGTTAGAAGAAAAACGATAACTCTGGGCTTTCGACATTTTTGTTCTTTTATTTCTTGAAACGATGAACGGTAGCCGATATTGTTCTTTAAGCGCTCGCTTCCACAATAATCCTGCGGACGGCCGCTTAGCTTAACCGACGGTCGGCAAACGGGTTAGCCCCTACTCCTCGGTTAGTTAAGAAATGCCCAAGTTCCGTTTCTGTAATACCCAAAATTTAATTGAGAAAATGAAACTCGACGAAGGACCATCCTCTCGGAAGCGAATTTGTAAAATTGTTCTGAAGGTGAATTTCTTTGATGCAGTTAATTGAATTTAATTTACTGTGAGGTCAACCGTTAGAACCTTAATTAAGTTAATAAAAATATTCTCCGAACAAAGCCTTTTAAGTCTACGCTCGTCAGAAACTAAGTTACTTTCATATTTTTTTAAAAGACTCTAAGGCATAAAAGAAAGCCATTTTCAAGATTTCTGAATGTGTAATATTTTTGTAAAATTGAAACCCTAAAAGCATAATAAATTAAGAATTTCCACATCGAATAAAACTCTTACTATTACAAAAGAAAGACAACATCCGCAAAAACTTTTCCCTCTTTACGACTGCGTAAGTCCCGAAAATTTTAATGTACCATTCTCAACTTATTATTCACAGTAAGAAGAATATAAAACTCGCTAGCGGAACGAGAAAAGTAATATAAAAAAATAAACAAATAAGTCACAAAACCCACTCGTGAATAATAAAATAAGCGACCTGTATCCGATACAACACACAAAACACGTAATAAACAAACGGGTTTGCGAATAAAAAGCTATTTCCCGATGGTGGGACGGGCCAAATTTATCGGGTCGCTCGGCGAAATATAGGTGCAATCCTGCCAACGGTGGAAAGGTGATTTACGTACGCGATGTCTATGAAACGCAAGAAATAAAAGGATTTGTGTATCTTTCGGAGCCGAAATTGTGTATCAAATGCGATTGAGATATAAGTGTCGTTTGCAAGTGTCAGCCGTCGATATATTCGGCGCTGATGCTTCGAGTGCTCTGCACACATTGTTACCTTATTGATACTCTTTGCGATGCTATTTCAGGACAATTCTATTACGATCAAAGTGGAAAATGCTATGACCTATAGTACTTTTTCAGAAGCACTTAAAGAAATGTATGTTCGGTCCTTGAATCTAATCTTTTTTCTGTTACTAAAACACTGAAAAGGTTTTAACATGTTACGTACGTGAAACTGCGAAGTCTTAATTTAACGAAGCCCAAAGCACTTTGGAAAAACACGTACGAGTTTAACACCTGTATTCTTTGCTTACGACTACAATTTAGTTTTAGCTCTAATAAGAGTTGTCTGAAGGAACAACAAAAAACTAAATGTGGGCGATTTCTGCTAACGCTACTTATTTGGTTATTTAAATTTCATCCAACACCCGAAAGAACCTTCTATTTATATTTTCCTTTGAAGAAAATCCCGCATTTAGCAATATAGAATTGAATCAATAATCGATTGAAATCGTTGGTGGGATCGAGTTGGCCTCGCGATTCCGATGACCAGGCAGATCAGACCGGCCGACCCTTACGAAATTGAATTGGTAGTTATAAGTTACCGTGGGCACACGTACCTACACTAAATAGATATAAAATATTGGTAGAGGAACAAAGGTACTGCTCTATATTTGGCATCAGAAGCCTTTATCATTTCAACGGTCTCTATTATGTCCATCATTATTATCGATGGCTGAGAAATAGATTTCTCAATTCCGCTGAATCTATTATTCTGATTCTGCATTTGAAATTAAAGTAGAACGAGTTCTTGGATTCAAGACAGCTTACATATAAAACGTGTAACTTTAAATGCCCAAAAGCTGTAAATAGTTTGCTGTTAGTTAGAATAACTAGCACAGTCAATTTAACCACTTTTTGATGTAGGTTCCATTTTTCCACAAATCTACTGTTACATTAGAAATATTGCCCTTTCTATTTATTAAATAGCCACATAGGTCAACGAACTCGGAAGTTTGTCGTCCAATTTAAATCTTCTCATACGTGGCATTATAACAATTCTTATTATAGAAATTATCTGAATTGGCAATAAGACCAAAACATCACATAAAACCTTGTAATTTTTTTGACCGAAATAGCAATCATATTTTTTTTATAGAAAAATCTCAAAAACTGTTTTGCGCATTTAACGTTACACGTTGTATAATTCATTTTATCAACTTGAATCAAATTTATACAGTCTAATAATCTGAAAATGAAACTAGTAATTGCTTGCTTCGTTGAAATATTTTTATAACACTTTTTCTTGGAACTAAATTCTATATTCTTATATCATTTTCTTTAGCAATATTCTGTCTTATATTACAGCAAGCTTTTACAATTTTCTCAAGAAACACTCACGTAAATGACTGGATATATATTTCATTTTATTTTGTGCCTAAGGATGTCCCCACATACACTATATATCGTAGAATATTTTCGCAGCATATTGACAATTCTTTTATAAAAACCCAGTAGTTTTTATAAAAGAATTCTTAGTATGCATGTTAAAGAGAACATGAGCGTATGCTTATTGTATTTTATTTCGTTCTTTTTTTATCTACACTTCTACACTAATATAATAAAGAGGTAAAGTTTGTTTTTTTGTTAGTTTGTTTTTTTGTTTGTAGGAGGAAATCTCTGGAACTACTGGTCCGATTGGAAAAATTTCAGCAACAACAGAAAGCTGCTTTACTCCTGAGTGACATTGGCTATACTTTATGTACGGGGGCGAAGCCGCTGACAAAAGCTAGTATGAAATATTTCTTAAATCGATACCTCCAATGCAGAAGGCTGTAATATATTTTTGATTAAACTTGTAGTATATATATAATAATATATATATTATTTTAATTATATAAATTAGTGTTGACCACATGATGATATACAGTGATGAAATCGTTGATGATGACGTTAATCTTGGTCGTGGTGGCGTTGTGTTTCCCTCTCCACCCAAGAGCGCTATTCGTCATTGGGTGATTTATGCCCACATAAAAAAAAATCGTTGATAGTGAATCGCTCTAATTTATTAAGAGCCTATTCAACCTAGCCTTGAAGACATCTAAATTATAATCATCGTTGTAAAATAATCGATCTTAAACTGATTATTGATTAAATATTGCAAATACATTGGTTAAACAGTTTTTCACAAATTACTATACATAACAATAACAAAAAAAAATGTAACAAATATGTTAATAAATGAAATAAAGCGAAAAAAATATTCTTGATAAAAAATGTACTTGCTTTACAAGTTTATGAGTAGTAATGAATAAACAAAAACAAGAACCGCTGAATTTGGAACCTTAAGTTTTATCTAACTTTGACAAATTAAAACGACGTTAGCAATTAATCTGAATCAAAGAAAGAGGTCGCGACGCTTTATCTTTTACAAATATATTCAAAAAGACGAAAAGCTATCTTGTATATACACTCGTTAAGAAGGATCAAAGTGAGTATTCGTATTGATTTCACTTCGTTTTCCGACACAGAAATTTATAGGTACAATGATTCTCCATTTTCACCACCATTTATTGAATATACGATAGAAATTCGTCTTGAATTCTAGATTGTTTTGTAGTTTTACTTTGTATTCAAATGTTTTTATTTTTTGTAGTGCCTGTATTGGTTGTTTGAATTTAATGTAGGAAAAAAAAACTCTAAATCACACACAAAAGTCAATCAACTAAATCATAAATTTTAAATATTACGTAGGAATTATTATAAAATTGCCAATTGGGCTCAAAACGCATAGACTATTTATATCTGAATATAACATGTCCGAGTACCTACTCGTCAATTTTTCAAAAACATTTTTCACCAATGGTTTGATATTTTACGTGACCAGAGGGCTTGCTCCATCTTTGCCTAAAAAATTAGCAGCCAACTAGGTTAGCCAGTCTTATGCGCATATTCTCGAATGAAATTGATGTGTAGGGATACTTCAACGCCTAAATTAATTTGTATAATATATGCAAAAGCATATATTTATGCATATGTATCAATGTGGGTACGTTATTAGATTATAAATATTCGTAGTTCGTTAATATTTAAGTAATTTATGTACATATATTTTGTTAGAAAATTTCAAGTTCATGTATTGAAAACTAATGGAATATAATTTACTGTGTGTGTACTTTACTATAAAATCAATATATGTTTTCCATTGTTATTTTTAAGTATTAGTTTAGTCTACATAATGTTTTAGAATTCACTCACGACCGACATAACGATCGCTTTTGTGTTTTTCTTATATTCAATAAACTTACGATGGATTTAGTCACGAGACAATAATTTGATTAATGACAAAGTTGGTTTGTTATGACAAATACTCATACAGTTCGTTACGACGTCACGGTGTGCGTCAACCTGACATAAATAAACAATACCCGCACTGGATGTTTCTCAAGTTGTTCATAAATATGAGTACAAAGAAACCACTCCATGAATAATATACAAAAACCTACTACTATATTTTCTTATTCGCAAGGAGATTTGAACAAAAACAAAGAGAAAGGTACCAAAGTAATCGGATTTTGCATTAGACGGTATTCAGCGAATAAAATATTCAAAACCCCATACGCACCGGGTGTTCACGGATGGAAAGTCATGTGACGTAGCCGCTCGTATATTCGGTTTAATAGTCGGTATTAGGGCCATAAATAACAAAAGTTCTAACTCACCTTCCAAATAAACTGCAGTTGAAGCAGATTTGTCATTCTCCACCACCGGTCGAATAGTTTCGTACGATATCACTTCCAACATATTGTACCTCAGATCTAATACGATGAGGCTCCTTATATCCTCCAATATATCTTCGTAGAATGTTGTCAGCTTATTACCGGACAACGTCAATTTTCTCAGCTGCGTGAGGCCGCCGAACGCTCTCTCTGATATGTACTCTATAGCGTTGTTATCTAACATCAGCTCTTTCAAGCCCCATAACTCACTAAAAGCCAAGTTTCCAACCATCGTCAGTTTATTATTTCTCAAATTTAATCGAGAAAGATTTTCCAAACCCTCGAACATTTCCCTAGTCACTACTGATATGTAATTATAGTCCAAATTGAGTTCTATTAAATTATTCAAGTGTTTAAAACAACCTTCGTGTATCAAACTAAGATTGTTATTCGATAAATGTAAACCGTGAAGGTTTGGTAATCCAAAAAATACGTCTCTCTTTAATTCTGATATTTGATTTTCATCCAAGCTTAGGTTTGATAGCATCATCATTTGGGAGAACGAATGTTTCTCCAATGTGCTGATCTTATTCGATTTCAGAACTATTTGTCTGACTGTTGAGGAGTTCGTGAATGCATACGGCGGGATTCTTTTGATAGTTCCAAATTGTATAGAGATATGTTTCAATTTGTCCAGTCTTACTATAGCCTTCGCCGGAATGAATGTCAGCGCATCGTCCGATCTAACGTTAAACATTAAATGTTCTATTTCAGACTGCGATGAAAAACTGGGCCAGATGAGGTCTTCCTCAGTTATTCCTCCACTAAATACCCAACAGTCCGCTCGGGTAGCCATTTTTGGCTTGTTACTGTCACAATAACAGTGCACTTTAGACCGGCGGTCGACGATGTCGCAAACGTTTATAAAGACAGGTGAATAATAAAGTCTTTCCATTTTTGGTTGAGTATCTTCGTTCGTACTTCCCGTCACTGTGAATTTGACTGTCATTAGTGAAGCGATGATGATCAAGTATTTGGTGATTCGCTCCATTGTTGTAAAAATATCTGGAACAAAGAAAATAGTCCTTGAAAACACGTTTTATTACAAAACCTTTCTCATCTAATTCGCAAGTTTCCACTTCGATTGCGATAAAAGTTTAGCATAGAAAATTATCCAGACATTATTGGAAGAGCCATTCTTTGTTATATATTACCGAGATAGGATAATATGAAGGTAATAATAGTGTTCTGAAAGCTTACTTAACTGCTTTAGTTTAATAGGTTGCGATAAGAAATGATAGTCTATAATTAATTTGATAGTAGTTGAAGTAACTTCCATACTGTTAGAAAAAAAATGGTATCAGAAATCTTTTCACATAAATCTTGGAAGCTTTAAGAGATGGGCGGGAATTATAATAGAAGTCGACCAAGATTTACAGGTCTTTTATGTTTTGTAGCTTGAAAATTTTAATCTAAGGAGCAGTGAAACAAAAAAAGGACCGCAATATGCTGAGAATAATTTAGATGAAGGATAAAACACGTATCTAAAACTGACTTAGGTATAGAAGGCATTTTGGAAAGGCCTTTTTTAGGTGGAAAATTGACATCTCCCGCCCTTATTTTCTGTATGGACTTTAAAAGAGACTTTGACCCCTGAGTTTGTTTCGGTGTTTCTTCTCAGGGTAGTCCGCTAGGAAACACCGGATTCATCTAGCATAAAAAAAAATGACGTGTAAAAGTGTTTTTAAACCTACTTGCAAAATAAAGATCATTTATCATTTACTTATGCGGAACAGAAGGCCGTGTCCGACTTTTTACTAACTAAAACCCATTCCTGTTCCCTCTTCCTGGGGTTTGCTTTCTCATAAACCATGGGCCTAGAAGTTTGGACCTGAGCCTTTACGGTTTTGCTGACATCTCCTTAGACAACGCGCCGTTGATGACTCGCATTCAGTCTGGATGGTCACCAGATAGAGAACGGCAAACTAAGGATGACAAGACCTATTATCTACGAAGATCTAGTTTCATAGACGTCATAATATGCTTTATGTCGTCGTTTCGTCATCGCAGTTTTAAAGTTTTGTATGAAATCTGGGAGTGGGCGAACTCCAAGCTCATAATGACGAATATGCGTCTATGAAGCAACGCATTCGTGAACTAGTATACTAAAAGAGAGTACACCGTGAATCTAATTCAAGACGCCATTGTTCAATTTTCATTCAATTATAAACATGTTCCCATCAAATAAAATTGGAGGTAGTTAACACGACTCGTTTGAATATCGATTTGATACCAACAATGGCGTTCGAACAAATAGGATATATTGTAATACCGTGTAATTACACGTACAGGAGTTGTGCCCAGATAAACCCAAATTTATATTTTTCGAATAACAATATAACCTCCTACAAAGTACCAGGTCACCATTTAATAAATGGTTTTCATAAATAACCCAAAATATTTGGTTTCACACATAGAAATAAAATTCACGAAAAAGCAAACCAAAAATTCATTAACAGTATCAAACTAATTAAAAGAGGAAGCTATTGATTATCCCTGGGGAACCTGCAGAAGGGTCGAAGCCAACTGGGGCCAAGGGTTCATGTCTGAAAGGAAGGTTCTGGCCCTGGTATAAAGGTAACGTAAGAACGGAGTCGGTTGTTTAGTCAGTAAGAGCCTGACACTATTTTGCGCTCCGCTTAAGCGCGGTGAACTATAGCCATTCATTCGCTGCCGTACACACGACTGCTCGAGCAGTTGCGACCGCTTCAAACCGTCAACTACATGATGAAATTCCATCGTGCTGTCGACCGCTCGCGAGCAGTCGCGACCGCTTCAAACCGTCAACTACATGATGAAATTCCATCGTGCTGTCGACCGCTCGCGAGCAGTCGCGAGGCATACACTGACTGCTCGAGCCGCCGGCGGCTCTAGAGCAGTCGACAGCTTTACGACCTCCCCCTCCCTCGTCAGAATCCATGACTAGACTGCGGTAGAAATTCAACTGCTCGAGCGGTTGCTAGAGACGGCTCGAGCAGTCAACAACCGACTGCTCAAGCAGTCGACGCCAGCCGCTCGAGCGGTCCGTGTACGTCGGTCAGCCGTTAACTGCTCGAGCAGTCCGTGTACGCCCGCTCTAAGGGTTGATTTTCACTCTTACCATAAAAAGTTAATAGTTATAATATTATGTAATAGATGGTATTTAATGTCTCTACGAGTTTGGTTAGCCTTCGGCTTTTAGGGTTTTAAAACTATAAAGTTGCTTTTGGCTGAAGTTTTGCAAGCGGATTAAAAGTAGTACTTCCGGGGTTTTGAAATGCATTTTTAACGCGGATGAAAGTTTTTGTCAACTGTTTTTTTTTTTTTGTTTCGTTTAAATCGGATTTGTGCCAGCGAGATTTTAGATTCTGCTAAGAATACTTTAAAAGTTGATTCCAAATGAAACACGTACTGAATACTAACAAGAGAACTTGGATAATCGTAGGAGATGGGATGACAAATTTTTGCGCAACTTTGCACAAACTCTGCAAAAATATGTCATACTGCTTTGGAAATTTTAGATGGAATTTTGAACGAAATTGCTAAAGTTGTGTGTGATGTCGGTACCGTTATCTTGTATTGAGAATTAATACTTGGTATATATCTTCGTTCTGTGAATGTACTTTGCATTATATTGTTAGATTTACTCTGCTTTACTTGGGACGGAGTTGTGTGCTATTTGTGGAATATTATATTATTCATATCTAGCACAGTATCTGGTACATAAAGCAATATGCACTGAATATGATAGCATATGTATGTACTAGTAACTTACAATTATACATATAATCTTTATCTTTGTTGCATTCCGCAGAAAAGTGAAATAAAAACTTAGAAAAGATTTGATTATGATAAGAAAAAATAACGTTCGAAACAATAAAAAACATAATCAGCCAATTAATGTTCTCATTATTAAGAGTCAGGCTTTCTTTCTAGTAGAGAGAATGGGTCACAATCCACCACGTGGGCCCTAAGGAGGAGGCCGACCGCATAAGGCAAAGGCAACGGCGTACTCGCCGTAGCCGTCGCCGCCGCGATCCTGCCGATATCCGGCCACCGTAGACACTGGCTCGCGGACGGTGAGCAATGGGCAGCTCGCCGTCCGATCGTCTGGTAAGACCGAGTCCAAGTCGTCAACGGCGCGCACCGTTCCCGCGCGCCTCAAGGAGTTGTCAGCAAACTGCAGGGGCCCTTCAGGGTCGAAGCCTCCTGGAGCCTAGAGGGTAAGTGAAAACTGTAACCTCGACTCCAGAAATAAGGCAAGGAAGGTACGGGGTAGGTTTTTTAGTCAGTAAGAGTCTGACACTGGTCTCCCGCTCCGCCCAAGAGCGGGTTTCGTCATTGGATGATTTTCACCTACCATAAAAAAAAAAAAAAAAAAAAAAACCACGTGGGCCCTGTGCGGGTTGGCCAAAGTCACATGTCTTCGGTTTACGAACATTGGTTTCTCCATAATGTTTTTCTTCACCGTTTTGAGAGCCGATCGTTGTGGCGACATTTGAGGCAAACCAACAGTGGACGTCTACGGGCTGAAATAAATATGATAATAATATTTTGAAAGCAGTAGTCTACATCTACATTATCTACACTAATATAATAAAGAGGTAAAGTTTGTTTTTTTTATTTTTTTGTTTTTTTGTTTGTAGGAGGTAATCTCTGGAACTAATGGTTCGATTGGAAAAAATTTAGCAACAATAGGAAGCTGCTTTACTCCTGAGTGACAAAGGCTATAAATTATTTATATAACATGGATGTTAACCGAGCTATCACTACAAGAAATTTGCCACGGACGAAGTCGCGGGCAGAAGCTAGTAATGAAATAAATTAGACAAAGTAATACGCCTGGCGATTTTTGAATCCGCAACCGACATACGGCCACCAATCAAATGCTCAACCAAAAAAAAATTGGTCTTCCTTTTCTTTCCTATGGCGGTCATATTGTGTGGATGATGGACTTTGACGTAAAAACCCATAAGCCAGACATTTTCCGAAATATTTTTTATGTAATTACAGACTGAAGCTCTATAACTTCGTGGTTGATAAATTATATTTTATATAATTCTTTTATATCAGAGGTATTAAGTATTTTATTTATGAAACAAAAAATATATATCCATTTTCCCGTTCATGTTTCTAAACACAGGAATTCCTTGAAATTACCAAAGTCAATGACCTCATAAATAAAATACATTGGTAAGAAAACATCGTTATTCACGTGTTTTCTTTCATATAAGCATTAATATCTTCTTATCACTGGTATGACAGTAATATTGAACGCTATTTTTTTGTTTCTTTCGATCTTCCTTTTGATTTATGTTGTTACTTTTGTGTTGGTTTTGTGTAATTAGTTTATAGGAATTCTCGAGTTGAGATCAGTGGAGTGAGAGCAGTGATGGCCGAGTGGTAACGGCCCCGACTTACGAATTGTCCGTCAGAGGTCAAACCCAGTCAAGCGAATTCCTTTGTATAGTTTATTTCATCATCACTGCTGTGAAGACGGTAAAAGAAAACATTGTAAAGAAACCGACATGTCCTAGAATCATAAATTCGAACTCAACTGGTGGGTGTTACATGTCACCGCACTGGTTCCACGTGGTGGATTATGGCCCATTCCTTCTCCTAGAAAAAAGGCCTGAGTCCCAGCAGTGGGAACATTATAGGGCTGATACTATGCAGTTGAGCAGTGGTGGCCGAGTGGTAACAGCCCCGACTTACGTGTTGGAGGTCGCGGGTTCAAACCCAGCCAGGCACGTTACTTTGTGTAATTTATTTCATCACCACTGCTCTCAAAACGGTGAAGGAAAACATCGTGAGGAAACCGGCATGTCCTAGAACCAAAAATTCGAAGACATGTGACATCCACCAACCCGCACTGGGCCCGGGTGGTGGATTACGGCCCATTCCCTCTCTTAGAGAGGAGGCCTGTGTCCCTGCAGTGGGAACATTAAAAAGGCTGATGATGATGATGCAGTGCTAGAAGAAAAACTAAAAACTTGGAACTTATATTATTTAGACATAATGAAGGTCTAAAACATGTGTAAAATAAAACAGAATAAAAGGACAAATGGGACTCAGCAACAGGACAGATTTCTACCAGTAAAATAATATTCCTAATGGGTTCAGTACCTATACAAACAAACAAAATAAACAATTAAACGCCTACCTATTTTTTCTACTAAACCCAGGCAGGTGCTTTACTTTGTATAATTTATTTCAACACTAGTGCTCTCAAAAACAGTGAAGAATAACACCGTAAGGACTTATGTCTACAAAATTTTGCTTCAAGGTAGAAATGTGTTGTGGACGTGTTGTTAGATTTCTTATTTTTTTGTGTAATCTTAAGTGACTAAATGTTTTTTCTACATTATGTGGCATTGGATGACGTGTGTCAAATAAAATCTTTTTCTTTCTTTCTTTATATGTGGTCTGTATGTTGGTTGATGCCCCTTTTCTTCTTGTGGAGAGGAGTGTTCTAAGTTCCTGCAGAGGGAATATTATTAGTGATAGCGATGGAACGAAATGGGCTGTATAATAATGTGATGTAATGGTAAAAATATTGATTTAAACACGCAGAGCCAAGGAAAATATATAATACTAGCTTTTTCCTGCGGCTTCACTCCCAGCAACAGATTATTCTCTTCTACTCCACTCTACTCTACTCTACTCCACTCTACTCTACCCAACTACACCCTTTTTTTTCATAGGAACCTTCTCCTGACAGTAACAAACACAACAAAAAAAGAATTAGCGAAATCTGTTCAGCCATTCTCGAGTTTTGCGCTTACCAACACATTTTGCGATTCATTTTTATATTATAGATTAATTACAGAAATAAAATACAAGCAGAACCAACACAAACATCACTATGACAACTAACTTGACAGAGAAATACAAACCTAAGAGTATTTTTACAAAATAAAAGTCTTCAGTAAAAAGAACGCATTTCCAGTCAGTCGCCAACAATTAGGTTCATTAGGTATGCTTATTATATTACCTATTAGTATTAGTTTAGATCCAGGTTTTCTGATGTTTTGTTCACCAATAAAAATTAACAAATCAAATACGTTTTTGTTTTGTTGCTCTAATTTCAATCTAATTTCAAATATTGACTCTGTAAGTTTTACTACGCACTAGATAAGTCGTGCCGTACAGTGACTTTACTCCACTTAAGTAATCAGCATGCTATACACTTTACTGGCTCGTGGACGGCGAGCAATGGGTAGCTCGCCGTCCGGTCGTCTGGTAAGACCGAGTCCAAGTCGTCAACGGCGCGCACCGTTCCCGCGCGCCTCAAGGAGTTGTCAGCAAACTGCAGGGGCCCTTCAGGGTCGAAGCCTCCTGGAGCCTAGAGGGTGGTGGAAAACTGTTACCTCGACTCCAGGAATAAGGCAAGGAAGGTACGGGGTAGGTTTTTTAGTCAGTAAGAGTCTGACACTGGTCTCCCGCTCCGCCCAAGACCGGGTTTCGTCATTGGAGTATTTTCACCTACCATAAAAAAAAAAATGCTATACACTTTTACATTGATAACATTAGTGCAAATTTGACGTATCAGCGCTGCAAGTTTTAAAAGTTTTGATAGGCGACAATGCCAATAAACCGCTGTACCGGATTTTTGTATTAACATTTCAGTATTTTGATATTTAATTTTTATGAACGTGCTTTTCTATCGCTAGAATATAATTCAATGGTTCTAACTGTTGGCGCTAAGTGTAGTAATTGTAATAAATTAAAAGATATACACTTTCGCTACTGCGCTAACTTTCGCTTTTGTAATAGGAGTATAATAATATGTGTAATTATAGTATGAGTTTCAACACTACTATAACATATTCTATATAAACACAATTTCCGTTAGAATCTGAATATGACGTATTAAATTGTGAAACGGAAAACTTTAATTAAGCCTTCAATTCCTAGTAGACTTACCACTTAATGAAAACTTTGATCTATTTGCGATTCTGTCTAATAAATTTGTCACTCGTCAAATACGATTTCGGTCGAATATCTGGTATTAACTTTGCGAGCATAATGTTTTTCTTTTAGAAAATTTTCAGTGATTGCCCAAGGTTTTTTTACAATGGGCAAAAATCATCCAATGATGAATCCCGCTCTCGGGTGGAGTGGGAAACAGTGTTATAGTCTTACTGACTAAACCGTCCCTACTTTGTCCTTTGCACTGGGGCTAAGCCTTCCTTACAGAAAGAGACCCTGGGCCTCAGTAGGCTTCGATCTTTTTGCAGAGTCCCTACGGCTTTTCTGTTGAAATTGGTCACCGTGACTGAAATTCAGTCAGGAGGATTATATATATGTGTATATATTTATATACGTGCCGCCACAGTTATTACTTTATTAAAATCCCAATAAATGGAGTTTAGGCAAAGTGATATTCAATCTGTCTAAAATCGATAATGTATGGGATTGACATGAAGTACTAAAATGTCACGTGGTCACTTGCAACCGTAGAAACTCTGCAGAAGGGTCGAAGCCAATTGTGGCCAAGAGTTCACGTCTGAAAAAAGGCTCTGGCCCTAGTATGTATCGCAATGTAGGAACGAGTTTAGGTTGTTTATTCAGTAAGAGTCTAACACTGTCTTCCGCTCTGCTCAAGGGCGGGATTCGTCATTCGATGATTATTCCCACAATAATAGAAAAAAAAACTGTAAGAAGTTTGTCTCTAAAAAGCCTCTTACGCAGTGGTTGAAAGACTATGAAAAATGGCATCCCAGTGAACGTGTTAACTCGAAAAAAATCATGGTTACCAACAATAACACAACATAAATGGTTAAAACCATGGAAACAAGATTCATTCAAGATTCAAGATTCATTTATTGTTGTTCACAAACAGACAATCTTTATTTCACTTTATCAAAAACTGGTCCTCTTAGATTTTGTACTAAGTGTAGTTAATAATTTTATACATCCATAAACAGTTTAAAATTTTAAGTCACAAGTCGCCGTAAAACCACCAACGTCCACCATAATATCATGGATGAAAGGACTCTGTGCTTGTCAATAATCGCACGACCAGAACCTTCAGTGAATCTTGGCTTCTTTCCAAATACGTGGGGATGAAAAAAGATTGAAGTAGTATTAAGGAACATTATTTGAGCACGCTGTTTCACTCGCAGCTTGCCATGAACTTTATCGCCTTTGAAATTGATAGAAGGAAAACTCTTTATTGAAAACCAAATAAGGAAAAATCAAATATCTAAAATGTATGGAAAGACTTATAGGTTTATTTGTAAATAAATGTATTAAGTAAAATTCAATAAAAAGAAGTAACTTGGTGATCTTTAACATTATTTGAGAACAGTTGGACCGAGTTGCTGATTTATTTTTCAATGTTTCCAAAATTGGAAAAAATTAAGAATTGCCTGGAAAAATTTAAAAAGTTTTCTGGGTATTTGTATGAATAATTCGCAACGCGTCATAGGTCAACTAGTAAATCATTTTACTATTCGAGGAAAATGTTTCCAAAATTGGAAAAAATTAAGAATTGCCTGGAAAAATTTAAAAAGTTTTCTGGGTATTTGTATGAATAATTCGCAACGCGTCATAGGTCAACTAGTAAATCATTTTACTATTCGAGGAAAATGTTTCCAAAATTGGAAAAAATTAAGAATTGCCTGGAAAAATTTAAAAAGTTTTCTGGGTATTTGTATGAATAATTCGCAACGCGTCATAGGTCAACTAGTAAATCATTTTACTATTCGAGGAAACTATAATAACATTTTATTTTCAGAAATATTCTTTTGTTTTGTCAAAACTATAAATGAGAATTCAGTATAATTTTTTTTGTTATGTTATTTGTGCAAATAAAATTTAACGGTATTTTTATAGAGGCGAATATTGAAAAACTGTTAGAAGGTAATTTTCATCCTAAACAATTGCCTCTGTCATTGTTTAGATTTTGAAATGTGTTCTGTTTTTTTTTTATTTATTTTTTATTATGTGTCGCAGTCATTTCATTTAATCAGCTTAAATGAATATCAAACTACTGCTCAAATGACGCCGTTTTGTAAAAAGGCTAAACCATAAACTTAATGGTTGATTAAACTAGTTGACTGTGATATACCTATACTAGTCTCTACCCGCGATTTTGCCCAAGTGACAGTAGGTTTCTCCATAAATCTTTGGGCCCGTTTCATCCTTTTAGGGGGTGAATTTCGGAAAATCCTTTCTCACTCGTTCTTTGTGTACATCATGGTTTATCCCTGCAAAATTCCTGCGTTGGAGCCACAAGATTTTGGGCTAGGAGTTGATTAAGTAAATAAGTAGTAACTTACTCTTAATATGCTCTGTCCTTAATGACTAACTGACGGATGGACGTACAGCCTAAACCGCTGATTGTAAAAACATGATAACTTGACGGGTAATATTTTTAATATGACATAGGCATCCAATAAAAAAAGATTTAGTGAGTTTAATAGATCTAAAGATCTATAGATCTTTTTTTATTCTTAAAGGATGAAAATAGAGGGCAAAGAAAAATTCTATCATTTTCTACTTCTACGCGGACGAAGTCACGGGCAAAATCTACTCAAGTCTTAGTAATAAAATAGCCATTAACATCATAGCACAAGGAACTAATTTCCTAAAACACGCTAGAAGTGCCTTACCAAGAAGGAGTTAAGGGTACTAGGTGACGTTGCCAACTTACACAAATTAATATCAACGGAAAGCGTAGTCTAATATGCATTGGAAGTATGCACTAGCTTCTGAAGTTAAATAAGGGGATATGTGGGTCAGTTTGAAATAGTAGTAGATTATATATGTGACAAGGGGACACAGCAGTCTGCAAGTCGCGAGTGGCAAGTTGAATCCCGAATGCAGTGAGGGCTTTATTCAATTAACTCCCAAGCACAGTAAGGGTGTCAATTTAGAAACGTCAGTGTCGTGAGAAATCCAAGTTGCACAAGAAAACTTACTTTATTCCCGTGGTGGATAGTATTCAATTTTTTTACCTCATTTCACAGTTTATCATCAACAATAATAAAATTAAGTAATAAGTTACAGTCATTAACATAATAGCACATGGAACTAAGTCCCTAATACACGCTAGAAGTGCCTAACCAAGAAGGAGTTAAGGATACCAGGTGATGTTGCCAACTTGCACAAATTAATATTAACGGAAAGCGTAGTCGAGCTCAGATTTTGTAATATTATTAGACTTATTAGTACCTGTGTGATACTACAAAGTTGTATTAGTTTCGAATTTAAGCTACTAATGAGGTCGGTCGATACGCCTCAGGAAATGTGTCGCTTGTGTGAAAGAGCTGGAGTTAGTTAGTCTGCTTGATTTTGGAAGGTAATAAATTGAAGGTGGATGATTCTTCAGTTTTATATAAACGACAGGCTGTTTTTCACGTCTCTTGACTTTTTATTTCATGTCAGCATAAAAATTGTCATTTACTGAGTCAAATTTATCCTTTGGTATAGCTTGTGTCTCATCACAATTTATCATCCTTTGCAAAATCCATTCCTATATTTTAAGTCTTGGTTTTTGATAAGTTTCATGTCGTAGGTATGCTAATTATTATGCAACAAGAAACTAGAAAAATGAAACCTTTAACCCATTTTTTATGGTAGGTAAAGTCATCCAATGACGAATTCCCGCCCTTGGGTAAATCGGGAAACAGTGTCAGACTCTTACTGACTCAACAACAAGGGTAGGTACCCTTTTCCTACATTTGCCATACATACTAGGGCTAGAGCCTTCCTTTTAGACACGAACCCTTGGCGCTATTTGACTTCGACCTTTCTGCAGGATCCCTGCGGTTGCTGACAACATTAGAAAATTAACTCCCAATCATAAATATAAGCACTAAAAGAACAATGGCGAAATAATAACTGATGAAATTATTCAGTCCAAAAAAGCCTTAAATTATGAATGAAGCCTAAGTAATTTCATAAGCTTTTCCCAATTACGTTCAAGACCTAAGTTACTTCGAAAACAAAATGAATTTGGTATAAGGAGTGTATTTGATTGATTGATGTTATGCTTTCACTATTTTCAATACAAATAGTGTTGACGTGGGTTTTTGAATCTGAAAGGACGTCAACCTTTTACTCATTTTTGAATCATAACAAAGGTAAAAAGAAAAGTAATTACTTTTTCCGAAAGTCTATTTTTTTTTTTATTTAAAAGAAAATTTCAAATAATTATTTTTAATTTAAATGCAGTCTGATAACGGAAATCGTCTGTTGACAACTTTACAATGACATCTTCTTCTTCTCGAATCGATGGATTCCACTTCCCTCAAAGTTTTTGGGCCCAGTAGGTTGCCACATTTATAGCAGCTTCTGTGGCATTCTTAAGGTCCTCCAGCGTGCACTTGTAGGGACATTTTGAGCACTCCAATAGGTGGGCCATTGTTTGGTCAGAGACACCGCACTCGCACTGTGTGTCACCGGGGTCTATAATCCCCCATTTTGCCAAGTTGTGTTTGCAGCGGCCTACTTGGGAGCGCAGTCTATTGATTGCTTTCCATACAGGCCACTGCAGCTCATATCCAAGTGGCAGATGTTCCCGGGGCTGGACAAAGTCGGGCGGTGGTGGGTGGTGTTCTTCCAACATCTTACATCTCTTCAATGACATAAAATTAATTATTGTTATTATTCAAAATTCATCGGCACATATTGACAATATGTGCCTGCAGAATATGTGTATACAGAACTTTTAAACTGGAATACATTTATTCGAATCTTCTATTAATAGTTATTTCTATGAAAAAATTGATCAGGAATTCAATCTATAAACTTTGGTAGAGATTTCCTTCATTAACATTTCCTAAAATAATATAATACAAGACCAGTGGTGGCAAAGTTACCCCAACTTAACAGTTATAGGTTAAACCTAGTCGAGAGGCTTTGTATAAAATTTCATCACCATTGCTCTAAAACGGTGAAGCAGAATGTTGTGTGGGAATCGGTATGCCTTAGGACAACATTTCGAAAACATGTGTCATACATGGCCCGTGTGGTGAGTCAGCTCATGCTGACTCTTAGAGAGAAGGCCTAAGTCACAGCAGTGGAAACATTATAAGGATAATCAATTAATCAGCCTTGTTATTCGTTTATATATCTCACTACCTAGCACTTTAATTTTTCTTTTCCTTTCTTTACTGCCCATTTTAATATTTATTGGTTTATTTTTTGATAATTTATTTATATTCTATATTATATATATATTTTACCATTATTTATGTTTTTATTTTCTTTTGTACACTGTCAACCCAAAACATTTTTCTTTCAATCAGTCCATCCAAAGGTTGTGTGGTAGAAATTGCCCTGTGTAATAAGACCGCCTATTATACACTTATTTTTATTAATGTTTATCCTGTGTTAAGCTAAGGTGTGCAATAAAGTTATAAATAAATAATAAATAAATAACCCTGAAGTCCTGGGCCTTTGAGAAGCGTTCAAGGGGCCGAAACCAACTTGCAGAGGCCCTTTAAATAATTTTATAGGAACGTGATACCAACCGACGATTGTCCCTGTACGCGCTATGCTATCGCACCCAAGGACAAACCGCGGTTGCTGAAATACTATTATTATTGATATTGTTCTGAATGTTTTTATGCAGTTACAACAAATTAGTTATCTTTTTTATAGGCAAATGATATGGGCATCGACACTCGATAGCATATCGGTATTGGTAACTACACACGCATAGCAAAACATGCTAGTGATTCTAATCATGATATCTATATATATAAAAAAAGAAACTGATTGACTGACATATCAACGCACAACCGAAACTACTGGTACTAGAAGCGTCAAATTTTGCAAATAACTTCCTTTTATGACGTAGGCGAACATTAAGAAAGGAGTTTCCAAAATTCACCACAAGTATACAAGTTTTATGCGAGTGAAGCCGCTGGCAGAAAGCTAGTTAGGTCATAAATAACTCGCCATATTAAGTTTTCCTTTTTGTAAACTGAATGACGCAAAGAAAAAACCAAAAATGGAAAGACATGTGAATTACGGTGTTCGAAAAACAAATGCATGAGTATATAGCCGTATTTTGAAATTGGAATATCTAATCAAAGAGGAGATAATATATTTGAGATCAAAGTGGCCAGTACGACAAAACGCCAATTTCATATGTAAAGACCTTAGTATTTATAATATCAATATTTATTTCAATTTGATTTATTTTTTCTTAAAATAACGATTGATTTCTATTTTAAAAATAACAATACAATATGTCAGTTTACTTGTCTATTTTGAACATAGTATATTCAAAGAATGTATGTTACATATAAATTATTACTGAAAAACAAATAAAAATACACCCTACAGGATAAATAAATAAAAAACTTCACTAAAAGCTAGTAAAATCACTCTGGTTAGTTCACTTATTGACTGAGTGTATCCCACAGGAAATACGAAAAATTAAATTAATACCCGCAAATTAATTGACTTAGTTGAAGCATCCTGCCTATTAACCTAGATTCAGAACATCCACAAGGAACCTGGTTGACTTTATCAGTTTTATTTTTGCGATGAGAAATAATCAGGCAGCAAAATAAAAATCAAAATCATTTATTTCATACTAGCGATCCGCCCCAGCTTCGCACGGGTACAATGGTGATATTAAATAACTTATACCTATAAACCTTCCTCTTGATTTACTCTATCTATTAAAGAAAACCGCATCAAAATCCGTTGCGTAGTTTTAAAGATTTAAGCATACATAGGAACACTTTTGAATTGTCAAATCTCGGTCAGTAAAAAAAAAGAAAGTGAAGTTAAATTGCACATTCCAAGGCGTAGATCTCTATGGAGAAGAAAAAAAAATCATGGACACTCTTTTAAATCACGTCACTAAAGTATGTGTTACTAAGCAATGATCGTCAATTAGATTACCTAAGAACAAGAAGAAGATTTTAGATTTACCTAAGAATTCGAACCGACCAACTGTCAGACGAACAAAATATATTTATATTTATTAAAAAAGGTCGACTGGTAGAAAATGCCTATGGCATTAAGTCCGCCTTAGTACTTATTATGTGCATAAAGTTTTTATAAATAAATAAATAAAAATAGTGAAACATTTCTTGTCAAGACACGAGATTTTTATATACTAGAAGATAAGTAAGTAACAAGATTACGGGCAGAAAACTTCAGCAACAACATTAGAAATGTCCTATTGTATTCAGACTTACTAAGTAAGCCCTTTTCTAGATTAAAGAAAGAAAATGAACCAGAGTAAGATCTAGCTCAAAATAAAGATTAAGGTAACGAGACTATTTCAAAGCACCAAACAAGCTTAACTTAAGCTGGTTAGAGATAAGAAGCTTTTATTAATTTTAATTGTTCTTCAGAATCAGACTTGAAATGGTCTTAGTCTTTATTTTTTTTTTTGTTAATTATAGGTTCGCGCTTGACCGCTATCTCACCTGATGGAAAGCGATAATGCGGTCGATTAATTTATAAATATTGTTATTTTTTTTGTTATTACATCAATTGTTATCCACCATTGTTATCGGATTAAGTAATTATTCATGTAAAATTGTATTATGGAATGCCTAAATGATAAAGCCTCTCCTCTGGTTATTATAATTATCCTTCTTTGCTGTGCCCGACAGGGTTCATGATTGTTTCTCTTTGATAATGTATACCACCTAAGCCTACATTGTGGATTGCAATAAAGAATTGAGTATTGAATCGCTCAAAATCACGAGAGGACACTGGTGTCCTCCAGAATTTTAATCTAGAATTAGAATAGATAGAATTTTAATACTGGGCTGCCAATTAGAAACGTCTAGAATTTCACGATTTATCCTGCAATGTTCACGAAAGTTATCAAATTCCTTATTAAAAGTTATTAAAAAACTACCCCCACTCTCTCTCTCTCTACGCTACGGATTAAAACCCGAGGTAACTACTTCAAACAATCTCACAGCCTAACCGATCCTTAATCTTACATCAGAGTCTAACATAAGTAATTTCCGGTGTGAGCTGGCTGAAATTCCGTCGCGATATCAAATTTGTGTAGGTACCAGTCCACATACTTAACTCCTCTCCCCTCAAGCGAACGCCGGCGTTCGCGGGTACTACAGCGAACGCCGGCGTTCGCGGATATTAACGGAAAGTTATTTGTCTATAAAAACTTTTTTTTTACGTTCTTGGATAAATATCAAAATACCCTACAAAAAAAAAATCAAATATTGTACGTTAATAGTTTCCGTTAATACCCGCGAACGCCGGCGTTCGCGGATATTAACGGAAAGTTATTTGTCTATAAAAACTTTTTTTTTACGTTCTTGGATAAATATCAAAATACCCTACAAAAAAAAATCAAATATTGTACGTTAATAGTTTCCGTTAATACCCGCGAACGCCGGCGTTCGCTATAGTACCCGCGAGCGCCGGCGCTCGCTTGGGTGTCAAGGGGTAGAGGACTATAATATCAGCTAATCGGAAGTTTTGACTGGCTTACTGGTCTAGAGACTTCGATTCTCACCCAAGACAAATTTCGTAGGGACTCTGCAAAAGGGTCGAAGCCTACTGGGGCCCAGGGTCTCTTTCTGAAAGGAAGGCCAAAGTGCGAAATGCAAAGAAGGAACGGGGTGGGTGTTTAGTCAGTAAGTCTGATACTGTTTCCCGCTTCGTCCTAGAGCGGTATTCGTCATTATTCGTCATTGGATGATTTTTGCCTACCATTAAAAAAAAAAACTAAGCAGCAAAATGCAGTTAACAGAATTAGAAAATATTACCGGAGTAATTATAATACAACTAATTTAGAACGGTTAAAATAAAATACATTGACGTCTTTAAAAATTAAATATTTTTGTGTCATATTCGCCGGGTATATTTGCAACTGTACGCTATCTCTTTTAGCCCGTCAATCCTAATGCTGGGGCCATACTAACGTCTAAAGGCATTGCCCACTACAACGCGTCAACGCGATATTTGCTGCGATAATTATTGTGATAATTTTAACTTTGTGTTGATGAAGTTTTATACTGGCTTGTTGGTCCAGTGGTTAGTAGCCAGGGCTACTAACCACTGGACTGCTATGTCAAAGGTCGTGGGTTCGATTTCGACCCAGACAAATTTTGTGCATGTCTTTCTATTGTATGCAGTCCGACAGAGACGGAGCTTTAAGTTCTATAGTCCTCTTAAACTAGCTTTATCGTTAAGAATACCTATGAATATATTAAACAATACGAATGTTCAGAGATATTGATGAAGGTGTCCCAATTTCCCTTATAACTATCGTGTTTGAGTTTTAGCTTATTCATCTAGAAACTTGTGCCTGACAGCCTTTATTGTACCAGATGTATTTGGAATTGTGGGACGGAAATGGAGCTGTTCTTATACCAGCCTATCTATATTCGATGTGAATTAGGAAAATGGTATCGACAAGAGCCTATGTATTTGTATAGGTACTAGGCTGTTCAATAATATTATTTTACCGTTATAATTATAATACTCACAAGACTAAGCCAGCCCCCTAGCCAAGTTACTATCGTTTCGTTAACATCGAACGCTTGGAATAGACTTCCTTTTTTTTAAATCACGTAACAACGATAAAAAATCATCGAAGTCATTATTAGACAAGTATTATTCTATTCTATTCTGAGCATTGAGATGACATCAGAATAAAGGAATTGAGGCGTGGTCAATTTAAAGTGTTCGACGTTAACGAAACGATCGTAACCCAGGCTAGGAGCACTGGTCGCACATGGGACACGAATCACAACACAAAAATGTTGCCATCAATTCGATCTATTCCCTTCATTTTTTGCACATTTTATTAAGACACAGTCAACACCACATGACGTACACACGACAACATAACACCAGATTATGGCCATATGCTACAAATAGTCACTGTATGCTTCTTATGTTATCAGCAGTAGCGTAATTAACCCCTCTGTTGTCTTTACATCGGCATTGTCACTGGCTCACGTTGTCAGCGTGAACCATCCCATTACGCATGTGACGCATGTGACCATCTATTAAGACGAGCGTTCGGTCATTTTGCACAGATGTGTTTGTAAGCTAATCGTAAGCAAGCGTTATTTCCTCTAAATACTATTTGTTTTTGCTTTGCGGTCTTCATTGGAATCCGTTATTATACACCAAGCATGGTATCTACCACCGACCATCAGGTTAGCCCGCCGTCCGATCGTCTGGTAACAGCCCGTACCGAGACCAAATCGTAGACGGCGCGCACTGTACCCGCACGCCTCAAGGAGTTGTCAGAAAACTGTAAACTCAAGCAGGGTCGAAGCCTCCTGAGACCAAGGGTCGATGTGAATACATATTCACATCGACCATTGGCCATAACGGCCCCGACTTACGAGTCGTAGGTCGCAGGTTCGAACCCGGCCAGGCGCATTACTTTGTGTAATTTATTTTCATCACCACTGCTCCAAAACGGTGAAGGAAAACATCGTGAGGAAACCGGCATGTCCTAGAACCAAAAATTCGAAGACATGTGACATTCACCAATCCGCACTGGGCCCGCGTGGTGGATTATGGCCCATTCCCTCTCCTAGAGAGAGGAGGCCTGTGTCCCTGCAGTGGGAACATTAAAAAGGCTGATGATGATGATGATGATGATTGGCCATCGACCATTACCGGGGCCCTAGGATCAAAGTAAGAAAGGAATGGTATAGGTTTGTTTAGTCAGTTCAAGTCTGACACTGTAAAAAAACCATTAACCATAAATGGCTGTTGCTACCTTTGCAGCTGCTTTTAATTTCAGGTTTGTGTCTATCACGTGTGGCAAAGATTACTGTTTGGTCAAAAACTGCCATTACTTTGAATCATTTGATTAGAATAAAGACATTGGCCATAATTTGGTTTCTAAACACCGTAATACTAAAGTGACATCTATATAACAGCTATATCAAGTGATTCTGTAAAAAATATCCTCTCTTTTCAACTCAATCGCCATGACACTGCGAAAAAAACCGTCGAATAACGTCAATAAATATGAGAACCTTACAATAACTGTCGATTTGATTGAAGGATTACCCGGAGTTAAAACGATAAAATTAGATGAAATTATTTTGAGTATAGTGGTAACAAATTCATGAATCCATTAGTATAGCCCATACCAGGGCTGACAAGTTTTTTTTTTATGGTAGGTTAAAAATCATTCAATGACAAATAATGGCCAAGGGCGGAGCGGGACAGTGTCAGACTCTCACTGACTAACCATGTTACCCGTACTTTTTTAATGTTTCAGTAGAGGGCCAAATTAAAAAAAAATAGCAAATTATAACTGAATTAGTTTTACACAAATTTATATTTTTATATAATAGAAGCCTAGACAATATAAAAAATTATAGGAGAAAGATGTGGAATAACGTTTTAATCAAGAGGGGTAATATGAAAATGTACGTAGGTTCTTGACGAGTCCATTATCCATTTAACATTGAGTCAGAAGTATTTCAACCTTTAACTGAAAATCAAACACAACAATATTATAGCAGTTTAGGAACCAAGAAACACGCGTGTCTTACCAAAACAATGCCAACTTAATGTTGGTACATTTCCTTGATTACGAATACTAAAATCATATGTAACAGTGAAATCATACAGAACTATGAGTACGCTATAGTGTTTCAATTCTACGAAGTACTTACTTACATTGAATACGTCTGAACGTCGGAATTACATAGAGTCCTTTGTTCTATGTCGTGTTACGTCTTGTAGCAAACCGTTATTGTTTAGTAAGAACCGTTATAACGATATAACGTTATATACGATACTCCGTTATGGTCCTTTAACCAGATTTTGATGTAAGGATTATTTTGGTCGCTACCAAATATTCTACCTGGCAAGCCACAATCTTGGCCCTAATTCGGGTCTTTGAGGAGAGGCATTACGGCTCACTCATCTTTCATATGACGCGAGTACTGACCATGAATGGTAAGTTCAGAAGTTTCCTGCACTGGATTCAGCCGAAGAAATGGCCGGCTGTTACCATTGTATGAACTGCTATAAGAACATGATAGAACAGACGGTGTCCGTGGTCTGCTTGGGCAGATTACTACAATGTCTTTGTGGAGTCAATCGGTGGCGGCGATCTCTCACGTTCGGCCCTTTTTCACTCCATAAACTATAGCGACAAGAAATGGGATATGGCCGCCTCTTTCTACGATAGTAATACTAATTACCGCACGTAGAGGACGCCCAGGGTAGGTGTTTTATTCATTTTTATGATAGGTAAAAATCATACAATGACGAATTCCGCACTTGGGCGGAGCGGGAGACTGTGTCAGACTCTTACTGACTAAAAAACCTACCCCATTCCTTCCTTGCCTTATTGCTAGGTCCTGGTGTTACGCTTTCGCATCAACCCTTGACCCAGGAGGCGCCTAGGTCTCCCCTAGGCGCCTCCTTGGTCAAGGGTTGATGGGTCACATCTCTGTGGAGTAAAAGTAATAAGTAGGTTTTCCTTCGGAACCCAAGAGGTCGACTGCGCGTAGTGTTCCACGCAAACCTCAAAGAGAAGTCAGCAAAACCTTAAGGCTGAGCAGAGCCAATACCGGCTTAGGCCACGAGGAATTTCTGAAAATAAAACCCGCGGGTTTAGAATACAAGGTTTAGAGTAGAAATCTGACAATCGCGTTCCACCTTAGGCTGGGCGAAGTTATTGTGTAACTTTATACCTTAAAAAAATAAACTACATATTCTCCAGTTTTAATTTGATGCACAAAACATTTCGATGTACTCGTATATGCGGATTTTTGTGGTTTGTCGCCGCAGCCGTTAGAAAAATAGAGGAACCACAAAAGCAACAAATATGTTGTTTGAAAAAGTATCGCATGATAGTTTGCAAATCGCAAAACAGATATTTTTGTTTAGTCTGGCTTGTATGTATCTAACATTGCTGTTAGAAAACAGTCACCTGAATGTAAACCGTTTAAAATCAACTGGTAACAGAGAAAAGTTTATTTTAGTTGCAGTCGGCAGACTTTTTAAAAATATTATACACTAGCTTCTGCCCGCGACTTCGTCCGCGGAAAATTTTGTGAGACAAAAGGTGTGATAGCTCGGTTAATATCCATGTTATATAAACAATTTATAGCCTATGTCACTCAGGAGTAAAGCAGCTTTCTATTATAGCTTCAATTTTTCCAATCGAACCATTAGTTCCAGAGATTACCCCCTACAAACAAAAAAACAAACTTTACCTCTTTATTATATTAGTGTAGATAGAAGTAACCTATTAAATCTTGACTTAAAAACCTAACTTGCAGGGAGCAATGATAACCGAGTGGTAACGGCCACCACTTACGAGTTTTAGGTCTTGGGTTCAAACCCAGCCAGGCGCATTACCACTGCTCTCAAAACGGTGAAGGAAAACATCGTGAGGAAACCAGCATGTCCTAGAACCAAAACTTCACAGACATGTGACATCCACGAACTGGGCCCGCGTGGATTACGGCCCATTCCCTAGAGACGAGATCTGAGTCCCAGCAGTGGGAACATTACAAAGCTTATGCTTGCTGGTAATGACTCCATGGTCCAGAGTTGCCGAGACGCTGCAAACCGTGTCAAGTGGAGACGCACCGCGGGAGCCTCACTAGCCAAAGAAAATGCAACATAATCAACCACGACCACTCTGTCAAGAGTGAACGACTAAGGAGGATTCGCTAAGCCCCAAGCGATGTTTTTAATTGTGTCTGTAACTACCAAAGTCGAAAGGTTAATGCTAATGTTAGCGAGCTTCTTCAAAGCTCTCATGTAGGTATAACGTGCTTGAAATTGAACCACCAGTGTTCAGAGAAATTCTAATTCAGATTTAAATTCTAATATATAAGGCTTGTCACGTCATCCATGACATTTAATACAAAGGCTCCTTATTATTAAAACAGTGAGTGTCTTGTCCTGCAAGTGCAGATTCTCTACAAAGTTCCAGAGACATTTAATACATTCCAATACGCTTTGTCGACGAAACTCCAGCAAGAAGTTCCGTTTCAAAAGGTTGATCAGTGATTGTGTGACGTAAGAGTACACCGAGAACAAGATTGAGATCAGATGACGTATGAATTCGACTCGAGCTTCTGGTTTCTTAATTAAAACTCGCAGTGCCATGTGAATAGGTTGATTTATGTATGAATCACGTTTTTTAAATGCAGAGAGAGAATAACGCCCGTATTTACAAACAAGTAAGACTAATTACTTGAGTAAAAGTAACTACTTATTAAGTAAAAATTTGTAATCTATAGTTAAGAAAGATTGTTTTTCTTTAAGATAATTTCTAACCTCAAGTACTTAGCACCTAGTAATTACTTCTTTATAAATACGGGTGTAAGTGCAGGTAATTTATTTGAATGATATAACCTGTCCTTCTTTGCCTTCGTTAGGTTTCTGGCTTCCTTAGCAAGGGGCTCTGCCTCCATTTTCATAATAACCCATGGTTCCAGTAGGCAAAAAAACTGTAGAGATCTCTAGAGTTTGTTGACGACCCTTTGAGGCACGCGTAGACGACTTGGGCCCGATCCTGATGGTAACCGGACGGTTGGATGGCGAGTTAGCCATTTTTCACCGTTCCCAAGCTCTTGGTAGGTAAACCATGTCCTAAAACACGATAGTTTTATATCTGAAGTATGAACATACTTGGGATTAATTGCGGTCCTCTTCACGCAGACAGAGCCACTGTCATACTAGTGATGTATAAATATTTTTGGTATTTGATGTCCATTTTTGCGAGGTACCTAGAACTGGAAATAAAGCCGGAGATGATGAAAGTAAAATTCGGGCGAACAGTGAGCCTTTTTTTTGGGAACAAAAACCGACTGTTTTTGTTCGGGTGTGTCCGAAAAAATAACAAACGGAGCTCGTAGATAAGGTTCTGGAGAGATAGGTGGATGTGTTTGATCCTGGCTTTATATCTCTAGGTAATTTGATTCATTCCCAACACAGCTAGGTTCAGACCACAGATATAGATATACCTAGATAACGCAAGCATCACGTTCTGTATGGAAACTAAGCATGTAATTTTTTGCCTACCTATTATGGCTTCACAAGCACTATTTGTGATGGGAAAATTAAATCGATTTAAAGACACCGCCGCGTACGGGGTCCCCCTCGCTCTAACCCTGCATTGCCAACACAATTAACCATTTTTATATTTTTAACTGATGTCCTACTAGCGCTGTACACCAATGCAGACTGACCCCGAAAGTGACCACTTACGATTTTTAAACGTAAGCTAGGCACGCGAAGTAGTTGCTCTTGCGTTATCTCTACTTCTTCTCAGTCGGTACACTCTTGTCAGAGTGGTCGTGGTCATCACTCTGGATCACGATGAGTTATCATCTTGGTCATGCGACGCCATTCATCGCGGACTGCAGCTTTCCGGGTGCATTCGTAGACCAAGCACTTAGTTGCGGCCTTGATCTGGTCTGTCCATCTCATTGGTGATCTACCACGTGGCCTGGTGCTGAAAGCACCTTGCTCTGCACTACGAGACGCTCTATGCGTTATCTAGGTATATCTATGTCTGTGGTTCAGACTGTAACGCTACCGAGTGAACGGAATGAGCACAGTATCTAATCAACACGTTCGCAAATTAGCTACTGCGCTACATGCGCTCCTCATTCTATGTTAATTTCAGAATGTGAGAAATAGGTTGCCTGCTTTCCCTGGCTGTTGTTGTGATGAGAGGAATGAAAGTTCATGATGTCCTGGTTAGAGAGAATTAGGTTTTATGTCAACAGAATTAGAGCTAATAAGGCGAGGTTGTCATGGGTGCATAATCGTAATAGTATAACTAATTCTAGTGATTGTTATCGGGAGATCTTTTTATTAATTTTCCGTTTTAGTCACACTCTGCCTTTTATCTATGCTTGAAGGTGGCAGGGTCGAAGCCTTCGGGGGCCAAGGGTTGATGCCAAAGGCGAAAACCGGGGAACTAAGGCAGGAAGAAACGGTGGGTCGTTTAATCAGTAGAAGTTTGACACTGTCTCCTACTTTGAACAAAGGCGGGATTCGTCATTCGATAAACTCATGATAGTAATCGTTGACGGGGGCTCTTTTATTAACCCGTTTCAGTCCACCCTACTCTTTTATCTATGCATGGAAAGAGAAGCAGGGTCGAAGCCTTCTGGGGCCAAGGGTTGATGTGAAGCGAAAGATCCGGGAACTAAGGCAGGAAAAAACGGTGGGTCAGTAGAAGTGACTGAAAAGTTGAAAGAAAATCGTTTGTCGTGGTATGGTCATGTGAAGAGGAGAGATGAAACGCATGTCACAAAAAGAGTTCTGAGTTTACACGTAGATGGATGGAGAGGAAGGGGGAGGCCAAAGAAGAGATGGATGGATTGTGTGAGGAGTGATATGAAAGAAAAGGGAGTTACTGATAGTGTGACGGGTGACAGGACAGAGTGGAAGAAAAAAAACATGTTGCACCGACCCCAAATAAAATGGGATAAGGGTAGGATGATGATGATGATGATGATGAAGTCTGACACTGTCTCCCACTCCGCCCAAGGGCGGAATTCGTCATTCGATGATTTTCCCAATCATAAAAAAAAATCTAACCAAGACGTGTTTTGAACAAATTAAAAGGTTCACAAATAAAACATTTCAAACCTTCGTAGTTGTTTGTTAACACGATTATATTAATGAGGTTATAGGTGTTATGTAACTCCTAATACTTCATAGTTTTGCCGCAACTTCGCACACGTAATAATCGTGAAATCCTTCCTTGATTAACACTATTAGTGGTAGGGCTAATTTTAACTTCGCGGTTTTAGAAATGTTTGTTAAGCTCGTAGTTTTCTTTCATAACTTCACTATGAACTTAAATAGAATGATAACCATTTGTTATAATGTCATGGTTAGATTTTTTTATTAAGTTCTTTATGCATATAAATGTATACAGGTGGACTTTATGCTTTAAGGCACTTTCACCTACCATAAAAAACGAAAAAAAAAAATGAAAAGCGTTTATTCGAGGTAATAAACATAATTAACAAAAATATTACTTCTGCCAAACTGCAGAACAGTTTGTTGGCAGATGTAGCTCCCTTAAATAATACCTCTAAATAAATTGAGAAACACCTTTGACTTCATAATTCATACATAACAGTAATTACTTAGTAGTTTAATTAGGACATAAATCTAAATATCTCCAATTATGAGGTCTTGACAGACTTTGTTAAGAAGGAACTTCAACATTTTGTTTTTAAATGAAAGTTTTGTAGTACAGCTCTTCGTCGTTAATCGTCTTTGCAATAATTTTCTATGGCCAGTAACAACACCACCTTTTGATGGACCGGCAACATCTTACATTCTAAGAACAATTCTTCATAATTACTATTTTTATAATTGTCTCTGTATCAACCAAAGGTTGAACGGTAGAAAATTTCTGAGTCTACAGTACAGTTACAAAGATGTGCTTAATGCCCATAACTGCATAATGCACGTAACCGTCTTTTGTGTGCATAAGTAAGTAGTTCATAAAAGTTGTTAGTAACAAGAATTTTATAGTATAAAACAAAGTCGTGTCCTGTCCCTATGTATGCTTAAACTTTAAAACTACGCAACGGATTTTGATGCGGCTTTTTTTAATAGATAGAAAACTATCACTTTCAAGAGAAAGGTTTATATGCCTAATACATGAATAATATATTTAATATCAGCATTGCCCCCGTGCGAAGCGGGGGCGAATGTTTATAATTATTATAAACATACATAAAGTTACATTTTATAAATAAATAAAAATCTGACGATAGCTTGCTACTATCAGATGCGTTATTAATAGTATTATTTTTTTAGATGCATGAAGAATTAAATGTACAAAGTTATTTTGGTTTTACACCATTTAATAAAAACAAAAAATGCGAGTACCTACATACGAAATAATAATAAAAATAGTTTAAAGCTAAACATTAGACCGACGCAGGCTTGTAGCACGCCAGAATTGGACAAAAGTCTTATTCTATGACTTAGCAACAAATTACGATAAATTCCCGACTAAATTCGGACGAAAACAAATCTTTGCTTGTTTTTGAAATATTAAGCCGCGAAAATTTGTCATTATTAAAATCTAGAAGAAAAAGTGCCCTAATTTTTGGGAAATAAATGTGGGCATGCTGGAGAAGCTGACACTGTATCAGCCACCTATAAACCCATATAACTTTTAAACCACTGATCGACATATTCTTATAATTCATTCATCTTAATTTGGATAACACGAAAAAAAAATTTTCGTGTTATCCAAATTAAGATGCGTGATGTTGGGCAAGCTGGAGTCAGCCACACCCAAAATTGTACGTAGAATGATGTCGCGTGGCGTGTTCCAAGCGTAGCTCTACAAGTCTAGTTTCCATATAAAATGTACGGAGACCGATGTGCATGTAGATAGGCATGTGTGGCAGATGTGTGAGCAATGTAATTCCACCTTAAAAGTCTTCTGGAGGCAACAGTCCTTGCACGCATGCACGACCAGCGCGTGGAGGTGCAACGCCGGGGCGAAGATCCGCTGCCCGAACATGTCGAGGCGTGGCGGAAGGAGCTCCGGCGAGATCTCATGGTGAAGTGGAAACAGCGACTGTCGCAACCCAGCGCTGGGCACACCGTAATCTCAGCGGTAGTGCCCCTCTTTGAGGCGTGGCTGGATAGACCTCACGGCGTCCTCACCTTCCGCATGACGCAGGTTCTCACCGGACATGGGAAGTTCGGGAGATTCCTGCACCGGATTCGTGCGAAAGAGACGTCCGGGTGTCGCCACTGTGAGGCGAGCCCGGAGGACACGGTGGAGCACACGGTGGAGGTGTGCCCTGCTTGGGAAGAGCATCGCCGTGTCCTCGTGGGGGTGATCGGCGGCGGCGACCTCTCGCGCCGGGCCCTGGTTCAGGCCATGGTCCGCAGCGAAGAGGAATGGCAGGCGGTCGCCTCCTTCTGCGAAGCAGTAATGCTCGTAAAGGAGGAGGCCGACCGCATAAGGCAAAGGCAACGGCGTACTCGCCGTAGCCGTCGCCGCCGCGATCCTGCCGATATCCGGCCACCGTAGACACTGGCTCGCGGACGGTGAGCAATGGGTAGCTCGCCGTCCGGTCGTCTGTAAGACCGAGTCCTAGTCGTCAACGGCGCGCACCGTTCCCGCGCGCCTCAAGGAGTTGTCAGCAAACTGCAGGGGCCCTTCAGGGTCGAAGCCTCCCGGAGTCTAGAGGGAAGTGGGAAACTGTTACCTCGACTCCAGGAATAGGGCAAGGAAGGTACGGGGTAGGTTTTTTAGTCAGTAAGAGTCTGACACTAGTCTCCCGCTCCACCCAAGAGCGGGTTTCGTCATTGGATGATTTTCACCTACCATAAAAAAAAAAAAACCTTAAAAGTCTTTGTGAAACCAAAAATGCCAGCACTGTCAGCGGCCACACAAGGCTGGCTTTGTCGGCAGCTGCCATTCCAGTGAAAATCGAGTTTTAAAGGTTAAATTGATAGAAATGTTTTGAATTTTTCCTATTTTTTATTCAAATATAGATGTCTTACAACTAAACTCACATTAGGCTACAAATGTGCAAGAACCAGTTCGTCTAATAATTGAATTGACGTTAATTATTGACCTATTCTAGCTTTGAACGGGTCCAAATAATAATAACAATAGCATTAGTAACAATAATTGTTCTTGGATGCACTAGAGTAGTGCTTACAGGGATAAACACCGCTGCGATTGCTGCGATTTTATATCGACCCCTCGTACGCCTTCCAAAGGTCCAGGGCCTTAGGGTCCTGAGATAAATAAATATATAAAATTAACAAGAATAATTAATAATTTGGTAGATCAGAGCCTAATAAATCATCACAAACACAGATACATAATTATGTCAAAACCTAATAGTATTTGAAATATTTAATTGCAATGTATAAACTTAACATACACAAACCTTCTTCCTTCACTGTACTTTATAGTTGTGTATAAAATGAAAATCTCATCAAAACCCATTACATTGTTTAGAAGAAGTATGCGGATAAACATACAAGCGCAAAATAGCATTGTTTAATATTGTACTAACTGCTGCCAGCCACTTTACCTTTGTAATAGTGGAAAATTATCCCAAGGGGATATGCTCCCGGTATGAAAAGTATCCTATGTGTACCTACACACATTAATTATGCGTGCAGGTAAGGAGTCGGAGTCTGTGTTTCCTGATGGCTACAACCCAGGAATCTTTCAGCCAAGAGTAATAGGTTAGTTATAGGTTTTTTTGGTGGAATAAATCATCGAATGATAAATCCCACCCTTGGGTGGAGCGGGAGACAGTGTCATACTTCTACTGACTAAACCACCGTTCCTTCTTGCCTTAGTTCCAGGGCCCCGGTGTTCCGCTTCCGCACCAACCCTTGGCCTCAGAAGGCTTCGATTTTGTGGGTTGCTACAGTTGCTGAGAGCTCGGACAACCATCCGGACGGCTACCGGATGGGCAGACAGTGAGCTTCTCATTGCTCGCCGTCAAACAAGCCCACGAGGTTACTTATAGGTAAGCGCACTCCTATCAATAATAAAAAAGTACAATTTCAGGACATTCCCTATCCATTTACCAAATTTTGTGAAGCAGTAAACATAATTAAGTACACATACACTAACAAACTTTCCCCTTTAGAATTAATGTGATAGAGACTTTCAATGTCCATAAAGAAATTGCCACGTGCGCTAAAAGCAATTTCCATCGATATCACGACCAGTACCTTACCCCAGACAATAACACTAACAGTTAAGCATAATTTCTACCAAGTAATTGTCGTTAATATTAACCCGAACGGCCAAAAAGGCTGATTCCCAAAAGATAAAGAATAAAGCGTTTATAAAATAAGCGATTATGTTGGGAGACACGTAATCGTTCCCGGGTGGTTACCGTACGTGAAAAACGTCAAACCGTCGCTTCGAGCAAGCCCGCTACCCGTATCAGCCTACCTTGTACCACGTAAATAATACACACATATATCTTAACAAAATATAGGTTGAAATGTCGTATTAGGATTATTTTCAGGTGTTACGTGATATGTTTGCTGTAAGCGTTCACAGGAAAAATTGTCTGCAAAGGATTTTTGAACGAGAAAAAAGCTGTACTTGAGCGTTAAAATAGAACCTTTGGTAAAAAATGTTTTCCCGAACAGCGGGGGGGAGGGGGTCACTGTGTGATTCCCGGCTACTACCAGTGCGGACTAATAAGGACCAAGTCGAGACCATGGCGCGTAATGTTCCACCCAGGCCTGAAAAATTATGTCAACAATACTGGAGATGCCCAGTAGAGCCAATGCCTGCTAAGTCTATGAGATTATTCATTATGTGTAAACACCACGGCTCTTAAGATAAATAAAAAAATACCAGTACATTGTAGTCGGTTTTTTAATATCATTCGGATTTTAGCCTGTGGAGCAATCCCGCATGGCTCAGTACGGCCGCCGGATCTTGGCAAGTCAAAAGTTATGCTCTGCAAATTTTAGTGCTTAAAAACTAGTTCAAAAATAATGGTTAAATAAAAAAAAGGCCAATAACAGTTTTTAACAGCAATAACAACTGCAAATTTCATTTATGCAAGCGTATACACCCACAGGTCCTTTTCATACAAGTTTATATTGTAATGCTTAATATTTAATATGCATGCGGGTCATGGAGCATTATATTTATAGGCAGCAAACCCGCATATGTGATGAAATCCGCACGATATTAAAAACACCCTTAGTCTAATTTCTCTCTACCTTAAAGCTGAAGAAATAGATGATTTTTATATAAAAAAAAGATGCACACACACACACACAGACACTTCAATACTTTTAACGTCCGATGATGTTCATATTTACGCTCAAGTAACTCTAAGCGGCTAAATAAGTACGAGAAAAATTTAGGTACTAACGAAGAAAAAGATGTTCACCCTTACACACACAATACCCAACCTATAACTCTCCCGGTAGTCAGGTAAAAATATAGTCGGCTAATACAACTATACCCTCCCGATACCTCGATAACAGGAACCAGTGTTATTAATTGATTGATGGTAAAGGAAAGGTCAATTTAGATGGAGGGTTTATTTGTACTCTATTTCTTTCTTTTCTGTTATGTATTGTGATTTTAGTGTCTTCTGTAATTTTAAACAAAGAGAAAACCAACCTACTATCATGTTGGTTTTCTCTTTGTTGTCTTTGGGAACTGGGTTCCTGGGATCAAGGCAAGGAAGGAACAGGGTAGGTTGTTTAGTCAGCAACAGTCTGACACTGTTTAGCGGGATTCGTCATTAAATAATTTTTCGCACCATAAAAAATCTACTATTATCTACACTAATATAATAAAGAGGTAAAGTTTGTTTTTTTGTTTGTAGGAGGTAATCTCTGGAACTACTGGTCCGATTGGAAAAATTTTAGCAACAATAGAAAGCTGCTTTACTCCTGAGTGACATAAGCTATATTTTATGTACGCGGGCGAAGCCGCTGACAAAAGCTAGTTTAAAATAAAGAGAAAATCAACCTACTGTCATGTTGGTTTGCTCTTTGTTCTATCTTTGCGAACTGGGTCCCTTGAATCAAGAGAAGGAAGGCCCTGGTATAGATGGCGATGTAGGAACGGGGTAGGTTGTTTAGTCAGTAACAGTCTGACACTGTTTCCCGCTCCGCTCAAGGCCGGGATTCGACATTAGATGATTTTTCGCCACCATAAAAAAATCTACTATTTTGTTGAATAAGTTTTGGGATAGAACTGAATCAACAAGAAGCCTCAAAATCGAAAACAAGTTTTAGTACGCTTTCTTCTAAAAGCCTACAACTTTGAAAGAGATGTCTGAAATTGAATGGTCAAAATCGATAAGTACGAAATGTGTTCCAATTGGTTAGCTATAATAAACATTTAATGTTACCAAAAGGGCAACCCAAAAATCCGTAAAGCATAGGAGCTATAGGCAATCTGATCTTTATACGGACATTGACATTTCATTATTTGCATATTCACAATATCGTCATAGCCAGAAAAAAAACTAAGCTTAAACTGTTAAGCCCCACCACCTAACCTATTATATTTCTATTATGTCCCTAATTTCGCTGTTTGAAGTTTGGTTGGTTAGTGGACAAGGCACATTACTTACAGGACAGATGGTAGATGAGAACAAACGGTTCTAGAGTAGAAACTACGTACTTTGTAAGACAGCGTTGGAATGTCTCCTCCAAGGTGAACTGTTGACCTGGTGAAGGTCATTGGAATCCAATGGATGCAAAACGCACAGGACTCTTTTTATGGTGGATCTTGGAGGTGTTTTATTTCCAAAAGTGGACTGATGAATGATGTTGATGACAGCTAAGAAGGGAAATTTTCTTCCATTGCGAGTTGCCACCAAGATATTTCAAGGTATGAATAAGTTATTTCTAGGTTAGTAATATCTGCCGTTGTTCAGACTATAATTTATCAACAGCTACTAAACCCTTACACCACGTTCACACACCTAATTACGTTGAAAGGTTAAGTAAGATCACATATTTCAATTAAATCCCGTAGAAAAATACACTCCGTATAAAAATCACAAAATTCACGTAGCTCCTCCTGTATTTCAGAAACTGCAGTTTAAAGTAAAACCCCATTTGAACAAAAGTGTTTTAAAGTCAGACTTAATGTTCAAAATGTAGGTTTCGAGCCAATCTAGATTACAGTGAAAACGAGATATTCAGAGAAATGGACCAAAAGGTACTAACATTTACTTTAGCCACACGCAAAACACTGGAATAATATAATATTTAGCTTTATTTGTAATATGGGGCATCGTTATTTTCTGCTCTCTAGCTAAGTAGAGCGACGCTAGAACCTTTGCGAGATAGCTGGCTATTTCTGAGGTAATCCTGAAATTGAGCCTGTTTTAAGTACCTAAGGGTTTTACTACTGTAGTGTTTAAGGTAGTACCGCAGGGTAGACCGTAAAATTCAAATTTTCTTAAGTTTTTTTTGCATTTGCAGTTAAGCGTCAGGTCCATTATAATACGAACAAGCAAGGGTGGATTGGCAACCACTCGAGTTAAATGCTCAATGCTCAAGCAAGCTATGTTTAAGTGGTTTCCAATCTGCTTCTGCTGTTATGCCTTTATTTTATTAGCATTGCTTTACAGTCTTTTGTTTATTTATAAAATCCTAAAGATTTTTAAAGTTTTTCTAAAAAAAATTCTAGTCACTTTCAGTCAACAGCTTCTATTCCAATGGTATTCTGGATTGTAATTTCATTTATTCCATCACTAACTTACCTATTTTTCATAGTTCACTTATTGTACCTATATTTTTAAGCTAATGAATTGTAGTTTTGATGATGATGTATATATATGTATATTTTTAATGTATAATATTCGCGACCATACATTAAAAATATACTATTATCAAATCATCGGTCAACTTTGTGGAAGGGCTTTTAAAGCCATCTTCTGGTACGTAGTCGCCACTTTTCGACTGCATCAATCCATCTATTCTGCGAGGAATGTGCCCTTTCTATCGCCACTCAAGTTGGGCGTCACCCAAAGAGCAATGGATTGAGCTATAAGTATATGTATGTTTTCTTGCATAATAGCTTCAGAAATAATGATATCCGCAGGATTGCCATAACCCAAAGCATCGCTATACCCCTTTTTATTTTAAGCTATTATAGTCCATATATTATGTCCCTTATAGATGTCGCTTTTAACAATAAGACCACCACTATACCACATATTTGAGTTCGTGTAAACGTAGGTACAACTACTTAGCACAATAAATTTTATTCTATTCTTGCCAGCAACAAAAGGAGCTATAGGCATTTACAATGACAACGCCGTATTAACACGTTCCAAAAAGTGTTCTATAGAAGCGAATGAACTAGTCTATTCGCTCCTAATTCTCATTAAACTCTTAGTCACTTCAAAGCTCAAAACTAAGTGACTAGCTCACGTCGCATGTTTTGGTTTTAGCAAGTCACGTCCTGAGTCAGCAAACTAAAACATGATGATACGGAACAGTCATGTCCCGTGAGAGATGAATGAGTTTCGAACAGACGGTATGACCTTAATTTATTTAAAATCCTTACGGCCATCGACTAACTGGAGCTTATTAATAGTATCCTGACCTGAGTCTGTACTAAAAAGGTTATCTACTATCGCATCGGTAAGTTTTCATTGCCCCAGATGAAACAAATCGATTGTGAAAAGGTTTTTTTTTGTATGCTTCGTTGGTTTGAAAATATATACGAGTGTGTATAGGTATGTGATTTGTTTAAAACTTTATGCAGTCCATATTGTCCACTAAGATCGGTTTGTGGGAGTCAGAAGTAATGGACATTTGGCTGATTATGGGCGGTATATATAGATACCTGTAATCTTGTATTTATTTCTTTATTTAAATAGAGTGATTCAAGAGGAAGGTTTATGTGTATAATATATTCAATACTACCTTTAGCCCGCGGCTTTGCCCGCGTGGTATTGGTGTTGGGGTTGGGGTTTCCGAGATAAAAAGTAGTATGTCCTATTCCGGAGTGTATCCTATGCCTGTGCCAAATTTCATCCAGATCCGTCCAGCCGTTTTGGCGTGATTGAGTAATAAACATCCAAACATCGTAACTTTTGCATTTAAAATATTAGTAAGATTAGTACCCGTGCGAAGCTGGGGCGGGTCGCTAGTTTTATTATATCGACCAGCTCATGGCCGAGCAACAGCAAAGAAAATTAGTCAGGTAGACAAGCTGCACGAAAATTAGTCCGCGTGCCAGTATTCACTATAATTTGCTACAAAATATTGCGTTTGTGAGGATCGACTTATTAATTTCAAACGAGTATTTCAAAAATTTCGTTTAATATACGTCATTGTAGTTTCACTGCTTCAAAAGGACTCATTTTTGGACATGTATTTTTACCTGGGCTATATTAAAAAATTCCCCGCTAGCATCAAAATATACGATTTCTCTACAAAGTACAATTAATATGTTTTATTATTTCTTATGTAACATGCCATGCCAACAAAAAGAAAAAATCAAATTAATCGCATAAGAAACTAAACGTCATTAGTGCCGTATGTCCAAAATGGCGGCCGTAGAGGGAAAATTCTGCCATATTCGCCACGCTTGACAAGCAGTGTGGTGACCGCGTATAATGTTATTAGTTAATAGCCGGATACTAGCCGTCTCTCCCGCATAATCCTTTAGTCTTCACGAGCCCCGCCGAGCTCTGCCGAGCCCTGTCGAGCTTTGCCGAAGCGACGAAGCGAACTTATGCATGTTAGAACGGACGCTGATGTAGGCAGCTGTTTTTGTTTATTAGAGATGAATTTTGCTGCGACAAGACGAAATTTTGTATGTAATATTTGTTTCTATATATAGATATAATATGAGATAGATTGGTTTGCGTTTGACTACAATCTCATCTGATGATAAGTGATAATGTGGCCGACGATGGAGCACGCTTGCCTAGAAGTAACCTATTCGCTCTTGACCCAAAGACCCCTAAGTTTTAGCTATTAGGAAAAACAGACTGGCAGGGAATTAAATTTATAATATTGTAACTTAGGCGTGGGACTCAACTGTCAGGTTGCGTAATTTTCCGAAAGATTTACTATGCAATGTAAATTGCATTTGGAGGAACATAAGCTGATTTTAGTCAGAAAAAATCTAAAAGGGTGGGGTAAAGAAGCAACTGTGATTGAACAGATTCAAAGATAACTAAAACAGATCGATCAGAAAGAGTCGTCCGAAAAGGAACCCCGGGGTAATGGAACGCAAAACAAAGAACGAGCAGTAGTTTTTAGTTAATAATTCCACAGAATTTTACAAAGTGGATACGATATATGGGCTTTACTTAAAATCGATCATTGTAAATACCAATATGAACAACTTTTCATATTGGTGTGTACAATGTTCTTTTTTAAGGAAAGCATTATATTGTCACGTATATCAAACAAATAATAAAACAATGCTAAATGTTTAAATATATGTGACAAGGCAGTATTCTAAATAAATAAAGTAAGCAAAGAATAGAGAGAGAGTAAGTACTTAAAGAGGATCAAGATCTCTTTGAGCTAAAGAAAATTTATCATTTATGAACCGTAACTGAAAATTTGTGTTCTATTATTAACCTTATTTCATTATTCTTTAAAACTACGTACCATATTTTATTTTGGTCTCGGTTTATTTAGAAACGTTGACAGACAAGATTTGTCAAACCTTGACATAATGGGATGAGTGAGAGGTTCAATAATCTTGTGGGAGTTACATAATCGACTATTTTCGCAATGAGCGTAAGTTTAGTGTGGGCGTAGACGTCGTGTAATCGCTGCGTAATCGCTGCGTAAACGTTGCTTGTTTTGACAAGCCATTAGCGTCTACACTGCCTAGTTGTTTGACGAACGCCTACACTAGATGAAAATAATGACAAAACAGCAAAATGTAAATAAATTTTTTATCAAAAAGATAATTACTGTCTTCTTAATTCTTGTTGCGTTTCCTTTGGGTCCAAATTAATCAATTTATTATTCATTGCTTATCTTAAATTTTACAGATATTTTTTAGTGAAGACGTGTATGATGTACCAATACACATTAGACCCACGTGGTGGAATATGGTCCATTCTCATGGAACACAAAACTCATTATGATTAGGCCTACTTTTAAGCCACCTTTTTGAAAGATAAATGATTGAATATGTTATTATTCTAGCGACAAGTTATTCCAAAGCTTCTTCGGCACAAATCTATGTAAATCTGATGTCAATATCCATAATGTGATAAAATACATAAGTCTTCGATTTATCACCCTTTATAATAATAATGATTACGTAAAAATATGCCTGTTATCCCCGAAGGGTTCAAAGCTGAGCAAAAGGGAGGGTAGAGATATTTTTATCCCATACACATTTCTTAAGTTAGTATCGTTTTAATCTTAAGTCATTTTTGAAAAAAGTAATACTCTGAATCTGAAGAGAATTCTGTATTTAATCTGTATTTCTAAAGAGCACGATAATTACAGATTTCTTGTCTTTACTGCGCAATTCTTGAAACTAAAGCTAGTCTCCTTAAACTGAAAATTTAGCCTTGGTAGCTGTTTAGTCAGGAGAGGTTACGACCAGACAAAGTAAACCAATCGTAGTATGTTTACGGATGGCAAGCAATGGGTAGCTTGCCGTTTAATAAGAACAAGACTCACCCAGAGGTTCTACCACGAGTTCTGAACGGATCCGTTTTACGATTTAAACTGAACTATTAAATTGATAGAGTTATATAAGGCGTGTCCCTTCTTCCTTGCTCCAATACTTCTTTCTCGCTCGCACGACTAACATTTTAACAGGTCCTAGTAAGGTCCTTGTTAGCTGTTCGAAACGCAAATGGTAACTGTCTGTAAAAGTCTGCCAGTCCTTTTCACTCCATCCAGAGAGAGAGAGAGAGAGAGAGAGAGTTAACATCATCATCATTTCAGGTCCTGTGCGTGACGCATCCATCGGGTTCCAGCAACCCTGACCAGGTCATCGGTCCACCTTGTGGAAGGCTTTTCAATGCTAGGTATGTTGGAAAGATTGTTTATGGTTAGTAAACACAACCTAAACTTGTTATTAAAAAAAAAAGAGATTGTCTACAGTCATTTTTGACAGCCGGTTCTTTTTGTTGAGAATGTTGAGATTGTTGAGAAGAAATAAATCTGCCGAAATAAATCTGCCGAAATCTTCATCGTATCTTTCATTTTATCACGCTAATTTCCAACATGGTAGCAGAGCGTGGTTGATAAAAGTGAAAAATACTCATATTTTGGCAAGATCCATCATACTTGAAATAATTACCGGCACTACGCGGCGTGACCCGGCATTCAAGAAAGATGGCTTCACCGGCGATCGGGCAAGTCGGCGTTGAGAAACTAAAAGGTGCAGAGAACTACTCAACGTGGAAATTCACAATGCGCATGTTGCTTATCCACGAGGAATTATGGGATTGCGTGGAAGCAGAACCCAAAGTAGATTGCGATAAGAAAAATGTTGACAAAGCGTTGGCCCACATTGCGCTTTCCGTGACACCGGCGGTAATCCCGTACATTCGTACAGCGAAGAGTGCACATGAAGCGTGGAAAATACTGCAAAAAGCCTACGAGGGACGTGGCCTGAGCAGAAGACTAGGTTTGCTGCGAAGCCTCTTCAGTACTAAGCTGTCGGAGAATAGCTCAATGGAAATCTATTTGAACAAAATAAAAGAGATTTCACATCAACTCAATGAGATTGAATCGCCACTAGATGACGAATTCGTTGCAGTTATCATGCTGAGTGGGCTCACAGATGACTACGACCCATTAATCATGGCGATTGAGCATTCAACTACCACACTGTCTACGGATATCATCTCGGAAAAATTACTACAGGAAACCCAAAGGCGGGAAGAAAAAACTGAAGGAATAGCACTAATCACACAGAAGCAACCTAAGTGTTTCGGTTGTGGTGCCAGGGGACATATGATAAGGAACTGTCCGAAGAAAATAGGAACAGCCAAAGTATAAAACCAAGGGAATGACCCACCGACCCAGAAAAAACCAGTGAAGAAGTCAGCAAGGAAAAATAAGGCCCTTCTGACAGCTCTCGCGGTGAAAGTTAATAGTGACGTGTGGTGCATAGACTCTGGAGCAACAAACCATATATTATGTGCAATAGTGATAAAGTGATGGTGAAGTGCAACCGTAGTAAATCCGTAGATGTAAACATAGCGAACGGTGAAAGGTTATCAACCGCGGGCTTAGGGGAAGTGCAGATTAATTTAAAAGACTGTGTAAGGACAATAAGTGATACTTATTATGTGCCTAATTTAAGTACTAACCTATTATCTGTCAGTGCTATGACCAAAAAGGGATATGTTGTCACTTTTAATAGTAATTCGTGTAGTATTTATGACAATGATGAAATTTTAGCTACTGGTACTCAAGTTAATGGTATCTATCAGCTTGATACTGTGTCAGACAACGGCTGTGCTGAGGAACAGGAATGTACTATGATGGCATCAGCTGCAGTGGACTCATCATCCCAGGAGTTGTGGCACAGACGTCTTGGCCACCTAAATTCCAGAAGTATGCAACTACTACAAAAAGGTATGGCAAATGGCATTTCTTTTAACACTTCTAATTTTCAGCAGTGTGTTTCATGTGTAGAAGGAAAGCAGAGTAGGCTTCCTTTTCCGAAAAGGTCGTGTACTAGAGCCACAGAGGTACTTGGTCTAGTTCATACAGATCTTTGTGGTCCTATGCAACAGCCGTCTCTAGGTGGTGCTAAATATTTTCTCAGTTTCATTGATGATTACACAAGGAAGCAGTTTATTTATTTTTTGAAGTCGAAAGATGAGACTTTTCAATATTTCAAACAATTTAAAGCCCTTGTTGAAAATGAAACAGGAAAGAAATTAAAAGTACTTCGAAGTGATAGAGGCGGAGAATATATGAGTTCTAAGTTTCAGGAACATCTCAAGACATGTGGAATCAAGCACCAGAAAACGATACCAGACTGTCCACAACAAAATGGTGTTGCAGAACGCGCCAACAGGACCGTTATGGAGAAGGTCAGATGTCTGCTGCGAGATGCTGGACTCGGAATGAAGTTCTGGGCCGAGGCGGTCAACACAGCAGTTTATCTAAAGAACAGAAGTCCTACTAAAGCTGTTGCTGGAGTAACCCCTGAAGAAAAATGGACTAGTAAAAAGGTAAATCTAAACCATTTAAGAATTTTTGGTTGTGTAGCATATTCTATGGTGAAGAATAGAAGAAAACTTGATTCTAAAAGCAAACCATACATATTTGTTGGTTACAATGAAGAGTCCAAGGGTTACCGACTAATTGATCCTGATAACCCCACAAAATGTGTCAATTCTCGTAATGTCGTATTTTTAGAAAATCAATTCTGTAACAAAAATATGTCACATGATGAAAATGTTGATCAGCATATAATTGTTGATTTTAACAATCTGAATCCAGATGAAATTCAGCAATCAGAGTCATCCACTGTGAGTTCTGGTACTTCTGATGACATGAGATTATCACAGAATGAGCAAAGAATCAGCACATATACAATGGACGACTCTGAGAGCGAAGACCTAAGTGTTGAAACAGAGAATTGTTCGGATGAAACATATATTCCAGGTGAAGACTCAATAGCTGAGGCAGAGCAGTTAGATACCTCCTATGAAGAAGCTCCTGAGTCTCCCCTGCAGGCCAATTTTGTGGGACCGGTCGACAGTAACCCTGATGATCCTCAGACTGCAACCGAGGCGCTGAATGGACCAGATTCAGACAGCTGGAGAAGGGCAATGACTGATGAGTATAATTCATTCATTAAAAATAAATGTTGGACTCTGACAAAACGTGACCCAAGCCATAAGCCTGTTCAATGTAAATGGATTTTTAAAAGGAAGTATGGTGCTGATGGTGAGCTATTGCGATTTAAAGCTCGATTGGTTGCAAAAGGGTATACACAAAAATATGGGATAGATTACCAAGATACCTTTTCACCGGTTGTGCGGTACTCAACAATGAGGATGCTGCTTGCAATGGCAGCAGAGTATAACTTAGACATTGAACACCTGGATGTAAAAACAGCATTCCTAAATGGAGACTTGGAAGAAACAGTATACATGGAGCAGCCAGAATGTTTCAAGGTCAAAGGGAGTGAAAATATGGTATATAAGCTCAATAAGGCTGTTTATGGACTTAAACAGGCATCCAAATCTTGGTATGACAAGATTACCAAGGTTCTATGTAACAAGTTGAAGTTTAACCGCTTAACTTCCGAGCCCTGTGTTTACTCTAAGAGTGAAAATGGATTGATGATGATCATAGCATTATATGTAGACGATCTGATTGTATTTTGCTCTCCAAACTTCCCAGGGAAAGATAATTTAAAGAAAGTATTGCAGGATGAGTTTGACATCACTGATCTTGGGCCAGCTCAACATATAATTGGAATGAAGTTGATGAGAAAAGATGATAAAATTTACCTCAATCAATCGAACTACATACAAAAGATATTGAAGAAGTTTCGAATGGAGGATTGTAATGCTATTGCAACACCCATGGAGACAGGACTGAAACTTGCCAAAGAACCTAAACAAGAAGGAACCTACGACTATAGAGGTTTGATAGGTTCGCTAATGTATGTAGCAGTTTGCACTAGGCCTGATATAAGTCATGCAGTCAGCTATCTCAGTCAATTCAACGATTGCTTTGGTGAAAGCCACTGGAAGGCTGCCAAAAGGATCCTACGTTATTTAAAAGGTACAATTAACTTGAATCTTGTATTTTCTAAAACAGGTATGAACATTTCAGCTTATGCTGATGCGGACTGGGCGTCAGACAACATAGACCGTAAGTCCTACACAGGCTTTGTTTTTACTGTTGGTGAGTCTGTCGTCGCTTGGGAGAGTCGTAAGCAACGCACTGTTGCTTTGTCCAGTACTGAGGCAGAGTACATGACGTTGTCTGATACATGTAAGCAGGCTCTTTTCATTAGACAGTTCATATTTGAAATATTTGGTACAAAGCCAAAAATCACGATTTATAATGATAATCAATCCGCTATAAAACTGTGTAAAAACTTTATGTTTCATTCTAGAACAAAGCACATTGACATACGTCACCACTTTATTAAGGAGATTGTAACTAAAGGTATTGTTGAAATTAAGTACTTGTCAACCATAGTTATGTTAGCGGATGTAAAAACTTAGTAAAGAGAAACATCATCAGTTTGTAAGCCAGATGCTAACTGTGATTTAAGTTCCTTTTGTTGGTTTTATAAATGAATATATTTTATTGAGTTTGTTTTAGATGATAAAACTGTAACATACGAGAATGTATTTCAGTTAGTGTTGTTTTATGCAAGTTTGTAGTACAAAATTTAAATGTAAAATTATAATTTTTGATTGACTTAACAGTGTAACTTATATGTAATACTGATGTATGTTAATTAGTGAGATATGAGGTAGGAAATATACCTTTGTTGTTTTTCTTTTATATTGTGAAATATAGTTCAGCTTGTGTTTAAGGGCTAGTGTTGGAAAGATTGTTTATGGTTAGTAAACACAACCTAAACTTGTTATTAAAAAAAAAAAAAAAAAAAGAGATTGTCTACAGTCATTTTTGACAGCCGGTTCTTTTTGTTGAGAATGTTGAGATTGTTGAGAAGAAATAAATCTGCCGAAATAAATCTGCCGAAATCTTCATCGTATCTTTCATTTTATCACGCTAATTTCCAACAAGGTACGTCTTCCGGGTACGCGGTCGCCACTCCAGGACTTTTCGGCTTCAGCGGCCATCTGACGAATCAGAAATGAAGATAACCACAGGAAAACCAAGATCGCCTACATAGTGAAATGAATCTCCAAACTAAAGTGGCAATGGGTAGGGCACATTGGTCGCAGAACAGAGTTCGCAGATTTTCTCCGTAAAAAAGGACTCGACGAAGGAATCGGTAGAGACTACGACCACTAACCTCAAAAACATTGAAAGAAATATTTATTGAAGGGCAATTAATAATTTCAGATCGTCAATTGTAGCGTTTTCAAGATTCTTGCCCTTCAAACCTCTTATATTATTGATTAATTTGTTCGATGTAAAAACCTTACCAATAGTGGTAATTTTATATGTTACTACCCCTTTGCCAGCGACTTTGTGTGTAAGAAAGTTTTCATAAAATTGATAATATTTTGAGTACCGCAATGAAAAAAGACAATAGGTATGCAAACGCCGGCGTTCGTTTGGGGCTCAAGAATTTAACCTTTCGAGTACTGTTATTACAGACACAATTAAAGAAAAATAGCACCTATTCGCATTCGCATACATATTTTTTAAGACTAATCATGATAGTCCAGATAGTCCAGATGTATTTCATTTTGATTAGATTGTAACAAGTTTCGAATTTATTAATCCAAGAGATAGGAATATTCTATACTATCTCTAAAACCCTCTAAATTGTTCCTTTGGGAGTAATTCTGTAAACAAATAATGATAATTTTTATGAATTACTAAGATTGCTATTTGCAATCTTAGAAATGTTAAAAAAAGCATGTTGCTTCGACGCCAAGTAATATGGGATAAGGGAAGGATGATGATGATGACTTAGATTGCTATTTGTGTTATTATTTTTTTTGTAGGTTTGTTGGAGAGGTTTGTTGTAGAGCAGTGGTGGGCGAGTGGTAACGGCCCCGACTTACGAGTCGGTCGTGGGTTCAAACCTAGCCAGGTGCATTACTTTGTGTAATTTATTTCATCACCACTGCTCTTCAAGCGGTGAAGGAAAACATCGTGAGGAGACTGGCGTGTCGTAGAACCAAAAAAATTGAGAACATGTGATATCCATCGCACTGGGCCCGCGTGTTGGATTACGGCCCATACTCTCACCTAGAGAGGAGGCGTGTGTCCCAGCTATGGGAACATTAAAAAGGAAGATGATAATGATGATGATGAAGTTTTGCATACAAACCAAATCCCCCTTTTCACCTCCAAAGGCTAAATTTTCAAAAACCCTACCTTATTGCCTATCTACCTACATCATAAAAGGAAACCTTGTGCAAAATTTGATGTTCCGAGTCCCAGTGGTTGTGCGTAGCTATGCCATTCAATAGTTAATCCTTTTATTTATTTACATATGTAAATATAGATTCGGACTGGATTGGATTTATTCTTCTTTGCTGTATAGTTTAGAATAATATACCATTGTTACGAGTTTGTATATTAAAAAACTATTAGAAAAATAAGGTAAAATGAGTTTAGTACTAACAGCTTTGAAGCAATCTCTGAAGGTCAACGAAATAAATAAAGTATTGAAGAATATAAGGTTTTCGATTGATGTGTAATGTGTTTTTCTTAGAATATAGATTACCTACTTATAAATATCTTTTATTTTGCAGCTGTACGAATACGATGATTAAGCCAGATTCACTCCTCATTAGACAACTAATTACTCACCGCACTAGATGAAACCAAAAGCTGACGCAGATGGCGAAACACCATCAGTAAAAGGCTGATCCAGCAGAAACTCCATGACCTTCAGTAATGAGGGAGTTGAGGGACACGACACGAGGAGAAAGGACGATATTCTCCTCATAATTACCAAAGACCTACATACTTGAAACATAATTTAATATCACAAAGGTATAAAGACAGACCCTCGTTACGTGAACCCAAGCTAGGTGCCCTCACTTATTTGTATATAAAAAGCAATATTTTCTCAATTTATCACTTCGGAGAGTTTTAAGGCGCGCGCTATAAATTTTTGCTCGATATCACAAACTTTCTTCATATATTTCATATAGGTGAGTGCTGTGAGAACTTTGTCAGGGGTCGCGCATCGTATTTTTTATGTATATTTTTTTTTTGCTGAAACGTTCAACAAGAATTTATGTCAAGCAACTTATTCAATATCACCGAGACTTGGGACAGAATAAATCAGAAAATAAATTTGTATTAGGCTTTGTGTCATGTTTGTTCAATAAACATCGTTGTTAGCTGTAAGCTATTTTCTTGTGATTGTGTTAGTAAATGCGCTTTACTAACACATTTGCAAGATAATGTTTATATTTGTCAATTCACAAAATGGTTTTTGTTAGTAGCTTTTTTTGGGGTTCTGTTCTCACAAAAAAAAAACAGAAATCTCAAAGGATTTCTTTGTTATCTGTCTGTCGGTCTGTCTCTTTGCCAAGACCGTATATCTCGAGAACTTGTGGAGGTATCGAGTTGAATTTAAAATCACATAGGTATTCAAGTAATAAATAAACTTTTAAGTTAACGCAAAACGGCTGCATGTTGCAAAAACGTGTATTTTGACACTCTTATTGGGAATCGAATTCAAAAGGTATGTCTCGTTGACCCAGAAAAGGCATGCGAGGCTTTTTAGCACAAGTATAGAAATAAATTTGAAAACGGCAGATAATAATATGTTATGACGACCCAAATAAACACTTTTGCGGTTCGGAGAAATCTTCGACTTTATTCAGAAATTGAACTATTTGTATAAGTAGGTAAGTTTGTACAAAACCCTTAGTGCTCGAGTCCGACTCGCCCGTGCCCCATGCCCATTTCTTTATTTTTCAAACAAAATATTTTGAAAGAATTTAATCAAAAGCCTTTCGGTAAATCCTCGGATAATCTGATAGACGGTCTGCAATCTTATTCAAGATTAAAAAATAATAAAACCGAAGCTGTAAGCAAAACCGAATCAGCCTAAATGTAGTGAGACAGTACATTAATTAAAGATTCCCTAACCAACATAATTATCACTCCAGTTTGTTTATTCGATTTTCCGTGCGATTAATCGCAGTCGATTTATCGAAACCGTCTTAGAGGCTCAAAGTACTTAAGCGTTTTCCAATTCTAAGCAAGCGATTATTTATCACAGCATTAGCATACTTCGCTGAAGTAAATCCATCTTGTAAAGGGGATAATGATCAATAGAAGATGCTGTACGAGCCAGAGATTGCCTCAGCGCTTCATTACTCCTTGTCATGCATTAAAAGCTATTATATCGTGAACGTGACCGATTTGCCAATCTATTCGAAATTGTCTCCGATGTGCGGTGTAGAGATGGGTTTGTCGATGACGTAACTATCGAATAAATGTTTACTATCTCTGGAAATTTCAACAACATTGATTTAAAAAAATTGTTTGGGAATTCATTAAACTCTTGAGCCCTAAGCAAACGCTGGCATTCGCACACCTATTGTCCCTATTGTCTTTCTATTATGTCTCTAATTATGGCAATCAAAAGGTTAAATAGCTCCTCTAGCGAAGGGTGAACTAAAAAGTTCGTCAGACTTTTACTGATTAAAATTCACTCCCGTTTTTTCAGTTGCTTATTGCGTTTTAGCACTATGACTGGGAACTGTCAATCACATAGCCATGCTCAACTAGCTAGCGTTGTTTTCCAAGATAAAATTACATAACTTTGTTCAAAGAATCTTGTTTGCAACTTTAGAAGATTCATTGTTTAAAACACAACAACAACTTCCACAAACAAATTCAATGTATAAATCAATTATTTATTCCTCAAATTTTGGAATCGATACCTGAAATTGAGAGCAAGAAGCTAATTTCAGCCTTCGATATTTACAAATTAATGCTAAGTACGCGAACCTGCTTCATCGACAATGTATCGATATTACGGTCGCGCTCGGAGCGAGTTATCGATAAGTTATTTCGCTGGGGGTGCCGCGCTGGTCTTTGCTTTCAGCCCAAACCTTGTTAGTTAAGACCATGTATTGTTAGGATGTGACGTCATCCCCAAACTCTGCCCTCATTGCTTATTAAATTGTGTAGGAATAGGGAATGTTCGCAAAAATTGGAATGAAATTTCCTCAGAGGCCATTACGTGGTCCGAGAGAAACTATCTGAACTTTGATGTTACAAAGAGATCGATCCATCATTCCGTGTATTTTGAAGTAATGGATTGTTTTGCTTTTTATTTTTGCTATAAAGGAAAAATAATATTGGATGGGAGCGGAGGTTCTTTTAAGTCTTCCGTCAATTTAGTGATTGAAATGTCGATGTTTATTTTTAAGGATGATAGATGGAACATTTTAAATAGAATAAAAGGTCGTGAAGTACTTGCCTACTTGAATAGGTTTAAGGCTAAAGGGAGGGTACTAAATACATAGATGCTATGTTCAAATACAATCAATTGAGTTCGTGAAGGGCACATAAATTAATCAGTACGTTTATTGGCGTCCTCTATTCTGTTGGGACGTTCCGAATTGGCCTATTCACAGTAAACACAATGTAACTCTACTAGAACCCAGACAGACAGTCTTTCGCATTCTATTAGCTTGTATTAGCATTGCATGTCACTTGTGCTTCACGTTTCTTTGCGAGTTTTCAGGGCAGTTCCCTAGTGGATTAAACAGAGAACAAAATGCTTTCAGGATAAATGCTTGTCCTGAAAGCATTATGTTTAGAATCGGTTACTGAATTAATTTCAGCTATTTTTAAAGGTTAATATTTTTAGAACTGATAAGCTTGAGATTGAGTACTGTCTCAATTGATAGCATAGCGATGATGTGATCGATGGTGGAGCACGCTTGTCTAAAATAATCTATTCACATTTAATTTAAAGACTCTTAGCACAAGCTAAGGGCCTTTAAATTAAATGTTGGCCACAAAGCTACAATATAGCTACTGCCTGGGTTTCCTTATACTCGTTTCCACACACACAATTACACTTATCTTCTTCTCTCACCTCTTGATCCCCGCGCGAACGCCGGCGTCCACGCGGCCATTAACGAAAAGGCTTGCAAATTTTCTATGTTTGAATTTGTTTATCTATGAAAAACTTTTTATTTACGTTCTTGGACAAATATCAAAATACCGTACCTTGTAAAAAAAACGTCGCTGTTTGCTTGGGGATCAAATCTCAACGTGACACTGGCAGAATAGTCGCAATCGGCTCCATTGCCATAAAAAAAAGAAAACAAAAAATATTTTGGGATAGAAATACCTAATTTGATAAATCTTGATTGCGTCACTAGACTGCTCTAGCAGTGCAGTGCCTCGATTCTCATAGTATTTGCCAACAATAAGGATTTTTATTTTTTTAAATAAACACTACATAAGTAGCGACGACGCGCTCTGTCGTCGACGCCGACGGTGCACTCTGTTCCCGCGCGCCTCAATGAGTTGTCAGCAAAACCGTAGGGACTCTGCAAAAGGCTCAAAGCCTACTGGGACGCTTGGCCCCAGTGCAAAATGCAAAGAAGGAACGGGGTGGGGTGTTTGGTCAGCAAGAGTCTGACACTGTTTCCCGCTCCGCCCAAGAGTGGGATTCGTCATTGGATGATTTTTGCCCACCATAAAAAAACACTATATAAGTAGGTACATTTCATTCAAATGTGCGGAAGAAACACCCAGGAGTCACTACTGCAGTACAGATCGCACGGAGAACACATTGAAACATACGGTAGAAGTGTGCCCCATTTATGTGAAGTAGCGCCGTATCCTCGCAGGGACGATCAACAGAGGCGACCTCTCGCGAAACATTATTTTGTCGAGAAAATGCTATTTTCTGTAATTGGACTCTTAGAAAATACATTGCCATACAACGTGGCAATTTTGCCAGTCTTTTGGGCACATACCAGTCAAAACCGATGTGGAAGAGTTTTTGACGCCATAATTTAATCGTAGTTTTTAATTTAAGCGTAGGGTTTTTTTCTGTAATATAGGTAATTTTTTTTTTAGATTATTAATTAAATAAATTGGACAATTAATTTTATTTGACTTAGTCAAATTACTGCCTGACAATGCACCTAATTTAATTTTTCATGTCTTTGAAAATGTTCTTAAATTTAGCTCAATTCTTAGTACCTGAGAGCAGTGGTGGCCGAGTCTATGTCATCGACGGCGCGCACTGTTCCCACGCGCCTCAATCTCGCATTACTTTGTGTAATTTATTTCATCACCACTGCTCTCAAAACGGTGAAGGAAAACATTGTGAGGAAACCGACATATTTTAGAATCAGAAATTCAAATACACATGACATTTACCAATGCGCTCTGGGCCAGCGTAGTGGATTGCCCCATTTTCTCTCTTAGAGAGGAGGCCTGTGTTCAAGCAATCAGAACATTATAACGCTGATGCTGAGCTCCTAATGTACCAAATAGTAGTGTACCTACATTAAAGAGAATATGAAGATATCTATCTATCTGATGATAATGATTTAGTACCTAAGTCTGTAATTGTTACCTAGTACCTAAGCCCATTACTTGACCCGTTCTTCAAGAATGACAAATCCAACTGTTATTATGAGAAACGCTTTACGTTGCCAAAATTTATCAAAAATAAAAACTGAAAAATATACTTAGACGGTTCGTGACAGTAGTTGTACTCTCAGTGCACTCTCAGTAACATAAATCCTCCAAGTCTTTCCTCGACGTGTGTTGGCAAAAGCTATTTGGTGACATGAATTTTACCTCCGATCCTGCATCAGAACGATCTTTAGTCATAAATTTGCTGTCGGAGAAAATTAACTAAGACAACATTTTAGTATTTGGTAGAACTAATACATTCTTTTTAAATCTCGATGTGTAGAAAAAGCCATCGTGAGAAAACTGGCATGTTATAAAAAAATAAAAAATCAAAGACATGTGACATGTACCAAACCGCCCAGGACCCGCGTGATGGATTGCGATCTATTTCCTCTCCTAGAATATATCTACAGTAATATAATAAAGAGGTAAAGTTTGTTTTTTTATTTTTTTGTTTGTAGGAGGTAATCTCTGGAAATACTGGTCCGATTGGAAAAATTTTAGCAACAATAGAAAGCTGCTTTACTCCTGAGTGACAGGCTATATTTTATGTACGCGGGCGAAGCCGCGGGCAAAAGCTAGTATATTATAGGACTGTTATGTTATGTCTGAGTATGTTTCCGCACTTAGTCCTATGTAGACCATTGTACGTCAGCCATAGCGGCGATAAACTTTGGTGGGCTTATTCCAACCAGCCCATCTCTCTCCAAAAGCTGATTAGACCTTTCAGATATTTCAGGGCGTCAATAAGGGAGTTTGGTGTGCCTAAGGTTCGTGTGCGAGTGTCAGTAAGTGTAAGTGTAAGTAAGTGTCAGGGCGCAATTATTATAGGACTGATTTATGCTTATACTATTCCAACTTAACCAAGACATCACTGCTGAAAAAGATGGGAAGATCAGGGTTGCTAACAACTGGACACCCGATTGCACATCGCACTTCATGACGCTAGGAACCGTTTCAGATAGCGAGACACTTTCAGAAAGAAGCTAATCTAGTGAGAACTTCACGATTCTCAAAAATTAGGAACAATACTATTTGAGATGGAAAATGCTAGCTCGAAAGTTCGATGGCGGGTAGTTGCGGCCTTTCCATCCGGTTATAATTTGGGTGTTTTCAAAGCTAGAGTGAATAGGCTCTTACTAAACTAGTGCGCCTCATCATCAACGATTGCATCACTGCTTACCATCAGATTGGATCACAGTGAAGCATTAGTTTACATTAAACTAGCTTTCTGCCAGCGGCTTTGCCCGCGTGAAAGTAGGTTTTCGTACAAACTTTGGACACGCGATTCATCCCTTTCGGGGGTGAATTTTGGTAAATCATTTCTTAATGTTCGCCTACCATAAAGGGAAGCCCTGTGCAAAATTCCAGGCTGCTAATCCCAGTAGTTTTAGCTGCGCGTTGATATGTCAGTCAGTCAGTTTCTCCTTTTACATAATACTAGCTTTCTGCCAGCAGCGTCCGCGTGAAAGTAGGGTTCTCCATACAAACTTTAGACCCCCATTACATCCCTTTATGAGCTGAATTTTGAAAAACCCTTTCTTAGTATTCGTTTATGTCATAAAAGCCTTGTGCAAAATTTCACGTTCCTGGGCCCAGTAGTTTCGGCTGTCCGTTGAAATGTCAGTCAGTCAGTTTCTATAAATAAAGTACGATATAAAAAGACTTTGCCGATATGTCGATACCGTATTCTGTAAACTATTTCATTGCTTGAATAGGTCCGTAGCTACAACGTATTGTATTTCAATTAGGCTCGATTCACACTGGATTGCCGATATAGCTCGACTCACTTCAGTAAAATACTGTTGAGGCAATCGTAATTAATGTAGTAGATTAATTTTAAAGATCAAAAGGATTGGAGTTTCTCAAAAGACTAGTTTAGTTTTTTTTTACGATCCAATTTAAAAACATCAGAAAATGTACTTGAAAAAGTACATTTTTTGATGTCTTTAAATCGGATCGTAAAAAAAAAAAACAAATTCTAATGATGTTGTTTTAATCTTTCAATAACTAATTTTACTTAAATTAGGTATAGAATCTATAGATAAAATTTTGGTGTTGTCTGATAAAAAAAAAAAAATAATGACCTCCGAATTCGGAATATCAATTAAAGGCAATAATATATTTTTACCAAATCATTTTTTGTTTGAATCGTAACTGCTAATTTATGTTTTTTTTTTTTAATTCGATATAAACTAATGCTTGACTGCGGTCCCACCTGAAGGTAAGCAGTGATGCAATCTTTGATTGTGAGGTGCACTAGTTTATTAAGACTTATTCACTCTAGCTTTGAAAATACCAAAATTATATAGGTATTTCATCAACATCATCATCATTTCAGCTGAAAGACGTCCACTGCTGGACATAGGCCTCCCCCAAGCGCCGCCACAAAGACCGTTCCTGTGCGTCTTGCATCCATTTATATAGGTATGTAATCGGATGGAAAGACCACAGCAAGCAAATTATTCCAGTCCTTTAATGGACACGGTATAAACAACTTAGCGAAACGCTTAGTCAGAACCGTAGAGGTTTAACAAAGATGTCTAGCAATTTTTTATTCTTCTCAAGTCCGTTAAAATGCATTAAACAAGCTACGCTCATCTGCATGCAGGAGCTTGTGTCACTTCCGCAATATCTTGCCCAGCTGTGGCCATTTTTCTCAATGACATTTGACGTCAGAACGCAATAAGTTGGCAGCGTGACACGGAACGTGCTTCTACTAAATGGAGCGAAATTCAGAAGTATCTTCAAATGTATACACTCTTAAAGTTTTTGACTTGGATGCTGAGTCCTTTAAGCCATGTTTATGTATATTGTAACGTACCACATTGTTTTCTGTTGGAATGCGGCTGTAACCCTTTTTTTCCACAAAAGAAAATGTTTCGTGCTTGCCTTCTTGGTAAGCTCGAGCGATGGGGGGCATTGTCCCCTTGTCTTAAAATAAGCAAATAAATAAATACAAAATAAGAAAAAAAAACTTAATTTTTCTAAGAAAAAATAAATAAAAAAAAAAACAAAATTTACGATAAAATAAATTTCTTAAAAATCAATCAACTATGAATTTCTCTAGGTCAGCAAGTTGAACTGACGTATGTACAATCGGCGATCTAGACGATAAAGTGGTAGGCAGTACCACAATAAAATTCTCAATCGCGTTTTTTATAACTACATATTGTCCAGTTATGTAGACACTTCAGATAAAAAAACTACATGATATTTACTTGACAACATCCACTGAAAAGCAATTTGCGAATAATTAAAAACGACCTCTGAACTTCTCTCGAAAAATACAAAATCTCGTAACGAAATCTCGTTTTATTTTAAGCAGACAATCCAGATTATAACTTTTTTTTAATAATTTAACTTTTTAATCCGTGTACTATAGACTAGATTTCCAGAGACTATATAAATTCTAGCTAGCATTTTAAGTAACGATAAGATAATTGGTAATTAAATCCATAACAGCTTCTTAAAAAAATGCTACCAACGCCTTGGTATTACTGACGTCAATCCAGATATTTTTTTACAAGCTTTTTATTAGCTTGCAATGTAACTATGTATGTTCGACGAATTTTGAAGCAGATTATCATCAACCGATTAAGCTGCAATTTTGCATGCGACGTGTAAACGCATGACAATGCAATATTATGATGACATGGAGCTGATTTGATGATGGAGCTGGTAGGTAGCCATAAGAGCTCAACAATAAAACAACTCAACCTTATCGTGTTTGGGCTCATTGGATTTATATTGACGAGTACTTGGATCCTATGTGATAGTCGGGGTCTAGTAGTGGTGTTGAAAGGTGTATAGGAACTCCGTAATACAATTAGATAACTCTTGATGAGTAATAATAATAAAGGTATATACCGAGCTTGTTCACAAAATTTCTTTACTCTGTACTTAAACAGATTCTGTGTTGTATCATTTACACAGTTTTTAGACGAGTGTTCTTATCACGATTCATTATACGCTTTCAAATTTTCCAACTACGTAAATCTTTATTCATTCATCAATGTTATCTCAATATATCCAATTAACCTTTCTTCCTAACCTTCTTAGTGGCACAAGCCAAACGGTAGTGTCGCATACGAATAATGCGCTTAACGGAACGTCGACAAAGTGAATAATGAAACGGTCCGCTCTGAGAGCAGTCATGAAGGACATGCGGTGCAAGTTGTGGACGTACACGAGGGATGTTCCTCAAAATACTGGGTCAAACGTTGGACAAATCTGTTTAGGACAATTCTTCTTCTGTTTGCTTAAAAAGTTTGGTCAAATGTTGGATCAAAAGTTGTATGAATCAACTCAGATTAATATATCAACTTGTAGCAGTAATTTGTAAGTAAGTTTAGCTGTTTTTTATATTTTTAACACTAGCTGTTGCCCGCGGCTCCGCTCCATGTAACTAGTATTTTTCATCATATTTCTGCCCTTCTACCATTTTATTTGGGGCGCTGTTGCTGTGGCTTTTTGTACAACACTAACACATGCGTCGTTTTTTTTTTTCAACTCAAACTCAAGTTACTAGAGCAAATAGTTAAAGTGAATAGAATCTTAATAAATTAGTGCGCTTTATCATCAACGATTGCATCACTGCTTACCATCTGGTGGGATCGTAGCCAAGCACTAGTTTATAGCAATTAAAAAATAATAATTTCTTTAGGTCTCAATAACTCTCGTATTTGATTCGTCAAATGATGCGTCTTGCGATTTTCTGACGAATAAAAAAAAGTAAAGTATCATTTTTTTGCTAAATTTTGCTTGACGTAGAAGTAGAGTTGGTAAAACTACAGATTTTACCACAAAATGTCACAAAAACTTCAAGAGTCAGAAACAGTTTTCGACTGAAAATGCTCTAGAGTTTTTGCAATCTACTACAGAACAACTTCGCATCTACTGCAGAGCACATATTGCAATGAAATTCAGAATTTGCATACAAATAGTCACTTTGTATTTGTATCAAAAAGCCACTAAAATAACAAGGGTATAATAAATATAATCTTTACAAATTTTGATGATCTAAGTTTTTTTTTTTCTTAGCTGCCAGTGGCTTATTTCAACTTCTATTTTTTTTTAATTATTTGTCATTTCATCGTGCTCACACAACAGAAGCAACAAGAATAATTTAAAAAGAAAAAGATATGAAGATTAATTCATTAAGCCTTAAGAGGACATCAGTGTGCGTTGTTATGTCTGTCAGTCAGTTTCTCCTTTTATATGAGTATTTACAGATAATCACAGGATTATTACAAAAGCTAGAAGATTAGATGACAAAACTATGATAGCTATTATTATAGTGAAAAGACCTGTATCATTAATAATTTCAGTCTAACCGGTTTTTTTTTTAGTGTGAGAAAAATCATCTAATGACGAATACCATCCTTGGGCAGTGCGAAAAACAGTGTCTAACTCTTAATGACTAAACGACCCACCCCATTCATTTTTAGCCTTCATACTGGGGTCGAACCTTCCTTTCAGAATCCTAACCTAACCGGTTGCAACTGAATAGTTTAATATGAAGAGCTTATAATCATATTAAACATGCAAAACCAGTCAATGTATGCACATCTGCCCCAGTAAAACTATCAACGCCTTCACGTCACAATCCGTTTCCCGTCCACCCTTTATCCCCAAGGCATCGTTTCTGCAACGTGTATTCGCTATCCCCCCATACCATCTCCCGAGATAAGTCAGATGACGTCACGATGAGCCCTCTCCCAACATTATTAGCACCTTATCCCCCTATATAAGTTATCACGCTGTTTATTTACTAACTCTCAGGATTTCTGGGCTTATCTCAAGGATAACTAGGTTTAGAGGGATAATCTTTGCCTTAAAGGGTCTCTTGTGAGATAGGTTTATTTTTTTAAGGTGGAAATTTTGTTGGGTGGTGTTCAGTTTGTTACGTTTTCTTATCTGAAAGTAAGGAATTTTTAGGTCAGATTTTTAGGATAAAACAATGCTTACAAGGCGTTGTATCTGCTCGGTTTTTCAATACTTTCACCGTGTTCGCTGATTCGCGTACGCACGGTTTTGACCCCACGTTACAAAAAGACAGTCTCATAAAATGCATGAAAATATAGAGCTCCAAGTGTAGGATACTGTCACCCGTATTCACAAACAATACTCAAACGACCCTTGACTAAGCAAACGCACAGCGTTGAAATAGAGCTCTGTGATTGGTTCGTTTGTGTTGCGTAGTTCACAAACCCTGCCCTGTGCGCTCGCGAGCACTGTGAGACCGCATAGTAACGTTTGTGAATACGGGTGTAAATCGCGCGATTTTCAAATATCCTGAATCGCCGCGGACTAGAATACGATGGAATCGGTAGGCAACACTGTCAGTTGGAGAATAACCTCTGCTGACACGCTTCGGAAATGTTAACGTTATTTAATTAATTACGAGTTTCTATGAGGACTAGATGTAGTAACTAACAAATGTGCTGTTTCCTGCTAATAAAGTTCCAACTAACTGAACTAAATGTTGTTTTAATAAGTATTAAGTACGTGCCAAATAAGTTTGTACTAGAATGGCCGTCGCTGCTATGGTATACACAGCTTTCCGCTTTGCAATACTTTGATTTAGACCCGAAGAGCAGTTACTATGCATTCAAGGTCGATCGCCATTTTAGTCCAACTTATATGCCACGTATTGTACTACTAGTTTTATTTTGTCTTTTTAATCTTAACACTGTGCGCCAACCTCAAATAACACAAGACAAACTCCACAAGATTGTGATCATAATATAAAATTTAGGAATATAACAACCTACTAAAAAATCACCTCTAAGATGATTTCGGGCAATGAAAACCAGCTGTTAACTAACTAATCAGTGAAAAATCTGAATAAAAGAAAAAGATACCAGTGAAAAATTGAAACAATTCATTAAGTAAGCCAATACTTTCTTGGAATTCTCAATCAAACCGGAACCAAGGAATCGATTCCCTTCGTGAACAGAATTTTGATTTAGGTTAGATAAATCGGCGACCAATCATATCTAGTGCAATTTATTATTCACTAGCTTATGCCAGCGGCTTCGTCCGCGTGAAAGTAGAAAATCCCAAGGGATAACTAAGAGCATCCTAAGGGATCTTCTTGGATAAAAAGTACTCTAGGTGCTATTCCAGACCATGGCCTACCTGTGTGCCATGTTCTATTCAAATTTATCTAGCCGTTTAAGCGTGAACGAGTATCAAACGTACCATTTACTAACACATTTTCATCTTTAGAATATTAATGTAATCTTAAACAGATAAATATCAATTTGGACGAAAGGTTGACAAAGATGTGTTCACCTCTTAGTTACTTGCGGACGGCGAAGATTGCTTCGCTTATCTTACTAAGACACCTGCACCTGAACTTTAGAAAAACTAAATATTTCAATGGTTAGTAATTTGTCAACTGAAGGGTTAATGTCATACTTAAAAAAAAACGCAAAATGGCGATGCTAAAAATACCCTAACAGTGTAATCACGCAACGAATTTGATGCACTCTTTAGGAATAAAAAAAAATGCGATAAACGATGTAGCTTTGTGTCTACGATTTGCACACGTGCAAAACCCGGTCAGTTCGCTAGTTTTTAATAAAATCGTCCCGTCAAAACGTTGCCCTACTTCGCGCACGTTGCAAACAGTTTTTTTTTTTCATTATTTCGACAAGGCCCTTTTTTCTGATTCGCTTTTCCGATAGCGTGATCCGGGTTGCTGATGCTGTCCGAAATACTTACGAACATATTAGAGAACACGTCCGCATAGATTTAAAAAAAATCACATTAAATCGCTGGAATATTCTTCCGATTCAACTGTTTTCTTTTTTTTTGAGGTGGAAAATGATTCAACTGTTTTTTTTTTTTTGAAGTGGGAAATGATTCAATTGTTTTTTTTTTTTATTTTGAGGTGGGAAATGATTCAACTGTTTTTTTTTTGAGGTGGGAAATGAAACAACTGGTTTTTTTTTGAGGTGGGAAATGATTCAACTGTTTTTTTTTTTTTGGAGGTGAAAAATTATCTAGTGACATTTCCTGGTTTTTTCTTTTTTCCATCTTTGTGATTTAGAATCACAAGTGACTTTTTTAGAAATCATCTCATGACCCTAATAGGCATTGGTCCTGCTAGGCCCATACGGTTTTGTTGACTCTTTGAGAGACCTACGCGGAACACTAGTTAATAATGAATTATATTAGACCGTGTCGGGGCGGGCTAGAATGGAACCTGTTCGCGCTGCATGATTACATTACACCGATTGTTGGGACCATACAACAACCGTGGTATAGACGGGTGTCGTCTAGAGCTGGACGAGCCATGGAACTGTGTAATATGCATAGAAAATGTACGCCACGTTTTAAATCCGTGCCCCTTTCGAGCCACGTACCCGGCACGCCCCGGACACGGACCGGTCTTAATGTAATTCATCCCTTACTCGTCGTCACTGACGGTCTTGGTCCGGATGAGTATCGCTTAATGTAGCTGGTAGTTGGATTTGGGGTTTTTGGCGGTTGGGGCACAAACCGATCGTCTCTTTCAGTAGGATTACTGCTCTACAGAAAGAGGCCTCCAACGCCCTTTCACCCTTACCCTGAATCATGGAGAGAACCAGTGCCAGGCCAGGTGAAAGGTCAACTGTGTGGGTATTAAAACCATAAAATGAATATAATAAACGCGAACCACCTCATTCATATTCAAAATGTTCATTAATTCATCATCATCATCAGCCTTTTAATGTTCCCACTGCAGGGACACAGGCCTCCTCTCTCTAGGAGAGGGAATGGGCCATAATCCACCACGCGGGCCCAGTGCGGGTTGGTAGATGTCACATGTCTTCGAATTTTTGGTTCTAGGACATGCCGGTTTCCTCACGATGTTTTCCTTCACCGTTTTGAGAGCAGTGGTGATGAAATTAATTACACAAAGTAATGTGCCTGGCTGGGTTTGAACCCACGACCTACGACTCGTAAGTCGGGGCCGTTACCACTCGGCCACCACTGCTCATTAATTATGAAACCTAAATAATTTTGCTTAATCACTCTTCTCAGGATCACAAAATATAAAATTCATTTACATTAACACTGTTTATTGTAAAATTAAAAATAGGCCAGGATTTTTGTTCGTAATTAAATAAAACATATTTAATTACGTGTAAAAATCCTGGCCGTTATTTTTAGTTAAGCCTTAAAGTAAGTATACTCGTTAAGTTAAATTTCGAACACTTCTTGTTTGTTCCAATTTCAAATTAGGGCTCGAATTCTAGAACAATTTCGCACTAATCTCGATTTAAAATTAGATTTGCAAAGAGATTAGTTGGAGATCTGTCACCTGTCACTGTTTTCTCTGTTTAAGGCACCTGAAATATTTTAGGCCTTCTAAAATCCACAAAAGGATTCCAGAGGCCCTACCAAGAGCTTTCAAATCTAAACTGAACTGTTAAAGGGTTCGAGCTATATAGGGTGTATAACATTTCACTTTTTCGATTGCATGCTTGAAATTTTAACATGACGTATTGGTGGTGGTTTTTTATGGTGGGCAAAAATTGTCCAATGACATCTCCTACCCTTGGGCGCAGCGGGAGATAGTGCCAGTCTTTTATTGACTAAAAATCCACCCCGTGTTCACTTTTGCATTACCCATAGCATCAAGAGCTTTTGACCCTGCTGGGTCGCTATAGTTTTTTGACAACTCATTGAAACGCGCGGTAACAGTTGGGCTCGGAAATCGCTTACGCGCCAAAGCGTACGTACGTACAAAGTACCATAATTTAAAATCTCGAATGGCTTCCATAAAGGTATATTTTTGTATTTTAGATTACATTATGATGAGTCATTGATTACTCTTTCATAAATGTATGTTTTTATTTCTATAGAATCCTAGATAATATCCACAAAATATCTGTGTAAATCTAACCAAAATATCTGAAGAAAGCTGTATATATAGATGTATAATAACATCATAATCACGTAAGAGCGGTTGTATGAAAATGTACGTCGCGTTAGCCGCTCTTAAATAAATACATGTTTAAAATTATTTAAGAATACAAGTAAACAGAAACTCTTGGGAAACTCTTAGGTACGAGTATCTTATTAATAAATTATCAAATAAGCTAAGCTCGAGAGCTCCAAAAACGTGGTCAATTTTATGAAAATACATTTTGTAAGGAAATATTCAAGAAACATTTGTTGTTTAGGAACTTAATTCCCAAGCGAATGCGCGTTTGTACGGTGATACGAAAATTGTCTTCTATATTTGAACTAGTTTCTGCCGCTGACTTTACCCGCGTAAAAGCAGATTTCTGTGTACAAACTTTGTAACCTCGTTTCATCCCCTTAGGAAGTCTTTAGCTAAGAGTGAATAGGTTACTTCTAGGCAAGCATGCTCCATTGTCGACCACATCATCGCTTACCATCAGATGAGATTGTGATCGAACGCGAGCCTATCTAGAATAAAAAAAAAGTGATTTTTTACTATTTAATGACGAATCCCGCCCTTAGGTGAAGCGGAAGACAGTGTTAGATCCTTACTGACTAAATAATCCACCCCGTTCCTACCCGTCGCCGCCGCGATCCTGCCGATATCCGGCCACCGTTGACACTGGCTCGCGGACGGTGAGCAATGGGTAGCTCGCCGTCCGGTCGTCTGGTTGGTCGGTGGTGGTGGTGGTGGAGTTGTCAGCAAACTGTAGGGGCCATTCAGGGTCGAAGCCTCCTGGAGCTGCCGGTTTGAGTGAAACTGTGACCGCGGCTCTAGGAATAAGGCAAAGAAGGAATGGGGTAGGTTTTTTAGTCAGTAAGAGTCTGACACTGGTCTCCAAGAGCGGGTTTCGTCATTCAATGATTTTCACCTACCATAAAAAAAAAACCCGTTCCTACGTTGCCTTACATACCAGGGCCACAGCCTAAAACTAAATATATTGTTGTATAAATAAAATATACAAAAGTCTATGACGAGCCGTTATACGCAGGGCTGCACGCACAAACAATAATTGAATCAATCTCTTGATACCTGTATAAACATTAATATTATATTAGACAAAGAGTAAATAATGATAGCGCTGTATTGACTGACCTACTTTTAGGAAGAACAATATTGTCTGAGTTCTAATAATAATAAAACATATTCGATCTGGAAACTGATGTATCACACTAGTGATAAAAAGAAGTCTATAATGTATGTATGTATGTGAAATCTTTTTGATGCACGTGTCTCTTCACCAGCCTAGGTTGTGCTAGCAAAAGAGGAGGCCGACCGTATCGGGTAAAAGCAATGACGCTCACGCCGCAGCCGCTGCTCTCGTCTCCGATTCCGATTTCGAGCAATGAGTAGCTCGCCGTCCGACCGGTAACCGACCGAGCCCAAATCGACGGCGCGCACTGTTCTCGCGCGCCTCAAGGAGTTGTCAGAAACTGTAGCCTGTAACTGGGGCCCAACAGAGTTGAAGCCTTCTGGGACCAGGGATTGATGTGAAAGCGGAACACCAGGGCCTTGGAACTAAGGCAGAAAAGAACGCTGGATTAAACAATCCACCGTTCAGTCAGCCAGTAGACGTCTGACACCGTCTCCCGCTCCGCCCAAGGGCGATGATTTTTCCCACCATAAAAAAACCACTCTAGGTTGACTGGTAGAGAATGCCTAAGGCATTAAGTTCACCTATTAGGGACATTCCTTTTTCTTTTCTCTGGAATCCTGTAGCTTGGACCCTGTTCACGATACTGATGATACTGATACTGTATTTTTCACATATTTTTTTATTAAAACACTCATTTTAACGCATTTGGAGACATTGAAGTCAAGTATCTCCGTAGAAAGTATTTTTTTGCAGTAACGTGCATCAAAGTCAAGTATTATTGCAATTAAAATTTTTCTCGAAAATTGTATCGCAGTGAAGTTCTATTGCGGTAACGTTCATTGGCATGTAGTGGCTTCGCGCTATTGATCATAGCGATGTTGTAGCATCGTACTAGTGTTCATCGATACTTTGTGCGTCGACATTCCGAGTATCTCCCAGCCCGCCTGGAGCTTAGGGTGGTGCAAACTGTTACCTCGACTCCAGGAATAAGGCAAGGAAGGTACGGGGTAGGTTTTTTAGTCAGTAAAAGTCTGACACTGATCTCCCGCTCCGCCCAAGAGCGGGTTTCGTCATTGGATGATTTTCACCTACCATAAAAAAAGCCCTTCTAATCAAGTTACAATCGTATCGTTTAACGTTAGCGATTGTAGTTAGCCTCGTCCCCAATTTCTTTGCTAAGATGACGTGCGAACAAAGGAATTTGGGGTGTGGCCAACTACAATCGCTAACGTTAAACGAAACGAATTAACTTGGCTAGGGGAGCAGGATTGTGTTTCGTAGATACAACTATATAGATTACTTCTAGGTAAGCTCCATCGTCGCTTTCCATCAGGTGAGATAGCGGTCAAACGCGAACCTATAATAAAAAAAAAAACTACTTTTACGTGGACGAACTCGCTGGTAGTACCTTTGTGACTAATGATTTTACACTAAAAAGGAAAATCACAGAACAAATACAACAAGTAATAATTGATTAATTCAATTGATTAACGGTACAACAGTGTTTAATTTGTTGTAACAACCAACAAGTAGTTGCCAGTTCAATTAATAACTTTGCTTGGTCTATTGATCTAATTTACTTTGTTAGTAAAATTGACGTTCATTGGCCACAAAACTCCAACTTAGGTTTTAAATGAATCATTATTTATTAAAGAAATAAACTTAAACATGAATTTCAAGAACGATTGAAAACTTGGGAAAGGAGTGAGACTTACCCAGTATATATAGGTATATGTATTTATTATTATAGTCATAGTCATTTATTCATGAACAAATAATTTGTATCTGAATTTGCACACACTTATAAATGAGTTATACAATTACAGTTTTACTATATAAAAATAAATGAGTAAATTTGCATTTTATATATACCTATATGATATAGTTTGTTTCATTTCTTCTTATCTAATTTTTTGAACTTTTACTTCCTTTACCATTCCATCTCGCTCCAAAACACCGATTTCTGACAATGGTGTCAATCAGTTGCAGCCGCCATTTTGGCGTGCCCAACGCTGGGTTGCGACACTCGCGGCTATCTCCATATCATTTTAAAATCCCGCCCGATACAGAGGATCCTAATTTCTGTTATATTTAATTGCAAATACGTTGTTTTTATTTAGGCATAATAAAAATTTACTCACATTCATTCTTTATTTATTTACTTAATGTACCGTAAACCCGTTGAATTTGTTTTCCAGAAATACGTATTCCTAAACTTTTATTACACAACTTTAGTGTAATTAGAAACTTATTAACATACATGTTAATCTAGATAGTAATAAAAAGCGGTATATCAGCATCGCCCACTAGTTTCGCCTCGGTACTAAAAAGTAATCTCATTTATTTGTGTTTGTACGGTCAGAAATGAGTAAAATATTAATTTTGTGCGAAATATTTACTTTGTGACTTTATACAGGCCAAAAACATTAGGCGACCGTCACAGAATATAAAGCTACATTGGAAAGACGATTATTTTTTGTTAAATTCGCAATAAAGCTTGATAAACCGTATCGCCCTGTCCGCCTAAACATTTATTTACTCAGACAGATTGATGAAATGTAAAGAGAAAAAAGTTTTACGTGAAAAATCGGGATCCCGTCAACGTTTGCGAGTTGAAATTAGATGGAAATTCCGCTGGAGGGATCACGGTAATGACGGCTCCTTATATTCATAAGGAAACTACTCATATATTGTTCGTTAACTATACTTGTTTGTTTACGAGTTTAATTATATTACATTACTTGAGAACTTAATTAAAATAAGGGATGGCGACCCTTAGCCATTCTCCGTTTATTATAAACTCGATTCTTGACAGCTGCTGAGGGTATACAACGTGACTTTACACACAGCTGGCCCCGGGCCGTATTTTTTAGGTTAATTAGGTATGCGCAAAGTATAAATAAATAATAAAGTTTTGACAGGCCGAATAACCTTTTTTTTCTCACAAACACAACATTGTTCCAAGATTAAAGGACACGCGGTCACAGCCTGGTTATAAATTTTGCTACATTATTAAACTGTCTTGTTTTAGGGACATTGATTAAAATTTTATCCGGCAAGTATATATTCGAATACGATACATAATTTAATAAGTGGCAACCTGTGACAGAGACAAGGTTAGTTTTTTCTTTGTTCATTTTATCCTCTAGGGTAGTCAAAGGTATCAAAGCGTACGGTTTGATCTGTGGTACATATTTTTTGTTCGAAATATGAATGCTTTTAACTTACTTTTTAAGGTTGTAACTGGCTGAAATAAAGTACTTTGGTTATTTTTTCAAAACAAATGCGTAATGCTACCACCAAGCTTAGGGAAAGTTGGTGCCCTGAAACCGCACAAAGAGGTCGCGGCAGACTAAGAAGGAGATGGCGGGACAACTTGGATACCTTTCTTGGGAATTGGCAAGTACTGGCTCAAGACCGAGAACACTGGAACGAATGGAAGGAGGCCTTTACCCAGCAATGGGACAGTTCCCATTGCTGGGTATTATTGTATTATTATTTCTAGCTCATACTGATGGGCTAGAAATAATAATACAATTATGCATAATGATTAAGTGCTTTTACGCGGAGACACGGTACTATGGGCGATGCGTTGGGCGTTCGTCGTACATTGTAACAGCGGGTGACGTCATTGCACACGCAAATATAAACATACGGTAATATACGACAAGTCGTAAGCAGGCGTACACCAGGCTTATTTAGCTTTGGTTCAAAAAAGTGTCCATGGAGTTTCTTGCATGTTATTCTCCATAGAGATCTACGCCTTGGAACGCGCAAATTAGCTTCAATTTTGATATTTCAAAATGATTTTAAGGGCGGCTTGCACGACTTGCTCTTAAAACTAGATTTTGTTAAAGTCGCATTAGTCATTAAGCTCGACTTAGCTTAAACTGTATTAGTAGCGTCTTGCTAATGCTGAAATCTACTCGACTTAACAAAACCTAGCTTAACACGTTTCATTCTTTTCGTTCATTCATTTGCGTTCCATGTTTCATAATTGTGCTGGATATTTTACAACTTTTTTGGAGGTATGGAACGTTTCAAATATAAAAAACCAAGGATTTTATAAAGGAGTGACTGGAAAGCTTACGACTACCTCAAAAAAGTTCTGAAGAGTAAAGTTAAAAAATGGGTTTTTTATCTCATTCATCTAGTATGACCATACACTAACTACGTATTACAGGACAATTTTGCTCTAAACAAGTTCGAGATGTTTTTGATATAGATATTATAAATAGGTATATATCAATATAGATAGATATCCACTTAATAACGCAATGGTATTCGCGCCATGGTGCATGCTGTAAAATTCTGAGCTCTGTCCTAAAGAAGTTCAATATGCTATTACTCGTAGTACAATAATTACATAGACGACGTTCAGCGTTCTTAATGTTCCACTGCCGGAATACAGGATTCCTCTCTAAGAGAAGGAATGGGCTATAATCCACCACTCTGGTCCAGTGCGGATTTGTGATTGTTTTTCCTACACCATTTTGAGAGCAGTAGTGATGAAAAAATTAAAAGTAGTGAGAAAACAATAATTTAAAGGAAGATGGGTTAAGAAATGTGGTAGCGAGGTAAGACGGGGACCGGGTGACATTTAGCAGAAGTTTTTAGTTTCGCAAAAAGTTTGGTCAATAGTGCGCACGTTGTAACTTTAGAAGTATTGGCAAAAATTGGCCTAAAAATGGAAAGGAGAGTTCTTGAGTGTGACAAACTCTTACAAACTGTTACCTTTTCGACTTTGTTAACTGACCTTGACTACACTCCATGTTAGCATGCTGTTTGCTGATAAAGAGTTTGCAATATTGCTTCGTCATCAATCCAGACTATCCGTAGGATAGAGATATAAGATCCTTGATGCAACTGATTGTTTATGTCACAAAATCTAGATTTAGCAATTTAAACCGCCTACCATGCCGGTTTAAATTTGACATTTCTTTAAGTCTAGCTTTACGCTAAACCGATGTCATGCAATGCGTTAAGTTCGATTTAAGCTTAAGTCGAGTTTAAATCACACTAAATCTAGATTTAACTGAGATGTGCAAGCCGCCCTAAGTTTGAGTTTATAATGACAGTAAGCATTACAGCTTTACGTTTAATGTAACAGCCTGCGTGTTTGTTCCCATATTTCAAGCTTTTATCTACCCTTAAACACTACAGTTATACAGGATGATTGTTTTTTTTAATGATTTATCTGTCAGGAATGAATATACTTGGACACGTTATAATCGCGACAGTAGATTACATATTTGAATATTGTCTAATAAAGAGGTTCCGAGATTTTTTCACTTTCCACTTCACGTTTGGGTTTTCACCAGAATACTGCCGTGCAGATACTAAAACGCAGTAAAAGTATTGTAAAATGCGCTTATTTACTGCGTTTTAGTGTCTGCATGGCAGAATAGTTCTTTACAAAAGGTTCCAGTTTTGATTTGGCGGTAAAAAACTCCCAGGTTTCCGGAGGACATGGTGGAACGCGTAGTCTTTACGAGAGGCTATCAGAAACGTTGATATCTTACGTCCAGCCCATGTCGAGACAATGGTGTCAAGCAAGAGGGAATGAAAAGCTGACACTTCCTTCTTCAAAGCGGCAATGCGAACAAAGAAAGTGGTGGCAAGCGTGAGGTGGAGATCATTCTTAAATCCTGGTCCCCTCCTGGTGCCCTCCTGGAACTCGAGGCACAAGAAATAGTCACTGTCACTTCCTATGAATAAAGCCAGAACTTGAGAATCATTTAATAATCTCCCACCGAAAAAAGGGCTTTTTATGGTAGGTATAATCATCGAATAACGAATCCCGCCTTTGAGCGGAGCGGGAAACAGTGTCAGACTTTTACTGACTAAAAAACCTACCCCATCCCTTCCTTGCCTTAGTGCCAGAGCCCTGGTGTTACGCTTTCGCATCAACCCTTGGCCCAGGAGGCTTCGACCCTGTTGGGCCCCGAATGTACGAGTACTAGTAAAATAAGAAACTGAGAACTCAGTTATAAACAGAACGAATACAACACAAAAGCGGCAAAAAAGAACAACAACACCATATAAAATTAACAAAATGAACAGCACATGTACTTGTATGTTCGCATAACTCGACCAAGTAAATACGGGACAGCTGACTTCTTTCCCATTTTCAGGGTTGGTCCCATGGCATACAATTTTCATATTCATGAGTACTTACACCCTTGAAACATAACTAATGAATTAAAAATCACCCTGTATACACCAGCACAATATCTATTGAATTATTCAATGTATCGGCTACTAATTGGATTTAAATTACTCGGCGACTATAATAGTGTTGTACAAATATCTGTTATCAAATGATTTGATCGTAAATTAATATGGCGTAGGAAACACTATACGATTCCTATTACGCCTATAATTATACATATATGACTATTTATTTGAAGTTAGTTTTGTAGTGTCGATCAATGTGCGATATACCGTTGATATATTTTATTGGGCAATAGAATATAAAAACGTTAACGTTACCATCAACCTTTTTTTTTAATGTTCCCACTGCTGCGATACAGGCCTCTTCGCTAAGAGAGGGAATAGGCCGTGATCCACCACGCGGGCCCAGTGCGGGTTAGTGGATGTCACATGTCTTTGAATTTTTGATTCTAGGACATGCCGGTTTTCTCACGATGTTTTCCTTCACCGTTTTGAGAGCAGTGGTGATGAATTACATAAAGTAATGCGCCTGGCTGGGTTTGAACCTGCGACCTACAACTCGCACTGCTCTCTATCTCTCAACTTCACAACGTGTAATAAAAAAGCAATTAAATTACCGAGCAACAAATGTTTCAACAACAGCCAATCAGCACTCTCCAAACGATAGCGTCCTCTTTATCTCTCCCACTACTTCAACCCCTTTTACAACCGAGAGATCGAGATAGTAGCTTCGTACAACACAAAGTAACTATATAGCCTTGTATTTTCAGCAAAAACTTAAGCTTCTCTTGTGTGGCGTGTGTAAATTCTTAAGACGTCCTCTCACTGTATATGGTAAATATTTAATGTCCACTGTGGGTCTACTTTGCATATTACGTCGTGGTAGGTAGACCCTTTGGCATACCCCGCTTTCGGGCATTGCTCAGCATTCTGATAGCTAATGTCCATAATTTAGCGAAGTTTTGCTTCGCTAATTATGTTTTGATGTTGATTTATTGTTTGCCGTTTATTTGACAATGTTTTGTTTTGGGGGAAATATTTTGAACCGCAATATTGTTTCAGTTTGTATTGATTTTCAACTCGTTAGCAACTTAAAAAAATCTCGTTTGTTTTATTAAAACGGGTCAAAAGTGAGCCGTATCTATTTCAATAGGTCGTTTCCAGAATCGAGTCTCAAAGTTTTTTCCGCATCATAAAAATATAATTTTTATTTTGTGATGTAACAACAAATTTTCACACTTTTTCTTTTAATTGTTATATGAACTTATTTTTCAGCTAAATGTCACACTGCTAGGTCAATAGAAACTCTACTAAATGTCAAAATATGCGCCACAGACGGTCCATAAACAGCCTTATCTTTAAATTGTGTCAACTTAGTAGTTTAAGTTTTTCACTAACCCGAGCACGTTCAAGATGTGAACAGACTGTCTTTTTTTATTTTTAGTTTGATCAACAAAATTACAGAACCCTAGAAAAATACAAACTATTCTTAAACTTATTAATAGTAAACTATATTAGAAGCTACATCAAAACGCACACATGAACTACGCCTCATTTGTGCTTAAAATGACGTCACGTGGCGTGGATCTAATGTAGCTCTACAAGTCTAGCTGCTATATAAAATGTATGAAGACCAACGCACCTAGATCGGCGTACGAGACCCACGTGTGCGCTGTATAGCTCTACCTATCTATTAAAGTTAGTTAAAACCCCAATATATATCTTATCTTTGTGGTTTGGTTTTGTCACTTAGTCCTTAGCTGACCATCGTGTATATACATAATAGGCCCCAATACAAACAGGCTTTCAAGTTTCTCTGGCCATGAACACTGATATAAAACCTTACGAGTACATGATCTAAAATTAATTGGTTTCAAAGCATCCTGATCAAGTGTTGACTACTTCTCAAAGAAATAACAGGTCATTGGCAAGCTAACTAGAGTTACAGTCTATCATAGTTGTGTTAGAAAGGCTTACCGCATCTCTGCAAGGGAAAGAGCAAAGACTCTGACACTCCAGAGCAATCCATAAATAGAGCAGGGAAGGTTATAAACAAAAAAAAAATTATTCACACTAGCTTTCTGCCAGCGGCTTCGTCCGCATGAAAATAGGTTTTAGCAAAAACTTTGGACACGCGTTTCATCCCTTTAGGGGTTGAATTTTGAAAAATCCTTTCTTAATGTTCGCTTACGTCATAAAAGGATGCCCTGTACAAAATTTCATGTTCCTAGTCCCAGTAGTTTCGGCTGTGCGTTGATATGTCAGTCAGCCAGTTTCACTTTACATATATATACATCTGTCATCTAAAGCCTACAAAATCTAGGATACAATACGGTATAAAGTTTCTACTGATGTTCATTTGTAGAATAAACAATGTATTAAAAAATTGCGCGTCATGGTCACAAATTTTTGCTTTGTTTCAAATATAATTTTCTATGTGGCTTTTCAGTCGGACTGTAGTTTATTTAGACAACCTTTTGTTTTAGTTTTAATTACAATGGTATTTGATAGTGTTTTGTCCAATTACTGGAAAATATGCATGTTCATTTTGTTTACTGCATTTATCATAGTATACCATTGACAGAGGTAGATACATAGGTATAGAGTTAGATAGTTGGAAATTGTCGATAAATTCATAGAAAATGTGAAATGCACAATGGATCTGCATTATATAAATGAAAGAAAAGATTCAATCGGCTTGGATTAATTAACGGCACTGTTCGAAGAGCGATTTGGAGAGTATGGTAAATACTAAACTAAAAAAAAAATGGTCTTGACTAGTTGACCGTCGGAGAATCTTATCATCGCGATTTAGGATTCGGCTCTCATCTAACAACGCCATCTATGGACGTTTTTTTAAACCAATTCTATTTTAAAATATTTCGTGAACACCCACAGTGATCGAGACAAACAAGAGTAGGAACCCCAACACAGAACTGCTCGAACGACGAATTACAAGAATTCCAAAGCGTCGTTCGCACACACCCAACGTTATCATCCACTTCGTTTCAGTCCGTACAGTTACCGGACTGCCAGAACCAACAACCTATTGCTCACCAAGACAACGCCTACGATGGGTAAAAATCGGAGCCGAAATCCCGGCAGCTGGAGCGTAAGGAAGTCCATTCTCTCAAGCGTGCAGCCGCCTCTTTCGCTAGCATTACTATTTCGCAGAAGGAGGCAATCGCAAGCCATTCATGAAATAAATATGAATTATTATTGTAACTTAACGGAGTCTGTGTTTCCTGATGACTAAAATCCGGGAATCTTTAAGTCAAGAGTGAATAGGTTACTTCTAGGTAAGCGCGCTCCATCGTCGACCGCATCGTCGCCTTCTGTCAGATAAGATAGCGGTCAAGCGCGAACCTTCAAACAATAATAATAAAAAAAATCTAATTGCTGTATTTAAAGCAGTGGTCTGACCACCAGCGAGAAAACTACTAACCCGAAACTACGAAACTACACACTCGCTTCCCGTTGATCGCCAACTCTTTTATAGTTTCTAGTTCTACTCGTTTCTCGTTCATCGTCGGCGGTCGGACCATGACTGCCTAAGAGTGTTCATTATTCTAGTTGTATACTCTTGCTAAGTAGCGCCAAGTGACCTGCCCTTACGTATTCAAATCTAACAGCTGAAATTGGCACATTATTTGCATGTAATCTGCCAAGGTAAACAGCATAATATATATAACACAATATACTCCTCTGTCCCCATCAGAAGTGAGCAGAAACTACGCATTAAATTGTTTTGAAGGACGTCATTACCGTTAAGATGTCCCAAGAGTGTCCTGTCTGGCTTCCACTTACATTTGCCTCATAAATCATTTCAGTTAATCTTTTACTTGGTTTTGTGACCGAGTGATATGATACGGGTTCTTAAGTCAAGAGTGAGTGCTTTTATAGGCTGTGGTAGATCTTATACTAATCTTATAAGGGTAAAATTGTTTGTATATTTGAGTGAGATTTTCTTTGAATGTAATAGTAGTGATTTTAACCGAAAGAAGTTTACTGTCAGACATAACGGGCTTGCGGACGTCGAGAAATGGGTAGCTCGCTGTCCGCCCATCCGGTAACATGTAGTCGACGGAGCGCACTATTCCCGCGCGCCTCAAGGAGTTATTAGTAAGTGTAGGGCCTCAGCAGGGTCGAAGCCTACTGGGACCAAGGGTTGATGCGAAAGCGGAACTCCGGGGCCCAGGTACTAAGGCAGGAAGGAACGGTGGGTCTTTTAGTCAGTAGAAATCTGACACTGTCTCCCGCTCCACCTAAGGACTTGATTCGTCATTCGATTATTTTTCTCAATATAAAAAAAAACTGTCAGACATAAGACTCCCCTAAGTGGCACCACAATGACCGGTTAGGTGTACCTAGCAGTCATCGGACTCCCGTGACCCTCGCAAGGTCATCGGTCCACTTAATGGGAGACCTTCCTACGCTACTTCTTTTAGTACACGGTCACCACCCTGAAACCTTTCGGTACCATCCACCATATCTGCCCTTGCAAGCATATGTGCCAGGCCCATTGTCATTTAAGTTTGGCAATACTTTGGGCTATACTGATAACTTTATCTTCATTATCGATTCGTTTACGTAAAGAAGCTCAGAGCATAATAATGAGTACAAAATTTCCATATTACAATATTAATAGGTGTGAGAGGACAGGAGACCAGTTAAATTGTATTCAGAAACACAATAAAAATAATAGCAATTAAAGCATGTCTCATCCACAACCCGCACTGGGCCTGTGTGGATTACGGCCATTCCCACTTCTAAAAAGGAGGCCTGAATCCCAGGAGTGGGAACATCATAAAGCTGATGCTGTGCTGTGCTAATAAAGAGTAGTTAAACAAAAAGTAATCTATGAATCCACCGATTCAATTTCACATTGCATTGTAGTTCACTTCCAATATTGAAAATTACAAAAAACACCCAGTACTTTACCACCAAAGTAATTTTCGAAAAGAAACTACTTTGACCATTTAATTTTTTTAATTTACCTCAATAGCCACCTTTCTCGTAAATTAAAACTTAAAAAGCCACTACTAAGAATGCAGACGGTCAAAGAAGTAGTTAAAACTATCTAATCTACTTACTAACTCGTTGAGCTACTGCAATCACTTTATGAACTTCAATAAAAGGCCCTTGAAGCAACCTCAATGGGCTATAACTATTTTTAGTGCTAGTTATACAGCGTGAGGTCAGGTTAGATTAGGACGAGCAACCGCTACCTCGGTGACGTCACGAGCTTAGTAAGTGACAGGATAGAAAATGAATGTGCTGTTTACTCCCCTAGCTTTTATGCTGCCTTAGTACAGGATCAAGTTTTCATGTACACTGTTTACGCTGTCCTTTGTAAAATTCTCATTGTTTGTGTTATGTAATATTCTCTGTTTTGTTTGTGCAGTGATGTGTGACCCGGAATTGGAATTTTGGTGAAATTGCTTTACTGTATCCGGGTTTGGGATTTAGATCATTGGGCTGGTTTAAAAAATAACAACGTTTGGGGATTCATCCTAATTTGTTCTTGTTTTGTTATTTTTCAAAATGAATATTCAATTACTTCATTAAAACTTCCAAGATTTTAAATATATTCGTTCTTCGTGACTTCGTCAGATTAATCAGTGTTTACGTCACTGTACATCTCAGCGAGTAATATTATATTATAACATCTTGTTATTCCGCCTATATCTTCAAGAAAAATAAACAATAATATGCGTACATGCTTACTAGCTTAGTAGTACAGTTGTTCGTTTCTACCCTTAAATTTTATTTAAAGGTGCGTGAGAAGTTGATAGCTGATGATACATGATTTACAGAGCCATTTTACTGAATTAACTTCAATGCTCCGTAAAATTCAAAGTTTTTAGGGTTTCGTAGCTCAAAAGGATATAGGAACCATTTTGGAAACAATTTGTTGTCCGTCTGTCTGTTTCTCAAAACCCTTCATCGCAATCGCATCGAAATTAAAATAATATACTCAGGTCTGCAGTCCCTTGAAACTGTATATCCCGTGAAAATTTACTAAACAAGTTAAAGAGATACGGCCATATATCAAGCAAAAAACGTATTTATAGATACTCTCAAAGGAATGGAAATTAATCGGATACTTTCCATTGACCTACAACCCTGAAATTTGGCATAAAACAAAGCCTTATGCATAAGTATAACAATAAAACTGAAATTCGTGGTTACGTCACAAAAAGGAATTATCTTTTTAATTCGGAAAAATCTTCAAGATTCCGGAATCGTTAGATTGTACGGAACCCTCAGTGTTCTAGTCCGACTGGCTCTTGCCCAGTTTTTATTTTGGGTTTTACCCTTTATTCCGATAAAGGGCAAAACCCAAAATAAAAACCGCAAATAAATGTTTTGTTAACTTGATATCCGTATCAAGATAACAAAATATGTATTTGTGGTAACAACATGTACATGCGTTATACAACTATATACATTAAAACCATCATCATAACTCTAACAAAGATACAGGGTAAAGTGTCAAGTTTTTATTAAAATGGCACACTTAAGCTCTTCTAAGTTAGATAATTATGGTTTTAATGGGTATAATTGTGTTAATATACAGGGTGTCATTGACATGTTAAAGCAAACGAATACCATAGATCCAGTACATGGTTCTAGACCCCCCAGTGATGGAATTTTTTGTCGGTTTTTTCTTATTTTTTTTAATGATTTTTTTACGTTTTTTTTATTAAACTGTATAAAAACGACAATTTAACATTTTTTGCGAAAAAAATTAGTGCATTACATTCCAAATTAAAAATGTTATCGGGTTTGATTAGAATAACGACTTTATTTGCCTCGATGATTTTTTATTATTATTTTTTTTTGGATTTTTTTTTTTCTAAAAATATTATTGGGTTTGGTCAGAATAACGATTTTATACAGGTTAAAAATAAAAAAAAACAAAACTTTTTTTCAAAAATTTGAAAAAAAAACGACGATAAATTCCACCACTGGGGTCCAGAATCATGCACTGGATCCATGGTATTCGTTTGCGTTAACATGTCATTGACACCTTGTATAAGTGTCATCACCGCAAATATACATAATATAAATTTTTATGTATTATTGTTTTAACCTTACTATTTTGATATTGAACTGCAAATTGCAAAATACTACGAAAATTGTATTTTTGTTTTTATTTTAAAAGGTTTAATTCAATTATGAGAAAAAAAACTATGAAAGTTTAGTTATAAAATTCAAATTAATAAATATCTATCTGAAAAGTTAGTTATAAATAAATTTCGGATAACCAAATATTTATCTTTGTAAAAAAATTAGTAATGAATTTCGAATAACGAAAAATTTACCTAAAATGTTAGTTTAGCAATTTTAATTGAGCATATTACATCTTCCTGGAATGTTACTTATTAAAATTGATTTCTAATAAAATGCTCCAATTTTAAAATGAATTTCTAAGTAATTTAATAAAGTTTTCTGATCATAGCTTTCAGTTATTAGCACTCGTATGGTTTCAAATGTTCAAGCCCAATTAGTTTCACTTTTCAATACATAAAATTTGTTAATCGACTTAAAACGGAGTCTGTTCTTAGAAATAATATAATGAAAGTTAAGTACTTTCGACGTACACATATATTTCATGAAAAGATTTTAGTTAAATGACCCGAGCACTGAATGTAGCCATTACCAAGAGAATGGTGGCATTTTGAAGAGTGATAGTTCATCTTAAGCTGCATCAATACATTATCGTTAGTGCTTCTCACAATACTTAATGTATCTTTGTAAAACAAGATTTCAGTTGGAAAGCCCGTTTATTATTATACAAGCTAGAGTTACAATGTATTTTGCAACGATATATATTATGTACTACGCACTGAATTAGGTGTAAAGTAGTCACTTTACTTGACTTAGGTGATCTACAGGCCATACACCTTTACATTGATGACATTAGTGCAGTTTTGACATGTAAAAGCTTTGTAAGTTTTTAAAGTTTTGTTATTTTTCAAGCTTTAGTAAAAATTTGTTACATGGGTAGGTTGAAATTCGTCTCCTGGAATAGCAACTCCGGATACTTTTTACCCATGGATTACGCTCCATTGAGATAATATTCTACATCCACTCATTAACTAAAATAGTGCTATAAAATATTTAAGGACCAATTTTATTTAATCAAGATCAACCATTAAGTTTCTTGCCGGTTCTTCTCCATAGAAAACGAACAATTTGGAACCGTGCATTAGCTTCTAAGGTTTTTAAGTACCCATGTAGGCATATAATATTTTTTTTTTATTCATAAAGACAACATGGGCCCAGTGGCTAGTAAAAAACTTATCAAATAAAGGATTAGTGCCGCACCAACAATAGCAAGCAGTGATTGATCACTGGGGCATCATGCTTGTAGACTAAGCCATTTGCCATTGGAGCTTGTTTGACCTGCTTAGCAAGGAGGCAGCCTATGTGAAAAGAAAAAAGACAGACAGGCAACAAAATAAACTTTTATGGGTTTCATTTTTCCCTTTTGAGGTACGGAACGTACGGAACCCTAACAATAAAACAGCTGATGTCCATCGGTGAGCTTAACCCTTAATTGGGTTCAGAACATGTCCTGTATTACAACTAAAGAAATTTGTTTAGCCCAGTTGAATGTTTCTTGTATAATTTCCTCGAGCGAAGGTTTTGGGCTCGTGCAGAAACTAATATATCTTTAGAAAACTAGGTACAATAGTTGAAAAGCCCGTTTAATTTAGTACCATACATACATCACTATTATTAAAGGATTAGGACCTTTACGCACGTCGCGTCATGTTTACGCCGAAAACATAATACAAAGTTTAAACAATTGTTTCGACAAATCCTTTGTAGTCCGCCATTTGTGGACGCCATAGTGATGTGGCCATTGAAATTATTCGAATTATTTGAGTTTCGTCGAATGGGAATATGCTAAAGGGTGTTTCTATTAAAAGGTAATGTTGCGTAAATTTGTCTCTGGAATGATATGATTATTTTTGTTACCTGTTTATTTTATTTGGTGTGTTTCTAATGCTTTTTGGTTTGATTAATATTTAATTAATTAATTTGCCGCATAGTTAATTACTATTAAGCTGCAAGTGTAAATAAAAAGATGATTTTATACAATTAATTTATACCTACTACTTTTGTGTACAATAAAAAATCTATTCTATTCTTTCCTAGTAAAAATATTCTATCAAGTAAAATACATTCTGAAATGAAGTTTTCTAAGTACATACTGTCATAACCTGAGGACAAGGATATTAAACTAAGGATACGTAGAACAAAAACTTATGGCAACAAAAACTTTTAGTTGGATGGTGCACAACTTGTTAATGACTGCCTATCTTTGATATCTTCAAAGATTGTGTGTTTAAAAGAATATAATATCATCATGATCATTTCAGCCGAAAGACGTCCACTGCTGGACATAGGCCTCCCCAAGTGCCGCCACAAAGACCGGTCCTGTGCGTCTTGCATCCATCGGCTTCCAGCAACCCTGACCAGGTCGTCGGTCCATAAAGTCCATATAAAAATATATATAAAAAGATATATTTTGGATACCAATAAATTTAAGATCAAATCTAATAGATTCCCATTATGTAAAGTCATTTTAAGATAACCTTGTTCTTTATGAGAAATAAAATCCTTAAACCTAAAAAAAACAATCCCAAACTCTTAAAATGATTAAATTATATTGTGTTGCCAACAGACCTTTAACCTTCCTCTTATTCAAAGTTTAAAAATAGAAAATTCAGATTGATACTAATTACATAACAAAATTAAACAACCATTATAAATATTATAACAACTTTGTAAAAGGCCGTCGTACGAATTCTGCGGGATTATTTGAAAAGGTATCCGAACCGTGGAACGCGAAAAGTAATGTTGGAACGTATCCGTGGAACGCGAAGAGTAATGTTGGAACGTAGGTGGGTGTCATCAGTAAAAGTCTGATACTACTTCTTAAGGACTCGGTGATTTTCCACCTCAAAAGAAAGAAACATTCAAAAGATATCTAAAAATGTACCCTAGGGCTTTGTTACAAAGGCTAACAGGAGTGGGTTTTAGTCTGAAAATATCTGTCACGCCCTTTCACTCCACCCAAAACGTTATTAGGTGATGCCCCACCTAAAAAAGGAAAAAGAACCACACTCTTTTGTGTAATATTTTTTGTCTTTGATATTAAGTTTTTTAAGCCATGTATTCGTATGAATAGGCAATTAGTTTATCATTAGAATATGTAAACATTTTCGGCATGCTTTGATGAGATAGTCAACATCACAGTAAATAACACAAATACAATAATAATTCTCAGCTCCATAATACCCTGATCACTTTTGTTTCAATGATTCCACATATAGTCCAATTGCGTAGACCCTTGAGATTTAAAACTACATTAATTATTTTACTTTACAAAATTCACTAGAAAACGGCCGTTGAACTTTGCTACAAAAAATCCACCAAAAACTCTAATTTAGCCTCCATTCAAAAAACCTACAGTTGAAAACAGACGACCTGATCACCAAGACCATAATAATACTTATTCATAAATACGAATTTACATGAAAATCTAAATATAAAGCAGTGTTAACGAAATGACGAAACCGAAAACGCAGGCGGCCCACAACACCAGTCCTACTTAGTTAGTTGATTTATTACATTAACGGAAGCTCCAGGAATTAGACACAATTGCGTACAAGATTAATGACTAAGGATACAACTAATTTCATGCTTAGGATACTCCAGATTTACGTCCTGCTAAGTCGTAAGGGTTATGTTTTAAGAAGCAAGAATATCCTTTGTTGTTAATATGTATCCATGAAAAGATCCCGTGTTCACGAAAACTTTACCAAACAGGGTAGAAAGATGGATTTAAGAGCCTTCTCCACGAGCGCGGCGATATTATCGTTGTGCCACGTATTTCTATACACACTCTTAGGCGGCTAACACACTGCCGCGCACTAAAGAGCGTAGCTCGTGAACGAGTGTTTCAACGTTGCTTGTAAAAATCTTAGTTTGTATCAAAAAGATGCACAGTCTAACACACAGAAAATACATCCACGCGTGTGGCGACACGCAAGGTATGTCCCACTGAATCCCGCAGTGCCGTGCGTGATTTTGAATGAAATGAGTCAGAACCGCCGAGAATCCACAAAATGTAACAAACCCGCACGACGATGCTGATCTGCACTCCACGGTGATGCAACATGCAGGATGATGCGGGACAGTGTGAAATACCTCTTTAGAATATGTACACACGGCGATGTTATCGTGGCGATGAGACGACTGGCTGAGTTTAAGAATCGCGTCGGTCGCTACCGGCAGCAGGCCCGCCACGGCTACGGAACGTGGCGTCTTCGCAGCAAGAGCGCGACGAGTGCGCTGGCAAACGCAGACGACTATTTATTCCTACGTCTACATAAAGAATCATCTCGGATACGCGGCAATTCCGTCCCAAGTCGCGACGACACGCTGACGGAATAATCGCTTGTTCTTGGAGTCTACCCTACGATAGAAGCACGGACTTGTCGCGAGTTTGTCGTTCTTGGAGACGTCTTTTAAGTAAAAGGCACTAGCGCAAGTGTGACTCCGTTTTTGCTAGATGGCGCTGACCTTAACACTTTTAGTTTTGTTTAAGTATATATGAGCACTGTAAGTCAATAATTAAGTTCAAGGAATCATCCATTCCATTTGGTTGAATTTGTCAAATTATTGCTTCAAAACCACTTAGTTATTTCACCAAATAATCCTTAACTGACATTCAACTCTAAGTGTAGCTGGGCATCTGTCATACGATGTACAATTTTAGAGAGAACTAGGTCGAGTTTTATCCTTCTTCCATCCACCGTTTCCACCGGTTTGGATTTCGGACGACGAGCATTGGGTATCTCGCATTCTGACGTCCAGTAATCGTCTGGAATAAACTCGAGTTGTAGTGCTCTAAGCGTGAATTCTAAAAGAGAAACACGGTCTTATTATACAACATATTGACCTCGTTACTTAAAAAAATAAAGGTTGAATAACCTTACAATCATATAAACTTACTGTCTTTGCAGATGAAAATAAGTCAAATATAATTAAGAAATCATAGCTTGTTTGTCAATAAGCCAAGACTTAGAAATTAATTTTATACAGCATTAAATCCAAAGTAATAAACATTCATTATTGTGAATGAACCAGTAACATTAAGACTTGTTTACGAAACGATGTTTATTCCATTTCTGTGGCATCAACAAATTATAAGAAGCCTTCAAATTCACTCGCTTTTACTGGTAACTGCGTCTTGCGAAATTCTGGTCCAAACCGAATTCTCTAATGAATAACATGGCATATTCAAATCAGTGGTTCTAAATGCGCCTTTAAGATTTGAGACCCTTTAGACTTAATGATTTGGACTAAGGGTCGGTTGTGAGGGAAATTGTACAGAATTATTTATATGAGACCACTTACTTAGGTCTGCGGTGGTTCAAGGAAAAATGGGGTCGTCGGGGTGCTGAAAGGGACTGTAAATGTCCGAACTAGAATTAGAAAAGAAATAGAATTTACGAACCTATAAAGTAGTTACTTTATCAAAGGCTCATGAGATAAACGTTAATTATCCAATAGGAACGCACTGCTGAGGATAAAGATTAGAGGAGGAAGGAATTCTTATCCATTTTTAAGTTTACACACAAATAGAATGTATAAAAGGAGAGATCAAACATATATTACTTGAGTTATCAGAATGTCGTACCTGAAAAACCAATTCAAAACGAATATCATCAGACAATTACAACGTTAATCTCATCTTAATTTGTAGTTTTCATTTAACTACATTAACAAGCAATCCGGCTCGAAGGACCAAAAAATGTACATTTTGTTAGCGTACGTCTTTTAATGATTGATATTGATTGATAAGGATGCTAAATGATATTAAGTAAAACTTAAGTTAAACTATGTAAGTCCTTTGATACGTGTTTTGAGCCCACGACCTCAACTAATGATAAATGATGTGTTGCTATGACGTGGTCCGAAAGTTAACTGAAATTGACGAAGTGTAAATTAATTACAATTTAATTATGATGAGAGTGCATTTATGCATTATGCGATTGCACCGTACAGATAGTTAAGGTTTCAATTTTCTTTCATATCATTTCTCATTACTTTTCATTGAAGAAGTGGTATAAAAGAAAATTGAGTCAGTGTGTTTCGCAGACCTCAAGTACTATGGGACTATGGCAGGAAGATGAAGATAATACAAACTAAAAATAGGTCAAAAAAGCTTTAAGTGTTCGGCATAGTGACGTTACAATGTGTGGATATCAGAGTCACTTTTGGTTTGAAAGTAAAAAATAAAAAGAAATACATTGCAGGGTCGAAGTCTCTTGGGACCAAGAGATGATGCGAAAGCGTACTACCGGGCTATGGGATCAAGGCAAGGTTGGACTGTGGTAGATTGTTTTGTCAGTTAGAGTCTGTCACTGTTTTCCACTTAAGGGCAGTATTCGTCATTGGATGCTTTTAACCTACCATAAAAAAACACGTTCCAATCTAATTAGAGCTTGTATTATAGGTACTGGACAACTCATAAACATATATATATTTCTAAATACATATTATGGATAAATTACACCCAGCCACAGAACGAATGATTGATGTCATCTCACAAACATTAGTCCTGGGTGGGAATCACACCCAAGACCACTAACCATTAGACCAACAGACAAGTCAAAATGGGTTATAGACAGACATACAAGATGAAAAATATTTATATTTAAATTTAGACATAAATATTGTAAGTTTAAAAAAATATAACAGCAAAACCAGCAAAAATAAAAATATTTTTTACATTTTAACGTAGTTCGGAAACTATATTTTACAAAGTACAACACGATCGTGTTTTATTTTTTAGTACCGAATAGTTTGGCTACTGTTTTATTGTAGCTACAGAATAACTTAATTACGGAGTGGTAGACCACGAAGAACGCAGTCAACTGCGATAGTTAAATTTAATCAAGCAGATTTTATGAGGCCCCAGGTTATTATTTAACCCTTCAATGACTTGAACCTCAGACTAAATTTAAATTTGTTTGAAATTCCAAGAGATAATGGGTGTACAAAGATGCTTAACGAAGCTGGAGGTCATTTTTGGTCCTACCTAGTTTAAGTTTATGTCAAGTCGTTTAGAAATTTTTGTTTGTATAGTTTTAGTACAAGCTAGCCTCGAGTGTGCTCCTATGTACATCTTAATCCCCAAACGAAAGCATAGCTTCGCATAGATTATAAAATATTGAGCTTTTTATAGGGTATTTTAGTGTTTATCCAAGAACGTAAATAAAAAGTTTTTCAAAGACAAATAACTTTAAATATTATGGAAATAAAGAGGAATACATTTTAGGAGGAAGAGGAGTTGAGAAGGAGAAATACATTTTATTTGTTTCATAGAAATAGATATTTACATTTTTTTTTATTCACTGTTTTAATGATCTAAGGTGAATATCAAGGTCAAATTATATTTGTCAACATAAGTAGCGAAACCCTTTATCCTAATTTTCGCAATAGCTGAAGAGTATATTTACTTGTTTATTTATTAAATCTTCATGTCATCATCATCAGCCTTTTTAATGTTCCCACTGCAGGGACACAGGACTCCTCTCTCTAGGAGAGGGAAGGGGCCATAATCCACCACGCGGGCCCAGTGCGGATTGGTGGATGTCACATGTCTTCGAATTTTTGGTTCTAGGACATGCCGGTTTCCTCACGATGTTTTCCTTCACCGTTTTGAGAGCAGTGATGAAATAAATTACACAAAGTAATGCGTCTGGCTGGGTTTGAACCCGCGACCTACAACTCGTAAGTCGGGGCGTTTACCACTCGGGCACCACTACTCTTAAATAAGCAGATAAAGCATAAGCAGATTTAATGCAACAAGGCATTCTCTACCAATCAACCTTTACTTCTTCACTAATTATATCAGTTTGTTTCACGTTGGTTGAATGGATTAAAGTAAATAATAGACTAGACTATATTGGTTCAAATACTTTTTTTTGGTTTTATATAATTATAATGTATGTAGTATATTTTAGAAAGAGGAACTAGGTACTTGTATTTTTGTTTAAAATAAATAACCTTAAAAATATTAAAAAATATTTTACCATTAACTCTTCCGCGCAGATATTAGCAGTAAGTGATTTTTTTGACAAAATGAGTTAAATATTGATCCTGAATCAGCGCAATGAGCCCTACCAGCTCTACTTCATAACTAAGTGACATAATATATTTTCTAAAATCACACAGACATAGCCATTGGCAAAAATCAGAAGATTATTAAAAATAAATTCCGTTTACATAACGGTAACGAGTACCTTAAAAGCTATTCTATCAGACAGTCTTTATCATTATTTTTTGTACTAGACGAAACCTTGGAACATTCAGGTAACCAAGATATTGAATATCAGTAAGAACTTTTTGCGCAAATTTAAATTTTAAAAAACCTGACCCTTGAGCTTTTACACGCTTTTTATAAGCACAAAGCTTTGAGAGCGTAACTTGCCAACAATTATTTTGTTAGTTTGACCTACAGATAAAATATACCGCAGTATAGTAAAGGTATAAATTTCGAACCAAGTTAAGAACACAACAAAATTAAATTAGGGATAGCGTGACTGGTACAGGACAGAATGGGAGAAAAAAACATTTTGCGCCGACCACAAGTAATATTGAACCAGGGCAGGAACATGAATTGAACTTAGGAACATAATACTGTACGCCAAAATTATAATAATAATATAATATTCCACAACTTTCACACAACGTCGTCTAGTCTCAAGCTAAGCAGAGCTTGTGTTATGAGTACTAGACAACTGATCACTTAGACACTTTCACTTAGACACAGAACAAATGATCGTGCTCATCACATAAACATTTGTCCTGGGTGGGAATCGAACCCACGACCTCCGGTATAGCAGTCAGGGCCACTAAGTACCAACCAGGTAGACCAACAGGCCAGTCACAACAAAAATAATTAAGATCACAGATATTATCCGTAGATTAAGATCGCATTTATGACCTAGAAAGAAAGAAAACAGCGGACCCCGGGCACCGAGGTGAAAGCCGAGGAAGCAACCGGGACTAACGCTGAGATGATGATGATGAAAGAAAGAAAACAGTGCTTATTTTGCACAAAATAGACGCACATAATACAACAATCAAGTAATATTGAACAAGGGCAGGAACCTGATGATGAATTTAGGAACATAATACTGTACGCCAAAATTAAGATCACAAATATTATCCGCAGATTAAGATCGCATTTATTGCCCAGATGTGGCTTCAGTGTGTTCTGATATATCCACTCAGAGGACGCGTAAGACGTAGGCGGCGTGAGCCACCGCCTACGGACTCATAGTCCAAATATAGATATAATTACTTATCTAGCAATAAATAATAAAAAAAAAAACAGGCTACCGAATATCTGGCAATAATACTTACCATATTTATTTTTTAAAGATCTAGTCTGGCTAAAAAAATTTAAATGTCAAAAAATTAAAAAAGAAAATATCTTACCATTAGGCCACAGCTTACCATCAGGTGGGATCTCAGTCAAGCACTAGTTTAAAGCAATAAAAAAAAATCTTTCAACAAAACCCATCATCCATCAAGGGGCCTCGCAAAATATATCTCACCCACATCAAAATTTGGTCTTGCTCCGCCACTGTACCCACTATCTGTGGGCTAAGAGAGCCACTAATCGGGTTCCAATAAATGCTAAGAAATATAGTGGCAGACTTTTCATGAATGTTAAGTGGTAACAGCCCCTCACGAGTTACGAATAAAACCAGCCAGGCGCATTACTTTGTATGTGTGTCTTTATCAACACTGCTCTTAAAAACCGTGAAAGAAAACATCGTGAGGAAACCGGCATGTCCTAGAACCAAAAATTCGAATACATTTGATATCCAGCAACCTGCACTGGATCCGCGTGGTGGATTACGGCCCATTCCCTCTCCTAGAGAGTAAGCTTGTGTCCCAGCAGTGAGATTAACATTATAAAGCTGATGCTATGCTATGCTACAGCCGCAGACTAAGGCAAAACTGTATAGATGACGTTGATTCCGATCTTAATGACTGGTTCGCAAAGACTGGAGAAAAACGTGAGAAGAAAAACTGGCCAAGCGCGAATTGCGAATTGGACTCGCGCAAGAAGGACTCCCTGTGTTCTTTTTTATAACAGGTAGCAACAGAACTACGTAATCTGAAACAATTTCAATGTCTAGTTATCACAGTTCATGAGATACTGCCGCGTGACAGACAAAATGAAAGTGGAGTCTTTGTAATAGGGTCCCGTTTTTACTGAGTGGGTACGGAATCCTTTAAAGATGACGGAGACATTTTCCCAAGAGTGAAATCATCATCATCATCATTTCAGCCCACAGATGTCCACAGCTGGCTATCCTCCCCCAAATGTCACCACAACAATCGACAGGAGTGGGATATAATGAAATAATAAGGTCAAACTAGATATATACCCAAAAGTATAGAAAGCGAGACGAAGAGTTTTTTGTGATAATATATATTATGACTTTTTACACACTATTTTGGACAAATTATTTACGATTTAATTGAAAATATTTCACTAGCTGTCTACTGAAAATATTATAAACATATAGGTGTATACATACATAGGTATGTTAGTCAGCATAAAGGAAATTAAATTTCCGGACTGTAGGGGTGTATACCCTAATGTCTTCTGAATTAAAATCTGAAAGGGAATTCGAGAACAATGTGTAATAAACAAAATATTTTGACAGATTTATTTAGTTCGAAATATATTCAAATCATGATTAATATTGCTTTTTATATTTTGTTTTATTTGAAATACATTTTTGTTTTGTCATCGAAAGGATATTCCTTTCGATTGCATGTAAATTAAAAAAAAAACATATGTTAAAAGTTTTTAGTGAGCTAATGATGTTCACTTGAATATTTATAAATTATTTCGCTGATTTTGGCTTCTGATTAATAATTTTTGGTTAAACTTCAAAGAATTGAAACTTATTTTGACTATCTGGAATTTAAAACTGTCAGTAAAACAGTTTGTGTTAGATAAATCATAATCAAAAATTTAATTCAAAATACCAATTAATAATAAGTTTAGTGTTAGCACGTGCCTTTTCCTATCCTATTTTTTCACCGTTTCTCGTTTCTTAATAAAAATGGTTATGGTGAGTAAAAATTATCCAATGACGAATCCCGCCCTTGGGCTAAGCGAGAAACACTGTCAGACTCTCATTGACTAAACTACCAACCTAGATCCTATGTTGCCATATATACCAGGATCAGAGCCTTTCTTTCAGACCCATCTGCAGAATCCCTACGCTTTGCTGACTTCTTTGAGGCGCGCGGGCACAGCGCACGCCATTGACCACTTGAACTTGATCCGTACGGTTACCGGTAACTGGTAATTAGTGACCGATACATAAACACGTGATTGTAGCCATAATAACAAATAACTTTTACTTTGGGACCAACCAACCCACCTAATAGAGAAAGAATAAAGCTTTGGAAAGAACGTCATCTACTACCATCTGACTTCTTGAAACCAAAAGAAATTCTCTCGCCTGGACTTGAAATGCAGTGGCCTGTATGGAAAGCACTAAATCGGTTGCACACCCAGATAGGCCGCTGTAAGTACAACATGGCGAAAAGGGGTTTTGTCGAACCGTCGGATATTCAATGTGAGTGCAGTGCCCCTGTTCAAAACATGAGCCACTTGCTGGGCCCTAAGTACCCATTTTACACCTGCACTATGGAGGATTTAATTAGTGCCACCGATGCTACAGTTAACGTAGCCATCAAAGACGCAAACAGTTTAACGAGTATATAATCGATTCGAAAAGCAGAAAAAGACTATGGGACCAAACCAGAAATCGCAAAAACTAGTCAATATGTACTGAACTTGCTGATTCAAGGAGTACAAAATTTGATGTTTTAAGCTATTTGTGCAAACGTGCGTATGCGTATACATTTATATACAACGTAAACATACGTAGCCTTTGATATTTTAGGAGCCGTTCATTATGAAAGAGGTACGTACATAATATATTTTATGAATAAGTATCACACAAAAGCGGAGGCCGTTGTCCACTGATGGATTGGTAACGAATTTTAATGGATTTTTTTGTACCTAGGGACCTTAAAAGTGACTCGATTCATATTTTTTTACTTGAAAATGTAAATTAACCAATCAATCAAACATAAGGCCGCTAACCGTCTTTCTTATTTAGCTATTCGAGTAATGGAAGAGATTTCAGATATTATTTGTGTCAAAATCTGTCTGTTTTAATTTTCTTCTAAGTTTATGCTAGAGACAGATAAAAAGTCTGAAAAATAAAAGTACTGTTTTGTTCTGCTCTTGCAACTCATTGAGACTTTTCGACTTGACAGTTTTACTAACTAATCAATATTACTTACATAAAGCTAAAATGCCTACGCCAGTATAATAGCTATTTATCATTGTTTGCTATCCACTCGTACTATCATGTTGGCTCACAGATTGATGCATCAAAATTATGGTCAAAAGCGATCAATCGATCAATCCGTCTCGAAAGACCAAAATTAAAATTTTTCAAATTTTTAATTAAAAAATCTTTTATATGTAAGACCCAAATTGTTTTATATAAAAATCTAATATCATGTCAGCTGAAAAGTTATTTCTTTTCAGTTTTTTTTTATATCTTGGTTTTGATTTTAGTTGTCAATCAAAGTCAAGTTCGTAGGCTAAAACAAACAAAAGCTATTTGAATCATCTGGCACGGTGAATACAAATAACTTAGCAATATTACCTAAAATCAAACTAAGCAACTATCTTGAGAACCACTTGAACTTACTAACAGCAAGAATTTACAACTGTATTTAGGAAAGTTATGAGTTCGTGCTTTAAATTTTGATACCTGGGTTCTTCCGAGCATTTACTGTCTTTTACCGGAATTATAACCCTTTATTTACTGAATAATATCAGTAAATAGAGTACAATATTACACAATCAGTCTCAATACACTCATAATACATGATTGTGTTGAATATTCTATAACAGAGAAAAAAAGGAAACTTAACTAATCTAGTTAAAAGTTTTACATTTTGATTTTAACTTCCGTTACAATAAAAAAAATATGAATCATATATTTATGTTTAAAATGTGAGCATTATAAAAATATATTTATAATTTTTTTTTAAAGAAAATACCCGCTGAAAAAATTACCCGTCGTTTTTTTTTAATATATTGCCAAAAATATACGACAACACTGCACGCTAGTGTAAACCAAATGGTTCGCCACCCCTAGTCTAGTCCATCTTCATTAAGTTAGGGTCAAGATAGCACTCGGATTCAGTCAAGTGAACAAATGAGGGTCCTACGAGGTGTATACGATACTTTTCGGTCCTTTTTATGAAGTACGCTAGTAAGTGGTGTCTTCGAAGTTAATTGTAGTATGATTGAGTATATTGGGAGATTGTGATATGAGAAATAGGTTGTTAAATTGTAATGTAGTTTTTTATAGTAAGCGATAATTGATATTTATTTTGATAACAAACTTATGAAAATATGTTACAAGTCATTTTTGCGTTTGTTTTTTTTATTGTTATAAACTACATTCGCTGACACCTCCTGTGCCGTCGACGACTTGACGAGCTTAGCATTAGTATAAGTAGCTTAACTACTAAGGAGCTGAACTAATGATACACCATGAATTTTTTTGAAAGTTTTACCATAGACCTGGGATGCAAAGGGTGACTGAACGACTAATTGACTTTTAGTTAGTAAAAGCTGGGTAAGTACTAGTCGGAATCACACACTGAGGGTTCCGCATAAACTAACTTTTGTAAATACTTCAATTCTCGAATCAGAAAAGTATAAGTATCTACTATAAATTAGCAGTTTTCCAGATTTATATAACTAGTGCTATAAGGCCTTTCATGCCAAATTTCTAGGTTAAGGGTTGAGTTATAAAAAGTATTACAAAAAATCTATGTTGGCAAAAAACGCAACAAGAACCTACTAACTAAAATAACAGCGACTTTACCCGCGTGATAGTAGAAAGTTATCCCAAGGTATCATACTCCTGGAACAAAAACTCATATACATGCTACATCAAGACAATATGTACCAAGTCCCATTGAATTCTATTCAGCCGTTTTAGTATGTTAACAAATATACACATAGAAACACAAAACGCCATCTGTATATAATAAAGTGATTTCAAAGTTCATCCTAATTAGTCGTTCACACGCACATTCAATTTCAAATACCAAAACATTCTGAGCTTCCACATACATTAGTATGTTTATTCTCCTATAAATTTTAGCCAAGCAAAATACTACCCAAAGCATCGCGTTTAGAAACGTTTAAATTCTAAAATTGCTCGCATCTCATTACGAAGTAGGTAGTATTTCATGTTTTGGATGCTTAAACACTAGCATCTGTACTCGAGATTTACGTTGGATCTAGGTTGTTCAAATATTTGTTTGGATTCGGTTTCCTTCTATACTAGGAGTACAGAAGATAAACTCATCGTTTCACCATAGAAATATCGTTTTTATCCATCTCGGAAAGTGTATTTTTGCTCTTCGATACGAGTATCTGAGTGCAAAAGCCGTTTTTATTCGCTAGAAGATAAAACGATTGAATTTCGAACATCGTGTGCGCTAAGTTTGGGAATTTCAACCATCATTAAATCTGTTTACTTCTACCTCTACGGTGCCAAATTTTACATACACTCTTTGTTTTAATTTGTTAAAAACTCAGACTCAAAACATCCTTCGTTTTATTTTTTTTAATTTCTTTTACGCGCTATTTTCTTTTCACGTTATATTTTTCAAACCAGAAACCATCGCTAGAAACTTAACAAAGTTACTTTCAATTTTCCTCAATCATACTTATGTAAGTATTATTTGTTCTGATTTAAGGATTATTCTGTAATACTTATATAAAATAATATATTAGTTAGTGCCTAAATTGAAAAAAAATAGTAACTCATTATCATCATCATCATTTCAGCCGAAAGACGTTCACTGCTGGACATAGGCCTCCAACTAGCGCCGCAACAGTATCTTGTGATTACACTTTTTTTTTTGCATTTTGTTATTTCCTCGCTGAGGTGGTATGAAAAGTTATGTGTTGCACTCAAGTGCAAAGATTTATCACCTCGTCCTCTTTTAATTCTCTCGCTAACGCTCAGGATTCTAATTTTAGATTATAGAACCTTCGCTTGCTCGGTTATCAAAATTGAGCACGCGGTTAAAAACACACTTTGCACTCTTGCATAACAAATAACTATATTATATATATACTATACTATTCTATACTATATTGCTATATTTTTTATTTTTTATAATATGGAATAACTAAATAAGACCCGGTTGAGAATTCTATAGTACTATGTATACATATCTACCAGACAAAGACAGGAACGAAAGTTCTACGGTTACTAGGGTGACTGCTGAGGTCGGATCCTAAGTTCTATTAGCGGGGCAAGTAAAAAGTATTTTCTATTAAACTCTTTCGTTCGCACACCTATTGTCTTTCTATTATGTCCCTAATTGCGGTACTCGAAAGGTTAAAGGTTAGTGAAGCAGTGAGAGCAGTGGTGGCGAGTAGTAAAGGCCCCGACTTACAAGAAAAACGTCGTGAGGAAACCACCTAGAACCAAAAATTCCAAGACATGTGACTTCCACCAAGTCGCACTGGTGCCGCATGGATTATGGCCCATTGCCTCTCCTAGAGAGGAGGCCTGTGGCAAATCGCGTAACATTATTTTGGTCCCGACTTATGAATTGTAGGTTACGGGTAACCCGCGACCTAAAAGTCATAAGTCAGGATCGTTACCATTCGGCTACCATTGCTCTCACTCTGTCTGTGAGAGCAGTGAAAGCTTGCCATGAAAAAAATATTTTAATTGAAAACTAGTTAATCCTCCGTTGACATTTTCAATTCAGCACAAAAATAACATTGCTTGAAGTTTGACCTCAGCAACTAATCCTTAAGAATGTCAAGTCTAGATGACATCTTGACTATGAGTCAAAACGTAGGTGGTCATAGAACCAATTCAAATTGGTAAACTGATTCGCCCACAGTCGCATTACAGTGGTTCATTGGAGCCAATGAAAGATTTCGTCATTCATAAATCGCTATTTATGTACCAATGTTTATTTGACATAAGTTTGTGCGCCCGACTTCGCTTTGGAAATAAACAGTACAAGGCATTTGGTCACAATTTGGGTAAAAAAATTAAATCTTTTTTACAAAAAAAAGTAGCCTTAGTTTCTTTTTCTAACATCAACTATCTACAAGAAAATAGATAGTGTTCATATCATCATGATTTCAACGCAAAGACGTTCACTGCTTGCCTCATCCAAATATACCTAATAAAATACACGTACCTACATCGAGGGACTGGAACAGTTTGCCGGCTGCAGTCTTTCCGTCCGAATATAATTTAGGTGTCTTCAAGGCTAGAGTGAATAGGCTCTTAATAAACTAGTGCGCCTTACCATCAACGATTGCATCACTGCTTACCATCAGGTGGGATCGCAGTTAAGCACTAGTTTATTGCAATAAAACAAAAATAACAATTATGAACGGTGCATCACGTATCTATCGGAATTTCGCAACCTTAAGACTGGCCTGGCTGACTGATGACCTGGTAAACCTGGTCATCAGTCATTCTAAACAAGGTCATCGGTCCACATTGAGGCTTTTCAATGCTGCATCATTCACTACGCACCAGAACCTCGGCCCCTTCCCCCCTTTTGTTCCATCCATTGCCACTTCAGCTGAAGTGTTTGTATTTGTACAAAAACGCCACTGAGTCAGTCAGATCTCTATCAACTGTTAATCTCTATTAACAGGCACAAATAGACAGACTAGCAGACAGACCATAATAAAAAGTAATCACAGTTTTACTTAGATATGAAAAAAGAAAGAAAGAAAAAACGTTTATTTGCGCGAGAGTATGGCGCGTACAATAAAAAACAAAAACAACTAAATAGGTAATAAAAAAAAAAAAAACAAAAAAAAAATAATGCGACACAGCCGCACAAAAAGGATATCCTGGTTAAGAACGAATAATATCATTAATAAGGATTTAAAAAATAGTTTTATTGGGATACTTTATTGTGTTTATCTTTCTGGTTTTATCTCTTCCTTGTTATATTTAAATGTTTATTAATTTATACAAATATCAACAGCGCTTAATTGCTTCATATTGGAGCTACTGCTATTTGCTTTCGCAACACCCAAATATTGACTGATAGGAATATTCTATGGTAAGTCCGCATTTTTGCGTACAGTAACAAAAATATTAGACAGAAAGAAAAAAGACACACAGAACAAACCTACAACATAAATTTAATTAGTAGGTAACTGAATAAAATAGAATTGGAATTAATTGAATTGAATGGAAAGTGTGAACGGGAATTGCACGATTTGATTCCGCCATCTCTATTTTACCTTCGGACAACTGCGTACGGCAAATATCCACCCTTACGTTGTTGAGACATCTACGGTCTGGACTAAGCATTTTGTCTCGTCGTTTATACCGTGTACATCGAGGAACTGGAACCATATGCCCGCTGCGGTCTTTCCGTCCGATTATAATTTAGGTGTCTTCAAGGTTAGTGGAAAATACTCTTAATAAACTAGTGCGCCTCACCATGAACGATTGCATCACTGCTTACCACCAGGTGGGATCGCTGTCAAGTACTAGTTTGTAGTAATAAAAAAAGAATTGGGTTCCAATAAACGCCAGAAGACATCGTGGCAGAGAAAAGGTGGAGAAATGATTTGACTAAGACCAATGGACAATGGAAAGACCAGTGGGACAAGTCCACAATAGTAAAAGACTACCGTGTGAGAAAAGGAGATCTTTGTAGCCCAACCGTGGGACATAGTGGGCTAATAAGATAGATGGAAAAAAAATAATACTTAAAAAAACTCTTCGCCGACCCAAAACGGGAAACTCATCTTATGCTGCGATATTAATAAAAAATAACTAACGCAATATTTATTTTAACAAAATTTGAGCCACATACTTGAGTGCCCTAAACACCCATACACCTGTACTATGGAGGATTTAATTAGTACCACCGATGCCGCTTTTAACGTAGCCATTTACTGGACCCCAACAGTTTAAAGAGTTTATCATTAATTTCAAAAAAAAAGAATAAGAACAAAATTTTACACATTAAGCCTAGAGGACACCGAGAGAATTCCGCTCTCCTTTACCCCCTCTAAGCTAAGATCAAGAAACGGCCAAAACGATCCCGTGGAATTACCTTTATAATAAATCTAGGGCTCTTAATGTGTCTTGGGGCTAAAGCTGCGGATTACTGATTCCGTTTTCAGGTTACATCGAAAGTTTAAGGTTTAATTTGTTATCGTTTTGCTCGAAAATATCGTCCTAAATTAAGGACGTTTTTGAAGCTTTCAGTGTCATAAATAAAGTACACTTTTTTTAAACTTCATAAATTTAAATATGATTTATTATGTATTTTAATTTTTCTTCTACAAAATGTCTTACGTAATTAATTAATTTCCATTTGGTTAATGAGAACGTGTAAATATCAGTAATTTAGTTTACATAATTTCTATATCAAAACATTTCTAATCAGTTTTCGAAAATACACAAAAAATCACCATCGACTAACAATACTTGAAAGTCTTTGAATTTAAACGTCTAACCACTAAAATAAAAAATAAATCCATAAAAAATCGACTCACCTTAAAAACAACCCAGAAATATTCGTCCATAAACAAAACTGCCACTTAAAAAACCATAGCGTTCGATTTTAAAATTTCGTAACACCGTTAGGCGAAGGAAACTTCACATGAAGCCGAACCGAGGTGCGTAGCTCCCCCACGACGGCACAAACTCCACTGAATTTGACGCTCTCCGGAAAATTATCTGTTGCACTACGTTATATACATGCGCAAAGCTTACTTGTTCCAACCGCGGCGCTTGTTAAACATTGCTGCCTCTTTAACAACTCAAATTTCAAACCAATGAACGAATAAAGCAATGTATAAAAACAAAGCAATACACTCGTAAAGATTATGACATTTGGGAAAATAATTTTTCGCTTTGTTTAGCAATATTCGATGTGAATTTTGAGTCAAAAGATTTTCTTTGTCAGCGTCCGTCAGTGTTATTGGAAGAAATATTCTTTTATATTTTTTTTGTTGTTAGAGGTACAAAATATTGTATTCAAATAAGAACAAAAGATGCGTACTTGTTCTGAATATTTTTGGATCGTTATTATAATAAGTTTCGAAACTTCTGCGGTTGTAACTTATAAATTGGCATTTTTAATTAAAGTTTGAAAATGTTCAAGTATCTAAAAAGGGTTACGATGCTTCGGTGTCCCATTAGGGGTTTTCAGGGCCATAACGGGTAATAGCTGGCCGCTTTTGTTTACTTATGTACTTAAAAAAGAACATAAATAACCGCCTCAGAGGCATTTACGTAGATTAGCTTTGGTATACTCGAAAAAAAAAACAAACATTTAAATCAGTCTTTTCTAGTGTAATTTGACCAACGTAGAAAAAAAAAACGAAATTTGATTTAGGAACACGATGTCACACAGCCAGATTAAGACCCTTTTAAAGCATACGAGGAACTCAGCCCAAGAATTAATTTTATGCTAATGAAATAATTAGTAAAATTACCCATGGCGTACGAAAACGCACAATATACTTTTTAGGCCTAAAATCCTGTATTATTAACATTGGGGGCGGCATTTAATCCCCTAAATACGGTAATTTTGAAAGTCGAAGCGAATGGGGCCAACTGTTTAATTTTGTTTATTCTAATTTAATTTCCGACACTCAGTACACAGAGAATTAGCTGTGCGCCATAGTGTGTGTGTGCTAGAAGTGGCCTGTCACGTGTCAGCACCATATCAACGATTTTTGTATTACAAGGATCTAAGTTATGTCATAAACAAGAAAACGAAAGACCGGAAACGGCTAGAACTTACTGTTTACTATATTTGAATAAATAATTCGAGATGGTGTTCTACCGAAACAACAAACTTTATACCACACGAAAAAAATATGGAAATTCCGGTCGCGGAGCAAAACGCGAAATAATAGCATTCAGATTTTGAGCTTTTATTAATCAAGTTTATTTTTTGATGATTTTATTATTGTATTCGGATATTATTTACCTAAGATAAAAAAAAAAAAACTATTTTATTATTAGATCGTAGTGTCATACAGAAGATCAAAAGCCCCACTTCCGTTATACTATTCTTGTCTGTTCTTAGCGACTTCTGACCAGTCCTTAAGACAGGAGTCACAATTTTCTCGCCATCTGAAAAATATTACTGACTAAAAAATCCATCAACACAACTCAAATCAAGCAAATAATAATTTCGGCACGCAAGCAGTCATTAAAACGTAGGCGTATGCTAAGAAAAGATTTTCCAAAATTCACTACCACAGGATAAATCGGAGTTTTAAAAATGTATGGGGAAATTTACTTTCACGCAAATGAAGCCGCTAGAATATATTTCGCTTTTATATACATATGTACATATATTATATAGATCAAAATACCACTCACCTATTAATCACGAAATCTCAGAAACTAATAATAATATGTCCACAATTATCACACAACGCCATCCAGTCCCAAGCTAAGCAGAGCTTGTGTTATGGGTACTAGACAACTGATAAACATACTTATATATTTCTAAATACATACATATTATAGATAAATTACACCCAGACACAGAACAAATGATCGTGCTCATCACACAAACATTTGTCCTGGGTGGGAATCGAACCCACAACCTCCCGCATAGCAGTCAGGGTTACTAACTACTAGACTGACAGGCCAGTCAAACTATAACTCCTAAAAATTTAAAATTTGGCAAGTAGGTTCCTTATAGAGTGCAAACATCCACTAAGAACGGATTTTCCGAAACTCCATCCCTAAGGAGGTAAAACGGGGGTGGAAGTTTGTTTGGAAAACCGACTTTAACGCGGGTGAAACCGCTGGCAGACGCTAATCTTTTCATAATAATTAGTTTAGCTATGATCGGAGTTTCCTTGCGTGATCGAATCAGAAATCCGCATCCGCAGAAGAACCAAGGTTGTCGACATAGCAAAAAGAATCGCCAAGCTTAAGTGGCAATGGGCAGGGTACATTGCACGCAGAACAGATGGCCACTGGGGCAGAAAAGTTCTGGAGTGGCGACCGCGTACCGGAATACGTAGCTTTGGAAGGGAGGCCTTCCAAACAAGGTGGATCGATAACCTGGTCACACGGAATCGATGACGGAGGCCTATGTCCAATAGTGGACGTCTTTCGGCTGAAATGATGATAGCTTAATTACTGACCTATCACCATCAAAATACATCTTGAATAGATTGCACTTGATCTAAGTTGCAATGTACCATACTCCTTGATGTGCCGCTTGCGAGTTACTGTTTACCCTTCTCAAGTAAAAGCAGATTATAGGGCGCAAACACTGAACTCCATTAACTATGCTAAGTAGGTATCTTAGTACTTGTAGCTTAGGAACCATAGATAAGTTTTGCAGCTTAAACTTGTCTTTGAGCTGAGGACATTTTTGACAAGTAACCTTAGTATTAATAACTTTGCTTTTCATCACCTGTGTTAAGTGATGATCTACGGAACCCTACACTGAGCGTGGTCTGACACGCTCTTGGTCGGTTTTTAACATTTGAGGTTTTCAAATTTTACATAAAAAAAATATTGTGGTTTTTTGAGAAAAATACATTGTCACTTCCAGTGTTTAACTTACATCCATGTCCGATTTTAAGGGTGCACAGTATGGTAAAAAAAATATTAAAACACATTTACAAAAAAAATTCAAGCATACCGTAATATTAAGGTAAGTTTATTTTAATTTAGCAGATGTAGTCTTGTGAAGTAAAAAATAATTATGTGAGAAAATGTTAAGTGGAGGAAGCGTTTTGTGCGCGCCAGTACAACGTTTAAAAGTACACTCGGTTTCAAAGCGCTCTTCGTTTTTGTACTATGAAAATAAGAATGCCATTTTAAATTAATTTTTAGTCTGAAATTTTAATTAAAGAAAAAGCAGTTTGGGTAATTGTTACGCCTTTAGGGATTGATATTAATAAATTACAGTTTTGATAATAAGTCTGGATTTACTCTGCGGCATTACATGGGAGAAAGAAGAAAATATATATTCTGTATCACTCAATGATAAAGTTACCTTTTATTGGTGCAGGAATTTTTATTAAGACCGCAGATTGAAAATTTTTAAAAATAAACTTTTTTTTTATGACAAAGCTGACTAAACGACCGATGCCGTTCCTTTTTGCCTTAGTTCCAGGAACAAGGCTCTATATCAGCTTGATACCTCCACACGCCTTCTCTCCAAAAAAGTATTTTTTTTATTGTGATGTATCAAGAAATTCACTGTTTTTATATTTTTCTGTATATTTTCTTCTTTTTGTGTGCAATAATTAATTATTATGCGTGTACAAATTAATACTTAATAAAATCTTATTATTATTTTTTTATCTCAGTAGACGTTTTTTCTTTACCTAATTGATTGCTTACTGAGTACTTACATAATTAATTACTGCAGTTTCATCACCAATGAACACGGACAGCTTCTAAATACAGAATTCTAATAATGACTTAACTAATGCCACTAATGCTTAAACCATGTTCAAACCACGACATGATTTCTAAATGTGTTCTAGTTTTAAATAGTTTGACTAGATTTCCAGGTGCCACAATTTAGACCATAAGGTTTTTATTTTATGCACAGCTGTATATGAATAAAAAATAAAGCAATTTCCTCCACTACTCGTAAAACCTATAAAAACATTTTTTTTTGCAGGCTTGTTTTACGATTTATAAACCTCTCGGATTTAAATCCAATCCAACCAAGTGAATTTCCACCTCTGCTTTCAAAACGTTGAAGGAAAATATCGTGAGGAAACCGGCAAGCCCTAGGAATACCCGTATTGTGGCCGCATGGACGATTATATTCCCTGTTCAAGCCAATAACCATCCTTTAACTTTAACATTTATGTTAACAAATTATATTAAACTAGCACCCCGCCCCAGCTTCGCACGGGTGCAACGTTGATATTATGCATGTATTATATATATAAACCTTACTCTTGAATCACTTTATATATTAAAAAAAAGCGTATCGAAATCCGTTGCTTAGTTTTAAGGATCTAAGCATACATAGGAACAGACAACTTTGTTTTATACTCTGTAATGATAAACATTATGAGAACTACTTCGATGCGAGTTGGTGAAGCTTCCTCCTAAAGGATTAAGTTACTAGATGATTGTGTAAATCGCCTGCGCAACATGGTAGAACACACGGTGGTCGTGGAAGCGTTCGGTGGTGACATCTCGTGTCTATCTGCAGCTCAGGCTTCGGTCAGGGTGACAAGAAATGGGAAGCGATCGCCTTGACCTGTGAAGTAAAAATGTGAGCGAAAAGATAGCTGAAGCCGTGAGAAGAAAGACCTCCTCAGACCCTAGCCACAGCAGTGGGAAACGCCTTGGGCGTCAAGATTCACAGGTTGATTCCCAGCCACCGTAGGCACGCGAAGTTTGAAAGAAGTTTTGCGTTTTGCGAACACATTCATTAAGCGTACAACTAAGGAGTAGAATTCTCTGCCAGAGTCTGTTGTTCCTGATAGCTACTAGCTAGGGGTCTTTATTTCAAGAGTGCATAGGTTACTTCCGGGCAAGCGTATTTCATTGTGGGCCACATCACCGCTTACCATCAGGTGAGATAGTGGTCAAACGTGAGCATATCAATTTTAAAAAGAAAAAGTTGTGACAAATTTAAGGGTTGACCCATAAATTTGTGCGAAGTCTGCAGATATGTTCATAAGAATTATGATCACACGTGCCTTCTCGCTTTAAATGAGCAATATAAGTTATTTAATTATTTATAGCCATTTATAGCCTGATATTAGCACTCATCACATTACAACGCAGCAACTGGTAGGCTCCTTTCGCATAGCTCAGTGATCGTAACCTTATCTTATTAATGTGACGTCATCTAAACAAATGGTTCTGATAAGCCCTATACCCCAATACTTCTAAGAGATACGATTTTATCTTGTGTTACATAAGGTTTTCACGAGGCTGTCACGATTTCTTAAAAAAAAAACACGTTTAAAAGCAAAGCAATATGCCTCCTTAATGCATAAACTAGTTTCAGTTTTCACGCGGCTTTTTTTGCGCAAAAGCAGAAAATGGTTTCAAGGAAAATTTGTCTTGAAATTATTTATACTGGGTGGAATTTTGAAACCGAGAGAACGTCTCATTGATCTGGCCTAGCTTTCGTACTCTAGTACGTAGCTCTATCTATTTTGTATCGTAAGCCACTGGGCGCAAATGAGTGCCTTTGATAAGTTCATTTAGTGAACGGCATTGAAATTGCAGTTTTCTTGCAATTAAAATATCATATTGTAAAGAACATACTAGGCTAGACGAATGAGACATCCTCTTGCTTCAAAGAATTACCTTTCTAGGTTTTATTCCAGGACATACTCTAACCATGTGCTCAATTTCAACCAAATACATTCTACTGCTTGAATGTGAAAGACACCAATCGTTGGAATATTTTTCGTAATCAAATCAGAATTTTATCTCTTTTTAATATATGAGTGTAAAATTTTAATTTTAAATTACGATGTGCGATATGATGTGAGATAGTACAAAGTAAGTTTATTTTTTATGGTAGGTAAAAATCATCCAATGACAAGTCCCGCCCTGAGTGCGATTGGGGCAGTGGTTTTGCGTTTGGTAAATGCGATGCATAAATGCACGAATACTGGCCGCGTGTTGTAAAGCTTGCCACCAACATCTGAAGTGACCACGACCAGTCTGTCAAAAGTGATACCGAAAAAGAAGAGAAGAAGACTATGAAGTTTCATGGCGATCTTGATCAATGATTACAATTATTATTTGTAATTCCTACAGATAGTGCCGGGTCTGCGTGTCTTGTACCCAAAATACAGGAGTATGTAATTTCTTACTGCGTTGAAAGGACATTTTTCAATAGTCTTTTTTTACAAAATTTGTCCTATTTTTGTTTCAATGCCAGAAAAAAAGCCACTTTGTTTCACACTTAATTAGTATAGTAGTAGATCAGTATAGATTTCATAATTCATTGTAATTAAATAACGAGTGAGGCGTAAAATTATATAATAACTAGCTTCATATTACTTAAGACACGTGTCAAAAAAAAAAACAAAAATACCAAATTCGTCATAACCTTGGCCCTTTTTCAATGAACTATAATTATAATTATTTTCATATCGGGACCGTACGCACAAACAAATTCAATTAGTTAAATTATTACAGAAATTAATTGAATTTTATTTTTTTACGTACCTAATGTAAAAAATTATTTCGAGCTTTCAGGATAAAAAGTAGGTATCTCCAGGACACTCATGTGCCAAATTTCATCCAAATCTGTTCGAAGGGCTGAACAAAAGTGTGAAGAAAACTAAATACTATCTCCTTTACAGTATAATGTGAGTATTTCTCTATTTGTATAACAATCAAGACAAAGGACTAGAAACAATTTATGTATCACTATGTAGTATCAAACAAAGTCGCTTCCCGCTGTCTGTCCCTATGTACGCTTAGACCTTTAAAACTACATAAGGGATTTTGATGCGGTTTTTTTAGAACGTAGTGTGATTCAAAAGGAAAGTGTACATGCATAGTATATTTAATATCAGTATTGCACCCGTGCGAAGCGGAGGCGGGTCGCTAGTAAAATAAAATGTAACATTATATTTGAAAATATACATGTATTTTTTCCCACCTAACGAACAACCTACAACACACTAACAAAATTTCATTAAAAAATAAAAAAAAACAAATACCAGCCGAAAACGTACATCCCCTTAACACAATTACCGTAGTAGAGTCATCCGTCTGTTTGTATATCGCGATGCATTAGCATAGAAATGTCGCACAAAGGTTCGCCTTCAACAATTAGTTAATCAGTACTGAGGTGCTAATCTGAAAGAACATCACGAATACAAGGCGAGTTATTGCACATATGTAGTTGGTGGAAGAAATACATATCGGACGGATATTAATCCGTCTATAATCTAGATTATTACAACAGAAGAGAGACGAGATTATTTAGAAGTTTTGTCATTTTTTGACACTAATCAATTTATTTGGTTAAATTTTTGGAATAGTAGCTTCCGATCCTTTATCTTGATACATGCCACATGTTTCACGAAAAAAACGAATTACTTTTTAGGACGGCAGAAAAAAAAATGTTGCTATGTAACCAGTTTATAAATAAACTAGCTTTTGCCCGAGGCTTCGCCCGCGTGGTATAGGGGTTGGGGTTGGAGTTTCCGGGATAAAAAGTAGCCTATGCCCTATTCCGGAATGTATCCTATGCCTGTGCCAAATTTCATCCAGATCCATCCAGCCGTTTTAGCGTGATTGAGTAACAAACATCCAAACATCGTAACTTTCGCATTTATAATATTAGTAAGATTACTTGGGGTCGATGCAACATGTTTTTTTCTTCCACTCTGTCCGCTCCGATGAAATGGCTCAAAAAGCTGCCCAACTACAAACTAAATCTAGAAGTACGGAATTAATACTATTATTTCGAGCCCATACTGTAACACTGCTGGGCAAAGGCCTCCCTCCATTCTTTCCAGTGTTCACGAAGTACAGAATATCAACGCCAATTTTGGCCAGTTTATTTTTGACTGCATAGAGCGTCTCGTATTTTTGAGGCTTCAGGCCACGTGGTTTTTTTTTTTTTTATGGTAGGTAAAAATCATCGAATGACGAATCCCACTCTTGGGCGGAGCGGGAAACAGTGTCAGGCTCTTACTGACTAAAGAACCTACCCCGTACTTTCCTTACCTTATTCCCGGAGCCCCGGTGTAACGCTTTCGCATCAACCCTCAGCTCCAGGAGGCTTCGACCCTGCAGGGTCCCTACGGTTTGCTGACAACTCCTTGAGGCGCGCGGGAACGGAGCGCGCCGTCGACGACTTGGGCTCGGTCTGGACTGCTACCAGACGACCGGACGGCGGGAGAAATGTGGTGGAATATGTATTTCAAAGGTCTCAACTAAGTGCTCGGTCTACGTGGTCAACCGGAAAGTTGCAGTCTGCGATGACCACTCTGACAAGAGTGTACCGACTGAGAAAAAGAGAATTTGGAGAGATAGTATACAAATGAAAGTTATATATTATATAAAAATCTGGAGGAGTTGTTTGATGATTTTTTACCTTAAAAATTGCTGTGCAAGTTTTTGCTAATTAAACTGGGCAAGCGTCGCCACACAGTGGACACCTCAAGGAAAAAAGCGTCATCGAGGCCTAGAAAGAGGTGGCGGGACGATCCAGTCGCGTACCTATTAAGAGGATTATTCGAGACGGTACGAAAAAAAAAAAATTTAAGGACTTGGGGAAAACCTTTGCCTAGCAGTGGGACAGTAAGGGCAATTAAAAATATTGTTTTAATTTGATAATATATATTTTTTTAATTTATTTCGATTTGATATACTGTAGTCGCTTTTGTGAAATCATTACATTTTCATACGAGACTGACAATGGGTGACCTTTTCCTGAAATTAAAATGATTGATATTACCTTCATTTATTAAAAAAAATACAAATAGTAAAAAAAAAATGTTGAACGATTAGAAAAATCGTAGAAATGTAATTTCAGACGGTAACTATACTGAGCTCTCCCAAAATTTTTTTAATCGGATATTGATCCGTCCAGATTACAATAGAAACATATTGTAGATTTTAGTTTAGATAAAAAACCGAATACAAGGCTGAGACGAGACTAGAGAAGGTCATATCTTAAAAAAAAAATACAAAGTTATATTATTGTTATGTGTTGCTATTGTTCTAAGTCCTAAAAGACTTGTTTGGAACTTTTGTCGTAGGTTTTTGGATACTAGTCAATTTATTTGGTTGGTCATTTTTGGATACTATTCCAAAAATGTAACCAAATAAATTGACTTCCAATCCATCATTTTAATACATGCCACATGTTTCACGAAACAATAAGATTTCATAGTGGCAACTAGTATTTTTTTATTTATTTAACCTACATCACTTTGGCTTTTAATACAAATTTTATGATTATACTTTATTTAAAACTTGTTTAGGCTACAAGGCACGTAAAAAAAACGATTTTCTTTTTAAAACTATTGAAAAAAGAACATGGGAATTAAGCAAAAAAAACTGTTGCTATTTAACCAGTTTTTTTATGGTGTACGAATCCCGCCCTTGGGTAGAGCGGGAAACAGTCTCAGACTGTTACTGACTAAACGACCCACCCCTATCCTTCTTAGCTTTCATATAGTTCGGACCGCAGTTGGCTTCGGCCCTGCAGTTGGGCCTCTTCATGCTATTTAACCAGTTAATAAATAAATGAAACACTAACAGTGAAAACATATTAAAATGAGTGGAAATGCAAACATATCTCGTTGACGACTGGAAATGCAAACAAGATAATACTATTTGAAATAAATATTTCTATCTTTCTCGTCACAATGTTTTCTTTGGTAACTACTTCTACGCTTTTTTACTACGATGCTTTGACGGCGAACACCAGGTCATATTTCTCTTTCTTATTAACAGCTTTACAAATTCGTCGTTGTTGAAGATATTTCTATATATATCTATCATTATCCCAATAGTAACCTAATTATCTATAGTCTTTTGCCTTGTCGTTTATAACACGTACACACATTTATCGCCCCCATATATTCCTACGTGAGCCCGCACACCGAGGAAACATTTGTAGCGGGCCCACTTTGTGGCGAGACGTCATCCGCGCTACAATAATTCAAGATCGAACCGGTTCGTTTTTTGTGTCGCGTTTCAAATGTGGTGCTACAATTGTGGAGAAACAATTGTATGCCTGGTGTGCGGCCGGGTTAACGAATTGAAGCAATTTATCGGCTGCAGTCTTTCCGTCCCAATATAATTTAGATGTCTTCAAGACTAGAGTGAATAGGCTCTTAATAAACTAGTACGTCTTACCATCAATTATTGCATCACTGCTTACCATCTGGTGGGATTGCAGTCAAGCACTAGTTTTTCTGAATAAAAAAAAAAACTTTATTCTAAAATTGCCATTACAAGCTAAGAAGCATTATTATTATTTGTTTATTGTCAGGCAACGAAGACCTATAGATAAAATACATAATATTCCCATTAAACAAAATACTTAATAAACTAAAATATATTAAAAATAACATAAAACCATTATAATTATACACGTAACATCGGCGTTGTATTCCTCTGTGTGGTGTCGCATAACCGTCCCCGGAAACGTCGATACAGCATATCATCATCGTGGAAGTGAAATAATTTACACAAAATAATGCGCCTGGCTGGGTTTGAACCCGAGACCTGCAACTCGTAAGTTGGGGCCGTTACCACTCGGCCACCACTGCTCTCTTCACAAATACATACCTATCTACATTACATTAAAAGTACTTCTTGAGAAAACCTTTTACAAACATAAACAAACAATTATAGCTCTTTGCAATACAAGTTTAAATAACTAAACTCCAAATTATTTCAAACAATGGATGGAAATGTTTAATTAAACCCAGCAATAGAGGTTTCTACTTGATTGAGTTACGAGGTATGAGGGTAGAATTAAAGAATGTTCGCGCGATGTCTGCGGGGCATGTCAGCTATACACAAAAGCGATCTTGTGTGGTTGTTTTAAAGAGACACTGCTTCCTGTCTGGTGGGGAGCAAAAGAGATGCAATTTATAGGCTTGAGCGATTTTTTGTTCACGGAAATATTACAGGGCTAAGTTAGATCGCAGGGTAATATCCAGTCACCACAGGCGTATGTAAGTAGCAAGCAATAAGCTACTTGACGTTCAGTTATCTAGTAATAACGAATTACCAAAGATGTGTAGTGTTCCAGACGCGCTGCACTTCAAAGAGATGTGTCAAGGTAATGAACCGGACTTAGTAGGCTTGCTAGAGCTTTGGGCATTGAAACGCAAGAAAACGTAGGTGAGTTTCAGCAAAGTAAAAGTAAAAAAAAAACTGCGCTCTATCGGCCAAGCTAGAGTGGGAAAAGTTAATTAATGATGTCTCCTCTAAAAAAAACGTTACCTGAAACCAAGTAAACTAATCACTATTTGTGATTGCAATCCAAATCATCAATAATTCCAATTGTATTTCTATTATGTCTCTAATTACGGTATTCAAAAGATAAAGAACGATTTATAATTACCATTTCCTTATTTAAAAACGAGTGATCATGATATGATCTTACGATAGTATAATTATAGAGATATCGTTTATCACAAAAGAGATTATTAATAAACTAACAAACCCAAAACATCATTATCGAGACCACCCATTAAAATAGGACACCGACCCGAACAAAATACTGTTACACCCTATTCATCGACATATCGTTACAGAATAAATACACCGTAATGCAAAATAAATACGCCACTCAACCCTCCGACCGCTTGTAACATAACCCACTTACAAAAGAAACATCACTGGCAGGGTCATAGAACAAAGGGCGGTCTCGAAACTGGAGGGCCCACCACTCCACTTGCTTTGTCCCCTGTGTCACATTGTTTAACTTTCAGACACACCTACGTTCACACATCACATAGATCGTGTTAGTGATATTAGATATTAGATACTGGTTCATAATTTTGTGGCAATATTTGGTATCAATTATGGCAATGGGAATAAGAGATAATTATGTAGTTGGTGCTACGCCGTAGCGCTACGTAGCTACGCGGCTACGGTTTCGTAGCAAAATTGTGTCTTGTATCTAATTTAATTCTATTTACTTTTAATTAATTAACACCAAAAAAGCGTCTTGCACAATACCTTATAAAATTAAGTATTGCTATTAAAAAGTCGAGGTTTCAAGCTTTATCCGTCTTTTTTCGCATTGCCTCTCCATCAAACATCTCGTTGGATTGCTTTAGATGAAGCAACAAGCTTTTGAATATGCTTGCTATGCTTGATGTTATCGATAGGCTAGTGGATAATTAATTAATTAAACCTATTCCAGTTGTGAACCTGCCACGGAAGGCGTGGGCTTACCCGCGCCTAGGGTGGCGTTCCTGCATGCCTCAAGGAGTTGTCAGCGAATCGTAATAGCCCTGCAGAAGGTTCGAAGCGAATCGGAGCCAAGGGTTCGCGTCTGAAAAGAAGACTCTGCTCTGGTATGAAAGGCAACGTAGGAATCGGGTGGGTTTTTTAGTCAGTAACTGTGTGTGACACTATTTCCTGACCTACCCAATGGCGCGAGTTGTCACTGGATGAAATTTACCTGCCAAAAAAACCTATTCCAGTTGTGTCTAAGCTAATTCTTGATTATTTTTGAAGTCAGTTTTAGAAAATCCACTTTCAGTGCTCGTCTGAATCAGAAAAGGGTACAAAATTCATTGTAAATCACAGGAACTTCACGAGTTTTTATTTAAATTTTCACATCAGACATCAAAATCTTTAAAAGATTGGTTTTACCAAAACCCGTTCATCTGCCGTCAGCAAATCACGTATAAAATTCATACTCGCAAACGAAACCGAGATGATTCTATTTCTGATGAATGCACCAATTTCCAGCTAAATCTGTGAATTTTCTAACTGAAATCCCAATACTATAAAAATCAAAACATCACCACAAAACGGATCCTAATTGGAGCACTCTTCGGGTCGTTACGGGTGAAGCGTGGCCGATACAATCCGAATCATAACCGAAACCGAAGCGAAGTAGTTTATACCAAATAGCTCACTATTATAGATATTCCATTTTTATGTTTCATAAAAAGTTATAGTAAAAACATTCGCAGCATGTTTTATTATAATAAACTGGCCGGTTGCCTCGAGGAATCGAATTCAAGACTCTTCAATTCACATTTCGACACTCATAAAACACATAAATAAATTGGATATTTGAGGAAAAAGTGATCCGCTAGAGATTTTTATTGTTTTTCCAAATGCTGGTCGTAACCTGGGAAAACGAGTTAAAGAAAAATGATCTTTGATGGGTTGTCTTAGAGGTTAATTTGCATGTAAAACTGTTTTTTGTTACTCGAGTGGGATGCTTGTGACATCCTTTTGTGGGAAGCTGGCGTGCTTTTGTCTAATAGCACCTTTGTTCGTGTGTTTGTTGCCCTTATTAACTTGATGACATACAACTTCGTTATAATGAAAAAAGAAAATGATTTTTGCATTCTGCAATGAGACTCGTTCTGTGTTTGACGTGTGGGTTGTGGTTTAATCGAGATCCTCACAAAGAAAAATAAGTTTCTATTTAAATATTGAGTTTGTATTTTTTTCTTTCTTTTGAATACATTTGCCTTTTACGTATATAGGTAAATTCAATTACTTGTGACATTCATTTATAGGTGTATAAAATTTTATGTGACATTAAAATTGATGTTAAAAATATCTGTCAATAAAATTAATAACTGTTTTCTGTTTATGACGCCTCGTTTGTATCTTGAAAGCTTGACCATTATTTTAAAGATGAGTATAAAATTAATATTTTAACGTACATGATTTAACAGCAATTCATACGTTCAATTAAATAGAAACACAAACTTGAATCAAAGTTTCTAAAACAAATATTGCGAATAGCTGTAACCATTCATGCGAACAAAACATTAGACCGGCTGTAGATTTTAATCGCTTATTACTACCACTTTGCACTGCGACTGTACTTTGCATATATGAGTGCGTTATCCATTGGTAGCGAAGTATGAATTGAAAGTGTGCAGCGTAGAGTTAATCCAGAAATGGAATGTGAGGACTAAGTTACACTCTTTGCATACCAAATAGGTGGTGGTTTATTCAGTACAAGGGTACGGTGTTTCGGAATAACGGGCATATTAACTGGAATTCCTTTTAGATTGGCCCGGCTCGACCCTCATCAGATTGGACACTGTCATTACACATTAGATAATTTTGGATAGTCTCATGTTATGTACAGACGAGGTACAGCAGATATCGCTATTAAATTGAAAAGCTTAAAATGTTTCATTTTTATGATCCAAAAGATAAAAAGTTAATGGAACTTTAGACGTAATCTTTTTGGAAAATTTTGATTGGCCAATTTTATATTTCAGACCGTTTTGTTAATTACTGATTATTCTTTAAACTTTTTAAGTCTTTAAAGTTTTAACTATCACGAATTTATTTAAACTCGGTATTTTTTGCTCGTAAATTCTCTCTTTCTGCAGTGATATTGAAGTAAGTTTTAAACTAAGTTTCCCTAAAAAAAAAATGCCTGATTGGCAGGGATCTTGAATTTTTATAAGATTGATTACTGAATTTTTAATACGTATAATAAGTCACGTGCTCGTATTTTATTTCCATTTATATTACGTGAAGTTATTCAAGTTGTCGACGGCGTGCTCTGTTCCCGCGCACCTCAAATTAGCAAAACCGCAGGGACTCTGCAAAAAGGTTGAAGCCCACTGGGGCCCAGGTTCTCTTTCTGAAAGGAAGGCTTCGCCACAATGCGAAGTGTGACTCTTTAAGATGCGCGGGAACAGAGTGCGCCGTCGACGACTTGACTCGGTCCGGACTGTTCCCGGACGACTAGACGGCGAGCTACCCATTGCTCGCCGTCCGATGATGCTTCAAGGCAGCGCATGAAATTGAAATTTGAATGGACATAGAATAACAGGTCAGTGGTTTGTTAATTAAAATATAGGTTCTAACCAAACCACGTATCTATTTGCGATATTATAATCATGCAAATCATAAATCCAACATTTTTAGTTCCTACAGCGAATTCTATTGAATATCAGTTCTATGAAAAGCCATTCAATAAAGTAATTCGACCTGATTAATATTAAACTCATATACAGCATTATTTGTAGTACATTATGTTAAACCTGAATATAGTTTGTCCAGAATCAGTAACTGAAATGATTCCAATATTTGTTATACCATGTTAGAATTTTCTCTACAGTATTTTTTTAAATTGATTATAGGTTCACGCCTGACCGCTATATCACCTGATGGAAAGCAACGATACGGTCGACGATGGAACGCGCTTACCTAGAAGAAACCTACTCACTCTTGACTTAAATATTCCAGGATTGTAGCCATCAGTAAACACAGATTCCGGCAAGGAATTCAACTCCTTGGCTGTACGCACAATGAAAGCAATTTAACCTTTCGACTACCGTAATTACAGACACAATTAAAAGACAATAGGTGTGCAGACATCGGTGTCCTCATGGGTATTGCTGAACTTACTACCGCGCGACACCAGCGCCACGAACATACTTAGCTCCGTATCACTTTATGTTTAAAAATATTTATACCACCTATTTTGCGTTGTGATCACTACCAAAATAAAGTAAAAAGTGCAAAACATTAGTGCAAGTGTTATCAAATGTCAACGACTTGTCTGGATATCAATAATCAGTTATTCTTCCACAAACTGATCCAGCAATATTAAAGTTATAAATGTGTTTAAATAAATCATCTAAACAGTGCTGTAAGTACAATTTATACAACATTATACTTACAATAAAACACTAGAAGTGCAATAATAATTGTGATAAATCAAAAGCAAAAACGAAAACAAAATAGTGTTCTTTAAACAAAGGAACGGACTTTGAACTCGCCAATTTGAATCAGTTATTCAACGAACTCTTTTCGCTCGCAACGAAGACCAAGTGCACCGTAATTTTGTCAACAAGTGTAAACTCTGCGTGGCTCATTCGCTTAGCGGTCAAGTCCGTTACACGTTCGGGACAAAGTGGCGATGGTTCGATCCCCAAGAACGACTTGACTTTTTTATGTTGATTTTTGTTTTGTCTTCGCACTTTTTTGTTTTTTTTATTCTTTATTTATAATATTTAAAAGGAAAAAAAAAAATATTATAATGTCTTCTAAAACTGGGACAAGAAGCAACCGCAAAACGTTAGAAAAAGTTGCATGCTTTAAATGCAAGAGACCAGTAGACATTAAAAAAACAGCCTTATGTTCAGTATGTAATAATCGGTACGAACCAGATTGCGACGGTTATCCCGAACAAACATACCGTCTATTAGACCAGGATTCTAAAAAAAAGTGGAGTTGTAAGACATGCAAAAGTAAGAAGATCTCAAACACTAGCCATGTATCTCATATTACAACGAGGAAAAAAGCCAATTTGCACCGAAACTACTCCAGAACCAAGTGAAGATATCCTGGAAGATAAACACCTCGAAAGAGTGACACCCGCCATTCAAAAATCTGATATTTTAGACTCTCACATATTATCTGAATACGGAAACTCGGATGAATCATGCAATACTCCTAGTAAATTATCTCAGAGTGTAGACGGCACAATATCAGAAACATTGACAGTACTGGAGATGAAAGAAACCATAAAAGAGCTCACACATAAGCTAGAAAGTACAGAAAATGAGTTGGAGAATATGATACTAGAAAATAACACTCTCAGACATCAAATAAACAAATTAAATTCGGAATTAAAATTGTTGAAATCATTGTGCCATTCTCCAGCAAACTTAGGAAACAGTCCAGCTAATAAATGTAAAAGGAAACGAATTTCTTTTCTTGACCAAAGCGCATTCTCTATGCCTTCTACTCCTTTGGCAAGTAAGTCAAATATTATCGACAGTGGTAAAAGCGTTGAAATAATCCGCCTTCATAAAAAAATTACGGAACTGCAACGCGAACTAAAAGACTCTCAGCAGAAGATCGAAGCTTTCAATAATAAAATAAATACGATACAACGTGACAACATTTTCACGAAACATTCACCGGTACCAAAAATCTGCACACAAACGCCTATTTGTACAAAGGAGCAAAAACATGAACCGACAAATAGGATACTTATTTTCGGCTCTCAACAATGTGTCGGCCTAGCAGCAGCCATGATAGGTTCAAGAAGAAATACACGGTATGAAAGGTATGACATTGTTGCAGATACTAAGCCAAATGCACTCAGTAACCAAATAGTTATGAGCTGCCGTCATGCTAAGTTAAACTTGAATGATAAAATTGTGATTTGTATAGGAGAGAATGATTATAATTTAAAACACATTTTATCACAATTACAAATAGTTCTTGATACATTTTATAATAACATGATTATCGTATTAGATGTTTTTAAAAATTATTATTTAGATGTCAATAACCTTAACTCTCGTATCAAAGATGTATGTAAAACTTATAAAAAATGTAATTTTTTAGAATGCAAAACACTAAAACTAACTGAGCTGTGCACTAAAATAAATTATCTCATTGATTGTAATGATTATAACGAAAACTATTTGAACCCAAGAGAACTTGTAAAGCGAATAGCGAGTAACAGATCAAGTTTTAAGCAGTTTAAGAGTAGCAATGAACCCAAGAGAGGCACAATTCCCTTCTATTTTGATCGCATGAAATTAAAAATACAAAAAACTAATGACCTTATAAATCGTACAGAAAAAGCAACAAAGGGAACTATTCCTTATTACTTTCCTCCGATACAAAAAAACTTGACGTTTTTTCGTGCATAAAATTTCTCCACCAATGAAATATAACTTTAAAATACTGCATCAAAATATTGCTAGTATCTTATCTAAAAAAGAACTCCTTGAATTAACTTTACAGGAACTATGCGAAGTACAAAATAGCCCGGATGTAATATGCCTTTCCGAAACCTTTATAAAAAAAGGCAATGAAGCTTGTATTAAGATTCATGATTACGAATTGGCAGCCAGTTTCTCCAGAGAAAAACAGAGAGGGGGGACTTGTGTTTTCGTAAGGCGTGACCTTGTCTACAAGGAACTACCGTTTTTATATAACCATGCGATACAAAATACGTTTGAAGTATGTGGCATAGAAATTACCTGTCATAAGTTGATAATTATATGTATCTATAGGACACCTCAATCTGACCCCACCCAATTCTTGATCAAATTAAACAGTCTTTTGTATCAAATATCTCAAAAATATAACTCAAAAACAAACGTAGTTCTAACAGGTGACTTTAACATAAACACTCTTAAAAAGAGCAATATTACAAATCAGTTACAAGATCTAGCAAACAATTATAATCTTAAATTGCACATTAATGAACCAACTCGTAGGTCTTCATGCATCGACCATATTCTCAGCAACATTCCTGATGCTATTGGTACAATACTGCCACTCCATCTATCCGACCACGATACGGCACAAATGTTGAGCTTCCCCGTGGGACGCAATACACAAAATCAAGCGACGTACTATGCCTACAAAAGACTTTTTAGCTCAAATAACATTCAGAAGTTCAAAGAGTGCTTGCAGAATTTGTCTTGGTCCGAAACTTATGCAGAGAAGGATATAAATAAAGCATTTAATTCTTTTCATGACACATTGTGTCTACTTTTTAATTTGTGTTTCCCAAAAATAAGGGTAAAGGTGAACACTAAAAATAAAAAAAAACAGAACTGGATAAGTAAAGGACTCAAAAAAAGTTGTAAAACAAAACGCTTCTTACGCTATCAATATTACACAAATAAAAATACAAAAAATAAAAATAATTACATTCAATACTCAAAACTTTTACAGAAATGCATATATAACTCAAAAAGGAACGCAAATATTAAATTTATTAACAAAAGTGACAACAAATGTAAAGCGGTATGGAAAGTAATTAAGGATGAAATAATGGGCAATAACTTTAAAAATGACATAGATAATATACAAATTGACAACACAATACTTACAGATCCAGTAAAAATTGCAACTGCGTTTAATAACCACTATGTTAATAGAACGAACTCTGGCACAGGTATAAAACTGAACTGTGATAAAAGTTCACTAGTTCATTCGATGTTCTTAAAACCTGTGTCTGAGAAAGAAGTCAGAACCGTGATAACATTATTAAAAAACACAAATGCAGCTGGTTATGACGAAATTAATACGAAGATTATAAAAGCATGCACTAATGAACTTGTTATAATTATGACATATTTAATCAATCTATCATTTTCACAAGGCACTTTTCCAGAATCATTAAAAGTATCAATTGTTAAGCCACTTTTTAAAAAAGGTGATAAAACTGACATTAATAATTATCGCCCAATAACATTGATACCGATTATATCGAAAATTTTTGAGAAGTGTATGTATAAGAGATTGATTGACTATTGTGATAAATTTGACATTATTAAAAAAGATCAATTTGGCTTCCAAAAAAATAAGTCTACAACACTAGCAATTTTCACTCTTGTAAAAACCGTATTGACTAATATTAACCGAAATAATTTTACTACAGGGTTATTTTTTGACTTATCCAAAGCTTTTGACTTAGTATCTCATGACCTGTTACTACAAAAATTGGAGGCAATTGGCATTAGAGGCATTGCACTTCAATGGATATCGACATATCTAAGTAACAGACAACAGCGTGTTATAATTACAAAAGTGAATCGACATAACGATATGACACCACACTCTTCTGAACTCAAAAGCAACAAATTTGGCGTTCCACAAGGAAGTGTGTTAGGCCCAATTTTATTCATATTATATATTAATTCAATTACTAATATAACTAACCACAAATGCATATTATTTGCTGATGACATTTCGATTATTGTGACATCTGATAAAAAAAATAATACAATTGACGATCATGAAACTGACATTAATAACACAATTGACATACTAATAGAATGGCTTAATAAAAATAATTTATCATTAAATCTATCAAAATCTGTATATATACAATTTAACCGATCAAACAATTCTAAATATAATAATAAAATAAATATAGATAAAATTGGTGAAGTAACGAAAACTAAGTTTTTAGGCGTTACTTTGGATCAAGACATGAACTGGAAAACCCACGTCGATAATGTCGCAAAACAAATTAATAAGTTTGTATTTGCACTAAGGAAAATTAGGAACATAACAAATGTCCAAACGGCAATAATGTCATATCATGCATATGTTGAATCAGTGTTACGATATGGATTAATAATGTGGGGCAATAGCACTGATCAAAATAGAGCATTTGTCGCACAAAAAAAATGCATTCGAGCAATCTATGGGCTTCAATCTGACGACTCTTGTCGACCGGTATTTCAGAAACTTGGTTTGTTGCCGCTACCGTCTCTTTATATATATGAGATATGTATGTTTGTGTGGAAAAATAAGGAATTATTTACAAAAGCGGACGATGTACATCCTAGGAACCGGCGCGACCCTCACAGGCTCGTACTGGATGTCGTGCCAAGGCTAGCTAAATATAATAAAAGCTGTTTGTATATGTGTGTAGAAATATTTAATAGAATACCAAGTGACTTAAAAATTCTTAATACAAGATTGTTTAAAAGTAAATTGTACGATTGGCTGTCTACTAATAGTTTTTATAGTATTAAAGAGTTTTTTGACAAAAAACATTAATTAACTGTATGTACAAAAATTTGCACGCTTATAATGTTAAGCAAAAACATGTATGCTCTATATCTAATCTTTGTACCATCTTTTATACCGTGTTTTTATGCAAATAAACGTTATTCTATTCTATTCTATTCTATTCTTAAAAAAAGTCACAGGTTCGACTCCAACGAGACTAAGTACAGCATAGGGCACAGTAAGCCATTCCAGGAATTAAACTCCTGCGCACAGCTGAGTGCAAGAGAAAAGTAACCCAGTCGTCCGGATGACCCGATGACCATGTATTTACGTGGAAAACTAGGTGGGACTTTTCATGATACAGCTGTTAGTAAATTTTGTATCTTTCGGCACGTGTTTCGGATTTCCCATATACTAAAAATAATGTTCGTATATTTATTTATATTACTAGCATCTGCCGGCGGCTTCGTCCGAGTGAATATTGGTTATTGAGTACGCAATGTCGAAGTCGAAGACGAAAAAGTAGTATATTCATTCTTAGAGTTCAAACTTCCTCGTACCAAAGGTTCCATAGTAAAAGTAATTTGTTATCGTGATAACAATCACGTATTTAAGTATGGGTCACACCAATCACCCTATATAAATGAAAGAGTATGTATATTGACGATAATGATTACAACTCAGTTAAGTCATATTTGTTACAAATCATATTTTAATGACCAAAAAACTTGATAGTGGCTTGTAAAAAGCAAAAAAAAAGCTTTAAAAAATGTACTTTAGCGGGCTACTATCCTATACCATCCTACGTCCCAACAACATTCTTGCAGCAACACTACAAGCGTTTTGAACCCGTCTGTACATACCAACTTAAATTACGCTATTACGTGAAACACCGCTGTAATACCTAACAATGGATCGCATTAAGCGGGTGCCCAATGAACCGGCGGCCGCAGCTTGCCTCGCTTGATTTCCCCGAAGGCTCCTGAGATCTGTCCAAATCTTACCCTTCTCTTGTAATATACGATTTGGATAACAGATTGCTTTTGAAATTACGATTAAGTTGTAGCCAATAATTTATTCTGCGAGTCATTATTGCTAGGTTCTGAGACCCTTCAATCAGAATCTAATGGTTTTGGAGAATGGTTCTCGTGTGTGAGAGCTGTTAAACTAGTTTCATCATTTATTGGATCGACCTAGTTTGATTAAAGTGTATTTGAAGCCGAAGAGTCGATAAACGACGCAGCTTGTTTGAATAATTTTCATTTAGTCACTGTAACGAGGTTTCAGTTCAGACCCGTCTACTTCTGATTGAAGTAAAACTTGGTACGGTTTACAATTAATGATACTTTTTTTTTGTTTTGTAAAAATGATATGATATATAATTTTACATGCTTGTAATTTTTCATTCTTCTTCTTTCTTCTTATAAAAGTAGTTTATTCGCTTAATACTCGAGTGCGCGGAAAGTTATTAAATGATTCCCACCGTAAAAAAGAAGAATTATAAAAAATATATATATTTCTTTTCAATTACACCGGCCTAAAAAAATAAAGGATCTAATAAAGAATTCAGTAAGTAGATAAGTAATATAAACTATAATACTTTTTCCCAATACTATGAATAACTACTGTATTGTGTTAATATAAATTAGATATTAAGTGTATATGATACTTGATATCCTAAACCAAAACGCCTATCTGTAGGCCATACAAACATTTTTACAGTACGAGAATCGAATCCGTGATACCCAGTACAGAAAAACGCTTAGCACGCTGAACACCCGTGCTGTCAAATTAAAACGTAAAGTGTAATTTTGCATCTGTAGAAGAGTTATGTGAAGCGATATCTAAGTCGCCACATCATCATTACATAGTACAAAGTTGCTCTGTCCTTATGAATGCTTAGATCTTTAAAAGTACGCAACGGATTTTAATGCGGTTTTTTTTTAATAGAAAGAAGGATTCAAGAGGAAGGTGTATGTGCATATCACATGCATAATATATTCAATATCAGTACCCGTGCGAAGCTGGGGCGGGTCGCTAGTAAGAACTAAAAAGAACTATGAAAGAAAAAATACTTATTTACGAAAAACATAGCGCTTACCTTAAAAACAAAACAAATACATATAACAACGAGTTTATATAATATGTAAATAGAACATAATAAAATATTTACATCCGCACTGAGCTCAGCAAAATGCTGGAGCTACTGGAGCTTGCATGCAATACGGAGCCATAACTCTGCCTAAACAATATCTATATAAACTATCGGGCAGTTGCCTATACTAGACATTACCCGTCTGGTGGTACCGGGTCTCTGGGGACTTAATATCTTGTTTTCTATATTTCTAAAAATCCTTTTGACAAAATTTCAGCCATAGTGTTCACTTGTTGAAGATTTTCACAGACAAGTGCACTTATTGTTTGTATACTCACATAGTCAGATGGAACGGCTATCCAACTCCACTGGGGAGAGATCAAGCGCAGGAGCAACGGCTTTGTGTGCTTTCCGAGGAATATCGCACCGCCATCTAATAAACACGGGCCTGCCACTGAGACATTCTTAATAGAAGAAACTAGTAGCCAAGAATATTGAGCTGTGGTGGCTCTATGCTCGCGGGCTTGTGGACTACGAGCAGCGGTTAGCTCGCTGTCTAGGCCAAGCCTAAATCGTCCACGGTGCGAAGTGTTCTACGGGTGCCTCAAGGAGATATTAGCAAACCGTAGGGGCCCAGCAAGTTCGAAACCCATTGGGGCCAAGGGTTTTATGAAAATGAACCCCGGGGCCTGATAACGAAGGCATCGGAGGAATGTTAGAGTAGTTTTTATTTAGTAAAAGTCTCCCGACCTCCTGCTTAACCCTAGAGTGAGAGAAGTCATTAAATGATTTCTCACCTAAAACAAAAGTGGCCCAGTGGTAATCTAAGCAGATACTTAGATAACAATTATATTTTATCACCACTGCTCTAAAACGTTAAAGAAAAATATTGTGAGGAAACAGGCATTGTAAGTGGTAATTATTCTTATTTGTGTTTATACCTATGTAGTTTTAAGGTTACTGTATTATTTGATTCTAATATATTGATACTGGCATTAAATTTCTAATTGCCATTAGTTTTTTGGCAAACTTGTAATCGGCAGCGATGCGGAGGAATTTTTTGAAGCCAGATTTATTGCCTAAGTATACACTTGATGACTAGTATATTTATATGTAAGTATCTATGTATGTACTGATCATTGTATTTATTTCTTTTCTGTTTCTGTTTATTATTAAAATACACCTGCCATGTTACGTTTCTGTATCATCCTAAGGTCGACTGGTAGAAAATGCTTATGGCATTAAGACCGCCCTTAAAACTGTACATACTACTTACTAGTGCGTTAAGTTTTAATAAATGAATAAACATTAGTCACAAAATAAGTTATTAAATATTTTTTACCTTACTCGCTATTTTTTTTTTGATGTTTGAAAATAAATTGTAGTAGGTACTTACCTAATAGTTCGTTATAGTTGTTGAAAAAATCTTCTTATCTATTACTAGATTACTTTCCATTTTCTCAAATTTAGTTATTACCTTGCAGCAATATTTACAAATGTCGAAGTCAAATATTTTACTTTCATTTGAAGAACTTCAAAAGTTTCAGATAATCATTTATTTAACCTTTAGAATAATGACCCCTCTGATACGTAATTTATTTTTAAAATGAAGAAGCTAGGTAAGATAAATTGATTATAGTAGATAATGACAATGTAAAAAGGTTTATTGCTATAAAAAGAAAGAAAACTAGTATATTTTTAGGTATTTTATTTTGCGTACATATTGTAGTAACAACATTTATAAACTTGAAATAAAAAAAGAAAGAGTTCTTCTTTTATCTTTTTGACTTAGTTGCAAGACACAGTGATCCACTTTAGAAAAAATGCGAGACAACTGCGTGGTAGCTACCTAACACTGATTTTCAACTGAACCTTGCCGAGACTGTATGGCAGTTATTTATTTATTTATTAATGTTGGTGTGCAATCTAGCATTTTTTTTTATTCCAGATTTAGGCCCGCGATTGACGATAATCTTACCTGATGATAAGCGATGTTGTGGCCGACGATTGAGCACGCTTGCCTAGCAGTAACCTATTCACTCTTGACTTAAATACCCCTAGGTTGTAGCTATCAGAAAACACAGACTCCGGCAGGGAATTCCACTCCTTAGCTGTAAAGCATACTATAGCGTAGAATCAGCCTTATAATGTTCCTACTGCTGGGGCTCCTACTTGGGATGACTTTACTTTAGGTGTTACTAAAAAGGAACCACGTGCCCACAAAGAATAATGGCGCCATCTTTTTTAAATAGTACACAGTATTTTTAAATAGTACACAGTATAATACACAGTGACTTTTTGCGACAGTTTATTGATCTGCTAATTCTTCCTAAACAACGCAACGTGTTTTAATAAATGCTTCATGGCATATATGGCTTTTTAGCCTAGTATCTATGGTGCAACAGATAAAACAGATTGTAATATTATGTGCGTCGTTACGTGTTTTGGGCAAAATAAAAACTTTTTCTTTCTTTTTTTCTTCTTCACTAATAGGTAAAGTAGTACCCGTGAATGGTTTGTTTATATTTAATCATTTGCACCCGATCAAAACAGGGATGGGTTACTAGCGAAAAATCGCTTTTAGCGAAAAGACTACCCATTGTAACACCTTAGTAATTTTAAGCTCCTAATGTACCTAATTGTTTTTATGGTGCACCTACAATAAAGAGTATATCTATCTATCTAGTGTTTCATGTTCATGGCCGCACAATTGCATTGAGTTGAAGTTTCCATTTTCACAGAAATAGTTTTTTTCTTTAAGGTAAGAAATTAGTAAATAACTTTCCTGCGACTATCACGCTTTTACTAACTAAAACCTTCATACTCTAAGACATTCTGATTCCAATCCTGATTCCCTTGGCCTTTACATTCAATGAAGTGATATGAGCAATCAGAACTGATATCGGCCATGGTTTTCAATGATGGTGATATTCTATATTAGGACACCTACTGACACGTGTTTGGTTTGTATGAAATGCTTTGGCCGCTAGCCAGGTGGAGGCCGCAGAAATTCGTGAACGTTAGGGGCACAAGACTGGTCGATGTACCAACGCATGGAAGACGTATGGTATGGTATGGTATATCGGGCTGATGTCCGCAACTCCACGACTAAAGCGCGTATTTTGCGTACGGGCATGGAAGACGTATATATTTATTGTGCACAATAAAGTTTGTAAAAAAGAAATGCCCATAACAGTTTTTAACAGCACCTGCAAATTGCATTTATTTATTTAAACCAGTTATTTTTTTACGAGTTTTCAAGCGTTAAAATTCGCAGAGTCTAACTTCAAACACGCCAAGATCCGACAACTTTACTGTACCAATACTAAGCAACTAAAAATAAAATTTCTCTGTTATATAAAAATAAAAATACCAATACTATCTGCCTCCATAATTCTATAAAACTGCCATAGATTTCAGCATTTTTTCTCGTTCAAATATATATTATTTAAAAAGTAGGTAAACAATTTGCTTAATAACTGTCCAACTTTGAACACCCGACGCCAATTATTTCTGATAAAAACACGTGAACATCACAGAAGCTTGCCAACACAGTGAACGAAACAAAACACAACGCGAGTGCGCCTAAAAAAAGTCCAAACCCGGCCCGGGGTTTTTTTTACCCCCCAGCGTAGGGCAGTGGTCAACGGAGCATTGAAACGGTGCCGGGATAATTGCGACACTGTCCTTTAGACCCCAGACTGTTCCAATTATCCCCGACACTAACACAGAAACCGTGAGTCTAAAGGATTTCACAAAATTGTTAAAACACAAGTCTTTTTGACGTTAGGAATTTTCTGTTTCACATATTTTTGGTGAAGCCTTACTTCTTTTGGGGTTATGTTGCCTGTTAGGTTAGAAAATTATGTGACATTTAGGTAAAGCTCACAGAACTTTGAGACGCTTGATAAAGACGTCTACAAAAATTCTTGCCATTTCACTCTTAGGTTGCTCTTGCTCAATTTTTTCCCCTACTCATAATATAAGCAAATTTACTCTATTTATTTAAGAAGTTTTCGTCAGATTCAAAAAAGGAACTGGTGTGGAATTTAAGACACACAAGACACTGTCTGCCGCTCAAGAGCGAGAGAAGTAATAAGAAACCGTCCTATGAATTCTCTCGATATCAAAGAATCCCTAGATCCCAAGATTTCAAAAGTCAAGTTCTCACTGACTCACTGAGTAATCAATGTCTAGTGCAAAACCTGCACCAGAGGTTCTTTTTGATTATTAATATAGTGCGGATTTTACAACGCATGCGGGATTGCTCTTCACGAGTAACTTTCATAAGTTTCCTTTCCATGCAAGTATTGTAATGTGAGGAATACGCACGCGCGATGCGCGACGTGATTTCGAAAAGTAGCTCCAGTTTATGTTTTTTTTTTTATGGTGGGAAAAATCATCGAATGACGAATCCCGCCCTTGGTGTAAAACTTCTACTGACTAAACGAACCAACGTTCCTTCCTGCCTTAGTTCCAGGGCCCCGGTGTTCCACTTTCGCATCAACCCTTGGCCCCAATAGGCCTCGATCCTACTGGGCCCCTACAGTTACTGACAACTCCCTGAGGCGCGCGAAAACAGTGCGCGCCTTAGAGCTCCACTACACGTGGAGCAATGTCGCATGCGTGATGAAATCCGGACGACTTAAAATCTTGGGAAATTACCTTGAAAAATCGTTTCTTAGTATTTTTATATATCACTAGTTATTTTTTTTAGGTGGAAAATCATTCGAAATAGTGGTATATTTTTTTTATAAATATTTTTATGCGGCAAAAGCTATACAATTATAAATAAGGTTTGTTTACAGATCTATTTTCTGAATCTATGTCAAAAAAAGCAAAACTACTTTTCCCATCGTACCGCGAACATTTTCATTTAAATCATCCACATCACCAATTCTTTCTAAGCTTTAATAATATGTCATAACTCACTTTCCATGGGGTCAGGGCTGCCCCAAACGAGAACATAATACGAACTGAGCGCCCGTTATTGTTTTATTATAATCAATTCATAGCCGAACCTAAATATAACTTAAATAGGGTACATTCTGTGTAATAATTCACGGTTTTCTTTGTATGTGTGTGTTACGTGTTACGTGTTTAAAAGGCATGACGCGTTATGTTACATAAACTAAAAAAAGTTCTACAGTTTTTATAAGGAGTGCATTTTCCTACCGGAATCCTAATCCTATGAAACCTATATTTACGAGTATGTCATTAGTGTATAGGTTACTTTGTTTTTTTTTGTGAGTAGCTCGCCGTTTGGTCGTCTGGTGCTAACAGTCCGAACCAAGCCAAGTCGTCGATGGTGCACTCTGATCCCGCGCCTTCAAGGAGTTGGTAGCAAATTTAGAGGCCTAACTGCAGGGCCGAAGACTACTGGGGCCCTGGTCAGTTTCTTAAAGGAAGGTCCGACCCCGGCATGAAGGCTAAGGGTCCCATCGTTTAGTCATTAAGAGTTAGACATTGTTTTTCGCTCCGCCCACGGGCGGGATTCGTCATTGGATGACTTAACGTACCATAAAAAAGCTCCACACAATACAAACAAATCAAATAACAAATTCCACTATTAAAATATTCTGTAAAGCTTCCTTAATAGTTTTATTTTGATAAGAATATTAATTAGTAAAACTAATTTAGCATGTACCATCCAAGTCCTGACGATGAACTACACAGTATATGTATAAAAAAAAACTTTTTAGTAAAATATTTAAAACAGAGATGTTAAATTTCATGAATGTACACATTGTTACACATCAAATATACCGTATTTCTTAAAACCAAATCGAATACCAAAACGCATATCCTCCTTCGCATAATATATACTAAAGTAATTCAATTTCGGAGTTAACCTTTCAAATTCGAACAAAATAATACTGTTGATACACCGACTGCCGACTTTTATTTCATTCCCATTTCGTAAAAAAGTTAATTTTCTTTTTTCTTAACTTTCCTCGACATTCGCGCTCGCCTTTAGGGGAAAACCATGTAAGTCGTAGATTCGGATATGAAACTCTTGTTCGTGTTTTTTGTATTTACATAACATGAACTTGCTATAATATTTCTCTAATAAAAGAAAAGAACACAATCCCGAATATAAAATAATCATGAGGCAGAATACCTTTTATAAGCCCTAATAACTGTAAAAAAGGTAACGCAATTTCAGGTGGCAACAGGCTGGCCTAATACTCCATAATGTCAAATCCTTGTTCGAAATCTCTGAGAAAGAAAAAAGGAAAAAAAACAATAAGTCTTTGGCAATTCGAAAAGAGGTCAAAGGCAAAGTAATTAAGATAAAAGATGTCATTACATTTAGATCTTATAAATTGTCGTCGGCGTACCGTGCAAAATCTTTATTGTTTTTTATTTTCCGTCTAAATTTTTTTCAACGACGTGTTGTAATTGGGTTCCTGAGCCGAGGGCTGAAATAAAGTTAATTGGATACAATTAAAAAACGCTGCGGGCTCTAAAAATACGTTACACGTTATAAATCATAACTAGACGTGACATCAAAACAATTTTTGATAATATCTTGCTCTTATTTCGTTAGCTTATAAACGTTGACTGGCCTGTTAGTTTAGCAGTTAGTGGCCCTGACTGCTACGCCGGAGATCGTGGGTTCGATTCTTACCCAGGACAAATGTTTGTGTAATGAGCACGATCATTTGTTCTGTGTCTGGGTGTAATTTATCTACATCTATACTAATATAATAAAGAGGTAAAGTTTGTTTTTTTGTTTTTTTGTTTGTAGGGGGTAATCTCTGGAACTAATGGTTCGATTGGAAAAATTGAAGCTATAATAGAAAGCTGCTTTATTCCTGAGTGACATAGGCTATAAATTATTTATATAACATGGATATTAACCGAGCTATCACAACTTTTGTCTCACAAAATTTTCCGCGGACGAAGTCGCGGGCAGAAGCTAGTAATATAATAAAGAGGTAAAGTTTATTTTTTTATTTTTTTGTTTTTTTGTTTGTAGGAGGTAATCTCTGGAACTACTGGTCCGATTGGAAAAAAATTAGCAACAATAGAAAGCTGCTTTACTCCTGAGTGACATAGGCTATATTTTATGCACGCCGGCGAAGCCGCTGACAAAAGCTAGTCTATAATATGTATGTATTTAGAAATATATAAGTATGTTTATTAGTTGTCTAGTACCCATAACACAAGCTCTGCTTAGCTAGGGACTAGATGGCGTTATGTGATAGTTGTGGAAAAAAATAGGTAATAAAAAAATAACGTTATATTTGATATCACCAGTCGAAAGCATTTTATTTCTTCAAAGTGAATGGTGTCAGAAAGCCTCGTGCATTTTCCTGCAGGCGTTTTATACAAATTGACAAATAGATTGACTTAGCTGCAAATTTCGAAAGCGTCGAGTTAGACAGAGCGATTTTTGGCTACAATAGACGTAGACTTGTGGTTGACGACCAATGGACAGCTCGCTGTCCGGTCGTCGCGTACCACGCATGCCTTAAGGAGATGTCAACAATATCGTAGGGCCGATAAGTTTCAAATTTACTTGTGTCAAACATTCCACCTTTGATATTCGAAGACATGTGACATCCACCAATCCGCACTGGGCCCGCGTGGTGGATTATGGCCCATTCCCTCTCATAGAGAGAGGAGGCCTGTGTCCCTGCAGTGGGAACATTAAAGGGCTGACGATGATGATGATGAAACATTCCACCCTGTAGAGGGTAAAGGTTCCCGTGCGCCTCAAGGAGTTGTCAGCAAACTGTAGGGATCGAAGCCTCCTGGAGCCGAGGGTTGGTGCGAAAGCGTTATACCGGGGTTTGGGGAATAAGGCAAGGGAGGAACGGGGTAGGTCGTTTAGTCAGTAAGAGTCTGACACTGTTTCCCGCTCCGCCCAAGAGCGGGATTCATCATTGGATGATTTTTACCTACCATAAAAAACCGCAAAGAAAAATAAAGAGGTATTTATCCGTCATACCATTGCAGGCAACTGTTATGATCCAAACAAATTACGAGTATATTCAGTTGGATCTAATCAAATTGGATCCAACAGGCCAACGTTGGGAAAAGGGCACACTGATTGGTTGACAGTTACAGCTGTGACGTTATTTTGACGATGGAATTGAAGTTGAAATAACATGGCATAAAAACTTAATGGGATTAACTAAAAAACTACATTTAATTGCGGTACATTTGTATAACTTCATACACCACAAAAATAATGCCATTAGGTTTGGTCCCATAGTAAAAGTTGTTTGTTATTATGACTTCAATCATTTGTTTAGGCATCGGTCACTAATTACCAGTCACCCTATATATAATCATCAGCCTTATTAATGTTCCCACTGCTGGGACCCAGGCCTCCTCTCTAGGAGAGGGAAGGGGCTATAATCCACCACGCAGGCCAAGTGCGGATTGGTGGATGTCACATTTCTTCGAATTTTTGGTTCTAAGACATGCCGGTTTCCTCACGATGTTTTCCTTCACCGTTTTGAGAGCAGTGGTGATGAAATAAATTACACAAAGTAATGCGCCTAGCTGGGTTCGAACCCGCGACTCGTAGCTCTTGGCCTTTACCACTCGGCCACCACTGCTCTTCCCATATATAAACGTGTATATATAAAGTAAAAGAAAGTGGTACAAAATGAGAGTTTAAAAATGCCACTTCTAGTTTTAAACTGCGCACACTCTTCAGACTTACCAAGTTTATACGCCAGATCTCGAGCTTGCAAATTTAGCAAACAGCTTCCAAAATCAACCTCTCCATAAACTACACCAGCTAATTAGCCAACCAAACCCTTGAAGCATTTAATATTAATATTTAATTCCAAAATTCATATTTGGGTAAACTTTATAAGTGAAATATCGGCAAAGGGTTTTATTCAGCCAGTGATCAAAGTCGCGCGGTCGGCAATTTCCTTTGTATTAGCTAAACAATAATGTAGTGGGTCTTTACGAAATATAAATTTGGATGGATTGTCGAAACATGATTATCTTAATGGTTTTCTCATTATTATAGTTAATAAGGAAAATTCATTTGATTCTGTACCGACGTGGAAGTGTTTTTGAAGTCATCTTATTACTTTTATAAATCGTTTTGGAAGCTTTTAAATTTTTTAGCCCCCGGCGAACGCTGGCGTTTGCATATCTATTATCTTTATATTACTCGTATGTCTTTAATTACAGTTTTTAAAAGGTTAATTACTTGTATTGCGTTTATTTTTTCTTTATAACATTACTTTAGTTTTTTTGAGGTGGGAAATCATTTTATGACTTCTCCCGCCTTAGAGTAGAGCACGAAGGCGTGGCAGACATTTGCTGGCTAAAACCACACCTATAATATATTATATGTTAATTTTTTGTTTTTTTTGAGTTTTGACCAGGTGGTTTTCCTTATCAAAAGTCAATCAAAGGCCCACTTAAAGGTAAAAAAAAAAATACTTTCCATAATTTTACATACGATAACATCATCAAAATTATCATTGCCATTCAACATTCTTCGGGGCACGTTTCCAGATGACAGCGATGTGGAAGAGTATTTCGACGCCCGAGCGTATTTTGTGTTTTTGTATTGAAAATAACATCTATAGTTTATTTCGCTCGTTAAGTATTTAGATCCTGAATAAATAAATTACAATCAATTAAAAAAGAAAACAAAAGATTATCACATTGTAAGTCACAAAAGATGAAAACACTAATTGACAACATCTCCTAGGTACTTTATAAAATGTGTCCGCATTTTGCTCAAGGAATTTCAAAAACGTCCAAACAAAGTACATCCTTTGGCTTCCCAGTAATATAACGGAGCGAGCTATACGCTATACCAAGTTGTCAGCCACTAACACACTCCAAAATAAGGTTGGCAGTTATTCATATACAGTAAAAGGAGAATATGCGAACGGTAAAAATACCGTACGCTTTGAATGAAGTATAAAATTTCGCGTCGTCAACACAAAGGACGGGGGTGCCACCGCAAAAGTTTGAAATGAAAGCCTTTTCCTTGTGTGTAAGCTTGACAGCCCTAGGAGCGCCTGCAGCGAACAATGTAATTTTTGCTTTTTTAATAGAAACCACAACTTGACAAGCGAAATGTGGATACACAGACAGTTGCGGGCACAACTTTAAATAAGGAACCGGTTATAGCCAGCCCTAATTTGTAACGGAAAAGCTTAGCTTTATATTTTATGCAAATTGTAAAATTTAAAGTGTGTTCTTGTGTTTACGAACAGTTTTTATTGAAGGCATTTAAGAACTGCGTGGTAGGACTTCGTTGCTTTTGGAAATAAATGGAACGTTGCTGTTTCTCTTAGACAGTGACAGGTTTAAGAGGTGACAACGATTGTACACTTTTTAATTATTTTATAAAAGTTGCTCGATCTGTAAGAAATTCTGTATCGTGAGTGAGTTCGCAAATATGAAAGTTACACACGGAACAACTAACTGCAGATCATACAAATAGTTGTTTTGAACGGGAATCGAACCGGCGATACGCAGTACAGCAGCCAATTGGTCAAGCACTATGCTAACCGTGTAGTCTTGAACAGGGTTTCGAGCAGTGATCAGGTTTCGTTTCCCTGAAGACCAATTCTTGTACAATGTCTAGTCAAAATGTAGGGGACATATTCTTAACAGATCCCGACTGTGTTACATATCCAAACATTCCTTAAAGATACACAAACTAGTCCACTATTAAAAATCACCTTTAGACATAGCATAATAAGCCTTTTAATTTTTGTTGTGTTTTAGCTGAAATTCAGACCTTATCTACTAATAAAGAGAATAATCTCACTACGCGGGCCCGATGCGGATTGGTGGATGTGGTATGCATATGTCTTTGAATTTTTGCTTCTAGGAAATGTCGGTTTCTTCACAAATTTCTCTTTACCAAATCAAATCAATCGTTTTATTTCAAGTATTTAGAGGCACTTTTGAAAGATCAAAAAGTCTATCTATCCGACAGAAAATGATGGCTCTAAAAAGAAAAATGTGCTAGAAACTCGATTTTGAAAACAGTGGTATTGAAATAAATTACACAAAGTAACACACACCTGGCTAGGCTTGAACCTGTGATGTACAACTCGTAGATCAAAGCTTGTTACCATAGTAACTAATCTGTTGACAAATTTTTGTTTACGTTTTGTTTTGAGGTGAAACTTAATCTGCCAATAACACCGCCCATTGTACTCTTATTTTTAATAATATTTGTCTTATATCTTTTAGTTGATGCGGTATACAAATAAAGAATACAATAAACAAATACACAAGCAACTTCTCTAGCTCTGGGTGGACGGTGAGTAGGTTCCACGGGAGCCTCAAGGAGATCCGAATTCGCAAACCGTAGAGGCTCAGCAGGGTCGAAGCCGAAGCCTGCTGCGATCACAGTCAAATATTAGTTAATATCAATTTTAAAAAAAGAAAATGAGGGAAGAGACCAGATGGTATGACGTTGGTACTGTGGAAGGTGGGTAGGGCTCTGGTGTGGGACGCAACCTGTGTCGACACCGTTGCGGCATCCCATGTTATTACAGTTTTGAGCCGTTTGTAGTCGAAACGCTTGGGTCATGGGGTCCGAGAGCGCGTCTCCTTTTCAAGGAAATTTCACGTCGACTTTGCGTGGTCAGAGGGCTGGACCTTTCTTCACTCAGAGAATTAGCATTGCCATTCAACATGGCAATGCTGCCGGCCTTCTGGGTACATTTCCGGATGACAGCGATGTGGAGAATTACTTTGAAGTCTAAGTGTGGCATAAAAGGTATTGAATATCTGCTGGTTTGTACTGAGTTTTAATAAGAAGTCACGCAGGTTATGGTACTGCTGACGACTATGCATATTTATGACGCTTTGATGTCCACATACTTATAACACTGACAGTGCACAACTGGTCATCAACTTATTAAGTTCGGTGCTATTTACCAACAGTCGCGCTCGGCTGCGAATCAGCGAAATATTCGAACCACTAATGTGATTGCTACCGTTGCACCTTTGCTCGTATTAAACCTGTCCATATTTTCAGGGAATTACGAAACAGTTTTCATAGCTCTGTTTCCCTAGCCAAGTTATAATCGTTTCGTTTAGCGTGAACGTTTGGAGTTGGCCATACTCCCAATTTCTTTATTCTGATCACGCGACTAAGCGTTGAGTTAGCGTCAATTTTACCATCGAACATGCGTACGGCAAATATCCACCCTTACGTTGTTGAGACCTCTACGGTCCAGACTAAGCATTTTGCCTCGTCCTTTACACCACGTACATCGAGGGACTGAAACAGTTTGCCGGCTGCAATCTTTCCGTCCGATTATAAATTAGGTGTCTTCAAATCTAGAGTGAATAGGCTCTTAATAAACTAGTGCGTCTCACCATCAACGATTGCGTTACTGTTTACCATCAGGTGGAATCGCAGTCAATCATTTGTGTAAATTTCAGGTTAATTTACATGTAAAAGAACGAACTAGGTATAGTTAATTTTGAACATGGAACTGAAGTTTCCAATCAGCGAAATAATTACATTTATTTTTAACATCTTCTTCCAGGTGGAAAACTTTTAATTGAACTTGACAGTGACATTAACGTTCGCAATTCTATTGAAAATATCGATAAGTTAAATTGATTTGAACGTTCATTGAAATCATATTTCAATAATTAATGAATCGACCTTTCTTTAGAATATGATGTCTTGGTACTTCTTGTTGCGAGAGAATTTTGACGAAAATGGCGCCTTTGAATATAATGAAGGCACACAACAATAAAGTGAAGGTGAAATAATGGTATTAGGGTTCTGTACCTCAAAATAAAATATGGCGCTCTTGTTATCCTATAACGGTTTTGTTTTTCTCTATGTTATTGTTTTGTTTTTCACTTTCTTGTCCGTTTGTCTGTCTGTCTGTCAAAACTTTTTAAAAGAACCATTAGGTATTTTTTTATGGTGGGCTAAAATCATCCAATGACGAATCCCGCTCTTGAGTGGAGCAGGAAACAGTTCCAGACTCTTACTGACTAAACACCCCACCCCGTTCCTTCTTTGCCCTTTGCACTGGGGCCAAGCCTTCCTTTCAGAAAGAGACCCTGGGCCCCAATAGGCTTCACCCTTTTACAGAGGGCACACCAATACTGTGTGCTCCACCGTGTCCTACGGGCAGGCCACACAGTGGCGACACCCGGGCAAGAACCATTGGGTTTAGAACTATTCTATTATTAGTTCTGATGATGAAGCCAAGATACAGGCACCGGAACTCTATAATAAGACTTAGTACTACTAGACTGTATTGTATCCTAGCCGTGTTTGGGCTTGTTGAAATTGTAACGGTATGCACTTTCCAGGTCCTAACACAGGTGTCTAACACTGATAATTAAAAAGAATAATAAAAAACAATTTATTTAATACTTATAGTTTCGGAAAAAAGGCCTGTGACATACAGACGGCCAGACAGACGGGCAGACTGACATTACGAATCTTTAAGAGTTCCGTTTTTTTTTTTATTGCAATAAACTAGTGCTTGATTGCGATCCCACCTGATGGTAAGCAGTGATGCAATCGGTTTTGGCCATTTAGCTACAAAACCCTAACGACATACGAATGTGGAAAACTTTTTCCTCGGGTAAAAACCTTACACATTTTACTCAGGAAAATATAATATCATGCTAAATACCACAGACAAAAAGACGGGTTTAACTAAGTAGGTGAGAATAATGGAAAATTAAGAGCGTCTTTAGGTAGTCCAGGTGTTGCCAACGTAAATAAATTAGCTAGCGGGAGATGGCTGCAAGACATTATGTGTCAGCTTGTATGCTACTCTTTGGTACTTAACTCATCTTCGTTTTGCTCAAAATTTTCAACGAATTTCAAAAATATTTCAAGCATGTAATTTTATGGTGGGCAAAAATCATCCATTGAAAAATCTCGCTCTTGGGCGGAGTGGGAAACAGTGTTAGACTCTTACTGACTAAACACCCCACCCTGTTCCTTCTTTGCCCTTTGTGCTGGGACGAAGCCTTCCTTTCAGAAAGAGTCCCTGGGCCCCAGTAGGCTTCGACCCTTTTGCAGAGTCCGGACGATTTCAAGCATGTTATTTATTTTAATTTAAACACTGATGGATTATTAAAATTATATTTAAGAAGTTCGGGGGAATAGATTTAATTTTGTATAACTTTATTGATATTTTTGGCAGTCTGCTTTCACCTACTCTGCTAGACATTATGCAACCCTTCCAGCTATTTTCAAATATTTACTGCTAAAACAAATATATTTTAACAATTTCATTCACATTTTATCATCATAACAAAAGGTCATTGAATTAAATAATATAAAATTACAGACATTTCAATGTCCACGAGGATTAACTTTTCAAACAAAATGCCATAATTTAAAATCACTCATTCAATATGATAACGAATGCTAATAGGAACACAATTCAATATTTCAATTTCGAACAGGCTCAAAACAATAAGGGCAATATCACACGTGGCGAATTCGTCGCGAATACATCGCGGCTGCTCAGCGAAAACGTCGCGGAATCGTGGCAAATTCGCAACGTTTTCTTCGCGTGTTTGTGGCAAATTAACGTACAATACACTTAGTAACAAAATCTACCTTTAATATTAATCCCGGAGCTGAGGGTTGGTGCGAAAGCGTTACACCGGGGCTCTGGGAATAAGGCAAGGAAGGTACGGGGTAGGTTCTTTAGTCAGTAAGAGTCTGAAACTGTTTCCCGCTCCGCCCAAGAGTGGGATTCGTCATTCGATGATTTTTACCTACCATAAAAAAACCTATAATATTAAAAAAAAAAAGTTTTTGTTCCTCTTCAGCAACACCGTGTGGCGTTTGTACGAGACAGTACTAAATGGCGTCCGAGCTGTTATTTGCGGCGATCTCGTTGCTCGTCCACTCCGCGTTGAGGACGCTCGCAAACCGCTAGTGTGATATCACCCTAATGTTGCCAGCAACAAATTTTTGCATCAGTTCAAATGCAGTGAACTCTACAAATATTAATAATTTATGGCTCAACTTCGAACATTCGTGTTGCTTACTTTTCTCATTATCATATTTAACGTTGTCATGTAACCTTCCTCGGGCCTCCTGCAAAGACTTTATTATTTCAGCGTTTTGTGGCTATGTGAGGAGTTGTCAGAAGTTCCGTTGGTTTATGATTTACTGGTGTTTGAGAAACACCGGTACAACAATATCAAACTAGTTTCTACTTTAACTGTCTTATTTTAAAGATAGAAATTAGTTTAATATTGTTTTTTCAGTAATTTTTTGGGAATTATTATTGTTTTTTTTTATGGTGGGCTAGAATCACTCAATGACAAATCCTGCTCTTGGGCGGAGTGGGAAACAGGTTCGAATTCTTACTGACTAAACACCTGACTCAATTTTTTTCCTTCTTTGCCTTTCGCACTGGGGCTAAGCATTCCTTTTAGAAAGAGACCTTTGACCCCAGTTGGCTTTGATCCTTTTGTAGGGTCCTTACGGTTCGCTGACAACTCCTTGAGGCGCGCGGGAACAGTGCGCACTGTCGACGACTGGGCTTGATCCAGACGATTACCAGACGATTGGACGGCGAGCTATCCACTGTTCACCATCCACAAGCCCGCGCCTACGGTGGAACGGAATCCCGGTGGCGTCTGGGGCGTGAGCGCCGTTAAATTTCACAGAGGATTTGAATTTATGACTGAGTCTCTTTGTCTTATGCATGTTTGTTGCAAAGGTGATGAGTCAATGAGTCGTGAAAAAAAAATTATGTGTCTGTCTGTACACTGCGTCCGATTATATTTTGTCCGAATTGGCATTTACACAAGTTACGACTCTGCCTATATCCCCGTTCCACGTGTACAGCAGCCATATTGTACTTTTTTACTATTTCTATACTGCCAGTAATTATTATAAAACAAGCACATAGGTTAAAATTGAATATAACTGATGCGAACGCTAAAATTCTCCGAAGAGGGTCCTCTGAAAAAAATAAAATCTGGTTATTACGAACAGCTTTTTCAGTTTGATGTTGAGTTTTTTATACTCCGATATCAAAGACGTCACAATAATTCTTTGGGTGTTAAGCTTGAAGAGACTTTCTATTATCTGAGATTAAAAACGCTGTAGGAATCGGAAAGCGTGGGAATGATTTGCGGACTTTGATCATGTTTGAAAAAAAAATAAAAAAAAAGTATGTTTTTTTTGGCATACACGCACGTAGGATAAATCTGACATAAGGCTCTAGGCGATAACATGCCCCACTAGCAAAACTAAGACAGGTATTTAAAATTACGTAAACTATACATACGCAAATTATGTATTACTAGCGACTCGCCCCAGCTTCGCACGGGTACCGATATTAGAATATTATTATGCATGTAGAATACACATAAACCTTCCTCTTGAATCACTCTACCTACAAAAAACCGCATCAAATTCCATTGCGTACTTTTAAAGATCTAAGCATACACAGGATCTAAGCAACTTTGTTTTATACTATGTAATGATATTATACATGTCACAGCCATCTGGTTAAATTAGCCACCCCATTGGATACCTAGGCCGGTCGTTAAACGCCAGCATCCAATCAAATGGCTGAAGAACAACTAGCCATGTTGTTGACCGCAACGTTTAATCAAAAGACTGAACGTTGTATATTCATTTTGTTTTTTAATCAAATTTGAATCACTTAGCTGAGTCTTGATTAGTCATTTGGAAAGGGCTAACTTTAAATACGCTAAGCTGGTTAACGTTGAGTGATTTTAGTTCAAACAACTATCGGCCTAGACATTCAATTGGATGCCGGCGTTTAACGGACAGCCTAGGCGTCCAATTGGATGGTTAATTTAGATCCAGATGGCTGTGACATATATATTTAACCAGTGTTGAACGCATCATTTTTTTTTACTGGCTTGGCAATCTAGTACCTAGTTAGAGACCCTGACTGCTATGCCTGAGATCTTGGGTTCGATTCCCACATAGGACAAATGATGAGCTTAATCATTTATTCTGTATCTGGGTGTAATTTATCTATAAAATGTATGTATTTAGAAATAAGTGTGTTTATCAGTTATCTGTGTCTAGTACCCATAACACAAGCTCTGAGCTCTGCTTAGCTTGGGACTAGAACGACGTTGCATGGCAGTTGTGGAAGAAAAAAACATTTTACTCTAATAAACAACTCGTTGGAGTTTTTTTTTTAGATAGAATTTAATATTAGAAAGGCAAAACTTTGTACATACGTGCGTATGTTTATTACTCGATCATAATCAACTTAACAGAATTTGTTATTTGGCACTTTTACAACAACGACGCAAATCAAAAACGCAAACGCAAAACAAAAGCTAGTTAGAGCCCAGGAGCACTGGTGACTTTACTCACCGTGTCTTTTGATAGAAAGTCACTGTGCTAATGAATCCACCATGTAGCGCGCGTATTTGAAGACGTGACAGTTACGTACGGACAGTACAAAAATAAAAAGTGACGAAACAGTGACAAAATTCACCAGTGCGCGCGGGAACTTAATCATAAAGATTATTAAGCCATAATTAAATAAAAACAACAGAACGTAGTGGAAAATAAATTTTAAAGGTATTTCAGACTTAAATCTATTCCATCGTTTGGAATAGTGAAAATTTTATAAGATTACTATTTGTATGACAGCTTGTCCTTGCAGGTGACATCTGAGGCCGACAGGTATTATTTTGGTCTGCTCTCAAAGCCTGAATCCTGAGATGACCTTTGGGACACTGAAAGTTTCAATAACCTTCCTTTTTAATGGGAACGTATTTTGTATCATTATTGAACGCATTAAAATAATGATAAAGGTACATTAGTAAGGCTCAGGTTTCTTATTCGTTAAAAAATTCAAGGTTCTTAATTTAGCGGTACTTGAAACTAGGTATTGTTCACCCTGTTTTTTGCAAAAACAGAGGATTTTCCTACCTGATAGGCGTTATGTCTGGGCCGAGCAACTGCCCGATGTTTGATTTCGATCTGTTGCATGTGTTGTAATCGCGAGGAGAACTCTGATAAACGATATAGGATAGTTTTTCTTGGTGGTTACATAGATGTCGTTGGATTTGTTCAATACTTACTGACTCAGTCAAACTGCGTATCGCCTAATAATCTATGAATATTGTGATAACAGATTTTTTTCGTAAATTTTTCCATATTTTTTCACCATTTCAACCATTTTTGGAGTATCTCAAATTATTCCAAGACCAAAATTAGCCAAATTAGTCCAGCCAGCCATTCTCGAGTTATAATGAGAAAAAAACGGATTTTTTTTCTTTCTTTCTTTTGAATTACCGAATAGTTACTCATTTAAAAAAAAAAAACATACTACGTTACTTCAAACTCCATCTTATCCAGAGAAGACCAACTTGAAAAGTCATTGATCTATCCACTAATTTGGCTATGGCTCAAAAAAAAAGCACAGTTTGATATTTTTAGCTGCTCTTTCGAATTTTAAATGCCAGCAAACGGTTGACCTATAACTTTACACACCGGTACCCTTCCGTGCTTCAGGGAACACGTTAAGCCTCCCGCCCGGTTGTCATGCGAACACATAGGCAATCGACATGGATAGTTGGATTCGAGAAAAAAGACTGCTACTGTTCGAATAAACAGTATTGGTTAATGGCAAGTACGGCTGCTGATCATTGGATTGCGTATGACATGGCTTGGGAAATGATGGGCAAGTGTCAATAAGCAAACACTTTTTTATTTAATGCTAATGATTCATATTTATACAGTTGAAAACCATTTACATAAAGATAAAAAAAACAGGACAGCATTAATTTTGCAATATACCTTTCTAAGTTAGTCACTCCTAAAGAGGAGGCCTGTGACCCGTAGTGCGAACATTAAAAAGGCTGATTATGATGATGTGGTTCGGAATGTACGTGGAAACTTTCACTCTTTTATCCTTCATGGATCTTTGAGAGTCGTTACAGACAGTCAGACATCAGAAAACCTGAACGTCAGTCTATCTGTTGAGTATCGTGTTGTCCATTACCAAGATAGTTGAGGTTGAAAGGAAAACATAGTGACGCTTAAAAAGCAAACATATCTAAGCGACATTGAAGAAACTTTAGGAGGGGATTTAAAGTTAAAATATTTAGGAAAAAAATATTGTTATTAAAATAAACATTTTTCCGTAAAGTTTACTTAATTTCGCTAAGATATTTTTGCCTTTTAAGCGATGGCTGGTATCCAACAACATTCGGTTATCTCCAACTTAGTTTGTAAAAACACGTGGCTTAGCAGTTTACACCCAAGACAAGCAAAGTACTAACAGTTTTTATTTTGGAAGATGATGATTTATTATTTTTGTAACTTATTTCAATTAACACAAGACACAAGCTTGTACGCACTGTTTCGCCCACATGGCCTATCTCAGAAAATAATTACCTTCCTATAAGAGAATAAGATGTCTTAATTGGATCAGTCGGTACTTCTCAAGATTAATCTTTATAAACATAATGTATTAACAACTTAACCTTTCCATCTTGTAATTACAGACACATTTAAAAACAATAAGTGTGCGAACGCCGGTGTTCACTTGGGGCTTAATGAATTAACTTGACCAAATTATTATACTATGTAGATATACAAATTTAGTAAAAAAAATGGGGTATGTTGGACCCATATTTTCAGTTTGACATATTACTCTCTCACTTTTTTAAAAATATTTGATATGCTTTTTTTTGACCACTTATCAGGGTAGTAAGTAACTCTGCACTATATGCCCGGCACCGATGCTCAAGGTTTTGAAATTTGATTCGGTAAATGCATTGCATCATTGTCGATTATCTGTGTGGCACGTTTATCAATCGAACCTACTGCATCAAGCTAGTGTTTGGCAGATCCATCCCTAAAATTACAGCTGTTCGCCATATATGATCGAACTTGCGCTTTATAAAGGTTGAACAGCTGTTCCGGCGTGAAATACCGTCTTACATTATTTTAAATTTTAAATAGGTACCTTTTGGCTTTTTCTGGCATCTTAGACTAGACCCTTAGGCCATACAAGATAAGGTTAGATAAACGGTCGACCTTTGCCAAACCTGGTCTAGATAGAGACCTTTAAAGGGTGCCATATTTCCCTACAAAAGACCATCTTGCCCCTTATCGTATTTCACACTGTATATCATGCAGAACAGCTTCAAGATCTAAGGACAATTTGACCTACATGCTTATAAACGTAGGCGGTACACGGGCTCTGTGTTTATTTACGGAGACTTAACCTCAACATCTTATTCATAAAGTGTAGCCGGGAGCTACAGTTGCTAGCATTATGTGCGTTACAAAGGAAATATTTTGTTGAGTTCTGTGGTTCCTTGCCTATTTTGCAGGCTCAAGATTCTAATTGTAGTATGTTTAATAAACTAACAAGGCAACAGATGAAACTAGACTGTAATATTTAGACAGATGAAGGGCTGAATGTTCAAAGAAAAAGTGAGTTATGTGCAAATGAAGACGCCTGTGTTTTTCTGTGAATTGCTAAATCCTAGTGATATTTTTTTAAGCTAGCAAACTAAATTAGTTCTTTTATGTAATACCATAATATGAATTGTTCACCAACTTAGTAACATAATTTCACACTTTAAAATAGGTGCAGTAGTGGCGTTATTGCTAACAGCTCCACATAAGATTTTTTATTTGGAATCATCAAACATTTTCTCTAGCTTAAATTTAGAGTGAGAAGGTACCTTTACTGACTAAAACCCACCTACGTTTCCTCTTTTCTATTTTGCGTTCTAGAATTACTTACTCCAGAAAGACGGACATCGAAATAATTCTATAAGGGTTTGTTTTCGGTGGGAAAAACAAAGAACAGCTTGCACCCTTGAGCGGAGCAAGAAATTGTGTCAGACTTTTATAACCCATTGCTTCGTTGACTTTCATACCAGCGCCAAACTTTCCTTTTAGAAGCAAACCCCCGTGCTCCAGTAGGCTTCAAACCTACTGGGCCCTTACGGTTAGCTGATCTCTTCTTGAGACCCGTCTGAAACAATACGCGTCGTCGACAACATGGGCTCGGCCCTAGAGGTTACCGGACGATCGTAAGGCGAGCTACATATTTGCTCTTAACCTTATCATTATGATTGTCATCACTATCATTTCCGACAATAGACTACTACTGTTGGGCATACGCCTCACCCAATGGTCGCCACAACGAACTGTTCTGTGCGGCTCACATCCATCGCATTCCCTCGACCCTCACAAGGTTATCAGAATCTGTCAACCTTCCGCACCGTAGGAGTCCGCGTCTTCCTTGAGGCCTTCTAGCGCTGCATCTTCCAGTGCGCGGTCACTACTTCAGAACCCTTTGCCCTATAGACCATCTGTTCTGTAGTGCGTGTCCTACCACCAACCTAACCACTACAATTCAATTTTGGCAATTCTTCCAGCAACCTTAGTCCTCTTATGTTTAAACATATGCCAAACACATATTCCCTCACAAAACACAAAAACAAACCCCATACAAAGACCGTCCTCATTTTTTAACATCGTGAAACTCATTTACTTCATTGAGCTGCCAGTTATTTATAATTTGCAGTTAAGCGTCGCCTTGTTTTGGACAGATAAACAATTAAATGACAAAAGGTCTCTAATTGTCCAATTTAGATACGGAACCACGGCTGGCTTTTGTGTTCGCCTTCAAAAGGGTGATTGTTGTGGCTTGAATTTGCGACACATTTTAAAGCTTTGGTCGCACTTCAAAATGGTGAAGATGCCTTTTATAATTCAAGCACTACTTCTTCGTCTTAATTTTGTAAATCTATTTCTTTTTTTCTGAATTCGTCGCGTATTTTTTGGCTCGTAAATATACGGGCTGTAATTTTATTTTACTGTTGAAAAAAGATACGTTTGTTTACGGTATATTAAGTTTTTGTTTTTGTCACTGAAATTACAGAACTATATAAATAGACCGTTGAGAGAAGTTTATGTTTACATCAACATTACATCAAACAGCCCATGCGATTGATATTGGTATTTTACCAGCATTCATAAAGCTAAAGACGCGCCCACGTATACCACGAATGCTACGCGTGTAGACTCTTGAATTTGAAAACCGACGACTTACGTGGGACGCACGTGTAACAGACATGCGTATGCCAAGATTAGTATGTTTCTAAGTCATCTTTTTTCGAACAAATTCAAAATACTAGATGTCGCAATGCACAGCATACGTGGCATACGTGTGCTCAGTATGTCTTTAGCTGTACCAATGGTTATAAACTTTACCTTAAACTCTTGTGATTTGTCTTTCCATTATGTCTCTAATTACGGTACTCGAAAGGTCAAATTTTCAAAATAAAAAATGTGTGCATGTATGTGTATGTGTGCAAATGATATAGATGGAAAGTATCTCTTTCAAAAAGGTTGAAAAGAAGGTCTTCATTTTCAACGAAGAGGATTTGGCTTCGGGGTTAACTACCCAGATAAAATTAAAATCTATCCCGCAGTAACACGTAGGGTGCTTTGATCAATCTGAAGCTTTCTCGCGAGCCATTGTCACAGCAACTACAATACACTTAATAAGGTAGTAAAAAAACACTCAACTACCCAATTACCGTCTAAACCCCATCACGGCGTATTTTAAGCCCCCTAACCACGTTCTAACATTCAGCCCTTCGAAAATCGAAACGATGTTGAAGATGCACGTAAGTACGTAAACCTTTGTTGGCTACTGAAGCCGTTTGGTTAGTTTCATACATAGCCATGAAGAATGAACTGAGTGTGGTTTGGTCTTTACGAAATTGACCGCTTTGTGGAAAGAAATTTGATAACCGTGCTGTCAATACCTGTCTTAGGTGTAGTAACAAAGGTGGTTCTGCAATTTTCTGACCTAGTCCATATAGAATCAAGTTCATTAGTTCAGTCAAAATGTTGTATATCCTTTAATATTCAATCTATGGTAATGCGTATTGATGCAATTTGTTCAATAATAGAAACAGGATTAAATTGAGAGGGTTTAAAGTTCACAGTTGTTTCTAGAAAAAGATGATAACGGCCCACACAATTATCTTTTTCTATCTTCTATTTTTTTTATCTTTTTCAAAATGGTTGCTTCATTTACACTTTAAACTTAAGTGTAGAGACAATTAACGACTCGCCTCGGCTTTGCACGGGTGCACTGGTGATATTAAATATATTATGTACGTATTATACATATAAACCTTCCTCTTCAATCACTCTATCTATTTAAAAAGACCGCATCAAAATCAGTTGCGTAGTTTTAAAGATCTAAGCATACATAGGATCAGACAGCGACATTGTTTTGTACTATGTAATGAAGATATAATATTTCACTAAGTACAATAATGAAAAAGTTGAAAATGACGTGTTACAATGATCAATCGCAAACATTTTGGCATTAGGTCGCTCAATCCATTCTCCATGTCTACGGTTTCATATGACGGCGCAAATATCCATTTATTTCAATAGGGTTAAGGCGAATACGTAATCCTTTCCGCTAGGTCGAATGAATACGGGAAGCGTTGGGCCCGCTATAACGTGCCCTTCATATTTCGTTCCTTCGCAATTCATGCCTAAGACAGGGATTGCATGATTATACAGGTTTGTACGCTACTTCATTCGGTTGAAAACGTATGGTATTCTTTTTATTTTTATTTCTCGCTGATACATGCTGGAAATACGCACAAAATTAAATACAGAACGACAAGCGATTGTTTCTTTTTTTAATATTATTGATGGACTTGCTTTTGGTCTTTATCTCACCTAGTGGTAAGTGATGATGTGGTCGACGATGGATAGATATTAGAATACATAACTAATCTTTGAGCTCCTTAGAAGTCCTAAATTTGAAGTTTACGATTACTGACAAATTAATGCTTACACTGACTGGACAGATCCACTCAAATCTGTACGGTACTTTCCTCAAAAGACCATCTCAGACACTAATCTGCTTTGTTCTCATATGATTTGACGAGTACATGTTTTCTGTATGCCGTTTAAAAGAGACTTTGACCCTAAGTTTGTTTTGGTGTTTCTTCTCATGGTAGGCAGCTAGGAAACATCGGCCTCATCTAGTTTATACTGACGAAAAAAAAATACGTGTAAAAGTGTTTTGAACAACCTAAATGCAAAAATATATATCATTTATCATTACCATTTATCACAATTTAATTACACAACATTACGCGAAAAAAAATCTGAATAAAAATCTGAATTGTGTGTTTGTTATTGCCTAATTAGGGTGGTCTGACCAAAACATTTAATTTAGCATTTTACGTAAAACCTCTGTTGTTTAAAAACTCTTTCATTAGGTACGTAAAAACTTCTTATTTGATGAGTTTCCGTTCTACCATTCTTGTTTAACTTGGACAAAAAGTTCACAAAGGCAAGCCCAAGTTTTATTTGTGTTAAAAAAAAAGTTTAATTATAGTAAAAATTACATTTAAATTTTTTAATATAGGAACACAACCTTGAAAATTTTCCGTACAATAAAAGTCGGATACAATATCCGACTTTTTTTACGTTTAATTCGCTTAGTTTTCTCAGAGCTGCTCGTAATAATTATAAAATTTAATATTCAATACAGTCTCTTAAAATAGCTTGTTTATTACAGATTACGTAGTTTAACGTCGCTTTTTATACCGTTTAGGGCCAGCACTGCGTATAGCAGAGAGCAGTGGTGGCCGAGTGGTAACGGCCTCGACTTACGACAAGACATGTGACATCCACCAACCGGCACTTGGCTCGCGTGGTGGATTACGGCGCATTTCCTCTCCTAGAGAGGAAGCCCAAGGTCTTGACAGACAAACAGACGGACAAAGTGATCCTATAAGGGTTAGATAGATAGATTAAAACTTTATTGTACACCAAAAAGTAACATAACTTATACAAAAACTCCGAAGGGTTCCGATTTTCCTTCCTTCGGAACCCTTAAAAGTGTTTCATTAGAGAGAAAAAGCGACGTAAAACTAAGTAATTAGTGTAAGCAAGCAATCTTTAAGAGACTGTATTAAATTACTTCTTAATTATTACGAGCACCGTTGAAAAAACTTATGAAAATCATAAGCGAATGTCTAAGTCAACGCTACGAAAAGCATAAGACCGTTTGTTGTGGCGACAGTTAGGGGAGGTTTGTGTGGACGTCTTTCGGCTGAAATAATGACGACACAGAGAGCAGTGGTGGCCGAGTGGTAACGGCCCCGACTTACGAGTCGTAGGTCGCTGGTTCAAAACCCAGCCAGGCGCATTACTTTGTGTAATTTATTTCATCACCACTGCTCTCAAAACGGTGAAGGAAAACATCGTGAGGAAACCGGCATGTCCTAGAACCTAAAATTCGAAGACATGTGACATCCACCAATCCGCACTGGGCCCGCGTGGTGTGGATTATGGCCCATTCCCTCTCCTAGAGAGAGGAGGCCTGTGTCCCTGCAGTGGGAACATTAAAAGGCTGATGATGATGATGATGAATGACGACACTGTGAAAAACGGGACCCGGCGGGGTCTCATACGAAAGTGGTCTGGTCTCGACGCGCGGGCATCCGTCGTGGGCAGCTGCGATACGCACCCGTTATGCTATGTAATAATACATTAAAGTTCTCCATCGATATATCACGCGGATGACAGCGCGAGCACCTGCTTTACGCAGTCATCAGCCTTTTTAATGTTTCCACTACTGAAACTCAGGCCTCTCCTCTAGGAGGCAGAATAGGCCATAATCCACCACACGGGTTCAGTGCAAGTTGCTGGATTTCATATGTTGTCGAAGGACATACTAGTTTCTTCATGATGTTTCTTTACAATTTTTAGAGCAGCTGATGCTGAAATAAAGTACACAAAGTAAAAATATGGGCCTGGTTTGACCCCAGCATACTAAAACTAAGCTAGAACTGCATGAGACCGATGCACACGTGTAACACGCTTAATTTGCTCGTAGAGCGAAGTCACGTGGCGTGGATTAAGTGTCTCTTTTCAAATCTAGTTTATATATACAACGTATAGAGCCCAGACCGGCGTGTGTGGCTCACGTGTGCGCTGTGTGACCTTTCGTCAATACCGTTACTATTAGGGCACTCTCTATACCCACTCTAGACCTATCCGATCAAAATTAACTCTTAACCTTCCAACAAAACATTTAATTGCAATTCAAAACAAACAAAACGAAACAACAAACGGTCCCACAACGTTCAGGTTAGAAGTCAGTACTTTATTTATGATTTAAGGCGATGTTAATATTTCGTATTGCCACTAAGAACAGTCCAAAATGTACTTTAGACCGAACTCTGAGTGATGGCTTGACATTTATTTCCTAAATACATCACTCTACCATTGTTGGCTTCCTTTATGAAGAAAGATAAAATATTTCCTCAAGCAGGGAGGGCATTGTCGGGGAAATGTCGCGGGGTAGGGGAGGCGCGAGGTTTGGCATGTTGAGTGGGCCAAGATATAAGCGATAGCGTTTTCAGAATTTTAAAATGTACCGTACATCAATCTTGCAACTTAATGGTAGTATTTGGTTTTCAAGGTTGCCAAAAATATCATCTATTTTCGAACTGTTAAATATGGTATGGCACTTTTTTTTGTGCGTATTCACGTACGCACGAGTACCTTGACGCTGCCCACACCACAATTGTAACGGTAAATCCGATCAAAGTGATTATAGAGGTATTGCGGCGTCCACACTATCTGCCTGACGCATATTTTTACTGAATATGGGTATTTCGGGAGTTAAACATATGCAAACGTCAACAGTAACCTTTCTTCCCACCAAAAGTAGACAAAAAGAACACTGTGGACGTTTACCTCGCTTGGGTGGCACATTTGCGGGTTGTTTCGATTAATGGCGACGAACTCTCGCGTCTGACCCTGGTTCAAGCCATGCTATGGGTTGAGAAGGTTATTACCTCCTTCTGCAAAATAGAGATGACAGCAAAGGAGGTGGCTGAAACCTTAGAAGAGGATATATTTTCACCCCAGCCACCACCGCTGAAAAGGCCTTTGGCACTGGGACTTGCAGAGTTTTTACCCGGCCATCGTCACCGACGGGCCGCCCGATGAGAACCAAAACCGAGTCGACGATTCTTGTGTTTATTGTCCTAGCAGGAGAACTTATGATTTCACCAAACAGAGTTTCTCGAACCGTATCAAAAATTATGAAGAGGTGCAACTGTTCTTATTGCAAAAACACAAGCTGCATTTGGTTGCAAAACTCTTTCGCTTACAACTTGTGCGGAATCAAAGTTCCTACTGTAAACCTCTAACAAAGGCAGACGCCAACGTCAGTGAATTGACGAATATTTATGTTGTAAATTTTACTATATTCCTATACAGGGTGTATCGACAGGCGTTACACATGGAGGCGTCTTTTCACGAACACCGCTAATGTTACCTTTTGTTACATTGTTGTTACGTGCCCCATAATACGCTGCGTTTTTGTTTGTTTTATTAAAGGGTTAATAGATTTATTTTTATACCAGCGGCCTGGTTAGCGGTGTAGGGTTATTGTTGATAGAGGCTGTTGTGTTTTTGTTATTCTTTTTTTATTTTTGTACATAGGCTGATAATTTTTTTACTTGGTGGTAAGCAATGATGTTGGTCTACAACGAAGCATGTCTAGCCTAGCATAGCATCAGCCTTGTAATGTTCCTACTGCTAGTATTCAGGCATTCTCCCTAGGAGAGACACACAGGCCCAGGGCAGGTTATTATGCAGCATGTTTGCTTATAGATAATCTATTGGCTCTTGGATAACTGAAGTGCTCTAGAGAGGGGAAGTGGCCGAATGGTAACAGCATCGATTTACGAGTTGTAGGTCACGCGTTCAAACCTAGCCAAGTACATTACTTTGTGAAATTAATTTCATAACCGCTGCTCTCAAAACGGTGAAGGAACATATTGTGAGAAACTGGCATGCCCTAAAATCAAAAAAAAAAAATTAAGACATGTGACATTCATTCATTCATCAGCGTAGTGGATTACGACCCATTCCTCTCCTAGAGAGGAGGCCTGAGTCCCAGCAGTGGAAACAATAAAAGGCTCATGCTATGCTTTGCTATAATTATGCTATTATGCGTCTCAAGTAGTTGTCAGCGAACTGTAGGGATCCAGCAGGGTCGAAGCCTACTGGAGTCAAGGGTTTCCTTCCGTCCGAAAGGAAGACTCGACTCTGGTATGAATGGCAACAAAGAAACGGGGTGGGTTTTTTAGTCAGTAAAAGTCTGACACTATCTCCCGCTCCGCCCAAGGGTGAGAGATGTCATTGGATGTTTTTCAAAACCGAAAAAACACTTAAGCACTCTTGACTGAAATATCCCCATGTTGTAAAGAAAATACAGAGTTATGAAGAATTCGACAGATTTGATTTATCAAATTCTTGAGCCCCGAGCGAACGCCGGCGTTCGCACGACGATTGTATTTCTATTATGTCTCTAATTATGGTATTCGAAAGGTTAAAATCTTTATTGAAATTAAGGGATTAAAAATACAATTGCAAAAAAATATCTTATTCAGAATTGTAAATCTTCTTCTTCTTCTTATCGTATGGTTGATGAACAACCTGGTGTCAGAGTTTAAACCGCCCGTAGGCCTCTGACATGGCTTCACACACCGTTGAAAAATCTCTCAGGTGTGCTGGTTTCCTCACGATGTTTTCCTTCACCGTTTTTGGCAAGTGATAATTAATTTATAATACGCACATGAATTCTAAAAGACATTGGTCATTGTAAATTAACATAACCAAAATATTATTGAGCAGTAGCTCTACTTCAAAAAATATTGTTAATTGACTAGTATTTGTCTAACCAGAAACTGATTTTGTTAGAAAGGGTTTGATCTACATTTAAAATGTATACTTCCATTATTCTTAAATAAACTAACGTTTAATATTGGTTTTATTATCTTTGTAGATATAAAAATGGAATAGAATACTAAATACCTTGTAACTTTCTATAACTCCATTATATAATTTTATTCAAAATTGATTCATTTCATTTAGTATTGTTTAGATATGAGTGAACTCAACAAAGAACAGTTGTGGCCGAGTGGTAACGGCCCCGACTACCGAGTTCAAACTTAGCCAGGTGCACTATTTTGTGTAATTTATTTCATCACCACTGCTCTCAAAACGGTGAAGGAAAACATCGTGAGGAAACCGGCACGTCATAGAACCAAAAATTGGAAGACATGTGACACCCACCAACCCACACTGGACCCGCGTGGTGGATTACGGTCCATTCTCTTTCATAGTGAGGAGGCCTGTGTCCCAGCAGTGGGAACATAAAAAAGGCTGATGATAATAAGCTCTATAAGAATTAGGTCGGTAGCGCAGCTGCAGTTCTGCCGTCAATGCGACGGCTTTGTTTGTTTTGATATAAATAAAAAATGCTAAAGAGCGAACTCGAGTTGTGTGTAGAAAGGAACTAAACATTTGTAGTATACAAAAATCCATGAACTTCTTCTAAGTTTACACGTATGCCCGTCAGATCTTGGCAAATCTGAAGCAATTCGGAAGAAATCGGCGAGTGCGATAAGGCCGCCAATTGAAACATACAATTGGCGGCCTTTTTTATTATAAGTTTTCCTTTCAATGTTATGTTTTAGTCTTGGTGTACAAGAAAGTAATGATAAATATATGTATGTATAATAAATAAACAATTCAAGCAGTTTGCTGCAATTTGCAGTTTTTATTGCTGTTAAAAACTGTTACTATAATTTTTTAAACCTTTATTTTTGTACTAGTTTTCAAGCGCTAAAATTCACAAAGCCTAACTTCAGACTCACCAAGATGCGACGGCCGTACCATACCTGGACGTCTACTCTCTTTCTTCGAAATTTCGTTGTCATGAAATTTCGGAAATTAAGGCTCGGCGCAAACGGACCAACGACTACAGCAACCGATGGCTATCGCGCGCTACTAACACGTTTGTAACAGTAGGTATAAGTAGCGAGCGACAACCACTGGTGTTTGGAAGCCACCACATTGTAAAACCCATTCTCTTCTGCAAAATCTTATGATAGACTCTGTTACGGAAAGTTTGCTGGCGCATGGTGGTTTGGAATCGTGACGCGAGCGATACGTAGAACGTTTAGTCGTTATAGTACGTTGGGTGTTGCAGCGTGACAGTGGCGGTGTTGGCGTTTTGTGTGGCCCGTAGCGACTGAAAGTGGCAAGCCACGGACGCTGGTGTAGCGAGTGGCGGTCACCGGCAACACGTGTGGTGCGTCGTATACAACATTCTTATAAAAGTGTGTTAAGTCGCTATCGATAGCCACTAGTGGCTGTGGTTGGTTGCCACCTTTGCACTGAGTCTAATTAAACTGACACGTGGTAGGAAACAATTGAATTTTCGATCGAAACTTCGTTTTTCGGAGAAAGAGAGTAGCCCCCCTGTAATTTACAAGTAAATAGCAACCATTGTTTTCAAAATTGTACGATCTGCAGTTTCAAATATTCGGAGAAATTGGGTCAAATTGGTCTTCTTAAAATAAAAAGAAATATGTATATTATTTCAGACCTTGTCTGTAACAGGCAGGCAGACTGATACACGAGTATTCCCATGAAAATTCCGAGTTTTTTATTATTACGGTCAGAAACCAAAACAAAAGTAAAATCTTTTGTTTTCAAACATCAAAGGTTGATCGGGAATTAATGTTGAGAAAAACAAAAACAAACACACTATTCTATTAATCTGTAAAAGGTTACAAAAAAAGTTATACAAAGTAACTAGACAAGTTTCCGAATTTAATAAGATTTTCATTGTAGTCAGAAGAGATTAGTTTTTCATCTATAAACGAACAAAGAACTCTAATTTTCTCGATAAAAAATAAAAGTGTCTTGGTAAAACTTAAATTACTAAGACAGACCTTCTGAACAAACATAAATTTAAAAGTATTTTTCGTAATTTTTTTTTTAAAACCAACAACTAAGAATTATAGATTATTTTTTATTATTGATCGCTTATGCTTGACCACTTAATCATCAGGTAGTAAACTATTTTTTTTACGGTAGGAAAAATCATCGAATGACGAATCCCGCCCTTGGGCAGAGCGGGAGACAATGTCAGACTTCTACTGACTAAACGACCCACCGTTCCTTCTTACTTTAGTTGCAGGGCCCCGGTGTTCCGCTTTTGTATCAACCCTTGGACCCAGAAGGCTTCGAACCTGCTGGGCCCCTACAAGTGCTGGCAACTCCATGAGACGCGCGGGAACAGCACACGCCGTCGACGACTTGGGCTCGGTCTGGACGATTACCGGACGGGTGAACAGTGAGCTTCCCATTGCTCGTATCGCCGTGCGCAGACCACGCCTACGGTGACCAGATAGTAAATTAGTTTTTCTCTTTTTTGATTTTGGGTTCTATATATAAGTTTATTAACTATGTACCAAGGACCGAGCTTGAGAAATAAAACCCTTGTGAACTAACTAAAACTACCTAATCTAAGAAGGCATCAAGAAACTCTTCCACATCACCATCGGCTGGTAAAGTGCCCAAAAGGCCGGTAGCATTGCCACGCTGTTTGGCAATGCTTATCCTCTCTCCGAAGCAAAAACCAACCCTTGGCCAAAGATAAATATTTTTTAATGTAAATAAAACGAAGTACTATCATATTGTAAATATGCAAAAAGAGCAACAAAAGCATACATTAAAATTATTCTATGTACCACATTCTTGTGCTGTATCTGACATTTGCCCTTTGACTGCTCAACTAAGCGGAAATTGCCAAGCCGCTTTGCACACAAACGGAATATGGTCAAGCACTGAACATGTCGACGATTGAACGCGCTCACCTACTTATGTGCCTACGTGTACGTTCGTAGTTAGATTGGTAAGCGTAAGCAGAAGCCTGAACGTCAGTTATAGAACGTGGCAAGTAAGTTGAACCCGCTGCTATGATGAAGCCCAGCCCCAATATTGATTGAGACCAGAAAAACTTTACATAAGTTGTACCTGTTGTTATGATTACGCGCAGCCTGCACTTCGATTGAGATCCGATAGTCTTTTATAGTACGCGGCGAATAAGTTGAATAAAAATGGCCTACTATAGTTACGTGCTGTCCCCCGTTCTGGCGCACATCGATTGAGAACCAAAAATCTGACGCTATTTTGGTTCAAATTATATGTCGCGTGTTGTTACTACTTTCGTAATGAGATAAGTAAGAGTAAACACACACATGAAGTTTGTTAACCATTTTTTTATAAAAAGGAGTGTCGTGTTAGGAGTACTATTCTGCCTGCCAGAACTAAAAAATCTGATGCTATTCTATTCTATTCATAGATAAATAGAAATACGTTTATTCGGGACAGACACAGCACAAAGGTTATAAACACAAAGTAAAAAAACAAATGCAGTCTGCCCCGAGCGTGCCCTCACTGAAATGGTCATCTCAGCATTTGCTGGGTGAGAGACACCCAGCGCTGGTTTTCAGTTGACATCTAGCTATGATGCACGTTCGATGGTAAAAAAGAAAAACTAAAAGTTGAAATGACACAACTCCATCCCTCTTTTTTGCTCGTATGACTGAAATTTTCAAAAGGACTTGGTATATCCCCTAGATTGTAAAAGAGAAGTGATAGACCGGGATCAGAATTTTGGTCTGCAATTCTCTAAAACCCTCCTAAAAGAAACTAACTACCCGTGCCGGCTGTCAAAGATCGACGAATGATAACCGAAATCAACAGTTTTTTGTGCTTTCCAAGGGGTATCATTAATGTCGTAAGTAAAAAACCGTACTTTTCTAAATCTATCTATAGATTTCAAAATGTGCATTTATGAATTTAAAAATCCACGTCTGTACTTGCCCAGTTTTAAAGCCACATCCTCATGTATGAGAAGTGAGTAGGTACCTTATCTACACGGCCATCATGACACTCAGTGTAAAGTGTGCAATAGTAATAATATAACTCACTAATATTAAAACTGAAAGTTTGTAAGGACGTGTGTGTGCGTGTATGTTTATACTCCTTCACACTTAAACGTCTGAAAGATTTTTATTTGACATGGGTAGACAATGTCCTGGGATAGTACTTAGGATACTTTCTGTCTCGAGAGAATAATCCCTTTCTATAGTTTTCTACTTTTACGCGCAAAAACTCAGCAGATACTTGTAGCTAATAATTAAATAAAGAACTCCTTAACGATCAATCTATTCCTTATGTCGACGTCCACTTAGAACAGATTTTATCAAACTAGAGAAGTAAACCGACTTTCACATGGACGAAGTCGCTGGCAGAAGCTAGTATTTTATTTATAAGAGCCTTTCAGTCATCCAAGAAAGCCCGGAAATAATCTCAATAATCCCAAAATAAGTACACAAAAGTCTTCGCAACACAAATAAAAGTTAAAAATAACAAAAAACAATATCTTGTCGGTCGGCAAAGCATCTCCGAACTCGATGAACTTCGAGCCGCTTGAAATTTTGACAAAACTTTGCGATTAGATAAGAAACAGAGTTAAATCCGATTGAAAAGTTTTTATTCGACACTCCTGAGAAAAGATTAGAGCACCATGTAGGGTGCATATGTGAAGAGAACTTTTTAGGATACTGATTTTAATAATAATATAATATAATATATTTCACAATTATCACACACTGTCGTCTAGTCTCAAGCTAAGCTTGTGTTATGGGTACTAGACAACTGATAAATATATGTATTTATATATTTCTAAATACATACATATTATATATAAACTAGCCTTCTGCCAGCGGCTTCGCCCACGTGAAAGTAGGGTTTTCCACACAAACTTTAGACCCCCATAACATCCCTTTAGGAGCTGAATTTTGAAAAACCTTTCTTAATGTTCGTCTACGTCTTAAAAGGAAGCCTTGTGCAAAATTTCAAGGTCCTAGGCCCAGTAGGTTTGGCTGTGGGTTTATTTGTCAGTCAGTTTTTCCTTTTATATACATAGATTACACCCAGACACAGAACAAAAGATCGTGCTCATCACACAAACATTTGTCCTGGGTGGGAATCGAACCCACGACCTCCGGCTTAGTAGTCAGGGCCACGAACCACTAGACCAACAGGCCAGTCAAAACAATATTAGTATTTTATTCGGATAATAAAAATCCGACTCGACTAGGCAACGTTGGGAAGCTGTGCGATATCTTCTCGTCCGATAAAGACGAGTGTCTCAAAATGAAAGTCTATTACCAGTGCGCGTTGCCAATAATGATATATGGCTCCGAAACGTAATCACTTACTATAGGCCTCATCAGAAGACATAAAATCATCCAAAGGGCAATGGAAAGTTCGCTCGGAGTTTCCTTGCGTGATCGAATCAGAAAATAAGATATCTGCAGGAGAACCAAAGTTACCGATATAGCACGAAGAATCTCCAAACTTATGGTAATGGGCAGGGCACGCTGCAGAATGGATGGCCGTTGGGTCGAGAGATTCTATAAGTGCAACTACGTACAGGAATACAGCGTTGGAAGGGCTCCTATAAAGTAGATTGATGACAATGGATACAAGACGCACGATCGTTCATTGTGGTGACTTCTGGGGATGTCTTTCGACTGAAATGATGATGATGATGAACATTGTTATTTAAAAATCAACTCTTTGCGCGTGGTAATTATAATTTTTTCAAATTTAGAATTGCAAGTTTACAGATTTACAATATTCAATAACGGTTATAGGTACCATCTACACATATTTCTAATTGACATGATATGTTTGGTTGCTTTCATTACAACAACAAAAATTAAAAGCTTTCGTTTTTCCACTTTTTGTGCATACAAAATCAGGCAATCTTAAAAAAAAATTCCTTATTGTTTTTTAATGTTGTATAGAACACTCGGAACTATAACTTTGATCTTAAATATTCCCGAAGTAATATTTACCTCTAATACCATACAGATTCACTCTCATTCCTCTTCGTCTCGTCGTTATCAAACAATTCCATAACCAACGACCACTTATCTTGAAAAACCTACTTAAAAAATTCTCCAATAACTCAGTAACATTGTCACTTCAACGCGTTGGCGCGATCCTTAGGAGTTTTAAGTGAGTGGTGAGGAACGAAGCTACAGTACTTCATTCATAGGTAAGCTCAAAAGGTTGACTCTGTACCATGAGCAGAAACGCACGCACACATTGAATAGTTTCATGTACAGTGATTCCAAACATATTCGCGAATGTCATTTGTTTTAAATAACCAAACCTAAGTGTCTATATGTGTGTGAGCTTGCTTTTACTCATTGTATAGAGTTAACCTTCTGTATTCAACTTACTCCTTGCCAAAGTTACGAAGCTAGAAAGAGACCAAACTTATTACAGGTGTTACTCTGTAATACTTTGTGTGAAGCTCAAGTATCTTCGTAATCTTACAAGGTATATAGTACACGAAACAGATCACATTAAGATGTTAAGTTACAATGTATAATATACAAAGGGAATGAAAATAGGCAACTGACGGCTTTATACACAAAGGCCCTATCTTTACCTACCATTAACAACTAAATACCTCTACTGTAAATTGTTATCTGCTGAATAGTTTGACGGAAACACATTCTGAGATAGTTTAAACAGACCATTGTTCTCTATTAAACATAATAAGCCTCTATAAGTCGCTTAATGTAATGACAAATCGTCCTATTTGTTTGTTCCCAAAACGATGAAAATAGGAGGAAAACATCGTGAGAAAATCGGTATGGTAACATCATTTCAGCCGAAAGACGTCCACTGCTGGAAATAGGCCTATCCCAATTGTCGCCATAATGAACGGTCCTGTGCATCTCGCATCCATAGGATACCCGCAACCCATGCCAGGTCATCGCTCCATCTTATTGGAGGCCTCCCAACACTGCGTCTTCCTGTACGCGGTCGCCTCTCTAGAACCTTTCGGCCCCAACGGCCATCCGTTCTGCGAGCAATGTGTACAACTCCACAGCATTGTCTCGTGAATGTGCTTCTTAGAACTGTGTCTTATCTTACTAATGTTATAAATGCGAAAGTTACGATATTTGGATGTTTATTACTCAATCACGCCAAAACGGCTGGACGGATCTGGATGAAATTTGGCACCTTCATAGGATACACTCCGGAATAGGACATAGGCTACTTTTATCCCGGAAACCCCAACCCCAACCCCAATACCACGCGGGCGAAGCCGCGGGCCAAAGCTAGTTCTGTTATAAAAAAACCCCAAATTACTTATATCTTCCCTTACTACCTATATCTATTATTTATTGTACAGCCTGTAGCCGATGTTCTAATCGCTCCTATACCTACTCTTTACGTTTCCGGGTTGCGGTAACTCGTTCAAACATTCTTGCAACTAAATTTAGCATTTTTGAAAATGTATCAATTATGTGTTATTAAAAGGTTAATCTAATGAAAATATAATTATGTTGGCATAATCATTTAAAATTAATAGTATCCCCGTAGTCGCTCCAAATTAGTACTGTCAATGTAATTAATTGGAATAATTGAAGCAAACAATAATAAATTATGACAGCATGCGATTAGTCAGAATTAGTGTGTCCATAATACGTCATTAAAATTACAATAGACAAATATCTATAAATTGTTGTTAATGTTTATTATGTCCTAGCTGCTGCCTGGCTTTGTCCGCGTGATAGTGAAAAATTTTACTAAAAAAATATATTTCTGGAATAGACAATATCATTTGTGCTACTTTAAGGCATAGTGTACTTGTAAACTTGATTTCAATGAAATCCGCTAAGTCGTTTGAGCGTGAAGAAATAACAAACATATACAGAGTTATTTGTAAAACACCGGCAAGCTTTTAGGACTCCAGTACTAACATCATAAACAACAACGTTTGTTCTATGACTTTTAGAAATGCATCTTATTTTTGTTCATTACACTTTCATACAAAAAAAAAAAACGGAATTTGTCACTTCAGGATATGACAGATATGACTATTATTAAATTTATATATTAAAAAAAAATTAAACTGATATATATATTTACGGTGAGATCATCAACCGAAAATCCCGCCATTGGGCGGAGAGGGAAATAGTAAACTTTTAGTATTAAACTTTTTAACGGGAGAAAAGGTTTTAAAATTTGTATGTACAACTATACCGAAGCAAAAGGCAAAAAGTTAGCTTTATAATGATAATTACAAATGCATAATAAAAATTTAATCATAACATTAATTAAATCATACTTTAAAACTAGAAGTATACTAAACATTATAAATGCGAAAGTTACGATGTTTGGATGTTTGTTACTCAATCACGCCAAAACGGCTGGACGGATCTGTATGAAATTTGGCACAGGCATAGGATACAATCCGGAATAGGACATAGGCTTCTTTTTATCCCGGAAACCCCAACCCCAACCCAACCAAACCCAACCCAAGGCTTCACCCGCGTGGTATTGGACCACGCGGGTGAAGCCGCGGGCAAAAGCTAGTATGTGTATAAGTGCAAAACACAATGCATAAACATGTAATGAATACGAGCGTAACACGAGTATTCATTAATTTCACTCCTGAAAAATTGTTTATCAAATAAAATTCACCCTGTAATCACATATGATCTATCTGACAGCTAGATAAAAGCTTTTTCATTAAATAAAATATGAATTTCAGTTTTGCATGTCCATCAACTACCACTAAATCCTCAAATTCAAGTAGGTAATAAAATAAAACATTTCATACAAATACAAATTAATATCGCATATTTCCCTCTTAATCTTTTTTAGTTAAAGTTGGGTGCATATGGGGCCCCACCACGATCTTCGGGGCCCAAGTCAACCTCCCCTGCAAGTTGAGGCCCCTGCCGAACAGCAGACGAGGCTCTGGCGCTGGCTTTTCCTCTTAGGGTTAGGAGGTCAGACGGCAATCGCTCCCGTCAAGGCCACAAATAGCCACTAATATGGATAGAATAGGAAACTTTAGCGGATCCCGGGCACCGAGGTGAAAGCCAAGGTAGCAACCGGGACGGGCGCTAGGTTGATGATGATGATGAATCTTTTTCAGTTAAAGAACTGTAATTATAAATCAATTAAATAAAAGGTAGGTAGTTAAGCTGTATAATTAGCTTAGTTGCTAGTTCGTAAAGTTTTTATGAACGTGCTTGTCTATCGCTAGGATATAACTTTATGGATTTATCTTAATCACTACATTGTATGAAACAAAGTCGCTACCCCCTGTCTACATATGCTTAGATTTTTAAAACTACGCAACTAATTTAGATGCAGTTTTTTTAAATTATATAAAGTGATTCAAGAGGAAGGTTTATAAGTATAGGTAGTAAATGCATAATTGCAAATATATTTAATATCAGCATTGCACCCGTGCGAAGTTGGGTCGGGTCCCTAGTGAATAAATAAAATTCGATCAGATAAAATGGGACCAAAGCCACAAATGTACTTTATTTTATTATTAGATTCTAGCTTCTGTTTTCACCCGTGTAATAATAGAAAATTATCCTAATGGAAATGGATTCCAGGATACGGTCTAGCAGAGTGAGAGCATAACAAACATAGGTTTATTTATTTACATTTATTTTTGCTTTTATAATTATATGATTTTGATTCTTTTGAATAAAGACAGAGTAAGTATAGTAATATTTTAATGTTCATAATCCTTTGCGGGTATGCGGAACAGAGGGTAAAGTCCCGCAAACCTCCGTTAAAAAGGGAGGATCCTCCGACCTGACAGGTGTTATAGTCTGGCGAGCTACTGCCCGATAGTTGATTTCGGGCCGTCGTATATGTTCAAATCGCGCGGAGAACTTTCAATGCACGATGCAGGATTCAAACAACACAATACAACTATCCTACAATCCTTATGGCGCTACAATCCTTTCTAGTGAACCGTTTAAAAATATGCAGAAATATTTGATACCTATGTTAATCTTTTTCCAGGAAAGAACTTCCTCCACTCGATTAAGTCTCACCGAAACATCAGAAAAAATTAAGTCAACAAACGTCGACCTATATCAAAGCGATAAAAAAGCACGTTCTTAGAAACTATACGTCAAAATACTGAAAAGTAAAACAAAAGTTCGCTGCAGAGCTTCATTAGTATTATGGCGTCTAACAAAACTTTTAAGACTTACAACGCTCTCATACTGCGTAAACGTCAATGAAAACTGCATTAATGCCTCATGGTGTTGAAAATCAGCGCTGTGGCTCTGTTTAACACATATGGCCCAGCTTTTTACTGAGCACTGGCCATTTTGCGCGGGTGTGTCGCTTATTTTGCACTAATAAAGCGCCTAGCTGGGGTTGAACCCACGAGCTACAACTCGTAAATGTGGACCTGTAATGCTCGACCACCACTGGTCAGTCTTTGTATAATTTTCCCACCTAAAAACAATCATAGATATATGAACCTGTGAACACCTACCTATTTATATGTCGTTACGATAATTACACAGATAGTATTGCAAATTGCATATAATAAACAAAATTCTCCCCGGGATCAAAATAACGCAAATTGAATGTAAACTTACCATTAACAAAATAATTACTCCGTTTTCGCCCTACCATTAAAACAAAATGAGTTTTGTGGTGTGCGAAATAATCAGGTTTTTGTTTACTAGTAATTAATATAATGGGTAGCATCGTGTTATTTCAGATGCATCTAGATTTTATTTATTTATTGATATTTACAATAAACAATGGGAATGCTTATTTCAGTGGTTTAGTAATTACGACGTTAACAGTTGCAGAGTAAACGCCATTAAAAAAAATGTGATACAAGTGTCTGATGTAGGAGGTTACCGTCGAGGCGGTATTAAGACCCGAGCCGTGGCGAGGGTCTAATACACACTAAAGTCGTTTTTACAAATTAAAATGGCAGAAAATGAATGAAATAAGTACCTAAATAAGAATTGAACGAACACAATAACCTAATATGGATTTTTTTTTGTATTCGAAATTTGTTTTGCGAACAAAGAGGTTGAACATAAAAGGTTATAAGTTACATTACAGCACTAGTGCGTAATGGTAATCAAAATGTCACAATTTGGTAATAAGTACCAATTTTTAAATAAGGGAAGTGCAATAAGAGTTTTTATTGAAAAGTAAATATTGATACAGATACCGGCAAGGACTTTGAGCGCTGACTTTTTGCTTCATGACTGATTTTCACTTGCAGAAGTCAAATATCGAGTCTCTTCAGTGATATGAAGTGAGACGCGGGGGCGGGGTGTACAACCCTTGTTCTGTAATTGGCTGGCCGATATGTACGATGAGCAAAGCGATCTTCGCTCTTTCACCAAACGCTCAAGATTCGTACTTGGTATCTGTACCGTTGTGACGGTCTGAGCCAAAGGCGGGAATCTTAAAAATGCCGAGGATAGTAATCATCAATATTCTCATGTACTACGTTTTTTTTTAACAGATCTTTATTCGTGATTTCAGGCTTGGTTTCATAGTAAAAATTGTTTTATGTCTAGTCATGTGTTAAGTGTCAATCACTAATTACCTGTCCCCTTATTTACTATTTACAGGCTTTTTATTTTTCAGGGTCAGCCATGACTTTAAACTCTTGAGCCCCAAGCAAACGACGGCGTTCGCACACCTATTGTCATTCTATTATGTCTCTAATTACGGTACTCGAAAGGTCAAACTAATAAATAGTAGTTTTGAAGGACATAAAGATTGAAAGAAAAAGAAGCCACGTGACTACTTTAGTGCTTAACCCAGCTTTCAAAACTACTCTATTTCGTAGTATAGGCTTCTGCGTTAGTACTACAATTCCGAAAACTTCCCAATGGATGCCCCACTTCAAAGAATTGCGGATTGCGAACTTTTACCGAGATTAGGCTTTATTTTGGAATGTAACTACGCTTTATGTTGAAGTTTGAAGTTTATTTTGAATTTTCGTATTCGGCTTTCTATTGAAAATTGATGTTGTTTTTGTTGTGGATGCAATTTTTAGGGCTGCTGTTTTTCTTTCTCTCTGAAAATAAGTGTCAAGCAATTACATTACACAGTAAATAAGCAGAACCATACGGTCGTCGATCAGGCCTAAGTCATCGACAAGGAGAAGTCAGGAACCATAAGGGCCCAACTGGGTCAAAGCTTATTGAGGCCATGGAACAATGTGGAAAAGTTACGCCTGGGGCTCTGAAACGAAGCAAAGAAAGGACGAGTTTTTTTTTACTTTCTTACTGACTAAAAAACCTACACCATTCCTTCCTTGCCTTATTCCCAGGCTCTGGTGTTACGCTTTCGCATCAACCCTTGACCCAGGAGGCTTCGACTTCAGCAAATTTAGAGCCTCATCATCATCAGCCTTTTTAATGTTCCTACTGCAGGGACACAGGCCTCCTCTCTAAGAGAGGGAATGGGCCGTAATCCACCACGCGGGCCCAGTGCGGGTTGGTAATGTAGAGCCTAACCTAACCTAACTTCAGGACCGAATACTGGGGCCCCGGTCCGGTTTATGAAAGGAATATCCGACCTCGGTATGAAGGCTAAGAAGGAATAGGGTGGGTCGTTTAGTCATTAACCTTCAAGCGGGCGCGCGGCGTCGAATCGACCGCACTCGTTATATTTACGATCGTATTTTCAAAATTACTTGTCGGAAGTACGTATCATTTCTAGTAGCTTGTCATTAGTTCCCTACGGACCAAAATAACTCCATTTCTTCTTTGTCCACTCCTCCTGAGAGACGCAGAATGTGTATGTTCAGGTCGCGGCGCAGACGTCGAAAAGACTACACGCGCCTGCCTCATATTTTTACATGGCAGAGAAGGCTGATTCTGAAGAAAATTTAACCAAAATAGCTGAAAGTCTCTATGAAGTTTATTATTTGGTCTCTTGTAATATAATATGTGTAAAAAAAAACTGATTGGACATAAAAGTAAGACTCACTATAAAACTCTTGTTATACCGAGCAAAATTGATACCTAATCAAAAAAAGTGGTGTAACTTTAAAATTATGTTTTCAATTTAAACAAATTATTTTTCATTTGAAAAATAGATTTTGTCTGATGTATGTGATTATTTATTATTAATATAACAATTTTCTAAATTCATGAAATCCACCGGCGGTCTTTTAGATTACGCGCGACCGCTGCCGTTACAAATAGTCGCGCGCCCGCTTGAAGGTTAAGAGTCATATACAGTTTCTCGCTCCGCCCAAGGGCGGGATTCGTCATTAGATGATTTTTCCCAAAATAAAAATAAAAACCCTTAGTGCGCAAATTTGACTTGTACTTGCCAGGTTTTTAATTGAAAATGAGGATATGTATATAAAAAGGATTTGAAATCACCACAAAATCAAAATAAATTTACATTTGCGTATCTACAGCAAACATTTGTTTAAATAAACAAAACTTGTTTTCATTTCAAATGTTTACAATAGACACCACACAGTAAATTAATGTTCGCAATTTTGCTTTTGTCTATTTGTTACTAAAAATTTTAGCAGTTATTATGGTTTGATGAAACAATAACTAAAGTCCCACAATGATCCTTTTGACGACCTAAACAGAGTTGTTAGAAGAATGGAGTTATATTTAAGATGTATTGCTCCATTCTTCTTTCTCGCTCATGAAACACATTCTGGGGGCCCCTCAATCGAGTTGACCCGAAAACCAGTTATAAGGACTCTGCAGAAGGGTTGAAGCCAACTGGGGCCAAGGGTTCGTGTCTGAAGAGAAAGCTCTGACCCTGGTATATATGGCGACTTAGGAACTGGATCGGTTCTTTAGATAGTAAGAGTCTGCCACTGTTTCCAGTTCCGCCTAAGGGCGAGATTCGTGGGTGGTTTTTATAGTAAGGGTGATTTTTATCTACCAGTTTAAAACCAGTTACGGCGCATTCAAGGTCGACTGTCATGATGGTTCAACTTGAGTAACGAGTATTATAACCGACTTTCGATTTTCAATCAAAGTGCGTAACCATAGCAAATGTTTCAACTGGGTGGTTTCAAATGGGTCCTCATGGAATGGGCATCTTAACCCACCTATTTAACCGCATGCTCCTCACCGGAAAGATCCCTAGTCAATGGAGACTGAGTATTATCACTCCAGTCTTCAAAGGCAAGGGATCGGTGCAGGAGTGTGGCGACTACCGGGGGATTAAGGTTATGTCCCACACCATGAAGCTCTTCGAGCGGGTGATTGACTCTCGGATCCGACAGGAGTGCACCGTCTCGGGATGTCAATATGGGTTTCGACCAGGCCATGGCGCCATGGATCCCATCTTTGCCCTAAGGGTTACCATGGAGGGATACAGATCGAAGAATACGCCTCTGCACCTCTTGTTCCTAGACATGCAGAAGGCCTTCGACTGTGTCCCCCGTGATGTGATCTGGTGGGCGCTGAGATCCAAACGAGTGCCCGAGACCTATGTTGACATCATCCGAGATATGTACCGAGACTCCGGTTCTGTGGTTCGGACCGCTGTTGGCGATACGAAACCCTTCCCCATCACCGTCGGAGTTCACCAGGGCTCTGTCCTTAGTCCGTTTCTGTTCAGCGTGGTGCTGGACGTGCTGTCCTCCACCATCAGGGACTTACATGAGCAGCCGCCATGGCTGCTCATGTATGCAGACGACATCGCGCTGGCGGACTCGGACAGTAGGCGCTTGGTTCGACGTGTGGCAGCGTGGAAGGAATCGCTGGAAAACGGCGGTCTGAAAATTAATGCGGCGAAGACCGAGTACTTGGCCTGTAACACAATTAACGCTGCTCCTGTTCGCATTGGCGAAGACACAGTTGAGCGCACGGAACAGGTCAGGTACTTGGGATCGGTGCTCCACGAGTCCGGGGACGTCGATTGCGACGTCGAGTCACGTATCTCGGCGGCCTGGGCGAAATGGCGTGAGGTGGCGGGGGTTATCTGTGACCCCAAAATGCCGGTTAGGCTCAAAGGACAGGTCTATAAGACCATCATTAGGCCTGTCCTTTTGTATGGCAGTGAAGCGTGGCCTGTACTTGAGCGACATAAGCAAAGCCTGCGTGTCACGGAAATGAATATGCTGCGCTGGATGTCTGGAGTTTCGCGGAAAGACCGCATTAAGAACTCCCGCATCCGGGGCAGCCTTCAGGTCCGTGACATAGCAGATAAACTGCAGGAGGGTCGCTTACGCTGGTATGGCCACGTTTTACGAAAACCGGCAGACTACGTGGGTAACAGATGCCTCGCCATGCCGCCTCCGCCGGGACCCGGAAAACGAGGTAGGCCTAAGAGGCGTTGGATCGACGTCGTAAGGGACGATATGCGTGCTAATGGGCTTAAGGCAGAGGACGCAAAAGACCGAGCGAAGTGGAGACGACTAGCTAGGAAAGCGGACCCCGGGCACCGAGGTGAAAGCCAAGGTAGCAACCGGGACTTACGCTAGGCTGATGATGACCACACTGCAACCTAAGGCTCTATAAGTCAAGAGTGAACAGGTTAAGTAAGTAAGCAAGCCTATCAATAATAAAACAGTTTCTCTTTCCAGTTCCAGAAGCAAATACATAAAAAAGGTACCACGAAAAAAAATTTTACATTTAAAAATATTCTTTAGAAAAGCTCTCAAGCCCAACAGGGTGCAAGCGTGCCCATGAATAATTATTTGGCCCTCTCCAATTAAAAAAGTGCCGAGTGGGTACAGGTATTTAGCACTTCACAAACCTTGTTATTTGTGAATCATTTAACAAAAGTATACGAGAAAAAAGGGCTAAGGTCGCGTGTATCAGGCGACAGTATGAATAAAATACGTTTTATATTACGTACGGAAAATATACTGTTTTTACTCGATTGTGTTGGAAAGAAAGTTAGGTTTTCAGTGAATTATAAAAATACTTTTTTTTTAAATACTTTATTTTTATATTTTATCTTTACAAATCGATAGTGTTTATGTACCGAATCAACTCAACACGGGATTAAAACGATCAAAATGTAACGGTGTAGATATAACCTCACATACTGTAAATACCCATAAACCTGGATCAACTATCTAGAGTCCAAACAAGTAGTCGTTCCAGTCGGAAATCGAACCAGTGACACGCAGCACAGCTGCCATTCGCTCCTTGCTTTCAAAGTATCAATATTTTTTTTTTTATTTACCGATTTTCAAAGTTACTGAATAAAGTAAAATTCTAGATCTATCCTAACAACTAAAATCTTTTACACGAAAAGTAAAATTATTCAAAGACCAAAGACTTTAGGAATTGAGCGCCCAAACGAACGCCGGCGTTCGCACCTCTTGTCTTTCTGTTATGTCACGGTATTCAAAAGGTTATATCTAAAATCATAATCAGATTTAAGTTTCCTACTTTTTTTTTTTTTTTTTATTACCAACCAACCTTTGATGTTTTTCACAAAAAAATAAAACGTTAAGCTACATTCCTTTGCTGGTGCGGAGGAGACGTCCGGGTGTCGCCACTGTGAGGCGAGCCCGGAGGACACGGTGGAGCACACGGTGGAGGTGTGCCCTGCTTGGGAAGAGCATCGCCGTGTCCTCGTGGGGGTGATCGGCGGCGGCGACCTCTCGCGCCGGGCCCTGGTTCAGGCCATGGTCCGCAGCGAAGAGGAATGGCGGGCGGTCGCCTCCTTCTGCGAAGCAGTAATGCTCGTAAAGGAGGAGGCCGACCGCATAAGGCAAAGGCAACGGCGTACTCGCCGTAGCCGTCGCCGCCGCGATCCTGCCGATATCCGGCCACCGTAGACACTGGCTCGCGGACGGTGAGCAATGGGTAGCTCGCCGTCCGGTCGTCTGTAAGACCGAGTCCTAGTCGTCAACGGCGCGCACCGTTCCCGCGCGCCTCAAGGAGTTGTCAGCAAACTGCAGGGGCCCTTCAGGGTCGAAGCCTCCCGGAGTCTAGAGGGAAGTGGGAAACTGTTACCTCGACTCCAGGAATAGGGCAAGGAAGGTACGGGGTAGGTTTTTTAGTCAGTAAGAGTCTGACACTAGTCTCCCGCTCCACCCAAGAGCGGGTTTCGTCATTGGATGATTTTCACCTACCATAAAAAAAAAAAAACATTCCTTTGCTGAAGTATACAAGGAAAATACGATTTTATTCATAAGCTGTTTTTCCCATGAAGAGTTAATCATTGGAGGAGCGAATTCAAACGTCTATTTCGATATTTCTTTTGGTGTGCATATGAAATGAGCCGTCTCCTTACGTTACACTTAAAGGGAAGTCAAATCGTTGAAGCCTCTTTGAAATGGAACAAGAATTCAATGAATCTGAACGCTGTTTGATATATTCTACACTCTGGAGCGATGAAACTAAAGAATGTTACGGATACACATTATCCGTTTAATAGTTTTTCACGAAGTTCTATCTGAATGTTGTAATTACTTTTTTATTATTGATAGCCAAGAGTATCGTCAAAGTTAAGTGGCAATGGGCAAGACACATTGGTCGCAGAACAGATGGCGGTTGGTGCTGCAACGTTTTGAAGTGACAACCACTTACAGGAAGACGCAGGGTTGGAAGGCCTCCCAATAGATGGACCAATGACTTGGTCAGGGTTGGTGGCATCCGATGGATACGAGACGTCACAAAACTGTCGTTATGGCAGCGCTTAAGGAGGCCTATATCCAACAAATGCATAGCTTTTGACTACTATCTATAACACAAAGTACTCTGTGCCATTAACACATCTGATAGTAAGGTACGATATGCTCCATTAGTAACGGTTAAATAAAAATATAATAAACAACAACATCATTACGTGTCTCACGATTGTTACAAATAGGACACACATACAGGTACAGGCAACTGCGTAATAGTTGCCTTTTTTAAGTTAGGAAATCATTTATTCTTCGACTGACTTCTGCGCCATCTTAGCCAAGCATGTCAGATCTTTACTGCATTTTATGCAGTAAAAATCACCACACCTATATTTCTTTTTTGCCACGCCTTACAAGACTCCGAATTTCCCCTCCGAAAGACAACTCATATACTCGCTCCGGTTTCCTATGGTTTTACTAACATCTTCGTCAGGCACGTGAACAATACTAAGCGTTATCAACAACCAGGCTCGAGCTATCCATTCCTCATCGTCCGCAAGCCCACGTCTACAGTAGTAGAAAACCAGCGTTCCTTCACGCTTGCGGCCGCTTTTTTCGCTATCATCTATTTCGCTATTTCGCGTTTTGGGCGTGAATGCGGTCGGCCTCCTCCTTTGCTAGCATTACTGCTTCGCAAAAGGAGGCAACCGCCTGCCACTCCTCCTCGCTTCGGACCATGGCCTCTACCAAGACCCGGCGCGAGAGATCGCCGCCGCCGATCGCCCCCACGAGGACACGGCGATGCTCCTCCCAAGCGGGGCACACATGTACTGTGTGCTCCACCGTGTCCTCCGGGCGTCTCTTCCGCACGAATCCGATGCAAGTACCTCCAACCGAATGGTGATGATAATGACTACGTTTTTCTTGTCCAAAAACGTCTGAGTTCGAGATAATTCAAACAAATAATTCGATCCGAGCAGTAGTCATTTACGCAGAGACATAAACACAACATCAAAATAAAAAAGTATAGATCCCCGAAAACCATTGGACTTACTACTGAACCAACGAATATCCAGTATCCATTTTATAGTCCTTTCCATATAAATATCCCAAGAAGCAACATAAAGTTTATAAGCAGTAAAAGCTAGACTATCATTTATTTCGTCACTATTTCGACGCTTCGGGTTTATTGCAATTGATAGATAGATGGAAATATTTTTTTTCTCAATAAAATACGGTAGTATATACAACGCTATTTTTTTTTGTTGATAATCTACACTAATATAATAAAGAGGTAAAGTTTTTTTTTTTATTTTTTTGTTTTTTTGTTTGCAGGAGGTAATCTCTGGAACTAATGGTTCGATTGGAAAAATTGAAGCTATAATAGAAAGCTGCTTTACTCCTGAGTGACATAGGCTATAAATTATTTATATAACATGGAAATTAACCGAGCTATCACAATTTTTGTCTCACAAATTTTCCGCGGACGAAGTCGCGGGCAGAAGCTAGTATTCAATAGATTTAATAGGAAAAGCCGATGTTTCCTGGCTTACTTTCCTGAGAAGAAATATCGAAACAAAATCATACATCGATGTATACATATACATCGATGACTGTTGACTGTACGGTACGCCTAGTCTAGTGCACAGTACATACTGTGCACTAGACTAGGCGTACCGTACAGTCACTTTACTTGACTCAGGTGACCTGCAGGCCATACACCTTTACATTGATGACATAGCAGTTTTAACGTTCACGCAGTGTGAGAGCGCTGTTGGTTTTAAAAGTTTTGTTAAACGAAATAATGCAAATGAAGCGCTGCTGCGGACTTTTGTATTAAGTAACTTATTGGTATTTTAACAAAATAGTTTCTATGAACATGCTTCTTGATAGATATAAGTCGATAAACTTAGAGGTCAGTTTTTTAAAATTCATACAGCAAACATTTGTAGCAAGCACACATGTAGGCGAGAGTTGAAAGATGAATCACTGTTTGTTCAGTATTCATATGTACTCAGGATCACAAAGAAACTCAACTTACTTGACGAGTACTTTCTGCAACACATTTGACTGTGTTGCAGAAAGTACTCAAAACTGCTGTAAATATTAATACCATACTTACATATTTTCAAGAAATACTTATCAAATTGTAACTTTGCTCTGATAGTGACTGCGGTTAGTATTACTATGAGACGATGTCAATGTCACTCGAGATAATAAATGAATTTGTTTAACTTGTGAGGAATGTATGTACAGCTTGATAGAATGATACTGAATTAATATTAAGCTTTCATAAAAAAAAAAAATTACATACTTAGTATTTTACTTATCTAGTACTTAGTAAAGTGTTTATTTTTTTTTTGGTTTTTTGATGTTTTTATTTTGTTATTATTATTGTAAGCGTAATTAAACTTACTTTTATTAATATTTGTATGGCACATCTGTGTGTGCTTACTACCACAGTTGGTAGAACACAGAGATACTTGTAATTATGAAACAGTTATGGAGTACCTATATGCACAAAAAAAGTTTTAACTTTGACTTCTACAAATGCATATTGCATGATGTCATACTTTTATTCATTTAAAAACGTAGGTTATCATTTATTTTTATATCCTATTACATACATTTTCGTATTAGAAGCGATCGTTGACGGTGACTTAGCTTTTACTTCTCGTCCTAGTTCAGGTCTTAGTACAAGCAACCGTTTACTTCTGGTCCTGGTTCAGGACTTAGAAAGAGGCCAGAAAGGACGGTCACCTGCTTCTGCAAAGCAGTGAAGCAACTGGAAACCATAAGATCTTCCTCATGCTTTCTAGTAGATCCAGGACGTCCCGTTTGATATCCTCTCACTGCCAGAAGATTTTGTCCTGCAACTCGACTCAAAGTGGAAGAAGTTAGTTGATCCCTTCCTTAAAAAACCAACCATGAAACAACATCCCTTTGTAAGTGCTCAACCTGGCCATTGTTTATTTTATCCGCCATGATGCTTCGACTGTGAGAGTCATTAAACTGGTTCCGTTAAGGTATTTTTACGATCTGCGAACCGTTTGCCGTTTGAGCTGTCACGCCCAAACGACCAAACAAATATTGTACGCCATGAAAACTCAAACCACAGATTTAGTGGAATCAAAATATTCTCACGATATTTTTAATAGATATGACCGTATTGATCTTCTTTTGTGATGTTTTGGAACCAAATGTTATGTGTAAGGGCCGCTTTTAGACTTTTAAAATGTCCTTTCGCCTATGCAAAAATTCGTGGCATATCTACACAAGAACTGTGTTTAGGTTTACTGTTCGTGAGCTTTTTAGAGTTCTCGCAATACTGACAAATGAGTTTTTGGTGATTTTTTGGTTTGATGGATGATTTTTACCTACCATAAAAAAACCTCGACCAGGAGAAATTATTTGATGATTTCCCAAAAAAAAGTGATAAAAGTTCAATGTTCTGAAATGTTTTCTATGTCTCCTTACTGTAGATTCCAAAAAAGGTATTCAAATTTCAAGTCATATTTTAGGCACACCAGTCTAGAATAATATCAGTAATTGAAATGAGAGATTTAAAACTTTTAATAGCTCGAACTGTTTTCGCATTGCGGCGGCGGTCTGCGCAATGAAACTGGATGACACCTATGAAAATATACATCGCAGAACTCGAAATATTGCTAGAAAAAATATTACATTGCAAGGAAAATCATAACATAAATGAACCCACATCTAAAAATAAAATAAAAAACTCACTAATATTTTATGCTCTCAACCTAACCCGATGAAGATGTAGATGAAATTTCAAATAAATCCTTGTAGGTTTTTTTGGGCACAGGTACAAGTCCAAATACAGAAACATGGTTTTCTTCGATATCACAGTACTATAAATAAACATTGTAAATACATAAACCATCAAGAGAAACTAAATTACATCTACAATAAAATTGCTGCAGAGCATTCCAGAACAAAACGGAGGCATTTCCCCGTTCTATCCTTAGCCTGCAGTAATGTTATCTATAGCCGGAGTTAATTACTCCGCTGGGAATAGGATAAATACCTAAACTCAGAGACAGCCCAGAACAGGAATATAAAAGCCTGCAAAGTACGTAAGGATACGAATTACATCGAATAAGAAAGTCAGGTAGTCAGTTACATAGTACGATATACACCGTAAAAATTTTGGTAGTTTTAAACTCGAAGAGGGTCGATACGGTACATGAAATACAATCGATTTGTTTAGATAAAATAAAAAAAAAATAATTACGACTAATTTGATTTGTTTATATTAATATCATACAGAGGCAAAATTTGTAAGTTTGTATGTAGGGGGTAATCTCTGGAACTGTAGTTTTTAATTGAAAAATTCTTTTTGTTTAGGATAGTTCATTTTTCGACAACGGTTATAGGCTATATAACATCACGCTATGACCTATGGTGGCGGAGCAGTAACCACAGACGCGGGTGAAGCAGCTGTAACCTATACATTGCTAACATCATGCGGGCGAAACCGCAGGAAAAAGCTAGTTTATAATAAATTGATGTAACAGTGATTTTTCCAATCATAGATATATCAAACAGTACTGTTTGATATATCTATGTTTCCTATGTTTTTATGTACAAATAAATCATCATCAAGATCACTCGGGATTTAATTGCACAACCAGAACCTTACAATAACAAAAACAAATACAAAAACAATTAAAAGTAATAATAGAAATAAATCATTAAGTACATAGTATAAAACAAAGTTGCTTTCAGCTGTCCCTATGTATGTTTAGAGCTTTAAATGTACGCGACGGATTTTTATGTGGTATTTTTTTTAATAGATAGAGTGATTCAAAAGGAAGGTTTATGTGTATAATACATGCATAATATATTCAATATCAGTACCCGTGCGAAGCAGGGGCGGGTCGCTAGTATATAATAAAAGTCAACTCATAGGAATAATTCGACCAAACGCGCTTTTAAACTCGAAGATAAATCAGATCCGGTATTTATTATACGAACCAGAAAAGGATCATTGCTATTGGCCGAATGCTTGGGCACAGCCATAAACTAACTCCTTAATACCGGAAGCAAATCGAACTGGCAACTCAGACTTCAAGAAACTCGTAACGTTTGAATTGTAGCCGAACATAAATAAGAATTTTACTGCGATTTGAATTTTTATTTTTCGAACTTCGATTCAAAGCTGTGTTGGCAGTTTTAAAAATTGTCTGACGTTGATAAAGCTTGTTTTACACTTTCCAATCTTTGGTTATGGGTTTGGTTTGGTTATGTTTGAATTCAAGATAGCATTTTGTTACAGACATCAAGGTTATTGCTGTCCTATTTTCAATCACGCTATAGCGCATTCGTGATATGGAAATAGGACCATCGAAGACTCTTCCACCTGACCACCGTTAAGTTTATTTTTACTTGCTCTTGAAATGAAAACTTCAAAGGTTTGATTTGTCGCCAAGCCGTAGAATTCAAGCAATTTTTTTTATGTGATGACCGGTAGAAATGACCGCTATAGTACTACTTAATTACTTTGTTTGTTTTTCTTCAATCTAAAAAAATCTTTATTTCTGGTCTGCGTTCCAGTTATGAAAAAATGAAACTTTTATGTTTATCAGAAAAAAGGTTTGACGTTTATGTTGCCAAAAAAAAGAAACTTTTTCTATACTTTCCAAGAATCAAATTTCATAGGGTATTTCCCGTTGACCCACAATCCGCAGATTTAGCATAAAGTAAGGTCATGATAATATAGTACAGATATAGGAATAACTCTAAAAACATTAAAATTGTAGTTACGTCACAAAAAAAAAATGCGATTCGGAAAAAAATTCGTAACCCAATTCGGGATGTTTGTGCATGAGTCCGACTCGCACTTGCCTGTTTTTATATAATTATGTATCTTGCAACATTAGATATGGAACGAATTGTTACTTCAATGATTTTTTTTTTTATTAATATTATTAAATTCTTGAACCCCAAGCGAACGCTTTTCACACCTGTCTTTCTATTATGTCTCTAATTGCGGTACTCGAAAGGTTAATGTTTTTTTTATGGTGGGCAAAAATCATCTAAATACCCACCCCGTTCCTTCTTTGCCCTTCGCACTGGGACCAAGCCTAGTCCTCTCAGAAAGAGACCCTGAGCCCCAAGTAAGGCTTCAACCCTTTTGAAGAGTAGGGTAAAAATTAGACCATTCATAATATGTAGGGAATATTATGAATGGTCTAATTTTTACCTCAGTATGAATACATCTTTACATTGCATTGTTGAATCACAATTTTCATAATGCATTCCTATAGTAAACCGTCTTTTTAAATAGATTTTACAGCATGACAAAAGATTTTTTCGTTTCTTAGGCAGGAAATTACCCCATACCTTCTCTCACTCTTTGACGAAGCGAGATGTCACACTTTTACTGACTAAAACACACAAATATGTCCCTTCTTTGCCAAGACTACCAGCTTTTGACAGCGACTCCACCTGCTTGAAAGTCGAAAATTATACCAAAAAAACATTCCTGGTACAAAACATTATATTTTATACTGGGAATATGCTAACTATGCAGGACGATCCATTTACTCATTTTCACAAATAAACAGGTGAATAGTGCTCATCTGAATAAAACTAAACCCATTTATAAATCGATTAAATGCTTATACATCACTTGCTTTTGCCCGCGACTTCACCCGCGTGGTATTGGGGTTTCCGAGATAAAAAGTAGCCTATGTTCTATTTCAGAGTGTATTTTATGCCTGTGCCAAATTTCATCTAGATCCGTCCAGCCGTTTTGGCGTGATTGAGTAACAAACATCCAAACATCCAAACATCGTAACTTTCGCATTTATAATATTAGTAAGATTATTCCCTCACAACGAAATCAATCCATAAATAAATAAAACAGTAAAAAATTAAAAGTAAGAATCTTCACAGAACCTGTATATTCAGCGCGTAAAAATATTAAAACCTCTTTTACCCGTAAAAGGTAGCGTAAATTTTACTATCGGCCCACTCTTGACGTGTTTCGGCTTGAACCGAATTATCCAATGTTGGATAAGAGACGATTTACATAGGGCCGAGGAGACCGATTTATTTTATTTATTTGTTACGTTTAACAATTAATAAGATGGCTGTTATACGAGAGACAAATAAAAATTCATTGTAAAATTGTAAAGGTGAATAGAATACTACGTTTCTTTTTTTTAGCCTGTTTTCCCACTCTTGGGAAAAGACCTCGCTCCACTCTTTCCACTTTTCGAGGACCCACGCTTCCTCTGGCCAAATAAACCCCACTAGCCAAGTTACGATCGTTTCGCTAACGTCCAACGCTTGGAATTGGCCACGCCCCTTTCCTTTGTTTGACGTCATCTCAACGCTCAGCCATATGGTCAGAACAAAGGAATTAGAGGCGTGGCTTATTCCAAGCGTTCAGATAGAGTGGCTGAAGGAATCTGTCCAGTTTATCGCGCCATATGCTTTGTGGTCTACCGCAAACCCGTCGTACTGTTTCACGGTACTAGCTTTATGCTACTTTGGCTTACATTTTTTTGCATTTTGGCATAAAAATTGTAATACAAACTTGTACTATTTATTTCGCTTAGGGCTCTTTTATGGTGGACAAAAATCATCCAATGTAATTGATAAATCAGCCCTTTCACTTAGGGCTGATTTTTCAACTGCACGCCATTTTTTTAACTTTAGAATTAAAAATGGCGGATTTGCGCAAGGATATGAGAAGTCTTAGCACAGCAGTGAGACAGCATAAATTATGCCTTTACTCCGTCATTCACAATTAATCAGCTGCAGAATTTCGAATATAAATCCTAATTTATTATGTCTAAATGCTTTATTACGGACGAAAATCATAAAGATCAATCAACGGGTTCATACAACTACATAACAATCACTTATTATTACGATCCTTATTGTTAGTTAATAAAGATTCACATTATTAACAATGATCTTGCGTAAAATTGAATAGATAGATAGATACTCTTTATTGAATTTAACTTTATTGATAATATTCTATTTAATCGTTTAATATCATCGTATAATTCATCTATTTCTAAAAGTTTACATAAACCAGTCAAATATGCTAGTTCATTGCTAGATCTGCGAGTCGGCCTCCAGCACTGAGGGTTCTACGAAACTACGAATAAAAACATCCGATTATCTTCAATTAAAAACATTTGGCGAAAAAAGTAAAAACTTTAATCTGCACCTGATCTACCGACTTCATTAAGCGTAGTTTAAAATCTTTTTACTACAACATCTGTACTTAATTACTTTATGCCACAAAACGAAATTGTATTTAAAAACTGGCAGTTGGAAGAACAAAAGAATCCATTAAAAATATATATTTAAATCCGTAATACATTTGCGAATACCATATCCACAAAAACGGAATTCAATATTTACTTATAAAATATTTGTTATGACATTCTGGTCTCAACAAGAATGCGGGATGTGTGAATCGGCCTTATTTCTCTCGTTGGTCTCAGTTAAGGCAAAGTTACACACTTTACGACGCATATTTTTATAAACGCACCTGACTTATTTTATTGGCAAAGTTGAAAAGCTTATAAAACGTTCGAAGTATTAATGCTTTACTGCAGGCACATAAGTTCATTTTTTATTACGATACTCGAATTCGCGCTATATCATTTCGTTCAGCGCCATCTGCTGATAAATAAAAACTTGTGAAAAGATTTTTTTGATAAGAAAATACGTTTATATGCAACGTTTAAATTGCGAATTCCTTTCTATTGACAAAGAGTATACATATATTTCATTTAACATCGATAAAGTTGGTGTTATGTACTCTAATTTCTACTAATTGCTCGCAGAACAGATGGTCGATAGGGACGATTTCTGGTCACTATGGGCGCGTGCTTGCGGACGACAAGCAAAGGGTAGCTCGCCGTCCGGTCTTTTGGTAACAGTCCGAGCTAAGACAATTAGTCAACGGCGTGCTCTGTTCCCGCGCGCCTCAAGGAGTTGTCAGCAAATTTAGAGGCCCAACTGCAGGGCCGAATCCTACTAGGGCCCTGGTCCGGTTTCTGAAATAAAGGTCCCTGGTATGTAGGCTAACAAAGAATGGAGTGGGTCGTTTAGTCAGTAAGAGAGAGATACTATAGCCAGTTCCGCCCGAGGGCGGAATTCGTCATTAGATTTTTCCCACCCAAAAAAAATGGGGACGAGAAGTTTTGCAGTTTCATTCGTGCAGTCACCGACATAGCACGAAAAATTTCTGTCTTCAAGGCTAGAGTGAAAAGGCTTTTAATAACTAATGCGTCTCGCCATCAACAATCGCATCACTGCTTACTACTAAGTAGAACCGCAGTCAAGCATTAATTTGGAACAAATAGATTTACCATAAATATAAGCTCGAGATTTTGATCAAACACGATCACAACAAATACCGCAACGTGTTGCCCTGTTGCCCAAACAATCGTAATTATTTAAAAAAACATTCAAAAATTAACCTCATAAATAACACTAGAACAAACAAACAAATACGATAAATCATTACCAAAAACAATTTATTCAATTGAACCTTCTATTTTCAGTAGGTACCTACTAACTGTCCAATGTTTTGTTTCGTAGATTCCCCTTGGGTGAGCGCGGTAGAAGTTAGTGAATTGAATTTTACGATATTGTGCCCAAAGTCCCTTTAGTCCTCGTGTGGAATCATTTAAAATTAGTCCCTATAGCAGCGGTTGGTTTCAAAAACAAAAGTTCTTTAGACCATACGGGGATATTTCTCGCCATATTTGGTTGAAACTTGGTGTTTCCGTGTAAGTTTTGTGGTTAGTAACTTTAATTGGGAAAACTGTAGCGGTATTTTTTAATGAACAAAGCAGAATGTGATATCATTACATAGTATACTAGCTTTTGTCAGCGGTTTCGCCCGAACATAAAATATAGCCTATGTCACTCAAGAGTAAAGCAGCTTTCTATTATTGCAATTTTTTTTCCAATCAGAGATTCAGAGATTACCTCCTACAAACAAACAAGTGGCTGGATAGACCTCACGGCGTCCTCACTTTCCGCATGACGCAGGTTCTCACCGGACACGGGAAGTTCGGGAGATTCCTGCACCGGATTCGTGCGGAAGAGACGTCCGGGTGTCGCCACTGTGAGGCGAGCCCGGAGGACACGGTGGAGCACACGGTGGAGGTGTGCCCTGCTTGGGAAGAGCATCGCCGTGTCCTCGTGGGAGTGATCGGCGGCGGCGACCTCTCGCGCCGGGCCCTGGTTCGGGCCATGGTCCGCAGCGAAGAGGAATGGCGGGCGGTCGCCTCCTTCTGCGAAGCAGTAATGCTCGTAAAGGAGGAGGCCGACCGCATAAGGCAAAGGCAACGGCGTACTCGCCGTAGCCGTCGCCGCCGCGATCCTGCCGATATCCGGCCACCGTAGACACTGGCTCGCGGACGGTGAGCAATGGGTAGCTCGCCGTCCGATCGTCTGGTAAGACCGAGTCCAAGTCGTCAACGGCGCGCACCGTTCCCGCGCGCCTCAAGGAGTTGTCAGCAAACTGCAGGGGCCCTTCAGGGTCGAAGCCTCCTGGAGCCTAGAGGGTATGTGCAAACTGTCACCTCGACTCCAGAAATAAGGCAAGGAAGGTACGGGGTAGGTTTTTTAGTCAGTAAAAGTCTGACACTGGTCTCCCGCTCCGCCCAAGAGCGGGTTTCGTCATTGGATGATTTTCACCTACCATAAAAAAAAAACCTCCTACAAACAAAGAAACAAAAACACAAACTTTACCTCTTTATTATATTAGTGTAGATAACAAGTTGCTTACCGCTCGCCCTGTCCCTATGTATGCTTAGATCTTTAAAAGTACGCAACGGCTTTTGATGAGGTTTTTTTTAATAAATAGTGATTCAAGAGGAAGGTTTATGTGTATAATACATGCATAATATATTCAATATCAGTACCCGTGCGAAGTTATGGCGAGTCGCTAGTTATGAAATAAAAATAAGAGGAAGAAAGGTGGAAACAACAGTGGAACAGAAGTGATAGAAATAAATAGACCATCGATAATAGTTTTTATATACACCTTTTTTTTCCTCTTTTCTCAACACATTGCTTTTGCATAATATTAAGATCTTAAAAAATATTAAGATCTTAAATTCAATAATAATTTATTTTGTTAGCATCTCGCAGTGTAACTGTTGTGGTGATATTTTTTTTTTTTCTCATACTTATTAATATTTTTATTTTATATAATATTTCTTTACATTTCACGTTGTAAAGTAAGAACACTGTAGACTTCGCAAATCCTATTACAACTCACCTTTTATTTTTTACTAGCTTTTGTCAGCGGCTTCGCCCGCGTACATAAAATATAGCCTATGTCATTCAGGAGTAAAGCAGCTTTCTATTGTTGCTAAAATTATTCCAATCGGACCAGTAGTTCCAGAGATTACCCCCTACAAACAAAAAACATAAAAACAAAAAAACAAACTTTACCTCTTTATTATATTAGTGTAGATTATTATGATTATTTTTCTTGTGCTTTTGAGTACAATATTGACTGGTCTGCACTGTTCTTACATAATCATATAAAATTAGATACTAACGATTTATTGTAAGTAACCATTTTTTTTAAAAAGAGTAACCATTGAGTTTCTTGCCGGTTCTTATCCATAGGAAACGACCAATTTGGAACCGTGCACTTGCTACTGACGTTTTATAAGTGCCTATGTAGGCCTGTATGAAAAAAAAATAATTTTGTTTTTGAGATTTATTAAGAAACTAGCTTTTGCCAGCGGCTTCGCCCGCGTACATAAAATATAGCCTATGTCACTCAGGAGTAAAGCAGCTTTCTATTGTTGCTTAAATTTTTCAAATCGGACCAGTAGTTCCAGAGATTACCCCCTACAAACAAAAAAACAAAAAAACAAACTTTACCTCTTTATTATATTAGTATAGATGAACACACAGGTTTCCTCACACAAAAATACATACCAATCATAAAGAATGAGATACATAAAGAGTAAAGCAAATAAAAAAAAGTTTTGAGGTTTAAACAGGATGACAGACAGACAGAGTAATGGAAATAATAAGTGAAGAGTTGAAGCTACATCCGTTCATCGGAACACTAAATTAAATATGGAATGAAAAATGGAATTAATCAGCCACTGAGCCGTGCAGAGCCGCTTATTCGCGAAGTAATGCATCCAGTAATCAACCCCGTTAATATGGGAGAGTAATAAGTTGGCTCTTAATTACACGAATGTATAATGTACTTATCATTACTTGTTTTTTTAGGCTTTAGTCGTAATTCGACTATAATAGCTTCTCTAACTAACACTTGTGTCTTACACTAGGTATTAAAACAAGGTTCTTAGGCTCTAGACAGACGGACCACAATTCAACTGCAAAATGCAGTTCGGATGCAGTTTGAATGCAGTTGACACGACTGAAACAGAACTGCAAACCAGCCGTGCAGTTCAATTGCAGTTAGTGTGTAGTTCACACGATTGGACTGAACCACCGACTGCAATTGAACTGCAATCGGACTGCACGTAAGGTGAGGAATAAATTTACTTCAAACGCTATCTTCTGCCAGCGGCTTTGCTTGTGTAATAGGAGGTCTCTTTTGTGTGTCACGCAGTCATAAAGGAACATTCTACTGGTACGAGTGGCAGGCGGTCGCCCCCTTCTGCGAAGCAGTAGTGCTAGCAAAGGAGGGGGGCGACCGCTTAAGGCAACGACGCTCGCGCCCAAGACGCCGCTGGGATCTCGATCCCGATTTCCAGTCACCGCAGGCGCGGGCCTGCGGACGGCGAGCAATGGGTAGCTCGCCGTCCGGTCCTCTGGTAACAGTCCGGACCAAGCCAAGTCGTCGACGGAGTTGTCAGCAAATGTTGAGGCTCAACTGCAGGGCCGAAGCCTACTGGGGCCCCGGTCTGGTTTCTGAAAGGAAGGTCCGACCCCAGTATGAGGTTTAAGAAGGAATGAGGTGGGTCGTTTAGTCAGTAAGAGTCTGATATTGTTCCTAACTCCGCTCAAGGGCAGATTCGTCATTAGTTGATTTTTCCGACCATAAAAATAAAAAAAAACATTCTGCTGGTAAAAACTTTTTTAAACCAGAATTTTTTTCTTAATGTTTGTTTGGAGGTGGGTAATTGTCTAATGATTCTTTTCGTTCTTGGATGCATCAAAAGAGCGTGTCAGACAGTAATTGACTAAAACCCACTAGTTGCTCTGTTCCAAGCCCGCAGTAACTCTTTCAAAAACTTTCCCACAGCCTTTGTTAAAATTACTGGGGTGACATTCAAAGTATCTCCTCCAGCTTGCACGTAATTTTATCTGATAATTTATCACTCGTTAATTATTCAAAACTTTAATCAACTACAAAATAATGTAGCCCGAACAAATTATAACTATTTAATGACATAACAAAGAGAGCTTGTCTTTAAGAGCGGCCAACCCGGCGTTCATTTTCATACAACCGCTCTTACGTGATTATGATCTTATTAGACATCTTTCTTCAGATATTTTGAATACAAAGATATCTTGTAGATATTATCTAGGCTTCTATAGAAATCAAAAAGTTAATTTGTGTAAGATTAATCCAGTAAAGGCCTCTGAAATACTGCAATTTTCGCATTACTTTTGTAACAAACATCATTTTGGATAGTGTTAAATTAAGCAACAAGCTTTTAAACCATGCGCGACGTAGACGATAGGCGTTTGACTTTGATCGAACAACAGAAGCTAGCTGCTAGCGTCACTTCCCGCGCCTCAAGATTGTTGGAATAATAATTTGTCCTTCATTTATTGAACACAATATGAATAAAAACCCGTACATCAAAATTAGTAATTAAATTATCTTTTAGTTAAAGTTCCATAAAAATACACCCGAAAGGTTTATCTTTACTTCGCTTATTATCTTTGCTTATGTATGTGTTAGACATAACTTTGAAAATAAATTACACCAAGTTCAATGAAAAAAAAAATGTAAATATTCGTACATCAAATTATTAGGAAAATAGTTTAATTAACATAGTGTTAATCACGAGTGTTAGTTGTAATGAGGCTGTCATAGTCGTATTATGACTAAGCCTCGACAAAAAACCTATATTTTTTATGTTTAGACGTGATGTTAGATTTAAAATCATCAATTATCGTATATCTCCCCCTTAACAGTATGAAATATTCTGCCGCGTGACACTCGAGTCTTTATGAAGTGCCTACGGTTTATTGTGTGAGTCTTAAAAGTTTTATGGATATATTGAATGGCGCGCTTTAAAACGAATGAAAATATTTTAAGCTCTGCAGGCTGATTGTATTTTACATGTCCTTTATTTTATTGTATACTTGTTTCTCTGGTAATAACTTTGCTTATTTGCAAAAGATATTATAATATCCCCTGAAATAAATAATTTGAGGTACATACCATCGAAGAACCTTCCGCCTGACCACCGCTAAGTTCATATTTAATTGCATTTGAAGCTAAAACTTCAAAGGTTTGGTTTGGCGCCGCGCCGCAGGATTCAAACAATTTTTTTTAAGTGATCAGCGTGAAAGGATGGAGGGAGGCCTTTGCCCAGCAGTGGGAAGTGATCAGGCACAAATGACTGCGATAGTACCTATATTGAATTTTATTTGTCTTTTTTTAATGAACTGTCCGTACATCCGTACTAAAAAAAATCACGTTTATTGTATAGAAGCCCTAGTGAAATACCTATATATGTTGTTCCGTTGTATTATTTGTTGCTGTAGCGACAACAGAAACACATATCTGTGAAAATTTCAACTGTATTGCTAACATGGTTCATGAGATCCAAACTGGTTTTTAAGCGTACAACGAAGTGATAGCAACAGAATTCCATTTTCAAACCTAAAAAATCTACACTAATATAATAAAGAGGTAAAGTTTGTTTTTTTGTTTGTAGGAGGTAATCTCTGGAACTAATGGTTCGATTGGAAAAATTGATGCTATAATAGAAAGCTGCTTTACTCCTGAGTGACATAGGCTATAAATTATTTATATAACATGGATATTGACCGAGCTATCACAACTTTTGTTTCACAAATTTTCCGCGGACGAAGTTGTGGGCAGAAGCTAGTATAGAATAATTTGAAAGTAACCAATCTTTTTTTCCACTTCGCTTGTCTTCCCCTATCGACTCCATCGAAAAACGCGAAGTTAAAATAGGTAAACCAGGTGCCCTAGTGCCGGAGATATCGCGGTCCAACGTGGTATGAATTAATTAGTTACATTGACGCCGTCCCATGATTTATGTGCCGGATACTCGCTGATTATTAAACAGGGTCGCGAGTGATATATGACCCTCACTGCATTATCATACGTAAGGTGGAATGACATGACTTCTAAGTGGGGAAAAGTTTCGGAAGTTGACTTTATTTGTAAGGAAATGCTAGTTACATTTTGTGTTAGTTATTTTTCGGTTTGACTTTTGTAAACCGGACCAGTACCATTCATTATGCGTACAGCTTGGGTCCGATTTTCTCTTGTGACAAATGTTTATGTGATGAGCTCAATCATTTGTTCTGTCTGGATGTAATTTATCTAAAATATGTACGTATTTGGAAGCACATCAGTTTATCAGTTGTCTAGTACCCATAACCCACAACAAGCTCTGCTTAAGTTTATCAGTTGTCTAGTAGGTACCTACAACACAAGCTCTGCTTAGCTTGGGACTAGGTGAAGTTCTATGACAGTTGTGGAATATTTAGCTAAGGAATGGAAATCCCTGCCTGAATCTGTGTAACCTGATAGCTACTACCGAGCCCATATAAGTCAAGAGTAAATAGGTTACTTCTAGACAAGCGTATTCCGTCATCGACCACGTCATCGCTTACTATCATAATTATGAGATTGAAAAAAAAAAAAAAAAAAAAATGAAAAATGTTTTATTCCCAGACTTCAACAGTTCCGATTAGTTCGTCAAATTTATTTCTTGAGCTTGTGGTCTTTACATGGTCTTTGCTATTTTTAGGGCTCGATCAATCGATTTGGTAGCGCTGTACGCCAGTTACGGGACATATTATGTATACTATATGCAAATGCCCTGGCGCTGTGCGACTGGTTCGAAATAAGAATAAGATGGAAGTAAACTGTATTGATGCGGCGGTAAAATACGTGACCTTGCAAAGGCAGCTGTTAGGCGACGATAAGTAGGAAGACTAAGGAAATCGGATCAGATAGGTTTACCTTACTTTGTCCGTCGAGGTGAGACTCGTTTAGCTGCAACCACTGGCACGCACTCCAATCAATGTTTAATGTTCTCTAACACCATCCAGGCACCACACTACACTACACTACAGTCACTTGTAATAGTTCATAAACAAAGAGAAAAATATGTAAAAAGAAATTAGGCCCCTTAATAGTGCGAGACCTCGCGTACATTCTTTAAAAAGTGTGAGGCGTGTCCTCATAATAGAACATTCGCGACCGACAAAGAAGGAGCAATAGCATCAGTCAGCGCGCGTGTTAGAGCAGGACAGAAGTATATTCAGGGAATGCGTTTGCAAAAACATACTTCTACCCTCCATTTTGAAATATAAAGCTACGAAACCCAACACATTCACCAACGTTTGTTTTAGATAGACCAATTACAGGCACTTTTAATTGCCAATATGTTAGTCAGTCAAAAAAAAGATACTGGAGCCAAAATTGCACGTTCCAAAGCGTAGAGCCTTATGGAGTAGAACGTGCAAGAACGAGACTCCGTGGACACGAGTTCTGCATACATATTGCACGCGTTACAATAAATACTTGTATGAAAAGGACATTTGCAAAGGTTAGACATGCGGAGAATTTGCTCCACATGTGTAACTTCAACAAATTTTAATGTCCTTGCGTGCGTGATAAAATCCTCACCATTTTAAATACCCATACTTTTTTTTAAACCTCTAACTGTCCCAGTGCTGGGCAAAAGTCTCCTCCAAATCCTTCCAAACCTTCTTCTCCCGCACCGTCTCGAACCAGTCGTCTCGGTACGCGTCTAGATCATCTCGCCACCTCTTTCTAGGCCAACCTCGACAAAGCTTTCTTCCCTCTGGTGCCCACTGTGTGGTGACTCTTGCCTAGCGGTCCTCGTGCATGCGACTAGTGTGACCTGCCCAATCCCAAATACCCTTACAGCATCTTATAATTAGCATTACGTTAGATTACACACACGTTAGTTGTACATACACCTAAATCTGTTAGCTTCCCCTCTGACATAAAATTACCTGAGAAAAGAGAGTGACCAATTAATGACGCTGTCCGTACCAACGCAGTCAACTTCTTTCCTGTCATCCTTCTTTTTTATGTTATTGTTGTCACAGGTGGAAGTTCAGATCTTAAGATTATTGTAACAACAAAATATCACTGTATCACCCATGGGGTGAACATGAACAATCTTTAAATTTACTATTACATAACTAAATGAAATATTTTTAATGGTGGATAAAAATCGTCCAATGTCAAATACCTCCCATGTCAGAGCGGGAAATAGTGTCAGATCCACCCTTAACCCACGCCCGGAGAACACGGTGGAACACACGGTGAAGGTGTGCCCTGCTTGGGAAGAGCATCGCCGTATCCTCGTGGGGGTGATCGGCGGCGGCGACCTCTCGCGCCGGGCCTTGGTTCAGGCCATGGTCCGCAGCGAAGAGGAATGGCAGGCGGTCGCCTCCTTCTGCGAAGCAGTAATGCTCGTAAAGGAGGAGGCCGACCACATAAGGCAAAGGCAATGGCGCCCTCGCCGTTGCCGTCGCCGCCGCGATCCTGCCGATATCCGGCCACCGTAGACACTGGCTCGCGGACTGTGAGCAATGGGTAGCTTGCCGTCCGGTCGTCTGGTAACAGTCCAGACCGAGTCCAAGTCGTCAACGGCGCGCACCATTCCCGCGCGCCTCAAGGAGTTGTCAGCAAACTGTAAGGGCCCTTCAGGGTCGAAGCCTTCTGGAGCTGCCGGTTTGTGTGAAACTGTTACCGCGGCTCTAGGAATAAAGCAAGGAAGGAATGGGGTAGCTTTTTTAGTCAGTAAGAGTCTGACACTGGTCTCCCGCCAAGAACGGGTTTCGTCATTCAATGATTTTCACCTACCATAAAAAAACCCCTGACCCACCCCGTTCCTTATTTGCCTTTCATAACTAGGTCGAGCCTTCCTTTCAGAATACCCATCTCTTTTTAACTCCTTCTCTCTCATTCTTAAGCTATAAAGTCACGTTTTTTCCCAGTAACCTTATTTTCTTTCTCACTCTTATTTTCTCATTCTTATGATTGCAATCAAATTATAACATAGGTACTGTTATATGCTTTAAATGGAACGACTGCATATTTGAAGTCAAATAAAGCCATGTGGAGGCTTTCTAAAAGCTAAGCTAATCTCGAATACAGTCCTCCAAAGTCTAATTAAGTACAGCCCATTTCAAATAAGCGTAAACAAACATTATCTTTCCAAAAAATACCTACCTACCTCGCCAAAACATTAAAAACCACACGAGCTCCTGTCCCAAGGCGCTTAAAGAGTTTTAAGTCAGTGTAAGGGACTGATCAGATACCAGCGGCTCAGGACCCTCGGTATACGTGACCTGTCACTCCGAGGAAAGCCGGAGGGCACAGGAACCCACAGGAATAGGATATGATCTGGGAACAAAGGTGGTGTTAGAGTATTGATAAAACAACCCTTGTTATGAGACCTTTTTCTAAGGTTTAATAAACTACTATTTTTTCTATGTAGTTGCAACGATTGTTTAGTATCGTTTTATTTTTGTATCTTTTTGCGACAAGACTGGCCTGGACTTACATTATTACAACTATTATTTTTAGGCCGTATCTTTTCAAGGTGCATATTATTATCTAATTGATCAAGGTAGCATTTTTTGAGAAAAATAGGAAGTTGCTATTGGTTTATTTAAAACATAAAATTGAGATTTTCCAGGCAGCAGATTAACAACCCAAATTTATAAACATAATTATGCACTACTAGAAATTTTGTTTGTTTTTTTTCAAATAAAAATATTCAAACTTAGAATTAGTCCTGTATCGTGCATGCATTCACAAACATAAAAATTCATGTAAGAATCGAATCGACCACGAATCGACCTAAACTTTTGAGGTTAAACCTCGAAACTCAACCATGATGCACAGACATGCATATGCTATTATCTATCAAGCTCTTCGTCGTTATTAATAGTAAGACTAATAATAGCGAGAGTACTATTAGGAAATCTAAAGGCTGGTCTCATTCATACTCACATGTACAGACGACTGTATTCTACTCCTGTTTTATTTAGATGACACCTCTTTTCATTTAGATTCTGATCCGGAGAGTAAGTGCTTGTCGTTTCACATGAGCTTCAAGTTATTATGTCATGGCTAACCGTGATTTTGGTATGTAAAATGTGTAGGTTATTTGTAATGAATGAAAACTTAAGGTGGGCCTGACTCGCATAGGGGAAAGCCGAGATAGATATCCCAGTGGGATAGGTGACCCGATTTCGATTACTCTAGTTTTGGGGGTGAATCATATAGATACTATTTCAATTATTAATCAAAAGACTTTCCAGCTACTACTATGTTGACCGTGTCTTACGTCTCTATGTGATTGCATGAGAAGACAAAACGCGATCAAAGTTTTTAGGGGATAGTTGCCCGTTTTGTGGGGAGGGCATCTATCCTGTTAGGCATTTGTATGGATGAGGCAACTATCCCACACGTAGGATGGATGTCACAAAATATAGAGGTCCGCCAAAATCGCGAATACTCGAAAAATATAAAAAAAAATGTTTTTAAATTATCATAAATTTGTCAATGAAAAACCAAAGTACCTGCTAGTCTTACAAATAACGCATTTCACTTTTTCTACTCAGAGATATAGAATGATTTCAAAAAGTGGGGCAACTATCCCGGTTTTATCCTATCGTCAACGTCGCGCATGATTTAAAAGCTTGTTGCTTCATTTAACGTAATCCAAAGTGATGTTTGATGCAGTAGTTATACGAAAAAAGAGATGTAACACCTGAAAACTCGGTTGGCATTCGGTAATTCTACGATTTACTCGATTGTTTCACAAAAGTTGTTCCAGGAAATACGTGTTTTTATTAAATCCTTAAAATATGACATCATTTAGAATCTCGATTAAATGGGCGAGGCTTCTATAGTACTGTTTTATATTTTTAATACAGAAGTACATTGTGGAGAGTTCAAATTCACGCAAAATAGCAGATTTTCAGAGGTCTTTACTGGATTACTATTTCACAAATTTATATTTTGATGTCTATAGAAGCCTAGATAATATCCACAAGATATCTGTGTATCCAAAATATCTGAAGAAAGATATGTAACAACATCCTAATCACGTAAGAGCGGTTGTATGAAAATATACGTCGGGTTGACCGCTCTTAATAATAGTGTAATGTAGCAAGTAGCTGGCACCGTATATTATAAAAAGAGTGTTAATTTGCTGTCGCTGGTCAGTGTGGTCAATAGGCCTTTTGCGCTGAGTCAAGCTGAGATAGTGGTCAAACGCGAGCCTATCTTACTAATATTATAAATGCGAAAGTTACGATGTTTGGATATTTGATACTCAATCACGCCAAAACGGCTGAACGGATCTGGATGAACCCCAACCCCAATACCACGCAGGCGAAGCCGCGGGCAAAAGCTAGTTAGTAATAAACACTGTAGAGTATCGGGAATGTTTGCGAAGGTTCGAACAGACGGTTTCCATGCCATCATGCGAAAGAAAATGGCCTCCTTACTACGGTGCCTGCATTATAGTGATAACAGTATTTTGAAGATGATTACTGCCAGACCGGACTGTCCCTTACAGAGACAATGGGTGGCGATAGCCATAAATCAGAAAAATAAATTAACAGTAAAAACTAAAAATATATACCTACTAGAATAACCCACTTGTGAGCGGCAGGCCGAGATTTTTTTATGGTAAGTAAAAATCATCGAATGATGAATCCCGCTATTGGGCGAGGCGGGAAACAGTGTTAGGCTCTTACGGACTAAACAACCTACCCCGTGCCTTCCTTGCCTTATTTCCAGAAACCCGGTGTTACGCTGTCGCACTAACCCTCGGCCCACATTTCCATAGTTCGAACTACTCTTAAGTGATTGTGGATTTATTAAAGACTGATATTTTGAAAATACAAATACTTTGTGAGCAAGTCAACAGGGTTTAAGCCTTCTGGGGCCAAGGGTTGATGCGGAAGTGGAACACCGGGGGCCTGGAACCAAGGCAAGAAGGAACGGTGGGTTGTTTAGTCAGTAGAAATCTGACACTGTCTCCCGCTCCGCCTAAGGGCGGGATTCGTCATTCGATGATTTTTCCTACCATAAAAAATACCTTGGGAATATTATACAGGTTTTTATTTAAATCAAACTATCAAGTAGTATAAAAGTACTCCAGTAAATATATCTGAAAATTAGTTATTTTGTTAACTCTAGATAGGAGTTACCGATGCCCTTTCACTCGCTCCTGTAAAGGTTATCGGCAGGAATCTTATTCATTAAGAACTCCACAAAATAATACGAATACAATACACTGATTATTAGTTGAAGCGTATTGGAGCATTGTGCTCAGTATTGTAAATTATTTGATTCATTAGCTTCGTTCCGAAGAAATAATTGGTTTCGAGCCAGTTGTTCCATTCTAATAGGAAATGTGGAATGTCACACAATTTAAAATTTCTGCAAAAGCAGAACTTCCACTTAATGATCTTTATTATACTGCCTAGTGAACCTTGACTTTAAGGGGCAGGTATACGGCAGCGAACTTAAGCAAACAAAAGAGGAGCTTAGCGTCATTTCCCGCGCGTCAAGAGTAATCCAAAATATGTCCTTCATTTATTAAACACAATATGAATAAAAGTCGTATAACAAAAGATTGATAGTTAAATTAACTTTTAGTTTGTTAAAGTTTCTTAAAATATACTCAGTGGTTTTTACCTGATCTTCGATTTATTGTCTGTGTCAGAAATAATTTTGAAAATAAATTACACCAGATTCAGAGAAAAAAAAAATCGTATATCAATTATTGGAAAAATACTCTAGTTTAACATATATTTTTTTCGAAACATACAGACTCGCCGTTTAGACGTGATTGTGGATTTAACATCATCAAAAGTCGATCTTTCCATTAAGGCGATGGTTACACTGCTCCGCATCACGCTGCATGATGCGTGCCAACGCACCTACGCGCGTACACGCGGGAGTGCAGATCTGCATCGTCGTGCGGGTTTTTTACGCACTTACGCGCGTAGTTGCGTTTTGTGGTTTTAGGGTAGCTCTGACTCATTTCCATTCAAAATTACGCACGGCACTGCGAGACTCAGTGTGCCACCGTGCCTTGTGTCTCGCTCCGCACCCACGCACGTGTGCGCATCTTTCTCTTCACGTATGTGCGTGATCTGCACAAACGCGTGTGGATGCATTTTCTGTGTTGGACTGTGCGTGTTAAGTATAGAAAAGGATATACTTACAAGCAACGTTAAAACGCGCTACGCTCCATGGTGCGTGGCAGTGTGTTAACCGCCTAAGACCTCTTGGGACAATACACAAGGCCACGCTTTAAGGAACACCAAATATTAATGAGTACCAATTAACTTTAAATTCAGGATCCTTATCTCTTGGATAATTTTGAATTCTGAGATAAATAATGTTCGTTTATACCCTAGGGACATTGAAGGGTTAACATAAAAAGCCCAAGCTTTTAGACGATCCAAATAAGGCATATCTGGGAAATTGTAATTAGGAGACCAGTTATAATTTGTTTACGTTACCGATTTTTATCGGCCATGAAAAAGGGTGCCAGGCACAAATAGGATTCCGGCCGTCCGGCGCACGCCCAAGAAGACATGTGACATCCAAAAACCCACACTGGGCCTGCTGGTTGAATTGCGACCCATTCCCTCTCGTAGAGAGGAGGCCTGAGTCCCAGTAGTAGGAACATTATAAGGTTGATGCTATGCAATGTCTTAAATATACAATGATCTATCCACCGCTACTAAGACTAGAAAGGTTTTCGCAGACAAAAAATAAATTACCATCGTTAAAAACAACCCAGAAATCTTTGAACCAAAGAAGCCGGCCAAGCGATACAATTAATTGTTAAAAAGCAATCGAAAAACACTCACTAAGCACTAACCACCACCGCACAAGAAAAAGTCTAAATAAATTGCCTCCATATATCGTTGGCTCAATCTATTAAAACCCGTTAAAGGAGTTAGAAACTCGAAAAGTAGTAGTTAGTGTCCAGAAGGCTCATTCAATAGATTCGAATAAGTGGTCCGTTTTTCGTCCAGCAATATCCGGACTAAAGCGGAAAAAACTCGATTAAAAAAGGTTAGGTTAATGGGAGGAGCAGTGAAAAGTGATGTAATTACGTTAAATTGATCCCACCCTTTGTTCTTTCGCTCTTGAGGCATTGATTGGTAATGTATATCAGTATTGGTATACTGTCTTTATACGTATACATAAACATGACTGCTGATGCTCTGTGCCAGTGGTGGCCGAAAGGTAAGCAATGGGTAGCTCGCTGTTCGCCCATCGGGTAACCTTCCGGATCGAACCCTAGTTGTCGACTGCGCGCACTACTGTATCTGCGCGCCTCAAGGAGTTGTCAGTCACTGTAGGGCCCCAGCAGGGTCGAAGCCATCTGGGCCAAGGGAACACCGGGGCCCTGGAACTACGGCAAGAAGGAACGGTGGGTCGTTTAGTCAATAGAACACTGTCTGCCGCTCCGCCCAAGGGCGGGATTTATCGTTTGATGATTTTTTCCACCATAAAAAAAGAAAAAACAAATCTACACATATACTAAAACATTCTCCTTCATAAATATTTGTACCCATGTAATTTTCTCATTTATTTTCTTTCCTCTATGCAGATTGTCCGCTGACTTTCCGTAAAAGGCACTTAACATCATAAAACAAAAACACGCCTACGGCGCTTCCAAATCTCGAGACAGCGAAGACGGTTTGTCCATTTACAAAAACAACATTCCTAGGATTTTGCTTATTGAAAATCAATGGCTAGCTTAAGAGGTAAGGAGCCCTAGCTTTATCTCCTTAATTTTAAAGTCAAATTCTTAATCCGCAAAGTATTCAGAACACGTCTGGCCGCCGTGGCTACTTTGCGTTGCAAATACTACGGAGTTGGTTGGTAGATAGGTACAGCAGGGTTAAGGTCCGAAGAGAAAGTGTGTTTATATAATTTTGTCAGCTAATCATTCTATGTGTCTGTTGAAGTTGTTATGTATAACTCGGAGAATATTTTAACGCTGAATTTGTTGTTGATTTTATGGGCTGTTAAGCGTTTCTTCCTCGTAATGGGACTGTTTTCATTTCTGTTATCGCTGAAGCCGTGGGTTGTCTTCTGAAAATGTTACCTGTGATCTTAAAACGGAAAGGAGGAAGGAAAGTCAGTACAAAGCTTGTACAAAACTTACCTGCTTTGCTCTATTCCGGGTCCTTAAAAGAAAACTTGATTTTGATTACGTCACAATTTGATAAATAAACAAACTACTGTCAAACTGCCTGCTAAAGGTGTACGCCAAATATCAACCGAAACTGTAAAAAAAATGACAAAAAAATATTTTTTCACCTCCTCACCCCAAAAAACTTGTTTGAAATAAATTTGAATAAAATTCAAATTTATTTCAAACAAGTTTTTTAGATTATACTGTTAATTTATTTATAACTCTTAGTTGCCATTATAAATGTTTTTATTTGAAAAAAAAAAACGAGTATCAAACGATATTTTATATTGAAAAATATCGTTTGATACACGGTCACTGCAGCAATTGGCTTCATAGCACCCTCGCCTGCAGCTCAGGCAAATTCTGCTTGCTAACAAAGTTTTTCCAAATATATCAAAATGTGCTTTTCTAAGTATTTATATCTGATGTTATCAAAGCTCTACAATATTGGTTTCTGCAATAGATACAAAACTGCAGAAATCGTCTGAGTACAATCTGGTGAGCTGCAAGATTTCGTTTAATCCCAAAACTCAAGTGAAAGAACACATGTGGACCTTAGTTAGCAAAAATCTGAGACCTTCCGCTCACTCTATCCAAAACAAGACAAGTTATTTAAAGATTTGCAACCTCAAAAAAGAGTTTCTAACAACACAAGCTATGTTTTATTGCAAAAAGACTCTTTATTAGTAATTAGAGACACAATAGAAAGACTAAGCTAAGGAGGCATTTAAACTCATCAGAAGATTTCTGACTAAAAACCGATCTGATGAAGAACTTTAAAATCTACAGAAATACTGGAATCATTGGACGCTGTAACGCGGTTGAATAGATGTTTGATACAACCCTATATCTTGTTAAGTTATTTCAAGAATGATTACATTATGTAAAAATAGCTTTTTGAAGTAATAAAATCTTCAAGTTTCTTTACTTAATCATTTCAGAAGTCGCATTGGAAGATTAAAGCGAAGGGTTTCAAAATTTGATTAATATTAACTCGGTTCAGTTACAAATTACATTAAGTTGAAGTTCAAAGATAGTTACTTGTCCTCAGATCCGAAAATTGATTGAAATTAAAAACGTCTGAGTATTTGCATAAATTATTTTGTTAGAAATTTAATGCTCGTAATAAAAATAAAAAAAGAACGAATATTAGATACTTATAATGGTAATGATGCTATGAGCAAACTTGCTTGCGGATGGTGAGAAATGACCAAGAGCGTATTTTTGATTGTAGGTAAAAATAAAAAAAGCAGTGTCAGACTCTTACTGACTAAACAACCTACCCCGTTCCTACGTCGCCATATACAAAAGGATCAGAGCTTTCTTTTCAGATGCAAACCCTTAGCCCTCGTTGGCTTCAACCCTTCTGCAGGGTCCGTACGGTTTGCTGACAACTTCTTGAGGCGCGCGGGAACAGTGTGCGCCGCACGATTGCGCCTGGTCCGGGCGGTTACTGATTTTACATCACCAGTCCAAAGAGACGTGTTATGATCTACACTCGCTTTTAAATGTAATGTAATGTGTGTTTTGTGTTTTTTTGTATGTAATTTACAGGGTCTGTCAGGGCTGATGTCAGCTATCGAGATTCGCCAAATCGCTCAGTATAGTGTTGGTATATCTGTCGCAGTAGTCTGGTTAAATTAGCCATCCAATTGGACGACTAATTGGATGCCTAGGCCAATAGCCGATGCGTGGGCGGCACGACTATGGGCCTTCGGCATCGTACCAGCCAGTCTTTATTCAAACTGAGTCAAACAATATTTGCGTTAGATTTCTTTGGCACAAATCACTAACTGTGTTCACATTCAAAAAGCACGCGGTAAAGATAATTGCGGCACACTTATAAAGAGGATTAAAAAGTCATCTCTGCTTTAATACTTCTGATTTTATATTTATCAGCTTATATATACCTACAATTATAATTATAAGTCACTTAATTTACATTACGTTCAATTTAAAATATCTGTTATTTATTTATTGAGCACACCTAGTAGTGTGGTCTTTTTTAACCCAAAGGTTAACTGATAGAGCATGCCTTGTAGGATTAAGTCCGCCTATGTACCACTTCAATTGTACATGAAGTTTAAATAAATAAATAAACATTTCCAAAGCCGTACTTATTTTCTATTCTAATAAGATGCTGAATATCGTATTTACAAATAGGCTGTTAGTAACCACTCGAGTACACAACGAACAGAGCTGCTCTTGATAAGCGGTTGCATCGTATTTTAAAGTCAAATCGCCAATCGCAAAATATTCAAAGCTACCCCCCACTGTTCCGACTTGCAAATCGTATAGCGGTGTTGTTGTCGATTGTACTTGGTATAGGGCTACATGTTTGGTGTTCTGTTCTCGATTGTACCTCTTGGTAATACATTTCCACTTCTCATGTTTTGCGATCGCTCATGTCAGGCTCAGGGTTAGGCCATAGTCCGGAGTGAGAAGAGATGAGATACGCATGCCTCCTATTGCGAAGTAATAATACTGTCGAAGGAGATAGCCGCAACCGTGTGGAGTGAACTCGCCTCTAGCTCGTGGTCCGCTGAAATTGCGACAATTATCACGATTTCACATCGGTCGCGACGATCGCACACATTCTGCGGCTAACGCTATTTCGCTCGCATGACACCGCAGGTTCTTATCTCTGTCCTTGTCTATCAATGACTACAGGTAATGTAGATGTGTGAGTTTCGATTCTAAGTTTTCTGATTGTGCTGTTAACTCATAACGTATCTTCCCTTACCAATCGGGAACGGACATCCTAATACCCCAACTGCCGCAACTATTGCCACCGAGGGTGCCCGGAAACCGAAAATCGAAAGCGTTAAACCATTTTTAACACTCAAACTTTATAACCCCCTTATCCCCTTTTTTTAGTTCAAGCTCTTGTACTCCATCCTAAGGTTGGATGGTAGATATCGCTGTCTGTGACAAGACCGCCTTTGTACCCATTCACATAAGTTTCTGTGAAATTGTTACTTTTTTCGGTGTACAATAAAGTATTACTCTATTCTATAAATAAGTATTTTCCGTAAAATAGTTTCTAAACTCATATTATGCAATATTTAAATTCACCACATCATACTAAGTGATAAAATAATATTTTAGGACATTCCAGTATCGACGCAATATAGGTACCACTATGGTAAGTGCCGAATATAAAAATATATAAGCAAGGAAAATATATAAATGCTAAGTAGCAATAACGAGGACCCTTTGTGTCGTACTTCGTTGAATATATAACGAGACTCTAGTATGTATTTACCAATAACAGCACAATATCTTGATACCTAAGACTTAAGAGTGAGAATGGTGTCCTAGCCAACCTATACACCGTGAAATTTAAATGGTTGTTTTCCCGCGGCAGAATGACTTGCCATAAGGAGTACTTTTGAAGCATACAGAAAAAATTAAAAAGTTTTTTTTTATAAATAATTATTAAAAATATTTATCAACTCAAAAAAGCGAAAACAATAGTAACATTAGACGTAATTTGTAGGTACTACTAGAGTCGCATGAGTAGCCCGCCGTCAAAGGAAACCGATTCATTAAATATTTAAACCAAAATAAGCTCTCGCACGTGTAGAGTGCAAGCTAATTATGACGTATCACACGTCATAATTAGCTTGCACTCTACAGGTTCATTTTTTGTTTTTAATATTTTATTTATTTATCAAATTTCATTTTTTAAATTTCACGGTGTATACCTTTTTTTGGGACTATCGCGCCTCGAATTATTACGAGTTGCAATTCACGGGCTCAAACTCAGCCCGACGCATTACTTTTTGTAATTTATTTTGTTACTTCTGCTCTCAAAACGGTGAAGGAAAACATCGTGAAGAAAACGGTATGTGTGACATCCGCCAACCCGCACTAGGCCGGCGTTGTGGATTACGACCCATTCCCTTTCCTAGAAAGAAGGCCTGAGCTCCAGTGGTGGGAACATTATAAGGCTAAAATAAATATGCTAACTCTATTAATTTAAAAAAAAATTGTTTTGATGGAAAAAATATTAATCGCTGATAATTTTTTCGTGGTAGGAATTTTTGATTTATAATTAAATCATCACTTTTTTCTCTTACTTTCTGATTCATCATCATCATCCTAGCGGTAGTCCCGGTTGCCAACCATGGCTTTCACCTCGGTGCCCGGGGTCCGCTTTCTTACTAAGACGCCTCCACTTCGCTCGGTCTCCTACTTTCTGATTGAATACTGAAATATTCATTTCAGAATATAATATTTAATTTGTTTTTCTATTTGCAACCTTTTTTGCATCCAGGAAATCTCTTTCTTTTCTGTAACATGTAACAAACTAATACACAAGACATTCAAACCCGAAAAATCTATCTGTATTATTTTGACATCTCCAAACTCGATTGAAGGGCTTTTGTCCTTTGATTATGTTGCTGATCGTGGTAGATCAGCATGAACCCATATTTTATTATTTTAACCATAATATTATGCCCTCTCCTAGAGAGAGGAGGCCTGTGTCCATGCAGTGGGAACATTAAAAGGCTGATGATGATGATGATGATTACATAAAATAGAACGGAACAAAATAAATAAATAAATCAGAATATGGCCGCTGGGGCCAAAAAGTATTGGAGTGGCGATCGCGTACCGGAAGACGTAGCGTTGGAAAGCCACCCACAAGTTGGACTGATGACCTGGCCAGGGTTGCTTGAATCCGATGGATGCGAGACGCACGGGACCGATTGTTTGGGGAGGGCCTATGTGTAACAGTGGACGTCTTTCGGCTGAAATGGTGATGAGGATGATGGTTACAATTTTTTTTTTATTAAAAACAAAATATTACAAAAAAAAAATCTATTTACGAGCACGGTGACAAGCTGGAAAGTCTCGCTTTTTGTGCGCATCGTGTCTCATATATTAGGTCGGCGTTGTGCTGCCCTCTATAGTTCCTGCATTCTCTATAGAAAACTACAGAAGTGTTGCTTATTAGAAACTAACCAGATCATCCTATTCTTATGTTTTTATGAAAATGTCACTACTACAAATGCTCTAAATTAATTAGAAAGAAAGAAAAGAAAAAATGTTTATTCATACCCCACACAAAAAGAAAAAAATAAATAGAAATTGATAAAGACTAAAATAGCGTAAAAATATGTGCAAGACGAAAAAAGCGCCTAATGAATATCTCAGAGAAATGCACAGAACATAAGAACGAAGGAGGGAAGACATAAAACTAGCAAAAATATAGTAGTAAGTTTACTATAGAATCAAGCAAAAATGCTTTTAAAGATTATTTCATTAAAAAATATTTCTTATGGCACGTGCATTATATCGCAAGCGCCCATAAAACGCTTTTAAAGTAAGCGACAATAAATGAAAGTTAATGACGTCATAAAAGCAATTTATTTATTTTTTCCTTTTTTATTCGGAGAGAAAAATATTCTCATGCATGTCCTAACTGCGGCTTTTCTTTTTAAAACGTTCATAATGACTCGTGAAAAATTAACTTTGGTAGGGTTGGTAAATGTGCCTTAATTTTATTTCTTTTCTAGCTAAACCGACGTATTATGTCCTAATGTAAAAGAGTTCTTAGTAAAGATTTTACAAAGGTTCAATTCTGATTACTGGTATGAAAGTTCTGTACTTCAATTTTTTTAACCTATTTGAAGCGCCACTAGTGAGTGTCCAGAGAACTAATTTGACATTATAATGCTATTGGCTGTTAAGAAGTAAGTGAAGTATTTTTGTATTTCGAATAATTGAGGCCAGTGACTTTAACACAGCATAAGTACCGCTCCAGAATTCAATATTTTACTTTCCTTAACTCATTCAATACTCTGCCGGAAAACCTATGATTTGAGACCCTACATTGTTGACGCAGACAAAATAGCCTATATTAATAAAATAAATTCAATTCTCATAGCCAAACCAGAATATTATTCGGAGAACGTTTGCTTATATTTTTACGATATTCACTCAAATCCCTAATATGATTCGATGGTTTTCAATTTCCCGCCTGTAATGTAGGCTTGCGTGATACCCACTATAATATAGTGTATAGTATGGCCGTATAATAAATATTGGAACGACGGAAACATGCTTTACTTGCCCCGAGGGAAATTGGGATCATCGCAGTGGGTTACCAATTAAGTCTTATGTAATGTATTGAGAGTCTTTTCACACTAGTGTGTTATAACTTAACGCTGTGCTTGCATTCTGAACTGATTATAACGATAACTAAGTTTTTTTTCACTTAATAAATTATACAAAAAAAAATTAAAATACCGTCCACTGACAGACACCGTCATCCCGTTCCATGGTATTTTTTCTAATCCTCTCAGAAGTAAGAGTTAACCATGGATCAGTCTTTCTCAACATAGGGTGAAAAGAAAATCATTGAACCATATACCACCTAAAGCAGCTTATATATTAGTGCCGAATTAGCATTTTTGGTGGAGCAAAGGCACATTCTGTAGTAGAAAACGAGAACCAAATGAAGTGGAATTGAGGAACAATTAAATACTACCCATTATAAATAAGATAAGCACGATCAATATAAAATCTTAATAATTATTATCGGTGTGAGGGATATTTTTCTTAAAATTTTTCAGGAACTTAAATATTGAAAAAACATGTTGCACCGACCCCAAATATAAATTATTTAGGGTTGGTAAAAATGTTTTAAAAACTTTTATACAAGGTTGATACCTACAACATATGGGCTTTCCTTAAAAAGGATCATTGTACACATCATTATGAACAACTTTTACTATGAGAGTAATCCAAAAAACACGAAAAAAAAACACGGTGCTCCATACATATTGTCGAGTTATGAAAATAAAAATCTATGGGGCAGCTGGTTATTTTTTCGTGATTTTCTTTCCGTGACCTTCCTCTTCAAGTAACCGTATCAAGAAAAACGATTCACCTTCAACTTTTCAGTCACTTACAAATACTTTCAAATTTCCTCAACATTCTCATCTCCCTTGCACGCAATTTTCACAGTCCAACATTCTGATCGATATAGTTATAAAATCGCTTTTACCGATAAGACCGCCTATTGTGACACCATATTAATTTTTAGTTCCTATAGTTATTTAATTTTTGGTGTGCAATAAATAGTATATAGGTTTTATCACCGAACTTATAGAATTTAACTTTCACGACAATAATTCACAGGATAAATGAAAGAAAATATATAAAAAAAAAATACAATTTATTTACTAACTCAACATTATCTTGCTTCTCTTTATGTAAACAATATCATACGTATATCTCCTTTCCGTTGGTATACAAATTCCTAGGTTTAAGGGGTAACTTCCATTTGACAAATGAACGGAAGCCTCTCATCACAACTTTTTGTTTCGGTGTAAAGAGTACTGTCCCGATTCCAAACAGCACCACAGTCATAATTTTCATCATTGTAAGGGTTTCGGTAGATGTCCATAAATTTTTGACCTGTAAATAAAATTAAAAATATACAAGGTGTCATTGATATGTTAACGCAAACGAATACCATGGATCCAGTACATGATTCTGGACCCCCCAGAGGTGGAATTTTTCGTAGGATTTTTTTCGAATTTTTGAAAAAAAAAAGTTTTGTTCTTATAATTTTAACCTGTATAAAATCGTTATTCTGATCAATCCCAATAATCATCAATACTTTTCGAAAAAAAATGAAAAAAAAGTTATACACAAAAAAAAATTAATAAAAAATTCATCGAGGCAAACAAAGTCGTTATTCTAATCAAACCCAATGACATTTTTAATTTGGAATGTAATGCATTCATTTTTTTCGCAAAAAAATTTAAATTGAATCAATTTAAAAATTTTTGACGACGTTTTTATACAGTTTAATTTAAAAAACTTTATAAATTCTTTAAAAAAAAAGAAGAAAAAGCCGACAAAAAATACCACCACTGGGGTGTCTAGAATCATGTACTGGATCTATGGTATTCGTTTGCGTTAACATGTCAATGACACCCTGTATGTATTTAGAAACTTTATCATCTCAGTTAATAGTGAAGTACGTGTTAGAAAGGAAGACGTACAACACATTTTGTTGAAGGAATGTGTCGGATACAAGAACAGGAAACTTTTAAAGTCTATGAAGTTCAAATCAAATCAATCAAAAATGTTCATTTGTCAGAATATGGTACAATTAAATAGATGTTACAGTTTTGATTCCAGCATATCCTGCCATACTATGGCGTACAAATATTTCTATACTAGCTTTTGCTCGCGGCTTCGCCCGCGTGGTATTGGGGTAGGCTCCTATTCCGAAGTGTATCCTATGCCTGTGCCAAATTTCATCCAGATCCATCACGCCAAAATGGCTGGACATTTTGGCGTGATTGAGTAACAAACATCCAAACATCGTAACTTTCGCATTTATAATATTAGTAAGATTAGTTTCAATATTAGTGAAGGTATATTTTTTGTAGCCAACTGGGGCCAAGGGTTCGCGTATGAAAGGAAGGCTCTGGCCCTGGTATATAATGGCAACGTAGGAATGGGGTAGGTTGTTTAGTCAGTAAGAGTCTTCTGCTCCGCTTACGGGTGGAAGATTCCATTAGATGATTTTTGCTTACCATAAAAAAAGAACAAAAATAACCTGATCCATATTTTTAAAACGTATTTCAAAAACAAATATCTTTTTCTGTCTGTTACGCTTCACAAAATCATAAAATACTTTGAGTTACGCACAAATAACAGCGTAGAATTAAAAAACATGTAAATCAGGGGAAATATGAGCAATTTTATTAATTTACCTCTGTACGACTATTAGGTAGTGATTTTAGAAAAATATGCTTATAGAGATCGATAAACAATTTTTGCCATCTAAAAACAAAATGGCCACCAAATGTCAGATAGCGGCATCATCACAACGTAGTACTCGTATACAACCAATTCGCTTCCCACTGTCTGACCTTAAATATGGCCTAAATCTATAAAACTACGCAACGGATTTTGATGCGGTTTTTTAAATCATTATCATTATTACATAGTATAAAACAAAGTTGCTTACCGCTATGTATGTTTATATCTTTAAAAGTACGCAACGGATTTTGATGCGATTTTTTTAATAGATAAAGTGATTCAAGAGGAAGGTTACACACACACTATATTCAATATCAGTACCCATGCGAAGCTGGGGCGGGTTGCTAGTAGACTATATAGTGATTCAAAAAGAAGGTTGTGTAATACACATGCACGGGTGTAAAGGTGATATTAAAAATAATATGCATATAATATATTTAATATCACCATTACGCAGAATAGAATATTATAATTACCTTTTACAGTATAATATTCAGCACTGGAGAAAAGCCTTCTCACTCCCACAAAATACATTCTTCCGTTTTCCACCAAATCCCGGATTTGTTCTGCCTGTGCCTTGTTCTCAATGACTGCAAGCAATCCTCCCTCCATAAAGCAAGTCTTAATAGCTTCTTGCCAGATCTGTGGCTTTTTATTCACTTTGTAACATTTTCTTGACGCCTTCACGTATGTGTAACCTGGAATTCCAGACCCATCAAATTAATATTCACTTGGATTATTGAGTTAATGTTCTCTTTACACCCAAGCGAGCGCCGGCGCTCGCGGCATGATTTCGCGCCACGCGCCGTTGTCAAATTTTCAAAAAAAGAATGTACAATATTTGAGCATTTTTTTTTAGGGTATTTTGATATTTCTCGAAGAACATCAATAAAAAGTTTTATAGACAAATAACTTTCCGTTAATACCCCCGAACGCCGGCGTTCGATTGCGGACTGAAAGGTTAAACGCTACTCAACATGAAGTTTAATTAAACAAATATTTAATTAAACTTCACGTACAGTACTTAGTGGTAGATATGCAGGCTCAATGCAACAAGGCATTCTCTACCAGTCAACTTTTAGGTTAACTGAACAAGAAAACCGGCCAAGAGCGAGTCAGGTCACGCTCAGTGTAGGGTTCCATAATTTATAAAAACTAGACTGGTTAAGTATATTGAGTTTTTGGTGGTAATTTTGGATTGCGTGAAACGATTTTTCTTCCTGTTCATTATATCAAGTTCAAAACAATTTTCCTAATTACCTACTAACCTAATTATCAGAAAATATGAAAAAAAATACTTATGGTTTAAAAGTTAGAGGGGGAAACACAATTTTTTTTTTACTTTTGGAGCAATTATTTCCGAAAATATTAACAATTACCACATATCCAACATTATATCACAAGCCCCCCAAGGGTTGAAATGAAAAAAAAATCACTCCTTACTTTACGTCCAGGAAAAACATTTAATGCTAAAGGTCACCGAGATTATCCGCAGACAGAAAGACAGACAGACAGACGTGGCGAAACTATAAGGGTTGTTAGTCAACTAGAAACCCTTATACATAGTCTTCTTTCTTTCTTTCTGTCTGCGGATAATCTCGGTGACCTTTAGCATTAAATGTTCCCATGTTAATGGTTCCTAGTTAGGAACCCTTATAGTTTTTAAAGTACCTATTGTTGTACAATAGGTACTCAAATAATTATGGACAATAAATAAATAATAAATGTATCGAATAGAATGAAGAACTGTTAGATTAAGTTAAACTAACAAACAAATAAATACAATGATAAATATTAAATCATCAAAATTAACTGAAACATAACAATTGTGTCAAAGACCAAACTAAAGTTGAGAGGACTTCAACTTCAAGTAGTAGTTTGAAACTTTACACTTAAAACTAACTTCTGGCTAAAAAGCTGCAAGTAAATTTTCATTCATTGAAATTATTTTTCCCACAAATAAAAGCTCTGGATTTTATTCCAAGTACATGTTTTAAAATACAAGTATGTTAAAATTTCTTAAAAGCATACTTAATTTTCTAGTAAGATAAAATTAATAATTATACAACCGTATTATTACACTATGACACATTCCATTAAAAATTACAAAATAATTACATAAATTGAATTTGAAATTATAAATCAAATCCGTGCAAAATTAAAAATGTCAAAAATAAATATAATAAATTACTAAAATGTCAACTCAATTTTGAGTTAAGCTCGCCTTTGTACATAATCATTGTAATCCGCTTTTTTATATACTGTTTGGTGTACAATAAAGAATTAAGAATTAAGAAAAAGCCACTTACCACGATCCACAGTGGGACAGGACTCATCGTCAACTTTCTTGCACACAAACGGTAACGGTCTATCAGATGTCCTTGTACAGCTGTCCACGCTGAACAGTCCAGTGTCTATGTTCATAGTGATGCAGTTGTCACGATGAGGCAGCAGATTGCCTTCAGCTGGCAGTGGATAAGGGGTTGACTGTCCTGAGAAACAAAGAGAAATGTAGTCAGTCCATGTCTAAGAACAACTGATGAAGGTGCAATATGTAGTCGTCGTTTAGCTGCCGCTTCGTTGACAAGGCTTCATAGTTTTGTAAACAAGCTTCACACAGGCGTACACCAAGAGTACCTATAATATAATTCCTGCCAGAGGACCTACGCAGGCATCGTCTGGGCCATGGCCATTAGGAGCGCTGGTATGGGTGCCCTCGTTTCGGAAACAACCGAGGGCCCAGGTCAACTCATGCAAGAGGGTCATAGCAACACGGAGGAGGTGGGGGGACATAACACGGTTTCCCGTAAAGCGGCGAGCCTCCTTGCTGGCCTAACACCGTAGGTTCTAGGGTCTATAACAGTCCTTGCACACACGCACGATTTGCGCGTGGATATGCAATGCCAGGACAAAACTCGAAGTACCATTTTATAGTTTGTAAAAGTCGTCCAATGACGAATCCCGCCCTTAGGCGGAGCGGGAAACAGTATCAGACTCTTACTGAATAAACAACCTACCCCGCTCCTTCCTTGCCTTGATCCCAGAGCCCCAGTAATATGCTTTCGCATCGACCCTTGGTCCCAGGAAGCTTCGACCCTACTGGACCCCTACAATTTGCTGATAATTCCTCAGACTAGAATTAAAATTGTGAATTCTTACCATCAACAGTCATAAACTCTCCCAAATCAAATTCATCGTGCAACCCGACGAAGATGTCCGTCACATTAGGAGCTTCCGTCATTTTATTCGTCAAGTTCTTCACTAACGTCCATTCCCCCTGGGCTTTTGGGTAGAACAGGGTAGATCCTTCGTCATCGCAAGTTAAAAATGCGGAACTCCAAGATATCCCACTGAAATCCCAGTGGACTTTGTAAAAGGCATCGAATTTTTCAATGTATGTGTAATCTTTTCTATAGAATTGCACATGGCGGGAGTAAATTGTTGGTAAAACCACACCTTAAAAGAAAAAGAAAAAATTGCTTAGATTAGGCCTTCGGATTTTGAATTACATTTTTACTGCTGTTACGATTTCAATAAGTAACAATTCAGTGCATTATTCTAGTTACACGTTGCATATGCTAAAATAAAAAAATGATGATTCTTCAAATGTTAATAACCTATCTCATAAATGATAGCATCCGTCTAAAAATATACAACACATTATTCAACTAGCATGACTTAATCAACAAATACCTAACGATCACAATGCTGAGACTATGTGAGTGAATGTGCGTTATCTACCACGCGGTCTCAGTTGGGGGTTGGAGGAGGTTATAAGTATAATGTTATTAAGAACATATTGGTTTCCTCACTTTTTTTTTTCAACGTTTTGAGAGCAATGTTGTTGAAATATAACATACATTTATATTACGCATGTGTTGTTACTTAAAATAGAGAGAAGTAGAAATAAGTTCTTTTCCTTGGGACAAACATAAAAAAAGAACTACAAAATGGTACCGTGTACAAGCTTCTGACGTTTTTTAAGTGCTTGTAGATATAGAGACCTATGTAAAATAAAATGATTAGAAGTTAAGATTGAAAATTTAGATCTTTAGATTTAGAGACCTTTGCTCTGCAAATGGACAATTAGGCTACTAGAGTTCAATAAAATGTAAAGAATAAAATACTTCGACACACCAAACATCATTTTTCACTTAAAATTTAAGTCCAAAAATGTTTTTACTTCACTTAGGCTTACATGGGCACTTTATAAAACGTCACTAGCGCACGGTTTCAAATAAAAGCTTCCTATGGAGAAGAACCGGCAAGAAACTCTATAATGAAGAACGTTTCTTTTAATGTGATATTAGTATAAAATAAAAAGAAACCTAAGTACTCACTCAATAAAAATGCGGTAAAAATAGTGCACTTCATCGTGATAATACGCTGGCACACTGTTCTGTACTAAACGAACGTGATAAGCAAGCAAAACATTTATACTCTCGAAGTATTGTTTATGGTCGGGTAAAAACCTCACATAAAGTACAATAAGCATTTTTGTAATACAGGTTGACTTATTGTAAAATTCCATGATCTATACATAACATTATTATAAAATATCATAATACTTATTATCTATATATTATTTATTATTCCGTTTATACATTTATATAAAAGGAGAAACTGACTGACATATCAACGTACAGCTGAAACTACTGGGACTAGGAGAGTGAATTCTTGCACAGAGCTTCCTTTTATGACGTAGGCGAACACTAAGAAAGGTATTTACAAATTTCACCCCCTAAAGGGATGAAATGCGTGTCCAAAATTTGTGGAATAACCTGTTTTCACGCGGGCTAAGCCACTGGCAAAAAGCTAGTTATAGATATTATTATTATTATTTATCGTTTATATCAGGCATTACAAACCCATAACAACATCATTAAATTACATACAATAAATGGATTGAATTAAATAAATTTTAAAATATAAAAAAAACACGTTAATAAAATGATTTAATTACATTAATAAATTAAGTAAAAACATTGTAAATTATATTAAATTGCAAATTAGTAAATTTATAAAATTAAAAAAGATAAAGAAAGAATAATTAATTACAGCGTCTAAGCAGGTACACAGCATGGAACACTTCAATCACTATATCATTGTTAAGACCGAGTAAAGTAATTCAAGCCGCCCAAGTCAAAGGCAGCTTTATTCTAGAGTTCGATACTCTACGTTTTACACCTTCTGTGAGATGATAAAAATGACAATTACTGAAAAAAAATATTATAACATTAGAGAAGATAAATCTTTACCTATGAACTTGCCGTTTTTCATAAAATAAGTTAACGTCCTTTTTTATTGATATTTTATTTTTATATTAAAGTATTACCCCTGCAATCAATGCTTTGTAGCCAACGTAGAGCTTTCGAGAATTCTTCAACGGTATTCTACAATTCTTTCCCCGCCAAAAAGTTATCCAAGTTCTGTAAAAAAAAAATAGAAGTCTGTATATGCAAGATCTGGTCAATACGGTGGATGACGTGGAACTTTCAACCCCAACTCTAGTTACTTGGAGACTGACTGCTGTTCAGTCGCGCGTTGTCCTGAAGGATCAGCGGATTCGAACGATTGACCAAAGGCGGTTGAAAAAAAAAGTTTTTCAATCATTGTATTCAGTTTTTCACAGCGCCTACACATTTGCAGTAACAAAATGGACTTGAAATAGTCAATTTAGCAAAACAACAATTTTATAGATTTTTTTTTTTATGGTGGACAAAAATCATCCAATGACGAATTCCGCGGAGCGAGAAACAGTGTCACACTCTTACTGACTAAACACCCCATCCCGGTCTTTCTTTGCCTTTCGCATTGGGGCCAATCCTTCCTTCCTGCACTAGCTTCTGACGTTTTACAAGTGCCCATGTAGGCCTATGTGAAATAAAAAGATTTTGACTTGACTTTGACTTTCCTTTCAAAAAGAGACCCTGGGCCCCAGTAGGCTTCGCCCCTTTTGCAGAGTCTCTATGGTTAACAATTTGACCTATTATAAAAGGACATTTATATAGAGCAAGTGGTGAAAAAAAAAAAATTGTACAACAAAAATATAACACTCTGTACGTGATACACTTTTTATCGCCAAGTGTCAAAGGTTTAAGTCTTCAAAGAACTGCATATATTGCTGTATGTTTGTCGCTGACAAGCGTCTATTATTTATGTGTAACATATTTTTATAATTACGTAGGTCTTATCATTGGTAGGTACCTATAATATAATCAGCCTTATAATGTTCCCACCAAGAAAGTTCCTTGCGTGATCGCATCAGGAATAAAGATATCCGCTGGAGAACCTAGGCTACCGACATAGACCGATATCAAAACTTTGCCTCCAATATTTAGTTTCGTGAAATAAGGCAAATAAGTAATCTACACTAATATAATAAAGAGGTAAAGTTTGTTTTTTTGTTTGTAGGAGGTAATCTCTGGAACTACTGGTCCGATCGGAAAAATTTTAGCAACAAAAGAAAGCTGCTTTACTCCTGAGTGACATAGGCTATATTTTATGTACGCGGGCGAAGCCGCTGACAAAAGCTAGTAATATAATAAAGAGGTAAAGTTTGTTTTTTTGTTTGTAGGAGGTAATCTCTGGAACTACTGGTCCGATTGGAAAAAAAATTAGCAACAATAGAAAGCTGCTTTAATCCTGAGTGACATAGGCTATATTTTATGTACGCGGGCGAAGCCGCTGACTAAAGCTAGTACTAGATATACCAAGCCGGGCATCATTTATAAATGAGCTTTATCAAAACTATTTATATTCGTTAGGTTACGTTTTAGTTTGATAATGTATTAGTATAAGGTATGATGGGACTGGCATACAGGTCCGTGATGTCCCTAAGTCCAGAAAAAAAATGAGCTTTATTTTTTACGGTCCAAAACATATCTTAATTTCTTGGAGGTTCTTGGGCCTCAATACTATTTAAAAATATTGTAACAGCATTTTAACTACTTGGTGCGTTTCTTAATACTTATATCAGCATAAAACTTACATACCTACTTACACAATTATAAACCACAGCAATAAGTTTTGCGGTCGTATTTAATTAGAATTTAACTTTTAAAACAAGTTTACAAAGAAAATATTTTTTTCATAGCAAGTTTTTATACCTAGGGCGGTAAATATCTATAGGTATATTAAAACTCGTCAATATTAATCACACCAGCCATAAAACTCGATGTCGTTTAGTTAAGTACCTACCTACAGAGTTCCTATGATCACCTTCCGGTTTCATCATCAGATCAACTCCACGACATAATAATTTTGCATTGCCATCTAATTGACACGTGCATGCAAAATTTAAATAAAAAGTGCAAACTGAGTAGAAATAATAGATATTTTCGCAACTATAAGGTTGATATGCTCGTGCCATCTGTATTAATTCCACCACACTACACATAAATATTTTGTAGAAAACTGAACAAGGCGCCATCTCTTAACAAGAACGTAAACTACATGAGAAATTGTGTCGTAAAGTACTGACGAAGTACCATTGTATCATAACAGATGGCAGTAGGCATCCATTTCTGAGCAATATTTCTTCTTTATTTATATTTATAAATTCTGTTTTTAGATATAAATAATAAGTATTTCATATATCCACAGACAGACGCAGGCCGCTTTGTGGACAGAAGGACTGTATAATTAAATAATTGGATTAAACCAAGTAGGTTATCTTCTGACACAAACATTGTCTTATATAGGTAGTTAAGTACCTACCTGCCTATGTTTAGGTAATCATTCGTATCAATCTAGTCAATAAAAATACTGCTTTTATTATTCGAAGCTATAAATAGAAAAGTAAAGCACTTACTTACCTAATTAAGTAGGTACAGATATCCATTTTGTGTCCGGGGCTTAATTATCGCCATCAAAGGGTATTTGTATAAATACATGCACATTTAATGCATATTTCGCTCACCTAGTAAAATATTAACACTAATCCTTAATGTTAAAAAGTGGATACTTAATTTATATCCTCGACTATTTAGCATGGTTAATTTTAAAAAATAAAACTAACTCAAAACTTCGTATTATAATTTTTTTGCAAAATTTATGACCCTAATACCTACGTTCAGTACGGTCGTCGGATCTTAGCGAGTCTTTTTTTTTTTATGGTAGGTGAAAATCATCCAATGACGAAACCCGCTCTTGGGCGGAGCGCGAGACCAGTGTCAGACTCTTACTGACTAAAAAACCTACCCCGTACCTTCCTTGCCTTATTCCTGGAGTCGAGGTAACAGTTTTCCACCACCCTCTAGGCTCCAGGAGGCTTCGACCCTGAAGGGCCCCTGCAGTTTACTGACAACTCCTTGAGGCGACAACTCCTTGAGGCGTAGCGAATCTGAAGTTAGGCTCTGCGAATTTTAGAATTTTTTTGACGTGACAACGTCTTAAATTAGGTTGCGGCTGGGAGTCACTTATGAAAAAGTGTAACGCTCGGTAACGTTACGATGAGTCACCGAACGAGAGAGAGGCCCGCCGAATGCCTTGCGTCTCTCTCCCACTCAACTATGATCGGTCTGCCGCGCGCGCAGCACTAGAGAATTAGGACGTTGTCACGTAAAATCTTCGCCCGTAAAACCGACTTTACAGGCAACCATTTTTTTTTACGAGCTTTCAAGCGCTAAACTTTGCAGAGCTTAACTTCAACTTGATAAGATCCAACGACCGCGGTACTGTACTTACCTATAAAATATGAAAAAGGTCTTTTTATGGTGCAAAAAATCATCAAATGACGAATCTCGCCCTTGGGTGGAGTGGGAAATAGTGTCAGACTCTTACTGACTAAACAACCTACACCATTCCTACGTTGCCATATACACCAGGGCCAGAAAAATGTCTAGGTGAGCGATTTTTTACCAACGCCAATCTGTCTTAGATGGCTGTGGTAAGAACGTAGACAACTGCTGAATTTCTGATAGCTAATCCTACCTGGCATATTATTATTTACATCCTCCTGTCCTAATGTAATTTTTTTTTTGTGATTGTAGGTCTGTAGGGACTATATGGATTACTTTGTCCATCGATATTTATGTTCTACGCACTAGATGAGGCGTGCCGCGATGCCGTACAGTGACTTTACTCCAATTACCTAAATGATCTGCATACTATACATTTTTGAATTGATGACATTAATGCAGTTTTGTCGTATTAGCGCTGCAAGTTTTAATAGTCGACAATTCTAATGAAGCTCAGTAATCAGCTCAGCAGAGGACTTTTGTATTAATTTTTCAGTATTTTGACAAATAGGTTCTATGAATGTGTTTGTCTATCGCTAGGATATAAGTCGATGACTTTGCCTTTTTCTCTATTTTAAAGCAATGTCCAAATATACACCGTGAAATTTTAATGGTTGTTTTCCCTCAGCGAAATGGTTGTGTCTTGGTAATACAAACGTTTGATAAAAAAATAAAATATTAGAAACAAAAAATGGACCTGTAGAGTGCAAGCTAATTATGACGTATCACAACGTGCGAGACCTTATTTTGGTTTAAATATTTAATGAATCGGTTTCCTTTGACGGCGTGCTGCACATGCGACCTTAGTAGTACCTACAAATTACGTCTATTGTTACTATTGTTTTCGCTTTTTTGAATTGATAAATATTTTTAATAATTATTTATAAAAAAAAAACATTTATTTTTTTTATTTTTACGGTATGCTTCAAAAGTACTCGGCAAATCATTGGCAAGTCATTCTGCCGCGGGAAAACAACCATTTAAACACGGTGTATAAAAAAAGAAAGGACTTTCTTTGGCTTTGTTTGTCAAGTTATTGAACTCCTTAGAGATCCTCAGTTGAGCTATACGAATTCTGACAAATGCTTGCACTGACTGGACAGGTCAAATCTGTTTCTTTCCTCAAAAAGCCATCTCAAACTCTTGTAATTCTGATCTGTTCTCATATAATCTGGCCATTAAATATTTGCTGTACCTATGTCCTATAAAACACTGGCCTGATGCAGTTTTAACATGAAAATGTATTTTTTTTTTAACTTGTTTGCAAAACATGAGGCAGGCAATAAAACAATTGTAAACTTAAAATTATTTATTTTAATGACTGTGAGAGAGTGTTTAACATTTAAAACTAAATATCTAACAATATATTAGTGATTTATTAATAAAAGTACAGTCTGAAACATAATGTCATGGATACTAAAGTTACACTGATTACATTACTGCATGCACTATTGTGGTTATTTTTAGGAGTTTCTTTTGGTTCTTCATGAATGCTCCTGTGCGAATGTTCCTTGACTTTGTCAGGTCTTGCTTCATCAGATGCCATATCATGATCCATATTGTGTTCCATTGGTTTAGCTGAAACAGTAGCTAGACGAACAGTAGTGAATGTTTCTTTATTCTTACTTTCAGGAACTCCTATTTTGTCCTCTTTGGGTTTTGTAGTTTCATCTACTATAACTTTTGGTGTCGCTTGTGTTGACCGCAACAACTCATAGTCTGTGGTGTGCGTAGACTTTGTTACAGCAACTGGACTAGCATTTGCTTTGGTTGTTTGTTTGGTGGTTGTTGCAACATTTATCGAGGCTGGGAGACGACTTGGTACATAGCTAGTATTAGTACAGTTAGCCAAATCTCTAATATCTATATAGAAGAGTTTTCCGTTAAGTTGTGTGTCGTCGTAATATTCGTAATCATTGATTTGTACTTGGGACTCTTCCTCTTCTACGAATACTTGAGCCGTGTTTTTCTCGGTATCTTCGGTTTTCGCCCACAGTTCCCTCAGGTTGGTGTCGGGTATACATTTCAAATTTTCAATGGCGCGCTTCAAATAATTGTTCTGTGTTTTGTTCATCAATGACATGAACCAATCTAGGCGGCAGTCGCAGGGTAAGTTGTTATCTGTAAATTATATAAAAAAAAAACAATAAGCATTCAAGTCTTTAAAAGTGTATCTACGATATCGACACTATAAATTAGGTATAAAATGACAAATTAACATGATTTGTATTTCTCTACACTGCTTGATAATAACGTTGATTAATTACAGATTTAAGATCTGTAGAAAAGCTATTAGTTTTAGCATTTTAGCCAACCGAATATGTACTCAATTATTTAGAACTAGTGACAACTAGTACAATGGTGATATTAAATATATTGTATTATACATATAAACCTTTCTCTTGAATCAATCTATCTACATATTAAAAAAGAAAACGGCACCAAAATCTGTTTCGTAGTTTTAAAGTTCTAAGCGTATTCTTAGAACTTTAAGACTCGCTTAAAAAGTCGCTCTGTCCCTATGTATATAGGGATAGAGCGACTTTGTTTTATACTATGTAATGATGATAACGTTTAATTTCCATCCATGAACCGAATATTTAGATGATTATAAATCTGTACCAATAGTTAAACTGATACGACATTATCAGATAATTTAAGACTCTCAAAATTATAGGCTGACCATTTATAAATATCTCACCTTCAACATCTATATTGCTAGTGTTGCCGTAGAAATTCTTCAGTATTGGTGACATAACTTGCGGTTTCAGTTCAGTAAGCTGGTTGCTTTTCAAACTCAACATCGTAAGAGATTCCATGCCCTCAAAAGTTCTTACATTTTCAATACTGACCAGTTTGTTGTGTGCCAAATTCAATACGTTCAACTGACCTAAACCGTTGAAAGCTTTCTCATCTAGCATCTGAATTTTATTCTCTTCCAGATTCAAGGTTTTCAAATTTGTAAGAGGTAGAAAAGTGTTATCGCCTATCACCTCAAGACTGTTACTACTAAGGTCTAGTTTTTGCAAGTTTCTTAATCCCGAGAAAGTCTCGCTATTCAAACTAAAAAGAGCATTTCTATCCATTTCTAGTTCTCTTAAATTGATTAAATGCACGAATGCTCTATCGTGTATCGTTGTAATTTTATTGTTTGTCAAAAACAATCTTTCTAATGAATACAGTTCAACAAATACATCTCTGTTGATCTCAGTTATTTGATTGGAATCCAAGCCAATGACTGATAAGTCTCTATGGTTCGCGAAGGCATGCTTTTCCAATACTTTGATTTGGTTATCGCTTAGCGTTATTTCTTCAACAATGGTTAAATTGGCGAAGGCGTAAGCTTCAACTTTTTCAATATTGCCATACTTGATATTGATCTTCATTAGTTTATCCATAAATTTAAGGGCGTTTGTTGGGATGTATGGAATTGCGATGCCTCTAGTGTTAGAGATGGTGAGCTTGTTGACATCTTTTAACAATTCAAAACTTTCCCATATTTTATCATCTTTATGGAAATCTTTCTTCAGCAGATGGCAGCTGGCGGTTCTCTCCTTATCTATGGTATGACTTGCAGCACAGTAACACTGTACGGGAAGGGTGTTTGATACGGTATCGCAAAGATTTTTTGTTGCCTCTCGTTTTTGATAGTGGTACAATTTTGCTTCAGCAAAGATTGTTGTAGCAAACATCAGTGTTATAATCTTCCAGAACTCCATATTTATCCTTTGGTATTCTGCACCTGAAAATGAAAAAAATGCAATTCAGTATATTGTCAGTATGTCTGCAGAAACAGTTTTTAAAAAGTGGGGTAGGGGCTTGTAGTTTGTGCGCAAAACAACTGCCATTAGCTTAAAGTTGGGACTCTTGGGTGATCTTTATTTATACCCTAAAAAAACTTTGCTTCACATTAGAAATTTAAGAACACGTGTTCTGCAGTCGCATTAGTGATCGCGATGTTTTACCATCGAGAGGCCATGCACGAGAAAAACAGTTACTCTGTCTTTATCAGAGGCCTTACAAAGACGTGTTAAAATATCAGTGAAAAAGAGCTCCATCTCTTCGACATTTCAGTTTAATTTATCGTGAGTGAATCGCGTTTAGAGCTCTCAGTAGGACCTCTAGAGGTAGGTTCCTGACCTAGGTCAGGTACCCAAGTATGCTATTTTCATAAAATCGTCACACCCACACGATACCATTGTCATTTTGCTAAAAGTTTGCAATCTGTTAATTCATAATGACCGATCATTGGCAGGTCAGTGGTCTCGTAATAGAATTACGGTACGAGCTAACTTGTAACGAATTAAAAGCAATGACGTTCTAATGGAAGGTCTCTGATCAAGGGAACGGTCAAAATTTTTGCAGATTTTCGCATTAGTCAAACATTGCTTTATCATTATGTACGAGAATACTATTCTTTGCCATTTATTTCAATAGAGCGCAATGATTTTAGATGGAGTGTCAATGGTTGATCATTGGAAAGTAATAATGACGGCATTATATTGGTAGATTCCCACTGATCCAACTTAAAATCAACAATTGTGAAATCGAATGATAGAGCATTCTGACATTTTATAATAGCAAACTTGAGGCCCAGTTATAACATATGACATATTGCTGTTTATTTCAGCGTTTACTGAAAGACTGTAAATATTACGTCCGTTTCACGCTCGGTACATTAATCTTCAAAAGTAATGAGCCATTTCCAGTACGATTTCCATCATTCGAATATTTATGATTCGAGGCGGTTCCCGTTGTAAATATTAACTTAATATGTTCAGGGTATTGGGGCAGATAATGTTAAAATTATGTCGCACTGCTGTCGTATATAAATTGTTGCTGTATTAAATCAGAAGACAATAAATACATACGTACGTTACGTTTTTCTTTTAAATTCAGTTGGTTAGTAATTTGAACATATCTTACTTAAAAAAAAATCTTCAAAGAGCAGGTGTGTAGTTGCATAGTGAATATGACTAAAGGCAGATTTACATTGGGTCAGTGGCTGTCGTCAGTACTGGCGCCGGAAACTGACGCGTACTATTTACAAGCAGTCAGTATTTCGTCAGTAGTCGAGGATATTTCTTTTGGTGTACACACGTTCGTAAAGTCAGTGCGGAAAAATAATTTCTCAAAAACAGTAAAGAATCAAAGAATTTTGTGCAATATTCTGCAATAATGTTGTTGCACGCATTTCTTTATTTCTATAATTTTGTGATTTGAAATACCATAGGCATTAATTATCACGTATAGTTAGTTGTACAAGTTTTAAGTTTTCTGCGTCGCTCAATTTTCGCGTCGTTTTGTGATCCGGTGCGACGAATCGTGGTCACCGTACAACAAAGCGGCAGCAACTGACTTGGGCAATTTACACGTTGTCAGTAGCGCTGGCACGGGTGGCGGGGGAGCGGACTGACGCCGAAAATATTGAAGTACGAATATTGAAGTCAGTACTGACGTGACAGTACTGTGCTGACTTGAAATTAATTTACACTATGACAGTGCCAGGTCAGCACTGACTCGTCAGTGGACTGACGTCAGTTACTTACTTAAAGGCAGATTTACATTGAGTCAGTAGCTGTCGTCAGTGCTGGCGCCGAAAACTGACGCGTACTATTTACAAGCAGTCAGTAGTCGAAGATATTTCTTTTGGTGTACACACGTTTGTAAAGTCAGTGCGGAAAAATGATTTCTCAAACACAGCAAAGAATCAAAGAATTTTGTGCAATATTCTGCAATGCTGTTGCACACATTTCTTTATTTCTTTAATTTTGTGATTTAAAATCCCATAGGCATTAATTATCACGGTATAGTTGTACAAGTTTTAAGTTTTCCGTGTCGCTCAATTTTCGTGTCATTTTGTGATCCGGTACGACGAATCGTGGTTACCGTACAACAGAGCGGCAGCAACTGACTTGGGCAATTTACACGTTGTCGCGGTGGCGGGGGAGTGGACTGACGCCGAAAATATTGCAGCGCGAATATTGAAGTCAGTACTGACGTGACAGTACTGTACTGACTTGAAATCAATTTACACTATAGCAGTGCCAGGTCAGCACTGACTCGTCAGTGGACTGACGTCAGTTACTTACTCAATATAAATCTGCCTTAATATAGAGTTGAGTTATTGTTTGGGGCGTAGCTCCACAAACGGTATGTTGCTCATTATGCAGTACCTACCTTCGCCTGACTAAGTTATTCTTACCCCACCACCAGTCCACCTGGCTTTGCAGTTGGTACAATGATTTCTTGGTTTAGGTTTTTTAAATTTTTTTTTTGTGATTTTATTTTTGGGTGTAATTTTTACTTAGTAAAAGTTAGTTCATGTTACAATAAAATAGTGAAGTTTTGAAAAATTAAAAGCGATTACACATTTTCTTTATCTAAATTTCAACGTGTGTTACATTTATTTAGTTTTAACAAAATATTTACAGAATTTTATATAATAAGGTAAAAATGAAATATCCCTACACATTGTTGATGTGTTTATATTTTTGACCACAATTACTTTTCACCAAGGTCTCACTCTCTTCATCACAGAACAAAAAAACAAATATTACGGAACATCCCGAAGTTCGAGATAAAATGTAGAACATTCATCCAAGTGATTTAGAAAAAGCGTTATTGGCAGTGGGCTTTAGCTAAGCCCCAACACTCCAGCAAAGATCGACGGCCATTTCTCAAAAGGGATTTAGTTAACTTCGTAACTTTGCACCAGGTGGAGCCGAGGGAAACGACTATATTACATGTTATTTTATACAAATTGAAAAGCTGGCTAGCTTCTTTTTGTGGAGAAAGAATTTCATTGGTTTGACTCAAGATTCAGTTACCAATTTCAATGTTCTTTTAAAAATTTAGTCAATTGAGTAAAGGTGAAACTTTGTGAGTGTGTGGTTGCAAATCAACGTGACTTTGTTGGTTTCATTACGGCTACTACTCGATACTTGATTTCGGGCTGTCGTGTATGTTCAAAATTGCGTGGAGAACTTTGATTGCGCGATGCAGGATTTCAAATTTTTGTAGTTCTTACGTGGTGCTATAGATGTCGCTTCAAAACCAACGCTAAATTGCAATTTTGTGATCCACTTTTTACTTTGATACTTCTTTTCGCTCAAACGGGTTTGGCATATAGGTTGACCATGCCCTGGAATAGCATATAGAATACTTTTTATTTTGGAAGTATGTTGCCTTGGGAAAATTTTAAACTTTCGGGTAGGCGAAACCTGGGAACTTCCCAGGAACTGAATTTTCTATAACAATTAGTTGGAACAATAAAATTAATTATACGTCTGAGCATTTGTATAAGTCATGAAGACTTTCTTTTAACCTTTCCACTACTGTAATTACAGACACAAAAAACAATAGGTGTGCGGACACCGGTGCAGCGGTGTCCTCTTGGGGCTTAATGAACTAATAAAATTTACGCTTTATTTTTTTAACTGTAAAGGTAACTGTCTATCTAACCATCAGTCATCTCTTCACGATTTAACGACTAAATGGTCCTGATATCAGATACTTTTATCCCATTTATTCTCTTGTGATCTAAAATCTATTCAACTTTAACGAAGACTTTTTAGTTTATGTACCTAATATTTTTTTTACTAAATTATTTGTAAAGTAGTCGTAAGATAGATAAAAACTTTATCTTTATTAAGTGACTAAAGGAAGGGTATAAAAGAAGAAAAAAAGAACTGGACCGGGGCCACAGTAGGCTTCGGTCCAGCACTTGGGCCTCTATATTTGATATCAACTCCTTGAGGTGCGCGAGAACAGAGCGCGCCGTCGACAACTTGAGAATGAACTATTTAACTGTGACGTCACAAAATCGCTAAGAAAACAAGTTTGTTTATAGTTATAAGATATAAGAATAAGAAAAGAATAAGATTGTTTTGAAGGCGTAATGGTACAAAAATCGTAAGTAAGAAAACAATACTGCTATAAGAGCTTGTGGTCGGCCCCTTGAACTTGGTCTGGATTGCCCATTGCTACATACCCATTGCTCGCCGTCCGCAAGCCAGCGCCTGCGGTGTCTTTCTTTTCATTCTATTTGCAGAAGCTACACATACAAATGGCACTGAATACAGCCAGGTATAGCATAATTTTGTACCCATAAATACCTATGGCTTTAACAGGTGCACCTAGTAATACCTCATTACGCATAATAAGTATTCGTATCGAGTCTTATGAGTTATTATTGCTATGGGCATCCATACTTAGGTTATGAGATATGCGACAGGTATAATGTTGCGAGTATTTTGAATTAGAAAATACCACACAAGTTGCAGCTGCGTTTGGTTTTTAAACCCCGAAACAATGTGAAAGGGGTATTATAACCTTGTCGCGTCTATCTGCCTGTTTATATGTCTGTCAGTGGTATTGCAACTTTCGCGATTTCGAAATATGTATACATTGTATTTATTAACTAATTAATAGTTTACTATTGACTTGTAATTAATAATTAATTTTTGACATTGCATTATTGCTTGACTGGCCTGTTAATCTAGTAGTTAGTGACTCTGACTGCTATGCCGGAGGTCGTGGGTTCGATTCCCACCCAGGACAAATGTTTGTGTGATGAGCACGATCATTTGTTCTGTGTCTGGGTGTAATTTATCTATAATACGAGTATGTATGTATTTAGAAATACCTACATAAGTATGTTTATCTTATCAGTTGTCTAGTACCCATAACACAAGCTCTGCTTAGCTTGGGACTAGATGGCGTTGTGTGACAGTTGTGGAATATATATTGATTAATTTAATCATTTAAAATTAGTTAAATATATGGTATTATGGTTTCTTTTTCTTCTTTACTTTTCTTTATGAATTACTAAAAAAAAATTGCATGCCTCATGGTAGAATGTATTGGATCTCTCTCTTACTAAACAGCATAGGTACCTATTTTTGTACCTACGTTCATAGTAAATAAATTCCATTTTATTACTTACATTTTTTTTATTTTGTTAAAAGGTCCTAATCGAGCATGTTGTTAGACTTATATCAGGGGAAACTAATAAATTATTTTAAAGAGGAATAATTTGTATAGCAAACTACTAATAAATAAATAATATCTATAGTTCTAATAGTTCTTTTTTTTTGAGTTTTTTAGTATTTGACATACTAAAAAACTCATGTTTACTAGTGAACAAATAGAGAGGAAGCCGGCCAAATAAAAGAAGGATGGATTGAGTGAAGGATGGATTGATAGAGTGAAAAATGATATGAAAGAAAAAAAACTTTTTACAAAAAAAAAACCGCCTTCAAAAAAAGCCAAACGATAAAAGATCCTACACTAAAAAGTTGAAAATAAAAATTTGAATTGCTGTAAAGAAACTTAATTTATAGGTAAACTTATTTGACATTAATATTTTGCAAATATTCAAAATTTATTACTTCTTTTTGGAGTCGGTGCCAGCATTTTTATTGTTGAAACTTAATGTTAGGTAGCTTTTTAACCAGTGCCATTTTTCGTACATAATGCTTAAAAATATTTTCAATGTATATACATATTTATATATATATTTATGTATGTGTTTTTGTGTGTTTTTATGTGTATGTATATGTGTGTGTTTTTTGTATGTATGTTTATATGTTTGTTTTTTTTTTATGTATTTGTCTCTTAATTAAGTAAGTATTATATATTTGAGTATGCAAATAGGTACTAAGTAGTTTTATAGTTAAATTAGAGGTAGTTTTTCAAGGGATTGTTGCCCATTCGAAATTCCTTGCCTTGGCTGGCACCGACTCCAAAAATAAGTAATAAATTTTGAATATTTGCAAAATATTAATGTCAAATAAGTTTACCTATAAATTAAGTTTTTTTACAGCAATTCAAATTTTTATTTTCAACTTTTTAGTGTAGGATCTTTTATTGTTTGGCTTTTTTTGAAGGCGGTTTTTTTTTTTGTAAAAAGTTTTTTTTATTTGTAGCCGTTTAGTGTTTTTTATTATAATGTGTTATGGCAACGAAGTCAATATCGTTCCTGCATTTCTTTTGAAAAAGTTACCAATGTCATATAAGTAGCAATACATATTATAGGTACATTGTTACAGTGTAATCGTTTTGATCTCGTGGAGAGATGATATGATGCATGAAATACTTATGATTCATCTCCTGGGTACATCTCATAACAACTCTCATCATCATCATCATTTCAGCCAGAAAACGTCCACTGCTGGACATAGGCCTCCACTAAACGTCGCCACAACGACCGATTCTGTGAGACTCGCATCCATCGCATTCCCGTGATTCTCACCAGGTCGTCCGTCCACCTTTTGGGAGGTCTTCCAAAGCTGCGTCTTTTGGTGAGCGGTCGCCACTCTAGAACCTTTCGGCCCCATCGGCCATCTGTTCTACGAGCAATGTGCCCTGCCCACTGCCACTTAAGTTTGGCAATTCTTCGGGCTATGTCGGTGACCCTGGTTCTCCTGCGCATTTCTTCATTTCTGATTCGAACACGCAAGGAAACTCCGAGCATAGCCCTTTCCATTGCCCTTGACAGCATTGCCCATGAGAGCTCTAATAAGCTCAAACAATGCTAGGATACGTTTTTTTATTTTGAAGTTCCCATGCCAACCTTCTACCTTCCAGCTTCATCATCACATCAGTTCAATAGTACCTTACAGCCAAAGTGCATCTTATGACAATTCTAACAAGCCCAAACACGGCTAGGATATATTAATTAGTTACGCAGTTCCAGTGCCTACCTTCCAGCTCCATCATCATCATCAGATCAGTTCGATGATAATTATTTAATATCATTGGTTTATAGTGCATTTTCATAGTTGCTTAACTACCTTGATTGTGATATCTATGCGAGTGTCAAGTTTCGTTAGCCATTTCTGATCTTCTTCACCAGTTCCACCTCATCAAATGTTACTTTTTGACTGTAAATGCTTGAGTTCTCGATGAAAATATAAAAAAAACTATATAGTTGCTTATAATATTTGAGGAGTTCCCTCGATTTCTCATGGATCCCATCATCAAAACTCGATTTTGAAAAAAATGGGACCAATCTGGAAGCATATCCTTTCAAGTACAAAAAAAAATTTGCAAATCCATCCATAAACAACGGAGTTCTGAGGTAACAAACATAAAAAAAAAATAAAAAAAAAAAAAAAAAAAAAATACAATCGAATTGAGAACCACCTCCTTTTTTTTGAAGTTGGTTAAAAAGGGATTTAGTGACAGCGTGTGACAGGACGGGTTGGAAGAAAAAACATGTACTCACACTTATAATTATAACACTCAATAAGTGCTGTCTAATCAGAATCAGAGGTCCAGAGAGTGCCGTCTACAGTGAAACTAATTTACTTATTTATAACATTACATTATATCACAATGGCGTCGACTTTACTGACAGGGTGTCATATTGCCGGTCCTTATAAGCTTGTGTTACATGCTCGTTATAGTCGCCATGGGGACTAGAGAATATAATATGCCACAGTTATTATATTTACAACATACAATTAGTAATCCGGAGCCATGAAAAAATATGTTTTTTTTTTGGCTGTTTTATTTATTTATTTGATCTTCACGTACAGTAGTGGTACATAGGCGGACTTAATGCAACAAGGCATTCTCTATCAGTAAACCTTTGGGTTAAAAAAGACTTTTTGTATTTTTTCTCTGGCCTTTTGCGTCGTTTTAAGGTGTTTTTAATATAGTGCGGTTTTCATTACACATGCGGGAATACTTCACAGGCGTAACCCCCGCAAATTTCCTTTACATACAAGTATTTATCGTAATATGTGGAATATGCACGCGGGACATAATACCTCCCGCATGCGTGATAAAATCCGCACGATATTAGCCTTTTGACTTTGGTAATTACAGACACAATAAAAAAAAACAATAGATGTACTTAATGAATTAAACACTTGAGCCACAAACAAATGCCGGCGTTTGCACACCTATTGTCTTTCAATTAAGTCTCTAATTACGGTTTTTATAAGGTTAAAAACATACTTAGGGGATATTTTGTCGCTTAATTTGTCTCAGGCTTTAAGTCTAAACAGACAAGTATAAACAAAACAGTATCCGGGCATCTGTTACCGCCAAACTAGGGTAATAATATTTTTGAGATTAACACAAAATTAGCTCGTAAACGCCACCTGTGCCCGTGACTAACGCCGACTAAAACTGCCGTGAGGGTAATTACATTATATTTACTCCTTGTAGGTATGCCTCTGTTTCACCCTTTGACAGTCTCTTTTAAAAGAGCTTTTGAAGCAGTTTGCTAATTTATTTATTTAGTCTTCGTGTGCGGTCTTAATGCAACAAGGCATTCTCTACCAGTAAACCTTTGGGTTAAAAAAGACAACACTGTGGTAAGTGTGCACAACAAATTAATATCAGGTAATAGATATATTTAAAATAAACAAGCCAAGCTAAGCTAAAAGCCGAAACTTATACTATTTTGAAAGAAATCGTCAGATCGCCTGACTCACTATTGTACATAATTTAATTTTGGATGTAGGTCATTTGTATATTACAAAATGTGCATATAATATAATGGAAATCTTCATGCAATTTCAATACTATACTAGCAGTATTAATTCAATAATTATGGTTGTAAGGCGCCTTCAAATTAAGTGCTAAGTGCCGCGCGGCAGCAGCGCTGCAACCGCGCTAAAGTCTGGTGTTTTCTAGTTGACTACCCTGAGAAGAAACACCGAAACAAACTCAGGGGTCAAAGTCTCTTTTAACGTCCATACAGTAAATATGTATTGGTCAAATCACATATGGACCATGCAGATTTTTCTGGGATGGTCTTTTGAAGAAAAAACCATACAAATTGGAGTAGTCCATTCAAGCATTGGTTAGTATTCGAAAAGCTCAACTCAGGACTACTAAGGAGCTCAACAACTTGACAAACAATACCCTTGGTATTGTTCGACAAGTCAAGTAAAGGACATTTGGGTAGGCTGCAGAAAATACTCAAATTGCCAGACATACTCTAAAATTACTGAAAAGAAAAGAGACGAAACGTATGTATTCCAAAATCTGCATTATACTCTTTTAAATCTAACCCAATTTCGACTATCAAAGCAGGCATATTTACCAACAGCAAAACGCTGCATAACGAATTACAAACGGTACTTCATGCTGATTCATCAATTATGGAGCTCTTAAAAAAATATGAAATAAGGTTGTTCAAACACAATATCTAAGTACTGCTTGATGGAACAGTTTAGAACAGTGATTGATGGTGGGAATGCTTACGTGTGATAATAAATGGAACTGACGCGTTTGGACGGGTAAATGGGTTAGGGCAGAAACATACGGGATACATTGGTGAAGGAGCATTACCTTTCACTTTGATTTTTCTTCTCCTGTCTCAATTATATATCTAAATAAGTATATAAAAATAAGTGGCATATTTCGTTGTCACTTTATAAATCAAGAACGGGCTCACCTATCTTTGTCTAAACAAACCCTGAAAATTTTGTTTGGACTATTTAGTAGATGATTTATGTGAAGTTTGCACAAAATCGAGTCGGTCGAGTGGTTCTTCATTCCAGGAGCGAAGTCGCGGGCAAAAGCTAGTTTGATATATTTTGTATTGTATGTATGTATTCTTGTTATTATGTCTTATTAGTATTATTTTTAATAATTATACCTACATTGACAACCCTAAATCTATCTCCTTTCGCGCAGTCCATCCAAACGTTGTCTGTAAGAGTTTGCCCTGTGCGATAAGACCGCCCATTGTACACTTATTTTTAATGTTTGTCTTGTGTATATTTGTAGTAAATGCGGTGTACAATAAAGGATAAAAAAATAAATACGGGTTGAAGGAGACTGAAACAACAGTAGCTGGGTAAGTGAATAAATACATAGTCTTACCATCTATGCAGTACAACTACATATTTATTTATTTATATAAAACAAGTGACAATTACAACTAGTACAGCTAAAAACGAAAAATAAGAACAAAAATATTCCTTCACAAGTCATTAGTTTAGATGGAGTGGCAAAGCTGGCAATGCATTCCATAGACGAGGTGGTCTCGACAATAACGGCCCTATTCCAAAACACGATTTCAAATAGTTCCGGGACTACTACCAGGTTTAATACCAATTAAACACGATTGAGGTGTACTATGCATTCCAAATAAGAATAGGATCAATTGACAGAATGTGACGTCACGCCGTACTGTCAAATCGAAGATATTTTTGCAAAATTGAAGAACTCGGAGACTTTTTTCGTTCACAGTTAATAAATTATTATTTTTTTTATTTTGTCGTTCGTAAATAAATTATTTTTTTCATGAATAAACAGAGTTTTAAAAATATTTTGCCTTGATTTGACCGTAAATCGTGACGTCACGAGATGACAATCGATTCTATTCTCACTTTGAAAGCATTGTATTTCCGGAACTATTGCAAACCTAGTAGGTTTAGTGCCAATTAAACATAGTAAAAGTCCCAAAACTATTTTTGATCGCATTTTGGAATAAGGCGATAAAGGATTTATCCAGGAACGTATTGGAATACGTCGGTATTTTGAGTCTCATATTACCTGATGACCTAAGAGATTTCGTATGCGAGTCACAAAGAACTTTATTGCTTTTGTCACGAGTCAGTATTCTGAGTTAAGCATAAGCATAAAAATTCTTACTTAGTCTAGGCTTTGATTAGGACCTGTAGGAGAATGACAGGGCCTTTGCGCCCTAAGGGGCAGGACAGGTGCAGGTTGTTGGATGTCACATAACTCCGAAATTTTGGTTTTTAGAACATGCCAGTTTCCTCACGATCTTAAGAGCAGTGGTGATGAAATAAATTACACAAAGTAATGCGCCTGGCTGGGTTTGAATCCGCGACCTGTACCTCGTAAGTCAGGGTCGTTACCACTCGGCCATTACTACTCACACGTTGAAATGTGTCAATATGGAAATGTGTCAAGCTAGTTTTCAAGCCTCGTGCGAATCAAGTATCGTGTCAAATATCAAAACGCCAACTGCCTCTAGTTCGCAAGTTCCGAAACATTTGACACCCACACCGGATTACTTACCTAGTGACATTCATACCTGTTTGGTATACGTATCAATTTGCCTATCTAAATTGGACACAAAATGTCTTTATTTTATTTTATAGAAGCCGCTGTCCGTGGGTTTGTTTGTATACTAACTTTGAGATACTTTAAAAAAAATATGTAAAAAGACTGCTACCTACCTAAATTGTTTTATTTTTTATATGGTAAATCATCGAAGGATAGCCGCTTTGGACTGAAGCCATAGGACGTATCGAACTTCACTGACTAAAAAATGGGTTTTAATCAGTGAAGTCCAGTAGGGAACTTTTAGAGCAACTGAAGGACACTGGTGATAAGAGTCTTTAAATTGCTCAATGCATTTTAGGGACAAAGTTAACTCTATCGATAATTCCTGCAACGCTACCAAAGGCTTTGTTCTCTCTAAGTGAAAATTCTTTTATTATTATTATTACTAAACAGACATTTTACCACTATCTCACCTGATGGTAAACAACGATATTGTCGATGATAAAACACACTTGCCTAGTAAAGTGTACACTCTTAATGTAAAAGGTCCTAGATTATAGTAACCAGGCTTTTTTAAAACCAAAAACCTATCGCAAGTCACCAAGTCTCTAGTAACCTGATCATCACAGATTCTTCATTTACCAGAACATCGCAAAGCATAGCATAACATCAGCCTTGTAATGTCCCCGCTGCTGAGACTCAGGTCTCCTCTGTAGTAGAAGAAATGGCCGTAATCCATCGTACGGACCCAGTGCATGTTAATGAAACAATGCGTGCTCGCTTATATTTTTATCCTACGTATGTTTCCAGACTTAACTAGCCAACTGCGTTTTGCACATCGGATCATAAACTTTGGACAGGGCGAGTAAAGGGTCGACGCTAATACATAATAGGGCTGCTTAATTACATTTAAAGCTCTGGGTTTAACGAGATACAACTTAATGTAGCGTTATTTATTTGTATGTTTTTTATCAAGTGCATATAGGTATGTTTTATTTCAACTATGTCTTAAACCCCAAGCGAATAACGACATTCGCATACCTATTGCATTTCTATTATGTCTCTAATTACGATCTCGAAAGGTTAATCAATGGGATTTTCGAAATCTCGAGCCGTCTTCTTCCAAAACGCAATCTCATGTAGATCCGAGACTATAACTAGGTTTAACCGCTTGAGCGTCCCGCCCATTTTGATAACGTCACGTGATCAAAAAAAAAATGGCTGCGCGCACAAAAAACGTGTTTGGTGACGCGAGCGTAACATGAGTCACTTCAAGTGATGTTTTTGTTTAATGCTATGAACGACTCTTTCAAGTCGTGTCAAGTGTTTGTTGACATTGGGTTTCAAATATTTTGTTGAGAGCGATAAACATTGACTATAGTTGAAATTATTGAAACAATCATTATTTCAACTTTAGAGAAGATTATTTTTAAAAGTAAAGCGATAACATATACTTTTTATGACTTTTATTGATAGAATGGTTCTTTATACGTACGTTAAAATAAAAACATCATACTTCGTAGTAAAAAAAAATATTTATTTAGAGGCACACGATATGTGCTGACGTCACCCAAATTAAAAAAAAATCTAGAACATTTTTTTTTGACATTATTTTTTTAATTCAAATTAACCATTGTGAAACAAATATCGTATTTTTATCATGAAGAAATATATCGAGATTCGATTAGAAAAGAGACAGAGTAATAAAACATCGTATAATAAACACAAATAGGTATATTATGACGTGGTGTCGTATTACAATGCAAAAAGGGACAAAAGTCACTTTGGGACGTTTCAGCGGATAATACCAATTAAATGAGATTTAAATGTAGTTCCAGGAATTTTACTAGGTTTAATACCAATTAAACGCGATCTAAAGTATTTCCAGGTTCTAGTTATTTTATTTTATTTCTTTTAAGAATGCCTAAAGGTTTGTGTTATGGTTTCTTACTATATTTTAAATTTATATAGTCCCAAAATTAATTTAGATCGCGATTTGGAATAAAACGGTAAGAGTCAACTTGTCAAAAAGATAAAGTTCGTTGTTTCTTTTTTTTTTGTGGACGTTTCTGTGGTGTTTGTATTATTTAAAGTTTACGTACAATAGTGGTTGTTAAGTGGAATTAATGCAACAAGATATTTTGTACCAGTTAACTTAAAGAATTACTATAAACAATCTGCTAAAAATGTAAACTGCTCTTTCTTGCTAACCAGCTTTATAAACTAGCAACTAGTAACTAGCTTTTTTTAGTAAACTAGCTCTTGCGTGCGGTTTAACCCACGTGGTAATAGAAAATTCTCCCAAGGTAACATATTCCTGGGATTAAAAGTATACTATGTGTTATTCCAAGATATGGGTCTAACTGTGAGCAAAATTTCGTTCAATTTCGTTCGACTCACAAACTCACAAACTTCTATTAGGCCATTTTTTTACTTTCACGCTGGCGAAGCCACTGGAAACATCTAGTGGAAGATAAAGTCCAGCAGTACTTCTCCTTGCCATTTGCCGCAGCAATGAAATCCAAATTGGTACATAAGATTAACAATGTAATGTACTTGTACATAGGAATGTTTATCCAATGCACCTGTACCTATTAGGATTTCGTCGCTGCAACCAGCGCTGCGCTCAAGGCTGTTTTCTTAGAGAACACACAAGAAAGCTTTAGAATATTCTAATCTGTACAGTACACTATTATCTGCAGTTCACATCGTACTAAGTCCCTAATTTATACTCTGTATGTGGTGATTTTGTAAATAAGGTAAGTATACATATAATAATACTGATATGGCTGACTCTTGATTATGATGGTTTAGGGAAAATAATTATTAACTCATAATAATTATTTTAAATTTACAAAAACAAATATATTTCTGGACATGATACACGAACATTATACACAAACACTACACAAATTACTCAATTTAGGTATTTAATTTTAGTATTAGTATTTTTGTTATTTATTTTCAAATATGTACTTAATTTATAATTTTTTGACTACCGTAGTTAGAGACACAATTAAAAGACAAGATGTGTGCAGACATCAGTGACCTCTTGGGGTTAAATGAAATAAATCAATTTTGTCACTAAGACCTGCATTTAAATTACGTCATAATATAAAAAAAAATTTACAAAAAAAAAACCGCCTTCAAAAAAAGACAAACGATAAAAGTTCCTACACTAAAAAGTTGAAAATAAAAAATTGAATTACTGTAAAGAAACTTAATTTATACGTAAAGTTATTTGACATTAATATTTTGCAAATATTCAAAATTTATTACTTCTTTTTGGAGTCGGTGCCATCATTTTTATTGTTGAAACTTAATGTTAGGTAGCTTTTTAATATTCGGTGCCATTTTTCGTACATAATGCTTAAACATTTTCAATGTACTTAAAATGTGGCAGAAGGTTTTTGTAAGTATATATTTTTTATTTAAAAAAAAATGTGCAAATCGGATGATTTTTTTAGAGAAGTCTAATATGTATTTACGTCTTAATTAAGTATTATAATATTTGAGTATGCAAATAGGTACTAAGTAGTTTTATAGTTAAGTTAGAGGTAGTTTTTCAAGGGATTGTTGCCCATTCGTAATTCCTTGCCTTCACTGGCACCGACTCCAAAAAGAAGTAATAAATTTTGAATATTTGCAAAGTATTAATGTCAAATAACTTTACCTATAAATTAAGTTTCTTTACAGTAATTCAATTTTTTATTTTCAACTTTTTAGTGTAGGAACTTTTATCGTTTGTCTTTTTTTGAAGGCGGTTTTTTTTTTGTAAATTTTTTTTTTATTTGTAGCCGTTTAGTGTTTTTCATTATAATGTGTTATGGCAACGAAGTCAATATCGTTCCTACATTTCTTTTGAAAAAGTTACCAATGTCATAAAAGTAGGAATACATATTAAAGGTACATTGTTACAGTGTAATCGTTTTGATCTCGTGGAGAGATGATATGATGCATGAAATACTTATGATTCATCTCATGAGTACATCTTATGACAGCTCTCTAAATTATCATCATTTCAGCCAGAAAACGTCCACTGTTGGACATGGACCTCCCCCAAGCGTCGCCATAACGACCGATTCCGTGCGACTCGCATCCATCGCGTTCCCGTGATTCTCACCAGGCCGTCGGTCCACCTTGTGGGAGGCCTTCCAAAGCTGCGTCTTTTGGTGCGCGGTCGCCACTCTAGAACCTTTCGGCCCCATCGGCCATCTGTTCTACGAGCAATGTGCCCTGCCCACTGCCACTTAAGGCAATTCTTCGGGCTATGTCGGTGACCCTGGTTCTCCTGCGCATTTCTTCATTTCTGTTTCGAACACGCAAGGAAACTCGAGCATAGCCCTTTCCATTGCTCTTGACAGCATTGCCCATGACAGCTCTAATAAGCTCAAACAATGCTAGGATACATTATTTTATTTTGAAGTTCCCAAGCCGACCTTCCACCTTCCAGCTTCATCATCACATCAGTTCAATAGTACCTTACCGCCAAAGTGCATCTTATGACAATTCTAACAAGCCCAAACACGGCTAGGATATATTAATTAGTTACGCAGTTCCAGTGCCTACCTTCCAGCTCATCATCATCAGATCAGTTCGATGATAACTTTTTCAACATCATTTTTTAAGATCATTGGTTTATAGTGCATTTTCATAGTTGCTGAACTACCTTGATTGTGATATCTATGCGAGTATCAAGTTTCGTTAGCCATTTTCTGATCTTCTTCACCAGTTCCACCTCATCAAATGTTACTTTTTAACTGTAAATGCTTGAGTTCTCGATGAAAATATAAAAAAAACTATATAGTTGCCTATAATATTTGAGGAGTTCCCTCGATTTCTCATGGATCCCATCATCAAAACTCGATTTTGAAAAAAATGGGACCAATCTGGAAGCATATCCTTTCAAGTACAAAAAAAATTTTGCAAATCCATCCATAAACAACGGAGTTCTGATGTAAAAAAAAAAAAAAAAAAAAAAATACAATCGAATTGAGAACCTCCTCCTTTTTTTGAAGTCGGTTAAAAATTGGGAATAAACAGGCCTGCCTATTTCGGGAGTCAGAAGCTTCATAAACTGTATTAATCTACACTAATATAATAAAGAGGTAAAGTTTGTTTTTTTGTTTGTAGGAGGTAATCTCTGGAACTACTGATCCAATTGGAAAAATTTAAGCAACAATAGAAAGCTGCTTTACTCCTGAGTGACATAGACTATATTTTAAGTACGCGGGCGAAGCCGCTGACAAAAGCTAGTATAACCATATATTTACAGTACGGCTATCGGATCTTGGAGAGTCTGAAGTTAGGTTCTGCGAATTTTAACGCTTGATAACTCTTACAAAATTAAAGGTTTAAACAAGTTTTCAATGAAAAATTTTTTTTTCATAACAAGCTTTTATAGCGGTGGTCTATACTTATATAAATAAAACTCGTCAAGACGATTCACACGAGCCCAAACTCGACGTGGTTGTGCCGTTTAATTACAGAGTTCCTATGGTTACCTCGCGATTCCATCATCAGATCAGCTCCATGTCATCATAATATTGCATTGTCATCCGAACTAAACGTGTATACCAAATTTCAGCTCAATCGGAAACCGGGAAGTGGATCAAATTTAAGTTGCAAGATTTGATTACAGAACGACAGACAACGGGACAGGTGAAAGTAAAAATAAAAGCTTGTAAAAAAGCCAATAACAGTTTTTACCAGCAATAACAACTGCAAATTTCGTTTAATTGTTTAAAGCATTCATTTTTTTACGAGTTTTCAAGCCCTAAAGAGCAGAGCCTAACTTCAAACTGCCAAGTCTGACGGCCGTACTGTATTTCTATACCAACATAGCAGAATGCGCAAATGTACGCAGTTCATCATCCCATTTATTATTTTAAAACATATGACTAACGACATGTCAAAAAAGTAAACATCGTTTTATAGATCCGCCATCAATAACATTTCCGTCTATATATGTGCGTGGGTAGATATTACTGTATACGTAAAATAATTTATGATACGACCCGTTAAGGATTAAAAAACAATAAAAAACTGATTTAGACATTCAGGTCATAGTGTATAGGAACCGCCATAGCTATCAGAAGTCATGACTTAGAATCCGTTGCAGCTTACTAGATTTTCATGTAGCCAGAGTCATCTATCAAGGAGTTGTCAACCTGTAGGGGCCCAGCAGGATCAAAGCCGTCTGAGGCTAAGGGTTAATGCGAAAGCGGAACACCGGTGCCTTGCAACTAAGGCAAGAAAGAACGGTGGGTCATTTAACCAATAAAAGTCTGACAGTGTCTCCCTTTCCGCCTAAGATTCATCATTCGATGATTATTCCCCCCATAAAAAAATCTATAGTCATCTAAGGAGATAAGTAACCAAGAGTCGTGAGATGCAGTTAAAATGTTCATAAAGTGGTCTACTTGTATGACAAATTGTATTAAAATTCGTTCAGTTGTTTGCACGTAAAAATGTAACAAATATATGGGTGACTGGTAAAATTTATTACATTTTATTTGTTGATGCCTTTATGATGATAATGTTGACTTTATTAATGATGTGAAATATACATAATCATAGAAGCTAAATACGTGTTAATATCTTAAAATTTTAATTATATATACTCCTCTGAGCAAAACATAGAGGATTTACATGTCTTTAACACCTCACACTCTGCTGTAACTTGACCTGTATTTACAAATAAAATATTCTAATTCTGGTAATTATTAACTGATACTCAAACCCGCAATTGTAGTCATGATAACAAACAACTTTTACTATGGGACAAAACCAGACATCCAGAAAAAAATCATCAAGTTTAGTAGATACATTTTGACCAACGAGATGAACATAAATGTACTGACCAGCAGATTTTTCTCCTACCTACCTTCCATTTTTTTTATGTCACGGTTTTAAAAGTTTGTTCTGATTTCTATTTAAGTACGATTTCTTTGATAATAGTTTCCCTATATGGCAAAATAATGGTTGCCGGGTCTGAAAGTATTTATATAAAACTCGACAGCGCTGTCGAAAATAACAAAATGAAATTCCCCCTCACAAACTTCCTTCGTTACTTCAAATAGTTACTGGAATACCCGTCGACATCCTTACGACGTTATAATAAAAGTAGCTTTACATTTCTACATGGTTCCTCCATTTTCTCTCTACACTTACGTGCATGATTAAGTATACCTATGTATATCTTAGTTATAACAGCGTCTGTTATGGCCTTAATTAGATTTGCTTGTCAATTTGGTGTAGCCTGTGCAGACAATCGAATCACGTCAATCCAATTGGAGTACGTATTAATGTATGATGTGCACTTGAGTCTGCTCGCAAGTGTATCGTAATGTGTGATTAATGTAGTGACCGATTCTATGTATAGGGGACTGTTAATAATATGTTCTGATTGGAGATTTGTATATACGTAAATAAGTTATTTAGGTAGGTATGTAATGCAGTCTAGTTATTTTGCTTGAGATAGCCAGATGCAATTCAAACAAATACAAATACAAAATCTTTATTGCAACAACAAGTATTTACATTTAATGTGCAAGCCCTGTTTCCCAAACTAGCGTGAGCTGTATGTTGGGAATCAGTTCCTTCCTTCCAGTTAAATATATCGAGCTAAATTGTTACAATCATAATCTAGAATAATTTATCTATTAATTAAATTTATAATCACAAGTTTACAATCTGAGAACTAAATAAAATAGAATGTATGTGTGTGTGTGTGTGTGTAGGTGCGTGTGTGTGTAGGTGCGTGTGTGTGTAGGTGCGTGTGATAAGGTGTGTTTGTGTGAGTGTGTTTAGTGTTTTACTGCTTTTATTTTTATTTTAAAATTAGGAATAGATTTTCTACTTCGTCGTAATTTAATGGTTTCAGCCATAATTTTATTTTATTTTTAAACTGATAATTGGATAGTTGTTTGGTTTTATGAGCTAAATTAAGTTTATTGTACAGTCTAGGTGCTACATTGTTATAATGATGTTGGGCAAATTTGCTTTTTGCTCTCGGGATTGGGCATTCGTCTCTTCTTTTGCCAGATGGTTTTAGATAGGGAACTGTGTTTTTATGATATTTACGTAAACATTGATACACAAACAACTTTCTGACAGACAGAACATCGGCCTTATCGTAAACAGAATCTGTAGGATATTGAAACGGTAGCGAGAGGAGTACTTTGAGCACAACACGCTGTGCCCTCTCAAGTTCAAGAAGATGTGTTTTGGCTGCCGAACCCCAGGAACATATACAATATGTTATTACGCATTCTGCCAAGGCTTTGTAGGTCTGAATCAATAGTTTTAAATCTGGTATCATTCTCAAGTCTTTAAAAATATAGATGAGTTTCCTTAGTCGATTGCTAACTGCAGTTATGTGCTTCTTCCAACATAAATTGTCGTCAATATTTACTCCTAAGTATTTAATTTCTGAGAATCTAACTAACGTGGGGCAGTTACAGCGTGGCAAAGGAGTGTTGTTGGATCTGTTACAGGGGTAGGAATGTATGCGAACTAGGAAGTTTTTTGGTGAAGATGCTTTGGTTTTGCTGAAACATACTACTTTTGTTTTGTCAGTGTTTAGCGTTAATAAACTATCTTCAAGCCAAGTGGTGACCACAGACATGCCTTCCTCAGCAATTTGTTCTACATTCTCCCAAGTGTCACTATGAAACAGTATGACAGTGTCATCAGCAAACATTTGAATATCAGCACCCTTTATTTGACGTTTACAGAGTTCATTAATGTAAATTAGAAACAATGTCGGGGCTAGAGTACTGCCTTGAGGCACGCCATACGACCCCCCACTAAAATTACTAAAGCAATCTTCAACTCTAACGCATTGCTGCCTTTCTTTAAGGTAATCTTCTAACCACAGAAGAGCATTCCCATCCCAAACGTTATTTTAAAATGGGTATAATTTAAAAGCTTACCAAAAAAATTTGGTTCTTAGCCAAAGTACCAAGTAAAATATAATCAACACCGGTGGCATTGCCTTACGTCTGATGAATCAGTGATAGGTCGGGCTTGGCAGTAAAATTTATAAAATCGCGGAGCGTCATAAAATTTAATATACTTGTTCGGGATTGTGCCATTTTTATTTTATGGCACATCCATATATTTAACAGACTTTAATCTAGACCACGTACAGGCTGCATCAAGACTACCTGATCTGGGCATTGAACCCAAAATCTCATGATCAAAGCTTGCAACTATCAAAGAAGCAGTTGCACTGACGTCATCAGTTAGATGACGTCAGTATATTCACTGTAAATTAGTATGATACTAATAGCTATGAATGAATCAATGTACTCAGCGATCATTGTTCTGAAAGTCGTGTCAGCCAATTTTGTATTTTACTAGTTTTTGTCAGCGGCTTCACCCGCGTACATAAAATCCGATGGATGCAAGACTAACCATTAGTTCCAGAGATTACCTCCTACAAACAAAAAAAAACAAAAAAAAACAAACTTTACCTCTTTATTATATTAGTGTAGATAACGTGCTAGTTTTAAAAACTTCTAAAGTACTAATTAAAGTTGCTCTATAGTATCTACTATAACAGTAGATTTGATGACCTGGTTGTTTACCTTATGTTTACATTTGTTACAGGGTGACTGATAATAAGTGACCAATACTTAAACACGTGATTAGAGTCATGATAACAAATCACTTTTACTATGGATCAAACCGGAAATCGCGAAAAATCAGCAACTTCAATGCATTATTTTGATTGGCCTGTTGGTCTAGTGGTTAGTAGCCCTGACTGCTATGCCGGAGGTCGTGGGTTCGATTCCCACCCAGGACAAATGCTTGTGTGATGAGCACGATAATTTGTTCTGTGTCTGGGTGTAATTTATCTATAATATGTATGTATTTAGAAATATATAAGTATGTTTATCAGTTGTCTAGTACTCATAACACAAGCTCTGCTTAGCTTGGGACTAGACGGCGGCGGCGTTGAGTGATAGTTGTCGAATATTATTATTATTATTTATTCATTTTTGTACATATTTTTAAATATTTTCTTAAAAAATAAATATTAAAAAAACATTTAAAAATATAAAAAATAGTGTCCCACCGGTATCGGGAACAGGGTCCGGTATTATTATTATTATTATGAACATTTAGGCGAACGTTAATGTACTGACCAGCAGTTGTTTTTTTTACTATTTACACTTACACTAATCCTTTTCTCTCATGTATTTCTTTGTATATTGAATCGATTTTATGAAATTCTCGAGGTAATAAATTAAGATACTTATCATTTTTTTTTTTCAGTAATAAGTACGTTCCTAGTGCCTAACCAAAAATCAAATTCCCATACACTATTTGTATCAAAAAAAGTTTTAAATTATTCACAATTCTTACCTTACCAAATACTAAAACACACACACACACAATAAAAAAAAAAAACAGTTAAATACACACTATTCACGTACAGTTCAGGCCACAAACAATTAGAAAGAACTAACATTCGAAAAAAAAACTTAAATCACGTTTTCCTTCATTATTTCATAAACACGTGTTTATCGCCCACCAGTCGAGTCGGAACTAAAGCCGATATGAAGACATGGTACACTAAAATGTTCTAATTAGGATCACAATAGAATAAACTGTTTATTTATTTGTGTAAATATTATGGGTGATAGAGACTGAGTTACAGACAATGTCATTACAGCAATCTATTGAATGTTATAGGTGCTAAATAATAATCAGTACCTATTGTTTAAATGTCGTGTGATTATAGAGATGTTTGTTTGTTAGTTCTTGTGGTATCATTGTTTCAAACTTTGAAGTGCAGAGGAAGCGTTTGACTTCCGCACTTCCGTGTCGCAGGAATTCGATTACCGCATGGATACACCTTACAGGTAAAGGTATTTTGTGTACAGGTATTTTTTTTCTGAAAGTGTAAGGTAAAAATAGCTAAAGGATATGTTATGAAAAGTTTTTCCTTTATATAGGGTAAGAAACTACTGATTTTCTGTTAAAGTTTGGTAATTGGATTTGACTTATTATTTTTTTTGAGCATAAAGTGTTATTTGGTTTCTTTAGTTACATGGGATTAAAGTATTAGTAACTTAGATTTTTTTTAACTAAACAAAATACTAGTCTTTTGTTGTTTTCATTTATTGAGCATTTTAACATAGTTTGAGTTTAATATTTGACTTTATTATTGTTTAGAGTGTAAAGTAAAAATATGTCTTTAGTTATAAGTAACATGGGATTAACGTATTATAAACTTAGATTTTTTAACTGCACAAAACACCAATCTATTGTTGTTTTCATTTACTGAGCATATTTACATAGGTAGTTAGTTAGTTTAGTAATTAAAAGTAGTAATTCTCTCTCAGTAATGTCAAATTTAGCCGTTCAAAACACAGACTTGAAATTAAATCCTTAGTTCCCTCAGAATACAGCTCAGTAAGCGGATTTGTCCGCAGAACAGAAATGAAGCGAACGTGAAATTACAAACAAAATCTAAAATCCAGTCTAGTACCAGGTGTTCCCTTGAATACTGACCGACCTAAAAGCGTTTGCAAAATGATTTAGGTCAAACTTTGGGTAAGAGCTAAACCCTAATTCTCATAAATTAAATTGTGGTGAAATGGGCTCAAGGAGATATCTATTACGTTTGTTAGCTTCAGAAGGATATTTATTGCAGAAAATTTCCTTCAATTTATAATTTGTGTTTTGGTTGGGGAAGTCGAATAGGCAGTTGTTCCATGAAAATAATCATCAAGGTATCTTTTTTTTATATTATTTTTTATTGATTATAGGTTCGCGCTTGACCGCTATCTTACCTGATGGAAAGCGACGATGCGGTCGACGGTGGACTCATTACTATACCTTATTTAAACGTAGGCCTCTACACAAACACAACTACATCTCGTATTCAGTAAATATCGGTCTACCGTATATCGTCTACTTGTATATCCCGCGCGCTTCAAGGAGTTGTCATCAACTGTAGGGGCCAAGGGTTGATGCGAAAGCGGAACACTTGGGCCCTGGAACTAAAGCAGGAAGAAACGGTAGGTCATTTAGTCGGTACAAGTCTGACACTGTCTCCCTTTCTGCCCAAGAGCGGGATTCGCCATTCCATGATTATTCCTATAATAATTGAGGATATCCTCAATTCTTGGCTCGGATTGTGTATAAAACCAGCAGAAAAAAGTGGAGAATTCCAGAAACTTTTAACAACCGTGCGAAGCTGGAACGAGACGCTTTACTCTAAAAAATAGATCTTAAAATACGATAAAAACATAATATTTCACGCTCATAAAATCCTAGTAGATGCTGGTGTCGATAACTTGTTTCATTCGTGAAAGAAATCACTTACCTACACCAACGCATTTCTGAGTGCACCATCGTAAAACGTAACGGAACTGAAAACTATCAAGTGCTTTCAATTACTAGAGAGGGTAGCCAAGGTTCTCGTGTTAAAGTTATGTAGTAGACGTGTATAGACGTTAGAGAAAGTGCACTTTAAGATTTTATGGGATAATTCTATCGTTTATGGAACGTTTGAGCGTTTCAGCTACATTAAAGAAATAGAGCCGAACATTGGCCAAATTGTAAGCGTGTTTGGAACATGAATGATGATGAATGCTCTTACAGATGAGCCGCTAGCATTCATTCATTCATTCAGTGCTCTAGAGAAGAGGGTGTGTTGGATTTTTACTGACTGAAAACTACCAATGTCTCTTCATTTGAAATTTGTATTCTAAAACCACAGGTTTTTTTTGTCCTTTAGGACAAATTTTTTGTTCCTTCATTGCCTTATTTCCAGAGCCCCGGTGTAACACTTTCGCATCAACCCTCGGCTCCCGAAGGCTTTGACCCTGTAGGGCCCCTAGTCGACCCTGCCGGACGCTTACAAGTTTGCTGACATTTCTTTAAGACGTGGCGAGGCTTGATCTTTTTACACTGCATTATTTTTTCTTATTTTTTTATATTCCCGACTATCAACAAAATCCCTAGCTAACCAGAGCTTGTGTTGTGAGTACTAGACAACTGATAAACATACTTATATACTTCTAAATACATAAATTAAAAAAAAATTACACCCAGATACAGAACAAAGATCGTGCTCATTACACAAACATTTGTCCTAGATGAGATCGAACCTCTGGCATAGCAGTCAGGGCCACTAACCACTGGCTACCCTGAAAAAAACACTGCAGTAAAATAAGTCAAACTCTCTTTTATAGTCCGCATAGCATATCAAACATTGCGCATTGCATTTCATTCGACTGGTAACCACTTCAATAGTTGGTTTATACCAACAGGCTTATGCCTAGAGAGACTGATTGAATTTCAATTTTCTATTAGTAAACAATAACTTCGTATTAACCGTATTTTCAGCGAACGATTTCTTCACAAGCATTCCGATAGACCTCGTAAAACTCTCGAGACTTTATATTCCTAGCTCGAGTGATCGATGAAGCCAATTCAGTAAATGTTGTTAGTGTTACCATCAAGTTATGAAGTAGACTGAATTGTGTACCCGACTGAAAGTGTTTCCTTTTTAATCTTTTGAATACCGTAATTAAAGACATAGTAAAAAGGCGTTCGCTTGGGACTCAAGAGTTTAAACATAAAATATTGCGTCATTGGACCACCGGTGCATGGTGTGCGAAAGGCTTAGAAGGACCGTAGGCGCGGGATTGCGGACGGCGAGCAATGGATAGCTCGCTGTCCGGTCATCTGGTAACGGTCCCGACCAAGCCAGGTCGTCGACGGCGCTCTCTGCTCCCGCGCGCTTCAAAGAGTTGTCAATAAATGTAGAGGCCCAACTTCAGGACTGAAGCCTACTGGGCCCCGGTCCAGTTTGTGAAAGGAAGATCCGACCCCGGTATGAATTCTAAGAAGGAATGGGGTGGGGTGTTTAGTCAGTAAGAGTCTGACACCGTTTCCCGCTCCGCTCAACGGGACTCGTCATTGAATGATTTTTGTCCAACCCAAAAAAACCGGTACATGGTGGACAGCCCACCAATACATACAAAAAGTTTTGGGAACAACTTTATTGTACGTATAGTACCTACGCGACAAATATGTTGAACTTAAATGGCCATCCTTACTAGGGTTATGCGCAGCCTTCAACGACTGCTGACCCGAAAATCGGTTGTTGTGCATTGAAAGTCGTTTGCCAACTCCTTGAGGCGGGCTACCCATTGCTCACCGTCCTCCTGGAGCCTAGGGTGGTGCAAACTGTTACCTCGACTCTAGGAATAAGGCAAGGAAGGTACGGGGAAGGTTTTTTAGTCAGTAAGAGTCTGACACTGGTCTCCCGCTCCGCCCAAGAGCGGGTTTCGTCATTCGATGATTTTCACCTACCATAAAAAAAAACCCATTGCTCACCGTACGCAAACCCTTTTTAGATGGGGAAAATCATCCAATAGCATATTCGCGCCCTTAAATCCGACAAGTCCAAGGTCATGTGCTATCAAGGTCCTCGAAACGCTCCACCGCCGAATTCCCAATCAGCGGTAGATTGAGTTCACAACTTATATAGGTATCTAGTATTGTACAGCTAAAGAGTGGAATTTTCTGCCGGAGTCTGTGTTTCCTGATAGCTACAACCAAGAAATCTTTAAGTCAAGAGTGAATAGACCGTATACCACACCGTAAAGATAGTCATCAAATGCGAGCCTATAAATAATAAGGTTTTAAAAATTCTACGATCATTTATAATATCCTAAAGAAGCTTTTAAGTAATGAGTTTTTTTTTGTACTCTCTCTGTGGTTATGACAGCTTTTAGTTATTAAAAAACATCACCAAAATGATTTTCATTAAATACACATTTTATAACCTGCTAGTTGAGCACTTGATCCGAGCATTAAATTTCAGTTCAGATCTCATAATTTATACCAAACCATTTATGTCATACTCGTGTATGACACATGTTAGTCAGGCTGATAAATTGTATCACACAAATTGAGCGATTGCATACGAAGTAGCTGCGTGGGTGGCACAATTAGTGCTTGTAACTGATTTGGGAAGGAAACAAATGCGGATCAGTATATTATGTAAACTAAAATATAATGACATAATTATCTAATCGGTATTTGTTTATTGATTTATATTCTGTAATATTATTTTACTGGACCGTCCAAACTAGGTCGGATGGACCTATAAACAGAAGTAAAAATCGGCCAAGTCTGAGTCGGTCTCGCGCACAAGAAATTCCGTTTTTTTTATACCGTTATAAAAAAAAACACCAACAAATCACGTTTGGTTTATTTTTTTTTTTTCATTTTATTATAATTTTATTTTTTATTCATATCATGCAAAAAAACGCGTTTATTATATGTGATCACCTCTTAATATTTATTTAATTTGTTTTTAGTATTTGTCATCAACTGTCTAGCCATCACGGTTCTTGAGATACAGACGCCAGTCGACAGACAGACGGACGGACAGACCGCGTAGTCTTAGTAATAAGGACCCGTTTTTACCATTTGGGTACGGAACTTTAAAAAAGGTCCATCAGGGTCGAGTACCTTCGAAAACGAGGTCAATTGTCGAATGTGACTCGGCTTGGCAGAGTTTGGGAAGCTGCATGTTATCATCTCGTTCAACATACCACAGTGACCCAAGAACTAAGTCTATGACTGATGCATATTGTCAATAATGACAAAGGTATTATGAAACGCATCAGAAAAGAACAGTACTAGGTATTCGCAAAAGAAACAAGGCCAACAAAATAGCCTAAAGAAACGCCAAACAAAAGTGGCAGTGGGCAGGGTATCTTGCTTGTAGAACAGGTGTTCGATGGAGCCGATAGGTTCTGGAGTGGCGTTGGAAATCTCTCACCAGGTGAGAATTTAGGAATCCAATAGGTACATGATGCACCGGACAGTTCGTTATAGTGCTACTTGGAGGAAGCTTATGACCAGCTGTGGACGTTACTAGGCTGCTGCATATATTTTAATCTTACGAATATTATAAATGCGAAAGTTAGGATGTTTGGATCTTTGGATGTTTGTTATTCAATCACGCCGAAACGTTTGGACGGATCTGGATGAAATTTGGCACAGGCATAGGATATACACCGGAATAGGACATAGGCTACTTTTTATCTCGGAAACCTCAACCTCAACCCCAATACCACGCGGGCGAAGCCGCGGGCAAAAGCTAGTAATATAATAATTTAAATTATGTTATCTAACTACGAATAATTATAAACAACTAACCACTACATATTTGTACAAGAATACAGACGAAGTTCCCTCTACTAGTGAGGAGGCCTGAGTCCCAGCAGTGGGCATGTTATAATGCTGATGCCATGCTATTCTATGCGATACACGACATAGAACCATTATAATCTACACTAATCTACATCTACACTAATATAATAAAGAGGTAAAGTTTGTTTTTTTGTTAGTTTGTTTTTTTGTTTGTAGGGGGTAATCTCTGGAACTACTGGTCCGATTGGAAAAATTTTAGCAATAACAGAAAGCTGCTTTACTCCTGAGTGACATAGGCTATATTTTATATACGCGGGCGAAGCCGCTAAAAAAAGCTAGTTATCTATATTTAAACTTTTACACTCAAGACTCCTCTACGTATGTTTACTAACTAACATTGCAGCTGCAAAACTGGACACTCAAAGAAGTATATTTTATACATAAAATAGATAAAATCTAACGGCACTATTGGCCGCCTACACCTCATTCTATTTTAGACTAGTCCGCCTGTCTACAACTAGTCTGGTTATAGATAGCAGCAATTATGGCGCAAGCAATGTCAACCACGCCTTACCACTGACCTGCAAGGAAAGGAAAGATTTCTGAAAGGAAGGTCCGACCCTGGTATGAAGGCTAAGAAGGAATGAGGTGGGTCGTTTAGTCAGTAAGAGTCTGACACTGTTTCCAGCTCCGCCCAAGCGCGGGATTCATCATTAGATGATTTTTGAAACCACTGACCTTCAATAATTATTTGATCACTTGTCAGCCTTTCTACAACGGATATACAGGCTTATTTTACATCATTTCCCTAGACTTTACCCTTAAGCTTGGGGTCGTTTTCCAGTCTAGCCGGATGCGGCTGAATGAAACTCAAATCATTTATTCAAACATACAATTTACAGGCACTTTTGAATAGTCAAAATGACGGTCAGCCAAAAGTATGAAGCTAAATTGCACATTCTAAAGCGTAAATCTCTATGGAGAAGGACGTGCAAGAAACACTATTTTTAATCATATTATACGTTACATATAATCTTGGTTATATATTTCTTGTTATTTCTATTAAGTGAGCACGATGTAGACCACTACATCGTGCTCACTTAATAGAAATAAGTAAGTACCAACTTACTGAAAAAAGAAGTAATAAAGAAAAAAAATGAAATAAGTCACCAGCAAATTTTTTATGCTGGGCAAAAATCATCCAATGACGAATCCCGCTCTTGAGCGAAGCGGTAAACAGTGTCGGACTTTTACTGACCAAAAAACTCCACCCCGTTCCTTCTATGCCATTCGCACTGGGGCCAAGCTTTCCTTTCAGAAAGAGACCCTGGGCCCCAGTAAGCTTCCTCTTTTGTAGCTAAAAGATGACCCGTTTCAAATGACACATCTTCTGAATACCCGTGTTTTACTTGGAGCAACCATCTGTCAGACCTTCACAACTAACGCGCCCAGTACCTGACTGGGCAGATAGACTGAGGTCAGACTTTCTGGCGTCTGACCACCAAGAACGACTGTCAAAGAACTACGAATGACAGCCGGAACTAACGGCTTTACGAGTTTTCCGAAACACAGAGTATCAGTAATGTCCTAGTTAAACTTGCGAAGTACCATTAAAGATACTTCCGGCTGACCACCGCTGAGTTCATTTTTGTTTGCACTCGAAACGAAAACTTCAAAGGGTTTGGTTAGGTGTCGCGCCGCAGGATTCAAGCATTTTTTTTTTTAAGTGATCAGGCAGAAATTACCGCGTTAGGTATATATAAAATGAAAAATTTGCGTTGATAATTGCCTGGTCTGAATAATATATAAAATAACAATTATCGAACTACACACACTTTTGTGATGAGAAATCTTCAAACCATTTTTACCACTCCATGTAGAGTAAGAAAAATGGTTTGAAGATTCAGAGCATCAGACTTTTAATGACTGCCCTCTAAAAATATGTTCCTTTAGCGATCCAATATTCTTTGGGACATTTAGGTAAAACGTACTTCTACGTCGGAGCACTAGGCGAGTCACATCACCTCAACGCATCATGTCGAGATGACTGACTGGACCTCGTGATGATTTCCGAGGCTGCACGAATGTGTATTCGAGTGTTTCGGCAACTAGCGGCAGACAGGGGTCGGTTACATTTGCAATTTATGTTGATCGCTACAGTAAAATATTAGCGATTTTAACCCCTCGAGCGATGGAGGGCATTGACCCCCTCTCTTAAAATAAACAAAAAAAATAAGTAAAAAAAAACTCAAGATCATCAAGTAGTATGTGCAATCGGCGCTTAAAACGTTACGTTACGTATCTTCGGTGTCCTACCTTTTTTTTTAATATTACGCAATAATTTGTGATTGGGATCCCAACATTCATAGAATACCTCAACGACCAACGCGTAATCGGTTCAAATTATAACCGTTTACTTCAAAGAAATATACAAATAAACAAATTTCTTTAGACAAAAGTATTTGAAGAACGAACAATAAAGCAGAAATAACAGAAAACATCTGCTTTCAATGTGCAAAACCTCGGGAGGATTATGATTTATCTCGATACTCCGACTGCTGCAAAGACGAAACGTTTCGACCGAGACTGTTGAAAACTAGATAACATATTCCAGGTCCAGTGTTGCATATATTTTGAATAGATCTCGTAGAAGTATTCTACTACTGATCTGCAGGTGCAAAGTTACTATCATAAGACATAGACATTTCGACCTCACTAAAGTCTCACCACATTGGCTTTTTTCTTAGGTTGGTAAATATCATCCAATGACATCTATCGCCCTTGGGCGGAGCGGGAGTATAGTGTCCGAATTTTATTGACTAAAAAACCCACCCCGTTTTTTCTTCAAGGCTTCAGCAAACCGAAGGGCTCTGCAGATGTCAGTCGATGCCAACTGGGGTCAAGGGTTCGCGTCTGAAAGGAAGGCTCCGGCCGTGGTATACATGGCAACGTAGGAATAGGAATTCGAGCGATAACCAAAAACAAATTTAGCAAACGCTCCAACTTTTGAATTTACAATATAATAATGTACCTAATAATAAAAAGACAAAATATGCAAGTTCGTTTCAACTGTCGATTTCCTATAAATTGTTGACAAACAAACATATTCAGAAGAATTAACCGTCAAGATTTTATTGGCAATCACCAATAGACTAAACTAATTACGATTGTATTAAGAATTCCTAAAATAGTATGCCCTTGGACGATTTTGCACCCAAAATAGAACGGAGATTTGATTTGAGATCTCTTCTGTGTAACTTCATCTTTCTACAGAATTTAAAATAATGTATTAAAATATGAAAGCTTTTAATTCCCGAATGCGTACCTTAAATTAACGTGTAAAAGTTTTAAGTGTCCACAAAAAATATTCTGGTAACCAGGCTCCCTAGATACTAGGATGTTATCATTATTAGTATTTAGAAGGCCAAAGTTTTCATTTAAAAATTAAGTTAAGTATAAATATTTCTTTTCAGGCATCTACATTTTGAACTACATGTTGCAAGTTTTCTGAGCTCAGATATTTAAAAAAAACTTTTTGTCAAATACTTTGCCTTTGCTTTGTTTTATTGGGAGTTAGATAATGCCAGTTGCTTTACTCCCATGAAAGTAGTAAATTATCCCAGGAAAGCATCTTCTATAAAGAAAAATATCCTAGTACTGCAGGCATGATCTGCCCGTGTGCCAAATTTCAACGTTGAAGCCAAATTGATAGACTTAATTTTCAATATTTAATCATTAATTTTGCCTATGAATATGCAATTTATACCAACATTAAAATATAACCACAACTGACAGCAACAGCTTATTTTCTAGCCTTTTACCAACATGTTGCGGTCGGATCCCAGTCTGCTATCAAATGAATATTTTAAATTAAATTACTGCTGCGAAATCCAAAATGCCGATATTATCAATCAATCAATATTTCTGCCTAAGTATTTCATCAAGCGAAAACAAACCGCGTTTTCCTTTCAACATGAGTTAAAAATGGTTGATCGTGTCACAATTTTAGAAAAATCGTATAGTATATATGTATATAACTTAAGCTAACTGAAAAAATAAGAAAGTACTAGTGATAGACTGCGATCCCATCTGATAGTAAGGAGTGATGTAATATTTGATGGTGAGACGCACTACACTATGAGGAGCTTATTCACTGTAGCCTTGAAGACACCTAAATCATAACTGGACGGAAAGACCGCAGCAGAAGAGATCGAATTTCGCGGTGAAAACGAAGAAGTGAAACGATTTAATTAAATTAAAGATAATACGTATAGCAATAATTTAAATAACATAGGTACCTACTCCTAGGCAAGCATGTTTTATCGTAGACAAAATCATCACTTACCATAAGGTGAGAAAGTTATCAAGCACAATAATAATAAAAAAAGAGATAGAAGTAAGAATTGACAATGACGTCATCCTGAATATGAATAATAACGATCATTTACATTTTTCATTAGAAACCGCAGAAAACTTACTAATGTAACAGATTTCAACTTTTAAGCAAAATTATTGAGCCCAGGAGACCCAAAATGAAGAACAAAGTAAAATAATATTTCCTTATATATCCCAGGAGATATCCTATCTGTTAGGGATAAAATTTAGGTATCCTCTGCGGTTTTTGTTAAAAAACTTTTGGTAGAAGTTTTTGTGATACTTGTATAAAGGATTTTTTTAGGAGCTGTAATCTAATCATTTCGAAGTTCTCATGTACCTATTGTCATCATTCATCTGCAAATGTAATACTTCTTTTTATCGTTATAGGTATATACTTTCAAGAACACCTGAAAAGACACTCAAGGGAAATTACAAAATTGTTTTTGGTCTAGCAACCACTCGACAAATAAAATTTTCTTCGATTCGATATAAAATAAAATACAACACCCACATAGGTATACTTTTATTACAACAAGAGGTACGTAAAGTGTTAGAATCACCTGAGTATTAATGGTTTCTATTGCCCATGAACTCCTGCAACGTGGGTGTACCAACGTGGGTGTGTGTAAAAAAAAGTCCTTTGTTTCTTACAAGAAACAAAGGACTTTTTTTAATTTCGATTTTGTAGCTTTAAAGAACTCCTAATAAAAATCGTTTGAAAACGTCATTTTGCAAGCATAAAATGAAAAAGCAGTGGTGGCCGAGTGGTAACGGCCCCGACTTACGAGTTGTAGGTCGCGGGTTCGAACCCAGCCAGGCGCATTACTTTGTGTAATTTATTTCATCACCACTGCTCTCAAAACGGTGAAGGAAAACATCGTGAGGAAACCGGCATGTCCTAGAACCAAAAATTCGAAGACATGTGACATCCACCAATCCGCACTGGGCCCGCGTGGTGGATTATGGCCTATTCCCTCTCCTAGAGAGGAGGCCTGTGTCCCAGCAGTGGGAACATTGAAAGGCTGATGATGATGATGATGAAAATGAAAACAATCGTATCCAAATGGTAACAGCTTGAAATCAAAAAGTGCATATCTTTGTGAAATTTGATTAGTGCTCTAAAAACGATGAAGGAAAATAAAGCGAGGACTTACAATTAGAAATTCGCAGACATGTGAAATCTACCAACCCGCAATGAGCCCGCATGCTGGATTATAGATTATTTCCTATATCCTACTCTCTAGAGTAGGCATCAGTCCTTACAATGACAAGACCACAAGACTGATTACACTTATGCTTAACCGCAGCATAAAAGGGCAACGGCTTTGTTCAGAAGCGGAACTAGGGGAATACAGCTGCTGAGTTTTAATCAGTAAAAACCAACTAGAATGGGAATAGTTGGGAAAGGAAATCGTTTGTCTTGGTATGGCCATGTAGGGAGGAGAGATGAAACGCATGTTACGAAAAGAGTTTTGAGTTTACACGTAGATGGATGGAGAGGAAGAGGGAGGCCGAAGAAGACATGGATGGATTGTGTAAGAAGTGATATGAAAGAAAAGGGAGTTAGTGATAGTATGACGGGTGACAGGACAGAGTGGACGAAAAAAACATGTTGCGCCGACCCCAAGTAATATGGGATAAGGGTAGGATGATGATGATGATGATGATGATGATGAGTGACTGGTAATTAGTGAATACTTAGCTCGTGATTGTAGTAATGATAACAAACAACTTTTACAATGACACCAAAACTGACTTCACGAAGAAAAATCTGCTGGTCAGTACATTTATGTTCGTCTTACCGGTGACTATAATTTGGGTGTCAAGGCCAGAGTGAATTTATAAGCTCTTAATAAACTAGTGTGCCTCACCATCAACGATTGCATCACTGCTTACCTTCAGGTCGGATCGCAGTCAAGCACGATTTTATATCAAACTAGCGACCCGCCCCAGCTTCGCACGGGTACTGATATTGAATATATTATGCATGTATTATACACATAAACCTTCCTCTTGAAGCACTCTATATATTAATAAAAAACCGCATTAAAATCCGCTGCGTACCTTCAAAGATCTAACCATACATAGGGACTGTGGTAAGCAACTTTGTTTTATACTATGTAATGATAACAAAAAATAAATGAAAATCTCTAAAAACAAGCATATTAAACGTAATGGATGTACCAGTGTCCTTCTAAAAACAAAAAAGACATGTTTTAATTCACTTAGTGTAGGTACACTGATTTCAGTGCAGAAGTTGCCATGTTTAAAAACGCTTTTATGTGTTAAAAAGTATTTTTTGAACCTGGCAACATCTAGACTCCTAACAACATGTTAACCCCATTACAGAAAACGAATGTTTAATAAGGATGCATGATGTTACGCGAAATGAGATGAAAATGATGAGTTTTTTTAATCTACATACGTGGTTAAGTTTGTCAAAGCTTTTAGTAAAATTGTTGCCGCTTGAGAGCTATCGACCAAAACAAACTAAGTGTGGATAGCATCAACTTTCAATGTGCTTTGTAAATGAAAACGTGTATTCTGTAAAAACTTTTGAACGGGTAACTATTTCCATGCTTGTTTAAGTGAATTGGTGTTTAGCACTTCGTTTAGCACTAATTTGTAAAAGACAAAAGGCCCTTTCGACATTTGTATTCTGACAACCTAGCGGCTTGTCCGGTGTAGTGTATCTATGAGTAAAATAGCTACTACTCCAACGGATCTCTACTTCTTATTAAATTGTTTGCTTCAGTTTCGTTCTAACTTACGTTCCAAATAAGAATAGGAAAATCAATAACTTCGATCTGTCAAATTTTGAGTGAAAAGTAAGTACGGTTTGAAAAAAATCTTATTTGCGTATCAGTAAAAAGTTTTTTTTTTTATTACTAAATCGTTTTAAAACGTAAATAGTTTACAATAAAAAATCTTCTTTTCTCTTCTAATACTTCTACGATTGTAATTAAAAGTAAAATTTATCCATAATTAAATTGATAAACAGTTCATTATTTAATAATCAATTTCTGTACTCCATATATCCAACAATAAATTAGAATAATCTATAACAATGAAAACTGTCGAGATAACTAAACAATTAAGCATTATTACCAGTTTTACGAACTAGCTTATCATAATAACAGAGGCTTATTATAAGAACATTGACCTGTTGATAATAATAGAAGTAATATAATAGTTAATAGAAACATTCAACTCCCTTTTTATAACTGTTATCTGTTATGGGAGCCTGGTATCGGTGGTATGTTTGTTATTTTTAAATATAAAACTTGCTGCTGCCAGCGGGTTCGTTCGTGTTCGAAAGTTATTCCAAAGGGACACAAAAATATTCCCGGGATGAACTTGGTCTACACGGATGCTACATTTTGTTAAATTCCGTTCAGCTGTTTGGGTGTAAAGAAGTAACAAACTATATTGTAAAGGTCTTCTTGAAAAGGACTTGTTGAAATCAAGAAGTCGGAACTACGGCCTGTTCAGTTCAGTTATTTTTTACGTTACAGGGTCGGGGATGAGTCTTTCGAACAACTCCGCAGCACAAGTTAGTGTCTCTCCTTGCACTCACACCTAACCTAAACATAATCCTCAATGACACGAAGTTATTATTACCGATGTCTGTCGATGCATCATCTGTTACCAATTTAAAGTAAATTTTCGAATACTAAAACCCTTGCCAAATAAAATACCCAGGTTTATAGACGACCAGTCACTATTCAGAATTGATGCCAACAATATTGCGCTAGCTAGCTAAACGATTTTTTTTCATTTCCTACTTTCCTACCCAACACAGTCACATTTATAACAAAAAGGAAATAGAAAAACCTACACACACTTAAAATAAATCGCCCCTTCCTAAACCTAAGGTGTCACAGAGTAAAAATAAAGTTTGGTGCTGAAAAAGAAATCTACCAGTAAGTGATATTTATTCTGCGATTGTCGTGTGGCATATGTCATAAGTATGTTGGGTGTTGTGTCATAAACCGTCGGAATAATGTCGTGTTCGTGACAATATGGGCCAGTAGCTCACGAACAAATCCGAACTGTTTCTAATTTTGAGCAGCATGACATCATATTCCGATGCATTCAATCATTGAGTCAGTCTGCCGCGCTTGCATTGCTTATGTATGATTTTTTTTTCATAATTTCCGTGGATAAGCATGGCTTTGAATTATGCATGCAATGTGGTTAGTTTTAACCATCGCAGCTGGAGTTACATTGATGATTCGTTCTCAAATAAGAAGATGACATAATTGCTTATGACAATCAATAAAATGTTTACCAGGCCTGTCGGAGTAGTTTATCGGGCCTTCCAAAATATTTTTTGATTTACGGCAAGAGCTTGTCAAAATATTTGAGAGAAGAATTTTATGGGCAAGATTCTCGCTAGCAAGAAAAGGTATGTGGCCCGGAAAATCTTAGCATTGAGTTTCCAAAAATGTTAATAATTCGCTACAATCTTGAGTGAACCAATTTTCAAGTTTTGACATATCAATAAAAGTTTATGTTAGTGTGTAATGCCATTACGAGCACAAACCTCAAGATGATCCGATGATTTGCCAAATATCACTACAATAACCGCATTGTAGTGATACTTGGAGAGGTAGGTAGAAATAATGATGATTTTCCATCTGGGATATTTTGATTAAACCCAGATTAAAACCGAGTCCTACGCCAAATAATGTATACTGAGAATTACCTATTAGTAAATTATTTCACGCTTTTCTTAGTCACCCAATGTTTACTCTAATCTCTCTATATTTAAACCGCTTAATCACGGAGCTTCTATTTTCTCACGGACATATTCAAACGGATCGGTTTGTTTATCAATTGTGGTCGGGCCCGTAAAGTCAATGAATTCATCAAGAGAACAGCTGATATCTAAATCTGTCGCGAGCATGAGATCATTCGGAAAGTGTGCCGTAAAGTATGCTTTATTGGGGCGGCTGTTAAAGAATTTTACACCAAGTGAGACAAGTCAACACGGTATTAAGTTGTTTTTTTTTCTTTATGGTGAGCAAAAATTATCCAGTGACGAATCCTATTCCTTCTTTGCTTTTCGCACTGGGGCCAAGCCTTCTTTTCAGAAGAGACCCTGGGCCCCAGTGGCTTCGACCCTATGGTTTTGCTGGCAACTCCTTGAAGCACACGGGAACAGAGTGCGCAATCGACGACTTGGGGTTGGTCCGGGCTGTTACCAGACGATCGGACGCAAAAGTTGTTGCTTTTCAGTTTTTACTAGTGTAGATATAGATAAACGGAATTGATAGACTCAGGTTACGATGTAGTTTTACACCCGTATTGGTATAAACACCTCCTCGTTGACCGAGGACTGGCAGAACCATTAGGTCGCGTAATGGTTACGAGACCTAATTAAATCGTTTTGCTAGCAGCTTCGCCCACGTGACATTGAGAAGTCATCCCACGATAACGACTCCCGGAATAAAAAGTCCTAATCTAGGGCAGGGTGTGTGCCAAACTTCATACAAATCTATTACGAAGGTAATGAGGTACACAGAGAAATAAACAGACGGAGTTACATTCGACTTTGTAATTTTAGCGTAAATTTGTGCCGTGATGGTTTATAGACATGTAATTGGGTATTATACTATTACAATAATATCAATAAAATAAACAATGAGATCTGCAGTCTTAGTACCATAGCATTTGTACCGATTATTATAAGTTCTTGTGAATTTGCTGCTTTTTTGATGTACAATAAAGTTTTGTTCTATTTTTCTTTACTACAGCAACACATCAGAGTTACACATAAGTAAGAATTTCTATACAAAATACCAAAATGTATGACGTTTGAAGTTTTTATTAATAGATTCTCCAGATTTAAAGCTAAAAAGGAGACAGAAGATTGAAAGAACACTGGTGAGTCCCGAGTGGAGCGAGGGGGTAGTTCAGGTACTTAATACCTGAACTACCCCCTCGCTCCACTCGGGAGAAGTGAAGTGATTTACCATTTGAAAAAATAGCAATAAAAATTATGCCAACTCTGGCCTTCGACAGTCGGTATATCTCAATTAATAGCCGTCCTGTAAATCAGCATCACGTTGTTTTTGGCACTTACTACTTCCTTCATAAACTTCCCATCTAAACCTTTTTCTCACTTTGTTCATTAGGGTTCAGTTCGCAGTTCAAGGACCCAATGTAATTGGGTCTCTTTGGTGTATTCTTATTAGGAGTTCCGGATTAGCATTGTTTTGCGTCATAACACAAGTCGAAACTGCTAATGACCTGTAAATTTAGGTGTTGAGAAATAATCACAGACACTGAACATAAGAAAACACAGGAAGAACATTAAAATAAACAACAGGAGAGGTGAAGTTAAACATCGTGAGGAAACTGGCCTGTCCTAGAACTAAAAACTTCGAAGACATGTGACATCCACCAACCCGCACTGAGCCCGCATGGTGGATTATGGAACATTCTCTCCCCTAGAGAGGAGGCCTTAGTCCCAGCAGTAGGAACATTGTAAGGCGGATACTATGCTACAGGAGAGGCAAAGTTCGAATAGCAGAGCCATATTTCTAGGTGAATCTAGAGATTTAAAATATTTACCTATTTATTCTAGTACGATTTTTGGTCGAAGTATAAACACATTCAGCCAAAAATATTCTTAATCTCAATATTCACCCTTCTACGATACTATTTTTTTTTCTAAACACATCACGTATTGTGTTAGATTACCACAGAAAAACTAGTACTGTACAATATTTTATCATTCTGTTGAGTCCTAAATTTCCGCAAAACAAATACTGAATTTGTAGTTTCGTGCCAAATGTACCGTTATATTTGTTTGGGCAACACATATAAACTCTTTTTTAACTATCTTTTTTTCATATTTGTAAATTAAATAAAAACCACGAGTATTTAACTTGCGATGTTTGTTTTGTGTATTCAAAACGCTAATGTCACTCTAAATCCAAAATGGCGGACTTTTTAATAGTAAGGACTAGTTATTTTTATGCTTCTCATGATGGGTTACTATCAATTAAAACGCTAGATAGTGCCCGGTGAAAAAAATTAGTAAAAACCTAGATTTTATTCAAACGCTCAAAAAAAAGAAAACAAAACGTATAATTTTGTAATATTTTAAGGTTTTATAATTTTTTACAAAAACGATTTTTAATTTACACACAAAAATATCTCATAATTATTTTTTGAAAGATCTTAAATAATTTCTCCCACTCCGGGTAAAGCAAAAGGGAGCAGATTACGTGGTAAATATGTTGTGAACCATTTGCTATGATTACACACTGCCCCCACTTCCATTGAGACTTGAAATTCAATTATAATACTCATCACACAAGTAGAAACATCATGAAGACGGAACAATGCATACACAGTGACTTATAGCAAATGGTTCAACTTATTTGCCGCATTGTAACTCAGACTTTTAGTGTCAAAAATCCATCAGTCTTTCAGTTGCATTTTGCTTTCCACTGCCATAGTTGAATCTTTGGCCCAACCAGCCCAAAATGTATATCCATCTTACTAATATTATAAATGCGAAAGTTACGGTGTTTGGATGTTTGTTACTCAATCACGCCAAAACGGCTGGACGGATCTGGATGAAATTTGGCACAGGCATAGGATACACACCGGAATAGGACACACTTTTTATCCCGAAAACCCCAACCCCAACCCCAATACCACGCGGGCGAAGTCGCGGGCAAAAGCTAATCTCCCATATAATTGGAGGAGGTGAAATTACAAGGTAGAGCATCATTCAGTGTATCTATCCCGCCATTTGTTACAGTAATTTCATTACAGAGCTTGAACTAGGAGGGCTGAAGTCGCATAATATTAAAATTCCTGCTCCGTACATCGCAGAGCTTAGTCTGAACTGAACGTGATTGCTCGGGCTGATTGATCTATGTTTACTAAAGCGCTCACGTAGATAGAAAATAGTACACAGTTTCAAATAGTATCACGCCTTGTAAAACAGTATTTATAGTCCAAACAATTAAATGGGATTAGTAGTGGAAGTGATAGTTGTGAATGAGGATTGATTGCGGAAACTTTTCGGTGAAGATGATCTTGGATTTAATTATTCTGAATAAATCGTCGCATCTTTGAATGACTATTTTTGCATTGCATCAGCCTTGTAATGAGACTCAACGTTTCGTTTATAGGAGGAACGCGAGCCCGGTGCAGATTGGTGGAAGCCACATGTCTTCAAATTTTTGATTTCAGGACTTGCTGGTTTGCTAACAATGTTTTCCTTCACCGTTTTGAGAGCAGTGGTGATGAAATAAATTATACAAAGTAATGCCTGGCCCACTACTCTCAAAATGTATGAATGACTATTAATGTTTTTTTCTTGAGTAAAAAAATTATGAAATAAATTGTCATGCTCAGAAAGAAGCAAAAGGGAGTGACAAGCTTGAGTGTAGTGACATTGTGTGTTATGGGTGAGTTCCTTCGAGTTTTCGTTTCATATTTAAGGCCGCGGTTATTCTTTAAAAATAATCAAGCTTTAAAAAAGTGAATCCCATAACAGTTCAACGCTTCAGAAACGTATAAAGCTTTACCTGATATCAATTATTTATTTAAATGTAATACACTTTTCCGTTCCTAAAGACCTCCTCGTTACGGTGTGAAAAAATGTGCCCTCAAGCAATCTTATTGTATTGGATTATCTCGCCTAAAGGAAACTTCTCTTTTATCGCTATTCTGTTCAGACAGGCTATGTAATTAAAGATTGTACTATTTTTCCTTATTAGGTTATCTGTGAGACGTCCCATCGTGTTTCGGTTTATCCACAGTAGAGCAAACTTCTCGGATGTTTGGCTAAATAAACTAGAATAGAAACTTTTGTCGAGACAAACATTTCAGTTTCTCGAAGAAATTCTAGCAAAATGTTGAGAAAAATACACAAGAACCAATGAGAGGAAATTGAAGTAGCTTGACTACGTCCAAGATTACAAGGATACAAAATATGGTTAAGGAAACTGCTGAAGGATTAATTTTGTGTTCTCAGGCGCACATTTGTTCTGAAAGGGTGAGCATAGTGAGTGTTGTCCCTTCAATTTGTCACTCCATTGTGAAACAAATATTGACCTAGATGTGGACAAATACTGTCCTGAAGGATGAGACTGAATAGAAGTATTATAATGTAACTAGAAAGCTATTTCTCGAGAGAGCAACAAGTAAAGGAAATGAAATAAAGCCCTAACCAATTTTTTGGTTAGTGAATGATATATCAAAAATAAATTATAACAAGCTCTGAGGAAATAAACAATTTGACATGTTGTCAGCGACAACTATTAATGTTAACAATGGTTATCCATATTTAACTAAACTTTATCCGCATTAGAGCGGATTACATATTTGGCTATCTATTTTTAAGGGTTTTCTAGTATTTTTTCCCAATAAATAAGATCATAATGCGTTACTAAAATGCCACGTAGACAATGACAAACATTTCAATATTTTTAGGCAATCAAAAACAATAATCAACAGATTCTAAATTTTCTATAGAGTATTTGAATTCAGAATCTTCTAACAACTATTTAAATTAGAAATACGACTAGCCAATTTTATAACCAAGACTATTTGTACTGGACAGATTTCTTTTCAGTTAATATTTTTGAGCCAGTGTCAAACAAAACTATGACAAACCAGACTATGACATCACTACCCCTAACATTGGACTTGACCAAAAAGGCTAACAATCGGACAATGGCTACAGCTTTCGAATAGGTGTTAGTGACCATTCCATTAGAAACGTTTACACCCATACTAATGACGTTAAACTTCTTATGTTTGGCTTTGATTCCATAAAAGCCTTGAGAGTGAAAGTAGTTTTCTGAATTAAACTTTCTTTTCAGAGTAGTGATGGCACAATATTAGTAACAAACTCTACTGTACTCATTTTACGTGACACAGATCGAATATCCAAGTCATCGACGGCGCGTACTCTTCCCTCACGCCTCAAACTGTAGGGACCAGAAGGATCGAAGCTTCCTGAGGCCTTGGGTAAATGTGAAAGTGTACCACCAATGCCAACTATAAAGAAGGAATGGGGTAGATTTTAAGTAAGTAAAAGTCTGATACTATCTCCCACTCCGCATAAGGGAAGATGTCGTTAATTATTTTTGCCCACCATAAAAAAGAAGGCGTTTTATTTTTGCAAAATATACTCTGAAAACGGCGAAGAAAATATAATGAGGAAACCAACTTGTTTTAAACCCGAAATTTAAGACACGTGGCATCCACCATACCAAGTTTTTCATGACGGGCCTCGTGGTTGATGATGATGCATTCGCCGGAGTTCCCGCAGTGGGATTATTACTGTTTTATTATAAAGATCTATATACGAGTATGTAGTGTCTATACCTTTACTTTGTGTTTCATCATTAGTTACAAATCCGTCAGTGTTGTTTAGAGATTCATAAAGCATTATACTAATGTCATCTTCATTCATTTGTATATTTGATGTTTGACTAAAAATACTTATAATTAATTCTATTATGTTTACAAACAGCTAAACCAATAAAACACCTTGGTAGGTATATGTACGAATGCGTACAAAAGGAATTCACCTTTACGATTCATATTTCGGAAAACTAACTTTATGATATTACATAGTAACGGATACTTTATGCCACATGACAAGAATTTGGTTATGTCAAGTTTAGCATTTCATTGTTGTATAGCCCTTTTATTATCCTGCAAGCATATCCGCCTATCGTAAAGAGAGTATCATTTTATTACTCTTCCGGCTTTTGACGCCATAACTTAAAAGGAATCTACATTGCGTTTGATCATTCATTGTGAGTACTCTCTCACAAGTTGTTACTGTCAGCTTATGTGACGTCATCATAAATATCTTCACGCGTATGCACGTTAGGTATATTTCATAGAATCTCGCCTACGATTGTTTGGTTTACCTCGTTACCAGTTTCGTCACTGTTTACTTTGCATTCAATTTAAGATTGACCGTTGCTATATTGTGACGTTTTGCTATCAAATGTTACATCAAGTTTGACATCTTTTAACACATACAATGTGGGTCGAGGTGCAATGCGCACCGTACAGTTCGTGGGATATAAGTGGAACCAAAATGGCGGTCGTTCTTTAGATGTGTCAAAGAAAAACGTAAGTCTTGTCTGCCGTTCGGAGCCCGTATTTTTAATTGGGTTTAATTTTGAGAAAATATAAATGCCCTATTAAAATAGAAAACAGTTGTGTATTTACTTTAATACATAACTAACCTCGTTCCGGAATTGGGCAAAAAATTTTTTTTACTGTCTTCAACTATACGGGGTCTCCATAGGAGTCCAGCAGGGTCAAAACCTACTGGGGCCAAGGGTCTTCTTCTGAAAGGATAGCTTGAACCTGCTATGAAGAAACGGGGACGAGTTCAAATCAAATCAATCAAAAAATTTTATGGAATCTTAGTTAAGCTTAATTATAAGGCAGCAAATCTTTTATATTCGTTCATGGTTAAGTTTTAGTCAGTAAAAGTCTGTCACTATCTCCCGCTCTCCTCAATGGCGGGCGATGTCATTGGATAATTATCGCCACCAAAAAAAAAATTATACGGGGTCTAATAAGCCCCTTACCGTCTTGCAATACTTTTGAAACTAAGTCGTTAACGGGGGCGTTTTATTTCCATTCCTGTAGTACGGGGGGGTACCACTGGAATGGAAATACTACAAAAATGACTGCCGCTTTCTACACTGCATATTGAATTGGTACTACTAAATTACATTCACTTTACTACCGCAATACTATACTGAGTAATAAAGTGAATCAAATTTTAAATGCAAAGCGAAGTGATATTTAAAAGTGTTTCAAGATTATCGTTATGATAACACGATTCAATTTGCGATGACAGATGTTGGGATTAGAGATGAGATTAATTTTGAAATGGGCAGGTAATCGAGCGTTTAAGTTATTCATAAGATCACTTCACATTCATCTCTGACTACGATTAATACTTTTTGGGCAAAGATGTTGCATTACATGTAAATAGTGATTTTTCGAATGGTTCTGAAGGTTTCGTTATATAAAATAACAATTTCATCAAGTTTGGCATTCAATAGAATTTGACATGAAGTGGTAAAGGATGGTGTATCAAAATTATGTGAGAGACCTCTACGTTCCCAACATTAAATTTAAAATTTATAAAAAATAAATGCACTTGCAATTTTTCACTGAACATTTCTCTTAGCAATAAACTGATGGAGACCGACAGGAAATCGAATATGATCAACTTATCAAATAAATTTGCTATTTTAGTGGTTAAAAAAATAAACTCAGAGCATCTTGATGAAATTGTAGCGTTTCTTCGTTACATTTATCCTACCACCGATACGACCAATATCTTTCTGACAACCATCGATGTTTTGTAAACCCAACTCTTTGAATAGTTGATGACTGTATAATTAACAGATGCAAGCAACACTGAGGTTTATTTGTAGTCTCCATTCATCAGTAGTATAGTTATAGGTACACATGTTTGTTGAAATACTTGTTAACCTCAATGTGTACGCATATGTAACACATTCTGTAGTCACGCATTGTATTGAAGTGGCTTGGAGTAGGTATTGTGTCCCCTAAGAGGGACAAAAAGGGGGAAAAGAGTACCTCATGTGTTTGTGTACCAACAAGCATAAGAATCTTGATATAGGTGTTAGGAGAGTGCAATTGTTTGTAGTTTTATTTCTGTACTGTTTAAAAAATGTAACTGCTAATGAAACAGATCCCAATTATGATAGAATTTCAGATTGCAAAACTTTAAAGTCACCCCATCAATAAGTTTAAAAGAAAATAAAAGGTATCTCAATAGTGGGTATTGATATTTACAAAAGCATCTATCTTGGGACTTTCTTAGTACAAGAAATTGAAACTGTCGCAAACGAAGGCGAAGAAATTGATGGATCTCTAAAGAGTCTAAATGAAAAGCTTTTTTATTGTCCCATGAGAGTGAAGCTGAGGAATCTGAATTAAAAGATTTTGAGATAATTTTGGATAACTGAACATTTTGTTGAAGTACAAAACAAATTCATACAGATTATTTATTTTAAAGCAACATCTTGTAATTATTCCAAAATTTCTTCACTATTCCATTGATTTTGAGCAGGTAAGCATACATTAAATTGTCTCTATCAAAATTCCTGCCAATACTATTTTCAACCAACCAAATCATATCGTTCGAGTTTGCCATATTAACTGTAGGACAGTAAGACGTCATAAACCTTTTAACAATTTTCTTTATTGTTATTGATAGCTTTATGTTGAGTCACTATCTCACCTAACGGTAAATCATGAGATTATTGGAGTACGTTTGCCTAGCATTTTCATAAGGTTTCAGATTTTTTTAGTCAGCGTATAATCCTACCGCATGCGTCAATTTTACAGTTTTTTTACTTGGAGCGTCCTTCACAGCAGCAAATACATTTAAAAAAAATAAATCATCAATATCTATATTCAAATCTTTGCCCACAACTCTCTAGTTGAGTGCTCCGAATAATAGGTTGATGAAATAATATAAAATTGTCGATAACACGATTAAAATATCTCACAGTTTCAACATTATTTATTTTGTTTTATCCCTTCTGACCTCGAATGTGTAAATAGGTCTACAGTAAACAAAACTCTCGGACATGTGTAGCAAGATCGTCTGTGTATATACCGCCAAACGTAACGCCTCACAAATGTTATTTGTACAACATTACCTTAGGGTTTTGAGTAATGTTTTTGTAATTTGGTCGAATAATTTCCACTACTTTTTTTAGAGTGAAGGCTTGAGACGTTGATGTAGAGAAAGCCGTGAGGATTGATGAAGGACCCTGAGGCTCTACTACATTTGACAAAGGTCTCCATAGGTACTTTTAAAAACATTAAAAGCTAGTCCACTTAAACTGAACTGTTAAAGATATAGAGCTATACCTACATATAAGGATGTACACCTCTATCTTTCTCGCTCGCATATCCGACAAATTAACACGTCATTGTTTAACTCCAGCACAGCTTGTGGTAAATCCACTTCATCACCACAAACAGCATGATCTAATTGATTAATGTCACTTTTATTGGGTAAGTCAATTGTTTATTGTTTTAATCCTGACGATTTTCCATCACTGGGGCCAAAAAAGAGTTATAAAAATAGGTATTACATTTCTATTAGCTTTGAAGAAACAAAAAATGAATTTTAATTTAGTCTCAAGTAGCTGAGACTAAAAGAATATAAATAGACACACTTATACCAGTTTAGTAAAAGGTTAAGTACTTTTGAAGAAGCTTAGATTTTTATAAACCGTCTACTTGTAAAGTACTCTTCAGTACCCAAGCTAATCTGATCTCACGTCCTTTCCATCCTGTGCTTGAGTGGTCTTTGAAACAATATTAGAATATCAAAAGGCGGGCCTATTAAGCCTGATTGATGGCAAACCCTGAGGGTAGACGGATATTGTTTTCTTTTAATGCTTTTTTATGGATTATAATATATATCATCCGAAGCTGTGAACAAATTCCGAATGTTTTTATTTCATACTAGCTTTTGTCTGCGGCTTCGCCCGCGTACATAAAATATAGCCTATGTCACTCAGGAGTGAAGCAGCTTTCTATTGTTGCTAAAATTTTTCCAATCGGACCAGTAGTTCCAGAGATTACTCCTACAAACAAAAAAATAAAAAAACAAAAAAACAAACTTTACCTCTTTATTATATTAGTGTAGATTGGCGTACAGTTCGGCCGCCAGATCTTGGTGAGTCTGAAGTTGTAGAATGAAGAATTTATAAAATAAGAACCATTTATCATTATCATTTAAAAATATTTTTTTTTACATATAAATGAGCATTTTTTTTTTAAACCTTTATTTTTGTACAAGTGCAAAAGCGCTTAAGTTCGCAAAATCTAACTTGAGACTCACCAAGATCCGACGACTGTACCAAATGTTTATAGGTACTAATGTTAGAAGCTAGTGCATGGTTCTAATTGGTCGCTCTTTGTCGAGAAAAATCAAGAATCTTTAGGTATGGTTTTTAAATAAAATATTAATTTTACAATACACACTAAATCATCATCAAAAAGTTACAGTCATAAGCTATGAAGCACTGTTTAATTGTTTTATGTACTATTTTGTTATATGACTAATTAATAATTTGACCTAAATAATTTACTAATTTAATGTTAATATTAGTACTGCATGACAATTGACGAAATAATATTATTTTAACTATGTATTAAATTAATAATAGCAGAACCTGTATATTAATGTAATACTTAGTAAAAATAGGTTTACGATTAACCGCTATTTCAAGTGTTGATGAAAAATGACATTGCGGTCAACAATGGAGCGTACTTACCCAGAAGTAACTTATTCTCTCTAGACTTAAAAATTCCCGGGTTGTAGCCATCAAGAAACACAGAATTCAACTCCTTATCAGTTCGCACCATAAATGAGTTCCCAAAACGTGTTGTGCGTATAGGTGGGATATCCACGTACCGGTGGCGCATCGCCGTACGCCTTGTGGTCCGATGATGGATCGGGGTAGGCGGAATCATAATATAGCTACATAATAGCCCAGTCATTTTAGGGGTTTCACCTCGGAATGAAAGATAATAAGCTATAAATTGGTATAAACCTTTGTTTTGTCGTTCTAAATGTGGTCTCAAAAGTCGCAAATGATACCGTGTCCGCGTCTTAAGATATTGAAGGTCAAAGGTCATATAAATTAGTTTTTTGTGAATATCTCGCTTTCTATTGCTTAAATAATATTTTTACCTTAATAAAAGTTGTAGAGTATAAAATTCTCTACAATTTTTGTCTTATGTTTTTTTTTATACGATCAACCGTTTTCGAGGTAGAGCGCGAAGAGTGCGCAGCGCACAGTCATATATGGTCCAATGCAAGGTCAAGCGTGAATTACGGTTATCAGTACGTTATATAAAGTCAATTATTTATTAAAATATTATAATTATTAAACAATGGCCATTATTTATGTACTAATTATTAATTGTTGATATTTTATTAAAAATCAGTAACTTAATTATTTATATTTAACTATTCAACTATAGTATATTATTAATTCTGGAACATATATTTTCAGTTAAAAAGACAATAAGGGGATCTATTTTATGCATATCTTTATTTATCATTAAATATGCCATACTATAGATTTGTTGAAATGTCAGTTTAAATATTATAAGAATTTTTATTGGTTTTAATTATAATAAAATTGTGAATAGAAGCTAGTTATCTTCACCTTCATTGTCGTCTTCTTCTTGTTGTCGCTCGAAAACGTTCAATTTATTGTCATCATCCTCATTATCGGTCATATTCATCTCCAAACCCTCCAGCATTTCAGGATCGTATGCGTTTTCTTCATCGGGATTACTTGGATATTGTGCAGTGTTCAGGCAAGCTTGTCCATTGCACTGGCCACAAGCTAAAGAACATAGTAGCCCTGATTAACGGCATCCACAGCGGGAACCCCAACCATTTTTGCAATTGCAAAATATTATATTTAGTAGTTCGGTTGGTGCTGGAGGTAATAACGTTCTTATGGGCTCCAGGATTCCATTTTCAAGCATCCAGCCCCATTCTTGAGGTTCTAAGTCAAGTTATGCGCTGCGCACTCTTCGCGTTCTACCTCAAAAACGGTTGATCGTATCAAAAAAAAACATAAGACGAAAATTGTAGAGAATTTTATACTCTACAACTTTTATTAAGGTAAAAATATCATTTAAGCAATAGAAAGCGAGATATTCACAAAAAAAACAATTTTTATGACCTTTGACCTTCAATATCTTAAGACGCGGACACGGTATCATTTGTGACTTTTGAGACAACATTTAGAACGACAAAACAAAGGTTTATACCAATTTATAGCTTATTATCTCTCATTCCGAGGTTGACCCCTTTTTTCACCTAATATGACTGGGCTATAACATAACATACAGGCTAAGGATGTAAGGTTGAACTCACTTACCATCGTCATAACAACGGACTACGGACATAATGTAATCCCATTTTTAGCAAAGGAATCGTAGTTCATTGAACAGAGGCCATACATTTATGTAACTTTCTTTCGCATTTTCCCTAAATCTGATATTAGCCATTCTAAGAAATCATTATTTTTATGTTTATACAAAACAATGTCTTTCATTTGTGTATTCCTTGGATTATTGTACATAGATTATTGATATGAGAGATGACTACTTACTATATCTACGGTATATATGGCCACGTAGGAATGGGGTAGAATGCTTCCTACCTAACAGTCTACCAAATAATATCATGTGATGTAAGTACATGATACTTTTAGGTTTTTTTTTTTTTTATGGTAGGTGAAAATCATCCAATGACGAAACCCGCTCTTCTCTTGGGCGGAGCGGGAGACCAGTGTCAGACTCTTACTGACTAAAAAACCTACCCCGTACCTTCCTTGCCTTATTTCTGGAGTCGAGGTGATAGTTTGCACATACCCTCTAGGCTCCAGGAGGCTTCGACCCTGAAGGGCCCCTGCAGTTTGCTGACAACTCCTTGAGGCGCGCGGGTACGGTGCGCGCCGTTGACGACTTGGACTCGGTCTTACCAGACGATCGGACGGCGAGCTACCCATTGCTCACCGTCCGCGAGCCAGTGTCTACGGTGGCATGATACTTTTAGGTAGCCAATAAATCACATGTGAAATCTTCATCATCCAGTCCTTTAGCAGATTTTGGAACAATATTAGCATATCAAAAAGCTGTTTGCTTATTTAGCCCGATTGACGACACCGAAGCCCGTGTGTTGCATAGAAAGTGGGTTCCTTACCAAAATGTAGATGCATTTGCTTTGCATCAGCTATTAATATTTAACCGATAGTATAAGGTTCGGGACAGACAGGGTGCTTCAAAATTTGTGCCGGATACAACGAATTTGGAGGAAATATGATAAAGTGTTCTAATTCTATGTATTTTTTTTATTTATGTACACAAAATAGAAAAGAGTAAATACAGATTATGAAAAGTTACTGCATATTTTTAGCGAAATTTCTTCCAGCAGATTTGATATGGGAGAGTAGACTGTATATATTTATTAGTAAAACCTCGGCAAATCACAAGTATACGCTCACTCATTTTAAATATTCTTAATTAACGTATCGTTGGAAACCTCTTTAAAGTTAACTTCATAATAATTATTACAATTCATAATATTATCTTTTTCCAGAAGACTGCACTAAATGAGTCACTACATAAAAATAGCACAGTATCCTCATTTATTTTTCTTCGCCACAAAGTATCTCAGAGAACCGTCTACTCCTGTGACGTCTAAGCTTAAATCCGAATGAATCACATCGCATGACATAATGCACCAACCGCTATGAGTACAAATTAAATAATTAATTCGATATGCAATGAGCGACTGACTCATTGATGGTGTAGCGTCAAACCGCTTATTCACAAACAACCCATTAATTTAAATTTTATGAGAGACTATAATGAGCGTAATTTTTTTTTGGGCCGCGGGGCTACTTTGCAATTTCCACTATATATTTTTTGTGTAGTATTTTGGGATCACAAATAAAATAAAAACAGTTTTTTTGGGTAAGTGTACTTTAATTCCTTCTTCGCTGAGGTTCCAAAACTCTGCTAAAAAGATGTTAGCAATTGTAGAAGCCCAGCAGGCTCGAAGCCTACTAGGGCCATAGGGGATATAAAAATGAAATCCGAAGCCCTGGAACGAAAGCAAAGAAGGAACAGGACTAGGTTTTAGTCAGTCAAATGTTGGACAAGCCCTCCCGCTTCACCCAAGAGCACGAGAAGTAATTGGATTTTATTTTTAATTGATATATTATAAACTAGTGCTTGACTACGATCCAACCTGATGGTAAGCAGTGATGCAATCGTTCATGGTGAGGCGTACTAGTTAAAAAAATCTACAGTTTGAATTGAGCTTTTGTCAGACCTGTTTTATTTTGATTTCTATTAGAACAAAATACATTAATGTGTTTAAACAAACGTAAATCACAAGAGACGCTTCTAATATCATACACCATAACCCGTGTCAAAAATCATATAAAAAAGGACACTGTCAAAAAGTGTTTGGCTTTTATTCCAGGCTATACTCAAAAGGGGTCATTCTTTCCCAATTTCACACGGGACGTCTGACATCTGACCCCCAGAACCCAATTACTAAAACATATGATATCTACCTTTTTGATCAAGGGCCTTACCATGACCGTCGGGCGTCGCCTGTTCTTAGGTATCTTATACTTCTCGTATACCTCCTGTACTGTCGGATGTGAAAAAATTACTTTTGAGGAGACCAGTTTATGTTTATTGTATAGATAACTTTATCATTACTCGTATTGACTATTAGGTATCTAAATACACCGTTAATTATTGATCATTTTAATCCTGTTTAGGGTCGATCTGGTGTATTAGATCGACAAAACGATAATGTTTCATGTATGATGTTTTATACATGTATATATTTCATATTCATGGATCTTTTAGTAAAAACAAAATTTTAAAAAGTACTTTTTTAAAATTCGATTTGATTTACGCATGTAACAAATTAATATCTTTAAGTAAACGTCAGCTGAGAGAGTTAATGACCTGAAGGTAGTTCGCAACGACCGACATCTACAATTCTACATACTTGTACCACGGGATTAAGGGCCTTCAAATTAGCCGCGACGTGTCAGACGACAGTAGCTTTATTATAGTACACCTTGTATAGGTACCATATTCTTGCAAATAAATATTTTCGATTTTATTTGAGGAAGATTTATGGAGGTTTACAGCCTATATAGGGTGACTGGTAATTAGTGACTGATACCTACTAAACCTCTCGTATGCCGTAATTAGAGACACAATCAAAAAGTTATCGTGTCTCGCATAGATCTGCGTACGAAAGGTTAAGCACGTATTGTAGTTATTATAACAAACAACTTTTACTATGGGCTCAAACCTGAAATCGCGAAAAAATCAGCAAGGTTAGTACAATTTGATCATCATCATCATCATCAGCCTTTTTAATGTTCCCACTGCAGGGACACAGGCCTCCTCTCTAAAAGAGGGGAATGGGCCGTAATCCACCACGCGGGCCTAATGCGTGTTGGTGGATGTCACATATCTTCGAATTTTTGGTTCTAGGACATGCCGGTTTCCTCACGATGTTTTCCTTCACCGTTTTGAGAGCAGTGGTGATGAAATAAATTACACAAAGTAATGCGCCTGGCTGGGTTTGAACCCGCGACCTACAACACGTAAGTCAGGGCCGTTACCACTCGGCCACCACTGCTCTCAATTTGATCAGCTAGGCAAAAATAAATGTATTACTTAATGTGTAGCTCTAAAGACGTGACGAGATCTCGTGTCTAGTTCAGTTTAGACCTTAAAATGGATCGTGTAAAGAGCACGTGGTAGTTACCCGGTGTATATATAGTTAACCTTTGCCTTTATGCTTATTGGTAATCTCTTCCACGTGAATCCTAAGTGTTTTTTGATGTAAAAAACACGAAATGTAACTTACGATGGAAACCGTTATTTTGGTAAAGTATACAGAAAAATATAGAAATTTGTTTGAAACAATGTATTGAAACGTTTCAGGAACTTCTGAGTTGTTAATCGCACAATCACTATTTCAAATAATTTCCCTACATGGATTCTTGGTCTAACCTCCCTCTCTCCATGTAATCCGTTTTAAGGCTGGAAACTTTTTTTTTATTTTTATTGTCGATAGGTTCGCTTGACTGCTATCTCACCAGATGAAAAGCTATTATGTGATCGACGTTGGAGCGCGCTTACCAAGAAGTAACCTATTCAATCTCAACTTAAAAATTCCCGAGTTGTAGCCATCAGGAAACACAGACTCCGGCAAGGAACGTTAGTTATACCTGCGCATAATGAATGTGTTCCCAAAAAGTTTTGTGCGTATAGATTTCTTGTTGAGAGGAGTGGAGAAAGTTTCCTTCAAAAGGACTTAAAATATAAGTATTTTTTTATATATATAAGTATTTTCTTTAAAATGTCATTTCGATTGTCATGTTATTAATATTTAGATAAAGTTTGGTTTTACGATGGTTTCCATCAGTATTCTAATTTTCACAATGTTTTAAATCAAAAGGATTTCAGTATTTTTTTTTTTTTTCTGAAGTGACTGTTCTAATGGTTCTATTAATATGTTTCGAGTTCTTCAATCAATCGAATGACGCTATCGCCAGCTACTGTATCTATGCCCTTATGTTCTGCGTTAAACTTACTTTCATAGTCTAATAGGACTCTAATCGACAAGATCAGGAAGATATCATGCGCAGAATCAACGGCTTTCAAGACACGGGCGTCGCATAGAATGAGCTTCCAAACTTCTGGCTGCTATAGAGTAATATTCTCAATAGCACAACTGCACAACCCAATGGTAGTTTTCAAACCCTCAAAAATTGAGGCAATTTTTACAGCTGATATTTGTATTTATTGGTATATTTTTATGGTACCTATATTTTTTTGGTTATGTTTATGGTGTACCTGCAATAAAGAGTAATTATCCGTCTATCTATTTTTATGACTAAGACTTATCCTACTATTTTTCTTGGGTGACAATCTAACCCAAAACCTTCGTCGTAGGGACTCTGCAAAAGGGTTGAAGCCAGGGGTCCAGGGTCTCTTTCTTAAACGAAGGTTTGGCCCCAGTGCAAAGGGCAAAGAAGGAACAGGGTGAGGTGTTTAGTCAGTAAGAGTCTGACACTGTTTTCCGCTCCGCCCAAGAGCGGGATTCGTCATTGGATGATTTTTACCCACCATATAAGAACCTGCAACCTTCGTCATAGCAGTCAGGGCCACTATCCACTAGACCTGTCGAAATAACTCAATACTTAATCATTGATGCACATAAATAAAATGGCTATCAAAAGTTTTAAGTGGTATTTTCGTAGCTTTAATATCAGTAGAACCGCACTTGCATAATGTGCACATAAATTATGAATTAATGACTCAATAGAGATGCGACACAAAAGGTTCATACACCTATACCTATATATATACCTATTAAAATAGGTGGACAAAATTTTACAAATCATTCAGACCACCAGAATGAAGACAATGATAAAAAAAAATAAGAAAAGAAGCGCTTTATATACTTACAAAAAATCTTAACTACCCCCATTCCCATGCATCAATTTATTATTTTAGGTAAAAAAAAAAACACTTTAATCAGCATTTTTTTTACTTGGATAACTTTGGTTAGATGTACTGAACGCTGTGTCAAAATCTGTCCATCTATTTTAATGGGACCGTAATATAAGGAAAAACTGACTGATTGAGATATCAACGCACAGCCGAATCTACTGGAACTAAGAGCGTGAAATTTTGCACAAGGCTTCCTTTTATGGCGTAAGCGAACACTAAGAGAGGATTTCCAAAAATTTACCCTCTAAAGTGATGAAATGGAGGTCAAAAATTTGTATAAAAAAAACCTGTTTACTCGCGGGTGAAACCACTGGCAGAAAGCTAGTAATATATATGACCATTTTTTTTGTTATGAACAAATAAGTCGCCACAATATAAAGCGCTGCAATTATTAAGTAATAACACATCTGTCATTATTAATACAATTTCAGGGTATGAATAAAATTATAAATTAGTCATGTAATAGTCTATGTTTAAGAGTGGATACGATTGCTGATGTCTCAAACACAAATACAACAGTTTATCAGATCTTATACTTTGTTTAAAATATCCTTTCATATCATAAAAGAAAAGAAAGATGGATTATGTGAATAGTAATATGAGAGTGACAGGCGACTTGACGGAATAGAAGAAAAAAAAGACATATTGTCCCGACTCCGAATAACATAAGATAAATTAATGATGAATTTTGTAACAATGTAATAAATTCACCAATTAGAATGGATTTTCATACAGTTTTCACTACTGAATAGTTTCATGAGGAAGGTTTAAAGGGTGTCTTCAAATTAACCGCAACGGGCCGCGAAATAATCGAAAAAACAAAGAAGCGTTTTGTTTTTTTTTTATAAATAAAAAAGTGCGGCTGTCACGCATCAGCAGTCCCTTTATTTATTTATTTATTTATTTATTTATTTATTTATTTATTTATTTATTTATTTATTTATTTATTTATTTATTTATTTATTCGATATTATAGCAGAAAAAGCCGACGCTTTCAAAGATTTCTAACACCCGCAAAGCTGAAATTGTAAACTTAAAAAAACCGGTGGACATAAAGAAATACTTACACGAATAAAATAAAAAAAGTAGGTAACCAATAGCACCCATATGGTAACCATATACAAAACCAAACACACACATAAACAAATTTTAAAACATGATACTATCAGACATAGCCAGCAACATGTCTGCTACAGCAATGTCCGATATAAGGGCAATCCAATCTCATGGCAATCATCGTCAGAACTGTATTAGAGCTGCCCCGCACCCTGCGCACCAAGGACGCGCATCGCTTGCTATGGAAGCACTGCATTTTACACCAGAGTTCTCTACACAACTTCAGTTAGCTTTAAAACAGAAAATTTTAAATTTTATCGTATAAAAACTTTTAAAAGGAGTAAAAGAAAGACTCTCACACTAAGAATTAATCATGTACGAGTATCGTGGGAGCGATAAAAAATATGTAGACTTAGCTTACATAGGTACACTAAGGCCCAGTGCGAGTTTTTTTGGTTTCTGATTCTAGGACATGCCAGTTTCCTCATGATGTTCTCCTTCACCGTTTTAAACTCTATGGAGTCCCAAGCGAACGCCGGCGCTCACCTATTGTCTTTCTATTATGTCTCTAATAACGGTATTCAAAATATTAAAAGCAGTGGTGATGAAATAAATTACACAAAGAAATGTGTCTGGTTGTGTTTGAACCCGTGTCGTAAAACTCGTAAGTCACGGCCTTTACCACTCAGCCGCCACAGTTCAATTAATGATTATGCATATAAAAAAACCTTTGATAAGTCGCGTAGGCAGTTGTATGTCACGTAAAATTAATAGGTTTCTATTAAAAACAAATAAATCGATCTCCAAACATGGCGATCAGATAATAAATAGTTCACTAAACGAAACTATAACTTTAAGAAAAGACAATGGTTTGGCGTCACACCCCCGCATTTGATATCGTCTATAATAAATTAGTTAATGTATCACAACGCTATAAAGCTGAAGAGGAGATTGTTTGTTTGTTTGTTAACGTGTTAATTTTAGGAACTTACAAAAAATTCTTGTAATGTTACATTATTTAGCCATTTTATCTAGAAAGACGATAGGCTATATGATGGCATGATTTTTTTAGGTGTGAAATACTCCTATGAGTTTTTTTCCCTTTAGGGTTGAGCGGACTGTCAGTTTTTTTTTTAATAATTTTTTGTTTAACAACAACAACAACTGCAGATTGCATTTATTTGTTTAAACTATTTTATTTTTTATGAGTTTTTGATCGCTAAAATTCTCAGAGCCTAACTACAGACTAGTCAAGATCCGACAGCCACACTGTACGTTGTTTAAACTTCTACGGTTCGAACTAAGCATTTCTACCGCATACATTGAAGGACTAGAACAGTTTAGCTACGGTCTTCTCGTCCGACTAAAATTTAGGCGACTTTAAGCTCAATGTGAACAAGCTCTTAATAAACTAATGCGCCTCACCATCAACGATTGCATCACTGCTTACCATCAGGTGGGATCGCAGTCAAGCATGAGTTTGTATAACAAAAAAAAAAGGCCCAACAGTGAAAGTGCCTAGTAAATTTAATTTATGTATCGTAAGTTGTATGTATCTTAGGATAGAAATAGAGGGGTATTTTCTAAATGTAAGGATAAATACCATCATGACCAGCAAATAACGTAACTAATTATTACTCTTGTCAATTTATCACGACTCACAGGCTACCATTCTAAGAACATCGTATTAGTTTGCTATTCATTAACACCCAAATAGTGTGGGAGAAATCCAATACCCTCGCACAAACAATACGACGCTAAGGAACCTTGACCAATATTTATTTAGACTCTCGTTAGCCTCAGAGGTTTCTAGGCAATAACGCCTCATGCCTATTAGACTACTTCAGAAACACACGGAACGATAAAACGTGCGAACCCGCTCATTTATTCGCCTTTGAAATCTCTATCCGAAAACCTCTAGTAAATCATGACTTTATGACTCAATAAAAATCTTTTTCGTAATCTAAAAGATTTATACAACCCAACTTGCAGTAGCCTTGGTAGAAGTGTTATATTTTTATGTTTGTTTTCAAAATGAGGTAATCTCTATAAATGCCAATACATAATTCAGGCAATGGCTTTTCTGATTCATAAATAAAACATAACATAAGTCGAAATAGCTCAATGAAAAACATGTAAAATAAAGCTTTGTAAATGTTAACCCATTTTAAATCTGTCTACTGTCATGTATTCTACATAACACATACATATTTATTATTATCTTCATGCATGATTCATGGCAAATCCCGACAACCCAAATGCAAAGTTTTATAGCTTAACATCGGTCTGAATAAAAATGAATGAGCGATTGAGTACAAAACCGTTAATGCAGCGACTACCAGCTTTGGGAATCGGTGCCATACAGTCTGGCTACTTCAATAGACACGACGTAACCGCGCCAAACGCTACCAAGAATACATTTACAAATATTAAACGTTGAGATCATCCGCTAAGAAGTTCGCCGACGTATTCTGCGAATGGTTGAATATAAATTTTAATACTGCAGCACATTTATGATAAAATTGAGGACTACTGAGGAACTGTAATTGATATTGCTGTTATAAAATTACATGGAAATTGGCACGTATGAGTACAATTTTAGGGCAAATTTCATAGTTCCTCTTACATATTATTTCTAAGTAAACGAATAATTAGATAGTTTAAATATATTCTGTGTATTACATTTAATCTTACCAGGGATATGGAATTTATAGCTACTGTAGCCCTCGCAAACGGCAAACTAAACTACTTTATGACGTAGTCGAGGACTAGGACCATTTATTTACTCCTCAAAGAATGAAAGGATGATCCAAAATTTGTACAAAAAAGTTTATAGTTCTTATTCATTTCCATTCTAAGGTGTCGGATAGATATCGCTGTCAGTGCTAAGGTCGCCAGATTGTATCCATAGATATAAATTTTCTGTAAAATTGTTACTAAATATTTCGGTGTATAATAAAGTTTATTTAATTATTATTTTTATACGGTTGAAGTCCAATGCAGAAGCTAGTGGCTCGTCGTGGTGGTGAAGGTTTGCTGGAAGAAAACTCATTGTTGAGTTAAGCTCGCCCTTGTACATGAATTGTCAAATCATTGACTAGTGCTAAATAAAAAAAATAAAAACCACGCGAATCGTTTTTCAAATTTAGCATTTAGAATACGTTTCTTTCTTAAGTTCAGACAGGTTTGCCTACTCAAATGACTTAATTCTCAAACAGTATGTGTCCTTGGTGACTCACAAGCAATGTTCTTATTTCTGACATACTTATTGTTCTCAGTTCCGTCGGAATATCAATACTCCCATTTTTAGAAACTATTATGCCATGTTTATTTTCTAAGTATTTGTCAGCGATATGCTTAAGTGACATCATCTTTCGTGGTGTGTGGTTCCATTTCGTAAAAAAATACTACTTTGTTTTTTATTTTAAAATAGTTATTGGAAATTGTTAGTTATTCATGGGTGTATTTATGTCTATAGGCAATCATTGTTTTTAAATTGAAAAGTTTATTTATTTAAACTTCATACACAATAGTGGTGCATAGGTGGACTTAATGCAAAAAGCGTTCTGTAGCTTTAGCCTTTTGATTAAAAATGTCAACACTGTGATAGGTGTGGACAATAAATAAATAACAGATATTTTAAATATAATGTACAATAAATTAAGTGACTTTACTTTACTTTATAATTATTTGATATTTATCATATTTTTATTTTTTATTTATATTTATTTGATATTTATAAATATCAAATAATTATTGTTAAGAGAACTTAAAATATGACAATTATTATGTTGAAGACTGAAACTAAGAGAATTACTGGTTCGAATAAAAAATATATTTTAGTAGTACAGGTTTTTTTTTCTGTGGTAGGTAAAAATCATCCAAAGTCGAATCCCGCCCTTGAGCGGAGCGGAAAACAATGTCGACTCTTACTGACTAAGCAACCCACCCCTTTTTTTTTTTTTAATGGTAGGTAAAAATCATTCAATGACGAGTCCCGCTCTTGGGCGGAGCGGAAAACAAGTGTCAGACTCTTACTGACTAAAAAACCTACCCCGTTCCTACATCGCCATACATACCAGGGCCAGAGCCTTCCTTTTCAGACACAAACCCGTGGCCCTGATTGGCTTCGACCCTTCTGCAGGGTCCCTACGATTGCTGACAACTCCTTGAGGCGCGCGGGAACAGTGCGCGCCGTCGACGACTTGGGCTCGGTCTGGACTGTTACCAGCGGACTGGACGGCGGGCTACCCAAGCTCGCCGTCTGCAAGCCCGCGCCTGCGGTGGCCGGAAATCGAGATCAGGAACGCGGCGACGACGGCTGCGGCGGCGTGAAAACCGTTGCCTTTGCCTGATACGGTCGGCCTCCTCTTTTGCAAGCATTACTGTTTCACAGAAGGAGACCGCTACTTCCAATTTCTCCTCGCTTCGGACCATGGCCTCTACCAGGGAACAGTGCGAGAGATAATTGCCAAAGAGGCTTAATGTTATATAGCTAAAGACCTACTATCTACGGGAGCAGAGCCTCAGGGGCAGCTAGTATCGACAATCTTATTCATCAATTATAATTGGTGAAGTAATTGGTAGCTAAATTAGAATTGGTAGTTCCAAATTCATTAAGAACACCTAGCTTTGTTGGTATCGGGAAAATTCGAAAGGAATATTTAGACTTTGAGATTTTCCTTATTTCTTAATTGTGCCATCTTATTGTGTTTAAGGGCAGTATTTATAAATAAACGTTAGTCAAGCTATAATAGATAGTAGATGCGACATCCTGAAACGATAAGGAAGGAATCAAAATAATATTAATTAAATCATTTTGATTAGATAGGTACTTGAATATCGACACCTCGACATGCCTCGACGTTAGCCTGTCGGTTTTCAATTGTTTACATTTCGAGGAATTTGTATTGGAATTGTACGGACACGAAACCTATTTCGAAGTTGTTTCTATCCAAAATGTTCCTTCCTTAAATTCAATTTTACTGCCATCATCGGTGGAGCCAAAACTCGTGAGTGCGGCTCCCTTATTGGTCGACACACGCGCCAATTAGAACCAAACCCTTATTCAAAAAATATATGCGTTGATGGCCACCTCATTATCGAGAAATAAAATCATTTTCTCATAGAAATCTAAATAACGCCTTGTTAGAAGTTCGCCGTCACCGACCTGGCTTGGTCTGGCCCGTTGCCAGACGTCCAGACGGCGAGCTACGCATTGCTCGCCGTCCACATACCCGCACCGGTGGTCATCTGCGCATGCGGGGGTCTGCAGAGTTTTTCTTGATAGCTACAACCTAAGGGTCTATAAGTCAAGTAAGTTACTTCTAGGCAAGCGTGCTCTATTGCCGACCACATCATCGCTTACCATCTGTCCCTTCATCAGTTACTATCATTTCGTTAAGGTCGAACGCTTTATTTATGTTGGGCAAAAATCATTAAATGACAAATCCCGCTCTTGGGCGGAACGGAAAACAGTGTCAGACTCCTACTGACTAAACACCCCACCCGGCCGTGCCTTAGCCTAGTCAAATCATTTCCCTTTTTATTATACTTGTCCTCCTAGCCAAGTTACGATCGTTTCTTTAACGTCAAACGCTTGGAAGTGACCACGCCTACTACAATGACGTCAGAACAAAGGAGTTAGAGCGTGGTGGAAAAAGAGGGATCATATGACTACTTATATCTATATACCTACATTCTACTATAGAATCTATATCACGAATTACTTCGTGCATCACTCAATGCAAATTGCTGTCTAGGCTAAAAATCATAAAAGAAAAGAGATGACTGATATATGCGGCACTCCAGCTCGCCGATCGAAGATCCATCACATGCAGTATAAAGTTTTATGACGTCATCGCCTAACATGTGAATTTTAGATACCGAAGACACATAAATTGTGCACTATTCTTGATCCGGATAAACTCTTAGTTTATTGTAAACTTGTGATTTAAACTTTAGCAGCTATAAACGCTGATATATAAATAATATGTTTATGTAGAATAGAATATTTGTGCAGTGGCGGTCGAGTGTTACCCAAGTAGTAATTCTCAGCCAGGCGCATTACTTTGTAAAATTTATTTTATCACCACTGCTCTCAAAACGGTGAAGGAAAACATTGTGAGGAAACCAGCATGTCCTAGATCCAAAAATTTTAAGATGTGACATTCCTCAATCCGCACTGGGCCCGCGTGGTGGATGGCGGCCCATTCTACCTCCTGGACACGAGACCTGAGTCCCAGCAGTGGCAACATTTTCATACAACCTCTCTTACGTGATTATGCTGTTATTATACATATTTCTTCAAATATTTTGGATGCATAGATACCTTCTTAATTCTTTATTGTACACCAAACAGTATATAAAAAACGGATTACAATGATTATGTACAAAGGCGAGCTTAACACAAAATTGAGTTTTCTTACAGCAAACCAGACTTAAGTAATAGAGAGAGGTCAAAAATTTTGGGTAAGATACAGTGTACAATTTGCCTTGTGAATGTTATCTAAGCTTCTATGGAAATCAAAATATAAATTTGTGTAAGAGTAATCCAGTAAAGACCTCTGAAAATCTGCTATTTTACGTGAACTTTGATTTTCCATAATGTACTCCTATATTGATAAGTAATATAAAAAAAAATCTATAGAAGCTGTGCGCATTTAATAAAAATTCTAAATGATGACATTCTTTTCCAAAATCCTTATTAAAAACACATGTTTTCTTGAACAAGTGTTGTGTAAAACATAAATCGTGGAGTTACTGAATACCAACAGAGTTTTCAGATGTTATTTCGCTTTTAACGCATTACTTTTGCATTAAACGTCACTTTGGATTGCGTTCAATGAAGCAAAAAGCTTTTAAACCATGCGTGACGTTGACGATAGGCTAGTGAGGAAGGCCCACGTTAAAAGGCTGATTATGCTAAACAACTTGAGACTACAATGATCTATACTGTGATAAGATAAAGAGCCACGGGAGGCTTCTTTTTTTTTTTGCATGTGGGAAGCAAATGTCTGAAATATGGTGACGAGGCTTAAGCAATTCATAATGAATGATGCACTTAAAGCCTTCTGTTCACGGACGCGTACTTTTTAGCTTAACGTTCGTGTCTATGTGTCGTTGCCGCTTCGTTGACAGAATTTCATAGTTCAGTCAAATGGGGTGAACAAAACTCAGGAGTTAATAGAAACAAAACTTCAAAAAATATTTTTAAGATATTTGAATATTTTTTGCAGCATTTAACTATTTCGATTTATTCATGAATCGTTATTCTAAAAAGTCGATGCTTTGTTTGAAGCCAATTATATAGTATCAAACTGAAAAATCAATCCAAAATTTTGTTTCTATCCGCCCCTGCGTTTCTATTCACCCCGTTACGATTTTGTATGTATGCTATGAACAGGTAATCGTCTCGTCTAGTTTTATTCTATTTGAAAATTAGAACAAGATATTACTAAAAGTATAATCTAAAGTAGTAGGAAAATTCTACAGTATATCGAGAAAATTTCTGGTACCCAATTTTTAGGAGAACGTGAAATAAATTGACAACTTTCTAGCAGTATATCAACCTCGCCGCAATAAGGTAGAATTCTCAGAACTTTCCAGTATCATTTTGTTACTGGAAAATTAATTTCAGACACATGAAGAGAAGAATGGACGGTATGAAGGATTTGATAAAGTCATCTGAAGTCAGACCTTGGTAATTTTGATCTTAATACATTATAATAAAGTTTATATTAAAATAAACATTATCTTATACTACATTAGAAAGGAACGGAGATTTAATGATGTACATATCATTCAGAAATTCAAAAAAAGTTTGTCACGATTAATAGTAACTAGACAACTACTGATAAACATACTTATACAGTTCTAAATTTATGCATACAAATGATCGTGCTCATCACACAAACATTTGTCCTGCTTAGCAGTCAGGGCTATTAACCACTAGATTAACAGGCCAGTCAAATTGTTTGAAATATAAGCAAACAGCTATAAAGAAAGAAAGAAAAAAATTTTATTTGCGCGAGAGTATGGCGCATACAATAAAAAACAAAAACAACTAAATAGGTAATAATAAAAAAAAAATGCGACACACCCGCACAAAACGGCTGGTGCTCAGCAAAAGCTGGGGCTCATGTGTAAAACAGAGCCACAGCGCTGATTTTCAGCACCAGCCGAATTCGACGGTAGACGCTGCTCGGCTACGTAACTTATATAAATAAACTAATAAACAAAATAAAAACAAATAAATTATTTGACATACATAAAATTAAAAAAAAAAAAAGAAAAATACAAAATTACCAAAAAACACACTTAAAAACTTAAAACATAAAATAGTCGATTTAAATCGATCGTTTATCGATCGATTTAAAGACATTTTGTCTGTGGCACAACACATTAGATTATGGTAACAAAAACAAAATGGTGACCGTGTTAAGAATTATGCAACTAGCTAGTTGACTCTTTACGTGACCACACAGGTAGGGTTTTTTTGGCAAAAAAATCAGCACTGCCATTCAATGCAACTAACATTTTGGATACTTTTCCCTTTTATAGTAAAGTAAATGTCTCGTAGATTTTTTGAGGCTTAGTGAATTCTTTTTAATAGCGTTTGTACATACTGTTCTTTTCAGTTTATATAGGTATATTTATTGAGTTGTTTATTAGACTCTTAAGCCTCAAGCAAACGCCGGTATTCGCACATCTATTGTTTTATATGTCCCTAATTACGGTACATATTCAAAAGGCTAAGTCGTATAAATATAAATTATATCAGTTGAAATTAGCAATATAATAATAAACAATGAAATGCAAATACACCGTTAAATTTTAGTCGTTTTAATCCCGAAGAGGGTCGATCCAGTACATGAAACACTATCGATTTGTGTAGATAAAATAAAAAAATAAAGTACTTTTTTTCTAAATCTCTTATTGATATACGCATTTACGAAATTAATTTCATTAAGTAAACGAGCCATTGACCGTGTAGGTAGTTGTCGGTCGTTGCGTACTAACTACCTACAGGTCATTGAACTCGCCCAGCTGTCGTTTACTTAAAGAAATCAATTTAGAACATGCGTAAATTAATTCGAGTTTTAAAAAAAAGTACTTTGTTTTTTCATTCTAACTTTACCAATCGATAGTGTTTCATGTACTGAATCGATCCTCCAAGGGATTAAAACGATCAAGATTTAACGGTGTATAAGATTTCAAAGGAAGAGAAGCTAAGGTAATGTGCTTGGCAAGCCCTAATTATGGCTACACGCGACAACAATACGACAACGTGTTTTCTTAGACATTTCTCTACAAATAAAAAAAAAAACTAAGAAAATTATATCACCTGTTACCAAAGGCTTTAAAAACGTGTAATCCTTTCCGGAGAACCTTTGATCCCTCAGTACACCTCACCTAATTAAAACAGGGACAGCAAATAAAACTTTATTTTACACACAATTGACAAATACAACTTAAATAATACACCACACCTTTCAGAGAGTTGAGGGTTGTTCTGTTTGTCCTCCAACAAAGCGTACAGACAGAGCAATTACAAAGTGTAAATAAAAAAGCCCACACGTTCCAGTTTGAGATCCCTTTTTGAAGAGATTTATTCAAATCCGGTAGGCCAACTTTTTTTCGGAGTATGTGTACAGACTACGGATCACCCTATTTTAAGTTTTCCTATCTTTTGTGAGGCTTTTACCCGGTGGAGACTTGCCTAGTTATATTGTTAAGTAAAGTTGCATATATCCAAGTAGGTAGATACCATTTTTGGTTCCATTTGGCAGTTCTATAGCTAGGCATATAGATAGGATGGCCACATGATGAAAGGCTTATGTCCCAGGGATGGGAAACCTCCTATCCCAGCAGCTGTTTCCCCCTAGTAAACAACTGCTAAAATAGAAAAATGAAGGATGATTTGAAACGGACAGCTAGCTAAAATTGGTGTAAAGTGGTGTGATACAGTAGTGAATTGCCAATCCGCACTGGGCCCGCGTGGTGGATTATGGCCCATTCCCTCTCGTAGAGAGAAGGCCTGTGTCCCAGCAGTGGACGAATTAAAAAAAACTGATGATGATGATGCTAAATTGAGAGATATAATTTAAAAGAAGGAAAATGTAACTTAACATTCTTTACCTTCAGCCCTAAAAGGTTTTCATGATGGTTTTACAGCAGATGGTTAAATTCAATGCCTATTTTTTTAAGTAACTGTTAGCTAATGCGCTGGCATTAGCTAACAGCCGAAAGGAAAACCGAATTAGGGAAGCCGCCGGGCTTCCCCTGCATTAAAGTATAAGATACGTAGTTTGTCACTAAGCCACTGCTTGTTCGTCCACCGGTAGGTTGCTATCACTATAGCAACCTACCGGTGGACGAAATTTTAAAATCATTGTGTATCTCTAGTCTATAAGCAAAAAAATAAAAATATTGACGTTGTTTGAAAGTAAATACTGTTACTTTCAAACAACGTCAAACTGTTAAACTGTTATATATATGCGTGATGAACCTAGACAAGTCTCCTAAAATACGTAAACTTTACAAATAATTCTAAATTCTAAGCGAAGATTTTGTCCACGACAAGGGTGCGAACAAAAACTATGAATTACAAAATTCACGATTCTAGAATTTTTTTTTTTTTTTTTAATTGCTGACTGGGGCCTAAGTTTGCTTTTTTCAAAATATTGCCATTCCAACACGATCCCATTGTCATTCTGCTAAAAGTTCGTAATCTGTTAATTCATAATGGCTAATCATTGGTCGATCAGAGGTCTCATAATTTATTAATATAATTTTGGTTCGAGCTATCTTGTAATGAATTAAAAACTATAACTGCACAATAACATTCTAATCCTAAGCCGTGTTAAAGGAACTATCATAATTTTATTAATTTACCGCATAATCCAATCATTCATTTGTCTTTATGTACGAGATTACCATTTTACAAAAATTCTTTCAATGAAGTGTAACTGGATGGTCATTGGAAAGTCATAATGATGTCATTATATTAGTAGATTCCAACATTGGCAAAATCAACCATTATGAAATCAATGATCGTCTGGTTTAGTGAGAGAGTAGCGTAATCTACTAACCCATACTACTAACTCCTTTATTACTGAAACTCGCTTAATAAAGTGCTATAGTTTTGTTCAAAGGCTGTAAACCTTTGAGCGAAAGTAAAGCGCGCTTTTAAATCAATTATTGCCATCTATCGACTAGTTGATAAACTTTTGATTAAACTGAAGAGTGAGTACGTATTAAGTAAAAGCAGTGGTGGTCGAGTGGTAACGGCCCCGACTTACGAGTCGTAGGTCGCGGGTTCAAACCCAGCGAGGCGCATTACTTTGTGTAATTTATTTCATCACCACTGCTCTCGAAACGGTGAAGGAAAACATCGTGAGGAAACCGTGACACATGTGACATCCACCAATCTGCACTGGGCCCGCGTGGTGGATTATGGCCCATTCCCTCTCCTAGAGAGAGGAGGCCTGTGTCCCTGCAGTGGAAACATTAAAAAGGCTGATGATGATGATGACGTATTTTATTACAAGCTTTTGTGTAGTTTCACCTGACCCGATGTCTGTCAGTAATAAAATATTGTAAATTACATTTGATTCACTTCCCGGTTACCGATTGACCTGACATTTTAGATGCATGTGTAAATCAGTTGACAATGCAAAATTATTATGACATGTGGCTGATTTGATGATGGCACCGGAAGGTGGCTATAGGAACTCTGTAAATTAAACGACATAACCCCATCGAGTTTTTTTTTATGGGATCGTATCATTTGTTTTGTCGATTATTTTGGTGCTGGAGGAGACATAATAGAAATATAATAGGTGTGCGAACACCGGCTTTTCGGCTGTTGTCTTTCTATTATGTCTCTAATTACGATATACAAAAGGTTTAACAACATAACCGCATCGTGTTTAGGATCGTACCATTTGTTTAGTAGAGTATTTTGGTGCTCGATGGTAACCGGGGTCTGATGATGGTACTGGAAAATGGCCATAGAAACTCGATAATAAGCAAAATAAGATAACGTGTTTGGAATGCTTTTGAGTATTACTTTATTGGTATGTGTACCGCGCTCTAAAAGCTTACTCTAAAGAAAATATTTTAATTGAAAACTTGATTTTAAATTCGGCGTAGATAATGTTTTGGCGATAAAATGTTTATAAAACATTTTTAGTTGAAAAGAGGTTTTATTAAATGTTGTTTAAATTTAAAACGACCTATAAACAACTTTGGCATCAAGATAGTTAGTTACCTAATTACCTACCCTTTGTTTTAGATTACTTTGAAAGGAAAGTTTTGTCCTTCAAGACTACTAGCACAAAAAGGTACCTATTAAAGATGTTTACGAACGGAAAATCTTCTTTTCTCACGTGTACTTTCATGGATGTCCTCTGTCTTGACTCTTATTAAATAAAAATAAGAGTCTAACAGACCCCTCCATTCACCCCTCATGATATATTTTAATTACCTTTAGCCGGGTTTCTGAAAGTCATCGAGTTGTGAGATTCAGGACACACGAAAACCCAAGGAACCTAGAACTCAAGGCACAATCGTCAGGACCAGACAAGCGTGGAATCCAACCCAAACCAGTTATTTTTCAGCATTTTATAAGTAAGTTAACTAAGAAGTTATTTTCCCTTACACTACCTTGTAGAGTTTATTTGTACCTCTTAAGGTTTAAAAACATCGAAATGAAATGAAAAGCAATATTGTCGGATGAGTTTGGGACGATTGTTAAGCCGATTATCGCAAATAATATAAACTAATACAAATTACAAAAAGACAAGGTTTGTGTTTCTTTAGTAATCAATAAAACCAAAATGAACTGGGTCGAGTCTATAAAGCTAGTACTACTAAAAACTAGATACTAAACTAACTAACTAGGTACCTAAAAGCACATTACCTAACTAACTAACTACCACTAGAAAGAAAAGAAAGAAAGAAAATAAATTTATTTTGCCACAGAGTAGGGCACACGACAATTGCAGTCATAACGCAATAAATAAAAGAATCCAAAATAAAAAGTAGAACGAAAACAAAATAAAAAAGTACTTAAAATAACTAAAAAATAAATAAAATAAAATACAAACTTAAAAGTACAGCTATTGTGTGCCTCACAGCTGCGCCAAAAAAGGTTCAGTTCATCATGTATGCCAGACAACTAGTGCCTGACGCTGATTTTAAACTGAACCTGAGGTTGTGACGTGACGGACGTAAAGAACTAGCCTACTACTACTACTAGATAACTAGGTACTTAAAAGCTAGATGACTTATTAGAATGTATTTAAGTTACATTTTAAACTGCGTATTAAAATAAATACCTATCAAAATAGTGTCCAAAAACTTGAATCAAGAATAAATTGATTTGGTTCTATACAGTAACCAAAAACAAAAGCGTATTACTCTTAGATAGGTACACATAAATAATCAGAGTTGAAAATAGTATAATTCCTTAGAAGTTTGCTATAAATAATTTCAAAACATAACCCGAAAGGCTGGCTCAGTTGTGAAGCTTTGTTCTTTTGATTCTAGGTACACTGAATGTAAATAAATCAAGGGTACTGTCTCTGTTTGTCTCTGTCCCCAGCGAGAAAAAAAAATGAATATCTGAATAAGTAATCTGCATCTTGTTCCCGAATTTACTCAGAAAGCGCTACTTGGTCTATTGTGGCCTAAATAAGTCCCAAGGATAACTGTTCCATATTTTGTAAATTATGTAAAATAAGTTGACCCAAAAAAACTATGAGGACTTTGACGAAAGGACCTTTTTTGTTAAAGTTATTTACGGCCTCCTTTTTAGCTGTGGTGTTACAATTTCCATTTATTATGATAAAGTATTTTTTTCCGCAACTGTCTTACAACGTCGTCAAACTAAACAAAGCTTGTGTTATGGGTACTAGTCAAGTGATAAAAATACGTACTTATATACTTCTAAATACATTCATATTTTAGGTAAATTACACCCAGACATAGAAAAAATAATTAAGCTCATCACACGAACATTTGTCCTTTGTGGGAATCGAACCCACGACCTCCGGAATGGCAGTCAAGGCCACTTACCACTAGAGCAACAGACTAGTCGCTTCTACTAGCTACTTTGTCTGCGTGAGAATAGAAAATTATCCTACAGGAACATACTCGTGAGAAAATCTGGTATCGCACATACTATACCAGGACATGGTCTACTTATGTGCCAAATTTGTAACCGAGTCTGTTCAACCGTGTCAGCAAACAAACTTTTGCCCTTATAAATTAGTGAGAAAATTTAGAAGTAGGTATTTCGTAAGATAGAACTAGAATTCTTAGATTGTCTACCCAATATTTGAAAATCATTTTCTGAATTTCAGTCTTTTTCTGTAAATAGGTATCTAAACAATTCTACTTTTGCATAATAACGTTTAATTAGTACCTTAGGTAGTTTGTATTTGAAAATGTAACACCCGTATTTATCTATATCTATACATATAATAAAACAGTAACGAAAGAAAAACTGTACATTGAGAATTTTCTGGAAAAAATGAGTGGGTTTTGTTAGAAAAACGTAACTGATGACAAAAAGTGACTTTTTAGAATTTTTGTCTGTTTGTCTGTTTTTCTGTGCCTATGGTACGTGTTGGCGCCAAAAGTACTGGATAGATTGCTTTGAAATTCAGCAAAAATGTTCCTTGTAAACCAAGGAAGGCTTTAGGCTACATATTATCACGCCGTAAGTTATGAGAGGTAAGCAATATTGAATTTAAATGGTGCAATGGATGCAAGGGTGTAACTTTTTTTTCCGTGGGCCGATCGACTCAAAACTTAGCATAAACATTACCCTAAATTAGTTATCCAGGATGCCATATTTATTTTTTCAGTAGTACCCCCAATGCAAGATTTAGGGGATGTTAAAGTTTGTATGGGAGAATCTTATTGCTTGGGTTAATTAACTTGAAACTTGGCACGTAAATTTATTTAGGTAAATAATAAAGATTCCCATTATTCATTTTTCAAAACTACGTAATTTAGACAAAGAAACATAGTTTAATGAATATTAGTAGTATAAAGACATATTTTAAAAAGCGCCATCTATGAGATTACACAAAAATCAAATCAAGTTACATTTTGACACTTTTTGGAAATTAATAATTTTTTGACCATGTTGGCAAGGTTAGCAGTTAGTTATTCTTAAAATTCATAGATGGTAGTGCGCATTTTCTTCATAAAAGTCGTATAATTCGTTTTGATCAAAAAACCCTCAAAATCTCACGACATAGGTCGTGTTCAAGATTTCATAATCTCTTACTGCGCGGTCGAATTTACTCACAACTGGGAATAAAAAATGAAAAAAAAAACAAGCCCAAACAGAGCAAATGTTACTTATTTATTTTTAGGGAAATATCTTAAGTAGTGGTGGGTTCGTTTTACGAAAAAATGTGGGTTAATATTTAATACATATTTTTTTAAAATAGTTTATCTCTTTAATGGTGAAATGGCGTTCTCCATGTTTATATGAAATGTCTTATTCTTATTCCAACGGTCTAACGGATTTATTTTGCAACGCAACCTAATCTTTCAATGTTATTTATATACGTACAACGACATCTACTGACTCAAATTAGTACAAACGAAAATATTACATTAACAAAATAATATTATTTTTACCTTTCGACTACCGTAATTACAGACACAATTAAACGACAACAGTTGTACGGAAATTTGTGTCCTCTTGGGACTTAACTAAAGAGTTTTACGAATAATCTATACATATAGGTAATTATAATAAAATCGTAGGAAAGTCAAAACTGTTCATTAAATATTTTTTTAAAAGAATACTTGGGAAGTGATCTACAATCGATATCGAAGCCAAAAATATAGTTTTTAGAATTTTTGTCCGTTTGTCTGTATGTATGTCCAGGCTAAACTCAAAAACTTACTTGGATATATATTTATACATACTGCATGGATTATCTTCAAATTTTGCTTGAATAAAGGATGGGCCAACATTTAGGCTACATATTATCACGCTATCACTTACGGGGGAGGAGTTGTGAATACTTATTTTTCTTACGCATCTGTGACAGTGTTTAATCTAACGACGCATATTTAAATGTTGCTTTTGAGTAAGCCATGCTATTATCTGGCTTTACACTATAAATACTACGACATTTAAGTAACTTGGGCAGAGAAACATAGTTGAATGTAGTAGCATATAGAAAATTTTAAAACAGCGCCATCTATTTGATTTCATAAAAATCAAATTCTTCCTAAACGTGGTATCGTATATTATTTATTTTTTACTATAACCTTTATTGTACACCTCATAATGTGGACAGGATATACAAATACAAAATCGCACAGGGCAATATATAGGGCAGGGTATAGTTCGTTTTGAAAAATTCAAGTTCCAAAAACCCCTCAAAATCTTGAGCAGAGTTGAGCAAGACTATTAAAAAAAATGCGGCATTAAGTATTACAAAAAAGTTATGTTCGTTAAAATATCACCATCATCTGTCTGAAGATTTTCTGCGAGTTTTGAGGCGCGCTACTAGAGACGAAGTCGATGTAACTGATGATCGTGTGCTGAACACCTGTCTCAGTTCACTTCAAGATGTGGACATTTCTATCGGCGGCAATCTACTGATCTAATATGGATTACTAGCTCCCCAATCGTCACCGCATCAAGACTATGGAAATCGAGAGTATAACGCTGAGACAGAGTTCTCTTCAGAGCAAAAACAGATTTATAACACCGTCCTTGAAAGTGTTGTGCAAAACCAGGGCAAAATGTTTTTCTTGTGTTGCTCCCGTTGGAACAGGAAAAACATGGCATACTTGCAGAGGTCAGGAGACAAGGCAATATTGCTATTGCTGTCGCGTCGTTGGGAATTGCTGCCACACTGCTTCCGAGTGGCAAGACAGCACATGCCATCTTCAAATTCCCATCGATTTAGAGAGCGTCAAAACGCCTGTTTGTGGTGTGTCAGGTAACAGCGATAAGGGACACGTGCTTAAGGATTGCTCTTTGATCATATGGGATGAGCATATTATGGCCAATAGGAAGGCAGTTGAGGCCGAGGACAGAACCTTGCAGGACATCCGCGGGAACGAACATTTGATAGGTGGTGTCACAGTTTGTTCAGTGGCGATTTCGGGCAAACGCTTCCCGTTTGCTACGTTGAAACCTTGGCTTCGATCCTTTTGGGCTCCTACAGTTGCTGCCGACTGCTGGAGGCGCAGGGAATAATACGCGCCGTCGACGTCTATCGAATGGGTGGACAAAGAGCTACCCGTTGCTCGGCGGTCACAAGCCCGCGCCTTCTGTGGCCGGAAATCGGGATTGGAGACACGGCGGCGGTAGCTGCGGCTTGAGCGCCTTTGCTTTTCCCTGATGCAGTCGACCCCCTTTTTTAGCCGCTAGCATTACTGCTTCGCAGAAGGAGGCGACCGCCTGCCACTCTTCTTTGCTCCGGATCATGACCTCTGCCAAAGTCCGCTGCAAGTCAAAGCCCACTGCGAGAGAGGTGGACAGGAGGTGCTTCCAAAGTCTCTCGATAGAGCGTTAGCCAGCTTAGAAGAATTCATTTGTTGTGTGTACGGGGACAACAGTCATTTACTGCACCAGCAGAATTTCTTGAGTGTGTGAGCGGGCCATTTTGACGTCCAAAAATGATCAGGCTGCAGCAATTAACGAATACATTCTTATTTATTTATTTATTTATTTATTAAGGGAAAAACAAACAGTGACACATTACAATTTGTACATAAATAAAATGCAAAACAATGTGGTTAAATGTGTAACCAACGACGTTTTCCACGGAATACACATATAAAAATTTGCAAAGTATGTGATTCAAAACTAAAACCTACACTACTACAACATTTAATAAATAAATATAGTTTTTATTTTAAGCTGCTTTTATGGACATTAATAAAATGAGGAAAAAACGTGTGTAAATCTAATTAAAATACAAACTACTACAGACTTAAAGTTTTCAACAGTTTAAATTTGAATTTATGAGAAGAAAGAGCAAACATATCAATATGAAGGAAATTCTTATTATAGTTTGAGGTAAGTCGACGTAGAGGCGCCCGCTCACCCGCCTTAGTGCGACAAGAGGACACTGCAAACAGGGAACGTGCGCGCACCTCGCGACCGACCGTTGTCCTAGGAACTACGTAACATATTTTATTGCGGATATCAATGCAGTCATATACATTGCTACACAAATCAAACAAGAATACCGTCTCTAGGAGAGTACGTCTTGATTTCAAACCAAGTAATTTATACTTTTTAAGTAATTCATCATATGTCAAATACGTATGAAAGCAACGGTAATGCATGGCTTTAAGGAATTTTCTTTGAACCTTTTCAATTTGTTCCGAATATTTATTGTAGAAGGGATTCCACACTGGCACTGCGTACTCGAGCTGAGATCTGATTAGCGATTTATAGAGGTATAAATAGGTGGAGGGTCGCACAAACTCCTTCGTAGATCTCATGACAAAACCGTACATGCGAAAGGCATTGTTCACAACTTTGTCAATGTGAGCATCTAGGTGAAGTTTATTGTCAAGTAAAACTCCAAGATCACGTATAACCGACACTCGCGAGAGAGCAGTATTATCCAAAGAATAAGTGTGCCTGAAAACATGCCTATTCTTCGTAAAACTAATACAACAGCATTTAGGCAGACTCAGTTGCAATTTATTAAGCCTACAATAATCGCTAAAGCGATCCAGATCTTCCTGTAGTAAAATGCTATCTTGTAAGTTTTTGATGGGTCTATAAATTTTTAGATCATCAGCATAAAGTAAGATTTTAGAATTATGAAAACAAGTGTTAATATCATTAATAAATAAAATAAACAAAAGAGGTCCCAGTATTGAGCCCTGCGGTACACCGGAAGTCACAGTTATTTTTGTGGCAGATCTAAAACCATTAACTACAACTCTCTGGGTTCTATTTGTGATATATGAAGAGAACCATCTGAGTAAATCACCACGTATGCCGTTGTAGGAAATTTTTTTCAAGAGCAACTCATGATCAACTTTATCGAATGCCTTTCGGAAGTCAGTATAAATGGCGTCTACTTGTACGCGATTATCCATATTGTTAAATAGATAATCCATAAATGCAACCAAATTCGTTGTAGTTGATCTCTTCTTTACAAATCCATGCTGTTGCTGAATTATAGAGTGGTGAAGAACAGGATATACCTTATCATGGACTAATCTCTCAAAAAGCTTCGGTAGAGCTGACATAATGGATATGGGACGATAGTTCTCAACGTCCTGCTTAGAACCTGATTTATAAATTGGTGTTATGTTTGCACTCTTCCATACATCAGGAAAAATTCCTTGTATAAGAGATTTATTAAAAAGAATATGTATAGGAGCGCAGATGTTTTTGGCGGTGGCTTTAAGGAAAACAACTGGGAGACCGTCAGGACCTGGACCCTTTGTTGAGTCTAAAGAATTGAGAGCTCTTAATATCTCGTCCATGCTAAGCTCAATCTTACAAATAAGGGTGTCGTGCTCCAAAGACTCCTCGCTCGGTGTCAGATTCCTCCCAGATGACTGTTCATAGACTGAGTTAAAGAATTCAGAAAAAAAGCTGCAAATTTCCTCAGGGTCATTGGTGCTTTTGTCTTTGTATTTCATATCAGCAGGTATGCCAGTAGAAGATTTTCGGTTAGCAATATACGTCCAAAAGGATTTTACGTTACTGCGAATACCGTCTTCAACAGATTCCATGTACTTCGTGTAGCAAGATTTACACTCTGCATGAAATCTAGATCTGTACAACGAGAATTGTTCATAATCGCTGACATTGTGATACAATTTCCATTTAACCCAGGCCTTTGCCTTATCTTTATAAATGCGTATCAGGGAAGGGGAAAACCAAATCGGGAATCTCAAAGACTTTGCTTTAACAAGTGGAACATAAGATCTTATTAAACTAAAAATTTTGTCATAGAATTTAGCAACTGCTACATCTACAGAGTGTTCTGAACCGATCAGCTCATCCCAATTTATTTCGCATAATTCTTCATTTATCCTATCGTAGTTAGCCTTATAGTAATTGAATTTTTTTACCGACTGTCGAATCATACATTGTTGGTGTTGTTTAAATGGTATTAAAACACAGAATGGTGGGTGGTGCATATCGAGTTGCAGTAAATAATTGGTAGGAGTGTACACAGAACATTCGCAGTTACTGATAGCTAGATCCAGTATTTTCCTATTCGGGTTCGTGATAGAATTGTACTGTAAAGCATCAAGAAAAGACATAAATGCATTCAGACTTCTGCAAATAGGAGTGTTTCCGCTGGAAACTAATCCCGATACTGCTGCATTATTATTGTATGGAATCCAGGTAATATCAGGAAGGTTGTAATCACCCAGGAGGTAGAAGTGATCCACGTCAGTATCGCCAAGTAAAGGCTGAAGAAGATCAAAGTATTGAGCATATACGGATTCAGGTGTTCTAGGTGGAATATAGGCAGCTCCGACGATGTTGTTTTTTCCACTAGTTGAGCTTGGAAATCTAAGAAGAACGTGCTCCAAATTAGCTTCTAGAGCAGATTGAGAAGCCAACCTAACTGAACGAAGCTCCTTTAATACCGCTACAAGGACCCCACCTCCCTCTTTTTTATTCGTGGCACTACGGTCTCGATCACACCTATGTACCACGTAACGAGAATCAATGAACTCGTTATCAAATACTTCAGGCGTCAACCATGTCTCAGTGAGTATTATAATGTCATAACAATTTGATAAAATATTCATGAATAAAATGTGCATTTTAGTGCGAATACCTCGACAATTTTGATAATAAATAACCAGGTTATCCCCCATCGAAAAAGTTAACTCTGTAATTAATAATCATACCAGCATTACACGTCTCAAGAAACATTAACCAACGGACACGGCATTTCAATCCCAATGTGTGCAGCAATATAGCGTTACATATAAGGACACATCTGGTTATGAAGAAATTCGTAATTAACAAAAATCTATAACTCAATATGAGTGAGCGAACAAAAATATATAAATGTTCTATAAATACATCAACATATTCAACATTCAATAAACAAAGGTATATAAAAAATATCACAGAAATATACATAATTTTGAAATCAAAACTAAGCTGCAAAATTTCAGTACATATGTGAACAAACACATTTCTTAATAAAACAAATCCTTTAAAATAGCATATCCGATTAGTATCTAAACTTATTTTAACAGTTAGTAAAAAGTAACTAGCGTAATACCCGAATTTAATTGAGTGCAACAAGATAAGGTAACACACAAAAATAGTGATAAGTACATGAGCAAAAAAGTATAATAATATGATATTTTCAGTATTGAGCCAACAATAAAGGAGCAGCAGATCATATTTCAGTAACTCCCGAAAAACATACCAAAAAAGTAAATCAAATATTAAGTGATTTGCAAAAATGATTGAATATGAGTAATTTGAATGGCACAATAATACTACAATGTATATGAAGCTACAAATAAAAATATAAAAATAAAAATAGAGCTTAACTTTTACACGAATTCCTTCACTTAGCAATCCCAGGTACGGAGACAGACTGACTGGGCTTAATCTTAGCAATATCTTCTGGTGATCTGATTGCAAATGACTTGGTTCCCTCTCTCTCACGAACAAGGATGGTGCCATGCTTAACCCATAAAAACCGGTAATTGTTTGCTTTTGCTGCATCGCGGCACTGACGAAATAAAATTTTGTTTTTTAAAGTAAGGTGTTCATGCATATAAATAGGAAGGGACTTTCCTGATAAACCCAATTTTCCGGTGTTGAGTCCCTTATTGATTCGGTACGCGCTTAAATTATTATCGCGTAATATACGTGAGTTTAGTTTTACAATAATATTCTTAGGTCTATCATTATCTCGATGCGCATGTGGTACTCGGTGTATTGAAATAATGTCGCTCTGCTTCAAATTATAATTAATAGATGATCCAATGCTGGTTATAAGTGCAATCAGGTCTTCGTTACGCCTTTCAGGAATATTGCAGATTTCAATGTTGCAGCTGCGAGCGCTCTGTTCCAGGGAGTCGATTTTAGCAATAAGTTCGGATATAGTCTGTTTAGATTCAGTGTAGTCTTGGTTTTGTTTGCTAAACTCACTGACCTTTCTCAAAATATCAGACTGCTCATCACCTACAAAACGAAAAGAGTCCTTCAGACGGTCGATTTCCTGCATTGCATCATTATATTTAGTCTCTAGCTCTGAGACAGTTTGCCTAAGTACATTTTGCTCAGAACGTAAAGATTGAATATCATTTTTAATTTCGGTTGTGACCTTCGTAATAGTTGTCATTTCAACTTTTATAGAAGTTACGTTATCACTTATCTTATTGATGCTACTCTCCAAATCAGACCGCCATTCGTTAAGGGTATTCTTGAACTCAGCACTTAATGCCTGTATCGCATTTGACCATTCCGGTTCTGGTTGTTTGCGTTTACGCCCCGACACACTGTCATCGTTTGTTCGAGAAGCTCGATGTTTGTGCAGCTCAGTGTCAGACTTGTTAGTTGGTGAATGGAGCATTTTTATACTCAAATTATTATTTTTTTAAGTTATTGAAAGTATAGGAGAGAAAGTATAGGAGAGAAATAGTTCAAGAATCAAATCTTTACAAAATTCATAAACTTTTTGCAGATCGTAGGATTCGAACTCGGGTCACGTCGCGTCGAGCTTGTATGACAAAAAGAGCCACCCGTCGCCACTCGACCAGCTGTACTTATTGAGAGTGGACTTCAAGCGCATACCATAAATCTGAAAGTCGGAGTCCCGATTATGCATTTTCGGAATTACCTATCTCCTCCAAAGTGGTGTAATGAGACCCGTCTTAAAGTCATCTCGCTGCACAGACACATCATTGAAGCAAAAATTCTTACGGTTTATGGCGAAGTCGAGGCAGTATTTATACCTCTTAACTTCCCGTTCCAGTTCAAGCGCGTACAGTTCCCCGTGAGGGTTTGCATCACGATGACCATCAGTCGAAGGGGCAGACACTGAGTGCAGCGGATGTCAACTTCAGGACGAGTTGTCTCTTACGCGGGCAACTGTATGTCGCTTGCTCCCGCGTCACCAGTCCTGAGTCTCTTTACATTTTGGCTCTTGGCAGCATAACTACCATCGTAGTGTGGTGGCGGAGTGGTAAAGGCTCCGACTCAGTGGTGGCGAAGTAGTAAAGGCTCCGACTTACAAGTTGTAGGTCTGTCGTTCAAACCCAGCCAGGCGCATTACTTTGTGTATTTTATTTCATAACCACTGCTCAACGTTGAAGGAAAACATCATGAGGAAACTGTGACTATGAATGTTTTAGAACCAAAAATTCATCAAGTGTCATCCACCAAACCGTATTGGACTCGCGTGGTGGATTATGGCCCATTCCCTCTCCTAGAAATGAGGTCTGTGTCCCAGCAGCGGGAACTTTATAAGGCTGATGCAATGCTATTTTAAAATTTGTTTACTTATAATGCTATGCCATCTGATATACACTGATCATACACTGCCATCTTAGGTTTTTTTGGTGCTGTAGAGCCTTCACGCAGACAACGTCGCGGGCAGCAGCTAGTAAATTAGTAAAACTAATTACTTGAGTAACAGTAACTCTTAAGTAGTTACTCAACAAATTATTCTATAGTTAGTTCATTAAGCCTCAAGAGGACACAAGTGTCCGCACATCTATTGTCTTTTAATTGTGTCTGTAATTACGATATTAAAAAAAAAATCAATAAAGATTTCTAAACTCAAGTAATTACTTAATAAGTAATTGCTTATCAATAGTAGTCTTTATAAATACGGGTATAAGATCAACGTGTAAATCCTTTGCTTTACAAAGCTGAAAGTTTCCGCCACATTTTCGACTATATGAAGATAATATTTTCCTGCCTTTGAAACTATGGCAGGTACGTTGACATCCCGCTGGTGGTTCCTCAATACAATAAGCTGGCTTTCTGCGCTTCCCAGAACATGTCCACGAATTTAATTTAAAACTTTCGTATTTTTATTCAACCCCAAGGAATATTGGATAATTTGTTGAAGGATGGCTAGACTGATATTTTTCAGTCTAGTTTTCGTAAAAAAACTGAGCACTGAGGGTTCTGTACAAATCATTACATAGTATAAAACAAAGTTGCGCGTCCCTATGTAAGCTTATATCTTTAGAAGTACGCAACGGATTTTTTTTTAATAGATAGAGAGATTCAAGAGGGAGGTTTTTGTGTATAATAGATGCATAATATTCACGAATCGAGACTCGAAGATTTTTATCCAAATCGAAAACAAAAATTGTGACGTAACTACAAATTTACAATTTTCAAATTTCTTCCCATATTTCTGTTATACGACCTTGTTACATGCCAAAAGAGAATGCTCAAGCCCCATAGAAAAAAAACCCAGCTCCGGCAGAAATGAAATGTATCTCAAATTATCGATATTAATAATTAACAGAATAATAACCGGTCATGATCGTCATGCTTACTTGCAATCTTATAAAAATTGTTAGTTTTTAGGCGATCGATTTAAGAAAATATTTACTTAATTATTTTCAACCCTTAATTAAAAAATATGATATAATAGAATGCCTAGTTAACGGGTCTTCTAATTTTTATTTATATAATGTTAATGATATACTCATTCTGCCGTCGTTATTAAGAAAGGCACAACTAACATTTTACAAATGTTGAGAAAATCGAGTTTAAAATATATTTTGTATTTTGTTAAAAAAATCACATTTAAAATATGTTTTTCAAAATTGTGAAAATGTAAAAAATTGTGTTTTTTTGGTATGTACACAACGATAGCAATATTATATTTTTAATTTAAATGGATATATTTAATAATTAGCATAATTCTTTTTAACTAAACATAAAAAATAACAAGAAAGGAGCAATATTATGTTGAAAAGGCACATATAACCAAATATGCCTTTTCAATGTAAAATTTTGAGTAAAAAATTTAACATTTTACGACGAAAAGGCATATTTTTTTAATTGTCTTTTCATCGTAAATTATTAAAATGAATATATAGGTACAGAAAATATTAGAATTAATTCATCGATAGTAAAAAGGTAAAATAAAAGTCACATCATACAATATGCCTTTTTATTGTAATAAAACTTAAAAAATGGTGTAGTTGTGCCCTTTAAGCTTATGCTATCTCTGTTTATTTTGCAGCTAAAAATCCACAAAAAATCAGGCAAATAGGCCTTTTTTTCCTGATTCCGAATATATATATAACTCATTTTGACAAAAAATGTTAGTTGTGCCCTTTTTCGGTAGCACGGCAGCATTGTAGAAAAACTTAAACAAAATAATTTATTTCGATCACAAAACATTCTTTACAATCAAATGTCATTGCAAATACTATGTAAACAAAATATTATGTTGCATAGCAACAGACAGTTTAGTGGCATTTATAACATTTTTTATTTACTTTTTTAGAGATATGCGAAAGAGTTTATAGTACCGCAAACCTTTGTTGAAAAGGCAAGATCTTCCGACCAGACGGGTGCTGTGTTTGATCTGTGCCACTACCCGATAATAACTGAGTTTGACTTGTTGCTGGTCAGTTTTATGTATATGTTACGGGTAAAGCTAGAAGATGGAGTAAACCTAGGTTTACCCGGGTAAACTTAGTATTACCCAAGCTTCTTGGGTAAAGTCCGAATAAAAAGTAAAATCAATTTTAATTCGGGGTTTACCCATGCTCACCTAGGTCTACCCAACTCTGGCTGGGTAATGTTAGGTGTTGCGTTATTTTCGCACCCGTGGCGTAATTCTGGGGGGCTCGCGTTATCTGCCGACGCGGCCACGCACGTCGCTTACTTACTGACATAATGGCGACCGAGCAAAGTGCAAATATATCTCCAGAAGAAAGCTTACGGGAGCTTGCAAATGCAAAACTTGCAAATGCAAAATTGACTAAAGAACCTATCCCATTCCTATGTTGCCATATATACCAAGTCCAGAGCCTTCCTTTCAGATGCGATCCCTTAGACCCTTAGTTGGCTTCGACCATCTGCAGGGTCCCTACGGTTTGCTGGCAACTCCTTGAGGGGTGCGGGAACAGTGCGCGCCGTCGACGACTGGGCTTGGTCCGGACGGTTACCAGACGATTGGACGGCGAGCTACCCATTGCTCCCCATCCACAAGCCCGTGCCTTCGGTGGCCGGAAATCGGGATCGGAATCTTGGCAGCGTCTCGGGCGTGAGCGCGCAGTCGGCTTCCTTCTTTGCTAGCATTACTGCTTCGCAGAAGGAGCCGTCCGCCTGCCACTCGTGCTCGCTCCGGACCATGGCCTCGACCAAGGCCCGGCGCGGGAGATGGCCGCCGCCGATCGCCCCCAGGAGGACACGGCGGCAAAATTTTGCAATTCAAAATGTCACATCAGTTTATCTTGTTGAAATAATGGCTGGGTAATATTTTAAATTAATTTGTCTAATTAATTAGTGAAATGAAAATCTGAGTGCAATTTAAACATTTATTATTTAAAAAACATACAAAGGCAAACGTAATATTGCAAGCTACTGAGTAATGAGCAGATAACGCAGGCCCCCCAGAATTACGCCACGGGTGCGAAAATAACGCAACACCTAACATTACCCAGCCAGAGTTGGGTAGACCTAGGTGAGCATGGGTAAACCCCGAATTAAAATTTATTTTACTTATTATTCGGACTTTACCCAAGAGGCTTGGGTAATACTAAGTTTACCCGGGTAAACCTAGGTTTACTCCATCTTCTAACTTTACCCGTAACATATACATATATTTATAAATACTCTAACATAACACTGTTAAGAATATTTGTACCTCTAACCATCATAAAGAAAAGAGAGGAGGTTCACAATTTGGTTATACTTTTTTTATATTTGTCACTTCAGAACTTCGACATAAGTGAACTGATTATTGAACTGACTATTGGTCCGTATGGTGTTCGGACCTAAAGAATGGCACCATCCCATGTCTTCCCGTGGGTGTCGTAAGAGGCGACTAAGGGACACACCAGAGAATGGGCAGCAGCATTCTCTGTGGATTTTTTTTTTTTTTTTTTTTTTTAAGTACCACACTGCGATCGCCAACCCGCCTGCCAAGCGTGGCGATTACGGCAAATCCCCCCATATAATGAGCACCAAAAGTAAAAGATGGCCCCTAGTACCCGGCAGCTCGTCTAACCTTGGCTACGGTAGCGGTCAAGGTAATGGCGTGGCAAGGGGTGCGAAGAATCTCCGGACGGGATCCGGCTACCTAAAGAGAAAAAACCGACTAGACCTGGCAACATATAACGCACGTACTCTGAGGACTGACGAGAAGATTGCCGAACTTGAGGAGGAATTGAGCAGGTTACGTTGGAGTATTGTAGGATTATCTGAAGTCCGAAGACAGGGGGAGGACACGATAATTCTCGAATCCGGTAACCTGCTCTATTTCCGGGAGGGTGATCTATTATCCCAGGGTGGTGTCGGGTTTTTCGTCCACAGGTCCCTTGTGAGCAATGTGGTGAGAATCGAGAGTGTGTCGACCAGGGTGGCATTCCTTATACTCAGAATATCTGCAAGATATTCGCTGAAGGTCATACAGGTTTATGCCCCGACCTCGACACACCCCGACGACGAAGTAGAGGCCATGTATGAGGATGTATCCAGAGCCATGCATGGTTATAAGACTCACTTCACTGTGGTCATGGGGGACTTCAACGCGAAACTGGGCAAACGAGACGGTGACGAGCTGCGAGTGGGGCAATTTGGATTTGGACGTCGGAACCACCGGGGACACCTACTGGCTAGTTTTATGGAGAAGGAGGGCCTTTATATGATGAACTCCTTCTTCAGAAAACGTGAGCATAGGAAGTGGACCTGGCAAAGTCCTGACGGTGCGACTAAAAATGAGATCGACTTCATCCTGTCGACCAAGAAGCAAGTATTCAATGATGTCTCGGTGATTAATGCGGTGAAAACTGGAAGTGATCACCGCATGGTACGAGGCACATTGAATATCAATATCAAGCTTGAAAGGTCTCGACTGGTGAAGTCTACGCTCCGTCCAGCACAGATCCAGATCCAAAACCCCGAGAGCTTTCAGCTCGAACTCCACAATCGTTTCGAGTGTCTAGGAAGCTCCGTGGACGAATACAACGACGGGTTCGTGGAAACTGTCCATACGGTCGGGTCTAAATTTTTCAAGACCCACCGTACAAATAAAAACAAAAGGCTCTCTGATCCGACCCTCGAGCTCATGAGGGAGAGGCGTGAGATGGTTCTGCAGTCTTCAGGCGCTACGTGCAGATACCGGCAGCTCAATAGGCAGATCTCGAAGTCTCTGAAACGTGACCTTCGCCGCTTTAATACCGCAAGGATTAGAGAGGCGATTGAGCGGAATAAGGGCTCTAAAGTTTTTGCACGAGATCTTGCTATTGGGCAAAGCCAGCTCACGAAACTGAAGACCGACGATGGCAGAGTCGTATCCGCCAAACCGGAGCTTCTAAAAGAGATCGAGGCCTTTTATGGACAGTTATACACGTCAATCACTAAACCCGCCGCAAATCTAGCAAATGACCCAAGAGCTAGATTGACTCGGCACTATACCGAAGATATCCCGGACGTCAGCCTGTACGAGATTAGGATGGCTCTGAAGCAGCTTAAAAACAACAAGGCGTCGGGTGAGGACGGAATTACGGCTGAACTTCTGAAGGCGGGTGGAAAACCGGTCCTTAAGGCCCTTCAGAGGTTATTCGATTCCGTCATACTCGAGGGAGAAACGCCACGGGCATGGAGTAGAGGTGTGGTGGTGCTCTTCTTTAAGAAGGGTGACAATGCCCTGCTTAAGAACTACAGGCCCATTTCACTTCTGAGCCATGTCTACAAGCTGTTTTCCAGAGTCATCACGAACCGTCTCGCGCGCAGGTTCGACGACTTCCAGCCTCCCGAACAAGCTGGATTCCGAAAAGGCTTTAGCACCGTGGACCACATACATACGCTGCGGCAGGTTATACAGAAGACTGAGGAGTATAATCAGCCTCTCTGCTTAGCGTTTGTGGACTACGAGAAAGCCTTCGATTCGATCGAGACCTGGGCTGTACTGCAGTCTCTCCAGCGGTGCCAGATCGATTATCGGTACATCGAGGTGTTGAAGTGTTTGTACAGCAACGCCACCATGTCAGTCCGACTTCAGGACCAGACCTCGAAACCTATCCTCTTGCAGCGAGGTGTGAGGCAGGGAGACGTCATTTCTCCGAAACTGTTCACGGCTGCAATGGAGGATGTCTTCAAGGTTCTGGACTGGAGTGGTCTAGGCATTAATGTCAATGGCGAGTACATCACTCACCTTCGGTTTGCCGACGACATCGTGGTCATGGCTGAGACTACGGAGAAGCTCAGTACAATGCTCGGCGACCTCAGTAGAGCCTCCGAAAGAGTGGGTCTTAAAATGAACATGGACAAAACCAAAGTCATGGTTAACATCCATGTAGCGCCCACTCCTATCAAGATCGGAGACTCTACACTCGAAGTAGTAGACGACTACGTCTACCTTGGACAGACAATCCAGTTAGGTAGGTCTAACTTTGAGAAAGAGGTCAATCGTCGAATCCGACTCGGCTGGGCAGCGTTCGGGAAGCTACGCGGTGTCTTCTCGTCTAATATCCCACAATGCCTCAAGACGAAAGTCTATAATCAGTGCGTGTTGCCAGTGATGACGTATGGCTCTGAAACGTGGTCGCTTACAATGGGCCTTATAAAAAGACTCAAGGTCACTCAAAGGGCAATGGAAAGGGCTATGCTCGGAGTATCCTTGCGTGATAGAATCAGAAATGAGGATATCCGCAAGAGAACCAAGGTTGCCGACATAGCGAAAAGAATCGCCAAACTTAAGTGGCAATGGGCAGGGCACATTGCACGCAGAACGGATGGCCGCTGGGGCCGAAAGGTTCTGGAGTGGCGACCGCGTACCGGAAGACGTAGCGTTGGAAGGCCTCCCACAAGGTGGACCGATGACCTGGTCAGGGTTGCTGGAAGCCGATGGATGCAAGACGCACAGGACCGGTCTTTGTGGCGGCGCATGGGGGAGGCCTATGTCCAGCAGTGGACGTCTTTCGGCTGAAATGATGATGATGATGATGATGAACTGATTATACCTACATGTAAATGAATAGATATGAAATCTGGAAAAATTGATCCCATTTTTTTTCTAATCTATTTTTCATAATATTTCATCATAAGAAATAGACGAGGAATTGAAGGATCTTCTAAGATATTATAGGTAGGTATACATATAGCGATTTTGTTATTTTAATTGAAAACTTAATCATATATACAGTCTGAAAATATCATTTGATGAAGTAGAACTGATGAACAAGGCCAGAAATGGTCATGAAGTCATTATTTTGGGGTGAACTTACCGAGCCTGATTTTGTCGAAAGCATTTTTCGATGTAGGAAGATGCTTGATATTTTACAAAGCATTTCAGTAAAGATAAAAACTTAATTCACACTTTTCAGTTATGATACGATTATAGCCAGAGTACCTAATTCTCACGACAATTCCAATGAATCCAAACACTGCTAGAATACATTATTTTATTATGAATTTCCAGGGTCTACTTTCTACCTTCCAACTCTTTCATCAGATCAGTTTGATAGTACCTTATAGTCAAAGTGCATTTAATAATAATTATATTAAACCCAAACATGATTAGGATACATTGATTAATTACGAAGTTCCGGTGCTTACTTTCTGGCTCCATCATCAGATCACTGCGATGATTCCATTTTAAATTAACATTCAGCGCCAATTATTTTGCCATAGTTGCTTTAACTAACTATCTTGATTGTAACATTAACGGGAGTGTGAAGTTCCGATAATCATTTCTTTTCTTTTCTTCACCAGTTCCATTTTATAAAATGTTATTTTTTGGCTGTAAAAAGCATTTAGAGTTCTCGATGAAAATATCCAAAAATAAAAATGGTTGCTCTTTAACACATCAGGAGTTCCCTCGATTCCTCATGGATTTCATCATCAGAATTGGATTTTGAAGAAAAAATTAGGACTGTCTGACAATCTGGTAAAAAGATATATACAATAAAATACATTGATATAGGTACATATATGAGTAAAAAATGGCAAATCAGTCCATAATCGACGGAGTTCGAAGGTAAAACCATAAATATCGTATAGGTCGAAAGAATAAAATTATTAATTAAACAAAAAATAAATTAAGTCTTGTTTTCGTGTACTTCTATTAACCTGTGTGCGTAATAGACTGAGTGATCAAGTGCTGCATATTATTTATTTCTTTTGTGATAGTCGTAAAAGTGGCGCCCAACGTGGGACTCGCGACTAATGAACTACATTTGGCAATTTTTATATGTTTGCATGTAAGGAACGCAATAATAATTATTTATTGCCTTATATCTTACTATTATTGATAATTTGAGATACATCTCGTTTCAGTCGGAGCTGGGTTTTTTATGAGCATTCCTCTTTCAGGACTCCACGGGAAGTACCCTCTGAATTTTTATTTGTGTCGAAATATACGTTTTTTGCGACATAAACAGCCATATCTTTTTTCCGTTAACTTAGAAGGTCGATTTTATTTTTATGCAGCTTGAAGGGACCACAGATTTGAGTATATGGTTTTAATTTCAACTCAACCTCGCATTCCCGAGATAAAGGGTCTTGACCGATGGACAGACAGACGGACAACAAAATAATCTTATAAGGGATCCGTATTTTTTGTGTTACAGAATCCTAAAAAACAAATCGCAGCAACAAAAGTTATATTAAAACTTATAGTGTTAAGAAGAAAATATGACTAAACAAATCTTGGAACAAAAGTTACGTTGTTATTTGTGACTTTGCTCTTGAAAAAACTGGAATGGCGACGACGTCCTTATTTACTCACATATTTTACAAGGATTCTTGACAAGGACAACAAATAAAAACCGGTCAAGTGAGACTGGGTTTCGCCGGCTGAGGGTTCTGTTAGTAATAGCGCGAACGTGACTTAGAGACATAAATCTTCACAATACAGAGCTGTTCTACTACAATAATTCTATAACATTTGTTACGGTTTAATTCCACATGACTAGAGAAAAAAAATTTCTTCACCTGATTTACTAAATTTTGTACTTCATAGAGCAGTTGTGCCTGAGTGGTGTGTCTTATGAGCTATAGGACGCGGGTTAAAACCCAACCAAGTGAATTACTTTGCGTAATTTATTTCATAACCACTGCTCTCAAAACGGTGAAGGAAAACATTGTGAGGAAATCGGTATTTTCTAGAACCAAAAATTTTAAGACATGTGACATCCACCAATCCGTACTGGGCCCGCGTGGTACCTTATTTGTAGATCATACAACTATGCTATTGTAAAGGTGGATGGCCGGAAGTTGTATGGTTAGGTTAAAATATAAAGGCTTCTAAAACCTAAATCCCATACATTTCAGAAATATCACCATTATAAAAAAATACTCTATTCAACTAGACACTTCGAATGACACCTGTTTCGATTCTGTTGGTGGGTGGGGGCACTTTCATACAATGCCCTTTGATTTAAATTTGACAGAATTTTAAACATCGTTTTTTTTTATTTGACTGGTCTATTCGTCTAGGGGTTAGTCGCCCTGACTGCTATGCGAGAGGTCGTGGGTTCGATTCCCACATAAGACAAATGTTTGTGTGATGAGCTCAATCATTTGTTCTGTGTCTGGGTGTAATCATAACACAATCACTGCTTAGCTTGGGACTACATGACGTCATAAATCGTCGTCTGGAATCGAACCCGCCTCCCACTTAACCAAAGCACCAATTGTGCTGTTTAGTTTCCTACATATCTATCTCCATTTTATTGATCCGATAACTGTTTCGGGTTTGTTTAGTGATGTAAAAATATTGGAGGCATTAAAATAAATTGGGATGTTCAATAAACTTTTCTGGGGCTTGAATAAAATAACAATTCGTAATGTTTTATGGCGGAGGCAATAATTCAAAACAAAATTGGTTATTACGTGTTTTCGTAGCATCTGGTCTAGCTTGTATTTTTTTTTCTGAATTATCTTTTTCAGTTAAGTTATTGGATATTGATAGGAACTATAATAGGGAAGTTATTATGAAACAAGTCTGCTACCGATGTATCGAAATAGGTTTTCATTCTGAGGAAAAGATTTTCTTAAGGTTCAGTAGTTTTTTTTTTTTAATAAGTTGCGTCGTTCTTTGTATTACACGTCACCTTGAACAAATGACGAAACCTTGGATTTTTAGTAAGACTAACACTTCTGACATTTACTAACTCTAAATTAATAGTATCTAAGGTAATAATAGTATCATAATTGGACTTTGAAAAATACTTTTTTTAAGGTAGCCGTTACACACTTCTACTAATTAAAATCAGTTGCTTTTGCGTTCTAGTGCCAACCTATACGAACTTTGCCTAATAGCAAAAAATTAATGCCCTCAGTAAAGGGATTTTAGAACACTTGCCTTGATTTAGAATTATTTTAGAACACTTGCCTATTCACTTTTGATTTAAAGACCCCAGAGGTTGTAGGTAGCTATCAAGAAACTCAGCTACTGGCAGGGAATACCACTCTTCTGTACGGACAATGCATGTATTCCCAAAACGCATTTAACGTATTGTTGGGATATCCACCACCAATATGTACCTACAGTACTTTATAAGGTTCCAAAGACTTAAGTGGGGCTGGAATGTATTATATGCTTGCCGCATTGAGCATTGGACCTATTATATCAAAAAAAAAAAAAACCAGGAATTGTGTGACGGGGTCTTTTTTATGTAAGTAAAAATCATCCAATGACGAATCCCGCCCTTACACGGAGCGGAAAACAGTATCAGACTCTTATTGACCAAACAACCTACCCCATTCCTGCATTGCCATACATACCAGGACCAGAGCCTTCCTTTGAGATGCGAACCCTTGGCCCCAGTTGGCTTCAACCCTTCTGCAGGGTCCCTACGGTTTGCTGATAACTCCTTGAGGCATCGTAAATTAGATGGTGGGGTAACTTCGATCTCTTCCTTAATAATTGGAAAGAAGTTGCCCAGAAGAAGATCAGAAGAAATATAAATAAAAGATATTTCTTCTGATCTTCTTCACCCATTGCTACTGAGCAGTGGGTCAAATTGTCAATATAAACCAGACGCATATGTCAGTAACTGTTACTAGACACCCCTTGGAAAGGATGAAGCCAGACTTTCAGGCTCTTGACTTAGCGACGGTAAAAGAATAACAAATGACTGCCACGAACACCGACTTAACCTGTTTTCCGAGGTACAGAGGGGCTCGGTTCCTACATAACTCTTCAACATCTCGTAGATAAATGGCAGTATCTATATCAGGAACCATTTGTCGTCGCAAGAAGGCAACTGGACCTCCTATGATTTATAGCTTGTGTCACACGAGATTAACTAAGGTATATGATCGATATTTATTGCTAAGCACATCCTTGATATTCTGGGGCTGTGATACTTGAGTTGTGACGGTCAAAAATATTAGGGCTACCTGATGTGAGTCTTGTAAATTTTGTCGTCGTTGGTTGTTACTTTTTTTTGTGTCTTGCATTTTTTGTTTCTTTTTTATGTTTGGATATTAAATAATAATAATAAACTGGCGGAGTAACATAAAGAAGAACCTCAATCACCAAAACCGACAACCCATGACAGACTGTCCAGATAATGTTTATTACATTTTTTTATAAACTACTTTGGTGTACGATCACGAACATTTGGACGCCATTGCCATCTTGAAATGACAGGGCTGTGACGTTAAGTGCAAATGATTGTGTTTCAGGGCTACCACATAACAAAAATATTCTCATCTCGATATGTTCTAACTTACATATGTTACAGATTATTTGACTTATCCCCTTCACTAAGTACCCCTTTGATGACACCTTTCGTCTCTAAACAAAAACTTGTCCTATGAATCCAGAATAATGTAACTCATTACATAGCACGATAGGCGCGGGCTTGCGGACGGCGAGCAATGTGTAGCTCGCCTCAAGGAGTTGTCAGCAAATGTAGAGACCCAACTGCAGAGCAGAAGCCTGCTGGGGTCCCGGGAGGAATAGGGTGGAATGTTTTGTCAGTAAAAGTCTGACACTGTTTCCCGTCCGCCCAAGGGCGGGCTTCGACATTAAGTGCTTTTGCCCACCATAAAAAAAACATCTTACATAACGAATGAAATAATCGTAGCTCGTACCTACTTATCAAACTTGAAGGGAGAAACGAACTTTATATGCTACGTAAGAAGTTAAGCAGGTCTAATGCCCCATAACTGCCCAGCTCAGCAATTGAAGTAAGGGGTATAAACTACACTCTACTGAGACCCTGAGGGTACACCTAGTGACATATTTATATGTCACTAGGTCTTTGTAACAGTTAAAGGTTTAATAAGCATAAGCATATGCATGGCATAGCATGCATCCTTATAATATTCCCACTGCAGGCACTTAGGCCCTTGAGCTACGCGGGCCCAGAGTGAATTGGTGGATGTTACATGTGAGTTTTTTTGTGTGTGTTAATATAAAATATCTTATCTTTAAGTAATGTAATTGGCGGATAGCCGTTTTTGTTAAAGTAAATAAAAAAATAAATAAACATGTCTTCAAAGTTTTTTATACTGGGTTTTCTACGAGATTTTTTCTTCACCGTTTTGGGCAGTGGTGATAAAAAAAAATGATAAAAAAAATGACACTAAGCAATGCGCCTTGGCTGGGTTTAAACTCGCGACCATTTGATTGATCTCAAGTCATAAGCAGCTAAGGCTGATTATGACTAGTTAGTTAGTTGATTATGTTAGTCCCAGCAATGGGAACAATATAAGTATTGTTCCCATTGCTGGGACTCTCAAAGAAAGAGGATGAGCTACGCCCAGAGTGAATTGGTGGATGTCACATGTCTTTGAATTTTTTAAAAAGGTTTAGTACTAAAAAAATAGATTTTACCAACTTATGAACAAATTTTTCAGCTTTTATTACACTCAAAGGACCATAAACGTAATTATACCTGTTTTGTTATTAAAAACAAAAACGAAACACGCTTTGTGTCGCGAAGGTCGCATATTTGCTTAATTAAGTTTCAGCCCCCACTGAATGCTTGTGTCTCCAGTTTTACACTTGAATGTTAAAGTTAGACGAGTGGACACGTGTCGAAAATGGAACATGGAACAAATAACTCAATTTTGAAGAAGTTGCACATGTCGAAATATTGCAGTTTGGTGGCTCTAATTGTTTTAAAAACCAAATTGTAGTGGTATTATTATTTTTATTATCGTGTCAAGACGTTTACTAACTAAAACCATACTTGTCAGTAAAAGTTTTGACACTAATTATTTCCCGGGGTACAAGATCCGGAGGTACATACGAGTTTCACTCTCTTTTTAGAACACTAAAAGATGTCATGCAGCCATATCTATCTATCCATGTACTTAATTATCTATTTATCCATGCCTATTCTACCTATCTGTCTATCCATACCTATCAAACCTATCTGTCTGTCTATATCTATCCAACCTATCTATATATCCTTACTATCTTTTGTTGGGTTAAATTTGGTGTCTTCAAATATCTCTTACCGCTTTAGGTAACGTCAGAGGTACTGTCAGACTTTTTCCGATTAAATCTCACCTGTGTTCCTCCAGTTTCCTTTTGAGTTCCAGCGAACAATCTCGTAGCACGTAGAACGAGTGGATGTGGTTTTATTCATTAAAAATCTGAGTCTCCCGCACCACCTTAGAGCGGGAGAAGTCCAATGACTTCTTTCGCTGTAAAGTGGTAAATGAATTCCCTCATTATAAATGAGGAAAGTCATTTACCGCTTAAAAAAAAGATCCTGTACTTCATATTTCATAAATGCGTATGTGAAGTATCTTGAATCGAGTTGAAATTCGTATCAATAATCGACTTTTAGCTATGTGTACTAGCTGCAAACGATCTACAATATTTCCTCGGCCCTCACAATAATCACAAGAAACTAGGTTCATTACTTCCAGAATTATAACTTTTAGTATTATTGTTTGCGAAAACGACGTCCATAGTACCACATGTTCGAAATAGAAATACATAAAGCATTCACGTCATTTAGAAACATAGCTTTAGCCTCTCATACATCTTGAAACAATCTATTTTCTCGCTCGAGGGAAAAGAAAAAATTCTCCCGAGGGTTTTTAGAGGGTAGTCTGACGTCACTACCTATCCACTTGTAGCAAACTCGGGTAATCATGCCTAGAAGGTGTTGGCGCGTAATATCTTAAGTTTCAGATAAAAATTCGTAGGCCATCGTCAAATAAAGTACGCTGGGGAAATTTTGACTTGGCAAATTCTTCACTACAGCATAGTAATAGTGAATTTAAGACTATCTTGTACATCATAGCGCGTTCATCCCACAGGGGAAGGGTTTTCTATTTACATTTTGTTTGCTACTGACAGTACCAAGTGTTTACCAGACTTTATAGGCCTCTTGGAATTTATAAGTTGACTTACTATGACATTTTTTGTATTATTTATTTATTTATGTAATCTTCATGTACAGTAGTGGTACATAGGCGGACTTAATACAACAAGGCATTCTCTACTAGTCAACCTTTGGTTTAAAAAAGACAACACTATTTATCGTTCATTTCAGGCATTAGTTAATTAAGCCTCAAGAGGACACCGGTGTCCTCTCACCTATTGTTCTTTAATTGTGTCTGTAATTACGGTAGTCGTAAGGTTAATAATCCCATAGTAACATTACTTAATTATACAAAATTGTTACAGTTATAAATAAATCTAACTTAGTATGTCAATTTAAACAGCGATAGGTCAGTAAATGCATTGTAATCTATACATATAATAAAATCGTAAAGAAGTCAAAACTGTACATTGAATATTTTTTTAAAAGAATACTTGGGGCGTGATCTACAATCGATACCGAAGCCAAAAATATAGTTTTAAGAATTTTTGTCTGTTTGTCTGTTTGTCTGTATGTATGTCCGAATTAAACTCAAACAGTACTGCATGGATTTACTTCAAATTTTGCATGAATATAACTAAGAGGCCGGGTCGTGCAATGGGCTACATATTATCACGCTATCACCTAGGGGGGAGGAGCAGTGAATCTTTATTTTTCTTACGCATTCTGTGACAGCGTGTAAGCTAACGACTCATAACTAAATGTTGTTTTTGAGTAAGCCATGCTATTATCTAGCTTTACACAATAAAAACTACGTCATTTAAGTAACTTAGGCAGAGAAACATAGTTTAAAGAATGTAAAAGACAAGTTTGAAGCAGCGCCATCTATGAGAATACATAAAAAACAAATCAAGTTACTTTTTAACACTTTTTAGAAATGCTTAATTTAAATTTCATCACGTTGAGAGGTAAGTAGTTAGTTATTCTTATATTTCATAGATGGCAAACACATTTACTTCATAAAAGTTGTATGGACAAATTCAAGTTCCAACAAAACCCTCAAAATCTTGAGCAGTGTTGAGAAAGACAAATTTAAAAAAAATGCGATGTTAAATAAGTTTAAAAAATGTAAAAGACAATTTTGAAGCAGTGCCATCTATGAGAATACATAAAAATCAAATCAAGTTACATGTAGGTAAACACTTTTTAGAAATTCATAATTTAAATTTCATCATCAATTCATAGATGGCATATGACATTTTTTTCATAAAAGTTGTATGGTACATTTCGTTTTGACAAATTCAAGTTCCAACAAAACCTTCAAAATATTGAGCAGACTAAAGTTGAGGAAGACAAATAAAAAAAAAAATCGATGTTAAATATTACAAAAAAGTTCATTGATGATGATAATTTCTTCGTCAATTTCATGTTGTTAGTGCAAAATAAACATGGATTGTTAACACTTTAATTTGTTGGGTATTTGTCTGTGTGATTATTTCTTGGAGATTAATATATTTTCATGTTTGTTTGTTTCATATGTATGTGCCTTAATTACAAACTTCAATGTGATGTAAAACTAGCTGGATTTATTTTTACTCGCTCACAGCCATTTATTTTATCCTAAAACAATGTCAAAAAGTCATAATAATTTTTGACCTTATAAAAAGTTTCCTTTTTCCTAACTAGATGGTGTAGGCGTCGAATTAGATCTCGCTATGGTTTCGTTCACAAAAGTTGATGTGAACGGGGGTTACCTGCGTTGTCTGTTAGTTATTGTGTGCTTGGTCGAATTTAAAGTGGTTACGTGGAAATATATACATTTTGTTCAATGAAGTAATATTTATGTGTAAATAATATTTATCTATCTACACTAATATTATAAAGAAGAAAACTTTGTTTGTTTGGTTGTATGAATAAGCTCAAAAACTACTGAACCATATTGAAAAATTCTTTCACCATTCGAATGCTACATTATCTACAAGTAACATTGGCTTAATTTTATTTTGGAAAAAAATAGTGCTCCGTAAAAAAATTGGGTTTTTCGAACACGACGTGTTTTTTTTTATGGTAGGTGAAAATCATCGAATGACGAAACCCGCTCTTAAGCGGAGCGGGAGACCAGTGTCAGACTCTTACTGACTAAAAAACCTACCCCGTATCTTCCTTGCCTTATTCCCCAGAGCCGCAGTAACAGTTTCACACAAACCGGCAGCTCCAGAAGGCTTCGACCCTGAAGGACCCCTACAGTTTGCTGACAACTCCTTGAGGCGCGCGGGAACGGTGCTCGCCGTTGACGACTTGGACTCGGTCTGGACAGTAACCAGACGACCGGACAGCGAGCTACCCATTGCTCACCGTCCGTGAGCCTCGAACACAAGGTGTAAAAAATCAACCAGAAAAGTTACTTAATTTTGCGTACACCACCTAAACTATAAAAGATAGAAGCATACAATGTTTTAATTAATTGTAGATCTTATAAATATCTACAAAGAAGTCCGCGACACACTATACTTATCTATGTCGAGTGAGGCGCAACAAACTTTTTTTTTTAAATCTTGAATTTTTTTGGACTTCATTTAAACGCATTTGTTTTACTCATGCTATGTATCCTTATCAATAAAAAATATTTCATTACTAAGTATAGTTTATGAAGATAATATTTGGTCTTTGAATGATTAAAATTAGACCTTTGGTTTTGAAGTTATGGCGAAATTAAAATATTTCTGCTACACGGCCCGTTGCGAAGTGAGCGCTATTAATTTTTTTTTAAACGTTTGAAAATGCCTGTTCATGAAGACTTTCTAAACAAAGTTCTCAAGCACGGGTAGCAAAAATACGTCGTATGGGAGAATCTTCACCTAAACAACGACTTGCTGAACAAAGTCAGAGAAACTCTCAGGTACGCGTACGAGAATCGAGTGTCGAACGTTCGCAACGCCTTGCACGACAAAACCTGAGAACCTCTGAGTTACGTTCACGAGAGTCGAGGCTGGAGCGTTCCCAACGTCTTCATGAACAAAATGTAAGGACCTCTCAGTTGCGCGAAAGAGAGTCGTGCGTGTCGAGCGTTTGCAGCGACTTAGAGCTCAGGCAGAGAGACAGCAGTTATCCACAAATAGAGTCCGCAATCGAATTTTAGCCGTCTGCTACTCTTCCTCGCTCTGGATCATGGCCTCTGCCAAAGTCCACCGCGAGAGAGGTGGACAGGAGGTGCTGTCAGAGTCTCTCGATAGAGTGTTATCCAGCTTAGAGAGAATTCATTCGCTGTGTGTACGGGAACATGAGTCGTTTACCGCACCAGCAGAATCCTTTGGTGTGTGGGCGGGCCATTTTAACGTCCAAAAATGATCAAGCTGCAGCAATTATCGAATGCATTCTCTCGGAGATTGAGGGGAAAGCTGAAAGTCGGAGTCCCGATTATGTATCTTCGGAACCTATCTCCTCCAAAGTTGTATAACAAGACCCGTCTTAAAGTCATCTCGCTGCACAGACACACCATTGAGGCAAAAATTCTTACGGGTTGTGGCGTCGGCGAGGCAGTATTTGTACCTCATAACTTCCCGTTCCAGTTCAGCGTACAGTTCCCCGTGAATGTTTGCTTCGCGATGACCATCAATAAGTCGCAGGGGCAGACACTGAGTCACAGCGGGTTTCAACTTCAGGACGAGTTGCTTCTCACGCGAGCAACTGTACGTCGCTTACTCCCGCGTCACAAGTCCTGACTCTCTTTACTCCTGGCAGCATAATTATCATCGTAGTGTGGTGGCGGAGTGGTAAAGGCTCTGACTTACAAGTTGTAGGTCTGGGGTTCAAACCCAGCCAGGCGCATTGCTTTGTGTAATTTATTTCATAACCACTGCTCTTAAAATGGTGAAGGAAAACATCATGAGGAAACTGTGACTGTGAATGTCTTAGAACCAAAAATTCGAAGACATGTGTAATCCACCAATCCGCACTGGGCCCGCCGGATTATGACCCATTCCCTCTCCTAGAAAGGTCTGTGTCCCAACAGTGGGAACTTTATAAGGCTGATGCAATGCTATTTTAAATGTTGTTTACTTATAAAGCTGTAGCGACACTGCCATCTTAGGTATTTTTGGTTCTATAGAGCCTTCACGCAGACAACGTCGCGGGCAGCAGCTAGTGTATGTATAAATTATTGAAATATTGATGAAATTATTGAATTACATTTATACCTAATTTAAAATTATTGAACAGTGTTAATAAATTGATAAAATTAAATTGAGAGTAATTATTATATCAGTGCAATTTATGTATACAATGCTTTGTTTTATCCAGCAGCTTCGATCAAGTGAATTAAGAAAATTGTACCAAGGGATCACACTCCCAACATATTCTTGTATCTTAATTTACTATGTGTTATGTCGCTGTGTCTGCCTGTGTGACAAATTTCGTTAAGATCTGTTCAGTCATTTGAGCGTGAAGGAGTTATGTATAAGCATACACACACGCATACAAACGTACCTATAAATTATCTCCTTTAAAACATTAGTGTCATAGTCAGCCTAAAACATAACGATTGATGAGTTCGGCGCAAACAGTTATTGAAGTTCAGGTACTTATCTAGGACACGCTATTTTTGAATGACAACATTGTGCAACCATAAAAAAATATTTTTTAGATCGGTTTTCGAGACGCTCTCTTGGACTAGCCATAGCCAAAAATGATTACAGTTGAAAATCAGCCCTAAGAAGCAAGACAATAACTTACTTTTAGTTTATAATTAACATTGATTACAAAGCAAGCTTTCAACATTTCAGTTTCTCTCTTCAACTTTAAAGTAATTCAATATTCTATCTTCGTCTCGCGTTTCCGTATCTTACCGAATGATTTTAATTAAAATCGCGGCGGTTTGGATTCTGTGCGTCAGAGAAACGCCAAAAATGAACGTAGGAAGAATTTTTAATTATGTTGCGTATTCTTTATAATTCCTGAGTTATTTATAATCTGCTTCTAATGCCATTTCGTTTTAAGTTAATCTATGTATTTCACTCAATGTCGGAAGGAGTGTTTGCTGTGTAGTCATGTGTAGGTGGATCATTAAATTAATTGAACAGAAGGTTCAAAAGAAATTTAATCAGGCTTGAGAACTGAAAGAACATTTCTTGTATATTCGTCAAATAGATTATTAGTATTTATATTATTATACTAATATGACTTAAAATTTGTTGTGTAGGTACTTTATAATGTACACCAGAAAAATATTCACAAAAAGAAAAATAATGAGTGGTAACAACCATTCGTATAATTTATTTAAGCCTAACTACATAAAAGTATAAAATGTTATAAGCACAATTTCATACCTTTCGATTATATTCGAGTCGGAATACTAAAGCCCTCAAAAAAGGGCAATCAACCTAAAGAGCACAGCAGGTCTAGTCGGTAAAAGTCTGTAACAAATTTTTAATTCAGCCAAAGTGAGACTTCTTCCGGCTCTGAGTTAAATCATTCAATGAGAAGTCTATGAAAATTCATTGAAAGATTTCCCACGTACACTAAAAATTAATAATAAATTTGAGATCTAGGTAAGCTATAAAACGAGAATAAACCGTTGGTAAGAATTCAAACAGCTTTTCTATACCGCTTTAGTTTTCCTGAAAACCCGGAAAATCTTTAGTTCTTATTAAAAGCAATCGTTGTCAGATGCTCGGTATACATTTAGCACGAGTATTTGTGTTACAAAGACACGAAGCGCTTGAAGCACACTAAAGCGAAGGAATCGATTTGGAAGCAATTTGGCGCGAACGTCGCGTTTAGCTGACGTAAGGTATAGCCAGCTGGACAGTTATACTGGAAACATACTGCGAAAATTAAGGAAAAAGAAACTCTAGGCACCTTTTAACTTTGAGAAAGTTAGGAGACACATTGCTCAGTTTTTTGGACAAGCATTTTATAAAAACTTTCGATACTCTTCTCGCCACTTTATAAACGGTTAGAAACCTCATCAGCCATTTTGTAAGACATGTAAATAAATACCAACTGGACCTCTGAAAATGGTGTCCGCAGCTATTAAGAAACTGCCGAATGGAGTGCTAAAAAAATGTTATTGTGAAACAATGGATTTCTTTATAAGGCAGAGTATTACGCAAGGCATTATTACAGTGACAAGTTTCCTTAATAGTGATGTACCGAAATATAAGACTTGTGACTTGTATCGTATAAATATTAATATCGACTTTTTACATCAACTGGTCAAGGCCTGATATAAATTGGTCATTCAGATGAGTAGAAGGCCTAGACCCCAACGGTACAAAAAAAATTAAACAGTGTTCCGAAGTACCTACAGCTAAATTTTAAATTTTGCAGCTAACAGCCAGTGCACAAAATACTTAGAACTAATAAAATTGAGCAAAAGTATTTTAAAAGAATTTAATTTCCAAAACCAAAGAAATTTACCTTCAGATTTCAATGAAATTGGGAGACGACAGTATTGGAGATTAAAAAGGGGGCCTATGCGAAGGTCAAATTTTTTCGATAGTCCTTCTGTCCCACTACTGGCAAAAGTCCTCCCTCAAACTCTGACGAATATAAGATTTAATATACAGAAACAAACTATATACCTACAATACTTGTACATAATATAGCCAGTAATAGTTTGGTATGCCCTGTCACTTCACCAAGATTGAGAAAAGTTATTCTTTTGACGGAAAAGTTTCAGAAAAAGTGGTCCAACAACCAATTTCAACGCAAATAACGCCATCAATCTTCTAGCTTATGCAACCAAGGTTCTGCATATATTGCTTTAACTGCTGCATTAGTCACTGAGACGAATCTATCGAATCCATCGGAAATTCGCTGTTCATTTAACTATAAATTAAGACTTGAACCGAACGTATTTGCTCCCAATTCAACTACATATTGGTCAGTAAATTCGGTTCCTGAGGTCATGAACGGACCCAAATCGGGTAAAAGGAGTTTCGTTGTTAGGAATTGCCAGCGGCAAAATAGAAGTTTTAGAATGTTCTTTTCTGATGGCGGGACGTGAGATTCTTTAGTAAACGGGTTTTCTAGTCAGCAAAGCTAGTTCGTGAAGTTGAGGGTAAGGTTTTTAATCCACATACCTACCTTTGTTGTCTATCTATATATCTAAAGGAGACACTGACATTTTGTCAAATATTAGCCGAAACGACAAAGACCAGGACCAGCGTGAAATTTTGCAGCTTCCTCTTATGGGTTCTTATGGGTTTTTTATCATCATCATCAGCCTAGCGTAAGTCCCGGTTGCTACCTTGGCTTTCACCTCGGTGCCCGGGGTCCGCTTTCCTGCCTAGTCTTCTCCACTTCGCTCGGTCTTTTGCATCCTCTGCCTTAAGCCCATTAGCACGCATATCGTCCCTTACGACGTCGATCCAACGCCTCTTAGGCCTACCTCGTTTTCCGGGTCCCGGCGGAGGCGGCATGGCGAGGCATCTGTTACCCACGTAGTCTGCCGGTTTTCGTAAAACGTGGCCATACCAGCGTAAGCGACCCTCCTGCAGTTTATCCGCTATGTCACGGACCCGAAGGCTGCCCCGGATGCGGGAGTTCTTAATGCGGTCTTTCCGCGAAACTCCAGACATCCAGCGCAGCATATTCATTTCCGTGACACGCAGGCTTTGCTTATGTCGCTCAAGTACAGGCCACGCTTCACTGCCATACAAAAGGACAGGCCTAATGATGGTCTTATAGACCTGTCCTTTGAGCCTAACCGGCATTTTGGGGTCACAGATAACCCCCGCCACCTCACGCCATTTCGCCCAGGCCGCCGAGATACGTGAGTCGACGTCGCAATCGACGTCCCCGGACTCGTGGAGCACCGATCCCAAGTACCTGACCTGTTCCGTGCGCTCAACTGTGTCTTCGCCAATGCGAACAGGAGCAGCGTTAGTTGTGTTACAGGCCAAGTACTCGGTCTTCGCCGCATTAATCTTCAGACCGCCGTTTTCCAGCGACTCCTTCCACGCTGCCACACGTCGAACCAAGCGCCCACTGTCCGAGTCCGCCAGCGCGATGTCGTCTGCATACATGAGCAGCCACGGCGGCTGCTCATGTAAGTCCCTGATGGTGGAGGACAGCACGTCCAGCACCACGCTGAACAGAAACGGACTAAGGACAGAGCCCTGGTGAACTCCGACGGTGATGGGGAAGGGTTTCGTATCGCCAACAGCGGTCCGAACCACAGAACCGGAGTCTCGGTACATATCTCGGATGATGTCAACATAGGTCTCGGGCACTCCTTTGGATCTCAGCGCCCACCAGATCACATCACGGGGGACACAGTCGAAGGCCTTCTGCATGTCTAGGAACAAGAGGTGCAGAGGCGTATTCTTCGATCTGTATCCTTCCATGGTAACCCTTAGGGCAAAGATGGGGTCCATGGCGCCATGGCCTGGTCGAAACCCATATTGACATCCCGAGACGGTGCACTCCTGCCGGATCCGAGAGTCAATCACCCGCTCGAAGAGCTTCATGGTGTGGGACATAACCTTAATCCCACGGTAGTCGCCACACTCCTGCACCGATCCCTTGCCTTTGAAGACTGGAGTGATAATACTCAGTCTCCATTGACTCGGGATCTTTCCGGTGAGGAGCATGCGGTTAAATAGGTGGGTTAAGATGCCCACACCACGAGGTCCCATCGCCTTCCAGGCTTCAATGGGGACTCCGTCGGCACCGACAGCTTTCCGGTTCTTCATGCGGCGAAGAGCCACATGCACTTCTTCAGGCGTAACCGGGGGCACAAGTCCCTGATTTGGAGGGAGAACCGGAGACAGCACCTCTTTGTGCTGCTTGTTCAGCAGCTCGTGGAAGTACGAGCGCCATCTCTCCTTCACCGCGAGGTCCTCGCATAACAGATTGCCCTCAGGGTCTCTTACACAGCGGCACTTAGTGATATCCAGTGCCGCTTTGACCCTGGAACGTGCCAACTTATAAATGAGCTTTTGCCCCTCAGACGATTCCAACTTATCATAAAGTGGCTGTAAGTGGTCTCGTCTGGCTCTGGCTACGGCCCTCTTGGCGGCACGTTTAGCAGCTCTGTATGCGTCGCGGTCTTCGGGAGATTTGGAAGCTTGCCACGTTTTGAAGAGAGCTTTCTTCTCTCTGATCTCCCTCTGGACTGTGTCATCCCACCACCAAGTCTCCTTGTCACACTTGCGGCCGCCCCTGGACAAGCCGAGCACCGACTTTGCCGCTTTAGTGATGGCAACCTGAATCCTGTCCCAGTGGCTTTGCACCGGTTCGCCATCGGTTCCGTCGCACTTATCGCCGATGGCCGACGCGAACGACTGGGACGTGGCTTCATCCAGTCGCCACCACCGTATTCGGCGTTGTTGGCGCTCAACAAACTTGACCTTAGGCTTGACGCGCAAGTCCATGACAAGGAGACGGTGTTGAGCAGTGAGACTCTCGCCGGGTATGACCTTGCAGTTGGCCACCTTACTGATGTGGTGCCTCCGTGTGAGTAAGAAATCGATTTGGGTAGCGTACCTCTCGCTCTTGTAGGTAATCAGGTGTTCGGGCTTCTTTTTGAAGAACGTGTTCACGATGGCAAGGCCGGCAGCCGCACACGTTTGGAGGATATTCTCCCCCTCCGCGTTACGGCTACCGTATCCAAAGCCACCGTGAACATGCTCAAACTCCTTGCACCTGTCACCCACATGACTGTTCAGATCACCACCCAAGACGATTCCCTGTGACAACGGGATGCCACGAAGCACCCCACCGAGTTGATCCCAGAACGCAGCCTTTTCAGTGTCGCTGCAACCGACCTGAGGTGCGTAGGCACTTATCAAGTGGGTTACAACCCCGTCAATAAGCACACCTACGACCATAAGCCGATCACTGTAGCGTTTCACCTCCAGGACTGCGTCTTGAAACTCCTCGGAGAGTACAACGGCCACCCCGTTCTCCCCACCGGCTGCACCCGTGTAGATCAGCTTGTAGCCATTCCCGATGAGCCGGGACCTGCGGCCTTTCCACCGAGTCTCCTGCAGGAATGCCACGGCCACCTTTCGCCTGAGAAGTACATCGGCTAACTCTCTCGCGCGTCCGGTCAGCGTGCCAATGTTGAGGCTGGCGAAGCGGATTTTCCGGGTTGGGGCTCGCGTCTTTGGCCGTGTTCGCCCCATACACGGTAGCCCTTGCCCACTTGCCACAGGAGTCGGGCGAATCTCCTGCGCGCCGTTTTGCGGCGGCGCCCTATCCGTGGCAACATTCTTTCTAAACTTGACCATTTTTAGTGGCTATTTGTGGCCTTTACAGGAGCGACTGCCGTCTGACCTCCCAACCCTAAAAGGGAAAGCCAGCGCCAGAGCCTCATCTGCTGTTCGGCAGGTGCCCCAACTTGCAGGGGAGGTTGACTTGGGCCCCGAAGATCGTGGTGGGGCCCCATATGCACCCTGGGGTGCATATGGCGCTTATGGGTTTTTTATGGTAGGTAAAAATCATCCAATGAGGAATCCCGCCCTTAGGTGGAGCGAGAAACAGTGTCAGACTCTTACCGACTAAATAAAGCTCCTGTTCTCGGTAGTCGGAAATCGGGATCGAAATCCCGGCGGCGTCTGGGACGTGAACGCCGTTGCCTATGCGGTCAGCCTCCTCCTTTGCTAGCATTACTGCTTCGCAGAAGGAGGCGTCCGCCTGCCACTCCTCCTCGCCTCCTCCGGACCATGGCTTCTACCAAGCCCCAGTCCTTTTATGGGGATCCAAACTTGTTATAGAGAAATCTATTTGAAGTATATTAATTTATATTTTGTTTCATTGAAGACGTGCAACATTTGCTAATGGATGTATTCGAAACAGGCGTGACTCAATTTTGGCATACTCGTAGATCTAAATAAATAAAATGAATTCAATCAATTTTATCTCACCTAATTTCAGAGGATACCAAAAAGTTAGGTAGCCTGTATATTCAATATAATCCTATTCATCTTTGGTTTCTATTTTTATTGTAAAATTTTATATTATATACACTAAAACATAAATATCTCGTGATGTCTTTCAGGAAACCTGGTTCGGGTACAAATGGTCTGGAAACGATATGGGCCTGCACTAAACGCAATTCTTTGAAAAAAAATCAGTAGAAGTAAACTGAAATAGATAAGCGAACCTACTTTTTACCGGACTTGGAAGTCGGACCGCAGTCGAGCATATTTCAACCATATTATGGTGATATTTGGATTTAGACAATATTTATCTAGGTTCCCAGATCTTTTTTTTTAAAAAAGCTTGTTTAAAGCTTTTTTTAAAAAATATCACCATAATATGGTGGAAATATGCTCGACTTGCAAATGATTTTGGTATTACGTTTGTATGGATAAATCGTCCCGAACCGGAATCTTAAATAAAAGAGTGGCCTATTAATTGCAGTGTAGACGCTGCCTATTAATAACGTATTTTGTTTAAACCGAAGGATGTCCACTGTTGGACACAAGCCTCTCCCAGGTATCACCACAACGAAAGATCCTGTTCGTCTCCCATCATGAGACTATCACCAGGTCATCGGTCCACCTGTGGGAGGCTTTCCAACACTGCGTTTTTCAGAGTGCGGTCTCCACTCTAGTATCTTTCTGCCCAATAAGCCCTACCCACAGCCACTTCACTTTGGCAATTCTTCGGGCTATGTCGGTAATCTTAGTTCTCCAGCGAATATCTTCATTCCTGATGCGATCACGCAAGGAAACTCCGAGCATAGCCATTTCCTTCCATGCTTGGAAATTAATGTGTCTAATACATTAAGGTCAGTTTAAATACAGACCAAGAGTATTTATGATATAATGAAGTTACCTTAAAAATACATAAATAAAAAAAGAAATCTTTATAAACTAACTAAAAGCACCTAATCTAATAAGGCGTCAAAAAACTGTTCCGCATCGCTGTCGACTGGCGACCAAAAGGCTGGCAGCATTGCCACTTAGGTAAAAGTGTCAGGGCAATCATTCATATCCAAGTACTAGAAACTGAAGAGCTATTTTAATCCATTAAAACACAAAACGACCAGGAAGGCAACACAGCCATATTACCAAACGATTACCTTATAAAGCATTTCTGATGCATTTTTAACGATTCTCTATATTGCAAACAGACGGATCGTTCATCATAATTGAATAACCGTGCACCCATTAAAACGTTTTCACGAGTCGTTAACTTCACGAAAATATTTTTGCAGGGGATTTAAGGCTGGAAATGCGCTTTATGTAGTGCAAAATAAAGAAAATGGACGGCTAAGCGGGTCAACGAAAAGGAACTTTCACATCCTTCAAGAATTTGTTCAACGTTTAAGAATAGGACATTTTGTTCACTTTTACTTTCGTTTAAGGACACCTACGGGTATCAAAAAATCAAACTTCCTACTTTCATGCCATGTGTCATATTTTGAAATGCTTAGTACGTTTTGATGGTGTACTTTATGCTCAATATTGAATTTGACTTGGAATGGCAGTCGGCCGGTAGGAACCCAATCCTGGTTCCCAGCTACCGTAGAGGTGAGTTTTTGGATGTCTAGTAATCGTCCGGACTGAGCCAAGGCGTCGGCAGCGCGTAGTGTTCCGTGGTGCCTCAAGGAATTATCAGCAAAACTATAGAGACCCTGTAGAGTCGAAATGTACTGGCGTCATGATTTATGCGAACGAGAACCCCGAGACCCTGGAACGCAGGCAAAGAAGGAAGCCATATGTTCCTTATTAGTCAATAAAATCCTAACACTTTCCTCTTACGCCCCTCAGTGGGAAAAGTAATTGGATGATTTTACACCTAAAAATTCTTATTAGCTTCAAATAAATTAATAAGAAAAACATAGTTCCTTCATCAGATCAGCTTCATATCATCATAATATTGCATTGTCACGCGATTTACAAATGCATGTTAATTTACAGCTCTATCGGTAATCTGGAAATGGATTAAATTTAATTTGCAAGATCCGATCACAAACAAAGCTTGTAAAAGTAGTTTACTGCGTGTTTACTGGGCCACGATATTCAAATAAAAATAGTTCAATCAAAACTTCAACAAAAATCATTTACAAAAACAATCTGTCCACAGATTCGATTGACGGTGCAGAGTTTAATGCAAAAGTCATCGGAAAGGAAATAACGACGAATCAATTTGGGATGGGAAGTGAAAAATAAATTGCTGGCAACGCAGGTACAGCTGTCCATGCCCCACATAGCCCGTAATTCGATATCGGCCTGCCCCGAGCGGTTCTCTGGTCGAAATGTTCACATTATCCGGGATATATGCAGTGCATGTTGCACGAGATGTCGGTATCTGCTAGACTTAGGTAGTTTGTTCCTCAAATCCGTGTGGCTATAAGGAAGAAGAAAGAAAGATAAAATAGAAAAAAAAAAACACGTTTATTTGTCACACAGTGATATAATTATTTCATTACAAAAGATTCTACCTTGTCATCATCATCTCATCGTCTCTCTTTCTAATTAATTTCTAGTTTGGTTTTCTTATGCATTATAGGTCATCATCATCATCATCAGCCTTTTCAATGTTCCCACTGCAGGGACACAGGCCTCCTCTAAGAGAGCGGAATGGGCCGTAATCCACCATGCGGTCCCAGTGCGGGTTGGTGGATGTCACATGTCTTCGAATTTTCGATTCTAGGACATGCCGGTTTCCTCACGATGTTTTCCTTCACCGGTACCGGTATTATAGGTACTTCTATGTTAATCGTCAATCTTTTAAAACAATAAATTACTGTAAGAACATGCCTGTAATTAAATAAACAATCTCTCGACAATTTACATTTTTGTACATTGCTATCCAAACTTAGTACATTAAGCCCCAAGAGGACACCGTTGTCCACATACCTATTGTCTTTTAATTGTGTCTGTAACTACAGTACTCGAAAGGTTAACATGTCAAAATTACAGCTCAATTCGATGTAGGAGTAAATATTCCGAAATTCGTTTGCAAATTTTTTCGTTTGCAAACATACCTAGGTACAAAGCCAGTTAAAAAGACAAGAACACTAACATTTACTTTTTTGAGATCCTAGGGCCACAGTGAAAAAAACCCGCAGCTCTGTGTTAAAACTATGCTCTACTAATTTAGAAGCAAAAGGAGGTAGGTAGCGGTTGCCGTCCATTACACTACTGACTCTGTTACTAGACTAACGAGTGTTAACATGATAGCTTTCAGATTACCACATAAAAGGAAGCTTCAGTCATGACTTCATGAGTAATCACGACACAAAAATCCCTTTTACGACTCTCGTGGGAAGAAATCATCCGCACTGCACTGAGCCAAGAGATTCTTGCTACTAACTTTTACAACATAAACAATAAAAAACTATTTTGACATCAACTCTCAACAATAAATTCATTATACGCGTTTACGATTTAATTCAACTATAAATAAACTGGGTCATTTCTTATTCTTAGTTTTTAGCAGAAAACAATTCGAAGCGAACAAATAGAAAATTCAGGGCACATCGAGTGATTCATCAAACGTATAATAAAAGCTTGCACCTACGCGGCTACGCTAGAAGTACGGTAAACAACACTCTTGAACAAAGAAAACTGGCCTTACAACCACGGAATAAAAGCCCTGTCAAAGTCAAATAAACGGATGATTGACTGTACGAAAATTAACGAATGAAATTCACACGTTTTTCTGATAGCGTTGAACTCCATGGAGGTTAAACAAACATTTTTTGAAGCTACAATGACTCATATAACTGCATCAGATGATAAATAGCCCCACATTTCGTCGGACAATGATCTGAAACCCAGTTACGTTCCGGGAACTACTTCTTTGAAACAGATAGGGTTACAACTTACAGTAGATGTCTACGGAGGAACGTTTGATTATTAGTCTTACAAACGTTAGGATGGATAGGTACCTAATACTAACAGTTGTTTTACAAGATTTGGTACTAAAAGTTGTCAAAAAAACTGGGTTAAGATAAGCAGCCTCATAATACTCATCTGCTGGGACTCAGCTTTCTATCTATAAGAGGGAATAGGCTGGAATTCACCCTACCCAATGTCAGCACTTGTGGATGTCACATGCCTTAAATTTTTTTTTCGATGTTTTATGGGGATTCATACACGTATTCATTCTCAATATCATCATTGTCATTCTGACTCTACATCACCCTAAAAGGAACTGGTCGAAAATTCGTAATGCATAAAATTTATCTGGTAGTAGGTAAAATCTTTCCTCTGTTTTTATTGTAATTTGTGGACATGTGTACCCTGCATACACTCGTAGTTTCAATAGGTAAATATCGATATCCAATAAAATTTCGGCTCAACAACATTCCCAGCCCTCACATCATTACTCGAGAACCCTCAATAACTTTATACATAGGAAGTACCTCCATATCTTCAAGAAACCATAAAACAAACAAGGGTTATTAAACTTACGCACAAAACAACACTCATGAGTTACAAAGTTGGGCTCGTCGGAACATATACGGCTGATCCGTTGTGGCTCCCACGGGCGCAGTATGGGAATCCGAACCCTAAGAGGGTAATAACCAAACTGACCCTAAAACGATTTGTGTAAATTAGACAAACACAAAACAATCAGTTTACTGGACTTTGATTAATACTTATTTTACTTGTGGACTTCAAAAAAGACCCAGTGGTCTTTTTTGAAGTCCACAAGTAAAAAAAACTCTAACTACAGTTAGTTAGAGCCCATCGGTTCGTTTATGAGCTGACGAAAATCCGTGGGATCTCCAAATTTTCTCGCTAACACACCCATCCCCTTAGTAAGTATCATAAAGGGATATTAACGCCTGTTAGGCATCATCATTAATGTGTTAGTAAAGATGCTGACACGCTGATAAGACATAATTTGGGATTGCTTAATATTCTGTGTGATCCCTGAATATAATTTAGGTCACACAAGTCGCCGGGTCTTTGTGTAAGTGAGGCAAGAAGTGATTAAAGGCGTCGTCAAATTTACTCCGATAAATTGAAAATGTTAGTACATTAGATAGATACTTAATTAGCCGTATAATGTTTCTAATGCTGGGACTCAGCCCTTTTCTCTAGGAAAGGAAATAGACCGTTATCAACCATGTGATGGGATCCATTCAATGGTGGATGGATGTCACTTGTATTTTTGCGGAGCGTTATCTTAACGATGTTATTATATTGAATTAACATTATCATCATCATTTCAGCCGAAAGACGTCCACTACTGTATATAGGCCTCTCTCACCATAATGAACGGCCCTGCGCATCTCGGATCCATCGGATACCCGCAACCTTTGCCAGGTCATAGGTCCATCCTGTTGGAGGCCTTCCAACACTGTGTCTTCCGGTACGCGGTCGTCACTCCAGAACCTTTCGACCCCTTTTGCCTTAAGTTTGGTAATTCTTTCCTCAACAGTTTTGAGCAAACTACAATAGAGGAAAGGCAAAAAAACTATGTAGCTCAAGAAATTCTAGTAGCGAATCTGTTTTCTTCCCACACTAGTTTCTAGAGTCAATGGAGGTCAATTTAATGGGGTGCTGATCGAATCAGTACGAGACACAACTATTAGTAGTCTTTATTGCTTGCCCTAGTTGTCTAGTAATAAATATGAATTGCTTATCCAAACTTCACCAGTTTTAAAACTAGATTCACAACAATTGAAATAAGCTCAATTTCCGCCTTCGTAAGCCAAAATCTTCGCTACAGGAAAATAGGAAATGCATTTCCTTTTAAAACAGTACGCGAAAGCACTAAGATTACAGGAACTATTAAATGAGAATTTTTGCTTCCATGTTCCTATTCTATTTATTAACAGTATTGCGGACATAATCCTGGGAAGTGCTGAAATGTCACGTATTTCAATACAAGGGATTTCAGAGCTCTTATAATCTCAAAGTTATACACAAGTAACTGCTAATTAGAAGCTCGTTTGCTGCCATAAAATGGTAAGTATGAATGTGATAAGCCTAAGAACACGAAAATGCATTACCGTGCCCAAATCTGTGGAATCTCGCGAAGGAAGAAAATAATATAGATAAGATTGGATTTAAGAAATTGACCTTATATTTTGATTCTAGCATTCATTATAAAATTTTACGAGATATCATGTTATTCCAACGGATTAGGCTGTCGCCAGAAGCTGCTTTAAGATGCTCTTAAATTAACCACAAAATGACGCGACTGCTGCGCAATATCCGCGCTGTGGTCGCGCGTTTTTTTATTTACTTATATTTGTATGGAACGCTGGAGTCGCGTTGCTATCGCACGGCCCTTAGCAGCTAATTTAAATTCGCCTTTAATCTAGGATTGAATCAACTAGTCTGCTAATCTTTCCTATAATTGCGCTAATCTTTGGAACTCCCATCGATTGAAAAAAAATATTTCTGCACAGAATAAGCAGGATCATGTCAAATGGTTATACATAGCGGATAAACTGCAGGAGGGTCGCTTACGCTGGTATGGCCACGTTTGACGAAAACCGGCAGACTACGTGGGTAACAGATGCCTCGCCATGCCACCTCCACCGGGACCCGGAAAACGAAGTAGGCCCAAGAGGCGTTGGATCGACGTCGTAAGGGACGATATGCGTGCTAATGGGCTTAAGGCAGAGGACGCAAAAGACCGAGCGAAGTGGAGGCGTCTAGGCAGGAAAGCGGACCCCGGGCACCGAGGTGAAAGCCAAGGTAGCAACCTAGGTTGATGATGATGATGATGTCAAATGGTATACATAGCTATGTGCTATCGTATATTGCGAGTGTCTATTAAAATGCGCGCTGGAACAAGGAATGTGTTATACAATAACCATGCAATAATGTATAAGATAGTACGGATAGGTACATAGAGTAAGACAACAAACACAGACCACGTTTCGTTGTAATCTTCAAATAACTGAGTATGAGTGTGTCACTCTTTGTAATAATAACATCGTTGCGCTAGGCCTAATCTTCGGTCGAAGAAATATTTGCCATGTCAACAACATATAAATTGTTGTTGGTTGGTGAGTATATAGTAAATATGAGTGTACAAGAATCATTATTATTCGGTATTGTTAGAATATTTTGACTAAAAATGGAACTGCAGCCGAAACCATTATGTCTGCAAAATCCCTCGAGATTAGGTACTAAAGAAGAACTCAAGAACTCGAAATCTAGTAGGTAGTACTACAATTTCGAGTTCTTTATAAGACTAAAATTTCTTAATAAGGCTCCTCAAATTTCCTGATAGGCCTTTCGATTTCTTGAAAAGATATTTTCACTGCCAAATCATCTTCAAAACACATGCTCCAGTTTATAATAGACCGAAAGAATAACGTTGACATTCATTTATCGCACGAAAACCTATGGAGTGGAATTCCCTGCCAGAATCTGTGTTTCTTGATAGTTTCCTAAGTGTCTTTAATTTAATAGTGAATAGGTTACATATAGGCAAGCGTGCTCTACCGTCGGCTACATCATCACTTACCATCAGATGGAATAGTGATTAAAACCTATCAAAAAAAAAACTGAGGAAGTGGATATCGGGCTCCCGCAACTAGGGTTTCGTACCTAAAAACTTACCTATGAAAACAATTCAATTTTCAAATCTAGGCTCGAAGATTTTTCTGAAATGCTGCAAGCAACCGCAAAATTGAGTATATGGTTTTAACTTCAACTCGATACCTCCTACTGGACCCAGGGTCTCTTTCTGAAGGAAAGCCTTCGCCCGAGTATGAAAAGCATTGTTTCCCGCTCGTCATTCGCGGATTCGTCATTGGATGATTTTTGCCCACCATAAAAAAACTCGATACTTCCGTGCATTGCCGATATAAAGGTTATTGACGGACAGATAGTCAGATAACAAAGTGATCCTATAAAGATTCCGTTTTGCTTTTGAGGAAACCCTAAAAAATTATTAAAATAAACCACTTAAAACCTCAGTTTCATTTCCTTACCGTGGTATTTCTGTCTTCTTCATTATTATGATGCGTGTGAACATTACACTTAATGCGAGCATTTAAATTGCTTATCAAACGTTTATGTTAAAGCATTATGTAGTAAGTAAACGAACTCAGTGTATATTGTAACTAGGTAGTATAATATTTGACTTGGCTGTTTGATTTGTGAGACTCCTAGTTCTAGTTCTAATTATTGTGATTACAATAGGTATTGTAGCGTAAAGATATTTTAGAGGTATGTAGGTACTTACATGTATGCACAAAATGTGTAAAAGACAATTAGAAAAAAAAGTAGTCTAATGAAGATATGTTAATTCCTCATTGTATCCATTTACGTCACTTATTAATCCTCTCCACACACTAATCTCTACAGTCTCATCTCCACTACATGCAATCTTTTTTTAACCGACTTCAAAAAAAAGGAGGAGGTTCTCAATTCGACTGTATTTTTTTTTTTATTTTTTTTTATGTTTGTTACCTCAGAACTCCGTTGTTTATGGATGGATTTGCAAATTTTTTTTTTGTACTTGAAAGGATATGCTTCCAGATTGGTCCCATTTTTTTCAAAATCGAGTTTTGATGATGGAATCCATGAGAAATCGAGGGAACTCCTCAAATATTATATATATATATTATTATTAAAAAAAAACTATATAGTTGCCTATATAGTTTTTTTTTTATATTTCCATCGAGAAATCAAGCATTTACAGTCAAAAAGTAACATTTGATGAGGTGGAACTGATGAAGAAGATCAGAAATGGGTAACGAAACTTGACATAGCATAGATATCACAATCAAGGTAGTAAAGCAACTATGAAAATGCACTATAAACCAATGATCTTAAATAATTATGTTGAAAATGTTATCATCGAACTGATCTGATGATGATGATGGAGCTGGAAGGTAGGCACTGGAACTGCGTAACTAATTAATATATCCTAGCCGTGTTTGGGCTTGTTAGAATTGTCGTAAGATGCACTTTGGCTGTAAGGAACTATTGAACTGATGTGATGATGAAGCTGGAAGGTGGAAGGTCGGCATGGGAACTTCAAAATAAAATAATGTATCCTAGCATTGTTTGAGCTTATTAGAGCTGGCATGGGCAATGCTGTCAAGGGCAATGGAAATGGCTATGCTCGTAGTTTCCTTGCGTGTTCGAATCAGAAATAAAAAAAATGCGCAGGAGAACCAGGGTCACCGATATAGCCCGAAGAATTGCCAAACTTAAGTGGCAGTGGGCAGGGTACATTGATCGTAGAACAGATGGCCGATGGGGCCGAAAGGTTCTAGAGTGGCGACCGCGCATCAAAAGACGCAGCTTTGGAAGACCTCCCAAAAGGTGGACCGACGACCTGGTGAGAATCACGGGAACGCGATGGATACGAGTCTCACAGAATCGGTCGTTGTGGCGACGCTTGGGGGAGGCCTATGTCCAGCAGTGGACGTTTTCGGGCTGAAATGATGATGATGATGAGAGCTGTTATGAGATGTACCCATGAGATGAATCATAAGTATTTCATGCATCATATCATCTCTCCACGAGATCAAAACGATTACACTAATATTCAAAATTTATTACTTATTTTTGGAGTCGGTGCCAGCCAAGGCAAGGAATTACGAATGGGCAACAATCCCTTGAAAAACTACCTGTAACTTAACTATAAAACTACTTAGTACCTATTTGCATACTCAAATAAGATAATACTTAATTAAGAGATAAATACATATTAGACTTCTCTAAAAAAAAATCATCCGATTTGCACATTTTGCCACATTTTAAGTAGGTACATTGAAAATGTTTAAGCATTATGTACGAAAAATGGCACTGGATATTGAAAAGCTACCATTAAGTTTCAACAATAAAAATGCTGGAACCGACTCCAAAAAGAAGTAATTTTGAATATTTGCAAAATATTAATGTCAAATAAGTTTACCTATAAATGAAGTTTCTTTACAGCAATTCAAATTTTTATTTTCAACTTTTTAGTGTAGGAACTTTTATCGTTTGGCTTTTTTTGAAGGCGGTTTTTTTTTGTAAAAAGTTTTTTTAATCGTCTTTTTCATAGCATATGCGGAGATAGGAGCTTTTTTGACCTCGCACAGATCATAGTTGTTTTTTCCTATTTTAATTTTAGTTTTCTGTTTTGTTGTAAGTTAGGTATAGATTAAGTGGTTATTTTTTATTTTTATTTGTCCTGTGCGAGTCTAAATAAATGTTTTCTTTCTTTCTTTCATAGCCCAACAAAACTTTTAGATGACGTATAAGACACAATAATTTAACCTCTTTATAATAAATATTTTGGTTTAGACTGTGTATCGAAAATAATTTCAAAGTCCGTGCAACTAAGAAAACAATTCATATCCCACTCGAAGTCAGCTAAAAACTTCAACCATTAATGGAGCAGAGATATACATTAAAACTTTGATCTTAAGAGTTAAATAACACCTGCGCAGGTCAAGCCATCATTCCATCGGGTAGCTTAAACTTGTAGCGAACTACTCTATTAAGCAGGCTGCCTAATACACCGTATCATAACAGACCGTACTAGGAACAAGTCAAGCACGGAATGAAACATCCACTAGAACGTATCAAGACCGTAATTATCATACAAGTGCACTTACGCCTCTATCATTCGCTTGCAACTTGTATTCACGCAATTGCGATTTATCATGCATATACCTATTTTGCCGAAGCCCATACGCTCTGTGCATGGCATGCAACGTTGTATACTGTACATTGAAAGGCTTTTAGACACCTTACCCATGTCACCATCCCTAGCACGGTCATAGTATGGTACGGTGTAATGGGCAGACTCCTATCAAAGTAGCTATGAAACTTTATTCGAAGTTTTAACGTCAACTAAGTGCAGAGAAACAGCAAAATGAACAAAATAAAGGGACTTTAATAACTGTGACGTCACACTTTGTGATGGTAATTAGCGTCCTCGCCAGGACTAATCAGATATTCTGAGTAAGAAAGCAACCAAAAGTACTTCAAAAGTGCTTTTGGTTGCTGAAGTTTCAGTTTTTAATTTTATATTTTTAACGCTATTAATTATGGACAAGTCGACCTTTAGAAAAGCTACAGTATAGAGGTGAAATATCCAGAGGTTTGTGACTTAGAGCTGAAGTTATTAAAAAGTAAATAAAGAAACAGGATTTACCATCGACTTAAAGGGACCAGTAACAACGTGTTTCTGTAGACCTATGAGTATGACTTATCATAAGGTACTAAACCGTGTTTAGCAATGATTAAAAAAAAAAGTCATTGAAATTATGACAATATTCCAAAGTACTCGCACTATAGCCGTATTCTTTTCTTTAAACCCGAGTCCCAGCAATGGGAATATAAAAATGCTGATTATGCTAAGCACCAACGACGTATTCGCTAATGTCAATGACACTCAAATCCGACAATTGGTTTTCATAAAGCGATGATAGAATCGCCTTCTTAAATATCGTAGATAGTTATGAAACAATGCCCTTATTAACATCGAACTATTCGTTCATTGCCCTTACAATATCTCACCTAATTCTCATCCATGGTAACAATGTTCCACATGGACTGAAGTATCACGATACCCTCTGAACCAAGAGATTTCGTCTGCCGACCCATATATCGTGTTAAATGGTGTAACAGTGCACAGACTGTTTAATTGTCCAAATTGATATCACAACCCATTGTACGCCTTTCATTAGGCTTAAATTGGGAGAATATATTTGCATGGTCATTTGCCTTGTGATTGAGGATGAACGTGTCCTATGGATTATTCTTAATTCAGAGGTAATTGATAGATTCACCTTTAATGGCTGCTAGTGTCAATGAAAATAAATAGAAGGACATGAATGAGATCGATCAAATACAGTCTGAATGAAACAAGTAATAGACCCAGATTAAATATAGGAAACGAAACCAGTTATGCTAAAACTGCAATAGTGCAACAAACATGCTATCAATGTTTTAGTATAGATTTGGTCCAAGTTCTAATATAGTCCGAGTAAAAGAATTCCTAATTTGGACAGAATAAAGAAATTATTTTTCTTTCAAAGTCGTATTAATGAAGTCTAATAAGCAAATAGAGTTATACCAACAACAGTATCTTGATTCAAAACCTTTCTTGAAGATTTCATTACACATTCAGGCTTTACACAATATTTCTTTTTTAATAAAACCGTGAGCAAATATTCTTATTCCAGTTCCATCTTTCTTTAGACTACAATAGTAGAAAATCCAAAAGATGTTTGGAAAATGATATTTTTACGCTCTCATAACAATGAACGTTAAGAAATAATGCTCTTTGTCCATTAGTTGTAATTAGATTCTGGCGTGTAATATCAAATTACTTCATCACTGTTTTATTCTGTATTCGAGACGAAACTTCTACTGCTTCAGCAACTTGTAAGCAAGTTTTCTTCTACAGAGAGTAATAAGTCTAATTAGTTGGGTCAAACAAGAATTTCGTATCTTCATTTTCCTTTCACGTTTGCGACACAATTTCTCGTTTGACAAATACTGCGAATTCTTAGCACCTTGTTTGTACTTTACAAGTTTTTGAGCTTTCGATATTCGTCTGACAGTTTTTTTCGCAGGACAAAATATCACACCCATAAGCTGATATTGACAGCTCTTCAAACTTTTTCTGAAGAGAGAAAAATTGTAACAAGCCCTTGACACCTTGAAATAAGTTTGCAGTGAATCACGAAATCGGATATATTCTATTCGTTAAATTGACAATATCTCAACTGACAGCGATGACCTTAAAGCTCATATTCCAAGGAGAATGTTAATCGCCTACGTGAATAACTATTATAACCTTTAATTTAACTGTAATAAAAGTGATATGAACAATTGCTCTAGCGCATTAGGAATAGTGTCACGCGTCAATTAAACACATTTGTAAAATTAGTTTAGTAGAGGGACGGAGGGCCACTTGTGAAGGGCTTGGTCTGCGATAAATGGTCTACGGAGGAAGATGAGGACCTCAATTAGGTGTATGTAGGAAAGTCTCGTACTTACTGGCTAATACGCCTAGCTATATAGCCTTGGGGTCCTTAACTTAATGTGGGCAGTTCGTTGTGTGTTAGGAAAGTGTCTCGTAGATAGGAGACTATATTTTTGTAAGGTTTTTTGTTGTCTTGATTAATTTCTATTGTTGTAAGGATTCGCCTACTTTTCTCTTTGTGCTTTTTTAGTAATGCTAATTTTAATATCTCTTGAGACTTTACATTTGGACATTTTTTTAAACATATAAATGACTAGCTATTGCCAGCGGCTTTGCCCACATGATAGCAGAAAAATATCCCTATGTCATGTCACTCAGCGATAAAGTAGCATTCTACTTGTAATTTTGTTTTTATCGTAGCTTTTAAATTCATTACAAACTAAAAAAATAATAATCTCTCTCTTTATAACATTAGTATAGAACAGTGTAACATTTGTTTATTGGACCGATCGGAATCTAATTGCTAAACAATTTATCTTAATCATAAATCTAATCTCCAATATTTCTTCTTCTACTAATTTTACCATAATTGATAACTACATTATAGGCCGTGCCTTACCATTTCCTTACAAGATCGTTTTATCTGATAACCATTTTTCATCGGCCCACCTGAACATTAATCAATCTATACTTATAATAGCCAAATGTAAACAGGCCCACCCTTTTAGCAGCAGCTATTTATAAGGAGATATTTGCTAATAGCCTTCGTTCCTACGCTAAGTAGACTTAGTAGGTGAGATGGGCTTAAACATTTTGAGTAAGTGACTCAAATGACACAATCTTGACTGTGACGACAGAGCTTTAGTCAAGATGACAAGAGTAGCAAAAAATGAAATGGTAATAAAGAAGTGTGAGGTAAAATTGATCGTGGACAATAAAGCTAAAATTTTGCTATCTGATGGATATAGGGGATAAAGATTGCTTTATCCTCTATATCCATCAGATAGCAAAATGATTGTTGGTTGTTCTTAGGATTAAATTGATTGTCAATGATTTGCTTTTCGTATTATTATGTAGGTCACTTGTGTAAAATTAGCTGAATCGTCATGCATAAAACATAAACTTGTGTTCTTTTTTACAGCAGCCATAAATTTAACCGTTAGTACTCAAAGGAATGATGTAACACTAATGCTTAAAGCTGCAGTAATGCGCAATCGTAAAAATATATCTCAATAATTCAAAAGTGTCACTCTGTCAGTCATAAGACCATGAAGAAAATACAAATGCTGAGTGTTTTGCTAACACCTACATATTTTCGAATTATAACGTTTAGTATGGAACGTTCCGCAGTAAAATCGTTCATTATAATTTTATGGGCCCAAACATTTTATATCTTCAGCATAAAACAACAGAGTAATCTGACGAAATGTGTAAAAAAATAAATAAATTTTAATACAGGCACGCCATATTGCCGTTCACTAAAAATAAATGAAGACATGTTAATGAAAAGCCCGCTGTGACAATGTTTAATGGTCTTGCTAAGCAAATAGGTTTCTGTCAAGCCGAAAGCTTGAACTCGCAATATGTAAGTCGAGCAACAGATTTGAACGACAGCATTCCCCTGTGCGTTATTAAAAGCAATATGAAATACAAAAGCCCTATTTCCCGAACATACAATTCCCAGTATGCGTGTCGAAAGGATGGTTTCAACTATACTGAAATTATTTTAGTGTCTCATAAACTCTTTCGCAGAATTAGGTAGCTTATATTCCCTCAAAATATTCTCACTTTTACATCCCAAAATTTTAGCATACGCTTACTGAAGTGCAGACGATGCGAGGAAGACTTTATGATACACGTTAAAAAGAGCTTTACGAGAATTGTTAGGAATAAAAATTGTTTGTCCCTGTGAGATACTTTGTATAAAACGAAGCTATGTTTTTTAATTAGAGCTGTAGGAATTCTTGCAATTGCTCTTACGATAGCGTGTTCACCCACGCTAAAATAGAAAATATATCTATAGCTTAGGTCACTCATTGACAAAGTAGTCGAAAGAATTTAAAAAATCGGTGCAATATTTTTTCAATTTATTAATTACAAACAAAAATAAACATTTTTTTTTCTTTCTAAATTATTTTTATATATAAGTAGATATAGAAGTCCTAGTGCAAGTCATAAGGCTATGAAGCGTTCAGAAAATCATGAAGTTAAAAAAAGAAACTTAATTGCCTGTGCTTCAATTTTACAGTTTGATTGCCCAGCCGTCGATTTTACGATAGACAACGAACTAAATCCACTCAGTGATTATGTCCGCAAAGTGGCCAAAAAAGCCGAACGCTATAACTCAAACAAAACAGTCGTAAAAAGACAATGACGTAATCCAGGCCAGTATACCCTGCAGGGCTTTATGGGTGTTTAGCAAAACAGGTCACCGGGATGGAGGTCGTAAAGAGAAGTTTCCTATATTGGTACAAGTTGGGAGATTATGCGGTCACAGGATTACGTGTAAAAGAAAACTCTATTAATAAGTTCTTAGAAGATGTTTTTTCGATTCTTGTTAATAAGATATCATTGGTGGAAGTTCTTACCAAATGCTAACGAACTTCCTACCTAATACTTAATACTACTAATCCACAGGAATTTCTACTTTGGGAGTCAAGCGTTTTCGCGTATGTGTGATCTTTAATTCACTGTAATTTTTTGCACATCGACTTACTAAATAGTAAGTCAGTTAAGATTTCTGTATAAATAAAGATTATTAAATATCGGAATGACATAATTACATGTGTACATGTATACTTATGTATATTTAACTTACTATATATAAGTGTCTTTATTTTAACTACATCTATTTCAAATGTTATACCTTTTTCTTCTACATAAATATAATTTTCTTTATTTTATGCACCATTCATGTTGTCTCTCCATCACCGTACCTCTCCAGTGATTGTTATAGAACACCCTAAGATATTTAGTCCACCTCTAAACCTTTGTGTTGCTTGTAGAGTTTATATTTTATTCAGCGGTGTATATTTTTTCAGTGGGATCTTTAACTCTATTATTTTCAATCAAATACCTGAGTTGCTCTTGACGTACATTCGAACTAACTGCACCAATAATATACATATGTATGCATTCAGCAACAATGTCTGAAATGCTTGACGTGCAGGTAACTGTTCTAAAATGCCAGAGGAGCGTATAAATAAACAGACAGCTGTTCCTGATAAACTTATTGATGAAGAGCAAACAACTACAGTTTGTGTACATGGGGGTATTGTTCTTTAAACCACAGCTATAAACTTACATTGCTTTGCATTCCAGGGGTTCTTTTTTGGTTACCCATGGCCTTTAGCTTCAGCCTTGATGAGCCTTTATTGTTTTGCTGACTACTTGTTGAACTGCGTGTAGAAAATGCTATTGAGGGCTTGGACCGAAAATACCAGATGGGCGCACAGCGAGCTACCCATTGCTCTTCATCAGCTAGCTCTCAAATTCACATCAAAGGTGATATCTAAAGTAACTTTGACCTGTTCAGTTTTCATAAACTCGAGAATAATAAAACAAGGTCGTTTTAAACTTTTGCACTTCTTTGTACCAAGCGTAAAGTCGGATGGTAGACTTTTTTGGCCAGTTTTAAAAACTCTTTGGTTTATTTTTTGTACTTTCAGCTCCATAAGCGTCGACGGAGCTATTAATTTTGCGTGCCCCAGAATTGTATTTAAGTGTTGTGATCAAGCGTTTATGGCCACGTTAATCATATTGTTATTAATGAAAGAGCTAGCTGGAATCATTTCTTAGAAGGGAAGGCTGCCTTTTGTTTAAGAAAATAGGTCTTGCTTTTAATGATAATCTTTTCATTACTTTATACTGATGAAAGCCAAGATGATTTCGTCATCATAGTCCAAGAGTAAAAGATATCTAAATCTCTATTTTTCCATCTCTCCTTCGCAGGTGTTGAAAGAGGTTTCTTTAGATATAAGCATCACCTTTGTACCTATTTTTTTGTTTCCTCTTCCTATCTAAAAAAATAGATCGTTAAATAAATACATGAAAACTAAGTATAAAATGCATAAAACATGAATTAGTATCATTGTACCGACATAATGGAATTTTATTAATTATTCATCAGTAGAAAAATAAAATCACGATAAAATCGCGCAGTCTCATAAGTACAAGATTATCCTTGATAGTATAACCAACGATCCCGTTCTTCTAATTAATCTATTTGAATCCAGTCCTTTTGTTCCTAACAAAATGCTTGCCCTGGAATCAGTTCAAAGTACCCAATAGGTCCTTGTACAACTAGAACTAATATTTCGGGTACAATCAGGTGAGAGGCTCTCTCTAACATTTCGCTTCAGTAGCAAAAGCAATTGTAAGTACTCAGCAAGTTACAACCCGAGCATCGTTGACCCATGTTACTACTTGACCTACTCCCTTCTTGTTTTCAGTCTACAACTTTTCTCTGTGGCCATAATTAGCTTCGGTTAGCATTGTTATACCCTTATTAATGGTAATAATGTGATGATTTGAAGATGATGGTGTTAATTAGACAGTGTTAACTGTTTTATTATTCCTTATTGGTATTTTCTGTTTAATTTTATAGTGGCTTACGAGACTAACTCAAACTGGTACTGGAAAGGGGAAAAAGAAACAAAGCAGAAAAGGTAGGAGAACGAAATTAAGAAAACTGGCAGTACTTTTTTTAAGGCGATCTTGCCTAAATAGACACTGGGGGGAGCTAAATAAGGCGTTGACCCGAAGCTCCGAAGATACTTCAAATTAAGAGATGCTATTTAAATATGTACATATCTTACCTAGTACTGCTTATTGTTGCTATTGTAAATAATATCTAGCGTTTAGTAATTCAGAACTAAAGACTTATTACTATCTTAGTGACTTATCATTTGGAACACTTTGATACTAATTTTACTAAGCTTGTTTGTTGAATAATTTATTTGATTGGTCTACTTTAAAATGTCTTGTTCAAGTCTTAACTCATCATGAAATCAACTTTCATGGTCATATTTCTAGACGCGTTTGTTAAGCTATTCCTCTTCACTTCGTTCAAAACCAAATACCCTTGAATACCAACATTGTTTACAACTTCACAAGTTCCTTTATACTTGTAACAAAGTTTAACAGACCACGTTGCGTAAAGTTTAATTTTAACCAGATAATGTTCACAGATTCTCGGTAACTGCACGTTACTGATATTTATTAACTGATAGTTAACCCGTTGAACCGTTTTCACGTGTTGTCTCACCATTGCGTTAGTATTTATTTATGTTTTGTGTATTCTGTTTACGGTATCGCAGGGTGGAGAACCGCTTTTGTGTGTATATGACTTGTAATACAGGGCACATGCTATTGTCCTGTTTTCAACAGATTTTGTTTGTTTAATATTTTTATGGGCTGCATGACAGTTGGTTGCATTATGGTTTAAACTTTTTATCTGCATCTTAACAGTGTTTGCTTGCACCGGTTTGATCCGGTGAATCAGGTGCATGTAATTTTTAATATGCACCTGATTCACCGGATCAAGCTAAAAATGCAAATCTTCTGCTTAAGGTGAAATGTCAAACTTTTACGACCTAACCATGTCATTTCAGTATCTTTTGCATTCCAGTAATTCAGTTACATTTTTTAGTCGTGTCGGTTCTTCAAATAATCTCACAGCCTAAAACGATGAGTGCCCATATACTCTTAGGCGTATGCGGAACTGAGTTCAATACTCTATCATTTTCAATAAAAAAGAAGGTGGATCCTCCAACCAAAAGGATGTTGTGTCTCATCTAGGGAACTGCCTGTATAGTTTCCTACCTCATAAATCAATATCGGGTACTTCTATACCATATCTTATGTCAAATTGATTGGCGTTTAACCTGAAACTTGAATCTTGCAAACTAACAAAAATTTCTTACTAGGAATCAAATATAGCAGACTTATAACCATTTGTGCCTATTATACCACTATTTGTAAATATGTACCTAAATAGCTTTTAGTATACAGCGTCTGTCATTTACTTTCCAACAATGTCAACAAAATTCCAAGTACAAGTAAACTACTAATTAATTTTATCTGTCAGTTGCCAGAACTTGATTCCGTTATCTGAATACAAAAGAGACATTGTCGGTGGCTACTGTAAAAGGCGTTATCACTTTACAAGCATGTTATCATGGGCTGCTTTTTCTCTATTCAAACAAATAAACGACATGCACTGATATGAATGATGCTGTTATGGAAGTAGGGCATCATGAATTCATAATGCGTTAAGAATCATCGTCATCGTCATGTGGTTTGGAAAGTACTTAAGACCCTGTAAAAAATGCATTTTGTTGGCAATTTTTGTTGCGCAATATTGATCAATATATAGCAGTAATATATTAGGTCCTTACATATGAAGTTGGTGGTTTTGTAAGGGAGTAACCTAAAGTCGTTTTTTTTTCTTTTAAGTGTAATGTATTTATTTATAAAACAGTTTTATCACTAACACCGCAGCCTGCCACTAACTCGGACGTGGTTTGCGATGCGATCCGCTTCCACAATAGTCTTCAATTCTTTATTATCAACCTTGGACTCCGGCCACCCACGAGGCTTATTTTGCAGGTCGAAATTCCCAGAACGAAAACGTTGGAACCAAAAACGCACTGTGTTTTCTGTGTGACACCACAGCCATACACATTAATCCTTTGAGCCGTTTTTGCAGCACTGGTGCCGCGGTGGAACTTGTACTCGAAAATAACGCGACATTTTAAGTTTTTCATTTTGTAACCTAAGTGACACAAAGAAAAAAAACCAAAGATGGAAAAAACACAAGGATTACGGTTTTCGAAAAACAAATGCGTGAGTAAATAGCTGTATAAATTTGAAATTGGAATTCCTAACCAAAGACAGGATATTTGAGATCAAAGCGGCTACTACAAATAAAAAACACTAATTTTATATGTAAGGACCTAATATTTCCTAATATAGGCCAGCAAGATCCTGCAATTGAATTGCTGACGAATTTTTTTCCTTCGTTCGTTTAAAATATCTTGGCTATATCGCCAAGCTACAGTACTAAATTTCTGGAAATATTGCTTTGTGTTTAACAATATAATCAGTAACTTTTCGCTATAGAATTGCAGCAAGAAGTTGCCACAAAACTAGCCCGTTTCCAAAGGGCCTTTTGGACCGATGTAACAGTTTTAATGTTCCATTCTTTCATGTCAATCGTAACACTATCACCGACTCCTTTTTTTCTAATATTACTCCTCACATAATTTGTCCATTTTTCCTTTGGTCTCCCCCATATATCTTTATTTGGGCACGAGTATATTCCATTATAATCAATTAATCGAAATCTTATTTGATAATCCGAATTGTGATGACTGTGGTGTGATTGATGAGGTTTTCCATATCTTGATAGAGTGTGTCCGAAATGGAAATACGAGGATCAATGTTATTGGACGCTGCATAACATAATTATGATAATTATATTGGCATTTGCCACAAAATTGTCGCTTTTCCAATGCCCAATAAAGTAAAATAATTGTTTGAGTTAGTCTTAAAGCGGGTTGTAAATTTTTATCTTTTCTGTAGTGAGCCACATGGCACATTACAGAGAAGACAAAAATCAAATAAAAAAGAGATCTTATTAAAATCACCCTCATTATAACTCCATTGTGTTTGACAACGTCTAACCACAGTCCTTCATCGGCCTTCCCCTCTTTTTATAACGCGTAAAAATTTCATAATTATTATTTTAGTACGTATTTCCGTCGAGATTGACGAGAGTTAAATATTGTATGAGTTGGTTCCAATCAAACTTACAAAGTACTTGAACAATTTAAACTTTTGAAGCTTCGGTCAAATATTTGAATAAAATGGGGTTTTGTAAAAAAAGAACTCGGGAAGCGACCGGCGATAACTGAGAAGTTCTGTGAAAATTATTTTTTATGGTCTGGGTATGTGATGCAAATGAATGGGGAAAATGTCGTGAGGGTTTTTAATATGATTATGGAGAGCTAGGTGCTTAGAAGTATAGGTATACTTATAAACATGTAGACCTAAGCGTCTACTCCTAATAAATAACATAATCAACTTATAATGTGGACTGCCCCACGGCCTCAGGTCTCTTGGGACTCAGGTTTTTTCAGAGTAGGCAGACCACGCGCAGATTGGTAGATGTTACGTCGTGTTTTCGATTTTTTTAGTTCTAATACAGTTTAATCCAGTTTCCTCACGATGTTTTCCTTCACCCTTTTAAGAGCAATAGTGATAAAACAAATTGCACAAGGTAATGTCACTACAACAGTAGTCGTATTTATATAACAAACAACGTAGATAAATGTAGAACACAATCAGAACAAGCAAATCAATTGTTGCAATCAGCGGCATGCGAAAGAAGAGATTGCGCCTGATGCGCTTCAGCACGCGATGTCAAGCTCCATTACATTCCTGATAAGGAAGCCTGATTAACAAAAGGCGGTTGCGTCACTTTACAGTTGCTTACACGAAGCTTTAATGTGTATGTACATATATTTTTTATGGCACAAATACGCTTGTTCTAAAAAAAAATCATTAGTCCGGCAAGTGTTGTCACCAGGGTTCGGATTTTGCGATTGGGTACTCAATCTTGTCAATTTCCAAACATGACAAAAGAACTGATGAGCTCAAAGTCGAATTAAAAAAAATTAGCAATTCATAATGTAATTCAAGATACTAAAAGAAGGCTATAGAGAAAATATTAATCCAATAATGTATGAAACACTATCAAAGAATCGCTTAAGTCCTTTAAAAATGTTGAAAGAAAATCAACCAAACTAAAGTCACAAAGCTTATTCACGAAAGCTTTAAAAATGAATTGCTCCAGTAAAGAAAATTTCTTTCACTTCACTTTTTCTGAAGCCATTTATTTTTTGAAGCTACAAAACAAAAGTGATACGCAAACGTCTACACAGACTGCACGAAATAGCGACTCAAAGTGCAACCCGTAAAATTCTTTGAAACGCAAGCAAGCGCGAAAAAAATGTTTCTGTACAAATCTCTCATTTAAAATATCTTAAAGGCCGCTTAGTGAAAGAACTTCCTGTATTTACTCAAGCGTTTACTTTCAGTTTAAATATACTGACGAAGGGAAGGATCGTAACTCGGAGTTGTAAGACAAACTGGGGCGATGCATGTAGGTCAGTCCATGTGGTCGCAGGTTAAATTATGCATATAACTGCAACGGCTGTCGATAACTTGTTACCAGCCGGGATAAATTGAATGAAGCCAGTCTTTCAAGCAAAAAGGCGATTTATATCAGGCAAAATGTAGATATTAGAATCAAAAGAATATTTTAATATTGTCCATAATTTATTTTAGATCAATAAACCCATGCAAAACTTTCCTTTGTAGTCTGTTCAGGAAAAGTTTACCTTAATTAGTACGACTAAAGCACTATTTAAAGCATCATTAACTATGATTATGGCTGTTCAAAAGTTCATAAAGTGCAGTACACAAAGCACTTTTCTACAATCTGGTTTCAAGACTTGCGTGAAATTAAAAGGAGCTAAAAACTTGCATTAATTACTGTTCTCCAAATCTTTCATTCATTCGAACGAGAATTCATGAGCCGCATATCGAAATAGGTAGGTAATTTATAATTCTCAATTTGGGAGAGGCCTCCAATCAGCCGTAGACAGTTATTAGCCAAAATGACGATGATATCCAAATAGACGATAAATTTAAACCACAATTACCGTTAAACTTAGCTATTGATAGCCTTGCAATTAATTCAAAGTCTTTAGCTTACCATCCGTCTCTGCCCAAACTCAGCACAATCGAAAAGATAGATAGTCCTAGTTTGCAGAATTCCTTTCCAGGGGAAATTTACGAGCAACCGATATTCCGGAACTATTCGACAAGCAGAATTTTAAACAGAATAACTAAGGTAATAAAATTGTAGCGTTTCATATTCTGTATAACAATTTATACATATCTAACAGTATTGTAATAGAACGGGACTCTTTGTGAGATATTTTGCAGCGGCGTGGTTTCAGTATTCAACGGAACTCCACACTTTCAGGAGCTCCGTAGCTTTGTCCTGTTATTTGAATTGAAATAAACATTTGTTATAACTTTGTAATAAGCACATACATATGAGACGTTATTAGGACGTGACATTTTCAGCTTAATTAAAAGTTTTTATGATGTTCATTAACATCGTTTTGCTCTTCAAATATTTCCATAGTACTGGCAATTTCCCGTACCGTAAAAGTAAGAACTGGATATTAGAAAATAACTTCACTAACAAGGGATATGAAAGAGCTTTATTAAATAACTTTGTAATAATTTCAAACAAGTTAACATTATACTTTCTTGTCTCATATGATACAGTAAAAGTTTTCTAGATGACGGCTCATTCCCACAATAAATGTGACCTACGCTAGAAAACAAGACATTGCATTCGCCGCTAAGACACATAGCGGAAATTAAAGTTCAGAGAGAATTTTGCTCATATCATCTCATTTCATTTCGCTCGCTCTTACAAACAGCCTCACTCGTGAAAACTTTCAATTTAAGGGAAAATTCACCACTTTTTTTTATGAAAAACTAACTCTGGCTCTATCTGCATTTTTTGGGCTGCTCTTAGGAAAATATTTTAAGAAAGTTGTAAGAAGTGACTGAAACATGTATTTAGTCTTCTTTCTGAGTAAAGATCAGGTAGTCTTTATGTACAAGTAAATTATAATCTAATTCTAAACTAATATTTTTAAAAGGAAAGATTTGATTTTGTTTGTTTGTTACGATTTCATGTAAAATAAAGGCTACTAACGCTACCTACCTATACAACGGGCTTCGACGCGTTTTTCACTCGTAGTAAAAGCCATGGGCACATTGAGTGTATTTGCATCTGTGCATGCAATGGAAAGCATGACTGAGTCGCTAGTTTTTTATAAAAGCCACGTTACCAAATACAAGCTTCAGGAGAATCGATGCATGCAAAAGCTTAGCTGAATGTGTTCTCAAGACTATGTAGGTAGAGCATCAATTGCAGTTTATTTGAACCTAGACAAAGCCTTCGATTAATTTGAGTAGAAATATGGTAAACTATCAAATTCAATAAACTGTTTAAGTTATTTATTTTTCTGGCAATATAAGTAAACATATAAGATTAGAACTAGGTAGTCTTTTAGTTTCTGGCTACCCTCATAAAAAAAGACGAAAACTATGAAAATTAAAGCTGTTTCAAAGGGCACATTATTTTCAATTTCATCTTAATATTAGAGAATTTATCACGGCTAGCTTATACGCGCTGGGAGGTGCAAAGAGTTGCAATGGTAGCCTCACCGGGGCTTTCAGCAACAACATATTTTATGTTCCTGTATTTTTTTTTTATCGCATGTCATAAAAAAAGCCATCAGTATAAATGTAGATGGATGGAGAGGGAGAAGGAGACCATAGAGAATATGGATGGATTGTGTGAGAAGTGATATGAAAGACAGAGTTAGTGATAGCCTGACGGGTGACAGGACAGAATGGAAGAAAAAACATATTGCGCCGACCCCAAATAAAACAAGGACAGGAAGATGATGATGATTTATTATCGACAAAGTTTAAGTTATGTCTGTATGAATGGCTAAATGAAAACTATTTGAGACGAGATACTTGATCCGAGTCCTCCTCAAAATATTACTGGCGCCTATGACTATTGACTGATAGTATCATGACCCGACAGTTTAGACAGTAGAACATCTTTGTTACAGCTCAAAAATAACCCTAAACAACACATAGATCGTTAAAACTAAATGGATTGTAGCCAAGGTGCATGAACAATCACTTGAAGCACTTGAATCATCCAATGGGTGGAGTGCCGCGTGGGATACGAGCTATTCGACACATAAGTAGTTCTAGTATTCACTATTACTACAAATACACTAGTACAGAAGGATCATAGTATCGATTGAGAGATAGTTACTTTAACGTTTCCACTAGTGACACAGCTGAGATTTGAATAATGCACCATTGAATCGTATAGTACTTAAATCGTCTGGTGCTAAAATATTCAGGATCTCTCTTTTACGAGACAAAGGTTGTTCTTAGAAAAAGTAATCTCAGTAGAAGACTTCGTTAATAGCGGTATCAGTGAAGTGCATTAAGTCCTCAAAAGTGCAACCGTATGAGAAGTTGAGGTAGTTTATCGCGTAGTTCTTGCCCTCTTCACATTGAGTCAGCTTAGTTTCGGCTTTCAATCTAACTAGATTAAGACCTCACATCATTAAATAATATAAAACAAAGTAGCTTACCGCTGTCCCTATATGCTTAGATCTCTTAAACTACGCAACGGATGTTCATGCGTTTTTTTTAATAGATGGAGTTCAAGAGGAATTTTTATGTGTATAATACATGCATAATATATTTAATATCAGTACCCGTGCGAAGCTGGGGCGGATTGCTAGTTGACTTGCTGACGCCTGACAGCTTGACACCCAACTCTACTTGCGGCGAAGCAGATGCAAAAATGAAGTAGCGGATAAATAGTAGTATATTTCATCGGAGAGCTTAGAAAACTGATTACCCTAAGCCTCCAATTTGCGGCTACAAAAATATAACTTCTGGAACAGTTGGGCAAAAAGCTTATGAGGTTCTGTTATTGATAATATAATTTTAATAAACATAGACATGAAAGGACTGTGATATCGAAGAAGTTCGTATGAGTAACGTACTTTGTTAACAAGCGGGCTGATAAGACAAATACCTATGCTTAGGTACTTTTAAAACGTTGTGCATAATAGGATTTGAATTTGATAGGAAAAAGAATTGTATTGTGTCCTAAGGGTAGGACATGGCTGTTCGTAAAATATTTAGTTAACACCGTCTGTATCTTGTACAATTACCTATGATCCACAATAAAGATGAATTGAATTGATTGTTTTAAGTTATATAAGATCCCAGGAGTTTATAATGTCTAGAACATTACACAATACGGTCAAAATATGTAGGCCACTCTGAATCTCTGAACGCCTAACGTTCCGAACTATGCATATACTCGTACTTGGAAAAATACGCACAATGAATTCAGCATATTCGTAAAAATAATAACTTTGCAGCTAATTGTTCGTTATGCATAACTGTCGAGTTAAATCAGTTGCGCTGTAGGTACCTACATAAAAAGAGGCATTCATTAAAAGCTCAAACAAAAGTTCTACCAATGACACGAGTTATCTATAACCTATACTTATGATGGCAAATGTTTTATACCGATCCTTCTGTCTTTATTTTCTTATCACCTTCGACTAACAATACTCCTAGAAATGTATTAGGTACGTGTGACAGAATTGGACGTATTCTCGTACATTACCCAGCTTTCTGCATTGTTACTTTTGACATTTTATTTCCTACTTCTTTTCTTTTAAGACGCAAGTAAAATAATGTTAGACAAGAAAGGAATGTGATGAAAATCACCTTTTACAATTCATTATTATGTGACTTGATTGATATTGATTGTTCGTTGGTTTTATTTATTGAGTTCTGGTGTGCAAGGACCAATAAATTAGGACTAAATGCATTTTTTTTGGGAGTGGGATCATCAATTAACTTTATTGATTAGAACCCACCCATGTTTTTGTTGCCCTTGGCATTTAAGAGCTCTGGTGGTTCTTTCAACAGATTCTAATGACCAATTGCAGCAACCCCAGTAGGCACTGAACATTAAACTCAAATAATTTAATTATGTTCTATATGTAAAAACATGTATAATCTCAGTAGCGAACCCGGGAAACTTCGCACCTCCTTATACTGAGAAGTTTTACTCACAGTTTAAATCTTTCCTGAACTATTACGAATATTTCAAGACAGAAATCAACTAAATCACGAACAGCTATTCGTTTTTATATATACGAAGATAAGAAGAATCAATGCTGAATTATAAGCACATGAAACTTAGCAATCGTGTAATCAATATATTTAAATTTAATTTTCATTATCGTCAGTGTTTCCAATCCTAGATTCTTTCGAGAAGAATCTTAATGTAAAGAGAGGTTTCTATAACATATATTGTTTCAGCACGAAACTATGTGCGAGGGTCATTTGGCGTACATGCCTCGGAACCACACCGAATAATTTGATCTATGTAATCTTTTTTTTTTTTTTTTATGGTAGGTGAAAATCATCCAATGACGAAACCCGCTCTTGGGTGGAGCGGGAGACTAGTGTCAGACTCTTACTGACTAAAAAACCTACCCCGTACCTTCCTTGCCCTATTCCTGGAGTCGAGGTAACAGTTTCCCACTTCCCTCTAGACTCCGGGAGGCTTCGACCCTGAAGGGCCCCTGCAGTTTGCTGACAACTCCTTGAGGCGCGCGGGAACGGTGCGCGCCGTTGACGACTAGGACTCGGTCTTACAGACGACCGGACGGCGAGCTACCCATTGCTCACCGTCCGCGAGCCAGTGTCTACGGTGGCCGGATATCGGCAGGATCGCGGCGGCGACGGCTACGGCGAGTACGCCGTTGCCTTTGCCTTATGCGGTCGGCCTCCTCCTTTACGAGCATTACTGCTTCGCAGAAGGAGGCGACCGCCTGCCATTCCTCTTCGCTGTGGACCATGGCCTGAACCAGGGCCCGGCGCGAGAGGTCGCCGCCGCCGATCACCCCCACGAGGACACGGCGATGCTCTTCCCAAGCAGGGCACACCTCCACCGTGTGCTCCACCGTGTCCTCCGGGCTCGCCTCACAGTGGCGACACCCGGACGTCTCCTCCGCACGAATCCGGTGCAGGAATCTCCCGAACTTCCCATGTCCGGTGAGAACCTGCGTCATGCGGAAGGTGAGGACGCCGTGAGGTCTATCCAGCCACTGATCTATGTAATCTAACTTAAGAAGTTAAACTCCTCGCTATGTTCTTCAAGACTGAGTTTTCAAGCGAAATTTTCGTCAATGGTGTAAGTCAAATAATTTCGATAGCTACTGTATTATTACAAAGATACGGAGAATTTTTCGCAAAGCATTTCCTAATAAATGACATGACTTTAGAAAGAGGTACAGAGAGAAAGAGAAAATAAAGAAAAATTACTTACATAATTCTGCCCTAATTGATTTACAATAAATCTATGGTCTTAACTTTTTTTTTAATCAGCCTAGATGGTCCTATAGCTGATCAAAGGTTTTCCTATTTATATATTTCGATCCATTTCTCTAACAAAAACAAAAAGTTAGACTTGAAAGGTCTTACTTTCAATAAAATACCATTATAGTAGGTATGTAGTACTTTCTAAGTCAGAATAATTTAATGTATTCCAAGAACAGACTTTTGATGCGCAAGTTACAAGTGACAAGTGCCGCCACACAGAAGGTTCTTGAAGAGGGTAATCGCTGTCGAGGCCAGTCTAGAAAGAGGTGGTAAGATGATTCAGACGTGTAGGTACTATGAGGACTGGTTCAAGACGGCGCGGGAGAAGAATGTCTGGAGGGACTTGAGAGAGGCCATTTCTCAGCCGTGGGCCAATAATGGCTAGTAAAATAAAAAAAATATATAGGCTTGCATTAGACCACAATCTCTCCTGCTGGTAAGCGATGATGTAGCCGACGATGAATCACGATTGCCTAGAAGTAACCTTATTCACTTTTCACTTAAAAACCACTAGGTTGTAGCCCATAACAAATGCTATAATAATGTACTACTTACTTGGCATAGTAGAATCTAGCCGTAGGTGGTCGATTTAGCTGCATGAAGGTCAAAGGATATCCGTTCAAAAGTTGTCTGTCATATTACCTGATTATAGAACCTGCTTATTAAGCACTTTACATCACAACATCAAGACCTTGCGGAGATTTATTCACCCGCAGATTAAGCAGAAGTGCACCTATAGATAGTACTTATACATTATTTATTCTATGCTTACACTTATAAGAAGGTAACTAGCTTCTGCCAGCGACTTTGCCCGCAAGAAAGTTGGGTTACTGGTTGGTTATTGGTTACTCCTGAGGGGTTGAATTTCGTAAAATCCATTTTTAGCGGACGTCTACACCCTATATGAAACCTGCTTGTAATTGGTGTTCTGGTTTTTGAGACTACGTGATTAATCAGTGAGTGGTATTTCGCTTTGAAAAATCTGACAATTACTCTGGCTCCTCTCACAGGGGGAGGAGTTTTTTTATGATTTACCACCTTCAAAAATTCATACAGGAATTTGTTTTAACCAGTGCGCAAATTTAGACATAATAAACTTGAATACATTTTAATAAACAGGTATTTTTTATTTAGATACTAGCTTTTGCCGCCTGTTCGCCTTTGTAGCCTATGTGCTATTCCGGAGTGTATCCTATGCCTGTGCCAAATTTCATTCAAATCCATTCAGTAGTTTTTACGTGAAAGAGTAACAAACATCCATACATCCATACTTACAAACTTTCGCCTTTATATAGTAGTAGGATGTGTCAATAGTAAAAAAATAAGTTAACGCTTACGAGACTTGTTTACTCAGAAACTTTTTCTATGGACGTCGCTTGGGACAAAGTGGAAAAATGAGAAAAAAAAGTTATAAACTAAAAATGGAAATGTGTTCTATTGCTTACACTGAGCCACTAAAAAAAAATTACGCAGTGGTTAAAAAATTACCCAGTATGAAGAACATGAATGACATGTAACATGATAGAAAATTAAGTTAAGTAAGTACCAACAAATGACTTTGCATTATGCCGATCACTATAGATACGTATAATTCAGTGCCTATTTGAAATACCACGTGTTCTAAAGCAAAGGTTTTAATGTTTTATATTTGTTGAAGTGAAGCTTGATTGCACAGCAACGTTTCAAAATGCCTTCTTTGTTTGAACAAAAGGTATGTTTTGATTCCACTGCACGTTTCCCCGATAGTACACAATTCACAATATATAGTAGAATTCATTAACTATGTATTGTGTTTTCAGTCGGCTCAAAAGGTGGCGTTGACTATTAATAAGTACAGGTGATTTTCAATTCATTCCTTATCATTCAGGGGTGAAATTACTCATGAATATGAACGACTCTCACTGTACGAAAGCTCAAGAAAGTTAGCATTTCGTCTTTTGTTAGGGGTACGTGTGTTAGGCACCGCCAGATTTATTAGAGGCCAATGCGATATTGAAACTGGTCAGGGTTGCTGGAATGCAATGGATGCTAGTCGTACAGGACCGGGCGTTGTAGTGACGCTTGGGGACAGTGGACATCTTGCGGCTGAAATGATAATGATGATTATGAATTGACATGAGATCCGTTTCACCCCCTACTCTGGCAGAGAGCGATGCCTTATATTATGTCTTAAAACCACCACCCTCCGCAGCGGACCGCGGTGTCATCTAATATCGAACAAATCTTCCTTGTTCGAAATTAGAATTGTTTAAAATAATGACCATGGCCTTGGAACGTAAAGGCTAACCGAAGAATATCAGGTAAGTTTTAATCAGTCAAATTATGACACTCCTAGGTCCACTTTACTCCACTCTAGAACGCCAAAGAGTGAAAAGATATCCTGTATTCAGAACTGATCCTCAAGCGAATTAATTCAAACTAATACAGCTAGTGGTCCTATGAGACCAGTAAAATAATATCAACATGGGCAGCGGCATCTGCCTCGGTACTAATAACTTTATGCTGCGGTCAACATCCAATCAACCGAGAGGATTATGCCAATGTCTCTCCAAGATCGTTTGTTGCCGTCTACTGGCTACGGCGCTTAGTAATGTGTTTTGAGATGATAATATTATAATGAAAGCTGGTATTCGTAAGCTCATACTTGTATTAAACTTTGTATACCTACTTAGAGTTCCACAAAGGCTCGTAGGACTTAAGGTTCCTCTTGTTTTAAGCCAATAGTGGTAGAGAGGTATTGGCATATGGCAAAATATTATACACCAGAGTGACACAACTTTTTACAAGGACTTAAATCTATGGCTACAATTCTAGCCTAATCGCAAACAGTTTTATCTACCAGGCGAGTTTTGAACAGGCTAAGAACGTAGAAGGGGTAGGTAGTAGTGACCAATGAATATAATTCTACGTCAGTTTACCTACATATTGTATCAATTACAATTCTATACTTTAGTACCTACACGTTACACAATATTGTGGTAAAAGAAAATCGAGTAAGACGTAATAAAATTACAGGGAAAAAAATAAAAAAGTTGTAGATATCTTTGCTCGACTTTCTGAGAACGGAGACGAGTTCCACAGCCGTATTGCCGGTAATGTAAACGATTACTATTTCAAGTGTCATAAAAAAACATTATTTGAGATATTAAGTTGTTATATTAATAAACTAAAACTTAATGCGAAATCCTAAAACATGACCATACAATTTTGGAGTCTCTGAAACTGATCGAACCTGCACCTCAGTATAATCTGGATATCTGATATTGACATGATCAAGAAATAAGTGTTGCAATTTTAGTTGCAGTTGGCAGCAAATTACGCAGTTTTCGTAGAAGACCCTTATACGTAAACAATTTTCGGCTAAATCCATGCAATTGAGTAAGAACTGCAAGAGAAATCTTTGTCTATGTACCATCGAAGACACTTTCGCCTGACCATCGCTAAGTTCATTTTTGGTGCAACTAATCTAGAAACGAAAACTTCAAAGGTTTGGTTTGAAGACGCGCCGCAAGATTCAAGTGATGTTTTTTTTTCAATGATCAGGCAGAAATTACCGCGATAGTACATATGTGTGTGTTTCAGAGCTTCAGAGACAATCCAAGGGAATAATAAGTAATTATTTGTTATTGAATAGTATTACAGAAAATTATCTGTAGCAAAATCTATAATACTGGTTGTTGTATTCCTTGATGACACCACATACAACTAAAATTCAAAATCCTGCTTTGCATTATTAGAATTCTCTATGCGATTAAAACAAATGAAAGGCTTTACACTTACACTCTGTTCCGTATTTCTCTAAACCTCTTCTAGCTAAAGACGATTAGGTTGCGGGATTAATACCAAATGAAGGTACATAGGTGTATATTAGTCAGTAAAAGTCCGATACGTTCAGAACGGGAGAAAATATTTTATGATTTCACACCCTAATAAAAGTAAACAAGATTAAGAGTAATTTGCTACCGGAAACAATACCTGACGTTTCCTCGACTCCCCTAATAAATACGAAGATTTAGTTCCAAATAAAAATGGGCATTTGTTTGGGGTAATTACTTGTCCATCATTGGCTATCAAGGAAGACATTGGAAGCTCAGCCTAATTACTTCCTTGCCTGACAACTGACCATTGATGTTGAAAAGTAGGTAATAAACCTATTTAGGTTATTCCATCTGCCAATCCATTAAGGGAAACGAGCATATGAATGGAACATTCATTTGCGAAATAACTTACCCCAATTAATTAATTGCAGAATATTATTTTTGTTTCCAATCAGATTTATTAATGGTATCTAGGACATATTAGCAACTTTTCGCTGCTGAATTTTTGGTCCAGATACCTACAGATTTTTTTCAAAAACTGTTTGTCCCCTTTGCGAAACATCCGAGGCTATCCAGAATAACGACCAAAACTGTGTTTTTCGTTCATTTTTGTTAGATATCCGTCTGTAGCAATCAAATTCTAAACCCACTCCAGATTTTAGACAGGAATTTTCCGGAATGCAGTGTGGCATATAGAACGTGTTTGCTAATGCCATAGATACCGCATTTACATGCGAATTCACGTAGCGACAATTTCTGGTTCATTTCCAATAAATTCCGGGGCTTTAATGGTGGAGACTATGTACAATATATACGCCACATAGTCAAATATCATTACAAGTAAAATAGCGGTCTAACTTTTTGAAAATTGATGAAAAAAGTAGGGGATTTTGACACATAGGTAACATGATACATTACCGGAAATTATTTTACATAATCTTAAAAAGAAGTTTTTATTAATTAGGTACGGGAAATTATGGAGATCATATTCAATGTTACCTGTACTGCCATAACAATAGAAAACTCATTTTTTCAAAATGATCACATTATCGAACCTAAATGGTAAAATCAATACTTGCAGATTCTTCTCCAGAGGAAACGACCAATTGGAAAATGGGACTATTTTGTGTTAGAATATTTAGTTTTATATGCGTATAATCGTATAAGCCATCAAATAATTTAAACTGATTTTTTTAACACGAATCGACTAAAAGGATTGCTTAGCAGTAACCTTTTTACACTTCGCTGTGTCAACCGAACCAATAGATTTACTGCCAAGACATTTACCTATGACCCTTACTTTTACCCCCGTCAGAAACACTGTCGGGTATTAAATGAAATCGAATAAATATACTGACTGGAAGCTTATTTTTGAAAAAGGTTTGTACCCTCCGTAACTTTATTAAGCGGTGATGGCGTTTGAGATATTAACCAAAGATGACAGAAATGACGATGGCGATAAAAATCATTTTTTCTCTCGTATCATCTTCGAGTTTTCATATTTGGAGTAGAAGGTCAGAAACTACTAAGTATTCCTTAAATTATTATTATTTACGTTGGCTGGTCGTCTCGTTTTTATTTTCAGGGGTTAAAAAGTGTTCTATTACTGAGTTTAATTAGCTTATGTATCTACCAATTTTTTTCCAAATCGGTTCAACTTTTTCAATGAGAAGGAGTAGATACCTAACTAACATAGGTACACACAACCTACAATGTAATATATACCTACAAACCTTTGATGTAACAATTTTTTTTCGTGATTGTTGTGATTTTTATTGAAACAATAGAAAAACAAAAGTAGGAAAATATAATTATTCAGTATCATGTTAATATTTCTTGACGCCAAGAACGACGTTTTAACAAACATTTTTTAAAACAGAAATGTAATCCTTAAGTACTAAAAATAAATTCATGAAATTAGATTAAGTGTGGCGGGAAAAAAATAAAAATAAATCTCCTTTCGCATTATGGCGGACATTTTTTAATTAAAATTCTGCTCCCGCGATGCACTGAATGGTTCCATTTTTAAATTAATTTCTTTCACCATCTTATCGCTGGCCTGACACTCGCTCTTTGCGTTAGTAAAATGAATGAATGAACGAACTGTTTACTTGTATCTAACCTCTTTACGTAATCAACGAATCTCTTTCATCATACTTACAAGTATTTCGTAAACTGCCTCAATGAGTGCTTGAAGTCTCAAAATTGCGCTATTTTCAAATTCCTTCCTTACTTTTTCATTCTAGCTATTCATTTAAAAACTAGAAACCAGGTAAACTGCAGATAAAAACGAGTCCGCAAAGTAAAAAATGCTCGTGCTACTCGTATTTTATCAAGTTGGACCGCAAATTCTTTTCATTTAACTTAGCTATTAATTAAAAGAATAATGAGATGAACTTAATTTTTCCAACTGAATTCATTTATTTAATGTCGTTTATATTGTAAATCTAGAATTACTTAAGTACCTTGCTCGATGTTTTTTTTTTCTTATGATTGTTAGTTTTAATATCATCATCATCATTTCAGACGTAAAACATCCAGGGGGCTTAGACAAAGTCACATTCTCACTAACGATAACGAAATTCGAAACTCCGAAATGTAATGGAACTGACATATGCCTTCGAAAAGTCACGTGGTCAAACGTTTTCGATTCGCTAATTGTTATTAGTTGTTTGTACGTCAAATTGGACGTTTTAATTCGATAACCATAGCCAAGAAGTTGTTATTTTATCGAACCAACACTTCGACTTATCGATATGTTAGTCGATGTCACTTTGTCTACCATTTTGTGGTCGACATCGTTAAGGCGAAATCGAACTTAGAAATGGATTCGACACGGAGCGATTGCCACTTGTCTAGGGCCCCTTTACTGTAATATAGGTCTGTACAAAGTGTCGCCACAACAACCGATCCGAAATTCGACGTACAGTACGGCCGATGGATCTTGGCGAGTCTGAAGTTAGGCGCTACGAATTTTACCGCGTGAAAACCCTTATAAAATTAATGGTATTACACACAAATAAAGGCAATTCGCAGTTGTTATTTTTTTTAACACCAATAACTTGAATTGACATTTTTTTAAAACCTTTTGTATAAGTGCACAAGCGCTAAAATTCTCAGAGCCTAACTTCAGACTCGCTTAGACCCGAAGGCCGTACTATACCTGTTTATAGAGCCGTTTAATAAGATGTATTATTGCTATTAAAGAAGTAGTTCCATAAATGGTATAGTACATTTTGATACAAGTGCAGGAAGTTTGTCATTGCGATCGAGGCGAAATTCACACGAGCCGTAGGCGAGTGTGTTATGGAGCCGAGGGCTGCAATGACAAATCTGCACGTGTGTCAAACGACGTTTTTCAATACACTTACGACTTGTGAAATAAAGAAAGAAAGAAAAAAATTTTAATCGTATCTCAAACATACAGTAGAAATTTAAGAAATATATAAGTATAGCATTCAAATCTGCTCTGGTCAATTTCTAATTTCGTGGGGTCGTCCAGCGACTCTGGGAGACGCCTCGCGCCTGATTCGATAAACTGAGTAAAACAAAATAAACACCCGTGACCGTGACGATAAGGAAGAAATAAAAAAGCCCTTGTTGTGATAAACTCAAAAAAAGCACTTGGGTGATATACATGCTATATTGAACCTAATAGGAGTGCGATAAGAGGCAGTTTTCGAGTAAGTGTATTGAAAAATTTATTATTGCTATTATAGAAGTAGTTCCATAAATGGTAAAGATTTATTTGATCTCGTTGAAAAAAAATACAGCTTATGTTGGAAAAGCCACAGTACTGAAGCCGGAAGATAAGCTAACATTACGTTATGTATATTAAATCGCCTTATTGTCTTAATATGTACATAATAGTGTGGCAGACGAATTTTGCGAATTCGGTCAGTGTGCAAGAGATGAGATTCTGGGAAACCATTTACATTTTAATTCAACAATAATATGAAGTTCGCGGGCTATTTGAGTTAGCTCTTCAGTCCATCTCCTAGGAACTTCTCCAATGTAAATTGGATACCTGTGAAGCTATGCATTTGAATTTAAAAAGTTAGGCCTCAAAGGTATGCTTGACGCCGAAACATATGCCTTATTCATCTTCAGTATAGCGTTTGCAGACTCTAGATTTGTGTAAAGTAAGTATAGCCGTAAGAACTGCGGGTAAAATGGTGCTTCTGTCTGCAGGAGGATTAAAAATTCATTCCTAGAATTATATTATAAAGAGGTAAAATTTGTAACTGTGTATGTAGTGGACAATCTCTGAAACGATGGTAATGAAACTGAAATCTGAATATTAATTTAGGTCGAATGCATTATATTAGACATTTTTTCCAATGGGAAAATCATCCAATGATATCTCCGCGCCCTCGTACGGGGTGGGAGATAGTGTCAGATTTTTACTAAGAACCTGCCCCGTCTGTTCCTTAGTTTCGTTTTATACTGGGTGCAGACCTTCTTTCCGGAAAACGATCCTTGGCCCTAGCAGGCTTCGACCCTGGTGACGACTTGTGCTCAATCTAGACGGTCTAACGGCGAGCTACCCATTTTTTGCCGTTCGCAGTCCGCGTCTACGGTGACCGGAAATCGGAATTAGAATCCCGGCGGCGACAGGGTCCCCAGCGCTGTTACTTAACAAGTGCGACCTCTTCCTTTGCTAGCATTACTGCTTCGCATAAGGAGGATACCGCCTGCCACTCCTCCTCGCTTCGGACCATGGCCTGTACCAAGGCCCGGCGCGAGATCACCGCCGCCGATCGATAGATAGAAAAACAATTTAAAAAATTATTATTGAAATTTTTGGTTATTTAGTTAGATCGAATTAAGTATATACCTACGTATTTTAACACCTGGAAGAACTTAAAGATGACTTTTGCCCAGTCATGGGACTACAAGGGTATTTCTTTTTAAGTAGGTCCGTAGTAGTAACATTTTGAAAAGCCCTTAGGACTGTTAACTTCCTCAAACTTACTTTTAATAGCTTTTCAACTGAACTCTCGAACTTTGCATGTCTTCAGATGAAAAGGGAACATTTTAAGTAGGTAGGTACTAGGTATTTGTTTCGATAATTTTTTGGGCAGATTAATGACCTCCGAATAAGCTACGGTTAGCTTATCCGAAAAATAAATTCATGAAATTTTTTATCTGTCATAATTTAAAAAAAAATCTCATTTTGATCAAACATGATAGACACTAAGTATTTACTTATTTATTCCTGTGCCAACTATATCCCCAACGCTGAAAATCTCCTCTCAATATTAAAAGCTTTAGGGTACCTAGAAGTGTTGTGTGCGAAGTGAAACGCGCCTTTTGCTAAAAGGAATTAAAAAAAACAAGATTGTTTTTTTTTCTTTTCAAATAAATTTGTTTTTTATTAACCCCTCGTTCCGAATTGCGTCAAAATTGATTATATCACAAATCCAACCAACGCCACAATTATTACTCTTTCGAGTACCGTAATTAGAGACATAATAGAAAGACAATAGGTATGCGAATGCCCGCGTTCGCCTAGGGCTCGAGGGTAGTCCTGAACAAAATACTGCGTTCCTACGTTGATATACATACAAGGGCCAGAGCCTTCCTTAAATTTTCTGACCATCAAAAATTTGGTCGGAATCGCGATCTTTTGACGCAATTCGGATCGTGGGGTAAGTGACACATAAAAGTATGATCAAGCACGCGTCAAATAAGCCCTCCTGGTAATGCACACAACAAACGCAAAGCATCCATATTTCGGTCTGAGCTGAACGCATGTTATCCGCATGCTTCGAGATACATGTCCGAGGTTTTTTAAATATCACAGTATATGCCGTGTTAGGCGCATTTTTGGCATTGTATCTAGATACAGATTTTAATGCTAGGTATTTTTTTCTTTATCTAGATTTTATTTTACTGTAGGTATGTGTGAGGGACGAACAAACGTTTTTTTTTTTCTTTCTTTGTTTCTTTCTTTCTACAATCTAAGTAAGTTTTATCTTCAGAGCGACGCGCCCGCGGGCGAAGCCGCTAGCAGACGCTAATGTCATAGTGGGCTTTTGTTTGCAGTTTGTGTTACATACCAAATTAGAAAATCTTGTTTGTTTTATTGATGTCAAGAACACGTTGTGGCGATATTTTTGTTTATTTCGCCCATCATTTACAAGCTCTTAATAAAAAGCGCATACACGTATTTAATAGCAATCATGCTATGAAATGCCTATAGCAAACAGTCGTATAAAAACGAAAGACTGTTAAAGATAACGAAACGTTTCCCAGAATAAATTATCAAGGAGGTTTTTCAACGCTCTATTACTTATTAGAGCTCTGAAATAAGGTTCAGGATTATGTTATTTCAGTTAGGTACGTACCTACGCATAAATAAATATTTGTTTTTAATAAAAACTAATAATACTTAATTATTTTATTAGGAAATAAGAATTATTTTATCGAACTAACGGCTAGCAGGTGCTAGTATATTTTTTTTTTAACATATAAGAAGGATTTAGGTAAATATTTAACTTTGCTACCTACTTAAAGGAAAATAGCTAAATAGGTACCTGCAAAATAATTATTTGTTTTAGCAATAGCTTTATATAATTATATACCTAGGTAGTTATGAATAAAAAAGCAGAAAACAAAAGCTAAAATACCGAGAAAATTTGTTCATAGTTCTTAATTTCATCTTCAGCTGAATGATTAGAATTCTACGTACCGAATTGTGTAGATAATAATGTATTAAATAAAGATTTTCAATATAGGTAAAGCTTTCTTTTATTTTAAAACAACTAATTGGTAAGCTATTAGCTAGTTGCGTCATTTATTTTCGCGAAGTTCTGAAATTGTTTTTCAGTAGATACCATGCAACCAATTTAACCATTGCAGTCCTGAAATGTGTGATTTTCCAAGTTTCCTGTAAGTAGACAAATACAATAAAGTATAAATAGTGAAATATACTCACAATATCAAAGTAAAATCCTTCGGACTTCTTTTGCACTTCTTTTTATTTTTCACATTAATCCACTTTTTAGACAGTTTTTGTCATAATTATAAATTAAATAAGAGCACAAAAATAGTGGATGCCTTATTTTCAGCACCCTAGAGTCCAGACCACCTGTTCAACAATTCAACTTTCGATCTTGTAAGAGGAGACCCGACCAAACACCAGCAACGTCTAGCCGGTGTTTTTCAAATGCCGCTACAAACATTCCCGCGATATCCATTTTCCCGCCAAATTAATGGTTTATATGCTTCCGAATTGAGAAGGCATACTTTTCAGGGACCTTAAAAACCTACAAAGTAGCATTTTCGTTTATCCGTATCATCATCGTTTCATTCATATTTTGATGTAATCCATATAAATTCAGGAGAATGGTTTGTTGTAAAATATTGTAGGTTGTGTGGTATCTTTTTATTTTTGTCGCATGATATTGCGCTTACCGAGACATCTAGTGATGTAGTAATAGATTACGTAGTACATTTAACAGCGACATCTTTACATAATACCTAGAACGAAAGTTACAAATTTACAATATCAGAAACCCATTGTGAGATTTTTAAATAATGTATAATTATAATTAGGATCACACAGCTGCGATTTTTTTATTAGTTAGTAACGCAAATAGGTCTTTGAAGATTCCTTACTTCTTTTTTGTCTTTTGGCAACATAGACCCTTCTAATTTCAAAAAAGCGATTTGTCATTTCTTGTGCAATTTTGCGCCTTGTCAAAATGTCAAGTGTCAATGTGACAGATTGATATAAAATTTGATAAAATGTTTTTTTATTTTTCTGAAAGGGATTTTGCTATTTTGTCAATTCGGGAAATCTGACGAAATATTTACTGACAAGCAATATAAAATTATTAGAAACATTACAATAAACTAATTAGTGAAGGACTTAGTACACATCTTTATCGTCCTCGAGTCCAATATGTTTCGGCCTGTTTGCACAATCGGTCAAAGAATCTCCTTCGAGAGGAAAATTAAGGAATTTATCAGGAATAAAGTGGTTCGACCCGCTTCTATCTTGAGTCCGGCAGAAAAAATAAAACTTTACAACAAGGAAAATAAGGAACTGTTCGGGCCGTTGGTTGAAACGAACAAACAGAAGAAACAGCGTGCACAGAAGGCGGGTGAGTAGTGATTTGATTGTAAGGTTTCAGCAACCTTGCTCCTGAGCGGATTTACTACTTTCTAATTGGCAAGCAACTGCATGAGGAAGCTACTGCTGCCTCACTACTCCATTGTGTTGCTAATAACTGTCGTGTTTACACTCTTATGTTGACTTTCGATCTCAATTTATACATACAATACAAACTACGTATCATAATAGCGTCCGCACAGCGTATCTTGCCAATAATCATCATATGACATTTTAGTTTTGGCGCCGCGAGTTACACACGCGCACGCATAACGCCGCATTTATCTGTGTGTTCCAGCTAAAAATAGAGCTTCACATCAAAACAACGGCGCGACTGCTTCCAACGAAAATACATTGAAATTCTTAGAAAGTACAGAGAGAAATGGTAATAGACAGAATCAGACGTTGACTGGCTATGTGAAGTACAACCCTGTGTCTGCTGTGAATGTGTTAAAAAACAAGATGTGGCAAAATACGAAGCACTGTGTTAATTTTGTAGGTGTTGTCTTAAATAATACTGTGAGGACTGTGGCTACATCTGCATCATGTAATGCAGCCCGTAGCTCTCCGGCACAGCCCGGTTATGCCAGTGAAGACAAAATCCTTCAAATAAAGCAGCATAAGAATGATTTTGCTCAGCAGTATCCTTCTGTGACCCTGATCTTGAACAAGACTATGACAGAAGAGTCTAAAGCAGCACTAGAGAAATGGAAACAAGAAAGGATTGCTGAGTTAGGAGAGGAAGAGTTTAATAAATTCTATGCAGGTATGTATCCTCATTTTCCTTTTCATAAAATAACCACCTTTCGCATACTGTAAATAGAGACATAATAGAAAGACAATAGGTGTGCAAATGCCGGGATTCACTTGGGGCTCAAGAGTTTAAATAATTTTCTTAGGAGCCTAGTTAGACCTAACAGATAATGTTCTCCCTAATTGTAGAATTGGCAAGTAGACTAAATCTAAAACATTCACTTAAAAAAGGAATCTAAATCTGTTTAGTCATTTTGGATAAGTTCAGTGACATTATGTACATCACACAACTGAATTATTATTATAATATAAAGCACATTTGAACAAAATGCATGTCTAATTCTCAAATATGTATTAATAAGTAAGACAATAAGTATGATTTATTAACACTGGCCTGAAAAATTTAACATGATGAATGTACCTATTTACTTTACAATAATAAGTCAAATTGAAAAACTGAGACTAAGGGGCCAATACCTAAATTTTCAAAGAGCATTAAACTCTTGAGCCCCAAGCGAATGCCTTGCAATTCGCTTGGGGCTTGGGGGTTCGGAATGCATTTGCACACTTATTGTCTTTTTATTATGTCTCTAATAACAATACTCGCAAGGTTGTATAGTACTAATTGTATAGTAGTGATCATCTGTCAAAAACCACTATTTTCCCTATATTCTGATATTGACTAAATGCTACAATTGTTGGTGCATCAACCAAATCAACAATCTCTTATGAGCTATCTCCTTGACCTTTTTGCAGTTATTTATACACATACTTAATAAATTTATTGATAAAAATAAACAAGAACTCAGAAGTAAGTCTATAATGCCAAGCTACAATAAAAAAACCCAGTTAAATGATATCTTGAGATAATAAGAAAAGAACACTTGTTTAAATATAAACCATTCAGGTTGTTGTCTTTGGCACAAAACAAACTTTCCTACAGCTTGTTTGGTAAATTTCATTTTTATTTTCTTTTTTTTTTTACTTCAGCATTGCTTCTGGAATATTTTAACTAGGTACAACTACTCAAAAAAATCTTAAATCAGGCTACAGAAGTGTAAAAAAAATAAATGCTATTAGCAGTTGTTATTGCTGTTAACATCTGCTATTGGCATTTATTTTTTTAATCCTTTATTTTTGTACTAGGCTTTTGTCAGCGGCTTCGCCCACGTACATAATATATAACCTATGACATTCAGGAGTAAAGCAGCTTTCTATTGTTGCTATTTTTTTTTCAATCGGACCAGTAGTTCCAGAGATTACCTCCTACAAACAAAAAAACAAACTTTACCTCTTTATTATATTAGTGTAGATGAGTGCACATTCGCTATAACTTAGAGAGCCTAACATCAGGGCTGCCAAGTCAGAATGGCCATATACTGTATGTGTGGTATGTTGGTGGGGTTTGGCCTCAGCCAAGGTGAAGGTTCTGTTCATGTTTGTGAGCCATTACCTAAAACAGGAGGACACAAACTAAGTGAGAAAAAAAATTGTAGGTCAAACTTTTCTTTTTCTCTTGAGCCCCAAGCAAACTCTTTGAAAATTCGCACACCTATTGTCTTTCTACTGTCTCTAATTAAGGTATTCAAAAGTTTAAATTGGCTTTACTTTTGCTAGTATCACTGCAGCTTATCTCGTCCTTTGGTCCAGCCCTTGATGACAGTGTTTTTGGATTTACCTCTAGTAAGTACTATGTAGCAGTCAAATGTCTGGAATTGTGTTGATTTAATAGCGAAAGGCAAAACAATGTTTCATAGGCAATGTATAACTTATGAAACACATGACGCCGCTGTAATATGTTTTGCAATAATATTTCAGAAATTACCTACTTATCTCTAGTAGCTATTACATTTGATTGACCTTTTTGGAGGGTGTTTGACATTTAATTACAAGTTGTATTGCAGACATTGAAGGTGTCTGCTTTGCTTAGAGCACTACACTTGAGAAATTTGTGAATATGTAAGAAGCCAAAATATTCATAAAAATGTATTTGCTTACTTACTTTGATTTTGTTACATATTTACGTGTAAAAAATCTATTACAAGAAATGCATAATCTTTATCTTTCTATCTACATCTACACTACTTAATATAATAAGGAGGTAAAATTTGTTTTTTTGTTTTTTTTTTGTTTGTAGGAGGTAATCGCTGTAACTAAGTACTGGTCTGATTGCAAACATCCTTTTTGTGTTGGATAGTCCATTTTTCGAGGAAGGTTATAGGCTATATAACATCACGCTAAGACCTATGGGGGCGGAGCAGTAACCACAAACGCGGGTGAAGCCGCGTGTAGCCTATATATTGCTAACTTCACGCGGGCGAAGCCGCAGGCAAAAGCTAGTATTACATATTTGTAAAAGGACCTATATATTTACTTTTTACTGACTGACATATCAACGCACAGCTGAAACTACTAAGCCGAGGTGGTCTAATTTTGCACCAAGTTTTTTTTTTATGACATAGACATGCACTATGAAAAGTTATTCCAAAACATTGGACCTCTGTTTCATACCTTTAGGGGATTACCCCTAAAGGTATGAAACAGAGGTCCAATGTTTTGTATGCAGAAACCTTTCACGTACGCAAAGCCGCGATAATATTTAGTCTTATAATTACTTTCTACCTGAATATTTTTATAATATTATACAAACATTGATAATGTTTTCACCTTTTAATAATGAATTACATCACTTCATAATTTGTTATTGTTGTATTGAATCATTGCTAAATATTGAATGATAGTTTGATGACCTCAACTCGTCTTTCTGATAGGTACCTATGTCGTCCTATATTAAAATATAATATATCATATTCGGCCTTGAAATCGTAGTATATTAATGCAATACTGAAAGCAAATGCTTTGCTTCCTGTATTGCATTTTTATTATATCGATTTCTTTCCGATACTAACACTGGCTTTCAGCTTGATTTGTTAAAATATTGTAAACTAGCTTTTGCTTGTGGCTTCGCCCGCGTGATGTTAGCAATATATAGGCTACTTGCGTCTTCACCCGCGTCTGTGGTTACTGCTCCGCCCCCATAGATCATAGCGTGATGTTATATAGCCTTCCTCGAAAAGTGGACTATCCAACACAAAAATAATTTTTCCAATCGGACCTGTAGTTCCAGAGATTACCTCCTACAAACAAAAAAGCAAACTTTACCTATTTATTATATTAGTGTAGTTTAGTATGTGGGTATATAATTCATGGTGATATTTATGTACCAACAATATCCTCTCCATTGTTCTTTGGCTTGAAGCAAGGCCTTATAACACATGTACCTACTTATAGGAATAAATTTGAAAAGTGTAAATTTTTACTTACCGCCGCCGGCCGTTTTTTCAATTCGCAAAAATCTTCCGGTTTCAATTTGGGAATTTAACTATTTACATAAGTTACGGAACCCTCAGTATGCGAGTCGTCTTACTCACTATTTTTTTTTTTTAAGTGAGCAAAAAAATTGATTACGCTTTATCCTCAGTAAGTATACCTACTAATATTTTCATTCAGATAATTTCAATAGCTCAGTCTATGAAAGTGAATTTATTAATAGCCGCCAAGACTGCAACAAGCAATTACTATACGCTTTGAGACATGCGCCCTGTCCCTTTGTTATATAAATATCTCCAATGTAAATAACTGAAAGCCGTTGGTCTGAATTGCCTTTAATTACTAACAAGATCGGAAAAAAGCCGGTGGTAGTAACTGGTACTTGTATATTGTAGAAGAACCAAGGTTTTAATCATTCTTCCCACTTGATCGGTTAAACGGTTTAGGATGAAATTTGCCACAAGGATATGTCAAAGTCCTGAAATATGTGTATAAAAATATCTAAAACTACAGTTAGAATATGTCTGTCATAGGCACATTTTTTCTTACTACTACAACGTACCTACTTAATGATAATAATAAAAAAGCTTTATTTATTCAACAAAATAAAATAAATTACATTATCAGTTGATACAATTGAATAATTAGAAAGAAGAATAAGAAAGAAGATAATTGAGATAATAATAATTAAGTCGAATAATAATAATTTGAGGACCCCCTCAGGGTAAAAGCATCCTCCTAAGAAATCCATTTTATCTGTTTCTGGCGGTGGTCATCCAGTCCTTTTCTACGTAGGCCACCATCTCGTCTTGCCACTGGGCGACCTCTCTTTCTAATACCAAGCGTATACGTTGGACTACGTAGTAAAGGAGCCATCAAAATCAATGTCAAATTGTTACCCTGAACGTAGGTGACCATTCGTAATACGCATACCTATTTGGCAAGCACTAGTGGCGCCGTTAAGTTTCGTCACATGATTTTATATTTAGGTCTCTGAAATTATAATTGAAAGCAAGACATTGTTTAATTATTTATGCGCCTCGTCTTAAAGAAATTTTATCACCAAGGTCACTCTTTGTTATTTGTTTGCCCTCCAAATATTTCTCTTTTTTGTGGGATATCATTAAGATTTCTCCCGCTCTTAGGAGTGAGAGGATGTGTCACACTTTGACTGACTTAAATCAACCTGTATCATTCAGTTACCCTTTGCCTTACTTGTTTAACCAGTAACCCCTAAACAATGACATCATTCTTATTTTACGTAGAACACTAGGTAAGTAGTTGAGGTAGGCAGGCATAATGTAGTAACATTACGAACCCATAGGTACATAGTGAACTTTGCATTCAACAATTTAGCATCAAGGTCGAAATGATAAAATCCTCGAACTCTGTTCCGTATCAATTTAGCAGATTCAAATTCTCTAAAGAGAATTTCGTTGATCAGTTGCTCAGGTACTCAACTACATTAAGGTACATGTTATAAGGCTGTTGGTCTATTCTCTCCATATAATACACAATAATTGTGTCTATCCGTAATAGAAACCACGCAATAGACTCCAAACCGTAATCCGCTTTGTTTCATTAGAAAGGCAGATACGATTGCATGCGCCTTTAAACCAATAAAACAATGCATTAGAAACAAAATCTGTGATAAGATAAAACAGAAATAACTAGTCCTGCGATTGGAGAGGTCTGTGACTAAATAGTCAGCGTGTAAAATCGCCAAATAACATCTTTCGTTCAGAGAGAATATCAGATTTTTTACTGACTAAAACTAACTCGTGTCCTTGCCAATCCTCAACAATTCAATAATGATGTAGTTGTAAAATTCCCTAAGGTCGACTGGTAGAAAATGCCTAAGGCATTAAGTCCGCCTTTGTACATTGTTATGTGCATAAAGTTTTAATAAATAAATAAAATTCGTACTTAGTAGAGTGAATCCTAGGAAGTTCTTTCTACTTTTTAGAAATAAAATACAGTCAATCAATTTTCTGCACTTTCATAAGCAGCTGTACGGGGTCTACGGGGATAAAATTACAGCATTTTTTTAAAAAGAGTACCCAACCATAGATTTTCTTGCTGGTTCTTCTCCATAGGAAACGACCAATTTGGAATCGTGCACTAGCTTTACAAGTGCCCATGTAGGCCTAAATGACATAAAATATTTTTACTTTGACTTAGCGCTAGAACTGACTACATTCGACCGTCGAAAACATAGACCACGCCGAATTTGTACGTAGAAAGACACGACGTCGCGTGGCGTGTAACAAGTGTAGCTCTACAAGTCTAGTTTCTATATAAAATGTATGGAGGCCAACGTGCCCGGATCGGCGTGAGTGACACACGCGTTAGCAGTGTAGTTCTACCTTACTGCAATGCATCGCCGATGCCCCTGAAAATTCATAAAAAAAAATTAGCACAAAAAATCAATAATGTTTTCTACTTTCATCTACAGCTCAAATGGCAGTCGGCACCAAATTCCACAACACGTTAAAGGACTATTTCACTCAGCCACAAACGAAGCTCCGTATAGAAAAGGAAGTCGAAGGTGTGTGGGTGTCAGTCACAGATGTCCTGAAGAGCATATCGGCGCCGAAAGCAATAGAATCAAACGTTATACACCCTGTGTTGAAGTACAGGGGGATATTTGATGCGATTGCTGATTATGAGTAAGTGGAAAACTTTATATCTGGTCAAGTAAAATAGGCCAGATCGATTTAAGTGTAAAAGCCTATTTTCTTTAGACCTTTTATTATCATTGAAATCCTAATTTTATTATGATCAAATGTAAACGTTTAAAGGATCCGGCCAGTTTTATTTGAGCATATCATGAAATGATCAATTTCTAACGTCTAGCCACTACATATACAATTTTCATTGAGTTTCAGTCCGCAGTGGGAATATTGTAATGCTCATTATGTTTATATTATGGTTATCTTAATCTAACTGACAGATAAATTCATAGAAATTTGCTTAAATTACAACATTGTTAAGTGCTTAACGATAATCTCTCCTGTTTAGCATATCTTCTAAACGGCGAGGAAAATTGTTGCCTAAAATATAAAACAAAAGTATGGTAACTGGTAATGTTTACCAGTATATCTGTTTTGGTTGTTTGTGAATAAATATTGTATGAAGTCATTGTATGTGCTGTCTTTATAAATAAACACTATTGTTAATGTGGCCATGTAGATATCGCAGTGAAATAGTTTAATTTGTCATTCAGTTAATGGCTTAACCTTCTTACTAAAATCTCTACAACAAAGAAATTTAAATCAAGAGGATAGTTAAATGACTTAACAGGACAAATTACAATAACATTGAGATATCTTTTTTATTTGACAAATTATCAAAGTAATTTCTCCCATTCTAAAATGCCCGAGCACAGTGAGAGGGATCGTCAGAACTTTTAATTCAGCTGTTTCTTTCAGCGGCCCTTTACGTTCCAGGGCCACAGTAACACTTTCGAAGAATCCTTCAGGCTTTATTGAAAAGCCTCTATATTATTCGCTACGCATGACTGCAAAACGTTTAAACCATTCAAAACCGATTACTCAATAGCACAGTGGTCTACCGCAGTTCATTTACATACATCTTAGTGGCCAGACACATTGCGCAAAGTCGTGTAGGAGTTTCTGCAACCGGCTAGTCGGTTGTTTAACAGAGTAGAATCTCGTTTGAGAAGCCCTCAGGCAAGGCCGTGCTCAAGGTCGACAAACTGCGTGACCGGTTAATAGGGAGAGTGAATAGTGCCGTTGGGAATGTAATGTAGGGAAGTCGTGGGCTTACCGTAGATCGTTCGACCTGAATTCTTTCATTAACTTGAATATCTTTACTGAAATCATATTCCTTTAAATGATAAATGATTTTTATTTTGTAAATAGGTTTTTATAAACTTTTTTCACGTCGACCTTTTTTTCGTCCGTTGAAACTAGATGAGGTCGGCTCGGAGTATTTAAAAAATATTTAAATACTCCGAGGCCACTTTAGTTTGTTGATGATTGATTCCGTGATTCTCACCAATAGACAGAGTGATTCTTGAGTAAGGTTAAGAATACCATCAGCCTTATAATGTTCCTACTGCTGGGACGCAGGTCTCTTCTCTGGGAGAGGAAATGGGGCCTAATACACCATGCGGGCCCAGTGCGGGTTGGTAGATGTCGCATGTGTTCGAACTTTGGTTCTAGGACATGCCGGTTTGCTTACGATGTTTTCCTTCACAGTTTTGAGAGCAGTGTTGATGAAATAAATAACACAAAGTAATATCATCTGGCTTGGTTTGAACCCGCGACCTACAATTCGTGAGAAAGGTTTAAGTGTCCAATAAATGACATATTGTAGTAAAGAAAAGCAAATTTCAAAGATTACTAACACTCCAGGAAAACATTCAGGTAAATAGGGAGACCTACCTATTTACCTGAACATTTTCCTTGATTAGACTCCATTCAGAAGTTACCTATTAGTTGCGTAGCATAAAAATCAAATTCCAAGTCAATTGGTTCGATTTTTAATTGCCTCTCGAGTATTAAAATTCAATTAATGCATTCCACTTTATGTTATCAGTAGATTCATACTCGTTCACTCTTATGAGTGCAAGCTCTAGTAGGACCGGTTTGGACTAGTTTAGATTTCGACTTATATATCCTAGCGATAGACAAACACGTTCATAGAAACTATTTGTTAAAATACTGAAATGTTAATACAAAAGTCCGCTGCAGCGCTTCATTGGCGTTGTCGTCTATCAAAACTTTTAAAACTTACAGCGCTGATACGTCAAAACTGCACTAATATCATCAATGTAAAAATGTATACTCATAGCATGCTGTGTGCGAGTTGTTTTTACGTTAACGTGATCGAAACGTTTAGCGCTTTCGGCTCTCTGATTGGTTAAACAGCTTGGAGCAGCCAATCAGAGCGCCGAACGTCATAAACGCATCGATAGAGTTAGCGTAAAACAAACTCACACTAGGCTCTCTGATCACTTAAGTGGAGTAAAGTCACTGTACGGTGCGACTAATCTAGTATGCAGTACATTATATCGATGAGTCTAGGATATATTCACGTTGAAAGAAATCAGAACGTCATTTGTTTTATCAAAGTTTATCATTATTGTCAACGAAATACCTCAGATAAAGGAGTCAGTGACTTCTACGATTTGGAATAACAGATTGCTAATGTCAAGGGAAAACTCAAGGTTATCTTGCTTTATAATAATCCGTAATACAGGCGCTCGTGCCAAAAGTCTTCGAATATCTGTGCTGCGATGTGATAACAGTACATTTCTTTTGCTATATGGCTATTTTTGATCTGACATGATGATAGATCTTCATTAATCTTGAATTGACAAAGTATAAGACTTGATGCATATTTTTCTTCGGACTCGCTTTATGTATTTTAAAGATGGATAATAAATGTTTTTCAATATTTAATTACTCTAATTTACTGTATTCCACACTAGCGCGGAAAAGTGAGCGCAAATTGTTGAGTGCATAGAATTTTTAACCTGAACTCCCATATTCAAATATCTTCATATAAGTATGTTATGACATCTACAAACAATTGATACAAATACAGATATATTAGCTCAAGTATTTTATTCATAATTTAAACTAACTAGATTGGGAGTGTGGCAATGTTGCCACATTGAATGGCAATTATTCAAAATGGCAACGCTGCCAGACGTCTGGGTGTGTTACCAATGAAAGCAGTAAGTATAGAGGAGTACTACAACCTATATTTTGTTTTAATTTAGTATAAAATAAAATTGTGTAAATATTTATATTGTACTTAAATAAAACATTTATACCTAGTTAATAGCTGTAAAAAAAGGATTTAAGTAATCAGACAGGAAAAAGTCTGAGCATCATTGTATCCAAGGAGCATCATGACTCCCAGTAACCGTTGTAGAGGTCTGATGAGTCAACAGTCGGTCAATGAAAACCCGTGTTCAGTCGCCTTCCGGTGTATAAAGTTCATACGACAGATGGCCTTCCTTAAAAAGGATCATTGTATATACTGATATGAATAACTATTATTATAAGGCCAACCCAAAAATCACGAAAAAAAAACCTGCTGCTTCATACATTTTGTCAAGCTAAGTGAATATAAATCTGGAGCAGTGGGTTTTTTTGTTGGTTTGGTCTCATAGTAGAAGTTGTTCATATTGGTGTGTATAATGATCCTCTTTAAGGAAAGCCCATCTGTCGTATTTTGTATTTTTGCAAGTTTTACTGGAAGCCGACCCCAAACTAGTTAGAAATACAATGAGCTGTGAAACAGTTTAGTCACATCTGTTCGCTTTATGTTTGAACGGCAGAATAAATAATATTTTAAACGTAAATTATAACTGAGAGACGTAGTAATTTCTAATATATTACGCCTCAAGAAAACGGCGTATGGATAAAGTAGAACGCAATTAGTTTGTTTTGTTTTCGTTATCATTTTCTTTGCAATTGCTAAACTACTATCTGTTATCTGAGTGAGTTCTTTGATAAGGTTAAAAAAACCTATAGTTAAGAAAAGATGCAAGTAATGTTTCAATTCAGTTTATTGTATGAAATTAATGTAATGTAATTATTAGTAATCCATCCCAGCTATGCTTGTGTGTAAATTAAATTTACACAATGACAATCCTAGTTTAGTGTTCTTTGTGTTAGTGAAAATCGCATCGAAATTTGTTGAGTAGTTTAGGAGTTATTAACGGACAAACAGAATCACGACGAGATTGATTTAGGTACAGTGGATGTATAGAATTTCAGATCTAGTTGTGGAAGTGAAATCATTTTGGGAGGTTATTGAAAGTACCTATCTCATCGTGACCGTCAGAAGAAACATCGATGTGTCTGTTTCATAAATACCACATTTTGTGGTATTTATGAAACAGACACATCGATGTTGTTGATGCCTCTAATGTTCATCATGATAATATTAGTATTATCATGAGCAATATTCAGAGATAATACGTGTATTATCATTTAGCTATTATTATTATTCAGTTTTCTAAGTACGCATTTTGTAGGTACTTCAGTCACTGACATGTGTGTTCGTGGCATATAAGTGTATGTAGTATATAGCCTCGTAATAAACTAGTTCGCCTCACCATCAACGATTTACATTACCATCAGTGCCCTAATTCACGTAAAATAAAACATTCCCAATTCCATTGTCGTTCCATTGTCGTTCGATCGTAGTCCTATCCAAAATCGGTATTCACGATATTTGAACCACAATATTTGACGTTTAACCGTTGACGTCCTATCCAACAACGATTGAAAAACGATTAAAATTTTAAAATTAAAATCGGTGTCGTTCAAACTCGATTAATGGATGTGAATACGAACATGTCGAAGTTGCTACGATATCGCCACGGTTTTGATTACGAGAATTAGGCTACAGGTAGGCTCGCAGTCAAGCACTTAAAAAAAAACTGCCATGGCCGGCCGCACTTCGATTGTAACCCAAAAATCTATTCAAAGTTAGTCCAACTTACCTATATGATGCGTATTATAAGTCTTCAAATCCTTATCAGGATTTTATGCTTTACCCTATCGGGCAATGACATTCTCCTCAAATATTTCAGAAAACAGACATTAGAAATTTCGCACAACAAATTGTAGTAGCGATAAATCAAGCATTAATAATTATATTGATTCTTTTTTTAATATCCTATTTTGTGTCCCATTGCTGGGCAAAGGCCTCCCCTTACTCCATCCAAACTTCCCTGTCTAGGACAACCTTTTTTTTCTCAGCGAACCTGGGTCAATAAAAAAAATCATAAGTACCTACCTAAACATTTTATTTTGTCTATTTTCCAGAGAAAAACCAACCCTAATCGAATGGAAGAAATCGGACAAACCACGCAAGTCTATAGCCAACACATACGACAACCCTGTCCAACTGGCCGCCTACTTCGGCGCAGTATGCCATGACCTTAACTACAAGCATTTGAACGTGAGGGACGCCCTACTCGTCATAGCCTACACCGACGGATCCAAGGCTGATACTTACCATCTTTCCCCTGATAAACTGAGGGAGCACTGGGCCCAATGGCTGATCAGATTAGAGGAGTACACGAAGAAATTTGGCAATGATGAGGAAAAGATGCTGAAAGGCGGGAAGAGATTGTTTGAAGAAGATATCGGAAATCTCCAGTAAGTTACGGTATGTATCTATGGTATTTTTATTATGTGCCAGACGGTACAGTACGGGCGTTCTAACTTCGTTAACCTAAAGTTAGGTTTTGCGAACTTTTGCGATACATTCGTAAAAAAAAAATGGTTTCAAAAAATAAATGCCATTAGCAGTTGTTATTGCTGGAAACAACTGTTATTGGCTTTTTTTTTCGATTTCACAAGCATAAAAGTTCGCAGAACCGAATATCGGACTCGCCAAGCCTGACCGGCCAGCTACAACTAAAGAATAGAATACTTTATTTGGCATTGACAACATTACTGTTTAAAACACAAAATAATGTGTAGGATTGATGTGTATTCAATGAAAATATATTTTTCATAACAAGTTTTGATAGCGCGGTATATACCTATTATTTAATAAAGCTTATCAAAACCATTTGTTATTACCGAGTGTCTATGGTAATCTTCCATCTCCAGATCAATTTACCATTTAGCATCAAAGTACTCGTCAATACAAATCCAATGAGCCCAAACACGATAAGGTTGAGTTGTATTATTGCTGAGTTCCTATGGCTACCTTCCAGCTCCATCATCAGATCAGCTCCATGTCATCATAATATTGCATTGTCATGCGATTTACACCTGCATGCAACATTGCAGCTCAATCGGGTGACGATATCTCTTTCAAAATTAAGTTGCAAGATTTGAACCGAACATGCATAGTTACATTGCAAGCTAATAAAAAGCTTGTAAAAACGATTGCTCCCGGCAACAGATTATTCTACTCAACTCACTCTACCCTACTGTACCCTATGTTTTTTTCATAAGAACCTTCTACTCTTCTAACACAGCAAAAAAAGAATTAGCGAAATCAGGTAAGCTATTCTCAAGTTTTGCGCTTACCAACACATTTTGCCATTCTTTTTTATATTATAGACTAGCGACCCGCCCTAGCTTCGCACGGGTGCAATGGTGATATTAAATATATTATGCATGTATTATACATATAAACCTTCCATCCCTGAATCACTTTATCTATCTATATTTATATATCTTTTTATGTGTGTACAAATTATAAAATAAATTTATCTATTAAAAAAAAAACGTATCAAAATCCGTTGCGCAGATTTAAAGATTTAAGCATGCATAGGGATAGCGGGAAGTACTTTGTTTTATACTATGTAATGATGTAATATGTAAATTTCTCTGTTCCTTTCTTTATGGTATTATTATCAAAAACATCCATCAATCAATATCGTCAGTAATGTCTCACGATAGTAATAAAATAAAACAGATCGCCAAGACCACATATTATCACAGTTTTTGTAATACTGTGATATTATAATGTTATGTAACATTACACAACAGATTGCCCAGGCAACATAATATGCAACATTTTACTAAAACATCTGTCTTTTCTTTTTCAGTGGAGCCGGATAGAAAACCGATGTTGGATACAATTCAACCAAAAATGACAAGTTTTGGTAATTATAATTATTACGCCCGCCTTTTCACATGTTACGTTTAAACACACATTATTATAAAGGCAATTAAATTAAGAAACTATCACCCAAGTGCAAGTGGCTTACTAGTTTACAATTTATTTCGATTAAAAAACAGTAACACTGAACTTGGAAGTATGATAAACGAATCACCCTGGGGCGTTACCACGACATGTTAAATAAGCGACTGAGTGAGAAAGAGAGATAGAGCTATATACGTAATATAGCTCCATCTCTTTAACGTTTCAGAATAGATCGTCAAATAAAACACGTGGTAAGGTCTCTGTACTGTAGATTTAGATTATACCTCATCGAAAACAATTGAATGTAAATAGAACACTGATTTCAAACTTTCGATGCTTTTGAAACTGTTAAAAACACTAAAGAGATTTACTAGTACTATGCTAAGGTAAAACTGCGCATATACTTACTCGATTTACACTTGATTAAGCACGGCTACATATAAGTCTTCTTCTATATATAAATCAGCTTCAATGCAGCTTGAAATAATGCGTTATACCGCCATAATCTGATTTACTGCATTCTAATATCGATTATGTTCTTTCTATCTTACTATCTTTAACCAGTGGTTCCGTGTGGCGTAAAATAGAAGAAATAGGGAATCTAGTCCAAGTATGAAAAAAATCCTATGTACTATCCAGGCCATAAACTACTTGTATCTTATCTAATATTTTTTCGCCCTAAGATGAGTTCCCTGACAGTTCATTTTTTTCCGTGGCACGCATACTACTTTAGACTAAAAAAAAATAATCTGGCAAAATAATTACAAATTGAATGATAAAAAAAATACTGCCTTTTGTAAATTACAAAGTAAATTATCGTGATTATAATTTAAGTACATAAAATTAAGTACATAAATTTAAAAAGTATAAATTTAGAAAATGTGTAATGCGTTGAACGGAACTTCTGATTATAGAGATTGACACTACCTAATCGACAAAAAATTGATGAATCGGAATGGCCATCTTGGAATCGCGACCGCATCGCGTCAGTACGAGTGCGTTTGCCTTGTATCCTTCCGATATGGATATAAGCTCTAATCAAGAATCAAGTTCTGATAGTGAAGAGTAAATAAATTATTAATATTTTAAACATAGTGCGTTTTATTTACAGTTTTATCAAAACCCGTACAGTGGTTTTTGCGTGGAAGAGTAACATCCACATACACATCCATCCACAAACTTTCACATTTATAACATTAGGATATTAGTAAGAAAAAAAATCGAAAATTAGCAATCTGATTCCACTTTCTTTGCCAACTGAATCGATATTATAAAAAAATCGATTAAATTTCGTTAGGTCACTTCACTGTAATTGTCAGACAAGAACTGTCAAGGAACTCATCATAGGACGAAAACATATTAGTTCAGTCTTTGAGGAGTGTTTGATTTGAAAACCCTACATTTTACCTATGAATAGGAATGATTTTCAATCACCAACTAACCTCAAATGCAGTCTCGTATAGAATTTCATACATACGAAAGTATTTTTCCTGAACAAAAGGTAACGAACTTAATATAGATCAATAGTCGGGGCATGTTTAAAATATTCTGGCCCATTTCGATTTGGACATGTGACATAGTTGGCGATACGCCTATTCCTAGCGGAACTTTGTGATGCGGTCAAGGATGTATATGACGGTTCTTATAAGATAGTATTCCTATACCAGAATATATGTTAATAAATGACTAAATTCTAATAGGATTTACGTAATTGTCAGCTGACGAAAATCAAGAGGAAGGAAAGCGCTAGAACAGAGGTTTTGCGTTTTAGGGAAAATGTCGTAAGCGACAATTTACTTTTTTAGCAATTTTAATAAAAAAAATAGTATTTATGGTAATATGTTAACAGCAACAAACTATTGTATGGTAGTTACATGAATAGTAAGTTACATTTTTTATCATAAATATTTTCTTCGTAACCTGGCGCTTACGATATTTTTCCTCAAAAGGGTCGTTTCACCATAAAATCTGCATAGCCGTTTCATCGGTTTCAATAGTTTAAGTGCAGTGTAAAATAAACATCAACACTTTGAAATCAGTAGGATGTAAAGTAATTCGGCTAGAAATGTTTTGAATGTATTTATAACGTAAAGACTGGGATAGTGTCGAATGATTGTCACCTCCATACTACTGTAAATATGCCAAAGAATTAACAAATGATGAAACATTATCATAATTGCTAAAGAAAAAATATAAAACAAACTGTACAAGCGCAGTTTAAGATAGCAAAAGAAAATTACAATGGCATATCTACAGTAATAATATACATTTATTATTTAGTGTTTTTCTTTATCCATATCTACTTGCACCTGGTTTCTGGAAAAAAAGCTTGAGATTCATTAAGAGGCGAAATGTCCGGTAAAACTCAACGCTAATTGGCCAAAAATATGTCCACATAGTGAAATGTTGGGGCAAACGTTGCCCCAACATTTTACTTGGACACGTGGTCCAGCGGCATATGTTATCTCCTAATGTATCTGAAACTTTAAATTATCGTTACTAATTAAACGCAGGTAGAGTATACGATTGGATGTTGAAAATTCAGTAAACCAAATCAACACAGCCAACGTGCATTCAACAATTTGGAACTTTATTATTGATAAAAAAAAAATTGTTCCAGAAACCAGGTCTTGATTTACTGCATAATTTACGTTTATGACTCGAGTTCTCACGTTGTATATTTTTAGTTCCTTCAAGTATGTTACAAAAAAGGCTTGCTGACTTCAAATAATCATGCAAATAAAGATATGAATATGAATCACAATATTATGTTATTATTTGTGTATTGTTCTATATGTATTATTAATATATTAACCGATATTTGCCATATTGTGTATTGACATTAAATCACGGTTTTCTTGTTAATTTTTGATACTTATCACATAATAACCGCCTTACGTCTCGATTCAGAACAGTTAAATAGCGCTTAAAAGTAGAAACGACAAGTGGGATAAAGTTATGAATCGGGCTACATAGTAAAAACAAGGTGTATGCGACTTTACACATAGGACGTTTTTCCTTTTTATCGACAATTCAGTACAAAAGTGTGTGATGGAGGCTTATTTCTTCCACTCTGTCGCAAACAAAACGCTAGACAGCGGGGCTAAACTCAGCATCCTAATGCTGTTGCTACATTTATCCTCATCGCGTATTCAGGAATACGCGATGTTGTTCGTATTAGCGATCAATCAAGCTATTGTCGATAAAAAAGGGATGTCCCACACTTGTACTGCAAACTTGTCCAATGTTAAGGTGAGTCGTCCGAAATATTAGCATACACGTCTCGCATATAGCTTCCAATAACATGGTCAAAATATTTTTACCGCTCTGAACTTCGAACAATTGACAGCACAGTAATTCTTTTTAAAAATCGTAAGGCCGAAAAATCGTAAGGCGTAAATCGTTCGGAATGCCAACTTCAGAGTGGTCAACATATTTTGATCGCACTGTACTTATGTGTGTATTATGGAATTTCTACTAAATCTAAAACAGGTTTTTAATTAGTAGATTTATCATTAATTATTGCCAAAAATTGAGTTAGTACTAGTCTAATATTGGTACAAATTGTGTTCAATGTACTAAAGATTTGTTTTCTCTGTATATGGTATGGTATTCTAGATCTATGTAGTATGTGTATTTTTATTCATTGGCCTGTTATAAGTTCTAAGGTTTTTTATCGATCCTTGGCAGGTATATAGCAGCTGTAACAGGAATAATTGTCTCCTAAAGTCTTTAGAAATTCTTTACAGAGGTTTTAAACGATTTATTTGAAACTTTTAAGGATTAGTCTTCACTGATAAAGCTTGATAATTCAACTTAGTCTTGAATGTAATAAAGATGGATTTAAAAAAGTGTAGATTAACCTTTAGCAGGGCTAAAGTATGTATCACGATGCCAGAATAATTATGTTCAAGATGAAGCTTTCTTAACATAAGATTTAAAAAGCATTTATTACTTTTATGCCCAGAAAAATGTTAAGTTTTTACTGCGTTTACAGAAATGCTTCAATTTTTGTAACATCTTGTTAAAATAATTGAATAAATTCCTGTTCAAATATTTTAAGAAATGCAAATGATTTAGGATATTTTTTTTTCGTTATATATAACCTTCAAAACTATTTAAAGGATATGTGTATTGTACTTTTCTTAGGTAGATTATATTTTATTATTTTGTATAATTTTATGCGTTCTTTATTATTTGACTGCTGATTATCCTTAGCCGTCTAAAGTAAGGTCTGAATTAAGTTTATATCACTGTAATTCTCTGATATTAAATAATCTAGAATTTATTTTATGTATTTATTTTTTTACACCTTTTTTTTTAATCCCAACATGAAAAAACATAAACCAAAAGTGGTACAAAACTCTTCACTTTTACGTAAGTGTGAGGACCCATTTGCCTTAGCAGTATGCATCATTTACATGTATTGTACGTTCTGATTCTTTGCATGTTTTACCACGAACGGATGCAGTTCTCAGTAGTCTTAAATCTTACTACAAATTATTTCACCCACGCTCGTCCGCCTTACCACACTGTGTTATCCGTTGCTTGTTTGTGCTAAATTGAATAATTTACACACGTAAATAAAAATAAATAGGTACGCAATACAATTAATTATACATACAATCCTTTCAATATAATGTAGGTACGATTAATTAATTCAAGAATATTTAATTTGCTTTACATTAAACAAGATGCTTATAATGGAACGTTAAGCAGCTGTTATCGTATTAGATAACCGATTTGAGTAGGTGGCAGAAAGAGTATGAACTACTGCGATCTTTCTTTCTCATGTGCGTTTCACTGGCACACTAGCGCTATGACTGGTTAATGTTTACCTATTTACAATTTGGTTTGGTTATTCATATATGAAAACAAAGTGAAAGCCCGGTTAGATGCTAGTCGTTCCATAAGTCGTTCCGCGTTGTTTCAAAGTCCAAGGACACAGAGATTTAGAAGTAAACTAAGATTGCTATTATCGAATTTAACAACGGATGAATGGAAGTGTTGTGTGTGAATAGTGATTAAATAATTATTTGATATCGGTGCAATAAATTTCACTTGCTTGCAGCGGTTCAAGAGGAATAGTTGGTTTTTACGGTATGTGTCAAAAGTCGTAAATATTATTTTAGTTGATATTATTAAATTTTCGTATTTTTTATTTATTTTAGAGAGTGGTTTTATCGTGCGTAGTAAATAAAAGGAATTTTTTGCTTGCATTTCTCAAAATTGATTAGGCAACAGTCTCTAAGTTAGAAATTTATTTTTTAAGTTTAGAAACCTGACAATATTTAAGTAATCAGGATTGTTATTCAAGAATAACAGGTTCTTATTATATAAAAAAATTATGGAATCGATTGGAATAAATTAATATTGGTGAAATGTTCTCAACTGGACAAAATCTAGTATTTTTATTTTAAGTATAGTTTAAAAAAAATCACAGTTTTATAATCAAGGAGCTTCTTTTGTCTGTAAGAAACATTAATGTCTATTGTTTTTAAAATATTTTTGTCTATCTTTCAGTCTTCTAAATTCCAAAAATGGCCAGTGCTGTGAGAAGCAAAGTGCTAAAAGTAATCAATAAGCAGAACCATGGGATTATTTCTACTGCAGTCAGACAAAAGAGTTCTTATCCTCCTGAAAAGAACCTTCTGACATCTGCATTTAAGGATCTTCCTGTTACCGGGTACACAGCAAATGATTTTGTGTGGCAGAACTTGGACCGCTGGCCTGATAAAACTGCAACGGTGAGTTATCTTTATGGAGCTATTACTGCTTTGTGATAATTTTTACTGTTAACATTTATTTGTTTCTGACTTCATGCACCTAGGTACAAAGGTTGAGTTATTAATTTTTACACCATACACTTAGGTAATCCAGTTTTAGAATACATATACATATAATACATAAAATAAAAATATATATTTACCAGTCAATTAAAAAATTAGGCAAATAACTCTTTGTCTACATGAGGAGGAGTTTTTTTTTGTACCTATTTAATGTAAACTAGTACTTGACTGCAATCCCACCTGAAGGTAAGCAGAGATGCAAATATTGGTGATGAGGTGCACTTCTTTAGTTTTTTAAGTTCTAATATAGCAATGGAATAGTTTGTTTTGTCTTGTGTCTTAGATGAAATAAAAAATATCTTGTGTTAGATTTCCTGCAATGTCTTATTTAAAAAGGCATTTAACCCCCCCCCCCCTTGAGACCCCTTGTTTTGAAATTGATATGTGCTTGACAGCAATTCCACCTGATGGTCAGCAGCAAACACCTTTGCCTTGTACCATCTCAAACCAGTCCATAGGATGTTAATAATTGTAATTTTTTTTTTTCTGAGATATGTCTATAAAGTCAAAGTCTGCAGTATTTATTAAAGTCCTCTTTGGGGATACAGAAGCTTAGAAGGTCTTATAGCTAATTTATAAAACACAAAGTTGCCCATTGGGCATACAGTATACAAATTTAAAATTGATCTAACATACTGAAACAAAAATATCAAGATTTAGATTATTACAAATTAAATTACAATTAATTAGTTTACAAACATTAAAGTATTTAAGTAAATAAATAAAAATATAATCAACCAGACAAGTTTTAAAACGAATAATTTTTTTTAATCTCAGCTGTTTTGTATGCCAAGACTACCTAAAAAAATCTATATAGTATAGGCATTTAGTATTTTATTAAAATGAAAGAAAAAATATATAATAAAAAGTATAATTATAATTTATCTATGGACATAAAAATATACCTACCTAGTTTAAAGTAACTGATAACTAGTGAGATCAATATTATAGGTAAACAGGTATCAATATTTCGGAAATATAATATAAGTAGATTGACTATCATAATTTTATATGGATAGGTACAAAAATAAAAAGCTTGAAAACTCGTACAAAAATAAAAGGTTTAAAAAAAATAAATGCCAATAACAGATTTTAACAGAAATAACAACTGCAAATTGCATTTATTTGTTTAAACCATTTATTTTTTTTACGGGTCTTTAAACGCTAAAATTCGCAGAGCCTAACTTCAACAACTTCGGCAAGATCTAACGGTCGTACTGTACTAGGTACCTAAATAGTTCTTGTTATGTTCACACTACAATTGGCTATTGTCACATTCCTCTTTATTATTAGATCTTATGTTATAAAGCCACCTACCTACAACAACCACAGGCACAGGTGTGAGCGTGGGACCAAAACAATCATATATTACTTTAGGTTTTGTTAATATTGCAAGCTATAATTAAGTACCTCATTGGTCTTGAGCAATTTACTTGGAATAGAAGTTGGAGGTAATTGGTTATTCAGCTTACTAGTTCACTCGTTGGCGATTTAAGGATCAATGATGGTCTTAGGTACTAAATGGGACTACGCTTTTAGCATGTCGGAATTTTATCGAAAAAAAAATGTCCGTTTATGTAGAAAATATTAAATGTAGAGTTGTATTTCATTAAAGGTTTTTGCGGCCTATTATGATATTAGTAGAAGCACTTTGTGGTTTGAGAAGAAAAAAGGTCGAATACCTAGGTACGACTAATGTAGACCACTAAATTTGACAGTTACCTACTTCTTCTAGATCAGAATACACTGTTATAGATGAGTACAGAAGTACTTACTGAATTGATTCCAAATCTCTCTCAAATCTAAGAGCGTAGGTACCCAAGGTACAGTCACCAGCACATCAGACTATACAAATCTGTCAGATTTCTCCAATACATTTTGAACCTTGTTATATTATGGTTAAGAGTTGAAAATCGTTTGCAGAATTTTGACAGTTGTAGATAGTCTGATGTGCTGCTGACCGTACATAATTAGGTATGATACCTCTATCAATGAAGGTATCAGACATACACTGTCTGATTATTGTGATATGTCATTATTCTAGATAACAATGAAGTGTAGTGAACAATCTATGTTCACTTTTTATTTAATCAATCATTAATTGAAATAATCCAGTCACCCGGTGTGTTGTACTTATATATTTACGCCTATTTGTACATGATTAATGCAATTAAGTAGTTGACTTATTATTGTATTAATACCTACCTAACAGCTTTTGTTCTCGACCTCATGAATATCTGTGATTGCGGACGCGAAGTCAAAGTCAGATAAAATACTCTTATCCTTCTTTGGTTTCGAAGCTTACCTACTCCTACCGGTATCATGTGTGGACGTCGAAGCCTTCAAATATCACTGTCCTTACACACAATGCAAATCTTAACACTATGCAAATCCCTTTGTGTTCGTCAAAAACCTAAAGCGAGAACTACACTGCCCGTCCCTGGGCATGGATCAAGTGTAGTTCCAAAGAATGTAGTTGCCATATAAAATGTATGGAGACGAGCGCACCCAGGTGTGTAGTGGACATCTGCGCAGTGTAGACGTTGACGCTCGAAGTGCGCTCCTTCTGAGGCTTGTAAGCCGGTCCACACTACAGGAATTTGTACTCGGTTCGTGCTCCTCTCATGCTCAGCTCTTTCAGTGTAAACCCTCTTTAGAAGGCATCTGTTATTATAAAGTACATACCTACCTTTTTACTCTTCTAAGTAAATATAGTTTAGAAAATAGGGTTAGTGGCAGAACTCGATTCCAATTACGGGTCACCCGCGTGAAAATAGGTTCATTGTCCCCCTCTCGCTTCATCTAGGGGGTGATTAATGATTTTTTTTCTTAGTGCTTGCCTTTATCATAATATGTGCAAAATTTTACGCCCCTAGGCCCTGTAGTGTTTTCTGTGTGGTGATATGTCAGCTTTGCGCGGATACAGTGGTAATATTAAATAAACTTCTTCTTGAATCACACTATCTACTAAAAAAAACCGCATCTAAATCCGTGGCGTACTAATAAAGATCTAAGAATACATAGGGACAGACAGCGGAAAGCGAATTCGTTTTATACTATGTAGTGATTATTATTACATAGATATACTAAACAAAAGTCGTGAGGTTACTTCACACGTTCACAACCTGTTTACTTTAAAAACAACATTATAAATCATTGTCATAATTTACAAATTATTCGTCCCAAGATAACTTGTCTACATGGTAGTTCTACAATTTAAACATCGCTTCGTAATAGCATGAATGTTTTGCTTGAGTTCTATTATAAATTAAAAGGTAGCGATATAGAATATTATGGAAGTGTTCTTCGAAGTTATATTGCTAAATTAAAACTTAGTCATAGTCATAGTTGTTTATTGGTAAGGGATTCTTACAAGTCATAAAGGTACAAAATGTTATTTTCTTCTTAGGCTGCGGTATTGTTAAAAAATATCTACACTAATATAATAAAGAGGTAAAGTTTGTTTTTTTATTTTTTTGTTTTTTTGTTTGTAGGAGGTAATCTCTGGAACTACTGGTCCGATTGGAAAAAAAATAGCAACAATAGAAAGCTGCTTTACTCCTGAGTGACATAGGCTATATATATTTTATGTACGCGGGAGAAGCCGCGGGCAAAAGCTAGTTATCAATAAAAGTAGAACTCTAGTCAGTAAAAGTCGGAGTTATTTGATTATTTAATAAAAATCTTTTTTACAAAAAGAAAAAAACAAATACAGTCGACTACATCTACACTAATATAATAAAATCGTAAGTTTGTTTTTTGTTTGTATGAGGTAATCTCTGGAACTACTGGTCCAATGGGAAAAATTTAGCAACAATAGAAAGCTGCTTTACTCCTGAGTGACATTAGGGCATTCAAACTCGGATAGTTATCAACTCCGGAGCTCGTTACGATGTTGAGCAATCAAATCCGGAACTCCGGAGTTGGCTCCGGAGTTGACAACTTTTTTAGAAATTAATAAAAAAGGCCTTTTACTTTAATCAATAAAAGTTTTATTTGTTATAAAATCAATGTTTTTGTTTAAAAATTTTCGGTCTTACAGATAGAAGTTATAAAACTAACTAATACGCTTTAAAAAGTATTAAAACTATCAACAATCATAAAAAATATATATTTGTTTAGCAAGAATCAGTTTTTTTGTTTAAAAATTTACTGTCTGACAGGCAGACGTCATAATAGACCACTAATACGCATTATAAAATAATTAGCAACCATAAAAAATAAAATTTTTTTTCATGATTTATAGGGAACTAAAAATAAACTTTTTTTGAGATCGAAGTTCTTGGTTTTGTGTTTTGAGAAACGATAAGGCATTTAAAGTTGAGTCTGAAAGGTATTTTTCTCTGAAAGGTCATAAATTGCTTTTTCTAGTCTTACAAATCCATCCAGATCCAAATTAGCAGATGAGGTGCTTTGTTTTTATTTTTTTATTTGCTTAACTCCTGCTCCAGTTGCTCTGCAACACTTAGGTGCAACTCTGGTTCATACGTTTCCATTGGTGATTCTGTTGATGATGTAGACGGCAAGTTTACGCCTTTTTAGTCTTTTTAAAACGTCAACAATTGTTTATTAGTTGGTTTTCTAAAAGTATCATCTTCTTCTGATGAAAAAAAAGGTAGTGTAGAGTTCCGGTTATTTTTGCAACTCTTCTCTCTTTTATTCGTTTTCTTAGATAATTGTTCAACGAGCCGATGCAAGCCGAGCACTACCGAATCATACCAAAGTATTATGCTAAGGACTTAGGAAGGAATCAAACAACGGGTTACGTTACGCTCAAGAATAAGGATGCGTTTTCGTCGTTTTGACAAAACGACGAAAACGCTTTGGTTTTTCAAAAACCGGTTTCAACTCCGGTGTTCTATTTCAACTCCGGATTTGAAAAATGCTTAAAATCGCTTCGAAACTCCGGAGTTCCGAAACTCCGGAACTCCGGATTAAAAGCCCTAAGTGACATAGGCTATATTTAATGTACGCGGGCGAAGCCGCTGACAAAAGCTAGTTGTAAAAAAAAGAAACAAAAAAAGTAATTTCGGAAGTCGGTGTTTCTATACTTGTTTGGTCTGTTCGTTCCGAATTACAAATTTTAATGATAATCCCCAACAAACATTTTAGACGTCGAGTAGACGTTTTGGTAGCAACTTAATGTTATTTAGTATAATCGTATATATATCATAAGGACGTTTACTCGACGGCATTTGGGCCCATTTTATCCAACTTAAGGTGCTAAGAGTTTCGTGTAACAGTCATATAAATACCTATTTAGTCGCATAGTAGTCGTATACACGTCGGTGATTTGACTACATGTCGTGTAATGATAGCTGTTGCGGCTTGTATTCGACTTCGTGTCACACAATATGACTTTTATATGATGTATGGGTGAGTTATTGTCATTTAAAGATCATTTTGAACAAATTATTATAAAATATTAATATTAATTTAGCAGTGTTTTTGACAGCTGAGTTCATTTTGCATTTTATCTGTTATTTGAGGTGATAAATTTCATTTCATCAGTGGTAGACCATTGTGCAATCAAGTTTACTGATTAATGTGAGGTACTTTTTTAACAAATTTTTAATGCGCTTTTAAAATTTTAATGTTTTCAGATATTTCTATCAATAATTTATTATGTGACGGCGTTATAAGACTGCTATATAACTTCCCGATCTATAAACTGCAATTTCATTGTAAATATGTACGCCATGAATGTTAATTTAGGGATCAATACTGAAAATAATAAAACCATAGCTAACTTAATTCAAAGAATTTATATTTTAAGAACAAGGGGATTTACGTGACAAAGGCCCATCGCCCATTATCGGCATCGGCATGGCATTTTTTGTAATAAAAAGCATTATACATTTATTTCATGGCAATAAAGTAGAAATTTCCATGATATATGTAGTGTGTGTGCAGTGTGTGTGTGTGTGTATGTATGTGTAATGTATGTAGTGTGTGTGTGTGTGTGTTGTATGTATGTGTATGCGTGTGTAGTTTATCAGTTGTCTAGTACTCATAACACAAGCTCTGCTTAGTTTGAGACTAGATGGCGTTGTGTGATAGTTGTGCAATATATTATTATATTATATGATCGTAATAACAAATGCCGAAAGATTCCTTTCCTTGCCGATGCCGATATAATGAGCACCGGGCCTTAGAATTTAGTAAAATCTTAATAAAACTTTTGTTTTAGGTAAACCCCACGATGATTTATAATTATGCGGATGTTGATAAGTTTTTAACAAAGATGGACTTTATTGATGGGAAACTACGGAACCCTACACTGAGCGTGGATAATTATACAATAAAACGTGATATCAGGATTTTGTTAACTTCTTTCTTCTTCTTCTTGAACTTAGACTGATTTTTGTGATTTAGTATGTTATGTTAAGAACATAAAAGTTCCTAATATCGAAAGTTTAAAATAGTTTTGTATCGATTAACGCACCCTACCGCATTTGAACGCGATTAAAACATTCACCAAAGTCTTATTTTTAGTTTTAATAATTATAAGATACCTGTTGTGTAGTAGTTTTGTATATTCTATTGTGAGATTATTACTAGCTAGCTAGCTAAATTAGATGTTTCAATATGGCAAACTAAATGAAGGTTTGATTTTGTTAATTTACATTTATGGCTCAAAGAGTGAATAAATAAATAAAACTAAATTTTTCTAAAACTAGTAGTATTTCAAATCTTTCCTTAATATTGATATTCAATAAGTGTCACATTTTGAATTACTTGAAATGTTAATTACGTTCCTGGGAATAATTAAAAAAAAAATAAAGAAGTTTTACTGCCTTTTTATTACCTATTTCTTAAATGTATGAATAAGCGGAGCAAAATATATATTTGAGTTGTATGAAACACTATTGCCCACTTTTTATAATTGATTGGTCAAACTTGCATTTAAATGTGATACGGAACCCTTCCCATTTTCCTCACTCACAGCTTGAGCTCTATCACTTTGTATTAAAGTACGTGATTGAATCGAATGATAATTGTTTTTAACTTTTCTTTTGAATCCACCACTTCTTTTAACACTTTACCACTTTTTTAGATCCATGTTGAACCTAAATAAATATGATAAGTACGATTTCAAAATGGTGGAAGTGGTATAGAAGGTTATTATAAACCTTTAATACGACTATTAATTAAATAGCAGTCGTGTTGTCATGTTTGTGATACTTTAGGTTGTATAGAGGCCGTTCGTAATACTAATATTCGAATTATATGTAATGGTTACAAAAACTACGTTTAAACAATTATTATCCGTTTAGCAGTTGTATAAAAAGTAATTATATGACGAAATTGACAGTATTATGACGTTTATACTATGAAAACGTTTACACGACGAAAAGTTGTATATGTAAGTCTTATAGATGTCGTCGTAGACACTATTATATGACGATTGTATAAGAAAATCGAAATAACGTCTATACGACATTATAATACGACAAAAACTGTATACGACTATTCGGTCAGATAATGCACCAGTACATGACGAAGAGTTAAAAATAATACTGTAATATAACTTTAATAAGACTCAAGATCATATAAATGTTTTATTATATGACGAAAATGTTTGCTGGGTCTAGACTAGAAATGCAATGCAATGCTGCCAGTTTTCTGGGCACGTTTCCAGATGACAGCGATGTGGAGGAATATTTCGACGCTTGAGATTGTTTTTGTATTATATGTACATAGTTAGATTTGGTGTAAATATTTACTTTAGTTTAGTTTATATTTAAGATTTTTTATATTGTAAATACATTACCTGTATTAAAGTTTTAAAATTGACTAGAAATAAAATTCAAATCTTGGTATTGGTATTTTGCTTTTACGATATGAACTAGCGGATAATCCAAAATAATTTCATATCCGTAACTGTATGACACTAGTAAAATATTACTCCCTATGTACATTCGTATCCATATCTAAATCTTCTAAATCCGAAATTTCATATGATAACATGGTACACATGTGTACCATGTTATCTTAATATTCTTTTTATTCACCTACTTGATATTACTTTCTCTTCACAACTTTTGGTTGATTAGTAGAGAATGCCCAAGGAATTATATCGGGCTTTGTATCTTTGTGTTGCATAAAATTTTAGTAAAAAAAATATCCACAACACCTGTAGTCTAGTCTAACCCTAGTCAAGCCTAGTCTATCCCTAGTCTACTCTAGTCTATCCCAAGTCAAGCCTAGTCTACTCTAGCCTATCACTAGTCTTGAAGAAAATACCTAGACCGATTATTATACATATACCGTAGACCGATTATTCCCTCAAAGTAAAATACTATTTTATTCCAGGTATGCGCAGTGACAGGTCGCGGGTACACTTATGCGCAAACGCACAAGATGTCCATAGCGTTTGCCGCCTCTTTGCGGACCAAACTCAAATTGCAGAATGACGATAAAGTTGCCATAATCCTGCCGAACTTGCCAGAATACCCTGTCACGATTCTGGGCGTCCTACAAGCTGGTTGCATCGCTAGTACGATGAACCCGGTTTATACAGCAGGTGAGAACATAAACATGCTTATAAACACTTGTGATAACAGTGTTCACTAGCCTCCACTGTGTCGGTGGATAAGGTCCTACTTCTTGACTTTATACAGCGAAGGACTATTTAAAAGGAAAATAAAAAAAGTTTTAAAAGGAAAAATTTAAAAGGAAAATATTAAAAAGGACACTGAAAGTGTGTGTGTTTTAAATTTGACTTGCCTTTATCATTATTTATTTCTTTTTCGTTATTGCACACCTTAACTTATCACAAAGGACTTAGGACAAACCTTAATAAAAATAAGTGTACAGTAGGCAGTCTTATTGCACATGGGAATTTCTACGAGACAACCTTTGGGTGGAGTTTTCGAACTGTCAGTGTACAACAGCATAAACAATGGAAAAAAAATTACCTACCTCTTCTACACTATATACACTAATATAATAAAGAGGTAAAGTTTGTTTTTTTGTTTCTTTGTTTTTTTGTTTGTAGGAGGTAATTTCTGGAACTACTGGTCCGATTGGAAAAAATTTAGTAACAATAGAAAGCTGCTTTACTCCTAAGTGACATAGGCTATATTTTAAGTACGCGGGCGAAGCCGCTGACAAAAGCTAGTGTTTTATAAAGGTGGATTACGGCCCATTCCCCTCTCTTAGAGAGGAGGCCTGTGTCCCTGCAGTGGGAACATTAAAAAGGCTGATTATGATGATGATATCTTGTTTTAAAAACAATAAAATAGAAAAAATATAATAGGTACATAAATACATTACCTACCAAATAATAAACGAATACCTAAATAGGTATTAAAATAACGTCTTTGTGTGCATAAAGTTTTAATAAATAAATATCCAAAGGCATCAGTATCCATTTTATTTATGTAACACGCCTGCAGTCGCTGGCCTTCTGAAACAAACAAAAAATTTTCTTCTTAATTATTTATCTTATATATAAAAATGAATCGCAAAATGTGTTGGTAAGCGCAAAACTCGAGAACAGATAAACCGATTTCGCTGATTCTTTTTTTGTTGTGTTTGTTATTGTCAAGAAAAGGTTCTTATGAATAGTAAAAAAAAATAGGGTAGTGTGGAGTAGAGTAGAATAATCTGTTGCCGGGAGCGAAGCAGCGGGCAAAAGCTAGTTTCTTTATAAAAATTAACAACATTTGGTCCACAATGTATGTTAGTGGGTAATACTTATTTCTACATTAGTAAAGTGGTTTAAAAATTAAATTACAATACTAGACAAAAACACTACAGAATACTAATAAAAATGATCAATAAATTTAAAATTTGGAAATTAAAAAAGGTTTCTTTATAAAAATTAACAACATTTGGTCCACAATGTATGTTAGTGGGTAATACTTATTTCTACATTAGTAAAGTGGTTTAAAAATTAAATTACAATACTAGACAAAAACACTACAGAATACTAATAAAAATGATCAATAAATTTAAAATTTGGAAATTAAAAAAGGAATGACACTAAAATAAATAAAATGGTCAATAAATTAAATGTCAGAACTTAAAAATAAATGTCAATAACATAAATAAATTTGACAATAAATTTCAATTTAATATTGATAATAATAATTTAATAGTGAATTGAAATAATAGATAGTGGTCAGGCGCGACCTAATGGTAAGCGATGATCGACCACGTGTTCCTAGTTTCTAGAAATAACAATACGTAAGTAATATGTTATTAATATAAAGTATGTAATACAATGGTGTTCTCACAATATGTTGTAATAAAATCCATTTGTTTTATCACAGGCTATAAGACAATGGTTTTCTAATATATCTAAATATATATAGAAAACCATTATAAATTTTATTATTTCATTTAATAGTTAATTTATCCGTAGATACCTATTAACTGAGAAATATTGACTTAACCAATATTAATATTATATAAAAATCAATGCCACTTTAATGGTAAGCGGTGATGCGATCGTTCATGGTGAGGCGCACTAGTCTTTTAAAAGTCTATTCACTCTAACCTTGAAGACACCCTCCTTTTAATTTTTTGAGTTAATTTAGGTTTAAACCATTATTATGTTTTAGCAGTAAGTGTACGGCAAGATGGGGTTGACGTATCCATTGGTACAAAAACCCCAAATTTATTTAATAAAAGTTAAAAAAAAAAATGGCTGCCGCGCTCTTCGATTGGTAATTTGTGACCCGAAAATCTGTTAAGTACTGCGCATTGAAGGTAGATTGTGTGTCATTTTGGTTCAACTTATATATCGCGTACAATACCAACCTATTCTGCTACGAAAGGCCATGAGAGATTCTATCAACACCATTTTAAATCACAGAGCTGCCTTAACTACATATAGTTGAATGCAATAAATTGAGTACAAAGTCATAAGATAAGTACTGTGAACATAACGTCATCTCATATTTATTTATGAATGGTCCGTGCCAAATACATAATCACTACATAGTATAATAGAGCAGTATATAGAGCAGTGGTGGCCGAGTGCTAAAGGCCCCGACTTACGAGTTGTAGGTCGCGGGTTCAAACCCAGACAGGCGTATTACTTTGTGTAATTTATTTCATCACCACTGCTCTCAAAACGGTGAATGAAAACATCGTGAGGAAACCGGCATGTCCCAGAACCAAAAATTCGAAGACATGTGACATCCACCAACCCGCACTGGGCCCGCGTGGTGGATCATGGCCCATTCCCTCTCCTAGAGAGGAGGCCTGTGTCCCAGCAGTGGGAACATTAAAAAGGCTGATGATGATGATGATGATGACATAGTATAAAACAAAGTCTTGCAGTTGTCTGTCCCTTTGTATGCTTAGATCTTTAACCTTTCAAATATCATAGTTAGAGACACAATAGAAAGATAATAAGTGTGCGAACGCCGGCGTTTTCTTGGGGCTCAAGATTTTAAAACTACGCAACGGATTTTGATGCGGTTTTTTAGTAGATGGAGTTATTCAAGAGAAAGGTTTACATGAGTACTTTTAATATCATTGCATCCGTGTAAAACTGGGGCGGGTCGCTAGTATAGTATAAAACAGAGTCGCTTCCCGCTGTCATTCCCTATGTATGTTTAGATCTTTAAAACTACGCAACGGATTTTGATGCGCTTTTTTTTATAAGTAGAGTGTTTGAAGAGGAAAGTTTATATTTATGGCACGTGCATACATTTATTTATTATTGGGACATAAACAACTTTTACGATGTATAGTGCTCATTAGAAACTACATTATTTGTTACTGCTATTAACAATTATTACTTATTAGGTTAATTTTTTAAACTTTCAATTTCGTGCGAGTGCACAATCGCTAAAGTTCACAGTGCCTAACTTCAGGCTCGCGTTAGAACGTCACTACTGTAACTCGTATTCAGGGCTGGGTTCAAAAATGACCAGAGTAGTGCAGAATTGTTACCCAGAGTCGTTCTTTTATGACTCGTGTAGCTACTCTAGAGTTAACCCAAGTGACTCCAACTTCGTGCAGGTTAGGTTGGAGTAAGCCATTGACAATAGAACTTAACTTTTGCGTTCAAAAACGCGAATGTAGGGGGGGTGGGCGTGGGGGGTGTGTAGCCTGTGACGTCATTAGAGTTAACTCCAACCTCAAATTTGAACGCAGGGCAGGGCTGTTACCATTAGTCTAGCAATGATCACTCGAAGAAAATACTTCATACAATATAGTGACTTAATTTCTTGGTAGAAAAAGCGGTATTTTCTGTCGGAAAAGAGATGGGCAGCTGACCGTATAAAATTACATAAATATAATTCATTAACAACTTCGTTTTTTCTTTTCAGACGAACTTAAACGCCAAATACAACTGATCAAATGCAAAGCTATAATTACCTCCCAAATATCGTACGCCAACGTCAAAAAAGCCCTAACAGAACTGAAGTTAGACATTCCAATAATTTTAACAGACAACGATGGTCTACCAGAAGGTACCATAAAGTTCGCAGAATTTGCTCAAGACTTTGGGTTGGATACTAGCTGTCTGAAGTCGGTACATAGAGGTCCTAAAGACTTGGCTATATTGCCGTTCTCCAGTGGTACTACAGGGTTCCCAAAAGGTGTCGTTTTGACGCATGAGAGTGTTGTGGCTATGAACCAGCAGATTGCTGATCCTGAGATTATTGCTATTAAGGAGACTACGGGTAAGTTTTATAAAAGCAATAAGTATTTTGTTCTTGTCGATGTATAAAAAATTGGCCAAATGCAAAAATAGCAAAAAACACGTTTATTGCATGGAAACCCCAGTTATTATTTTTATTCTATTTTTTTTTAGTATTTGCTGTTATAGCAGCAACAGTAACCCATCATCTGTGAATATTTCAATTATTCTGATATCATGAAAGAAAAAGAGTTTATTTGTGCAAGAGTAGGGCGCATACCAAATATGTACATATAAAAAACACCAAACAACTATAGAAAGTAGCGCAAAATATGCGACACACCCACACAAAACTGCTAGTGCTCAGCAAAAGCTGTGACTCATGGTACATACGATACAGTCTAGTGATAGACAGTCGGACAGTAGTGTCCCATTTTTAGCCTTTGCGTTCTGAACCCTAAAAAACCTAAGAGCGGTTTCGCACTACGCCCGATCCAGATCCGATCCGAACCCACTACTATAAATGGTTTGACCAAATTATCTAGTTTTTTGCAAACTGTATCTGTTTTTTTATAGATGTAATTAGAACTAATCTTAATAAATACATAATATACCATAGAAAGTTCGACGGCTACTATGGACCACACTTTCGCGGGTTCGGATCGGACGTAGTGCGAAATCGCTCTTAAGAGGCCGGTTCGGGACGATTTATCCATACAAACGTAATACCAAAATCATTTGCAAGTCGAGCATTGTTTAAAGCTTTTTTAAAAAAGAAAGATCTGGGAACCTAGATAAATATTGTCTAAATTCAAATATCACCATAATATGGTTGAAATATGCTCGACTTGCAAATGATTTTGGTATTACGTTTGTATGGATAAATCGTCCCGAACGCCGGCCTCTTAACCTATTCAGGATACCATGACTTATATCACGCTATGAGAAGAAATAATGCTAATTCATTGGGTTAAAAAAAAACATTGTCCTACTTTTTAGAGAACAGTAATTGTAAAAATAAAACTATTTACTTTACTTCTAGCAACAAACCAAGCGGTGCTGCCAGCAATCTTGCCGTTCTTCCACATCTTCGGGTTCAACTCTCTCATGATGAATCAGTTGTCTCTGGGCGTCAAGCTGGTCACGCTGCCGTACTTCAAGCCTGAGCTCTTCCTGCAGACCCTCGTGCAACATAAGGCTGAAGTTTTGTTCATAGTTCCGCCTATGGGTAAGGAAACATACTGATTTTTACATGAAAAGGAGGAAGTTACTCATCGCGTGTTTTTTTTTTACTGCAGGAGATCCTCTAAGGTACTGTATGTCGCTGCATGTAATACTACTAGCTTACATGGTGTTATGTGTGGCGCGAATGCGATTGCGAAGCGACCTGATGCGGGTGTTGCTAATTCGATGGGATTTTTTTTTTATGGTACGTGAAAATCATCCAATAACGAAACCCGCTCTTGGGCAGGGCGGGAGACAGTGTCAGACTCTTACTGACTAAAAAACCTACCCCATTCCTTCCTTGCCTTATTCCTAGAGCCGCGGTAACACTTTCACACCAACCGGCGGCTCCAGTGTGAAGCGGCGACTCTATCTTATGTAAGCGCGAAGATGCCGAAATTTATTTAAAAAATGCCATTGCATTGCAAGACTTCGTGCGAAAATATCAAGGCAACTAAATTGAGTCCTATTTTCTTCGCTCTTTGCCTTTCCGCACCCACGTTTGTGGATGGTGACGTAGGTCACCGTAATAGAATATCAATTGTATGTTCCGTTTCGCTATCGTATTCTTGTTGGAACGTCTACACACATATTATGACAATGGATTATATAGATCATCGTATTGCAGTTGTATCTGGACACGGATCTCGACAAGGTTGGGTTTTAAAAGGTCTAGGTAATCGGGAGCCTCATTAGCCAACAAAAATGCAACATTGCCAACCACGACCACTCTGTCAGAGTGAACGACTAAGGAGGATGAGGTAGGTCATTGACAAAAGCATCAGGATTATGTTATTAACGCTGATGTTCCGATGGTTCGTCCATACATTTTTCTTGGAGTAGATAAATTCGGTCAATATGTCACTTTTTGCTCAAAACTAACTTTATAACTCTTCTGCAATGATTTTGTTCTGCGAATCATCACTATTTCAACATAGGTTTCCTGATGTCTACAAACCGAGAATCTTTAAGTTAAAAGAATACTTCTAGGTAAAGGCGCCCTGTCGACGACCGCATCATCGCTTCCCATCAGGTGAAACAGCGGTAAAGCGCGAACATATACTTAAACAATTATAAAAAAAAAAATTCTGTGATAGCTAGTTTTCGGCACATACCAATTTTTAGTAGGCACACACATTTCCAAAATGACTTTTTTTGCTAGCGTTCCCGCCAAAAGTTAAGTACAAAATGGATAACAGTGACCATTCCAACTGCGTCAATTGGCAAGTGATGTGACAGGTCATCTGTCAACGCCCGCAGGTAAACTTGCGCAACGCAAAAGATGGTAATTTGTGTTTATTAGGCTGTTGTAACTTGTAGCTATGTGTGTTTTTTTGTTCTTTGTGACACTCCAAAGACTTAACGCCGGGATTGATTGACGTTATGATTATTGCGTCAAACGACTGGTATCTACTTCCTGCATCAGGCAGCTTTATTTTTGTTAGAAAACATTATAACAATTCTGTTCTAAATTCAGGTTGAAGTGGAGTGCTAGTAGAGGCATTAATCATTATGAATACAATCATTAGTATATAGGTATTAAACTCATGAGAGGCCTACACCAAGTCCAACAGTGGACATCTTTCAGCTGAAGTAATGATGATGACATCAATATTCAATATGGCGACCACAACAGATGCCGTATTATGAAAAAAAAACAGCGGGGTAATACTGAATACCTAGGCATTAATCGTCAATCTCTTTTATCATATTTATTTTAAAATTACCGCTCGCATAAGATCTATTACAAATTAAAGTTAGCTACCAAAATTGTCTTTATCTGAAATCATGTGAATTACGAAGTACTCGAGGACACGAATCCAAGAATATACGTTACAAAAATGAAAGAAATAAAAAAAAATGGTCAGACTGCAAGAAAAACTAAAAAGTTTATTTTTCGAAGTTCGGTTTCTTTAATATTTCTATTCATTCATAAGCCATGTTCCCTTCTAATATTAAGTACAATAAACACATTACAGTGGTATTCCTGGGCAAACATCCAGCAGTGACTCCCCAGCACTTGGCATCGGTCTACGGCATAGTAAGCGGCGCCGCACCGGTCTCCAAGGGGGATGCTGAAGCTGTACTTGCTAAAAATGTAAGTACTATATTCTTCTATCTTCGACCTATCTTCTGCCACCTGAAGAGGAAGAGGGAAGCTAAAGAAGAGATGGATGGAAAGTGTGAGGTGAGGAATAGTATGAAAGAAAAGGGAGTTAGTGATAGTGTAACGGGTGACAGGGCAAGTAATATGGGATAAGGGCAGGAACAAGAAGGCAGCCACCAAATACTCGGGGATAAAAAGCACCCAACGTGTTCTTTCATGGTCATGTGGTCTACTCGTATCCTTACCCAATTGTGCCCAAATTCGTTTAACCATTCGAACTTGAAAGTAACAAACAACTTTCACAAACTAACCAGACGTGTCGATTTGGACTTGTTTTTAAAAGATTGGTCAGAAAAGTCTGTTGCGGTTAATTAATTTAAATGAAAAATATCTTGCGTATAATGATTACATATAATACATTACATTACATATTACATATATGTACATTATATTATTATTCAACTTGTGTAATAACAAAATGTACGACTAGTACAATGACCTCAATATTTACATAAAATTAAGTGCTATGAATATTTAAAACCTAACTTCATTCAGTCAGGGGTTAAAATTGAATTTGGTCTCTACTAATGTGTGTAAAAAATTCTTTATAGGAGGGTCAAGGTTTACGACAAATTAAATTTATAGCATAGAAGCTAAATTATTAAATAAACTATTTGTGGACCATTGAACTTCTACTAAACAGAGATTATAGTCACTTTTGTTACACCTTGTAAGTATAATTATATACTTAAGCCTTGCCATATGAACTCTGGTAAGTATCAATGTATTGTATGATTTATTTTGGTGCACAATTAATAAATTAAAGAAAAATAAAGAATCGGCATATACTATGCTAGCTTTTGTCAGCGGCTTTTCCCGCATACATAAAATATAGCCTATGTCACTCAGAAGTAAAGCAGCTTTCTATTGTAGCTAAAATTTGTCCAATCGGACCAGTAGTTCCAGAGATTACCTCCTACAAACAAAAAAAAACAAAAGTTTTACCTCTTTTTATATATATATATATATATTTTAATAGCCTATTGTGTGTCCCACTGCTGGGCAAAGGCCTCCCCTTTTTCCTTCCAGACCTCTCTATCTACGGCGACCTTCGGCCATGTTTGCCCCGCGAACATGATGAGATCGTCACTTTTTTATATTAGTGTAGATGTAGATATTTTTGGTAGATCTACATAGATCAGGCTCGTGAAAATTAAAAATTCCTTTTCGAATTCAGTGTAAAATAAGCTTGCAAGCGCGGAAACGCATATAATATGTAGTTAGTACTTATATGTTAGTTGCTAGGATACAATCAGACAGTAAACCAGACCGTCTAGATACATAATTAGCATCGTTTGACATACTTGTCTATGTCAGTAGGTCATTCTCCTATGAGGACATGGTTGTAGGTATAACTAAATAATTATTATACATTGGAGTGGACTGGAGGGGGTAGGTAGGTATATTTCTTTTGATTTAGACTGTACAAGGTTTTTGTCCTCTTAAGAATCTTGCGTTAAATCCATAACTGAAGCTGATGAACTATCGTGTTAATACCAATTTCTAATAACAGAGATTTAATACCGTATAAACAAAACTATCATAAAAAATAACATATCATCATCATACATATCATTTGAAAATACAAGAAAGATCAAATCGGCCACAGATTATAGAGAGACTACCATTTACCCGCCGGTTTTTTTAATTATTCAGTAGAGTTAGACGAACTGAACTCGAAAGAATTTATAGCAGACCTACGTACGAAAAGGGACCAAAAGCAATATGGGTGGGGTTAGTCAGGATCATTTAGACTCCCTTTGGCTCCACATACAACAGGAAGAATTATCAGATTTCCTACCCAACAATAAAATTCGTGGTCTACTCTCACATCTCAGTGTATTACCTATATTTGTTTTGCTTATCAAAATCCAAAAGCGTATCAGAAGAACAAATAAATGGTGCCATTAACACACTTATTAGTTTCATTACATGTACTATGAATCTTACCATGTACAAGTGTGTGTAGCTCTAGGATTGTAAGATAGTTCGAAAGACCGTGACCCCGGTACGCAAAGGGGAATTTAACGAACACTGGTGGGTTTTAGTCAATAAAAGTTCTATCACATCCTCTCACCCGACCTAGAAGTGATTGTGGATAGCGTGCAATGGGTAGCTCGCCATCCAATCGTCTCGTAACCGTCAGGACCAAGCCCAGTCGTCGAGCGCGCACTGTTGCCGCGCACCTCAAGGAGATGTCAGCAAACCGTAGGGAACCTGCAGAAGGGTCGAAGCCCACTGGGGCCAAGGATTCGCGTCTGAAAGAAAGGCCCTGGCCCTAGTTATGGCAACTTAGGAATGGGATAGGTTGTTTAGTTAGTAATAGTCGGACACTGTTTCCCGCCCCACTCAAAGGCAGGATTCGTCATTGGAGAATTTTTACCTACCATAAAACAAAATGTGAAGATTTCCCTCTAAAAAAAAATGTATATGTAACTGTTTACTTATGTATTGGTTATGCAAATGATGATACAACACTGAAGTAATTTTAGATGCCGACACTACTATCTGCGAATGTATGCGCCCTACTTTTCATTAAACGTACATTTACATTATATTACGTACGTTACATTAATAAATAATATTCACCGCAAATGTGTAGTTTTTACTGTTTACATGTTTAACTTTTTTTTTATTGCGTTACATTAGCCTTATAATGTTCCCACTGTTGGGACTTACGCCTCCTCTGTTATTCTGCCTCTCGTAATCCACCACGCGGACCCAGTGCGGATTGGTGGATGTCACACTCACATGTCCTTGAATGTTTGGTTCTAGGACATGCTGGTTCCCTCACGATGTTTACCTTGACCGTTTTGAGAGCAGTGGTAATGAAATAAATCACGACCCCTGATTTGTAAGTTAGAGACGTTGCCATTCGACCACCACTGCTCTCGTTTAACCAGTGTTTAAGGAATATATTTTACGATTTAGTTGAACATAAATCTTAAGCTGAGTGTGTCAGACGTCGACGAGTTGTACTGACAAGATTTCACTTGTTTTCTTTCAGTTGTCCTGTTGTTGTCCCAGAGTTCCTCGGCCACGGTAATTTATTCAAAGAATGTAACAGCCCTAGCGGCTATTGATATCTGTGGGTTCCGTTCAGTAATACAATTCTCTTCACCCAGAGTAGAAGAATATGTTTGATAATTTCCCACCACAAAAAAGGAATCAGCTCTTCAGGAAGGAGGTGGAGGCATTAACATTTTTTTTAATGTTAATAATAGGTTTCAACGTTCAATAAAAACGAAAATCAGAATAGAAAATGGTCAGCGAAAAAACTGATAAAATAATTTGAGCGATAGAAACGAACCTTTGAACTTAAAAAAAAAACTTCTATATCAACAAAACAAAGATGTATAGATAAATTATCCATAACTTTACATAATTATTTATCGGAAATAAACTAAATTATCTGCAGATAACTAGTATTTTTAAGTGTACATGACCGACACCAAAATACTTTTGTTGACATTGAAAATAATTAAGCTAGCTTTAGTTGCAATTAAATGCAACATTATCACAGTATAAATACGGAATTATCTCAGCATTTATATCTTATAATATTAGTTATATATTTGCCAAGTATTACCTACTTGAATAATTGTACAAAAACATGAAAAAAGAGCCCAAACAATCGTCTGCTTCAAGGTATATTTAAGATGTCTAGACTTGCTAATTTTAATAACTTATTGAGAATTTACAAGCTGATTTAACAATGCTATATAAATCACACATACACACAATCATAAATTTCCAGATTCTAGATAGGTGTCTTAGTATATTAATGATAGAAATGACATGAGTATGTAAGTTTGTGTTCAGTCTTTGCTTCCTGGTAGTTAAAACCTTTTTAAGTCGATAGTATATGGGTTGCCTCTGGGCAGGTGTGGTACATCGTCGACCATATAGCAATAAACATAAAAAATATCAATGGTTTTCGTTGTGATCTTTAGAACATCGATATACATATCGGCGAAACTTCTATTATGGTGACTGGCCTGTCGGTCTAGTGGTTAGAGGCTCTGACTGCTATGCCAAACTGACAGGAAACAAAAAATCGAAGACATGCGACATCCACCAATCCGCACCGGGCGTGGGTATTATGGTCCTTTCCCTCTCCTTGAGAGGAGGCCTGTGTCCTAGCAGTGGGAACATTAAAGAGGCTGATGATAATGTTTATCAGTTGTTTAGTACTCATAACACAAGATCTGCTTAGCTTGTGACTAGTGGAATCTACACTAATATAATAAAGAGGTAAAGTCTGTTTTTTTTTGTTTGTAGGAGGTAATCTCTGGAACTACTGGTCCGATTGGAAAAAAATTAGCAACAATAGAAAGCTGCTTAACTCCTAAGTGACATAGGCTATATTTTATGTACGCGGGCAAAGCCGCTGACAAAAGCTAGTATATTATATTATAGGTATTATTATACTTGCAGTGCATTGCACCCTGTTATCAGCACCTTGATTAAGACAATTATAAGACACTTTTATCCAAAGATAAGTAGGTATTGTTATTCGCAACTTGGGTCTGATAACAATAAAAGATAGCACGTAGTAAATTAGCACTTGATATTCTTTTATCGATATCTTTCTGGTGTACTTTGTACTTTAGGCATCTACATATATAATAATCAATGCCACTCTTCGTTGTAATTTTATAACTCAAGAACGGGCTCACCTATCCAAACCAAATGTTTAGTCTTTGTTCGGACTATTTAGTAGATGGTTTATGCGAAGTTTGCACATAATCGGTCGAGTGGTTCTTCATTTATCACATTTTTCTGTTGTTAGGAGCGAAGTCGCGGGCAAAAACTAGTTGTTTATTGTTTATAAAATAAAAATCAAATGTTAGGGTTTTAAAATAAGTAAGTATATTGATAACAATACATTTTTTGTATTAAAAATACATTAGTCACATCGATCACTAGATAGATGACTACTCATTAATAAATCTTAAATAAGATATTACTTTAGTAAAATCGTAGTGTGAAGGTCACAAGGTACAAGACCGTAGCGCCCCAAAGGTTAAAAATTAAAAATATTATTCACTCATTTTTGCCCGCGGTTTCGCTCTCGGCAACAAATTATTCCTCCTAGAGAGGAGGCCTGTGTCCCTGCAATGGGAACATTAAAAGGCTGATGATGATGATGATGAACAAATTATTCTATTCTACCCTACTCTAACCTACTCTGACCTTCTCTACCCTACTCTACCCTACTCCAACCTACTCTACCCTTCTCTACCCTACTACCCTTTTTTTCATAAGATCCTTCTCCTGGCAAAAACAAAAAAACAAATTGCGAAATTGCGGTTCAGCTGTTCTTGAGTTTTGCGTTTACCAACATATTTTGCGATTCATTTTTATATTATACTTATTATTATTATAGCTAGCCTGTGCTGTCCCACTGCTGGGCAAAGGTCTCCCTCCATTCCTTCCAGTTATCTCGGTTACTCGCTTTATCGTTCCAATTCCCAAGGAAGACATCCATTTATATTATAGGTACTTACAATTTTTTTTTTCCAGAAAAACATCCTATTCCGCCAAGGCTACGGACTGACGGAGACAAACGGAGCTATATCAGTTGGCAAGAACGACGACACCAACCATGCGTCAGTGGGCCACGTCTTAGGAAGCGGGGAGGTGAAGATCGCTGATCTGAACACGCAGGAAGCTTTAGGACCCGGTGAGGCAAGTACAATTCATATTTTAACTGTCGTGTTAGTATAATACTTACCTACAGTACGGCTGTCGGATCTTGGCGAGTCTGAAGTTAGCTCTGCGAATTTTAGCGCTTGTGCACTCGTACAAAAATAAATAGTTTAAACAAATAAATGCATTTAGCAGTTGTTGTTGCTGTGAAAAACTGTTATTGTTTTTTTACATTTATTTTTCTATGAGTCGACAAGCGCTAGAATTTGCAGAGACTTCAGACTCACCAAGATCCGAAGGCCGTACTGTACTCGTATAAGGGCTCTTTCAATTTATACGCTCTTTGACGGCCTGCTGCGGTGCATTAGTCGTATTGCGTTCGATACTTTTAATATGCTGGGGCCACACTAATGTCTAACGGCAATGCCCATTACAACGCCTCAACGTGATATTTATATAATTATCGCGATAATTTTAACGCGCTAAAGTGGATGGCTACACTTGAAATTTGCTTGTGTTATCGCCTAACTCCAAACGGCAATGTTAATGCCGTTGTCAAATTATCGCGTTAAGTCGTGGCCATACGAGGCAAAGGCCTCCCCCAAGTCCTTCCAAACTAGTAATAAGTGAGTCAAAAGAATTTTTTTGCCGTTTTTGTAAAAAAAATCTCATGAATTATATCCGTCTGATAAAAACACAAGAACCAGTTACTCGGTTATATTTTACTGACATGGTACTCGGGAACAACGTACCGTCGACTCAGGTTTAATCCTTGCTTGACGGCCGAATGGCGAGCTACCCATTCCATCTGCAAGCCTTACTCAATATAAACCTGACAGCATAACTCACTAGTAAAACTTACCTTACAGGAAGGTGAGATCTGGTACCGTGGTCCCAACGTAATGTCAAGATACTATGAAAATGAGGAGGCTACCAAAGAGGTGTTGACGGAAGACGGCTGGTACAAGACCGGAGACATCGGGCGGTACGACGAGAACAAATACCTCTACGTTACTGATAGGCTTAAAGAACTTATTAAGGTAAATATGATTTCATCATTAAGGCTCTAGACAGACGGACTGCATTTCAACTGCAATCCAACCGCAAATTTCAGTCGGTGTGCAGTTCACACGATTGCACGCTGACTGCAATTAAACTGCAACCGGACTGCACGTTTAGTTTGCAGTTTTATTGAAGTCGTTTTAACTGCATTCAAACAGCACTTAACCTTTCGTATGCCGCAGATCTACGCGAGACACAATAACTTTTTAATTGTGTCTCTAATTACGGCATATGAGAGGTTAAACTACAATTTGCGGTTGGATTGCAGCTGAAATGTGGTTCGTCTGTTTAGAGCTTTACATTTCAGCCGAAAGACGTCCACTGTTGGACTGTCGCCATAACGTTCGGTCCTGTGCGTCTCGCATCCACTGAATTCCTCACTGTCCCCTCCGACTCTTCAGTTCACATTGTGGGAAGCCTTCCAAAGATGCGTCTTCCTGTACGCGTTTCACCATTCCAGAACCAGTATGATTTATCTGCCTAATGATATTAATATTATTTTTTCAACTTATTGCAACTCAAACGTACAGATGCGGATTTAATGCCTTAGGCATTCCCTACAACTAAGACTGGAGGAGAGAACATGGCAGTTACACAAAAAAAATTATGTAAAAAAAATACACGTGAAATTATCAAATAACTTCTGGCCATGGGAACTCTTTGGAACGACATTGTTTTTTTTTTCCTAGCAGCCCATACGGCAGCGTAACTGCTCCTTACAAAACAAAAAAAAATGATACAAATAATAAAAAAAAATTCATTCACAGGTCAAAGGCTTCCAAGTACCTCCTGCGGAACTAGAAATGGTTTTACGAACACATCCGAAGATCCTCGACTGCGCTGTACTGGGTATACCCGACCCAATCTCAGGAGAGGTACCCAAAGCTTTCATAGTGCCACAACCCGGACAAACAGTGAAAGAAGAAGAAATACTAGACCATGTTAACACCAAAGTCACCATCTATAAGAAGATAAAATCAGTACAATTTGTGTCTGAGATCCCCAAGAACCCCGCAGGAAAAATTTTAAGGAAAAAGTTAAAAGAAATGTATTGTTAGCTTTTATTTTAAGAGAGAATTTGATTGTAGAGAGATGTAAGTAAGATTTTTCGATATTTCGCATTTAGACTGTATAAAACTCAACAGTTATAAAAAAGCAAAAACTAGAAAGAAAAAAAGAAAATATTTATAATCTGCGTAAATTGCGCACAATTATTTAAAAAAAAAAAACCATCTTCTCGCGGGGACCCGCTTGCTCGCTAGGATTTGCTAAGCTAGGGCCTTGGTCTCTAGGGAGGGGGGATTAGCTTTTAGGGACCGCTGATTTTTCCATAACCATAGAACTTTTGAATAAAATAATATGGTAGTTTAAGCTGTCAAATTTACATTTTTAGTCCTGAGTTAAGTTTTCAGGCGGTTAATGAATCGACCCCTTGTTTGAATTTTGTAAGTCTGAGAATCGTAAGTTTCTATTGACATTATTTTGCTCATTTTAGGAATTTTGTATACGAAGAACTAAGTGGTTAATGACATAAATGCTATATGGAAAAATAAAATGATAATAATGAATAATTATTATTGAATTTTCAAGGAATTCATTACAGTGTTAATAACGCAAACTCGCTTGTTTTACAAACACGATAGCTTTACAAATAGTTCCGTAGCGCTCGACAGATGGCGCTGTACGTATTACGCACAATCCTGAATCGCGGTGTTGTGGTTCTCCGCGGCCAAATGACCCTCCCCAGTTTTACTACGTATGGTATCGCTACTTGGTGTCTTAGCCAAGAACAAAGTGTAGTATCTGCTCTTTTCATCTTAATATCTGAATGTTCTCTTTGAGTAATGTTTGGGCCTCGCTTCACTTCCGTCGCGGGTCGGCCTACACTATCATAATTAACCGCCCTGACTCTTATGTTAAGACGCTAATCTTGATATGATTCAGGACCAATTAAACAACCAATCTGTTCCTGGAATGTATGTTGCAAGTGCCATTCGTCACGGATTATATTCTTAGATATGATGAGAAACTGCTAATATAACGGTTTGACAAGTTGAAAAATTATATAATGTACTTTATATACACCGTTAAATTTTAGTCGTTTTAATCCCGAAGAGGGTCGATCCAGTACATGAAACACTATCGATTTGTGTAGATAAAATAAAAAAATAAAGTACTTTTTTTCTTAATCTCTTATTGATATACGGATTTACGAAATTAATTTCTTTAAGTGAACGAGCCATTGACCTTGTAGGTAGTTGTCGGTCGTTGCGTCCTAACTACCTACAGGTCATTGAACTCGCCCAGCTGACGTTTACTTAAAGAAATCAATTTAGAACATGCGTAAATTAATTCGAGTTTAAAAAAAAGTACTTTGTTTATTTATTCTAACTTTACCAATCGATAGTGTTTCATGTACTGAATCGAACCTCCAAGGGATTAAAACGATCAAGATTTAACGGTGTATACGGCTCTGTTGCAAAATGACTACAAATATCAAATTGTCCCTTTTTCAAAAATTTTCGTAATAAACTTTTACAGATTTATTATAAGTATAATTATATCGTGGCCCGATTATAGAATTGATCACTTTGTGATGTGACCGACCACATAATGAAATGGTGGCAAAAGGGATATTTTGCTACCTTAGTCATTTTGAGAAGTGGTCATTTTGGCCCTTAAGCCATATTTGAAACAATCTGTCAAGTGTCAATCCGCGACGTATATTCTTCAGACAAAAAGTATTCTAAAGATTACTTAACCTCATCTCTTTTACAGTGTGAATAATCTAATAACATTTTACTAATATTATAAATGCGAAAGTTACGATGTTTGAATGTTTGTTAATCAATCACGCCAAAACGGTTGGACGGATCTGGATGAAATTTGGCACAGGCGTAGGATACACTCTGGAAAAGGACATAGGCTACTTTTTATCCCGGAAACCCCAACCCCAATACCATGCGGGCGAAGCCGCGGGCAGAAGCTAATAAATAATATGACAGCTATTTGTATAATATAGATGTGTAATTACCAGTTAAAAGGCAGATTCTGTAGATATTTTGTATGTGATATGATCATATTATTTTAATAGAGTATACAACATATCATTGTTAACTATTATTTACATTGTACAATAATTAATTTCTGTCTCGGTTGAGTCGAATTATAGCAACTACGATACTAACAGAATTATATATTTTTAATAAATATTTATAATTGATTGAATCATCGAAACACCTGATTTTGAAAAATATTGTTTTTTATAAAATATAAATAATTAAGTTATTATAAGTTAAGGTTGGTAAAATAAAATCGTTATATGATTAATAATACGATAGGCATAAATGTTTTCTATGTGATGCAATAAAATAACTAGTTTTTAAAGTGTATATTTTTTTAGTTGATTTTTCAAGACTCGGACAACGTTTAATGATATTCTACACAAATAAAAATTTTCTGAGAATATAAAATCAGCTTTTAGTATTATGAAATCTTATTAAATATGGTAACTGAAATATGTAAGAATTAATATTAATATATATTTTTTAAATGATATTGGAAATAGTATTAGAACAAAAGTTGTGAATATTTTCCTAAAATGTTAATCTGAGGAGCATAAAATGCAATTTTCATTCAGGCATCCCAAGACTAGACCAGTCTGTGGTGAGCAAACTTTTTTACTGGGAGCCCAAAAAGTTTAAGAAACTTCAGAAGGCCAGGATTATACAAAAAAAAGTGTAATGGATAAAATGTTTCGCATGCCAGAGATGGCCAACCCACTTTCCTGAAACACACCAACTATGCAAAAAAACATCTTCGTTTACGATATCCAATATAAAAATTTTAAAGTGCCTTAAAGATGAAATCGTGTCAAATTAATAATTATGCATTTGTTTAAGTCAATTAATATTTTTATAATAATAAATAATTGTATCGAATTGTTATTTTTAATATAAGATCATGTTATTAATTTTATTTAAATATCGTTTCAAAATAAATTTAATTTGAAGGTTTTCTGGTAATTTTATTTTTGCTTTGCAAGTTGATATTTGCCGCATGCTCGACAAGCTGTGGGCCAAAGTAGCATAACATTGGAGCCCTGAAACAGTAAGTGCTTATTTACGGAGACGCAACCCGTTGTCGCCTCGCCAAGATTGTTGTCGCTTCTGACTCGTCGGATCTTGGCGAGTCAGAAGTTAACCTCTGCGAATTTTAGCGCTTGAAAACTCGTACAAAAGGTTTAAAAAAAATCTAATAACAGCAATAACTGCAAATTGCATTTATTTGTTTAAACCATTCATTTTTGTACGAATTTTTAAACGCTGAAATTCGTAAAACTTACCTTCAAACTCTCCAAGATCCGATGGCCGTACTGTACCTACGGTACATTGCCATAATAATAATTGTTAGCGCGTGCCATGACGTGGCCCGCTGGGCGCCGCTGCAATGTACTACTAGCAGAAGAAAAAGTATAGTCACCAACATAAACGATTAACGTTTCAGGTTTTTTAACCCTTATTTATTACGACATATTAAAACTTATATATTTACTAACTTGTTACATATATGAAACTCTGTATTGTTTATCCAATCCATATGACGTGTTGAATGTAGCCTGGTTACGATTGATTGTTTTTCTTCATCACTTGAGCAAATTGAATTCAATTACTACAATTTACGTTGCGTTGTAAATTCGAGTTTCAGACGTAAACAAAATTCCAAGGTCATGAACTCAATGTTGATTCGGCGACGTGGTAATAGAAAACTGTCCCCAAGGAATTATATTGCCTGGATACTCTTTGGTGCTTTTCCAGGACTGATAACATTCGTCATGTCCGTGAACGGTCGCTGTCAGTTGAGACCGGTCAATTCTTAGCTGTCAGTGGATTATTAAAAAAAAAAATGCCAATTGTAGTTGTTAACAGCAATAACAGCTGCAAATGGCATTTATTTTTATAATCCTTTTTATTTTTTTAGGTACGAGTGCACAACTCACTAGCGCTTAAGTTCGCAGAGCCTAATGTCAGGCTCGCCAAGTTAGAATGGCTGTAGGTACCTACTGTACCAAAAGTAATTAGATGCAAGTTTTAAATACGACCTCTATGTTATAGGTACCTATATACAACACCGTTTAGTATTCCTAATTCAAACGTAATGAATCTGTAAAAAGTACCTAAACTTTGCAATTATATAAGTAGGTACAACACAGTGATCCACTATTTCTTTAAACTTTTAAGTTATAAAACAAGAAAAATAAAAACACTCAACTAATTAAAACTACATAGGTAATATTCAGGCAATTATTCCTAGCTGAATATGGCGTCTCTAAAAAACTCTACCACAACGCTTTCGACTGGAAGTGTGCCCAAAAAGCTGACTGCTGACATATATGGCAATTCTTAATTTCTGACCAAAGTAAAAACCAGCCCTTGGAAACCTGCAAAATGTAAACTTAACAAACTTGCAGTGTTGTTCGATTTCCACCTAAAATTAAACCTTAGTGTTAGGAGGCAGGTCTATTTTAGTCTGTTCCATTCTGAAACTAGCCAAGACACACCCATCGTTAATACAAAATAGAAATTTCCAGATGCTACAAATAGGCGTATGCACATAGACGCGTGCGTAGATAGGTAGGTAAGTACAACGATCTCAAACAAACGACAGTCGCCGGTGCCGGTGCGCTCGTACTCAATGTACGTAAAGTGTGTCTGTGTGAGAGCGTTTTCGCTCATCGGAGCCGACCTTCTGTACATCTATTCTATTGTCCCAAAGCATTATGGATAGCTGCTCTTGACCTTCGTGTGACGTCATTTTAAATCCACGTAAACCCAGCTGTCGGTCTGTTTGGTTTCAACGATGACAAATTGAGATTTTAATTGATAAGTTTACCTAACTCTCGTTTCAGGTTGGTTAATGGATCCTAGTGTTTTAAGGCTCTACCACAAGCTCTTAACGCAATACATTTAACGACCTTATTTAAGGTTTTTTTTGACGTAGCATGTTAGGGATGCAGGACGAAAGTATGCATACACCCAAGCGAGCCCCGGCGCTCGCGGCATGATTTTGCGCCACGCGCCGTTGTCAAATTTAAAAAAATAGAATATAGGTACAATATTTGAGCATTTTTTTTAATAGGGTATTTAGATATTTATCCAAGAACGTAAATAAAAAGTTTTATAGACAAATAACTTTCCGTTAATAACTGCGAACCGCGAACCCGAGCGGACGCCGGCGTTCGCTCGGGGGTGAAAAGAAGACAGATGGTGACAGAAAAGGATAGAAGCACTATCTTATAGGAATTGTAATATAAACTGGCCCCCTAGCCAAGTTACCTACTAGGTATTGTTTCATTAATGTTTAACATGGTTTAACATTTGAAACCGGCCACGCCTCTAATTCCTTTGTTCAGTCTACGTGACTGAGAGTTGATATGGCGTCAGAAAAAAGGAATTGGGGCGTAGCCAACTTAAAGCGTTCGACGTTGACCAAGGTGAATTGTTAAAGAGAAGGAGCTATATATCTAGGGTGCATAGTTCCACCCTTCTTTCTCGCGCACACGCTTCATATTTTAACACTTCGTGGTTAGACCCCTGCTTAGGCATTAGGTTTCTACCTACCCACGCGTTTCTTCGTGCATAATGGTATTAAAGGCGAAAGCACAATCGAAAGTTAGTAGACATTGTCTGTGGGTGTGTGTTTGTTAGTCTGGATTTACACGTCTAGGCATTATGGCATAATACCTATTGGTATTTATAGGAACCCACTGTATTATATAACCAACTCAAGCAATTGTACAAATTCAATGAGCACGAAGTCTCTGACTACCGTCTAATCTGCTTTTAAATTTTATGAATCTGTACTGGTTTAGATACATAGCTAAATTTTCTACTCTGTCATGTGTGGACTTTGAGTTCTTGAATTTATTTTTCAACGCGAGTCAACGCTTTTTTTCTGAATGACTATTGTCACGAAATAGGTATCATTGAGTTTAATTTACTTTTACTTAGCCTACAGTTATTCATTTTGTGACCTTAGACAGGGTCGTATTTAATTAGTGGTCAATAGGTATCAATACGATTTGGTATTAGGAATTCTTTAACCTTTCGAGTACCGTAATTAGAGACATAATAGAAAGACAATATATCTAAATTTCTGCGAACGCTGTCGTTCGCTTGGGGCTCAAAAGTTTAATAGCTATACTACTAGATCTTTCTATCCTTTTCTCAATTAAGCTGAAATCGGCTTTTAGTCTAACTAACTATAGGTATGTACCTACGTTTGCGGTCATTTCTGGATCATTTAAAAAAAAAATTGCTAGAATCCTGCAGCGCGACTCCAAACCAAACCTTTGAAGTTTTCGTTTCGAGTGCAGGCAAAAATGGACTTAGCGGTGGTTAGGTCTTCGATGGCCTACCTATAGGCTATTAATTATTCCAGACGAGTATTTGCTACTTACCGATCGAGTATGTGTCCACCTACACAAACAAAAAATGTAGCCATCAACCTAGTGTTATCATAAATAGAAAGTTGTCTACTGCTAAACATAGATGCATAGTATCCGACTGAACTTTGGGACTTGGCATCGGCCTAGTTTCAACAAAAAATGAGTATTTTTTTTTGTTTTTAAATCAAGAGATATTTTTTTTGTTTTTATTTTGGGAAAAAGACATCTATTGACAAATCCCACCATTGGGCGGTACGACCTGGGGCGGACCTTCCATTCTTATTTACATAAAAGGTAATTAGATTTTGCAGCTATCATCGAAGAATAGCCAAACTTAAATGGCAGTGGGCGTAGCTCATTGCTTGTAAAACAAATTTCCGATTTAGAAAGGATCTGAAATGGCGCCCGTGCACCGGCGGGAGACGTAGTATTGGAAGGCTACACATGATGGTCCGTTTCGATCCTGTGGGAGTCGTAGGAATGCGATGGATGCAAGAGGCACACAAGCGTCATTGTGGCAACACTTGGGGGAGCCATATGTCCAACAGTCGACATCTTTCGGCAAAAATGAAGCTGATTATCTATACTAATATTATAAAGCTGAAGAGTTTGTTTGTTTGTTTGTTTGTTTGTTTGAACGCGCTAATCTCAGGAACTACTGGTTCGATTTGAAAAATTCTTTTTGTGTTGAATAGATCATTTATTGAGGAAGGCTTTAGGCTATATAACATCACGCTGTGACTTATAGGACCGAAGGAACAATGGAAAATGTGGAAAAAACGGGGGAAAATATTCATCTTTGAGGGCTTCCGTTGCGTGCGCTGCGAAAACGGTAGAAGATACCAAAAAAATATGTAGGAAAGAATTATTCCTCTTAAAATGATCTAAAAAATGTCCGCGACAGTATATGTCTATCTTTTAAGGTTAACTCACTAGAACCGTTTTTATGGGTATAAAATTTGGCCGAAATTAATGCATTATTACCAATTATTTGTTAGAGTTGTATCAACATAGTAATATTAAACTTTATCCAAATAAAATGTGTTGTTGATTAAGAGTATATAATTGTGAACAAAATTGTCTTTGACATCACTTATTTTCAATGAACATCTTAGAAGATATTACAATTTTAAAATAACTCCGATATAAAATTCACACGCGTCGCCTGATGTGCAAAATATGACGCTGCATCTAGCCGGCGGGCGAGGAGAGGAGTTGCTAGCGGGCGGCGCGGTGGGTTTTTTTATGGTAGGTAAAAATCATCCAATGACGAATCCCGCTCTTGGGTGGAGCGGGAAACAGTGTCAGACTCTTACTGACTAAACAACCTACCCCGTTCCTCCCTTGCCTTATTCCCAGAGCCCCGGTATAACGCTTTCGCACCAACCCTCGGCTGCACGAGGTTTCGACCCTGAAGAGCCCCACAGTTTGCTGACAACACCTTGAGGCGCGCAGGAGCAGTGCACGCCGTCGACGACTTGGTCTCGGTTTGGACTGTTAACAGACAACCGGATGGCGAGCTACCCATTACTCACCGTCCGCAAGCCAGCGTTTACGGTGGCCGGATATCGGCAGGATCGCGGCGGCGGCGGCTACGGCGAGGGCGCTTTTGCCCTTGCCTTATGCGGTCGGCCTCCTCCTTTACGAGCATTACTGCTTCGCAGAAGGAGGCGACCGCTTGCCATTCTTCTTCGCTGCATACCATGGCCTGAACCAAGGCCCGGCGCGAGAGGTCACCGCCGCCGATCACCCCCACGAGGACACGGCGATGCTCTTCCCAAGCAGTGCACACCTCCACCGTGTGCTCCACCGTGTCCTCCGTGCTGGCCACCCAGTGGCGACACCCGGGCGTCTTTTCCGCACGAATCCGGCGCAGGAATCTCCTGAACTTCCCATGTCCGGTAAGAACCTAAGTCATGTCCTGCATGATGTCTATCCACCACGCCTCAAAGAGGGGACTTACCGCCGAGATTATGGCATGCCCAAGTGTAGCTCTATGAAGTTTTTAGATAATTATGTTCTTTTAAAAACTAAATTGTTTAAATTAATAACAGAAATTGACACGGGCAAAGTCGTGGGTAACAGCTATAATTTATAAAGCTGAGGTTGTTTGCAAAAATAAATATGATGCCCAAAATAACTATTCCACGCGAACGAAGTCGCGGGCACAGCTAGTATATGTTTTATATAGCAAGTAAAAAGAGAGACTGATTTAAATTTTCTACTTTTTCCCTCACGAAAACGTAAATGAACTAATGTGGAAGATTCGTTTACGGTCGATTCAGACCGAACCCGGGTTGTAGCTCCGTAGGTGCTGCCTTGCAGACGGCGAGCAATGAGCAGCTCACCGCCCGATGGCCTAGTAACCGTCGACGGCGCGTTCTGTTCTCGCGCGTTTCAAGAAGTTGTCAGAAATCGTAGAGCCTAAGCGCGGGAGATGTCTTTAGATGATATTCACTCACCACAAAAAAAACCGGGTTGTAGCTGTGTACACTTTAATTGGACACTAAACATAGGCCCCAATTTGTGCCACAAGCATCAATAACCGTGTTCAGCTTATTACTCAGAATACCAAGCACAAATTGTTTCATTACACGCAGCATTAATAATGTATGTGCTTAGAGTAGCACTAGCAGCTAGTTATAGGAAAATATTAAATAGGTACCGTCTGTGGCCTAAGTTACCTAACCAATAACGAATCTGGGACTAAGACAAGGAAGGAACAGGGTAGGTTGTTTAGTCAGTAAGAGTCTTACACTGTATCCCGCTCCGCAACATGGCGAAATTAGTGATTAGATGATTTTAAACTACCATAAAAAGAAAGTTTAACTGGTCAAGTAATTGAATGTCAAATTAGCCATTAGAAATTTGATGTAATGCACTTAAATCAGCAACCCCTCCTTCTCTCAAGAGTCTTCATGTGAAAGTGTGCTAGTCGCCTATTGTAGCTGGTATTATAAATATCTTATCGCAAGTACCTATATGTATACCATCTTGCGGCCTTGCACACATTCCATTTTATCGGCGTGCGTTGAACTTTGCGCTTTTGCAAACTATTTTGAACCTGAGTCGATTTAATGGCGGCACAGTCAAGCTGATTTGCTTCGGTGGGTGTGTCACAGATAAATGCGTTGTGTACGTCAATGTAAACTGTTTATAGCGCAGAAAGCGAAATGATAATAGCATAGCATAGTAGGTACCTATTAGCTTTATAATGTACCCACAGCTGGGACTCAGGCCTCTTTTCTAAAAGAGGGAATGGGCCGTATAATCCACCACGCGGGCCCATAGCGAGTTGGTGGATGTCACATGTCTTTGAATCATATATTGGCTTTGCAAAAGGTTTGAAGCTTACTGGTGCCCAAGGTCTCTTTCTGAAAGGTAGGCTTGGCCCCAGTGCAGAAAGCAAAGTTGGAACGGGTGGGGTGTTTAGTCAGTAAGAGTTTGACACGGTTTCTCGCTCCGCCTAAGAGCAGGATTTGTCATTGGACAATTTTTGCTCACCATAAAAAAAACATGTCTTCGTTTGTTTTGGCCCTGGGACATGCCAGTTTCCCCACGATGTTTTCTTTCACCGTTTAGAGAGCAGTATTGAAGAAATCACTTACACAAAGTAATGCGCCTGGTTGGGTTTAAAGCCATGACCTACAAATCGTAAGTTGGGGCTGTTACCACTCACTGGCCACCACAGCTCTCCACAAGATGATAGTCTAATTTTTTTTTTTTAACAGCCCTTGCTGCTAGTCCCACAGCTGTGCAAAGGCCTCCCCCAAGTCCATCCAAATTTTCTTTTCCCGTGCTATCTCGAACTAGTTATCTCGGTACGCGTCTAGATCGTCCCGCCACCTCTTTCTAGGCCTCCTCGACGATGCTTTCTTTCTGTAGGTATATGTACACAATCATCATCATCATCTTAGCGACCGTCCCGGTTGCACACTTTGGCTGTCACCTCGGTGCCCGGGGTCCGCTTTCCTACACAGTCGCCTCCACTTCGCTCGGTCTTTCGCGTCCTCTGCCTTTAGCCCATTGGCACGCATATCGTCCCTTACGACGTCGATCCAACGCCTCTTAGGCCTTCCTCGTTTTCCGGGTCCCGGCGGAGGCGGCCCACGTAGACTGCCGGTTTTCGTAAAACGTGGCCATACCAGCGTAAGCGACCCTCCTGCAGTTTATCCGCTATGTTACGGACCTGAAGGCTGCCCCGGATGCGGGAGTTTTTAATGCGGTCTTTCCGCGAAACTCATGCCATGGCTGCTCATGTAAGTCCCTGATGTTGGAGGTCAGCACGTCCAGCACCACGCTGAACAGAAACGGACTAAGGACAGATCCCTGGTGAACTCCGACGGTGATGGAGAAGGGTTTCGTATCGCCAACAGCGGTCCGAACCACAGAACCGGAGTCTCGGTACATATCTCGAATGATGTCAACATAGGTCTCGGGCACGCCTTTGGATCTCAGCGCCCACCAGATCACATCACGGGGGACACAGTCGAAGGCCTTCTGCATGTCTAGGAACAAGAGGTGCAGAGGCGTATTCTTCGATCTGTATCCCTAGCTCCATGGTAACCCTTAGGGCAAAGATGGGATCCATGGCGCCATGGCCTGGTCGAAACCCATATTGACATCCCGAGACGGTGCACTCCTGTAGGTGTGTGTAGGTGCCCACAATGTCTAAAAAATATAAATACGAAAAAAAAACTTCTCAAAATACCTTTAAAATGGACATGTTCTCTCTAGTTGTCGCATAGTATACAACAGCACATAATCTGAACACTTTCTAAGGGCAACGCCTTGAGACAGTCTTTAGTGAAACGAAACCTGTTTGCTCACCGACGCACTAAGTACTTGCACATGCAGCTTTAATGCATCGGAGTCTCGGTAAAGACATTGTACCTACTGATTGATTATGTTTTATTGGAAACTCGCTTCTACTAATGCTAGAGGATTTACTCGCGTGAAAGTAGAGAGTCATCCCAAAAACACATAGGTAGGTACTTCCCAGATACAATATAAATAATATATCATACGTACTGATACGAGATATGGTTTAGACGTGTATGAAATTTGGCCCCCAAATTCGTTCATTCTTTTAAACGTGAAGAAGTATCAAACACATTTACATTGCTAATGTTCAACCTTTGGGATTACAAGTGTGATCTAAAAGCTGTTAAATTAATATTTTTTTTATAACATTTATCTTACGTTTGCATTCCTTGGAGATAAGTCAGAGTCACATCTTTGACTTATATCCCCAATGCTTGTTATGTATCTGATAGTCATTGCTAGTCTATTCATCACGTTTGCGGATTTGCGCACTTCAACAAGCGAGGTTTGCGGGAATCAGATGCGAGACGCACGGGGCTGTTCATCGTAGTTGTAGCGACACCTGAGGGATGCATATGTCCAACAGTGGACGTCTTTCGGCTGAAATGATGATGATGAGGATGCTCCGCGAGTAGGGTTGCCAGGCCATAAAATGCAAAGGCCAGACTGCGCACTATATAAGGCCGGACATTTTGCCCTAAAAGCCGGACATGTTTTTTTTTATTGCCAAACATAATGTCTTTACAGCTGGGCTGTTGAAAAAAGTATTTATTTATTATACGTGATGTAAAGTGAGGATGAGATCGAAGAAGGAGTATGCGATGCGCAGGTTTAAAGACAGTTTGCTCTCCGCTCACCCTTGTCCGCTCGGGTCGGGCGCTCGTTCGCCCATCATCGTACGAATCGCCACTCTGACAAAAAGCCTGACAAAAGCCGGACAGCCCGGAAACGTACATATTTGGCCGGACGCGACCGTAAAAAGCTAAACATGTCCGGCTAAAGCCGGACATCTGGCAAGCCTATCCGCGAGCAGAAAATTTCAAAAAGATAAAATCGCATCCAAGGTGCGTATTGCACGCATTACAATTATACACGCAGAGCAAATCCGCACGATATTAAATACACCATTAGATGGAAATAACACAAATATCAAAAGTCCTAGGAACCCAATACAGAACCCCAAACAGGCCGGGTCTGTTCAGAAGACTTACCGTGGACTTTTTTAAGGTAAGTAATGATGGAATGTTCTCTCCCGCTTTAGGGCGGAGTGCGGGAGTGTGTCAGACTTTTCCCAGCTTAAAATTACATCTATGCTCCTTCACTATGACCTCGGGTTTCCCTTTTGGAAGTTGACCTACGGTCTGAGCAGACTTCGGGCCTACTGTTACAGTTTTGCTGACATTTCTTTGAGCGCCCGTGGAACACTTCGCAATGTTGATGACTCGGAGTTAGTTGGAACGGTTACTAGCGTGCTATTCACCAAGAAAACCGCCATGAGTGCAGCGCTTTCTTGCGTCGACGAAATCCAAATAAGTACATCGGATTAACGATCCGATGGATAGATACTTTTGGTTTACAATCCAATACACCGATTTTTTTAATGGTAGGTAAAAATCATCCAATTATGAATCCCGCTCTTGGGCGGAGCGGGAAATAGTTTCAGACTCTTACTGACTAAACATACCCCGCTCTTTCCTTACTTTGATCCTTGGACCCCGGTACCACGTTTTCGCATCAACCTTTGGTCCCAGAAGCCCTTGGTCCCAGGAGAATGCATCTGATGTTTTGTTAGAGAGTTCTTTCTGTACCTTTTTGGAGTGTGCGCGGGAATTACATGACTTTATTCCACCATCTCATTTCTTTCATCGGACAACCCGACGCACGGCGAGTATCCATCCATAAGTTTCGCTTCGTCGTTTATTCCGCGTACATCAAAGGACTGGGACAATTTCCTGCTGCGGTCTTCACATGCGATTATAATTTGGGAGTCTTCAAAGCTAGAGTGAATAGGCTCTTAATAAACTAGTGCGCCTTACAATCAACGATTGCATCACTGCTTACCATCAGGTAGGATCGCAGTCAAGCATTCATTTATAAGGAATAAAAAAAGGAAGACAAACCATGGAGTAAGTACCAACAAACCTAAGATTAAACTGATCACATTAAAACTTACTTGTCCGGATTTTAATGTATAACCTCGTGCATAAGAAGTTGGCCTCGGCCTTACCTGCTGTGGCATCATAACAAGGTTGCTATACCTAAGTTTTATTTTCATTTTAATGGTCGAAATATGTTCCTAATTATAGCTTTTTTTTACACAAGGCGGGGCTGAAGATACACATTCACATTACCCAAGGCCTCAGTAGGCTTCGACCCTGCTGCGACCCTTGGTTTGCATACATCGCCTTGAGGTGCGCGTGGAACAATACGCGTCGTCGACGACTTGAGCCCATCCCGGATGGTCCACCATCCGGGATGTAACGGGTAGCTCGCCATCCGATCGTCCACGAGCTACCCGTTACTTGGCGTCCACAAGCTCGCGCCTACGGTGGCCAGAATTCGGGATCAGAATCTCTGCGGCGGCTGGAGCGCGTGAGGGTCATTGCCTCTCATGTACAGCCTCCTCCACTACTACTCCACTACTCAAAACCAAAGATGGATTTAGACCATCTAAAGCATTAAAAAATATAATTTTTACGAGTACCTATATTCTTGAAAATTTTATGTTATTATATATGTTCTTTCCAAGAAATAAGTGAACAAAATGTAAGTAAGTATTTCTTTTTTAATGTCTCTAGACACTAGATACTTGGAACAAAGTTTATTGCAACAAAATAGTAACAACACTTGCACAAATCTAAATCTATGGGTAGTTACAATGGCGGTCTTATCGCTGAGACCGATAAAACCGCCGTAAAGTTCTCTTACTTATTTATTAAGTACGTAGGTTCTGATTAATGAGTAAGATTTAATGTGAATGAGTGAAGGCAACTGCATTGATGGTATATATCGAGCTTATTCTTAGAAGTAGGTTATTCAGTTCTTCATAATTTGCCTCTGAAGTCATGGCGTTTCCTTGAAAGGCTATTCTCCAAAAGAGCAAAGTCCGCTGATTGTAAAAGACAGACTAAATGTCGGCCAGAGTAAATACTCTGAACTAGACCTTTGTACTTTGGACCTGAGACACAGATTACTAAATAGTTACTACCTGAGTAAACGCCAACAGTACTCGTAATTGTAAAGAAGACTATTCGTAGCCCTTCCAAAAGGTCACTCAAGGAACATAGGCAGGTGGATTTAATTCAGTCAAAATCTGACATTAGCGAACAGCAGAAGTCATTTAATGAATTCCCACGTAAAAAAAGGATACCCGACACTTAATTAAGCAAAAAATAATCGTGTGACTTCATCTGTTAATAAAATATATTAATTATCAAATTAAACAAGTTCTTAAAACAATGGTAAATGATAAGACCAAAACGAGGAAAAAATAATTAGTAAAGTTTAAAAAGCACCTAACCTATAAATGTATGTACGTACATTTAAATATATCATAATCAGGCATTGTGTTAAGCCGTACGTCTATCGTCTAACCTAAACATTGCATACGGTGTAAATTAGCAAAATTATCAGTTCCAAAGTAACGTTCAAAATCGAATCATTTGAATTCAGAACGTTTTGATCGCTCGGCAATCAATCGCGACAGCTCGCGACAGTCGTTCATTGGCTGCCGGCCGATTCGCGCGCGAACATGCAAAATATGGCGCGAAAACTTCTACGGGAAATTAAAAACTTGAAATGGGAAAGGAAACTATCGACTAGTGCTGTGTTCAGAAATGATGATTTTATAATTAAATCAACCATTCCTGATATTGTTGTGCCAAAACAGAGGTTTATTGACCGTATGTGGGCTAAGATAGCCAACTACAAGAATCATGTTGCGATTGTAAGTACATATTTTGTTGTTTATATTTTTTAGGCTTGAAACCTGGTTATCTTTGCTTTCAACAGTATTTTCATTACAGTTCCGTACAACTGTTACGTTTTGTTTGTATGTTATATTATCACTACTATGTCTGTCTGTCCGTCAGTTACGGTCAATTTGCTTTGAAACTACTGAACCGTTCATGTTGTAATTTCGTTACATATCTGAAGTATTTGTTTCGTAAATAACATCCAAAATTTTGGGGGATACGTAAAAGCTAGATTTGAAATTGAGAACATTTTTTGTGTATTAATAAGTATGCAGTTATATGTATAGGTACTTGCTTTTTTATTTTTGTGTTGTTCGTCCTGTGCGAGTCACAAATAAATGGTTTTACTTTCTATCTTCCTTTCTAAGTGTTTTTATTTGTTTCCTTATAGCTGCTACCGAGGGGTTTTTAAGTCAAGAGCAATAGGTTATTTCTAGGTAAGCGTGCTGCATCATCGACGACATGGTCGAGATCTTAAAATGTAGTGAGAAAATGTTCAAATGCAAGATAAAAATAAAATATGAAATAAAAAGTAATTTTCAATTTAAAAACAAAATATTGTGAAGTAATATATAAAAACCAAAAAAATTAAGTCCTATGATTTATTTTTTGTAAAATTATAAATAAAAAATATTTAGGTACCTAACTAATAAAAATGTCATCAAACACCTTGCTAGGGTCAACAAAACCATAGGTTAGGTATTTCTAAACAAAACTAAAGTAATCATCAAAATACCTTCTCAAAAATTCTTCAGTATTTTACTTGCAAAAATTTGGATTTTATTTTACTTTCACATTGCAGTTAACTTGCTGAACAAATTTGGTTGAAATATCCATTTAAAACAGTAAACGCTTTCGATTAAAAAGACAATGATGTTTAATTTATAGGTAAAACAATCATGCGTAATGTAACTGGTTCAAATTGCAAAGTGGAACAAATTGTTAAACCTAATAGGCAAGTAATTGATGAGTAAGATGTTTTGCAGCCAAATGTACACTTGTACAATGCGTTCCAAATAAAAATAGGATCGATTGCCAAGTTGTGAAGTCACTATTTACTGTAAAATCAAGGAAAGAGATTTTAAAAATTGAATTTATTTACGAATTGTGAACGAAAAAAGTTTAATCAGAATCAGGTGCTTAAATTTTACGCATCTTTGAGTTCTTCAATTTTGCAGAAATTTCTTCGATTTAACTGTACGGCGTGATGTCACTTCCTGGCAAACGATCCTATTCTCATTTGGAACGCATAGTAGGTACACTAATATAAATGTTAGCTCAAGATTTTCAGTTTAAATGATCAAAGTCCAAGGTCCAATAGTACTTTTTATTTCGGTATCAGTACTATAAAATAGTCGTACGATACTTCTGATAAAAACCTAATACTTACATGATTTACTAGCTCATAAATGTGTTCGATAAGAATATTCAAATTAATTTTTAAATTTCAAAATGTTGACTACATCTATACAAAACTTAATCTCAAAATCATTTTATTTCATATACTTAGGTCTACGTATGGACTCGAACAAAACATTACAAGCTATTAATATACATATCAATATTACAACAAAAACAAAAATATATAGCATCAGCCTTATAATATTCCCAGAGCTGGGACTCAAGCCTCCTCTGTAGGAGAGGAACTGGGCCGTAATCCACCACGCTGGCCAATTGCAATTTGGTGGATGTCACATGTCTTCGAATTTTTGCTTCTAAGATATGCCGGTTTCATACGATGTTTTCCTTCACCGTTTAAAATTCGAACAAGTGCGACTCCTGGACTAAAGGGTCTACAGGTACTGAAAACCTGTATAAACTTTATAAGTGTCGCTTCTGCAAAACTAAATCTTTCGCGAACCATTTTTATATCTTGAACTATTAAAACAAGTGTTTTCCAGAAAGACGATATATAAAACCTATTTACATAGGCTGACCGCATTCTTGACCGCATGTGAGTTCTCACAATAATTTGTTGCTTATTTACTTATTTTATTACAAATCAGCTGTTATCTTTAACTTCATTGATCTCTTCCAGAATATTAGAAAAATCTTTCGACATATGTTTCTACATAGCTATAAGCATAATCAAACTTACAATGTTCCAATTCCAATACCACAACCACTGCTGGGACTCTGGCCTCCTCTGAGAGGTATTCATATTTTTGGTTCAAGTACGTTAGCGTTACGTATTCTTTTAACATTTTTAGAGTATTGGTGATGAAATAATTTAGATAAAATAAAACCCCACCTTTTAACCCCCAACTTTTAAGTTGGAGACGGTTTTCACTGGGCCACCATCATTGCCCGAGCACCATTGAATGTTTTAATAATGTTTTCATCTACAGTAATTTAGTCATTCACCCACCTTTATCTCCTAGTTTTATCATTAGCCCATAATGGATCTACTTAAGGTATTTGTCTTTTCATATATTGCTTTTATAAATTTTCATTCCTATCGACTCTAGCATTATCAAATCCATATTTCTTTTTTTTTTCTCTACCTCTTACTATCAACATTCATACTTGGTATCCTATCCATCATCTTCTTCCTTAGTTTTGAAGATACTAAGTACCACATATCTAAGAATATTGTTAACACAGTTTGAGCCCTAGCCCTAGTAATTGGCCTCGGTATTACTACGGGATTGTGTTTCTTCGATTAAATTAATTTGATATTAATAGTTTTGTTGTACCTATCAATAAAGTATTTGTCAATGTGTTTATTATGTTGGACATTAAGAGGCGATTTGTTATGACTATCCTCACTTGGTAGTGTTTTATCATTTTATTTATCTCTGTAAAGTGTTATATCTTACTGAAATAATAATACTTACATGTGTCATGAATTGCCGTTTCTTTCGTTTGTTATCATCACCGGTTTACTTTAATTATTGTTGTTAACTACGTTGTTAGTCAAATGGTTTTATTTTGACTGCTTTTATTTTATCTACTTCTTGTTTCGAACTAAATACATGGATAATTTATTTATCTATTATAAACATTTTGGAAGCATTAATGACAAAAATTATCGACTTAATACGACGTTGACGGCAACTTGTTAAGCTAATTTTGATAAAATTATCGTTGGTTAGTTGGAAAAACAGGTTCACAAATGAGACTGACCTAAAAAGGAACTTAAAATTTAACTGAATTCTTAGCCAACTATTTATTGCCGGAGCCATTTCTATTCTTACCGCGTTTATACTTTCAATGTAAGTATCCGTATCACCTAGTAACTACCGAATTCTAGTCTAGACACAATACTATCAACGAACTCTATACTAAAAATAAATTCTGTACTATGAACCTCTTTGCAATAAAGTTTAAAATACAACAGCAGCTGTTTCAATGCGGTGGTTTACCGCACTACATTGGACTTTAAATCTAGTTATCCGTTAATATCTACTATCAGATTTGCCCCTCGATTTCTGATTTCGAATCAAGCCAGAAATTTAGCTACAACATCTTATCCCCAATTTTTTCATATCGTCATTGTTCCCTGATAGCAGTTTTTTTTCTGTCATCGTTGCCGATTACTGTTTTTTTAATACCTATATTTTTGTTTACAAGCTACTAAATCAATAACTAGCTTCTGCCCGCGACTTCGTCCGCGGAAAATTTGTGAGACAAAAGTTGTGATAGTTAATCGGTTAATATCCATGTTATATAAATAATTTATAGCCTATGTCACTCAGGAGTAAAGCAGCTTTCTATTATAGCTTCAATTTTTCCAATCGAACCATTAGTTCCAGAGATTACCTCCTACAAACAAAAAAACAAAAAAATAAAAAAACAACTTTACCTCTTTATTATATTAGTGTAGATGACCTTTTTTGTAGCAGTTCATCACTGTGTACATGTACAGTTTGTTTTTTTTAACCGACTTCAAAAAAGGAGGTGTCTCAATTCGATCTTATATATGTTTCTTTTTTGTTTGTTCGCGGTTAACTCCGTCCTTTACGGACCTATTTGTATACTGATGGAGCCGGAAGATAGGCACCCCAACTCTGTAATTAATCAATGTATCATAGCTGTGTTTGGACTCATTAGAAATTGTCATGAGATGCAATTTAGCTATAAGGTTAGTGTTAAATAAGAAATAAATCATACCGAAAAACACTGAATTCTGAAATTAAAATTACTTAATTTTTTTTTTTTGTTAATTTGTTTTTTTTTTCAGTAAGTAAAAACTTTTTGATTAGGAAGTTTTAAGGGCTTATAGAAATTCCAGTTCGATTTCTCTAAATATGAATTAGTAGGATCTATACTGTTAATCTGGTGGGATCTCTCGGGAGTTTGATGGATTCAGGAACCATAGGACTGGATATCGCGGTGATGATTGTGAGAGACTCATATCCAAGAGCGCTGGTAGTGGCGGTCTTTTAATCTTTTGTAGCCTCTTAATTATCTTTCTGTCTTTATCCTTACAAACTTTTCATCTCGATTTAAGTAAAAGCATCTCATACCGAAAAACTCAATAGATTGCAATAATATTTCATTCAATGTGAGGTGTTTTTGAAAGATTTGCAATTGAGATTCAAAAACTATTCCGTAAGTATTCTGGAACTGATACTCTATTCTATCGATATTTTCATTGATAGAGAATAGTTTGGCATATTTAATTGTGGTTCTGATTTTAACAACAATTTATCTCGTTTTATACGTCCTGTATTTTTAATTGATGATCAATTTGGCCTACGTTGGCGTGATGCATGCATTTCTGATAAAGATAGGCTAAGACCATATTTACATAAATCACGAACTTCACTCTCCATTACCACTGAACATCTTCTAATTGAAAGTGTATTTAGCGCAAACGGTTCAATGAACTGAAAGCAGTACGCGCTAACTCGATATTTCATTACTGTCTCGAGATATTGTATGTTACCTAATATAAATAGATATGAGTAATCCCTAGTAATAGAGTATAAGCATCGTCATCTCTTGTATTTTAAAGACTAGTGAACATTTTTGCCTGTTGCTCTCCAGTCAACACAACTAGCCAACTAGCTTCAACTTTAGCACCTATAAATATAAATTTTAATCCGTCGTACATGAAAGCAATAATAATATGATAAGTGCTTCTCTGAGCTTATTGTCCTGGTTCATTTCTGTCTCTTTTTTTAAGCGCAGACGAGCGGCTTTTATGTCTTTTTCTTAGCCATTTGCTGTTGTTTTTGCCCTTGCGGAATCAGAAAAAATAAAAATAAAACCTTTATTGCTTCGGCATTTTTCTAGTGTTGCAATTACTTGCGTTATAAAAACGAACCTGTATTTTATTTTAGGACTACATCCAAACAAAATCAGAGGTATATCTTTGCTTGAACTCACCTAATAAATGGGGCATATATAGGTAAGGCGTCTCTTCGTTCATGCCAATCATAGAATGGACAATGACAGAGTAACAAGCGGTTCTTTAATTATACCTATCACAGTTTTCCAACTAGTCTAGCAAATTATAGTGCATGTATCGACTCATGGTCGCCACTGACGTAAGTAAAACATTAGTATTTGAGATTTAGTATCAAGGTCTGGACGCATATTTGTAGATTTTACAGATGCGTTTGAACTGTATCTATTTGCAAGGTTGTATTTATATTTTTCGACATTTAAGATTTCTTTTAATGGTGAAAAAAATCATTTAATTGTAAATTCTACCCTTGGGCTGATCGGGAAATACTGTCAGACTTACTGACTTATAGACCCACCTTGTTTCTTTCTTACCTTGGTCCCAGGGCCCTAGTGTTATGCTTCCGCATCTACTTATGATTCCAGAAGACTTCTACCTAGCTGAGCTTCTTCAGTTTGCTGAAAATTTGGCAAACGGTTACGAAGGTGACGTAAGAAGAGTAAGCAGTAATTTTTGTGTTCAATGATCACACACACTTTACTGTTTTTTTTACTTCTCTCCTTTTTTATTAATTTTACTGCGCAAAATACAATTTTATACGGAACTCATCAAGCTTCATGACATCAGCGCTTTATTGGTAGAATTGCCAATTTTGATTCTAGCTTTCATGAATTGATTAATGAGTTAAGTAATTATTTTTTTATTTGAAATTACACGAACTGAAAGAATTGTTCAAAGTTAAAAGTCGCTCAAATCTGGTGGAAGGGGAAACTGTCAATTAGCAGAAAATGGATGTACAAACTGAAACATGACGTCACCGCTATTAGGCTACAAACAAGAAAGCGACATGTTTTCGCCACTCCTCCACTTTTCTTCATACTAATGTTTGAAATGCTAATTGCTGTTTCATTTTATAGTAGCCAATCCTGATTCTATTTTCAGAAACAGATTTCTTCGTTGTTGACTAAAAAGTATTGTTTTAAAATAAACATAGGAGAATACTCAAGTGGGTATATTGTGGCTGGCTTTGGTTCCTCTACCGATGGGCATCTACATTACTGAAGACATCGCGGCGCACATGCTTCTTTTATCAGGTACCATAACGGTAATTTCTGCTTGATCACTTAAAACGCAATACCGCTTGAATCTTGCAGCGCGGCGCCAAACCAAACCTTTGAAGTTTTTGTTTCTATTGCAAGCCAACATGAATTTAGCGGTGGTCAGGCGGAACTGTCTTCTATGGTACAACGCCAGCAAAGTTGATCAATGATCTTTTCTTCTCGTTACAAAAATGAATTTAGAGGTGGTCAGGCGGAAGTGTCTTCTATAGTACAACGCCAGCAAAGTTGATCAATGATTTTATCTTCTCGTTACAAGAAGTGAGCTTTGTCCTGCAATATGATAATAGGCTATTATTATTAGCAGCCATTGTTCTGATCCTGATAATTACTAGATAATTAAAGCCTTTATGTCCTTATCAGGATATCCTGTTCAAGTAATATGAAATACCTATGAAACTACTGTTTTTTTTTAAACTGGATAGTTTGACCTTTATCTATAATATCTTTGGATTGACCTAGAATTACATATTAAAATATTTAAGGTACGTTATTCTTTCTTTATATTTTATTATTTTCTTTTTCCTTTAGGTTTCCTAGTTATAAATACTGTAACATTACTGAATACGTAAATGATAAAAAATCCTATAAGTAATTTAGAAAAAAAAAATACAAAATTTATTTGAACTTATAATTTTTAGTCAATCAGAAGATATCATAGCTCAAAGCATCTCATTTTAATTTTTTTATTAAATTTAAAAGTATCATCTCAATTTAATTTTCATAAGTAAGCTCTTAGGTATATCTTTAGCTTTACTAAAAAAAATAAAAATAAATAAAATAAAAAAGCTGTTTATTTCCATTAAAATACAGTTTAACACAATTCTTAACTTAATCTTAAAATTAAAAAGAAAAGATTTTACTGATCGTTTATTTGGAAAAAAAAACAATATATTTTATTAAACCTTGTGTTGCCAGATAAGTTCATAGTTAACACAGATTTTTAGATAATGACCGTGAATATTATTATCAGCTAGGTCTCTAGAGATTTGCAATTTGATTGACTTCAAACACAAATCCTTTATAAACATTGTTGGCCATGTAATACATGATAAAAAGCAAGGTCAAGGTGAAACTTAGTTACAAAAAGCCTAAAATATATTTAAAATTAGTTATAATGATTGTGATTGATGTTTCTCGTGGTATTTTCGGTTAGAGCAAAATTGTTAAGGAGTTGAGAGGCTCAATATACATAAAACTGAAAGGGCCCAGCAGAGCTGATATCCACTAGGGTACGGGAAATTCCTGAAAAAGAAACCCCTGGGTCCCAACCCAACTGTGTCCATTAGTTACCAACTGATGGACACAGGTGTGGTATAATTCAGGAAAAGTCTTACACACCCTTCGATTCACCCCTAGGGCTAAGCCACAGGGAGTTCTCAGCAACTGCAAGGGTCCAGCAGGGTCGAAGCCTTCTGGGGCCAAGGGTAGATGTGAAAGCGGAACACCGGGGCCCTGGAACTAAGGCAGGAAAGATCGGTGGGTCGTTTAGTCAGTAGAAATATGACACTGTCTCCCGCTCCGCTCAAGGGTCGGATTCCTTCATTCGATGATTTTTCCCACCATAAAAAAACCCTAGGGCGGACGAAAACATTGAACAATTTACAAAATAAAAAAAAAACTGCTTTTCGCGTTATACGTAGTTATACGTTGTAAATTTCTGTGACATTAAGGCTTTTTGCAGTTATTATGTGACGACATCATGGAGTTTCTTGCTAATTCTTCTCTATAGGGAGTGTAAAAAACAAACAGCGCGTGATATGCACTGTATTGTAAAACTGCAAACAGTGCGATAAGAATGTTTTTCGAGTACGTGTTTTAAATTTCTGAAGGCGAAACGTGGTTGATAGTCCATAATTGTCCGCAAAAATCAAGCATATTCGTGTATATTCATATTTGAATAGCCGTAGCCTAGATAATTTACGAATATCCGTTGAGTCAAACGCTGGACTAACTTTTCAAAAAGATTTTACACTTCGCTTGAGTGCTTGCTAGACCCAAATCCATTACTACATACATAATGTTCCATATGCAACTAAATGACCACGAGCAGTTTCATTTCGCCATGATAAATATTGTTTAGAAAATTAAAACGTAGGTAATACTTAAATCAGTAATATTTTTAATTGTGATTCAAATTATTAAATTCTGTTGTTAATATATATTCTCATTAGATGGCGCTGATCTCAAGTTTTTGTTTATTTGGTTTTATTGAATGGGAGCTGTAATAAATCAAGGAAAATGTATTTTCTTTGGTATAAATTTGAAAATCCGCTTTGTTGAATTAAGTCAAATTCTTCCTATATTGGATAGAAAGAAGCACATGGTATCCTTATCCAATTCCATGGCAATATGGCCTCCATTGAAATAGGTACCAACTTGATCAATCAATTTCTAACAGAAAGGCTATCTACCGAATCATACCATGAAATCAATGTTGGAAACGATTATAGGTTCACTGTTTCCCATTCAAAATCAATTTTCAAAAAACAATATTCCGCGCACTATGGTTAAATCATAATCATAAGTAGATAAAAAGATTTTAAACAAACCTAAAGTTTTTTTTTTAAACTGAAATTGATTTTTATTAGTCCTTAGATACTGTCCCACTGCTAGGCAAATTACTCCCACAAGTCCTTCAAACTTTTTGTTCCCGTGTTTGCAAACTTTTTGTTTACTTGTACCTATATTTTCCTTCTTTTTGTTATTTTTAAAATAATTGCAAAAATCGCGATACAAAAAAATTGTAAAAACATTTTGTTGCATTTATCTGTTTTTACGACAGCTATTTTCATTGAAAAGACTGTTTAATGCCCATATTAAGATAACTACATCCTAGTTAGGTACAATGGCTGTCGATCCTTTTAAATTGTACTGAGCGAACTAAGGTCACCAACATTCTTGACAAAAATGTACATAAAATGAAGGTTCATTTTGCTGTTTGTAATTATCATCTCATTTACATAGCTTGTAAAGCATAGTCTTAAATACATTTTTACATCCCTCTTTTAGTCTTCTTAATATGACCATGCAAATCATACATTATCTAAATATTTACATATCCGAGAGTACTCCACCTCGCCTCCTTCTCAGATCATGGTCCGGAAAAAGAGGGAACTTGATGCGGTCGCCTTTTGCTGTGCAGCAGTAATGCTATGAAGAAGATGGACTGGATATCCTCATATCTAAACTTCTATCAAAAAAGACGCCCTGGCCCGCTGGGTTCAAAGAGGAAATCAAGGAGTAGTTTGTATACCCGTCCGTTAAGGACCAGACCCGAATTCACGGCAACTGGTGTACCACGTGCACCTCAACGATATGGCAGTAAAACGGGAGACGACTAGTAAAGTTGATAGGACTGCCGGCTTGTTTGAGAGACTCGGACCCTTGAACACAAACGGAAACTGCGGGCCTGAACGTCCTCTCATTCCATCCTATAGCGAAAGATTTAATGATATACTACCTCGAAAAAGATGTACCTTAGGTTACTACTTCAGTCATTTAACAAGAGCCTCTTGAGATATTTACCAGCCGTTGGCCGACGGTGGCTTACTATCTCAACTATCAATATTGATCCAATATCATTTTATCAAGTAACCTGAAGTGGCATCACCAATCCTTGTCCAACAACGGAGACTGAACTTAAAACTACCTGAATGCCTAGTGCGATGAGTGATATGACAAAAAGGAGTTAGAAATAGCGTGATGGGTGACAGGAGAGAATGGAAGAAAAAACGTATTGCGTCGACCCCAAATAATACGGGACAAGGACAGGAAGATGATGATGAGTATCTTCCTGCCCTGCTTAGTGCGATTAGTTTTACATTAACGCGACCAACACGTTTATATCGTTCGGTGCTCCGATTGCCCCCTCTAGGCTCTTTTGGAGGAATGCGGAACAGACATTAAAGTCACAAATACCTCCTTTGAAAAGGAAGGATCCTCTGACCAGACAGGTGTTATAGTCTGGTGGGCTTCTGCTCGATAGTTGATTTCAGGCTATTGCATATATCAAAATCGCGCAGAGAACTGTCATTGCGCGATGCAGGATTCCTGTAGCTCTTATGTGACGCCATAGATGGCGCTACACTCTTAACCAATCAGAGAGCCAAACATGTTTGCAAGTTTCGATCGCGGTAACGTACAAACAATTCGCACTTAGCGCACTGGTGACCAGACAAACCGTAGTCAATAGACCATTGACGACATCACCTTTGTCGAATTGATTGTATACAGTACAAAGTGCCATTCGTATGGGTATTTTTGCTATGTAAATTGGAACAGTAAACTGTTATGATTGATGATGTTGACATACTCAATTGTGTTCATGCGTAGACTTTGATCACCAGGGTCAGGGTCAGTTATACTAACATTGTTTAGTTTTGGAACAATAACAATGGCGCTATTGGACAAATGAATTGAGTATGGACTGCTACTGTGTGAAAACTGCTGGATAAAACAAGTCTTGCAGTTAAAGATATGAATCAATGTGGAATAGACGTAGATGGAATAATAGATGGGTATACTTACACTCGACCCGAGGCGGTCCGAACCCAAATAAAAGTTTTCTTGTTCTGGCATGAGCCAGAACATGGAATCATGTGCCAGATGAAAAAGATGTTTACCTAGACGGAAAAACCACAGTTTGAACACAGTTAAAGTTTATTCTTCAGGGAGTTGCGCATCATTATAGCATGCTGACTATCTAGAAAAAACAAGTTATGGGTTGGAATAAGTATGTTGCTGATGCTCATAGGATGGCCAGGCTTGACTTTCAAAACTGGTTACTTTTTGGTAAACCTAAGGAAGGTTTTATTCATGAAGCAATGTGTCAAAGCAGAAAGAATTTCAAATCTAAACTTAAATGGTGCCAACAACACCAGGAACAAATAAAGATGGATCGGCTTGCGACATTGCATTCAAATAGTAAGTTTCGGGAATTTTGGAAACATACCAACAAGCTGAACGTCAGGCCTGGCGTTCCTCTGAGTGTCGAAGGTGTCACTGACGCAAAGTTGATCGCTAATATGTTTAAAGATCACTTCACCGTGGAATCACCTTTAGGTGCCACACAGTCGATGCTGGACGCTGAACCCTTGTGTGAAAACATCAGATTGAAAGTGAGTGCTAAGGAAATAAGAAAGATCTTAAAAAATATGAAAGGTGGAAAATCACCGGGACATGACGGGCTCAGCGTCGAACATCTGCTCAATGCAGGGCCGCACATCTCCAGACTGTTATCCATGTTGTTTAACCTGTGCATTAGTCACTCCTACCTACCTAGTGAACTGACTAAAACAATAGTTGCGCCTATAATAAAAAACAAGACGGGTGACTGCTCGGCCATGTCTAATTATAGACCGATCTCTCTGGCCACGGTTGTTGCAAAGGTGCTGGACAGTGTGCTGGAGGCTCATTTAACTAAGTTTATTCACCTACATGACGCTCAATTTGGTTTTCGCGCTAGACTTTCAACAGAGAGTGCTATTCTGAGTCTTAAGCACACTGTCGAGTACTACACGAGTAGGAAAACACCCATTTATGCCTGCTATTTGGATCTCTCCAAGGCTTTTGACCTTGTTTGTTATGATAAGCTCTGGGATAAGCTTAAGGAAACCAATTTACCAGGAGAGACAGTTGACATCCTGAGGTTTTGGTATCAGAATCAAGTCAATTATGTAAAGTGGGCTGGCACCTTGTCTGACCCATATACCTTACAATGTGGAGTGAGGCAAGGTGGATTATCTTCCCCGGTTCTATTTAATTTGTATATAAATGCACTAATCGTTGAGCTCGGCAGCATGCATGTCGGCTGCCACGTTGATAATATATGTGTTAATAATCTGAGTTACGCAGACGATATGGCGCTGCTGAGTCCAACGATTGGTGGGCTTAGAAAATTAATTAAAGCCTGTGAGACGTACGCGGCATGTCATGGTCTTAAATACAATACCGTGAAAAGTGAGCTCATGGTATTTAAGGCAGGTACCAAGTCACCAGACCAGATTCCTCCCTTGACTTTGAACGGGACACAGATGAAAGTAGTCACCTGTTTTAAATATCTTGGCCATATTGTCACTGACCACCTACGCGATGATGATGACATGGATAGGGAGCGTAGGGCGCTGTCGATTAGAGCGAACATGATTGCTCACAGGTTTAAACGTTGTAATGCGCAGGTGAAAATAGCACTTTTCAGAGCGCATTGTACTTCACTATATACGTGCAGCCTGTGGGCTCATTACACGCAAAGATCTTTCAGCGCCCTCCGCGTCCAATATAACAATGCGTTCAGGGCGCTGCTGGGGCTGCCGCGCTGGTGCAGTGCGTCGGGCATGTTTGCTGACGCACACGTAGATGGCTTCCACGCCGTCCTCCGCAAGCGATGTGCCGCGGCGCTCGGCAGGTTGCGCGCCAGCACCAACAGCATCCTGGCCGTTATTGCAGATAGGATGGACACGCGATACGTCCAGCATTGGGTTAACACCCACGTTAGAAATTAAAATATGTCACCATCTTCTTTATACTAACACTAGTTTATAAGTTCTTTACTGTACTAACATTATATGGATTCTTTGAAGTCTGAAATAAAAATATTTTATTTTTATTTTATTTTTAAGCTATGCATAGCTTTTATCGCAGGCCTTGAGCGCGGGGACTAAATCCAGAAATTCCGTAACGAAAAAACCTCACGCTCCCCACTCCGACGGGCACGGAGGTGTGGCTTGAAGGCCGTGCATCGTCTAACGTCGTGTCAGTTCGGCAGTCTTCGACACGGCGCTGTGTGTCGTGCGAATATAGTAGAATATCTTTAAACCCGGCCGCACACCAGGCATACAATTGTTTCTCCACAATTGTAGCGCCACATTTGAAACGCGACACATTTATCGCCCCCATATATTCCTACGTGAGCCCGCACACCGAGGAAACATTTGTTGCGGGCGCACTTTGTGGCGAGACGTCATCCGCGCTACAATAATTCAAGATCGAACCGGTTCGTTTTTTGTGTCGCGTTTCAAATGTGGCGCTACAATTGTGGAGAAACAATTGTATGCCTGGTGTGCGGCCGGGTTTAGTCTGCGCGCGCCGAAAAAAGGAAACTAATCATTTGCCGTCATCTTGACATTTATGTCAGGTGTCAGGAGAACGTGTTGTGTTCTGTGTTTTTAATCGTTTTCTAAAATAAATAATCGTCATCATTATACCGAAAGTGGTTAAAAGTGTTGGTAAAGATATTATCTTGAAATTCAAACGTGCTTGTTAAGAGGAATGAGAAAATATCGGGCCTACGATACGATTTTCCAAAGGTGGACCATTTGTCAAATATTTTTTTCGGGTGACCAGAACAACAAATTTCCCTGAATATTCGTACCCGAGTGGTTCCTGACAGAAAAACAGAGTTGGTTGAAAATGGACTGCTACCATGTATTTGATTCTTAACAAGTGATTATTATAACGTGCTATTAGAGTTTGTTGAAAATGGACTGCTACTGTGTATTTGAATCTTAATCAAGTGACTATTATATCAAGCTATTATATATTAAATAAAGTACTTAATTTTCTAAGTTCTCATGACTTTTTTATAATAATTAAACAATAATTCAATCTATTTGTTTACTTTCATTAAAGTAGTAGTTATATAGATTTGGATCTATATCAATATATCCAAAGCAACTTTAAAAACGTTCAAATGTTTAGGCTTTGTTCGGACTATTTTGTAGATGGTTCATGTGAAGTTTGCACAAAATCGGTCAAGGGGACGGTCTTCATTTATCACATTTTTCTGATACCGGAAGCGAAGCCGCGGGCAAAAGCTACTAATATGTAAAAGCGAAATACCACTCACTGATTAATCACTATATCTCAGAAACTATAACACCTACAACTTAAAATTCGGCAGGTAGGTTTCTCACAGGAAGTAGACGTCCGTAATTACGTAATTACCTGTGCAAATGAAAGCAAATACAGTTGATTTGTTTAAATACTAGCTGAAAAGAATGTAAACAATCTTGACATGTTTCTTTATCTAAAAATACTATTAAATTTACATTTCTTTAAAATCGCTACATCGTTAACTAATCGTCATCTAGAATTTTAGAAAACCTGAAGAACAAACTAAAATGTAATAATATGTAATGAAATTAATCGTATTTCCCATTATTGATTTCAAAACGTATTTCTTGTGCTTTGTTTACTTTGTATTTTTTTTATTATATGAGGGAAAGTAGATTAATTACACTGGCAACATTAAGCACGCTCCCAGCCACGCACAGACTTAACGTAATCCAACTCTAGACGTATTGTACGACTTTACGGAACTCGCCCGAATCGAGACGAGCTGCTCCGAAATCGGACGAATACATAATCAGCTGTTTGTGAGAAAGTATATAGGTGTATTATGCGTTCCAAATAAGAACAGGAAAGTCAATAACCTCGATGTGTCAAATTTTGATTGAAAAGTACGGTTTGCAAAAAAATCTTATTTGCGTATCAATAAAAAGTTATTTTTTTGCTTTTTATTACAAAATTATAGTTAATTCTAGTTGAAGTAAAAACGTTAGGGTTTAATATAAATTAGCCAAATATATTGTTTTAAGTCATAAATAGTTTACAAGAAAAACTATTTTCTTTCTTATTTTCATTGTTAGAAACAATTCGCCTTTTTTTTCTATTTACCACTTCTCAGACACATCACACAGTGAAACAGAGACAAACAAAATTGAAAAACTGTATTCTGATTAAACTTTTTTCATTCACGATTCATACGTAAATTAATTTTTTTAAACATCTTTTTTTGTTCACTCTACCTAATTTCTTCGATTTGACAGTTCGACGTGACGTCACAACATTGCCATCGATCCTATTCTCATTTGGAACGGATTGTATAAGTATTTATCTACAACAGTGAACGGCTGTACTTGTAAAATTTGTGTATAAAGTGTTTTGAATATGAATGAACAAAGTGCAAAAAATAAATAATTATAATTGCATAAGTTGATACAGAATGCTATGCAATAGCTTTACCGCGGCAGTCCCCGAGTGCCACACGTATTTTTATTATTATTAATTCACTCCAGCAAGCGCAGGCGTTTTCAAAACTTTAAGGACCTTTCGCTGAGTCTGACTGAGTCACGAGTATTTCACGTGTGGGTGAAATAATCGCAGAAGATATAGCGGTGATTAGGTGTTTACCGAACAGCTAATTAATGGAATTTCTGCAATCAAGTGCACTGTTTATCTAGGTTACACACACTCTAGATGATTAATTGTAGACTATTATAAGAGATAACGTTAAGGTGTCAATAGCTCGATGTATTTGTGCTAAGGTGATCATCACATGCCTTGATAGAAGATGGACACAGTTTAAGGAGTTCAAGGAATAACATAGATGGAATAAGGTATAAATAAAGAATGATTTCACATATCGGGGGAATCACAATATACTCAATATTGTTCACAGGGCTTAGCCAAGTTGATAACCTGCAATAGTTAACGCTAGTAGAAAACTTCAAATGTATGGAGATGATGTCATCTCAATGCAAATACATTTGTGTTCTCTAACTGGTCAAAAATGTACTTAACTAGCAAATCTTTTTCGTGATTTCGGGGTTTGGTCTCATAGTAAAAGTTCTTTGTTATCATGACTACAATTAAGTATTTAAGTATCAGTAAGAAATTAGCAATCACTCTATACATAGATAATAATGTCTTGTTTATTCACTATCATAATCATCATCATGTCAACCAAAAGACGTCCACTGCTGGACATAGACCTCCCCCAAGCGCCGCCACAAAGACCGGTCCTGTACGTCTTGCATCCATCGGCTTCCAGCAACCCTGACCAGGTCATCGGTCCACCTTGTGAGGGAGGCTTTCCAATGCTGCGTCTTCCGGTACGCGGTCGCAACTCCAGAATTTTTTGGCCCCAATGGCCATCTATTGTACGTGCAATGTGTTTTGTCTATTGCCACTTAAGTTTGGCGATTCTTTTTGCTATGTCGGCAATCTTGGTTCTCTTGCGGATAACCTCATTTCTCCACTATGCTACCTGTTAATGAGTGATGATAATATATTGTGGTCAACGATGAAGTTAATTTACCTTAGAGTAACTTATTCCTTTTTCTAACATTCATCATCATCAGCCTTTTTAATGTTCCCACTGCAGGGACACAGGCCTCTCTAAGAGAGGGAGTGGGACTTCTAACATTCACTCTTCACTTAAATCATCAAAATTGTAGCTACCAAGAATGGCAGACTACGGCATTTTTATTTCCATTCATTCATTGTCTCTAAAAAGATATTGTCTATGTGAACAGCAATAGATACGTTTTATTGGTTGTCGGTTCATTGTGCGATGTAATCAACATCAACGGCGCGTGCGTAGTCTTGTTATTTAACTGCTTATGTATTGTTTTTTTCTACCGTTTTGATGACATAATGATTCTTGTTTTTATGTCTTTTGGCGCATTGTTGTTATGTTTGCAAGTTTAAAATTACTGTATTCTTTTTTAAAAATTCACTTTACTTCAATCAACGGAAGATTTGCTGCAGTGTCTTATCGTACAGAAACCTTGTATTTGCTCTAGATAAAGATAGGCCCACCATGTCACTCAGCTTTCCACAAGTGAATTTTCGTTATCAGATTAGTTTCGGAGATTACCTCCTATAAACATATTTATCTTTTAAAATTTTGAATTTTATCACTGATTTGCATCGCATTTAAACCTTGACCGAAATCTAAGCTTAGATATATTATCTGAGCTAAGATAAAATAGGACACTGCACTTACCAATTGCACGGTAGTGGAAATGTCTGTTAGTTACCGAATTTGTCGGTGGTTTAGCCCATTCTCTGTGCATTCAAGGATGCCTGAAAGAGATTGTGGAATGTATCGAATTTTATGGAATGCGATACATTCCACAGTCTGACTTATGTGTTTTTACCTTGGTGCGAAGTATAAATATAGACAAAGAGAATTAAGTATTGTAACAGCTTCAGGCTTTATTTGTATGAGGAAGTGCATACAATTACCAGCGTCCAAATTTCTATTTGGTGATTATTGACTTGGCGTATGAACGCAAAAAATATTCATGACAATACATCTCCAAGGCGCGAAGAATTAGGTCGGAGGCGTATTTTTTCAGCTATGTACCTATAAGTCCCATGTTATTAAGGGCGAGCAATCAACTGGGCACAAATCCAGACTAGGTTGCTACTGACAGATTTTAGACGCCGAAGACCTCTTCGGACACTGCTCAACTTCGAAATCGCAGCATGAACAATTATAGCCAACAAGCAGTTTTTTGAGGTGGAAAATCACCAAATAACTCTTCCCAGTCTGGGTGAACTGTCTGACTTTTACTGACTAAAACCCGCTGTTCTCTTAGTTACCCATTGAATTCCAGTGACGGGGTGTATTCTTTCGAATAACGACGAATAGAACAATGAGGTAGTCCCTAATATTATCTGCTCGAAATCATAGGACTTTGAGTATTAACCAATTTATCTCTTTCTTTCCAGGAAAGTGCAGAAACTAAGAAGAATTATACATACGCGCAGTTAGAAAAAAATACATCAGCTTTCGCGACTTCTCTACTCAAGAAGTTCGGTTTGAAGCCAGGAGATGTCGTCGCAGTCATGTTGCCGAATTGCCCTGAATTCCCGGTTGTGGCTTTTGGATGCTTACAAGCAGGATGCGTACTTACGACTGTGAACCCTATCTACAAAGAGTGTAAGTTTACTTGTGATTGTACTTGGTTTGGAAGTATGAAGCCAACTTATCGACTATATCTTCATAACCCTCCGAAATTTTGAAAATTATACAATCATTGAGATTAAGGTGTATTCTACAGTAAAATACACTTAGTCTCAATGATGATAAGTAAGTACTGACAAATAAAGAAATTTATAAACTACTAAATTAAAGTTTAGGTTATCACTCCCCATACCGCATGTTGTATAAGTACTGACAAATTGAGGAATTTTTAAATTACTGAATTAAAATTTAGGTTATCACTCCCCAAACCGTATGTTTTATAAGTGAGTACTGACAAAGGAATTTCTAAATTACTAAATTAACATTTAGGTTATCGCTTCCCATATGCACCGCATGTTTTGTAGGTAATTTCTGACAAATAAAGGGATTTTTAAATTACTGAATTAAAATTTAGGTTATCATTCCCCACACCGCATGTTTTATAAGTAGGTACAGACAAATAATGGAATTTTTAATTTTTAAATTATTTAATTAAAACTTAGGTTATCACTACCCATACCGCATGTTTTTATGTTTCTGTTTCCGTAATTAAAGCCAAAAATAAACATACGACAAAGTAAAAAAGCATTGCATAAAATATTTAATATCTTCTACATCTCTGCGTTGTTTGTTCGTGTGATTATTATGACAATGCTATATTATACGTGGACGTTAAATTAATCTCAAGGAATCATCTAATCAAATTACAAATAGCATACGTAAGTATTAAAAACGTGCAAAATAATTTTACAAAAATTAGAAAAAAAAACAGGAAATAAAGTTAACGTATATCTGGTAGTTTTTATATCTTTGGTAGTTATTATATTTCTGCAAGATTAGGAGAAAATAGCTCAACGTTCCTGAAATGGAATGTTATAAGACCAAGTTCCCCACTGCTTTTATTTGTTCATAATTAACTACTGAATAAATCTCCGTGTGGTTTTCACCAACTTATTCATGGAGAAGAAATTTAGAAAATATGAAATAATACAAGCATATTATAGTACCGAAGAAAAGCAGTGAAATACAAAGATTAGAAATATTTGAAATTAACATCAATAGTGGTCAAACGAAAATTTCACCACTATCAATGGAAAGCGAGGAAATGGCCGACGTTAGAGCACGCTTGTATAGAAGTAGATTAACAATTCACTCTTCGCTTAGTTATCCCCAGAAAATAATTTTTAGATTGATTCAAATGAACTAACGGAGATATGAATGGCAGTGAACAGGGCACATAGCTCGCAGAAGAGTTAGTCAAAGAAGACATTAGGCTCTTTAGTGGTGACCACGTTCCAGAAAACGCAGCGTTGTTAGATGAAGGCTTGCCACAAGGTGGACTGATGAATTTGAGGATTTTGAGTATTCAATGGATATAAGCACAGAACCGGATAATTGGGGGAAGTTTATGTTAAACAGTGGACGTCTTTCGGCTAAAATGATAATGATGAATGAGAATACCTACCCTACCCATCTTATAGAAAGATAAAAATTGGGTACAAACTAACATAATCTTCAGCATATGACGTAGAAACAGGATAAGTCGTTGACATAGCTTACAAAGTTTATCTACTCTTCAAATATTTACATATTGCAAACAAAATGGTGTGATAAGTGCGTACATTTTAACGCTAAATTTTTTGACATTGTAGTCTGGTTTTTGGTAGATATTTTTATGTTAACTCGAAAAGTAAACTACGAGTGTAGAGTCGGTTGCAGTCAGTATAGTTTATATGTAGTTATTGATCTGGGTCTATTATTGACTTCACGGCCCCGTAACAGCAATTTTATTTTTTATAAAAATATAGTAACTGTTCAAGATTTTTGTACTTGCCAGACTCTTTCAAAAAACCAGCTTCCTCATTTTTACCTTAAGTAATATTCAAATATTTCCGTGACGTAATTTTATATATACACATTTGAAATTATGAGTTAGGGTAGGATTCGTGATACATGTTTATTGAGACAACTAATATATGCCATGGTTGGTTTTTCATCCAGCGGTTGTTCATTTGGTCATCTGATCAATTTTGATAATGCAAATTTTTATAGTGTTCTCTATTATATCTATTTGTGAAATTCAAAAAAAATCAAAATTAGTGCATCCAGCCTTGAATTGTAGTGCTTTAATGACTGCGTAGGTTTTAGTCTAGTTCCTGATTGATCGTCAGCCACACTTTATAAGGAGTTTTGACGCATAAAATAAGTAATCTCTTAAAATAACTTTTATGATTTATGATGATGCAGTGATGTGATCACATGATGTTAGTTGCTAACGGCTTGCCTTTAACTTGAGTACGCGACAAATAAGTTTAAACTTTATCTACAGTTTCACGCGGCCCCTTACCTTTGATTGGGACCCGTGAATCGATTACTGCGTATTTAAGGTCGACCGCCATGTTGAATCAACTTGTGTGAAGAGGGTTATAGTCGATTTTCTGGTCTCAGTCGAAGGTGAGATTATGGTCAAACGCAAGCCTATCTAGAATTAAAAAAAAATGTCCTGTACTATATTGTGCATCCAGAGGAGAGCTGATTTTATAAAAATCATCAAATAACTTCCCCCGAATGGCGCGAGAGGTTTGATTGTCAGACTGAAAATAAAAACCGTTCCAGGGTTGCGGTAACTTTTTTACAACCACAAACCCATTGCAGGTTTTGACCCTAAAGGGTTCGTTCTGTCATGATGGCGCTGGTTTGAGGCGCTTGTTTTGTTGCGTGGAAGATATTACGCCATCTCGGCCTGGGGCCTGTTCTTTATCGTACGAAGAGCTACTGCTACTAGCTGTTACCTCATTTGATAGAATTTTATCTACCAAACTCAACCCAATTACATTTATTTTACTAACAACATTTACAGTAATTTTGGAATGGTTAAGTTTAGTCGAATATTCAGAAAGATAAATATAATTAAAAACCAGCAGAAGAAACATATAAATACAAATACAGTTAGGGTTGCCACACGCACTTTACAATACTTTACAAATAATTATACTTGAAAATATTTTATTTCATATGAATTGATTTCATTGGGATTTTGAAAAAAAATGTGATGTTGAATTAAAAAAAAAACTAATTGGATACGAACTGCAAAAAGCAATAAAAATATGTTTTTAAACATGATAAATAAAATGTACTCTATTTTTATATTAGTCGGTACTTTTTTACCTATAATAAACCTAACCTTAATAATATACAGTATGTATCATATTTAGTTAAATTGCGTCATATAATTTTTTCGTCATTTAAAGAGTTAAAGAAGGATAATTAATGTAAATATTTGCTGTTTACATATAAAATTAACCCTAACCCGGTATTGGTTCACTATGTCTTTGGTATAGTCAAGTCATGATGACGAAGAAAACCCAAAAAGACAAGAGAGCAGAGATGAATTGATAAACAACTTACGAATATACTGGAGCTGTACTCCTGAGATTAGATAAACACTGAAATACCTACAGATCAAATTCCAAATGATAAAGATCATGTACTGAATCCATGCCTAAGATTAGAAGTTTCCTTATGATCGCATTTATTGCACATTACGATAAATTCGCCGACAAATGACACCAGCGTAGCTGATAACAATATTACAAGCTTAAAAATAGGAACTGATAAGTTTTATATACCTACATAGTTTTATCATGTCATTACCCTATTGTAAAACGACAGCGATGTTTGATTATACGGAAATTGTGTATGAAGGCGAAAGCAATAAATTAGCGGAAAATTAGACATCGTAAAATTATTTTGGGTAAACAGCATCAAATTAAAATGACACAGTAGATAATAATTACAAACTAAGGTGTATTGAAATTTTAAAGAATCAGTAAATTCGTTAGGACTATTCGAAATACTTGACGGAGTCTTGGGCAATCCAAGACTGCCGTCCGTAAACATCGCTCCTCCAAACGATACTTACTTACGTGACTCTTCTATGGAATCAATAATTGTGTGTCTTATTATCACTAAATTCCTCATAATCATGAAACACAATAAAGTGCATATCGGTGGATTTTGTTGTGTTTTTCTTGAAAATAATATTAGGCTGCTTTTCGTGGAAACTTCGGTAGTTAATTTTTTTGTGATGTCCAAGATATTATATAATAAGTACAGTACTTAGTAAAATGTTTAGTTATCACATTCCGGAAATTATCAAATTTACACCCATATAAAATAATTTACAAAACAATTAATTTACAATTTAAGAAATTCCTCGGAACTAAGGATTATGCCATACACGGTAATATATAATTATACACAAGTTAACCTTGTACCCATAAATGAGGAAAAGGAATCAAGAATTTACAATTTTGGGCTATTTCAGCTGAAAGACGTCCATTGTTGAACATAGGCCTCCCCAAGTGTCACCTCAACAATCGGTCCTGTGCCGCCTTTGCTTTTCGCATCCACTGCAATCCCGCAACTCTCACCAGGTCATCGATCCACCTTTTTGGGCTTACCAACACTGCGTGTTCTACAATGTATCATACCTTAATCAATCATACCCAGCACTAAATAAAATACGACACGGTCTAGATGCCTACGATTGAATCAATGGCTACTGAGCAATAATTGTAAGATATACGAGTATGTATATTGTATTCCCATTCATAATAATGACTTATCATTTCCATAACAGCAGTTAGACGAAACAAAATATTGAACAATAAATTATTATGCTTAACATTCTGATGTGTCACTATAAAATTGTTATTATATATTTGCTGTTTTCTATAATATATAATAACTAAAGCATGTCAATATGATTTGCACAAATCCATTTATAGCCTCTACTGCATACGGTTTCTCCCCTTTTTAGTCGATTTCTAAAATAGGAGGTGGTTCTTAATTCTATTTTTGATAGTGACATCAAAGTTCCGTCATTTATAAACCGATTTGGAGTATTCTTTTTCTAACTGGTAGGGTGTAACATATTTATAATGATACCTCTAATTGTCCCAATTTTATTAAAATTGAGATATGATGCTAAAATCCATGAGGAATTTAGGGAACTCCTCAAATATTATAGCAATACATGTAGCAGGTTCAGTATTTTCTTTAAGTAGCAAAGCATCAAGCTTTTTCATCAAAAAGACCATAAATGGACAATTGAACTTTACAAACATACTGATGTCTCGATTACAGTAGTCAAATAAGCGACTAAGATGAAATTAATTTGAATTTATGGTTTATCTGATCATTAACCTTTTAAATACCGAGACATAATAGAAGAGAGTGTGCGAACGCCGCGGCTCAAGAGTTTAAATCGGAAGGAAGCACACACGAATATTGTATATTTATTCTTTGTGCTGCAATTACATTGATTAAACATTCTGTATTGATAGACACATTACAAATAGAATTTTTTATATTTGATAGGTACTGAAATTTAAATATATGCGAGTACAAACAGAATCTATATTTAAAATTTTAAATGTACACTAGTGCTTGACTGCGATCACACCTGATGGTAAGCAGTAATACAAACGTTGATGGTGAGGAGGTAAATTATAATCGGACAGGAAGACTGCAGTGGGCAAATCTTTCGGACCGTAGAATTTTTAACAACGTACATGTGGATACTTGCCGTACGTCGGGTGGTCTGGTAGAAAGGCAATAGCGGAATCAATTCATACAATTCTTGCGCACAATGCAAAATACCCAAAGGCTAGCTACCGTACGTCTATGCAGATTCGCTTACTGGCTTAGTAGATTAGATTCAACGAAATTCTGATATACTTTACCTATATCAGTAAGGTTTAGCCGTAGCAAGATTAAATTACATAATAAAATATGGGCTTTTACTTAGACTTAGGATTTAGATATTGCTGACATATTTATGACTCATTAAAATGTTGGTGTATAACGTTTCCACATAAAATACCAGCTGTCCACCGTGGTTTCACCTACGTCTTTTGTAACTGCCTCGCTTAGTATTCGTAGCGTGCTTTAAAAAAAAACCCTCTAGCTGCCATCGGTATCCCCCATAATTATAATAGAAAATTATTTTCGTACGGTAGTCATGTCGTACGGTATTTTACTGTGTGGGAATGCCGCCGACATCCAGACAGTTTTTGTTTTACAGAAAAGGGCTATTCGTTCGATATATAAATTAAGTCCCAGATACTCCCTCAGGGATAAATTTAAAGATATAAATATAATGACTGTCCCATCGCAGTATATTTACGAGAATATTTTGTATGCACATAAAAATAAATGTATGTTTAAAAAATACAGTGATGTTCATAATTTTAATACTAGGAACAAAAATAAATATGTAGTTCCTGCTACTGGGCTCAAAAAAATAGGGAGCTCATTTAGATGCCAATGTATACACTTCTATAATAAACTTCCAAGTAATATCCAACACCTAAGCCTTAATAAATTTAAATCCTTTGTAAAGCGAAAACTTTGCCAAAAAGCCTTTTATAGTGTAAAGGACTATGTTGAGGACGAAAAGGCTTGGGATTGACCTGCTCCAGTACTCACTTCAACTGTTTTCATTGTTTCTATCATTATTATTTTCTCATTTGACATTAATGTTTATTTTTTACAATTTTACATTTGTAAACTATATATATTATTTTTGTGAACGTGAGGACTTTGTGGTTAATCCACAAAGTGGATGGAAACTATATGTTTTTTTGTTTTTTTTTGTTTCTGTCTCTTCAGTAAATTTAGCGTATGTCTGGCAAATGTCCTTTCCTTGGTATTGTTCGTCGGATCGTGTTGAGCTCCTTAGTAGTCCTGAGTTGAGCTTTGCGGATACTGACAAATGCTTGCACTGACTGGACAGGTCTACTCAAATTTGTATGGATCTTTCTTCAAAAGACCATCTCAGACAAATCTGCATGGTTCTTATGTGATTTGACCAATACATATTTTCTGTATGGACTTTAAAAGAGACTTCGACCCCTGAGTTTGTTTCGGTGTTTCTTCTCAGGGTAGTCCGCTAGGAAACACCGGACTCATCTAGCATAAAAAAAAACAAATTGACGTGTAAAAGTGTTTTTTCATTACTCTTACTCTGAAAGTAGGTGTAAAGTTGCCTGCAGACAGGGTTCGAAGAAGTACTTTTACTCCCTAGGGAGTTTTACTTTACAACTGACAGTTGTTTTTTTAATATTTAGACAGCAAATATTAAAAAAAAACTAGTTCTATTTTGACATTTCTATTGAACCGTGACCCGAAACTTTATACCGAATTAAAATGACATAGAGATAGAAATAATTTAAGAATACTTTTTTTTAATGACTTTATTTTAATTTACTTTCAATTATTTCATTAAAACTAATATATTTTTGAGAAAAATGTTGACCAGACCCATTTTTACAATGACAAAATGAAAAATGTTGACTGAAAAGCCTGGGAGCCGAACACTGAAAAAAAGAATTGGCGGGTAAATGGTAGACTCTCTATAATCTGTGGCCGATTTGATCTTCCTTTTTTTTTCGAGGTGTATAGTTTTGTTTACATTTTGCTAAATCTCTGTTACAAGAAATTTTTATTAACACGATAAGTTCATCAGCTTCAGTTATAAATTTAACGCAAGATTCTTAAGAGGAGAAAACCGCTTACCGCCTAAATCAAAAGAAATATACCTACCTAAAAACATACCTTTGACGACGACTCAGGTTTTTATTATTTTTATTTTCCTCGTATTCGTAATGAAAAGCACAGTGTTTACCTCGGGTTCAAAAGTTATTTAGTCCCTCGAACTATTAGCGACCTCGCTCTCGCTCGGTCGCCAAGAAATTTCTCGGGACTAAATAACTTTCTTTCATCCCTCGTATAACAATGTACTATTAAAAAACCTACTTGCATAAAATAAAAATAAAAAATTTCGAAGGAACTTACGCGGGATATAGTGGTAAAATCATCCAATGACATTTCTCGCCTTTGGGCAGAGCGATTGTAGTGTGAGACTTTTACTGACTAAAACCCATCCCTGTTTTTGTTTTGCTTTCGTTCCAGGGTCCTGAGTAATTGCTCAGTTTAAAGTTTTAGGTTTATGTTGTGGTCGAGAGAAATCAGTTTGCAACCACCAGACCAACAAGCTGGTAATTTTAATGAGCACGTAGAAATTATCTATAAAAAATATACAACAGAATTAAAAACCTCGAATTCGAAAAAGGATTTTGCAGCTTTAGATATTTTTTTAAATTATCAATATCTAAATAATATTTACAGCTATTTGCATGGTTGTAGGTCGTTGCCAGTATGATATCTTAAAGCCTAAATCCCATAGGTGTGGTAGCACTAAACATATCTACTATTGAAAAGATAGGACGACTTTTAGTGCATTACTTTTAAAGAAGGTTTTAATAAAATAAAAAAAATTCTTTAAGGTTTTCAAAATTGGAATTTATTGCTTTTAAGGCATTCTCGTATGATCGTTTTGTTAATATCAATTTAATTTTCATTTTTGGATCAGGACCAAATTTTTGACGCAACGGAATGTGTCACACTGGAAAATAAATGTAGCACAATAGAATGTTGGGTGTGTGTAATTAGTCGTAACATTTAAGGTTGGTAAAGTTTACCTACCTAATAGGGTGTGTAAATAGTCGCTATTAGTAGGTAAAATTTACCTACCTAAAATCTTACGACTATTTACACACACCCTAACAATTATTGCGCTACATTTATTTTCCAGTGTGACACATTCCGCTGTGATTTCAAATTAATAGGTTTAAGCAAAACTAATGAACTACACGAAAGGAATTTTACGTAACATAAAATTTTCACATTATAATTAACAAAAAAATATATATATATAAATGTAAAAATTTGTAAATTGTTTTTTTTTTTTATGATTTGAATACGTGTCTCGTGTAACATATCATTTAAACATATGGTGTACTATGTCGAATACGAGTTTCTAAGTTAAAGGTACAAATGTACAATATATTGTTATATTCTACTAAATACTAATTAAAACAATTTGAACATAATTAAAGACTGGTTTCGACATTAACATTTCGCTCGCATCCATTGAAATTCTACTTTAGCAGTTGTAGCCCAAAAAGACAAAATAAATGATATTTATTTTGCAAATAGGTTTTTAAAAACACTTTAATTACACGTCGATTTTATCGTGTTTTGTACTAGACATAACATCTTGCACTACTATTTTATGCTGCTGGTCTTGTACCTTCTGTATATTACAAATAAAATATTTTGATAGCAGTATACTTATTCTACGTTTTCTCTCATTTACAGTCGAACTCACACATCAATGTACCATCACAGAGCCAAAAGTAATTGTAACGCTACCTGAATGTTACGATACCGTTAAAAAAACTCTGAAAGCAGCAAAGATGCAATGCAAAGTAATCCTAATTGATAACCCTAACAACGCAGTTCCTGATGATGTAACGAGATATTCAGAAGTAGCAGAAAAGGGTGAAGCTGATTACGGTTTATTGGATAAAATAACGAGAAGAGGAGATGACTTAGCTTGCATACCATTTTCAAGTGGAACTACAGGGCTGCCTAAAGGAGTTGAGATTACTTTTGATAATCTAATGGCCGGTATAGAAATTATGCAACAAAAGGAGACCTGTTACCCGAATATTACAAACGGTAAGTTAGAAAGCGACATTTTTATTTATCATGCCATTATCCCAGTTCCTTCTGAATAGGTGCAGGCTGAAATCAGCTTTTTTTTGTTGGTAAGCGGTAGTTTTTTGGATTATATAATTTTGACAAATTAATGTTTATATTTTTAAAGAATAAACAAAATAAAAATTACTGACTTATGTATATTTTAAGTGTTATTGCTTTTTTACACAAATACAGTTGCGTGAAACGGAAATTTAATAAAATAAATACAATTCTAGACAATATAATTAGTTTAACTAATAGTAATATCTATTCACATTCTGTGAGAAACAAAGAAAATGCAAAAAAAAACAATTTATATATTCGTGAAAACGTCTAATGGTAGCTGACTTATTTTTTTTTTCATTATGATAAACTTTGATAAGGAATTGTGTTATTAACTTTAACCAAAATAAAAGGAAGATCCGTGATGTGCGGTTTCCACCGGCTTGAACTTTATCCTTGTGGTAGATTACTACACAAAATGTAGACATATATCTGGATACTGCTGGCAGTAAGAGCGTCATAGGCTAAATACGCTAAACTGGTCTTATGTTTCAATCGTTTGTAAGATTTCATATATTATATTGTCACAATAGCTCTGTTTCAAACTCAATATATGACTCCAATACATTAATATTTATTTATATACTTTTAGGTGATTTCCAAGAAGTTCTTCCCGCATTTCTACCCTACTTCCACATATACGGTCTCGTGATCGGCCTTATGGGGCATATGTCTTTGGGCTGCAAGCAAGTGACTATGGCTAAATTTTCTGCTAGCGCATATTTGGATATCTTAAAAACTCAGAAGACTACCTTGCTTTACATCGTACCTCCAGTTGGTAAGTATTTTTACTTTAACTTATACACGGTTCATAAGTATTCTACAAATAGCTTGTTGCAAATCACTATTTAGTCCTTAAAGGTCGGCAAAAAATATTGTATTGAATATTTGATGTCTTCATCATTATCATTTTACAGCATATTTCTGCTAAGTAACAATAACACCAAGTGAACGATGTTTAAAAATTTAATAACAATTCATGAAGTATTTTTCAAATATTTATACTTATAAAACACATAATGAATACGATACAATATTAAGCATGGTACAATAATTTTATGTACGTAATTTTGTAACAACAAAAAATCGACTTCACTTGGTGTCAAGTTTTTAAGTAAGCTGTGCAAAGCCGCAATAGACTTCTATTATATAAATTGAAAATGATGATTTGACTTTTATTTTTAACTAGTTTTTTTGGCGATTTCGTATACCGATTATTGAATATAATCAAATTAATTCTCATTGCAGCGATCCTCCTAGGCAAGCACCCTGATGTAAATGAAACTCATTACCGTCACGTTAGACATATCATTTGCGGAGCTGCACCTTTGGCTGCGTCTGATGTTGAAGCTATCTTACAGAAGAGTAAAGTAAGTGTTTACCAAATAATTTTTAACTTACTTTTGTTGTAATTGTAGCAAACTAGTTCTATCACCATTATAAGCTATTCACTTGTGGTTGGTCCTTCTATTCTCTCTTAATAGGGAACTTATTACTTCTCACTTTAGTTTAACCCATCCATTTTTGTACCCGTGTCATTATTTTTATCAACATTTGAGTACAATTTGCCACATAATGGCGCACATGGAGGCTAATCTGGTAGCATTCAACGCCGCCAAAACACAGGCGTGTCTATTCACCGCCAAAAGGAGCCCGTTCACCTTGGCTCCTGCTTTTCGGGATGTATCCCTGGAGTGCACCGACCGCCTTCAGCTCTTGGGAATGGACATTGCTTCAGACTTCAACTTTGGGCGGTTCATTGAGTCCAAAGCCAAGGTAGCTGCTAGGAAACTCGGCGTTCTTGCGAAAGTCCGACGGTACTTCACACTGAGTAAGCTTCTAATGCTGTACAAAGCACAGGTCCGATCGTGTGTGGAGTACTGCAGTCACATATGGGCTGGTGCTGCAAAATGTCACCTAGCGGCTTTGGATTCGGTGGAAAGGCGTGCAAAGAGGCTGATTGGTGATCCAGATTTGGTTGAGTCCAATCTTCAAAGCCTCGAGCACAGGCGCAGAGTAGCCAGCCTTACGGTTTTCTACAGGATGCATTTTGGAGAGTGTGCGCAGGAATTGCACGATTTGATTCCGCCATCCCAATTTTACCTTCGGACATCCCGGCGTACGGCAAATATCCACCCTTACTTTGTTGAGACACCTGCGGCCCGGACTAAGCGTTTTGCTTCGTCGTTTATACCGTGTACATCCAGGGACTGGAATAGTTTGCCGGCTGCAGTCTTTCCGTCCGATTATAATTTAGGTGTCTTCAAGGCTAGAGTGAATAGACCCTTAATAAACTAGTGCGCCTTACCATCAACGATTGCATCACTGCTTACCATCAGGTGGGATCGCAGTCAAACACTAGTTTATTTGCTATTAAAAAAAAATGTTACTATCAATCGTGAGAATAAGAGAGTGAGTATACTGATTTTGTAAAAGGTAAGGTAAAATCAAGAGGAAGACTAAAATAAAAATGGATGTAGCCGTTAAGTAAGCTAGGCTTAGCTTAGCTGAAAGAACAGACTGCACATTAAATTATGTGTGAGTAGGTAGCAGGGATAATAATACGTTTATTCGCATTCCCATAAAATTATTCTTTTACAATATTATTAAAAAAAAACACTAGAACCTTTCGACCTGACAACCTTGCTCAATCTCATCTAATATCTTAAGGGTTTTTTAAAAACCCTAAAGATATTTCTTTAGTATTTATATCTGATTTTAAATGTATCATTACTTCTATAACTTCTGAAGAGCCCCTCACGAAAATCTTTACTGTCATAGAACCGACACACAAGAAGATTTTGATTACTATCATTCATATTTGCGTCATCTGTTACATCCTTTATTGTTCTTGTCCACTTGTGTGTCCAATGAACTGTCATCTTTTCTTGATGCTTTATTTTATCTTTGCATCGTAACACCATCTATTGTTGTCGATTACACATATCTGAATTTATGACCGTCTTCGTCAATGACGTGTTTTACAGTATCTCCAATATCCACAAGTATCTTTTCCTAGTACGCAGTTGGAAAAACAAGTCATAAAAGTTTTATCTTGTATTATAATAGATATTAATCGCAACTCTGTATCATATACTTAATTCAAATACATCACAGTTTTGAAGATGGTGTAACATCGTAATATCAAAACTGACCTATCTAACGTACTCGGCCTTTGGACTCATACCTAATTGCTTGTTAAGGAAAACAACATTACCAATACCAAATGTGCTCTTGTCCTAGTTATTTAAATCAAGATCCATCAACTTTAATAACGAGCACGTCTCTTCAACTATAATGAGATAGGGCAATAGGTTCGTCCTTGTCCTAAAGGTTTTGTTGTAATAAGATGTATGTCAGTACTTTGATGGTTGTTCTTGAGAACGGCTGTTACAAACTTGAAGTACAGGCATTTTGCATCTCTCCAATCCTGTCTGTTTATTACAGATTAACTTATAAAATTATTCGTAATCGTACGTGTTTAATGGATCAGCGTTAATCGGGATTGTCACAAATTAATCTGAAAGAAGTAATTTATGTGAAAACTAACATCTGGTTAGCGGCTTCACCCGCGTTATAGACATTCTAAAATTATCCCGAAGTAATATACTCTGAGGACGACAAAGCGCTGTTCATCTTATTCCAGGATATGGCCTAACCTTGTGCCCAATTTCATTCAAATTCTGAGCCGTTTGAACCTAAAGGAATAACAAATGTACACACAACTTTCACTCGCATAATATTTGAGAAACCCAACATTTGTGTAGATACTTAGCATAATTTAGTATCATAGTAATCGTATATCCAATCAAAAGCCTCCCTTCCTTCCTCCTTCCCTTAAATCTCTTCCTTTCACGCGACTGATCTCCTTTGCAGTTCAAATCTCTTCTATCTTTGCCTCCGTCTTTGTGATAGAATTCAGTAATATAAAAACCAATTGTTTTGCTCTTCCTTAATTTTGACCGACTATTTAATATCAATGTATTTTTTCCTTTCCAGCATGCTATCGAGTTCAACCAAGGCTTCGGTATGACAGAAACGACTTCATTAGGAACATCCACGTTTAAGGGCACACAGAATGTGAACTTCAATGCCTGTGGAGTCCCTATGGCTAGTATGGAGCTGAAGTTTGCTGATCCAAGCACTGAACAAGCAGTGCCAATTGGACAAGTAAGTGATTTGGAAAACTGTAAAATTTCTAGAAACAAATTAGGACATGGTGGCTTAGTGGGAACGACCCGACTTACGAGTTGTAGGTCACGGATTCAGACTCGCTAGGGGCATTAATTAGTCTGTGAAAGAACAATGTTCAAAACGTCCCCACCCTTGTAGCACTTTAAAACCTATGTTAATCGAAGGGCCATAACCATCTTATCATTTTATTGTTCGACGGCGAACCTGGAATGTGCATCCGAAAAAAGTTATATCGACATGAAGAAAACGGAATCAGTAACAATTTATTGTGCCGTTTGTTATACTTTTTGGACATGATGTAACCATACCTACTACAATATAATTACATTTTTGTAAGTTTTTGAGCCGCACTCGCAGCGCCACACGACGTGAGCAGGTAGTAAGTGTGGGGTGTAGAGAGGTGCAGAATGTGTCATTGAATTGAAAAGATATATACATATCCGATTCATTACTTGCTCCACGAGAATGATACTTTTATATTAGACAGAGGCTTCAGAGACTAAATTCCTGCAATCGAAGAATGTGGCTATGAGCCTCACATGCCACCTACAAAGGACAGAAACGCAACGCAGCTCACGAATGAACAAGCGAATAAATTGCGTCTGAGTGGGCCTTAAAATGAACATGGACAAATTAAAATCATGGTTAATATCCATATAGCGCCCACCCCTATCAAGATCGGAGACTCTACACTCGAAGTAGTAGACGACTACGTCTACCTTGGACAGACAATCCAGTTAGGTAGGTCTAACTTTGAGAAAGAGGTCAATCGTCGAATCCGACTCGGCTGGGCAGCGTTTGGGAAGCTACGCGGTGTCTTCTCTTCTAATATACCACAGTGTCTCAAGACGAAAGTCTATAATCAGTGCGTGTTGCCAGTGATAACGTATGGCTCTGAAACGTGGTCACTTACAATGGGCCTTATAAAAAGACTCAAGGTCACTCAAAGGACAATAGAAAGGGCTATGCTCGGGGTATCCTTGCGTGATAGAATCAGAAATCTTGTTGTGCGTGATAGAGATGACGATGAACAATTGTCCGCTGGGTCATTGAGGCGATAAACGGGAGATTTAAACGCGACTTTAAAATGTTCAGAACCGTGGTATTCAATAAATCACTTCCTCACTTTTTCACTGACTTCAGGATTGCTGAAGCGCTTCTCAACACCTTCAGGGAGCCTTTTCATGATAGTGTCTACGCCACAGAGTTCGTAGAACGAATCAGTCACAGAATTCATATCAACAATGACTTGGGCAACTAGAAATACGTTGTTGCAGAAACTGTTAACAGGCAGCGGGTTGCGTTCAGGACATTGATTGATGAGTCCATAATGAATTGTCAAACGAAGATATTATTTTGTTTAACTTGGGGACATATCACCTAAAACTGGCAACTTCCTATGTCAGCGAACATTTACGTGGCGGCGTCTATAACATAGATAGAGGTTTGTGCAACTCCAAGCCCAATTATGAATCAATACGGTATAGACACGGAATTGCGCTCTGCTAAGGGGTCGAATTTTATCAAGACATAGGTCTAATGCGACCTATTATACGTATTTAATACTGAATAACGTACAGGGAATAAACGCTATTCAGGCATATTACTGCTCATGTTTGACGGGTATGAGGACAGTTTGTGCCTGCGCGCATGTAGTCAGCAGCGTTTGGTACTTTGGGATTGGAAGGCGTTTAGAGAATTTCGTTGGGCCAGCCAGCGCCTGAGACAATATTGTAATACATACTGAAAACACCGAATAAAGGTTTTATTTGTAATTAATAAGGTATTTTATTTGAAAACTCCTAAAAAACGTCAATGATAACCTCACAAAACCAATATTCAGCAGAATTCTTTATGTACTTTTTTCTGCTCCGTGAGTTGTTCCCGAGCGGGAGTCAGCATTTAATTCTAAAGAGTTGTTTGGGAACTCCGAACGAAACCATCCCACAGTAAAAAGAAAAGCATCGTGACCGGAAACATAATTATTATTGTGACTGATTCCGGTTTCTTCATGTCGATATAACTTTTTTCGGATGCACATTTCAGTTTCGCTGTCGAACAATAAAATGATAAGATGGTTATGGCCCTTCGATTAACATAGGTTTTAAAGTGCTACAAGGGTGGGGACGGTGTCCATACATTTTTGGGCATTGTTCTTTATCTCATCGCAATTCCTCTCAAAATGATAACGTTTTTGGCAAGCCCAAACGAAACCAAACCGTACTGATAAACTGAATCAGACTTTAGAAGTAGACAAATTCTGTAAAATTTTGAGTGAAATGCGTATCAGGATTTACTTTAAAATCTTCAGTATAGTATATCTATTTCTGTTATAAAATCTTTAACAAAATATTGACCAGTTACTTGATTTTGGTTTTCAGTCTGGAGAACTGTTCATAAGAAGCCCTACAGTCATGAGAGGATACCACAAAAATCCCAAAGCAACTGAAGAGTCCATGACCAAGGACGGTTTCTTCAAGACTGGTGACCTGGGCTACTTTCAACCTGGCGTTGGACTATTTATTACTGATAGGATTAAGGAACTTATTAAGGTAAGATGTTGATAAGTATTCGATAAATTAGTATCTTTTTATCTTTCCGTACTATTTGTTTATTTTTTATTTTGGAGGCACAATAGCCTGATACATATGTATATTGTTGAATTCAAACCAGTTTTTTTCCTCGATAGTGCGTATGTTATCTGTTATCTCTATAATAATATCACCTTAGCCTTTAGTAGTAAAAACAGTTTCTATAGTTTTCGTAATTCCAACGCTACTAAGAACTATTATGCACTACATAATAGTTCGTAGTAGCGCACATATCGCTACAAATATTCAGTTTTATGAAGACGGGTTGGCCTTGGTTGTGTATATAGATTCACGTGTACATTATTTTTATATGCGTTAGATATTTTATATGACACCTAACTGACTACTAAAACCTCATTTTTTTTTATTTCTGTGTGCGTAAACACAGAAATAAAAAAAAATGAGAACCTGCACACGCATCTAATATCTTGTTAGTGAGTTACATTCTGTAAATCATGTTTAAGTTTTGGTTACTTAACTAAAGAAAATCTAATCTCCTTAACTCCATCAACAGGTCAAAGGCATGCAAGTAGCACCAGCAGAACTAGAAAGCCTTCTCCGGTCCCACCCCGCAGTTGCAGACGCAGCCGTCATCGGCGTTCCTCACGAATTCTTTGGCGAAGTGCCCAAAGCATTCATCATCAGAAAGAACGGTTTGAAGATTTCTGAAGAAGAGATTCAACACTTTGTCGCGAGTAAGGTAGCAGTGTACAAGAAGATTGAAGAAGTAATGTTTGTTGAGGAAATTCCTAAAACAGCGTCCGGAAAGATATTGAGAAAGGAGCTCAGGAAAATGTATGCGTAGAAGAAATAGGTCTGCTGATTAATCTGCATTTTGTAATGTTGTTGGCGTAATTGGGAAAATCGACGGGTTCCAAGAACAAAATCGTATCGACAAAGAAGATGAAATGTGTTTTATTACGTATTGTGGGTACTAAAACTATACGACACAATATTTGTTTTTTTTTTCACTTAATGAAATAACCAATCAAAAACTATCTTATTATTTACACAGAACTTCAAAATGTCATAGCGTATACCATTTTGTTCTTGGGACCGGTCGAAATTTTCGCATTATTTCTATAATACTGAACGTTAAATAATGCGAATGTCTGAGCAGTTACGCCTTAAAATTCCAGCTTCAAAAAAATTCATAATTTCATTTTACCTGGCCTTGGTTTGCTTTGGCGAAAGATTAGGAAAGAATTCTGGAACTAACATTTTTATTGAATTTCATCATGCTCTTGCAAGGTGAGAAATTTATTATCTTGAGTGATTTCTTCTCAGGAAAAAATCACTTCGAAAACGCCTTAGCAGATTTATAATTGGAATAAAAATTCTCTTAAAATACAATTTGGTGAAAGGCTCTAGTTGTGGATGAATTAATAAATTTTCTAAGTGCCTTATTGTTGTATTAAGTATATGGGACGTTGCGGCTAATAATAATAATATAAAAGTGTTAAGTGATTATCGTAAAGTTTTTTTTAAACTTAGATTCATGCTGTAAATACTTAAACTTTAATTTTAATGAAGATGCATCACAAAACAAGACAATTATAAATTATGTTCGTATCTTCTTCTTCTGCGATTTTTCTTAAGAATCTTATAATATATAGTTGTATAAAATCATCTCTAGTTAGAGATTAATTTATCTGAGTATATCTTTTGAGATATAAATTAAGTGAAATTTTAAAAATATACTACTAGCATAAAGAGCAACTAAAACAAAAAAAAAGACTCTTTTTCTCGTTCCACTAAAGAGCAAAAAATGTATTTGGCTTTTAATTGTTGAAATATTTGATACATATTTATTTTGATCTCTTCAAACAAAAGACCATCGCATCTGTTGGTTAAAAAAATCAGAGCAACTAAGTATGTATTTACTTAAGGCTTTAACATAAAAATGTTGATTAAAAAAAAGTGCCTTATTTTGAGGAAAGTTAATAATTTTATCGAATATGATATTTTGGGTAGGTGCAAAGTACTATTAAGGATCTTGTTTTATATATTCTAGATTGTAAGAAATAAATTAATTTTTGAATAAACTTATTTTATTTCAAATAGTCGATCCCTAATGATATCTTTTTTATATTACCTGCGTCACGTAATATAATTATTAGGAAGGGGAACAGACCCCTGTGTGTGAGACTATAGTGATGAAAATAATCAACATCATATTGAAGTCTACCAACACCCAATGATTTTAAGTTTATCAATCAAGGTTAAAGTGATTTGAAGGGAATTTCAAGTAGGTACTCAATTATAGGGAATATACAAGAGAAAATATATGTTATTTAACAAGTTTATCAATATAAAATATAAGTACTTACAAAAATAGAATATTATTAGTGAAAACTATATAAGAATTGGTGGAATAGCAAACGTATCTCGTGTTTTACCTCTTTGAACATTTGTAAACTAATAATTTCAATTCGATTGATTTACTACCTACTAAACACTATTAGATAGTTATTTCTTAAAAAAAAATTGTTTATTTATACTTTATTGTACACCGCATTACAAATAAATAGGACAAAAATACACAATTTATATAAACAAATTTTTGAAAGACTATTTTATCAACTAAGCTTAGTTTCCATCCAGTTCCATATTATTACACTGTGATTTATTCGCTCGTCATGTGTGGGTGAGTGTAGCAGGATGTGCAAATCTCCGCAAAATAATTATTGTACGAAAAGCTTTTAATGATTTTCGAAAATTCAAAAAAATAATACTTACCTATTTATATTCTTAATTTGGGTTGAGAATCATTAACATAATTGCTATCTGAAATTTTTATGCAGGTTCAAAACTGTGCCTACCTTGTCAATTTTTCTAAAAAAAAACATTTACCTATAACTTCGTCGCGGCTGGCTGCTAGTAGGAAATACCTATTACTAAATGCTGCTAAGCCTATTAATTATGCACGATTTTATATGCTTAATAACCCTGGCATTGACCCTGTAGCTATCTACGCTATTTAATTTTCCGATTAATAACTGGAGGTTCAAGCTTAGATTACCTACCTACATTAAAATAAATAATTAGTTACCTAACCATTTATTTATAAACAGATATTTATCACAATGAACTTTGATCACAAACTAGTGGACTACGTCATTGATAAATCTAAATTGGCGTTAATTGGCTACTTGGATAAAAGTTCATGAACATTCGGTTATGATAACATTGTTTTGTCAACACAGAAAATATGTTCGTGTTAGTAGCGCCATCTAATAGTGGCAGTAGTAAACGCTGTTTAGAGTTTCTGCGGAATCGTTCTAGATGGCGCCACAGAGACTCTGAGAACTGTCATGTTAATTTCAATCGAAAATAAATTAAGATCCAGTTGAATTGATGCACAAAACCATCGATATATATGTACTACTAGCTTTTGTCCGCGGCTTCATCCGCGTAAATAAAATATAGCCTATGTCACTCAGGAGTGAAACAGCTTTCTATTGTTGCTAAAATTTTTCCAATGGGACCAGTAGTTCCAGAGATTACCTCCTACAAACAAAAAAACAAACTTTACCTCTCTATTATATTAGTGTAGATGTAGATGAACTACGGCGTGCCGTGCTGCGACTTTACTCCACTTAAATGCATCAAAATCAGTATGCCATATACCTACATTGATGACATTAGTGCAATTTTGTCTGCAAATTAGTTAAATAAAAAAATGTAAAAACAAACACACACACACAAAATTAAGTACCTATAAATTTTGTTGGTTGCTATTAATTATTATTGAAATAAGAACTAATTATAGTTTATTTTGTATGTTATTAATCTCAAGCATATGTAATGGATATTACTTGTTCCTGTAATGTTTTCTGTGACCTTATAAGTGTTAATTAGTATTGATTGTTTTGACAGACCTGTTGGTCTCTGGTGTTCAGTGGTTTTGACTGTTATGACGGAGGTTGTCGATTCGATTCCCACCCAGGACAAATGTTTGTGTGATGAGCATAATCAAATATTCTGAGCCTGAGTGAAATGTATCTATGATACCTGCGTATGCATTCAGAAACATATATGTATATTTATCAGTTGTAGTATGTTCTGCTTACTTTGGGACTAGATGGCGTTGTGTGAAAATTGTACAAAAAAGGTATTCAACAATCGCACACTTATTGGTGACTGCACTGGAAAGGTAGTTAACATCGTCAACGTTTTATCAAGGTACAAACACTATATATTACCTAATGGCATGACGTAACAGATAGGTGTAAACAAATTAAGAGTATTTAATGAATGGAGGTTTACGTAGACTCGACGTGTCGCAGGACAAGGCAAGTGTAACTATGCAGTTCAAAAAAGTAGACACTAACACTCGGCCACAGTGTAACATTCAAGCAGATAGTTTTTGTCATCAGATTAACAGAAGAAGTGTAGTGTAAGTGAAGAAATTCTCTAATCTTTAGGACAGTAAGGCCGCTGCCTCGAATCTTGCGGGCAGCGGGGCGACGGCAGCGGCGGCGCGGTAGCGGAGCGGGCATCGCAGACCCGTTCTCGAAACTAGCGGGCAGATCGCGCGTCATTTTAGCCCGTGTTCATTATTGTTTCGTCGTGATATTGGTTTTATTCGCAAAAGAAATGTCTGAACAATGGCAGCAACATCTTTTTAATTCAAAGCGTCAGAACCTCTGGATCACTATTGCTATTTTTGACTATGCATTAATGAGTTGAAAAAAGTAGACTCCAACACTCGGCCATAGTGGAGCATTCTAGTCCAAGCAGCTATTTATTAGAATGCTTGTTTTGTTATCAGATTTACAGTTCCAGAGACGATCAAACACAACGACACAAATATCTTCATAAGTTACAATAAAAACTGCCCTCTCTATTGTTATTGAGTACCCACTAAACACTCCATTTATTCTTACTCTGTGGTACTCTATGTCTACATGTCAGACTTCACGTATAGATAACCATTTATATGCAGCTATCGTCACACGTAAACTATCGAACCGCAAAACCTGTATACCGTATTCCAACTAGAGACACCGTGTAATATACACGCCGTCTTTTAATTGTTTGTTCTACCTTGAGATTCGAATATGTAAACAGAAGCCGGTTTTTTATGTGCGTGTGAACTGAGAGGTTGACTGGCTTTTCACAAAATAAAAATCGTAGGATTTAGAAAATTGAATTATTAATAATTGAAAATATTAAAATTACTATTTAAAAAATCGATTAAATTGTGCTCGCTCATTCCACAAGTCTTCTCCTTTTCTTCCTGCCCCTATACCATATTATGTACTCGGGGTCAATCACATTATTAAGTTCTACTTCTTCCACTCTGTCCTTGCATCTGTCACACTATCACTAATTTCCTTTTCTTTAATTTCACTCTTCAAAAAATCCATCCATAAAAAAAGATCATTTATAAAATTTTGCTTTATTTGCTTTTTAGAGACCAAATTCTCTTCATGTACAGGAAGAGAGAGACCATGTAAACAATACTTTGAATAAGAAAGATAAATATTTATGAATACTAGCGACCCGCCCCAGCTTCGCACGGGTGCAAAGGAGATATATTATAGCTATAAACCTTCCTCTTGAATCACTCTATCTATTAAAAAAGCCGCATCAAAATCCGTTGTGTAGTTTTAAAAATTTAAGCATACATAGGGAGCGACTTTGTTTTATACTATGTAATGATTACCAAATATAATAGATAAAATATCTACATCTACATAAAGTTTTAGTGCCGGAGTTGGTGTTTCCTGCCAATATCGGTTTCTACCAGCATTTACAACTGCAAAACTATTTATTCATTTACTAGTAGATAACTACACAAAAGTATGCAGTCTCATCAGATACGCCAAGTTAGAACGGCCGTACTGTAAAAAATGTAATCGTCAAAAAACATTTTTTAGGTGTGTAATCTACCTACCAAATACAATTTATTGAATAAATGAAAATGACTATGACCAGCTTTAGAAAACGAATGATCTAATTTAAGATATTTTTATAAAACAAAGCTAAAACAATAATATAGTAGTTATGTAAGATAACAGTTTTTATCTAGACCCCCCGACGCACAAATACTTATTCTATGGCCCAACAAACACGTTCGGGTCACACGTAATCGGACACACCCACAAAAAAATGCCACAAGCCCACTATCTATTTTTAGGCCAGCAACACTATCGTACGAAGCAAGTAAACAAATGCACCGACATGGAATAAACATGTTTTTAGATAGCCAATAAACGGACTCTAATTAGTAACTACGATACCAAGCTCACGTCATACACCAGTTAACCATTTGGTCTTCACATCTTCAGTTTACCACTGGACTTCACCGCAAACGGTCGCGTCGCGGCATTTGTATCCCGTTTAAAAACACATTTATTTATACCGATTATAGTGTGTGCTTCTGTGAAAACAACAGTGAATACATGATCTAAAGTCGATATTGCTATGTAAGTAACTGCAAATTATGTAGATGATATGAGTGTTTGAAACTTTGAACCCTATGCGATTCTGATTCTTGTGACCGCAACTCAACTGTTACCAAGTACCCGAACTAGTCAAAACATCAGATTTTATAGCTTTTATGTCATTGCAAATGGCAAATAGATAAGTCTAGGCCATCTAGGCGTTATCATTTCCGCAGATTAATGTTTTGAACTTTGACGCGACTATCAGCGTAGCAAAAATTTTCCCTGTAGCTGGAACTGAATAGTATAGTAAATGCATATATTTATTGGCTTATAAAGTTCCCACTACTGGGACCCAGTCTTTCTCTTTTAAAGAGACTAGGCCGTTGTCCAACTTAAGAACACCATAGCGGATTCGTAAATTGCAGAGACAATAGGTATGTTAGGAGTGCTATACTATACTTACTGCCTCTTTAAGCTTAAATACAGCTTATAGGTTTACCCATTACTTCACATTAACAAAACTATAGTACGCGGTAAATAACCCGAAAATTGGTTATTTACCGCGTACTATGGTTGAGAGGTGATAATCCTCGTCATACAAGTTTAATCATCATGACGGTCGACCTTGAATACACAGTAACCGATTTTCGGGTTTAAATTGAAGTGTGAGGTTCAGTATAACTATAACAAATGTTTCAATTCATTTGCAGTTTACTATTATTATATTGACATAATTTTTTCATATGGATTTACTCAGCAAAACAGACGAAACTGGATTTGAACCTGACTTCTATCTATAGCCATCACATATTTTTTTGGATTTTAAAAACAGTGATGTTCAATAATTATAAATGGCCACTTCTAACTTAACTTTTAGAAAATAATACCTTATAATAGCTGTTTATTTTCTCTACTTAAATCTATTAATTACTGAAGCCGCTAGCAAACGCCGGCTTTCGCACTCAAATTCTCTTTCTATGGTGTCTCAAATGACGGTATTCAAAGAATGGTTACAATTGAAAGAATTTACTTTTATAGAAACTGGTGCTTCTATAAAACCTGCATTACAAGTCACCAGAAAATGTAGGCAAAGTTGCGTGTTATTTGCCTATTTTGAGCATTACATAAAAAGTTCTATTACAACACACAGCTGTTGTGTTGTGCCTCGCGAGAACTAACACAACATTGCCATATAGAGTTCAACGACCTACGAAGGAACTCGAATGTAATTTCATTGTTCTTGACCCATATATTGTATTAAAATATGTTTCAGTCTGTTATCTAAAAAGATAAACAATGCTTAGATGGAAATGCATAATAATATCGAATTATTTTGATTGATATGTTTTGATAATCCATCATGGAAGATATCGAAGAAGTTTTTCAATCATAAAAGCCTGATTAGAATAATTTTATACATATTTTGAGAAAAAGCATCTACCTACAATCAACGAGATAAAATTTTACTGAGAATAATCTTGTTCTACCGTATTCGCTGGGTGCGAAGTATAAGGTGGGGGAACCACGAAACGATCGCAGCGCGCGTCATGGCCAAAAAAGGAACTTTCGGTGGCGGACGCTGTCACTTTTTACTAGCGAGATTTACGTTTTTAGTAAATAAACATGAGTCACGAAGCTTGCTGCGTAGTTAATTGCAAAAATTATCTTCAATAAGTTCTTTCACATCTTGCACATGTTGAGCTAAAACTAATTGTTTTCCTTTCAATGTTGTTTGTGGTTGGAAAATGATGTCGTGTGTGATTGGTCGGAATCCAGTTTTTATGATTAATTTGGCCATGTTTAACTGAAAATACATAAAAGGATGGATTATTAAGAGCACAAGCACTCATAAATAATCGTCTGCTATTTACATGAAATGCATTATTCGATGAAATTTGCTTATTTCTTTACTTTCTTCTCACGACGACAGCCATGAAAAATCCGTAATGTACTAAGCGAAATCTATTGATTGTGCCATTTTAGACGAAAAATAGAAAAGACTGACCTTATATAGATTTAGAATATTTATTGGTATAAATGTAAATTACAATATTTAATTAAAATTGTTTGTTTGTAAATAACTCGTCGTAATGATAGCCGGGCATTTGACATTTCGGAGGCCACCGTATTTGCAACCGCTAGTTGGCGCTGTCATCGCGCACCCAGCGAATACTACACTTGCATTACAAAAGTCACCCTTACTGCTGCAATATTAACGAGTTGTCAATGTCAAATCGTTACCACTGATGACGTCCGTATGATCGACAGTAGATTGTTTCATATTAGAGCTATTATGGATAAATAAGTCTCTGTTTAATCTGTATAAATCTACAAGATAGATCATTATATGAAGATAAATAGATATACTCTTTATTGTAGGTACACCATAAACACAACTTGGTACATTAGGTCTTACAAAGGCCGGGCGGTTTGTTTAAGACACTGAATAAGACTAGGATCGTATATTGGACTTTTTAAAAATTGGCAATAAGTTTTGTAAGTGACAGGTCTATTTAGTTCTATAATGTGTCACATTTTAATGTTGCTTTCATATATTTTTAACATAATATACAGCATATGCCGCAAAAGTGTGACATTATGTCACACATTGTTTCATTATCATAACAGTTATAGGCCTAGATCGAAAGTGTCACGTAGACACGCTCATATGGGCGAAGTTATAATTTTTTACAATATGACATCAATACACATACATATCATCCATAAACTAATACATATAGTGGTCTGAATGTCTAAACCAGAAAGAAACTAGATATTACGCAAAAGACTGCAGAAAAAAATTAAGACGGAATAATACAACACCAACGACCACAGTTATGGTCGTTAAAGATAGACACATAGGTAAATAGAAATCTAGGTAATAACAGAACATGTCCCCAATACTACATAAATATTTATTTTAGGCGAAGTCAAGTACATGAACCTCGCCTAAAACTAGTTAGTGACAATATCAATTAAAACATTATTAAAATACAAATGATATGAATTATTTAAGTTGTGTATAAGGTGAATTATTTCTTTGGTGTGCAAAATGCAAACTAACTAACATTAGTTTGGTAACGTACACTATGACATGAAGTCGAACTCATCTTTGCAGCATAGGGGTACTCTCTGCAGAAACACTCAATAAGTAGGAAGGGTAATTTTTTTATTGTGACAGCAAAGCAACCTACGCTGAAACGTGACAAAATATGAAAAGAACATGAAAGATGTACTGCATCTGCATGGTAACACCAATATGACAGGTTTTAATGACAAAATAACTAAAGGAAAATACCCTAAAGATAAATTATTATGCAACGATATTTGACTAATATTGACAATATTGAAGCACTAACATACAACAACAAATCACTAAATTCATTGTTGCGATAAAATATAGATAACGAAATAGATGACTGGAAAAAAACACTTCATATCTATTGGGAATCGATTTTAATAACAAGCCTAAATTTAAGAATTATTATATGAATGTGCTATGATTATTCTACTATTACATTACGGGCCTCCAATACAACTAATTTTGCATTTCCAAATAGAATTCGTATAATTTAGAAAACATTGAATATCATCAGTCTGTTTTGTTTCTAAAGCGAAGGTACACGAAAATTATTATTCGAAAGCCGCTATTTTGTTTAATCTAACTTCCCAAGAGGTTAGTAAAATCATCTCGGTGTTGATTAATCGGATTAGTATTTTTTTTCTACTTGGTTTACGGAAAAAAAAAATTCCCAAAGCATTTGGTTCGCCTTTGTACAGTATTTTTTACTAGTGCATACATCTCTTTAATACTTATTTTTGTACATTCATCCTTGAATTATTTCAGTACCTACACAATAAAATAAAATGTATATCGAAATTCTTTCTGTATGAGTTTCCTCTCACTTTGGTAGTTCCTTTGTTTCAATGAACGCGTTTATTTTTATAAAATGTATTTATAACTACGATAACAAACCGCTTTGTTTTACAAATTAATTTAAACTTCTTTGTTATGTGATGTATAGAAACATACTTGCGGCAATGTATAGAACACATTAATTTATTAACTCTTTTTACATTACATATGGCCCTGATATTCACTTTCAACAACACAAAAAACAAGAACAGTATGATTCATATTAATTTATCTTCGATATTGAACGTCACAAGAGTATCTATTTATAGAATGAACGGGCCATGTTCATCTGACAATATTCGTAAAGCGCAATGCTATCTTAAATGCAACAAGATATGGCTCTGTACAAACGACAAATGCTGTGAGAAGAATTATGTGATAGGATTAGAAAGTAATCGATATCTTACATTGACATGATGACAAGATAGGAGAGTATGAGAAAGAACTACAATGAACTCGTAAATGGGTCCAAACTCCAGACGAAGCAGAAGAAAATTTAACAAACGAACAACAAAATAATAAACTAATTAGAATCAATTCCTTGTGTCAAAAAGAATTCGGTCTCTTCCAAAACTTCATACCATAGAAATATAAGCTTCTTATATCTATACTTCATGCAAGCAAATAGACTGTGTAATTGTTTCTGGATTTCTGTTCAAATCTTTCTTTTGACGATATGTAAGAAAGGTCACGGTCGAGCTGAAGTAAAGTTTAATACATAGTTATAGTAAATAAAAACCTTTTTTTATGGTTCGAAAAAAATAAAAACTTCACGGAACATAATTTTGGTTTTCGTAACAATTTTTTTGTGAAATCCATAATTTTTTGTATTCAATAATCAGAAGTTGGTAGAGCTAATAGTTTGCATCAATTCGTCTGACACAAGAAACATGAAAATAGTCAATATAAAAATTGGCATATGTGGATGCAGAAACCAGCATTGCCACTAACTTAAAAAATCTACAATTTAGATATTTATCAAGTTATTGCATGCAATGAAAGCGTTATGCAAATTTTACTTATGCAAACACACAGTTGCATTAACATACAATACCATCAACAATTGGTTATATTAAACACTTGAACAATCGTAGTTATAGTCAGATATAAAGATCTTCGTAGAGTATGTTTTTTATTCAGTGTGCAGCAGAGTTTTACAAGTATATTGTAGAAACTGCTGCTTGTATACAGGGCCCTAAAATCTTTCTCTATCGTTATTCCTAAGAGTTTTACTATTAAAATTTATGTTTTTAACCGACAAATATTTATTGTAAACCTACGATTGTAGGTTATAAGTATTTTTTTATAAGAATCGTAGTTTCAAACCAAAAACTGTTCTTGTCAACAACATTAGAAGTATCGTGTGTAAAAAAACCTGTTTCGTTGTTTTCTTTACCAAAAGTCCGATCTTATTATTCTTCTCTTTCGTCGTTTTCTTACATTCAATGAAACAGAGAGTATATTGATTGAGTGCAGTATTAATGGTATTGCTTAGTATCATCGGATACCGCTATTATTGGTATCGTTGGTTTGATATTTATCTGAACAGTAGCTCATTAAAATGTAAAAGTCTTTAATTTTATCGTTCCCTAATTTTCATTCAAAAGTAAAATAATTTTGTGGATGTGTCTTGTTTTCTAAGCTTTAAGACTGTCGTGTCAGTTTATATGTGGTCTCGCAAAAGAATTATATCTGGAAGAAACCTTCATTATGAAATTAATTATTTATGTAGCTTTCTTTTAGTTTTAAATATTCGGCCAATTTTTTAAACACTTCCTTGATTCATAGTACTCGTTGTCAATACTAGAACTATAAATATAAGAAGAGACAATAAGTCACTATTTGCTATTTTGTACAAATTGTTGCTTTTAGTGGTTGAAAATTGACTACAGGAATTTGCGTGTTTTTCGGACCACTTATTCTCATTTTAATCACTTTAATTTCTCTAATATTTTATTTGCTGATTGTATTTTAACTATCATTCTTCAAATAAGCAATATCAGTGGCAGTAGTCTTAGATTTAATACCCAAACAAAGTTTATCCTTTACTCCTCTTGTCAACTGATATTGAATTACAATAAAAAATACTGATATCAGCAGCTATGTACTACAAATTATTATCATCTTTTAAATTTTCCAGTCTTCGATGAATGCAACACAAAGCAGGACAATGGTAGCCAAAAATTTGTTCACGGTGAAAAGAACTTTATCGGTGAAACAGAGTTCAAAATATGCTAGTGTTGTAATAAGAAAACACAGTGTATGGACCGAGGATAGAGTGATCAAGTCGCCATTCAAGGACGTGGAATTACCAAATGTCTCGTTGTATAATTACGTTTGGCAGAATTTGGATAGATGGCCAGAGAGGACTGCTTCTGTGAGTAATTTTAATACTTTTAATGATATCTAATTATTTTTTTATTTTTTTGCCATTATCAGTCTCTAATATATCTATCACTGCAACTAAGTGATTGGAGATCCAATCATCTTCATATATAATTTAGCATTCTGAAGATGATTGGATCTCCAAGATGATGATCTTCCTATCCAAGTTATGTATAAGTTATAACATGTTGCTCTGATCTCAAATAACTTTTAAGTTTCTTATGATTGGCGCAACACATGTTTTTTGCTTGCCTAATCGCCTGTAAACCATATCATAATCATGCAGTTCCTTTACTTTTATTGTCTGTTGTTTTCTGTTAAGTTCCTTTTACCTTATTTTCATCCATTTTTTCTTAACCCATCTCTTCCGTGCATTTAGTAACTTTCTTTTTACTATCCTAGTTATGTGTATGTAGATTTCATAATTATTTGAGTATATATACGCCGGTCGAGGATTCTTTGTAGCAAAACAACTCAGTTTAAAATTATATAATAAAAAAAAACAGCAATTGTCATGCCGGCACGTTATCGCAATCGACACAAATCCTAAAAAGATTATGATAGTAGACAGTATGATGATTTTTATCAGGATGACAACAAAATGCTGAAACTTTCCACTTGATGAAGGTGAAATCCTAAAACTTCAATTTTCAATATTTTTATACATGACATAATATATCAATCAGTACTTCTAACTTATTGGTATCAGTAATTCTGTACTAATACAATACAGATGAACTCAAATGCGGGGAAAGTGCTATGTTATCTTATTTATTATTATTTATTTATACTTTCTTGTACACCACATTAAAAAAATATAGGACAAACATTGTTATAAAAATATTATTGTTTACTTATTGTTAGTTTTCAACTTTTCATCACTTTTATTTCGATTCTTTCCAAATAAACATGGTTTCTTTTCTTTCTTTCCGATTTGCTTAACCTTTGCCAATTTTCGTACAAATCCGACTTTTTACTAGTACAGTTATAAAAATATAATAATTTGGAAAATTTGTAATTCCAGGTCTGTGCCGTAACAGGCAGGGGGTACACCTATGAGCAATTATTCAGGCTCTCCAACAGATTTGGGGCAAATCTTAGAACTAAGTTTAAGATTTGCGATGGAGATTCAGTGGCGGTGATGTTGCCCAACGTACCAGATTACCCTCTGATAGCTATGGGTATATTAGCAGCTGGTGGAGTGATTACTAGTATCAATCCAATTTATACTGCCCGTAAGTAATAATTTCGTCAGCGCTTAAATTTTTTAGCAATTCAAAGTCTAAATGACGACCAGGGATTGAACTAGGAAAAAACAAAACTGATGGTAATGATCATCCTGAAACTAGAATTGATAATATTTTGTTATTATCTATGCTGGAGATGAGTAATATAATATAATATATAATAATACACATACAATAATTATAGCAACATTGTTGTCAATATTATTTACAATATTCTATAAATAAATTGTTCAATGTTTATTTATTTGCGGAAAAAAGAGTATGGAACACAGTTACATTTAAATGAAATTATTTATATTATAATATATTTTTTTTATTACAGATGAAGTACAACGCCAAATAAAATTGTCAATAGCAAAGGCAATAGTAACATTACCCGAGATTGTGCCAGTTATAAGGGAAGCTTTTAAAATCGCTAAGATAAATATTCCGATAATCGTAGTAAGGACAAATGATAATCCTATCCCTGAAGGAACAGCTTTATTCAATGAACTAAGTGAAGATATACACACTGATAAGTCCGTATTGAGGCAAGTCAGGAGGAATCCCAATGATATATGCTTCTTGCCATATTCTAGTGGTACTATGGGTTTACCTAAAGGTGTAGAATTATCACATAGGAATATTATTGCTAATTGCGAGCAGATTAATGATCCACAAATCGCAATGCATAATGAAACCACACGTAAGTTGATGTTTAAAATTACATAAAATTAACTAATATATTTGTGTCGAAGTTATTAAAATAGTGCAATAACATCTTTTGTGTAGTTGAAACTTGTGATACTTATAGCATTATTTGTGACCGTTATTCCTACCATATTCGATGGTCAAAAAAGTTCAGTTATTTCATGTAGTTTATCTTTTTCCTATTTCAGCCACTCATCAAGACTCTGTGATGGGCGTGTTGCCTTTCTTTCACATCTACGCGGCTACAGTCCTAATGTTTCATAAGCTTTCCATCGGTGCAAAGCTGGTAGCTTTGGCGAAATTCCAGTCAGACACATTCCTTAAGACTATAGAAAAGCAAAAGACTAACATTCTGATGGTCGCACCACCAATTAGTAAGTATATTGCTTAATTCTGTCTTCACCGATTATTATTTGAATACCAAGAAGTACCTAGGACGAAAACACAGACATAGGTCAACTGAGAGTACTTTTATAAGAACAATATATGCTTATAGTCCATCTCCACGGAATCTTTTCTACCCAATAAAAATATCGTGAATATATTTATTGTGAGCTTGGTTTATAAATCACTTAATAATTATAATTATATGTATAAGGAAGGTACGGACACACCTCAACACCTACTTTGTTTGTTTACGTCGAGCGATTCGCGATTACTTTTGTACAAGGTCATTTTACTCGAAAAAAAAAAAAAAAAAAAAAAAAAAAAACCTCCACACCTACTTTGTTTGTTTACGTCGAGCGATTCGCGATTACTTTTGTACAAGGTCATTTTACTCGTGTATTCGGATTCTATAAAACTTGAACTATTAAATTGGTGAGCTAAGGCATCGGTTTGGACCTTCTGATTATACCTTGATATTTTTATGTTTGTAGAAATATCATCATCATCACAGCGTTAGTCCCGGTTGCTTCCTTGGCTTTCACCTCGGAGCCCGGGGTCCGCTTTCCGACTTAAACGCCTCCACTTCGCTCGGTCTTTCGCGTCCTTTGCCGTAAGCCCATTGGCACGCATATCGTCCCTTACGACGTCGATCCAACGCCTCTTAGGCCTTCCTCGTTTTCCGGGTCCCGGCGGAGGCGGCATGGCGAGGCATCTGTTACCAACGTAGTCTGCCGGTTTTCGTAATACGTGGCCATACCAGCGTAGGCGACCCTCCTGCAGTTTATCCGCTATGTCACGGACCTGAAGGCTGCCCCGGATGCGGGAGTTTTTAATGCGGTCTTTCCGCGAAACTCCCGACATCCAGCGCAGCATGTTCATTTCCGTGACACGCAGGCTCTGCTTGTGCCGCTCAAGTACAGGCCACGCTTCACTGCCATACAAAAGGACAGGCCTAATGATGGTCTTATAGACCTGTCCTTTGAGCTTAACCGGCATTTTGGGGTCACAGATAACCCCCGCCACCTCACGCCATTTCGCCCAGGCCGCCGAGATACGTGACTCGACGTCGCAATCAACATCCCCGGACTCGTGGAGCACCGATCCCAAGTACCTGACCTGTTCCGTGCGCTCGACTGTGTCTTCGCCAATGCGAACAGGAGCAGCGTTTGTTGTGTTACAGGCCAAGTACTCGGTCTTCGCCGCATTAATTTTCAGACCGCCGTTTTCCAGCGATTCCTTCCACGCTGTCACACGTCGAACCAAGCGCCCACTGTCCGAGTCCGCCAGCGCGATGTCGTCTGCATACATGAGCAGCCATGGCGGCTGCTCATGTAAGTCCCTGATGTTGAAGGACAGCACGTCCAGCACCACGCTGAACAGAAACGGACTAAGGACAGAACCCTGGTGAACTCCGACGGTGATGGGGAAGGGTTTCGTATCGCCAACAGCGGTCCGAACCACAGAACCGGAGTCTCGGTACATATCTCGGATGATGTCAACGTAGGTCTCGGGCACTCCTTTGGATCTCAGCGCCCACCAGATCACATCACGGGGGACACAGTCGAAGGCCTTCTGCATGTCAAGGAACAAGAGGTGCAGAGGCGTATTCTTTGATCTGTATCCCTCCATGATAACCCTTAGGGCAAAGATGGGATCCATGGCACCATGGCCTGGTCGAAACCCATATTGACATCCCGAGACGGTGCACTCCTGTCGGATCCGAGAGTCAATCACCCGCTCGAAGAGCTTCATGGTGTGGGACATAACCTTAATCCCCCGGTAGTCGCCACACTCCTGCACTGATCCCTTGCCTTTGAAGACTGGAGTGATAATACTCAGTCTCCATTGACTCGGGATCTTTCCGGTGAGGAGCATGCGGTTAAATAGGTGGGTTAAGATGCCCACACCACGAGGACCCATCGCCTTCCAGGCTTCAATGGGGACTCCATCGGCACCGACAGCTTTCCGGTTCTTCATGCGGCGAAGAGCCACATGCACTTCTTCAGGCGTAACCAGGGGCACAAGTCCCTGATTTGGAGGGAGAACCGGAGACAGCACCTCTTTGTGCTGCTTGTTCAGCAGCTCGTGGAAGTACGAGCGCCATCTCTCCTTCACCGCGAGGTCCTCGCATAACAGATTGCCCTCAGGGTCTCTTACACAGCGGCACTTAGTGATATCCAATGCCGCTTTGACCCTGGAACGTGCCAGCTTATATATGAGCTTCTGCCCCTCAGACGATTCCAACTTATCATAAAGTGGCTGTAAGTGGTCTCGTCTGGCTCTGGCTACGGCCCTCTTGGCGGCACGTTTTGCAGCTCTGTATGCGTCGCGGTCTTCAGGAGATTTGGAAGCTTGCCACGTTTTGAAGAGAGCTTTCTTCTCTCTGATCTCCCTCTGGACTGTGTCATCCCACCACCAAGTCTCCTTGTCACACTTGCGGCCGCCCCTGGACAAGCCGAGCACCGACTTTGCCGCCTCGGTGATGGCAACCTGAATCCTGTCCCAGTGGCTTTGCACAGGTTCGCCATCGGTGCCATCGCACTTGTCGCCGATGGCCGACGCGAACGACTGGGACGTGGCTTCATTCAGTCGCCACCACCGTATTCGGCGTTGTCGGCGCTCAACAACCTTGATCCTAGGCTTGACGCGCAAGTCCATGACAAGGAGACGGTGTTGTGCAGTGAGACTCTCGCCGGGTATGACCTTGCAGTTGGCTACCTTACTGATATGGTGCCTCCGTGTGAGTAAGAAATCGATTTGGGTAGCGTACCTCCCGCTCTTGTAGGTAATCAGGTGTTCGGGTTTCTTTTTGAAGAACGTGTTCACGATGGCAAGGCCGGCAGCCGCACACGTTTGGAGGATATTCTCCCCCTCCGCGTTACGGCTACCGTATCCAAAGCCACCGTGAACATGCTCAAACTCCTTGCACCTGTCACCCACATGACCGTTCAGATCACCACCCAAGACGATTCCCTGTGACAACGGGATGCCACGAAGCACCCCACCGAGTTGATCCCAGAACGCAGCCTTTTCAGTGTCGCTGCAACCGACCTGAGGTGCGTAGGCACTTATCAAGTGGGTTACAACCCCGTCAATAAGCACACCTACGACCATAAGCCGATCACTGTAGCGTTTCACCTCCAGGACTGCGTCTTGAAACTCCTCGGAGAGTACAACGGCCACCCCGTTCTCCCCACCGGCTGCACCCGTGTAGATCAGCTTGTAGCCATTCCCGATGAGCCGGGACCTGCGGCCTTTCCACCGAGTCTCCTGCAGGAATGCCACGGCCACCTTTCGCCTAAGAAGTACATCGGCTAACTCTCTCGCGCGTCCGGTCAGCGTGCCAATGTTGAGGCTGGCGAAGCGGATTTTCCGGGTTGGGGCTCGCGTCTTTGGCCGTGTTCGCCCCATACACGGTAGCCCTTGCCCACTTGCCACAGGAGTCGGGCGACTCTCCTGCGCGCCGTTTTGCGGCGGCGCCCTATCCGTGGCAGATACCTTTTCTAGACTGTTCATGTTTAATGGCTGTTTGTGGCCTTTACGGGAGCGACTGCCGTCCGACCTCCCAACCCTAAGAGGGAAAGCCGACGCCAGAGCCTCATCTGCTGTACGGCAGGTGTCCCAACTTGCAGGGGAGGTTGACTTGGGCCCCGAAGATTGTGGTAGGGCCCCATATACCCCCACCCCTATGTTTGTAGAAATAAATATTAGGTAATTGATATTTTTAAGTGCAGCATTGAAGATTTAAAGATAACTAAACATTTTCGATAATAATTTAAGTATAGTAATTGTATTATTATTTTAAATCATTAAAATAAAGTAGAATAACGAATAATTGCTATAACGTGCGTCAACGTAGTATTTAGAAAACGTTAACCCAATAAAATTGTTAACCCAATTGTTTGTTCAAAATAATGAAACAGATGAGTGAAGTGAAGAGAATTTTGCGCACACATACGGGTATAGATTAGTGTACTGCATATTGTATGATTTTTTTTTATTCTTGATAAATTTTAGTTCTGATGATGGCCTCTCACCCAGCATCTACTGAGAAGACCTTCGAGCATGTGGATATTGTATGCAATGGTGCAGCTCCTTTGGCAGCCAGCGATGTAGAACGTTTATTTCAAAAGGCCAAGGTAAGAAGTTACCAATAATATTATAAAATGGTTGTTAATACTCCTAAATTTGTCTGTCAATAAGTTAATAAGTATTGATTGCAAGTTGTGTGTTTAGATATGGCCAACTGTGGTATACATGAACACATAACTGCATGTGCATGAAACAAATATTTTCATCAGTAGAGATCTAAATGGTCCCAAAAATAAGGAATGTGGGTACATTCCTTTAGACCATTTAGATGTAAAGTAAACGATGTTGAAGAATTATTTGCTGTACAAACAACAACAGCAACATCACATTCAAACTTGTTAACTTTATTTAATTATGTATGTTAAATATTATTTAAAATATACTTTTGTAATCATGTTTTCGTTATACAAGTCATTGGCCATGCCGAATATCCATCACCCTTGCTTGACTGGGACAGAATGCTTAAAGCATCAAGTCTTAGTACGTTTCTGTTGCATGAAGTTCTATAAATATGTTGTTCTACTATACTTGAGACTGTTACTTCCACATACTTCAAATAGTCAGCCAGTTAGAACGAAACGGCTTTATTAAAAAACATGGAACATGGGCTTCATGAAAAAGTAGTATTGTAACTTTATTACAATACTACTTTTTCGCTAACAGAATTAAAACACTGAAACCCGATGTTACATTTTATGTTTAATGCTAGCTTTGTGTTGTTTATCAACAACACATTTCCGGAACTGAATCTAAGCCAACATCCATTAATAAGCACTGACGTTTAGAAATAATAAACCTCGACTATTTTTTTTTTATTCAAAGATAGAGCAAATGACTAGAGCATGGGTCCAAAGAATATACATATAAACCTTCCTCGTTTTATATATTACTAGCTTTTGCCCGCGGCTTCGCTCCCGGCAACAGATTATTCTACTCTACCCTACTCTACCCTACTCTACCCTACTCTACCCTACTCTACCCTACTCTACCCTACTCTACCCTACTCTACCCTACTCTACCCTACTCTACCCTACTCTACCCTACTCTACCCTACTCTACCCTACTCTACCCTACTCTACCCTACTCTACCCTACTCTACCCTACTCTACCCTACTCTACCCTACTCTACCCTACTCTACCCTACTCTACCCTACTCTACCCTACTCTACCCTACTCTACCCTACTCTAAATAAAAAAAAAAAAATGTATCCTATGTCATTCTCCTGGCTCTAAACTACCTCCCTGCCAATTTTCAGCTAAATCGGTTCTAGCTGTCCCGGCAAACTTCGTTTCGCCTATTTTTTTTTTTTTTCGTTCTCACCGTTTAAACCTTCCCTGAACTATCACGAATATTTCAAGACCAAAATCAGCCAAATCGGTCCAGCCGATCCCGAGTTTTAGCGAGACTAACGAACAGCAATTGATTTTTATATATATATATTACTAGATTTCTGTCAGCGGCTTTGCCCGCTTGAAAATAGGTTTTCGCACAAACTAAGCCACGTGCAAAATTTCACTCTTCTTGTCCCAGTAGTTTCGGCTGTGCGTTGACATGTCAGTCAGTCAGTTTCTCCTTTTATATACGTAGATGTACAGATCTAATATTTTTTATTTATTTTTTTGTTTTAGCGTGAAATCGAATTTAGACAAGGCTATGGTCTCACCGAAACGTCTCCTGCAGTCAGCATCACTCCAAAAGGATCAAAAAGATACGGAGCTACAGGTCCTCCGCTAGGGAGCTCAGAAATTAGGATAGTAGACACGGATTTGAAGAATTTGGGACCTAATGAGGTATATTACAAAAAAAGATTAGTAGTAATATCGTTGTTGTTTATTAAATACCAGTCAAGTAACATTAAAACGCTACTGTTATAACTAGAATTAAAAATAGTAGATGTCAATTTTTTTACATAATTTATTAACATCGTACCGAGTTTATCGTAATATAAATCCGGTTGGATTTCGTAATTTAAATCATTTATTCATATCATTTTTAGCGTTTACTTCTTTCTCTGCCTCTGCATTGAACTTGTAAAACAGAATAAATATCTTATTGATTTCATCCCACTTGAACTAAGTTCACCGATTGATGGTTATCGTTCATTTAATATTGGCCTTCTTTCGACCAGAATTATTCTTTTTATCGTATTCTTCTTACAATTTAAAATAACATTTAACAAAATCTTCCAGACTGGTGAAATCCTAGTCCGAGGACCTCAAGTAATGCGAGGGTACAGAGACAACCCCCAAGCCAACAACGAGTCCTTCACAGTAGATGGTTGGTTTAGAACTGGAGATCTAGGTGTTGCTGATGAAGAAGGAGTCATAACCATTGCTGATAGGCTTAAGGAGTTAATCAAGGTAAATTGGGATGATTTTGAGCGTTTAACAACTACAATATTTTCAAGATGTTGCTTGCACATCTCACATAAAACATTTCATTTTTTTTTTATGTTTTTTCACGTCAAAGTATTTGCTAGCTAGTAACAGATGATATTGTGATAGTGTGTGGTCGTTGACATTATTATTCTTTTTTATTTTTACGTTGTTATTGAGTTTTGATTGTGACGATTCTTCCAACTTTTTGACTAGACTTAAAACACATTCCACAAAATGTCAAACCATTCCAAAAGCAACAAAGCAGCATAGAGCCGTCGTTTATAAAAGGTCACAGAACAATTCATGAGAAAACTTAATGTTTACGTTATTGAAGTACCAGCAGACATTGCCAGATTATTGTCGTTTAACAATACAGTAAAATAATACATACAATAACTTAGTAGTAACTTTGCTGGAAGGCAAAAAAAAAATTAATGGTGACCTCAATCTGCATATCTTTTACAGGTTAAAGGATTCCAAGTACCTCCAGCGGAATTAGAATCTGTTTTACGAGAGCATCCTTCTGTCAATGACGCAGCTGTAATTGGAGTTCCTCATCAAAGCAAAGGAGAAGCACCAAAAGCCTTCGTAGTACTTAAGGATGGTCACAAATGTACTGAAAGACAACTTAGCGAGTTTGTTAATGAGAAAGTAGCAGCTTACAAACATATAGACGATATTACTTTTATTAATAGTGTTCCTAAAAGTGCAGCTGGTAAGATTTTAAGAAGAGTTTTAAGGGATCAATACTGCTAGGTTTACTTATATAATAGGGTCTAAATCTATCAAAGGGTTTCGAGTCAAGTTATATGATTAGTAACAATTGATAAAAGGCTTGAAATTTCCTAAAGAAATATCAAATTGTCAATTTCAAATATTGTGGACTGATGAAAATCGTTATTAAAAGTAGAATGTACAAGTTAATTGTTGTAAGAGTAGTTTTAAGATCGAGAAGTTTTATTATATTTTTATACGTTGGACATATATTCTTGAAATTCGGACATGGTGGTTTGTGAAATGTAATTGAATTTATTAAAAGTGTTATTTGCTGTCTGAACTGACGTAGTAGTATCCTGGAAGTATGGAATTTTCATTTAAATGTAGATATTTAAAAAAGTAACCAAATGACAAATTATTATAAAAATAATACTAGCATTTAAAAAAAGAATCCTGCGATGATTTTGAAGCTTTAATAAGTAAAATGGATACGTAAAATTTGAAAACTCATAATTGTTTTAAATTTTATTATTAATTATTTTTATAACAAATTATAGAATCAAATGTAATAATAATTATTTTATTTCGAATACAAAACATCTATAGCGTGTTAGTAACAAACCAAAAAAAAATCTTGCCTCGTAACAGTCAGTCTTCGCAAAAAGTTCTAAACAATTGGAGAGCCGAAGCTCTTTGCTACAGTTTTCAGGATGCTGTTTTGACTGTTCCTCACTCTCTTCAGCAGTAACGCAGTTTTTTTCTGTATATAGTCTCGTAAGAACCTTGTAAGATCTAGCGAAAACATTCCTGACGTGCTAATGTAATTAGGTAGCCTCAACAATGTCCTAAAAGTGTTGTGATATTGACGTACAATTTTTTAGTATGACTCGTAGATTGCTCTTGAAGAACACATTTCACAGAAAAGTGCTACTTTTACTTGATCTGTTCACCGCACAAAACTACGAGATAACATATTGAGAATCATTAGACTTTGCGCTCTCTTTCAATGTCTATATCGTCCCTGAGGTCAGCAGTAAGAAGATGCCTTAGGTATTTAAAAGTTTTAGATCAATCTCCACGGCGTTTGCTGTTGACCTCAAAGACTATATTACATTTATTTACATTGTATTTTAATCCATGTGCAGGCGTAGGCCTTGTTCATTTTAAGCAGCTCTCTGATTGCTCTCGTCGGCGGACCCAGCAGCACCATGTGATTTGCATTACCGATGCTATTATTTTTAACCTCATAGGAACTGCATCCGACAAGCATGCTGCTGAGTGCGACTATTAGATCATTAACGTAGAGGCATAACATATTGCTCCAAACCATTAGACTACTGCGCTCTCTTTCAATGTCTATATCGTCCCTGAGGTCAGCGGTAAGAAGATAGGTACTGTAGGTATTTAAAAGTCTTAGGTCATTCACCTCGTCGTTTGCTGTTGACCTTAAAGACTATGTATTCACATTTATTTAAATTGTATTTTAATCCATTTGTGGCCTTGTACGTTTTAAGCAGCTCTCTGATTGCTCTCGTCGGCGGACCCAGCAGCACCATGTCATTTGCATTGCTGTTGCTATTATTTTTAACCCCATAAAAATTGCATCTGCCAAGCATGCTGCTGAGTGTGACTGTCAGGCCATTCACATAGATGCTGAAGAACCTGGGCGACGGCAAATATATCAATGACTGATAAAATCTTCCAAATGATTTTATTTTCAATTTATATTTCGTCTTTTTGTGGCGAATACTAACGTAATTAGTTTTGTACGCATGAAATTTGTTATTGGTAAAAAAAAAACTTATTTTAATATGGTGGTTTTATTTCATTGTGACCTCTTTTTTTCACTTTTTAGGTTTCAATGCTGACCAAACTGAGCACTACTGGTCTCGTTCATTCACCTCGTCTGTTATGATCTATTCATGTTTCGGGACTAAATTTTATATATTTGGATTATTTATTAATCATATTTAAAGTCAAATATATAACTATATTATAATTATTATGTCGTTTTGAAAGATCGTTCGAATGATGCTTCCGTAAAAGTAATATATAAGAAATAATAAAGTTGTTTTGATTATGTCTACTTACTGACAATGTATTGTAGTTATTTGAAGGCGACAGCGGTAAATAAGCAATACAGCCGTCATTGATAGGATTTTCTGATCTCTATTGGTCTCAATTTACGTAAAAGCGATGGCTCTGATTGGCTAAGAGCTTGCAGTGCGCCGAGCGTTATAAAAGTGTCAAAAACATTAACGTTAACATAACTAGCACTAGCCACTCTGAATAATAGTAATAAGAAATAGAACTATCCTTATCATTATATAACACTAATCCGTAACTACAGTAAACATTTAATAAACTAATGCTTCACTTAGATATATGTTTTCAAGGCATTTAGATAAAGGTGGATAAAATATTCTAATTTATTAAATGGCACACAAAAACGTATCAATAACTTAATGAAGTAATTCGACAATAACTTCCGTAGGTCGTTGTTGTTTGAGTACACTAAACGTCCACGAATTGCATATATTACTGACTGTATAGCAATAAACACGGTTGTAAATGTCCAGTCAAGCTTTTGATAATCTAAGCAGACTATACTAATTGCGTCTTCAGTGAAAAACACAATTTCAAAAACACTGCAGGCAAAACAAGTCTTATGATTACAGATAGCTATCAATACTACATGCCTTCATTGATACCGCAGTCAGCTGTTGTTATGAACAAAATAATGGGTTAACAAACACTTTTAGACTTCATAGATAAAGTTTATCTGTCACTACTCTACTCAACTGATATTAAAACGCTATCAAAAAAAAAAAATACTCATATCAGCTAGTATAAACATCATTATATCATTCAAAATCTTCCAGTCTCTGACTAGTGTAATACAAAACAAGACAATGGTGGCAAAATATTTATTCACAGTGAAAAGTACTTTCAATTCAGTGAAACAGAGTTCAAAATATGCAAGCGTTGTAATTAGAAAACACAGTGTGTGGACCCAGGACAGAGTGATCAAGTCGCCGTACAAGGATATTGAAATACCGAATTTGACGTTGTATGATTATGTTTGGCAGAATTTGGATAGATGGCCGGAGAGGACTGCTTCTGTGAGTATTCTTTCGTTGGTAATAGTATAAAATTAATTTTAAAGATATTGCCATATAGATGCGTAAAATAATGCTGCCTTTAAGTCTGGTTATTTCTTTCGGTTGATACAAATCGTCGACTTTTTGTTAGCCTACTTTTTCCCTCCATTTATCAAATCACCTTTTATCACTCTAAGTCATATAATTATTACGTTTTGTTGTCATTTAAATCTACTTAGGTAAATACATATAAATCTCTTTACCTACGTACACAAAAAGCAATTATATAGCAAACAAATAAAAAGATGGATAAAAGAGCTCGAAGATTATTTTCACACTGTTCATCATTTTTTGGCTGCTATCCCAGTGTCGACGTCTTTTGATCGTCTAAGGGAAAATTGTTTAAAGATATATATTTTTTAAATAGATCAGCAATGGAAGATGGGAAGTTCTAGTGACATGCCATTACACTCACAAATACATATTGTATCTTTTCAATTTAATTATACAAAACCTGCAAAGATCGATTTCGAAAATTTCAGGTCTGTGCCGAAACAGGCAGGGGATATACTTTCGAGCAAGCATTCAACTTATCGAACAGATTTGCGGCAAACCTTAGGACGAAGTTCAAAATTCGCGATGGAGACACAGTGGCGGTGATGCTGCCTAATATACCAGACTACTCTCTGGTATCTCTGGGTATATTGGCAGCTGGAGGAGTGATTACTAGTATAAATCCAATTTATACTGCTCGTAAGTAGTATTTGTATCAATTTATATGTACTAATAGGTCGACTAATTTGATCAATGGAATGAAATGGATCCTGGATGATGTTAGCATAGAAGCATGAGAATCGACATGAAAAAATATAGGGTATTTTTGCAATTTAGGCTTAAAAAAAGCACATACATAGACATATATAAATGAATCGTAGATTCAATAAAATTATATAATTTATACACAAATAAATAAACTAAATAAGTAGATACACAAAAATAAAATATATATGTGGTCTTGTTCTAAATGGTACTAATTCAAATATTTACAACAAGGGTAGATAAAAGAATATCAAAGTGATCGAAAGACAAGAGAAGTTGAGATCGAATTGTTCTACGGCATGCAACCAGAAGGAGTTTTTCTATCAGAAAAAAAACAACACTGGTGACAATGACGGTCGTAAAACGTAGCTTGATTAGAATTTAAGACATTTTAAAACAAAAAAGTCTTAGTTGGTGTCACTAAATGGAGAAACAAAACCAGAATTTTGCTAGTTTAGGTGATTAAATCCGTTAATTTTATCTTTACCTAGAAATAAGTAGATCTTGAATATTAAACACAAAATGCATGTTTTCCCACGGTTTTAAATTCATTATCTTTTTATAGATATGATAAGACAATGTATACGTTCGTTCTGTTTGATAATTTTATAATTCTTACGTAAGTCTACAATCATAACAATACTCGTGTCAATAATAATACTTGCTATATCTAATCAACAGAACAAAGATCGAAAAAATTTCATGAAAAAGCGGCCCTAATGTAATGTAAGGAAATAAAAAAACTAGTTATTGTAATTACAATTGCGCTAATCACTTTATTATATAACAGATTGTACGATAAAACCATTGCTTACCTGTTTTTAGGGTTCCGTAGCCAAAATGGCAAAAACGGAACCCTTATAGTTTCGTCATGTCCGTCTGTCCGTCTGTCCGTCTGTCCGTCTGTCCGTCTGTCCGTCTGTCACAGCCGATTTACTCGGAAACTATAAGTACTACAGTGATGAAATTTGATGGGAATATGTGTTGTATGAACCGCTACAAAATTATGACACTAAATAGTAAAAAAAAGAATTGGGGGTGGGGCCCCCCATACATGTAACTGAGGGATGAAAATTTTTTTTTCGATGTACATACCCGTGTGGGGTATCAATGGAAAGGTCTTTTAAAATGATATAAAGTTTTCTAAAAAACATTTTTCTTAAAGTGAACGGTTTTTGAGATATCAGCTCTCAAAGTCGTAAAAAGTATGTCCCCCCCCCTCTATTTTTATAACTACGGGGTATAAAATTCTAAAAAAAATAGAGGTGATGCATGCTAATTAACTCTTTCAACGATTTTTGGTTTGATCAAAGTATCTCTTATAGTTTTTGAGATAGGTTGATTTAACTGTAATTTTGGTTAAGTTATTGTGCTTACACTGAAAACGATGGCTGAACCTATAAGTACAAGGCAAAATATCGGGAGAGTTTAGGCTCCATTCACCAGGTGTATAAATTGACATAATAAGTTTATTATATTTGCTGCTACGGAACCCTTTGTGCGCGAGCCCGACTCGCACTTGGCCGGTTTTTTTACAAATATGATTCATCGTTACAATATCAGGTGTGATATTAATTATAAACATAAATTATACTTGCTTTTGTCAGCGGCTTTGCCCGCGTCATAAAATATAGCCTATGTCACTCAGGAGTAAAGCAGCTTTCTATTGTTGCTAATTTTTTTCCAATCGGACCATATAGTTCCAGAGATTACCTCCTACAAACAAAAAAACAAAGAAACAAAAAAACAAAGAAACAAAAAAACAAAGAAACAAAAAAACAAACTTTACCTCTTTATTATATTAGTGTAAGTGTAGATGTAGATTAACGATGTCATAAACATTTATTTCTTTATTATTACAGATGAAGTACAGCGACAGTTAAAAATGTCAGAAGCAAAAGCAATCGTAACATTACCAGAGGTTGTGCCAGTTATAAAGGAATCTTTGAAAATTGCCAAAATAAGCATTCCAATAATCGTAGTTAAGATAAATGGCAATCCTGCTCCTGAAGGAACAGTTTTATTTAATGAATTAAGCGAAGATATACACACTGATAACTCCGTATTGAAGGAAGTCAGAAGGAGCGTCAATGATATATGCTTCTTGCCATATTCTAGTGGCACTACAGGATTACCGAAAGGTGTAGAACTATCGCATAGAAATATTATTGCTAACTGTGAGCAGATTAACGATCCAATAAACGCAATGCACAACGAAACAACAGGTAAGTCGATTTTTTAAATTAAATACTATAAAAGTAGCTCATTCATGTGGAGGTCTTCAGATAATGCAAGAAAATTTATTGTTTTAAAAATGATTGTGGTACTTGGAGCCACCCCTTTCTGCTTGAATCTTATAGCCGTACATAGTTTTTTTTTCTATTACAGCCTCTCATCAAGACTCTGTGATGGGCGTGTTGCCATTCTTCCACATCTACGCGGCTACAGTCTTAATGTTTCATAAGCTTTCCATCGGTGCGAAGCTAGTGGCCTTGGCAAAATTCCAACCGGAAACATTTCTAAAGACCATAGAAAAGCAAAAGACTAACATAATGATGGTCGCACCACCATTAAGTGAGTAATATTATAGTTAAATAACTTGTTTACCTTTACAGATAGCCTGAATTATAAGAATCACCGAGGATGAAACGCATCTGCAATATAAAACTTTGTACTTAAGTAGTTATGAAAGATTGCTTTAAATATTCGAAGCATTTTGTATCAAGTAAACCACAGGCACTTTTGAAAGATCAAGCAGTCAGTCTTTTAGAATGAATTGAAGCTGATTGCACATTCCGAGGCGTAGATCTCTATCATAGTATAAAGAGAAGGGCAGTAGGCTATCTCCGGCCCAATCCGCGATATAATTGCCTACTGTCTTAGGGTTGTCACTTTTAGCAAAATTATAATTCAGTGCCTATAAATTGACAAGGGTCGGGAAGTTGTATTTTTTACTTATATAATAAAAATAAAAAAATACGTTTTTTTTTGCGATATAAACAGCCGTATATGTTTTATTCGTTAACTTAAAAGTTTCGTTTTTTCACAGCTTGAAGGGACTATGGTTTTAATTTCAACTAGATACATCACGCATTCTCGAGATAAAGGGTCTTAACAGACAGACATACAGATAGACGAAGGGACAACGAACTGATCCTATCTGAATAAATAAATAAAATAAATAAATAAGGGTTCCGTTTTTTCCTTTTGAGGCACGGAACCTTAAAAATGAATAAAGTGACTAAAATATTATAATTAAAAGAAACAACATTAAAAACTAACGCCTATCTCTTAGACTATAATCGAATTTATTGTTATGATTCGAACTTTGCTTTATATGTAATTAGTCAATTATTTATTTTGAATTACGATTTTGTAACTGTAAGTAGGTGAGAAACTAAAGTAACTGAGTAATCGGCATAACCAAACGTAAACAAAACAATAGCAGCAAATTAATTGACGGATCAAAAGTAGAAATTAAGCCTACCTACCTGCTTCCTCTGTGTGATAGAAAACTAATACAACAAAAAATAAGTAGGTATCTCAAAATCAAGTAAAAATTATATGCTAGAATGAGTGACTAGCTTACCTTTTTTGTTCAATAGGTAATCTGAATAGAGACAATTCTAGAATGGATGAATTGTTAAGACACCCAAACACACAGCAATACGTTCTCCTGCGATTATCAGACATTTTGTTTTGATTTAGCGGTGCCGAAAAGTAGTGACGCGCGAAACTCGTATAGTGTTAGCCCCGACTGGCGCACTGAGAAACGGCTCGAGATTTTGTTACAGTGTGCGTGCGTCGACGCGTAGATACTATGGCGCACACATACAAGCTGCGCGCGGTGCGTTTGTATGAAGATAACCTACTTCCCTTCTCTTTATACTATGTCTCTATGGAGAAGAATGTACAACAAACTCCGTGGATTTAGACAATTTACGAATCCCTAGGAATAAAGTGTGATATTAGATCTGCAGTGCTATTCACTAAGAAAATATTAAATATTGAATTAGTTAAATTCAAATCACATACAAACCTAATGTACTCGTAATTATTTGGATGTTGTCGCTGGGCCAGTGTTGTAGTTTTCTTAGAAAATAGCACTACTGGTTAAACAGATCATTTAAGTAACAGGCGGTCAAGTATGTGATATTGATTCTTTATCATGTTTACATCCTGGGCTAACAGAGTGATAAGTGATATGATATTGCTAAATAAGAAGAAAATAAAAAGAGATATGACATAAAAGAAAGATACCGTAGTATCATAACAGAGGATACAGATTGTAGATAAACTGTGTTGCATTGTTGCATTCAAGTATTATTTTGGTTAAAGTTAATAATATTTTGACTAAAGTGATTGATTTGAAAGATTTGAAGACTCGATATTAAGGAAAACAATCATGATGAATTGAATATTTTCTTTTGAGAGTTGATTTTTAGGGAACTGTTTAAATAGCCTACACGTATGTTCCTGTACTTATATGCATGTTCATTAAAAACTCATTAATCAATAATTAATTAATTAAGATTATCATTGTGATTACTGAATTTTTAATAAATCATCATATAAGAACCTACTTTGTTTATTTAGGTACTTTGTTTTACACGTGTATTTAAAACTGTACTATTAAATTGATGGATTATGGCGTTGTCTTAGACCTTCTATTTACACTTTGGTAGCGGGAATATTACAATTGTCAATGTCATCGTATTCATATGGGTTTGCGTCCTATATTTTTATATGTTTTATTTAAAGAATACGTTTTTTTTTTAATTATATTGAAGCGGATGTGCCAGTTCCAAGTTGCTGCCTCGTAGAATTGGATATTATATATTATTATATAATTTACAGAATTAAATGATATTCACATTTTCAAGTACTATATGCCTGTTTAATTTAAGATTAACTTGAATTCTGATACAGTATAGTAACTCGTTAAATTTCTCTTATTAGTGAACACTCACTGACTGGTTAAATATGTGAAACTCATTACTATTCATATTACTGTATCGAATAACAGTGACGCAAGCTACTTTCGACAACACATTACCATGTTAGCAACAAAAACTGTTTTTGTGATGTGGATCATGACCAAAATAGCTTAAAATATGTATAAAAATGTAAAAATAATATACGATTTCGGGCAAAGTATAATGTGTTAATAAATTTTATTCCTGATTAATTTTAGTTCTCTTGATGGGCTCTCATCCAGCAGCTACTGAGAAAACCTTCGAGCATGTGCAGCTCGTATGTAATGGCGCAGCTCCATTGGCTGCCAGCGATGTAGAACGTTTCTTACATAGGACCAAGGTAAAGAGTTACTACAATATTTTTTTAATATTTCGATGCCTCCCACGTAAGTTGTTGTAACCCACAATATGGCGATTTTGGGTTTTTTACGTAAAAGTGTCTAATTTTATGTATACTATCCTACAAAAAAACAAAAAGTCAAAAAAACCTTTTATTTAAGGTACTTTTGAAACGTATAATGTTGTATGTTTCGAACGATTCCGGCGTAGACTGTAGTATTTATTACTTTCAATGGTTTACAACGGGGAAAAGCGCACGCGCGCTTGTTGTATGTGACATATATCACAGATTACGCTGGAATTTGCTGCCGTGCACCTCTCATGCAATTTTTATGTCGTTAATTTAATATTCCAGTAATTACTATTCCGTTCAATCTTATTTTTAACTGACATGATAACCATTTAAAATGTGGTATTGATCCTATACAACAATTTACGTTGTTAATTTTAAAAATATTTTATGTTAAGTGATATATATGTTACCGGCCAAACCCGATTTCAGAACAAACTAGTTTGGCCTAGGCTAAACTAGTTCTTCCTATTCGCGATAGGATAAACTAGTTTAGCCTAGTCCAAACTAATTTGTCCTAAGCCCGATAGGATAAACCAGTTTAGGCTAGGCCAAACTAGTTCGTCCTGATATAAATACGCACACTCTAGGATAAACTGGTATGGACTAGTCTCAACATTCTAATATATCTAGAAAGTCAAAATAAATAGATAAATTACTGAATAAAATACTCCGTAACTGTAAAAATAATCAATTTTATTAAACTATAATAATTCGTTGTTAAACAATAATAAATTTCAAATGTCCATCCTGTTGTGTCTGATAATCGATCAGATCTACTTGGCACGTACTATAATTTTCCGAATGAAGAATGAACTTAGAGACTAATCCTCTCTTCTTCTTTGTTTTCTTTTGCTGACAGCCACTACACATAGATAAATACAAGCTTATCATTTTTTTTTGTGATGTTGGTATATTTTTTTGATATTTCGGCTAACATCATGTCACGACCACCGTGGCCATCATAAAGTTCATCGGATGGAAGATAGTTTTTTATATTACCTTTTTTTTTGTAAGGGTAGCCTCCCGATGACACTTAAAAGAAATATGTGTATCCTGCCCGTCCTACTCTACGGTGCTCAAAGTTGGTCACTTACTGAACAACAAAAATCTCAAACTGAAGATCTGTCAAAGGGCAATAGAGCGTAGCATAATAGGTGTTAAGCGAACAAATCGCCTAAGGAATACCACGCTGCGCTATATAACCCAAATAACAGATGTCGGAGACAGAAACGCCAGGCAGAAATGGGAGTTGGCTGGCCACGTCGCACGAATGCATCCGGACAGATGGGCGAAGATTATCACTCACTGGACGCCTGAGGGAGGTCGACGCCGTCGAGGTCGATCACGGCGAAGGTGGTGTGATGATCTAATCACGTTCGCGGGGCAAACTTAGCCGGAGATCTCCCAAGACAGAGAAGTTTGGAAGGAGAAAGCCTTTACCCAGCAGTGGGACACAAAGTAGGCTATAAAAAAAAATATTACCTCTGAAATATCGTTACGAATTGCAGCTACGAAACATTCAGTTGGAACAGGCCAAAGTTTTGTGAGATGCAGCTGCAATAAAAATTGTTCCACAAACAGATGCCAGTGCAAGAAGGCAATGATACTCTGCAATTCTAAGTGCCACCAAAGCAAACCATATAAAAATAAATAACAAATTTAATAATTGATTTTTGTTTTTATTAAAAAAAAAATACAGTATTATTTGTTATAGTATGATTGTTCGTATTACCCTTGGTATTACCGTTTAAATATAACTTTTAACAACGAATCACTACAGTTTAATAAAATGGATTATTTTTCCAATTACGGAGTATTTTATTCAGTTTATCTATTTATTTTGACTTTCTAGATATATTAGAATGTTTAGACTAGATCATACCAGTTTATCCTAGAGTGTGCGCATTTATATCAGGACTAACTAGTTTGGCCTAGCCTAAACTGGTTTATCCTATCGGGCTTAGGACAAATTAGTTTAGACTAGGCTAAACTAGTTTATCCTATCGCTAATAGGAAGAACTAGTTTAGCCTAGGCCAAACTAGTTTGTCCTAATATCGGGTTTGGCCGGTAACATATACAACATTTTACGTCAATGCTAGATATGTAAAAATAAGTTATAACATGATGTAAGTATCATATATGATTAAAATCGGCTCTTGAACTCCCGTGTATAATAACGTAAGTGATAGTTACAACATTTTGCAAGGACCTCATGTTGCGGTAAACAGTTGTAACAACTAAATTCAAGAAACCGTTAGAATGATAAAAATATGACATGTAGTAAACGATAACATATTAAAAACTATAATCTCATACCGAATTTCAAAAAGATTCTTTGAAAAATGTGGCTTGTGTCGCAAAAAGTATCTTTAAAACGCTCTCCTGTAAAATTGCATTTTTGGGGTTACAACAACTTACGTGGGAGGCATCGATTTGTCTATTAATCATTTGATAGCTACTGACATGACAGGGACTTGTGTGATCGGACCATGGTCAAAATAGAAATATTTAAACAGATACTTGTTATTGAGTAGGTACGAAGTTAATATCTTTCACTTCCTTGCTAGTATCTATCTAAAGTTACAACCGTCATTCCTGTGGCAAGCTCAAGGTTGACAGATTGGAATAAACGGTCGAACTCGTGGGAGAGCCTTAGAGGCTAATTGACAAAAAAGCAGCAATGGAAAGCGACTTCATTATATTACATGTATGTGTATGTGGAAATAATAAAAGTAATTTTAATAAATTTCTGTTCTGTTCCAGCGTGACATCGATTTCAGACAAGGCTACGGTCTCACTGAAACGTCTCCGACCGTCGCCATCAGTCCCAGGCGGTCAAAGCGATATGAAGCGACAGGTCCACCGGTAGGAAGCACAGAACTAAGAATCGTAGATGGCGACCTGAAGAACTTGGGACCTAATGAGGTATATAGGAAAAGGAAATTAGTACTAACTATCTATTAAGTTAAAACTGGCTTATTTATCGACACGCAAATAACTGATGCAGAAATAGATAATATTGCACATGATGTGATGTGAAAAGATTTAGTATATGAATCATCATCATCCTACCCTTATCCCATTTTACTTGGGGTCGGTGCAACATGCATTTAGTATATGAATATACTAATATATTAGCTTCTACATCCGACTGTTGATAATAGAAGAAATACCTTACTTTTTTCATATCATTGAAAATCTAGTTTATCAATCCACGGTTGTCGTTCATTCAATGGCTTTTTCGACTTTCAGTTGCTGCTGCACTATATATATATTACAGCAGCAAATGACCAACACCTGCATTGATCAAGTGATCAGCATTGTATGTCATTACCTTATCCTTTAAAATAACATTTATCAAAACTTTCCAGACTGGTGAGATCCTAATTCGAGGACCTCAAGTAATGCGAGGTTACAGAGACAACCCTCAAGCCAACAAAGAGGCCTTCACAGCAGATGGCTGGTTCAGAACTGGAGATCTAGCTGTCGCTGATGAAGAAGGCATCGTTAGTATTGCTGATAGGCTTAAAGAGCTGATCAAGGTGAGTTTCGATGAAAAGATTAAAATATTAAGGTATAATAAAATGAGGAACTATTAATAATCACACGGTTTTAAGGTCTTCAGTTTTAAGCAAAGCTTGTCGAGGTCTGTTTGTGAATTGATCTTAATGTAATATAGAGATTCCTCCAAGCCTCAGGAAGTAATTGCAAGCTATGAAGCAAAAAAAAAGTATTCTGATTTTTTTCAATCGATTTAATTGACTGGGTAGATAAAGATGATGATAGTATGATCGTCGACATAATATTCCAATTGAGTTCGGCTTTATAATAGTGTTTTATAAAATCATTAGTGTTATGGAGGTCTTAAGGTCTTACCAAATTTAATGTTTACTAACGTTATCAACTTACCAGCAGATTATTATACTATTTTTTTTACCATAATTTAAATATTTACACAACAACTTAGTTTCTATATGGCATAAAACATTTTTGTAACCACAGATTGTATATTTTACAGGTTAAAGGTTTTCAAGTACCTCCAGCGGAGTTAGAATCCCTTTTACGCGAACATCCTTCAGTGAGTGATGCAGCTGTGATTGGAGTTCCTCATCAAAGCAAAGGAGAAACACCAAGAGCTTTTGTAGTACTTAAGAATGGTCACAAATGTACTGAAAAACAGCTTAGTGAGTTTGTCAACGAAAAAGTTGCAGCTTACAAACATGTAGATGATATTACTTTTATTGACAGTGTTCCTAAAAGTGCAGCTGGTAAAATTTTAAGAAGGGTTTTAAGGGACCAATACTGCTAGGTTTACTCTTAAAATAGGGTTAAAGTTTATCAATAGAGTCTCGGACATAGTTTCATAAAAGGAAGAAAAGACTTGAAATATGCTAAAGAAGTGTCAAGTAGCTTAGTTAACTTTGCGGAATTTTGATAATCATTATTGAAAACAAAATGTACAAATTGTTTGTTGTATGAGTAGTTTTAAGATTGAAAAGCGATACGTACATTTTTTGATGATGTAAAATTTTCGTTTGCCATTTTGATATAACATAATATTATGGTGATTTATGTAATGTAATGGAATTTATTAAAAGTTGTATTTGCTGTTTGAACTGACGTAGTAGCGTATAATTCTGGATAATGCATGGAATCTAGAGACTTTATTCAGATAATTAAAAAAAAATCAACGATATTACAACAAGAACATAATATTTAGTTTAAAAAAAATTGTAATTTACTAAAGTTTTCAAAGAAAAATAACTAAAAATGATCGTAAAATTGGTTTAAATGAGAACTCCTAGTGGTACAAACTAACTTTTATTTTTAATTATATAAGTACTCATTGTTTATCAGATATGTAAATAACTAAATATATAATGAGACTGATAAAATCTTTTAAATTAAACTTTTAATTAAAAAAATGCATGAAGTCTTTTGGTAGTAAATAATATTTTTTACAAAGTGGTTTTATTTATTGTGACCGTCTTTTTTTCCTTTAGAATTCTGTTTTTTACATGGAATCCAAACGAAACTCTACTGCTGAGATTGCATATCTTTCTTACTACCTTTTTGCCAAAATAGTCTCTCAATAAACGTTGGAACTACAGTTTACATACTTGCATTATTTGTTATACTACTCCAAAGTCAACTACGTATAATACGAGTAATTACAAATTATTTTGAGAGTATTTTAAAGAGTGGTAGATCGCACGATTTGTTTTTTTTTTTATATTTTACACTCAATACGTTACATAAAAAGTTTGTCATATCTCTAGGGATATACTATGGATAATACTGGTGCCAAATCAGAGACCCAATAAAAAGCGAATTACAATATATTTCAAAAAAGGTGGTTACATATACAGAGGCCGATTATAAAAAACAACAAACGCCTACGGAAAATAAATAGCATAAGACGCATTATCACGTTATGATGTGAAAGTGGAAGGCGTCAAGCCTAAATGAAGTTTAATATGAAAATAGTAATATATATAATTGCTATTTATTATGAGAATGAGGTGTCAATCTATTTTTATTATAATACATAAGTAATGGAGTCTTACATCTCTATTTTATAATGTCTAAATTATTTCGTCTCTATTTTATAAGTTACTACTTCTTGTTACGCGCGTAGAAGATACGACTAGAATAATAGTAATAAGAACTGAAAATATCTTTATCACTGTCGTATAAGATTAATCTTTAAGTACAGTAAATATATATTTATCAAGGGTGTCTTCAAGGCTAGAGTGAATAGACTCTTAATAAACTAGTCCACCTTATCATAACGACCACGATTGCATCTATCAATAAAAAAAAAATGGAAAATAATCTAATGTCTCACTTGTTGTTTGTGTCATTTTATGGTATTTAGATTCTTCTTCTTCATTTTGATGGTTAACTCGCTTAACTGTTGGGGCCCAGTAGGTGGTCGCGTACATTCGGTGGAACTCATGAAATCCTCCAAAGTACACTTGTTTTTGTTTTGATAAAGACATAAAATAATCTAATTTATCAAATGCTACAAATGCATTAAATGACGTCTTTGAACAGATAAAAGTCAGTTGTTAGTAGTCAGTGGTGGTGAACTTAATCACACGTTAACCAATTGTGCATAGACTTAATTATTGATCGTAACAGAAAGGAGGGTTGTCATAGCTCATTTGAGCTATTTACCTGTCCTGAATGAATTACCAGACAAGTTTTAAACCGTCGAACTATGTCAATAATCTGTGTAAAATACATCATACAATGCAAAATTAATTACCCAGTGCAATTGTATGGGTTTAATAGAGTACAAAAACAAATCTCACGATTTCATAACGCTGTGAATACCGATCATTGATACCACAAACACTCTTACACTTCGTACCCAAACAAAGTTTATTCTTCACTGCTCTACTCAACTGATATTAAATCGCTATCAACAAAAATACTCATATCAGCTACTATAAACATCATTATATCATTTTAAAAATTCCAGTCTTTGACAAGTGTTGTATAAAGCAGAACAATGGTGGCAAAAAATTTGTTTACAGTGAAAAGAACTTTAAATTCAGTGAAACAGAGTTCAAAATATTCAAGTATTGTGATTAGAGAAAACAGCGTATGGACCCAGGACAGAGTCATCAAATCGCCTTTCAAAGATGTTGAAATACCGAATTTAACGCTGTATGATTACGTTTGGCAGAATTTGGATAGATGGCCGGAGAGGACTGCTTCTGTGAGTATATTTTCTTTGATATAGTATAATAAAATAACAATATTACGTTCGCATAATTACGAGTATCTGAGAAACACCATACTTCTTAACAATAAAAACGTTTTCAAGCCTAAGTTTCAAGCAGAATATCTACAACAGGAGACAAAAAAAAAGCAGTTGCATACCGTTACACAAATACAAATAGATTGTGATACACAATAAATATAAATTGTGTATTTTTTGTTTTGTAATAATGCAAAATTTGCAAATATTAATTTCACAATCTTCGAAAATCTTTAAACATTATATTAATCTGAAAACCTGAAATTCCAGGTCTGTGCAGAAACAGGCAGAGGGTACACCTACGAGCAAGCATTCAAACTATCTAACAGATTTGCGGCAAACCTTAGGACGAAGTTCAAGATTTGCGATGGAGACTCAGTGGCAGTAATGCTGCCCAATATACCGGACTATCCTCTGGTAGCTCTGGGTATATTAGCAGCTGGAGGAGTTATTACTAGTATTAATCCAAATTATACAGCTCGTAAGTAATATTAAAAAAAAAATATTTCTGAATTAAGTTTGTAATTTAACCGTATATGCAAGTATTTTTTTTAACTCAGTTTTCATACTTTATCATTCTGAACATATCTTCTTTCTAACAGTAAAAGAATTATTAAAATCAGTTCTCGCGATTCGAAATTACATCCGAAAACCCAACATAGATAACCCGTCTAGTTTGTATAAATTAGTAACCCACTTTCCCGAGAGAATAAGGCGCTGGGGCTACTTCGCGCTCTTAAGTCGTAGTTTAAAGGTTCCGATACATTGTGAGAAATTTGTGACAGATGAAAAACTATGGACTCCTTACTGAGCATGGACCGACACACTCTTGGCCGGTTTTTTTCTAAGACATTAATATAACAACTTTTATGTAGACTGTAATAGCAACACTCGTGTTAATAGTACTACTAACCATATCTAAGAAATGAAATAAAAATTAAGTAGCCTGCAAGAAAAAGAGGCCTTATCGATTCTTAAATTACATTATTATGTTAGAAACTTCGCGATAAGACCGTCCATTATATTGTTGTACTGGTTTTTACAAGCATATTATATCGTAAATGTGTGTTTTGTTTACAATAAAATGTATATAATAAAGATTAGTATACAATAAATTAATATGAATACGAATATATATTCCTTTTTTTTGTTACAGATGAAGTACAGCGCCAATTAAAAATGTCAGAAGCAAAAGCGATCGTAACATTACCAGAAACTGTACCAGTTATAAGGGAATCTTTGAATATTGCCAAAATAAATATTCCAATAATTGCAGTAAAGAGAAATGATAATCCTGTTCCTGAAGGAATAGCTTTATTCAATGAGTTAAGCGAAGATATACACACTGATAACTCTGTATTGAAGCAAGTTAGAAGACAAACCAATGACATATGCTTCTTGCCATATTCTAGTGGCACTACAGGGTTACCGAAAGGTGTAGAACTATCACATAGAAATATTATTGCTAACTGTGAGCAGATTAATGATCCGATAGTCGCAATGCACAATGAAACCACATGTAAGTTGATGTTTAAATTTAAATAGTTAACAACCTATCGCTTTAACCAAACAATGCCTTAACGCATTAACCTTAATGCATTAACCGCTTAAATGAAACATTTAAGCGATTAATGGTATGGCTGAATACTGCCATTTAATTAAATAGTAGCAAATGACTTGGATCGATAACATGATTATTTGCCTAGCCCAGATATTTGAAAGGCACTATGATAAGTCGTAAAAATAATTTGGTTTTAATTTCATGAATGGTCACATTATTTTATAAATGGTCTTAGCATTAGTCAGCCAGTTTATCACTGCATCAGCTGAATATCATTCAGGCTACTGTTTGAACGGCATTGCTAAACTATCACATGAAAAGTGGATGCTAGTCGGCTGCAACATAATTACAAATATATGGGGATCAATAATATTCTTATGTCGTGGTCTTAAAACAGTACAAAAGAAATTTATTGTGTAGACATCATATAGGGGCAGACATCTTCTGCTAGTCTTTAATCGTCATTGATGATCAAAATGCTTTATTTAATTTCTCAGCTTTTCTTTTTTCTGTCCCAGCCACTCATCAAGATTCTGTGATGGGCGTGTTGCCATTCTTCCATATCTACGCTGCAACAGTTCTCATGTTCCATAAATTTTCCATCGGTGCTAAGCTGGTGGCTCTACCAAAATTTCAGCCAGAAACATTCCTCAAGACTATAGAGAAGCATAAGACTAACATTCTCATGGTCGCACCACCATTAAGTAAGTATTTATGAACTCAACAACTAAAAATTATCGTATTTCAAATTATTATCGTGTTTACCTCCTGTAGGCTTACATAATGACAGGTGATAAATATGATATGCTAAAGATAAAAGATCGTAAAATTTCAAATGATATGACATAAAAAAGTTACTGCAGTTAAAGAAAGAGGTAAAACTTATAAATTATGGATATTTAAATATTAATACCTAATGTTTTAGTTAAAGTGGTATCCTAACACGTTATCGCTTATAATGGGCCTCATCAGAAAGCTTAAGTCCGAGCTATACTGGGAATTTTCTTGCATGATCGAATCAGGAATGAAGTGAACCATAGAAGAATCCAATTGATAGATATTCCGTTGAAAGTTAAAGAAGATATAAATAAAGTAACACGTCTGGATTACCTTAAAGTTGATTTATAGCCTAAACAAAATCATTTTTAACAAGCAATTCAGTCTGAAACTGCTTTAATCCAAAAGTGGGAAGTTCTGTTGATGATTTTCTACCCTAAAAACAGCAATATTATTAAGTTTTTATAATTGCTCAATTTCAGTTCTGTTGATGGGCTCTCACTCAGCAGCTACTGAGAAAACTTTCGAGCATGTAAAATCCGTATGCAATGGTGCAGCTCCCTTGGCAGCCAGCGATGTAGAACGTTTCTTGCAAACAGCCAAGGTGAGGAGTAAGATTTTTTTTTTAATTTATTTGCCAGTCGAACAGTTGAAACATATCAATGGGAACTTTTGTGTCCATCACACGGAATAAAATAGAAATACAATAAACAGATGCAAATGAGCATGAGAGAAACATCTTTCATTAGTTTACAAACATTTTTTAACTCTCTGCAAAATTTATGGTTGTGTTTATTCTACAAGCCTTAGCCTTAATCATAACAGTTTGCCTCTATTTCTATACGTGGAAGTATATTTTCGCCAGTACTACTAGAAAATTGCCAGAATTTACGCTTGTACTCCTTTATATGCGAGTTTTATGTTATTTCTCAAGTGTCTTTCTGTGTTCTGTATCTCTCAACTACAAATTTGCTGACCTGGAAATCCAAGCCAATATTAAAATATTAAGAAGTTAGTCTTTAAAAATAATGCGCACAGTGTTTTACGCGACTACTAATTTTAAGGATTTTTTGTTTGACTAAATTATGCTAAAAGCTCTCTTTTTCAGCATGAAATCGACTTTAGACAAGGCTATGGTCTAACTGAGACGTCTCCGACAGTAACTATCGGACCTAAAGGATCAAAGCAGCATGCAACAACAGGTCCTCCGGTAGGAAGTACAGAACTCAGAATCGTAGACATAAATTTGAAGAACTTAGGACCTAATGAGGTATGTGGGAGAAAAGATAAACATACAAATAGCTTTTCGAAAATGTATAAAATTAATAAGTTACGAATATGTAGATTTATGAAACAGACAAACACAAACTTAGAAGAATGTTTAAAATATATTTTTTTTTGTTTTGTAAGTTTAGTATCCACAAATCTGTACAAGTTTAACTTTCAAACAATAACACAATACTATTAAAGAAACAATAGATGCTTCTCAATTTATTTTTATACTACAAATAATTATGACACATGTATTGTACCGATAATTTTGAAATCGGTGATTTCAACAATGAATTTGAATTTTATTAAAGTTAATATGATGTATAATTTCTACACTAGCTTTTGCATCTAACTTGGTTCGCAGTTGAACTCGTAAAACAGAATAAATAACATTCTAACCTAGTTTAAAATCTAGTTGGCAATTTTAGCTGTTACTCTTACAGCCGTAATGAAAAATTTGTTATATAAGTTATATAATTATTTCTAACAGTGTACTTTGAAATAATATCTATCCAAATCATACAGACTGGTGAGATCCTAGTCCGAGGTCCTCAAGTGATGCGAGGCTACAGAGATAACCCTCAAGCAAATAAGGAAGCCTTCACTGAAGATGGTTGGTTCAGAACTGGAGATCTGGCTGTTGCTGATGAAAACGGAATAATCACTATTGCTGATAGACTTAAGGAACTAATCAAGGTATGTTTGGATGAATAGAAGCGTCTTAACGTCGTCGTTGTTAATATATTTAGTATTAATGAAGCGTCTGTGGCTCTGGAAGTCAAAGGGCAACTGAATTTATTTTTAATCAGTGCATTCAATACGTTTTCTGTTTCCACCTACAGTGAGAGATGTTATTTGATGATTTTGTACCTCAAAAAAGCATGAATGAAAAAATAAATAATTAATAATCACATTTTTTTTTTACACATTTTGTGCAAAAACTTGTTAGCTGGATAATAAATGATGATGTTGCGCAGTCATCGACATACATACTCAAATTTTGTTCGGTATTCATTCAGTATTTAGGAAGTATAAACAAATCAATTCCTAGGTTAATGTTGGTTGAACTATTACTACACAAAGTAACAGCAGATGTTATTATCAATTAACGTTTAAATACTATGTAAAAAGGCATCTTTCTATTTATTTAGAAGGCATAAAATATATTTCTTGGTAACTTCAAACTGCATATCTTTTACAGGTTAAAGGCTTTCAAGTACCTCCAGCAGAATTAGAATCTCTTTTACGAGAACATCCTTCTGTCAATGACGCAGCTGTGATTGGAGTCCCTCATCAAAGCAAAGGAGAAGCACCAAAAGCCTTCGTAGTACTTAAGGATGGTCACAAATGTACTGAAAGACAACTTAGCGAGTTTGTAAACTCAAAAGTAGCAACTTATAAACATGTAGATGATATAACGTTTGTTGACAGTATTCCTAAAAGTGCAGCTGGTAAGATTCTAAGAAGGGTTTTGAAAGATCAGTACTGTTAGGTTTGTTTTTAAAAGAGGGTTTTAAATCTGTTGCGCCTTCCATTGTAATACTTTTTACTGCTTTTGTAGTCCTCGAAGTGATTTTATGTTTAGCACAAATAATCGACCAAAGCTTAAAGTTAAAGTTCAAACAATTATTGCCATAAAATAACATGTAGTCAATCTCAAATATTGTTGATTTTTAACAATGTCACGAATTTGAGAATGCCACCTTATATCGAGCCCAAGGTGTTACCTGCAGAGTAGTTTTAAATTCAAGAAATAATATATTTTTACAAGATGGAAATTCTTAAACTTTGAGATGGTGAAGTAATTAATTTTCATTCTGTTTATTTAATTAGTAATACTTAAAGAATTAATTTATCAGTACAAAATTAAAAATATTTTGAAAAACCTTTCTACCAAAGATTTTAATAATAACTGCAATATATGGGTATTACACTTATAAGCTCTGTTTTAACACAAGCTCTGTTTAGCTTGAGACTAGACAGCGTTGTGTGATGGTTGTCGAATATATATATATATATAGGGGTAATCTTGAATGTAAAAATTATAAAACACAGGTGTCTAGGTCCAGGTGCAAACTTATTTTTTTTAAATAATATGTTGGTATGTTAATTTTATTTAAAATATATGTGCTTCAAAATAGTTGCTGACGATTTGGAATAAAAGGATAAAATTAAAGAGAGGCAGCGTTACAGAGAAATTAAAACTATGGTTCAATTTGGTACTAAATTTTGTTGGTTGGTTTAAATCTAAAATCATGTCGAGTGATAATTAATATTAATTAACTTGTAAATAATAATTCTGTTTCTCTAATATATAATTGGTTTCAGTATAAATTGTCTTTTAATTATCTAATACAAGCTGTATAAAGTAAAGTATTTGACACGTGAATAAAGCTATATTTGTTTTGGGTAGCTTGAATTTCTCACTTCACTCTAGTTTCTATTAATATAGCAACCAGAGTTATTACTCCCTCACAGTCATCATCATCATCATCATCTTAGCGCCAGTCCCGGTTGCACAACTTGGCTTTCACCTGGGTGCCCGGGGTCTGCTTTCCCACACAGACGCCTCCACTTCACTCGGTCTTTCACGCCATTTCGCCCAGGCCGCCGAGATACGTGACTCGACGTCGCAATCGACGTCCCCGGACTCGTAGAGCACCGATCCCAAGTACTTGACCTGTTCCGTGCGCTCGACTGTGTCTTCGCCAATGCGAACAGGAGCAGCGTTTGTTGTGTTACAGGCCAAGTACTCGGTCTTCGCCGCATTAATCTTCAGACCGCCGTTTTCCAGCGATTCCTTCCACGCTGTCACACGTCGAACCAAGCGCCCATTGTCCGAGTCCGCTAGCGTGATGTTGTTTGCATACATGAGTAGCCATGGCGGCTGCTCATGTAAGTCCATGATGTTTTTTTTTTTTGCGTGAAAAACCCCGGTTTATAGAGTCCGAAAGCCGGACATATAATATGTCCACAACTATGACACAACGTCATCTAGTCCCAAGCTAAGCAGAGCTTGTGTTATGGGTACTAGACAACTGATAAACATACTTATATATTTTCTAAATATATAAGGTGCTTTTAAAATATATGCCACGCTCTCCAGGGGATGTAGCACTATGTTTATAGATTACAATAGTAAAGATAAAATGTAGATAATTTGTGTTTTTTTTTCTCACACAAATTTATTCACGTATAAATTTTAATTCTTTTTTTGCATAAAACCATCCTGTACACTTTATAAGCTGTAGCCGCTCCGCGCCGCAAAACACCGGCGCCATTTATAATACTATTTTCATTCATATCAGACGAATGCCGCCTGCGCGCCGGCCACTAGGTCGTCACTGCGCAGCCCCCCCCCTCCCCCGCGCGCACTACCCCGTTCGCCGCACGCGCTGGCCGACCACCCGCTTGCCAGTCGCCCCCCGACCGCCACGGGAATTATTATCGCGCGCGTTTTTATTAAAAACATTTAGGCAACTGAAAAGTAAAACGGACACATTGAACAAAGTGAAAAGCCATGTACGTAAGCGTGTCTACATTTGTGTGCAACGCAGAGGTGGACTTGTGCAACAGTTTTGTAGATAAGTCGGTAGGGAGTGTGTAAATACAGTGCAATTGGTGTAGGTAAATAACTTTTAAAAACGCCAGCCAAGTTCCTGTAATTTATCGTTATTTGATATTACACTTTTGAGTACTAAGCGAACGCCGGCGTTTTGTTCTTTAATTGTGTGTGTAATTACAAACGTCGAAAGGTTAATCTAAGTACCTATGGTTTACACTAACTTGACCCGAACTGTTTTAAGAGTGATGTGAAGTTTATCATCTTAGAATACAGTAACTGGTAACTACTGGTAAGTAATTGCACTTTAAAACACTTGCTTGCCTGCGTATTATTGCGTACCTAGTGGATTAGGTAGAGACAATCTAGTCAGCTGATTTTAGTTTTCATTCGTAAAACGGATGGAAAGAGATAGCAGCTGTTTCATTGACGAAGAGAAACATCGCGCGTAATTTGTGAACCACGTTGTGCAGAATAGAGTCAATATTTATTTAACTACTTTATTTACACAAACTGGATTAACTGTTCCGGGGTAGGAAAGCTCTTCACTATTGTAATCTATAAACATAGTGCTGCACCCCCTGGAGAACGTGGCATATATTTTAAAAGCACCTTATATACATATTATAGATAAATTACACCCAGACACAGAACAAATGATCGTGCTCATCACACAAACATTTGTCCTGGGTGGGAATCGAACCCACGACCTCCCGCATAGCAGTCAGGGTCACTAACTACTAGACTGACAGGCCAGTCAAATATTATTTACAGTACAATATATATTTATCTCTTAGTCACATATATGTACAATTAATATGAGAGAGGTCTCCAATTGATGCAGCTGTCTGTCTGTACTCGTACGAACCATCACATTTTTAGATTCACTTCGACAAGGGACTGCCTTAGCAACAATGCAAAAATAATAAACTTCGTCTTTATCTAGATGTCAATTAGCTGTAGTTAATATAAACATAGACCCACAGACATGGAGCAACAGAGTTGGTAATTAAGGACATTTCTAAAGTCCACAGATAAATCTTTCCTATCAACAATGATATGTGAATAAATATGTAAAATTAGTTTATTAATAACTTAATAATCATACAAAGCACGCTCAGACCACCGCTTCTGCTTTGTTTATTTACTTCAAGTGATTTGCACAAGGTCAGTCACTTGTATGTCCGGATTTTGTAAAACTAGTATTACCAAGTGACGGTTTAAGGTATTGGCTTGCTGTTTGTAAGTGAGAATATTTGTCATTTACAGTTTGTTTTAATAGTCATTTACGCTTAATCAATTTTAGTTCTGATAATAGGTGCTCACCAATTAGCTACTGAGAATATTTTCGAAGATGTTCACAATGTATAATGGTGCAGCATACTTTGCTGCCAATGATTAAGAATATTTCTAGCATAATAATGATTTAAGTAAATAGATGAAAAGAAAAGAAAAAAGGAAGGAAAGAAGGGATAGTGGAAAGGAGTGATTTTAAAGAAGGAAAGTTAGTGACAGCGTGACGGCTAGGGGCGACAGAAGAGAATGGTACAAAAAAAAAATGTAACACTGACTTCAAATAACATGAGACGAGAGAGGAGGTGATGTTGATAATTTTATATTGAAACGCGTTGAGCATCGAAGTACCCTGGTGGACACTTATAGGGACGATATAGTCAACAACAATCAAATATGACAATGTGTACCATATTTACTCATAGAAATTACACATTGTGCGCCGAACACAAAATTATTATTAAGTATTTTTTATAGATCTTTGTATTTTTCTCGTCTAAGAAAGATTAATGAGCCTCAAACACCGTTCGGAACAAAATTTGCAAGGCAACATTTAAATATATGTTAAAGAAGTCAGAAACTTGTTACTATATGATACGACAGACATTCGCAGATGCCTTTCAGGAGCATATAGATTAGGGTCTGAGTATTTGAGCTGGTATCTAAAAAATGTTGTGGCATTATGGTAGTAAACGAAATAGTAACCCGAACAATATGAGCAGTTTGAGAATTCTATTGAGTTTTAATCACTATGACAAAATCTTGATATTTAGGTACTAAGCTTTTTGGATATTGGTTAGAAAGCGTGAGAAAACAGTATATCTGATAGACATAACAATTCTTAATTGTTATGTCTATCAGATATACTGTTTTCTTGTAAATTTGTTAATAATAGCGTCAGATATCTTTAGCTATTTATGATCTGAGGTAAATTGTGTGCGTGACAAGTAAGAATAATAATAATGAGAATTGAAACTGCCATCGTTTAATAACACCAAAAACCTAGATACTGTAAAGACTTAACAATAAAGTTGTATAATAGTTGGATAAGCTTTTTTTAAATGTTTAAAAGCAAACATTTAATAAAAATGTTACTAACATCTTAATTATTTACTCGTATATCTATTTAATTGGTATTTAAATAAAGATAGTATAATAGCGTAGCATAGATAAAATATTTTATAATAACATATAAAAACCTGAACGTGATGCCATTGAGCAGGACAATTATAGTAGTATAGTTTGTATAGTATTGCAAGTCAATTTTACAATGACATTTGTGCTACGCTGCCGCGCTTATGATAATTACAGTAAGTCATATGTTGGTCGATTCAATATCGACCGTTAAGTATATATTTGAAATGTAGATATCGAGATCTACATTCCTCTATACTTAACTCAATATCGACCAAATAAGACTTACTGTAATTATCATAAGCGCGGCAGTACGTAACTAAAGCGTTTCGCTAAAATATCGAGCTGTAGGTATTACTAGCTTAACCGAGCTAGATCTGAATCTAGCTGGGTTTGGCCGATAGCCTAAACTACTGAGTTACGGTTGTGCGTTGATATTTTATGTCAGTCAGTCAGTTTCCCGGTTAAGACTAAAATAGAAAATGGTATATTTACGTATTCTACTAGATTTTATATATAGTATCGACTAAACTATCATGTTACCATGTGGCTACGTTTGTAGTAGGAAGAACTCGCTAAAATAAAAATAGTTGTTTGTGTTGTTATTTATTTTTGCTAAGAATTAAAATGTAAAAAAATTTCTTTAACTAGTGTACATTTTATTTAAAACTAGAGATAATATCAATTCAATAATAATTATAATAATAGTTCTTATTACTAGCGATCTTGGTAGACTTTTTTTATTCGAAAGCTGGCATATTGTTAAAAAAATATGAGCTTGATTGCAACACCACCCACCATTACGAATTATATTTTCAAACCAAATATGGGTACACATAGAAAATTACATTCAAATCGGACAAGCCATGTAGGAGAAGCTAGGTGAAAAACATATGTATATAACAACTATATCTACATAACTGTATAGAAACGAAAACATAGAGAAACAAAGTGTACAATGCGACCGTCATCATGGTCAAGTTCATTGGAGTTAAAAATAGCAGCGACAGAAGTGTTCATACTCACGTATGAGTATGTGCCTTGGCGTGACACGATAAATAAAAAAAATAGAACTGGTTTATACTTGGAAAGGAATATTATGTAAAACTAGATAGTCGAGACTTAGAGAGACAAGTTGCAAGTGCAATAATTTCAATTCGAGTTAATTTTTAGCTCTTTAAATTCTATTCTCTCCTACTGCTGGAAAAAATCTACCCACAGTCCTTTCAGGAATTATTTTCACGGACACGTTCAGAGTGTATATTGCGTGTTGATTTCACGTTAACGCGATTGACATAGTTATGACGTTCGGCACTCCGATTGGCTCGCTTCAAGCTCTTAACCAATCAGAGAGCCAAACACGGTAAACGTTACGATTGCGTTGTAGTAAACACAACTCGCACTCATTTAGTTTAGCCATATTTATCTTTTTGAGTCAAATTCACGGTGGGACAACCAAGTGCCGTCACATCGAAAGATTGATAGTTTAATGAAAGGTAAATAAAAATGTAAGTCACCGCTATGCGCCGAAAATCGGTTATACTAATGTTGAAACATCATGGCGGTTGACCTTGAATGCGCAGTAAACGATTCTCGGTTCCCAATCGAAGAGAACCTCGCGCAACTACAGCAAAAAGTTAAACTTATATGTCGCGTACTATTTCTCTATTAAAGTTTCCACGCATTTAAATTTGCAGCTTCATAAAAGAATATGAAGCTGCGGAATAATAACTACCAACAGAGAGATAAAGTAATTTGTCGGTACTAATGTTTGTGTTTGAGTGTTTTTGTACAAAAATTTAAATAAATAAGCACACAACGTTCTGAGTGCATCCGTCTCCATACATTTTATATATTTTTCACAGCGCGAACTAAAAAAATATATATCCATGCGGAAAAATATCGCTGTGCGGACAGGCCCTTAAAGGACTCCCTAGGACGCCCAGGGTGTGGAAAATGTATGGAGAGGGACGCATCCAGATCGTTTGTAGCGCACGTCCACGCAGTGTTACGTAGTTCTAGCTATAAAGTTGCATGAATAACAAAAGTAATTATCTAATGAAACTTCTGTTATTTATCTGTCGATTGTAAATAAATAAATTCATTCATTATATCACTGTTACGTAGTAGAACCCGCTCAACCTCGAGTTCGTTCACACCTCTCTTTGGTTGATTTGATTGAATTTATTTAATATGTCTTCAAAAATCTTTCGTTTTAAATCGCGATTTAGGAGTACAAGTGTGGTGTGTATTAGAGAAAAAAGTGTATGGACTAGTGAAAAAGTGGTTTTGTCTCCTTACAAAGATATCGAGATTCCAAAGTTGACTGTGGACCAATATATGTTCAGGAATTTGGATAAATGGGCTAGCAAAACTGCTCTGGTAAGTACCTCCTGTTTTACAAGCATGTCTAACAACGCGAGAACTTCCTTACATATTTTAATCTGTATCGTCTAACGTCGGTATGTATGTCTGATCATAGTGAAGTCAAAAACTACTGAACAGATTTTCATACAGTTATAAATAGACAGAGTGAATGAATTAATGATATATTTATTTGCAAGAATATAGGTAGCTAATAAGTTATTCAAATAGAGAATGTCTTATCTTATCTTAGGTCTATAAGGTTTCACTATATTCAAAATTTGAGCCGTACAAATATTTAGATTTATATCTTTAGCATTCACTAAACATCTAGTTACAAGCAATTTCATAAAATACCACAACAAGTGATTCAATTGAGGACTGTGATACGTACATATAAAAAAAAAACAAAAGCCTGGATTTCAAACATTTGAGTAGTGCGCGGCAAATAATTTGATACTCTTACTGTTGCTACGGTTACGAGCAAGCCTGCTTCTCAAAAATCTGTTACTGCGCTTTGAAGTTCGATCGCCATTTTGGTTCAACTTCTCTGCCGCTATACCACCTGTGTGAAGCTGTGGCGGGTCGCTAGTAGAATAATAATTACGAGAACGAAGCGGATATATAATCATAAAATATAGTAGTTTCAAGGCCAGCAAACGAGATAATGATACCGTACATAGATAATAAAGACGCCGTAATCATTTTGCTAGTTTAGTCTATGCTCTAAGAGTTAACATTGACCAATTCGCTGTTTATTAGGTAACAGCATTTACCAGCGGCTTTTTTTATGGTTGGGAATCATCATCTAATGACGAATCCCGCCCTTAGGCGGAGCGGGAAACAGTGTCAGACTCTTACTGACTAAACGATCCACCCCCGTTCCTTCTCAGTCTTCATACCGAGGTTGGACCTTTCTTTCAGTAACTGGACCAAGGCCCACTAGGCTTCGGCCCTGCAGTTGGACCTCTTTTGCTTACAACTTCTTGGCGTGGGAATAGAGCGCATCGTCGAGAAATTGGCTTGGTTCGGTCTTATACCAGACGACCGGATGGCGAGCTACCCATTGCGCACCGTCACACACATGCCTTCATGGAAATTGAAAATATGTAACCTATGTTAACTCAATCATAAAGTAGCATTCTATTTGTGAAAGAATTTTGAAAATTACTCCAGTAGATCTTGAGTTTCTTCATTACTAGCTTCCTGCCCGCGACTTCGTCCGCATATCTTAATAAATTATACACATACACCTTTCTCTTGAATTGTTCTATCTATTTAAAAAAAAAACCTCATGAATTTCTGTTACGTAGTTTTAAAGATCTAAGCATACAGGGACAGCGGGAAGCGACTTGGTTTTATTACTGTGTACTGATAAACAAAACAAAAACCATATCTTTTCGTTTTATAATACTAGACAAAAGTATAGATAAATATTAGTATAGATAACCTAAGGCCCTGTTATCTATGTACACTAAACATGATATGATAAACTGTCAGTTGTAAAAAAAAGATAGAACTATACACCTACAACTTTTGTTAATGGCAATTGGAGCCGATGTCGACTATTCTGCCAATGTCGAAAGTAAATTGGAATAGCAAGAGTGAGCGGTTTCCATTAAAGGAACTGGAATATTATAAATGTAATAACTGCATGTATGCTGTCTTCGATTGATACAGTTGAACTTGCTGGGTTAGTACTGGACTGAAACACCTACAACTTTAATCCCTTTAACAATTCAGTTGTAGTAGGCATTTAATTATTTCTACCCCACACAGTCCCACTGCTGGGAAAAGGCGTCCCTCTATTCGTTCTAGTGTTCTCGACTTTGAGCCATTCCTTACCAATTCCTAAAGAAGGCATTTAAGTCGTCCCGCCATCTCCTTCTTGGTTTGCCGCGACCCCCCAGTTATTTGAGATGAATATCTATAATGATTAATATTATAAAGCTGAAGAGGTTCGACGCGCTGATCTTTCCTGAGATTAGAGCTTTCAAGTAAGTAGTGCCTGTCTGATCTGAAAATTTGTTAGTGTTTTTATGGTGCGCAAAAATCGTCCAATGACGAATCCGTGTCAGACTCTTCCTGACTAAACACCCCACCCCGTTCCTTATTTGCCCTTCGCACTAAGGACCAATTGAGCTTTCCTTTCAGAAAGGGACCCTGGGCCCCGGTAGGCTTCGACCTTTTTGCAGAGTCCCATGAGGCGCGCGGGAACAGAGCACGCCGTCGACGACTTGGGCTTGGTCCAGACTGTTTCCCACTCATTTATTGAGGAAGGTTGTATAACTGTGGCTATATAGTATTCCGCTATAACCTACGGGAGCAGGGCAGTACGGGTAAAACCGCGGGGATAGCTAGTTATAAATATTGATGTTGATCTGTCAGTGTCTGTAACTTCAGCAATATATTTACTTCTCTTATAAATACGCTACTGATAAATTTCCTTGTCTGATTAGACGCCTGTTTGGTTTCGATCAAAGGTCACTTTATTCCAAAAAAGTTTATGTGTACATTGAACCTATCTTTTAGCTGATATTTGGAAGATATATGAGTGATAACAGCTCTTCGACATTTATCTCGAGTCTTGACATTCTTGGGCCCACTTGGGTGTAGGTACAAAAGAAGTATTCGAGGCATCATCGTGTGCTGTTTGGAATGAATTAATCAGAACATTTAGTATGCAAAAGCCAAAGGGCGGGCATCGAATGTTTTAAATTGTTTGGTAACAATAAAATGCTGTTGACAAGAACTAAGTAAAGAACTTTAAACTAAATATTTTTTATAATAGTTACTACATAATTTACATCAATGATGTGACATTATAAACTCCTCGGTAACGGCTAGGTATATTGGTTTGAAAACAGTACATAATAATATTTTTATTTTTGATTATTATTTATTTGTAACATTATTTATGCCAAAAAAGTTTCAACGCCATGATAATTTTATGCTTGTTTTCGTATTCTTTTCAAACGGTTTTTAGCTTTAGAATAAGTTTAAACAAAAAAAAAAAAACTGTAAACGTACATTGCATATGTTAATCACTTACTATTACGCAAAGTAACGGCGCTGCATACGTGACGGGTTTTTCACGGACGGGACGGGACTGGACGGGACGGAACGGGAAATTTTGGAAATATCGTTTCGTACAAAATGTATATGGAAGCGCATACGGAAGGATGTTCCCGTCCCGTCTGTATACCCTACAGACGGGACGGGAACATGGCTCTGACGGGGCGAGAAAAATATCGTCGCCAACCATGTTTAGACTCCGTTCGTTTCGGAGAGAAAAGTAATATTGGACGTTTGCATCAGCGTCGATGATACGTCGATCCGAATCACTGTTTACGGTTTTTTTTTTTTTATGGTAGGTGAAAATCATCCAATGACGAAACCCGCTCTTGGGCGGAGCGGGAGACCAGTGTCAGACTCTTACTGACTAAAAAACCTACCCCGTACCTTCCTTGCCTTATTCCTGGAGTCGAGGTAATAGTTTGCACCACCCTCTAGGCTCCAGGAGGCTTCGACCCCGAAGGGCCCCTGCAGTTTGCTGACAACTCCTTGAGGCGCGCGGGAACGGTGCGCGGTTATCAATGTTTACGGTACGAATGCATTAAGAACACGTTCTCGTCTTGAACGAGGCAGTCACGTCCCGTTCCCGTTCACGTCCCGTCCGAGGTATTATCCCATCACTCTATGGGCCAGACGGCAGTTCGAGTATGAGTCCGTTCGAGTATAACTCCGGCCAGATGTTTAAGCGGCCTTGATGCCTTAAAGAGGTCAAAGTACGTCGCCATATTTGTAACCAGTATACGCGAAGGTGTAGTGCGATAGATATCGAATATATTAAAAAGGCATTAGAGTAGAAACTAGTTCCACGATTTGCCTTTTATTATTATTCCATCAATTTATTTTTTAAACTTATTTAACATATATTTTAATATTACAAAAAGCAAAAAAAAAAACATAAAAAAATAATAGTGTCCCCCCTAGTGACAACCTCGCGAGCCAAGTCAATATACTTGATTTGTTCATCTTTCTCGGCTTTCACGAGGTTCTTGTCATACGGAACGGCTATGTCAACAATCATTGCACGCCTGTCGCTTTAGTCCATTACCACTATATCAGGCTTATTGGCTACAACAGTCCTGTCAGTGATAATCCCAGTACAGAGTGATATAACTAAAAATAGTTATTGATTAAGTATATACCATATTATTATAGTGGTGTGACAGTAATTAGAGGCTCACTAGTACCTATCTACCTGTCAAATAATAATAATATTATTATTATAATACACACACTGTATCACTACATCTACTACTATTCACAAAGTGCAGTCCTCATATTTTACCCATTCAAATTCTTCCAGTGCCTGGTCTACCCACTATAGTCAAAAAAACGCTTTAATGTCTATATAAATTACTTGCTTTTTCCAGGTTTGTGGACAAACAAACAGAAGTTACACATACGAGCAAGTTTACAAGAAATCAAGAGTATTTGCCGCGAATTTAAGAAAAAAGTTCAAAATTAAAGATGGAGACACTATAGCTGTTCTGTTGCCGAATATTCCAGAGTATCCTATCATCACCTTTGGCATTCTTGCTGCTGGTGGTGTGGTAACCACTATGAACCCTATTTATACTGCTTGTAAGTTCAATTTTGAGTGGGTTTGATAGTCTAAAAAACTAAACTTTAAGGATAAACGGCAGCTAGAAACAGCAGATAGGTTTAGGTTTCTGTTTTTATACAGATGAGTTTTTTTTTGTATTGCTGCAAAAATTACCTCATTCCAAGCTACCTATATTTACCTATATTTTTATTATAAGCCATGTTATTACATTATTAATTATAATTGTAATCGAGTTTACATATTTTTTCCGTTTTGTGAGCCAAAGTTAAGTTCATTTGTTTCATTACAATAAAAAAGAGCTTAAAATATTTATAGTGGTAAAAAAACAAGTCTTCAGTGTTATTGAAATAAGTGATTTCAAATTACCAACTACTAACTTTATTAAAAGAAAGATCCAGATAAATATTACACTCCCCAAAGAACATAACAATATTTTTAACATTCTTTTCCTTTATTTTGCAGATGAAATAGAAAGACAAATTCTATTATCAGATACATCGTTGATCATTACAAATGAAGACTTAGTACCAACAGTAAAGGAAGCGTTAAAATTAGCAAAGAAAGAACTTCCGATAATATCACTGAACATGACCCAAAGTTTACCAGAAGGAACAATTTCTTACAAAGAATTAGTTGAAGATAACCACGCAGACCTAAGCGTGTTAAATGAAGTTAAAAGAAGTTATAACGATGTAGCATTTTTGCCATATTCAAGTGGTACGACAGGACTTCCAAAAGGAGTACAGTTGACTAATGGGAATCTTGTAGCGAATTGTGAACAGCAGAATACTGAAATAAGACAATATGAGTATACAACTGGTAAGATATTATATTATACTACACATTATATTTTACAAAAGTAAAAAAATGAATTATCAACTTGCTTTTGACTATAATGTTAGATGCTTGGAAAAAAAAAACGAAAAGAAGATGCCGGAAATTTTGTTTCCTGAGTGCTACATCTTGAGGATCTTTAAGTCAACAGTAAATATGTAACAATAAAGATATTTTTGTGAACTCTCAATAAATTAGTATAAGAAGTCTGACAGAGAATGCTTCTTTTCAGAAGTGAACATCTTTCACAAAAAAAGTAACTATAATAAGGAATAGCATGAAGATTATGATACCAAACGTAGCAACTGTAATTTTTTTCGATGCATATAGTTTTAAATGAATTAGAGTGAAAATTTCCGTATAACACATAATTTTAAACTTTCCAGAATCACATCAAGACAGCACACTAGCTATTCTGCCCATGTTTCACTCCTACGGGCTTAGCATCTGTATGCTGCACAAGTTATCTGTTGGCTTGAGGCTGGTGACGTTACCAAAGTTTCAGCCAGACATGTTCCTGAACGCGTTGCTGGTTCATCGACTGCAGCTGCTGTATTTGGCACCACCCATGGGTAATAAGTTCTTTGTATACTTAAAAATATGCTTGAATTCTAGTTAGGGGCGTCAATTGTAATTTAGACTTGTGAATGTTGGAGCTTATAGACATGAAGCTCTTCTGATTTTCGTTTAGTTTATCGCTAGAAACAATCGGTTCTGTCATCGTCATCATCATCGTAATCGATGTGTTGGAAAGTTGTGAGAGAATATCGTTTCTCTCCCTATCCTTATCAGTCCATCTTGGTTAATGATTTTTAGGCACCAAGGCTGTGCGAGTGACTGGCGGTGATTGTGGGTCACAGACTTGCAGTCTGTTGCCTGGGAAAATACAAATCCGAAACGGCACTACACGACACTATTCATTCAAAAATTTTGACCGTCCTGGATACCATGCAACGTAGAGCCAATTTCTTATTTAACAGCACTTTTCTGTTGATAAAGTGCACGGAGTTTTTTTACAGAACCTTTATATTTTATTTTTGTACATTTTTGAAGTCATCTCAAATATAAATTTGGTTTCCGTTCTAACTTGCATATTTGGTAACTTTCCAGTGTTGTTCCTCGGATCGTACGTACAGCACATTTCTGTTGATTAAGCGCATGTTTTTTTTACAGAAGCAATAGTTCACCTTTCTAGTTTATTTTGGTAAATCCTTGAAGCTAGCTCAAATATAATTCTGGATTCCGTTTTAACTTGTATATTTGTTAACTTTCCAGTATTGTTCCTCGGATCGTATCCTCAAGTGACTGCCAAGCACTTAGAACACGTCACATGCGTAACTTCAGGAGCTGCACCGTTGCCTTCAGCAGATATCCAAAGACTTTTCGAAAAGGCAGAGGTACTTATTTCAATATCATCAAACAATCTGAGCATACTGTACCACTTAAAGGCACTGGAATCATAACCATGTAGTTATGTATTAGGCCCGAGATAACAATAAAATTACGATCATTGACCTTTTCGTAATATTTCTGCGTAGGTACCGTATAAACAAACAATGAACTATTTTTCATCATCATCAGCCTTTTTGATGTTCCCCCTGCTGGGACACAGGCCTTCTCTCTAAGAGAGGGAATGGGCCATAATCCACCACGCGGACCCAGTACGGATTGGTGGATATTACTGATGAACTATTTTTCATTACTAGGAAATATAAAAATCACGATCACGACAAATATTGATTGAAGTTAGCTTTATGTCTTTATTTCTGTTTTATTAATTGTATCTACAAGTGTTGGAAAGTTAGGACTTTGAATTTTTTGTTAACTTGTGCCTACTTTTGTAACAAAATAAAGTATTGATTTTGTATAGTAGTAGTACAAACACAACATGTTCCTACATTATTTATTTTAGAGAAAAAATTAAATCCTCCTTATATTGGAATCTCTATATGATCAATTTGTTGTTCGTTTGTCGATCTGTCTTTTTAAGACCGATCGACCGATCTTGAAAATGTGTGGAGGTATCTGAAAGATACCTTATTAGATAGATAGAGGTAGTTGAAATTTAAAATATGTACGGTGTGCGGTTCCTTGAAGCTGAGAAAAATCAAATTTCTTCGCCTTCTTTTTTCTTCTTCTTTTTCTTCTTTTACTTTTTTCTTTGATTTTTCACAGCTCTTCATAATTTTGTATGCATATATTTATGCGTAACATAACATGGAATTGTTCCTGAAGAGCTAAAAAAAAATCTTTTCCTGTTTCCAGCGTGACATTCAGTTCTGCCAAGGTTACGGTTTGACTGAGACATCCCCTCTAGTGTGTGTGACTCGTATGGGTGAGAAGACACACGAACAAGTTGGTTATGCACTGCCAAACATGTCCTTGAGAATTGTGGATGCTGACACGAAGAATTTAGGCCCTGGAGAGGTGAGTGTGAAGTTTTATCAACTTGTACAGAATGGGTCATGGCTCAGCATGGACTAAACATATTTTTCCGCGGAAAGTCATCATATTATGCCAGAGCTTTATGAAGTCTAGGCCCACCCTTTAATAGCTAGGTGTACTTAATCAGGTGTGGGGTCTTAATTCGAACTGCTCCTAATTTTAGCAACGACGGCCATTTTGATTTAACTTATTTGCTGCGTATTATTCATACTTAATTCGAATAACTCTGAACACAAGCTCTGCTTATTACATGAATTTGCTTTACCAATAAAAAGCTATGTTCAGGTTAGGACTAAACGGCGTTGTGTAGTAGTTGTTGAATATAAAAAAAATACCTACTAAATAAATACTTCTCATAAAGTAACCAAACAATATTAACTGTATCAGGTTGGAGAACTTGTGGTGAAAGGCCCAAATGTAATGAAAGGATACTTGAAGAATCCTCAGGCAAACAGCGAAGTATTTGTTGATGAAGACTGGCTCAGAACTGGTGATCTAGCTAAGATTGACGAAACAGGACTCATTACAATATCTGATAGGCTCAAGGAACTAATCAAGGTAAATATGGATTTCAATTATTTTTAACTAGATAATCTAACACCCATAAAAAATCTAACACCCATACAAAGCTAAGTGAGTCACCCTAGCTTTGTATGGGTGTTAGATTTTTTTAGGGTTTCTGTCTTTTCCGTCTGCCGTCTATGTGTCCTTTATTTTATATGGTGTAGAGGTATGGAATTGATATTTAAACCATACTAGCTTTTGTTTCGGCTTCAAACCCGGTAACAGAAAAATGTGATACAAACTTCACATAAACCAACTACTAAATAGTCCAAACAAAGCCTAAACATTTAGTTTGGATAGGTTTTTTTTTTTTTTTTTATGGTAGGTGAAAATCATCCAATGACGAAACCCGCTCTTGGGCGGAGTGGGAGACCAGTGTCAGACTCTTACTGACTAAAAAACCTACCCCGTACCTTCCTTGCCTTATTTCTGGAGTCGAGGTTACAGTTTGCACATACCCTCTAGGCTCCAGATAGTTTGGATAGGTGAGCCCGTACTTGAGTTATAAAATTATAACAAAAAGTGCCATTAATATTAAGGGCTGTAGTCCTTCGATGATGTGAAAAATTTAAACTTAAAATAGAAATAGGGCCGTTTAAGGCGCAAAAAAACTGATATTCCGACCCCTCAAAGGAATCAAAATTCTTAGGGGACTCCAACTGAAGGTCAACTGTGATGCAGTTATTGTTGATGAATTGCATTAGTTTGTTACGGGCCTATTCACTCTAGTCCTTAAGACATCTAAATTATAGCCAGTCGGGAAGACTGCAGCAGGTGATTCGTTCATCTTCCGATGTACACTATGTAAACGACGACTTGTTCTTAACAGAAAAAAAAAAACACAAAATAAAAGAGATTTATGTAGCACAACATAACCTGTATGAAAACCAACAATAATATTTATAATCTCGAACATACAGATTCATACAAATGAATCTGTATGCATTTTGCATTTTTTTGTTGCATTTTGAGCAACAATATAAGTATTTCTTGACTATATTAATAGTCAAGGAGTATTTTATGTTGCTAAGCAACTGGGTTGTGGAACTCTGATAGGCGACTGCCTCTCTATTAAATTGGAGAGAAAAAAATAGGTAGATTATGAAACGCAGACACACAGACACAGGCGCAGGCGTGATGGGGAATTTGTTTTGGAAGCAAGGGTTTGGTGTGTTAACGACTGTCTATTCGGTATAGCGATCACTGCCATGATTAGTGTTATATCAGCTAAATTGTAATTATTTTCATCATTTACACTAATATAATAAAGAGGTAAAGTTTATTTTATAGATTCTTTGTTTGTAGGAGGTAATCTCTAGAACTACTGGTCCGATTGGAGAAATTTTAGCAACAATAGAAAACTGCTTTACTCCTGAGTGACATAGGCTATATTTTATGTACGCGGGCGAAGCCGCTGACAAAAGCTAGTATCTGAATAAAATAGGGCCTAATTGAAATTTACGATTCACTATTATATTATTATTAATGCTAGGAAAAATATCAGAGCCAAAGTGAACTCATCAGACAGAAAAAAGCCATTCTATGGGACAATACCATAATAATAATATAATCTAACTCTTTATTATAAATGTAAAAGCGCCTGATTAAATATACAATTTATAGGTAGACGGGCGAGTGATATACGCTATAATATTTTTTAAAGGCGCTTAAAAACGTAAGCAAACTAAAATATAATTTAACTAGCCTACTGCCAGTGGCTCCGCCCACGTGAAAGTAGGACTCTCCATACAAAATTTATCCCCATTACATCCCTTTAGAACCTGAATTTTGAAAAACCCTTTCTTAGTGTTCGCCTACGCCATAAAAGAAAGCCTCGTGCAAAATGTCACGCATGGTCTAGTAGTTTTGGCTGTGCGTTGATGTCAGTCAGTCAGTTTTTCCATTTATATATATAGTGATTAATCCTATTAAGTTATCATAATTTTAATATTTACGATCATAATTAATTATGATGTAGTCAGTAGCCAGGTGTTTGTAAAGAGCAATAGTAATACTATTTTTAGAGATCGATTATTATTTTAATGAGCTGATTAAATTATCTTACGTTATTTATTACCTATGATTTATAAGCGTCTATTATAAAATTTGTAAGAAAAAAATATACTTGTCTACACTAATATAATAAAGAGGTAAAGTTTGTTTTTTTATTTGTAGGAGGTAATCTCTGGAACTACTGGTCCGATTGGAAAAATTTCAGCAACAATAGAAAGCTGCTTCACTCCTGAGTGACATAGGCTATATTTTATGTACGCGGGCGAAGCCGCGGACAAAAGCTAGTTATTTAAAAAATACAAAAGACCCGTCTGCGTAAAAAAATAACTTTTAAGTAATAAAAACTGAAAAGAAACAAAGCAAGATCAGTCCTGTAGTATAGAAACCAAGGACATATTGACTGCACATATTGATTACAACAGTCGGGACCCATATTTGATGAAAAGATTTTTGATTAGAAAGTAATTGTTGGATCTTGGCGTGTCTGAAGTTAGAATCTGCGAATTTTAGCGCTTGAAAGCCTCCGTGTCACGGTAATTTTTTTTTAATATTCACTACTTGAAAACACCTAAATTGAGTTGACTAAAGTGCAATTAGAAGGAAATCATCATCATTGATCGATGATGATTCTAACATAATAAATATCTGATTTTCATCTACACGTAGGTATACTACATAGTATGATTTAGTTGGTTTAATATTATTTATTAAATTTTACCAAGAAATTTGTGACCTGACTTATGATAAGTCAGGCACAAATTTCTTCGGCTATGTAATCAAACTTTTCACCATTTTATAATTAAGGAACAGGAAAATAAGATAGCATCTAATAAACTAATTCATTTTATAATGCCAACTAAATATTTTTAATCAAAGAGAAATCGAAGTGAGGTAAGAATTGTCGGGCATTCCGAATTTTATTTTAAAACCAGTCAGAAATAGTATCATCGTCATTCAGACGTGAACCATGGAGTAAACACGGAGTTTCTTGCCGGTTCTACTCCATAGAAACGACCATTTGAAACCCTGTAGGTACTAGCTTTTGACGATTATATTAGTGCCCATATAGGCAGAGCTACGTTAAATAAAAAAGATTTAGAAGCAGTGGATTTTAAGAGAAAAATAACGCTGGTTAAAATAAAAAAGGTATTTTTCTGACGTATTAATAAAGGATCTTAGAGGTAAACGACTCTATTGAAAAGAAATCTATAAATTTGTGCCTTTTTTCTAATACTCAGTGTACGTAAAATTAATGTGGTTTTTAAATAAAATTGGGAGAGCGCATGCAGTGTAGTTAAGTAGTCAGAGGAGAAAGATACTACATAATTGGTACAACACTGATGTGTGACTTATAAAATTATTATATTATCTGTTTAGACAGTTCTTATCCCGACAATTTGGGGACAAGTACTTAAACAAAACCATCTATTATTATTGATATGTACATAATATATATTACGTTCACCGGCATGTCCTAGTATCAAAAATTCGGATACGTGACATTTATCCGCACTGGATCCGGTGGATTACGACCCATTGTATCGCTTAGAGAGGGCCTGAATTTCAGCAATGGGAACATTATAAGGCTGATGTTATTCGTTCATCATCATCATCATCAGCCTTTTTAATGTTCCCACTGCAGGGACACAGGCCTCCTCTCTCTAGGAGAGGGAATGGGCCATAATCCACCACGCGGGCCCAGTGCGGATTGGTGGATGTCACATGTCTTCGAATTTTTGGTTCTAGAACATGCCGGTTTCCTCACGATGTTTTCCTTCGCCGATTTAAGAGCAGTGGTGATGAAATAAATTACACAAAGTAATGCGCCTGGCTGGGTTTGAACCCGCGACCTACGACTCGTAAGTCGGGGCCGTTACCACTCGGCCACCACTGCTCTCTTATTCGTTAATAAGATAAAAATTGTTACAGGTAAAAGGATACCAAGTTCCACCAGCGGAACTAGAAAACGTTCTAAAAGAGCATCCAGCTGTTTTAGACGCTGCTGTTATTGGGGTTCCCGATCCAGTCACCGGAGAAAGACCAAGAGGCTTCGTAGTCTTCAAACCAGGAGTCAAAGCTACTGATACAGAAATCATTGAGTTTGTCAGTAAACGAGTAGCGCCATACAAGAAGATTCAACAAATTACCTTCTTAAATGAAATTCCGAAGAATCCGTCCGGAAAGATACTGAGGAAATCACTTAAAGAAGAATTTAGTAAATAAATGTGGTAGCTATATGCTTATATTTTTTTAGTAAAATATAAAATATTTTTGATAAAGTATTAGTTTAATTTAATTCTTATTTTGAAGATAATCACTACATAGTATAAATCAAGTCGCTTCCCACTGCCTGTCTCTGTGCATGCTTAGATCTATAAAACAGCGCAACGGATTATGATCCGTTTTTTTTTTTTAAGATAGAGTGATTTAAGAGAAAAGTTTATAAATGTGTATTTAATATCACCATTGGACCCATGCTAAACTGGGGCGGGTCGCTAGTAAGTAATATAAACCAAAAAGCTCTGCTACCGAACGGCTGTTCAGAGAACTTTGTGTCAATATATGGGTAATGCAGTCGAAGTTAGCCGTTCTTGTTGCTATTTCGTAGGACTTAGCAACTTGATTGAAGGCTCTCTTCTTTTTCTTCTTTGAGTTTTAGCAGTTTGTAGGTCTGGAGCTTTGCGGTTACGAGCGTTAACCCGGGTGTAACGCTCTTCAGCTTGAACACAATTAGCGTTAAACCATAAGTGTGCTGGGCCTCGACAGGTACGTCCCTAAAAGGAAAAATACCGGGTATTTTTTTAACCACTGCGTAATTTTTTTTGGTGGTTCAGTGTAAACAATAGAACACATTTCCATTTTAAGTTCATAACTTTTTTTTCTCATTTTTCCACTTTGTCCCTTTGTCCCAAGCAATGTCCATAGAATAAGTTTCTGAGTAAATAAGGCAATAAGCGTTAACTTAATTTTTTACTATCGACACATATCTAAATTAAAAATACCTGTTTATTAAAATGTATTCAAGTTTATTATGTCTAAATTTGCGCACTGGTTAAAAAAAATTCTGTATAGCTTGACGAATCACATCAGACACAGCATCCGCACAACTCGAGGGACTTTCAAAAGAGAAGCAGACTTTACTGCCAAGAATAAGATGCAAAAGAGTGAAATGAAGCACAGCTAGCGAACCCAGATAAAACTTAATTTATTACTAGAAAGAGGAGAAAGCAAGAAGAACAAATAATAGACGGGCAAGATACAGAAGAACAGATCCAAGAGTAGTAAAATTATAAAACACCATTAATTTAAAGGATCTTAATAGTTTATGTGCAAAAGGTATAATCCCACAAGAGTTACACTGGTGGTATCAATCTTTACTAACAAACAAAAATGTAATTGATCGAGTATTGGAGCCAGATGCAAAAGAAGTTGGAGGAGAAGTAGTGTAGTGAACTAAATTCTAATTACTTCTTTCAGTAACATATTTTTTATAATTTATCAGTTTGTGCGTATGAGGTTGTTGCGCTTTTTTTGTTTTTGTTAAAAACAGTGTTTAGTTGATATTTTCCCATTATTTTCTTTGGTAAACGTTAAGTATATTTATAATAATAGTTTAATGAAATTATTCATGTCATATTTAAAACAAAAGTTACCACACAAGCTCCACAATTTAGATAGGTTGTATTTACAATATACATTTGGTATAATTATGTAATAGTCAGTTCCATTTTACTTTACTTGAGTTATTTTTCTTTAGAACAATTTAAAGCTAAGAGAAAAATCACTAACCACGGTCGACAATTAACTAAGTCAAAACTAAGTCAGAGATTGTGTAAACAATACTTAACTTATTTGATGTTTATGGTTTTTCTCAATTATTAAACGATTTTCATGCATTATGTGACTCTTCAAATATAAACAATATACATAAATATATGTAATAGCTAGCCAAAGCTATAACGACGCTAATTAAAAAAAAAATAAGATTCATTATCTCCAAACATGATTTTTTGACATTTTGCTCTACAAGGACGATATACTGTTTTAAACAGGTTTTAATATTTTCATGTTTGACCAGTTGCAATAGACCGGTTCCAGTAAATTTGTTAATAATAGCATCAGACGTAATCACATCTGCTGCGTATAGCTAAACAGCTATAGTTTGTATTCGTGATAAGCAAGAATAATAATAATGAGAATTGATAGTCGATGTCACCATCCCACATGACGAAAATCTCGTGAAAGCTGAGAAAGAGAAACAAATCAAGTATCTCGACTGAGCACACGAGGTTGTCGACATGTGCGATGTGAACTCGGCTATCATTGTGCCGATTGTTGTTACCGCCAATCACCTCATAGCCAAAAACTTCGACGACCGCCTGTCGAAGCTGTCGTTGCGCGGTTGGATCAAGGGCCTGATACAGAAGGCAGTACTCCTCGACACGGCTCGTATTGTAGTGAGGAGGTTCCTGTCTCTGGAGAGAATGGAACCTTCTCAAAAGCTCCAGCCCTAACTACCAGTAGTTTGGACTCTGCTCCCGACACCGGCGGACTACTGTTTTTTATATTTTTAAATACTTTTTAAAAAAATATTTAAAAATGTAAATTATATGTTTAAAAAATAAAGAAATTAAACAATAAATGAGAATTGAAACTGACGTCGTTTAATATCACAAAAAACTCAGGTACAGTAAAAACCCAGATAAAGTATTTAACTTACCAATAAACTTTTATACAATAGTTATAATAAATATTTCAAATGTTTAATAGCAATTATTAAATAAAAATGTTTCTTACTAATATGTTACTTATTTACTTGTATATCTATTTAATTGGTATTTAAATAAAGATAGTAGCAAAGCATAGACATTTTTTTTATAACGATATTTTTAAAAAATAACTTAATGCCATTGAGCAGGACAATGATACCTAGTAGTATAGTTTGTATAGTATTGTGTTAGGTTTTTATCAAAATATGTCGATATTTTGTTAGATTTTAATCAAAATAGGACGGTATTATATTATTTGTGTAAAAATTAAATTAACTTCCTTCATAGGTTAACAATAATAACAAGGATTTGACTTTTGTCAGTTGATGGATATGACGTCAGATAGCGTGCAAGTGGGGGAAAAGGGGGGAAAGGTCTTGGTCGTTTGAGTATGGGTGGACAGTTCGCTTTGGACCGCAGAGCGGTACGGTTGTCTGGAGAAGTACCGTTAGTGTGATTATAAGTAGTGTGATAAGAAAAGTGTATATTTGAAAGTTAAGGATTATTATTGTGTGGTTGCAAGGAATAAACGTTTCACAGTGTTTTGGCGTTTTTATTACATCTCAGAAGAGGGATTACAGTGCCTGATCGTGTAAGTGCATTCCTGATTATCTATTATTATTTATTTTTATTTTATTTTTTAATGTTAATAGTGATTTGAGATCGACATATCCGAGTGTTAGTAGCCTAGTGGCCAGACAATTGGACTGTTAAATCTCGGGTTCAATTTCAAGGCTTGTAGCAAGCCATAAGCATTTTTCCAAGTTAATTTATCGCTCGCTATAGCGGTACAGCTCTCGCAGAAATCTTAACCTTACCGACCCGCACTGGGCCTGCGTGTAAGATATTACGCTCTCATATTGGGAGGAGACTTGTGTCCCAACAGTGGGGTCTGTTCAGTTTAGGGTTGGATATTGAGTGGGGATCGATTTTTTTTTTTTTTGACATAGAACCTACCAGAGAGGGTCGTAATGACTACATGAAATAATTTATACTTATTTAGAAAATACTAAAGTTTTTGTTACATATTCTGATATATTCACAAAACCATAAAATGTTTCGTTTGTAGATACATGAGTACTTTTTAATGATAAAATTGACAATTTCAAATAACACCAGTTTTGTTCTATCTTGTTTGAGGCCTCCAATATGGAAAAACAACAGGGTGAGCGCGATGACCGCCGTGGAAGATTGATCGAGATGCCAAGTCGTGATGCCAGAAGTAACGAATGGCACCGAAGCCGCAGCCGGTCTCGCAGCCAACGTTCGGGCAGGGACCGTCATCGCAGGACGAATCATCGCACCCCTGATCATGAACGAAGCATGCGGGCTTCATCTCGCTGTCACACGAGGGGACGCGGGCGCTCTGCGTCTAGGAGGTCGCGCAGCGGAAGGCGTTCTGAGTCCAGGAGGTCGCGCAGCGGAAGGCGTTCTGCATCCAGGAGGTCGCGCAGTGGAAGGCGTTCTACGCCCAGAGGATCACGCGGCAGAGCACGATCTCGGGAACTAACATGCTCCAAGGAACGGTCAGTTTCGAAGATATTGGGCAGCGCGCAACACACGCGGCGCCTGCCCAGGTTTTCCAGCAGAGATCATCAATCTTCTGCGACGAAGGCATCTCGGCGGAGCTGCGCAGACAACAAGCCACGCAGCAGCAGTCGTCTTACCATGGAAAAGCTACACGGCCGTGGTGACCACAATGCTAACGATATCGGTAAGTCGAATGAGCCTAGTTTTTCTACCACAGACGTAATGAAAATATTAGATACCATTAAAAGCATGTCAACACAATCATCTACGCAAGCCACGAATTACAAAAACATTGAGCATAAGAATATTCTGCCTAATTTTGATCCCAGTAGCAAAAATCAAAGAATTGATATTTGGTTGAAGAAAGTCAATGAATGCGCTTGTGTGTATGGTTGGGATGATAAGGTTACAACACATTTTGCAATGCAGAAATTACAAGGATTGGCCAAGACCTGGTATGAAAGCCTGAATACAATTTTATTCAGTTGGTCGGAATGGCAAGAAAAATTACTTAAGGCATTTCCCAGTGAGCAGAATTATGGCCAATCCTTGGAAAATATGCTCAGACGTAAAACAAAATTTAATGAACCCATTGAAACATATTACTATGAGAAATTAGCTCTAATAAATCAATGTGACATAAGCGGCAAACGAGCTGTAGATTGTATTATACATGGTATATCGGATAAGACTATTAAATCTAGCGCTCTGGCATTATGTTGCTCTCAGCCTGAACAACTGTTGCAGTTCCTAATGAGCAACAAAGATAACTTTTTAATGCCTGAACGAACACAATACAAGATCCGAAATACCAATGATACTAGTTCTAGTTCACAGAGTAACCTAAAATCTAGTTCGAAAGCAAATCAATCACAAGTTTACTGTTTTAATTGTAAGGAGAAAGGGCATCCATATCTTAATTGTACAAAACCTCTTTTAAAATGTAATAAGTGTAATAAAATCGGCCACAAAACTGAACAATGTACTTTTTCAAACCAAAGTGATAAAGCTAAGAATCATTCGGTTCCTACAACTATGACGATCTCTAACGCTAATCCAAATTCTAAATATAGTAAGAATGTAAAAGTCAACGGCGTACCTGCAGACGCGTATATAGATTTTGGTAGTGAAGTGACTTTGATTAAAGAATCGATTGCCAAACAACTGGGACTTAATCATGATGATCATAAAACTACAATGAAAGGCTTTGGAAATAAATTAGTCAGTTCATTGGGAAATGTGACAGTTGATTTAACTATTGATGATGTTTCTGCTAAGGTTGAATGTAAAGTCGTTAGTGATGATTACCTTGATAAATCATTATTAATAGGTCAATCATACACTGAACAGAGTCATGTCGTTATTTACAAAGATGCCTCTAAGCTCATGTTTTTAGATGTTGGATTAAAGTCGCCATGTGACATAGAATCAGAAAAATCGTCGTTACAATTGAAATTGGCTCTTGATACGGTTCTTGAAGGGATAGCCTCGGTAAAAACAGTAATTGATCATAATTACAGCGGTGACATATTAATTGCCAATAAAGTTTTTGATAATCCAGCCGGACCATACATGATATACGGCGGAGTGTATTCGACAGCACACGGTGTAGCTTTTGTGACAGTTCTACCTATGTTTTCAACGTGTCGTTTTAGTAAAGGCAGTGTCTTATGTCGGGCAGAAGCCGTAGTCAAAATTAGTAGCATTCTAGGGATACCGAATTCATCAGATGTAGAGCTAAATCAGATAGAAATAGACAAAGTAGAAGTAGGTGACGCAGCAACCCCAAAAGACCGTCTAGAGCTCTTTGAGTTACTACAGAAATATAAGCACTGTTTTGCATCGTCATTAAATGAATTAGGCAGCACTGATGTGACAGAAATGAAAATTGAACTAAATAGCACGCGGCCTGTTGTGTACAGGCCATACAGGCTGTCACATCATGAGCGCGACAAAGTCCGTACAATGGTAAATGACATGCTGGAAGCTGGGATAGTTCGGGAGTCAGTGTCTGAGTACGCTAGCCCAATTATCTTGGTAAAAAAGAAGGACGGTAGTTCGCGTTTATGCATTGACTATAGGATGCTGAATTCGGTAACCATAAAAGAAAGATACCCAATGCCGATAATTGAAGATGAGATTGCAAGACTTTCTGGGCAAGCCTGCTTTGTCACTTTAGATCTGTTCTCTGGCTACTATCAAGTACCCATCTCAGAGGAAAGTAAGCATCTTACTGCGTTTGTCACCCCGGATGGACATTTTGAGTTTAACCGAATGCCGTTTGGGCTGGCAAACGCACCTGCCGTATTTCAAAGAATGATGAACAAGGTCCTCGGGTCAGCCAGATACAGTAAAGCAACTGCGTATATCGATGATGTGTTAATTTATGGACGTAACGTACAAGAGTGTCTGAGTAGATTAGATGAGATATTGCAACTAATAGAAAGAGCCAAGTTAACTTTAAATTTATCCAAATGTAGTTTCTTGCAAAGCAAAATAGATTATTTAGGGTACGAGATAAGTTCAGCTGGTGTTAGGCCGGGTGAAAAGAAAATTCAGTGCGTACTAGATTTTCCCCAGCCACAAAATGTCCATAACGTGAGGCAATTTCTTGGGCTAGTTAGTTACTTCAGAAAATTTATTTATAACTTTGCTCACATGGCTTCGCCTCTTAGTTCACTTTTAAAAAAAAATTCGCCCTGGGAATGGTCTGATAGTCAACAAAAGGCCTTTGAGTCTTTGAAATTAAGCTTAATTAATAGACCAGTGTTAGCAATTTACGACCCATCAGCTGAAACTGAACTGCATACAGATGCAAGCAAAAACGGTTTAAGCGGCATCTTATTGCAAAAATCTATGCATACAAATTTATTCCACCCCGTAGCTTATTATAGTCGACAAACATCCCCAGAAGAAAAGAATTTCCACTCCTACGAGTTGGAAACCTTGGCGGTAGTTTGCTCCCTAAAGAAATTTCGAGTCTATTTGATTGGAAAGGAATTCAAAATAGTGACTGATTGTAGTGCACTGCGATCAACATTCACAAAACGTGATTTAGTTCCGAGGATCGCGCGGTGGTGGCTATCCCTACAAGAATATAACTGTTCCATTGAATACAAACCTGGTTCCAAAATGTCCCATGCTGATGCTCTATCAAGAAACCCGGTGACTAACGATAGTGGAGATGCCGATTCGCTTAATCCCGTAGTATTTGCAATATCTGACGAAGATTGGTTACTCACATTACAGCTAGGAGATTCAGAGCTAAGTAGGATAAGAGATGTACTCAATAATGATTTAGATGCTAAAAGTCTTCAGTATATTAAGGACAATTTTGTCTTGAAAAATAATAGGCTGTACAGATGTATTGATGGTAATAAAAATGAATTACGATGGGTAGTTCCAAAAGGTGCAAGATGGCAGATATGCAGGTTAAATCATGATGACATTGGTCATTTCGGTATAGAAAAAAACTTTAGAACGAATAAAGAAGAATTACTGGTTTCCTAAAATGACGCAATTTGTAAAAAAATATGTCAAGGCGTGCATAGAATGTGCTTATTCCAAAAATAATGAACGTACTAATGAAGGATTATTACATCCTATCAGTAAGATAGAAGTTCCATTTCACACCCTGCATATCGACCATGTTGGACCTTTCGTAAGGTCAAAAAGAGGGAACTCTTATTTGTTAGTAGTGGTCGATGGCTTCACAAAATACGTTTTTATTAAACCGGTGAGAAATACAAATACGCAAAATGTTATCAGGGCATTAGAAGATATAATTTATACATTTAAGACGCCAGAGCGTATAATAAGCGATCGAGGTAGTTGCTTCACATCTCATTTATTTAAAAGTTTTTGCTCAGAAAAAGGAATAAAACACGTATTAAATGCCGTTGCCTGCCCTCGCGCAAACGGTCAGGTTGAGCGGTATAACAGAACCATATTAGACTCTCTCACAGCACAAAATTTAAAACACCACGAAAAAGACTGGGATACCCAAATAGGTCGCATCCAATGGGGTTTAAATAATACTCGCCAGAAAACCACCGGTAGAACTCCCGCAGAGGTAATGTTTGGCACCTCTATGAATGGGGAGATAAATGCTAAAATGAATGAAGTGACCAAAGATACGCAAGAAGTGGTAGATCTCGACTCTATTAGAGAACAAGTCAAAGATAAAATTAGTGCAGAACAAGTTAAACAAAAAACATATTATGACAAAAATCGGCGCCCGGCGCGGTCATACAATGTAGGAGACTTAATTAAACTTAAGACCACGTCTTTTAAAAATGATGGTCAAAGCAAGAAACTTCTCCCCTCGTATCATGGGCCGTTTAGGGTGGTAGAGGTTTTAGGTAACGACCGATATAGGGTTGCATCTATACCGGGCCTTAGCAGCCGCAAACATAAACGTAAAACTACGGTAGCGGCTGATAGGATGTTACCGTGGGTTCACATTGCGGCTTTAGAGTTAAACGATGACGAAATGTCAGATTGATTGCTTTCTTGCAGATTGGGAATTGTAACAGATGAGATACAATATGTATCTCATCTGTTACAACTCAACTCAACAGATGAGATACAATATTTCATTGTTATATTAACAAAATGCAATGATCCTTAAGAAATGATTGATTGAATTTATAGTGGATGGTACTATTGGAAATAGACCATAGTACCTCGCCCTGTGAGAATTGATTGGTTCACAGGATAGTTTTTGGTTAAGTAGTGGGAACATTATGACTGGAGCTTCCAAGGTGAGATCAATCTTGTGAGAATTGATTGGTTCACAAGGCAAAGTGATCAAACTAGTTGGTTGCTCGGTAATGTTTCGCCCTGTAAGAATTGATTGGTTTACAGGATAAATAGTTTAATTTTATAAAACTTAATTAATTGATATTGAGGATGTATCAAATTAATTTGGAATAGATAAGTTCTTAATTTTATATATATATAAAAAAAAAAGTTTTCTCATACCTTCAGTTGAATTTATACATGAATAATTTTGTTTTCTTTAATATATATTTTTATTTTTAAACATGATTGTATTTATTTATAATGTTTACAAATACATAAATATATAAAATGTGTGAAATAACCAACACAAATACTTGTAAACACATACTCAATTGACCAAGTGTTAGGTTTTCCACCTGATACGTGCATGAGGACATGCACGTTGTCAGGATGGTCGAGTGTTAGGTTTTTATCAAAATATGTCGATATTTTGTTAGATTTTAATCAAAATAGGACGGTATTATATTATTTGTGTAAAAATTAAATTAACTTCCTTCATAGGTTAACAATAATAACAAGGATTTGACTTTTGTCAGTTGATGGATATGACGTCAGATAGCGTGCAAGTGGGGGAAAAGGGGGGAAAGGTCTTGGTCGTTTGAGTATGGGTGGACAGTTCGCTTTGGACCGCAGAGCGGTACGGTTGTCTGGAGAAGTACCGTTAGTGTGATTATAAGTAGTGTGATAAGAAAAGTGTATATTTGAAAGTTAAGGATTATTATTGTGTGGTTGCAAGGAATAAACGTTTCACAGTGTTTTGGCGTTTTTATTACAATTGCAAGTAAATTTTACAAAACGTAATGGGTAGCGAAGGAGTCCAAAAAACCAAAGTTTCCACTTTATGAATTTAATAAATTGATTACAATAATCCTTAATATATATCAGGTGATCAGGTACTAAGTGGTTGTCCTAACGACCGATGTATGTGACGAAAGCCCTCGTGCCGAATCCGCTGCTTAGTTTTGTTGGGTTGCGCAATCCATACACAGTAACCGAATGAATGGTGATGACGTATCTGGGAGGTACTCACAGATATGACAAGTGTTTTTGTACAAATATTTAAATAAGTAAGCTTGAACTACATTGTACGGACGTCCCCCACCGTTCTAGGCACATCCATTCATTCATTTTTATATTGAAACTACACTAAAGACCTGTGCGCATAGAAATTTTTCACTACGCCAATTTAAAAATAAAAAAGAAATCTTCGCGGAAAAATATCGCTGTGTGGACAGGCCATTAAAAGAATCCCCGGGACGCCTGCTTTTCGGGTGTGGAAAATGTATGGAGAGCGTCCCACTCCATATATTTTTCATACGCAGATCAGCAAGTGTGACGCACGTCCGCGCAGTGTAGTTCTTGCTATAACATTGTAAGTATACAGCCTGTAAGAGTAAACACCGTTGTCACAAATCCAAAGGTAGCTGATTTAGTTATAAAAATGTTTACCTGAATTTAAAAATAAATAAACGAATTTTTCATTAAAAAATCAAAAAGGTTTCTGTCCGACACCGTCAGTAAATTCATGGACACTATGCGCCCGAGTTATGTAATCACTCCGTATTCTGTTTGATCTAGCGGTCCGTCCTCTTTGCCTTTGCGTATAGGGCCAAATAATTTTGAGGAAAAATAAAGAAATTCCTAAAAAAAATGATTTTTTTTTCATTGTATTTACGTTCTAGAAATGAAGCCAAATCACTGGTTTCAAGGATAACGGTCTTTACACTTACACTCTGTATAAAAGTAATTATCTAATTAAACTTCTTTTAATTATCTGCCGATTGTAAAAAAATAAATTCATTTATTTATATCACTGTTACGTACTAGAACCCGCTCAACCTCCAGTTCGGGCAGACCTGTCATTGGCGGATTTGATTGAATTTATTTAATTTTGAATTTAGAATGTCATCGCAAAAAATGGAAAATAGTGTATGGACTAGTGAAAAAGTGGTTTTGTCTCCTTATAAAGATATCGAGGTTCCAAAGTTGACTGTAGACCAATATACGTTCAGGAATTTGGATAAATGGGCTAGCAAAACTGCTGTGGTGAGTATCTCCTGTTTTCAAGTCTAAAAAATGGTATAACTTCCTTATATATTTCTATCTGTATCGTCTAACGTCGGTCTGTATGTCTGATCACAATGAAGTCAAAACCTACTGAACAGATTTTCATACAATTATAAATAGATAAAGTAAATGAATTAATGATATATTTATTTCCAAGAATATAGGTAGAATAAGTTCTTAAAATTACTGTCAAAGATATATCAAACAGTAATTACTATAATATTAATCATTTCTGTTTAATCATGCAATACACATTTAGTTACTAGCAATTTCATAAAATAATGTGATTCATGAGGACTGTGTATTACAGTCCTCATGATATATATAAAAAAATATAAAAGCCTGGATTTCAAATATTTGAGTAGTACGCGGCATATAACTTGAAACTATTGTTACGGTTACGAGCAATCCCCCTTCCCAAAAATTTGTCATTGCGCACTGTAGTTCGATCGCCATTTTGGTTCAATTTCTCTGCCACTATACCACCTGTGTGAAGCTGTGGTGAGTCGCTAGTAAAATTATAATTACGTGAACGAAGCGGATATATAATCACAAATAGAGTAGTTTCAAGATACGAGATAATAATACCATGCATCCATATTCATACTAATCTTAATAACATGCATCCAAATTAACGTTGACCTCGAGACTAAAACATCTGATCCGACCCTCGAGCTCATGAAGGAGTGGCGTGAGATGGTTTTGCAGGCTTCAGACGATACATGCTGATACCAGCGGCTCAATCGACGGATCTCGAAGTCTCTGAAACGCGACCTTAGCCGCTTTAATATCGCAAGGAAGGCGATTGAGCGGAATAAGGGCTCTGAAGTTTTTGCACGAAATCTTGCTATTGGGTAAAGCTAGCTCACGAAACTGAAGACCGACGAAGGCAGAGTCACATCCGCCAAGACGGAGCTTTTAAAAGAGATCGAGGCTTTTTATGGACCGTTATACACGTCCATCACTACATCTACTACTATTCACAAAGTGCAGTCCTCATATTTTGCCCATTCAAATCCTTCCAGTGCCCGGTCTACCCTCTATAGTCATAAAAAAGCTTTAATGTCTATATAAATTACTTGATTTTTCCAGGTTTGTGGACTAACAAACAGAAGTTACACATACGAGCAAGTTTACAAGAACTCAAGAATATTTGCCGTGAATTTAAGAAAGAAGTTCAATATTAAAGATGGAGACACTATAGCTGTTCTGTTGCCGAATATTCCAGAGTATCCCATCATCACCTTTGGCATTCTTGCTGCTGGTGGTGTGGTAACCACTATGAACCCTATTTATACTGCGTGTAAGTTCAATTTGGTGTGGGTTTGATAGTCTAAAAAAAGAAAACTAAAGGAAAATCTGTGGCTACGTTAATTTGTTTTTATGCAGATGTTTTTTTTGTGTTGCTGTGTCCTTTATTTGAAGCTACCTAATTTTTAATTACAAGCTATAATGGGTATTATTAATTATAATAAATTAAAAATCCGGTTTATATATATTTTCCTGTATTGCGAGTCAAGTTGTCACAGAGCTTAAAATATTTATGGTGGTAAAAAACAAGTCTTCAATATTATTAAAATAAGTGATTTCAAATAGCCAAGAACAAACTTCATAAAAGAAAGATCCATATAAATATTACATTCCCCAAAGAACATAAGGACATTTAAAACTTTATTTTTCTTTATTATGCAGATGAAATAGAAAGACAGATCCTGTTATCAGACACGTCGTTGATCATTACAAATGAAGACCTAGTGCCAAAAGTAAAAGAAGCATTAACACTAGCAAAGAAAGAATTTCCCATAATATCACTGAACATAACCCAAAGTCCAACAGAAGGAACAATTTCTTACAAAGAATTAGTTGAAGATAACCACGCAAACCTAAGTGTGTTAAATGAAGTTAATAGAAGTTATAACGATATAGCACTTTTGCCATTTTCAAGTGGTACGACAGGACTTCCAAAAGGAGTACAGTTGACTAATAGGAATATTGTATCGAATTGTGAACAGCAGAATACTGAAATAAGACAATATGAGTATTCAACTGGTAAGATATTATATTATTATACTACATGTCATTTTACAAAAGCAAAACAATGCTTACCTACTTTTCGACTGTAATGTTAAAAGCTTGGCAACAAACAAAAAGATTTATCTGCCGGAGATTTTGTTTTCTGATTACTACAACTTGAGGATCTTTAAGTCAAGAGTAAATAGGTAAAAATAATGATTCTGAGTAAGAACATGGATACCTGTATAGTACAGAAAAAAATGAAATAAATGATGTATAGATAGTATAAAAGAAGGTGAGGCTAGTAGAGGGGTAGCTGTTGAAATGTGTACATTAAGCTGATGACAATTTTTTTTGAACTAGCAATAAGTTAGTATAAGAAGACAGGGAATGCTTTTTTCCAGAAGTGAACATCTTTCACTAAAAAGAAAAGTATAATAACGTATAACATGAAGATTATGATACTAAATGTGGCAGCTATACAATTTTTCGTTGCATATCACGCGTTTTACATGGATTTGAATGAAAACCAAGTATTATTTTTAACATTCCAGAATCACATCAAGACAGTACACTAGTTATTCTGCCCATGTTTCACTCCTACGGGCTTAGCAGCTGTATGCTGCACAAGTTATCTGTTGGCTTGAGGCTGGTGACGTTACCAAAGTTTCAGCCAGACACCTTACTGAACGCATTGCTGGTACATCGACCGCAGTTGTTGTATTTGGCACCGCCCATGAGTAATGAGTTTTTTGCATACTTAAAAATACGCTTGAATTATTTCCTTAGTAGTTTCCGTCAATTATATTTTAGGCCGGTCTATATAGCAAGTTTGAGCTTATAGCTATGAAGCTCTTCCAAATTATCATTAATTTTATCGCTGAAAACAAATGGTGGTGTCATCATCATCATCGTAAACGAGGCTGTGGAAATCCAGCGAGAGGACACCGTTTCTCTCTCTATCTGTAGCAGAAGAATTAACAAGTGGCCAAAGAATGCCATTGATTTTCAGGCACTAAGAGCGTGCGAGTGAATGGTGGTGATTGCGAGTCCCAGATTTGTAAAGTCTGTTACTTGGGTCAATACAAATCCGAGACGGCACATATTATTTCAAAAATTTTGACCATCTAGGTTGCATGGTATTCAGGAGGCCAATTTCTTATTAACAGCACATTTCTGTTGATAAAACGCATAGAGTTTTTTTTACAGAAGCAATGGTTCACCTTTCCAGTTTATTTTGGTAAATCGTTAAAAGCTAACTCTAATATAAATCTGGGTACCGTTTTAACTTGCATATTTGGTAACTTTCCAGTATTGTTCCTCGGATCGTATCCTCAAGTGACTGCCAAGCACTTAGAAAACGTCACATGCGTGACTTCAGGAGCTGCACCTTTGCCTTCAGCTGATATCCAAAGGCTTTATGAAAAGGCTGAGGTACTTATTTCAATATTATCTAATTTGAGAATACTGTGAATACTTCTTTAGGGCACTTGGATAATAACCAAATATTTATAGTAGGCGCCAGATAACAATAAAATTACGATGATTGACCTTTTTGTATTATTTCTGCGTAGCCTAAAAACAAATTATGAACTATTTTTAATAACTCGAAAATGTAAAGAATCACGACAAATATTGATTGAAGTTAGCTTTATGTCTTCGTTTCGGTTTTTTAAATTAATAGTGTCAACAAATGTAGTAGGGTTAATGATCGTTATTTTTTTTGTCAACTTGGGTCTACTCCAGTAACAAAATAAAGTATTGATTTTGTACAGTAGCAGTTTTGCAGTAAAACACAAAATGTATCTACAGTATTTCAGTCAGAGAAAAATGTAAATACTTAAAAATAAAATAGTTTTTTTTTTGTACCATACTTCAAACGGCAAAACGGTACTCTTGTAGAATCACTTTGTTGTCCGTTTGTTTATTTTTTGTTTATAGGTTTATCTGTAGGTTAAGTCCCTTTATCTTGAAAATGTGTGGAAGGATCGAGTTGCAAATACCATATACTTAGCTCTGCTGTCTATGTCTGTCGTGAGTATTGAAGCTCTGAAAAGTCAAACTTCTCTTTCTTGTTTCTTTTTCATCTTCTTTTTTCTTTGATTTTACACAGCTTGTCATAATTTTTTATGCATATGTTTGTGCGTAACATGACATAACTTTGTGATTTTTCTTTATACAATTATGAAATTTTATAATTAAATAGATTTTTGACATGAAACTAATAGATTCTGTTTCAGTTTTACACATACTTAAAAAAATCTCCCGAAGAGCTAAACAAAATCTTTTCCTATTTTCAGCGTGATATTCCATTCTGCCAAGGTTACGGTATGACTGAGGCATCCCCTGCAGTGTCCGCAACTCGTAAGGGTGAGAAGACAAGCGAAAATGTTGGTTATGCACTACCAAACATATCCTTGAGAATTGTGGATGCTGACATGAAGAATTTAGGACCTGGAGAAGTGAGTGTGAAGTTTTCTCAACTTGTGGGTCATGGCTCAGCATGAACTAACCATATTTTTCTTTCGAAAATCATCAAATTATGGAAGAGTTTCTATAAAGTCTGGGCCCACTTTTTAATAGCTAGGTGTGCTTAATCACTATCGACTTCAAAGTCGCACAGTATGCATGCACATTATGAAGGCACAGTAACAAATTTTCGGGTCTTATTTGAAGCCTCCGCTTCGAGCTGCGCGTAACTATAGCAACGACGGCCATTTTGATTCATCTTATTTGCTGCGTACTAATCATACTTTGTTATTGGCAAAACTAGCATGTTAGGCTAAGAATAGCTCTGAACTATCGAACAAAAATTTGGTGCCATAGCACAAGCTCTGCTTATTGGATGAATTTTACCTACCATAAAAAGAGCTCTGATTAGCTTAGCACTAAACGACGTTGTGTGATAGTTGTGTTATATAAAAAAATACCTACGTAATAAATACTTCGTCGTAAAGTAATCAAACAATATTACCTGTTCCAGGTTGGAGAACTTCTGGTGAAAGGCCCCAATGTAATGAAAGGATACTTGAAGAATCCTCAGGCAAACAGCGAAGTATTTGTTGATGAAGACTGGCTCAGAACTGGTGATCTAGCTAAGATCGACGAAACAGGACTCATTACAATATCTGATAGGCTCAAGGAACTAATCAAGGTAAATATGGATTTCAATTATTGTTAACTTGATACTAACCGTAGCTTTGTTAGTCTCTATAGTATTGTATTGTTTAATTATCGGAGAGAAAAAATGCCATTTTATGGGACAATATCATAATATAATCTAACTATGCTTTTGTTGGTCATGAATTTTACAATAACATTGAAATGTTAAAGCGCCTGATCAAATATAAAATTTATAAGTAGACGAGCGAGTGATATACGCTATAACAATTTTGAAAGGCGCTTAAAACGTAAGCAAACTAAGATATAATTTAATCAATTTCCTATTGAGTGATCATGATTTTAATATTCATGATCATTTTAATTATGATGTAGCCAGTAGCCAGGTGTTCGTAAAGAGTAATTAAATATTTATATATTATTTTTAGCGATCAAGTAGGTATTATTTTGATGAACTAATGTTAGGTATATATTACCAATGATTTATAAGCGTCTATTATGAAAATTTATGCGAATCATTTAAAAAATAAAAAGCCGGACTGCGTGAAAAATGACTTTAAATATATACTGAAAAGAAACAAAGCAAGATCACTCCTGTAGCATAGAAATCAGGTATATATTGACTGCAAGTATCGGGACCCATATTTGATTAAAAGATTTACAGAGCGGTGTCTGAAGTTAAGCTCTGCGAATTTTAGCGCTTGAAAACCTCCATGTAAAACTGACTTTTTTTATTGATATAAACTAGTAACTTACCGCGATCTCACCTGATGGTAAGCGGTAATGCAATCGTTGATAGCGAGGCGCACTAGTTTACTAAGAGCCTATTCACTCTAGCTTTGAAGACACCTAACTCGAGTTACTTTATTGAGTTGACTAAAGTGCAACTAGAAGGCATTTGTCAATAATTGATGATGATTCTAACATAATAACTATCTGATTTTCATCTATACGAATACTACATATGCAACACACAGTATGATTTAGTTGGTAATAATTAGTTATTATTTTTTTAGAGATCAAGAGATCTATGGGATCTAACGTAGTTCTTTATTGAGCCCGCGTGGTCGATTACTTCCCGTTACCTCTCCTAGAAAAGCCTGAATCCTAGCAACGCGAACATTATAAGACTCATGCTATCTACACTAATATAATAAAGAGGTAAAGTTTGTTTTTTTGTTTTTATGTTTTTTTGTTTGTAGGAGGTAATCTCTGGAACTACTGCTCCGATTGGAAAAATTTTAGCAACAATAGAAAGCTGCTTTACTCCTGAGTGACATAGGCGATATTTTATGTACGCGGGCGAAGCCGCTGACAAAAGCTAGTGATTTAATAAGCTTAAACTTATTCCAGGTAAAAGGATATCAAGTTGCACCAGCGGAATTAGAAAACGTTCTAAAAGAGCATCCAGCTGTTTTAGATGCTGCTGTTATTGGGATTCCCGATCCAGTCACCGGAGAAAGACCAATAGGCTTCGTAGTCTTCAAACCAGGAGTCAAAGCTACTGATACAGAAATCATTGAGTTTGCCAGTAAACGAGTAGCGCCATACAAGAAGATTCAACAAATTACCTTCTTGAATGAAATACCGAAGAATGCGACCGGAAAGATACTGCGGAAATCACTGAAAGAAAAATTTTGTAAATAAATGTGGTAACTAATGTGCTTATATTATAAATATATATATTTTTATAAGTAAAATATAAAATATTTCTGATAAACTATTGATTTAATTGAATCCTTATCTATACTAATATTATAAAGCTGAAGAGTTTGTTTGTTTGTTTGTTTGTTTGTTTGTTTGAACGCGCTAATCTCAGGAACTACTGGTTCGAATTGAAAAATTCTTTTTGTGTTGAATAGATCATTTATCGAGGAAGGCTTTAGGCTATATAACATCACGCTGCGACTAACAGAAGCGAAGAAACAATGGAAAATGTGTAAAAAACGGGGAATATTATTCAATGTTTGAGGGCTTCCGTTGCGTGCGCTGCGTAAACGGTTCAAGATACCAAAAAAATATGTATGACAGAATTATTCATCTTAAAATGATCTAAAAAAATGTCTGCGACAGTATATGGCTATCTTTTAAGATTAACTCACTAGAACCGTTTTTATGGGAATCAAATTTGGCCAATTTTTACCAATTATTTGTTAGAGTTGTATCAACATAATAATATTAATCTTTATCCAAATAAATGTGTTGTTGATTAAGAGTACGTAATTGTGAACAAATATGTCTTTGACATCATTTAATTTCAATGAACATCTTAGAAGATATTACAATTTTAAAATAACTCCGATATAAAATTCACACGCGCCGCATGATGTACAAAACATGACGTTGCGCCTGGCCGGCGGGCGAGGAGAGGGGTTGCTTGCGGACGCCGCGGAGGGGTTATTTTTTATGGTAGGTAAAAATCATCCAATGACGAATCACGCTCTTGGGCGGAGCGGAAAACAGTGTCAGACTCTTACTGACTAAACAACCTACCCCGTTCCTCCCTTGCCTTATTCCCAGAGCCCCGGTATAACGCTTTCGCACCAACCCTCGGCTGCAGGAGGCTTCGACCCTGAAGGGCCCCACAGTTTGCTGTCTACACCTTGAGGCGCGCGGGAACAGTGCACACCGTCGACGACTTGGTTTCGGTCTGGACTGTTACCAGACAACCGGACGGCGAGCTACCCATTGCTCACCGTCCGCAAGCCAGCGTCTACGGAGGCCGGATAATGGCGGGATCGCGGCGGCGACGGCTACGGCGAGGGTGCTGTTGCCCTTGCCTTATGCGGTCGGCCTCCTCCATTACGAGCATTACTGCTTTGCAGAAGGAGGCGACCGCCTGTCATTCCTCTTCGCTGCGGACCATGGCCTGAACCAAAGCCCGGCGCGAGAGGTCGCCGCCGCCGATCACCCCCACGAGGGCACGGCGTTGCTCTTCCCAAGCGGGGTACACTTCTACCATGTGCTCCACCGTGTCCTCCGGGCTGGCCACACAGTGGCGGGCACCCGGGCGTCTCTTCCGCACGAATCCGGCGCAGGAATCACCTGAACTTCCCATTTCCGGTCAGATCCTGCGTCTTGCGGAAGGTGAGGCGCCGTGATGTCTATCCAACCACGCCTCAAAGAGGGGACTTACCGCCGAGATTATGGCGTGCCCAAGAGGGGGTGTAGCTCTATGAAGAACTTTTAGATAATTATGTTCTTTAAAAAACTAAATTGTCTAAAATAAAAACAGAAATTGACACGGGCAAAGTCGTGGGTAACAGCTATAATTTATAAAGCTGAGGAGGTTGTTTGCAAAAATAAATATGATGCCCAAAATAACTATTCCACGCGGACGAAGTCGCGGGCACAGCTAGTTTTAAATATAATCACTACATAGTAACAAAATCGCTTACCAATGCCTGTCCCTATGCTTGTTTATATCTATAAAACAACGTAACGGATTTTGATGCGGTTTTCTTAGGGTTCCATAGTCAATAAGGAACCCTTATAGTTTCGCCAAGTCTGTCGTCTGTCTGTCCGTCCGCGGATAATCTTAGCGACCGTTAGCACTATATAGCTGGTAATCAATATGTTTATCAATAACGCCGACAAAGTGCAAAAACAAAAAGTCGTAAAAAATGTTTTATTAGGGTACCTCCCCTAGACATAAAGTAGAAAGTGAGATTTTTTTACAAGCTTTTTAATAGCTTGCAATGCAACTATGTATGGGCGGCTCAAATCTTGCAACTCAATTTTGAAGCAGATATCTTCAATCGATTTAGTTGCAATTTTGCATGCTGGTGTAAATCACATGGCAATGCAATATTATTATGACATGGAACTGATCTGATAATGGAGCTACAAGGTAACCATAGGAACTCGGCAATGAAACTACTCAACCCTATCCTGGTTGGGGTAATTAGATTTGTATTGACGAGTACTTTATTCCTGTAAATGCTCAAAAAAATAGGAGGCACATTTAGATGCCAATGTATACGCTTTTATAATAAGCTTCCCAGTCCTATTCAAGAACTTAGCCTTAATAAATTTAAATCATTTGTAAAACATAAACTTTGTCAGAAGGCTTTTTATACTGTAAAAGAGTATCTTGAGGACAAAACAGCTTGGGATTGACCTGCTCCAGTAATCACTGTAATTGATGTAATTTCATTTCTTATTTTCTGATTTTTTTTTTTGTTATCATTATTATATATATATTATATATATTTTATTATTATTATTTTTAACTGACGATTATTGTTATTTTACAATTATGACATATTTCTCTTTTTTTTTTTGCAACTATTAAATTTAACATTTAAATTTGAAATTGACAATTGTATCTTTTTTTTTTTTTAATTTGCAATATTAATGGGTAAAATTACATTTTTGTAAATTTTTATTATTGTGAATGTGGGGACTATGTGGATTACTTTTCGTTTTTCCTTAATTTTAACTTTTAATTAACTTATCATGTCTGGCAGTTATGAGTACTTTTTGCGGCCTACCCAAATGTCCTTTCTTTGGTATTGTTCGTCAAATCGTTGAGCTCCTTGGTGGTCCTGAGTTGAGCTACACGAGAACTGACAAATGCTTGCACTGACTGGACAGGTCCACTCAGAACTGTGTGGTTCTTTCTTCAAAAGACCATCTCAGACTCCAATCTGCAAGGTTCTCATATTATTTGACCATTACATGTTTGTGTATGGACTTTAAAACAGACTTTGACCCCTGAGTTTGTTTCGGTGTTTCTTCTCAGGGTAGTCAGCTAGGAAACACCGGCCTCATCTAGTATAAAAAAAAAAACGAAAAAAAAAAAAAATTGACGTGTAAAAGAGTTTGTAAAAACCTATTTGCAAAATAAAAATCATTTATCATTTATCATGTATGGTAGCCAGGGTCTGTTGATAGAGCTGGACGGTAGCAATAGGAACTCTGCAATAACGCCAAATTTGGGATTGTTGGATTCATATTGACAAGTACTTTGATGCCATATGGTAACCAAGGTCTGCTGATGGAGCTGGAAGGTGGCCATAGGAACTTCGCATGTAAACAACATAACCGCATCGACTTTGGGCTCGTTTGATTCGTACTAACGAGTATTTGAGTCCTTTATAGTAGCCAGAGTCTGATGATGGAGCTAGAAGATGCCAACAGAAACTCCACAGTAAAACGACATAGCACCATTGAATTTGAGCTCTTTTGATGCACATTGACGAGTACTTTGGTTTTTTTATGATAGCCAGGGCTTGATGATGGAAACGAAAGGTGGAATAGGAACTCTGTAATTAAACGACATAACCCCATCAAGTTTGGGCTCGTGTGATTCGACTTGAAGAGTTTAAAATAAATATTTAGGTAGGTATATACCGCCCCACAAAAGTTTGCTATGAAAACAATTCTTCATTAAAAACTTGTCTCATTTCTACCATAACGTGTGATATATTATTGAATAGGTATTTAAAAATGATTAAGAGTCCCGTAAAATATTTTTTTGATAATGTAAATATTTTCGGAAGTAATCGCTCCAAAAGCAAAAAACAATGTCTCCCACTCCTTTAACTTTTCAATCATAAGTTTAGAAAATATGAAAAAAATCCTAAAGTAAAACTTTATAAAGCATTTCTAGGACAATTATTTTGAACTAGGTAGGTACGATAAACAGTTTATGAAAATCTTTAAAAAAAACTAATTTTGTAATTTAACCGTACATGTAAGCATTTTTTTAACTTTTTTACATATTTTATTATCCTTAGCGTACCTTTTTTCAAATAGGTAGATTAACAAAAAGATTAAAATCGGTTCACGCAATCCAAAATTACTACCGGATACAGCGCAATCTTTTGGGAAATCGGGTTATTAACATTTTATACTGGTCTCTGTTAGATTGTGAGAAATTTATGACGGACGGGAAACTATGGAACCCTTTATTGATCGTGGCCCGACACGCTCTAGGCTGGTTTAACAAATTGAGTGATTCAAGAGAAAAGTTTATATGTATTTAACATCACCATTGGACCCGTGCAAAGCTGGGGCGGATCGCTAGTAAGTAATTTAAACGTTTTAAAATGTCTTTAGTTTTCTAACTAATTGCATATATGACATTCTGGAGGTACATGCAGCCTATGTTAGACTCGCCAAAATACGTCAGCAGTATTATAATCATTTAATGATATCTCATCTCAAAATATAAGGTAAAGTCCTAACTTTAATCATTTTTTTTGCCCATGACGTCTAATCAATTTTTATTCAAATCGATTGAAATGAAGTCATAAAAATATATTTACATATATTCAAGTTTATAAAAAGGTTTAAAATATTCTTAAAGAGTCGTTATTCAAGTAATCGTTAGTAACTGATATTTAACTAAATCATGTTTTTGAACCAAGAGAAAAAATCATTAGTTTTATTTTTATTTAAGACGAAATCTCGTTTACTTACGACAACGTTTATTCTAATGTAAATCTATTACGTTCAATATGTCATTGTCATGTAAACTAAAATCAATAAATTCTAAATCAATAAAAATCGACTGTCGTATTTGAAAAAGTTCGATTATGTTTATACATGGTCACCTCATGCCACCATTTAGTTCTTAGATAACGTTCTTGAACAGCCTTCTGCGCAAAGTTCGAACTCGCCAAGATACGGTCGCTCTAGCTAGTGAAGTGAGCCTGCGTGTCAGACTTTTACTGAATAAAACTTGCTTCGCAGAAAGAAGTGATCGCTTCCTATTCTGCCTTTCCCAAAACTAGAGCTAGACGTTGAATTTGCTGCAACCTTTTGCCTCTACGAGTAATTGGTGGTACTTCATCCAAGCGGGGCAGACTTGTACCATATGTTCCACCGTATTATCCTGGTGATTAGGACGTTGGTACTACCCAGGTGTTAATTCCACCTGAATCCAAAACAGGAAGCTCTTAAAGTGTCCATTTCCGTTGAAGACCTACATCAGCTCAAATTGCGGACGCTCTGGCGCCATTATATTTACTTCTTAAAGGCCGTACTTTAAGAGTAGTATCGCGGAAGTACGTCCTAATTTACTTTCGCGATTGTAGAGTGGAGGGCTTGCTGACAACTCCTTCAGGCTCGTGGGAACAGTACGCGCCGTCGAAGACTTGGGCTTGGTCCGGAAGGTTCAGACGGCAAGGTATCCATTGTTCACCGTCCACAAGACTGCGCCTACGAGACCAATAACTCTTCAGATTTATAATATTTGTATGGATCAATAGAAAGGAAATATGCCTATTTGTTTGTACGTAGCTGATTTTTGTACAGAGTAGGTTAAATACCCAAATAAATGCTACTGAGAAGAATTATGTTACATCTTGTAATTAGCTCAGCCTCAACATTATAATACTGCTACTACTGCTGGGTCTCAGGCCCTTTCTTTAAGAGACGGGATGGGCCGTAATCCACCACGCAGGCCCAGTGCTGGTAGATGGATGTCATACGTCTTCAAATTTTTTGTTCTATGTCATGGCGGTTTCCTCACGATATTTCACCGTTTTGAGAGTAGTGGTGATGAAATAAATTACACACAGTAATGAGCGTGGCTGGGTTCGAACCTGCGACCCACTAGTAATTACTCGTAAATGGGACAGTTACTACTAGACCAAAAAATGTCTAACTATAAAGTTACTATTAGACCAGAGCTTTCATATTTTCCCATATTTTTGTAATAACTTGACTTTATCAGTGGTTTACTACATCGAGGCTGCAACATTTTTCGAACCAGTTACTCAAGGGGCCACGAAAGGTCTTGGAATGCAAAGGGCAACTGAAGAAACACAGTTTTGGTTTGAGGTAGGAAATCATTCAATTACCTTTCACACTCTATAATGAAGCCCAATATCACCACACATTAGCCCTTCAATTGGTTTTTGTGTTTAAGGGCCACAGTTTACCTTATTAGAAATTTCCCATGGTCCTAGCAGTTATCGGACCTCCTGGCTAGTATGGTTTTGCTGACTTCTCTTCTAGGCGTATATGGATTTTCATCGTCAATGACTCGGGTTTGGTACATACGGTTACCGGATGACCAGACGGTAAGCTACCCATTGTTCGCTGTCCGCAAGCGCGCCTATTAGAAGGAACAAAGAATTTTTTTTTATAGTAGGTAAAAATCATCCAATGACGGAACCCGCCCTTGGGCGGAGTGGGAAACGGTGTCACTCTTACTGACTAAACATCTTAACCCGTTCCTTCCTTGCCTTGATCCCGGAGCCCTGGTCTTACGCTTTTGCATCAACCCTTGGCTTCGACCCTGCAGGGCCCCTTCAGTTTGCTGACAACTCCTTGAGGCGCGCGGGAAGGTAGGTTTTTAGATAATAAAACATTTCGACGCTTGTTTCACTTCATATAGAGCAAGAGTCATTTTGATGATTTACCACTTAAAAAAAAAAAACTGAGGAGAAGGAATGAGCTCAAAACGGGAGTTTCAGAACGGAAGCGTGACAGCATTGATTTGAAACTGTTATGTACTGACCATCACCATTGCATGTCGAACACAAAGTTCTAAGCTGACTTCCCAGACTTGCAAATTCGCAATTCATAAATGTAAATTAGATTTGACACTTAGTTGGATTTTACGTTGATCGGGCTCTCGAAAACCGGGTGTTAATGTTTTTAATTTCACATAAGCCCACATGGGTACTAATAAAACAAAAAAAAAAATGTTTCGTTTCTTATGGAGTACCGGCAAGAATCTCCTTGTTTACTCTATAATAAGAATTATTGATTTTTCAAGCGAATGAACCTATAAGACTCCGCTACTGAATGTCGAAGTTTAAAATGTCGATGTATGTTAGTTCTAAAGTACACGATCTCGATGTACGCCAGTTCGAAAGTACAGGATCTCGATGTACGCCAGTTCGAAAGTTCACTGGAGCGAAGTATGCAAGGCCGACGTATCGTTAGTTAGAAAGCATACGAGTGCGATGTACGCCAGTTCGAAATTACCCTGTTACGAAGTATGAAATGCCTCCGTACTGTTACTGGTACTCCTACAACATTATAATTAGCAAATTTGTGTAAAAATAAATTTACTTCATTTTTTATATGGAGACAGACACGGATATTAGTAATTGTTTCTACCTATTATTATGATAAATATATTTACATTTTACATTACGTAACAATCATAATGTTATTAAAGACACCATTTAGATTAAATAAGTATTATAGTACCAGTAATTTAGTTTATTTCAGTTTTGTATAAAAAATTAAATCTTCATAAACGCTATGTATGAAAGACCACTTATGTATTCTTTTAAATCTACGTTAACCTTCTTTAATAACTGTTCTCTGATTTTTAGGATATGGCATGATTTTTTGTATTTACGTTTCTTTTTATTAGCATTAATTCTTTTAATCTACCCTCACAATTTCTATAATTTTGCAATAAATATAGTACCTGGTAACCTTCATATTCTTAAAATGCATTGTCTATTTGTGATGTAAAATAGTAAACACATTGTGTTATTTATCATTGTTGCGTTAAACTTCCGTTTAAATATATTTATCATAATAATAGGTACAAACAATTACATAATATTTGCTAATTATAATGTTGTAGGAGTACCAGTAACAGTACGGAGGCATTTCATACTTCGTAACAGGGTAATTTCGAACTGGCGTACATCGCACTCGTATGCTTTCTAACTAACGATACGTCGGCCTTGCATACTTCGCTCCAGTGAACTTTCGAACTGGCGTACATCGAGATCCTGTACTTTCGAACTGGCGTACATCGAGATCGTGTACTTTAGAACTAACATACATCGACATTTTAAACTTCGACATTCAGTAGCGGAGTCAACCTATAACTGACGCCAAATTGACGCACACAAGGCGTCAGATTGTCGTATCTACTACCTCCCCATACTATTCTTTAATATATTTTTATCTTTATTGATTGGAAAAGTTGAAAAATATATACAAAATATTCCGTTAAACTAGCTCCACATAATAAATAGCTGTATAAATTTCGCGTAAATATAAAAAGAACATTATGAGAGCGTCCAATTATAATTAGTATTCGACCTTAAATAACAAAGTATTTGTACATTAAAATTCATGATGATATGCTACAATAAAAATCATTATCATATGTATAGCCAATTATGAAGGATGTTAGTGGACGCAATATTGCAAAGTATTCACGTGATTAACTTTTTTTTTCACACGAGTCTAACAGCGACACGAGATAATACAAATAAATTATTTAGAAATATTTATGTTTATAAACAGTAGATTGATTTATGTCTTTGTACAAGTAGCCAGTAGAAATATTGTCCCTATACTCCGTTTAAAATAACACGTTTAAGAAAAAAATTTTGTCCGTTCAACCAATTTTGAGTTTTATTCCGCTATGGAATGACAAAAGAAGACTACAGTGAATAGTTGGTATTTAACGACTTTTTGCTTTGAATGCCATCCTTATGCTTACGGAATAGAATTTAAAATCGGTTGTACAGACAGTAGAAAAAGTTAGTTTAAATGTCTAATCTTAATATACGATCAGTGTGCTGAGTGGGAGTTGTTTTTACGTTAACGTGATTGAAGCGTTTAGAGCGTTTGGCACTCTGATTGATTAAAGATCTTGGAGTTGGCCAATCGGAGCGCCGAACGTCATAAACGCGTTGAATGTGTTAGCGTAAAACCAACTCACACTATGCACTCAAAGTGCCTAATGCGAGTTTGTTTTACGTTCACGTGACTGTCCCATTTATGACGTTCGACGCTCTGATTGGGCCGCTCCAAGCTCTTAACCAATCAGAGAACCAAACACGGTAAATGTTTCGATAGCTAACGTAAAAAAAACTCGCACTCAGTGTAATGAAGGCAAGATCAAAAATAATAATAACTATAATGTGGGCTGCAAAAATATCAAACTATTATGCCTTTTATAATACTTATTGGTTGTAAATAGTAAACTACCCGGATTTTCTTTTGGGATAATAATCTAACGTGCATAATCTCATAATTATTGGTAAATTCGAGTTTGTATTTATTTATATAAGAGCTGGTGTTAGAGTGGTAATAACCCTGACTTACGCGTTATTAGTCACGGGTTTAAACTCAGCTGGGCGCATTACTTTGTGTAATTTATTTCATCACCACTGCTCGCAGGGAAACATCGTGAGGAAATGTGACATCCATCAACCCGCACTCTGCCCACGTGGTGGATTACGGTCCATTTCCTCTCCTAGTGGAAGCCTAAAACCCAGCAGTGGGAGCAATAAAAAGGCTGATGACGATGAAGATAATAATGATTCAATCATAAAAGGATGCAAAATTTCTCGTTTGTAGAACAAGTAGTTTCGGTTGTGCATTGATTTGTCTTTTTGCGTCAGTTACGTGAGCTCAAAGAAAAATTCGTGTGACCATACACGATCTATAACATTTATGTAATTTAATTTTAAATGCATTTGATATTAATTATATACACGTAGCTAGGCTATAAAAACTCATCGTTAATCAATATATAAGTCATATATGTAAATAATTATACAAGATTAAAAATAGGAAACAAATATTCCGTTTTACCTTTTTAAAAAGCTATTTTTTTTTTGTAAATAACTATAATTTCGCGAAGTCATAATTTACATAAAACTATTGATATGCAGGCGCCACCATTTCGTGGCTGATTATATCAGAAATTATACAACAGACGATTTATTAACAATAATATATTCAGTAGGTAGTTGAATGGCTATCAAAACAACGTTGGATTCCGGCTCCAAACATATTAGCATACGATTATTATAAAATAAATTGTATGTCTCAACTTTTTATCGAAATACTTTTACTGAGTATTGTTTGCCTGGCGCCAAATTGTTTTGCTTTTGTTGCCCCCAATATCGATAAAAATATTAACGCGAATTCTCCTTGATCAATGATACCTACGTACAGTTGACAAAGTCAGATTTACATATTTCTTTTGTAAATTCGACGAATATTTGGAATTTTTGCTGATAAACAGCATTATGCGATCGATTTTATTATAGGATCTATTCCGTTTCTATAGCTTAAGTTTATGGATCAATAAAGACATCAATATTGGCATCTTTTATGGCTTATTAAGGAAAGACGAAGTAAATTATTATGGCGACATAGAGATTTAACCAAGACATTTAGAAATCGTTAAAGGCTTACTGTAAGATTTGACGGTAAACAAAAAAAAACATTGTTAGACTAGAGTTGCTTAAATTATGATATAATGTCCAACCGCTTCGTATTTTGAAATGCGTTGTAAGGTTCTTAAACTATCAACGGCTTGAGTAAAAATTTTTGTATGATGTAACGAGAATAGGTGGTCATCAAATACTGCTACCCATTTCATTGATTTGACTTGCCTATATCATGACGTGGCCATGAGGCAAGGTTCTATACCATGAAATTCCGCCATTTCATGATATGGCAGGTCACGGGAAGTGATTAATTCTAAGGTCTGGCCAAGGCTCTGGCCCTGGTATGTATGGCAATGTAGGAACGGGGTAGGTTGTTTAGTCAGTAAGAGTCTGACACTGCTTCCCGCCCCACCCAAGAGCGGGATTCATCATTGGGTGATTACGACGATTAAATGAATCTGAATCTGAATGATTTTTTCCTAAAAGTCTGACAACGAAAAATGTATAAAAATTCATAAAAATCACCAGTTCCGCAAAGTCGTTTTTATTCATCTAGTACGTAACGGCACAAATAACGATGTTGACTGTCTATCCATTACAACGGAACAGATCAGAGAAATTATTGCCTGTAAAACAGTTAAATCTAAATGGTAACTGTCTTAATCAAGACACAATAAAATTTTGTGATGTAGTGTAATAGAGGCGATCAACTTAATAACGTAAGCCCAGTTAGTATTCTAACTGTACTTTATACAAAACTAGCGACCCGCTCCAGCTTCGCACGGGTACTGATATTGAAGATATTATTCATGTATTATACACATAAACCTTCCTCTTGAATCACTTTATCTATTAAAAAAAAACCGCATCAAAATCCGTTGCGAACTTTTAAAGATTTAAGCATACATAGGGACGAAGGGAATGATGATAATAGCAATATGAATCAGATACCATATCCTGATATTGTAGTGAGTGTTTTCTTGGAATAATTTGCTACTTATATACCGAGGAAGTTGCTGACAGCAGCAATAGTAGTAGTAGTAGTAGTGGACGGCAAGCAATGAGTAGCCCGCCCATCCGGTAACCGTCCCGACTGAGCTATTCCCGAGCGCCTCAAGGAGTTGTCGGCAACTGTAGGGGCCCAGCAGGGCCGAAGCCTCCTGGGGCCAAGGTTTGATGCGAAAGCGGAGCACCGGGGCCCTGGAGCAGAGGCAAGAAGGATCGGTAGGTCGTTAGTCTGTAGAAGTCTGACACTGTCTCCTGCTCCGCCCAAGGGCGGGATTCGTCATTCGATGATTTTTCTCACCATAAAAAAAGTAGTAGTAGTCATAAGCATAATCAACCTTATAATGTACCCACTACTAGGACTCAGGTCGCCATGCGAGCCCAGTGCAGTTCGGTGGATGTTACATGAATTCGAATTTTTTGGTTCTAGGACGCACGTTTCCTCATGATGTTTTCTTTAACAATTTGAGAGCAGTAATGACAAAATCTTCTTCTTAGTCGTTTCATTCTTACTAGAGGGTTCATAGTTATTACGAAACTAGCCATCCGGAAGCTTTAAGGGTATACTACAAGGCTTTGCACCATTTTTCCCTGCTAGAAATCATATATGGGTGCTCTCGTTCAATTGATCACCAACAGCCACTTTTATTTTATCGCATCGGTAACCTGCCACGCGGCCGTACTGTGGTAAGTCGCTGGTTTAATCACGCAGGATTAAACCAGCGACTTACCACTCGTAATACTCGGCCATTACTAATATATTACCAGTACTTTTTAACATCCAATTAGGCAATATTATCAACAACTTAGAAAAAAAGCCAAGGATAATGATAATGATGATATCAAGATGAATCCGCATAATAACATTGAATATGTTTTAGGAAGCCTAATAAACTAACAACATGCAAAAAAACTGATTCTTTGTATTAATATACTGACTGCTATTCGATTATTATTAATATTATGATAATTAGTTTGTTGATTGACAATTATTGTCTAATAAAACAGCGGGAGATTCACAGCTTTTTACATTATTGAGTTGTGAAACTAATAACAAATGTCAGACAATTTGATTTTTAAAATGGAAAATAATAATTTCTAGGTTATAAGTATAATACAGCACGTCGCGACAATGTTAATTAGTTCTTTTTGATTGCAGTAGCAGATAAGATTTATTAATTAGCTGTCTTAAACTTACATATATTTGTAAATCTTTATTTTAATTAATGCGCCATTAGTCTTTTAAATAAACATACTAACCTACATGCTCATTAGTCTTGTCTGTAGTTTTTTTTTATTGTAGGTAAAAATCATGCAATGACGAATCCCGACAAGCAAGGAACAGTGTCAGACTCTTACTGACTAAATAACGTACCCCGTTCCTTCCTAGCCTTAATCCCAGAGCCCTGGTGTCACGCTTTCGCATCAACCATTGGCTCTAGGAGGCTTCGATATGTTTGTAGTGAGTAAATATTAAGTAGGTTGTCTATTTTAATTAGTTTCAAGATGATTTTCTATAAGGGATCATACCTCAAAAAGAAAAATGGATCACTTTGTGGTCCGTCTGTCTGTATGTTGAGAGCCGAGACAAGATTTATCTCGGAAATTCGGGGAGGTCTCGAGTTTAGATTTAAATATATTATTATATACTCAAGTTTGCTGCTGCAGACCCTTGAAGCCACATTCACAAGTGACGGAACTGAGCGTTTCGCATCCATCGGATTCCCGCGAACTTTACGATAACATCGGTCAACCTCTTTTCTATCTAACTGCCAAAAAGGATTATTATTATCAGCCATGTCTTCGTTTTTTTTTTTCATAACGTACCGAATACTCTCAACATCCATTTATTCCAAAAAACAATGCCCAACACTGTGACGGGAGTTTGCGAAATAAAAATATTTGTTAAAAATTTCTACATGGTAACAAAATGTCATTGGAATTCTACTACGTCGGTATGCGTGGAATTAGTAAAAAACATTCGCGTTTTTCCCCAACAGTAGATTTTTTTATATAAAAAAGCCACTTCACAGCCTTTTTTCCACTAATGGTAAATGTTTTATTATTTTTATGTGTGCTTTTTTGAGTTTGCATTTTTTGTTTCTAGACTGCATATTTTATTGATTGTGAGGATAACATTGTTTTGCTCTAAAGCCAAATAGTGGCAAACTCCAATCTGTGCTAGAACGGTGTGGTTTTTTTATGGTTGGAAAAAACATCCAATAACAAATCCTGCCCTTAGGTGAAGCGGAAAATAGTGTCATACTTTTACTGACTAAACGACCCGCTTCCTTTCTTCTTTATCTTAGTGCCAAGGCCCTGGAGCTTTGCTTTCACGTGAACCCATAGCCCTAGAAGTCTTCGATCCTGCTGGGAACCTACAGTTTGCTGACAACTCCATGAAGCACGCGGGAACATTACGTGAGTCGACGACTAGATGTATGTGGTGGATTACAGCTTATTTCAACTTCAGTGAGAAAGAATGACTGCTAACCAATAAGATAATGTCCTCACGGTTGAGGATGCGTCTTAGCTCTGGAAACATCTAATTACCTTTACTGGTTACCGCTCTGGATCCTTGCCAACTTTGGGTTTTAGTCGGCAAGTCTGACACTTTATCCTGCTCCACCCAGGGCAAGAAATGTAATTAATATCCCAGTTAAAAAAGGTCAATATTAAATTTGCGTAAGTAAGATTATAAATGACCTCAAAAGCCCAAGCAATATGAGGATCACGACGAAAAATGATGATAAATTTGAAACTTCTAGAAAGACTAAATATCTTGCTACTTAGTCGCTTTCCATCAATTCCAAAAGTAGATTGCATGTCCGTGTCAACCAACGGCAAGGTCGTTTTCCATAGAAACAAGTTCCTAAAGAATGTTTAGATATCAAGTAATAAATCAGACGAACTAGACATCGAACTTCCCAAAAGCGTGTTTGAAGACATCAATGTTATTTATGAAACGATCATTAGATGTGACAAAAAAACCAGCATCGTCAGTCAATTTGACTGCTTTGATTTATTGAGAAAAATTTATATCAAGAGTAGTAGTGTGCTCTATAGTTTGGTCCTGATCTTTTATTGCCTGGGACAATAAAACTATAATCACTAAATATGCTAACGAGAGTTATGTAAAATTGTATAGAATTTTTGATTTAATGAGTCTGAATAATAGTTCTACGCGTATAGATAGGAAACCGCAGGATTTTTTTTTAAATATGTATCGTTTTAGGCTTCAGTTATTAAGTGGAAAATATCATGAAGCAGTATTAAAACGAAACTTCTTTTACGAAGAATATGATGACTTAAGTAAACCAGTGAATAAGATGTGAAAATGGATGAAAGCAAAAGTTTGAAGTACTTGTAAAATAAGTTTGCTTGCTTAGTGGGGAAATAAAAAGTCAATAATAGCTCAACCATAAAACATAATTATCATGAAAAAGGATAAAAAAGAAAATCCTATTACAAATAATGTGTTGTCTTAAGTAAACCAGCACATAAGATATTAAGATGGATCTAAGCAAAAAATTTGAAATGCTTAGCTTTAAAAAAACTTCAAATAAAAAGGAATACTGTAAACATTTTCTATATAACTAAAAACTACTTTTCGAGCATAATTGAGTAAACGTATATCCCCAGTCAACAAAAAATTATCATGTTTAACACACTTTGCTTCGCCTGTTGACCTCTTGACCTCCGTTTACCCTTCCATACTGCGGTTTATAATTTTACGATTATAAATATACACTTTATCAATGACATGTACATCATTATGAAGCGGATTAAGTTCGATATCTCCGAAAGGTTTTGGTTTTTACCGAATTGACTGAGAAAAAGTTCGTTTGACTACAATCCTTTATGAAAGACTCTGCACATATTCGCACTGACATTGCAATAGTGAAAGTTTACGTGTGTAGCTGTGTGCGTTTGTTTTTCTGTCACGGATTTGGATGACGTTTGGGACACAGGTCAGCCAAATTCTGGAAACACATAGGCTACTTTTTATCCTAGAACTATGTTTCCATGAGACCAGTAATGGCATATCTGCACAGCCCTGACTTATGAAATTACAGGTTATGAGTTTAACCCAGCCAGGCACATGCTGTCTACAATAGCTGCAGGCTACAATAGCTGTGACAAATGGTAAGAGAAAACATTTTGAGGAAACTAGAATTTCCTAGAAGCAAAAATTTGAAGATATATGATATCCACAAACTGGGCCCACATCCTAAGTCCTAGCAATGGGAACATTAGAAATTAAAAAGTTAGGAAGGTTAAGAAACTAAGCATTTTAAAGGTAAACCTTTAGTTAGTTCCAATGGGATTATGTTCTGCTTTGCTGCGGGCAAAGTCACAGAAGTCAGTAATCATACTTACGAGTTTTTCTCAGGTAATTTTTAGACCTTTAACAGCCATTACAGGTAGTCAAAGGCCCAAAATCTGAGAACCAGTCTTGCCAAAATGTAGTAGGTATATTACCTACTGAGTGTTAAAGGTGAGATAGGCAGTGCACATGAAACAATACTAATCAACAGCATCTGGTTTATCTGGATATCGAATCCAAGATGAAAAATGTTAATGTTGTTGATATGTTGATGTTTATGTTGTTATGATGGGTAAAAATAATTCAATGACGAATCCCACCCTTGGGCGGAGCTGGAATCAGTATCACACTCTTACTGACTAAACAGCCCACCCCGTTCCTTATTCGCCTTTTACACTTGGGTCAAGCTTTGCTTTCAGAAAAAGATCCTGGGAGTTGGTTTTGACTTTTCTGTAGAGCCCCTACGTTTTGGTTGACAACTCCTTGAGCAAAATTCAAAATCAAATCAAAGAAATAAATGTTCTTATCTTTTGCCTTAGCTGTAAGATTTATCTGTTCTGTTTATAATACGTCCGTGACCTATTAACGATGTCCACAGATCGTGGAATCATGAGTTAATAAGTTATCTCGATGTTTCAAAATAATTGTTATTAGGTATCTTAATTTCGTCAGAAGATTTTGATGTTATCTTTTTGAATAAATAAACATACTTGTAAATAATAGGTACCATCATGCTTTATCGTCGTGCACAATGGCTAGAAGGAAAAAGCATTGCTAATCTTACATAAGCAAATATATTATTGAGCTAGTCAGCCTCAGTGCGTTTTTTTTTTTAAATGAAAATTCATCTAAATAACTTTATCTGCTTTATGTGATGCTGGAAGGAGTTTCAGATTCTTTCTCATTAAAACCTGCCTGCATTTTTCTCTCCCCCTTTGTAAATACATTTGTACAATTTGTATGACATTGAAAAACGTTTAATTGTTGTGAAATCGGGTGTACGAAATTTATTCAGCCGAAAATTTTTGTTTATATATCTTTTATTTTTCTTGAAAAATCCAAGCAAACTTTTTTCCTCTTTTTCTAATTTTTTAGGTGAGTTTACTTAAAAACACGCAAGTACCTCGTAATAATACGGTTAACGATAACTCTTTCAAATAATCCTGTAGCATCGAACAATCATTATCTCATTATCTTTTATATCTTGAACTATTGAGCCCCAAGTGATCGTCGTTTTGTCTTTCTATTACTTCTCCAATTACGGTACTCGAAAGGTTAATCTATTGAATAGACTTGGACTTAGATGATGGTACGTTGCTAGTGATTAATTAAAAAATATTTAATAGAAGAAATAGAAGAATTTTCTCAAACAATTATTCGACAATTTTCACTTTTTTTGATGTTATACTTATGCAATGGTAAACAGTTTACAGACTCACAAAACAAACGAAAGCTGTAATCCGTGTAGCAGCTGCAGCTCACATACTTTTTATTAATTGTATATGTCACTAGAAGTAAAAATAATAGAAAAGGGATAGCATAGTAATACACAATAATACAAAAGGGGTAACATAGGAATAAATCCAACAAGAAAAAAGAAACAGCTATTATTACAAGTAACGAGTGAATGTAATTAAACATTCTGACCACCAATCACCAATAAATATCCTAATTAAGACCTTTTTGAGGCCCCCCTTTTGCGTGCTCATAAAATATCTTTTTAATATAATATTATTGTGATACACAGACTATTTGAAGTAATAAATGTCTAACAGAAAGGTGACATTTTGATTTTTTTAACTTACAACTTGCTTAGGTTTTCAATATTAATAGTTTGTGTAAACAAAATTAAATTTATTTTTTACATTTTACACATATTGACCATGAGGAATCCTATTGTTAAATCTAAAAAAAAACATTATTGAAATAAACACATTCAGCCTTATTTAAACTACAATTATGATTAGTGACCACTAATCATAATTGTAGTTTAAATACTAATAAACCGTTTCAGCCCTGTGGATCATCTGTTCCATGAAATAATGTCCTATCTATTGCTACTTAATTTCTGGTTAGTGATACCAGAGTGGCAATCACATACTGGAAGACGGAGTGTTGATAGGCCTTCCACAAAGTGAATCGATATGACTTCTGGAGGGTTTTGGGACTCTGAAGGCCGCTATAAACACAGACTTTTATTATATAGACTCCTTGGTGTCAATGTCGGTGCACCTGTTCAAAAATGAGCCAATTGCTAGAGTGTTAAGTGCCTTTACGCCTGCACTATCGAGGATTTAATTAATTCCACTGATGCTGCAGTTAACGTAGCCACCTACTGGCCCCAACTGCAGTTAAACGAATTTATAATCAATTTGAAACGAAGAAGAGAATGAATGCGTGACGCACAAGACCAGTTGTTACGGCAAAACTTAGGGGAGGTCTATAAAAACGTCGACTGCTAGATTGTATTGATGGGTAAAATGATAATTATGATGAAACTGTCTTCTTTTTTCTAAAATGCTGTCACATGATTTTGTTCAAGCAGGAATAGGTCCTGCTTGAACAATATCATGTGACAGCATTTTTTAATTTTTTTCTTCAGGCAGGGTACAGAGAAAAGATTTCTAATTTAGATTTACAGTAATCGTGTGCCAAATTACAATATGGTTTATAAGTAAAATTTATTCTGGAATAGCAGATAGAACTGTTAGTCAAACTATATACTAAAGTTTTAATCATCTGTCATCATCATCATTTGGAAATGTCACCACAATGATCGGACGTATGCCTCGAGAACCATCAATTGGGTTCTTGCAACCTTCACCAGGTCAACGATCCATGTTATGGCAGGTCTTCTAACGCTGCATCTTTCGGTACGTGGTCACCACTCCAGAAACTTTCGGCCCCATCAACTATTTGTTCTGCGAGCAATATGCACACAGCCCCTGAAGAACTGTACATTTTAAGTTCACGTTCACGTTTTTTGACACAAGCGGCCATATGTTTTTGTTTCCGAAATTTGATTTTTTTCATAGCTTCAAGGGACTTGAGTATTTATCCAACGGGAGTTATAAAAAAAAAAATGCCCCATCATGACTATGTTCGAGCAAGACTTGTGCGTGGGGGAAAGAAAAGATTCCTAATTTTGATTTGGCATGTAACTTTGTAGTTCCCCACTAGTTAAATTTCCCCCAGCCTTATAAAGCTTACGACGTTTTTACTGCGCAGATTTCACATCGCAGGTATGACAAATTGGTTTAAAGGATAAACATGAGTGATCTCATGCACGAGTAAGTTGTAAACGAGACTCCGACCACGTGTCATTTAGTTTTAGATATATATAATTCGTAATTATCGTATAGCATACCAATTTATAGAATTGGTGTTTCTAGGTAAAGTATTAAAAATCCGCTGTTTTTCCAAAATTTGATATTATTTATTTATTATATTTTTTATTTATTGGTGGGCCGATCTGATTATGTTTGCAGGGCAAACTTGGCCGGAGGTTGACTTAGACAAAGAGTTTTAGAAGGAAAAATGGGAGGTTCGTTGCTATGCTTAACAGTGGGACATACAATAGCTTATTTATTTTTTTGTACTCTGCATAAACAAAAATGATAAGCAGTTTTTTATGGTGAGAAAAATCGTTTAATGACGATGATGATAAGGCGGTCATATCGCAGAAGGCTGCTCCTTCTTCTTCTAGAATCAATAGATTTTGCCTCAAAGTTGGTAGCCACTCTTATAGCAGGGTCGGGCGGTGGTGAGTGGTGTTCCTCCCACCACTTACATCTCTCTGTGGATGTTCGGTCCCAAATAGCCTGCACCTGCAGCAAATACTCGCACGGCAATATCTTAGAATTTTATATAAAGATATTAATTAGCATCAGGCTAGATTGGTACTGACTTCAAAAGAACAAAATCTTAAAGAATTAAAGATACAAAAGCTCACGTTTGAACCCCGCGGGTAGAAAAGAAAGTTCAAAATGGCACTTGAAGCCTTTTTACGGTTATGGCTAATGGGCACCTTGAAATGGTTGTAGATGCCATTAGATAGATAGATATATGTATATTCATTATGGGTAAGGAGTGAAGTCTCCTGCCAGAATCTGTGTTTTCCGATTGTTACATCCAGAAAACAGAAACTGTACGAACAACTAACGAGTATTCACTCTTGAAGCAAAGAGCATATTGTCGTTTTTATATTACGGTTTTTATGTTACGTTTCTATGTTTTTAAATGTTTTAATAAATTGACATTCAATTGATTCGCTACGTCTTATCGAATAAATTTGTACATCGAAAAGAGTGTGACCAAGCGCTCTTTTAAAAAGAATTGCGATATTATTTGCTTTCACATTTCATATTTTTGAAGGAAGCGCCAATAAGATGCAAATCTACCTTTCGAATATACCCACGCGTACGCAGATATTATGTCACAGTAGGTACGGCAAGAAACGCTGACCTCTACACTAGAAGCAAGAATGTGGTAATACATGGTCAAAAAAAAAACATAACAACAAACGGTTTAAATATTCGAGAAAGAGGAAAAAAAATACCGATTTAGCGACAGCTTCTTTGGTAAAAATACTTCACGGATCTATGAGAATATTTATGGAAATAAAAAAGTTTGTTTACATTTAAAATGATGAATCACATGTAAATCCCAAGTACGCATTCCGATACTGCTTGCGACCTTCATTAGGCTGGCCACACACCTTACGACTGAAGAAGCTATAAGTCGTTAATATGTTTTGTAAATAAAGATTTTTAGTCGCATGCAGATTTTTAAATGTCTTTGAACCCTAGAAATATGTGAAGTGTTAATAAATACCTAGTTTATGTTGAAACTTTTTATAATAATATATGATGAGGGTTTTTACGGATTGGTGAAAAAGGATAGCTGTGATACATGTACATTTTTATAGTCATTATTAATGCACCCAAAAGACCTTCACAGCTGGACATATAGGCGTATCCCAAGTGTCACCATAATGACCGGTCCTGTGCGTCTCACATCCATTGGATTCCAATCCTCACCAGTAGTCAATCAGAGCAGAATTCGTTGGGGCGTGATTCAGAACTCGCCATAAAAGCGTAGGTAGACCACGGCCCAATGGGCCGTAGTGTGATGGACCCTTGGTCAAAACAGCGTGTGAGACAAACAAATGATTATGGTATGAGAGAAACACAAAAGGAATGGGCCTATGGCTTAATGGACCCTTGGTCAAAACAGCGTGTGAGTCAAACAAATGACTATGGTATGAGAGAAACAGAAAGGGCCATATTAGTTATAATAATTAACTTGGTGGCATTAGGAGTTCGTAGCGCGAACCCTGGTTGTAGAAGTAGGCAATACTTGGATGTCTTTGTCTAATGCTTTCGACCATTAGACAAAGTGGTCAGTAATAGAGGAAGGCGGAGAGTTACCTACGTGTTGCAAAAGTGAGGTAAAAATATTTGATCTCCTAAAAAATATTATTATATTCGTAAGTTAAAACTATCTAAAATCGTAAGTGTGTAAACGGTTGTTTCGGAACAAAAACAAGATCACGGCCGCCGAGCGGTCATTCGGATTCTCGGATAGCTTGAAACTACACATAAATAGCGGTGTGATACGAGTCATACCAGACGTGAATAAAATATTATAAAACATTGTTTATTTGTATTAAAATTAAACAGTTCGTCGGACGTTTCTAGTATTTTCATTAGTTGGACAATTGAACACACAAAATGGTGTCAAAAATTATAGTTTTTGCCTTCGTTGTCGGCACGGCGAGTGCTGCTACCTGGTTGAGCCGACTTCCGGAGAAACCCAAAGAACTTGGTGAGTGTTTATGTTTATTTATTAAAGTTTATGTTTTATTATAGTACGTCTCTCTGATTAGAAAGATGGATGAATAAAATAATTCTTTAATTAGCTAAATAAAAAGATGATGTGAAGCACCATGATTAGTGGTTGCGCATTTACTAGACGTTCTTTGGATAAAAGATAGGTTCTCAAAAAACAACAAAGATAACTCTCTCTCATTCTCATTCATTTTAAATAATGCGTGAGCATTTACGTTTTTGTCATAAGACTAAATAATATGCTGAAATAAAAAAATACTTTGTGACCTTTCACGGATCGTTTTCTACATTGTAATTTTTACTTGGCATATTATTCATATTACTTCTCATAATTCATTTTAAATCAAAGTTAACCGGAATTTATTAAATTATATTATACAAATATTTTAAAGATAAGTTTTACATTAAGATAAAACATGAGTCAGTGATTACTGATTACATTTATAACTGGGTAAAGGTCGTGGCAATCTGCTGAATGCGTAATGCAGAGGACTGGTTAATGTGGCAAAACTTGAGACGTATATACATACGAGTATGTATGAGTCTCTCTCAAGTTAGTAGTAGTAGTTTTGTCTAGCCGTGGACATTTTTTCACCTGACTTGTAGATGTTCATGGGTCTGGTAATCTGGGGGTGCTATTTTCTAAGAAAATAGGCTTGAGCGCTGGCCGCAGAGACGAAAACTATTTCGTAGGTAAATTGGATTGTTAACCTAATGTTCCTTTACATAGAATTGTTAGTCCAATGTACCTATTTGGATGCGCTGGACCGCGCTGGACCAGCCTTGCGATCAAGGCTTTTTTTCAGAGTATAGGGGGTCAGATCCAAGAAGCTTTAACAAAAAGAACAATTTAATTTTGTAACATTTGTTTAAAAAATGTTTAAAAGTGTAAAGAGTATACGATTATAAATAAATGGAACACTCTTGGACACGGCTCGTATAGTTAGGAGGTTCCTTTCTTTGGAATCTTGACCACCGCCAGTAGTTTGGATTCTTTTCCGATACCAATGGGAAACTACATTTATATTTTTAAACAGTTTAAAAAAAAAATTGAAAATGTCATTTGCAAGAGAATAACTTTCACGTAACGTAAAAAGAACGGATAATCGTGCTCATTACATAATATCTATCTTGGATAGGAAGCGAATCCATGCCCACCCCTCCAGTTTAGTAATCAGAGCCAGTAGCCAACCGACAAGCAGGCCAGGTGTGAAGGTTTCATTTTCTTGATAACATAAAAAAATACCTATACAACAAAACTAAGGTTTTTTTTAAGTAGAACATGTTAATTTCAAACTTAATTAAGATGATGACGCAAATATTATTTATCCGTTTTGATTTGTTACGCATCTGAATTTAAATTGTATAATCCTGCTCGATAAAATACTGGTTTCTAATTAGACATAATTAATTGATCACAACCAATTAAGAATATGTTATCTGAAGTTGTTATTTAAGAGAAACTCGAGGCTTCGAGGTTAGGAATCGCTTAGCGAGGTCGTTTCATGGGTCTAGGTTAGGGATGTTATCCGTCCGGGTTTGTCTTGGCTTAAAGAACATCCGGGTCCAGTCAGTGCGAGTCTTATTTGCAGTACGGGTACAAAAATATCTGATATTCTTTCTTGCCCTACCCAGAGACAAAGAATAACTTGATGATTTCCTACGCAACAAAAAAACAAGGCGAAAGGTGCTGTGTTTCGTAACTTGTATAAAAATATATAAAAAAGAGAATTTATGACAGTTTGAACTATGTTTTGTCACACTGAGCACGATTAAAGCAATCATTACTGTAATGATATGCTTGAGTTTGAAGTTTTTATCTTGGTTGCCACATATTCGAGACAACCCTTGTCTAGGTACATATCAGTATCAGAATTATCATAAATCAATCGATCTTGCGTCCTTTTCATATTCGCATGAATCATCTCTCACTGTCACTTTTCTGATGACTTGTCATTTCATTTTCAGCTCACAAACAAGGCTGCTATGTTGAAACGATCAATGACGTGATTCCCTTCGGCAGCACCATCACTCCATTAGGAGAATGTGTCAGGATACACTGTTCAACCACTATGATGGATTATGCCTCGTAAGTACCTTTGCTTGTGTTATTAAAATAGTAATTAAAAGCGTGCTCCATTGTCGACCACATCATCGCTTACCATCAGGTGAGATTGTGGTCAAACGCGAGCCTATCTTGAATAAAAAATAAGTTATTAGTGTGGTTGGATGGAGAGAGAAAGAAAAAGGGAAAGAAAGATGGAATGATCGAATGAGGAGTGATATGAAAGAAAAGAGAGAGAGGGATATGAAAGATAGACAGTTGACATGATAAAATGGAAGAAAAATGTATTGAACCGACACCAACTAATAAAAGACAAGTGTAAGAAGAAGATAATGAAATACCTTCACTTATTTAATCTTAATCTTGAAATGGTGAAGAAGTATGTTAAGCAACGCTTGCTGCAATCAGTCAATTAAACAGTAACTTTACATCCACAACAAAACTTTACCGTGTCTCTGAGATTATGTCGTTTTTTTTTTAGTGATATTATAGCATTAAATTTCTTCTCTCACACATGACGTATTTAGACATTTACTACTATAGTTCGTTTTTTATTCCTAGACTCCGATTTGACAACTGTCCAGAAAATTGGGAACATTTATTTCTAGAGTGTGACATTTGGAGTTGTCAAATCGAACTATAAAAAAAAACGAACTATAAAACTCACTATGTTTCTTAAGTCGCCCTTTGCATTCCAGAACAGTGACTTTTTTAAATAATTTCGATCTTTGACATTCGTTACGGTTATTCTTGGACCCAAAATTCTGATACAAATTTTTATCAACGAGTGCCTTGTTGCTTATTGGATTGTGACATTGTTCTAATCAAAACTATTACTTTTTTCAGATGTGGTGTCGTCGCCACCGATGATCCTAAATGCCATATTACTGATGTGGACGTCAGCAAGCCATACCCAGACTGCTGCCCTGACATCAAGTGTGATCTCGACAACAATCTGTTATAAATAAGTTTATGTTAAATTTAAGTTAAGTTAAAATAATCGTGTTAGAATCCTGGCAATATTGGAACTCAAAAGTGTAATTCTTAAAAGTGTTTTGAATAAAGAACGGGGATTGGTTTTTGGAAGAAATTTATATGTGACATATATTTATCGACTGCAGTTGGTAGATAAAAATGTGTGAATAATATAATATACTACAATGACTTGCAGATAGTATAGAAAAATATTTACGCAAACAGAAAGATTTTCGAAGAAATGAAAAGGATTTGTTCAGTAATGCCATGATTTTAACAGCACAAAGTCTAGGGTCATTTTTGTTATGACTGATAGATAGAGTTCCTTTTCAAAGAGTTTGTTTACAAACTCTAGAAGCTATCTTGCCACCAAATTGTTGATTTAATTTATTTTTATTGAATTAGAATTTACTTTCATTATTATGACTGTTTTATTTGGTGTTAAGTTTTGTCCCCCAAGGCGAATGGTAATCGTGGGGGAAAAAGACCATCACCCTCTAAAGGTGAAAAAAGAAACATAATAAAGAACTTTGAAACCTTCGGACCTTTAGATATTTAAAACACAAGATCAATAAAATTCGATGAGAAACTCATAGGATTAGAATATATTCTCGGTACAAACGAAATAAAACGCTTTAGCGAAAGGATTAAGGATTATTAAAAGTATATTTTACATTACAAAGGAAAGACGCCAGGACTCTATGGGGTCCGGTTTTAAATAAAAAAGAAACTAATAACATAGAATTAACAAAAGGAATTTCTGAAAGAATAGCACTAATTGCTATAAACCTAATTTTGATAGAAGATAAACACAAAAAATGGACAATGATAAAAGCCTACTCACCAACAGAGTCTGATAAAAAGTAGACACAATTATCTATGACGCTTTAAAAATGACCGTTCAATACGCACACAATAATATTATTGTAATGAGAGATCTTAAGAGATAGATAGGAGAATGTAAATTATGTGAAGAAAATCATAGGCATATTCGCATTACGAAACCACGACTTGACAGTCAGCTAACGAAATCCATAAAAAAATAAATAAAATTCATTATGTAAAGAGGATAAAAACATTGTTTAGAATCGCATCCATTGTAAAGATCTCAATTTCAATACTGATCACAGAATGATTACAACGATACTTGCAAGGACCTCAAAGAAAAGCATACTAAGCAAACACTACAGCACTAAAATGCATGGGCCACAGTAGAACTCTAATGACTAGCTTAAAACTACCATTTAATATAATGTGAAGAAGAAAAAAGTTCATCACCCAAGATAAATATCACAAATTTGTAAATTTACTTGTAGCTGAGAAAAAGGAAAGAAATTCAGAAGGGACACAAGCTATATTGAGAGGCAAATGTTGAAAAGACCTTTGTCAGAAAAAGAAAAATTAAAAGAATCACCACAAAGTTATCTGTAACTTTATTTGTTTACAAGTTCTGACTTGTAAACAAATAAATTTGAATATTAGAAAGAATATTAAACTAAGAAGACATAATACCCTAACAAGTTGAATTGACAAAACCGGAGGTGTAAGATAATCTCAACCAAAAAAAAAAGATTCGATGCCAAATATGAAAAATAAAAAGTAGTAAACTACATTGCCATTAATTGCTTATAAACTACTAAATTAACTAAAATTATACTTTCAATTACAGTAATTAGTTTTAAGGCATGTAAGTATTTATTGCATTACGAAAAGAAAAGCAATATAGATAGGGTATTTTATTTTTGTCCCACGCTTATCAAGGTGTTTTATTACAAACAAACACAGTTTTTACCCTACTTGACTCGGTCCGTATGGATATTTGAAATTTCACTAAAATAAGTAAAAAAATATGGAAATTAAATAGCTTGTTTACATTTAAAGTGATAAATTATATGTAAATCCTAAGTACGTATTGGAATGCGTCACGAAAGTCGCAGGCAGTATTCCAACACTGCCTGCGACTTTTGTTAGGCTGTCCATACACAATACAACAGAAGCTATGAGTCGTTAATTGGTTTTGTAAATAAAGATCCTTTGTTGTATGCAGATTTTAAATGTCTTTGAACCCTAGAATTTATATGTGAGGTGTTAATAGATACCTAGGATCTTATGTGCAATATGGAAACATTGGATCTTTTATAATCTACACTAATATAATAAAGAGGTAAAGTTTGTTTTTTGTTTCTTTGTTTTTTTTTTTGTGTGCAAGAGGTAATCTCTAGAGCTACTGGTCCGATTGAAAAAATTTTAGCAACAATAGAAAGCTGCTTTACTCCTGAGTTACATAGGCTATATTTTATGTATGCGGGCGGAGCCGCTGACAAAAGCTAGTAGTTCATAACTAAAAAAGCTAGGGTGTTTACTAAATAGTGCAATAAGATAATGATGACTGGATAAACAATTCAGTTGGTAAAGTCTACTTTGAGAATCTTGGTCAATCGTCCAATCTGACGCGGCTGAACAACGTTTGGGAAGCTGCGTGTTATCTTCTTGTCCAATATACCACAGTGTCTCAAGATGAAATTCTATGAAGAGTGCGTATTGCCAGTGATGACATAATTATTACACTGATACATGCCTACAAAGGGCCTCATCAGAAGGCTACAATCACTCAAAAGGCAATTGAAAGGGATTGGAATCTCCGCAGGAATACCAATCCTGAGAATTGCAAAACTAAAATGTCAGTGACCATATTTCTCGTAGAAGGGATGGTAGATGTGGCTGAAAGATTCTATAGTGGCGACCACGCACCAGAAAACGTAGTGTTGGAAGGTCTCTTACAAGGTGGACCGAAAATTTGGTGAAAGTCACGAGAATGAGATGGATGCGAGGAACGTTCGTTGTGGCGACCCTTAGGCGAGGCCTGTGTCCAACATTGGACGTCCTTGGACTGAAATGATGATGATGATGATGAAAACAATGATATTATGCACAACAAAATGTTTCTTATTATCTATGTCATATATCAGTGAGCAGTGGTGGTGGAGTGATAAAGGCCCCGACTTACGAGTTGTAGATTGTGGGTTCAAACCCAGCCAGGCGCAGGTGCTCCTAAAACGGTGAGTAAAAACATTGTGAGGAAACCGGCATGTCCTAGAACCATGTCAATTCAAAGACATGTAACATCCACCAATTCACACTGGGCCCGCTTGGATTATGACCCATTCCCTCACCTAGAGACGAGGCCTGAGTCCCAGCAGTGGGAACATTATAAGGCTGCAGAGTGCAGATGATGATGATGATAACTATGAAATTATGCACATCAAAATGTTTATTTTTATCTCTGTCATAATTATATCATCATGGATACTGAGGTGATATATTTTAAATATATTGAAAAAAAATTGGATACACATAAAAAAGTTTCAAGAACACCATTGATTAAAAGTCTTAGTTCGAACAGGCACTTAGGATCACAGAAACTGTCATAATTTTTCTTATAATTAATTAGAATCATTACGCTTATTACATCGTTTTGGTTAGACCCTTGCTAAATAAAAGTTTTTTTTTCTCAATTATAAAGTACATAATTATTTAAAGAGCCTTTAAGACTTTTTAAATAGGTAATTAATAAAAGATAATGATTTATTATTATTATTAGTTTAATTACATTTTGAAAATTACACTTACTTTAAGAAAAAGTGTAGTTTTAAAAATGTAATTAACTCTCCTTACAAATTGAGATCGATTGTTACTAATAGCTTTTATTTTACCATAAAACACTAATTAGCATGATTAGATTCTTATCAATAATGCAAGGTAAATACATAACAATACTGCAAACATATAAATTTACCGAATCTAAATTTATGTTATAAAGAGAAAAGATTTGATTTTTTGTTTGTTTGTAAGTTACGATTTCTTATCAAACTAATTAACTTCATGTTTAGAAATGGTTTTTGCCTGCAATATGCCTTTTGAATAATCAAATTCGAACATTCGTGATCCATTTTTTGTTTGTTTGTATGTTATGATTTCTTATAAAACTAATTAACTTCAGGTTTGGAACTGGTTTCTTGCATGAAATATGCTTTTTCAATTATCAAATTCGAACAGCCCATTCGTGATTCACAATATCTCATTTGCTTGGAAGAAAAATCACCATTGTGTAGACCGCCCGGAGGACAGAGTGCAGCATGCTTGGGAAGAGCATCTCTGACCTTTCAGGTTCAGGCTATGGTCAGGAGCGAGGGGGAATGGATAGCCGTTTGCCTCTTTCTGTGAAGCAGCAAGATTAGCAATGGAGGCGAACACACGCGTGTGAGAAAGGATACCTTTACGTCGCAACCACCAGGATCCCGATCCTGCTGGACTACGAGCAAAAGGTTGCCGGACGAGAAATAATGTCCGGTAACCATTCATATTGAGCCTGAGTCATCCACAAGGTGTTGTATTCCTCGTATGCCTCAAAGAGATGTCAGCAAAACCGTAGAAAGTAAAAAACCGACCGTCAGATTGTTGGCAAGAAAACTGCAAGATAACGAAACAAAAATTGCTCTCGGGCAAAGCCGGAGTAATTCGCTAGTACACTATCTAAAATCGTAAATGTGTAAACGGTTAATTATAAATTATGAATAAAAACCAGATCTCGGTCGCCGAGCGATCATTCAGATTCTTGAATAGCTTGGAACGTTAAAAAAAAAACTTTGCTTTTTTGCATTTTCATTAATTGTACGTTTGGTCTCAAAATGGTGTCAAAAATTATACTTTTTGCTTTCGTTGTCGGTACCGCAAGTGCCGCTACTTGGAGGAGTGAACTTCCTGAGAAACCCAAAAAATTTGGTGAGTGTTTTTATGAATATGTATTTATTAAACTCATTTATTAAAGAATTATAATTTATTTATGAAAAATTTAATATAATAATAAAATTATATGTTTATAACACAGTTTTGAGTACCTAGTAGGTTGACTTAATGCAATCATGCATCGATAAGTAAAATAAAATATGTATAATTTTTAGGTAAAATAATGATAACATAAATGTCAAATATTAAATAAATTGATGTAAAAATATAATAATTATGACTCCTTTTCTCGAGCCAAAAGAAGAAACAAATTGTTTTGGTATAAAACAAGGGAAGTGTATCCTTTTACAACCAGTGTTTTTATCAGACGACTTTAGGATATTAAAAACTTCCTTTCAAAAATCATACTCGTTTGGTAACTTAGTAATTTTTAGGGGTTGTAACTCAAAAGGTAAAAAACGAAACGCCTATAGGATCACTTTGTTGTCCGCCTATTTGTCAAGACTTTTTATCTCGAGAACGCATGCAGGCGTCATTAGAAGTATAATCTTTCAAGCAAAAATTTTTTTTATTCATAATCGGTTCATAACTAATAATAATATTCGACGACCATCACACAACGCTGTCTAGTCTCAAGCTAAGCAGAGCTTGTGTTATGAGTACTAGACAACTGATAAACATACTTATATATTTCTAAATACATACATATTATAGATAAATTACACCCAGACACAGAACAAATGATCGTGTTCATCACACAAACATTTGTCCTGGGTGGGAATCGAACCCACGACCTCCGGCATAGCAGTCAGGGTCACTAACTACTATGCTGACAGGCCAGTCGACTAACCGAGAAGTCGGTGAACATATATAAAAATAAAAATCCGACTGCCTAAAAAATAACTATAAAAAATTAAAAGAAAAAATAAGTTTAGGCCAGTAGACTACAAACCAATTTTAATGCATTAATTTCAACGTATAAAATAAAAATAATTATTAAAATAATAATAATGTTTGTCTTATATTAGTTAGTTTATGCGATGTAAATTAATAAATAATTAATTCGAAACATCTATATAATCCTTATTAGAATTCAGTCCCGATTGTTGCAGTCTATATCTACGTCAACTGTCGAGACCCATATAATTAAGAACGACTCAATGGAAGGGGTTATAGTTGAATTTATTTTAATAGCTCCCGACTTCTGTCTGTTTGGATCGCTAGTTTATTATAAAATATTAGCACACAGCTGCGTACAGACAAGAAGCGAACCGCGAAATAATTTGGGAAAGGCTAGACAGTTTTTTCTTTGCACTTACTCACCTAGTTTATTACTTTTAATAAGGATTACATTATCAATACATACACTATCGAGTTAACTACCTCAGCCTCAGATTAAGTGAATATATTTAAGTATTCAAACATTAAATCAATCTTGTGCTCATAATCATAATGTTTGTGTGATGAGCTTAATAGTTTGTTTTGTGTCTGAGTGTAATTTATCTATAATATTATGTGCGCATTTAGAAATTTATAAATATGTTTATCAGGTAGTCTAATACTCATAACACAAGCTCTGCTTAGCTTAGGACTAGACGACGTTGTGTGACAGTTGTTGAATATATTATTATATCAAACTTCACCATCCTTTTTTCTAATGACTTGTCATTTAATTTTCAGCTCACAAAGAAGGCTGCTATATTAAAACGATCAATGACGTGATGCCCTTTGACAACACTATCATTCCATTGGGAGAATGTATCAGAATACACTGTAGGAAGACTTATATAGATTATGAATCGTAAGTATCTTCACTTATTAAATTAGTTAATTAGATTGAAGGATTGTAAGAGGAGTGATATGAAAGAAAAATAAAAAGAAAAACTAAAAGAGAGGAAAAAGAAAAAGAAAAAAAAAGAAAAAGAAAAGGAAAAAGAAAAAGAAAAAGAAAAAGAAAAAGAAAAAGAAAAAGAAAAAAAAACAAAAAAAAAAGAAAAAGAAAAAGTCATTTAATGAATTCTTTCACTAAGAATAATATAATTTTCTGTCATCTGGGATAATAAAATCCGTTTATTATCCCTTATTATTCTTTAGTTCTTGGACTACTTATTAAATAATTACTAACCGAAGTGAGACATGGCACTATAGAATTTGATGTGCATTTATTTTAATTTTTATTTTTATTTTATTTCTGTTTTTTTTTTCAGGTGTGGTCTCGTCTCTACTGATGATCCTAAATGCTATATTACTAAAGAGGATCTCACTAAGCCTTACCCAGCCTGCTGCCCTGAATTCAAGTGTTATAAATAATTTAACTGTTGAATATTATATAAAGTAACAATCATCGTATTAGATTTTTGACATATTGGGACTCAAAACTGTAATACTTCAGAGTTTTTGATAAAGAACGGTAATTGGTTTTTGGGAGAAATCTATTCGTGGCATATATTTATCGAACATTCGAGAGATTGTTTGATAAAAAGTCTAAACAATACAATTTACGACGCTGATTAACAGACGACATAGAAAAATAATTATGATTTTAATAGCACGAAGTCTAGGGTCAGTTCTGTATGACTGATAGATAGAGTTTTTTTTATCAAAGAGTTTGTTTACAGTTTTTAAAAGCTGCCACCAAATTGTTTGATTGAATTATAATTTACTATCATTATTAAGGCTGTTTTATTTGGTGTTAACGTTTGTCCCATCGCTTTGCGCGCATTAATGAGAGTAAAAATGTTTGGAATAATAATGTAGTACGTACTACGGCATAAACTCTATCTTATATTTGAATATAAGACTGTATTCCGTAGTACGTCAGTTTGAAACCATTGTCTATTCGAGTACCGAATCCTTTCAGTCGGTGCGGATCTTAACAGCCTTTTTTAATGTTGGTACCTGTGTATGTGTGTGTGTTGTTGGTGTGTGTGTGTCTTTTAAGGAGGAGGCCTGTGCCTCCTCCCTAAAAGAGGAAATAGGCTATAATCCACCACGCGGGACCAGTGCTGATTGGTGGATGTATAATGAATACAGGCCACCTATATGAATACCGGCCTTCGCTCTAAGAGCAGAAATAGGCCATAATCCATCTCGCGGGCTCAATGCGGATTGGTGGATCACGAATTCTTCACGAATTCGAAGTCTTCAAATTTTTGGTTATAAGGCATGCCGTTTTCCTCACGATGTTTTCCTTCATCGTTTTGAGAGCAGTGATGATGAAATAAACTACACACATTAATGCGCCTGGCTGGTTTTGACCCTGCGACCTACTCGTACTCGACGTATGACGACGACGACGATGTCACGACGTGTGACGTACTCGTAGTAAATGCAGTCAGGCGGTGGATGTAGGAAGGATTCAGTAATAACAACCGTGAAGGCTGAGTTTGTATCGCTGATTAAATCGAATGTACTAATTTAAAAAGGCATGTCAAAATTTGTGATATCGCTTCCAGCTGTATCAAACCATGAACTGCGTAATTAAGATTTATTAAAATTAAATTCTTCAGTTACTTACGACTTGCTCACTCACGTACCGATATGGAAACAAAAAGATAAAAATAATAATAATTTAAGTGACATTCACTCGATTCGATTGCTAACCACGGCTAGGTATGGAAAAATAAATAAAACTTGTAACGTAAAAGAAAATGTGTGAGATCGGTAAACAAATAAAAAGTGCTAACTAAAAGTAAATCTTAGCAAAAACAAATTTTTTCGGGGAACTACATTTTACATGTCGGAAATACGTATATTTATTTTAGATTTTATCACAAGATTGATAAAAGATAAATAGCATAATCGCAAGAAAAGTCGTGAATGTGTAGACTAACAATTTTAATCATTTGAATATGTCAACAATTAAATTTCGTTAGGATTCATGCAAAGTGTGTTGCTGAGTTAAATATAATCTTTTAAAAAATATTAGGAATATTGGTGAAGAAAAAGGAATGATTTCAAATATTTTGGTTTTTGCGCTTATTGTTGGTACTAATGCAATTACTTGGAGCACTACATTACCGAAGAAACCTAAAGAATTTGGTTAGATTTTTTAATTTTTTAGTACAACACAATACCACATTTGCACAGTGTTTTATGAAGACCATTATTTTTTCGGACTTTGTTTTTTTTTAACTTTCAGTTTAAATGCAATATTTTGTAACTAAAAACTTAAAATTGCGTTTAAATTTGAGTCTAATGAAGTTCCAAGGATTACTGGTATTCTAAAATATGCAGCATAAAATTCAATTAAATACAATTTTCAGCTAATACAACAGGATGCTACATCAGGGAAATTGGAGACGTCATTCCATTCAACGACACTATCAACGTTTTAGGGTTTTGCTGTGTCATTCATTGCACAATTAATCAAATCGAATACGTTTCGTAAGTATACATTTCAATTATTACATAATATTATGTATACTTGTATAGGCCTACCTACTAAATTGGCATTATTAAAAAAAAATTACTTCTCTCGTCCTAGGGTAGAGTAAAAGAGCTTGTCAGACTTACTGAGTGAAACCCGCCTGAGTAAATTGCCTTTTCCATCCCAGGATCAGGATAGGGTCTTTTTAAAATTACAGAGTCATTATTCAGTGACACGAAAGTTTCACAAAGGAGCACCGATGGTCACTATCATCATCGTTTTAGACCAAAAATGTCTAATAGTGGGTGCCTCCCCCTCATGTTACCACAATGAACGGTTCTGTATGTCTTGCGTCCTTTTAATATTGTATTTTCTGGTACGCGTTTCATTATAACCATAATTTCAGCCTCCTCTATGCATATCGAATCCATCGGATTCCTGCGTAGTTGTCACTCCTGAGTCCTGAACCATTGGGTCGCTATGGCTATAAGACCAATGAGGCCCATTGTAACGATCACGCTTTGGTACTATAAGTCATCACTGGTAGCACGCACTAGGTTCTTTCGTCTCGAGATACTGAATTGGCTTTCTTGACTGGTAAAGATGCGACGGCTAGGTGAAAATGAATTCTGGATGCCAGACGGAGAAGTTTATGGCGTATATAGCGCCTTCCCTCTGAATTGAAGATATGTCATGATCAGGAATTATTTACATGATATCTACACCGTGAAATTTAAATGGTTGTTTTCCCGCGGTAGAATGACTTGCCATAAGGAGTACTTTTGAAGCATACAGAAAAAATAAAAAAAATAAAAAGTTTTTTTTTTATAAATAATTATTAAAAATATTTATCAACTCAAAAAAGCGAAAACAATAGTAACATTAGACGTAATTTGTAGGTACTACTAGAGTCGCATGAGCAGCCCGCCGTCAAAGGAAACCGATTCATTAAATATTTAAACCAAAATAAGCTCTCGCACGTTGTGATACGTCATAATTAGCTTGCACTCTACAGGTCCATTTTTTTGTTTTTAATATTTTATTTCTTTATCAAACGTTTGTATTACCAAGATACAACCATTTCGCTGAGGGAAAACAACCATTTAAATTTCACGATGTATACCTATATAGAAAGCGTCGTCGAGGCCGACCTAGAAAGAGGTGGCGGGATGACCTAGACGCGTACCGAGTGGACTGGTCCGATATGGTGAAGGAAAGGAAGACCTGGAAGGACTTGGGGGAGGCCTTTGCCCAGCAGTGGGACAGTAAAGGCTAAAAAAAAAAAAAAATACCTACTATTTTTCTAGATGCGGTGCCACGTCCAATGTTCGTGACAAATGTTTTGTAACTGAAGCACAGTTTGGTGAGCCTTTTCCCAAATGTTGTCCTATGGTTAAGTGCTACGAAGAAAATGTGCCCTGGCAAAAACATAATAATAAAACATCGACGAATGAAGATCAAAAGACGAGAAATTTGCTTCGTTTTGTATAAAACAATCGTTTGTATTCTTGTGAATGGTTAATGCACATGCACGAGTGGCGTGGTGCTAATGGCAGAGGAAATGCAGCTATCGATTTGGATTCACGGCAGCTGACGACTCACTGACACTTGGCTCACACGACGGCTGACGCTGATCTTCATTTGTTGGAATGTTAACGGCTACCGTCGCTACATCCAGAATTGCTACCGACGTGTCGATGGCTAAAGTTACCTCTGCCGTTGCATAGCACTCATGTGTATGAACTGTAGGTCATTAATATCGTTTTTTTTTTAAATAGCCTTTTACTTAAATGTAATGATAATGATCATGGAACTTTTAAGACTGAGATGTTCTACAGTAATAAAAAACTGATAATAAAGAGTTTATTTTTTTTAACAAGAGAAAAGAAATTCAAAAAACCTTTTTCGCTTGACCATAAATAGAACACAGGATACGCATATTCGGCTCACCTTTAGTTTCTGAAACTTTATTAGTTTTACATCTACTATAGAACTTGCAATGCATACGCTGTCACTGCTTTTCGAACATGTTTCCTAAATTTTCTGGAAACCTATCTATTTGCCTATAGAGAAAGTAAAGTTTTATGCTCAAATAACATCGCAGACTTCTTCTTGATTGTAAGAGGTGGTCTTCTACAACTTCTGTTTAATTTTGTGACTTTCTGTTTCCGAGGAAGTTTAGCATCACAGATATGAACATTGTGAACCGCTCGAAGGACACGGTAAAGTACACGGTGTGCTCCGCTTGGGTACCTACAGCACTGCTGAGTTTTCGTGTGAGCGATCTGCAGCAATGATCACTCGCGCTATACCCTGGTACATCCCATGGTCCGGAGCGAGAAGAATATCAGGCAGTCACTTCTTTTTTGAAAAGTAGAAATGTTACACGCGTGAAAAAACGATTCTGATGCCTCATCAGCCGGGTTCCCGATCCCGATTTCTAGTCACTGAAGGCATTGGCTTGCGGATGGCGATCTATGGATAGTTCATTGTTCGGCCGTCCGTCAACTATCAGGACCAAGCTCGAGCCATCAACGGCGCGTAGTGTTCCATGCTCGTCTGAAAGAGAGGTCAGCAAAGCCGTAGAAAAACAGCGGGGACGAACCCTACCATTGGTTGTGCGAAAGTGTAACCTGGGGCCTTGCAACGAAGCCAAAGAAGAAACAAGAGTGAAAAGAAACAACATCACTCTCACGTATAGATGTTAAAATGAGAGTTCAAGTACAATATTATATATACATAATATGTATATCTTAATCCAGATCTATTATTATATCAATGTGCGAAAATAATCGAAAAAAAACTCCAGTCGATATATAATATGTCACCAATAAACTTCTAAAAACCAAGCTTTTAACTTTCTTTATTTAAAACATTTTTAAGAATCCCTGAGTCCCAATATTACTAGGATTCTAACACAATTATTTTAACTTAATCTAGGTAAATATACAGACTAAAAATATTAATTACATACAAACGGGCACAACAGGCATGGATGGAGAGGGAGAGGGAGACCAAAGAAGATATGGATGGATTGTGTGAGAAGTGATATGGAAAACAGAGGAGTTAGTGATAGCGTGACGGGTGACAGGACAGAATGGAAGAAAAAAACATATTGCGCCGACCCCAAATAAAACGGGACAAGGGCAGGAAGATGAAACGGGCACAACTCATAGGGTATCAAAAATTCATCCACATCAATGTCAGATGAATGAGCAGAGGCTGGCACTTTCTTCGATCAGAGAGTTAGCATTGCCATTCAACGTGGCAATGCTGCCAGCCTTCTAGGCACATTTCCAGATGACAGGGATATGGAGGAATACTTTGACGCCTAAGTTTGTTTTGTGTTTTTGTATTATGTGTCGGTACATCTGCCCTCCTAAGCCAAAAAGCGGTCAAAAAAATCTTAAATATTAGTTTTGTGCCATCAAAATTGAGATAGGGAAAACCTTCTTAATTATATTTTTTTATGTTTCGAATAAGTTTGCACTTAAAGGCTTAATTAGTTAAAATAAAAGCTATCTAATATGATAGCTATAAAATATAATTATTCATGATTTAATTAATTAATAATTAATTTAACAAAACAGTAAAATTGATTTTTATACCATTACACAAAAATCAACTTTACTATTTTTGTGAGATACCAATTTGGCTTAGGAGGGCAATAGTTAGGTTTAGTATAAAATTATTTATAGTTTATTTTAATATTAATTAAGAGAATGTTGTGTCTCATTATATATAAATAAAAAAAAAAGATATTGGTCAATTTAACCTTTCAACTTTGGTAATTACAGACACAAATAAATGACAATAGGTGTGCGAAAGCTTGCGTTTGCTTGGGGCTCAACAGTTTAAGCCATAGATGTTTAAGCCATATTTAAAAATAACTTGTTTATAACGTATTGTGGTTGAAATTACACTTCATGTTCGGGCAGCAGTCTGGGTAAGGCTTGCTGACGTCTGGAGCAGTGATGGTGCAATTTGGATCATCAGTCTTCATGGCACCACATCTGGAAAAAAAGCAGATTATATTACACTAGCGACCCGCCCCAGCTTCGCACGGGTACTGATATTGAATATATTATGCATGTATTATACACATAAACCTTCCTCTTGAATCACTCTATCTATTAAAAAAAACCACATCAAAATCTGTTGCATAGTTTTAAAGATTCAAGCATACATGGGGACGAAGCGATTTTGTTTTAACCCTGTAATGATAACAATTTTGTTGATTTTCTGCTTACGATCAATAGTTTCAATAAAATATATATAATTATGTCCCAGACCATAAAAATACATTTAAAAAAATACATCTGTAGTGCCTTAACACAAACTGAAGACAGAAAAATATTAAAAAAAAATAACATTATTCAAAAAGTCTGGCACTTTTTAAAACGAGATTTTATGAGAATACTAGCTTTTGCCCGCGGCTTCGCCTGCGTGGTATTGGGGTTGGGGTTGGGGTTTCTGGGATAAAAAGTAGCCTATGTCCTATTCCGGAGTGTATCCTATGTCTGTGCCAAATTTCATCCAGATCCGTCCAGCCGTTTTGGCGTGATTGAGTAACAAACATCCAAACATCGTAACTTTCGCATTTATAATATTAGTAAGTAAGTAAGATTAGTAAGAAGATTCAGTTGAGTATGAATCTTATTGATTTCTGGTCTAATCTTTTCCTTCATGCTATTATTGGCTCTCTTTTCTTTCATATCATAGCCTGGTCAGGGTTGCTGGAATCAGACGGATGCAAGACGCACAGGACCAGGTTTTGGGGATTCCTATATCCAGCAGTGGACGTCTTTCGGCTGAAATGATGATGACGATGATAGCATAGTAAAGCCTGCAACAGCCTTATAATGTTCCCACTGCTGGGAATCAGGTCTCCTTTCGAAGAGAAGGAATGGACCGTAATATACAGGGTGTCATTGACATGTTAACGAAAACGAATAGATAGAATTTTTTTGTCGGTTTTTTCTTATTTTTTTTTAATGAATTTTTAACGTTTTTTTTTTAAATTAAACTGTATAAAAACGTCAATTTAACATTTTTTGCGAAAAAGATGAGTGCATTACATTCCAAATTAAAAATGTCATCGGGTTTGATTAGAATAACGACTTTATTTGCGTCGATGATTTTTTTATTATTTTTTTGCAAAAAAAAAATTTTTCTTTTTTTTAAATATCATTGGGATTGGTTAGAATAACGATTTTATACTGGTAAAAAATAAAAAAACAAAACTTTTTTTTCAAAAATTTGAAAAAAAAACCGACGAAAATTTCCATCACTGGGGGGTCCAGAATCATGTACTGGATCCATGGTATTCGTTTGCATTAACATGTCAATGACAGCTTGTATATAACATGCGGGCCCAGTGCTAGTTGGTGGATGTCATATGTCTTTGCATTTTTTATTCTAAGACATGCCGGTTTCCTTACGATGTGTTCCTTTACCGTAGTGATGTAATAAATTACACAACATAATGTCAGGGCCGATATCACTCGGCCACCACTGCTTTCATATCACTCCTCATACCATCCATCCATCTTTGGTTTGACTGGTTTCTCACTCTCTTCTCTCCATTTCCATATCTATACTTATATCTCTTTTAATAAAAAAAGAAAAGCTACTTACGTGGCATATTCTATATAACTGGTTGAGCAGTGTATTCTAATGCATTCTCCTAATGGAGTGATGGTGCTGCCATAGTCAATTACGTCTTTGATCTTTTTAATATAGCAGCCTACTTTGTGAGCTGAAAACGAAATGATACATCATTATGAAAAGGCGATGGTAAGGTCTGGTGGTTTGTAAATTGCTTGAAGTCATAGTTTGCTTAATTTAATGTTCGATTACTAGAATTTAAGCAGCGCAATAGGTACAGTACCCGGCAATAAATATTGCACATCGACCTTTGGAAAGAGACAATCGGCTAATTTCGGCTTCGTAGAGCGTTATCTCTGTCGCACACTACCTATGTGACGTTTGTCAGTCGTTTTTCAAGGTGATTGGTGAACAGTCAGTCAGTTGTCAGTCGTTGTTTACACGTTAAATGCCATAATGGATACCGTGTTTCCGACAATATACTAATTACTCCCAGGCCCGCCATCGGCCGTCTAGAAGACTTTGTAGTGATCGGCTGCAGCCCTCTAGACTAGTCGTACATATTGGCGGTCACACGGTGTCTGTTGCCGCCTCATGGGCTAGGTATGGTGTTTAGTGTGGCATTCAACGTGTTGATTGGAGTCTGAGGTAACACAACAATGTATGATAATAATATAACTCTTTTAGTACAATGTGAGGTGCAAATGGAGTATACTCGGAACAGAGACGAACGATAGCTGTTTATAAATGAATTGAATCTACTAAGTGTACGCATAATCCATCGTATTTGGTGGTACTATTATCGGGGATGACTTGTGTGTGATTATGGCTTTAGTAATGGTTAATGTCAAATTTTTAACTAAAACCCACTACTTTTATATTCTTTCTTTGCTTTCGTTCTAGGGCCACGAGGTTTTCTATCGTATAACCTATTGCCCCTGCAGGCTTTGTACCTTCTGGTGTCCTACGACTTTTTTGACATCACCTTAACGCGCGTGGAATTCTACGCGCCATTGTCGCTCGATCCGGACAGTTATCGAATGGCTAGAAAGCGATCTATCCATTGCTTGCCCTCCGCAAGCTCACGCCTACAGTGTAGTCTACCTGTACCTACCACCACTGTACATAAATTTTAAATAAATAAATAAAAATAACCTACCAAGTTCACAAGGTTTCTCAGGAAGGTAATCTATATAAACTGCGGTTTTTGCGATACCAATAACGAAGGCAAGAAGTATAATTTTTAACATCATTTTGTGAGAAAATGACTGATGTACGAACTGATTAGTTTTAATATATTATTTTTACTTATTAACACTTTAATCACGTTAGGGATGACTCGTATAGCACTGTTATTTATGTGTAGTTTGAGGGTGTCTGAGCATCCGAGTTTCTTATCTACTCGGTGGTCGTGATAGTATTTTGTTCAAAACAAAAATTGTACGATTGTTTTATATTCATAGTTTTTACAATTAAATTTATTTATATTACTAGCGTCTGCCAGTTGCTTTGTCTTTACATTTTTATTCTATAATTTTGGACTTTTATTTATTTCGGTGGCAAATTAAATAATATTAGATATACTTGGTATAATAAGTTACTTCAGCGCAAATGTGTTCCATCATCGCATGGTATCTGGTGAGATAGTAGCCAATATTTTCTTCAAATTTATATCAGCGGAGTGAGTCAATGAACTGTAGGTACTAAATAACTGTACGGAATGACAGACAACTACATACAGCTTATTCACTCGTTCGGCAGCAACATATTTATGAGTTGATTTTATATCTTATTTTTTTTCTATTTACCTACTGCAGAGTTGTATTTTAACCCAAAGGACGACTTGTGCATAATGCATTGTTGCATTTTGTCGTATGTTTTATAATTTAAATAAATGAAAAAGAACCCACCAAGTTCACAGGGCTTCTCAGGAAGTACTTCTGTCCATGCTGCGGCAGTAGCGGTACCAACGAAAAAGCCAAGAAGTATAAATTTTGACAACATTTTGTGTGTCCAAATGATGAAAGTACTAGAAGCGACCGACGAACAGTTTAATTTCAACACAAATATTTTTTTATTAACATTTTATACACGTTTGGTATGGCTCGTATTGCACCGTTATTTATGTGTAGTTTCAAGCTATCTGAGTATCCGAATCTACTCAGTGATCGTGACAAAATTTGTGACAATAATTTTTACAATGTCAAATAGTTGCGGATAAAGAAGGATTCTAAGGCATCATTGCTTACCATCAGATGGAATCGCAGTCAAGCACTAGTTTATAGCAATTAAAAAAAAGTCTATTGCCCCTTGCTGACGGTAGCTTTTTTGTAAAAATGTTGTATAACGTTTGCATCGTGTATCGTCGCGAACTTTATACGGGTCTGTAGAGTGTTAGTAGCGCTTTGGCATCTTTTCTATAGCGGGTTACATGTGCGATTACCACGTCATCATTCGACGACGAAAGCATCGCTATAAAAAGTCGCCGGGGGCGAAGGGCTTAAATTACGGGCTACGATTGGCTTTTGTTTCTTTTACCGTGCTAAATTAAGGGTAATCTAGACTACAAATAAAAGCCACATTTTGTTAACTGTATTTTTAATTCAAGAAGATTCTAATATCCGTATCTCCAGATTCGAAGTATTAATCTATAAGACCTCTGTTTTTGGGTCACTAAGGGCCTGTGTACACCACGTTTTTTAAACGCGCCGTTGTCGCGATACGCATGCGAGTCAGACGCAGACTGTATACTTTTAATAGGATAAAAGCGCGCCGTCGACTTGCGTTCCTAAAACGCGCGTTTATAAAACGTGGTGTGCATAGGCCCTATTATATCTGATTCGTGATTTGCTTTCGCCTTTATGGTCAGTTTCAAGTCACATTAACATAAACAAAACCATAAAATAGTTCTTATCGTTAAATATTTTTATATCTTGCATTCGTGAAAAATTTTAGCGTGACACATGATTTTAGTCAGAAAAATTATTGTTATAATCATCAAGATTTTAGCTAGCCACTGTAGAATATAGGTCTTTTATTGTCACCATAATGACTGGTACTGGTGCGTCTGTCATCCATCGGATTCCTACGGCTTTTATTAGCTCATCAGTTCACCTTGTTGGTGGTTTCCAACGCTGCGTCTTCCGATTCGTGGTCACCACTCCAAAACCTTTCTTTCACAATGACCATCTGTTCTGAGAACAAAATGCTCAGAGTATCAATAAATCTAATTTAAATAACAGTTATTCCAATTTAATGACAATGTGATAGAAAAGTAAACACAAAGGAAATCAATTTCGAGAAGTTAAATGCACTAAAAGGTATTTTTAAATTTACTTAACAAACAAATATATGTGCAAAACTAATCACAAACCTGTTACAATAGAGGACTTTATTGCTGAACAGAGTTCAGGTAATTGAAATACAAAGAGTTATTAAAATTTCTAATGAAGTACAAGTAAAATTCAAAATACTGCAATGGTTACATTGAGAGCATTTTGTGAACACGATAATACCGCTTTCGAAGCCTCAAACGAATATACTTATGCGGAGATGTTGCCAAAAGTATTTTTCGTTCTTTTAATTGCTAGTATAGCACATGCTGTACAATTCTTGGAAGCTTTGCCTGAAATACCTGCAGCCTGGAGTGAGTTTTTAATTGATGAGTGACTGAATAACTACACATGAGTATAAGATTAAGAACAATCCGCACTACTCTTGAATCTACGGTATAAAATGCCCTTTACACTGAAAGAGACAGAAACATATGGAAGAATATATTAAGGTGGGCCTTCAAGCCTTGCTTATCGTCTACGTCGAGCATGGTTTAAAAGCTTGTTGCTTCATCTTAAGAATTCAATGTGATGTTTGATGTAAAAGTAATGCCAAAAAAAGAGATAACACCTGAAAACTCTGTTGACATTAGAGGAAATACGTGTTTTTATTAAGAATTTTTGAAAAAAAAATACAACATTTGAAATCTCGATTAAATGCGCTAGGATTCTATAAAAGTACATTTTTATACTTTTAATTTAGAAGTAGTTTTTCAGAGGCCTTGACTGGATTACTCATACATAAATTTAAGTTTTGATTTCTACATAAGCCAAGATAATACCCACAAGATATTTGTGTATCCAAAATATCTGAAGAAAAATGTGTGATATCATCATAATCACGTAAGAGCGGTTGTATGAAAATGTACGTCTGGTTGACGCTCTATAAAAATTGAGAACCAGATAGCTCAGTATTGAAGAGTACGACGCAAAGAGGGTGGATAAACGAGAATAAATCAATCAAACCTTCGCTGTCATAGACCACCCATCATAAGTGCGAGGAAATCTTCTTCCACCTGTAATTAAGTAATCATATTTAGCACACACGCACATAATACACAGTTTTGTATACTTAATCATTAGTTTTTGGTAAAATACTTCGTTTCTGAATCAACAACATTACGTAATTGTGAGTTAAAATAAAATGGACTACGTTAAAATAACTTTTAATAAAAACTGAAAAGGAAAAACAAGGTTCAGTCCAGTAGTGTAGAAATAAATTCAATTGCATTAATTTATACATAAAATAAAATGAATAATAATCTCTAATACGGAACATATTGACTACAACAGTCGCGACGAACTCTCACTAGGCATTCTTTATTGTCTTCCAAGCCGAGTCGCCTTTCACAGGCCGCAATTTGGTCACTATGTTATTGAGCACAGTAACCAAAATGCTACCTGCGGACTGCTAGGTATACTCAAATTGAAGAGTTATTTCTATTTCAGGTGACCAAAAAGGTTGTTTCTTGAAGGAACATAATAAAGTGATTCCTTTCGGCTCAACGTTTCCTGGGGATAACTGTTCGTTGATAACATGCAATACTGACGCCATTCGGTACACCACGTAAGTCTTATTCGCCCGCTATCATACAGAGTTTATCAGGCTGTGTCGAGCATTCTCCTTTACTGAGGTTAGCAACGGCTTCCAGTATACGGAGAACTCTCGTAGATGCAATCGGCCTTTAACGTTGGGCCTTCGTTCAAGCTATGGTCTGGAGCAAGGAGGAATGGCAAGCGGTTGCTGCCTTCTGCGAAGCATTAATGCTAGCGAAGGAGGAGGCCGTTCACGTGAGGGAACTAGGATCTTCACGCCCCAGCCGCCTAAATTCCGACCGATTACCAGTCATGGTAGATGCGGCTTACGCACGTCGAGCAATGGATAATCCGAACTAACCCCAGTTGTCGACAGCGATTAGTGATCCAAACGCTCCTCAAAGAGATGTCAATAAACTGTAGCAAAGCCGATACTCGCTAATCAGGATCTCAGAGAATTTCTGAACATAAAACCCGTAGACCTACAACAAAAGGGCAATTGCAGGACACACATTTGTGGTTTTAGTGTTTTAGTTAGTAAAAGTCTGACTTACTCTCGCTTTACCTGCTGAAGAAGTCATTGGATATTTTGCACCCTTTAAAAAAGTGATTGAGTACCAATATTTTACCTAGAGGCTTTGTCCTCAAAAACCAAAATATTGGTCGGATTTAGTAATTAATAATACAGGGTTACTGGTTACTAGACGTATTCTTTGTGAGTCAATAAATTAAGACACTTTTCTTGAGGGATATTTTCCGTGAACCTCACGTCACGGGAAACAATAATTGTAAGATGCACAGGACCTTTAGTTGGATTTATGTCCAGCTGAGGACGTCTTCCGGCTGAAATGATGATGATGAGTAACTCGTTTTGAGTTACAAATAGTAATTGTTGCTTTTCCTCTTATTTTCCAGGTGCATGACTTTTAATTTAACTTCTCCAAGGTGCAAAGTAGTTGATCCGAAAAAAGGAACATATCCTGAATGTTGTCCAAAGCCTCATTGTGATTAAAAGCTGAAACAGAATGTTTTCATAAGCGTTAATACAATTTTGCTTTCATTTCTTTTTTGTTTCAAAAAAGAAATGAAAGCAAAATTGTTTTTTCCTTCATTGTCTTGCTTCCTAGAACTAGGTTCTAAAGGGAACTCTGAGGGATTGGACCAGTGCAAATAGCTTTTGAAAGGGACTTAAATAGTAGTAGAATTAAACCCATTGGAAAAGGAAGATAATATAGCAAAAATTTAAGGAAAAATAAATTACGGTCGATCTGAGGTCGGGAAATGGATGGGTGTGCGCTTTTAAGTGGAAAAAATGGTTTATCTCTAATTCCGGCAAAACTAATGGTTTTATGGAAAAATGTCTAAAAGCAAACTTGTAGGTCATAGAAAGATCTATCACTTTTGTATTTACACTTTTTCACATAGCCTCAAAATCTATGTGAAAAGTCCAAAAAACCGAGTTTTTGAATTTAATTTTTATCTCCTTTAAAAATTACTTTTTTTTCACAAACTTTGGTGAGAAGTTTCCTTTTCATGTCCCAAACTTGCTGTAATTTTTTTTATTAAAAATATTCACTGTAGCTCTTTATTTTGACAGAACATCGAAAAAATAGACTATTTTTCAATCGAAAAATCTCACGTAAAAATATGTGATTTTTTTAAAACGTTTGTTGGCTTCTTATTTGTCGAAATTTTTACTTTTTGATGATGTAAAAAAATATATACATTACTGTAGTAAGTTTTTTCAGAAAATGCAAAAAACTAAAAAATCTCGAATCAGAAATTACTTTTGTTTAATCATTATTAGCGACCCGCTCCAGCTTTGCGCGGGTGCAAAGGTGATATATTATACCTATAAACCTTCCTCTGGAATCATTCTATCTATTAAAAAAAACCGCATCAAAATCCGTTGGCGAAATTTTTTGCTTTTAAAGATCTAAGCATACACATGGATAAGCAACTTTGTTTTATACTATGCAATGATGTACTGAGGTATTTATTAATTTTTTTATAAAAGATTTAAAGGGTATTTCATGTAGGAAATGTGATTGTTGCAATTTTATGCAGTAAAAACGTTGTCTTATTAAATTTTAGCTTCGTTTAATCAGTCAACGTTATTTATATTCATTACATATATTTAAATAATATAATCTTGTTAATCACAAGCCTCATATATTTTATCTTACATTCTAATAATTTATTAGTTTTTACCATTAGTTTATGTCTCTTTGATAGCATTTCTTCATGGTTAAATTCGAAAAACTTACTTAGTTATGATTTAGATGATGAAATTCATCATCTGAATCATTAACTTCCTCGTACGTTTGTTCTTCCACATTGGAGCATTATGTAAGCATACGCAATTGCAGCAGCCACATTTCCAACATGAAATCCCCTTTAAATCTTATAAAAATTTTAATAAACACCTCAGTACATTATTGCATAGTATAAAACAAAGTTGCTTATCCCTGTGTATGCTTAGATCTTTAAAAGTTCGCTACGGATTTTGATGCGGTTTTTTTTAATAGATAGAATGATTCCAGAGGAAGGTTTATAGGTATAATATATCACCTTTGCACCCCTGCGAAGCTGGAGCGGGCCGCTAATAATGATTAAACAAAAGAAATTTCTAAATCGAGTTTTTTTAGTTTTTCGCATTTTCTGAGAAAGTTTACTATAGTAATGTATATATTTTTTTATATCATCAAAAAGTAAAAATTTCGACGAATAAGAAGCCAACAAACGTTTTAAAAAAATCACATATTTTTACGTTAGATTTTTCTATAGAAAAAGAGGCTGTTTTTTCGATGTTAAGTCGAAATAAAGAGTAACTGTGAATATTTTAAATCAAAAAAATTATAGCAAGTTTGGAACATGAAAAGGAAACTTTTCACCAAATTTTGTGAAAAAAAAAGTAATTTATATAGGAGATAAAAATTAAATTCAAAAACTCGGTTTTTTGGACTTTTCACATAGATTTTGAGGTTATGTATAATAGTTAAAATATAAAAGTCGTAGATCTTTTTATAACTTACAAGTTTGCCATTAGATTTGTTTTCATAGAACCGGTAGTTTTGCCGGAATTAGAGATAAACCATTTTTTACCCTTAAAACCGCACACCCATCCACTTCCCGACCTCAGATCGTAATTTATTTTTCCTTAAATTTTTGCTATATTATCTTCCTTTTCCAATGGGTTTCATTCTACTACTATTTAAGTCCACTTTTTATCGTTAACGGTGCTATTTGCACTGGACTAGATTACAATACTATGAAAACAAAATATTAAACGTTTATTTCACATAAAAACTATCTGAATCGAGATCACTAAATCGGGATCGGAGACGTGGCGCCGTTGCTATATGCGGTCGGCCTCCTCCTTTGCTAGCATTACTGCTTCGCAAAAGGAGGCGACAGCCTTCCACTCCTCCTCGCTTTGAACCATGGCCTCTAACAGGGCCCGGTGCGAGAGATTGCCGCCTCCGATACCCCACGAGAACACGGCGATGCTCTCCCTAAGCGGGGCACACCTCTACCATGTGCTCTACCGTGTCCTCCGGGCGGTCCATACAGTGACGACACTCGGGCGTCCCTTCCTCGCGAATCCTCTGCAGGAACCTTCCGAACTTGCCATGTCTGGTGAGCACCTGCGTCAAGTGGAAGTTGAGAATGCCGCGAGGTCTTTCCAGCCACTCCTGAAAAAGGGGACTTGCCCGTACCCGTGCCCAACAATAGTGATACCTGGGCATTTCTTTTGCTTGAAACCGTTTGCAGGAACCTTTCAAACTTATTTATTTATTTATTAGAACTTCATGCAACACAAAGGTACATAGGCGGACTTAATACCTTAGGCATTCTCTACCAGTCAACCAAGGGTGGTGAAGAAAAAACATGGCAGGTGCATACAAATTACCGAAAATATTAATAAGATCCAGGGTTAAAATATATATATGAATAAAATAAACATACATATAATATTTATATATATAATATACCTACATATACATATTATCTAAATATAGTAAAAAAAAGGGGACTCTGCTATTTGTGGAGAAAATATTTCCGCAACATCAACTTAAATAAATACCGACTGGTGGCCATCCTGATATCGAGAGGAAGCGCATTCCAAAGAAGTATGGACTGTATATAAAAAGAGGAATGAACAAAATTAGAAGTATGAGAAGGACAAATGAGTAACAGATTTTTAGAGATTCTTAGCGTGGGAAGAGGAAAGATATTGAAAATGAGAAATAAGATAAGAAGGAGGGGTGGGAGAGTTAAGCAGAGAAAAAAGAGTAGTCAGTGCCCGCAAATTTCTTCTCTGGCGAATCGGCATCCATTTGAGCTCGGTTCTATAACTTGAGATGTGGTCATATTTTCTCAAATTACCATGTCCGGTGAGGATGTAAAAGGTGAGGACGCCGTGACACCTCTCCATCTACTCCTCATAGAGGGAACTTACCGCCCAATTTGTACTTAACCTTTCGATCTTGTAATTACAGACACAATTAAAGTATAATAGGTGGGCGAACGCCGGTGTGCGCTTTGGGCTTAATGAATTAATTACTAAATAAGAAAAAAACGATAATCTCAAAATTAACGAATAAAAAATCTGAATGCATATTAATATCTACTCCGGATATATTGATACAAAAGAATAGGAATTTTGAGGTCGACAAAGCAAAACATTTGGATACAGCTATGAGTTATGTTGTTGTATTATTATTTTGGTCACGATTCGGGGTTTTCCTCAAGAATGTTTTTTTTTTTCCTCAAGAATGTTATTCCGTTAGTTTGTTTCGATTAATTATTTTTATGAAATGGATGAGAGATTAATGAACTGTCCAAATTGTTTATCATCAATCAACATAAATAAAAATCAATGCCACTTTTCGTAGTAATTTTATAGCTCAAAAACGGGCCACCCATCTAAACCAAATGTTTAGTTTGTGCATTTGGGCGGGTATAGTAATATATCTTCCTCGTGCAACAACTTATAGTGGCGTATCTTATTTATTCTTCATGCTACACAAAGTACAAAGGCGGACTAAATGCCTTCTTAAGCATTTTCTATCAGTCAACCTAGGGTGGTGAATAGACAATATATGGTAGGTGAATGAAAAAGAAAATGTTATTTAGAAATGAAGAGTACAAAAAGCATCTTTATCTTAGTATTATTAAAAATGGTAACATAATTTAACTGAATAACACATCTTTGGTGGTAAAGCAGCCTAAAAGGTTACTACCTACTTCTTTGTTAGGAACAGTTTCAGTAATAAGTAAGGAGCATTAAAATATTTTTTATCGAGAAATAACATGGTTTGGAATAGTAGATTAAAGTGACGCTTTCAACTCTTGAGCAAATCCCGTTTCATCAAAATGTTTAATAATATTATTTTTTTTTTCCTGTTAAGTTTTAGTGTCATCCCACACGGAGATGAACCGCGATGTGTCACCGTGAGTACTTTTTTATGTAGCCAAACAAAATAAAACCTTATTTACCACAAAAACGGCTTATATTTGAGTAAAAGAATTTAAACAAATTCAGATTAGGCGAGGCATTTTCGAATTGTTACACTGAAATGTGTGTGAGTGACACAGAGTATGTAGGTAGCTAATCTAATTGAATCACACATTTTCAACATTCCCTTCACAAACATACTCCTTAATTCCATTACCAAACAGCAACAAGTGAATTTATTCTTGTGCTGAAAGTTTTGTGTGAAGAATTTAATGTTTGTAACTTGCTTAACTCGAAATGTAAACATCATCCAAATAATCAGCTTTAATCTTTTAATGTTTAAAGTTAATTGAAGACTTTGTTATCTTCTCCTTGCTGTTGATTGTGGGCAGGATCTTTATATATATATATCGGCATGTCCAGGAAGGTTTCGAGCTCTGATCAGTGGTACATCCACCTGACTGATCAGAGCCTGACTGACTGATCAGTCAGGTGGTAGACCCACCTGACTGATCAGTGGGTATAGTGCAATGACCAACAACGGCTAGTAGTTGAATTAATTTACTTCTCAATACATTTCGGTACAGTGCCAGTTATTAAGTAGGTAACAAACAACAAAACGGACAGTTTGAGAAAATCTTAAATCTGTGACGGCCTGGCTGAGAGTCCACTGTCCGGGCGGGTTCTCTCCTCCACAAGCTCGTAGCAAAGCGGGAACGTCACTGACTCTGTCAAGCGCGCGATCTTTGTTTAGTTGCGAAGTTGAAACCAGAGTCAGACTCTTACTGACTAAGCACCTCATCCGATTCCTTCTTTGTCTTTCGTATTGGGGCCAAGCCTTCTTTTCAGAAAGAGACCCTGGGCCCCAGTAGGCTTCGACCATTTTGTAAAGTCCCTACAGCGACACTTGATGGTTGCCTATGTCCAACAGTGGTCGTGTTTTAGCTGAAATGATGATGTTTATTTGGGATAATTTCCTACTTTCAAGCGAGTGAGCCGATGACAGTTGCTAGTTAAAAATAAAAATTTCTGCGAAACTATAATTTGCCGTAAACAAAAACCTTCGTTTTACGTAATCATGGTCGAACAAAAATACCTACAACAAAATTGATACATCACCAGTTTTGTCATTTAATTCGACAACGCTCATTATAACTAATGAGATTCATAAAGGAACATGATAAATACATAGCGCTGAATAGTGCCCTGTAGTTATTTTGTACAAGTGCTTATTACTGGGTTTGTTCGTAAACTTTTGTTCGATATCTTTGTGGATTTCTTATGACTTCGGCGTTTGATCAGAGATGTCCAACGGCTCAGGGCAAACTTCTAGATGCTGTTAATATTATGTTGGGTATTATTATAACGTAATTACGCAATTACATGTTATTTTAAGATCTTGTGTACATTAAATAAAAGTTAGAAAAAAATAAATTTCGAGATTTATTTACAAAAACACAAAAAAAAAACTTTCCTGTGTTTTTATACAAAAAAAAAACGAATACGTCGAAACCAACATTTACGGCCGAATAACTTTCGTACACCCGTGTCATTTTTTTACTTTACTTGACTGTTATTACACTACTAAAGATCGCACATCTCATTATTGGTTTGCCCGCTTCCGATCTTTACATTTCAACCTAAGATATAAAGCCCGTGGTCGACTAACAAATCGAAAATGCCAAATTAAAGTTGATTGTGGAAGCTGATGATTCTCAATCTATCGATGGGCAAAAAACGGCATTATCATAGGTAGGAAGATCTAATATGCAGAGAGTGCGTGTGCAAAAAACATTAAAAATTTAAGACCAATATCAGATGGACAAATAAAAATCAAGTAAGCTTTTTATACTTCAACTTGCAAGAGCCGTCTTCACGGTGTCAAGGTCCCACAAACATTTTTCGAGGTCTGTACAAAAAATTACTGGTTTATTATGTTTATTTCTTTTAGTTTGACGACATTTTTAACATACCAAAAAGATCACAAAATATACTAAATACAGAAACCCTTAGGAACTAATTAAAAGCAACATCTAACATACATGATAAACTTTGTGTATTTTTTAAATTTAACACAACGGATCAAAGTACTCATCAGAGGCTAAGGTGCTGGAGTTCCTCAAGGATCTGTTCTCTCTGAAACTCTTTTCCTATTGCTGCGTAGCAATGATCTGCTGGTGCTCAGTATCTACGGGTATGCAAATGATAGCACAGTTGTAGACAGATACCTGCCAAGTGCTCGGGCTAGTCCTTACTAGCCCGAGCATCCTTAGTTAATCCAGTCTGAAAGAGAGGCAATGGTAGGAAGTACAGATGTCTCACTTCAAGCAATCATCAAATTGGGTAAAGTCAATCTGGTGGCACTCAACGCCGTTAAAAACAGAAGCGTGACTGTTCAACGCCAAAAGGAGCCCATAGTACTTGACTCCAGCTTTTCAAAATGTATCCCTGGGCAACACTACACTAGGGAGTAGAAATTTCCTCAGACCTTAATTTTGGGCAGTTCTACTAACTTGAACTCAATGTTCAATTTAGTCGATAAGAAAGTTGGTACTCTTGCAAAGGTACTTCACATCGAGACAGCTTCTAATGTTATACAAAACTCAAATCCACAAAACGAGTGCTGCAGCCATATACATGTTAATACTGCAAAATGTCACGTTTGGACTCAGTAGAAAGAAATGCGAAGGTGATCCAGATTTGGTTAAGTTCAATCTATAAAAGCCTTGAGCATAAACGTAAAGTAGCTTTTCGTTATATTACAGGATGCATTTTGGAGAGTCTTCGGGTGAATTGAATGATTTGATTACGATCTAGTTTTTCTATAATTTGACGTTAGTACAAACAAGAGTATGTTTGATAAAGATCCGCACCGCTCTGAACTGTACAGTATAAAATGCCCTTCATACCTCCAGAGGCAAAAACAGATGGAAGAATATCTTAAAAATAAAATTGAAGAGCCAGAGAGGTCATGACTCTCAGTAATGAAGAGAACTACTCGTCGTTTAGGAGGGGGTTTAAACAAGAATAAATCAATATAAATCAAACCTTGGCTGTCGAAAGACCATCCATCGAGTGATAATGTGAGGAAATCCTCTTCCGCCTCTAATTAACGTATTATATTTGACACACACGCACAAATCAGAGTTTTGTATACTGAATCATTAGCTATTGGTAAAATACTTCTTTACTGAATCAACGTTATTACGTCATCATGAGCTAAAAAGGTTATTATAAACGACTGTATGTATACGGTAAGTGAATTGTTGTTAATCAGTGATTATTTTACTAGATGATTATCTACTTTAATTTATTACAAACAGACACTTTCAATTTATTTACCTCGGAAAACGAGGTAGGCCTAAGAGGCGTTAGATCGACGTCGTAAGGGACGATATGCGTGCTAATGGGCTTAAGGCAGAGGACGCAAAAGACCGAGCGAAGTGGAGACGACTAGTCAGGAAAGCGGACCCCGGGCACCGAGGTGAAAGCCAAGGTAGCAACCGGGACTTACGCTAGGCTGATGATGAGACACTTTCAATTTATCTATATCTATAGATTTATTTTACAAATAAACAGTTATAATTTTTTCATAAAAACACTTATCTAACTAATTAAAACTGTATTAACACTAAAGGTCTAACTAAAATATGGCATTATAAAAGTCCTGCGCATCGCTGTGGACTGGAAGTGTGCCCAAAAGATTAGCGGCATTGCCACGTAATTGCTGTTTCTCCTTTTTAATTTTCAGATACCTTCCTCTGGAAGCTAATCAAAAGTGCAAAATATTATGATTCGAAAAATGGAACATTTCCTAATTGTTCTCCAAAACCTCGATGTGGACCCATTTCAGAATGATTTCCATAGGCGGCATCAAAACAATTATTGGCTTTCATTTATTTTTTTTGTTTCAAATAAACCCTCATCATCATCATCAGCCTTTTTAATGTTCCCACTGCAGGGACACAGACCTCCTCTCTAAGAGAGGGGAATGGGCCGTAATCCACCACGCGGGCCCAGTGCGTGTTGGCGGATGTCACATGTCTTCGAATTTTTGGTTCTAGGACATGCCGGTTTCCTCACGATGTTTTCCTTCACCGTTTTGAGAACAGTGGTGATGAAATAAATTACACAAAGTAATGCGCCAGGCTGGGTTTGAACCCGCGACCTACAACACGTAAGTCAGGGCCGTTACCACTCGGCCACCACTGCTCCAATCTGCTCTATTTTAAACCCTCATTTGGCGCTAATTCACACACATGTTCCTTCATTGACTTGTGTCCTGACCTGAAGAATCGGGGTGCCTTCCCATTACCCCTACAGGCTTCCATTCTGCTAGGCCCCTAATGGTTTTAATTTAACTCAAGACCCAACATTGTGAATGTTGTTATCTTCCTCCCACGCGCACGGAATCGCGTTCGCTCAGTAACATACGTTATATCTATAACTAGAGGTCGAAGTTTATTACATCCCAAATTAGATATGTACAACATGACACATGCTTCAGTGTGTGCTCTACTTTACATCGGTGATCGTTTGTCAACACGTTCATCATGTGGAAAACAATAATTTTATCTGCTCTCTTAACAGTTCAAGCAAAAGATATAGAAAACATTTATGGGGATTGGATGATGGTTGCTTTATACCCAGCTTCTACAAATGAAGCAGTTTGTATACGATTCTCGTTCAACCAAAGCCCTGTAAGCGTACAATGCGTGTATGATGATGGAAGAAAAGCACATTCGGTTCAAGTTTCAATGATGACTGAAACTGGGGAGTTATTGGAACGATATTCAATGCCGATGACGTTAGTTGATACTCCAAAAGAAGTGATGCCAGCGTTGAACATTGGCTGTAAATGTGGAAAAGAAGAGGTCAATGACCATGCTGTTGCAAGATTGGTGGACGACAACTATTTCATTATGTACCATTATGTTCCAACGCCTGTCGGAGCTACTCGGACTGATAAGACAGAACAGAACGCCGCCTACCTATTTGCGAAGATAATTGTGTCGGAACCGAAATTATTTGACGTTATGACAAGTATAGAAGATTTGAGAGACAGAGAAGGAGCTGTAATGTGTGCAATAGAAAATTATAATGGACCTAAGTGATAAAAAAGTTTGTAGTGACACTATTGCCATGAGACGTTTTATATATGCGACGCACAAATCTGATTTATTTATACTATGAATGTTTATATTTTTTACACTTTTTTTTGTTTTCATTATTTTTTTTCGCATGTTGACATGTTGGTCCAAACAGTTACCATAGAGGAAAATAATATATGAATTTGACAGGTGCTATAGACAATAAATAACATTTTAACTCAGACCAAAGGAACTGTGTTCTATCTAGTATCTATGGCGCAACACAGTAATACCCGGTTCACACATGGCCGACATTTTGTTGTACGAGTATTTGGTGCATCTATTTAGGCAAAATAAACATTGTTTTCTTTTTTTTTCTTTATATTAGACTAGTGTTGATACCACCATAAACATTTACTGTTCTGATCGTACTTTGAGTATTATACAAATTAATAATGGACTGGGATTCAATGTAGTAGGTAGTGATATCTTGTAAGAGAAACAGAGGTTATATATAAATCTAGTTCGGGCAAGTCGCTAATCTTACTAATATTATAAATGCGAAAGTTACGATGTTTGGATGTTTGTTACTCAATCACGCCAAAACGGCTGGACGGATCTGAATGAAATTTGGCACAGCCATAGGATACACTCCGAAATAAGACATAGGCTAATCCCGGAAACGCCAACCCCAACCCCAATACCACGCGGGCGAAGCCGCGAGCAAAAGCTAGTTATACATAATTCTAGATTATTAAAGTTAATTTTTCTTTAGTTCTTAAATATTGATAAGTTCATTAGTTAGTTTTCCTTGTTTACTAGCATTATTATTGTTTAAGATTTACTTGTCGCTGTTTTATGCAACTATTTGGTGGTAAAGATGAAATAAATTTTAAAAATAAAAAAAAAATGGCAAAAAGATCTTTTCTCTATAAGTCTTAGTGACAAACGTGATACTGAAAATTTGTGATGTGGCCCAATCTAAACTAGAGAAATATATTATTTGACATGTTTTTTTCTCTCTCACGCTTCATCTTATAGGCGTGTGGACAATATTATTAATTTTACAATACATGAAAGATAAAAATATGATCAAGTTGAAAGAGCTCTTTGTTTCATTACATTTCCTTTGTCTAGTGTCAGTTTATTCTCGGTGTCGGGACTTAGTAGAGATCATGATCCGGAGCGAGGAATACCGGCAGGCGGTCGCCTTATTCTGCGAAGCAGTAATGCCAGCAAAGAAGGAGGCCGAATGCTTAAGGCGACTGCGCTCAAGCCTCAGACGCCGCTGGTTTTATTTATTAAAAAAATTACGACTTATATAATCTCACAGTGTTTGTGTATCTAACCATATGACAGCTAATTTGTTATTGTAAATAAACACTTTTTTTTGCGCATACATTTCAAATCTCAGGAGATAGATTAAGATAATGTACTTATGTATTGTACATCTTAAAAAAGATCATCAAAAAAGTAGGATAGGATCCGACAAAGAGCTATCAGGCGAGGGAAAGTAAAACGCGCGTTCCCGCTCTGCGCTCCTCGTGTGGCAAAGCAAAACCCGTGCGGGCCCGCAACCGCGTTGCTACCCGAACCGCGCAAAGTTAAAAAGTTACTGTTTATAAAAAATTTTGAGTTTGAAAAAAACATCTTTATCTGGTCTTGACTCTACAACGAATCTAATTTGAACTTAGATATCCTTCTAATTATTGTGACAATAATCTTAGTCTACTGGGTATGGCCGTCTCCTTATTTTGCCCATGAAAGATGTCAGGGTACACTCTGGTCCCTGGTATATATCGTTTTTTTTTTTTTTTTTTATTTTTTTTTTTATGGTGGGAAAAATCATCAAATGACGAATCCCGCTCTTGGGCGGAGCGGGAGACTGTGTCAGACTTCTACTGACTAAACGACCCACCTTTCCTTCCTGCCTTAGTTCCAGGGCCCCGGTGTTCCGCTTTCGCATCAATCCAAGGCCCCAGAAGGCTTCAACCCTGCCGGGCCCCTACAGTTGCTGACAACTCCTTGAGGCGCGCGGGAACAGTGCGCGCCGTCGACGTCTTGGGCTCGGTCCGGACACTTACCGGATAGGCGGACAGCGAGTTACCCATGGCTCGCCGTCCGCAAGCCCTCGTCTACGGTGGCCGAAAATCGGGATCGGAGTCACGGCGGCGACGGCTGTGGCGTGAGCGACGTTGCCTTTGCCTGATACGGTCGGCCTCCTCTTTTGCTAACATTACTGCTTCGCAGAAGGACGCGACCGCCTGCCACTCTTCCTCGCTCCGGACCATGGCCTCTACCAAGGCCCGTCGCGAGAGATCGCCGCCTCCGATCGCCTCCACGAGAACAAGGCGATGCTCTTCCCACGCGGGGCACACCTCTACCGTGTGCTCTACCGTGTCCTCCGGGCGTTCCGCACAGTGGCGACACCCGGGCGTTGCTTCCTCACGAATTCGGTGCAGGAACCTCCCGAACTTGCCATGTCCGGTCAGAACCTGCGTCATACGGAAGGTGAGTACGCCGTGAGATCTTTCAAGCCACGCCTCAAAGAGGGGACTTACCGCCGAAATTATGGCGTGCCCACTGGTATATATCGTAACGTAGGAACGGGGTAGGTTGTTTAGTCAATAAGAGTCTGACACTGTTTCCCGCTGTGGCCAAGGGCAGGATTCGTCATAGGATGATTTGTACCTACCATAACAAAAAAAATATAGGACGTTGTTCTCGTGATGTTCGTTGTACATTTTTATCATACCAAATTTACGTTCACATATATAAAATATGCACTTGACTTGTAGTGACCTTCATTACACTGCTTGCTTTGACTATGTTTGTGGCTTGACATTGACTTAGCGGGCCCCGCTAGAGTCAATTCCCACTAAGATAACTCTTTATTGTTGATACACCAAAGATACAATCCATCACCCCGGCATGGAAAAGCAATTCAAGAAAACTGGTTTAGTTTAAGTAAAAATCGAATGTTATTGGGTGACGTCACAACCTAAAAAACTTCCTTTACTGTTCAAGGAATTAAAAAAATTTTGAAGGACTGGACATGCGTAGAAACAACAACTTTGGTAGGTTGATTGTTTGGAGGTAAAAAGGCAGAAAAAATGAAACCACTGAAAAATTTATTGTATTTACAAAAAACCAAATTTATAATACAATCAATAAAAATAATTAAATATCTATATTTATTGCAATATATTGTTAGAATGTGATCTCTCCTTATAACTTAAAATTGTATTGAGCCAAAACTCATTGTTATGTCAAAATTCTGAGTTTAAAAATGTACTTAAACTAGCTTTAGCACAAATTCCCAAGCAAAAGCATAAGCAGATTAAAAACTAACCTAGTGTGAAGTGATTCAATTAATTCCAAATCCATGGAGTTTCTTGCACATTCTTCTCCGTTGAGACCTACTTTTTGGAATGTGCAATTAGCGTCATTTTTTTCCTGACAGACCGACTTTATGACTTTTCAAAAGTGCCTGTAAAGCACAGAGTACTTTTTTATACAGGGTTTATTTGAAATAAATGCTTTGAATTTGAATTGAATTTAAATATTCAGAAAAGGCTATTAAATGAGTACACATTTAGTGCTTGGGCCAAATTTGTTAACTCGGAGCACTGCTTTAGTATTTGTGATAGCTAAATAATTGATTAATGGCTCAATAAATACTTTGTATATGTCTTCCATGTTTGATGTCCTATAAAGAAATAAGACAGTAAATTGATTATACACAGATCAATTTTGATCGTTTTAATCCCTTGGAGGTTCAATTCGGTATATGAAACACTATCGATTTGTAAAGCTAAAATAAAGTAGGTACTTTTTTTAAACTTGAATTAATTTACGCACGTTCGAAATTGATTTCTTTAAGTAAACGTCAGCTGGGCCAGTTCAATGACCTATAGGTAGTTAGTACGCAACAACTGCCAACTACATACGAGGTCATTGACTCGTTTACTGAAAGAAATGAATTTTGTAAATGCGTTTATCAATAAGATACCTATTTAGAAAAAAGAACTGTTTTTTTTTTATTTTATCTACACAAATCGATAGTGTTTCATGTACCGTTTTATCGACACTTCACGGGATTAAAACTATCAAAATTTAACGTTGTATATTCATCATATCTATAATTTTTACACAATCTTTTTTTAATTTTTTGAGTATTGTGCCATACACAATGGCACAATACTCCGCAGATGTCTTACATTTTTGATGTCCTATAAGGAAATAAGACAATAAATTGATTATATACCCTTAAATTTTGATCTTTTTAATCCCTTGGAGGGTCAATTCGGTATATGAAACACTATCGATTTGTAAAGTTAAAATAAAAAAATAAAGTAGTTACTTTTTTCTTAAACTTGAATTTACGCACGTTCGAAATTGATTTCTTTAAGTAAACGTCAGCTGGGCCAGTTCAATGACCTGTAGTTAGTACGCAACAATTACCAACTACTTACGAGGTCATTGACTCGTTTACTGAAAGAAATGAATTTTGTAAATGCGTTTATCAATAAGATATTTAGAAAAAAGAACTTTGTTTTTTTTTTTTAATTTTATCTACACAAATCGATAGTGTTTCATGTACCGTTTTATCGACCCTTCACGGGATTAAAACGATCAAAATTTAAAGTTGTATATTCATCATATCTATAATTTTTACACAATCTTTTTTTAATTTTCGTCGGAATATTAATTGTCACTGTGACGACCTGCCTTAGCATCAGAACTCCAGTTGACTTGACAACCATTGACATATATGTACTGATAATATTATCTTGTTTTCGTCTCTAAATCTAAAAACACCTAATAAGTATTAATTGTTGGAAAAATAGTATCACCGAATCAAAATAAGCGTTTCTAATTGAATTCTCGAATAGGATGTTTATGTAAACACACAACAGATAACCTTTCAATGTTCAAAACAAGAGTGTTTCTAGAAATTTTATATTTTTTGGCTTGATAATATTAGTTCCCTGATTAGCATTCGTGAAACTTCTTGAAATTAGTATGTAGTTAATATATAAAATTATGTTTTTGGATCCAATTGATCAAATATTTCTCGTGTACATAACCGTGACCAGTCTTTGTCTTTCAATTTATCAATGTGTGTAATGTCATGTTCTAATTCTGAAGCACTTGGCAATTCCCTTGCCATCAAGAAAATCATAGTAACCATCGTATCATTTTTAGTTGTAATCACATATCCGAGTATATAGTTGTCGTTCACAGTTTCAATTACGCTTCGATCACAAAACGTCTTATTTCCATATGTGCAAGTCACATTCACTAAAATCACATCATCAACATTGTCTACAACAAGCACTGGTACTGATAGTATTACTGGCTTAATACTTATAGTGCTGGATTCGACAGGACCCTGAAGCTCGTTTTCTGGCAGTCTAATTTTCACTAGTGTGCAATTTTTACCATCTGAACAGTTACACTCGATATCACGTGGGTCTTCAGAAATAGTAATAGTTCCACAAGTAGGCCCTGTAAGAATATAGCTCGGGTGCACCAACACAAACGTGTAATTTCCATAGATACTCGTATCATTTAGAATTACTCCTTGAACGACACTCAGGAATACAGATGGAATTATTACATTCCACATGATGAACACACTACTTTTATCAAATACAACCAATGTAGCTCCTTGTCAACTTTGCACTGAGTATGGTAAGGATGTAGTTTATTACGATTTTATGAACACTAAGTGACCACTTAACCTTTTGTCATTGCAATTTTCAATTTAATAATGCGTAGAAAACAGTTCCTTTTGGCAAACTGAGCACTACTTAAGCGGTAAAGTCACAGATATTATTATATCCTTATAATGTGTACCGTGTACCCAATTCGTTCAAAAGAGTTGAGAATGTAGCATATATTATTATTCCTGGAAAACAAAGACTGAACAAGTTTATCATCACCGCATTCTACGTAATCCGTACTGTCTCAAGTTAAACTCCACATGCAAAAATAATATGACCGCAAATTGAAAACGGGTTCCATTGGACGATCGCCGAATTTCAAACAACGCGGCAATTTATTTTTCAATCGATCTCCCTCTGTTGCAAAAAACGGCGTTGCGGCCAAAAAGGTGAACGTTTCAGCTATTGATACTACTTTTTTATTTTTCCGCCCTCGTACACAGCTCTGGTTTCAATTTCGATGAATTTTAGAAACGAAAAATCGTGTGTGAACGTTATTAATTTAGTGCTTGTATTCGGTTATTTTTTTGCGCTTCAATGATCTCTGTGAATTGGGATTAGATTGCGGAAGTCATAGATGTGTATTTGTTTGTGCAGTGTGCGAGAGTTTTTGAGAGTTAGTTGAATGCATTCAGTACCGGAGTTCGGGTTCCGTTTTTAAGTAAAAATATTCTACAATAACCGCGACTATATTTTGTTGATATGACGATATTTGGTTTTAGTTTTTTTTCTTAGTTTATTGTTCAATACATTTACATCATACAACCAAAACTCTTGTCCGAAAACTTTAATGGTTTATGTGACAGAGTGGAGACAAGTTGGTATGTTATGCTACATTGAAAAAATAAAAATAAACAAGTAAACACTATAGGTATTATTGTTATATGTATATAGGTTTTTTTAAATTTATGTATATAATATGTAGTTTTAAGGTTACTTCGTTATATCATACTTTTTGCTTGGTGTACAAGAATTATTTATATATAATAACGATGGTTTGGTGGTTTTGGTGGGATGTTTAGAGTATTTCGTTTAATTAAAAAAGTTTACGAATTAACTAAAGTCAGTCTATAAGCTCGGCTTAATCTCTTAGTGCACCTACCAAAAAGGTTGGCAGCAACAGTATTTTACCACGCTACCACGTTTTTTTTTTTTGGGTAGGTAAAAATCATCTCATGACGAGTCCCGCCCTTGGGCGGAGCGGGAAACAAGTGTTAGACTTTTATTGACTAAACAACCTACCCCATTCGAACGTTGCCATATACACCAGGGCCAGAGCCTTCCTTTCAGACGGGAACCCATGGCCCCAGTTGGCTTCGACCCTTCTGCAGGGTCCCTACGGTTTGCTGACAACTCCATGAGGCGCGCGGGAACAGTGCGCACCGTCGACGACTGGGCTTGGTCCGGACGGTTACCAGACGATTGGACGGCGAGCTACCCATTGCTCGCCATCCACAAGCCCGCGCCTACGGTGGCCGGAAATCGGGATCGGAATCTCGGCGGCGTCTCAGGCTACGCTACCACGTTGTATGACAATGCTTATTCTTTATATTTACATGGCATTTGGAAAGCCCTTTAAACGTTTTGTGAGCACTTGCACTCTAAAATCTGAGGAGTTCTACCTTGAATGGCTCGATAGTATAACTACCAATAAGGATATACTGCTCTAGGTTCACCGGAGCGGCAGCAGTAACACCAACTCAACATGATACGGTAGGAAGACGAGATGACACAATCAGAATACGTGCTTATATAATAACACATTAAAAGGAATCCTTCGATGACTAGGTACCTACTAGCTTCAAGCTGTAAAGCATTACACTGTGAGCGTTAACGAAAGGCGTGGGTCAATACCTCGTCAGCAAATTGTTTTATAAAACCCAGAAATTTGTGTTTTGTACTCAAGCCTCCCCAGCGTTTGCACACCTATTGTCTTTCTATTTTGTCTCCGATGACGGCATTCAAAGAATTACAGTGTGTCTCCCCATTTGATCGGTTGATCTTCGATTCTTGAGTCTTGTTAGTTATCGAACTATCGTATCATATTTTTCAACAGACTTTCGAAAACTGGCTCCAACCTCACTGATTTTTGCACGCAATGGATTATATTTCAAACTAGTGCGGAAAAATACTCCGGCTATTCCTCAAATCTATTATAAACTAAGCATATCTATGCCTTCGATGTATTATAACGTCCTAATCTTAGGTTGGCGGGTCACATCTCAAAAATCGAGTTGAATCTTTCTCACAATATTGGTTACTACTAAATAGTGTTTATCGTTAAGATTTCTTCAAGTATGTTTATTGAAAAACATCGTTTAATTAATACATGTGGGCGTTTGTTGCTGCCATGTTGCTGCTCATTCCAGTCTCTCGGCTCCACAACGACCTTGTCTTTGGCTCGGATGTCTATTTCACTAGTACATTATATTACACCAGTTCGTCTATTTCAGTTTTGCTAGCAGAAATAAACTAGTGTCGTATTTGAAATCACAGTATTATTGTTGTTGGTAATCATGTAACATTTTTATCAACGAAAAAGTCAAAGGTTATCCATACCGTGGTAAAATCTGCTCTAAACCCTTTTAGTTTTTAGTATAAAATCAATAACAGTCTACATCGGTCGTTTTCTTCGAGTGGATAACTAATACTCAGTGTCCAAAATGTGGAAAGTTATTATCCTTTTATCGTTACTCTCTGTCGTCCAAGGAGCTAACATTGAAGACATCTACGGTAACTACACCGTTGTGATGGTGGCTCCGACTCCTTATCCTGAACCCTTTTGCGTATTGATGTCTTATTTCGAAGACAGCCGAAAGATTAAGTGTTCCTGCTCTGATGGTACTGAAAGCCCGCTTGTGAGAGTCAAATTTCTTCAAAGAATTTCTGCGACTACTCAGAATTATAATCAAGATGCAGCATCGGGACCTGTGGTGGCTGCTGACAAGGAAGATGATCTGATACGACTCATGAACGTGAATTGTACCTGCGCTGACGAGACATATGATTTTCGAAATGTCATCAAGAAGGTGGATGAAAACTATTCGTTGTCATACGTGAGAGGTGGACCTAAAAGTTCAGTACATAGGGATTCAGACTTTTTGTTGGCGCGCACTTTACCCAGCAATTCTGAATTGGAACATGACATAACGCTCATCGCTGAAGTCAAAAACAAGAACTTTTCAAAAATGTGCACCCGAGAAACATACGAGGAATTCCTAAAGAACTAATTAAAAAAAAAATGAACGTTTTTTTTATATAATATAAAAATTGTTTACTTGTCAATTGTTTATTTTTTACATATTCTAACAGTTTTCATTATCATTAATCATTTCAGCTGAAAAACGTCTACTTCTGGGCATAGGTTTCCCCCAAGAGCCACCACAAAGAGCGGTCCTGTGTATCCATCGGATTCCAACAACCCTGACAAGGTCATCGGTTCACCTTGTTGGAGGTCGTCCAACGCTGCGTCTTCCGGTACGTGGTCGCCAGTCCAGAACTTTTCGGCCCCAGTGGCTATTTGTTCTATGTGCAATATGTCCTGCCCATTGAATTTGCCACTTAAGTTTGGCGATTCTTTTCGCTATGTCAGTAACCTAGGTTCTATTGCGGATATCTTCATTTCTGATTCGATCACGTAAGCATATTTCGAGAATAGCCTTTTCGGAGTGACTTTGAGTCTTCTTCTTTGAGGCCCTGAGAGATGTAAGCAACTTTCGGAGCCATATGTATTTTCTAAAATTAAGAATTCATCCAATGACTTCAATCGCTCTAGAGTGGATCAGTATGAGTATCAGATTTTACTGATTAGAATCATGTCTATTTATTCTTTATCCTGCCCTAATCCCATTTTACTTGGGGTCGGCGCAACACGTTTTTGTCTTCCACTCTGTCTTGTTATCTGTCACACTAATTCCCTTTTATTTCATATCACTCCTCAAACAATCCATTCAGCATATCTTCGCTCAGTGTACGCGTACTTAGGTCATAAAATACAAATCTTGTGTAAAATTTTATGCTTCTAGATCCAATAGATTTGGCGGTATATGTTTGCCAGTACATTTAGTTTTTGACGAGACTTCTTGCGGGTCTGCCATCATGGGATCTAGAAGCAACAGTCAACAGTCGTGCACGATTGCAACACCAACATGTGGCGGCATGGCGGACAGAGTTCCAGCGGGATCTCGTGATAGTAAAATGGCGTCCGCGGCTGTCGCAACCCTGTGCTGGGCACGCCACAATTATGGCGGTAAGTCTCCTCTTTGAAGCGTGGCTGGAAAGACCTTACAGCGTTTTCGCTTTCTGCATGACGCAGGTCCTCTCCGGACATGGTACATGGTACCGGGCATGGTAGCTCGTGAGGTACCTGCATCGGATTCGAGCGGAAGAAATGCCCGGTGGACCGCCCGGAGGACACGATGGAGCACACGGTCGAGGGGTAAACAATACAGATCAGTATATAAATTCTAAAAATTATAGTTGTAGAGTGTAAGGTAAGCCTCCTTTCGTGTGAAATGACGGTGTGTGTATGTGTGTAGGAGGTTGAGTATAAGATTCAGCGAGGTGCAATAAGTAATTGTTCAGTTTCATCATAGTTTAATTGAGAAATGTGTTCATAAAGTTTTCTTTTGAGTTTTCTAATATTTAAACATCTAATGTCAATGAGTTTACTAAATTTTGTATACAAATATGAACCCAGGAATTGAAAAAATCTTTTCTTTCATTTTATGATAGTAAGCACTGAGAGGACTTCACAAGACTGATACAGGAGGTGCGTAGGGAACAAATAGGGGCGAAATGTACTGACTTTAAGTATAGCCCGTTGAAGTATTTCCAGTGATTTAATGGTGGTTTTAGGTGCACCTCCCCAAACAGTAATGCAGTATCCTATGATAGATTGTCCAAGGGCCAGGTATATCTCCTTAACTAATTTAGGATCTGCCACCTTCCTGAGATTTTTAAAAACATATATCAACTTTCTCAATCTTGCAGTCATTAAATTAACATGAGATTGGAAAGAGAGGTTTTTATCTAAAGGCGCGTACGCACGTACGAACACGAACATAGCGAACACAAACACTAGACTCGAACATTTGGTTCGTACGTATGGACGGCATATTCGAACACGAACGCAAACATAGTTCGAGTCGAGTTCGCGAACAACAGTCGTGAACTCTATCTTAGTAGCCATGACGGCGCCGCCGCCGTTAGAAGTGGTCGATTGTGAAGTAGTGGAGAATTTTTCACCCCGCCCAGATCTAGGTATACGAACAGTTTTGTTGCGTAACATTTATTAAAGCTCTTCGAACACCGTCCATACAGAACACACTACAAGGATCGCCGCGAACATGTTTGACGAACAGAGTGTTCGATGTTCGATAGTGGTACACACGTGCGAACCAAGTTGTTGCGCAACAAATTTGTTCGTAAGTGCGTACGCGGTTTAATAGGATTCCAAGAAGTTAGTGAAGGACAATGGCATACATCAATATTGCAGCAATCATGTGCAGTTATAGAATACGAATGAGTTGTCAGTCGAGAACAAGATTGCAGTGTCATCCGAATAAGAGATGATTTTGCCACCCTTCAGATGAAGATCACATAAGTCGTTTAAATAGACTAGAAAGAGGTTTGGCCCCAGTATACTGCCTTGTGGCACACCATAGATGACAAGCAGCTCACCACTAGTTGTATCATTAATTTTTGTGCATTGACAGCGATTGGAGAGATAATCTTCAATTAATTTGAGCTCATTACCTCGAATTCCTAGCTTGAAAACTAGTCTAACTAATGTCATATATAACTCCAACTTGGTTTTTATGGAAGAGTGTATGGATCTCAGACCTCAGTGCTGGCACCTAGTAAACATCACTTTAGAACACTCTCATTACACGTCTTAATTTTGGTTTTGTCTTTGTTTAGTTACATTAACATAGCGCCATCTATATTGATTATGCGTAAACAAGATAGTTCACAGTAACTGGAAGAGATGTCGCTACAAGACTCGTTTCGTGAAGTATGAGGAACAACAAAATAATATTATTTCTTCGTTTACAAAGCTTGTATTTAGGTTGGAGTAAAGTTTCGAGTACTTTAGTATCACTAAAGCTGTTTTACCGCTTTAGCTACACTAAAGTCTTGAAAAGAGTTCGTGATATCAAGCTTTGTCTTCAAAAAAGTCCGAGATGTCAAATTCATATTATCGAACATTGGTAGTATGATTACATATACCTAATAAAACTAGCTTTTGCCCGCGGCTTTGCCCGGGTGGTATTGGGGTTGGGGTTTCTGGATAAAAAGTAGCCAATGTCCTATTCCGGAGTGTATCCTATCCTATTTTATCCAGATCCGTCCAGCCGTTTTGGCGTGATTGAGTAACAAACATCCAAACATCGTAACTTTCGCATTTATAATATTAGTAAGATTAGTAAGATTCACATAATGTCAAGAAGACGAGTAACTGCATTTATGGATAATTTATTACACATTGTATCTATGCCTCATATTTTAGGATACATGCACGAAGAGGAGGGCGAATACTTTCCTATTAATGTACGCGGCAAGTAAGTTAAACTAAAATGGGGACGGTTGCTATGGTTACCGGCAGATCTCATTGTCCCGACTTTGATTGAGACCCGAAATCCGTAACAGCGCAGATTAAAAGCCAAAGGTTCAGCTTACGAGGCGCGAATAATATCTATAGACAATACTATTGACATCAGAAACGAGAAAATCTTTAAGAAAAATAACTGAAAAGTTATGCTGCTATAAAAGCAGCATAACTTTTCAGTTATTTTGATGATTCTTCAAAACTATCAAAGTTACTTAGTGACAAGGTTTTGAGTTGTGTTTTAGTAATTTTGCCAAAGGATCGCCAAACTTAAGTGGCAATGGGCAGGGCACATTGGTCGCAGAACAGGTGGACGTTAGGGCCTTCTGGAGTGACGACCGTGTAGAAGACGCAGTGTTGGAAGACCTCCTACAGGGTGGACCGATGGCAAGATAACCTGGCAAGGGTTGCGGGTATCCGCTGGATGCGAAAGGCATAGGACTGTTCATTATGGCGACGATTGGCGCAAGCCTATGTCTAGCAGTTGACATCTTTCGGTTGAAGATCTTCAGCTGGTTCTACGTTCCGAAACAGTAACCAAAGAACCTTTGCGAGTTGACTTCGACCCTGCGTACAACATCCAAAGAACACCAGGATCCGAAATAAATAATAAACAATCCCAATCTGTGAACCATCTAAATCGAAAGAAATCTCTCATTATGTACCTCGTTACCATACACCGTAAAGGAAGCAATAAAAGGATTCTTCTTGCTAACGTTCAATAAAGTTGGTAACTACCAGACGGTATTTTATGATTATTACAAAGCCCGCAGTGGCCTCTTCTTACCCAAATTATGCTATTCGTTTTAATGCGTGCTCTAACTACCAATCTTTGCGCTTGTATTTTTTAATTTTCTTTTCTACACTTGTTTTAAGAACGGACTTTTGTCAATTGACTTTCCTATTCTGCCAGTGGAGAGCAGTGGCGGCCGAGTGAGAGCAGTGGAAGCTGAGTGAGAGCAGTGGTGGAGGAGTGGTAACGGCCCTGACTTACGAGTTGTTGCCGCGGGTTCAAACCCAGCCAGGCGCATTTCTTTGTGTAATTTATTTCATCTCCATTGCTCTCAAAACGGTGAAGGAAAACATCGTGAGGAAACCGACATGTCTTAAAACCAAATATTCGAAGACATGTGACATCCACCAATCCGCACTGGGCCCGTGTGGTGGATTATGGCCCAGACCCTCTCCCAGAGAGGAGGCGTGCGTCCCAGCAGTAGGAACATTAAAAAGCCGATGATGATTCTGCCAGTAAGTTGCAATGTGTCCATTACCTAGTCTCTTTTGGGCACAACATTCAGATTCGTGAGGAAACCGATATGTCTTAATACGTCCGAAGACATGTAAAAAACATCGTAAGGAAACCGGCATGTCTTAGTACTTCCGAAGACATGTGAAATTCAGGCATGCGTGGTGAATTACGGCCCAGTTCCTCTCCTATATAGTAGGCTTGAGTCCTAGCAGTGGGTACATTGTAAATTTTTATACAATGTAGGATTAATCACATGCTTTACGTACCTAAACAGAGATTGCATTGGAATCGTTGTAGATAGCTGTGACAGTTCCAAGTTCCTTCCCACTCGGCTCCAATTTATATTTTTAAAAACATTGTTTAAGAAATAAGATAGGAAATAAAGAACACTTTCCATGTTTTTAGGTGGGTAAAATCATTCATATATCTCCGAGTTTTTGGGTGGGGCTGTAGATAGTGTCAGAATTTTACTGACTAAAAAACCCACTCCTGTTACCAGATGACAGGACAGCGACGCATTGTTCGCCGTCCGTAAGCTCGCGTCTACGGTGGCCAGAAGTCGGGATAGGTATCCTGGCGCCGGCGGCTTCACCATTGCTTTTACCTGTTTTTTTTTTTTTTATTGATTATAGGTTCGTGCTTGACCGCTATCTCACCTGATGGAAAGCGACGATGCAGTCGACGATGAAGCGCGCTTACCTAGAAGTAACCTATTCACTCTTGACTTAAAGATACCCGCAGGCAGCCTCCTCCTTTGTTAGCATTACTGCTTCGCAGTTAGTTGCTTAGTTGCTTAGTAGGCGACCGCCTATCACTATTCCTCGCTGAAAACGAAAGGTTGGGATCGAAAAGCTAGTAAAAATCTGACAAAAAAATAAAAAAAAATCTGTCAACTAAAGAACTGTCTGTAGAATAATGTGCCTTGTGTACATCTTCATGTCCTCTTCTACGTTTAGCGATAAGATTTATTCAGTGACACGTTTGGTATCGCCTCAAGGCACCGCCGATAATAACATGTCATTTTTAAAGGACGGCACATGACACAGATAGATGAGTGTCCTTTCTGAAGTGCAGTGCGTTTTTCTCTCGATTTGTCACAATATTATTAATTAAAGGAATGCCTCAAGGAGTCTTTAGGTTATATTAAATAGTTAATAAGTAAAAAAAAAATAAGTTTATCATTGGTTGTTAATAAATAGTACACTTTTTTGGCTAGATTTACCTGGTCTATGATTTTTCGTCACAAAAATCTAACTTTTTGACTATTTTTTTTTTCTATATCTTTTTCGGCTTTTTTGACTTTGTTAGCAAAAATTGTTTCATAAAACCTTCGACACAACCTGCTAACCATCAGGTGGAAACAAGCGCTAGTTTAATAAATATTTGTTGTTTATGCAAGTTTATTTATTTTTGTATTTTTTATTATTATTGTTCTGAAAAACTTAAATAATAACACACTTTATGATTCATTTTTATTAGAATTTGTAACAAGTTTCAAATTTATTAATCCAAGAATTTTCCATACAATTTTTAAAACCTCCTAAATTATCCTATTGGGGATAATACTGAAATAGTCATTTGTGATAACCTTGAAATATATTATTTATAATGAGATTTTGCATACAAAAACCAGGGGCTTGTATGCTAAATCTCATTCACTTACATTATAAAAAAACCTTGTGCAAAGTTTCACGTTCTTAGATGAAGTGGTTTCAGCTATCAGTTTTTTTTAATTAGCTACAAACTAATGCTCGACTGCGATCCCACCTGATAGTAAGCAGTGATGCAATCGTTGATAGTGAGGCGTATTAGTTTATTAAAAGCCTTTAGCCTTGAAGACACCTAAATTATAATCGTATGGGAAAGCCGCAGCAGGCACATTGTTCCAGTCCTTCGATGTAGGTGTCCTTGTATTCGAAGAAGCGAAACGCTAAGTTCGGACCGTAGAAGTCTCAATAACGTAAGAATGGATACTCACCGTGAGAAAAGAGCTAGACCCTCAAGGATCAAATCATGCAATTCCTGTGCACACTCTCCAAAAACCAACTTGTAAAACACCGAAAGGCTGGCTACCCTACGTCTGTGCTCAAGGTTTTCAAGATTGGACTTAACAAAATCTGGATCACCAATTAGCCTCCTTGCACGCCTTTCCACCGAGTCCAAAGCTGCCAGGTATGGCATTTTGCAGCACCAGCCCATATGTGTACTCTACACACGATCGAACCTTTGCTTTATATGTCAGTCAGTCAGTTTTTCCTTTTACATAGAGAAAAGAAGGTAAACTTAAAAAAAAATATTCGATCACAGCTTTAGAAAACTGAGACTTAAAAAAAACAAATAAAAGATTTAAATGAATAAATAGTTTCAGAATACAACTGCACCCGGAGGAGAAACGAAAAAAAGAGATGCAAGATAACAATGATTTAATGAACGCGAAAAAGTTTAAGCATCCCAGTTTAAATGCCACCCGTGAGTGTACTGAGAGGACTTTGTTCGCGCTTTTTGTTCGACTTTCAATGTACAGTCGCAGTGAGAGAGACAAGCGGAATATTCAAACAAAAAATACATGAAGAAATAGCCCTTAGTTTTAAAAAAGCATGCTCCGTCGTTGACTAAACTATTGTTTACCCACAAATGTCTAACGTACGCTTATCAATAAATTAAAAGACAATATTTTTAAATGTGCATCAAAAAATCTGTTTCCTCTTTAAAAATACCAATTGTATTCCAAATATTAATTCATTCGTTACAATCATTAAGGGACTTGTGTCACCGGACACGGGCAGGTTAGGTTAGGTTAGATGACGGTATCTGTGTTTGCTCCCTTTGCTCACATCATGGTTATTTCTTTTAATCATCCAGATGAGCATAATTTAGGGCACGTTTGGTATTATTGGTGGAAAGAAGGCATAAGTATAAAATTGTAAAAAAAGAACAAAATCGAGATTTCTTTAATATTGAAGAACCGTTTAATACCTTTTAAAAAGTCACATGATCATCATAAGGTATTGGCAAGCAGGTAAGATTTTTAAACTCGGAAAACACACAACCATAGGCACACTTACTCGTAAGTGTAACATTGAAGATAATGAAATATCAACTGCAGAGTTTGTCGGAATTAAGAATAGGTTCATTTTATTTAAAGATAATATTGCATTTTGTATACATAAGGGCCAAGGAAGTAAAGACGATAAATCAAATCGACTTTCCAAAAATAGTGAGATACATGTAATATGAGTTAATTGTAATATGGCACAAATTGAGTTGGAGTGATAAAGCCATAAGACTTTTCTTCATTTATTTTTAAACAAGCTCAGAATGTTTTGTATTTAATAGAAGCTTCGTACACTTCTTCCATCTAATCCATTTCCGTTACATTGCCCTCATAACTGATGCCCTCCATAGGCCTATAATATCCAACGTGACGAGATCATAAAATAAAGGTCAGTATATAAAGTTTTTATCTACTCCAGTCGTAAAAAGCGATTGAGAGAAATGGTCGTAAGCAACAGGCTCCCGAACTTAAGAGAAGGATCATACTGCTTGCCTCATGATTGAACATGTACGAGTACAGTGATATAGCCTAAATTCTAATAACAAGGTAAAGAAATTTGTTTTAGGTTGGAAATCATCCAATGACTTAAAACAATCTAGAGCAAGACTAGAAACGTTGCTCCCGGCCGCAAGGCATGTTGATGGTGATTGAAAAGCGGTGTTAAAGTCACGCCCCTGCCCCGTGAGGACGTTTCCGTTTCCTCACGCTTGCGATTGTCTCATTCTCTAGTATTAATGCTTCACAGAGAAGGAGGCAACTGCTTGTAATTCCTGGGGGCTTAGACAAAGTCACATTCTCACTAACGATAACGAAATTCGAAACTCCGAAATGTATGGAACTAACATATGCCTTCGAAAAGTCACGTGGTCAAACGTTTTCGATTCGCTAATTGTTATTAGTTGTTTATACATCAAATTGGACGTTTTAATTCAATAACTATAGCCAAGAAGTTGTTATTTTATCGAACCAACACTTCGACTTATCGATATGTTAGTCGATGTCACTTTGTCTACCATTTTGTGGTCGAAATCGTTAAGGCAAAATCGAACTTAGAAATGGATTTGACACGGAGCGATTGCCACTTGTCTAGGGCCCCTGTTCGCTTGGAACCATGGCTTATACCAGAGCCCGGACAGGTAAAGAGTAGGATATTAAACAAAAAAGTGTGCTTAGCAGCCGGCCTTTTTAGTTCAGAATTCATCAGATAACTTCTTCTGCTCTAGAAATATAGCAAGAAAGCATGTCACTTTTGAAGATGAAAACCCATCTGTAACGGTAAAACGCAGAGAACAACTGAAAACTTGCCTTTTGTGTTTCAAGGCCATGACAACTCTTTTAAACAATCCTGCATTCCTGACAGGCTTCATCCAGCATTTTACTTCTACTTCATCTCTTCCAGGGACATGTAAAATAACATGGACATTCGCCTTTGATCTCCGTTTAGAACTTACTAGGTTTAAGCAAGCGACTATGGTGGTAGGGAATCACACTGCAACATCAAGGGCATCTTCTGTTACAGCACTTAGATCGTGAAGATGTCCTTATTTTAAGGCTGGTCCTGTGTAATATATTTAGTAGTACCTAGTATCATTACGTTGCTTACCGCTGTCCCTATGTATGCTTAGATCTTTAAAAGTACGCAACGGATTTTGATGCGGTTTTTTAATAGAGAGTGATTCAAAAGGAAGGTTTAAGTGTATATTACCTGCATAATAGTATATTCAATATCAGTACCCCGTGCGAAGCTGGGGCAGGTTGCTCGTTTCGTATAAAACAGGGATTTTGATACGATCAGTGTGTCTTAATATTCAGAGTACTCATGTCTGTTTTTGACCCGGACACGTTTCATGGTCACATTGACTGTGGCCGGTGCCAAATACCAAGATATAAATTGCATATTTATTATTATTCTGTACTAAATAAAAAATATTTTTGTGAATTTTATGTAATGAATTTTTTTTTAACTTTCTTGAATGAGAGATTGGTCAAATAGAATAGATTTATAATACATAATGTAAATTATTTAAAATAATGAAACATTTTTAGGAATAACTATTTACTAACAGATTCACAAACAAAGTGTGTTATGAATGTTACAATCCTCTTTCGTTCCCAACCCTTTGTTTAATGATAAAAAAAATTAGCTATTAGGTTGGATTGCACTACCAATAGGTTCTTAAGAGCCTAATCACTCTAACTTTGAAGACATCTAACATCATCTAAAGTCAAAATTGTCGTTTTCTATACAACTAAGCGATCTATTTGGAGTATATAATTTGTAAATATTAATAACTAGATAAAAGCATACAGTCGTATATTTATAACCAACCGACAAACCAGCTTTCCTAAAAGCATAAACCATACCACTCTAAATGATTTAAAAAAATATTTTCTATTCAATATTTACATCGCCCACAGTAAAACCAAACTCTCTTTATTTGCAGAGTGCGCAACGCAACGCAACAAAATGTATTTTTCTCGTATAATATATCTAGCTTACGTGGAAATAAAAATACCTAAATAAAATTATTCGGATCAAAGGCCCGTTGTTTTCCTGTAAAAGTTATTTAACGAGTCAGCTACTAAAAGTTGTAGTCCTCTCTAAAATATATTTAGTTGGCAAACAAAAAGAGCGTTATGTTGCTTTTAGTAAGTATGTACTTACTAAAAGCAACATAACGCTCTTTTTCAACATCGTTGGTAAAAAAAATCACAGTGAAAAATTTCGGTACCCTGTTGCTGAATAAATAATGGTTTTATCTAATCAGCTAATAAAATAATTACATTCTCTTTCCGCGCCGTCTCGAACCAGTCGTCTCGGTACGCGTCCAAATCATCCCACCACCAGAAGGTTTGGAAGGACTTGGGGGAGACCTTTGCCTAGCAGTGGGACAGTTAAAAAAAAATTTAATGTGACTAAGCATACTAGTTAAAAGGTTTACCTACGTTACATACTATATCTTTAATTGAAGATAAAAATATAATAACATTGAATTCAAAATCCATAGCAACTCTGTAGCCTAATTCTCGTAATCAAAACCGTAGCGATATTGTAGTGACTTTGACATTTTCGTATTCACATCCATTAATCAAGTTTGAACGACACCGATTTCAAATTCGTTCGAGAGTCGTTGAAGCGTATTCAGCTATTTCAATCGTCTTTCAATCGTTGTCGGATAGGACGTCAACGGCTAAACGTCAAATATTGTGGTTCAAATATCGTGAATATCGATTTTGGATAGGACTACGATCGAACGGCAATGGAACGACAATGGAATTGGGATTGTTTAATTTTACGTGAATTAGGACACAGCTAACAAGAACATACAAAAAAAATAAAATGATAACTAAGTTATTGGAACGAACGGCTTTACCTGATCTAAGAAAATATTTTGAAGGCAACCATTCAGATAACGGCATTAGCCAGTTGAAGCAAGTTGCGGGGTTCTTTGGCCGTAAAATAGGTAAGTACGTACCGACGTAATGTTTTAGAGAAAATCCACGGTTTCCGTAATTATTCACCTCACTTTATATATATATGTAATAGCTACCCGCCCAGCTTCGCACGGGTACTGATATTGAATATATTATGCACATAAACCTTCTTCTTGAATCACTCTATCTGTTAAAAAAAATCGCTTCAAAATCCGTTGCGTAGTTTTAAAAATTTAAGCATACATATGGACGAAGCGACTTTGTTTTATACTATGTAATTTAGGTTATTTTTTTTTTTAGGTTATTCTACCAAAAACATTTGTTTTTGGTAGAATAACCTTGTACGTAAAGTTAAAGTTGCCTTATCTTTATTTTCCTTTGCCGTTAAAACTCCATTGCTGGAACTGTCCTTCTGCAAGTCCTTCTAGACATTCTTTTCCTCCACTATATGGATTCAGTCTCCCGCTCCGCCCAAGAGTGGGATTCGTTATTCGATGATAATTTTCATCATAAAAAAGCAAAGCTTTTTCTGTTGCTTTTTGGGTGATAATGTTTTTTGATGTGAGTGATCACGTTTCGAAGCCTAACTCATCATTTTGGCAATACACACTGATCTGGACTTCAGTCTTGAGACACTGATATGCTGGAAGAGAAGATAGATGCTTCCCGAACGCTGCCCAGGTGAGTCTGATTCGACCATTGACTTCTTTCTAGTAGTTAATTCGAAATGCTCTTTTTTATGGTAAGTGAAAATCATCGAATGATGAAACCCGCTCATGTGGAGGGGGACACCAGTGTCTTACTGACTAAAAAAAAACCAAACCCATTCCTCCTTGCCTTATTCCTAGAGCCGAGGTAACAGTTTCACACAAACCGGTGGCTCCAAATGGCTTCGATCCTGAAGGGCCCCTACAGTTAATTCTAAATGGTATAGTACATTTAGGTTTAAAGCGTATGAAGAAGCAAGTGAATGTCATATAAATAATTACTAAGGAACTGATATGAGCGAGGTTCATTACAGTTAGTCCTGGCTGCAGTTGACTAATGCACGTTATTTCCTTGGCCAGGAATTAACTATGCCTCTGTTTTACTCGTCTGTCTATGGTCTATGACTTAAGTTAAAAGCGGTTGCGGACTTCTTTGTAAGGTATTACTTGTTTAAAAAAATGTGGTTCGACTTTTAAAACAATTATTATAGTTCGTTTTTAGGGTTCCGTAGTCAAAAAGGAACCCTTATAGTTTCGCCATGTCTGTCTGTCTGTCCGTCCGCGGATAATCTCAGCGACCGTTAGCACTAGAAAGCTAAAATTTGGTATGTGACAAAGTGCACAAACAAAAAGTGGTAAAAAATGTTTAATTAGGGTACCTCCCCTACACGTAAAGTGGAAAGTGATTTTTTTTTCATTTGTACCATAACGTGTGATATATTGTTGGATAGGTATTTAAAAATGATTAGGGTCTCGTAAAATATTTTTTTGATAATATAAATATTTTCGGAAATAACCGGTCCGAAAGTAAAAAATGAGGCGTCCCAACCCCCTCTAACTTTTATTCAATTCAATTCAAACATTTATTTGCTAGAATATGGTACATAAGTTCTTACAATAAATTTGTTTCAGCATATCCTGCCATAACATGGCGTGCAAATGTCAAATAAGTTTTATCAATGTATTTGTTAATCTAAGTTACAAATTTCAGAATCTATTGTCTTGTCATCTAAATAGTCCTTAATGGTGTAATAACATTTTCGTATTAATAGATTAAAAAGTTTTTTTTTAAACAATGTCAGCGGTAAGTCTTGCAAGCTATTTGGTAGATGATTATAAATAATAATTGACATGCAGTACACATTTTTCTTAAATAAGCTTAGTTTTATTGATGGCAGCTGAAGTCTATCTTTATGGCGTGATCGACTATTTGGCCTTTCCGTGTTCGTTTTAAATAAGTTGTAGTTCCTTTTAACAAACATACATATTTCGAAGATATATAAACATGGCAAAGGTAGAATTTTATGTTTTTGGAATAGTGGCCTACAGCTATCTAGAAAATGAGCTCCACAAATTGCTCGGATACATTTTTTTTGAGCTTTAAAGACTCTATCAAAGTCGACCGAATTGCCCCATAACTTTGAAAAATATGAAAAAAATCTGAAAAAAATCTGAGAAAATCATTTTAAACCATAACTTTGAAAAATATGAAAAAAATCTGAAAAGTAGAGCTTTGAGTGAACTTTCTAGAAAAATTATTTTGAACTTGATAGGATAAATAGTTTTTGAAAAATAAAAAAAAAAACGATCTGAACTAATTTTCGAATTTAACCGTACTTGCAATTTTTTTTAAACTTTTTTATATATTTCATTATCCTGAGCGTATCTGCTTTCTAAAAAATCGGTTCACGCAATCCAATATTACCACCGGGTACAGCGCCATCTCTCGGGAAATTGGGTTACTAATTTTTACATGGGCTACTGGGTTCTGTTACATTGTGAGAAATTTGTGGCGGACGTAAAACTACGGAACCCTACATTGAGCGTGGCCCGACATGCTCTTGGTCGATTTTTTAATCATAGACTACGATTCGACAAATTAAAAATGTCAAACTCCAGAAAATTGGGAACATATTTCTCTAGACATTCTGAGTTGTGAAATCGTAGTCTAGAATGTATGTTTATGTATGTTCTCAAATGTGTAAATATACATAAACGAGACAGATTTGAAAAAACTATTTGTATTAAAAAAAAACCTTCCAATACTCTCTACTAATTCGTTGCTCTTGCCTATTATTTAAATCATTAGTGTTTTTCGCCTGTTTATCTAAATAACTTTTTTTTTTGCCACATACTAAGGCCTATACCTGTATTAAACCTGTATTAAATCAAAGAAGTAGGTAACCTCACAAAAACACCCAGGCTCGTAATAACTATCTTTAATTTCCTTCACTTTTTTCTCTCTCTTTCAATTCGTCGCTTTTGCCTACAATTTAAACCATGGACGTTTTCCGTCCGTCTATCTAACCACTGCAATTTAAAGCCATTGTCTTAATGAAACAGGCCGTTTCTACACATTACGCCCTCCCCACGTCATTTATAGAACAAACAACGGCGTACTGGCGACGACTTAAAGAAAATTTAATTACGTGTGAATTATTAACAGCACTGTTTTGCGGAATATTTAAAGTGGTCAATTGTTTTTGCAGGGATTTTAAGGCTGAAGGATTATCGTCGTAAGGAGAGTCGATCGGCGTACACGCTCGCGAGCGGTTCGAAATGGTAACTTCCGTGGCGATATCTGTGAATACTCTAAAATGTGTGAACTGTAATATAGTAATAAGTGAACTGTTATCATTTATTTAAAATAAGATATCAGTGATGGATAATAAAAATTTAATTAGAATAACTTAACTTAATAACTTTACATTTTTTTTACTTTACTTAAACTTAATAACTTGTCGGAAGCTACGCTCATCGTGCACCCTGATCCAGAGACTGAGTTAGCACTTTTCACTGACGCATCAGACGTGGCATGTCCTGCAACAGCGAAGACATGACCACTTGGATTCTTCTCTCGTAAATTATCTCCTGCTCAGACCAAATACAGTACTTACGACCGTGAATTGCTCGCGATACATGAAGGAATAAGGTACTTTAGGTATATGCTCGAAACGAGAACATTCAAAGTGTTCACCGACCATAAACCCATCATATTCACCTTCACAACAATAACTGTTCACCTCGTCAACACCGCTATCTCGACTACATATCTCAATTCACAACAGATATCAAAAACATCACAGGAAACGACAACGTAGTTGCCGACGCATTTTCACGATTGAAAAGCATTGACACTACCATCAACTACAAACAACTGCAAAACGAACAAGAAAACGATCAAGAATTACAGAACTTACTACAAAACAATACAGCGTTAAAGTTGGAAAGAGTGAAAACTATGGATGCCTACATATACTGCGACCAATCTACTTTTCGCCCTAGGCCAAGGCCAAGGCTTATTACACCAAGTTTCCGGAAGCAAATTTTTAAGAACCTGCATAATCTCAGTCATCCAGGCCCCAACGCAACAGCAAAACTGATTTCAGAAAGATTATTGTGGCCTAAGATTCGTCGTGACTGCAGAGAACATGGGCTCAACAATGCACAGATTGCCAACGCAACAAAGTTACCCGTCATACTCACTCTCTTTTTTCTTCATTTCCAGTTCCTTCCAACCATTTTTCCCACGTCCACCTTGATATAATTGACCCAATGCCACCCTCTTCTGATTTCTAGGTACTGTCTTACAGCCGTTGATAGGTTCACTCGATGGCTAGAAGCCTACCCTCTAGCAGACATCACAGCGGAGACCTGCGCTAGTACCTTCATATCTGGCTGGGTCGCTCGTTTTGGATGCCCGGAGAAAATCACCACGGATCGGGGAAAACAATTTGACTCACAGCTCTTCCAGAGTATCTCGTCTGCCATAGGGGCCTACCATTGTCCCACAACAGCTTACCACCCTCAGTGCAACGGTCTAGAGGAGCGAATGCACAGACAGCTGAAGGCCGCCATAATGTGCCACACAACAACGCACAGTGGTCGGAGACACTTCCTCTTGTCCGGGTATGAGGAGTGCCTGGAAGGAGGATCTACAAGTCTCTTCAGCCGAGTTGGTGTACGGCGAGCCACTCCGGTTACCTGGTGAGTTCTTGAAACCAGTAACACATCACAGCATAGATGAGGCAGACTTCGCAGCACGACTTCGACAACATATTTCGAAGCTATCACCTGCGTCAACTTCAAGCCATGGCGATAAAATATTTTATGTTCCTAAAGACCTTAATACAGCCACTCACGTTTTCCTGTGGAAAGGACCCTTAAAGAAGTCATTAGAATCACCGTACTCTGGCCCACACCGAGTCATTGAAAGAGGACCAAAAACCTTTACAATAGACGGCCAAGGGAAACACATTGTAGTAACCATTGATAGGCTAAAACCAGCTTACATGGCTAACAACAATGATGGTCCCTCACATAAATCATTGCCAGTTCCAGCACAACCTCCATCTGTCTCTCCGCTAGTTCCAGCACAACTACCATCTGTTCTATCGCCTGCTCTACCAGAAACCACCACAAGAAGCGGGAGACCTGTGAAATTTCCACGGCACCTATCTCACTATCGACCGTGAACCGGTCTCAGCGGGGGAATGATGTAGGCTATAGCTAAGGTACATACTTAATATTTACATACATAAATACATATACATACAAATAACTCATGCATAATAAATTTAAACAAAACTACACACATACATACTAAATAAATACACGCATAATAATATTATTTAAAACATAAATACTTCAGACCGTGCGTACATAGCCTAATGCTTCCGTACGTTTGTACACACCCTTAGCTATACCTACAGTCCGGCCGCTAGCGAAGCCCCGGCGCTCGCTTGACAAAAGTACCTACCTACGTACGATCGCAAAGGTGTTCCAAGAGCCGAGCCACGGCGGTCGGCGCGCTGTCGCCGGCTCCACCCCGCACTCTACCACGTCCCCCCTAGTCCGCGTCCAATGAGCATCGCGCGCGCATCGAATATTACTCGCACAGTGCATTATAATTTATCGTGTACCTAATTGTTATATACTTACTTATGCAATAAACTTTTACTTACTTATACAATAAACTTTGTTAACGCTAGTGCATAATGTTTGAATTCAATATTCCAAGACCTAACACACTTTAGACACTACACCCCCAAGTCCTAACCTCGCTAAATCTGTCGAAGCTGTCGTTACGCGGTTGGATCAAGGGCCTGATACAGAAGGCAGTACTTCTCGACACGGCTCGTATAGTGCGGAGGTTCCTGTCTCTGGAGCCCTAACCACCGGTAGCTTGGACCCTGCTCCTGACATCGGTGGACTACTATTTTTTATATTTTTTAATATTTTTTTATGTGTTTTTTTATATGTTTATAAAACTAGCTTTTACCCGCGACTTCGTCCGCGTAGAAGTCAAAACTATCTATTAAGTTTTGTTATTGATTTTTTGTTCTTTTGTCCGCGATTTCATTCTCGTAGAAATAGGACATATTAGTTAGTAAAGAAAGTACATTATTAACTTTTAGGAAAGACCTCACAGCGTCCTCAGCTTCGCTTGACGCAGGTCCTTACCGAACAAATTAAGTTCGCGAGGTTCTTACACCGGAATTAAGAAGAAAAACGGAAGGACGGACAGACAGACAGATAGTCTTAGCGAAACTATAAGTGTTACTTGTTGACTGTCACTACTGTGTGGAACGCCCGGAGGACACGTTGGAGCACACGGTAGAGATGAGCCCCGCTTGGGTAGAAAACCGCCGTGTGTCATGGGGGCGCTTGGTAGCAAGGCTCTCGCACCAAACCTTGGTAAAGACCATAGTCTGAAGCGAAGAAATGTAGCAGGCGGTGGCCTCCTTCTGCAAAGCAGAAATATTAACAAAGGAGGAGGCCGCATGATTGAGGCAACGGCCCTCACACCCCAGCCGCCACAGAAATCCCAATCCCGATTTCGGGTCACCTTGCGGATGGTGAGTCATAGGTAGCCCGCTGTCCGACCGTCTGGTAATGGTAAGGATCGCGCCCAAGTCTTCAACGGCGCGTATCGTTCCACGCACGACTCAAGGAGTTGTCAACAAATCGAAGAGGCGGAGCTGGGTTGAAGCCTACTGGTATCATGGGTCAATGTGAAAAGGTGTCTCGGTGCCCTGGAGCGAAGGCAAAGAAGGAACCGCAGTGGGTTTCAGTCACTCAAAGTCTGACACTATTTCCCAATACACCCAAGGGCGTGAAGATATCATCGGATGATTTCACTACTAATAAAAAACAAAACCTGTTACCGCAAAAGAATCCTTCACCGAGTATTGGATTCTTAAAAATTAAAAAGCAAATCCATTGGTATGACAGAGATGCAAGGTATCAGCAGCTTTTGCCCTACAGCTGGACTCCGTTCTTGTAGTACTAAAATAATTGGTGTACCTGTTATACAGTTTTTAGGCCAGTCCTTGGCCCCAGTGCGCAAGGCAAAGAAGGAACGGTGTGGGGTGTTTAGTCAGCAAGAGTCATAAATCATAAATCATTTATTGGTTTGCAAACATGGGTGATTCATACATAGTGTTACAGACTTCGGGTTCGTCATATACCAGCCTGCTCGACATGAAAACTCTTTAGTACATACTTGACATTGTAACTTCTTGGTCTATTGACCCGAATAATTATTAATAAAGGATTATAGCGCCTTCCGCTTGTCAGCTTCCGGTACATCAAATAATTAGTAAAAGTTATTATACTGTGCATTATTTTTTGATATATATTATTGTTAATAATTAATATTTAACCAGTCATTTCATTAGATTATTCAATTGTAAATTAATAGTAATGTATTCGAGTGAGTTATAAAAGCCGCTGTGTTGACAGTTTTCCTTTCATAAGTCTCTTAAATTACGGTTGCTAAGTAAATAACATTATGAGAAAATTACTCGCTACTGTAATATTTGAATTATAATTATAAACTTGTTGAATGAGAAATATCCTTGTTTTACTGTGACCATCCTTACGTAACAGTTGGTTCACAGAAGAAGTCAGAAGTGGGATAGAAGAATGCCACTGCCCATATACCTAATCGCGGATTAAGCAGACACCAAGTCAGAAGAAAATGGTGGACGCCACGAGAGAAGATCTAGCTTTTTTTTTTTCTTTTCAGTCCTTAATCCAGCAAAAACAGATCTCTCGAAGGAAAATATTGACTGGATAACTCCACAATATCGACCCTCTGATATAATCTCCAATTGAGAACAAGGGAACGGATTATCCTTATGCATAGACTCTTCCACGCGGCGCCGCGCGTCGCCGCGCGTCGCTCGACGAGTACTACCTATAATATGATGAACTGGAAGAATTACAACGTCGCTGGATGGGACACTTACGTAGAAGCAAATTGCCACCTAGGTATTTTGTCGATCGTTTTATGATGTCAGCACGTCAAAAGGATGAATGCCCGAAGAGTACCTACTACGGTTTTCATAACTACAAAGAAGTGGAACTAAAGGCGAAAAAATTAAGACTCCGTTCCGACCAGAAGTCGAACAGTTCGACTTATCAACGAGGTTCTGCAGCGAAACTGGCCCCGAAAGTGTGCTACAACTGTCGGCGAGCGGGCCATCGCAGATCGATGGGGAATCGCAGATACTACAGTGGCTGACTGGCTGCGCGCGGCCAGGGCCTCAAATCTGCTATTACAATAGTGTCAACTCAGAATAGTTGATCGTTGATTTCAAAATGGTTGATTTTGACAAGTTTGGTAATCTACTAACATGATGGCGTTATTATGACTTTCCAATGATCAAACAGTGACCTGTGACACTTCATTGTAAGATTTTTTTTTAGAATGGTAATCTCGTACATAATGACAAATGAATATTTGACATAATGCGGTAAATTATAAAAATTTTGACAGATCCTTTAATCAATGATTTACGATTAGAATGTTATTGTGCAGTTATTGTTTATAATTCGTTACAAGACAGCTCGTACCACAATTCTATTACGACTCCGCTGACCGCCCAATGATCAGCCAGATGAGTTAACAGATTACGAACTTTTAGCAAAATGACAATGGAATCGTGTTGGAATGAAAATATTTTGAAAATAGCAGACTTGGGCCCCAGATCTACCAGTGCCGGGTACACGCCGTCAACACCTGCAGGTAGCTAGCGGGATGTGCCGGCGCCACCACTAAGATGTCAACAGGTACAGCATGCTTATTACAATATTACAAAAACGATATCAAACTTGCACCGAGAACGACTGTTCATTAGTAGATTGAGGCGATTGAATATTTAGGTTGATGTGTGTTACTATAACTACAACAATAGCAATCGAATAATCGCGACTAAGTACTTGTCTATCTTACCATTAAATTATTATGAGATGTTTGATGGTCAGATAATTGACTTATTAGAGAAAACGTTCTTAAACTACCGATGATCTAAAGTTACAAATACAATTCAAGACTGAGATAACAAACGTGATCCTTCACAGATTATTAATTAGTTGCAGCCAGCCTGTTATTAATTATCTGGATGTTAATCTGATAGAACCGCTCAAACCGTGAAATTATAAATGACTAAAAAAAATATTTATTATACTTTATTGTACACCGCATTAACAAACAAATACAATACATGGGACAAACATAATAAAAATAAGGGTACAATATGCAGTCTTATCGCACAGGGCAATCTCTTACTGACAACTTTTGGATGGACTGAATGAGAGGAGATAGATTTAGGGTTATCAGTGTACAATTAGGTACTAGAAATAATACTAATAAGATATAATAACATGAATACACACATAGGTACAGTACTAAATAATATAAGTACTAATACCAAATATGTAATTGAGACAGGAGATGAAAAATCAAAGTAAAATGTAATTAATGCTCCTTGACCAATTTAAATAAATGCATTTTTCATCACCCATATAAATAGTCTGTCAAGCAGGCAGGACCAAAAGTATCGTCATCCTTGTTTGATCATTGAATTTTAGTTGTGTCCAAGCACAGAGGTACACATGTGTCTACACATAATTGGTTCACATGCATTAAAATTAGAATTTATCATTTAGATACCTACGTTAGTGATATAGAAGCAGGCTACCTTAAATAAAATTATTATTAGACTAAATAAATACCTATCTTGGTATACATATTGTTGATAGTAGCATAAGAATGGTTTTGGTTCTACGGATTTAATAGTAGTGGAAATGCAGCCACATCAGGAATGCCATATTATAAGTCGTACAGGACCTATCGATTATACAACTAAGGAAACGAAGTCGCACAGGTAAAGGTGAATGACATTTTGTAAGCAGTGATACACCTATGAGGTACGAGAATTGTACTCTACCTAAGCAAAGAAAAGTTGGTTCGAAACTTGTTAGCGATTTAGCATTAGTATGAAATAAATTATGAAATAGCTTTGTGAATTGACAATATCACATTATTGTCTAACCACAAGGTATATTATTATAGTTGTGGGTATAAATTTACATAAAAATATATTGAACCCTCCACCACACTAATTTAAAACTTATCAAAATTATCTTGTTTCAAAATCGGCATAAATTAAGAGACATTTTAACAGCATTTATTTCTAGAATAGTTTACTGAAATTGCTTGACCAGTCACCAGTTAAAAAGAATATAAATAAATAAGAGTTGTACCGTGGATATTTATGGAGCTCAGAACAAGAATATTCTTTCAACCTCCAAATAATTACTGACACGTCGCATTTCAAAAGATTGTCCCTTTTCTGTAAATAAACAGTTTCCTGTCCAGTTCATAAAATAAATAGGATTATTGTAAACTGTGTCAACAATATATAAATAAAAAAAGTAAATATACCAGGGTTGAGAAAGTTCCAGATACCAGATTTGTTCTGGGATATAAATAAGTATCATGCTCTCCAATGGTAATTGATCATTCCATGAAAATCAAGACTACAAGAGTAATTACTTAATGTGTGTAGCTGCAACGTGGAATCATACATTGATTTATGGCAGTTATAAAAAGTGCTGTAAGAAAAGACATAATTAAGAATTAATATATATTTAAATTATATATGTATAGGAAATATAGTGCAAGAAAATACTACTATAACTATTGACAAACAGTTTCACAGGTTTTAATTATGAAATTGATAGGGGTGATTTTTATGTAAACAAAGACCTACTTTATATAAATAAAGGCCTTATTTATCATCTCACATAAGCTTGGAGAATATTCTTAAAATTTAAAACAAAAGTTTGTGCAAAATACCTTGACATCTGTGACATATGTTTAAAGCTTTTATTTAGCCAGCCATTTCATTAGATTATTCAATTGTAAATTAATAGTAATGTATTCGAGTGAGTTATTAAAGCCGCTGTGTTGACAGTTTTCCTTTCATAAGTCTCTTTAGTTATGGTTGCTAAGTACCTAAATAACATTATGAGAAAATTACTCGCTACTGTAATCTATATATATAATAAAATCGTAGAGAAGTCAAAACTGTACATTGAATATTTTTTTAAAAGAATACTTGAGGCGTGATCTACAATCGATACCGAAGCCAAAAATATAGTTTTTAGAATTTTTGTCTGTTTGTCTGTATGTATGTCCGAACTGAACTCAAACAGTACTGCATGGATTAGATTTGAACTAAAAGGCTGGGTCATGCAATCGGCTACATATTGTCACGCTATCACCTCCGGGGGAGGAGCAGTGAATCTTTATTTTTCTTACGCATTCTGTGACAGCGTGTGAGCTAACGACTCATAATGAAATGTTGTTTTTGAGTAAGCCATGCTATTACCTAGCTTTACACAATAAAAACTACGTCATTTATGTAACTTGGGCAGAGTAACATAGTTTAAATAATGTAAAAGACAATTTCGAAGCAGCGCCATCTATGAAAATGCATAAAAATCAAATCAAGTTACATGTCAACACTTTTTAAAAAATCATAATTTAAATTTCAACACGTCCGGAGGTAAGTAGTTGATGATGATAATTTCTTCATCAATTTCATGTTGTTAGTACAAAATAAACATTGATTGTTAACACTTTTGTTCGGTATTTATCTGTGTGATTAATTATTTCTTGGAAATTAATATATTTTCATGTCGTATATTTCTTAATTACAAACTTAAATAAATGTGATGTAAAACTAGCTGGATTTATTTTTACTCGCTAGAGCCTTCACGCAGACAACGTCGTGAGCAGCAGCTAGTAATTGAATTATGATTATAAACTTGTTGAATGAGAAGTATCCTTGTTTTACTGTGACCATCCTGACGTAACAGTTGGTTCACAATAGATATCTTTTTACAATATTAAGCGCCTACCATCGCGTGGGCATGCAAATAACATTTTATTCACAAATATACAGAAAAATTAAAATAAAATTACAATGTCAAGCAAAGCAAAGTATGTCAATTAAAATAAAAAGAGTCACTGTTTCCCACTCTGCCCGAGAGAGGGATATGTCATTGAATGAATTTTGCCCACCATAAAATAAATCAGCCAAGAGCATGTCGGGCCACGCTCAGTGTAGGGCTCCGTAGTTTCCCGTCCGTCACAAATTTCTCACAATGTAACAGAACCCAGTAGCCTATGTAAAAATTAGTAACCTAATTTCCCGAGAGATGGTGCTGCACCTAGTGGTAATTTTAATTTGCGTGAACCGGTTTTAATCTTTTTGTATTTTATTTGAAAGAAGATTCGCTCAGGATAATGAAATATTTAGAAAAAAAATGCTTGCATGTACGATTACATTACAAAGAGGAGAAGGGGCGCCTCATTTTTTACTTTTGGAACAATTATTTCCGAAAATATTTACATTATCAAAAAATTATTTTACGGGACTCCTAATCATTTTTAAATACCTATCCAACAACATATGACACGTTATGGTAGAAATGAAAAAAATATCACTTCCCACTTTACGTGTAGGGGAGGTACCTAATAAAACCTACTTTTTGTTTTTGCACTTTGTCAGCGTAGTTGATATACCTACATGTTGATACCAAACAGCCTTCTAGTGCTAACGGTCGCTGAGATTATTCGCGGACGGACAAACAGACAGACATGGTGAAACTATCAAGGTTCCTTGTTGACTACGGATCCCTAAAAAAGTACTATCTCAAGTCAAATATGTTCTCAGAATATCACTACAAATGACACGACGGGGGATGGACGAATTTCCAGAACGAGAAAGTTTTTAAAGAAGACATCACTTTGTCAAATCATCTATCACGCAATTTTTGGTTAAAATCACCATCAAAAATTAAAATGATTCCACCCATGAATTTATTATTTTTTATGTATTTGAGACTGTCGACAGACGGACTGCATTGCAGCAACGACGCGCGTTCGACTTATTTGATTGTATCTAGTGGTACGTTCACTTTCGTTCAATGATAATCTCATCTTTACACGGCGCATGTGAAATCAATATTAACTGCATACTGTTTCACTAAGGTACGCAGTCAGCTACAGTCGTTTAGTGTCGAAGCACGTAGTCCATCGCTAATCGCATATAGTTATTGTGCAGTTAGTCAAGGAGCATAACGTCGAACGCACATTTATAATATGATATCAATGTCATCTTTGTTTTGAGACTCTTACATTGAGTTCCTGGGCTCAACTGCATAAAAACAGATTCGACAGCAGGTAACTATGCATGCATGAACACATGACTGCGCACAGTTGCTGTGTCCATCTGTTAGCATCCTAAGGCGCTGTCTCCACGAGCGAGAAAATCGCGGCGATATTATCGCCGTGCCACGTTTTTCTATACACTCCCTATGGAACCGTCTCCACACGGCGATATTATCGCCGCGATGCGACGAGTGGCAACGAGCGCGCAAAACGTCATTACATCGTCGCTAGCCCGCCGCGAATAGCAACGCGACCGCCGCGCAACGTGACGTCAAGGAAACGCGGCGATACCGTTACGAGTCGCCGCGGAATCGCCGCGATTCCGTAACGACTTGCGACGATACGCGGCGGAATTATCGCTCGTTCGTGGAGATTATCCGACGATATAAGGGCGGACTCGTCGCGATTCTCTCGCTCGTGGAGACAGCCCCTAAGGGTCTTGCACTTACAGAGTTCTACGCTGTTCATGAATCATGAACAGCGTAGAACACAATCATGAAATCAGAAAAATATCATGAATCAGAATCATAGTGCATTCGTCGTATTCTTGCATTTTTCACACAGCAGTAAAGTTTATTAGTTTTCCATTGATGTTAACCAACTCTGCTCTCATTTCTGGAAATAATGAAGTTTCTTTTTTTGCCATACAAAATGTGAAGATCTTTCGCATTTACAGTTTGACATTTGAGTGACTTCAAACATGGTGTCAAAATAAAATTTAATTTTAAGTCAAAAACAAAACTCAAAGACAATAAAAAGTATTAATATCAACTTCGAAGCAAATTACGCCCAAAATAACTTTCTACCCCTTTTTGACCCGGTTAGGGGACGAATTTCGATTTAATACATAACGTATCTTCCATTAATTCTGTTAAAGAATGTTCATGCAAAATTTGATGTATATTGGACTAAGGAATCACGTTGTCCTATACAAACTTTGTCCCCCTTTTTCACCCCCTTAGCGGTCGAATTTCGAAAAATCCTTTCTTATTGGTTGCTTACGTCATTTAAAGAACATACTCTCCAAGTTTCAGATTTTTACGATCAGCGGTTTAGGCTGTGCGTTTATTCGCCAGTAATTCATGAGAAAGGATTTTATATATACATTTTAGGTGTTAGGGGAAGATTTCCAAAAAAGCAATGATGCACGATTCTTTCGTTAGTCGTAAATAGTCCGCTTACCAATTTTTAGCTTTCTACCTTGAAAATGGCGGAATGCTCCATACAAACTTCCACCCCCTATTGTAGGAAATCAAGGGGCAAAAAAGATAAAAAGTAGCCTATGGCACTTCCTGCCCCTTTAAATATCTTCACTTAAAAAATCAGGTCAATCCGTTGCTCCGTTTCACCGTTATCGAAAGAAAAACAAACAGACATAGTTACTTTCACATTTATAATATTAAGTATGGATGTTAATTTTTCGTATATTCAAGTAATATCTTGGATTTATACTTGCGTTAATGTTTTTTTTTTATATTACCTACGTATATATTTTTTTTTACATTTTCCAACTCATTGCTACATTATGTCTTGGTAGTAAAACAAAAATATGTTATTATCTTTTGTAAACAGCTATTTTTTTAAATGAATTCTTCATCACCGCACGTTTTTTGTATTAGCTCTTCGTACTGGCGTACATCAGTGAATACCAGAATTCCATTATTTTGTTTAAACAGTGCAAAGCTACCAATCCCAAATAGTTTATCTTTAGAAAATAGTGTTGCACCAGATCCTATACCTGGGAAGTTGCCAATATTTCTAATACATATAAAAAATCCCCATTCGCGCGGCAACCACTCATCGCAGTCCACCAGTGCAGCATCGTCAGCTTCGTAAAAAATCTCGTGTAGTGTATCGTAATCTTTCATTTGTTTTTTTGTTAAATATCCTAAAGTAAAAATCTGAACTTCAGGATCTATTACGTCTGCGATGCGGGCAAGGAAGGTTTTCATACTGTTATAATGTTGTCCTCTTTCACCTGCCCAATACCATGAACCTGTATTATGATAATCTGCCGGGACCTTTGGGTATGTCCTCAATGAAAAACTGGAGATTCCAATTTCTTCTTCCATTCTTATTACCATAAGGTCGTGAAATGGCGAGTGTTCTTTATCACGCCAAATATCATTCATTTCATCTGATACATATGCTATTTGACGACCGCACACTATGTTTGATACTTTTAGTATCGGTACTTTTTCATGTATTCCTGTAACTAACAAAGCCAAAATATTATTAGTAAGGTTGGAGTAACGTATCAATTGCTTAAAGGGATTATAAGATGTTAGAATACGACTGTTGTCCAATAACACTCCTGTAGCAATAAATGTCAATTCTTTGTTGTTATTCAAGTAGTTTGGTACATTAAGAAGAAGTATCACAGCTCTTAATTCATAATGATGATCTGTATACGGCCACGCCTCTGCGGGGTTTTTCTTCCAATTCATATCAGTCCATGTTTTGAATGTCACAGCAGAACTTAAAAGGGTTAATGATACAAACAATGGCATCCGACGGTCAGTGCAATACCTGCAACAAAATATGACTGTTATGATCAAGCAAAATGCATATTGAAGTCATGTGTACTTCGTTGTTGTTCCATTCTTTAAATATTATCTATAGATAAGTTACTACTAAATCGAAACACCCAAACTGACAATAAATTGTTACTCTGTAACAACAGCTTTGAGAGCAGTAGTGGCCGAGTGAGAGCAGTGGTGGCCGAGTGGTAAAGACCCCGACCTACGAGTTGTAGGTCGCGGGTTTAAACCCAGCCAAGTGCATTACTTTGTGTAATTTATTTCTTCACCACTGCTCTCAAAACGGCGAAGGAAAGACTGACTGACTTAGATACCGTAGCAGGGCACACTAACATGATAAATGTGTGCGTAAACGCTAGCGCGTGAAACACAACAGGAATTATCGTTGTGTGATACAAAGCTCACTCGTTACTACACTTACACTCTTGCAAAAAAGCAATAGTAGCCGTATAAGTTACACGACTATGAAAATGCAGCAAAAATTGGCTACTGTTATTAATGTCGCTGTGGCGCAATGCGTATGATACTTAACTGACGTGTAAGACGTCCCAAGTTCGATTCCAATCGTCTGATGTAACAGAAAGTTTGCTTGTTTTTATTTTCTTTTTGATTTACCCCTGTTTTTTAAATAGTAATGATATAGTTACTCTCATAATGATTAAAATATTTTGAAAATATTGTGACAAAAAAAAACTGCGATAACGATCCAACTATGTTTATTACAACTTATTAATTACATACATTAAACGGAATGGTCACAATTAACGAATCTGTTCATGATTATCTTAAATACAATATACAAAGTGAAAATATTCTAAGTCAGACAAGGATGGACGTCACTTTTTTTTAAGTTTTTTATTAGTGACATAAATCAACATGTTATCAAGAATGAATTATGATAGATATCGCAACGGTTCCCTATCCATTAGCATAAAATTTTAAGACCTAATATAACTTAGCATAATTTTGTTTGGAATAATTATTATCGCATAATATAATTACGCATAACAGCTCATGCATATTTTTTTTAAGCATTATGTCTGTAACTATAATAAAACTCTTGTCACCAACACTGCCTTTTCTGTCTGGTTAAGTCTTGTCTGCGGCATGTACGTCTTCGTAGTCACTTACACTTTTCTGGTTTTGGATGATGGTAAGTTGAATTTTATTAAAAAATTTTAGAAAAAAAAAAAAAAATTTAGTCCATAATTAACTATAATAATGATTATCATAATATTTTAAAGCATAAACTTATTAAGCATAAAGTTCTAAAGCATAACTTTTTTAAGCATAATATCCTAAAGCATGTGCACTGAAAGTTTTCTGGGTGGTTTAAAAAAAAAATAACCCTAACCTAAATCTATACGAGTCGGGGTGCCCTAAATTTAGTGTGAGTGGTTTAAAAAAAATAACCCTAACCTAAATCTATCCGAGTCGGGGTGCCCTAAATTTAGTGTGGGTGGTCTAAAAAAAAAATTACCCTAACCTAAATCTATCCGAATCGGGGTGCCCTAAATTTAGTGTGGGTGGTTTAAAAAAAATAACCCTAACCTAAATGTATCCTAGTCGGGGTGCCCTAAATTTAGTGCGTTTTTCGTGATTAAAAATGTCATGTATATTTATAATAAATCATTTGCATGAACATTGTTTTTGTTATTTATATTAATTGTATGCATAAATAATTATTATGCTAATAGTCATTAGGCCTACTTACGTTATGCTAAAAGTCTTAAGGCCTACTAACGTTATGCTAAAAGTCTTTAGGCCTACTAACGTTATGCGAATCAAATTTATGCCAATACAAATTAGTCTTTAACGTGATTATGCCAACATAAAATGTATGCCTAAAAAAATTGTGCCAAAGTATTATTATGCCAAAACAAATTATGGCAAAATCGTTATGCCGAAGTATATTAGGACAAAATCATTATGCGAAAAGAAGGGATCCCTATCGCAACTCTTGATATCAATAACAATAACATCGTGTCACATAATAACAACAACAGTATAATTACCTACAGCTTACTTCTTAATCTTTTTTTTTTAATTATAACATATCAATCAACATGTTTTAAAAAATGAACTATGATAGGTATCTTGATTTCAATAACAATAACATCATAAAAACAACAACAACAAGAACAGCATACAGTAATACAGCTTTTTAAAAATATTTATAATTGGATTCAATTTAAATCAAAATTAATATCTAATTGTTGCACCTTCATTGTCGATTACTTCTTGTAACCTCGTTCTCATGCTAGCCACCAAATTTTCACACAGGTCAGTGCCGCGAAACGATTCCCACATGGATGACACTAAATTATCTAAATAACGTTTAGATCTCACATCAGATGAATCCCAGTTGAGCACCATGTGACCCCATAGATTTTCTATGGGGTTCAAATCGGGACTTTTAGACGGCCATTCAATAACAGTCAAGTTTTCTTGGACACTTAACCAGTCTTGTACCATTCGTGCGCGGTGCACCAAGCAGTTATCGTGCACGAAGTAAATATGCTCATCCGGGTATGCCACGCGCACGGTAGGCAACATAACATTTTGCAAAATGTCCAAGTAACCTTGACTGGTATTGCGACCCCCTACCTCCAATAACTCCCCGGGACCCATCGATGACATCCAGCCCCAATAACCTAACGTAATGCGACCACTAGACCTGCATGGGAGAATATTTTTCTGATTGATGGTAACGTTCTCCATCTTTTCTCCATAATATTTTACGCCCATCCTAATCTGACTTAAAACACTTTATCACTAAATATAACTTTGTTATTGCACCGATCAAAATCTATATCCTTTCTTCCTTATGCAACGCCGTCAGTAATTTTTTTCGAAGGCTTGCGACATTTAATTTTTGCTGCTCGTAAGTGGCGTCGAACAATTGTCATAGACACGTCGTGCATAATCGCAGTGTTTCTTGTTGTAGCAAAGCCGTCAGCGCTATACGTAGCAACAATATTTCGATGCAGTGGGTTGGCATCCTAGATGCAATTGCTTTTGGACCCGGACGTTTGGCATCGATTGTCCCTTCAGCTACATATCTATGCACCCAAAACTGCACAGTTTTCCTCTGTAAACAGTCACAAAATTACGTTAAAACCTAACAAATATCAACAATGTTTTTTTTTTTTTAATTAATAAGATATAAATATTATTCACTAACTATACAAAATTAATTAACTTAAGAATATACATTTAATTATACTAAAAATAACCTAAATAAACTAAAAATACAATAATATTTACAAATGATTTATTGAACAATGTTAAGTTATTTCGCATTGTGTTAAGATTTTGATTTGATTTGAATTTGTTACTTTCCGGTAGCATTAGTCTCCTCGAAATTTCACTTATGGATACATTTTGTTTATACAGGGTGGGCCAAAAGAAATCACCCTATTGGAAGATGCTCTCATTTTCGCAAATGGCCGCTAATTTCAAATCTGTTTTGACATTTGTGGACTAGACAGATGTAGAATACATGTGAACAAGCCATGGAGCGATACACTCCTCAAGGACGCGGAATAATCGTGTCTAACTTTTTGCGTAACATAATTCATCTGTGCTTTTGGCGCAGCGCGAATTCATGAGGCACATGTCGACCTCAGCGGGTACGTGAACAAGCCAAAGTACCGCTTCTAGGGCACCGAAAATTCATATATAAGTGATGCACGAGGACCCATTACACCCGCTCAAAGTGACTGCATAGTGCGCTGTTCACGTTGGATGAGTCATCGGGTAATTTTTTTCGAGAATGCCGCTTGCCCTACGACAACAGTGGACGGTGCCACGTTGACCGAGTTTTTTCTGCCGCAATTGGACGAATTAGGACTGAGGGACATGTGATTCCAACAGTACGCAGCAACGGCACACACTGTGCGAGCCACAACCGATATTCTGAAGGCAGCGTTCCCGGGACGGCGCATCTCTCGTTTTGGCATTTGCACTGGCCCGTAAGATCGCCCGATTTAAGCGTTCCAGACTTGTTCTTGTGGGTTTTTTTGAAGTCTCGTGTTTACATGAACAAGCCCAAGACTCTGGAAGCCCTCAAAAACAAAATTCGACGCAAGTGCGAGAATCTGTCGCCCGAAGTTCTCACCGAAGTGATGAAAAATGCCATAAAACGAGCCCGTATTTCAATCAATTGTGACGGCGCCCCTTTGGCCGATATAATCTTCTCGACTTGACCAATAAAATTCTAAAGGTTCATATAAACATAATCAGAAAACAGAATCAAAGTTTTTAATATAGAAAAAAAAAAAAGAGCCAAACAACATCGGATGACTTCTTTTGGCCCACCTTGTATAATACTACTACATCAGTCCTCAAAAGTGTATCTCGGCGGTAGTGCCCCTCTTTGAGGCGTGGCTGGATAGACCTCACGGCGTCCTCACCTTCCGCATGACGCAGGTTCGCGGACGGTGAGCAATGGGTAGCTCGCCGTCCGGTCGTCTGGTAAGACCGAGTCCAAGTCGTCAACGGCGCGCACCGTTCCCGCGCGCCTCAAGGAGTTGTCAGCAAACTGCAGGGGCCCTTCAGGGTCGAAGCCTCCTGGAGCCTAGAGGGTGGTGGAAAACTGTTACCTCGACTCCAGGAATAAGGCAAGGAAGGTACGGGGTAGGTTTTTTAGTCAGTAAGAGTCTGACACTGGTCTCCCGCTCCGCCCAAGAGCGGGTTTCGTCATTGGATGATTTTCACCTACCATAAAAAAAAAAGCCCTCAAAAGTGTAGACAAATGAGACATGTTAATTATATATTACTTGTAAAAAGTATCACTTTCCACAACGATTAATTATTTATTTTTTGTCTCGGAGTAACTTGTAGAACACACGATCGTGATAAGCAAAAGCTTTATGCCAGCTTAGCTTATTATCCGACTCATTTCTTAGTAAATAACTAATAAAGTGGGTAGATGATAATATTCATACACTTAGATTTTAAAGCAAATATTCTAAGTTTTAGCTTTATTAAACTTCGTTATACTACAATAAACTAGAAAAAAATGTTTTGTCAATGGCTAGGATCGAACTCGATACACCTTTAACGGCAGGCAAGCACTTGATAATCACCGGGGCGAAACTCCGCTGCCTGAACATGTCAAGGCGTGGCGGAAAGAGCTCCGGCGGGATCTCGTGATGGTGAAATGGCGTCAGCGGCTATCGCAACCCAGTGCTGGGCACGCCATAATTATGGTGGTAATGCCCCTCCTTGAGGCGTGGTTGGAAAGAACTCACGGCGTTCTTACTTTCCGCATGACGCAGGTCCTCACCGGACATGGTAAGTTCGGGAGGTACCTGCATCGAATTCGTGCGGAAGAGACGCCCGGGTGTCGCCACTGTGTGGACCGCCCGGAGGATACGGTGGAGCACACGGTCGAGGTTTGCCCCGCTTGGGCAGAGCATCGCCGTGTCCTCGTGGGGGCGATCGGCGGCGGTGATCTCTCGCGCCGGGCCTTGGTCGAGGCCATGGTCCGGAGCGAAGAGGAGTGGCAGGCGGTCGCCTCCTTTTGCGAAGCAGTAATGCTAGCAAAGGAGGAAGCCGACCGCTTAAGGCAACGGCGCTCACGCCCGAGACGCCGCCGAGATTCCGATCCCGATTTCCGGCCACCGTAGGCGCGGGCTTGTGGATGGCGAGCAATGGGTAGCTCGCCGTCCAATCGTCTGGTAACCCTCCGGACCAAGCCCAGTCGTCGACGGCGCGCACTGTTCCCGCGCGCCTCAAGGAGTTGTCAGCAAACCGTAGGGACCCTGCAAAAGGGTCGAAGCCAACTGGGGCCATGGGTTCGCGTCTGAAAGGAAGGCTCTGGCCCTGGTGTATATGGCAACGTTGGAATGGGGTAGGTTGTTTAGTCAGTAAGAGTCTGACACTTGTTTCCCGCTCCGCCCAAGGGTGGGACTCGTCATTGGATGATTTTTACCTACCTAAAAAAAAAAAAAAAAAAAAAAGCACTTGATAATCAGTGCTTATTTTCCATCTGATGAATGAAGAGAATTTTTTTTTCTGATTCCTAGCAAACACATATACAAATATGTGTGTGTGTATATCGAGTAGTAAACTAATTTTATTTTGTTTGCGAGTTGAGCTGGAGACATATTATTTGAATAGGTGAATTATTGTAGGATGGCACGCTCGGTTTTACTTCTGTTTGTTTTTTAACCCACAGTTACTTGATTATTGTGAACATTATTGCTGATTACCCACCCATATCATAAAAGTTACTTTCCGAAGATCAAGTGTAAGTGTTTGATGTTAATTTAAATAACTATAATAATTTCATAAGTGAATGTTTGCGAAAAAAAAGTTGACTACTATTTATAATAACGTATTACTATGTTACGTAAATAATATATATTATATATAATATATAAATAATATATATATTGTATATATTATGAAATTATTTATATTACAAGTTATATACAAAAATTTCTTTAGTTAATTTCGTTAATATACATTGGTTATATGTATAAAATTACAAAAACATATTTCGTATATTTTAATTATTTCGAGAATAACCATAACATTACTATTAAAAAAAAAAACATGAGTAAAATAAAAAGAAAATAACAGATAATTGGAATCGAACTTGGGACCTCTTACTCGTCAGTTATGTATATAACAGTGACCAATTTTTGCTGTATATTCATCGTCGTGTAACTTATACGGCTACTATTTTTTTTTTTGCAAGAGTGTGAGTGTAGAAACGAGTTACTTTGTATCACACAAGGATAATATTTGTTTTGTTTCACGCGCTAGCATTTACGCACACATTCATCATGTTAGTGTGCCCTGCTACGCTATCAAAGTCACCGTGTGTACTAGCAAAAAATCGAAGACATGTGATATCCACCAATACGCACAAGGCCCGCGTGGTGGATTATTGTCCATTCCCCCTCTCCTAGAGAGGTAGGAATATTAATAAGGCTGATGATGATGACGATAAAGGACAGACTGGATTTTGATTTCTTGACTGAAAATTCAGTCAATTCACTGCTTGTATTTCCAATCATAATTAAATTTTTATGTCTTACAAGATTTGTTCTCATAAGGACAGTCCATTACATTATTTTTCTCTAATAACTATTTTAAGGGCAAAAACCTTGAATAATTGTTCAGTGATGCCGGTAGCATTAACATGAAAGATATTTGCTATAGTTTCTCTGTCATCAATATCCTAGTCGATATACGTCTCAGCAGGTTCATATTCGATGACTAGATCAAGTGCTTGATTAAGGATGTGATGTAACTAAACAAATAGCTCGTATTGTTTTGTTTGTCTTTCTGGATTTCTAACCACCTGTAGACTAAATCATGTGCAAAATTCCAGTGGATCATAATAATTTTTTTTAAGGAAAAATAAAAATTGGGTGCTTGGGTGCATATGGGGCCCCACCACGATCTTCGGGGCCCAAGTCAACCTCCCCTGCAAGTTGGGGCACCTGCCGAACAACAGACGAGGCTCTGGCGCTGGCTTTCCCTTTTAGGGTTGGGAGGTCAGACGGCAGTCGCTCCCGTAAAGGCCACAAATAGCCACTAATTATGGAAAGATCAGGAAAGAGTGTTGCCACGGATAGGGCGCCGCCGCAAAACGGCGCGCAGGAGATTCGCCCGACTCCTGTGGCAAGTGGGCAAGGGCTACCGTGTATGGGGCGAACACGGCCAAAGACGCGAGCCCCAACCCGGAAAATCCGCTTCGCCAGCCTCAACATTGGCACGCTGACCGGACGCGCGAGAGAGTTAGCCGATGTGCTTCTTAGGCGAAAGGTGGCCGTGGCATTCCGCAGGAGACTCGATGGAAAGGCCGCAGGTCCCGGCTCATCGGGAATGGCTACAAGCTGATCTACACGGGTGCAGCCGGTGGGGAGAACGGGGTGGCCGTTGTACTCTCCGAGGAGTTTCAAGACGCAGTCCTGGAGGTGAAACGCTACAGTGATCGGCTTATGGTCGTAAGTGTGCTTATTGACGGGGTTGTAACCCACTTGATAAGTGCCTACGCACCTCAGGTCGGTTGCAGCGACACTGAAAAGGCTGCGTTCTGGGATCAACTCGGTGGGGTGCTTCGTGGCATCCCGTTGTCGCAGGGAATCGTTTTGGGTGGTGATCTGAACGGTCATGTGGGTGACAGGTGCAAGGACTTTGAGCATGTTCACGGTGGCTTTGGATACGGTAGCCGTAACGCTGAAGGGGAGACTATCCTCCAAACGTGTGCGGCTGCCGGCCTTGCCATCGTGAACACGTATTTCAAAAAGAAATCCGAACACCTGATTACCTACAAGAGCGGGAGGTACGCTACCCAAATCGATTTCTTACTCACACGGAGGCACCATATCAGTAAGGTAGCCAACTGCAAGGTCATACCCGGCGAGAGTCTCACTGCACAACACCGTCTCCTTGTCATGGACTTGCGCGTCAAGCCTAGGGTCAAGTTTGTTGAGCGCCAATAACGCCGAATACGGTGGTGGCGACTGAATGAAGCCACGTCCCAGTCGTTCGCGTCGGTCATCGGCGATAAGTGCGATGGTGCCGATGGCGAACCTGTGCAAAGCCACTGGGACAGGATTCAGGTTGCCATCACTGAGGCGGCAAAGTCGGTGCTCGGCTTGTCCAGGGGCGGCCGCAGGTGTGACAAGGAGACTTGGTGGTGGGATGACACAGTCCAGAGGGAGATCAGAGAGAAGAAAGCCCTCTTCAAAACGTGGCAAGCTTCCAAATCTCCCGAAGACCGCGACGCATACAGAACCGCAAAACGTGCCGCCAAGAGGGCCGTAGCCAGAGCCAGACGAGACCACTTACAGCCACTTTATGATAAGTTGGAATCGTCTGAGGGGCAAAAGCTCATTTATAAGTTGGCACGTTTCAGGGTCAAAGCGGCACTGGATATCTCTAAGTGCCGCTGTGTAAGAGACCCTGACGGCAATCTGTTATGCGAGGACCTCGCGGTGAAGGAGAGATGGCGCTCGTACTTCCACGAGCTGCTGAACAAGCAGCACAAAGAGGTGCTGTCTCCGGTTCTCCCTCCAAATCAGGGACTTGTGCCCCCGGTTACGCCTGAAGAAGTGCATGTGGCTCTTCGCCGCATGAAGAACCGGAAAGCTGTCGGTGCCGATGGAGTCCCCATTGAAGCCTGGAAGGCGATGGGTCCTCATGGTGTGGGCATCTTAACCCACCTATTTAACCGCATGCTCCTCACCGGAAAGATCCCGAGTCAATGGAGACTGAGTATTATCACTCCAGTCTTCAAAGGCAAGGGATCGGTGCAGGAGTGTGGCGACTACCGGGGGATTAAGGTTATGTCCCACACCATGAAGCTCTTCGAGCGGGTGATTGACTCTCGGATCGGACAGGAGTGCACCGTCTCGGGATGTCAATATGGGTTTCGACCAGGCCATGGCGCCATGGATCCCATCTTTGCCCTAAGGGTTACCATGGAGGGATACAGATCAAAGAATACGCCTCTGCACCTCTTGTTCCTAGACATGCAGAAGGCCTTCAACTGTGTCCCCCGTGATGTGATCTGGTGGGCGCTGAGATCCAAACGAGTGCCCGAGACCTATGTTGACATCATCCGAGATATGTACCGAGACTCCGGTTCTGTGGTTCGGACCGCTGTTGGCGATACAAAACCCTTCCCCATCACCGTCGGAGTTCACCAGGGCTCTGTCCTTAGTCCGTTTCTGTTCAGCGTGGTGCTGGACGTGCTGTCCTCCACCATCAGGGACTTACATGAGCAGCCGCCATGGCTGCTCATGTATGCAGACGACATCGCGCTGGCGGACTCGGACAGTGGGCGCTTGGTTCGACGTGTGGCAGCGTGGAAGGAATCGCTGGAAAACGGCGGTCTGAAAATTAATGCGGCGAAGACCGAGTACTTGGCCTGTAACACAATTAACGCTGCTCCTGTTCGCATTGGCGAAGACACAGTTGAGCGCACGGAACAGGTCAGGTACTTGGGATCGGTGCTCCACGAGTCCGGGGACGTCGATTGCGACGTCGAGTCACGTATCTCGGCGGCCTGGGCGAAATGGCGTGAGGTGGCGGGGGTTATCTGTGACCCCAAAATGCCGGTTAGGCTCAAAGGACAGGTCTATAAGACCATCATTAGGCCTGTCCTTTTGTATGGCAGTGAAGCGTGGCCTGTACTTGAGCGACATAAGCAAAGCCTGCGTGTCACGGAAATGAATATGCTGCGCTGGATGTCTGGAGTTTCGCGGAAAGACCGCATTAAGAACTCCCGCATCCGGGGCAGCCTTCAGGTCCGTGACATAACAGATAAACTGCAGGAGGGTCGCTTACGCTGGTATGGCCACGTTTTACGAAAACCGGCAGACTACGTGGGTAACAGATGCCTCGCCATGCCGCCTCCGCCGGGACCCGGAAAACGAGGTAGGCCTAAGAGGCGTTGGATCGACGTCGTAAGGGACGATATGCGTGCTAATGGGCTTAAGGCAGAGGACGCAAAAGACCGAGCGAAGTGGAGACGACTAGTCAGGAAAGCGGACCCCGGGCACCGAGGTGAAAGCCAAGGTAGCAACCGGGACTTACGCTAGGCGGATGATGATGATGATGACGTCTAGGGTACGTTTATTTAATACCAAATACTGGTGCGTACCTTACGGCTTCATCATCAGATCAGTTCTATGTATACTTCTACCCTTTTGTTTCTTCAATAAATTACCGACGACATGAATAAACAAACCAATTTCATTTGTTAAGACGTGCTATGATTTTTTAAAGAATTCCGTTGTGCATCTACGAAGCTCATCATCACATCAAAACAATTATTCTATAATATTTGTATTTTTTTAATCAGTTCACAATCGACCGAGATGTTGGGGCACACACATAAATCAAAATATATTCAGCCGAACATGGAACGTCAATTCATACAATACATTATTAACTAAATCTGTTGTAAATAAAACTTATGAAGACCTTTGAAACTGTTTTATTAGAGAATAACTTGCAAGTTAATAGTGGTTAACAGACGTTTTGAGAACAGTATATAAAATCATTCTATAGACAACGGTGTTGCCAACTTACTAAAATGCATTTACATTGTACCAACATTTCAACACCCTTTCTCAATGTAAATACATTTAAAAAGACAATAAACTAACTTATACCTAATACATATCAACAGCTGTGTTCACAATGCAACATCTATTTAAATGTCTGGCAATTAACTCAAGGCTTTTGTTAAAATATCAGCCGGTTGTTCACTAGTAGGAATATAATGAATGCAAATCTGTTTACTTTTAATCAAATCCTTAACAAAATGGTAGCGAATGTCTACATGTTTCAATCTTTTAACACTATCTGTTTTTGCATTAACAATGGCTGACTGATTATCAGAATATATATTTATTGGAGACACAATTTCAATATCAAAATCATTTAACAACTTAATAAGCCAAATGGCCTCGCTTGCAGCCATACTCATTGAAACATACTCTGCTTCTGTGGAAGAAAGACTTACAGAAGTTTGTTTTTGTGATGTCCATAAATCTAAACAATTAAAAATTATAAACAAGTATCCTGAAGTGGACTTTCTGTACTTTAAGTCCCCACCCCAGTCTGCATCACAATTACCTTTCAAAACCCCTTCACACTTATAAATTAGTTTGTAATTTAAGCTATATTTTACATATCTTAATACTCTTTTTAATGCACTTAACAGTTCAGTATTCGCACTAACTTGATATCTGCTTAGCAAAGAGATAGGAAAACACAAATCAGGTCTAGTACCCATTGCAGCATACATTAAACAGCCAATGATTTGTCGACACAACTTTTCTGTTTGCTTATTTATAGGTTTGTTACAGTTTTCAAATATTCTAGTATTAATATTAGGATCCATAGGAGTTAACATATCCTTACAACTTTCCATGCTAAACCTTTTGAGAATACTTTGTAAGTAACTACTTTGATCAAGTTCAGTAACACCAGTTTCAATATTCTGCTTTACATTTATACCTAAAAAGGTTGAGATTAACCCCATGTCTTTCATTTTAAATTCCCTGTTTAAAGTAATCTTAAGTTGCGAAATATCACTTTCATTTGTGCCAAAATACAATATATCGTCAACATACAATAAAACATAAGTTTTATCCTTACCACAGGACTTAATATACAAACATGAATCACTTTAAGATGTTACATAACCTTGTTTAGCCATTATTGAATTAAATTTTACATTCCAACATTTAGGCGAGCTCTTTAATCCATATAATTATTTGTTTAGTTTAACAATATTTTTATCCCCAGAATAGGCCCCTTCTGGCAATCTAATTAGTACCTTTCTATCTATGTCCCCATACAGAAACGCTCCAGTTACATCCATTTGGTATAAGGGAAGATTTAACTTAGTCGCTACTGCTATGAACACTCTAAAGGTTGAAAGCATTGCTACAGGAGCATAAATATCCCCAAGATCATAATGACTATTTTGTTCAAAGCCACTCGCTACTAACCTAGCTTTATATTACTTTTTATCCCCGTTCCTTTTAATTTTAAAAACCCATTTAGTGCTAACAACATCTTCACCCTCCCTTGAATCACAAAATTCCCAAGTATTGTTATCTTTTAAGGTAGTAACTCCCTATTAATAGCTTCAGCCCACTTACTTGCATCGTTCCTACTCATTGCCTCCTTTTAGGTAACGGGCTCACTTTCACTACTCACCACATTGTGACACTGGTAGAATGAAGTTTGTTTCTTTGTTCGCCTGCTTCTTTCTCGCGGTTGCCAAGTGTCATCAATCTCAGATTCTTCACTTGAGGGTTCATACTCACTCACGTACTCACTTTCAGTAGATGTGTCAATATCAGGACCATTTTGAGTTTCATTTATATCATCTTCCAACTGTCCTAAAGATTTATCCTTATTATTTCCAGTCTCAGTTTCTTGAGCACCTTGTTGTGTGGATTGCTCACCTAAATCCAACATAATTTGTGGTTCAGTCTCTGCATCTTTTAAGAACACAACATCTCGCTTTGTATCAACACAATTTGTCTCAGGAAAATATATACGGTATCCTTTAACATGTTCACCGTAGCCAACCATCATTCCCTTTTCACCTTTTTGATCCCACTTTCTTCGTTTTTCTTTAGGGATGTGCACGTATACTTGAGAACCAAAACTCCTCAGTTGACGGATATCATAACTTTTGTTTGTCCACACTTCATATGGTGATCTGTCGTCATCAACACCCTTTCCAGTTCTGTTAAGAACGAATGCAGCTGTGTTTACCGCCTCTGCCCAGAATTTCTTGGGTAGATTTTTAGCATATAGCATTGTCCGTGCTGCTTCAACAAGAATTCTATTCTCCCGTTCAGCTTTCCCGTTTTGGTTGGAGTGTAGCCTTAGGGGCGCTATGGCGCGGGACTTAGAAAATTTTTCGAATTTTTTTTTTTTTCGAAATGGTACCATACGCTGATAGGCACCATGAGCCGTGCAGAAAACAAAAAAAACATTTTTTTGGTTAAAAAATTTCATTTATAGAAAAAGAGTAAAGAAAGAAACAATTTAAAAAAAATCACATTTTTGAAGCTCCTTACATAAAACAACTAGCAATTTATGACATTTAAAAAAAGATTTTGGTAATGCCTCCTCCTGAATATTATGTCACATATAAATACTTAAAATCTGAGATACATTTCATTTGCGCTGGGCCTGGGTTTTTTCCCCATACATTGTGAGCATTGTCCTTTTTCTTAGGTGAAAAGTAAGGAGAAATTTTCTAAGTCCCAAAAATTTTTTAACCAAAAAAATTTTTTTTTGTTTTCTGCACGGCTCATGCTGCCTATCAGCGTATGGTACTAATTCGAAAAAAAAAAATTTTTTCGAAAAATTTTCCAAATCCCAAAAATTTTCTAAGTCCCAAAAATTTTTTTAACCAAAAAAATTTTTTTTTCGTTTTCTTTGATTCTCATAGCGCCCCTAAGGATATACTCCAACTCCTAAAAATCCGCCCCTAAGGCTACCCACTGACCCCCGTTTTGTTGAGGTGTATAGGTTACGGTTGTTTCATGAATTATACCACGTTTGGAACACATGGCATGTACTTCTTTGTTGAGAAACACCAAACCGTTATCGCTTCTGAACGTCATGACTTTGTTTCCGGTAATGTTTTTGGCTTTGTTAATGAAATCTTCCAGGCAACGTTTGACCTCGTGCTTCGCTTTGACGAAGTATACAGTCCTGAAGCTTGAATAATCGTCTTTCAGAACCAAGAAGTATCTCGACCCCCCGATGGATTCTTTTTCCATGGGACGACAGGTGTCACCATGTATTATTTGCCACGTTCTGGTGATTATTGTTACACTATTCTTGAAAGGTAAACGGTGTATTTTACCTTTCAAACAACTTTCACACTGAGGTGAGGTGTGTGTTTGCTTAACCTCAATGTTATTTTTCTTCAACACCTTTTCACGTAGTCAAAGTTTTGATGGGCTAATTTTTCATGCCATTCAATAAAATCGTTTTTCACTACGTTTGCAACGCTTGCAGTTTCACATTTGCAACGTAAATCCATATAATACGAGTTTTCAATTCTGTTTGCAATCGCACAAATAACGCCATTTTTATAGAATGAACAAGAATTGACATCGGTCATTATAGTGTATCCTCGGTCGGCAATGCGATTCATAGACAACAAATTTGTTTAGTATCCACCAATCCGCACTGGGCCCGCGTGGTGGATTATGGCCCATTTCCCTCTCCTAGAGAGAGGAGGCCTGTGTCCCTGCAGTGGGAACATTAAAAGGCTGATGATGATGATGATGAAATTTGTTTTTAGTTCAGGAACGAACAACACATTATCTATTGTCGTGTCAATCCATTCACTCCCATTGGTGACTTGTACCGCCATCTGTCCGTGTCCGAGTACACTAATGATATTGCCGTTTCCGACAACTACGGATTTTTGCGACACGCTTACAAATGTTGAAAATAATGATCGATCACGACACATATGCTCGCTCGCTCCGGAGTCAACCAACCACTTTGTTTCTTCGTATTGCTTACATACAGAATTAGTTATCACGAACGCATTGTTCATTTTCTTTCCTTCTTTTAACATTCTGAATCTACACTGCGCCTTAAAATGTCCGGGTTTACCGCAGTTGTTATCGTTCACCTTCTTTGCGCTGTCTTTATTGTACCTGCACTCAGTTTGAAGATGACCAGATTTACCACACTTATAACATGAAACGTTTCTTTTTGCCACTAACGCCGATGACAAAGTATCCTGCTATTCATCAGTTTTAACCTTCAACCTCTCCTCTTCGACCAATTAATCGCGCTACTAAATTGTCGAATGTTTGTTTGTTGTCCGGGGCAGACTCCCACGCAGAGATAAAATGTTTATACTCGTCTGGCAAGCTCATTAATACCTTGGTTATTATGAACTTATCGGAAATTTCTTCACCCATTTGTTTCAGTTGGCACTGCATTTCTTGTATTTTAGATAAAAGACCGACATCTCAATATCTTTTTCGTATTTGTATTGAAAGAATTTTTGTTGCAGAATGTGTGTACTAGTTTCCGTTTTATGTTCATAAACGCTCAAGAGTTTTCTCCACATGTCTGCTGAGGTTGAGCACGTTATAAGGTGTAACATAACGTCCTCTGTCATCCGTGTGACCAATAAAGTCTGAGCCTTCGCGTCTTTAGACTCCCATGTGGCCCGTGCAGCTTCATCTTCCGGTTTTATTGACCGTCCTTCCACGATTTCAAGCCAACCCTGTCCTCGCAGTAACACCATCGTCTGGAACTTCCAGATGTTCCAGTTTCTCGCTCCTTCCAGTTTCATCACATGACTAATATTTCCTTCCATCTTGCTTTTCTGCCTTGTTGTATTACTACAGTAATTATTCAACCTTCTCGACAATGACGATGTAAGTTTTCACGCTAGCGACGTTCACGCGTTTTTCCTAACCTTACTTTTTGCCGATATTCTTTTCGCACGATGTTTAGTTATTTTTGTATTTACAAACAAGGTTCTGGGCCCATAACCTGTTGTAAATAAAACTTATGAAGACCTTTGAAACTGTTTTATAAGAGAAAAACTTGCAAGTTAATAGTGGTTAACAGACGTTTTGAGAACAGTATATAAAATCATTCTATAGACAACGGTGTTGCCAACTTACTAAAATGCATTTACATTGTAACAACATTTCAACAAAATCTGTAGAAAATATTTTTTATACTTACATTTTGTCAACCGTCCACAGCAGTCAAATATAATCACCCAACTGAATGGAAGTAGCGCATTCACAAAATATTATTGGTAAGGTATGCCGTTTTGATGTTTTGATTACAAAATTCCGCTAAAAGCGAGTTTGTCTATATCAATATTATAGTTCTGCCCTGTTATGTTTTTGAAGGAACTACGTTTCATAATAATAATAAAATAATAATAATAATAAATCTGTGGCCCGGCTGTCAAAGTAACTGACACATAATTTTTCCTCGCCGAATTTTTTACATAAATTAATTGGATAATCCAACAAATACAATGCCAAAACATAGAAAAACAACTCGTAAAAAATAAAAAGCACCAAGTAACAGAAGTAAATAATATCCTGACACAACAAAAAATGACTAGGCGATGAATTTTATGAAATACTGACAAGAAGCCGGGCGAAACGCCAGACCGCATGACCGACATCTTCGGGTTCGTCACTCAGCTCCGCATCGCAGCCGCCGGGACCAGCGCCAACCGTGAGTCCAGTGAGTCCGGTAGCTGCAGTTGCGTCGAGCTCGAGCGACGAATACTTCTCGCCGCCGACGACACCACCACCTGCGCGTCGACGGGGAAGAGGCCGACCTCCGGCCAGTTTGGGACCTCGAGGCCCTCCGGCCTCTGATAGGGTCCCCGCTGCCGGTGGAAGTGTGCAGCGCATGCGATGGACACAATCCATCAATGAAAATGTCATGCGCTCATACTTTGGAGCTACAGAAGGGGAAATTCGTCGGATGCTCTCTCTGTTTCAGGTGCTTGAGCCAGCTGTCAACGTTTTAGCCCAACGACTGTCGGATCAGGTGCGAGTCATCCAGCGTAATCGTATGTTGGACGACGCCGTGCTCGATAGATTGCGCATGGAATCACAGAGTAGCCGTGTCTCACCTGCTACACCACCGGCCGCGGTCCAACTTCAACCAAGTGTTTCACCGCGACCCGATCACGTTGGTGATGCTGATGATGACGAAGCTATATCTGTGAGTACCCAATGCAATGAACGATTGAGGAGTGCTTTGGAGGATGCATTTCGGGAGTACCGCTCCACGCCGCCGGAGCTTAGACCTCGTTTACCTCGTTTGCCCATGCACAAGAGAAATAGGGCGTTGGTGTGTGCTCTAGATTCGCAGCTATCAAATTATTTTGATAGTAGCGATGACCTCACTGATACCCACTCTATCTTGTACTCTGCGGCTGTAGCGGCATGTCGTGTAGCTCACGTTAAATTTCCAAATTGTGACAGGGCTACACGACCAGCTATGCCAGCTTGGCAGTGCAGGATAGAGCGTCGAATTGGGGAGGCTAGAGTACTCATCGGCAAGCTTATCTGCTTCAGGGAGGGCAACACTCGCCCTAGGGTGATGCGCTTTGTGAGGCGGGCGTTCGCGGGGATTGATATTAACCCTCGAGATTATCTGCCCCGCGTCACAGAGCGTATCGACTTCCTGAAGTAGAAGATCTGCGCATGGGCAAACCGTATACGCCGGTACAAACGGCGTGTGGAGCGGTAAACTCAGAATCGCTCATTCCGAAGCAACGAAAGGTGGGTTTATAGGACTTGGGAGCGACCCGACCGAGATGAGACTGATTTGCGCCTGCCGGATGATGACGCCATGAGTTCATTTTGGCGCAGCATCTGGTCGGCGCCTGTCAGTCACATCGAAGGTGACTGGATTCGAGAGGTTGAGTGTCCATGTGATCTTTTACCACAAATGGGGGCAATTACCATCAGCCCCCAAGATGTTGCCCGTGCAGTCCGTCCGTTGCCTAATTGGAAATCTCCAGGGCCGGACGGGCTGCACAATTTCTGGGTAAAATGGTTCAAAGGGTCACATGCTCGCTTGGCATCTCAGTTCCAGTCTGCCTTAGAGTCAGGGTCGCTACCCCAGTTCCTAACGACAGGAATAACCCACCTGCTCCACAAATCCGGTAGTACTGCGGAACCTAAAAATTATAGACCGATCACATGTTTACCGACGGTCTATAAAGTTCTTACATCTATTCTGAGAGCTAAAATCAATAGTCATATTGAGACAAATTCTATCATGTCTGCCTCTCAGAATGGTTGTAGGAACGGGTCCCGTGGTACTAAGGAGCTGCTCCTCATCGATATGGCCATTAGCCAACAGGTTCGACGTTCTCGAAAGAATCTGTCGGCATGTTGGATAGATTATAAGAAGGCCTATGACTCTGTTCCTCATACGTGGCTCATGAGGGTGCTAGAGCTGTATAAAATTGATGCAACTCTGCGCACCTTCTTGATGTCATGTATGAGGCAATGGAGGACAGTCCTTCACTATCCAGGATGTCGACAGATTTTGGAGAACAGCGAACCAATAAGGATTGAGCGCGGCATATTCCAGGGCGACAGTCTGAGTCCACTGTGGTTTTGTCTAGCCCTGAATCCTCTAAGCACACTGCTGGAGAATTCAGGTCTAGGCTACCGGTTGAAAAGAGGTGGTCAGGTTATATCTCACCTTCTTTACATGGATGACTTGAAGCTATTTGCCCCCAACAATCTGCAGCTGATGGAGCTACTGAAAGTCACTGAAACCTTCAGTAGTGCCATCAGGATGGAGTTTGGTGTGGACAAATGTGCATGCATGTAAAGCGAGGGGAGGTTGTGGAATCCGTGGGTACGCAACTCACGGATTCCATAAACCTAAGATCCCTTTCTTCAACCGAAACCTATAAGTATTTGGGTATGTCGGAAGCGTTAGGCATCAATGCTGATCACGTGAAACAGTCGTTGAAGGAACGCTTCTTCGGCTGCCTGAACAAAGTACTCAACAGTCTTTTATCAGGCGAGAACAAGGTGCGCGCTTTCAACGGCTGGGTCATGCCGGTGTTGATGTACTCTTTCGGTATACTCAAATGGACCCAGACAGAACTTGACGCCTTGGATAGGAGGGTCCGCACGCTGCTTACCGCAAATCGGATGCATCACCCACGATCATCGGTGATGAGACTGTATATCCCGCGGAAGTGTAGGGGTCGTGGCTTCTTAAATACTAAGACCCTGCACAACCGCGAGGTATGCAGTCTCAGGGAATATTTCCTAGAAACCGACGTGGGTATGCATCGTGATGTGGTAGCGGTGGACAAGGGCCTCACTCCGCTCTCCTTGGCTAACGAGAACTGGCGCAAACCTTTGGTACTGGATACTAATGACCGTAGGGAAGTATGGCAGAGCAAGGAGCTTCACGGGCGTTTTTACCGGCCCTTACATGGCCCGATGTAGACTTTTTAGCGTCCGTATCCTGGCTGCGTTTTGGTGACCTTTTCGGGGAAAACGAAGGTTTTGTCTTTGCGATAATGGACGAAGTTATGATGACGAACAACTACCGGAAATACATTGTGAAGGACGGTACGGTTGACATCTGTCGGGCATGCCACCGGCCCGGGGAATCAATCCGACACATTATTTCTGGATGTTCTCATCTGGCTAACGGAGATTATTTGCATAGACACAACCTTGTAGCCAGGATCATCCACCAGCAACTTGCTCTTAAATACAACCTTGTGGAATCAGAAGTACCGTACTATAAGTATGTGCCCGACCCAGTTCTCGACAATGGCCATATCACATTGTATTGGGACCGATCTATCATCACTGACAGGACTATTGTTGCCAATAAGCCTGACATAGTGGTGATAGATCGTCTGGAGCGTCGCACAATGATTGTTGATATAGCGGTACCTCATAACGAGAACCTTGTGAAGGCTGAGAAAGATAAACAAACTAAATATCTTGACTTGGCTCGCGAGGTTGTCGACATGTGGGAAGTGGACACAGCAGTCATTGTGCCGATAGTTGTGACGGCCAATGGCTTAATAGCCAAGAGCCTCGACCAACATCTGAGGAGGCTCTCGTTAGGCAGCTGGATCAAGGGCCTGATTCAAAAGGCAGTACTCCTGGACACGGCGCGTATTCTCCGGAGGTTCCTCTCTCAGGAGCCCTAACCACCGGTAGCTTGGACCCTATTCCCGATGCCGGTGGGCTACTATTTTTTATATTTTTAAATGTTTTTTTTTTATTTGTTTTTTTAATGAAATATTTAAAAAATATAATTTATATGTTAAATGATAAATAAACGGAATAATAATAAGATTTATTCCCAGAAACATAAACACGTACATTATATTTCCTTTACATAGTACTTAATACTAAGATTACAAATTTATATAGTAGTATAAACAACTACGTTTTTTATTGCAATAAACTTGTGCTTGACTGCGATTCCGCCTGATGGTAAGCGGTGATGCAAATGGTTGATGGTGAGGCACAATGAGCCTATTCACTCTAGACTTGAAGACACCCAAATTATAATCGGACGGAAAGGCTGGTAGCTGGTCCAGTCTCTTGATGTACCTACGCGGTTTAAACATCGAGGCAAAACGTAGATGTCTCAACAACGTAAGGATGGATATTTGCCGTACGCCGCGTTGCCCGATCGTAAAATTACAACCTATTTAGGTTTAGCCAATCTTTAAACTAGTTTTATTCAGTTCTCGTTAACAGTGCTTATGAGCGGACGTGTCGTCTGTATATTTTAATAAGTAGTAAGCTAAGTGTGTCATTTGGAATATACTCAGATAGTTTTTTAACTCCCCCTAAACCGGTGAAAGTAGAGGACCCTCTTTAGATTCAGATATAAAAGGGGAAACAAAAGCCTTAACTTAACTGGGTAGGAAGTCGACAAGGCAAGACGAAACCTAATGAGGATTCAGACAGCGATTCTTCTATAAAGGTATCGAGTTGAAAATGAAACTGTATACTCAGATCTGCGGTCCTTTTTGACAAAATCAGACAGAAAAAAAGAAATAGCCGTTTATGTCACAAAAAAAAAACGTAGTGGACACTCTCAAGGGATTTTAAATTCATAGGGTACTTTCCGTTGATCTAAAGTCCTAAATTTTGTTATGAAACAAGGTCTTAAGGTCTCGTCGTCGGCGACGCGACGCTGAGCAGTTGTAATGTGCTAGATATTACGGATGACGGCACACAGAGGCGTCCCGCTCGACGCGACGGTAACCTCGGCTCTGTATGTCCGGCTCGCGTCGCCGTCCCGTCTCGCTGCGCCGCGCCCGCTGTATGTAGAGACCTTTATAGCACAAGTATAGAAAAACCTAAGTAAGACTGTTTCGTAGTTTGTATGTTTCATTTCTGAAGATTCAAGACTCAATTCATGCATTGATTTGTTTGAAATAGTGTCAGACTCTTACTGACTACACGTCCCATCCCGTTCCTTCTTTGACTTTATACTAGGGTCGGACCTTCCTTTCAGAAACTGGTATAAGGCTCCAGTAGGTTTCAGCCCTGCACCTGGGCCTCTAAATTTTTCTGAACAGAACGAGTGTTTGACAGCAAACTTTTTGTACAACTTATGGCTGGCCGTCAATAAAATGTGTTCTATTATTTAAAAATAAAATTAAAGAAAAAAAAAACCTTTTTAAAAACAAGCTTTTATTATTTGTTTATAAAATGAACTAAAAAGTTAAAAATAAAATGAACTAAAAAGTTAAAAATAAAATGAACTAAAAAGTTAAAAATAAATTAACTCTAAAAAGAAATATAACACTTTGTAACTTGATTGTAACCTTTAGCGACAAATAAGCGTCTTCGTCTAGGACAAAATAATTCCATATTGTACAAAGGACATTGACCATCCATGTATGGGAGTTGGGCCAAGTGCTGCCCAGAGTGAACACATAGTGCATTATGTACCTTAGGCTAACACTAGTCTGTAAACGAAAGCTCATCAAAATCTATTCGAGGAGATGTGAGAAAAAAATATTTTTTGTTAAGATTTTTTATAGGTGAAAAATGACATCTAATGGTATTAATTGTTTTAAACAATTACTTACTTTATTATTACAATCAAGTATTTCATGATTTCTGATATTCAGTATTGATTTACATTAATAATACTCATAGTTATCTACTTGATATTAAACAATGAATTACAAACAAATAATATAATAATTAATATTATTTAGAATTAATTAATATTATTTAGGTAGAACTAAATGAAATACTTAAATAAAAAATGAGTGACCGACATAAAAACAAAAATAAGGAATACCTAAACACACACACAGGAAAATAGATTTATTAAATCGTGATGGAATATTACGATTTAGCCGGTTTGCGAGTCCTCTTCTCGGTCACTGGTTTCGAAGATACGGCAGCGGGCTCTCCAACAGGATACTGGACCAAGAGTTCTCGTAATTGCAAGGGGGATTCAATTTTCCTGCGTAATTTGTCAGAGACCCGGACAACAATCTTCCCCTCTGACGTCCAACACTTATGCACTCCATAGTGCTTCCGAGCATTCATGAAGGTGTCGTGTCTAGGCTTCGTGAGGAACTCGGACAGTGTCAGACCAGATCCCTTAAGTTTGGTCTTGTTTCGCCACACCTCATTCCGCACAATGCGACTTTCAAACCGAACCAAGAGAGGACGAGGCCTGCTGCCAGCTGGTGTTACTCCCGAGCCGATGACAAGCTGTTAAATCCTTCGAGGCGACTTGTACCATGTTTAGATGCTCCGATACAACAGCAAGGAAACCAGCGGTAGGATCAGTATTTCTGTCTTCAGACAGGCCATGCAATAAAAGAATCTTACCCCGGGATGCCATCTCATGTCTGTCAAGACCCAGAACCAGCAACTCCATCTGAGACTTCAGTGAGCCCAGCGTTTTCCAAACTAGGGTCTTGAACTCGGTGAAGTCCTTGGAAAGGCTGGCAATAGTTTTATGAGCAGCTTCACCACTGGCGTTCTTCAAATCTTCCTCATATTGCGTCATCCTTGAAGCAAATGTAGAAGAGAGCTCCTCCACACAGCTTGACAGTTTGGTGTACAGGTCCATTTTAATAAAGTGCAGTGCTGGCAAGAAAAGTGTTGTGAAAGGAGAGATGATGATCCGACTTAGTGCACCAAAGGTTTATGTACAACCTTAATAAGTTTCTTTCATGAAATAGATGTTTATACTATTATTTATAATTAAAAATATAAGAGCTAAAAATTTATGTGTGTAACTTGGAACTACCCACAGTTGTGTTGTGTAAGTTTTATTTACAACAGATTTAGTTAATAATGTATTGTATGAATTGACGTTCCATGTTCGGCTGAATATATTTTGATTTATGTGTGTGCCCCAACATCTCGGTCGATTGTGAACTGATTAAAAAAAATACAAATATTATAGAATAATTGTTTTGATGTGATGATGAGCTTCGTAGATGCACAACGGAATTCTTTAAAAAATCATAGCAAGTCTTAACAAATGAAATTGCTTTGTTTATTCATGTCGTCGGTAATTTATTGAAGAAAGAAAAGGGTAGGAGTATACATAGAACTGATCTGATGATGAAGCCGTAAGGTACGCACCAGTATTTGGTATTAAATAAACGTACCCTAGACGTGTTTTTGCCTCCTGGAGCCTAGGGTGGGCCTCCTGGAGCCTAGGGTGGTGCAAACTGTTACCTCGACTCTAGGAATAAGGCAAGGAAGGTACGGGGTAGGTTTTTTAGTCAGTAAGAGTCTGACACTGGTCTCCCGCTCCGCCCAAGAGCGGGTTTCGTCATTTGATGATTATCACCAACCATAAAAAAAAACCCTAGACGTGTTTAGCATTATTACAATTGTCGAGATGATTTGATGATGGAACCGAATGGTGCGAGGCATGTGCAAGGTTTATCTATTTAAGTTTCACGGAGGGGTAATACAACTAAAAAGGGTGTTTCTATAATAATTTGATCTCTTCGTTGTTTACACCGACTTCAGAAATTACAGTTACTTTGCACTTTTTTTTAAATTGAAATCTTTTGATTTATTTTTCCTTAAAAAAAATTATTATGATCCACTGGAATTTTGCACATGATTTAGTCTACAGGTGGTTAGAAATCCAGAAAGACAAACAAAACAATACGAGCTATTTGTTTAGTTACATCACATCCTTAATCAAGCACTTGATCTAGTCATCGAATATGAACCTGCTGAGACGTATATCGACTAGGATATTGATGACAGAGAAACTATAGCAAATATCTTTCATGTTAATGCTATCGGCATCACTGAACAATTATTCAAGGTTTTTGCCCTTAAAATAGTTATTAGAGAAAAATAATGTAATGGAATTGGAAATACAAGCAGTGAATTGACTGAATTTTCAGTCAAGAAATCAATATCCAATCTGTCCTTTACCGTCATCATTAGCCTTATTAATATTTCTACCTCTCTAGGAGAGTGGGAACGGACAATAATCCACCACGCGGGCCTTGTGCGTATTGGTGGATATCACATGTCTTCGATTTTTTGCTAGTACACACGGTGACTTTGATAGCGTAGCAGGGCACGCTAACATGATGAATGTGTGCGTAAATGCTAGCGCGTGAAACAAAACAGATATTATCCTTGTGTGATACAAAGTAACTCGTTTCTACACTCACACTCTTGCAAAAAAAAATAGTAGCCGTACAAGTTACACGACTATGAAAATACAGCAAAAATTGGTCACTGTTATTAATGGCGCTGTGGCGCAATGCGTATGATACATAACTGACAAGTAAGAGGTCTCAAGTTCGATTCCAATTATCTGTTATTTTCTTTTTATTTTACTCATGTATTTTTTTTTAATAGTAATGTTATGGTTATTCTCGTAATATTTAAAATATTCGAAATATATTTTTGTAATTTTATACATATAAACGATGTATATTTACGAAATTAACTAACAAAATTTTTGTATATAACTTGTAACTTTTATGATTATCATCATCATCATGTCAGCCGGGCAACGCCCACTGCTGGGCATAGGCCTCTCCCAAGGATCTCCACAACGATCGGTCCTGTGCTGTCCGCATCCAGCGGCTTCCCGCGACCTTCACCAGATCGCCGGTTCACCTTGTAGGGGGCCTGCCCACGGAACCTCGTCCGGTACGCGGTCGCCATTCGAGAACCTTTCCACCCCAACGGCCATCGGTTCTCCGCGCTATGTGTTCCGCCCACTGCCACCTCAGCGATGCAATCCTTCGAGCGATGTCGGATGATTGCGTTCTCCTGCGGATCTCATCATTCCTGATTCGATCAAGCAGGGAAATACCAAGCATCGCTCTCTCCATTGCTCGCTGGGTGACCTTGAGCCTTCATAAGAGATCCATAGTAAGCGACCACGTCTCACTACCGTAAGTCATCACTGGCAACACGCACTGGTCAAAGACTTTTGTCTTGAGACACTGAGGTATTTCGGACGCGAATATATGCCGGAGCTTCCCAAACGCTGCCCATCCGAGTTGGATTTAACGAGAGATCTCTTTCTCGAAGTTGGACTTACCTAACTGGATTGTCTGTCCCAGGTAAACATAGTGGTCAACAACTTCGAGTGTAATGTTCCCAACGTTAACTGGAGCGGGCGCAACATGGGCATTTAACATGATTTTCGACTTGTCCATGTTCATCTTAAGACCCACTCTTTTGGAAGCACTACCGAGATCTTCGAGCATTATGTTCAGGTCTTCCAAGGTCTCAGCCATAAAAACTATGTCATCGGCAAATATATAGATAACGTCTCCTTGTCTCACGCCTCGCTGTTGTTGGATCGGATTAGAGCTACGGATACGTCTTTAATTTTAAGATCAATAAAAGTTCCACTAATCTTGATGACGTAAATAGCGCTTTACAACAGGTCCAAAACTGGTTCTCTGTTAATAGTTTAGTATTAAATGAAAAAAAAACTAAATGCATCAGATTTGCCTTACCGAATGTTAAAAGTAACGACTTGGAAATAGTATTGAACAAAGAGAAACTTGTATTCGTTGAAAACACAGTTTTTCTAGGAATCGCGCTCGACTGAGGCTACAATGGGGACCTCATTTAACATCTCTGGCAGGACGGCTTAGCTCAGCAGCATATGCTGTCAGAAAAATACGTCAATTTACTGATATAGATACGCTGAGCAGTTGTAATGTGCTAGATATTACGGATGACGGCACACAGAGGCGTCCCGCTCGACGCGACGGTAACCTCGGCTCTGTATGTCCGGCTCGCGTCGCCGTCCCGTCTCGCTGCGCCGCGCCCGCTGTATGTAGAGACCTTTATAGCACAAGTATAGAAAAACCTAAGTAAGACTGTTTCGTAGTTTGTATGTTTCATTTCTGAAGATTCAAGACTCAATTCATGCATTGATTTGTTTGAAATAGTGTCAGACTCTTACTGACTACACGTCCCATCCCGTTCCTTCTTTGACTTCATACTAGGGTCGGACCTTCCTTTCAGAAACTGGTATAAGGCTCCAGTAGGTTTCAGCACTGCACCTGGGCCTCTAAATTTTTCTGAACAGAACGAGTGTTTGACAGCAAACTTTTTGTACAACTTATGGCTGGCCGTCAATAAAATGTGTTCTATTATTTAAAAATAAAATTAAAGAAAAAAAAAACCTTTTTAAAAACAAGCTTTTATTATTTGTTTATAAAATGAACTAAAAAGTTAAAAATAAAATGAATTAAAAAGTTAAAAATAAAATGAACTAAAAAGTTAAAAATAAATTAACTCTAAAAAGAAATATAACACTTTGTAACTTGATTGTAACCTTTAGCGACAAATAAGCGTCTTCGTCTAGGACAAAATAATTCCATATTGTACAAAGGACATTGACCATCCATGTATGGGAGTTGGGCCAAGTGCTGCCCAGAGTGAACACATAGTGCATTATGTACCTTAGGCTAACACTAGTCTGTAAACGAAAGCTCATCAAAATCTATTCGAGGAGATGTGAGAAAAAAATATTTTTTGTTAAGATTTTTTATAGGTGAAAAATGACATCTAATGGTATTAATTGTTTTAAACAATTACTTACTTTATTATTACAATCAAGTATTTCATGATTTCTGATATTCAGTATTGATTTACATTAATAATACTCATAGTTATCTACTTGATATTAAACAATGAATTACAAACAAATAATATAATAATTAATATTATTTGTTAACACTGACTAAACGACCTACCCCGTTCCTCCCTTGCCTTATTCTCAAAGCCCCGGTAAAACGCTTTCGCACCAACCCTCGGCTCCAGGAGGCTTCGACCCCGAAGGGGCCTTACAGTTTGCTGACTACTCCTTGAGGCGCGCGGGAACAGTGCGCGCCGTCGACGATTTGGGTTCGGTCTGAACTGTTACCAGACAATTGGACGGCGAACTACCCATTGCTCACCGTCTGCAAGTCAGCGTCTACGGTGCCGGGATCGCTACGGCGACGGCTGCGGCGAGTGCGTTGTTGCCTTTGCCTTATGCGGTCGGCCTCCTCCTTTAGGAGCATTACTGCTTCGCAGAAGGAGGCGACCGCCTGCCATTCCTCTTCGCTGCGACCCATGGCCTGAACCAAGGCCCGGCGCGAGAGATTGCTGCCGCTGATCGCCCCCACGAGGACACGGCGATGCTCTTCCCAAACGGGGCACACCTCTACCGTGTGCTCCTCCGTCTGCAGAATCCGGTGCAGGAATCTCCCGAACTTCCCATGTCCGGTGAGAACCTGCGCCACGCGGAAGGTGAGGACGCCATGAAGTCTATTCAGTCACACCTCAAAGAGGGGACTTACCGCCGAGATTATGGCGTGTCCAGCGCTGGGTTGCGACAGTCGCTGTTTCCATTTCACCATGAGATCCCGCCGGAGCTCTTTCCGCCACACCTCAACTTGATGAGGCAGCGGAGTTTCGCCCCGGCGTATGTAGCAGTGGTAGATTTTCAACGACATATGTCTACTTCCGTGTTTAGCTTCCATAGAGAACGGACGTGTGCAATTCGCGAGCGCGTGCTCTACTTTAGAGTAATTTGCTGGCGTTGCAAAAACGCCGTCATCACGGAAGAGCGAAACGGTTTGTCAAGGCCTCCGCGATGACCTTGTTACTAATTATAGTGTAAACAAGTGCAATTAATAGTAAGTAGTAATTATTTTATAGATGAAGTTCTAACTTCTCTTAAAATGTGTGCAACGACGGTTAAAATTAAAACCGATTTAGAAAGGCAGTTATACGACTGTTACCTCCGAGAAAAATCCGCGAGAGAAAAGCTGGAACTCCTTGTTAATGACCTAAAGGCTCAAGTACAAAGCCTCCAGCAACAACTAAAAACCCATCAAGAAAATCAATGCTCCAAGGACCGAAAACGTAGTGAGCCCGAGGACTTGGCTAAGAGCAACATTAAATTTGCTCAATCGGAAAAAGAAAACGTCGAGTATTGTACCGATGAAGATGAACTCGCTAAAGAAACTGAGTGGATTAGGGCCAAAAGCAGGAAGAAAAGGAAGCTAAACAACTCACTTTCTCCTCAACAACAACCCGGAACAAGCACCCAGCATCAAAAAAGTGCGAAAGAGCCACCTGTTAAAAAAGTGCCTCCACCGCCGCCAATCATTATAGAGGGAGTCAAGAACTATCAAACGTTCTACGACTCGCTAATTGAAACTCAACCAGCTGAATCATTCACCGCCAAAATGATGAATGGGGATTGTGTGAAAGTCAACGCCAAATCAGAAGACTCTTATAGAGTAATTGCCAAGTTTTTAACTGAAAAAAACTACCACTGGCACTCGTATGAGAATAAACAGGCTAGACCGATAAGAGTTGTGGTGAAAAAACTACATTCGTCTTGTCAGCCTGATCGTATTAAAGATGACCTAATATCGCAGGGGCTAAAAATAGAAAAGGTTGACTACAAATTGAGCTGGAAGAGTAAAGAACCACTGAATATGTTCGTTTTGTCTTTCCATAATGACGAAGATGTCAATAAAATCTATGGCATTAAGTACATATTAGGGTGCAAAATTGAAATACATCCACTTAAAAACCCAAAACTCATTCCTCAATGTAAGAGATGTCAGGCATACGGGCATACTCATAAATATTGTAAAAGAGAGCCAAGGTGTGTAAAATGTACTGGGAAACATCTTACAGCCGACTGTACAAAATCCCCGCAAGATAAGCCAAAGTGCATCCACTGTGGTCTACCCCACCCTGCAAACTACAGAGGGTGTGAAGTAGCTAAAGAGATGCAACTCATGAAAAACAAAAATATTAAGAAGAAACTTGACGTAACAACTTCTCAACAGTTTCCTCCGATGAGACAAGAGAAACAAGCTCAGAAAGCAAATATGCAGCCACCTCCAAAACCCACACAAGGAACTAACACTTGTTCCTACGCTCAAGTTACAAAGCAAGGACCTTCGAACTTAGAGGATAAAATTAATCAAATACTGAAATGCATTACTACATTTGACAAAAGATTAGAAAAGCTAGAATCCAGCACCAAAACCGCTGTTTCAAATAATAAAAAATGAATAACACTCTTAAAATAATGGCGTGGAACTCCAATGGGCTCCTCAAACATCAGAATGAGTTGCAGGCAGTCCTAGATACAGAAAACATAGACGTGTGTTTGATATCTGAAACGCACTTTACTAAACAATCTTTTGTCAAATTTAGAGGGTACACAGTATATAACTCGCTCCACCCTGACAACTCCGCTAGAGGAGGTAGCACTGTCATAATCAAAGAAAACATTAGTCATTACGAGCAGTGTAAATATGAAGAGCTAGATATCCAAGCCATGGTAATATCCGTTAAAACCAAATCTTACCATGTATCCATAGCGGCAGTATACTGTCCTCCAAGGCACATGATAAGAAAAGAACGATATTTACATTTCTTCGAAATGTTAGGTCAAAGATTTATCCTAGGCGGTGATTTTAATGCCAAGCACATGCAATGGGGATCAAGACTTACAACAACAAAAGGAAGGCAGCTTTTAAGTGCAGTTAAAGAAACACATTGTGAAGTTATGAGCACAGGAAAACCAACATACTGGCCCACTGACCCACAGAAAATACCAGATCTTATAGACTTTTTTATATGCAGAAACATATCCACCAATTACGTTTCTTTGGAAGAAGGTTTCCATATGAACTCCGATCACTCTCCGATAATACTAAGACTTAGTCAAAAAATCTTACTTAAAGAAAGCCAGATATCCCTGGTTAATAAGTCAACAGATTGGAAAAGTTTTGCCCTTGATTTAGATAATATTATCGACCTAAGAACTAAGATAAAAACGCAAGATCAGCTTGACTCAGAAGTAAATAAATATGTTGTTGATATTCAGCAATGTGCGTGGAACAACACACCACAAATAAAACACAAATATAAGGGTCACATCTATCCTAAAGAAATTGTGGATTTACTATCTGAGAAAAGAAAACAAAGAAAAAGGTGGCAGCAAACAAGATGTCCGCGGGAAAAAAACCTTATTAAATAATCTGACTAAGCAATTAAAGAGAAAAATTTTACAATTCAATGATGAGTCTCTAAATATCAACCTTCTGCAGCTAACCAATGATAAATCAACGGATTACTCTCTTTGGAAAGTGACAAAAAAACTAAAAAGGCCAATTAAACAAATACCGCCTATTAGAGATACTAACGGAAAATGGGCTATAAGTAATGAACAAAAAGCGTTGAGGTTTGCTCAACACTTACATACTACTTTTCAACCCAATGACAACTGTGCAAATATACTTGACTGTGAAAAATTAGTCCAAAATCAAAAAATCAAGCTTGTGACTCCCAAAGAAGTCGTGAGAGAAATTCGAAATAATATAAGTTCGAAAAAATCACCGGGCTATGACCTAATAACAGGTGAAGTCCTTAAACACCTTCCCCGCAAAGCCATAATAAAGCTGACCAAAATAATCAATGCTGCATTTATTCTTAAATATGTACCTGAGCCGTGGAAGGTAGCTGAAGTAATTATGATTGCGAAGCCTGGAAAACCACCCCATGAAGCGTCATCATATAGACCTATTTCCTTGTTGCCAGTTTTATCTAAACTATTTGAAAAACTGTTGCTGAAACGGTTAAAACCAATAATAGAAGAAAAAGAGCTTATCCCAAATCATCAATTTGGTTTCAGAGAAAAACACTCTACTATAGATCAGGTACACAGAATAACAAATATTATTGAGAAAACTCTCGAAAATAAGGAAGTCTGCGCCACCGTCTTTTTAGATGTCGCACAAGCTTTTGACAAAGTTTGGCATGATGGCCTAATATTTAAACTTAGATGTATGTTGCCACCAGAATTTGCTGATATTTTGGAATCGTATTTAACAAATAGAATGTTTAGAATAAGACAAGATGATGCATATTCTGAGCTTAAAACTATAAAAGCTGGGGTACCTCAAGGAAGTGTGCTAGGCCCAATCCTCTACTTATTGTACACATGTGACATCCCAGAGCTAGAAATGGCTACAGGATCGAGTCATAGGGAAGCAGTAGAAAAAGTTCAACTAGCAATAAACAAAGTTTATGATTGGACAAAAAAATGGAAGATCAAGCTGAACGAGTCAAAATCAATTCACGTTGACTTCACAAACAAACAGTGCGAATACCACCCAATCTACATAAATGGTACGCAAGTGCCTTATTCTAACACTGCCAAATACCTTGGCATAACTCTCGACGCCAAGCTGCGATGGAAAGCTCACGTCAAAAAGAAAAGACAGGAACTCGACATACGCTATAAAAGTATGTATTGGTTACTCGGAAGGAAATCCTGTTTATCAATACATAATAAGATAATTCTATACAAGCATATTCTGATGCCAATATGGACGTATGGTATCCAACTTTGGGGCTGTACTAAACAGAGCAACATAAAAATCATACAACAATTTCAAAATAAAGTACTCAGGGATACTGTAAAAGCACCCTGGTACATCAGAAATGACGACCTCCATCGTGACCTTAAAATGGAACTCGTCACCAACATCATTCAAAAATTTGCTGAAGCCCATGAACACAGACTTCACCGACATGTGAATGTTGAGGCAATCCAGCTGTTAGATAACACGGATTTAGTGCGTAGACTAAAGAGAACAAAACCCTTTGAGTTAGTGTAGTATATAAGTTAGTGTATAATAGTGATCAAAGCTGTGCTATGCATATGACACATGAACAAAGTGTTTTTATAAATATGAGACTCTAAGAAAGTGATAAGGACTTCTATACAAGTGCTAAAGAACGCTATTCTTAGTTTTAACAAAACCTCTATTGTATAATAATAAGTTAGAGTTAAATTACTTATAAACACTACTTATACTCTCATTACTTATACTCTTAGGCTAGATTGTACTCAATTATTAAGAAATTTGTTCTTAATAATAAAGAAAAAAAAAAAAAAATATGTCTACTTTTTATGTCTACTCGTATGAGTTGGACATTACTGGAAGGCATAGTAAATGCTGACAAATCGTTAAGATCTCCGTTATATTGTTGGATAAGAAATATAATAATAATATAATACGTCCACAACTATCACACAACGCCATCTAGTCCCAAGCTAAGCAGAGCTTGTGTTATGGGCACTAGACAACTGATAAACATACTTATATATGTCTAAATACATACATATTATAGATAAATTACACCCAGACACAGAACAAATGATCGTGCTCATCACACAAACATTTGTTCTGGGTGGGAATCGAACCCACGACCTCCCGCATGGCAGTCAGGGTCACTAACTACTAGACTGACAGGCCAGTCAGTAATTGCTCACTTGAATGATGACCTCAAATGATCCACTGCTGCGTACATGTTCACTGTAATAACTCGGTGTAAGTTTTATTTGGTAAGTGCCTACAGCAAAAAGAGTAAATCCTTCAGCGGTCAATATTGGAAATGCGGTAACATTATTCTGCTCAAGAGTACCTAATATTTTCGAAATGGATTCTATTTCGGTTTCGGTTTAATCTTTTTTCGTCCTCGTAGTCTGTCAAGCCCCGCTTGGGAAGAGCATCGCCGCTCCCTCGTGAGGGCGATCGGCGGCGGGCCTTGGTTCAGGCTCTGGTCCGCAGCGAGGAGGAGTGGCAGGCGGTCGCCTCCTTCTGCGAGGCAGTAATGCTAGTGAAGGAGGAGGCCGACCGCATAAGGCAACGGCGCACTCGCCGTAGCCGTCGCCGCCCAAGTGCAAGATTTGTGATTTGATGATTTTTACCTACCATAAAAACAAGCCCGTAAGCATTAATTAGAACTGGTTTTCGAGCCGAGCGAAATTATGTTTGATGGAATCTGATTGTAATGGAGTTACATATTATTTTTGTGTAAAAACATTTTATTAAAATAATAGTTAACTAAAATCGCCCCAAAAATCTTAAAAACAAAATTAAAAAAAAACTCTGGGACCGATTTTATTTTAAATATTTTTTTAATTTGTATGTTAATGCCAGTAATCATTTGGAAGCACTCCCATGTGTGGGCAGCATATAGCCCAGAACCGGTCAATGTCCTTTATTTAATTTTAACACTAAAACTTGTCACCATACATAATTATTCAATCTCGTCCCCCCTCTTTATCTTTATCATAGTCCACATTTATAAATAAAAGCGTGTTACATTTAATACAACACAACATTTTCCTCAAGCTATCACAATGCATTATGTGAATGCCATCGTTACCAAAGTCTACGCGAACCGATGGTACATTGCTATCGTATAGTTGAGCACGTCTGTAATACGGCCATATGATTTCAGTGATGTGACCTATTGCTCCATTCACAAGTCCCTTAGCAACGTCAACGTTAGACCTCAACATAACTTTAGCACCAACAAATATTTCTAGTTCTTTTGGAAGACCTCCTGTTTTGTTAATGTCCGTGTGTAATATTTTATTAATATTAATCTGATCATTCTTTTTTGATCCATCAATTAATCTATCTTGTGCTATTATTTTAAACATTTGTGTATTCTTCTTCCTAAAATGTTCGAGAACGGCTGAATTATGTTTATTGACCTGCTGATTAGTTGGGTAAATACGTAGAGCTTTTTCAATCGAGAACTCTCCAGAGCTATTCGAAGATACTTTTTGCATAAGATCAGAAAAGTGTTCGGTAGTCAGCTCACCTACTCTTAAAGCGTTCAATATATTCACAAACTTGTCGCAACCTTTTTGTCTCATGTTCTCTTTTAACTCTATTAAAGAGAACAAGCGCCACAAATGTGTCGCTGGAACCATTCTTGCTGGTTGATCGAATACTTGGTTTCCGCGTACCGGAGGCAGTTGCATTAGATCGCCGAACAAGAGCACATTAAGACCACCGAACATTTCTTCACTATTCTTAAGTTGTTTTAATCTTGAGTCGATTATGCAAAGCATCTCATACGGGACCATTGATATTTCGTCAATAAATAGAAATTTTATATCTTTCCACTGTAACCGCATCAATCTGAGAAAATTTCCCGTCAGCATGGGCATCTGGGTTATCCCTCCATCTTTTTGCACAGGTAGGTTTAGTGCAGTATGAAGTGTAGAGCCTCCAATCAAACTCGCTGCAACCCCTGTTAGAGCGCACAGTTTAACGACAGTCTTGGCATGGCAACGGTTGGCTTGATTTTTCAGCAATTTGAACAAAAATGTTTTACCAGTTCCTGCATTGCCTGTTATGAAGAGCCTTAGTCTGTTGTCGTTTCCTTGAATCTGCTCTTGAATATTTTGTGTCACAAATCGAAACACTTCCGCCTGATCAGCATTCATAGCTCTACAAGACGAATTGAACTCATCATCAGCCATACAATGTTCAGGTGCTTCGATTTCATCAATGGATTCGTCGTTAGGTTGTAGATTTTCTTCGTCGAGAATGCGAAATGCATGAACTTGGTTAAACGCATTTTCTAGCTGTCGGTCTCGTTCTCTAAAAAGTTGCATACGCTCGTTGGTTTGGCGGAGGAATTCTTCTTTTGCTAGGAATGCTTCCTGAGCGGAGTGGTGTTCTTCCAGTAACTCACATTCATTACGATACGGCATGAATTGTAGCAACAGACTATAATAATAGTTCTCGGGATCTGTTGCTGCTACAAAATATGGAACTCGTACCGTTGCTGGAACATTTCGTACTATAAGCTTAGTATTATCGGTCAATGTGATGAGTCGTCTTCTGGTGGTCTCCTCTTAATGCTGATGGTCATCTACGGAATCGTCATTGCTCATATCATTCGTTTTTTTGATATAATAAGGCTCAAAAAGCATTGCAAATTCTAGCAAACTCATATTAATAAAGTCAAATTCTGGGTGGTCATGTGGACGTTTTTCGTACCTGTCAAAGATATTATTGCAGTATCCTGTTGCTTGTCCGCAATCATCAAATTTTAATACTCGGTATCTGACTTCCGGCTTGAGAGTGTTTAAGAAAATACATTTCCTTGAGCTGTCGCGGAGATTTAGATGACACAGTCTAAATGCGGACTCACAAGCAGAGATTTGTCGTTTATTTATTTATTTATTTATTTAACACTTCATGCACATAAGCACAAAGGCGGACTTAATGCCTAAGGCATTTTCTACCAGTCAACCTTTGGGTGATGCAGAGAATCATGATGGCAGGTGCAATAATAATGTAACAGATAAATGAATTATATTTAGGTACATTGGAAATATAGAATATAAACACAATCTTATAGACTAAATATATATATATATATATATAAATACTCAAAGAATTAATTTAGATCGACCAACAGAGAAACATTACCGTTGTTATGATACTACTGCCAACTTCTTACGAATATGTTCGCGAACCTCAATCTTGAATCTTAATCGGTTTTTAGCCATCCTAATCTCCTGGGGGAGCGCATTCCACAGAGAAATAGCCTGAACAAAGAAGGAACAGTGAAGGAAGTCAGTGTGATGAGTGGGACATAGAAGAAGACGGTTATGAGATGAGCGTAGATTTTTGTTGTGGTTGGCGCAAATGTATTTAAAATGAGAGGCTAAATAAAGAGGGGTATTAGGTGACTCGAGAAATGAAAACAAAGTAGTGAGCGCCCTTTGCTCTCTGCGTTGACGTATGGGCAGCCACTTTAGAAGCAATCGATGTGAGGAGACATGATCGTATTTACGCAGATTGAAAACAAATCGAATGCAGTAGTTTAGAAGACGGTCAAGTTTATTGAGGAGATCTGCATTCAGGTCATAGTAACACACATCACCATAATCGATGATAGGGAAAATTAGGGTCTGTACAAGCATTGCTTTCGTGTTCGACGGCAAAAAGTGCTTAAAACGATATAGAGCCCGCAGCGCTCCCGTAACCCTCTGGCTAACACTAGCAACTTGAGTTCGCCAGCTCAGGGTATTATCAATACACAACCCTAGGTCCTTCACGTCACTACTGAAAGGAACGATCGTACCGTCGAACATTACAGGTGGCAAGGTTGCAGCATCTACTTTGGCGACGCTTCGAGAACTCCCAATGATAATCGCCTGACATTTATTGGGGTTTACTGCAACACCAAATCTATCAGACCAGGACTTAATAGCCATCAAATCTCTATTTATCCTTTCAATAGCGTCAGCCACTTCATCGACCCCCACCTGACAGTACAATTGCAGGTCATCTGCATACAGATGATACGCACACTGAAGCACGGAAGTAATGAGATTAATAAAAATAGAGAATAGAAGAGGAGAAAGAATGCCGCCTTGAGGAACGCCAGTCTTCAGATCACACCAGCGAGAAGAAGTGTCACCAACCCGAACCGACTGCTGACGCTCCTGAAGGTAGGAAGTGAACCATTCCAGTGCTTCGGGAGAGACCATCACATAGGACAGGATGGCTAACAGGATGTCGTGACTGACGGTATTGAAGGCATTCGAAAAATCGACCAACACTAATACAGTGACTTTGGTGTCCTCCAGTCCTGCCCTTATATCGCCAGTCACTTTAAGGAGGGCGGAAACAGTACTGTGCCCCGGCCTGAACCCAGACTGTAGAGGACTAATCAGTGAATTACAGTGTATAAAATTAGTCAGTTGTTTGTGGGCACAGGCCTCAAGCACTTTGGATAGGAAAGGAAGGATTGATATTGGGCGGAAGTGGGTTGGAAGAGTAGGATTTGGAACTTTGGGTAGTGGACGTACGTAGGCTTTTCGCCACAAAGAGGGGAAAACACCAGAAAATAAGGAGAAGTTTACAATGTGAGTAATTGCGGGTAGAAGTTCATCAAGAATGGTTACGATCATACCACGAGTGATATTATCACATCCCACTGCTTTTGATTTGATGGAGAGGATGATCTTTCTAATCTCTCCCGGTTCAACTGGAACGAAAAGAAAATGACTAATATGAGGACGCGTTAGACCAGAGATAAGAGACAGAGTTTTTTGTTTGGTTAGCGGATCCATAGTGGGTACAGTGGAGAAATGTCGGTTGAGATCCTCTAAGTCGATAGAGTTTGGAAGGTCCAAATGTCGCGGTTTGCCGATACCCAGTGTTCCAAGGAACTTCCAGATATCGGCAGATGAAGAAGAAGAAATATTTTCTAGAATGTGGCGGCGTTTAGCATTGCGTATCATCTGGTTACATTTATTCCTTGATGCCTTAAAAAGTGCCCAGTTCTCATCAGTACGATCCCTCCTGTATCGACGGAACGCACAGTCCCTGCGTCGCATGGCCATCTGTATTGCCTCCGTCATCCAGGGTGCAGGAGGACGTTTCAATTTCACTTTCTTAACTGGAGCATGTATGTTATACAGGTTGGTCACGATGTCATTAAAGATCACAACCTTATCGTCAATTGTAGTAGCCTCCCTCATAACTTCCCAATCAACTAAAATTGCATCCCTCTTGAGGTTTTCGATATCCATCCGCGCAAAACAACGCCTGTACAAAACCCTGGGTTTAGGTTTCGGAGGTTTGAGGATATAGGAAAGGAAAATCAAATCGTGATGAGAGAAACCAGGAGCGTCGTGTTGACCATGGGAGGATACTAGGGAAGGATTTGAGGTGAGGATAAGGTCCAGCCAGGTGTCATCGCCTGCACTGTTATGGTGCGTTGGTTGAAGTGGCAACACATGCAGACTAGCTGATTCAATTAGGTGGAGCAATTTTCGGGATCGAGAGGAATTTTGGGCAAGGAGGTTTGTGTTGAAATCACCCATTATGATGTGGTGTGCATACTCTGAACCCAAAGATTCAAGAACTGATTCGAATTCAGTGAAGTAATCAACAGTGGGGGGACAGTAAACAACACCAATGATGGCTTTGGCTCCTTTAACGCATACTTCTAGGAAAATAAACTCAGCAGAGGCAGAATAGTTCGAAGAGGAAGAAGCAAGGATTTTATACGGAAAATCGCTGCGGAGGTATATGGCCACACCACCCCCTCCCTTACCAATTCGATAATTTCGTATAAGTACGAAACCAGTGAGAGGATAAGTGGTGGACAGAAGATGCGGTTTGAGCCAAGTTTCAGAGATTAGGATGGCGTGAACGTTTCTATTGTTAAATGCGTCGTACAGCTCACTGTAATGACTGGCAATGCTTTGAGCGTTGATATGGCAGACATTCAACAACCGACTAGATTCGCCATTGAAGTTACGCTGCAAAAAGTCACCAAGAGTGTCACCAATTGAACAAAAACTTGAGTCGCTTGAAGAAGCAGTAGTTTCATTTGCTGAAAAGTAGGTTTCATTATCTGACATAAATAAATAATTATTACATATATATATAAAGTATGCTACCTCTTAGAATAAAAGGATCTTACTGCACCACCCGCCAGCCACGGTTAAGCAAACATAATCAACAAACACAATAGAGAACTAAACAACACAAAAGCAAACATGTAATAAAATATAAAACCGAAATTCCCAAATAGAAAACTAAAGTGAAGGACAAAACGAACATTTACTGTATAACAATAAAGTGGCACACCCAACCACGAAATAAACACTATGTACAAGAAACATAACATTTAAAAAGATAAGTGTATTAATTCCTTAGAATCCTTGTCAAAGTTTCTGAACGAACGTATACAGTCAATTGTCAATTTGACTTTGACAAGGAGAAGGCAATCGAAAAGAAAGAATAAAACAATAACAAAAATGCATTGAGGGTGTTAAGTGAATTTACAGAATGATTATATTACAACAATTACGTAACCAGAACCCAGAGCTGATAATGGTGGGGCACTTAGAAAAAGAAGAAGTAATTAAGTAAATGGGAAAACTAAGAACGGTTAGTACAGATTGTAAACCAGTGAAATCGAAGAAAAGAATCACAAAACAAAAAGGACAAAGTTATATTTCTATTTACTTTTTGCTTTCAGGTTCCCTGCAGCATCCATACTTCTTCCGCTCCCAGCCGGAGTTGGAGCCGCCGTCTTAGGGTATTTAGAGATCAGGGGCTTGAGCTCCTCAGTGGACGTGATCTTGTGCCGGACGCCGTCGGGGGCCTTTATACAAATGACACCATCTTGTGTCCAACACGCCCGCATCCCGAAATGCTCCCGCGCCTTACCGAAGACGAACTGCCTGGGCCTGGTCAGGAACTCCTTTATTGAAACCTTGGAGCCCTTCAATCCTGTCTTCGCCTTCCAAACCATAGCCTTGATATCCACGCTGGTGAACCTAACAAGAATTGGTCTGTGATGCTCGTTGCTGGGGGCTCCAAGTCTGTGACAGGTTTTAATTGAAGAGACTTGAAGATTCTTGAGGGCAAGTTTGGTGTTCAGTGTCTCCAAGACCAGTGCTGTGCAGTCCTCGTTCTCCTTCTCAGCAAGACCCTGGAAAACCAGTGCTTTCCGCCGGTGCCTCATCTCCATAGTATCAATTTGCTTGGCACACTCATTTATCTGGCTCCGGAGCAGGCCTAGCATGGAGAATATGAGTTCCCGAAATGCACGAAACTCGTCAGCAATCTTTGCCACCGTGTTAGACTTGGCAGGCCCGGCACACTGAATTTGTCCCTCCAGTTCACTCATCTTCTTCATGAAGCTCTCCTCCAGGGCCTTTTGTGCAGCTAAGACATCAGCGTACTGAGACATTGCAGTGTTGTGTGTAATGCTGACTCAATGTTGTGACAGTTAGTGATCAGCTGGCAGGTGATGCTTGTGAGGTGTAAATATCACATATAATGACCCACAAACGTAAGTACTCGATATTCGTACAGTTGCAAATGGATTACTGTGATAAACTTATAACTTAATTAATAGTTTCCAATATTAATATTTAAATAAAATTTTTCGAAAAATTCGAACGTCTATACTTTTTTAACACCTACCCGCGAAAAAAAAAAGTCGATCTTGCATAATTCGCATACAAACCTTAAAAAGTTTTCGGGATGTGTCACTTTCTTCACGTTGAATTTGTCGCACTGCCTGAGCTAGGCTTGAATCTAATGCCGTTAGTTCAGATTTAGAGATATACTTTGCTACATAATATGCTATTGCTTCATTTGAACCACATGGTTGCAAATCTATATTCCCATTCCAAACCTTTAATAATGTGGGATTATAATTATTAACCCATCTGTCCTCTAGGCGTCGCTTTAGAATACAAATTCTGCCACCATTCCGGAGATACTCATCAGTAGTTTGATCAATTATCCGAGTTTCGTCGGATTCTTGTCTAGGAAAACCGAACCTGCAAGTATTGGTATTGTTCTTTTGAAAAAATTAAATTCATCGTCATACCCATATGACGATGAATTTGATTTTTTTTTACCAATTCATAAAGATCGGTATCCTCTGGTGGCAATTGGCACGATACAACTTGGTCAAGGAGACGAATGCCTTCTTCAGTTTCAAAAGATGGGTGATTTTCGATCCACATTACCATATGTAAATGTGGGCTCCCGCGATTTTGATATTCTATGCGCCACCAGAAATCTTTCATTTGTCCGCCGAGTACTTCGTAATTGTGTGTTAAAAACGTTAAAAGTGCATGAATTCGTACCATAAAATGCCACGTGTTGCTTACAATAACTGGGTATAATTCAATTAATTTCTGTAAGTACGTCCATTATGTTAAGGCTGGTAGGATCTTCATCTGGTCTTCCGTCAGCAATCAAAAGTGCCTTTCTCATGTCAATCCAATTTAAATCGTTGCAGCTGGAAGTTAGAAAATACGTCGGTGGTCCGAGACACCTGATTTGTGCTACGAGATCATTTAGTGCTGCTCGCCAGTAAGAAGCAGAACCTCTCAAATGTTTTTAAATATAAATGTACATTCTCAACCATACCATTATGTCCTTCAATTTTTTTCCACAAGCAGCAATCGTAGATTTGATTCTATAAAATTCGAACATTGATAAGGTGTAGAATAAATAATCATTCCTCTGGAATCGAGTGTCCTCGCTAAGAATGCGGTATTGATAGTAATCAAGAGGAGATATTGGTACTTGCCTTGTCTTTTCATTTAATCCATTGACACCGTGCGGGAATAGGTAAAACCAAGATAATTCTTCTGCTTTTCGTTCATGATTTACGTTTACAATGTTGTCTTTCGTTTTCCGTACAATTTTATTGATATTACCAGATACTTCCAGCTCATCTTCGACTTCCGGTTGATGACAATCAATTGGACCCATGATAGAAGTTTGTGCAGGTAGATACGCATCGTTGGTTGCGGTGTTGTTTGATATATTTTCATTAGTCCGTATTCTGTGTTCCACTTTAGAAGATATTTTATCAAAGTATGCTTCCGAGATCGGATTAGACTGCTGTGTACAAGTGTTCACATTATTACATTCCTGGTGTCTTGTTAATACTGGTAAATGTGGCGTGCTGAGCGGTGAGTGATTTGGACTGATGATGGATATATTTGTCACTGCCACATATGTCAAAGTGTAAGGTACATTTTAAGAGGTAGTGGCTCGTTTACATAATCGAACTAACTCATCGACTGTTCTACATTCAATCATGCATGCTTTGCCATTGTTAGCTCTAGCCCCTTTTGGGCCGCATTAATGAGAATCAGTTAAATAAAACTTTTGGTCGAAACAAATAACCCCAAACGATTTTCCAGCAGCTATAAATATACCAGTTTGATGTGTCAAGAATAACCTGCACAGAGCATCTTTTAAAGGTAGACCAATACTGTCGCGATTTACCGCATCTCGTAAACTTCCGAACAAAGAACTGTCACTCTCATATTCTAGAGCAAATGTACGACCAAATATTTCCAATCCAGCTTTTACTAAATCGAAATGCCTTATTTCTAAATAACCGTCTTCTTCGATTTGGATACCTGCAGGATTTTCAGCGATTAATAATCGCAGTTTGACATACAGTGAATCTCCTTCTATCATGTTTTGATCAAGAGTGTTTTTGCTCCACTGCTGAGGTGGAGTAATGGACACTCTTATGGTATTGCTCATTGCCATAGCACAGCATTGCACGCCGGCATACCCCGATGTAAAAATTTCAGCATTTCCTTGATGCCATGATCCTTGTAAAATACGAGAAACGTCATTAATTTGTACAAAGTCCTGATTACTTTGAACCGCGCTCGGACTGTTAGTTTGCGATGTAGAACAAGCGTTTTCGGAAACTAAAATCAGATCGTCAGTCGATAGGTTTGCGTTGTTGTCTATAAGGACATCTTTGTATAACGGATTATTAGCCACCAACCATGTCAAAGCCTCGAACACATTGTCGCGAGACACTGAAAACTCACGAGTAATATTTAAATTCTCTAGATGCTCTGTAACAATCACAATTCCACAATTATCTACAGATCTAGGCAACATATGTGGCAGTTTTTTGGTAACCTCGAAAAGATCCTGAGCAAAAAGAATTACTTGACCACGAAATCCGTATTGTCCAAATAAGCCGTCAAACTTTACAATTTTTAAAAACGGTATTATCCGAGAAAGAAGGCGCTTTTCAGTTTGCGACAAACGTTGTATAACGTGAGGTATAGGCCCAGGTTCCTAGCTGTTCCAATATGCCTTAGAAGGAGGTCCGGACGTGTTACTTATACTTATGTGATTGTTACATCGGTAACACAGCATCAATTCTTCTTTATTCTCGCATAATTCTCGTGGAAAATAAGTAGGAGATGAGGCAGTAATTTTATATTTGGTCACTTGATGGGGATAGCATCTCTTCGTGCAAATATTACACACTTTATCACAAAATGTATTTATCGCATTATTAAAGTACTCAATGCTACCACGTTGCACATTCCTCTGGTTAGTCTTTTTCTGCCATTCATTCTGTGCTGTTACAATGCGTTCCTCTGCTGTTTGTGATAACTGTCTTGCTTGCCTGAGCATTCTGTTCCTGTCGAGCCTGGCCAAGTGTTCTTCTTGTAATTCACTTTTTCTTCTCTCTTGTGTACGTATTCTCCAGCTCTTCAATGAGGAGCCCTTCTAATGATTTCTCCCTACTTAAGGCCACATATGCTTGACCAGCGGCAAAGACGTCACATTATTTTTCGAGTTATTCTCAGCAAGCCCTTTCATTTGATACCCATATTGTAGGAACGAATATAAGAAAATTATCCGCCATTTTTGGTGTTCCGCCGTATTGGATTAAGAGTGACGTAACATTATTTTTTTTCTAGTTATTATTGGCAAGCCCTTTTATTTGATACGCATATTGTAGGAGTGCATTAAAAATAATTGGTCCACCATATTGGATACGCGGCCATGTTGGATTTAGAATGACGTCACATTATTTTTTTCTAGTTATTCTTGGCAAGCCCTTTTATTTGATACCCATATTGTAGGAGTGCATTAAAAATAATTGGTCCGCCATATTAGATACGCCGCCATGTTGGATTTATAATGACGTCACATTATTTTTCTAGTTATTCTTGGCAAGCCCTTTTATTTGATACACATATTGTAGGAGTGCATTCAAAATAATTAGTCCGCCATATTGGATACGCCGCCATGTTGGATTTAGAATGACGTCACATTATTTTTCTAGTTATTCTTGGCAAGCCCTTTTATTTGATACCCATATTGTAGGAGTGCATTAAAAATAATTGGTCCGCCATATTGGATACGCCGCCATGTTAGATTTAGAATGACGTCACACAGTTAACACAACAATCATGCATTGTCATCCGAACTAAACGTGTATACCATATTTCAGCTCAATCGGAAACCGGGAAGTGGATCAAATTTAAGTTGCAAGATTTGATTACAGAACGACAGACAATGGGACAGGTGAAACTAAATAAAAGCTTGTAAAAAAGCTTGTAAAAATGCTTGTAACAATGCTTGCATGTACGATTACATTACAAAGAGGAGAAGGGACGCCTCATTTTTCACTTTTGTAACGATTATTTCCGAAAATATTTACACTATCAAAAAATTATTTTACGGGACTCCTAATCATTTTTAAATACCTATCCAACAATATATGACACGTTATGGTAGAAATGAAAAAAATATCACTTCACACTTTACGTGTAGGGGAGGTACCTAATAAAACCTACTTTTTGTTGTTGCACTTTGTCAGCGTAGTTGATATACCTACATGTTGATACCAAATTTCAGCTTTCTAGTGCTAACGGTCGCTGAGATTATTCGTGGACGGACAAACAGACAGACATGGTGAAACTATCAGGATTCCTTGTTGACTACGGATCCCTAAAAAAGGTACTATCTCAAGTCAAATATGTTCTCTGAATATCACTACGGACGGGAAACGGAAACGGGAAAGTTTTTAAGGAAGACATCACTATGTCAAAACATCTATCACGCAATTTTTGGTTAAAATCACCATCAAAAATTAAAATGATTCCACCCATGAATTTATTACTTTTTATGTATTTGAGACTGTTGACAGACGGTGTCGAAGCACACTGTCCATCGCTAATCGCATATAGTTATTGTGCAGTTAGTCAAGGAGCATAACGTCGAACGCACATTTATAATATGATATCAATGTCGTCTTTGACATGATGCATGCATGAACACATGGCTGCGCACAGTTGCTGTGTCCGTCTGTTCGCATCCTAAGGGTCTTGCATTTACAGTTCTACGCTGTTCATGAATCATGAACAGCGTAGAACACAATCATGAAATCAGAAAAATATCATGAATCAGAATCATGGTGCATTCGTCGTATTCTTGCATTTTTTTCCCCAAAGGGCCAATTTTATAAATCTAGCACATGGTATCCCTCTGTTGGTACAACAGTAAAGTTTATTAGTCAGGTTTTCCATTGATGTAAACCAACTCTGCTCTAATTTCTGGAAACAATCGAGTTTCTTTTTTTGCCATACAAAATATGAATATACAGTTTGACATTTGAGTGACTTCAAACATGGCGTCAAAATAAAATTTAATTTTAGAATAGTCGCAACCGGCTCAATTGCCATAAAAAAAAAAAAATTAAATCAAAAACAAAACTCAAAGACAATAAAAAGTATTAATATCAACTTCGAAGCAAATCACGCCCAAAACAACTTTCTACCCCTTTTTGACCCGGTTAGGGGACGAATTTCGATTTAATACATAACGTATATTCCATTAATTCTGTTAAAGAATGTTCATGCAAAATTTGATGTATATTGGACTAAGGAATCACGTTGTCCTATACGAACTTTGTCCCCCTTTTTCACCCCCTTAAGGGTCGAATTTCGAAAAAACCTTTCTTATTGGATGCTTACGTCATTTAAAGAACATACTCTCCAAGTTTCAGATTTTTACAATCAGCGGTTTAGGCTGTGCGTTGATTCGCCAGTAATTCATGAGAAAGGATTTTATATATACATTTTAGGTGTTAGGGGAAGATTTTCAAAAAAGTAATGATGCACGATTCGTTCGCTAGTCGTAAATAGTCCGCTTACCAATTTTTAGCTTTCTACCTTGAAAATTGCGGAATGCTCCATACAAACTTCCACCCCCTATTGTAGGAAATCAAGGGGCTAAAAAAGATAAAAAGTAGCCTATGGCACTTTCTGCCCCTTTAAATATCTTCACTTAAAAAATCAGGTCAATCCGTTGCTCCGTTTCACCGTTATAGAAAGACAAACAAACAGACATAGTTACTTTCACATTTATAATATTAAGTATGGATGTTAATTTTTCGTATATTTAAGTAATATCTTGGATTAATACTTGCGTTAATGTTTTTTTTTTATATTACCTACGTATATATTATATTTTTTTTACATTTTCCAACTTATTGCTACATTATGTCTTGGTAGTAAAACAAAAATATGTTAATATCTTTTGTAAACAGCTATTTTTTTTAAATGAATTCTTCATCACCGCACGTTTTTTGTATTAGCTCTTCGTACTGGCGTACATCAGTGAATACCAGAATTCCATTATTTTGTTTAAACAGTGCGAAGCTACCAATCCCAAATAGTTTATCTTTAGAAAATAGTGTTGCACCAGATCCAATACCTGGAAAGTTGCCAATATTTCTAATACATATAAAAAATCCCCATTCGCGCGGCAACCACTCATCGCAGTCCACCAGTGCAGCATCGTCAGCTTCGTAAAAAATCTCGTGTAGTGTATCGTAATCTTTCATTTGTTTTTTTGTTAAATATCCTAAAGTAAAAATCTGAACTTCAGGATCTATTACGTCTGCGCTACGGGCAAGGAAGGTTTTCATACTGTTATAATATTGTCCTCTTTCACCTATCCAATACCATGAACCTTTATTATGATTTGGTGCGCTGACCTTTGGGTATGTCCTCAATGAAAAACTGGAGATTCCAATTTCTTCTTCCATTCTTATTACCATAAGGTCGTGAAATGGCGAGTGTTCTTTATCACGCCAAATATCATTCATTTCATCTGATACATATGCTATTTGACGACCGCACACTATGTTTGATACTTTAAGTACCGGTACTTTATACAATATTCCTGTAACTAACAAAGCCAAAATATTATCAGTAAGGTTGGAGTCACGTATCAATTGCTTAAAGGGATTATAAGATGTTAGAATACGACTGTTGTCCAATAAAACTCCTGTAGCAATAAATGTCCATTCTTGGTTGTTATTCAAGTAGTTTGGTACATTAAGAAGAAGTATCACAGCTCTTAATTCATAATGATGATCTGTATACGGCCACGCCTCTGCGGGGTCTTTCTTCCAATTCATATCAGTCCAATTTTTCAAAGTCAGAGCAGAACTTAAAAGGGTTAACAATACGAACAACGGCAACGAACGGTCAGTGCAATACCTGCAACAAAATATGACTGTTATAATCAAGCAAAATGCGTCTTGAAGTAAGTCATGTGTAGTAACTTAAGTAAGTTACTACACATGACTGTAGTAACTTACTTAAGTACTTATACCAAAACGCCACTATGTCGGTCCAATTACAGAACCAGAGCTCAAACTCAAACTCAAACTCATTTATTTCAAATAGACCATTTACAGGCACTTTTGAAATGTCAAAATTGAAGCTAGTTTGCACGTTCCAAGGCGTAGACTCCTATGGAGAAGAACGTGCAAGAAACTCCATGGGCACTCTTTTAAATCAAATTTATATATTTACATATGGTTACAAAATTATGTTGCTTCTATTATGCGAGCACGATGTAGCGGTATTTAACAAGAAGTAAAATAATAATAAAAAAAAAGAATTTCAAATACGGCTTCATCATCAGATCAGTTCTATGAATACTTCTACCCTTTTGTTTCTTCAATAAATTATCGACGACATGAATAAACAAAGCAATTTTATTTGTTAAGACGAACTATGATTTTTTAAAGAATTCCGTTGTGCATCTACGAAGCTCATCATCACATCAAAACAATTATTCTATGATATTTGTATTTTTTTTAATCAGTTCACAATCGACCGAGATGTTGGGGCACACACATAAATCAAAATATATTTAGCCGAACATGTAACGTCAATTCATACAATACATTATTAAGTAAATCTGTAGAAAATATTTTTTATACTTACATTTTGTCAACCGTCCACAGCAGTCAAATATAATCACCCAACTGAATGGAAGTAGCGCATTCACAAAATATTATTGGTGAGGTATGCCGTTTTGTTGTTTTGATTACAAAATTCCGCCAAAAGCGAGTTTGTCTATATCAATATTATAGTTCTGCCCTGTAATGTTTTTGAAGGAACTGCGTTTCATAATAATAATAACTGGCAACACTCGCTGTCAACTAAGCGTATTTTACATCTCAGCTATTTTTAAAGTGAATTCCCAACAGTTTTTAGTCCGAAATTTAAGTCTACACGCATCTCTCAATATTAAATCGATATAAAATAAATACTTAACAAAACAGTCAATAATAAATGCAAAAAATGAAGAAAAGAAATAATTTGATGTGCTCAGACCGGACAGGTAACATGTGTCATCTACATAATAAAATCAATGAATAGTTGAAGATGAAAAATACAATGATTTCTAGAGCAGCTGCCCGTCGCGCACGCCTTCCACCCGCGGGCTCGTCGCTCAGCTCCGCCTCGCCGCTGCCGGACCTCGGATCACCAGCTTCACCGGTGGCTGCAGTTGCGTCGAGCTCGAGCGACGAGTATTTTCCCCACCGACGTCGCCAACACATGTACGTCGGCCGGGGAGAGGCCAGCCACCGATCGGCTTGGGATCTAGGAGCCAACCGGCCCCGAGCAGGGTCCCCGCTGCCGGTGGTTGTGTGCAGCGCATGAGATGGACTCAGTCTATGAATGAGAACGTCATGCGTGCATATTACGGGGCTACAGAGGGGGGAACTAACCTCACTGCGTAACCTGTTCCAGGACCTTGAACCAACCGTAGACGTCTCGGCGCAACGATTGTCGGATCAGGTGCGGGTAATCCAACACAACCATAGGTTGGACGACGCCACACTTGATAGGCTGCGCTCAGAGGTACTGAACAACCGTATCGTCTCGACTCCGACTCAGACCGTGGTGCTGCCGGCCACTGACGCAATCCCGCCGCGGTCCGATAATGCTGAGAATGAGGTAGCTGATAGGGTTGACACAGTAAGTAGCCAGTGCAATGAAAGACTGAGGAGCGCACTGGAGGATGCGCTTCACGAGTATAGGTCCACTCCAACCGAACTTAGGCCCCGTTTACCGCGATTACCTGTGCACAAACGAAATATGGCGCTAGTGTGTGCTCTGAACTCGCTACTTAAGAATGTTTTTTAAGAGTAGCAAGGACATTGTTGATACGCACTCAATCCTATATTGCGGGGCTGTTGCGGCATGTCGTGTAGCTAATATTAAGTTTCCAAGCTGTGAAGTAGCTACGCGATCAAAGGCTGCTGCTCCAGCCTGGCAGTGAAGGATTGAGGGACGTTTCAGGGAGGGCAATACACGTCCACGTGTGATGCGATTCGTGAGACGGGCATTCTCGGGAACTGGAATTGTGCCCCGAGAATACATGTCCCGTGTCACGGAGCGCATCGACTTCCTGAAACAGAAATTTTGTGCACGGGCCAGTCGTATCCGGCGGTATAAGCGGCGGGTTGATCGATACTCTCTGAATCGCATGTTCCGGAGCGATGAGAGGTGGGTGTACAGAGCTTGGGAGCGACCTGAACAAAATGTGAGCGACACGCCCCGCCCAGATGATGCTGCCACAAATGCATTCTGGCGCAACATTTGGTCGGTGCCCGTCTGTCACACTGAGGGAGACTGGATGCGTGATGTCGAGCGCGTGTGTGCTGCTATACCAGAAATGGAAAAAGTCTTGATCAGTCCATTAGACGTGGCCAGAGCTGTTCGTCCGTTGCCGAATTGGAAGTCTCCAGGGCCGGACGGACTGCACAACTTCTGGTTGAAATGGTATAGTAGTTCACACGCGCTCTTGGCATCTCAATTCCAGTCATCCTTAGAGTCTGGGTCGCTACCTCAGTTTCTAACAACTGGCGTCACCTATCTGCTCCATAAAACTGGTAGTACTGCGGAACCCAAAAATTATAGACCGATAACATGCTTATCGACGGTCTATAAACTTTTTACATCCATTCTGAGAACCAAAATTAACCAGCATGTAGACAACAACTCGATTATGTCTGCCTCTCAGAATGGATGTAGGAATGGGTCTCGCGGTACTAAGGAGCTACTTCTCATAGACATGACCTTAAGCCAACAGGTTCGTCGATCCCGCAAGGATTTGTCGACATGCTGGATTGATTATAAGAAGGCCTATGATTCTGTCCCGCATACATGACTCATGAAGGTGTTGGAGTTGACGTATAAAATAGATGCAACTCTACGCACCTTCCTTGGGTCTTGGGGCAATCGAACACAGTCCTTCGCTATCCAGGATGTCGATCAATCCGGAGGGACGATGAGCCTATATGGATTAAGCGGGGAATTTTCCTAAGCGACAGCCTGAGTCCACTTTGGTTTTGCTTAGCCCTGAGTCCTTTAAGCACGTTGCTGGAGGAATCAAGACTGGGCTACCGGTTGAGAAGGGGTGGTCAAGTTCTATCCCACCTCCTTTACGTGGATGACCTGAAACTCATTGCCCCCAACAAGTTACGACTGATGGAACTACTCAAGGTAACTGAAACTGAACAGGCGCTTTTATCAGGCTCTTCACGAGCCTGATGTAGATTTCCCAGCGCCCGTGGCCTGGCTACGTTTCAGCGACCTCTTCGGAGAAACTGAGGGTTTTATCTGTGCAATTATGGACGAAGTTATCCTAACGAACAACTACCGGAGACATATTATGAAGGACGGGACGGTTGACATGTGTCGGGCATGCCATCGTCCGGGTGAGTCCATCAAACATATTATCTCTGGTTGTTCTCGTCTGGCCAACGGCGAGTATTTGCACAGACATAACCAAGTAGCCAGGATTATTCACCAGCAACTTGCTTTAAAATATAACCTGGTGGATTCTGAGGTACCGTACCACAAGTATGTGCCCGACCCAGTTCTCGAGAAGGACCATGTAACGTTGTACTGGGATCGGTCTATCATCAGCGACCGGACTATTGTAGCCATTAAGCCGGACATAGTGGTGATAGACCGATTAGCGCGCCGCGCAATGATTGTCGACGTCACCATCCCGCATGACGAGAATCTCGTGAAAGCTGAGAAAGAGAAACAAATCAAGTATCTCGACTTAGCACACGAGGTTGTCGACATGTGGAATGTGGACTCGGCTGTCATTGTGCCGATTGTCGTGACCGCCAATGGCCTTATAGCCAAAAGCTAAAAAAGCATCTGTCGAAGCTGTCGTTGCGCGGTTGGATCAAGGGCCTGATACAGAAGGCAGTACTCCTCGACACGGCTCGTATTGTGAGGAGGTTCCTGTCTCTGGAGCCCTAACCACCGGTAGCTTGGACCCTGTTCCCGACACCGGCGGACTACTATTTTTTATATTTTTAAATGTTCTTTTTTTATTTGTTTTTATAAGAAAATATTTAAAAATGTAAAATCATGTGTATATAGAAAACTAGCTTTTGTCAGCGGCTTCGCCCGCGCACATAAAACATAGCCTATGTCACTCAGGAGTAAAGCAGCTTTCTATTGTTGCTAAAATTTTTCCAATCGGACCAGTAGTTCCAGAGATTACCCCCTACAAACAAAAAAACATAAAAACAAAAAAACAAACTTTACCTCTTTATTATATTAGTGTAGATAAATAAAGGAAATAATAATAAGATTTATTCCCCGAAAAATAAACACGTACATTATATTTCCTTTACATAGCCGGTCAACCGTCAACCACCGACGTCGCGTGACCCGCCATCCCGTCGCGCGACATCCTAAAGTCTAGACCTAATTTCTCCGCTTTCACTAAAACGATGATATCTCAAAAACTACGTATCGTAACTCCATGAACTTAACATTCTTGAAATTGTTATGAAATAACCTATCTGATTATGTGTGGTTTTGTGTAGATTAATCTTGTGATGTATTACCAATTTGAACTTGAAAGTAGTGTGATGGACTATTTCCCAGTTTTGTGTACAAAAGTCGTCATATTTATAAAATAAAACCATATTTTCCAAAAATAACTGTTTTATTTATTTTAGGACACGTCAACTAACTTTCACATAACTAACTAACTAACATAACTAACTAACACATCAAGTAACTTTTTGTACAACTTAAAGCTGGCCGTCAATAAAATGTGTTCTATTATTTAAAAATAGACTTGAAAATGTAATTGATGCTGATCTTGTGAAAATTAATGATTTTTTTTTAAATTGACTTATAATACATATTTTAATTTTACGAAAGTCTATTGTTGCAAATCCGAAATATAAATCCCCAACGTATCCCCATACTAGCCGGATTTCAAAGAAACTGTTATCGTAAAGGATTTTTATGGAAATTGCAAACTTGCAAATATTGCTAATTGTTGAAGACGTATACTTCAAATTTCTTCAAACATTGTCGTGAGCAAACTCGTCCCGGTCTAACATATGAGTTTTATTGCCATCGGTTAAACACTCTAATTTTAATTGGACCTCGTCATACTGTGAATATAAATTTTCCATCTTACCTAACCGTAGCTGCAGTTCGCCTACCTACGATGAATTTAAAAAATCCTCCAAGTCATTGATATAATTACAGAACGCTGTTAAACGTCCTTTATAACTTGCCCTCCTTCTAATTAACTCCTTTTCCTCCTTGTCAGTCATTTTGAGAGGCCCGTATTAAACTGGAAAATACAGTTGTTTTCAATTAAATAAATTAATAATATGCCTCTTAATAAAAATATATTAATGACCTAGAGTACAAACAAGTTAAAGTAAAAAATAATAATAACCTACCGAAAACATTTTATATAGTGTCCGACCGAAACCGAAACCGAAACCGAAACTCACATGGTCAAGTATAAAATTTCTTAAAATACTGAAAAATAATGTTTCCGTCGGACGCACACGCACTGACTAAGTTTTATTGCATTACTACAGAGCTATCCGAACGGCACACGACGATTCCCGAACAGAGCCGACGGCTTACGACACAGCTTTGCCGCGGAAAACGAAGTTAGGCGAACGTGCGTGACCTTGCGAGATAAGTTTCGGTTTCGGCAAAAGTTTCGGCCGATTTTGGCCGAAAACGAAACTGCAGCCGAAACTTGATTTTTGGCCGAAACTCGGCCGAAACCGAAACCGAAACCGAAAGTTCGGTCGGACATTAATTTTATACCAATTTACACTGATAAACTAACTGAAGTAACCTGAACACAACAACACAATAAAACTGTTTTATGTCGGTATATAATGGTAAAATGTTTAGTTAGCAAATATTAATTCTGTTTCGTTTTACAATGCAATCAGTTAACAGCAAATAAAATAATTATTTGGTTATAACAATCTAAGTTAGTAAAATAGACAGTTCTATTCAGAGTACTGGGTATTTATCAATAGTTTCAAGTTACTGACTGAACACTGAACTTCACCACATCCAGGTATCATCAGGGAGAAAGTAGATAGATAGGCCAGATCACTATTTAAGGTTATATTATCATATGCATGAAACACTTGTTAATATATAAGCTAGACAGTGTCCACATAATTAGATGATTATATAAGTCATTAAAACCGTGAAAGTACCGTCTGACTCTCAGAATACGAGCATGACTCAGTTTGAGAGTCAGTGTGTTAACTTGTGTTATGCAGCTGTACAATCATCTTAAATTCTAATGCTTGTATTACCTTAATTATGTTGTTTGTACTTTTTAAAGAAATAAATTATTATTATTATTATTCCATTTATTCGCAATTACACCATATTCTATACATTTTTAAATATTTTCTTAAAATAAAAAAAATAAATAAAAAAACATTTAAAAATATAAAATATAGTAGCCCACCGGCATCGGGAACAGGGTCCAAGCTACCGGTGGTCAGGGCTCCTGAGAGAAGAACCTCCGGACAATACGCGCCGTGTCCAGGAGTACTGCCTTCTGAATCAGGCCCTTGATCCAGCTGCCTAACAAGAGCCTCCTCAGATGTTGGTCGAGGCTCTTGGCTATTAAGCCATTGGCCGTTAGCCATTATTATTATTATTATTATCCAATATCGAAACTCCCATTTCCAAGTCACGACGAAGCTCACGACGATGTTTGAAGAAATTTGAAGTATGCGTCTTCAACAATTAGCAATATTTGCAAGTTTCCAATTTCCATAAAAATCTTTTTGCTTTCCTGGTATATTTAGGTTTAACAAGGCTACACGTTCCGACACCCCGATGTAACTTTCTACATGTTGTTTCTGATATACATATTGATACAAATTTCAGCTTTCTAGTGCTAACGGTCGCTGAGATTATCCGCGGACGGACAGACAGACAGACATGCCGAAACTATAAGGGTTCCTTGTTGACTACGGAAACCTAAAAAAGCCAATATTTTCTACGCAATTCTTCCATCGTAAAAATTTTTAAGATCGCATAGAAGCCAAGTCCTGTATAACTTAATTTATAATAATAGAAAAATCAGCTCTGGCGCATGTATAGACCATGCATTGATGGACCATGCATGCATGCATGCGCCATTTTTTTTGGATTTGGCTCCACTCGCATTCTTTAGAACGTGTTTGACACGAATGTACCTTACTTTTTATAGGTAACTAGCTGCTGCCCGCGACGTTGTCTGCGTGAAGGCTCTATGGCACCAAAAATACCTAAGATAGCAGTGTCGCTACAGCTTTATAAGTAAACAACATTTAAAATAGCATTGCATCAGCCTTATAAAGTTCCCGCTGCTGGGACACAGACCTTTCTAGGAGAGGGAATGGGTCATAATCCGGCGGGCCCAGTGCAGATTGGTGGATTACACATGTCTTCGAATTTTTGGTTCTATCTTAGACATTCACAGTCACAGTTTCCTCATGATGTTTTCCTTCACCGTTTTAAGAGCACTGGTTATGAAATAAATTACACACAGCAATGCGCCTGGCTGGGTTTGAACCCCAGACCTACATCTTATAAGTCAGAGCCTTTACCACTCCGCCACCACACTACGATGATATTTATGCTGCCAGGAGTAAAGAGAGTCAGGACTTGTGACGCGGGAGTAAGCGACGTACAGTTGCCCGCGTAAGAAGCAACTCGTCCTGAAGTTGAAACCCGCTGTGATTCAGTGTCTGCCCCTGCGACTTATTGATGGTCATCGCGAAGCAAACATTCACGGAGAACTGTACGCTGAATTGGAACGGGAAGTTAAAAGTTATGAGGTACAAATACTGCCTCGCCGACGCAACAACCCGTAAGAATTTTTGCCTCAATGGTGTATCTGTGCAGCGAGATGACTTTAAGACGGGTCTTGTTATACAACTTTGGAGGAGATAGGTTCCGAAGATGCATAATCGGGACTCCGACCTTCAGCTTTCCCCTCAATCTCCGAGAGAATGCATTCGTTAATTGCTGCAGCCTGATCATTTTTGGACGTTAAAATGGCCGGCCCACACACCAAAGGATTCTGCTGGTGCGGTAAACGACTGATGTTCCCGTACACACAGCGAATGAATTCTCTCTAAGCTGGATAACACTCTATCGAGAGACTCTGGAAGCACCTCCTGTCCACCTCTCTCGCGGTGGACTTTGGCAGAGGCCATGATCCAGAGCGAGGAAGAGTAGCACACGGCTAAAATTCGATTGCGGACTCTATTTGTGGATAACTGCTGTATCTCTGCCTGAGCTCTAAGTCGCTGCAAATGCTTGACACGCACGACTCTCTTTCGCGCAACTGAGAGGTCCTTACATTTTGTTCATGAAGACGTTGGGAACGCTCCAGTCTCGACTCTCGTGCACGTAACTCAGAGGTTCTCAGATTTTGTCGTGCAAGGCATTGCGAACGTTCGACACTCGATTCTCGTACGCGTACCTGAGAGTTTCTCTGACTTTGTTCAGCAAGTCGTTGTGAACGTTCAGGTGAAGATTCTCCCATACGACGTTTTTTTGCTGCCCATGCTTGAGAACTATGTTTAGAAAGTCTTCATGAACAGGCATTTTCAAACGTTTAAAAAAATGTTAATAGCGTGAAATGGCTCTGGAAAGAACTGTTGTTTAGCCCTGAAAAAAACTGTTGGTTAGCCCTGAAAAGAATGTTGGTTACCCTTGAAAAGTAATATTGGTTAGCCCTGAAAAGAACTGTTGATTAGCTCTGAGAAGAACTTTTGCATAGGTGTATTTTTAAGAACGAAATCTAAAAAAAAATCGCACCAAAATTATTATACTTCGCGCACGACTGCTCCGTAGGGAGCCGTCGCAAACCCGCCTTGGTGACGCTCACTTCGCAACGGGCCGTGTAGCAGAAATATTTTAATTTCGCCATAACTTCAAAACCAAAGGTCTAATTTTAATCATTCAAAGACCAAATATTATCTTCGTAAACTATACTTCATCATCATCCTCTCCGATCTTCGCGTCCGAAATACCTCAGTGTCTCAAGACAAAAGTCTTTGACCAGTGCGTGTTGCCAGTGATGACGTACGGTAGTGAGACGTGGTCGCTTACTATGGGTCTTTTAAGAAGGCTCAAGGTCACCCAGCGAGCAATGGAGAGAGCGATGCTTGGTATTTCCCTGCTTGATCGAATCAGGAATGATGAGATCCGCAGGAGAACGAAATCAACCGACATCGCTCGAAGGATTGCATCGCTGAAGTGGCAGTGGGCGGGACACATAGCGCGGAGAACCGATGGCCGTTGGGGTGGAAAGGTTCTCGAATGGCGACCGCGTACCGGACGACGCTCCGTGGGCAGGCCCCCTACAAGGTGGACCGACGATCTGGTGAAGGTCGCGGGAAGCCGCTGGATGCGGACAGCACAGGACCGATCGTTGTGGAGATCCTTGGGGGAGGCCTATGCCCAGCAGTGGGCGTCGCTCGGCAAACTATACTTAGTAATGAAAAATTTTTATTGATAAGGATACATAGCATGAGTAAAATAAATGCGTTTAAATATAGTCCAAAAAAAATTCAAGATTTAAAAAAAAAAAGTTTGTTGCGCCTCACTCGACATAGATAAGTATAGTGTGTCGCGGACTTCTTTGTAGATATTTATAAGTTCTACAATTAATTAAAACATGGTTCTATCTTTTATAGTTTAGGTGGTGTACGCAAAATAAGTAACTTTTCTGGTTGATTTTTTACACCTTGTGTTCGAGGCTCACGGACGGTGAGCAATGGGTAGCTCGCCGTCCTGTCATCTGGCTACTGTCCAGACCGAGTCCAAGTCGTTAACGGCGCGCACCGTTCCCGCGCGCCTCAAGGAGTTGTCAGCAAACTGTAGGGGTCCTTCAGGGTCGAAGCCTTCTGGAGCTGCCGGTTTGTGTGAAACTGTTACTGCGGCTCTGGGGAATAAGGCAAGGAAGGTACGGGGTAGGTTTTTTAGTCAGTAAGAGTCTGACACTGGTCTCCCGCTCCGCTCAAGAACGGGTTTCGTCATTCGATGATTTTCACCTACCATAAAAGATAACACGTCGTGTTCGAAAAACCCAATTTTTTTACGGAGCACAATTTTTTTCCAAAATAAAATTTAGCCAATGTAGATAATGTAGCATTCGAATGGTGAAAGAATTTTTAAATATGGTTCAGTAGTTTTTGAGCATATTCATTACAACCAAACAAACAAAGTTTTCCTCTTTATAATATTAGTGTAGATAGATAATTATTATTTACACATAAATATTAGGTACTTCATTGAACAAAATGTATATATTTCCACGTAACCACTTTAAATTCGACCAAGCACACAATAACTAACAGACAACGCAGGTAACCCCCGTTTCCATAGGTTGCGGCGGCGACATCGTTACCCATTACATCAACTTTTGTGAACGAAACCATAGCGAGATCTAATTCGACGCCTACACCATCTAGTTAGGAAAATAAGAATAATTTTTGACCTTATAAAAATGTTTCTTTACATTTTTGTAAGGTAATTTTTGACCTTATAAAAATGTAAAGATACATTTTTATAAGGTCAAAAATTATTATGACTTTTTGACATTGTTTTAGTATAAAATAAATGGCTGTGAGCGAGTAAAAATAAATCCAGCTAGTTTTACATCACATTTAAGTTTGTAATTAAGGCATATACATATGAAAAAAACAGACATAAAAATATATTAATTTCCAAGAAATAATCACACAGACAAATACCGAACAAAAGTGTTAACAATCCATGTTTATTTTGCACTAACAACATGAAATTGACGAAGAAATTATCATCATCAATGAACTTTTTTGTAATATTTAACATCGATTTTTTTTTTAATTTGTCTTCCGCAACTTTACTCTACTCAATATTTTGAAGGTTTTGTTGGAACTTGAATTTGTCAAAACGAAATGTACCATACAACTTTTATGAAGTAAATGTATTTGCCATCTATGAATTATAAGAATAACTAACTACTTACCTCTCAACGTGATGAAATTTAAATTATGAATTTCTAAAAAGTGTTTACATGTAACTTGATTTGATTTTTATGTATTCTCATAAATGGCGCTGCTTCAAGATTGTCTTTTACATTTTTTAAACTTATTTAACATCGCATTTTTTTTAAATTTGTCTTTCTCAACTCTGCTCAAGATTTTTAGGGTTTTGTTGGAACTTGAATTTGTCAAAATGTACCATACAACTTTTATGAAGTAAATGTATTTGCCATCTATGAATTATAAGAATAACTAACTACTTACCTCCCAACGTGATGAAATTTAAATTATGCATTTCTAAAAAGTGTTAAAAAGTAACTTGATTTGTTTTTTATTTATTCTCATAGATGGCGCTGCTTCAAACTTGTCTTTTACATTCTTTAAACTATGTTTCTCTGCCTAAGTTACTTAAATGACGTAGTTTTTATTGTGTAAAGCTAGATAATAGCATGGCTTACTCAAAAACAACATTTAATTATCAGTCGTTTGCTTACACGCTGTCACAGAATGCGTAAGAAAAATAAAGATTCACTGCTCCTCCCCCCTAGGTGATAGCGTGATAATATGTAGCCCATTGCAGGACCCGGCCTCTTAGTTATATTCATGCAAAATTTGAAGTAAATCCATGCAGTACTGTTTGAGTTCAGTTCGGACATACATACAGACAAACAGACAAACAAAAATTCTAAAAACTATATTTTTGGCATCGGTATCGATTATAGATCATGCCCCAAGTATTCTTTTAAAAAAATATTCAATGTACCGTTTTGACTTCTCTACGATTTTATTCTATGTATAGATTATTTCATGCTGGAAGAAGTTTAAGAACTCAATATCCCCGATCCCTTGTCAGAAGCTAGTTCACGGTTCCGAATTGATAATTTATTATGGAAAACTACTATAATGTTACTTACGTTACTTTATGTTAAAATTTTCTAAACGACTTGTTGACACTTCGCGTGACCCAAGGACTAGCTTTTACCTTGATATATAGATATACTATTTATCGTAGGTACATCATAAACACAACTTGGTACATTAGGATACTTAAAATTACTATGGTGTTACCATTGTAATTTTACCATTACCATTTTACCATTTAATTTTTGCGGTCTTATCCCGAAGAATGAACCCGAAGAATGGGGGCGGGTTGTTTAGTCCGTAGGAGTCTGGCACTGTTTCCCACCACGTCCAAAGGCGGGACTCGTTATTAGATGATTTTACCCACTATAAAAAAAACCTGCCTTAAAACAACAATAGCAGCAGGTAGAGAGAACAATACAATTTAGGAAATTGAAACAAGATACTCATAACATAGAAGAATTTCATTAAAAACATGATTGTTTTACAAAGTTTGACGACGGAGGCTTTAGATGTTAAGCAATTAACTACTTGAACGCATATTACGGAACATTTTGCTTGTAACATGAGACTGGCGGAGGGGCTTCTAAAGTAATTAATAAAATAATAATTTCTCTCTTATGAAGCGCGCCCGAACCTTTGATTATCTTGTTAGAGTTGGGGCCGGGAGAAAGCGAACAACTTTTTCATATGCATTATCTTATTTTATACAGGCAAGGAGAGAGCAGTGGTGGCCGAGTGGTAACAGCCCCGACTTACGAGTTCGAGGTCGCGGGTTCGAACCCAGCCAGGCGCATTACTTTGTGTAATTTATTTCATCACCACTGCTCTCAAAACGGTGAAGGAAAAAAACATCGTGAGGAAACCGGCATGTCCTAGAACCAAAAATTCGAAGACATGTGACATTCACCAATCCGCACTGGGCCCGCGTGGTGGATTATGGCCCATTCCCTCTCCTAGAGAGGAGGCCTGTGTCCCAGCAGTGGGAACATTGAAAGGCTGAAGATGATGATGAGATGATACAGGCAAGCTACATACTTAATACAAATATGAATTCTGCAACTATTTTTTTTTTTATTAGTTAGAAAAATATCCAATGTTTTCTCAAAGACTTTCGCTTCTGAATTAGAGGAAATCGCGGGTAAAGTGCTAGTATTGTAATAATCAAAATAAAACCATTAGTAATGAAACGCCTGCACGAAGTGTAGTTGTTACTTTTTTCTTGAAGTTATTTTGCTCGTCAAACTATTAAGGCACTGAAAATGACCAAAAATAAAAATTTATTTAATTTAAAATAAAACTAATTACATCTCCGCCACCTATTTTTGATTTTTGTGAAGGTAAAAAAACATCCGCATCCGGGGCAGCCTTCAGGTCCGTGACATCGGCTCGCTTACGCTGGTATGGCCACGTTTTACGAAAACCGGCAGACTACGTGGGTAACAGATGCCTCGCCATGCCGCCTCCACCGGGACCCGGAAAACGAGGCTAAGAGGCGTTGGATCGACATCGTAAGGGACGACATGCGTGCTAATGGGCTTGAGGCAAGGGACGTAAAAGACCGAGCGAAGTGGAGGCGTCTAGGAAGGAAAGCGGACCCCGGGCATCGAGGTGAAAGCCAAGGTAGCAACCGGGACGGGCGCTAGGTTGATGATGATGAAAAAAACATACAAAATACTAGTTTGATCAGAATGATGAAATTCGTTATAGATTTGGAGTACAGGCATGGTCCATGGTCATTAGAACGCGTTATAATAGCAGGGCCATAATTTTCGTGAAATACCGTTTATACCTGAAACGTTTGTATCTCCCAAGATACAAACGTTTCAGGTCGGGTACAAAAGCGTACTATATGTGCATTTTTTTTCTTTTTACACACAACGTCGTCTAGTATCAAGCTAAGCAGAGCTTGTGTTATGAGTACTAGACAACTGATAATCATACTAATATATTTCTAAATACATAAAAGATAAATTACACCCAGACACAGAACAAATGATTGTGCTCATCACACAAACATTTATCCTGGGTGGAAATCGAACCCACGATCTCCGTAATAACAGTCAGGGCCACTAACTACTAGATCAACAGGCCAGTAATGAAATGACAAAATCATTTCAATACAAGAATTGGTCCCGCCATTATGATGTTTATGAAACTTGTGCATTTGGTAAGTAAACCCATTAAAGTGATTTCCAATTTATTTATTAGTCTAGATTTAGTTTATACTTCTTGACGCAGATTGTATTGTCTTCTTTGCACTTTATTTTATGCACTAAATGCAACCCTACATTATGTCCTGGCAATTCCTTTTATCCTAGGTTGTCTGGAAGAAATCGCGGAATGCGATAAGGCCGCCCATTGTCTATATCTATTATAAAGTACTAGCGACCCGCCCCAGCTTCGCACGGGTACTCAAATTGAATATATTATGCATACACATAAACCTTCCTCTTGAATCAATCAATTTATTTAAAAAAAACCGCATTAAAATCCGTTGCGTACTTTCTTTAGGGACAGCGGTAAGCAATTTTGTTTTATAATATGTAATGATGATTATTTGTAAAAAGTTTTGAATGCAAAACGAAAATAGTTTGGGTTTCGTTTTAAATAATCGAAAATAGTTTTATCGGTGAATTTGGCCCTTAGTCAGCAAACGTGTGACATTGCTTCTCGATTTACCTAAAGCGGGCAGAAACAGGATGATATAAAAAAAAATGTAAACTATTTCCTCCCATTCCATCGGATTAAAACGTGTATCTTTCCTGCTGGGGTAATGTACACGATTAAAACACAACAAATGTGAGTCATCTCTAAATACTAAGCATTGTTTATTTAATTTGTCAAATACTGTCATTTTGTGTTATAGAATCTTTAGGGTTCCGTAAAAAAGTACCAAAACTCACAACATGGAATAACGAAGTCGAAAGATAAAGAGCCAAAAAAAAGGGGTTTACTTTTTAAAAGCAGAACTTTTTTCGTCGCAATTTTATTTTGCATAACAACGCATAGCATAATCTTCATTTCGCAGAAAGTTGTTTGGCATACACTCATTTATCATAAATTCAAAAATCATAATTTTGTTAGTCCGAATCATCCTTAGGCATAAATTTCATGTCCAGTGTGTTTCTATATTTTTTTTCGCCACGAATTTACGACGATAACATTAATTGCTACATCTTTGTCATTATCATCATCATTATCGACATAATAACAAGAATAAAATATGCAAAGTATGCAAGTTGTGCAGCATGCATAGAGGCAGGTAACATAGAAGCAGGTATGCAGCATGCAAGCAGACGTAGCTGGTCGGCGAAGCCGGCCGGGCTTTCAAAGTACCTGCACCTGCAGTGCCAGTGCAGGTGCAGGTGGTTTAAAAACCCGCAGTGGCGGGCCTTGAAACCACCTGCTCCTCGGCTCGCGGGTCGCCCAGCCCCTCCGCGGCAGACTACGGAAAGTCGGTTTTGCGGCGATTCGTTTCTGTCAATAAATTTTTAGCATATCATATTGACAGTTTATGATATTTTGTAACATATGTCAAGTATATAGCAAAAACGACGTTGGCCTTAGGTGTGATTCTGGTAAAATGAAATTCAAGCAAAAAAAAATACCGGCTCCTCAAATATCACCATCCCTCTAAATAAGCGAAACTATGTGTAATGTTAAATATGACAATCGTAATTATGCCAAACAAAGTTCTGCCATGTTAAAAGTATGCTGTTGCAAATTCGAACATTTAAACCTTCAGCCAATCAATAGTTAAGCTAAATAATTTTTATGCCTTAAAAATATTCGACGAAAGAAGATTCGGCCAAGTGTGTTATGCCAAATAAAGTTTGGACTATCAAGATTCTGCCAAATAGAAGGAACCTAAAAAAAGAGTTACCGTAACGATTGGTACTGTAAGTCTCGCATTTATCAGATTTTGGTCGTCCTCGCCTGGTCTTCCAACGCGCGTCTTCTTGTGCCCCGTCACTGCTTCAGAACCTTTAAGATCAATCAAACTGCTGTTCTAAGAGCAATGTACCCTGCCCAGTGCAACTTAAGCCTGGCGATCTTTCGGTCTATGTCGGTAACTTTGGTATTCCTGCAGGCATTTTCACTTCTGATGCGATCACACAAGTAAGCTCCGAGTGTAGCCCTTTCTCACCTGTGAAAGTGACACTTAAACTTCGACTTTTAGTTTCATTCGGTTTTTTGTGTGTGTGTGTGTGTGTAAACTTATTTGTCTATAGGCCATTCCAAAAAAGTAGTTCTGAATTATTGTTAGACCCCGTTTCTTTGAAAGTATTACAGTGCAGAACGCTAATAATTTTCTAGCCCAACTCTAGTAGATTTTTGTAAACAAAACAAATAACCGACATACCTTACCAATAGGCGTATATAAAGCAACGACACTTCAATTCAGTTGTGTAAATTATATTTGACTGCTAGTGAACGGTTGACAAAATGTAAGTTTTATCATTTCTTATAAGTATTCATTTTTTCTACAGAATTGGTTCTATTTTGAAATGTTCGTTTAAAAAATCAATTAATATGATCCCACTGGTATCTTGATCAAGATCATAGGATGGTGATAACGAAGAGTTCTTCGTTATTATAGTTAGTACTATACAGCGAGAAAAAGCAAATAAACTGGCCCACCAAAATAAAAAGGCACTATTAAAAAAATATATATTTCTTACAGTTTATTATTAAAATTTATCATCATCAAATATAAAATTTACCGAGCAACGCCCACTGCTGGGCATAGGCCTCCCCCAAGGATCTCCACAACGATCGGTCCAGTGCTGTCCGCATCCAGCGGCTTCCCGCGACCTTCATCAGATCGTCGGTCCACCTTATAGGGGGCCTGCCCACGGAGCGTCGTCCGGTACGCGGTCGCCATTCGAGAACCTTTCCATCCCAACGGCCATCGGTTCTCCGCGCTATGTGTCCCGCCCACTGCCACTTCAGCAATGCAATCCTTCGAGCGATGTCGGTTGATTTCGTTCTCCTGCGGATCTCATCATTCCTGATTCGATCAAGCAGAGAAATGCCAAGCATCGCTCTCTCCATTGCTCGCTGGGTGACCTTGAGCCTTCTTAAGAGACCCATAGTAAGCGACCACGTCTCACTACCCTACGTTATCACTGGCAACACGCACTGGTCAAAGACTTTTGTCTTGAGACACTGAGGTATTTCGGACGCGAATATGCCGGAGCTTCCCGAACGCTGCCCATCCGAGTTGGATTCGACGAGAGATCTCTTTCTCGAAGTTGGACTTACCTAACTGGATTGTCTGTCCCAGGTAAACATAGTGGTCAACAACTTCGAGTGTAATGTTCCCAACGTTAACTGGAGCGGGTGCAACATGGGAATTTAACATAATTTTCGACTTGTCCATGTTCATCTTAAGACCCACTCTTTTGGAAGCACTACCGAGATCTTCGAGCATTATGTTCAGGTCTTCCAAGGTCTCAGCCATAAAAACTATGTCATCGGCAAATCACAGGTGTGTTAAGTACTCGCCATTGATGTTGATGCCGCGTCCTTTCCAGTCTAGAAGCTTGAAAATATCCTCCAACGCAGCTGTGAACAGTTTCGGAGAGATAACGTCTCCTTGTCTCACGCCTCGCTGTAGTTGGATCGGATTAGAGCTTTGGTTCTGTAATTGGACCGACATGGTGGCGTTTTGGTGTAAGTACTTTAGCACCTCGATGTACCTGTAGTCTATTTGGCACCTTTGGAGAGACTGCAAAACTGCACAGGTCTCAATCGAATCAAATGCTTTCTCATAGTCCACGAACGCTAAACAAAGTGGCAAGTTGTACTCTTCGGTCTTCTGTATAACTTGCCGCAGCGTATGAATGTGGTCTATGGTACTATAGCCTTTTCGGAACCCGGCTTCTTCGGGAGGTTGGAAGTCGTCGAACCTGCGAGCGAGACGATTCGTAATGACTCTAGAGAACAACTTATAGATATGGCTCAGAAGCGAGATAGGTCTGTAGTTTTTCAAGAGAGTTTTGTCACCCTTCTTGAAGAACAGCATCACATCGCTTCTGCCCCATGCCTTTGGCGTTTTGCCCTCGAGGATGACAATTAATATTAAATTAATAAATTTAAACAATAATTATAGTTATTTTAATTATAGAGGCTATAGCTTAAATATTCGTTTCCATAATTGGAAAGGATTGAAGCTTCAACCTTAACAAAACTAAATAAGAAGCTAAATAATTTTATCACAAAGGTCAAAATCGAAATAAAATTTAATGAGCGAAATAAAAAAATATACGTTGTGTTTTACTTGAAGTGTTCATAACTTATATATTTTAATGATGGGTATCTGGTTGAACACATATAATAAGCTACAGAGAATAAGTACTCAGTAAATAATATAAAGTAAGTAAATCATATAATCACCATTTTGGTCAATGACAGATTTACACACTTTACGAACGAAGATGTCCTATTTCTACGAGAATGAAATCGCGGACAAAAGAAAAAAAAATCAATAAAAAAACTTAATAGAAAGTTTTGACTTCTACGCGGACGAAGTCGCGGGTAAAAGGTAGTGATTCAATAAAAAGGGTATGTCATCTCTTTCTAATAGTGTATTAGATATTAAGAGAACAATGAAAGTGTTTTTAGTGCTGGTTAGAAAAAAATAGATAAGAGTTTGTAATACTACTTCATAATCAATCCTCAGTAGGTTAAATAACTTCCTTGATTTTGACAGATATTTGACAGGTCGTTTAGAAGTCGTTCGATTGTCGTTCTATCAAATCCCTATCAAGGAACACGTGAATATCGATTTTGGATAGGACTACGATCGAATGACAATGGAATTGGGATTGTTTGATTTTACGTGAATTAGGGCACAGGCCGTTTGCGGACTAAATTCAGTGCGGTTTTCGCAAACGAAGGGCACGCACGTTGTTCAATTTTAATAGTTCCATTCGTTTGTACATTCTTATGTCCTGTAGATGGGTGCAAATCAAGTAAAAGAAGTGATAAACACCTAACATTTTTAACTTCGGCGTTCGGTGATGAATACCTTCGGCATTGAGTATGCGACGAACGGTGCGTACTGATGTGCCGAACTCATCAGCGACATGAGTTGATGGGATGAAACAATTCGTCACTGAGGCTGGCTAGTAAGAGGTGGTCTTTCACTCTTCTCACGACTCTTCAGACTACCTTCTTCCTCAAATCTCTTCACCCAGCGCCTAACAGTCTCCCTCTAAAAACAAAGTCACACACTGGCAACAAGCGATTACATTTGATAGGTATCATCATATATAATTAAAAAGAACTAACGCATAAACCGGTTTCATTCGATATTTGAGATATATTAAGGCCATTTGAATATAGGGCCACAATATTTGCCTTGGCTTCAATGCTAATATTAGCCTGCATATTGAATTTAGAAGAATACTAAAATTGCAACAACAAGATAACACAAACGCTCGTAGCTATGTTCACCAACCAAAAACAGTGGATAGTGGAATAATTTATGTGAACTAGTAAAATTGTTAAAATATGGAGGTAGAGAAAACAAACAAACATTCAAACAAAGTGAACTTATCACTTTGTTTCAAATCTACCCTCATATCTTAATAACGACGCTAAGATTGAAAATTATTCTAAAACGAAAGAATCTTTGTTTAGTTGTGGAATATTTAACAATACTGTTAACAACTCGGAATTCTTATTTCACGTATCATACTTAAAAAATATCTTTCATGTTTGATGTGAGAATCGAACCAGGAACACGTGCCATACGAGGTACCGTGCTAACCAACTTGGCCACCGTATCACTCGAGAAAGTCATTGAAATATATAATAACAATCATAAACGGGCAACAAGTTGCTAATGTGTAACTGTTGTCAAACGTTATTATAGAAGAAGGACATAAGTACAACTAATATTGCTTTGCCATAGTTTTGCGAGACTGACAGTCGACTTCTGACTGTTATAGTACATTGCTCAAATCAACTGCTTATACTTCCCAGGCACACCGGTCATATGCCTTCTCGAGGTCAACGAATACTATGTACAAGTTTTTATACGTATCTTTACACACAGCTGGCATATATAAAAAATGACATCCGTTGTACCTTGACCCGCGATAAAACCAATCGGTTGACTGTGAAATTTCACTCCCTTCTCTCACTCGCCTTTCAATAACTTCCTTCCAGGCTTTCATAATAAGTATGTGACATTAGCTGTATTCCTCTATAATTGTTGCACTCAAGCACATCACATTTGTTTTTTAAAATGGATACCGAAATGTTGTTGCACCAATCATTAGATATAGCTTCTTCCCACAACAACTTATTGAGGAACCAAGCTAACTACATCCATTTATCTACTCGTTATAACATCCTTACTCCAACTGGTAATCCATCTGGACCAATGGCTTTACCATTCTTCATTCCATTTTCTGCTACCTATTCTATTTTTTATTTATTTTTTAATTGGGTGTATTTTTGATATGTGAGTCTATAAGTGTGTGTATCACTGATTTTGCATGATGAGTAATAGACCAGAATTAATAAGTAAGATAGCAAAGTGATTCCTCCTATGATAATTGTATTTTTTTTTGTTTTAAATTAAAACGATGTAATATTAATATTTTCTAATTTATAAAATTATGACTGAAACTACATTTATTTTTTTAAACATCTTCACCTAGATATTATGAGTAGACTTGGCTTTACCGAAAACAATTTCATAGAAGATCGGTGAGAGAGCTTCTTTTAATTGATATTTGGCATAAAATGAGAAACATCTGTTTTTCTAATAACAAAAAATTACAACTTTGTCGTTTTAAAATGGTCTCTTACTAATGAAAACCGCAATAAAAAAGAAACTTAATGCATTTCTGATTAGGAAACAGTTTATAAAAAAAAAATTCATTGCAACTTAAAAATGTATCATGTTGATTTCCTAACCATTAGTGTCATAAATAGGTAACTTATTGCGGTTATGACTAGAAAACATTCTTTTTAAGTAGTAATAATACTTAACATACTTGCATTTTTGGTTTTTTATATATTTTGACATATCATATATTGAAAGTTTCAACTCGATACCATGAATAGTGATGGAGATACAAACAAAACAAAAAAGAAATCTTTAGCCGCGTTTTTGTCAATATCAGGTTTAACCCAGTTATTGCACTTTACGTTATGAGGGCAGAATGCGTGCCGTTGACAACTTGGGCTTGGTCCTGAAAATTATCAGACAAGCAAGCATTATTCGCCATCTGCAAGCTCGCGCGCTACAGTGGCCGGAAATCGGAATCGGAATCCCGGCGATAGTGGCTGCAGCGTGAGCGCCGTTGCCATATGCGGTCGGCCTTCTTTATGTTAGCATAGCTTTGCAGAAGGAGGCGATCGCCTGCCAATTCTCCTCGCTGAAGACCACGGCCTGAACCACGAATCGGCGTGACAGGTCGCCGCCGCCATGAGGACACGGCGATGCTCGTCCCAATCGGGGCACACCTCTATCATGTGCTACATCGTGACTTTCGGGTAGTTCATCAGTGGCGACGCCCGGGAGTCTCTTCCAAACGAATCCGATGCAGGTACATCCCGAACTTATCATGTCCGGTGAGTACCTGCTTCATGCGGAAAGTGGGGACGCTGTGAGGCCTTTCCAGCCAATCCTCATCGTAGTGAGGTCCCCAATATCACACTCGCCATCCTGATCATGTCTGATAAGCAAACACGTACCGGAGGCAAACCCACTCTACAACACCCACAGCTGTTTGTACTCCTGAGCGCACGCCCTGTGGCGGGCAGACTGGTTTTTGCCCTGTGTGATTTCTCTCTGGAAGCATTCCGGAATAAGTAGCTCTACCGTTCATAACCCTTAAGATGACAGAAACTTCCAAGCTAACATCGCGACAACGTGGTTGCAAGGTTGGTGGGGACCTACAGGGAAGATAAGGTATACATGGCTTCAAGAAGCATTTTGTTTGATAATAACAGTCATATTTTGTTGCAGGTATTGCACTGACCGTTGGATGCCATTGTTTGTATCATTAACCCTTTTAAGTTCTGCTCTGGCATTCAAAACATGGACTGATATGAAATGGAAGAAAAACCCCGGAGAGGCGTGGCCGATGACAGATCATGGTTTTGAAGGTAGAGTTGTGGTACTTCTTCTTAATGTACCAAACTACTTGAATAACAACAAAGAATTGACATTTATTGCTACAGGAGTTTTATTGGACAACAGTCGTATTCTAACATCTTATAATCCCTTTAAGCAATTGATACGTTACTCCAATCTTACCGATAATATTCTGGCTTTAATACATACAGGGTATCTTAAGAGAATAGCGGATGTAAGAATATCGAACGTAATGTGCGCCCGTCAAATAACATATGTACCAGATAAAATAAATGATATGTGGCGTGCTATAGAACACTCGCCATTTCACGACCTTATGGTAATAAGAATGGAAGAAGAAATTGGAATAGCCAAGGGTTCAATAAACCTATACCCAACTTCTAAAACTGCTCCAGCTTCAGACAAAGGTACTTCTTGGGTTGGTCAACAAAGTGGACCAAATCAAAACAGTATGATATCCTTCCCCGCCCGCATGACAGACGTAGTAGATCCTGAGGTTCAGATTTATACTTTAGGATATTTAACCAAAAAACAAATGCAAGATTACGATACAATACATGAGATTTTGTACGAAGCTGACGATGCTGTACTGGTGGACTGCGATGAGTGGTTGCCGCGCGAATGGGGATTTTTTATATGTATTAAAAATATTGGCAACTTCCCAGGTATAGGATCTGGTGCAACACTATTTTCAAATAATAAACTTTTTGGGATTGGTAGCTTCACAATGTTTAAAAAAAATATTGGGATTTTTGTTTTTACTGATGTACGCAAGTACGAAGAGCTAATAGAAAAAACGTGCGGTGACGAGGAATTCACTTAAAAGAAGAAAAAACGTTAATTATAAACAATAGTAGTTATTTGCTATAAATGTGTGTAGAGATAGTAACATAATTATATATATAATGTGTTAATACAAAGACACGTTTCTTAATTTTGGGTTGGCAAAAAATTTGTCTACCCGACTTTGCATCAATTTTCTTTTTAATTTGTTTTTTTTTTTAACAAACCCTTATTCTAACAGGAAGCGGACCCCGGGCACCGAGGTGAAAGCCAAGGTTGGCAACCGGGACTACCGCGAGGATGATGATGATAATTCTAACAATTATGAATTGAGGTTTGTTAAAAAAAAGCGAATTAAAAATTACACAAAAAGAAAGGTCATGGGGCGTTTATGACCCGCTTTATGAAAGTTTGTGGACACTAACCAAATAAGTTTTAAATTGTAGATTTCCGTCTCACTTTACAAAATATGTAATTTTTTTTTACGTATCCATTGTCAGAAAAAAGTTATTTAACTTTTAAAAAGTTAAAATTTTGGTTAATAAAACAGAAGTTTTTACTTTTAGCATTGTGGAAACGTGTGTTACAACCAAAATAAATATGTTTTAATAAACACGAAATACCTCTCTCGCTTGTAAATAATAATATAATAATAATAATAATATCATTTATTTACGTAAAATGTGGTAGATTCCACACATTCCGCCTTTTAGTGAAGGCATGCAAATATTTAGTCGATAGTGTTTTAGTGACTTACAATAACTTATCACGAATGAAATTATAAACAAATCTACTCTAAACTATTTAAATTAAATATTTAACACACATTAAGGTAGTTTAATATCAGAGATTTATGTAAATACTAAAAGTAAAATATGAACACACTTTAACAATATAACATCGATCTGTGCGTTTACACCTGTGATTCTGTTATGTATCATTTTATCGACAATAATATTTTAGAAGATCTCACACGAATTGGAAGAAATGGCATTAAACAGTATTACTGCTCGTGTACACAAGGCCGCCGCACTGTTGGAAACTGTGTGTATGTTGTAACCGTAGTTTGCTTTTTATCATAGACAAGGCATCAAGATGTAATAGGTGCACCTGCTGTCTTTTTAGTTTTTTTTTTTCGTGGAATAATCATCCAATGACCCCAATGTTCCTCTGTTCCTTACTCTTGGGCGGGGCGAGAGATAGTGTTGTACTTTTACGGGCTAAAACCCAATCATGTTTCATCGTTGCCTTTCTTTTTACCTTCCTTTTGGAAAACAATCATTGGCACGAGTAGGTTTCGACCCTACTGCGTTCGGCCTCCCCCTTTGCTAGCATTAGGCACTCTTCTTCGCTACGGACCATGGCCTTGTGCCAAGGCTAGGCGAGGACAGGGTGGTTCTCTGCCCAAGCAGGGCACACCTCAACCATGTCCTACGGGCGGTTCAGGGGTGACACCCGGGAGTCACTTCCGCACGCATCTGGTGTAGGAACTTCCCGAACTGATCGAGTTTGTGTAGAACCTGCGTAATATAGAAGGTGAAGACGCCGTGAAGTTTTTCCAATTATGCCCAAGCCTTTTTAAATGAAATAGAAATAGATATTGATCTAATAGAATATAAATATGATTAAAGTAGAACTTGATTTTAATTTTATATCCCATAAATCATCATCATCAACCTTTTTAATGTTCCCACTGCCTCCTCTCTAGTAAAGGGAGTGAGCCGTAGTCTACCGTGCGGTCCCCAACTGCTTTTGATAAAACTAGTACATTATAGTTTGTTTCCCGAGGGAATTTCTCCATGGCTAAATTATCCAATACCACTTAGGGATGAATGGCTTTCAACTAGTAAAAGTATTTTTGAAATCGGTCCAGTAGATTTGAGTTAATTAATTACAAAAATGCCTTAATGATAGTAAGTAAAATATTTTTTTTTCTCAATTCTCCTATTGCCCACAAGAATGCGACCCATACCACTGTGTTGCACATACATATATCTATATATCTTGCCATATTTTGTTTGTGTACGCCGAGGGTCAAATGCCCGAACAAAGTGCCCAATGACCTTTAACCTATTTATTTGTAAATTGATTGACGTTTACGTACACACTAATTCGTTTTTTTTATAGTTTTTTCTTTTAATACATTTATACATAAATTTTATAACCTCATAGAAAGACATGCTGATCGAACTTTATGTCGTTCATATTCCCAAGGTATCAAAATTCATATTGTACTACCTCTTTACCCACGATCTTGAAATTTAGCAAAAAGCAAGATTTTTAGCAAATATAAAGGAATAAATCTGAAAACAGTACTTGTTGCTTCTGAAAGCATAATATGAACATAGCATCAGCTTTGTTAAACTGTGTTTACTTTATATATGTTAGTCTATAAGGTATATATCTATGGGCCAAGATGATTGCACAGAAATTACAAATAATAATAATAATTATTATTATTATTTGTAGTTATTACAAATAATAATAATTATTATTATTATTTGTAGTTATTACAAATAATAATAATTATTATTATTATTTGTAATTTTCCCACTACTGAGACTCAGGTGTTCTCTCATAAACAGCCATTTTTTTTTACTGTGACTGTAAACCTTCACAGGTTCTCCAGATAAAAGGTCTTGACAGACGGACAACTCCTCTTCAATAAAAAAATATTTTTTTATAAAATAAAATCTTTTTATTACAGACGTATTTGATCCATAAATTTTCCAAAGTCATTATTATAATTATAATAAATTATCATTCCATTATATATTAATATTTATTTATTTTTAGTAACTAAAAATTGAGGGTTTCAGATTTTTTCTTATGTCCGTGCTATATGACCTTGCTTTGTGCCAAATTTCAGGATTGTGGGTCAATGGCAAATACTCTATGAATTTTGATTTCTTGAGAGTATCGAAAAAAAAAAAATTTTTTTGCAACATAAATGACCATGTCTGTGTTTCTCATTTACTTAGGAGTTTAATTTATTTTACAGCTACAAGGGATCGTAGACTTAAAAATATGGTTTAAATTTCGATTCGATACATTCACGAGTTTTTTAGATAAAGAGTCTTGACAGACAGACACACAGACAGACAGACAACAAAGTGATCCTTTAGGGGTTCCGTTTGACCTTTTTTAGGTACGGAACTCTAAAAACCACTTTCTTGAATTAAACTTATCTATCTGTTAAGACGTTAAGACCCTTATCATGACAACACGTAAAGCTATCGAGGTGAAATTATTCGATTCCATGATCCTTTAAAGCCGTGAAAAAATTAAATTTCTAAGTTATTTAAAAAAAAAAATACCTTTTATGGCGCAAAAAATACATTGCGACTCTCTCAAGGGAATCAAAAGTTCATAGGGTAAAATTGGGCATGAAGCAGGGTGTCATAGCACAAGTATAGGGAGAAATCTGAAAACTTTTTGTTTTTGTAGTTAGATCACAAAACAAAAATCGCGATTCGACAAAATCTTCGAAACTCAATTCGGGCTTGCACAGAACCTGGGGGCTTAGACAAAGTCACATCTCACTAACGATAACGAAATTCGAAACTCCAAAATGTATGGAACTGACATATGCCTTCGAAAAGTCACGTGGTCAAACGATTTCGATTCGCTAATTATTATTAGTTGTTTATACGTAAAATTGGACGTTTTAATTCGATAACCATAGCCAAGAAGTTGTTATTTTATCGAACCAACACTTCGACTTATCGATATGTTAGTCGATGTCACTTTGTCTACCATTTTGTGGTCGACATCGTTAAGGCGAATTCGAACTTAGAAATGGATTCGACACGGAGCGATTGCCACTTGTCTAGGGCCCCTGGGGGCTTAGACAAAGTCACATTCTCACTAACGATAGCGAAATTCGAAACTCCGAAATGTATGGAACTGACATAATGCCTACGAAAAGTCACGTGGTCAAACGTTTTCGATTCGCTAATTGTTATTAGTTGTTTATACGTCAAATTGGACGTTCTAATTCGATAACCATAGCCAAGAAGTTGTTATTTTATCGAACCAACACTACGACTTATCGATATGTTAGTCGATGTCACTTTGTCTACCATTTTGTGGTCGACATTGTTAAGGCGAAATCGAACTTAGAAATGGATTCGACACGGAGCGATTGCCACTTGTCTAGGCCCCCTGAGTGCGTGAGTCCGACTCGCTCTTGCCTGATTTATTAAATCTCAAATCTTTATTGCAATTCCATAATGTATATTTCAGATGATATATAATTAAAAAAAAACAATTATGGACCCTGTCGGGTACAGCAACATTAAACATGGTCAAAGAGAGGAGGAGCGCTAATCAATTTTCTTATCTGTACTTGCATATTAAATCATTCAGTTCATTACAATTTATTATTCAGTATTGATATGAGTAGATATATAATTACGTATTTTAGTTATATAAATTAATGTTCAATAATAATATTCTTGTTTTAATATCCAATAAAAAATAAATGTACAAATTGAACACATTTTTAATAATTACAAAGTAATAATATGTCTAAAGAAAAAATAATTCGATGTTGTTAATAAGGATATAATATGTCAAAAAGAAAAAAAAATGTAATTAATGAGTAGAATATATAATACGTCATAAAATAATTAAATAAACAAAGTGATGTCATTAACGATAACCAAAATAAATATCAAACAGAATAAAATAATAATAAAATAAAAAAGAATTAAAAACATAATAACAATTAATTAAATATTGCTATTGTTTTTATCCATGAAATATTCGTCAATTGTGTGGTATGCTTTGTCAATTGGAAATTGTTTCAATTTATTCAAAAATATATTGGTCTTATTTTCTTGTTTTATGTTTTCTGGTAATTTGTTATAAATCTTTATTGACATTGAATAAGGACCGGAAGAGTGTAATTTTAGGCGGGATGGAGGTATATTGAGTCTGTTTTTATGGCGTAATAGTAATGGTATGTGCACAAAGCCAGAAGAAGTTGATAGAGTCATCACAGCTTCGATATCCTGTGTTCATTTTTATTAGGGTTCCGTAGTCAACAAGGAACCCTAATATATATAGTTTCGCAAAGTCTGTCTATCTACGAGTATTAGTCTGTTCGTCCGTGGCAAATCTCAGCGTTTGTTAACACTAGAAAGTTGAAATTTGGTCCCATGTGTTTATCAATCACGCTGACAAAGTGCAAAATATAAAGTAAAAAAATCGGCCAAGAGCGTGTCGGGCCACGCTCAGTGTAGGGTTCCGTAGTTTCCCGTCCGTCACAAATTTCTCACAATGTAACAAAACCAGTAGCCCAAGTAAAAATTAGTAGCCCAAATTCCCGAGAGATGGCGCTGTACCCGGTGTTAATTTTGGATTACGTGAACCGATTTTTTTCTTTTAGTATTTTTATTTGAAAGAAGATACGCTCAGGATAATGAAATATATAAAAAAGTTTAAAAAATGTTTGCATGTACGGTTAAATTAGAAAATTAGTTCAGAACGTCTTTTTTTTATTTTTTCAAAAACTGTGAAATCAAGTTCAAAATAGTTTTCCTAGAAAGTTTACTTAATTACATTATCAAAAAATGATTTTACGGGATTCTTAATCATTTTTAAATACCTTTCCAACAATATATCACATGTTTAGGTAGAAGTGAAAAAAAAATCACTTTCCACTTTATGTGTAGGGGAGGTTTGAGCCCTTTTTTAGGGTTTTTTAGTAATGTTAAATAATTTTTTTACGTGAGTAAAATTTTTTTTTTTTGATCAATTTAACATTTTCGGAAATAATGGCTCCAAAATTAAAAAATAATGCTGTAACTTTTGAACCAAAAATTTAGAAAATGTTAAAAAAATAAATACCCAATAGTAGAACTTCAGAAAGCCTTTCTGGTAAAATTATTTTGAACATGATTGAATGAACTGTTTTTTTTAATAAAAAAATGTTTCTGAACAAAAATTGTAATTTAACCGTATAATTATGATATAATACTGCAATTTTGCTATTTATTGACTAGTATTATATGAATTTTCCTTGATTTAAATTCTATTTATTAAATTCAATAATATTATTGAACATTGTTAAATAATTCGGTTTTATTTTTTGTTTTACTATTTATATAATTATTTTTATAACTATCATGATGTTTACATGAAATGTTTTTTTTTTTTTGTACATTTGCATAACATTTACGTGATAGAATGTGGCAAACATGTCTGGACCGTTTCTTTCTAGTCATCTTGCATGCATGTTTTTTGTTTATTCTTGTATTGTGTACACCTACACAATCATGTTTTGCCAAATGAAGTATCTTGTCTTAAAAAAAAAAAAATTGTTGTTACTTGTATGTACTTTTTAAAATATAAATATTGATTATTATATTAGTTTTTTATGTATGTGTTCGCCAATAAGTTGCACCGAATCCTATGAATCTTCTAGCTAAAAGTGGGATGGGTAGATGTATTTTTTAGAACTTGTCATTTTTCAATGCCGCGCGCGGCCGTATTCCTGTAACGTTTATTACAATAAATAATTACTTGTAAAGTACCAAAATGTCGTTTCACTCAAACCCTTGCCGCTACACATATATCTTAATTTAGATATTTGATCTACATCAAAAGCCATTAATTTCCATTATTATTTTACATAATTTCAATTGTAATGTTCAGATTACAATAATTATCTCTGTCGCCATTTCACCATGAGATTCCGCCGATGGGCAGTTCTATGTGGCATTCTCGCGGATGAGCGCACTTTACAATGTGATTATAATAGCAGTGCTCTCTAGAAGTACGAGGAATATTGTTTATAAAGATGGCTTGCATGAAGTTTGAACCTTTTAAGGGTTGAATTCCGAATTTTATGTGCGCGGACATAGTCGCGGGAAAAGTGATAGTTCTATTATATTTTCTTATGGCCACATATTCGTAGGTTGCGCTTAAGGATGAATATGAGAGCACCAGCTTGTCAAGAATGTAATTTTTTTTATGTTCTCTTAAAATTGGGTGTGGAAATGCTACCAGTAGGAGGCAATGGCCAGGTCTATCTGAGATACTTGGGAGAGTGCAGTCCACATTAAAATATTTGATTCGCCTGGCGTACGGAAACATCAGTAGGATACCACACGAAGATAATTCTTGAGTGTATCATCTATTGGCACCCTCAATTTTTTTTCGATTTAAATAGTAAATATTTCGTCTGTTTTAGTTTAAGATAGTTCATGGTCAACCATTTCACAAAAGCTCTTAAAATGAAATTAATTTTCCTATCTAAGTTTTTTATATTATCGCTAGCTATGATAGCACTTAACTGAAAAAATACGACGTGGCTACATGTTTTGCTGTATACGGTGTACAAAATTATATGTATCGAAGATAAAATCTAAATAAATAGAAGTTAAAAATGCCAGAATTAAAAGTAAAAATTCACAATAGAAATGTCAAAACATAAAATCAATCAATTCAATTTAAAATCACAATAATATCACTATTTAATTTGATTATGATAGTATTCAAATTTGTTAATAGGCATAGGTTTAATAGTGTCAGGTACTTTATTATAAATATTTGGTGCAACACCAAACAAAACACTCTTTTTTAACGAAGCAGTTTTACACCTTGTTCTACATAACAAAATTGAGGTTCGCTTAACTTCTAAAATTTTTGGAAATAATTGTTTATTGGTTTTTACAATATTGCAATTTAAAATACGTATAAAGATGGATAATTATTTTTATATTATTATTATAGCTAGCCTGTGCTGTCCCACTGCTGGGCAAAGGCCTCCCTCCATTCCTTCCAGTTATCTCGGTTTTGGTCGGAGAATTAATGTTTTAATTTTTTTTAAGTAGGGAACGCAGCTATCTGTTGTTCTTAGACAACACATTGATTGCAAACATCCTGAAAATAAGCTCTATTAGATAATTGTTCCCAAAAAACAACACCATATATTAAAATAGTCATTTATCCCAAATAAACCTTTCACGGTCACTTTTGAAACGTCAAGTCTGTCTGTCCTAAAAAAATTAATGCTAATTGCACATTCCAAAGCGTAGATTTCTATGGAGAATAAAAATCGGCCAAGAGTGTGTCGGGCCACGCTCAGTGTAGGGTTGCGTAGTTTTACGTCCGTCACAAATTTAAGAACCCAGTAGCCCATGTAAAAATTAGAAACCCAATTTCTCGAGAGATGGCGCTCTACCCGGTGGTAATTTTAATTTGCTTGATCCGATTTTATTCTTTTTGTATTTTTATTTGAAAGAAGATTCGCTCTGGATAATGAAATATGTAAAAAAGTAAAAAAAAATGTTTGCATGTACGGTTAAATTACAAAATTAGTTCAGAACGTTTTCTTTTTTTAATTTTTCAAAAACTGTTCATTCTATCAAGTTCAAAATAATTTTCCTAGAAAGTTTACTCACAGTTCTTATTGAGATTTTTTTCAAATTTTTAAATCCAAACCAGGGGGGGACGCCTCATTTTTTACTTTAGGTGTGATTATTTCTGAAAATATTTACATTATCAAAAAATTATTTTACGAGACTCTCAATCATTTTTAAATACCTATTCAACAATATATCACACGTTATGGTAGAAATGAAAAAAAAAAACACTTCCCACTTTACGTGTAGGGTAGGTACCTTAATAAAACATTTTTTAACACAAATTTGTTTGTGCACTTTGTCGGCCTAGTTGATATACATATTGGTACCAAATTTCAGCCTGCTAGCTTCTTTCGATGATCAAAAGTAAATATTAGAACAAGCTCAGCCTCAAAATGATATGGCATTTGAACCAATAGTTTACGAGTTATGGGCGATCAAAGTTACACCATTTTGTCACTCACTGACTCGCTGACCGATCATCAAAAATCTAAGGTACTTCTAGCAAACTTAGAACCGTCAAATTTGGCACCAAGATAGGTTTTTAGTTAGATATAAAGAAAAAATTATAAAAACGTTAATAAATTATGTACCTTAGGAAACAAATTTATATTTGCGGTTTTACAACAACATTGTGTATAAATTTCGACTGCATTGTTAACTTTGTTCTTCACTTATGTAATAAATTGGTTTATATTATTAATAAATCTTTATAAATTAAATATTCATACATTTTAATAAATAAAGTTAGGTTAAAATGTAAAGAATAAAGCTAAAATCTATCTAATAATTTTAAAATTTTCTGATAAATACTTTATGCTCGCTCGCATTTATTTCCTATCCAAAGTACTTGAGGCCTGTGCCCACAAACAACTGAGTAATTTTATACACCGTAATTCACTGATTAGTCCTCTACAGTCTGGGTTCAGGCCGGGGCACAGTACTGTTTCCGCCCTCCTTAAAGTGACTGGCGATATAAGGGCAGGACTGGAGGACACCAAAGTCACTGTATTAGTGCTGGTCGATTTTTCAAATGCCTTCAATACTGTCAGTCACGACATCCTGTTAGCCATTCTGTCCTGTGATGGTCTCTCCCGAAGCACTGGAATGGTTCACTTCCTATCTCCAGGGACGTCAGCAGTAGGTTCACGTTGGTGACACTTCTTCTCGCTGGGGTGATCTGAAAACTGGCGTTCCACAAGGCGGCATTCTTTCTCCTCTTCTATTCTCTATTTTTATTAATCTCATTACTTCCGTGCTTCAGTGTGCGTATCATCTGTATGCAGATGACCTGCAATTGTACTGTCAGGGGGGCATCGATGAGGTATCTGACGCAATTGAAAGGATAAACAGGGATTTGATGGCTATTAAAACTTGGTCTGATAGATTTGGTGTTGCAGTAAACCCCAATAAATGTCAGGCGATTATCATTGGGAGTTCTCGAAGCGTCGTCAAAGTAGATGCTGCAACCTTGCCGCCTGTACTGTTCGACGGTACTATCGTTCCTTTCAGTAGTGACGTGTAGGACCAGGGGTTGCTTATTGATAATACCCTGAGCTGGCGAACTCAAGTTGCTAGTGTTAGCCAGAGGGTTACGGGAGCGCTGCGGGCTCTATATCGTTTTAAGCACTTTTTGTCGTCGAACACGAAAGCAATGCTTGTACAGACCCTAATTTTTCCTATCATCGATTATGGCGACGTGTGTTACTATAACCTGAATGCAGATCTCCTCAATAAACTTGACCGTCTTCTAAATTACTGCATTCGATTTGTTTTCAATCTGCGTAAATACGATCATGTCTCTTCACATCGATTGCTTCTAAAGTGGTTGCCCATACGTCAACGCAGAGAGCAAAGGGCGCTCACTACTTTGTTTTCATTTCTCGATTCACCTAATACCCCTCGTTATTTAGCCTCTCATTTTAAATACATTTGCGCCAACCACAACAAAAATCTTCGCTCATCTCATAACCGTCTTCTTCTATGTCCCACTCATCACACTGACTTCCTTCACTGTTCCTTCTTTGTTCAGGCTATTTCTCTATGGAATGCGCTCCCCCAGGAGATTAGTTTTTTTTTTTTTATGGTAGGTAAAAATCATCCAATGACGAGTCCCGCTCTTGGGCGGAGCGGAAAACAAGTGTCAGACTCTTACTGACTAAAAAACCTACCCCATTCCTACATCGCCATACATACCAGGGCCAGAGCCTTCCTTTTCAGACACAAACCCGTGGCCCTGATTGGCTTCGACCCTTCTGCAGGGTCCCTACGGTTGCTGACAACTCCTTGAGGCCCGCGGGAACAGTGCACGCCGTCGACGACTGGGCTTGGTCCGGACGATTACCAGACGACCGGACGGCGAGCTACCCAATGCTCACCGTCCGCAAGCCCGCGCCTACGGTGGCCGGAAGTCAGGATCGGAATCGCGGCGGCGTCTGGGGCGCAAACGCCGTTGCCTTATGCTGTCCGCCTCCTCCTTTGCTAGCATTACTGCTTCGCAGAAGGAGGCGACCGCCTGCCAAGATTGAGGTTCGCGAGCATATTCGTAAGAAGTTGGCAGTAGTATCATCACAACGGTAATGTTTCTCTGTTGGTCGATCTAAATGAATTCTTTGAGTATTTATATATATAGTTGTATATTTAGTTTATAAGATTGTGTTTATATTATATATTTTTTTTGTATATATGATTCATTTATTTTTTAAATTCAACATTTTTTTTTTCTCTCTCTTTTTATTGCACCTGCCATCATGATTATCTGCATCACCCAAAGGTTGACTGGTAGAAAATGCCTTAGGCATTAAGTCCGCCTTTGTACTTTTATGGGCATGAAGCTTTAAATAAATAAATAAATTTACCAAATTAATTCTAAATAATACTCATCAACATATTCTGTGTGTGTGAATTGAACCCCGATTGGGTAAGTGTTGCACAATTTAAATTAGCCAGTAGCTTAGCAAACTGTACCGGTTTCTTTCGCTCTGCTTAACTAGTGATCTTTTCATTTGTGTTTTTGCTTAAGTATCTTGTTTCTATTAGACGCTAATACTAGTTTTTTCTTTTAGACTAAGAGCCAGCGGCCCGCAGGCCTACGTTAAAGTATAAAAGCTGTAAGTTTCTCAATGTATGTCCCCAACACAGGTAAGAACGAATCCCGTCTATGTAATTTGGGTCGCGGTGGCTTTCGCAGATATCAGGTAATAAAGGTGAGTAAAATTGGGTGTAAAATTCGTTAAAGTATAAAACTCAGTTTTTACATATTTTACTAATAATAATCCCAAAAGTCACCTTGCCGAAAGCCAGACACTTCTTACGGTTCCAACCCTCTGCCAGACACCCTTAAAGTATATTTAATTGTTACTATACTTACGGTATAGTATAAAAGCTGCAATTTATATATGTTATTTGGATAACTATAAAATAATGATTTTTCAATAGCCAGACAGTTTCAGTGGTTCCTTTATGTTGCCAGGCACATAAAGGAACCACTGAAACAGACCCAAGATGAAACTAATAGCTGTCTGTCTCACTTGCACCAATAGAATTGTTATATCCGTCACAAAGGTGTGGCGGCAAGCCCGTCTCAGTAAAACTATTTTAAATACCTAAATTTTATGTACAAACGAACATCACAATTGTGTTTACGTGGGCTGAAACAGTTATTGTGTATCATCATCTTCACGCCCTTGTCCCGTTTTATTTGGGTCTGTCACCCGTCACGCTATCACTAACTCCTCTGTCTTCCTGATGATGACTATAAAAATTCATTAACAAAATACATTAGTAAGGGTATAATAGCTTAGAATCAACGAATAAATGTTTAGAAAATTCTTTTATAATTATTTTTTTTTTGTTTTTTTGTTTGTAGGTAATCTTTGGAACTAATGGTTCGATTGGAAAAATTTTAGCAACAATAGAAAGTTGCTTTACTCCTGAGTGACATAGGCTATAAATATTATTTATATAACATGGATGTTAACCGAGCTATCACTACAAGATTTTTTCCGCGGACGAAGTCGCGGGCAGAAGCTAGTACATAATAAATGACAGCTGTTGCGCAGCAAAACGTCGAAATGGACAGAACGCGCTATTTCACTCGCACCCGCTGACACATTATATCCCTCGCGCTCGCACCTACATTAGACTTTTTATCTGCCTGGCAACATAAAGGAACCACTGAAACTGTCTGGCTATTGAAAAAACATTATTTTATAGTTATCCAAATAAGATATATAAATTACAGCTTTTATACTATACCGTAAGTATAGTAACAATTAAATATACTTTAAGGGTGTCTGGCAGAGGGTTGGAACCGTACGAAGTGTCTGGCTTTCGGCGAGGTGACTTTTGGGATTATTATAAGTAAAATATGTAAAAACTGAGTTTTATACTTTAACGAATTTTACACCCAATTTTACTCACCTTTATTACCTGATATCTGCGAAAGCCACCGCGACCCAAGTTACATAGACGGGATTCGTTCTTACCTGTGTTGGGGACATACATTGAGAAACTTACAGCTTTTATACTTTAACGTAGGCCTGCGGGCCGCTGGCTCTTGCTCTATTTGTAGTTCTACCCCACATTTTCATATTGTAAATTTAGTCATTGTAAATTTCAAATGTTTAAACTAACGGCTAGTAACCGAAATTATTGTCATCTCCGTATCTGATAGTGAACATCCACAGCAACACATCTACGTGCTTCCCTATTAAACGTTGCTGTGGGTACTCACCGTCTACGGCCACTGTGTAATGCTTTCGCTTTTTGCGCATTACAGGGTTTCACGTACACCATTCACCTTATTTCCTGCTTCCCCCGTGGTGGACAGTAGCAGGACAATCGGCGAACCCTACACCAGTCGTCGGACCTGGCGATCGACGCGCGAGCACTCGTCTCCTGCAGCGGCCAGTGACGTCAGGGGAGTGCTAGACCAGTGAGGAGGTTAATCGCTGTATAGGCCCTAAGCCATTTAAAATCGACCCATACTACCGCTCGATAGTATGGGTCGTTTTTAATTGGGTGTTGGTTGGGTTGGTTGCGTAAAAAAATAGCTCTATTTTTTTAAATAAATGTTCCTATAAATAGGAAACTGCCTACTTACTCTTTCATTTGAAATCCTACTAGGAACACCCGTGCCTAGGTTAGCCATAGGATTAAGTAGCGTAGCAGTACTTTAGTACCGGGACACTGGCGATATGGTTTCGTTACATAGCGTAGTATAAGTAGTACTTTACAATATTTTGAATAATTTCACGTAATAGCGCCATCTGTCTTTGAAATAACCACTGAATTTAAAAAAATATCTAATAGAAGTTGTTTACGAGCAAGTTAGCTGTGTTTTATTGGTTATCTATGTAGTTGTCTATATATATATAAGTTTAAGCTGTAGTAATAATTTTCAACATATTACAATGAAACGCGAAATATTGTACATAAATGGTGACATTTGCCCACATCAAGTCATCTCTATTCCTGGAGATGGTTCGCGTTTATTTCATTCTTTATCATGCTGCATGTATGGGAGTTTTCAGTCGTCCCAGGATATTAGTCGTGCTGTTGTCAAGTATGTAGCAAAAGAGTGAGAGATAGAGAATGGGCTCTAACCGAAGCAGCAGCTAAAAGATATAACAACATTACTTCAAGAGAAAAGAAAGAGACTTACAAAAAAATAAATGAGATCCCACCAAAAACATAAAAAAGGCCATGTCTCTCTACGCAACTCTTTCTTCGTAAAAAGTTTTGAGATCGCATAGAAGCCAAGTCCCGTTCAACTTAATTTGTAATATTAAATGAATATTTTGCGACAATTTCAATACTTTCGTTTACATCAGTAGTTCCCAAACTTATTTTTCCCGTGGACCACTTTTAAAATTTTACTGGTTTCGGTGGACAGGGGGTCCACGCTACTATATTTCTACCACATTTTTAAAGTCACCAAAAAATAAAAATTGTGTCGCTTCTGAGTTCTGTCCCTATACAAGGTGTATCTGTGAACATTTACATCCCTTCAACCTCGTGCTCTACCAACCATTTTGAACAATTTTTGTTCTATGGCTTTTTGAAATTCGCATAAAAAAAATTATAAATTAGAATGTTATCTGCTTAGTTAGGTGCTTATAACAATGTAGGTAGGCCCTTATAAAAACTATGCTTACATTTTTGCTCTTTACTATCAAAAGCAGATAAATTTTCGTGGACCCCCATTAACGTCTTATGGACCCCCATTTCCTATTCACGCCTACGTAGACCCCCAGCAAGTCTCCCGTGGACCCCTGGGGGTCCACCTGGACCACTTTGGGAATCACTGGTTTACATTATAATAATAGAGACTTGGCCATGGCGCATATATCAGCACATCCAGCACAACCATTTTATAGGGAACCGAATAATCCAACACACGTGCCACCATTTGAGTACCCAGACATTTGAGTGAGCATGACAAACTCTCAGCTGCCGAGCTCATTTACGTCAAATCAAAAGAGTTCCTATAGTAACCTAAAACCATAAATTGTTCTATGGTACTCACATTTAAAAAACTTTTAAAAAATGCTTCTACATTATACAATAATATTACCAACTTTAAACACAAAAAAAAAAACAGTTAGTTCACAGTCAATCAATTTGTACACCCTAGTGGTAGTGGAGCTGGACCAGCATTAAGCCAAGCATTTTTATCTTGACTGTAATCCTCCAACTTATAATGTGGTTGCTACCCCATGAAAGAAAAGGCCACTTTAGCCAGTCCGAAGCCTGGTTGAACTAACTGATCCCTATTTCTTGTAACATAATTATGTCTGTCGCCGCTTTTGCTAAAAATATGAAGATTTTTCTAACATACATGACGTTTTCATAGATATATTGAGAAGCCACCGTCATGATATTAATATTTCTAAACAGGTCCTTTAGGGTATCGCACCGCCGGAGATTATAGATGGCTCTAATTGCTCTTTTCTGTGGTATAAAAATTGAGTCAATGTCTAGATCATAGAAGCGACCAATCCATGATAGTCTGTTATTAGTGTGTCAGTATTAACGTTTTTTAGATAGTTGGAATTACAGTTCCAATTTACAATTTATTTTTAATATCTACAGATAGGCAGATCTGCTCAGATGCGTGCAGACTTCCTTCACAAGAGGTTTCCAGGTTAGATTAGGTTACTATCTAAAGTTACACTCAAGAATTTTGCATTTGCAATTTCTTCTATTGCACAGTTATTATGTTTAATTTTAAGTAAGGCGTAAATGAATACAGTGATGAAATATATAAAACGCAGAAATCAAATCAAGGAAAAGACCTTTTAGTTTAGCAATCAACTTACATACTATGTCTTCAATTAACATATCAATAACATCAGATGCTATTATATATAGCAATGTAGTTAAATTTGATATACCAACAGCAATATTAATTCCCGATCAAAGAGATATTTAATTCTGTTATTAATAACAGCCTGTGTAAAAGTCTGGGTCTGTCAAACCATCGTTTGTGACTATTTCAAGAGCTTTTCAACTGCTTGCAAGTTGAGTCAAATTATGCTTGACAAAATTCACAAATGTTATATTAAAACAGAGGTTTGAACTTTTAGTGTATATAGTAATAACGTGTAGCTTTTGCCTAAAGGGTACACAGAGAAAGCGAGAAATGAAGGATAATATTTGGAAGGTAAAAGAGGTACAAGTTGGTTCTGAAGATTCAATATTACTATAATGTTTTTTCAGACTGTAACGTGATGACCATTTCTTTCAATACGCACCACATAGGTGCATGACACAAGTTTTTCGGGGTCGGGAAACAATCCCTGTTTCTCCCTTTTTTACCATAGGTATCAAGAGCAAAACTTAATATTTGCGGACTCTTCTTGATTCAGAATAAGTTATTAAACGCTACATATTTATCTATCGTTTGTGTTGGATATGGTTATGAAAAGAAGAAGGATAAACGCATATTACAGAATAAGCTATAAGTAAAGTCACTTGGAAAGATGGAGAGGGGAAAGGTAGGTACAAAGTAAAGATTGTGGGAGGAGTGACATGAAAGAAAAGGGAGTTAGTGATTAAATTTGATTAAGGAACGCTGTAAGTAATTAATTCAAAGTATAGTTTAAATCAAGGAAACACTTAAATTTTCAGTTTCATATTTTTTTTAATTATTTTCAATCTTAATTTTTAATGTTTTTCTAATCTTTAAAATATAGTTTGTTATTTTAAACTTTAAATTCTAAAACGCAAAATGTTGAAAACCACAACTTCGTGGGAGACATCGATATATTATTTTGCGATATAAGGTTTGATCAGCGTGTTTTTCTACGAGCTTATGATGTTTATGTTCTATTTAATAAAAAATCGTATTAACGTGTTTGTGAACGTATCAATTTAGGGTGAACAGTACAATCACTGTAAATTAACTTTTACAATGAAGTGATATTTTTTAATTTAAAAACATAGATAATTATATTAAATGGCTTTTTCGGTACTAATTTGGTTAGAATTTAAAGATATGAACTTAAAAATCAGTATCTAATGAGGGTGTTTAGAAATATTCACACCACCAGCTAGCGCCACTTAGCCGTCAGGTCTCTTACTTTGAAAACTTATATATGACGTTGACGTCTAACGTTTGAAGTTGATGTCTAGCTAATGTCAGTAACATAAGCGTTTTGACAGGTGCCTGGACCTGACGCCTCAGTGCTGCCACCTGGTGAATGACATCTTAGAACACCCTCATTATATTAAAATCTTTTTAAAAATTACAATCATTGGCACTTAAGTAGGTATAGTTATTGGCACTATATTATGTCACACATATCTACAATCATGACGTTTGATGATTTTAAATCGAATATCACGTCTCAATGTTCGTATGTTTTGAAAAAAATGTGTAATCGGCAAGACTTTTTGTCTAATAATTAGGAATAAAAATATTTAAATTTTTTTTCATTGAACTTGGTGTAATTTATTTTCAAAGTGAAGATTAGGCAAACACCACTGGGTGTACTTTTATGAAACTTTCACAAACAAAAAGATAAATTGATTACCTATCGTTGAATATACTATTTGTATTCATATTGTGTTTAATAAATGAAAGACAAATTGTGATTCGAATAATCTTTATGCGTGGGATGACGTAACTTGACGCTAGCTCTGTTGTTCGCTCACGGTCTCTGGCGTTTAGTGTTCCCTTAAGAAGTACTGTTTCTTGAAATTTTTATTTCGGTTTTTTTCAATTGCAGGTTTGAATAAAATAGGTATCTGAAACTTCAGTTATCTTTGAATTTTCAGCTCTATTTCTCTTATTTTGGTTTTCTTTGCACACATACCATTTTTTTGACTGCCAGAACTGCAGCACGTGAAAAACTAAACTTTTATGCAGCAGTTTTTTTCAAATCGTTTTTTCCAGCTTCTAAAGCCTTTTCTAGATCGGCTTCTGAATATCCTTTCGAATATTTCTTCCCAGTAAGTAAATTCGGTATTCTTCATAAAAATAAGAAGAAAGTATAATTATTGACACTGCATAAAAACTATTAATAGTGATTGACAGTGCTAATAAAAAAAGTCAATACATGGTCTTTCAGGCCGTCACGTACCTGCTGTTCATATTGATGGTGTTCCACTACAGCGAGTGGATCAGTTTAAATATTTAGAGCATATACTCATCGAGGACCTTAAGAATCAGGCTGACATTGAGCGGGAGCGGAGGGCACCGTCAGTACGATAGCCTGCCGGTTTGCGCGGTGTTCAAAGAAGGTGAAGGTCACGCTCTTTAGAGCGTACTGCACATCCCTGTACTCGTGCGCCCTGTGGGTTGACTATACTGAAAGGGCATACAGTGCCCTCCGTGTCCAGTACAATAACGCTTTCCGGGCTTTAGTGGAGCTGCCCCGTTTCTGTAGTGCATCAGGGATGTTCGCGGAGGTGTGAACTGACTGTTTTTACACTACTATGCGCAAGCTTTGCGCGTCATTGGTGCACCGGGTGTGGGCCAACCCCAAATACCATCCTGGCAATGATCGCAGACAAGTTGGACTGTCCATTTGTTAGACATGGCTGTGATCTGTCACAGCATGCACTACAGCAGCAATGTCTGCAACATGGTACTATTAAAATCCCCAGTAGGAAATTTTAATTGACATTTTTATTTGTTTTATTTATTTTAGTTTGGTAATTTATTTTTAATTTGGACATTTAATTGACATTTTTATTTGTTTTATTTATTTTAATTTGGTAATTTAATTTTAATTTGGACATTTAATTGTGATTTTAATTTGTTTAATATGATTTGAATTATTATTTAACTTAATGTAGTGATTATAATTTGATGTATTTTGGACATGACTGTATTGTATTGTGGACATGACTGTGTTTTGAAATTGTAATGGGTGTATTTAACTTGAAATAAATGTTTATTATTATTATAATTATGTTACCATTTCTTGTACACATTTATAGCAAATAAATACTACTGTTCATATTTATTTAATGCCACTTGTTTTTTTTCTTTTAAGTGAACTCCTCATCACCGCACGTTTTTTCTATTAGCTCTTCGTACTTGCGTACATCAGTGAATACTAGAATCCCAGTATTTTGTTTAAACATTGCGAAGCTAGCAATCCCAAATAGTTTTTCATTAGAAAATAGTGTTGCACCAGATCCTATACCTGGGAAGTTGCCAATATTTCTAATACATATAAAAAATCCCCATTCGCGCGGCAACCACTCATCGCAGTCCACCAGTACAGCATCGTCAGCTTTGTACAAAATCTCGTGTAGTGTATCGTAATCTTTCATTTGTTTTTTGGTTAAATATCCTAAAGTAAAAATCAGAACTTCAGGATCTAGTACGTCAGCGATGCCTGCGGGGAAGGTTTTCATACTGTTATAATATTTTCCACTTTCACCTGCCCAATACCATCCACCAAAATTATGAGTTTCTTGCTTAACAATTGGGTATAGTTTTGTTGAAGCAGTGGCGATTCCAATTTCTTCTTCCATTCTTATTACCATAAGGTCGTGCAATGGTGAGTGTTCTGAGTGTTCTTTATCATGCCAAATAGCATTCATTTCATCTGATACATATACTATTTGACGACCGCACACTATGTTTGATATTTTTAGTACCGGTACTTTTTTACTTACTCCTGTACATAACAAAGCCAAAATATTATCAGTAAGGTTGGAGTAACGTATCAATTGCTTAAAGGGATTGTAAGATGTTAGAATACGACTGTTGTCCAATAAAACTCCTGTAGCAATAAATGTCCATTCTTTGTTGTTATTCAAGTAGTTTGGTACATTAAGAAGAAGTATCACAACTTTTGTTTCATAATGATGATCTGTATACGGCCACGCTTCTGCGGGGTTTTTCTTCCATTTCATATCAGTCCATGTTTTGAATGTCAGAGCAGAACTTAAAAGGGTTAATGATACAAACAATGGCATCCAACGGTCAGTGCAGTACCTGCAACAAAATATGACTGTTATGATCAAGCAAAATGCGTCTTGAAGTCATGTGTACTTCGTTGTTGTTCCATTCTTTAAATATCTATAGATAAGTTACTACTAAATCGAAACACCTAAAAATGACAATAAATTGTCACTCTGTTACGATGGCTTTGAGAGCAGTAGTGGCCGAGTGAGAGCAGTGGTGGCCGAGTGGTAAAGGCCCCGACCTACGAGTTGTAGGTCGCGGATTTGAACCCAGCCAGGCGCATTACTTTGTGTAATTTATTACATCACTACTGCTCTCAAAACGGTAAAGGAAAACATCGTGAGGAAACCGGCATGTCCTAGAACCAAAAATTCGGAGACATGTGACATCCACCAATCCGGACTGGGCCCGCGTGGTGGATTATGGCTCTTTCTCTCTCCTAGAGAGGAGACCTGTGTCCCAGCAGTGGGAATATTAATAAGGCAGATGATGATGACGATAAACGATGGATTGGATTTTCATTTTTTGACTGAAAATTCAGTCATTCACTACTTGTTTTTCCTGTAATAACTATTTTAAAGGCAAAAACCTTGAATAATTGTTCAGTGATGCCGGTAGCATTAACACGAAAGATATTTGCTATAGTTTCTTAGATATACATTTTTAAATCAGGTCACAATCGACCGAGATGTTGGGGAACATACATAAATCAAAATATATTCAGCCGAACATGGAACGTCAATTCATACAATACATTATTAACTAAATCTGTAGAAAATATTTTTATACTTACATTTTGTCAACCGTCCACAGCAGTCAAATATAATCACCCAACTGAATGGAAGTAGCGCATTCACAAAATATTATTGGTGAGGTATGCCGTTTCGTTGTTTTGATTACAAAATTCCGCCAAAAGCGAGTTTTTGTATATAAATATGTAATGTTTTTGAAGGAACTGCGTTTCATAGTAAATACAACTACGTTTTTAGGGTTCCGTTGTCAAAAAGGAACCCTTATAGTTTCGCCATGTTTGTCTGTCTGTCTGTCCGTCCGCGGATAATCTCAGCGACCGTTAGCACTAGAAAGCTGAAATTTGGTATCAATATTATGTATATCAACCATGCCGATAAAGTGCACAAACAAAAAGTGGAAAAAAATGTTTTATTAGGGTACCTCCCCTACACGTAAAGTGGAAAGTGTTTTTTTTTTTATTTCTACCATATATACCTAGCCTGTGCTGTCCCACTGCTGGGCAAAGGCCTCCCTCCATTACCATAACATGTGATATATTGTTGGATAGGTATTTAAAAATGATTAAGGGTCCCGTAAAATAATTTTTTGATAGTGTAAATATTTTCGGAAATAATCACTCCAAAAGTTAAAAATGAGGCGTCCCCCTCTAACTTTTGAATCATAAGTTTAAAAAATATGAAAAAAATCTCAAAAGCAGAACTTTTAGTACCTAAACTTACAAGGAAAATTATTTTGAACTTGATAGGATGAACAGTTTTTGAAAAATAAAAAAAAAGCGTTCTGAACTAATTTTCTAATTTAACTGTCCATGCAAGCATTTTTTTTTTAACTTTTTACATATTTCATTATCGTGAGCGTATCTTCTTTCAAATAAAAATACAAAGAGAAGAAAATCGGTTCACGCAAATTAAAATGACCAGCGGGTACAGCGCCATCTCTCGGGAAATTGGGTTACAAATTTTTATATGGGCTACTGGGTTCTGTTACATTGTGAGAAATTTGTGGCGGACGGGAAACTACGGAACCCTACACTGAGCGTGGCCCGACACGCTCTTGGCCGATTTTTATTTATTACTTTATACTAGTGCCTAACTGCGATTCCACCTGATGGTAAGTAGTGATGCAATCGTTGATGGTGAGGCACGATGAGCCTATTCACTCTAACCTTCAAGATACCCAAATTATAACTTGACGGAAAGACTGGTAGCTGGCATCTAGCAGTTGCCAGTTGTTGCCAAACAACTTGCAACTGTTCCAGTCTCTTGATGTACGCGGTAAAAACGTCGAGGCAAAACGTAGATGTCTCAACAACGTAAGGGTGGATGTTTGCCCGATTGTAAAATTACAACCTATTTAGGTTTAGCCAATCTTTAAACTAGTTTTATTCAGTTCTCGTTAACAGTGCTTATGAGCGGACGTGTCGTCTGTGTATTTTAATAAGTAGTGAGCTAAGTATGTCATTTGGAATATACTCAGTGGATTGATAGTTTTTTAACTCCCCCTAAAACGGTGGAAGTAGAGGACCCTCTTTCTTCTAACAGGGTAGATTCTGATATAAAAGGGGAAACAAAAGCCTTAACTGGTTAGGAAGTCGACAAGGCAAGACGAAACCTAATGAGGATTCAAACAGCGATTCTTCTATAAAGGTATCGCTCATAAGCAGTGCTTATGAGCGGACGTATCGTCTATGTATTTTAATAAATAGTGAGCCAAGTATGTCATTTGGAATATACGCAGTGGATTGATAGTTTTATTAAAGTACAATAATGCTGAAAGTGTAACGAACCTCCTCCTAAACGGGTGGTGAATGGACCCCCAGAACGAGGTTTGGCCAGGACTGTTACTAGACGGCCGGACCGCAAGCCTTTGCGTAGTTGACGTGGATGAGTTCAGTTTGTCTTTTATTGTGTTTTCAACTTTACAATATGGATTCTGCGTGGAAGAGAGATAGCAATATCAGTGACAGGTGCACTGAAGTACTTAGAACGGGGGTATAACAAAAATTTTATTGGCCGACAGATTTACGAGCTATTTGGCAGGGATCAGTCGCCCTCGAAAAGTATTATAGATTATCTACGAAAAAGAATTACGATCGGAGTATAAAATTTCGTTGGATTTATGGAACGACAATGAATGAAATTGGAGAGGAGTATAAAGAATATTCGTGATTTTACGTCCATGTTATTTTCTACTGCATTTAAGCATAGTAAGTCAGGTAGGTAAATCATTTAGTTTTCGTCGGCAGTTTCAAAGCGATTCCCGACAGCAAGTGCGGGCCACCATCTGATATATTATGATCGTCCATGATAGCACGTTGTTTCATGTGCACTTTTAAAAAGACAACTCTTTCGTTTGATGAAAAACACCACTATCAGGTTCAACACTTTATTCTTAATCCACTTTAGTCCAAACACAATAATCACAAATAATCACAGAGGTCCTTATCACAAGTTCACAGCTCGAAAGTTAGTCGCCGACTGACCGCCGCGTATCGTCACGCCCCATTTCTTAACTCGGTATCCCCACCGTTCTAGACTGGTGGGGTCAAGACAATCAAAGGGGGAATGGGACGTGACGTGACCGCTGTCAGGCGCACGCTGTCAGTGTAGCCATAAGAAAAATATTCACAGACAATTTATTACTGCTAATTTATTTTAAAAAAATATGACATTCGGCCATCCGACTACGTGCTGCCTCCTGGCGCACGTAATACAGTATTTACAGTAATATAAAAATATGACATTCGGCTACATGTATAATTATGTATTTTACTATCAATATTTCATTATATGGAAACTAGAACAAAATCACTCTTATATATAATTATTATAAGTTTTATGTGAATACATTTTACAATTTGTAAACGTTATTACAGTAACAATATTGTATCAATGAAATATAAAGAAAATACATTTAAATCAAACAAACAAACAAAAAAAAAAAAGGTAAGATAATAATAAAAAATAAGTAACAGCTATTTATCAGTTGACCTAATTAAAAAGTACTCAAATTCATAGAAAGTATAAATGAAATCATAAAAATGATTATAACAGTAAATTAGTAAAGCAAAACATAACAATTAACATATCATAACAATTTATTCGGTATCACTAGAGCTGCTTTCATTCGTATCGTACAATTCTAAATTCTTAATATGAATCCAGGGCCTGATCCTGTCAGCAGCAATAACAGTATTATAGGGTTTTCCCTTTTTATTGAAACCAGGTACATCGGCTATTCTATATCGGTCATTACCGAGTATCTCTGTGACTTTGTAAGGTCCTATAAACTTTGACAGAAGCTTAGTACTTTTTTTATTGTTATCAAAATTATTTCGGGCTATTTTAACCAAACTCCCCAACTCGTATTTAGATGCGGGAGCGCGGTTTGCGTCATGCTTTTGTTTTTGTTTAACTTGATCTTTCTGTATGTTGGCTTTAATTTCCTTTCTAATTGTTTCCAAATTCGTAGCATTATTTTCGTCGTTAATATTGTTTCCTAGTTTATTAGCTAAAGCATCACGCAATCTGGTTCCGAACATAGCTTCTGTCGCCGTTTTTTGTGTAGAGGCATTAACAGTATTATTGATGCCCCACTGGACCTTACCGAGACACTTGTCCCAGTCGCGCTCATGTCCCAAAAATTCTGAGCAGACAGAGAGTTCAATATGGTTTGGTTGAACCTCTCAGCCTGGCCATTGGCCCTGGGACACGCCACTGCATTTAAGACGTGTTTAATTCCATTTGATTCGCAAAATTCCCGAAAACCTGCAGAGGTAAAACTAGTACCGCGATCAGACACTATTCGAGAGGGGACCCCAAAATCATAAAATATTCTTTCCAAAACTTTTATGGTAGTTTTTGTTTTTACATTCCGGACAGCTCTCACGAACACGTATTTAGTAAACGCGTCGACTATTGTGAGAATATGGGTGTTGCCACCTTTACTTTTTACGAATGGACCCAAGTGGTCAATATGGACGGTATGAAAGCGGATAGCGATTTTTTCGATAGGATATAAGTGACCGGACTTCTGCTTTGCTACGTTGTCTTTATTATAAGCACATTCCAAACAAGCCGCGACGTATTTCTTTACAAATTTACGTAGTTTGGGAAACCAGTATTGGTTTTGTATCTTCTCTAAAGTCTTAGTGTATCCAAGGTGCCCAATCTCATCATGATTTGCACGACAGATTTGCCATCGAGCACTGCGAGGGACAACCAGACACAATCTGTCACCGACCTTTCTATATACAGTGTGATTCTTCACTACGTAATTTTGCTTAATGTCTTTGCATTCGGGGTCATCTTCGGGTTTAAGAATTTTATGAATTCGCGCAATGTCGGGATCTGCAATTTGCAATGTCAGTAGCCAATTTTCTTTTTCGATATTGTAAACACTAACCAAGGGATTATCGTTTGACACCGCGGACAGCTCTGTATTTCTGCTAAGAGCGTCCACATGTGCCATTTGTACACCCGGTCGATATTCAATATCGAAAGTAAACTCACTTATTTGCAACCACCAACGAGCTATCCGCGGAATCAGATCTCTCTTAGTCAGAGTCGTCCTCAGAGCAGCACAATCGGTAAAAACTTTAAAATGTACACCCAATAGGTAAACTCGGAATTTTTGAAGAGAACAGACGACGGCCAGGGTCTCCAATTCGTAGGAGTGCAAATGTTTCTCTTCCGGGGTCGTCTGTCGGCTAAAGTAACTCACGGGCTTTAAAACTCGAACGTCCTTTTGCCACTGCATAAGTATGCCCCCTACGCCCAGAGAACTGGCGTCGGTATGCAGTTCTGTCTCCAGAGTAGGATCGTATAAGGCTAACACGGGGCGGCTCACGAGTTTTTCCTTTAGAATAAAAAATGCTTGGTCCTGCTTATCCGCCCACTGCCATACTGCATCCTTTTTAAGCAGTGAAGTTAAAGGACGAGCGATCTCTCCATAACCTTTTATAAACTTTCGGAAGTAGCCAGTTAAACCGAGGAATTGGCGTACCTCATGGACATTCCTAGGGCAAGGGAACTCCTTGACTGCCAATATCTTGGCTACGCTTGGTTGGATGCCTTGTGAAGAGATATCATAACCAAGGTAACTAACAGTGGAATCGAAAAAACGACACTTTCCAAGTTTTAGAGTAAGTCCGTACTGTCTAAGAATATTTAGTACATCCTCAAGACGTTGGAACATCTCTTCCACATCTCTTGCCGGTATGAGAATATCATCGAGATAAGCCAGCGCGTATTCAAATCGTTTGTTCCCAAGGATCTTATTAATCATCCGTTGGAATACGGCTGGCGCGTTAGACAGCCCAAAAGGCATCCTCTTGAACTCATAATGCCCATCGGGCGTGACAAAACCGGTAAGATGGCGGCTATTTTCATCCATAGGTATTTGGTAATACCCGGAAGCGAGATCAAGGGTCGTGAAGAAGCGGTTCCCACTGAGGTTATAAATTTGATCTTCTATGAGGGGCAGAGGAAAGCGGTCTTTGATCGTTTTATTATTTAGGGCCCTAAAGTCTACACATAGCCTCATTTCACCCGATTTCTTTTTTACCATCAAGATTGGGCTCGCGTAATCAGAGGTAGACTCCTGAATTATATCGTTATCAAGTAATTCATCTATTATTCCTCGGACTTGTTCGCGTTCGAAATGTGACAAGCGATAGGGTCGGTACACGATGGGTTTATTGTCCAATAGATCAATATTCATTTTGAGATCTTTTGCATACCCTACCTCACTTAAATCCATAGCAAAGCAGTCACGGTGACTTTGTAAGAGGGAATACAATCTATCAGTCTGTTCGCTGTCGAGTCCTGGTCCAGTCTTAATGTCAGTCTTATCCAAGGGTTCGATATTTGAGTCACTCATCGTAACTCTATTAACCTGGCGTACGTTTTGTTCAACAAACTGTACGCCCCTCGCTAACAGGGTATCTTTGTTAAGCGTTAATGGATTGTGGGACAGATTAGTTACAACTACCTGCCCCTTGCCTTCTTTAATGTGATATGCCCCTTGAAATAAACTGTATTCTTTCCCGGGCTCTGCAGTATTATAGCCCTCAACATACACATCACCCGTAAAATTTAAACCAACGTAAAAGGGAATAACAATAGTACTGGAAAACTCTACTGTAGATGTCACGTAAAGATTTATTCGTTTGTCATCTATATCAAAAAGGTCTTGGCTAGGAGTTGAATAAAACCGTAGTGTACAACTATCTTTCAGGACCGTAACAAATGGTAGTTCAGTGAAGTTTTGGCCAACCAACATTGATGTTTGCAAATATGCGTCATCAACAATCAAAATTTCAATACATGACTCGATTTCATCAATCTTTACACATGAGGTGGCTTTGTACAAGGGTATTACGGAAGACTGGCCAAAACCCCTCACCACTGGGACGCCATCCGTTACCCTATCTAGCTTTAGTGTATCTGCGTCACTCTTTCGCATGAGGGTACACTCACTTCCAAAGTCAATGTAAGCGTCAAAAGTAACATTATTAACGGTTGCTTGCTTAAAAAATTTGTTATTACCATGTTTTAGTACGTCAATTTTCAAAGTTTTCTTTTCGGAACCGTTATTTGTTACTTGGCTAGGACCAGGATCCCGTGGTTCGCGTTTACACCCGCTATTGTCATGTCCAAGTCTTTTGCAAACTCTACACCTTATCAGAGGCTTAGGGCACTTAAAATAAGGATGTCCTTTTGTATGACAATTATAACAAACAACAGAGGAGGAACTGTTCGTGCTAATATTAGGATCGCCAGAGCTTCCGGTGTTATTAGGTTTTTGGTTCGAACGAGTTTGAAACCGATTGGTAGATACGGGTTGAGATTTTTGGGAGGAAAGAAATTTAAGCAAATCTTCTGGTTCAATGCAGTTTTGAGCTTGTGCCCCGTTTCGAATAGATCTGTCGGTAATACCATGTATAATACAATCTACGGCCTTTTTGCCTGTTATTTCGCAACGATTCAACAAAGACAATTTATCATAAAAGTATTCACGAAGATTTTCTTCGGTACGTGAAACGCGGCTTAACATCTCTTCCAAAAGGCGTCCATAATTTTCATCACTTGGAAAAGCCTTTTGGAGTTTCATCTGCCACTCGCTCCAGGTATAGACAACAGTCGGCAAGGCCTCAAACCACTTCTTTGCTAAGCCCACTAGTTTTTGCAGTGAGAAATGGATAGTTTGTCTGTCATCCCATCCATATATGAGAGCACATTCATTGACTTTACGTAGCCAACATTCCATGGTTTGAGCTCTATTGGACGGGTCATATTCAGGGACAACATTATTTAAATTATTACTGTTGAATGCAACCTTCTTGTTTGACTCTCCCTTCAATGATTTAAATAATTCTAGCACATACCTTGTAGACAGCTTACTAGACATCCTCCGCGACTTGCGAGGAATGTTTACATCTTCACTGGAAGACGATGACGAAGTAGATGTACAGGGTGGGCCATAAGGGTGTTGGCGGTTTAAATATTCGATTTAAAAAAAACTACGAAACATACTACAAATATATTTGTATTGTTAAAAAGTAGAAGCATAGGAATTTTTAAGACTTAAAAATAATGTTGTCCAAATGGCTTCCCTCGGCTGCTTGGCACTCTTGGAACCGAAGTCGCAAATTTTGGAAAACTCGTTGATAAGTTGTTCTCGGGATTTTGTTACTTTCCTGAATAATATTCCTCTTCAGCTGCTCTAAATTGGTCGGATTATTCTCGTAAACTACCGATTTGAGGTAGCCCCATAGAAAATAATCGCATGGAGAGAGATCGGGGCTACGTGGGGGCCATTCAATATCCCCCCTTTTCGAGATGAGTTTTCCGGGAAAAACATTTTTCAGCAGCTCTATGGATACCCTAGCCGTATGACATGTGGCCCCATCCTGTTGAAACCACATCCTCGAGGTATTGCCTTGAAGTTCTTGCAAAGCTGGCACCAAAAAGTCTGTTATCATGTTGCAATAATTGTTAGCTCTAACCGTCATCGCTTGCCCTCTTTCGTCCTCAAAAAAGTATGGCCCAATAATACCGGTTGACGTTATCCCAGCCCACACGACAAGCTTGGGGCTGTGAAGTGGACGTTCATGCAAGCGTCGGGGATTAGTCTCGGACCAGAACCGACAATTTTGCTTGTTCACATGGCCATTAAGGTGAAAATTAGCCTCATCACTAAAAATCACGTTGTTGAAATTGTTGAACCGCTCGAGCATCAAATTGACAAAGTTAAGTCGGTTATTGGCATCATTGGGTTTTAATTCTTGGACTATCTGAATCTTATAAGCCTTCAAATGCAGATCACGTTTCAAAATTCGTCGCAAAGTTGTTCTTTTGACGTCCAAAGACTGACTTCTCTTACGTGTTGACTGTTGCGGATTTTGCTGAACTGAAACACGAACACGCTCCACAATTTCGGCTGATCTTGCAGAAACTGGGCGACCACGAGCCGTAATTGGTACTGTTGAGCCGGTTGTTTCAAACATTCTGATCCATTTTCGTATCACATTGGCGCTTGGAACTTCACTTAAATCGCGTAAACCGTGTTCATGCCGATACAAACGTCGTGCAGTAATCACTGATTTATTGTTTTCGTAATACGCTCGGACACAAAATGCACGCTGCACTCCCGTGTATGGCTCCATGGCTACTAAATTTCCAGGAAACGGCGCAGCGAACAACGTATCCCCCCGCCACCCCGCGCCGCGCGGTACCAAGAAATTGAAGAATTAAATCGCCAACACTGATATGGCCCACCCTGTACTTCTCCTTCGTCTTTTAGTCCTCTTTGCTCGCTTCCTCTTCCTTTGAGGTAAAGGCGGCGTGCCTGGTTCATCATCAGATGCCATTGTAGGCTAGCACTGAAAACATTAAAAACAAATTCGGCCATAATCTGATTCTCATGTAGTTACAAACGATTTATCTAATTCGTAAGTCGTGTCATTAATTACTTTCATGATACAATAGAAAGACATTGAGGGAAGACAATATAATTGTTACAACTATTGAGCAAGAAAGCAACTTGATTATATCGGGAATTACACTCACTCCCCTCTATCATATCAAAAAGGCAACATAACCTCAAAAAAAAAACTAAAGGGAAGCATACCCATCTAGAGACAAACGGGGAAAGTATAACAGTTAATATAATGGGAAGCATACCCACCCAAAATCTAGTGGGAAACATACCCAGCTAGGTTTGAGCGGGAAACATACCCAGCTACAATACAGCGGAAATCGTACCCAGCTGCAATACGACGGGAAATATACCCAGCAGCAATACAGCGGGTAACATATCCGGCTACCTACAATTCAGCGGGAAACATACCCGGCTACCTACAATAAAGCGGGAAACATACCCGGCTACCTACAATAAAGTGGGAAACATACCCGGCTACCTACAATAAAGCGGGAAACATACCTGGCTACCTACAATACAGCGGGAAGCACACCCGGCTACCTACAATACAGCGGGAAGCATATCCGGCTACCTACAATACAGCGGGAAGCATACCCGGCTACCTACAATACAGGGGGAAGCATACCCGGCTTACCTAAAATACAGCGGGAAGCATACCCGGCTTCCTACAATACAGCGGGAAGCATACCCGGCTACCTAAAATACAGCGGGAAGCATACCCGGCTTCCTACAATACAGCGGGAAGCATACCCGGCTACCTACAATACAGCGGGAAGCATACCCGGCTACCTACAATACAGCGGGAAGCATACCCAACTACCTACAACACAGTGGGAAACATACCCAGCTGTAATAAAGCGGGAAACGTACCCATTTTAAAACTGTACTTGCGCCAAATTCCATAACGAATGAAACTCACTTAAAAATCTATCTATTAATACATAATTATTATAAAGAGGAGGAAGATTTGAGGAAAGTTGGTCTGCAATGTATAGACTCCATAACTACTGAACCGATTTGAAAAATTACAGCTTTGAACCATTGTACATACCTCTTGTTTTTTTTTTTTTTTTTTTTTTTGTACTAAACAATACACGAAAAAATATTCTTACAGCAATGTAAGCTAGAGTGTAGACCTAAGCTATACATTCAGACCAATAGTCCTAGAGCATTTGTAAATAAAAGTAGCAACGCAAAGTCCTCATTTACTAAGGCTACCCACTGACCCAATATCCTTCATTATAATTACATAAGTTACACAAACTATTATTAAACATATATTTTACTTCTGTTTTAAGTAGGTATTGATATTATTAGGTATGTTTTTACATCACAGTTTGACTTTTAAATGTTATGAAAAAGTACACAATTGTTTGTTCATTCGTCACTGAATGTGGCACAATTACATAGGGAGACATACCCATCTTTTATTGGTTCTAATGCACAGTTTACAGGAACAGAATATTTCATGGAAAGTACTTTCATATTAAAGCGTATTAATAATTCAGACCAAAGCTTGAGTCTATTCAACTAAGTATACATAATATATTATGCAATAGTATGCACAATATTTCTTATTAAATTCAAAATTGTAATTTTGCAAAATAAATTCATAAGGTTACATACCTTTTTTTTTTTGTAGGTTCTATGCCACTTCTGAAGTTTGATGAAAAACACCACTATCAGGTTCAACACTTTATTCTTAATCCACTTTAGTCCAAACACAATAATCACAAATAATCACAGAGGTCCTTATCACAAGTTCACAGCTCGAAAGTTAGTCGCCGACTGACCGCCGCGTGTCGTCACGCCCCATTTCTTAACTCGGTATCCCCACCGTTCTAGACTGGTGGGGTCAAGACAATCAAAGGGGGAATGGGACGTGACGTGACCGCTGTCAGGCGCACGCTGTCAGTGTAGCCATAAGAAAAATATTCACAGACAATTTATTACTGCTAATTTATTTAAAAAAAATATGACATTCGTGTGCAGAATTATCGGAAGCGACAACGATTCGAGATTTTCACACAAAGGGTTATTGAAGGAAATGGGTGAATTTGATCCGAGTTTTCACTTCACGCAGAGCATTAGGCCTTTGTCACGAATCTTGAGCGCAGCGGGGCGGTGCGGCGACGGCGGCGGCGTGCGACCTGGCTAGTTTGAATGGAATGCGCTGTTCGTTATCCGCTCTCGCGCCGCAGTATTCGAGAGCCGGTCCTTTTGATTTAGCGCGTAAGGTCTTGCCGCTGTCACGCCACTTTGCTCGCATGATTCAAGGCAGAGGCCGGAGAGGTCTTCTTCTCGCGCAGGCCTGAACATGACCATGTCCTCACTAGATGAGTTCAACTAAAAAAAAAAGTTATTCGAAGACATGTGACATCCACCAATCCGCACTGGGCCCGCGTGGTGGATTATGGCCCATTCCCTCTCCTAGAGAGGAGGCCTGTGTCCCAGCAGTGGGAACATTGAAAAGGCTGATGATGATGATGATGATGAAAAAAAAAGTAGTTTATTTTGTTTTTAGTGTATGCTAAACTAAAATTATTAAGCCAACGAAATGTTATCAGCTAAAGTTGAACATTTAATTTTACTGAAATAACCAAATTATTGCTTGATAATTAACGTAATTCTGTTGGTAATATATCTCATTTTTTTTTTTTCAAAATTGTTCTCATAATTATTCTTATGTACTTACTATACCAGCTTAGAGACGTAACCAGAAGGTTTTTTTTATGGTAGGTAAAAATCATCCAATGACGAGTTCCGCTCTTGGGCGGAGCGGAAAAGAAGTGTCAGACTCTTACTGACTAAACAACCTACCCCGTTCCTACATCGCCATACATACCAGGGCCAGAGTCTTCCTTTACAGACGCAAAGACTTGGCCCTAATTGGCTTCGACCCTTCTGCAGGGTCCCTACGGTTGCTAACAACTCCTTGAGGCGCGCGGGAAAAGTGCGCGCCCAACCGGAAGGTTTCAGCTCGTGATAATTTTAAATACAATGAAGTTTTTACTCGTATATAATGGGAATCGTTGCTTTGTTATTTCCATCACCATGTCACAAATTCATCATTAGGTCACTGCTATCAATTAAATTGATCATTAGCTCACAACTGTCAATTAAATTGATTATTCAATCATTTGGCCACCACCTGATAGGTGTAGCTTTGATTTTGGAATGGAATCCATATAATATTTATAGGTTATCGTTGTTAGTGTGGTTGTTACAAAAAATGCAAACGTTTTTGGTGACTTTCAGTTTCAGCGAAACGAGATGGCTGACATCAAATTTAGGCAAACTTTCTTCGTTACGTTTTGACAGGCACGCAAAGTTATCATTATTAAGTAAAATCAAAATTTCCATAATAAAAAAAGTATTTAAAAAAATCGGCCGAGAGCGTGTCGGGCCACGCACAGTGTAGGGTTCAGTAGTTTCCCGTTTGCCACAAATTTCTCACAATGTAACAACAACCCAAGTAGCCCATGCAAAAATTAGTAACTCAATTTCCCGAGAGATGGCGCTGTACCCGGTGGTAATTTTGGATTTCATGAACCGATTTTTTTCTTTTTGTATTTTTAAATAAGATACGCTCAGAACAATGAAATATATAAAAAAGTTAAAGTTTGCACATACGGTTAAATTAGAAAATTAATTCAGAACGTTTTTTATTTTTATTTTTTCAAAAACTGTTCATCCTATCAAGTTCAAAATAATTTTCCTAGAAAGTCTACTAAAAGTTCTTTTTATCAAAAAAATATTTTACGGGACCCTTAATCATTTTTAAATACCTATCCAACAATATATCACATGTTATGGCAGAAACGAAAAAAAAAAATCACTTTCCACTTTACGTGTAGGGGAGATACCCTAATAAAACATTTTTTACCACTTTTTGTTTGTGCATTTTGTCGGCATGGTTGATATATATTGATACCAAATTTCAGTTTTCTGGTGCTAACGATTGCTGAGATTATCCGCGGACGGACAGACAGACAGACAGATATGGCGAAACTATAAAGGTTCCTTGTTGACTACGGAACCCTAAAAACCAGTCAAACCGGAAATGTAAAAACAAACCAGGATAGGTTATTTAATGTTAAAAATATGCCAAAAAAGTTTCTTTTTAATTTTCGGAATTTAGCATTTTCTAGTCTGTTCTTAATATATAAAAAAAAGAAAATATGATGAAAAGGTTTATCACTAGTGTTTTGAACCTCCATTGACGTTTAAAAGTGTTTTTAAAACCTATTTTCAAAATAAATATTTACCTATTGACTGTTAAACTTGCCTTTTTTTTCTAGAGCCAGTTATAATGATTAAGCACATAGACCTAAATTTAAAAGAACGTACAAAAATTATAATCTTGCGAATTGCTACATACGGAGTAAACGCGAGCGAATAATACCAAGTATGTCAGTGTAATCCCGTGTGATCCACTTTTCTCGTTACTTGCCTGTCTCTATACCGTGCAGACGCATGGTAAGACCCGTAAGCCTCTTACACAAAAATACAGCTTACTTAAAAATTTCATGTATACCGATAATATCTTGCAAAGCTTCGAAGAAAGAAGGATAGTACACAGGGTTGTCACGATATTTTAATTAGTAAGTGTTTTATTTGTACTTTTTATCGTAGACTAGCTTATAAATAGCAGGTTCTTCTCCATAAGAAACGACCAATTTGGAACCGTGCACTAGCTTCTGACGTTTAACAAGTGCCCCTGTAGGCCGATGTGACTGTTGACTGTGTTACTTTGTGCCAAATTTCAAGATTGCGGGTCAACGGGAAGTCTTAAACCAACGGGAACCTTTCCATGAATTTTCATGGCCCTCGTAATGTTATCCAGGTGAAGAGTTTTAACAGATAGGCAGACGGACAGCAAAGTGATCCTATAATGATTCCGTTTTTTCTTTTTGTAACGGAACCCTATAAAATGAGTGAATGACAAAAGTATGAAAGCAAAAACGAGTTAACGGTAAACATTAAACTAACCATGATGCATGAGAATTTAAGACATAAAAGGAAGTAGGTACCCACACGTAACACACTACTTCGTAACAGGAAACTAATTAACTCATAACATAAAATTCACGATAAAATTCTCAAGTAATAAACGAAAACAATTAGAAATTATTTATACAGCGTCTCCACGTTCTTCTGTATTGGATTTCGGTACCATCACTCTGAACCGCTTCATAAAATTTAGTTTCCTAATGTAAAAATAAAATGAATACATTATGGCCTTTAGTATTTTTGTTCGCTTTTACACAATTTGTAGTATGCAGGGATTTCTACCTCGGCATGTTCAGGCGGAATGACTTTTTAGTCGCTCAAGACGTTTTATATAAGGCTCCATCATCTTTTGGTATCACTACTGCATCTTATGGAAGACTGTTCAAATGCCCAGTAAGTATTTTATTTTCTATTCTATTATATTTTTCTTAATGTCCAATAGAGCCGATGTCGACTATTCTGACAATGTCTAAAGTAGATAATGAAAAGGGCCAGTTGAAGAATTAGAATTCTTCGAGTGATGCTGGTGCAATTGGTGATTTAGTAATATACTGATACACACAAAACATAGAAATGTGTAAATATCAGAACTGTTAAAACATTAAATATACAGGGTGTCATTGACATCGTAACGCAAACGAATCGCTGCGCTTGCTGGTCAGCAAGCAGTTGTTCAAAAGATACGTAATTTTATTGATATGCCGTGATTGATATGCCGGAGGTCGTGGGTTCGATTCCCACCCAGGAAAAATGTTGATGTGATAAGCACTATCATTCGTTCAGTGTCTGGGTGTAATTTATCTGTAATATGTATTTATTTAGTAATATATAAGTATGTTTATCAATTGTCTAGTACTCATAACACAAGCTCTGCTTAGCTTGAGACTATACAGCGTTGTGTGATGGTTGAAAAAAAATAAAAAATATAACGTCTTATACCGTGTTTAAAATGGCGCGCATTTCTGCGCCAACGCGGACATGTCAGAGTTAACTCGTCGTTAGATATGAACGTGTTCATTCCTGTTGTCGTGAAATATGATTTTAATAAATACTGTGATTCGTATACTGAGTTTTATTCCCACTGATGTAATAAAGTGAATTTTATTCCAATATAACTTTGCAATATGAACATAATAGTACGTATAAACGGACATATAAGACTTAAACGTTTAGGACCTTTTTCAAAGTCGACGTAGAAACGGTCATTTTACAATTTTAACCGGAAAATTGAGGCTAATTCAAAATTAAATTTACAGAAAAATCAAAGTAATCATTATACCATTAATACAGATTAATTATAAATTATTGATCAGTTTGAAACTTAAAAACGCTCTCCTGTAAACCACGACTTTTGACATGTCACTTTATACGTAGCGGCCATCGATTTATGTTTTACTGGAAATCGAGATTAATCGTTTTTAATCCTTAAAAATGCACTAGTCTAATAGGTGTTCACTTCGTCATCATCAACCTAGCGCAGGTCCCGGTTGCTAACCTTGGCTTTAACCTCGGTGCCCGGGGTCCGCTTTCCTACTTAGACGCCTCCACTTCGCTCGGTCTTTTGCGTAACACGTCTAATAGGTGTTAACTTGTTTAAACTGAATTTGCAGGCAAATCCATACAAAAATACAATAGTATTATGATCTTCCGCCTTTTTTAAAGTAGGTTAAAAACTTATTAAGTAGGTAACAATAATTCACGGTACCGTTTTTAATGTTATTGACAACATGCAGTTTATGTTTAATATTAATAATATCGTTTAGAATAGTTTTGTAAAAATTTTTTTTTTCTTATTTAACTCAAAACGGTTAAATAACATTCTTTCAAGTCTAATGTTTTTTTTTAAACTTATATTGCGATTAGCGATAAAAAAAGTTTGATTCTTAGCTCAATCAATCAATTAACATACAGAAACTATTTTCAACCTATTTATGGCCAAAAATAATTTTAATAAACATTTATTATTTCTTATACAAAACATAGCAACAATAAGTTTTTTATCTTACCTTTTTGAGTTGTCTCAGCTTAGATCAAAATAATTATGTGTATTGATGAAACAATATTTTATTTGGCAGATAACTTACTTCAGGGTGGTCGACCGACTAGGAGTGGGCCGAGGACCTATCACATCAATTGTTCGCGGTGGTTTGAAGAAAAAATTTATAACTGTTCGCATCAAATCGACTTATAGACTTCCTATATCCGTGAACATATACGTTGGTTGCGAAAACAAACAGCCGAGCACATTTAGGACTACCCGCGTTACACCTACTACCCTTGCCCCAAGTAATGATCAAAATGCTGATCCTACAACTACTGAAAAATCAGCTATTAGTGTGCCCCCTGGCGAAGGTTCAGATGAGGACAACGGATCTAAAAATAAAACTGACAATGACAATGGGAATCCCGATGATGCACCTGATGATGATAAAAACGATGGAGAGACAACTCCAGAACCCGAAGGAGAAGATAAGGGAGAAGGCGAACCTGAACCTGAAGAACCTGATTCTAAAAAATAAATTTAAAATATCAGCAAATAAAATAAATTAAAAATATTAAGTTATTCAGCTGTTTGTTTCATGTAAATACAATATTTATTTATTTATTAGAACTTCATGCAACACAACGGTACACAGGCGGACTTAATGCCTTAGGCATTGTGTACCAGTCAACCAAGGGTGGTGAAGAGAAAACATGGCAGGTGCATGAAAAAAAAAATTAATAAGTGCTACGGTTGAAATATGTATATACTAGCGACCCACCTCAGCTTCGCATGGGTGCAATGCTGTTATTAAATATATTATGCATCTATTACACATATAAACCTTCCTCTTGAATCACTCTATCTATTATAAAATGCCGCATCAAAATCCGTTGCGTACTTTTAAAGATCTAAGCATACATAGGATCTAAGCAACTTTGTTTGATACTATGTAATCTATACATATAATAAAACAGTAACGAAAGAAAAACTGAGTATTTTCTGGAAAAAATAAGTGGCTTTTGTTAAAAGAACGTAACAGATGACAAAAAGTGACTTTTTAGAAATTTGTCTGTCTGTTTTTCTGTGCCTATGGTAAGGGTTGGCGCCAAAACTACTGAATAGATTGAATTGAAATTCAGTAAAAATGTTTCTTGTAAACCAAGGAAGGCTTTAAGCTACATATTATCACGCCGTAAGTTATGGGAGGTAAGCAATATTGAATTTAAATGGTGCAATGGATGCAAGGGTGTAATTTCTTTTTCCGTGGGCCGATTGGCTCAAAACTTAGCAAAAACATTACCCTAAATTAGTTCTCAAGGATGACATATATGTTTTTTCAGTAGTACCTCCAGTGCATGATTTAGGGGATGTTAAAGTTTGTATGGGAGAATCATATGCCTTGGGTTAATTAACTTGAAACTTGGTACGTAAACTTATTTAGGTAAATAATTAATAACCCCATTATTAGTTTTTTCAAAAGTACGTAACTTGGGCAGAAAAACATAGTTTAATGAATATTAGTAGTATAAAGACAATTTTAAAACAGCGCCATCTATGTGATTACACAAAAATCAAATCAAGTTACATATTAACACTTTTTGGACATTAATAATTTAAATTTGATAATGTTGGCAAGGTTATTAGTTAGTTATTCTTAAAATTCATAGATGGTAATATGCATTTTTTCATAAATGTTGTATCGTATAGTTCATTTTGACAAATTTAAGTTCCAAAAATCCTTCAAAATCTCACGACATGACCTAATACGGTTTAGGTCGTGTTCAAGTTTTATTAATCTTACTGCGCGGTCGAATTTACTCACAACTGGGAATAAAAAAAAACAAGCCCAAACAGAGCAAATGGAAATGTTACTTATTTATTTTTAGGGAAATATCTTAGGTAGTGGTTGGTTCGTTTTACTCAAAAATGTGGGTTAATAAATTGAAAAAGAGCGTCACAATTACCAGTATTTTATTTGACCGAATATTTTTCGTCCGAACAATAAGTCGCTTAAAGAATTTTCATTCGAAGAACGATTGATCGAAAGCTTAGTTCCCTGCATTTACTTTGAAGTTTTTTACAATTAAATGAAAACTGTTAATATATTATTGGAAAAATATGATGGCATGGGTAGACAGCACTGCCGTGACCGTATTCTGGGCGAGGCAAGTACTCGTAACTTAATTAGTTTTGCCGTCAACACGCTAATAAGAAAAAGGAAATAAAAACAATTGCATTAATAAATAGCAGTTATATACTGAAAATATGTTTAACACTAACCATCGCAACCATTTAGAAGGATTATTGTGACCACATACAGCGGAGACTCTCTTCTGTTCTTATAAGGAGCAATTTTGTCTTCGACGCGAACATGAACGCCACGATTAACTGTTTTTAGAGTTTCCTCTACTACTTGACTAGAAACTTTTTCGTTACAACTCTCTAGGAACATGGCACCGAATTCACTTCTGTATTTACAAGTTAGTCACAGTCAACTATAACTTTGTCTCTTCCAGTGCCCTGTTCCAAATAAAATAAAACTGGACTTGTTTGTTTCTTTGAGATTTCTGAACTTTGAAATGTTAATTTGTAGTTATTTAGCAGTTTTGTGCTTTACGACAAGGTATTGGTGACACAGTTGAAATATTTGCATGTTGTTCCTGCTAAGCATATAAGGAGTTTTAATGACCTCAAAGAACGCCTATGACGGAACCATGATAACGTCTTTGGAGCCAATAGTAATTGAAACGAAACCATTTTGTATATTTTTACATTAGTTAGATTAGATTAAATAAAACCCGCTTCACGTCCATTCAATTTTTTAACTCTTCTGAGATGATCCAAGGTAGCCGAAACTTGTTAAGATAGGGAATTAATACGATGCTAAGCAACAATCGCGTCTTTCACACAGAACCTGCATTGACATAATTATATTATAATAGATCCTAGGAATGTTTTTAAACAACAGAAGGATATACCGCCTCACGGAAAGTAAATACGTCCCATAGAAAGAGAAAGACAATAATAATTGTCTTTATTATTAAAAATAATCACACGATCCATTGAGCCCAGGAGAAAAATTATTATACTAAACAAACACCAAAGGAAATAACAAGACATGTGTCAATCTCAGGTATAAAAGGAAAAAAAATCTCAATGACCTCGTATTTGATATTACCTCGTTGGTTTGAACAGTGACTATAATGTTGATTGGAACTTTACCAATAATACTCATTTTGAGTAAAATAATAGCTATGGAAGTTATAAACCCTATAGTTGTGGAGCCTGCAAAGGAATTATCTGACCAAAAAGTCATTTTAAGATCCGAAGAAATGTCCAGAATTAAGAATTTTTTGCAATCAATAGACCGGTACAAAGATAATAATGATCATACATCGATGAAAGACCCGAGTGGTTATTGCCGTTCTTTTGAAAATTGCTTTGAATGTGTGAAAAGCTTATGGTTTCCGTGTGGCTGGTGTCACAACTATGGATGCACGGAGAGTCCTGAAGCCCTTTGTCCATACGCTGAAACTAAAGCAGATAAGTCAAATTTAACTGGAGAAGTAAAAGGATGTCCTCACATTGAACACGATGGACCTGTCGCCGTCCAGAGTGGGGAACTGACTACCATCAAAGTTCAGCTTTATGTGCCAGATCCAGCTCTGTATAATAAGGAGATAATATGCCAAATCAAGGTTGGACAGAGAACTACCCATCTAAAAGGACTGTTAGTAAATGATTTTGTTCATTGTTTTCCCGTTGTCTTGAACTCGTATGCCAAACTGTATGGTGAAACGGATAGAGGTACTCTAACTCTTCTTTGGGGAGGAGCTCAACCATTTTCAAATAAAGTTCCGTTAATTGTGTACGACTGTGAAGTATTGGCTCCAAACTGCGAGTTATGTAGGAGAATCCCAGCTAATTATGGATGCGGATGGTGTGATTCAATAGCTAAATGTGTAAATAAAGAGAAATGTCAGAGTAAATCTAATTGGACTCGGAACAGAATGACTTGTGAAAATTATGGTAAGTAACCGAATGTCTTTCTTAATGTTATAAGTTTGTGTACATAGACTTGCTAATCATTAGTCATCCAGCACTACTTCAGGTATCATCCACAATACATAGTCATTATACACGGAGTAGGTCCAGCATGATCCTGAACAGGTTTTGCTGGCCTCGGCAACCTGATAGTGCAAAACTTGATATCTCAACTCTCCCTCTTTTAAATTGGTTCCATTTTCTTTCTTCAAAGGAATTTTTTTAAAAGTCGTATGAATCTTCTAAAAGAAGGAATGGTTGGCACTTAAATGGTCCTTCTCTCTCTTCTTGGTCAGCCTCAATTTTTGGTCGTTCCATAACCTCAGCTACGTTTAGCTGATTATCCTCATAGTCAAAAGTTAAAAATAAGTATATTACTAGTTATTAGACGTATAAATACGACTCTAGAGCGCTTATCATGATGAAAATAAATATTTACATTGACTCTTCTAAAGGTAATATGTAGCAGTTTATTATTATAAATATATATATTTCGATTAAACCTTTCCTGGACTAACACCGAGGACATTTATTTTTATTGGAAGAATGTAAACATCGCCCTTGCCGTAATTTAAAAATAAATGTAGTTTTTTGGCCACCATCCGCGCCACTGTCAATGCGTATAGAATACTTTTCAAGTAATTATATGTATTTCACAATCGTGCAATAAACCGAAGTTTAATTTGTTAAATCTAGTAATTGTATTATTTCCAACAATTTTGAACTTGATAAAATGACAGATTTTTTTTATAATTTAACCGTATATGCAAGCATTTCTTTTAAATTTAGTTTATATATTTGTTCAAATAAAAAAAAGTCGGCTTTTTATGTAAGATTTATAAAAGGTAAACATATTTACTTAGCCGATCCTGAATAATTTTCATTATCTGATGATGATCAGTCCAAACTTTCCACAACCACCACACTTTGCTGGTATTGTATTAGGACCTTTGAGATTCAAACAAACTCAAAAAATGTATGTTAACAAAATCAAGACAGTCAGACTAATAAATCAGACTTGAGTAATCTGCTTGAAATAAATAATAATAAAAAAATTAAAGTACTTGAGGGTATGTCAACATGTTTTGGTTATGGTCTCACTGTCTATTTATGCAAGATTTAAACACTTCAGGAGGAAGCAGGGGACTTCAGCACACTCTATGTTATGTAGTTTTTTGCTACACATAATAATTAAAACTATTTAATCCTCCTCCCTCTTTAAGCCTCCAATCTCAATAGAACAGGCGTCAAAATGTCACTCTCGAAATATATAAAGTGAGTGAGTCACCTCACATACCTACTCAACGAATTTTTTTACTAACTAAGATGAGACATGGCAGGACACGTCTGCCGCATGCCCGACAAACTGTGGGCCAAAGTAAGACAAAGTTGGTGCCCTGAGACAGTGCGGCGGGGTCGCGGTAGACCACGAAGGAGATGGCGCGATGAGCTAGACAGATTCCTTCCGAACTGGCAAGAGGAAGCGCGGGACCGCGATGGATGGAAGGAGTGGAGGGAGGCCTTTGCCCAGGAGTGGGACAGAAGAGGCTAACAAAAAAAAAAAAAAAAGATGAGACATGAAGTTGTAACTCCCTCGAAGACTATCAAAATGGTTAAAATTTGGGACTCGCGCTTCTAGTATTAAATTTTAATAGTTGATAAAAAAAATAATCGTTCCTATTGGGACTATAGCTACAAATTTCTTTTTTTTTTCTGTGCCATTTTTTATCTATCTATATATATATAAAAGGAGAAACTACTGGGACTAGGAGAGTGAAATTTGCACAGGGCTTCCTTTTATGACATAGGCGAACACTAAGAAAGGATTATGCAAAATTCACCCTCTAAAGAGATGAAACGCGTGTCCAAAATTTGTACAAAAACCTATTTTCAAGCGGGGTAAGAAAGCTAATATTACTATACTTCCAAAGATTTTGGTTTACAACTGTTTACGATGTTTAGTAATAGTAATTCTTTGAAGCGTATCCTCAAAACAATAAGATACGAGTGTGCTTCTCATTATTGTATAACAGTGACATCACTATTTACGGACACTCGATCACTTTTCATTTACAATGGTTTTGTTTGAAAACATTTATTAATATAAAGTTATAAATACTGTAGACACTGCTAAAAATATTTAGTACGGATTATATCTTTTGAAGATTACTTGTTTGTAGTGTTGTTGTTTTTTTTTTTATTATCGGATTTCGTTTATTTGTAAGTACTTTAGTTTTTATTTAAGGATGATAGCCTTTCTAAATTTTTACCACATATGTCGCGGTTTCTCTTACAAGAAACCGGAAAATTAATACAAATATCGGTACTTTTTCAATATTAATTTGCCTGATATATCTAATATAATATATTTCCAGTTTCGAATCTCAATCGTTTTATAAGAGCCCTTGCTGGCCTACGTGAAATGAAAAAAAAAAAATTTAATTCACTTATTTTCCCAGAAATGAACTATTCACTTTTCAGTTAACGATGCATAATATGTCTTAGTGGCAGCCTGTTGAACAAAATTTATTAAACAACAACAATATTAAAATTTATTTAATAAACAATTAAAAATGAAAAGACAAAAACAGATAGAAGAGAACAAAAGTGAACAAAATGAAATTTTATTTAAAGAGAACAAAATGAAATTTTATTTAGTTAGTATTAATTTAATAATAAAATAGGTTTATTAGTGGAAACCATAGTACAGCCGTTTCAACTTGACGAGCTTGAAGTAGGACTCTGTGAACTTTATCGTGAACAGCATTAACAACTGATTATTTATTCTTTACTAGCTTTTGCCCGCCGCTTCGCCCGCGTGGTATTGGGGTTGGGGTTGGGGTTTCCGGGATAAAAAGGCTATGCTGTAAAGCTACCTATCATGTCCCATTCCAGAGTGTATCCTATGCCTGTACCAAATTTCATCCAGATCCGTCCAGCCGTTTTGGCGTGATTGAGTAACAAACATCCAAACATCGTAACTTTCGCATTTATAATATTAGTAAGATACTGTCGCAGTCTTTCGCAGAGCCTAAATTTAGGCTCACCAAGTTAGAACGGCTATAATTTACAATCACAGTTATTTTGATAATTAATCAAACAAAACTTAATTTAAAAAAAATACATAAAAATAATTTTTAAATCATTAAAACTATTTTTTAAATTATAGGAGCTTTAATATGAAGTCAAAATGAATATAATGTCTTATAAGTGCAGTGCAAATTAGCTTCAATTTTGACATTTCAAAAGTGCCTGTAAATGGTCTATTTGAAATAAACGATTTTGAGTTTGAGTTTGTACAGTAAAGTAGTATATTGGGCCAACTCTTATTGACAATTGAGTTGGCTAAATAGTATGTTGCCATGTACTTTACAGTTAATATAATAGTTAGTTGTTGATTACTTCTACTAGGCTTACATTAGTATTTTAGGGTATACTGCATAGGTTGTAGTCATAAAAAAACATCAACTTCGGTGGGAATTTTTCAATCCTTAGCTGCACGCATACTGATGCGTTTCCAAAAATTTTGTGCGTATGATTTATCTACATCTACATTATCTACATTAATATAATAAAGAGGTAAAGTTTGTTATTTGTTTTTTTTTTATTTTTTTGTTTGTAGGAGGTAATCTCTGGAACTACTGGTCCGATTGGAAAAAATTTAGCAACAATAGAAAGCTGTTTTACTCCTGAGTGACATAGGCTATATTTTATATACGCGGGCGAAACTGCGGACAAAAGCTAGTAGAATATATAATTGAATGTACGTTTTTCAATTTATATATATTTTTCAGTTTATTAAAATATTGTTTTTCTTTGTATTCCAGGAAGAGCATTAACTTATGGTTTAAAGGAACAACCAGTCTACTAGCAGATAATAAGGACAATGGTAAACTATATTAAAATAGTTTGGATTATTATCGTGAACATAAAATTAACAAAAACAAATTTTAATACCACTCAAATATACCCAATAGATACAATCCAGAGTTACTGTACGTCCTTCAGTAGTTGTTGGGATTGCAAGAGATCTGGTAATGAATGTGACTGGTGCCATGATGTCGGATGTACACATTACCCAAGTCTTCATTGCCCTCAAAAAGTCAGCCTCGACAAAGCCTATCACAAGAATTCTCCATCAAGATATTGTACTGAAATTGTATCCGGTAATCCCATATTTGTACCTGCTAACATAATGAGATTTATCAAACTGAATTTGAAAATAGACGACTTAACAATTTATAAAAGGAATGTAATATGTGAACTACATTTAGAACAATCTATTGTTACACTAAAAGGTTCGTTTGGTGATCGTACAGTGTTCTGTGATATGACAACTTTGAGAATTGAACGAAGTATAACAATGGGTTATATTAGACTGATGTGGGGCGGTGCAGAGCCACATTCTAATATGGTTTTGATGGTAGTGTACAAGTGTGAATCAATGGCTAACTATTGTACAGACTGTCAAGCTTTGGACAAAAGATTCAACTGCGGATGGTGTGAAGAAACTTCAAGCTGCATTTTGATGGAGCAATGTCCGAGACAATCTGGTCAATGGATAGATCGAAAAACAAATTGCATTAAAGATAATAAAGAGATAAAATACAATATCTCTTATTTTAACAATAACAATATTTTAAAGCCACTTCTATAATTTTCTTAGAATCATGATTTGTTCTTCGTAAACTACTGTTGCTATTTTATAATATAATTATTGTGTTCTTATTTTTCGTTTTCTTTATTTATTTTGTCCGTAAAAAATATGTCGCGTATTTATTCATTCAAATAGATCCTTTACTAAACATAATTATTATCCAAATAAAACGGGACAAGGTCAGGAGGATGATGATGATTTATTTATATAGTATTCTATTAGTAAAAAAAGACTTGAGATCTGTAAAAATAGGTCAATATTACATTCAAATCCTTGTATATCGTATTTATTGTAACACGTTGTGGTTTTTGCATTAATGAAATTACAATGAATATTGACCATATACTGTTTTATGTTTACATCTTAGGAGATATCTAATAGTATTTTTATTGATAATTCAAGATATTGTGGGGCTATTATTGCAACAAATACCCGACATGAATTAGTCTGATTAGAAACATGATAATTTAGACCACAACGCAAAATGACAGATGGGGTTTCATTATAAGGGGTCATTGTATTTATGAATGTAAACTATTTATACACTGTGACTAATATTCTACGTAATACTTTACGATTATTATTTGACCTCAGAGTCTAGAAAACGAGAGTATTTTCTTTTAGGCTAATTCTCTACATATTTCAAAGAAACTGCTACTTTAGGCTGGTTATTTCTAACCTTCCTTAGTTTCAGGAAAGGAAAAATATAATATTTGTCCATCTTTTAAATCCTCAGAGATTCAAAAACATTCGTATTTTTTTTTAAATAAGTCTTTCAATCAAGAGTGAACAGCTTCTAGGTAAGCCTGCTTCATCATCAGTCACATACGACGCGAAGTTGTTCCACGCGCGCCACCAGGAGATGTTAGTAAAACTGTAAGAGCTCAGCAAGGTCGAAGCTTACTGAGGTCAGGGTTGTTTTCTGAAAGGCAAATTCAGGCCCGGTATGATGCGCAACGTAAAGACAGAGGTGGGTATTTGGTCAGTAAAAATCTGACAATATCGCCCGCCTCACACAAGGAGAGACATATACAATGTCATCTCCACGCGATTTTTTCACCTTAAAAAAATAATCACATCATCCCCTACTATTAGCTGATACAGCGAAGTCAGACCCAAGCCTGTGCATAGTAAAAAGAAACATCGGCACTCTTAGTTTTTATTAAGAATATGTAAAAACTTAGCTTTTTTCTACAAAACGAACGACATAAATAATGCCGCAAATGCTGTATGTCTTACTGAAGCTTCCATTTTGCACAAACCCATCGTAAATCTAACGAAGCTTTTGTCTCGAAAATGTTAAATACATATAACTGCTTATGCTACCCGAAAAATCTAGAAAATCTTTAGAATTATCGAATTCATTACAACTAGAGCACGATTTATATGTTTTTTTTTTATTTAAGTCTCGGTGGCTATTGAATGAAGATTAATTACATTATTTCAAAGAAATACTTCCTTTATTTATTAATTTTTCTCTACTAGCCGATGTTGCCGTTTGTATTTCACAAATAATGCACATAAAATCAACAGCGTTTATTACAAATAAGTAATTTACAGGCACTTTGAGAGAATAGTGTCAAAATACTGTTATGTAAATTCGACTTTTATTTAATTGTACCAGGCGATCATGAGAAAATAAAAACTGATTGCAAAGAGTTGTTATCATTTCTTCATTTCCCACCGAAATTCCCAACGGGTCTATGAGATTTTTCCAAAGCAAGTAAAACAATTTCTTGTTTATTAATATGTTTAAGCCTTGGGAAGGAATAGACTAACTACGTTTCTTTTGATTTACTTTGATAATTCTTACACTGTGTCTATTTAAGTGTAAGATTAAAATTATTTACTGACGTTAAACCGTTACCGTTTCATAACTAAATACTTAGAGAGCCAAATTAAATACTTGATGGTCTGGTCTACACTGTTCTTACATAATGATATAAGTACTGTAACAACGAATTATTGTAAGAAATATTTTTTTTAAAAGAGTAACCATGGAGTTTCTTGCCGGTTCTTCTCCATAGGAAACGACCAATTTGGAACCGTGCACTAGCTTCTGACGTTTTATAAGTGCCCTTGTAGGCCTATATGAAATAAAAACCTTTTTGATTTTGATTTTTTGATGAAGAGCCAACATTTACTTAAAGTAGCGAATTTCCAGAAGTCTTTACTGGATTAGTTTTATATAAATTTAAGTTTTGGTTTCTGTAGAAGCCACAAGATATATGTGTATCCAAGATATCTGGGGCATCTGTCCATAGATATCTATATCTATTCTATACTAATATAATAAAGAGGTAAAGTTTGTTTTTTTGTTTTTTTGTTTTTTTGTTTGTAGGGGGTAATCTCTTGAACTACTGGTCCGATTGGAAAAATTTAAGCAACAATAGAAAGCTGCTTTACTCCTGAGTGACATAGGCTATATTTTATGTACGCGGGCGAAGCTGCGGGCGAAAGCTAGTTTTGTAATAAAGTCATAACTATTTAAGGCTGGCCAACCCGAGATACATTTTCATGCAACTATGAAAATGTATCTCGGGTTGGCCAGCCTTAAATATTTATCCCTTACCAAAGCTTTTACTCCTGACTGTACCAAACATCTCCTGGACTCAAAGAGAAAAAATATGGAATGTTCTAAAATGGACTAATGTTTGAACTTTCATTTTTCGATAACAATGGAGTCGTGGACCTTTAGGTACAATCCATAGAAGGGTTCCGTTGTTTGGAAACCCTAAAAGCAATATTATACTACACACTTTAAATTAAATTATTCCAGTATCTGACACACAAAGACGGACGTATCCTATACATTGTACCAAATCAAATAAAATCACAAAAACAGAAACGTATAAACAGCAAAGGTATCCCGGTGTTGGACCTTTTATCATAATGAGAATAGCACCAATATCCGTAGGCTGAACACTTTTCTATCTGTGCCGAAACAAAATCTAGTAAAGCGGGAAAATTGAACAGATGCTACAGAAATGGAGCCTTCACCAGGTTATATTACTATTGAAAAAAGAAAGGAGTAGATGGATCAGCGAAGTGGTTGATACGGCATTCATCGTACTGTCACGATTTTTCTTAGTTCTTTTTTTCTGTTACATCTTTTTTTTTTGTACGAGTATGCCTTGACGGCAAAACATAAATAATAAATCTAAATACGGATGTTACACAATATACTTCGTTTAAAATAACATTAGAAATTTAAGAAAACATTTTTCAATGTTCGTTCAAGCGATTTTGAATTTTATTACGTTGGTAGAACGACAAATGGCTGCTGCAGTAAATACTTGGTATCGTAACAACTTTTTTCATCATCAATTCAGCCGAAAGACGTCCACTGCTGGACATAGGCCTCCCCCAAACGTTGCCACAACGACCGGTCCCGTGCGTCTTGCATCCATCGAATTCCAGCAACCTTGACCAGGTCGTCGGTCCACCTTGTGGGAGGCCTACCAACACTGCGTCTTCCGGTACGCGGTCGCCACTCCAGAACCTTTCGGCCCCAGCGGCCATCTGTTCTGCGTGCGATGTGCCCTGCCCATTGCCACTTAAGTTTGGCGATTCTTTTCGCTATGTCAGCAACCTTGGTTTTCTTGCGGATCTCTTCATTTCTGATTCGATCACGCAAGGAAACTCCGATCATAGCCCTTTCCATTGCCCTTTGGGTGACTTTGAGTCGTCTAATAAGGCCCATTGTAAGCGACCACGTTTCGGAGCCATATGTCATCACTGGCAACACACATTGGTCATAGACTTTCGTCTTGAGACACTGTGGTATATTGGACGAGAAGACACCGCGCAGCTTCCCGAACGCTGCCCAGCCGAGTCGGATTCGACGATTGACCTCTTTCTCGAAGTTAGACCTACCCAACTGGACCGTCTGTCCAAGGTAAACGTATTCGTCTACTACTTCGAGTGTAGAGTCACCGATCTTAATAGGAGTGGGTGCTACATGAATGTTAACCATAACTTTGGTTTTATCCATGTTCATTTTGAGACCCACTCTTTCGGAGGCTCTACTGAGGTCACCGAGCATTGTACTGAGCTTCTCCGCAGTCTCAGCCATGACTACGATATCGTCGGCAAACCGAAGGTGAGTGATGTACTCGCCATTGACATTAATGCCTAGTCCACTCCAGTCCAGAACCTTGAAGACATCCTCCATTGCAGCCGTGAACAGTTTCGGAGAAATAACGTCTCCCTGCCTCACACCTCGCTGCAAGAGGTTAGGTTTCGAGGTCTGGTCCTGAAGTCGAACTGACATGGTGGCGTTATTATACAAACACTTCAGCACCTCGATGTACCGATAATCGATCTGGCAACGCTGGAGAGACTGCAGTACAGCCCAGGTCTCGATCGAATCAAAGGCCTTTTCGTAGTCCACAAACGCTAAGCAGAGAGGCTGATTATACTCCTCAGTCTTCTGTATAACCTGCCGCAGCGTATGTATGTGGTCTACGGTGCTAAAGCCTTTTCGGAATCCAGCTTGTTCGGGAGGCTGGAAGTCGTCGAACCTGCGCGCGAGACGGTTCGTGATGACTCTGGAAAACAGCTTGTAGACATGGCTCAGAAGTGATATGGGCCTGTAATTCTTAAGCAGGGCATTATCGCCCCTCTTAAAGAAGAGTACCACCACACTTCTGCTCCATGCCTGTGGCGTTTTTTCTTCAAGTATAACGGAATTGAATAGCTTTTGAAGGGCCTTAAGGACCGGTTTTCCACCCGCCTTCAAGAGTTCGGCCGTAATTCCGTCCTCACCTGACGCCTTGTTGTTTTTCAGCTGCTTCAGAGCCATCCTAATCTCGTACAGGCTGACGTCCGGGATGTCTTCGGTATAGTGTCGAGTTAACCTAGCTCTTGGGTCATGCACTAGATTCTTGGCGGGTTTAGCTATAGACGTATATAGCTGTCCATAAAAGGCCTCAATCTCTTCCAGGAGCTCCGATTTGGCGGATATGACTCTGCCATCGTCGGTCTTCAGTTTCGTGAGCTGGCTTTGTCCAATAGACAGATCCCGTGCAAACACTTTAGAGCCCTTATTCCGCTCAATCGCATCCTTAATCCTTGCGGTATTAAAGCGGCGCAGGTCGCGTTTCAGAGACTTCGAGATCCGTCTGTTGAGGTGCCGGTATTTACACGCATCGTCTGAAGACTGCAGACAACTTTTTTGCTTTTTCTTATTCTTAGTCGTTTCATTCTTGGTAGAGTGGTCGTGGTTCTTATGGAGGTAGCTCTCTGGTAGCCGTCAGGGCATCCGGTGCACTCGTTCCATGGGCCACCATATCGGTGATCTGCTACGTGGCCTTGTTTCATCCATCTTTCCTTGTAAATATAATATTTACAAGGCATATACAAGGCGTTCGATGGAGTCACCTTCACGCCATTTGCTTCAACTACGCTTCACATTTTGCTTTTAATGCTATCCTTATGCCTACGGAATAGAAGTTTAAATCAGTTGAATAAACAGTAAACATAGTTAAGCTATGGCATAGCTTCTATCGCAGGCCTTGAGCGCGGGGACTAAATCCAGAAATTCCGTAACGAAAAAACCTCACGCTCCCCACTCCAACGGGCACGGAGGTTTGGCTTGAAGGCCGTGCATCGTCTAACGTCGTGTCAGTTCGGCAGTCTTCGACACGGCGCTGTGTGTCGTGCGATTAGACGTATTGTACGACTTTACGGAACTCGCCCGAATCGAGACGAGCTGCTCCGAAATCGGACGAATACATAATCAGCTGTTTGTGAGAAAGTATATAGGTGTATAAGTATTTATCTACAACAGTGAACGGCTGTACTTGTAAAATTTGTGTATAAAGTGTTTTGAATATGAATGAACAAAGTGCATTTATTATTAATGAAGAAAGTCACGAAAAAATAGTGAAAGAAGACGAGTGAGTACTCTATATACATACATTTTATTATTATCACAAATGCAGTATTAATTCTAAATTGAAAATATAATACTGCTATAAAGATAACCTCAATTATTTATACCTAGATATTTTCGTTTTATAGAGAAGAAAAGCGTATAAAAAGATAATATATAATAAAAGATAATAAAACCCACATGTATTGTAAAATAATAAAAAATATTTTAAACAATATTAACTTTTTATTTATTTAATAAAAGAAAAATTTGTTTTCCTATCGGTCACTACGCTCAAAAAGTGTAACTTGAATTAATATCAAAGAAAAAGAAATATTGTATGAATAAAATAAAAATAAAAAATAAATAATTACAATTGCATAAGTTGATACATTATATTATCATATATATCATACATGATATTTCAACCTTATTTTATTTATTTTTTTCAATACCCTCTTATATCAACTGTTCTTGTGTGTGTTGTGTTATTGTTATCTGTCACTGTCAAACTTGTCAAAGTCGGATTGACGTAAACGTGACATTTGAACACTCGTTTAAAAACTTTGAGGTTGTGGTCTTACTTATTTCTAGTTACTGTCGTTTTTTTTACTTTGTTTATGTGTAAGTGCTGTCATGTTTCTTATTTTATTTTTTTATTGGTGTAAGTTTCTTTTTTATTTCTTTGTATTTTTGTAAGTTTTAGCTGGCGGGTGGTGCAGAGCTAGTGGTCTGAGTTATTCTGGTTTTTTGGTATATATAGTTATTATTTTTATTTATATTTACTATTATTTATGTCCGACAATGAGTCTTTTTTTTCAGCTAATGATTCTACTGCCTCCTCAAGCGACACCAGTTTTTGTTCTCTCGGTGACACCCTTGGTGACTTTGTGCTACGTAGTTTTGGTGATGGATCTAGTCGGTTGCTGAACGTTTGTCATATTAACGCTCAAAGCGTTGCCAGTCACTACAGTGAGTTGTTCAATACTTTTAATAACAGCAACGTTCATGCCATCCTAATATCTGAAACATGGCTCAAACCACACCTTCTGTCCACCACTTACCCCCTCACTGGTTTCATTCTTATACGCAATGACAGGATTGGAAGGGGAGGGGGAGGGGTGGCCATTTATCTCCGAAGTGATTTTCCTTATAAAGTTTTAGCTTCTTCCTCTTCAAACTCTTCTGCCTCAGCTGAATACCTCTTTCTCGAAGTTTGTGTCAGAGGAGCTAAAACCGTTTTAGGTGTTATCTACTGTCCTCCCACTGTTGATTACTTCACTGATATCGAATCGGTACTTGAATCGGTGGGTTCTGAGTATGCACATCACATCATAATGGGTGACTTCAACACAAATCTCCTTGCCCAAAACTCCCCTCGGTCCCGTAGGCTCCTTCATCTTATTGAGTCAGCGAGTTTGCATATATTGCCACTCCAACCCACTCATCATAACACTGTTGGTGCAGACACCTGGCTTGATCTGATGCTCACCTCTAATCCTTCCCTCGTCTCTATCCATGGTCAACACGACGCTCCTGGTTTCTCTCATCATGACATGATTTTCCTTTCCTATATCCTTAAACCTCCTAAAGCAAAACCCAAGGTTCTGTACAGGCGTTGTTTTGCGAGGATGAACGTTGAAAAACTGAATAAGGATGCGTCTATGATTGATTGGGAGCTTATGACGGAGGCCACTTCAGTCGATGACAAGGTGTTGATTTTTAATGATATTGTAGCAAATCTCTATGACATTCATGCCCCTATTAGAAAGGTAAAATTGAAACGTCCTCCTGCACCTTGGATGACAAGAGAAATACAGATGGCCATGCGACGCAGGGACCGTGCATTTCGCAAGCATAAACGGGATCGTACTGACGAGAACTGGATTTTATTTAAGTCAGCAAGAAACAGATGTAACCAGATGATACGCAATGCTAAACGCCGCCATATTCTCAAAAATATTTGTTCTTCTTCTTCGGCCGATGTTTGGAAATTCCTTGGAACTCTTGGCATCGGCAAACAGCGACATTTAGACCTTACAAATTCCATTGACTTAGATGATCTTAACCGTCATTTCTCCACAGTGCCTACCTTGGCTCATCTTACTAAATTACAAACTCTATCTTTGATCTCTGGTCTAACGCGTCCTCAAATTAGTCCTTTTCGTTTCATTCCAGTTGAACCGGGAGAGATCAAAAAAATTGTTCTTTCTATCAAATCCAAGGCGGTAGGATGTGATAACATCTCTCGTGGTATGATCGTTACTATCCTTGACCACCTCCTACCTGCCATCTCCCATATTGTAAATTTTTCCTTATATTCCGGAGTATTTCCCTCTTTATGGCGTAGAGCCTACGTTCGTCCCCTACCCAAAGTTTCCAATCCTACTCTTCCAACACATTTCCGCCCAATTTCTATCCTTCCCTTCCTATCCAAAGTGCTTGAGGCCTGTGTCCACAAACAGCTCTCTAATTTTGTGCGGGTTAATTCACTCATAAGCCCTTTGCAATCTGGATTCAGGCCAGGGCACAGCACTGTTACCGCCCTCCTCAAAGTGACTGGCGATATAAGGGCAGGACTGGAAGACACCAAAGTTACTGTACTAGTGTTGGTCGATTTTTCAAACGCCTTTAATACCGTCAGTCACGAGATCCTCTTAGCCATTTTGTCCTATATTATGGTCTCTCCCGAAGCGCTGGAGTGGTTCTCTTCCTATCTTCAGGAACGTCAGCAATCGGTTCATGTGGGTGATTCTTCATCTTGTTGGTGTGGGTTGGAAACTGGCGTTCCTCAAGGCGGTATCCTTTCTCCTCTCCTGTTTTCTATTTTTATCAATATCATTATTACTGAACTTCAGTGTTCGTATCATCTGTATGCAGATGACTTGCAGTTGTACTGTCAAGGGAGAGTTGATGAAATACCTGCTATTATCGACAGATTGAATAGGGACCTAACAGCCATAAAAGCCTGGTCCGATAAGTTTGGTGTTGCAGTGAACCCTAATAAATATCAGGCTATCGTTATCGGGAGTCCTCGAAGCATCGCTAAAGTGGACAGTGCAACTTTGCCACCAGTTTATTTCGATGGTACGATCGTCCCGTTTAGCACCGATGTCAAGAACCTAGGTCTGCACATCGATAGTACCTTAAACTGGCGTACTCAAGTGGCTAGAGTTAGTCAGAAGGTTACTGGAACGTTGCGGGCTCTGTTTCGGTTGAAGAACCTGTTACCATCAAGCACGAAGACAATGCTTGTGCAGACCTTGATTTTTCCAATCATCGATTATGGTGATGTTTGCTATTATGACCTGAATGCAGATCTCCTCAACAAGCTTGACCGTCTTCTAAATTACTGCATTCGATTCGTTTTCAATCTACGTAAATATGATCATGTTTCAGCGCACCGGTCGCTCCTAAAGTGGTTACCCATACGTCAGCGTAGAGAACAACGGGCGCTCACTACCTTGTTTTCACTTCTTGATTCTCCTAATTCCCCTAGTTATTTATCCTCACACTTTCAATATATATGCGCTAACCACAACAGAAATCTACGATCTTCTCATAACCGCCTTCTTCAATGTCCTACACATCGTACTGACTTTCTTCACTGTTCTTTCTTCGTTCAAGCTATTTCTTTGTGGAATGCGCTCCCCCAAGAGATTAGGATGGCAACAAACCGATTAACGTTCAAAACCAAAGTTCGTGAGCTTATTCGTAAGAGGTTGGCAGTAGTCTCATCACAGCGTTAATGTTCTCCAATTGTCGATTTAAACCATTTATTTGATTTTATTTGTGTATATATATGTATATATATTATATAGTTTATTTATTTGTATATATATATATATATATATTATACAATTAGACTATATTTATGGTTTATTAGTGTTTTTATTCATTTTTCCTTGCTCTTTTATTGCACCTACCACTGTTTGTCTCTCCATCACCCTAAGGTTGACTGGTAGAAAATGCCTAAGGCATTAAGTCCGCCTCTGTACATTTGTGCATGAAGGATTAAATAAATAAATAAATAAATACAGTACGGCAGTCCCCGAGTGCCACACGTATTTTTTTTTTTATTCTAGATAGGCACGCGTTTGACCACCCTCTCACCTGATGGTAAGCGATGACGTAGTCGACGAAGGAGCACGCTTGCCTAGAAGTAACCTACTCACTCTTGACTTAAAGACCTCTAGGTTGTAGCTATCAGAAAACACAGACGCTAGCAGGGAATTCCACACCTTAGCTGTACCCATTATGAATGAGTTCCCAAAACGCTTTGTACTTACGGGTAAGTTTTTTAAATGTCAAATCTTAACGCAAATAGTATAAAGAGTGAACATCTTTCTGTTGATATATTATGGATATATGACTTTGCCACCTCCAGCTTTCTCTAATCAGGTTCGATCGACTACACGGCATAAACGTCTGGACATTGATTTCTACAAATTGGTTCCGTAAGTGTATTGCGTTGTAAAAATCCTTTGTCTGAGTAGATGAGCAGAGAGAAGAGTCCAAGTGGTTCTGTAAAGGTTCCTTACAACTGCTACTATGTAAATGACTGCCTGACTACAAAACTTTTTCCCAACTTTTTTAGGATCGGTCTCCTGTTTGACTGAACGCAGCTAGATACCAGTATTTTATACGGAACCACTGCCTTTTGACTTCCACAACCCAGTACTGGTGCTAAAATAAGTCGACTAGGACTACGACATGGTGGATAGAGTTCTGGGGGTTAACGAACTTAACGGTATGGCGATAGGCACTGATCGAAACCCAACACTGTCTCTCTTTGCCGTCACGACGTATTCACCTTTCACCTGATACTCTTAGTACAGTAGGTACAAGCAATAAGTAGCTGGTCGCTAGGTCTTCCAGCAAAAAAAGAGGTTGACCCATCGACGGCGCCGAATGTTTTACGCATGCCTCACAGAGATAAATAATATTTATTTTGCAAATAGGTTTTCCATAACAATTTTACCCGTAATTTTTATTTTTCGTCAATTTTGTGGTGTTTCCTATCTGAGAAGAAGCACCGAAACCAACTCACAGTTTAAACTCTTTTAAAGTTCATACAGCAAATATTATGTAATGGTCAAATAAAGATCAATATAATAAACTAGCTTTTGTCAGCAGCTTCGCCCGCGTACATAAAATATAGTCTATGTCACTCAGGAGTAAAGCAGCTTTTTATTGTTGCTAAAATTTTTGCAATCGGCTCAGTAGTTCCAGAGATTACCTTCTACAAACAAAAAAACAATCTTTACCTCTTTATTATATTAATGTAGATAAATAAAGATTAAGATAAAGAACAATAAAGGTCAAGATGTCATCAAAATCGTTTAGGCCCAATCTCCGATATTAATCCGCCTACTAGAGTTACGAGAATTCTCGAGAAGATTACTACAAAGTAACCGTGTCCTTTGCAGCCAGCTACAAAGTACACAGGTTTTTTTTGGAGTTTTAGTCAGTTAAACTCTCACACGGCAATTTCTTCACTTGATGATTTCCCACAACAAAAAAAAGACATACACGGGCTAGTCTCTCATAGCAAACTTCAAGAATATTAGAAAGACCTGAATAGGAGAGTCATCATCATCATCAGCCTTTTAACTTTCCCACTGCAAGGACACAGGCCTCCTCTCTAGGAGAGGGAATGGGCCATAATCCACCACGCGGGATCAGTGCGGATTGGTGGATGTCACATGTCTTCGATTTTTTTATTCTAGGATATGCCGGTTTCCTCACGATGTTTTCCTTCACCGCTTTGAGAGCAGTGGAGATGAAATAAATTACACAAAGTACTGCGCCTGGCTGGGTTTGAACCCGCGATCTACAACTCGTAAGTCGGGGCCGTTACCACTCGGCTACCACTGCTCTCAATAGGAGAGTGAAAACAGGCAATTCAAAAGAGAAAAAAAATTAGCTGCGACTTTTTACGTTCAAATTACCTAGTTACACTTCTCTATCTCGTACATTACATATAAAGAGGTAGCAAGTACTGTTTGATTCCTCGAAATATTTATTCTGAAAGCCGTGTTTTTGTAGTTTTTAGCCCTACCACTTTTTTATATTTTATTATACTGAAACTGAATAAACGTTTCACGTATAAAATAGGCACAAACTCACAACTAATCCATTTATAATACAAGTGCATACGAAAATGCACCCTCACGCAACATTAGCCGTTTCCCATTATGGTATTATCATCCCTACACATACCCTCTTCTGTATTATACGGAAATACTGAAAACATTCGGAAGATAAATATAGGCGGCACCGCTACTATTTGTACCAAACTAGTAATAGTAAATAACAGGATATAAAAAGCGATACAAGTGGTCCCCGACTCCTTTGATCGTCGGGAATTATAGGGAACAAGTTGATACATACCGTGAAATAAAGAAAAGATAGCTAACTCAGACATATTTTTCGATCTAAACGCACACTGTTATTAACCTTATCGACTACCGTAATTACAGACACAAGTAATACACAATACAATAGGTGTGCGGACACTGGTGTCCTTTTGAGTCTTGATGAACTAATAATGAAGAATAAAGCGCCAGAAAACACCTAAAAAAAAGACTGCTAAGAAACATTTGCAATTTCACTGGGAAATTATGAAGTTTGCTTAGCTATTCCACCTCATAATAATAAAAAGAAAAAATTTCGAATAATAGTTCTACTTAAAGAGACGCCTAAAAGTGACGAAAACTTTATTTGAAGCTGAAATAATTGTCTATTATGGACCTTTTTTAATTGTTGTTGACAGGATCGTGTTTGACCACTGTCTCACCTGATGGTAGGTGAGCAATGAGGTGGTCATGTGAGCTACGATAGAGCAAGCTTTCCTGGAAGCTTGTCTAAAAAAATACGAAATTGTACAAAAGATGTATATGTAGAAACATAATACACATGTATCATTTTTATTATCATCAAACTGTTGGAGTGGGCTGTGTTATTTCATGTTCTTATATTCCAGTAAAATCTCAATCAATCTCAATCCAAATTTCAAACCACAGTAAAAAAAGAATTATTTGATGACAGTCACCAGGATAACACATCATCATCAGCCTTTTTAATGTCCCACTGCTGGGACACAGGCCTCCTCTTTAGGAGAGGTAGCAAAACCGAAGTAGCTCCGCAGGGCCGAAGACTACTGGGACCAAGCAAAGAAATAACATAGGAGTGGGTTTTGCTCAGTAAAAGTCTGACACGGCCTCCCACCCTAGCCATAGATTGAAAGAAGAAATTGGATGATTTTACACCCAAAAAAATAATAATACAAACTTTACGATACCGTTCCAAATATATCCTCCTATGTTTACAACGAAGGGTGGAAGGAAATCGTTTATAAATAAACACATTAGTGTGAAAGCCGGATTTTGACGGTGTTAACAGTAACAATAGTATTGGAGATTCATCGCACGACGCAATACATTCTGATAGCTACTTATGTATATCAATTTATGTCTGTGTAGCTGTGAAGTTATGAATATTCGATTAGATATCGATTGTGAAGATAGCATTGTTGTGTAATATATTAGTACTGTTCTTGTATTATTGTTGTTGCTGGTAGCAATGTGGACGAAGGTCCATCTTAAGATGTGGTTCATCATCATCAGCCTTTTTAACGTTCCCACTGCTGGGACACAGGCCTCCTCTCTAGGAGAGAGAATGGGCCATAACCCACCACGCGGGGCCAGTGCGGATTACGGGATGTCACATGTCTTCAAGACATGCCGGTTTCCTCACGATGTTTTCCTTCACCGTTTTTAGAGCAGTGCATGGTGATGAAATAAATTACACAAAGTAATGCGCCTGGCTGGGTTTGAACCCGTGACCTTGTAAGTCGGGGCCGTTACCACTTGGCCACCACTGCTCTAATCTCTGCTGTGATGTGGTTACTTAGACCTAGTTGTTTTCCTGAAGGGATCCTAGGGATCCCGAATCACAAGCAAAGAAGGAACATAGAATTGGATTTGAATTAGAAAGAAGTGGATTTAAAAATCGTAGGTGTTTAATGTGCGATGGAAGGAAACGACCGGCTGTCACTATTGTACGAATGCCTGAAGGTCACAGTAAATCACACGATGGAGACTTGACCCGCTCAGGTAGGGTACTGTCATAGTATGGATTAAAAGAGAATAGGAAATTGACGCTCTTTCTGGGAAGCAGTAATGAGTTCTGACTTTCTTAACTCTAGTAATCTTCAAACAATTGAACCGTGCACTAGCTTCTGATGTTTTATAAGTGCCCATTTTTATGATTGGTAAAAATTGAGCGGAGCAGGAGACAGTGTCCGACTCTTACTGACTAAACCACCTACCCCGTTCCTTCTTTACATTGATCCCAGGGCCTTGATAATACGCTTTCGCATCTACCCTTGGTACCAGGAGATAAGTGCCCATGTAGGCCTGTGTGAAATAAAAATATTTAGACTTTGACTTTAAATCGATGGAAATGATCTTAGATGTCTTTGTAGCTGTCTTGTTATTAAAAATCACGGATAAATAAGTATCCTATCTTACTTCTTACTAATATTATAAATGCGAAAGTTACGATGTTTGGATGTTTGTTACTGAATCACGCCAAAACGGCTGGACGGATCTGGATGAAATTTGACACAGGCATAGGATACACTCCGGGATAGGACATAGGCTACTTTTTATCCCAGAAACCCCAACGGATTTCTGGGATAAAAAGTAAATAATAAGTTGGGGTTGGGGTTGCCCAACCCCAATACCACGTGGGCGAAGTCGCGGGCAAAAGCTAGTTTGTAATAAAATTTTCAAGCGTAGTCCACTTTCAGTGTTACGAGATTATTCGAAAGCAAAGAGATTAAATACTTGTATCTTTAAATCTCTTTGTTCGAAAGCATTGTCACGAATCTGAAATGCATAGAGTACTTAAAGGAACACAGGAAGGATTTAGTCTGGAAAAATCTATAATTCTTTCAGGCTCAGTCTAAAGCGGAAAAGTTACGTGATGATTTTTTTAATAATTGACCAATCAAAAATTTTAAGACGACAAGTTGACTTGTGTTTAAATTTTTTATAAATTACAGTAAAATAAAAACCAACTAAAATATGTGGTCAAAAACACTTTTCACATCGCTGTCTACTGGTATTCCTTTTTCATAAAAAAAAAAAACACGTAGGTAGTTATTTCCACTTTCGTCCACTTTGAGTGTTCAACATATTTATTATATTGAAAATTGTTGTCCTAAACTAAGAATTAGATACTTCTGTATTGAGTACATTGACAAACATGTGAATTCACATGATACCATGCATTTTTTGTGTTTGGGGGAAACCTTCAGAAGGCACCTGAACTTTTGAAAAAAAAGACTAGAGAGTGTAGCATTCTTACCTCACTAAAACTACCCCCATGATTACCATCAGCACATGGAAGAAGGCCCCGTGTCCTCTTAAAAGACCACCCCCAAACCCTGTCTGTGCCGTTGTCTATTAGGGCTCAGCCCTGAGGAGACTGTGAGAGGTCGCGTCTGAGCCTCGTTGTACACGACAGCACGTGATCACGATGCTACCGTCTTTCCTGAAGTCACTCAGCGGGCAGACAGAGTTCCCCACTCTAAGAGCCCGCGACCTCGGAGTCCCATCTACCTTAAAAGTTACACAAGATACCTAAATAGACAAATTTATCAAGCCAAAAGATCACGTGGACGCTCTCCAACACGGTGGACAAACCTCATCAAATCGGTGACGCATTGCAGCGTCAATGAAAACTACCAAGCCGCCAAACACAGAACTTCATGGCATCGCATCGCGAAAAAGGCGGTGGCACAAGACTCGACTGACACATGACCACGACCACTCTATCAAGAGTGCACGACTAAGAAGAAGAGAATACATATTTTCTATTATCATGCGCTACGCAACAACATAATTGCATTCCTCAGTATTTCAATATCACACGCCTACTTGGGTACACAGGAGATACAAGCCACTTCAATAATGTAGTTAGGAACCCGGATATTACTTGTCGTTATTTTACAAAGAAAAATAAAACTGGGGAAGTACAGGATGAGATTATGAAAATTTCCAATTGCGGTGTTTTCAAAACACCTGTGTCACTTCATACCTTAGTGTTGGGAGCGCGATGCAATACAAAATGAATATTTGCCAGCAATTCCTATGCAGCTGCCAATTTCAACTAGGAAATTCGCGAAAAAGCCGTTTCTTCAAAAATTTTAATGCAATTTTGGAGGAAATTGCCACGCTACGAAGTTGTTTGCTACAATTACACGAGTTTTGAACTCGTAATGTCATTAATTTTATTAAATCCCGTCTGAGTGATTTATGTTTGTTGATCTAATAACGAGATTTTGGGTTTATTTTTAAAGTGTTGTTTACATCGAGGGAGCACCTAGTCTTGGGTAAGTAATAAACTGATACTGATGGATTACAATATTATTATAACCTTTGAATGCAATTTTTTATATTTATTTGATTACAAGTATCACATTGTCGGCCTTCTAATTCTGACCTCTACGGTCCGAACTAAGCCTTGTCGTTTTATACCACAAATCAAAAAAAAAAATCAAAATATGTTCATTTGTCAGAATATGGTACAATAGATGTTACAGTTTTGATTCCAGCATATCCTGCCATACTATGGCGTACAAATATTTCTGTATAATACGAATTGAATTGAAAATGTCAATATTATTAATAGAATTAAAGTTTCTATATTAATTAAGGTTTTGTAAATATTATTAAAATAAAAATTAAGAATTAAGATTGCCATGACACATATAAATATTATTGTAATGAAGATTAAAATTGAATTAAATTGGTAATAAAATTGTCATTAATGTTCGATAATTATGTCACTGTTGGATATGGCAAAGCCTATTTTTACATATTACGTTACTAGCGATTTATCCTCTAAATATTCTTTAACACTGTAATAATTTTTCTCTAGTAACATTTTAAATAAAACCCTTTTGAACAACGACGATGGCAAATCTTGAATATTATTTGGCAGATGGTTATAAATAATAATTGCCATGCAGTAAATATTTCTTTTATATAACATTAATTTTATTTGAGGCAATTTTAATTTGTCTTTGTGACGTACTCTACTATTTGTTTTGTAGTTACTTTTAACAAATGAATCATAATTTTTTTTTACAAACATGCATGTTTCAAATATGTAGAGACTTGGCAAAGGTAGTATTTTAAGTTTTTGGAACAGCGGTTTACAGCTATCCAAAAAGTGAGCTCCACACATTGCTCGAATACACTTTTTTTGTCCTTTAAAGACTCTTTCCACGTCTACTGAGTTGCCCCAAATAATAAGACCATACCTTAGTAAAGATGCTACATAGGCATGGTAAGCCACCATTGCGCTATTTATGTTAACCGTTTGTCTTATTCTTTTCAAGACATACACAAATCGATCAATTTTTGTAAGTATTTTGTCTACGTGTGGCTTCCAGCTGCAATTTCTATCAACAGTTATACCTAAAAATACACATTCATTCATAGTGTTTAAGACGGAATTACTAAATTATCTGTGTTTGTGTTGGATGCTTGGAATTGTATTATGTTTGTTTTTGTCATGTTAATTTTTAAATTATTTGTTTCTAGCCACTTGATTGTTTTGTCTAATGCTTTAACAATTCGGTTTTGTAAGTCTTTGTTGTCATTGCTTTTAATAATCAAGGTTGTGTCGTCAGCAAATAGTATGCATTCTTCATTAATAGCATCTGGTAGGTCGTTGATGTATACTGGAAAGAAAACCGGGGATAAAATTCCTCCTTGTGGTGTTCCGAAGTGGTTCGTTCTGTATTTTGATCTAAATTGTTTTTGTTCATTTTTACACATTCTTGTTATTTCTACGCATTGTTCCCGGTCGGTAAGAAAGCTTTTGATCCAATCATTGGCTTTCCCGCGGATTCCATAGTGAGAAAGTTTGGAAAGTAATATTTTATGACAGACAAAGTCAAACGCTTTTGTCATGTCTAGAAAGACACAGCCTGTTTTGGATTTTCTGTTTAGGTTTTCGGTTATTTGAGTAATTAGTGAAAAACAAGCTGAAGCAGTGGATCTCCCCTTTCTAAATCCAAACTGCTCTTTTTTAAGGATGTCACACGATGTCAAAAAGTTCTCTATTTTATTACACATTATTTTCTCGAATATTTTTGATAAAATGGGGATTAAGGTAATTGGTCGATAATTACTCATGTCAGATTTTACGCCTTTTTTGTGTAGCGGTTTGATGATTGATTTTTTCAGACGATTTGGGAAAGTTCCTTCGCTTAGGGACATATTTATAATGTAGCATAGACGTGATGCTATACTGGCAGCGCATATTTTTAATACTTTGGTACTTATTTCGTCATAACCAGTCGAGTTCGTATTTTTTAAACTATTGATTATTTTATACACATCCATTTCATCTATTGGTGTCAGAAAAATGCTTTTGGGATTTTGAGATATTTTAAAATTTGTGTCGTTATTATTTTCTTGTGGTATGTCAGTTGTATTAGTCAAGGATATATAGTAGTCATTAAAGAGGTCACAAATTTGATTAGGGTCGTCATAAATGTCATTATTGATTTGAATTGTGTCAATGTCAGAATAATTTGTATTGTTATTAACGTCTGCTTTAATTAAATTCCATGCTGCTTTACTTGTATTTTTTGCTTTGTTTATGTACTAGGACTAGACTATTTATCTTTTGTGCATTTTGTATACATCTTTTTAATATTCGAGTGTAGTCGTCATATATTTTTTTATTGTGTTTTTTGTTATCTTTACAAAGGCTGTATTTTAGGTATAGGGTTCGTTTTTTAATACAACATCGCTTCATATTTTTTGTCAGGCATCGATTTTTTACTTGTTTATTGTTATATTTAACTCTAATAATGGGGAAGCATAAGTTGTAAAAAAGAATAATTGTATCGTGCAAGCAATTAAAAGCGTCGTTTGTTGAGTTGCATTCGTATACCTCGGAGAAAGATAAGTTTGACAAGCAGTCCTTAAATTTATTTATATTGTCATCACTGAGGTCCCTTATACTTTTAAACCAGAAACTACGAATGTCCTTAACTTTAGTATCCGTTTCTAAGTTAGCTGTCAGTGATTGTGCTGTTTCGTGGTCTGAGAGGGCTAAGTAGTGCAGTGCGGACTTGGCGTCATGTATGTTGCTTACAATTAAATCCAAGCAAGATATTTTCCTCGTCGGTAATTTAATAAAGTTTTTCAGATTATTATTATTAAGTATGGCGTTTAGATCATTGGATATTTTATTTCTTTTTAAAATATCCAATGATCTAAACACATACATTGAGAAACTGGAACAGTTTGCCAGCTGCGGTCTTTCCGTCCGATTATAATAATTTAGGTGTCTTCAAGGCTAAAGTGAATAGGCTCTTAATAAACTAGTGTGCCTCACCATTAACGATTGCGTCACTATAAACCATCTGGTGGGATCGCAGTCAAGTACTAGTCAAAGCAATAAAAAAAACACTAGGCTATCATAACTCACATTCTATTAGTAAATAGAGTAATTTTCTTTTCTCCAGCTGTTCACTAAATACCAAACATTTACACCAAAACAATCAAGTTTAACTCTAAATATAATAAAATGGTTCGTAACTGTTTCTTAGCATTTACCACAGCTCAGTTCAGAGTTCCCTTAGACCAATTAAAAATCCAATATTCTTTCAGTTCAACTGTTCAGCTCCAATATATTTTCACTAGAAAACTTATAGTTTTAAGAATGCTCGCTAAAATAATTAGGTGCCTATTATTTGACACTTAAAAGAATGGAATTACCACTTGAGGCACTTGTGAGTTTCCAAGAAATTCTTTGGGACTTTAATGAATTTCTAGGTTGAGCAATGAGATTAGCGTTTTAAAGATATAGGTACAATTTTCGCGAGAGGAGTTTGGATGCAGTAGAAAGAACTATGGTAAGATTTTAAATAATTATTATAGTTTATTTACTAACCTGTTTTAACATTTCTGTAAAAAAAAAACTACTACTACTAAAAACTAGTGCGAGTCGGACTCGAACAACGAGAGTTCCGTACCAATTGCGGTTAACGATTTATGACGTATTAAAAAAAAATAATTACTTGATCTCGTTCAAACCAATTTTCATTGGTAAATTACACGGTAAAGAAGGTAATTATATATATTTTTTTTAGTTCCACATTCTCTTATTTTCGAAGTTACAGGGGGACACACATTTCACCTCTTTGGAAGTGTCCTTAGCACCAACTATTTTTAGTATAGAAAAAAAATATATTAGAAACCTCAATATCATTTTTGAAGACCTATCCACACATATGGCTTTAATAAAAAAAATAAAAAAATCAGTTCTATATATTTTCACCTTTCACAAGCGTGGAACCGCTAGCAGAAGTATGGTTATAAAGAAAGTCCTTTTTCGTGGCTCGACAACTAGAATGGAGATAGTTAATATCTTCTTGGTAGTCGACAACCACTACGCCCGAAGCGCTAAAACGTTATTCTAATTCTGTATTATTTTAAACGAAGAAGCCTCAATATAGAAGAAGGATATGAAGTATTTATTATGGTAGGAAAAATCATCTAATGACGAATTCCGCCCCTGGGCGGAGTGGGAAACAGTGTCAGACTCTCACTGATTAAACGACCCATCCCGTTCCTTCTTAGCCTTCATGTCAAGAAAACGAACCGGGGCCCTACTAGGCTTCAGCCCTACAGTTGGGCCTTTTCATTTTTTGACAGTTCCTTGAGGCGCGTGGGAACAGAGGGCGCCGTCGACGACTTTGTTTGGTTTGGACGGTTGCCAGACGACCGAACGGTGACCTACCCATTTTTCATCGTCCATAAGCCCGTGCCTACGGCGGCCGAAAATCGGGGAAGGAATCCCTGTGGCGTCTGGGGCGTGAGCGCCATTACCTTATGCGGTCGGTCTCCTCCTTTGCTAGCATTACTGCTTCGCAGAAGGAGGCGTACGCCTGCCACTCCTCCTCGCTCCAGACCACGGCCTCTACCAAGGCCGTCATCGTCGATAGCCCCCACGGGGACACTCATGCGTAAGAGATGGGTGCGGTCACCATCACGCGGAAGTACGATTACCATAAGCATAATCAGTCTTATAATTTTTGCTCTGTTGAAAAACCACTAAACGAGGAAAGTGCGGGTTGATGGATGTCACAAGATTTCCTCATGATATTTTTTTTCTTCACCGTACTGGGTATAGTGGCAAAGAAATAAATTACTCAAAGTAAAACCACCTGCTTGTGTTTGAAACCGCAACGTTGAACTCGAAAGTTAGGGTCTGTTCTACTAGGCCAATGTTGCTCATTAAAAATATATCATCATACTCTTCCTATTTTCTTCGTCTTGTATATCAAAATTAATAGTTCTTCTTTAGTCTTACTTAAACTCGAGAAAAGCTAGACTGATTTGGCTAGTTTTGTTCTTAAATTATTTATGATAATTCAGGAAAAGTTTAAACGTTGAGAAAACATGAAAAAATCCAGAATACAACGCCATCTTTACTTGAAATTTCATTTTAAAATTAACTTTTATGCTCTCTTTGGTAATGCCAGTCAATAGCTTTATCCTTTATTAGTTAAAGTATAAGGCCAACGCAACATTAATTGGCTAATTGGCAGTACTATGCGCTGAGTCAGCAAATTTGTTCTAGATTTTAAAATATTAATACATATAAAAAAATCAATATTGATTGTATCTGTGATGACAGATACAATAAAAGAAAAGATTATTTAATTGTACTAGTTTAATCGTACTTCCTGGATGCATCGATATACGTAGCTTCTACTATTACATTTTTCTAGGAGGTTTATAACCACAGTGTAAATAGAAAGTATCGACAGTCCGTCGATATTGGCGAACTGTGAATGATGGCCATGTGTCATCATTTATTCAGCCACCAATTTCAAAATAGGCTCGAACGTAAAGCGATAGAAAAACTGAATACAAATTGTCAGTAAGATCGTCGACCATACTTCCATCTTGCAAATCTCTATGACACTGTACACCATCCCTATCAGAATTTCCTTTCTACAGGCGTCCGTCTAAATTCGATGCCTTCGTTAAATCCAGACGATATAATGCTGACGTCGATTCCACCTCATTTGCCACCCAAAGGGCTTCAAATAAATCCCTTTTTGACATTCTTTTTTTATTCTTGGCGTCTTCGTAATAATAATCTTTGGAAACAGGACAGATCGTATATTTTATCGGGGATCCAGAATACGGACATATTGGAACTTTCTTTTGTAATGAAAGGACTACTAATGTTACAAAGAGATCGTGTAGGCTACTCATGCCGTGATCAAGCGATGGGTCGCTGTAATAAACCTTTTATAGGTTGACGTTTATCGTCGGAATTGTGTTCCGAGTATTGGTTAGGGCCGGTGTTTTATGATTTTCTGTCTAGTGTAGAAGTGAAATTTGACAAAAACAAAATTCACAAACAGTGTCAGACTCTTACTGACTAAACGACCCACCCCATTCCTTCTAAGCCTTCATACCAGGGTCGGACCTTCCTTTCGAAAACCGGACCGGGGCTCCAGTAGGCTTCGGCCCTGCAGTTGGGCCTCTCCATCTCCTGACAATTCCATGTGGCTCGCTGGAACAGAGCGCGCCGTCAATGACTAGCTTGGTCCGGACTATTTCCAAACAACCGGACGGCGAGCTACACATTGATCACCGTCCGCAAGTCAACGCCTACGGTGGCCGGAAATCGGGTTTGGATTCGCGGCGGCGTCTTCGGCATGAGCTCGGCTGCCGTAGGCGGTCGGCCTCCTCCTTTGCATGGTTTAACGGTTAGTTTTCTACGCGTCTTTGAATAATTAAGTTATGAGTAAAAAGTTTAAACCTGCACTTAACGAGTGTAAAACATTTTGTCATAATTCGTAAAGAGCCATCTTCGACTGTAGTCTTAAACTGTACATATTTTGCTAACGCGGGGCATGTTCTCGATTTGCGTTATTTTATTAAAATAAACATCCTTTACAATAAATGGATAATTGCAATTACTGCTACTCAGTGACTAACAATAAAGAACTTTCTCTAATTGATAAAAAAAACCTTAATTACAACACCTCTTTAAGTGTACAAACTGTATACTTTAATAAGGGATTTTTCCCTTATTTTTTCATAATAATAAGGGATTTTTCCCGTATTATTAAGAAAAAAAAATCAGAATTGATTACAATCTAGCCTTAGAGTAATTGAACTTATTATACAGTAGAGATTTTGTTAAAACGAAGAATAGCGTTTTATAGTACCTATAGGCCCTTAACCCTTTCTTAGAGTCTCATATTTATAAAAATACTTTGTTCATGTGTCAAATGCATAGCAAAGCTTTGATCACTATTATACACTAAATTATATAGTAAAACCATACACTGACATTTTTTATGGTGTTCGTGTAAACTTTTAAATATTTTACCACGGCTGTGAAAAATGTCTTTTCAAAATAATTATCTTGTCAGCTTTTGTGTTTGTATATTACTTCTAAAGTATTTCAAATAAATGACGCACAAAGAAAGGATTTAGTACAAGTGCTTTTTCTTAAACTTTCATAATTGAAATCCCTGTTTTAATGAAAACGTTTAATTTTTTTTTCTTCAAGAACTGGTATTAATGTAATGAAACTTTTCGTTGACAAAGTGCATAAAAGTGTCTTTGAACTCGCTTAAGCTGAGTAATTTTTTGTATGAGGATTTTGCCGAAAAGTTAGATATTGTTGAATTCTTTTTTGTTTATTTCTAAAAACTCAACCAAGAAGATTTTTTATTGCGGTCCATAATCAAAAATATACAGAAGTTTTTAGAAACATTTTAGTTACAAAAGTGCATGATTTCCCCACCACCATCTCATTTCTAACATCAGACAACCCGACGCACGGCGAGTATCCATCCTTACGTTTTTGAAACCTCTATGGTTCAGATTAAGCGTTTGTTTTTTTTTTTTTAATGCATGTAATCATTTCAAATCGATGCCGTGAAGGCAAGTGTTACTTAGATATATGGTCGTGGTAGACACTTAGACGGACAACAGAGAGATCCTATAAGAAAGGATGTAAAAAGTAGGGACATTGCGGTTGCAAAAAGCTGTGAATGTTGTATATAAAGACATTTTCAGTATATTTAGTAAGTATCAGCATTGCATCAGTGCGAAGCCGGGGTGGGGGGGTGTTACCTTCATAAATATTGCAGATTTTTTTATAAAATTTGTTTTTTTTTTAATGTTTTTATTACCCATTGATATATTTCTGTTTATATGTGCAATCAGTATAAAACAAAGTTATCGTTTCCTATGTATGCTTAAATCTTATGTGTATAATGCATGCATAATATATTCAATATCAGTACCCGTGCGAAGCTGGGGCGGGTCGCTAGTATTGAAATATTTTATAGCAAAGTAGTCACTTACTTTATAACTGGAGAATTCTAATTTTATTTACAAATTTACTTTATTATTTCCAAACTAACAATTTTGCTACTGATTTAACCTTTTCTTATAGTGTTAATGACGTGGTACGAGTTGACTAATAAAAAAACAATTTATTATGATTTTCTGGAATTTGTATCATATGGGCCATAAATATTTGGCACAAGTTAATTAATTATTTACTATAACAATACTTGCTGTACTTTTCGGTTTCACATTATTTTGTCTTTGGTACTTAATTTCCTGCTTACTTGGTCGTAAGCTGATATTCCAAAGCCACCGTAGCCTTTCATAATAAATGAGCCTAGCGCTTTTGAAAACAGACTTCTTTTTTTACCGCCATCTTATGAAAATGTTTACTGGTTTTAAACTATCTTTCTTCACAAGAAGTGCATTAAAAAACGTCGTGTGATACACGTGAGTAATTAATGGTTACTGTTCCTGGCTCTAAGCCTCGACGGTAGCCACCTACATCACTCGTATCATAATGTACTATTTACAACCAGTAGTTCCTGAGATTAGCGCGTTCAAACAAATAAATAAACTCACAAAATATAATATTAGTTCCGATCCACCTTGTATAATGTGGAGTTATTTTATACTTTATTCTCATATTCTTACTCACAGTTTCTAATACTTTTTTATTTCGTGTTTTGTAGGTCTGGCTAGAAGAAAATTCAATAGAAATAAACGGTCCCTTTGTACTCATATGAGTATAATGTATTGTTGTATATTATTGTTGCTTTGTGAGACAAAATAAAAATGTTCTTTATTTTCACGTGATATACCCAGTTACTTTAGAAAAACTCATATAAAAATCACGTAAGAGAAACAAAGCCTATTGTTCCACTGTTAGTTTCATATAAACGGCAATAAGATGATTTTTGCAACCTATTTTCAACTCAGTTCAGAACAAGAATTTTACCAAACATTGATTTGATCAAAAAGTTGATATTGGAGCAAAAATGTACATAGAAACTAAAACGGGCTGTACTCGACTTGCGCCCGTGTTTTATGTACCATGATCGACAGTTTAATTTACTTGTCAGTTAGCGGCATGGCTTTATGCAAAGTGATGTTTTGGATACCTACTAAACGTTCGTTTTAGACACGTCAAGAAAGATGAGATGTGTTCTATTTTCGGTTGTAAATTCTACGTTCAATTTTTTTTTTTTAAACAAAAGACGATTGTGAACGTAGACTTAAGGCGTAATTATTTTCACCATAGGCGCAGGCTTGTGGATGGTGAGCAATAGGTGGTAATCGTTCAATCGTCTGGTAATCGAAAATACCAAGCCCAGTCGTCAACGGCGCGCACTGTTCCCCCGCGCTTTAAGTACTTGTCAGCAAACCGTAGGGAAGCCTGGGCCCGTGGGTCTGCAGCTGAAAGAAAAACTCCGGTATAGCCTTGGTATTTATGGCAACGTAGAAACGGGGTGTGTTGTTTAGTCAGTAAGAGTCTGACACTATTTCCCGCTCCACACAAGTGCAGGATTCGTCATTGGATGATCTTTACCTGCCATAAAAAGGTGTAATTATCTTAGGCGTAAACTAGCACTGTAGGAGTGAGAATCGAGCAATGGGTACTAGTTTACTGTTCGGTAACTGTCCAGACCGAACCTGAGTCGTCAACGGCACTAAGGCGCGAAATGTATTTCGCACTTCTCAAGAGATGTCAGCAAGACTGCAGGAGCCTACTGGGCTATAGGTAGTACAAAAGGGAAACCTGGGGTCGTGGCTTTAGGTAAAAAAGGAATAGAGGAGTGGATTCAATAAAAGTCGGACACACCATCTCACTCCGTCTTAGAGTGGGAGAAACCACTGGATAATTTCGAGATAATTAAAAGACTTATGTTAATATACTTAGCTTAGCTAACTAAGGTGATTTTTCGTTTTTGTGCGCAGACCGCAAATTATCGAACTACATATATAGTTTAAGAATGAAAAATTACCTTAGTTTAAGAGTTAAATAAAACTAACCAAGTTTGGTTCTAGTTTGGAATTAGTTTTAGCTCATGTTCTAGAACTTTGAGCTGAATACAAATAAGGTTGTGTGTACGTTAATCACACTAATATTATAAATGTTTTAATAATACATATCTATACCTATTTTATAATGTTATGTTACATGCTTTTGTACCCTTGTTTTTTTAATAATCTTTTCTTTTTTTATGCATCTATCATGTGGTTTCTCTTTCACCCTTGGTCGAATGAAATAGAATGCCAAGGCATTCATTCCGCCTTGTACTGTATGTTGCATTAAGTTTTAATAAAACAAATGTAAACAAGATTTTATATGTATTGTAATGTCACAACATTGGCTCGTTACATCACCAGTACTTACTACATAAGACAAGTGCACCTCGGTCAACCGACGGCAAGCAACTGTCTACTGTCACTGACGGATAGCGGCAGTGGAGAGTTGACAGTTGCTCGTACAGAAAATTCATTGTAATACGATGAATTGTACTGTTTGGAAATTAAAACACAGGAAGACATTTCTGGGATAGCACAGTGAATACTTTTTACTTCGGGAGTAAGTATAATTTTCTACTCGCAGGCGTAACCACTGGCAGAAGCTCAAGAGAAAAAGTATCCTATAAAATTTTTAAATCCTGATATTTAATAACTTGTAAAATTTCATATAAAAATGAAACTTTTATTTTGTTTCATAAATTTGCGGCTAAAAATCATCAAATCATGCATTGATTTTTTATAAAGTAATTGTTAAAATATTTATAACACACAAACAATTTTTGAAATTTCAATGAAGCACGATACAGGCTTTGTAAAATCACGTTTCGTTACAAATTGAATAACAAAATTTTAAAACCATCGAACGATAACCTATAAAATTCTATAGACTGTGACATCGGCGAATTTGTTAGAAAATTGTTAAAAAGTTTCTGACAAAAAACGTTATTTGCTTAGGGCTGAAAGCGGACATTCCATTTATTCTATTTTTTTACGTAGCACAAGGGAAAACTGTTGGTTTTCATTGGCTATACTCTGGGGGATGCTCATTGTGAAGAATTATGTTCTACTATTATTTTATCAAATATGACGGCTAAAATATGTATATTTTTGGTGGTAAGTGATGATAATGTTGTTGAATTTTTTATTATTTTAAAGAGACTGTGAAAGGTATAATTTTCATAGACCCTTTTAAAAAGCGTATTTTTTTAACTACTTACTGAACATACAGAAATGAAGGGGTACTTTGAAATACAACTTTGATTAGGATCCTTACTTTGATATAGTTTGTTAGCTTCTTTCAAGCATTGATGTTTTTAATATCAGGTATAGGATATTGATCATTAGCCTTTTTAATGTTCCTACTGCTGGGACACAGCTCACCTCTCTAGGAGAGGAAATGGGCCGTAATCCATCACGCAAGCCCTTTGCGGATTAGTGGATGTGCGGTTCCCTCACGATGTTTTCCTTCACCGTTTTTAGGTATAGAATATTAGGTAGGCAATATTTTTATCTTTTATGAATTCAATTTAATTGAAAATTGTTAATTCAAATATAGATTCACTGTTCATTAAATGCTTATTAATTTCCTTCTTTAAAAGGGCAAGTGCGAGTTTCACTCACGTACAGTTCGAAACAAAGTTACCTACGTAACTTAAATTAATAATATGTAAATTAATTGTGGGTGTGTAGTTACGTCTACAAATTTCAGTTTTAAGTTTATTCCTATATTTATTTTATAATAACTTGTTTTAGTTTAGGGCATCGAAATATCTTTTTTTGCGACATAAACGTAATGCGTATCTTTTATTTTAATTGACCTAGAAGGTTGATTTGTTTACAGCTTCAAGGGACTGCAGACTTAACAACTCAATACCTCCATGCGTTATCAAGGTAAAGGGTCTTAACAGACTGATGGACAAAAAAATGACCTTATAAGGGTTTCGTTTTTTCCTTTTGAGATACGGAATCCTAAAATTTTTTAATACACTTGTTTTTTTGAGTGTCGCTACTCTTATAACGATATTTAAATTAACTTATTTGTATACGCTTGTTTATTTTTAGTTTAGCTACGCTGATAGCAATATTAAAAAGAAAACATATTGTTTATGGCATGTTTGGTTGAGCGATTAACTGCGTGGCATGTCGCAAGTTGTAATCCCTCATGGAATAAATATTTGTATGAACCATAAAAGACATGAATGGACGAGCTTATGAAGACAGCACGGGGGTCGGTCTTCACTTCACGATTAGTCAGGGCAACAGTGAGTTATTTCTGAGTAAATTCCCGATTCACCTCAGCGATCTATCCAGAAACGAATGGCTTAGTTGAACGCTTTAACAAAACTATTTGGGAAATGTTTGCAACTACGATACAAAAGTTGTTCCGAGTATGGAATTAGTTAAAAAAGTATTTATATATTTCCAAGTTTTTATTAAATTTCACCTGTATCGGTTTCTGTTTGTTATGAAATCTATTTGATACATTTTTATTTTTTCAGTTAGCTGGAATTTTGTATGCATAATTGCGAATTCGATTATTTGGATCTCATCAAATGATTTTGCTGAAAATTGCCATGAAAACTGTTATAAAATAAAATTGCATTATTTCACTGTTTTAATGCTTTTGAAAACAGACATGAGTGGTTTGTCTGACATGATTTAGAATTAGTATTTAACTAACCAACAAACTGCTATGCAGTTTGGCAGAAGTATAATTGTTTTGTAAAATTGTCGTTAAAAACAAATAAAGCATTTTTATTTATTTTTTTTTTTTAACAAAATCATTATAATTAGAATAAACACGATTTGATGACTAAAGTCAAACCGCAAGAACATGATGAGAATAGACCGAAAACGGACCCTTGAGGTACCCCAAAATTAATTGCCGTTAGTCAGGATAGACTCAACCTTATGGCCACCTCTAATGACCGTTCGGTTAGAGCACTGAATATCCAATTGCACAGACGGGCATTCATCACATATTAAGAACCTTACTAATTACTCCAGTGTGTCGAACCCTATCAAAGGCCTCGGATATATCATCAATTACGACAAAGGTTTTGGTGGAAGTTAATCATTAATATTGAGAGACGTATTAGGTGTGAGTTTGCGTCCACTAATACGCTATCAGTCATGTATTACTTATTCACAGTGGTATTCCGAGAAGTTAGTGTAAATAATGATTCGTAAGAGTCTTCTAAGTATTATGTCGTAAGTTATAAGAGGTTTGTACCTATTTTTTGAATTCATACTTATTCAGATTTTTATTTGCTATAAACTAATGCTTGACTGCGATCCCACCTAATGGTAAGCAAAGATACATTCGTTAATGGTGAGGGACCAAAAAAGGTAGAAACTACCTCTAAGCCATGTGGTAGGGTTTTGTACCATGCGGAAATTAATTCCGCAAAACGCACTGCATAAAATAATATCAATTTCATTTTATTTTATTTGTATATCGTTGTTTAATTATATTTCATTTTATAAAAAAGTTGAAAATATAAAATTATGTTTGCTATAATAAATGTTGTATCTGTGCTGTTAATGTTACGTTGTGTTGTTGTTATGTTTTTACGTTGTTGTATGGTATATTGTTATTGTGGGTATTATTTAATTCTTTAAACCCCAAGAGGACAACGGTAGCAGCACATGTTGTCTTTTAATATTGTCTGTAATTACGGAAGTCGAAAGGTTAAATATAGGTACTTACTATATTCTGAACAAAAGAATTTTTGTCACAACTTCTAACCTCAAAACAGTCGGATAAAAAAAGAAATAGTTGTTAGTCATCTGTCTTCGAAATCATCTTAACAAAAAGTTTTGTTTTCTCAAATTACATGGTCTTAAAGGTAAAATTCTGCTCTCTTAACTAGGTTACGATCGTTTTGTTAATGTCGAACGTTTGGAACTGGGTTCTGACCATGTGACTTAGCGTCAAAACTATGGAATATGGGGCGTGGTCAATTCAAAGTGTTTGACGTTAACGAAATGATTGTAACTTGACTAGGGGGACTGGTAACTAACATAGAAAATAAGTACGCAGTTCCATTGGACTTATTAATGAAACACACGTTGAGTTTTCACAGACTGAACCGTTTATTCTTTTGAATGATTGATTGACACATTGACAATGACAATGACAGATAGGGTTGACATACCTACAACCAGATGTCGCTAGTAGTAGTTAAATTGTATTATTTCGTTATAAATCTAACACACTCCCTTAACGAAATAATACCATATTTATATAAAACAAACATATTATATGTAGCATACATTACAATCATACAAAGTTAAACAAATAAACATTATATTTTTACAATACCAAATTGCTCCATAAACTTGTAATGTTTCTGAGGACATAAACTTTTAGTCAGTATGTCAGCAGGCATATCATTTGTATTCAAATAATTAATTTGTACACTATTATTTTCTACAGCTGTTCTGACAAAATGATATCTTACATCTATATGCTTACTTCTCTTATGGAATACAGAATTTTTGGTTAACTTCTGAGCACTCTGATTATCATTATATAAACATACAGGTAACTCATTCCTACACTTTAATTCAAACAAAAGATTTTTCAAATATATGGCTTCTTTAGCTGCTTCACAAATGGCCATGTACTCTGCCTCTGTACTCGATAAGGCTATGGTTAATTGTTTTTTACATTCGAATGATATCACACTGCCTGACATTTTAAACATAAATCCAGTATAAGATTTTCTATCTGTACAATCTGATGCCCAGTCAGCATCTACATACCCTATCAAATCTAGATCATCTTTCACATACTTCAGAGCATAGCTTTTAGTTTTCTTTAAGTACTTCAGAATCCTTTTTACATGTTTCCAATGGTTTTCGCTGAAACGATTATTAAATTGGCTAAGGTAACAAACTGCAAAAGAAATATCTGGACGTGTGAGCAATGATAAATAAAGCAAACTTCCTATGAATTGCTGGTAAGGATATTTAGTAGAACAAATATCTTCCTTATTAAGTTTCAAATTTACCTCCATAGGTGTATTTATTGGGTTACAATTTTCCATATTAAATCTCCTTAACAACTGTTCAACAAATTGTTCTTGGTCTACAATCAAAACATTTTTTTCTTTTCTAACCCTCATGCCTAAGCATTGTCTGATTTCTCCTAAATCTTTTAACTTAAGTTTTGAATTTAATTCAGTTTTTAAACATTCAGTTTCATTTTTACAGTCAGAAAAAATAAAAAAGTCATCGACAAACAGAGCTATAAATGTTTTAGAATTCTCATTCTGTTTAACAAACAAGCACGGCTCATACAAAGATTTTTTATAACCTAATCCTTGTAAACAATCATCTACTCGTTTATACCAAGCCCGAGCAGATTGCTTCAAGTCATAGATTGCCCTATTCAACTTTAATACTTTATTTTCTCTATTCTGACAAACAAAATTTTCTGGTAATTTCATATATACAGTTTCATCCAAATAACCATTTAAAAATGCTGTGGTAACATCTAGGTGAGTTATCTCTAAATCATATTTAACACTCAATGCAAATAAGAGTCTTAGTGTAGAGTATCGTAGCACAGGGGAAAATGTCTCTTTGTAGTCTATACCTGCTTTTTGGGTGAAGCCCTTTGCCACCAAACGCGCACGATATCTCACTTTTTCACACTTGTCTAATTTCTTTTTAAATACCCACTTACACTGAACCACTGTAGCTTTATTTGGCTTGTCCACCACTTCCCATGCCTTGTTGTCTTCGAATGACTTGAGCTCCTCCTTCATAGCCTGACACCATTCTTCTGCCTCTGGACCACTTATAGCCTCTTCATATGTTATCTGGTCTCCATACAGATTAAAATCTGCTTCAACACACATATTACTGTAACCGTATCTCTCTGGCTTTTTTCTTTGTCTTACTTCTGCCTTCGGTTTAGTCGTCTGCTTAAGGTCCTCCAATTCTCTCAATGGTACAGTATCGAAAAACTCTTCTGAGAAACTAGTAGATGGTTATTCCTCTACATAAGTACTATCATCCTTTGATATTACTGTACTAGTAGATTCATCAGGGTCGGAGCTGGTCTGGTCTTCATGTTGCTTAGCAGGATTCACAGGATTCTCTTCAACTACTGCTTGTATTATTTCTGGGTTATCATTTGGTTCCATTTTTGTAACATCTCGGCTTGTTATTACTTTGTTGGTCTTTGGGTTATATAGCCTGTAACCCTTCACATTATCAGCATATCCAACAAGATAATGTTTTTCTGCCTTTTTGTCCCACTTAAGGCGTTTCTCTATAGGAACATGTGACATTACTATACTACCAAATACTCGTATGTGACTGACATTTGGTTTTCGACCATTCCAAAGTTCATAAGGAGTCTTCCCGTGCAGTCCTGAAGCTATTGATCTGTTCTTCAAATATACAGCTGTATGTACTGCTTCTGTTATACATCATACCTTCAACAGCGCCATTTTTCATTGCATTCATGTCTGCACTGTTAATATGACCAAGTCTTCTGTGCCATATTACATCTGAGGTTGTCCTAGCTGAAGCTGCTAATAAACATGCTGGCCGAGTGTTAAGTCTGTATACTCCATTCACCAACTGTGCTATGCCAATCAACTCGTTCTGCCGATTTCTGATGTAACAATGTTCTTGTTGTAAACTTACTTTGTTGCCATGCTTTATCAACTGGCTGACCGACAACAAGTTAGTTGTAAGATCTGGTATACATAACACATCCTTGACCAAAATATCATATTCTGAATTCTCAACAACCGTCGTAATCTGTGTATCTCCTGAGCACAACACTGGCATAGTTGTTTTATTAGCAACTATAATCTCCTTTGTTGTTAGGTTATGTGACATATTTTTCATGTTTTCCTGACATATCATCATGTGATTGCTGGCTCCCGAATCGATATACCATTCTTGCTTACTGAAACTGCCATTTAGGAAAACTGCACTAAATGCATTTACTTGCTTTTCTTTATTTTGTGGGCACTGGTTTTTATAATGACCACTTTGTTTACATTTGTAACATTTGATGGTTTTTACAGGTCGATTTGACGTATCTCCAGTTTTGCCAACTTTGCCAACTTTTTTTCGTTGCCAGTTTTTAGCCGATAAAAATGCACTTTCTGTTTCAGTACTGCCAACATTATCACTCATGTCCATCAATTTAGTTTTTATTACGTCAGCGGAAATGGCGATGCCCGAGTGCTCTATAGCCATTATCATTGGCGAAAATTTGTCAGGTAGTCCCGCCAACAATAATGAACCTACCCATTCTTCGTTAATATCAAAGCCGGTTCCTTTCAATTTATGCGCCGTATCAATGATCTGAGTTATGTACGCCGTCATTGAATCACAATTTTCTAGCCTTATAGAGATGAGAGTCCGCAACAAACTGATTCTGCGTGTAAATCCCGAATCATCAAACAGCGATTTTAGCTTTGTCCAAACACCGTGCACTGTTTTTTCACACTTTATATGCACATACAGGGATGAATCGATGGTCATAACTAATTTCGCTTTCGCCTTTTGATCTTCGACGCTAGTTGCTGCTTCGCCATCTTTCTTGTTGATATCGACGCCTTCCAATATCATAAAATTTTCAACCGCGAACGCCCACTCGTCGTAGTTTTCGCGTCCTTTAAGTTTAGGAACGTTTACGATATAACTACCAGCCATTTCACTGCAGAAAACCAATACTTTTCACTGAATTTAGCGGGACTGGGCCCATAACCTAATGAAACACACGTTGAGTTTTCACAGACTGAACCGTTTATTCTTTTGAATGATTGATTGACACATTGACAATGACAATGACAGATAGGGTTGACATACCTACAGACAGATGTCGCTAGTAGTAGTTAAATTGTATTATTTCGTTATAAATCTAACACTTATTTATATTTCTCCGCTATCACCCTTAAATTATAACCCACAAAACTGACACAAACTTTACCAAGAAGAAGCTAATCTATTGTGACATTGACTAATATAACTTTAGGTGATGTGTTACCTTTCTTGCTTTTTTTTTCAACTGAACTATGAAGTGTCGGTTGAACATAACATTATTTTAATGTATTAAGTTATTTGCATATAGCTCCCAGGTCAAAAGATCTTGTAGAAGTAGAACATTATCCTCAAAGTCTTAAAAATCAAAATAGAAACTAACGTTATGATTGTTCATTATTAATCATTGATAGGCTCACGTTTGACATTTAGTCATCATCGCTTATCATCAGGTAAAATAATGAAATTTTACCTGATAGTAAGCGATGATATGGTCGTAGATAGAGTCCAAAAAAATAATACACATCAATATTTTTCCTACCCTGTTCCCGTTTTATTTGGAATCAGCGCAAGATATTTTTATCTTGTCACTCGTCATTCCATCACTAACTCTCTTGTCTTTCTTAGATAAATGTAGATGGAGGGAGTGGGAAATGAAGGCGAAAGACTCTTCTTTAAGACTCTTTTATCTCTATTATATAGATGAATGTTGAGAGGATTATCACTAACTCTCTTGATATGAAAGACAACCACTCCCTCCATCTACATTTATATGCTCATAACTCTTGTGGTAACATGTGTTTTGTTCCTTTTCTTCAACTATTCTGTCTTTGGCGCCACTTTCAAAATAAAGTCCTCTTTAGACAGTTTCATTTGGATTGGTAAATATATTATGTGTTTACAATTTCATTACACACAGGTAAAACCTATGCTAAATGGAAATTACTATAGTTAATTTCCCTGCAATTACTGAGATAGCAGCTAATAGCTTAATTCATCAAGATGTTACCATATCTGCGGTGCATTGTCTAATATTCCTCAAAACTTAGTGAATTACCCAATTCTGACTAATGCAGATATTGAGCGTAATATCTTATTTTGCCAACACTTAGGTATACTACAACCAAAGGATACAGAAAAATGTTCTTGTAAAATCTTTGTTTATTAATACGAAATAATTCAGTTTGACGATTCTGTAACTAAAAGTAGTTTCAGGCATAAAACACCTGCAGTGAGACTCAATCAATACGCATGAGAGGGTTTTATTTTTATTATAAAACAATAAAACCAAGAACTACATTTTAAAATAATTAGCTACAAAATTTACGTATGTATTATAAAGAAATTTACATAATCACAGAAACAATACATCAAGGCCTACTACTATATCAGATGATACTGATTTATTATTTATAACGATAAGACAGCAGATGTCTGCTAAAATTGGTCAGTCGCTTTTAATTATAGGGAACAAAGAAAAGAAAACCATGAAAGAATTTAGCATCAAAACGAGGAAAAACAAAGAGTATATGGAAACAAAAATAATAAGCAAATAATTTTTACAAGAGTCTATTAAAATTTAGTAACAGCAGTTGCGAATGTTAAAAAAAAAAACGCGATATTAAAAGTCCAGATGATAAAATGTTATAATTTTATGAATCCTTCGAGGATATTATATTCAAGACGGCATAAGGCAATACGACTGCTGATGTATATTGTCTGTTTATGTATAAGTTTGTAGAAGTGTTTACATTCTTTTTTTAAAGCGTGTGCGAATTGTGTTTTAAATATTTATTTAGATTATTGTTGTTACATTTTGTTATTAGTATTTTTTTACTTTACATCCACCTTTACACGATGTGATAATTGTTGTTGATTGTATATTTATCTCATTTGGTAAATCGTATAATTTACTGTAAAATTTTAATTAATAACCGTTTCTTTTCTAAAATAAATAAAATTAAAATAGCTCACGTCAATGTTTGACTCAATCTGGAAATCATATCAAGACCCCTTGTACCTATGAGTGATAACACTATACTTAAATATGTAATCAAATCAAAACCTAGATTTCCCCAATCTGCAATATCGCACGATTACAAACGTTAAACCTAGCTTAATACGTCTAACCGTCCGTAATAGTTTTTAAAGTACTACGACCATAAGCCTTACTTGTATCTAAACATCACTGTAAGTGACCTTAACGACGGCATTATCCCTCCAACATTACCCTTTATACCAGCAGTGTCCGGATATGAAACTTTTCATAACCACTTACGTAAGTATTTAGAGAAGACCCAGTTAATTATTTAAACATAATGTTTGACCCTTGAACATAGTCCACGACTGTGGGTAACTTTAATTATCTCGATTCCAACCCTCGTTTTAACGATCCCCAAGTGCGTAATTGCTTACGTAAGGGTGGGGAATGCGAACGTAGAGTGACCGAAAAAGGCTAGTTTTCGAAATTAAGAATAGAGTAGAGAAGGAAGCGTTTTGGTCTATATGTTTTATATTTACTTGTTTTTTTCTACCTTGGGTATATTGCTAACCTTAGCAGCCAGTCACTTTTCAAAGGTGTGCGACCGTCGGCGTTCACTCCGAGCTCAAGAGTTTGAAGGAGTCACGTTCCACCATCTTTTTTGTGATCTATTGTAGCCTAATCCAAAGCAAAATGTCATATTCTCCAAAGCTATGTATATTTATGGTAACGAGAACTTGATACATACACAGTACTTTAGAAAAAAAGTATTAATAAAGCAACACACACATCCAAAATTAATGAGCCTTAAATAAAAAATATTAATTTTATGGAACACAAAAAATAAAAAATAAATTACCAAGTAGGTACTCATAAACATCGTTAAATTTTGATTGTTTAAATAATCCCTTGAACCGGTGCTTAAACTTACAAAATACTATTTGTGCTCATGTCACTCTATCATTCGTTTTGCACCACCATCAGTAGCAGTTAGCAGTAATTGTTAGATTTAAGCTTTTATTTATAAGATTTTATCAGGCTCTAATTATTTTTGACATCTATGATTTTTTAATGTCATGGCCTAACAATAAAACGAGTTCACTGCAAGCTACAATCCTCTATTTTTTAATTCCTAAAAAAATCCCACAATTTTATACAAAAAAGCTGGCATAGCATTCAAACTTTTAAAACAAAAAAATAGCAAGAGGATGGTGATACTAGTAAAACGCACACACCTACAGGTTATTGACTCGCTCAGCTGATGGTCACAAGTCAAAAGTACTTTTTTTCAGTATTATTTTTACAAATCGATAGTTTAACATTCACCGGATGGTCCCTCCTCCGTTCTAAAAAAAAATTTAGCCGTATATAATGATCACGTCAAAATTTAAAAAAGATACCTAGTTCTGTATGTCTGTAGTATTTATTTATAAAGTCTCTGAACCATCGAACCAATTCACTGATCTGTGGTTGTCAGTAATATTCAACATGATTAATGGTAATGAATGTCTTAGTTGGTTGATCCACTTATTTCATGAGCAAGTCAAAGATGTCAAATTCATAACGGAATTATAAGCTCTATTATTATTGATTTAACTGAGACTAAGTCTGTTATTTTTGGAAACTTGAATGGAAAAGTTACACATTCAATTTAGTGACATGAAAACAGACGATTTTCCATTAGTAGAAATCACAATGAAAGTCAAATTCAATTACGCAATTATATTTCCCAAACTTCCAAAATTACCCGATATCAATCACTTTTAACAAAGCAGGAATTTTCCCAACACACTGTCACCACGAGCGACGATATTTCAAACTGGACAATAGGTCCAATAATGTCCAGACCTCCTGATCACGCCTCTTCGGACTTTAGATAGTGGAAACCCAGCCATTAGTCCGAAACCCATAACTGCTCCTGACTTTTCTCTGGACAAATGCTTCTGCGTGCATCTAATTAGCCCCAAAAATCATACCGATCTAAATTTGAACTTAACGGCTTTTGTGCAAATAAAAGATGGCAGCTATTCAAAGGAAATTATTGGCACATCTTTTACAAAAGATTTGGGGCATGAAATAAACAGGGCCTATTATTGTCAATTGTTTTGCAAACAAATGACTGAAAAATTATTCGAATTGTTTGACAAACAATGGTTTTGGCATTTGAATGTGGTATTTATAGAAAAATTGAATATTGTTGTATGTACTGATATTATAAAGACGAAAGTATTTGTGTGTTTTTGCGTGGGTGGATGTTAGATATTACTTCATGCTCAAACGATTGAACATAGTAGGTAACTAGATAAGGAAATTATTCTTTATTTCATCTTTACGTTCATGTTCTTCACAATTTGAAGTTATTGATTTCTTGGGATATTGGTTTTAATATTGCGAGTACCATAACAAACCTTATTAATAGATGCGCGGACACCGGTGTCCTCTTGGGCCTTAATGAATTAATAACCCGAGACAATTCTAGACTTACGTCTGGTTTCAGAAATGTAGAAATCGATTTGAGTGACAAGTTTGTCGAACTCTAGTTTAGCAAACTTGGCCAACTTGTTAAAGTTGTAAACTCACTTTACCCACAGCCTGAATGGCCATTAGGTCCGAAAGGTTCTGAAGCATAGAACACGTATCAGAAGACGCAGTGTTAGAAAGCCAAAATGGACCAATGACCTGGTAAGAGAGTCTGTGTCCCGGGAATCTAAAGAATGAGAGACGCATAGGTTCGTTATTTGTAGTAACACTTGAGGGAGGCCTCTGTCCAACAGAATACGTCTTTAAGCTAAAACGATACAAGCATCTTTTGAAAATTCGAGTCGAAATCGAGAACAAAACTCGTCAAACACATCATCCGGAAACCGTCACCCGAAATCCACCAGTAATCTACACTTGAGGCCAACAAGAAGTGTAAATAACATTTCTGAACGCGACATTACACTAAGCGCTCGAACCGTAGCTATGCCAAATCTCTCGATATCAGTTGCTTATTCAATCGGCGCGATTTGAGCCAGCGAGCGAAAATACAGTTGGGTGCACTGAACAATTTACAATTCACTTGTGCCCGCCTCTGTACCGTGGGGACAATGGGTGTGTGTGATTTGAGGTTTGATTTTAGTCTAGCGCCAGCTTGGTGGGCATTGTCAAACGATTTCGGTGACTGCGTACATTTTTTTATTCGCATTTTGATTAAGTTTTTGTTCGGCGAGTGGTTGTATAATGCATGTATTCAGAGTAGGTTTGCATAATCGTTTTAATATATACTGTACATTATGTAATGTAGAGCAGTGGTGGTTGAGTAAAACAGTGGTGGCCGAGTGGTAACGGCTACGACTTACGAATAGTAGGTCGCGGGTTCAAACCCAGCCAGGTGCATCATCTTTGCTCTCAAAACGGTCAAGGAAATAGTCGTGAGGAAACCGGCATATCCTAGAACCTAAAATTCGAAGACATGTGATATCCACCAACTCACACTGGGCCCGTTTGGTGGATTACGGCCCAGTCCCCCTTCAAGAGAGGAGGCCTGAGTCCCAGCAGTGGGAAGGTTAAAAGGCTGATACTATGTCATGATATGCTAATGCAGAATAACTTTGTTTGTTTATTACACTTTCACAATTAAACTTATAAAACCGACTTTGTTACAGTACAAAGTAAGTTAAAACCGCAGTAAAAGACATGAACTACTTTATCTGCCTTCGACTATACATTCGCGACATTTACGTAAATTAAATCGCGGGCTAAAGCTAGTTCATAATTATAATTGCTTCGTTAATGAGCCAATTAATTATTTACGAATATAGATAGGGTAATAATTTTTTTTATGAATTCAGATAATATTATATTAGATTATATTTTACGGATTTGTATACCAAGTGATAAAAATGTTTAGTACATTTTTATTTTTTACTTATTTACTGAAATACCGACTGGTAAGGTGGTCAAAAGATTATTGGTATTACACACTGAAATGACTTCTCCCGGTCGTAAAGTTTAAGAATAGGACACATTAAGATTTTTATTGACTAAAATCCATTCTTTGCCCATACAACATTGCACACTCGTGAGCCGCGTATGCCGATCTTGGTGCGTCCATCTCCATACATTTTATAAACGATAAACGCAACGCGACACTGCGCGATGTAGTTCTACGAATAAACTAAGCGTGGTACAGGTGTGCATCGATCTAATTTCTTTCTACCTTGTCTCTTTCAAATCTCCAATTTCTGATTTCCGACAGTACCCCAAGAGAGGCAGACTTCCACACTATATTCTACCATACCCTCCAAGTGGCACAGTATGCATTTCTTTCTCTTAAACCTAAAACAAGAACCTCCTGAACTAGATATGTATGTCCCATAAGGACCTCCGTCAAGTGCAGAATGAAGAAACCACGGCGACTCTCTAACCACTTTTCATAAAACCTAATTATTCGCCAGCAAAAGTCATATGACACGAATATCTGTCGTGGTAATTATAATTATATTAATGCTCCGATGTACCTACTTAACTGGCATGTATTTAGACGAATCCAATTAAAATTATATACGACTGAGTACACCTGAATGAGATACTAATTATGATAATTATTATGGCTCTATCTACTAATGTATAGAGAATAGGCGTCTAAGGTTGCTACTAGGTAGATTGGTATTATATCAGCAAGATTAATTAAAAGGAAAATGTTTTTCAAATTACGTAAATTGTGTAAATTCAATTAGATTTGTACCTAATTGGTTATTTGCCTATACTTTACTTTCATACGTAATAAACGTTTTAAAAAGGAAAATTTTAAATGGTTAGCCATGTTTCTTTACGATTAATAGTCGTTATGGGAAACGAATAATTATTGCAAATAAAATAATAGTACAACAATAAAAATCATAATTAAATCTTGTATTATTATTTTGAACTCTTGATACCCATGCGAACGCCGGTGTTCGCACACCTATTGTCTTTCTATTGTGTCTCTAATTACGGTACCTACTCGAAAGGTTAAGGTGAGAAATCTTGTGGTGGAAGGTCGTGTCAAAGTATAACTGACTAAAACATTACTTCCAAAACTACGTGTTTTCATTTCAAAAGTCGCTTCAAGGAGTTGTCAGCAAAATTGTAAAGACTCTGCAAAAAGGTCGAAGCCTACTGGGACTCAGGGTCTCTTTCTAATAGGAAGGCTTGGCCCCAGTGCAAAAGGCAAAGAAAGAATGGGGTGGGCAGTTTTATTAGTCAGTAACAGTCTGACACTGTTTCCTGCTCCACTCAAGAGGGGATATTTAGGATTCGTCATTGGATGATTTACAACCATTATAAAAAAAATCAAGATCCTAGTAGGCTTCTGTTCTGCTGTGCCCCTAGCGTTTTGTACGTAAAACGTGGATCACATTCCAGTACCTATTACTCTGGAATTACAACGATTTTGTTTTGATGTTTCTTACCAGGGTGGTCTCATATAAAAAAAAAATGTGTTGTAATACTTTATCAAAGTTTTTTTTAGTCTTGCGCTAGCTTCTAGCGTTTTTAAGTGTTTATGTTTAATAGATAGTTTGGATGTAAATTAAAATATATATATTAATCAATGATGGACTACTTAAATCTTATACCTAATAATTAATCAACGAAAGGAAGTATCACCTGATCTCAATTGAATAGAAATTGGTCAAAAGCGATAATGTAGTCCCCTTTGGAGTAGCAGCATCAAATTGGTCATAAAATATACATGTATGCACCTGCCACACGGTTCGGTGTCGTAATCATACCTCAATATAGATTCCTAAGGCTTACCACCCACGGAGGCTTCAAAATACGTCGGATAGCTTGAGCAGCATCGCGATGGTTTTATTGCGTGTATTTTAGTACACGTACAGAGCCTTGTCCACGAGGAGGATTATTATCAGTCGCGGGCTTGCGGACGACGAGCAATGTGTAGCTCGCCGTCCGGTCGGTAATGGTCTGGATCAAGCCTAGTCATCGACGGCGCGCACTGTTCCAGCGCGCCTCAAGGAGTTGTCAGATTTCAGACACGAACCCTTGTTTGTTGTGAGTTCGTGTCTGAAATAAAGGCTCTGGCCCTAGCGTATATGGCCACATAGGAAAGGGGTAGGTTGTTTAGTCAGTAAGAGTCTGATACTGTTTTTTGCCCCGCCCAAAGGCTGGATTTGTCATTGAATGATTGTTAACTACCATAAAAAAACTTGGGTACGAATTTTATTGAGATGATGTCCTTTCCATATATTTGATTAGCTTTTTACTAGCGATAACAATTGTAGATTATCAACTTGGCTAGTGGGCCAGATGTCACGAGCACGAGCATGACGTTGAAAGTTTAATAGTTTTTACGTAAGCTATACATTAAGCGTATAATGACGGCCTTCTTAGCTTCATAGACGCGTCTATGAAGCTATGCGTCCGTGGATAATTGGCTTTAGCGTTCACCACAGAAATGACTGGCGTATTGATTGACATATCTACGTGAGAGGAAAATGGGTATCTGTTGCATTCGTCATACAATCTTTGATGTCATAATATTGCATGCTTAAATTGCTGATTCAAAGATTGGTGTGTAAACATTTGCATTGTGGTCCAGTCCCTCGGGTGTTAAATTCATCGAAATCACTGAATAGTTCTGAAATTTAAAAATAAATAAAAAAAATTATAGAAAAAACGTATCCAAGGACTATAACTGCGAAAAATGCGGAACAAACGAGGATTTATTTCGGATGGACGTACCTATATCCAGATGGAGTGTGAGCGAGACCAACGTCTCCGAAGAAACTTGATAAGCTTTTACTAGCGATAACAATTGTAGATTATCAACTTGACTAGTGGGCCAAATGTCACGGGCACGAGCATGACGTTGAGAGTTTAATAGTTTTTACGTAAGCTATACATTAAGCGTATAATGACGGCCTTCTTAGCTACATAGACGCGTCTATGAAGCTATGCGTCCGTGGACAGTTAGCTTTAGCGTTCACCACAGAAATGACTGGCGTATTGATTGACATATCTACGTGAGAGTAAAATGGGTATCTGTTGCATTCGTCATTCAATCTTTTATGTCATAATATTGCATACTTAAATTTTATTTTAAGAAGATGCGTTCAGGGTAATAAAATATCTAATCTAAGTTAAAAAAATGCTTGCATGTACTGTTAATTTACAAAATCAGTTCAGATTTTTTTTTAATTTTCAAAAATTGTTCTTCCTCTCAAGTTCAAAATAATTTTAAAAGAAAGGCTTTATAAAGTTCTACGTTTGAGATTTTTTTCATATTTTCTAAATGTATGGTTCAAAGGGTAAGGGGGGGGACGAATTATTTTTTACTTTAGGAGCGATTATTTCCGAAAATATTAACATTATCAAAAAAATATTTTACAGGACCCTTAATTATTTCTTAATTACATTCATCCAATATATTCATTACAATATATCACACGTTAGGATAGAAATGAAAAAAAAAATGCTCCCCACTTTATGCTATACATAAAGTGGGGAGCATTTTTTTTTTCATTTTCAATAGTAAAATACATTTTATTAGGGAGGTACCCTAATAAAATGTATTTTACTACTTTATATTTTACCACTTTGTCGGCGTGATTAATAAACATATTTGTACCAAATTTCAGCATTGTAGTGCTACGAGTCGCTGAGATTACTCGCGAACAGACAGACAGACAGATAGACATATATATATATATATATATATATATATTCGTAAAAAAGACCATAATAAAGGTTATTCTGTCCAGGAGGGTTGTGTCTATGTTATACCATAAATATGTGAGATTGACAAAATATAATTACAATCTTCTTCATGTCAAAACACAGTATTGACCTCACGACGCCGCGATCCCGTCGATATCCAGCCACCGTAGACACTGGCTCGCGGACGGTGAGCAGGGGGTTGCTCGCCATCCCATCGTCTGGTAACTGTCCAAGTCGTCAACGGCGTGCACTGTTCCCGCGGGCCTCAAGGAGCTGTCAGCAAACTGTAGGGGCCCTTCAGGGTCGAAGCCTTCTGGAGCCGAGGGTTGGTACGAAAGTGTTACCGCGGCTCTGGGAATAAGGCAAGGAAGGAATGGGGTACGTTTTTTAGTCAGTAAGAGTCTGACACTGTCTCCCGCTCCGCTCAAAAGCGGATGATTTTCACCTACCATAAAAAAAAAAGTATTGACCTCACGAACCGCAAGGGAAAGTCGAACCAAAATTAATCCTTAATGACATAATATCTGACAAAGTTTTATAACGTAATTGAAGTAGATAAGGGGAACTACAAAAGAGAATGCTTAGTTGGCAACTATAAAAGGCGAGACTGATTAATGGTTTTTCGTCTGCAGCTGTCCTACTCTGTTAATCAAATAAATAGTTGAAAAGCGTCTAAATTAATTTCAGAACAAGATTCTGAAGACACACTACCGAAGTAGTGACAATAATTTATTAATTATCTTTGTAGTATTTTTTATCAACCTACCCCATTCCTTCATTGCCATATATACCAGGGCCAGAGCCTTTCTTTTAGATGCGAACCCTTGGCCCCAGTTGGCTTCGACACTTCTTCAGGGACCTTACAACTCCTTTGCTGACAACTCCTTGAGGCGCGCGAACAGTACGCGCCGTCGACGACAGGGCTTGGTCCAGACGGTAACCAGACGATTGGACGGCGAGCTACCCATTGCACAAGCCCGCACTTACGGTGTCTGGAAGTCAGGGTGTCTGGGGAGTTTAAATCGCAATCATTAATACTTTTTTATTTATTGATTAAATCTTCATGCAACACAAAGGTACAAAAGTGAACTTAACCCCTCGCTCGTGGGCCAAGGGTTTGCGTCTGAAAAGGAAGGCTCTGACCCTGGTATGTATGGTGAAGTTGAAAACGGGGTAGGTTGTTTAGTCAGTAAGAGTCTGACACTTGTTTTCCGCTCCGCCCAAGAGCGGGACTCGTCATTGGATGATTTTTACCTACCATAAAAAAAACCCCTCGCTCGCGGTGTTGTCATTATTACGTAATTGCGTACTGTTTTAAAAAATTACATGTAAAATAGAAGATCCAAGAGACCAAAATTTTCCACAATTAGCGTTTTTTCAAGTTGTAGAAACGTATGAACAATCGGCAGTCGCGGGGTATGTCTAAGGCTTTTTACCAGAAAACTAAAAACAGTGAAGGGAAAAAAAATAAAGAAGAAGAAAAGAGATAAAGGATAATAATAAGAGAAAAAATTACAGGTGTCATGGTGCCTTTATTAATTCGAAACAGTCAAGTGATCAACTAATTGTTATGATTCTACGATTTAACAAATAAATAACTAGTATTCGTAGTAGTGGTCTCGTGGGCGCTCACCTACGCATTGGACAAACCTCATTAGAACTGCAACACAAACCTTCATGGTTCAGAGTTCGCGTGGTCCAAGTTCCCGAGACGCCGTAAACCGTTCAAGTGAAAACGCATCGCGAGAGCCTCACTAGCCAACGAAAATGCAACATGATCAACCACGACCAGTCCGTCAAGTGGGAACGACTAAGGAGGGTTAAAAATGCCGATTGATTTGAAACTACAAAATAGGACTGACTCTGCAACTATTTAAAAAGACACTAAAGGCCGGCGACCTTGAGCGAACAAAAGAGGAATATTCAGCAATATTGAAGGACATATTTTTCGAATAATATGTCCTTCAATTATTACACACAATATGAATAAAAACCCTATATCAAAAGACTAGTAATTATTTTTCAATTAGTGAAAGTTTAAATACACATATGGTTTTTGCCTGATCTTCGTTTTTTTGCCTGTGTTATACAGAACTTTCAAAATGAATAACACCAAGTTCAATGAAAAAAAAAATCAATCATCATCATCATCCTAGCGGTAGTCCCGGTTGTCCCGCCTCCGAAAAAAAAAATCAATATATATACTTTTTTCAAAACAAAACATGTTGTTGAATTTAAGATCATCGAAAGTCATATATCTGCTCCTCGAAATATGTATGCATATAAAATTCACTAAGCAAGAGTCTAAATAAAGCTTTATAGACCTATTAAATAAAGGACATTCATAAGACAATTTATTAACCAATATCACTTTTCTTCTACTCGTACACTGCGAATCCATAAATCAGAACGAATTGAACACCGCTTAAAACAAGACACATAAAATGGCGCACAATTAAACGTAATTTATCGGTTTTACGAACTTTTGTGCTGTATATTTATGCTTTCAGCTGTACATTTTGGGGACACTTGTGAATCAATTAATCTATGAGGTTAAATTATGTTTTCTTAAGGTGGGAAATATATCCAAAGATTTCTCTTCCTCTGGAGGGCGTATCAGCATTCCAGGACCCCAGGCTGTTTTTTAGGAAACCTGGAGTAGGTTTCCCTTTTGGAAACCAACACATACTCTTAGTACTACTTGCTGGAGCCCTACGGCTTTCCTGACATATCTTTGAGTCACGGTAGAACACTACGTACCGTTGATGACACTGGCTCCCTCTGCATAGTTACGGTTGGATGGTAAGCTACCCATTGCAAGTTGTCTGCAAGCCCACAGGGTCAATTTGCTTGCAGTTGTGTTTTTGTGGATGGCTTCCAACTGCTGGTTTGTTGATCTTTAGCCCCTGGTTGCCACGTATAGGAGACCAAAAGTATGGGCAAAAAATCCTTATTTATCTAGTCACTTTTATTCGGGGTCAGCGCTGCTGTACGTTCTTTTCTTCCATTCAGGTCTGTTACTCGTTATGCTATCACTAACTCCCTTTTCTTTCATATCACTCACAAAATCCATCCATCTGGCTTTTGGCCTATATCTACCCCTTATCAGAAAATATCCCTTTAAAAAATCCAAATAGCATCGTAACAAACCCTGTTCATTAAATCTGTCTTCTAAAACCACGAAAGTTTGGAATTGTGCCCATTCAGCAAGATAAACCAGTCATGTAAATAAAGCAGTATTCTTTAAGCCGCATTTGAATTGCAGAGTAAACCATTCAAGTCTGATTGCAGGAATATTTGCAATGTGCATCCACACGATTAAGAGGTTGGCTTCCGAATGAGGTGTATACTTAATTAGTTAGAAGTTAAGAGAAGATTGTTCAAGCTTCAGTTCTAAGTAGGTACTCGTAGGTACGATTATGCAGATTGGAGTACTATGTAAGAAGATTTCATTTCTTTTTTGGTTGGCCTTTTAGTACTTTCTAATTGTGTTATAAAAAAATTTTAACTTTCTTCTTTTTGATATTAGTTTACAAGTCCAGAATAATGGCAGATAATTGAAAAAAAAGAAATACCGAAAAAGATGTTCAAATAAAAATTTAAATAAAAAATGATCCTCCAATATCGAGCAGAGCTGGTTTTATTTGAATACATAATCTGTATCGACATTGCACGAGACCCAGGCCTAAAATTCAGTAAATAAAAATACTTTATTTGGATGACCACAACAAACAAACAAACCTCTATATATAGAGATTATTATAAAAGCGACCAAAACTAGAAAAAAAATCCTTTCGTTAGTTTTATTCAACGTTTTACAAACCTATATTTGATTATAGCAATTCTCATTTGTATTTATCAGCTATCCATTTTTTAAGGAGAGAAACTAAATAAAATTCTAAAGGCTTTCGTTTGTAGCAAGTAACTTTAATAAAAAAAAGTGGTGGTTGCTGTTAGATTATCTACTCGTAGGAACAGTCAAGCGCAGTAGAAACCAATTCTTTGTCTTACGTCGCTTACGTTTGCTGTTTTCCTTAGCTGACTTCTATTACGTGCGCCGTATAATAAGTAAACAAAATGCTGCGATTTATATCCTTGACATTATGTGTTATTTATTATTTTTTAATATAGGTAAATCATAAGTGTAATGAAATACAACCACAAAAAAGTCGTATTTCGTTTACTTTGAGTCAGTCAGAGAGAAATTTATTTATACAACAATGTTATTAGGAATTTATATTCTAAGTTCAAATTATTCTATTCGATTTAATTATTTTTATTATGTTTATGTTTCGTGTTACAATTGTTTCATTTGAAAAATTAATCTCTGATGTCTTACTCATTTTTACCAACTATCAAAATCTTTTTGAATTTGCACTTCAATTTTGCATTCATAAATTGGTATAAAAAAAATAAATTGTACTCATTATGACATCCTGAAATTTAAGAACTTAAATTGAAAAGGAAGAATCCTCCAACCAGACTAGGCGTTATCATCATCTGGTGGGCTACTTCTCGATAGTTGATTTTGGGCTGTCGTATATATTCAAATCACGCGGAGAACTTTCATTGCGCAATCCGGGGTTCTTGTAGTTCTTATGTGGCTTCATAAATGGCGCTACAGGTGTATCCCTGGTAAATGTAAGCACTTAAGGAAAATTACTCAAATTATTATTTATTTCTATTCTACTTGTGTTTTTTGTTAACTATATATCAGACCATGCAGCAGATCGTAAACAGCTGATACAGATACACTCGTAGCTAAAAGATTTGGCTCGAGACTTCTTTTGTTTAGTTTGAGACGGGGCCGGTAGATGGCGGTAGGTTAATTTCGACTTTGAATCATAATATTGTGATCTTAGAGATATTTGGATTTCTAACATTTACCGAGAAGACATAAGTAGTTAAATAAAGTTAATAATTTTGTTTTTGCCTCAGCAGTGACGGAAACCTACTTATCCACATACGGTAGATTTAGTATTCTCATTTCTACTTCTGCTATTTACCTGTATAGTGTTTCTCTCGCGCTCAACTACAATACTCGCAAGGCTCACAGCTTAAACTGACATCTAAACTCTTAGATTTCTTTACTGAGTTATTTATTAGACTCGACTACAAAGAAGCTTTGAATCAACGCTGCAAAAACTTTAATCTCAAACTACTGAAACTTTTGTAAAAGTGGAACACCATTTGTGCTACCTTGTTCTGTAAGATGTATTGTTTTAAATAATGGCTATAAGAAAAAAAAATATTTCATAATTATTTAGAAGAGTCGGGATGATGGCATTCCAGTAAGGCGGGATCATGTCCTAGTGAGTCGGGATGATGGTGCAGGCTCCAGTAAGTCGGAGTACTACTGCTAGCTTCAGTGTGTCGGAGCGGTACCGTGCGACATGTGGTTTGAAGGTTGGCTTCAACCAAGAGATGTTCTTCAAGGCTCTTTATGTCACTGTCCGAAGGCGGTCCGAAGGTATACTAAGCCGAGGTCGCTGATGAGGTTGTAGCTATGACCAGGTAAGCATGTTTGTTGCTGGTTGTTCGAATGCTTTAGGAAGTGATGATGACGTCATGATTTAGCTGCACGAAGACTGCGTTGACCTTAATAAAAAGTCACTAGTTTAGAGGTATGCCAGCCCCGCAAACCTCCTTCAAATAGTACGATCCTCCGACCTGACCTGGACAATTAGGTACCTGATTGATGATATCGGGTTGTAGATATGTAATGTTTTTAACTAAGTGGTTTTTGACTAAGTGGCTCCATCGTAGCCATGTTTTGGATTCTAACTTATGTCAAATGATGTCGAGTCGTAGTTTATGTTGAAATCATGCAGAAAACTGTAATTGTACAATGCAGAACTGTAATAAAAAAGAAGAAAATTGTAATTATAACGATGTACAATCTAAATAAAACTTAGTCAGATAAAAAACTAAAAAAATATCCCGAGCATCATTCATTAAAACTCAAAAGTGTCAGCTCTAGAATCGAATATAAAAACATTCCAAAAAAAAAACCAAAGTAATATTCGTGTCGTGTGACAAATGTTCCATTCCCAATAGTTTTCATCGACCATAACATAATTTCGATAGCCATAACTCATTTCTATTCGTCTTGACAGCCAAATAATCGTGGTTAGTTCTGACAAATGGCCGTCAATTTGTTTCGTCGCCAAAATTGTTTCAAATTAATGCAAGATGTAATGGAGGATTTAGGATACAGATAGTGTCTTTCGTAACCCTTGAACTTCAGATGTCGAAGTACTGAGTACATTTCAACTAACGACTAACTTTAAATGAGAATGTCCAGAATTAAATTAAGAAGCGCGCGCCTTTGTAGTAAGAATTGATCAAACAACGTCACTGGCTTAAGTGACTTTAAAAATGTATAAATGGAATAGAACAAATTGTTATGAAGAAAGACAAAGGTAACATTATAGATCTCTATTTATTTGATTTTTTTTTATGGTGGGAAAAATCATCCAATAACTAAGAGCACCCTTAGGCGGAGCGGGAAATAGTGTCAAACTATTACTGACTAAACGAACCTTCCCGTACTTTTTTCGCGTTTCCTAGGACCTTGGTGTCTAGCTTTTGCATCAACTCATGGCTTCAGGAGGCTTCGACCCTATGACGATCGTGTTTGTTGACGAGTTCTTGGGGTGCGCGGGAACAGTGCGCGCCGTCGATAACGTGAGGTTCGGTCTGGACAGTTACCAGATTTTAATTTATTATTTTTTTATTGTAGGGTTTATTAACCTTTTGAATGCCGATATTACAGACACAATTAAAAGATTATAGGTGTGCGATCTCCGGAGTTCACTTAGGGCTTTAGACTTTAAGGTTTTCAATCATTTGGCTGATATCTCTGAAGTACATGAGAATGTCTGTTCGCTAACGCGTACGCCGTACGCTAAAGAAAAAATCGCTACGGACCATGTGCTGAACCAGAGCCTGGTATTGACATATTGTGGTAGTGATTTTCTCATAATAAAATAACTAGCAAACACCGAGTTATTTACAACTACGGTTGGCTGACATCTTTATAAGGAGTGCGTAGATCACTACGCATGTTTGACAACTTGGGTTCGGTCCGGTCGATTACCTGACTGGCAGATGGCGAGATACCCATTGTTCGTCGTCCACAAGCCTACATTTGGACCCCGGAGTCAGAATCTTGTCGGCTGAGGTGTGAGGATGATCGTTCCTTTACTTGTGCGGCGTCCTTCTTCCATGGCATTACAGCTATGCAGAAGGAGGGGTCCGCCAGCCATTCAGAAACACAATGGGTGTGCAAAAGCCAGCGTTCGCTTGAGGCTCAAGAGTTTAAAGCTTATTAGTATGAAATTTCACTACAGTCATGATTCAAGAAGACGAGATAAAACTGTTATAAACGTTTTACTACTAAAAAAGAACAGAAAACAAAAAAGTTACTTCGTTAATATCTCGTAAATCTTGTTCCAGTGCTGGTGCCATTAAAAATCTGTCGAAGCAACGTAATGGCGCTGGGATGCAGCGAGCAATTACTGTCACTCACTCGAATGCGCCAGTTCAGCGAAATTCGATATATCTATTCCACCGAATTAGCTTTTAGCGAAGTCCCTTTTAACATGGTTACAGATGCTGTTTTGATTTATTTAAACGCTTGATTTGTTTTGAAGTACAAGTTAAATGGTTCGCTTTTTAATTTATGTTGAATGACGACCTCATTATTTTTTTATTTGTGTTACGTACATTGTTAGAAGGTGTTCAAAGGAAAATCATTTATTGATAAGCACCAGTTTTGTTCTTTGTATTCGTTGATTGAGCAAATATATTTGACTTTGTTTTTGTTTATTCAAATACGCGGCCAATAAGTTAAAAACATTTGCTAAGGTGACGCACAACCGATTGAGACCCAAAAATTGGTTACTGCGGAATCAAATATGACGTAAGTTCAACTTGTGTGACAAGAATTATAGCTCAGGTTAAATTTTTTGTATATAATAGACCTGGGACTTTACAATCATCATCAGCCTAGCGTAAGTCCCGGTTGCTACCTTGGCTTTCACCTCGGTGCCCGGGGTCCGCTTTCCTGACTAGTCGTCTCCACTTCGCTCGGTCTTTTGCGTCCTCTGCCTTAAGCCCATTAGCACGCATATCGTCCCTTACGACGTCGATCCAACGCCTCTTAGGCCTACCTCGTTTTCCGGGTCCCGGCGGAGGCGGCATGGCGAGGCATCTGTTACCCACGTAGTCTGCCGGTTTTCGTAAAACGTGGCCATACCAGCGTAAGCGACCCTCCTGCAGTTTATCTGCTATGTCACGGAGGTCCGTGACATAGCAGCCTTCAGGCATCCGGGGCAGCCTTCAGGTGAAGGCTGCCCCGGATGCGGGAGTTCTTAATGCGGTCTTTCCGCGAAACTCCAGACATCCAGCGCAGCATATTCATTTCCGTGACACGCAGGCTTTGCTTATGTCGCTCAAGTACAGGCCACGCTTCACTGCCATACAAAAGGACAGGCCTAATAATGGTCTTATAGACCTGTCCTTTGAGCCTAACCGGCATTTTGGGGTCACAGATAACCCCCGCCACCTCACGCCATTTCGCCCAGGCCGCCGAGATACGTGACTCGACGTCGCAATCGACGTCCCCGGACTCGTGGAGCACCGATCCCAAGTACCTGACCTGTTCCGTGCGCTCAACTGTGTCTTCGCCAATGCGAACAGGAGCAGCGTTAATTGTGTTACAGGCCAAGTACTCGGTCTTCGCCGCATTAATTTTCAGACCGCCGTTTTCCAGCGATTCCTTCCACGCTGCCACACGTCGAACCAAGCGCCCACTGTCCGAGTCCGCCAGCGCGATGTCGTCTGCATACATGAGCAGCCATGGCGGCTGCTCATGTAAGTCCCTGATGGTGGAGGACAGCACGTCCAGCACCACGCTGAACAGAAACGGACTAAGGACAGAGCCCTGGTGAACTCCGACGGTGATGGGGAAGGGTTTCGTATCGCCAACAGCGGTCCGAACCACAGAACCGGAGTCTCGGTACATATCTCGGATGATGTCAACATAGGTCTCGGGCACTCGTTTGGATCTCAGCGCCCACCAGATCACATCACGGGGGACACAGTCGAAGGCCTTCTGCATGTCTAGGAACAAGAGGTGCAGAGGCGTATTCTTCGATCTGTATCCCTCCATGGTAACCCTTAGGGCAAAGATGGGATCCATGGCGCCATGGCCTGGTCGAAACCCATATTGACATCCCGAGACGGTGCACTCCTGTCGGATCCGAGAGTCAATCACCCGCTCGAAGAGCTTCATGGTGTGGGACATAACCTTAATCCCCCGGTAGTCGCCACACTCCTGCGCCGATCCCTTGCCTTTGAAGACTGGAGTGATAATACTCAGTCTCCATTGACTAGGGATCTTTCCGGTGAGGAGCATGCGGTACCTGGGACTTTACAATGATATATTAAAATTTCAAACATGCAAACGACATAGGGACTCTGCAAAAATGTCGAAGCCTGCTGGAGCCCAGGGTCTCGTTCTGGAAGGAAGGCTTGGCCCCAGTGCGAAGCGCAAAGAAGGAACGGGGTGGGGTGTTTAGTCAGCAAAAGTTTGATATTGTTTCCCGCTTCGCCCAAGGACCCCAGACGTATCCCACACGTCAAAGGATGATTTTTACCCGACATAAAAAAAAAGTGCAAACGATAAAAAAAGATGGATCTTTTAAACAACCTACACACCGATGTAATAGTTTAAGCGAAACCAGAGTAACGTGTCCAGTATTTTCTATGTCAAGAATCTGTGAACAAAATTTTATAACTGTATCATAAAAAAATCACAAAGTTATAAGATTATTGTTACTTGGTTGTCCGCACAAATACGTGGTCACCGTGCCATCTGACTGAGGGGTTAGTTTTTTGCTCCTGTAAACAGCAGTGCGCTAGGGTCCAATGCCCACTACGACCTGCCGTGAGTCCAACTTGTGATGTTTCTTATTGAAAATACATTCTATCATTTATTTATTGTGCACCTAATTATTTATTGTACACCTATAACAATATTGTTTGTTTTTTTTAACCATAAGGTTGTCTGGTAGAGAATACCTTGTTGCATTAAGTTTGCCTGTATACTGTAGATGAAGATTAAGTAATAGATTTAATTCAAAAGTGATATTACTGCCATAAAGTGTGAATATGCTTCTATATACCAACCATCCATAACACCAACCTTTGGGCATTAGTTAATCGTCAATTGTTATATATCTGTGGAGGCTTGTAATTAACAACTTCATTATACATTTTTTGTTACCTACTTTTATGTTATTAGTCTGTAAGCCTTCTTAAAAGTAATAAAAGAAATCCTTTGCCACCGATATTGCTTGCAAAAGATCCATTATAACTTTTACTGTACCACAAGTAGCAATTCCACCGGCCTATCTTACACGGTGGAGCGAAGCAGTAATGCTCGTAAAGGAGGAGGCCGACCGCATAAGGCAAAGGCAACAGCGCCCTCGCCGTAGCCTTCACCGCCGCGATCCTGCCAATATCCGGCCACCCTAGACACTGGCTCGCGGACGGTGGGTAATCAGTAGCCCGCCGTCCGGTCGTCTGGTAACTGTCCAGACCGAGTCCAAGTCGTCAACGGCGCGCACCGTTCCCGCACGCCTCAAGGAGTTGTCAGCAAACTGTAGGGGCCCTTCAGGGTTGAAGCCTCCTGGAGCCGAGGGTGGTGTGAAACTGTTACCGCGGCTCTAGGAATACGGCAAGGAAGGTATGGGGTAGGTTTTTTAGTCAGTAAAAGTCTGACAGTGGTCTCCCGTTCCGCCCAAGAGTGGGTTTTGTCATTCGATGATTTTCACCTACCACAAAAAAAAACCGGCCTATCTTGGAAATTATAAAAATATTTACGAACACAATCGTCGAAGGCACTATTGGAAACGTTTTCCGTTACCATTATCTCTGCACTAACTAGTTATAATAATTGCATATTTACCAACTTTATTGGCCGCAGTTGGTTTGCGATAACGTACCTACATAAAGTTGAATGGGTATACCATTTACATAAACGTTTGGGACAACTGTATTCAACTCATTCCGTGTATCGACTGTTTCTATGATGTCAATATTTTAATGGACTGTTTTAATTTTTTTTATTATTATTTTATGAAATAAATAATTTATTTAATTCTTTTTTGTACACAAAAAACTTAATAAAGTAAACAATAATTTGACAATTTAAGTAAAAATTCGAGCTGAACGCAACAATTTGTTTTCTCTTCTAGACATAACAATCAAGGATAGAATCCAATGTATAGTAAAAACTCATAAAAATAAATCTAATATATAAAAATAATAATGCTAAAAATACAAATATTATGTCAGTTGTGAAAGGAAATGCTCTTTAATTTTCTTCTTGAAGACCTCCGGAGATTTCAATTGCTTTATTCCTTTTTTTTTTTTTTAAATGTTAATATAATATCGATACAAGGTATGGTAAAATTTATTTTCAATGATGAATAGTTAATTCAAATTTAATGTGAAATCGAAGTTGTAAAAATTAATTCATGAAATAGTTTGGTGGATTTCATTTACATTTTTGTATATTTGGGATTAGTGGATTTCATTTACATTTTTGTATAAATTACTTTTTTTGTCGTTATTCTATCTATAAGGAGCTGTTGTGTTGTGGTATTTTTTCAGATTTTTTTTATTTACTAACTTTTCCAAGATTTGGATAACATGTTGAACGATCAATTTTTATTTATTTATATATACTTTATTTTTGTACACCAAGAAGTTTATACATACAATGGCCTAATCTCATTCTATACGATTTCTTCCAGGCAACCTGAGATGGAAAGGAATTGCCCAGTTTTGAACCCACATTTTTTTTAAAATTGATTATAGGTTCGCGCTTGACCGCTATCTCAGCTCATGGAAAGCGACGATGTGGTCGACGATGAAGCGCGCTTACCTACAATTAACCTATTCACTCTGGACTTGGAATGGTTGGCTTGGTTGGGAATCTTTAATTCACGTATTGTAGCCATCAGGAAACAGACTCCGGCAAGGAATACTCCGAATAATACACTCCTTGGCTGTACGGTATATGCGGGATGTACCAGTGGCGCAATGCCGTACGTCTGGTGGTCCGATGTGTTGGCAATAAGAACGCAATCCCTATATAGTTGGCAACATTTTTTGTCTACTCTCTCTCTCTGGTTTATCTATGGCACAGCTTGCTTGTAACCTCATGAAGTGAAATATAATTTTCTGGCATTTTCTTAATTGTGTTATAATTTTTCCACCTGCTAATCAACATGGTAGCAGAGCGTGGTTGATTAATTGTTACAAAAGTAAACGCAGTGAAATTAAGAAAACCGGCCGGCGTGTTTTTTGCGTCATACATTTTGAGGTTAACCGGGGCGGCGTGCTCAGGTTGAAGTCACGTATAAATTACCGAATATGTCGAATTCAGGTTATAATCCATTCCATATCGACAGATTAGTTGGTAGAGACAATTACGCTAGTTGGAAATTTGCCGTCCAGGCATATTTTGAGCTCGACGATTTATGGAGTTGTGTCACTGGTACTAATACAGACCAAAAGAAAGAAACCAAGGCGAAATCTAAGTTAATATTATTACTGGACCCTATCATTTATGTACATGTACAGAATGCTACTACTTGTAAAGAAGTCTAGGAGAATTTGGAACAGGCTTTTGATGACAGCGGGTTGTACAGGTGAGTAGCCTTGTTAAGAGACCTGATTACAACTACATTGGAATCATCTCGAAGCGTAGATGACTATGTGAATAAAATAATGTCGACCGCCCACAAGCTCAGGAATATTAAATTTAATATTGATGATGAATGGCTCGGTACACTGATGTTAGCCGGCCTCCCTGAAGTTTATAAGCCCATGATCATGGGACTGGAGAGCTCTGGCATCAAGATAAGTTCTGATTCCATTAAGTCCAAACTCTTGCAGGAAGTTCAATGCTCTGATAATTCAGCATTCTTCACAAGAAAAAAAGTCATTCAAAGAAATCAAAATGATTCAGCAAAGGCCTACAAAGGACCCCGATGTTTTAATTGTAACAAGCATGGACACTTTGCTAAGAATTGTCGTGCTCCGACAAAGAAGAATATAGAAAAAACAGAAGGAAACAAAGGTTTTGTTGCAGCTTTTTCAGCATCCTGTGGTATGTGGACTCAGGTGCCTCCATGCATATGACAAATAGACATGACTGGATGTATGATGTTACAAGTCCACCAATACCCACCATAACAGTTGCCAGTAAGACACCGCTACCTGTAGAAAGTATGGGAAAGGTCAATTTATTGCTAAATGGTAACAAAGAAAGTAAAATTCAGGTAAAACAAGTTTTATACATACCTAAACTTGCTGCAAATCTCCTGTCAGTCAGTGCTATGGTGAAAAATGGCTGTAATATAAATTTTAGAGATAAAGGTTGTGATATCTATGATAAAAATGGTAAACTTCTTTGTTCAGCCACACTAGTAAACAATCTATATTTATTGAACACCCACAGAGAAGTATTTTCAAACCTGTCTTGTTCAAATAACTTAAATGATTTTGTCCTGTGGCATAGACGCATGGGACACCTGAATTTTTCAGATGTTAACAAGCTGCCGAAGTGTGCTGAGGGAGTTCAGCCATTTTCAGACAATAAAGAACCTATCACATGCACTACCTGTCTCTCGGGGAAACAAACTAGATTGCCATTCAACAACATTGGTTCAAGATCTTCACAACCACTGCAGCTGGTCCACACAGATTTATGTGGACCAATGGAACAAGAATCTTTGGGAGGTATGAAATATTTTATTACTTTCATTGATGATCATACAAGAAGAGTTCATGTCTATTTTTTGAAAAATAAATTAAATGTTGTAGAAGTTTTCAAAGATTACAAAAACAAAGTAGAAAATGAACATGAGAGAAAAATAAAAGCTATTCGTTCTGATAATGGAAAAGAATACTGCAATAGAGAATTTGAAAACTTCTTGAACAAATATGGGATTGAACATCAAACAAGTGCTCCGTACTCACCCCAGCAGAATGGTCTTGCTGAGCGGATGAACAGGACCCTGGTGGAAAGAGCAAAATGTATGTTGTTTGATGCTCAACTTGGAAAACAGTTCTGGGCAGAAGCCCTTGCAACTGCAACATATATAATAAACAGATCACCTACAAAATCGATTAATGGTAAAACTCCTATGGAGATGTGGACTGGTAAGAAACCCAACTTGTCTAATTTGAAGGTATTTGGCTGTAAAGTGATGACACAAGTTCCAAGAGAAAAACGCCAAAAATGGGACACCAAATCCAGGAAGTTATTGTTTGTGGGATATTGTGAATCTACCAAGGGATATCGAATACTGGATCCAGAAACCAATAAAATCATAAAAAGTAGAGATGTTGTATTTTTAGAAAATGTAAAGAAGTATGATAATAATATATACTTACCTTGTACATCCAACAACAGCAGTCCAGAGGTACAGCCACTCGAAACCTGTAAAGAAGAATTAGAGAACAGTACAGACCATTCTACTGGTGAGTCAAGCGAGGACTACCAGTCTGGCGAGAATGATGATTCATTATATATACCAGAACAATCAATTGATCTTGAGTCACTAACAAGCAACATAAATTTACGTCCACGGAGAGCTGTCCAGTATGCAGAAACAGATGACCATGATGTAAGTTACTTCTGTTCAATACTTGATTTAAATGATCCACAAACAGCTGATGAAGCATTATCATCATCTCATGCTGACCAATGGAAAAATGCTATGCAGGAAGAGTACGACTCTCTGATCAAAAACAAAACATGGTCACTGGTTGAAGCACCGTCTGGGAAAAGAGTATTACCATGTAAATGGGTCTTTAAAACTAAAACAAATGAAAAAGGTGAGATTATTCGTTTTAAAGCGAGATTGGTCATCAAAGGGTATGCTCAGAGAAAAGGAAGTGACTATGATGAGACATATGCTCCTGTCGTAAGATATACATCTGTTCGATTCTTATTTTCACTGGCTGCGAAGTATGATTTAGAAATGTTGCAGATGGATGCCATAAGTGCTTTTCTTCAGGGTGACATAGACACTGAAATATACATGTCACAACCAGAATACTACAAAGAAAATGATCAAGTTTGCATATTACATAAGTCAATTTATGGACTCAAACAAGCAAGCCGGCAGTGGAATCTAAAATTGAACAATATTTTATTAAAAATTGGCTTACAAAGATCATATGTGGATCCCTGTATTTACTATTTGGTAAATGAGTCTACATTTATATTCATTGCAGTGTGGGTGGATGATCTTTTAATTTTTACAAATAATAAGGATAAAACAACAGAGATTAAAAACAAGTTAAAAGGAGAATGCAGTATGAAAGACCTAGGTGAAATGAAGAATTGCATTGGCATTAATATAAATAGGAACCGAGAGGCAGGTATGATTATGTTAGACCAAGAGAAATATATTAACCTAGTATTGTACCGCTTTAATATGTCTGAATGCAAACCAGTTTGTACCCCAATAGAGGTGAATGCAAAATTTGAGAAAAATCCAGAAGATGGAAACCAAAATATCCCATACAGGGAAGCAGTGGGATGTCTGATATATCTGGCACATGTCACAAGACCTGATATTACCTATGCAGTTAACAAGTTGAGTCAGTATTGTAATAACCCAGGAAATCAACACTGGCTTGGAATAAAAAGGATTATGAGGTATCTTCAAGGAACCAAGAACCTAAAACTATGCTATGTCAAAGATGACTCAAAAGAAATAACTGGGTATTGTGATGCCGTGGATGCAGTGGATAGACGCTCGTGCACGGGTTATGTTTTTCTGTTTCAGAATGCTTGCTTATCTTGGAATTCGTGTAAACAGCAAACCGTGGCACTCTCTACGGCGGAGGCTGAATACATGGCGATGGCAGCGGCGACCCAGGAGGCCCTGTGGCTACGTCAACTGCAGGCTGAGCTTGGTGAAAGCGAGGACAGCGCGCTACTCATCCACTGTGATAACCAAAGTGCAATAAGACTGGCGTCAACAGACTGTTATAAGTCAAAAACTAAACATATAGATATTCGCTTACATTTCCTTAGAGAAAACATTGTTAATTATAAAGTTAAATTTAAATTTGTTAATGGTTCTAACATGGTAGCTGATAACTTAACTAAAGGTACTACTTTCGAAAAACATTTGTTTTGTATCAGTAAAATGGGTTTGCGTTCTGTGGGGAGTGTTGGCAATAAGAACGCAATCCCTATATAGTTGGCAACATTTTTTGTCTACTCTCTCTCTCTGGTTTATCTATGGCACAGCTTGCTTGTAACCTCATGAAGTGAAATATAATTTTCTGGCATTTTCTTAATTGTGTTATAATTTTTCCACCTGCTAATCAACACGATGATGACACGGCTAGCCGGTATTAAATTATGTAATTCCGACGCACACTCCCCGAAATGCAACCGGTACAAAACAGACAGGCTAGCAACTCGGCGTCGGTGCTCAAGACTTTGATGCCTCGACTCGACGTTTGCATCATTGCCAATTATCCTCCTTGCTCGGCTCTCAATAGACTCAAGCGCATCAAGTTGGTATTGGGCAGATCCGTCGCAAAGATGAGAGCTGATCGATAATCGATCGTACCCACTATCTAAGTGTGTTCAAAAAACACTACTTTTAATTGAATACAGAAAAAAATAAATAAAAATACTTTTAACAATGCAATTTACAACTGGACTTGCATCATTATCATCATGTAATCTTTCTGATTGTTTGTCAGATTATACTACAAGCAGTTTTAATTTTATTTTACAGTCAATTACAATTTTAAATCGGTTTAAAATTTTCACAGTGTTCGGTTTTTATGCAGCTTGTACAAGGTCCTGTAGTGTTTTTAAAGTGGGCCTTCCCGACTCGCCTCGAGGATGCTAAAAGCTTGTTGCTACATCTAAAGCAATCCAATGTGATGATTGATGCAAAAGTAATGCGAAAAAAGAGACATAACACCTGAAAACTCTGTTGGCATTCAGTAATTCTTCGATTTACTCGAATATTTCGCAAAACTTGTTCCAGGAAATATGTGTTTTTATTAAACACTTAAGGATTTTTGAAAAAAAAAATTACATCATTTAGAATCTCTAGAATAAATGCGCTAGGCTTTTTTATATTTTTAATATAGGAGTACATTATGGAGAGTAAGAGTAACCGTAAGAGCGGTTGTATGAAAATGTACGTCGGGTTGGTCGCTCTTAAGTCTATAGCACTCACTTAGAGGTCTTTACTGGACTACTTTTGATTTCTATTAAACCCCAGATAATATTAACAAGATTTATTTATCTAAAATAACTGGACAATGATGTATAATAATGAGTGATCGGAGTAAGTAGGTTACATTAGGATCATTACCTTCTCACTTCTGCTCACATGCTCACTGAGCAACGTCAGGTAATAAAAACTTATTGAACTTTATGAAGTCAATCAATATAAAAATCCCTTCTAAATTTCTACTGACGTCTCGTAAAGAAAAAACAAACAATAAAAACTGCAAAGAGACCCACAACCGCGGAACAATATTTTATTTCTGATTAAATTCGCACCAACTTCACAGCTTGCAAAAAAGAGGATCCAACTGTTCATAAAAAGTAAAGCCCTATTGGAAAAAATGTACAATAAATCAATCTAAAAAGTATACTCATTTGTTTCTCAGCGTATTGAATTTTCGCGAACCAAACTGTATTGTATTGTATAGTCGGTGAATTGTTGGGAAAAGTTTTGAGGGCCTTATTTTTATTGTTTTTCGAACCTCGTTAAAACTATCCATGGGTGAATACTGTTTTTTGAACGGGATTTTAGTTTTCCGTAGATTGATACAGAATAGAAGGTTTGTTAGGCATATTGAAATGTTGTTACTAAAACAATAGAGCTGGATTTAATGAAACTGGTGATGATTTGTTATCAAAAATGATGCAAAGTTTATTTCTATACATGATTGTATATCAAAAGTATTATGATCTTTTAGGTTTTTTTTTATTGGTAATAGGTTTGCGCTTGACAGCTATCTCACCTGATGGAAAGCGACGATGCGGTCGACGATGGAGCGCGCTTACCTAGAAGGTAAGAGGTTATTTAAAATAATAAATAAAGTTATTTTTTTAACTGTCGGTCGTTGCGTACTAACTACCTACAGGTCGTTAAACTCTTCGATCTTGTAATTACACAAAAATAACAATAGGTGTGCGACAGTGGCGGTCCCTTCATACAAGCCCAAAAGCCCGGCATGCCTTACTAAAATGCTCGATAAGAATCAATATCAAACCCGAACAATTTAAAAGTTCGCGCGCTTAATTCTTATCAAAATAACACAAAGTATCTACTTAGGCCCGCCCGCTGCATTACACATCGCGATTGTTCGCGCGCTTCGCTTACACTCGGCACTATATATAGCTATCTCGCTTTCACTTACCGGCTTTTACCGGGCTTTCAATGTCTCTTTCGCACTCATAGCGATGTGCCGTATAAGTACTTAGGACGTTTTGCGTTTAAAAATCGATCAGTATAGAAGATTTAAGCCGGGATTGCGCATGAAGTTGACCGCGCATGCGTGACCTTGTCAGTTTGTCACACTTTAGTGTTGCCGTTTTAGCGATGTTGTGAGATCTTGGAGATTTTTAACGAGTTTGGAGACTTTTTTTAAGATTTAGCAACAGTAAAAACTAGCGACTTTTTAAAATAACGAAATTAAATATTCAAGCATTAACTTAAAAGTAAAAAAAAATGCGACATTTAGCTAGATTTTTCATATACCTGGCGACTTTTTTTGCCTAAATGACAACACTACAACTTTGCGTAAATAGTTTTTGACACTCGAGTGCAACTAACTTCAGTTTTATTTGTTTTCTTAGTTAGTAAGTTTTTTATGTGTTTTCTTAGTTTTCCCAGTGTTATATGTAACTGTTTTGGTGACTTACCTACAACAATGGAGCTAATTGTACCTTGTGAGGATTTAAAATGCGTTCGAGTTTTAATTGGCGAAGATAAGGTAAAATCTTTAAACTTTGCTCAGAAAAAACAGTTAATTTCTTCATTAAAACCGATGCCTAATCTTTGTATTTCTCAGTCTAGTAAATCGCATAAACGAAAATTTAATAGATCAGTGTATATATAAATTACTCACATTTTCCTACAGAGGGATTAGATCCATTATTTGACATTTATGCAAACTATTTCGACAAAAAAACAATAAACAGTTAATTGATTTGCCTGTATTCTATAATAGTCCTGATCTAAAAGATCGTAATGTTTAGGAATTAATTGATTTCATTTATGAGAATAACCTCAAAGATGTCTTTCCCGAATTGTTAAAATTAGTGTATCTTGTTTTAACTATTCCAGCTGTAATGTAATTTAATCATTTCAGAAAGATAGACGATTCCAATTAGAATATAAATAATTAATTTAAATTCCTTTTTATATTCTATCTAGGTATTTTTTTACTTTTGTTTTGTTTTTTTTTTGTCTGTAACCTGTTTGTTAGTCCTGTTAGGAAGCAATCAACTACTTACCATAACTTTGTTTCCTCAAGCAATGAACCAAACCAAATGGCTTTTTTCAAAGCCACCGGAGGTATGCAATTGCTGATATGTTTATTATATTCAATCTAGTACTAGCATGCCTTCAGTGAGTGAAATTTAATAAAAAATAGGAAAGAAGATTGATGAATTCACTTTTAATTTATTGTATCTAACCAGTAGTTTATGAGAAAATTGCGATGATCCATACGTAGGTACTTACCATAGATATATCAAACAGTACTTACATACTCAGTCCAAAACTGAACTTTCTTTTTTTGAAATTGGTTAAAATTTTTGGGCTTGCCTTATATTGAAACCCTAGGCACGCCACTGGTGTGCGAACGCCGGCGTTCGCCTGGGGCTTAATGAATTAAACTCAGTCAGCTGATGTTTACTTAAAGAATTAAATTTTTTACATGCATATACGTATTAATTCGAGGTTTTAGAAAAAAAATAGGTTTTTCAATTATTTTTTTTGGTGAGAGAAAACACCTAATGACGAATGCTTTGAGTGGAGCGGGAAACATTGTCAGACCTTTTCTGACCAAACGACACACCCCATTCCTTCACCCACCCCTATTCCACCCCGGCGTTGCACATCCATCCGCTAGGAAACACCGGACTCATCTAGCATAAAAAAAATGACGTGTAAAAGTGTTTTTTAAACCTACTTGCAAAATAAAGATCATTTATCATTTATCATGCGCAAATTATGCTTGATCAAATTTAACGTGGTTGCGTGGAAATATACATTTTGTTCAATAAATAATGATTACTTACTTCGCTATTCAATGGAACTACTGATTAATTTTCATAATCTCATCAAATTATTCGTATTTAGGTATACGTTGCATAATTCTGGGTGTTCTTCTTCTTCTTATCGTATGGTTGATGAACAACCAATTCTGGGTGTGTAATTTATTTTTCTGTCAACTCTGTTTGTTTAGTCTTTCAAATTTTTCGCAGCCGCACTGATGCCGCTCGATCGTGCGACAGTGCTAAAGCGCGAGAAGCTCGACTTGAAAGCGATCAGGAGCGCCACGCTGAGTGTCGTGCGTTTGAGACTTATACGCAGCGAGAGGCGAGGTTATGTTCGCAGCGGAGTCGTACTTCTTTTGCTCGAAAATCAAGAACAGCACGAGATTCGCTTGAGGGCAGGTCACTGTCAGCATGTTCTGTCACGTTCGTTGGAGACAGACGAGCAGCGTGAAGAACGTCGAACGGCTACTCGGCAGCGGCCACTGAGGACATTAAGGCTCATTTATCGCAAGAACGTGACAGAATCCAAAAGGTTCGTGGAACTTGGTCGGGCAAAAAGCCTGCGGCACAAATAGAGCACGATCACCTGCGTCCGGCCCGACGTCTTTCGTCTTTCTGAATACATTTGATGGCGTGGAGTATCCCACTTACCGCGTAGCCTGCGAAGCACGTCACCTTCTCTACGATGACCAAAATTGGACCAAAAATGACACTCTCGCGAAGGCGTGTGTCTGTGACAGTCCCAGCCGCATGCGTCATCTGTTTGCCGTCATCTTGTTGTTTTGTGGAGACGATAACCCGGTAGCTTTGTGGGAAAAGTATCGCCATCATCTGTTTGAAGATTTTCTACGACCTTTGAGGCGTGCTACTGGAAACGAAGTCGAAGTAACTGATGAACGCGTGCTGAACATTTGTCTCATTCACTTCAAGACATTTATGGTCATTACTATCGGCGGCAATCCACTGATCGAATATGGGTTACCAGCTCCCCAATCATCAACACCGTGGAAATTGGGAGTATAGCGCTGAGACAAATTACGATCCGGGCAAAATAACCACCATACGAAAGGACCATGTCACTTTGTTCTTTTCAGGTGCAAAAACAAATTTATGGCACCTTTTTTGAAAGCTTTGAGCAAAACCAGGGTAAAATGTTTTTCTTGGATGCTCCTGGTGTAATAGGAAAAACATTAAAATTTATTACCACTTATTGTTTTTTTTTTCGGTGGGAAAAATCATTGAAAGACGAATCCCGCCCCTGGACGGAGCGAGAGACATTGTCAGACTTTTACTGACTAAACGACCCACCGTACCTTCCTGCCTTAGTGCCGGGGCCCAGGTGTACCGCTTTCGCATCAACCCCTGGCCTCAGAAGGCTTCCACCCTGCCGGGCCCCCCTGCAGTTGCTGACAACTCCTTGAGGCGCGCGGGAACAGTGCACGCCGTCGATGACTGGGTTTGGTTCGGACGATTACCAGAGCGAGCCACCCATTGCTCACCATCCACAAGGTCGCCCCTACGGTGGCCAGAAATCGGAATCAGAATCCCAGCGGCGTCTGGAGCGTATTTCTGCGATCGGCCTTCTCCTTTGCTAGCATTACTTCTTCGACGAAAGAGGCAACCACTTGCCACTCCTCGTCGCTCTAGACCATGGCCCCCACGAGGCCACAACGACGATAGAGCGTGTGATGCAAAACGGAAGGTGCGATATGGTCGGCGAAAAGACGCCTCACTAATAATTATGATCAGAACCGTTTGTGAAAGTAAACCACGGTATATATAATAGAATAGACTATAACTTTATTGTGCACCAAATAGTAAGGAACAGGCGGTCATTCATCTCCGGACTGAATCAACTGTCAACTGTAATTATTATTATTTAGCCACAAAACATCATCAAAATAAAATGCAAACTTTAAAGATTTCCTCTTATGTACGAGTATATAAATGTAACGTATATAACAACATGAGATAAACAGATCCCTTAGTTTACGCATTTTATCGTATCCAGTGGCAGTATTGTTTTGTTTAACATCTTTAGCGTTCCGTAGATAAAAGAAGGGACCACAGAATTCGGTGACACAACTAAGAGGTTTTTTTTTAGATACTCATACCTTGACAGTTTCAAGCAAAATACTTTGTAAAATTGTAGAAGTTGTAACCGATTTCAAAAATAAGGAAGGGATTTTCAATTGTTACTAAGCAAGAAAAAAGAATTCGATACAGAATAAAATGATGAACTAACGAGTTATTACTATAATCATTTAAATAAACATATTTGACTCTCTCGCTAAGACGCTATTTACTATGGCGGCCGTACGTAATTCATCATCATCATTCCTAGCGTAAGTCCCGGTTGCTACCTTGGCTTTCACCTCGGTGCCCGGGGTCCGCTTTCCTGCCTAGTCTTCTCCACTTCGCTCGGTCTTTTGCGTCCTCTGCCTTAAGCCCATTAGCACGCATATCGTCCCTTACGACGTCGATCCAACGCCTCTTAGGCCTACCTCGTTTTCCGGGTCCCGGCGGAGGCGGCATGGCGAGGCATCTGTTACCCACGCAGTCTGCCGGTTTTCGTAAAACGTAGCCATACCATCGTAAGCGACCCTCCTGCAGTTTATCCGCTATGTTACGGACCTGAAGGCTGCCCCGGATGCGGGAGTTCTTAATGCGGTCTTTCCACGAAACTCCAGACATCCAGCGCAGCATATTCATTTCCGTGACATGCAGGCTTTGCTTATGTCGCTCAAGTACAGGCCACGCTTCATTGCCATACAAAAGGACAGGCCTAATGATGGTCTTATAGACCTGTCCTTTGAGCCTAACCGGCATTTTGGGGTCACAGATAAGCCCCACCACCTCACGCCATTTCGCCCAGGCCGCCGAGATACGTGAGTCGACGTCGCAATCGACGTCCCCGGACTCGTGGAGCACCGATCCCAAGTACCTGACCTGTTCCGTGCGCTCAACTGTGTCTTCGCCAATGCGAACAGGAGCAGCGTTAGTTGTGTTACAGGCCAAGTACTCGGTCTTCGCCGCATTAATCTTCAGACCGCCGTTTTCCAGCGATTCCTTCCACGCTGCCACACGTCGAACCAAGCGCTCACTGTCCGAGTCCGCCAGCGCGATGTCGTCTGCATACATGAGCAGCCACGGCGGCTGCTCATGTAAGTCCCTGATGGTGGAGGACAGCACGTCCAGCACCACGCTGAACAAACAGCGGCCGTACGTAATTATAATAACAAATAATCAAGTCACACTTGTCGTGGTTTTTTTTTATGGTAGGTGAAAATCATCCAATGACGAAACCCGTGTACCCATTGCTTGCCGTTCGCAAGCCCGTGCGTTCGGTGGCCGGAAATCGGGATCGGAATCCCGGCTACGATGGGGCGTGAAGGCCAGTTGCCTTATGCGGTCGGCCTCCTCCTTTTCCAACATTACTGCTTCGCAGAATGAGGCAACCACCTGCCACTCCTTCTCGGTCCAGACCATGGCCTGTACCAAGGCACGGTTCCTCGCCGCCAGTGATCACCTTGCTGGTACCTCTAAGGTCCAGTGAGAACCTGCGTCATGCGAAAGGTGAGCATGCCATGAGATCTTTCTAGCTACGCCTCGTCTCTAGCGTAAGAGTTCGGTTATTTGCTTTTGAAGTAAAATAATGTATTGTTTGTTCTTTGTACAGAACACCAATATTGCGCGAGTATAGCACGCTCTTGGTTATTTTTTTTTTTATTTAAACGAAAACAACAACACGAATTCTTGCCCACACACATATATATAAACATTGACTTGGAAATTATATTCAGTCGTGTTATTATCATTGAACTTTGCAAGTGGTTAGATCACAAAATGTAAGTAATATTATTCTAATATTTCTATACATCTTTGCGGTGCATTGGTAGTGCATTGTAGTAGTAATAGCCCCGACTAGTTGTAGCTTGTGGGTTTAAATCCAGGGAGACGAATTACTTAGTGATATTTATTTTATCACCACTACTAAGAAAGAAAAGGTCGTGAGGAAATCGACATGACCTAGAAACAACAATAGGAAGACATGTGAAATCTAGCAAACCACTCACCACTCACACTCACCACTCACACACACACACCTTTGTGGTAGATTACGCCCCTTTTCCTCTCATAAAAAGAAGGCTTGAGTTCCAGCTAAAAGGTTGATTGCTAGAATACATCTTTGTTTGAAGGGTATGTATCAAAATCCCGAATTTTACCAATGGACCAAATCCTGAAACATTTAAACGCCGAATGGTTGTTTGGTCGAAAGTTTAAAATAACGAAGTTCAAAATTTTAAAACTGTTAGGTACCATTTACGACAATACGATTTTTTGTAAACCTAACCTCAAAACACTTATAGTTGCTTAAAAAGAGTAGTCGGAGCCCGCTCTGGCTTACAAAAAAAAAATAACCACGAAGGGTATGGAGGAGTCTGTATTCGCTCGTTTCTCATCCCTTTTAAACTAACCTGTCTGTGTCGGGGTGCCCTAAGGTCTTGAGCTCGCTTCACTCGCTGACGTCCAGTCGAGGTTCCATAATTTCTAGCATTTAAATATCAGTATTTTATATTTCGATATAACGACTATCAACATTTTTAAGTTCCTATTATAAATTTCGGTGTTTTGGACGTCGGCATTTCAATAATAGCTATTATGAACTTTCGGAATTTTGATACGTACCGTTTTGAAAAGGTGTCAAATTTTTATTGTATAAAACTCACCTGTGATCATTTAATAATAAAAAAGGTTTCCATTGCCTAATTCTAATCCTGATAAGACAGAAAAAAAATAGTTGCAAGTCGGCAATAGACTAAATAGTTTTTTGTTGAGGGTTTTGACTTCACAATATTATAGTAGTTATTATCTAAAAGAATTTAAACAGGTATGAAGTTTTTTACAATAACTTATGTGTTCTTTTAAAGGATGACTTGGATGGCTTGGATGTTAGCGCGATGGATGATATGACCGAGTGAAAGAAAGTACCATGTTGCAACGACCCTGAATAACTGATTAAAGGAAGATGATAATGTTAATTTATTTGGTGACAGGTGCAGCACTGGCAGCATATTGCTGCTGTTCGTATTGAATATGCTGTCAAGTTCCACACATGCGTTTAGACTTACGGAAGACATGAATTGGGTGGAAGACCCCGCTGATGCGTGGCCTTATTCTTCTAATCAACTAGAAACAAGGGTTGTAGTACTTCTCTTGAATGTAAAAAACTACATAGGTGACAATAAGGAATGGAAATTTATTTCTACAGGTGTTTTACTCGACAACAGTCGTATTCTTACATCTTATAATCCTTTTAAGCGATTATTAGATAAACCTGATCTTAGCGATAAAATTTTGGTATTGTTTAATACAGGACGAAATAACTATAAAGTGGTGCTTAATATAGCCAACATAATTTGCGGTCGTCAAATAGTTTATGTGCCAGAAAATGGCCATTATAAAAGTTTTTGGGGTGATAAAGAGCATTCCCCAATTCACGACCTGATGGTAGTAAGAATGGAAGAAGAAACTGGAATCGCTTTTAGTTCATTGAGATATCCCCCACTTGTTCGTAGGTCGGATTTACTAGAAAAAGGTAGCTGGTATTGGGAAGGCCAATGCAGTAAAACCTATAGAAACAGTTTAATATCTTTCCCCGCCAACACATCACATATCATCGATCCCTATCTTGTTATCTTAACTTTAGGGTATTTAACGAAGAAGCAAATGAAAGATTTTGATACTATACACGAGATTGTGTACACAACTGAAGATGCCGCAGTGGCTGATTGCGATGAGTGGTTGCCACGCGAGTGGGGTTTCTTCATATGTATTAGAAATATTGGCAACTTCCCAGGGCTGGGGTCTGGTGCAGTGCTGTATACTAGAAACAGAGTATTTGGCATAGGCAGCTTTGCAATGTTTAAAGACGATATAGGTGTTTTTGTGTTCACCGATGTTCGACCATATACAGAGCTAATAGAGAAAACGTGCAGCGATGAGGAGTTCACTTAAAAAAAGCTACATATACCAAGAAGTTAACTGAACCCAAAACAACCGTACAAATGCGAGTCGGACTTCCACACTGAGGGTAAACAAAAAACAGTTCAATCCAAAAAACTTTTGCGATTCAGAAAAATATTCGAAGCTCGATGTCTCGAAGACTATACCGAATCGCAAAAGTTTTTTGGTAACGTAACTATAAAGAGTAAAGGTGTGGAAACTTTTTATGAAATTGTTAAGTGTATTATGATCCATGTTATTATGATTTATATCTTCGAAAAAAATTTTTTTTTTACATTTTAAGCATAAAAATAACTATATGTGCTTACACTACTTTTTTATGATACGCCTGCCACTCCTCCTCGCCCTCCTCCACAAGGGCGGCCCTAGTACTGATCCCTGTGGGACGTCGGCATCGCCGTTTCCAATCTCCCTGATGACTGAGATAGATGATGTACCTGTCTAACAGGTAGGCCTCGATCACACGACAGAGGTAGTCGGGTACCCGGTGGTGCTTACACTACTTGCGCACATCACCAGAAAAAAAGCAATCTCAACAGTTCAACATGACCGGACGACGAGCTACCCAAAGAGCTCGCCGTTCGGTCGTCTAGTAACAGTTCGGACAAAGCCCAAGTCGTTGGCGACGCGAAATGTTCCAGCGCGTCCACACGTTCCTCAATGAATGGTCAGCAAAACCGTAGGGACTCTGCAAAATTGTCGAAAAGGGTGGAAGTCCAACTGGGGTCCAGGGTCTCTTTCTGAAATGCAGGCTTGGCCCCAGTGCAAAAATTAAAGATGGAACTGGAGGGGGTGTTTAGTCAGTAAGATTATGATACTCTTTCCCGCCCGCCTAAGAACGGGATTCATCACTGGATGAATTATGTATAAAAAATACTTGCTTCATGCGGAAAGTGAGAACTCCTTGAGACCTTTCCAGCCACGGCTCAAAAAGGGAATTTACCGTCATAATTGTGGCATGCTCAAATCCTGAATGGGCTCCGTTTTTTTCGGAAACGTAATAAACATAGAAGATGGCATAATTTTTCATTTTGTAAGTCAGTGTTAAATAACGAATAAAAAAAAAAAACTATTTTGAGCGTCGACATCCGGAAAAATCGGTTCGGGATTGAAATGACATACATACATAAGTTTTTACGGATCCTGTGTTGGAGTCCTTCTCGCACAGCGCACTTGCCCGGTTTGTTTTTATTTCAGTTTGTAATCATGGCAAGTCAGTCAGTTAACTTACTTTTGTTTAACGTAACTATAAAGAGTAAAGGTGTGGAAACTTAATCTTTATGTGAGTCATACATGAGAGAAAGATTCTACAATCGGAGATTGCTTGCACAACTTCGTTAGTATATTTTATTGCCGTTGTTGTGCTTCATGCAACATTCTAACTTGGAGATTATTTCGAAAATTAAGTATTAAATAAATAAGAAAATTTGTGCTCATTTCATTAGCCTAGCAAGAGAGCAAATTTTTGCATGACATATGCCAATAAAATATGTATTCACGTGTATAGAATTGCACACTATATTGCCACATAGTATATTGCTACATAGTATATTATTATATAGAATTACGAGTGTAGTGAAAAAAATAACAATTGTCAGAATATTTATTACGGATATAAGTTTTTTTTTCCTGTATAATTTTATTATGCAAAAAGAAATGTTTTGTTTTATTCTAACTCCTATAAAATATATATATATATATATATAAGGTCCAATTAAAATAGATGGACAAACTATGACACAGCGTTCAGTACATCTAACCAAAGGTATCCGAGCAAAAACAAACACCGATTAAAGTGTTTTTATTTTGACCTAAAATAATAAATTGACTCATGGGAATGGGGTACTCTAGAATTTTTGTAAGTATATAAAGCGCTTTTTTCTTATTATTTTTTTTACCATTGTCTTCAATATGGTGGTCTGAATGATTTGTAAAATTTCGTCCATCTATTTTAATGGGACCCTATATATTTCAATATTTTATCGTTCAACCATTTTTAATTAAGGCAATGAAGACAATTTAGTCTTGTAATTGTTGTTAGTGATTATAAATAAATTAAAAAAGTTCCGATTGTGTTTCTCTTATAAGTTAAGCATTTATTAACAATACAATTAAACAAATACAAGTTAAATGTCTTACTTTTATTTTTATTTAAAAATGGGTCCTTGAGTCCCACAAATACTACAGTTTTTCACCACAGTAATTTAGGGTCATTACACACAGAACAGATGGTCGGTAGAGCTGAAAGGTTTTAGAGTGGCATTGGAAAGGCTCCCACAAGGTGGACCGATGACCTGGTCAGGGTTGCTGGAATCTGATAGATGAAAAACGCATAGGACGGGTCGTTTTAGTAGCGCTTTGGGGAGGTTTATGTTCAATTTTGGACGTCTTACTGCTAAATGATGATTAATGATGAATTAAAGGTTAAAATAGTTCCTCAGATATTATATTTTTAATGATTACGAATAGGAATTGTGGAAGGCAGTTCTTTATCATAGTAGTCATCCGTTTAGCAAATAGACTTCTAAAGCCTCCAAAGACTGGAATTCTTTCCAGAGGCTCTAGAGTAGATTAATCTTAATACTAAGTGTCCTAATGATTTAATAGCCGAACTGAACTATCTTGATCTTTTTATCGACGACGAATTCAATTCTATCCCACACATCAACTATCTATGTGATAACTAAGATAGATCTTACTCTATCACATAGATACTGGGTTGAATAATAGTTCTTAAATGCAAAATGCCATATAAAACCCTAAGGTTACTATATCTAGTTCTGGCCGACTCCATAAATGGTTATGGACTAAACAGCTACGGGAGAACTTATAAAACACATTTATATAAAACTTACAAACTATAACAACGAATTCTCAATAATATAGAACCACTTAAAATTAAAACAAAATACCAAAATGATTACTCTGAACAATTTCATTATTGCAACATATTGCCAGCCAACAAAATAAGTAACCTAATTTCCCGAGAGATGACGCTGTAACAGGTGGTAATTTTAATCTTTAGGTATTTTTATTTGAAAGAAGACACGTTCAGGATAATAAAATGTGTAAAAAGTAAAAATTTTAGTCATTAGAGGGGCGGGACACCTTGTTCTTTACTTTTGGAGCTGTTATTTCCGAAAATATTTACAGTATCAAAAAAATATTTTACGGTACCCTTAGTCATTTTTAAATACCTATCCAACAATATATCCCACGTTATGGTACAATTAAATCACTGCCCACTTTACGTTTAGGGGATGTAAGTACCAACTTTCAGTTTTCTAGTGCTAAAGGTCGCGGACGGACAGACTTGGCGAAACTATAAGGGTTCTTTGTTGACTACGGAACCCTAAAAAAGATGATGTATAATGCGATGTTGAACATAAAAAAGAAACTGCCAAAATGTACGGGATGGGTATCTAGAGGATACAACAAAATCCAATGCGGTTTTCACTAGTAGACAATTTGCAACTAGGGTGGGTCACTACTTTATCATAACATCACCTAAAGACTTGAATATGCTGCGCTGGATGTCTGGAGTTTCGCGGAAAGACCGCATTAAGAACTCCCGCATCCGGGGCAGCCTTCAGGTCCGTGACATAGCAGATAAACTGCAGGAGGGTCGCTTACGCTGGTATGGCCACGTTTTACGAAAACCGGCAGACTACGTGGGTAACAGATGCCTCGCCATGCCGCCTCCGCCGGGACCCGGAAAACGAGGTAGGCCTAAGAGGCGTTGGATCGACGTCGTAAGGGACGATATGCGTGCTAATGGGCTTAAGGCAGAGGACGCAAAAGACCGAGCGAAGTGGAGACGACTAGTCAGGAAAGCGGACCCCGGGCACCGAGGTGAAAGCCAAGGCAGCAACCGGGACTTACGCTAGGCTGATGATGATAAAGACTACAACTGTCGGGCATAGGCCTCTCCCAAGCGTCACCATAAGGTTCTGTGCGCTTCGGATCCATGGGATTCCTACGACCCTCACCAGATCATAGGTCCTCCTTGTAAGTTGGTAAGTTTTCTAGCTATGTGGCCTTGGGTTCACTACTTGTCGACATTTTTTTTTTTTTTCAAAATAAAACAAGTTTTATAAACATTCAAAGAAACAAACGAAAAAAATAAAAAGGCAACTTTTAAGAAAACGAAAAGAAAAAATAATTATTATTGTTTAGTATCAAACCGCCTATTTAACTTTCAATATGGCCACGTTTTCCGAAAACGGACGTCCTGACTTTTCCAATTCGCTATTGCAACTAATTAAAACTTTAGTTTAATCCGAGATTCCCATTATACTTTCAGAAATGGCGACGGGTTAACCTAGAACTGCCGGGAGGGTGATCTCATTGGATCCTTTTACACCGTAATGTAATATTGTAGTGAGAAAATAAGGCAAAACGTTAGAAAGCCTCCCATGAGTTTTTTTTTAAGGTGGGAAAAATCCCGCGAAACGCGAAATAGTGTCAGACTTTTACTGCATAACAACTCACCCGTTCTTTCACTGGCTTTAATAACAGGGCCGAGCCTTTTTTCAGAGGCAGACCATTTTTTTTATGGTGGGAAAAATCATCGAATGACGAATCCCGCTTTTGGGCGGAACAGGAGACAATGTCAGACTTCTATTGACTTAACGACCCACCTTTCCTTCCTGCCTTATTTCCAGGGCCCCGGTTTTCCGCTTTCGCATAAATCCTTGGCCACAGAAGGCTTCAACTCTGCCGGGCCCCTACAGTTGCTGACAACTCCCTGAGGCTCGCGAGAACAGTTCGCGCCGTCGACAACTTGGGCTCGGTCCGGACACTTACCGGATAGGTGGACTAGCTGGGTCGGCCCTACTGTTGTACCAAGCCCCTTCAGCTTACTGATAACTCCTTGAGGCACGTGGGAACTGTGCGCGCCGTCGATGACTTGGACTCGATCTGAACGGTTAGCGGACCGTCGGATGGCGAGCTATCCATTGCTGGCCGTCCGAAAGCCCGTGCCTACCATGAGGTGGACCTTTAAAGTGAGACCCCCTTATTTTAATCTGTCTGAAGCATGTTTATGTAGCAATGGACGTCTATCAGTTGAAATAAAGATATGACAAAAACTTAGGGCCGAAAACATTGAGGTGGGATTTGTTGTTTTCTACGTGACAATGGTACCAGGAAACTGACAGACTAGTCTACTACTCTGTAAAGATTTGGAATAAAATGGTTCACTAAGCTAAGTCTACTTAGCTTAGTGAACCATTTTATTCCAAATCTTTAGTCTATAATTACCGAATAAAAAGACTCCCTAAGTTCTTTAAGCATTTTTTTCTCAAGCCTCGGACCAGCTTTAGCGTAGGCGTCTAGTCATCTTGCCACTTTTACTCATATCGGCCTCGTGGGGATCAGCTATCTTCAACCGAGACTCTTACTCAGCGTTCAGTGTGAGAGTGATGTGATCAGTTTTATTAATTTATATTTTTATTATGAGCGTTAATTCCAACTTAAATGGGACTGGGCAGGACATATCTGCCGCATGTCTAGCGAGCTGTGGGCCCGTAAAACACAGGATTGGTGCCCGGACACAACGAAGCGGGGTCGCGGCAGGCCACTAAGGAGATGGCGGGACGACCTGGATGTCTTCCTTGAGAATTGGAGTGGCAAAGCATGTGACCGAGATGATTGGAAAGAATGGAGGGAGGCCTTTGCCCAGCAGTGGGACAGCACAGGCTAGGTATAATAATTGCCAGTTACGGACTTTTTGTCTACTAAACCAATACTTTCAAACTCGTTTATAAATTTAAAAAATCTATTGTATGAACTCATGATTTAGTAATAGCATTAGCTAAATAGGTAGGCAGGAATTTATTTAAATTAATAGTACGCTTGTTAACTATTTACTTATGTAGAATAGTATAAGACTTTTTTTTTATTTCACTTTCAGAATCAACTTCGAAGCTAGAGATATCTAGAGTTCTTATAAAATTAGTAAACAAAAAGAGCCAGTAGCTAAGATCCTAAACCAAATAGTTACTAAAAAAGCTTTACTAGTGTAGTTTTCTAATTAAGACAGTTAAATTTAAAACAATATGAAATTATTAAGAAATTCTGGGTAAATATAATAATTATTTGTGTTGTATTATCTTCCAATACGAGTCCAAATTTTAAATTTATAATTACTAGGAAAAAAGCAGGTGTTATCAATGTAATTAATGAATTTTTACTTTAAAACATAATTTCTTTATCAATAGATTAGAGTGAATAGGCTCTTAATAAACTAGTGCGCATTACCATTAACGATTGCATCACTGCTTACCATCAGGTGGGATCGCAGTTAAGCACTAGAATAGCAATAAAAAAAAACATATACTTTTCAGATAATTTTACTGATTTGATATTTTGTAAATTGCTTTGTGATCTGAATTTTCTTTTTGACGTGACAACGTCTTATAAATCGATGGAGCCGGCTGCACGCATGAAAAAAAAATGACTCATGCGGCGTTACCGTTACCTCGTTCTGAGGCGTTCCATTTAAAGTCTGAAGTGCAAGCGAGAGCACGCAACGAGCGACAAAGAGGCACAATCGGCCTCGTTCGGCAGTGTTCGACATCTGTTTCTCTCCTACTTGAGTGAGCGATGCGTCCGCGTGGACAGCTGCTATACAATAAAATAAAACAATACATTTACATGTTTTCGTCAAGTATGAAGTGCAGTGAAAAGTGAATGTAGTGTCAATTCTTATGACGTTGTCACGTTCAACTAGCGTCAGTAAACCGACTTTACAGACAACCGATTTTATTTTTAGTACGAGTACGGCTATGAGTACGGCACAGGAAACGTCAATAAAATCTTTGAAATTTTATGGTTTGAAAGGACCCCACTCACTCATATACCTGGTATTCCATGTTCCAAAATTGAATTAAACAGCTGTTCTTCCTTGAAAACCTGAACATTCCGGTTTGCGGGGCCCCTAAGACAGTACCGCAACGCCCCGAGGGAGTCACGACGCACAGTTTGGGAACTAGTCCGTTAATCTACTACCACATTTCTTAGGAGGGTCGTTTTAGGAAACTTGAAGTTTAGGTTGTCTCCTAATACAGTTTCGTCCTCATTCTATTTATGGCTAAACTTTATTGATAAGTTTTGAATTTCTAAGTTCGACCTAAGCTTTTCTGGGTAATTCATCATTTTGTCATTGATAACGATCTTTTAATATATTACAGTAAATAGAAAACATGATATCAAAAATGTATGGGATTGACATGTTAGTACAACTGGAAGGTCTCGATTTCCGTTGGCAAATTTAATTTATTTGAAATTTATTCTAAAAACAGATATAAATTTGATCATCACATTCGTCGTTAGAAAAACTCGAGTGTATCTAACCATATTATTATGTAAGAGGAGGGGTATCTTCAGGAATAAAAGCATCTTCATTACTCATAATATTTTAATTATAAATAACTTTTTTTTATGATTAAACTCAACAATTATGTAACATAAAAGGTATCATACCTATTTCAAAATTACAAAGCAATAAAATTCACCCCAACAACGTCCGACCAGTTTGCATGTCGACGAATGAATGACCACTCACGCGATGCGCACGCTTTTTAAAAACTTTATGCCTTTCACTTTGCCGGAGGCCGACCGAATGAGGCAACGGCGCTCACGTTCCTGCCGCCGTAGGATTCCGATCTCAACTTCCGGCCATCGTACACAGGGGTTTGCGGACGGCGAGCGATAGGTAGCTCACTGTCTGACCGTCCGGTAAACGTCCGGACCAAGCCCAAGTTGTCAAAGGTGCGTACTGCTTCAGCACGCCTGGAGGAGTTGTCAGCGAATTGTAGGCGCTCAGTAGGATTGAAACCAACTGAGGCCAGATATAAATATGAAAGTTAACACCAGGACCCTGGAACGAAGGCAACAAAAGAATGGATGCGTTGTTATTCAGTAAAAATCTTACACTATCTCGCGTAGGTATATCGAGGGACTGGAACAACTTGCCTGCCAGCTGCGGTCTTTTCGTCCGAATATAATATTGGTGTCTTAAAGGCTAGAGTGCATAATGTTACCACTGTAACGGGTTTGAACCCGTGACCTACGACTCGTAAGTCGGGGCCGTTACCACTCGGCCACCACTGCTCTCGGCATCTGTATAAACATTATTTATTTGCAATCAGTTCGGTGTGTAAGGCGCGCTATCCCTACATAGCAGAACGAAAACAGCAGGACTTAAATGGTTTTCTCTTTGTCGGGCCAATTTAGTAATGTGCTTATTTTTACTAGTTGACGTCTGATGGTAGATTTGGCTGTTCAGAATAGCACCTAGACTATTAGTAGTTATGGGATTCAAAAGTGGTTTTAATGAGTTTAAACTAAAGTAACCGAGACTGGACGTTACTGTTCGATATTAGTCTTTATGTCGGAGTGGTAGAGTAAAATTTTGAAGTGACACATTTGATGAAAGTTTTGAAATGTTTTCTTAGTTAGTCAGACTGCTTTCTAAGAACGTGATGACAAGAAGAGGAATGAAGGCGCTCTTTGTGAGGTGTGAAACTAATATCGACTGAGAAGTGACTATATAAAAGGATAGGTGGGATAAGTTTAAACATTTGTTTAGATTTTGTTGTAAATCACAAAGGAACTTTTTTTAAATTCGAATTAGCATAAAATATGATGTGGTTATGATACAAATGCATTCGGGTCTATTAAAGGTTTTTGTCACTGTGTTTTCGAAACATTTTTATTATCTTTTACAATACGACGCCAAGCAGCTCTGTTTGGCGGCTTGGGAGTTTTCATTAAAACTGCAGTGTTTCACCGATTATGAAGTCCGTCCACCGTGTTGGAGAGCATTCACGAGATCTGTTGCCCTCAACTTTCCCTTACAACAATCAATCAACAATTGCTTTATCGAGACCTCGTAAATGGTTGTAGGATACATTAAATAGGACCCTGTTTGATTCTATTACTTTATGTTATAGAAATTAAAAACCCTATTTGATAATTATTATATAATTTTACCCTTATGATAGATTTTTACGTTGATCTGGCTCTCAAAAACTGAGAAGAAGAAATAGATCAAGGTGTCAATCTCTTGGGAAGTGTCAATTGACAAGCAAAAAGCCGACCGACCACCGACTTAGGTTTGATCATCTTGTTACTTGGCAGCGTAGTCAAATTTTATATAGGAATGACTTGTCAAATGCAACATATTTCATCATATTTTCATACATTAGTAAATTTTATTGTAAGCATCGCATCATCCAAATTAATTTAACACAGCTGTTGGTTTAACAGTTGTATCAGATGAATGACAATTTGATGGAACTTTCAGAAACTCGGTGTAAGATGAAAATAAAATTGTGCAAGGTTTAAAAACTCTTTACATTCTAGAATTCAAACTGCATGCCATAAGAAAATGCAAATAGAAAAGAAAAAAAAACATACTCGGTTTCCTCGTTCGAAATTCAAAAGTGGTGCGGCAGTAGCTAAAGTTCAGTTGTTATGAACGTACGTGACCCTCCATACTTTGTGGTTGATGTCCATAATAACTGGGTAAACGATGTTCGTACCGGTAAATTTTTCAGTAACACGGTGTAGCGGAACAAATACGTGGGTAAAGTAAGTTTTTATTAAGATTTATTTGGATTAAAGGAGTTGTGTTATTTTTAGGGTTTCTTAACTTAAAAGGAAAAAATAATAGTCGGACGCTGTGCACTGAGGGTTCCGTACAAAGTTACCAATGAAAACAATTCAATTCCCAAATTGAATTTGAATTTACGAAGATTTTTTTTAAGTTTTAGATTTTGTCCTATACTTGTATTATAGGATTCTAGGTCAACGGGAACTACCATAAGAATGTTGATTTGCGTTCGTGAGATAAAGACGGACAAAAAAGGGTTACGATTTTTTACTTTCGAGGTAGGAACCCTATAACTGAACTCTTATAGAATTACTTTGATATCCGTCTGTCTATCTGTCAAGACCCTTTATTTCAAGAACACGTGATGGTATTGAATTAAAATTGCCGTATTTGTAGGTCTACATTCACTTGAAGCAGCAAAAATAATCAGAATTTTCTTCTTTTGATTTTTCAAAATTCGAAGTTAACGAAAAAAAGAGATACGGACGACGTCTATAATAATATCTCAGAAAACATATATTTCAATACTTTCAAGGGAATGTAAATTGATAAAGTACTTCCTGTTGACCTACAATCCTAAAATTTGGCATAAAGCAAGGTCCTCTAGCACAGATATAGGAATAAATCTGAAAACAGTTTTGTTTGTTAAGTCACAAAAAATATGATTTTACAATTCGGAAAAATCTTTCTAGAGTCCATTTAATTTATTTTGTCTACATGTTTGTGTACGGACTTTATAAGAGACTTTGACCCCTGAGTTTGTTTCGGTGTTTCTTCACAGGGTAGTCAGCTAGGAAACACCAGCCTCATCTAGTTTCAATGAACGACAAAAAAATGACGTTTAAAAGAGTTTGTAAAAACCTGTTTACAAAATAAAAAATATTTATTATTTATCATTTGGGACTTATACAGTATAGTAGGTCAGTTTGTTCTAAAACTAAGTGCGAAAACGTAATTACCCCGTTTTTCTGTTATTTTTACAGACTTTGATTTCATCGTCCTCCTTCTTGGCCATATGAAAGTATCGAGAAGACTAGAGCCCGTACTAGGATGGTTTTTGTCTCGGAGATATAATAACTACTACTAAAGTAATCGAATAAAAACCAAGCAATCCGGGAGCTGAACTTCAGTGCCGATAACATGCTCAAGTTTATATATTTTCTGTTTCAAAAGATAACTTATCTGATAGATACGATTTTAATGTTCCCGCGCGCCTCAAGGAGTTGTCAGTAAACTGTAGGAGCCCTTCAGGGTCGAAGCCTCCTGGAGCCGAGGGTCGGTGCGAAAGCGTTATATCGGGGCTTTGGGAATAAGGCAAGGGAGGAACGGTTTAGGTTATTTAGTCAGTAAGAGTCTGACACTGTTTTCCGCACCGCCCAAAAGCGGGATTCTAAATTGGATGATTTTACCTACCATAAAAAACACTGGTTGCAGTCATGTGTCGGTTACCTTTTCTCTCGTGATGCAGACGCTATGCAACTCTGTATTTGGCGGCTTATGAGCTTTCATTTATGCTGCATTGTCACCGATTTGGACTCAGACCTCTGTAGGAAAGTGAATGTATCAAAATTAAACATGGGATGCCAGTGCGTGTTGTTGACTATCACTTGTCTTCGAGTTTTTGGTTGTAGGATATGCCGGTTTCCTTACAATGTTTTCTTTCACCGTTTCGAGAGAAGTACTGATGAAATAAATTACTCAAATTTATGGCCGTCTGGGTTTGAAACCACGACTTTACAACTCGTAAATGTGGGCCATTATCACTCGGCCACCACTGCAGTACAAATTATAATTATTATCCTTCAATATCATCAGACATGGGGCCCTTAATAAAGCATTTGGCATCTGTCAGTGTGTTCAAGGCAGAGTAACTCGTCAGTGTCTGTCCATCTGTCCCTCTAACTAGATAGATGGGTGTCCGATTGTCCGGATCCCTCACTAAAATCGATTCACATTCACAGCACAGAACAGTGACTACTTTAGAAGCAATTTGGTATAAAACGTAGGTTTTTACTAACCTAGCTCTATTTCTCAAATCTGCTATTATATTATAATAGTGTCAGAATGGTCTATCATTGATTTCATAATTGTTAATTTTGACAAGTTTGGTAATCTATTAAAATAATGGCGTCATTATGACTGCAATGACCAACCACTGATAACATTGGCATAAAATGGTACATAATGACCATTTATGTCTGAATTATTAGTAATAAGATAGATATGTGACTATTTTTATAATATATATATGATTATTAAAATAGCAGACTAGGGCTCCAAGTTTGTTGCTACAATGTACCAGCACACCATTATTAGGTCATCATAAATAAAAGAAGTTTTCATATCGGGAATGAAGTATTCATAAGTTTGTTAAATGTTTCGTGTAAGTACTGAAATAAACCTGTAATTAAATCTTTTAATAAAGTTAAAAATCTACGTGAAGATGCTGCTGAATCACACGGTGTCTTTGTATGAACATATGGGTAATATTTATTTACATTATTATGACATTATAGATGTGCATAAAAACTAAAAATAAAATATAATACAAGCCGGTAGACAAAAAAACTCATAGAACATTAAAAAAAATATCCACGATATTTTAGAAAAAAAATACAGCACAATTTGGATGAGTATGTTTTTTTGGCTATGGGTTTCAAAGACTTGTTTTCCTTCATGCTAATGAAATAAAAGGGTTTTAGTTAAAAGAATGCACAGCATTTTACGAGGTTGAAAGCTTTTCACTCCATCGGCACCATTGTTGGTTAAATGTTTGTTTACGTTTTACCCTTCCATGTAAATTGACGTAACATTTTAAAGTAATGTACGTAAAACGCTTTTATTCCTATTCCGAAAAAGTTGTAAGTGATTGCGTGTATTATTGTTTGAAAGACGAATTATTTGAAGGGATTATTATTATTGTTAGCACTAGTAACACTAGGATAGCACTAGGACAAAAATCTACACTAATATAATAAAGATGTAATTTGTTTTTTTTGTTTGTAGGAGGTAATCTCTGGAACTACTGGTCTGATTGGAAAAATTGTTGCAACAATAGAAAGCAGCTTTACTCCTGAGTGACATAGGTTATATTTTATGTATACGGGCGAAGCCGCTGACAAAAGCTAGTTATCAATATTGTCAGTATTGGCGACAATTCGTATTGATTCCCAAGCGAACACGGTGTTCGCTTGAACGTGAAACTTTTATTGTGTAATATTGATCAATTTAAAGCAATTAAACCCTAACAATATTCTACGATTTAATTGCTGACAAATTGTATTTATAGGGACATGAGACATTTGTCCTTTAATGGCAACGTATTTGTACCATCTTTGCTTTTCTAAATGTCTACCAAAGCTTTTTTCATTAGCTTAAGGTCGACTGCTTATTTGTCAATTAATAATAATAAAAAATTGGTTTTATACCATATATGTAAATTTAATAATTTACTCTTAACAATACTTTTCTTTTAAAACCCTTTTTAATATTTTTCCAGAGGGATTCTTTGGTAGTGCATCTAGAAACATAACATCTTTAATTCTCTTGTAGACTGCAACTCTTTCTGACACAAACGAAGTTACATCATTTGCACTTAATTTACACCCATCTTTTAAAACTACGAAGGCTTTAGGAACTTCTCCCATTCTTGCATCAGGAATGCCTAGTACTGCTGCATCTAGGATATCCGGATGTCCTTTTAGTACATTTTCTAATTCAGCTGGTGGTACTTGATAACCTTTGACCTGGAAATTACATTAATTTATTGCATTCTTTTTTTAAACATTAGTACTATGTTTAAAAAAAAATATATAGAAAGCTAATTTTAGGTTTGTTTTAAAGTGTTTGTTATTATTTTGGTATACAATTTTTTTACTCTATTTGGGCTGACTTTTTCTTATATTTATTAGGAATGCATTATCTTTCCTTTTTTCTAGTTCTCTGTAGTCTAGTTAATTGCTACATCGATGGTATACAATGAATAGTGATAAGGTATATGACATGGAGTGTGGTTTACTCTAACTTTTGACTCATATTCTGAACAAATCATTTTGCGTTACATTGTATCATCCTTATAATTTTCCCACTGCTAAGACTCAGATCTCCTCTCTAGGAGAGGGACAAATCTAGAAGGGGAACAAATTATTGCCAAATGTTAATTCTTTTGTTTTTATCTTAATTTTCGTATTTCGCAACATGTCTTCTTCTTCACAATCTTTCTTTTTTCTAGATTTATTCATTCAGCTTTTCTTGTTTTTTTTTCTCTGTTCATATAGCTATTTATTCATAGTTGAAATTAATCTTATGACATTTTCCTTATTCCTGCGAATTATATGCTCTTACCATGCCAGCCAATTTTCCCTCATTCTACTTCAGCTATCAGAGCAATTATACACTTCTTTTTGTAAAGCAATTCATTTATGTCTATTTGTAACACCACATATTTTTTATCATTTTCATATCAGCTGCATGTAACAATTTTCTTTCATTCATCTCTTTTGTGACGTATCATTTTGATTTGTCATGACGAGAGTTACCGATTTATAATTTTCTTATGCCTTTAATTTTTCGGTTTCCGTACGATGTTTTCTAAAGTTAAATTGTAAGTAACTTACCTTAATTAGTTCTTTGAGACGGTCACATATCGTAACAATTCCATTTTCGTCGATGCTTGCGAGATCGCCAGTTTTAAACCAGCCATCTTCAGTAATAGCCGCCCGTGTTGCTTCTACATTATTTCTGTAGCCTTTCATCACTTGAGGACCACGAATTAAAAGTTCTCCCATCTGTAAATGAAAGACTCTAAATTTAGATTATATTTTTGTTGGGCTTCAAATCAAAACCTTCATTCCTTGGTATAACAAAAAAACTTAAATACGTCGCTGTCATCTGTAAATAGTCAGTATTGCTACATTGAAAAGCATGTTATTTGGATATATTCAAATTTTAAACACGATTATAATCATGTTTGTAATCAGTTCAATAAAAAAAAAATTAAGTATGATATTTTTTAGAAAAGATAAAATAATTATGATACAATATAAAAAACCTTGAACTAATTTTATATTTCCTTCGTATAAAATTCACTATTTATTTTGTAAAAACATAAAAATATTGGTATTAAAATAAAATAAGGAATTGATAGCAAACCTCATTAGGTCCCAAAGGTCGTAAATCTTTATCTGCAATTCTTAGTTCAGTATTTGACACCGCGTAACCAGCCTTGGAGTAGTCATTAGATCCTGGCAACATAGCAGTTGCTAGAGGTGATACTTCTGTTAATCCATAAATTTGTAAGAAGTCCATGTTGTGCTTAAAAAAATACATACATTTTAACACATTTTTTAGCTTTATTTCTTCAAATAATCCCGAAAATTGGCAGGCTTTTTCAGATATCCATCACGAGTACGTAATAACTTGTCTTAGTACAAAATAAATAGGCCATTGAGGAGAAAATAAAACTCAATCTAGAAAAAAGGACTTTGAGGGATATTAATGTTACTAACTTTTCGACTAATTTTATTATGCAAAGCAAGTTTAGATTATTTTTGTTTTGTTCATTTATCTTCGCTAGAATAGCTCCGTAAGGATTCCATTAGTTTCGTTTCTAGAAAAAAAAAATACGCCATTTTTTGTATTAATGGAGGTTTAATATACTTAGTTGTTTATTTTACGGGTCAGTGGTTTTGTAAAAGTCAATAGCGTTTTCGTTAAAATTACTTTGTAAAATACTTTATTATATTAACTTGTACTTTACGAAAAAAAAATTAGCTTAGAAGCATTCATCATTCCTTGATGAGAAGCTATAATGAAAAGAATATCTTATATATAAAATTTTCGTGTCACAGTTTTCGTTCCCATACTCCTCCGAAACGGCTAGACCGATTCTCATGAAATTTTGTGAGCGTATTGAGTAGGTCTGAGAATCGGCCAACATCTATTTTTCGCACGGGTGGACTAATCCTAAATGTTAGGAGTAGTCCACCCGTGCGAAGCCGGGGTGGGTCGCTAGTAATATATAGACAACTTAAATGTTTTATTTATTTATTTTATTTTATTAGATTTTTATTGTATTAATTTGAATTTGATTGTATAAATTGACATTTGCATGATCATTTTGTATGCCTTTGGGCGGATCATAGGTTGGACGAAACATTGAATTGAATTGAATTTAATGTGTAGGTTTGTATATGACAAAAAATATTTTGAAGTTGTGTCAGAATTATTAAAGAGTAATTTTGTTATATTCCACGAAAAGCCATTGCTGTTGAATTCCAACAATTTATTCATTAATTGTTTATTATTCATTTACATTTCCAAAGAATTTGCAGTTGAACTTAATCGAAAAATCTGTTTACGTGTATAAACAACCTTACCTTTACTTTATCTAGTACTTTTAAAACATCATTTCTCGGTAGTGGAGCAGCCCCAGAGGTAATAGTTTTCATTGATGCCAAATGTTCTTCTTTAATCCCGGGATGTGTACCAAGGAACAATACTGAAATAATTTAGGTACAAAGGTAATATATATAAAGAAATAAGTGCGCCTCACCATCAATGATTGCATCAATGCTTACCATCAGAGGGGATCGTAGTAAAGCATTAGTTTATTAAAAAAAAAAAATAAGTAGATGTTTCCTGTTGGTCGATCTGAAGTAATTACTTGAGTATTTATATTTATATAATTAGTGTATAAAATTGTGTATTTATAATATAAATTTTTATTGTATCTACGATTTATGTAATCTTGGTTTAGTCAACTTTTTTCCCTTTTATTGCGCCTGCCATCAATTTTCTCTGCATCACGTAAAGGTCGACTGGTAAAAAATGCCTAAGTTATTGATTCGGCCTTTGTACTTTTATTTGGATACATGTGGAATTCTGGAAATGCGCTGGCCTGATGCTACGTAAGTGAGCGTACTGCTCCTTTGAAGACTACAAATCCCCTGCGCACATGATATGATTATTATATATATATTAATATATATATATATATATAATATATATTACTAATTGTGCTCCATTGGTGTAATTGCTGCAAGGCGTTCCGATGTGAGGATAAGCAAATAAATGTGCATGAAGTATTTAATAACTAAATAAATATCTGTATTTATAACAAATTAAAATATAAATGAACGCTGGAGTGCAACAGTATTTATAATAAAAAATATGCATAATTAATACTTCGAAGAGAAATACTAGGAGACCTCGGATTGAGAGCAGTAGTCTCATTTAAAATACAAAAAAAATAGCAAAAATAATATTAAAATATATTTTAATTAGCCGGCGCTACTTACCTAAAGGAGGAGCAGCACAGAAAAGATTAATCTTATAGTTTTTCATCGTTTCAATAAATGTGTCTGGTTGAAACTTGGCTAGCGTAATAATTTTATATCCCACGGATAGTTTATGCCACATAACTACAGATTGTCCATAAATGTGGTAAAATGGCAACACGGCTAGAGTTGTATCTTGATTAGTTCCTGTAATGAAATATTTTCTGATTATAAACTCAGGAAATTGTGATATGTACGTTTTAACTTTCTTTTTGTTGATGATTAATGTTATTTAGACTCCTTAGTTTAAATTTTAGCCATACCAACGCCTGTGCTATTCTGATTTAGAGGACATTGGAGACTCTTGCTAGATTATAACCTCATATCTTCCAAAACGTTGTTTTTCGCGAACCTTCCGCGAGAAATGTAGGGTACAAATTGGAGGCAAAGTCGATTTTTATTCCGTATAGCATAATTAGCCATATAATGTGAATGTCCAGTGAGTGTTGAGTCTTCTCTAGAATTCCTTCTGACTAGACTGTAATCCACCACATGGATACAGTTCAGATTGGTAACATGTTTTAGAAATTTTTGGTTCTAGTACATGAAGGTGTCAACGTTAGAGGAGCAGTTACGATTAATTAAATTACAGAATATAATGATTCTGGTTGAGTTTTAACCTTCGCAAGTCGGAATCGTTACTGCTGGGTCAATCAAATTTTATTTTTTTCATCCAATTGAATCAGCTGATTCTTCTATTATTATATATTCCGGATGGTTTATCATTTGTTATCAAGGTTTTTCGCATTGCAAAAGCATGGGTCTTTTTTTCTATAGTTTACTTACATTAAAGCCAAAAATCATTGAATGCGTTTAGTGTTTCACTTATTAAAAACAGCGCTATGTACGTTGACATACGTGATAGATAATAGAAATGCATTTTTACAAGAAACTAAAATTTGTTAAATATGATTAGGAAGTTTTGTTAAAAAAAAAACGATGAAATAAAACCAGTAACACTTTTGTAACGAAAATATCGTTGAACAAAAAACAAAAACGTGGTCTCGTTTTGAAAACCTGTTCTTTTTTAAAGTTGCTTAAAAGCTTTTTTAAAAATTTATTTAGTGCTTAACTTTAGTTGTTGTGTAAGCGGAACTAGTAAATAATAATAAATTGTTAATGTAAGATTTTTTAACTTACTTGTTGTTTCAACATAGTGTCGCATACTGTCAACATCTTGCTGTATACAATTTACAACAATATTTCTATGAATCAATTCCACTCCTTTTGGTAAGCCTGTAGTGCCACTAGAATATGGAAGAAACGCTACATCATGAGACTTCCTTGCAACCTCTTTTAATACACTGTGATCGACATTATCAGCTAAAGCAAATTCATGGAAAGAAATCGTATTTTGTGGTAGAACTCCACCATCTTCTTTCACAGTAATTATCGGTACATCTTTCTTGGCCAAAAACAAAGCATCCTTTAGAATCGGTACAGTTTCTGCGACGCCTATCAAAATTTTGGGATTAGATTGTGTTATCTGGCGTTCAACTTCATCTGTAACAAAACTGTTGATTATGATAATATAAATAATAGATTAAAGAGAAGATTAGATATGTTTTGTCATTATCATCAATGTAGTTACGTAATAGATATATCTTGAGTGTTTTAAACTATTGTAATGTTTATAAGGTATGATAAAATTATCAAAAAGTTAAACAATAGATACAGAATGCAAATAATAAGTAAAACGGTGATAAACAATAATAAAACAATTCAAAACACGATAATTTTTACTTCAGGTCATTTAAACATTTAATACTTAACGTTAACTTGAGTTCCGAGTAAATCAACACTATATCCAAACGTTATTGCATTTGATAAATTGTCAAATACATAAAATCGAATTGTAAAATTGCACATTTAGCAGTAGGTATGTTTTTGTTTTTATTATTGATAAGTTCGCACTTGAGAATTATCTCACCTAATTGTACGAAATGATATAGTCGCCGATAAAGCACGCACTACTCAAAGTAACGGGCTCATTCTTGACGATTTTTTTTTGTGTGAAAATTATATTCCAATGCCTTTTTGCGATCTAGAACGAAACGGGAAGTCTGTCAGATTTTTATATGACTAAACCCACTAAAATACTTGTTCTTTGCCTCGCGTTCCAGGAATCAGAATTTCTATTTCGGAAGAAATTCAAGACTCTTGTAGACTTGGGCCTTGCCGAGCCATCATTGACTTTACGTGGAGGAGAGCGTGGATTACTATATGCCGTCAACGACTAGGGCTCGGTAAGGATGGTTACCATACGGCCGGAAGTTAACTACCCATTGCTCATAGTCTGCAATCGTGGGTTTGCGACTTTGCGGTGGCTGGAAGTCAGAATCGGGATCCCGAGGGCATTCCATTCAAGAATCACAGAAAATCTGATTCTAGTTACACTTCTTTTTCAATAGGTTTTGGGGAGATATAGACGTTCAATCTTCAAATGACACAAATGATGGGGTTACTTTAATTACTCACATGGAGTGTAAATAGGGTTGACTGTGGTAACTTCAGCACCAGCCTCTAAAGCTCCCAGGGCTGCTATGGCATAATCTGGACAGTTGGGCATCATAATGCAAACGACGTCACCATCCCTGATCTTCAACTGTGTCCGAAGTTTTGCAGCAAAATTTCGTGAGTATTTATACAGCTGGTGGTAAGTGTATGATTTGTTTGTTAATGCACATTCCTGAAATTGGAAAGTAAAAATATTCATACTCTTTGAAATCGTACGTATGATCAATCGTTGAGGAATCCTTTAAAACTTGACCAAATAATTTAGGACTCATGCATTTTATTTTAGCCGTTAGCAGACAAACATAATGCAAAGAATTAAGCACGATCTGGCCTTTATGGATGAACAACATTTTTTCCTACAATGTGGAGCGATTGAAATAGAATTATCTATATCATATTAGTACCAAACACAGTTCACAGACGGGTTTTCACAGTCCGAAATTCATGAGAAAAATCTAGGTCATTGAGGTTTTGTGTAGATTGGATAATAATAATGCAAATTGGAGAATTCAGAAAAAAACATATTTCAAATGTTCCCAAGGAGAATTTAGTCTCGGAATGTCTATTACTTTCTAACAAAAGTTTCCATAAAGCAGTCAGCTGAAATGTAAAAAAAAATCACATAGCTGTCCTTACTCAATCACCCCATACAAAACATTAGGACAGATATTAGTGATATTCATTTGAAGCTTAAACAACTAAAATCGTTGTTAGTCCTCGGTTATCATAAACAAGAAAATAACTGCATCTGTCTGTTGGTTACCTCTTTATGTTTCTATAAAAAGTCCTGCATATTTTCATATTCCGAATGTTTTCTTAGGATTATAAAGTCTTTTCATTATCTCCAATCTTTACCATACATACCATTGCAGTTTTGTCTGCCCATCGCTCCATATTCTCCCAAATGTGCTCAGGAACAGTTCTGTTCGGTATATCCACATCTTTGTGAGGAGATTTGACGGTGTTATCACTAGCCCAAAGACTGTTATGTTTTATTGAAGTCAAGGAAACACTTCTGCATGATAATAATCTTTGAGCTGTTCTTGATAGAATGTTTTTTGTTGCCATTGCTTTTCTGAAATTATTGATAATTATTTTAAATTGTGTCTTCAATTGTGGCCTATTATTATAGGCCACAATTGAAGAAGCATAATTATATTTAATTATGCTTCTCGTATTTGGGAAGCAGAAAACTAGATTAGCCTACTTGATAATGGGGAATCAAGACAAATCTTTAATCTACACTAATATAATAAAGAGGTAAAGTTTGTTTTTTTGTTTTTTTGTTTGTAGGGGGTAATCTCTGGAACTACTGGTCCGATTGGAAAAATTTTAGCAACAATAGAAAGGTGCTTTACTCCTGAGTGACATAGGCTATATTTTATGTACGCGGGCGAAGCTGCGGGCAAAAGCTAGTATTTAGATAAACATAATCAGTCTTATAATGTTCCCACATTTGGACCTTAAGCCTTCTTTTTTGGAGAGGGTTTCTTGAAAATTTGGCATGGCATACCATTGCAACTTTGACAAATTTTGATAAACTATGTCTAATTTTTTTTTAACAGTAATAAAATATAATAAAAAAATACTGATTAATAAGAGTGTAACGAATTGTTATAAATTTTACGTGGGAATTCATCAAATGCTTTCTCACTCTCTAGATGAAGTTAGGGTCAGATTTTAAAACACAATTTTCCTTTAGTTGCCCTGCGCAAAGACACAAGACCGGCAAGACCAAAACTAAAATAATTTCTACATACCTTTGAACACAAGTCGACTTAAAACCAGTTCACAAAAAAATATTTGTCTAAACAATGTGAAGATTTCAAACACTCTTCTTCATTGACAATTGTTATCACATTCACAAACCTTGTTATTTAATTGTTTATTCTAATCACAAACTAAACATCACAAGCAATTGACCTTTGTATCTGATAACAATACTTTTATAAAAGATCTAAACGAAATTAAAAATGTTTAGAATTTGAGTAGACAAGTGATCACTGCCAGTGTCAGAGACGCAGTGCACACTGATCCAATAATATTATCATCGCACACGCATACACACAGATCGTTCAAGGTTGACGATGCTACTAAATAAACACGACACTGGTACTTATAATACCGGTGACAAAATGATAGTCACGTACAGTTTTACGCTAGTAGTTAACCAGGTGAGAGGACAAGCAGGCTTAGGAAAGTTGGAAGGGGTAAAGAGAAGGCGTTTGCCCAGAAGTGAGACAGAGAAAGAGAATAAAAAATATATATAGACACTGCCCACAGCGAAGCCGTCCGTCTGGTACTGATGGTGCGTAATCGTTGTGACAGTTTTTGTTTTTCGTTTTTTTAATGGTTGTAATGTGTAAAAATTATGATTTGATTATAATGGTTTTTTTTTTAAGATCCGTCCAGTTCACAACCAAATTTTTTTTTTTGTGTTTTGATAATCATAGCTATCAGTAGTATTTTTTTTATCTTAGACGATACAATTTAATACAAATCACTTTATTTTGACAATACCAAAATAGGACAAAAATGTTGACTAGTCAAAAAGAAAAAACCTTCCTTATCTCTCTAAAATTCTTGAGCACATCGTTCATCAGCAACTTTCTCTTTTTCTAACTAGTAATGATCTTCTTAGCCTTTTTCAATCCGGTTTTTGGCCTGGCCACAGCACTGTCACAGCCCTTTTATAGGTTACTGATGATATTTGCTGGGCTATGGACCACAAATCTCTTACATTACTTGTTCTTCTAGACTTCAGCAGTGCCTTTAATTCTGTTGACTTCGATATTCTTCTTGGGATCCTTAAATCCCTTAATTTTTCCTCTTCCACAATTAGCTGGTTTCACTCTTATCTTAACGGCCGCTCGCAGCAGGTACGCCTTGATGAGTCGTCGTCGGATTGGTGCTATCTTACTGCGGGTGTGCCTCAGGGTGGCGTACTCTCTCCTCTCCTCTTTTCTATCTTTATTCTATCACTAGAGTCATTTCCTCTCACTTCCATCTCTATGCAGACGACTTGCAGCTGTACCATCACTTTCGTGGGGAAGATGCAGAGGTTGCCGTATCCGCCATTAACAGTGACCTGAAGCTGATTGGGGAGTGGTCGCGGTCCTTTGGGTTGCAAATTAACCCCAAGAAATCCCAGGCTTTGGTTATTGGTGGCAGGTACATGCGGAATAAGCTGGATCTTGCGTCGCTGTCTCCTCTTTGGTTGAATGGTGTTCAGATTGACTATACTTATAAAGCTAAAAACCTGGGGGTGATTATGGACTCAAATTTATCGTGGACTGCCCAAGTTGCTGAAGTCAGTCGAAAAGTGCACTATACATTTCACTCATTAAAATGCCTTCAGAGCTTTTTGCCCCTGAAGACCAAGATCTCCCTTGCCCAAACACAGATTCAGCCCATCATCGACTACGCCGATGTCTGTTATTTGGATGTCACCGAGGAGCTTTTAAACAAACTTGAGCGATTGCAAAATATTTGTATTCGTTTTATTTTCAACCTTAAAAAGTATGATCATGTCTCTGGATTTCGCAACGTTCTCAAGTGGCTCCCTATTTGACTTCGCAGGAACACTCGCATATTGTGTCTCTTATTCAACATCATTCACAACTCTAAAACTCCTTCTACTTGCGGGAACGCTTTTCCTACTCCCGTCCTTCTGATGCACCTTGCAGGTCGCATCTTAAGAATCTCCTAAAATCCCCACCCCACTCCACCGATTTCTATTCCTACTCTTTCACTGTACACGCTGTACGGTTATGGAACCTACTGCCGCTTGATCTTACGGGCTGCCAAAATCTTGCAGCCTTTAAGAGAGGCTTGAAAGAACACTTTCTTACTATTTCATCGTAGTTGCTTATAAGTATGTATTTTTATTCATTATGTATTTGTATATATTTATGATAGTAGGTATGTATATTTATATATATATAATAGCATATTTAATTGATAAATGTAATATTACTAACTTTAATCTTTTCCTTTCATGTCTACACACATCTACATCTCTTTTTTTTCCAATTCTCCTTTCGCAGGTATGCTGGAAGAGATTTCTTAAGAAATAAGCATCACCTTTGTACTTCTTCTCCTGTTTTCTGTATTTATTTCTCCTGCTATCTACTGTGTGTACATAAATTGTTAAATAAATAAAAAAATATTAATATGAGCAACTACAAAAAAATATTTTTGAACAAAATTCTTGTGTACCGTAATTCCCTGAAATATGGGTTATTATTTAAAATTCTTCCAGTGTAAATCAACTAATGGCTGCTAGAAAAAAATCGTAATTTTAAAGAAGCGAGGAATTTTTCGTCAACGGCTAGGTACACCATTTGCACATTTCCAATAAATTATAAGTCCCAAGTAACACCTTTCATATTACTTACCACTAACAAGAAGTTTTTCTTGCTGGAACACTCCAAGAATTAGTTCTAGTTCGATATTTAAAGTCCACTAACAGCACTCCAACTTCCAGTTAGGTAGTTTTCTAACTCTCTAAGTATGACTCGCTCACATTTGTGGGCCATCGATGTACGAACAGTTTCATGGAGATTGTGGTAAAGGAACATTCTCGTCTAAATGTAACTTTTCAGCTAGCCGGCTTTAGGTTTTCTATCCATAACTTTGTCTGTACCAGCCAGGCAGCCAGACGCACATACTGACTCAATTTACTGTAGATGGTTTCAAAGCATACAGTTTTGTTGCTTTTGTATTCGTTGATCTTACTATAGCCTTTGATACAATCATTCTCAAACCTCTGCTTAACGTCAACGAGTTGACAAAGGATACAGATTGAGTGCATGTTCTTGACGCAATTTTAAATAACTGTTGCAATTCATTCATTTATTATTTTTTTAATCTTTATGCAACACAAGAGCAGTGGTGGCCGAGTGGTAATGGCGGGGCCATTACCACTCGGCCACTTACGAGTCGTAGGTCACGAGTTCAAACCCAGCTAGGCGCATTACTTTGTGTAATTTATTTCATCACCACTGCTCTCAAAACGGTGAAGGAAAACATCGTGAGGAAACCGGCATGTCCTAGAACCAAAAATTCGAAGACATGTGACATCCACCAATCCGCACTGGGCCCGCGTGGTGGATTATGGCCCATTCCCTCTCCTTGTGAGAGGAGGCCTGTGTCCCTGCAGTGGAAACATTAAAAGACTGATGATGATGATGATGATGCAACACAAAATATGAAGGCCCGCTTAATGCCAAATACAAAATATTTATTGTTATCTCTGAAATAGTTAAAGTGAATAGCGCTTTCAGAAAAACGGCCTCCCCCAAAGTAACGCTGGCGCTGCTTCGTGTTTACACAAACGATTAGTGTAGCTCACCACAAACAAAATGCTTCATCTCTTCACACAGATAACTACTAAGAGAGCATAAACAATTCTGCTGTTGTTCTGCATGCACGTTATAAATGAAAAAGCTGCATTAACGTCAAATCCTTCCAATACCCTGTCTTGTGTTTTTACTTTCGCAGCCGTCAGTCAAATAGAGTTTTTTTTGGCTTTATTTATTTTCGTCTAACCACGAGATAAATAAAACCTCAAAAAACTTGGCATAGAACACAGCATCAAACTTTAAGTCCTGGTCAAATTCTGAATGCGTTAGTATTTCCTTGACATTTAAATTTCGCTGCTTCACCTCAGAGGGGTAGTAAAACAGGAAGAAAATCACACAACCTTCCATTAAATAGGAAGAATCCTCCAATAAGACGAGTGTGTATTTGAGCAACTACCTGATGGCTACGTGCTGTTTCATCTACACTAATATAATAAAGAGGTAAAGTTTGTTTTTTTGTTTGTAGAAGGTAATCTCTGGAACTACTGGTCGGATTGAAAAAAATTTAACAACAATAGAAAGCTGCTTTACTCCTGAGTGACATACTACGGCTATATTTTATGTACGCGGGTGAAGCCGCTTACAATAGCTAGTATGTGTATATAGGTATATTAAGCAGTAGCAGAGACAATTTTGATTCAGTTTAAAAAAAATGTATGAAGTCAGATCTTCATTTCGTATTTGGTGGTACAGATGCCAATACAATCAAAACGAAAAAAATGTTCTCCATCGCCCTACATGTACTGAATTGGAAGCATTACCACAGGTTTTCCTCACGACAGGTCTGTTAATTCTTTTTATACAGAAATATTTTCTTCGTTTCTTTTATTTTCTACAAATATGTACTTAGACTTTGCGATAAAAACGTAAATACCTGCGTAGCATTGCATAATTAGCCGCTTGTTATTACTACTGGGTTACACTATCAGTTATTTAATCTGTAATACTGCATGTTATTGTCTACCTCGCAAATACGAACAAAATTAACTTTATTTATTTATTCATCATCATTTCTCTTTTTATGTTTGTTACCAAAACCAAGACTTATAAGGAACTTGTGAACTGTGAGTAGATTAAAAAACATTTGTAACACATCAGTCGTTTCTCTTGTTTTAAGTATTTTATCATCTGGCTGTTTGACCAAATAAGATACCCAAGAAAAGCACATTATACCTTATCCGGTACACATGCGTACCTTGAACCTATTAACAAGTAACTCTAGTCTATCATCAAGTGATTACTACGCTCGGACGGAACATTGTATCACAGGCAATTGTCGATAACAATGCCGCTCCAAGACATATAACTAATTCTAAGCACAGAGCAATTTCTCTCAAACATTTGACGTACATGTATTACATGAGCACACTAGGTGATTTGGGCAATTAGGTTACAAACTATTGAAATTGCAAAACAACACTGTAAGGTTTTTAATCATTTATAAATATTTCGTCTTTATTATAAATCTGCAGTGCAAATGCTTCTTTCTTGACCATTATACTTTAAAACAATTCTAATATACATCCATAATCTTCTTCAATTGTGTCCTTATTATTAATATCCCCGGAATGTTGTGCGTTCTTCAGATATTAATCGTTTCAAACTAGTGCCGGATAGAAAGCCAACCACTTTATCAAATCTAGGCTGGCAAATAATATTTATATAAAGTGACTTCTACCACAAGAATAAATCATTTTCCTTCTTAATCAAACTACTCATACGGCTACTACGGTTAACTTTAAAGGTAATGTGACTTTGGACCAACAAAATAAAACGTACCTACACTTTTCTGGCGTTCTCATGAGAGAATCAGTTTGGGAGGATATCCAATGTTTCATGTCAATTTATTTGTTGTTTAAATTATATTCGAGTTCCATTTTTTTTTTTATAAGTAAATAGTACGTATATTCAAAAATTCTGCACACTATTACTACTATGCTATTTATATTTTTATGTAAATTAAAGTGATTTAATCATACTATTATTACAGAGGCAAAAGTTTGTGAGTCTGAGTATATTTGTTACTTCTTTACGGTCAAACAACTAAACGCAGCTGAATGAAACATAACACACTATTGGACAGTGTCTTGAAATAGCAATATTTATACTTGGATTAAGTTTCCTGGGGATCATTTTCTACTATAACGCTGGCCGCAGCTACTTTGAATAATTTTATAGTCTACTATTGGACCAAGCACACGCCTCGCCTCTTCAAAAACACGCCATTCATCTCGATCCCTTTGCCTTCTCCTTATGAGCATCAATTTTAGCATCCTCATGTAGTAGCACCTCATAATCTTCTAACCTCATTGTGTCTACATTAAACTTCGATAACGTGAATCTATTTAGAGCACAGCTGACTGCTCCGATTATGACACCGACTAAAGTCTGTACGGTACATTAAACAATCGGCTCCCACGATTTCGCCTGAGAAATGTTACTTTAAATGGCGAATCTCTTAACATTGTTCTGAAGTCCTTGCTTATCCTAAATAGGCTTTGGGATAATTTAAATGTTTTCTTTGAATTTTGTGTTGTTGTTCCATGGGTTAATGATTGTAGAGGTGTAGGTAGATTAATATAACAAAAATTTGAAAGTGTTTTTTTTTTCTAAAAATAATATAACTGTTTTGTTAAAATTGAGACAACACTAGAAGCGCAGGCTTACCAAATTGACCCATTTCGATGTCCTTCCTGCTTCAGTTGATGTTTTATATAGAGTAAACCTGCAATTTTTTAGGTATTTTTATGAAATGTGATGCCCACTATTTTGAGTCGCTATTTATGGGTAATTATGATACCTCTGTCACAGTTATATATAAATAGCATCAGATCCACATCCGATGATGAAAACTCTGTAAATATAACTCAAGTTTGCTTAGGAGAGAAAAATATTTATTTCCCCGTAATTAATAATTACTATAATAATAACACTAATAATAATAATACTATTAATGAAACCTAAAAGTAGTGCTTGGACCCTGATAATTGGTAAACCAAAGTACACCAAAATGTAATGTATAATAAAAACATTGTATTAGGTTTACCAGTTTCATTTGTGTACCATTTTTCCATTTTATTTGGAAAAAATAAAATGCTATCAGGATATTCCGCGCTTCTAGTGCTAAAGAATTATATACAATTATTTTCAAGTAAGACAAAGCGTTGGAAGACAGTTCATAATTTCTTGGAATCGACTCTGATGAAGAATGTCGGAGTCCACAGGAGACCTTCGTTTATGTGTCCCGTATTGACGTCTTACAACCAATGTGATGAGTATTAAAATATTAATTGAATTCTTTTCTATCAATTAGTTTCATCTTTTCCCAAATATATTCAAACCGACTTCCAGTTTAACCTCCTCATTAGTCGTTCACTCTTGACAGTGGTCATGGTTGATCATGTTGCATTAGTTGTAGTTGTTCGACCAAGTGGTCAAAATGTACTAAACCTGCAAATTCTTTTCGTAAAAGTTCTTTAATATTATTTATTATTCTTTAAGTCACTATTACCTATCAGTCGCCCTATACGCCGTGAAATTTAAATGGTTGTTTTCCCGCGGCAGAATGACTTGCCATAAGGAGTACTTTTGAAACATACAGAAAAAATTAAAAAGGTTTTTTTTATATAAATAATTATTAAAAATATTTATCAACTTAAAAAAGCGAAATCAATAGTAACATTAGACGTAATTTGTAGGTACTACTAGAGTCGCATGAGCAGCCCGCCGTCAAAGAAAACCGATTCATTAAATATTTAAACCAAAATAAGCTCTCGCACGTTGTGATACGTCATAATTAGCTTGCACTCTACAGGTCCATTTTTTGTTTTTAATATTTTATTTCTTTATCAAACGTTTGTATTACCAAGATACAACCATTTCGCTGAGGGAAAACAACCATTTAAATTTCACGGTGTATACCACCACTGTAGAACCACGGGTATCCTTTTCAGAAGTGTCCTAAGTTTAGTATTTAGACTACTTGACTGAATATAAATGAGGCATAATTCAAGAAATTAAAAGCACAGAAAAAGAAAATAAACTACATCTTATTAAGTCGCTAAAGAAAATATAAATAATAGTCTAGAAATATTGCTAGAGAACGTTCATCGCTTAGATTACGAGCGGCGTTGTCAGGCGGGAAAAGAAACAAGGAAAAAAATATTTGCATAAACTTCAGTCAAGGGCCTATTAAACTACGAGGCTTATTTGTAACTTACAATAAACTTCTCCAAGCTACTTACCGTTATATAATGGCTGGTTTCCACTTTCCGAACGTTGCAGAAGAGCTTTATTTCTAAACAAAATTCCCTCTAGTACACAGTTTCTTAAATGTTTTAATCCTTTAATTTTTCCTACTAAATATTCAAGATCTTCTTTTGTTATGAAACGTTTTATTGCTATTATTTTTTAGCAGGCGCCAGTTATACATATTTCACTACATATTTCATCACCCACGAGTGGTGTTACACATATTTGACGTACTATGCGAGTACTGTCAGGCAGACGACGTATAGGTATTAACTACCATAGACTCTGAAAAGCTAGCCAAGAAATTTATGCAAACGTATTAGAATGAGTTACATCCGCATTGTAGTAGAAAATAAGGTGACTGGTCCGGAAGTCAAGGAATTGTCAGCAAATGCAGAGGCCCAACTGCAGGGCCGAAGCCTAATGGGGTCCCCGGTTCGGTTTCTAAAAGGAAGGTCCAATCCCGGTGTGAGGGCTAAGAAGGAATGGGGTAGGTCGTTTAGTTAGTAAGGGTCTGACACTGTTTCCTGCCTCAGCCAATGACGGGATTCGTCATTAGATGATTTTTCCCATCATAAAAATAGGTGACTATTGACCAACTATCTAAATTTGACACTGACTATATAAACCGTGCGAAGTCAAAAGAAAAAAAAACACCAAAACTTAAAAGGAAGCAGAAAAGAAATCTGGTATCTTTTTACATCAAGACGTTAAATATAAAGTAGTAGGTACTGGGTGTTTGGAGGCATATTGCGTACCTAAATCTTGTAATTTTTTCACCCCATCGGGCTCCTTTCATTATCATCGTACTTAATAATTCGCTTCCCGGGTCCTGTTGTAAAGGTGATTTCACATTTGACTTAATAATCGTAGTCTACTATCGAACATTTTATTCTGAGGTGGGAAATTATTCTGTAGCTTCTCTTTATCTAGGGCGGATTCTATTGCGCCCGGGCGTGTTTTTTATGGTGGGTAAAAATCATCCAATGAGAACTTTCCTCCACTAAGGGCAGGTAAAAGGGTCAACTGGGGTCCAGGGTCTCTTTCTGAAAGGAAGGCTTTGCCCCTAATTCAACATATTTATTAAACTTAGTTTTAAAAACTTTGGTTTACAAAAGACTTTAGGAAACTTAATATTTTAAGTGACTTTTTTTCTCTTATCCTACATAATACTCTATAAAACTTAAAAAAATGGAAAAAAGTAAGAAAATTATATAGTTTCTAAATCTACAGGATATGCTTTATTAAAACAGTCTTCACAAAGGTATGTGCAATGTTCACTGCACAGTAACTTTGGGCATCTTGAACACCCTTTTTTCATCTTCAAAATCAGAGGTTTTCTCTAGCCAAGACACAATTTGAGCTTCCATTTCGTCCATTCTTATTTGTTATGATCAATTAATATGTTAAATCCTAAAACAAACATGTTTTTTTTTTAGTTTCAACCATAAATGTACCATAAAATATAGTCTACATTTTAGGGTTGTTTAAAATACATTACAGAATATTACTTACGTAAGTGGGCGCGCGGTGAGCAATTTGCCGCCCAGCAACACTCGGTGGTAACAATCTTCTCTTAGAGCGGTCCCCCGCGCACTGACGGCGTCCAGCTTTTCGGCACGCGTTGCTAACGAGAGTAGGGTCAGCTACTAAAAATCGCAAGCCTAACGGACAGTTGTTTTAAAAAATATTAACGTAGTTTTCGCGCGGGCGGCAAAATGCTCATAGCGCGCCCACTCTAGGGTTAAGCAACCCACTCCGTTCTTTTTTCCTTTACTTTTCAAACTAGGGCTGAGCCATTCTTTAAGAAGTAGATCCCTAGCTCAATATCAGATTTTTGCTTGGAAAGATTACACTTGTATTTTTCTATATCTGTTTGTGTACCTTAAGGAGCACGGGTTTCCTTTACAGAAATGTCTCATGCTCTTTACCGAGCATTGACCCTGCTGGGCCTCTCAATTTTTGTGACATCTCTTTGACCTCATTCCGTTTCGTTCCCGATGACTTGAACAAAGACTCGTCGGCAAAGGTCGCCATCGCTGTTCACCCCCACGAGGACACAACATTACTTCGTTCAAGCGAAGTACAGCTGCATCGTAGTCTGCGACTGGGCAACAGTAAGTAATATAAGTAAAAAAAAAATTCGAATATTTTTTAGTTCTTATTATCCCACTGCTGGGCAAAAGCCTCCCCCAAGTCCTTAAAACCATGTTATGCACAAATACCTAATCCTAACAAACAAATGACAAGCAAAAACAGCAAAACACAATTTTTATTTCTCAACAAATTACTACTACAAACTGAGTGTATAAGTACCTTTATGCAAGCTTTTTCGAGAGCTACCTATTAATATTCTTTGCTAGCCTCCACTACAGAATAAATTATGTTTTTCACGAGAACGGGTAACAAACCAAGTTTATCCGACTAAATGTACTTAAGTAACTTGGTAATAACTTAGTCTTGAAAAGTTCGGCATCTTCGGTCGGATCACTGACTTGGTAAAATCATATTTTCGTTAATAATTAAAAGTAATGGGCGTTTCGTAAAGAAGCGTTGAAAGTTACGTGTGACAAAAATAAATTATGATTAGTGTTTTCGTAAATTCTGACAACAGTTTTGCCAAAAGGTATTGTGATATCCAGTTCAGTAACTGTGTAACACAATACCTTTTGCCAAAACTGTTTTGATTTCAAAATGTTTCGATCAGAGTGTTTTGAATCAGAAGTCATTTTGTGACAAAACCTGGTCAGCTGCATTTAGATTGGATTCATGCCGACGCCAACTTAACTGGAAAAGGTTAGGTTAAGTTGACTTGCTTTGCTTGGATTTTTTGCTTACATAGAGAACCTGTAAGAAATCTATGTAGTTTACCTTTTCATAACTATTGCCTTTTTGGAAGACTATTACGATTATACGTTGAAAATTATTTACAAAAACAACAAGAATTTCCGCTTGGGATTGCAATTCACTGAAAATTTTAAAATGTATCTATAAAAGAAATTAATTATATTGATTTTAATTTTTATTCTTGATATAAAAGTATTCAGTATTTTGATAGAACAAATGCGCAATGCGTTGGCCGCTCGTCCTAACAATATTCGATATTATTATGAACGTTCGAGTATTTAGTGTGTTTTTTACCTTAAAAGTCCATCTCGGACAACAACTCGCACGGTTCTCATATGATTTGTTCAATATGAACTTTAAAAGAAACTTTGACCACTGAGTTTGTTTTGGTTTTTCTTTTCAGGGTTTAATTTATTGAAACAAATAAAATAATTTAGGTATAAAGTATTAAATATAACGCATTTGCTAAATAAATATTATTAAAAATGTGTTATTAATTGAACTGTGTTCTTTTCAACTTCCAAAAATAGATTACTACGTATCATTTTTGTTTTACCATTCTTTCACCTTTTATAAAACCGATAGTCCACGTCTTGGAAATTATTTTGCCCGGAAACATTTCGACTTACACTGCTTCAAGATTTGGGGCGGTGCAGATAAATCAGAGGGCTATAAATTTTCTCGTGAAATTCAGTATGAGACGTACAATTCTGTTGCTTTTGCATTGATTTTAAAAGAGGAGCAGTAAGTCCTTTGAAGAATTGAGGATCACTTTGTTTTCCGTCTGTCAAGACAGACAGACAAACCGATCCTTTATCTTGGAAATGTGTAAAGGTATCGAATCGTTTAAACCACACACTCAGATTTATAATCCTTTGAAGCTTTGAAAAAAAAAAACAAACTTTTAAGTTAACGAAAAAAAAAACATACAACCGTTTATATCGCAAGAAAGGTAAATTTCGACACTCTCAAGGAAATCCAAATACATAGGGACTTCCCGTTGACCTAGAAACCATGAAACAAAGCCTTTAAGGCCTTGTTTCATTTCATCTATTCATATTATAGAATACAATAACAAGAAACAATTTGTTATGTTCTAATTGTATTCTAAAATATATCTTTAAACTTTAACCGTAATTTAATCCTCATTTTTTTTCATAAAGGTAAGTCAGCCTAAAAAAATAGTTATATTTAAGGTTATAACACAACAATTCGAATAAAATCTTATTTATTTGTTTATCCTGACATCGGAACGCCTTACAGCAATTATACCAATGTAGCACAATTATTATAGTGTCGCAAATTATATGCAATTAAAAAATTTAATCATCATCATCATCATGTCAGCCGAGCGACGCCCACTGCTGGGCATAGGCCTCCCCCAAGGATCTCCACAACGATCGGTCCTGTGCTGTCCGCATCCAGCGGCTTCCCGCGACCTTCACCAGATCGTCGGTCCACCTTGTAGGGGGCCTGCCCACGGAGCGTCGTCCGGTACGCGGTCGCCATTCGAGAACCTTTCCGCCCCAACGGCCATCGGTTCTCCGCGCTATGTGTCCCGCCCACTGCCACTTCAGCGATGCAATCCTTCGAGCGATGTCGGTTGATTTCGTTCTCCTGCGGATCTCATCATTCCTGATTCGATCAAGCAGGGAAATACCAAGCATCGCTCTCTCCATTGCTCGCTGGGTGACCTTGAGCCTTCTTAAGAGACCCATAGTAAGCGACCACGTCTCACTACCGTAAGTCATCACTGGCAACACGCACTGGTCAAAGACTTTTGTCTTGAGACACTGAGGTATTTCGGACGCGAATATATGCCGGAGCTTCCCGAACGCTGCCCATCCGAGTTGGATTCGACGAGAGATCTCTTTCTCGAAGTTGGACTTACCTAACTGGATTGTCTGTCCCAGGTAAACATAGTGGTCAACAACTTCGAGTGTAATGTTCCCAACGTTAACTGGAGCGGGTGCAACATGGGCATTTAACATGATTTTCGTCTTGTCCATGTTCATCTTAAGACCCACTCTTTTGGAAGCATTACCGAGATCTTCGAGCATTATGTTCAGGTCTTCCAAGGTCTCAGCCATAAGAACTATGTCATCGGCAAATCGCAGGTGTGTTAAGTACTCGCCATTGATGTTGATGCCGCGTCCTTTCCAGTCCAGAAGCTTGAAAATATCCTCCAACGCAGCTGTGAATAGTTTCGGAGAGATAACGTCTCCTTGTCTCACGCCTCGCTGTAGTTGTATCGGATTAGAGCTCTGGTTCTGTAATTGGACCGACATGGTGGCGTTTTGGTATAAGTACTTTAGCACCTCGATGTACCTGTAGTCTATTTGGCACCTTTGGAGAGACTGCAGAACTGCCCAGGTCTCAATCGAATCAAAGGCTTTCTCATAGTCCACGAACGCTAAACAAAGTGGCAAGTTGTACTCTTCGGTCTTCTGTATAACTTGCCGCAGCGTATGAATGTGGTCTATGGTACTATAGCCTTTTCGGAACCCGGCTTGTTCGGGAGGTTGGAAGTCGTCAAACCTGCGAGCGAGACGATTCGTAATGACTCTAGAGAACAACTTATAGATATGGCTCAGAAGCGAGATGGGTCTGTAGTTCTTCAAGAGAGTTTTGTCACCCTTCTTGAAGAACAACATCACATCGCTTCTGCCCCATGCCTTTGGCGTTTTGCCCTCGAGGATGACAGAATTGAAGAGCGTTTGGAGGACTTTAAGTATTGGCTTACCGCCCGCTCTCAAGAGCTCTGTTGTAATTCCGTCATCACCCGCCGCCTTGTTGTTTTTAAGCTGCTTCAGAGCCATCCTAATCTCGTACAGGCTGACGTCCGGGATATCTTCGGTATAGTGTCGGGTAAGCTTGGCTCTAGGATCCCTAGCCTTGCTTTCAACAGGTGTTTGCGTGGAATATAACTGTCCATAGAAACTCTCAATCTCCCTCAGAATTTCAGGTGTTGACGTAATGATGCTACCTTCCTCAGTTTTCAGCCTCGTCAATTGGCTCTGCCCAATAGACAGATCTCTGGCGAACACTTTGGAGCCTTTGTTCCGCTCAATGGCGTCTTTGATGCGCTGTGTATTAAATTGGCGAAGGTCGCTCGTCAAAGATTTAGATATCTGTCTATTGAGCTGCCGATAACGATGGGCATCCGTTGAGTCTTGTAGCCTCATTTCGTTCCTCTGATCCATGAGTTGGAGAGTCTGACTGGAGAGTTTCTTTAATTTAGGACGGCGGGTTTTAAAGTACTTGGACCCTACCGTACGGACAGTATTCACCACCATGTTGTATAGATCGTCCACATCGATGCTGTTCTCAAAGGCTTCGAAGCGGTTTTGTAGCTCGAGCTGAAAGCTCTCGGGGTTTTGAATTTGAGCCGGTATTGGTCGGAGCGTGGATTTTATCAGTCGCGCTCTTTCAAGCTTTACGTCGATATTCAATGTGCCTCTGACCATACGGTGATCGCTTCCTGTCTTAACAGCGTTGATCACAGCGACATCATTGAATATATGCTTCTTTGTCGACATGATAAAATCGATCTCGTTTTTGACTCTACCGTCCGGACTGATCCAGGTCCATTTGCGGCTTGCGGGCTTCTCGAAGAAGGAGTTCATCATAAAGAGGTTTTCTTTCTCCATGAAGTCCGCCAGCATCTGGCCCCTTTCGTTCCGTTGCCCAAATCCAAATTTCCCCACTCTCAACTCATCACCGCAACGTTGCCCCAACTTCGCATTGAAATCCCCCATCACAATCGTGTAGTGGGTTTTATAGCTATGCATGGCTTCAGAGATCTCCTCATACATAGCCTCCACTTCGACATCGTCGTGTTTCGAGGTCGGAGCGTAGACTTGAATGACATTCAGCGAATATCGTTTCGATATTCTGAGTATCAGGTACGCTACCCTGCCCGAAACACTTCCGATAGTGATCACATTGTTGACAAGGGACTTGTGGACGATGAACCCGACACCACCTATGGACTGTTGGTCGCCCTCCCGGTGGTATAGTAAGTTACCAGATTGCAGGGTTATCGTATCCTCGCCCTCTCTTCGGACTTCAGATAACCCAATGATATCCCAATGTAACTTACTAATTGCCTCTTCCAACTCTACGAGCTTCGCGTCAAGCCTCAGTGTGCGCGTGTTGTATGTTGCCAGGTCGAGTCGTCGTGTTTGGCAGCCGAATCTCACCCGGAGATTCTTAGCACCCCCTGCCCCGCCTTTACCATAGCCGCTACCGTAACTAGGAAAAGCGGGGCTGCCGGGGACTGGGGGCCGATTTTTTGCTTGTGTCGTCATAGGGGGTTTTGCCGTAATCGCCACGCTTGGCAGGCGGGTTGGCGATCGCAGTATGGCCTGCTGTCGTTTGGAGACGCTGCTGCCCATCTCCTGATGCCAGTTTTCCCTCTGTCGGCTCTTACGACACCCACGGGAAGAGAGGGGGTAGTGCTATTCTTTTTACGTGCCGGCACTACACGGCACAAAAATTACGGCAAAAATTTAATGACCGTTAATAAATGTTTGTGATTTATTTGTTATATTTCCTGAAATAAAAACTAATCACAATTATTTATTTCTTATCTTTGAGTCCTAAAAATTTCGCGGTCACAAGCAGTTACAGGCATTTTACACGATAGAGCGGTCAGACTCAACGTGTTCTCGTTGCACTCGGCCAGCCAGCGGCTTCCACCTGTCCATATTAATGAACAGTCCACCCTGGATTCGACGACTGCAGGATAATCGACTTCGTAATTACATAGATCACACTACTTTTATGTTCTGATTTCGAAATATTTTGACAAGTATTAGTAAAAAACTATAAGAGCGCCTTCAAATTGCGACTGCCGCGCATCAGCCGCGCGTCATTTATTTTTGTGATAATACAAAGCAGAGCGTTAGCAGCACTGCTGTCGCGCGATACGTTGCAGCTAATTTAACGGCGTCCTAACAAACCCAACTAATACAGACCAGGTCCTCAACTTATTACTATAGTATCAGAATAGTTTATCATCGATTTCATAAATGTTGATTTTGACAAGTTTGGTAACCTAAACATATAATGGCGTCCACTGAAAGAAATAACTATGAATGGTAATTTCTTACATAATGATAAACAAATTTCTGACGTACTTATGTGTTAATCTGCTAAAATTTTCACAGATCCTTTGATCAGTTACTTACCATTATAACTTCATTTTGCAATCATTGCTTTTAAATTGTTATAAGTCAGCTCGTATCACAAAACTATTACGAGACCATTCATTGACCAATGGTCAGCCATTATGAATTTACAGATTACGATTTTTAAAATGACACATAGGTTTAATGAAATACAATCCAATAATTATTATTTGTTTCGAGACTATTTGAGATCAATGTCTTTGTAAAGAACCAGTAAAATATTATGTTCATTTTAAGTATGACATCCAAGTGTCGATGGTCAGAATTTCAACTTTTGAATCATAGGAATGGGTTTTTGAAAATGTAATTAGTTTTAGCTTATCCCACTGCTAGGCCAAATAATCATCATCATTATCATCAGCCTAAGAAATGTTCCCACTGCTGGAAAACAGGCCTCCTCTCTGGGAGAGGGAATGGGCCATAATACACCACGCGGGCCCAGTACGAATTGGTGGATGCCACATATCTTCAAATTTTTGGTTCTAGGACATGCCGGTTTCCTCACAATGTTTTCCTTCAACGTTTTGAGAGCAGTGGTGATGGAATAAATTTCATAAACTAATGCGCCTGGCTGGGTTTGAATCTCCGACCTACAAATCGTCGTGGCCTTTACCACTCGGGCACCAATGCTCTCTAATATGATGACATACTCTAACAATAAAAGCAGAACTATAGAGTAATATAGTAAAGCAACACTAAAATCATTTCATGACAAAATCCAATACAGTTTAGATTACCCATTGCCATCTGTACCACTGCGGTCACACATCGACATGCTGCCTCTCTAGTCAGGCCGCGTTATAAACGGTAGTCAACCGCGCTAACCGCCATCCAAAATGTAATTATACGGAACGGATTACTTCACAATTTAATTACTTAGCACCTGTTTGGCGTAGCTGAGAGGATTACACGAGTTTTGGTTGGCGTGTGCTTGAGCTAAACTGGTAATTGTTAGCTATGAAAATGGGTAATTGTTTTACTGTCACGCTTTTAGTGTGGGTAATGATTTGTTTCTTTAATTAGGCAAGATAGTCTTAATACGTTGGAGATATGAGTAGTGTTGGTCAGGAAAACATTTTTCTATTATTAGATTAGTACTTGACTGCAATCTTAACAGATAGTATGCAATAATACAATTGTTAATGGTGAAACGCTAGAAGGTACTAAAATTACATATGATAAAAAAAAGGTTCGCGCTTGACCGCTATCTCACCTGATGGAAAACGACGTTGCGGTCGACGATGGTTCGCGCTTACCTAGGAGTAACCTATTCACCTTTTTTTTTCAGATTCCTATATTGTAGTCATCATATAACAGAATAAGAAGGCTGCAGCGGGAAAATTGTTCTAATTCTTCCATGTAGACTGGATAAACGACGAAAGTAAATGCCTAGTCTGGACCGCAGAAGTATCAAAGATCTAAGAGTGGCCATGAGTATAAATGTGGATGGATGGAAAGGGAGAGGGAGACCAAAGAAAATATGGATGGATTGTGTGATTGTGTGTTAGAAGGGATATGAAAGACAGAGGAGTTCGTGATAGCGTGACGGGTGACAGGGTAGAATGGAAGAAAAAAACATATTGCGCCGACCTCAAATAAAACGGGATAAGGGCAGGAAGATGATGATGATCTAAGAGTGCTTGGTACTAAATTGCATCGAATAAGCACTTGCATTACGATCCTATTTTTGTTAGAACGTCTTCTGTCCATCAAAAGCCTAGCCATCGAAAGGCTAGCAGTAATATGTTGCTCGCAGAGATACCTACTACATTGTCCCCATAGATTTAAGTTCCTATAACCGGTTTTAGAATATTTCCCTTCTATTATTTGCATATCACAACGTTAGATTTTAATCGAAAAACGTATAGGTAAGGGCCTTATCATACTACCGGATTGCGAGCGTCCTCAAAGCTGAGCGGGCGCGCAACGAATTCGTTGCGAACACACAACGAACACGCCTTGCATGCGCAGCGAATTTGTAGAGGACGCGCAACGAGATTTAAATTCGTCGATGCTTTCATTTTCGTCTCCGGCGTCTTCGAAGTAATAAAGCCAACAGCAGTGTTTCCTCGTCGGAATCCATTTTTTTACTGAGTGTATTGTCCGGCGATAATTTGCTACAAACACGCCACGAAAATGTAATGCATTTGCCACGCGTCCGCGACGTCTTCGCTGAGCAGCCGCAGCGTGTTCGCGACGCATTCGTTGCGCGCCCGCTCCTCTTTGAAGACGCTCGCAATCCGCTAGTATGATAAGGCCCTAAGTGGGTCGCCAGTAATGAAACTAATAACTTCAGTGTCCAATATTACCTAGGCACCAAAACCCTTACTAAGGTTTATGTTGTGTCAAATTTTAGATTAATGAGGGTCGTAATTAAAATTTGTAAAAGTATCATGTATGGAAGATTTTAATTACAGGCAGTTTTAGTTACTAACAAAAACTGAATTTGTTTAACAAGCAGGTCTATTGGAAGAAATTCATTTTTGAAATAAAAAGTGTCTTTGTTTATTTATTTGTTTATTATACACCATTATTATTTATTTATTTGTTTATTATTCAGTTTCTTGTACATCATCATCATCATTTCAGCCGAAAGACGTCCACTGCTGGACATAGGCCTCCCCCAAGCGCCGCCACAAAGACCGGTCCTGTGCGTCTTGCATCCATCGGCTTCCGGCAACCCTGACCAGGTCATCGGTCCACCTTGTGGGAGGCCTTCCAACGCTACGTCTTCCGGTACGCGGTCGCCACTCCAGAACCTTTCGGCCCCAGCGGCCATCCGTTCTGCGTGCAATGTGCCCTGCCCATTGCCACTTAAGTTTGGCGATTCTTTTCGCTATGTCGGCAACCTTGGTTCTCTTGCGGATATCCTCATTTCTGATTCTATCACGCAAGGATACTCCGAGCATAGCCCTTTCCATTGCCCTTTGAGTGACCTTGAGTCTTTTTATAAGGCCCATTGTAAGCGACCACGTTTCAGAGCCATACGTCATCACTGGCAACACGCACTGATTATAGACTTTCGTCTTGAGGCATTGTGGGATATTAGACGAGAAGACACCGCGTAGCTTCCCGAACGCTGCCCAGCCGAGTCGGATTCGACGATTGACCTCTTTCTCAAAGTTAGACCTACCTAACTGGATTGTCTGTCCAAGGTAGACGTAGTCGTCTACTACTTCGAGTGTAGAGTCTCCGATCTTGATAGGAGTGGGCGCTACATGGATGTTAACCATGACTTTGGTTTTGTCCATGTTCATTTTAAGACCCACTCTTTCGGAGGCTCTACTGAGGTCACCGAGCATTGTACTGAGCTTCTCCGTAGTCTCAGCCATGACCACGATGTCGTCGGCAAACCGAAGGTGAGTGATGTACTCGCCATTGACATTAATGCCTAGACCACTCCAGTCCAGAACCTTGAAGACATCCTCCATTGCAGCCGTGAACAGTTTCGGAGAAATGACGTCTCCCTGCCTCACACCTCGCTGCAAGAGGATAGGTTTCGAGGTCTGGTCCTGAAGTCGGACTGACATGGTGGCGTTGCTGTACAAACACTTCAACACCTCGATGTACCGATAATCGATCTGGCACCGCTGGAGAGACTGCAGTACAGCCCAGGTCTCGATCGAATCGAAGGCTTTCTCGTAGTCCACAAACGCTAAGCAGAGAGGCTGATTATACTCCTCAGTCTTCTGTATAACCTGCCGCAGCGTATGTATGTGGTCCACGGTGCTAAAGCCTTTTCGGAATCCAGCTTGTTCGGGAGGCTGGAAGTCGTCGAACCTGCGCGCGAGACGGTTCGTGATGACTCTGGAAAACAGCTTGTAAACATGGCTCAGAAGTGAGATGGGCCTGTAGTTCTTAAGCAGGGCATTGTCACCCTTCTTAAAGAAGAGCACCACCACACCTCTACTCCATGCCCGTGGCGTTTCTCCCTCGAGTATGACGGAATCGAATAACCTCTGAAGGGCCTTAAGGACCGGTTTTCCACCCGCCTTCAGAAGTTCAGCCGTAATTCCGTCCTCACCCGACGCCTTGTTGTTTTTAAGCTGCTTCAGAGCCATCCTAATCTCGTACAGGCTGACGTCCGGGATATCTTCGGTATAGTGCCGAGTCAATCTAGCTCTTGGGTCATTTGCTAGATTTGCGGCGGGTTTAGTGATTGACGTGTATAACTGTCCATAAAAGGCCTCGATCTCTTTTAGAAGCTCCGGTTTGGCGGATACGACTCTGCCATCGTCGGTCTTCAGTTTCGTGAGCTGGCTTTGCCCAATAGCAAGATCTCGTGCAAAAACTTTAGAGCCCTTATTCCGCTCAATCGCCTCTCTAATCCTTGCGGTATTAAAGCGGCGAAGGTCACGTTTCAGAGACTTCGAGATCTGCCTATTGAGCTGCCGGTATCTGCACGTAGCGTCTGAAGACTGCAGAACCATCTCACGCCTCTCCCTCATGAGCTCGAGGGTCGGATCAGAGAGCCTTTTGTTTTTATTTGTACGGTGGGTCTTGAAAAATTTAGACCCGACCGTGGACAGTTTCCACGAACCCGTCGTTGTATTCGTCCACGGAGCTTCCTAGACACTCGAAACGATTGTGGAGTTCGAGCTGAAAGCTCTCGGGGTTTTGGATCTGGATCTGTGCTGGACGGAGCGTAGACTTCACCAGTCGAGACCTTTCAAGCTTGATATTGATATTCAATGTGCCTCGTACCATGCGGTGATCACTTCCAGTTTTCACCGCATTAATCACCGAGAAGGTTTCTTGTACACCAAGACTAAAATATACTGTAAGGAAAACTTATAATAAGAAACATACAATCGGCGGCCTTATCGCACTCGGCGATTTCTTCCAGGCAACCTTGTTTGCGTAGAAATTAACATGACAATATTTAGTCTTCAACCTAAAAAAGCCTTCAAAATTATAAAGGGAGACTTATTTGATATAGTTTTAATTGCAAGGAATTGTTTTTGATAAGTTTCTGATTGTAATTATGCATCTTGGTTTTCTGAATTTAATTAATTTTATTTTTATCTATTTTATTAATACCTTAGGCATTCTCTACTAGTCAACCCAGGGTGTGGTGGAAAGACATAAATGGCAGGTGCATGAAAAGTACGTTTTATTTATATTATATTTTTAAATGGCCTACTATTTTTCCTTTATTTTTTTTCTCATTTAAATAATGTAACTTCATTCAAAACAAACAAAAATAAATAAAACTGATCAAGCCTTTATTAAGTAGCGATACTACCGGATATTTACCGGACATACAATATTGTATAATAATAATTATATGCGTTTTTAATTTTTTTTAACAAAAAAAAATGTCAATTTAGAAATAACAGCGTGGATGTAAAATATCGGTTATTCCTGAATATAGCTTTTATTTTAAGCCAGCTTTATAAAGGTATATAAATTATTCAATAAAATAAGAATATAAATAGAAGTTTCAAATAAAAAAAATCCTGATAATTCTAACGTTAAATATTTCTATCAAGTCGTAAGCATTCGAATTAAATTACTTCATACAATAGATCACAACTAGTAAAGCATGTTTTACGGTTACTGAGCTTTTGTAATAATCGAATAAGAAAAAAAAAACGATTCATGTCGTAACGATACTCTTGAAGAAATAATACACACAGCTAATCCCTTGCATAAACACATTGGACAATAATATTGAGAACTAGCTTTTGCACGCGGCTTCGCCCGCGTGGTATTAGGGTTGGGGTTTCCGGGATAAGCCTATGTCCTATTCCGGAGTGTATCCTATGCCTGTGCCAAATTTCATCCATATCCGTCCAGCCGTTTTGGCGTGATTGAGTAACAAACATCCAAACATCGTAACTTTCGCATTTATAATATTAGTAAGAAGTAAGATATAATAATAATTATAGTAAAATAATTAGAGCAGTTGGTGGCCGAGTGGTAAAGGCTCCGACTTACGAGTTGCAGGTCGCGGGTTCAACCCAGCCAGGCGTATTACTTTGTGTAATTTATTTCATCACCACTGCTCTCAGAACGGTGAAGAAAAACATCGTGAGGAAACCGGCATGTCCTAGAACCAAAAAACTTCGAAGACATGTGACATCCACCAATCCGCACTGGGTCCGCGTGGTGGATTATGGCCCATTCTCTCTCCTAGAGAGGAGGCCTGTGTCCCAGCAGTTGGAAAATTAAAAAGGCTGATGATGATGATAGTAAAATACCCAATCATGATTACCGATATACTCCGAAGGGTCAAAATTTTTATGTGGTAGTAGGCTGGGTATATAATAATATATCAATCGTAGCATGCAGTTGTGAAGCGGCGTCAGAATAGGTCCAGTTCAATATGAAAGTATAAATGTAATGGTTGAGTAGATTACTCATACATGTCAACTTTATTAAATCAAGCAAGACTCAGAAACTTGATTTAGTTCAATAATTTTCATTACGAGTGCAGCGCCATCTATGGCGTTACATAAGAACTAATTCTGAGTCGACAATCAAAGTTCTTATCGCGATTTGAATATAGAACAGCCTGTAATCATTTTTCCGGCAGTACCCTACCAGACGTAACACTTGTCTGGCGGGACGATCCTCCCTCCTCAACTCAATGAAAGGCAAATAAGGAACGGGTTGTGTTTTTTATTTAGTAAAAGTCTGACACTAATTACTGCTCTGGGCGAGCTTTGTCATTGGATAATTTTTCCCACCATAAAAACACCTGTCTGGTTAGACGATCCTCCCTTTTCAATGGAAACTTCACGATAAGCGGCACTTTACTTTTGTTCCGCATATTTCTAAGCGTATACCTAAATTTCAAAATTTTATTTCACTCGTCCAAATCATGGTTAAGTCTAAATTGCTCCACTTGAATCGGTTTTTATTACAACCCCTAAATCGTTCATAAAAATACTACAGTATACTAGGTGCTTACTCGAAATAAGCAGTAAAAACAATCCGCGAATCTTCTCAAGTATCATATTGGATATAAAAGAATATTTATCCAGCCCAAACCCATCAATCAATGTCAAAAAACAGATAAAAATAAAAATATAACGACGCCCACTGTCATCGGTTTGATATGTAATTCAATTTGGATGCGAACCGAAATTGTTTTATTTTCAATATAAAATAGTTGAACGATTGAAATCGTGTTATTATTCCGTTTCTATTTTGTTTTTAAATGGCAGTTTTGTTACCTGGGCTGTGATTTATGTGTGTCTGTGGTATGCAGATAAATTTTCAATAGTCTATACCAATATCATAAAGAGAATAATTTAGTAATAAACTAAAATAAGATATTAAAAATATTACACCATTAGATTGCTACTTTGTTACTGACTACCATAAGTTTTATCTATACAGTTTATATAAAAATAAACGTCATTTTTCGATGTGATTTTATAACTCAAGAACAGGGTCACCTATCCAAACCAAATGTTTAGGCTTTGTTCGGATTATTTAGGTTTATGTGAAGTTTGCACAAAATCGGTCGAGCGGTTCTTCATTTATCACATTTTTCTGTTACCGGGAGCGAAACTGCGGACAAAACGGTGAACGGCCTGCGCCTTTGCTGGCATTACTGCTTCGCAGAAGGAAGCCACCACCTGCCACTCCTCCTCGTTTCAGACCATATTGACCTCTACCAAGAACTGGCGCGAGATCGCCGCCGCCGTTCACTCCCACGAGGACATAGTGATGCTCTTCCCAAGCAAAGCACACCACTACCGTATGCTCCAAAAGATAGACTGTTTAGTCTATTCCAATAAAATGTATATTCAAAGTATCTCAGAAACTGAGCATAAGAATTCAGTTCCCAATTACTTATCTCCATTGACTTACTTATTTGGTATGCAACAATTCGAGAGCAAAAATGGAAAACACTACTTTAATACGTGAAAATATTCCCCCATTTTTTCCCTCACAACATTCTATTCTCCGATCTCCGTATCGGTGTGTAATCCTTATAAGCGTGCTTCCTTCAAGTAATTTTCCACTTGATCAGTCTACCGACTTTTTTCTTCCCTTTTTTTTCTGTTTCCTCATCGCAAGTCAAGTGTGAGCTTATTGGCTTCTTAAGAATTCAAATAAAAGTTAGGCACATCAAGTTAGTAAGACTAAGTGGCTCTTTACCTTAGCCGATACTGAATTGGGGATCGCAATGGCACTTGATTTAAATACCTCCAGCCTTATTACGTGATCTGAATGGGTGATTTTCTTGTGTCTTTGTTTTTTGTTTATTGCCTTCGAGATCTAAAGTAATTAAATCAACAACTGTTTCAAATTAGAATAATGATTCGAGTGTTTTGAAATTTTTTTAAAGTACCTAATTTAATTTTTCTGATTCAATTTTTTGGAACCCGTTGCCAGATGTTTAAATAATATTTGTTGTCTTGTTAATTTTTTTGTAGTAAGAAATTTATTTAAAATAATATATTTTTTTATAGTGTTGGCGATTATTAATGACCTACAATTTTTTATGATTATCTCCCTGCTTGCGTCCTTTTGTCCTAAATGACGAGGGTTGTTACCTCAACGAGTAACTTTTGCCGTCGATAACATTTCGCCATAATGTTTTCAAGACTGGGTCTTATCACATGGCATTGAATTCTTTAATGTGAGGTGAATATTGTCCTATCTTTGAAGTTATGGATGACGCCGCCTTATAGTGTTAAGAGAAGGACAGATTTAATTTGAGCAGCATAATTTAAATCTCTAAATATTATTATTATGAGTCTGTTGTGTCTCATAGTACGATATTTTCTGTAAACATTACTATCTTTAGCCATTTATAAAAACTGTATGCACATAATACTGTACAAAAGCGGACTTAAGCCATTTCTGACATTAGCCAGAAGCGCGTTGGCGGGATGCTTATTTTGGACTCTAAGCTAAAAGATTACTTTTAGGTAAATTTCCAGAATAATCATATCATCTGTTCTTTACCCAAATTGACAGAGACATGCGGCAGCTGTGGCCAACCTAGTTCCATTTTAGTTTGTCGGCTGAGTTACTTACGTCTGTATTTTGGTGCACAGCATACTTCTCTTTATACGATCTATTCTATTGACCCCGAGAATACTTCGTTCCTTTTATTGCTGGCCTGTCAGCGAGTGCGGATTTTTTAAGCTTTATAATAATTTAATATAATTTCTACATTTTTCTACAACTGTCACACAACGTAGTCTAGTCCCAAGTTAAGCAGAGCTTGTGTTATGGGTTCTAGACAACTGATAAACATACTGATATATTTCTAAATACACATTATAGATAAATAATACCCAGACGTAGAACAAATGATTGAGCTCATCACACAAACTTTTGTACTGGGTGGGAATCGAACACAAGCCCTCCGGCATAGCAGTCAGGGCCACTAACCAGTAGTCGGACAGGCCAGTTAAAATTAAATGATGTAATGATCAAGAAAAAATTATTTAGTAAACTGTACAAATAATTAGATATCTAACCTTAAAACTACATAACCCTAATTAACTTAACTAAAAATACCTAATCTAATAAAGCGTCAAAAAACTCTTCCACATCGCCGTCGACCGTTAAAGTGCCCAAAAGGCTGGCCGCATTGCCACGCTGTATGGCAATGCTTATTCTTTGCCCAAGGTAAAAGCCAGCCCTTGGGTCACGCGAAGTGTCAACAAGTCGTTTAGAAAGTTCATTAAACAACTTGTGGGCACTCGGACCCCACGATCCGAGAGTTTCAACCCCAAACGGCTCGAAAATATAACTACCAACAAGATTAGTATATTTCCGCTGCTTGAGGTTCTCCGCAGCCGCAGCGGCAGTACCGGCACAGCATGATGAGCTAGGAAGATGAGATGTAATGATTGAGTTGTGAGAAAGATTTACATGTTGATGAGTTTCCATATAAGAGAAAGTAGAAGTGATTCTTTCATCACGTATTTCACGTTTAAAACTCAAAATACTCGTATGTGCCAATAATATACACAGTGTAATCATAAATAAGCAAACAATTTGTACATAAATATATGTACGAATCAATATCCTCTTTTCAATAAGAAAGCTTGGGTTATTCATTGGAATATTCAATTGGGAGAATGTTCGCAGTAAAATTCTGTTATTATCAGCCGTTTTCAATTACAATCCTCTCAGAAACTTCGTTATTTAGACCTTTATAAGGCTGTTACTCGTAATGGGCGAAGCGGGAAAGATTGATATGGTATCGTTGGCGAATATTTTGTACTTCATTCTATTTTATTCTGTACGTAAAGCTTTAGTTGTATATAGAATTCAAATGTATTTCTTACAAAGTTAAAAATCTAGTTTTTTTATAAAATCAGAAACAAAAATGATCGTACTGTAATGTAATTACACAGTACGACTCATGTAATTGAGTAGTGGCAAATAGAGAATGCGAGTTATTGCAATGAAAATATGAAAGCAAATAATAGACATTTTTTTAAACATCACTTAAATAATGTATTGAGCTCATAAAGTCTTTTACTTAATATAATTATATCAGCAAAATATATATGTACGTATATATAATTTAATACTCTTATTAATAAAAAATAAAAAAATGGTTGCCTGTAAAGTCGGTTTTACGGGCGAAGATTTTACGTGACAACGTCTTTTTCTCGGTAGAATATTTATTGATATGAATATAATTAAATTGCACAATAGGAACAAGGAATTGAATGAAAATAAGAATTGCACAAATTTTAACTATAGAAATATATTTTGTACTAAAACATTGCATGCAGTCGGGCCTCTCTCTCGTTCGGTGACTCATCGTAACGTTACCGAGCGTTACACTTTTTCATAAGTGACTCCCAGCCGCAACCTAATTTAAGACGTTGTCACGTCAAAAGAAAACATTCAACTAATTAAAATTACATATACATAAAGGTAATTTACTCCTAGTTAAATATGGCGTCTTAAAACTCTTCCAAATTGTTGTCGACTGGAAGTCTGCCCAAAAGGCTTGCGGCATTGCCACGTTGTATGGATTGCCATTAATCTCTGATTGAGGTAAAAGCAAGTCACTAGCTTTGGTTTTAGTCAGGAAATGTCTAAATAGCGCGTCTTAAAGCAGGGAAATTAATTGGATAATTTCTTGCTTAACAATAACGAAATTAGCTTAAACAATGACGTTTTTCGTTTACTTTTGACTAAAATTTGGTTAAGCAAAGTAAAAAAAAACATCGTCATTGATACGCAAACATATCTTTGTAAATCATACTTTTCAAGTACCATTTGATAGACAGAGGTTATTGACCTTCTATTTTTATCGTCTAAACTTAAGGGAACAAAAGAGGACCTAGCGTCACTCCCCACGCATCAAGATTTTTCGAATTATAATACAAATAATAGTCCATAATTTACTTAACACAATATGCCTTATCTTATTTATTTATATGTTGTCTTTTCCAACCCACCAAGTCCGCTTGGTGAATTACGGCTTGTTTCCTGGCAGTGGGTGATTAAAAAGACTGATGATGATGATATAAATTCTAACATCATCATTTTTGTTTCCATAGTTTAAAAAAAAAAACAAATATAACCAAATTAAATTATAGGGTCAAGTAATATTTCTTCATACATCTTTATAAAAAAATCTTTTGTTTCAGACAAAATAGTCCATAAAAGTACATATTATTATTATCTTTTACTTTGTGAAAGTTTCATAAAAACACACATAATAGTTTTTGCCTGATCTTCGCTTTATGGCCTGTAGATGACATAATTGAAGCTAAGTGACTGTACAGTACGCTTATTCTAGTGCGTAGTACATATAAATCGATTATTAGTTTATAGGAATTATTCTCAAATGAATAAACTAAGTCCACCTAAAACGGGTATCAAATTCCTTCTCCCATAAATAACGACATCATTCCGCCATCTGCTTATAACTTCGGCGTAATAACTCGATTCGATCTCAGTTGTTGAACAATGTTTAGGTTTGAACGCAGTTGATCCGTCCGGAATAATCCTCTTCTACCGTGATGTTCTCCTATCTAATTGAAATATAAAGTATATTTCGACAATATTGAAGGCTCGTAATTGTCTCTATTGCGTGAAAGGATTTGGACAAAAAAGAAAACTTATTGTTTTGAAAATGGAATGGGAAACTACAAGAATACAATTAATGTATAGGGTGACTGGTAATAAGTGACCGATATTTTACTATGGGATCAAACCTAATATCACGAAAACAATCAGTTAGGTGAACATATAAATACACTGACCAGCATATTTGTTTTCGCGATTTTTAGCTCCGTATGTGTTGCTAGTGATGAGTTATGGTTTTATAACATGGTCATTAAAATTGGATCTCTTTAGAAAAAAAAACACAGGAGAACTAAGGTACTTAAGTGATAGTGAGTAGAGTATGTTTATATTATGGGGAGTAGTATTTCTTTTATAATTTACGCGGGCAAAACCATAGGCAAAAACTTGTGATTTATAATTTTGACATCACCTATTAAAATGGCATTATTACAAATAAAATTAATGCTGGCTTCTAGCACTCGTGGTAAGATAAAAGTTTTATAGGAGCCATTGCTAATTCTATTTCCAAATTATGTTAGGCAGTTCCAGCAATTAATTAATTAATGATTACTACAAAAATAACAAATAATAGAACAGAAATTTTGCCTCTCTATAACGTGAATGCTGGAGTTAGTGAAGACTCTAGGCGGCAAATAAACAGAAATCCCTGCCTATCAACCCTAAAAACCAAATAACCCCCAAGTAACTACTTAGCATTATGTATAAATAATAGAACAATAAAAATATTATTATACTAGCTTCTGCCCGCGACTTCGTCCGCGGAAAATTTATTTTTTTAACATACTTAACTTTGTTCCTAGAATCATCAAATTCTCGAGATATATTTTTCCGACTTGCCAGACAAAAGTTGTGATAGCTCGGTTAAAATCCATGTTATATAAATAAATTATAGCCTATGTCACTCAGGAGTAAAGCAGCTTTCTATTATTGCTAAAATTTTTCCAATCGAACCATTAGTTCCAGACCTCCTACAAACAAAAAAATAAAAAAACAAACTTTACCTCTTTATTATATTAGTGTAGATTGTATGTGTTTTTGTAATAAAATAATAATAAGCAAAAAAAAAGTCTGAGATGGACTCGCGTACGTTTTAAGCTTAGCTTTAAGTGAAAATGACGAATGGCAATTAAAAAAAAAAACTGTATAAACAATTATTATGTATAGGTACTATAGAAAAGTACGCGGACCACCATCATCATCATCAGCATTTTTAATGTTCCCACTGCAGGGACACACGCCTCCTCTCTAAGAGAGGGAACCGGACCACCATGTCTGCGGTAAAATAAAGTAACAAAAAAAAAACGTGAATGTTGAGTAAAATATAAATAAATTTACCTTAAAAAACACAATTAAATATATATCCCATCGTATTCCTCGTTTTTAGGACGGCAAAATTAAACTAAGAAGTCACCGACTAATTGCTTAATGTTTTACTGTTAACTCGGCTCTGTTTAAACTTAACGTTACAACGCTAACCAGTACAATTAACTGGAGAGCTTACTGAATACGGCCAGTCTTCGAGAATCTTGGATTGAAGTTTGGTTTCACAAAGTTTTGTTTTTCTTTTCCATTGCTTTAGCATGTCTTATCTTTCCTTCTAAAGATTTATTTAAGCATTTGTGACTATGCGCAAGATTTTTGTAAGATTTTTCCAAAAGGCCTAAAAATAGTGATATTTTACCTTTGATAACAAACATCAAGGAGTCTAAAATAAATGAAATTTTTCAAATCGGACTTTTTTGACTGAAAATGAACTAACGAGTAGTTCACTTTCAGTTTCAAAAAGGTTTTTCAACTCTCTGGCTTAAGGAACTCTTAACCCAAATTATAAGTACAAAATAAAGACGGATTACTAAGATAAAAATTACTCTTATCGAGCAAGCTCCATCTTTGATCATACTTATTATTGTTCACAGTCAGGTAAGACAGTAGCTTTGCGTGAGCGTGTGAATAATAAAAAAAACTGACGACGACCAAAATTTTTGTTTTCATTTCTTTAAAAATGCAATTTCCATAACACTAACTATTTATCTTTTCTTTGACCTCTTTCTCCCTCTCGAGTAAACTCAAAACTCTTTTAGTAACATGTGTTGAATATCTCATTAGCACATCATTGTGTCAAGAGAAATTATTCCCTTTAAATTTTTATTTATTTTCGTCACCTCTCACATGTAGGTATTACATTATATCCGCTCCCAACCCAATATTTTGATCCATACAGTATTATATATTATATCTTAAACTTATGGACTTTATGTTTTAATACCTACTGTAGGTCGCGGGTTCAAACTCAGCCAAGTGTATTACTTTGTGTAATTTATTCTATAACTCGTGAAGAAACCGGCACGTCCTAGAATCAAAAATTCGAAGACATGTGACATCCACCAATCTGCACTCAAACGGTAGTTTGAACATGCATTTTAGAAAATGCACTTTAACGTTACCACGTTAAAGCGCATTTTCTCTCTTAGATACATCATAGAACATATTTTCTTCATAATTTGTAGGCGTTTTTATTCAGGTTTCTTACAAGAATCACTTAAGGGTTTTTCAAATACGAGCTATAAAGTTTAAGCAAAAAATACCAACATTTACTTCTAAATATCACGAAAAATTGGCACCAAATCTTTACAAACTGAAATGTTCGAAAGAAACTTTTGAGATAAGTTAGCAAAGTCTCTTAGAACTTCTAAGAATGGTCCTGTCTACCGAAAACTAAGCTAATGGATGTTATAAAATCTTTGAAAGACCCAACGATTACATCTATTTGTGAAAACCGATTGGGTGTCACTTTGAATTAATTAGTTTTATTATGAACTGACAAGCTACTGACAGATTTAATAAAGGCTCCTCTAATGTCTTGGGTTTGGGATTGAACATTTCATTAATTTGTTAATATTTGCGTCGTAGATTTGAAAATTAATTTTAATATCAAAAGGATTTCAGTTAATTATAACGATATAAAAAACATAAACATGTACAAACAATAAAATAAAGTACCTACCAACTAATAAGTAAGTAAGTAGTAGTAGTAATAAGTAATCTTTTCTTCTTACTATCAAGTGCATTTATGTTTTGTGTGTTTAATTTAAGTGACAATCGTTTCATCTCATACCATAATAATTCGTTTATTTATTTTTCGTTTCATATCATACCATAATAATTCGTTTATTTATTTTTAATTCCATACCTACTTTAATATGGTTTAAGCTGTGCATGTCTATAATAGGCATGCATTCCATATATATTTCTATTTGTACTGTTATTGGTTCACCAATAAATAAATAATGTATGCAAAAATTCAGAATTCAGATTTCTGACTGTTTCCGCGGTTGTAGGTGGTTTAATTACGATAGTCATTTACGTACTGTAATATAACAATCTTCACTGGGCTACGGTATGATAAGCCGTGGCCTTATTTGGCGTATACAATGCGTCATACTTCGCTGTACTGCGACACACTACGTTGATGGACGATATACTATATAAGATAGTGTCATAAAGCTATATTCTTCAAACATATCAGCAAAGGACATGCCACGCTAATGTTCGATCCTCTGTGCTATGCCAAGATGAATTTGACAAGTTCGATACATCATCATCATCAGCCTTTTTAATGTTCTCACTACTGGGACACAGGCCTCTTCTCTAGAAGAGGAAAGCGATACGCCCTTATAGAAAAAATAATTCCGAATTCTATGAACATAATTCAGAAATAAGTTTTGCCCTTCTAAAGGATAAGAGAGCGATTCTTTGAAACCGTTAGGGCATATCATTCATCTGACCTAGTTTCTTCAATTTGATATTTTTATTTGCATATTAGTTTCCCTCGATCACTAAACGTATCAAAGGCACCCATTTGAGCTCGAACGAAAGCTAGGCCAGATTAATGAGACGTTCTCTTGGTTTCAAAGCATCGCCCGAGAAGGCTATTAAACACACAAGTTTCCACAGCAGTTTCCTCGTCTGGTTTATCTCAAAACAAGATCATACAATAGAAAGTTAACACTGGCATGTACCAAAAAAAACTTTTACATATATTTCAGAAGGTGTAGAGTTGTTTGTTTACGCTCGGCGCGCCCCCTGGAGTATCTCAACTGAAACTTATTGGGTTTAACTTATTTGATAACCTCCTCCTTCGGGATTTTACTGTATGAAAATATTAGATACAATATTGTTACAGTTATCTTTCTCCATTAAGTTTATGGAAGTTTTTGTGGATGATTTATTCGTATGTTATCGAATATATGGTATTTTATTCACATGAAAAGAATAAAATAGAAAACATTTACTCGACACTGATATAACACAAAGAATAATACGGTAAAATTTCCTTATGTGTAACGAAAGATTGGAATAAATAGTGTTGAAGAGATTGTGTGTAATAATAAATATTACGTATCATTACTTTGTGTCATTATATCTACAGATCAACTGCGACTTTTTGAAGTATCCTAAGGTGAAAAATTTATTTAGTAAACTGTACAAATGATTAGATATCTAACCTTAAAACTACATAACCCTAATTAACTTAACTAAAAGTACCTAATCTAATAAAGCGTCAAAAAACTCTTCCGCATCGCTGTCGACCGGTAAAGTGCCCAAAAAGCTGGACGCATTGCCACGCTGTATGGCAATGCTTATTCTTTGCCCAAGGTAAAAGCCAGCCCTTGGGTCACGCGAAGTGTCAACAAGTCGTTTAGAAAGTACATTAAACAACTTGTGGGCACTCGGACCCCACGATCCGAGAGTTTCAACCCCAAACGGCTCGAAAATATAACTACCAACAAGATTAGTATATTTCCGCCACTCGAGGTTCTCCGCAGCCGCAGCGGTAGCACCGGCACAGCATGATGAGCTAGGAAGATGAGATGGCGCAAGAGTATCGACACAAGTTGCGTCCCACACTAAAGACCTACCCATCTTCCATGGAAATAAAGACATACCGTCCGGTCTCTTGCCATCGTCTCGTACCAGGCCATGAGGTTCCAATACAGCTGGAACGCCGACGGAAACAAGAGCACGTCGGATGATGTCGTTGACTTTTTGAATCACTTTTAATTTAATAGGTTTTTTATGTCCACTGAGTTTCTGCGCTGTAACGTCAATATGCGTGGATTTTGCGTATAATTATCTGTTAAGCATAATCGTTTGCAATAATTGAAACGTAAAATTGACGTATGTACACGATATTTTTTTTTATTCTTATAGCCATCTTTTCAGGGGTTGAAGTTCTTTGGACACAGTGGATTTTAGTCACATAAAATCTGGCGTGATCTTCCACTCTTCGCTAGACTGCGTGAAGTCATTATATAATTTGCTATATTTAAAAAAGGAGTTGAAGTATTTAAGTGAATTAGTAAGTAGTTTATGCAGATATTAAGTCAACGAAATAAGTCACCCTTTGGTTCTTTTATCAATAAATATTTCATATTAATATTCTTCAACAGTAGGTATTTACTTCAAAACGGAAATGGTAAATGATATCCTGTCTCTAAAATTTCTGCAAAGTACATCTACATGTCGTTTATGAAATTCAGTATCGTTTGTAAGGATGTAAGAGGATTAAACTTCTAATTACCACGGTTTTTGGTGGTCTTCAGCCAGTACCGTCTACTCTTTGTAGCTCCGTAAATTGGCAACGAGTTGACGGAAATTGTTATAATTTATTAGGATAATGTTGCTTTACCACTGTGTGTACCACCGTGTATGCAGTGGTACAGTTATGAAAATATGTTGAATTGTAGAATCTTATTTAAAGATCTTAAAATATCATGTACATAACCTTAGAAAATTAATAGAACTATTTATACTATATAACCTAACTATATATAATAAAAATACGTACTATTTTTTACTTAATAAGCAAAAAAGAGTCTGAGGTGGACTCGCGTAGTTTTTAAGGTTAGTTATAAGTGTGATGAGGGCATGACGAATGCCATAAATTGTAAACAAAAAAGTATATAAGCAATTATTGTGCATATTATAGAAAAGTGCGCGGACCACCACGTCTGCGGTAAAATATATTAAAAAAAAAAAAATACGTACTATTGTGAAAATATTTTTACTTAATGTTATTTCAGTGTAATACAATCAGGAAGCTTGGCTTATTTTATTTTTTTTGATTTGTTGCTTATTTTGCGCTTGACCGCTATGTCACCTGATAGAAAGTTACGATGCAGTCGACGATGGAGTGCACTGACAAAAAAGTAACCTATTTACTCTAGACTTAAAGATTCCTGGGTTGTAGCTATTAGGAATCACAGACTCCAGCAAGGAATTTCTCTCCTTAGTTGTACGCAGTCGCACAATGAATGTGTTACCAAAGCGTTTTGTACGTATAGGTGGGATGTCCACTATGTCCCAGTGGCGCATCACCGTGCTAGTAGTTGGATTCACTGTAGTAACAACACATTTTTTTTTTCAAATGTGCTTTTGACGTAGTACAATTTATTACGAAGATATTATTGATGTATTTTGACAGTGAGTTATTTTAATGTGGTTGTCGTAAATAATTAAAATATTTTTAATGGGGTTTCACCATGGACATAATTTTAATTCTTTTATATCTATCATTACTAAAATTTTATTCTCAGGAAACTAGATAAAACTGCAAATTAACTAACAAAATATATTCTCAATAAAAAACTGAATACCATATTCTAAGTTCCATCCATTATAAAAATAAAAAAATAAAAAATAGCCTTTATTTATTTACTACATTACAACTTTCTACGTTTACCAAAAAAAAAATATACTTTAGAACACTTAAATAAATAAATAAATACTGTTTATATGTTCACTTTGTACTGGTATTAGTCGCCTCTGCGACGTAAGCCTCTCCTAAACCTTTCCAGATGTTTCCCTCTCTGGCCATTTGCATCCAGTGATTACCGCATTTGTAGCTGAAAACGTCTCTCCATCTTTTTCCTGGTCTTCCTTTTCTCCGTTTTCTGTCTCTTGGTACCCACTCTGTTAAGCGTTTGGTCCATCTGTTGTTCATCCTACAAACATGTCCTGCCCAGTGTCATTTGAGCAGTCGAATTCTCAAATTCGACTGCTCAAAAATCCATTATACGAGTATAAAAATAAAAATACCCAGAATGGATTTATGAGAATAAAATTGAAAGAATTAATATGTAATATACAAAATTCTTTCAAAAACAAATATCCGGAAAGGTAAGTCCTCATCCGTAATGGAATGAGACAAATTTCGAAGATCTGCGGAAAGCAATACGAATATTAGAAAATCCCCATACGGCGATATGGTTGGGCTATGAGACACAAGAATTTATTTTACGCTGCGATATTATTTTATATTATTCTCCGCATATATTTTGTGTTTATTTCGAGAGAAGTCTCATGAAGAAACTGTTGCTGAGAATTTGAAATAGGAATCGTAATAAACAAAAAAGTACGTTGATATGTTACGTGCTCATTGTTTTGTTTTTTTTTGACATTCAGAAAGTCAATTTACGAGCACAAAAATGTTTATGTATGGATCGAGCGACTCATTGTCCACGGAGAAATGAAGTGGAAGCGGTCATGCGAACGCTCACCTACGCGTTGGACAGACCTCATTAGAGCTGCAACACAAAGCTCCATAGTCCAGAATTCCCGAGACGCCGTAAAGCGTAGAGTTTCACGCGCAAATGAAAATACAACATTACCAACCACGATAAGTCAAGAGTGAATGACTAAGTAGGAGGATAGCATTTCTTCCTAGAAAACTAATTATTCAAATTATTTTTTCAAAAACTTGTATCAGTATTTTTTTTTCTTTGTCCTCTGCGAAGATTGAGTCTGGTTAAAAAGGAATTGACGAAAGTTAACATTAGTATAACAATATTTCTAATTTACATTTTTTTTTGTGCTTTCTAAACGACATTTACCTTGCACAGAGAATAAGTATTGCCATACAGCGTGGCAATGCTGACAGAGTTTTGGGCAATTTACCAGTCGACAGCAATGCAGAAGAATTATACATATTAGATAAAGAATTTATAGTTAAGACCATAAGGGTTTTTGTTTATTTATGTGTAGTTTTAAGTTTACTTTATTATTTGATCCCATTTACTAATAACACAAGAATTTCCTAAGGAATCATTCCTTTATTACTATTTTCTCTTGACTTTTCAGTGCGTCAACTCTATTCAGTTTATGTTCCCCATTATTTTATTTCCGCCAACTTCAAAGCCTTAAAACTCAAGATATTATTTCTGGATTCCTTCGGAAACATACTTAACAGATTTGAAAACTTTATCTGTATTTGCTGTAAGACTTTGAATTATTCGAGCATTTTTAAATGGTATTAGGAAGGTACCGTTACTTCTTAATACCTGAATAAGTTTGTGATCAAATTATTCTGTATTATATACTTACATTCCAAATACTTTAACGTTGTTTTAGGTAAATTATTCGAAGCGTTTTAAATCACACTGGGTCTTATAATTATTGTTGTTTTATTAAAATATAAGCTAGTTTTCGTCTCACCACTCATTCTTATGCCTATGTATATTGTATATAGATATAATAATGGGATTCATTTTTTTTACAGGTGGACATCTAAAAGTAAACAAATCATCACAATCAATAAATAATACCCATTTGGTGTTCAAGCAATTTCTATCCATTCCAGGTTGCTGGATAATGTTACTTTTCTATTATGAAGTTCTTTTTTTGGATTTTTTATTAATAATTTGTGTATGTATTTATGTACCTATCTAATGTTTTGTGATGCACCAAGTGCAACCCCACTTTATGTCCAGGCAATCTCTTTTCATCCCAGGTTCCCTGGAAGAGATCTCAGAATGCGATAAGGCCGCCCATTGTATATCTCTATTATTGTTGTTGTTGTTGTGTATTATTGTTGTTATTGTTGTTGTAAAACAATTTTTGGTGTACAATAAAGTATATATAAATAAATAAGTATGCAAAACAAGAATATTTATATTCATATTATTATCATATTATTTTTATATTTTAATAAAAATATCATATAGAATCCATTTCTGTGCGTAATGCCTTCAAAATTTTCTACTCTTCCAAGAATACGTAAGTCTTGGGTAAATATACTAAAATAAATATAGGTATATACGTTTTATTATATTTACTCAAGACAGTCGTTAACTTGTAAAAATAAATTATATTTAAACATGCTGTTCCGACCCGGACCTATACAAGAATTGACCTTAATAATTCTAAAAAGTACGTCCCAAAAACAATTTAGTTTAACGAACTTCGTTATATACCTTATAAACACGGCTGGTTCCAAGGGCCATTCCGCCATTATTATTATATTCTCGCAATCAGTACCCCTCATTACGTATTCTCCTCGGCCTATGGTCCCGCACTTGTATCTTAAGGTGCACAATAAAAATAGATGAACCCTTTATACGGGCCCCTGTAATTTGTTTTAAGCAAAGTGCTTTCGTCGCACATTGCTGCGAAGAGTTTTGGAAACATAATTTTGCTGGATAGGGATTTTGTAGGAGCATTATTTGCGTAGTCAATGATTTATTTTGGTAAATCAGAAGACATTACTGCATATAAACGGAATAATTAGATTAATTTTGTATGCTGGGTGGTACTGAGGAAATGTTTATTTTTGGTTGGAGTCATTATACACTATACACCTTATACACTTATCAATAAACTATTTTCGAGTTAAGAATGTATCACCTAAATGGCTAGGTTACATTTAAGACCAAGCGATGAAAAGAGACTTATGTTTAGATAATTAGGTCGCTAAGATTCTATTTCAAGTTGTCAAAAAGTAGGCTAGTAATTCAGAAAGTCGAAGTTATTTTGCTTTTTCAAGTTATAGATCCTTACATTGAAATACGTGCTAGAAATTCCACTGACATTTAAATCATATTAAAACATAATTTTAGTTCCTCTATTTTTATATCTTTTGCCCCTTCTAGTATCTTTAGTAGCTCCCAAGTTGTTCCTACTAGTAAGTACCATGGTACGTGGTTAGTGTTACGCCGAACCAAACTTTTGGTGTTCAGCCACGGTACATTTTAGCTTAATTACATTTTCACAATGTACACTTACTTACCTGTCTTAGTAATTGTACTGAGGGTAACAGATTATTTATTACAAATTACTTGGGCTAGTTTGTAATGGCCTTTTTCACTTATTTAATTGAAATCAGATGTGAATATTACAATAATATCATTCTTTAATTGATACTTTTTTACAAGCCATCAGCACATTGTGTAGATATATTTTGAATCGGTCAATGAAGCAGTGCTTTGGAAGGATCTACAGAGTGCACTTTGGCTGAAATTTTGTGAAATTTCAGCCAAAAAAGCCAATTTAAATCAACAACAACATCACTTCAACAGAAAGACGTCCACTGTTGGACGTAGGCCTCCCTCAAGCATCGCCTCAATGACCGGTCCCTTGGGTCTCGTATCCATCGGATTCCAATAACCCTGGCCAGGTCATCAGTCCACCTTATGGGAAGGCTTCCAACGCTACGTCTTCCGGTACACGTTCGCCACTTCAGAAGTTTTCGACCCCAGCGGTCATCCGTTCTGCGTGCAATGTACCCTGCCCATTGGAGCAGGGTAGGTACATTGTAAACCACTTAATTGGCTATTGTTTTCACTATGTCGGTAACCTTGGTTCTCTTGCGGATATCTTCATTTCACGCAAGGAAACTCTGATCATAGCTCTTGGCATTGCCCTTTGAGTGACTTTGAGTTTCTTATAATACCCATTGTAAAGATTGATACTAATAGCATCTTATGATACTTTAATATAGTCTGTACATCTAAATTTAGCAACATTTTATCGCTCAATTAAACAACTAAGAAACAGAGGCAGCCAGCAACTAAACTCAGAAGTGACTAAATTTAGCCCTATAAATGCTAATTGCCAACGATAAACTACACGGCCACATCATCCATAACTAAATTACGTCCAAACCAGGGGTAGTAAATCATTGGCACGTTTCAAATTAATTCACTAGTGTACCTGAGACTAATCCGTGACGCAATCAGCTCGCTTTTGTGAACGAAATCGAATAATGATGGTTTGTTTTTTATGTTAATGAGATATTATTTAATGATAATAATATTCCATACTTTCTACACAACGTCATCTAAGCACAAACTGAGTAAAGCTTATGTTATGAGTACTAAACGACTTTTACATATGTATTTCTAAAAACATACACACAACATACAACATTTCAAAGCTAAACAACATTTCAGTTTCTTTTTTCTTAACATTTTGAATTATTTTCGCTGTATTTACACAATTCCTATTTGAAACAAACCACCACGTGTAATTGCTTTGCAAGAAACTTACAGTTTGCTTGGGGTCAAAATTTATCTCCTTTGATCCATGTGTTAGAAGTTTCAGAAGACTGTTCAAGAATAACTGATCCATTTATTATTTTGATTAGAAAAACAATTTACCACTATAATATAAACCATTTTGAATATTCGCTTTTATTTATGTTCAGCAATACACACGAAAACATACCTACTAAAGCCCGCACGAGTAGTAAATCATTTATTATTTACACTTTTCCCAATTCTAATTTAATAGACACTTTCTAATTATTTATGAACATCCCTAGTCCAATTAACTACTAACGGAGTGCCTAATAATTTAGTAGCGTATCGGATTTTCATTTAAACACTACGTACATACATTGTAGTTGCCTGTCAATAAAGTTTAAATTAGACTGACACTTGTTCTTAAAATGTCAGGGAGTTGTCTAAGAAACATTTCCTTTGAGGTACAAACAAATTTAAACTCGTTTTTTTTTTAAAGCTATAAATAGTAATTACAATAAAGGTCTGGTCTTTTTTCAGTTTAAACAAATAAAAAATAGTTAAAGCTTTCTATTTTATTTTTTAATTTTAAGTTCGGTTTTAAAAGTATAGGTAGGTATATGGACGTAATATTAAAATTGTGTATAAACATTTGCTATTGGGAATTTCTTGGACAGCGAAATTGGATTTTGAAGTCTTATAATCCATACTAATATTATAAACGCAACAGTAACTCTGTCTGTCTATTACGATTTCACGCTTAAACTGCCGAACCAGTTTTGATGAAATTTACTGAGCAAGCTTGAGCTCCAAGGATGAATATAGTCTACATAGGATATAAATTATCACATTATTTGCTATGAAGAGTGAGCAATATTGAATTCTGTCGATTTTGTACGACATTTACGGACATCATTTTGCAAGTTCGATCCCTACCTACCGTAAATATTGTTGCGAATATTTTAGTTTCTTTTTTCTACTTATTACACAATGATTATGTCAAAAATAATTTAAAAAAATTGTTTTTGCATATTTTAAGCATAACATCGACATTCTTATTGAATATTTTTGTAAATGTTTTGTAATAATTGCAGGACAAAAATTTGTCATCGTAAAAAAAGCAAGAATGAACCAAGCTTGCTCACTTGGGTGCATCTAAAACTTGATGTTTAGAAAACGGGTACTAAACCAGAGCAAATGCAAAGTAATAAAATCTGTTATTCAAAACATGAATACAAACCGGAGGAACTACACAGTCGTGCATATTACGATAAAACTGCTTCAGGAATTGGTTCACAAAATGCTGACATAGCTTGTTTACTTTGTAACTCCACCCCACATTAGGTATTTTGTTCTCTTTTTACATTTTAAACTGTAACATTGAACTGCGGACAAATTTATATTTTTAAGGTCTCTTATTCTTAGTCGTGGATTCTTAACAGAGTGGTCGTGGTCATGTATCGGTCGAGTCCTGCGCCACCGCCTTTCTCGCGATGCGACGCCATGCAGTTCTGTGTTTGGAGGCTTGGGTGTTTTTATTAGCGCTGCAATGCGTCACCGATTTGATGAGGTCCGTCCACCGTGTTGGAGAGCATCCACGTGATCTTTCGTACTCAACTTTTAAAGTACTTTAAAAGGAAAAAACGAAACCCTTATAATCCCACCCACTTTGTTTTCAGTCTGTCTGTCAAGATCATTTGTCTTGGGAATGGGTTAAAGTAGCAAGTTGGAATTAAGATTACATACTTGTATTCAAGTTTGGAGTCTTATGAAACTGTGAAAAAATCTTATTTGTAGCAAAAAAAAGATACTGTCATTTTTGACGCAAAAACTGTAAACCTTTAAGGGATTCAACATTCATAGGGCACTTCCCAAAATCTTCTCAAAACCGTTTGCACATTGCTCACAGAAAAGATGGCCATTGGGGCCTGGAGGTCCTGAAATAGAGACCACGTACCAGAAGACGCGGTGTTGGAAGGCCTTCTTCTATAAGATGGACCGATAACCTGGCAAGGGTTGCGGGAATGATCGATGTGTGATGCATATGAACCTATGGGAGGCCTATGTTTAACAGCGGACTTCTTGCATCTGAAATAATAAATGATGATGATATCTATAAGGTATATTCATTAAAGGTTTATATAACGCGCGCACCACAGTACTATGCCAAAATTACTCTAAGTTGCATAATTTCCTGTTTTTATCACTCCTGCCACATGTTATTGACAGGAAAAAAAAATTAAAATGGAAAATAAAAACAAATTAAAAAAAAGCTAACATAATATTTAAGTTTATTTCTATATACATAATACATATTTAAGTGCACAATCATATACTTATATCACACTTTCTTGGAAAACAAAGCATTACTCTCGATACACATAACATTTCCTTCTTTAGCTATGACAAAAGTCTTGAACGAAAAATCTCCGTAAAAGAAGGAGCTTCCGAAGAATTGGTAAGACATTTCAGTGAAGTTAACTTTGTAGTTATAATTTCCCTGCAAGAAAAAACATAATCTTTAATTGTATCTTAGGTACAGTCCGCCTTAGGTTACCTAACCTATCCCCTTTGTAAAGCTATTGAAAGAGTGGGCACAAACCCTGTAAACGGATCTTAATAACCATCATTGATCTTATAATTTACAGTATCGGTTTCATCCAAAATTTGATGCTTAGAAATCGAATACTAAACCTCCAAACTAACAAAGTAATTAAATCTGTTATTTAAAAATGCGTACTAACCTCAGAAATTATACAGTTGTGCGAAATATGATAATTCAGCTCCAGGATTCTGGCGACCAAAAAATGCTGACATGGTTTGTTCAATTTGTAATTCCACAGCACATTTTTTTGATCTTTTTTTAAGTTCCACACCGTGGTTTTGATCTGAGGAGAAAGTTATATTAAGATAAGTAGCTAACGCAATACATTGAGCATCCTTAATGTATAACGTTGCCATTTGACTACCTTAATTACAGACACAATTAAAGAACAATAGGTTTTCGAACGCCGGTGCTCATTTGGGGCTTAATGAATTAAAACAAAATTGTTGGAGCTAAAGAATTTTTTTTAAGCGTAAATGATAAAACGTAATCCTTATTAGATCACTTTGTTATCCATCTGTCTGTCTGTCGGTCAAGACTTTTTATCTCGGGAAATCTGGAGATATCGTGTTGAAATAGAAAAATATTTTCAGTCTTTCCGTCCGATTATAGTTTAGGTGTCTTCAAGGCTAGAGTGAATAGGCTCTTAATGAACTAGTGCTCCTCACCATCAACGATTGCATCACTTCTTACCATCAGGTGGAATCGAAGTCTAGCACTAGTTTATAGGAATTAAAAAAAAAGGTCTGCGGTCTGCTAAAGCTGTAAAAAAATTAAACTTCAAAGTTAACTACAAAAAGATATTTTATGTCACAAAAAACGCTCGTTTTGAAACTCTCAAGGGACCTAAAATTCATAGAGTACTCCTCGTTGACTTAGAATTCTGAAAATTAAATTGTTTGAAGGTTTTCGCTTATCAATGATTGTGCTTGCAAACAATATTTGTAATAGTGTAATAGTCCCTTACCATTTCCATTTTGGCAGGCATAATAAATGTGACATTGTAAGTCACAACTGTTCCATACTGATCCATTTTCAGTGAAGATGTTGTAATAGTAACGTTTTTAGCGCGTGGACCCGGACACATTTTGTAATTGTACCATTTGCTGGTGTAGGGGCCCTGAAACATACAAAAGTTGTAAGATTTTGTGTGGAAACAAAAAAATATATAATGATGATGAAATGACAAAGAAACTCAAATCAACCGAGTAAAAAAATAGAAATTTAAAACGCTCGGATATATAGTACGAAAAAATACTACAAAGCCAGCAACACCAAGTGCAGCGCTTTTACAGATCGTACAACATTTTTACAATGGAGCCGCATTTCATGCTTATTATCCAAATACAGGATTTAAAATAAAAAACAAATTCCTTTTTTTCTGATGAGTTTTAGGTTTAACTTTAGATTCTAAGCATCATAAATCATATATAAGGTCCATAATTATGTAGATAAAGTATTGCTAAAGACCATCTCAAACATGTATTTACATTATTACCCTTGAGTTTTTTTCGGTGTTTCATCTCAAGATAATCAGTTATAGGGAAATACTGACTTCATCTAGTTGACAAAATTATCGACGTATAAGTTCTTTAAACTTATCTGCAAATTAAATAACATTTATCATTTACTTACGTAGTTATTCGCATTTTTGGTCAGAGACAGTTCCAAAGTCACACGCGAAAGAAAAAATAAAATCAGAATTCTTATCATCATACACCAGTTTACACAATACGCGGTGTGTTATAGAAATTTCATATTACTATATTTTGTTTCCTAATGATTTTATAATGGATCGTAGTGTATATATTAAATACAGATTTTGCCCACAATCACCGATTTTATTTATGTTCATTCGCTTGCGTATTTCATTTACATGAATTACTTATAGATTCAGGTAAATTCAAGATTACCGGAAATGAGTAGCTTTTTTACATGAAAAAAAAATGTACGTATACTAATGCTATCATTAGTAGCCCCATGCTAATATTGCATTTTTATGGACTTTTGTGTTTACAAGTTTAAGCTACGCTAATGATAATGCCAATACTTAGATTGCTTATGAAATTTCATGAGTAAGTCTAGATAGAATCAAAGCTATAAAAGGCAACATAAAAAATATAGATCACTTTTTAGTTCAATTGAAGCATATGAAAGTCTAGATCAAAGAAATATACCGGTCACAGATAAAGGAATTAAAAATAGAGTTTTTTTTCCTGAGATGCTGTTTAACATCTACATGGTTGTCGCATAATATTATGCGTATCCGGAAGTTGATTTGTTGACAATAAAACAGGGCACGCCATCTAGTGGTAACTAGAAGAATTAAAGGCGTTTTGACAGAGTCAGCCGTTTCTACTTAGCAACGAGCTTGGGAAGGGAGAACCCGCCGAGAACAGCGAACACTCACAGCTAGGCCGTTCCATCGCAGATTGAAGATGCACTGGAACTGTTCTACGTTTTCTTGTTTGTACAGTACGGCTGTTGGATCTTGGCGAGTATGAAGTTAGGGTCTGCGAATTTTAACGCTAGAAAACTCGTAAAAAAATAATGGTTTGTTATTGCTGTTAAAAACCGTTATTGGCATTTTTATTAAAAAAAATATTTACGAATTTGTAAGAGCTAAAATTCGGATCTTGGTGAGTTTGAAGTTATTCAAATTAACCAAGATCCGGCCGCACGGATTGTATTGAAAATTAAACTAGTACAGTACCTAGTCGTTTTTATTCATTGCACGATACCAACGTAGGCCCTCCTGGTAGATAATCAGAGCTCGAATGCTGCATGGGCCGGCAAGTAAAATTTTATCTTTGACGCAGTAAACATAATTTTGTAATTGTGTATTAATTCAAAAGAGTGCCCATTGTTTGAACGTTCTTCCTCAAATAGCTACACCACTTACATTTTTTTTTTATAACTAACCAACTTTGACAATTCAAAAGTGCCTGTTAATGGTTTATTTGAAATAAATTTTATATTTGCGCAATAAGTGATAACTTACTTAAAATGTTAGGGCTTGAATTAAAAAATGTTAAAAGGTAAGTGGAATCAGTAAATGATAGAATTTAAACGATATAAAAGGGTGATTAAAGGTAAAGATAGTGAGCAAATGCTCTTGCATGCTAAAAGCCTAGAAGAGAACACTGATTTTTATATCTTTGGGGAAGAATGGAAGATGATACTATCAGAGTCTATAAAATGTGAGAGAGAGAATGTATGAAATTCTGCCAGATGAATGTGCGACTGTGTGTAATATTTATTAAATGACTCCTGAAAGTCTTGCGCGACTTGTCAATTATCTGTTGTTAATTTTTTCATTATTGTTTTTCTCTACTTTTGTGTTTAAATAGTGTACGGCTTCGGCCGTATTGTATAAGATAATAAATAAAATTCAAGTGTACTGAAGAACTCTGTTTTATTGGACGCCAATCAAATCAGTCCCGCATTTGTGATATTTTATGAATATTTTCTAAGTCTGTGGCAGGTGCATGGCATATGTCCATCGTAGCAGGAGTTTTTTTAATAACAAGCTCATCAGTAAGACAACAAAGAATGGTTTGTTTCTTTGCTGAAACCACAGTAGACTTTGCAATATATTCTCCATAAAAAAACGAAGTCCCGAAAAACATGTAGATTGATTCTGAGAAGTTAATGGCAACACTGTGGGTACCCTGCAACAAAAATAAATAAAGTTAACATTATCAATCTTATAGCTAGTGACCCGCCCCAGCTTCGCACGGGTACATTGTCATATTAAATATGTGTATTATACGTATAAACCTTCCTATTCAATTGCTCTATCTATAAACAAAAACCGCATCAAAATCCGTTGCGTTGTTTTAAAGATCTAAGCATACATAGGGACAGCGGGAAGCAACTTTGTTTTATACTATGTAATGATGATTGTCTTACTAAAAGTTTTGATTAATTTTCTTACTTTTATATAGCCTCTTTCAATAATGTTAATGTAAGAACATTGTAGACGCAAATCTTAGATAACTTCCTACCATTTTTACGGTACGAGTTCAATATTGACTGGTCTGCACTGTCCTTATATAATTTATGTGTTAATACTGTAATACTCGTATGGAAATATTGTAACAAACCATTTTTTTAAAAGAGTAACCGTGAGTTTCTTGCCAGTTCTTTTCTATAGGAAACGACCAATTTGGAACCGTGCAATAGCTTCTGACGTTTTACAAGTGCCCATGTAGGCCTATGTGAAATAAAAAGATTTTGACTTTGACATTAATTAACGTTCAATATCTCATCATCATCCTACCCTTATCCCATATTACTTGGGGTCGGCGCAACATGTTTTTTTCTTCCACTCTGTCCTGTCACCCGTCACACTATCACTAACTCCCTTTTCTTTCATATCACTTCAACGTTCAATATCTATCACTACGGTTTTGAGACTGCATATTTTTTAGATATTTGCTTAGGCTCATGCTACTGGGACGCATCATGGGAATATCACTAGCCAACGAAAATGCAACATTATCAGCCACGACCACTCTGTTAAGCGAGAGCGACTAAGGAGGAGAATACTACTGGGTTTCACGCAATCGATCGTTGCTTCGCTGCTGAGGAGAGTAAGAAATAGTCACAACGGGACCATGAAAACTATTGTGAATAAAATAGGTCTTCAGTCATAAAATAATAATGGAAGAGTTATTATTTTAGGGTTCAGTTGGTACCAACATTAGAATAAAGATAATAAGTCATAACTTAAGTTACTAATAAATTATCTTACTAATATAAAACGTGGGCTGAAAAGTGAATTTGAAATTGAATTTGAAAATCATATGGTCTTTATTCTAGTAACACCAAGTTTGTGTCAGCCTACGAAGTTTCCAGCCCAACTAATAATAATTACTAATATAATATGTGGATCTATTTGTGTCTTAATAGAATTTTCAAAATTTTAAGCCTAGTTTTTCAATCCCAAAGCATAAATACATTAAATGCTTTGTGTTTGAAAAATTAGGCTCAAGTTATTCAAACCCAAAGCATAATTATATTAAATGTTTGAAAAACTAGGTACACAATTTTGGAAATTTTTCATTATTTTGTACACATTATTAAAAATTTACCTTTCTCAATACACATGTACGAATATCTGCATGAGGTTTGATTTGCCTTGAAAAGATGCGATTTTGACACGGCTTCTCAATCGTGAAGTCCCATAACAGATTTTTACGATTGTTCTTAATGCTATAAATAACGATTTTCACCTGAAATAAAATAATATATTTGTTGAAAATAAAACAAGGCACACCATCTAGTAGCAACTAGAAGAACTAGAAATGGCGTGACTTGACAGTGTGGGGCGTATACGTTTTGTTATTAGCTTGACGGGGAAGACCTGCCAAGTACATCGGACACTTTCAGCCAGGTACAAACATGAGATAATAAAGATGAACCATTGTGAATCTATAAAATACTAGCTTTTGTCAGCGGCTTCGCCCGCGTACATAAAACATAGCCTATGTCACTCGGTGGTAAAGCAGCTTTCTATTGTTATTAATTTGTTTCCAATCGGATCAGTAGTTCCAGAGATTACCTCTTTATTATATTAGTGTAGACGACGCGCAATATGCAGTGTGTTGTGGGGCTGTGTGAGAACCGCCTAAAAGAGGCCATGGTCTACCCATGTGACAAGTTTCCGAGTGATTAATTAGTAGAGTAGAAATTTTAATAATCATGTAATGCTGCACTCATTTCAATTTTTTTTTAAAAGTAATACCAACTTCGATAATCCGAACTGGTTCAGTGAGCGTGATGTTCATACTTCCTCTATACATATTTTTTTCACATTCCATTGATATACTTATGTTTGCTAAATTATTTTCTGTATGTGGACATGGGCCAAAGTATTTGAAACCGAGGACATACGGACCCTAGAAAGAAAAATAAATAATAATAAAAATATAAATAATATAGTTGGAACAGAGGTAAGAACGTCTAAATAATCGTTACTAGCAAACAAATCAAAATCAATAAGAATAATTTGCATTGTAACCTTTAGCAAATTTTTTTATAAAAAAAGAATGCAGCTTTATTTTTAAAAAAAGAACGCTGCGTAGAAAGAACGTTGTAATTTACAAGATTCATAAAAAGCAACTTATATTTTATTTAATCACACTCAATTATATTATATTTCAAAATTCCACCTCTTCAACATTTCATTTCTTTTTTTATTCAAAAACTAAATAAAAAATCTTTTCCTACTTACGTAAGTATTAGAATTTTTTGGTCCTGTCATTAAAAACTGTAATGAAACCACATGTTGCAATAATGCTATCAACAAAAATAAATTAAAAATGAACATCGCTATGGCGTATGATGCGGAATATAATGCAACAGTAATGAATTAAAATAAAATTACATAGGCTGATATCAAAACTAAATTTGAATTTAATGAAGATACTGAAACTACTTTTGATATTGCTATTTTAATCGATAGGATTATGTCATCACTAGCGACCATGAAGGTGAAAGGTCTAATAGGGTCCTGATACAAACTAATAGTTACGGCATAAAAGATAATCAAATTAAAAAGGAAGAAAGAATAATTAACCAAAATACAGCGATCTAGAAGGTATCTTATAAAAATATGAATACTATTTGCCAAATTGATATTGCCAACGATATAGAACGTATGAAGATATCCGCAGGAAAACCAAGGTTGCCGATATAGCCCGAAGTATCGCCAAATGTAAGTGGCAATGGGCAGGTCACATTGCTCGCTGAACAGATGCCTTTCGGGTCGAAAAGTACCGCGTACCGAAAGACGCAGTATTGGAAGGCTACAAGGTAGACCGATGACCTGCGATGCGAGATGCACAGGACCGTTCCTTATAGAAGAATTGGGGGAGGATAGGCCTCCCCAGATTATCCATTAATGAACGATCCCATAATAAATGTCCAGCAATGGACGTTTTTTGGTTGAAATGATGATGATGATGAACGAATTAAATTATAAAAGACCACATAACACTCACAAAACACAATAACATGCATCCTAAATGGTTGACAGAGCTACTTGCTGTCAAAAGATAGAACCAAGAAATATGCCTGATTGAAATTGCGATTACAAAATCTGACACTAATATCGTACATGAAAGTATTACATGAAATGATTTTATAACACCGACGACTCTTATCAAGTTATCGGTTTACTTTGTGGGAGACCTTTTTATGCTGCATTTTCTGGTATGCGGTTAGAATTCTGAAATGTAGACTTGTAAAATCCGTTCTTAAAAAATGTTTATACCTTAAAAGAAACCTATCCGCCAAATCTTAAGTTTGTAGGTATGTCTAATAAACTAGTGCGCCTTACCATCAACGATTGCATCACTGCTTGCCATTAGATGGGATCGCAGTCAAGCACTAGTTTATAGCAATTAAAAAAAATATATATATATTTCATGATTAATAGTAAGTGGTAATTTGCTTTTATATATATTTATAGATATAGAGTTAAGGACACTACAGACTTAAATCTTGTTGTTGATGTACAATGCTTTGACGCGTGTCAATAATAATTATTATTGATTGTTGGCTGAATTGGTACGAATAATTTTTTACCCAGCACGTACGAGTTTACCACAGTGACTATAAATATGTTCATACTTGCAGATGGACTGTGAATATAAAAGATTTATGTACAAATAGTCGTGAAATGTCATAGAAAAAAATATGTAATAAAATGTAGACTGTTTGTTTATTTTTCTCTGATTTTCATCTGACTGATTTCGTCCGACTTACATGCAGAGTTGTGTCAATTATTTGTACCAAATAATTACAATTGCTCTAGAAAGCATAAAATTATTTAATGTCCCATTTTGTCGCACCGTGGCCCGGTCCACCTCCACTATACCGCGTATGCTAACGATGCTCAACGTGCTCGTGGAGACCAACCCTGTATTGGATTTGTTTGCTGATGAATGGAAGACGATATTATTATAAAGCTTACGGTTCTGTGAGGAGACAGAGTGAAAGATTTAATTTAATTTAGTAGTAATGGCTATATTGCTGTACTAAATAAATAAATATATCAAGTGTGTTTTCACTTATGACAAATGGGTGAAATGAAACGGCAAACTTATTGACAGATATAAACCATGTTTAAGTGAAAGAGATGAAAGTATGTCACTTCGTAAAAGTGCAAAAGAAGTAATTAATGTTGAAGATGCAAAGGAATGAATGAAAGACAAAAGACACACGTGAGATACACAATAAAAGGAAAAATAAAATTCAAGATTACTGAACAAATCTTTAATTTATTTAGTCACAATATGACCAATCACATCTTTTGTTTTTTAAGTAACATTTTGAAGATCTGTTCTAGGTACATGGCATGTATCTAATGATTTTTGAACAATGAGGTCGTCAATAACACAAAGTATGTTTTGCTTTTTTGCTGAAATCACAGTAAACTTAGAAATATATTCTCCATAAAAAAACGAAGAGCCAAAGAACAGGTAAGCTGATTCTGAAAAGTTAATGGCGATGCTGTGGGTACCCTGCAATCAAATGAAATAAAATTAAACATTAGTAGCATCCAATGTGACTTCAGGATGTTTTTGAGACTGATCCACTTCTGCAGGGTTATTAGGACATAGACCGCATCAAGGAAATGTAAATAGCTCTCACGCCCTCGCCGCTGCCGCGATTCTGATCTCTATTTCCCACGAGCCTTAAGTCAGTAAATTCCTTGACCCATGACCACTGACAGTAAACTGCAGGGTCCAGCAAAGTCGAAAGCTCCTGGGGCCATGGGTAAATGTGAAAGTGTAACACCCTATTAATTTTAAGTTCCTATTTTTATTTTTGGTGTGCAATAAAGAATATCATCTATCAAAGAAGGAACAGGGTGGGTTTTTAGTCAGTTAAAGTCTGACACTATCTCCCGATCCGCCCAAGGGCGACAGATGTGATTGGATCAGTTTGGTCCACCACAAAAAAAATCTTCTGCAGGGCCTCGAAGATGGTAAAAATTCGAAGATATATTGTGATATTCACCAACCGTACTGGCCTGCGTAGTGAATTACGGCCCATTTCCTCTCCAGAAAAGGAGGACTGAGTCCCAACAGCATAAACATTAAAAGGATAATTACGCTATGCTCTATTTGAAAAGATAGCATTTTTTAGTACGTATTATTAATAATGTACCTTTTTCAATACACATGTACGTATATCCGCATGCGGTTTAATTTGTCCTGAAAAGAGTCGGTTTTGACACGGCTTTTCAATCGTATAGTCCCATAATGGATTTTTCCGATTGTTTTTAATGCTGTAAATAACGACTTTCATCTGGAATCAAAATTATACATTCAATTCAGAAATGGATGAAAATACGATACTTAAATTCTATGGTATAATTGTAACAGTAGGTAGAGAATCATACTAATTCAACGTACTGAAAAAAATAAACGAATATTTACTTTTTTTGAACCATGTTTACTTTTGTTTTTAAGTCTAAAAAGGAGGATCAGGAAAAAACAAGAACGGCTTTGTACATTAGTAAAGACTAGGTCTTCCTGTGTAGCTAGTTCCAGTGGGATTGTTTAACAAATATCCAGACTTTCATACTTTTTTTATTATTTGCGGTAAAGAGGATATTCTGTTCTTTGATTAATGTAAATAATCAAAGAACATTCTGTCACTGATGGTTGCGCTGGCAGAAGCATGGTTGTGTTACGCCTGAATAAACACTATGGCCTTAAGGTTTTATACGATTTTTTTTTTTGTTAATACTCATATACCACGACTAAATTTTGATCATTTAGTACGCAATTACCTACAGGTAAATAAATTAATTTCGTACATGCGTAAATTAATTCGAGTTTTTATAAAAAAAAAACTTTATTTTTAATTTTATCTTTACAAATAAATAATAAAAAATGTACCAGATCGACTTTCTACGAGAATTAAGCGATTAAAATTTAGACGTGTAGGTATTAATAGTTACTCAAGTAAAAAATATTGCAAATTTTGTAGTATCAGAAGCCATACAGTAATTCAAATTATGATATGTTCTTTAGTTAAAACTTATTTGTCTATTAAAAAATTAATCTAAAAAGATAATAATATAATACCAACCTCGACTATTCGAACGGGTGCACCAATCGTGACGTTGATACATCCCTTATATAAACTTTTTTCACATTCCACTGATATACTTAAATTTGCTAAATTATTTTCTGAGTGTGGACATGAACCAAAGTATTTGAAACCAAGAAAATACGGGCCCTAGAAAAAAAAAACATATTAAACAAACGAATACATCAAACAATAAAACAAACACACAAATATAGATTTTCCATCTTGTTACCACAGGCTGAAACAGTATCGAAACAGACGTAAGGACATCTAAAAGTCATGCAAGATATGTCACAAATAAAGGAAGCAAAACATAATCGGACTGTGAATGATTACAAGGATTATTCGACTTTAATGTTCGACTTTCAAAACACTTTTGTGAGTTTACAAACCTACGAAGAACTCACTTTTTTCAAAGTTCGGAGTTTGCTTTCTATTCAGATATCGACTACTGCACTTTTTATGAAAATAAATGTTGCGGAGTTTATGCCATTCACAAAACGAGTCTTACATTATTTTTTTTTACAAATATGGTAAGCGATAATGTGGCCAACGATGGAACACGCTTACGTAGAAGCAACCTATTCACTCTTGACTTAAAAAAAACCATAGGTTGTAGCTATCAGGAAACATAGACTTCGGCGGTTGATTCCACTCCTTAGTTGATATATAATTCATTATTATACTTAGTTACATTTAATCCTAAAAACTCTTTTCACATCTTCTCTATTTAAAAATCAAACTGTTTTTATTCCTACTTACGTAAGTATCTGAGTTTTTTGGTCCCGGCAGTAAAAACTGTATTGAAGCCACAAGTTGCAATAATGTCATCAATACAAATAAATTCAAAATGAACATTTCCATGGCTGTAGCTGCAAAGCATAATACGAAAATAATGCATACAGTAGCAATAGAGTCAAACTTAGATGGACTGAAAAAAACTAAATTTGAATTTAATGAGGATACTGAAACAACTATTAATGTTGACATTATAATCTGTAAGCTAACGTCATTACCAGTTAACATTGAAAATGAAAGGCCTAATGGGATCCTGATGGAAACGAATAGTCATTGCCAAAAAGATCATAAATTAATTAGAAAACTTTTATTACAGAATATTAATAGAAAATGAACTAAGTCTGCAAAATACAGTGCCCTGGAAAGCATCTCATAAAAACAGAATATTTTTGTCATACGAAATTGACCTATCATTTAAAATTTAAAGTGAAGAAGGAATAGCGAAGCATCATCATCTTCCTGCCCTTGTCCCGTTTTATTTGGGGTCGGCGCAATATGTTTTTTTCTTCCATTCTGTCCTGTCACCCGTCACGCTATCACTAACTCCTCTGTCTTTCATATCACTTCTCACACAATCCATCCATATCTTCTTTGGTCTCCCTCTCCCTCTCCATCCATCCACATTCATACTCATGGCTTTCTTTGTAACATGCGTTTCATCCCTCCTTTTTACATGGCCATACCAAGACAAACGGTTCCCTCTCAACTTTTCAGTCACTGGCGCCACTTTCAAACTTCCTCTAATATACTCATTTCTCACTTTATCCATTCTCGTCACACCACACATCCATCTCAACATTCTCATCTCTGCTACATGCAATCGCTTTTCATCCGTCTTTTTCAGAGCCCAACATTCTGACCCATACAGTAGGACAGGTCTTATCACGGACTTGTAGATTTTACCCTTCAACTTGAGGGGCATCCGTGGGTCGCAAGTTGTTCCAGTGACCTGTCGCCATTTCATCCATCCTGAGTTGATCCGATGTGCCACGTCTCGGTCTATCTCACCATTCCCTTGGATAAGCGACCCAAGGTACCGAAAATCGGAACAGGTTGGTATGGGCGTTCCGGCGAGAGCTATGGGCACAGGACTAGAGAGACCGCCAAAATCGCAGAACAGGTACTCTGTTTTAGTTCTGCTCAATTTTAGGCCAACACTCTCCAGTCTTTGCCACCACACCTCCAATCTGCTCTGGACCTCTAGGGCACTCTCGGCAACCAGCACAATATCATCGGCAAACAGCATACACCAGGGAGCCTCTTCCTGAATGTCCGACGTCAGAGCGTCCATTATTATCAGGAAGAGGTAAGGGCTAAGAGCCGACCCTTGGTGTAAACCGACAGCCACATTGAAGTTGTTAGTGGTGCCCGCTGCAGACCGGACTTGTGTACTGCAGCGACTATACATTGATCGGATCAACTGCACATACTTCCCAGGCACACCTTTCTCCTTAAGGGCCCACCACAGAACCTCACGAGGTACCCGGTCGTATGCCTTTTCGAGGTCAACGAATACCATGTGCAAGTTTTTATGTGCACATCTGTATTTTTCGCACAACTGGCGTATAGCAAATATGGCATCCGTTGTACCACGACCAGGCATAAAACCGAATTGGTTCTGTGAAATTTCACTCTCTTCTCTCAGCCGCCGTTCAATAACTTTCTCCCATACTTTCATAGTATGCGACATTAGCTTTATTCCTCTATAATTGTTGCACTCAAGCACATCACCTTTGTTTTTAAAGATGGGCACCAGAGAACTGTTGCACCATTCATCAGGTATGGCTTCTAGCTAAGAAGGAATAGCGAAGCAAGATACTATTATATAGAATACTATTGCCATACTGATATTGATCGACTCATTTAGAGTAACAAAATGATGTAGGTAAAACTGACAACAAACAACAAAAAAGGACCACACGCATATCACTTCCGAAAGTCAACAAACTACACCAAAAATCTGCAATAAAATGACTTTTTGTATTTGTATTTCGGGTTGGTGTACGCAACTCTACGATTAAAGTACGTTCTGGTACTATCGTACACGAAGCTATTGTTCTATATAATATGATTTTACAACGCCCATGACTATCCCATCAGATTTTCGGCTCACCATGTGGGAGACCTTTTATCGCTTCGTTTTCTGGTACGCTGTCAAAGTTTTGAAATGAAAAATGAAATGGAGTGCAAATATTTTTATTTGTGTTTTATTTTTTATAGAAAATATATAAGTCGGAAACGGCTTCGATTTGTTGACAACAAGACAAGGCACGCCATCTAGTGGCAACTAGAAGAACTAAATAAAGATGGCGCGCCTGACAGAGTCGGTGACGTATCCTCTTTGCTACGAGCTTGTGGCGGGGTGAACCAACCCACCCTGGGAGCGGGGACACTCTCAGCCAGCCCGTCGCAGAGTCAAGACGTTCTGAAACTGTCCGTTCTGTTGCAATTTGTAAAGTGATAACAGTGCACTGTACCGAAATGTATTGAGAAGTAAACCGATTCAACTCCTATCCGTTGTTATTCATTGCACGATACCCACATACGCCCACATGATAGATCTGATAGACCAGAGCTCGAACACCATCCTGGACACGAGCCGATATATACATCTCTCATTGTTCTCTATGTCTTAGTGTTATTCCTTTCGACTACTAGGAATTATAAACAAAAACTCCTTGTATGATTTCACTTACCACGTCAGTTGCACTGTCGCATATACCATTGTGCATCGTGTGTTCGCTGCCGTCTAGCATCGCATCATTGGCAAGACGTACTGCAATAAGATGAATGGCGAATACGGCACTTTATAGTATATGTTGAAACGGAACTTTTTGAGTGTTATGACTTATGATAGACGGATGAAATGAAATGTCAATTTTTTTTGACAAATATAAACCATGATTAAGTGAAAGTTTTAAAATACGAAGTGTAAAAGTTGTATTATAAGGTAAAAAAAAAGATGAACATGAACAATAAAAGAAAAAATAAAACTCAAGTTTACTGTTTATATCAGTGATTTATTTAGCTCCAATCTAACCAATTACACATTTATGTTATTTATAAGTACCATTTTGGTTTGTGCTAGGCATATAGCATGTATCTGATGTTGTACCTGTCGACTTCTTAATAACAAGGTGATCAGCAATACAAAGTATGCTTTCTTTTTTTGCTGAAACTACAGTAAATTTACTGAGATACTCTCCATAAAAAAATGACGTTCCAAAGAACAAATATATTGCTTCCGAAAAATTTATAGCGACGCTGTGGGTGCCCTGCAACCAAAAAATATCAAATATTAGTTCCATCTATAAATGATCAAGGAGTTGTCAGCAAACTGTAGGGGCCCTACAGGCTCGAAGCCTCCTGCAGCCGAGGATTGGTGCGAAAGCGTTACACCGGGGCTCTGGGAATAAGGCAAAGGATGAACGGGGTTGGTTGTTGATTCAGTAAGAGTCTGACACTATAATGAAGTGAGTTCTCCGAGCCTCTAAATATAAACTGATCATACTGACTGGTTTTTTTTTATGGTAGGTAAAAATCATCCAATGACGAGTCCCGCTCTTGGGTGGAGCGGAAAACAAGTGTCAGACTCTTACTGACTAAACAACCTACCCTGTTCCTACATCGCCATACATACCAGGGCCAGAGCCTTCCTTTTCAGACGCAAACCCGTGGCCCTGATTAGCTTCGACCCTTCTGCAACGGTTGCTGACAACTCCTTGAGGCGCGCGGGAACAGTGCGCGCCGTCGACGACTGGGCTTGGTTCGGACGATTACTAGACGACCGGACGGCGAACTACCCAATGCTCACCATCCGCAAGCCCGCGCCTACGGTGGCCGGAAGTCAGGATCGGAATCCCGGCGGCGTCTGGGGCGCAAACGCCGTTGCCTTATACGGTCCACCTCTTCCTTTGCTAACATTACTGCTTCGCAGAAGGAGGCGACCGCCTGCCACTATACGAACCATGGCTTCTACCAAGGCCCGGCGCGAGAGAACGCCGCCATCATACTGACCGGTTTACATTTTAAGGCACGAAGCCAAGTCTTGTAATGAGTCTTAGTTACGTATGTAAAGCAACGTCTTAAAATCATCGTAAGTTAATTATAAGAAAAGGATAGTGCTAGTCATCCTGTATTACTCCATCTCTCTTTCACATTTTAAGACGTCATTGGAGCCCAGCCCTACAGAGTTGGTGTCATGTGAGATTCTTACATTTAGCTGTGTCAAATTGATTTAAAAGCATAAGTTCACTCCCCAATATTGTCGATGCCATTGTTCTTATACATGTTCATTGTTTAAAATAATAATGTAACCATTATTTTAGAGAATGTAACTTGTTTTGAATTGAACTTTTTAAAGGTAAAATATATCTGTTAATAAGGGTGTACTACGCCAAATCGAATAACAAATAGTCGAATATCAATTGATCGACCACTATAAATCGAACGTCTAAATACTCGAACGTTCATAATATCGAATTTTTATTAAATCGAACATTCAATACATCGCACACTTAATACATCGAGTGTTCAAAATATCGAATGTTTGTTTGATCGAGCGTTCAACGCATCATCTTTTGCCTCTTTTTTGTGGAGTAGGTCTTCCCAATCCCGCGTTTACCTTATCAATTCTTCTATTTGTTATAGCTTGCTCCTTACACTTCACAACAGTAGGGAATAATAAATAATTATCGCACTTACTTATTTACCCCAAGAAGAAATACCAGATGCTTTCAATAATAGAGATTGCAGAGTCTCTACTGTTTGTGCTACCATAGAATTTTTAGTTAAGGAGCAAGCTATAACAAATAGGAGAATTGATAAGGTAAACGCGGGATTGGGAAGACCTACTCCACAAAAAAAGGCAAAAGATGATGCGTTGAACGCTCGATCAAACAAACATTCGATATTTTGAACACTCGATGTATTAAGTGTGCGATGTATTGAATGTTCGATTTAATAACAATTCGATATTATGAACGTTCGAGTATTTAGACGTTCGATTTATAGTGGTCGATCAATTGATATTCGACTATTTGTTATTCGATTTGGCGTAGTACACCCGTTAATGGGTGTATTTATAATTAAATTATAATTATAGTTGAATGTAAATTTTAAATGAATATTCATATCTTATGTCGATGAGTATTTTAAGGAGTGTGGGACAGAAAGTAAAATCCCTCAAATCTATGTTGAAAAGAGAGGATGCTCCCATCAGACAGATGTTACATGTGGTGGGCTACTGCCCAATTGATGATTACGAGCAGTTATTGCTCGAAAAAATGTGATTATGCGATGCAGTATTGGTTCGTATGTGACGCCATAGATGGCGTTACAAGTACTTTTTGCGCAACAACACTTTTTTTTGGAGAAAGTAATTTATAAAAAACTGTTTGGTATGTTAAATCTAATAAAATGTGAATGGTCGATTTTTCTCGATATATGTCAACTCACTACATTGCATAACTGGCAAAGTATATTATTGAAAATTTACCTTTCTCAGAACACAAGTATGTATGTCTACATGAGGTTTCAATTGCAATGAAACGAGGCGGTTTAAACATGGTTTCTGAATTGTAAATTCCCAAAGATGATTCTTAACACTATTTTTGACACTATGGATGACGGCTTTCATCTGTAATCAAACTGTTACATGATTAATTGTAAAATTACATATAATTTAATTAGTAAATTAGTCATGGATGATTTTTATCTACTTTGAATCTAATTGGACATTTGTGTGCACTTTAAATATTCTTATTACTTTGCAATAACTATTGCTTTGAATCATATTATATCTTGAATCCATTAAGTTTTTTTTTCATCGAACTTATGAAAATCGTAAAACAAACAAATTACGATTATAACTTTCAGTAAAACAAACTTCACGATCTTTAACAATATATAAATATACTAGTGTCCCGCCCCAGCTTTGGACGGATACAATGTGATATGAAATATCTGCATTATACATAAAAATCTTCCTCTTAAATCACTCTACCTATTAACAAAAACCACATCAAATCCGTTGCGTAGGTTTAAAGATCTAAGCATACTTAGGGACAGCGGTAAGCGGCTTTGTTTTATACTATGTAATGATAACTAATTGAGCTTATATATATATATATATATATATATATATAGCTAATTGAATGAACACAGATGAGCTCTAGTCACTAGAAGTCTGAAACTCCCAAAAAAAGGTCAAGTAAAGTGACGATAAATACGAACCTCAATTATCCGGACAGCTTCACTGAGGGTAACGTTAATAGTTCCCTTATAGACATTTTTTTCACATCCCATTGTTATAGTCATGTTTGCCAAATTATTTTCTGAGTGGGGACATGAGCCAAAATATTTAAATTGGACAGAATACGGGCCCTGTGAAGAAAATGCGACCACAATCACTTACTTCAATTTCTAACTCTGCGATGGGTCTACAATATTGTTATTATTTGCGATACTACTGACCAAAACAATAATAAAACAGGTGTAAGAACGTGATACTTCGAGTTTTTTTTTAACTAAATAAATCAAAGCGAACGTAATTTGGTCAGTTTTCAGTCGTAAAATTTGCTTATAACTCGTTTGAGTTACTACAAAGCAAATCAGCATAACTATATGAAAAAGTTTGCATAGTTTTTCATAAAAAAGATGCTGCAATACTTCGTTGCAATCGCTATGCTACTTACAATAAAAATAAAATACAATTTGCATCTTATAAAATTACTCTAAATCATTTTAAATCCCACAAAGTGTATATGTTATCCTAATACAAAGTATATAAAAAATCAATTTTACTTACATAATTATTTGAATTTTTAGGCACGTTCCTTAAAAACTGCATTGAATTAGCATATTGCGATATTACAATCAATAAAAATAAATTCAAAATTAACATTACGATAGTGTTTGCTGTGGAGTATAGTACAAAAATAGTTCACGGTAAAAATAGCTACAAATGTTTATATCAAACTATTAAATCATGTAACATTTGATACTATCTATTTGTTTATTAATAACAAATAACAATTTAATGAAGATACTGAAACAACTATTTATGATGACATTATAATCGGTATGATTATGTCATTATCTGATTATTTTAGTGTTGAAAAGCCTAATGGGGTTTTGATGATCACCCATAATTATTGTATGAACAAACAAATATTTATTGAATGCTAAAGTTACAAATATTAATAATAAATTGTGTGAGCCATCTAAAATGCAATCTAAAGAAATACGAATATAAAGAGTTATACTGTCACCTCAAGATGTAAAATTCTGTTCGATACTTTCTGTTGAATTTTAAAACACATTCAGTTAGTTGAAAGTCTAAGTCCTGCATATTTTAAATTTCTACGCTCCAAAGATTTATAAATAAGACATATGTTTATGCTAGTAAAATGATATAAAAATTTATCAGGTATTTAGAGGAATACAGAAAGAGAAATACAGGGTGTACAGTCCTACATATTCGCAATTGAAAAAGAAGGATCCGCCGACCAGAGAGACGTTTTGTCAGACGAAGATGATTTTGGGCTTTTGTATGTTCAAATTGCGTAGAAAACCTGAATGCATTCAGGATCCTGAGGATTTTTTTTTTAGTTCCTATGTGGTGCATAGATGTCGCTACAGGTATTTTTAGCCAATTTTTAACTTATGAATTGAACCCTTACGATATGAAAGTAGATAAAATATATTTGTTTGTAGCATCTTTTTATTTTGAAGTCTTTTGTTTTTTTATCTAATTTTCAATTAAAATTACTTCATAATGTTGTATCATTTCATAATTATTCTTATTACACCTGCCATGTGTTATTGACAAAACATAAAACTAAAATGAAAGGAAAAACACACAACACTTTTTTATTCACCTAGTAGTGTAAGTATATAATTACTTCATAATTATATCATACTTTCTTAGAAAACAAAGCATTAATCTGGATGCACATTACATTTCCTTCTGTAGCTATGGCATACATCTTGAACGAGTAATCCCCGTAGAAGAAAGAGCTTCCGAAGAATTGGTAAGAGATCTCAGTAAAGTTTGTTTTGTAGTTATAATTTCCCTGCAAAGAAAGTCGTAGTTTTTAATAGTGTCTTAGGTAGAAAGTTCTGTTAATAAACCATCGCTGTAAGGCATTTTTGTGAAAAACTAGCACTGGTTTTTTTATGTTAGGTAAAAATCATCTCAAGACGAACCTTGAGCGGAGCGGGATACAGTGTCAGACTCTTACTAACAAAACAAGGCAAGGAAGGAAGAGGGTAGGTACTCTCTTCTTTCCTTGCCTTGATCCCAGGGCCCGGTAATACGCTTTCACATCGACCCTTGGTCCCTGGAGGCTTCGATCCTGCTGGGCCCCTACAGTTTGCTGACAATTCCTTGAGGTGCGCACTGTTCTTGCGCGGGCCGTCGATATCTTGGGGTCTGTCCGGACTGTTACTAAAAGACCGCACGGGGGGCTTGCGGTCCGCAAGCCTGCGCCTACAGTGGCCGGAAATGCAGCGACGGCGGCTGCGGCGTGAACACCGTTGCCTTTGCCTGAAGCGGTCGGCCACCACTTTTGTTAGCATTACTGCTTTACAGATAGAGCGTCTCGTAATGCAAGGCAAGGTTGAGGGCACCAGGCCACGTGGTAGATCACCAATGAGATGGACAGACCAGATCAAGGCCGCAACTAAGTTCACGAATGCACCCGGAAAGCTGCAGTCCGCAATGAATGGCGCCGCTTGACCAAGATAATAACTCAACGTGATCCAGAATGATGAGCACGACCACTCTGACAAGAGTGTACCGACTGAGAAGAAGAAGGAGGCGACACGGTGGAGCACGCGGTGATGGTGTTCCCAACATAGGCAGAGCACCGCTGTCCCTCGTGGAGACAATAACTGGCAGAGTCCACTTGCACCGGACCATGTAGCGGGCCAGTACAAGCCACGGTCTACGATTGATTTCCACATAAAAGAAGCTTAAAATAAGCCTTCAAAACTGACTAAAATCAGATTTTACACAGTTAAAAAGTACAAACCGCAGGAATTACACAGTTGGGCGAAATATTTCGATAATTTTTCTTGAGGATTCCAGCAACCAAAAAATGTTGACATGGTTTATTCAATTTATAATTCCACAGCACATTTTTTTGATCTCCTTTTACGTTCCACACCGTGGTTTTGATCTGCGAAAAAAGGTATATTAATACTAGTCGGAATAATTACGCAGTTATTAAGTTCCTAATATAGTTCAACCAAAAAAATGTTCATAAAAACTTTTTTATTTATGTATTTTTGCGTCCTGAAACCATATTAGTATTAGAATTTTTTATCTCCCTCAATTTTCACACATCTATTATAATTTAAATAATGTGTATAAAGTATATATATTAAAATTGAAAACAAATTGAAAATGAGAGCGGTGGTAGCCGCGTGGTAACAACGCCGACTTACAAGTTGTAGGTCGCGGGTTCGGATCAGCTGTGGGAACATTTAAAAAAAGGTTGTTAATGGAAAAAAAATCCTTGCAATTTTTACTAAAAATATATTGAATTATTATAATGCGAATTGCTTTACTCAACAATTACTATGCTTGAAAATAATATGTTAATTATTGCTTACCACTTCCATTTTAGCTGCCTGGGTAAATGTGACATTGTAAGTGACAACGGCTCCATATTCACCAATTATGAGCGAAGATTCTGCTAAAGCAACGTTTTTAGTGCGTGGACCCGGGCATAGTTTGTAATTATAAAATTTGGTGTTGTACGGACCCTGAAATAAACAAGTCAGTGAGTGACAAAATGGTGTAACTTTGATCGCCCATAACTCAATTCAATTCAATTCATTTATTTGCATACCATGATGTGAATACAGTTGTTATAAAAGGCTTAAAGCTACACTCGTAAACTATTGGTTCAAATGTCATGTAGTTTTGAGGCTGAGCTTGTTCTAATACTTTCTATTGATCATCAAAAACCTAAACTCCGTAGCTTTGTCCACATCGATGATACAGGGGGGTGAAATAGCCGCGAAACGCTTCGAGAAAAGGATGGTACGGCCGTGCCCGCTTTGCTCGAGACTTGGCGGGGCACTGCCGTGCCCCCAGATGAACGAAAATGACGTCAAAAACTATGAAAAAGTGACAGAAGAAATGCGACACTAACAACACCCGGTTTTCGAGAGCCCGATGAACGTAAAATTCAACTAACTAGGTGTCAAATCTCTTGTCAAGTGTCAATTGATGTGCATAAAGAATGATCAGCGACTTTCATTTGATCATCTTGTTAGTTGACAGCATAGTAAGGTTGGAGTGTAGCCTTAGGGGCGCTATGGCGCGGGACTTAGAAAATTTTTCGAATTTTTTTTTTTTTTTTCAATTTGGTACCATACGCTGATAGGCACCATGAGCCGTGCAGAAAATTTTCTAAGTCCCAAAAATTTTTGGGACTTAGAAAATTTCTCCTTACTTTTCACCTTGAGTATTGTTAGGGGCAAACACTTAGAAAATTTTTCGAAAAAAATTTTTTAACCAAAAAATTTTTTTTTTTGTTTTCTGCACTGCTCATGGTGCATAAAAGCGTATGGTACCAATTCGAAAAAAAAATTTTTTTTCGAAAAATTTTCTGTTTGCCCCTAACAATACTCAAGGTGAAAAGTAAGGAGAAATTTTCTAAGTCCCAAAAATTTTTTAACCAAAAAAATTTTTTTTTTTGTTTTCTGCACGGCTCATGGTGCCTATCAGCGTATGGTACCAATTAGAAAAAAAAAAATTCGAAAAATTTTCCAAGTCCCAAAAATTTTCTAAGTCCCAAAAATTTTTTTTTCGTTTTCTTTGATTCTCATAGCGCCCCTAAGGATATACTCCAACTCCTAAAAATCCACCCCTAAGGCTACCCACTGACCCATAGTAAGTCTTCTTTATGAATGACATGTCAAATGCATCATCATAGACTAGTCCATTTTTGCTTTGGATCAACCCGTATTAATTTGACACAGTTGTTAATTCAAACTCTTGTGGCCAAAGTGAACACCGGCGTCGCAAACCTATTGTCTTTCTATTATGCCTTTAATTACGGTATTTGAAAGTTTTGTCAGTTGAATGACGATTTGATCAGTCTTTTAGAAATTCGGTATTAGTGCAGTGCATGTGAAAAGATCGTATAAAATGTTCGCAATTATTAATTTACATAAACACAGACAACATTTGCGTAGGGACTCTGTAAAAGGGTCGTAGCCTACTGGGGCCCAGGGTCTGTTTCTGAAAGGAAGGCTTGGCCCCAGTGCGTAGGACAGAGAAGGAACGGGATGGGATGATTAGTCAGTAAGAGTCTGATACTGCTTTCCGCTCCGCCCAAGAGTGGGATTCGTCATTGGATGATTTTTTCCCAACGTAAAAAAAAAATACAGACAACATTTAAAGAAGTTAAAAATAAAACAATAAGACTTAGCGGTCTTGTACTAATGTCTAAATTACTTACGTAGTTGTTCGCATTTTTCGTCATAGGCAATTCCAAAGAAAAAGTAGCACGTGAGACAAAAAATAAAGTCAGAATTCTTAAAATCATCATCATGCACCAGGTTACAGAGTGCACGGTGTGTTAAATATGAATTTCATATTACCATATTTTGTAACTTAATGATTTTATAATGTATCATTGTGTAATGGATATTTAATATAAATTTTTGATGCACGCGTAATCACCGATTTATTTTATACACTCGCTTGCGAATTTAATTTGCATGAATTACTTATGGATACAAGTAAATTTATTTTTCCTGGAGTTGAGTCAATTTTGCAAGAGGAAGTAGATGAATGAACATATGTGTTGTAAATTAAACCTAATAACATAATATCACGTTTGTACTTGTGTTCTTTAAAATACTTTAACGTTTTTAGATATCGGCTTGATGACATTTTTGTAAAATTTTGAACAAAAATAAATTATAAATATTGGTTCAGAATTGAAGTTTTTCTCGTTTGACTTCAGTCCTGATTACAACTTAAGTTGTGTTAAGGGTCTTAAATAAATTAAATATCTTGAAATCACCCATGAACTATCTCTTAAAGTATAATAAGGATTTATTTCAGTAGAATATATATAAAAATAAACTTGCATACCTTTGCTCATTTAGTTCCTTAGGCTCCAAGAGGACACCTCACCACAAGAGGTGTCCTCTGGTCTAGTCTAACACTGGCACTGGGCCAGAGTCCGCACACCTATCGCCTTTTAATTGTGTCTGTAATTACAGTAGTCGAAAGGTTAACTCACACTTTGTAATTGAATTTATAGATGCACGAATAGTGAAAGGGGAATATAGGTATATCACAATATGAAAAACCGAAAATAAAAAGTGTAGCACTGACCATAGAATGAGTAACACGGGTCAATTTCACTATTATGTTTTTTTTTTTTTTTGTAGAATAAAATTTTAGTTTTCAATCTCTGGAACTGCCAATCGGTGTCTATTCATAGCATTTATAGAGAACTAGCAGTGCCCGCGACTTCGTCCGCGTGGAATAGTTACTTTGGGCATCATATTTATTTTTGCAAACAACCTCAGCTTTATAAATTATAGCTGTTACCCACGACTTTGCCCGTGTCAATTTCTGTTATTAATTTAAACAATTTAGTTTTAAAAAGAACATAATTATCTAACAACTTCATAGAGCTACACTTGGGCATGCCATAATCTCGGCGGTAAGTCCCCTCTTTGAGGCGTGGTGGATAGACATCACGCAGGACATGACGCAGGTTCTCACCGGACATGGGAAGTTCAGGAGATTCCTGCGCCGGATTCGTGCGGAAGAGACGCCCGGGTGTCGCCACTGGGTGGCCAGCACGGAGGACACGGTGGAGCACACGGTGGAGGTGTGCACTGCTTGGGAAGAGCATCGCCGTGTCCTCGTGGGGGTGATCGGCGGCGGCGACCTCTCGCGCCGGGCCTTGGTTCAGGCCATGGTCCGCAGCGAAGAAGAATGGCAAGCGGTCGCCTCCTTCTGCGAAGCAGTAATGCTCGTAAAGGAGGAAGCCGACCGCATAAGGCAAGGGCAAAAGCGCCCTCGCCGTAGCCGTCGCCGCCGCGATCCTGCCGATATCCGGCCACCGTAGACGCTGGCTTGCGGACGGTGAGCAATGGGTAGCTCGCCGTCCGGTTGTCTAGTAACAGTCCAAACCGAGACCAAGTCGTCGACGGCGTGCACTGCTCCCGCGCGCCTCAAGGTGTTGTCAGCAAACTGTGGGGCTCTTCAGGGTCGAAACCTCCTGCAGCCGAGGGTTGGTGCGAAAGCGTTATACCGGGGCTCTGGGAATAAGGCAAGGGAGGAACGGGGTAGGTTGTTTAGTCAGTAAGAGTCTGACGCTGTTTCCCGCTCCGCCCAAGAGCGGGATTCGTCATTGGATGATTTTTACCTACCATAAAAAAAAACCCTGCGCGCCGCCCGCTAGCAACCCCTCTCCTCGCCCGCCGGCCAGACGCAGCATCATATTTTGTACATCATGCGACGCGTGTGAATTTTATATCGGAGTTATTTTAAAATTGTAATATCTTCTAAGATGTTCATTGAAAATAAGTGATGTCAAAGACAATTTTGTTCACAATTACATACTCTTAATCAACAACACATTTATTTGGATAAAGTTTAATATTACTATGTTGATACAACTCTAACAAATAATTGGTAATAATGCATTAATTTCGGCCAAATTAACCCACCCACCCATAAAAACGGTTCTAGTGAGTTAACCTTAAAAGATAGACATATACTGTCGCGGACATTTTTTTAGATCATTTTAAGAGGAATAATTCTTTCCTACATATTTTTTTGGTATCTTCTACCGTTTTCGCAGCGCACGCAACGGAACACCTCAAAGATGAATATTTTCCCCCGTTTTTTCCACATTTTCCATTGTTTCTTCGGTCCTATAAGTCACAGCGTGATGTTATTTAGCTTAAAGCCTTCCACGATAAATGATCTATTCAATACAAAAAGAATTTTTCAAATCGAACCAGTAGTTCCTGAGATTAGCGCGTTCAAACAAACAAACAAACAAACTCTTCAGCTTTATAATATTAGTATAGATGAACTCTGGAAATGCCATAAACATGCTCCATTCAAGTTTATATTAGTACAATTACAACCAGTTCTTACTGGTGGTCCTAACCACTTAGCTTGGTACGTAATCATGACGGTGACATTCGGGCATTTGCTTAACTACGTTTGTCTTTACAGCTTACTCTCCTGGAATGTCTGAATTTCCCTATTGTGGTTTTTCCGTCCATTTATTTATAATTAAGGGGGAGATATACGAGTTTTGGTGATTTTAATGCAACATCTCGTTAGTCGGTTACGGCTATTCGGTACGTTTTGAAAAAAAAAAATGTCCATTTTCTTGACTAAACTATTTTCCTAAAAGTTAAATATTAAATATTCACACTTTTTTTTCTCATTGAACTTTGTGTAATTTATTTTAAAAGTTATGTGTAACACAGACAAAACGCGAATACCTATCAGGTAAAAACCATTGGGTGTATTTTTATGAATAATTTAATTACTAATCTTTTCATATACGGCTTTTGTTCATTGTTTTTAAAAAATACAGGACAAAATCTTATTTGAGTAATCTTGGTGCGCGAATAAGGTCGCTAGCTTCTCTTTTATTCGTTATTCCTTAAAAGCTTTGAGTTATATGGCTCTGTACGCTTCACCATCAACAATTGGAACGCTGTTAACCATATCGTAAGGTCGCGTAAAAAATGTGAAAGACCATACATTATTTTTCGTGTCTTTCTCTAATAAATGTAATTTTTCACTATTCTAGGGCATACTACACCACTTTCACCCATAAATTGACTTCGCACATGAGTGGCTTTATTGGCTTGCCAAATTGACTTAATTACCTGTTCTTAATCGTCCTAAAGCTAAATTCAACAGCTTAATCTAAGCCAGTACTAAATCCTTACATAATGCAAATGTCTATACAAAATAACAAATGTGTTCATACATTACGGTCGGTCATCCATAACTGATTCAGATCAGAACTAATTGCAGGCATGATGTATTACCAACAGATATGGTGAGCTGCTATCTGTCGTTTCAATTAGGACATTTCTATTGTAATTAATTCGTAATCTTGTCGAGGATTTGTGTATAGATGAAAGACAAGGGTTTGTAGAGAATATTAGTAATGTTAACTTTGAAATATAAATCAATGTCTTTGGTGTCGTTTAAGACAATTTTTGCACTTTCGTAGTGACTTTGTATCCAATACTGCATCATAATTTTACCAAAAATTAGAAGACATGTGACATCTACCAACACGCACTGAGAGTTTAGCCTGGTGGATTACGCCCGGATTGCCATCCAGTCTATTCCTTCTCTTAGAGAGGAGGCCTGAGTTCCAGCTATGGGAACAATTTAAGGCTGTAGCTATGCATTATAATTTTAGCCGAAAAACGTCCTGCTGGATATAAACGTGTTCCAAGTATCAACACAACGAAATCACACAACCATCACCAGGTTATCGGTCCACCTTATAGGGAGCCTTGTAACGCTGCATTACTTTTCTTTTCAGGTGGGAAATCATCCATTAACATCATCCACGCTTGGGTGGAACGGGAGGACGTGTCGATTTTTTAATGAATTTTTACCTTAAATCCTCTCTTGGTTCTTTTTGCCATCGCTCCAAGGCTCCGGGGCAATTTTTCGCACAACCTGCCTGTCCGAAAAGTTACTGGACGGCTGGAAAGCGAGCTACTCATTACTTACCATCTGCAAGCCCTCGTCTACAGTTGCTGGAAATCGGATATCCCTCACGAGTTCCTTCGTTAGCAACGCTGCTTCGATTCGAAGAAGTAGGCGAACGCCTACCTATCTTCTTCGCTTTTAACCATGACCAGTACCAGGGCTCAGGGCAAGAGGTCATTGCCACCGGTCGCCCCCATGAAAACCCGGCGGTTCTCTGCTCATGCAGGACCCACCTCTACTGTATGCTCCATTGTGTCCACCGGGCGGTTATTATTGCTACTGTGTCTGACTATCTGATGTGACTTCGAGCCTATTCAAGCTAACTCCAATCGACTCTGACATCTACAAATCATGCAACAAATTAGTTGATCTGGTGCAGATTATCGGCTTACGTGTTATTTAATCATGAGAATCCATAATTACTCATTAATAACACGCATTGGACACTGAATCATGTGAATGACGTTGTATAGGCTTGAGGATAATTAACTTTACTCGCAAATTAGTTCCTATATCGGATGGTCATGTTCATTGTAGATCGATATTATGTCTTAAATTTTACTAAGTACGAAGAAAAACGAACAGACGTCTGTAATAATGTTTCGTTTTTTTAATATGAAAACCACTTATTTTATGGTGGGTAAAAAATCATCCAAAGACGAATCTCTCCCTTCGGTGGAGCAGGAAACAGTGTCAGATACTTACTGACTGTGTCCGACTACAACAGAAACGTAAACCTACTGTTAACGAACGCGTATACAATTGTAGTAAGAGCTGTTTTATAACGAATTAAAAATAATAACTGCACCATAACATTCTAATCATAAGTCACTGATTAAGGGAACTGTCTGTGGAGTTTCTTGCACATGCTTCTCCATTGAGACTACTTACATACTTTTTGGAATGTGCAATTAACGTCACTTTTTTCCTGACAGACCGACTTTATGACATTTCAAAAGTGCCTGTAAAAGTTTATTTGAAATAAATGCTTTGAATTTGAAATTTGTCAATTTTTTATTACTTTACCGCATATATCAAATATTAATTTGTCATTATGTACAAGATTACCATTCTAAAAAAAATCTTTCAATTAAGTGTTACTAGTTGATCATTGGAAAGTCATAATGACGTCATCATATTAGTAAATTACCAAACTTGTCAAAATCAACCATTTTGAAATTAATGATCGACTATTCTGATACTATTGTAATAGCAGAGTTGAGGCCTTGTACTTATGCTAGGCATACTTTGCGCGGGTGCGAATATCATTAGTAATGACGCTGCGATGCCGTAATTCCACAATCTGTGCTTAGCGCAGTGCTCAAAGCTCGCCCGCGAAATATGTATAACATTTCATGGTTTTTTTTTTATTATCAGAGTCAAATTGTATGTTCATTGAAATGTGTGTGACGTAGTTATGAATGGAATTATAATAATTAAAATCACCAATACCAGCCTCTCAATTAGTTTTACCCTACTAAATAACTTTTTCATTACATAACCTCGACACTGGCCTGTAAAAAAGAAAAAAAAACTTAAGAAAATTTGAATGTCACTTGTTAGTCCGGTACTTTCATCTTAAAACCCTGGCTCTTAACCTATAATATAGGATCTATAGAGTATTCAATTTCCTCGGCTCACACCCACATCCTGTTAAAAACACAAGACAAATTGATCGTCTCCATTAAAATGTATCGAGTCATTTCGGATAAGTGACGAATAATTAATTAAAACGTTTAATTAATTACACGGCTAAAAGCGTTGTTAATAAATTATGAAAGGCCTTGGACTTGCTCGATGCTTTACTCGTAGATCCCGTTCTCGGTAGACGGGCGATATGAAAAGTGGCAAATTGTTGTTTCAAGTTGCTTGAAATTTCAGCCCTACAAGTATAGTGTAACCATGTGCTGCACCTTTGAGAGTAGTAAAAATCTTTTAGTTAACCGTTGTCCAGAAACGTTTTATTTATTATCTTTACAGGTTGATTTTGAGGTGCCATGTTTGCCGATGCGTTGCACGTATGCCTTTCAGCATAGAAGTCATGATTTCGATTTCAACTGGCAACAAAATTGTTTATGTGATGAGCACGGCCATTTGTCTAGATCTAGTTTATCTATAATAAGTATGTTTATAAGTTTTCTAGTACGCATAGCACAAGCTCTGTTTAGTATGGAACTAATTTTAAACTAATGGAATCAGTTCATGGGAAAATAAGAGATAGTTGCATAGTATGGATTTGGATGTTTGAACAGGGAACTCGGTATTTTTCGGCTTTTTGCATTGTTCACTGCACACATTTTTATTGCAAAGTTGTAGGCATTTCAAAAATTGGAAGTACAAAGAGCAATAGAAATGAACTAATAAGGTCGTTTACCTTTAGATTATATTTTCATAAGGGAAGCCGACGGGAATCGTGGGTCAGTGGGTAGCCTTAGGGGTGTTATATGGACTCTTCGCCACTGCTAGATAGATTGCTCGGCGATCAAATAATCACTCAAAAGTTGCCCGCATAATACGTGGTGGCTTTGTTTTTGTTCCGTGTTGCACATCAAGTATTTACGTTTAATGTCTAGTGGAGGCATTCTCTTTGTGATCTTAGTTTTGGACAATAGTGTTAATTAGGTAGATAAAGCAAGGGTACTGGATGACTGCGGGCTTCTGAGTTCGTGGGTGTAGTGTGGGTAGTTCTGAATGGGTTGAAAACCCTGAATTATTTCGTCTAGGATGTTTTAGATTGTGTAAAGTATTCTGCTTGTTATATTATTGACCTCTTACTTAAGTTGTTTGATTGAATGTTATTCAAAGTCTGGTATAATGTTATTCATCATGAATTAGAACAGTTTGCCTTATGCTTTGCCAATTAGTATGTTTTGGAACAGTTTGCTAGCTGCGATCTTTCTATCCGATTATTATTTAAGTGTCTTCAAGGCTAAAGTGAATAGGCTCTTAATAAACTAGTGCGCCTCACCATCAATGCAACGCAGTCAAGCACTAGCATATGGCAATTTAAAAAAAAGCTAATATTATAAATGTTTAAGTCAAGTGTGTGTGTGAGTGAATAGGTTAATTATAGGTAAACGAGCTTCATCGTCGACTACATTGTTTTTTTTCCATCAGGTGAGGGTTAAGTGATTATCAGATAGGTATACAGGAAGGTAAAAATATGACGGTTCCGTTTTTAGGATTCCGTATTTCAAACGGAAACAACGGTACTCTTATAGGATCACTTAGTTGTCCATTTATTTTATCTCGAGAACGCGTGGAGGTATCAAGTTGAAATTTTAACCCAATACCCAAATTTGCAATAGGTATCATAAAGCTGTGAAAAAAATCAAAGTTAACAGGAAAAAGGTATGTATGTACGTTTACGTCGCAAAAAACGTAGAATTGTCTCATGGTAAGCAAAATCCATAGGGTACTTACCGTTGACCTAGAACCCTATAATTTGGCATAAAGCCTTTGCTTAAGTATAGGAATAAATCTGAAAAAAGAAAATTTGTCACAAAAAATTATACCTTACTTTTTAGAATTGGAAAAATCGTGAAGAATGAACTGGAACTGTTAATCTAGAGCTTACTTTGTACGGAACCTTAAAAGGGGAAAGAAAATAATTGTGTGTGTTTGTTGCTTAATCAGGTGCGAACGGCTGAAGCAAATTCGGTGCCCTTATGCGTGATTAGTTAAAAAAGCACGTAATTTTAAAATATAATAAAAAAAAATAATAATGATTGATTTTGATTTGATTTAAAAAAAAAAATGCTTTTGAATGTTACTTGAGAGAAGCAGGTAAAACAGTGGATAAAACCAAAAGTAAGTAAATTATTTTGCAAAATTTTATCTTACTAATATTATAAATGCGAAAGTTACGATGTTTGGATGTTTGTTACTCAATCACGCCAAAACGGCTGGACGGATCTGGATGAAATTTGGCACAGGCATAGGATCATCATCATCATCAGCCTAGCGTAAGTCCCGGTTGCTACCTTGGCTTTCACCTCGGTGCCCGGGGTCCGCTTTCCTGCCTAGTCTTCTCCACTTCGCTCGGTCTTTTGCATCCTCTGCCTTAAGCCCATTAGCACGCATATCGTCCCTTACGACGTCGATCCAACGCCTCTTAGGCCTACCTCGTTTTCCGGGTCCCGGCGGAGGCGGCATGGCGAGGCATCTGTTACCCACGTAGTCTGCCGGTTTTCGTAAAACGTGGCCATACCAGCGTAAGCGACCCTCCTGCAGTTTATCCGCTATGTCACGGACCCGAAGGCTGCCCCGGATGCGGGAGTTCTTAATGCGGTCTTTCCGCGAAACTCCAGACATCCAGCGCAGCATATTCATTTCCGTGACACGCAGGCTTTGCTTATGTCGCTCAAGTACAGGCCACGCTTCACTGCCATACAAAAGGACAGGCCTAATGATGGTCTTATAGACCTGTCCTTTGAGCCTAACCGGCATTTTGGGGTCACAGATAACCCCCGCCACCTCACGCCATTTCGCCCAGGCCGCCGAGATACGTGAGTCGACGTCGCAATCGACGTCCCCGGACTCGTGGAGCACCGATCCCAAGTACCTGACCTGTTCCGTGCGCTCAACTGTGTCTTCGCCAATGCGAACAGGAGCAGCGTTAGTTGTGTTACAGGCCAAGTACTCGGTCTTCGCCGCATTAATCTTCAGACCGCCGTTTTCCAGCGACTCCTTCCACGCTGCCACACGTCGAACCAAGCGCCCACTGTCCGAGTCCGCCAGCGCGATGTCGTCTGCATACATGAGCAGCCACGGCGGCTGCTCATGTAAGTCCCTGATGGTGGAGGACAGCACGTCCAGCACCACGCTGAACAGAAACGGACTAAGGACAGAGCCCTGGTGAACTCCGACGGTGATGGGGAAGGGTTTCGTATCGCCAACAGCGGTCCGAACCACAGAACCGGAGTCTCGGTACATATCTCGGATGATGTCAACATAGGTCTCGGGCACTCCTTTGGATCTCAGCGCCCACCAGATCACATCACGGGGGACACAGTCGAAGGCCTTCTGCATGTCTAGGAACAAGAGGTGCAGAGGCGTATTCTTCGATCTGTATCCTTCCATGGTAACCCTTAGGGCAAAGATGGGGTCCATGGCGCCATGGCCTGGTCGAAACCCATATTGACATCCCGAGACGGTGCACTCCTGCCGGATCCGAGAGTCAATCACCCGCTCGAAGAGCTTCATGGTGTGGGACATAACCTTAATCCCACGGTAGTCGCCACACTCCTGCACCGATCCCTTGCCTTTGAAGACTGGAGTGATAATACTCAGTCTCCATTGACTCGGGATCTTTCCGGTGAGGAGCATGCGGTTAAATAGGTGGGTTAAGATGCCCACACCACGAGGTCCCATCGCCTTCCAGGCTTCAATGGGGACTCCGTCGGCACCGACAGCTTTCCGGTTCTTCATGCGGCGAAGAGCCACATGCACTTCTTCAGGCGTAACCGGGGGCACAAGTCCCTGATTTGGAGGGAGAACCGGAGACAACACCTCTTTGTGCTGCTTGTTCAGCAGCTCGTGGAAGTACGAGCGCCATCTCTCCTTCACCGCGAGGTCCTCGCATAACAGATTGCCGTCAGGGTCTCTTACACAGCGGCACTTAGTGATATCCAGTGCCGCTTTGACCCTGGAACGTGCCAACTTATAAATGAGCTTTTGCCCCTCAGACGATTCCAACTTATCATAAAGTGGCTGTAAGTGGTCTCGTCTGGCTCTGGCTACGGCCCTCTTGGCGGCACGTTTAGCAGCTCTGTATGCGTCGCGGTCTTCGGGAGATTTGGAAGCTTGCCACGTTTTGAAGAGAGCTTTCTTCTCTCTGATCTCCCTCTGGACTGTGTCATCCCACCACCAAGTCTCCTTGTCACACTTGCGGCCGCCCCTGGACAAGCCGAGCACCGACTTTGCCGCTTTAGTGATGGCAACCTGAATCCTGTCCCAGTGGCTTTGCACCGGTTCGCCATCGGTTCCGTCGCACTTATCGCCGATGGCCGACGCGAACGACTGGGACGTGGCTTCATCCAGTCGCCACCACCGTATTCGGCGTTGTTGGCGCTCAACAAACTTGACCTTAGGCTTGACGCGCAAGTCCATGACAAGGAGACGGTGTTGAGCAGTGAGACTCTCGCCGGGTATGACCTTGCAGTTGGCCACCTTACTGATGTGGTGCCTCCGTGTGAGTAAGAAATCGATTTGGGTAGCGTACCTCCCGCTCTCGTAGGTAATCAGGTGTTCGGGCTTCTTTTTGAAGAACGTGTTCACGATGGCAAGGCCGGCAGCCGCACACGTTTGGAGGATATTCTCCCCCTCCGCGTTACGGCTACCGTATCCAAAGCCACCGTGAACATGCTCAAACTCCTTGCACCTGTCACCCACATGACCGTTCAGATCACCACCCAAGACGATTCCCTGTGACAACCGGATGCCACGAAGCACCCCACCGAGTTGATCCCAGAACGCAGCCTTTTCAGTGTCGCTGCAACCGACCTGAGGTGCGTAGGCACTTATCAAGTGGGTTACAACCCCGTCAATAAGCACACCTACGACCATAAGCCGATCACTGTAGCGTTTCACCTCCAGGACTGCGTCTTGAAACTCCTCGGAGAGTACAACGGCCACCCCGTTCTCCCCACCGGCTGCACCCGTGTAGATCAGCTTGTAGCCATTCCCGATGAGCCGGGACCTGCGGCCTTTCCACCGAGTCTCCTGCAGGAATGCCACGGCCACCTTTCGCCTGAGAAGTACATCGGCTAACTCTCTCGCGCGTCCGGTCAGCGTGCCAATGTTGAGGCTGGCGAAGCGGATTTTCCGGGTTGGGGCTCGCGTCTTTGGCCGTGTTCGCCCCATACACGGTAGCCCTTGCCCACTTGCCACAGGAGTCGGGCGAATCTCCTGCGCGCCGTTTTGCGGCGGCGCCCTATCCGTGGCAACATTCTTTCTAAACTTGACCATTTTTAGTGGCTATTTGTGGCCTTTACAGGAGCGACTGCCGTCTGACCTCCCAACCCTAAAAGGGAAAGCCAGCGCCAGAGCCTCATCTGCTGTTCGGCAGGTGCCCCAACTTGCAGGGGAGGTTGACTTGGGCCCCGAAGATCGTGGTGGGGCCCCATATGCACCCATAGGCATATGGGGCCCCACTGGCACAGGCATAGGATACACTCTGGAATAGGACATAGGCTACTTTTTATCTCGAAAACCCCAGCTCTAACACCACGCGGGCGAAGCGGCGGGCAAAAGCTAGTCTGTCATATATTGTTCTGAGTCTTTCTATACTCTCGGCTAATATAGAATGAGCAGTTTTATTAAATGCAAACTTAGCTTATTTCATAATTACGTTACATAAGTTAGAGACCAATTTTAATACGTAATAAAGAACTGCTGACGACTTTAATTTTATTTTCGTTACCCTTTCTTGGCACCCCATTGTCACTGTTTTTTAGATTGTGCTTCGTTTAGACTTACTAGTCTGACAGAAAATTAAAAAGGGCACAAATAATATCATCAATTTTTTTCTCTGTTTCCGAATATTTTTATTATATTTAACACAGTTTAGGAAAAAAAATTACTTGTGCCTTTTTCAAGATTGTTAGTCTTTTTTTTTGTCGAGCAAAAAACATTCAAAGACATTGCCCCCCTTTGGGTAGAGCGGAAGATAATATTAGCCAGTTTTTTATGGTGAGAAAAATCATCGAATGACGAATCCCGCCCTTGTGCGGAGCGGGAGACAGTGTCAGACTTCTACTGACTAAACGACCCACCGTTTCTTCTTGCCTTAGTTGCAGGGCCCCGGTATTCCGCCTTCGCATCAACCCTTGGCCCCAGGTAGCTTATAACCTGGAATTTATTTATTTACTTCTTGAGAGAGAGAGTAAAGAGGCGGATTTAATACCTTAAGGCATTTTCAACTATTCTTTTGGGTAATGCAGAAACAAGTTGTATAGATGCAATATTGAATAGTACTTATAAGGGATACTTTTTATCCCAAAATTATGTTTTCTTGAGACAATTTTTCACCTTCACGTGGGCAAAGACGCTGGAAATAGTTTCTCAATAATGGCGTAATAACAGATTAGAAGTCAGTTCTAACTGTATATCAAGCTCTCTAGAAGTTTCCTAAATCATAGCTCCTGTCATGAACAAAGTCCTTCAGATGGTGTAATATAAATGTTGTTATGTTTCTTGCTAAGGTTTTTGGAAGGTATTATTACTTTTTGCCCAGCCAGGGTAGTTTTGAATTTTGGGTCTAGGTTCTGCTTCAGTTTCAGATTTGGGTCGATATTGATACAGAGTAAAATTATTCAATCATTTTAAAATAGTAAAGTGTCTGGCATGGAGTTTAATAAATTCTATGACAACCATTCGCTTCACCAATAGCAGAAGAAATTATTTTTGATAATTTTTCATGTAAAAACCACAGGTTTATACAGTAGTCGCCATTTTGTGGCGTAATAAACAAAAATTTCCGCCACTATCATGTTTTATTTTGGTATAGTTAAATGTATTAGACATGTAGATGACAAAAGGTATGGTAGAAATAAAAGTAAAAAATACTGGTCGTGTATCGCGTACCTTTGTTTTTTTTTTGCATGAAAAAAATTTAACGATTTCCCACCTGAAAAAACACATTAAGGATCTTTAATCCAGAAATAAGTATGTAAAAGTTCTTTACAAAGTCCGAGAAGAATTGAAGTTCTTTTCAACGTTTTAAACACGTATTATGAATATTATTTGAGAGAAGCAGGCAAAACCATCAGAATAATAATAATAATAATTCATAAAGTATAGGTAACTTTCCACAAAGTGAATTTCATTCTAGCATGAAATTACTGGAACTGCTCTACTTAGTAGAGCAACGATCAAAGTCACTTAAACAATAGATGCGGCGAGTGAAGTGTCAATCTTAATGCGGTTGATTAAGCCCGATGTAGGATGACCCCTTTCATTCTAAATTGAGTCGTTGATAAAGCCCAGTTATCGTGTTGAATCATACTACCAGGAAGACTTTCAACCCGCAGAATCGAACTACTTATCAAATTTCTGCGTTCTATTGGCTAAAATAAATACGGGCACAGTAATTATGACACTTAAAAATCAGACCTGTTTATCTAAAATGGGACTGCATGAGACAAGTTTGCCGTATGTACAGTTATTAGTAGGCAATAATTTCTATAAAGTGGCTCCCGGAAGACGGATGGCCTCAGCGACGCCTGTGCCCAGTTACAAAGTGACTAAGCTGTGACTTAAATATATAAAACTAGCTTTTTCCCGCGGTTTCGCCCGCGTGGTATTGGGGTTGGAGTTTCTGGGATAAAAAGTGGCCTATGTCCTATTCCGGAGTGTATCCTATGCCCGTGCCAAATTTCATCCAGATCCGTCCAGCCGTTTTGGCGTGATTGAGTAACAAACATCCAAACATCGTAACTTTCGCATTTATAATATTAGTAAGATAATAAAAAAACTAGGCAGGTGATAATCAAACTTGCATATCTAGAAAAAAATGAGAATGACTTGACCCAACGGTGGGGCAATGAAGACTAAATGCTACAAAGTAAAAAATACGGTGTTAAATAAACTCTCCATGTAAGAACTGGCGCCACTAACTAATCTCATCTAAACACTCCACGGAACGTAAAGTTATCAGGTGCTACACAGCGATGTCTTAATCTTTAACGAGTTTACTTCTGCCCATCTTTGAAAGTTTTATGTTCCGATTATTCTTCTAATTAGCTAGCACTCTTAGGTATTTAGTTCTACTGTAACAGTTGCTTTTAAGTCTGAATTTACGATGGAGCTGAAATATTCTGTAAAAGCTCCTAAATAAAATAGTTAAAAAAAAAGTATGGATTTGTAACATTACCTTAGACATCACTGACGTTACCAATGGATTTTTATGGTGGAAAAATTTACATATCTTCTTCAGCTCTGAATATGTAGAGTAATAGATTCTTCTCTTCTAGATGAGATACTTCCGTATTATCAAAACTACCTCTCACAAGGGTCAGGTCAAGTGGGCTCTATCAGTTATACTAATATCTCTTTGAGGTGCGAGGGACACAACGCGCCTTTGATCCGAATTTGGCTATTATCAAGATGACTGCTTCCCATGTCTTCTTGCTCTGGTCCTGGTCAGATCATGTTGCTATATTCAATACACGGTGTGGACACATACCATAATCAAATCAGAGAAAAGCCTACAGACGATTACTTCTTCTACTTAAGGTAACAGCCGGGAGTATTATATCTTCACATCGAACTTGAAACCGAGAGGTACCTACCTCTCGAACAGCTGGAACCGTTGAGAAACTGCATCAAGCAGTGATATCACCACTCTTCAAAGAGGATAATTTCCATCGCAGTTGTAGATCACCAGCAATGAATTGCGATATGAGGTCGGGTGTCAGATTGATTGAAACATAGTACAAGACTGCTTGTATTTCTGTCATTACATTAGTCATATATTGGTTACACACATAAAAATAATATGTACTCACATACTACAGCGTTAGTCGCAAGTCCATGCCTCCATAAGATTTGTCTGCCAAGCTGTGATTTATTTAACTCTGCACTACGGCAAGGAGTGATGGCCTCAACCAGAGCCCAACGAGACAGGTCACCGCTGTCGATCGCTTCTACGAGGATACAGCGATGCACATCCCCACAGTATGTTTTCTTCTGGGACAACAGCGTAGAACATATAAAAAACAATAAATAAGAAAAGTTTATTAGCAGTTTCTTTTTATGTGAATAACAAAAAACCACACTAAATTATAACAGAAAATCCTACCTTTAAATCATTTCACATCAGTGAAAACATAACTAATACAAACCCTACGCCCACAAACACAAATACAGGAACTAATTTTACGCCTCAATCAAATACATTATTTGCTAGACCAGAATTAAACTGTTACCGAACTAAAATCACTGACAACATTGATTGGACTTAATGCTTGCATCAACGGTCTACTCCTGAATTTTCGTTTGACCATTTCCACTGCCAGCACATACAGGTTTAATAGTCCAGAATCTCGACTAATATGGCAGTTTATATACTTACCGTTAGTTGATGTGCGTTGTAGGCAAGCAAGGCTAACAAACAAAGCCAGTTTGGACTTTGAGTGAACAAATTCGTACCTGTATTTGCTCAACGTGGAATCTCTAAGGTAATTTGGCGTTGAAATGACATTGGTTCGTAATTGTGCCTGTAAAATACAATTTTATTATTCCTGACAGTTTTATTATAGTATTAGTAAGTTACAACTTGTATACACCAAACTTAACCAAACCAAAATTATACCCACCTAAACCTTCATGGAATGTAAAAGAGGAACTTTGGAATAAAGGCAAAGAAGGAACAGGTGTAGGTTTTTAGTTAGTAAAAGTCTGGCACTATCTCCTTAAGGAATGATATAATAAAATACCGACGCTAACTTCCAAAAAAATGAAATTTAATTGATAAAAAACTAAAGGATAGCAACACATTGGAACACCATTGCGTTGCTAGCTACCAGATTCAATATAATATTTACTTGGAACTCTACCAATCTGACGAAACCAAATCCATTGCTTCTTATGTTACCAGAATATTAAACCTTACCGTCAAATATGTACCTGTAAAAAAATAGTGACGTGCTTACCAACCTTACTACCAAACAATTTCTTCAAGAAACCGTAACACAGTTCTGTAACAGCACTACACTTCCAGACGAACCTTTTACAAGCAGTTTTACTACTAATACATTTTATTTTACTCAGAAGTACCGTACGTTCTTGTGCGAGGAGGAATTCCTGGAACATTTGAAGTTCAAATGTACCAGAGATATTATCGTGTGAGTATCCAATTTAATAAACCGCTTTGAGCGTTACTGCACTGGCTTTTAATACTTAGTGAGTAGTTTGAAATGTTTGGCGTTAAAGTCCTTTGATTGCTGAAGATTTCTGACGATTTCGGAAATCGGAGTTAAATAAGGAAGATACCAAACTATTATGCATTTTTTTTTTGTGCGTTTTTACATGAAAGTAAATAAATATATAAACCCTTATTAGTAAAAACATCATCATTATCATCATTTCAGCCGAAAAACCTTCAATGTTGGACATAGGCCTGCCCTAAGTGTCACCACATTGAGTGTCCTGTACGCCTCGCATTCATATAATTCCCGTTCACCAGGTCATGAGCCCACCTTGTAAGAGACCTTCCCACGCTGCATCTTCCAGTAAGTAGGCGGTCACAACTTCAAAACCTATTGGTCCCAACGGCCATCTATTCTACGAGCAATGTGCCCTGCCCACTACCACTTAAGTAACATTAAACTTAAATTACTTGTAAAAAACTTCAAACCAAAATTAAGTACATAAATAGGTTTATGTAAATAGGATTTTTTGTGGCAAAATAAAATTCACTTAACCTAAATTAAAGGTCTAAAGGAACTTGAGAAAAGTGTCAGAAACACGCTACATCTTGAAATTCCTGGTCGTAAAACTAGTTAAAATAAAGACAGGCAATTACTCCAGTCATGAATAGAACACTTGGAAATTACAGTCCAACTTTAAACATAAGGTTTAAAAGATTTTTATACGGTGCGATTAGTCGGTTGGATATGCGCAGCTTTAATTTGATAAGGTGAAAAATAATATTTGTGAAGTGCAAGTTGTACTCGCACAAAAATGATTCCGGACTACAGTGATTTCTACTATATTAAAATTGAGCAAAACACATATAACATGGAGACATTTTTTTATTTCGGGCTATTTTATATATTCAAATCACGTGGAGAATTTTGATTGCGCGATGGAGGATTAGTTCTTGTGTGACGCGATAGATGGCGCTACGGATACAATATTAACACTCATTCTGTAAAAATTTAATCTCTCTACCTTTTACGATCTATGAAATACAGGCCACTGATAGATGGACGGATATTTAAACGGTCGAACAAGGCTTAATAACGAGACCCAGTGAACCCTAAAACCCAATACAACAAACTATTAGTTTGAGTCACCGTCAATGTACCGATTGGTGGGCGGTACGATATCTATGTTCTAATATTTGAGCATTGCCATTAACCTAATTATATGATGTACTTTAATTGATTATTCGCTATTTTCCTATATGGAGCTGAAATATGGATCCAACAAAAGCACCGTTAAAAGATTGACCATCTTTTTTTATGGTAGGTAAAAATCATCCAATGACGAATCACAGTGTCAGACTCTTACTGACTAAACAACGTACCCCGTTCAGACTTGAATTATTGGCCCTAGTTGGCTTCGACCCTTCTGCAGGCTCCCTGTAGTTGCTGAAAAAAATTGACCATCTTGGATAAAATGGACTGCTCATCGTACTAACGTTTCCATTCTGAAAGAACTTCGCATTAAACAAAGACTTTCGTTGTTTGTGTAACAACTAATCTTTAAGGTTTTTGGACACGCAATGAAAGCTCTTTGAAACGTTTAGTAGTACAGGGAAGTGTAGTGTAGTAGTGTCCAATGTTTCCGCGACTGGTCACCTTTCGAATGGACAGGTTTCAACAAGTGTTAGCTCATTGAACACAATCATGAAGTGCCATGAATAGAGAGAGATGGAGAAGTCTCGCAAAAGCTCAACTAAACTACCAGACGATTCATGATCACTACCACTCCGCCAGGAATGTACAACTGAGACATAACACTGTCCTTTTATCATGGTCTTGAGCAATACTTTCACGACTAAAAGTAGTAAACCCAGAAAGAAATATAGAGACGTATACTAGGAGAACTGGTTAGAGATGGCACCGTAGAAGAATCTCAGGAAAAATGTGGAGAGACATTCGTGCATCATTTTGATGACTAGCAAAAGAGAATCCAAAACTACTTAATTGCGCCGGGATTCCGATCCCGATTTCCGGCAACCGTAGATGCTGGCTTGCGGACGGACGGTGAGCAATAGGTAGCTCACAGTCCGGTCGTCTGGTAACAGTCGAGACCAAGCAGGTCGTCGAGGGCGCGCCCTGTTTCCGCGCGCCTGAAGGAGTTGTCAGCAAATGTAGAGGCCCCACTGCAGGACCGAAGCCTGCTGGGAGCCGGTCCGGCTTCTGAAAGGAAAGTCCGACCCCGGTATGAGGGCTAAGAAGGAATGGGGTGGGTTGATAAGTCGGTAGGAGTCTGATACTGTTCCCCGCCCTGCCCAAGTGAGGGATTCGTCATTAGATGATTTTTCCCACCACAAAAAAAAGTACTTAATTTTATTGTGTTATTGAAATAGTTTCCAGTACTTCCAAAGACTCAGATAAAAACAACAAATATTCAGACATCTAAAAAAGGACCAACCAATTTGATCTCTTTACTTTTTCCCTCTTCTCTTTTCAAAAAAAAAAGACATTATTTCCCACTCAAAAAACAACGGCATCCTATCTACGACAAATCGGATCGCACACTCAAAACGGCTCTCACCACTAAACGCGAGTGGGACCAGCGACATTCGTAATAAAAAGTAGCGTGTGTACACATATTTACGTCTCGAGACGCGGGAAGCTCTCCCGCCTTTATTATTTACGAGGCGCGACAGACGTGTTGACACTGGTTAAAGGGTGGTTTCGATGATGACGATGATTAGAATCGTGGGTGTAGATTAAAAAAGGAGAAGAAGAATAGAAGGAATAAAGGACTTATGTATACTGTGAGTATTTATTGGCACATTTTATACTTTTTGTCAAAATGTAAAAATGTTTCAGCTGATTATTTGCTACAGCAGACCACACTGCATTTCTACTTGGGTTAGGGACTCGGAAAAGTACAGTCCATGTTCTATGTGTCCAGTACATGTGTCCATGTGTCCAAGTAGTGTCCAAAGTTGAAATTTCTGGTGGAGAATTTGACAGCAGCGAAAGTATTTAATTAAAATAATAATAGTAGTATAATAGTATTTAAATTTATTTTATAACCATATAAAACAATAGGTAGTATATTTTAATATTTTTTATTTAGTTAATCTTTTCCTTTTTTCTTAGCCTATTCTATCCCACTGCTGAGCAAAAGCTTCCATTCATTTTTCTTGTCAGTTCTGAAATCATTCACTTACACATAAGTAAAGGTACTTACTTTAGCCAACCAAAACTTGATGGCATTAATACAATCTTCATTTCACATATACAAACCTTGCAAAAATACTTCTGAGTGATATCACTTTCGAAATTACATTATTCAGTAAAACAATCGCGCCAAAACCAATTTTGAAACACGGTTGGCAGCGTCGCAAATTTCGTAAGTCGTACCAGTAGAACCGTACCGACCTAGTACTTCAAAATATGAAAGGTGCCCGATGAAGTAGCGTGGTGAGTCGCCCACAGAGAATATAAACCGCACACCAGTCGTGCATACACCGCGGAGTTTTACGGGGATTGCATTCAGACAAAGACTCCTCTCATATTCACGAACTTTTTGGTGAAAAATAACTCAATTAGGAACCTAAATTTTTTGTTCAATTATTCGAACGGATGAATAAAGGAAAACGTAAAATTCGTGCGATGTATTGTTCTGAAATATTTCAGCTTTGTGAGTTATATTTCATTTTTATCATGTGATATTATTTTATTGGTTTGTACAAGCGAGTCGGTTACTCCTTTGTAAGTTCCAAAATTCCTTTCTTCATAAAGTTACGACACAATAACTTTTGTAGCTACAACACTGAATGGGTATGTTACATTGTAACAGCGTGGAAAGCGGTATTTAACTTTAAAATAAAGGTTAAAATAACATAAACTTTACTTAACATAAACTTTTTTGTTTTCACTGTAATAATTTGTAGGAAGGTATATATTTTTTGTTAAAGTAATCATAATGATAATCACAATCATTTATTAATTTTTTAACATAGGTAAATAATAGTTCTTAAAATAGGTAATAAGCGCAAAAAAGCGAAAGCTGTTATGCCCGAAAGCGTACAAATGTTGGTATTATATTTAAAACTTTAATCTTATCAACTATCTAAAAATAACAGAAAATTATTTTAGCTTTGCGAGTAAAAGCGAAGTATGGTTCTATATTTTTTCGGATAACCTCAAAAAGCAAAAACGGTACTCTTATAGGATTACTATGTTTCCGTCTGTCTCAAGAGAATCGAAATTCATAGGATATCTTATGTTGACCTAGAATCATGAAATTTGGCATGAAGCAAGATCTCATAGCTCAATATAGGAAAAAAACTTTAAAATATGTTGTCACATTAACGAAATGAAATGAAATGAACTAGAAATGAATGATTCGTGAAATTAACTATTCTCATAGATAAGTTTTTCTATCTTGATGTGTATTTGGTTCATCCTAACATACGGTACTTTGACCAGGTTGCTCAATAAAATGCATTTGCGCCTAGGGATTTGCCAGGGAGCTGCGGAGTGAGACACTATACGCTATAATACAGGCATAATACACGTGAGCAAAAAGGCAGTCAGAATCAAATAAATTTTTAGGGTCACGTTTATTAAATACATAGTGACTGTTAGGCCAGCGTCGCAACGCAGTTCCTACAGAGGTAACGCTCCTTCGATACCGATTCGATACTAAGAAAGAGGTGTTAAGTGATGTAGACGCGTAACACAAGGACTGGTTCTACATGGCGTGGGAGAAGTATGTCTGAAAGGATTCGCGAAAAGCTTTTGCCCAGCAACAGGAGGACAAAAAGGTCTCTGCACACAGCCGGCGTGGCGTGGCGGGGCACGGCGTGGCGGGGCGGCGACGCTGCGCTGGCGCGGCGGCATCGGTCATATCATCACGTCGATCACGTCCCGTCACGCCCCACCGGCAGTGTGACTACTACATACGTAAACCAAACAACACAAAGCGTCGGCGTCCTGAGGGCGCTGCGCTCACGTCCCGCCGTGCCCGTCCCCGCCGCTTCTGACTTATATTCCCGCTCGGCACGGCAGCGGCGTGGTGCGACCGCGTAACCGTCGCGTCGAGCGGGACGGCTCTGTGTGGCGTCGTCCGTAATATCTAGTACATAACAACTGTTCAGTGTCGCGTCGCCGTCCCGTCCCGCCGCGCCGCGCTCGCTGTGTGCAGAGACCTTAAATCAGCCAAAAGTGTGTCGAGCCACGCTCAGGGTAGGGTTCTGTAGTTTCCGGTCCGTCACAAATTTCTCACAATGTAACAGAACCTAGTAGCCTATGTAAAAATTAGTAACCCAATTTCCCGAGAGATAGCGCTGTACAAGGTGGTAATTTTGGATTGCGTGAACCGATTTTTTTCTTTTTGTATTCTTATTTGAAAGAAGATACGTTCAGGGTGATGAAATATATAAAAAAGTTAAAAAAGATGACGGCTAAATTAGAAAATTAGTTCAGAACGTCTTTTTTTAATTTTCCTAGAAAGTTTACTTAAAGTTCTACTTTGAGATTTTTTTCATATTTTTTAAACTTATGGTTCAAAAGTTAGGGGGGGCGCCTCATTTTTTACTTTCGGAGCGGTTATTTCCGAAAATATTCATATTAAAAAAATTGTTTTACAGGACCCTTAATCATTTTTAAATACCTATCTTACAATATATCACATGTTATGGTAGAAATGAAAAAAAAAATCACTTTCCACTTTACGTGTAGGGGAGGTACCCTAATTATTATTTTTTTTACCACTTTTTGTTTATGCACTTTGTCGGCATGGTTGATATACATATTGATACCAAATTTCAGCTTTCTAGTGCTAACGGTCGCTGAAATTATCCGCGGACGGACGGACAGACAGACAGACAGACAGACATGGCGATACTATAAGGGTTCCTTTTTGACTACGGAACCTTAAAAAGGAGGAAAAAAAAGTCACAATACTTAGTTTTGTCTAATTAGGTACCATTTATTTGTCAAAATTTCATGCAATGGCGAATTTAATGCATCAGATATTTTACCTAAACAGGGTATGATTGAGTAATTGAGGTATTGGCTGTTTCACGACGTATCACTAATCTATGTAAAAAAGAAAATAGAAAATCCTCTGAAGTTTTATGTCTCCTAGGTTATATGGGATACTGCCCGATAGATAAGTTTCTAATGTTTCTTTTTATGTTCAAATCGTAAGGAGAACTGTGATTGCGTTTGTAATTTAATGTAATTCTTTATTGTACACAAAACTTATAGTAAGTACAATGATTTGACAATTCATGTATAAAGGCGAACTTAACAATGAGTTTTCTCTCAGCAAATCTTAAGTGACACAGAGAGATTACATGCAAGGTTGGGTCTAGTATACAATCTAAATCAACATAAATACGTCTAATATTATTATATTAGACGTATTTATATAGACAAAACGTTGTTTATGTTTAAATTCTAAATCCTACATGTCTCTCATCTCATCATATTTGATGAAATGAGAGACATGCAGGATTTAGAATTTTAGTTCCTATTTTGGTAGCAGAGCTATTATTACTATATTACAATAGGTTTTAAATAACTATACAATCAAGTGGCTGTGTCAAATAGTCTCAACACTCGTAAATTAAAATTGGTTAAAGGAAGAACTACATTTACTTGTGAAAATGTTTTCAGTAATTTGCTTCACTCTTCTATTAGCTCAAAAGCATTTATCAATATAAAAAAAAAAACAAAAATCTCAATAAAAACAACAAAAACAAAACACATCACAATGGAACTGCATAAAACCACTATTCATAATTATAGACAGAACAAAAGGCCAATTTTCACATATTTCTACATGAACATACATTTAATAAAAACAAAGAAATTAAACAGTCCCAGTGGTTATTTTGGGATTCGTGAAATACAAACATTGGTATGAATAACAATTTTACATTTTGTGCAATATGGAAGTTTTCATAGCAGTCTATTGCACATGATTCGAATCGTCCATGCATACGCAGAATTTCAATATCCGTCCATGGGTTGATAGAGGTACTTTCATTCTATAGGCTGCTTACACACTCGTGATTAAACGATATGAAAATTCTACAGTACATACGTATACTGATTAAAGTTTCATCTTTTCCTCTCATACATTTTCGAAGGCACGTCGTAGAGGCGGAAGGATAAAAATATTCTTGGTCTTATACAAAATACAAAAAAGAGTTGATTCATAAAAAAAAAATGTTTTTAAATGTCTAAATACTCGTTTAGTGTTTCTCTAAGTCAGTTATTTGGGTTGAATTGTAGTTTTCCTGGGGAAAGCCTTTTTATTCGGTGGTACATCATTGACACGATGGCTTTCCATTCAAGTCGCGGTCTTCAATCTGAATCCCAGACGGAACCTCCCGAATGAACTATATTCTGCGCCAGGAAAAAAATAATGACTAATAACCACACACTCAATCAAAGAGAGGATTCACAGCCGTTTTCCCAAACCTGCATAATGCAGGTTTGGGAAAACGGATGCAAATTAACAACAATATGCAAATCTTATCTCATCTTCACAAAAGACTTTCCATTAGATAAATCCTGTATAGGCAACATACACTACTATTGAATTTGATGTCTCAGGTTAGATTTCTGCGTTGGGGATAAAGTCTTATTGGATTTAACTTTTAAGCACTGTGGCAGGCGGCTACTCTTGTGCATCTAATAAAAAATATAGTGTATAATACCACACTATAACAATTGGAATTTTATGGACATGATGAGTTTTTAATTACTATTTTCTCGTCTAGCGTAAAACGACCGCTGCCTTTGAAAGTAAAACATTTTTGATGGTCTCGTTAGTTTTTTAATTACCGTAGTTTTTGACAAGATGTTACCAAGCTAAATTAATTTATAAGCTTAGAATATGAGTCACAATGATCCAGTATAATTTTTCATGCTTAGATCTGACGGCAAAACTTGACGTGTGAGCAGCCTAAATATCGTTTTGACATTTTAATATAAATTTGATATTTTACTGGCATCGCCGATATTAGTGGTATTTGAATATCGAGTATGATACAAGTTAGTTTGAGGATGGTAGAAGGAAATTAAATGGTGGAGCTCTATTTAGTTTCAGTGCTGAACGGAACATGAACGGGGAATATAGTGCAGTTAGTATTCTCGGGTAGTGTTATAAGAGTCAATGGAGGAATATTCAGCTTGTGTTGAAATGGGAACTGAAACTGGCTAATGTTTTTCTTTCACGATTCCTACTGCTAGTAACAAAATCAATGCAAGTGATTACGATGGTGGGCATTATACCTATTTTTAGTATATTCGAAACCCGAAAAAGAGTCTAGTATTTTTACGTAAAGAAGTACAAAATTTCAAGACTATCATAAAAAATCACGAAGTTTCTTATGTAAAAGAAAGAAATAAAGAAAAACAGTTATTAACTCGTAAACACACAACGATTCGCGCATGATTTTGCGCCATCCACTTGTGAAATATTCAAAAATAGAACATAAAATATTGAGCGTTTTTTGTTATAGGGTATTTTGATATTTATCTATCTGTCGTCGTGGACGACTTGGCTCAGCTTGGTCGGGACCAAGCCAAGCGACCAGACGACCAGACGAGCGAAATGCGAGCTACCCATTGTTCGCCGTCCGCAAGCCCGCTTCCAAACTTAAAGATGAAAATTTTTGTTTAATTTATTTTTTCCACAAATTTCACATCATTCATAATTTTATCGTTAATTTGTAATAAATTTCTTTTGAGGTTGGTCACTGTTCAACGACTTGAAAATCATGAAATAGCTCCTACCACTATAAGGGAGGATATCAGAATTTTGTTAACTAAAACCCACCTAAACCTATGCGTTTTTCGTCATAGAACCACGTTAACTCTTTAGAAAACATAATTTATCCAAAATTTTATTCATTATTTAACGACTGAACGAACACCATCTCTCTTCATACAATACTTACATCAATGTCTACGATCATATCCATACCTCCATATATTATCCCTCGAAAGAACTCTAACAATAATATGTCCTTGTCTCGTTAACTCATACGATATCCGCACTTTATCACCCCACCTACCCCCATTATGTCGCGGAAACGTTTTTAGTTCAACAGATCACAAGAAAGAATGTACGGGGTAGAATTACAAATTTCACTGTACTAAAACGCAAGGAAATTTAGTCTTTGGCTATCCACGATAAGGTTTTGTAAAGCTGTATTAAGTATGTTGGTAAGTTCAGTCAGAAGATTAAGCGGGATCATTGATGTGGTAATTGTATCTATGAGGAGTTTCATGGAACTATTTCCCTGGAATTCCTTTATTGCCATTAGGGTGTAAGTAAGGGTTTCACTGGTAATATTGCTTTACGGGGTTAGTGTTGCAATATGTAATCTGTCCTTACAAGGGCTCGGATTGATATATTAAGTTGTTAGAGCAGAAGTTCTAAATTTTGATTAGGTATACTGAAGACAAATTGTTCATGAACCATGATTACATGTTTTATAAAAAGCTGGTAGGATTTTTCCGCAAGGAGCTTCTTAGGGTGGAAAAAAATATTTAATAAAAAATCCCTCCCTTGGGTGGAGAGGGAAATAGTGTTAAGCTTTTACTGCCTAAACGACCCATCTCGAGCTTTGCTGTGGTCTCAGGGCGGTGTGAAGTTTTCGCATTAACTCATGGGCCCAGGAGGTTTCTACCCTCCCGGGCCCCTTCAGTTTGTTAACGAATCAGGACGATGGCAGAGTCGGATCCTATTAAGGCCATAGGTAATACAACAAAAATAAACCCGGAGACCTAAAACAAAGTCAAAGGAGCAAAAAAAAGGGACAGGAGTAGGTCTTTAATCAGTAAAAGTCTAACACTATCGAGCTTCAAGATGTAACAAACATTATTATACAAGTCGCGCCTTTGTCCTATCAGTGTAAATCCAACTTTAAGAAAAAAATACAATAACAACGTGATAACAACCAACAGTAGCTTTAAGATCCAAAAACCATTAATGTCAATGTCCCAAAGTGATCTACAGTAAGTAGTTTGATATCATTAATACATGGCCCGGATAAAAGATGGCGCCACCGAATTTAGGGTACGCTGTTCAAACGAAAATTAGGTAGCCTTAAATCCCTCGAGAGTAATTTTAACTAAGCTTTTACTTAAAGGCCCGTTCAAGTTAAAACCTTTTGTTGCAAAGCAAACACTAAACCCATTAATTACTTACGTGATGTTTAAATAAGTTGTAAGTCATTGGGTGATTGAGTTAAAATGTAATATACGAGAAGAAATTAAGGTAAGTACTTTGTATCATTAGTGCTGTCGAGATAGAATGCCATCTAATTATTTCTCCCGCTCTAAGGATAAGCAAAAGAACGCATAAACATAGTCAACCTTTTTTTCAGTGGGTAAAAATCATTCAATAACGAATTCCGCTCTTGGGCGGAGCAGGAAACACTGTCACTGACTAAACACCCCACCCCATTTCTTTTTTGCCCTTCGCACTAGGACCAAGTCTTCCTTTCAGAAAGAGACCTTGAGCCCCAGGAGGCCTCGACCCTTTTTCAGAGTCCCTACGGTTTTACTGACAACTCCTTGAGACATGCGTAAATAAGTTTTGGCTCTTAGACAATCCGTTTCTCTAACGATTTAGATACCCATTGACTTACAAAAATCATGTCGACCTGCACCAATATCATCACTTACCCAAATCCCGTTGAAAGTTTTTACAACACCACGTGAAACTTGTCTAATCTGTTTCACTGAGAGCACTAATTGCGTTTCTAGTACTTTGGCTTGTTTATTAAGGTCCTCAAACTTTCTTATTGGCTTCTTAATGTCCAACTTTGTTGAAACTGTACGAAGCTTCAAATGATCCAGTTTCGTGAGTGGCGAGATGTTTGTGGGATTCATTGTAGGTACTATGTTTGGGTACTCAATAGTCACATTAATTTGTTCTACTGCTCTCAAAACGGTGTACTTCTTTACGTATTAATACTACACACTCAATACTAGAGACTCGGGTTTCGAATATACTAAAAATAAGAAAAGAAGAAGAGCAATCGTAGTCCAGTGACTGTGAACCTGACCTTGACTTACGAGTTGTAGGTCGGGGGGAACAAACTCAGCCAGGCGCATTACTTTGTGTAATTTATTTCATCACCATTGCTCTCAAAACGGTGAAGAAAATCATTGTGAGGAAACCGGCATGTCCCAGAACAAAAAAATTAAAAGACGTGTGACATCTACCAACTCGCACTGGGTCTGTGTCGTAGATTAGGTATTATTGATTTAAAATCATGTAAATAACACCATTACAGCTATAATTGCCAATGCGATTTGTATGAACGCATTTCAAAATATTAAAAAAATATATATTTTAAATACTACTTTCGGCCAGCTGCCAGCGTCTTCTCCCGTGTGACTGTAGAAAATTTTCCCAAGAAAACATATTTTCGGGTTACCCTATATGCCTTTCCAGGATATAGTCATTCTGAGTGCCATTCAAATTCATTGATAACTTTCATCTTTATCTCCTTCTCCTTGACAAATTCCGTTTTTATTAAAGTTTTTGGGCCCCGTAGCCTACTGGGCCACTGGTGCCACTATAAAAGTGGCAGCCTTTTATAGTGGCAACAGTGGCGCTTTTTAGGTCCTCCAGGGTGCAGCTCTGCTTAGCTTGGGACTAAGTGGCGTTGTGTGATAGTTGTGGATATATTATATACTAGCTGCTACCCGCGACGTTGTCTGCGTGAAAGCTCTACAGCACCAAAAATACCTAAGATGGCAGTGTGGATATAGCATTATAAGTAAATAAATTTTGAAATAGCATTGCATCAGTCTTATAAAGTTCCCGCTGCTGGGACACAGACCTACTTTCTAGAAGAGGGAATGGGCCATAATCCACCACGCGAGTCCAATACGGATTGGTGGATGACACAATATGTCTTCGATTTGATTTGATTTTGATTTCAACTTGTAAGTCAGAGCCTTTACTACTTCGCCATCACTGAGTCGCCAGAAGAAAGAAGAAGTAGTGCTGCCAGAAACCAAAATGTAAAGAGAGTCAAGACTGGTGACGCGGGAGCAAGCGACATACGTAAGAGACAACTCGTCCTGAAGTTGACACCCGCTGCACTCAGTGTCTGCCCCTGCGACTTATTGATGGTCATCGCGAAGCAAACACTCACGGGGAACTGTACGCGCTTGAAATGGAACGAGAAGTTATGAGGTAAAAATACTGCCTCGCCTACTCCACAACCCGTAAGAATTTTTGCTTCAATGGTGTGTCTGTGCAGCGAGATGACGTTAAGACGGGTCTGGTTACACCACTTTGGAGGAGATAGGTTCCGAAGATGCATAATCGGGACTCCGACTTTCAGCTTGATGGTATGCGCTGGAAGTCCACTTGCTGGCTGGGAGTTCAAAAATTCCACGGGATAATGTGTGGCGTCGTCATCGCTCGACGACAGTGTTTATCGAGGTATAGACCACTGCATTTCCCTCAATTTCCGAGAGAATGTATTCGTTAATTGCTGCAGCCTGATCATTTTTGGATGTCAAAATGGCCCGCTCACACACCCAAGAATTCTGCTGGTGCGGTAAACGACTGATGTCCCCGTACATACAGCAAATGAATTCTTCGAAGCTGGCTAACGCTCTATCGAGAGACTCTGGAAATAACTCCTGTCCACCTCTCTCGCGGTGGGCTTTGACTTGCAGCGGACTTTGGCAGAGGCCATGATCCGGAGCGAAGAAGAGTGGCAGGCGGTCGCCTCCTTCTGCGAAGCAGCAATGCTATCGGCTAAAAAAGGGGGTCGAGTGCATCAGGCAAAAGCAAAGGCGCTCAAGCTGCAGCCACCGCCACCGTGTCTCCTTTCCCGAATTCTGGCCACAGTAGACGCGGGCTTGCGATCGCCGAGCAATGGGTAGCTCTCTGTCCACCCATTCGATAACCTTCGGGACTGGGCCTAAGTCGTCGACGGCGCGCACTGTTCCCTGCGCCTCAAGCAGTCATCAGCAACTGTAGAAGCCCAGCAGGGTCGAAGCCTTCTGGGGGTAAGGGTAGGTGTTAAAGAAGATTTTTTCAACGTAACAATCGGGAAGCGTTTGCCCGAAATCGCCACTGAACAAACTGTGACACACCTCATCAAATGTTCGTTCCCGCAGAACGGTTCGGGTTCTGTCCTCGGCCTCAACTGCCTCCCTGTTGGCCATCGTACGCTCATCCCAAACGATCAGAGAGCAATCCTTAAGCACGTGTCTCTTATCGCTGTTACGTGACACACCACAAACAGGCGGTTTGGTGCTCTCTAAATCGATAGGAATTTGAACATGGCATGTGCTGTCTTGCCTTGCCACCAGGAAGCAGTGTGGCAGCGATTCCCGACGACACGACAGCAATAGCAATATTGCCTTACCTCTGTAAGTATGCCATGTTTTTCCTGTTCCAACAGGAGCAACCCAAGAAAAACATTTTACCCTGATTTTGCAGAACGCTTTCAAGGACGGTGTCATAAATTTGTTTTTGCTCTGAAGAGAACTCTGTCTCAGCATTATACTCTCGATTTCCATACTCTTGATGCGGTGATGATTGGGGAGCTGGTAAACCATATTCAATCAGAGGATTGCCGCCGATAGAAATGTCCATATCTTGAAGTGAACTGAGACAGGTGTTCAGCACACGATCATCAGGTACATCGACTTTGTCTCCAGTAGCACGCCTCAAAGCTCGCAGAAAATCATCAGACAGATGATGGCGATATTTCAATGAACATAACTTTTCTGTAATACTGAACACCGCATTTTTTTTAATAGTCGCTCAAATCTGCTCAAGATTTTGAGAGTGTTTTTGGAACTTGAATTTTTCAAAACGAACTATACCCTGCCCTATATATTGCCCTGCGCGATAAGACTACCCATTGTACCCTTAATTTTTGTATTTGTATATCCTGTTCACATTATGAGGTGTACAATAAAGCTTATAATAAATAAATAATTAATATACGATAACACTTTTAGGAACAAAATACACATTGCCATCTGTGAATTTTAAGAATAACTAACTACTAACCTTTCAACATGATCAAATTTAAATTATTAATGTACAAAAATAGTTGACATGTAATTTGATTTGATTTTTATGAAATCAAATAGATGGTGCTGTATTAAAATTTTCTTTGTACTAAGTACTACATTAAACAATCTTTCTCTGCCCAAGTTACATAAATGGCGTAATTTTCAAAGTGTAAAGCCAGATAATAGCATTACTTACTCAAAAACAACATTTAAATATGCGTCGTTAGATTAAACACTGTCACAGAATGCGTAAGAAAAATAAATATTCACAACTCCTCCCCCGTAAGTGATAGCTTGATAATATGTAGTCCCAAGAGGACACAAATTTCCGTACAACTATTGTCGTTTAATTGTGTCTGTAATTACGGTAGTCGAAAGGTAAAAATAACATTATTTTGTTAATGTAATGTTTTCGTTTGTACTAATTTGAGTCAGTAGATGTCGTTGTACGTATATAAATAACATTGAAACGTTATTTAAGATTAGGTTGCGTTGCAAAATAAATCCGTTAGACCGTTGGAATAAGAATAAAATATTTCATATAAACATGGAGAACGCCGTTTCACAGTTAAAGAGATGAACTATTTTTTTTAAATGTTATATTAAAAAATATTAACCCACATTTTTTAGTAAAACGAACCAACCACTACCTAAGATATTTCACAAAAAATAAATAAGTAACATTTGCTCTGTTTGGGCTTGTTTTTTTTTTCATTTCTAATTCCCAGTTCTAAGTAGGTGAATTCGACCGCGCAGTAAGACTAAGAAAACGCACATTACCGACATTACCATCTATGAATTTTAAGAATAACTAACTGCTAACCTTGCCAACATGATCAAATTTAAATTATTAATGTACAAAAAGTGTTAATATGTAACTTGATTTGATTTTTGTGTAATCTCATAGATGGCGCTGTTTTAAAATTGTCTTTATACTACTAAAATTCATTAAACTGTGTTTCTTTGCCCAAATTACGTTGTTTTGAAAAATTAATAATAGGAATTTTTATTATTTACCTAAATAAGTTTACGTGCCAAGTTTCAAGTTAATTAGACCAAGGAATAAGATTCTCCCATACAAACTTTAACATCCCCTAAATCTTGCACTGGGGGTACTACTGAAAAAACAAATATGCCGTCCTTGATAACTAATTTAGGGTAATATTTGTGCTAAGTTTTGAGTCGGTCGGCCCACGGAAAAAAAAGTTACACCCTTGCATCCATTGCACCATTGAAATTCAATATTGCTTACCTCCCATAACTTTTGGCGTGATAATATGTAGCCTAAAGCCTTCCTTGGTCTACAAGGAACATTTTTGCTGAATTTCAAATCAATCTATCCAGTAGTTTTGGCGCCAACTCGTACCATAGGCACAGAAAAACAGACAAACAGACAAACAGACAAAAATTCTAAAAAGTCACTTTTTGTCATCAGTTACGTTTTTCTAACAAAACCCACTCATTTTTTCCAGAAAATTCTCAATGTACAGTTTTTCTTTCGTTACTGTTTTATTATATGTATAGATTATTATTAATAAGTTTTTTTTTTTATGTTAGGAAAAAATCATCGAATGACGAATCACGCCCTTGTGCGGAGCAGAAGACAGTGTCAGACTTCTGCTGACTAAACGACCCAACGTTTCTTCTAGTCTTAGTTCAAGGGCCCCGGTGTTCCGCTTTCATATCAATCCTTGGCTTTAGAAAGCTTCGACCCTGCTGGGCCCCTACAGTTGCTGACAATTCCCTGACACTCTAATAGGTAGAGGCCATCGTTTAATTAGAACGCAAAGTACTCCCAATGGGTGTTGGAGTGGTCTATAATCCCCTATTTTGCCATTTTGTGTTCGCAGCGGCCTCCTTGCCTTGCTTTACTTACCTTTAAAATACGAGTATATACTAGTGCTTTGATAACTACAAAACAAACGCCTCTTTTGTCAATACACATTTACACCGCTTTCATTTAGTTTTTTTTTATATTGTATTCTGGCTATTCAAAATCAAATCTACGAGTTTCATATTTATTTATACGAGATAGAATTTACATTTAAAAAAAGAATGTGCAGTAAAAATTAAACGTTAAATAAATTACTATACAGAGGATTTACTAAACTGGATTAAGTTTAAATATTACAACCAAGTTTTAGGTTGTAATATTTAAAATAAAAAACTGAATTTATAAGATAAAAATATTATAGTTTGCATTTATACATTAATTTAGTGACTATGCTCAGTTTTTCAGCACCAAAAATCGCTCCTGGAAGGAAGCCAGCTCCTGTCCCGCCATTGTCAGTATCTAGTTCTTTGGCTGAAGTTGAGTCTGGCTTTTAGTCTTATTTACTAACAGTAAACTATATTTGCTTTATAATAATAATAATAAAATCCTTATTCAGGACAAATACACACATTTACAATTTAAAAAACAACACAATAAATAAAATAGAAACAGAATAAATATAAAATCACAATAAAACCTAACCAAATCATAATTAAATAAATGGTTTATTTAATTATGATTTGATTTTTAATAAATTAAAATCAAAAATAAAAACAAATAAAATAATTAAAACAAAATTCAATAAATTACAATTAAATCAAACAGTATTTAAATTAAATCATACATTAATTAAATTAAATTATACATAAATTTATATATGTTAGTCTGTAAGGTATCTGTGGGCCTGAAGATAAACTTACTTAAATCTAAAGTTACTAAATATATAAAATTACTTAAAAAAAAAACTGTTCTTGAAGAGCCCTTGCGTGGTCGAATCAGAAATGAAGATATCCGCAAGAGAACCAAAATTGCCGACATAGCACAAAGAATCACTAAACTTAATTGGCAATGAGCAGGGCTGAACGGTTCTGGAGTGGCGATCGCAGACCAGAAGACGCAGCGATGGAAAGCCTCCCACAAGGTGGACTAATGACCTGGTCAGGGTTGCTGGAATTCGATGGATGCTAGGCGCACAAGACCGGTAGTTGAGGCGAAGCTTGGGGGAGGCATATGGAGCAGAGGTTTTTTTTCGTGATTAGAAATTTAAAACATGTAAGCTCACACACAAGATCTAAACCGGATAAAATAAACTGTAGACCATAACATATAGGTATACATGTTGGTTTTTCATGTAAGACTCGAGCTCGTGACACCCACGCCAGCGCAACAGACAATTTCTGCAATGTTTTTGACTGCAAAATTATCTAATAATTTCTTGCACTCTAGGTGGAACGAAAGTGACAGACCTTTATTATTAAAGGTCTGTCGCTGTTTTTTAAGTAAGCTTGTCTATTCTAGGAATGTGCCAACACTATCTCAAAAAAGTGAAAAGGTTACTTCTAGGCGAGCCGGTTCTATCATCGGCCAAATTATCGCTTACCATCAGATGAAATAGTGGTCAAATGCGAGCCTATAAAAAAAATTCTCATAGCTTATGTAAAATCAAACGAACTACAAAGCAAAAACCTACGAACTAAAAATAATATCGTCAGTAGAAATAAACACATCAAACTAGCAAAAAAATATCGTTACATTTTTATCCCATCCCACGAATAAAAATTATTCCTGAATCATGTGTCCAAAATATACTTTTGGCGTCAGTGAACGTCCCTTCATGTAATGTATTTATAAGTGCTTGATTTGTAGCTTTTAATAACATGGTGAGTGTAATACGATTCCTCTCACAATGCTTTTAATTCTGTTTGTAGACCATTTATTATCGTAATATTGAGCTGCGAACACCACAGTGGGGCTTAAAGCTAGGGGGAATCTATGCTTGCATGGTATTGACATAGGTTATTTATTTCCTATTGTTAGTTGTAATTTTGTTGGGGAAAAAGTTTTGCTTGCATTTTTTTTTGAGTTGGTACGTACGGGCAAAAATGTTACCTTTGTAGGATTTTTATTTTATAGTAGGTAAAAATTATCCAATGATGAATCCCGCCCTTGGGCTGAGCGGGAAATATTCTCTTCAAGTTCAAGACTCTTACTGAGTAAACAACCTACTCCATTATTACGTTGCCCTATATACCAGGGCCAGAGCCTTCCTTTCAGATATGACCCTTGGCCCCAGTTGGGTTCGACCCTTCTGCTGGGTCTCTACGGTTACCTTTGTTGGATCACTTCATTGTCCGTCTATCCTACTTCCAAGACCCATTTCCACAGGAAATCCTCGAGATATGAAGCTAAAATCAATATAAAATAATAAAGTCTACTACCACAATGTAATCTAAAGATATGGCCGTTTCAGCTAGGTGAACATATCAAGATTCCTCCTGCCTCAGAAAGAACGTTAAATCATAGGGTTCGGTGTTAATTTGTAGATTTTTAACAATCGTTACATAGCTATAAACCAAAGGATTTTTTGCAATAAATCCGCGATCCTGTAACGTAAAAGAAAAACTTAGTTAAACAGTTGTGTGGGTTCTACGCAACTACACTCACATACAGAACTAATAGTAATAATCATACTCTTCACACATACATTTAAAATACTTCTATTTTCCCAGAATTTGTTTTCAGGATTTAAGAATTTGAACTAACCCAAAATAGAGTCTATAAAAAGAATTTTCTCTTTGATCGGCATCACGCGCCAAGATAATATTTAATAAATTTAAACATTTATTTAGTCTAGCCTTGAACTTTGAGACTTATTGTTAAAATATTTCATCACAGTAACAAAAGATAGCAGCGTTTAGTCTAGCTATAATTATTTTAAGCTAAAGTCACCCGTTCAATCTCTTACAAATCTTCAGGAATCCTCGCAATATTGTTATAGAAGATATCTATGCGATTTTATCAAATTTCCCCCTTTCTGTAAAGTCTTAACAAATACTATTTGTCTTCATTAGTAAACGTAATTAATGCTTTAAACAAATTCTTACTGACATTGTTTAACTTATCGCTTAGCACCTTGTTATACTTCTTAACTTAGTTTTATCAGGATTTGGTAAAAAAGGTTCTTTTCAAATCCGCTTATGAAAAGTTTTCGTGCAGAAACAACTGGCTAGTCGAATCTGAGAGATTTTAGCTCGAACTTATAATTCTAGTTAAAAATAGAATACACTGAAATACAGAAAGCAGGTTAAGCCGTTGGTACTCGAACACTATCAAAACAATTTTGCTACAAGTTTACTAACTAAAAATTTTTACATGCGTTCCATTTCCTTATAATTCTGACAAGAATAATTGTACAAATAAAATCTGTCAAAAAATTGTAATAAACATTTATCTACTCCTAAGCGTTATAATTCTTCGGTATTGAGAAAAGTTCGATGGGACCTTTTTTAAGTGGGAAATCACACAATGACATCATTCTCCTGCCCATGGGTGAACTAATAGTGAATTTTAGTCAATTAGATTTTGATATCCAGAATTTTACTTTAGAAATAATTAGTTCCTTCGTTGCCTTTTATTCCAGGACTTGATTTTCTTCTTCGCTTGGCTTCGACACTGCTTGAGTTCCATGGTTTGCTAACATCTTGAGGCGCGCATGGAACACTGCACGCCATCGATGACTTGGGCTTGGTCCGGTCGGTTGCTATTCGACCCGGTGACTAGGGCGTGAGGGCGCCTTCATGGAACATATGACAATTAAAGCTTTAAGCTGGAATTCTCAAGGAAAGCGTAAACGTAGTTTTGCTAATTCAAAAACTAAACTAAAACTAAATTATACTAACAAACTACCACTTCTGACTGTGAACCAACTGTTACGTCAGGATGGTCACAGTAAAACAACGATACTTCTCATTCAACAAGTTTATAATTATAATTCAAATATTACAGCAGCGAGTAATTTTCTTAGTTTGCTAGTGGTATAATTTAGTGGTATAATTTACAAACCAGACGAATTTAGACCACTCAACCCCACATAGGTGATCGACATTTGAACATCAGAAAAAAAATGCAACACTATCAATTTTCTTCTCTGTCACCAAAGTATTCAATGTAAAAGTTCACCCTCATTACGCTATTAGATAAAGCTATAATTGCTACAAATTTCCTATTAATAGGACTTAATATTAAACCACAAAATATAAAATAAAATCACACCACAAAGCAATATTTAATATCCTATCTACATACACTCCTTCACATTCAAAGACATTCCAACACAAAATATTAATGAGTAATTAAAAACTCTACGTTTGTATCACTGTACGATTCAGTTTCTCGGAATTTCTGAACAGTTAGTTCGTCAAATAAGACTTCATCGGCGTCTTATTCCATACATTTTACTGCCCAGTTTTAATAGCAGGCAATTATTTCAATGGTGGTCGTACAATAATTGCATAGCAATTTACGATATTGAGGATCGCTGTTGACAATTTTCCTTCCTGTTCTATTTATGCATTTGTTCCAGTCTGTTGGTGTGGTTCAAGTCTTTTATTTTTTAGTTATTGTTTGCTTACGTTAGATTTATTTCCAGAAGTGTCAGAAATCGTATTTTAAATAAAAACATGTATTTCAAATAAACCATTTACAGATTGTTTAGTTGAGAAGTCGATAAGTCAAAAAAAAAATAATTGAAGCTTATCGCATATCGAAACTGTATATCTCTATCTTATGGAGAAGGTATTTTTGACTAAATAAGTATGCAAGAAAATCTATGAATCTATTTTAAATCATATCTGTTACCTGTTACCAATATCCTGTTTTAAGATTACTTAAAACTTCTATTACGTGAGAGCGGATATAAACAAATAAAATGAAAAAGCAATAAAAAAATTAAAATAAGTCACAGTTAAGGAAAGACCGGGACAAACTTATGGTCTCCGTTCACGCGCATGTCGCGTATAATGAGCACCTCAACTAAATTCAACTATTTTTAAGAACACGTAATTTCGCAACTTTTTCATCTTATCAAAATCTTCGAGTAAAATCTTCATCTTCTTCTTCAATAGAATGTTTACCTCCACCTTTGTAGAGCGCGTTATTTTTATAACAGACTTGAGTTATTGGTTGAGCACTCATCGGCTTTCATTCCTTAACTTGAACCAATCCGAACTAGAGCCTTACTGTGTAGTGAATTGAGGACTTCAAAATAGCCGTCCGGTTCAACGTGCGATGCAATATTAATCGCTCTGAATTCTGGATCGCTGCCATTAAATCATTGACGTTTAATTGGTCCAAAATGCAAATGCTTTTAGTTTGAATCGCTGATATAGTTTCATTTATTGCAGTTTTAATATGGTGATTATAACAAGCGGCGACTGTGGTTTTTCCAATTTATATTTAGCTATTTCGACCAACTCGTTAATTTAAATGCTGACTCAAACTGACAGTTTGCTCAAATCGTTTGTGTGGGTTTCATCGGATAATGTACATTTGCAGGCATTATGGCTGACTGAAAATAAATCCTTTTTTCCCCGAATCCAACAGAAAGCACTTTCGAGGAAATAATATTATATAGAGCGAAAAAATATTTCTATCCGTTCAAATACGAAAAAAAGTCTGAAAATTTATCATCAAAAATAAATATGGCCGTATAAATAACATGTGAGACTGAACGTTAACTCGCAAATGGAATTCATCCCCTCAAATCCGCGTCAAAAGAGCACTTAACACACGTAACATATTCAAACGCGAAGGGGACTTGACAAAATAAGTTATTTAGGTGCTCATTATTTTGGTGATAGAGGTGTTCGGCGAAAGAAGGTGTAATAACAGTAAATGGTACCCATCATGCGGCGAGGCATTAACATTCGCCGAGATGGGAATCACACTGGCGCTGGTTACTACTATTGTATGACGGATTTTTGTCACTTCAAGAATGTATTTTTTCGGTCTTATAGTGTTCATTTCTATATACACGTTGATCACGTTGGAAAAGTAGTTCATAAATTAGTATTTTAAACATTGCTCTCGTCTAACCGTCGTGATTTGAGCAAAAAAACGTCCACTGTTGGGACCAGAAATTTGGTTATTCTTGTGGAACTGTCTATAAGCCTTTCACTCCATATTTAGGGGCAAAAGTGGTAAAAGGCAGTAGCCTTTTCAGTGGACTCTGGACCTTACCAGGTCATACATCAACTATGTGAATAAGCATAAACTAACAGATAGATGCATGCGCAAGTTTCTTTTAAAGCAAAAAGTACTACTTGGGGCACTACTTGGAGTAACCTTGCGTTATTTCATCTTTCCAGCTCATCGTGTTATAATAATGTTGCTACTATAGCTGCGGAGAACCTGATCCGGTGAAAATGTGGCTAGATTTATTTCTAGTTATAACCTTATTGTTAGTTATATTTCCTGCAGTTTGGTCTCAAATTCGTGGATGACGGGGTCCGAATACTGACAAATTACTTAAAGACCTTTCCAAAGGCCTTGTTACTACTTCATGTGACTCATGGGCTGGCTTTTACCCTGAACAAAGAATAAGCATTGCTATACGACGCGATGCTGGCAATGATGACAGTCTTGTGGATACCTTGCCAGTTGACAGTAATGCTAATTCAGCGGAGGAGTTTTTCGACACCGTACTGTAAACATTAAATGCTGTATAAAGGCGCATCCTTGCATATTGCGCCTTTATTAATCAATTGTTTATTTTTTTATTTCCTATGAAATGTAGTAATTATAGTTGAATGAATGAATAAAAAATAACATGGGAATCAAATCCTCTCCAGTACTATAGTAAAAATGTAACACGTATTTACGGGGCCTGTTAACCTGAAGTGCTATACATAAAGGCTTTTAAGCTTTAGTATTCTACGAATTAATAATAAAATTGTGTCAGTATACTGTTTATTTATTTTCTCTTTGGCAATAAATAAATAATATTTATAAAACATATTTAAAAATAAAGTGTATTGCACGTTTTTCTCCATAGCAATTCAAAACCTATCTGAAATAAATTATTTGAGTTTGAGTGCGAAAAGGATAGTGCAGTTAATAAATGATTCAGGTAATAAGTTACCAGACTTTGTTCACTACTCAGATCCTCTTTGTATAAAAGATGGGCATTTTTCATCTTCACAAAACTGGAACCGGTAGTAGTACCTTCAAGGTGCCATGCCGCACGAAGTAAAATACTTGTACTTATTACCTCGGCATCTTTAAGGTACAAAGCTTCGTCTACATTTTTTGCACTTTTACTTAGCATTGTTACTTAAAAAACAAAACTGTCAGCGCCTTTTTGTTTTTTTTCTGCCGTGTTTCCGGATTTTAAGGATTACGTTTATACGAGCTTGGGGATTTTACGTATCTATTAACATAATATTGTCATGCGCTTATGGTAAACAAGGAAGACAAGGTTTATTTAATTCTTGTTCACAAATGTGGCGGTGTCCATACAGTTAAAGTAAAATTTGTTCATAAATTTCGCATATTTGAGCCACAGGGCTTTTTTCTGTGCGCAGTAATTTTTTGCAACTCTTTTTTTTTCTGTACATGGGCTCGCATTTAACTCAAGGGGTTGTCAGCAAATGGAGAGGCCCAACTGCATGGCCGAAGCCTACTTGGTCTCGTTCCGGCTTCTAAAAGGAAGGTCCGACCCTGGTATGAAGGCTAAGAAGGAAAGGTGTGGGTCGTTTAGTCAGTAAGAGACTGACACTGTTTCCCGCTCCGCCCACGGGCAAGATTCGCCATTAGATGATTTTTCCCACTATAAAAAACCTGGTAAGCGACGATGGGGCTGATGATGGAGCATTCTTGCCTAGAAGTAACCTAAATCATGACTTAAATACCCCTAAATTGTAACTCAGGAAACACAGACTCCGGCAGGTAATATCACTCTAATGATGAGAGATAATAAGTGTGGTTTACTGGCTGTTACCACTAAGACATACTCATCATCATTCATCATTTCAGTCAAAAGACGTCCACTGTTCGACATAAGCCTCTCCAGAGTGTTACCACAACGATCGGTCCTGTACATCTCGCATTTATTAGACTCTCACAACCATCATCCGTTATTCTGTGAGAGGCCTTCTAACGCTACGTCTTTTAGTACGCGGTCGCCACTCTAGAAATTTTCGGCCCCATCTACCATCCGTTGTGATGATGTGAAGATATATCCTGCCCACTGCCACTTATGTTTGTTTGGCCATTCTTTGGGGTTGGTAACTTTGGTTCTCAAAGCGTATTCCTTTCAATTTTCTTTGATTGACTTCGTTTGTCACTTTTGCCACACTAATTTTCATACAAATGAGTCTCAGAATATTCTCATCTGTTATCTTATTCTATGTTACGTTGAACTATTTTTTTCTTTTCTGATAAGAAGATATTTTTGGTTCATTATTTGTTTATTTTTACTTCTATTTATGATTCAAATATGTCATCACCTTTACTACTCCCACTCAAGCTCTGTTTTATTTGGAATATGTCATGAACTTTAAGATTATTTATCATGAATAAACTATTCGACTTATTTAGATTTGATGAAACTTAGTAAGGTTAGTTTTTACCTTTTTTTAGGTCAAATAATCATCCAATGTCTCCACCCCCTCGGGTGGACCGTCAGACTTTTTCTGATTTTTTCTGAAAACTCGCTTCTATTCTTTTTTTTGCCTTCCTCCCAGGGTCTCGGGGTACTCTTTCACAACATCTATGGCTCCAGTAGGCTTTGAACCAGCTATCTTTGAGACACGCGTGGAACAATACGCGCCGTTGACATAGATTTTTTGCTTTTATGATGTCATTAACAATTTCGTCGCCAATATTCTGAGTTAATTAAGAGGACACCGGTATCTGCACACCTATTGTCTTTTTATTGTGTCTGTAATTACGGTAGTCGAAAAGTTAAGTAGTAACTGACAGGCAAGATGTTATACATATAGAATGGATTATAATTGAAGAGACAGAATTGTCACATCTCTATCGCATATTTTCATCACGCACGATCTTCACTACCAATCTTTATCTATAAATTCAACACCGTTAAAACCGCAAGGTCTAGAAAGGGGACACTTCACTTCTCTCCCGGCTTTACTCTCGACAAATTAAACAAAGTTGACTCACTCAAACTTTGACAAATCCGATTTCCTGTCGCTCTTTCAGAAGTTACGAGTCCATCCGTTGGTGTGATGGAGTTCAACTATTCTTCTTACTGTAGGGATTTTCTAATAATTTACTAAAATAATCATTTTAGTAAATTTTACTAAGGCTACCCTCATATCTTTTGTCTCTACCTATATAAGGTGTGTGTGAGGGATTTCCACGCCATCATGAGAAGGAAGGCTGCCTCGTTACTAAGCTGATCTAGGGCAAGCTTCAATGGCATTCTTCGAGCATCGGCATGATGCGCCATTAATACTGGCGGTGGTTTTATTTTAAGTATTACTAACCCTCCAGTTGATAAGTTTTTTACTTACCATTGGACCTATACAATCTTTGTAAATAAAATTGTCTTTATTATTAGTCTGTAAGCTTTTTTGTTATGCTAGAGAAATATGCTCCGTATCCTTTGAACGGCATTCCAGACCAACGTATCCATATTGCTAGAACTCAAAGTCTCCTCGCGGTTGTCGTCCGAGAGTCTTCGCAAGATTCTTCAATACTTTGGTCATATTGCAAGGAAAGACTAGTGATCGGTAAAGTGGATGGGGAATGACTTCGTGGACGCAGGACGCCAATACGTTGGTCCGACCAGACCCACTCTGCTCGACGGTATACAATACCCTGCACACCGCCACAGACAGAAACAAATAGAAAAGGTCGTACAAGTGAAAGTGATGAAGCATGCCGAGGTCATGACCGTCAGCATTGAGGAATATGGAGCAAGGAGAAGGAAGCTTTCCTAAAAATAAGTAAATCTCTTTTTTTTTCAACTTGCTTGAGGTCGGTTTCTAGTCTTTAACAGGATGCGGTTGAAGACCCATGTTTTACAAGGGCCAACTGTTTATCAGACCTCCATAATCCGGTGACTAGACAACGCAATACTCTAGATTGATGGTCAGATTTTCTGCGATACGATTAAAAATCGGGATCAAAGGCTTTACATCCCGGTTTTTAGTTATGAAATAAACAGACAGAAAGAAATCTTAATTTAATACTAGAAAAAGAAGCTTTCCTGGAAATTTATCAGAAGCATTTCAACTGAGTAATTCGTTGGAAGGAAAGCTAGAACGATATTAGTTTTATATTTTCCACGAAGATCTTACTTACTTGCGTGGAAAATATCAAACTAATCATGATTGTATGAAATGTTGATATTTGTTATAGTTTCTTCATTATTATCTGTATTAGTCTATATTTTTAACCGACTTCAAAAAAAGGAGGAGGTTCTCAATTCGATTGTATTTTTTTTTTTAATTTTATTTTTTATGTTTGTTACCTCAGAACTCCGTTGTTTATGGATGGATTTGCAAAATTTTTTTTGTACTTGAAAGGATATGCTTTCAGATTGGTCCCACTTTTTTCAAAATCGAGTTTTGATGATGGGATCCATGAGAAATCGAGGGAACTCCTCAAATATTATAGGCAATTATATAGTTTTTTTTATATTTTCATCGAGAACTCAAGCATTTACAGTCAAAAAGTAACATTTGATGAGGTGGAACTGGTGAAGAAGATCAGAAAATGGCTAACGAAACTTGACACTCGCATAGATATCACAATTAAGGTAGTTAAGCAACTTTGAAAATGCACTATAAACCAATGATCTTAAATAATTATGTTGAAAATGTTATCATCGAACTGATCTGATGATGATGATGGAGCTGGAAGGTAGGCACTGGAACTGCGTAACTAATTAATATATCCTAGCCGTGTTTGGGCTTGTTAGAATTGTCATAAGATGCACTTTGGCTGTAAGATACTATTGAACTGATGTGATGATGAAGCTGGAAGGTGGAAGGTCGGCATGGGAACTTCAAAGTAAAATAATGTATCCTAGCATTGTTTGAGCTTATTAGAGCTGCCATGGGCAATGCTGTCAAGGTCAATGGAAAGGGCTATGTTTGGAATTTCCTTGCGAGTTCGAATCAGAAATGAAGAAATGCGCAGGAGAACCAAGGTCACCGACATAGCCCGAAGAATTGCCAAACTTAAGTGGCAGTGGGCAGGGCACATTGCTCGTAGAACAGATGGCTGATGGGGCCGAAAGGTTCTAGAGTGGCGACCGCGCACCAACAGACGCAGCTTTGGAAGGCCTCCCACAAGGTGGACCGATGACCTGGTGAGAATCACGGGAACGCGATGGATGCGAGTCGCACAGAAATGGTCGTTGTAGTGACGCTTGGGGGAGGTCTATGTCCAACAGTGGACGTTTTCTGGCTGAAATGATGATGATTATGAGAGCTGTCATAAGATGTACTCATGAAATGAATCATAAGTATTTCATGCATCATATCATCTCTCCACGAGATCAAAACGATTACACTGTAACAATATATGTATTCCTACTGATATGACATTGGTAACTTTTTCAAAAGAAATGTAGGAACGATATTGACTTCGTTGCCATAACACATTATAATAAAAAACACTAAACGGCTACAAATAAAAAAAACTTTTTACAAAAAAAAAAACCGCCTTCAAAAAAAGCCAAACGACAAAAGTTCCTACACTAAAAAGTTAAAAATAAAAATTTGAATTGCTGTAAAGAAACTTAATTTATAGGTAAACTTATTTGACATTAATATTTTGCAAATATTCAAAATTTATTACTTCTTTTTGGAGTCGGTGCCAGCCAAGGCAAGGCAATTACGAATGGGCAACAATCCCTTGAAAAACTACCTCTAACTTAACTATAAAACTACTTAGTACCTATTTGCATACTCAAATATATAATACTTAACTAAGACATAAATACATATTAGACTTCTCTAAAAAAATCATCCCATTTGCACATTTTTTTTAAATAAAAAATATATACTTACAAAAACCTTCTGCAACATTTTAAGTACATTGAAAATGTTTAAGCATTGCAAGCACAAGCAAAGCTACCTAACATTAAGTTACAACAATAAAAATGCTGGCACCGACTCCAAAAAGAAGTAATAAATTTTGAATATTTGCAAAATATTAATGTCAAATAAGTTTACCTATAAATTAAGTTTCTTTACAGCAATTCAAATTTTTATTTTTAACTTTTTAGTGTAGGAACATTTGTCGTTTGGCTTTTTTTGAAGGCGGTTTTTTTTTTTTGTAAAAAGTTTTTTTTAATATAACAGGGAAGGTAGACTAGACTATTTATCACCATAACTACAGTTGCAAGAGTTTCTTCAACTTTTAGATGGTAGCCGCTCGACAGTATAAGCTTTACTCATTCACTGCTTTTTAATGGTGGGAAAAAATCATCTAATGACGAATCTCACCCTTGGGCTGAATGGGATGGACTACCTCGTGGAAGATCTTCCAACGTTTTGTCTTCTTTTACCTGGTAACCATTAATCATAATATATTTTTTTAAGAAGGAGGAATCATCAAATAAATTCTCCTACTCCGGATGAAATGAAGAGGGTCAAACTTTTACATTTTCTTTTAGATACCCTTACTTTTTAGGTCGGGAGACTTATTCAAATGTACAAGCAACAAACATATCGACCAAGTAAAGACGTAGGTAACGCTTTATACATACGCAGTTTTACAGCTTTTAATAATGTACAACCACACCTGAGAATCGATCGGGAGGTTCTTACACCGGAAAGAAACGCCTGGGTGTCACCACTGACTAGAGTTGTGTACCGCGTGAACAGAGAACAGGCGTGTCCTCGTGGAAAGAATCAGCGGCAACGACCTCTTGGCTCTAACACAGGCTGTGTTTCGGGGCGAAGAGGAATGGCAGGCAGTCGCCTCCTTCAGCGAAGCAGTATACCATCGTCAACCGCATTGTAACTTTCTACCAGGTGAGATAGTAGTGAAGTGCAAACCTATCAACAATAAATAAATAAACAAGAATAATAAATCTGATATTAGACCTATTCATATTTTATTTATTTTATTTTATTACTAGCTTTTGCCCGCGGTTTCGCCCGCGTGGTATTGGGATTAGGGTTGGGGTTTCCGAGATAAAAGGTAGAACAAATATGTCCTATGTCCTATTTCAGAGTGTATCCTCTGCCTGTGCCAAATTTCATCCAGATCCGTCCAGCCGTTTTGGCGTGATTGAGTAACAAACATCCAAACATCGTAACTTTCGCATTTATAATATTAGTAAGATAATGGGTTCACCAACAATTGTTTACACAATACTACCTAAAAGTAATCTCCACTTACAAGACTAGTTTATATCTCTTGAATACATTATTTTATTTTTGTTTAGGTCAGAGAAATAGCTAACTCTATAATATCAAAAATAAGTCAAATATCCAAGAAAATCGTATTAGTCTCGCTAAATTTCCTAAGGCAGGTACAAATTGCTACAGAGAAATCCTTGATACGAGAGTCGCACCACAGATAATTCAAAGATAATTACCGACAAGATGTATGTTGTAATTTTTGTCCCTAATATTCTGTCTGATTTACGTTATTTATGTTATTATAAGATTTGGTATACGAATATTTACCGTAAAAGCTAATGAAAACTGTTGTCGTGTTTATTTTTTCTTTTTGCCAGAAGTGAACCCTAGATAACATGTTAGAGAACATTTAAATTACCAGAAATTAAAAGTAAGAATGGCGATACATGCGCAAGTAAAGGACGCGGAATAATTCATTTTTTAGAGTTGCCGTGAAGTATATTTAACTAAGGAAAATAAAATTTTTGAAATGAAGTTATCATCATCATCATTTTAGCCCATAGACCCATCGGACATAGGTATCTCCAAATGTCGCCATAATGAACTGTCTTATGCGTTTTATGAGGTTTTTTTTTATGACGTAACTGTAAATTTACAATTTTCAAATTTTTACTTTAATACTTGTGCTACGAGACCTCGCTTCAGACCAAATTTTAAAATTCTAGTTCAGCAGGAGGCATCTTTCCTTGAAATTAAACTACACTTACGTAAGTACAGAATAATTACTTAAATATCTACGACTATTACAACCCTAGAAATGATTACTATCCCAAGAATATTAAGTTAGGTCACGCACGTGACCTTGTTATACCAGAGAAACTAACACTAAGTGAATTTATCACAAGCACATACAACATAATATATTACGCAGCATTACACTCCTAATATCTATATCGAATCTTGTATATCAGTGTACACGTACGAAACTTAGCGTTAGTTCCAAGAGGTAACAAAACTCCGTTATAATTGTTTGTCATCAGTCATCGACTTATATCTTAGCGGTAGACAAGCACGTTCATAGAAACTATTTGACAAAATACTGAAAAGTTAATACAAAAATCCGCTGCAGTTGGCATTGTCATAAAACTTATAAAACTTACAGCGCTGATACGTCAAAACTGCACTAATGTAAAGATGGTAAACTGCACTAATGTAAAAATTGCATTTTGTTGGCAGTTTTTATTATAATTGCGTAATATTAATAAATTATATAACATATTGCCGAATATAGCTCAGAAAGATGCTGCAATTGAATTGCTGACGAATTTTGTTCCTTCGTTTGTTTAAAATAATATTAGGATTTGATTGTTAAATTACAACAACTTGCCAGCTATAGAATTCATTATCATCAGCTTTATTAATGTTCCCACTGCTAGGACACCAGGCCTCCTCTCTAGGATAGTGCCTGAGTGAGTAGAGCAGTGGTGGCCCAGTGGTAAAGGCCCCGACTTACAAGTTGTAGGTAGGTCTCGGGTTCAAACCGAGCCAGGCGCATTACTTTGTGTAATTTATTTCATCGCCACTGCTCTTAAAACCGTGAAGAAACGCGCATGTCTTTGAACCAAAAATTTGAAGACATGTGACATCCATCAATTCGCACGTCTAGGCTATCGAATTTCATCAAGAAATTGCCAGAAAACTAGCCCGTATCCAAGGACCTTAAAAGTGTATAGCATGCAGGTCACTTAAGTAGACTAAAGTCACTGTACGGCACGCCTCATCTAGTTCGTAGTACATATACATCGACGTGTATATCAGTGTACACGTACGAAACTTAGTGTTAGTTCCCAGAGGTAACAAAACTCCATTATAATTGCTTGTCATTAGTTAACTTTCGGAATCAGTCTTGTATAGTTACTGTTTCCCTTTTGTTCGGCTTATTGTTCCTCCGTATTAGTTACTCTGTGTGGGATGGGGATTACGTTATCTAACTTTAGAGTTGTGACGTCATACTCTTTGATTTACTTGGAACTATATAGTACTACGAAGTTAAAATACAACTAGCTGTATGCCTTTGGCACACTTTACTTGTATATTACAACTAAAGTTAGACCGTAGCTCAGTACGTGGCAAATAAGTTGAACCAAAATGGCGGTCGAGGTTATGGTTACGCGCAGCTTCTACAGTGTCGCACTACATTTATTACGACTGTTTTTTAATTGTAGGTAAAAAACATCCAATGACGAATCCCGCCCTTAGGTGGAGTAGGAAACAGTGTCAGACTCTTACTGAATAAACAACCTATCCTGTTCCTTCCTTGCCTTAGTCTCAGATCCCTAGTGTTACGCTTTCACATCAACCCTTGGCCCCAGGAGGCTTCAACCCTGTAGGGCCCCCACAGTATGCTGACAACTCCTTGAGGCGCGCGGGAACAGTGCGGGCCGTCGACGACTTGGATGCAGTCCAGACTGTTACCAGACGACCGGACGGCGGGCTACCCATTGCTCGCCGTCCGCAAGCCCGCGACTGCGATTACGACTGGAGAATCTGTTACTATTTGGTTCAATTTATATATCGCGTATAAATTGTACCTTCTAGTAAGTAGTTTTAGTGAATGACCTCGTCTGGATTTGTTAGCACTAACCTGACGAGGTAGTTTATCATTTTTGTCTGCGAAACAGCTTTGTTGTGTTTTTTTATCAAATAAATCCTCTCGCTTTATATGTTTGAGAGAGTCTCAGAAAGGGGAATGAAAATATTGCCGTGCAATTCTAGCATACTTTTTTAAAGTGAGACCTACCTTAAAGGGCTGTATCACAAACCAGTAAAAAAAGAAATAAACTAATTATGTTTATCAACCGTGACCAAATAAAGTTGGAGACTATGTTTAGTAGGTTCCAAAAGATTTTTATTATTATTTAAAAAATCATGGTTTTTTATGGTGGGCAAAAATCATTGAGAGATTTTTTTATTATTTATTATTTAATTGTAAAACTCGTATAATAAAATAAATATATATATCATAAAACTTAATCTATTTTATCAATAGAAATCTTACAATATAACGTATTATATTAGCAATACTTCTATACGTATCTTCGTTTTGTTATGGTTTAAGGTCCTGGTATTTTTTTGCTATTCATTTCTCGTATTGTAATCAAAAATATAAACTAAGTATTTTTTTTATCGTGAGCAAAAATCATCCAACGACGAATCCCGCTCTTGGGCGGAGTGAGAAACAGTGCCAGACTTACTGATTAAACACTCTACCCCGTTCCTCCCATGGAGGCCATGCCTCCAATTTCCTTGTTCGGATGTCATCTCAACAAAAGGATTGAGAGTTAGCGCTTGCAGATAGCCATCTATCTGTAAGCGCTAACTCTAAACGAAACAATTGTAACTTGGCTAGGGGGGCTGATATTAGTAGCATAGCTGTGTGGTTAGGTTAGGTTACTGCGCATTTAAGATCGACCGTCATGTTGGTTCAACTTGTATGACGAAGATTATAACCTATTTTAGAGTTTCGATCGAAGTGGGGGGCTGTGCGCAACCTTAGCAAGTGATTCAACTTATTTCTCGCATACTATAACGACTTGTATGTATCATGAGAAAAAGTCACGCCAAGGGGTCGCTCCCCAGTTGGAAATCCCATAAGGACCGAGGGTTCTGTCTAACCACTTTTTTTGAAAACCAAGAGGTGTAAAAGCTCCCTAGAGGCTTGGGAACTTTTCATAGATCACGTGATAAAATGAAGGATATCTCTTTATTGTGAGTGTTATTGAGCTTTAAATGCATGAATGATAGTATCATATTCTGTAAACTAATTATCCTATATAAAAAAAACCTTAATTATATATATATAATTAAGGTTTTTTTTTATGGTAGGAAAAATTATCTGATGAGGAATCTCCCCCTTTGGCGGAGGGGAAAATAGTGTCAGAGCCGTATGTCTCTGACACTATTTTCCAAATTTTTCCTCTTTTTTTTTAGTATTAACTAATCGACCCATCCCGTTCCTTCTTTACCTTAGTTCTTGAAGTGGAAAATCAAACAATAACTTCTTCCGGTCATGGTGTGTAGATGAGTAAGAGTTCTCAAAATCTCCGAGGTCTTAGTGGGCAACGGCCCTGCTGAGCATCTACGGTTCGCTCCGCTCTGTCAATGACCGACACTCGGTCCAACGATTATTGGACTGTCGAATGGCGAGCTATCCATTATTCGATGTCTGCAAGCCCGCGTCTACCGCGGATGGTAGTCGGGGTGGTTCGTTAGAATTACTGCTTCTCAGGAGGGCACGATCGCTTGCCAATCCTCTTCGCTCCGGACCATTACCTAAACTAGAACCTAACTACGCCTAAGGACCACCCAAGGACTGGGACCGACCTTTTCCTTATGCTCCACCGTGTTTTTCTGTGTTCTTCTTCCCGAATTCGATGCAGGAACCTCCCGTACTTACCATGCCCGATGAACAGCTCCATCAAGCAAAAGATGAGAACGCCGTTATGTCTCCCCAACTAACTAATCCCCAAAAAGAAAAATTATCGCCATGATTATGGCGTGCTTAAATCGTCAATGTTCTGTGCACCATTTTGAAACAGTTTGCAACAAGCTTCATAAACGCTTAAAGACTGTCAGAGGATCTTCATCTAATTACGCGAGACCAAGAACGGACTATCTTACTTTGAAGACTGACATAGAACTGACGAATAAATTATACTCCAATAAACAGAAAACAGATAACCCAAAGTAATATCAACATATACAGTCTTAGACTCAAATAATGATATTCAGCTTTGCATACACATCGCAATCACGACTGTTTCAGACTATGCTAAAACGTGAAATTGAATTTTAACTAGATTCTCGAGCAACTATTATAATACCTATTACCTGTTGCGTAGGATAACCAAGACTGATATTTGCTTTGTTTTCTAATTAAAATTTAAAAGTCTACTAGACTGTAGTTAATTTAATAATATATAATTTACTTACGGTATTTCAGACTAATCTCAATTTTGTAGGTAGAAAGATAAATTATGAAAGCATTACGTAAGCCTGATTTAAAAACTATAACCTAAATTATTCCTTATATTTAGTTGTAGTCTGTGATTATAAATGAATATTTTTGATGAGAAAAGTATATATATTATTGTAATTTATAATTACGTGTGCTATCAAACGATGTTAAGTAATTCTGTCTATCTGTGTTTAACGGTCCATTTTGATTTTACTCATAAATCAATCAAAATATAGAAGAGCCAGAGAGAGAGTGTCTTTTAACTTTTTTGATTAATTGGATATATGAACGAACAAAATAAATGACATAAAAATTTATGATTTCAAAATTTTTATTAATATTTTATCAGCTAATTACAATACCAAAATCCTTACATTCTATATGTACAAGAATTACAATTACTATAATACATTTTTATTTCTTTTACAATCAATTAAGAACAAAACTGGTGTATGTATGATACGCATGGTTGCATTTGAACTATCCAGAACAAAAGTAACCGTTCATTGGTACGGAAGCTACGTAAATCGAGATCAGCTTTTGCTAGACATTACTATATATTTTTATGTGTCGCTATTTGTAGACAAATATCTAAAGTGTAAACATACATTGAAGGTTCGATTTCCGCATTCGCACATAAATCTGTATAAATAGATATTTCTTCCATGTCCAGATGTTCAAGCGTATGATTTGTGTTTCTAATAGCATTTGTGACATAGAAAATTCTTGTGGGATTGCGACAAGTAGTACCTATTTTGTTTATATCATCAACATGTAATTCTGCAGCATTCATAGATTTACTGGTAAGACTTGTATTGAGTGGTCTAAGATTCTATTCAATTAGGTACGTAAGCACTCATTTGGTATAGTATAACCTATATTAACATGATTCTGTTTAACACTATAACTAATCGAATTTGTACAAAGGAGATCAGCGATAGAAATATCTTAAATTAAAAAAGCATTCAAATAATCTTTATTCTCAACTTTGCACTCAAATGATTTATTTTCCATTATTTGCTTTTCGAATACGTCTCTTTCAAACTTTTATTCAAAGTTTATATCTAAAAGCCTTAAGCTTAAAAGATCGAGCCGCAAATCTCTTAAACTTTTGGTCACGTAAGTATATCTACTATAATTTCTGAAAAGTTGTTTGGTTCAATTTATTGTGACCTTTGTTTTATATTCTAACATGAGCAAAAACTTTTTGGGTACTTTTTCCTCTAAAGACTTGCTTTTTATCGAATATAAAAAATAGTTTCTACACAATTTGAGTATTCGCAAAATATTTTTGTTATTTCTACTGTTCAACATGTCGGAAATTTATTTAAATTCACAATTTCAAACGCTCATTGATTCAAACTTACATTATGGATCCACAGTAAAATCCACAACACTGGTTATATTACTTTAACACTGGATTTTAAATTACACTTCCTAAGAAATAATTTAATTAAATATCTAAACCAGTCTTTTCTCTTAAAATCTAAAAATCAAGCATAATGGCGGAAGTATAAAATTATAAGCTCTTAGTGCTGAAATTCGCAATAAAATTCAAAATATAATAACTTTTCGAAATCCAAAGAAAATCAAACACATTGATCTTTTGATTTCTAATCTGCTTTACAAAAGGTAAAATAAACAGAGGTCGCGATAATCTGATTAGATCATTAAAGGAAAGAAAGATTACTGTCAAAAGGGCGAAAGATAATCGGTTCTATAATAACCATTGCGCGACCTATTTTAGAATCAGAGAAGAGGTTTTTTTTGTATTGTGAATATCGACCTCTAGAACTTTATCGTCAATTTCAGCACTACTATCGTACACAGCATCACACGGGTAATTAACTCTACTATTAACTCTTATTGATTAAAATACACTTATTGATAATAACGTCAATACGAAATACAATTTTGGTAAAATCCGTATGCTTGTACTAGGTTGCCTGTAGTTTTCACCTGTAAGCATTAAAGAGTCTTCACCACTACGACTTAGTTCGCGAGGACAAGGAAAACTGTCGGCAGGCATATTGACTACTGTGAGTTGATTGGCAACCACTGGTTGTACAGTTGGCTCAAATTTGTATTGATTAGTATCTTCATACAATTCTTCATCATTGGCATCTTGTTGGAGTATGTCAGAATTTGTTTCTATTTCATAAAGCTGTTCAGATTTTGAAGGTTTGGGGTCGTTAAAGGCTGAGATCATATCATTCGAGGTACTTTCAACTGTTTCATCAGGGTTTATAACACATGTGACACCATCCAAAGCCATTCTTAGAGGTTCGCTTTTTGTTTCATTCCTTAGAATTTGGATCCAAGATAAACGACAGTCGCAAGTGAGTTTATTACCTGTAAAAAAGAAAATGTTCCATCAGTAATTAGTTTTTTTTTTAATTGAAGGCCGCGTTTCTGACGTAGATGTCAGAAGAAACTAAGATTCCGAAACATTATGAATTATTCAAATATTGCTCAGAGTTCCGAGAGTGTTTTACTAAAGGAAAATATATTTTGTGACTGAGAAGTTGTAATCTTATAATACGTTTATTTATTTATTACTTTATTGCACATCTTGACTTATACCAGGAGAAACACACATATGTATGTAAGATAAGTGTACAATAGGCGGTCTTATTGAACAGGTCAATTACTATCAGACCTTTGGATGGACTGTTAAAAAGAGAGGCTTATCAGCGTACAACAACATAAATAATGGAGTACACAAATAGTATAAATAGAAAAAATATAATACATAAATAAATTTTCAAATAATGAACATTAAAATATAAAATAGAGAAAAGAGAACTAAAATTAAAGTAATAAGTAGGTGCTCCTTTACTATTTTTTCGAACGTTGAATAATAATCTCTAGTAAGTTCAATTTAAGTCTTGTGCGTGGGTTAGGGAAGAGCGTTAAAAATAAATATTAGTTCAAACTAATATCCTATCTATTACAGTCTTGTATAATCGAAATTAAAATAACAATTTATAAATAACTAGCGACCTGCCCCAGCTTCGCACGGGTACTGATATTGAATAAAATATACATGTATTATGCACATAAACCTTCCTCTTGAATCACTCTATCTATTAAAAAACCGCACCAAAATCCGTTGCGTAGTTTTAAAGATCTAAGCATGCGCAGGGACAAAGCGACTTTGTTTTATACTATATAATGATAAGAAAAAAATTGGTTATGTCAAATAAAAAAAAAAGTCAGATGACGTGACATGATGATACTCCTTTTTAATATTATCTGTGGCAGTATATATGGCGCCTGTTCACAAAGCTACGATATTTTAAATTGTTTACTTGAAGATTTCTTTTTTAAGTGAACACTTTATACTAGACATAATTAGGTATTAAAAATATTGTGTATTACAAAAATATTGTCTACTAGCTTTTGTCAGCGGCTTCGCCCGCGTACATAAAATATAGCCTATGTCACTCAGGAGTAAAGTAGCTTTCTATTGTTGCTAAAATTTTTCCAATCGGACCAGTAGTTCCAGAGATTACCCCCTACAAACAAAAAAACATAAAAACAAAAAAACAAACTTTACCTCTTTATTATATTAGTGTAGATTACAAAAGAGATTGCCCAAATTTGTACGTGGCTCCGCACCAACTGGTGTCAAACTAAATAAATGATTTCGGAAATTATAATGTTATTTTTGCGAAAGTAGGAATTGTTAACCATTTATCTACACTAATATAATAAAGAGGTAAAGTTTGTTTTTTATTTTTTTGTTTTTTTGTTTGTAAGGGGTAATCTCTGGAACTACTGGTCCGATTGGAGAAATTTTAGCAATAATAGAAAGCTGCTTTACTCCTGAGTGACATAGGCTATATTTTATGTACGCGGGCGAAGCCGCGGAAAAAAGCTAGTTAGCAAATATTTTTAATGTAGAAATGTATGTACGGCTTTGGTAGTTTAAAATAAATATGATATATACATAAATGAAACATTATTTTTGGTGTACTATTGCCACAATATGGTACGAGAGCATTCTCTGTTCATCTCTGACTCAGTTTAAGTATATAGTCTAATATTTTTTCGACAGCTAAATTGCCGTGTGATATTAGGTATTACGATTATATTAAAAAAAATAATGATTTTCACCAATTTTTTTTATGGTGGGTAAAATCATCAAATGACGAATCCCGCCTTTGGGCGGAGCGACCAATCAATATTCACAAAAAGATATATCATACAACTATGACTAAATTGAATCGATAGTAATAATGATGTGTATGTGTTCTCGCTCACCCAGTATTAAACTAGCATTCATTGGAAGCACACGAGTATCATTTCTAAACCTCCTACCCGAAACATATCAAATAAACATAATATATCTAATCCCTTTTTCTAATTTTATGGCTGAAATGAACACGTGAGCCAAGTCATACGTAGCACAAGTTAATTTTAATAATCCACTTAATTATGGAGGGACACGTGTCATTTTAATCAAAATATAAACTTAAACATGTTTGTTTTTAATAAAAGTACGGCATTGTACAAAAATCGACTTATTGCTACATTTGAGTCGATAAAGGGTGCTTTTACATTCATTAATTGTCCTTAATGTGAAGGGCGCTTTAGTAAGGGGATTAAATACAGCAGGGGATTCCCCATTGTTTGCGCAAAACATACTTATTTAACTTCCCAAGAGCTACATGCGAACCATTTATTCGAAAATAACATGTTGCCAACAAAAATGGATGCGTAATATCATTATAATGGCAATGTTATGTCGTTATCTTGAACAATGGCATCAACAGGGATAGAATTGAATATAAATTTCCGACTATAATCAAAGTTTTTGTGGATACGTAATTGCAGAGAGGAACGTTAAATAATATAAATACATAGAAAATATTGAAGGGTCAATAAGAATGGTTTAGACGGGTTATTGGTTATTAGGTTGCTTATGGGAGGCCTTCCAACACTGCGTTTTACTCTACACAAAAACAAATAAAGGTAAAACTCACCGCTCAAATACAGCACAGCATTCTTAATTTTCAAATTTTCTAATATCGGTTTTATTGTCTCGTAAGTGAAATATTCTATTTCATTGTTCCTCAGATCCAATAATTCAAGACCGCGCACACCTTCTAATAGCCCCTCATTAATAGACTTCAATTTATTCCCTGTCATAGATAATTTCTGTAGCAGAGCAAGACCATCAAAAGACCTTTCAGAAAGGAATTTCAATTCGTTATTATCCAAAAGTAGCTCGTTAAGATTCCACAGCTCCGTGAAAGTTAAATCGCCTAACATTGACAACTTGTTGGACCGCAGATCCAATCTCGTCAGATTAGCTAAGCCCCTGAATGTGTCTCTAGTCAGCACCGTAATTGAATTAGCTTCCAGTATCAGATCATTTAGTACGGTCAGATGTTCAAAACAACCGTCGTGCGCCAGATTGATACTGTTAAAAGACAAATCCAGATATTTGAGACTCGGCAAATCGACGAACACGTCCCTCTGCACTTCTGTTACTTTATTCTCTTTTATAGTTAGGTTTACGAGCGACGGGAGATTTGTGAACGATGAGAAGTCCAATTCGGTTATGTTGTTGTTCATCAGAGTTATTTCTTTCAGTGTGGTTATGTTTGAGAATGTTTTTTTCTCAATTTTGTTTAGTGTAGCATAGTGTATGTAGAGCTTTTGTAGCCGTTTCATGCGATGGATCACGTTGAATGGAATGAACTTAAGTGCTCCGGTGGATCGAACGTTGAACGTTAGCTTTTCCAAATAAGGTTGAGAGTTGAAAGTGGACCATATTGGATCAGTTTCATCAATACCGCCGTTGAAAACCCAACAGTCAGCTTTGGTAGCTGTTTTCACGTCAGTGCTTTCGCAATAGCAATGTACTTTAGATTCTCTGTTAGCTATCTCGCATATGTTATCTTTTACTTGCGTTCCATGGTACCTCCTTTCAGTTTTATCCCTGCGTTTTTCATTTAGACGGCTTTCAGTGTAGGATATTTGCACTGAAGTCAGAGCCAAAGCTAGGAGTAAATATTGGACGACGGTCTCCATGTCCCCCTTGCCTTTTCACTAACCTGGAACAAACAAAAAATGAATTAGAGAGTTGCTTTGAAAGCGGTGTAGCGTAAAGTCCGAGTGGAATAATGTTACAACATTTTTTAAATTGTTTTAATAAAACTTTTGACATAAGAGATGCTTTGTGAATAATAAGATGAGCTTTTTGAACCTCTTATAAGTTAGATCTTTTGTGGATGCTACTTTTTAGAAAAGCCAAAAGAGCATTAATTCCTGACAAAATATTGAAAAAGTTCGTTCTTATTTTAGACTAAATAAAATACACGTTCCAGTACTGCGACTGTTGTAAATTTATCATAATCACTTAAACAGGAGGCTTTGAAACAATGACTCAGCGTTCGGCTGCCTACTTTATTACCAAAAGTGATCGTAATTCATTCGCCCATTGACTTGTTGGAGTGGGTATCGGATGTATCGCCTGCACTCAGCCTAATTTGTGGGGAGGCGTGTAATGAACGCACCGGAACATGTCACGTGACTTTGAGTCATTTATGCTGCGTTCACCCTCTGTAAATTCAGCTTTTTACTATCATTTTTTTGACGTAATTATTTTGATAATATGCTATTCAATGGTAATGGGTGAGGGGAAAAATGGATTGTAACGTATGGTTTGCCGTTAGCAGAACGTTTTGTATCATTTTGTTTATTTAGGATTCTTTCAAAATATTCGGTAAAAAAGAAAATAAATTTTGAAGTCATAATTAGATTTTTTAAATTAAACAAGTTTGAAACCGCCTTGTCTTATTAGTAGTTAAAATGACAATAGAAGTGGGTTTTTTATACATCAGAATTTAAAGTAAGTCATTAAAACTCCAATATGCTACAAGATTTTTTTATTACTCCTATTTTCTCCAGATAAATTAACAAAACACAAAAGCATTGTCGTCAAAAGAAAATTACACATCGCGAAACTAGCTCATCAGCGTGTTTAATTAAAATCTTTTCTCTTTTTCACGCGAATGAGGCTAGTAATCAGTATGAGCGAGACAAAAAGCGTTGTGTGAAGACTTTTTTGTTTTTTCCAAATGGTTATTAGGGATTTAAATTTTAAGGGCATCCCTTGACGCGTTCGCGACGCTTTAATTAAAGGGATTGTTAGATCGAGATGCTAAAGTTCGGCAGTTAAGTCTTTTGTTATTGTAAAAAGTTTAATATCGTGCGAAGATTCTCGAATCATGTTTGCCTTATACTTTTTAAAGCTGCTTTATAGAAGTGAACGCCTTTGTCTTGTGCTCACAAAGTTTTGTCTTGAAAATATTTATATATTCTTCATTCTGAGTTTAATGTTAGGTCTTATTAAATTATATTTATAATGAGTAGTAATTATGTGAAGTTATTTAGAATTTCGGTTACTATGCAAATAGAAAATAACAATAATAAAAAAATAAGTATATCAAGTACAATATAAATGAACCGAGAATTTGAAAAATAAAAAATATGTGGGACAAAGCATTAACTTTGCATTTAAATAAAATGCTTCTTCTGCTTACAATAACAGAATTATGAATATACAATTAATATCATAAAATATATAACTACTGAAAACCAAAACTAATGCTTATGAGCATTTTGTTCATTTCATAACCACAAAAAAAAAAACAAAATACTTTTGTCACATTTCAAAGAAATCGAATTTTTAAAATCATTACACTTTCCAGGGCACGATCGTCTGAACCGCACTCGATCGGACATTTTTTTAAATTTAATTCTGTCCGGAATAGCGTCCGCAATACCTATTTGGAGTGAAGTTGTAAAAAGATACTGTTAGAAGTCCAACATTTCGTCTGGATCCATTGTTTGCTTGTTTTTACTTTATTTATACACTCTTGGGAATACTGTCTATTTCTTTTTTAATAATGTCGCCTTGTTTGTTTGATTTATGTCTGGAGTATATTTACTGAGGACGAAAACAATAATACACTTAAAAACTAATAACGGTCTTTGTAAACTTCGTTTGGTAGTATGGAAATTGTTTATCAATGTTATTGGATGTTTTTGTTGGGTACTTTTTGTATTTTGACTAGAACTTAAATAATAATGAAAACGGTTGTCAAGAGAGAAATCAGCTTGACGAAACATTTAACATTTCAGGTAGGTATGTATTAGATTTCAGGGAGGAGTCCAGAGGTTTTGAAATTATTGTAAGCGTGTTATAAGCAATCATCAAAACCTACTACAACATTTAGTAGCATATATTTATAATTTTCTGACTGTTAAAAGGGTACATTTTATGGGTCAACTGTTCAAATTAGTTTCAGCCATTACTGCCGTTTTATATTTTTGTATTAAAAAAATTAAACCTTTTTTTATAACATACCCAATGACGACATGTACAAATTCTCTACTGTTTTAACAGAAATACGAAATATGTTAAAACTGTATATACAAGGTTCTGTCAGGCGTTTATAGTTAGTTTATTAGTAGATAGTTTCATGGGGAACTGTAATAAATGCCTGTAAACTGGGCCCATTTCGGTAGTTATTAGAGCTTACTGCACCAACATAGTCTTAAAAATAGTATTTCTAGGATACTTATAAAACCTTCTTTTTATTGCTGGTAAATGACTGTGAACTGTAAATAATATTAAAATTATGAGACCAAAAAATAACGTTACTAACGATGTTTTTTCATTAAAAAAATAAAGTGAGCATCAAACACAATTATTATAATAATACTTTATGTTTACGAAAATAACATCATCCAAACAAACACGATGGCTAAAATCAGTCACCATTTAATGAAAACACTTCACATATTATTCAAATGTAAATTTTCCGACGACGGGGCATCAGTTATTTCGACTGTTGTTAATTTATTCATAAAATTTAATCTACGCGTATCCTTAAATAGACAAAATTTGTAATGAGAGTAAAATTTGATTATATCCATAATAGTGATACAATATAATGGATTTATTAGATTTTCTTAACGTACTATTTTTTGTAGTTTCAAATAAATATTGGACTACCTACGAATGGGATGAAATGTCAGAACTGAAAATTAAATATATATATTTTTTGATATATTCATTGGGAAATCCATTAAATAGGAAAATATTCTGTCATAGATCATTTATAATTCTGTTTGATGTATTTAATATTTCCCCTTTTTTGTTTCAGTTATGTTTTTTTTTATGAGGAGATTAAGTACAAAGGAATGGGATTCCCTGCTGGAGTCTGTGATTTCTGATAGCTATAACCTAGGGGTATTTAAGTCTAGAGTGCATAGTTTATCTCTAGGTAAGCGTGCTCCATCGGTGACTACATCATCGTTACCATCAGGTTAGATATTGGTCAAAGACGAGCCTAATCACAATTAAAAAAAAAAGCACGTGGAGATTATTTTCTTAGAAGCTAGCACCTAGAAGAAGCAGTTTTAGGAAAATATATCACTGCTTGCCATCAGGTGGGATCACAGTCAAACACTAGTTTATTGCAATTAAAAAAAAAACTATAATTGTACTGTTACTATTTTTTTTGTGAGGAGATAAAGAACTAAGCTGCAAAATAATAAACGTACTTTTAAAACTGATGTTTAACTAAGACTGCAAAGTAAGTATACAGACTCATTTTATCTCCTAATACGTTTTCCGCTCTTCTGCTCTAACGTTAAAAGCTGCTATAATCTTTAAAACATCTGCATTGAAATGGGTTATTTTAAATGAAATCAATACATTTGACAGCGAACCTGGGACGTTATGTTCAAAACTTGAAACTGTTACGGATTTAGAAATCCATGTCAGTGACGACAATATTAATAGTGTATGCGATGCATTGGATACATAGGATTATGAATCATTGAAACTAAACATTGAACAACACTAGTATTAATTAGAATTAATTTTATGATCACTTCTGTACCGTTCAACTAAATGGTTGGTTATATTAATGTATATTTTGATGAAATACTCCAGTCTTTACTTATTACCTGGATTTATACCAACGTATACATGGTTTAAGAAGGTTTATAGTTGTTAAGTATCTAGATATTATGAAAGAAAATATTGATGAATGTTTTAAATCAAATATTTTGATAAAAAATATATATATTACTAGCTTTTGTCAGCGGCTTCGCCCGCGTAAATAAAATATAGCCTATATTTTTCCAATCGGACCAGTAGTTCCCGAGATTACCTCCTACAAACAAAAAAACAAACTTTACCTCTTTATTATATTAGTGTAGATATACCTCAAACCAAATGTTCAAAACTTGAAACTGTTACGGATTTAGAAATTCATGTCAGTGACGACAATATTAATAGAGTATGCGATGCATTGGATTCATAGGATTATGAATCATTGAAACTAAACATTGAACAACACTAGTTTGATCGAATGAACTAAAATTAATTTAATGATCGCTACTGTACCGTTCGACTAAATGGCTGGTTGTATTATTATAAAGATGAAAGAGTCTCAACTTATTTCCTAAATTTATACCAACGTATGTATAACGTGTGTATGGTTTAAGAAGGTTTGTAATAATCGTTTATTTTGGAACAGTAATAATGTAGTTGTTTAGTACCTAGATATTATTAAAGAAAACATGGTTAAATGTTTCTAAATCAAGTATTTAAACAAAAAGAAAATCAAATATACCTAAGTACTAGTAAACAACGTCGCTGTCTTATTAACATTAAAAAAAACTTGAAAGTATCAAAACGGCTACAAGAAAAACGAAATCCAAAAAATAAAAGCGAAATTATCCGTAAAATTAGTTTTATTTCAATCCCAAAGAATCTACTCGAAATTATTACATTAACCCTAAACTAATAAAAACTAATGAAACAGAAAACATTGCAAAAGAAAATGTTTGTTACGAAATTTCTCACATAATTTCGGGAGACAAGTGTGTAAAATCACTGCTTTGATCTTTGTCACGCTCGCAAAATGCGAACATTAAAATAATACGAGGGAGCTACGTGTTCACTTAATGTTAAGCTCTGGTTCTATTAGACGAGCGTCCGAGCGTCCGAACGTTCGCTCGTGAGTTTTTATCGTAGAATTTGTTTTGATAAAATATAACGTCTTTTCGGCTTTCCAAGGCACCCTTTCTGTAAAATTATTGGCGATTATATTATAGCCTGTTTATGGTCAATGACTAATTCATTCGGGATTTTATTGGTTGGGTTGTAATATTTTACATGTTCGAATGGCTAGTATCATTTTATTAATGCTACAACATTGCAATAACTTTATAGGTATAACTTTGTATTGGTTTTGTATCTTTTGGTGCGTATAGATTATATGACAGGCAATTTTAATTTTAAAAATAATAAATTAATTTGTGCTTTTTTTTTTGTTAGCCTGTTCTGTCCCACTCCTGGGTAAAGGCCTCCTTCCACTTCTTCATCTCGGGCCTGCGCTTCTTTTTGTGCTTAAAGTAATATAATAATAATAGCTGATACCGGTGAGCTTTTAGTTTTTATATTTTTTTTATATTATATTTATTATTTTATTTTATATTTTATGCGTATAGCAAAGGAATGGGATTCCTTGCTGAAATCTGTGATTCCTGATAGCTATAACCTAGGGATCTTTAAGTATAGAGTAACTAGGTTATATCTAGGCAAGTGTGCTACAACGGTGGCTACATCATTGCTTATCATCAGGTGAGATCGTGGTCAAAGACGAGCCTATTCACAATTTAAAAATAAAGCACGGGTAGATTATTTTATTGCTTCTAAGAAACAGTAGCACCAAGAAGAAGCAGTTTTAGGAAAATAAATCTAAAATTGTATTGGTACTATAAATCTTTAATAAAATTCGTAATTCCAATCATGGATCTAATTGAAATGGCTCTAAATCTAAAATATATTAAAAATATACCATTATTCAAAGTGGGAATATTAGTTTTTTCCTGAATTGTATATCGCACTTACATTTAAGACCAACTTGAAAATGACTCCACGTCCGTACTCATTACATAACAGTAAAATAGGCCGTAACAGTTGATGACGTAATCAAGGAGATAGAGCCAAAGCCTTGACCTCCCCAAGTAGCTGTATAGATTACGAAATGACATCTTTTATCACCAAGTGTTATAAAACAACTAGGAGATTAGCTGCCGCTAGGCGGTGGAATAGTTATTTGTATAGTAAAAGTTATAGCCAAAGTTAAATTTGGAGCTGATTCTACGCATTTTTCTTCTTTTAATGACTTGCTATTACATCATAAGAGACGTCTGATGATGATCATTAATAAAATTAGTCTCGCATAATCATAAAAGTAAGAAGGGCGAGGTATGACTAATTATTTGAATTGAAAGAAACAAAGCGCAAGTTAAAAGTCAGATACTTATGTTAGACAATAGAAAGACTGAACAGACTCAATCAAAAGAAATGCGATTTTACTCTCAACGAACAATACTCGTATTGACATGAATGAGTAATGCTCTCGAAAAGACGCTTTGTGACAACAGAGCTTTGAGTCATCATTTCCATCTAAACTACAACCCTTTCTCCAGAAAAGCCCAAAAAAATAAAGGTGGTGTTTATAAATAGGTACGGTATGAGAGCGGCAACGTCTCAGTAAGTTCCTGTCAGCAACACGGGCTATTCGTATGGGTGCAGAATGGAAACCGCCTTTAGGCAAATTTACGGCCAGGCCCGGCTTATGAATTGGTACGGTTTTGTCAAGTCTGAATTATTTTGGGAAAAGCCGTTTTATAGGGAACTAAAGAAACTTTGACGCTGGTATCCCTTGTTCTTGATAATAGCTGAGTGGTTTACCAGTCATTTAAAATTACTTTATTGTTGTATCTAAGTGCTGTGGGCCCATAAAATATAAGATAGTAGCCCGGACAAAGTGACGCGGAGCCATGGCAAGCCACGAAGGAAATGGTGGACAACCGTGATTATTGGAAAAAATAGAAAGAGGCTTTTGAGATGGACAATACGGTTTAGCTATAATAATATCTAATACCTATTTTATTGAATCTTGAAATTTAAAAAAAAATGATATTAGCTTGTTCAAAACTGTGTATATTATAAAGTTAGTAACAACGTTTAGTACAGTTTTATCTAGCTAAAAGGCACGTACTCCAATAACTTTCTAAGCTCAGCTAGGAGCATTGTATCAGCATTTGTAAATAACTTTAAATTTTATTCTGTAACAGGTGAAATAAAATCTAATACATTTTATAGTCTCTGAAATATATTTGATATCCCACGTATCAGATTTATGCTAGCATATCTATACATTGGTAAAATACTGTGAAAGATTTATAAAAATGCATTGGTATTTTGATATATTGCATTTTTGACGTTGTTGTGATCATAGAATTTGGTGGCTTGTCTGTCGGACTGGAAATATTTATTACCTAGGAATATAAAATAAAAATATTGCTATTCCATTATTTAGATCGATAATATTGTATCAAGTATTTTGGCTTTTTTTATGGTAGGTGAAAATCATCCAATGACGAAACCCGCTCTTGGGCGGAGCGGGAGACCAGTGTCAGACTCTTACTGACTAAAAAACCTACCCCGTACCTTCCTTGCCTTATTCCTGGAGTCGAGGTAACAGTTTTCACCACCCTCTAGGAAGTATTTTGGCTTGGCACATGAGTTTGTAGACGTAAGAAATAATATGTTTCTTTGATAATGTTTGTTAAAATATTACTAATCTCAAATTACTGTACTTTTAGCTTTGATGATAGATATAATAGCAAAGTTTGCAAATGTAATCAGATTTTGCTGTTGAACAATTTGATAACTCAAAATCAAATATTATTTAATTAATTATCCTAATTGTAGTTAACTAACTTCGACTTAATTTGTTGTTATTTATTTTAAAAATTAATTAAAATCTATTTGAAAGCAATGAATGAATCAACTCATAATAATTTCAATGTAATTTTAGTTTAGTTAGTTATCATTTTTTTAGTATATAAATTTACGAAAACTATTTTACATTCAGACATTTTATCCCAAACATAATTAGCTTGGTGCTCAGTTCCCTGTTCATTTAATATTAAATAATTGTGTAGTTCTCAATTATTTCAAAATAAACGTGAATATATCTGTGTTACTTTCTCTTAAAGATCCTTTATATTTATTAAGATTCCAAGCTTTTAATTCTCAAACACACTAAACCAAACCGTTGGCAATTTTCTAAGTAAAATAACTAAGTACAATAATAATTTTAAATTCTCCACACAATGAGCTAGCTTTATCTGATGAGTGCCGCAAAGTTAGAGCAAGTTAACTTTGACGAATGACTTAGTAAGTCTCATTAAGTGAATTAAGTAAGTGTTGAAATAGACGAGTTGATACTTAAGACAATTAAAGCTTAAGCAATTAAAGGGATAAAAACTGTGGGTCTTTTAATGTTAGAGACAGTGTTATGAAATATGGAGGGTATTTTAAAACTATATTTTGTTTATGCACGTGTAGAGTTTTACTGGATTTCTATTTTATTTGTTATAGAATTTGTTTGATACATATAATATTATCATACGTAATGCATGCTTTTTGAAGAGTGTTATTGCATGATTTGATTATCCATATCCTTTCTACCGGCGGCGGCGTCGGACAATCAGATGACAAGTAAGTCCTTTCTTACTTTTTTGAAACTTTTACGGTCCAGAGCAAACGCCCGCATTGTTGTTTATGCCGCGTACATCGAAAGACTGGATCAATTTGCCTGCTGCGATCTACTCATCCAAAAAAATACAGGTTTTTCTTAATTCTAAAACTCGCCGAACTTTGACGTTTGAAGGCGAGAAGATAAATGTCTTTCCTTTTATTGCTAACAGTTATCCTGTCCTACGATAATATTATATGACATATATATACACCATGAATCTAGAAAAATAATGATTATAAAAATACATACTTCAATTTCCTTTGTTCAATATTAGCGCAAACAAGTGGCTTCGCCTGCGTGAAAGTAGAAAATTATCGTAAATAGGTATACAATATTCTCAGGATCTTCTGTTTTATTTTAGGTCATACTCTATTTGTATACCAAATTTAATCTAAATCTATTCAGACGTTTATGCTTGAAGGAGTACCTAATACATATTAGTATTTTATAATCATTAATTTTCTTCAATATGTAGTAAATTTTAACATCCATTCACCATCTTGTTAAATGTTAATAAGGCAAAAACTAAACTTTTAACACAATTTTCTTTTTGTTTCAAATTTATTAAATAACGTTAAAATGTACTAAAACGGCTTTATCAACACGCTGCTTTAACGAGCAATAGAAAACTTATAACAGCTTCAACAAACTTTTGCTTAGCAAGTTCGATTCATTGTATAATGGCAAACTTTCAGAAGAATTATTTTAGTTTTGAAAAATCAATAGACGACGGTTCTAAAACTTTTAGCCGATCAGAATTAATTATAATACTTCGAACAGCAATTTTCAACTTGTACCTGCCACCAGTTATTAATGAAGTATTTAATGTCTACAAAACCTTTTGAGGCTTGATTGAACATAATATATTCAAAATCGATATATAGACATAGTCATTCTATTGTAATATTTCAATTTTACGCTAAACCGTATTTTAGATTGGAGTTTAAAAAATTATAACGGTTTTATTTTACTTTCGTTCGTAATTTAAAAACTATTTGACGTTTAATTTAAAAACAATTAAGGAACGTTTTCAAATTTAGAATTCCAATTTCGAATTATGTTGTGTCTGTGGTAAATTGAAGACTGTTTCAAACAACATGTTCGCTTGTACATCTCAGTACAAAGTTTTGAAATATATCTCAGTTCTCTGGCCATCCGTCATCAAGAGATGGAATCTCGTATAGAGAAATAATTCAACACTGTAAAGGAAATTTGACAGCGGCATTAAAACAAAGGATTTTGATCTTTATTCTCTTAGATTTAAAGTTCTTACTTCGAATTGTGTTTTTATGGCCCTATAGCAGTAGTGATGGTCTTCATCAGAGTATAGACGAAACTCGATTGAAGCTTCTAGTCTTTGTTTTATGTGCTGTTTGTCAGTTTTATTTCTGAAAGCTAGGATGGCAAATGGCTGAATAAAGACACAATACATGTTCCAAGTCACAACAGTCGTGAAACAGAGGAAATAATTAATTGTGTTTACGTTCATGTGTTTTGGGAAAGATCTTTGTTTTGAATTATGTCTAGCTGGTATTTTCATTTTTAGGTGATTTGTCATAGGTAGTATTTTTATTTTCGGTGGGTAAAAATCATTCAATAACAACCTTGGGAGCAGGAGGTGGTGTTAGACTATTACTGACTAAAACAACCTACCCCGTTCCTTCTTATTAGCCCTTCCTAACGGGGCCGGACCTTCCTTTCAGAAACCGGCCCCAGTAGGCTTCGGCCCAGCAGTTGGCCCTTTACATTAATTGCTGACAACACTTTGAGGTGTTCTCAGAAAAAAGCTAGCCAAATTGATTGATCACGTAACACCTTAACGGATGTCAATCCATCCGAATTTAAAACCGCTTCAAACCTTCTAATCACAGTTAAATTGAAACAGATTGTGTGAAATAAATACTGCAATCAATTCAGATTAAAATATCAGCTACTCTAATACTACAGAGTTGAAAAATATGGCCCTCATTAGATACCGCTCTTGTAACGCCTATTTACGCAAGGTTTAGTGTGCAAAATGGTTCAGAAACCAATCTGGTACAAGAGGCATAGGCTTACAGCGATTACAATTGCCATTTGAAACGTGATTAGAATTATTTGAGATCATTGAAGGAGAGTATTGGTGGTCGAGTGGTATCGGTCCCGATTTATGAGTATAAGTCGTAAGTCGGGACCGTGGTCGCGGGTTAAAACCCAGCCAGGCGCATCACTTTGTGTAATTCATCACTACTGCTCTCAAATATCGTGAGGAAACCGGCATGTCCTAGAACCAAAAATTCGAAGACATATGACATCCGCTAACCCGCACTGAGCCCGTTACGGCCCATTCCCTCTTCTAGAGAGGAGGCCTATGTCCCAGCAGTGGGAACATTAAAAAGGCTTATGACGACTATAACGATGACATTGAAGAATGACTGAGGATACTTAGTGACATTAAAGTGATCAATGTTCATAGATTTACATCTGATCGAATTGTTAATTCAGTTTTCGATTAATTTCATTTTCTCAAAAGTATAGTAGGATAATTATCGTAGGACTATTTATTGGGAACACATGAGCTACGTCTACAAATCTGGGCGCGTCTATGTCCATAGATTTTGTAAGGCTTGTAGAGCTACATTAGATTCACGCCACGAGATGTAACTCTAACCTACAAATTAGGCGTGGCCCACGTGTGTCGGTCTGATGTTAGTTCCCGCTTTATGAAGCCTTAGAGATGTATTTCAATAACTGACGTAAAAAATGATTTTTTCAATTAATATAAACGAGTCATCATCATCATCAGCCTTATTAATGTTCCCACTGCTGGGACACAGGCTTCCTCTCTAAGAGAGGGAATGGGCTATAATCCACTACGCGGGCCCAGGGCGAATTGGTGGATGTTGCATGTCTTCGAATTTTATGTTCGTCGTTATAAATGAGTGCTTGAATGCAATTCCATCTAATGGTTAGCCTCAAGGAGTTGTCAGCAACTGCAGGGGGCCCTTCAGGGTCGAAGCCTCCTGGAGCCTAGAGGGTGGTGCAAACTGTTACCTCGACTCCAGGAATAAGGCAAGGAAGTTACGGGGTAGGTTTTTTAGTCAGTAAGAGTCTGACACTGGTCTCCCGCTCCGCCCAAGAGCGGGTTTCGTCATTGGATGATTTTCACCTACCATAAAAAAAAAATCTAACGCTTAGCAGTGATGCAATCGTCGATGGTGAGACGCACAAGTTTATTAAGAGACTATTCAACCAGGTCCAGTCAGAAGCAATGCATTTGTTCTCGATATCTACACAGCACAAATACAACGAAACTACAAAGCCACTAATAAACAAGAGATCCTAACAAACACAAACAAAGAAATGCAAATAAAAGCACAAACGGATCGCGTCGCGTCGCGGCACCGCGCGTCCCTCGGACCACACCTCGGGGTTTACCGCCTCCCAGAAGCCTCGCGAACTAATAAACGAGTGACACTAATTGGTGTTGAGCTTCCCCGTCTTTGTGGACGACCACTCACAATGAAAATCCTTTAAAAAATCTCTCGAAATACCTCTCCGCCGTATTTCTTCCGCCATTTATTAAACGCCGGAATATTACACGTAAAGAGCCTGTCTTTACATTTTTTTTTTTTGTAAAGAAATTCGCGATGAGACCAATTTCAGCCAGTGAATGGAAGTAATTGACATTTTTTTTCAGCACCATTATGTCTTTGTGTACCTTATATTGGATCAGGTCCGCCGAAGCACTACTACAATATATATTCATCTTAAGGCTGTCTGAACCTTCGCGAATCTTTGAAAATATATTTACTTTTCTTACGGTACAAGCAATTTCGAACTAATAACAAGAAATTACAGAGAGCAACAACATAATACAATTCGATGGGAAAGGACTTTGAAGATTATCTTAGATGAAGACTGAATAAGTAAGAAGGCTGTTTGAGAACTTCTACACAAAAGAAGGTTACGTTATATTTATCTTCTTTTAATTATTCTCTGATTTATCTGTACCAATATAATTTAATGCGAAAGTAAGCCCCTTTCACGTTGGCTACGTTATCAAGGGCCTATTTTATTTTATTTAGAGAGATAAATGACTTTTAAATAATTCCTTGGGAAAGATTTGATTGCAATCAGATTATGCTAGTCCTTTGTGAACGAGCTCGTCTGTGTAAATTCTTCCAGCAAAGCTATTTCAACCATCACGTTGAGCTATTTTCTAGTTTAGATTTAATTTGTCGACAACTTTAGCGGGATTGTTCAAAAGAGCCACGGCATCCCATCCCCTCTAGACTAGTTACGATCATTGCGCTAACGTTGGACGCTTTGAGTTGGCCAGGCAACCAATACCTTTGTTCCGACGTCATTTGGTTGAAATGACATCATTCGAATGACGTTAGTCACGTGATCAGAACAAAGAAACTGGAGGCGGGGCTTGCTATAAGCGTTCGACGTTTACGAAACGATAGTGGCTTGGCTAGTGGGGATGGAAACTAGGATGTAAAAATGGTTAGTTATACCTCTCTATCATTGACCATAAATTATAACCGACCATAAAAGAGCAAATTGTGTGTTTACCAATCAATGCCATGCCTAGAAAAGATTATGGAATACCACAGGGCTGTCCATGTATGTTTAATATAGCAGTTTCTGCTAATGTTTTCTTTGACTTCCATGAAAGAAGAAAATAATACCAAGGATACATACTCCCAAAATAAAAAGTACCCTATGTCCTATTTTAAGAAATGATCTACTCGCGTGCCATATTACGTCTAAATCCGTATTCCGGTCTGAATTTGAAGGAGTAATATTTGCAAACTTTAGCAATTACTATTTTAGTGTGATAGTGTACATTTTTTTATCGCGCTTGACCACTGACACTTGACACTTGTAAGTGATGATATGGTCGAAGACGGAGCACGCTTGCTTAAATATAACCTACTAGCTTCTGCCCGCGACTTCGTCCGCGGAAAATTTCTTGTAGTGATAGCTCGGTTGATATCCATGTTATATAAATAATTTATAGCCTATGTCACTCAGGAGTAAAGCAGCTTTCTATTGTTGCTAAAATTTTTCCAATCGAACCATTAGTTCCAGAGATTACCTCCTACAAACAAAAAAACAAAAAAATAAAAAAATAAACTTTACCTCTTTATTATATTAGTGTAGATTTACTTTTGATTTATAGTGATATAGGTTATCAGGAAATAGAGCAGCCATCGTAGGATGGTGAGTAGTGGATAGCTCTCTGATCATCCAGTAACCGTCCGTTCCCACGCGCCTCAAGAAGTAGTCGGGAAACTGTAGGGATCCACCAGAGTCGAAGCTTACTGGGGCCATGGATTAATTTCTGAAAGGAAGGTCTGGCGGCTAAGAAGGATCAGGTTCGATTTTTAGTTGGTTAAAGTTTGACAATACCGTCCGCTCCGGTCAAGGGCGGGAGATGTCATTAGATGTTTTTTGTCTACCAAAAAAAAAAAAGACTCCGGCAGGGAATTCCACTCTTTAGACATCATGTACAACAATACATTTATAACAAAATGAGTAACGTAACCCTCAATCATATTAAAATTATCACGGAATATTATGGCTTGTCATACACAATTGTCCACGATGAATCAGGATTAATATCGATCGACAAATAATCCCTATGTTCCGTCCTGTGTCAATGAATAGAACAATGGACTCGTAAAGAGTTACAAGTTCCATTTTGAAATCGAATCAACGTTAGAACACAAAGCTTGATTGAGTGTGACTTTACGGCGAATAAATTGTTAAATTGATTAAGTCGCTTTCTATCTAAATAATTTAGATAAATTTTGGAGTTATTTTTAAATATTTTACTGATTATTTGAATCTACAAGTAGTTTTTTTGTCAAACTAGTGCTTGACTGCGATCCTACCTGATGGTAAGCAGTGATGCAATCGTTGATAGTGTTGCGCACTATGGGCGCACTAGTTTATTAATAGCCTATTCACTCTAGCCTTGAAGACAGCTAATAATCGGACGGAAATACTGGAGCTGGCAAGGCAAACTGTCCCAGTCCCTCGATGTACGCAGTATAAACGACGAGGCAAAACGCTTAGTCCGGACCGTAGATGTCTCAACAACGTAAGGGTGGATACTTGCCGTACGCCGTTGGTAGTCCGATAGTAAATGTATGCATATTTTTTTAGTTTGTACGCTTCACTACTATCTAAGTAATGATGTCGTAAACGTTTTTAATTCAATTAAACTCTTACTTCATATCTCTGACTCATTGTCGACAAAGATCATTGAACTATGAAATTTGATAAATTTAAAAAAATACTAAATGTCATGGCGCAACTTGGATCAGGACAAAATAGCTTAAGCCCAGCATTAGACTTCAATATACTGAATTAACACAATATCGAAAATGATTTTATCAAGAAATAGAATAATATGCTAATAACCATATATAAACTGTTTTGCCCACTTTATTTTAAACTTCACAATTTATATTCCAATCTATAATTCCCATATTTATATTTCCGATCATCTACACTTTCCGATTTTATTTAATCTACTGATAAAAAAATTTTCTTACTCTACAAACTGAATACATAATTTTCACACACCATAAGTTAAATATTTGCATCCCTATTTTATTGATAAATGAAATTTATTTTGCAAATAGTTTTTTTTAATCACTATTATTTTTTCTTTAATTTAAACTAGATGCTGCCAGTGTTTTCATGCTGACTACCTCGAGAAGAAACATTAAAACAGACTCAGGGACGCAAAAGTTTATTATACACTACATACAGTACACATGCAATGATCAAATCATAATGAGAACCATGCCGATTGTAAATTCATCATATTTGATTCTGGAAATGGAAGTCTTCTGATACTAAATATTTTGGCCAATAATCAATTGACATCGCTACAGACACTGCGGTACAGGTAGATCTGGAATAGCTGTAAGACTAAGAATAGCTTTGGCTACTGGTTCTGAAGCAGGATGAATGAACATTCAAGATAATAGGGTTGGGACTCGTGGAGTGCATGCATGTACCGGTGTATAGCTTTAGGTTTCAACTGTCCTATATTGCAGAATACATTCACGGAATCGAAACAGTGCACGTGCCACGAAATATTTCGTAAAAATTACAAAAAGTAAAAAGCTCGTTTTGACATTTGATGTTTTTTTTTTTTATTTACGTTAAGTAATCAGTATGTAATTTGTTAAACACTAAGTAATTACTATATTTTTTTTATTTTTTCTTTCATTTTTATTACACTTCTAGGTTCTTTTTAAAATGTCAAAACCGGCTTTTTGTTTTTTTTTTAACGAGTTTAGTGTGTTTCAATTTACGTTTCAACTATTAATATATCTTAAAAAAAAAAACAAGAATATAAGAGCCATCACTGCCCGTAGAGGAGAAAATTAAAAATAAACACGTGTTTACTGAAATTAATTACCAAGATAACATAGCCGCTAAATTCACAAGCAATACAAGTGCTAAAAATTAAAACTGTATCTATACTTTATTTTTAAGAAAAACAATTGAGTTAATGATAAAACAAGGTTCACGCACGATAAAGAATAAAATCAAATGTTAAATAAATAATGAAAAATATTGTTCAATTTATTCACGATGGAAAAATTACATTCGTGCAAGGCTTTAATCACGGAACATGAAAGGGAAAAAATCAACAAAATTCAAATAAATAGTACTAAAAAAAATCTCACCTCTGAAAATCCCAATTTGTTCGAACCACTTCACACAAAACCACTGAATAAATACTGAAAAAAAAAATCAGTATTGGACAACGAAGCGACGAATTCGTAAAGTTGAAGTCACTGGAGGAGCGAACTCGCGTGCTTCCCTTATCGGGTGTGAGATGACAACTGGGCTGAGCGACGCGGGGCGTGGATGCCCAAAACTAGAGGGGAGTGGACGCGTCAAGGGGCTGTAATGGACAGCCAAGGTAATGTTAATAATTTAGGGCGAACTCCAGACAGATAAGCGGATTTAATATGGTTTTCTAAAGATGACGAAATAACATGTCTAATACCCTTTAAAAACAGTTATTGAAGTCTTAGCGAGCAGATTTAGTAATGTTCTTTTTTTGTTGTCTAGGCTCAGACAGGTTTCTATTTTTATCGAATTTCCCAAGTTTTGGGTTGTTAAAGTTCTGGATTGTTTAATAGCGAGCGTGTGTATTACTTTCAGCTGTTACATTTAGGTCTTTATTTGTAAAACGATATTCGTTTGAGCCATGTTATTACATTTAGGTATATTCGTTCAGATTACCTCTCGAGGTGCTGATATATGACTTTGATGATTTTAAAACTAATATCACGTCTAAACGGCTAGTCCGTGGGTTTAAAAAATATATAACAATAAACTAGATTATTTTCCTAATAATTTGGTATACGAATATCATTTATTTTTTGTTATATCTAACACAGACAAAAAAGCGAAGATCAGGCAAAAACCATTGAATGTATTTTTATGAAACTTTCACTAACTAAAAGGTAATTTACTGAACAATCTTTTGATTTGTGGGTTTGTTTCTTATTTTGTTTAATAAATTAATGAAATACATTTTTTTTTATTTGCTATAAACTAATGCATGACTGCGATCCCACCTTATGGTAAGCAGTGATGCAATTGTTGATAGAGAGGTGGTGCAATTTTGATGCCTCCACATCAAACATTTTTCGTATAATTATTTGATGTGGAAGGAGCGGCACTAGCTCCCATTTTGTTTTGCTCAAGGTAGCTGATGTATATCTGCGCTTTAATTCAAAAGCATCAGTAATCGAGAGTGAATAGGTTACTTCTAGGTAAGCGCGCTCCATCGTCGACCGCATCGTCGCTTTCCATCAGGTGAGATAGCGGTCAAGCGCAAACCTATCACCAATAAAAAAAATCACGTCTTATAAATCATCCTCAACCAAGAACTTAGCTCAGATTTATTTACTGTCTGTAAAAAGAAACACGGCACAAATGATTAGGTTGCTCCTCTTGGATCCTAAGCAAACAAATCAGTTCATATATGCTTAAGGCCTGCTGACCGGCAAATTAACTGAGGAACATGTTCCAATGTTTGTTGGAAAAATAGTGGGTAATATATCTGAGAAGCCACATGATTAGTGGGGTTTATTAGTGACTATGCTTTCGACTACCGGTACTAATGATGTCCCTTGAGGCGCCACGGAGCTCTCTGGCAAGATTTTGTACCTGGCAGGAATACCTTCGCACATCGGCTTACTTGCCACTTTGGTGGAATGACACGTGTACCTAGTAATATTCTTGTCATTAAATATTTCTATTATACAAGTGAGTGACTGATAGTTGTGTGTTTCAAAATTACGTCGGCAAACAGCCGCATATTTAAATATAACCTAACTTTATAAAGAGCAGTAATGTTTTGCTAGATCGATAAGCGGCAAAGTATTCGTACATGTAGAAAAAAGCTAATAAAAAGCAGTAGCTTTAATTAAGTAGTAAGTTTAATTCTATAATTACTAAATCCTATAATCAATAAAAAAAAATTGTGTAGCAGCATCTCATGAAAAAGCATATTCACATACATTTTTTTTATATTTTAACTATTATAACAAATAGATACAATATAATTTATAAATTCTAATTAATAAGCAAAAAAATCAATATTTAAAGTAAAAAAATATATATTTTTACTAAAGTCCAATTATCTCGAAAGTCTCGTTGGGCAGCATGTCCAAAAGCGGTTTGAATGATAGCTGATATTATTATATCCATGTATATAACTGCGGGTAATAATAATGATAAATATATAAAGGCGAAAGTTTGTAAGTATGGATGTATGGATGTATGGATGTATGGATGTATGGATGTATGGATGTATGGATGTATGGATGTATGGATGTATGGATGTATGGATGTATGGATGTATGGATGTATGGATGTATGGATGTATGGATGTATGGATGTATGGATGTATGGATGTATGTTACTCTTTCACGTAAAAACTACTGAATGGATTTGAATGAAATTTGGCACAGGCATAGGATACACTCCGGAATAGCACATAGGCTACTTTTTATCCCGGAAACCCCAAACCCACGCGGGCGAAGCCGCGGGCAAAAGCTAGTGATAAATATAATAAAGCCAACGAACCAATTAAATTAGCCAAACTACGCAACCACTTTCTTTATTAACGTTACTATATAATATGTATGACTAAACAGCATAATAAAAATTCAATACAATATCCTTTCCTTACAGGATTAATCAAATAATGCAATATTTGCTATCAGGCGGGCGTATAGATTGTTTAATAACATTATTGAAGGCAGGTGGCGTTTGTGACTCATCCGTTTATGACGGCGCCTTAGGGTTGGCAGTGTTGGCACGTGACGTCGTGTAGGGAGTATTACATGGTTTTTATTCAAGCATTTTGTTTCATAATTTTAAACACACTGTAAAGCATGAGCCTTATAATGTTCCCACTGGTGGGACTCAGGCCTCTTCTGTAGAAGAAGGAATAGGATGTAATTTACCATGCGAATTCGGTGTGGGTTGGTGAATGTCATTATGTCTTCGAATTTTTGGTTCTAGGATGTACCGGTTTCCTCATGATGTTTTCCTTCACACACAATGTAAATAAACACAACAGAGGATTTTAAACCGAGAAAGAATGCCAAAATAATCGTCCTTGATTCTGCCATGTTATTTCTACCATCAGACAACCCGACGTACAGCTAGTATCCAATTTTACGTTGTAGAAACTCTCTCTGCTAATAATTATATCAAAAGACTGAAATAATTTGCCTGCTGCGGTCGTCCCGTCCGATTATAATTTAGGTGTCTTAAGACTACAGTGATTGCAATCTTGAGAAAATAAATTTCAGACAGCATAAAAGATTTACAGCACAATAAAAGAGTGTTAAAATATTTCTACAGCATTATCTACTTATCAATAAATATCTTGACGAGACACCCCTACATATAGATCTACATTAAGGGTATCTAATACAATATACATATACGTCTAAACAATAGATATTTTGGCTAAATTTGATTGCTCTTCTTATCTTCCAAATTATCAAAATTATAAAGCTGAACTCCGACGGTAATGTAATATAACTGTATGGAAGCATTTGTTTAATGTTGCAGCTGGCCTTAGTTTCTAGTTACGCTTCGTTGGAAATACTGGATCACTGTTTGAGTACAGAAGCGATCCGTTTTACGAAAAGTTCAGTAAGTTTTGAGCAGTTAGATGTGTTACGTGGTAGATATATTATGAAGAATATGTTTTGTTAATTGATTTTTGTAGTTACATATCTAAAGAAAAAAAAAAATTAAATGAAAAACCTTATGAAGGAAGAGTGTGATAGTGTGACATGACAACATAGAAGAAAAAGCTTTTTGTACGAACCCGAAATAATCCCAAGTAAGTAACTAAATTAAGGGTAAACATGCCGCCAAGATGCCGCCCCGATTTCCAGTCATCGTAGGGACTGAACCCAAGTTGTTGACGGACGTACCGGTCCCGTGCCTTAAGAAGTGGTAAACTGGTAGTAGCAAACTATAGGTGCCTAGCAGGGTCGAAGACTACTAGGGCCATGTCCTGATTTCTAAAAGTAAGAAAAACAGTTTATTTACGCGTAATGACGCAATATTCAAACTAGTTAACAAACATAACCAATTCCAAAAGGAAAATTTGCGCCACATTCGCGCAAAATAGCCAAGCGCTCAGCATAAAGCTATAGCTTCACGAGTTGAGTTGATTTTAGAGAAACATCACGACTAGATTACTGTCTATTGTCTACCACAGCTGCAAGCTGTCTTTAGTTTTGAAACATTGGTTTTTGTTTTTTTTTATGGTAGGTAAAAATCATCGAAAGCCGAATCCCGCCCTTAGGCGGAGCGTGAAACAGTGTCAGACTCTTACTGACTAAACCACCTTCCCCGTTCCTTGCGAATTACCGGCCCTTGCCTTAATCCAAGGACCCCAGTAATACCCTTTGTCAGGGTCCATGGTAACTCCTCGAAACTATTTCGCTGCTCTGATTGTTGATACCTTTACAGGGGTGCTATTTTCTAAGAAAAGAGCCTTGAACGCAGCGCTGGCCCAGTGACGAATTCCAAACAGTATTCAAATCATATGCATATCTAATGTACCTATTTGGATTTCGTCGTTGGGGCAGCACTGCGCTCAAGGCTATTATAATAGAGAATAAGAGACTAATCTAAATAACTCGCATATACCACGAACAACTTAGGTACAAAGCACCAAATCGATTCGTATTAAATGTTCCATTTAAAATCCTTATCCAACTCTTTTAACATTCGTAAGAGTGGCTTTATATAGTCATGTCCGAAATCTTACGCCAAATTTCCTCTTTCGTAGCAAGCAGAGCGTCAAGTAGTCACGCACAGGTAGAATTTGTTCTCTTGTACGACTTTAGTAGGATAAATGTATGTCCAAGTCACGTCCAGTAGCATTTGAAGGTGTAATAAAAGTAGTTGCAACATGTCTTATATGTTTTAAGTCAGCTGTAAATTTATTTTAATTCTGTTCTATGTATGTACTGTAACTTTTTTGCGTATATATATTTATGGATATAATTTAAAATAATATATGATTGAAAATTAATAAAGCGCCGAAAAAAAATTTTTTTTGCTTGACTTTCACAACGTCGTCTCATCCCAAGCTAAGCAGAGGTTGTGTTATGGGTACTGGACAACTAATAAACATGCTTACATATTTTTAAATACATATTATAGATAAATTACATCCAGTCACAAAAAAAATGATTACTCATCACACAAACATTTGTACTTTGTGGGAATCGAACCCACGATCTACAGCATAGCAGTCAGGGCCTCTTACCAATAAACCAACTTACAGGCCAGTCAAATAAATATTCTTGAGATGGCAGCGGCGTAGCCTTCAAAACTAACCGATGTAAAAGTGACATGCATTTTAATTTCATACTTAGAGCCAAATTCACCAACAAAAGTAATCGCGATTATTTGAAATTAAACAAAAACTGTGTTTTTTTAACGCAAAATGAGGCTATAATTACAATTAGACGCTCAAACTGTGTTTCGTTTTATGCCGCGATTAGTTTAATTGGTAAAATTGGCTCTTAGATAGATTCTGAAGAAAGAAAGATCTAGTTTAGGTTAAAAAAAAAATGTTAAACTAAAGTGATATTCTTATAGAAGAAAACATATAAATTACCATTTATTAAACAAAGGAGGTATTAAAACTTAGTCTTATCACAAAAATACACCGATGATCTGAACAGTTCTCTTAAGATAACATTCCAACGCCATAGAAACTGCAACAGAAATAGCAAGTGTCAATTAGTTTGCCACATATCCTGTCAGAGAATTGACGGCCCTTGTAGCCGACGACACCTCAATAGGGAACCGCAAACCAGCAAATGAAGTTTCGGACGTTCTCAGCAAGATAACGTGCCGACGAGTGAAATACCAGACCAACTGTATGCTGAACTAAACTTGAGGTTAACGTACACTTTTGAAGAATTAAATGACGATGTTTTTGTTTTGTTGTTATCTGATGAAACGGAATTAACCTTTCGAATACCGTATAGAAAGACAATAGGTGTGCGAATGCCAGCATTTGCTCGAGCTCAAAGTTAAAAAAAAAAAACAAATCTGGGCATTTGTCTAGACTCTTTCGGTCCATACGGGATCCCTAGGTTAGAACTAAAATCTAGATTTTTAAAATTACAAACGAAGATTTTTCCGAATCGCACAATTTTTTTTATATTATAACTACATACTTATAGTTTACAGTTGTTTTCTTATATTTGTGCTATGAGAATTTGCTTCATGTAAAATTTCAGGATTCTAGGTCAACGGAAATTATCCTATGAATTTTGATTCCATTTAGAGTCTTAAAATGCACGTTTTTTGCGACATAAGTGGCTATATCTTTTTTTAAGAAAGGAATAGAAGAGATTTTTTTTTTAAAGACACAGCACAAGGATTACAAACATAACGTAAAAAAGGCGAACAGAAGTACAGAATATGCTGAGCGTGCCCTCACCGAAAAGGACTACCTCAGCTTTTGCCGGACGTCAGACAGCGCTGGTTTTCAGTTGGCATCCCGCAATGACATGGTTATTCTTAACTTAAAAGCTTAATTTTTTCACAGCTTTAATGGATTGCAGGCTTGTGGTGGCAGGTTTTAATTTCGACCCGATACCTTCACGCGTGACTAAAAGAAAGGGTCTTGACAGACAGACAGACGGTCAACAAAGTTATCCTATAAAGATTCTGATTTTTTCTTTTGAGGTATGTAACCCTAAAAACATATCAACGTTTTTTAACATACTTTATGTTTTAATGATACGAGAATCTTTTTTTTGCCGTCAATTGACTCTGCATCTTAATTCAAATTGCAGTGGTCTTTCTTTCCAAAATTATCTCATAATTATGATTAAATCATATTGCTTTCACTGTATTATTAGTATCATACAATGCACATCTTCCTCTCTCCACTCGTTTTCATCTAGACGCTCAGGTTAATTAATTTTATTCACCAGTTCCGCTTCTAATTCCGCAAGTACTGCAATAAACAACACGGGTATATTATACCCTGTAAAGAGGCTAGCCTTTTGTCTCAGTAAATGTTCTATAATAAGATCTTAACGCCAGTTTTATGAGGATCCTTCCAACTACACTTATTGTGTATTAGAACAATGAACCTTTAATAGTTGTTGAGTATTACAGCGCCCGTGTATATTATTGTACGCCTCTTTTGTTAGCGTTTTACCTGGCTTCGTTTATTTGTGTTTTTTCTATTGTATGATCTTTTTTGTTGAAGTTTTTATTATAATGTAACTGTGTTATTGGTTTAGGGGTTCATTTGAGGGGAAAGACCTACAGCATTGGACTTTGTTGATTTATTTTAATTTGGATACAATGAGCAAAGATTTATTGTGTGAATTACGTTGAGTTAAGAGCTGTGAGCTCGTGTGTTTGTTTATCTTGGTTATATACCTAATTTTAATGTTTATTTTTTTGTAAAGTTTTCTTACTACCTGTAATATTTAATTGACATGTCTGTTGGTCTAGTTTTTAAGCGCCCTGACTGCTAAGCTGTAGATCGTAAGATCGTTTTCCAACCAGTACAAATGTTTGTAAAATTAGCACGATTTTTTTTTTGCTTTGGTGTAACTAGCTGTCTAGTAGTCATAACACAAGCTCTGCTTATTCTGAATATAGAAGTTGTTGTGTAATAATTGTAGAAAACAAAATAAACACGACGTATGAAGGTTTTTTTGTTACTTTGATTAAACTCAATTAAAATTAATGTTATTTAACGGTTAGACCAGGAATTCCACTGGCACCATTTTCCTAAAACCATTAGTCCCACAAAGCTATTTTAAACAAAACGGAATCCCATCTCGTCCAGTCCAAAATTTCTAGGAAGTCGTTTAAATCAAACGCAATCCCAGCTTCCATAATGAAACTTAGTTACCTGTCACTGCAAACATACAACAAAAGTGCTCAGTTCTAAAACGCATTGTCCTTTGCACTCGAAGAGCTTTTATTACTGGACTGCACGCAAAGAACTTATTGTTTGGTACTTGAAAAGTCGGAATCCCATTGTGTTCTTGAAAGATAGTTTGCGGAAATTTTATTGTTTTCTTAAGCGTTTCACAAGAGAATTTCATTGCTGTATAGTTAAGCTGAGCTATTTGCAATTACTTGTTTTCTGTGTGATCAGAATTCCTAAGTATTTTTGCTTTAAAGCGAACAGTGTCTGGGGAATGTCTTTTGAAACGTGCTGAATAAAAACCACGTTCATGCAAAAGCTTTGACGTAAGGTCTTATTTTACTAATAAAAATTATTGCATAATTTTTAAATGCATTATCGAATTTTACTTAATCGTCGTTACTGATGAGTAAATAAACCTTTTTTTGAGGTAGGAAATCATTTAATGACATATTGTGCTGAAAGCGGAGCATTAGTGCGTGCCAGACTATTATTGACTAAAACTATACACCTATCTATTTATTTTATTATACAAACATAGTTCTAAAGCTGCCAACATCTTTCGAAAATTCACAGCACCTACACACATCAAGAAGATACAATATCATAAAATTTGTATCTTTGTATAATTTAAAATCAAAAAGAGAATTCTTTGACTTGTGAAAGGAAAGATTAGTTACTATTTACCTGTTTCTTCTTGGTCAATGCATTTCAGGGCAATGGTGTACCCATTCGGATATCATCTCGGGTAAATAAGCTTAAAAATGGTCTGGTGTTGAAATAAATAACTTTATTATAAAAAATAAAAATGTTTTCTCCCCTTTCTTGTTTCACCCTAGCAACACTATTTACACCAAATAAATAGTGCAGTAAAATGGCAAAAATACTGAGAAAATCCTATCACAGTGATACCCAATCGTGCTATAAAATCAACAAAAGGGAAAGGGCCACGTAATGACCCTTGAAAGCAATGACTTAGCCTCTTGATTCTACCTATGAAGCCCTTTTATCCAATCCCCTCATTTTACTTTATTTGTTTGGACGAGCTTTCTTTCATTACGCTGTCATGGGAACTTTAGTTTAATATACATACGTCATCATTGTCAGGAAGTAAGCCACTTTACTTATTTAGTTAAACTTTACGGTCCTATAAAAGTGGTATAATTATGGGCCAATAAGTTACCGTAGTTAGAATAGTGTTAATACTAATCAAAATTAACTCACGCTGAATCACACTCGACTTTGGTTCGAACGGACCAAAACCATCGTACCAAATTCGAGCGTGTGTCAACACTATTATTTTGATCTTCAAGTTTCAACTAATGTTTAGGTTACAATAGCACGATATATCAGATTTTTCTAGATACCCCAATTGTAACCGGAAACTTCCCCACTGTATTAACGACCACTCTCAAACATCACGCTATTACAATAGGGTACCGAACAAAAGTCGTGGTCATAATCAGACGGGTCTTATCCCACCCATTAATGCGAAATATCTTTTCAAAGAGGGGAAATAAAAAAATCAAAATATGTTATTAGAAATCTGTTCACCCCCTAGTTATGAAATTATGATAATTTTGAACTAATCGCTGTTTGAATTTGTACTTTATAACTTGAGGTATAAGGTTGGTTATCGATTATTTGATTGGACAAAAGCACGTTACGGTGTTATGGTTCTTTTGATAAAGAGATTATTATGAGAAAAAATCTCCCATGGAGTTTTATTGTCTGCAGTGTTTGGACTAAAGTAATATAATATGAAGCTTTGGTGAAGTTTAATAAATGTTCCGAATACACTTTAATGGTGGGTATATCGGATTTGTTAATAAAGGTGCATTATAAAAACATTTTATTTATTTGATTTTTATGTGCATTGAAAGGCACATGACTTGGCTTGAAAGCGAAGTGTTATTAAATTGTCTGTTCACAAAAAAAAATGATTATAATAGAAGATAATATTTAAAACAAAAGATGTAGACCTAATGATTTCAACACCATTTCATATTCTATTTTCAGCTTACTTGTACTAACTTGGTAGTACACAACTACCCTTCTATACGTCTTTATAATCATCATCATCATTTCAGCCGATAGACGTCCACTGTTGGACATAGGCCTCCCCCAATTGTAGCCATAATGAACGGTTCTGTGCATCTCGCATCCATCGGATACCCTCGACCCTTGCCAGTTCATCGGTACACCTTGTAGGAGACCTTCCAATACTGCGTCTTCCGGTACGCTGTCGCCACTCCAGAACCTTTCGAACTCAACGGAAATCCGTTCCGTGAGTAATGTGCCCTACCCATTGCCACTTAATTTTGGCGATTTTTTGGGCTATGTCGTCACATTTCAGAGCCATACGTCATCACTACTGCCCCCTTAGCCAAGTTACAATTGTTTTGTGATGAGTCTCTTTCTACGATAGAACGCCACAACGTAAGTATTATTTATATCATAAAGTACAGGATGTGAAACTAAATGAACGGGGTGAGGAAAACTTGGGTACTAATTTTGCTGAAATGAAGTCTCATTCCTATACGTTTGATTAGTAGTTTACTAGCGTTATCGATAGTAGATTATCAACTTGGATAGGGGGCCTGATCATAGACTTTTGTCTTTAGACGCTGTGGTATATTGGACTCCAAAGTGTATGAGTAAGAGCAACTAATTATTTTTCTCGATTTCTCAACACACAGGGTTCGGAACAAACATAATTAAAATTCTTACAGAATACATTAGCATGTAGCAAACTAGTTTATTAATTACACATACATTTACAATATTCATTTAAGTTCTACAAACGCGAGATGGGATTTACCTTAAAACAGTTAATTCACCGCCGCGGTTTAAAACTAGGTCACTAGTGCCGTATTTTTGTGTGTAACATTCTGGAATTACTGAAATTTTTTGATAGAGAAAACAGACGCGTTTACAAAAAAAAAAAAAATGTTCTAGAACTGAAAAATCGTGCAAGAAGTTATTTTTAAACAAAGATAACTGTCGCCTCTCTCTTCTAGCTCCACGCGCTTCTCAAAGAGATGTCAGCAAACCTTATGGGTCCAGCAGGGTCGATGCGATACCCACTAGCTAGGACTACGGATGTTTTCTGAAAAGGAAACTTTAGTAGTAGTCCTAAAACGCAAAGAGCATCTGAAAGACACAGGTGTGCCGCCGGAATTCCGATCCCGATTTCCGGCCACCATAGGTGCGAGCTTGCGGACGGTGAGCAATGGGTAGCTCGCCATCTGGTCGTCTGGTACCAGTCCAGACCAAGCTCAAGTCGTTGACGGCGCGCTCTGTTCCGTGCGCGCCAAATTTAGAAGCCCAACTTCAGGGCTGAAGCCTACTGGGGCTCCAGTCAAGATATTGAAAGGAAGGTCCGACCCCGTAAGAGTCTGACACTGTTTACCGCTTCGCCCAAGGGCGGACTTTGCCGCTGGATGATTTTTCCCACCACAAAAAAGACACAGTAAGTAAAAGCCTGACACGCACTGACATGAAGTCATTGGATGATAAATGCCCCTTAAAAAAAACCCTGACCAGGAAAAGTTGTTTCATAATTTCCAACAACAAAAAAAAACAAATGCGAACTATTCAGTTTACCAAGCTACGAACCACAGTTGCAGTTCCAAACCAAATACTCGTACCACACATTATAAACGCAAGTTTCATGAATCAACTAAATATTCTCTGAAAGCAAATACATAAATCTACGTGGAACTGTTCCACAAACTAGTTTGATCCCTAACACAAAACAGAAATGATGGTATTACCTACGTAGTATGTACTAATATTAAGGTGGGCCTTCCTCACTCGCCTATCGTCAACACCGCGCTTGGTTTAAAAGCTTGTTGCTTCAAATAAAAATCTAAAGTGATATTTGATTAAAAAAAGAATGCGAAAAAAGTGACATAACATCTGAAAACTCTGTAGGCATTCGGTAATTCCACGATTTATTCGAATATTTCACAAAACTTGCTCCAGGAAACACGTGTTTTTATTAAACGGTTAAGGATTAAAAAAAAACTGACATCATTTACAATTTCGATTAAATGCGCAAGGTTTCTATGAAAGTATTTTTTTTATATTTTTAACTAGCGACCCGCCCCAGCTTCGCTCGGGTACTGTTATTGAACATATTATGTATGTGTTGTACAAATAAACCTTCCTCTTGAATCACTCTATCTATTAAAAAAACCGTATCAAAATCTGTTCCGTCGTTTTCAAGATCTAAGCATACTTTGTTTTATACTATGTAATGATGACATAGAAGTATATTAGAGAGACTCAAAGTTCACTCAAAACAGCAGATTTTCAGAGGTCTTTACAGGATTACTCTTACACAAATTTATGTTTTGATTTCTATAGAAGCCAAGATAACATCCCCAAGATATATGTGTATCCAAAATATCTGGAGAAAGATATGTATTAACATCACAATCACGTAAGAGCGGTTGTATGAAAATACTAGCTTTTGCCCGCGGCTTCGCCCGCGTGGTATTGGGGTTGGGGTTTCCGGAATAAAAAGTAGTCTATGTCCCATTCCGGAGTGTATCCTATTATGCCTGTGCCAAATTTCATCCAGATCCGTCCAGTCGTTTTGGCGTGATTGAGTAACAAACATCCAAACGTCGTAACTTTCGCATTTATAATATTAGTAGTAAGATAAGATACTTTGGGTTGGCCGCTCTTAAACATAGTGTACATCATGTTTTACTGTAACCGGATATGTTTAGTTAGGCATCAATCATCTCATGACAAATTAACTTGTGAGTAAATTATGCTCGTATTACGTTCTGTAGTAACTTGGTATATGTATGTAGACTGAACATTTCACATGCCGAATACTAATCGAATCATAATCATTTTAGTTCAAAGATGTCTCTTGGACATGGGATAAGATATCCAGGACCTTCACTAGATCATCAGTGTACCCTGCTTTTTTATGGTAGGTAAAAAACATCTAATGACGAATCAACTCTTGGGCGGAGTGGAAAACAGTGTCTGACTCTTACTGACTAAATAACCTACCCTGTTTCTATGTCGCTATATACACCAGGGCTAGAGCCCTCCTTTCAGACACAAACCCTTGGCCCCAGTTGACTTCGGTTTGCCGACTCACGCGGGAACAGTGCGCCAGTGACCTATCAGAAGTCTACCAAAGCAGTGTCTTCTAGTACATGGTCACAACTCCAGAAACTTTCAGCCTCAATGACCAACTATTCTGCGATAAATGTGCCCTATCCACTGCTGCTCCAGTTTGGCAATTTTTTGAACTACGTGGCTTTGGTTCTCTGGCATCATTATTATCCAAAAATAAATCATCAATCAAAAATATAAAAAAAGGAATTTATAACCTATGTATGGTTTACATAGCAAATCAACTGTTGTCGTAGCCCTAGGTGGGATACAAGGTTATACCATAAAAAATTGTGGCGTTGGATGGAGTGAAAGTTATTAAAAACCGCCCAAGAGCGGACTGGGCCAAGCTCAGTGTAGGGTTCCGTAGTTTTCCACCATCACAAATTACTTGCAATGTGTAACAGCGCAAAGTAGCCTAAAGTACAAGTAGCATCTATCGGAAAATCGGGTTACTAATTTATACAAAGTAGACGGGTTATATATGATGTGTTTTCGATGGTAATTTTGGATTTTTTCTACAAAAAGATCTTTAATATAAAAACTTCTTTTTGAGTTTCGGTAAGCTCTTCATCCAAACTTCCACTATTTCAATTTGTTCACAACTACGTAACCCTGCCTCGTCCACTGCAATTCCGTTACATAATACATTCGAAAAACTGTCCAAATAAACTGACGCAGATACAGCGTCGAGCGAGTGTGACATAAATAATCTGAACAGAACGGTGGCCCTAATTCCCATAAATCGAAATATCCGTGGGGCCACATCGACCCGGCTGCGGTGATAACGCATATTTATGGTGATGATGCGTCCACTTTGTCTGCAGATGAAAGTGGCCTTGAGTGGTGGTTGGTCTTTTTGAGTGGATGTCGCACTGAAGGATATAAGGTCCTTGAGAATTCACCATTTTCAATATTGGAACGTTTTTTGTAAGTCAGCACATTTTGAGTGAATTTTGAAGACATTTTGGTACTTTCATCTATGTAACTGTAATACGTAAGCGTTTTGAGAACACGCGAATCATTATGCGTACAGCTAAGTGGACTTTCCTGCCAAAGTCTGTATTTCTTGATAGGTACAATCTAAAAAATATAACGTATTTTTTAATGGATTTACCTACCAAATCCAATTTTAATGGATTTACCTACCTTAAAAAATACGTTTGCATCCAATGGTGAAAAATTTATGCTTTGTAGTTATTTTATGGTAACCAAATCAAATACTTCGCATAAAAGAGATAGCTACAACCTAGAAGTCTTTATGTCAAAAACGAATAGGTTATTTCTAGGCAAAAGTGCTCTATAGTCGGCCAAATCATCAATTACCATCAGAGGAGATAGGTGTTAAATGCGAGTCTATCAAAACCATAAAAAAAAATTACGTTTGCATCCAAATAGTAGAAAAAAGTAAGCTGTAACAAAATCAAATACTTACTTCGCAGAAAAGATATAACTCTCTAGCCATTTGTAAGTCAAACGTGTAGAAAAATACTAGAGCCGACTCAAAGTTGATTGGCACGAAAATACACTTCTCATCAAAAAAATCGAAACACCTTGCAAGTTTACGTTTTGTCAGGATTATCAGAAAAATGTGTACATTTAGGAATAAATGTTAAATGTCGTTTAATAGTGAGTAATATGAGCTTATCAAATCTTAATGTTAATGTTCTAAATTTAGATGAATTTTTCATAGGTTTCGTATTTTGTTAAATGAGTCATTTTTATTCCGTATGGAGTATAAAGGAAATGGATAAAACAACACACGTAAATGAAAAAAAAAGCTAAAAAACGTTTATTTAATAACTTGTATTCCCTCCCCGAGCTCTAATTACTGCTTCCATACGGTTCTTCATGTCAGAGTCACGATCACATGCTGTGGTATATTGTCCCATTCCTCTTGGATTGCATCTTGCAGCTGGCTAAGTGTTTCTGGGGCAGGATCTCTTGCTCGAATTCGTCTCTTTAATTCATCCCATAGATGTTCAATGGGATTCATGTCCGGGCTTCTTGCTGGCCATTCCATAATAGAGATATCGACTTCGTTAAGATAATCTCGTACGACGCCCGCGGTGTGAGCCCTAGCATTGTCGTGCATGAATATGAAGCCGTTGCCAATAAAATGTGCATAGGGCATCACATGAGGCTCGAGACACTCTTCGACGTACCGATGACAGTTTAGTGCAGGCAGACGTGGCCCAGACACGAAAGCAAGCTCTGTCTTACCGTCGGCGCTGATTCCTCCCCAAACCGTCCACGAACCGCCACCATAGCTGACCTTTTCTTCAATGCAGCATTGTGCATAGCGTTCTCCGTCTCTTCTGTAGACCTTGTTCCTTCCGTCGTTACCATACAGCATAATTTTACACTCATCAGAAAAGAGAACTTTGCTCCACTGTAGGTATGACCAATTTAGGTGCTCACGTGCAAAGTTAAGGCGCGCTCTTCGATGGTCTGCAGTTAATTTCGGCCCATTTGCTGGCTTATGCGGTACCAGTCCACGATCCTTCAACCTTCTTCTAATTGTAGAGTCACTTACAGCCACCCTTCGTACAACACGAAGCCGCTGCTGCAGTTGAAAAGCGTTAAGGCGTCGATTTCTTAAAGAAGTTGTTACAATAAATCGATCATCTCGCTCAGAAGTGACCCGATTCCTGCCAGATCCTGAACGGCGCGTGAACAAACCAGTCTCCCGATAACGTTTATAGACTCTATGAACAGATGACAGGCTTAGATGCAGTCTTGCAGCCACAACACGCTGACTAAGGCCAGAATCCAACAATGCCACAACTTGGGCGGCTTCTGTGGGCGAAGTATCCATACGTTTTAGAAAAAAAACCTTTTTTCAGACGTCCCAAAGTCACAGTATTGAAATAAAAAACAAAAAGTTTAAGGATAGGCGCCAATTTTTAGTTTTTAAACGCTAAATGTACTCCAACCCTAAACACACATTTGTCTCAAAACAGTGATTCATTTCGTTTATAAGATAAACAAATGAAATTCTAATTTTGAATTTAGAATTTTCGCTTATTACTGTAATGGCCAAACTGCCAGCTATAATATATGTATTTTTTTTTCTTTTTTGTGTTAAATTCGGACAGAAACAATGAAAACGGAAGTGTTTCGATTTTTTTGATGAGAAGTGTATATTTCGATCATAACAAAATTCTAATTTAGAAATCGTATTCCAGTCTGAATTTAAGCCTTTCCCGGGCATCACCACAACACTGGTCCTCCAACAACACGAAATTGCTATAGAACCGAGAGCTTTGAAAAATCGGAGCAATATTCGTAATTGGTATCCGAAAACTATTTTCTAGGATGTTCTCATCACAGACTGTAATTTCAGGCTGGAAATGAAATTTTCTGTAATCTTCAACAAGTAGAAATCGAATGAGTACCCTTACAACGTAGTGGCAGAAGATACTCTAATAAATGGAGAAATGAGGTTGTTTGCTACCAGGACGCAATAAGTTAAGCCTATGCGTACTGTTATATTATTATGATAGAATCTGCTGATCAGAATAAAACAAAAAGTGATGGAAACATTCCGGGAAATTAATGAAATTGCGTCATTTGTTTTAATTTAACGAAATTGAATTGGTTTATTTCATTTTAAAAAAATGACATACATTATGTTATTTAATTTAAAAAATTGCAATTCTAAATAATTAATATCACTTGAAAATCAATTAATTTTAATGAATCAGGGTAGTCGTTAATTTAAGATTATTTTCTGTAAATGTATTTTTCTTGTTTCTATAAACATACAATTTGTACCTATAGTACTTAGGTATATGCCATATTTTAGATAGTAAAAAAATTAACAGAAGTGAGAAAATAATGTTTAATTTACTTTTATAACGTGGCCTAGTGGTAAACTCCCCGACTTGCGAGTCAGGGATGAAACTCAATCAAACGCAATTTATGTAAATTATTTCATCACCACTGCTCACAAATCGGTGATGGAGAACATTTTGAGAAAACCTGTATGTCTTAAAAACAAATGAAATCCACTAACCAGCCCTGGGCTCAGAGAGCAGACTTGAGTTCTAGCAGTGAAAAGTTTATAGTGTGATTAATTATCCCTATGCTTACAACACATGAGTTCCTATTATTGTTTTTTGTCTAGTTGGTTTTTACCATATTCCTATTGTACTATCTGTATTTTTTCCCATAAAACGATTATTGTCGTATTATGTGCGCAGTACTCTTTATTTACACGAAATACTAGGTTATGATTCCAATCACATACTTCGCAAGCGCAACCGCTGTGCGTGAACTTCTTGGTTTGATTTCAGGGTCAGGAAAAAGTGCTAATGAGTTTTTCACTACGAATTATTCTGTACTTGCCTGGAGTAGGGAATTTAATGGTGTGTTGCACCATCCTGTCTCAAGAAACAAGTAAAACTGGTAGTCCTGAGCCTGCTCTCTTTACAGTCGTGTCGGAACATCGTCCTTTAGTCAATGAGAATAAAGAAACAGAGTGTACACCTGTGTTTGCGCACGCGCTTATGCACTATAATTATATCCTGCGTACTTGGCTAGTATCTGCTTTTTTATGGTAGATAAAAATCATACAATTACGAATCCGGCCCTTGGGCTGAACTAGTAACAAAGTCAGACTCCTACTGGCTTAACAACCTACCCCGTTCCTTCCTTGCCTAACCCCAGAGTCCTGTGCCCTAATTCACATAAAATCAAACAATCTCAATTTCATTGTCGTTCGATCGAAGTCCTATACAAAATAGGAATTCACGTGTTCCTTGATGGGGATTCGATAGACCGACAATCGAACGACTTCTAAACGACCTCCCTTCGATCGAACGAGTTCAAAATCGGTGTCGTTCAAACTCGATTGATGGATGGGAATACGAAAATGTCAAAGTCGCTACGATATCGCTACGGTTTTCATTACGAGAATTAGGCTACTGGTGCTACGCCTTCGCATCAACTCTTGACCCCAGGAGGCTTCGACCCTGCAGACCCTTCAGTTTGCTGACAACTCCTTGAGGCGAGCGGGAACAGTGCGGAATTGTGAACTTGGGCTCGGGCCGGACGTATAATTTCAACACGGTCAAAAAAAAATGGACACCATGACCGTAGGTTGAGGAAGATTATTACTTTATACCGTATTTCAATTACATTAACTATTCGTAGTTTTTTTACCCATAAAACGTATATTGTCATATGTACTACCTACCCTGTTTATTTACAAAAAGGACTAAGTAAAGATTCAAACACAATAATCTATTGATCCTTCCAACCTAATGTGGTTTTCCTTATATTATATTTCATATGATAAATTCTATCGCGTGTAAGGAAACGTCTGCGTGTCTTATTTATAGCATCGCAATGTTTATTTATTCCGCTGAAGATTTTGATGGGATTGATTATTATAGTTCTATTTTCTTTCTTTTTTGTATTATTACTAACCACAAGCCCAAATTTCGCCAACCTTAAGTAGCAGTGGGCAGCAGAAAACATTGCTCGCAGTACAGATGGTGGATGAGACCGAAGGGTTTTGGAGCGACAACCAAGCATCGAAAAATGCTGTTTCTCCATAAGGTGGACCCGAAGATCTGAAATCCAATGGATACAAGACGCAGGCTTCCACATAGCATTGGCTTCCACATAGCATAGAATCAGCCTTATAATATTCCACTGCTCGGATTCAGGCCGCCCTGTAGGAGAGAGAATGGGGCGTTATCCGCCACGCGGGCCCAGTGCGGGTTAGGGGATGTGACATATCATCGAATGTTTGGTTCTAGGACATGCTGGTTTCGTTACGATGTTTTAGTTCACCATTTTGAGAGCCACTGCTCTCTATGAAATAAATTAATATCAAATGTCAATTGCATTCCTTTATAGACATGCATACATGGTAGATAAATAAAAATTTAAATTAAGAAAAATAAAAATTTGACCAGAATTAATTAAGTTTAAACACATGTAGGTAATAAAACTATAATTATATTACTTATACGAAAGTAAAACACTTAACTTAATCAAACTACAAGTAGGTACACTAAAGGCAATAAAAAGTCATAGATAAAATATTTCCTAAAAAAAATCCTCTTCAATTAAAAACATAAAAATCTTAATGTCACACTGCAGACCATTATAAGCTTTATTGAAGTTGCATCACCCGCTTCTCCCCTCAATTCTATTTTATTCATTCAAAGGCCACCTACCACCCATATCTTAGTATCATTCATTCAATAACTCAAAACGTTTGCAGCACTAAACTATGCCCCGAACGGGCAATGTCTATCGTTACGTCGCAGTGAACGAATAGCCTTCTCTGGAACAACCGGGCGATTCGTTTGCGGTATTTGCGATGGTCGCGCTACAGTATTTCACAAATATTTGGATTTGTAATATGTTGTGGCAGATATTGGTTTGTATTTTGAAATTGAACTGGCAGATTTGATGGCATTTGTTGCGAATTTTATTGTGGAGTTTGTTAATTTGGTTAGCCTTAAACATGTACATGTATGAATGGTATGGAAATTGATGTTGTTTTTATTCTGGATGGCAAATATGTGTGCATTGGATTCAGCCTTTTAAGTAAAGTGACTTTGAAGAACGAGTTCAAAATGTTTATAGATTACTAAAAAAACCTGATAGATTTCGTCCTGTTAAAATTTATTGGACTGCAACAGTAAAAATATCCCTAATTTGTATGTGGTTTGAATTTGATGAAGTAAAATATATTTTTTTCCAATTCTTTTTTCCTTTCCTTCCTTCATCCTGATCTTCACTGTCTATTATCATTTCGTCATCATCTTTCAACTCTTGTTCTACATTAATTGACATTTGCGCAACACCTTTTTTCTTTCTTTCTGTCCCGTCACCAGTCACGCTATCACTAACTCCATTTTCTTTTGTATTACTCCGTATACAATCCATCCATCTATTCTTTGGTCTTCTTCTCCATCTCCATCCATCTTCATGTGTATTCATAACTCCATTATCTTAAAATTAATTGAGAATTATTTAAATAAATTCATTAAAATTAGTGCAGCTATTTTCAACTTTTGAGCTTATGTAGTGCATTTATATTATTTTACATGACTGTATATTATTATATAATGGCATTGATTATGCAATACTTTTCGAGCGTTCATCATTTTGATTTTATCGACAATTTCATTCTGCTGAAATATTGTTTCTTATTTTGATCATTTCTACTGCTCATCATTAAAATAAGCGTGTCGGGTTGTTCGACAATGTCATGATTGCTAACAAATTGTTACTTATTTTTGTCACTTTAACCGTTGGGTTTCAATAGCTGCAGTTCCATTAGTGGATTTGAAACTTACAATTACTTTTGTCATGATCTGTCTAGGATTAAATTTTTTCGTTTATTTTATTTCAACTCTCACCTATTTATGTTTAGATCATAATCGTGAAGTGAATTTAAGTCAAGATTCCAATAAAAAATTAAATACAAAAGTCACAATTAAAATCAACGTTTACATACTGTAAATGTCCAAACCCCAACGGATCATAGAAAAAAAACACTTTTTCCTATACCAGCACCCCAGTACACTCGCATACAATAGTATCACACATGTAATCTGAATCTCGCTAGGATTAATCTTTGTATTGCCCATTGTTACACGAATGTACACGTATTACATACATGTACATACGAGTACAGGCTAAAACTATTAGTATTGAATAGATACTGGTTATTTTATTTTTTGTGGCAGTTTTGTTTTGAAAACTGTGTATAAAATATTAATTATTTTCCATCAAAAAATTCCCATTTGTTTTGGGCGATAAGGGTTTGATAGTAATTATTTCTTTTTTTAAATTTTGATATGATAAACTTCAAAGAAGACCCAGCGTTACAAAACCTCCCCCACAAGATGACTCGATTTTAATAAAATTGCTCACTTCAGTAAAAATAATTTTTTTTTTCTCAATTGTTTGAATTGTCAAAAAGTCAGTCTGTCAGAAAGGTGAAGCCAGTTGCACATTCCAAAGCGAGGATCTCATGGTTCCTCCTTCAAATTATTTAAGCTCATTATTTCTTTTAAAGCTATAATATTGCAAGAGACAAATTGTGCGTCTTACCTCGAAGGCTGCCCAACCACCACTGTTCCCGCAAAAATAGATTCTTCGACGTCGCTACATTCACTAAACCAAAAAAAAAATCGCTAGGCGTCGAAGTTAGTTAATTTTTCTTGTTATTCAGAAACGTGCTCAGAAAATTGGCACCATCGCCTAGTTAAATGGCAATGTCAACTTTTTGGGGCAAAGAAGGTCAGTCCTAAACCATCTCCTTTCCATGGCACGTCATGACATCTGGTTTTTTATCATTGTGACACTTGACTGCAAAATCCTAATACCTCAGTTACGTCGTATAATATCGGTGATACTGGCATGCTGTGCCGTGCGACCTGCAGTCTTACAGCAGCACAGGTCATAGTGCCCGAGGCCGTTAACAGCAATTGATGCTGTTACCGGCCTCGGGAAGAGCATCAATGCAGTGGCAACAATGTGAGCAATACGAAGTGAGCCTAAACGTAGTGACGTTGCGAGCAGGAACGAAGCGACATTCATAATAGTCCCTATGGTGGATGGCGGTAGTGCCTGAACCACAAAACCCGGTTCCCATTACCCCATATTCAGTTACAAAGTTGTTTACTCACGATGGTATGTGTAAGTTAGAAAATATTGTACAACTTTCGATATTCATTGCAAAGCCCAGTTTGTTTGCTAACCTGAAATTACGGTAAAGTTTTGCAATATTTTAACCAGATTAAACAATACAATATAAATTCATACATTTTAATTAAATCGCTTTAAATAGATTGAAAATCTATTTATAAATACAATATGAAAAACAATGTTTATTATAATTGAATTTCGATCACTGAGCATGCAACTATGCTAATATATAAAGATAGAAATTGGTAGAAGTTACCATGGCATATATGAAAAAAGGCAATTTTGAAATGATTATTTGGAATGAAGTTCAGTTAAGTTATTGTTGTGATTTTTTCCCAAATTATTATCTTGGTATGGTATGGTATGGTATATCGGGCTGATGTCCGCAACTCCACGACTAAAGCGCGTATTTTGCGTACGGAAAATATTAAATAAATAATATTAAATAAATATATTATTATCTTGTAATATATAAAATTAATAGTTTTATGTCTTGAGTAACCTAAATAACTAAACAATCATATTTAATGACTAGAAATTATTAACGTTGAGTTCCTTAGTATTCCTGAGTTGAGTTACACGAATACTAACAAAATCTTGCACTGACTTGACAGGTCCACTCAGAACTGTATGACTTTTTCTTTAAAAGACTACCTCTGATTCCAATCTGCAAGGTTCTCATATGATTTGACCATTACATCCTTGTGTATTGACTTTAAAAGAGACTTTGACCCCTGAGTTGATTTCAGCGTTTCTTCTCAGGATAGTCAGCTAGGAAACACCGGTGTTATCTAGTTTAAACTGACGAAAAAAAAAAAACGTTTATAAGTGTTTGCAAAAAAACACTTTTTTTATTTGCTACTAGCTTTTGCCCGCAGCTTCGCCCGCGTACATAAAATATAGCCTATGTCACTCAGGAGTAAAGCAGCTTTCTATTGTTGCTTAAATTTTTCCAATCGGACCAGTACTTCCAGAGATTACCCCCTACAAACAAAAAAACAAAAAAGCAAACTTTACCTCTTTATTATATTAGTGTAGAAGTGTAGATAAACTAGTGCTTGATTGCGATCCTGCCTGATGGTAAGTAGTGATGCATTCGTTGATGGTGAGGCGCACTAGTCTACTAAAAAAAGTATATTATATATATATTTACAAAATAAAAGTCATTTATCATTAAGTTATAATAAACATCAACAATAATATAGTCGAAGACGCAAAAAGAAATAGAAAAGTAGCGAACGGTTCCGTTACACTATGATATCAATCTTCAGAAAAGTATTCGCAATAATAGTATTGTATTAATGTAATAAGGGCACAAAGTTTGACCCTCATCGGATGCAAATAAATCATTTTGATCGATGCGATGAACTCACGTGCGAAACAGGGATGCATTGTTATGTGCCCTTGTCTGTTGTGGTCCAAGTGATAAGTAGATATAATATTATGTTTTTTTTTTGATGCGAGTTAAATATCATCCAATAACGAATCTCGCCCTTGGGCGGAGCGGGAAACAGTATCTGACTCTTACTGACTAAATAACCTACCCCGTTTCTCCCTTGCCTTATTCCCCGGTATAACGCTTTCGCACCAACCCTCGGCTCCAGGATACTTCGACCCTGAAGGGTCAGGTACAGTTTGTTGACAACTCCTTGAGGCGCGCGGGAACAGTGTGCGCCGTCGACGACTTGGGCTCGGTCTGGACTGCTACCAGACAAACGGACGGCGAGCTACCCATTATGATATGATATATAATATATTTCACAACTGTCACACAACGTCGTCTAACACTATAGTATTTCCAACTGCTTTTCTAAAAGAATCTCGCCTAGTACAGGCTTGTTTATGTTGAGTTTATTCACCGTGATTGAAGTTCTATCGAGGATTATACCTAATGATTCTATAAATGTCATAACGTTGGTAAAATTTGGTCTTGCTTACATTTTGTTAGTTACAGTTTCAGTTCATCACTGACTATTATCAGCTTGTATCTTTTTTATTCTACCCTTTCCGCCTGAAACTAATATTTTTCTAAAAATTAATTGGCTGTAATAGACGACCTGTTGAAAATTAGTAACCAAATAATACTTAAAACGAATATTTGGATCGTTATTATTAAACATGGTTACAAAACAGACAGTATTAGGTAACCAAAGGGAAATAAAAGGGTACAGGTGAAAAGCCGGCGGCGGGCGTAAAAGTCTGACACACGTTTACGTAAGAGTGAAATATAAAACAAAAAAGATGGGTAATCGATTATCATTTTTTTTCTGACTTTACTTTGTACATAAGTTCGAGTACAAAAATCGCTACCATTAGCATTTGGACCACACCCGTTATACAAAAGTCATTCATTCGGAAGAAGAGTTTCCTTTGTAGCCCAACCCCCAAATATTCAGCTACATTTTAAACTTATAATAATAAAGGAATTGGAGCCGGATTAATTGTGTTATTTTTGAACTACGGACCTTATTGTGTTCCATCAAACGTAAGTAATACGTTTGTTGTATGGTCTTTAAAGTATTCAATAATTGTTTTGTAGAAAATATTGAGTTTAATAAAAGTTTTTTTTCTGTTAAAGTTTTTATTTGTAATGTTATGTTTTAGACGCCTGTGTAAACATGTTCGAGCACTTCAAAATAACAAATTTACAACCACTTTATAAGTTTTATCTATAAACTGTGAAAAGATATCGAAAAAATTGTAAACGATATAAATGTTACGTCTCGGTGGAAATAACTAATCATAAAAGAAGATATTAAAAAAGATTCTGTAATTAGTAAAATTAATTACTAATTTAATACGACTACATCCCTTGATAATTAACCTAGATATCAAATCTTTGTAACTAATTATGAAACAGAAACCTTTTAATTGGAATAGAACACACTTAGGCCAATTTTGAAATGGAGTAATAATAATATCAAGAATAACTCATGTCTCATACACGAATATACTAGCAGAACGCTGGTAGTCTTCGACACCAGGGTAAAAGAAGGTATTCCACATCTGAATAAAGCCCTCAACAAAAAACTCAGACAGAGGCAGCCTGTGCAAGGTGGCGGGAACCATCACACTGTACACTGAATAAGTACTCCATCACACAATAGGTATCACGGATAGATCACTGTGCAGAACAAACACAGTGCTCTTGGCTTGAATAGTTGCACATGTTCTCCTGGACTGCTTGGATGTCATTGATACACGCACACGAACCTTAGGCTCCCCTAATACCCTTACTGATGCCCTGAAAAATCTAAGAAGCCCAATTAACTTTTGGAGAGAGAAAGGCTAGTTGTAGCCACCATCGCTCACATACTAATGATCCACATAGGACTGAGTGCAGAAACCATATTTAGACATTACATAAAATAACCCATGTCTACCAAACACGTAGGTTTAATAAAACCTACTAACACCGCAATAAAAAGTCATAGTGGTTTTATCTATAAATTGAATTCCTTTTATACGCCCCAAGAACCAATATCCTAAAGGCTAAATATATGTTTTATTCTTACATACAAACGTAGCAGACATTTGCGATAATTCGCTATATTATTATCGGTCTGTCTCGATATCCGAAACTATGTTAACACAAGACGTGCAGTCATATTTTTGTATATTTATATTTTTTTCCAAAATGGCTGACAGGTTTCCAGTAATATAAAACCATTTTATTATGGCATTCGCATGTGTACCTGAGAATATAGATGATTTTGTAGATACGTTATTTGATATAGATTTTAGTTTTAGGGTTAATTGCCTACATGAAGTTTGCCTCACAGAAGAATAGATAGAGAGAAAACTTTTTTGGCGTTCGATAAATCAGTACCGTAAAACGTGGCAACTTGACCATATTTTATAACAAAAAACGAATTATTTTTAAACCATAAGAGGCATAGAAATTAAAATTATTTGTTGATAATTATAATACATTTGGCTCACTTTACAGTAATCGTCATTCGTCAGTCGCTTATAAGGTGTCAGTGAATTTAGTGAGCATAAAGAAAGACGTGGTCGCAGAGTTACAGAATAGTTCGCAAGAGTCACTGTGACTCTGGAAGACAAAATGTGAATGAAAAAAATTTACACCCTGATGTCTGAAGCATCCCTGAAAAAGAGGTCTTGTTAGTTTTTCGACCAGCAATTTAGAAAACTGAGCCGAATTTGCGTTTTCTAAATGATTTATAATAAGTATGACGCCTCTATCAACACTGTACCGTTCCTTACCCAAAAGATCACTTAATTAAAAGTCTTCAAGGACAGTCCTTAATTTTAGAATATTAGTATTTTATTCATTAAAAGTCAGACGGTGGCCGGTACCAGATAAAAATACTTTGCATAATTTTCTCATTCACATTAAAACAAAAGGGTTTAATCCCAAAAAAATCGTTCATTTTGATAGCTGATATGCGTGAAAATATTTTATTTTATTGCTTTTAGAGCTACTGGATTTAATACACCAATGGCTATTGGCGTCAAAATGGATTATTTTGGTAAAGTCAATTGCATGGATGTTTCAAATAAAGTAGATTTCATTTCGAATAAGTATGTAAGTGCAGATAACAGTGATGACCGAGTTGCAACGACCCCAAATTATGAATTGTCACGGGTTCAAACCGCATTACTTTGTGTAATTTATATCATCACAACTGCTCTCAAAACGGTGAAGGAAAACATCGTGGGGAAACCGGCCTAGATCCAAAAATTAGAAGACATGTGACACCCGTATCTAGTGCGGGTTCCACTAGGCCGGCATGGTGGATTATTAGTAGCGCGTAGTAGCCCAGTGGTAACGGCCTCAACTGATGCATTGTATTAGGTCAGATATACATAGGTGCTTACTTTATGCACCAAATGTATTTCCTCAGTATTATTCTCAAAACGGCGAAGAAAAACATTGTGAAAAATCCAACAAGTCAGAGAACCAACAATTCGAAGAAAGTGACAGAATACGACCCTCTTCAAGGTAAATGGTTTGATTTCCGGCAGTAGTATGATTATAGTAGGCTGCTATTTTGTGATATTTAAAATATTATTATGCAAGCACGTGTAAGCTAGCCTTTGCACACTTACACGAGTGACTTGTGAAGGTATACCGCCTCGCCTGGGCGAAATTCCGCACTTCTGAAGATAAAGTTAAGGTTCTCATAGCGATGTGGAGACAGTGTGGCAGTCGCAACAAAACCCAGGGCTCACCATAATCGCAGCGATAGGTTTCTTCTCTGAGGAAGTTACAGAACACGCTTACGCTTGCGGTCTACTCACTTTTCACCTACCGCAGCTCCTCACTGTGATACGGTTATTTTGGCACGACAGGACGTACAAGACTTTTATTTACCAAAACCACACCTATGTTTCTCTTTAACTTTTTATAGGTTTCAGCCCTTTGCTAAAACTTCTATGAGGTGCGCGTGGAACGCAGACAGTTACCGGACGGATATACGGCGGTAAAAATTGATTATCTAATAGCTTTAAGGTTGTGTTATTTTGCGTGAAACAAAACTGTTTTTATTTCTTTCTTTCCTTCTACCGTCGCCGTCCACAAGTTCACTCCAAGGTTGGAGGTAGGTGCAGATATTATTTTAATTACGTCAAAAACGAGACAATGCTTTTACAGTCTCATCTACCAACAATTTCCTACTCTAAGGCCCATATGTGCGTGAGTTAGAAACATAAAGATCGAAGCGCGAACATTCAGGCTGCATTACTAGCTAATAACTCAACGCTGGTATTTACTGGTTAGATGCGTGAAATGATAAATGTTGTGCCTCTGGTATAGTATTGAGGCAAGTAGCTAAAGAGTTGCTTTAGTGAGGAAGGGAGTGATAGATAAGGTCAATTTGTAATTTTGTTTCGTTTTATTGTGATCAATTAATCGTGGCTTTACAAATTTCTGGCCACATTGATAAAATGGTTTTGAAAAGGTATTTCTTGGTTTTTTAAGGTTTCGTACCTCACAAGGAAAAAAAATCGAAATGGAAGGGTTTTATATGGTAGATTAAAATTATCCAATGACAAATCTCGCCCTTAGGTGGAGCGGGCGAGAAAGTCAGACTCATACTGATTAAACAACCTACCCTGTTCCTACATCGCCACACTATTATATGAGTCTTCTTATCAGACACAAATCCTGGGGCCAGTTGGCTTCGACCCTTCTGCACCCGAGGGTTTTACGTTTCTCCGGGAACAGTGCAAAGTTAAGTACCAGACGACCAGACGGCAAGCGAAAACTCATTTGTGTTCTTTTAGATGTCCTTTGCATTCCAATGATTCAGTTCCCGTAGCTCTAGTTGGTCTAAAGTCTGATCAATGCCTAACAGGAAAAATTAAAGAAAAATAACAACATTTGATAAAAATGTCGAAGTAATTTTTCTGTTACTGCATCGCTATCAATTACATTACAGTAAATTGATACTATAGGAGTAACATGGGAGTGAGTTGAACAAGTAACGTATCTTGATAAGGTATTGGTTTTTTTTCAAGAAATATGTTTTCTTGTCATAGAAAAGATCTTAGGAATCTTTTTTTCGTTTTACAAATGCCTATGAAATAAAAAGATTTTAAATTGACTAGTCATGACTTTTAAGTTGGAAAGACTTCCATTGACATCCCCCTTCCTTGGATGGAGTGGGGGATAATGTCACCCTGGCAACCAGTGCCCATGTAGGCCTATGTGAAATAAAATATTTTTACTTGGACATAGTCTAAGAACTGTTTCTAAAGATTTTTGGAACAATGTGAACTATAATAAAAAATGGATAAATTGACTCTGCTCGTAATTCTGAGCAAACTATTAACAGGTTTTGCGCATTCAACGTTATACTTTGTATGTTTGATAAAAAATTCATCATCATCATCAGCCTTTTAATGTTACCACTGCTGAGACACAGGGCTCCTCTCTAGGAGAGGGAATGGGCCATAATCCACCACGCGGGCCCAGTGAGAATTGGTGGATGTCACATATCTTCGAATTTTTGGTTCTAGAACATGCCGGTTTCCTCACGATGTTTTCCTTCACCGTTTTGAGAGTAGTGGTGATGAAATAAATTACACAAAGTAATGCGCCTGGCTGGGTATGAATTCACGACCTACAACTCGTTAGTCGGAGCTCTTACCACTCGGCCACCACTGCTCTAAAATTACGGTAACTTATATAGTAAATAAATAATATGCAGCAAGAATCTCTGTATCGCAGTTCAATCAATTTTCCTATTTATTATTATAACCCAAGCGTAACTGGCCAAAATCCCAGAGCAACTTAAGTATGTAAATAATAAAATAGAACCTATATTTCCAATTCGCCAATAAGTATCTTAGTTTTATATAGCATGTTTTCCAAAGCAGTTAATATAAGTTTTATAGCATTTATTTTATACTTGTGCGCACCAGAACACTGAACGTCTTTGCTCGGCTTCTGTCGATGTAACTTATTGTTCTTTAATATGTACGCGAAAACTTTGGAGAAAGGAACTTTTTGATAACTAACTAAATAACTTAATTAGCAATCTATGAAGTAGCTATTTTCTACTAGGTACCGTTCTACTTGAATTATTTCGCTACCGGACTGTCAAGGACTAGCTAAGCAATGACACTGCATTGCTTTGCTAGTCCGTGAATTAGTTAAAACCGTTAAATAACTTCATGCTTTCATAATAGTTATGAACTGATTAATAGCTGAATCGACCTGTATCACCTCACTAGTGACGTCTTGATTGTTTTGATCTTCGGTTACTCCCATTCAGCTGTCACTTCCTATCTCGATCAGTTGGACGCCTCTCTACAAAGCAGTAATGCTAGCAAAGGAGGAGGCCGACTGCATAAGGCAAGGGCGCTCACAACCCAAACGCCACCGATTTCCAGCCACCGTAGGCGCGGTCTTGCGTAGCCTGGGCTTCGGTCGTCTGGTAACAGTCCGGACCAAGCCAAGTCGTCGACAGCGCTCTGTTCCAAAAAAAAGTCATTTAATCGCAAGGCCGAATGAAATTACCAGACAGCTCTTATTTCTGGGAAAATCTCCCAACTCCCAAGTTTTCTAGACACACCAATACACCAGTTTGTTAGTTTCCTTTGAGGATTCGGTTTACGACTCCACCGTATAGAGAGCCATCGTAAACTTAAAGAAACTACGTCGGAACGTTTGGTGTATCGCAAAATATCGTATTGGTACGTTCGTGATCTGACGGCTACTTTGTTTCGTCTATATTGTTGTGGTTCTCTATAACAGACTTATGGATTTTTTCTTTGGATTCAGTGGTTTGGAACTTGTTGATTTTGTATTGAGACGATAGGGGAGGAGTTCAGGATTTTTCGATGTGAAAGAGAGTAAACAAGACGAATACTGGCCTCATTTAGTTTAAACAAACAACAACGTTAGGTATATTCTTTTTTAAAGGAAACTATTTGCAAAAACAAATCAAAAACAAAACCTTTTCACATGTTCAGTGGTTAGATAAAATGACTGGATGGCTTATGAAGACTAAATCAGAAGTGACGTGCATTTAATTAAGAGGGTCTTTCAACTTAATCCAAATATTCTAAACAGACACATGCACACGATTGATTTGAATGACCTTATTTATTTGACTTTTGAAATTGTATTAAATCTAAAAAAGAATATTATTTATTATACCTAAGCAGTATGATTTCTTAAAAAAAACATTTATTTAAACTAACTTCTGCCAGCAGCTTCACCTGGTATTCATCAATCCTATGTCCAGGACATTGTCTATCCGTGTACCAAATTTAATTTAAATCTGTTCAGTTGTTTTAGAGTGAAAGAATAAATCTATACTAATATTATAAAGCTGAAGAGTTTGTTTGTTTGTTTGTTTGTTTGTTTGAACGCGCTAATCTCAGGAACTACTGGTTCGATTTGAAAAATTCTTTTTGTGTTGAATAGATCATTTATCGAGGAAGGCTTTAGGCTATATAACATCACGCTGCGACTAATAGAAGCGAAGAAATAACGGAAAATGTGGAAAAAACGGGGAAAATTATTCATCTTTGAGGGCTTCCGTTGCGTGCGCTGCGTAAACGGTTCAAGATACCAAAAAAATATGTATGAAAGAATTATTTCTCTTAAAATGGTCTAAAAAAATGTCCGCGACAGTATATGTCTATCTTTTAAGATTAACTCACTAGAACCGTTTTTATGGGAATCAAATTTGGCCGCAATTAATGCATTATTACCAATTATTTGTTTGAGTTGTATCAACATAATAATATTATACTTTATCCAAATAAATGTGTTGTTGATTAAGAGTATGTAATTGTGAATAAAATTGTCTTTTACATCACTTATTTTCAATGAACATCTTAGAAGATATTACAATTTTAAAATAACTCCGATATAAAATTCACACGCACCGCATGATGTGCAAAATATGACGCTGCGCCTGCCTGGCCGGCGGGCGAGAAGGGTTGCTTGCGGGCAGCGCGGAGGGGTTTTTTTATGGTAGGTAAAATTATCCAATGACGAATCCCGCTCTTAGGCGGAGCGGGAAACAGTGTCAGACTCTTACTGAATAAACAACCTACCCCGTTCCTCCCTTGCCATAAGCCAAGGGAGGAACGGGGTAGGTTGTTTCTCTGGGTATAATCCCAGAGCCCCGGTATAACGCTTTCGCACCAACCCTCGGCTGCAGGAGGCTTCGATCCTGAACGGCCCCACAGTTTGCTGTTAGCACCTTGAGGCGCGCGTGAGCAGTGCACGCCGTCGACGACTTGGTCTCGGTCTGGACTGTTACCAGACAACCGGACGGCGAGCTACCCATTGCTCACCGTCCGCAAGTCAGCGTCTACGGTGGCCGGATATCGGTGGGATCGCGGCGGCGACAGCTACGGCAAGGGCGCTGTTTCCCTTGCCCTATGCTTGCCATTCTTCTTCGCTGCGGACCATGGCCTGAATCAAGGCCCGGCGCGAGAGGTCGCCGCCGCCGATCACCCCGACGAGGACACGGTGATGCTTCTCAAGCGGGGCACACTTCCACCGTGTGCTCCTGGCTGGCCACACAGTGGCGACACCCGGGCGTCTCTTCCGCAACAATCCGGCGCAGGAATCTCCTGAACTTGCCATGTTCGGTGAGAACCTGCGTCATGCGTAAGTGAGGACACCGTGATGTCTATCCAACCACGCCTCAAAGACCCCTCTTTGACTTACCGCCGAGATTATGGCGTTCCCAAGGGAGGTGTAGCTCTATGAAGTACTTTTAGATAATTATGTTCTTTTAAAAACTAAATTGTCGAAAAAAAAAAACAAAAATTGACACGGGCAAAGTCGTGGGTAACAGCTATAATATATAAAGCTGAGGAGGTTGTTTGCAAAAATAAGTATGATGCCCAAAATAACTATTCCACGCGGACGAAGTCGCGGGCACAGCTAGTTAAACATACATGTGAGAAACACTATAATAACCCACACAGCCTTAACAGTTTACACTTAAAGCCTAAACAGCCCTCTTTAATTCAATGGAAGGTACTTATTCACTAACGAAGAACCTCCTTGAAGTCAGCTAGCAACACGACCTCACTGAACACAAAATTCTCATTATAACATCTATGATACACGTGTCACTTTACCCCCATGCATGAAGACACATGTCAACCCCTCCCCCCATGATACGTGTACTGTTGAGTTGCATTCCCTTTGTTCATGACTTAATTATCTACGCCGAAATAAGCCGATCACTCAACGCGCATCTTCACGCTAAGTAAACAGGGGGATTCAGGGGGAAGATGTAGAAGTACTAGATGAGATGATCCGGTTGAGCGTACTTGGAAATTTGCGTTGTCTATAAAAAATTGATTAGGCAATAGTGAATATTAGATATTTCACTTTTTAAAAAAACATAGAAGTATAATTTCACTTGCTTACTCTACCTAAAATTGCGATAGTAAATATTGTATCAAAGTAATTGATTATTTATTAAATAAAAAACAAAGTTCATGAATAGCACTTGATTATGTATTTTATATTTGTATAAGTACACTAGAATAATAATTCTCACTAATACAAGGATAAACTCAAGCATAATATAAAAATACATTTTATTTATGTTTGCATTAGAAAACTAAAATGTTATAATATTAAAAAAAAAAACAATATTACTTAATACATTTTTCAACATTTTATTTTTCTATCGGAGTTTATCTGTTTTTTTACAAATAAAACGATTGATTCTATTTTTTGCTTTAATATATTTTTTTTAATTATAGTTTTATAAATTATATTTAATTCATACCCAATTTATGAACAAAAAATATTAAAAAAATAAATATAATGCAGTAAAATTTTGCAAACAATATTTAAATAATGTAAAAAAATTCTACTTATCCTGTTTATAATTGTTAAATGAATAAAATTCGGTTCTTTCAATCGTAATTTTGGCTTCTGCTCGAAAAAATATAATAAGAATTTATCTTTATTATTTTTTTATTTTATTTAAAGTAATGCTTGACTGTGATCCCATCAATCGTTGATGGTGTGGGGCACTAGTTTATTAAGAGTCTATTAATTTTAGCCTCGATGATACCTAAATTCAGTAAAGGTGACTTTATTTATAAAATTTTTCAAAGCCACTTCCAGCATCTCTGGATACTAACAAAGATGTATGAAGGCAGTTGTTTAATTTAGCCATTGATTGCTCATTGTTCGAGAGCCCGTGATCCGATGCACCCATTACCCCGGGACCTGGGAGCATTGTACCGGCCTGTACTCTATTTGATTTAAGGGTGCATAAGTTTAGCAATCTGACGCGTTTAATTAAGTTTGAAGAAGATATCTCTTTAAAAAATAAAAGGGGTCAGATTTCGTTTGCACCGGTGGAACTGATATCAAATTGTAATTATTTCTGATGACTGATGTCTGAATAATTTTGTTTGTTCAATTTTCTGGCAAAGTGATTTATATTTAAATAATTTAAGAATTTGGTTATCAAAATCTAGATACAGCTGACAAGAATGGAATGTAAATAATTTCATTGGTATCGTAGCGAGTAAGTTTTGAGTGAGTTTTTTTCTGCTTATACCTACCTAAATAGCATATTCAGCCCTATAACGTTTTCACTGATGGGATTCAAGCTTCGTCTAGTAAAAGGAATAAGGTGGGAAGGAACATCGAACAAGCAGCTCCAATGATTCAAAATATTTAGTTACGAGTAAGTATTATGAGAAAAATAATTAATAATAAGAACGAATTTTACGCATTTTGATTTCGGATTTATTCCTAAAAAAATATTCTTTCATATTATAGCAAAAAAATAATAATACAACATGAAACCACATTGCATGGTGTGTTAATTAAAATTCTAGTATGTGGCGAACACTTCTTAGTTGATTTTAGCTACCAAAAATGTTGCTAATAAAATCAAGTTACCAATAACTTATTTTCAAAACCGCTCCTTCTCTAAAAGAATGTAAACAAAGTGTATCTTAATGTCAGCGCTGCGGCATTTGGAACGCCTACCCACGTTTACCTGAGTTTTTTATTGTTTCAACGTGTGGTTTTAGCAACAGTATTGTACAGAAGGCCAGCTTTATACATCAACAGAAATAGGCTCTCACACATATAAGCGCACATGTATATACAGAGTTCTCGAACAAATGACAGTTGCGAATGGTCTTGTATTTATGTAAGTGAAGCTTTTTTATGTGTGCGTACGATTTCGTTTATTGCGTGAAGTTGACTTTCTGTGTCTGTGTATACTGTGTACAGTTAAGACATAACATGCCTTAGAATTCTTGGAGGCTACACGGCGTATTGTTTGAGTAACTATGATACATATTTCAAGGGAGTTTTTGCATATGGTTTCGTTGGGCTTGAGGCGGAAATGTGAGCCTTTGTACGGTTATTTTTAGAGGAGGAAGGGGATTTTTGGTCCTTTTCAATGGTATTAAGTTTGTATGTTGCCAGAACAACCATGGGGTGGAAAGTATTAGTCGGCGTTTATTTTTTATGTAGCTGCAGTAAGAACTCTGTATAGCACTAGTCATAAAGCTTAGAGACTTGCCAATGTGCTCATCATCATCAGCCTTTCAATGTTCCCACTGCTGGGACACAGGCCTCCTCTCTAGGAGAGGGAATGGGCCATAATCCACCACGCGGGCCCAGTGCGGATTGGTGGATGTCACATGTCTTCGAATTTTTGGTTCTAGGACATGCCGGTTTCCTCACGATGTTTTCCTTCACCGTTTTGATTATCTCAAATTCATGGTTTTTACTTACAACGTGTACTGAAATGTTACGTGGCACATTAAATCATCTCATCATCAGGATGGATGAAATGATGAAAAATCACTGGAAAAACTTATGACCCACAGATGCTACTTAAGTTAAGGTGTACCTTCTACTAAGTAGTTACACACCTTAACTTGAGTAGCATGTTAAGGTGTAACTTAAGGTGCAAGTTAAGGTGTAACATCTTATTAGAAGTTACACCTTAACTTAATAATAGACTGTGGTCTATGATAAGACTTGTCACACTGTTTTGATCAGAATGTTGGTCTGGGAGAAAGACACATGAGATAAATTTACTTATAGTGGAGATGAAGATATATATATAAGTTTTAAAACACATTCAAAAAAGCCTTTAAAAATATAAAAAAAAAAACAGTAGTCAGCCAGTGTCGCCAGCAGGGTTCAAGCTACCGGTATTTCCGGCTCCAGAGACAGGAACCTCCTCACAATGCGAGCCGTATCGCCGAATACTTATTATTAGATACACATAATTATCATAATTTCTTTTAAGTCACAGTAAAAAAATCTAAGGTTTAATCATTTTGACGCTTACGGACTAATAAAGCCTATATTAGTCTAATATAACAACAGAATTATCAACTACACTATTACAAAGTAACTTTTATGCTAATTTGCTAAGTATTACGTTTTTAAGTATCTCATGGCATTCTCCCAGATACAACCATGAAAATTCACCATAAGTCCACCATAAATTACAGAGGATATTCTACGAAAACCGACACAAGTTTACGATATTTGTTTTATATTTTAAGATAATGTGGCACATTATATTCTGTACATTTCTGCTTCTGTGGAAAAACGAGTGGAATGTTTTGTTTGTGAAAATACATGCCTGAGGTAGCGAAAATGTAGGTTAAGAAGATTTACCTTCGAAGTGGAATAAAGATTGGGTATCAAGATTTTAAATGATTAAGGCTTATTATTAGGTACACTAATAATACGATAGTCATCAATATCTACACTCATATAATAAAGAGGTAAAGTTTGTTTTTTTTTTTGTTTCTTTGTTTGTAGGAGGTAATCTCTGGAACTACAGGTCTGGTTGGAAAAATTTTAGTAATAATAGAAAGCTGCTTTACTCCTGAGTGACATAGGCTATATTTTATGTACGCTGACAAAAGCTAGTTATATATATGTGTAGTACGCACTATCAAGATCTTAGTGATTTAGGCTTATTATTACACTAATAATACGATAGTCATCAATATCTACACTAATATAATAAAGAGGTTTTTTTTTATGGTAGGTAAAAATCATCGAATGACGAATCCCACTCTTGGGCGGATCGGGAAACAGTGTCAGACTCTTACTGACTAAAGAACCTACCCCGTGCCTTCCTTGCCTTATTCCCAGAGCCCCGGTGTAACGCTTTCGCATCAACCCTCGGCTCCGGGAGGCTTCGACCCTGTAGGGCCCCTACGGTTAATATAATAAAGAGGTAAAGACAGTTTTTTTGGTTCTTTGTTTTTTTTATGTTTGTTGGAGGTAATCTCTGGAACTACTGGTCTGGTTGGAAAATTTTAGCAACAATAGAAAGCTGCTTTACTCCTGAGTGACATAGGCTATACGTATGTACGCAGGTGAAGCTTCTGACAAAAGCTAGTTATGGATATTTGTAGTACGCACTAGATAAGGTGTTCCGAACATTTGCTTTGCTTGACTTAAGTGTTCTGCACCGTCCCGATTCGTTATTGGATGATTTTTACCATCAAAAAAACCTTCCGTTGCATCTTCTACTAAAAGTCACTACTTTTAAACCTTGCACCCAATTGAACATTAAACTCTGCTAACAATGCCTTAATTTTAGCAATTCTTTAGTCTATATACTTAATTTTACAAACATAACTTGGTCTTGTATAATTCTGGTAAACATAAGACTATCCTGACTTAGTCTTCTGTCTGTCTTCGTATTTTATACGACACATAAGTTCACATCAAGGCAGGTGGGAATCAGTGTTTTCAAGCCTTACATTTCTCCCACCCTAATATTATCATACACATACAATTTACATACATCTACTTATCTCGAATGGATTCTGAGGTAACAAAAAACATAGAATTTGGGAATCAACTTGCCTCCTTACTCGTGCCGTTTTATCGATTGAAAGAAAGGGTTGATTTCTTTTAAGAAAATGTTATTTTAGCTTAGCTTGATTAGAAATGATGACTGAGTATAAAAAGCAATCAACTAGCTTTTGCCCGCATGTTCGTTCCCGGCAACAACAAATTTTGTGCAAACTTTTTATGTGAATACAAAAATATAAAAAATCTAGTAAATAGTCCGAACAAAGCCTAAATATTTGGTTTGGATAGGTGAACCCGTTCTTGAGTTATAAAATAACAAAGAAAAGTAGCATTGATTTTTATATAAAAAGATTCATTTAGTGACTTGACACCTAATTCTACCTAAGTTTTCCAGGGAATGTGTAGTCTGAAATAGTCACTGTAACTCTTTTTAGGAAATGATCTTCATTTCACTCCCTTACCGTAACCATAGCCATTGGTTTAATTTATTTGCCACTTACTGTACCTCTTTAAATTGTTTAGTATTTAATAAAACTGTAAATATAACGTTATTACTTTTTTTAAATCTAAACTTAAATTTGTACCAAATCCAGGATTAACTCACGGACAAATAAAAATTGGACGTTTTAAAAAATAGGACAAAAAATGCAATCTAGTGCAGGTCCAAATTCCGGAAATAATTATGCAGAATACTTTTACGTTATTAACATTTTTGAGGCCAGTGACAAAAATTTTTGTATTAAAATTCTTTCTTTAATGTCCTCATTACATACGTAAAGAGCAGATATTACACTAACACTCCTTATAGCCCCCAATTCCCTGTGGCTGACGAGAAGGTTTTTAAGTTAAAAGCTGAAGCGGTAAGGAGAATTTTTGTTTAAATAACTTTGCAGTAGGAAATTTCTTGTAACCTTAGTTTTTGCCAGCGATTTTGCCGAGTAAAAGAAGTAAACCGATAGCTTATATTATTTAGTGATGAAGTAATATTCTATCAGTGAACGATTTTTTTAACGGTCCAGTAGTTTTTTGAGTAGATTTCAGCTGAACGGCATCCACATCTGGGAAAGAAAGAAGCCTTTTGGGCCTCAGTTGTTTAATTTTAGTCAGTGAATTTGTTAGGTATTTTATGTTGTTTAGCTTAGCATTAAGTTTATTGTTACCTTTTAACAAAACTTGTAAACATGTGAATCAGGAAACGACACATTTTTTATAGTTTACCAGAATTTTATGATGATTTTATTTATCTAATAATGAAAACAAAATTTAAATAAAATAAACACATAATACAAAAGACATATCGCCACGCCAACTTTGCCTTATCAGGTTATCGTTTCACTTTGTGGAAGTCTTTCGAATTTTTTAGATTTTTTTTATTATTATTTACTTTTCAGAGTGCTTTATAGTGAGCTTTTATTTTTTTAAAAGAGACATAGAAACATGGAAGTGAAAATAGGGTCTTTTTCCGTGCAAAGTTACATAACTAACTCATAAAAAATAATACTATTATTTTATCAAATCGCTATCTCTCATGCCTTACACCTCAGCGTAATAAGGGTGCAACACTATAGTATGGGGTGGCATAATTTCACGGGCCGCTGACACCGTCGCACGCTCAATAATACGCACAATGTTTACACAACGGCTTTGCTTGGCTAACACAGTTGTCATTCGATGTTGTTGTAACCAATTTTAGGAAGAGCAGCGAAATAATCTGGGGCCGTTCGGATTTTAAATCTGACAGTATTTTTCTATTTTAATGGCTTTTTCAGAAAAGGATTTTCGAGGGAATTTCAGTGGCTGTTTTAAATGTTCGCAAATGGATATTGTAATATTGAATTGATGTTATTTTGTATCTCGAGTGTCCACACAATTTATTGTGAGATGATTCATTTTAGTATAGTGAAGCTGATGTTATTTTGTATTGACTACCTAAGAGAGGCTTGCCAAGCAGACTGACTATGCTGCCAAATACTACAAAAACAAAATAAGTAACATTCTAATAGAAAATGAAGTTACCGTTTGTCGTATGAACGACAAAATGCTCTATAAGCTCAGACTAAATAACACACAGACTAAATGCTCAAACTGTGCGCCACCCAAGGCTGAGGACAACCGTCTTTCTTTTTTTGGCAAGAGATGAGTATGTACGTACGATGCCTATATATATTTAGCCTCTTAGTTCATCCAAAGGTTTCGAATTTTTTTATGACCTATTGTGTTTTTTTTTCCGTAAAATACAAAATAAAATAAAGTCTAATTAGGCTAATCTGATTACGTTTAGTTATGCCATTGAATTTTAATGGCATATTATATCGATGATGATGAATGATGATGCCATTGAAATACAGAGTAGAATTAAAACAGAACTGTAAATTAAGAACTTAATTACAATGACCACATCAGTAGCACGCCTGATTTGTACGTAGAACAAAGTCGCTTGGCGTAGATCAAGTGTAAAGTCTAGTTTTCATATAACATGTATGGAGATCGATGCGCCCAGAACGGCGTATGTGGCATACGTGTGCGCAGTGTAGTTCTAGCTTAACAGCAAAGAAAGAAAGTTTGAAGAAAAAATTGTTGAGCCGACTCAAAGAAACATACCTATAGCTGTAGAGAATCATTTTATTTTTATTACTTAATCTTTATATTAGAGATGACCGTTCATTACGGAGCCACGCCTTTTCAGAGAAGAATATATCTAAATTCTAAATTGAACTGTCAAATATAAACTTCTAGTGCGTGAAATAAGTTTGTACTTAGGGTCACTACCTCCTTTAATTAAAGTAATAAAAGACCTACTGTTACAAGTTCAACCAGACAGAACGAAGAGTGACCAGGGTAGTATAATGTCAAGAAGACGGGACCAACCAACCCTTCCGTCTGCTAATTACAAGCAACTGTGGTCACCAATCTGTCGTACCCAGGGACTGTGTAATTGTGGCAATTTTCTCTTTGACCGTTCTTTGTAAAGGTCATTGGATCTTTGTAGGCCATCTCGGTAGTGAACGGTTACGGTTTGAAGTTATGTTGTAAGGGGCCAAATTGTATCATACTTGTTAGGGTTCAGTATGCAAAGGGTAAAAATAGAGTCCTATTGCCTGCTGCTATCACACCGATGTTCATCTATTTAACACCAAACTGTATCTCAGTAATTGGGAAAGCTAGCCAGTTTAAATTTTCAAAGATGATGTACACTTGTTGTCACTTTAATCAAAAATAAGTGAGTGGTAACGTAATTTTTTTGCTGTTTCTTGCTATCGATGGTAGGGAATGTTTCATAAGAAAGTCCAATTCACACTCGAACAGCTTTTAAAATTGTCATCTATTTTGCGTAAGAGAAAGTTAAAACTTATCTTAAAAGAATATACCAACGGTTGGCCGCCGATTGTATGTTTTTTATTGCAAGTTTCACTTTCAATGTATTATGTCTTGGTGTACAATAAAGTATATAATAAATAATAAATAAAAACATTTTCGGGTGTGGTTTAGGTTGAAGAATAAGATCTGATATGTTTCATCTAAATCCGTGTACCGTAGGTACGTATAATTAATTAATTAACATACCACAATCATACATCTACACTAATATAATAAAGAGGCAAAGTTTGTTTTTTTGTTTGTAGGAGGTAATCTATGGAACTACTGGTCCAATTGGAGAAATTTTAGCAATAATAGAAAGCTGTTTTACTCCTGAGTGACATAGGCTATATTTTATGTACGCGGGCGAAGCCGCTGACAAAAGCTAGTACTTTATATACATAAATCTTTTTTATCTATTACTAGTTTAGGAAAAGTTTTCAAACGAACAGACAGACACGGGAAAAAACTTTAATTTCTATGTACAGAAGCAGATTTTTATTAATACCTAGATTTCAACGTCAAATTATAAATTACGAAGGCCTTCAAGTCATAACTTAAATAACACGTCATTTATCATTCATAAAATATGACACCCTCAAATAAATTATCCAGACGATCCATGTAAACGTATTTTTGATGCTCATTTTTACCCTAACGAAGAAACAGAACGTGACGACACAAAATATAACAGCCCCCAGCACTTAGGGGAAGGTCCACCCCCAGGCATAAACATCAAATTAATATTATGCTAGCACATTTAAAAACCCCCTTATCTCACTTGTGCACGAAAGACATTATTCATATCATTATTGCCGTGCTTTCCCTGAAATCCAATGACTTTTGGACCATTTTCTTGAATATCATGTTACCAATTTTTTAACCACTCACGTATTATTATTAACTAGCTTTTGTCAGCGGCTTCGCCCTCGTAGATAAAATATAGCCAATGTCACTCAGGAGTAAAGCAGCTTTCTATTATTGCAAAAATTTCTCCAATCCGACCAGTAGTTCCAGAGATTACCTCCTACAAACAAAAAAATAAAAAAACAAACTTTACCTCTTTATTATATTAGTGTAGATTACATTACTCGATGAACTCAGTCAATAAGAGCTTCTTAAAAAAGTAAATCTTGTGAGTCTTGGGAGTAGCATCGCCGTGTTCTCGTGGGGGCGAACGGCGCCGGTGATCTCTCGCGCCGGGCCTTGGTGCTTAGCGAGAAGGGATGGCAGTCGGCCCATCATAAAAAAAAAAACCAAAGTAATGGTTAGGAAAAGTAGATGGGAAAAGATAAAGGGGCAGGAGTCCGATATGTTGGTCAGACCAAATCCGTACTACACTGGAGACCACAGTGTCTGCGACGCCATCCACATCACCGAAGAGAGGGCAACGTGGCGAAATATAGTCCATCAAAAATTTATAAGTCGAAGTCAGGTTTAGACTACGCAAGGAGGAGGAGGAAACCAAAGTAATGGTCAAGCACCATGAGTACACACAGCTATCAAGATTAGAGACTCTACACTTGAAGTTGTGGAAGATCGAGTTTCGAGAAAATGAAAATGATCGAATCAAACTCAGCTAAATAGTGTTCAGGAATCTTAGCGGCATTTTGGACGTCCAACGTAACACAGTGTTTCAAGACACAAGTCTATGATCAGAGCGTGTTGCCAGTAATATCACATTATGGTTCTGAAACACGGTCGCTCACAATGGATCTCATCAGAAGGCTTAACCTCACCTAACGAGCAAAGCAAAGGGCTATGTTTGGAGAGTCTTCTTGTGACCGCTAGGAAATTCTGAAAAATTACCAAACTCAAGTGGCAGTCAGCAGGGTACTGTCGAGACCGTGGATTCTTCTTAGGGGCGCTCCGGTACCAGGAACGGGGCAGCAGCAAATCAAACCACGCTGAACTTTTTCTGTATCTTTACTCTCTGACGGCTCGACATACAAATGAATATAAAACAACATACTATTTTTTATTGCGCTTATTTTAAATTTTAAACTACGAATAGTCTGCGAACGTCTTACAAGCCAGCGTGCTAACTCGGGGCGCATGTGATCTTTTTATAGATATCACAGTACATTACTTACTGAATACGAGTAGACGGTCGATGGGGCTGAAAGGTTCTGGAGTAGTGACTACACACCGGAAAACACAACGTTGGATGGCTTTCCACAAGGTGAACCGATGACTGGTGAAGGTCACGAGAATCACCGGTGTCCCGTGACCTTCTTCAGTGACATTTGAGGGAGCTACATATCTTAGCTATTTGCACACGTTATGACCTGAGTTCCCTATACATTTTGCTCGAATTTATTTATTAAATTACACGCAAAATCTTTAAAATGAAAAGAATAAATACTAATAGAAGATGCTGCTTATTTCAAACGAAATTATGCGTATTATATTATATATCTGCATTTTCTTGTCTCTTTTTTGACAAAAAAAAAATGACAAACTATCTCTCATAGATTTTATTTTTTCAACATTAGTTTGTTTCTAAATTATAAAAAAAAATGGAGAGCGTCGAGACAAATTAAATATACCGATAATCAGAAAACCAGAATGGTATGTGCTATCAAAATATCACGTAAACAAACTAACATTTTCAAGTTTTAATTAATTACCTTCATAGAATTGGATGTTCTAAGTATTCTAATAGATTACTTAAACATTTATATAGGACATTGAAACCATCAACAAAACAAATTAAAATTCCGACATTACCAAGAAACATTCTCAATTCCAGTTCTTCGAAAGTAGGGTCAGTAAATACGGAAAAATTTTGTCGATACAAAGGCCTTTGTAGCAAGGGGAGATAAAAGATTGTCCGTCAAAGTTATCACAGTAAGGGGACGCGAGGTAATCCCTAACAATACTTGTGACGTACGTACTTATTGTGTAGTGATTGATGTGATTACATTTATAATCCATTTTATTATGTTATTTTGTTTAGATTTTTTTGTTGACTGTACTTTTTGAAATTGGAGTTTGAAGAAATGAGATACGTTCTTGGGTCTCTATAAATAGATTCAGCCAGAGTAGTATATTAACTCTTTGTTATATACCTTTTTGAAATGTCTAATTTTGTAAAGAGTTGCTATGAAATGTACGTTATTATGTGTTGTTATTTTTGGAGACTTCAAAGCAAAAACTATTTATACAAGTTACTTGAGTTATATTTAGTTCTTTAGTTAATATAGAATTATTAAATAATAAATTAATTTTATTTTGTTAGTAGGTTTTCTACAAAATCTTTTACACGCCAATTTTTTTTTTCGTCGGTTGATACTAGATGAAACCAGTGTTTCCTAGCTGACTACCCTGAGAAGAAACAACGAAACAAACTAAGGGGTCGAAGTCTCTTTTTAAGTCCATATACAAACATGTAATTGTCAAATCATATGAGAATGCATGGTTCGCATATGATTTGAGTCTGAGATGGTCTTTTGAAGAAAGGACCACACAGTTCTGTGTGGACCTGTCCAGTCAGTGCAAGCATTTGTCAGTACTCGTGTAGTTTTAAGTATTATCCATAAAAAGTTTTTTTGAGTAGGTAAGTATTATCAAACAAAAAGCAAGAACACCTCTGAATTTCTCTCATTCCTTTGGATTCTATCTCTTTTGCTTCCCTCCGTGACACAATTCCACAAAATTTAAACAATAATAATGTCTGTACATTTTTCATTAGTCATCAAATAATCACTTCTCACTCTCAAGGGCGGATCGGTCAATGTCAGACTTTTACTGACTAAAACTCATTCTTATGTTTCTCCTTTGCCTTGTGTTCCTGGACCCTGAGTTATTCTTTCAGATACGATACCATATAGCCCCAGTAGGTTCGACCTTGCTGAGCCCTTAAAGTTTTGTTGACTTTGCTTCTTTAGGAGCGCGTGGCGCACTACGCGCCGTCGACGACTCGGGCTCGTTCTGGGCCCTTACCGGACGACCGACCATTATTACTCATTGTCTGATGTTCACAAGCTCGCTATTTTGGTAGCTGGCACATAAAGGAAGCCCACGCATGAGAGAAGCTCTCATGAGTGCGTCCTTTAATAGAAATACTGCTTCGGAAGGCGGTCACCGGCCTTTCCTTCTTGCTTCGGACTATGATCTGAACTAACGTCTGGCGCAAGAGGTCGTTGCCGTTGAAATAGAACAGAAAAGAAAACAACTACATGTATTGTACATACATCAAAAAAGTAATATAATCTAAAGGTATACAAATAAATGTAGAAAATGAATCTTAATATATGGGTAAAATGAAAATGTTTGATTGAACTAAGAAGTAAACAAAAATATAATCCCCCAAACGTCTAATAACCTAATACGTAAACACTTCACAAATATTTGCATGCTTCATAAATACATGAGCTGAAAAAGTTGTTCCTTGTTATATTCGGCGTGGGCGCAATAAACTCTAACGAATCACTGCCATCTAAATATAATATTCTATTTTCGAATTTTCGTTATAACTGTTAAGGTTTGTAACAGAAGCAAGCTTCCGCCTCCACATACGCAAAACCTCAGCAACCACTATATACATCTAACAACCCATCTTTTCCCAAATAAGTTTAATAAATAATAATATATATAATTTTATTAAAACATTGTTACAAAGGCTGCCTTAAATTAAAATAATCGTAACTTAACCTTTCTACTTACCGTAATTACAGACGCAATTAATAAAACAACAGGTATGCGGACACCGGTGTCCTCTTAGGGCATAATGAACTAATGTAGGTTTGTAATTATTGACCAGTTTCACTGCGTAGTCTACACGGTGGTCCCCAAACTCAGCGGTACCTGTATCTTGGGCCTGTATCTCGATTGAGCCTGTAGTTGGAGTCGGATGCACAATATTTAGTAGTAGTGATATACCTGTATTTTAGATGAATTGACTGCCCATTACATTACTCGCATATGTTGCATTACTTTGTGTAATTTATTACATCACCACTGCTCTCGAAACGGTGAACGAAAACATCGTGAGGAAACCGGCATGTCCTAGAATAAAAAATTTGAAGACATGTGATATCTACCAATGCGCACTGTGGCCGCGTGGCCTTTTCCCTCTCCTAGAAAAGAGGCCGGTTGTCAAATCAGTGACAATGATGATGATTATAATGACTGCCCATTTTACTTTCACAACCCAGCAATTGGGTAACATATATGGTATATGTATATTGGTAAGACTAGTGTTTTGTATCCTGACTTCTAACGAATATCTGGTTTCTACAAATACCAGGTGCTATTGACGCAAGCTTGGATTTTTATCTTTGAAATTTTATAATACACTTTTTTTTAAAAGACAAACTAGCGTTTGACAGTGACACCACTCGATGGTGAGCATTGGTGTAACATTTGCTGTTGAAGCACTATTTACATCCAGAGGGAAAGACCGCAACAAGCGCATTGTCTCAGTCCTTCGATAACGCGGTATAAATAACGAGGCGAAGAGCTTAATCCGCAACGTAGAGGTGACAATAATGTAAGGGTGGACACTCGCCACACATCTCGCCTACACTTCGGACTTCGCTAATTTCCTTATTGACACTTGTACAGTTCTGTGCCTCCACGTCTTCTAAAATAGACTACACTACATTCCTATTGAAAGAAAAGTACTGTAACTAAAAAACAAATACTTATATTTCAGAAGTAACACTCAGTTTACACCTTATAGTTCAACCGCGATCAATAGACCGGACTGGACTCACTGGGACTTTTTTATGGTAGGTAAAATCATCCAAAGATGAATCCCACCCTTAGGCGAAGCGGAAAACAGTGTCAGACTCTTACTGACTAAACAACCTACTCCGTTCCTACGTTGCCATACATACTAAGGCCAGAGCTTTCCTTTCAGACTCGAACCCTTGGCTCTAGTTGACTTCGACCCTTCTGCAGAGTCTGCAGGTTGCTGACAACTCCTTGAGGCGTGCGGGAACAGTGCGTGCCGTCGACGACTGGGCTTGGTCCAGATGGTTACCAGACGATCGGTCGGCGAGCTACCCATCTTCGCTGCCGATTGCCCCCAATAGCACACAACGATACTCTACCCAAGCGTGACACACCTCGACCGTGTGCTCCACCTTATCCTCCGGGCTGGAATCCGATTAAAACTACCCGTATTCCTTCAATTATCCTTTGCATAACTGCGTTGAGACAAATAAAGCATTTACAAACACAGATATAAAAATATATCGAAATGAATACAATAAATTTCATACTCCTTAGATATCCAACATTCAGTATACAACGTAAATCATCAATCAACGTACGAAATCCCTCATTATAATATGCATTTAATATGGCGAGTGCAAGAACTCGTCAGTGGCGTTCGGGACACGAATGACAAATGACAGCGATCGTTTATCTTCCTATCTGTCAACTGAGCCAATCAACGCACGTGTAGAACTCGCTTTAATTTGAAATCAACAACCGTACAATCAAATACCAACCTTATTCAGAACAAAATAGAGATAAATCTAACCGCATTTTACATTTTTGTCAATTCATTCCAACTACCAAATGCATGTGAGCTGCAATAGTGTTCTACATTCAAATGTTTAGTGAGGAGGTAAAAGGTCTTCTTAAAATGGTTGTAACGTGGAAGGTCAGTTGTCATGACGACGGATTGACGGTCAAGCAATCGCTAATAGCCGGCAATCAATCAAGCATTTGAAATGGGACAGTGCAAGTATAAGAATAGCTTTGAAATATTTCAAACGTATTGAATAGGATATTAGGGACGGGTTAAATGCTGAATCGTGATGGTTATCTGATGTAACCATTAGTTGGAATATTAAAGGGTGTTTATATAGGAAACTAGTGGTATTATACTCAGCATGTTGGTGAGTTCGGAACGGGAAGGGTTGATCCACAATAGAATTGCTGAAGAGTATTTCAGGAATAGAATCGGCACACAAAGTTTAAGTTCGAACTTGGCCTAACTTCTAGTCGACAGTGGTTGCGGAGGAACGTTTTGACGCTGTGTTTTTAAAGTGTTTATATGTATAGGAGAAAATAATATACATATAAAACAATATTTTAAAATTGTGTGAAATCTAAGTATAGTCTGTTCAGAATCGGTAACTAAATCGATTCCAATACACGAATTTTTACACCGCATTTTTTTTTCCAAAAATATTTTAAAAATGTCAGAAGTTGCTCACGTCACGGCGGGTTTTAGCGGGTGCGGGAACAAAACAACACCCTCAATCACCCGGATGGTCTTATGACCAGGTATTTGTGCGGACAATCAGGTAACATAACAAGCTTATAAGTTTTTGTTTACAGAATAATTCATTGACAAGCCAGTTGGTCTAATAATTAGTGACCCTGACTGCTATTCATGGGACGAAAGGTTTTACAATGACGCCTACTCGCTGGAAAAGGCAGTGTTGGAAGGTGAACCTACATTGTATAGTAGACACAACAATGGATGTTCTTAGGTAGAAATGATGATGAAACAAATGTGAAAGAATTTAAAAAATGTCTTTATAAGCAATAAAATTATAAAGTTTGAAATCAGCTAATTTAAAAAAAGCTGAAATGCATTTTGAAGATATATATTTATCACGCCATTACGGTTATTATTACTGAAATAGGCATATTAGCATCATCGGCAATAGAGAAAGATATATTTGTTATACCTCATCATTCCAACTTTTATATAGTTTACTCAGTTTTTTTTGTGAATTTATTGACACACTGGTTTTTTTTTTGTGGATTTTTTCTATTACAGTAGGCAAAGATACTGGAAAAGTTTACTGACAGCAAAGAGCCACGAATCCAGCTTTTCCTGAGAATTTCGTAATGGAAAATCCTAGTAACACTTTATTTGGAGTTAAGTTCCTGGAACATATACATAATACGAGTAAGTTACCAAAAGCTTTTACCCGTACAAAAGCCTACACGAATTTAGATAATTTACTTTCATCTATTAGACTCCTCTTTTCAATATATATATATAAATAAAAGCGAAATACGAGTACCACTCACTGATCACAAAAGAAAAAAAGAACACCTAGAAACTTAAAATTTGGCGGTAGGTTCCTTACAGGGTGTAAATGTCCACTAAGAACGGATTTTACGAAACTTTACTCTTAAGGGAATAGAATGTGGGTCCAAAGTTTGTAGGAGAATCCAAATTTCACGCGGGCAAAGCCGTTAGCAGGAGCTAGTATTAAATCTTACTAATATTATAAATGCGAAAGTTACGATGTTTGAATGTTTATTACTCAATCACGCCAAAACGGCTGGACGGATCTGGATGAAATTTGGCACAGGCATAGGATACACTCCGGAATAGGACATAAGCTACTTTTTATCCCGAAAACCCCAACCCTAACCTCAGTATCACGCGGGCGAAGCCGCAGGCAAAAGCTAGTGTTCTTTTATAATTATAATGCCCTTTAACATTTTTCTTACTTTGCATTGAAAACTTTAAGTACCCTAAAATATAACCTAATTTAAAAACAAATTGGGCATAAATTAACCCAATAGCTTTTATTATTTCGACGAAAAGAACTAAGATTAGGAGAAATAACAATAATTTCAAATTACAGCAGTACTTTGACTAAAAACAATTATTATAACTAATGGAATTATGGCTGAAAAAATTCTTGAAACCAAATACAAGATGGCATCCATTAAGTGCTTATAATATTTTTTATTCAACCTTAAAAAATGTAATTTGAGTGGTTCGCTCTTTCGCGTTTTAGTGAAAGTAATCAAGAGAAGCGACAATGATTAAATAAGCTTTTGCAGTATATTTTTCATTACTGTAAGAAAATATTATTTAACTTTTTTTATTAAAGGTCTAACAATGCCTATTTTACATTACAGCAGCTTAGTAGATAGGGCAGCGGGATTGTTTAAAAGGGTGACATGGTTCTGAGTCGCAAAGACAAACTGAAGAAATACAGTCAGTAAAAGTCTGACACTCCCTCTCGCTCCACCCAGAGTAGTAGGAGTTATTTGATGATCCCTTGATGGGTATTCAACTTTACTGAGGGTTTTATTTTATTGTGGGCAAAAATCATCAAATGACGAATCCCACTCTGGGGCGGAGTGGAAAAAAATTTCAGCCTCTTACTGACTAAACAAACCAACCGGTTTCTTCTTTGGGGCCAATCCTTCGTTTCAGAATTAGACCCTGAGCTCCAGTTGGCTTCGACCTTTTCAAATTCAAATTCAAATTCAAATAATTTATTTCAGATAGACATCCATATATGTTAGTAATAGTAAAACTTAGCCTAATGTTAGTATTAAATTATAATAAAATATATAACTAATGAACCATTGCACAGAACGTTCAATGGTTCATCAGTCTATTCTATGGGGATAAGTGTGTCTGGACACTTATCCACCTTCGCAAGAGGGGAGAGTCCCACCGGTCTGAAAACACACTCAGAATGCCATTGGAGGAGGAGCGCAGGCGCGCCAACATGGAAGCGCATCGCTTCCGCATGATCGCGGCAAACCCATCAACTCATGCGTCTGCGAACATCCCTGACGCGCTACAACGCCATGGCAACACCAAAAGCACTCTGAATGCGTTGTTGTACTGAACGCGCAGGTCGCTATATGCCCGCTGAGTATACTTGGTCCACAGGCTGCATGTATAAAACGACTGGCAGAAGGCCTTAAAAAGCGTTATTTTTACTGAGTCCGTACATCTTGTAAACCTGCGGGCCAGCATGTTGCAACGGACTGCCAGCTGACTGCGGACTGTTGCTTGGGCATGGGCGCGCGGTAACAGTGCGCGACGTTGACGACCTGAGCTTGGTCCAGATTGTTACCATACGGCCAGAATGCGAGCTACCCATTGCTAACCGTCCGCTAGCTCGCGCTTACGGCGGTCGAAAATTGGCGTCTGAGGCGTGTGCGCCGTTGTCTTATGCGGACAGTCCTTTTCCTTAGCTAGCATTACTGCTTCGCAAAAAGAGGGTACGACGAAGTAGAATTGAGATGGCGGGATCAAGTCATGCAATTCCTACGCACACTCTCCAAAATGCCTACTACTACTACTATTGGTAAAAACGTATACGCATATGCATGCGTAAAACAGGAACCAAAACCTAAAAACACTGCATTTAATTAGAAAATGCCACGGCATAAGGTCACACGTCGATGGTTCCATGATCAACGATAGATTCTCTTCTAAGAAAAAACGGACTATTCAGAATTCCTACACAAAGACGGACAAAAGAACACCAGCAATAATAAATTCTAAACGCGTATATTCCTTAGAACTTGCGCTCACCACAGTGATAACAGACTGTCAGGCAGCAAAGCACCGCGCACCGTCCCGACCTGAAAACATCAACTGCGGAGTTCCTTTTACAATATCGCAGAACTAGTTCTAACATATTTCTTTGAAACTGTTCGAACGAAAGGAGTGTACTTTTGCATTTTATTTTATAACTTTGCAACTTGGTTCTTGCTTGGAATCAATTAAGAGTAATAGGTGTCATGAAAGTGGGGCGAAATTGAAAATGTTCAATTACTATGCTTACAATTTTATTTGTCTGGCCAGTTGGTCTAGTTTAGGTTAATGGCCCAGACTACTATGGATGCCGTGGGTTTTATTCCCACCCAGAACAAATGTTTGTGTGATGAGCTCAATCATTTGTTCTGTGTCTGGGTGTAATTTATCAATTATATGTATGTGTTTATGAATATATGTATATCTTTTTCATTTGTCTAGTAGGTACCCATAACACAAGTTCTGCTTTGCTTGGAACTAGAGGACGTTTTGTGACAGTTGTGGCTTTTGAGGTCCAAAAAAATAAAAACTAACTTTTAAGATCACTTTGTTGTGTCGTCATCCGATAAGAACCTGCGTCATGTTGAAGGTAAGGATGCTGTGAGGTCTTTCTAGCCACGTTTCAAAGAAGGGATTTACCGCCCTTATGATGGTGTGCCTGCTGCACAGGTATATATGTGGTTCTAGCCTCAAAAATAATTTGAGACGAAAATCTTTCTTATGATTTGACATGTTAACTGTATATACTTTAGAGTTTAATCCAATTTGTTTAGATGTTTCAGCTAAGAAATATCGGTGTCATCTAGATTAAATTAATGCGTAAAAGTGTTTTTTTTTTTAAACCCATGTGAAAAATAAATATCACCTAACACGATTTTATATCCTTTAAAAAGGAAAAAGAAACAACAAAAGCAGTATAAACTTTTAAATTACCACAATCATTTCACTGCTTCCGCGATACTAAATTTCCTCGCTTTGCAACTAGGAAATCTTCACACATTCCGATCCACTACCTTGTAATAGCCATCTTGAAACATTAAACTTACATCTTAAGACTTGTTTTTTATAGACTATCATAAGGACATTAACAGGCAGTCTCATTGCAAACAGCGAGGGTTAAAGAGGAAATTTTTGAATGTGTTTCGCTTATAGGAAGGTACGTATTTTGGTGCAATAAAGTTTTAAAAGTAGCATCTTTGGTTGGTAACGTAAAATTATATTGATTTAGATACGGTATTTTTATATTGTAAGGTATGTATATACATGTATAAACTTTATACTTTTTTTGTATCTTACTAATATTATTATAAATGTGAAAGTCATGATGTTTGGATGTTAGTATGTTTGTTACTCAATCACGCCAAGACGACTCGATGGATCTGGATGAAATTTGGCACAGGCATAGGATACACTCCGGAATAGGACATAGGTTACTTTTTATCCCGGAGACCCCAACCCCAATACCACGCGGGCGAAGCCGCGGGCAAAAGCTAGTTTCAAATAAAATGTTCTAACTGAGATTAGTGGTGGCCGATTGTCAGCGGCCCCGGTTTATAAGTTGTAGGTCACGGGTTAGCCCAGCCAGGTGCATCACTTTTAATTTAATTCATCACCACTGCTCTCAAAACGGTGAATGAAAATATCGTGAGGAAACCGGTATGTCCTAGAACAATAAATTCGAAGACATGTGATATCCACTAACCCTCACAGGGCCAGCGTGGTGAATTAAGACCGATTTCCTGTACTAGAGAGGAGGCTTGAGTCCTAGCAGTGGGAACATTATAAGGCAAATACTTTGCTATGTTAAATAATATTCGTGTGTAAAATATGAATAAATGGCTTCTTTTTACACTTAATTGGGACTCCTAGTGACCCAAGGATTAGTAGAAGCCAGCCATCAAAAGTAAAAACCTCAGCCTTCAGCATTGCCACTTAGCAATGCCGACATTGTTTTGAACACAATTTCTGTCAATAGCGTTACGGAAGAAAAGATAAAGACAATAGAAAAGGATAGAAAAACTTTTATTCGGAAGAGATACATCACAACGATTACAAAATCAAAATAAAAAAAAATATGGTGTATATATGTATTTATAAATCGTCCCGAACCGGCCTCTTAGCCGGTTCGGGACGATTTATAAATACAAACGTAAAACCAAAATCATTTGCAAGTCGAGCATATTTCAACCATATTATGGTGATTTAGACAATATTTATCTGCCTCTTAAGAAGCTTATTTAAATTTTTGGGTGACTCACATATATTTACTAAGTACACTATACCCGTACATAATAAATTAATGTATACAGACCACCAACATTAATTCTATTTACGTATACAAACATAAATATACATTTCCGAGATAACACCACACATATACACAAACACTAAACACAACATACTCGTACAGATATTTGACATAACGCATTGGAAACGCGCACTGTCGATAATGAGCCGGCGACTTATTTTCTTCTACCGCCGTGTTGTTATATTGGTTTCTCTCTAGTCGCGATCTATCCAGTCCGAGATTCATACGTGCGCTTGCGCCGAAATAATAGTTGTTCGCGAAAGTCTACTCGTGAAAACCTACTGTTGTGGACTGTTATTTGTAATCGCTATATTACTACTTGTGTTCGACTTATCTGCGCCTTCTATAATAACTGTGTTGTTGTGTTGTGTGTGGAAAATACACCTGGAGATACCAACGAAGAGTTTTGCTCATTCACTACCTACCGAGTGAGTACCTACACCACACACACACCCTACAAAACAACCAAAAGTTATTGTAGTTAGGCGTCTCTGCTTTAGTATACCTATTTATAGTGTTTTTAATATAACAATTATATACCTATTTTATTTGGCTAATATTTTCTGTGTGTTTATTAAAGTACAACATAATATACTTTACCTCTATATTGCATAAAAGTAAGTAAAAAATACAGTCTCTTTAGACTAGGTACTATTGAAAAACACAAATTTTCACAATCATTAAACAACAAACTTTTCAAACAAAACATTTCGAAGGACAGCTACAAACTTCATTTTTAAATTTTTAATTTAGACATGAATAGAATATGTTTTTGATGCTGTCAACCCCGAACTGGTCTTTATAATGCTTTTTTACTTGTTTCTAACTAAAATAGACGGTAAAAACTCTCTGGACTACACCTTATTTTCATTATTTTGTGATATGACAAAGCGATGCTAATGTGTGTAATTTATGTTGCAAATTGACTAGCTCGAAGACCGAGTATGTTGTACGTACAAAAAAACCTGCATGCTTAGGAAAAAATTTTATGTATTATCCTTGAATAACAAAAGAAGAAAAACATCAGCAAGTTCTGGACATTTCGACCAGTTAGATATATTACATTTAATGTAAGAAATTCTTTTTTCTTGATTTTAGATTTCGTCCCGTTAAAAGTGGTTTACTATCATGACTCAGTCATGAATGTGTTTAATCTTTCGAATAACGTAATTAAAAACGTAATACAAATACGATAGATATGCGTACGTTAGCGATCGCTCAGAACTAAATAAGTATTGGTCACAAATTTTCAGTCACGCTCAGGGGCCCCGGTCCAGTTTCAGAAAGGAAGGTCCGACCCTAGTATAAAGGCTAAGAAGGAATGGGGTTTATGTTTAACCTTTTGAATACCGTTATTAGTGACACAATAGAAAGACAATAGATGTGCGAACACTAGCGTTCGCTCAAGGCTCGCGAGTTTAAGTATTGGTCTCTAATTTTCAGTCACGCACTGGAGCCCCGGTCCGATTTCGGAACAGAAGGTCCAACCCTAATATGAAGGCTAAGAACTAATGGGGTGGGTAGTCAGTAAGAGTCTGACACTGCTTCCCGCTCCGCCCAATGGCGAGTTTCGTCATTAGAAGATTTTTCCACCATAAAAAAACCTTATACCTATATGAAAATGTATAAACAATTTTCCTTAAGCAAAGTAGTTGTCAAAGACCAGGTTATCATAACGCTGTACGGAATACCATATCCACTTTTTCAGTTCTTCACGAGCCGCATCTTTATACCACATTGATGTAACGTCTGTTGCTGTGGACCCATTATTCTTGGATCAAATGGCCCATTTTCCTCGGAGCCCAGAGACCTCGTTAAACAAAATTTTATTCTCACAATACTAAAAACTTGGTACCCGGTATTACTTATTAAAACGCGTTCGTAACTGGTTTGATGATTACGTCCTAGTGATATAAAAGAGGAAATTGTGAATATTTCGACTGCGGTTTGCATTTGGACCAGATTTTGTGAGGAAAAATGAAATGATATGGATCTGATCGCTTTTTACTGAAATCATAATAACGATTATGTTGAGTCATCATCATCAGCCGCCTGCAGTCGATTACTTTTTTTGGGTCAAAAATCATCAGTTTAGTGTATTCTAATTATAGGTAAAGCAAGACAATGAGTCAGACATTTACTGACTATCTATCTATTTGAGTTTGGTTACCGCACCTAGTCCATGATGGACTAAAATGCGTGGGCGATAACGACCATTGATTCACAAGGCTTTATTCCAGCTCGCCCATCTCTTCCCAGAAATAGATCAGACCTATCAATTCATTCGGTGTATCTTTCACGGAATTCGGTGAGAACACATATTTGGTTACACCCAGGCACTCAAAGAGACATGTTACTTCTAGGTAAGCGCGCTCCATCGTCGACAGCTTTGTCGCTTTCCATCAGGTGAATTAGCGGTCCAGCGCAAAATTATAAACAATAAAAAAAAATATGCGCAATCGTTTCCGTGTGTGTAATGTATAGAAAGATATGTTTAGAAAGTCGAATTCGGTGATAGTCCTCGCTACCAAGTGCCTGAATCTGGTAGCCACTGCCCAGAATGCTTCTAGTAAGAGTTTTATTCAGAAATAGCGTGAATGGCCTCCGTGGTGGCATAATATTGTCTAGGACCACTGGTTTTCCGCTAGTATGTGAATGTGTTCATGTGGCTACGCGGCAAAGTTCGCATTCCCGTATGAGTTTTGAGGTCTTGAAGATTTTTGATTTTTGGAGAAGTATTATATTCCTCCTCGCCTCCTTTCGCAAAGCTGATTACAGCTTTGCGAAAGGAGGCGACGGTATGCTACTCCGTGCTCTGGACCGTGGCTTCTACCAAGGCCCGGTGCGAGAAATCGCCACCGCCGGCGACTTGACTTCAAAATTAACACAGTGCCATACAATTGAACTCATCTACAACTCAAAAGCAAACACAGACAGCGAAAATGATTAAATCTATCACAATTATTATCAAAATTTACGTAGATGGAAAACTGGCTCTGTGATTAAACCATTAAAATTTTCATAACTGTGTTTGGTGTACCATTTCGAGTTATTATATTTTTTACGAATATTAATGTGGAGTATGTGTTTCAGTGTGACATTACTTGTTTATGTGTGTAGTCAAATTTACTGATGAAATGTGGATTTTTTAGGACCAGTCATAATTTTTAATGTCTTTCATTGTTTGTAGAATACAGTTTTGATATCGAGTGCACAAAACTATGTGAACACTAAAAATTGAATAGTTTTTGTTTTTTTTTATGACACGTGTAATCGCGAAAAAAATCTGCTGGTTTGCCTAATTGGTCAAAATGTACTGCACTTGCTGATTTTAATCATCATGTCAGCCGAGCGACGCCTACTGCTGGGCATAGGCCTTCCCCAAGGATCTCCACAACGATCGGTCCTGCACTGTCCGCATCCAGCGGTTTCCCACGACCTTCACCAGATCGTCGGTCCACCTTGTAGGGAGCCTGCCCACGGAGCGTCGTCCGGTACGCTGATTTTAATATTGGTTACTAATTACCACCCTATGTAAACCTATCTTAAACACTCAACCATTGCACCTTCTACTAACAGTACGGAGAATTTTCCTTTCTTGTAATATTTTCTTCAACGAATCAATTACTACCAACATCTATTGCTCACTAGGGTACGCTTTAAAATGACGCTTAAGTATCTTAAGAAATAATCGTTTTATACCCCTCTACTTTTCCCTGTATTATTATATTTGAAATGCATTTTACACCATTTAATGGCTGTCACTATATTAAAAAGGGTGATATAAAAAGTTGATTACGTTTCAAATTTAAAAAAGGACTCATAAAAATAAATATGGCTCATTCCTTGCCTGAGGATTTGGGCATTGCTATTCAGTGTGGTAATGCTGTATATTTCCGGATGACAGCGATATGGAGGACTAATTCATCGCCAAATAATAATAATAATAATGAAACGTTTATTTCGGAGACGCGCTCCATAATTTGTTAGTTTTTAGTTTGTTAGTTACAACTTATGTAACTATGTTAGTACTTACTATTTAGTTTTATTTATAAGTATGTAGTTAGATTTCATCATCATCATCATCATCAGCCTTTTAATGTTCCCAATACAGGAACACAGGCCTCCTCTCTCTAGGAGAGGGAATGGGCCATAATTCACCACACGGGCCCAGTGTGGATTGGTGGATGTCACATGTCTTCAAATTTTTGGTTCTAGGACATGCCGGTTTCCTCACGATGTTTTCCTTCATCGTTTTGAGAGCAGTGGTGATGAAATAAGTTACACAAAGTAATGCGCCTGGCGGGGTTTGAACTCGCGACCTACGACTCGTAAGTCGGGGCCGTTACCACTCGGCCACCACTGCTCCCTTTACCACTCGGCCACCAATGCTCCCTGTCCTAGTTAGGTTTAATTCTAATAAATGGTTAATATTAAGTTTCTAATGTACATGGGGGATTGGATTTCGGAAATCCGAACAATGAAGAAGAGATTACACACACTACTGTGCTATGCCTTAGGCATGTAGTGTGTGTATGTCTGAACTAGCAGTAGTCAATGCGTATTTCAGAAAAAAAAAAACAAATTAGTTACCGTAAGATGCAAACAAATTACTTTCTAGTTCGGCGTAACCACTTGAAGCATGTTAAGGATTTGCAAAGTGTTTCCAGCAAAAGACCTAGTCTCACAACACATTCTCCTTGTTCTGACATTAGTAGTCCAAATTGTGCGTAGGAATAACAAAATGTTATTTTTTTTATTCGACAAAAAAAACAATTGATGAATGTGTAAAAACAATGGATGAACACTACTGCAAATTAAAAATATATAATAAAAAAAAACTTGCAGTGTATTAAAATTATTATAGTTTAGAAAAGTTAAAAATATTCGTGAAAAAACCTTGTCGCATTGTTTCTTGTTTGCAGCGGAAGTCAAACTGCACCCGTAGCCTCCGACAAAAGTGTACGAGGGAACACCGGGGTGGTTTTAGTCAGTAAGAGTCTGACAGACCCCTCCACCTACCCCAGGGTGGAGGACATCCATGAGGATTTCCGCCACGAGGAAAAAAAAAAAATTGTTTCTTGTTTCATCGCATCCGACTGCGGTAGCTTTTGTTTTTAAGAAGAGTGCATTCACTGTCAACTACTGGCATGATCATGAAGTTTGATGATATTTTCACAGCTATAAGGGACTACAGACTTAAGTAGGTATATGGTCTTAATTTCAACTTGATACCTCCATGCGTTCCTGAGATAAAGGGTCTTGACAGAGATACGGACAAATGGAGAACATAGTGTATAAGGGTTCCGTTTTTCCCGTTTACCAAACTACATGAATTAATTTAATACGAATACATTGTTGTCTAACTGTATTTTCCTGACATGCGTCATTTACCTAAAATAATAAATTCTACTGCATTAATATTTTTCTATGCGTGATTCATCAGCTTTTATCAGTTAATCTACTCGTAGTTTTCCATTCGTCCTACAAACAAACTTAAACACACTATATTTTTTTAACCTCACCAAAAACACGTTAGATTGGCTCTGTCAAAATGAGGGTAGCTACACTACCCACTACTTGTGTACCTCGGGACTGTACGGTAAAACAGTCTCGCGGGACACCGGACACGCATTGCGACAGAACCGTGTTCGAACCGGGACACCGAGAGCGATATATTTTATTGCTTTCAGTTGTAACTTTGATACATTGAGTTTTTGTGTTCATGATGGCCGTATATCTATTGGAATTCTAATCTCTGAGGGTTTGATTCACACGAGATGTTTAGAAATATAAACTGTAATTAAAAATACAGTTGAAGTTGATTCAAGATTCAAAGCACCTTATTTATTTTTTTTTGGTTTGTCAAGTCACTTAGAAAATTTATGCTAATTGTACATTCTAAAGCGTTCTAAACGTTCTCTGTAGCAAAAAAGGTGCAAAAAAACTCCATAAACTTTTATTTCAATCATAGCAATTGCTACTATTATGTGAAAACAACATAAATAAAGTAAAAGAATCTTAATATAGAAATTAAAATAAGCTACTGGAAGCCAATATATGACTAGTCACATTTTTGTAATTGTTGATTATTTTATGCTTAACTTCAAATTTTGTTTTGTGTTTTATTGTGAGTCAAACAAACATTTTTTTTCTTTCCGTCTGAACTGTCAGATCCGAATAACCTATAAAATAAACGTTCCAACACTAGTAGCTACTAATCCGTAGGTGCCAAAATTGGAATAAAATTTAAAATAATGTGTATGGCACCTAAGGTATTCCACTTTGGGCACCTACGAAAAATACTAACGGGAGCCCAAAGTAGAATACCTTAGGAGCCATTCACTCGGATGCCATTTTAGCAGGTGCCCAAAGTGGAATACCTCGTTAGAAAGAACCGAACTGAAGTATTGTAGTAAGTTGTGTTTTTAACCGAAGTATTCGTGTTGTAGTTTTAACACAGTAATGAAACACTTTATTCACGCCCCATAAATTTTGAAACAACCTCAAAGATAGTCAGCACAACGAACTTCCTCAAAGTTTCACTACCGCAATATTTTCAAAGTATCCTTTCAACTTTAACTGTATTCATAGTCGCTCTGTCGCCAAGTCCGCACAGCGGCCGTTCACAGTCTTCTTGAATATTTCAAAGCATTACACTTTCCACTCAAAGTGTTCTTATTATTTATTCAAAAAATTAAGCAACGCAGTCTCATGTTCATATTTGAGTATTTCGTTCATTTTTTTTTTCTTACGTTTTCGTCTTTGTTAATCAAGGGCGGTCGTGGAGGAGGCGCGATATGCGTGATATAAATAATTCTGGTAAATTTTTAGATGGAAAGCGAGACATCATTGAATTTGGCAAATGTACTCTGAATTAGAATTCTGTAGACACTACGGTAACTTCTTTATTAGTTTACCTTTCTTAAAGTAGCTGGCACTCTTAGATTTAAAAAATATTTTATGAGATTTCAAATTCAATAAATTTGTTTTAACTAAATCATCTATAGATTTTTGTATATACAAAAAATCTAATAGCCATAATTGTAGGTTTCTAAATTACTACTACATCGAAAATATTTGGAATGGTTTTAGGATTTTTTTTATTAACACTTTTAAAAAAATATTATAAATGTTTATTATATTTCGAATAAAAGCATATTTTATTATTTTATTGTGTAGATATTATCTTGCCCGTCTCTGTGTTCTGTGAGTGGTAGAATACCAGCACTGCGTTATTTTATATTTTGTGAAAAATATCGCAGCACATACTTAGATTGCCTTGCTTAGAGCCTTTTTGACCTTGAACAGGACTTTTTTATTTTTCAATATTGTTTTATTTTATTTTTTGTGCGAGTCTAAAATTAATGTTTTTTATTTAATTCATTCTACAGAAAAGGCTTATTTTCCATGTGACCATCGTTATGAATCGTTAATCCATGTATTGTGATACATACTGTTCATAAACAAAAGGTTTTTCCCAGGCAACCTTTAAGATCAGTTACATAGAGATAACATAATTATTCGATTCGTTGGTGCACAATATAGACCTACAGAACTATGTATGACTGTGTGACTATGTGATGTTAAAATTATTATACATACTAATTTACACTCATAGTATGTCAATAAATTAAATGTCATGCTTTTTAAGTTTTTTCTTGAAGGCGTCTAGACAAGAGCTGTTACCAAGGGATTGTGGTAGAGAAGAATTATAATAATTTATGTTTATAAACCTTTCAGTTATTCATGTTTAATTTATTATTTATTATCTGACCCTGCGACCTTCGTACCGCCTATTTTTTTCCACTAAACCGTTTAAACTCTCCCTGAGGTATTAGAAAAAGTTCAAGACCAATATTTGAAAAATCGACCCAGCCATTATCGATTTTTAGCTAGACTAACGAACAGCTATTCATTTTTATATATTTTGAAGAATTTATTCAATTTCAAGCTTGAACGTTCAAATTCATCTCGAAAACAAACCGAAGCCTAATCAAATAATTAAGTTTTAAAGTCATACACTCACCGACGAAAGTTTTTAGATTAATGTCTACGACTATTATTGACTCGAATCAATCAATTTTGCCTTTGATCAAAACAATGTTTTATGTTTTTGATATTTAGCTTTAGCTGAAAATTTTAATTACATTAAATACTTAGACGTTCAAGAAATTATCTTGGAATTGTAAACAAGAAACAGCTTACGCTCTGTTGTGTTACTGTCCCAGTTTTCCTGAAAGCCATTACCCGATTAGTAATATTTGATGATACGCCATAACTTCTTTGTTTCTCATTGAAAGTTATATGAGACTACCATGACTGTGCTCTTGGACTGCACAGCTGTTACTGACACACGTGCACGAACCTTAGGCTCACCGAACTCCCTTATTGACGCCCTGAAAAATGTGAAAGGCCTAATCAGCTTTGGGTGAGAGGTGGGCTGGTTGGAATAAGCCCACCAAGTTTTATGACCGCAATGGCTCACGTACAATGGCCTGCATAGGACTAAGTGCGGAAACCATACTCGAACATAACATAACATGGGACTATCAAAAATCATAGCTACTATGGGTCACGTACAATGATTTGTATTGGACTAAGTGCGGAAACCTTACTCAGACAGACATAAGACTTAGGACTTAGGCACACGAGTTCGCAAAAATAAAGGGTCATTAGTCACATAGAAAACATTGCGATATTTTACTGGTTAGTTTTGTTCCTAAAAAAAAACATAGATCCTCGAAAACTAGTAATAATTATTAGAATTCTCAAAAGAGCTTTCATTTATATAGACTACAGCTAAAAACCCTCAAGAAATTAACTGGAAACGGTAAACAAGAAACAGATTTTGCTCTTCTCTTGTTATTCTCCAAGTTTTCCTTCAAACATCCTGAAAGCCATTACCCGATTAGTAATATTTGATGGTACGTCATAATGTTTTTGTCTTTCGTAGAAAACTACAGAGTGTCGCAAGAATAACGGGTCATGATCATATAGAAAAGCTGCGATATTTCACAGGTAGATTTAGGTACAAAGATTGTTCGTACAAATAATTTATAATTTAAGCCAATTAGTAATGGTTATTATAGTTCTCAAAACAGGTTTCAATTATATAAACTACAGCATATCTTAAAATTTAATTACATTAAAAGTTAAGACGCTCAAAAAATTATTACGAAACGGTAAACAGAAACATCTTCAGCTTTTGTGTTGTTATTCTCGAAGTTTGCTCGTATAAATAATATATTACAAGCAGATTAGTAAAGATTATTAAAAATGTCAAAAGAGGCTGAAACCTCTTTTGACATATTTACAGCAAAAAAAAATAGACGTGAAGTTTAACTTTTTGCGGGATGGTTCTTAAAGTAGGACTACTTTTAATACCCTTTAGCTAAAAATTTGACAGTTCCTTCGATTAGTGACCTACCATTTGAACATCACCGGATTTGCGAGGAAGCGACACCCGGGTGTCAACACGGACACGATACGGTGGAGCACACGGTAGAGGTGTGCCCGGCTTGGGAAGAGCTTCGCCATGTTCTCGCGGGCGCGATTGGAGGCGACGATCTCTAGCGGGCCCTAGTAGATGCCATGGTCCGAAGCGAGGAGAAGTGGAAGGTAGTCGCCTCCTTCTGCGAAGCAGTAATGCTAACAAAAGAGGAGGCCGACCGCATCAGACAAAGGTAACGGCGTTCACGCCGCAGCCGCCATTGCCGCGTCTCTGAATCTGATTTCCGGCCACCGTAGGTGCGGGGTTATGGGTAGCTCGCCGTCCGGTCGTCTGGTAACAGTCCGGATCAAGCCCAAATCGTTAACAGCGAGCACTGTTCCATTCCGCTCTAGGGCGGGATTCATCATTGGATGATTTTTACATACCATAAAAAAAACCACTTGAACGTCATTGACCGTCAAGACAGCTCGTACCACAACTCTACTACAAGACCACTGACCGACCAATGATCGGCCATTATAAATTAACAAATTATGAACTTTTAGCAGAATGCCAATGGAATCGAGTTGGGATGACGATATTATGGTAATAGCAGACTTGGGCCCCTGGATTTTTGCGGCGCAGTGTATATTAAAGAATATCTCTTTTCGTCATCTTGACTCCTGGTACTGTCTAAAAATATATAACTTGGTTCACTGAAATTGAGCTTTATATTTGAATTGAAAGATTTGGTTCTGATTTTGGCGATAACTTTGAATTTTGTACTTCCATGAATTCTATTTTATCTATTGTGCTGAATCTTTGATCTATAAAGAAAACTGACTGACTTATCAACATACAGTTGGTACTACTGTTACTGACAACGTAAAATTTTCCACAAGTGTTCCTTTTATGTAGAAGACTAGCCTTTAGCCAGCGGCTTCGCCCGGATGAAAGTAGAGTTCTTTATACAATCTTTAAACCCCTTTAGGAGCTGAAAACCCTTTCTTAGTGTTCGCCTACGCCATGAAAGGAAGCCTTGTGCAAAATTTCACGCTCCTATTCCCAGTAGTTTAGGCTGTGCGTTGATATGTCAGTCAGTCAGTTCCTCCTTTTATATACAAAGTTGATACGACAGAGGGGCTTTCCTTAAAAAGAGTCATTGTACACACCAATATGAACAACTTTTACTATGAGACCAACCCAAAAACCACGAAAAAATACCCATACATAGATTTATGTTAACATAACTCGACAAAATGTATGGAGCAGTGGGTTTTTTTGCCCCTCTGTCGTATCAACTTTATATATAGACGAACACTAAGGTGGAGTTTTTAGAATTTCATCCTTTAAACTATTGAGACCAGAGCGATCGCCGGCGTTCTCACACCTATTGTCCTTCTATTATGTCTTTAAATACAGTATTCAAAAGGTTAAGGGGATGACAAGAGGGAAATTTGGTTTGTATTCTAAATCTCATTCTTAAAATATTATTAAGAGTACATAGAGTAAATTCAACTTTCCTAGAAAATATAGGGTGACTGGCCATTAGTGACCGAAACTTAAACAAGTGATTATAGTCATGGTAACAAACAACTTTATTTATGGGACCATACCTGAAATCGTGAAAAAAAATCTGCTGGTTCGCCCAATTGGTCAAAATGTACCGAACTTGCTGATTTCTTTCGCATTTTTTTTTTGTTATCATACTATTTTCCCGTGTCTAAGTATCGGTCATTCGTCACTATATTTTCTCGATCGAAGTCGCAGGAAAAGTTAGTCTATTTCCTTCCTCTATAATTATTCATAAATAATTCCTATCAAATCCTGTTTGTACTTCAAACGATTTTAATCATGATATTTATTATTTACCTTTACTTAATAAGATAATAACTGTAAAATGATCCTTGTTACATTTAACGACTTTGTCTACGTAAGACACGTTCCATATAATCAGAATTATAAGAAAGTTGCTGTAAACAACAACAACTTTTGCCATAATACTTTTTCAAAACTAAAAAATACTTTTTGCAACATCAGTCGTCTACCAGTGAAAGTTCTGTCTATATCATTTAAACAATTCTGTAGATTTAGCCAAAACAAACCCACAGACGAAATTTAAAAAAAGCATTTTTGTTATAAATATCATTAATATACTTTTATACGCATTTTCAAAAAAAAAAAAAATTGATATTCCAAACAGACACTTCGATTTTATTTATATTAATAGATTTTTACTAACAAGTTAGTAAATCATCCAATAAGTTTTTCCCACTCTAAGTAGGACGGGAGGACGTGTCAGAATTTTATTAATAAAACTACAACTTATACAAGTTTCCAATGAAAATATATTTTTTTTTCATAGCAAGCTTTTATAGTGCAATATCATTACATAGTATAAAACAAAGTCGCTTCCTCCCTATGAATGCTAAAATCTTTAAAACTACGCAACGGATTTTGATGCAGCTTTTTTAATAGATACGAGTAGAGTGATTCAAGAGGAAGGTTTATAGTTATAATAACATTTGCACCCATGCGAAGCTGGGGCGGGTCGCTAGTATACCTATATAATTAAAAATCGTCAAGACGAATAATCCGAGCCCAAACTCGATGGGGTTGTGTCGTTTAGTTACAGAGTTAATATGGCCAACTTTCGGTTCCATCATCAGAATGTACTCTTGCCTCCTGGAGCCGAGGGTTAGTGCGAAATTGTTACTAGGGCTCTGGGAATAACGCAAGGGCGAAACAGGGTAGGTTGCTTAGTCAGTAAGAGTCTGAAACTCTTTCCCGCTCCGCCCAAGAGCGCGGGATTCGTCACTGGATGATTTTTACCTACCATAAACAAAAATCATCAGAATGTACGTCTCCTTTGCTAGAATTACTACTTCGCTGAAGAATGCGATCGAAAGATCGCGAGAGGTCACTGACACCAATATGTTATTGACCTGAAATGTTTCTACAGTCAATCATCTTTCCATATTTCAATATTTTCATAAAAATCTAATTTCCATTCTTAATATTTTCTAAGACACAAAAAAAAATGTTTCGTCTCTGAATGTTTTTAATTTCGAGATCATAATAATTATCCCGTCTCCTATTGTTTTAATTTGTATTCTTTTCGCGTTGTTTTTGATCAAGCCATCGCTAATTGACGTGCCGGAAAGAATTCGTTAATTATTGAAAAGGCCATTTTTGTGTAAAGACGCTTAATTACTCCATGACGGTTTACAGGTAGAAATGAACGGTAAAAATGTTTCAGCCTAATATAAATGTCTTTTATAATTACGGAATGAATTGAGTAACTGTTTACTTTATTTCCTTCAAGAAATGTAAGGATAATCGTATTTATTTTTCTAACAAGACTCTTGTAATGTTATTTAAAAGTCGTATTAGTGATCCGTGTCTTAAAAGAAAATACTGGCCAAGCGCGGGTCGGAGTCGTGCACTGAGGATTCCGTAGGTACAAACTTACCTAATTAAATAATCCAAATTCCATAATCCAGCGTATTTACAACAAATAATTAATTCAACAACTTAAAACATATAATTTACAAATTAAAAGTATTTAAACAATAAAATTAAGAACTACTCAATAGATTAAAACTACATGAAGGCTGAGATTTATGACGCCATATTGCTAGCTAAATATGACGTCTTCCAGTCTACTTGTATTTTATTTGTGACTTGACTACAATTTTTTTATATATTGATTGATGATTTTTACTATATTTATGCTTTAAGACTTAGTTTAGTGCTAAATTTCAGGACTCTAGGTCAATGGGAATTACTAAAACACGGTAGAGGTGAGGGTATAGGTAGTGGGTTTTTTATTTCTTTGGAAGTGTTAAAATATGTGTTTTAAAACGTACAAACGACCATACAGCGACAAATAGACAGACATAACGAAAAACTGATAGACGACAGAGGAATAGACAGACAGATAGGACAAAGAAGTGATCTCATAAGGGATCCGTTTTGTGGACTTAGGTACGGAACTTGGAAACGGAAATTTGACCGGCCGTTTGTCAAAAAACTTTTTTTCAATTTTGGAATCGACCGTATACATAAAAAATGTCAAAATCCACGTAATTAAGTTAGTTCTCGTAAACTGTAATTTTTAGGGTTTTTGGGACGAGTAACTACGGAACTCTACTCTGTGCAAGGTGCTAGATCGTGTTTTTTTAACGAGTTATTGAGTTCTGTTTATTTATTTTATACGTTTGTGTAATTTGAAGAAGCTGTAAAATATAAAGTCTTCTTTGAAATAAAAGTAACATTACAAAAACCTATAACATTCCATCTAAAACTACAAGCTACTAAAGTCTAACACGAATGAAGAACAAAATCCATAGACGAAATACGTTCTCCTCTAAATTTTAGAGCATGCATTTTCTCCGCAAAAGAATCTATTATAACAAATAGCCTCTTAGGGTTTGCCTCGGAATATTGTTACGTGTATACTTTGCTGTATAATGGTGCTTTGTACCGCCAGGCGGCGCTTTTACGATCATGATTGATTTTTAACTCGAATGTAAGGGAATTTTTTGGAACAGTTACTGGACTGTAATGGTAGTAAGTTTATTATTGACTTGCTCTGTGCCATGCCATAATCTTGCTCTGTCCCGTCCATGACGCTTTGTTTTATGGTGGGAAAAATCATCGAAAGAAACACAGTCCCGCCCTTGAGCGGGAACCAGTGTCAGACTCTTACTGACTAAACCCTGTTTCTTTTTAACCTTCATACCGAAGGTTTCAGAAACCGGACCGGGGCCCCAGCAGGCCCTGCGGTTGGGCGCCCATGTTACTTGGGGTTGGCGCAAAACGTTTTTACCTCTCAGTAATTCTATTTCTTTATTTTACTCATCATACAGTCCATCCGGCCACTTCTCACTCATGGCTCCTCTCTAGGAGAGCCTGGAGATTAGGCCTGAGTCACAGCAGTGGAAACATTATAAAGCTCATGCTATGCTCTTACTCTATGCTCCTCTACCAAAAAACAAAAATTTTGTTTTACCAAATTTTTTTTCGTCGACACAAAAATAAAGAAAACTGTCTTAATCCAAAGTGTAATCCTAAAAGACGAATTAATAAAAATTTAGAGAACGTAATCATCAAATATTTGAGTTTTTTAAGAGAATGTTGTTAAAAGAAACAAATAGAACCAACTTAAAGTGCTAATAAAGTTCTAAGTGGATTTATCTCATTCAATTAAAAATAATGTTTGAAAAACCTTTTCCAATTTATCTTTTTCGGATTGCCTTAATATTTTTTAGGTTTAAGAAAAAATGTTGCTCAGACTAGAAAGTTATACTTAATTTTAATATATTTATATATATAATTATAATAATATATTGAAAGTATAATATATAAGAAAATGATAACGGCCCTGACTTGTGAGTTGTAGGTATCAATTTATTACGTCACCACTGCTATCAAAACGGTAAAGTAAAACATCATGAGGAAACCGGTATGTCCTAGAATAAAAAAATCGAAGTTATGTGATATTCACCAACCCGCACCGGGCCCGTGAGGTGTATTACGGCCCATTCCTTCTCCTTGGGTGGAGTCTGAGTCCCAGCAGTGGGAACTTTAAAAGCCTGATTATTTATTTATTTATTTTTATTCAGGTTAACCAACAACTGTTTACACCAGTACACTAACAACTAACATTTACAGTTGGATACAATTGCAGGTGCAACAATTAATTATAGGTTAACACCGCTAGCACAGAAAACAGTGGTAAAATCATTAAATTATTAAAATTTAAAATATTCTTAACGCATTATGTGACTATGAAAATTAAATTAATATTAAATTAAATTAAATTACTTGATAAATTATTAAACAATGTACAAATTAAATGATAAATGAAATGGAAATAGCTTGCAAATCACATTTAAAATAAAATAACAATTTATACAGAAACTAATAACAACAGCAATATAAAAACATCTACATTTTTTTTATATAAAATATAACAATAATACTGAACTGTGGCAATAAATAAAATTTTGAAATATCCAAATGCATCAACAAGTACATGATATAATAACTAAAAAAAAAATAAAATTTATAAAAATATAACATAAATAAACAGTCGACCTACAAAATTAATAAAATTATGGTTACGGTTCTTATTCTTACGGACTGGAAATTAGTGTTACTGGTTTATTTTTTTGTAAATGTGTATTTTTCTTTTAGTCTGTTTTATAAGTGTACCGTGCAGCGTCTACCGTCATATTCGGCAGGTACTGGAAATCAGCGCTGTGGCTCTGTTTCACACATGAGCCCCAGCTTTTTGCTGAGGACCGGCCGTTTTGTGCGGGTGTGTCGCATATTTTTAATAGTTAGTTTGTTTCTGTTATTATTTATTTTTATGTATGCGCCATACTTATGTACAAATAAACTTTTTTTCTTTCTTTCTTTACTAGTACGTTCACAAACTATGGCAACAATTGTGCAATCTAGTTGCATTAAAAAACAAATCAAAATATTATTATTTCACATAAGCTTGCATGAGCACTTATAAAACTTCAGAGGTGTGAGAGTGCTCGGTTCCAATTTGTCGTTTTCTAAGGACAAGAACCACTTATGTGTCACTTATCTCCTGGTTTTTCTCAACATATTCAACTCATTCTCAACCGTAAGCATCTTTACTTTAAGGTCAAATGAAGGAAATCAGATAAGATACTTGTACTTACTATCTAGTTTTGAGCTCACATCAAATTGTACATCACAATGCTAACCAAAACCTCGCTCAGCATCGTTCCACACATTCCTCGCTCACATTTTCCATCTCAACAATTCCTCATGCATTTTCCCTTAAATCCTCGCTCATCTCAATCGAGCTTATAAAATAGTCTGCCGTCTTTCAAACAACATCCTGCAAATTATTGGAAGCCGGTGAAACCCGCCCGCCAATATTCACTGGTACGCCCATTTCAATTTCCTGTCAGTTCTCATAACCGTTACCGTGTAGGAACGTTATTTTCCAGTTAAAATTTAGTTTGCGAAGTGAAAAGCCTTTTAGATACTGATTGAAATGAATTAATCTAGACGAGATTTGCACATCTTTTTTCCTCTTTTGAGATTTTATATTGACTTTTGATTCGAAGATTCACAGGTTTTCTAAAAGGGGAATGAATCTTTTTTTTTATTGGATCTCCAACAAAAAATATACAGGAGCAAGGTACTTAAATTATAAGTAGTACAAGGGGTATTTTAGCTTCAATTACCAGACCACAGCATGCACATATAACTAGGTGACATAGTATGTTTTTTTTTTAATTAGGGTCAAAATATAAAATTAATTAAAGGGCGGGATTCGTCATAAGATGATTTTTCCCACCATAAAAAAAAATAGTTAAGCTACAATCGCACGGGTCAATCTTCAAAGATAAGCAATGCTTGTCAAAGGTTTATCTAGAGATTATTAATCATTCGTTACACACCAAAGCTACTGCGTCTCTCGGAGACCGTCAGTCGCGGCTCTAATTTGTTGGTCTTGGTCAGTTTTAGCAGTAGTCGATCCAAAGCTAGCGGAAACAAAAAATCTGATTCCAGTCTGACTGAGGAGACGGTGCGCACTGTTCCTGCGCGCCTCAATGAGTTGTTAGCAACAGTAGGGGCCCAGCAGGGTCGAAGCCTTCTGGGGCCAAGGATTGATGCGAAAGCGGAACACCGGGGCCCCGGAGCTAAGGCAGGAAGGTACACTGGGTCGTTTAGACAGTAAAAGTCTGACACTGTCTCCCGCTCCGCCCCAGGGGCGGGATTCGTCATTCGATGATTTTTCCCACCGGAAAAAAAAAGTCTGACTGAGGAGAGTGTTAGTTGAGCTGGGTGTTTTTGGTGGTATATTTTTAATATTCCATTGCCAAATAGCAAAAAAGTGAAATCGTCATATCTGTCTGTCTGGCCGTTCGCAGGCCACAGCCACTTTATTCCGAAACTATAAAAAGTTCACTGTTGAAATTTGGTAAGTAGATGTATTCTGTTAACCGCATAAAAATTTTCGCACAAAAATAGAAAAATACAAACAATAATTTTCGTGGTTTCCTGACCTGAGTTTCAGTTCACTCAATATACATATTTATATCTAACTAGCTTTTGCCCGCGGCTTCACCCGCGTACTATTGGGGTTGGGGTTTCCGGGACAAAAAGTAGCCTATGTCCTATTCCGGAGTGTATCCTAAGCCAGTGACAAATATCATCCAGATCCGTCCAACCGTATTGACGTGATTGAGTAACAAACATCCAAACATCATAACTTTCGCATTTATAATATTAGTAAGATTGACTTTGTATTAAAATGTACCATAATACGTTATTTTTATTGCCTAACATTACAACCAATAAATAAAACAGTTAGCAAATAAATATAAAGCTGTGTTCACATAGTCACAGACGAATTTAGGTTGCGGCCGGCAATAAATCAAAAATTCATCGTACTGCTTTAGTAGTTATCAATAGCCCACGCTGACGTCAGAAGTCTGAACTAATATTTTCTCTCGTATCATTTTATAGGTGAGCCCTGATTTCAGGTGCTACAATCGGTTTCAATTCGTATTATTATGGCCTGATTTGAATCACATTAGTAACGGTGTAAAGATGAAAGTTTGCGAGTATGTATGTTTGTTTATTCAAGGTAGACAATAATCTTAGAATGAATAATACATAAGAATACTCTTTTTATCTGGGTTAAATCTTTTAATCAACTTCGCAGTTGACACTATTTGCAGCAGCTAAAAAAGGAGTGTAAAATAACTATTATTTATTCGTTTGCTCTTCGTACTTATAGTTGTATACCTACCATAAGACAAGCAGGAATAATAAGAAGCTAAATTTTTAATTACCGTAAAACGGGGTTAATAGAAACAAATTAAGGTTGAATAGAACAACTTTTTGTTGCTTTTTACGTTATTTAAAAATTATCTGCAGATTTTTTTTTAAATTTAATATTGAAAACAAAAATGCTTCATCAAAACTAAAACATATGAAATCAAAGTAATAGATCTAAAATCCTAATTAAAAAAAAATACGTGTGGCACTCGGGGACTGCCGCGGTAAAGCTATTGCATAGCATTCTGTATCAACTTATGCAATTATAATTATTTATTTTTATTTTATTCATACAATATTTCTTTTTCTTTGATATTAATTCAAGTTACACTTTTTGAGCGTGTGTGGTGACCGATAGGAAAACAAATTTTTCTTTTATTAAATAAATAAATAATAAATGCACTTTGTTCATTCATATTCAAAACACTTTATACACAAATTTTACAAGTACAGCCGTTCACTGTTGTAGATAAATACTTATACACCTATATACTTTCTCACAAACAGCTGATTATGTATTCGTCCGATTTCGGAGCAGCTCGTCTCGATTCGGGCGAGTTCCGTAAAGTCGTACAATACGTCTAATCGCACGACACACAGCGCCGTGTCGAAGACTGCCGAACTGACACGACGTTAGACGATGCACGGTCTTCAAGCCACACCTCCGTGCCCGTCGGAGTGGGGAGCGTGAGGTTTTTTCGTTACGGAATTTCTGGATTTAGTCCCCGCGCTCAAGGCCTGCGATAGAAGCTATGCAATAGCTTAAAAATTTGTTTTTATTTACCCCATTTTACTCAGTACGTAATTTGTGAAAATTAAAACTGACTAGCTATCGTGGTTCTTGAAATACAGCCTGATGATAGACAGACTGACGTTTAACAGCGAAGTATTAGGGTCTAATATTTACTTTTTGGGTTCTAAACCCAAAAAAACATTATTTTTTACTAGTGAATCATTGAAATAGAAAGAAATAAAATTTATTGCTTTGCTCTGCTGAAGAAAACATTTGTCAGAATCATTTCTGTAATTACAACGACTGTTCTATACAGATATTTGCAGCTGTGAGTTGACATATTAATGGACTCATTAAAGGCTGTATCGTAATTAATCCGCCGAGCTATTTATGATTCAATGGTAATGAATGGCATAACCTATTGCTTGATAGCAACGTGAATTCATAATCGAAGTAAGTTATTGTATTCAGTGCCAATGAGAGATACATATATAGGTAACATTTACATATATAAGTAACTAGCGACCTGCCCCAGCTTCGCACGGGTGCAATGGTGATAGTAAATATATTATACATACAAACCTTCCTCTTGAATAACTCTATCAATTAAAAAACCCTCATCAAAATTCGTTGCGTAGTTTTAAAGATTTAAGCACACATAGGGACAGCAAGAAGCGACTTTGTCTTATACTATGTAATGTTTGATTGTGTTGTGTATGGTATAATTATATTATTTTTAATAACGGACGGTATGTCTTTATTTCAATGGAAGATGAAATGTGCTACTTGCGTGCAACTTGTGTCGATACTCTTGCGCCATCTCATCTTCCTAGCTCGTTATGCTGTGCCATTGCTGCCTGAATCTCACCTTGTTGGTATATTTTCGAGCTTTTTGGGATTTAAACTCTCAGATTGTGAGGTCAGAGTGCCCACAACTTGTTAAATGAGCTTGCTAAACGACTTGTTGACACTCGCGTGACCCAAGGGCTGGTTTTTACCTTGGGAAGAGAATAAGCATTGCCAAACAGCTTGGTAATGCTGCCAGCCTTTTGGGCACTTTACCAGTCGACAACGATACGATACAGTTTTTGACGCCTTATTAGATTTGGTACTTTTAGCTAGTTTATAAGGTTTTTTTTCTAATTTTCGTGCATATTAATTAGGCATTACATATTTGACTTAAATTAAAACACAAACGTAAATAATAAACTCGTAATTTCTTATAATCCATCTAAGGTGTTGTTGCAAATTGCATTCAGTATTTTGTTTATTCTCGTCAGAAGATAAGCCCTCATTTACACCCTAATTAGTTCAAGATGTACAAGGAAAGTTTTCCCCAAAACCCCTGAATATGAAATAGCAAACATTGTAATCCTGTACACCAATTCTATTTACACTGTATTACACTACCGCCCACCTAAGTACCTTAATAGCTCCAAAATTCTGAGTAGGTTTTCCTAAAGACAAGGAGTCGACCTTGCACGAATATCCTACAATTTTTCCTGTGAAAATTATTTCAAGAAAATTTTTCGTCCGCCATGGCTTGCATTAAAAAAATCTTCCTGGCATTTTTGAAATTTCGTAAATTTAAAATTAAATTACTTGGTTGTAAACTAACCAAGGTGCTTATTTTTTTTTTTAATGATGGGTTACCATTATTTTTTATGAATGGGTTCTAATCTTGTGTTACCATTATCTCACCTGATAATAAGTGATGATATGGCCGACGATGCAGAACTTACCTAGGAGTAACATAATTATAAACCTACTAGTCGGAGACCATGGGTTGACTTCCAAAAGGGAATTCCGTGGTCCTGGGACGTTAAGGCCAAAAAAATCAGACGTGTAATTTTAGTCAGTAAAAGTCAAGTACGCCTTCACGCTATTTCTAGCTAGCTTAGTTCCTTAATCTAGGACTTAAACATGTATGGTAGAGCTAATGTATTTTTAAATATACTCATATACCTATTATACATAAATTACACCCATACACCATCATCACATCACGCAAAAAATTGTTTTAGGTACAATTTCTACCTTCGGTGGCCACAATTAGTGGTCGTCACTAGAATAGGTCAGTCAATTTCTTTTTTATTGTTGATAGGATCATGCTTGGCCACCATCTCTCCTGACTGGAGCACACGGTGGAGCACACGGTGGAGGTGTGCCCTGCTTGGGAAGAGCATCGCCGTGTCCTCGTGGGGGTGATCGGCGGCGGCGACCTCTCGCGCCGGGCCCTGGTTCAGGCCATGGTCCACAGCGAAGAGGAATGGCAGGCGGTCGCCTTCTTCAGCGAAGCAGTAATGCTCGTAAAGGAGGAGGCCGACCGCATAAGGCAAAGGCAACAGCGCCCTCGCCGTAGCCGTCGCCGCCGCAATCCTGCCGATATCCGGCCACCGTAGACACTGGCTCGCGGACGGTGAGCAATGGGTAGCTCGCCGTCCAGTCGTCTGTTCAGACCGAATCCAAGTCGTCAACGACGCGCACCGTTCCCGCGCGCCTCAAGGATTTGTCAGCAACTGCAGGGGGCCCCTGCAGTTGCTGAAGTCAGGGTCGAAGCCTCCTGGAGCCTAGGGTGGTGCAAACTGTTACCTCGACTCTAGGAATAAGGCAAGGAAGGTACGGGGTAGGTTTTTTAGTCAGTAAGGGTCTGACACTGATCTCCCGCTCCGCCCAAGAGCGGGTTTCGTCATTCGATGATTTTCACCTACCATAAAAAAAAAAACCATCTCTCCTGATAGAAAGTGACGATGCTGGAAATTGAACACACATTTAGTATGATCAAGCAAAAAATACCCTTTGAGTCCAATTTAATAATGCATTTCGAGTGGTGATGGGGCTTCGGCGGTTCTGTAGTGCATCGATAATGTTTGCGGAGCATCGCGTAGACTGCTTTTACCTTGCGATGCGTAAAAGATGGGCGTCCTTGGTACATAGCGAGCGGAGCAGCACTAATGCATGATCGCTAGTCGGCTGGACTGAAGTTACACCAACCATTGTTTCGCCAACTCTCATGAAATGGCGCAGTAGTGGTTGTTGTTCTTTTTAAATGTGTTTTGGTGGATATTTTTAAATATTACTAACACTAGTCTATAAAAAGATTGGTACTAACAATTTGGATATGGATATGTCGCAGCAATCTGGTTGAATTAATCATCTAATTGGACGCCTAGGCCGTTCCTTAAACGTCCGCATCCAATTGGATGCCTAGGCCGATAGTTGTTTGAACTACAACTTACTCAACGTTTAACAGCTTAGCGTATTGAAAGTTAGCCCTTTCCAAATGACTGATCAAGACTCAGCCAAGTGATTAAAATTTTCCCTAGTAAACTAAATGAATACAAAACATTCAGTCATCTGGTTAAATGTTGCGGTCAACAACACGGCTAGTTGTTTTTCAGCTATTTGATTGGATGCCGGCAATTAAAGAACGACCTAGGCGTCTAATTGTATGGCTAATTTTACTAGATGGCTGAGATAGATACATGGTATCGAATTTAAATAAAGTATTTATATATTAAAAACTTTTTCTGAAAGAAATTTCGAATGAGAACTCTATACTATATCTTCTCTCACATTTTACCCAGTTTTTATAACCTTGTAAATATTAGAGGGGGTTTCAAATATTTTATCGTGGCCACGCACAAACAGGGTTGAAAGCATTACGCTGTAAGATACACGTTGTCGGAACGTGATGTCTTTATAACAAGCTTATTGTTTTTGCCAAGGAGGCGGGGGATGAAGTGAAAATATTTGATATGTACGCGTGGCTTGCAATTTAGCTCAGATACGCGTTAAAGATTCCTGTATTATTAATCTTTGCGAAAGTGGAATTATGAGTTGATGTTTTAGAGTGAAGTCTTGACAGAATCGAGGTTGTAAAGTGTAGACGGGTGTTACCACTAAACTACTAATACTCTACGCTACTACTACAGACTCTTTAAAACGGCAAATACTTGAATTATTAGGATACAATAAAATCAATCTGATGTAGTCAACGCTGGTTAAGTAATATAAGTCAATAAAAAGGTCTTGATCATTGTTTGCAGATAGAATCTTATAAAACGTGTTGAATATAATTTATTTTTCTTAATTTATATTATTTTGGATTTTTTTTTACAATAAAAAAGAGCAAAAAACTTTTATTTAGAAACTAATTATTTGTCACTTGAAAAACAAAACTACTAACTAAGAAAAATAAACAACATGCAAGTATCAAAATGTTTTGTACCGGCTTTTGACGAGTGATAACTAAAATTCGTGTTGCCAACAACATATTTTTTTTTTTCGTTCAAAAATTCCCAAGTTGTTTGAGTTTTTATGCTATATACTACACTACACTACTATATCTACTACTTTTAATTGTAAAAGTAGTAGTAAATAAACTTTTGAATACCGTAATGAGATACATAATAGAAAGATAATAGATATGCGAACGCCGGCGTTGGCTCGGGGCTCAAGAGTATAATATAGATTTATAGAGAAAAATGTATTTTTTTCTATATATTTTTTTTGTTTTTTTTAGGATATCTACCTACCTAGACTTTAGGTTTTTATTTTCATTTTATAACTTCATATATACACATAAATAAAAAAAAAAACCCTTCAAACTTAAACTTACCTATAAAATGATTATGATTTTGCTAGTTTTAAAACAGCTTCACTTCCAGTAAATATACATTGTTTTTTCTTTCTTACACTAACTGCAGGCGTAGGCTTGCGGACGACAAGCAATACGTAAATCGATAAGCCCGACCGGTAATCGTCCGGAACGGGCCTGATTCGTCGACGACGGTATTTCTAAGTGACATTACATAATATTATTATGAGAATATCAAATCTTTAGACATTGCATTATTCTGTACGTGTGTTAATCACTTCATTTTAATGATCAATTTGGATGAAATTTTGTATAAATATTTGAGTGAGTTTCCGATAAGTAATACTTCAAAAGAAAAATAATTTAAAAAATGTGAAGAAAGTGACAAAAAATGCCATTTAACCTTTGACCATTTCACAGTATGTAGCTAAAATATGACAATGTCTGTCGAGTCTGAAGTAAAAAGATACCTCCCACAAAATGTTTGACACATTATTTTACTATTAAAAAACCAACCATCTACAATTTAACAACTAAACCAACCCAATTTTCTTTAAAAATCCTCCCAAACATCTGTACTTAAAAAGTAGTACAGTGGGGTGAAATTAAGCGGACAAGCAAGGGTCGAATTTTGTCGAGCACACATATACAAGGGTTGGGTCCAAACCCAATTAATTCCTTAGGCACCTCGGCCCCCGAACAAGTTTTTACTTGCCCCGAGGTCTGAACGAAACTCAATCTCCACGATATATCGGTCTAATGACTCAAGTATTTCGGGCTAAAGGGCCGGGTAAAGGACGCTGTTTTAAAATTGCGTTGTAAGATGTTTTTTTGTGGGTAAAAGGGATTACTTTAAGAAGTAGGGCGGTAATATCTTCGTTTGTGAATTATTTTGGATTTTGGTAATCCGATTGCGAGTGGGTGTTGTAGCAGATTTGTATTTTGTAGTGGTTTTTTTTAAGCGCAACTAATTGAAAAGTAGATTTAAATGGAGTTCAAGAGCGAATCGCTTGTATTATTATGCTGGAAAGTATATGACCACCGTAGGATAGACAAAATATATATTATTATTCTACAGAATCGATATATATGTACTAAGCACTAGACTAGGCGTGCTGTACAATGTCTTTATTCCACTTAAATGATCAGCATACACATTACAATACAACACTACAATTTTTACATTGATGATATTTGACATATCAGCGCTGTAATTTTAAATAGTATTGATAAACTACAATACTATTGAAGCGCTGCAGCAGATTTTGTATTAACATTTCAGTATTTTGACAAATAACGTGCTTGTCTATCGCTGGAAATATGAGTTTATGTTCTACAGGATAAATGCTAAATAAATAGTTTGTTAAACACGTAATACATCTAATTTAATAAGGTAAAACATACGTTGCCTCGTCTTTTATACCGCGTACATCGAAGGACTGGAACAGTTTACCTGCTGAAGTCTTTCCGTCCGATTATAATAGGCTTTTAATAAAGTAGCGTGCCTCGGTTGGGATCGCAGTCAAGCACTAATTTATATCAATAAGAAAAGTGTACCTAGTTTAAAAATCTGCGTTTTAGGTGTCTGTAATCTTCTCAGGTTTGGTTTTGAATTAAAAAAAAAACACGTATTTTATTTCAACCACTTAAATAACCCTTTGATATTTTAAATCTATAACCTTTATTTAGAATTATTGTTGAGGTTAGCAAGTCAGTAACACTTCAGAATTAAACATCCAAAAAAGAACACAGACTCGTAAAAAATCACGATTTTTTTACTTTGGAAGCTTAACCCGTCCTCCGAAAAGTGTATAAAAAAGAAAACACCCCTACAATGACCGTAATCTCCGTGCATACATTTCAGCAAAACATTTCGGTGTCAACATACTTTTTTTTTGACGTCATCGTACATTTCTTTTGTCCTGCAAAATATTCAGCATAATTAAAATTTCAACCCGTCAACTGCGTTTAGAAAAAAGTCGGCGAAATGGGTCTCGGGGCCAACGGAGTGTCGTGATATTCTAATTCTAACCCCAAATTGCTCAGCCGTTTCGACCTAATTGCCCCGTGTAATTTCACAGCTTTATAAGGGTTAATTTATCCGACAATACACTGTGTTGGCATGATTGCGATGAAAATTTTAAATTTGTTTCGGACAGGCGATTTATGATTAGGGACGTTTATTTAAGATTAGCTTCTGCTTGCGAATTTGCTCTCAAAAATATGCCAAAAGAACATATTATTAGTTTAAAACATGTTGATTCAGAACGTGGTCTGCCCGTGTTGATCTGCCGAGCTGTTTGTGCATGAAACGCACTCCTATAAACTTATGCCTTTAAAATATTAACAATTTATAAACATTTATACATTTTTACTAGCTGCTGCCCGTGACGTTGTCTGCGTGAAGGCTCTATAGCACCAAAAATACCTAAGATTATCATCTAGATAATTGATATAACAAACGTATAGACGAAAAAGAACTAAAACAAAAAGCCCTAGAAAACTTAGTCGTATTTAACCTGAATAATTGATATTATATTAAGTGACTGAACGAAACGTAATAAGAAGTCTTACGACTTAGTTCTCAAACACATTAGTAAAACTGATCTTATCAAAGTAATTCAACAGTAAAAGAGATAGTCATTACAAAATTGTTTACCGTTTGTAGCGTCCGCGTAGCTTCGTAGCACCGTAGCACTTCTACGCTATGTCGTAGCAAAGTGCTACGAACGAGTTCGCTCAAAACTTAGTGTGCTTTGCTAACAATTTATTAAGTTAGGTTATTTATTGTACAAGTTCATACATTCAATTTCTAAAATTAGTTTCGAATAGAGCAAAATGAACTCTCTCCGTAGTTACATAACAAAGTGAAGCTAAATTTATGACGAACTTACTAACTAATACTGGCTCGTGGTAGTTATGGAATATTTTCGTCGAATTAACAATGTATAGAATCAGGATCATTTAATTTACGAACGACTTGACCAAACCACAAGCATTTTATGGGTATTCTTATTAGAAAAAAAGAGAAAGCTTTCTTCCATAACAAAGCGCAAGAAAACAGATCGGTACTCGCACTAGAAATGTCTAAACCCATTTTTTTTTATGTTTTTCAACTTCGATACAGTGTCATCGAAATAGTGATTATAATAATTATCTACACACACGTAAAAAAAGTCATTTCCATTAAGGATTTCACTATCACTTTGGATGTGGCTGGAAAGAACTCACGGCGTTCTCACTTTCCGCATGACGCAGGTCCTCACCGGACATGGTAAGTTCGGGAGGTATCTGCATCGGATTCGTGCGGAAGAGACGCCCGGGTGTCGCCACTGTGTGGACCGCCCGGAGGACACGGTGGAGCACACGGTTGAAGTGTGCCCCGCTTGGGCAGAGCATCGCTGTGTCCTCGTGGGAGCGATCGGTGGCGGCGATCTCTCGCGCCGGGCCTTGGTAGAAGCCATGGTTCGGAGTGAGGAGGAGTGGCAGGCGGTCGCCTCCTTCTGCGAAGCAGTAATGCTAGCAAAGGAGGAGGCGGACCGCATAAGGCAACGGCGTTTGCGCCCCAGACGCCGCCGGGAATTCCAATCCTGACTTCCGGCCACCGTAGGCGCGGGCTTGCGGACGGTGAGCATTGGGTAGCTCGCCGTCCGGTCGTCTGGTAATCGTCCGGACCAAGCCCAGTCGTCGACGGCTGTAAACTGTGTTTATTAACACTATTCATAAAATCCTTAAAGAAGATTATCTTATAATATAAAAGTGACCAATGAATCAATTTTACCAATTTATTTATTTAACACTTTATGCACATACTCGTAACTGTACAAAGGCGGACTTAATGCCTTAGGCTTTAAGTCTTTCAATTTGACCAATTATTTTTTCGTTGTATTTGTTATTGGCAGGAGAAGGTTCTTATGAATAAATAGGGTAAAGTAGGATGGAATAGGGTAGAGTAGGGTAGGGTAGTGTAGGGTAGAGTAGGATAGTGTAAGATAGTGTAGGGTAGAGTAGAGTAGGGTCTCTACCCTACTCTACTCTACCCTACACTATAGGGTAAAATAGGGTGAAGCTAAGTAGAGTAGAATAATCTGTTGCTAAGAGCGAAACCGTAGGCAAAAGCTAGTTTAATAATGAAATTATTAACCTGAACATTGTATGCGTATCTCTAAGGTATCCAATTAGTACTAGAACCGAGCCAGCCGGAGATTCATGTGTCAAGGTGAATCTAGACCCTATTGGAATACCGCCTAACAAACTATACATGTTCTGAGTTTACATATCATAGTCCCATAGTAGAATTACAGTTAATTCTTTCTTAGGCCCCTCGCCCACGGTGACATTTGTAGAAAAAAAAGAAAAGAAAAACATTTATTCATGCTTTACACATTAGAAATAAACTACAACACACCACACACGACACACAACAACATCACATTAACACACACACATACACACACACTACAACACACAACACAACTACATAACTACATTAGAAACTAGATACTGAAAAAGTAGCATTAAAAACTGTGCAAGGCCAAATAGGCGATGATGTAACGTGTTTGCATCGATACTGTGTATCGCGATGCGGTAGCGCGTTGGCATCTCTTATACAGCGCGTTGCAAATGCGACTAACGCGCTACAAAAAGTCGCTGTGAAGCGAGATCCTTGGTGTAGTTTTTTTAAGTGTGCTCATCAGTGTCGCACGTTTTTTCTATTCAACTTTTGAGCTTCGAGCGCACGCTGGCGTTCCCATACCTATTATTTATCTATTATGTCTCTGATTACGATACTAGACAGATTAAATTTTTCTTATGTTCAAAGATCAGTGAACACAAAAATACCTATATCGTTTTTATACATTGCAGAGCTGCCTATGCCAAATACTCGTAGTTCATCTTTAGAAAACAACATTTTACCAGATCCCATCCCTAGGAAGTTGCCAATATTTCTAACTAGCTTTTGCCCGCGGCTTCGCCCGCGTGGTATTGGGGTTGGGGTTGGGGTTTCCGGAATAAAAAAGGAGCCTATATCCTAATCCGGAGTGTATCCTATGCCTGTGCCAAATTTCATCCAGATCCGTCCAGCCGTTTTGGCGTGATTGAGTAACAAACATCGAAACATCGTAACTTTCGCATTTATAATATTAGTAAGATACATATGAAAAAACTGGCGTGGCAACCACTCATCACAGTCAACCACTGCGCCATCATTGGCTTCGTCCGCAATCTCGTGTATAGTATCAAAATCCTTCATTTCCTTTTTCATTAAATATCCTAAAGTATAAATCTGAACTTCAGGATCTATTACGTCTGCAGTGCAAGCGTAAAAGGATTTCACGCTGTTACAATAAAAGACCCATCTAATTTCACCAGCAAACGCCCAGCTACTCAATTCCAAAGATGTCTGTGCAATTATTGGGTAAACTTGTCGACGCATTGGCGATTCTAAGTTCTTCTTCCATTCTTACTACCATCAAATCGTGAATTGGAGAATGCCACTTATCACTCCGAAAATTTTTAAGCTGGCCATCTTCTAGCACTTATGATATTTGACGACCGCACATCAAGTTTGCTATTTGAAGCACTACTTTTCTCTTAGTTCGTTCTATAGATATCAACACAACAATTTTATCGGCAAGATTAGGCTTACGAATCAATCGTTTAAAGGGATCATACGATATGAAATATGACTGTTGTCTGGTAAAATTCCTGAAGCAATGAATTTTTATTCCGGTGCAGTTTTTTTTATTAAGGAACAGCAATACAACTCTATTTTCGTATTAGTGCACTGTAAATGTGTGCATCAACGTGGTCTTTTTTCTAAATCATGTGTTTCACTTCTCTAATTGCCTAATCGAAAATTGTAAACGAAACGTACATCAACAATAAGCTGCTCTATCTATCCATTGAAACTATCTAGCTCTCTTGAAACGAAATAAATTATAATTACTATCTTCTTTCCTTACTGCGATGACGTTGACGTTTCTTGTCAAGGCTTGCGTGCTACCCAGTTACTGAGTATTGTAGGCTTGACAGATAATCATTTCATGCTAACAGTGGTTACAGTTACATTTGGTAACGTTGGAAACTGACCAAATCTAAGTTAAACAAAGTGGTTAGGCAAATTGATAGTGTTGTAAAAATAGTGGTACATTTTCGTGCTCTGCATGATATCAAAATCAGTTGATCTACAAACAGTTTATCCAATTCAAAAGCTTTTAGTATTTTATTGACGTTTATCATTAAATATGTTTATTATTAATGTTTGATTGATGAATCAACACAAAATATTAGTTTTTCCTGGAAGTTATTTATTTTGTTTCGTTTTCCTCCACGTGATGTAAATTAAGTTGATAATAATATGTATTACAAAAATAAGATTTTCCCGTAAAACGCTTTGCGTAGAAAGTTGGACATTTTCTTCCGTATTCGACTATCATGTTCCTACCCTTTTCCTATGTTATTTATGGTCGGAGCAAGACGTTTTCTTCTTCCATTCTACTCTGTCACCCGTCATGCTATCACTAACTTCCTTTTCCATCATGTCACTCCTCACAAAATTCAACCATCTATTCATCTATTTTTTTTTTCTTTTTTGTCTTCGATTGTTTAGTGCATGTCCTATTGCCAAGTTAGGAAAATACGAGTAGGTTTTATAAAAAACTAGCGACCCGCCCCAGCTTCGCACGGATACTGATATTGAATATAAATTATGCATATATTATACATATTTATAAACCTTCCTCTTGAATTACTCTATCTATTACAAAAACCCCATCAAGATTTGTTGCGTAGTTTTAAAGATTTAAGCATACATAGGGACGTAGCGACTTTGTTTTATACTATGTAATGATGATGATATGCTCACTTTGTGTTCTTCACTAAAATGAAGATCTAACACATTCTAATGTTTTTTTCAGTACTTACGCGTATTTGGTAGCAAACAATAGCCAGTACTAGGAGATTTAAATACAATCTCGGCTTCATTTTGCATTGTAGAGAAGAATTATTCAAGATACAAAATCACACCAGATTTATATTAAAAGATTTCTTAGGAATCAATTAACTGGCTTGTTGGTATAAAGGTCAGTGGCATTGACTGCTATGAGTGGTAGGTTCGATTTCTACCCACGACAAAATTAAATGTTTGTGTGATGAACACAATTGTTAATTACTAGCTTTTGTCAGCGGCTTCGCCCGCGTACATAAAATATAGCCTATGTCACTCAGGAGTAAAACAGCTTTCTGTTGTTGCTAATTTTTTTCCAATCGGACCAGTAGTTCCAGAGATTACCTCCTACAAACAAAAAAACAAACTTTACCTCTTTATTATATTAGTGTAGAGTGTAGATAGATGTAGATGTAGATTTACGCTAGCTAGTTCCCGTTTCTCAAGACGTAAACATAAGGAATTATGGCTCAAGAAAACGGACTGAAATAAATCCAATTTTTTTCAATTGCTTTCGGTTTACAAGGGTTTGTGAAATCAGTGGTGACCCAGTGGTAATGGACCCGATCAGGTGATTTTTTGAGTCGAATTTACTTGGTATTAGTACGCCGTGAAATAAGAACATGCCGTTTCTTCGACAAAGTTAAGAGTATCACTGAATAATTAAAGCGCATAGCTGATCGAAACTTCCGGAATGGAAGTACGTACCAGGGCCTAGCAAATTCTAGAAAAATCTGCCACCTAATAAGTAGGTACTCAATTATTATTAGAAGTTTTTGTAAGTACTTAAGTAGAGCTGGTAAACGAATTTGTACCTTCCGTGAAAAATGTTGAAGACACGTGATATGTATCAAAGGGAGGTAGAGAGAGAGAAAGAGTTAATATTTTTATCAATCGCCACCTTTCTCTACCTCCTCAATTTAATTTTGACGTAGCATCAATGGCACGATTGGCGGACTGGTCTTGCAATTGGCCGCTGTGTTGCGTGTCATGAGTTCGATTATCCTCGGAAAAAATATTAATATGGCCTACAATCTTATTCGTATAATCTCTTTGCTATCCTTGCTTTGTTAAAAGAAGCCAATCTTGTTTCAATTTCTTTTTTTTATTAGATTTTTTTTTCATTGTGCTCACTTAATAGAAGCGACATGAAATGACATGGAGTTCCTTGCAAGTTCTTTTCCATAGAGTTCTATGCTTTGGAACATGCAATTTAGCTTTAGTTTATTTTTGGACTGACCAACATTTTGATTATTTAAAAGTTTAAGTATTTGGTTTATTTTTTCACATCACTTTAATGTACACCATAACACATACAAAATATTTTTGAAATAAAAAAATATGATTTGCGATTTCCGGATCTAGGTGTCTAGTGCATGTTTACATGTGTATGCACACACTAACAAGACGGGAGTAATTCCTAGTGCAGAAGAAAATAAAAAAACTGTCTGCGGGCTTTTGCTTCTACTTCAGGTCAGTGCGTGTGTATTTTTGTTACTAACCATTCGTAATTGTAATTATAGACACAATTAAAATAGTTCATTTTGCTTGTGTTCTCTTGGGGCTTAATGATTTTATTTAGTGATTTAGATCTTACGTCGTATTCCAAGGCATGGCGTCTTAGTTCTGTATAGTTGTTAAAGTGTAAAAAAGTAAGAAATATACACACAGACACTACGTACGTTATTATTACAGTTAATGTAATTCAAAGTCAGTTTTCTCGCCAGTATTTTTTCCCAACATAACGTTCCAACATTATTTAAAAAATATTTATTTCTAATGTGACAGTCATTATCTTTCTTTTTCCCTTTAAATAATTATCGTGAGCACGCACAAGTAAAGAACTAAATTATAATAATAGAGAAAATTACGAAGGTAATGACTTAAACGCTTTTTGTATAACTTGTCGACAATTTTGTTAATTTGGCTTCTATTTCCAGATTTTTGTGAAAAATATGTTGAAGGGTGAGAGAGTTTTAATGGGAGAGTGTGTCAGACTTTTACTTACTATGACTTACTTAATATGTTCTTCTTCTTCTTCTTCTTCCTACTTTCTCATTGTTTAACATTCTAGGCCCAGGCGATTAAGGGACCTATTACCTACAACTTATGACCCCAGTAAGCTTGTCCATGGCCCTTCACGAGGCGCCAGTTTGGACACAGTCGCTACAGACGCATGCCAGAGGGTCATGGCAATATGATCCGGAGTTACCATATGGTGTCCCGCGAAGCGGCCGTAGGATCTTGATGCAACAGTCTTTGCACGCATGCACAATTTACACATAGAGGTGCAACGCAGGGGCGAAAGTTAGTGCGTAGAATGGCGTCAATAACTATCGTAACCCAGTGCTGGGGCACCTACAATTCACTCTTTGCGTAGCTGCAAACCTCAACAACACAAGACCTCACAGTGTTCTCAATTTCCGCATGACGCAGGTACTCACCGGACATAGTAAGTTCGGGAGGTACCTACATCGGATTCCTGCCAAAGAGACGTTTGGGTGTTACAATTGTGTGGCAATACTGAATTTTTCAATGTACCCTATTTACTTTTGACTTAAATACGCAACTTACTTAGTGTGTTTTGAAAAAAATTAGCGATTTCGTGAAAACATTAAAAGCCAAATAATCGGCGTACAAAAAACGTATAACAGCGTTTGTACCAATATAAAATAAAAACATAATTTCACCGGTAAACACCAAGCTATACAAAATTAATCACACAAGATTGCGATAAAGCACAACAATGACTTTAAGTGGTCCAGTAATGACTTAACAAATCGTTATTACTATCAAGAATATTAACTTCCAGTAAAACAGCGCTGAATTATGAAGTAATGAATATTATTCATAATTTTATAACGTACTTCACTTTATGCTGTAATCGCTCTTAAGATTTCTTGTCGATGTAATGTTCTGATGCAAACACTCTCTGGCTCCCGGGATTTAAAATTTATTCTTGATAGATGTTTTTAAATATTTATACATATAAATCAGTGCTGATATTTTTTGAAAGGAAAAAAATAGTTGTAGGATGGAACCCATTAGAAAAGGAAGAGTTTATAGCAAAAATTAAAGGAAAAAAAAATTACGGTCGATCTGAAGTCGGGAAATAGATGGGAAAAAATGGTTTATCTTGATTTCCGGCAAAACTACTGGTTCTAGCGAAAAAAGTCCAATGGCAAAATTGTAGGCATAAAAAAATTTACAACTTTCGTATTAACACTTTTTTCACATAACTTCAAAAACAATGCTGCCTTGTTGCATTAAGTCCGCCTATGTACCACTACTGTACATGAAGATTAAATAAATAAATAAATATGAAAAATTCAAATAACCAAGTTTTTGGTTTCTTATTTTTGTCTTGTATAAAAATGATTCCTTTTTCACAGAATTTGGTAAAAAGTTACCTTTTTATGTCACAAACATACTGTATTTTTTTTTAAATATTTATATTTGTCCTTTATTTTGACTTGGAGTTTCTTCATGAAGATCTGCGCTTTAGAATGGACAATTAGCTATGCGGCTGCAGCACGCCTGCCACGCGGATGTGGCGCAGCAATCGTAATTTGTATTATTTATTTTAATATCACGACATTTAAAATTGTACAGGAAAACACCGTAAGGAAACCGGTATGTCAGAACTAAAATAGAATAGGAAGACATTGTGACATTTTCTAATCCGCTTGTGGTTGTGTACTGGATTACGGCCATTTACTTCCTCACTGAGATGAAGCACATGTCTTCGTGATATGAATATCTTTTTTGATATAAGAAATCTTAAAAAACTCTTCTAACGCTCTTTGTGCGATGAGAGGGAGTATCAGACTTTTACTGACTAACGCCCCACCTTTGTTTCTTTAGTTGCTGTTCGAACACTACAATCTCGCGACCTAAATTATTTACAAAGATGTAGGAGGGTGGGAGAGGTGTTATTACATAAAATCCTCAAGTTGAACCATCTTGACGGTAGACCTTGAATACGCAGTAACCGATTTTTGGGTCTAAATCGAGCTAGGGAGCTACATGTAACCATAGCAACGGGTTCAACTTATTTGCCACGTCATTATTTATTATCATCAAAAAAAGTCTTTTTTTAATGTTCCCACTGCTGGAATACAGGCCTCTTCTTTAGGAAAGGGTATTTACATATCCACTACGCGGGCCCTGTGCGGATTGTTGGATGTCACATATCTTTGTTTTTTTTATTCTAGGACTTGCCGGTTTCCTCAAAACGTTTTCCTTTACCGTTTTGAGAGCATTGGTGATGACATTAATTACACAAAGTATTGTGCCTGACTGGTTTCGAACGATAGCCTCACCTCCACCATACAACTCGTAAGTCGGAGCCGTTACCACTTGGCCACCACTACTTTCTTACGGCGTACTATACAAATATTAAAGTGAAGGCAAGTGATCTCTCTTCAGATTTACTGCTAACTTATGTGAAGCCGCTCACAAGCTGAGTTCTAGATATCGACGTATACCTAGATAGTTTTACTATACGGTGTTATCGATATTATGAAAATTCTAGGAAGGTAATCTCTCAAATGCTTTATTGTTGTTTAAGTTTCTCACAGATTGTTATAAGTGGATATTAGATACATCATTATAAGAAGAAATATATCTCCTGATGGACATAGGCCTCGCCAAATGTCGGCGTAACCAGGTCATCAGTCCACTTTGTGAGAGGTCTTCCAATGTTTCGCCTTCCGCAATGTGCCAATCCAGACCCTTTCTTCGCCATTGAACGTCCGTTCTGTGAGCAATGTATCCTGGTCACTGCCATTTAAGCGATTCTTCTGGCTATATCAGTAACCTTGGTTCTCCTGCGGAAATCTTCATTCCTGATGTGATCTCGGAAGGAAACTCCAGACTTTTGGTTGATGAAGTCTTCCGATGAAGCCCATTGTAAGCGACAGTATTTTAAAGCCATATATCATCCTATGTACAACTACTGTACATCATCAGCCTTTCAATGTTCCCACTGCTGGGACATAGGCCTCCTCTCTAGGAGAGGGAATAGGCCATAATCCACCACGCAGGCCCAGTGCGGATTGGTGGATATCACATGTCTTCGAATTTTTGGTTCTAGGACATGCCGGTTTCCTCACGGTGTTTTCCTTCACCGTTTTGAGAGCAGTGGTGATGAAATAAATTACACAAAGTAATGCGCCTGGCTGGGTTCGAACCCGCGACCTACAACTCGTAAGTCGGGACCGTTACCACTCGGCCACCACTGCTCTCAACTACTGTACATGAAGTTTAAATAAATAAATCATCACAGGCAACACACACTGGTCATTGATAGACTTTCATCTTGAAATACTTGGGGCACATCACACTGAAATTATTGTGAAGGCGATAGTGTGAATTTAGAACATAGAAGCTAGAGTAGCTTTGTTACATTTTAACGTTCAAAAGTCTGAACAGAAAATGTGAATAAAACAAATCTGTTGTGGCACATTTCCTAGTTTGGAATGAAGGATATCATTTAATCTAGGGATATGTGTCCATAATTTCAGAAATTTATTGCAAAACAGCCGTTTCATTTGTGTGTGACGTAAATGCAGAATTATGTTAGTAAGTTTGTAGCGCTTGTGATTAAATAATACTCCAGATTATTATGTTCCAAGAAATATTCATGTATTGACAATGTAAAATCCTACTGACATATGTGAAAAAGACAGCTGACAGCTACAGGACTCCCCCCCTAGCGAAAGCGTACGGGCATCTTGGATATCCTGCCTGATCTGGTGCGTTGTTCGTTGCTGTTCGCAGGGAGTATGCTGGAGTGGTCTTCGGTGGTAGCTGCAGCCGGTTGGAGTGTCTCACTACTTGTGTTTTCGTGTTCTTCAATGTTGACAGTGTACGCCGGTTTGAGTCGATCGATCGATATATTGCTTGATCTGCCTGGTAGTTGCACGGTGAAATATTTATTGTTTCGCTCGACGACTTGGTAGGGACCTTTGTACGGATGTTGCAGTGGTTTTCGGACGGTATCATCGCGTACAAACACATGGCTACACGTTTGTAGGTCATTGTACACGAACATACATCGCTTGTTGGAATGCGGTTTGTATGTAGGCGTGAGCTTCGTGATGATGTCGTGTAGGTGATCAGCATAGTTGTAGTCCATCTTAGTAACAGCTGGTGATGGTGATATGAAATCGCCAGGTAGTCGTAATGCTTGGCCGTAGGTGAGTTGCGCAGCGCTAGTGTTGGTGTCAGTGCGCACGGCGGCTCGTAATCCCATCAGCACTGTGGGCAGCTCAGAAATCCATTTGTTGCTGTTTTGTAGTCTGGTCATGAGTGCAGCTTTCAACGAGCGATGGAATCTTTCAACAATGCCGTTGCTCTGTGCGTGATAAGCTGTAGTACGGGTCCGTTCTATACCGAGAAGTTGTGCGAGTTCATGGAATAGTCGACTTTCGAACTGACGTCCTTGATCAGTCGTTATTCTTGAAGGACAACCGTAACGAGATATCCAGGTTTCATACAGCTTTCTTGCGACAATCTCAGCAGTTATATCTTGCAAAGGTACAGCTTCGGGCCATCGAGTGGTACGGTCGATCATTGTGAGTAGGTATCGATGTCCGCACGAAGACGTGGGTAGTTTTCCAACGATGTCAACGTGAATATGCTGGAATCTATCACTTGGTGGGTATGTCGCGATTTCACTACGACTGTGCCGTTGTACCTTTGATAGTTGGCACGCAGTGCATGTCTTTGCCCATTCGCCAATGTCGATATTCATTGCTGGCCAGAAGTAACGTTCTTGCATCAACTTGCGTGTAGTCCGTATTCCCGGATGACTTGTATTATGCACGGCGTTGAATGCGATGCGACGAAAGTCAGTCGGTAGGTATGGCCTAATGTGTAGAGTAGATGTTTCGCAGAATAGTGGTATGTTTGTACCGGGCATGTTGATTTTCTTGAGTTGGATATTTGATTGTCTTGCTAATGTGGGTATAGTGCTGTCCTTTCCTTGCGCCAGTGATAACTCCTCGTAGTTGATTGGTGACGGTGTTTCAATGGTTTCAATGCGAGAGAGTGCGTCGGCGACAACATTGTTTGCGCCGCTCACATGACGTATGTCCGTCGTGAACTCGCTGATAAATAAAAGCTGACGCGTGCGTCGCTGCGTGTCGTTATCAGACGGTGGCTTGCGAATAGCGTAAGTCAGCGGTTTATGGTCGGTATAAACAATCAATTCTCTTCCTTCGAACATTTTTCTGAAGTGTTTGATCGCCATGTAGATTGATAATAATTCTCTGTCGAATGTACTGTACCGCTGTTGAGTGTCGGAGAAATTTTTCGAAAAATAGCCCAGTGGCGTCCATTTCTTGTTTACAAGTTGTTGCAGTACAGCTCCTGCGCAGGTACTAGATGCGTCGCACATGAGGGAGATGGCGTCGTTTGGTGATGGAGATGGATGAGCGAGCAAAGCAGCGTTTTGTATGCAGACTTTGCATGTCTCGAATGCTTCTAAGGCTTCTTTGTTCCAGTCGATTTTGGTCTTATCGCGTTTCTTGGAATTATGTAGGTACGCGTTGAGAGGTGCTTGTATGATTGCTGCGTTCGGAATACTGTCGCGGTAAAAATTTACCATTCCAAGAAATCGACGTAAGTCTTGTATCGTCTCTGGTTTGGGATAAGCGGTGATAGCGGTGATTTTATCTTGAGGTGGCTTAATTCCCTTGCTTGATACTTCATACCCCAGAAACTTCACACTTTCTTTGCTGAAGACGCATTTGGATGGATTTATTGTTATGCCGTAGTCATTAAATCTGCGGAGCACTTCTTGTAGGTCTTCGACGTGGCGTGCTTCATTGTCCGAAGCGACGATGACGTCATCAATAAATGGGAATGCGTAATCCAATCCGTTGAGTACTTGATGAATGAATCGTTGGAAGGTCTGCCCGGCATTCTTGAGACCTGGACACATTCGAGGGAATTCGAATGATCCGAATGGAGTTGTGATAGCAGTCTTCTCGATATCTGGTTCGTGTACAGGCATTGTTGATAAGCACGATTTAGGTCGAGTGTGGTGAAGATTCTCTTGCCGTGTAGTAGGTAGGTGAAGTCCTTGAGACGTGGTACCGGATAGCGGTCGGGTTTAGTGACGTCATTGAGTCTTCGGTAGTCGCCACACACGCGGATGTCGCCGTTTTTCTTAGGAACGACGTGAAGTGGGCTGGACCATGGACTTTTGCTAGGACGACAAATTCCTTGCTGCATCATCGACTCAAATTCCTTCTTCACCGCCAGATATCGATGTGGTGGTAAGGGTCTGGTCTTGCCGTATATTGGTGGGCCAGTAGTCTCGATGTGGTGTTCCACACTGTGTCTGGGAGTATCCTTCATGCAAGACGGTCGCAGGATGTCGGGATACTTGCTGAGTAGCCGGTGATATGGCTGATCAACGTCGATACTTCTGACTGTAGGGTCAGCAGAATTGGTAATTGAGGCTTTTACGGTGAGGTTGGTTACTTTGTCGACGAGACATCGGCTGGCTATGTCGACAAGAAGTTTGTGATGTCTTAGAAAGTCGGCACCGATGATGGGCTTGCTGACTGCTGCGATGATGAACTTCCAGGTGTATGGTCTGCGTAGGTTGAGATCTAGTTGCAGTGTCTTCTCACCGTATGTTGGAATCACCGTGTTGTTCGCAGCGTAGAGGCAAAAATCTGTAGGTGTTGATTTCCCGCCTTTCCTCTTTGGTATTACAGAGACATTTGCGCCGGTATCGATTAGAAATGATAAACGTGAATTTTTGTCAGTTATAAATAGGCGGTAGGATGTATTGCTTGCGCCAGTTGCCGCCTCAGCCAACGCAGATTCTAGTTTCCCGAGGGGGCACTGCTGTTTTCATAACTGCACGGACGGGTACATCTTCGCGCTTCCTTGCCGAACTTGCGATGGTAGAAACAGATCGCCGATTGGGTGTTTCGAGCGCGATCGTGATTGGGCCGGCTCGACGAGCGAGACCGCGATCTTGAATATCGTCTGTTAAACGATCTACGTCGGTAGTTTGGATGGCTCTGTTGTTTGGTTTTTAGTTCAGCGATTTCTCTCGCGAGCGCGTCGATCTTCTCCTCTATAGATGTAGTGGCTGCGGGGGTGGTGGACGTGGAGCAAACAGCCGCGACAGAGCCGTATGGTTGCGTTTGCTCGAGGATCTTGTCAGCCATCATTGCCAGCTCGTGGATGTCAGATTTTTGTGCGATGTTGTCACTGACGGCTAGAACTGCGCGAACTGATGGTGGTAGGTGGTGTGATTAAATAATACTCCAGATTATTATGTTCCAAGAAATATTCATGTATTGACAATGTAAAATCCTACTGACATATGTGAAAAAGCTATGACAGCTGACAGCTACAAGTTCATGTTTGGATTGTGCCAAAAGGAAAACCAAGTGAGTGATAATTAAACTAAATATTAGGGTGGTGTAATGTTGGAGCGATTGGTTGCCTGTCGCTTTTTATTTTATTTTGAAGATTTTTATTAAACCATTTACAGGCATTTTTTTGAGGTCAAGAAATCAGACATTGCGAAGCGTAATCTTGGTGGAGAAGAATGTGCAACAAAACTTCATAGACACTGATTGGTTTTTGATTTAGGGTTATGTCTATGTAAGTTTACATGATTCTGAATGCACTCACGACATGAGTAATTACAAGTGTGTGATTTTTGTTAAAATAAAAAGAAAGTCAATGGGCATCTTTTGACTGAAATTATGTTAAAAAAAGAGGAAAAATCCTCATTGGGAACCATTAAGATTTACTCCCTTAGTTTAACCCCTAAACCTAAAATTTATTGCTTTTATATTTGCTCAGAGTAATTCAGAACAACTTCTATTGCAAACAAAACTTTCGACTAAGCGTATTTCAAACACAGTTATTTCAAGAACTATAATTTCTCGAGTTGCTCCCAATAATGTCTAAACAATTGAAAAGTTGAATAAGAAATTATAAGCTGAACAATTTAATTAATTGACACCACAAAGAAATTATTCTGCAAACGAATTTACGTAGAGTAGAGACACACTGAGTGACAAGTCTTATGATTTGTTTGAAACGCTTTCTAAGTTTAGTCATAAAGAACACAAAATATATTGTTATTTACCTAATAAATCTTGTTGGCAAAAAAAAATCTCTGTGTCACAAATTGATATTTTTTATTTGTTATATTTTTTACATATTAAATACTAATATAATAAAGAGGTAATGTTTGTTTTTTGTTTTTTTGTTTTTTTGTTTGTAGGGGGTAATCTCTGGAACTACTGGTCCGATTGGAAAAAATTAAGCAGCAACAGAAAGCTGCTTAACTCCTGAGTGTCATAGGCTATATTTTATGCACGCGGGCGAAGCCGCTGGGAAAAGCTAGTATTAAATATAAAAAAATACTTAAAAAAATATTTAAAAATATAAAAAAATAGTAGTCCGCCGGTGTCGGGAACAGGGTCCAAGCTACCGTTGGTTAGGGTTCCAGAGACAGGAACCTCCTCACTATGCCAGCCGTATCAAGGAGTACTGCCTTCTGTATCAAGCCCTTGATCCAACCGAGTAACGACAGGTTTGACAGATGGCCGTCGAAGCTTTTGACTATAAGGCCATTGGCGGTCACAAAAATCGACAAAATGGTAGCAACAACCTCCTGTGCTAAGTCGAGATATTTTATTTCTTTCTGTTTCTCAGCTTTTCCAGCTATTGGTTATCTGAATATATTTTTAATATTATAATATGAAGGCTCGCTTTTGAACACTATTTCACCTAATCTTAAGCGAGGTGTGATGTGATTCAAGATGTAGCAAGCTTGCAGAGAAAGACCACTTTTTCTTTAAGTAGTTTTTTTTCTCAGCATGGTTAATTCGAAAGAATCACCGCGGCCTTATGACGCGAAAACTAAAAAAAGCGTTTAGTACAACCAGAACATGAAAAGTTATTTGACGACTTCAAAGGTTTTCAAAATAAAAAAAGTATTTCGAACTCGACGAACTTCTTGGATCAACTTCTAAGGCATCTATCTGTCTTTAAGAATGAATGTAAGTAACATCATGAATTTCATTATTTTTTGTCATCCTACAGAGTACGATGAGAGACTGTAATCTACACTAATATAATAAAGAGGTAAAGTTTGTTTTTTTGTTTGTAGGAGGTAATCTCTGGAACTACTTGTCCGATTGGAAAAATTTTAGCAACAATAGAAAGCTGCTTTAGTCTTGAGTGACATAGGCTATGTTATGTACGCGGGCGAAGCCACTGACAAAAGCTAGTGAAAAAATAAAAACACATCTAAATCTACCATTAAAATGTATCTATTATCTTTCTTTATCTTCCATTAAAATATTTAAATAATAATATTTATCTTCCATTTAAATCTATTACAAAAATACTGTTTTTATTTTAATCTTATTTCAATTTCATGAGCAAGTCCCTCAGCCTAAAGCGGAGTATGTCCCCATTTTAAGTGTCGCATAAAAATGCAATTTAAAACTGTCACAGAGACGCGAGAAGTTTAAAAACAGTGACAGAAACATAAGATATATTAAAATAGCTTGAACTTATCCGGAAGTTTTTATTATGAATCCTCAAGATTTAGGATGTTTTTATATGCATAATTCTTGAAAATAATTTTTAGTTGTATTATATGAGTAGTTTTAGATTTTCCGATGATCTCAAGGATGTAGTAATGCTAATTCGTTATCTGCATTTACATTTAATCTTAAAGATTTATAGTTGATTCCTGTTTGATCAAAGAAATTTGATTTGTTTTTTTTTTTAGAATGAAAGAACGAAGAAATAAAATATTTTATTCGGCACACATAAAATATCTACACACTGTAAAAAACTAACATAATAATGTGTCTCACGGCTGCGCCAAAGAGGTTTAGTTTAGCAAAAATACCGGATAACTAACGCGTTAGGAATTGGTTTTTTTTTTTTTTTTTTTTTTTTTATGGTAGGTGAAAATCATCCAATGACGAAACCCGCTCTTGGGCGGAGCGGGAGACCAGTGTCAGACTCTTACTGACTAAAAAACCTACCCCGTACCTTCCTTGCCTTATTCCTGGAGTCGAGGTAACAGTTTTCCACCACCCTCTAGGCTCCAGGAGGCTTCGACCCTGAAGGGCCCCTGCAGTTTGCTGACGACTCCTTGAGGCGCGCGGGAACGGTGCGCGCCGTTGACGACTTGGACTCGGTCTTACCAGACGACCGGACGGCGAGCTACCCATTGCTTACCGTCCGCGAGCCAGTGTCTACGGTGGCCGGATATCGGCAGGATCGCGGCGGCGACGGCTACGGCGAGGGCGCTGTTGCCTTTAGGAATTGGTAGTTTTCTGATGTAAATTTACTTTTGATGGCATAAGTAATGTGCACGTGATCTACATACACTTCCAAGACTGTAACACTGAAATATGTGGCGAAGTGCAAGTATACAGTACGGCCGTCAGATTTTAGTGCGTCTGAAGTTAAGTTCTGCAAATTTTAGCGCTTGAAAACTCGTAAAAATATAAATTGTTTAAACAAATGAATGCAATTTGCAGTTGTTATTGTTGTTAAAAAAATGATATTGGCATTATACCTCTTTTTTTGTACGAATTTTTAAGCGCCAAAATTCGCAGAGCTTAAATTCAGATGCGCCAAGATCCAACAACCGTACTGTACATAGGCACAACATTTATCAGGAACAACCGAAATAAAAACACACATTCAAATTCAGAACCCGAACCGCACAAACTATCTCTAACTCAATCGCATTACAAAGTCACATCCATAATCGCAACTTTAATCAGTCGCATTTCAAGTACCGAATCATAGCACCCAGAGCGTCGCATTACAAATACAAATCTCATGCACATACATTGAAGCGAACAAAAGTAGGACATGCAGATCTTCGTTCGTTCGTTCCGTATGGGATCAAAACCACGTCTTTCTAAAAGCGGATACTGCTGTTACGTAGTCAAGCACTAGTTGGTTAAGCTGTCGTTTGTTTGTTTTCATTAGTAAGTTATATCTTTTAAATGGTAATATCTTCTTCTTCGTTCCAACACTGCAATGGTTTATCATATAAGTAGTTGTAGGCCGTAGGATCTGTGGTGGCCAAGTGATAATGCCTCCGACTTACAAATTTTAGGTCGCTGGTAGGTTTTTGAGTCAATAAGTCTGACAATGTCTTTTTGACTGGCCTGTCAGCATAGTAGTTAGTGACCCTGACTGCTATCCCGGAGGTCGTGGGTTCGATTCACACCCAGGACAAATTTTTGTGTGATGAGCATGATCATTTGTTCTGTGTTTGGGTGTAATTTATCTATAATATGTATGTATTTAGAAATATATAAGTATGTTTATCAGTTGTCTAGTACTCATAACACAAGCTCTGCTTAGCTTGAGACTTGACGGCGTTGTGTGATGGTCGTCGAATAAAAAAAAAAAATAAAAAAAAATGTTTTTCTCTCTGCCCAAGCGGGATTCGTCATTGGATGAATTTTACTCACCATGAAAAAACTACATCTTGTCAGCGTTACGTAGCCTGTAAAAATCAAAATGTCTGAACACATTGCGTGAGACTTAACAAATACCAATACATACACATTAATTCACGTAATACGATCGTAATTTTCACCACACTATGAACTGGTCATATTTTACAGCAATTATAATGCCTAACAAGAATCAGAACATCGTAAACCGCTTGTAAATTTTAAGAGCGCACTAAAAGAACCAGCTCATAAATGTGGTCTTAAAACTTGGAAAAAACTTTATTTACATTTGATATATTTATCGTGAGTGGTTGTTTCCTTCTTCTAAGTTTTTATTTTTGTATTACACACTAACCTGCTAAGTTCATTTCGTTTTATGTTAGATGTCACGCGATTCTACATTAGTCGCTTTCTTGTGAAAAACTTTATGTGGTCCTTTTATGAGGTCTTTGACGTCAAAGGATTTTCCTAGTAAATTTTTATGTTCTCAGAATTTATTTTATTTTATGTATAATATTCATATGAATTCAGAGCATTCGCGAGCAGTGGTGGCCGAGTGTTAACCGACTTACGAGTTGTAGGTCGTGGGTTCAAACCCAACCTTACTTTGTTTATTTCATCACCACTACTCTCAAAACGGTGAACGAAACATCGTGAGGAAACCGGCATGTCCTAGAACCAAAAAATTAATACACAGATCAACTCATCCTGAATAACGTAATTTATGAAATAAAAAATGTTAATTTTTGTGAAATAATATTTAAAAAAAACAATGTCTAAAAAACTTTCAAGTTCCATTTGTACCCAGTTCCTACTTTAATGATAGTTTTTTTTACTGATTTTATGATGTTGCAAATTAATTTTTACTGACCACAAGTTTTCTTTTTAAAAAATACAGTATTGGTCTTTCTGTGCCCTTACAGTTTGCTGACATCTCTTTGAGAAACGCGTTTAATACTAACGCTCTCGAAGACTTGGGCTCGGTCTGGACGAATACTGTGACTGGTTGTCGGGGTCAGAATTGCGGTGGCTAAAGAGTCAGAGTGTCCCTCTGTCGGCCATTCCCCGTCGTTCCAAATAAGGCCTGAAACTAGGGCTTACGCTTGCTAGAGATTACCACCTCCGATGGAGACATACATGTGCATATAAGGGTACTTCTCAAAAGCAAGCAATCTAGTTCAAATACCTCCCGCACTTACTATGTTTGGTCAGGAAATGCGTCTTGCAAAAACATGTCATGTCATCATCATCAAATATCATGCCGTGTTTTAGCTGAAATGATGATGGTAATGGAAAAAAAAACAAAATAAAAGTATATAAAAGTCAACTAGGCCCATCCAGTTTTTACGGCTAATTATGAAGAGACTTGGCTTTCGTGACAATTTTTTCCCTTTCAATTTGAAGTGTGAGGTATATACTCATCGTTTATGATAATGTTGTGTCTTTACACAATTGGGCGCTTTAACATTTATCTAATCAGCAGTGAAACAAATTCAGGATCGGTATGAAATTCGCCGGGAAGTTGATAGAGTATAAGCTTAAAACAGAGCAGGAAATTGTGAGCTGTTGGTATTTGTAAAAGAATAATGTTCAAATAATTGAGAGCAGTGGTGGCCGAGTGGTAACGGCCCCGACTTACAAGATGTAGGTCGCGGGTTCGAACCCAGCCAGGCGCATTACTTTGTGTAATTTATTTCATCACCACTGCTCTCAAAACGGTGAAGGAAAACATCGTGGGGAAACCGGCATGTCCTAGAACCAAAAATTCGGAGACATGTGACATCCACCAACCCGCACTGGGCCCGCGTGGTGGATTATGGCCCATTCCCCTCTCTTAGAGAGGAGGCCTGTGTCCCTGCAGTGGGAACATTAAAAAGGCTGATGATGATGATGAATGTTCAAATTAATTTAAAATGATCTGATGTATTGACATTGCCGTCATACTATGCACTATAAGTAATGTATGAAGTAGTGTAGTAACACTACGTCATACTACTACCATTCTACATGCTTCCTGGAGCCGAGGGTTGGTGCGAAAGCGTTATACCGGGGCTCTGGGAATAAGGCAAGGGAGGAAAGGGGTAGGTTCTTTAGTCAGTAAGAGTCTGACACTGTTTCTCGCTCCGCCCACGAGCGGGACTCGTCATTGGATGATTTTTACCTACCATAAAAAAAACCATTCTACATACTAACTAGATCGGATCATACAAGTACCAGATTTTAAATGTATGTCTTACTTTTGCAAGTAGGGCACGTCACCGTCTGAGGCATATATACCTGGTTTACCATAAATAAATTCTCTATAGCAATCCGCATTTGGAATTGTGCCCGTTGAATGTTAATATTCTTTGTCATTGCGTCTGGTTGAAGTGTGAAAGCAACATTGCCAGCATCTGAATTCAAAAGGCCTCCAAACTACATGGAAATTTGGCAGGTCAGTTGCATTTGCTCAAAGCTAGAAGTTGGAGTTGTCTAAACTGTATTATATTTTCTAAGTTTTGTTAAAGCAACGTTTCTGATGCCAAATATAAGTAGTCTGAACATATTTCAAAATCTGACATAATTTTCAATTTTATCTTTAGAATTTTTAATGACTTTTAGAATTATTTCAAAAATACTCATAAGTCAGGAGTCGGTGTCTCTGATTTTGTTTTTTAATTTTTGACACTGAATTTCAAAATTAAAATCATTTTGCAATTTTAGTTTCTTTTTAATGTTTACCTTATGTTGTATTTTATGGTAAACTTTATGATAAAAAGTATTTTATTTTCAATTTTTTTCGTGGTATTCTACAGTTAAAGCTAAATAGTGAGCAAGTTTAGAGAACTTGCTCACTATTTAGCCCTCATATACTCATCAAGGCTTAAGTTTATTAAGTTTTTTTTTAGATGGGAAAGTATTAATTGACTTCTTGCGCTCTAGGGTGGACCAATAAGGCCGTTATTGGGGCTTTCCAATTCTGCTGTTAACTTTGTGAAGCGCACGTGTTCTCCATGCCGGGGACCTTAGCTTGGCATAGATGTGCTTATTTTATTTTATTAATAAGGCACACCAACAGCCAATTGCGCATCGCGGTCAAAAATCTGATCCGAAATCGCCCTGTAACTCCGACTTATTATATGAAAAGATGTTGACAATAAACAGACGACTGTAGCAATCCGAAAGATTTGCTATCATTAATTAATTTGAAGTATTCAATGATCTTTCTTTGAATCTCTTTATCAGATCTTCACCATAGGACCACCTAACAGAAAATAGTCTTCAAAACGAAAAAGTATCGTCAACATCGGTTCGCATTGGGCAGAGATATCACCATACAAGACACAAAAAAATATAGATAAATTGAGAACCTTCTCATTTTTCGAAACTTGGTTAAAATAAAGTCAAAAATGAAGTAAAGGTTGCTATTATCGCAAAACGTGACATGAACACTCGATTCGCTTGGTCTTACTCACTTATCTATATGCAAACGAAATCAAAAGTAGTATAAACTGTAAGATAAAGGCATTTTTATGCCATTGTGTGAATACAGAATAGTAACCATGAATAATAGCATCAGCCTTACCTTTATTTTATCATCACTGCTCTCAAAACGGCAAAAGAAAATATTGTTAGGAAACCGACATGTCCTAGAACTCAAAAATTCGAAGACATGTGACATATCCCAAGAGGTGGATTACAGCCCATTCCTTGTCATAAAGCATACATGCATGGAGGCATGTGTCCCAGCAGTGGAAACATTATAAAGCTGATGCTATGCATAAATAATGGCCATGAAGAGATCCACTAAAAAGTAAACAAGCCAGCAACAAAATATCTTTATACTCTTCTACCAATATTAATTCAAGCACTTAAAACTGAACATATACGTGTAATAAAACGGTTACATGCAACATTTTATCTTAGTGACAAAGTAAGTTCTGTAATTGCCTGCCTATTGCCCAAGCGCAGTAAAACTGGCTCGATAAATTCATTGTCCTGATGCTTAGTTTACGTAAACTCATTCAGTTATATGGAATGCTCTCGTAAAACCGATCGGAATGGAAAGGATGAGTTTGTAAGTTTGTTTATTGAACAACTGTTATGTTGTTTTTATACCTATTCTATCATAATCTACTAAGGCAAAAGGCCAGGCTGTTTCAAATAGTTTATAGATATACAACTTTATTTTACACTAAAATAGTAACAAGAACTACACTACTATTAAACAAACTTAAATGCGTTTACGTATCTATGTTTAAGTCTTATAGTACAATGGCGGTAATATTGCTAACAATGATATTTACCAGACAACGTTAGGGTGCATTGTGAGACTTATACTAATTACGCTACGCTCAGTGTAAGGTTCCGAGGTTTCCATTCCGTTAAAAATTTCTCACAATGTAACAGAATCCTTAAACTACGACGTACCACTTGTCGGCGTGATTGATGTTGATATCAAATTTCAGGTTTCTAGTGGCAACGGTCACTGAGATTATCCACGGATGGACAGACCGACTTGGCAAAACTATAAGGGTGCCCAATTGACCACGGACCCTAAAAAGTAGTACTCTGCGGCAGTTCGAATTAAAGAAGGATAACATTTGACACACAATGATATACTAGACTATACATAGATATAAAATTCAACGCTACAAGCTAGATTGTAATATAATTTGTTGTTGATTCTAAATTAATAACATTCCAAATTAATTTCAATTGTTAGTGGGTATTGTATTTAAATCAAAAATGACATGTGACTACAACAGAGCTGTTTGTTTAGCAATTAAGAATATATTATGCAATTTAAATGATCGTGGATTTGATTAGTAAATTAATTTATATGAGTAACAATACACTTTGGCACAATAGGGGTGTATATGGGGGCCCCACCACGATCTTCGGGGCCCAAGTCAACCTCCCCTGCAAGTTGGGGCACCTGCCGAATAGCAGACGAGGCTCTGGCGCTGGCTTTCCCTTTTAGGGTTGGGAGGTCAGACGGCAGTCGCTCCCGTAAAGGCCACAAGTAGCCACTAAAAAAAGGTGAGCACAGGAAAGTATCAAACACGGCGTATTTATCTATTTTATTTTTACAAGCTTTTATTTAGTTTCACCTGTCCCGTTGTCTGTCGTTCTGTAATCAAATCTTGCAACTTAAATTTGATCCACTTCCCGGTTTCCGATTGAGCTGAAATTTGGTATACACGTTTAGTTCGGATGACAATGCAATATTATGATGACATGGAGCTGATCTGATGATGGAATCGCGAGGTAGCCATAGGAACTCTGTAATTAAACGGCACAACCACGTCGAGTTTGGGCTCGTGTGAATCGTCTTGACGAGTTTTATTTATATAAGTATAGACCACCGCTATAAAAGCTTGTTATGAAAAAAAATATTTTCATTGAAAACTTGTTAACACATTACTTTTAGTCCTCTAGCTACATTGAGTTTTGTGACACGGCACGTAACCTATGTTCAGCGGAAATTAAGCATCGCAATTAAGCAAGCAAATTAAGACAATTTTAACAATACCTCATATATTCACTTCTAATGAGTCAATTAGGAATCATAAGGGTACAAATGAACATACTCACAAACATACATACATACATAGCCTGTCAAAATCATAACCCTCCTTATGCTTTCCCGTAGTTGGGTAATAAATGATTGGTGGACTCAATGAGCTCTGAAATGGAGGTCGCGTAGCCAAGGATGCAACCCAGGTGGGTGGAGGTCTTAAAACAGTCTGATGTTTTATAAGTGCCAATGTAGGTCTATTTGAAAAAAAAAATATTTTGACTTTGACTTGACATGATTTTTTTTCATTTCTTATAAACTAATGCTTGACTGCGGTCCCACCTAATGGTAAGCAGTGATGCAATCGATGATGGTGAGACGCACTAGTTTATTAAAAGCCTATTCACTCTAGCCTTGAAGACACCCAAATTATAATCGGAAATTGTTCCAATCCTTCGATGTGCGCGGAATAAATGACAAAGTGAAACACTTAAATTTTACTTTGACTGTGACAAAAAAGTATATCTGGGCGGACTGGGTAGAGAATGTAGACGATTATGTATTATGACTCAGATTAAAGACGGATGAGTTGATTTATTGAACCAGTAACATCAATTCTGTGCAGATAACAGCAATGATTTGGTTCAATGAATGTTCAGCAATGAACCCGACAGAAACTTCCACAAAGCTTTTTTAAAGTAAAGCAAGATGAAAAAGCTAGTTAAGTCTAAAAGTACTAAATAAAAGCATAAAAAAACCCTTAAGATACCGCTCCGGGTCCCATTTACGACGTAGAGTTTGACACTAAAATTTTTCTTCCGTTTTTATGCCCAGATTTGCCATCACGAGCCTTTCATGGAAGATTTGACAATGCAAATGATCCATTTAACTTGATAACATCTCTTTGTCAGCATAGTCTGGACAAATGATAGTTTGAATAATGAATTCTGCTAACGGAGTATTAAGAGAGCTATTAGATTTGGACCGTGATTGTTCATTAAATGGCCAACTTTGACGATCTTATTCAGATAAATTGAAAGGCTTCGTCAACTTTGATTTACAGAATGGTGGAAAATAGTAGTTGTAGATATAGTTCAAAGTTATTAAAAAAGCTCTTATATTAAGCAACATTATTGAGTTAATAAAATGGAATAGGTATACATATTTTTTAAATAGTAGTTTAGTTAATAACTCGCGATAGTTGTGTTTGATACAATTTAGAAAACTGTAATTTTATCCTGGAACATAAAAAAAACTGGTGAACAAAAAAATCCTGTTATTATAATTTATTAATTAATTACGGTATGTTTCAATGTGAAAATAAATTATACATTTTAGCACGTTCCTTTGCAATTTTGGAATAAATATTCATAAAATAAATACTATGCTTTTTCGAAACTCAAATTATTGTCAATCCTAAACATAAACTTTAAAACAGCACAATTTTGTAATTATTTTTTTATCGCAAAATAAGTTATTAAACCTCAATCAGGAAATTTCTTAACTTAATCCCTGTTAGTTTTACGTAGGACAGAGAATAAACATTGCGATGACAAGCTCTAAAATCCTTGGTCCAAGGTTAGTGGTCCTTAGAATGCAATAGTTCAAAGCCCCCAGTTTTTTTGTTACTTTTTTACCAGAAAGTCGACGATGTGAAGAATTGCAACGCCATAAAATTATTTTAAGTTAAATTTAATTAAACTCTTGAGTCCAAAGCAAAATCCGGCGTTTGCACTACCATTGTCTTTCTGTTATGTCTCTAATTGGGCACTCGAAAGGTTAAATAACTGTTTGTAATATTTATTGCTTTGGTATTTATTTAATTAAATAAATTATCCATTGCAAATTCTCGAGGAAAACTAGCACACATTTAGAATACATATTATGGATTCGTAAACATTCATAGCGCTTTTATAATGTTTGCTCTGACGAATTCCTAAAGAACAACAACAAAACAATGAATTAGAAATTTATTTTAAAGTCCTATAAACAACAATGGAATAAAAAGTGCTTTTAGAGTGCCGTTCATATAACAGCTACTGCATACAGATTTTGCATTTGGTAATTTGTAGATAGGTATGTAAGAGGGGCGGCTGATAAGTTCATGGCCTAAGGTGCTTATGCTTAATGAAAGAAATATATAATTTTATATCTTAATATATAATTTGTTTACGAACTAAATTATAAAAAAATCTATAATTTATAACAGCAATGAATCCCGCAATTAGTGGTATGATTAGTGAAACGTTAAGACATCGGTAAGTACCTTAGGCTACGAACTTATCAGCAGCCCTGGCCAGTCATCACCATCAGCCTTTTTTAATGTTCCCACTGCTGGGACACAGGCCTCTTCTCTAGGAGAGGGAATGGGCCGTAATCTACCACGCGGGCCCAGTGAGGGTTGGTAGATGTCTTCGAATTTTTGGTTCGGTTTCCTCACGATGTTTTCCTTCATTGTTTTAACAGCAGTGGTGATGAAATAAATTACACAAAATAATGCGCCTGGCTGTGTTTGAACCCGCGACAACTCGTAAGTCGGGGCCGTTACCACTCGGCACTGGCACTAGTGGGTATACATGAAAGCTAGCTAGCTACCGGATACCTGATGTTGACTATTTGGCAGCGCAATCGTGTTAAAAGGTTGCAAAGCCTGTCCGGGTACAATATGCTTCTAACAAGTCCTTGCGACTGAGTTGGCAACGCTTGTTATGCGATAAAACGTGCAAATTCTCGTGATAACACGTTGTAGTTTTTTTTTTAACTAGATTTGTTTTTAAGCTTTGAAGGGCTATGTTTACTTTTTCTGTTTATGAAAATACTAAGTGTACTACATACAATGTTCCCACTCAAGCCTGCTCTGTAGATGATAGAATGGTCCGTAATTCAATACGCAGGCCCAGTGCGAATTAATGGATATCACATGACTTCGAATTTTTGATTCTTAGACATGTTGATTTCCTCACAATGTTTTCCTTCGCCATTTTGAGAGCGGTGGTAGTAAAATAAATTATACAAAGTAATGCGCCAAGCTGAGTTTGAACCAGCTAACTACTACTCCTATTTTGGAGACTTTACCACTCGCCCACCCCTACTCTCCAGTTTTGTACACCAATTTTTTTTATATTAGCTTCAAATTACGTAAAACTAAAATACCTTTCATAAATAATATTTATGATAATTTTTTTTTCAATACATTATACACTTATTTATGTATATTAGTTTTATATACATACTTCGTCTTTAAAGTCAAAATGAGTACACAAATAACTACGTGTTTTTTCCTACATAATCTTATCGATTATCTATTTTAACGTTATGTATAAAACATGAGACATCAGCACAAGTGACTGTGGCTGTTAGATGCAATGCCTATCAGGGTGGCAGGCTTGTTCGTAATAGTTACCTTAATGGCTCTGAAACGGACACAACTGAAGAAATATAGGAGAATTTTAGTTAATGAAAGTTTGAGGCTCTCGGTGTATCTAGAATGGAATATATTATTTAATGTAATCATAAAAAAAATAAAGATAAATATCAAATTTGTAAACCTATCAATCCAAAAATACAGTAACTTGACTCTCGGGAGAATCTTTAGCGTATAAACCAAGGCAAAACTAACCATATTCTTAGAGATAATTCTATCAAAACTGTGATAACAAAAAAAAACCTAAACCAAATTATATACGTGTCAGTACGAAAATTTTAGAATAAAAGATCATAAAAGTAATCAAATACGTACTAAATTAAAAGAAAAAGTACTGTTGCCTCATCATTTTGGTCCAACATCGCATTATTTAGATAAATAAACAAACGCTTGCAAGGATAGAGGCAGCTGATTCGCTATTTTCTTGTATCATAACCAGGTCAGCACTATAATAAATTTCCTCTGCATTATTAGAGCCAATCTCCCAAGAAATGAGGTAGTAGACGAATCTAGGAATGTTTGTGCTCTCTTCTTGGGTAAATAATGCAAAATATAATTCATACTGCGCACCTTTGTAGAATTTCCAATGTAGATTGTAGTAGTAGATCTAACAGTCATCTTCATAATTGTGTAGGTGTATTAACTGACTGGGCCATAATGCACCACGCGGGCCCAGTGCGGATTGGTGGATGTCACATGTCTTCGAATTTTTGGTTCTAGGACATGCCGGTTTCCTCACGATGTTTTCCTTCACCGTTTTGAGAACCGTGGTGATGAAATAAATTACACAAAGTAATGCGCCTGGCTGGGTTTGAACCCGCGACCTACGACTCGTAAGCCGGGGCCGTTACCACTCGGCCACCACTGTTCTCACTGTTCTGTTGTTGTTTCCCTTTCCTAGAGAGAGGAGGCCTGTGTCCCTGCAGTGGGAACATTAAAAAAGGCTGATGATGATGATGATGATTAACTGACTTATTCCCAGGCAGTCTCTGCTATGCTATGACGATTTAAAAAACTTAGGGCCAGACATTATCCTTTGCGGAAGTGGACCTAAGTATTGGATGCTTTTCCCATGGTCAACTGTACGTAGCTCTTTCACGCGTAAACAACCACAATAATCTTTTTGTATACGCTCCAGATGGTTCCACAGCTATTGTTGTATATAAATAAGTACTAGAATAAATAAATTATATTTGTATTGGTATCCTCCAACAGCGCTTTCCACTAAAAAAAAATTGTTAAGTTCCGACATCCACGCGAATGAAGTCGCGGGCACAGCTAGTGCCAAATATAATTCGCACTGCGCACCTCTGTGAGAATTTCCAATGCAGATTGTAGCGGAAGATCTACGGTCATCTACATAATTGTGTAGGTGTATTAACTGATTTGATAAACTTTATGCTACCATATAAATAGCCAAGGAAAAAAAATGGTAGGAGGTAAAAAAAAATTAGCCTGAAACCTACTCATAAATCGACCAAATATTCGCAAAAAAAAACATATAAAATCGGAAAAGCGGTTTGGTTTCTCATCATCATTTTTTCAGCCGAAAGACGTCCACTGCTGGACATGGCCTCCCCAATTGTCACCATAATTAACGGTCCTGTGCATTTCGCATCTATGGGATACCCGCAACTCTTGCCAGGTCATCGGTCCATTTTGTTGGAGGCTTTCCAACACTGCGTCTTCCAGCACGCGGTTGCCACTCCAGACCCTCAGAACATTTATCCAAAAATAAATGATACAAATCCTACTGCAGATCGCCGGGATTCTAATCTAGCAATGGGTAGCTCGCCGTCCGGTCCTCTGTTAACAGTCCAGATCAAGCCCATGTCGTTGACTGCGCGGTGTTTCCACGCGCCTCAAGGAGTTGTCAGCAAATCATAGGGACTTTGCAAAAAGGTGGAAAGGAAGGCTTGGCCCTAGTACGAAGGGCAAAGAAGGAACGGTGTGGGGTGTTTAGTCAGTAAGCGTTTGACACTGTTTCCCAAGGGCGGGATTCGTCATTGGATGACTTTTGCCCACCATAAGAAAAATATCCTACTGCAGTTTAGAAACTCAACTTCGGTGCTGAAGCCTGGACTCTTGACTCGACAACTGCACTCGTCACTGTCTATTAGTCAGTGATAATTTAATTTTTTACTGCTATTCCTGATGGACAGTCATCATTCAAGGAAGGAGACAGACGGATTATTACTGTCTACCGTAACAAGCTCGAACTAATCTCAGTGTATAAAAACGTGGGTCTTCTATGAGACGCACTGGAACGTTTCTCGTTAATCCTAAGTAATTGAAATTTCTACGATTGAATTCAAATTTTCATGTTTTCTAAGAACACAGAGGGCTTTTGATATAAAAAAAAATAATTTTTCAATTTGTCAATCGTAAATCTAAATTGATATCGTGATCTACAAAAATCACAAATGAAATAAGTCAGAGTAGTCTTAATAACCTGAATTCATTGCAAAAATGATGAATAAAAATCATTTTTTCAGATGTTTTACTAGACTTAGACCCCATAATCACCACCATATAACACCATAATCTTTAAATTGCGTTAACTGAGCTGAACTAAATTTAATTTTTCAATATTCACACCACCCAAAGGTAGAAAAGGTAGGACTGTTAGAAAATGCCTTAGGTATTAAGTTCGCTTTTGTACTGTTATATGCATAAATTGTTAAATAAATAATGAATAAATAAATGTTCCATTCAGTTTAGTAGTGACATCCACGAGTCCTTGAGAAAAATTCTAAAAAGTCCATCCACTCTGCGTGAGCGAAAACTAAACTAAATGTGTGTGTTTGTGACTTTAACTAAATCAAGGCACTATAACTCACACAATATTGTCTGGCCATCTCGTCACCGGACCAATAAAAAATTACGTAAAAAATTTCTAACTCACAAAAAATTTAACGTAACGCAAAATAAAAGCTCACAATGCGCCATTTATCATTTCAATGAATTATTATATTTTTGAAGAATTTTCAAGTATCTCTTAACAAAGTTGTATTTTCCAAGAGTTCTTTTAATTGCATTTTTATTACAGTTTCTTTCTCTCATTTCTTACTTCACAAATGTGAAATGTTTTCTAGCGAGAACTGTAATTACAACAAAAAACTACATCATAAGAGAATGTTCCATCACTATTCGTTTTTCAATTTTATTTGTGCTGAAAAGTATCTTTTTCATATTTTTTCGGAGACGTTTTACACAATATGATGTCATCAATCAATTTCAGAATGGTTTTGAACGTTTTTCTTTGCGATTGTAATGACAGACATACTAAGGCGTCGTCCTAAAAGCGATAACAGAGTAAATACCCGATCTTTGCGGTCGTTTGTGTAGTAAATTTGCGATCTGTTTATTGTGTTAGCATTTCAGTTTTTTCATACAAATGAAGGGGCAAATATACAATTTTTGTTGATATTAAACAGAACAATACGTCTGAATGGGTAGTTCGTATATCAAAAAAGAGATGTCTTACACTAGGCTATACTTATATAAGTATAGCCTAGTGTAACACATCTCTAGTATAAAATCACACATCGCATCACACCTGAGTATAGTATAAAATAAGTATAGATGAGAATATTCTCATCTATACTTAATTTATACTCTAAAGTTCTATGAAAAACATATATACTTATATGTTTTTCATAGAACTTTGTGCTAAAAGCTGGATTTTGAATTATTTTATTTTTTTACTGACAAAAAAGCGAAGATCAGGTCTTTTGGCCATTGGGTGTATTTTAATAAAACTTTCTCAAACTAAAAGATAACTTTATTACTTATATGTTAATATACGGTTTCTAATCATATTGTGTTTAATAAACGAATTATTGAAATGACAAATTATTTTTTAAATAATCTTGATGTGCGGGAAGCGACGCTAGCTCCTATTTTGTTCGCTGAAGTTTGCTGGCGTTTTGTGTTGCCTCAACGCGACGATCACATATTCACGCTATGATCGCTTGTACTAAGAAGACGTCTTAGGTCTTGAACTTACAGACGTGACATATAACGATAACACGAAGCTTATAGTGTAGTTATGATACTACGCTGTGTTGTATATCGGCAAAGAATTGCTCCGTCAGTGTCGCATTATGCCTCGAAATATAGCGCAATCTTGCTTACCTACGATATGAAAATTATCGCTCTAAAATGCAATGTGTTTTCAACTTTAACTCCTACCGAAAAGACTAGTCCAGATTAAGAGACGACAAGTTTTAAGGTTACTTTATTATTTAATTCATATTTCATCATCATCATTTCAGCCGAAAGACGTCCACTGCTGGACATAGGCCTCCCCCAAGAGCCGCCACAAAGACCGGTCCTGTGCGTTTCGCATCCATCGGCTTCCAGCAACCCTGACCAGGTCATCGGTCCACCTTGTGGGAGGCCTTCCAACGCTACGTCTTCCGGTACGCGGTCGCCACTCCAGAACCTTTCGGCCCCAGCGGCCATCCGTTCTGCGTGCAATGTGCCCTGCCCATTGCCACTTAAGTTTGGCGATTCTTTTCGCTATGTCGGCAACCTTGGTTCTCTTGCGGATATCCTCATTTCTGATTCTATCACGCAAGGATACTCCGAGCATAGCCCTTTCCATTGCCCTTTGAGTGACCTTGAGTCTTTTTATAAGGCCCATTGTAAGCGACCACGTTTCAGAGCCATACGTCATCACTGGCAACACGCACTGATTATAGACTTTCGTCTTGAGGCATTGTGGTATATTAGACGAGAAGACACCGCGTAGCTTCCCAAACGCTGCCCAGCCGAGTCGGATTCGACGATTGACCTCTTTCTCAAAGTTAGACTTACCTAACTGGATTGTCTGTCCAAGGTAGACATAGTCGTCTACTACTTCGAGTGTAGAGTCTCCGATCTTGATAGGAGTGGGTGCTACATGGATGTTAACCATGACTTTGGTTTTGTCCATGTTCATTTTTAGACCCACTCTTTCGGAGGCTCTACTGAGGTCATCGAGCATTGTACTGAGCTTCTCCGTAGTCTCAGCCATGACCACGATGTCGTCGGCAAACCGAAGGTGAGTGATGTACTCGCCATTGACATTAATGCCTAGACCACTCCAGTCCAGAACCTTGAAGACATCCTCCATTGCAGCCGTGAACAGTTTCGGATAAATGACGTCTCCCTGCCTTACACCTCGCTGCAAGAGGATAGGTTTCGAGGCCCGGTCCTGAAGTCGGACTGACATGGTTTTTTTTTTTTTTTTTTTTTATTTATGGTAGGTGAAAATCATCCAGGCGTTGCTGTACAAACACTTCAGCACTTCGATGTACCGATAATCGATCTGGCACCGCTGGAGAGACTGCAGTACAGCCCAGGTCTCGATCGAATCGAAGGCTTTCTCGTAGTCCACAAACGCTAAGCAGAGAGGCTGATTATACTCCTCAGTCTTCTGTATAACCTGCCGCAGCGTATGTATGTGGTCCACGGTGCTAAAGCCTTTTCGGAATCCAGCTTGTTCGGGAGGCTGGAAGTCGTCGAACCTGCGCGCGAGACGGTTCGTGATGACTCTGGAAAACAGCTTGTAGACATGGCTCAGAAGTGAGATGGGCCTGTAGTTCTTAAGCAGGGCATTATCACCCTTCTTAAAGAAGAGTACCACCACACCTCTACTCCATGCCCGTGGCGTTTCTCCCTCGAGTATGACGAAATCGAATAACTTCTGAAGGGCCTTAAGGACCGGTTTTCCACCCGCCTTCAGAAGTTCAGCCGTAATTCCGTCCTCACCCGACGCCTTGTTGTTTTTGAGCTGCTTCAGAGCCATCCTAATCTCGTATAGGCTGACGTCCGGGATATCTTCGGTATAGTGTCGAGTCAATCCAGCTCTTGGGTCATTTGCTAGATTTGCGGCGGGTTTAGTGATTGACGTGTATAACTGTCCATAAAAGGCCTCAATCTCTTTTAGAAGCTCCGATTTGGCGGATATGACTCTGCCATCTTCGGTCTTCAATTTCGTGAGCTGGCTTTGCCCAATAGCAAGATCTCGTGTAAAAACTTTAGAGCCCTTATTCCGCTCAATCGCCTCTCTAATCCTTGCGGTATTAAAGCGGCGAAGGTCACGTTTCAGAGACTTCGAGATCCGCCTATTGAGCTGCCGGTATCTGCACGTAGCGTCTGAAGACTGCAGAACCATCTCACGCCTCTCCCTCATGAGCTCGAGGGTCGGATCAGAGAGCCTTTTGTTTTTATTTGTACGGTGGGTCTTGAAAAATTTAGACCCGACCGTATGGACAGTTTCCACGAACCCGTCGTTGTATTCGTCCACGGAGCTTCCTAGGCACTCGAAACGATTGTGGAGTTCGAGCTGAAAGCTGTCGGGGTTTTGGATCTGGATCTGTGCTGGACGGAGCGTAGACTTCACCAGTCGAGACCTTTCAAGCTTAATATTGATATTCAATGTGCCTCGTACCATGCGGTGATCACTTCCAGTTTTCACCGCATTAATCACCGAGACATCATTGAATATTGGCTTCTTGGTCGACAAGATGAAGTCGATCTCATTTCTAGTCGCACCGTCAGGACTTTGCCAGGTCCACCTCCTATGTTCACGTTTTCTGAAGAAGGAGTTCATCGTATAGAGGCCCTCCTTCTCCATAAAACTAGCCAGTAGGTGTCCCCGGAGGTTCCGATGTCCAAATCCAAATTGCCCCACTCGCAGCTCGTCACCGTCTCGTTTGCCCAGTTTCGCGTTGAAGTCCCCCATGACCACAGTGAAGTGAGTCTTACAACCATGCATGGCTCTGGATACATCCTCATACATGGCCTCTACTTCGTCGTCGGGGTGTGTCGAGGTCGGGGCATAAACCTGTATGACCTTCAGCGAATATCTTGAAGATATTTTTAGTATAAGGAATGCCACCCTGGTCGACACACTCTCGATTCTCACCACATTGCTCACAAGGGACCTGTGGACGATAAACCCGACACCACCCTGGGATAATAGATCACCCTCCCGGAAATAGAGCAGGTTACCGGATTCGAGAATTATCGTGTCCTCCCCCTGTCTTCGGACTTCAGATAATCCTACAATACTCCAGCGTAACCTGCTCAATTCCTCCTCAAGTTCGGCAATCTTCTCGTCAGTCCTCAGAGTACGTGCGTTATATGTTGCCAGGTCCAGTCGGTTTTTTCTATTTTGGTAGCCGGATCCCGTCCGGAGATTCTTCGCACCCCTTGCCACGCCATTACCTTGACCGCTACCGTAGCCAAGGTTAGACGAGCTGCCGGGTACTAGGGGCCATCTTTTGTTTTTGGCGCTCATTGTATGGGGGGATTTGCCGTAATCGCCACGCTTGGCAGGCGGGTTGGCGATCGCAGTGTGGTATTTAAAAATCCACAGAGAATGCTGCTGCCCATTCTCTGGTGTGTGTCCCTTAGTCGCCTCTTACGACACCCACGGGAAGATATGGGATGGTGCCATTCTTTAGGTCCGAACACCATACGGACCTAATACGGACCTAATTCATATTTATTTTTCTTTAATTAAATAAAAAACCCAGAGAAGACTTAGAATTTAAATAAATCAGTTTTCATTTCAAAACGAAATCTATAGAGCAATTTGCTTATTTACTTCTCGATATTTATAAAGGTCTCCAAGTCCTTCTAAACATTTTTTTTTTATTTTGTTCCTATGCCGTTCCGAACTAGTTTTAATGTCAGATATCTATTACCCTTACACTACTTCTTTAGTGAGTTGTCAGCAAACTAAAAAATCGAACAGGGTCGAAGCCTCCTGGGGCCTAGGGTTAATGCGAAAGCGTATTACCGGGGTCCTGGGATCACAGCTAGGAACAAACGGGGTAAGTTGTTTAGTCAGTAAAAGTCTGACACTGTCTTCCGCTCCTTTACCAACCATAAAAAAGCACTTCTGTAGTCGTTTCTGATGGCGCAATGTATCGACGTACCAAAATGGTTTTGCAGTGTTATTTTCAGCAAAAACACAAGTCATTCTCCATGCCATACTCATTCCCTCCACCAAACCCCACTGGGTCCACGTGGTGAATTCTTTCATTCTCTTCTACAGAGAAAGAGTGCGTTGCAGCAATGGAAACATTATTAGACTAATTATACTGATGCATACTCTATAGAGAGCCAAATACAGAAAACTTTACCTCTCAACTTTAAACAATGTAAACTAAAATGAAATTTTTGAACTGAAAAATGAAACGGCTTTGAGTCCCACCGTTTTTAGGAACAGCAATTCGTTTCACCACTGAATTGAGTCACGATTTAGCTGCGCTAGGGGATTTTGTACCCTTACTACGGGTTCCAAAACTTAGTTAAAGAGCTCTATTGTTCATTCAAAATTAGTGCACAATGGCGATTCTTTGTGTACTTTGTACACTGTATTTTCTAAGTACCATTTGCAAGCACCGATTGTACATACGTATATACTTGAATGACCTTGAGAAATTTTTAATTGTCGTTTTTACAGGCGATTTGTACATTTTTGTTGTTCTTAGAAAAAATCGGAAAAAAACCCTTTTTTTGGTGATTTATTTATTTGAATAAAGGGGGTCAATCCCCCAAAAAAACTTCTGGTATCACAGGGGTAAAATACTATACGCTAATAAGATATTGACAAGATTGCTGTAAATCTGTTATTTTGTTTATCTGGTAGATATCACTATCAGCGGTAAAACCGCCATTGAACGCATACATTTTAAATTTTTGTGAAATTCATGCGTAATATCTGAGAACCCTGAAGTCCTGGGCCTTTAAGTACCGGATCGACCCTCCGCGGGATAATTTAGCCGTGATTAATTTGAATAAAAAAAAAAATGTTAATATACAGCAAATAGTAGGGCCCATATTTTTACTCTCAAGACCAGGCCCGAGCGGTGCAGTCTACATATCACACGACACACTGTAGGAGCTCAACGAGCAAGCTGCCATCGGCGCTATTTGTGCAAGTGTTTATAAAGTGAGCCGGACTTTGTGCGCGAATAATGTGCCTAATAAAACAATATTATATCATGTCGGGTATTAATGACATGTACTTGAAAAAAAGCATGTACGAAATTATTTTATTTGTAGTAAAAGTCAGCTGACCGAGTCAAAAACCTGTAGGTATTGGTCGTTGCGCGGTAACTATCATGTACCGGATCGACCCTCCACGGGATTAAAACGATCAAAATTTTGCCGTGAATAATTTAAATAAAAAAAAATGCATATACAGCAAATAGTAGGGCCCATATTTTTACTCTCAAGACCAGGCCCGAGCGGTGCAGTCTACGTATCACACGACACACTGTAGGAGCTCAACGAGCAAGCTGCCATCGGCGCTATTTGTGCAAGTGTTTATAAAGTGAGCCGGACTTTGTTCAGAAATAATGTGCCAAATAAAAAAAAATATTATATCATGTCGGCTATTAACAACTATGTACTAGGAAAAAACCACGTACGAAATATTTATTTTATAAGTTTTTTATATCAGCTGAGTGAGTCAATGACCTGTAGGTAGTTATTGCTCGTTGCGTGTTAATTATTATGTACCGGATCGACGATGTATTTAGAAAAGGGCATGGCACAAAACGTAGGTGTATTTTATTTGTAACATTGAAAACTTATAAGGTTACTGGTTTATTCCTATTCTGTATCACGCATATTTCTCCTTTCCTCATACAGATTGCGGACGGTGTGCACCGGGTAGCTCATCGTCTAGCCGTCTGATAAGTAACCGGGCTGAGTCAATACCTACAGCATTCTTTACCAGCGGGAGTGGATAACAAAATCATGTAAAATAATATCTGAGATAGATAATTAAAAAAAAATAACAATAACAGAATTATAATGAACTAAAATATGCAATTGTAACTCTTTAAGACTTTACCCTAAACCATTCATGTATTGTAATAAAAAGCTATTTTCTAAAACCTTCACGAGCCAGAAGATACACTGTCACATTTTCTATATAATTACGAGTATCTTAACTTCTGCCTTGTAAGAAATATGTGTACGAAAATTGTTTCAAAATTACCTATTTTACGGAATCATCGATATAATTATGTACTAGATGAGGTGTTCCGTACAATGACTTCACTCCGCTTAAGTGATCAGCATGCATTTACATTGATGACATTAGTGCAATTTTGACGTACCAGCGCTGTAAGTTTTAAAAACTTTGATAGCGACAATGCCAATGAAGCGGTTCAGGAGACTTTTGTATTAACTTTTCAGTATTTCGATAAATATTTTTTATGAATGTGGTTGTCTATTGTAGGATATAAATCGATGAATGGAATTAAGAACCATTTGTCGTACACTTATTTTTTAGATAGCAGGGGTTAAGACTGATTAAAAAATTGGTAATGAATACATCTAATTACTAGAGTCTTGACAGCAACGAGCTCCCGCGCGGGCAATGATATAGACCGTGATCTGGAGCAAAAAAATTCCTTTCCCACGCGGTCGCCTCCTTCTGCAGAGAAGCGACAGTACGCGAGTATGGACGGCTTTCCTCACGCCCCGCCATCAGGATTCCGACTCCGATTTCCAGCTACCGTATGCTTGGACTTGCGGACGGTAAGCAATAACTAGCACGCCGACTAGCACGAGACCAGATTCGAGTCACCAATAGCACGTATTGTTTCACGCGCCCCTCAAGGAGATGGCGGCAAAACCATAAGGGCGAGTCAGAAACAATCTGAATTCATTGGCCGATTTCTCACCCCAAAAAAACTCTAAACTTTATCAAAATAAATTGTAATAAAAAAGTTATTTTAAAATATTCACTAACAAAGCCTGGTTTACATAAAACGAGTTGTGTGCTGTCGTGATATTTATTTAAAAAACGATTGTGTATCGGACATCGGCATAGATGCAGTGCGCAGTGACCAGAAGCCTGCATTAGGGATCATAAATATGAATTTATGGCCAGCAATAACTGGTGACCAAAAGGTTGGTAAAACCGTGTGTATTAGAAGGGTTCCGTAACGACGATATATTGCTGGAAAAGTGTATAAATTATTGTTTAGCTTTACGCCTTTTTTTCCTTAAATGGGTGAATAAAATTTCATGTGCCTTCGATGTTTGTGATCGTCTTCTATTTTATCTGTGTTTACTTAAGGACATAGTGATCAATCGATTATGTAGTTTGGTTGAAAAATTCAGTGAGTACTTATGTAGGATGAAAGGGCAAATTATTTCTTTTTTTTATCGATATGACTATTTTGTTAATGACAATTGTATTGTAATTGATTTATTTTTCTGTGTATTAGTTATAAGCGTTATGGTGTCAGTACTGGTAGCTTGTAAAAAAAACAATTCATTTTAGAAATTTACATTTTATAATTATGATTTATACAATTTTTCTTCACAGACTACACGCAATACAACTATAATAGTCGCCATGTAATTTTTTTTTCGGTCAATCTTCTATAGTTTAGCATAAACTGAACGATATATGATATTGTTTTTTTTTTTTATATATGTTCTTCTTAGTCCTGAACTCTTAATAGAATGGTCGCGGTGAGGCGGTCACGTTCTGAGCTACCGCCTCCCTCACGATACGGCACTATGCATCTCTATGTTTGGTTGCTTGAGAGCATTCATTAATGTTGCAGTGTGTCACCGATTTGATGAGGTCTCTCCACCATTTTATATTACAAATATCTTCTTCTTCATCCTACCCTTAATCCATATTACTTGGGGTCTGCGCAACATGTTTTTTTCTACCACTCTGTCCTGTCACCCTATATATATATTACAAATATATCGTACATGAATACAGAGTGGTAAGTAGTATAAGAAGCTGTGACTAGAATAATCTAATGACAGCCGCAGACCATTAAAAATTTTTCTTTAGAGATCCAATATTTCCGCTCATGAAAATAATCAAAAATGAAAAATTTCGGTAATTTTTCTGCATCATTTTGATACAATGTCCGATAAAACCACGTCAAAATGTGTACCACGGGAGTAAGTATATGGTCGAGAAATATACAGCCTATAAGCCGCTTATCTTCGGCCACAAGAGATGTAACAAAGTTGCGGCTGCATGGAATAAGGCTGTTATATACCTTCAAGTTAAAGGCAGCGAGATGTTATAACTATTTGAGTTCTTATTGTTACTCTAGATTATAGAAAAAATCTGTCAGAAGTGATTAAGTTATGAGGAAATTGATTTTCAGAGCAAGTCACTTGGATAAATATAACAAATATAACTAGGAAAATTTCAAGGGTTAGCTATCATTAAGAAAAGGAAAAGACTGAAAGAAATAAGAAAAGATTTTGGAAAGAGCCCCAAGCGCACGCCCGCATTCGCATACCTATTGTTTTTGTATTTTGTCTCTCTAATTACAGTACTGTAATGGTAAAAAAACATAGAATTAAATGCTGTAACTACTTTATTAACGTTTGATATGTTAAAATTATTTCCAGTACAACACTAGCAAAGACAAACTACGACTAGTAGGTAAAGAAATAAAATGCAATTTATTTTTTATTCCAATACAAATCTAACATGGCTTTCGAAATAAAAAACCAGCCATCCCACATCACAATTTAGACTAAAATGTGATGTCGTATGTATGTATGCAAAACATTTCCATACAAGCCAAAAAACAAAAAACTACGGCCACACAGCATTCATACAACGTGCAATTCTATTTACACGAGTTACATTGCTCGTTTATTTCGTATTCGATTGCGAGGTTCGGTCTAAGCGCGCGTTGAACCCTAAAACCTATGCATTTGTGAGCACAATGTGTAAACGTTTTTATTCCTTTTATCTTGCATAAATAGTGTCGCAGGTTATTGTTCGTGTTTTATAATAGGAGTGACTGTTTAGTAGGTGTGTATTGAACAAATTTATGAAGTGAAATAATACGTGCTAGAGTGTTTATGATGGGACTTTCCAGTAGCTGTAATTAGTCTCCAGGCGATTCTGTTTCATAGAAATTATAAAAAACTGTATTGGCGTTTTTTTATTTAGTGCTGTATTTTAAACATCACAAAATAGAACCGAATTTACTTTTGATAACACGTTTGCTTAATTTTAAGATACTTTTTGTTTTAATATGCCACAACTGAAACTAGCCGATACAGCTTTTTGTGTGACATTGTATTTAGGTCTATAAAAGAAAGTCGTGTTAGTTACACATTTTACAACTCAAGAACGGCTGAATCGATTTGGCTGAAAATTGATAGGCAGGTAGCTAAGAACCAGGAGAAGGACATAGAATACTAAAAATTAAAAAAAGAACTGCTCATTTATTGCCTCTAAGGCGGAATAAAGTTCATGGAGTCAACTAGTGTGTGACATACTGAAGTAACCTTAAAAGTACACACAAAAGCTTTTTTATACATATATACATAAATTAAAAAAACCCCTATGAAGTAACCAAAAGTACCAGTAAGTATTTAATACTTAAAATAATTTTGAAAAATCCGCGAAACTTAAAAGAAAAAAAAATTGGAACGAAATTTCAAAGTTCCTAAAACAATTATTCTGCATTTTTCCAATTAAGAACCTTTAAAAATTTTCATATTTTTCCAACCCCGGACAAACGTTGCACGTCGGAAAGCAAATTTTGAACTGTTTTCTACAAAAACTTCATAGATCATAAACCTTTTTGATATTTTAATGCAACATCAACATTATTTTACGAAGAGCGTTCTACGAGTATTTTCAGTGTTTCTCTTGAAAATGTTAGTACAACGCCATTTGTTCTGTAAAATAGGAAGTAAAGTTGTTTTCTTCGTTCTTTTGAGTTTGTTCGTACAACTTTTCTTTTACTTTTAAGGCGATGCATCAAGAACTTGCGCTGTTTGCGGTGAAACTGCCTAATCGTGTCGTGAATCTTTTAGTTTATACCATGGACTTTATGACCCGGAAAGGCTGTTGCTAATTACGGCTGAAGGTAAAATGTAGTGGCTCCTGCTTCATTGGTTTGAAGGGAAATGTAGATTAACTAGCTTGTATAAGTGCCATCAGGTGAGGTAGTGTTTTAACATTAAGAGCGGTCAACACGATGTACATTTTCATACCACCGCTCTTACGTGATTATGATGTTATTACACATCTTTCTTCAGATATTTTGGATATACATATATCTTGTTGTTATTATCTAGGCTTCTATAGAAATCAAAACATAATTTTGTTTAAGAGTAATCTAGTAAAGACCTCTGAAAATCTGCTATTTTACATGAACTTTGACTCTCCATAATGGACTTCTATATATATAAAAAAAATACTTCTATTAATGCGCTAGACATTTAATCGAGATTATAAATGTTGTCATATTTTAAAAAAAATCCTTAAGGGTTTAATAAAAACACGTATTTCCTGGAACAAATTTTAGTAAATCGTAGAATTACCGAATGCCAACAGAGTTTCCGGTTGTTATCTCTTTTTTTTTTCGCAATACTTTTGCATCAAACATCACATTGGATTGCTTTAGATGAAGTAACAAGCTTTTAAACCATACTCAACGTAGACGATAGGCGAGTCGGGAAGGCCCACCTTAATCTCTTTCAAAGTCTGATTTAGATGGGATTAATCTTTGTTTTTTTTTTTCTGCTCATTGCTCGTACTTGACTACCTGATGGTAAGCGATCATGTGTTTGATAACAAAGCTCGTTTGTCAAGACGTAATCTTGTTTTCGACTTAGAGCGCTGTCTCGCTAGTTTATTCGGTACGCGTGATCAAGGCATAACTCTTGCATTAAAGGCACCTAAAGTTCGTTTTTTAATCCTAGACTACGATTTGACAACTTAAAATTTCAAACTCCAGAAAATTTGCAGCATATTTCTAGAGTATGATATACTGAGTTGTCAAATCGTAGTGTAGAATTAAAAAACGAACTATAGATTATAGCCATCAGAAAAAAACAGTCTCTGGGCGGAAATATTAACTCCTAACCAGTAATGCCTTAGGTATAATTGATGGATTGATTATGTCGAAATTTAGTTATGCAATTCCGGTAGAAAACCGACAGGCCAAGAAATTGATGTCAGTGCTTTAGTCTTCACTTCACTTCCAAATTTTATTTCATTGCTGTAAAAAAAAGAAACGAAGAAATGATTTTTCATGAACAACTGTATCTTTAGACTTGTCCTCCATTTGTCACTGTTCTGTGAGATGCAAACAATAATATCTTCGTGACAGCTGGTGCTATCAAATAAGTCGTGTTGTTCAACTAAATGTAGGCCAGATCATCTGCTGCGAAAACAGTTTTCTAGGTCAGGCGCATTGCGTTGAACTAGGAACTTGATGTGCGATTATAGGCTGTAATACCCTGTAATTAATGATTGTATTCTTTGAATAACATAGAATTATCAGCTTTATAATGTTGCTACTGCACAGACTCAGGCTTCCTCTATAAGAGAGGTATCGGAGCGTAATTCACCTCGCAGGGCATGACCCATTGGTGGATGTCACAATGTCTTCAAATTTTTAGTTCCAGAATATGCCAATTTCTTCAAAATGTTTTCTTTCAGCAGCAGTCTTCTGCAGTGGTGATGAAATAAATGGCACAAAGTAATGCGGCTGGTTAATGAGCCAAATGTAATGTAATGTAAATAATGTTTTACATTATGAACTCGAGACCTTATATAATAATAATATAATATCTATATTTAATATAATATCTATATTTAGAATTGTTTCTTTTTAGTTATTATTTACATTGTTCTCACATATTAGTATCGAAAAGAAACATGTAACCGAATTATTTGTAATACTTACCATAATTGAAAAGAGTGTCCATGGAGTTTCTTGCACATTCTTCTCCATAGAGATCTACGCTTTGGAATGTGCAATTAGCATCATTTTTTTAGGACAGACAGACTTGACATTTCAAAAGTGCCTGTAAATGGTTTATTTGGAATAAAATGATTTTGACTTTGACTTTGACTTGACTTACAACTCGTAAGTAAGGGCAGTTTAGGCCACAACTGTGCATTAATTTACATGGCTAACCTATTGTATCTTGATTTCCCACTATGTCCTACTGCTGTGAGAAGGCGTCCTTCATCTTTTTCTTCACACTTCGGTCTTAGGTCTTTGTTGGCCAGTCTGGTAAGAAAAAAGTTCATCTCTTCATTTTCTACTTCATCAGCGGTGATGTCGCCTTTAAACGTTTAGCAGGCGTCGGCTCTGCTGGCTTTAAGTCTATAACAATGCCATAAATAAATAGACTACTAAACACAATACCAGCTCAATATCTACATAAACACTATCACACAGACCAAGTACAGTTAATAGCACAAAGTTAATAGAAAACATCTCAATCTCTTAAGTCCCCGTCAGGAACTTAACCTGTCTGCGGTCACCCTGAGGCGTTTGGGCTCATGTAGGACTAACGTATTCAAAATGGACCGGTTTCTGTAAACATACGGACCGTTGTAATACCGTACTGAACTTGTTGGGCGCTGGAGATCTGTTTTTGTTTTATTTTATTGGGGCTTTGTAAGATCATGGTCATATTTTGCTTGAGAGTAATTTTGGTAACGTTATTGTAGACCAATAATAAAATAAAAGACGCTTGCAACCTCGAAAGACTTTTGGTGACCGGTTAAATGGATGGAAAAGGGCTTCGTGAACATAGCTCTGGACTCAATGGTATATGATCATTCAATCCTCCAGTGACGGGAATAGTTGGTTAAACAAGAAATAAAGTATATAAAAAGATGTGAAGTGAACTTCAATGAACACATAAACTTGGATAAATTTGAAATATCGGTGAATCACTTGGACTTATATCAACAAACAGAAATATTGGAGAAAAAAATGATGACGATGATGATTGAGGAATATGACGCGCCGCAAGTAGAAGGTTAGAGAAGATAAGTGAGTGTTACAGTAATCATAGTTACACTCAAAGGACTAGAGAGATTCTAAACATATTTAATACTTGTGGTCTTTCATGAGCAATGATGGCCTTTGAAAAGCAGTGGCCGGTTGAGCAGGGCCCATAGACATTTTGTTTCAGCAGTGAATGATTCAAGCTCAAATAATTCAAAATACTAATAGGTAATTTATTCTCTTTAAAGCAAATGGGAGGCCAAAATTCACGCAAGTATGTATACTGTTATGTTAAGACCTATACTTAGGCTAACCACAAAACTAGAAATAATGAGGATCTGTAGACCGCTGAACTATCATGTGGATGTTTATTCTAACGGGCTTATTACATTCACTTCATCTGATTTTGTGAAGCCCAGATACAGGAAACATTCCTTTTTCTTTCTGATCTCCGCATAACAATTCTGACTTAAAATTGGTTAGAACTTTGAAGGTTTGTAAAAAATGTACGTGGAAGTCAAAACACATCCCCCGAGTACATCCTCCGAGATAGTCCCGAGGGAACAGTACCCTATATCCTATCGTAGGGACTAAGCAGAAGGGTCAAAGCCAACTAGGGCCAAGGGTTCGTGTCTGAAAAGAAGTTTCTGGCTCTAGTATGTATGGCTATGTAGGAATAGGGTAGGTTACTTAGTCCGTAGAATCGGACACTATTTTCCGCTCCTCTCAAGGGCGGGATTTATCATTGGATGATTTTTACCTACCATAAAAAGCCCTATATATTTTTTTTTTAATAAATTTATTAAACTTTTAAAATACATGTTTTCCTTATATCTAAAAACTCGCCAAACTTTGACGTTTGAAGGCGAGAAGCGCTCTTTTACATAATAGTGCACCACTTTTGTACACACTTACTGTAGTATCACATTTTTTTTTGTTTTGTGTGTTGTGTATATCCTATTGTTTGCTCATGTACCAAGTTTCATCAAAGCTGTTCAACCATGACGTCGTCGTAAAAGATCACAAACAGAGTTCTTTTGGTTGGGGATTGCTTAAAAAATATACCCAGTGATATCTCTGATGATAAGATTGCTTTGTAATGCAAATAGAAACTGAAGGAACACGATTTGTTGTTCCACTAAGAGTGCGAGAAGATATTTGACAATTACTCCCTCCATACTTCACTTTGGGGCCATGGGTTGTTTGGTGCCATGGGTTGATTGGTGCCATTGATTGATTGGTGTCATGGGTTGATTGGTGCCATTGATTGATTGGTGTCATGGGTTGATTGGTGCCATTGATTGATTGGTGTCATGGGTTGATTGAGGCCATGGGTTGACGCAAATGCACTAGGGCCCTGAAACTAAAGCAAAGAAGGAACGAGGTGGGTTGTTTAGTCAGTAAAAGTCTGACACTATTTCCCGCTCCGCCCAAGACCGGGATTTGTTATTAGATGATTTTTTCTGCCATAACAAAATACTTCACTTAGAAAAAAAGAGGCATTATAAAATTGTCTACTATTAAGTATATTTGTCCAGTTCGCCGAACCCAACCTTCCTTAAAACTCAACCCCCACATTCAAACACTAACTCCCATCGGATTAAGGAAATATACCTTCCATTTGTCACTCAAGAAAGGGCTTTGAAAGGCCCTATTGTTTAGAAGACACTCACACACAAATCATTGGATAATAACTCTTGCCACATCCGTCCTCTTGTCTCAATTAAACCAGTCAAGTATTGTGATGCGTTGGTCGGAAGGATTTCTTAACTATTTGGGCTACTTTATTGTTTGGTCGGGTTGTAAAGGCCGGTAATAAAGACGTGATTTATAAACGTTGCTGCAGAGTTAGTTGTCTCTATTATGTGGTTTTAGTGAAAGTTACAAACAGGATAAGTGTAAGGAAGAGGGTTTTAACCCCTCGAGTGCCTATCTCCTTAAATTAGAGGAAAAAAGACAAGGCATTTTGAACCTACTGTGTACTCGTAGGGTTCCTGCTGAAGGGTCAAAACCTACTGGGGCCAAAGTTTCGCGTCTGAAAAGAAGGCTCGCCCTTGGTATGAAAGGCAACGTTGTAACAGGGTAGGTTTTTTAGGCAGTAAGAGACTGAAACTATACTAAATGGCGGGAGTTGTCACTGACCGAAAAAAAGTGTACTGTGTACTTAAAAGGTTCGGCTGATATTTCAAGGATTTCTCCAATCAACCTATGCAATATTTTGTGATATTAATTAAAAGTGTTAAATGAATGTGAGTTTTTTAACATCTGACCTATATTTTCTTATTATTATAGTATTTTCTTAGCTATGACAGTTGGGTTTAAGTATATTTGAATGCAGCTGGACTTTAGTGAAGGAGTGCATATAGGGACTGCTTATTTATCTTCTTAGCTCAGTAAACTGAAAAAACCAATATCTGGATGGTGAGTCTCTTGCTGACCATCAAAAGTTAACAAAAATCGACCAACTATTAATGTATGTCTATCTAATGTATTTTATGTTTGATTTCAAACCAGATTTATGTAAGAATAGTGTGTGAAGTAACAATGATTAATTGCCAACACATTAATCTTCATTTGTCATTTGCACTTGTCTACTATCATAATTATTCCCTTTCAAGGAAGATGGAGACTCAGTCATGGTGATGTAACTGATAGTTTTAGGCGACTTCAAATTGGCGGTAAAATGTCGCGCTACTGCTGCGCTACATCCGCGCTACGGACACGCGTGCTTACTTATAACTCATCAACCAAGCGCCAAGAGTGATAGCAAACCGCCTCGTCGCGCGCCTGGAACGGGTGGGGCCGAATCTTTCGGACGGCCAGTTCGGCTTCCGCAGGATGCGCTCCACAGTGGACGCCATCATGCGCGTGCGAGCCCTCACGACGGGGGATGCGGTGTCCCAGGGCAGGTGTGTCGTGGCGGTGTCCTTAGACATTTCCAACGCCTTCAATTCTCTGCCCTGGAGTAGCATAGGGAGGGCACTCCGGTATCACCGGGTGCCCGACTACCTCTGTCGCGTGATCGAGGCCTACCTATCAGACAGGTACATTATCTACCCCGGTCACCAAGGAGAGTGGAGTCGGCGAGAGATGTCGTGCGGTGTTCCGCAGGGATCGGTACTAGGACCACCCTTGTGGAACATCGGGTACGACTACGTGCTGCGCGGCGACTTCCCTGACGGGGTCAGCGTGGTCTGCTACGCAGACGACACGCTGGTCCTAGCGCAGGGAGAGTCGTACCAGGCGGCGGTCGAACTAGCGACACGCGGGGTTGCGATAGCAGTTGAAAGGATCCAGCAGTTGGGACTCGAGGTGGCGCTGCACAAATCTGAGGCCATGTGTTTTCATGGCCCTCGGAGCACGCCGCCACCGAATTCCCAGCTAACGGTAGGGGGGGTTCACATCGGCGTCGGGTCGACGATGAAGTACTTAGGACTCGTCCTCGACAGCCGGTGGAATTTCAAGGAACATTTCCGTCGTCTGGCTCCCAAGCTGAATCGTACTGGGGCTGCCCTCAAGCGGCTCCTGCCGAACCTTGGGGGTCCAGACGCCCCCTGCCGGAAGCTCTACGCAGGAATCGTTCGGTCCATGGCCCTTTACGGGGCGCCAGTGTGGGCGCCGTCGTTGCAGCAGCAACCGAGGGCCCAGCTGAACGCATGCCAGAGGGTCATGGCAATACGCGTGATCCGAGGGTACCGAACGATTTCCCGTGAAGCGGCGAGCCTTCTTGCTGGCCTGCCACCATGGGATCTGGAGGCAACAGTCCTTGCACGGATGCACGATCTGCGCATGGAAGTGCAACGCCGGGGCGAAACTCCGCTGCCTGAACATGTCAAGGCGTGGCGGAAAGAGCTCCGGCGGGATCTCGTGATGGTGAAATGGCGTCAGCGGCTATCGCAACCCAGTGCTGGGCACGCCATAATTATGGTGGTAATGCCCCTCCTTGAGGCGTGGTTGGAAAGAACTCACGGCGTTCTTACTTTCCGCATGACGCAGGTCCTCACCGGACATGGTAAGTTCGGGAGGTACCTGCATCGAATTCGTGCGGAAGAGACGCCCGGGTGTCGCCACTGTGTGGACCGCCCGGAGGATACGGTGGAGCACACGGTCGAGGTTTGCCCCGCTTGGGCAGAGCATCGCCGTGTCCTCGTGGGGGCGATCGGCGGCGGTGATCTCTCGCGCCGGGCCTTGGTCGAGGCCATGGTCCGGAGCGAAGAGGAGTGGCAGGCGGTGGCCTCCTTTTGCGAAGCAGTAATGCTAGCAAAGGAGGAAGCCGACCGCTTAAGGCAACGGCGCTCACGCCCGAGACGCCGCCGAGATTCCGATCCCGATTTCCGGCCACCGTAGGCGCGGGCTTGTGGATGGCGAGCAATGGGTAGCTCGCCGTCCAATCGTCTGGTAACCCTCCGGACCAAGCCCAGTCGTCGACGGCGCGCACTGTTCCCGCGCGCCTCAAGGAGTTGTCAGCAAACCGTAGGGACCCTGCAAAAGGGTCGAAGCCAACTGGGGCCATGGGTTCGCGTCTGAAAGGAAGGCTCTGGCCCTGGTGTATATGGCAACGTTGGAATGGGGTAGGTTGTTTAGTCAGTAAGAGTCTGACACTTGTTTCCCGCTCCACCCAAGGGTGGGACTCGTCATTGGATGATTTTTACCTACCTAAAAAAAAAAAAAAAAAAAACAACGGAAAATCATTATAATCATCATTTCAGTTAAAACATGTCCACTGCTGGACATAAGCTCCTCCAAGTGTCATTGACGACTATTGGTCATCGTAATTATGGTAACACTTTAAGTAAGACTTTTTTGGTGGGTAAAAATCATCCAATGACATCTCCGCGCCCTTGGATGGTCGGGATATAGTGTCAAACTTTTGTTGACCTAAAAAAAAACACTTCCTTCTTTGCCCTCGTTCCGGATGACGTAGTCACACTACTTCATGGCCCAGTAGGCTTCGGTCCAGCTGGCCCCTACGGGAGTAGGTTTTAGTCCACAATGGATTGGCGAAGATGCTAATTTTACGTTCAAAAAATGTCTCAATTAAAAGATAAATAGATTTTAAATACAATCAACTCTCAACATTATTAAAATAAGCATAATATTATTTGGTTTTAACTAAGCACGCATGTTTAGTTTGTTAATTTGAATATTCGTTCTGAACCAATAACTTGGGTGGTACTTGACCCTGGCATTTATTTAACCTTCGGGCCCTTTTCGCCCTTCCGCCTTCTATAGTAAAACTAGCACAAACTTTCCACAACATTCAAGTAATCATAGTAATATTACAAAAGCGAAAGTTTGTGAAAGCGTTTGTAGTTTTGTCATTTCTTCACGTTCGGCATTTGGTTGAATGACCGTGTCCCGGATTAACACACAGGATACTTACCTAGAAGTAAGGTGTACTAATGCTACTGTATGCCACAGAAGAATTTTTGATCTCCTTCACCATATTACCAGGAAGAGAGGTCATAACCTGAAAAAGTTGCTGCTTACAGGAGAAGTAAATGGAAAAGATCAAGGGGCAGGAGTCCGTTACGTGGGTCAGACCAAATCCGTACTATACTGGAGACCACAGTCTGCGACGCCATCCACAACGCCAAAGATAGGGCAACATGGCGAAATATAGCTCACTGTCCGGTCGTCTTATAACAGTCCAAACCAAGCCAAATCTTCGACGGCGCGCTCTGTTCCCGCAAATATAGAAGCCCAACTGCAAAGCCCTTTGGGGCTCCAGTGTGGTTTCTGAAAGGTAGGTCTGACCCCCATTATGAAGGCTAAGAAGGAAAGGGGTAGGTCGTTTAGTCAGTAAGAGTCTGACACTGTTTCTCACTACGCCCAAGGGCGGGATTCGTCATTGGATGATCTTTACCTACCATTAAAAAAAACACTTTGTATTACAAATCAAGCCACTGGCATCAGGTAGTAATATTATAAAAGCCATTACTAAAAGTGGAATAATATGATATTAAAATTGAAACCTGCTTTAATATTGACGTGAGTGGCGTTACGTTGACTGCACTTGGTCAACAGCCTTCGTTAAGAGTTGAAAACGGCGATGAAATAAATTATTAATATTTTCAATATCGGTGCAAAAGCATATACCTACGAGGCGTAAAGCATATTTTCGAGTGTACTTTTAAAAGCTTTCTGAACGATCATTAGGATTTTATTTTTATATTGGAATTTTAATGAAATTGATAAATAATAAGTATAGTGTTTTATTTTTATTAATTGTTGGAAATGGGAAATCATTGAAGCTTTTATCGTTCTTGGTAGAGCATTTTATTTGCAAGAGTCGTGTATTTGCGACTAGGTACTGTCTTGCACATCATTTTGCAGCTGTTGTTTGAACGTCTTTCAAATTTTGTTATGGTGCTCAGTTAGAAACATAGGTAACAGAAGAGAAGAGATTATTTGAGGGTACCACGTAAGATCGACAAATGGATGTGCGATTCACGCTTATGTGACAAAACTGTACTGCGAAGCATCATAGTTTTTTTATTTATTTTTTTTACTTCATTTTACCGCAGACATGTAGTCCGCGCACTTTTCTATAGTATACATGATAATTATTTATACAGTTTTTTTTTTTTTGAATTGGCATTCGTCATGCCCTCATCTTCACTTAAGGCTAAGCTTAAAAACTACGCGAGTCCACCTCAGACTCTATTTTTTGCTTATTACAGACTCTATATTTTGCTTACAAAAACACATACAATATTACAATATTATTATTATAATTTTTTTTTTGTTCTATTACTTATACTTAATGCTAAGTAGTTGGGGGTTATTCGGTTTTGGGGTTGGTAGGTAAAGGAGTTTCTATATATAAGCAATGATGCTTATATATAGAACCTCCTTTAACTACCGTTTTATCGAATAAGCGTGAATTCGAACTATGAAGTTCGAATTCACGCTTATTCGATAAAACGGAATTCGAACGGAATTCGGCGTGAATTCGAACTTCATAGTTCGAATTCAAGCTTATTCGATAAAACGGTAGTTAAAACCTAAACACATTTCTGCTTATTCGTCCCGGGATTACTGTTGAAAAATTGTGTGTTACGACATAAAGCCTTTGTAATTTAATTATTGAACATTTTGTGGTTTTTACTACGCAACAATGTTTTCATTAAATTAGTTGTAAATCCAAATAATTTTGATCAAATTTCAAACGTTATGTTTCAATTAAACCATTTCCAGTTTCATTTAATTTGTCAAGGGTATAACTTAAAGTTTTTAATTTGCCTATTGAATCATATATTATTATACAGTATTAAATTTAGATCGTTTTAATTCCGTCGAGGGTCAATCCGGTATACAAAACACTATCAATTTGTATATACAACGTGTAACAAAATAACCATATACATCAAGAAGCGCTAAATTAGGTAGCCAGGTACTAGGCGCTCAGATTCACAGAATGTTTCGTAATAATACGAGTATTAGCAAGTGTCGTGGAATGTTATTGACTCCCGTAGTGTCGTTACACGTTTGTTATGATTTGAAATTAAGAATCATGCGATACTTCTTCAGCGCTTCTTGTAGTTTCTGGTTATTTTGTTACAAGTTGTATAAAATTGAACTGCTGACGTACTTTTTTTCTAAAACTCAAATTAATATACCTACGCATTGTATTTTCTGTACAATAGTGTATCTCTTTTTGATATTTTTTATGAATATTTGTATGTACTAATTATAAAAAAATAAATATATAGAAACTAATAAATAAAAATATGAGTCAAGTACCCAATTTTATTGGTATAACGAAAATTGGCACTTTTTAGTGAAATAGGGCAAGTGAGTGGAACTGCAGGCTAAAGCTAGTTTTCTATCGTACTAAACTCATTCACAAAATTACAAGCCCAAATATTGTTTTTAATTAAAATTGAAATATGTTAGTACCGCATCTAGAGGCGACCCTAATCTCCGAACTATTGTTGGCAACTACTGATCATACAGTAAAGTTTGTTGGTTTGTATGAGTTTCAAACCACATTTTAACTATGATATCGTAAACTTGAGTAATCAAAGTAAGTACGTATATGATGCTGTAGTTTCCGATGGTGTGGCTCAAATTGGAACTGTATTATTGGGAATAATGTTGGGTAATCATTTTGGTGTTACGAAACAATCAAGGACTGATTGATGATAGATGTACAAATCAAAATTTTTGAATACAAAGGATGCAGGATGTGTTCCTTGGAATGCAAAATTAGAATTTTTATGGTAGGTATAAATTATAATCCCGCATTTAGCCGACTAAATGCGGGATTATAATTTATACCTACCATACATACCTACCATACAGTAAGACTCTATCACTGCTTCCCACTCCGAAGTGGGAAGCAGTGATAGAGTCTTACTGTCTAAACAACCTATCCCGTTCCTTCTTTTCCTTAGTTCCAAGGCCCTGGTGTTTTGCTTTCGCATCAACCCATGACCCCAGAAGGCTTCGACAATCTCTACAATTTTCTGACAGTGGGAAACGGTGACAAACTCTTACTGACTAAACAACCTACCCCGTTCCGTCCTTGCCTTAGTTCCAGGGCCCTGGTGTTAAGTTCTCCCATCTATCCATGGCCCCAAGAGACTTTCCTCTACGTATTAATTTCATAATTGTTTCAAAGTTCAATTTTAAAATAACAATTTATGAAGAACAAATATCAGCAAGAATATATTTTTTATCAATAAATTACAGAATTTAAAGCACGATTGCATCACTGCTTCCTATCAGCTGAGATTGCAGTCAAGTTCTAATTTAAATCTATCAAAAAATTAACTTATGTAAAAGTGATAATAATGCATTGTTTATCATCAAAAGTCAAACATTTCCTTTTGCTGCACAAATATTATTTAGGTTTAAGATCAACTTTATTTTTCATATAGAATTGAATACATAATTTACTTACTGAGACACAATATCTAAAACTGTGATTAAAACGCACAGATGTACGTATATAAAATAAAACAAAATATCAAAGAAAAATATAACAAAATATGGGTAAACCTAAATAGATAACATGTTTAATATTTGATGACTGATATTTGTAGCGATATTAAACTAATGGATACCACACTCTAAAATTAATGACATAACCAATTCAACATTAAAATCACGCAATAATTATTACCTACCGATTAATTCTCATTCGGTCTATCAACTCTTCAACACCTAATAATCGACAGGAGAATTTAAATTTTGATTAAATTATACAGTAAATTTGCATGAACACGTATGTCATAATTACATTAATTGACATTGAGTTTTTCGGTCGCATCATGTTGGTAGCGATTATATTGATTTCAGTTTGTTGACATTTTAATTTGGCAGAACATGGCAGCTTTAACGAACATAATCACTGAAATCTGAGGTTTTACATTTTGTTAAACTCACTGTTTCTGTTTATTAAAATGTTGAATACAATTTAATTTATTCGCTTGGTTAATTTGTTAATTTTGATTCCATGTAAGTTGCATTCTGGCTATTAGTAATTTAAATAGTAATGGTTTTTTACCAAAGTATTTTGTTATAGAACTTGCAAGTGGTCTACCAGTTTATTTGTAGGATGTCTGTTACAGTCAAAAAGTAAAAAAAAAAACTGCAATACGAATTTTTTTTTTAATACCAAACTAAATTATTGAACTTATTAGAGTTATTAGAAATTGTGTAAACTTTTAAGGAACCCTTGACCTCTGTGTTTATTCTGGGGTTTTTCTATAGGGTAGTAATTTAGGAAACACCGGTCTAAGCTGCTAAGTTTAAACTGATATTATTATTATTATTTGGTAAGACACACTAGCAGCTACAAGCTGATGCGTGTGTTTCATAAAGTTTGGAGATATTTAGTTTGTCCAATTGATTTTTGAAGCTGTTCAACGTAGGAGCTTTCACAACACTTTCCGGGAGCCTGTTCTATGCTGTTACAACTCGGTTAGGTAGAAATTGCTTTAAAGGCTTCTTTCTGGATGCATTTCCCCACAACTTGAGCGAATGTCCTCGTAAATGTTTATTGGAATTCAGTGTGTAAAGGTCTTGAAGGCTGGGCATATCATAATGTCCTGTGAGTATTTTATAAGTCTCAATAAGCCTACCCCTTTGTCTACGTTGTTTCAGTGTGGTAAGGTCAAGTTCCTGAAGACGCTGTTCGTAAGATAGATTGCGAATGGTATGGATCATTTTTGTTGCCCTTCTCTGAACGATTTCGAGTAGAGTTATGTCTTTCTTGAAATATAGGTCCCAAATGACATTAGAATACTCCAAGAGAGATCTTATGTAGGTTTTATACAAATTAACAAACGTTTTAGGTGTTAAACATTTGAATGCTTTGCGAATAATATATAACTTCGAATTTGCTCTTTTAACGACATTAGATATGTGCGCTTCCCATTTTAGGTCGCTAGATATAATGATACTAAATCCTTTTGTGACCCGACAGGCAAAAATTTTTGAAGTCCTAGATGATAACTTTTTCGAGGATTGTTTTTTCCCAAATGTAAGACAGTACATTTGTCAACATTTAAGGTGAGCAGCCAATCTTGAGTCCATTCGTATAGTGCATTTAGGTCATTTTGTATATCTTGCCATTGAAGCAAAGGATTTCCAAAAAACTTCGTATCATCCGCAAATAACGAGAAAGGCAAATGAAGCGCATTTTTGAGGTCTATCAAATATAAGTAGGATGAATAGCAAGGGACCAAGCACCGATCCTTGTGGAACACCACTGAGCACGTTACGGGCTGTAGAAAGAACATCACCAATACGTACACGGAATGTTCTTTTAGTAAGAAAATCACAAATCCAGGTCAATAGATTACCGCGGATGATGAAAAAGTTTTATATATAATTATTTGTCTTTTTATATCCAACTTTCAAACAAAATAACATTTCATAGAGATAGTTTTAAGCATATTGTATATCTTATGCCATAAACGTAACACTAAATAAAGCAAAAATTTTCAGTTTGCACAATTTCCGAATATACCAAGTCTTTTATTTTTTAAACAATTTTGTGGGGAAACTTTCACAGCACATGTTACTTGCAGGCGTCCTATCGATGTCCAAAACTGGCTCGAGTAGGCAAGTCGTTCTAATTTGGAGCGCCCGTAACTAGTTAGAAGCAATCCGATTTCTTTTATTTTCATTCAACATTTTCCATGTTTTCGCTTCGTTTGTGGAAATTTTGTTCGAAGGCATACATTTCTTCTTTTGTTTTTATTTTTTGACTGTCATGAGCATTGCTGTCGTCAACTGTTAGTTCGTGACTTTTTTTTAACTTCTTTAATGAATTCTAAATTCATATTGATAGTTTGTTTAATATGAACTGATTTCTGAAACGATGTTCTGATAAAATAAATGTTTGACTAGGACCATAATCACTGCGACCACACTTTTTTGATATGGTGGACAAAAATCACTGACTAATCTCTCCACCCCGTTCCTTCTTTACCCTTTGCGCTGGGACCAAGGCTTCCTTTCAGAAAGGGACCCTTGGCCCCAGTAGGCTTCGACCCTTTCGCAGAGTCCCTACGACTAAGATAAAATTATGTTTTTTGATAAATGCTTACTTTAAATGACTATTTTATTTTTATTACATGCTCTTTGCTCTATATAAAATATATGGCAAAACTAGACACTGAGCAGTGTTTGTAAAATATTATCTTTCTAGATAATATTTTACTGAATCCACTTTTCTATACAAAAGGAAAATCCGAGCTTAATACAGATAACCACGTATTCTTGCTCAAAACTTAATCGTGAAAGTTAAAATTGATCCCGTACCGTTATAACCCACGTCCAAATCTTAGCTCATCAAAAAGTTAAAACGACAAACGTGGAACATCGTTCAGAAAATCCATCGTTGTAAAATTCATTAAAGAAAAGCTCTGAGTTACCGCTTATTTTAAACACTACATTATTCTGTGTACGTAAGTACATAAAGTATCAAAAGATTCAAAGTACTTGTACAACGAAAATTTTACCAGAATCTTTGAGCAAGCACTCACGGAAAAATAAACTCTATTTTTTGTGTACAAAGCTGGTATTCGCATGTAGGTGCACCCGTTTAGGTACCCCTGATCGATGCAACGTTGCATTCGCTTGAAGCAGACCAATTTACTTGATTTTGTTCAAGGGAAGTTTGGTCGGTTGTTAGTTTGGACTCAATTTCGTCGAGCTATTTATAATTGCCTGTCTCCTGCCTGTGGATTTAATAATTTCGTCTCCTGATGAGTTTCTGACGAGGTAAAGAACTTTGTTGGTGTGTAAACAGCTTTACATATGACGTTGCATAATCTGGTGCCGTGACAACATATAAGTTAGTGTCCAGAACTGGGCATAGGACTAATTACTTACTGGAATTAACGATCTTAGGGTGTCTGTAGACTGCTGCGGGATTCTATCTATTGGTGTTTGGTTTCCGCACCTAATTCATAAGAAGACGTAGCGTTGGAAGGCCTCCCACAAGGTGGACCAATGACCTGGTCAGGGTTGCTGGAAGCCGATGGATGCGAAACGCACAGGACCGGTCTTTGTGGCGGCGCTTGGGGGAGGCCTATGTCCAGCAGTGGACGTCTTTCGGCTGAAATGATGATGATGATGATGACCTAATTCATAGGAGACCATTGGGATTGGAATCCAGACTATTTCTTTCTAGAAACAGATAAGGCTTCCTAGTTTTTTAAGTGCATCTGCGAGATAATTTGGAGAACCTATAGTTTGTATTCGTGTACCAATGATACCTGTGCCATTGTTCCCTTCGTCTCTAAGCGTGCTCTGCATAGGAAATCCGATATTTATTGATATGTTTCGGGTGGAAGTGTTTGTTTAGTAAGTTGTTTCCAGTAACGGTCCTCGCCACTAAGCGCAAGCTACTCTACGGTATAACTTTTACGATTCCTCTTGCTTCAATGACCCAAACCAAGAGAAGTTCGTGATGATTTCTCAAAAAAGGCACTTGTAGATTACTTTTTCAAGAGATTAAGCTAGCTTCTATTATTTGTAGCTAATAATTGACCTAGTTTTTATTTTATATAGCATAATTAGCCTTATAATGTTCCCACTGCTGGGACACAAGCCTCCTCTAAATGAGAAGGAATGAGCTGTAATCCACTACGCGGGCCCATTGTGGGTTGGTGAATATCACAAGGCTTCCCATTTTTTGGGTTTTTGTGCCAGTTTGCTCACGATATTTGCCTTCACCATTTTGAGAGCAGTACCTAGTGGTAAAATAACGCTGAGTTAGAACCCACGACCTACCTACAACACATCTCCACCGCTACCACTGTTTTTAGTTTATAATCTAATAATTCCTAAAATTGTTTGTGGGCGCTTTTACCTAATATTTAATATATCTAACGCTTAGAGCACTTAAGAAAGGAGCCATATTTCAGAAGGAACCCAAGTCATTTGATGTAACGTAACATTCAGAAATTTCTGATTAATAAACCTTAGACTCATTTTCTGAATGAAAATTATCGCAAAATCAATGTGACGAATTGATAAATGCGCAATAAGTTTTGTGACTAGTTCAATGAATGAATATTCAACAGCCATTTGCCTCAGTTCAATTCCTTATTTAATTTTGTCTAAAATGTACTATATTTTGATACAAGTGGAGTAAGTTTGTCATTGTGACCGCATTGAGGCGGCATTTGCCAAAGCCGCAGGTAAGGGTGTTATGGAGCCGAAGGTTGCAGTGACAATTTTCCTTGTGTCGGCGTCATCAGACGGCGTTTTTTTAATACACTTACAAAGTCAAAATAAACGGGGACTGACTATGGATGTCACGCCGCGAATAGTCTGAAGCGATATGAGTTATGAAATTGTGCAAGTGCAAGCACACGCATTTTTCCGCTGTCGTGAGAAAAACGACAGATTGAGTGTCTAACAGCAATAAGGATAAAACTTTTGAGGCTCACGCGAACGCTGGCTTTACACCTATTGTTCTTTAAATGTGTCTGTAATTACCAAGTTGAAAGGCTGAAGTGGGTTTTCAAATAAGTACATTGAAAAAATATTTTCAAACCCTTAAAAGATAATGTTTATTAGAATATCGTATTTTTTTTTGGGTAATGTTGTAAAAAAATATAATTATGTAATCAGCGAATGTCAGATATAATAACATTGTGAAAGTCCAACAAACTAGTCAAAGGACCACAAAGTGAATTATTATAATTATCTCGATAATTGGATTGTGGTTAGTGATAATAGAATAATTATAATTTAATTTAGCAATGTGGTGAAATCATGAATAATAACTTTACTGTGGTCAGCAGAAAAATACGGTTTGAAGATATAGGTACTAACAGCAATAGGACTTCAGCTGGAGTGAAGATCTTTATAAGGCCGCTGGCAGAGGCAAAGGACTTCAGCTGGAGTGCCGCTGGTAGAAGCTGAATGAAAGAAGGTGACTAAGAAACCAGGGAACGATTTAAAAAGTATTAAGAGTTTTAAAGTCTGAATGCCAAATTTTTAGTTGTTTGAGATTTCGTGATTAATAAGTGAGAGGAATACTGATTCTACACGTGTGTAAAATTTTATACAAATCCTTACATACGTTTTTTAATGATGGGAAAAATCATTTAATGATGAATCCCGCCCTTGGGCGGGCCGGAAAACAGTGTCAAAGTCTTACTGACTAAACCACCTACCCCATTCCTAGAGCCTTACTTTTGAGATTTATCAGTGAGTAGAATACTCATCTACTAGTGTGTTAAATTTTATACAAATCCGTTCAAAAGTTCGTATTTGAGAAAGTGACAAAGGCATTCATAAACTGTTATCATCATCATCATCATCCTAGCGGTATTAGTCCCGGTTGCCAACCTTGGCTTTCGCCTCGGTGCCCGGGGTCCGCTTTCTTGCTAAGACGCCTCCACTTCGCTCGGTCTTTCGCGTCCTTTGCCGTAAGCCCATTGGCACGCATATCGTCCCTTACGACGTCGAACCAACGCCTCTTAGGCCTTCCTCGTCTCCCGGGTCCCGGCGGAGGCGGCATGGCGAGGCATCTGTTACCCACGTAGTCTGCCGGTTTTCGTAAAACGTGGCCATACCAACGTAAGCGACCCTCCTGCAGTTTATCCGCTATGTCACGGACCTGAAGGCTGCCCCGGATGCGGGAGTTTTTAATGCGGTCTTTCCGCGAGACTCCAGACATCCAGCGCAGCATATTCATTTCCGTGACATGCAGGCTTTGCTTATGCCGCTCAAGTACAGGCCACGCTTCACTGCCATACAAAAGGACAGGCCTAATGATGCATTCATAAACTGTCACCTTTATATAATCAGTGTGAAGTCTGATACTTACAGTAAAGCTGATAATAATGTCTATAAACTGCTCGTAATATCCTTTGTATTTCACACTTAACCGAACATCCCTTACAATTAATACCTTTACCACAACGTATTAGTTGTCAATAAACTACTGTCTACTGCGGTATCTGTTGCGAGCTGATAAAACCACAACCCTACGTTATCTATCCCGTACATGTAGCTGTAATCGTGTGGTAACACTTCCTCTATGTGCATTTGTTTTACATAAAGATCATGAGTGTATATCCCAAAGGGTTAATCAGTATAGAATATACCACAATATGTGTTGAGAGTAGTGGTGGCCGAGTGGTCGGCCCCGACTTACGAGTTGTAGGTCGCGGTTTCAAACACAGCCAGACGCATGACTGTGTAATTTATTTCATCACCACTGCTCTCAAAACGGTGAAGGAAAATATATTGACGAAATCGGCAAGTCCTAGAACTAAAAATTCGAAGACATGTGACATCTACCAGTTGAGTTAATAAAACTGGATATGTAGATATTTATGCTAAGACATGCCAGTTTCCCCACGATTTTTACTTTCACCGTCTTGAGAACAGTGGTGACAAAATAAATTACACAATTTAATACGCTTGGCTGAGTTTAAACTCGTGACCTACAACTAATAAATTAGGGTATTTTTCCTTGGGCCACTACTTCTCGTGATGGTATGAGGATTTCTGACATCTCCTTGAGGCGCGCGTGGAACAAAACGTGCTGACGACAACTTGAGCTCGGCTTGCGATCGTTCGGTACCCGCCGGATGGTTTACCGAACGGTCGGATGGCAAGCTACCTATTGCTCACCAACCAATGAAGCATATTTTTTTATTGTTCCAAGTCACATAAAATGCAGGTTTAAAGTTACTTTCTTAAATAAATAAATCCCATTTTCACTGGAGAATTCAGGCACATCTAATCAACTTAAATAAACATAGGATAGAATATAAAAAAGTTAATATCTTTCCTATACAAGGTGTATAACAGATTCATAACATAAAGCAAGCAACCAACCTCAATAAAACTTATTTTTGAAACTCGGCCGAGAATAAATTAAAGCAGTATTATCTCAGACTTAATCTTACAAGAACTCCCAAGGAAGAGGATCATATTTTTTTTAAGTCAACAATTTTGATAAACTCACTTCCTTTATTTGCAACTGTTCGTTTGTTTTAAACTAGCTGGGGACTGTGGCTTCACTTGACTTTAAGAGGATTGTGTTTTGTTTTTCTACTGTTTTCTGTACGGTTGAAGAATTTGTTTCATAGTTTGTTCTCCTGGGAAGCGGTGAAATGAGGTTGTCTTGCGTAATATTTGACGTTAGCTGTCAAGAACTGTTTGAAAGATTATAATATTCACAAATTCTACCTATGTATAATAAATGTGAATAATAATATTTCAAATATTACATATTACAGTACATCCATAGGATTTTGGCGAGAATAAAGTTAGGGTCTGACGACTAAGATCCGACGGCCGTACTGTACATCACCATAGTATTTTTTTTATTACATTACATTTTTTTATGGTATTTATGTCATTTATTGGCATACAAATATTCAAACAGTTATAAGTGTAGATAACAAAAACATACTGTAACTGTGAACTTCTGCTTGTGTAACTGAAAAGGTTTTTAAATCAAGTGTAAAACTTAATTTAGAATACAAAACACATTTTCAATGCGTAAAAAAACGTAAAGACAAACAAACAGCCCAAATATCTAAAATCCATTATAAAAATAAATCACAAAAAAAACACCTGACCACAAAATTTGAATAAAGAAGATGACTGACGAAAAAATTTTTGCACTTAATTTTATTAAAGCCTCCTTATCCGCTTTGCTTTTATGGCGGCATAAAAATCGCTATAAATTATACCTTGAAGAAAATTGCGATTTCTATTTTATTCTATTAACTTTGTATTCCAAGCTATGCTCTCATTACTGTCCTCTAGCCCAGTTTATAATCTATAGTTGTTATTGCTAATTCTTCTTAGTCGTGCACTCTTGACAGTGGTCGTGGTCATATGTCGGTCGAATCCTGCGCCACCACCTCTCTCGCGATGCGATGCCATGAATTTATGTGTTTAGCGGTTTGGGAGTTTTCATTGACGCTGCAATGCGTCATCGATTTGATGAGGTCTGTCCACCGTGATTACATATTGCTAGTACAAAACGAATAAAATGATTTCAGAATGAAATCAAAATGAAAATTCAAAATTACAGAATGAAATGTAATCGTTTCTAAAAAGATTATCGCTACATTTTATAGTTTAATGATATCTAAAATTTATTCTAGGATGCTTGAATTGCAACTCTCTGAATGTTAGGCGGACTGTTGACCAAATCACAGCAACCTATAAAATTATTAATGGTTGTGTCAATTATTTGTTCCAAATAATTACAATTGCTCTAGAAAACACAAATTAAAAAAAACACAATCCACTTCCCCTATACCGCGTATGCTAACGATGCTCAACGCGCTCGTGAAGACCAACCCTGGATTGGATTTGTTTGCTGATGAATGGAAGACGATATTATTAGAAAGCTTATGATCCTGTAAGAAGACAAGTGAAAGGGTTAATTAATATAGTATTAATGGCTATTTTACTGTACTAAACAAATAAATATCTAATGATAATTGCGCTGAGCCGTATAGATAGTAGAAAGAGAGTCGACACGAAAGCTTCGAGACTAGGGAGGCTGGAATGTAGAAAGGTGTTGTTAATGAGTACTTATGATGTGGTCTGACTTGGCCAGTGTTCCCCAAGACGATGGTTCCCTCGGGGCACATTGCCCTATATGTAGCCTGTTCTCTCGACCGACAAGATGCATATTCATAAGGAAGGAAAGCTACTAAGTTCTCAGTTTACTTGACTATGTTTTGGCTAAAATAATGTGGTAAATGGTTGGCCAGTGAGTTTCAAATATGCATTTTGTTCATGCAAAATTTGGTCAAGAGTCTTCATCTTGGTCAAGAATCGACAAATTTCCTTGGATAATAAAATCTCCTTTAATATACAGGGTGACAGGTAATTAGTGAGCGATTCTTAAACACGTGATTGTAGTGATGATATCATACAACATTTATTATGAGACAAATCCTGAAATCGCGAAAAATATAATGTATGTTTGCCTGATTGGTAAAAATGTATTGAACGTGTTAATTTTCTCCCTGATCTCTAAATGATGTCATATATCTTGTTAAAAAAGAAAGATTCTTGTTGACTGTAGCTTGTGCATCATTAAATCGAGTATCATCAAGGTAACGACTTCCTTGGAATAAATATTGTAGAAAAAAGTATTGAATTCGTATTCGCAACAAATTATTTTAGCCAACTTTGACTTTGGTTTTGACTTTTACTTTGATGTAACTATCTCAACAATCATATGTCATGAGGAAAAAGTTTTATTAATACACGAAGACATTGTAAAAAATCACGAGTACAAAATTATAATAGAAATATGTTTACTATACCATCGAATTTTCTCATACAAAAACTTATAAAAAGCTTATTTATTGACATTTTCTTGATTGATACTTTCTAAGAATATCTTCGCTATGTTCTTGTTCGTGGAAGAAGCTTCAAGAGGCTTAGAATTGAATCATGTTTGTGTGCTGAACTTTGAAATTTGATCATTAATGGGTATTTTTATTGGTAGTTTTGGTCTTAATTTTAATTAGAGGTATAATAATAATCATTTATGAATTAAAAAGTCGGCACATAAAATAAGGTGTTTACAAAAAGCGCACACCTTAGAGCGTGGAAATTCATTGATTGATTTCCCACAAAAAGAAGAACATTAACGTTTAAAAGGTTTTATTAGGTACTCACCTATTTACTATTGTTTATTTTTGCACAGTATTTTATGCTAAACAAAGAAAAAAAACAAAGAAAATGTCATTTTTATCGGAAAGAGTATTTTTGCTCTTCGATTTCTGAGTGCAAAAGCTGTTTTTATCCGCTACAGGATAAAGTAAATTGAATTTAGAACATCGTGTGCACAAGTTTGGGAATTCAAAACATCATTGAAACTATTTAGTTACCTTTATAGTGCAAGATTAACATACATTTTTTTTTTAAACTCATATTCGCAACTTTCTTGGTGCATTTTTTTTTAATTTCGTTTGCCTGCGCCATTTTCTTTTCACATCATATTGTTGGACTCGTTCGATTTGTATTGACAAGTACTTCCTATACTATCCTATCCTATATCGCCTTCAGGGTCTGATGTTGAACCTTCGGTGGAAGGTTACTGGACGAACTGACAGCATCCTATCTATTGGTTCGCAATCCCGCACGGTAGGTGGAAGTAAATCGGGAGAACTTGTACACTAATCTGTGTTTCAACGCTTCAAATTATTACTTTTTTGATAATTACAATAGAGTTAAAAATTGTTTTTTTCGTATTTCGCAGGAGACTATTCTTCTTGAACCATTTTTACAAATATACTCGTATGAGTCTATATGAACCAAAACGGCTTAATTAATACTAATTATAATAACAACGATAGGAAAATTAAATGCAAGCTGGCCTTATTAATGTGACCTAGAATAGTAAGGAACCCTGGCCTCAACATTAAGCCTCATCGCACATTGCGAACAAGTTATATAACTAAACTAGATCATTATCTTTCTTACTAATATTATAAATGCGAAAGTTACGATGTTTGGATATTTGGATGTTTGTTACTCAATCACTCCAAAACGGCTGGACGGATCTGGATGAGATTTGGCACAGGCATAGGATACTCTCCGGAATAGGACATAGGCTACTTTTTATACAAGAAACCCCAACCCCAACTCCAATACCACGCGGGCGAAGCCGCGGGCAAAAGCTAGTAATTTTATAAAGAGACAATGATAACCTTAAGTTGATGTCAATAGGAAAATAAGTCTCATCTTAATCTAAGGCTGGAATGGTAGGAAGAATTACAATGGAACTATATGGGCCAATTATGCCAATCTACAACGCAACGAACTCCCGTATATTTTATCCCCTTGAGCGCCGATTGTACATACGTCTGTACAACTTGCTGACTTAGAAAAAATTTCGTTTTTCACAGATTTTTACCGTAAAATTTGGTTTTTATATTCAATTTTTTTGGTAGGAAAAATCAGTGACGGTTTTTTCTAACTTATTTTTTATTTTAAGAAAAGGGGTGCTACGCCCCCCATCGTTAGGGACTTGACTTATATAGCTACCTCAGACCAACACCACGCAACACGTCCACGTGTGCGTCGGTTTAATGTACTCTAGTTCCTATTTTACTGTCCCATTCCAGTAACATAAAGTATGTACCTACCGAAGCGCCTCTTTGATAACATCTGGACTGAGCTCGAGTCGCCGATGACACGTAGTATTTCACACGCGCCTCAAAGAGATGTTTGCAAAACCTTAGGGGCCCCGATAGAGCCAATGCCTGCTATGGTCACAGAAATTTTTTCAAAAGAAATCCCGTAGGCCTATAACGCAAATGGCAACTGAACTACTGAAATTTCTAATTTAACCGTATATACAGGCATGTTTTTTAAACTTTGTTTACATATTTTACTATCCTGAAAGAAGTTTTTTTTTTAATAAAAAAATAAAAATTAAGATCGATTCACGCAATCCAAAATTATCACACTGGTACAGCGCCATCTCTCGGGATATTGAGTTACTTATTTATACTTATTTAACTTCGCGCCATTAAGTCATAGTTTAAGGATTATATTGTGAGAAATTTGTAACGGACGGGAAACTACGGAACCCTGCAATGAGTCTGGCCCGACACTCTCTCGGCAGGTTTTATTTAAAATGGATTACTTTGAATTATTATTTAAATTTAGTTTATACGCAATGTTTTTTTTTTAACTTAGTTGACATATTTTATTATCCTGATTATATCATCTTTTAAATAAAAAAAAGAAATATTAAAATCAGTTCCCGCAATCTCAAATTACCATCGAAAACCCAACCATTAGTAACTCAATTTCCCAAAAGATGGCGCTGTATTTTGGACTACTTAGGGTTCTGTTACAATGAGAGAAACTTGTAACGTATTAACGGAACCCTACACTGAGTGTAGCCCAACACGCTATTTACCGATTTTCATTTAGTATATTCGATTCCCACAGTAGGTACTATTACATTGAGCCTAGAGATTGTTGCTAAAGTACACACACTATGTTATGTTACTGCAGCCTCCGTTTGTATTGCTCTATTTGATTTTAGAAAACAATGTATTGGGTATTGTATTGTGTTGTATTTTAATTTTGCTATGGGTCAAGTATTTGCGGCATTGCAGTGGTTTGGAACAATAGCAATGCAGGTGTTACTGTTTCTATAGGTGGCCTAAATTGCTCGCTTCATTCAGAGTTTAAGCAATTTTGTATACTTTGAAAGTTGCACTATACTTTGAAAGGTGAGGTGAGATTTCCTGTCAAGTGTCAATATTTCCTGAGGATGTTGAGGCCAAGAGTGAATAGATTACTTCTAGACATGCGTGCTCCTTCATTGACTTTGTCGTTACTTATCTACCATCAGGGCTATTATTGTTGGAACATAGCAACTTATAAATATTATGGTATGACCAACTTACTATTTCTTTCAATGAATAAAATTTTTCATATAATACAACATATTGTAAAGATACAGATCTGGTTCTACCGGTTGCATTTCGGGGAGAGTGCATCAGAATCGCATAATTTAATTCCTTCTAACCCGTTCCATCATCGGACCAACAGATGTTACGGCGTTGCGCCACCGGTATATGGTGGATATCCCACATACACATACAGCCAAAGAGTGAAATTCCTTGCCGGAGTTTGTGTTTCCTGATGGCTACAATCCGGGACTCTTTAATTCAAGAGTGAATAGGTTACTTCTAGGTAAGCGCGCTTCATCGTCGACCGCATCGTCGCTTTCCATCAGGTGAGATAGCGGTCAAGCGCGAACCTTGTGAACAATAAAAAATCCTAACACAATTTAATTGAAAATGTTGTAAAAGTTGATTATATATTCTAGTACATAGTGAATGAATTTAAAGAAATGCTCTCGCATGCAAAATTTTTAAATAGGAAATAAGGAATAAGTTCTGCTGTTTAAAATTTTGCCACGCTCTACTACAGGGTCTATAACTATTTCTATTTATTAATATTTGTTACTAATGATGATGTACTTTATAGATTGAAATAAAGATCTGGGATTTGAAGAAAGTCCAACGATGTCGTAGGTCTGCAGGAATTTTCGATTTTTTCAATTTTAATTTTGATCTACACTAATATAATAAAGAGGTAAAGTTTGTTTTTTTGTTTTTATGTTTTTTTGTTTGTAGGGGGTAATCTCTGGAACTACTGGTCCGATTGGAAAAAAATTAGCAACAATAGAAAGCTACTTTACTCCTGAGTGACATAGGCTATATTTTATGTACGCGGGCGAAGCCGCTGACAAAAGCTAGTATTATAATAAAGAGGTAAAGTTTGTTTTTTTATGTTTCTTTGTTTGTAGGAGGTAATCTCTGGAACTACTGGTCCGATTGAAAAATTTTTAGCAACAATAGAAAGCTGCTTTACTCCTGAGTGACATAGGCTATATTTTATGTACGCGGGCGAAGCCGTTGACAAAAGCTAGTATTAAATATATTATGTATGTTTTATACGTATAAACCTTCCTCTTGAATTCTTCTGTCAATTAAAACAAAAACCGCATCAAAATCCGTTGCGTAGTTCTTCTTAGATTTAAGCATACATAGGGACAGACAGTAAGAAGCGACTTTGTTTTATTTTGTATTAAATATTAGGGACAGACAGTAAGAAGCGATTTTGTTTTATACTACGTAATGATATTACATAATAAATAATTTCCCTAGTATTTTAAAATGTAGATTACATTTACATATAAAAAGAAAATAAGTAATAATGAAAATGGTTCCGCGTACCAGTACAAGGTGAGCCTAACACACCGGCGACATATTTCGATATAATGAATTGTTTCCGGCGCTGAAACGTGCCACGGAAAACGTGTACGCTGTCCACAAGCAACTGCTAATAACTGTGACATGACTAATATTAGCTTATAATATTATTATATTATTTTAGTCTTAAGGGCCAGATATATGCCAGCTACCATGAGCGAACAAAAGAGGAGCTTGCATCACTTCCCACGCATCAAGAATAATATTTTTTTCCTTCATTTATTAAACACAATATGAATAATATACATGTCTCGCATGTCTACCGAGCTGTGGGCCCGTAAAATACAGGATTGGTGCCAGGATATAGCGACGCGGGGCCGCGGCCGCAGACCACGAAGGAGATGGCGGGACGACCTGGACGTCTTCCTTGGGAATTGGAACGATAAACCAAGATAACTGAAAGGAATGGAGGGAGGCCTTTGCCCAGCAGTGGGACAGCACGGGCTAGCTATAACAATAATTAATAAATTCCTTCTATTCAAAGATTGGTATTTAAATTATCTTTTTGTTTGCCAAAGTTTCATAAAAAACAACCAATGGTTTTTGTCTGATCTTCACTTTTTTGTTTGTGTCAGATATAACTTTGAAAATAAATTACATCAAGCTCAATGAAAAAAAAAAATGTTAATATTCGTATATCAAATTATTTGAAAAATAGTCTAATTTAACAATTTTTATTTTTCAAAACTTGCAGACATTGACAACATTTAGACGTGATGATGGATTTAAAATCATCAAAACTATATTTTCTCCTTCTTCTTCTTCTCAGTCGGTACACTCTTGTCAGAGTAGCCGTGGTTATCACTGTGGATCACGATGAGTGGTTATCTTGGTCATATGTCGCCTTTCATCATGGTCTGCATCTTTCTGGGTGCATTCGTAGACTCTGTTGCGGCCCTGAACTTGTCTGTCCATCTCATTGGTGATCTACCACGTGGCCTGAAATGCCCTCAACTAACTTTGCCCTGCACCACGAGACGCTCTATGGAGTCATTGCTACGCCGCTAGACATGGCCGAAGAAGGTCAAAATGCGCGACTGCACTGTGGATGATAGACGTTGGTCTCCCCCTTAAGCGGCGGCTAATTGCCGAGTCAGTGTCTCGATTATGTGTCATCGCGTTGATGGTAGCGTTGCGTCGGCTGATGTGCAATGTTCACGCGTTATTTTAAAATTGGAGTTTGTTGAAACAGCGAGTACGAGGCATATAAGTTGAACCCATTGCTATGATTATGCGCAGCCCTTCACTTCAATAGAGACTTGTAAATATCGGTTATAAACCTAGTCACACAAGTTAAACCATCATGTCATGACACGAGCAGTAACAAATTTTCTGGTTTCAAACAAAGTAGGAGGCTGCGTGTAACAATATCAATGGGTTCAACTTATCTGCCACATTGACTACTGATAAGTTTTTTTTTCATCATTATTAGGCTGGCATTTTACCACTACATTAATATACACTCAAGAGACTGAAGCACGACAACTATTCATTAGCGTATAAGACCCTACGGCTTCCTTTCTAATCATATTTTTTATTACGACATTTTAAATATTTTTTTACTAAATAATATGAAACTTCCAAGAAAAGTAATCACGCTGTTTCCTATCTGAAAACTTAGATTAATTATTTTTTTTTCTTCCTTAGAAAAACAGTTGGTAAAATAGCGGTATTTTATAAAAACAACTCATTATTTCTTCTTATTAGTAACTAGCGACCCGCCCCAGCTTCGCACGGGTAATGATATTGAATATATTATGCATGTATTATGCACATAAACCTTCCTTTTCAATCACTCTATCTATTAAAAAAAAAAACCGCATCAAAATCCGTTGCGTACTTTTAAAGATCTAAGCATACATAAGGAAAGCAAACTTTGTTTTATGTTATGTAATGATGAATATTAGTATAGTAATTTTATATTTACCTATAGAACTACCATTCCTGCTATTATGACTATAATCAACATAATTTTTCAAACCCACTCTTTTGAAAACGTTACCTAACTAAAAATAGAAAATTACCTAATAAAAAAGTAAACAATAGAAAATTACCTGTACGTGTATAAAACGCATTTTCCATTATCCAAAACATGCCCAAAATTCCGTAACGAAAACTACAGGGAGCTAATTAATCAAAGTAATTATAAAAATGTAAAAAAAAAAGTAAAAACGCGTCCACGATAACGTCCCTTTAAAGTAAAAATACGGTGTGACAGTATGCAAATAAGGCAGAAAAAAATTGAGGAAAGCTCTGTATTTTTAGGGATCCGCGTATGGTAAACCAATGTAAATATTGGTTTAAAGAAGTTTCAAAGTTTTTTTGTCAAACCCCTGAATACATATTCCGTTTGCAAAGGATTTTTGGACTGTTCAAAGTTATGTTTTTGTAACCAAGAGACTTTTTTAGCTTCAGTTTTGGTCATGAAATTGTTTTTTTTTCGTCTATTTTTTTTTAGTTAACTTTCAGTAAGCCATTATTATTTTGAGTCAAACTGGCCATAATTGTTGATTACATTATACTTCCAACTAAAACGGTAAAATTTTTTATAAAACTTTAGGTACTTTTGAGTTAAACATTGCACATTGTGTTACACAAAAACATTAATTCATATCAAATTCAACAACAAAATAAAAAATACATTCTTTAATCAGACCCTTACCCAAAATTTCACACCCTACAAACGAGACAAACCACAATTCTAAACAAAACAATTTAATCTCTATACAGAACCCTACTACATTATTCAGCGTAAGTCAACCTAATTAGCGTGTTGGAAACAATTTAGACGCGCGTGTACGCAAATGTACTTTAACCATGTGATTATGATATATCACGGGACGTTTTAATTGGCTACAGTCGCGCACTGCATGTGCAATCCCACTAATAATATAAACATATGTGGAAGTCTGTGTGTTTATAAATCATATCTTAACGCGCAATTGTTGGCTGGATTTGAATGGAACTTTGACTTGATGAAAAACGTAAAAATTTATAGTTTCGCGTGACGCACAGAAATGGTCGATCCAGCGTCGCTTAGGGGGATCAAATTTGGTTTAACATGATATTTTTTTCTCACAAGTTAGTAGACGTAATATAGGGTAATGTCAAAAAAAAAAAAGCTGTTTACATTTATGTCCGCCAAACTAATCCAAAATGTACAGAATTTTCTATTTTTTTTTCTCGATTTCAGGTTAGGTTCCATAGTAAAAGTGGTTTGTTATCATGACTACACTCACGTGTTTAAGTATCGGTCACTAATTACCAGTAACAATATATATCCGCGAGAAACTGTTTTATTCCTAACTCATTCTCTAAAAGAAAGGTTAATCAAGGTAATCATTGCCGCCTGAAGTCATTGCAGAAATGTAAAGTCAACAACGATTGATATTTCGGTGAGAGATGCGGAAGTTTGCTAAAATCGAGAAACACTCCATGCAATATTCATGTGGTTTTTTTTAAGGTGGGAAAAATCATCCAATGATGACTCCCAACCTTGGGCTGAGCGGAAGACAGTGTCAGACTTCTACTGACTAAACGACCCACCGTTCCTTCTTGCCTAAGTTCCAGGGTCCGGAAGTTCGGCTTTCGCATCATCCCTTGGCCCCAGAAGGTTTCGACCCTACTTGGCGCCTACAAGTATTCATGTGAGCGTGTATACCTACTTTTGGAAGACTCTACGTCTAGTCGTGGTCGTATTTTGGTCAAAATTATCGTAATACTTTTTTATCTTCGTTTTACGATCCCGTGGAATAATTTTCAACTTGTACACGAGCAAAGTCACGGGCAAAAGCTAGTACGAACTAATTATTGAGAGTTATGGACGGGTCCAACGTAGCTACCTTAAATTGTTGAGCTAGCTGTATGAGGTCTGGTTTTATGCTGAGTATTGGAGCTGTTACCATAGTTGAAAGTTATTGGTTGGCTGGCTTAGTAATAACTAACATTTGTAAATACAAAGATTGGTCCTGTATGCATCAACCTTGGTAAATGAGTAGAATGTGTTTTCTGGTAGCTGCAGTCTGGGGGTTTTAAATCAGAAGTGGCTATATACCTCTTAGCGCACCATCACCGACTACATAATGCCTTATGATGAGGTGAGAAAGTGGTCAAAAACGACCTTATGAAAAACATAAACAGTATGTTAGCTTATGATTTTTGTGACATCATTCATAGTTCAAGTTGTCGCGTACTGGAAGACGTGCTGTTGAAACGTCTTCTAAAACGTGGACTGTTAATTGTGGCAACGCTCGATGGGGTGCTATGTCGGCTGCCTTGGTTTTCCTGTGGATATCATAATTCATGATTCGATCACCCTACACACATACACACAGGCAAAATTTGAGGGAGGCCTTTGTCCAACAGTGGTCGTCTTTCAGCTGAAACGATGATGATAACACATTCACCAGTCGTGACGCACCAACTTAATAATTATTATTATCTTTATTTTGTGTTTCTTTGTTCCTTTTTTGTTATTTTATTCTTTATGTGTTGCCAAACTATTGTGTTTGTGCCTTGTTCTCTACCAAATAAATTAATTTTCTTTCTTTTTCATACCAACATTCTCATAATAATAATATATTTTTTTCCGTTTTTATTGCCGGTATACTTTTCCAGAGAAAACTTTACTTCAATATTCAGTACAAGATACAGTAGCCCATTCTCCAGAGCCGCAATTCGTGGGTAACTAGTTCTAATTCCGTTATATGTCATGCACTTATGTGGTGAAAGTTTGAAATAGTTTCAGCTCAATGCCAACATGTGGTTCCATGAGCTACTTACGGATGTAATTAGGTTAACTGCTATGTTTGTTTTCTTAAGGAAAAACTGCTTTTTCTTCTAAGTGGGTTATAACAATGAATGCTACTAAGATTTTGGGTCAGATTTTTTTTTTCAATTGTTTACTTGGACTGAGAATAAGTTTTGCTACACAGCATGGCAGTGCCGCTATATCAGAGGTATTTTGGTTTTTTTTTAAGGCTGCGAAATTATCCCGTGGCTTCTTCCACTGGTCTTTTGGGTACATTACCAATCGATAGGATTGAATACGGAGGAGTGTTTTTGACATTTCAATTTAGATGGTTTTTAACCAAATTAGGGATTTTCTTTTTGTTTTAGTTCTACTATTAATTTTCAAGTCTATAATGAAATATAAACAGTATGTTTTTTTTGGGGCGAAAAAAAGCAATTAATATATTAAGCATATTGTTTAATAAAATAGTTTGTATAGAACCTTCCAACTATGTTTTAGATAGATATTTTGTTTAACAGATAAAATGGGTTTTGGATTTCGCAACTTCAACAGTTTGGTACATGGGTTGCAATTTTTGATGTAAAAAAAAATACAGAATAGTTTCAGAGTTTCATGGTTTAAGTGGACTCGTGACAGTATTGTCCGAAACGCAGCTCATGATAAGTGGTTGGTACATAGTGAATGATTTCTATAAGTATAAAATAATTATCACAAACCATCTGTAACGATACTCAGATAACAAAAACTCATAAAACACACAAAAAACCCATTACCATTACGAAAAACAGCAAAACATTTTTTTTTAATTTGTTTCCCTGCGTATCAAGAGAAACTTGGTGAACTAAAATAAAACCTCGCGGTACGAATGTTTTAAATTTCGCGATAACGTCCGAATGGTACAAAGTTGAGCATATAAATTGTGTACAACATCTAACTTGGACTTTTTTACTGCTGACTTCCCGCATGAGATTGTAGGCCACATCAGTTCAGGGTGCTTGAGGGTTTTATTTATTGCATTCCACGATTGACTCCTGATTTTTTGTGTTCACAAGTTTTGGGTGCGTATGAGAAATGGGTTCGAGGTTAAAGTGTTTACTTTGTAAGCGCTCTGGAGTTAAGTAGGTTATGAATTTGAGAAGAGATTTCGATTTTATTTCCTTGATAGCGTAGATAAGTAAAATTGAGCTGCTTTGATTGTTGGAAAAGAAAATGTGAATGTTATTTATTTAATTTTATTACGAAGGGAAGAAGTACATATTGAATTTGTATCTAATATTAGGATACTGAAACGTTGTTGATATAGAAAAAGATCTCATAAAAAACGTACCTTTTACTTGTTTCTTTTTTTTAATCACTCTAATATTTGTGACTTGATGAACAAGTCACAAGCTCAAACGGCTGAACGGATTTTGATAAAACTTACTAGATACACATTTTATACTATCACACAAGCGAATCTACTCCCAGAAGCAGAATATAATATGCTATTCAAAGAATAAAAAACCAGAACAGAATTTAAATTTCATAGACTGTAACTACTAACAGTGCCATAAATGTTAAAGAATAATTTTCCCTTGTTTTTTGTAACTTTTTTAGTTTATACTCAGTTCCTTATGTACGAGTATCTTATAGCCTTCTTTGATATATGGGGCATCCTACAGTGAACGAATGTTTTTCAAATCAGACCAGTCGTTAGCACGTTCACCAAACAAACTCTTAAGCTTTATAATATTAAATATATAATATTAAATTATCTACTTCATACACATAAAATTCCAGGGCCCTATAACTTAAGTCTGTTTTACAGTTCTAAAATTACAAAATAATTCTAGCACACTTAAAAGCAAAAAAATAACTGAAATCCATATATTTTATTCCTTTTTTATCTAGACACATTGTTTAGACCCAGACTTCTTTATTTAGTAAAAACACAAGGCAGGCTAATTATTCAATCTAGATAACAAAATATATTCAATGATGAAATTATACAAAGCCCTGAAAAAAATTACAAGGTTTTATTCAAAGAATCAAAGCGTAACTACAGGCGAGGCCTTCAAATGAAATGAGGCGTAATCAAATTCGCAATCTCGAAATAAATAGGTTTAGTGTATTTCTATTTTCGTTCGGCTTTCAAAATAATATTAACGATTTTAATCTGGAGTTTTCCAAAAGGTATTTCGTAGTAATCGCTGAGGGTCTCACAAAATGTCTTACTAAAAATAATTGTTTGTTGATATTTTAGTAAAAAAATTAAAGTCATGGCGGTAAATCCTCACTAAGAGCAGCTGGAGAGGCATCATGTATTATCACCTTTTTCATGACGCAGATCCTCACCGGATATTGGGAATGGCATGCGCCTCCTTGGAGCAAAGTGAAGACGGCGACCGCAAGCGTACAAAAATAAAAATCCCAGAGGTCGTGGGTTTGATCCCCACCCAAGACAAATGTTTGTGTGATGAGCACGTTCATTTGTTCTGTGTCTGGGCGTAATTTATCTATAACTAGCGACCCGCCCCAGCTTCGCATGGGTACTGAAATTTAATATATTATGCATGTATTATACACATAAAACTCCCTCTGGAATCAATCTTTCTAAAAAGAAACTATCTCCCGTTCCTCCCAAGGCGGGAATTATTTAATTATTTTTATTTACAAAAAAAAAATATTTTATTTTTAAAAAGCTTTTTTATTTTGTTTTTTTTTTTCCAACCACTTTGCTGTATGGCTTTCAGCTAATCTGCGAACAGAGCTGTAGACTACAATATTATTTATGTTTAGTGTCTATTGATTACTTCAGTTAATATTGTAGCAGTTTGCAGTCACTTTCCATAAAAATAAAATAAAAACACTACCTGCATTGTGTGAGTAATTTATAGCGTATTATTTTTTCTACGAAAAATGCCTTGTTTTTTTAGAACCATATAATTATTCACTTTTGCTCACGAACGCATAATATTCGTGAAAGTATTTGCTTCCCCCCGAGACAGTTAATTAATGGAGTGTCCGTAATATGAACAGACTAGTCATAATTCTAGCTTGACAGAACCTCCCCAGTGTATTTACACATTCATTAAAAAATCTATATCTTTAGTTCTAACTTGCATTTTATTACGAGCTTCGAGACTAAATTATAAAGAGTATAGTCACACCGTTGTTTTATTTTAGTAAACAAGTCTTTGACACGATTTTTCAAGCTAATTTAGAACCTTCTAAGAACTAATTTTAATTTCAATAATAGTTTGCATCTTTACATGGTATAAAACAAAGCCGCTTCTCGCTGTCTGTCCCTATGTATGCTTAGATCTTTAAAACTACGCAACGGATTTTAATGCGTTTTTTTTTAAATGGATAGAGTTTATGGTAAGAGGAAGGTTTATGTATATAATACATGCATAATATATTTAACTACATTGCACCCATGCGAAGCTAGGGTGGGTTGCCAATAGGAAATAAAGTAATAATACTTAGGGTCGTAGCACACATATCAAACGGATCGTTACCGTATCAACTCGAGCCCTTCAGTATTATTTGTATGGAACTCCTTACTGCAACGCACACTAAACGGAATCGTAACGTAATCGCATCGCCTCGGACAAGCTCACGAACCGCGGTGCAGTGCGCAGTCGACTTGCGGTCGGCTTTCCGTCCCCTCGCTTACGGCTCTCCGTACGCTAGCTTACGTATCTTCGTCCACTCTCCGCGCGCGGTCTGTGTTACTGCTCGTGCTGTACGATTCACGATGGAGGCGACCGTGAAGTTAGCCTTTGCGAACGTTCGCGCATGCAGACTCGTAAAAAAAATGTTTTTCATTTTATTTTAAACCAAAATACAAATAAAAACTAACAACGTCTAGCCGTCAACCAGCCGTCGGCGAGCCGTCGCCTAGCTGTAGCCGAGTCGACAGAGCTGAGCTTCCGATCCGTTTACGTTACGTGGTTACGTAAAGTGAACGACTGTTTGATGCCGAGGAGAAAGGCGAGGCGGTGACGATCCCTTTCCGTTTGATATGTGTGTTACGACCCTTAGAATAACTCACGTGCATCCACTTGTTCGTCGTCCGTTACACCTGCGCCTACGGTGGTCATCAGAAAGGAGTGGCGGCGTGTTGTAAAGCTTGGCGGTAAGCTTTACAACACGCCGCCACTTTTGAAGTGATGAACACAACCACTCTGTCAAGAGAGATACTGACAAAGAAGAAAAAGAATCCCTGCTTTTTCCCAATGGATTTTACACATCAATAAACCATTACGCAGGTACACACAAAATATGGTGGATGCGTTAAGCAGATTCAATTACTAGCAAAATTACATTTAGTGGTAATGTGGTAGATTACGGATTTAACAGTTGATAATGCTATTGCAATATATTATGACATATTAACCTAACACGGTTTAACTTCTCGTTTGTATTTTAATGTTTAATAATGATAGATTTTAATGCAGTTAATAATTACAACCTTTTTTGAGGTGACTTTTCTTTGTTTTCAACACATAGGAAATCCTTAAATGCATTCTCCAGCTCTGAGTTGCGCCCTGCAGGGGCCCTTCAGGCTGCAGGGCCCTTCAGGCTGCAGGGGCCCTTCAGGGTCGAAGCCTCCTGGAGCCTAGAGGGTATGTGCAAACTGTTACCTCGACTCCAGAAATAAGGCAAGGAAGGTACGGGGTAGGTTTTTTAGTCAGTAAGAGTCTGACACTGGTCTCCCGCTCCGCCCAAGAGCGGGTTTCGTCACTGGATGATTTTCACCTACCATAAAAAAAAGCTCTGAGTTGCGCTATAGGGACTTTTACTGACTGAAGCCTACCTGTGTTCTTTTAGTTTCTGTTTATCAACGCTATTTTCACACAATCAAGAAAACTTCAAGTCAATCTTACTGGCATCTCTTTGACGCACGCATTGATTAAACACGCTGTCGAATCGACGTCGAACACGTTGCCAGTTGCTGGAAACAGACGCTGACGCTTGGGATGTGCCTTCTCGTGTCATGGGACGGCACTACCGTCTGCCACTATTCCTCGCTCCGGACCATGGCCTGAACCATGTTCCAGAGCGAGAGATCACTGCACAAGGACACGACGGTGCTCTTCCCAAACGCGGTACACGTCGACCGTGCGATCTACCGTGTCTTCCAGGCGGTTCAAAGAGTGGTGACCGTTATGACAGTAAAACTTGTGTTATGATTAACCGATGTATGGATATCAATCGAAGTGAGAAGCGGTGAGTAAGCACAGCAAATGGTTTAACCTATTTGTCGCGTACTACACATATGTTCAAACTTAGTAATCGTGACATATGTACAATTATACAGTCAAATATAATTTCAATCTGTCCAAATTAGTACGAATATACCAATTTGTACCAATATTCCCAACCAACCATAATTTCCGCAATTCTATGAAACAGAACACAATATCATAAGACCAGCAATGGCCAGCATTAATTTGTCAATAGCTATTCAATGACGTTGGCTAATTCCGTGCACATGAATGGACTTGTTCTATTGTATTGGTCAGAGAATGGACATTAATACTGTAGCCTTAGGATGATTACCTAGTAGCAATCGAACTCTTCGGGGAGGTGTTCAGGTTAGGACAAGATTCTGGCCCACGGTCCTTGGACGCAAAAGGCATTTGACAGTTTTTTTTTTTTTTTTAATTGGTGTAAACTAGTTCTTGACTTGGTAAGCAGTGCTGCAATCGTTGATGGTGAGGCGCACTACTTTAGCCTTGAAGACACTTAAATTATAATCAGACAGGAAGACCGCAGCAGGCAAACTATCCTTCGATGTACGCGGAATAAACGAGGAAACAAAATGCTTATTCCGGACTTTAGAGGTTTGAACAACCTAAAGGTACATGGTAAAAGCCAGTTGATGATGAACCACCATAAACATTTCATATTTAGAACTATTGTAACTGTAATAATTGAATCATAATATACAGATCATTGTTCCCATTCTTCATTTTAGCCGAAAGAAGTCTACTGTTCGACATAGGCCTCCCCCAAGGCCGTTAGGCTCCCATTGCCAAGAATTGAATATTGATACGTTACGTTACGTTACGTTACGTATGGTTACGGTTACGTTTTATAAAATGAGATACTAAAATTAAATAAAATACAGTGATATTGTAGGAAATACAAAAAAAAAATAATCCAATGAATAATTTCCTTTAATATAAATTTTGTTAATAAACTTGTAATTTCGAGTTAATCCAAAGATCTCAAAGTGCTTCTGTAAAACACTAATTTCCTATATAAGGACCTACTGTCACCGTTGAACAGAATACAGCAAGTTCCATTGATAGTCTTTCTGCGTTCATTATAGCAACGTCACTGCACGCTCTAATAAGGCTTATTACAAGCACTTCAACTAACTAATAATTGTCGTCTTCATAATGAGTTCTCAGTGCACTGCAGGCTTGAAACAAGCTTGAAACGTAAGGGATATTCTATTTTTTTTATGGTAGGTAAATACACTTCTCATCAAAAAAATCGAAACACCTTGCAAGTTTACGTTTTGTCAGGATTATCAGAAAAATGTGTACATTTAGGAATAAATGTTAAATGTCGTTTAATAGTGAGTAATATGAGCTTATCAAATCTTAATGTTAATGTTCTAAATTTAAATGAATTTTTCATAGGTTTCGTATTTTGTTAAATGAGTCATTTTTATTCCGTATGGAGTATAAAGGAAATGGATAAAACAACACACGTAAATGAAAAAAAAAGCTAAAAAACGTTTATTTAATAACTTGTATTCCCTCCCCGAGCTCTAATTACTGCTTCCATACGGTTCTTCATCGATCGGATGAGAGTCACGATCACATGCTGTGGTATATTGTCCCATTCCTCTTGGATTGCATCTTGCAGCTGGCTAAGTGTTTCTGGGGCAGGATCTCTTGCTCGAATTCGTCTCTTTAATTCATCCCATAGATGTTTAATGGGATTCATGTCCGGGCTTCTTGCTGGCCATTCCATAATAGAGATATCGACTTCGTTAAGATAATCTCGTACGACGCCCGCGGTGTGAGCCCTAGCATTGTCGTGCATGAATATGAAGCCGTTGCCAATAAAATGTGCATAGGGCATCACATGAGGCTCGAGACACTCTTCGACGTACCGATGACAGTTTAGTGCAGGCAGACGTGGCCCAGACACGAAAGCAAGCTCTGTCTTACCGTCGGCGCTGATTCCTCCCCAAACCGTCCACGAACCGCCACCATAGCTGACCTTTTCTTCAATGCAGCATTGTGCATAGCGTTCTCCGTCTCTTCTGTAGACCTTGTTCCTTCCGTCGTTACCATACAGCATAATTTTACACTCATCAGAAAAGAGAACTTTGCTCCACTGTAGGTATGACCAATTTAGGTGCTCACGTGCAAAGTTAAGGCGCGCTCTTCGATGGTCTGCAGTTAATTTCGGCCCATTTGCTGGCTTATGCGGTACCAGTCCACGATCCTTCAACCTTCTTCTAATTGTAGAGTCACTTACAGCCACCCTTCGTACAACACGAAGCCGCTGCTGCAGTTGAAAAGCGTTAAGGCGTCGATTTCTTAAAGAAGTTGTTACAATAAATCGATCATCTCGCTCAGAAGTGACCCGATTCCTGCCAGATCCTGAACGGCGCGTGAACAAACCAGTCTCCCGATAACGTTTATAGACTCTATGAACAGATGACAGGCTTAGATGCAGTCTTGCAGCCACAACACGCTGACTAAGGCCAGAATCCAGCAATGCCACAACTTGGGCGGCTTCTGTGGGCGAAGTATCCATACGTTTTAGAAAAAAAACCTTTTTTCAGACGTCCCAAAGTCACAGTATTGAAATAAAAAACAAAAAGTTTAAGGATAGGCGCCAATTTTTAGTTTTTAAACGCTAAATGTACTCCAACCCTAAACACACATTTGTCTCAAAACAGTGATTCATTTCGTTTATAAGATAAACAAATGAAATTCTAATTTTGAATTTAGAATTTTCGCTTATTACTGTAATGGCCAAACTGCCAGCTATAATATATGTATTTTTTTTCATCGTATGAATTCTTTTTTGTGTTAAATTCGGACAGAAACAATGAAAACGGAAGTGTTTCGATTTTTTTGATGAGAAGTGTATATATCAATAATAATAATATTATATAGTCCACAACTATCACAAAACGCCGTCTAGTCCCAAGATAAGCAGAGCTTGTTTTAAATCATCCAGTGACGAATCCCACCCTTTGGCGGAGAGGGTAACAGTGTCAAACTCTTACTGACTAGAGAAACTACCCCGTTCTTTCCTTGCCTTAGTCGCGTTTTACTTTAAGTCAACACTATCACATAGAAGAAATTGAAATGGGTGTTGATTGCCTTATCCAAAAATATAAGGAATAGCGGAAATGTTTTAAAGGGGCAGATATACGCCAGCGACCATGGGCGAAAAGAGGAGCTAACGTCACTTCCCGCGCGCCTAGATTGTTCAAATAATATTTTTTTCTTCGTTTAGTAAACACAATCTAGGTAAATAAAAACCGTGTATCAAAAGATTTATAATTAAATTATTATCTTTTAGTTTGTGAAAGTTCTAGAAAAATATACCGGATGGTTTTTGCGTGACCTTCGCTTTATTTGTCTGTTTCAGACGTAACTTCGAAAATTAATTACGCTAAATTTAATAAAAAGTTAATGTAAATATTCGTATATAAAATTATTAGGAAAATAGTCAAGGTTAACATGTAATATTTTTTTCAAAATGTACCGACAAGCCGTTTAGGCGCAATGTTGGATTTGAAATCGTCAAAAGTCGTATAATATTTCCTCCAAGAGAATCAAACCTTGGATACATTTACATACAACGTGGTTATGATATAATTAGAGTTTTTTTTTTCATATACCAGAGCCGGAGCCTTCCTTTCAGACGCAAACTTTTGACCCCAGTTGGCTTCGACCCTTGTGCCCTACGGTTTGCTTAAAAACTCCTTGAAGCCGAACGTGCGCGCCGTCGACGATTGGGCTTGGTCCAGACGGCTACCAGACGATTGGACGGCATCGTGCATACGTGCATGGTTTGTTGCCTTCAAATCGCATAGTGGCAGGCCAGCAATGAGGCTCGCCGCTTCACGGGAAACCGTTCGGTATCCCACGCGTATGGCCATGATCCTCTAGTATGCGTTCAGCTGGGCCCTCGGTTGCTGCTGCAACAACGATGCTTACACTGGCGCCCCGTCAAGGGCCATGGACCGAACGATTCCTGCAATTACTCCAGCAGGGAGCATCTGGACCCCCAAAATTCGACAAGAGCCGCTTGTGGGCAGCCCCAGTAGGATTCAGCTTGAGAGCCAGACGTCGGAAGCTGCTGCTTGAAGTTCCACCGGCTGTCGAGAACGAGTCCCATCGTCGACCCAACGCCGATGTGAACCCCTCCTACCGTTAGCTGGGATGTAATTAGGGTAATTTTACTAGGTTATTTTGGTGATAATTTCTTAAAAAATAATTAAAATATGTAGTAACGTCCTTTGAAAAACTTGGTATTGCGAGTGAACTTTAATCTTTCATAATGTACCTTTTGAATTAAGAAGTATAGAAAATATTTTAATAGCAACTTTGCACATTTAATCCAGATTCTGAAGAACGAAGTGTTTTCCCAAAAATGCTTTGGGAAAACACTTGGCTTTTAAAAAATACATATTTATTTCCTGAAACAAGTTTTGCGATATGTTCGTCAAACTGACGGACTTATCGAATGCCAACAAAGAGTCCCGGTGTTTTCTCGTTTTTTACGTTGCCTCTTTATCAAACATCGCGTTTGATTGCCTATTATGAAACTACAAACTTTTAGACCAAGCTTACGTCAACGCTAGGCGGATTGTAAGGCCCTCTTAAAAGAGTTCCGAGCTCAATTTGGATAAAACAAAATTGCAACTATGAATTGTGAAATTGGAATGTAAAAAAAAAAATCTAAAATGCACAAAAAATAAGAAAATAAACTTTGCCTCCAAAAGTTTTACAACAAATTAATAACATTACACAATTTATATGATGTAAAGGATTGTCGCGAGATTTATGACACTAGTAGATACATAAGTAAATTAAATAACTAGTCGACAGCGATACGGAAGACTTTTTTGACGCTTTATTAGATTAGGTATTTTTAGTTAAGTTAATTAGGGTTATGTAGTTTTAAGGTTAAAGTTGTCAAAATTAAATAAATAAACGCTATCTTTAAAATAAAATAACTTCTTATATTTATTTTAATAATGTGCAAAATATTTTAATGTTCAAAAGTTACTGAAACCTGTGTGTCCTACATGTCGGAAACAGTTGACAGGCTATCAGGGTTATCGTAAACTGCACCTGGACGAGAATGTGTGTGGCAACTTTATGAACGACATCACTATAGACCAATAAAGTCCATATAAAGACCTTGTTACTACAGTCTAACAAAATAATTCTATAACTACTTTTAGTATTCTTAATTTTTTTTATCTGTTTTCGACGCCAACGGCCGTTCGGGGATGCCTCAAGGAGCCTTTTGGGGCCAAGGATTGATGCGAAAGCGGAACACCGAGGCCCTGGAACTAAAGCAGGAAGGAAAGGTGGGTCGTTTAGTCAGTAGAAGTCTGATACTGTCTCTCGCTCCGCCCAAGAGCGGGATTCGTCATTCGATGATTTTTCCCATCATAAAAAAGGCCGTCCGGGGTCCGGGGTCGAAAGGTTCTGGATTGACGACCGCGTGGCAAAGACGCAGTGTTGGAAGGCCTCCTACAAGGTGGAGCGATGACCTGGCAAGGGTTGCAGGTTTCCGAGGGACGCCTGATGCACAGGACTGTTCATTATCCCTCAGTGGACGTCTATCGGCTGAAATGATGATGATAATGATATTGTATTTTTGTATTTAACAAGCCGTATTCATCATCATCAGCCTTTTTAATGTTCCCACTGCAGGGACACAGGCCTCCTCTCTAAAAGAGGGAATGAGCCGTAATCCACCACGCGCCCAGTGCGGGTTGGTGGATGTCACATGTCTTCGAATTTTTGGTTCTAGGACATGCCGGTTTCCTCACGATGTTTTCTTTCACCGTTTTGAGAGCAGTGGTGATGAAATAAATTACGCAAAGTAATGCGCCTGGCTGGGGTTGACCCCGCGACCTACAACACGTAAGTCGGGGCCGTTACCACTCGGCCACTACTGCTCTGTTTTTTTTACCACGAGCCGTATTAATGACGAACTATCATCAACACTGCCCGTAAAGACGTCGGTGTTTCCATTAATACCAACACCGCACTTTTATTCATTCGCATTGAAGCGGCGAACAAGTTTACTCGCGTTAACAAGCTGCGTTAGATCGGTCGTGATTTCTTGCACGCCATCTGATTTATTTGTGTTCCACTTGGGCTTCATTTCGTTAGCCCGACCCCCTTTTTTACAGGTTATGTTATTGCTTACGTTTTATTTTTAGTGTATGTTAGTTTTTATTTTTTTGTTTGATTGAGTGGGGATGTTGTTTTGTATTGTTATTAAACTGTTGCTTGCGTTTAAATTATCTGATGTTGTCATGTCGTCGAAAATGGATCACGCTTGCCTTTAAATCAATCACGTTGTCAGCAAATGGAGAGGCCCTAACTGCAGGGAAGTCTACTGGGGCCACGGTCCAGTTCCTGAAAGAAAGGTCCGACCCTGGTATGGAGGCTGAGAGAGAGAAGAGAGCACCGTTTGCCACTGCGCCCAAGGGCGGGATTGGTCATTAGATGATTTTTCCCATCATAAAAAAAAAACAAACTTTAATGCACTTAAATTTAATTTAACTTCAATTAAAAAAAAATACTCAAAAAAACTATAAAAGCTACCTTTATATTAAGTTTTGACATTACAAAAAAAAATATACTCATAGAAAAAACAAATAAGTTATCTTCAAATTCGAAGTTAATCCAAACTTGTCACAGCCTAAGACGTCCTGTTTCATAAAACTGAAGAAAAAAAAGAAAGAAAAACTGCTAGTTCATTTAGAGTTTTAAGGAAAATTTTCCACGAAATTACAAATTCTTTTGAACCTAATACTCGTCTTCGCAATTTATTCTTCTCATATTATTGTTTGGTTTATAGTCCCAATCTCTTATAATTCTGCTCTGAATATCATAATGATACGAGTAGGTCAATGACCTTAGTTACTAAGTTGGAAATTTAAGACATTATCGTATATTTCCATTCCTCTGGAAAAATTCATTTCTTCCAGTCCGATGTACATACGTTTATTTGTGCTATATTTGGGTGATATTTATGTTAAGAGAATAAAAACATTCCTTTACAAAGTCATTTGCTTTTATCTATGTCTAGTACCTACTAGCTCATATCTGTTAAAACAAGCGTCATTTTTTTTCCTTACAATTACACATTTAAGATAGCTTTTTTGTTATCTATTTTGTTAGGGTAAGGACTCACGTAGCGATTTTTACCCGCGGCGGGCCCGTTTGCGAGCCCACACCTTCTGTGCAGATATACAAGGTGTCATTGACATGTTAACGCAAACGAATACCATAGATCCAGTACATGATTCTGGACATCCTAGTGGTGGTATTTTTCGTCGGTTTTTTTTCAAATTTTTGAAAAAAAAGTTTTGTTTTTTTATTTATTACCTGTATAAAATCGTTATTCTAACCAATCCCAATTATACTTTTGGAAAAAAAAATAGAAAAAAAAAATTTTTTACAATAAAAAAAAATTATAAAAAAATCATCGAGACAAATAAAGTCGTTATTCTAATTAACCCCGATGACCTCATTAATTTAAAATGTAATTCAGTCATTTTTTTCGCAAAAAATGTTAAAATGACGTTTTTATACAGTTAAATTTAAAAAACGTATTTTTTTTTTAAAGTAATAAGAAAAAACCTACAAAAAATTCCACCACTGGGGGGTCTAGAATCATGTACTGAATCTATGGTATTCGTTTGCGTTAACATGTCAATGACACCCTGTATGTAAAAAATTAAAGCAGATTTCAAATGTGCGCGGTTGTTTACTCCCGCAGCCTTGGTAGATTGCGTCCGCACGCTTTACGATCGGTTGGCGGGCGACTAAGCATCGATAATTTCACTGCCCATCTTGCAACCGCATGGCTTGCGATAATTCCCCGCCACGTTTGCGGTTAATTTGCGTTTTCAAAATTTTTGAAATAATGTAACTGTTACTTTTATTGCGTGCCGATGAAATTTTCGTTTCGTGAGTTATAGCCTAAGTTTCTTTTTTACCTACTACATATCTCTATTGGACTACAAAATTGTTTGTAAGATCTCGATACTGACTTGTATGACTGTTTTATTAGGAGTACTCACTTCATCTACTTTTACTTATAAGAAGTTTCTTGTAAATGCTATATTTGTTTATTAGGGTTTATTAGATACATTGTACGTTGAATTACACATACTGAAGGTGATGGTACCATCAAACCGATTTCGGCCGCTAGTGCAAACTAGACAAGTCGATAGTTCAGTCATAAAAGAGATAATAATTATTATAAGAGATAATTCATTTGCATAATTGTGTAAAAAATTTATATCCAATGACTACTATTGCTGGGCAAGACGGTGTAAATTTATACGACGACTGTCACCCATTCCACGAATCATGATCACAAGCTACACTTCCTAGAATCCAATCTTTGACTAGATGTGTTCTGTGAATGGGATGAAATACTCGAACTCTCTGAATCTCAGGCGATTTATGAGACTACCGAGTGAGAAAATTAGTTACATGTCTGTGTTATTATTTCTTTAATGTGCTGTATCTAATATGGTCAGTGTAAGTGTCATCTTGGCACTTTATTTTAATGAATAATTTATTATTTTTTGTATACGTACCATTTTTTTTTTATAGTGGTGACTTTAGGCAATGTGGCCTTATGTTTTCAGCGATAAAGCTGCTATTGAACCCATAGATTTCAATTTATGTAAAACTGATACAATAAAGTTTATTAAATTCTATTCTATAATAAATGATTTGGTCTTATTTCAAATTAAGAATTTAAAATAGCAGATTTTTAATAGCAGAAATTAATTAAAATTTAATATTCTCAGTCACCTAAAAAGTGACCCAAAATACCCTGAAAACATTCATAATGGTCTTTCAAACCAGTTATGCCTGAACGGCTATCATAAAAACCATATGAAGGATATGTGAGATTTAATAAATCGTTACTACCATTGTGGTCTGTTTCAACTGAATCGCTTATGATAAATGTATTGCGATCCTCTAGGACAATAGATGCTTTGTGGTTATGATTAATGACAGTTTTAAAAAGCCCGATTAGGGTCCAGCCCTAAATGGCAATAAAAAAATATGTCCCCACCAGATTTCTTTCTGCCGGACTGATAACAGATTGCGCTTGTGGACTGATTAATTGATATAAATCGTGTGGTTTTTTAAATATGTGGGGAATGGTCGGTGTTTCGAAAGACTGGCTTTCACGGTACTTATTTGTTTTATGTGCTGATACTTTGTTAAGGGATGCGTGTTATTAATTTGTCGTTGGTATTCAATATGGCTTTATTGGTACAGCCAGATTCCTCAATAAATGTTTTATTGGAAATATTGTCATTATAACTGTGTTTGATTGAATCTACGTATTGTTTTTGGTATTTACAGAAATCGGAAGTTTTGTAATCTTTCGTTGCTTAAGTTTGCCACGCTTATTAAAATGCTGCAGGGATAGTAATGCATTTAAGAAAGCAAACTTGGCTAGTCAATGGCAACGTTTTTCTTTGGACAATTAATTCCGTCTTTTCGCCTGTATGTTTTTTCTTTTCTTTGAATATCTGTTTAGTTTTATCTTGGACATCTTAATGTATTTTTACAATTTAATGTATTATACTAATTTCATTTAATTGTGTTTTAAATATTTTTTCATTTTATTTCATTTATTCTTTGTCCTAGAGAAAAGACCTGAGTTCAAGCAATGGGAATATTAAAAGGCTGATATACTATGCTATTATGCTACGATTATCCTTGTCGAAATTGGTTTCACATTTTATGGCTTTATTCCACCTATTATGACTATCGTCTACAAATGTCAGCCAAGATCCAGTTGCACAACCACTGCGCCAAAAAATCTTAATTTAGTTTTATATCCATTTGGCTTATGGATGGCGAGCAATGGACAGGTCACTGTCCAATAGTCTGGTAACCGTCCTGACCAAGCCCAGTTGTCGACGGCGCGCACTGTTCCCGCGTTCCTCAAGGAGTTGTCTGCAAACTATACAGACCCTACAAAAGGGTGGAACCAACTGGGGCCAAGGTTTTGCGTCCAAAATGAAGGATCCGGCCCTAGTATACAGGGTGTCATTGACATGTTAACGCAAACGAAAACCATAAATCCAGTACATGATTCTAGACCCCCCAGTGGTGGAATTTTTTGTCGGTTTTTTCTTATTTTTTTTTTTTATAAATTTTTTACGTTTTTTAAATTAAACTGTATAAAAACGTCATTTTAACATTTTTTGCGAAAAAAATGAGTGAATTACATTCTAAATTAATAATGTCATCGGGTTTGACAAGAATAACGACTTTATTTGCCTCGGTGATTTATTTATTAATTTAAAAAAAAAATTTTTTTTTCTTTTTTTTCTGAAAATATCATTGGGATTGGTTAGAATAACGATTTTATACAGGTAAAAAATAAAAAAACAAAACTTTTTTTTCAAAATTTTGAAACAAAACCGACGAAAAATTCCACCACTAGGGTGTCCAGAATCATGTACTAGATCAATGGTATTCGTTTGCGTTAACATGTCAATGACACCTTGTATATAGCAACGTAGAAATGGGGTAGCTTGCAGTTGGGTGCATAGTCAGTAAAAATTTGACACTGTTTTCCACTGTGCCCAAGGGCGGGATTCGTTTTTGGATGATATTTATCTACCATAGAAAAAAGTTGTATATCCATCATCGTATCATTCCCTCTCACAAAAAAATTACTTGATAACAAGAATCACACAGAACACTATTCATAGTTCATAAAGTTCCACTCAAAGCCCAGTAACATAATCTTTCTGTCAGAACCAGAAGAAAAACTATTCACAAACATCTAGTAAAAACACCAGTCAGTCCATTGATTGAACGGCCCATGGGCGAAGTTTTTGAAGACCGACAAGAAGTTTTTAGATGGCCCAACGACGGCGACGAGACGGAAAATTAACGGTAGGAAATTTTATTATTTACTTACCAAGTTTGAAAGTAAGCTAAAATGCTTTTAGCTATAGTGGGGACTTCGGGGAAGGATTTTATTCTGTTTATTGTTAGTGAACTTTGTTTTGTTGAGGCCTTAAAAAGGCCTTTAGATATTTTGGGTATATTCTGTAAAAGAAATGAAAGGGGAAATAACATATAGACTAGCGAAGCTTTTATTTTTATGTGGTATCGTTTATGTATTCACAAAGAATGTAGAATTTGGAAGTTCAAACAGAAATATGCTTACTTATCATTACAAACAAGAAAAGTATCGTTTAAAAGGTATTACTTATATAAAATCGTTTACCTTTTATTTTTACCCTTTTCTCGTACCTACAACAGTATTACAATCCTTTCCGCAGTAATAGGAACACGTTGCATTAAATATTCAAATAAATCTCTAGCAAAGTTAAATGTATGCCATTGTGCCGGAACACCGAAGTCACTTCCCGACGGAGAAAGTTTCAAAGTTGAATTCGCACTTCCGATAATCCGCTGGTAGTTCGTGTAATAGCCGCTGCGGAATCGACTTAGTACAACTAGACAAGTAAATCTTGGATTCAGGTATTTTAATTATTCTTCTCTCTTGAAACAATATTTTTGTAAAATAATAATATTTCTACTAAGTTCACACAACGCCTTTAAAGTCTTGAGCCCCAAGTGAACGCCGGCGTTCGCAAACCTATTGTATATTTCTATTATGTATCTAATTGCGGTATCCGAAAGGCTAATCGCAAATTAAGAGTGAGCTTGTACTATGAGTACTAATCATACTTAGCCTAGCATAGCATAGCATAACATCAGCATAGCATCAGTCTTATAATATTCCATCACGCGAGCTCAGTGCGGTTTGGTGGGTGTCACAATGTCACATCTTCGATTATTACTACTAGGACATGCCGGTTTCCATATGATGTTTTTTTTTTACTGTTTTGAGAGGAATAGTAATGAAATAAAACGAGGTAACTCTTGCGCAATCTCTTCTTCTACCGCTTATAGACTATGCGGATGTCGGTTTTTTGGATGCTACGGAGGTTCTCCTAAACAAACTCGAACGACTGCAGAACTTGTGCATTCGCTTCATTTTGGCCTTCGCAAATACGACCATGTGTCGGAGTTTCGGGCCAAATTGAAGTGGTTGTCGATTCGGCGTCGGCGGGATACTCATATCCTATCTCTTCTCTACACTGTCTTGCACAATCCGAACTCTCCTCAATACCTTCGTGAACGGTTTGAGTACTTTGTCTCTAGGGGTAAACCCTGTCACACTGCAAATTCTCTTCTCCTTCGTACTCCATTTCACACTTCCAGCCGATACGATGGCTCCTTCTCTGTTACTGCAGTGCGTCTCTGGAACTCTCTCCCACTTTCCATACATGACAGTCCTTCTCTGAAGATCTTCAAGAGGAGGATTAAAGAGCATTTCCTTTCACAATGACATAGTATTTATATATATATATATTTAATATACAGGGTGTTTGGTGCATCGTTTGCCAAATTGATATGGCCGATAGGATAGATCATTTGCTATATCTTCAGCCCCAATAAATCATTCCTTGCCACACCGGTTTTTTTTAAACATGTTTTTAACTTTTCTTCTGAAAAACACCGGATTTCAGCATTTAAGCTTACATAAATAAAAAAGTTATTAGTCTATCCAACAAAATTTATTTTTATATTTAAGTGTACTATTGTATGGTTCTATGAAATCCAAAATTACTTGCTAGTACCGTGTAGTTTTTCTATAAAAAACCTATAAAGTGTATGGGACATGACAAAATAATTTTATAACTCAACTTTAAAGGAGACTGGGCACATTTGTATGGGAAGTGGTCTATGAACCAATAGCGACACTGTGATGGTACTTATGTAGGGATACCTCAACTACACCCTTGTGTAAAGGTGCATCAAAATCTGACCTGGCAGTTTTGAGAAAAATAGTACTTTAGAATACACGTATTTTACAACAGTTTGTGATACTTTTTGTTCTGATTTTTAGGTATTTTCCTTATTTTTTTTTTGTTTTTTAATCTGTATCTATTTAATGAACAAAACAACGAAGAATCAAAGTAATGAATTACAAATAAATGAGGAACCTAGAACATAAAAATGCAAAAATAAAATCCGAATAAAGTACGCAAAATGGCAATGATTTTTAGATTCTATTATCATAGACGAACTATAAATAAAAATATATTATGTATTAAAAAGTTGTTTCATTGCCCTGATATACAACGTACATCAGGACAACCTGTACAGTCAAGAGCACATCAAGTTTAACACCACCAGTGTAAGCTGAGCTCGCATTTGTACTGCGCGTCATAGAATACGCGGCCGGTCTAAAGTACTATTTTTCTCAAAACTGCCGGGTCAGATTTTGATGCACCTTTACACAAGGGTGTAGTTGAGGTATCCCTACATAAGTACCATAACAGTATTGCTATTGGTTCATAGACCACTTTCGCTCAGTCTCCTTTCTATAAAAAAAAACTAAAAGCGTTGGAGATCTTCGAATTTCTCAAAAAGTTCTCTAGTTAATGCCCTTTCCAATGGTGTGAAATATGCTAAAAAAAACCTTTTATTGACTTCACTAATTGGCTAAATGTAAAAAGACAGAGGTCATTTCAGAGACGATTCAGTGTGAACGTTTCGGCAGGAGTAATTGCAAATCATGTGGTTGGACCGCACTATTTACCTGATAACCTCAACGGGGATAATTATCTTGAATTTCTTCAAACAGAGCTGCCCTTATTGTTATCTGAGCTGCCAATTTTCAATGAAGACAGGTCTTTTGTCTTTCAACATGACGGTTGTCCCGCTCACTGGCGATGAACTGTAAGGCAATTCCTAAATGACGCATTTCCAGACTCGTGGCTTGGGAGAGATGGCCCTATTCCATGACCTCCACGTTCACCAGACCTAACTACGCTGGACTTTTACGTCGGGAGTCGGGCCAAAGAACTGGTTTATGCGACGGAAGTTGACACGAGAGATGATTAAGTGTAACGTATTGAGGCGGCTTTTGTGACCGTTAAACGGAGCAGTGGTGGCCGAGTGGTAACGGCCCCGACTTACGAGTTTGTAGGTCGCGGGTTCAAACTCAGCCAGGCGCATTACTTTGTGTAATTTATTTCATCACCACTGCTCACAAAATGGTGAAGGAAAACATCGTGAGGAAACCGGCATGTTCTAGAACTAAAAATTCAAAGACGTGACATCCACCAACCCGCACTGGGCCCGCGTGGTGGGTCATGGCCCATTCCCTCTCCTAGAGAGGAGGCTTGTGTCTCAGCAGTGGGAACATTAAAAGGCTGATGATGATGTGACCGTTAAAGCAGAAATTCGTCTTCGAACTACAACTCGAGATAAGAGAAAAATGTCGCGCATGTATACGAAACAATGGCACCCAATTTGAACAAGATTTGTGATTTTAGTACCTGCTTGTGAAATAAATTTTTATTTCAAGTTTGAGGAAAGTTAATACCCTTTGTAAAAAAAAAAAATAATGTGCGTAAAAATGAGATATCAATACCTACTTACTTAGAGCAAGTTATTTTTTTTTTCTTTAACTTCTTAGTGCATTTACCGTAATATAAAATATCAGCCTTTTGTGATTTGAGTGCACATTTAGCCAGTTAGTGAAGTCAATAAAAGATTTTTTTTAGCATATTTTACACCATTGGAAAGGGCATTAACTAGAGAACTTTTTGAGAAATTCGAAGATCTCCAACGCTTTTAGTTTTTTTTTTACAGAAATTTAAAGTTGAGTTTTAAAATTATTTTGTCATATCCCATACACTTTGTAGGTTTTTTATAGAAAAACTACACGTTACTAGCAAGTAATTTTGAATTTCATAGAACCTTACAACAGTACACTTAAATATAAAAATAAATTTTGTTGGATAGACTAATAACTTTTTTATTTATGTAAGCTTAAATGCTGAAATCCGGTGTTTTTCAGAAGAAAAGTTAAAAACATGTTTAAAAAAAACCGGTGTGGCAAGGAATGATTTATTGGGGCTGAAGATATAGCAAATGATCTATCCTGTCGGCCAAATCAATTTGGCAAACGATGCACCAAACATCCTGTATATAAGTATTATTATTTATGTAAGTATGTTTATGTATTGTTTAATTCCTTTTTTTGTTGTTGTATTGTTGTAAATTGTACACTGGATCTTACCCAAAATTTTTGACCTCTCTCTATTTCATAGGTCAGGTTTGCTGTAAGAAAACTCATTTTTGAGTTAAGCTCGCCTTTGTACATAATTATTGTAATCCTCTTTTTTATATACTGTTTGGTGTACAATAAAGAATTAAGAATTAAATTACACAGAGTTTTACACCTGGCTGGGTTCGAACCCGCGACGTACAACTCAAGTCAGGACCGTTACCATTCGGCCACCACTGTTCTCACTCGCTTTCTGTGCTAAACGTACTTATATATTTCATACTAACTGACTCAATCATGACTCTATGAATATTGTGATAAGGGTTTTTTTCGTGAAAGTTTCTATATTTTCTTACCGTTTATACATTCCCTGGACTATCACAAATATTTCAAAACCAAAATGAACCAAAGCGGACCAGCCATTCACTAGTTTTAGCAAGGTTAACGAACAGCTATACATTTGTACCTACATATAAGAAGGCATACACATCATCATCATCAGCCTTTTAATGTTCCCACTGCTGGGACACAGGCCTCCTCTCTCTAGGAGAGAGAATGGGCCATAATCCACCACGCGGGCCCAGTGCAGATTGGTGGATGTCACATGTCTTCGAATTTTTTGGTTCTAGGACGTGCCGGTTTCCTCACGATGTTTTCCTTCACCGTTTTGGAAGCAGTGGTGATGAAATAAATTACAGAAAGTAATGCGCCTGGCTGGGTTTGAACCCGCGACCTACAACTCGTAAGTCGGAGCCGTTACCACTCGGCCACCACTGCACACATATTACAGATAAATTACACCCAGACACAGACCCAATGATCGTGCTCATCACACAAACATTTGTTTTTAGTATCGAACTCAAGATCTCTGGTATAGCAGTCAGGGCCTTAGCAGCATACCGCATGCTAGTAAAAAAATTAGCTTACTGAAAAAAACGTTTTCTCATACTTACCCTAATTCAGATTACTTACTTCCACCTCATCAATCAGAATGAAACATTTTAACTTTTCTAGCGAAAAACATTTCTCTGACATATTATCTATTAAGGTTAAAAATTCTTAAAAGTAGGTAGACTACATTTTTATTGCTACGAGTATTAGAATTAGGTAAAATACTTATCTTCATTTACAGAAATGAGCTCAGAATTTTAAGATCCGGGACCCTGCAGTAGGGTCGAGACCAACTAGGGTGTGGTGAGTGTCTGAATTCTTGCTCTGGTCCTGGTAAATATGACAACTCGGCTGGCGCAGTGGTTGAACGATTGACCGCTGCGCTGAGGGTCGCGGGTTCGATTCCAGCTCGGATCAAATATTTGTATGGCCTACAGATAGGTGTTCCGGGGTTGGGTATTTTGCGTATGTGACTTTACATATTTGCGAACGCACTCACGACACAGAAGTAATTCTTAGTGTGGGGCAACGATTTTTTAGATATTTTTTTTTTTGTTTTCACATAAAGCAACGTAGAAAAGAAGAATTTTTACGTACCATAAAAAAAATCCACGAAACTTATAACAGTTCTAATATTTTCTTTTTCATTTACATAAGCTTGCGTAATAATCGTATCGCAATGTAAACGATAAAATATCTAAATCTACTCCCAGAAATCCAGCTTCACGTTTATCCGAGTGACGGAACCCATAAAAAGAGGGTTCTTAACAATTATTTTTACATCAGCACCGGAACCGTTCCGGACACGATAAAGAATCTCCCGGAAAAAGATATTTATTCGACCAAGCTAACGTGTTTCCCGACAGATTTTTTCCTAGAAGTATTTTGAACTTTAACTGTCTAGAAATAAGGTTCTGTATCTTTATTTCTGTTAAGGTTCACATTAAATGTAACATTGTTGTGGAATGTCAGGAACTTTTGGGTGTGAGCGCAATAAAACACCTTAAATCGAAGCGCGAAATCACTGACTAATTGTTAGTCTTGTTCCGATAAAATTAACTACTATCGCGCGAAACGTTAGTGAAGTTTCGAACTGGGTGTCGAGTTGTAGTGGTAAACCACACTAAAACTCGACACCCAACGTCAGCTAACGTTTAGCGATCAGTACCTCTACCATGAGTTTACGCAACCAATACTCGCTAGCGTCTCCGTAAATTATTTGTATGAAATATTGTACAGCGCCCCTAGCGGTCACCATGAGTGTCATAGATTTCGATAGGTTAAAAACGTAATCCTATCGAGCTTACCTTAGCGCCTGCGTAAGACTCCGTAAATCTCATGGTGCAAGCTTTATCGAAATCTATTCGATCCACGTTAGCACGCTAGTGAGTTGAACGCTAGCGAGTATGTTTTCAATGACATTTCATGGTAGAGGTACAGGTAGAAAGTTCACGAAGTTTTTTGAGGCCGTCTCTTGTTTCTGGGTCTCTGAGTTGTTAAACAAGTTAGATTGAATTATTGGACACCGGACCTGTTTAATATTAAGTTTTATCGTAATCCATTTAATTGAAGAACTTGTCTAAAATTAGATTCAGTTAGCGAATCGATTTATAGATCAAGTTATTGTTCTAATGTCCGGTCCACACTAGCGATAAATGCTGAAAATTAGTGCGATAATCGACGTTAACGTTAGGTGTGGTCACGACGCGATAATTTGACAAAGGCATTAACATTGCCGTTAGGCGATAACATAAGCAAATTTCAAGTGTACCTACTTTAGCACATTAAAATTATCGCTATAATCATCGCAGTAAATAACGCGCGAATGGGCATTGACGTTAGACGTTAGTATGGCCCCAACATAAGTTACCAGGAGCAATTTTATTTTTTCTTTTTAAATCGCAGCACATATTGAGAGATAACAGTCTTTTTGCACACGTGTTTTTGTTTACTCATTTTCTTTAAGCTAATAATTTATTTGATTTTGAGTCGCAAATAAACTTGTTCTTTATGGATATTGAAGTCTAGCTCTAATAAAAGGATTGAACGTTCAGTCTGATACCTACTCATCGCTCATTCAAGACTTTTCAAGACACAAACCAAACAACACAAAGTAAAGCTTACAAAAGACACAAAACGCCTACATGCATATTCAAAACCACTGCTATCTCACAAACAGCTTTCAACGAAGACACGGCTGCCATACTTCCTATTGATTTATGAAATTGTGTGGCATAGCCCGTCAGTCACTCCAATTATGAGAGAGCATACCGTTGGCAATACATCAATCTTATAGACAAGGGAACAAACACTGCTCACGGTGATATTGCATGCATTAATGCGCTAGGAGATAGTGGTGTTATGCGAAAAGTTAAATGAGTATAGTTTATTGGTTGTTGGAACTCTTCGGTGCATCGTTAACATAATGCTTGTTTATGTTGTCGATCGTGCAGTTCTGTTTAGTTTTCGTCTTTCCTTGTTGTGAATGGATTTTGAGCGCTGTTGTACTTTAAAGGAGTTTTGAGTTGTTATGATACTAGTTGTTATTCATTTTTAAGTTTAAAACTTTAGAAAAGAGTTATATATTTTTTATATATATTCGACGACTATCACACAACGCCGTCTAGTCTCAAGCTAAGCAGAGTTTGTGTTATGAGTACTAGACAACTGATAAACATACTTATATATTTCTAAATACATACATATTAGATAAATTACACCCAGACACAGAACAAATGACCGTGCTCGTCACACAAACATTTGTCCTGGGTGGGAATCGAACCCACGACCTCCGGCATAGCAGTCAGGGTCACTAACTACTATACTGATAGGCCTGTCAAGTTAGGTCTTTGCCTTGAAGTGGCTTAATATACGCTAATATGATATGTAATCTGGGTGGAGTGAGAAAGAGTATCTAACGTTTGCTAGCAAGACCCCATAAGACCTAGAACGCCCCTTAATAATCCTGGCAGACCTTTTGATTGTTAACTATTTAATTTTATTAATGTCATGGAATATCTTAATCAATGACCTAATAATTGTTTTTGTGGTGCCATAACCTTGGGAAGTCAAGAGTAAAGAGGCTACTTCTAGGCAACAATCTTTCTTTTCGTCCGCTTTATCATTTGCAACTAGACAAAAAATAAAGTTTAAAAACTAACACCCGACTACTTAAAAACACGCTCTAAAAAGTACGAAACAAGAAAACAAGAAAGCCGTGGTTGTATACCATAAGAATAATAAATTAAAAAAAGTGTTAGTTTTTAAACTTTATTTTTATTTAACATATTTTGGAGTTCTAAATAGGTTAATCTTGGGTTCATTGATTTCTCAGCCCATGAATACAGGTAAAGTCACAAGCAAATGCTAGTAATATATATATATATTCAAAATGTACAAGTAAAGCGCTTTCAAATGATACCAAACACGGCATATTTATCTTAACTTTATTTTTTTACTTCGTATGTTTTGTCCGCTAGAGGGCGCCACATTAGATTTTGTGAGATCCCATATAGCCTATAACCAGCGGACAATTAAGACGCTTCTAATGATATGTCATTTGTCGAATTCTGATAAGTAGTTTAGAAGTTACGAGGGAACAGATGAACATCCATACCCACATACATACATACATACATACATACATACATACAGGTCAAAATCATAACCCTCCTTTTGCTTCGCCGTAGTCGGGTAAAAATAATGGTCCAGCGCGAGCTAATCAATAACATAAAAAAAACCATAGTCTTTTTTCACATAGATAACAAAATACGACGTGCTACTTTCAGCTATCTGATTTTCGCTTTGTTTAGTCCACATGTTCCTTTTTTTATTTTAATCACAAATCTAAAACCATTTTTAAATTCGGTTCACCTGCAGTCACTTCTGCAGTGAAAACCGAACAAAATAATGAGAATAATATTTTCTAGAACATTCGCCTGCAAAATAATCGGGCTCAGTTCGTGAGCGAAGTGTGATATTACCAGTTATGGGCGGTTCGAACCGATTACCGCGACAAGTGCACGCGCACCCGCCATATCACGCTAGTGTGAAGTATTGTGATTATTGTGCACTAGTGACTTTTGTTACCTATGTTTTTAGGAGCATTTAATTGTCGTGTCGTGGTGTTGATTTATAGTTACACGTTTGTGCAGAAAATTTGCATTTTTATTATGCAACGTTATTGCAGTTTTTTATGCAATAAGATTGACCCAAAAGATTTGTAAACAAAAACCGAAGTGAGAACAAATATTGAAAACTTTGTAACTTGTATAAGGGCATTATATTTTAAGTTATTCGCTCAATTTTGATTTTGTGTATGTAATTGTAAGTTTTTAATAAGTTCATTGTGTTGAAGTCTGTTAATGCTCACTTCTCAATTTTTAATTTTGCTACAACACGTGAGGACTTTTAATTGGCAAAATTTCATCTATTATTATTTTTCTTTTTAATACATTTTAATTTTATAAGCTCTAAGTCCTTCAAGCTGTATTAAATAAATGAATAATCTTTTCGTGATCTTATTTCGTATCATCTACAACAGTGTCTAATATCTATAGGTAAATATAATTATATCAATCTTTGTTTTATTTTATTTTCTACACTAATAATAATAATTAATAATCTACACTAATATAATAAAGAGGTAAAGTTTCTTTTTTTGTTTGTAGGAGGTAATCTCTGGAACTACTGCTCCGATCGAAAAAAAATTAGCAACAATAGAAAGCTGCTTTACTCCTGAGTGATATAGGCTATATTTTATGTACGCGGGCGAAGCCGCTGACAAAAGCTAGTAGGTAAATATAATTATATCAATCTTTGTTTTACTTTATTTTATTTTACAAACCATTACAAATATTATAAATACCTTCATTTTTAGTGAGTTCCCTTTTCATGAAAACCGTGAGCGCACTTTAATGACAGTTTATTAATTTTGTGAATTTCATTCATATAGTACCGTTTATTGCCAATAATACAGTATAAATTAAGAGGATAAAACAGAATTGGCAAAAATCAACGAAATATTATTGTAATATTTCCAACTTATTTTAATACAAAGCACGGAACGCCCGATCCTTGTTTTACGTAATTAAATTACATTACATATGAAAATACAGTTTCACAGAAGTAAATATATTAATATTTTGCGGAATTTACAGTTTGTATGAAGTATGAAATACCTTTTGTATGTAGGTCTGTAAAACCAATAAAATGAATTCCATATGTTTCAATCATAACGACACTGTTTAATTAATATTAATACAAAATTAAATGAACGAAATATACATGTGGGATTTGGGGATTGGGAAATTTAATTATCTTCTTCGCCTTATTATCAACATCTTCTATTCTTTTTCTAGCACACCTTTATCGTACCAAGACCTTCGTTGTACCTACTATGCTATCTTCTTTCCGTCATCTCTTTTTCATTGATACGTTCTATTTCTACGTTCAAAATTCCCACATGTACATTAGAAAGTGAAAAAAGAAGGAAAGTGCTGCTTAGTTCAAAAGTTTCTACCAGCAGACCTATGACAAAATTGTGAAGAAAAATGGCATGTCCTAGAATTGAAAAGTTCATTAATCCGCAATGAGCTTACGATGGTCGGTAGTTTCCCATTCCCTCACCAAGAAAAGAGGCGTAAGTCCCAGCAGTAGGATCATTATTAGGTTTATTATGTATGTGTGTAGACCTGCGATAGGAGAGTTGGGTTTGAGATGTAAACACAGTGTGCATAAAGCTTAGGAAACTTAAATAGCAGTCTATTTAATAACTTAACAAAGTCATACATAATAATATCAAGTAATAGTAAACAACGTAAAACGTGATATGGAATTAGGAAAAGCATTTTAAAAAAGTACAAGATTTATGTTTTTTTTTCAATGAGAAAATCAGCCAATAATATCTCGGTGCCCTTGGATGAGGCGGGAGACAGTGTCAGACTTTTACCGACTAAAAACCCACTCCTATTCCTTCGTTGTCTTTAACACCGAAACTGGACCGAAACGATCCTTGGCTCCAATAGGCTTTGACCCTTTTGGACAGTTTGCTGACAACTCCTTGAGGCTCGCGTGGAACAATACACGTGCTCGACATCTTGTGCTCTCGGTCCTGACGGTTACCGGACGGCAAGCTTATAATTGTTCTATCTATTACACGGGGACCTCAAAGAACAGTCAGCAAAACTGTAGGCGCCCGGCAAAGTCAAAGCCTAGCTACTGAGGCCATGCGGTTAATCTGAAAGAGAAACGGGAGGTCCTGGATTTCAAGGTAACGAAGTCGTTGGAGACAAGTCATTAGATGATTTCAAGAATGATGAAAAAGTAATGGATTTTTTATCTAGTGTTATTTATTTATTAGAACTTCATGCAACACAAAGGTACACAGGCGGACGGCGGATATTGTTGGAAACCATGGAGTAATATTAACTGCGTATTAGGAACCAACCCCAACAAAGTCAAAATCAAAATCTTTTTATTTCATATAGGCCTGCATGGGCACTTGTACAACATCAGAAGCTGCAATACTGCACGGTTCTAAATTGTTCGTTTCCAATGGAGAAGAACCGGCAAGAAACTCCATAGAACCTGCAAGAAACTCAACAGAACCGGTAAGAAACTCTATGAAGCGGTCTGAACGCGCAGGCGGCATCCAACGAGGGTGCGAAGAACTCTCAACGTCTCAACTATCATGGCCACCGCCACGATGGACGAATACCTCTTTATCCTACATAAATGAATTATTGTTTGTTGGATCGATGTATTTTGGAACTCCTGAGTAACGGCAATATACCAAGCTTATAGAAAATAACAAATACAGTCCATTCACTTACAGATATGGAAAAACACACCATGACTTATTCATTATGACCCAGTCATAATGAAGGAAAAACTCTGTGGTGTCAACACCAAGTAACATACGCCAATCGCAGAATGGAATTCCAAACAAAACAATTTTTGTATAATTATTATGTACATACATTGCGAATATTTTTCTTCGTTTCACAAGGACCTAGATAATCTATATGAAATTCATGTTTTTCTGTCTAAAAGCTACTTCATACATCGGCTGAGCCATCATATTATACAAAGGTGATTGAATCAGATGTATGAGGGTAATGTATAATGTACGAAAATATTCGATGTTATTCGTAGTTTTTGTTTGTTTAGGATCTTATAGGCGCTGTAGTAGAAGATAATTGTTTACGTACGTCTAATTCAATTTGTTAAAAAAAACATCGTGTTTTATTCTGTTCACAATATTAATTTTGATTAATTTGAGTTTACGATATTTCGCATCGAAATCTGATGTGGACATTGAGGTAAATGTTTACCTCGTTTTTTCAAATAATGAAGTAGGTAGAAAAAATCTAGCAAGCGCGACCCAGACTCGCGCTCTGAGGGTTCTGTATATATTACCTACGAAAACAGTCCAATTCCCGAATCGAGTTTCGAAGAATTTTCCGAATCGCAAGTGTGTATTGTGACGAAACTATAAAATCAGATTTTGATCGCGATTTCCGTCCACGGTGACCGCTCGCTGTCAGATCATCTGGCAACCGTGCAGACCATACGCAGTCGTCGACGGCGAGCACTGTTCCCGTGCGCCTCAAGGAGTTGTCAGCAAACCGTAGAGACCCTAAAAAAAAGGGTCGAAACAAACTGGAGCCGATGGTTTGAATCTGACGTTTGACTAGTTTAAGTGGTAGAAATATATGTTTTCTGTTACATTTCTCGTGAAAATAGAAGTTTGTTTTTTTTTTCAATAAAACTTACAACTCAATACCTACGCGTTTCCGAGTTAAAAGGTCTTGATAAAAAGACAGACGGACACAAAGTGATTAGATAATGGTTATTTTTTTCTTTTTGAAGTGCGGGACCCTAATAAAATGGAACAAAAACTTCAGATATCCTTTTTCTAAAAACCATTACAATCATTTTATTTCAAGTTCTCTGAGGAAATGTCACGAAAATTAAATCAGCAAAAATAATTGGTTACCTGATACTGTTTGTACTGAATAGGCTTGTGGGATGGTCTCTAATTGTGCATTATTGCCATCTGTAAACCCGATACATTATCGATACACGTACCTGCCTGTGGCAACACAATCTTGGTACATGTTCTGATTGTAGCAACTAGTTATGTACTAGATACTAACTGGTAGTATGCGGATGCGGAGGTGCAAAGTTTGATCTTTTGCAAAACAGAAGGTGAAAAAATATTGTCGAAGATAGGTGACATTGTAGTTGAAGTTTTGAAACAGTAAGCTCTTCTCTTCTTAGTCGAGCACTCTTGTCAGAGAGGTCGTGGCTGTTCATGATGGACATTGTCGCTGCGCACCGTCGTCTTTTGCCTCCAAGGCTGCGGCCTATCGAGCGATATCAGCCCTCCAGCCAATTTGATAATCTACAGTTGTTATCGCTAGTAAAAAACTAAACAAATGTATGGAGATGACATCATCTCAACAAAATTCGTAGGCAAATTCACATCGTTCAATATTACGGAATGAAATGTAATCGTTTCTACAATGATCATCATTACATCCTGTAATCTACATCTACATCTACACTAATATAATAAAGAGGTAAAGTTTGGTTTTTTTGTTTTTTTATTTTTTTGTTTGTAGTGGGTAATCTCTGGAACTACTGGTCCGATTGGAAAAATTTTAGCAACAATAGAAAGCTACTTTAGTCCTGAGTGACATAGGCTATATTTTATGTACGCGGGCGAAGCCGCTGACAAAAGCTAGTTTTATGATATTTAGTGATAACTACGCTAAGGCGTTGCGATAGTAGAAAGAGAGTTGACACAAATGGTTCTTAACTTGGCTAGGGGGGCTGTCCATTTCTGGCGGTTCTTGGCATTACGCCAACGAAACAGTAAACTATATTTTGCAAAAAAATATTTACTATTTATGTCACTTGTGTTATTTTTCAATGGGTCATAAATAATTAAATATTGGAACATATCGCCTACTGTGGCGCTTCCTTCCGATCAAAACTTAGACTAGAGTGAATAGATTCAGATAAGTCTCTGGAAACCAATCTACAAAAACAAAACAAGCCTAAAACTGTTTTAAAATTCCGATGAAAACTAGCGCGTGTAGGTTTTCAGTGAAAGTTCTGCATAACATAAACGAAGATCCATTACAGCCCTAGTAGCATCAATACATGGCTACATATCTTAGTTAGTATTGATGCCTTCATAATTCATCGCTTCCTACAGGTTCCAGTTACATTTCCCGCACAATCATAGTGCCTATGTTTATATCAAGCTTATTTTTCGATTTAGACCTACTTTTATAACCCACGAATAAAACCTTACCAAATTACTTGCACCCCCTCTAGTCAAGTTAATAATTTACAATCGATAACGCTTGTAAACTTTATTAATCAAATGTATGGGAATGACTTAATGTCAACAAAATTAGTAGCCATTTTGTTGCAATGTCGCAAAAGTGTCACGTCTTGCAGAACTCACGATTTATTTGTAGTCGACACTGATATAATAAAGAGGTAAAGTTTGTTTTTTTATTTGTAGGAAATCTCTGGAACTACTGGTCTTGTGGGGGCTCACGCCACACATACTTAAAATGCTTACGCGACAAGGACTAAACAGTCCGATTGGAAAAAATTTAGCAACAATAGAAAGCGGCTTTACTCCTGAGTGACATTATAGGCTATATTTCGTGTACGCGGGCGAAGCCGCTGACAAAAGCTAGTATTATATAAAGGAAGATAGAGCGTTAAAAGGTCTCCCACAAGGTGGACCGATGAACTAGTAAAAGAGACTGATGCATGCAAGACACACAGCACCGTTGGTTGTCGTGACACTTCTAGGTTTAAGTCAACCAGTGGACGTCTTTCAGCTGAAATGATGATGATAGTAGTGTTTTAGGTATCTTTGCAGTGAATTTTATTCATAACACTAGCTTCTGCCCGCGACTTCGTCCGCGGAAAATTTCTTGTTTTAACATATTTAACTCTGTTCCTATACAATTTCTCGAGATAAAAAAACAAACTTTACTTCTTTATTATATTATTCATAATCATAAAATATAGCCTATGACACTCAGAAATGAAGCTGGTTTCTATCAGTGAAAAAATTTTTGCAATCGAACCAGTACTTCCAGAGATTACCTCCTACGAACAAAAAAAACAAAAAAACAAACTTTACTTCTTTATTATATTAGTGTAGATAATATTAATACTAAAAAAAAACTACTTGCGTAAATATAATTTTATCTAAAAATCTTTGTTTTAAAACAACAAAATACAACGTTCAAGACATTTTGAGGTCAGATATGTTAATTTGAAACTCCAGATCACTGAATAGTTTTAAAATAATTTGAAACAGAAATCATATCAGCACGCCATTATCAGAATTACGTCTCATTAAACAACCAATTAACTGAAAAAACTGCTCGATACACAAAAGCAAACATAAAACATAAATAAAAATTTTATTTCAAAAGTTAAGACAAACTCCGAGTACGCTTAAATCCTCAAAGCAGCTAGAAATTGGTAACTTGAAAGTTAGGGCCCCAATTCACCCTCAAGGCACCTCAAACTAATAAAGGAAACATTTAATTAATGTAATTCAAAGTTTGGTCAGTCGTAAAGTTATTAAATCAAAAGGTCAGGGCTTGAAGAACCTGAGATTAGCCTTCTGCACATGTTAACGACTTACACACATATTGGTTAGGGAGACCACCAAGTGAACACTGATGTAGGAATTTCTTCCTATGCAGCGGTGCAACGCAAAAATATAGAACAACTTCGGTCATGTAATGTTAGGTAGCTTAAGAAACTGCTAAGCTACCATCGTCATAATGGTCCCTTTTAATGTTCCCGTTGCTGGGACACAGGCCTTCTTTCTAGAAGAAGAAGTCTAATCCACCAAACTAGAGAAATTTTCGATGTATTTGTAGATACATGTCAAGTGAAAAATCAAGACAAAACTCATATTACCAAGAATTTTGAATATACTCGTACATATAGACGGACGGAGAAGAATGCTAAAGAAAATGGATGGATTGTGAGAGAAATATGAATGAATAGGAAGGTAATAACACAACAAAGAGGTGATAACACCTTCTCCTTAGTTGTCCACTCTTGACAGAGTGGTCGTGGTTGATCATGGTGCATTTTCGTTGGCTAGTGAGGCTCCCACGATGCGTCTCCACTTTATGGCGTCTCGGGAACTCTGTACCGTGGAAGTTTGTGTTGCAGCTCTAATGAGGTCTATCCACTGCGTAGATAACCGCCCATGAGACCGCTTCCCGAGACGCTCCCTACAAAGTGACAAGATAAAATGGAAGAAAAAACTAGTGTAGGAAAAAGATTATAATCGTGATGAAGGAGTTTCTCGATGCTCAATCAGCTAAAAAAAAAAATTATTTGAATAAAATTAAGCATTGCAATTTGGATAGTTTTATCTCAGATTGATGCAAAGATTATAGATCATAAAGCTGGGATTTCTCATGGGCAAAGTCAAGAGTGGTGACATATACCCATCTTTTGGCAAGGCGTTGAGGACCCATTGTGTCTGGTCCTGCTTCAGACCATAGTACAAGACAAAAAGGTATAGAAAGTAGCTACCTCCTTTAACCAAGCAGTATTTCGAACGAAAGAGGTGACTGAAACCGTGAGAGACAGGACATCCTCACGCCCTAGTCACTGCCACGGTTACCATAGAAATTCGCAGGGCGATTTCACGCCACTGAAGGCGCAGGTTTGCAAGCGACATGCAATGGATAGCTTACCTAGCAGGTTGATCGGTAAGGGCCAAACTTGAATTGAAGGCGTGTTATTTTTCACACATACTACATTGCAATGTGATCAAAACTAAAGGGATACAGCAAATCCGTAGCCTGCTAAGACTTTAGGACTATTCAAAATAGAAAGAACATGGATTGATTTTAATCAATAAACATACTGATACGTTCCACAGTAGTGGTTTTCAAATAGGTATTTAACATTTTACTATAAAAAAAACTAAAATGATTCTAACCAAACATTATTGTATTCCATTATACGACCGTTTACTTCCTTCCTAAACATTATATTAATATAATCACACAACCTATCCATCTTCCATTTCATGAAAACATAAAGAAAATAGTAATAAATCATGAACTGGCAGCCATTTTCATGGTCACAGTAACAAAATAGCAAGTCACACGTAGGGTCTACATGAAGGAGTATTAAATTCGGTTAATGCCCGGACAAATCGTGCAAGTTTACAAGTGGGGTCCAAGAGACCCCAAGCAATAGCACAAATTGTTACCAAGTCACGACACGGGAGGGTTAAAATGGACTCCGTGTTTTGATTCGGACGATTTATAGCGTTGTAGGTTATTAAATATAGATTTAACGTGCTGATTTACGTTTATTATTTGACTAACTTTTATCAGTGTCTTTGCTTGTGTGTAGAAAATATAAAATCTATGTTACTCAGTGATACAGTAGCATACTTTGAATAGAATAGAAATACTTTTATTCGACACGTTACCCTATCCAAGTTCCACTCGTTTCGTTAACTTCGAACACTTTGTACTGGCGACGCACTTATTTCCTTCGTCTTGTCCAATGTGATTTTGACGATGTTTTCCTTCACCGTTTTGGGAGCAGTGGTGACGAAATAAATTACACAGAATAATGCGCCTGGCTGAGTTTGAACCCGCGATCTACAACTCGTAATTCGGGGCAGTTACCACTCGCCAATCACTGCTCTCCAATATGTAAATAGATATAATTATATCAAATTAATATAATAATATCTCGTTTGTTTTTACACCAATTTTCATATAATTCTGGCTATATTTATAAATATATTTTAGTTAAATAAAAATATTATTTTCATGTATATTTCTGAGCACGTACTTACACTACGCCCATGTATTTTATTTTAAATTTCCATATTCGTCACTGCTAAAATTAAAATTATATTAGTTTTAAATTGTTACCTCCCTTTGTACAATTCTTTATCTATTTTCAGAGAGTAATATTAGGAGCCAATATTTCATTAAATAAAGGTTTGGGAAAGGTTAAGGGTCCTTGTACAATTAACAAAGAATTTTAATATTAATCAGAGTTAATTCAATTTAGTATTACTTATCCACTTGTGAAACGAATGGGGCTTGAAGAAGAGTCTTTGAAATGTTTATAACCAAACTGGTTGCTGCCTGTGGTTTCAATCGTGTGCGAGTAGTAAATGGTTTCCAAGAAACATATTCAGAGGTAATAAAAAAATTAAGAGATGTTAAGTGCTATTTTAGGACACTTGTGGCGGGGCTTGGGGGAGGCCTATGTCAAGCAGTGGACGTCCTTCGGTTGAAATGATGATGATAATGATTTTAGGACATGGTGTACCCGTAAGCCAAACATTCATATTTGTTCCAGTGTGCAGAAATAATTCCCGCACGCCTTAAGGTCTCTGCATACAGCGGGCGCGGCGCGGCGGGACCGGGCGGCGACGCAACGACGTCATACAGATCCGAGGTTACCGTCGCGTCGAGCGGGACGGCTCTATGTATGTGGCGTCGTCCGTACTATCTAGTACATTACAATTGCTCAGCGTCGCGTCGCCGCCCGGTCCCGCCGCGCCGCGCCCACTGTGTGCAGACGCCTTTAAGGAGTGGTCAACAAACTGTTGGGCTCAGCAGGATCGAAACCTCCTGTGGCCATGAGTTAATTTGAAAGCGTAACATTAAGGCCCTAGAACTAAATCTAAGAAGGATTGGGGTGGATTTTTAGTCAGTAAAAGTCTGACCCTATCTCCCACTCCGGGAGTTGTTATTAGATGATTTTTACCCACCATAAATAAAAAAACCTTTATGTTATTAGTGTGATTATATCCAAGCTGTAGGTATTCAGGTTTCTAGACGTCACCATTTAAAAATATGTCAGTGAAACCGTAAGGGCCCAGCAGGGCTGAAACCTGCTAGGGACTGAAATTTTCGAAAGTCAAACTTGGAATCCTGTAACGCTAAGCTTAGAGGAACATAGATATGGCTTTAGCCAGTAAAAATATGACACGTCCTTCCAATCCGTCCTAGAAAGAAGTAATTGCATCTTTAAAAATAGCCATCACTCTGGTAACCTACGTAATTTTATCAACAAGAAAATGCCACGATGCATTAATTCCGCCAATGTACTACTACAGTACATGAAGTTTACATAAATGATAATAAAATATGGCAACGCAGTCGACTTCTACAAAACAATTCCCCAAATATAAAAACATAATTTACGAAGAAAGCATTTAAAAATGAATGAAGTAATTCACAAAGTGGAATTATACGCCCGCAATTTTCACACACCACGATTTCCTGGAAAACGAAACCGTTAAAATTCTCTTTTTTTATACGAAAAATCGCTTCATAGTGGGATTTAATTTCAAAGCTTCTCCATAATACAGTGGACTCGAAAATCCATTTTCTGGGCCGTCAGTCTGGCCACATCAATGCAGCGAGCGTTCAATTATTCAACCGGAACTACATCGCTATGATGTACGCATAGAATTGACATGAATCTAAATATGTTGATAGCTGAATAGAAACATTTTAATGAATTTACAGTCCAGTGTATACGAATATTGGATAATTTTTGTTCGATAGTATTTTAGAGTTTCGGTAAAAGGATTTTTTTATGGTAGGTAGGCAAAAATCAGTCAATGACATCTCCTGCCCTTTGGTGAAACGTGAGATACTTTGCATGAGATAGGGTCAAACTTTTACAGACGTGTCTAAAAACCCACCTATTCCTTCTTGCCTACTGGGGCCCAGGGTCTCTTTTTGAAAGGAAGTCTTAGCCCCAGTGCGAAAGGCAAAGAAAGAACGGGGTGGGGTGTTTGGCCAGTAAAAGTCCCGCTCCGCCAAAAAGCAGGATTCGACATTGAATGATTTTTACCACCATAAAAAAAATATTCCTTTTTTTTCCCATCTGTAAAAGAGTAAAACCGGGAGCTCTAGAACTCTGATGTCTGACTGTCACCGTTCTATATCTCGTGAAGTGTAGTATTTGTTTACAGATGATGTATTTCTGTTACTACTTGTTTATAGCAAAAACAAAATATTTTTTATTTATGTTTGCTTCAAATATAACAAACGAAATTTTCTTGTCAGTTTTTAAAAAGCCAAAGGTTTATCAACGACGATTAACCTTTGACGCAACCTTTCGATGTTCCTCTATCTGTTAGCCATCTGTCTCATAAATGAAAGAAGTATTCAGTTAAAATTTTCTTAGAAAACGTATTTTTATAGCTGCTAAAAAAGAAAAACAAAACGCGAGATAGACGTTGGCACAAGACTCGACCGACACAATATGACTGACCACTCTGTCAAGAGTGCACGGCTAAGAAGAAGAAAAAAAATAAATAATAAAAATTGGTATGAAACCTACGTCTATGCAAGGCAAACTTTTTTTTTTAAACTTGGAAAGAACTAGCTAACTGCCAGTTTTTCTTATGTTATGGATTCAAAAACTTTCTTCAGTCGTCGCCTTCTTTCAAAGTCTTCCTTCAATCGTCTCCTTGTTTCGTAGACTTCAAATTAATTATATTTTTTAATAAATAAACTTGCTTTTTTATCGTAATAGACAAATTGCTTTAAAAGGTTTCTGTATAGTTTTTGTCTATCAACAAATTTGATGAGCACGTTGCACAAAACTCTCGAACTCGAAACATTGTCAGTAGGCCAAAATATAAATATTTGTTCTGTACCGGGGTTCCAAACTAGGCCAACACAAAGTCAAGCACTTAGCCACTATGCCAATAGGCTCGACAAACATTGCCTCCACATAGCTTTTGTGGGAACTTTACGAATCTCGAATGTGTCCATACATACTACTCAACAAAGATGAAACCTCGTATCCGATCAATGAAAAAGTTGGGAATATGAATGAGGTGAAGAACAAAGCTGGTTATTATTGGCATGTAAGTTTAACTATGACCTTTAATTAACAGATTTCTCATCTCTCAGATCCCTCAGACCTAGCACAGAATACAGGTATTTTGGAGCATGAAAAGAAGAGGGTTGCATTCCAATAGTACTGTAGTTTCGTTACATACACACACGGGCATCGCATAAAAAATATATTTACTCTAGATAATAAACAACTAGACATGGCCTAGGTGACACAATATTAACATGGGTAGCTATCTGTCCGATGATGACCAAGCTCAAGCCAACGGAGTGTCATCGCAAATTAGAGAGGGGCCTACAGCTACTTGCTCGGACTTCACGATTGTGTAAAAGAATGATCCGTGACCTTGGACCACGAAAAGTGTACAGGTGGGTTTTAATCAGTAACATTGTAACACTCTTGCTTCACCCAAAGTGGAAAGTAATTTGATAATTACCATAATAAACTTAGGGTCTGATTCCACTCTAACCGGATTTTTTTTTTTTCGGCTTGCGTTTTGTTCATTATTTTAGCTGATGGTAAGCGATGATGTAACTAACAATAGAGCACGCTTGCCTAAAAGTAAACGTTTCAATTTTGAAGTCATATTTATCAAAAAAAAGTGTGCGTTTCAATGGGTTTTCAGCCGCATATGGATGTATTTTACATGACATAGCTACCTACCAGAACTCCGCAACTCAGTTACTGAGCGTGATACTCCTAGGATAGTCTAATATGAACAAGCTTTCTAGCGTGTGACTTATAATGACAATCAAATATGATTTTGATAAAAAAAAAAAATTAAACAAAACATAAAGGAAAAGCAACAACACAGTCACACTAGAAACCAAAAGATCATCACAACATTCAAGTAATTCGAATAAAAATTCAACATTTCAAAATACGTAATTTAAAAATCAATCTGAACAAAACACAACCGCACAACATGCAACAACACACTGCATTTTCTTTTCTAAAGCAAGTACAACTAAAAATTACTTCGGGGAAGTGTTCATTACGATAAGCATATCGCATGGCGTCATTACCCCATAACACCCATCGATTACATCACAGAAAACTATTAAGGACCGTGCAAATTATACGGCTACAACACTTTGACGTGCACTGGTGAAATTGTACCAACGGATCAGGGACCATTTTGTTTAACCATTAATGGACTTTTGGACATTTTTTTTCTTTTATGTTCTTACTAGCTTCTGCCAGCGTGAAAATAAATTTGTTCGTACAAACTTTAAACACAGCTTTTTTTTATTGCAATAAACTAGTGCTTGACTGCGATCCCACCTGATAGTAAGCAGTGAGTGAAACGTTCATCCTTAAACGAGCTGGAGGACACGGTGGAGCTTACGGTAAAGGTGTTTCCCGCTTAGGAAGAGCATCGCCGTATCCTCGTGGGGGCGATCGGCGACGGCGATCTCTAGCACCAAGCCTCAGTAGAAAGGCCATGGTCTGGAGCGAGGAGGAGTGGCAGGCGGTCGCTTCCTTCTACGAAGCAGTAATGCTAGCAAAGAACGAGGCCGACCGCATAAAGCAACGGAACTCACGCCCCAGTTCAAGGATTCCGATCCCGATTTCCGGCCACCGTAGGCACCTGGTTCTTCGCATGAATGGCTATGTATAGGTGACTATGTAGTCACCGGACCATCATTTCAATTGAAATGGCGAGGTGCGCATAACCAAAGCAAATGGGTCAATTTATTTGCCGCATACAACACAGACCCTGGTACGAATAGATGGCGGTGCATTAAATTATGATTGAAGAGACCTTTGCAATTCTAATTTTTTGCTTATCACTCTTTTTATTGGTCGAGGATGAAGTGGCAGTTTTTAGATTGTACAAGTTTAGGTCCACTTAAATGCATTTAACCCTAGCTCACTAGAGTAACACTGTAACTAACCTTTCGTCTATGAAACTACGAAAAAACAAGTTAAGTAAGTTTAAACTACGTTAAGGGGCCGTGTATGAAATCAACTCATTTTGAACATTTTTGATCAAGGTTTGAGAGACAAAAGAGAAGACTTTTAATCCTTCTTTTTATAGATTATAAAAGTCAAGTTCTTATTCTCCTAAATATACTGAGAATTTTTGTAAAATAATGAGGGGATTAATGGCAATTAGCCATATTCCAAACCCTTTTTTCGCAAAAATAACGAACGAGTGATGGTTGGCTAAGGTTTACACAAAATTACACGGGATTTTACGACATTTAAAAAATACCAGTAACATCATTACATGGTCTACTACAACATATACTGATTACATTATTGACTTTGATTGGAAATATAGCTAAAAAAAATGTTGAAGAAACGTAATTCTTGGAAAATATGTGTACAAATAAGTATTTTTTTCTATACCTTGGAAACACTTTTAAGAAAATTTAAAATATGCAAAATAATCTTAAGAAATCTCTTTACAAGAATCAAAAATTTAATTTACAAATAAATAATAACTTCATTTCGTAAATTACAAAACAAAATTGACTATATTATCGACCGCGCAAATTCGATCTCGTCAGTCACAATCGGGCCTTCCCAGCGCGAGGACGCGTCGCTTTGTTCCGCAGCCGCTCCCGAGTTTTACGTAAATAAATTCCCATTATTGTACGCTGACTACCACATTTTGATCCATTGTTTATTTTAGGTTTGTTTATTAAGATTGTTAAAATTTCTTTTGACTTCAATGATAATTACAGGTAACGGTTGTTTGTTTGTATGTAAAGATAATTTCCAGAACTACTCTACTATTACTATTTAATTACAATTCTTCCACTTATGACTTCTACAATGCTTATGACCTATTTACGTATTCGTTATGTACAGAATTTTTATATTTTTGACCCCTATGTTTGTCAGGGTAGTCAGCTAAGAAACACCAGTGTCATCTGTTTGCAAAATAAATATCATTCATCACGTGGTTACGTACTCATTTAGGGCAAATGCAAAATCTAGTATTCTAGATCCTGATCTGAGATAATGGGTCGAAAGAAAGGGATGCATTATGAATGCCTTGCTAAAAGGAAAAAAAATATATAGGTAGGGCTGATACGTGCAAGAAAAGTTTTTGAAGAACGCAAGATTAATGCACTGCTTGTAGCTTCGTTTCCAGAAAATGTAAGATTTTACTTTCAATTAGCACTAGAAGCGAGTGGCCCTACACAAGTCCAAGGATATGTGTTTCAACGGCCTTCAGAACGCGCCGCCACCGGGTTCCTACGCTGCAAAAGCAACCGAGGGCCCATCCAAAAGCATGCCAGAGGGCCATTGCAATACGGATGGAGTGGGGATACCGCACGGTTTCCCGCTAAGCGGCGAGCCTCCTTGCTGGTCTGCCACCATGGAAACTAGAGGCAACAGCCCTAGCACGCATGCACGATTTGCGCGTGGAGATGCAACGCCAGGGCGAATCCCCGCTGCCGCGACAAGTTGCAGCATGGCGGACAGAGCTTCGGCTGGATATCCAGGTGGTATGGCGACAGCGACTGTCGCATCCCAGTTCTGGGCACGTCATAATTACAGTGGTTTTTTTTTATGGTGGGCTAAAATCATGCAATGACCAATCCCACCCTTGGGCGAAGCCGGAAACAGTGTCAGACTCTTACTGACTAAACATTTTGCCATTCGCATTGGAGCCAAGCCTTCCTTTCAGAAAGAGACCCTGGGCCCCAGCAGGCTTCGACCCTTTTGCAGAGTCCCTACCGTTTTGCTGACAACTGCTTGAAGCGCGCGGGAACAGAGCGCCCCGTCGACGACTTGGGCTTGGTCCGCACTGTTACAACTTACAAGATGACCGGACGGTGATCTACCCATTGCTCGCCGTCCGCAAGCCCGGCGACGTTTGCGCCGTTGCCTTATGCAGTCCACCTCCTCCTTGACTTGCATTGCTGCTTCGCAGAGGGTTGCGCCCATGGCCTCCACCAAGACCCGGTGCGAGAGATCGCTGACACCGATCACCCCCATAAGAACACGGCGATGCTCCTCCCAAGCGGGGCACACGTCTACTGTGACACCTGGGGCTTCTCTTCCGCACGAATCCGATGCAGGTATGGCGGTTAGTCCCCTCTTTGAGGCCCGGCTGGAAAGACCTCACGGTGTCCTCACCTTCCGTATGACGCAGGTAACCGAACATGGTAAGTTTGGGAGGTAGATACCTGCACTGGATTCGTGCGTAAGTGACGCCAGGGTGTTGCCATTGTGTGAAGCGCCCGGAGGACACGGTGGAGCACATGGTACAGGTATACCATGCTTGGACAGAGCATCGCCATGTCCATGTGGAGTCATTCGGCGGCGGCGATATCTCGCACGGGGTTTATATAGACCTTGGTCCGGAGCGAGTAGGAGTGGCAGGCGGTCGCATCCTTCTACAAAGCAGGAGGCTGATCGCATAAGGCAAGGGCGCTCACGCCCCTGACGCCGCCGAGATTCCGATTCCGATTTCCGGCTACCGTAGACGCGTAATAATTTGAGTACAAAAAAAAAATTCTTTAAAAAAATCGGTCTTGAGTCATCCATAGGGGTGCGCCACTGGTCAAATGTATGCATAGGACTATTTAAAATATCTCTTCTTTTTATCTGCCCTGCGGCAGGAGACAAATTCTGCTCTTTTTGAAACCTTATTATACATTTGAGGGCCGAGTAAAGCGTTTTTTAGTGATCGGTGATTGACGTTTAGGATTTTTCCATCGAAGCAGGTAATAGTAAATTAAACTTTCTAAGCTTGTGTATTCGTATTCGGGCGTTATCTCTCTTTTTTCGTGTTGCCTCTCCATCAAACATTGCGTTGGATATGGACAAAGCAACACGTTTTCCAACCACGCTCAATGGTTAGGCGAGTGGAAAAATGCCACCTTAAAAGAGAAATCTCGTAAACATAATTTATTTTTGACGAAAAACATTTTCAAAATTAAACAGAATTTTGAAAATGTTTTTTTTTTTTACAACCATTTTACATAAATTAGCTATCGTAATTGTCATTTATAGTTTTGTATTTAACATTTTTTTTAATGTCTAAATGTATCAACATCCATATAACACTAAACTGAACTATTTTGACAATTGTGATAAATCCACACTAATATAATAAAGAGGTAAAGTTTGTTTTTTTGTTTTTATGTTTTTTTGTTTGTAGGGGGTAATCTCTGGAACTACTGGTCCGATTGGAAAAATTTTAGCAACAATAGAAAGCTGCTTTACTCCTGAGTGACATAGGTTATATTTTATGTACACGGGCGAAGCCGCTGGAAAAAGCTAGTATAAAATATACACAAGTTCCAGATTTTTATTTACAAACCGTACTTATTATATGATTTTGTTACTTAATCTACTTGTACAAAAGTGGTACATAGGTGAACATCATAAAATAAGAAAATAAAATATTATATCTTCTAAAGGATCAACATTGTTTGAACGTTCACTAAGCTCGACTATTGCGCGCGTGTGCGTGTAGGCGCACGCACGATGCACACAAACATAGCATCACAGCGAATTTGCCTAAACTCTAGGGAATGAATTTTATGCACGGAGTCTTAAGTAAGTTTAAACTACGAAAAAACACATAACTTTTAAAATTTTGTTTAATTTTCTTAAATCAAATTGAAGTCCACAGTTATTAAGCTTTTAAAGTATTCTAAATTAATAAAAAAAATATTGAAATATCCTAATCAATACAGAAATTACACATACGAAACTGTATGTTCGCCACAAATGGCCCTTTTGCAGCCCATGCAAAAGTATTTTGTCATGCAACGTTTTTTTGCTAAGCAATAACTGTAACTTTTTCGGTTTCTTGGTTGCTCTTGAGAGGTTTGTTCGTGAAAAACATAAATTTTTAGAATATCGCCGATACTTTGCTTCAAATAACGCTGCAAAGTCACAGTGTTACGAGTATATCGCTCATGAAGCCAAGGTGCCATAAGTTCATCTGCCATTGCTAAAGCAAAATCCCTTCTGTTTGTGGGTTTTTTATTATTACGAATCTCGTTTGATACGTTCAGAACATGGGCATAGACATTAGTTATATGTAAATATATTTAATATACCGTAAAACAAGCACAGCGGCCGTCGGTTGGACATCTGGTCTATTAAATCGACTGCTCCTTTGGTTGAATGGTATAATTCAATAATTTCTGTTTTTTTTTTAGCTGGTGCTAATAACAGGTTGGTTATGAATCTTAGATAGAAAAAGAATACTACTTTATTTGATTTTTATTTGTATGACACTAGAGTCATATCTCTGTCAAAACCGAACATCGAAGTGCATACTAGTGTATATTTTTTGTTCTGCATTTCTTTCGGGATCTCACATTATTGCTTCGCAATGTATCCACGACTGTTAGTTATAAGGCGGTTTTTGTAATTCTGTATTCTGTAGCCAGAGTGACGTAAACCAGTAGTCCATTGTGATATTCCGATTTGATCCATATATTGGTTTAGCTATCTCTTTTATAAATTTTTATGTTAATTTCAGTATAAAATATAAAAAATAACATCGATGAATAGAATTCACGTGATAAAACATAACATTAATTATTCATTCGTAAATAATGAAAGTTATTAACTCTTCTCACAAATAAAAACAAACTAAAGCATAAAAGTATGCATAACTTTAATAAAAAAACACCTACAGCATTACTAACCTTTCGTCTCTGAGACGACGATCACGCGATATATGTCCACCTAATTATCGTGCATCCGCAATGAGACCTTGCGAGTCCCTAATTTAACTATCCAGGAAGGTACTAAAAGAGTGCGATGTGGGAGGCCACGGGAAGTTGCCGAAATGGCGAAAGCGCTAGGTGCGCGTCGTCTATTATACGAATGGTTAGTGATCTAGGGATCGGTCTCGACTGAATGCAGTGAACTTTGTTTAGCAAAGATTTCAGGGTCCGCGGAATTTTGAAATTCGTAAATCTCTTATATAGAGGTATTAACCTCTTAAACAATATACCGAAAACGGTTCACTTCGTAACAGCTAACTTAAGCGTATTACGTAAAAATAAGGTTTAAAGCACCAAGGCGGTTTACCAAATTCGGTACACTTAAACCTGAGAGGTTAAGCTGGAACCAGTTGTATCCTATAGTAACGGATAAATTGTGAGGCGTCGACTCAAATTTAGGCAGGTACTTTGTTTTGTGTATTTTGTTTCAACACGACAAAAAGGGTTTAGGGAAATATCGTTAGAAAATAACATCCTATTGCAAAAATTAATACAATCAAAGGCACGTGACATTCACCAACGTACACTGAGCTAGTGTGAAGTCTTAATTGTTGGAACAATTGTTGAAAGTATCTAATGGCTCATTTTTTTATTGTGTTATATGTTAATCCGCTGAAATTCTTGCATCAGTTTTAAAAGAAGATATGGATAGTTTTTTTTTTTTACAGTAGGTAAAAATCATCCAATGACGAGCGGGAAACAGTTTCAGACTCTTACTGACTAAACAACCTACCCCTAATACAACTGTAAGTACAATCACACAATCTGTCATAATTTAACAATAATGATGAAACAACACTTCACCTCACCTCACCATACCATGAACTTTCGCAAAAAGACTTCTACTGTAAACGTGATTAAAACAGAACGTCGATTCTTAAACCTATCTCCCCTGACCTAGTCTCTAGCTCACCAAATTAACACGTCCCGGACGTGACTTTAAACCTATTTCCAGAATTAAATCCTCTTTCCAGAGAAAAATATTGCAACGATAACGCTAACTTTGCATTGCAAGAAGTGCAAGCGTTGCCAATTACGAGCCGTCGTCTACAAGCCTTGAAACCATCTGTAGCTTAACCGCGAGATTATACAGAAGGTTGGTTTCATAGAATGAGTGAAAATACACGCACACATGGAAACGCTTCACGTACAGTGTGTGCAGGTCCACCCGTGATTGTCATTATTTATTTATCGATTAATAGAATAATAATTTATATTTCATCTGAATAAAAATTCAGGTAAAATATATCTGTTTCTACTTTCATTAAAAGTATATTTGGGTGATTTAAAATAACGTCAATAAAATAAAATGAAACAAAATACAATAAATAAAATATAATTAAAAGAATTATATTGAATCACATAAAATAAAATAAACAAGAATAAAGAACATAACAATACTAAGGAGTTGCTTATTTGTAAAGAAATCTCCATGTGCCTCAAAATGGACAGTTGGAAAAACAGGAAAGTAATCAATCACCAAGTGATCGATTCTAGATTGCCGTACGTTCAGAGAGTTCCGACCACCGAAGGTGCGAGCTTGCGGACAACGAGCAATGGGTAGCTCACTGTCCGCTCATCCGGTAACCGTCCGAAAAACTGCTTACCATCAGGTGGGATCGCAGTCAAGCACTAGTTTATTGCAATTTAAAAAAAAAATCCAAGTCATCGACTGCTCGCGCTGTTCAGGTTCAGGTTTGATGCGAAAGCGGAACACCGGGGCCCTGGAACTAAAGCAGGAAGGAACGGTGTGTCGTTTAGTCAGTAGAAGTCTGACAATGTCTCCCGCACCGCCCAAAGGCGGGATTCGACATTCGATGATTTTTCCCACCATTAAAAAAAAACGTATAAACAGTGTCATAAACTACTAACTTTTAGGATATTTAAATATTATGACTGATTTTTCTGTTTGTACCTACGCATCTACGTGTGTATTTTCTCTGCTGTATTAAGTTAGCCTTCTGAAAATATTTTATTCTGTGTTAAAGTACTCCTGACTAGAAGCCAGTTAATGGCCAAAGTGATTTATCGATTAAACGCCACACAAGTTTACTGTTAGCCAAACAAATAGATCTTCGTTGATCCTGAATGTATATAGTGGTTAGGGAATAGGAGTTATTGAATTTAAAACAAAGATTGTAGAAAAAAAATAGGACCGAAAAGAGTAAATAACGCTTTGAGTATCTTGTGCCGAGAGGAAAACCTTGTCGCTCTTCATCATCTCTTCTCCTTCGTTTTCTAGCCCATTTGTCTAGTCGTTACTGTGGATCTTTCACTGTTCGAGCTATACGCCTGTGGAACTCTCTTCCACACACAATTCGGGATAGCCCCTCGTTGGAGGTTTTCAGGAGAAGAATTAGGGAACATTTCTTGACAACATGACTCATATATATGTATGTATTAGTTTTATTTATTGTATATATAGTATGTTTATGTATTTGTGTAGTTTCGTTTTAGTTTTAAGTATAGCACAATTTATGTTTTGTAATAATTTAAGTTCAGTTGTGCACATGGATGCATTATCCTCATGTTATAAATTTCTTTATGTTTGTATAAGGTTTGCTGTAAGAAAACCCAACTATGGGTTAAGCTCGCCTGTGTACATCACCTGTTCTTTTATTTGTAATTTTTAATATATGTACAATAAAGAATAAATTTATTGTCATCATCATGTCAGCCGAAGGACGCCCACTGCTGGGCATAGGTCTCCCCCAAGGATCTCCACAACGATCGGTCCTGTGCTGTCCGCATCCAGCGGCTTAGTAGGGGGGGCTGCCCACGGAGCGTCGTCCGGTACGCGGTCGCCATTCGAGAACCTTTCCACCCCAACGGCCATCGGTTCTCCGCGCTATGTGTCCCAATAAAATTATTGTAGTTAAACCAAAATACACAAAAAGAAAATACACAAAATGGTGTTCTAAATTTTGATATCTAACACTGGGGCTCTGGGACTAAGGCAAAGATGGAACGTACCTACACATACTAACTCCATGTAATATTCTCAGTGACCTAAAAATATGAAAAGATAAGACTGGTTTAGTCTTATTTTTTCTATGTGAGATTAAAGATTACCATATCAACCTAAATATATAAGAGAAAAGGTGTAGATGATTTCTATTCTAAGTCGGGCCTTGAAGTAGAAAGGTAGGAAACCTTTTTACTTATAAATTGAGAGAGGGATTATCTGAACGTGTGACGACAAAGGAAACATTATTATTTATCTATATCAAGAATATAATATCTTACATAAAGGAAAACTTAAACTAAAAAAAAAACAAACTAGCAGTTGTCAACCTTATGTCTCTTCGAGCTATTCCAAGCCAAATGGAATGAACTGGGATTGTCTGAACACGAAATGGGGTTTTTTTTTTTTTTGTTAATATATTTTACCGCAGACATGGTGGTCCGCGCACTTTTCTATAATATGCACAATAATTGCTTATATACTTTTTTGTTTACAATTTATGGCATTCGTCATGCCCTCATCACACTTATAACTAACCTTAAAAACTACGCGAGTCCACCTCAGACTCTTTTTTTGCTTATTACTATGTTATTACAAAATAAATTTATAAGATATAATGAATATAATAAAAATCATACAATAATTATTATTTTTTTTATTTATTTCTATTATTCATGCTTAATGCTAATAATTTATGCTAAGTAGTGGGGGTTATTTGGTTTTTAGGGATAAAGGGTTGGTAGGTAAAAGGGGGTTTTGATTATTTGCTGCCTAGAGTCTTCACTAACTCCATTAGAGCTTTTATGACTGCGGTGTCTCGATGCTGCATGGCCGTCTTAAGGTTGTATTCGACGACCACTTTAGAAGGCGCATCCATCGCTTTCCGGGCGAACCGGCCCGTAGCGTCGTCGGCGTCGTCGGTGTAGTACACACAGCTGACCGTGTGTCTCGACACCGCGACAACTGCGTGGGAGATGCTGTCGTGGATGTGGAGCCTCCTTGACTTAGTGTTAATTATAATGACGTTGTCGCAGGTCAACCCCTGAGCTGCGTGAATGGTAAGGATGCGCGACCCTTCACCAGATCCATAGCCCTGGTCGGCAAGAGAAGCTGAAATGGGGTTGCATTTGGACATTTGGACACAAAATGAACATGATGTTACATAACATACTAAATAAAACAAACAGAAAAGAGTTTAATATATTAAACTCTTAGAGTTTAATATATTAAACTCTTTTCCGTTTCAAAACAGTTTGATATATTAAACCCTTTTCGAAAAAAATTGAAGAAACAAGTCTGTTGTTCTTCTTTTGAATTTAGAAGTAAATTGTACTATCATTTGTTTTCGATTTCATTTTCTGTCATGGTTTCGATTTAGGCTCTGTCATATTGTATCATCATCATCATCATCATCAGCCTTTTTAATGTTCCCACTGCAGGGACACAGGCCTCCTCTCTAAGAGAGGGGAATGGGCCATGATCCACCACGCAGGCCCAGTGCGGGTTGGTGGATGTCACATGTCTTCGAATTTTTGGTTCTAGGACATGCCGGTTTCCTCACGATGTTTTCCTTCACCGTTTTGAGAGCAGTGGTGATGAAATAAATTACACAAAGTAATGCGCCTGGCTGGGTTTGAACCCGCGACCTACGACACGTAAGTCAGGGCCGTTACCACTCGGCCACCACTGCTCTCATATTGTATAACAATATACAATCTTTTACCAAAAATTTATTTGTATTTTGAAAGTCACTGCATATCATGTTTTTTTTTTTTAAGAAAAAAAGCTTACCAATTTTTTTCTAACAGTGGCTTTATTTTACCGATAAGCAAAAATTATACCCTGGAAATGTATATACCGAGGTAGAAAGAATTTTATGTAATAATCTACGAGGTCGTAAACACCTTACAAACCCGGTTAAGCGTTGAGGCGTGATTAATTTACAAACATCCAAATAAAAATAAACATATAGAAAAATATTTACTAATACATTACTTAAACATGTTTATGTTTACAATATTTCACTTAAGTATTCGTAATATTACTATGATTCAGGTACATTATAATATTTACTAAAAACCTTCATATCATGGGCAACCATGCTCCATCGTCGACCACATCATCACTCACCACCAGGTGAGATTGTGGTCAAACACGAGCCTATCTAGAATTAAAAAAGGGTCACATGATTGATCTGACTGCCTTACCAGTACTTCAATAGCTAACATATTTCCGCAGGTACTTTAGTGCTAGCTATCTTTCCTCAAACACATCATATGAAAAAAATCTAAGTCTCAAGAAAGCTATAAATAAAATTTATATAGAAGATACTTTAGTATAATTATTTGATGCTGCAACATTTTGAGAAACAACTCGAAACATCTCAATAACAACGGTCATAATTATTACGAATTTCTCCCACAGAAATGAATTACGCGGTAATTATGAAACAAATTAGATTACCCATAACGTTCACGTACTTTGAGATGTTTTGTGTCCTTATTCTGAAAAAACGTCTTGAAGTTTACACAAAAAATTTACGTTAAAATAAAAATGATAAATAAAGTAATTACGGGTGCTCTCCTAAAACAGAAGGCCTGTGTCCCAGCAGTGGGAACATCAAAAGGGCTGATTGGCTAAACCAGCTGATATTGATTATTTTCTACTCTCTTAAATTTTTGCTGCGACAAGTACGCTAGCACCATCGTGAAAATGGTCCTTCGTGTTCCATCTGGCTTTATGGAGGTCAAGAGCTTGCTTATTATGTCATAAAAATAAAAAAGGTTCATTGATACTTTCACTTATAATCTACTATCTGCTAGCGGCTCCGCTCGCGTGAAAGTCGGTTTACTCCTCGATCATCATTTTTGCCAAAGCAAAGCCATTCTTTTAGATCGATATAGAATATACCTCTCAGTCATAGCTTCGGCTTTCCGTTCTGAATAATTTATCAGGAGGCAATTAATTATGAAAGTGGAGAACATAAGTAGCTCATTACGAGTTCAAGTGCCGCTAGAATTTATCACAAATTATTATACATTATAATTATTATGAATGCGATGGAGTCTTCACGGTGCAATGGTGGTATCAAATTAATTGTGTTACGGTATACCGGTACCGGCTCTTGACCATTGTTATCTGTTGCTTGTTCTTTTTCTCTTCTTTCGTTTTCTTTGTTTCTTTTCTTATATATTTCTTTATGTTTTCCACATTACTAACATTCTTTTCTTCTTTCATCTTCCTTTTTCAGTTATTTTAGAAAGAGAAGAATGATGTAGTGATATCATTCTTGTCTTTCTTAATACTTCCATGATTTTTTTTTTACTTGGCTTATTATTTTGCCATGGCATTACTATTCGCTGTGTCATTAGATCCTGAACCGCAGCAAAGATACTCCTCCCAGGTGGCGGCTTGCAGACAATTCTGATATACAGTGTTTGGTTAGGGCCTTCCAACAAACTATATTCCACTGTCCTTCATGATTCATGTGTCCTGTTTCTTGTTCATTAAGGATGTAATGACCTTGTTTTTGATTTGCTAATTGTTTTCTGACAGTCCCTACATAATTTAACCTATAATATGTTGTTATTTTAATAAGAACAATGTTCTACAGACTAATGATAATTAGCACAGCCCCCCTACCCAAGTTACGATCATTTCTTTAACGCAGACCCCAATACTTTTGTTCTCATAAAATATATCTATCATATCAACGCTCATTAAAGTGGTTAAAATAAAGAAATTGGTACCGTGGCCTACACCAAGCTTTAGACATTAACGAAACGACAGTAACTTGGCTAATGGGACAAATGCATAGCAAAATAAAAGAGCAATTGATCTTCGATGATACGATTGTATATATTTTTTGAAACCAAAAATAGAACCACTTAAAATATTAATTACCTTCAAGCTTGATGAAAACACAAATTCATTTCTGTGTTTATTTTCCCTTGGCCTTATTATCTTAGAGCCTTTTGCCTAGAATTTCCACCTGGGACGTAGTCTATCTAGGTAATGAGCATAAAACGAAAGTTCCAGAAGCTAAACTCCATACAACATTCTAAAACAGGCGCACACATGCATAATCGCATGTGTGAGACTAATTTAAACAAATTCCGGTCGTTAGAAGGCTTTCATTTCTTATACGTGAAGTGTGTATATAATATATGTGTGTGTGCGTTTTGTATGCAATCAAACTTCTCAACTTTCATACTTAGTGTAATAAGCTTTGAAGGATTTGTGTCCCGTTGGTATATCGACTGCTATATAAATTATACGTTTGTATATGAAACTAGAAGATACACTAGCCGTGTTCGAGGTTTATCTTGCACGAATAATTTATTTGTATGACGTTTTAGACAGCGTCTGACGACAACAGAAATTTTGTTCTTAAGTGTTGTTAATATCAGTATTTTTACTTAAAATTAACTATATAATCAGAATCGGCTGACATGATGGATGATGGATATAATCAGAATGGCAAAAAATGAGTGATTTTGGAATATTTTACAAGACTTTAATAGAACTCTATGTAACTACAATTATTATTATTGCGACGTATTATTTTAGATAGACATTAAATTTTAGAATAGAAAAAGAAAACTTTGGGGTAGAATTTATTCCAACACATTTACTCTTTTAAATTTTATTATCAAAATTCACTCACGCCTATAGGCCTGACAGCCATTTTAAAATTCCTTCTGAACATCTTTTTTCATTTTAAAAATCGAATAGGAGACCGTCTTATTTATAATGTGCCATTAGTTCTAAGCTTCAAAAGAGGTTCTGATGAAGCAGATTATGTATACTTACGTTTTTTTTTAAATTAAAAAGGTTGCAGTTATTGGCTTAATGCAGTATTTTTTAATAAATAAAGCATATCGTGGCATTTGAGAGCAGTGGTGGCCGAGTGGTAACTGCCCCTACTTATGAGTTGTGGGTCGCGAATTCAAACCCAGCCAGGCGCATTAATTTGTGTAATTTATTTCATCACCACTGCTCTCAAAAAGGTGAAGGAAAACATCGTGAAGAAACCGGCATGTCCTAGAACCAAAAATTCAAAGACATGTGACATTCACCAATCCGCAATGGGCTCGCGTGGTGGATTATGGCCCATTGCCTCTCCTAGAGAGGAGGCCTGTGTCCCAGCAGTGGGAACACTAATAAGACTGATTACGATGAAAGCATATCACACTAAGCTGGCAGCTTTGTCTTTGTTAGAACCTTTATTATTTATGTTAGCCTTTAGTTCGTTATTTTTTCCTTGTTTTGTCCTCTGAAAAACATGGCTGTGGTCTATTGTCTGTTTTACAATAAGTTTCTGTCATAAAGGTTTTAATGAAATCGGAAAACCCGGTACTTTTTATCGTAAAAGTATATTTGAAAAATGGTTTTGACAATGTTATTCGTACAGAGAGCATTATATACCAATTTATAACGTTTTCTATCGCATTTTGCGTAAACGTTTACATAGTGGTGTAAAAAGATGTACCCTGTAATCAGTTATAGTCACCAGATGGCTTTTGTATAACATGTATCTAACTAGAATAACGAATACAAAGTAAAGTTATAGGGTCGGGTGTCTCACAGTGAACCAGGCAGCTACATTTAACCATCGCCGAATCTCAAAAATGCGACATTGCCAAACAATGCTAATATGAGTGAAAGAGAGGTATTTACGTTCCGTCTCTGCCCACTAGTTTGCGTGGCGATCGTATACAAAGTATTAGTTTGAGGAGCATTCAAAAGCAAACTGACTCAAAAAGTAAGTATTTTTTGCAAATTTCATTCTTTTTTACCTTTTTTTGTTTAAATGATATCGATTTATTTATATATACACTGTTTCCTACGTTTATTTAGCTATTAAAAGTGCTATAATTTGTGTTTTAACGAGATTGATTTACCAATAAAATTTTGAGTTTAGCTATCAAAACGTGGTGTGTCTCACAATGAGCCATCTGAGTGTGGTACACATTGAACCATTATCCATTGTGTTAAATGAGTGTATTTTTTACAATTATTTTAATTTGTTATAGAATAGCGCCAAACAAAGTGATGCCGACATGCTTATGGCCCTTAAACTGCACAGATCGAGTGAAAGAAGTGAATAGAATTTTTGTTTTGTTTTATTTTTTGAAGAATTTTTTAAATGTTTATTACATTGATTAAAGTTTGTTTCTATAACGATATTTATTTGAAAATAAAACCTTAAAAAACCAAGTAAAAAGTTATTTAGTTTCTTATTTTTAAAATGTATCAAGAATATTATGCTACTTTTGTATTTATTTTTAAAATATAGAATTTGACTGAAAAGTTTCTGTGATGTAAGTGATTTTAATAAATATAAGGCTGATTTTTATTATTACTGTTTTTTTATTATTATTACAAAGTATTTGTCTTATAAATTTAACTAGAACACATAGTCAATAAGGTGGCACAATGTGTACGATGCCCTGGTTAAATCTGTACCACCTGAAGTACTCAATGAACCAAAAATCATTTTTCATAAAAACCTGTTTTACACTGAAATTAAAAGGAATATGAGAAGTTAATGTTTTACAAAATTGAAGCTAAATAGATATGCTAACTGTACACAAAAAATTACAGGCATTGATTGAAAATCCAGCCCACTATGAGACTTTGAAATTTACCTGGTTCAATGTGAGACAACTTACCCTAATCATATCAATTAAAGTTGGGAACTGAAGTTGAAATAGGTAATAGAATGTAAAATATTATTTTTTTACGAAATAATTTATCTTAATATAAACAAATATAAATAAATGAAAGATAAACAAATAGCAGCCATTTTTGGACGTCCTTCATTGAGTATGCAGGCAGGGGGTGACTTCACCCCCTGCCTTTTTATCGCTGAAATTTAATGAAATTTGATGAATTTATTGTTCAAGCCCCCTGCTTGCATAGCCTTAAAATAGTTTTTAGTAACCGGTCCATTTAAGATTCCAATAAAAAAAAATCTAGAATTAATATTAGAACAAAACAAATTACTTTATAAAAATACTTGAAAAAGCCAATACGAATATAAATGCTACGTATTGAAAGTATGTTAAAAAGTCTCGAAAATCGTTCAAAACGCATTTGACACAGACTCATAAAAGTCGTTATTTATAAATTAATTTTGGGCTATGCATGCTTTTTCTACCTACATCAGTGTATTGGGGTTCAGTGAAATGTTTCGTAGTAAAATTAATAAAAACCCGGGTAAGAACGAGTCGTACTTGTGCACTGAAGGTTTCGTAAGTTTGTTTTACCTATGAAAACAGTTCAATTTCGGAATCACAAATACGTAAACCATATTTTCAATTGTCAGATTTTATCCTATACCTACCTGTGATTTTTTCTCATCTTTTTACCAGTAAACTTTGATATTTGATTTCTTTATTGCTTCAAGGGACAGCTGACTTGAGTATATGGTTTAAATTTCAACTCAATACCTCTATGCGTTCCTCAGCAAAAGGATCATGACAGTCCAAGTGGGGCGAAGCTAATCTGGTAACATTCAACGCCACCAAAACACAGGCGTGTCTATTCACCGCCAAAAGGAGCCCGTTCACCTTGGCTCCTGCTTTTCGGGATGTATCCCTGGAGTGCACCGACCGCCTTCAGCTCTTGGGAATGGACATTGCTTCAGACCTCAACTTTGGGCGGTTCATTGAGTCCAAAACCAAGGTAGCTGCTAGAAAACTCGGCGTTCTTGCAAAAGTCCGACGGTACTTCACACCGAGTCAGCTTCTAATGTTGTACAAAGCACAGGTCCGATCGTGTGTGGAGTACTGCAGCCACATATGGGCTGGTGCTGCAAAATGCCACCTAGCGGCTTTGGATTCAGTGGAAAGGCGTGCAAAGAGGCTGATTGGTGATCCAGATTTGGTTGGGTCCAGTCTTCAAAGTCTCGAGCACAGGCGCAGAGTAGCCAGCCTTGCGGTTTTCTACAGGATGCATTTTGGAGAGTGTGCGCAGGAATTGCATGTTTTGATTCCGCCATCCCAATTTCACCTTCGGACATCCCGGCGTATGGCAAATATCCACCCTTACGTTGTTGAGACGCCTGCGGCCCGGACTAAGCGTTTTGCCTCGTCATTTATACCGCGTAGATCGAGGGATTGGAACAGTTTGCCGGCTGCAGTCTTTCCGTCCGAATATAATTTGGGTGTCTTTAAGGCTAGAGTGAATAGGCTCTTAATAAACTAGTGCGCCTTACCATCAACGATTGCATCACTGCTTACCATCAGGCGGGATTGCAGTCAAGCTCTAGTTTATTGCAAGTAAAAAAAAAAAGTCAAATAGACAACAAAATGATCCTGTAAGGGTTCCGTTTATTTCCTTTTGAGGCACGGTACCCTAATGAATCAAACGATACTATATATACCTATATCGACGGTTGATAAATACCATATGATACGGGATTATACAGCTTCCGATTGCTATGCTTAATTTTACGTATGTTTTTGAGCACAAATTTTGTGAATTCAATTATGTAAAATATTAAATGAAACCTTAATAAATTACAAGGGTATTAAATGAATGCTTTTGTATGTTAAATTTCAATAACAAAAATTTAAGTACAGTTATTTTGTTGTACTTCATGCTGTTGTAACACACCGGATCAATGCAGTGAGTATGAAACAGTGACAGATCACGAGGACACATCACATCTGTCAGCTATAAACGACTTTTGCTCGTTAATTCTTTCCTGTTGCTATTGTATACACCCTTAAATTTTGATGAAAAACTATCAATTTGTAATAATAAAAGTAGTTTTTCATGTAGTAGTTTACGTATATTTTAGCTTTAATGGAGTATTTCACTACTCTTCAGTCCTATCGTCAACGTGAGCATGGTTCGTAGGGACCCTGTAGAAGGGTCGAAGCCTACTGGGGCCAAGAGTCCGTGTCTGAATAGAAGGCTCGGCCTTGGTATGAAAGGTAATGTAGGAACGTGGTTGATGTTTAGTCAGTAAAAGTCTGGCACTATTTCCTGCTCTATCCAAGAGCGGGAGTAGTCATTGGATGATTTTTACCCACCAAAAAAAAAACATTAGAGAGCATTTTTAAGTGGTAAATTATTAAATTAAGAAAAAGAACCGATGGCCTCACTCTGGGTGGGCAGAAAATTTAGGACGTATACATAAACAATGTTACATTTATTTAAAAAACTGTAGAAAATGCTTTTTCTACTCTAAATAGGTTCTTCAATCAAATATCTATTATACCAAGCATCCCATATGACACTTGCAAACATTATATATGCTAACTTAAACTTGGATAGCACTTCTGAAAACTAAGTTGTAGGCTTTCCAAGTTTGGAAGAGGAGTTTGACTGTGTGAACGGAGTAAACGAACAAAGTGACGTACAGTTAATTAGAATTGCTTTTGAGTGTAACATGAGACTGAAACTATATTACGTATGCAAAGAAAATATTGAATTTATTACTTTCTTTTATTATTGACAAGCGACCCGCGCCCAGATTCGCACGGGTACAATGGTGATATTAAATATATTATGCATCTATTATACACATTAACCTTCCTCTTGAATTACTCTATCTGTTAAAAAACCGCATCAAAATCGGTTACGTAGTTTTAAAGATTTAAGCATACATAGGGACAAAGCGACTTTGTTTTATACTATGTTTTTTTTATGGTAGGTAAAAATCATTGAATGACGAATCCCGCTCTTGGACGGAGCGGGAAACAGTGTCAGACTCTTACTGACTAAACAACCTACCCCGTTCCTTCTCCCCGCCTTAGTCCCAGACGCCTCGATGTAACGCTTTTGCGTCAACCCTCGGTCCCAGGAGGCTCCGACCCTGTAGAGACCCTACAGTTTGCTGACAATTCCTTGAGGCGCGCGGGAACAGTGCGCACTGTCGACTCGCAAGCCCGTGACCAAATAACAGGTAGCATACGTTCTAATTTTCTTTAACTGTAAAGGAAAACATCAAGTGCACCAATTTGTTGAAATCACCAAAGAGCATGAAGGACCTCGAAGTAGCTGGAAGATCATTAATTTTTTCAATGCTTTTTCCTCTCCGCTCGGGAAGGGGCTGAAGTCATTCAATCGGACAATTACTGGCTGATAATGAATGACAAAATACAATAGATCATCACGTTTTGTATGAGAACCAGTGAATGTGATGGAATTGAATGTTTCATTCGAATTGGCACAGGCTTTGTAATGGAGAATTCGTTCTCAAAAATGATATATTGGAAAAGTTACTTAATGCTTTTTTTAGAGGTATGCGGAACCAAGTGTAAAATTTCGCAAACCTTCGTTGATAAGGCTTTCCGATCATACGAGGTGTTGTTGTCTGGTTCCGGCAATTGGTCTACCGTTGAATTTAGGAGCACAATAATTATATCCATATAAAATGAAGAAATGGCTTCGTAACCAACCTTGGTTCTTCCGCAAATGTTTTCAACTGTGATGCGATCACGCAAGAAAACTCCTAACATAGCCTTTTCCATCCCTTCAAGTGCCTTTGAGCGTTCAGATGAGGCTTATTATAAACGACCACGTTTCCGAGCCCCCACATACAACGTGAAACCAGTTATAAATCTTAAAAAAATTGCAAAGGAGCCATGTTAAGGAACTCCAAAATCACACACCGTTCTGCCTAATCACCGTACCCTACCGTTTCTACCCGCATTTAATGTACAGAAAAAAAAAATGATCATACTGACAGGTAACAAATCGTATGAACGATACAGCCTTTGTCGTGGCAAGTCGACGTGTTAACAAAGAAGGCTTTAATTAATCACTATGTATACTAACTGGTTGTCACTTTACATACCGGTACAATGTTTTGGAATTAATTTCCTGTTAAGTTTATACCTCTATGGACGAGTAGGTGAAAAGGTGATCGTTTTTCACGATAAGTCTTATTTTTTGCGAAGCAATTTAGCCATTAAAGTGTTGGCTAAGTTTTTTAAACAACTGACTCAGATCATAACCTGGCCTAATCTAGATTAACCTTATGAACACCATAATAGGAAATATAATAGAAAGACAATAGGTATCCATACAGACAATAGAAAGACAATGGTTTAATTTGACGAAAAAATTGACATATAATAGTGTAAAAATCAATTTGCAAAATAAATATCATTTATCAATTGACGGAAAGCCTTGAGGGTGCAACCCAATAAGATGATCCGATCAGATACGCACTGCTCTTGACACTACGATATACAATTGAATACGCTTTACACCGCCAGAGACAAAAACAGACAGAGTAATATAATTGAAGTAAAAGTAAGAAGCAGGGAGGTCAGAACCCTAAGTCCAATACACCTTTAAAGATTCTGTTGATTCCCGTCCGAATGTTTTTTTTAGTAAAGGGATCAATGAACTACCTATAAAATGGTAAAAGTGCATAAATAGCAATGGTACATATTTTGATTAAATAAATATGCTCCTCTTTTTATTTATACACACTATTGTCTACGTTTCTAATTATCTCTCCTTTCGCGGGTCTGCTGGAAGAAATTTTTTAAAGAAATAAGCAGTATCTTTGTACCATATTTTCTGTAATTTTGTTTCTCCTTTTAATTTTAATGTGTGTACAAAAATTATAAAATAAAAAAATATTTTTTTGAAATCAGTTTCAGGTTACTCCCTTACAAAAAACCAATTTCATATGCTATTGAATACTCACAACTGATCTAAGTAAACAAATTTCAGCAAAAGCTGGTTTCTCAATAACTTGCCAACCCTTAACTTAATATGATTTCCTTGGCTACTCTTATTCCCTCCGGATTACAAACAGCTGACGCCCCAACACTTCAACTCCATCTTTATTCCAAAATCAGCACAAACTCCTTATTAAAAATTAATAAAGCGTTTTAATCACGCGTCCTAATTAAAAACTCTCAACTCAAAACTTGAAGGAAGAATATTGAAAACTGGTCTCAAAACCAGGTTTAAAAAGTCCTCAACGATTTTAGTAGTGATAGTTAGTCGGTAAAACTTGCCAACTTGCTAGTAAATCACCTCGTTAATCAACCGTTTAAGCTGGGCTTAAACTATAGTTTCAAATTACACAAAGTTTGATCCACTCAACTTTAGAGAAGGATTTTAGTTCGAATGACGTTTTTTATGACGTTAAAAGTATTAAAATTATGAACTTCCCTCTTGCAATTTTATTCTTTTCTCGTTGGCTCGACTCTGAATATGAAATTCTGGTTTATAGCCACTTGGGGATGTATCAAGTTTTAGTGTGAAATTTTAAATGTTTGCATCGCGTGTGTCGTAATAAAAATGAGAATAGTGAATGCAGTACTCATTTTGAAAATGAGGGATTGAAAAAGTAAAATGTACTTAAATTAAACTGATCTTTATAGACTTGCTTTTTCTGTAAGTTCTTTATTTATTGCTCACATAGTGAAAATTCCTACTAAGTTTGTGTAAAAATCCTTTTGTAGTTTCTTTTGAGTAGCACTCTCTACACTAATGGAAATTGATGAAAACGATGTTGTTTTATTTTTCAATTAAGTAGATATCTATCTCTTGTCTTAGGAGAGCCAAAGCTTGCTTTTAAATTCTCATCTAACAAATACGTCCTAGTTTCTTGTTCATGCCCGAGTTGCAAGGTTATTAGATAAATTGAATTGCTATTTATCAAAGTATCTACTAGTTTATTATTTTAGCATAAATAAAATGTAAACAGAATATTTGTACACACAAACACGCTAATGGCGCAATCAAGACTTATCAAAAATAAAATTAGGTATTTGTTTATCCCAAAATAATCGTTAATTATCAAGCAAAAACGATAAAAATATATTTAAAAAATAGTTTTTATTTCGTCCGATTATTATGTACGCACACGTTAAATATATTTATGTATTGTGTTGCTACCTCATTCTTTTTCAAGTATTAGTTTTATTTACTGTACGTAACCACAACAATGTACTCTTTTTATGCCAAAAACTGTCTATTGGAGTACCTTGTTATATTAAAATTCTAAAAATCGCCTCATTCCACTCGGAGCAAAAACCGTTACTTATTTCATTCACCTACTTTGCTAATAGAAAATCTATTTACAATTTACCTCAAAAAAACAAAGTCCTGTCATATTTTGCTTCCGTTACATGGTAAAACAAAGCATATAAAATTAAAAACACAAAAGTACGGAAACGTGGTAGCAACATGGCAACATGAAGTTTGCAGCAACAAAAAAAGTTGACACCAATACAAAAGTTAGTCCCAGCACTTCACAATAAGGGTTGTTGCCTCCAGACTACCTGTAGCACTATTCTGGAAGATATTGGCGATGATAGTTAACATAATAATTATTGTACTTTCATACATAAATGATAATTAAGGTGGGTCTTCCTCACACGCCTATCGTCAACGTCGCGCATGGTTATTGCTTCATTTAATGCAATCCAAATTGATGTTTGATGCAAAAAAAATGGAGATAACACCTGAAAACTCTGTTGGCATTCAGCAATTTTACGATTTAAGACTTTGTATAAATAAATGTAAAAAGTTATATATTCGTTGAAATTCTTCTCTACATGGTGGTCATCTAGACACGACGAATACGTGCCCAGAAGACGGGCGGCATTGCCACGTTCAATGGCAATGCGAACGAGTGCACGAAAGAAAAACGAACACGATACGACTGCATTTAATATTCAATAAGCTAGATGCTACGCAAGATTGGCTTCATTGTTATAAGTTCCTAGTTTAGTTCCCGAGGGAGGAATAAATATATTATGATTGAAAAGCTTGTACTGAATTGTACTTAGCGTGTCGAAGTAAATTCTTTAATTCTTTATTGTACACAACAACTTAACATAGATTTGACAATTCATGTAAAAATTGTTTTCCTTTTTTTTCAAGTTATATTCCTTGCTTGGCCCATTATTTGGGCACAGCAATGCATGCTGACATTGTCAGAAAATCTCAAAATGAACAGGTAATAGAGCAAATGCCGCAGGATGGACGGTGAGACGCTGCGGAGAGACGCCGCAAAAACACTGAAAATCAGACCCGTCTGAGAACCCCCATGAAGACTTTCTTTGCTGCGCGCATCTTGGATGTGGACTCTGTTTAAAGTTTTCCAGGTTGGCCGTGGTAACTCGAGTCTAGACGAGACGCTCTCCGTTGGCTCGATAAAATGTACTATCACTGTTAACTGCCATTTTTTTATGTTGTGTGAAATCATCCAAAGACAAATTCCGCCCTTGGGCGGAGCGGGAAACTAGTGTCAGACTCTTACTGACTAAACAACCCACCCCGATCCTACGTTGCTTTTTATGCCAGGGCCAGAGTCTTCCTTTCAAACTCAAACTCTTAGGCTCAGGTGGCTTCGACCCGTCTGCAGGTTGCCTATAGTTTGCTGACAACTCCTTGAGGCGCGCGGGAACAATGCGCGTCTATTTGATATTTAGGCCACAAAAAATAACTAAACATTATTTTTCCTCCACAATAATAACACTATTCCAACTCGAATTTTTGTCACACATCTAGATTGAACAACAAATACAAATTCAGCACACAGCAAGCAATCATTCATAAAGATAAACTGTTGTTCGCGTCGCGTCGACATTCAGATCCATACATTTTTACCACATCAGCGACTTTGACGGGCACTCGCTCAACAGAATAGGGACACTAGTTTGGCCGGGAATAAATTGCAAGTTATTTTCCACTCCGTCGCCGGCCATATTGACGTTGACACTTAACGGCACATAAATCTCCCGGTAGAAATAATTAAACAAAATCGTTGGATAGACAGTTTTGAAATATCGAAGTGCTGTTCGAGATTTTTTAATGTCATGTTTACGATATTTTGGTGTAAGTCAAATGATGTGTCTAGTGATATATGAAGGGCCATTCTGTTGGGACATCACAACAATGTGATCCAGGTGAATACCTACATTTATGAACCTTGTACATCCTTGTACCTTGTATTTGCGTTAGCCTTCATTAGCAAACTTCGAAAACGCTCAGTTAAGAGAGCAGTGGACGAAAAAGACTTAAGTTTGGAGAGAGAGGATCGTAATACGTAAGGTAAAGTTTGAACTAAACAAAAAACTATTTCATTCTAAATAATCGACTATTTTATTAATTTATGTGTTTCAACCATTGCCTGCATTACTGCTACGCAGAAAGAGGCAACCGCCTTCTTCTTCTTGCTCGAGACCATGATGTCCACCAAGGCTCTTTGCGAGGGATCGCCGCCACCAATCGCTCCCACGAGGATACGGCGATGCTCCTCCCAAGCGGGGCAAACCTCTACTGTGTGATCCACCGTGTCCTTCGGGCGGGCCACGCATCCAACTCAACTTACCATGTCCGGTACTCACCTGTGTCATGCGGAAAGTGAGGACGCCGTGAGGTCTTTACAGACACACTTATCCCTATACAGGTTATATGGATGTCACATATTATTATCTTCATCTTACGTTGTAGAGTCTTCTACCGCCGTCCGGGCTAAGCAATTTGACTCGTCGTTTATGCCGCGTATATCTAAGGACTGGAACAGTTTGCCTGCTGCGGTCTTTCCGTTCGATTATAATTTTGTTGTCTACAAGGCTAGAGTGAATAAGCGCTTAATAAATTAGTACGCCTCACCATCAACATTTGCATCACTACTTACTATCACCTGATTGCTTGACTGCAATCTCATCTAGGATTGCAGTCTAGCAATAGTAGAGATCAATAAAAATAAATTGTTTTAAGATATGAGGTTACTACTTGGCTACTAAAAGTTTACTTTAAAAGTTACCACTGGCAATTGATAAAAAACTACTTAAAAAGAAAATTATTTAATAACTGTGAGGACTATACTAGAAGTATATGATCTCTGTCACAGTCAACAGCGTCCTTCACTCTTTCTCTTACAAAGCATGCAATACATAGTGTCAAGGCAAAAGAAAAGTAGGTACTTATAATAATTTTTAGGTTCCATACCTCAAAAAGAAAAATACTGAACTCTTAGGTTACGTGGCAATTATGTCTGGTCATAAATGCGGTCACATAAAAATTAACCTTGCATCGCGCAAAGTTCTCCACATAATTTGAATATTTAGAACTACCCGAAATTAACTGTCTTTTGGGCAGTAGGCCACCAGACATAGCACCTGGTTGGAGGATCATCCATTCCCAAAAGGTCTTTTACTCTGTATCCCCACATACTTTACTCTCTGTTTCGCAAAGTTACAAATGACAAATACGTTTTCATGAAAAGTATATCCAAGATAAAGTTTTTATTTTATAAAAATAATTCACCAGACTTTTCTTTGGTAAAAGTATCATGACTTAAAATTTATAGCACCCAAAGGAATTGTAGCATCATGCGACAGCGGGACGATTAAACCGCATGAGAAAAAAGACTTACTAACCTGCGTAAAATTCCGCAATAATATATGTCACCTAGATAAACACAAGGCGACAAGGGAATAAAATATCTTTATTATAAATAAAGATACTTACGATACTTTGCCTTTACCTTTGCTAATAACTGTCAGAAATGAAAAAAGAAAGAAAGAATAAAAAAGTATTGTCCATATACGAGTATACAGTTTTTATACGATTAGAAATGACGCAACCTTAAGAGTAGTCTATAATTATAATTAGTATATTTTATAAGAAAGAATGCGTCACATTCGCGCAAAACGGCCAAACACAGCGCTGGTTTTCAGCATTGGCCAGTATCGACCTCAATCGCCGAGGAGAGACATCGCTCAACATGCCGAAATATTTTAGGAAAACGATTACAGCACACCGCAACCCGGCCCATCAACATCAACGAAAAGAGTAGTCCCAACTACTCTGATAAAACTGTTCGACTGCGAAGATGAAAAAGAACTTTACAGTCTGTTTTTTTTTTAGCAGATGCAAGTAACAAAATTAAAAAAAAAAAAAAACAAACCTTTTTGTGCCAACAATTTTCGTTTACAAACAATCACCATGTGATCAACCTCTATGATTCATTGTTTTTTTCTTTATTGTGACGAAAATAATGAAAAATTGATCCTGCTCATAAGCAGGATCAACGTTTATTCTTATTCAAAGAAAAAAATTTTATATCATAATTAGTTTGGTCAAAACAAATTTTGACTGCAAGACTTAAAGAAGTTTGGCCAGTTTACTATTGTCGGCGGAGGTACCATGATTTCGTAATTCCGCGTATTTAAAAAAAAAATCACATAAAGATAACTAAAAAAAACTTTTTCTGATTTTTTCCAGGAAAAAAGAAGAATTGAAATCAACATTTTTGGCTGAATGAATTTCGTACACCCGTGTGTATAATACGAGAATTTGCGTTTTTCCAAGGTCATTCAAGTTATATACCTAAACGTAAACTACAATCAGCATTCAATTATTAACCCACTAGCGACCCGCCCCAGCTTCGCACGGGTGGGTGCAATTCTGATATTAAATATATTATGCACTAGCTTTTGTCAGCGGCTTCGTCCGCGTACATAAAATATAGCCTATGTCACTCAGGAGTAAAGCAGCTTTCTATTGTTGCCAATTTTTTTCCAATTGGACCAGTAGTTCCAGAGATTAACTCCTACAAACAAAAAAACAAACTTTACCTCTTTATTACGAGTATATTAGTGTAGATAGTGTAGATAATGAATCTGACAAGTTGGTAGGTTTTTGTGTTTCTTTTTTTGTGGTTCTAGGTGCATATCTGGCCGACAGGCAACCGTTCAGATTCAGTTTGTCATTAGGTTACGACTTCTCGCCTTAAAAAAGGCAATAAGTAAAATATTTTGATTTTTTAAATAGCTGAAGTATGAAAACAAAAGCGTTCCAACTAAATAACAGTATGACTACAGCCAATCAAAACTAGTTTTAACAGTAACAAAACACAGACTTCCTAATTCCGATAACCATACGCGTCAAAATGCATAAATATTGATCCAGCCAGAGTTAAGGGCAATACACACGTACATAATTAATTATTCATCCAGCAAAGTGGCACGGGAATGACGGCAACCGGTCAAAAGGGTTTACTTGCCCCAAAATTTTCGGTATGACAAATATGTCCAGTGCGTAACGAATTCAATATGAAGGGTTCGTTTGGGGTTCCGTGCCTAAATAGATACGAAATATTTATGGAATCGTCCTCGCTGTCTGTTTTGCCGCCATTTCTAGGTATTTCTAGCTCAAATGATTTGATAGAAGACATAGTTGGAATGTTTTTGACTGTTTGATTTTTAGTTCAAATTCCTGTTTTAATGGACCTAAATAAAGTTATAGAGATTGATAGAACTTAATTAAGGTCAGCCAACCCGAAATACTTTTCATACCCATTTTGCTTCAGATATTTTTGTAGATATTGTATAGGTTTCTATTGAAATCAAAACATAAAGTGTACAACTTATCCAGTAAAAATTTGCACGTTTAATCGAAATTCAGATAGATATTTTTATTTTTTTTATTCTAGGTAGGTTCGCGTTTTATCACAATCTCACCTGATGGTAAGCGTATTCACTTGACTTAAAGACCCCTAAGTTGTAGATGCCTTGAAACTATTAGAATTAAAAAAAAAGTTTCGTGAAATATTCGAGTAAATCACGGTTTAATTTGTACAGAGCTCATGCCAACAGAATTATCAGATATTGCCTCTCTTTTTTCGCGTTTCCTTTTTCAAAACATTCTTGACGTTGACGATAGGCGACTGGGGAAGGCCCCTCTTAATTGTTTTCGTAATAATGCTGTGTTAGATTAATAACATTATATTTTCGCATGTCTTTAAAATAAAAATACAAGAATTTTCTATTGATGCCATAAAAGTCATACAATATATTAGTTAAAGAACAAACTTGAACTGTGTTCTATTGTCATTACTTCTAAGTTAAATTGAATTCTTTTAAAGCACAAATTGAAAGAAACGTCTTTACAAAATTACTTGACAAAGTTGTTGAACCAAACTGACAATGTCTTCAGAAATGGAGACAAAAATTGATTAAAAAAAACCAAAGAATTTGGTCAAATAATAACCAAAGAATATACGTTTTCTGGCAGAGATTTTGAAGATATAATTATATAGTTATTATCAGTTCATGTTCAGATTCAATCCTGCTTTGTTTCATTCATTTATTATGAGTATTAACATCAATTCTGTGTAAGTTTGATTTCAATTCGCCTTTTGAAAACCTGACCAGCAGTCTTGCTATAGGATATCGTATTAGTGACATTGTTGTAGAGGTCAGGCATGTAGGTATTTTATTTGTTTATACTTCATGTACAGTAGGGATACATAGGCGGCATAATGCTACACGGCATTCGCTACTAATCAACCTTTGGTTTAAAAAAGACAATACTGTAGTAGGTGTGTACAATAAATAAATAACAGATGTTTTAAATAGATTGTAATGTAAATTAAGTTACTTATAATAATAAAATACGTATTTATATATGCTAATATTATAAATTAATAAATACTATGACAAATATCAAATAATTATAATTAACAGATTAGAACTTAAAATATAACAATTATTATGACGTAGACTTACACTAAGGTTGAGAAGACTTTAAGTAAGAAAGAATAAGTAAGGAAGAATAAGTTTTTTTTTAGCCAATCTCAAACATTGTTAGGTAAAAGCTAAGGAGATTGATTAAGTATGACTTTTAGTGCCTCACTGATACATTATAATTATGTAAAAACGGTTATATGGTATCCAAGTTCCAAAGGTTTGACATCTCTGTTCTATAGTTATTTAGACTCGTCAGTTCGTGCGTTAGAATGCGTGTCAAGTGTGAAACGCTCCTTAAATATCATCCTTTTTCACTGTGCCGTAATGTTTCGTGTTTATTTCGGTTAGACATGCGAAGTTTAGTTCGGATTTAGGTATAGATTACGTCGAAAAGGCGTGTTTGGTAGAAGTATGATAACACTAACAAATAATAAATAATGGAATATTCGATATGAATTTAGACTTTCGAATTGTTTAGTAGAAAAAGTAGGACCATTCGTTTGTGCCAATATATTTGAGCTTATAATAGACGTCTCAAGATATAAACTTTATCAAGCTTACGGTCTACTTACCGTTGTAAAGTAATATTTATAATAATTTAACTTTAAACAAACTTATCACTATATTACATTTAGTTTATAAACTAACGAATGAAATTGTTATCCGTAACTAAACTAGTCCGTTTCAGTATCAGTGCAAAATATAGAGATATTAGTTATCAGTGCAAAATCCGTTCTCTTAAAATTAAAAAAAAGAAGAAAACAGTAGAAATGTATAATAATTTACTATCTATGTCTCAAAGCATTTGCTAATGGAATCTAAGTATTTTTAACGCTTCGTTTATCATCTTGTACAAAATCCATTCGAGTATTATTTATTTTAAAATCAAAGTTGGAAAATTATTTTAAAAACAAAATAGTTGAAACAATTAACAAATCTAAAAGCAGAGACAACGACAACCATTCGCAGCTGTTTCAAAACTTTTTAGTGTGAAACATGAACTACACAATATTCCACTTCGAAATTTGAAGTTTGAATTTGACGAGACGTAATTGAAAACATTTAGTTTTGACAATTGTGAAAATCAGATCATTTTTAGATAATTACACAAAGAATTTTATACGTTTTCACTTAAAAACTAAATGTAAATAACAAAGTCTACTTATCCAGAGCAGTACTAGCAGTAGTAGCAGATGCGTAGTACTAGGTACTAGTAACTGTAGGGGCCCTTCAGGGTCGAAGCCTTCTGGAGCCGAGGGTTGGTGCGAAAGTGTTACCGGGACTCTGGGAATAAGGCAAGGGAGGACCTGTTTCCCGCTCCGCCCAAGAGCGGGATTCGTCATTGGATGATTTTACCTACCATAAAAAAGGTACTAGTGCCATCGTAAAACTACAGACGGCGCTAGTGTCGCGGTTTCCTCAAAATGAAGAGAGAAGTTTCTATTTCCATATTATATATAGTACTCTGTGATCCAGAGTCGTCAAGACAAGCAAACATGGCGGTAAAACGCTTCTACGAGGAGTGACAAGGGAGGTGTCATGGTATCCTCATTTTCCGCATAGCGCAGGACCTCACCGGACATGAACACGGAAGTTCGGGAAGTTCCTGCGTCAAATTGAAATAAATGAAATGCCTGGTATAGAATGGTGTGAACAGCCCGCTGACCAACTAAGCCTAAGTTGTCGATAGCGCTTAGTATTCTATTCGACTCTCCAAGAAGCCAGCAAAGCGTAGAGGTCCAGTAAGGCCGCTATCCGCTAGAACCGCAGAGATTTTGCTATAAAATAAACCCTGTAATTGAAGGACACAGGCGCAGTTTTAATCAATAAAAACCTCGAAAAGTCTCATGCGCGACTCATAGCTGGAGAAGTCAAGATATTAAATATTTTCCTACCTTCAAACATATTCTTTCAAGAACAAAAAAGATATTTAAAATCGGTCTATAAACGACGGAGTCATGCGCGAACAAACAAAAAAAAAAAACATAAATACTGTGAAATTGAAAAACCTCCTCCTTTTTTGAAGTCGGTTAAAAAAAAAAGAATGTTGACAGTTTATACCCGAATAAAGTTCAATATACTAATCATCGATGAAAAAAGTGGTAAAAAATTATTTTTCCCTACCTTATTTCCCTACGTACGAAAGAGGAAAGACTCTTCCCCTTCGTAAATAAAAAAAAACTACCATTTCCCGCAACCCCATCGAAAACTAGCTAAAGTCATAAGTAGTCACGTTTACTTGCACCATTTCAAAAGTTATCTCTATTGCTCAACCCAGCGGAATTTACAGTACTTCCATAGATTGCTTGCTTATTTTCTCCACCGTTGCTCGCGTTTCTTAGCAGAATTACTTATAAAGTTCATAGAAAATGTTTCAAGTTATACAGTACTGAAGCCGTGTTTCAGACGTGGTGTTTTTATTATTGTATACTTAAATTTATAATATGCTGAAACTTTTGTCAGAGGGTGCTTGTTAAGACGTAAGAAAATGTGTGACGTGGTGTGACGTGGTTGAGTTTTATTAAACAGTTGCAGTGTTTATTTTTTTTTTATTTTTTATTATGTATATAATACGTAATCGTTTTACATATATAAACATGCATGCAAAATTTCAGCCCAATCGGTAATCAGGAAGTGAATCTTTAATTTGCAAGATTTGATTACAAGTCAGATGTAAATTGCAAGTCAGATGAAACTAATATAAAGCTAGTAATGAATGCCTGATTGACTGGCCTGTCAGTCTAGTAGTTAGTGACCCTGACTGCCGCTGGTCGTGGGTTTGATTCCCGATTCGAGCACGATCATTGGTCTGTCTGGGTGTAATTATTTATCTACCTATAATATGATTGTATTTATAAATATATAAGTATGTTTATCAGTTGTCTGGTACTCATAAAACAAGTTCTGCTTAGCTTGAGACTAGACGACGTTCTGTTAAAGATGTCGAATAAAAAAAAATCTCGCTAAAATTCGAGAACAGCTCGACAGATTTGACCAATTTAGCTCTAAAAATGTTCTTGATACTCCAAGAAGGGTTTAAACAGTGAGAAAATATGGAAAAAAGAAATTCGTCTATACATATATAGGTGGTACAAGGTTTTCCGGAACAGCTGCTAGAATAATATCATTACATTGTAAAAAACAAAGTCGCTCCTTCCTGTCCCTATGTATGCTTAGATCTTTAAAACTACGCAACGGATTTTGACGCGGGTTTTTTAAAAGATAGAGTGATTGAAAAGGAAAGTTTATGTGCATAATTATACACGCATAATATATTTAATATCAGTTTTGGGGCCAATAAGCCCGAAAGGACCGAAAACTTGTCAATGGGGCTGAAAGGTTTTGGAAGACACAGCATCAGAAGGCCTACAAAGTAAGCCAAATACCCACTGTGGATTGCAGGTACCTATCTAATGAAAGCAAGACGCGCAGATCATTGTCATCATCAAGTTGGGAGCGGCAGATATTCAGCAGTGGACATTTTTCGGCTAAAAAGTCGATGAAAACTTCATCATCATTCACAGGAGTAGTAACTCCTTATTAACTTTTCATAACTATATTTGGTTTAGCAAGTTGTCAGAAATATTAAAGCTATTGAAGCTCATAGTTTATTTCAGTAAAATAATAATAGCGACCCCAATAAACAAAGATGCGGAAAACTTTAAGGACAATAAATTCTTTCTCATACAGCCCTCAGGCAATTCGATCAAAATTCCGGTGTAAATGCAGAACAAAATCAAAGGCGCTGCGTCGTTGGGACCATCTTTACGCACGTACGCTAACAAAAATGTCCTTCCTCAAAAGTTCGGCAGACCGAACGTTGGGAAACGCACATCACATATTGATAAAGACTTCTTATTTGAGACAAGTACAGTATATTTTTGTCTTGTTTGAAATGTTAAAGGGTCGAAAACCAGCTGAGATTTTAATAGCTCAATTACAAAATAGTCATCATTTCAGTTGTAAAAATCCTCTATTGGCAAAAGGCCTCCTGTAAGTGTCACAACAATTCCTGGTCCTAAAACGAATTTTAAACTTAAAAAGGGCACTTATTCGTTAACATTTGGGTTAACGAATAAGTGCCCTTTTTAAGTTATTAAGCCAGTTGTAAAAAAGGAATTGTGTTTATTTATTTTACAGAAGAAACATTCAAACGAAACAATCACACAAACACAATACAACGGTACAAACAAGGTGTAGGTAAGCTGTTTCTTCTTTTACAAAATAAAATATAAATAATTGAATAAGTTGTTATTCTTATTTCTTTCCTGTTTATATTTTTATTAAGTTGCAATGCCATTGTTATGTTTCTACACCACCTAAGGTCGACTGGTAGAAAATGCCTAAGGCATTTAATCCTCCATTGTACAGTGTTATTTACTAGTGTACAAAGTTTTGTTAAATAAATAAGTATTATGGCGCAAAGTGACTTCTTTTTAGGGTTCCGTAGTCAAAAAGGAACCCTTATAGTTTCGCCATGTCTGTCTGTCCATCCGCGGATAATCTCAGCAACCGTTAGCACTAGAAAGATGAAATTTGTATCAATATGTATATCAACCATGCCGACAAAGTGCACAAACAAAAAGTGGTAAAAAATGTTTAATTAGGGTACCTCCCTTACACGTAAAGTGAAAAGTGTTTTTTTTTTTTCATTTCTACCATAACATGTGATATTTTGTTGGATAGGTATTTTTTTGATAATATAACTATTTTCGGAAATAAGCGCTCCGAAAGTAAAAAATGAGGCGCCCCTTTTTTTTTTGAACCATAAGTTTAAAAAATATGAAAAAAATCTCAAAAGTAGAACTTTAAGTAAACTTTCTAGGAAAATTATTTTGAACTTGATAAGATGAACAGTTTCTGAAAAATTAAAAAAAAAACGTTCTGAACTATTTTTCTAATTTAACCGTACATGCAAGCATTTTTTAAAACTTTTTTATATATTTCATTATCCTGAGCGTACCTTCTTTCAAATAAAAATACAAAGAGAAAAAAATCGGTTCACGCAATCCAAAATTACCACCGGGTACAGCGCCATCTCTCGGGAAATTGGGTTACTAATTTTTACATGGCCTGCTGGGTTCTGTTCCATTGTGAGAAATTTGTGGCGGACGGGAAACTACGGAACCCTACATTGAGCGTGGCCCGACACGCTCTTGGCTGATTTTTTTTATTCCTTTGTCGGGCAAATTCCTTTATTTTTTGCATTGGTCACTTTCCGAAATACTTGTTCTGCTCATTTACAAATATTTATAGCATTGCATCACCAACCTTATAAATTTCCCTCTGTTGGGACACAGGCCTTCTCTCTACGAGAGGGTATTATTTATAGCCTCATATATTTAATCTGTTTTTGAGAAAATGGTGACGATTTCGATATGACCATCGTGTTCATTAAACTAGATAGGAAAAAGCCTCGTGAGCCCAGTCATTAGTAGCATTGCGGATCTGATCGGACTCAAGTATTAACGTTGGCCCGACCAGATCCGCAACGCTACTGACTCTACAGTTTGCAATGCCGCTCACACCGTCAGAGACAGAAACAGACAGAGGAATAACATACAATTGCATGTGTTGAAGCATACGTTTTGTAGCAGGACAAATTTGAATAAAAAAAACGTGTTAATAAAACGGGTCAAAAAGCAGAACAGTTATGAGAAGACGCGACTCTCAGCATTGAGGAATATAACATTAAGAAAGATTGTTATAAACACATTTTAGAGACAAATTCTTTATACATCAGACTGATAAAACAACAGATTCATTTGTCAATTACTGAATAAGGGTTCAGTATTAGAAGCAAAATATTACTGTTGTACATTTTGATAGTCACGAAATTCACAACAGAATATCTGCTCGTTAATTGGGTCAGTGAACGACAGTATAATACTGATCAAGTCTCTTCAAAATTCATTTATTCAAAGTGGACTTAAGTGGATGCCTTGGTGACAAAAGGCAAGCTTCAAAATCGACTTCGATGTTTCCTATTAGTTGTGTGTCTCTCAACAAAATGGCATTGTATGACATTGATGGTTATTTAGTGTCCTGATTGTTTGGATTGATCATAACGATATTACGTTTTGTTGTGGTATTATTTGAAAGTTCACGTTAATCCTTGGCTTTTGAACACAAAAGGTAACTTAGTAACATGATGCGTTATAGTCTCTGACATCCAGTTTGTCTCGTGTTTGTGTACATACGGATTGGTTATTTGATAATTTCGTAACGGTAACTTAGTGTTACCGTACCCGTACTGTAAATTACTGGCCTGTTTGTTTTTTTGTTTGGTGGCAGGAGCACACAGGCCAGGACATTATACGAATAATGTAGTATTTCTATGGTAATAAAAATCCTAAAGAAAGTAAGGGGATTTAAATATCATCAAAAATTAACGTTTAAAACGATCTGGCCAATTTTACATGTCCATATCGTGTAATGGTCAAGTAAAGCTAGCCAGAATTTTTCACTTCATCATCATCCTAGCGGTATTAGTCCCGGTTGCCAACCTTGGCTTTCGCCTCGGTGCCCGGGGTCCGCTTTCCTGCAAGCACGCCTCCACTTCGCTCGGTCTTTTGCGTCCTTTGCCGTAAGCCCATTGGCACGCATATCGTCCCTTACGACGTCGATCCAACGCCTCTTAGGCCTTCCTCGTTTCCCGGGTCCCGGCGGAGGCGGCATGGCGAGGCATCTGTTACCCACGTAGTCTGCCGGTTTTCGTAAAACGTGGCCATACCAACGTAAGCGACCCTCTTGCAGTTTATCCTCTATATCACGAACCTGAAGGCTGCCCCGGATGCGGGAGTTTTTAATGCGGTCTTTCCGCGAAACTCCAGACATCCAGCGCAGCATATTTATTTCCAAAGCCTGCGGGTCACGACACGCAGGCTTTGCTTATGCCGCTCAAGTACAGGCCACGCTTCACTGCCATACAAAAGGACAAAATTTTCACTTCATGAAGTGAAAAATTTCCATGATTGTGCCACAACATAATATATGAAGATTAAAGAAACCATGAAAACAAAAAAAACAATAACTAACATTGAAAGATAAACCCAACCGAAAACAACCCCAAACAATGTCATAAAATAATTAATGTATTTTTACATTCTATTTACGTAAATAAGTCCTACAAACGCACAATACTGAATCAAATACCGAATCCGGAAGGCTTGTGCTGCACGCCATGTCGAATATCACTCTCTGACACAGAAGTTGCATGTTTATTGATGTCATGTGGCTTTCAGGTACGTTAAAGAAGGTGAATGATTTTTATATTTCCTGTCAGAAGTATTGTGAAGGTTAAAGTATGAATTTTCGTTATTTTTACGAAGGTTCTTACTATCACCGATCAGCGTTTTTGTCTTCCTTATTATGTGACGCCATGTTGTTCGTTGACTCGTCTCCATAAAGTTATATTTTTACTAGCTTTTGCCCGCGACTTCACCCGCGTGGTATTAGGGTTGGGGTTGGGGTTTCCGGGATAAAAATTCCTATTCCGGAGTGTATCCTATGTCTGTGCCAAATTTCATCCAGATCCGTCCAGCCGTTTTGGCATGATTGAGTAACAAACATCGAAACATCCAAAGATCGTAACTTTCGCATTTATAATATTAGTAAGATTATTATTTACTAGTGACCCGCTGAATGCTGGTATTAAATATATTATGCATGTATTATACATATAAGTCTTCTTCTTGAAATACTCTTATCTACTAAATACAGCCGCATCAAAATCCGATGCATAGTTTTAAAGATCTAAGCAAAGTCGCTTCCCGCTGTTTGTCCCTATGTATAGGGACAAACTGACAGCGGGAAGCGACTTTGTTTTATACTATGTAATGATTTGCTTCAGATACAAAATAAATATAATAAAACTATGTTAAAAATAAAATGTAAATTACACGTTAAATGTCTAATTAAATTTAAAATAAAACATTAATTAAAATGTCAAACTTGTCAAATCTAATGCAAAATTCCTTATTGCTTTAAATAAAATTAAATAACTATTATATATCATTAACATTCAAATAAATAAATTTTTGAGGTCAGAAGTCACGCAACGGCTTATCTGATGCTAGGATGGAAAGCAAGAGCCTCCCAGGTTTTTACTAACTAAAACCGTGCTTGCGTCCTTTTAAGATGTGCACGATTTGATTCCGCCATCTCAATTTTACCATCAGACAACCGTACGGCAAATATCCACGCTTACGTTGTTGAGACATCTATGGTCCGGACTAAGCATTTTGCTTCGTCGTTTATACCGCGTACATTGAGAGACTGGAACAGTTTGCGATCTTTCCGTCCTATTGTAATTTAGGTGTCTTCAAGGCTAGAGTGAATAGGCTCTTAATAAACTAGTGCGCCTCACCATCAACGATTGCACCACCATCAGGCGGGACCGCAGCCAAGCACTAGTTTATACCAATAAAAATAAAAGAGATCATTGTAATCCGCTTTTTTATATACTGTTTGAATAAAGAATTAAGAGATGTCCTTTGCGTCCTAGGAACACAGGTTTCTTTTTCAGAAATCCCTTATCTCTGTAGCGAGTATCGGCCTTGCTGGGCCCCTACGGTATATTGACATCTGTATGACGTGCCTAGAATACTACGCGCCGTCGACTACTTGGCCTTGTTGATACTTACTCGATGGGTGAGTGTTCATGATGTTGAGTGCGAAGCTTTTCATGTCCTTATAGACATTTGTCATTCTGGTAATTTCATGATTTTTTTTTCTGATGAGACAATATTTTTGATGACGCTCTTGGGATATATCAGAGTAACAAACTCAAACTAAAACAATTTATTTCAAATAGACCATTTACAGGCTCTGTTGAATTGTCGAAATTGAAGCTAGTTCATACCTTAAACTATCAAAGTAATTCACTTTGGGTGGAGTGAGAGTGTGTAAGGTACTAAAATTTTTTCTTTCTTTCATTTTTGTAATCCTCTCAACCAAATTTCAGTTACAGTGGTCAATGATAACAGAAATTAGCCAAGTATTTATGAGAAACTAGCTGTGCCCGCGACTTCGTCCGCGTGGAATAGTTATTTTGGGCATCATATTTATTTTTGCAAACAACCTCCTCAGCTTTATAAATTATAGCTGTTACCCACGACTTTGCCCGTGTCAATTTTTGTTATTTTTTTTTTTCGACAATTTAGTTTTTAAAAGAACATAGTTATCTAAAAGTACTTCATAGAGATTAGAATTTGTTTAGAACATGTACTTTTTTATTATTTTAGTGACATTGTTCTCGCATCATAGCAGCGACAAAAATATGTAACCTATACATTTGTAAAACACAACATGATTAAAAAGAGTGTCCATGGAGTTTCTTGTACATTCTTCTCCATTAGGACCTACTTTTTGAAATGTGCAATTAGAGTCATTTTTTTCCTGACAGACCGACTTTATGACTTTTCAAAAGTGCCTGTAAAGGTTTATTTGAAATAAATTCTTTGAATTTTAATTTGAATTTGAATTAGAGCTACACCTCCCTTGGGCACGCCATAATCTCGGCGGTAAGTCAAAGAGGGGTCTTTGAGGCGTGGTTGGATAGACATCACGGTGTCCTCACTTACGCATGACGCAGGTTCTCACCGAACATGGCAAGTTCAGGAGATTCCTGCTCCGGATTCTTGCGGAAGAGACGCCCGGGTGTCGCCACTGTGTGGCCAGCCAGGAGCACACGGTGGAAGTGTGCCCCGCTTGAGAAGCATCACCGTGTCCTCGTGGGGGTGATAGGCGGCGGCGACCTCTCGCGCCGGGCCCTGATTCAGGCCATGGTCCGCAGCGAAGAAGAATGGCAAGCATAAGGCAAGGGCAACAGCGCCCTCGCCGTAGCTGTCGCCGCGGCGATCCCACCGATATCCGGCCACCGTAGACGCTGACTTGCGGACGGTGAGCAATGGGTAGCTCGCCGTCCGGTTGTCTGGTAACAGTCCAGACCGAGACCAAGTCGTCGACGGCGTGCACTGCTCCCGCGCGCCTCAAGGTGCTAACAGCAAACTGTGGGGCCCTTCAGGATCGAAGCCTATTGCAGCCGAGGGTTGGTGCGAAAGCGTTATACCAGGGCTCTGGGATTATTTCCAGAGAAACAACCTACCCCGTTCCTCCATTGGCTTATGGCAAGGGAGGAACGGGGTAGGTTGTTTATTCAGTAAGAGTCTGACACTGTTTCCCGCTCCGCCTAAGAGCGGGATTCGTCATTGGATAATTTTATAAAATTTCATAAAAAGACCCCTTCGCCCGCCAGCCAGGAAGGCGCAGCGTCATATTTTGCACATCATGCGGCGCGTGTGAATTTTATATCGGAGTTATTTTAAAATTGTAATATCTTCTAAGATGTTCATTGAAAATAAGTGATGTAAAAAACAATTTTGTTCACAATTACATACTCTTAATCAACAACACATTTATTTGGATAAAGATTATATTATTATGTTGATACAACTCTAACAAATAATCGATAAAAATTGGCTAAATTTGATTCGCATAAAAACGGTTCTAGTAAGTTAATCTTAAAAGATAGACATATACTGTCGCGGACATTTTTTTAGATAATTTTAAGAGGAATAATTCTTTCATACATATTTTTTTAGTATCTTGAACCGTTTACGCAGCGCACGCAACGGAAGCCCTCAAAGATGAATAATTTTCCCCGTTTTTTCCACATTTTCCGTTATTTCTTCGCTTCTATTAGTCGCAGTGTGATGTTATATAGCCTAAAGCTTTCCTCGATAAATGATCTATTCAACACAAAAAGAATTTTTCAAATCGAACCAGTAGTTCCTGAGATTAGCGCGTTCAAACAAACAAACAAACAAACAAACTCTTCAGCTTTATAATATTAGTATAGATAATAGTTTAAAATCCATTGTACAAACACGCTGTTTTTTGTTTCCCTTTAAATCCAAAATACCAATCATCTATCATCGAACTAGATAGACCAGGCTTAGGACCATGCTGTCTGAGTCACAAAAAGAGAGAAATGTCTTATGAATAAACTCAATCATCATCATCTTCTTAGCCATTTTCCAGTTAGCTAGGAGTTGGATTCTAGCCTTACAAGATATGGTTGAATACCAGTATTTTATATAGAGTAATTGTTGTTCTGACGAGCAATGGGTAAGTAGCTAGCCATACAGTCGTCTGGTAACAGTCCGGACCAAGCCAAGTCGTCAACGGTGCGCTCTGTTCTCGCGCGTCTCAAGGAGTTGTCAGCAAATGTAAAGGCCCAACTGCATGGCCGATGCCTACTGGGGCCCCGGTCCGGTTTCTAATAGGAAGCTTCAACCCCGGTAAGAAGGCTAAGAAGGAATGGGGTGGGTCGTTTAGTCAGCAAGAGACAGACACTTGTTTCCTGCTCCAACCAAGGACGGGATATTTTGTCTCTAGATGATTTTTTCCACTATAAAAAAAACCAGATGTAGTTGAATACCAATCTACACTAATATAATAAAGAGGTAAAGTTTGTTTTTTTGTTTTTTTGTTTTTTTGTTTGTAGGGGGTAATCTCTGGAACTACTGGTCCGATTTGAAAAATTTAAGCAACAATAGAAAGCTGCTTTACTCCTGAGTGACATAGGCTATATTTTATGTACGCGGGCGAAGCTGCGGGCAAAAGCTAGTATTTTATATGGAAAAACGATTTTTCTGACCTCTACAGTAGACTGTATATACAGATAGAATCTGTAAAGATTGTTAAAGATCTATGATGATGCACATACCACAGTCGACATACCACTTTACAAAAAACAGTAAATTCTCGAAGCATATCCAATTTTCAATAAGTTTACCTGTAACGTAGTGATGTGTATATAAAATATGATGAATTCAAAAAAGTGCCTATCCATTGATCAAATAAAGAGCTCGTATTTGCACTAAAAGTCAACACGTACGTTCAAACACAGCTCAAAATGAACCAGAACTAAAGTGTTCGACATATTTGCGTTTCACATATCGCAAAAAAAAGGAAATACTTGTAACAAACAATATGCACTTTCGTAATTATTTCGAGTAGATATGAATATTCGTACAATGAATATTCATGAACTTATAATAAATTTTAAATTCGGAGATTACAATATCATATTTTTGATTTTCAGTTGTTTTTTCTGAACAATATTTTAAAATCTATTCTGCATCGTTTATATTCCTTTATGGAGGTATAATTCAATAAAATAACGTTCGTGTTCATAATAGTTACATTATTATATTCCTCACCTCAGGTTTTCCTGGAAAAATAATTCATTTTCAATTTAATCGTGAGTGATAATTCCATCAGATGAGATATACGTCAACTGGTTCAACTTGTGTGGCTCGTATTGTTACATAGTACACTAGCTTTTACCTGCGGCTTCGCCCGCGTGGTATTGGGGTTTCAGGGATAAAAAGTAGCCTATGTCCTATTTCAATCAGATCCGTCCAGCCGTTTTGGCGTGATTGAGTAACAAACATCCAAACATCGTAACTTTCGTATTTATAATATTAGTAAGATAAGATACCGATTTTCGGAATCAATCGAAGTGAAGGGCTGCGCGTAATCAAAGCTAATGTTTCAACTTATTTGCTACATACTATGCATTCTTCGTCTCTCGGCAAATATTTGAGTCTGTGATGCTAACTTTATATGTAAACATGCCATTGGCAATTTTAAAATGCTTAGTTTCGACATGCATGCATTTTTTTTTATTTGCTCTATAATATACCATTTAACTCTGATAAACCACCAATATAAAGAAGTAATTAAAATATCTTATCAACAATCGTTGGTTAAGCTTCAAAGCTGCTTAAAAAAAACAGAGAAATCCATGAGAAATCTGACAAGGTCTCTTTTTATGGTGGGCAAAAATCATCCAATGACGAATCCCGCTCTTAACATGCCTTTCTACTAAAGGATTCGCGATCGCAGTAAACAACGTCACCAGCATAAAGTTATTGATTTTATAAGAAGCACTCAATAACTTCACGAACTTGTTGAACTACCGGTAAACAGCTAACAATAAAAAAATATTGAGCACGTCAAATTAAGAACTTCTCGTTAACTGTAAGCAGTCAAGCAGAAAATTGTATTAGTATCGAAGGAGACGGTATTTTTAGGGTACCGTTATGAAACAAAGAGAAACCCTTCGAACTACTTTCAAAAGTACGAGGCAGGAAAACATTCAAATTAAGAGTTTCTAAAGTGGACCGCAGAACAAACGCTTTTTAACTTCGCACCCTACTTCGTTTCGAAATCCTTGGATCAACGCGTTTCCTGCAATTTAAGACGTAATCGGTGTTATTGCGAAACAAAGGCATCGCATAACCGAAAAAATTTGCTCGGTTACTCAAATTCTACAGTTATGTAAAATGCTATTTGCATAAAAACTGAGAAGTTTTAAGGGATTTTCTATAAATGAAAAAAATATATAGATGTGTGGCGTGGCTTGCAGTGACCGCTTTTAATTTTGTTGGCGCAACACTAAATTTAATGTGAGCGTGAACACTATTCTAGATATTTCTTTCAATAATAGCTTGATTTAATAATCATGGACGCTTCCTTAACATGCCCATCCCAAGTTCTAAGTGTATCAAAGTCGATTTTATTGTTTGAAATTCCTTAGTTGCAGTGCTAGCTCGTGCCATGAGAACTTAATATAACTAGCGTAATTTGAGTGTAAAATAAGAAAGTAAGATAGTAGAGGCTACAGGTTTCATGACGTAAAATTTATTCTTAATCTAGTGACCAATAAAACTTCGTCACTAGCTGAACAGTTTGCAGAAGGATGTTAGTGAGGTGTTAAATCGTTTTGTGTTGTGAAATAAAACAGCAATGGTGGCCGAGTGGTAACAACAGCCCTGACTTACGAGTTGTGAGTCGTGGGTTAAAACCCAGCCAGGAGCATTACTTGATGTAATTTATTTCATCACCATCGCTCTCAAAACGGAACGTCCCTGCAGTGGAAACATTATAAGACTGATGCCATGCTTTATGGAATAAAACTGATGTAATTTTGAGGAATCACATATACAATACCTACAAGTAAGTTCTTATCTAGATTTAAAAGATTTCCTCTAAGCCTGAGGCGTAGCATGAAAGTGTTTTCAATATCTATAAAAAAATTCATGACCTTATTTGTTTCTTTTAAGACCTTTTCGGTCTATTTTTTCAGGTGAGAATTCATCTAATCTTATTGTCTTCACCCACTTTAAGGCCGAGCAAGAGACTTAGACTTTTATTGACTAAAATCCACTCCAATGTACCTTCATCACCTTGCATTCCAGGGCCCCAAGTTTTCCTTCCAGAAGCGATCCCATAGCTTCAGTAGGCTTTAAACTATAGTGACACATGGACAAAACTTCCAATGTAGGATCCTTTCACGAATCCGGTGTAAGAACCTCCCAAACTTACCATGCAAACGTTTTGCAACACTTTCGTTATGCGTACAGCCAAGGAGTAGAATTCCTTGCCGGAGTCTGTGTTTCCTGATGTCTACAACCCGGTTCTCTTTAAGTCAAGAGTGAATAGGTTACTCCTAGATAAGTGCGCTCCATCGTCGACCGCATCGTCGCTTTCCATCAGGTGATATAGCGGTCAAGCGCAAACCAATATTTAAAAAAAATAATGTCGAGTGAGAAACTGCATTATACTGAAGGTGAGGGCGTCATCTGATCTTTCTAGATACTTCTCGAAGAAGAGACTTAACCACTTTAATTATGGTGTGCTCTGCCTATTCTTGGGCTAAAAGTGATCAACTAACACGTTCCTAATATCTGAGTGTAGTGACAACAAAAATCACACTTTTAAGATGGGTTTACACCGGCGTGGTAAATTGTAGACAGAATGGGCAAAAATTGCACTATTCTCAAAACGGTGAAAGAAAATATCATGAGGAAACCACCAGGTCTTAGAATGAAAAAAAAGACTAAGATTTTTAACATTCCACACATAAACATTCTAACCACCGTGTGAAAATTATATGGCTAGTTAAATTATGTTTTGTATGCTCAAGAAGGACGGACTTCATAGCGTCGCATCGCGAGAGAGGCGGTGGCGCAGGACGGACAGACGCATGACCACGACCACTATGACAAGAGTGCTCGACTAAGAAGAATGTTCAAGAATTAAACTTTTGTTGTTCAGGTCACAATCTGATTTCTTCATCTTCATCCTTAAAACTTTAGTCCCGAGCCTTTTTTAGCTTTTCCTCTAGAGCTATTAGCTATGATACCACTCAAATGCAGTTCATCAATGAAAAGGTCAGATTGAAAAAACACTCTGTACTCGCATTGTTCACTAGATTTTCCTTCAAGTACAATTCCTTACTTTGATAGTAGCGATACGAATACGTACATAGCAACAAATCAACTAACCATAAATAAATCAAGACCCGATACATAATCAAATATTTAGAAGCTTTTCCCAAACATTGCCTTCATAGGTAAATAGTACTGAAACAGGCTAAACAATCTACCTGAATATTATACACGTACCTTAATTAACATTTGACATACACATTGGGAACATGAGAAGGGTAATATTAATGAATATCATACAAATTATTCAAACAGACAGTCCTAAAGAAGTTTGATTAATGAATTTCTGTAGAAAGTCTGAGAAAGTTATAGAACAGGTACGTAACAATGAAATTACAAAACGTTCTAGCAGTATACATAGATTTTGCCTAAATCTAAAATACTTTTTTAATAACAAGTAAAGTGGATTTTATTTATTACTTGTTTCTGTCAGCGGTCTAAAATTCAACCATATTGTTTTAAATGCCCTAAGGGTTACAGAGTTGTGGTAATTCTTTCGAACAAGCTCGTAACGTGACTAAATCACCTACAATATTTCAAATCGAATTTTCTGAAAAAACATTTTATACCCACATTATTTCCCAAAAGCTTTTATTCAGTTGGTAGAGTTGCACGAGCTATATGGTTTCCAACAGTAACCACGGCTCCTGTTTGAAAAGTAAAAGTTTTAATGTAAAACTGTCCCTTGTGTCTGCAGTTACGAACCGGAATTCTGAAATGTTACTACGAGTTCATGAGATCTGGTATTGGTAGCGGGCTTGACCATACAAGCGGCGATGTGATAGAGCACGTATGCCCAGAACAAACTACATAACTCCAGCAGGGTATTTCACTCGTAAGCTGGACGCACAATGCGTGTATACATTATCATCCCTACCCTTATCCCAAATTACTTGGGGTCGGTGCAACATGTTTTTTTCTTCCACTCTGTCTTGTCAACTGTCACACTATTTCCGATTCCTTTTTCCTTCATATCACTCCTCACACAATCCAACCATCTTTTCTTCGGCCTCCTTCTCTTCCACACAATGCGTGTATATGTGTTATCAAAACCGTCTTGTGAGTTTGGGTGGGCTGTCCACCAAGTACTGGTTTTTTTTTTTTTTTTTTTTATGGTAGGTGAAAATCATCCAATGACGAAACCCGCTCTTGGGCGGAACGGGAGACCAGTGTCAGACTCTTACTGACTAAAAAACCTACCCCGTACCTTCCTTGCCTTATTTCTGGAGTCGAGGTTACAATTTTCACATACCCTCTAGGCTCCAGGAGGCTTCGACCCTGAAGGGCCCCTGCAGTTTGCTGACAACTCCTTGAGGCGCGCGGGAACGGTGCGCGCCGTTGACGACTTGGACTCGGTCTTACCAGACGATCGGACGGCGAGCTACCCATTGCTCACCGTCCGCGAGCCAGTGTCTACGGTGGCCGGATATCGGCAGGATCGCGGCGGCGACGGCTACGGCGAGTACGCCGTTGCCTTTGCCTTATGCGGTCGGCCTCCTCCTTTACGAGCATTACTGCTTCGCAGAAGGAGGCGACCGCCTGCCATTCCTCTTCGCTGCGGACCATGGCCTGAACCAGGGCCCGACGCGAGAGGTCGCCGCCGCCGATCACCCCCACGAGGACACGGCGATGCTCTTCCCAAGCAGGGCACACCTCCACCGTGTGCTCCACCGTGTCCTCCGGGCTCGCCTCACAGTGGCGACACCCGGACGTCTCTTCCGCACGAATCCGGTGCAGGAATCTCCCGAACTTCCCATGTCCGGTGAGAACCTGCGTCATGCGGAAAGTGAGGACGCCGTGAGGTCTATCCAGCCACGCCTCAAAGAGGGGCACTACCGCTGAGATTACGGTGTGCCCAGCGCTGGGTTGCGACAGTCGCTGTTTCCACTTCACCATGAGATCTCGCCGGAGCTCCTTCCGCCACGCCTCGACATGTTCGGGCAGCGGATCTTCGCCCCGGCGTTGCATCTCCACGCGCTGGTCGTGCATGTGTGCAAGGACTGTTGCCTCCAAATCCCATGGTGGTAGGCCAGCAAGGAGGCTCGCCGCCTCGCGGGACACCGTGCGGTATCCCCGCACCATCCGGATGGCCATGACCCTCTGGCAGGCGTTCAGCGGGGCCGCCGGGCGTTTACGCAGCGTCGGCGCCCACACTGGTGCCCCATAAAGGGCCATGGACCGGACGATGCCGGCGTAGAGCCTCCGGCAGAAGGCATCTGAACCCCCAAGATTCGGCAGGAGCCGCTTGAGAGCAGCCCCCGTCCGATTGAGTTTGGGGGTCAGACGTCGGAAGTGCTCCTCGAAATTCCATCGGCACCAAGTACTGGTGGTAGTTCGATGATGGAACGGGCTTAGCAGATTCGAATTATACAATTCCGACACTCACTCTCCGAAATGCATACGGTAAAAAACCGATAGGCTAGCAACTCGTCGGAAAGCGTCGATGCTTAAGCCTTTGAAGCTTTGACTCGACGAGTGCATTACCAATTTTTACCATCACCAATGATCCTTTTAGCTCGCTTCTCTCAAGCAAATAAAGCTGGTATCTTCTCTTTGCAAATTCAACAACTTCTGGGAGAAAACGACAGTATTAAACAGAACCCGTCTCAGATTGGTACTGTTCGAACCAACCCACTTTCCGTATCATTGGCGTCGCGAAAGCCTTTACAAGCGATGTGCTCCCCCGTTACAGATACTAGATACTTTAATGTAAGCAATATATTTTTTTAGTTAAATGGATGTACTTACCTTTAGTTTTTCATTTATTAACTCGTCAATTGCACGTTAATAAGGTGTTTTTTTTATGGGTAGAAAAATCATCGAATGACGAATCCGCCCTTGGACGGAGCGGGAGACTGTGTCAGACTTCTACTGATTAAACGACACACCCTTCCCTTCTTGCCTTAATTTCAGGGCCCCGGTGTTCCGCTTTCGCATCAACCCTTGGCACCACAAGGCTTCGACCCTGCTGGGCCCCTACAGTAGATGATAAGGTGGTACAAGTACACGATGACTGAAGACTATAAAATTTTTAGTTTTTATTTCTTAAAAAATAAGGTAACGATGGGGCCACTGCCCTTTGATCATAGCCCACTGGCTATGATCAAAGTTTATTAATGTGATCGCTTCAATCGAAGAAAAAAAAAAACAATCGAATTGAGAACCTCCTCCTTTTTTGAAGTCGGTTAAAAAGGAAGATTTTCGCAGGAGCATTGAGTCGCCAAGAATCGCCCAAGTAAGAGCGCCTTCAAATTAGCTGTAAAGTACCACGCGATAATTATATGTCTGAAAAAACACAACAATCTTTCAATCAATCAATCAACAATCTTTTCGAAGGAACGGGGTAGGGTTTTTAGTCAGTAGGGTCTGACACTGTTTCCTGCTTCGCCCAAGAGCGGGATTCGTCATTGTATAAATTTTTGCCCACCATAAAAAAAGTACGTTGGCTTGGATTTTCTTTTATCTTCAAGCAGGCAAAGATGTGAATAGAAACTAGTGACTACATAAATAGAAAAAAACTTCTTATTCTAACTAATCTGAAAATGTAAGAAAAACAGTGTATTTCACTACGAAGCATCTCAAGCAAACACTTTCCGGTTTACAGTCTCCATTAAATAACTCGTCGCAAAGCATATGGCTCAGTTACAAACTAAGTTTGCGTGGATCGGTTCAAGCTGGATCAACTCCACTGAACCTAAGTGATCAAGTTATTCGAAGTCACTAAGTTACTCTATTGCTGTCAAATCTATTGTCGTATTAATTTCAACTCATTTTAATTAATTCGACAACAGTTGTGATTGTTTTGTTGTAGTTAATTTTGAGAAAATTTAACATAATTATTTGAATAGTGGTAGCCAAAATTTTCAAACCCAGTCAGGCGCATTACTTTGTGTAATTTTTTTCACCACCACTGCTTTCAAAAGGGTTAAGGAAAACATCGTGAGGAAACCGGCATGTCTTAGAACCAAAAATTCAACCCCGACCCGCGTGGTAGAGTGACTGAGTCCATAAGGCTGATGCTATGCTAGATACACTTTTTAGGGTTCCGTAGTTAACCAGGAACCCTTATACTTTCGCCAAGTCTGTCTGTCTCCCTGTCCGCGGATAATGTCATATCAATCAATATCAATATGTATATTAACTACGCTGACAAAGTGCACAAACAAAAAGTGGTGAAAAGGGTAACTCCCCAAGACGTAAATTGGGAAGTGATACTTTTTTTCATTCCTACCATAACGTGTGATATATATATTTTTTTTCATAATTAAGGGCCCCGTAAAATATTTTTCAATACACTTACTCGAAAACTGCCACTTATCGCACTATAATTAGGTTCGACATAACATGTATATCACCCGCGTGCTTTTGTTTCATTTATCATACCAAGGGCTTTTTTTTTCCTCCTTATCGTCACGGTCAAGCGTAATTATTATTTTTTTTAAAGCAAAGAGGTGCAGATTTTTGAGGTTTTAATATTTAATTAAAATTTAAATCGTGTTTTTAACAGAATATAATAAATAAACATGATTATTTATGCAATAATTTGTTATTAACAACAAATTAATATTTATCTGTGTTCTAAATTCAAAAATATTTGAATTTCTATTCTTAATAGTTAGTAGGATGTATAACGGTTTGATGCCTTTGCTTCTTTTTCATCCTGCAAAAGATAAGCGCGGGAAAAGCGTATTAAATAGTAGTCTTATTAGGTAACTTATTTATTGGTACCTAGTTGTGAAAAATATGTTGAATGTAAGTTATAAGAGATTTCTTTAGATATTAAGCCGCTGCCGTCAGGTATTGTGCTTTACTATAGTTTGCTGCAATCTAAATCTAAAATGTACGGCAACTTTGGAATTTTTTCTTCAGTAAGAAATTAATTTTCAAAGAAAGTAAGTGTATTATAAGTGTAATGTGTTCGTAAGTGTATTGAAAAACGTCGTTTGATACACGTGCAGATTTGTCATTGCAGCCCTCGGCTCCATAACACACTCGCCTACGGCTCGTGCGAATTTCGCCTCGGTCGCAATGACAAACTTCCTGCACTTGTATCAAAATGTACTATTTTTGATAACCCCCCCCCCTCTATTTCTTTAAGAAAACGTCAGCTGAGCGAGTGAATTACCTGTGGGTAGTTACACCTTTAGGTCATTAACTCGCTCAGCTAACTTTAGTCGTGTATGTTTTTAATTACTACCTCCGCCGCGCCGTACTTCCTACCTCCGCACGTTCCCAAGATAAAGGGTCTTCAATTACTAAAGTGGTCTTATACAGTTCCGGTTTTTTTTGAGATACAGAACCTCAAAAAAAGTTACGTTTACAACTTAAGAAGTACTCAGAGAGATCTTATGTACTTGGTATCAAACACAATCCCAGTTTTAGGATGCACTAGCCTCGTCTATTGTGTCCAGGCTTCATATCGTTGAAATGTTGAGCGCATAAGCTTCAATACATTGTTGGTTGCCGAGCTGGAAGGCAAGGCTTACGGCTTGTCACTGACTAAGATTTAACACATTGTAGGCTGCCGTTAGTAGCGTATTCCAGTTTAGAAATTGGATGTTGGGAGATCTGAATGTCTGGGATAATGCTTTAGTACAAGGCAAATATGTTGAAATTATTTGCTATATGCGCAGCATCCCACTCATAACTGATTTTCGAGTTTCAATTGAGAAACTCGAAAATCAGTTATAATCCTCTGCACACAAGTTAAATTATCATAATGATCGGGCTTGCGGACGGTGAGCAATGGGTAACTCGCCGTCCAGTTGTCTAGTAACAGTCCGGACCACGCCAATCATCGACAGCGCGCTCTGTTCCCACGCCTCAAGGAGTTGTCAGCTAATGGAGAGGTCCAAATGCAGGGCCGAAACATAGTAGGGTCCCGGTCCGGTGTCTGAAAGGAAGGTTATAAAGTCTAAGAAGGAATGAGGTGGGTCGTTTAATCAATAAGAGTCTGACACTGTTTTCTGCTCCGCCCAAGGGCGGGATTCGTCATTAGATGATTTTTCCCATCATAAAAAAAAACCATCATGATGGTTTTTGGGTTTCATAACTTTTTATTTATTTACTTTACACTTTCTTGTACACCAAGACTTAAATATCTATAAAAGAAAAACTTATAATAAAAAAAAACATACCTACAATCCACAGTCTTCCAAACATTGACACATTTCCAAATGGAGGGTAGAATGAAATACGCACTTGCAAACGAGGACGCATTCTCTGCGTATGCTCCGTCCTACTCCCACGCGCGTACTGACTGATGCTTTTTCTCTGTCATTATCGGTAACGAACATTCTATGAAGATACACCTCACACTTTTTAAAGAATCTCGGTCCGATGTGTCACAACATGAATAGTGCATAATTTCTTCTTATATCTTGTCTTTTTGCAAACTGTTACGAGTGTTGGTGAACATTAATTGTAGTGTTTATAGTATTGAACATTGAACATTGATTGTAGTGTTTATAGTATTATACGTGCAGTGGTTCCAGACTGAACGAGCCTCACTTCGACGGACAAAGTAAGGTAAGTACGCGTTATCCTAAGCCAATTTTCCTAGTCGAACCCGAAACCTACTTTTTGTCGCTGCGTTTGCAAGGTTACGTGTAGCTACGCATTCTCCCACCGCATCAACATATAGTCCATTGCTATCCGATTCTTAATCGAACCAGTTTACTCAGCGCCAGAGTATCCGTATTTAGAATATATATATGTATGTGTGTGTGTGTGTATATGGCACTACCAACGGTTATCCTTGAATGTGCTGTAACCGGTTTTTAGGCCACTCTTGAGGCCACCTATTGTCTTTCTATTCTGACTCTAATTACAGTATTCAAAAGGTTAATTAAAATAGGGGGCTGTGCGTAACCATAGAAAATGATTCTACTTATTTTCCACGTATCAAAAAGATTTTTTAACATTGAGCACACATGGGCCACGTACATCATCTGGGCGCGTTGGTCTCCAAAAAATTGATATGGAAACTAGACTTGGTTTAGTTACGTTCCAATCCAAGCCACGCGATGTGGTCTACGTGTGCGTTGATCTGATGTAATTCTAGTTCTTCTTTTTGCAAGTACTCTACAAGGGTTCGGATTTTTTTTCACAAGCTCGAATTCAATCAAATTAATTTAATTTTACAAAGGCCTACATGGGCACTGGGCACGTCTTATAAAATGTCAGAAGTTAGTACTCGGTTCCAACTGGTCGTTTCCTTAAAAATAAAGACTGAAAAATCTAACATGCAAAATGTTAATAACTTTTTGAAGCAATATATCATGTTGGATATTTGTATGGTATTACATTTTATGCATATAAGCCAGCGATGCAAACTATTCGTGTATAGTTATTACTATATCTTATAGTAAAGTTATGATGCGATCTTATTCCTGGCTTTGGTTAAGTTTATGTAAAGTTGAGCCAGGTGTTAGAGAGAAATACCACCCACAGTTTGGCTTACATTATCTGTGTCGTACATGTTTCATCCGGCAACCTGAAAGGGAAGGCAAGTAACGCAAAACAAAAAACAATTCTATCTGTCTTTGTACTAACAAAGACATAGTTTTTTTTTTTTATGGTAGGTGAAAATCATCCAATGACGAAACCCGCTCTTGGGCGGAGCGGGAGACCAGTGTCAGACTCTTACTGACTAAAAAACCTACCCCGTACCTTCCTTGCCTTATTCCTGGAGTCGAGGTAGCAGTTTTCACCACCCTCTAGGCTCCAGGAGGCTTCGACCCTGAAGGGCCCCTGGCCTGCAGTTTGCTGACAACTCCTTGAGGCGTGCGGGAACGGTGCGCGCCGTTGACGACTTGGACTCGGTCTTACCAGACGACCGGACGGCGAGCTACCCATTGCTCACCGTCCGCGAGTCAGCGTCTACGGTGGCCGGATATCGGCAGGATCGCGGCGGCGACGGCTACGGCGAGGGCGCTGTTGCTTTTGCCTTATGCGGTCGGCCTCCTCCTTTACGAGCATTACTGCTTCGCAGAAGGAGGCGACCGCCTGCCATTCCTCTTCGCTGCGGACCATGGCCTGAACCAGGGCCCGGCGCGAGAGGTCGCCGCCGCCGATCACCCCCACGAGGGACAAAGACATAGATAGAATTGTTTTCATTACCATTTTTAAATCTATGTTAAACTCTGTCTATTGTCTTTCTATTATGTCTCTAATTACACACCGTTATTCACGGAATAAAAGAGTTAAAAAAAATCAAATTAAAAACAAATATCAATAAATAAATTAACAACTATGATATTTTGGGGGTTAAGTTGAACAGAGAGTAAAGTTCCGCTAACCTCCTTTGAAAAGGAAGGATCCTTCAACAAACCAGGTGTTATTGGCTGGTGAGCTACTGCCCGATCGTCGATTACGGACTGTAGTATATTATGTTCAAATCGCCCGGAAAACTTTGATTGCGCGATGCAAGATTCATGTGGCATCATAGATATAATAATAATCTTTCTTTTTATTTTATTTACGGCGCCCCATAAGAGCATAGAAGAAAATACGAAATCCTGCATAGCGCAATTATAGTACTCCGTGCGATTTGAGCATAGACGACAGCCGAAAATCATATGTCAGGTTACCCACTAGACATAACTCCCGTTTGATCGGAGGATACTCCATTTTCAACGAAAGTTTGCGGTACTTGACTCTCTGTTCCGCATACCTGAAAATGCATATTTACTGAAGCAACATCATCTTTTGCTCTTAGTAATTTTAGGCTATATCAACTTTTTTGGACGATACCGCTGGACTGTTCGTATCGGCAACAAAAATACCCGTACCGAGAGCCTGCCCATTGATATAGTTACTCGTATTATAAGGGTTTGTCCTCTTACTAACAAATCGACGACAGATTTTGGATTTTTTATCTTTTGAATAATAAACATGTCTGAGTATACTCTTTCACATAAAATGTTCCATAGCTGTGATTAGAAAGTTTCCAGAAAACGAGTTTTAGAGAACGTAGATTCTATTGTCGCATCTCCATGAAATTTTAGTTCGTAGACAAACTTTCTAGGTGACTATACTCGTTTCAACAAACTTTTACACTGCGACTTCTAAAAAATAAGAAAATATGCGTTTCTATAAAAGGCTACTAGAGAATCCGAGTTTGTTACGTCAGAAACACTATGGACGAATTATTTTTCCGTTTTACTCCAAAAACTACCAAAGTAACAGAACAAAAGTTTACAGTTTCGTTCCGAAAACGGAATCGTCGTTGCATTCAAGCCTTTGTTAAGCTTTTTGAACATACTTTCATGACCAAATTAGTCTCAACTATACTATGAAAGTTTGGTTGTTTGGGGTAGAAAATCAAAATAACTTCTCCCTCTGTGGGTGGAGTTAGAAATGTTTTTATTTTATTTTTTCTAGTCCATACTGTTCCACCGCTGGGAAAAGGCCTCCCTCCTGTCATTCCAGTGTTCTCAATTTTGAGCCACTTCTTGCCAATTCCCAAGGAAGTAGTTATATTGGAAATAGGGTTTTTGAAAACTTACACGTCAATTTTTTCGTCAGTTTAGACTAGATGAGCCCGGTGTTTCCTAGCTAAACCTGAGAGCAAACACCAAAACAAACTCTGGGGTCAAAGATTACATATAATACCCAAACAGCAAACATATACTGTCCAAATCATATGAGAACTATGCATATGAACTTGTGTCTAAGATGGTCTTTATAGAAAAGAACTACACAGATTTGAGTGAACATGTCTAGTCAGTGTAGGCATTTGTCGCGTAGCGCGATTCTGAAGATCGACAATCGGAGCATAGTGTTCTACACGCGCCCCAGCTCACCTAGCTAAGTTACGATCGTTTCGGTTACGTCGAACGCTTGAAATTGGCCACGCCTTTAATTTCTTCTTTATGACTGTGTGACTGAGCGTTGAGATGAAGAGAAGAATTAGAATAAAGGAATTGGGGCCTAGCAACTCAACGCTTTCGACGTTAACGAAACGATTGTAACTTGGCTAGGGGGTGAGATATCAGCAAAACCTTAAAAGCAGGGCTGCTCCCACTTCATTCATTGAAGGGGAGAAGTCATAGAATGATTTCACTCTTAAAAAAATCTATTCGACACCTCGTCCAACATTTAGCAAATTTTAATTTTATTGGTGGCAAATTAATCTGCCTTTATCGTTCATTCTATTTAGCCTATTAGGGCGACATTTAAGAAAAAATAAATCCCCAATAACTAAACATCTTAAAACTCAGCTTTCAAAACATCTTCACCTCACTATAATATTTCGATGACCCCATTGTAACGGACTGAAACCTTTGAGCCTAAAATCTAATTATCTCCAATAAGAAATTACAAAGTCATTCAATTTCGTAAATCGTTTAAACTTTCCCCTAAAGATGTAACACCATTGAAAATTAAATGTTTTATTCATAAGTGTTTAAAAAATTTTAGCTCGGCGATAAAAATTGTACCATGATTTATGACCATGCTGTTACGCCATAGAGTATTTTATGTCGCTGTGATGCAGAGCTTATGGAAATGAGTGTGTCATTAATTCAGTCTATGGGGTGGTAAAAGCTTTTAAAATTTTAGTGTAAAAGGTGTTTTGTGCCTATCGTAAAAGTGTAAGTAATAATAGTTGTAAGTACTCTTACCACATATTAAACAGATATCTTATGAACAAGCAATCATGAAGACTGGAAAAAGTCCTAATTAGGACTTTTTTAGGACATTGTTGGCCAATAATATTTGATTACTTTCAAGCATAGTTGTTTCTTTTTTCTTGTTAGTTTTATTTGCAATAAAACGTATGATATAATGAACTAGCTTTTGTCAGCGACTTCGCCCGCGTACATAAAATATAGCCTATGTCACTCAGGAGTAAAGCAGCTTTCTATTGCTGCTAAAATTTTTCCAATCGGACCAGTAGTTCCAGAGATTACCTTCTACAAACAAAAAAACATAAAAACAAAAAAACATAAAAACAAAAAAACAAAAAAACAAACTTTACTTCTTTATTATATTAGTGTAGATTACCTTTAAAACTACATAATCAATCAATCAAAAAAAATCTTATGAACTATCTAAAATTACCTATTCTAATAAGGCGTCAAAAAACTCTTTTAAAAGTGTAAGTAATAGTAGTTTTAAGTACTCTTACCAATGATATTTAAACAGATATCTTATGAACACGCAATCATGAAAACTGGAAAAGTTCCTAGTTAGGACCTTTTTAGGTCATTAGTGGCCAATAATATTTGATTACTTTCAAGCTTAACTGTTGACAATAGTTGTTTCTTTTTTCTTGTTAGTTTTATTTCCAATAATACGTATGATGTAATGAAGTTAACTTAAAACTACATAATTATACATGTATTTAAAAAACCCTTATAAACTAACTAAAAGCACTTAATCTAATAAGTCATCAAAAAACTGTACGGCATCGCTGTGTTTTTTGTTGTTGGATTTTTTATGCTATCACTTTTCTATTATGAAGCCATAGTAGTGAAATGTACAGTGAAAAAAAAATAGTGTGTGTGCTACCGTTGCTACGTGAAACACATTTTTTTCAAATCACGTTTTTTTTTTAAGTTATTGTATAACATATCTGTATATTACAATATCATTGACTCTTACAATTTGAGATTTAATAACTTTTTCATCAGACATCAAATTGAAATTTCTCTAATCTTAATCAAATATGTAAAAATAACAACCTGTATAACTACAGTAAATCACTTCAATACTCCATTGAACTCTAAAGCCAAGAACAGACAAACTCCCTTACTCACACATACACAAACACAACAAAGAGATCCCAAACCGACTGTTTTCATATTTCAATCCAGCCATATAAATAGATATAAGTGCCTATAAAATAGTATGCCTATAAAATGCATGCCCAAATCCCGGGCAGAATCACAACGGTTTAATATCGGAGTCATTGTGCACATTTGGCTCGACCGACATTACGCGTTGCCATTCCCTGTGGCATTGTAATAGTGGCATACTTAAATTCATTGGCATCTAATCTCATATGATATTTATGGTAGTTTAAAACGTTTAAATATAAGAGTAATATTATTTTTTATGATTTATAGTCTGTGTTAGGTCGTGAAAAAATATGTCAGAGATTTCTTTTGATTAAAAAAATTAATTTAAAACATAAAGTTAATAAAATTACAGTTCACTTAAAATGATATGAAAGGAGCTTGAAATAATAAGGACCATAACATTCGCAACTGATGTGTTGGCGATGCCACAACCACGTACAAGTTATATTAAGTTGTGCGAAATTACAATAGATTCTATTTTTACGTTACATATATATGGCAAAATATTAATAAGTAATAACACACTTCTTCAATTCTTCCAGTAAGTTATTACACACATTAAATGAACTGATTTTTTGCTTCTTGAACCAGGTTTTTTTGGTCACAGTTAGTCCATGTGCTTAGTAATTATTATTGATTTGCTAATTAGATTTTTTATATAATTGAATTTAACCTTAGAAACAATCATGCATCACACAATCATCTAAACAACAGAAAAGTACAAAAAACTTTGTTTCTTAACTTTAACACAGCAACCTTTCAATCTAACAAAAGATAATTAACAAAACTTTTTAAAACACAGTTTAATAAAAGTTAATTCCATTAGAAATACAATTAGTAAAGTTAGTCCTAACATTCTAACTTTGAGTTTAGACAAGTTTTTGTTAGTAAATGCAATTGGTAGTGTTGTTTCATTTATAATTCAGAAGAAAAAGTCACAGAATAAAAACATAACAGATGCGAAGAGCATAAGCTCATTATTACAAGAAAAAAAAAAATGCACGCAGATCATAGAACACAGAATCGCCATGAACAACTTTTTGTGGCATTTTTATTTAAAAAATATACACATAAGTATAAAACTACAAAACAGACTTAATTTGTCAGACATTTTCCATCAACTCACTACGACTCCAGATCGACTTCAGATGGAACAAGATAGGTGCAACCCAAATGACGTACATAAATACTACCAGAACGCTTAAAGTCACCCAAAAAGTAATGGAGCCCGAAGAATTGCTAAACTTAAGTGAAAGTAGAACAGATGATCGATGGGGGCGAAAGATGTTGAAGTGACCACGTACCGGAAAACGGAGAGTTGGAAGGCCTCCCACAAGGTATACCAATGACCTGGGAATATTTTGACAATTCTGTCACTAGAAAACAACAACATCAAACAATAACAACGAACAACAACCATCAACGTTACTCATCTATTGCACCATATTCTGAAAAATAACCATATTTGATTTGAAGTTATTACCGAAGCCACAATTCGATCGACTCTGTAAATACTACACCGTTAAAATAATGGTGAAATGAGCATAGAGTTAAGTGTCATTCATTTTAAACTCATACGGCAATCGGTTGTCAACCGATTCATCATCTCATACTCAGTTTTGTCGCTGACATTTTACAGAAGAGCACCACTTGCAACTCTTTAACAGCCATCAATAGTCATTCAACATTACTGTATGCGCTGTTTTCGTTCGTTGTATAGAGCCAGCCTTCTGCCCATTTACATACTCTGTGCCAACGAGATATTTATTAAATGAATTATCCAATTAGTTTAGAATCCGCGTCGTATTGTGTTGGGCTTAAACTCGAGTGTGGTCTGGCACTAAAAGAGCGCTCTTTGCTATTGGAAATATATTGGTATTTGTTATTGAGGCGTTATTGGCCAGACTTTGGTGAACTGAACGTTAATTATTTTATAATATTTTTACGTAATGGTCAACGTTGCACCATAGAAACCTCTGTGTCCTGAACCAGTTTCTGAATCGTCTACCTCATTGGTTTCGTGGGCTTAAGAGGCCGGCGTTCGGGACGATTTATCCATACAAACGTAATACCAAAATCATTTGCAAGTCGAGCATATTTCAACCATATTATGGTGATATTTGTATTTAGACAATATTTATCTATGTTCCCAGATCTTTCTTTTTTAAAAAAGCTTGTTTAAAGCTTAAAAAAAGAGTCATCCTTGGTATGATTCCTGGGTTTGATAAAAAGTTTTTTTACGTTTTTCTATTACTCTGAATTTAATACTCGTATTATATGGAATTACTCGTTAACTGCCTGGAATTTTGATTTAGGAGGCGTGAACCCCCCTAGTAACTCTTCAGCGCATAAATTCGTTGATTCTGGGTCTGATCTCTCATCAGTGGTGTCCGATTACCATCCAAGTGGATTATGAAAATCAAAGAATGGAGAGTGTACTTGTGTTTTCGCACACGCTTGAGCAGTATAATATCTCCTGCGTAACTTATGGGCAGATTTGAGAGAGAGATTTGCCGTACGTCAGGTTGTTCGAAAAATCAAATGTAACAAAAAATCCCTGCTATATACTTTAAAATATTCCTCTTTTTATGGTGGGCAAAAATCATCCAATGAGGAATCCCGTTCTTGGGTGGAGAGAAAAGCAGTATCAGACTCGTACTGACTAAACACCCGACCTTGTTCCTTCTTTGCCCTTCGCACTAGAACCAAGACTTCCCTTCAGAAAGAAAGAAACTTTAGGTCCCAGTAGGCTTCGACCCTTTGCAGAGTTAGGGACTCTGCAAAGGGTCGAAGCCTACTGGGACCGGTGTTTCTGACAACTCCCTGAGGCGCGCGGGAAGAGAGCGCATTGTCGACTACTTGGGCTTGGTTTGAACTTTTACCAGACAACCGGACGGCGAGCTACCCATTGCCCGCCATCCGCAAGCCCGAAAATAGTCCCCTTGTCTTTTTATTTCTCTACATTTTTTCTTCAATATTTTTCTAAAGTTAACCGTACCTTAATACTCGTTCATCCAAAGTTTAAAATAACTAGTACACCGTAACAGAATCACATTGAATTAAAAATAATTACACAAACAACTTCCAATTTCAGTATTAATAATTCAGAAGTCGGTAGGGTAGAGTTTAAATGAATTAAGCAATTAGTTTTGAATCCGCGCGGCATTATGTCGGCTTAGAATACAGTGTCCTTTGCCATTGAATATGTGAATGTATTCATGAAAGTCGTCGCTAATTCTTTGTTTACTACCATTTCAGTGACCTGTTTTCGGTCCATTTATTTGTAAATTTACTGTAAATGTTTTGGGAACACATTCATTGTGCGGACAGCTAAGGAGTGATATTCCCTGTTGGAGCCTGTGTTTTTTTTATGGCTACAACCTGGAAATTTTTTAGTAAAGACTAAATATGTTTTTTTATTAATGGTGGGTAAAATTGACGAATCCCGCCCTTGAGCGGAGTGGGAAACAGTGTCAGACTCTAACTGACTTAACGACCCACCGCGTTTTTTCTTAACCTCCATATCGGGGTCGAACCTTCTTTTCAGAAACCAGACCGAGACCCCAGTAAGCTTTGTCCATGTAGTCGGGCCTCTACATTTAGTGACAACTCTTTGAAGCGCGCGGGAACAGAGCGCGCCGTCGACGACTTGGCTTGGTCCGGACTAAGAGTAAATAGGTTACTTCTGGGAAGTTATTTATGCTCCATCTTCAACCACCATAGCTTACAAATAGCTGAAATAGATATTCAAAAGCGAGCCTATCAGTAATGTTAAAAAAAAAAAAAAATTGTCACAGATTATTTTCATGCAAGTAGTCTAACTTTGTGATTCTAGTTGAGGCAGAACAAATTCCTGAGCGAAGCTAATATGGAACCAAGAAACTGCCATTACTTCGATTAAGTGTAGTTTAATACACGTGTATCAAGCGACGCTTTTTAACACTCTTAAACTCTTAAGCCCCAAGCGAACGCATACCTATTATCTTTCTATTATGTCTCTAATGTCTATTCAAAAGGTTAATTGGGAATAATAATAAGTATTTCAAAACCATAATAATTACTATTTTAGTCATATGATAATTTCTCTGTGAATCGATACATGGTGATTAACCCACCCATACGTACCTACCAAGCGTTTTGGGAACACATTTATTATGCGTACAACTAAGGAGTGAAATTCCCTGCTGGAGTCTATGTTTCCTGATAGCTATAACTTAGGGGTGACAGTAGTCAAGAACCTATTTAAAATTAAAAAAAATACATACATAATAAGTGCTTACCTACCCCTAAACCTTAGATTAAACAAAAGCTTAAACAAAAAAAAATACGATTAACATACCATTCATAAACGCGTCCTTCACATTTTCCGCTCAAAATGACGACGCTAAACAAAACATTAATTCCACACGAAATAACCCATTTGAAATTGCTGTCGAAATGAAGCCATATAATCTAGTTTAACAATGAGACGGAACAACAAAGCATCGCGTAAAACAATGATGGGTTCGTAGAAAACGAACATATTAATGGGATGTAATCCTTGATAGAACAGACTAAATTCAAAGCATGCTAAACCCTGTTGCGAGCAATATTATTTACACCACCAATTTTGTTTTTATTTGTTAAACAACATTAACATTTGTTAAACAATATTAACATTTGTAAAACAATATTAACATTTGTAAAACAATATTAATAGATTTCCCTCCTTGTTTAGCACCTTTTTATTAATTCATCTCTATGTCGCGAGGCATCTCTCTATGCCGCGAGGCAACATGAGGCGCAGCGATGCATAGGGCAACGTATTCTAAGTTCTCACAATGAAATGTGTATCTTTTCGCGTAGTAAATAAAGTCCTATTTTGAGTCACTCTATTAAAATGTGCGTGTCGGTATGAGTTGACCCTAAGCGACGTATTATATTGATATTTCTTTTTCGAGAATAAAATTTATAATATTTTTTATTAGACATAGAGAAATCTTGGTGTAAAACAGACAGTTTTTTTGTGCTTAACTTCGATCCCACTTGACGGTAATCAGTGAAGCAATTGTAGATTGAGAGGCGTACTAGTTTATTAAGAACCTATTCACTCTAGCTTTGAAGGTACTTAAATTATAAAATCCAACAAAGAGACCGCTGCAAACAAATTGTTCCAGGCCTTCGATGTACGCAGTATAAACTACTATTAGGTACTACAGCCGGTCTGTTGATACTTACTCATCCACGAACCACCCAAGACAAACGTTGCTCAAACTTGAAGAACGACCTGTGAGGTTCTGATTACTTAATAACCTCGAGCTCCTCTGTTACTTAGCCACGGGCTCCTCAAACAATGACCCCTGTAAGTGAATATGTAATATGTTTACTTCGCATAGGCAAAGTAAATAAGCTAGGGTCTCGGTATTAATTATTCAGATGTGTGTTTATTGATTAGAATCTTGATATGATGCATATCTTGGCTTGGATAGGCCTGACAGATACGGTCTGAGACTGAGTAAATAGATACTGGCTTGGTTCAGTGGTTCTCAAACGGTGGTCCGCGAATCATACCGTAAACAAAATATAGTGCTGAAATTTTAACACGTTCGCACAACTTTATAAAACCGTTCCACTGGACACTGGACTACTAAACGTACTTGTGGAACATTATTTTCTATTGTATGTACAAATAAACATTAGAATTTTCTGCCGGGGTCATTTAGTTACCATCTTCTTATTCCTCCTTAAGCCTCCTCTTTAAACCGAAAGCAAAAGGTGACTAAGTCAGTGGACACATTATCGACAAAATCCCCGCTTACCTTCAGGTGAGATAGTCGTCAAACGCTCGCTTAAATATTGATTTTAGTTTCTATCAATACTTTTTTCTAATATTCATTCATTTCAATTTAAAAAATAAAAGATCTGGTAGGCGTTCTATACATTTTGATTTATACACGCTTTTTTTAGATAAAAGTAATTGTTTCATCAGGAAGTGTGGGTTGTTATAACAACAAAAAATCTAAAGTGGTTTCAATTCATAAAAGTTTGGGAATCAGTGATTTTATTAGACCATTTCTAGGTCTTGTTGACTTTCATAGGATCGTTAAAATGTTAATTATTTTGTATTATTAGATAGAAGATTAAATAATGATTGGATCAGGAGTGAAGATATGTATACAAGAACCCAGATCACCGACCAAAATGATCTTCAAACCTAAGTGGCAGTAGGCAAAGCATATTAATCGTGGTATAGATGGTCGTTGGGACTGAAAGATTCTGGAGTGGCGACTGCGCACTGAAAAACGCAACATTGGAAGGTTTATCTTTTTGAATACTGTAATTAGAGACATCATAGAAAGACAAAAGGGACGCAAACGCCAGCGTTCACTTGGGGCTCAAGCTTGGAGCTTAAGTCACAGACTATCCATTAATTATATCACATGATGTCACCGCCTCAAAAAGATATCGGCAAAACCGTAAAGGTCCAGCTGAGTCGCTGGTTGACTTGCGAAAGTAAAACCTAGGGTCCTAGAATGTAGTCTGATAGATCATCCTCCTCCCTAGAGCGGGGAGATATCTAATATAGAATATTTTTATATGCTTAAAAAAGTCTAGTTAGTCTGAAAGTGGCGCTTGTGATTGAAAAGTTGAAAGGAAATCGTTTGTCTTGGTATGGTCATGTGAAGAGGAGAGATGAAACGCATGTTATGAAAAGAGTTTTGAGTTTACACGTAGACGGATGGAGAGGAAGAGGGAGGCCGAAGAAGAGATGAATTGATTGTGTGAGGAGTGATATGAAAGAAAAGGGAATTAATGACAGTGTGACGGGTGACAGGACAGAGTGGAAGAAAAAAACATTTAGCGCTGACCCCAAGTAATATGGGATAAGGGTAGGGGAAGCAAGCATTTTCATTTGCTTAAAATGTAGGTATATAAAAATAGGTTGTTAATAATATTACAGGAATGGATCCTGTAATATTATTAACAACCTATTTTTATACATTCTGCCTAATACAGCTTGCAATTCTAAGACACTTCAAAGAAAGAAAAAGAAGAAGAAGAACTCATAAAAGTCAAAAAAAGTCATTAAATAATTTCTGAGGTTATAAAATGCTGTTAACTATTTGACCATAGAGCAAATTATGTTCAAGATATCGACCGAAGCTCGTAAATTCTAATAACATAATTACAGCGACTGCTATAAAACCATAAACTTCACGTGTTCCCATTCACAATATAATTGCACACATTAGTGATACACATATATTTAGAAACATTTGCTAGCATTAGTAGGTTTTCTAGTTATTGCTCTAATTGATGGAAAGCATTCGGTCGCATGTGCACGAAGTGGCTGCATTTGTTACTACCAGTTTTACAGTTGTGAATATTTCAATGTAAATTTTTAATATATTTGACAACCCAATCCTATCTTTATCGCTTTTAGGCACGCAATGTAATTAACTATTTTCACACACTAGTGCGAAAAATGCGCTCATAACCCAATATATTGTTGAATTCAGCTTGCCAGCTTTGGTACTGGGATCGTCGATACTATAAACTGTATTCGACGTTTTGAAAGACAGACTGAATAAACAAGCTACTATTTTTTACCTAAAACCTATTCTAAAACTTTATTTATGGTGGGCAAAAATCACCTAATCGAAACCTGCTCTTGGGCAGAGCAGAAAACAGTGTCAGACTCTTACTAACTAAGCCACCCCCCCGCGTTCCATCTTTGCCCTTCGCACTATGGTCAAGCCTTCCTTTCAGAAAGAGACCCTGGGTCCCAGTAGGCTCCAAACCTCCAAAACCAAACCTCTCCAAACCTTTTCTAGAACTGCAAACATCCTTCGAAACATTTATGAAGATAGTTCGTTAACTTATAAGTAATGCAATCTCTTTGTACATCACAATATTGTATTTATCGTGTCAGCTAGGCGCTAAGCAACCCCCATGGGTTGCCGATCAACTAGGTTTATTTATTTCTTTGTTAATGTATTGTAACAAATATTTTTATACAGGTAGAAAGTCACTACAGCACTGGGCTCCAAAACACTCTCGCCTACGGGTCGGGTAAATTCCGTCTCGGTCACAATGACAACTTTTCTTTACTTATTAAATATCAAAATATACTAAGTATTTAGTCAAATTTATAAATTATTAAATAACTAGCTGGTACCCGCTACTACTTCTGCTTCTTTTTTTGCAATAAAAGCTAGCCTATGTCCTTTCTCAGGGTCTAAAGATTGTCTGTGCCAAATTTAATCAAAATCGTTTGAGAGGTTTAAGCGGGAAAGCATAACAGACAGACAGACAGAGTTACTTTCGCATTTATAATATTTGTATGGATAATAATGCATCTAGTATTTCGGCATATTTTGTGTAGTTATAGCTAACAAGTTTTCAATGAAAAAAATTTTTTTCATAACAAGCTTTTATAGCGGTGGTCTATGCTTATATAAATAAAACTGGTCAAGACGATTCACACGAGCCCAAACTCGACGTGGTTGTGCCGTTTAATTACAGAGTTCCTATGGCTACCTCGCGATTCCATCATCAGATCAGCTCCATGTCATCATAATATTGCATTGTCATCCGAACTAAACGTGTATACCAAATTTCAGCTCAATCGGAAACCGGGAAGTGGATCAAATTTAAGTTGCAAGATTTGATTACAGAACGACAGACAACGGGACAGGTGAAACTAAATAAAAGCTTGTAAAAATTAATAAATTTGAAGATCAATATGTAACACACAAAAATTTCGGCGTGTAGGTAGGACCGAAGACCTGGCAGTTATTGTGAAATCTGATGGATACGACACGCACAGGACCGTTTATTGTGGCGACACTTGGGAGAGGCCTATATCCGACAGTGGACGTCTTTCAGCTGAAATGATAATGATGATGATGATGAGTTGGTATCTAATGGAGCAACACTATCTCCCTACCTTCTTCCAATCTGCATCTGGTTAGACTGGTAGTCGACCCCAACGACTGTCGACGACCAATCTAACCGGATGCAGCTGGATACTCATGTTTTACATAGTGCCACTGATAGGCTGATATACTACATACTTTTTGGCGTTTGACTAACTGTAATGACTGTAACAAACATATGGATAACCACCGGGACCGACACTTTTACGTTCTGTGTTTCCGAGGCACTGGGTGTTAGTAAAATTTTGCATAAACTTTCAAACAATTTAAAAAATAATATATTGGTCCCAGTTTGGAACAGGCACCCTTCTGCATGTGAGGCAGATGTGGAGGTGGTATATTAACCACTGGATCATCACAACACTGTAACTAATAGGTTTGAATTGAAAAAAAAACTCCGAGCTCGAGTCGAACTGGATCACTGAGGGTTCCGTATCAATCAACTTACATCTACACTAATATAATAAAGAGGTAAAGTTTGTTTTTTTGTTTTTTTGTTTGTAGGGGGTAATCTCTGGAACTACTGGTCCGATTGGAAAAATTTAAGCAACAATAGAAAGCTGCTTTACTCCTGAGTGACATAGGCTATATTTTATGTACGCGGGCGAAGCTGCGGGCAAAAGCTAGTGTATTATATGTAGGCACATAGGTTTAGTATAAAAGTTTTTTATAGTTATGTATAACCATTTTTATGTAAATAAATAGTATAGATTTTACTTATTTGTAAATAATTTAATTCTTGAATCGAGTTTAGAAGATTTTTCCGAATCGAAAAAAGTTTTTCCGAATCGAAAAAAATCATAAACGTCTGCATCTTGTTTTTTCGTTAACGTAGTTTTTCAATTTTAAGAGATCTTAGTTCATGATTTTAATTTGTACTCGATAGGTACCAATATCCGTTTCCGAGACAAAGTGTCTTGATAAACAGACAGACAAACTGACGGACAACAAAGTGATCACATAAGGATACAGGTTTTTTCTTTTGAGTTAGGGAACCCTAAAAAACAATTAATTATGTTATAAAGAGTTTTTCTGTAAATTAAAAGGCCACAATAAAATGTTCGTGGAGAAAATTGTTTTATTGCCAATAGCTAGGTTGTTAATTTAATTATACTTCGTTTTTATACTAGGACTAGCTTTTGACCGTGACATCGTTGAAGTAGAATAAACGACTACTAGTCTATTTATATTTTATTTATTTATCTACACTAATATAATAAAGAGGTAAAGTTTGTTTTTTTGTTTGTAGGAGGTAATCTCTGGAACTACTGGTCCGATTGGAAAAAAATTAGTAACAATAGAAAGCTGCTGTACTCCTGAGTGACATAGGCTATATTTTATGTACGCGGGCGAAGCCGCTGACAAAAACTAGTATTTTATATATTATAAGTTTTATGGATCAAACATTATACCTGTGTATAAGACTATTAAAAAAAATACTGTAATTGGTTTATTACAGAGATTTTTTCTTACTTTACTTTTTTTTCAATATACCTTAGTCGAAAACTGCCTCATATGGCACTACGATTAGGTTCAACATGCCATGTATGTAACTCACGTGCTTTTTTAAATTCCTATTTCGCATGGTCAAAGGTGATTTTTTTTAAATCAAACATGAGGAAAATTTTACGTTTTTAATATTTAATGAAAATTTATCACAAATAAATATTAAATATATTAATATTATTAATATTTACAAAATAATTTGTTAAATGATAAAATGATAAATGATCTTTATTTTGCAAATAGGTTTAAAAAACACTTTTACACGTCATTTTTTCTTATGCTAGATGAGTCCGGTGTTTCCTAGCGGACTACCCTGAGAAGCAACACCGAAACAAACTCAGGGGTCAAAGTCTCTTTTAAAGTCCATACAGAAAATATGTATTGGTCAAATCACATAAGAACCATGCAGATTTGTCTGAGATGGTCTTTTGAAGAAAGATCCATACAAATTTGAGTAGACCTGTCCAGTCAGTGCAAGCATTTGTCAGTATTCGCAAAGCTCAACTCAGGACTACTAAGGAGCTCAACACAACCCGACGAACAATACCAAGGAAAGGACATTTGAGTAGGTCGTCAAATACTCAAATTGCCAGACATACGCTAAATTTACTAAAGAGACAGAAACAAAAAAGAAAATACATATAGCATAATCCACATAGTCCTCATGTTCAAAAAAATAATATATATAGTTTACAAATGTAAAATTTTTAAAAATAAACATTAATGTCAAATCGAGAGAAGATAATAATAATAAAAACAAAGAAAACGTTACAACAGTTAAAGTGAATACTGGAGCAGGTCAATCCCAAGCCTTTACGTCCTCAATATAATCCTTTACACTATAAAAGGCTTTTTGGCAAAGTTTACGCTTAACAAAGGCTTTAAGTTTATTAAGGCTTAGTTGTTGGATATTACTAGGAAGTTTATTATAGAAGTGTATACATTGGCATCTAAATGAGCCCCCTATTTTTTTGAGCCTGGTAGCAGGAACTACATATTTATTTTTGTTTCTAGTATTAAAATTATGAACATCACTGTATTTTTTGTTATTATCAACCACTTAACAAATTATCAGTGTTTTAAATTCAAAAATATTTGAAATTCTATTTTCATTGTAAAGTATGGTGTATAACGGTTACCTGATTTTTCGAGTTATTCTATACAACTACTACAAAAGTCAATCCACTGAGGACTTATTTTAATTTAACTGGTTATGTCCCATTCTAGCTATAGCTCAAGTATTTTATTTTTATGGTAGGTAAAAATAATCCTTAGAGGAATCCCGCCCTTGGGCAGAGCGGAAAACAGTGTCAGACTTTTACGGACTAAACAACCTACCCTGTTCCTTCCTTGCCTTAATCCCACGCCTTCCCACTTGCCTTAATCTCCTTGCCTTAATACGCTTCCAAATCGACCCTTGGTTCCAGGAGGATAGCTCGTTGAGTTATCCTGCTGGAACCAAGGGTCAAGGGTGTAATGACTTTTCATTACAGTTGGTTTTTAAAAATTACTATAAATGGCCTTTTCAAATTCTCGAATAGGTTTTGTTGACACCTATTGTCTTTTTTTATGTTTTATGTACGGTATTTAATAGGTTAAATAATAACGTAAAACACGTCAAAAGTTGTTGTCAACGCTTTTTGACCCTTGGTGTTTTGTTACATGTTCGAAGGCTATCTTAATCTACAATCTGACCTAGCTTTATAATAACGAATTTAATTTAAGAATGTTATGGCAGCTATCCATTTCATGACGAAGCAGTCGGTCATTGAACTCACAATGTCAAAAAACACTTCGGCATAGAGCAGATGAGACAGAAGATAATACGATATCACACTAATATTATACAGTTGATAGTTTGTGAGTGTGTGTGTGTTGTGATGTGTTTATTACTTCTTCACGCTCAAACGAATTAACAGATTTCGATGAAGCTTATTACACAAATGATTTATTTATCCCTAAAGTATAAAAAAATCCCTAAAGCATGTTTTCGTAAGATATTTTTTTTTTACTATACTCACTGTAACTGTAACAATATCATAAAAAGGAACGATTTGTATTTTGGTTTGTAATGAATAAACTTAAAAACCACTGGACCGATTCTGGAAATTCTTCCCCCAGTAGAATGCAAGTTTATCACTAAGTGAAATTGATATCGGCAGGAGCTAGTATAACACATTAGTAGATAATACAACAAAACGAATCCGTAGATAAAACGAAAGTGAAATCGCAATACATGTCTATTTTTCATGTCTATTTGTACTCATTGGCCTCCTTTTGTTTTGCCTCCCACTTAATAAGGAATGGATAATATTCTTTTTTTTACACCTTCGCCGTTCTTTCTTCATTTTTTTTCCAATTTCATTGATCCATTATAGTTTGATCAATTCTTTGTTTTTCGTCATGCTTCATTGACTCAGCGTATTTCAATTGGTCGACACTTTTTTTTATTCTGACTTACACGAATATCATTGGTTGGAAATACGACGACTTTGTTATAAATACAAAAACGCACACAGACATAGGTGCATGCAAAATGATAGACGTGAGAACGCTTACACTCACTGTACATTATTGCGTGTCAATGTGGGCGTGTGTTTTCGTTTCCTATATCGAGTTGACCTTCTGTACATGTTTAGCATATGTAAGACGTAGACATCTCTATATTCTATTTTTTACTTTATATACGACAGAACTGGGAGCGACGATATTGTTACATGGAGTGTCCTTTTTTCTTTCAAATAAAATGTAATACTGCGTTAAGTGGATTGGCGTTTATCTCATCTGTGATAAAAATAGCTTTTGATCAGAATCATGTTTAATGTGGGATGAAAATACGGATGCTTCTGATGAAGAAAAGAATAATAGTTCTCAATATTTTATACCTACAAATTATGAAGGGATGTGATAACTGATAAGTATCAGTTATCACATACCTTATGATATGATGGAGTCCAAACTCAAGTGAGTTTGGACTCCGTCATATCTAATTCTCATAATTTATTTATTTTTATTATAATGATACTTCATTCTATTTAAAATATCTATTTTTCACTTATTGTGCACACTTGCCACAACAGTGTAGTCTTCTTAAGCCAAAGGTTAGCTAGTAGAGACAATAATACAATAAAAATATTTAAAAAAAACATTTACACACAACCTATCGAACTACGAAGACAATTCCACCCGAACACTGCTAAGTTATTTTTTGCTTGCACTCGAAACAAAAACTTAAAAGAGTTTCGTATGAAAATTCACGCGAATTTTTTATGTGATCTGGCAGAAATCAACGCTACGGTACGACATTGTTAGTTTAAATAAATTAATAGGTAATCTTTTAACTACCAACTAATATAATGTAAAACATATCTAACTACTTAAGTTAAACATTTATTGATATTAAAGAGTGGCATTCTTAACCTTTATCACAATCTTACTCATAAAAAACCCTTTACAAGTTTATCATGAAATATTTTTAGGCACAAAACACGCATAACTTTAAATAAAAAAATAAAATCTCACCGACATTGAATCGACTTTGCTTGATAAAAAGTTCAAGTTTAAATTCGCACTTTATCATAATAATAAATAATAGTGTTTGCATGACATTCTGTCGTTTTATCGAAACCGAAAAAAACATTATTTAATTTATTTATTTCACTTTTTCAAACTACATAAGTTTGAAAAAGTGAAATAAATAAATTTACTTTTGCGTACTTGTTTTATTTTTATATGGACTCATAAATTTTCCAGTGCATTATGTCCAGATAAATATTTCTTTCTGTCCGTCCAGAGTGAAATTATTGGCGGTAATTCGTTTAAAGCTGGCTCTTCGTGAAAACATGAAAGCGTTCGCATCAATAAATGAAATAAATTGGATACTTTTGATTTTAAGTGACTATCTTTTTTATACATATATATAAATTTATACGTATGGACATTCAATTGAAATAGACTCTAAAACCGAGCTTGATAAACTATGAGTCAAAATAAAATAAAGTTAGTGCCCTGGAACCGAGCGAAGGGGTTGCGGTAGACTAAGAAGGAGACCGCGCAATGAACTACATAGATTTCTTTATAATTGACAAGAGCAAGTTGACAAGTATGAGTAATGCGGCATTTGCCTAAGAGCAGGCTAACAAAAGAAAATAACATAGCAGAAGAAGACAGAAAAAAAATTACATAGGAACTGCTTTCAAAAGATATAAACAATAGTGCATACAGTCAGTAAATTAGAGTTTGAAAAGTTTTAAATTAAAACTACAAATAACACATTATTACAAGTTAAATATTAATAAATACTAATAAAAACAGTACGAACCTCAAACTAAACCCACAAAAGTCCGTAAACTTGTTAAAAATAAATGATCTTTTTAATATTTTTTTTTTTTAATTATGATCATTTTATTTAAAAAGACAACAAAATGATCATGTTTGTTTGCCTAAAATTACTTAAAACTAGTGTTAGTAAAGTACATAAAAAAATATATAAAAAAAGTTAAAGCTTTGTCATTAAAAAAAAAAAAGTAGAATTCAACTTGGCAGGGACCCAAAGAAACAATAAAATAATAATTAATAACGTAAACTGTTTTAATGTAATTATATAACGTTACACAATGTAAATAATAAAAACATCAAATATTAAAACGTGCCTTTTATTTTTTGTCAACTTTAGTTAAGAATAAACTGATAAAACAAAAAAAAAATCTTAAAGATCTAAAATAACATACAATAATGAGATATTAAGTTTTCTTTAGCAACAAGAATAAAAGGAAAAGTTTGGTTGTTATTAAACTCATCCATCATCCAAAAACTTTTAATAAAAATACAATTTTCTACTAACATTATTCTCCAAAAAGATTTCCGAGTACCAAACCTAAAACCTAGCCATTTCCTGTCTGACAATCAGCAAAGATAAACATATGGAAAATGGAAAAATATTTTATCAGAATATCTCAAAGATGTTGACTTGAATTTCATATTTCGATTCTTTGAGTTCTACCGCTGCGTGTAGTTCCTGTGGGATGACAGAATATCTTTATTCTATCATTCCGAAACAAAATTGAGGACTCACGATAATATTTATACTCTTAAAACCTTTTTCTTTTACAATCCCTTGTGGTTCTGAAAATAATATATAAGTAACTGCGTCCCACGATCTTAGCGTGGGTTTTAATAATAACATACATTAAGATATTACTTAATGTGGGTAGATGAAGTTGGCGATATAATTATAGTCAAATTGTGGAAAGAAATTAGAATTTCTTAAGATAATATACTGTGATTAACTTGCTACGCTTTTCGTAGCACCGTGCTACGAAGTGCTACGGTTCTACAAATTTCGTAGCATCGTAGCAAAATAATTTCTCCATTCGAAGATACATGAAAACGAATATCATATCAAAATATCATTGAAAAAAATATCATCTTTAAATTTTTATTCCTATCTTTCATATCAGCCCACAAACATGTTCGACATTTGGATTTAATATTATTATAATGTTTTTTGCTTTCGGTCTGAGCTGAAAATATCTTTTATCGGCTTTTAAATATTTTTCAGTCTCTTTCTATTTTAGATGTGAAAAATATCTAGATCATTAAATTAATTATAACTATGTTAAGTTCGCTGCTGCTTTGCGTAGGAATCATTTCCAATGTGAAAATAATTAAACAATAAATTAAAGATTTACTTTAGCTGTTGGAAAATTTCTAATCTGGTCTTCAATGGAATTTCAGTATTTTTATGTAGATACATGTCATATTTGTTAAATAGTTTTTGTTATTGTGACTGCCTTCTTGTATTAACGCCTTTGTGTCACTACTGTATACATAATTAATATATTTTTTCAGTCATAGAAAAAAAAATCTTCAAATATACGCATATTTATTTAACAAGTATTTTCAACTCGTTTGCAAATTAACAGTCTTTTTTTTTGCCTTTGCTAGGCAAAACTATTTATAGAAGTCTAAATAACAGTATTAAAAAATAACGAATGAAGCAAATCACTTGTCAAACCATGAACCCTAAAACAATACCGTAGGCGGGTGTTTGCGAACGGCGAGAAATGGGTGATTATTCAGTAGGAGTCTGACAGTTTTGATTTTAGTCCACCATAAAAAACAACCATGAAAAGAGAAACAGCCAACACCACAGGACGACACTAGTTAAATAATAAGTTTGCAGCTAATACTTACCAGTAACAAGTCAGACTAATTGTCGGGTAGCGTGCAAACTCCTTAGTTAAGTGTGCCGTCGTAGAAGTTGCTTTGCTTTTTTACTCATGTCACTTGTAATGTATCGCTTGGGTTTCGTTTTAAATATGGAACACGATATGGAGCAGTGAGCTTAAACTTTTATAAATGAGTTCAAAACAAAAAGAGGATACATAAGCAAGGAGGGTGAAAATAACGTCACCAGATGGTAGCACTGAGGCGCCAGGTTCAAATAACTATTAACACAATTTTGTTAATGACATAAGTTTGACTGACTTTTGACATTGACGTTTGATACGTCAATGTCAAATGTTAGACGTCAACGTCATGTCATACGTTTTAAGAAAAAGAACTGACACCCAAGTGGCGTTATCGGTTGGTGTAAATTGCCTCAAAACTCTGGTTGATACTCCAATGTATGTAGTGGTGTGTGTAACCAACCTTACGTGGGTGCAGAGTGGCCATAAGTGAAGCGAAGCGGTCGCATCGGTTGATTTGATAATTTCGCACAAACTCTTGCACTGGCTTGTTTTATATAAGTGGTGGCTAAAGTGGTGATGACACGCGTACGTACGACAGTACCTCAGTATGTTATCGGTATTTCCACTTTTCCTTTCACGTGCGATTGGCAAAATGTTTAGTCAACATTTAGAGTAAGTTGAACATTTCATGTGAAAACACAGATATATGCGATGAACTTTAACTGCACTTTGACTTGTAAATTAAAGCTAGCTTTGAAACATAAACTTTGACTTCGTGTATCGTTCCACGCGCACCTCAAGGAGTTGCCAGCAAGTCTTAAGGGCCCCACTGGCTCTAAGCCTACTGGGCCCATGGGGCAATGTGAAAACGTTACACCCGGGGCCCTGGAACAAATGCAAAGAAGGAACAGGAGTGCGTTTTTTAGTCAGTAAAATTTTGACATTATCTCCCGCCCCACCCAAGGGCGCAGAGGTGTCATTGGATGATTTTTACCCTACTAAAGAAAGAAAATTTACCGTTTTGGGGAACCTTAAGAACAAGGAAAACCTAATTTATTATATTCTGTAATCCTAATTTAATGTGTCTGCTATCATAAATAGTCCTCAGTAGAGTGTACCGACGCGGCATCATAAGAGTACAAGTTGTTCTACTTTTTCGCTCTTGTCATAATGATTGTAATAATATAATATGTCCACCAACGATCACACAACGTCGTCTAGTCCCAAGCTAAGCAGAGCTTGTGTTATGGGTACTAGACAACTGATAAACATACTTATATATTTCTAAATACATACATATTATAGATAAATTGCACCCAGATACAGAACAAATGATTGTGTTCATCACACAAACATTTTTCCTGGGTGGGAATCGATTCCCACCCAGGAAAAATGTTTGTCGGTAAGTAAGTGTTTGTTGGTAGGTCGTGGGTTCGAACCCACGACCTCCGGCATAGCAGTCAGCGTCACTAACTACTAGTCTCACAGGCCAGTCTAATATATTAACAATTATCTTTTATATATTCACAAGTAGATATCTTTTAATGAATGGCGATCTTTTTACTTATGCTCAGTCTGACTACTCTGACTAGAGAGGTCAGTCGTCTTTACTAGAGCTATTTACACGGGGTTCATGTAATAAAGCATATTGAGTAGAGTATGACCCGTATCCACAACACGGGCCCAGTGCGGAATGGTGGATTTCACAATTACTTCAATTTTTTTGTTCTAGGACACGCCGCTTTCCTCACGATGTGTTTTTTCTTCACCGTTTTGAGAGCAGTGGTGATGAAATCAATTACACAAAATTATGCGCTTCTCGGGGCCTACACTAGTCGGCCACCACTGCACTAAATACAATATTATATTTAATTAACTTAACACAAAGTTCATTTATTACTAGCTTTTGCCCCCGGCTTCACCCGCGTGCTATTGGGGTTCGGGTTGGGGTTTCCGGGATAAAAAGTAGCCTATGTCCTATTCCGGAGTGTATCCTATGCCTGTGCCAAATTTCAGTCAGACCCGTCCAGCCATTTTGGCGTGATTGAGTAACAAACATCCAAACATCGTAATTTTCGCATTTATAATATTTGTAAGATTACAAGTCTTTCTCCAAATTCTAGGAATGATTTCAAATACGATATGCAAAAACGATAATCTGTGTGTACTTACTGCCAACATTACGCTGGCCTGAACACTGCTTTAGTCTCAAACTAATATCTTACTATTAATTTCCTTTTATATAGAACACGATATAACGTGGTGATTTTTTTTTGTTTTTATTATTTTCTTCTCGTATGCTGCCTGACCTATTTTTATTCCACTGTATTTACAAACATGCTCGTATCTGATATCTAGATATCAGTTACTTAGCGCTAAGGGCTACAAAACTAATCTTTGTCGTTTTTTCACCGTCAACAGGTTTCTGGTTTAATTTAGTTCCCTCTCACGCTCGTCTTTTGTATATAACGATACGTAGCTATTGTCAGTCAATTCTAGGTACTGCGGAGAGCTATCGTGATTAGGGTGGGCGAGGAGAATTAAAGTTTCGTGATTAAGATAATAATTAAAAACCCACAATTATTATTTTAACAAAATGTTTACAGAATAACAATCAACACTTTCACCTCCAAATACGTCTTGTTTGAACGTGTTGTCAACGAATTCTGTTCTGTCCGCCCTCTACGTTAACAAAAGTTCTTAGTTGCGTCAGAATGAAAAAAACATCAAAACCACCCGTGTCAAAAGTTTGCTGACCGCAAACACTTGATACTTTCAAAACATTGTAATTATAGTGCCGTCTTGTAAATCATCATCATCATCACCATTTCTACTCAAAGATGTTACTGACATATGCCTCCTTCAAATTTCATGTATACATTGATATGTAATTACTCTTTCCTTAAGTAATGGGATCGGTCCGGTCAGTTACCGAACCTCCGGACGATGATCTACCCAATGCTCAACCTCCGCAAGCCCGCGTCTACCGTGTCGCAGTCTGACTAATTAATTTTAACTTTATTATAAAATTTCTGAAGCTTCTAATACACGCCTTAATTACTTCCTCTATTACGCCAGTATAAAAATAAGATACATTAATTAGCTCCTTCCAGGAATTTTCGTAATATCAGAATTCTAAGAAATTACGGTAATTAAAAGGAGATACAGCAGGCATGTGTGTTCCGAACACTCTTGTTTCGACTTTCGATTGCTTTACTTGTTAATTGCTATGTCGAAGTACGAGTTTAGGTTACGCGAACTTTTGAGTACGCGCGTAACATCATGCGCTCAAATTTTGGGGCTACTGAGGAGGCAAGTAGTCTGACTGCGTACTGTGGTCGTATGCTCTCTCTGTTTCAGTTGCTTGAGCCAGCTGTCAACGTTTCGGCTCTACGTTTATCTTGGGAGGAGCATCGCCTTGTGCTCGTGGGGGCGATCGGTTGCGGCGATCTCTCGCGCCGGGCCTTGTTGGAGGCCATGGTCTGGATCGAGGAGTGGTGGGTGCGAAAGCAGTAATGCTAGCTAAGGAGGAGGCCCAACGCATAAGGCAACGGCGCACATGCCTCAGGTGCTGCCGGGATTCCGATCCCAATTTCCGGTCGCTCGCCGTCCGGTCGTCTGGTATCAGTCTGGAGCAAGCCAAGTCGTCGACGGTGCGCTCTGTTCCCGCGCGCCTCAAGGAGTTGTCAGCGAAACCGTAGTGACTCTGAAAAAGGGTCGAAGCCTATTGGGGCCCAGGGTCTCTTTCTGAAAGGAAAGCCTGGCCCCAGTGCGAAAGGCAAAGAAGAAATGGAGTGGGGTACTTAGTCAATAAGAGTCTGACACTGTTTCCTGCTCCGCCCAAAAGCGGGAATCGTCATTGGATGATTTTTGCCTACCATAAAAAAAAAACAGGTGCGGGTCATTCAGCCTAACCGTATGTTGGATAACGCCGTACTTGATAGACTGCGCCTAGTTTAATAAATACCTAATAACCTGGAAAACTTTTGTCATCGTACATCGGAATAGGAACATAGGCAGACAAAGCAGGGCCTCAAGCCTGCTATTACAATAGAGCCAGAATAGTCTATCGTTATTTAATTATCGTTGTTTTAGGCAAGTTTGGTTATTTTAGGCTATATTATATGTTTTTAATAATCGACCACTGACACTACGTTGAAGGAAATGCCGTAGAATAGTAATCCCGTAAATAATTAGGCTTAATAAACTAGTGCGCGTCACCATCAACGATTGCATCACCACTTACAATCACGTGGAATCACAGTCAAGCACCAGTTTTTATCAATTAAAAAAAAAATACAAATGAATACGAATATAAAATTTTGACAGTTCCTTTGATCAGTGACTTATCATTAGAACGTTACTATGCAGTTGTTACTTTTAATTCGTTACAAGACTGCTCCTACCACAAAACACAAAAACCAAACCATTAGATAGGAAAGAGTTGGAGGAATCAACTCCTGCAACCGAAAATTATTCCCGTAGTGTTATTAGCAGCAGCCAATCCTACTGTTTTACATGGGAAGTCATCAAATGACATCTCCAAATTTAGATGGAGTGAGTGATTTTAGTGACTAAAATTTACCTGTGAACAATCCCACTGCCTTGGCAGACGTCTGGCCTAACTAGACCTGTCAATCTTGCTGTCATCTCTTTGAGGCCGCCTGGAAAACAACGCGCTGTCGGTTTCGACCTGGGATTGGGTCTTACCAAACGGCTTTTACTGGTAAAGGATAAATGATATTTTTATTTTGGCAAATAGGTTATTAAAACAGTTCTGTTTAATATATTTTTTATTTTACACTTTTAAGTTGTAGTAGGTACGCCTTAGCCAAATTTAGATAGATAGATATTTCCTGTCATTTGGTTCATGAAGAGCATGACTATTCTAATAATTATACATACATACGGATCAATCTGAGAACTATCTTTCTTTGAAGTTGTTTAAAATACCAAATCCTTATTTTTAAACGTGACAAACATTTTTCCTAGCCACACGTGAGACAATCACGGACAAACATACAAACAGGTCAAATTGCAAACCTCCTTTTTTGAAGACGGTTAAAAAAACACTGTGTTTCCTTCCTACCCAGGAAACACCGATTTCTCCCTGAGAAGAAACACCAAAACAAACTCAAGGGTCAAAGTCTCTTTTAAAGTCCATACAGCATACATGTAATGGTCGTATCATATGAGAACCATGCAGATTGGAGTCTGAGATAGTATTTTGATAAAAGTACTGTACATTATAGTTCTGAGTGGACCCGTGTCGTCTGTGCAAGCAGTTTTCATTATTCGTATAGCTCAAAATCAGGACTTAGGCTTCTTTGTAAATTATTAATATGTTTGACAAAATTTTAACTATACGGCAACTAACCTACTGCAACCGCTTGGATGCAAGATCACGGAATGTTACAGACCTTTTCTCAGCATTGGTCCAATGCTTTCTAATAAAATAATAATAAAACATCAGATCTTTAATTGGTCGTAAACACATTTCGCAAAAGTATTACGTACGTAAATAGCTGTATTATGATACAAAACTGTGTCGCAACATGTACGCCCACCTCCAAAAGAAAGACGATAGTGTTCCAGATTCAAGAGATGGGAATTTATTATGTGTGAAAAAGAAACTAAAACGAATGAAATACAAATAAAGACTTATTATCAGCCGAACAACCGTACCGTAGTACAGTCGCGCATTTTGCAGTACTTCGGACATGTCTCTAGGCGGGATAGCAATTCCATAGAGCGCCTGGTCGTTCAGGGAAAGGTGGAAGGGACAAGACCACGCGGAAGATCACCTATGCGTTGGACTGAGCAGGTCAAATCGGCAGTGGGAACTCGTGTATCTGACTGCACCAGGCAGTCTGGAACGGATTTAAAAAACGGGAATACCTGCATTATTATTATTATATTATTATACCTAGCCTGTGCTGTCCCACTGCTGGGCAAAGGCCTCCCTCCATTCTTTCCAATCATCTCGGTCACATGCTTTGCCGCTCCAATTCTCAAGGAAGACATCCAGGTCGTCCCGCCATCTCCTTACCTGCATTACGACAAATATATTTTTTAACCATAAATATTACCATTGTAATATCGCGGTAATTTTTTTTCAAAAACCTTTGAACATCCTTTAAGTAGATCTAATATTTTGAACATGTTTATCTTTTTTTTTCATAAAAATGATTTTTATATAGTTTGTTTTTAAAAAAAATCTTTATATGTTTGTTTAAAATGACAGTATTTGAAATAAATTAAGTGACTTATAAATAATAATAATATAATATGTCCACAACAAAGGTCCAAGCTAAGCAGAGCTTGTGTTATGGGTACTAGACAACTGATAAACATACTTATATATTTATAAATACATACATATTATAGATAAATTACACCCAGACACAGAACAAATGATCGCGCTCATCATACAAACATTTGTCCTGGGTGGGAATCGAACCCACGACCTCCCGCATAGCAGTCAGGGTCACTAACTACTAGACTGACAGGCCAGTCAAATACTTATATCTTATAAAAACGCAAAAAAAAAATAAAAGCATTAAGCAATTCTTTTAAAAATTCTGTAATAATATTGTTAAGCTGAAGAGTTCATTTGGTTGAATGCTCTAAATGTCAGGAGCTAGTTAGTGGTTAAAATTTAAAAATACTTTTAGTGTTAGCGCTTTTATCGAAGATAATAATACCTATAGTTTTTTTTTTTTTTTAGGTAGGTAAAAATCATCCAATGACGAGTCCCGCCCTTGGGCGGAGCGGGAAACAAGTGTCAGACTCTTACTGACTAAACAACCTACCCCATTCCAACGTTGCCATATACACCAGGGCCAGAGCCTTCCTTTCAGACGCGAACCCATGGCCCCAGTTGGCTTCGACCCTCCTGCAGGGTCCCTACGGTTTGCTGACAACTCCTTGAGGCGCGCGGGAACAGTGCGCGCCGTTGACGACTGGGCTTGGTCCGGACGGTTACCAGACGATTGGACGGCGAGCTACCCATTGCTCGCCATCCACAAGCCCGCGCCTACGGTGGCCGGAAATCGGGATCGGAATCTCGGCGGCGTCTCGGGCGTGAGCGCCTTTGCCTTAAGCGGTTGGCTTCCTCCTTTGCTAGCATTACTGCTTCGCAAAAGGAGGCGACCGCCTGCCACTCCTCCTCGCTCCGGACCATGGCCTCGACCAAGGCCCGGCGCGAGAGATCGCCGCCGCCGATCGCCCCCACGAGGATAATACCTATGGTTCAGGTATTATCATGGTACTATGAACCATGGCAGTAATCCAAAGATGCAGAAGAAACCTCGGGGGACAGCTAGACTTAATATAAAAAGGCGTACCTATTTATAGTTAGATTAAAAAAAAAGTAAAGAAAAGTAACTTAAAAGCTATTTCAACCAAAAAGAAAGTCTTAAAAATGATTGCTATTAGGAATCCAGTAATGTAAATTCCATTTCGTGTTAATGTAATTTCAAGTTCCATTACGTTATACTATAGAAGTCCCAGTAGGTACTGACGCCCTAGTACCTGCGACGTAGTCTACTTCGTTAAGATGTTGATAATTTGAATAAAACGCTTTCGGATTTGCTGATTTTTTTTTTAGGTTAAAGAAAATTTTTGAATACTGTTAATAGAGGTGTAGTACTTGAAAATGAATTAAATTTAATAAATATATTAGGTTCACAAGCGCATGTCCCTTAAACTTTCAACTACTGTAATTACAGATATAGGTAATTAAAAGATAATAGGTGATCGGATTTGAAGAAATGTGACATCCAACAATCCGCACTGGGCCCGCGTGGTGGATTGTGGCCTATTCCCTCTTCTAGAGAGAAGGCCTGTGTCCCAGCGGTGGGAACATTAAAAAGGCTGATGATGATGAGGTGATCGGAGACCAGTGTCCTCTTGGGGCTTAATGAATTAATGAGTTAGATGAAGTTCGCTAATTCAGATTGACACGACTTTTTCTAGATATTTTGAAAACTCATCTTGTAGTATTTGTCTAGGTTTCTGTTAAAAAAAAAACATCACGAAAAAAGAGAGATAGCGCTCGGTTAGTATTCAATAACTCTCATGGCTCGTTCAAATATTTCACAAAAGTTTTCTTTCAGGAAATACAGTCTTTTTTTTTAGTTATGCAAGGGTTCTATGTTTTTCTTTTTTTTATTTCGTTCTCGAAAAATTATACGCAAAATGGTACATAGCACTGTTACTCGGGCCTCCTAGGAGAGGGAATGAGCCGTAATCCATCACGTACCAAGGATTTCACATATTGTCTTCGAATTTTTAGTTTTAGGATATGTCGGTTTCCTCACAATGTTCTTCTTCACCGTTTTGAAAGCCAGTGATGATAAAATAAATTACACAAAGTAATGTGCCTTGCTGGGTTTGAACCCGTGACCTAAAACTCGTAAGTTGGGGCCTTTACCACTCAGCTACCACTGCTCTAGAGCAAACTTTGCCTTGAATTAAACAACAAGCTTTTCAAGTAAGCTAAAGCTAACCGTAGACAAACTAAAAAAGGTCCTGTCCAATGATCTTGTTGTCTAATATTTCAAATAAGAATACTTTTCCCAACTTTATGTAACAATTCCTATCCAAATAGCATGGTAAGCACCTCGCTAAACTGCGAGTCTGACGAATTCAGTCCTTAAACTGCATTGCCAAGCAAAATGCACGTAACCAGTAAGGCGACACTGAGAAATATGGTCTCCACTTTGGCAGTTTGCGTGGTAAAGCTGCTCTTAAATCTATTTTAAATTTATATCTATCTGCCCAGATATTGCAGATCAAGAAATCATTGCTAACTGAATGGGTTATGACATTTCAGAAGACATATTTATATCGTAACATAATTTTGCAAAAACTGGAGTTTAAAGATACAATGTTGGTCTTATATCAACCAAACAATCTTAGATGGATCAGAATCAGGACTTGAACTAAAGATTCAAGATTTATTTAATGTGGAAGGTAGGTGGAATATATAGGTTCAGCTTAAAAATTATTGTTACAACAAAGTATCACTGTAACCTACCCGTGGGGTGTATAATTTTTTAATTTACAATTATATGTTAATAAACTAATTAAACATTGAATAAATTTCAGTCAGAAAGAAAAATAAATAAAATAAAAACCTGTCACAATACCTAAGTATACAAAATAGTCAAGGCAACATATAAAAATACAAGAAGCAGTTTTCCCAATTAAGGGTGAAGCAAAATTCACAGTTTTACTGACTAAAATCAGGTAGATTTCTAGGAGTCTTTCAATAATTATCCTTTGCAATCTTGAGAGAAGAGAAAGGAGATGTCTCATCTTTGACAATTAAGATTCTATCAAGTCAGTTTCAAAGAGGATATTTTTCTTCAAATAAACTTTCTTTTCTCATCATACATTCAGGTCTTATTCACGATCGGGCTTGCAGACGAGCCATTGCTATGTGCCGTCTGTTGACTGCCTAGACCAAGGCCCGGGTCATCGTCGGCGCGTAGTTTTCCACGCGTACGTTTCCACGAGACGTGTATCCCTCGAATGACGAAAGGATTTGACAGGGGGTCATTGCCTCTAGTCCTCGCGTCGTCATTTCGTCGAATTCTTAAAATAAACAAAAAAAAAAAAAGAAAAATAATCTACGGTAAAATGAATTTCGCAAAAATGTGAAAAAAAAACGACAATTAAGAATTTTTCAAGGTCAGCAAGTCGTACAGACGTATGTAAAAAAACACTATTTCGTCTGCCCATCTCGCCACCGGTCGATTAACTTTTCTTGTTTCCTTCACGTCACAACTAACATAAACTTCACTTAAGTGGAGCGGTTACCAGAAATAGGCCGGCACCAAAGTCTTTCAGTTACTAACAGAGACCTTGAAAAAAAAAAACCGCGCTGGGATTACGTTTCAGATTTCGGCCACCGCAGAAACGGGCTTGCGGACAGCATGCAACGGGTAGCATACTGTCCGGCCGCCAATAACGCGACCGTCCGTAACATGCCCAAGTTTCAAGTTTCACGCACGCCTCAAGAAGATATCAGCTACGGTTTGCTGACATCTAGCCGGCCCAGTAGAGTCAAAGGCTACTGGGGCCATAGGTATTGTGAAATTGTACGTCGGGGCCCGGAACGAAGGTAAAGAAGAAACAGTAGTGGGTTTTTAGTCAGTAAAAGTCTGACACTACCCCCGCTCCGTCGAAGAGATGATTATCCTAAATAAAAAACCAAGAAAAAATTACTTATAAACATTAAATACTGATCGGTTGTCAAAAGTAGCTACAATATTTTATTAATGATGTTAAAATATGAAAAGAACGTTTTCTTCAAAAACTTTTACTTTAAATTTTATTCCTGCCCTTATCCCGTGTTATTTCAGGGTCAGCGCTACACGTTTTTTTTTCACTCTGTCCTGTCACCCGTCACGCTATCACTAACTCCCATTTCTTTCGTATCACTTCTCATGCAATCCATTCGTCTTTTCTTTAGCCTCCCACTCCATCCATCATTATAACATGACCAAAAAATCCTTTGTTTATTCTTCATAATATTTCAACACTCGATAACCGTGTTATTTACTACACAAACAAGTTCTGACCCACTTGGCCGGCCATTTTAGGTAGTTTCACCAGATTTACGAACTGAATTTGAGCTTTACATGTGATTAATAGCTACTAACACATTGTTGTGTCGATTAGAAGTCGTGTGCTTGGCCAGGCACTACACTTACAATGTTTGGGGCTGACTGGAAATAGTGTTTTATTCGCCGATTAAATATACAGTGATAAATTACCCCAGATTGGCGAGAGACCAGGTCTAGAGTAGGGCTGGCATGAATGCGCGTAGCAAAAGTTGTGTCAGAACGATTTTAAAATTGAAAATACATATACACTCTTTTTTAGGATATATTCCTTGTAATTGTTGAATTAATTTACAGAATGATTTAAACCAAATAAAAAAACATATAACTAGCTTCTGCAAACTGTCGTTTTCTACATAAAAAATTCCAGACTTCCCATTTTACCCCCTTAGGGATTTTTAAAATCCATCCAACCATTTAAAAATCATCCAATGACGAATCCCGCCTTTGAGCGGAGTGAAAAAGAGTGTCAGATTCTTACTGACTAAACAAACTACCCCGTTTCTTCCTTGCCTTAACCTTTTTGCATCAACCTTTGGCTGCGAGAGGCTTCGACCCTTCAGGGCCCCTTCAGTTGGCTGACCAATCCTTGAGGCACGCGGGAACAGTGCGTGCCGTCGGCGACTTGGACTCGCTCCACCAGGGTAGATCCGGACATGGTCCGGACCAACAGTCTAGACCTACCTTCTAAAATTTTAGGTATGTAGGAGTTATCATTTCTGAGATTTCGTGATTAATCTAGTGGTATTTCGCTTTTTTAATATATTCAAGTCAGGCACTTGCATGCGCTTTCGACTACTACTAAGAATGTGCGTATTTACAGACGTTTTCCAATCACATTTATATTTCATTTTGTAAATATCAATACAATGTTCAAAAAGTAATATCTAAATAGGTATAATAAGTAAATATACAATTTTATACATATTTTGAAATATAAATTCAATAACTTGAAGAGCTTCGAACTTTTGACCTCTTTAGCTTGTCCGATAACCTTTCGAAAAGCCACTCTGATTAAATTGATATATAATATTTCATAAATATATTTTATACCATCTCATCTTTGTCTGTGATTGTGTCTTTTAAATATATATCTGTATATAATTTCTGTATATCTTTTTTTGTGTTTTCTTTCAAATTATCTTTTTAATCTATTTCAGTCTGACTGGACAGAACTTAAGGGCGTCCTCGACTTTTTGTCTCCCACTCATCTTATCTCGTTTCATTTATATTATACTTTACATTCTAGGTCATAAATGTAAAATTATATTACTGGTAGTAAGAAACAAACTGATAAAGACGTTGTCTGATTTGATTTTGAGAGTTTTTTGTCTTAGGGTTGTTGTAAGATGGTGCGCTATTATCATTGAGCTCAAACACTTTCAAGGACACAGAAAAATTCAGCGCATATACAACGACAAGCAAGATGCTTAAAAGAGGAATGAGAAGTCGTTACATAACTTTTTCCACTCCGAGTGGAGTGAGATGGCGCGTCAGTCTTCCTTCTGAAACCCATCTGCACTATTTGTACAAATTATCAAAACCTGATATTATGATAGAATTCAGATTCAAGAGTCTAATGAACGTTTCATCATTATCATTTCAACCGAAAAATTTCCACTGAACGGTCCTGTGCATCTCACATCCATCGGATTCCTGCAACCCTTGCCAAGTCATCGGTCCACGTCTTCCGGTCGCGGTCGCTACTCCAGGACCTTCCAACCCCAATGGCCATCTGTTCTGCGAGTAATGAATGCGCCCTGCCCATAATTATGTTTATGCCAATTATCGTTTAATGTGCGTAATATTTCTTAAAATTTACCAAACATACGACTTTAAGTTTATGACATAAATTTATCATGTACATGAGTGGAAAACACTTTTAAACACAGCAAAAACCCTTGCACCTACACGTCAATTGTCTAGTTAAGCCAAATTTTGTTTCCATTTTTCCAAAATTGTATCTAAATAAATACAGTTAGTACTAATAGAGTCTACTTATAACTTAGGCAAGTATTAGGGAGCGCCATCTTAAGCGCCCTACTAAGTTAAGGCACACTTCGGTAAGTAATTTGGGTGTATTAACCAAGTAGTGTCTAATGAGGCTAGCGGCACCGAAGCTAATTTGTGCCGCAACTTGATTTGTTGTTATTACATACTCTTATTAACTTCCTAAGTGGTATCGGCGGATGAATTTTGCGCATTAGTTCTGTAAGAATTAATCAGTTGGCCTGAATTTTACCTCACTGCACCTGAAAGAGTGTCATGTATTTCGAGTGTATGTATAGTGTAGTTCTGCTTTGCTTTGTGTTCCAAAACATCGCGCTTTCCTCTCAGAAGTAAACCCATGGCCCCAGTAAGCTTCGAAACTATTGGCTTGAGGCGCGCGTCACCGCGCGTGGTACATTACGCGCTGTCGTTAATTTGGTCAGGATGGTTACCGGAGGGCTGAATAGCGAGCTACTCATTGCTCGACAACCGTGAGCCGGCTGCTGGAGCGTAAGGACGGCTGTTCCATCACTCGTGAGCTTGCCTTGCTAGCATTACTGCTTCGCACAAGGAGCAACCGCATGCTACTCCAGACCATGGCCAGCATCAGGGCCTAGCGCGAGTTGTCGGTCCCGCCGATCGCTCCCCGCTGCCTTGGCGGTGCTTCACCCGAGAAGAGCATGCTTCACCGTGTCCTCCGAGCCTAACGCAACTATAATAATGAATAAATTTGATAATAATTTATTAAACTAAAACATTTCATACCTTCAAACCCAAATAACACAGAAAACAAAGAGATATTTATAGAGAACAATAACAGTTAGAGTCAGAAGTAACAAATAAGTATTTGTAATGAATCTGATACGCAACGAAAAGATTTAACTTATGTTATCGGTACCAGGTTTCTCAAAGAACATGCCAAAAGATTATAATTATGTCAAAAAAATTCAAAGTCAAAATGTCAAAATCAAAACCGAGCCTTGCAGTTTGTACGAGTGTAATGCATGAGATGTAGAGAGTTTGTGTACTTGTTTGTTTTCAGAGCATTTATGTGTAGGTCGTGTTTTGCTATTATAACTTTATGGGCTCTTCTATTTCATTATAACTCTGTAACAGTAACCAGTCATAAATCCTGCACATAGAAGTGCAATTCCCGGTCACCATAGGCGCGAGCCTGTGGATGGCGAGCAATGGGTAGCCAGTCAAAGCCAACTAGAGCCAAGGGTTCGCGTCTGAAAGGAAGGCTCTGTTATATATGGCAACGTAGGAATGGATTTTTTTATGGTATGTAAAATCATCGAATGTCGAATCCCACTCTTGGGTGGAGCGGGAAACAGTGTCAGACTCTTACTGACTAAAGAACCTACCCCGTACCTTTCTTGCCGTATTCCCAGAGCCCCGGTGTAACGCTTTCGCATCAAGAGGTATAAATAGAACAATTTATCTTAGGTTTTGTTATATAAATAGCTTCCGATGTCATAGAAATGTCTCCTAGCTAGTGCCGTCCTATAGATTGGAGGAGGGCATACCCTAAAGCGTTGGCGTACTTGCTGAAAGGGTTTGACGGTCATGACCTTCAGGACTTAGCTTAGACCTCGTTCTTACTAAAACCTGACCTACGTGATCTATACAAGCCGGTCCGAAAATATAACACTTGTCAGCATGACTGGTATTAGATATATCTTGAATTATTATATCTATTGAAAAAACCGCACCAAAATCGGTTGCGTTGTTTTAAAGATCTAAGCATACATAGGGATAGACAGTAGGAAACGACTTTGTTTCACACTATGTAAAGATATGTTTATCATAGTCACCAGTAGAGACTCATAGCTCAAGCTCTGCTTAGTTTGGGGTTAGACGGCGTTGTGTGCAATTTTATGAAGAAAAAAACATAGGTAGTTGCTTTTTACAATAATATCACAAGTACTAACGTAATAATAGCCTCACAGTTCATATACAATACAGTTGTATTATAATAATATGTTGTTACGTAATAGAAACATCAGAACAATACAAGCCGATGCGATATGCGATGCGAGAACACTATTACAGCATCTGAGTGAGCAGTAAATATGTATTTTTCAATTTCAAACATAATGGGAAGCTTAGAGCTATACCCACTTGTTACATTGTCAGTAATAGAATAGAGAGGTTGCCAAAGGCTAGTGTATAACTGATATGCCAATACTAGTTACACGTACGGACTTGCCAATATTTATAGGTAGGTTTTTTTTATGGTGGGAAAAATCATCTTATGACGAATCCCACCCTTGGGCGGAGCGGAAAACAGTGTCAGACTTTTACTGACTAAATGAATCACCAAATTCCTTCTTAGCCCTCATAATGGGGTCGGACTTTCCTTTCAGAAACTGGACCGGGGCCCCAGTAGGCTTCAGCGGGGATCTTGCTGACCACTCCTTGAAAAAAATTATCAAATCATAATTTCAGTAAACCCCTATTCATTTTTAAATACCCATCCAACATTATATCATACGTTAGGGTTAAAATGAATTGAAAAAAAAACAATCTCCACTTTACGTGTAGGCGGAGTACCCTTATTTTTTTTTCCACTTTTTGTTTTTGCACTTTGTCGGCGTGATTGATAAGCATATTGATGTTTGGGTGTCTTGTATACGCGACTAAATTTTTGTCATTGTATCTACGACAAAAGTTAATTCCCACTGTAGGGGCATTATTTTCTTTTGTTTTAACTGTCTCAAGTGGTTTCACCCGTGTCTTTGTGTACGTGGGTGGAACACTGATTCCCAATGTTCCACAAAGACATTCACTGTACGTACACCTCAGGAGTAGAATTTCCTGACGGAGTCTCTGTTACGTGGTAGGTACAACCAACGAACCCTAAGTCTAGAGTAAATTTGTAACTTCTAGGCAAGCTTGCTACAAGTGTCCACATCATTGCTTACCATCAGGTGCGATTGCGGTCAAACACGAGTAGATAATTAATAAAAAAATTATAACTTTCGTTCGGCGTTCGCAAACATAATTGTCTTTCTATTATGTCTCTGATTACGAAAGGATAATATTTCAAATTGGAGTCAACTTTGACACGACTGGAAATAATGTATAAAGTTTTTATGTTAGAAAAAAAAACAGATGTAACAAAAGTCCAGAAATGTAAGAACTCAATTGGTAGCTTAAAGATTTATGCTAAAAATTGAGGGAGACTCAAAACAGATTAATGAACAAATTAACATTCCCGTCTCATTCTCACATTTATCATCACCCCCTCCCTCTTTTCCCCTCTAATTACATTCACAAAATACTGCCGTTAAGTTACAAATCTCTTAACACTACGCCTTAAGTTGGAGCCAATATCAGTGTTTATGTGTCGAACATCTGGCGTCCCTCATTCTTCGATACCGTGATGATAATCGAGCGAGACTAACGTGAACCATTCTTTGGCCTTTAAATAATGAGTCTAGTTAAGGGGAAGCTGAATTAGTAGTCTTGTGGTAAAATCGGTAGTAGTTGTTGGGTTAGTTTGAAAAAATAAAAATGTATTGTAGACTCGTATTTATTGAATTTTATTATGATTATTGGTTATTTTTGATTGATTGCTTAGTTCTTAGTGTTTATTACTATTGAGTGTTAATCTCCTGAAATTATTTGACATTTCTTATGTATTTTTTAATATTATAAATTAACTAATCTACACCAAAAAAAAATTGAACACAATGCAAATTGTTATATGAATAAATAAATAAATTAATAAAATATTTTACACGCTTTTCTTTAAATAACAAATCTTGTACGTTAAATTTGATCCACTTCCCGGTTACCTACCGATTGAGCCGAAATGCTGCATGCATGTGTCAATCAAATGATAATGCAAAATTATATTGTCTGATTAATTTATTTAATAAGTTGATCTGATGACGGAACTAGAAGATTGCCATTGGACCGCAGTAATTAAATGACACAACCCCATTGAATTTTACCTCGTGTGATTCGTTTTGACGTGTTTTAAATATATAGGTTACTGCTATATAAAAGCTTATTATGAAGAAATAATTTCATTGAAACCTTTTTTATCTTTTGTTTAAAATATATTCTTAATCGTTACTAGAGCTAATGTCGTTTGTTTTTTTTAATCGTCCTTTTTCTAATAATTGCCACTCTTGTAATGATAGAATTTTAAGGGATGATTCTCATTAGAACGTGCTGTGCCCAGGGCGGGGCCCGGACGGGGCACGGTTTTAATCTGTTTCATATATTTTGTATGAATCAATTTATATTACACAGTGCATTATCCGTGTCCCGTTCGGGCCCGCTCGACGCACTTCAATGCCACGTTTGTTGCACGGTCCCGCCCCGTTCCCTCCACGTCCCATCGTAATCAGAACATTTTTCGTGCTGCGTCTGAAAATAAATTGCATAGCACGGACGGGCCCCGGCTCGTCCACGCCCCGACCCTGGCACGGCCCGCTCTAATGAGAATCATCCCTAAATCAGCGCTGAATCACACTATTAGCGATAAATAAAATATCAAATAAATAATTGGTTGGATGCTATTTATAATTACAAACACAGCGGAAAATTTGACCAAATGGTCGTATACAAAGCGCAAACAAAAGCTCGAGTTGGTCGTAAACAGTTGGAAAATATCAGAATAATTGAAATTTTCCAAAGTAAATTAAACAAAGCAGCTTTAAATAAAACATTGGCACATTAAAACGATTGTGGCAATTTTGTTCGATACCGGTAAATGATTTCCGTGAATTGAGTGAGAACAATTTTATAAATATTCAGATAATTCCTTTTGTATAGCTGAATCCAAAATGTCCTGATTTATTTGTGTGATATTAATACGATTTTATTTCACTATTTGTGGTATACATTTTTGTGTTCAGAGTATAAATTATTAATTCCATTATAAATTACAATTCAACCAATTATAACCAAAGCGTTCAACCGATACTAACTGACTTTATATAATAAATTAAATCATTCAAAACGGATTAGGTACCTACTCATCTATACAAACTAGACGGGTTATGTATGTTGGGTTTTCGATTGTAATTTTGAATTGCGAGAACCGATTTTAATCATTATTTTTTATTTGAAAGAAGACACATTTGAATATTTCAGGATGATAAAATATTCAAATTAATTTTAAAAAAATGCTAGCATATACGGTTAAATTATAAACATAGTTGAGATTTTTTTAAATATTTCATAAACCTTTCATTCTATCAAGTTCAAGTAAACTTTTATAAACTTTCTTACCTATTAAAAAAAAAAAATAACAGATAAACACTGACATTTATTTAAAATAAATTTCACAGTGTTACTTCACTATCTGAGAAAACTAAAACCATTTACTATCCTTTATTTCCACTAGTCTTCTTATCTCGGATATGAAAGTCAAAATATTTTCGCTAGCACAATAGCGCTTGGCCTTAAAACTATACATTTGTAGTAACAATATTCGTTGCACGTCGTCTGCAGCCCTCTTTCTCGAGAAATAGTATGTCACACCTACAAATATAATATTTCGCAAGTGTCGCTATTATAGGGGAATATTCTAAACGTCCAATTTCACTGCCAAAGGAACTCTATAAATTAAATGATATTTTGATATTAAATTTTCTAAGAAGGGGTTTGTCGTCTTTAGTGGCAGGTGTTTTTATGGGTTATTATACTAATTTGTAGATCAACAATTACGGGAAAATATATAATCGGCATGTAATACAACCAAAAAATTCGATGAGATATGACCTCATCCTTACCACGCTGGGGTCACTTGGTAGATAATAGCTACAATTACGCCTCATTCCCTCTTTTAGACGCGGAACAGTGGGAAAATTATAGGGGTGATCAGCAATTCAGATGCATTTTGTGGAGTATACACTAGAATTGTTTAATCTTATTCTGCCAAGCCTACTCCATCATCGGATTTCCAGATTCTCAGCGATGCGCCACCAGTGTATGGTAGACATGCTATCTATAAGCACAAAATGTTTTGGGACATTTACTGTTGGAACATCTAATAAGGGAAATTTCCTGCCGCATTCTGTGATTCCCATAGCTACAACCTGTGGATCTTTTAGTCAGGCTAATTCTATACAAGCGTGGCCTATCGTCGACTACTGGTGAGACAGTGGTCATGCAAGTCTATCAATTATAGAAAATTAAAAAAAAAGACTGGGCAAGTACCAGTCGGATTCTCACACTGAGGGACATTAAGATTTCTTATCTGTTAACAAAAATATTATTCACAACGAAAGTTTAATATTCAGGCATTATGACATTGATTCAAAGAAGTAAGTTGAAATGTCTAAATCAATATCATAATGTTTTATACTATCTGATAAAATACTATCATACGTTTTGATATCATGAATTAAAATTAAAAGTGAGTGCACTAAGAAAAACAGATTTAATTTCCAAAATGCTTTTACTTTCAAGCACTCTATTGCTGAGTACCATTTGGCCAAAAGCTACTTTTAATCCACGGTTCCACGTTGTGGGATAAATAACGAGTGTGAAGCCACGGGGAAAAACCTAGTCTTCAATATTTTGAATAACAACAGACAGATTTTGATGTAGTAATAAGACTGAGTAAGTAATGTGGTGACTGTATGAAAGCTACATAAGTAAGTCGTTCACGTAGTTACCACATGAGCTACGCCCCTATGAATAGAAATTCTGAGGTCAACGAGGCACTTCCAAAATACTTTTAAGCTATAAGCACATTATACCTACACTTCACCGAGATGTCCCTACCTATGGAGGAAATAATATTTACCCGGCGCCTCCACCATCTGTAGTTGGCGCTAAGCCTAACAGTGCCTGAGTCCCAACAGTGGGAACATTATTAGGCTGTTGCTGTGCTATGGTATGCCTACTAGATCTTCAAAACCTAGGCAATATGATACTATTTAGATCGACTAATAACTCAGTCTCTCTGGTGTCCAACTTTTTGCAACGATTGCCAAAAATCTACAAATGATTACCGGGGCTAATGGCTATATGTGTATTCTGAGTACTGAGCACCAGCAATATTCTAGACTAGCTAACTCTCGCGGTTTCACCCGCACCTTTAGTTAATTGTCTGCTCCCGGAAGTTGTAGTGTAATGTTATAATAATATAGCTTATAGCCTTTAATTTATAGCCTACCTAAATAAATAGGCTCTCTAACACGAAAAAAAACAAACCGGATCAACTAACATAAAGCTAGCTAACCGGTCTATAATATTAGTATAGATAAACTTAGAAAAAATTTTGAATCAAAGTATTTTATTCAGCTCAAGGCACTTCAAGTAACTTCTCTCACTGATAAAGTAGGGTAGTCTCCACGCAAATAACACCCTCTACCGGTGCATACCTATGCATCTTATTCCAATTCTGATATTAATGCGAGCTCAGGTGTTCGTGCAAGCTGTGGTAAAATACTTTAAGACTTAATGAGGAATATATACCGGTGTACGGGGAAGTTTGGAATACTCTATTTTAGTGGAACATTGAGTTTGGTATGGTTTACGGTATTTTGAGACCGCTGCACCATAATGCATGCGAAGGGTTACCGAGTAACGCAATGGACGGTTTTTTCTGTTTTGTGGTGAGAAAAAATCATCGAATGAAGGGGAGAAACGGGAGCCTGTCTCAGACTTCGACTGACTAAACGACCCACCACTCCTTGCTGCCTTAGTTCCAGGGCAACCCTTGGCCCCAGAAGGCTCCGACCCTACTAAGCCCTACAGTAAGTTGCTGACAAGTCCTTGATGCGCGCGGGAACAATGCGCGCCAACGACGACTTGGGCTCGGTCCGGACGGTTACCGAATGGGTGGACATCGAGCTACCCATTGCTTGCCGTCCTCAAGTCTGCGCCTAACGCAATCGATGGTAATGCATTTATTCAACAATTTGACATAGCAGTGTTTAGGTACATTACCGAGATGCGAATTTTCTTTCTGAGATATAAAACAATTGATTAGGTAGCAGTTTTAGTCAAAATGATTCGGATAATGATAGAGTTAAGGGTGCCTTCACCTTGTTTTCATGTTCTGCGTGATTGCTATTTGGGGTCTTTAAAGCTGGCCAACCTGAGTTACATTTTCATACAACTGCTTCTTTGTGATTATGATGCTATTATATAACTTTCATCAGATATTTTAGATACATAGTTATCTTGTGGATGTTATCGAGGCTTCTATAAATAAGAACATATTAATATGTGTAAAACTAATTCAGTAAAGACTACTAAAAATTTGCTATTTTACGTGAACTCTGACCTTTATTTAGTACTCATAATTATATTTAAAATATAAAAAGGTACATTTAAACTGACGAAAAGTCGATAAGTTAAATGGACAAAAAGAAAAAAATATTGACGTGTAAAAGTGTTATTTTAAAACCTATTTACAAAATAAATGTCATTTATTTATCTAAAGTCATATTTAATGGAGATTCTGAATAACGACAATTTTTTTTCAAAAAACTATTAATGCTTTTAAAAAACACGTTTTTTCCGGAACAAGTTTTATGAAATTTTCGATCAAATTAATAATTCACCAGCACTTTTCAGGTGTTATCTGTCTTTTTTTGCGTTGCATTTTTACTAACCACGTTTGATTGCATTAGATGAAGCCACAAGCTTTTAAAATATGTTCAAATATTACGATAGAAGAGTAGAGAATGGCCCTAAGTTAATAATTGTTCATATTAGCTAGTAAAAAAAAAAATCTGTTAAATAAAGAAAAATAAATAATGCCTTTCAAAAATCACTGAGAAAGCCTGAAGATTAAGTTTGATTTTTGGTACTAGATCGTTCTTGCAATCATAAAATACTGAGATTTTAATTAATATCAATAATTTGATTGACTAATAAATTAATTTTACGACTACGCACTTCGATCGTCTCTTTGTTCATGTTAAACTTCCAATTATACGCCGATGACATTGACGAATTTTAATTAAATAAAGTAAATAGATTTGACTTCTAGGTGTTGGATTTCTCGTTATGAAATTATATTTTTGATGTAAACAAAATTGCTAAAATTCCGTCTCGATAGGTGCCTGTAAAGACGCATTACGCTACTTATTTTGGTTTCAAACTAATTGCCTTTTCGTGTTATTTTTTTCATAGATTTATTTATTTGAGGTGCTAATTAAAGATATTCGTTATAGCATTATTATCATCTATAAAACTTCGTTGCATATTACTAAGTAAGCCATAATATAAATGATCATCTGAATGATACTATCTTAGCCACTAGTTATCCTTTAAGTCTTCTTCTAGGAGGTTATAAAAATGCCATGAAAGCTAAAGTAGAAGCGAAGTGGAGCTCCAACTTTTGCCTTCTAACCTAACCTAACCTGCCTGTGTTGTGTGCCCTAAAATTCCGAACTCGCTTGATTTATTCTTCGAAGAATATTTAGTTGGCATTGTAAAATAAGGAATTAATTTCTTAGAAGCCGTCTCATATCTAAGTCGATCGAAAAGCGAGCTAATAAAATGCTAGTTATGTGTATGGCTCTTCATCGACTTTCTACAAATCTTAAGCATTTGTGAAAACTAGTTGAGGGGTGGTTTTGTTAATCATTAATTAAGTTTAAGAATAAGAAACAGCAGCAAAGCAAAATAGTAATTATCTTCTTGAATTCTTCAGGTTAAAATAAATTCTTTCTCTATCAAATCGACAATTGAGTTTCTAATTTATGCGCTGTCACATTGGACGAAATTAAACATTTTCCTTCTACAGATAAAATTCAAAATATTTACGACCAAAATAGAATATCTACAAGTTCCAATTGTTTTTCATTATTGCTTTCATCAATTATTTTTGGACTCTCTCTAAATTAAGGGCAATTGAAAATTGGGTGCGATCGAAAAGGGTTCTGTACCCTCTCGTATTTCGTAAATGAACTTAGCTTGAAACTTTATTGGGTTTCCTTCCTTTTTTATTAAATATTACAGATATAATAAGTAAATTTTAATAAATTTTTTGATTAATTTTTAATATTATATTCCACAATGTTCATTTATTAATTCCACAACAATTACAAAATGCCATTTTTTTATTCCACAACTTTCATACAATGTCATACAATCCTAAACTAAACAAAGCTTGTGCTGTGTACTATACAATTGATATACATACTTATACATTTTTAAACACATAGATATTATATGTTAATTACTCCCAGATACAGAACAAAAATGATCACAAAACCATTTGACCTGGGTAGGTAATCGAACCCACGATCTTTGGTATAGCAGTCAGGGCAGGCAGGGGTTGATTAGTAGTTAGTGGTTGGTCTACAAAAAAAAAGAAATTGTTAGATTAATTTGTATTGTAAGAAAATTACACTTTAAAATTACTGTGTAAAAACCATAACGCATCCTCATGAGGCAACAGTTGCACCGAGTCTCCGAAACTTCAAAGTGTTTCATGTCTTAATATATTCATAAATTGCTTGCTTTGTGCATTTCCACGGCAAAGTTTCGAGTACAACATTTGTGGTACCCTAATATTGTACTTTACTAAAGGGTGGACCAGATGGTTGTAAACCAACATGCTAACCAAGGTGACCTTAGCACACGGTGAAGGTGTGCCCTGCTTGGGAAGAGCATCGCCTTGTCCTCATGGGGGTGATCGGCGGCGGCGACCTCTCGCGCCGGGCCCTGGTTCAGGCCATGGTCCACAGCGAAGAGGAATGGCAGGCGGTCGCCTCCTTCTGCGAAGCAGTAATGCTCGTAAAGGAGGAGGCCGACCGCATAAGGCAAAGGCAACAGCGCCCTCGCCGTAGCCGTCGCCGCCGCGATCCTGTCGATATCCGGCCACCGTAGACACTGGCTTGCGGACGGTGAGCAATGGGTAGCTCGCCGTCCGGTCGTCTGGTAACTGTCCAGACCGAGTCCAAGTCGTCAACGGCGCGCATCGTTCCCGCGCGCCTCAAGGAGTTGTCAGAAAACTGCAGGGGCCCTTCAGGGTCGAAGCCTCCTGGAGCCTAGGGTGGTGCAAACTGTTACCTCGACTCTAGGAATAAGGCAAGGAAGGTACGGGGTAGGTTTTTTAGTCAGTAAGAGTCTGACACTGGTCTCCCGCTCCGCCCAAGAGCGGGTTTCGTCATTCGATGATTTTCACCTACCATAAAAAAAAATTAAAAAACCAAGGTGACCTTGCTAGTATCAATTCGTGTACACACAGTTATAAACCGTGACCTTCAACGACCTTGGTTGGGTAGCGCGTTGTCCCAACCACGGTAATTGAATTTAAAAATCGAACGTGTTAGAGCGCTAATTACATCCATCTACCCGCAACACAAAACAAACACACATATCGACCTCTAACCACCCTCGTCCGGTCGTCTGGTAGCAGTCCGGATCAAGTCTTCGGCGACGCGATCGTTCCCGCACGCTTCAGGCAGTTATCAGCAAACGTAGAGGCTTAGCTGCAGGGCCAAAGCATACTAAAACCTTGGACCAGTTTCTAAACCGAAGGTCCGACCCCGGTATGAAGGCTAAGAAATAACGGGGTGAGTCGTTTAGTCCGTAAAAGTCTGACACTATTTCCCGCTCCGCCCCCTTGGGAGATCCCAAGCCAATAACCAATAAATCATTTAATGACATCTGTCATTAAATGATTTATTCCATGACATTTATTTAATGACATCTGTCATTAAATGATTTATTCCACCTTAAAAAAAAACAAGCTCAAAGAAAACAGCAAATAGATTACAACCGTGTGGTCTGCCTTTAAGGATGTCGAAGTGGCTTTGCAAAATATAGCCGGTGTAGATCACCGTTATACTGGACCAATTTGCTAGGGGAAACGTGCAACGGATTAAATCAAACTGTACGAAAGTTACTCAACAAATTCCACCTTTTTTTATCAATCCCTTGGATTTCGGAATTGGTCAGCGTTGGGGATGTGAATTATACGCGTTCTAAATTGGAAAACGGAATTTGTTGCCAGTTTTGAGTTTTCAGTCGGCAGTCTTCGTTAGGTTTAGAAATGGCAATTTGTGAGTCTACGTAAATGTTTAAGTGGTCGGTAGTACTTAATACTACTTTATGTAGAACTAGAGACCCGCCCCAGACACATTATGCATTTATCATACACATAAACCTTCCTCTTGAATCACTCTATCTATTAAAAAAAACCGCATCAAAATCCGTTGCGTACTTTTAAAAATCTAAGCATACATAGGGACGAAGCAACTTTGTTTTATACTACTCGTATGTAATGATGATGCGTGAAGGTACGAGTGTATTTAAACCTTTTTACTTGCTTCGTGATCTAAACCCATATCTTTTCTTGTTCAAGAAGGTTGATTTAGGCTATGTGTGTTTTATTTTCAATGTGTCTGTGTGCATAAGACATTACCTTTTTATGTAGGGTGGAAAACCATCATAAAACTTCTCCAGCTCCGGGTAAAGACAAAAGAAGAACCAGACTTTTATTAACTAATAACCATTCGAGTTCCCGTATTTGCCTTTGCGTTCCTGATCGTGTCTTCTTTCAAATAAAAATACAAAAAGATTAAAATTGGTTTACGCGATCGTAAATACCACCGGGTACAACGCCATTTCTCGGGAAATTTACTAATTTATTAACTTATGGGTTCTGTTACATTGTGACAAATTTGTGACGGATGGCAAACTATGGAACCCTACACTGAGTGCGTAGCGACATGCTCTTGATCGGTTTATTTAATATTAAGTATCTACTACATATGTATATATTGTTTTTAGACTGTGTGTGTCTATACATGTCAAATAAAATATTGTTCTTTCTTTCAGTATCATCATTTCAATTCCATCGGTTGAAAGACGACCACAACGAATGGTCCTGTGTCCGGTCCGTCGTATTCCTACGACTCTCACCAGATCATCGATCTACAATAAGTACCTATATAATTTAAATTATTCCAATACTAAGCCAATTAGGTATACAGAGCTAATCACAATGGATTGCTTTTATATATTGGTTCACTATCCCTCAAGCGTAGAGGTAGGCCATTTAAAAAAGGGTGACCAATTAATTCTCTTATCTAAACGAATAAAACCTGGAATTAACTGGCAATGGAGTGAACTTAGTGACACACGGTAACAATTAGTGCTCTTGGCAGGCAAAAAAAAAAAACAAATGTTATTTTAAAGAATTGAGCAGTTCTCATAATCTTTACTTCGAGTATTCAAATACGTACTTCTTCATTTATTTATTCTCACATTGGAACACCTTGTAGTAATCCGTAGGGACTCTGCAAAAGGGTCGAAGCCTATTGGGGCCTAGGGTTTCTTTCTGAAAGGAAGGGTTGGCCCCAGTGCGAAGGGCAGAGAAGAAACGGGGTGGGGGGTTTAGTCAAAAAGCCTGACACTGTTTCCCGCTTTGCCCAAGAGCGGGGTTCGTCATTGGGTGATTTTTGCCTACCATAAATACAACGCCTTGTAGTAATTACATCAATGGAGCATAATTAGTTCAGAATCACGCCATGTCCGCAGGGGAATGGTAGTCTTCAAAGGTGGCGATGGCTCACGTACGGTCGCCAAATTAACATCAGCCAGCGCTCTTCCAGGAATCAGACTCCCCCACATGTATCTATTAAAACCTAAATCAGAACAAACAACACATTTTTGAATATTATATATATAGTTTTTTTATAGGTACATAGTTGAAATAAATTGAAAAAAAAAATACGGAAAATTTTCATATTCATTCTCACCTTATTGGATATCGACTAGTTCTTGTATTGTGTATAGAAGAAAGAAAAAAAAGATAAAAATGTTTATTTTGCCCAAAATTGAAGCTCATAATATGTACAACAATATAATTATCATAAAATTCTGGACTGTGCTTCTCTTGTTGTCAAAAACGCTGAAAAAAAAGTAAATTACGTATAATTCGGAACTACTACTTGAAGTCCTCTCAAACTTAGTTCGGTCTTCGTCATAATTATTATATTTTAAGTTCTCTTAATTATAATGATTTGGTATTTAATATAGTATTTTTTTAGATAATTTTAGCATAAATATATTTTTATTCTATTAATAATTTTAATTCTAGTAACTTAATTTAAATGATAATGTATTCTATTTGAAATATCAATTATTTATTTACTGTGCACACCTACCACAGTTTATATTGTCTTTTTTAACCCAAAGGTTTTGCTTGTAGAAAAAGCTTTGTTGCATTAAATCCGCCTATGTTCCACTACTGTACAAGTTTACAAATTCATTCTCAATTACAGATACTTTATCCCGACCACAAATTCTCACCACGTAGCCGCATATATATCTGCAGTAGTAATTCCGAGGTGATCCCATCGACACGGCAACACTGGATCATGACAAACTGGATCGCGGCCAAGTCAATCCGTTAGTGTTAATGGGCCTTCCACCTGTATATATTATGTGGTGGTACTTGAAATTGAAATGGAGGTAGTTATCCGGAGTTATGGAGGGACTTGACAGTAGATTTTGGTAAAGTTTTTGCTGTTAACTGTTTTTATTTTGGGTTTAGTGTGTTTAGTGGTGCGAGAAGGCTGTTTTGCGGTTTTTTATGGGGTTGACACTAGAAGTTTTTATTCATTAATCTATTGTTTAAGGTTCTTTAGAGATCCGCAATGTGGTTTGACTTTACAAATCTTTTACAAGATTTTTTGACTTGTAATGTATGTATGTATTTTTAAAACTTGTAATAACCGTGTTTATTCGGGTGCAGGGTGGAATCTAGCAACTCAATTTTGATGCAGATATCGTTAACCGATTGAGCTGAAATTTTGTATATTAATTTAAATTGGATGACAATGCACGGTTAGCTGTGATGTCATTTTATATCAAACATGCCAAAACAAAAAGGTGGACTAGTTTTTTTACCCTACAATATGGGTTTTAAATGAAATGACTTGATTATGTAGTTTCAAACTGAAAAAAATATAAGAATAGTTAGTTGTTCAGGCTCACGAAGGTGGATTGGTATTGGATGTGGCTGTAAGTTCACTTGTCTGACTTTTCTTTGCGTGCATTGTAACACGAAAAGTGAATTGGCTTACTCTGAATCCAACATGGCGGACATCTAATGATGGCAAAATGATGATGACAGATGAGATGGCAAAAAAAATTATCTAAAAATACTATTTTTAAATTAAACACGCTAAAAAGAATACATAAAGTTTTATAATGCGAATACATAAAATTTTATGTGCGCAGGAATTGCACGATTTGATTCCGCCATCCCAATTTTACCTTCGGACATCCCGGCGTACGGCAAATATCCACCCTTACGTTGTTGAGACACCTGCGGCCCGGACTAAGCGTTTTGCCTCGTCATTTATACCTCGTACATTGAGGGACTGAAACAGTTTGCCGGCTGCAGTCTTTCCGTCCAAATATAATTTAGCTGTCTTCAAGGCTAGAGTGAATAGGCTCTTAATAAACTAGTGCGCCTTACCATCAACGATTGCATCACTGCTTACGATCAGGTGGGATCGCAGTCAAGCACTAGTTTATAGCATGTAAAAAAAAATAACATCTATGTCGTTAAAAACATAAACAACGAACGTAACAAAACCCATTTTCACACACGTGCTGTTTTATGTAATTCTATTTCAATATTTCGCTGGACCGGTAGTGCTGCATTTTGCATCCAAGCTCAGATCTAGTTTTGGTTTTAATAAAACCGATTTTTTTTACCAATTTATTGACACTGGGTGGCCAGAGAGCTAGCTCGTTTTTTGTCTGAATGGTCATTGAACAAGCTGACAATTTGCAGGTCTAAGTAAAGATGAAATAAGATATTTTTTATACATTTTAAAGCATACAAGATTTAAAATAATCTAATTCCAGTCATGCTTAGCCGTAAGTTTCAAATATTTATAACTTTTAAAACTAAAAATAATAAATCGCCACACAAACCAATTGCCCAGATTTTCAATTACAAAATTTAAAGTTGTAGAGGATATAACTTGAAGTTCCTTTTATCTTATTAGGTCAACATTTAAAATTAAAAACTAATAAAAATTTTGTAGATAACATTAAAATAAAATATGTTCTTTCTCTCACTCATTTGTGTATACTGTAAATATAAGTTTAAGGTAAGGTAAGTTTAAGGTAAGTTTAAGGTAAGTTTAAGGTTGCCTGTGCATGAAGGGTTTCGGAAACACATCTTAGAAATTGAGTTCTCTGCCGAAGTCTGTATTTTATGACAGCTTAAAGGGCCTCTTCGAGTTGGTTTCGACCCCTCGTACGCCTTCCAAAGGTCTAGGACCTCAGGTAAATAAATATATAAAAAGAATATTTAATTAGTACCAACTGTTAATCAAAATGTTTCCATATCTTCAAAAATATTCAAAATTTCTATATCCACAAATTAACTCCTTATTTCATAAATTACTTTGTTTTGCGGTTGTATTGTACAAAACTTTCAGCGAGGTATAAACTTATTTTAATGATAACAGGTAAGTAACAAAGTCCTTGTAAGTTAGCTTATAACAACACAATCCGCCGTTATATAAGGGTTGTTATAAGTTTGAATGAAAATGCTAGGTACCTTCCAATTTAAGCGAGTAGGCGTTTTAAGATTGAGTTTATAGAACTAACTCGTTCCAGATTGCACGTAGTTACAAATCTTTAAAATTCTCAGCTTTTCTCTACTTTAATTCGCAAGCGTTATACTTCTATTAAAACCGACCGGATTTCGAATAAAAGCGGTGAATATCCACAGTGAGGAAACTTCTAAAGTCAAGAATAAGCGTTTTACCTCGTCGATTATAACGCGTACTTTGACGACTGGAACATTTTGCCTGCTTCTGTTTTCCCGTCCAATTTTCTTCTTCTATTCTTCAAGACTAGAGTGAATATATTTAACAAATTAGTACGCTTCACTATCAACAATTGCATCATTACTTATCATCAGGAGGGATCGCAGTGAAGCACTAGTCTATATCAATTAAAAAAATACTCTCATATTTTCCAAGAACTAGGCGCCAAGGAGTGCTTATCTACTCTAGTTCGTAATCGTATTTTTCAATGCTTGAGCAATATTTTCCGACGTGGAAGTGATTCTAACGTACGCCTTTTTAGATAAAAAAAAGTGGACGAGGCTGCGGGTCTGATCACTAATACGATGGACTATCGAGATCTAGGTGGATGTTGGCGGCCCGTCGAATGAGTTCGCTAGGATTACTGCTTTCAGACATTAGTAACTGAAAGTCGCATGCATACTCGGAAAGTATAAAAAGCAAATGAAAAAACCAAACAAAAGTTAGTAAAAACCAGACACACCCAACAACTCCAGCCTGAGTAGATGAAGAAATTAGATGATTTTTCACCTTAGAAAAAACAACATGCAACGTAGCTGCCAATTGTTTAACCGCTGTGCCAACCGTGCCATCTTCGCAGCAGAGGATCGTTAGTTACCCTGACAACATTAAGATGTTGTCAGCAAACCGTAGCAATTCTGCAAAAGGGTGGAAGCCTGTTGGGGACCAGGGACTCTTTCTGAAAGGAAGGCTTGGCCCCAATGTGAAGGGCAAAGAAGGAACTGGGTGGGGTGTGGTGGGGTGTTTAGTCAGTAAAAGTCTGACACTGTTTCCCGCTTTGCCTAAGGGCGAGTTTCGTCAATGGATGATTTTTGCCCACCATAAAAAAACCCCTTACCACATTAACGAGAGGATCATAGTTGCAATTTCTCTATAATATTTACACAACTTAGTGTAGGTCATGAGCCGCCACAGTGCGTGACCGAACGCGATCCGATTTCTCCTTTCAATCTAACCTAGGTCCCCCATCAGCTCAACAGCCTGTAGTTGTGGGCGTTTCTCACTACCCTTACCTATTCAAGATTTTACCGCAGATAAACGTATACCTTTACCGACTTGCGTTAGAAACAAACCCTTTTTGTAAATAAAACTTATTTTTAAACCATTTCCCGGATACCAACTTCTTGTTATCGGAATTAAACAACAGTTCATCTGTTAAACAATATTTATGTTAAAAACAATTGAACAAAGTCAATTAAGAAAGTGTTATTATTGTTGGTTTCTTCCCGGTTTTGGCCATTTATTGAAGAGTTCCTGGTAGCCGCTTCCCTCGGGAAAATGGCAAAGATTATCCCAAAATAACAAATTTCTGGGAAAAAAATTGTATGAGCTCTTCTAGAACGTGGTCTGTTCCTGCATGGGGCCATGAGTTTACTTCCAAAAGTAAAATCCGGGCTCCTAGAATGCAAGGCAGAAAGGAACAGACAAATTTGTTTAAGTCTGTAAGACTCATGCTCTCCGTCCTAGAATGAGTGAAGTCTTACGATTTTCCACCAAAAAAAAACTAAATCCAGCCATCAAGAAGTAAAGAGATAACAAGCGGTGGGACACAAAATAGACTGTAAAAAAAAAATTGTAAGTTGGGGCCGTTACCACTCGGCTACCACAGCTCTTGGTAAGGATGGTTGCACTCAACTAATAGAAATTGTTCCCTGATTACTTCAAGAAAGTATAATGGTCACCTTACACTTTTTCGATCCTTCAGAACGGCCAAAGCTAACTGAAGCCAAGGGTTTGTGTCTGAAAAGAAGGCTCTAGCCCTGGTATAGATGGCGACGTAGGAACGAGGTAGGTTGTTTAGTCAGTAAGAGTCTGACACTGTTTCCTGCTCCGTCATTGGATGATTTTTGCCTCCCATAAAAAAACCTTACAGTTGAAAGTTCGCTGTTTCGTATGACTTTATCACTGTTTTATTATACCTAATGGTAGTAAAGTGCTTACAAATACTGCCAAAGTAGTTTCCATTTTACAGTAGGTATTGTAACCTGTGTGGGAGCTACAATGTAGCCATAAATTATATTCCTGTATCATACGGGCAATAATCGAATGCGATACCGACTAAACTAGATTTATACTATTATCTTTTCAAGTTTCTGTTCGCCTGGTATTCTTCCTCCTGTTCTAGGAGGTGGATATTACATTAAAAGCATAACAAATCTTTCTTTCAACATACATCCTTAAATTATGGAAACATCTACGGTTCGGACTAAGCGTTTCGCTTCATCATTTATTATAGGGTCTGGAACAATCTGCCTGCTGCCTACAATCTTCCAATCCGAATATAATTTGGATATTTTTAAGCCTAGAGTAAATAGGTTCTTAATATATTAGTGCGCTTCACCATCAACGATTTCATCACTGCTTACCATCCAGTGGGTTCACAGTGAAGCATTAGTTTATAGCGAATTAAATAAAAAAATATTATATAAACATAACATTATTATCTTTAATTTTCAGTGTTTTGCTTACCCACAATCTTATCTTTGAATTAGTGCGCCTCACCATCAACGATTGCATTACTGCTTACACTTAAATCAAATTAAAAAAAATGGTTTATCGAGTTATTTTTGATGACTTTTCCCGCTCTATGGTGGAGCGAGACAGTACGTCAGACCTTTACTGAATAAAATCAACTCCTATGATCTTTCTTAACCTTTCATTCAAAGATCCTTGGTTTTCCTTTCAGAAGCCAACCCATAGGTTGGTAAGGAAAACCAAGGATTTTTGGTTTATGGGACTATGGTCCTCGTAGGCTTTACTGATATACTCTTGATATAGTTTCGCGTATGAAACATTATGCGCAATCAAAGACTCGGGCTTGGTCCTGATGGTTTTCGGACGGCAGAACGGCGAGCTACCTATTGCACATCATCCGCTTTAAGTTAGAAGATATCTAACAACTCTACTGAAATCAGTATTTTACTCCAAAGATTATTTAAAACCTACATGATTTTTATAATTACATGTATGCCTTTGATCTCTGAATTTGTTTTGGAGTTCTTCTCATGGTGATCAGCTTAGAAACATCCGCTTTATCGAATTTAAATTGAGAAAATTGTTAAATGAAAACATTATCTATATATATAAAAGGAGAAACTGACTGACATATCAACGCACGCCTGCTGGGACTATTAGAGTGAAATTTTGCACAAGGCTTGCTTTTATGACGTAGGCGAACATTAAGAAAGGATTTTTCAAAATTCACCTTCTAAAGGGACGAAACGCGTGTCCAAGTTTATGCGAAAACCTATTTTCACGCAGGCGAAGCCGCTGGGAGAAAGCTAGTTTGTGTTAATAAATGTTTTTTATTACATTATACATTTATTATTACAAGTTGAAGTCTTTCTCCGAATTCTAGGAATGATTTTCATCATTAAGGTGTTTTTTTTTTACATGCAATAAACTAGTGCTTGACTGCGATCCCACCTGATGGTAAGCAGTGATGCAATCGTTGATGGTAAGGCGCACTAGTTTATTAAGAGCCTATTCACTCTAGCCTTGAAGACACCCAAATTATATTCGGACGGAAAGACTGCAGCCGGCAAACTGTTCCAATCCCTCGATGTACGCGGTATAAATGACGAGGCGAAACGCTTAGTCCGGGCCGCAGGTGTCTCAACAGCGTAAGGGTGGATATTTGCCGTACGCCGGGATGTCCGAAGGTGAAATTGGGATGGCGGAATCAAATCATGTAATTCCTGCGCACACTCTCCAAAATGCATCCTGTAGAAAACCGCAAGGCTGGCTACTCTGCGCCTGTGCTCGAGACCATGAAGACCGGACCCAACCAAATCTGGATCATCAATCAGCCTCTTTGCACGCCTTTCCACTGAAATCTGAGGTGTAATCGAAAGTAAACTTTACTACAATAAAATAATAATAACGACTTTAATCTGTTTGTAAATTTTTAATTTTGAACAACGACTTCTGAAATTGTAATCTTTCAGTTATTTTAAATTATTGCATTTTTGTATAGGACATTTTTTGTGTTCATTTTATTATAGTGATATTTTAAAAACTAAATAGTGAATCAGCTTTACGTAAAAGAACCTACAGAATTCACATAATATACATAAAACCTCAATCAACACTTTCAAAATAATATTTTTTTTTTAACCAAAACAGCATATTACTTGGTCAATTAGTCACTAGTATGTGGGTAAGGACCTCTAACTCCTAAACTAGTTGTGGGCCTGTAATTTGCCTCATTAAAGCTGTTTGTCATTAAGGAGTTCCGTTCAATATCACTGACGTACAACTTAAGTTTAAAAGTAAAAGAAAGAAAGAAAAACTTCTTACTTAGTTTAAGGTCTAATGCCAATAGAGAATGAGAAAGGAGCCTACCACAAGGCTATTGTAGCAAGGCTATATAATTGAAACCAAACATAAAAAAACTTTTTGTTCTAAATATTTTAGAATAATATATATCTCTAACCATTTTTTTTTTATTTGCTATAAACTTACGCATGATTGCGATTCCACCTGATAGTAAGCATCGCGCCGGGCCCTGGTTCAGGCCATGGTCCGCAGCGAAGAGGAATGGCAGGCGGTCGCCTCCTTCTGCGAAGCAGTAATGCTCGTAAAGGAGGAGGCCGACCGCATAAGGCAAAGGCAACAGCGCCCTCGCCGTAGCCGTCGCCGCCGCGATCCTGCCGATATCCGGCCACCGTAGACACTGGCTCGCGGACGGTGAGCAGTGGGTAGCTCGCCGTCCGGTCGTCTGATAAGACCGAGTCCAAGTCGTCAACGGCGCGCACCGTTCCCGCGCGCCTCAAGGAGTTGTCAGCAAACTGCAGGGGCCCTTCAGGGTCGAAGCCTCCTGGAGCCTAGAGGGTGGTGGAAAACTGTTACCTCGACTCCAGGAATAAGGCAAGGAAGGTACGGGGTAGGTTTTTTAGTCAGTAAGAGTCTGACACTGGTCTCCCGTTCCGCCCAAGAGCGGGTTTCGTCATTGGATGATTTTCACCTACCATAAAAAAAAAAAAAAACCTGATAGTAAGCAGTGATACAATCGTTGATGGTGTCGGGAGGTTCCTGCACCGGATCCGTGCGGAAGAGACGCCCGGGTGTCGCCACTGTGTGGCCAGCCCGGAGGACACGGTGGAGCACACGGTAGAAGTGTGCCCCGCTTGGGAAGAGCAACGCCGTGCCCTCGTGGGGGTGATCGGCGGCGGCGACCTCTCGCGCCGGGCCTTGGTTCAGGCCATGGTCCGCAGCGAAGAGGAATGGCAGGCGGTCGCCTCCTTCTGCGAAGCAGTAATGCTCGTAAAGGAGGAGGCTGACCGCATAAGGCAAAGGCAACGGCGCACTCGTCGTAGCCGTCGCCGCCGCGATCCTGCTGATATCCGGCCACCGTAGACACTGGCTTGCGGACAGTGAGCAATGGGTAGCTCGCCGTCCGGTCGTCTGGTAGCAGTCCAGACCGAGCCCAAGTCGTCGACGGCGCGCTCAGTTCCCGCGCGCCTCAAGGAGTTGTCAGCACACCGTAGAGGCCCTACAGGGTCGAAGCCTCCCGGAGCTGAGGGTTGATGTGAAAGCGTTACACCGGGGCTCTGGGAATAAGGCAAGGAAGGCACGGGGTAGGTTCTTTAGTCAGTAAGAGTCTGACACTGTTTCCCGCTCCGCCCAAGAGTGGGATTCGTCATTCGATGATTTGTACCCACCATAAAAAAAAAAAATCGTTGATGGTGTGGCGCATTAGTTTATTAAAAGCCTAAAATGAAATGAAAAAATGAAAGATGAAGCGAAACACTCTAACTTTGAAGACACCCAAATTATAATCGGATGGGAAGACCGCAGCAGGCAATTTGTTTCAGTCCTTCAATTTGCGCTGAATGAAAGATGAAGCGAAACGCTTAGTCCGAACCGTAGAGGTTTCAACAGCGAAAAGATGGATACTCGCTGTGGCAAACAACTATTATAAAAATCCCTTTTGAAATTGCTTAAAATATACTTAATCTACCTGTCTGTACAGACACATTTGTACTACACTTTGATAATTCCTAGTTTCTCTAACATCGTCAGTTTTAGTACTCACGCCCTTTCACCTCAACTTACGGAATACTAAATCAAAGAAATTGTGGCGTGACGTGACTTAAGTTTAATCTTAACTTGGACAGATGATGGCGGGTACAAAAAAAGACAATATTACGAGACTGCGTAATCTGTCCGTGCTTACTTATTCCCCAAAAGGTTAGACAGTGCTGTCAACTTTTTAATTTATATTAAAAACATTAAGGTTGGTTCCTTTTTACAGATCTAAACTTTTTTATTCACTAGTCATTATTATTCCACTGCTGGGTAAAACCTCCCTCAAGTCCTTCCATACATTCGTCTCCCCCGGTTCCGGACCCTAGTTCCGGAAAGACCTAAGTGGACCATAGATATTTGGCTTGGTTTCCGTCAGATTGCCTGCCCGTCTGTCGAAACCCTGCTCGAGAACGCGTGGAACTATAAAATTTAAATTAATATCGAATACTCAGTTTTGAAAATCTGAAATTTACCATGAAGCATAGTAAATAAAGAAAAAACTTTGTGAGTTGGCAGCAAATGTAGAGACCCAACTGCAGGGCCGAAGCCTACTGGGGCCACGGTCCGATTTCTGAAAGGATGGGGACGGTATGGAGGCTAAGAAGGAATGGGTTGGGTAGTTTAGTCAGTAAGAGTCTGACACTGTTTCCCGCTCCACCCAAGGGCAGGATTCGTTATTAGATGATTTTTTTCCACCATAAAAAAGGGAAATGTAAATGCTTGGAGTTTCCTTGCAAGATTACATAAAGAATTAAAATATCCGCGATTTTTTGGGCTATGTCGGTAACCTCGTTTATGGACATAGCCCAAAGAATCGCTAAACTTAAGTAGAAATTGGTAGAGCTCATTGCTCGCAAAATAGATGGTCGCTGGAGATGCGAGGTTCTGGAGTGGCGATCGCGTACCGGAAAACGTAGCGTTGGAAGGCTTTCCACAAGTTGAACCGATGATCTGATGCGAGTTGCGAAAATCATTTCCAATTGATGTGACCGTCCATTATGGCGATTAGGCCTCCCGCCTATGTCCAACCGTGAACTTTTTTTAACTTAAATGATCACCAAGTTAATGCTTATGCTCTCAACATTTTTTTTTGTTATCCAAATATTTTGACACTATAGAAATTGAAATGGAAGTGGGCTGGGCACGTAGCGAGGCTAAAGGACGAGAGATGGACCAGCAGGGTAACAACGTGGAAAGGTCCAATCGGCAAACGTCCCAAAGGCAGACCACTCACGAGATGGGCAGACGAGCTGATAAAAATAGCTGGTACCTGCTGGCCGCAAATAGCTCAAGATAGAGACTCATGGAGTTCTTTAGAGGAGGCCTTCACCTTCACTTGAGGAGGGGTTCATGCAAAACAAACCTCTATACATATATTTAAACTATTTCTAAATTAATTGGAAACAAGTGTAATTAACGTCTTTACTATTATTTCTTTCTTTCTTAAAAATACGCATGTAAACTGAAAATTGCATGAAATAAAAGGTTTTTTATTTTATTTATTTTTTTTATAGAATAATGTCATGAATTATTTACTTTTTCAAGTTAGCTCTTCATTCCAGTGTCAACCTGTAAACACGTTAAAATAGGATATCCAAGTACTTATCTCAGACTACTTATGCAGTCCAGAAGCACATCTTACCTACCAAGCCAGTCAGATCATATCAAAAACATCTTCTCAAACCTACTCCAGGAACTGTCAAAAGCAATACACGACAAAACCTGATTTCATGTTCTGTAAATTTTTTTTTCTTATTTTTTTTTCTTTGATGGCCACAGACATTAATTATGTATTCCGGCCACAATTCATTTCGTACGTTTTTACCTTTTTGGAATTTCTGAAGACAATTATATGAAACGAGAGTTCACCCGTTTCTTTTGGTGTAGCTACCTGTATTTCTGTATCAAAAAATATAAATAAAAGAAAAATTAATGTTCTTGTTCGTTAACATTTTTTTTATTTAATTTTCTTTTCGTTTGCTCTTAAGTGCTTTGTATTTTAAATGTAGATTACATTTTCAGATATCGCTCTCAAGTCCACTACTTACTTTGTGTAAAAGTAGTGCAAGATTTTCTGATGCCACCTACATTTAGGTCATAGAAATGTAGTACGAAACATGAAACATCTTCAGCTATTGAGCGAGTACACTTCAACGACGGCAATGTGCTAACGGCTGTATCGAACAAAGGGATATTGTTTTCTACACACTTACGATATGGCTATTGTAGCGATTGAATTTAGATTTTTTGTAAATTGGCTTTCTGGATCGAACAAAGAACATTGAGGCTATGTCCTCGTTCAAAGCACCTTTAATGCCTAAACAAGTGGATATCTTAGGATACTTAGATAAGGACAGAAAATAGATATAGTATCATTATTAGAACTAACATAACACGTAAACAGTAACAATAAAAATTAATGTCCGTCGCACGATATTTTGGTATGTTAGTGATTCTATCAGTATCAAATATGTACTTACGTACTAAAATAGAGGATTTTTTTACTATCTACAAGGCCCTTGAGGAATCAAATCTTTAGCTCAGTCGATAAGCCTACACAAACAGTCACAGTTTTATTATTTATCCAATACATTATGTTTACCAACTATCAATATATTATTACATCTACCAAAATTCTGATTAAATAAATAAAACATCGAAATTGGAAAAGTATCAATTTATTGTTTCCACACTCTCAATAGATAAGACAGATAATTGTTAATTTTATGTGTATATTTACAACGTGGAGAAGAAAATATTCGAGACCAAAGCTGAATAATAAACGTGGTAAAGTAAAATTTTTAGGTATTTAAAACATTATGACGAGAAAAGAGACTGGTTGCAAAAGATCCGTATCATGAGATGCGTCGAATCTAGGTCACGGTGATACAAAAGAATAAAATATTTATAAACAAATAGATGATAAAGAAAAGGCGACAAATAGAGTGACAGGTTTGATAAAAAGTTATTTCGATCTAAATTAACACGAGCTTGCATTTTTTTTTATCATCATCGCAACTTCAATTGTATTCTTGTGATGATAATGATGATGATGATGTTGATCCATTTCATCTTCCACCCTCTAAATTCACCTAGCTTTTATTTCACAAAGAAGTAATATAAGATCACTATTTTTAATAATACTGGATCTTCAGCCAATCTCTATTCTGCATATTACCTTAAGTCTTAGTTCTAATACAGTCTTATAAAATTAAATAACTATAAGTAACATAAAATACTACTAAATACACAATTTAATTTCAGTGATGATATGATTACACATTCAGTTTCTATTTCACGAATTTGCACTAGATACTCGTAGACTAGTCAAAGTATTCGAATAAACATTTAAGAAATCAGCTGGCTTATTTCATATAAGCCGCAAGGAGTCTAAAACAGTAATTTGTTTCATACTCGATACCAACAAAGCAAAATTATTGATGAATGAAATTGTTATAGCAGCAAAATTAGAGTCGCACTTAAATAATATTAATATAAAAGAAATTTACTGAAGATTTTACAAATTTGTTAGCAAGCATCGGTAGGCCATTGTAAAAAAGTAATTTTAATCATCTTTGATTCAAAATTTATCTAAAAAACCATCACAACCACAAGCTCGCTTTCAACATTGATAGAAATGAAGTATTTACAACGAAACATTTGTAGGTAAATTATCGATATTTTTTTTTCCAATTGGTGTCTTTTATAGAAAATATTCACCGATGTAAGCCATATCTATTGGTATATTAACACATCTTGTTCAAAGTTTTAACAAATTGAAATATAGTTATGATCAACATTCTTAGTCTATGCAAAACTTATTTAAATGTTATTTACATAGAAAAATGGTGACTTATATGATGAGTGTAGAGTATTTACAGCTTTAGCTCTTTGGGTCCAAATTCACCTAAATGTATCAATTCCTATAGTTAATAACCTACATACTAAGAATTAATGAAAGCAGTGAAAAAGATGATTATAATAATTTAAAGTATTTCTTACATTTACGAAAATCAGAATATAATTAATATTTATACTACCCTCTTTATTAATTATTTGTTATTTAAAATAATTTACTGATAAATCTAGATTCCAAAATAAAATTTCTAACTTAACTGAATATTCATTAATAGGCAAGAGTACTAAAAATATCAATAAAGATACTTCGCAGAATATATATTTAATTTAATCAAAATTTAGAGCTGAACGATAAATGCATAATGAAATCACAGAATTATATACAATTCAATTCATTTGCTACAATATTGCTACTACTAGTAACAAATTCACTGTAGTTGCTACCAGCATTTGACTAGATGAAGTCTTATAGTATTTGACCTCGTCTTGCGTCGGTGGCGAATACGACGCCTCGTAAATTAAACGGTTCGGACACGGTAGCATCTCCGCTGGTATTTCGAGTAATTTTCTCTTATATTCAATTTTAGTATCATCATTTTCCGTTTCTTGATCTTGCATTGCGTCATCGTAATGCTTCTCTTCAAATTCTTCTTCTTCGTAGTCAATGTCTTTCTTGTATGTGCCTTGAATGTGTGGAATAGTTTTTGGTGGTTTTTCAATTTTAACAGTACCTATGTTGATCTTTGTATCCATGATGCAGTTGAGGCGAGACAGTGAGGCTTTTACGCGTTTGCTTTTTGTTTCGTTCCGAAGTTTGTGTAGCCAGGAGAGACGACAGTCACAGGTCAGCTTGTTCCCTGTGAAAAAAGGACAAGGTTACATTGTTTCACAAAGTTCAGTAATAAAGTATTCATTTCATAACCCACCCGAAAAATATTCGTCGCAAGTAAAAATAAATCCTTGAAAATATATAACATAAAATTGCCAAAAAGTAATATCCTGTTCCGACCATTTTGTTAATCCGGAAAACCATTAAAACCCATATTCCATTTTGAGGCCAGATACGTATTACATAAAATAAAAATCACAAAGTAATGAAGTTAATCAATCATAACAGTAATCTGAAACTTTCAAAACAAACCAACAAAATAAGTACAAATAAACTTCCCGGTATGCTGAACTAAGATCATCTATGCAATGAACAAGCCACGAAACCAAATTAACAGTGGACAAAGAGTATTAAATCATAGCTAACAGCAATGCTCGACCAGTGCGGGAAAATATAACATCTAGTCCGCAGCAAAATATAGATGCTATTAAATTGTCACAGAGCACTTAAACACAGTATATCAAGACCTGATTCATTGTAGTTCGGGGTTGTAATGTCCCAGGATGGTTTAAGTGTGCGGTAGACTGTGGCATACGTTTTTTGGGTGGTTAGTTACTGGTAAGTAGATTTTACACGAAGATTAATGTGAGCTGGCACTGGTTTACGAGATTTTGCTCTGTTGAAAATGTTCATTGTGGTACAATATACTATTGTTTAAACATACAAATACGTAATTTACAAACAACTTTTTTTAATGTTGTTGAAATGCTTTGTCCTCTTTGTAGGAGTCTTTTTGGCCTACACAGACTAGGTATATTTTCTTTTTAATATTGTTTTCTAGTTTTTTTTTTCTGATAGTCTAAATCTAAAAATTTGAAACTTTGAGGGTATGTTCTTTACACGGTGTAAGGCATCCGTTAAGAAATGATTTTACAAAATTCGAATGGAATGAATGTGGGCTAATTTTATATGTGAAAACCTAGTTTTATACGGTCGAAGCCACTAGCAAAACCTAGTAATTATATAAAAGGAGAAACTGACTGACATATCAAGGTACAGCCAAAACTAGTGGGATTTAAAGCATGAAATATTTCACAAGGTTTCTTTTTATGACCTCAGTGAACACTATGAGAAGATATTCAAAAAATACCCCATATTTATTTAAGTACAATTTGTACTGTCCATAGGCGGACTGCATCAAAACATTCTCTTAGTCAAGCTTAGTGTTAAAAAAGAAAATACTGTGGTAAGCGTGCACACAAATAAATGATAAACTAAACATAATGAAGTATAATTTAAACACAAGCAAGAAAAAAAGTACAAAAACATCACTATCAACTCTTTTTCTACTCAACAAAATACCCAACACCTACAAAACACTAATAATACATCAAGATAACCAAAGAACCGTGACATAATAGCCGAGGCAGCTAATCGTGCGGTTAATTGAACCATTCCGGTTAATTTTCAACATGGATATATTACCCAACGGGTTACTGAAGGAGCATACATCACTGCGGTCGGGTAATTAACCGGCCACACAGATGTTATTAATGATAGTTTTTTTACCGCTTTATGGGCTCCTATAATGGTAGTTTGCATTTTAAATTGAATCCTTGGACAGTATGTATACAGCTATGTACAATATTGTTGTTACTGAATATACTTTAAAAAAATGTATCTATCATCGCTCTTATAATGTTCCCACAGCTGGGACTCGGGCAAAGAAAAGGAATGGACTATAATACATCACGCGGGGTCAGTGCGCTTTGATGAATGTCACATGTCTTCGAATTTTTGGCTCTAGGACATGGATTCCTCACGATGTTTTCCTTCACCATTTTGAAAGCAGTGGCGACGTATAACTTGTAAGTCAGGACTCGACCACCACTGCTCCTTATTTTACATATTAAATTGAATTTTTGTACAGTATCTATACAAGATCTATATTAAATAATGTGCAATTATTGTTACATAATATACTTTAAAAAAAGCCTCTAAATCTCATTAAACATTAGACTTAATTGTTTCCGGTTCGCGCTAACCAACTTTTGTGCAAGGATGTGAAAACAGGTCGAGTTATTACGACATCCTCATTTGTTCTCCTCGTTTCCTACATTTCAAAAGCGCCGGAAACAAAGAACAAAATTCGTATTTATCTTAACAAATGTCAGCAGTTACAAAGTAATATCGACATTTGTTAGGGATTACACAAAATTGTAAGAACAAAGATAAATGGCGAACAAAGTTGTCAAAATTCAACTCACCGTCTAGAGAGATTAACGCATAATTGGACTTCATGTTTTCCAAAACATTTTGAACTGCCTCTTGTTTCAACGTTTCTAAGTTATTGTTCCTCAAATCCAAAACATTCAACTTTTGAATATCATCGAGCACGCCGTCGTCTAATGTCCCCAACTTATTATCGGCCAACGAAAGTTTTCGCAGCTGAGTCAATCCACCGAAACCCCTCTCGGATATAAATTCTATTTCGTTGCCATCCAGGTAAAGTTCTTGAAGGCTCCAAAGTTCCGCGAAAGCAAGGTCCCCTATCATCGTTAATTTATTGTTTCTCATATCCAACGTGATCAGATTAGATAGGCCTTGGAAGTTCTCCCTAATGACAACTGTCAACTGATTGTTGTCGAGGTCCAATTTGATAAGGTTGTTCAGATGTTTGAAACACCCATCGTGAAGGACGCTAATTATGTTCTTTGACAGATACAGTCTCTGCAAATTGGGGAGGACGTAAAACACGTCCCGTTTCAATTCAGATAGCTGATTTTCTACTAAGCTGACGTTTGACAGCATTATTAGATGGGCGAATGACATTTTTTCCAGTTTCGCTATTTTGTTCTTCGGCAGTGTTATTTCGCGGAGCGTGGTCGAGTTGGTGAACGCGAACGATGGTATACTATATATGTTGGCGTATTGTATATTGAGGTATTGTAATCGTTCCAGTCTAACGATCACTTTTGCTGGTATATACGTCAGTCCGCCGTCGGCTCTGACGTTGAATGTTAACTTTTCTATTTTTGGTTGTGAATAAAAATTGGACCAGAATGGATCGTCTTCAGCTATACCGCCGTTGAATACCCAACAATCGGCCTTTGTGGCTGTTTTTATCTTTATGCTCTCGCAGTAACAATGAACTTTGGACCCTCGGTCCTGTATATCACAAATATTAACGTAGTGTGAGTAAATCTTGTCGTTCTTCCATCGCCTTTTGTCATTCTGTCGGCTCTCCGTTACGTTTATTTCGACTGTCGCGAAGGCAATCATTAGGATCAGATATTTAAGGTCCATCTTTATTCCTTTTCACATCACAGCGATTTTCATCTGTAACAAAAGAGAGAGCGTTTAGTGAGTTTCTTTTGTTTTCTTTTATCTGTATCCGTATTTTGTACGTTAGTGAAATCAATGATTCGATTGTTGAAAGTCGGATAAGGTGTTATTACGACGGCGCTAATTGACACTTAGAAGCTACGTTTTATTCGAAGAATTTTGTCTCTTAGAATAGAAATAAACCAATTTTCGTTATTATTTGCAATGCTTGTGTAATTAATGTAATGGCAATCAAATCAAGCACTTTAATAAATGTCTATTGCCATTTATTTATTTTATTGCTGCGTCTGGGTATTATTTATATTGTTTCTTTGCTGAGTACTTTCAATTAGATGTGCTTCAAGTACACATATATAACCTTTCAAATAAATAATTATGATTAAATTCGATTTTGTATTTTATTTTGGGGCAATGTTTCTGAGAACATATGAAAGAATTGCAATAACCCTAAGATGCAAAAGATAAATGAAAGAATATAGAAGAGTTTTATATATTTATTATATTCTTTTTTGCACAACGCATTAAAAAAAATATTATAAATATTATTTAATATTATAAAAAATAAGTTTACAATCGGATGTGCAATGTAATCTAAGAACTGGCTAATTTTAAAATTCCTTGAAAAGGTGTAACAACTAGTTAACCCCTTTTCAAGGAATTTTAATATGTGAGAGTTATTCAGTTGATGCAGCTCTCTGTACCAAGTTCCTCGAAAAGCGTCAAAAGGGCATCTGTGTATTGACTTTGACCATTTGTACGGTTTCCAAAGACCTGAACCCAAAGGGAAACTTGGGGCCATAGGCAAGTTTTAGCCATCAAAAGAATGGCACATTATCATCTTAGTTTAATTACTTACATAAAAGCTATTTTAGTTTACATAATATGTTATTAAGGACCTAAACACTGCGTTCCAAAATGACCAGAGTAACTCCCCTGGGCCCCTTTCTTCTTTTATAACTCGAGTAACTACCCTAGAGTAGACAAAACTTACTCTAACTCCGAGCAGGATATGTTGGTGTAAGCCATTGACAATTGAACTCTATGTTTGCGTTCAAAAATAGAAGTGCAGGGCACTTCTGATAAGTTCATTAAAGTTGACTCTAATCTCAAATATGCACGCAAGGAAGAATGGCGTGATAATACTGCACTTACAACTTGTAGCGACGGTCACCTGAACTAAGATCTGGCTAAGCTTAGGTTATTTGAAACTTTACATAATAAAATAGCTAGTGTATGTTCATATTAATCATTCAGTATAACCCTGTCATATCAACGACCTTTCAAAGAGTTGAACTTCAAAAAAATCTCTAATCTTTAAAAAAAAAAAACAAATTAATGAAAAAAAAAAAATAATCTCAAAGGAGAATGGCGAATTGCGTGTTCAATGGGACCCACTGATAGGAGGATCGTACATTAAGGAAACTTGCAACTAGTTCTAGAACTATACAAAACTAGTAAAAAAGCAAATGGGCAATAAGTTGTTGAGGTTGGAAGAAAAAAGATAGTCAAAGTAAAAGATTATAACCTAAAACAAACCTAAGAGTGCGTAGGTATTTGACAATAGAATCTTGTCTTTTTTCATACGTTAAGTATTTCAAGTTAATAGAAATATTCACCCACAGTACCATCGTGGTTCAGTATCTCTCTAGCCAAGTATAGGTTACCCTCATACCAATAAAAATACGTCCGGAAGCTAGGAACTATAGGCACTTAGTCATATCGAGATAGGAAATAGGTAGGTAAGCATAAACTAGATTGGTATAGTCTAATTCAACTCTCTGTATATCATAAGTTTATATTTCTAAGTATTGTTTTTTTTTATTTTAGGCGGGAAAATCATACAATCACATCTCCCGCTCTTGGCAGGAGCGGGGGATAAAGTCAGACTTTAACTGATTAAAACCCACTCATGTTCCTTCTTTGCCTTAATTCCAGGGCCACTTTCACATTATCCTTGGCTTCAGTAGGCTTCGACTCGGCTGGGCCCCCACGTTCATCTAACATCTACTTAAGGAGCGCGAGGCGTCCGATCGACCCCATATCCATACGTTCGGCAGTCGCACTTACAATCATTAGGCCAACGAAGTGCAGGTAACAGAAATAATTAGCCATCATTACATAGTATAAAACAAAGTCCCGCTTTCCCTACGTATGCTTAAATCTTTAAAACTACGCTGCGGATTTTGATGGGTTTTATTAGTAGATAGAGTGATTCAAGAGAAAGGTTTACATGTACAAATACATTATCACCATTGCACCCGTGCGAAGCTGAGGCGGGTCGCTATTCCTACATAAATTACAAACATAGATCTCGTGGAACTCTGTTCATAGAAATAAATTAGGAAGCACACATATAAAGAATTTGGATTAAAAAAAGAGCTTTGTTGAATAAAATTATATTTATACAAAAAAAATCTTTTATTTCGTTTGATATTATAAAACACATATAGTGTAAACAATAGGATAAGGGTGTATCTTTGATTTATGTAATTACTGCTTATTCTTAAATAATCTCTAATACATTATCTAATTAAAAGATTATCTAATAATGAATGCTCCACCGTGTCCTGCGTCATGCAGATGCTTAGGACACTTATCTTTATTATTTTAAGACTTATCGCCGCGATTATGGCGTGCCCGGCACTGGGTTGCGATAGCCGCAGACGCCATTCCACCATCATGTGATCCCGCCAGAGCTCTGTTCGCCATGCTGCGACTTGACGCGGCAGCGGAGGTTCGCCCCGGCAAAGAAGAAAATGAGTTGGAGTATCAACTTATATGTTTAACTATTACAACACTGACATAACGCGGGTAAACCCATTTCTGAACTATATCAATTTTATTGCCGGTGCACTTTTGTCGAACAAATGATTATTAATTCGGAATCCAAAGATAAAAGAGTTTGTCAATATATATATAGAATAATCAGTCCAAACGTCCACGTCGTGAATAATGCACAAAATCATATAGAAAATAATAAATAACCCGCGTTATTTGTTGAAAACAAACAATGAAAAAACACTATTTATTAGTTTGACACTGTAGAGACGAGACGTATTTACCAAACCAGGTTTGAAACCCAGGGCTTTGCTTCAAAGTACGAAGTAAGAAATACTTGCAAGTATTTTTCACTTGCAAATACGATTATTCAATTTAATTTCGTAGCATCACGGACTAATTTTCTATAAAAGTACACCTAGTTTAGCATTGGGGGCCCAGTAGCCGTGCTCAAAATTAAGCTTGTGATTTAAATAGGAAGGAAAGATTTCATATCCATCTATAAAAAGCTGTATATAATTGTCACATGGTAGTTACGAACTAGACTAAAATATGAAATCGCATTTGGTTTAAAATACTTTCTAGTATTTTAATACCTGGGTTCTGATCCTGGTATTTGTTCAAACTCGTACTTGCAAGCCCTGGTGTTAATATTTGCAAGTATATCTCATCCCTATGACACTGACAATCACCTTCATTGACAGCATAACGTTCCATTTTATGTTATCATAAATATTCATTATAATTATACATTTTTCCTAACATTGTTATTTTTTTAATATTAAACATAAATGTAATGTTTATATTCACTTTTCATGTTATTTTTTTATATTAGACAAGATTTGGTTATTAAAGAAAAAAAACAATACGTACCGTATTGTAAAACTTGGATAAAAATAGTAAGTGTAAGAACGTAAATCGTGTAAAGACTAGGTTGGAGCGTAACTCGAAACACGGTGCGTTCAATTAATTGCACGATGGCTTATTTTTAAGTAAATTCTTTTTTTTTTCTAACTTTTAATTCCCTTCTCCTAGTGACTCAATATTTTTAATATAATCCTCTTATAAATTCTTTATTATAATAAACATGAACTCGCAAGTGTATCTATTTTTATATAATGTGGGTCCAAACTCATCGTCCTCCTCTGAACGCAGGGAAGCATGGTGTGTTGATCCTGCCATTAGAACTTGTATAGACCATCACCTGAGCTAGGTTCAGGCTAAGTTTAGATTATTTGAAAGTTTACGTAAGAATTAAATAGTGTATGTTCACATAAATCATTCAGATTACCCCTGGATCTTGGATCTGGCCGTAGGGACTCTGTAAAAGGGTCGAAGCCTACTGGGATCAAGGGTCTCTTTCTGAAAGGAAGGCTTGGCCCCAGTGCGAAGTGCAGAGAAGGAACGTGTTGGGGTGTTTAGTCAGTAAGAGTCTGACACTGTTTCCTGCTCCGCACAAGAGCAGGATTCGTCATTGAATGATTTTTGCCCAAAAGTAAAAAATAAATAAAAAAGCTAGGATCTGGCTTTTTTTTTTGGGTAGGTAAAAATCATCCAATGACGAGTCCCGCCCTTAGGCGGAGCGGGAAACAAATGTCAGACTCTTACTGACTAAACAACCTACCCCATTCCAACGTTGCCATATACACCAGGGCCAGAGCCTTCCTTTCAGACGCGAACCCATGGCCCCAGTTGGCTTCGACCCTTCTGCAGGGTCCCTACGGTTTGCTGACAACTCCTTGAGGCGCGCGGGAACAGTGCGCGCCGTTGACGACTGGGCTTGGTCCAGACGGTTACCAGACGATTGGATGGCGAGCTACCCATTGCTCGCCATCCACAAGCCCGCGCCTACGGTGGCCGGAAATCGGGATCGGAATCTCGGCGGCGTCTCGGGCGTGAGCGCCGTTGCCTTAAGCGGTCGGCTTCCTCCTTTGCTTTACTGCTTCGCAAAAGGAGGCGACCGCCTGCCACTCCTCCTCGCTCCGGACCATGGCCTCAACCAAGGCCCAGCGCGAGAGATCGCCGCCGCCGATCGCCCCCACGATGACACGGCGATGCTCTGCCCAAGCGGGGCACACCTCGACCGTGTGCTCCACCGTGTCCTCCGGGCGGTCCACACAGTGGCGACAGTCTGGGCGTCTCTTCCGCACGAATCCGATGCAGGTACCTCCCGAACTTACCATGTCCGGTGAGGACCTGCGACATGCGGAAAGTGAGAACGCCGTGAGTTCTTTCCAGCCACGCCTCAAGGAGGGGCATTACCGCCATTATTATGGCGTGCCCAGCACTGGGTTGCGATAGCCGCTGACACCATTTCACCATCACGAGATCCCGCCGGAGCTCTTTCCGCCACGCCTTGACATGTTCAGGCAGCGGACTTTCGCCCCGGCGTTGCACTTACATGCGCAAATCGTGCATGCGTGCAAGGACTGTTGCCTCCAGATCCCATGGTGGCAGACCAGCAAGAAGGCTCGCTGCTTCACGGGAAATCGTTCGGTACCCCCGGATCACGCGTATTGCCATGACCCTCTGGCATGCGTTCAGCTGAGCTAGGATCTGGCTAAGCTTAGGTTATTTGAAAGTTTGACTTAATGACTTAGCTAGTCTATTTTCACATAAATCATTCAGAATAACCCTGTCATGTCAACGACCTTTTAAAAAGTTGAACTTTGTCCAAAGACCCACATGTCATCAAATTGAAGAAGTTATAGTATTGTTACTGTTAATTCCTACTAATGATCCTTTAGCGCCGCCTGCATCCTGGCACGGAACTCATCAACTTTAATTAAAGAATTAATAAGACATTCGTTTTATTTAGAGTTTGTCGTTTTGATGTTTTTGTTTATGCATTAACATTATTATTAATATTCTCAGCCTTACTTCTTGATCCCCAAATGAACGCCGGTGTTCGCGCGCGTGATTTCGCGCTATTCGGTTCAAAAACAAGCGATCGCATAGGTTATAAAATATTGATCGTTTTTTGTATATGGTATTTTGGTATTTATTAGTATTCTCAGCCTTACTTCTTGATCCCCAAACGAACGCCGGTGTTCGTGCGTGATTTCGCGCTATTCGGTTCAAAAACAAGCGTTCGCATAGATTATAAAATATAGATTTTTTTTATTGGGTATTTTGGTATTTATCCGTGTAACGTAAATAATACATTTTTATAGCCGTTATCTAATGCGAACGCCGACATTCACTTCAAGATCAAAAGGTGTTATTGTTTAGTTGTTATCTACACTAATATAATAATCTACACTAATATAATAAAGAGGTAAAGTTTGTTTTTATGTTTTTTTGTTTGTAGGAGGTAATCTCTGGAACTACTGGTCCGATTGGAAAAATTTTAGCAACAATAGAAAGCTGCTTTACTCCTGAGTGACATGGGCTATATTTTATGTACGCGGGCGAAGCCGCTGACAAAAGCTAGTAATTTATAAAGCTGAGGAGGTGGTTTGCAAAAATAAATATGATGCCCAAAATAACTATTCCACGCGGACGAAGTCGCGGGCACAGCTAGTTAAACATACTTTTAAACAACCTCTAGCATCACACAGGCTTTTAATGTTCCCACTGCTGATACTTAGGCTCCTTACTAGGAAAGGCTATGAGGGTCGCAGTCTAGCAACACTGCATCTTTCACTCGTGAACCCGAATATTGTCTTACCTAGGATCACTACAAAAAAGTGTATTATCGTTATGGAAAAAAAAACGATTTTAGCCAATATAACTTTTAAACTGAACTATACCTAAAAGTTATTAGAGCAACTGTTGGTAATATTAAAATAGTTTTAACTGGCTGAAAACACTTCTTAACAATCGTAATAGTTAAAAATAGATTCGTCCAATTAACCATTTTAATTGTGACCTACATCGCTAAGGCAAGGAGGTCAGTTGAACAATTTAAAGAGTTTTAAATTTAAAAAAAAAATGTTGCTCTGCTACTCCATCTTAGAGTACGCTTCTCCGTCAAAGGAGGCCGGTTTTACCAGCAAACAATGACCTTCCTACCTTCTCCCCTATACATTTATAAGCCAACTACGCGACACAGTGCAAGCAAGGGGTAACGTATCCTGTGATCACTGAAAGCCTCTCCTTTGAGCTCTTGAGCCAGTTCTCCCCTAAGCAGGGCACCCTCGATTCAAACCCTTTAGGCCCCAATCTGTAACGGTCATATGAAGTGTTCCTATATTGTTTCCCTTTGATGTAACACGCGTAATGGCGTTTGAAACTGTGCTGATGTTATTGAAGTATAGTATGAAATATATCGTTTTATTGAATTAGTTTTAGCTAATTGAGTATATTTTTCTGTGGTTACAGTATGTACAGATGCTTAACGTAATGTGTGTGTGTAATATGAGCCTATGTACGTACATTTATTTAACATGTGTAAAAGAGTTACTCCAGAATGTGCAATTTGCGCTTGAGTACCCATTACTGTAGGCTAGCAAGATGTAGTGAAGTCCGTTTTCAGAAAATTTAACATTTAAAAGACAACTTGCAACTCTAAAACGTAAAGTGCAACTGGGGGACACCAGTGTGATTGTCAGTAAAATTCTCACACACATACCCCCACTGTGGCCTATAGCATCATCAGAGGATCACTCATCTAAAACAAAATGTTAAAGTTCTTCTTTCAAAATCTTACTTTTACTGGTGCCCTTAGTTTTACTAGAAGTAAAATATCAAAGACCTTTAGGTTTTAGTGGACTTTAGTGTCTGTTCTATATTTTTCCATATTATTCAAAATATCATTCTGTTCTATACTCAAATTATACACATTGTCCTTCCATATTCAAAATATCGTTCTGTTTCAAACTCAAAATATACATTTCATTATTCCATATTCAAAATATAGTTCTGTTCCATATTCAAAATAACACATTATTATTTCGAAACTAAAACCTCCAAACCGTCCAAGCTTATATTTTCCTATCGAATATTATTGAATAGGAGCGTGACTTACACACATTATATTTCAACGAAACAATCGAAAAGTATGGTAAATCGATATTTCACCGTGTTACCTTGAGAATATTATAAATAAGAATTAATTGGCCGCCATATTGTAACAGTGTTCCTGTTGTAATTATTGGACCGTTTTGGTGGATCACTATGGTGATTATGTGAACGATGGGGTCGTAACTACATGAGTTCATAACTATCATACTGTCAATAGATACTTAATTGTTAACACGTTTATTGTGGAACGGGGTCTAATAGGCCTCGTATGTGTCTTCTTTGAGATACGGCTAAGAAAACCGACACAAACAACTTTGATTTGGTTTAGTATAGGAATGAGATTAATATATTATATCGTAGGTGCACTATTTAAACAGAATGTAATGATGTATAAAGTTCAATACAGAGTCACTTTAATCTCGTACCGCACTAAATAAATAAAATTTTATACGTTTTTATTTCATCATCAGCCTTTTTAATGTTCCCACTGCTGGGACGCAGGCCTCCTCTCTAGAAGGAAGGAAAGTTTTTATTTAATTTAATAAAATCAAATTTTAGTTTCTTTAAATTTTACGGGGCCTAATAAGGCACTTAACGCCACGCCACAATGATATTTTTCGAACGAGGTCTTAACTGCCCCGTACCGCAGGAATGGAAATAATATTAAACACGAGAGTCAATGTCAACTTGTTAATACACAAGAGGAAAAAGGAAAAATAATAATACAAACGTGCGAACAAGGAACAAACAAAATGCCAATTAAAGTGTTTTATTGAAAACAAAGGAAGCTTGAAGTGATTATGTAAAAAAGGTTGGTGACCTCTGACTTTTCCATTTTATGTAACATCTGTTTGAAATTGATTTTCAAGAAATGCAAATGAAACGTGACTTAGGTAGGTTATCTTTATTTTTATTCTAGCGGATACCCGGCGCTGAAATCACGCAAAAAAAGAAATACATTTTGTCTATTTATTGGGAAAAAGGTCTTACATATGGCTTGACAGGCTCAACAAGCAAGATCGATGTCCTGGTTAGGGTTGCTGAAATCTGGTGGATGCGAGACACACAGTACTGGATGTTGTAGCGATGCTTAGGAGAAGCCTATGTCCAGCAAAGGACATCTTTCGGCTAAAATCATCAATGATGATGATAATGATGACAGCACGGTTGTGTAGTGGTAGAGCGCTGATCTGCTATGTGTGTCGCGAGTTTGATACCTGCATGGAACAAATATTTGTATAGCGTACCGATAAGTCTGGGTGTCCTTATTTTGCAAACTAAATCTTACATAATATTCTCTTAATTATATAAGATAAACAATAAATACTTTTAAAAAAAGCTATGTACCTACACATACCTAATACAAAAACACAAAACACACTTTAGCGTCAAAGTTCTCCTCCACATCGCTGTCATCCAGAAATCTGACCAGAAGGCTGGCAGCATCTGGGTGTCTTGTGTATGAAAATTTACATATTTGTGAACCACCGAACCACGAGTTATTCAGGAGTTATTCCTAATGAGTAACAAAGTTTAAAAATAAATAAAATGTTAAAGAATTGGTTCAAAACTGCAACACTGTTGCCTTTTGGGGTAATGGAAAGGGTTATGCTCGGAGTTTCCTGGCTTGGAGTGATCAAATCAGTAATGACAGTAATGAAGATGTCCGCAGGAGAACCAAATTTACCGACATAGATAGATAGATAGATATACTCTTATTATTGTAGCCCGATGAACTGCTAAACAAGTGGTACCCATACCCACTCACAAAATAGGATCTCTGAAAAGGATTTTTGCTGTGATCGACCTCCTCATACGATATACATCATTACATTGTATAAAACAAAGTTGCATACCGTTGTCCCTATGTATGCTTAGATCTTTAAAACTACGCAACGGATTTTGATGCGGTTTTTTTTTTTAATAGATAGAGTGATTAAAGAGGATGGTTTATATATTATATAATGCTTATTAATCTACACTCTACACTAATATAATAAAGAGGTAAAGTTTGTTTTTTTGTTTTTATGTTTTTTTGTTTGTAGGGGGTAATCTCTGGAACTACTGATCCGATTGTAAAAATTTTAGCAACAATAGAAAGCTGCTTTACTCCTGAGTGACATAGGCTATATTTTATGTACGCGGGCGAAGCCGCTGACAAAAGCTAGTATTTAATATTACTATTGTATCCGTCCGAAGCTGGGATGGATCGCTTGTAATATAGGTAGGTATGTATTATAAAAAAAAATATCGATTTTCAAATAGCAAAAGCATCAAAACAACTGCTATTTTTCAGTTCAGAAATATTAAACGTATGGATAATATAGAATTTCTAACCCTCTTTCACGATAACCCAACTTACGAAACGCTATCATTAAATATTCATAATTAATGATTATTTATGTTCTAACGTTACTGGTTTTGACGTTGTATATAATTATGTACACGTTAGTGTGTCGTCATGTGCGTTTAGTAAAGAGCTCCCTAAAATAACTTAACTTCAGGAATATGAAAGAAATAGAATTTTGGAAATTTAATTAGAAATCAGAAGGGTTGGTTTCTAATAATAGACCAATTACAGGAACTTTTGAATTATCAAAATGTCGGTCAGTCAAAAACAAAATGTGAAGCTACATTGCCAGTAAAATTAATCCAAAATAAACAGTAATATCAGCAAACTCTTCGGCTTCCGAAACAGAAACCCATGGTCCTGGAACGCTAGGCAAGGCTAGGCTAGCAAAGACAAGAAGTAGGTTTGCGTGGGTACAATTCTGACACAAAGTCAATATATTTTCATTTCACATAGGCAACCATGAGCACATACTCGTACAGAACGGCAGAAGCTAGTGCACGCCCTCCAACTCTGCCCTACAACGTAAGAAGTCATTAAATGATTTCCCATATGCCTATTTCATCATCATCATCATCATCATTTCAGCCGAAAGACGTCCACTGCTCTCCCAAGCGCCGCCACAAAGACCGGACTTTTGCGTCTTGCATCTATTGGATTCCAGCAACCCTGACCATGTTACATACCAACCTAGTTGGGTTGGTATGTCTATCTAAAGTATTCTGACAAAAAAACATAAATCATAGTTAATTGATGACTACAACTCCATTTTGTATAAGACAGTAGCAAGTTTAGAACCCATCAGTTTTAACTCCAAACTGCAGTTCAGTTCCCAACTGAACTGCTAAACGTCAATTAACTATAACGCTACTAAACTTAGCGCTCTAAATGTTGACCATTAAATTTCATTTAGTAGCTAACGACCTCTATTATAAAGCACACGAGGCTGCTTTATGACTAAATGCAGACAAAACCGTGGGACGTATTTATGTTTATAATTAACATGGGGAACAATTTCCGTTGTTGCTAGATGCGGCTTGGATGTATTACCTAGGATTTAGGCTCTGGTTGTTAGAATGTGTCATCGTGGACCTAGAAGGCGAAAGACAACTGAATCACGACAATCGAACACGGGTAGATTTTAAAGAATAAAACTGGCTCTCGCTGTATGGAAGCCACCGTATGCGTGGGCTTGTGGCCGGCGAGCAATGCTTAGCTCGCCGTCCGGTTGTCTGGTAGTCGTCGACGGCGCGCTCTGTTCCCGCGCGCCTCAAGGAGTTGTCAGCAAATGCAGAGGCCCAACTACAATGTTTCCTACGCGAGTCTGCAGGCGTTGTAGGTGACCTGATGTCCTAGTCGTTAGATCGACGTGGCGAGTTCAGCGTTTGTCGTATTTTTTCATATGTTTGTGTTTTCGCTCGCAATGACGCCGCTGGCTGCTGCAATCGCCGATGAATCCCCAGCGCTACATTCATCGCGCCACGTTTTCATAAACCAAGCACTTTCATATTAATTTCAGGCGTGTAAACAAGGAAGAGAGCTATAAATCGTATATAGCTAGGGTTACTAGATGAAAAAAATGAAAAGAAATATCCTAAGATTTTTACAGCTCCGAAAAGACGTAACTTCGCGGCACATAATTTGAACCTGTCAATGCGCAGTAGGTAACAGATTTCCGGGTCTCCATCGAAGTGCAACGACGCGAGGATATACGCGTAACCATAGCTATTCGTCATTAGATGATTTTTCCCAACATTAAAAAAAAACCGCAAGACATGAAAAAGAAACCTAATCCATAAAGTCTGTTGCTGTCACAATTACTTTATGCACAAAAGTATTTAAAAAATAAATAAAATACCAACAAGAACACGAAAACATTCACTAAATCAGTTTACCCAAGCCGAATAAGCAATCTAACTCCCGTCAAAACTTCCATGCACCAAAATTTGTCACATGACTCTTCCAGAACGTTAACTTCGCGTAACAAAGATAATTAAGCTAGTGCATTGTGCATACGACCACCTACGGGTGTAAACAGCCTTTTGACTAACAGACTGTGTAACTTGGGACCTCGGCCCCAAGGATCATCGTCTAATAAATTTATACCGCTACTTATCACAAACAAACACGCAAATATCAACCTTGATAAAACAAAATAAAGTTGATTTTCCAGTGTGTGTCAAGGTAATATTTTATAAGTTGCAGGTACAGAGATACAGTAGTTGGATTAGTGTGTATATGACCATGTTTATTATTTAGAGACGGATTTTTCGTAACTCGGGAAAAATTGCGGAGATAATACGGTTTGGAGAGAATTAAGAGTTCATTGCACGTTGGGTTAGAGTTACAACGTGCTATAGTATTAAATTGGGTAATTTTATGACTTAGGAGCGGTCCTCGAAGCAATATGAGCGTATATTAAACTTTAAACCACGTTATACGAAGCTATGAAGGGGTGAAATCACGTCTTGTGTAATAAAGCATCTTATAGATGCTTTAACAAAGGGTAAACTGAAATATAAGATAGATGAGGGCATGTAATATTATCTTTTACGATTTTGTATCGTAAAAGATTAATAATTCATGCCCAATTTGCTCTTTGGCTGCAAAATAACTGACTTAACAAATATATTCAAATAAAACATACGTATAAATCTAATTTACTCTATACCATTATAGAGCTTAAAAAAAATGTATTTATTTGTTAGATCACGCTAAACTGAGGATTCACTTTTTAGCTTGGAAAAAAAATAAATATAGGACAGCTCTTTTATCGTCATTCGATTTTTTATGTTTGGTTTTATCCACATCATTCTTGCAGTAGCTTTTTACATTCTAACGCTACAGAACCTCTTTCTAACTACCCCGCAACCCCACAACACCTGCTTAATGTCCTTGAACCATGTACATTACATATATACGGTATAATTTCACAAATACATAGAAGTAAGTAACAAAACCCGTCAAATTAACATGTGAATTGATGAGACTTGTGCGTGCTAAGTACTCAGCTGTCTAGTCTACCACCATATCTAGTACGTTGTAGACAAAGAGCCCATTTCTACGTCTGAGTGGCTGGAGCGCTATACCTTGTTACGTTCACAATAAACAAGGGACTGTCACCTGCGTTAGAGGCCTAACTAACCAAAATTTTAGGGTTCGATACCCAGGGTTAGAATTCACCGAGGCCCTGGAACTAAGGCAAGAAGAAACGGTGGGTTTTTTAGTCAGTAGAAGTCTGACATTATCTCCCGCTCCACCTAAGGGGTTTAAGGGACTCGTCATTCGATGATTTTGCCAAGAAACTGGAGTGAGTTTTTAATCAGTACCAGTCTGATACACCCTTCTGCTCCACCAAGGGCGGGAGACGTCTTTGTATGATTTTCCAATCAAAAACAAATTCCCAAAGGGCTTCAATGTTAAGATTTTCTTCAATTTAATTCCGATATTCAGTAAATTTCATTAGTCTTTTATTTGACTTAAAGAAGCTTTTGGTGTTAAGTTAAAGGTACTAGAGCTTTTTTTTATGATAGGTAAAAATCATCCGATGACGAATCCCGAATAGAGCTGGTATAATGAAACAAAAAACAATGAAGCCACAAAAAAGGGATACTAGTTTAAAACAATTTTATTTTTTTATCATTTATCAAAACTATATTTCACACTTTAGCTTGTCACAGGACAAAAATTAATACAAAAAATAAGTGAACAATAGGCGGAATTATTGCACAGTGCAATTTCTACCAGACAACTTTTTATTCTGACGAATAACTTCACATACAGTACTTAGAAGACTAACGACATTACCGACAAAAAAAAACCACCACTGGGGGTTCTAGAATCATGCACTGGATCCATGGTATTCGTTTGTAGTACAATGTCAATGACACCCTATATTATATAGGCAATAAAATAACGTAATACTATTATGTAGGTATTTATTTGATACGGGTCTCAAACAGAGCGACTGTAACTCACACATAGCCAGTTTTTATGGCAGCCAATGTATGTGTATGCAAATATTCCTGAGCCACCCATACGCTTCTTAACCATATGTAACAGTTCTATAGTATGATTCCCAAAACGAGCCAAAGCCCGAAGCTCCCCGAAGCTTCCCGAAGCTGGTCGGAAAGAACCGAAAAATTCGTCGTTTTTAATAAAACTCCGCATCAGTTTAACACTGCAGTGCTAACTGCTTTGCGGCTTGGAACTGAGTGAAGTTTCTTTTTGGGCAGTAATGTGAGGTACTCATGCGAATTTTGTTTAATTTTCTGAAAAATATGCTGCTACGTTTAATCTAAAGCTTTTGCTTTTGGTAGAGAAAATGAATAAGGTTTTTATTGGTGTTTACATGGAGAAAACTGTTTAAAAAATAATTAGTTAAAGTAAATAGTATTACAAATTAACAGATTAACTTAGATAGTCAAAAAAAAAAAATCATACAAACATTTATGAATTTTTTAAAAACAAAACTTACGAAAAAATTTTAAAACAGTTGCCCTTAACTAATTGAGCTTAACTTTTACAAACACGCTCAATTTGAATGCTACTGTATGGCTAGTTAGGCAGTAATGCTCGTAAAGGAGGAGGCTGACCGCATAAGGCAAAGGCAACGGCGCACTCGCCGTAGCCGTCGTCGCCGCGATCCTGTTGTCAGCACACCGTAGGGGCCCAAGAGGGTCGAAGCCTCCCGGAGCTGAGGGTTGATGCGAAAGCGTTATACCGGGGCTCTGGGAATAAGGCAAGGAAGGCACGGGGTAGGTTCTTTAGTCAGTAAGAGTCTGACACTGTTTCCCGCTCCGCCCAAGAGTGGGATTCGTCATTCGATGATTTTTACCTACCATAAAAAAAAAAAACTGTATGGCTAGTTAAATGATATCCTAAGTCCAATATCGTAGAAAAATATTTTTAATGCACTTGAAAACTCATTACACTCTCACCCCTACCGCTTTTAGGCACACAATTTTCTGTTTTTAACTCGAATGTAGAAAAATGCACGTATACCACTAATGACAGCCAAGATCTTCAATTGACATACAGAATCAATTACTTAAAGTAGTAACCACCACGTTATAATAAACCTGTAGGGGCCCAGCAGGGTCGAAACCTCCAGGGACGGGTTAACGCGAAAGCGTATTATCGGGGCCCTGGAAGAGTTTGAAACTGTTTCCCACTCCGCTCATGAACGGGAATCGTCATTCGATGATTTGTACCTACTGTTTAAAAAAAAAAAACGTAAGAATAAATATTAATATTCTTTAATTTCTAGGCAACTAATGCCTGTAGATAAAATTAATACACAAATACATTTTAAAAACATTACAACTAATCCAGGAAGTATTATTAAGTGGCGGGATCATATTTCGCAGTGAGATGTAATTTTCCACAAAATGAAACATGTAAAAATATATATATATATAAATATTTAATTAATTTTTATTTAATGTTCACAAAGTAACCATGTTACGAGTATGTTTCGCTGTGAGGCCGGGTAATATACCACAAAATCCAATATATTAAATAAATAATAATATTTAACTGATTTTTGTTTAACTCTCGCCAAGTAACGGCGTTATGTTTCGCTGCGAGGTCGGTAATATACCACAAAATCCAATATATTAAATAAATAATAATATTTAATTAATTGTATTTGTTACGTCTGAGGCATACAACAAACTCGCCAAATGTAACCCAATTTGCGGGTCGTGGCGGAAAATCGAGTATAAATAAACAAAATATTTATGCTGTTTATCATGTATGGTGAGTGCCTGCGTCATGCGGAAAGTGAGGATGCCGTGATCCCTGTCCAGCCTCTCCTTAAAGAGAGAACTTACGGCAATGATTGTGGCATGCCAAATTTTTCTTTATATATTATTATTAGGTTTTCGTTCGATCATTATTTCACCTGATGGTAAGCGATGATGAGGATTACTTCTAGGCAAACGGGCTTGTTTGCCTAGAAGTAATGTAATTTGTAACTTAATTTAATTTTTTTTTTGCACAAACTCAAGCTGGCCCCAGAAAAGAAAGTCTGGAAGGACTTGGAGGAGGCCTTTGGGCGCAATAAATGACGGTTCACATCAAAATTAGTAGGACACAAAAGCTAACACGAAATACCAATTTGACTTCCTCTCCTAATATTTAAAAATACTAGTCACACTGTTCTTTTACAAAAACATAAACAGCGCAATTTTCTAAACTACCCAACAGAATAATGTTTGAACGCAATGTGCTTCGTCCCAGTTAAAACTATGCTTGCTATAAAACACTGTTTTTAGTAACTCGTTCGTTGTGAAAACTTCGCTGAACACGAAACGTACATAGGTATCAGGCCGGCAAAAAAGTTGGGCTGCATGAAATGTGGATTCTAGAGTTTTATTTTTATTATGTTAGAATGGGCTATGATATCATAGATCGTGCCTTTTGTGTGTAGTTTTCGAAATAGTGCCATAATCATAAAGTTTACGTAACGATTAAATGTAGGCAGATCAAAAGCAGGGTGGTAACGGTCCCGATTTATAAGTCGTCGTTTGTCGAAACCCAAATTTAATCACAATTTTTAATCACCATGATTGTTCTTAAAAAAAACAACGTAAAGAAACGGGCAGGTTCAGCTTATGTCTAATGTTGGGTCCTGATAACAACTGTAGCAATTTAGCACGTCACTAGTACGGTCACTGCCTGGTGCTACCCCAACCCTATGCCATAACTTAAGCGCAACTTGCAATAGCAAACAATGCTGACACCTCTAAAGAAATCGCCATATAGTGGCCCTAGAACTGATTCATGTGGGACACCGCACATCACCTCGCCGATTCCATTCTCCTTGAGGACCGAGATTAATATCGGCTTGGCACGACAAGCATTGGGTAGCACACGGTGAAGTAGTAAGGTAACTATCCGGACTGAGCCCAAGTTGTCGACAACGCGTAATGTTCCCCGCATGGTTCAAAGAGAAGTCAGCAAAACCTTAGGGGCCTAGTAGAGCCGAAGACTACTGGGGCCATAACTCACGAAATCCCAGGTTCTGAAACGCAAGGCAAAGATGGAATATAGGGGTAGGTTTTAGATAGTAAAAATCTGATATGCCTTCACGCTTCACTCTAGAGCGGGAGAAGTAATTGGATGATTTTTCATCTAAAAAAAGCAGCATTGTATGCAAGAAGTGCGTAATGTTTGTACGTGGCTAATAAGTTGAACCATTTGCTATGGTTACGCAAAGCCGCGACCCGAAAATTGGTGAGCATTCAAGATCGACCGCATGACGGTTCAACTTGTGAGACTAGCATTATTATTATTATTTAAATGTGTAGGAACATCCGGAAAGGAAACGTATAATAACATTTTTAAAATTATTTCTTTTGAACGTTTCATCTGTTTATTTTTCCTATGATTTAACTGAAGCTGTTTCTCAGTAATTGTATAACAGTAAAATAACAAAACTTTTACAATATACCCATTCAGCTTGAAAGCAAAACTTCTGAACAAACCAATTGTACCTAATTTTCTTTACTTCTTCAACCTAATTTACTGAAAAGAAAACCAACATTCCTTGCTTATTCAGGAAGATTTATTTTCGACACGAAATTACAGTTTTTCCTTGAAAAAATTTTGGGCTAATTAAATCTAAATATATTCTCATCTTACACCAATTTATTATGTAAATAAATAGTAGATCGCATTGATTGGACAGAGGCCGTTTCTAATTAAGGGTGGCTACGCACGCAAAACCGGGGTAGTCGAAACTCACCACAAATCGCAAAATCGGGACGTCAATCCATGAATGCCTAGCTTTAGTTAAATGTTTGATTTCCACGTTTTAAGTTTGTATTTCTGATTCTGTTTAAAGGTTTATCCGTATGTGAAATGAGAAAGCAATTATATTTATACCTTTTTTGGATTGTTTCAGGAAAGGTAATTATCACGGTATTTATGATGAATGGTAAAGTCCAGCCCTAATTTTGCTACTGAATAATTTTATTTTCGTGGTATCGTAAAATTGTCATTTTCATGAAATAAATATCATAAATCAGGTCATTTCACATAATGGCTACTTCATGAAATGGCTACCTCAAAGCTAATCTATCTTTGACCATAATTATTGTAAAATTCATAGCAATGCTCAATACATATTCATTTTCAAACATAGTAATTGTGTTTTTAGTAATACGTAAAAATATTAGGCACCTATAAAATATCGTTTTGGCCATTAACTGAAAAATCTAGCAATTAATAGTCCGGTCAAATTAGACCAAAAAATAAGAGTAAAGTTACATAAATTCCCACCTAGCTGAAAATCGGTAAGATTGTTTAAAATATCATTAAAAACAAAATTTGAAAGTTCCCCATCTTTCCCCTGTAAGGAAAAAATTTTATTCAAGGTCAAAGGTCAAAAAAAAGAGTTTTTCGCGATTTTCAGCAAAACGGTAAGTTTTATCATAAAAATACGTCAGACAAAAATTGTAGATCATAAAATTATCTACAAAAAATGTATTAATACTTTTTTTTCTACGAGCCACCGTTTTTGAGATATAACGATTCTAAAAGTTTCAAAAGTTGTAATCGTCATAATATGCATGAATACGCCACGTATAAAACATCTCTATAGTTGTAATATATATTAAAATATTTTTCTATCGGTCATTGTAACTTAAACTACTAATATAAAATATACATAAGCTATAACTATACAAATATCAGGTAAAATGAAACCCAGTCCCTTAATTTATACACCATTGTAACCTTGAGAAAACATCTGTCCCCTGGTCAATTGTGTGCGTGGCTAGGGTCTTATACCTACTATAATAAATGAAACACTGTTAGTCTTGGATGCCAGTTGCTAGTGAAAACACGTGTTTATTCTAACCTATATCGTGCTGTTTTGAGTTTAACCGGTGGAATAGGCCTACTGGGGAAACCACGTTAAAAAAAACGCGCTGAGTACACTACCTCATAGGTGGCGAGGAAACGTGTGCATATTAAGACGATTACAACTTTTGCAACTTTTAGAATCGATATATCTCAAAAACGGTGGCTCGTAGAAAAAAAGTATCAATACATTTTTTGTAGATAATTTTATGATCTACAATTTTTGTCTGATGTATATTTATGATAAAACTTACCGTTTTGCTGAAAATCGCGAAAAACTCTTTTTTTTGACCTTTGACCTTGAATAAAATTTTTTCCTTACAGGGGAAAGATGGGGAACTTTCAAATTTTGTTTTTAATGATATTTTAAACAATCTTACCGATTTTCAGCTAGGTGGGAATTTATGTAACTTCGAATGTCTAAATTGACCGGACTATAAGTTTTGAAAATAATTATTATTTTCTTTCCATATTTTATCAACTGCAATAATTTATAATATTATTAGTACACATAAACAGCCTGAAGTAACTTTTTAACCAGAAAGGTCAAACTGAAAAATAAAAATCCACTATCATCTACTTCACAACATCTCTAAAAAGATACCTCGTCCACTACACAACTTTTTAATTGGAGTTGTGTTACACACATCATCAAAACATGTTTGTGTAAAAGAATTTTTCAAATCCATTCGGATTTATTTTTAGTATTCTTAAAAATATTGTACGTACACAAAAACAGGAACACATTCAATCCAATTAATAAGTTATATGCGGTATTTTTTTGGTTACACACTCCACACATTTTTCACTAATAACAAAAGCTAGTCCAAACAATACCATTCATTCGTTATCGAACTAACAATTTTGGGTACAAGTACGATTACTAGTTGAAAATCATAGGTCCATATGATACTCCACCGTTCAAGCGTCAGAGTCTGTGATTTTTCCGATTGGTAAACTATTTATTCAAGTTTGTATGTAGGAAAAGGAATGGGCTATAATCCTCCAAGCAGGTACACTGTGAGTTTGATAGATAATATTCCACAACTGTCACACAACGTCGTCTAGTCCCAAGCTAAGCAGAGCTTGTATTATGACTACTAGACAACTGATAAACATAGTTATAAATTTCTAAATACATACATATCATAGATAAATTACACACAGACACAGAACAAATTATTGAGCTCTTCATACAAACATTTGTCCTGGGTGGGAATTGAACCCACGACCTCCGGCATAGAAGTCAGGGCCACAAACCACTAGACTAACAGGCCAGTCTAGATGTCACATGTCTTCGGTTTTAGAACATGCATGTTTTGTCACGATGTTTCCCTTCAGCAGGCTGGGTTTTAACTACGCGGTCACCGTCACCGCTTCTCTACAACAATACTTATAATGTGCATTATCGGTCCGGTTTCTTACTATTTCGCCGTTTCTGTGAAGTTGTTACTATTTTGGTGTACAATAAAGATTATTCTATCTATCTAAGATCGACGGGCAAGCGAGTGATTAGCTTTCTATGCCTTAATCCACTTGCGGAGCTGCCCCTATAGAGCCTCATAGAAGCGTGAAGCTTAAGACCGTTCAAGACCTTTTGCGGTGAAGGATTACATTGTAGACGCCCCCTGCCCCGTCTAGGGGACATAAGAGACTAAGTCAAGTTAGTCATACTTTTTTAGGCAGGTGAATAGCAATAGTGGCCGACTTGCGAGTTGCACGTCGTGTGTCAAAACCAGATAGATAGATATACTCTTTATTGTAGGTACACCATAAACAAAACTAGGCGTAGGCGTAGGCCAGATATTCGTTTTGCTTAGTATACCTATTCCTTTAAACATCATAATTTTTCTACCGCGGGGAAATCGACAGGCTCGCTGTTATAACCTCGCACTAGTTCGGCCGCCACCGTAAAGGCAGATTTACATTGAGTCAGTAGCTGTCGTCAGTGCTGGCGCCGAAAACTGACGCGTACTATTTACAAGCAGTCAGTAGTCGAAGATATTTCTTTTGGTGTACACACGTTTGTAAAGTCAGTGCGGAAAAATGATTTCTCAAAAACAGCAAAGAATCAAAGAATTTTGTGCAATATTCTGCAATGCTGTTGCACACATTTCTTTATTTCTATAATTTTGTGATTTGAAATCCCATAGGCATTAATTATCACGGTATAGTTGTACAAGTTTTAAGTTTTCCGTGTCGCTCAATTTTCGTGTCATTTTGTGATCCGGTACGACGAATCGTGGTTACCGTACAACAGAGCGGCAGCAACTGACTTGGGCAATTTACACGTTGTCAGTAGCGCTGGCGCGGGTGGCGGGGGAGTGGACTGACGCCGAAAATATTGCAGCGCGAATATTGAAGTCAGTACTGACGTGACAGTACTGTACTGATTTGAAATCAATTTACACTATAGCAGTGCCAGGTCAGCACTGACTCGTCAGTGGACTGACGTCAGTTACTTACTCAATATAAATCTGCCTTAACATGCGTTTTTCACTGGAAAAACAAAAGGCAGTCGAAAACAAAACACTATTCATTCTGTACCTGTGTCCGGCACCGAACTAACAATTTTCCCTACAAATACGATTACGCGCCCAAAATCATAGGTAACCCTCCACCGTTCAAGTGTCAGCGTTCAGTTCTGATTAAACCGACCGCACCGGCCCGGATTGTCGAGTTAATTGCACGGTAAAAACCGGTACGGCAGAACTACAATGGCTTCATTAGTGGACGCCGAACCGGATTTCAATTTGTACGGCACGCTAAAATCGGGGAGCCGTAATTGACAAATATGGGGTTATCAGTGTATGAGCTTAATTTTTTGATGATTGAACCCGTTTTTGATCTGGCTCTTGGACTATTTTGTTCAGTAATGGAAATTGGATTTAGTACAGGATCCGGGGCCTATTTTGTCACTTGATTACTATCAAGCTAATTTTCCGTGAGTAGCTTCATTTTGATAAGACGCCCAACAATTTCCTGTGCGAAAATTTTTGATTGTGGTAGTTAACAGAGGTAGCAATGATAAAATATGTCGATTTGATGATTCTCAAGTATTAATTACTAACTGGATTGTTTTTTATTAAATCTTAAGATAATTATCTAAATTATTTGAAAAAATATTTGTCCTACAAAATCTATGGTTTCATCAAAGAGTCCTCCCCCTCCAACATGTATTGATAACGAGATCACCAAAAATTATTACTAACCAGCTGATTTTTTTTTTATTACTTAGTTAATATATATATATAATGTCACGGTCATATTGTCCTACAAATTCCGTGGTATGTTATCCCGGTCCTACGGTCAGAAATTGTTAATACCATAAGACCATTTTTCTCATTACTAACTGTAGGACAAAAATATTACATAATAGGTTAGTGTGTTCAGTGCCCAAATAAAACAATGTCCTACAAAAAAACAGGTATGTATCACTAGTCCGACAAAAATTGTAATTTTTTCGTTTTCCGATTTCTAACATAAGATACAGTGAGAAAATCTTTTTTAAAATTTAAATAAGTTTATTTTTTTGAAAAATGAGGTACAAAAATTGGTGTATTGGTGTATTTATAGATAACAAAAATTAATCTTCATCTTATTCATCCGATGAATCATAATCTTCGCTACTAACATCGCTGTCATCTTCATTTGTGTCACTTTCCTCACTTGTGATATCTGACTCTATAATAACATGAAAAAATTAAGTAAATTATATAATAATGAATAATCAATCAATAAATAACAATAGTATAAATAGGTTACCTTGTATTTCAGAAGATAATTCTTCAAAAGATGGACTTTGGGGACCATCAAACCAATAGTATTCATATTTGCCATCAATTATTGTCCACCCAAAATTTTCCGGCAATTTTTCCGTGGGGCACCGCATATGTGCGTTACACCATACATTGCAGATAAATACAGTTCTTTTAATTTGTTGTAACAATTCTTCTTTTGTTGGTGGCAAACTGGAAGGATCATATCCTACGATTTTTTGTTTTAAATTTTTTTCATTCTGATTTTTTGATCTATATCCTTTTTCAAATAACTCGTACCGTCCTTTGTTGATATCATTTTTTATTTTTAATGAATACACTCTGCATACATACTCTTCAATAATTTGAAATACCTGTATTTTCAATCTGTAGGAGTTGAATAAAAGCCTCTTGAAATTTTTTATTTTTCTTTAAAATACTAAAAGGTCTCTTTTTTCCTTTACGAAAGAAAGCGGGATTATAATCATTTCCTGTAAAAATATGGCACCGCAATAGCGTACCACGCTATTTTTACATTTATGATCTGTACTACTACTTTCGACCGTAGGACCGGGATAACATACCACGGAATTTGTAGGACAATATGACCGTTACATTATATATATATTAACTAAGTAATAAAAAAAAAATCAGCTGGTTAGTAATAATTTTTGGTAATCTCGTTATCAATACATGTTGGAGGGGGAGGACTCTTTGATGAAACCATAGATTTTGTAGGACAAATATTTTTTCAAATAATTTAGATAATTATCTTAAGATTTAATAAAAAACAATCCAGTTAGTAATTAATATTTGAGAATCATCAAATCGACATATTTTATTATTGCTACCTCTGTTAGCTACCAATATCGAGAATTTTCGCACAGGAAATTGTTGGGCGTCTCATCAAAACGATGCTATTCACGAAGATTCAGCTTGATAGTAATTATTTTTACATCAATGATCTGTACTACTACTTTTGACCGTAGGACCGGGATAACATACCACGGAATTTGTAGGACAATATGACCGTGACATTATATATATATATTAACTAAGTAATAAAAAAAAAATCAGCTGGTTAGTAATAATTTTTGGTGATCTCGTTATCAATACATGTTGGAGGGGGAGGACTCTTTGATGAAACCATAGATTTTGTAGGACAAATATTTTTTCAAATAATTTAGATAATTATCTTAAGATTTAATAAAAAACAATCCAGTTAGTAATTAATACTTGAGAATCATCAAATCGACATATTTTATCATTGCTACCTCTGTTAACTACCACAATCAAAAATTTTCGCACAGGAAATTGTTGGGCGTCTTATCAAAATGAAGCTACTCACGGAAAATTAGCTTGATAGTAATCAAGTGACAAAATAGGCCCCGGATCCTGTACTAATTGGGATAAGTGATCACAGTCGCCGGTAACGATGGTGTTTCCCAATTGGCTGTTGCGCTGTGTGCCGGAGGATCGATTGCCAAACGGAAAAAAAATTTGTATAGCTTACAGATCACTGCATATACAATCGGGTCAACGTGATTTGTGTGTGTGAATTTACATGTTTGTGAACACACCCACGATACAGGAATTTCTAGCGTGTGACAGCGTTTATTTTTAATGTATTATTGTTCTGTACGTCTGTTTGTCACCTAGTTTCTCCTGAGCGGGTTGACTAACTTATATACAATTTTGTATATTTATTTGCCTGGGCTCCTGAATGAGGTTTTCATATTCTGACAAAAAGCCAACTTTCGGACAAAAAAATGGAACTGGACCGATTTTGATATTTAAGGTGGCAATCTGCATTAGTGAAGATAAATAATACAGGCAGATCAAACAATCATAGAATTGTCTCGCTCAACTGTACTAACAGAATCCTTGTGATTTTTTTATCAAATTCTCATACACATGTGTCTTGCTAAACCACTCATTAACCGTGATTTGCTATTTGAAACATTATAAAACTACTTCGAATTTCAATGTTGAAACCGCGTAGCCGCGTAGCACAGCTACGAAAACTCGTAGCACAAACTCGTAGCACTCGCATTGCACACAAGCCACAGTAATAAACTACCAGTGATTCGGTACTGAAATAAATTAATTAGCGAGTATTTCTAATACTTGATGAACCTAGAGCGGCAGTAGTACGTATGCCTTTTGTTCTCCGAATTGCAATTCCAAATGCATTCGGAAACAAACATTAGTATGGCTTCTGGTCGTGCATAGAAATGTCATGCCGAAATTCAGATATATTTGCATGAAGAGTCGGTGAAACTGATTCTGCGGCGTTGATATTAATATTTATACCGATGCGGTTGTTGTTAAATCATGGTTTATAATAACAGTAGATTTTGCCCGCGGCTTTGCCCGCGTTTACGTTTTTGAGTGGTATATGTTATTTTTAATCCATACTAATATTATAAATGCAAAAGTAACTTTGTCGGTTTGTCTGTCTGTCAATTACGCTTTCCCGCTTAAACCTCTCAAACGATTTTGATGAAATTTGGGATAGAGAACCTTTAGACCCTGAGAAAGACTACCTTTTATTGCGAAAAACAAACCTTTACTTCTTAATTATATCAGTGTAGATTTGAATGTAACCCAAGTAAAAAAGGAAATGTAAAAATATGCCAAGTCTTCTTTAATTTTCTTCCCTAAAAGTTACTTCTTTTGTTAAACGAAGTAGCTTATAAAAGGACTGAGGTTTAAGTGTTTACCAAGTTTTCCCGAAGTTCCTTAAGTCATAGTTCCCGTTATGCACAATGTTCTTTAGTTGCTTATGCTTTCGTATAAAATTAATTAAGTATTAAGTCCCTTGTTAATTGCGTTCGGCGCAACATACTTTTTATTCTGCCATTGTGTCCTGTCGTCCGTCATGATATCACTAACTCTCTTTTTACGTCACTTCTCACACAATCCATCCATCTTTCCTCTGCTCCTTCTCTTTCTCCTTTCATCCACATTTGTATACGCATAACTCTTTTAGTAACAAATCTTTTATGTTCAAATTTCTTTTAAACCGTTGAGCCCAAGCGAACGCCAGCGTTGACATAGCTTTTTATAACTATTATAATGTCTTTCTATTATGTCTCTAATTACGCTATTCGAAACTCTAGTTATACTCTACTCATTTCTTTCAGAAAATCTCTGGAGCCCTAGTGAGCAAAATGGCCCTTCTGGGCTTCTCTGGTTTAGCTGTTATCTCTTGGAGAAGTGCATGGAACACTACGTACCATCGACGACTGAGACTCGGCCTTTACTGAACAGCAAGACGGCGAAATAAATAAAAATAAATACATAATAAATTTTTATTTTACAAAACAGCATTTGAATCATAAAACTATGAACATAAATATACAGGCTTTTTTAGGGTACAAATATATGGTACTCTGACTCCTAAACTAGGCGTGGGCCTGTAACTTAGGAGTCAGTGATTCTCCGTCACAAACAAAGCCATGAAATTATTAAAAAGGACAATTTAAAAATTAAGCATTTTGTGACTAAAAAACAGAAAATAAAACAAATATGATGAAAAATAGAAAAAAAAAAAACGAAATACTCAACTATATGGTGAGTGTGTGTAGGTGTATGGTGAGTGCGTGTGTGTGTAGGTGTATGTGAAGAGGGTGTGTGAGAATGTAATAATAATAATAATAAGAAGTACCGTACTATAGGTATGTGCCCGACCCAGTTCTCGACAATGGCAATATCACATTGTATTGGGACCGATCTATCATCACTGACAGGACTATTGTGGCCAATAAGCCTGACATAGTGGTGATAGATCGTCAAGAGCGTCGCACAATGATTGTTGATATAGCGGTCCCTCATGATGAGAACCTCGTGAAAGCTGAGAAAGATAAACAAACTAAGTATCTTGACTTGGCTCGCGAGGTTGTCGACATGTGGGAAGTGGACACAGCAGTCATTGTGCCGATAGTCGTGACGGCCAATGGCTTAATAGCCAAGAGCCTCGACCAACATCTGAGGAGGCTCTCGTTAGGTAGCTGGATCAAGGGCCTGATTCAGAAGGCAGTACTCTTGGAAACGGCGCGTATTGTCCGGAGGTTCCTCACTCTGGAGCCCTGACCACCGGTAGCTTGGACCCTGTTCCCGATGCCGGTGGGCGACTATTTTTTATATTTTTAAATGTTTTTTTTTATTATTTTGTTAAGAAAATATTTAAAAATGTATAAAATATGTTTAAAAATTTAAATAAACGAATAATAATAATATTTATTTATTTTCTCATCACAAATGTTCAATGAATAAACTTAATAATACAATAAAAGTAGACAATTGTGAGAGACTGGTGCCCGAAATAGGCATAGAATACCTGTGTTACGGGTCACCAGGCCCCCAAGACTTAGAGGTACATAAATTATATTTGTGAACAGCTTGAAGTGATGAATTTTAAACACTAAAGTACAAAATTAAAAAAAAAAAGAAAACAAACAAAAAATGAGAATTATTATTACTTAAACAGGACATACCTATGTTAGTGTGTAGTGTATTATGTATGTTATGAGTATGAATGTATTTATGTAAATGCTGATTGAAAATTTACCGGACTGGAATCAAAAGATTTTCAGTTGCCTGATAATCTAAAGTTTTCAACCATTTACTAAGTGTAAGCTTGCAAACCGATCTTCGCAGAGGGTACATAGCAATTATCGCATTAATTTTATTGTAGAGACATGCTCCAAGAAAACAGTAGAATCTCCGGGAGAGAGCGGTGCGGAAAAAACTTGTAGGACATACATTACCCTTCCTTCTCCTATCTTTATTAAGATTAGGGTCATATACCATTAGTTTATGTGTTTTATATACTACGGACAGTATGAACGTCTGCCTGACAGTCAAAACATCCCATTTTTTATAGAGCTCCGTAGTTGGGTAACGAAAAGGAAGTCCAGCACTCACTTTGAGGACTGCTCTTTGTGCTCTTTCAACTTCCAGAAGGTGCATACTACCAGCTCCTCCCCAGGAAGTTATGCAATAATTTACTATCGACTGGCAGAGTGCTGAGTAAACCATCTTAATAGTTTTAATATCCGCCACATGTCTCAAAGTTTTAAATATGTAAATAAGCCTACGAATCCTAGTAACAAGGGTATCAATGTGGGGCTTAAAGGTTAATGTTTGATCGATGTACACTCCTAGATATTTTATTACATCCGTTCTTACTAGGGGAGAACATAAGCACGAGGAACTTGACGAAGGACAAGTGTGAGCAATGATATTGAGATTCGGATGTGGAAGAAGATTTCTCCTGGGAGCAAAGGCAATATATTTGGTTTTAGCTAAATTTAGTGTTAAAACATTGTGTTTAAGCCATTGGCACACTGCATCGAAACCATGTTGCGCACTTTGGAAAACCTCTTCCCATGTTCGCCCACTAAAGAATAGCGCAGTGTCATCGGCAAAGGATATCAGCTTTCCGTGATTAAGGTGAAGTAGAAGCAAGTCATTAATGTAGACAAGGAAAAGGCTAGGACCCAGGACACTGCCAATGACCAACTAGACAATGTAGTGAGTAAATGTAAATAAAGCATACCAGTAATAAATACCTATGACTCGTTGTCTACGAAGTTAGTCAGTAAAAGTCTCTCCTCACTCTTACTCTACCTTATGACTGGAAGAGTCTTTGAATGCTTTCTCACTTGAAAAAACAATACGAGTAGACCAATCAGCTCAGAGTTTTGTTTTTATGGTGGGAACAATTATTGAATGACGAATCCCGCCCTTGGGCGGAGCGGGAGACAGTGTCTGGCGTCTACTGACTAAACAACTCACCGTACCTTCTTGCCTCAGTTTCAGGGCCCCGGTGTTCCGCGTTCACATCAACCCTTGTCTCCAGAAAGCTTCGACCCTGCTGGGTCCCTACAGTTGCTGATAACTCCTTGAGGCGCACGAGAACAGAGCACGCCGTCGGCGACTTGGGCTCAGTCCGAACGGTCACCGGATGGGCGGTCAGCGAACTACTCATTGTTCACCATCCAATCTCAGTTCAGAGTGGGGCAAATGTCCATTAGTTGACGATTTTCAAATACAATGGTAAAACAATTGAACTTAGCCCTCCATTTTTCTGAAAACGTAACAATAGATACGTTAATTCATTTTCAATTGACTAACTCGTGAGGCATGTCGGACCGTTAAATACTTTTTTCTTTTTTACCTCGATTGGTGGCAAAACAATGGTTCTTTTATTGAATTACACTGGCACAGAATGAAATGTACCGTCGAAATGTGGACTTAGCAGTTTGGTTAATGAAATAAATTGAACCCAGAATTTGTCATATGTTATTTTTAAATCTAACTATAGAAAGCAATCGATAGACACACCTTTTTTGAGATAATGGTTACAGTATATATGGAGTTTCTTGCCGTGTCTTCTGCAAAAAATAAATAAATGACCTATTGGAACCATGCACTAGCTTCTGGCGTTTTATAAGTGCCCTCGTAGTGAAGAGAGATATTTATGAAAGAAAAATAAATCTGATGGCCCGGTGACCCCATGTTTGTGTGGAAGACCAGGTAACATAACAAGCTTATAACTTTAATTTTTCGTGATACAGTTATGAAATTTTGTGCATAGATTCTTTATTTAAAAATACTAGACGCTTGTTTCGGGTTTCGCATAAACTAAAAATAGGGTTTTATAAAACCAGTCACAGCAAAGCTGACGTGAAAACTAACATCAAACCAACAATGCGACCGCATAGCTTCTCTCATTACTATTCCACAGCCACGTGCGATTTTCAAATGTTTTTTATACTCTCACTGTGTAGTTTCGCGATCGTGATTGCGTTAAAATGTTTCAGTTATAGGAGACTTGGTTAGCAACCAATATCTATGTTTGTTTTTATTCCTCAAACAGTGTTCTTTCACTCAATTACATACAAGTGGAAAAACAAGATACACGATGTTTCCACATCTAGGTCGACGGTCAACATTCATCGAGAAAGTAACCTCTCAAGGGGGTAACAGACAAACTTTCGTATGCTATTATCTACTGTTATATATTTTATTTGCCTTTCATATTACCTTTGTTATCCCTGAGGACAAAGTAATGCCTTTTTGTTCAGTCACTGATTTTTGTTTGCTTTTTTTTTGCTGCCTACATCTTTTAATTAAGAGACAACGTTACTTTATTCGATAAGGTGAATACCAAGGGATCTCTAAGCCAAGACTGAATAGGTTACTACTTAGCAAAATATCGTGAGGAAACCGTCAAGTCTTAGAATAAAAAATTCTAAGACATACGTCATCCATTAATCCACAATGATCCCGCGTGGTGGATTATTTATTTATTTAGTACATGGCGAACTTACAGCTAATAAAAACAGACTAAAATAGGAAATAATTTCATCACCGTTATCATTTGAAAGCTAATTACAAGTTCTCACGTACATACATTATGTGAAGTTAGCAAACCGTAGGGGCCCAGCAGGGATGTCCGCTAGACCGCGGAGAATTTCTAAAAAGGAAATCCGTAGTCCAACACATGCCTAGGACACCTAAAAGACTCAGGTGTGGTTTTAGTCAGTAAAAGTCTGACACGCCTTTTTTTTTTTAGGTTGTACAAAATCATCCAATGACGAGTCCCGCCGGAGCGGGAAACAAGTGTCAGACTCTTACTGACTAAAAAACCTACCCCATTCCAACGTTGCCATATAAACCAGGGCCAGAGTCTTCCTTTCAGACGCGAACCCATGGCCCCAGTTGACTTCGACCCTTTTGCAGGGTCCCTACGGTTTGCTGAAAACTCCTTGAGGCGCGCGGGAACAGTGCGCGCCGTTTGTCTTGCGCGCCGTCGACGACTAGCCTGAACGAAAACGAGAGTCATTGGATTATTACACCCTTAAAAAAAACACGTCTTATACCTTATACTCGTATTCTACTTTGAAGGCTTGAGCTTTCTTAGCTCTGAAAGACCTTTGAACCGTCATTCCGTTTTCTTTCGTAAAATATAGTATTAAATTTAAATTCTCAGTAGTACTGCGTCAGATTCTATTTTTGCCTTATTACATAGAAATTATTTCTGTCGAGATTTAGTAAAACATTTTTTTCGTACCTCTTCATGGGATCATGCAAGTAGTTACTGCAATATGATATTACGTTTAAATTGCTTCTTTTTTATAACAACCCAACATTTACCAAAGCAATTTGTATTAATCAGATTTATATATTTATAAAAAGAAAAAACTCCGTTGTTTTCTACATCTTCTTATAAATAGATACACTCTCTATTGTACACCTTAAAAATACAGTAAACACTTAAAATACGGTGTAACAACGGGCGGTCTTAACGCTAAGAGCGTTTTATACAGACAACCTTTGGATGGATTTGTCAGAAAAGGAAAAAAGATATACACAGATAATATTTGTGCTAGTAAATATGTAATCCATACTAATATTATAAACAGGAAAGCGTATGTGTTTGTTTGTTTGTCCGTTTTTTATAGCTAAACGTAGCGATGAATTGACGTGATTTTTTTAGTTTTAATTTTTTTTTATTGCAATAAACTAGTGTTTGACTGCGATCCCACCTGATAGTAAGCAGCAGAGGCGCACTAGTTTGTGGAGGTAGTTGAAAGAATTGAGAGTGACATATACTACTTTTTGTTTCTTTCTAAGCCCCACTTCCCTAAAATGGGAGGTAAAAAAAAAGTCTAAAGTAGAAAGCTAGGCGATCGGCGGTGGCGATATCTCACGCCCAGCTTTGGTAAAAGCCATGATCCGGAGCAAGGAGGATTGGCAGGCGGTCGCTTCCAGAAGGAAGCGACCGCAGAAGCGAAGCAGTAATGCTACCAAAGGAGGAGGCCGACCGCATAAGGCAACGGCGCTCGCGCCCTGACACACATCCGGGATCCCAGTCCGGACGGCGCGGCGAGCACTGTTGCCTTCAGGAGTTGTCAGCAACCGTAGGGACCCTGCAGAAGGCAACTAGGGCCAAGAGGTCGTGTCTGAAAGGAAGGCTCTGGCCCTAGTATGTATGGCAGCGTAGGAATGGGGTAGGTTGTTTAGCCAGTAAGAGTCTGACACTGTTTCCCGCTCCGCTCAAGGGCGGCATTCGACTTTGGATGATATTCACCTACCAAAGAAATGGTAGAAAGCTATAAATTGGTATGCTGAATTGCTAACTATTTTTGACTAACAAAAAATCGTGCATAATTTTTTTTTTATTCTGCCCCCAATTTAACGCAAAAAAAGCTACTAAGGAATAAATATGAAAAATATGTAGTTACTCGTAAATGTGTAGTTATGTATCTAAATAGCCTTGTAAATTATAATTTACTAAACAGCAATTCTTTGTGTGTCATTTTTCTGAGTCTTTGATATCCAATACCTGGAAAAAATCTAATGGAAAATAGTCTGTACTAAATTCAAGGTTGAAAGTACGAGTCTCAATGACCTTAATAAAAATGTTACTGGAATACGTGTGAACGTGACTGAAAAGATATAAAAATGTTTGTAGACTATACCTAGACTTTTCTACCTAAATCCATCCCCCTCCTTGCGCTATATACCTCATTACTGAGGGTCATGAAATTCCTACTGGATTATCTTCTGTTTATACCATCTGTCCGTTCTTGGTTCCGAGAATTTGGTCTTCAGTGTGGAGTGAACCTGGCTCTTTAGCCAAGTTATGATAATTCGTTAACGTCGTACGCTTGGAATTGACCATGACTTTAATTTCTAGAACGAAGGAATTGAAGGCGTGACCAGCTCAAAGCGTTCGATGTTAACGAAACAATTGTAATTTGACTAGGGGGACTGATCTCTTCATCTTTTGACGTGACAACTTCAAGAAACTGCGTTACGCTCCGCTCACGTTATGCGCTCACAATGAGAGCGAGTGAGAGGCACGCGTCCCTTCCACTCGGGCATGGTTAGCCCGCCTAACAGCGAGAGAGACAGACATAAAAAGTGAAAGGCACGCGTCACCACTCAAAGTCGTTGTCACGTAAAACTTTCGCCCGTATACCGACTTTACAGGCAACCAATTTTTTTTTGCGATCTTGCCAGTCACAATGAGCTGTTCAAGCGACGAATTTGGTCGACGATTGAGCTCTTTTACCTAGAAGTTACTCTAACTTAAGTATACTTAGGTAGTAACTATCAAGAAATACACACTCCGGTAGGGAATTAGTTACCTTACCTGTAATGCATATAAAGGTATGCAAAACATGGTGCAACAAAGCCCTGCAAACAACAATTGAAAAAGGACAAGTCAGGTATTGTGTCTGTTCTGGGCACCTGCCTAACTCAGAAGGTGTTGAGACTTTGAATTTTAGTTCCTATGTCACAACATACGGAAACGATGTGTTTGGGTAGTATTATTACCATGTACTCTTGACACATCACTGTAAATTTAGGAATCCAATGACGAAACTTGCATAACAATCAAAATATCCAGCAATTCCATCTCTCCTTCAACCACCCCTGTAATCCCAAACATTATCTCATCATTACGTTTAATAAACGGCCAATTATCTCATTCAAAACGATATTCTCATTAGGAGTCCTAAATCTGCGGCAATCTACCAGCTTATTCGATTAAAATCTCCATAGGTAGAGAGCGATTTAACAAATTTTACGAGGGGAAACTTCGTACTAAATTAGGCTGAGTTTTAGCGCGCTCTAGTCTAGGGATATGAAATTAAACACTAACTTTTCTGTACGAGTACCTTATTTATCAGAATCTGAAACTTTTGCGCTGATTATGAATTTGATTTCGTATGAATTTATGAGTTTTGAGCAAAGAGAGATTGAATGGCAAAAATGAAAGATAAAGTAAGGGTTTCTAATTGAGTATTTACCGGTGCTGGTTTTTATATAGCTAGCTTCTGCTAGCGGCTTCGTCTGCATTAAGTTGTGGTTCCTTATACAAATTTTGGACCCTATTTTATTGCTTTAGGGGGTAAATTTTAGAAGATCCTCTCACAGTCTATAAACAAGTTAAACCAACAACTTGGCTGAAAGTAACTAAGTAATTACTTTAACAATTTAGTAACAATTTATTTGTATTCTATTGTTTTCTTTTTTTATGGTGGGCAAAAGAAAATTTGTAATTTTTCATAAAGAAATAACCTCAATTAAATGACGTTTATAAATACGGGTGTTGTGTTTGCCTACGTCATAAGAAGAAGGTTTGTGCATTGATGATAATAATCCTCTCGATCGAATTTCGGCCATGGTGGCCAATCTCAACAGAGATTAGCCAAGTACGGTCAGAGATATTATAGCGTTCAAGTATGTGTTCAAACACAGGTGCACTCTCTGTTCCTTACTCTCATAGTCCGATGGGGTGGCAATCCGACACGATCCGAAAGAGATCGGCGGCTTTTCTGATATTAATAATGTCAGTCAGCCAGTTTCACACTTCAAAATTATTTATAAAATGAAGCAGCAATTAGCATTTCAAATATTGGTTTCAGAAAGAGTAGGGGTGTGGTGGGGCATCTCTTTTGAACACACGTAGTCTACTTGCGGTGAGGTCGCATTTTGGTATCCTTATACCGTTATTTGACAGTTTCCCTTTCCATCAGATTTGAAAGGTTTTAACTTTATTAATTTTGAACGAATTAGAAAATTTCTTTTTATTTACGAATTCGGATTAAGTTACTTTTTGATTAAAAAAATAACAGAAAATTGAGTCAAGTACCTAATTGATTAGGTACAGTCGCCGACACAGATAAGTATCTATATAGTTAGAAACAAAAAGTTATTTTAATAATGTAGGTACGATATCTAAGCAGCCGTCGTGATATCATTAAAAAGTTATTCAACATACATAACTTTTTAACTTTATGACATGTAAATTGTTACTTGGGTACCAAACCTTTTTTGCTGAATGTACTTATCGATGTTGACCATATTAAACAAAAATTGGACAAATGCCAGTCGGACTCACACATCGATGGTTCCATACCAAACAACATAATGAAAATAATTCAATTCCCGAATCGAGTCGTTAAGATTTTTCCTTTTTTTATGAAGGAATTAAAATTTTCAGTTTTCAAATTTATACCTTTACTTGAACCATAAAGCCTTGCTTCGTACCAAACTTCGTGGTACTAGATCAACATGAAGTATCATTTATATATTTAGTATCCGTGTTTTGATAATTTAAGAGTGGCAAAATGTACAGTTTTTGTGACAAATACGACCGTAACTTTTTTTAACCGCTAACTTACAAGTTTAATTTTTTCACACCTTATATGGACCGCAGATTTGAGTATATGCAAATTCAAAGTTTTATTCGATATCTTTAAGCGTTCCCAACAGACAAACAGACCAATAACAAAGTGATCTTATAATGATTCCGTTTTTTCCAGGTATGGAACCCTGAAAACTTTTAGTTCCAATTCTATGATATTTCATAATGACGGATTTACCCAGAAACTTTGTAGTTTGTTATTTGTGTAATTGAAGAGCGAAATATCTGGCATTTCGTAGAATCACAAAATACGTTTTGCCTTTTGAAACAACCGTTGTTTCCACTTTGATGTCAAAATTATAATTTAATACACTCAACGGAGATAACGGTGGCCCAAACTCTAAATGTGAACTTTTGAACAAACTAAAGCTATTTTACGTATTATAATTTTTTATAGAGAATAGGATTTAAGTAGCTCCTTTCAAAAAGATTTTATATTAGGTTTGTTTTTAAATTGACTTGAATTATAATGAAAAAATGCCAGAGCCGATTTAAAAATGGTCAGAAATGTAAAACCAAGTAAGTAAAAACATGGAGCGCTTGTGTCAATGTCGGGGCGACAGCAGCCAAGCCTAACGCTTCCCAGACTAGAGGCTCATGGTTATCCGGATAGTACGGGAATACCACACGGTCTTCTTGCCGGCTTTTCACCATGAGTTTTACAGGCAACAGCCCTTGCACTGATGCACAATTTGCACATAATTGCCATACCGAGGCAAAACTCTGCTTCTGCAATTGACGCGGATATAGCAACAATAACTGTTGCAATCCAGGGCTGGCCACGCTATAACTATAGCGGTAAGTCCGCTTTGAAATGACTGGAAAATCGTCATTCGCTATCTATTGCATATCACAGCTCCTAACCGGACATGGTAAGTTCAGAAGGCACCTAATTTATGAAACAAAACACGATGAAGCATACGGTGTAGGTGTTCCCCGCTAAAGTGGGCACTCTGCATTCTCTTAAAAGTGATCGGCAGAGGCGAATTCAGACCATGGTCTAGTTACGGTCTCCTTCTTCTGCAAAACGGATTTAATGGTAGCAAAAGAGACGCTTGCAGTCGTGTGGGATCGGACATTCTCACGCTATGACAAGAGGCGCCCAGGGCGTCTTGTTTAAAACTTATCTGTCGCGTAGTATATCTATCCATATATTCATTTAGAAGTCTCCTATAACCCCACGTACCTTCCTAGCAGAGGATATTGATCAGGATTTTAATCTACAAGAAAAATAATACATAAATATCTTGTTTAGAAAAACCAAACTATTATCTGTAAACAACTTACTACGCACTGCTTCAAGTAATTCCATTGTTTAGAGTCAATTAGACGAAAAACAAAAGCTATAATTTAAACTTATTGTTTTTCATCTAATTTATTATAAAGTAAGTGGGTTTCTACATAGGTATTGGGTTGTTTATTATTTTTATGAATAAAACAAGGTCACGTAAATATAATAAAAATGGACTATTTCGTTTTTTTTTTTTCGTATATAATTATAAAAAGCTTTTATAACATACAAGTAATAAGATAATTTAGATATGACCTACATACTTAATGAACTACCTACGTACAAAAATACAAATATCACAGTTTTTTGTTTTTTATTAATTTTGTGTAGGTAGATATTTGTACCTCTGTTTTTGCGTGCAGGTAGACACATACAAAGGCGGTGAATAGGGATAACAAATGTAAATTACTCCACCTATACCAGCTTATTTTTTTAATTGATATAAACTAGTGTTTAACTGCGATCCCACCCGTAGCAGCACTGATGTAATCGGTGATGATGAGGCGCACTAGTTTATTAAGAGCCTAATCTTCTCTTATCCTTATTTGGGCTGAGTTATCACATGACTAATCAGGTTTAAAAAAGCGATCCTTTTATGCGCGACTTTATACAAAATAGCTCCTGTCAAAGCCTTCACCCGCATAATAATTTAACCCCGACTAACATCCTATCAAATCGGTGACGCATTGCAGCGTCAATGAAAACTCCCAAGTCGCCAAACGCAGAACTTCATGGCGTCGCATCGTGAGAAAGGCGGTGGCGCAGGACTCGACCGACACATGACCACGACCACTCTGTTAAGCGTGCACGACTTAGAAGAAGAACATCCTATATCCGCTATGGCATCAAACGCTCCCGTGCTTTTAACCTTTTTAAATACTGTAATTAGAGACATAATAGAAAGACAATAGGTATGCAAACCGTACTTTTTTGGAATTGTTATAAAATAATCTCATTTTGTTGATTAACCTCGTAATGTATTACTAATTTACTTTGGCCTTGACTTTATTTCTACTTTCGTATACAAATGTAAACGAAATAATGTATATTTATAAAATATATCCATATATTCCAAAAAGTAAACTGTTGTATGTATTTAAAAGGCACATTATCTTACAATAATTAACAAAATTATTACAGGACTTTGGCTCCTCGTATATCAAACTAGCTTTTGTCAGCGGCTTCGCGCGCGTACATAAAATATAGCCTATGTCACACAGGAGTAAAGCAGCTTTCTATTCTTGCTATTTTTTTCCAATCGGACCATTCGTTCCAGAGATTACCTCCTACAAACAAAAAAATAAAAAGACAAACTTTACCTCTTTATTATATTAGTGTAGATTAGGTCCATATCCATCCAGCTATTTGAGCGTTAAGGAGTAACAAACATACACACAATCGTTGGTTTGGCTTCACTAAGTGATTGGATCTGTTAGTATTAATATCTCGGGTCCTTAACTCCTGGCGTGGTGGCACTTACCATAAAAAAACTGTAAACAGTACAGCGGTAATAAGCAGGTAACTACACAAAAATATAGCATAGCAACAGCATTATAATTCCCTTATTTTTTTTCTGTTCCGTTATTTGTCTTCAAATTTTTGGATCTAGGACATGGCGATTTCCGTTGTTTTGATTTAACCCTTATGTGAGTGACAAATAAAACACCTTTATCAGAGTGACGAAGTACCCGGGTACCTTCATACATTTTGTACGTAACGTAAACAATCAAGATCTGCGATTACGTTACAAATACTTCAAATATTATTATTTTACTTAATCTAAACAGTTGTCGACTACGGCGGTCAATGCAGAGGAGTGAAGTACCTACAATTCTTGGTTATCGGTGCACCAGAAACACTGAATCCATTCAATGCAACGTTCTTGATATTGACACTTGACCGTATACGATAGTTTGTATTGTGTGAGCTTATTATATTTTATGAGTTTAGAATTTTATTTCATTATAAATATTGGAGCGAGTACTTCTAAACAAAGATCATGTGTTCAAAGAATTATAATTCAACAATAGGTATTATTGACAAAATTAGCAGAATCTTCCAGAAATAATTTTATATTATAATAAAACCAAAAGTGGAGTGGACAACATGGATGAGCTGTTAGCAGAATACACTGTAAAACGCAGAACGAATTAATGGCCTTTAGCAGTTTTTTACAACATCATTGACATTGCAGATTTGAGAGCATATACCTATATCATTTACATGGAACATAACCCGCAATTTGTCTCAAGTGACAGACGTAGAAAGTTTCTGACATCATTGAGTCTACAACTGTGTGGTAAAAATATAGAACAAAGATAAAAAAATTACATTGTAACATCAAAACTATATGTGAGATCTGCAATGCAGGACGTGCTTGGCCAAGAACTACGGCTACCGGTTTCTTTTGGATCTACAACTTCTATAGGTCAGTTAGAAGAAATTCTAAAGGGCGTGTTGCAGTAGTCGGTAGTTGGTACATATGCAGAGAACTCGAACGTAAACAAAGAAATCCACGAAAAGCTTGCACTAACTGCAAAAAACCAGTTTGTGATGAACATGCAGTAACTCGTCCAACATGTGACACCTGCTTCAAGAACTGTACTAAAACTGCATAAATAAAGGATTTTGTAATTTTTAATATAAATAAAACTATTCAATAAACTATTATTATTTCATTTTTGAACTAAATTATTAATACTTTTTCCATAGTCAGACAAAACAAAGAGAGGTACCGGGGTACCTTGTCACTCTGTTGTGACTTCAAAATATGTTTTGGTTTCTACCAAACATTGGAATTAATTTTTTGGGTCAAAAGATTGAAAAACATGTAATTTATAACTATTTCAGAGCTCTCAGAAAATCACAACCACCTACAGGGCGTAAAACATACTTTTCTTTAAATTTGAAAACGCTAAAGGTACCCAGGTACCTCGTCACTCACATAAGGGTTAATGTAAGTAAAAAAAAAAATCTACTGCATCTTTTGTACTAAAAAGTTAAGTTCCCTTACGTAAGACAAAACCAAGACCTTATCAAAATTACTTTTCAATTTCTGGAAAGATGTTAAAAGCTATCACTCAGCTAAACCGCGCTAAATGAATTTTCATATTAATTTTGCGATTTATTTTGTTCCAAGAACCACCTTCTAGAAAAACATCTACTAAGTACCTACCTGTTGTACTAAGAAATTAATATTTCGGAGAAGAAACACCTCAATCCACAATCCTTAAAATCTAAAATAGAACCTCTCTTTATTCTAATTAATTTCAAAAGTTAATACCAATAAATTACCTCAACCACATCCATTCGAACCTAATTAATTAATTTATAATTAATAGTCGGCACGATTATTACTTATTACCCAATTTTAATAAAACATGTGGCGGGAACTATCAGTTTTAATTAACTCGATAACCGAAAACATTAATTAATGTATGAATGTAGTTGCGTTTTTATAACGGGTACCGGTCCATGACGAGTTGGGGCTTACTATGAGTGAAACTTTGTGAAGTGAGTTTTGGTTTGCTTCGAGTTTGTTTTAAGACTGGAATTATGAATTTATGAATGTTTAATGAGGAGGGGCAAAATGATTTGTACTGGTACACACAGTCGGGAGTGGTTTGAACCACTATGAGACTGCATGCGGTAGTTCTTTTCGAGGCCTTTAACCTTATCACAAAGTATGTATATAGTTAAAAACTGAGAATACACAGTTTTGATCCATATACATACTTTGTGAAATATCTCAGGATAGGTGAGAAACTTACAAATAGCCTTTTAGAGGAATTTCGAGATGTATATGAGAAATATACTACACGAAATTCCTCTGATTAGAAAAAATATGAGAGAGAGAGATGATTTATAAAAAAAAAATAGTTCATCTACAAAAATATTTTAGATTATTTAAAAAAATGAGGAATCATAAATACAACTACCATGATAAACTTAATTCGAAGACATGTGACATTCACCAATGCGCTCTGGGCTCGCATGATGGCCGTAATCCATCGATTACGACCCATTCCCTTTTCTAGAGAGGAGGCCTGTGTCTCAGCAGTGGGAACATTAAAAATACTAATAATGATGAATAAAATTATATCGCTATATCTCTAGCATTGTCCACCACTGCTCTTATAATAATTTTATTAAAGGTACAATATTATTTTTGACTTTCAGGGTTTTTGTTGCCATTGACACTTAATTATTTTAAAATCCTTTTATCCTCAATGTATACGAAGAGACTTATGTTTTATCCGTAGGGGATATCACGCCCTCAAAAAAAGGGGTCAACGTTTCATAATGATTATGTTTATTTTTTATAAAAACACCATTTATGAACACGGAAACTTGATTTATTTTACACTCGATGCAAGGAATTTTCTTGTTTATGATCGTAGTAAAATATCGTGAAAATTTTATAACTTTAAAAGTGAGCTATAAAGTGATTCAGGGGTTTTTAGACCGCGAAAAAAGGAATTTCTGTTGGTTTTAATCGGTAAAAGTCTCTCCCTCTCTCTTATTCTTCTCAAAAACATAAAAAAAGACTTTTGAATACCGTAATTAGAAACATAATATAAAGACAATAGGTGTGTGAACGCCAGCGTTCGCTAGCTTAAGAGTTTAAGAACCTATTCACTCTACCTTTGAAGACACCTAAATTATAATCGGACAGGAATTATCTATTTGTTAATCGATTCTGACTTATATTCCTATTTTGAAAGTAAATAAAATTACAATACAACAATCAAAAGTGGAATCTGCAAGATAAAAGTACAATTTGACACAAGTGCAGAAAGTTTGCCATTGCGACCGAGACATATTACATTCTCGGCTTGTGTAATTCACTCAAACCGAAGGCGAGTGTATAATGATATACTCTCTCTAGATATGCTATTTATTGTAGGTACGTAAATTAGGAGCTTAAAATTACTAAGATGTTAAAGATTTGCACGCGTGTCAAATGACGTTTTTCAATACACTACAAATGGTGGGGGTTGACCCGCGCCTCGTGGAGGCCGACGCGTGCGTGATACGATAAACAATTTTATTACAATAAAATTGAGGCGAGGGCGAACACGTGCTTTATTCCGCACTAGTGGATAAGAGCGGTTTTTCGAGTTAGTGCATTGAAAATAAATTTTGTAATCAAAACACATGTTAATTTAATACAAGCCTATAAAGATATGAAAATTACTTATGCATAACAACAAGAATCGTAACGATGAAATAAAAATAATGCCAATTACGACCAAAAGTGTGCTGTGATGTAATTTGGCACGAACATGGGTTCAACATGCCAATATTTGGTTACCAGACGATATTGAAGTTTGTATAGCAATGTAAATTACTTTCTGTAAACGATTTAAATATTATTTCACTTAAGAACGTTGAACGCAAATATTTATTGTTTATATATGATTTTTATATTTAGTGTTTTTTTTGCGTAGGATTTGGACAGAGCTAAATTGCTTATCGTATATTTAATTTCACATGAAATAGGAAAGTTTTTGAAAAAAGAAGTTTATGTAACTAAATAATAATTATACTTCTAAAGGTTCTTGAAACAGGGATTTGCCTTGTAGGTAAATATGATAGGTTATACCCATTTACACAATGGAAGTTAAACCTTTTTCTATGGTTTTTTTTTTATGGTAGGTAAAAATCATCCAATGACGAATCCCGCCCTTCGGCGAACGGAAGACAGTGTCAGACTTACTGACTAAACAATCTGCCCTGTTCCTTCCCTGCCTTAACCCAAGAGCCCTGGTGTTACGCTTCCGCAACAACCCTTGGCCCCAGGAGGCTTCGGCCCTGCAGCGTCAGTTTGCTGATAACTCCTTGAGGCGCGTGGGAACAGTGCGCGCCGTCGACGACTAGGGTTCGATCCGGACTGTTACCACTGTCACTGGACGACTGGACGGCAAGACATTTTTTTTGTTTTTGATGGGAAATGATCCTCATGACTCCACATTAGTGCCGTAAATTCGCGTCAGGAATAAATTTCCCGGTAGAAACCGTCCACATTCACGTTTACACCTGTTTACGGAGCTTCACGACACTGAATTGAAGTCGCCGTTAAATCCACTTATATTTTTTCATTCGACCTTTGCGTTCTTAGGCCATATTAACTCTTCTACCATTCTCACGAAAATCTGTACCCTAAATATAATTCTCTTCTTACTAAATCATATAAAAATCAAATAAAACAGTCAATGGACGTTTTATTAGTGGAATAGGCAAGAGGCTCGGTTCCACTTCCAGCAATAAATTTTGAAACTTCAATATGACAGAAACCTGAATGTAGCTTTCGTAGAACGTAAAACGTTGTGATTTATTATTTAACAACGCATCATTGACTTGCTACGTTTTATTTTAAATTCAATTTTGTATACTTCACTCCTATTGACTTGGTCATAAAATAAGCGGAGAGCGATTTACGTCAAGTTGGGGCAATACGGTAATTCTTTGAAAAATAAAGAACTGAATGCACAGCTTTAGGTGGCTAATAATAATGTCCGTCAGTGGAAGTCTTTTAACTGAAGTGATATTTATGAGAAAATTACATCTTCATGTCTAGGGGAGCTAAACAAAGTGGCATTCTTTCGGCAATAATATTTACAAACTGTCCACAAACTCAGTAACTGTCTAAGCATACAACCGAAACTACTGGAAATTAATAAAAAAAGAAAATGTTTTGCACAAGGTTTTATTTTATAACGTAGGCAAATTCTAAAAGATATTTTCTAAAAAATAACTTCATCACTACATAACATAAAACAAGGTTGCTTCTAGCTGTCTGTCCCGCATAAAAAACCGCATTACAATCTGATGCGCAGTTTTTAAAATCTAAGCATACACAATGCTTAGATCTTTAAAAATCGGACTTTATTGCGTTTTTTTTTAATGGATAAATCGATTCAAGAGGAAGTTTTATAAAATTGGATAATACATTAAATATAGGTATTATATATTTAATGTCAGCATTGAACCCGTGTGAAGCTGGGGCGGGTCCCGCAAGTAATAAAACGGTGGTCCAAAGATTATACTGGCAAAAACTATTCTTACATTAATGGAGTTTGACAATTAAAACCAAAGTCAATCGAGTGAATGTAACTTTGTCTAGACCCTAACGTCAATAGCTTAAAAAACAGTTCAACCGAAATGATTAACGACCAAATCGCTCGCGATGTAACTAAAGCCTTACGACCTAAAATATTAAAGATTTCATTTAAAACTATTTGATATTTGATCAGACGATCAACGAAATAACGAGTTCCTTTCAGATATCATTCGTTTGAATATTAATCTTAAGAATATCGACTTTCATATTTCATTCACTTTTTAATCTAATGATGAAACTGATAAGTAGGATTGATCGCTTTTGTTTTGGCGAATGAATATTTTGTTACAAGGTTCTGCTATTTATTTCAATATCAATCCACAAAAAACCTACGTTAGTACTATCTATCGGACAAACAACTCTTATTATGGAACCAAACCTGAAATCGCGAAAAAAATATGTTTGACAGTACATTTATGTTCGCTTAACTGGTCAAAATATACTGAACTTGTTGATTTTTTATACATATTTTTAAGTATTGGTCATTAATTACCATTCGCCATATAAGTATAGTTTTTTTTAACTTATAATTGCAAGTTAAATTGAAGACATGAAGACCTCAAAGATTACAATTTCATGAAATAAAAATTTCATAGATTAAATAAATAAAATAATATTCACTTGTTTCAGAGTAATTTCAATGTCCATGTGTTAATGACTGAATCTTAAAACTATGTTACTATAATATTCAAATCCATATAATAAATAAGTTAATCAGTTTATAAGAACAAAAGCCTACAAAAAAAATACTGCAAATTAGTAAACCTATCAGCAGCGAAATAAAAAAGACTGAATAATACTTTCGATAATAGTTTTCAATTTTTGTTACCATCAAATATAATTGTGATACAGATTTAGGTATTACGTTTAAAAAACACCTGAACAAGATAGCCATCAATTTCGTCTGGCCCCAAATCGAATAATTAATAGCTTAAACGAATCAGTTTAATCTTATTCAGGCTCATGACAGGCCTTGAACCACTTTAGAAAGGTATGAAGCTCGATAGCTGAAAAACAGAACGGCAAAATATTCGTAGACTACATTAAAAACAGATTTTTTTTTGTATAATGAAGTTACAAGTCTAACCAATAGTGTGTGATTTGACAGTACGGTTGCAGCAGTGGTTGTGTGATTGGTTGCTGGACTAAAAATCACGGCTTCAATTCCTGCTCGGAACATATATTTGTATAGACCACTTTTAGTTGGTCCGAGGACTCCAAAATGGCATGTACCACAGCGAATTAAATTATGGCCATTACCAAAAAAAAACATTAACATTTTATTCCACTTTTAAAAATTCAAGAAACAAAAATACACTTAATCAGTTGCATAGTTCCTGAGAAATGGAAATTACAAGCAACAACTTACTAACATTATCATAAACTCTAACGCCTTTTCCTTAGGTACTAATAAATGCCATAGCTTTTTCTCAGGTACTAATAACTGCCACAGCATTTAATAATACCTGAAAAAATTAATGAGTGTATAAGAAAAAGGCATAGGCATGTCGTATGACAATCCTTAAAAATAGTGATTGGTTAGTAAATAATGAAATTAGCATAAACCAGAATTTAAGCCTAAATCAAACAACCCTTAATTATTTGTAAGTGTTAGTGTTCATTAAATTATCAACGAACACGCAAGGGAAGGAGCTATTGTAATAAACAATACTTTGTCACGCGTCGGATGTGTAAGCGCCAACTGAGGTCATATGGCAGATAGGTAGGACGTCACTTGTGAGAGCAGAAACAGAAGGTAGACTTAACGCATTTTAATATTTGTAAACCAATCACAAACACATTACGTGTAGCACTAGGTTCTGACATTTTATAAGTAGTAAGTGCCTATGTAGGCCCATGTGAAATAAAAAATTTTGACTTTGACTTTTTTTTTTTATTGATTATAGGTTCGCGCTTGACCGCTATCTCACCTGATGGAAAGCGACGATGCGGTCGACGATGGAGCGCGCTTACCTAGAAGTAACCTATTCACTCTTGACTTAAAGATACCCGGATTGTAGCTATCAGGAAACACCGACTCCGGCAAAGAATTCCACTCCTTGGCTGTACGCATAATGAATGTGCTCCCAAAACGTTTTGTACGTATATGTGGGACATCCACCATGTACCAGTGGCGCAATGCCGTACGTCTGGTGGTCCGATGGTGGAACGGGCTAGGCGAAAAAGGCTGATGATGGTGAAATCAAACACATGTCAGAGACAAATGCCCTTAATCTTTTGAATACCGTAATAAGAGACATAATAGCAAGACTTGTGTAAATAGATGTGTGAACGCCAGCTTTCGCTTGGGGCTCAAGAGTATTTGGCCGGTCTGAGACCGAGAAAGAACGATAAAAATATAAGTAACTACAAGCCAACACCGTAGGCGCGGGCTTGCGGACGGTGAGCATTGGGTAGCTCGCCGTCCGGTCGTCCGGTAATCGTCCGGACCAAGCCCAGTCGTCGACGGCGTGCACTGTTCCCGCGCGCCTCAAGGAGTTGTCAGCAACCGTAGGGACCCTGCAGAAGGATCGAAGCCAATCAGGGCCACGGGTTTGTGTCTGAAAAAGAAGGCTCTGGCCCTGGTATGTATGGCGATGTAGGAACGGGGTAGGTTGTTTAGTCAGTAAGAGTCTGACACTTGTTTTCCGCTCCGCCCAAGAGCAAGAGCAAAAAAAAAAAAAAGATATACTTGAATTAATAATTATTGTGAACGGGCTTGCGGACGACAACGCTTACCTCGCACTCGATTTTTTTTCTTTAAGCAAATTTAACCTTTCAACTCCCGTAATTACAGACACAATTAAAGAACAATAGGCGTGCGAACCAAAGTTGGCGCTTGGGGCTCAAGAGTATGGGTATCTGGTTCATCATCTTTCTGCCCTTGTATGGCGGTTCCACATTAGTGTCGAGAAATTACACGCGAATTCACGCCATGAATAAACTTCACAAGTCGTACCCCGCGTGCAGCTTACGATAACTATCCACATTCACCTTCACACCTTCAGGGCATATGGAGCCGCTATTACAGATTAACATGGAAAAACACATAATTCTGATCAGAGAAACCTCAGATAATGAACGGTTTTCTATAGCGGCGGTATGGCGTGGCCACCGCTAAGATCATTTTTGCTTGCACTCAAAACAAAAACTTCAAAGGTTTGGTTTGGCGCCGCGCCACAAACATCAAGCGATTTTTTGAAGTGATCAAGCAGAAATGACTACGATAGTACATGTTCGCTAAAAAATCATAATAAAATTACTCAACTATAGTATTTTTGGAAAACAAATAAATAGTAAATAAGTTAACCTACTGACTCTTACAAGTCTGTTGACACTCCAGACAGGTGCGTCGTAATAATGTATGAGCTGTGTCGAGGTCAGCCCTGCACTATATCAAATCTTTTGTGAAAAATTGCGTGCGGGGGAACGGGTTCAGTACATAAATATAAATCTGTGTCTTCATTGGCTTAGTTGGAGCTTGTCTTGAATACAATGCAGCAGGTGATATTGGTACTATTTTGTTTTACAAGATTACAAATAATTTTAATTTGGTATTGTGACCCAAATTAGGTTTAAAGATGTGTTTTTTATATCTCCTATCAAGAAACCAGACAGGCCTGATGGTCAAGTAGTTTCTGGCTCTAACTGCTACACCGATGGTCGTATTGTGTGTGCGAGTGTAATTTGTTTATAATATATTAGCGACCTGTCACAACTTCGCACGGGTACTGATATTGAATATATTTTGCATGTATTATACACATAAACCGTTCTCTTGAATAACTCTGTCTATTAAAAAAAACCGCGTCAAAATCCATTGTGTACTTTTAAAGATCTAAGCAAAAAAAAAAAATGTCATCGGCTTTGATTAGAATAACGACTTTATTTGCCTCGATGATTTTTTTATGACTTTTTTTTGTAATTTTTTTTTTCTTTTTTTTCTAAAATATTGTAGCGTCACAATATTTCAGATGACATATTTTGTAAAAAAGAAAAACATTTTTGAGTGATGACGTTAGTCAGTAAAAAATATACTTATGTCACGATTATAAAAATTTGTATTATTTATTAGCCGTATTACATTGGTGACCCCGTAAGAGCACGATGAGATAACGTACCCGAAGAATTCCTGCGGACGATCTGGACCAGCCGCCTGCCAAGCAGTACGCAGAGCATTATCGCTTCGCAGGCTAAGGCTAGCCTCGCGGAAGTGACCGAGCTGGCTGATCGCATACACGACCTAGTGCCAACCAGCCCGCAAGTGGCAGCGACATCAACACCGGCGGCATCACCAGGAAGCAGCATGGACCAGATGGCTAACCAGATCGCCGAACTTACAAGGCAATTCTCCTTATGACCGGGAACTACTCGCAATATATGAAGCGATTAAATACTTCAGACATATGGTCGAGGCCAGAGAGTTTGTGATCTACACAGATCATAAACCCATCTGTTACGCGTTTCATACACGTAAGGAGAATTGCTCACCAAGACAGTTCAGACATCTAGATTTTATCTCGCAGTTTTCAACAGACATCAGGCACATTTCTGGAAAAGACAATGTAGTTGCCGATACTTTATCAAGGGTGGAAGCGATCACCCGGCCTATAGACCTGAACGAGCTAGCTAAAGCCCAAGCTTCAGATCCCGAACTCAAGCAGCTACTCGTTGGGGAGTCGTCACTGCGCCTGAAGAAGATAACACTGCCGGGAACACTGTCTGAACTGTACTGCGATGAGAGTAGCAAGATACCCAGACCATATGTCACGAGGGAACTCCGACGACAAGTGTTCAACAACCTGCACTCCTTGAGCCACCCAGGAGCTAACGCCACTGCTAAACTAGTATCCGAGAGTTACGTGTGGCCCGAAGTAAAAAAAGACTGCAGGGAGTGGACGCGAAGTTGTTTACCATGCCAGCGTGCGAAGATCACACGTCATGTCTCCGCTCTCCTGGGTAACTTCATGTTGCCACGTAAGCGCTTTATGGACATCCATATCGACATGATCGGACCACTGCCAATATCGCACGGATTCCGGTATTGCCTCACAGCCGTCGATCGCTTCACGCGATGGCCTGAGGCAATACCAATCAAGGATATCACCGCAGAAACGGTGGCAAATGCACTTCTGTACGGGTGGATCGCGCGGTTCGGTTGCCCTGCTAAGGTAGTGACAGATCGAGGCAGGCAGAGCGAGTCTGACCTCTTTAAGCATCTGTCAAATATAGCCGGCTTCGAGCTCCGGAAGACAACTGCTTACCACCCTGCCTGTAACGGCATGGTTGAGCGGTTCCATCGTCAGCTGAAAGCGGCCATTACCTGCCACGGGAACCTAAACTGGGTAGAAACACTCCCACTAGTTCTGTTGGGCATCCGCAGCGCGTACAAAGAAGACGTGCACGCAACTCCGGCGGAGCTAGTGTACGGTGAACCCTTACGCCTACCAGGTGATTTTTTAGAACCTGAAGCTGTAAACACCACCGATGTGACCGACTACGTATCCAGGCTACGCATGTTCGCTTCGAACATACAGCCATCAGCAGCATCGCGGCACGGTAACACGCGGCCCATATTTGTTTTCAAGGACCTCGCCACCGCATCGCACGTATTTCTGAAGGATAACGCGTCATCTGGGTCATTTAAGCCAGCCTACACAGGTCCGCATGAAGTTCTGGAGAGGAGTGACAAAGTATTCAAACTCCTCTTTAACGGTAAAACAGTCACAGTATCGATAGACCGAATAAAGCCGGCCTATATACTTCGTGACTCACACACCACAACAACACATAACAACACACACCCTCACGACATACAGGAACAAAAACAGACTACACAAGACACAACAGCCACCAATTCAACGCCCGCGACCGAAGAAGGCAATATCAAAAGGACACGGTCGGGCCGTAGGGTGCGTTTCCCTGATCACTATCGACCTTGACGTTCTCAGGAGGGGGGTGGTGTAGCGTCACAATATTTCAGATGACATATTTTGTAAAAAAGAAAAACATTTTTGAGTGATGACGTTAGTCAGTAAAAAATATACTTATGTCACGATTATAAAAATTTGTATTATTTATTAGCCGTATTACAATATCATTGGGATTTTTCTGAATAACGATTTTATACAGGTTAAAAAAATACAAAACTTTTTTTTCAAAAATTTGAAAAAAAACCGATGAAAAATTCCACCACCGGGGGGTCCAGAATCATGTACTGGATCCATGGTATTCGTTTGCGTTAACATGTCAATGACACCTTGTATAACAGTAATATTAAAATTCATTTAGAAATCATGGCGAGTCTATCATCGTTACAAAATATAACGTTACATAGCTTCATAAATGTATATAATTATATTTATAGCTATATTTATATGGTAAAAACTTTATATCTATCTTACTGCGACATATACATTTGTACGCCTCTGAGCAAAACATAGAAGATCTACTTGTCTTTAACACCACACACTCTGCTGTAACTTGACCTGTGTTTACAAATAAAATATTCTGATTCTGATTCCTAATGTAAAAGAAAAATACAACGAAATCGTTTTTTAAAGAGCTCTGTGGATCGCTAAAATAAACAGATAGAGCCTTTTGAAAATGCCACCTACGTTTTTCTTACATATTGATGCGTAGGTGATATTTCTGAATAGATTGAATATTACGATCTTCTCAAAGGATCCTTTCGAGGAACATTGTATGATTTACTTTGGTTAATAATAATATTTTTTTTTTCTGCTAAATAATTTACACATGTTTTATGAGGAAAACAAAGAAAAATACGATTTCTCTTATTAATGTAGGATCTTTATCCATGGATATGTAAATAATATTATCTTTATTTCCAAGGGACTTTTTACGGTTCCGTAGTCAACAAGGAACCCTTATAGTTTCGCTACGTCTGTCTGTCTGTCTGTCCGTCCGCGGATAATCTGAGCGACCGTTAGCACTAGAAAGCTGAAATTTGGTATTAATACGTATATCAACTACGCCGACAAAATGCAAAAACAAACTAATTTCTATATATGTATATAGATTTGGCTTTTAAAGACAAAGGTCTTTAAGGGCCAAATCTACAACAACCTAAAGAGGTTGTAGCCAAACTGACTCGAAATATAAGTCTGATATATACCGGTACGTAAACCTATTTTATTTTTGCTGTAACTCCCCAAGGAGTTTTACACGATACACAAATCATAAACAACGAATTAATGGCAAATGTAATGCCGTAAAATAAAACATATTGTTACAGTGCAAAAATAATGTGTCTTATATTACATTATTATATTACATTCTTAAAGAAAATTACGAGCTAATTTTCAGATGTAAAGAGTAAAATAATGACTGTCTTTATGATTTCAAAGAAAAAAGTTTATATTAAAAATACAAATACGTATTATATTCAAAAAAAGAAATATACTCGTATTTGTAATGGGGCTGTCTACTGTGTCTAGTTAAAAATAAATTGGCTACGATGTAATTACTAGAAGGTCATCAGAATCCAGACTGAGGGCACCAGAATTAGAGTTATATTATTTAATTAAAATATAACATAATACGCCCGTCGTGATATGAGTTCATTTTAAGAGGGTCCTCCCCCACTCACCTATCGTCAAAGTCGAGCATGGTTTAAAAACGAAGTTATTTAGAATCTCAATTAAATGTGTAAGGTTTTTTAGAAGTACTTTTTCATATTTTTAATATATGAACGAAATTATTTAGAATCTCAATTAAATGTCTAAGGCTCTTCAGAAGTCGTTTTTCATATTTTTGATAAATGAACGAATTATGAAAGACTCTTCCGCATCGCTGTCGACCGGTAAAGTGCCCAAAAGGCTGGCCGCATTGCCACGCTGTATGGCAATGCTTATTCTTTGCCCAAGGTAAAAGCCAGCCCTTGGGTCACGCGAAGTGTCAACAAGTCGTTTAGAAAGTTCATTAAACAACTTGTGGGCACTCGGACCCCAAGTTTTTTGACCCTTTATTAGATTAGATATTTTTAGTTAATTTAATTATGGTTATGTAGTTTTAAGGTTAGATATCTAATTTTTTGTACAGTTTACTAAATAAATTACAATAATCGTATTATGAAAGTCCAAACTTCACGTAAAATAACAAATATTGAGACGTTTTTACTAGACTACTAGTTTTACACAAATTTATGGATTGATTCCTATAGACGCCGATAAATAACCACAAGAGATCTGTGTATCCAAAATATCTGAAGAAAGATGTGTAAAAACATCATAGTCATGTAAGAGCGGATAAAAAAGATATGAAAACATACCTCGGGTTGGCGGCACTTAAGGCAAACATTTTTTGTTTCGTATCTACGCTAAATATAATATAAACAGTTTGTCAATAAATATACAATAATAGAAAACTTTCGAAATTAGACCCAAAAAAAACAAGATATATCCGTCTTTCTCACCAAGATCTGATCGTCATGGACTTATATGTCAAAACTCTTGTTGGACTTCTCTATCTCACTAACAACTTAGCAGCTTCGTTATTAATAAATATATATTAAAAATTCTTTTCCAATTGTTGACTAGAGTAAAAAAAATACAGTAGGCATAAAAAAATGCAATTAGATTTCTTATTATTTGCTGGTAGAATAACATAGCGAATTACAAATATGTAGGTACTTTAGTCATTTAGCAAATACCACGTAAGTTCTCGTTTGACGTACATGTCAGTATGGACTCTTGTGGATACCACGGACAATTTATTGACAATCAATCACGCACAAACCCTCGCCGTTTGATTGATAACTTTATCTTCCTCGGGACATGTGACACATGCCGCAAGTATCAAATTCTAAAACATTTTCATTTGATTCCCATTCAACATGAGTGATTACATAAATATGAACAAAAAAAAAGAAGATTACTGTCACGGACGCGCGAAAAAAAATCATTTTGCTGATGTAAAACTCGGCACAAGCAGAGAAAAAACCGTAAAATTGTCAAAACAGGCGTCAGAACTTTAAATTACGGACAAAAAATGTTCGTTTGGAACATTTGTGTGGAATGACGTAATATCGTGTAAAATATGGGCACACGTGGCGCTGTGTGCGTGACGCCCCTTGTTCTGGTTTATTAGCTTTAGGAACGCTCCGGGCGTTATGTACTCCTGGTACCTTAGTTAAACAAATAGAACATTTTTATATTCGTAATTTTTTGTTATGCTAATTTAATTAATGAATTCTTTCTACCTTTAAAGGGTAGTACGTTTTATGGGTCCGGCCGGCCATATATAGTCCAACGAGCGTACTTTTTCGTTTTTATTTTTCCATTGCGAATATTATGGCATTAGAAATGCGCTTGATGATGATGATGTGTTCGACGAGCAATACTTTCCCAAAATTACTCCTAATTAGGTCACACTTGACTTACTTCTATTATCACCATCAAATTCTCAGCCAGGGTCTGTTTTCTAATAGGAAAATCCTAATAGGAAACAGATTCCAGCAGAGAATTTTTCTCTTTAGCTAAACGAAAAATAAATAATGTTCCCAAAACGTTTAATGAATATGGGTGACACATTCTCAGGGCACATCGTCTACGTAATGCATCTAAGATGGCTAAGGTAATTTTTAAGAAAATAATATTATTGAAATCAGTCTGTTCAAGTACTAAATAGTCGAAGACTAATCTCAATAGATTGATAAGAGTTATCCACTCTCCCCTTAAAACAAAACTTGTGCTAGCTGCATCTTATTTTATATATCAGTAAAAATAGTCTAGGATACCTACTTATCTTTTGATTTAAAAAAGAAAGGTCTCAAGAAAAAGATTTCTTGAAACTGCTTTTTAGTTTATTCACTACTTTTCTGTATTACCACTTCTTATTTGGCATAACCTATCGGCAAAACTATCTTATATATTTAAAATTTTCTGTATGTGTATTTTTTCTGAATAAAATATTTACAGGAGAACACAAAATCAGGAACAACTTAAACTCAGCCTCTACTAAAGATAGCGAACGATAACAAAAACAAATGCTACCCAATCCAGATTTCCTGAAGCATAAGCGTATCAAAACTCGTCACACCACAACTGTGTAACTGATCTCAAACACATCAAATTATTAAAAAAAAGAAATATCGTGCAATTTGTGGCACGTATCGCACGGAGCGTGACAGCCCCTTTATCCCGCCGTATTATAGCGTGCACGGTTAATTATCCCGACCACTGACGTGAATGCTGCGATTTTGAGAGGATTTTTAACTAGATCTGTTAAAAATGTTTTATGTAGTAGTTACATTAGTGCAAAAAGATGGTGAGATAGACCGAGACGGAACACATCGCATAAATTGAATATCTACACTTCTACACTAATATAATAAAGAGGTAAGGTTTGTTTTTTTGTTTTTTTGTTTGTAGGAGGTAATCTCCGGAACTACTGGTCCGATTGGAGAAATTTTAGCAATAATAGAAAGCTGCTTTACTCCTGAGTGACATAGGCTATATTTTATGTACGCGGGCGAAGCCGCTGACAAAAGCTAGTAGATGATATAATGATTATACAAAGTTGATACGACAGATGGGCTTTCCCTAAAAATGATTATTTTACACACCAATATGAACAACTTTTACTATGAGATCGAGACGAAAAAGATACCTGCAGCTCCATACATTTTGTCGAGTTATGTGATTATAAATCTATGAAGCAGGAGATTTTTGGGTTGGTCATATTGGTGTGCACATTGTACAATGATCCTTGGAAAGCCCATCTGTCATATAAAGTCTGTATAAATGTATACATCAAATTCCACAACTATCACATAATACCATCTAGTCCCTAAGCTAACTGAACTTGTGTTATGAATACTAGACAACAGATAAACATAATCATAATATTTCTATCTACATCTATCTACACTAATATAATAAAGAGATAAAGTTTGTTTTTTTGTTTTTTTATTTTTTTGTTTGTAGGAGGTAATCTCTGGAACTACTGGTCCGATTGGAAAAATTTTAACAACAATAGAAAGCTGCTTTACTCCTGAGTGATATAGGCTATATTTTATGTACGCGGGCGAAGCCGCTTACAAAAGATAGTTTATCATATTTTCTGTTGCCGGGAGCGAAGCCGCGGGCAAAAGCTAGTACATAAATATTCTAGATAAATGATACCCAGACTCAGAGCAAATGACATTTGTCCTGGGTGGGAATTTAACCCACGAACTCCAGTGTAATAGCCAAGGCCACTAACCACTGGACCAACCAAATGGTCATTTGAGATGCCAATGGTCACTGGTCATTAAAACAATTTGTGACCCATGGATGCCCTTAAAGTTGAAGGGTAAAATCTACAAGCCTGTGATAAGGCCTATTATAGTGAATAGATCAGAATGTTGGGCTGTGGAAAAGACAGCTGAAAAAAGCTTGCATTAAAACCTCGAGGGATGCACCTTTGATGGAGCGATGGCGGCCTTTTTTAAAATAAACAAATAAATAAAAAAAATCTTTCTGTTTTATTTTAGGAAAAAAGAACAAAATATAAAAACGAAAATTTACGATAAAATAATTTTCGTAAAAATATGTAAAAAAATGACAACTAAGAATTTTTCAATGTCAGCTAGTTGTACAGATGTATGTAAAATTGGCGCTCAAGGGGAAATGGAAAGTGGAAATGATAATGTATATATATATATATATATATCTAGTGAGACAAGAATAGATAAAAAGAGAATTTGCTGTATTAGAGGAAGATTTAAAGTGGCTTCAATGACTAAAGAAACATTTGTCTTGGTATGATCTTGTAAAGAGGAAGACGAAACGCGTCTTACTAAAAGAGTTAAAACAGATAGATTGATAGTATAAATTCGAACGTGTTTTAATACTATAAAACTTAACCCTGAGCTGGCTTTAATGGTAGGGTTTCAATATTCACGAGGCCGTCTAATATAACTTTATTTCAGCCTACCAGTACCTGTGATCTCTGTCATATTAAAACCTTAATCATCTCATAATACCTTCGTAAAATCTTGAAGAAAAAAAAATTGTCGTGGAAAAATCTGAGATGAAATTTCACCAGTCTAATATATTGGGCATGATCCTCTTACATTTGACAGATGACACGATGTGTGTAATTAAAACCGATTTTGTGTAATCAATCACCGAAGCGATCGACCGTGTGTGTGATGTGTGACAAGTCTAATGACGTCACAGGATAGCACAGGGAATGGGGTTTCGTTTCGACAGCAGAACTAAGATATCGTTCAGTGGTTAAGTACTGGCACCTCTTATGCATGGGGATGTGGACCTTTCAGTTCATATGTGCTTTTCTCGGACAGCACGTAGGTATAACGTTCGTCCTGGTTATCTTCATAGTCCTAATGGACGGCAGTTCGACACAATCGTAAAGAATTCGTTCTTTCTGAGGTTACAGGGATATCACACCACCAATTTCAAAACTACAGAACAAATAGGTGTCATATATCGACGTTTCCGTGGACGGTTACACGACACCACGCAGCGCAGCACGACGCCGACTACATTACGTGCATTATTATAGTAAATAAGTTTTTGTTTTATAATATGTATTAGTTTATAGAATACTAGCTTTTGTCAGCGGTTTCGCCCGCGTACATAAAATATAGCCTATGTCACTCAGGAATAAAGCAGCTTTCTATTATTGCTAAAATTTCTCCAATCGGACCAGTAGTTCCAAAGATTACCTCCTACAAACAAAAAAACAAAAAAAACAAACTTTACCTCTTTATTATATTAGTGTAGATTTAAGATAATATTATGTATTTTTTTCTATGGGCCTCCGTTGCCTGAAAATAAATTATTATTATTATTAAATCTGTTGGATTGGTAACAAAAATTTGACACTCGCTTGTTTTTCTTTCTACTTAAAACAAAAGAACATCCCGAAACATCATCATTACATAGTATAAAACAAAGTTGTTACAGCTGTCCCTATGTATGCTTAGATCTTTAAAAGTACGCAACGGATTTTATTTTTTTATTTATTTAAACTTCATGTACAGTAGTGGTACATAGGCGGACTTAATGCTACAAGGCATTCTCTACCAGTCAACCTTTGGGTTAAAAAAGACAACACTGTGGTAGGTGTGCAGAATAAATAAGTAACAAATATTTTAAAAATAGATAATAATATATATAGATTTTGATGCGGTTTTTTTAATAGATAGAGTTATTCAAGAGGAAAGTTTATATGTATAACACATGCATGCTATATTCAATATCAGTACCCGTGCGAAGCTAGGGCGGGTCGCTAGTATGCTCTAAAATAACTTCTTATAATCAACAACAAATAATCTGAATACATTTAATCGATTTTATTCAATTAACATTCGATCCAATTAAAATACGTAATGACGCCCTAGCCACAAATACCTGGAAAGCCCATACCGAAAATACCGAACTAAAATCTATACGAACCCAAAGGAATACCTTTTCCAATTATCAAAAACTTAATTACCCGACCGGGAAGTAAACGCTACTATACTGACTAGGGATGTGACGTAGAAAAGGGTGCCGAGCTTAACATCTGTCGAAGCACGGGTTAGTAGAGACGATGAATATAAAATGAAGAAAAAATTTACGTAATATAAAAAATATTGAACGGTGCAAACTAGTTTTTATGCGACTCTTTCAAAGCTTCGCTTCCTTCGTTTGTAATGGCGATTCCACATTAGTGGCACTCTCGCCGCAGCCGAAGCCACCGCGATTCCGATCCCGATTTTCGGCCACCGTGTTGCAAGCTTGCGGACGGTGAGCAATGGGTAGATCGCCGTCCAATTGTCTGGTCATAGTCCGGACCAAGCTCAAGTCGTCGACGGCGCGCTCTGTTCTCTGGTCTCTGCAAAAGTGTCGAAACGTACTGGGGCCCAGGGTCTCTTTCTGAAAGGAAGGCTTGGCCCCAGTGCGAAGGGCAAAGAACGAACGCGGTGGAGTATTTAGTCAGTAAGAGTCTGACACTGTTTCCCGGTCCACCCAAGAACTGGATTCGTCGTTGGATGATTTTTGGCCACCATAAAAAATGTTGCCACCACCAGGTACTTAGTCCGGTATCAAGTCAGGTCCAGTCTGTTTAAATACAAGTCGACCTTAACACACTTGGAAATAGGACTAGGCGGATATAGTGTTAGCTATTTTTCATAACGATGAACATAGTGCCAGAAACTAGCAAAGACAAATGCGTACTCACGATCTTGCGGAAATTTCGCATTTACGGAAACGGAGGCTGAGTTCCGTTGCAACCCTACCACATACGTTTCAATTTAGCCTAACCGGTCGAAGTTAGGTATAACCGTAAAGTTTTATTGTTACTAGTTAGATCCTATTAAACGGTGCTATCGTGCTTGCAGTTTCGAGTTCAGAAATAGTTACGGTTTTAAAGGATATGTGCTGAGTTTTTGAATCTATAGTTGTCGTTTATAGCAGTTTTTAACGGCCTATTTAGAGTTCGAAAGCGTACTATAATGTCTTTTCTATGTATTATGTGTTTGGAGGTATTTGGAACAGAGAGCAAAGTTCAACATACCTCCGTTGAAAAGGATTCTCCGACCAGACAGGTGTTACATCTCGTGGGTTACTGCCCGACAGTTGATTTCAATTTGTCACTATGTATACGTTCAAATCGTGAGGAGAATTTTAATTGCACAATGTAGGATTTTGTATTTTTATAGTTCTTAAAGGGTAGGATGATCGATGGCATCAGCCATCGATCATCCTACCCTTGAAGACGCCTAAATTTTAAACGGGCGGAAAGACCACCGTACGCAATTGGATCAGTCCTTCGATGTACGCGGTATAAACGACGAGGCAAAATGCTTAGTCCCGACCGTAGAATTTTCAACAACCTTAGAATGGATATTCGCCGTACGAGATGAAACGTTTAGTCCGGACTAGTAAAGTAAGTTCTAATTTCCTCGTCATGAAAATCCTCATTTAAAAGAGTGACCATCATTTTCATAAACTTTCTTCTCCGTTCTTTTGTGCGCTTTGAATTGTCAATATTCGCATATTTTTTTTTTTGACTGACTTCTCATAATTTAGAGTGCCTGTTAATGGTTTTTTGAAATATTTTGATTCTTCTGCATTCATTTGACATTTTTTTACTTTGACATTATTATTTTGACATTTTTTTTAATTTCTCATTTTTTTTTATTTGAAATTATAATTTATCTTAATATATTTTAACAGAATTTTTGTAATTAGTATTTTTATAGTATTTTTTGTGAACCTCTGTTTCGCTGGAATGTTTTTAAAAATAAATGTTTTCTTTTCGTCACTGTACAGTGACCATAATACGTCTTTAAATCCTACGGCCGCAGAAAGAGCGTAGTGTTTTTACTTTTACTCTATTTCACAAATGAAACTAGGTACTTACTTAATGTGTACATATGCGGCCAATAGATACTTGGGTAACAGGATTCAATGCAGCAAAGCGGAAGCTTTAAAACAACTGCTAGCTTGAGTCTGCTGCAGCTCAACCGAACACTTCAGTTTACATCTCCTACCTGCAACAAAACACACATGTGAATGTTTTCAGAGCTGAGCCAAAAGATGAAGTACACATTAAGAGTACAACTGTTGGAGTCACATCATCATCATCATCATCAGCCTTATTAATGTTCCCACTGCTGGGACACAGGCTTCTAGGAGAGGGAATGGGTCATAATCCACTACGCGGGTCAAGTGCGGATTGGTGGATGTCACATGTCTTCGAATTTTTGGTTCTAGGACATGCCGATTTCCTCACATGTTTTCCTTCACTGTTTTGAGAGCAGGGGTTATGAAATAAATTACACAAAGTAATGCGCCTAGCTGGATCTGAACCCGCGACCTACAACTGGAAAGTCGGAGCCTTTACCACTCGGCCACCACTGTTCGTATCTCACATGATAACTTCAATTTCAAGGGGTTCGTTGTGTGAGCCCAGAACGTTTTTCAGCCCCTCATTTTGAAAGATACAAAAATATTAGTGTTGTAAAATGTAACATAACTCTACGTCTTATTTACTTACAAATTAAGAACTTCAATATTTTAAAAAAGAAAAACAATATAATTGCGGACACTGACGCAGTCTTAAAACTAGCTTACAGTAATTTTATAAGGGAAGATAAGTGCCATAACAGCGAAAATAGCACACTACTGAAGCAAAATGAAACGTGCGCCCGTCACATTAAGAACTTTTTAGAGTAAAAAAAAAATCTTCAAATTAGGAACACAAACTCTCCATTTACTTAATCATCAAAAATTAAAGAACTTAGAAATATAAAATTCTCTAATAAATGCTAAGCTAGCTGGCTGGAAAGTGTTACCGTTCCACTTAAACATTTAACTTATGAGTAGTCGGCGAAAATGAGAACTGAGGCGCGACCTAATTTTCTGCATTTTTAGTTTAAGCTAGTCAACTTTTCAAACTTTTGTACATAGAAAGACTAACTGTAAAACGTCTGGGGTCAATGATCGTTTTCTAAAAGAAAATTTTCACCAAAAAAAGGCAGGCAAAGAAGGAAGAGGAATGGGTTGGAGATGTCGTTGAATGATTTTTCCACCGAAAAAAAAACTATAAAACGTATAAGTAGTAAACTAATAAATGGTATAAACAATCAATTTCGCGCCCTTGAAAATGTGTCAAGATTTTACTGACTAAAGGACCTACCCTGTTCCTTCCTTGCCTTGATCCCAGGTATTATGCTTTTGCATCAACGTTTGTCCCCAGGAGGTTTCGACCCTGATTAGCCCTTATTGAACGGTTAGGTACAGACACCAGTGTGTATCGAGCCTAACGAAACACTGATTGCCACGATACGTTAAGTGTGTTAACGCTTTGAATTCTGTTACTTTTTTCAGCAAACATTTACTTCGCAGTGCGGAGTTGTAAACAACAGTTTGTGCCTATTTTCCCCACTATGTTGGTACTAAATTCTACGGTGGAATCACCGACCAGCCTTGAGTAAGAATCGTGACTTATACTCGTGTTTTCTCTGTAATACAAGAGGCCTTTGCCCTACACAGGCTGGTATTATTTTGTTACTAGCTTTTGCTTTTCGCGCGCGGAATACGTACTCCTTAAAATAAAATTATTCTATATCCATCACCTCATGAATCTTTAAATATTGAAGCGAAAAATCACTCGCTGTGGAATCACGATATCTCAGAGACTTACAATGCCACTTACAAACTTTTGCATACTATTACTTAGTCTCATAATGTTTGACAATATAATCAACTCGACAAGAAAACCGACTCGACTGATAGAAAATGCCTATAGCATTAAGTCCGCATTTGTACTTATTATATGTGCATAAAGTTTTTATAAATAAATAAATAATCAGCATTTGAGTTTACATTAAATAACCTAATTTCATGTACCTATTATCAACTACCCACTAGAAAATTCGATGTTTATCTCCATATCAAAAGTTAAGACGAAGACGTACTTTACCTAGCGAAACTCATAAATAAACTGAGTGTCATAACTTGACAGGGAACATAATGTGAATTTACGATGCTTCCAATGTAGTATTGTCACATAAAGCAGGTTGTTATACCCGCCCCCAGTACTGTATGGGCGCTTACAACAATTTGGGGAAGCAATCAATCCGTCCTCGACTTTGTCAGCACGTGCCGATCAAATCGATTCCTGGGATCTTAGTCTATTTTTATATTTGTTCGTGATATGGTTGAGTGTATATAATCGTATATTGTTACCTATGTACGAGTGTATCGTTTCTTTTTATTATTGTTTTATGAAAAGGTTATAGTATGGAGGTGGTATTGACAGTAGGAATCAATTAGCTAACTTACATTTTTTTTATGGCCGCCAAAAATCATTTAATGACATTTCCTGCCCTTGGGCAAAGCAGGAGATAGTGTCAGACGTATACAACTTCTGTTCTTTAAAACCACACCCCGTTTCTCCTTAGCGTTACATACTAGGGCCGGACCTTTCTTTCAGAAACCGATCTATAGGTGCGTTGACTGATCTTTTAGTAGTCAGTGGTCCTATCTGCATTGCCGGAGCTCATGGGTTCGATTCCTACCCAGGACGGGACGTTTGTGTGATAACCATTTGTTCTATGCCTGGGTGTAGTTTATCAATAATATTATTATATATTATTACTTATTATTTCTAGCCCATACTGCCCCCCTGCTGAGCAAAGACCTCCCTTCATTATTTCCAGTGTTCTCGGTTTTGAGCCACTTCTTGCAAACTCCTAAGGAAGGCATCCAAATCGTCCCGCCATCTCCTTCTTGAACAACCGCGACCCTTTTGTGCGATTTCAGGGTACCAACAGTGTCTTACTGGCCTATAATTTATATATGTATTAAGAAATATGCAAGTATAATTATCAGTTGTCTAGTATTTATAACACAAGCTCTGCTAATCTTGAGACTAGACGGCGTCACGTGATAGTTGCGGAATCATTACATAGTATAAAACAAAGTCGCTTCCTTCCTATGTATGCTTAAATCTTTAAAAGTACGCAACGGATTTTGATGCGGTTTTTTTAATAGATAGAGTGATTCAAAAGGAAGGTTTATGTGTATAATACATGCATAATATATTCAATATCAGTACCCGTGCGAAGCTGGGGCGGGTCGCTAGTATTAATTAATTATTATTAGACTCACGTATACAGGCGCCTAGACGGTCCATTGTTACACCATATTAATTTTATGTTCCTATTGTAATTTTACTTTTGGTAGGCGATAAAAAATATATTTACCTATCTATCTAGACCTAAAACCACAATCTATAGGCTATAAAAAAAGTTTTTTTCCAAGCGGCAATTGAACTCGCAATACACAGCGCAGTAGCCAATCGTCCAAAATTGATTGACTTGCACGGACTGGGATTACATGGTACAAGAGGAAAAAGAATTATACTTTTCTAAGTATAATTCTTTTCAACAAAGATGATTGTTATTATTATAACTCACAGAAGTGAGTTCTTACAGAAGAATATATATCTTCTTCTTGAGAGAAGTTCTTACTATTGGGACTAGAACCCTCTCTAGGATAGGAAACGCGCCATAATCCACCCCACGGGCCCAGTGCGGTTTGCTGTATATCACATGTCTTTGAATTATTGCTTCTAGGATAAGCATGCCGGTTTCCTCATGTTTTCCTTCATCACTTTGAGAGCAGTGGTGATGAAACAAATTACACAAAGTAACCCGCCCGGCTTAGCTTGAACCCGCGACCTACAATTCGTAACTCGGAGCTTATACCACTCGGTCATTTCTGCTTTCAGTATTGCCTTAACCTTTCGCCTACCGTAATTATAGACACAACTAAAGAACAATAGGTGTGCGAACGCCGGCGTTTGCGGGGTTCAAAGTTTATTATCTATTATATACGTTGCAAAAAAGCGGACCCCGGGCACCGAGGTGAAAGCCAAGGTAGCAACCGGGACGGGCGCTAGGTTGATGATGATGATGATATACGTTGCAAAAAAGTACAAATTTCAAAGTAAATAAGAAGAGATAATTTAGCAAATGCGACACCATTTCTTTTAGGTCACCGATGTCGCAATGCGTTTAAGAACCGCTAACTCCCACAGCGAAAATTATATTTAAATATTAACGGTCGTCATACCTACGTATTTTTGTCTTTAAGAAAGCCTAACCTTAGATACAATTCTGTATATAATAATCGTTCTTACTAGGTTGGCATGTCCTAGAACCAAAAATTTCGAAGAGATGTTACATCTACCTCCAAACACTGTCTCCTGGAGCCTAGAGGGTGGTGGAAAACTGTTACCTCGACTCCAGGAATAAGGCAAGGAAGGTACGGGGTAGGTTTTTTAGTCAGTAAGAGTCTGACACTGGTCTCCCGCTCCGCCCAAGAGCGGGTTTCGTCATTGGATGATTTTCACCTACCATAAAAAAAAAAAAAAAAAAAAGCCTCCAAACACTGGGCTCGCGTGGATTGCAGTCCATTTCCTCTCCTAGAGAGGAGGCCTGAGTCGCAGTAATGGGAATATTATGAGGTTTTTGAACCCGCGATGTACTACTCGTAATTCGGGGCCGTTACCACTCGGCCACCACTGCTCTGATGCCTGTGAACAACGGTTTTTTTTTTATAAATCACCAGTGACCCTCACTGAGTCCTTGTGGTGAATTATGGCCCATTTCTTCACCCTGAGAACGTCATAAGGTGATGCAGAAACGTAATGTATATACGTTTCTGCATCACCCTAAAGTAGGACTAGTAGGAAATGCCTAAGGCATTAAGTCAGCCTTTGTACAGTGTTATGTGCATAAAGTTTTAATAAATTAATAAATACTAGCGACCCGCCCCAGCTTCGCACGGGGGCAATGGTGATATTAAATATATTATGCATGTATTATACATATAAACCTTCCTCTTGAATCACTTTATCTACTAAAAAAAACCCATCAAAATCCGTTGCTTACTTTTAAAGATTTAAGCAAACATAGGGACAGACAGCGGGAAGCAACTTTATTTTATACTATGTATGATATAGCAACGGCTACATACATTTTCGCATTTCGTTCACGATTTCCCTCGACACGTTTTTGCGATCCCGCTGCATTTTATATCGAATATGTTACGCGAGTGAATCGATTTAAAAACAAAGGCAGAACAGTATCGATACAGTATTGCCTGTGACACTTGTTAGTGGGAGCACTCTACATTTTCGGTACAGCGTGATGCATTCACCGATTATTTTATTAAAAGTTATTTATTTATTATTTATTTATTTAAACTTCATGTACAGTAGTGATACATAGGCGGACTTAATGCTACAAGGCATTCTCTACCAGTCAACCTTTGGGTTAAAAAAAGACAACACTGTGGTAGGTGTGCAGAGTAAATAAATAACAGATATTTTAAATAGATTATAATATAAATTAAGTTACTAATAATAATAAAATACGTATAAATGCTAATAAAATAAACTAATAAATACTATGATAAATATCAAATAAATATAATTAATAGAAATTAAAATATGACAATTATTATGACGAAGACTTAAATTAAGGTTGAGAGGACTTTAAGTAGTAGTTCCGAGTTTTGCGCTTGAAGGAAAATTTACTTTCAGCTTTTTTGATGTCAAGGGGAAGCAGTTATCGCGTTACATAGTGAGTAGCTTTAGTTCATGGCTCCGCTCGAGCTTGAATACTTTTTATTATTGTTTAGTTAGTGGTGTTGTTTTTAACTTTTCGTATGCCGATCTACGCGAGACACAATAACTTTTTAATTGTGTCCCTAATTACGGCATACGAGAGGTTAAGCAAACTACAGAAAAAAAAAAAATAAAGTGCGCTAGTTGCAACATTGAGTCCAAGTTTCAATAAAAATTGAGCACAAATAAAATATTTTCTGTATAACTACCACTTTTCACCCTAATACCAATGTATATTTATAATCTTCATTCACTATTCAATTCATCTACAATACTCACTGCTGGAATAAAATTAATTCATTAAGCCACAAGAGGACACCGGTGTTCGCATAACTATTGTCATTTAATTGTGTCTGTAATCGAAACGGTACTCGAAAGGTTAATGTAAGTTACTTTTTTTTGAGAGCCCCTCTCTAAGAAAAGAGACAAGCCTGAGTCCCAGAAGTGTGAATATTGTTATGCTACACTAAGTTAATCCTTATAATATCAACTGTTTACCAATAAAAAAACCCATAAAAATCTATCCAATCATTTCGGAGATTATTTTAACCAAACAGCAAGACAGAAACATTTTTTATTTCATTTTTGTTACAGATACGAATGTACTCTCATATTTTATTTAGTAAAAAAATAATAATTTTGAAGATTATAAACTCTGACATTTACAATTCATTTACTGATAGGTAGAAGATGGGTAGAAGTAGAATATGTATTCCTACATAGGTTACCAGACAATAGAGTAAAGGAATACTTTAGTACGCCTACAGTGCGGTGACAGTATTATGTCCCTCGTCATCGAAGAAACCTATTTTTAGCACAAAATGGAGCTTCCATCGAATGAATAAAGAAACGATACGAAATTCTTAGTTTATCATAATAATAGTGAAAGGAAAGAGCATTGCTATTTTACTAAGTGGGGATTCAAACCCAACTTTCAAAGTGGGGATTGTACCTAAATTTTTTTCTTAGTAAGCCATACTAAGGTACATATTTTGGACTTCAATTTTCGGAATTCAAATGACAGCTGGTTTTCTTTTTATTTTAGTGTTATTAAAGCGAAGCAGAAAAATTGACTGTCCTGTTTTTCTAGTGGTTAGTGGCCTAACCATTAAGCCAGTGATTTTAGGTTCGCATGCAACCGAGAAAAAATATTTGTGTGATGAGAACGATCATTTGTTCTGTCTGGGTGTAACGTACCTATTTATATTAGAAATGTTTTTGAATTATCTAGTACTTTTTTATGGCAGGTAAAAATCATACAATGACGAATCCCACCCTTAGGCGGAGCGGGATACAGTGTCAGACTCTTAATGACTAAACAACCTACCCCGTTCCTTCCTTGCCTTGATCTCAGGGCCCCAGTGTGGTCCCAGGAGGATTCGACTCTGCTGGGCCCCTACAGTTTGCTGACAACTCCGTTAGGCGCGCGGGAACAGTGCGCGTCGTCGTCGACCAATTTGGCTGGATCCGGATTGTTATCAGACGTCCAGACGGCGGGCTACCGATAGCTCGCCGTCCGCAAGCCCGCGCTTACGGTGGCCAGAAACCGGGATCGGAATAGTGGCGGCAGCGGCTGTGGCGAGAGCGCCATTAAAAAAATCTAGCACTAGTACCACAAGTTCTGCTTAGTTTGAGACTAGATGGTGTTGTGTAAAAGTTATGGAATGTTATTATTATAAATCATAAAAAAAATCCTGTTCATACAGCGAAGAAGTCCTTCATATAATTATATATCTGTGTTTCCCACATATGCCCCGACTTGTTTAATCGCCCACAAAATAATTCCGTACGTTATAATATTTACTTTTAATGTAACCAAACCGTTCTGTGTAAACGTTTCACAAACGATGTCGTTTGCGTCAAAGGTGAGAAGTCGAACTGTACTGGAATTTTCAAAGAAAATTACACTTTCCCTAGGTTTAATTTTGTAGGAAAGGGAGAACGGGTTCATTATTTAAAAAATGATGAAATGTTTTTCAGCACTGCGGCAGTTTCTTTGACTGAGTTTTAAGTCTTGTAAAAAATATTAAGTTTAGTAGTCAGTGCCACTGATCACTACACTTTTAAATAAACGTATTTTTTCCCTTATTTCTATTTGATTTATTTATTAATTCATGTTTTTTTTTTGGTGAGTATTTAAATCAATCTGCACACTGCACCGTTTCCGTCGTCGTAATGTCGACACCGGCTTAAGCCGAAAACCAGCGCTGTGAGCTCATCGCATTATGCATGGGACCACAGCATTATGCTGAGCGTTTTGCCGTTTTGCGCGAATGTGACGCATTCTTTATTATAAAAAGTAATGATTGTTTGATAGCTTTAAGGTTGCGTCATTTCGCGTAAAAAACTAGGACAACCCGCCTGTCAAATATTTATGATAAATAAATAAACCAATCCAAGCTCAATTAGAAGTTCCAAATTAGAAATGAAGAGATTCAAAGGGCATAGGATTGTCTGAAAAAAAAGTACTGTATTCTTCAATTTAATTCAATTGCCTCCCGGAAAGGTAAGGACAATTGAAGGACTCAGATAAATTTTAGTCAGTCGAATAAGGAGAATTAAGGAACCAAATATCCCAAAGATTAGCCAAAGTTAATTGGCAATGGTAACGACATAATGCTTGCAAAGGGGATTGTCGAAAGCTGACAGCCACTTCCCGGAAGGCGCAGCGTTGAAAGGCCTCTCACAACGTTGACTGATGAAATAATGACGGCCGTAGGAATCGGACAGACGTAATCTATAAGGCATTACCACGTTGTACAACTATGTTTCATCTCTGGCCGAGGTAAAAACCAGCCTTTGGGTTTTGTTTAAAATCTTTACAAAACGTCTCAGCACTTGAATGAAGAATTTCAACTCCAAAAAAGCTCGAAAATATAACTGACGTCAAAGTTGATATATTTCCGCTACCTGAGGTTCTCCGTAACCGGAGTGGCAGCATCAGCACATCATGACGAGTAAGGAAGATGGGACTTTTTCCGGTTGGTAAAAATCATCCAATGACATGTGCCGCCTTTGAATAAAGCGGGAGATAGTGTCAGACTTTTACTGACTGAAACCCACTCCTGTTCCTTGTTTGCCTTCATTCCAGGGCCTCGAGTTACGTTTTCACATTGACTCATGGCCTGGCCGCCCGCCACTTCTCCTCACTTCGAACCATGGCCTGTACATACTAAGTTCCTGGTGCGAGAGATCCCTTCTACCGATTGCCCCCTTATATTAACTATACTGGTATACACTTTTACATTTACCTATGGCCCCAGGAGGAGGAAGGTGGGATGGCGTAAGAGTGTCAACATATTATTGTGTATCATCTTACATTAAACACCTACCTATCTTCTAAGAAAACGAAGACATATTGTTCGGTCTTCTGTGCATATTGATTTAATCAGTTAGATGTTTTTATTTTTCTTGTTTTTATTACATACTAGCTTTTGCCCGCGGCTTCGCTCCCGGCTTCAGATTATTATACTCTACTCTACCCTACTATACCCTAATTTTTTTTTTCATAAGAACCTTCTCCTGACAATAAACACAACACAACAACAAAGAATTAGCGCAATCGTTTTAGCAATTCTCGAATTTTGCGCTTACCAACACATTTTGCGATTCATTTTTATATATAAGATTTCATGTGACTTAGATAATATGTTAAGCAAATAAATGTAACAATGATAAATTCATTCCGAGAATTATCAGTAAAGGTATGTTTACAGATTGATAATAAAATTCTCGGAACTTTATGTTTCATCAGTCGAACTACTCTTCAAACATAAATGTATTTGTCTGGATATTATTCTAAGTTATGATTAAATTTAATAACTGTGAGTGATTCCGAGAATTATTTATAATATATAAATTACATCAGTCGACCTACGCTTTGAACATATGATATGACATTAGTTTTAATTTTACTAAACGAGCTGTTTGTGGATTTGCGATTAAAAAATTATTCCATCGTAATCCACAGTCCGGATTTAAACTGAATAAACCTTTTCCTTAGATTGACCTCCTATCTAGTCAGATGAAGCTGAAAACCTGAATTATATTTACATGAAACTACTACCTGTTTAGTTTCCACGACCCAGTAACTGAATAACAAGTTGCCAGAACAATATTTGTAGTCATGGCGGAGACTACGAAAGAGCTCAGTAAAATGCTCAATGACCTCTGTAGAGCGTCTGAAAGAGTGGGTCTTAAAATGAACATGGATAAAACCAAAGTCATGATAAAGGGCCATGTAGCACCTACTCCTATAAATTGCTGCTACATGGCCGTTAATTTACTGGCTTTGACTGACTGTGAGTGACTATACTTTTTTTTTAAGTTGTGCAAAATTATCTTTACCTTGAACAGACAATCCTGTTGGGTAGATCAAATGTCGAGAAAGAGTCGACTGTCGACTCTTTTCGAAATTCGCTTCGGCTGAGCACAATTTTTGGTTCTAGGACATGCCGGTTTCCTCACGATGTCTTCCTTCACCACTGCAAGAACACAGGCCTCCTTTCAAAGAGAGGGAAGGGGCCGTAATCCACCACGCGGGCCTAGCGCGGGTTGGTGGATGTCACATGTCTTCGAATTTCGGTTTTAGGACATGCCGGTTTCCTCATGATGTCTTCCTTTATAGTTTTGATAGCAGTGGTGATGAAATAAACTACACAAAGTAATGCGCCTGGCTGGGTTTGAACCGTCGTCACCACTCGGCCACCACTGCTCTCACTAGAGACTAGGTAGAGTACGACCTAGTAGTAACTAGGTATTGTACATACATACTAGTATCATATAGAAACTCCACTAATACAATATCTGCCAGAGTAGAGGGTACACTGGGTAGCGTAACACGATTATCTGAACTTCAGTTTCAACGTTCTTGAACGCTTTCAATATGATTATTGTACATGTTTCAGAAGCTTTTAGACGTTAAGTGGTAGTCCTAGATCACAATACCTTATAGTGATTTATTTAGAGTACTAATACAATTACTCATAATAGTAATATTTTTGTTTACTATAGATAAAAAGTTTTGCTCGTAAATTATTGCTAGTAGCACTTTGCCAGTGACTTCGTTTTTGATGTTTTCGTTAAAACTTTAACACCTCTGAACAGCACTTTGAAAATATTTTTTAAAAAGTATTATTATGAACGTTAATATTAATTAGTTTCTTGATTTACTATTTATACTAAATTTTAACCATATGGGCCCAAAGAATAAAAAGAACTGGGCAAAGTGGGAGTCGGAACCGCCAAACCAAGGATTCCGTACAAATTAGCTTATTCATAAAAAAAATATATAGACCCGATTCGAGAACAGAACATTCCCGAATCGGGTCTATATATTTTTTTTCGAATTGAAAACGATTTTTTTTCTGTGACGTATTTTATTTACAAATTTACAGTTTTTAGATTTGTTCCTACATTAGTGTTATAAGACCTTGCTTTTTACCAAATTTCATGGTTATAGTTCAACGGGCAATATACCCTTTGAGTTTTGATTCCCTTGAGAGTGTCGAAATATGCAGTATCAGACAGCCCTATTTTTTTTTTAAATTTCGTTAACTTAGAAGTTTAATTTTTTTACAACTTCATGGAACCACGGACTTGAGTAATAGTTTTAATTTCGACTTGATACCTTCACGACTTCTTGAAATAAAGGATCTCGAGAATTCGATACCCTTTAAAGAAGGATAAATGATATTTTATTTTGCAAAATAGGTTTTCCATAACACTTTTACACATCAATTTCTTTTTTGTCGGTTTAAACTAGATGAGTCTGGAATGTGATTAAAATCTGTTCGTAAAAGAAATATCATTTCTCAGTAACAAAAAAAAACTAACAGATAATGCAAAAAGCTGTATTATACTGAAGCATCGATATGTGAACAACATTTATAACTAAATAAAGGCACCGGGGAGCGAGCCCGGTAACCCACGTTTACTCTGAACACAAGCTTTGTGTCAAGCCAAACAAATCGCACTTAATGATGCCGCGGTCAACAAAAAGGGTTTCAGTATGTAAACGCCATTTTTCCTCGAATTCCACATATTTCTCAACATGTCTGCATAATAATAAACAATCTGGGAGTTTTTTACGTCAGTATTTACGAGTACACTGTTGCTTTAGTAAGTATTTTTTTATGAAAATACTAGGTTTTGCCTGACGCTTCGCTCACATTAAATTCGGGGAAAACCATTCTCATTTCCTGATTTAGAATACGGAAGAGTACTTGGAACAGAATATTATCTCAGTCTGTCCGTCAGTATCTCAGGGTTAGAGGAAAATTTCCAAAAAAAACTGATGCACAGTTTTTTTGTTAGTCACAAATAGCATAGAAATTTTTAGCTTTCTACCTTGAAAATTAAGGAATGCTCCATACAAACTTCTACCCCCTATTGTAGGGAAGTGGTGGGTTAGAAAGTAACTTATAAGCACTCTCCAGCCCTTCAACTATCTTCACTTAAAAAATCACGTCAATCCGTCGCTCCGTTTTACTATGAAAGACGGACAAACAAACAGACATAGTTACTTTCATATTTATAATATTAGTATGGATTAGGATTTATATTTTTTAAGAACGCATACATTCTGTTACCTTAGGATTTTTCTATAATTTTTTTACGGTATTACCTTTGTATTTTTTATGAAATTGTTTATTCTTTTAATTTAATAAGTAGTTTTTACGAAAGTAACTTTCATTATAAATAAGGCAACATCGTGCCTTATTTATAACGAAAGTATTTACTTAGCGTATTGTTTTTTTAAATACTGATTTTATTTAAAATTAAATCGTCTTAATCAGGCCTGTGCAGTTTGACCAGTAAGGACAAGTTGCAGTTGATACTTTTTCTTTTCCCAAGGTACTCGTACATCGTTTTTGAGATAAAATAAAAATATCAGGATATCCTTGACACAGATTTTACTTAGTACGGATTCTTTTTTCCCATCTTCAAATTGATTTGTTCATAAACTACATGAATTATATTTACTTGTGTGAGAAAAAAAAATAAAGATTATTTAAAAAATATATATCATTATTATTTTCTTTTCTAAAGCCTTTTTATTTTCATATTTTTGTACTTAATATTTCAATTTCTATATCTTGCATCACTTTGTATTGAAATATTCTTCAAGCCTATTATACCTACTCTGCTTTTACGTTCAAAATGATTTCTTGGAAAAAACAATGCGAGCAGTCAGATAACTAAAAACAATAAAACTTTGAGAAACAAACACAAAAATCGTCAGTCTATGTCTATCACCCACAAAAGACTGACATTTTAATTAAGTTACCACCAACCAATCGTATTTATTCATCTTGCAAACGGGTTTTAGATTTCAACCACGATAAATTTTCCATATTCCATACCAACAATTACTTTTAAATACAGCTGGTTGATAAACCAAGCAATTTCAAATTAAAAATTAAATAAAAATGGCCTGATTACTGTTATATTGCGGCGCCCATAGTACTAATTCAATGTAAATCGCTGTATAGCAATCACGCGCGATCAATAATTAAAATATTCAAGTCGTCAGCGTGACGCTCATGAATATTCACCTAATTACTGGTTGTCACGAATAATTTGCAATGTGAACAACAGTTTTTGAGGGAAAAGGGAGTGTTGGAATGAATAACAAACCATTCGAAGACTGTGCTACTGTGAAAACATGCGTGGGGAGTTCGACGCTTACTGCTACAAAGCGATCCAATGCGAATCGTTCGAATTCGGAGCGACGCGGCAACTATGTCCTAGGTGCACACTTAGTCACCGCACCGAAAAGCTTTGCACGAAAATATCAACCGATCTAAACTCTACCGCTTTGCTCGAGAGCAAACTCACGTTTGTTTAGAAGAAGTGGCAAGCGGCCTCCTCCTTCTGCGAAGCAGTAATGAAAGCAAAGGAGGCTACAGACCTGGCACCCAAGCCGCCCCATTGATTCGGCCACCGTAGGCGCAACCTGCGGTACCTGTAACCATCTGGATTGGACTCAAGTCGTCGACAGCGTGTAACGTCCCACGTGCACGTCGAAGTATACTGGGGCTTGTGAAAACGTCGCATCGCTTCGCGATCTTGTTCGTGTTAAATCACTTAAGTCGTACACTGCGTTAGAAGTTATTTGGATGTACATACAATTACAATACAAATAATTGTACGTATAGTTAGAGTGAAATTCTTTGCTAAACTCTGTTTTTTGACAACTGACACCTGGGGATTATTGTATCAAGAGTGAATAAGTTACTTCTAGACTAGCTGGCTCCATCATCTACCACATCATCGCTTTCCCTCTGTTGAGATAATGATAAAACTCAAGCCTATTCATTATAAAAAAAAAGTTTTTTTTTTGTGATAAATATACTTAAATCTATCTACACTAATATAATAAAGAAGTAAAGGTTTTTTTTGTTTTTTTTTTTGTCTGTAGGAGGTAATCTCTGGAACTACTGGTCCGATTGGAAAAAAAAATGCAACAATAGAAAGCTGCTTTACTCCTGAGTGACATAGGCTATATTTTATGTACGCGGGTGAAACCGCTGACAAAAGCTAGTATGTTATAAATATAAGATGTGATCTTAATTGTGCTAATTTTTGAGTTTAACGTAAGAGTCATCTATAAAATGATTAATCACCATTTTTGTAATAAAAGAATCTGAGACTATCAACTAATCTTACAATAGCATAAAAGATTACGAGCTTCTAAATCACATACCTACTAATTGTACTCGAACAAATAATCATGTAATCGATAGCCGACATGATGACAACAATCGATATTCGAATCTTAGTAATTCTCTCGTCCTTAAGTGAAAAACAATAAAAGAAATTACGAAGAACTTACGACCAAAGAAGGGCCTGACAAAGAGGCTTGATAGCCTGATCTGAGGGCTGTAAAGACCATCCTGATTTGTGATATAAGCCCAACTGTCAGGAACAAACGCCTTTGTAATTAATCTGTCGAATGAGATAACACTGAGATTTTAGTGGAGGTTTATTCCTTGCAATATTTTCGAGAAACGGTAATTTGCTTTAGATTGGAACAATAAATGATAGAAATATTGATTAAACAAAGCGTATGCAACAATTGCTATGATTACCTACATACAACACCCCACTTCGATTTGCCCAACTGCAGGACCGAAGCCTACTGGGGTCCCGAAATAAAAAAACATTAAACTATAGTTTCATTTTAGGTGGGTAAAAATTAGACAATGACATCTCCGCGCCCTTGGGTGGAGCAGGAGATTGTTTTTTTTTTTATGGTAGGTAAAAATCATCGAATGACGAATCCCACTCTTGGGTGGAGCGGGAAACAGTGTCAGACTCTTACTGACTAAAGAAAATACCCCGTGCCTTCCTTGCCTTATTCCCAGAGCCCCGGTGTAACGCTTTCGCACCAACCCTCAGCTCCGGGAGGTTTCGACCCTGTAGGGCCCCTACGGTTTGCAGACAACTCCTTGAGGCACGCGGGAACGGAGTGCGCCGTCGACGACTTAGGCTCGGTCTGGACTGCTACTAGACGACCGGACGGCGAGCTACCCATTGCTCACTGTCCGCAAGCCAGAGTCTATGATAACCGGATATCGGCAAGTGGGTGGAGCAGGAGATAGTGTCAGACTATTACTGACAAAGGAATCCACTCCTGTCTCTTCTGTGCCTTCTATTCTCTCTCTTCTCCTGAGCTCCAGGTCACGTTTTCACATTGCCCATGGTCCCAATAGGCTTGCTGGGCCCTTGAGGTTTCCTGCCAACCTTTTAAGATGTTTTATTGATAAATGGTAAAAAATGTATGTAATGTTATACCTACACTGTCAGTGTTTTTTTTTTTTATTATTTACTCACGTTTCAGCTGATATGATCGACAATGGCATTGCTCGCTTGCCACGAAATAATCTATGGCTAAAGACTTATAAACCCCTAGTTTGTAGCTATAAGGAAACGTATTCCAACCGGGAATTTTAGTTAACAAAAAATACATTTTTTTTTGCACTTTATATACTAGTTTTAGGTTTACTGCCAAATCTGATAATTTCTATAATAAAAACCATTACTATCCCGCGTATGATACAATTTTAATTGGTCGACAACCTTTCTAGTTCGTTGACCTATTTTAGCAGGTTTACGCACGTGATAGTCTGGCTTATTAATAAATAGACTGAGCAATGTTTTTAATGTAGATTTCTGAAAAATGTGACATAAAAAAGTGGTTAAATTGATTCTGCTCGTTATTCTGAGTAAACTATTACCAGCTTGTGCGCATTTTACGTTTGATGTTGTATATAAAAATATAAATATTTATTTGCTAGAATACACATTTAGGTACATTGTAGTGGTAACATTTCATGGCTTTTAAGTCGTGCAAATATTTATATTAGGTACCTCTTGATGTATGCATGTATACATCAAGATAATGTAATTATTTACTTATCAAAAGTTTTTAAAATGTCCAAAGATTAATAGTTGGATATAAAATAAATTAAAATTATGTCACATAGCCAATCATATCCGATAACACTATCTTGATAATGATAAAACAATCTTGGTTCATTAATCTCCAAGAGGGTGGACTCTTCTGTCCGCACACCTATTGTCTTTTAATAAATTGTGTCTGTAATTACAGTAGCCAAAAGGTTAATTTTAATTTTTTTTTTTGTTCAATTTACTTTATTAAATCTATAAAAAAAAAACAAGCATAAAAGGCATCAAAATTCAAGAGCGGAGCTTGTTACGTCACTGGTAGGTAGAAAGTGGTACACTTTTACGTAGGTGTAACGTCACACGAAATTCAACACACTTTAGCGTCTTCGTTTTTTGTTCGCAGGACAAAAGAGAAAATACGTGTCTAACATTTTTGGCAATCTAATAAAATATGGACCTAAGAGATTTTTCTATTCGCAGAAGTATTATGGGTTATTATTTTTGAATTATGATCAACAAACCGTCAGCTGAGCGAGTTCAATGAGCTGTAGTCAGGCATTACATGCTACTTACCTACAGGTCAGCTTAAAAAAAGTACTATATTTTTTAATTCTATCTTTACGAAACCGTAGTGTTTCATGCCGGATCGACCCTCTATAACAGGATTAAAACGATCAAAATTTAGCTGTGTTTATTCTTGTATTTCTTTCTCTTTTTTACCGACTCCACCCAAAGGTTGACTTTTAGAAAATTTCTAAAACATGAAGTCCACTTTTGTACTTTTATGTGTCCAAAGCATTTAGCAAATCAACTTACACATGGTATTTCACACTCGTTAATCTACACTATCTACACTAATCTACACTAATATAATAAAGATGTAACGTTTGTTTTTTTGTTTTTATGTTTTTTTGTTTGTAGGGGGTAATCTCTGGAACTACTGGTCCGATTGGAGAAATTTTTGCAATAATAGAAAGCTGCTTTACTCCTGAGTGACATAGGCTATATTTTATGTACGCGGGCGAAGCCGCTGACAAAAGCTAGTATAAAATAAAAATCGAAACATTTATTTTAATTTACTCATTATGTAGATAGATCTCTAGATGTAGATAGTCTAAACATAGCGACCCTGCAGAAAGGTCGAAGCCAACTGGGGCTAAGGGTTCGTGTATATATATGGCAACGTAGTAACAGGATAGGTTAGTTAGTAAAAGTATGACACTGTTACCCGCTCCGCCCAAGGGCGAGATTCATCATTGAATGAGTTTTACCTACCATAAAAAATCAATATGGGGATGAAACTGGGGTAAACATTTTGTATAGAGAAATGTAATTTCTTAGGTGAAGCCGCTAGCATAAACTAGTTAACCGTAAACCAATCAACCATTTACGAACACTTGAATTGTTAATGTCAGTAAGTCAAAAGTCGAAGCAATTTGTACGTTTCAAAGTGTAAATACATACTTAGTACTTTCTTAGCTCATTGCCGCTGTGTAGGTATGTCTGGGGCATAAATATTTCACTAGGACACGTAAGGGTGTCTCCGGCATTACCTGAGGACTTTGCCGGAGGAATACAAAGGTATATTGTACATCTCACATTACTTACCTTTTGTCAAACGTGTTTTTTATGTAAAAGTATGATGAATATGTGGATGGAAATGCGATGTAGGGCCTTCGTAACTTCATTATTTTAGACATCATTTTGATTTTTAGATTATAAATCCAATTTTAAAATACCGTGTATAATTTCTTTCAGTTTAAACATGTTTACATAATTTAGTTGTTATGTGCTAATTTGTTATTTTTATTATTATTAATAGGCTCGCGTTTGAACACTATTTCACCTAATGGTAAGCGATGATGTGGTTGACGATGGAGCACTCTTGACTTAATGACCCTTAGGTTGTAGCTACGAGTTTAATTCCAACGATCCATCCTAGGGTTCGTGCGTGTCGCATCCATCGAATTCCAACAACCCTGAACAGGTCATCGGTCCTCCTCGTAGGAAGCCTTCAAACGCTACGTCTTCCGGTACGCGGTCGCCACTCCAGAACTTTTCAACCCCAGCGGCCATCTGTTCTACGGGATCTATCGTTGTGGCGACGCTTGGGGGAGGCCTATGTCCAACAGTGGACATCTTTCGGCTGAAATGATGATCCTAAGGTTAATAGTTATAATGTTTAGGCTTGCTTTGCATGCTTGCTTGTTATATGATAAACTAGCTTTTGCCCGCGGCTTCGCCCGCGTGGTATTGGGGTTGGGGTTGGGGTTTCCGGGATAAAAAATAGCCTATGTCCTATTCCAGAGTGTATCCTATGCCTGTGCCAAATTTCATCCAGATCCGTCCAGCCGTTTTGGCGTGATTGAGTAACAAACATCCAAACATCGTAACTTTCGCATTTATAATATTTAGTAAGATTGGTATTGATTTCAAATAACAATTTAGTTACAAACAGTAATTACATGCGGTGAGTAACTTAATTTTAGGTAGACATCAATTAACAAATTAACATTAAATATGACTACTATGAATGCTTAGCTAAACATTTAAAGATAAAGCGGGTCTGTTATCAGTGTTTCTTCTAGCTCACTGATGAAGTTTATCTCTCTGTTATATACACAAAATCAGGCCCGGAGTAATCCATTTGATATCATCATCATCAGCCTCTTAATGTTCCCACTGCAGGGACACAGGCCTCCTCTCTCTAGGCGAGGGAATGGGCCATAATTCACCACGCGGGCCCAGTGCGGATTGGTGGATGTCACATGTCTTCGAATGTTTGGTTCTAGGACACGCCGGTTTCCTCACGATGTTTCCCTTCACTGTTTTGAGAGCAGTGGTGATAAAATAGGTTACACAAAGTAATGCGCCTGGCGGGGTTTGAACCCGCGACCTATGAAGTCGTAAGTCGGGGCCGTTACCACTCGGCCACCACTGCTCTCAAATCCTCCATTGATATGGTGCAATTAATTGTTTATTGTAAAATTACTAAGAAACTGACCATGTTTGATTAAACTCTTGAGCCTCGAGCAAACGTCGGTGTTCGCACACCTATTGCCTTTCTATGATATCTCTAACTAGCTTTTGTCAGCGGCTTCGCCCGCGTACAAAAAATATAGCCTATGTCACTCAGGAGTAAAGTAGCTTTCTATTGTTGCTAAAATTTTTCCAATCGGACCAGTAGTTCCAGAGATTACCCCCTACAAACAAACAAGTTTTTAATGAAAATAGTTTTTTTTTCATAACAAGCTTTTATAGCAGCGGTCTATAATTATATAATTAAAACTCGTCAAGACGATTCACACGAGTCCAAACTCGACGTGGTTGTGCCGTTTAATTACAGAGTTCCTATGGCTACCTCGTGATTCCATCATCAGATCAGCTCCATGTCATCATAATATTGCATTGTCATGCTATTTACACCGGCATGCAAAATTTCAGCTCAATCGGAAACCGGGAAGTGGATCAAATTTAAGTTGCAAGATTTGATTACAGAACGACAGACAACGGGACAGGTGAAACTAAATAAAAGCTTGTAAAAAAGCTTGTAAAAAACAAAAAAAACAAACTTTACCTCTTTATTATATTAGTGTAGATTACAGTACTCGAAAGGTTAAGTACAATAAAGCAAAATTTGCGTTAACACTATGAAGAAAAAAAAAGAAGAAAAACGTTTATTTGTGCCCCACACACTATACACTATACTATACTATACATAAACTAAAAACAATACAATAAAAAAAGTACGAAATCTGGGCGAGGCCAAAAAGGCGCCTAACTCAGCATATGCTGCGTTATTTAACCTCGTAAGGCCCAACCTAAATTTAGGTCGATATATATTACGGCCCAATGTACTAAAAATAGGTGCAAGTAGTTGCGGCCCAGAACTTTGATTTAGGACGGTGATTTAGGACCTCAAAAAACTCTTTTATGGGGTATTTCTTATACCTAAAGTTAACTATTTCATGCAAAAAATATTTTGAAATAGTCAAAATTAGATATGCTTTCAAGATTAATAAATTATCGACGGTAGATTTAAATTGGCGGGATTATTTAAACAAAAAATACGTTTAAATATTATGTCATAATTTTAGGTCGCTGGGCTACGGCCCAGCGACCTAAAATTATTCAATGTTTTATTATAAAATTATTCAATGTTTTTAAAAAGTGTCTTGGGCCGGAGTATTAAAATTGTTTTTGTCATTAAATTAGGTTGTTGGGCCTTACGAGGTTAAAACAATAAATATCGCAGCGCTGGTATTCTGTTAGGGCCCGCTGTGATGCCACGAACCCAATTACGGACATGAAATTAATAGACTATCAAAATAAAATAATAAATATTAAAGAAATAGATAAAATACGTAAATGTAGATGAATTAAAATCGCGTATAACAGAATTACATATAAACCGTCGACCGCCGTTTGACGCTCCAACATGACATCGTTTGTCTTTATCATAGACAAACGGAGGAACGTGAACGTGGTCTTACGAATCGACTGTCAAAAATTGTTTTGGTAAACATGTGGGTACATAGAAAGAGTGATTTGTCGGACTATAATATGGGCCAAAGTCAAGCTTGCGTAAATCATACTCGAGTTTGTTTTTGTCTAATTGCCTTTTTGTCTCAGGTAAAAAGGTCTTGTAGATATCGCTGTTAGTGATAAGACCATCAGATGGTTCCTTTTAGTTATGTTGCTTTTTTGGTGTACAAGGAAGAACGGAATAAATTCTTATTTTTTTGTTGTACAAGGAAGAACGGAATAAATTCTTATTTTTTTGGTGTACAAGGAAGAACGGAATAAATTCTTATTTTTTTGGTGTACAAGGAAGAACGGAATAAATTCTTATTTTTTTTGGTGTACAAGGAAGAACGGAATAAATTCTTATTTTTTTGGTGTACAAGGAAGAACGGAATAAATTCTTATTTTTTTGGTGTACAAGGAAGAACGGAATAAATTCTTATTTTTCATTCTACAGTATGTAATTATTTGTCCCACCTAGCCCCAATCAGGTTATGCCTTAAACTCCTGATTCCAAAGCGAACGCTGGCGTACACCTATTGCCTTTCTATTGTGTCTCTAATTACGGTTTTTTTTTTTACTTGCAATAAACTAGTGCTTGACTGCGATCCCACCTGATGGTAAGCAGTGATGCAATCGTTGATGGTAAGGCGCACTAGTTTATTAAGAGCCTATTCACTCTAGCCTTGAAGACACCTAAATTATTCGAAAAGTTAATATTTACATGGAAGAATCTAATAATAATAACTTTAGTTAAGTTTTTTATGAGAAAATTAGATGATCTTGCATAAGATCCTTAAGTGCTATGTTTTTTTAATTCGGCCTCTTTGCAAGTTAAACAAATATATATTTACGTACTTTATTACTAATTAAGGTTCTGTACTAATAGCCCCATAATAAAAGTTAGAGGTTATTGTTTACGCATTTTATTTGCTTAGTTAGATAACATTATCACGACAACAGTCCTCAAAAATTTTCAGACCATGCATTTTTTTTTATTTTAACGATTCATCCTGAGGTTCGTGCATCAATCGAATTCCATCAACTCATTGGATTCTGATGTTAAAGTCATCACTAATAGAAATAATACGGTTTATGCATATAATTTGACTGGCCTGTCAGCATAGTAGTTAGTGACCCTGACTGCTATGTCGGAGGTCGTGGGTTCGATTCCCACCCAGGACAAATGTTTGTGTGATGAGCACGATCATTTGTTCTGTGTCTGGGAGTAATTTATCTATAATATGTATGTATGTAGAATATATAAGTGTGTTTATCAGTTGTCTAGTACTCATAACACAAGCTCTGCTTAGCTTGAGACTAGACGACGTTGTGTGATGGTCGTCAAATATTATATTATATTATTATTATATTATAATTTGTGTCTCTACCAATAATATACAGCAATATTCTGAAGAAGTAAATATATAGAAGATATAATATCTAAGGAAGTGTCAAACGGTCCCATTTTAATAATTTGATTTTAATTTGCTATAAACGAATGCTTCACTGCGATTCCGCCTGATAGTAAGCAGTGATACAATCGTTGGTGGTGAGGCGCATTAGTTTATTAAAAGCCTATTCACTCTAACCTAATTAACTGTTAGATTATCCACTTATCGAGGAAGGCGATAAGTTTTAATAAGTTCATAATAACGTGCTGCAAAACAAGAGGTTGAACTAGTAACCGGCAGGTAACACCGTGGGAAAAAGTCAGTCACGTATAAAGCGATCCTTTTCCCATCACTTAACCAGGCAGAACTCAATTTTCATTTAGCCAGCTTCCATCATCCGTTCAGAAACTGCCAAACAAACACCTCGGTCCCGTCACTAGCAGCCGGCGAACGATCCAATATTTTCTTTATTATGTCCCCTCGCCCCGCCCGGCATTACAATATCTTTGTCGGACTTCCTCGACGGTCGGCTGCATTCAAGTCGCGTCTATTTGATGTCCAACCCACAGGTGGTTACACCTGTCGACGTTTTCCAGATATTACACATAGGAACTTTAATAAAAATGTACAAGATTCTTGGGTCATTTTGGTTCTTTAACAATTTTCTTGCACGTGAATGGGTTGGGTTATAAGTCTGGAGTTTTATGGCCTTGGACGTGGTGCTTGAGTGATTTGTAGAGAGATAAATGTATGTCGTTACTGAGAAAAATGGACTAAGGTTATTATTTATTTATTTTTTATTTGGGTTAGCTGCACGTTGACAACTTCTATACATGATGAAATGGGTGGCCTGGAGAGCTAAAACTTCAGGCCTAACCTAAGACGGCCGACTGGCCTGTTGGTCTAGTGGTTTTTGACCCTGACTGCTTTATCGGAGGTCGTGAGTTCAATTTCAACCGAGGACAAATGTTTGTGTGATAAGCTCGATCATTTATTCTGTGTCTGGGTGTAATTTATGTGTAATATGTATGTATTTAGGAATATTGTTTATCAGTTGTCTAGTACTACACAAGCTCTGCTTAGCTTGGGACTAGACGGCGTGGTGTGTTAGTGGTGAAATATAAATGTAAAAAAAAATTTAATGCCGCAAACTTGTGGTCTTAGAATGGCCAATAAAGAAACACAAATGTGGCTTTAGTCAGTAGAAGACTTCAATTTTTTCTCAATAATTTGACGGCAAGGTTGGCGCAGAGGTTAAATTAGTGGCTGCTGCGCTACGGGTCGTGGTTTCCCCGCACGGTACAAATATTTGTATAGCCTACAAAAAGATGTTCAGCGTCAAGGTCTCTTGTATATATAAAATTTACATGTTTGTGAGTGCACCCACAAGGAATGTATTGACTTCTCTAGATCTAAAGTGGAGCCTAGAACATCCTAGAACTGATTTTTTTTTTAGGTGATATCTCACCTCAAAAAACGGTTAGGCTTATGATAGATATCTAGATCTTCTAAAGATTATTTGGCTATTACTAAGCTGCCTGTCAACTTAAATAATGGAATTGTATTAATTTTTAGACATCATCTTCCTGCCCTTGTCCCGTTTTATTTGGGGTCGGCGCAATATGTCTTTTTCTTCCACTCTATCGTGACCCGTCTCGCTATCACTAATTCCTCTTTCTTTCATATCCCTTCTCACACAATCCATCCATATTTTCTTTGGTCTCTCTCTCCCTCTCCATCCATCCACATGAAGGAATTGTAATAATTTTTAGACAAAAATTAATAATTGAAATGAGTGAATGACTGCTGCGCTGTTTGCAGCGACTTTGAGTACCACTCGGAATAATTAGTAGCACCTACGAATAGGTGTCCTAGGTTTTTGTTTCTTGTATGTGTGTTTATGTTATTCCCAGTGTACAGAAATCTTACTACAACAAATGTTTTTTAAAATCAAATAAGCTACTCAATACAAAATGTTCAGTACCAGTTGCCTGCTACGGTCTTCTCATCCGATTATAATTTGGCGCGTCTTCAAGACTAGAGTGAATAGGCTCTTAACAAACTAGTGCGCCTCACCATGAACGATTGCATTACTGCTTACCATCAGGTAGGATCGCAGTCAAACTCTAGGTTATCTACACTAATATAATAAAGAGGTAAAGTTTGTTTTTTTGTTTTTTTGTTTGTAGGGGGTAATCTCTGGAACTACTGGTCCGATTGGAAAAATTTAAGCAACAATAGAAAGCTGCTTTACTCCTGAGTGACATAGGCTATATTTTATGTACGCGGGCGAAGCTGCGGGCAAAAGCTAGTATCAAATAAAAAAAAACTTGGAAATAACTACATTTTTTTACATCAAAAATCATCAAAATTTAATAAAACCCACTTGGGTTTCAAAGGGCACTCCATATAAATATTTAATGACAATATTCGGCTGTCCCCAAAGACCAATTTTCGAAACATTTTCCTTTTCGCTTGAAACTTAATTTCCCAGCCCCATGGGCATCATAAGTGTTTTCCTTGGTTGAAATACGTATAATTTAAACCAAATCCATTAGGTGTTTGAACGTTCAAACAGACTTGTGGCTTGAACCACTTTTATGCCCGCTCCTGGGTAGGTATGGACACAATTTTATTTTCCGTCAACACTGAATTTTTTGGGTTTATTCCAGAAACTGTTAAATGAAAATGATATTGGAAAATCACTTGTAATGTAAACTTTTTATAAGCTTTGCTATCGGTTACTCAAACGAAATTACGTTTCAAAAGAATAGCAAGTTAATTATAGACCTATTAAATACAGCCCGTATTTTTACTTTACACCTTTTTTAGTGCTTGTCTACTTTGAATAAGCTTACTCCATTGCTTTGCTCATTGTACTCTTATTTTTAATAATGTTTGACTTGTATGTAGGTATACTTGTAGTTAACGTGTAGAGTGAGGTGTATAATAAAGTATAAATAAATGAACATTCGAGAGATCTTTATTTATTTTTTATTACCGTTTCTACTGGCACACTTTGTTTTGTTCATCTATTATTTATGTATTATTAAACAATAATATACAAACAATCACAAGTACATTACCTAACACCTATTTAGGCACTCAAGAGTGTCCATCCCACATACATTTTCACTGTTTTTCATACAACCGCTCTTCCGCAATAACACATTGTTCATTAGATATTTTGGTAACACAGATATTTTGTGGATACTATCTAGGTCTTTTTGTAAATCAATTTCAAATTTATATAAAACTAATCCAATATAGAATCTTTTAAATCTGCTATTTTTGCATGAAGCTTTAAACCCTTCATAAAGTATTCAAAAACTAAAATAGTCAAAATAATATAACAATGGTAGTCTTTTCATCAAAATTCTGAATAGAGAATTTTTTTTCAAAAACTTTTAGTTAAAAAAAACACCTATATCCTGGAACAAGTTTTATGAAATATTTGAGTGAATGATGGTATTACCCGATTCCAGTAGAGCTTTTAGGCTTTATCTCTCCGTTTTCGTGTTGCCTTTTTATAAAACACTAGCTTTTGCCTGCGGCTTCGCTCGCGTGATGTTCGCAATATATAGGCTACCAGCGGCTTCACCCGCGTCTTGCTCCGCCACATATTTCATAGCGTTATGTTATATAGCCTATATCCATCCTCGAAAAATGGACTATCCAACACAAAAATAATTTTTGCAATCGGACCAGTAGTTCCAGAGATTACCTCCTACAAACAAAAAAACAAACTTTAACTCTTATTATATTAGTGTAGATTTTGTTGGCTGAACCGACAAGCTTTTAAACCATGCACAGATCTACGATAGACAAGTGGGAAAGGCGCTCTTGACAAATTTCTAGCATAGTATAGCATAGCCTTATAATGTTCTCACTGCTGGAACTAGCCTCTTCTCTAGGAGAGGCAATAGACCGCTATCCACTACGCGGGCCAAGTGCTGGTAGGTGGATGTCTCATCGTCTTCAAGTATTCAAGTTTTAGGTTTTAGGATTTGCCGGTTTTCTCACGATGTTTTCGACAGTCATTTTTAGAGTGGTGATGAAAAATAATTTAAACAAAGTAATGCGCCTGCAGTGAGTTTGAACCCGTGATCTTTCAACTCGTAAGTCGGGACTGTTAACATTCGGCCACCATTACTTTAATTGAATCGTAATTACACAGCCTTACATGCAACGCAGCCATTTTTTTTTACTTTTTTTATCATACATGTCTGCGTGTAGTTTCTGTATTGTGTTTGTCTATGTGTCAAATAAAATATTTTTCTTTATTTTTTTCTATATGCAAAATAATAAACAAATACACCATTTTTCATGCGTAGATAATAAGTTTTTACAAAACCGTACTTTATACAAAACAATTTTACACTTTTATTCAAATACCTCTGAGACAAACTCTGACACTGACAAAACAGTTCACCTCTTTTACAGAAAGTACCTTTTATTTTTAGTGGTCAGTACCTACCTTCATAGTTACGTACAAAACAGTTTCAGATTTTGTGGTCATTGGTTTTACCCAAACTGAATTTGAGTCACTGTCTCTTTAATAAACTTTCTAAATTGCGAAGGTGTAAAAGGTTGACCCTTTTACGGTCAGTTGTACAGAACCCTAGGCATTTTGTCTGCGCAGGTGTTGTTCAAATGTGATGAATGATAGGTACATGGGTACCCGCCCATGTACCCAACGTACCCACGTTGAATTGACTATACTACAATTTTAATTCAATTTTTTTTTAAAGTTAGATAAATAGATAGATATACTCTTGTACAGAGTGTGCTTGGGGGAGGAGGAGACAATTGCCCACGTGCTCCTGGACTGCACGGGTGTTACTGACACACGCACACTAACCCTTAGGCACACCGAACTCCCTTATTGACGCCCTGGAAAATCTGAAAGGCTTAATCAGCTTCTGGAGGAGAAGTGGGCTGGTTGGAATAAGCCCACCAAAGTTTACGGCCGCCATGGCTCACGTACAATGGTCTATGAGTAAATTCGCAAAACCATACTAGACCTAACATAGATATACTCTTTATTATTGGTACACTAAAAATACAATTTTGTACATTAGCAGCTTAAAATTACTACGGTGTTACAATGGGCGGTCTTATAGCTAAAAGCGATTTTTTAAAGACAACCTTTCGATGGATTTGACAGGAGAGAGATACACGGGTAGTTTTTGGCGTATTATTTACATTGTATACAATACATGACTATAGAAATTCATATACTAAAAAACAATATATACGTTTATAAATATATACATATGAAAGCAGAGAAATATGTACTTAATGACGTTAAAGAGGAGAGGTAGTGTTTTATTTTATTTATTTATTTAGGTTAACCTACATTTGTTTACACTTTATACATTCTGATTTAATTACTATGAACATTTACAAGTGCAACAATTAATTACAGGTTAACACCACATGCACAGAAAAACGGTTTTACATAACATTAACAATTAACATTACTATATATAAATTATTAAAATTATTACTTTAACATCCAAAGAGTGAGAAAGTGAAAAATCAAAAATAAAAATTCCATACAAAATTAACATTAACATAGAATAACATAAAAAAATAATAATAATATCAATTGCATGTGCTGATTAAATTATAATTGATTACATTGTAATTATGATTAATATTGATTTAATTATAAATAAGGATTGTGACAATTGAAATTCATAATAAATTATCTCGTGTATATAATAAATTAAATCGTGCAAAATCATAATAAAATAAATTAAAAAGAATAAAACTGAGTACATTAATAAAAAAGGTATACAATTAAAATCAGAAATTACAAAAAAAAATTATAATAAATGAAAATTAAAAATTTCAAAAAAAAAATATAATTCCTGTGTTCCTTGACCATGTTTTTAAAAGTTGGTATCGTTTGGGCCTTTCTTTCTAAAGTTTTTTGGTATCTGAAAGGTCCGTCTTCTGTCTTAAGTGATAGAGAGTTGACATTTCCACAGAATGATTATTTTTATTTCCGCCACAACAAAAACTAATAAAACCAAAATAAAGTTGAAAACTTAGAGAAGTTCACATACAATTTTAATATTGTTAAGTATTTAAAACCTTTTTTCATTTATTTTATTTTTCTTTGTCTTGACAGAGACACGACAGCTAAATTCTCAAATAAATTATGTCACTCACATACAGGCTGAAAACTTGATTATCATAGTTGTTGAAATTTTTTTGGAGTGTCCACCGTCAAATTGTTGACACCTCTACGATCCAGGCTAAACGTTTCACATCGTTTATATCGCGTACGTTGAAGGACTAGTAAAAATTTGCCGGCTGCTGTCTTCTTGTCCAATTATAATTTAGATATCTTCTGGCCAGAGAGAATATAAGGCTCTTTAATAAACTAGTGTGCTTCATCATCAACGATTGCATCACTGCTTACAATCAGGGCCCCAAGTCTCCTATTTTCAAAAAACTGTCATTCCAACACGATTCCATTGTCATTTTGCTAAAAGTTTGTAATTTCTTAATTTATAATGGCTGATCATTGTGTGGTCAGTGTTGTCGTAATAGAATTGTGGCACGAGCTATTTTGTTACGAATTAAAAACAATAACTGCACAATAACATTCTAATCATAAGTCACTGATTAAAGGAACTGTCAAAATTTTATTAATTTACCACATATATCAAATATTCATTTGTCATTATGTACGAGATTACCATTCTAAAAAAGTTCTTGTAGTTCAATGTAGTGTTACTGGTTGATCATTGGAAAGTCATAATGATGCCATCATATTAGTTGATTACCAATGAAAGTATCAAAATCAACAATTTTGAAATCAATGATCAACTATTCTGCCACTATTTTAATAACAGACTTGAGGCCCAAGTCGTATTGCCGTCAAGCACTAGATTATATCAATACAAAAATGGTCTTAATTTAAATAGTTATACTCGCATCAGGGCGTACCAAGTAATTCGGTTCGTTGACTTACGAGCGTTATAACGATGCGACAAAGTACGTAATGTTTAACCAATTTCCTGTCACCAGCACTATCCACATTAAATCTACCACATTCCCCCTTAATTAACCTATATTCCCCTTCCCTTCTCGTTCCCCTACTTGAAGATAAGAAACTAATTGCCCCCTTCAAATTAACAGGAAAACTAGTTAGATTTAAACTAGCTGTTACGTTATGCCGATCTTTAGTAGACGGGCAACTCTTGATGTTGCCGACAGTTGACGATAGTTGCCGCTTACTGTTACAGTCTGCTAGGCTATTGCCTAGATATGGTTTGATAAAGATAGAAATAGCCTAACAGAGGTATTAAAAAAAAACTAAGCCTTTGGTAACTTTTAAAAGTAACCATTTGTCATTACCGTACTGGTTACGTCGTTAGTTAGCACTCCAAGACTTTTTGCGTAGCAATAATTGGGTATCGCCTTAAGTTAAACCTAATCTTTATTTGTTTAAGGTTAGAAGTCATTTATTGACTTTTCCCGCTCTAAAGAAGAACGAGATGGTCATGTGGCTTAAGTACGAAATGATCAACTGAAAAAACACAGGTGGGTGTCAGCAAATGATATTCGCTCTCACTCAACCCAGAAAGGGTTGGGTCATTGGATGATTTTTAATATTAAAAAAAAAAACAAAATTATATTTTATAATAAGATTTTGTTAACTATTTACTTCACCGTCGCAGAACGCTTGACTTAACAAATGACTTGCGTTTGCGTTTGCGTTGAGTACAGAATGTATGGCAATTAAATCCGCCTCTGTACTTGTGTGCATTAATTGTTTAATAAATAAATAAACAAATGTCTTGATTGCTTTAATCAGCAAATAAATCACGTAACAGGTAATCTCACTAAGGAGTTGCCAGCAAATGTAGAGGCCCCACTGCAGGGCCGAAGCCTACAGGGGCCCGGTCCGGCTTCTGAAAGGAAGGTCCGACCCCGGTATGAGGGCTAAGAAGGAATGGAGTGGATTGTTTAGTTAGTAAGGGTCTGACACTGTTTAAAGTCAGTTGCTAGCAACGCATAAAAATGTGTCCCGTCTGCAATGTTCTGTTACATGGGTAAAAGTTTCAGGCACTCTAATTAGGTACAGTTTATTGACAGCACTTGTACATACTAGGATTTAATTAACTTTTCTCGGTTTACGTCACATTACTGGTTAGTGGAACATTTTTAAATTAGGTATGTATGTAACTATTTTATTAGTGAAAGCGTAGATGCGTTTTGATTATAAGGTGGAGAGTAATCCAATGAGTTTATCGCTATAGGGCGGAGTGAGATAGCATGGAAAATTTTTACTGACTAAAATTCTCCTACGTTCCTTCTTTGTTTTTATTCTAGAGCTCTGAAGAGAAGAGTTCATTTTCACACAACCCATGGTATACTTTACCATGGGTCAAACAGCAACATGGATCAAGCAGGGTGGACGCCTACTGAGGCTTCGACCCCGCTGGGCCCTTACCTTTTGCTGGCTGTAAAGTGGTAATTATTTCTATACGATAATTATTATTACATACTTCTTTTGCACATATTAACCTTTCGAATACCGCAATTAGTCGTAATAGAAAAACTATGTGCAAACGCCGGTGTTCGCTTGGGGCTCAAGAGTGTTTAATACAGGGCATACATTCATAAAATAAGTGTTCTTTGAGGGGTCTTATCGCACAGGGCAATCTCTTACATATATTATGATCTTTGGATAGATTGATTAAAATGAAAAGATTTAGAACCTACTTTTTTTTACGTAACAAATGATAATACAATGTGAGACAATGTCATAATAAAAAAAAATTGAGAATGTTCTCAGTATTAGTAGCTGAAGGTTTCCACTATTTACTAGGTAGTCTATATAACCTCTTTTCATAGATATATATATAAGTATTAGATAGACAATCTTTTTTTATACATGTAACTTGTTTCATGGGATTTCTTTTCTCTCCGTATAAACGAATAATTTAGTTTTCATTACTAAACTCGTCGACTGTCAAAAGAAAACTATTCTCAACGTAGAAATAGTTTCCTGGAACTTACAGGTAAATAAAAAAGTTGTGACTTACGGGAATCGCTGTCAAGACTATCGACCTCACTCAATTACTAAGGAAACTTATATTAACTTTTCTGATAAGATAATTTGACAGCAAACAGACAATAAGGACATTTCATAGCTTCATGAAGTCATAAAGTAAGAAATAAATAACACTTTTAATAATCTCGGCGTAGCGCTACGCGGCTACGAGAGCTCGTAGCCCGCGCGTAGGCGTGCTACGATCTTAGAGTTTTTTCGGTCGGTTTTCTCAAAGTAGATTAACCTTACTAAACTCTATTATCCCTTCATAACTAAACAGTGGATTTACAAAAGGTAAGTATTTTCAGCTTGAAATTAAACGGTAAATTCTTAATTTCGTATTTATAAAGTGTAAATACGTTTATTTTCCAAGAACTTCACTAGAAAAGTTGTACAAATAAATTCATAAAAGAAATGGAGCTAGGTTAAACTCACTACTTTTAATTTCAAAGTTCTTTCCTCTAAGATTCTAGTAGTAAACAAGTCTGGGTAATGAAAGTGTGGTATAAATTAATATTCGAAGAAAGCTTGCTGACTTTTCATAAGTTTTTCTTTTGAGAAGTTTTCAGTCCATCTGGACTTACTTGTTTCTTATTTAATGGTTTACATTTCAATTCAATTCATTTATAAACAGAAACATAAAGGCATTAAGTTACAAATTTTGACGCTATAGGTATTAGCTAATGAATATAAATATTAAAAACATAGTTAATAATTAAGTTAGTTTATTATGGCTATAAAATCTTCATCTACACTAATATAATAAAAAGATAAAGTTTGTTTTTTTGTTTCTTTGTTTTTTTGTTTGTAGGAGGTAATCTCTGGAACTACGGGTCCGATTGGAAAAAAATTAGCAACAATAGAAAGCTGCTTTACTTCTGAGTGACATAGGCTATATTTTATGTACGCGGGCGAAGCCCCTGACAAAAGCTAGTATTAAATAAAATTATTAATTTAATACGAATACGAATCATCTATACAAGGTACATGTTTTGTTATTTTTACAGGTTTTCAGTTAATCAACGGCGAATGGTTAGGTGTACTCTTAAGCAAGGAAATTTATTTTCTTACTGTCGTTAGTGACTTTTTTTTTTAATAAGTGGACTGTAACCGAGTTATTTATCTAAAGTAAGCAAAAATGCTATTGCGGTTTTCATTATTTAGAGAATTTATCCGAGAAGTTTATGAGTATAAAATATTTATATTAAACTTGTGACATCGCTCAGTGACTTACGATGCCCGAGGCGTTTTCTTCGGTGGCTGCTGAGGCGTGAGTGTTTCCGTTCCTTCACATTTGCGGCCAACTCTTTCGCTCGCATTACTGTTTTGCATAAAAAGTCGAATATTTTCTTTTTACTCCAAACCATGGCCTGAACTAAAGCTGGGCTTAAGGGTTCGCCACCATGAAGACACAGTGGCCAGAACCAAAGCTAGGCTTAAAACTTCGCCACCCCGATCGCCTCCACGAGGACACAGTGGTGTTCCACCCAAGCGTAGCAGACTTCCACCGTATGCTCTCCACAGTCCTCCAGACAATTCAAATAATAGAAAAACCCGGGCCTTTCTTTCAGGAAACTCTTTAATGAGCCATATCCGCTCAGGATCTGCGTCAGGCGGAAAGTCACCCCTCAAAGCGGATACCGTTACCACCACGATTATGGCCAAGGAGCGGGTGTAATTTACTTTCATATGATTGATATATTACGCGGCAAATAAGTTGGACCATTTGTTGTGGTTATGCGAGGCTCTCCACTTCGATTGGGATCCGAAAATCGGTGACTGTTCAACCTTTTTTTTTCTATGGTGGGAAAAATCATCGAATGACGAATCCCGCCCTTGAGCGGAACAGGAGACAGTGTCAGACTCCCACTGACTAAACGACCCACCGTTCCTTTTTGCCTTAGTTCCAGGTCCACAGTGTTCCGCTTTCGCATCATCCCTTGGCCCTGGAAGGCTTCGACCCTGCTGAGCCCCTACAGTTGCTGACAACTCCTTGAGGCGTACGCGAAAACAGCGCGCCGTAATTGTTCATCTGGTATGACAAAGATTCTCCTTCTTCTTTTCGAATCGATGATAAACTCTTTAAATTGCTTGGGCTCAGTAGGTGGCTACGTTAACAGCAGCAGCGGTGGCACTCATTAGGTCCTCCATAGTGCAGGTGTATGGGCACTTATGGCACTCCAGCAAGTGGCTCATGTTTGTTGTCATGAACATGTCAAAGCTTATAACCGATTTCCGTGTCTCAGTCAAGGTTATGCGTAGCCGAGGCTGATGTTTCAACTTATGTGTCGGGTATTATCATCATCACCATCATCAGCCTTTCAATGTTCCCACTGCTTTGACACAGGCCTCCTCTCTAGGAGAGGAAATAGGCCATAATCCACCACGCGGGTCCAGTGCGGATTGATGGAGGATATCTAGGACATGCCGGTTTCCTCACGATGTTTTTCTTCACCGTTTTGAGAGCAGTGGTGATGAAATCAATTACACAAAGTAATGCGTCTGGCTGGGTTCGAACCTGCGACCTACAACTCGTAAGTCGAAGCCGTTACCACTCGGCCACCACTGCTACATGTCGTGTCATGTGTGTGTCGGGTATTATACAAGATTTTATTGCTATAGCTTACTAGTAAACCCAATAACTTTATCCACCAGTCTAGACAATTTCTATACTACCGAGCTAGTAGAGAAATTGTCTAGACTGGTATAGATACGTAAGTGATTGATTTGTGCGCAACCAGGCGTGGGTTCTATACGGTACCATGTAAATACTTGTAGCACAGTGTGTTTGTTTGTAAATACACTGGGCGCTTTGATAGTGGTCGAGGATCGAGTAGAGTGGCAGTATTGGTTACATGGTACTTTAAATTCGATGCATGTTGTGACGGAATTCCAAAAACGTAATGTATGATGTATATGTACGATGGTATTATGGGGTCAACGATTCATGTCACCCGCACTCAGTAAACTAATATTTTTGTTTAACAATGAATTTAAACAAAAATATCTACTAGTTTCAACAATTTTGTTTAACATTTCGACTTGGTAGTCGAAAATGAATTGTGTCTGTAATTACGGTTAATCACAGACACAAGTAAAAGACAATAGGTATGCGGACACCGGTGTCCGCATATCTATATGACCTATTGTTTCTTGGGGTTTAATTAATTAAAATAACTAGTTGTTGCCGCGGTTTTTATATGAGTTTTTAATTACTACTCTGCTTTCGTATACAGAAAAATATACATTTTTTAATTCAATCAATTAGTTTTTGAGATTAGTGTACTCTAAGAAACAAATTATTCGGCTTTATACTATGGTATTTTTTTTATTTATCTGCATATAAATTATCAAAACAAAAAAATAGTACAGCCTTGGATTTGTAAAGCTATGAAATGCACCAATAGAGGAAAAATCTTCAACGGTAGCTATTGACCCAGCAACACTGTTGTTAGAGTTTTGATTCCAAAACAAAGTGCTATAAAGGGACATATAACTTTTTAAATGACATTTTTTTTTGGAAAATGAAACTTTCTGCTACATTTTATGTGCTTTATAATAATAGTATATATAGTATATTCTGACTTAGAAACTAAAGGTTATAAGTCACATTATTTTTTTATAGAAAAATAATCTTTCTGTTTCCTTCGACATAGTTTAAAATCGTATCTACAATAACGTATAAAAGTCAGTATGCTAACATAACAAGCACCCCGCAGCGTTGCGGCTTGATTATTTATTACACCGAACATCATTCGGCACGGGCCCATTTGTTTTAATGACCTATTTTACCCAAATAACTATAACGCACGCATATTCCACGTACCCTATACGTGAATTGAGGAATTTTTAAGTTTTTTACGTCAGGTAATGCGTGTCGGTCGACTTTTTGGGCATGCTTTGTTTTGTAAATGTACTGTTTTTAGGGTACCATACCCGAAAAAAAAAACCAACAAAACCATATTTACTAATTAAAGCTGCATGCAACGACGACTTAGGCATTCTCTACCAGTCAACCAAGGATGGTAAAGAGCACCTATTCTTCTTAGAGTGTCAACGGTAAAAATAGTTTATTTTATAAAATAAATTCCTTCCTGGTCCAGTTTGGAAACGACAATTCCGTCCGCTGACGCTGTTGTTAGGTCTTTAAGTAAACAGATAATGAAACATGACAAAAGGTTACACTCTGAGACGTGCAAATAAACACTGAAGATTGGTACCGTCTGAGAACCCCCAGTTACGGAGATGGCCTTGGCTGCGCCAAATCTGAGTGCGGAGTCTATATAAAGTATTCCAGTTTGGTCACGGCAAGGTATTCCCAAGCGAGAAATACTAAGTACAAACTTGATTGTTTGTCTGTCAGCGGTACAAATAAACTTATGATATTAGTTGGTCGATACGATAATGACACATTCTTTTTAATACACTTACTCCAAAAACTGCTTCTGCCTACTACGGTTTGACACGCAATTTACAATTTTCCGCACTAAAACCGAAAAGTATGTCAGCTCGCTTCTCCATTATTTATTGTATTTACCTATCGTATTATATTGAGCACCAAGCGATCCTCTACAAGTTGCTGGTTCACCCTGTTTATATCTTTTCTAGTGTATTGAAAAACGTCGCTATAATCATGTGAAAATTTTACACAGCAGCACTCGGCACTATTTCTCTCGCCTGCGGCTCGGGCTGTGTACCTCAAACTTTCTCCACTTTTATCAAAATGTACTGTTCTGTCTAGTTTCCCTGTCAGATTGAAAGCGAGATTGTAGGTATCCAAAAACTATTACCACCACTATTGAAACTACTGAATATAAAAATTTCGGCCAAAAAATAATTGTCTGTTTCAACAACTGGAAGGATTGGCCAAATTGGACCGACTCCAATTTACCTACATTTTCACTTATGCTTTCATTCACTTTCCAATAAAAAATTGTTTATTCCTCCTTGTAATATTCCCACAGCGGCACACCATAATCTCGGCGGTAGTGCCCCTCTTTGAGGCGTGGTTGGATAGACCTCACGGCGTCCTCACCTTCCGCATGACGCAGGTCCTCACCGGACATGGCAAGTTTGGGATGTTCCTGCACCGGATTCGTGCGAAAGAGACGTCCGGGTGTCGCCACTGTGAGGCAAGCCCGGAGGACACGGTGGAGCACACGGTGGAGGTGTGCCCTACTTGAGAAGAGCATCGCCGTGTCCTCGTGGGGGTGATCGGCGACCTCACGCGCCGGGCCTTGGTTCAGGCCATGGTCCGCAGCGAAGAGGAATGGCAGGCGGTCGCCTCCTTCTGCGAAACAGTAATGCTCGAAAAGGAGGAGGCCAACCGCATAAGGCAAAGGCAACAGCGCCCTCGCCATAGCCGTCGCCGCCGCGATCCTACCGATATCCGGCCACTGTAGACACTGGCTCGCGGACGGTGAGCAATGGGTAGCTCGCCGTCCAGTCGTCTGGTAACTGTCCAAGTCGTCAACGGCGCGCACCGTTCCCTCGCGCCTCAAGGAGTTGTCAGCAAACTCTAGGGGCCCTTCAGGGTCGAAGCCTTCTGGAGCTGCTGGTTTGAGTGAAACTGTTACCGCGGCTCTAGGAATAAGGCAAGCAAAGAATGGGGTAGGTTTTTTAGTCAGTAAGAGTCTGACACTGGTCTCCCGCTCGCCCAAGAGCGGGTTTCGCCATTCGATGATTTTCACCTACCATAAAAAAAACCATTTCTCTCAACTAATCAATTAAAAAGTAAAAATAATAACTGATTTAGGAATTTAATTCTTTAATTGTTTATTGTACACCAAACGGCATACAAAAAGCATTACAATATCTATGTACAAAGGCGAGCTTAACTTAAAGTTGAGTTTTAAACTGACCTGGTTGATATATAAAGATCAGAATGTTGGGTATAAACCAGTGTACAAAAAAAAAACAATTACGTCAAAAAATCAACTAATTTAAAAACTGAAACTAACGTTTTATTTATTTCAATTTCAGAATAAGGCTCCCCCTAAAAAGTAAACCATTTTATAACCAGACAGTTGTCATATTTCACTTTGAATAATTCATTAATTACGTCAGCCGTTAGTAATTATAAAGCCTAATTAAACAGAAATAACGTTCTAATTACAAAATAATTATAGGATAATAGTTGGTAAGCTTCAATAATGTATACTATGTATGTGTGTGTGGATTGACAGGTGACGATTTTGTTTCATAATTTGTTGTACGTTTTCGTGACGTACATAATTATGTGTACTTGAATGTGTATGTCATTGTTCTTCTTGCATGGTAAAGGTATTATTACGTACGGCTCTCCCTAACCTACTTACGGAATTATTGGTGCTTCGTTCATTTGTTGTAATGTTTTGGCTCTCGTGTCAGGAGGTAGGTAAACGGAGAATTTGTCCGTCTGTCTGTCCAAAATATTTATCTTCAGAACGCTTAGAGGTCATCAACATCATCATTTCAGCCGAAAGACATCAACTGCTTCACATAGGCCTCCCCCAAGCGCCATCACAAAGACCGATTGGGTGCCTCTTGCATCCATCAGATTCCAGCAACTCTGACCAGGTCATCGGTCCACCTCGGCCAAAGGCCTTCCAATACTGCGTCTTCTGATATGCCACTCCAGAACCTTTCAGCCCTAGCGGCCATCTTAGAGGTATCGATTTGAAATTAAAATCATATACTAAGATCTGCGGTCCCTTGAAGCTAGATGTCTTAAAAAACGTTCCTTTTTTACATTCTCAAGGGAAAAAATCCCGTTGACCAAGAACTCTGAAATTTGTTATGATGCAAGGCAACACAAGTATAAGGATAAATCTGAAAACTGCAAATTGGTACTTAAACTTTTTTTAAACTTTTTTCGTAACAATCTTTTCGTCCAAAAAATCTTTCGAGATTTGATTTGGGAATTTGACTATGTAAATAAGTTAAATAGTTAGTACGAGACCCTCAGTGTGCAAGTCCGACTCACTCTTGACAAGTTTTTTATTTTTTTGTTATGTTAATAATTTTATTATTTACTAGCTGATACTGATAATACCTATGACTCCATCACAAACTTATAAAAGAACATATTGTCATTTGATTAGAATTTCAAGAAGTTTTTTTGTACGTTACCCAGCTGCTCCTAAGCCTACTGGGGCCTTGTGTTTTCCAGAAAGGAACCCTAGGATAGTTACGAATGGTTCGACCTATTCCTTTGATTACTGCACGCCTAGTACATTCAAATAGCTAGCTTGTGCCAAATGGAAATATCGTTACAGTTACCATAGTGATTTTAATATGAAATTAAATTTAAAACGAACCACCAGCTGTTGGCGATAGGCCATTTGTAATGACTGCATAATTTTCATAATATTTATTATACATGTTACACAATGGGGAACGCTGGCCTTACTCCATAAAGGTTTCATTGAACTAGCCAGCCTGATCTTTATTTATTACTAGCTTTTTCCCGCGGCTTCGCCCGCGTGGTATTGGGGTTGGGCTTGGGTTTTCCGGGATAAAAAGTCCTATATCATATTCCGGAGTGTATCCTATGCCTGTGCCAAATTTCATCCAGATCCGTCCAGCCGTTTTGGCGTGATTGAGTAACAAACATCCAAACATCGTAACTTTCGCATTTATAATATTAGTAAGATAGGTAGATGCCGAACCAAGTGTAATTAAGCACGTAGGGACTCTAAAGACTACAAAAGGACCAAGCCTACTGGGATCCAGGGTCTCTTTCTGAAAGGATGGCTTAGCCTAGTACGAAAGTCATGGAAGGAACGGGGTGGGGTGTTTAGTCAGTAAGAGTCTGACACTGTTTCTCACTCCACCGAAAAACGGGATACGTCATTGGAAGATTTTTGCCGACCATAAGAAAAGTGTAACCAAGCAATTACATTTTTTATTGTCTATTAATAATAATAATATAATAATATGTCCGAAACTATGACACCTAAAAACTTAAAATTTGACAGATAGGTTTTTTAAAGGGTGTAGATGTCCGCGAATTTTACAAAAATTCACCCTAATGAAGGTAAAACGAAGTTTCTACGTAAAATCCAACTTTCACGAGGGTAAAGCCACTTATTTAAAAAAATATTATAAAAATATGAAAGGCTTATTATCTCAAAAAATAAAAAAGTTGTAAAATTATAAACTCGTGTTAGCAAGAATAATTTCGTTCCACGCGGCGCTCTAGAAAGTGATGTCACCATTATCTACACTAATATAATAAAGAGGTAAAGTTTGTTTTTTTGTTTTTTTGTTTGTAGGGGGTAATCTCTGGAACTACTGGTCCGATTGGAAAAATTTTAGCAACAATAGAAAGCTGCTTTTATTTACTCCTGAGTGACATAGGCTATATTTTATGTACGCGGGCGAAGCTGCGGGCAAAAGCTATTGGTAAAATAAAATTAATACTACACATATTATTATATTGATTATGCTTTCATCAGTATATTTTTCATTTATGTGTAGTATTAATTTTATTTTTTTAGATGTCTCAAGGGTGGATATGCTTGAGACAGCTACGGTCCGGACTAAGCGTTCTGCCTCGTCGTTTATACTGCGTACATCGAGAGACTAGAACAGTTTGCCAGCAGCGGTCTTTCCGTCCGATTATAATTTAGGTGTCTTCAAAGCTAGAGTGAATAGGCTCTTAATAAACTAACGCGCCTCATCATCAACGATTGCATCACTGCTTATCAGGTGGGATTGCAGTCTAGCATTAACAATTATACAGCGTGGTGAAAAATTGCAAGCGACAGTAAATTATTGAGTAATTGAGTGATTTATGGTGTGTCAATCTCGGCTTCATAAAACGATGACACAATCGAGTGAGTAAAATTAAATAATTATTTCCATCGGATCAATTTTTTTTTTCTTTTTCATTAATTCACTGTTATTATGAACATACAAATTTGATATTTAAAAAAATCATCATCACCCTTTTTAATGTTCCCATTGCTGGGCCACAGGCCTTCTCTCTAAGTAATGGGCCATAGTCCACCCGCGGGCCCAGGGTGGATTGGTGAATGTCATATGTCTTTGAATTTTTGGTTCTAGGATATGCCGGTTTCCTCACGATGTTTTCCTTCGCCAAAATGAGAGCAGTGGTGATGAAATAAACTATACAAAGTGATGCGTCTGGCTGGGTTTGAACCTGCATCCTACAACTCATAAGTCGAGGCCGAAAATCATGAAACATTTTAAATTTAAGAGCGCCCAACCCGTTATTTTATGCATATTCAACTGTTCATACGTGACCATGACGTCATTACACTTTATCTTTCACTCTAGATTTTAGTATTAGTATTATAATGCGTGTACTTTGACCCTTCATAAAGTAGATGCCTGGTTTACCTATTCATAGATTAAAAAGTAAAAATATATATTTATTTATAGAATTGAAACCTAGAAAAAAATAACGGATTGGAAGAAAAAATAGGAATAGCTTTAAGCTATAACATAGATACTATACAGATTTCACAACACATGGTGTTGCCTCCAAAAGGCACGAAAAATCCCAAAAAAAAAACAACCCTTAAACTTATCAAATCAAACAAAAACACGTATACTACCGGCTCACAAACAAGCGCAAAAAACCTCATCCATCATTTGTCTACACAAATTATATTGCAATATAAACTTTGTCCATAATTTCATTGACAACAAGGCGGGTCGGAGGCACTTAAATGAAACTAGGTTATAATTTACTTTCTAATTTGCAATCATTCGTAATCAATTAAGGGCTAAACAAAGACGCAGGATTCTTTTATGAAAGCTTAATAGTGGGAATGTTAGCAGATGGTACTGTCTAGTCTATCATTTTCTTTACATTGTGGTATCATAGTGAAAATGGTAGCAAAGACTTCAAAATGTAACACTTTGAATTTGATGCCTATTTTAGTCTGATATTGAAGACGAATAATAAATTGTTCTGGAAACTAGCAAAAGCTCGTTAACATCGCTCAAAGTTCAGAATATTACACCTACGCAAAATATTAACCTTTTTTGAAAATTATTTCAAATAAGTCCTCAAAATTTTCAAAAAGTTGGTTAGAAAAATGAAAGTTTACATTGCAAAGTGTAGACCTCTATGGAGAAGAACGTGCAAGAAACTCCGAGAACATTCTATTATATCATAATAAATTTTATTTTCTAAACTAGATATGTAGAGACGTATAAAAGATTTTATGTAGTCAAAATGAGAGATGAGAACATGTAACAGATATCAGAAATCTGCCAGAAAACCAGAAGACTTTTTATTATAAGCATTTCAAAACTTAATTTTTATCTAATTAACTGCTGTTCCCTCTCCTAAATAGGCTTGAGTCCCAGTCGTGGGAACATTAAAAAAGCTGAAAATGTTGATGAACTACTGCCAACGACTTTATCCGCATGACAGCATACAATAATGGTCCCAAAAAAGAATACACTGCCGGTTAAAACATCAACCCATTTGCCAAACCGTAGGCGCGGGCTTGTGGATGGCGAGCAATGGGTAGCTCGCCGTCCAATCGTCTGGTAACCGACTGGACTTAGCTCAGTCGTCAACGGCGCGCACTGTTCCCGCACGCCTCCAGAGAGTTGTCAACAAACCGTAGGAACCCTGCAGATCGAAGCTAACTGGGGCCAAGGGTTCGCGTCTAAAACAAAGGCTCTGGCCCTGGTGTATATGACAACGTAGGAATAGGGTAGATTGTTTAGTTAGTAAGAGTCTGACACTGTTTTTTTTCCAATCGGACCAGTAATTCCAGAGATTACCTCTTACAAACAAAAAAAAAACGTTCCCTCTTTATTATATTAGTGTAGATAGGATAGTGTATGTAACCTGATATAATATAAGAAACATACTTTTTGAAATATGATGTACTGAAAGCCAAGGAAATTACCATTGACGGTTTCAGTAACAACTAATAAATCAAGACTTCAAATGGAGTGTCACTCAATGTTCCATTCACTATACAATGCTAAATTGCGATATTACATTGTATAGCAAATTATTACAATGTTTCAAAATATATTGCTGGGTTCATTGTTAGGCTAATGGTGTGCTGTAAACTCTATACTGATAACGTACTGATGAACATTTTGATGGACCTTTATTGTTTGTATTAACAACAGAAATTGTGTTAAAAGTAAATCATACTAATATTATAATGGCGAAAATTTATATGTGTATTTGTTGCTTCTTTACGCTTGAACGGCTGGACGGATCTGGATGAAATTTGGCACAGGCATAGAATAAATACACTCCGGAATAAGACATAGGCTACATATACTTTTTATCCCGGAAAAACATAAGGTTCCTGTGGGATTTCACATTTCGTTTGATCAAGTGTAAAATTATCATATTGTATAGGGCAACCCCAATACCACGCGGGCGAAGCCGTGGGCAAAAGCTAGTACCTATATAAAAATACAAATTTGTAGCTCATGGAGTGAGAATAGAAAAGCTCAATTAGAACCGTGCTTTGAGTTACATTTTGGTGCCCATGTTATGTGAAATATTTTGAATCAAATAAACACTAGTAGTATGTGTACCTATACACACATTGGTTTGTGTATATATACACACAGGTGTATAGCGACGGGCCTATCCCTTCAATCTACCCCTGTGAGGAATTAGCGTGATGTTAAAATCGCTCTTTGTAAAAGGTAGTCTCCTGTCATTGTACTCCCCTTTTATTACAGTATGTGTCCCCTTTATATACTCGAGGTGTTATAAAGAGCACCCTCTCTTTATACATAAAATGTACTACGTAGGTACTAGATTAGGTGTACCGTTCAGTCACTCTACTTGATTTAGGTGATCTGTAGGCCATACACCTTTACATTGATGACGTTAGTGCAGTTTTGACGTTCACGCAGTGTGAAAGCGCTGTCAGGTTTTAAAAATATGGTTAGATGACATAATGCTAATGAAGCGCTGCAGCAGACTTTTGTTTTAACTTTTCAGTACTTTAGCAAGTAATTTCTATGAAGGTGCTTGTCAACCGCTAGGATATATGTCGATGGTATGCTAGCTGATCTAGCAAACATAGTTCTACTATATAAATACAGCCTTCTGGGGTCAAGTGTTGATGCGAAAGCGGAACACCAGGTTCCTGGAACTAAGGCAGAAAGGAACAGTAGGTCGTTTCGTCAGTAGAAGTCTGACACTGTCTCCCGCCCAAGGGCAGGATTCGTCATTCGATGACTTTTCCCACCATAAAAAAAACTATTTAAATACAAAAATAAAATAAAATAGCTTTTTATTCCATGCATCATCACAGACAACGACAGTATTTATAATACAAATATACAAAGAAAAAACTAAAGAAGGTCTATTTATAAAATTCCATGTTCAAGACATGGAATTTTTTATGTTTTATTCATTTAACTTTTTCAGCATGTATGTACTAATGTAATTGATTCATTATTTTACTCAATATGTATTATATATAGTTCGAATATATACATCAAAAATAGGGGGTGGGGTAGAAGGGTAGATAAGATTCCCTTTTGCAAACCTATCGAATATGATAAAAAAATTGTTGAAATCAGCCTAGACGTTTCAGAGAAGTTCGGTAGCAAACTGCAAACATATCGTGTCAAATGCGGGATTTTTATTTATACTTCTATACTAATATTATAAACAGTTAAAATTTGTAAGTTTGTATGTAGGGGTAATCTCTGGAACTACAGTTTCTTTTTATTTATTCAGAAAACCAACAGCGATACATATGGTATTATACAAAAAAAGATATTGCAGTTTAGTACGGCTAATAATAGGTTTCCCTGCTTAACCTAATTTGTATCACATGCGAACGGACTTTAAACAATATTTTTTACAATACAACAATAATTTAACAATAGTTTCGACTTGAAAGATTCTTTTTGTGTTGGATAGTCCATTTTTTCGAGGAAGGTTATAGGCTATATAACATCACGCTATGACCTATTGTGGCGGAGCAGTAACCACAGCCGCAGGTGAAGGCGCTGGTAGCCTGTATATTGTTAACATCACGCGGGCGAAGCCGCAGGCTAAAGCTAGTAGAATATAATATTAAAGTTGTGTCATACAATGTCTAGATAGTTTTAGTTTTCCCCCGAGCCAATTTTAAAACAGTTACCTGATCATATAAAACTATCTCCTGTGTGAACATTTCTAAAAGTATGTCAAGCTGATCTTTACTGTAAAATTTATTTTTACTCCGGGAACTTTCTTGAAATAAGATAGTTGTTACTCTTAGAGTCAAAGGCTTTTCTGTAAAATATTCAAGAGAGCTTATTATTAAGATAAAACCACTATAAAATGCATAGAGAGGATAAACGGATTGAGATCCTTTCGTACAAACACCAGGTGGAACATTTTCATAAAATCAATTCAGCATCTTACTGTACCACGCATATGTGAGCCTTTATTACGGTCAAATGAACTTTATTACACTTCAATAACATACAAATAAATGAAAAATATTGGTGCTACATTATTCAAATGAAAAAGTAAAATTATGTACCAAGTAATTCATTTATCACTCTCCAAGACAAAGGTCTCATTGTAATACTTTTATTAGCATTTTATCAAACACATCATATTGGTAAAAGTGTGCCTTCTCACTCAAACAGCTGTAGGAATTAAGATAAATTTTAGTAATTACACCAGTAGACCATATCCTGATATTGGATTGGAAAAGTATAGATATTATAATATACATGAACTGTTCTTGTAATAAATAAATGCTTTAAACTTATATTCCGTTTGTATTACGTTCTACTTTCCGCGAAGCCGCTTGCCGAAGTAAGCATATTTGTTTATTTAATTTTAACATTGCTATCATTATCAATCATATTCTACGTAAATGATAAATGATATTTATATTGTTAATAGGTTTCTAAGAACCCACTTAAATTTTTTTATCGTCATTTTAAACCAGATGAGGCCGGTCTTTCCTAGCTGACTACCCTGAGAAGAAACATACTACACATTGATGTCTAAAAATCATACTTTTAATTAACAAAACCATTTTAGGAAGAATTTTTAATTAATGGCGTTGTGTGATAATTGTGGGGGAAAAAAATGGGACAAGCCCAGCACGCATTACAGCAACTTAAAAGCCGGAATCGAATTTTATTATTATACTAGCTTTTGTCAGCGGCTTCGCCCGCGTACATAAAATATAGCCTATGTCACTCAGGAGTAAAGTAGCTTTCTATTGTTGCTAAAATTTTTCCAATCGGACCAGTAGTTCCAGAGATTACCCCCTACAAACAAAAAAACATAAAAACAAAAAAACAAACTTTACCTCTTTATTATATTAGTGTAGATTACATACCTATATTCACTCACTTAATTAAAAATTGGCTCGTTCCAATTGACCAGATTTATTTCTAAAATTATTTTCTTCTACAAGTTTTTTCTTTTGAACTGACCATTATTCTAAAATATTTTCTAATTACTTGTTTATAAACACTTATGACAGTAACATACTTTCTCATATTTATTTACAAGTTAATTATATTTACGAGCATTCTTCTTATTATTCTAACAATGACCACCAAACGCAGTCAATGATGCTCAACGACTCCCAGAGAAACAACCAAGTTGTCATGTATCTCCTAATGAAAGTAATCAGAATAGAACTCCTAGATCCTCTCCTTACCAAACAGGAAACAGCTCAAAGCGGTGTACAATATGATGTACGATAATTATTATTTGTGTCACTCATGCACTCCTAGTTGTAAATTAGTTTATTGTTACTAACACTATACTAGTCTCAATGTTACACCATTAAAGAATATAGGTATTACTCCCTTTACTTTTACTTTTCATATGTTCAAAAAATACAAAAATACATCTCAGAACCCTGGGATCCTGGATATTTGGACGGCGTACGAGGAGTCCAAACCAACACATCACAACACAATGGCTGAGACGAACTATTGTTATTAAAGATAGGCTAGTAAGCACCTATGGACGTTTACAACTGGGGCAAGTCCAGTTGCTAAGCATCAAGGTTTAAAATTAACACTAATAAAATTTCTTTTGAAATTGTGAGCTGTTTGAGACAGTGGACTCTAATAATAAATTTGATAAAACTCATAGATGCACTTGATTTAAAACATAATATTTAGGACAATCTCTCCATTCACTTTATACGAGTACGTCGCTAAGTTGTTAAAAAAACACATTATCCGATTAATCAACTCAAATATTAATAACACTCTAAGTACATGAAAATTTAAAATTACACATACTTGTCCAAAATTCCCGACTTCACTTTCGAAGGAGACCACTCATAAAAGTAACAAAGCTTAAAAAACCACAAACTTATTTTAGTAGTTCAAACTTTAAAAAAAAAAGAAATATTCTCTTTTCAAAATCACTGAAGATGAAATCGGGGTAGAATAAAATAATAAGAATAAAAAAAAAATACTGTACCGATATCGTAAGTTAGTGGAACACAACACGTAACACACCGGTATCGGTAAACGCGACCGACGGCCGCCGCGGTATGATACGAACTGAGCTTTTGTGAGCACGGAAGAAAGTTGACGACGTACCGATAAGGATGACTTATGAATGGATGTGGTATGAGCGCGGTAATGGAGCTTTTTTATGAACACAATTTGTCATGCCAATATAAAATGTAGTGTGTGTGTTTGTGTAGTAGATATTTATATTTAAAAAAAAATACGATTCTTTAAAGCATTTTTCTATTATTCAGAATAGGTATGTAAAAAGTCGTAATTAAAAAAAAAACTTGTAAAACGTTCCGTGTGTGTGGTATTGCAGGATTGTGAAGACGTTTTGCTTCAGCAACTGACGACACGGACTGTACCTCGCTTCCCCCACTGAAGTCCAGAAGTTCGCCATCGACGCTGAGTTCTGATCAGTATGTTTCAATTGTAATTGCATCGTTTGAATGAGTTAAATAAAGTCCAGAATTTTGCACGGAATTTGTGATGAAAATTACTTTTGTTCTTAAATTTTATTTTTTATTTTTGGCCACAACTGCATTGACATACAACAAAAAAAAAATATTAATTATTTTCTAACTTTAATAATCTAATGCATGCAGCAAAATTAATCACAAAAATACAAGTTGTAAAGTAATATTTTTATTTAGTATATTTTATGTCCCACTGCTGGACAAAGGCCTCTCTCTCCTTCCAAACTTTTTTTATCTATCTTTAGCCAAGTTTGCCTCGTGAACAAGATCACATTATTTTTTTTAAATATATTTAAATCTAAATGTTGTCTCTTCTCGTACTACATAGGTTCTACATCCGAGTAAAATATCACCGGCATGAATATATCGTATTGCGGTAACCGCTACTTCATGCATTCCTGAGTTCCTGAGTTCTCATTACGAGCGATATCGGCTTCATTAATTATGGCCTCACCCTGAAACTTCTTTCCTAAACCTATTATAATTTCATCGAGAATTTTCTTACTTCGTTTTCTCGGTTAATCGAAGTTATATTGGAGTGTAACTAGTGTAAGACTTTATTTTTCTTGTTAGAATCACTGTAGTATTTAGTTTTATTTGCAGGCTATATAGAGTTGAAAGTGCTTATAATCAACCTTCGTGGGGTAGAAGATGGAATCTCCGATTGTTTAGTCTGTGGTACAGTAGAAGACATTTACCACTTACTATATGTTTAAAAAATGAAATGGCACGATTAAAGTTCATTAGGAAGGACAAATTAAACAGAAGGGACATTGAAGTATTTCATAGTATTTTTATCTAGTCCTAATTCGGAAATGGCCAATGAGGTTTATAAATTTTGTATGCAGTAGATCTATAAGAGCCTAATTTTAGTATCTAGTGTAAGACACAAGTGTTAGTTGTAATGAGGGTGTCATGGTCTTTGTGGGAGCGGAAAGGTTAAGGAGTGGCGGCAGTGTGGTGGAAAACGCAGCGTTGGAAAGCCTCCTACAAGGTGGACCAGAGGTGGACTAAAGGCCAGGGAAACCACAATCCTGAAATTTAGAACAAAACAAGGTAATAAAGCTACGGTTGTTGTGACGTAACAAAAAAAATGTTCTAGCGAACGTTGTCTGTCTATCAAAACCATCTCGGAAACAAGTGGAGGTATCAAGTTGAATTTTAAACCATATTCTTAACTTTGCGGTCCCTTGAAGTTGTAAAACAATCAATATTCTAAGTTATCTAAAAAAAGATACGGCTAATTATATGTCGCAAAAAAAAACATATTTCGACGCTCGATTTATATGGTACTTTCCGTCGACAAAGAATTAATAAATAAATAAATAATTAAAAAAAAAAAACAACAAATCGATAGTATTTCATGTATTGGATTGACCCTCCACGGGATTATCACGATTACGATTTACTGGTGTACAACCGATTGCAATTAGGTGTTTGTTGATGTATAGCTGACAAAAATAGTTTGAATCTAACTTCATCTTTTATCTCGTTACTTCAGCATTCATAATTTATCAGAAACCGATATTCTCAACAAATAAAATACGTAGAAAGTATTCCTCCATAGCAGCTCATGCATTAAATTATCTCCAAATAAAACTCCGAACGAAATATATCCACCGAACGAATAGTTCATTCATTCGTTCGATGCGGTAACCGCGGCCAGTTCAAGTGATACCTGGAGCGTTCATTATGCTCGATATTCCGTTCATTCAGTTCTGGTAAGGGTGCTTTTTCTACCAGAGATGAACGAGGTAGTTGGGCGGTGCGAGGTAGCAATGCTGACAGGGACGGGGGAAGCTGAATGTTGCGAGTTGACGTAGGGGGAAGCGAAAGTGCAGTCTGAAACTTGCATTTTACACATATATATTTTTTTCTTTTGTAACGAATTCCAGGACATGGTTTACCTTCACACATACCCAATCAGCAGTTTAACCTTTCGACTACCGTAATTACAGACACAATTAAAACAAGGCTTAAGAAGTAACATACAAAATGGTATGTAATGTGATTTTTTACAAGCTTTTATTACAAGCTTTTATTTACTTTCACCTGTCCCGTTGTCTGTCGTTCTGTAATCAAATCTTGCAATTTAAATTTGATCCACTTCCCGGTTTCCGATTGAGCTGAAATTTGGTATATACGTTTAGTTCGGATGACAATGCAATATTATGATGACATGGAGCTGATCTGATGATGGAATCGCGAGGTAGCCATAGGAACTCTGTAATTAAACGGCACAACCACGTCGAGTTTGGGCTCGTGTGAATCGTCTTGACGAGTTTTATTTATATAAGCATAGACCACCGCTATAAAAGCTTGTTATGAAAAAAAATATTTTCATTGAAAACTTGTTTTAACTGACGACAAAATTTATATAATGAAAAATGGCATACTAAAAATAATATGCACGCTTGCATGCAGGCTGTGTCTCAATAATAAGTGAGTTCTTTGTAAACTTCTAGAAGTAAACAATGAGTTTCTATCAAAGAAAAATTTTGATTTTGATTTGATTCACAAACTTTTGTCCTCATCATATTTTAGTGTGACTCGACTAGCCCTCCTGCATTAGAACTGATGCGCTCAACTAGAGAAAGAAAATGAACTGGGTCTTACCATAATATGTTTAAAGATTAAAAGTATGAACGAGAAAGATGGACAACAGTTCAGTTTCGCTCTTCAAATGTTCGTTAACTCTTTAAACCTATTAAAAAGCATTATCTATAAATACAAATAATTTATTTCGTTTTACAAAATAGTACTACATCTAGTGATTGAAGTGACCTCTTAGACAAAATTTGCCTGTGTTAGGGCACTACGCTCTTCGTAAACATTAAATTACAACCTATTACAGTTGGTCTTACAGAATTTTTTTTTACGTTAATTTAGTACGTTATGGCGTGAATTTATCAGGTATATGAGAGTTGGGTGTATATATGATGTTTGTATGTGTGTGGGTGAGGGATATATGAGTAATGTATGTATGTACATGAGTGTATGAAATATCACCTTAATTTGGATTAACACAATATGGACACTAATTTTAGATTAGTTTAGTTAAGTTTGCTTTGGAACTTATCCTTAATGCATGCGGAGTTTACCTATAAGTGATTGTTATACAATTGTATTCTATTTTTATTGCATGTTACCTTTAGCTTTATACCAGTGTAAACAAATGTTGGTGACCCAATAAAGTAATAAATAAGAGCTCTGAGGGCTTCGATCACATTGAAGGAGTTTTTTTTTTTCGAGCTGAGTGAGGCTGATACACGCGTCATGCTCGTGAATCGCCGTAGGCGCCATTGTCCTAATTCACGTAAAATTAAACAATCCCAATTCCATTGTCGTTCCATTGTCGTTCGATCGTAGTCCTATCCAAAATCGGTATTTACGATATTTGAACCACAATGTTTGACGTTTAGCCGTTGACGTCCTATCCGACAACGATTGAAATAGCTGAATACGCTTCAACGACTCTCGAACGAGTTTAAAATCGGTGTCGTTCAAACTCGATGAATGGATGTGAATACGAAAATGTCAAAGTCGCTACGATATCGCTACGGTTTTGATTACGAGAATTAGGCTACGTTGAGACCGGTCATTTCTTAGCTGCCAGTGGCTTACCTATGGGCTTACCTAATTATTTATTTTTTTTCAGTTTCTATTTTTTTTACTTATCTACATTGTGCTCACACAACTCAAGTGATATGTAACTATGATTTTATGTTACTCGTAATATGATTTTTTTTATGATTTTTTTGTAATGTGACCATGAAGTTTTTTCTTACACGTTCACAACTGACCCGACATTTTGACAAAGCAAAATTAATATTTTAGCGCCTGTAATTAATATATTTGAAATAAAAGTTTTTGATTTTGATGTGATTTTCACACTACCTACCTAGCTACCTCGCACATTCCTAGTAGAAAAGCAACCTTACGCTCGATATTCCGTCCATAGCCTGGTAAGCCCTACTTACTCTGGAACCCAATTAATGAGAGCCTTTAACTTTATATGCAAGAAAAATATTGAATGTTTAGTTTGCGTCTCATATCCGCCGACTAAATGAGTTTGGTCAAATGCCTTCGGCTATTCATAATATTTTACGTACCTACTAAGTAAACTCATTTTCTTTTTTTTTTCTACCTTTTTGAGGTTCTGTTATTCTTGTTTTATTTCGCAATCAAACGGGCGATTTGTTTTTGTTTTTGCCTGTATAAAAATCGTAAGCATATTTTGCATACCATAGCAGTGTTTATGTTTCAAAATATGAAGAGATTTTTATATTTTTAAGTTGACGCTTAATCAAATATTTTTCTATTCTTGTGGTACCTATAGGTAAAATATTTTTGTAGAACAAATATATAATGACTACTTATTCAATACAGCAATAGGTAGATTAGTCCAGTAATATTCAACTGTATTATGTGGATAATAATTTGCAGAACCTACCAATAATACCCAGGCGTGGCGGAAAGAGCGGCGGGATCTCATGGTGAAATGGAAACAGCGACTGTCGCAACCCAGCGCTGGGCACACCGTAATCTCGGCGGTAGTGCCCCTCTTTGAGGTGTGGCTGGATAGACCTCACGGCATCCTCACCTTCCGCATGACGCAGGTCCTCACCGGACATGGCAAGTTCGGGAGGTTCCTGCACTGGATTCGTGCGGAAGAAACGCCCAGGTGTCGCCACTATGTGGCCAGCCCGGAGGACACGGTGGTGCACACGGTAGAAGTGTGCCCCGCTTGGGAAGAGCAACGCCGTGCCCTCGTGGGTGTGCCGATATCCGGCCACCGTAGACACTGGCTTGCGGACGGTGAGCAATGGGTAGCTCGCCGTTCGGTCGTCTGGTAGCAGTCCAGACCGAGCCCAAGTCGTCGACGGCGCGGTCCGTTCCCGCGCGCCTCAAGGAGTTGTCAGCAAACCGTAGGGGCCCTACAGGGTCGAAGCCTCCCGGAGCTGAGGGTTGGTGCGAAAGCGTTACACCGGGGCTCTGGGAATAAGGCAACAAAAGCACGGGGTAGATTCTTTAGTCAGTAAGAGTCTGACACTGTTTCCCGCTCCGCCCAAGAGTGGGATTCGTCATTCGATGATTTTTACCTACCATAAAAAAAACCAATGCAGGCTCATTGCATATCTAAGATTTTTTTTATTCACTCGTATCAATTTTGTTTTATTTTTTATAGTTTAGTAGGTTTACGGAATAGAAAGAAAAAGCGCGATTCAGGATTTCGCTTTGTTCCTCGTTATTGTTATGTGGCGTCGTAGCAATCGCTACGTTACTATAGTTATTTTAAACGGATCATGCCCACTTACAATAATTAACATAAAATCGTGAAAACATAAAAGATATCAATTTTTAAAGGTTGGCAATTGTACGAAACTTTATAACATAATTGATTGTTATTGACATAATAGGTTTATTTAAATAATATATCATTTCAAATTAATAAATTAAATATAATAATACCAATTAACTTGGAATAATGATTCTCTTGCATACTCTCTCTCATAAAACACCACACATCCAGCTAATTACGACTGCAATCACGCATAATCCTTTCCAATCTTTTTTTTGGGAGTACATTAAATGATCACAATAATTGATTGATACCAGACCAAAGTCTGGTGTCAATAAAAGGATAATAAAAGAACAGATTTGGAGTCAAAACTCCAAATATGTTCTTTTAGTTATCCTTTTATTGTTTTTTATGGTGGGAAAAAATATCTAATGAGGAATCTCGCCCTTGGGCCGAAACAGTGTCAGTTAACATTTACAAAAACAGATGGGTTTTATTGAGTAAAAGACCGACACTCAAAAAATTGTTGATTTTCCACTTCGGGAAAAGACGAAAAAGAAATCATATACAAGAAATATCATCATCATCCTACCCATCCTTATCCCATTTTACTTGAGGTCGGTGCAACATGTTTTTTTCTCCCACTTTGTCCTGTCACCCGTCACACTATCACTAACTCCGTTTTCTTTCATATCACTCTTCACACAATCCTCCATCCATCCACGTGTAAAATCAGAACTCTTTTTGTGACATGCGTTTCATCTCTCCTCTTCACATGACCATACCAAGACAAACGATTTCCTTTCAACTTTTCAGTCACTGGCGCCACTTTCAGACTTCCTCTAATATACTCATTTCTCACTTTATCCATTCTCGTCACACCACACATCCATCTCAACATTCTCATCTTCGCTACATGCAGTCTTTTTTCATCCGTCTTTTTCACAGCCCAACATTCTGATCCATACAGTACCTAGGACAGGTCTTATCACGGACTTGTAAATTTTACCATTCAACTTGAGGGGCATCCGTGGGTCGCAAGTTGTCGCCATTTCATCCATCCTGCGTTGATCCGATGCGTTACTTCTCGGTCTATCTCACCATCTCCTTGGACGAGCGACCCAAGATACCGAAAGTCGGAACAGATTGGTATGGGCATTCCGGCGAGAGCTAAGGCCACAAGACCGGAGACACCGCCGAAATCACAGAACAAGTACTCCGTTTTGGTTCTACTTAATTTCAGGCCAACACTCTCCAGTCTGTGCCACCACACCTCAAATCTATTCTGATCTCATGACGACTCTCGGCAACCAGCACAATGTCATCAGCAAATAACATACACCAGGGAGCCTCTTCCTGGATATCCGACGTAAGAGCGTCCATTATCATCAGGAAGAGGTAAGGGCTGAGAGCTGACCCTTGATGTAAGCCGACAGCCACATTGAAGCTGCTAGTGGTGCCTGCTGTAGACCGGACTTGGGTACTGCATCGACAAATCAAATACAAGAAATAATGAAAAAATAAAATTTATTCATTCGTTATATAATCGTAGAAACGGATTGCAGTATTCTGTTAAGGCCTCCTGTGATGCCACGGACATACTTACGGAAGTACCATAGCCACCCATTTTAATGTTCCCAGACAGTACTTCTCTCTAGCATAAGGAATAGGATAAAATAATCCACCACGTGGGCCCAGTGCGAATTGATAACTGTCACATGTCTTCAAATTTTTGGTTGTATTAGATGCCGGTTTCTTTACGATGTTTTCCTTCACCGTTTTGAGAGCAGTGTTGTTCACACTGCTAACAACCACGGACAGACTTACGGACGTATAATCCGACTCAATAGTCTTGTCCGACCAAATACGTGCGACAAGATAGCTTCTTCATAAAGTACTTTAATCCCCTAAAGTCTTCCACAAGGTCTGGCTTCTCATGTAACTCGTTTATCTTTTATAACAGTTAACCACTCGTATTGTTGTTACAAGCGGTTTATGACTCGCCAAACTTTACTGAAACTGTACCTTTATATGTAGTTTTATCTATGTATATAAAAGGAGGAATTGCCTTCCTGTCAAGACCCTTTATCTTGGGAACGCGTGGATGTATCGAGTCGAAATTAACCTTTCGAGACCTACCTACCGTAATTAGACACATAATGGAAACACAAAAGGTGTGCGAACGCCGGCTCGCTCAGGGCCCAAGAGTTTAGAACCAGGTGTAAAAACAGGTCTGCGGTCCCTTGAAGCTGTGAAAAAATTAAACTTCAAAAATCAAATCAATAGATACAGCCGTTTATGTAATAAAAAAACGTATATTTTAAACATTCTCAATGGAATCAAAATTCATAGGGTACTTCCCGTTGAACTAGATCTTTGAAATTTGGCATGAAGCAAGGTAAAACTGTAAATTTTATGCTTACGTCACAAAACAAATACTTTTTTGGATTCGTAAAAAAATTTCGGAAGACGCAGTATTGAAAAGCCTTCTACGAGGAGGACCGATGATCTGGCTAGGGTGCGGGTATTCGAGTGATGCGAGAAGCACAGGACCATTAATTATGGCGACAATTGGGGGAAACAGTCCTGCAGTGGACGTCCATCGGCTAAAATGATGATGATAATGATGAAAAAATTGTCGAGACTCGATTCGATAATTGAACTATTTAAATAAAAAAAATTGTTCGGAACCCTCAGCGTGCGAGTCCAATCCGCACATGCGTTTTTATTTTGATAATTCATATTGCAGAACATAATTCATATATTTATCGAGTCACTATACAATAAAGTAGGACAAGAATTATGGACCCAAATTTACAGATACACAATCCTTTTTTTTTGCAACCTGCATCCAGAGGCGTAGCTGCCGTCATATCTGCAGTATCAATTCACGCTACAGAGGCACCGACGTAGGCAAAATTCGCAAAACGTTACCTACAATCGCCTTGTAAAGTCATAGTGTAGGGTAAACCAAGCATTTTTTTTAATTGCGTCTAACTAATGCTACCCACTTGATGCTATACAGGTGAGGCACACTAGTCTATTAAGAGCTCATTCTTTTTAGCCACTTCCAGCTACTACTACTATTGTTCCAGCCCCTTGACAACGACGAGTCCTTCGAGTCTCGTTATTTGTAAAAAAAAAAACATTTTTTTTTATACGGGGTCCCCGTGGGATTTTTGATACGGGGCCCCTGATTGAGCTAGCTGCGTCATTGCCTGCATCGGAGGCATAATTTTTCAACGCTATTTTATGACAAATTAATCAGAGTAACATTTACACTCAAATAAATAAAGAGCCCATAATACACCCATTAACTCACAAAACCCAGAGCGACCACTGGCTCCATTGAAATCGTTTAACAATTTCCTAATTGATATACAGCTCTTGTGTAATATGAATTGCGTATAACAAAGCCACAATCAACGAAACGTACATTATAGGAATTTGTTTTAAAATAAAGCTGAATTCGCTTTTGTTCGTCCACTAGTTCGTTTCCATATTTCATTGGGCCGTGAAGCCCATATTGAATTTATGCTGGCTGCAAACTGAAAGCAATTATGTGCGAACTCATTTCAATGTAATGATTTTAATTAAAATAGACTAAATTATTGGAAATCATGGGCAGGTATTGGGTTAATGCAAAGATAAAAAGCCGCAGCGGTGAGCTCTGATTGGTTAATGATTATGCAACTCGCAGCATACCTTACTACGTGCGTGTGTGAAAAATGTTGACTTTTTTATGTATTTTTCTTACTGGTTTTGTTTTTTTTTTGGTTCTGTATCCAAAGGGGTTTTTTATGGTGGTAAAAATCATTTAATGATGAATACCGTCCTTGGGTCCAGTGTCAGACTCTTACTGACTAAACGACCCAACCTATTCCTTGTTAAAAATTCGTTTTGTTGAAAATTCGTTTCAGAAACTGGGGCCCCAGTAGGCTTCGTCCCTGCAGTTGGGCCTCTACATTTGCTGACAACTCCTTAAGGCGCGCGGCAACAGAGCGTGCGTTCGATGACCTGGCTTGGTCCGATAATATGCTTATCTCAAATATGGAATGGCAGTGGACAGGACGCATTGAACGCAAAACAGATGGCTATTGAGGCCGAAAGTTTCTGGAGCAGAAAGTTTCTATAGATAGATAAAAATGTAAAAACAAACCTCTTAAGTTTTTCAAACAAAGGTATTTAAGGGGCTGTCTCCACGAGCGAGAGAATCGCGACGAGTCCGCCCTTATATCGTTGGATAATCTCCACGAACGAGCGATAATTCCGCAGCGTATCGTCGCGAGTCGTTACGGAATCGCGGCGATTCCGCGGCGACTCGTAACGGTATCGCCGCGTTTCCTTGACGTCACGTTGCGAAATAAGGAATTCAGTTACGTGACGCTGCGCGCCCGCCGCGCGCTTGTCGCGAGAGCGCCGCGAGCGCGCGGCGGTCGCGTTGCTAGTCGCGGCGGGCTAGCGACGATGTAATGACGTTTTGCGCGCTCGTTGCCACTCGTCGCATCGTGGCGATAATATCGCCGTGTGGAGACGGTTCCATAGAGAGTGTATAGAAAAACGTGGCACGGCGATAATATCGCCGCGATTCTCTCGCTCGTGGAGACAGCGCCAAAGGAAAAGTAGTTAAACGATAAAAGACACTTCGTTTTTCTTCATAACAATTTACACTTTAGACCCTTTCTACCTCTGTTCAATAAATATTGTTAATCTAATAATTCTAGCGAACGATAATACCATTGCGGAAGAATTCTCTTCTTGTACGAGGTACGTTTTTAATATAAGTGCTTAGTTAAGAATATAGTTTTACGGATAAGTAGCTTTTGCCCGCGACTTCATTCAATTTTTTTTAATGTATTTTTAACGAATAAACTACGAATAAAATCGTAGGGACCAAAGACAACTGGGGAAAGGAAGGCTCTAGTTTAGTCCTGGTAATATATGGCAACGTAGGAATGAGGTAGGTTGTTTAGTTAATAAGAGTCTGACACTGTTTCCCGCTCCGCCCTAGGGCGTGATTCGTCACTGAATGATTTTTACCTACCATAAAAAAGTCAGTCACGACGATCACAAATATTTGGCAGCTAACTCTATTTCACTTGCACTACCACTGCCGGCTCTTATCTCTGCCCTTGTCTACCAGTAACTATACGTTTACGACTGTGATGACAATGATCTTAGATGAGTGAGTTTCGAGTCTAGGTTTTGTGATTGCGATTTTAACGCGTAAGATATATTAAGCTCCCTTTATATCAATGGTATTGTAGCGCCATCTATGACATCACATAAGAACTAAAAGGATCCTGCATCGTGCAATCAAAGTTCTCCGCGCGATTTGAACATTTATTTATTTAATCTTCATGTACAGTAGTGGTACATAGGCGGACTTAATGCAACAAGGCATTCTCTACCAGTCAACCTTTGGGTTAAAAAAGACAACATTGTGATTGGTGTGCACTCTAAATAAATAACAGATAATAAGATAATAATATGATTAAAATATAGTGTAGTACTTATAATTTAAACAAGTAACTTATAATAATAAAATACGTATATAAACAAATATTATAAACTAATACATACTATGATAAATATCAAATCAGTACAATTAAGAGAACAACACAACATATAGAACAGCCCGAAATCAACTATCGGGCAGTAGCCCACCAGACTATAACACCTGTCTGGTTGGAGGATCCTCCCTTTTCAACGGAGATACGAGTATGTGGGACTTTACTCTCTGTACCGCATACCTCCAAAGTATAAAAATATTTTGTAAAATCAGTCAGATACTATCATAGGTCAGTAGTTACCGAATGGTACTGTACTTTTAGGGTGTTTAACAATACCCTTGAGGTTGACAACCCTTAATGACTCGTGCATAATTAAAACAATAGATTTATGGACCCATTCATCATTGGACACGTCAAATCTGATTGTAAATTTGTACTTGCGTTATTTATTGTAGACACATTTATTATAATGATCGTATTGTGTTGATAATTGGGAAATTAGGTTCACGTAAGATTAGATTGTTTGTATTAAGGAGTCTTTCCACTAGAAGCTATTTGCATTACAGGTATCGTACCTACGCGTAGCATCCGCATATCATCACCGTGTCATCTGCGTGTTATACGCGTATCATCATAGTATCATCTGCATTTCTTAACCGTTTCTGTTATCTCAGTTTTAACTTTTAGTTCAGTTGTGTATTTTGCGAGATTCAGGAACATCATGACTAAACATTTTTTTTTGTCACAAAAATTATGAAGTTATTTACACGTTCCAAGCCTGGATCTCTATGTAGAATTACCAGAATCGCACTGTATAGTTATGAATGTATAGATCCTTGAAATATAAAATTACACCAACCTTACATCACAATTAATTTGTAAATAGTTATAACATTCACTGAAGTTTACTTAAAGAAACCCCGCTACAGGAAACTTCTTCATTATGTTTGCTTTTTGCTTCTACATCCCTTGACCACATAACTTGTGCACGATGAACAATGGGTCGCTCGCCGTCCGTTTGGACCAAACCCAAATCATCGACAGCGCTTAATGTAAGTCTCTTGGAGATGTCAGCAATCAAGGTTAAGGGCTTACTGGGGTTAAGTGATAGTGAACGACGGAGCTCTAGATCGAAGGCAAACAAGGAACAGGAGTGGGTTTTGGTCAGTAAAATTCTGACTCACCCTCGCAATCTGCCTAAGGGCGGGTGATGTTATTGAATGATTTCCCTCCTAACTCAATAAGTAACATAACAACAAAAACCCAGTAAATTAACGAACACACCTTTGTCACAATTTGCCGTCATGTTAAATATCAATGGCATGTAGTAAAAAAAGGTTAAATTTCGCCTAGTTTTGTCAGCAAACCATAGGGATATACCTTGCAGAAGGATCGAAGCCAACTGGGGCCAAGGGTTCGCGTCTGCAAGAAAGACTCCCTGGTATATGGCTACGTAGGAATGGAGTAGGTTGTTAAGTCATTAAGAGTCTGACACTGTTTTCCGTTCCATCCAAGGGCGGCATTCGTCATTGGATGATTTTAACTTACCGTAAAAAAATTGCTTAACCTTTCTTATTCGAATGCAGATCTACGCGAGACACAATAACTTTTTAATTGTGTCTCTAATTACGGGAGGTTAATTGCGTACTGTGGGATTTTGAATAGTATTACTGGTGAGGCTCAATGCTGTGCATATGTAGAAACCGTTCTTCTAGCAAACTTTCACAACAACTTCCAAAGTAACAATAAACTAGTGCAGAGTGACCCAAAATGAGTCCTATAATAATGGAGTCAACAAGCCCTTCAAACCCTCAAAGTAACTTTCTAAGAAAATGTTCTAATGGGTCACGTGTGAACGATAACAAGAGACCGAAACCTCTGATCGTGGAAGCAAAGTGGACTCGTCACTATCTTTTTTTTATCCACTTATTAACTTTGAAATCATCATCATCATCAATTCAGCCGAAAGACATCCACTGTTGAACATAGGCCTTTCCCAAACATCGCCACAACGACCGGTCCCGTGCGTCTTGCAATAGTTCATTCCATTTAATTTGATTGTTTTCCATTTATTGTATGTACAGCTAAGAAGTGGAATTCCTTGCCGGAGTCTGAGTTCTGTTAGCAAAAATTGTTTGTTAAGAGGAAAATATACAATTGGGGAGGGGGGGACTTTTGATGGTCTTAAATCCAACGGCAAACAAGTACAGAGTACGCTGAGCGTGCTTATTCAACTTCAATCAACTTCTCCTGCGCGTGGGCAGAGTGAAATAGCGTGTCAGACTTTATACCTATGTTCTTACAGGGGCCCTTTTTTCCAGAACCACGGGATTCACTTCCAAAAGTTAACCCATTGAAATCCATCGCTCCGCACTGGAGCCACGATCGACTAAAGCTATACCTATTCCTTATGAATGAAGCCAGCAAGTACAACACAGGAAACATAAAAAAAAAACAGATTTTAAAATACTCTCTGCTGCTATTTTATATTCCTTTGATAACTTGCAGATTCCAGACGGTAAAAAAATCTAGCTACATCTTGTAAGTTACCTTCTACTTAAGATATCAATCTGTTTTTAAAATTATACAGCTGGCTTCAACTAAAAAGTCCGATTTTCCGTCCGATTATAATTTAGGTGTCTTCAAGGCTAGAGTGAATAGGCTCAATAAACTAGTGCGCTTCACCATCAACGATTGCATCACTGCTTACCATTAGGTAGGATCGCGTCACGTCATTTCTTCGTAGCTTTAAACTTCGTAGCTTTCTAACGAACGTTGATACCCTAATCTCACGTATGTCAGATTCAACGTGATTGTTGTGAAACGCAAAGGGCAACTGAAAATAATGAAAGGAACAAAAAAAAAATGAGTGAGTTTGAGTAGGATCGCAGTCAAGCACTAGTTTATAGCAATAAAAAAAATAACCTTAGCTCCACTCGATAGTCGACTCCATTAATTCTACGTTCCGTTACACTATAGAGATATTGGCTCACGTATGTCGCAGGCCTGACCGACTTCCCTTTTTGGTCCACTTGATGGATTTTAGCACGTTTGTCTGTTGAGGGCGTCGATTTAAAACGTTTTTAGTACTCGTTACTTTGTGAGTTACGGCTGATAGCTCGCTTGGTACGGCCGTATTTGGCATACATTCATCTATCACTCGGCTGGCGTTTATTTGTTGGAAGAAAAGGTTTTGTGATTCGTGAACGGATTGATTTTAGGGCGCTGACTATTGAAAAAAAGAAAAATGGTCATCCAAAATTTTATGTCAAAGTCAAAAGCTTTTATTTCATATAGACCTACAGGGGCACTTATAAAACTCACTTATAAACCGTCAGAAGCTCCTTAGGGACTCTGCAAAAGGGTCGAAGCTCACTGGGGCCCAGAGTCTCTTTCTGAAGAAAGGAAAGCTTGGCCTCAGTGCGAAAGGCAGAAAAGAAACAGGGTGGGGTGTTTAGTCAGTAAGAGTCTGACACTGTTTCCCGCTCCACCCAAGAGCAGGATTCGTTATTGAATGATTTTTGCCCACCATAAAAAAAAATTCGTCAGAAGCTAGCGCTCTGTGCCGATTGGTCGTTTCCTATTGAGAAGAATTGGCAAGAAACTCCACGGTTACTCTACGTTTTTATGGTCAACAATTTTATTCCACGGTATTTTATCTTTCGAATGCCGTAATTACAGGTACAATTAAAAGACAACAGGTGTGCGGACACTGGTGTACTCTTGGGACTTAATTAACGAAGAATGTTTAGCATCGGTTATTAAAATGGTAAAAAAATACCAACAACAATCATCACCATCATGCTACCATTATCCCATATTACTTGTGGTCGGCACATCTTTTTTCCTTCCACTCTATCCTACCAATGCCAATACCAATATCGTTATTAACAACAATAACAATTGCTACTTGCATTTCATTTTTAAACCATTTTTTTTACAACTGCACAAATGCTAAACTTTTCAAAGCCTAACTTCAGACTCCAAGTTAGAACGGCACAAAAATACAGTGTACACATCGTTGAATGTCGTCCTCCGCGCCAAGAATAAGTTTACTAAAACCTCACGCATACACTGAAAAACAAAAACATTTAATGAATTTTAATTAGAAATACCTTGAACGAAAACTGTTACATGAAATACTTTAATTAAACTGACCTTCATTCCCACGATAATAAAGTTTTCTACGCAATAGTTAGTACTAATCACAACACAGAATCATTTCATAGTAAACGTGGGTAGGTAGTGAAAGGTGTTATTCTGAGAAGTAACAAACAGCCGGTCGGGACGAACATTAATCATTCCTAACGATTATACGTCTCTTATATAACTTATTGCTGTATAGTGGTAGTGCTGATGAAACTATACCAATCCTCATTATGTGCTGTGCTTGTACTGTGTGATAATTATCGTATTTCAAAGCTTTCTACGCATAAGGTCGTATGGAAAAATGGTAGCTTTTTTAGGAGAGTCATTTTTATAACATTTTTTATTATTACATAGTAACAGCCTCGACTTACAAGTTCTAGATCGCGGGTTTTATAAAACCTTTGAATACCGTATTTAGAGACATAATAGGTATAAAGACAGTAGGTATACGTACGTCGACGTCCGCTTGGGGTTCAAGAGTTTAAAACCAACCAGTTGCATTACTTTGTGTAGTTTATTTCATCACCACTGCTCTCAAAACGGTGAAAGAAAAGTTCGTGAAGAAACCGGCGTGTGCTAGAACCAAAAATTTTAAGACATGTCGTATTTACCAACACGCACTATGCCTGCGTGGTGGATTACAGCCCATCCACTCTCCTAGAAAGAAGGCCTGAATCCCAGCAGTGTGAAACGTTAAAAAGTTGATTAAGAGCTCTTTAGATAGGCTCGCTTTTGCCCACTATCTCACCTGACGTGGCCATCGATGGAGCTCGCTTGCCTAAAAATAACTAATCACTCTTGACTTAAAAACTTCATTTCGACTATTTTCAGCAGAAGCGCTAGATTTGTAACTGATTTGGTAAGTTTTGCAATTCATTAAGCCTCGAGCGAACGCCGGCGCTCGTACACCTATTGTTCTTTAATGGTGTGTGTAATTACAAGATCGAAAGATTAAAAAAATATTCTAGTACCCAATATGGCAATTGTAGAGCTATAAAATAGAGTATACACTTAATCACAAGTCTAGTACAACAATTCGACTTCCACGTCATTACTTCGTGGCTTTAAAGGTTCCCAGTTGTAACGTGCGGAACCCATTATTTATAACTACATGATACGTGTTTTCAGGCCATACAGACATTCAATGGATTCCCCCATCCTTGTCTACGATGCCCCTTTTGTTCTAAGGAACGTTGATACCCTAATCTCAGGTATGTCAGATTCAACGTGATTGTTCACAATAGTTACCGCGGCCTTGTAACGCAAAGGGCAAATGAGAATATTGAAATAAAAATTGATAATAACAAAAAAAAAACAATTTGAAAGATTGAAATCCAGTTTCAAGCAGTTGGTGGAATGCGGACTTGCGGTCGGCGAGCAATGGGTAGCTCGACGTCTGCTCGTTTGGTAACAGTTCGAGCAAATTCAAGTCTTCAACGGTACGTTCTGTTCCCGCATGCTTCAAGGAGTTGTCAGCAAAGATAGAGGTCCAGCTGCAGGGCCGAAGCCTACTGGGGCCTGGAACCAGTTTCTGATTCAGTTTCTGATCAATGATTGCATTACTGTTTACCATCAGGTGGGATCGTAGTCAAACACTTTATTTTAAAATATTGGACCTCAAAATTTTATCGTAGTAACTGCGTTGGAAGGTCTCCCACATGGAGTACCAATGACTTGGGGTCACGTTAATCCAATGGATTCAAGACGTGTAGGACTGGTCATCCCCTAAGTGCCATAATCTTCATCTTTCGGCTGAAATGATGACGATGATGATGATGAACTGACGGCTTCCTAAGCTTGATATTACCTAAATAAAATATTTTTCTTTCTTTCTTAAATGTGTTTGTACATTTGTGTGAGTGCGAAATCAAAGCCAAAAAAGTAATAAATCGATGCTCATTCCCTTTAGAAGAGACCCTTGATAAATCAAAGGGACAATTTAGTCACTACAACACATTACCACGACAACGTAGTCAGAATCACTAAATGTACACACAAACACAAAGGAGGTTCGTACGTGGTAACTAGAAGTAACAACCAGTCAGAAGGAACATTAATCATAACTAACGATTACTCGTTTGTAACAACTTAGTAAGTATCACAGAGGAATGAACTAAGAACTTCGGGCCCTACATTATGACGGATTATGTCGCTTTTGTTATTCGGGTTTTTACGTATGTATTCGGTTTTCTTATAGGAGTTTTGTATGTGGATGTGGTGACAAAGGAATGTTGCGGAGAAAAGTGGGCTGTAGTAGTAGTAATGTGTTTATTCGTAGATACATAATTGTGTCGAACAGATCGATAATAATTAAATAAATTTAATACTTAAAACTAGAATAAATTAATTTATAGAATAAATACAAAAATGAATAAACAATCGTCACCTTTTTTGATTTCATCAAAACCATCAAACAACAAACTTGCTGATTTTTTGGGTTATTTCCGTTTTGGTCCCATAAAGTGTTAAAGCAATAAAAAATTGAATTGTAACAAGTTCTTGGCTACCATGACTACAATCATGTGTTTAATTGGTCTCTTATTATGTATTTAGCAGGCGTCTTATATAGGAATATAAGATGTAAATAGGTCCATCCCTTATTTTAACTCGCACGCCTGAAATTTTAACACGTTATAGTAGTACCATGATCGGTAATCTTTTAATTTTTTCTTCCAACTACAGAGATTTCTGTCTCCAATTCCTTCTTACCCAAATACTAATCAAATACACAAGTCATACTGGTTTTTCAGTCTACAATTCAACGTAAATCATTTCGTACAAGACGGGCAATCTTTCATAGTGCTCTTTCCACGGGCTGTTGCTAAAAATACAATAAATAAATAAAAGTAAAGAATGAATGATCACAATGGTATCACGGTGCTTTCCTCCACTCAATGTGTTCAAGCTGGCAATATCTTACCGTTTCATAACTGATCTCTGACAAGGTACAAAAATGGGTTATAGAAGTTCCAGTCTTCAATTTCTCCCTACCCACCCAGGGCGAGAGAAATCATGTCAGAATTTAACTGACTAAAACCATAATTATGTTTCTCTCTCTCTGACACCTTTCTTCTGATACTAGAATGGACCATAACGTCGATAACACGGGCTCAGTCCGGACATTTATCGGATTGCTGAAAGGTGAGCTACCCATTGCTAATCGTCCGCAAGCGTGGGCTTATAGCGACTGGAATTTGGAATCGGAATCTCGATGGCTGGAGCGGGTTGATGTCCATTCTCTCACGCGTACTTACCAGCACACGAGGACATCCCACTGTGTCCTCCAAGTGGTCCGTACAGTGGCAGTAGCACCCGGGTTTTTCTTCCACCTGAAGATGCTTCGCCTTGAAAGCATAACATCAAATGTAAATCTCTCCACATTACGCAGATCCTAACCGAACTTGGTTAGTTCGGGAGGTACCTGCATCGGATTCGTGCGGAAGAGACACCCGGGTGTTCGCTCCACCCAAGGGCGGGATTCGTCATTGGATGATTTTTACCTATCATAAAAAAAATGTTTATCTCTCTACACAGGCCTCCTCTCTAGGAGAGGGAATGGGCCATAATCCACCAAGCAAGCTCAGTACTGATTGGAGGATGTAACATGTCTTCGAATTGTTTGTTCTAGGTCATGCCGGTTTCCTCACGATATTTTCCTCCACCGTTTTGAGAGCAGTGGTGATGAAATAAATTACACAAAATAATGCACCTGGCTGAGTTTGAACCCGCGACTTACAACTCGTATTTCGGGGCCTTTATCACTCGGCCAACAGTGCTCTCAAACTCTCTACTAGACCATTGTAATCTGTGCATGTGTGCAAAATACGTTATATCTTCATACCTAAGCAAGCATCCAAAAGCTTCTCATTGTGTTGCGGTGTTAAAACTTCTGTTCCTCTATTTTTCGGTTACTTTGTGACGAAAAACGTTTAGTTTTTGAATTTCAACAGTACTGTTCTGTATTCTTGCAACAATCTCTTTGCAAGATTGCCATTCATCGTCCGACTGTTTTACTGCGACTGAATTCTTTATGCGACGTTTTTGTATTAAAGTCTAGCTTTACTTATTGGACAGATGCAGTGGGTAGCTTGATGAATTGTGTATCAGGGAGACCTAGGTATTCATCTACCTGGTAAGTTGTATATGTTGTAGTATTGTTATGTAATGTTGTTGTTGGTTGCCTGAAAGAGATCGCTGAATGCGATAATGTCTCCAATTGTATGTATGTGTTTTAGTTTGCTGATTGTTTCAATAAAATCAATCCAGCTGATTGTAAGGATTTGAATGATACATTTTATAAATATTTGTACATATTATTTACGTATTTTTTCCCTCACACTATCGATAAATCTAGCACTTTCGGGATAAAAACTAACACTAGTACCTACTAATAATACTCTAAATAATAATTTATAAACAACATAAACAAAACTAAATATCCATGCCTTTAAAAATAAAGCATTGCATAGTTTCTTAAAGTAGAAAATTTCTTGAAATTCTTCTTCATTGTACTCTCTATAAATAAAAGCAAGAAAATCGTCTTCAATGATAGCTACTTCATTAACAACTCCTGTAAACACTCAACAGGGATGCGCATACAAATATATCAATAACAAGGTAGCTAGAGATGTTACGGTATCTTGTCTCAGCATCCGTGAATGCGGAACTTCCGCAAGACTTTGCTTTCATCTCCACTTTGTACCAGTTGACACACTTCTGTTGCTGAGATTGGTGGATTAAGAACTGTGAAAGATTATAAGCTTCTTCAACAATGATTATTTGCTGCAATTGTACCAAAAACTATTCTTCTGTTCCACCCAACTATTACCGTAGTCAAAGTCACGCTTCCTATTCGAAAGTTTTTTTTTTTATGGTGGGTAAAAATCATCCAATGACAAATCCCGATGTTGGGTGGAGCGGAAAACAGTGTCAAACTCTTACTGACTAAACACTCCACCCCGTTCCTTCTTTGCCTTTCGCCCTGGGGCCAAGCCTTCCTTTTAGAAAGAAACTCTGGGTAGGAAACCAGATCGTAGGTACACCGTGTATGCTTTCCAACACTACGTCTTTTGGTATGTGGTCAACACTAAAAAAAAGGTTTTAAAGTGTTGACGGTTTCATTGAATTCATTAAAACAACGTCCATCACATCCCTATTTGCAAGTAAATAGACATACATATCTACAGGCAAAGTGTAGTCTATATCTATAGTACATACTGTCATGTCTTACAGCAAACCGGCAGCCTTAAGCCATCTTAGTTCCATCTCGAAATAATGAAGGCGCTCCATACAAAACGGTTCTTATAAACACCGGGACAGACACTGTTGCGGAAAAAATGGATTTTTTTTCCTTCCACTACAAACTCCACTTTCGCAGTATTGTCCTAAGATACTTATGAAATGAAAACTTGGAGCTGAAACTAGATAGGTACTCAGAAAAGACAGTTGTTGGAAATTAATTGAAGAGTTGGGGAAGAAATTTCTTTTTATGTGGACTGTCGTTAAAGGAGTGACTGAACAATAGATTATGATGTGAAGGGACAATCCTGTGGATGCCATGTCAATCTTCCAGGATGGTGTGTTTGTAATGCAGGTGTCTAAAGTGAGTTTTTGCTACTTTAAAAAGTGAATATTAATAAATTCTCAAAAAATAGTGGTCTGCTGGATGAAATTTCTTTAGAAATAAGCAGTACCTTTGTACGAGCTTCTGTATCTATTATTTTCTTTTGTATGTATTTGTGTGTACATAAGGTACATAAAAAAATAACAGCAAATATATATACGAGTATAAATATTTACGAGTATTTAGGTAAGCGAAAACGTAAAGTTCAAAACGGTGAAGGAACATCGCAAGGAAACCAGCATGTCCTAGAACCAAGAATTCGAAAACATGTGACTACCACCAATCTGCACTAGGCTCGCGTGGTGGATTACGGTCCATTCCCTCTCCTAGAGAGGAGGCCTGATTTCCAGCAGTGGGAACATTATAATGTAAAGTGGAGAGTGATTTTTTTTTTAATTTCAACCCTAGCTGGGTAGGTATTTTAAAATAAATAGGGGTTTACTAATTCATTTTTTTTTCTCTTATTCTTTTGAACCATAAGTTTAGAAAATATGAAAAAATCTCAAAATTAGAACTTTATAAACCCTTTCTAGGAAAATTATTTTGAACTTGGGCTGAACAGATTTTTTTAAATTTTACATGATAATTTCTGAACTAAAATTTTAATTTATCACGGAAAATCAGACATAATTATATATAACCCGTCTATTTGTATTAAATAAAAATATAAATTAGTAGCCTAATTCCCCGAGAGATGACGTTGTACTTTGGGCTACTTCGCGCTGTTTAGTTGTAGTTTAAAGGTTTTGTTACATTGCGAAAAAATTGTGACAGATGGGAAATTACGAAACCCTACACTGAATGTGGCCTGACACACTCATGGCCGAGATTTTGAATCTAGTTAAAAATGAAATTTTGTAGTGAAGTTGTTATTTTGATGAAGTAATTACTTAATAAGAAATTACTTAGCAACAAGTAATTACTTCTTTATAAATACGGGTGTTAGACGTCTCAATACACAGAACCCATCTCATTTAAAAACAAATTAGATTCCGACATCCGATCTCCGCTGAATATATTTATTTTCTCTAGAACCGCTCAAGTTATCAATCAAAGAAGAGGAAAATATAGGAACAATAATATTGGATTACTCGTATTGTCTTTTCATACTCTTGCCTACCCGAGCAGTGACTTAATTAAGTTAGCTTTTGTATTGCTAATACAGATTTATTTTATTCCAATAGAAATAATCAATTTATATAAAAAAGAGCAATTGACTGACTGTAATTTTTTTATGGTGGGTAAAAATAATCCCAGGACGAAACCCGCCCCTTCAGCAGAACGGGGAACATTGTCTGACTCTTTCTGACAAAACAACCTACCCCGTTTATACGTTGCCATATATACCAGGGCCAGAGCCTTTCTTTTAGACACAAACCCTTGGCCCCTTTTAACTTGGACCCTTCTGCAGAGTCTCTACGGTTTTGCTGCCAACTCCTCTAAGCGCGCGGGAACCGTGCGCGCCGACGATGACTGGGACTGACTAACATATCAACTCACTTCCGAAGCTACTGGGCCTAAGATTGGTGTTGACAAATGAAGTTAGTGAAGTGACAAAAGTCGGATGCAGTATATATTTGTTTTTTTAACAATTTGTTTGTTGCTTTGCGTTTGCCATAATGTGCTTATATATTAAAAATATAAAGTATTAAAGTACTTCTATAGCTATAAATGCGCAATTATTCGAAATTCTAAATGAAGTAATTTTTTTTTTTCAAAAATCCTTAATTAGTTAGATAGTTGTGGACATATATAATTATATATTTTATTATTAATTATTGAACTCAATAAAAACCCGTATTTCCCGTTAAATAGAGCAATAAGCATTTAAATCGTGCACGACGTTGACGATAGGCGAGTGAGGAAGGCCCACCTTATAGCGAATAGGTACATTCTCGTATAAACAAATCGTCATGATTCCTAAGCTGCAATTCTCCAACAGCCAAGGTAGTAGACGACAAGCAAAGACGTCGTAAGCCTCAAAGGACCGGCTCCTCTAATATCACGAACGTACTACAAGTACACATACTCGGTTTAGGTAGCTGGGTTAGTAGAAATACTAGGAATTCATAAAGCACTAGTAGTTGTAGTACTCGGAATACTAACGGACAAAGAGAAAGTGTACAAAGAATTTCTTTAAAATATGTTGTAAGAATTTTCTAAATTAGTCTTAAACTTGTTTAAAATAGAACACAATGGATAAATAATTATAATTATGTATGATCATTAAGTTTCCTCTTTAAGGAATGGCTGGAAAAACCTCACAGTATCCTCACCGGACATGGTAAGTTTTTTTTCATACTAGGTATTACTCTTGGGTCGTCGGTGCGTTCACAACATGTAGTCACATATACAAGATACCCAGACCCGGAAAACCTATCTGCAGGCCACACAAATAATTGTTCCGTGCGAGAATCGAACCCACGACCCTCAGCGCAGCAGTCAATCGCTCAACAACTCAGCCATCTAAGTTAGTAACAGATCACGATTCATAACAGTCAGTGTCTATGTTTGTATCTTTTAAGCCGTTATTCTAAATGTTCCGTTTGTATTTTGTGAACCGATGTTTCAAATGTTCCGTTTGTATTTTTTGAGCCGATGTTCCAAATGTTCCGTTTGTATTTTTTGAGCCGATGTTCTAAATGTTCCGTTTGTATATTGTGAACCGATGTTTCAAATGTTCCGTTTGTATTTTGTGAACCGATGTTTCAAATGTTCCTTTTGTATTTTGTGAACCGATGTTTCAAATGTTCCGTTTGTATTTTGTGAACCGATGTTTCAAATGTTCCGTTTGTGTTTTGTGAACCGATGTTTCAAATGTTCCGTTTGTATTTTGTGAACCGATGTTTCAAATGTTCCGTTTGTATTTTGTGAACCGATGTTCCAAATGTTCCGTTTGTATTTTTTGAGCCGATGTTCTAAATGTTCCGTTTGTATTTGGTGAGCCGTTATTTCAAATGTTATGTTAATGAGCTTAGTTCCAAATTATACATTATCACTGTTACGGAACATTTAGTTCAGATGCAAATGTACAAGTATGTTTATCAGTTGTCTAGTACCCATAACACAAGCTCTGCTTAGCTTGGGACTAGATGGCGTTGTGTGATAGTTGTGGACATATTATATTATTATTATATGTTCCAATCGACACAACAATGACACACTTTGCCCACGCCTAGTATATACAAACTTTCAACATAGTATAAAATAAAGTTGCTTACTGTGTCTATCTGCGCTAACCCGTAAACATCGCAAAGGATTTTCGTGCGATTTCCAGTAATAGAAAGAACCGAGAATGTATTTTATAAGCCCGGAAATATCATTAGTTGTCACATAAAACAAAGTAAAGGTAAACTACAGATTTTAAGAGCAAAATGGTAAAGGTTCCGATTTACGAGTTTCAGGTCGCAGATTCAAACCCAGCTATGCGCATAACTTTGTGTAAATTTTTTGATCAACACTGCTTTCAAAATGGTGAACAAAAACATCGTGAGAAAACATGTCCTAGAACCAAAAAATCGAAGACATGTGACATCCACCAACCCGCACTAGGCCCGCGTGGTGGATTACGGCCCATTTTCTCTCCTAATGAGGAGACTTAAGTCCCAGCAGTGGGAATATTATAAGGCTGATGCATAGATTGTAGTTCTGTGTTTGGGTTAAACTTACATTTATAATGAGTTTACTTTTTTGTGAACGCTCACTTACAGGAGTAATTTTTAGTGTCAGAAAATCTCTCACTAAAGTGTAATGCAGTATAGATTTTAGTTGGCCATTTCATGAAGTGATCAATTTTAAAGATGCCACGACATGCCTATAGATATTAATCAGCTCAGAATTGTCAAAAGTCAGTCATTCAGGAAAATTATACTCTGTCAAATGGTAGAAAATATATATTAAGCTGGCAACATTTAAAAATATACTTAGTTTTATGAACTTTTACTCTGATAATAATAACTCGTAAGTAAACCATAGATTCAATAGTAATTAAAAAAAAAACATTCATAATAATAATACTTGGTGGATGACAGCAGTACTTTAAGATGAGAGATAAGGATAGTTACATAGTATAAATCTGACAGCTGTCACCTGCAACATCTTATAGCAATTATTGTAGTATAGTGATCTAATATGAGAGAACGTAATAACAAAAAACCAAACACTGTACCTATGGGAGAGAGGAAGGTCGACACAAAGAAATAAATATCCTATCTTTTCAACCAATACGCTTTCAATAAATAGTACTTTATTAGCACATTTTGTAAAAATATTCAAACTACCCGAAGAAGCAACGACTAAAAAAATATTCTCGCACACTCACGTTTGTGTGTTGCTACTAAAAAATACACAATATCCCATTGCGGAACCCTTTTACCACAAAATAATGCGACGACGATACAAATCTTTGATCAATACCTATTATAACAATACCAACTTACTTAGATCTCCCACACTCCTCTTTTTTCTTTAAATGGACGTTGAATAAGGAGAGGTTGGTTAGTTTGGAAGAGGTCAAGTTATGATGGCATGGTATAAAAGCCAGATTTCCTTTTCCAGGGGGGCTGTAGATTGGGAACGAAATGTCCGGAACCAGATTTGACACTCTCCCTACATCGTCACATTACACCCTTTCTGCTTTAGAGGCTTACAAGTGTGGAGAACGCTTTTACACAGTCTATAAGTTCAGTCAAGTAAGGTTATGAAACATCAGTCTCTAATTTGACCATAAGAAAGAAATCTTAGGTATTCATTAAGTGACTCACTAAAAAAAAAGTAAAAAAAAATCAAAAGTTTGACTGAAGGCACAGAAAAAGGGATTGATAAACTTTTTGTCAATAAAAGTCAATCATTCCCTGTCACACCACATAGAGTTTTTCATTTATGATTACTCATCTCAAAAAAGAAAGTTTGTTCAAAATAGTCAAGGCCGTCCTGGTTATAGTCACTAGTTAAAATTTTGACACGGCTCACACCACCCAGAAAAAATAGTTATTTGATGATTTGAAATCAAATGATTCCTAAAAAAACAAGTAATCAAGCACTAGTATAAAGCAATTAAAATATATATATAGCCAGGCTACCTTGAAACCAAATCATATCAAGCAAAATTAAATTTATTGTTAACTGAGCTACTATTATAATTAACTAAAATTGGTAAAGTTATAGTTTACATAATTACCTAAAGTAAATCAATATGGACTGTTCAGTATTACCTTCTGAAAACTTCTATTTAAGTTCTACGAATAGAAACCTAGGTTTTTGGTTACTTTACAAATTAATACCGTTTTAGTTTGAAAACAAATCCTTTTGCTCATTTGGAAATGCTTTGAAAATAGTCCAAAGACGTAATCCTCGACGGGCTTTACTATTGCAAACTTATAAATAGTAAAAAAAAACCGGCCAAGAGCGTGTCACACTCAGTGTAGGGTTTCGTAGTTTCCTGTCCGTTACAAATTCCTTACAATGTCACAGAAAATCCAAGTAGTCCAAAATACAGTGCCATGTTTCGGGAGATTGGGAACTGATTTTAATATTTCTTTTTTTTTAAAAGGGTATAGGTTCAAAATCATAAAATATGTGAACTAAGTTTAAAATATGCTGGCATATACGGTTAAATTACGAGTAAGTCACAAGTTAATCAGTACAACACATACACCGTTCTTAGTCCCTGCAGTTAAATTTTCCAGACCCATCGCAGAGTAATTTCTATGGAATTTAAAAATATTCCATAGAAACTTTGAACTTTTTATACGCACTTGTCAATATGGACAATTAATGCGTTCAATACTCATTAAAGTACTTGAGATTTTGACAGTGGCGGATTTGCAGTCCTGGCCGCTGTAGGCCCCAGGCTGCGTGCCGCCCCCTTTCTCAGCCCTCATCATTACTAGACACCATTACTCATGAATTACTTTATTCCCATTTTTAATTGATTCCGTAAACTGTTTAACTAAAAGTATTAGCTTATAAAGGTAGTTTAGAATATTTTTGGACATTTAAATAAAACATTTAAAACGGTTTTAGGTTTTATTTTTAGTAAAATAAATGTTTTACAAAACTCGTCTATCTTTTATATTTTATCGTTTTCTTCTGTTTTATTGTTTTAAAAAAGATTTTTTTCGGCTTCCTTAAGTTTGATTGATTATTTATGCAACAAAATATTAATTCTGATCAAAATAAATCATCTCACTCTCACAAGGACATTATACAGATAAGATTTGCCGTTTACAGTATAGTCCAGTGCAATTAGCACTGTTAACGATAAAAAATGGACCTAAATAGTAGTAGAATGAAACCTATTAGAAAAGGAAGATAATATAGCAAAAAATTAAGGAAAAATAAATTACGGTCGATCTGAGGTCGGGAAATGGATGGGTGTGCGGTTTTAAGGGTAAAAAATTGTTTATCTCTTATTCCGGCAAAACTACCGGTTCTATGGAAAAAAGCCACATTTTCAACATGAAATCCACTTTAAATCTTATAAAAAATTTAATAAACACCTCAGTACATTATTACATAGTATAAAACAAAGTTGCTTATCCCTGTGTATGCTTACATCTTTAAAAGTTCGCAACGGATTTTGATGCGGTTTATTTTAATAGATAGAGTGATTCCAGAGGAAGGTTTATATGTATAATATATCACCTTTGCACCCGCACGAAGCTGGAGCGAGTCGCTAATAATGATTAAACAAAAATAATTTCTGATTCGAGATTTTTTAGTTTTTTGCATTTTCTGAAAAAACTTACTGTATTCATGTATACTTTTTTTACACTATCAAAAAGTAAAGATTTCAATGAATAAGAAGACAACAAACTTTAAAAAAAAATCACATATTTTTCGTGAGATTTTTCGATTGAAAAATAGGCTGTTTTTTCGATGTTAAGTTAAAATAAAGAGAAACTGTGAATATTTTAAATCAAAAAAATTATAGTAAGTTTAGGACATGAAAAGGAAACTTTTATCCAAATTTTGTAAAAAAAAGTAATTTTTAAAGGAGATAAAAATTAAATTAAAAAACTCGGTTTTTTGGACTTTTCACATAGATTTTGAGGCTATGTGAAAAAGTGTAAAAACAAAAGTGTTAGATCTTTTTATGACCTACAAGTTTGCTATTAGACATTTTTCCATAAAACCAATAGTTTTGCCAGAAATCGAGAGAAACCATTTTTTACCCTTAAAACCGCACACCCATCCACTTCCCGACCTCAGATCGACCGTAATTTATTTTTCCTTAAATTTTTGCTATATTATCTTCCTTTTCCAATGGGTTTCATTCTACTACTATTTTGTTCCCTTTCAAAAGCTATCTGCACTGGTCTAGTATGTCAGTTGGTCATACAGTTTCGGAGATAATATAAAATTACTAAAAAGTAAAATGCCGCTACCACAACTTTCATTACGGACGTTATATCCAATTACCCTTAGATGGCGTTCTGCAAATACGTCATTTTTCTGAATCGCGGTGTTAAGATTTTCCATGCATTGATGACCCTCTCGCATTTTTGTGTCAACGTTCCAATCAATTGATGTTTTATTGATCGTAAAAAAAACGTAATGATACTTGATTCTGGTACGTTTTATTTATGTAGGTAGGTATGGAGAATTAGAGATTGAGTGAGACCTTTTTCATTATCTAAATATAGCGCCTGTCCAACTCCAGAGTCGCGCCCATTGCCACCAGCTTCACACTGCCGTCACACCCATTACAATTTTTTTTTGCACGATTTGCCGCCCTTTATATCCAGCCGCCCTAGGCCCGGGCCTAGGGCGGCTGGATTCGGCCTACTGGGCTTTAGGGCAAATCCGCCACTGGATTTTGATGAATATTATCATGAAAAAGACCTTTTCAGTCAAGACAAATTTACGGCGTTTATCTTTGACCCCGTTGACTTTGACCTTAGACAGAGTCGAAAATAGAATAAATCAAAAGTGTTTAATGTATTTTATTTTATTTTCAAGGTAACTTTTAATTAGTTTTAATTGTAAAGTAATTAATCTAAGAATATTCGTAAACCTTCCGCCGAGTGTTCAACTTTCCAAGTATTCTTATTATAATCGAAAATCTTTTCATTAATTCTATTGGTTGAATATCTTGACACGAAAGCTGGTTATGAATACTCGATGATGATTCATTCATCATCGACTTCATATTCACATCATCGATTTTCCTATCATAAAAAAGAAAATTTTCGCATTGACTTGACTATATATTATGCGAGCAATAATATCCCCCGTACACTATTTTTTTAAGGTAGGTAAAAGTCCAATGACGAATCTCGCCCTTGAGCGGAGCGGGAAACAGTGTCAGACTCTTACTGACTAAACAATCTTCCCCGTACATTCCTTGCCTTCATCCCAGGGCTCCGGTAATACGCTTTCGCATCATTGGTCCCAAGATGCTTGGACCCAGCATGGCCCCTACAGTTTGCTGACAACTCCTTGAGGCGCGCGGGAACCGTGCGCGCCGTCCACCTCTACTCTCATCTACAAAATGTTTACCATGAACTTTGACATTTAGAATTGAATGGAATAAACTTTATTGTTGATTGCTGTCAAAAAAGGTGTAAAGGACAATGACAATTCAATTCAAGTTATCCTCACTTCTCCTAAGATTCCACGTTTTAAGATGTTTACGCAACAAACTAACAACTTTAGGTAGGTCAGAAATGGATAGATATTGGATATAGAATTATCGACTCATGATACTCATAATAATATTCATTATAATATCAAACAACGGGATCTATACCATCTAAGTTTTGTATTCCTCAGGGAAATCAGACATTTGCAATACAATGTTTATTGTGCTTCAGGATTGATTGCTTTGGTGTTCATTCAACTGTTTTAATAACTTTGTCACCTAGTTTATACAGCTATTTATGAAGGAGCTCTTCCGGAGATGAGCATCCGTATTTGTTCTTGCCTGAAGTTAGGCTCTGCAAGCTTTAGCGCTTGCGCACTCGTACAAAAATAAAGGTTTTAAAAAATTAAATTCTAATAGCATTTCTTAACAGCAATGGCTAGTGGTATTTACATAATTTTATAAACCTAACTTCAGGCTCACCAAGATTTATTTTTTTACATATATGTAGAATAAATATACTGCAATGTAACCTACTTTTTTAAAGTAGGAAATCAACAAAAACCTTCTACTTCTCCTGCTCTAGGGCTAGAGCTGAATCGTATATCAGAATTTTATTAACGACTAGCTTTTATCAGCGGCTTCGCCCGCGTTCATAAAATATAGCCTATGTCAGGAATAAAGCAGCTTTCTATTGTAGCTAAAATTTTTCAGATCGGACCAGTAGTTCCAGAGATTACAAATTCAAATTCAAAGCGTTTATTTCAAATAAACCTTTACAGGCACTTTTGAAAAGTCATAAAGTCGGTCTGTCAGGAAAAAAATGACGCTAATTGCACATTCCAAAAAGTAGGTCTCAATGGAGAAGAATGTGCAAGAAACTCCATGGACACTCTTTTTAATCATGTTGTGTTTTACAAATATATAGGTTACATATTTTTGTCGCTGCTATGATGCGAGAACAATGTAACTAAAATAATAAAAGAGTACGTAAAGTATGTTCTAAACCAATTAAAATAAACCACTGGCAGCTAAGAGATGACCAGTCCCAACTGACAGCGCCCGTTCACGGACATGACGCGTATATCAGCACCACTCAGCTCAACCATTATGAAGGGAACCGAATGATCCAACACACGCGCCACCATCAGCGAGACATTTGAGTGAGCATGACAAACTCTCAACTGCCATGGTCATTTACGTCAAACAACTTTAAACCATAAATTACTCCATGGTACTCACATTTACAAACATTGAAAAAAACTGCTTCTACATTATACAACACTAGAATAATGTCAACATTTAAGATTAAAAATAAAAATAATAATCAATTCGTAGGGACTAGTGGTAGTGGAGCTGGACCAGCAATGAGCCAAGCATTTTTATCTTGTATATAATCCTCTAACTTATAATAAGCTTGTCTACATAGTGTGCGTTTAACACAAGATTTAAATTTAATTTCATTGAGTTCTAATATATTGGGAGGTATTTTATTATAACATTTTAAACAGTACCCCATGAAAGAAGAGGCCACTTTAGCCAGTCTGAAGCCTGGTTGAACTAACTGATCCCTATTTCTTGTAAAATAATTGTGTCTATCGCCTCTTTTGCTAAAAAGATGAAGATTTTTCCTAACGTACATGATGTTTTCATAAATATATTGACAAGGCACCGTCATGATGTTAATATCTTTAAACAGTTCCCTTAGAGAATCGCACCGGCGGAGATTGTAAATGGCTCTGATAGCTCTTTTCTGTAGTATAAAAATTGAGTCTATGTCTGCAGCCCGTCCCCACAGTAAGATACCGTATGACATAATACTATGAAAATAACTAAAATAGACTAGTCTAGCGGTATCAATTTCCGTAAATTGGCGGATTTTTCTTATAGCATATGCAGCTGAGCTAAGCCGTCCTGCAAGAGATGTTAAATGAGGACCCCACTGTAGCCTTGAGTCAAGCGTAATCCCCAGGAAAACTGTTTTATCAACGAATTCTAGTTTCTCATTGTTCAATATAATGTCACAATCACTACTTTTAACATTAGGTAGGGAAAATCTTATACATTTAGTTTTTTTTCCATTTAAAACTAGGTTATTAGCAGTGAACCAGTTTTGGACCTGCAGTATGGCGTTATTTTCGTCGTTGAAATTATTAGTCTTTCTATTTATCTTAAAAATCAATGAAGTGTCATCGGCAAACAACACCATATTAAGTTTATTTTGCAATAAATTGGGTAGATCATTAATATAAACTAAAAATAAAAAAGGCCCTAAAATTGAACCTTGGGGTACTCCCATTTTGACATTTAATTTCGACAAATTAACACCATTAATCTGAACTAGTTGCTGTCTATCATTTAAATAAGATTTTATTAATCTTAACGCTGTTATGCCTAGTCCGTAATGCTCAAGTTTTAGGAGTAGTGTTTCATGATCTACACAATCAAATGCCTTAGACAGGTCGCAGAAGATGCCTATAGCATCTTGTGCTTCCTCCCATGCATCAAATATATGTTTTAGTAAGGAGACACCAGCATCCGTCGTGCAACGTCCTTTGGTGAAGCCATACTGTTTGTCGTGCCAGATGTTATTCGTGTTAAAATAATTAAGCATTTGATCCAACATCACTTTTTCAAATATCTTGCTAAAAACCGGCAACACGGACACAGGCCTATAATTATTATTACCTCCTACAAACAAAAAAACAAACTTTACTTCTTTATTAAATTAAGTCAAGAGTGAATAGGTTACTTCTAGGTAAGCGCGTTCCATCGTCGACTGCATCGTCGCTTTCCATCAGGTGAGATAGTGGTCAAGCGCGAACCCATAATCAATAAAAAAAAAAAAAAAAAAGTGTAGAAAACAACTACGTTCCTTCAATTACTAGGCTTCGACTCTGCTAGGCCCTTATGATTTCACAGACATATCTTTCGATGCTCGTAGAACATTTGATGATTCGACCTCGGTCCGGTATGCTTGCCATCCACAAGCCTACACTAAGTAAAATTTTCTTTATCATTATCGATACAGACTAGATAAGTAAAAGCAGCAAAGCTTTTCACGAAATTCTGTAGGTAGGTATATCCGCTAACTTCTTCTTAACTACGCAACAGATTTTGCTTAAAATTAAATGCTAGTGACATTTTTCCATTCGGTAGTCGACGCTCATTAACCACCCAAACAACATATTTGATTCAAATTATAGATAGGAGAAGATAATTAGAAAATGATTTAGTAGATTACCATAGAACAATGGCATAAATAAAATTATACAAGAAAAAAATATATTTTCCAACAAATTACCATGTGTGGGTGACGGACTTCGTTTCCATTTGTCCATCATTCATTATCGACTCGACAAGTTGTTATCAGCCATCTTTGTTTTTAGTCTTTTCAGTCGCGTTTGGCTTGACACGTGTGAACATCAACATTGTTGTATTGAGCATCGTTTATCATGTCATACGAATCAAAACTTTATGTTGATTTTCATGTGTTTTGGTTCAACTAAAGCAGTGGTAACGTTTTGTGTAATATGAGGGGAGGCCAGGATCCTAAATTTGCAGTTACTAAAGGCGATCTGATAACCGATAAATGTTGATGATTAACTAATGGGGGGCGGCTGTGGAATACGTTTTTTTTACCTTTGTGACTCGTCCATTTTTTGATAATTATGCTTTGTCTTAATCTGATGTGTTCGAGTTTTTCCAAGGATCGAAAAAAAAGAACGCCCCAATATTAAAGATATATAATATTTGATACATTACAGGGAGCAAGGTTTCACTCCATACGATTCTTCGACGCGATCGGTAAACACGCAAAATCCCGAACTGGGTTGCCGTCCTATATTTTTTCATCACCACTGCTCTTAAAACGGTGACGAAAAACATCGTGAGGTAATTGGTTAGTTAAAAACACATGTCTTTGAATTTTCGCAGTCATAACTGCCCATTACCTCTCCTGAAGAAGAGACCTGAGACCACCTTTGTACCCCTTCGTATAAGTTTCTGTGAAATTGGTACTTTTTTGGTGTACAATAAAGTATTATTCTATTCTATTCTATTCTATTATGAGTCCTCGCAATGGAAACATTATAATGCTGCTGATGCCATACTAAGGCCGCTTCTGAAGAGGTGTTGAAAGGCCTCCTCCCATAAGATGTACCGTTGAACTGGTAAAGGTTGCAGGAATCCGATGGATGTGAGGCGCACAGGACCATTTATCATGCCATCATTTGGTCGGAGGGTCCTCCCTATTCAACGGAGTTTTGACTTTGCTCTCTGTTCCACATACCCCCAATTCCTAAAAACTGTAACACGTAATGAAGCGCGCAAAACTCTACGCACCTTCGATGACTAAGGCTCGATCCTTACCAGACGGTAAAATAGCGAGTTACTAATTGCTCGTCGTCCGTAAACCCGCGCCTACGGTGGCTGGTAGTCGTCTTGTGGCTTCAAGAATCCTTCGCTAGCATTAGTTACTACTTACTTTCTTCTTTTTCTTTCTTTATCATAAACAAGTTCTAGAACACCACAAACACACAGTTTATAAAGAGACCTAAGCACAATCTAAAAGTATAAGCTATTTAATTAACAAACTAGGGACTTTGTTAGCTAGAACTCTTTGTGTGTATAATGGAACGACACAACCATTGTTCATCCCAACGTGATTTATTTATTGTACGTGTACATGTCCTGAAATTCAACAAAAAAACTGTTGTGTTGTTTTTTTTTTTTATTTCTTGTTACTAGGTATTCAGGAATAAGGGGGGAAGTTATAAAATAAATAAAAATAAAAGTCCTTTATTCTATTACTTACATTAATGAGTTAGTTAATTGTAAACTTTACACAAAATAGGTAACTAATTTTATAATAATTATGCCATACAATATAAATCCTGCCTCTAAGTAGTAGTCGCCTCTTCGGCGTAGGCTTCCCCCATTACTTTCCAATGGTTCCTGTCCCTAGCCATAGTCATTAGGGGGTAGATTGCCTTATTATATTTTTTATTATGTGCATTATAGAGTGTAAAATGTTTTTAGATCAAATTAAGATATGAAATAATGGTAACCTCAGTAAGTTATAGGTATCTGTAATAGCCCTTGATACTCGTATATGATAAGGGAAGATGCGTTACGCGCTAATATCGCAATCAGAAAACTTGTACTCGAAACTCACACATGTACACTTCCTGTAGTCACTGATAGACAAGGACAGAGATAAGAGCCGCCGATGTCGTGCAAGCGAAATAGCGTCAGTCACCGAATATGCTTGATCGTCGTGACCGATGTGAAATCGTGAAAATTGTCACAATTTTAGTGGTCCATGCGCTAGAAGCTTTTCCTCCCACTGTTGAGATTTAATCTAAAGTAACAGTAGCCAAAATTACTGGGACTAGGAACATGAAATTATGAAGTAGGTGAGGACCGCATGGACCCTGCAAAAGGGTCGAAGGCAACTGGGGCCATGGGTTCGTATCTGAAAGGAAGGCTCTAGCTCAGGTATATGTGGCGACGTAGGAACGGGGTAGGTAGTTCAGTCAGTAAGAGTCTGACACTGTTTCCCGCTCCGCCCAAGGCCGGGATCCATCATTGGATGATTTTTACCTTTTTAAAAAAAAACGTACGTGAAGACTAAAAAAAGTTTTTTACTGAGATAAAAGGGGTCCAGAAATAGAGAAAGCCATTTTCACGCAGGCAAAACCCCTGAACTTACGCTAGTAATTTATATAAGATTGTACGAGTACAATGATAATGAGAACATTTGTGAAGCTTCATACTCGAATTTACTAAAAAGTAATTAAAATTTATTAAACAGGTTTCATATCTCCAATTAAGAAATCATGAGAACTTTAACGACGATATATTTTATAGTGTTTAAAAAGTAAGAATTGAATATTTTTTATTAGAAGGTATCTTGTCTACAATAAGTGTTTCAATAAGTACGTGACTAAAATCGTATAAAAGTATGTATAGTTACTTCACGAACACTGTCTATATTATTATGGGAATCGGAAAATAGTAAATTATTACATTTTAGTAAGAAGTACATCTTTGTAAATAGTTTGCATATAGTTGTAAACTTCGACTAAACTTTTTTTTTTTAAATTGTATAATATTTTTAAAATGTTATTACTATTTATATATAGTGCTCGACTAAGATCCCAAAAAAAAACAATAAACAAACATCAAATTATTTTACTGACTGAAACTGACTTGTGTTCTGCAGCTTCATTTTCCATTTAACTACTGTAACTTTACTTTAACGTTTTAGGAACATAATCACTTCACATTCAACGTGGTAATTTCTAAGGTGCATAATTTCCTGATATCTTGATAGCAAAAAAACAAGAGATATTTATGTGAGTAGGTGAGTTATGGATTGGCGACCGCGTACTGGACAACTCAGCGTTGGAAGGTCTCTTACAAGGTGTACCAATGATCTGGTGAAGATTGCGGCAATCTGACAGAGGCAAGACGCACAGTGACAGGACCAATTATTGTGGCAATATTTGGGGAGGCCTATGTCCAACAATTGAAGTCTTTGAGCTGAAATGATGATGCTAGCTTCTAAGATAAACGATGATAGACAGCAATTAGTTCAGATAAACGGTGTGAATTCTTCAGGGTTAAATGTAAAAATGGGGGTACCCCAAGGCTCAATTTTAGGTCCTTTTTTATTTTTAGTATATATTAATGATTTACCCCATTTATTGCAAAACAAACTTAGTATGGTATTGTTTGCCGATGATACGTCTTTGATATTTAAGATAAATAGAAGGGCTACTAATTTTGACGACGTAAATAACGCCCTACTACAGGTCCATAATTGGTTCACTGCTAATAATCTAGTGTTAAATGGGAAAAAAACTAAATGCATAAGGTTTTCCTTACCAAATGTCAAGAGTAGTGTTTGTGACATAATATTAAACAATGAGAAACTAGAATTTGTAGATAAAACGGTTTTCTTAGGGATTACGCTTGACTTAAAACTGCAATGGGGTCCTCATTTAACATCTCTTGCAGGACGACTTAGCTCAGCTGCATATGCTGTTAGAAAAATCCGTCAATTAACGGATGTTGATACCGCTAGACTAGTCTATTTTAGTTATTTCCATAGTATTATGTCATACGGTATCTTACTATGGGGACGGGCTGCAGACATTGACTCAATTTTTATACTACAGAAAAGAGCAATTAGAGCCATTTATAATCTCCGGCGGTGCGATTCCCTAAGGGAGCTGTTTAAGAATATTAATATCATGACGGTGGCATGTCAATATATTTATGAAAACATCATGTATGTTAGAAAAAATCTTCATCTTTTTAGCAAAAGAGGCGATAGACATAATTATGTTACAAGAAATAGGGATCAGTTAGTTCAACCAGGCTTCAGACTGGCTAAAGTGGCCTCTTCTTTCATGGGGTACTGTTTAAAATGTTATAATAAAATACCTTCCCATATATTGGAACTTAATGAAACGAAATTTAAATCTTGCATTAAACGCACACTATGCAGGCAGGCATATTATAAGTTGGAGGATTACATTCAAGATAAAAATGCTTGGCTTAATGCTGGTCCAGCTCCACTACCCGTAGTTCGTACAAATGGATTTTCATTAAAATAACTTTTTTCTTGTGTTTTAAAGTTGTTCATTTATTTTATAATAGTATTGTATAATGTAAATTCATTTTTTTTTTTCAAAGTTTGTAAATGTGAGTACCATGGAACAATTTATGGTTTTAGGTTAATATAGGACTTGTTTGATTTGACGTAAATGAGCTCGGCAGCTGAGAGTTTGTCATGCTCACTCAAATGTCTCACTGACGGTGGCGCGTGTATTGGATTATTCGGTTCCCTATAAAATGGTTGAGCTGAGTAGTGCTGATGTATGCGTCATGTCCGTGAACGGGCGCTGTCAGTTGAGATTGGTCATCTCTTAGCTGTCAGTAGTTTATTTTAATATAATATCTATATTTAGAATTGTTTCTTTTTAGTTATTATTTACATTGTTCTCACATACTAGTATCGACAAGAAACATGTAACCGAATTATTTGTAATAGTTACCATAATTGAAAAGAGTGTCCATGGAGTTTCTTGCACATTCTTCTCCATAGAGATCTACGCTTTGGAATGTGCAATTAGCATCATTATTTAGGACAGACAGACTTGACGTTTCAAAAGTGCCTGTAAATGGTTTATTTGGAATAAAAATGATTTGACTTTGACTTTGACTTTGACTTTAAGCAAACACGCACTATTATTGATAACATCGTCGCCTTCGGTGAAATAGAGGTCAATCGCGAGCTTACCATCAGTAAAAAGAATGTTATTATTATGTTATTATTTATAGCCCATACTATCCCACAGCTGGGCAAAGGCCTCCCTCCATTCCTTCCAGTGCTGTCTTTAGCCACTTCTTGCCTATTCCTAAGGAAGGCATCCAAGTCGTCCCGCCATCTCCTTCATGGTCTGCCGCGAAGTGCGATTTCAGGGCACCAACTTTGTGTTTTACTGGCCCACCGCTCGACCGGCATGCGGCAGATATATCCAGCCCAGTCCCACTTAACTTCTGAGCTATAGAAAAAATAATGTGTTTTAAACAAAATTATTAGAAGCCTCCTCCACACTAACCAAATAGAAGCTCTCGTTGAAAAATCGACAGGTGCATGTGATAGCATTCTACCATCGCCATTCGCTTATTTATCGGGCACCCTGCGATGAAGGCGAAAAAAGACAAGCACATATCGTTGGGACCTTTTCACACCAATTATACTACGGATTCAGTTGGATTCCTTTTACAATTTACTGTGACATAGGTCGAAGTTCAAACGACCTTCGATATACTCGAGTTACCGTTTATACTCGAAATAAATATGAAGTTTTATTTTTCTTTGTTTCGATAGCCTCTGTTTGGAGATAAATGGTTTAGTTTTTCGTACTGTGACATGAAGACTTTTTGGTTTGGTTTTATTTCGATTCCTACTACTTGCGTCGTATTCTTCAATGTTGAGGGTCGTGATCATCATGCTTCATCAATTTTGTTCTTATGACGTTTCTCGATCTATTCCTGTCTCTGGAGTCATGAAAGCCCCATAAACCACTAAGTCAAGATCTGATCGGACCAAACCAGTAAACATCATCAGAAAATCTGCTGCTGATCAGTGCATTTATGTTCATCAAACTGATCAAAATATACTGACCTTGCTGACTTACTGACTTGCTGATTTTTCGCGATCTCAGGTTTGGTCCCATAGTATAAGTTGCTCTTTATCATGACTGCAATCATATTTAAGTATGGCTCACTAATTATTAGTCACCCGATTTAAACAATTCCACACTTCAAATAAGTAGAAATGTAAAAAGAAAAACCACCAGAAATAAACAAAAAGACTTTAATTCTGTACACAATATCAATATTTTTAGCTGCCGAAAATATTGCTACCTGTATTTCCAACAACGCAGGACCCTTATCAATACTGCCCTATATATCCAAATCGGGGAGCAAAATACAAAATTGAGAGTGACGCAGTACATTTATGCCATTTTTAATTAGTCCTGTCAATGAAGCGACGTGTAAAATCCGAATCGTATTCTCTGTGAAAAACATTTATTTTTCTACCAGTGACACTGCTCGCTGGCTGTGTTAATAATGGTCTAAAAAAAGAAATGTCCATTCAAAAGGAAACAAAATTCGACAGTATTTTTTGTACACTTTTTTTTCGATGTGTAAAATCATCCAGTGACAATCTTCGCCCTTGGGTGGAGGAAGAGATAGTGTCAGATTCTTTCTGACTAAAAAACCCATCTCGTTCTTACGTTTTTTTTTTTTATTTTTTTATGGTAGGTGAAAATCATCGAATGATAAACCCGCTCTTGGGCGGAGCGGAAGACTAGTGTCAGACTCTTACTGACTAAAAAACCTACCCCGTACCTTCCTTGCCTTATTCCTAGAGTCGAGGTACCAGTTTGCACCACCCTAGGCTCCAGGAGGCTTCGACCCTGAAGGGCCCCACAGTTTGCTGACAACTCCTTGAGGCGCGCGACGCAGAAGACCGGACGGCGAGCTACCCATTGCTCACCGTCCGCGAGCCAGTGTCTACGGTGGCCGGATATCGGCAGGATCGCGGCGGCGACGGCTACGGCGAGGGCGCCGTTGCCTTTGCCTTATGCGGTCGGCCTCCTCCTTTACGAGCATTACTGCTTCGCAGAAGGAGGCGACCGCCTGCCATTCCTCTTCGCTGCGGACCATGGCCTGAACCAAGGCCTGGCGCGAGAGGTCGCCGCCGCCGATCACCCCCACGAGGACACGGCGATGATCTCTTTCTTACGCTGCTTTTCATACCGGGGCCGAGCCTTCTTGAGTTTTAAAGTTTTATTTTAAAGAGTGTAATGATGACTAATGAATAATTAGTTCTCACGCTCTAGGGTGAAGCAAAAAGGCGTATCAAAATTAAACTGATTAACACCACACAGCAGCAGTGGTGATCTCGTGGTAAAAACCCTGACTTACGAGTTGTAGGTCGCGGGTTCAAACCCAATGAAGCACATTACTTTATGTAATTTATTTCCTTACTACTGCTCTCAAAACGATGAAGGAAAACATCGTGACGAAACCGACATGTCCTAGAACCAAAAATTCGAAGACATGTGACCTCCACCAATCCGCACTGGGCCAGCCTAGTAGATTATGACCCATTCACTCTCCTAGAAAGGAGACCTATGTCCCAGTAGTGGAAAAATTAAAAAACTGATGATGATGATAACATAATGAAATATAGACGATTACATAACGTCAAAAATAAAAACATTTTTATTTTTTGACAAATTTAGTCAAGTTATTTGCCGCCTCTAGTTAATGCCTAAATCTTTACAAAACAAATCAAACGTCAACTCCTACAACACCACTCACTAACCACATTTCGGTTACCCGAGCGTCGTGAAAACCGAAAATTCCTTTCCACTCCAAGACACAAACATTCGTTAATCAAGTGTATTGTTAAAATTGTTACTGTAAAGCTTATTTGGCAATAAATTAACGGCTCAGACATGTAGCCGTCAGTGTCTTGTCTTGTCGGCCCTGAAATGTTCGGAATAGGCCGTTGTACACATTTCTCTATATAAATATAGGTCTATTGTACCATTAATTACGGACTTACGGAGTTCCATTGCGTTTTTTTTTTTTTCGTTTTAGTAGAGGAATTTGGGGATTCTGAGAGTGTTTGTGAGTTTTTTGTAGCTGTTTATTAGGGTTCTGTTTTTGTTTTTGTAGATAAATTCGCGCTTGACCGCTATCTGTCCTGATGGAAAGCGACGATGCGGTCGGAGATGGAGCGCGCTCACCTAGAAGTAACCTATTCACTCTAGACTTCAAGGAAACACAGACTCCAGCAAGGAATTCTACTCCTTAGTTGCAGTGTCTTGTCTTGTCGGCCCTGAAATGTTCGGAATAGGCCGTTGTACACATTTCTCTATATAAATATAGGTCTATTGTACCATTTATTACGGACTTACGGAGTTCCATTGCGATTTTTTTTTCGTTTTGGTAGAGGAATTTGGGGATTCTCGGAGTGTTTTTGGTAATTGTTTATTAGTATTCGGTTTTTTGTTGTAGATAGGTCTGCGCTTGACTGTTATCTGTCCTGATGGAAAACAACGATGCGGTTGAAGATGGCGCGCTTACCTAAAAGTAACCTATTCAATCTAGACTTCAAGGAAACACAGACCCTGGCAAGGAATTCTAGTCCTTTTTCATATTTTTTAAACTTATGGTTCAAAAGTTAGAAGGGGGGACGCCTCACTTTTTACTTTCGGAGCGGTTATTTCCGAAAATATTTACAATATCAAAAAATTATTTTATGGAACCCCTAATCATTTTTAAATACCTATTCAACAATAGATCACAATTATGGTAAAAATGAAAAAAAAAATCACTTCCCATTTTAGGTGTAAGGTAGGTACCCTAATTAAACAGTTTTTACTACTTTTTTTTTGTGCGCTTTGTTGGCATGATTGATATACATATTATGATGATACCAAATTTCAGCTTTCTAGGGCCAACGGTCGCTTAGATTATCCGCGGACGGAAAAAAAGACATGGCGAAACTATAAGGGTTCCTTGTTGACTATGGAACCCTAAAAAGCAGGGTTTGACTTGCACACTCAATATATGGGCCCCCAAAACGGCCGCTAGCACGAAGTGACGTAACAGCAAGAGGGCAACATATCCCTCAGGATATGTATACCTCTACATAGTATATAGTAAGTATATATCTTAGCAACCGGTAAGAAAAACCGTAAGATTCCAAAAACCATAGCCCTATATCTTATTTTTCTATAGGTATCAATAGTTTTTCATCAACCGCGGTTTGGCCTTGAATGTACTAGCATTGCGCGTACAGGGATAATCAGCGGCTAGCACCACGTTCCATTAAAAGCGTCGTAAAAGGGCCTCGGCGACTTGGTTTCGACGCCTCGTACGCCTTTCAAACGTCCAGGACCTCACGGTCTTGAGATAAATAAAAATACATAATTATAAAAAAAATAACGATAGGTACACTCCAAAAACAAAAGACACTTTATCCGGACCGTAATCCACCCTTAAACAACCCAAAATAAGAAATCGAAAGCAAAACCAACGTATTGAATCCTAAAGCTAACCTCAAATTGACAACAAGGAGCCTTTTCGGTTTCACTGAGGACCCTAAACGTTAGCTCAGTGAGGGTCATGCCGTCTTTATATCCATGAAATGTGTAAACATTAACTTTTGAGTATCAAGAATATTTTTCTGTTTGTTCATTTTGTGTTTTGTGTGATCTTCAAGAACAATGGTGACCCAGTGGTAACGGTTATGACTAATTTATTTATTAAACAGTATATGCTCAAAATTACAGAGGTGGTCGTAATGCCTTAGGCCGTATACAGGAAGGAAGCTAGCAGCCTGCGCCGATCGCCAACTGTTTAGGAACTGACCGCCTATTACTTGCACAAATTACCTGCGCCGGCCGATTCCGATAGGCGTTGTTAGATCGGCACATGCTGTATACATCATCATCATCAGCCTTTTTAAAATTGCCACTGCCTGGCCTGTGTCCCAACACAGGCCTACTCTCTAGGAGAGGGAATGGGCCATAATCCACCACGAGGGCCCAGTGCGGATTGATGGATGTCACATGTCTTCGAATTTTTGGTTGTCGTATACGACCTTGGGCATTTCCTACCAGTCAACCTTAGAGTGATGAAAAGACAAACAGTGGTAGGTGCAATAAAATAGAGAGGAAAGGTGAATACAAAAACAGACTTCACCAAGGTACAACCTCTTAGATGCTGACTCCGATTTCCAAGGATTCGTTATTCGACGATTTTTACCTACTATAAAAAACCTCAAAGAGATGTCGGCAAAACCGTAGGCCGAAGCCAAAAGGGAACTCGAAAAGTGGGGAAAAAAAGGAACTCAGGAATGAGTCTTAGTTAGTAAAAGAATGATACGCCCTCACGCTTCACTCTAGAGCAGGAGAAAAAAAAAACAAAGACAAGATAGATTACCTAGATATTTATTTTGCAAATATGAGCGCAAAACATTGTGTCCCAAAAAAAGAAAATAGTTATTAGCATCAGTCTTATTTGAAAAGAAGGCATCATAGTACAAAATACATAGTATGGAGGTGATTATTATTTTTTTAATTTGATCACCTATGATTTAGTTTAGGATTAGTAAGTCTGGTAGGTATCATTAGTATTTATTAGGTTCAAGAGAAATGGTCTGCCGAATTGTTCTTTAGAGTCACCACAGCTATAAAACACCAAAGGCAAATGAAGGAATATAATATGTAGATAGATTTTAGTCAGCATTTTTTTTTATTTCTATAAACTAGTGCTTGACTGCGATCGACGATCCCACCTGATGGTAAACAGTGATGCAATTTGATGTTGGGGCGTACTAGTTTATTAAGAGCCTATTCACTCTAACCTGCAGAAAGACTGCAGCCGGCAAACTGTTCCAGTGTCTCGATTTACCCGGTATAAACGACGAGGCAAAACGCTTAGTCCGGACCGTATATGTCTCAACAAATCAGCACACAAAACAAATTCTAATATTCTACCTCCCTCCACCCATAGAGGGAGGAATTGATGCCTCCCCCCATAAAAATATACCACAACCTAAAACCATATTTCACCCTTTATCATATCTCAGTATCTGCTATAAAACATCAGAATTACCATGTTGTGCGTCAATTTGAGAATATATTACACTAACCCCTGTCTACTAACGAGCACTTCGTTTCCTGATGCATCAAACTCTAAGCAAATGACATACAAAATACCCACCATAACTTGACACGCGGCTAAAAATGGACCTACAAAATATTTATTGATTTTTTTGTATCTTCTACGTTTGTCTTAACGACTACCGCCACACCGAGATGTCAAGATATTTAGGTCTATTTATAATATAGATTTTAAATGAGACATTTTATTTTTAAAATGTATGAATTTAAAAACGATAAAATGGCTGGAATTGCTTTAAGAAAGAATCTATTAGCAGTTAGGGTGGCTCGGTGAAGCTATAGTACGGGTTGCGACGATTAGGGTGTCCATGTTAAAAGGATACTATTATAACAAATACAAAGTAATAATAATTTTTAAGATTCATATAAAAGCGAAACAAATAAAAGAGAAAAGGGTTTTAATGTATACATCTTTAAAGATAAAAAAAAAACATAGATATTCCTGTTTGTTCCGGATAGAATCAATCTCAAAGGGTCGTCTTTGTCCCATGGGTGTGATATTGTTAAAGGTCACTAAAGGGAAACATCAAGGAGATAAAAACAAGAATATACATTTTGTTCGATTCCTTACTTTTGAAAATATCTGTGGTATCAAATAATGTTGTTTAAGATGGGTTTATCAATCATTGTATAAGCAGCTACATGGTTGGTACTGAAGTTAGTACTAATAATAAGGAAACTTGAAAAGAAAGAAAGAAAACAAGAAATAACATTTATTTAGACTCGCACAAACAAAAATAAACAATACTACAAAACAATATTAAAAAAGAATGTGTGCAAAAAGACTTTTATCTCAGAATATGCTGCGATATTATTGCAAAAAGCAAAATTTACTTATTGATGCCATGGACACACTCACGAAACACTGACAATTATATAAATATATATTTTTTTAATCAAAATAAACGTGTACAATAAAATTGTGAAAGTGTAAAAAAAACGATTGAATGAGTTGAAAGCGGTGCTAACCTCATACCATTTTGACAGAATCTAGACTGGCGATCACGCTAGCCTCAGATGCCGTTTTGAACGAACATGGTCGTCTTTTCTCTGTTGGTAGCCGCGTGAACAACAACTAGGCTAGGTTAGTCTGTCTCATTGCTCGTTGTGTGAATGCTTAAAGCTTACATAATAATAAATTAGTTTTAGCGGTTTGGAATAGTTTGTTTATTGCTCTTTACTGATCGGCATCCTGAATCAACAGTGATAAAAAAATACAAAAATACTTATTTCTTCAAAAAATAGTGTCAAAAAAGCCAACAGAAAAAAAACACCAACTTCGCTTAAAAATGGAGGTCAAAAAAAGATATACCAGGTCAAAATAGGATAGCGTGGGTCACGACAGCATACGGCTAAGATGACCTACTCAAAAAGAATAACATATTCATTCTTATGAGGAAAACAAAATTATTTTTTTCAATAACCATTTAAAAGTTGGAAAAGATTTCAGCTCACTTAATTTTGTTTACGTGTGGCGACAAAATACGTTTAAAGCACAGTTTTAAATAAGCATAAATTGCAGCTACATTAACTGTAACGTTCATTCTAGATCACAATCAGAATATGCATGTGTGTTCTAAAAGCTGCGCTCGCATCTAAAATGTCCCGGCCGGCAGCGCGCGCATGGTCCCCCCACGTACCACAGATAAGCGTTATTTAATGAAGATTTATCTCGCTCACTGCACACTGGATTTATTTCTCCAATGAATATTCTACTCCCGCTGATATCTCCCTGATAACATTGGCAGTTTAAACCAAATGCAATAAAATAAAACATACTTGGGAAACGAGATAAATAAATGATAAGGTTTATTTAGTATAGGGAAAAGGGGGTAAAGTACGCATTTTACATAATTTTCAAAATAATGGGGGGAAAGATAAGTTTAGCAGGTTTTCTGGTTGTGCATACCAAATAGCTCATGGCTGTCTTCTAATAGACATGGGTCATTTTTAAACTTTTATGATGGGTGTGTAATGGAATTTACTGTTGGAGTCTCTCAATTTCTTTATAGCTATAACCTATCTGTTTATATATACGTACTATCTTTTGTCTTTTATTAAAAATTTACAAAAAAAATTGTCTAAAAAATTTTATAATTTACTATTTAGCTCAACTGATGTTAGGTAATTAACGAAATTAAAATTAAATAATCATTTTTAAAATTGTATACTGTACACCAAACAGCATATAAAAATAGAGGATTACAATCTTTATACGTCTTCTATACTATATTATTAATTACCAATGTGGTTATTAAAATTGCCTTGGATGGTACGTTTAATAAGGACAATTACAGACCAAATATCTTTGGCTATTATAATAGCAAAGGTATTGGACGGTTTCCCAAATAAATAGCTTAACAAATTTCTGCAATTGCGAGATACGCAGTTTGGGTTCGGGAAAATGCAATACTGTCTCTAAAGCAGGTAAAAAAGAGAAAGAAAAAAAAAATAAGATAAAAAGAAAGGCGCCTATTTACGCATGATACTTGGACTTGTCCAGGGCATTCGATCTTATGTCACACAATAAGCTATGAACGAAACTAAGAGTTGTAGGTGTCTTTGGTGATATCGTGGACAATTTAATGCTGGTGCAGCAACTAGTATAACTCAATTCGGAGGGGAAATGTGTATTCTGATGATTACTCGCTACAGTGTTGAGTAAAGCTGGGGGCTTTTTTTTTAAATAAATTGTAATTGAGCCTTGGTGACGAGGCTCATTAAACATTTATTTTAACCATCTGATTGAGGAGCTCAGCTTATGTGTTAATAATTTAAGCTAAGCCGATGATATGGTTCTATTGAGGCCTTCGATTGAGGATCTGAGACAGTTGACCAAGTTATGTAAACAGTATACTGGGGAACACGGTATCAGGTAAAATAAAAATAATGAAATGTTTATGTTATTTAAATCAACAACTTAAAAAGAGGTAAAGTTTCTTTTTTTGTTTGTAGGAGGTAATTTCTGGAACTACTGGTCCGATTGGAAACATTTTACCAACAATAGAAAGCTGCTTTACTTCTGAGTGACATAGGCTATATTTTATGTATGCGGGCGAAGCCACTGACAAAAGCTAGTGTGATAATAAAGATCCTGACTACATCCTACCCTTATTACTGAATGATAAAATTCTGGACCGTGTGATACAGCTTAACAATCTTGGACATTTGTAACTAAGAGATTATCTGATGATAATCTCTTAGTTACAGAATATTGAAAGGGAGTGCAGCATCATCTCGGAACAAGACCAGGCCGCTTGGTGGTATGTCTTTACTAAGTGGGTGGTCAAGTCAACCGTCGAAACCAGTCAGTGTCACCACCCAGGGACCACGACGTGTAGGGACTTGCTTAAGGTATTTTCCTACGGACATGGGTGACTGGGCCCCCAAAAATTCAACTCAGCCAAGCCCCTACGGTTTGCTAACAACTCCTTGAGGGCGCGTAGACTATAAGTGCCGTCGACGACATGGGCTCGGTCCAGATGGTTACCGAACAGTCAGCTCGCCGTCCCCAAATCATTTGATTGTTAGCTATCCAAACGTCTGACATAATTACTAACACAAGTTTTCCTTTTTCGTCAACGAAATTTGACAAATTTTAAAGACGAAAAAGGCTGCTCTATTTTCTTTCCGATCACAGTCTGACTCCTGCACGACTAGTAAGTAACTAGGCAAAAAAATCACTTTACAACGGAAAACACGCAAAGAACAGCAAAGAAAAAAAAAACATGTTTATTTGGCAAACAGACACCACTAACCATTTATACACCTAAATGCGACCCTAGAAAAAAGTACAGTACAAACAAAAAGGACTACATAATACCTAGCTTACTTTTTCATACAAGTAGAGATTGAAATTGCTAAAATACTACGTTAAAGTAACACTTGAATCGCTAGCCAGCCGCAGTTGAAATGAACAGAGTTGTCTCGCGCTTCGATAGATGGCGTTGAGATCGAATTAGATCGCGCTATGGTTTCGTTACAAGCGGAACACTTAAACACATCGCTAAAATCATACCGTAGCTGCCCAAACGAATATCTGGGCAAAGCCCATGGTAATTTTTGGAAAGATTGAACGTTAAATTACGGTTCAATCTTTAAAATATGTGTTACTGACTTCGGGTTTGTCATATATACCAGCTCGACATGAAAACTCTTTTGCTCTATTGACCCGAATAATTATAAATAAACAATTATAGCCTTCCGCTTGTCAGCTTCCGGTACATCAAATAATTAATAAAAGTCATTATACTTTGCATTATTCTGTGATAAATATTATTTTTTTTTAATAATATATATTTAATGAGCCATTTTATTAGATTATTCAATTATAAATTAATAGAAATGTATTCGTGTGTGTTATAAAAGCCGCTGTGTTGACAGTTTTCCTTTAATAAGGTTTGAAAGGTTTGAAAAGGTTTTATTGGACTTTACAAGTTATTTTTACGCCAGTGTTGATTGAAGCCTCCTTGTAAGCGTATGAAGCCTGTATTAGGAGACTCCGCTCTTCCATACATTAATAAGTCTCCTTAGTTACGGTTGCTAAGCAAATAACATTATGATAAAATTACTCGCTACTGTAATATTTGAATTATAATTATATAAACTTGTTATATGCGAAGTATCCTTGTTTTACTGTGACCATCTTGACGTATCACGTGACGTGAGAGCAGTGGTGGCCGAGTGGTAACGGCCCCGACTTACGAGTTGTAGGTCGCGGGTTCAAGTCCAGACAGGCGCATTACTTTGTGTAATTTATTTCATCACTACAGTTACTGCTCTCAAAACGGTGAAGAAAACATCGTGAGGAAATAGCATGTCCTAGAACCAAAAATTCGAAGACATGTGACCAATCCGCACTGGGCCCGCGTGGCAGATTCTGGCCCATTCCCTCTCCTAGAGAGGAGGCCTTGTCCCAGCAGTGGGAACATTAATAAGGCTGATGATAATGATCCTGACGTAACAGTTGGTTCATATATGACTATGCTCTGTTCGAAGGATTGAATCTAATAGTTCACTGGAATTATATCGTGAATTGTAGACGAAGATGGGCCATTTTTTGAAAAATTTAACGTTTATTGCTGAGATTATAAAGTTTATTGATTCAATCTTTAAATTATAACTATTCTATGAACGGAGGATTGATACTAGTGATTATCTCTGTCGAATTTTCACAGAAACGGTTGTAAAATAACGGTTAAAGTCGAAACTGGTTTAAAAACGAAACTATCGCTGAGTTAAATAGTTGAGAACGGTTTAAAAAACGATAACATCGTTGCTGTTTGCAGAAACCGTTTCTCGTGACAACTGGTTTGAAGACGGCTTAAAAACAAAAGTTGAATCGTTGAGTGAAGTACCTAGCTGCAGTTTCTTAAAATAAAACGACTCAATAGTTCCAAAAGTATAAAACAGTTTTTTCTGCTTTTACTGCTTTGTAGATAAAGACTAATTTTTCCAAAGAATTTCTAGATTTTTCCGCCATTTAAAAGTTCTAATTAGTTTTCTTGATTTCTCGAATTTACTGTCATTGTTTTGTTTTTTTTTTTTTGTTTTGTATTGTCATTTTTTGTTTGTTGCCCAGCTAAACCAAATGATACTTTTTTTAAAGCTTTATTAACCCAACATACTGCGGGAAAACGCACGCCTCGGTATGTAGGAGTGGAGCTTTATCACAATATTTACTATGTCGCTCCATGATAGCGAAATGTTGAATTTTAAGTTATTGTATATATGTTATACAACCTTTTGCCCACGGCTCCGCTCCCGTTTTACCCTACTCAGCCCTACTCTACGCTACTGTACCCTATTCTACTCTACCCTGCTCTACAGTACTCTACCTACCCTACTCTATCCTTCTGTACCCTACTCTATTCTACTGTACCCTACTCTAAGCTCAGGACCTTTCGTTATGGCAATACTTGGGGGCTTATGTCCAACAGTGAACATCTTACAACGGAAATAATGCCAATTATATCAGAAACTAAAGGATAATCCGAAATACTTTCATATCTGAAACTGGTATAATATTATTTCCATAATTATCCAGATTAAATGCATTGCTATTCACATCCCTGATTCGAAGTCAGGTGTCTGAAAATTTCAAATTTAGGACTAAAAAAAGGTACAAAAAATGCAAAACATGAACAGTAGGACCAAGTAATAAGGTTACTAGTGAGCCAAACCGAGTTACTGACATCCACGTAATGAACACAGAGTTCTGTTGACATGAACACAATCTGACACTAGCTCAGTAGTTTAAAAAAAGGTTCCTGATTTCAGGAATTCCGTGTGTTTTATCTGTGTCTGCATGGAATTATTATTAGTGTTCTTCTTCTTCTTCTTCTTATCGTATGGTTGTTGAACAACCTGGTGTCAGAGTTTAAACCGCCCGTAGGCCTCTGACATGGCTTCACACACCGTTGAAAAATCTCTCAGGTGTGCTGGTTTCCTCACGATGTTTTCCTTCACCGTTTTTAGCAAGTGATAATTAATTTATAATACGCACATGAATTCTAAAAGACATTGGTGCGTGCCGGGGTTCGAACCGATTATTAGTGTTAAAAAAGGGATTTCGCCCGCGTGAATGTAGAAAATGTATGCTTATGCCACTCAGTAATAAGGCAGCATTGTACTGATGAAATCATTTTTAAAATCAATTCAATACTTTTTATTACAAGCTTTTATTTACTTTCACCTGTCCCGTTGTCTGTCGTTCTGTAATCAAATCTTGCAACTTAAATTTGATCCACTTCCCGGTTTCCGATTGAGCTGAAATTTTGCATGCCGGTGTAAATCGCATGACAATGCAATATTATGATGACATGGAGCTGATCTGATGATGGAATCACGAGGTAGCCATAGGAACTCTGTAATTAAACGGCACAACCACGTCGAGTTTGGGCTCGGGTGAATCGTCTTGACGAGTTTTAATTATATAATTATAGACCGCTGCTATAAAAGCTTGTTATGAAAAAAAAAATATTTTCATTAAAAACTTGTTCTTCTTTATGACACTATTAGCGACCACATCTCGCTTACTATCAGGTGTGACTGTGGTCAAACGCGAGCCTATCTAGAATTAAAAAAAAAGTGATATTCCTATAAAGTTATATTAATTAATAAACGAGTATTCTGTAATTACGACATATTCACAATTTGAACCCTGAAACTCCAAAACCTAAACTGTGTATTTTGTTGTGTTTTTTCCAAGAATAAAAATATATTTTTGACTCTAACTTTTATGGTTTATTCTACATCAAATATGTTATTTGCTCAAATGTCGCCATAATGAACGGTCCTGTGCACCTCGCATCCAGTGGATACCCACAACCTTTGCCAGGTCATCGGTCCACCTTGTATACAATAAGGAATATATCTATCTTTAATTAATGCAATTAAATACCAAGATTGCTCCAAGACTCATTGCACACAAGCAAGCCACTCGGATCCGACATTTCTGTTCCAACATGTATCCACAATGCTACATGGAAAATCAATCAGACAGCAATGCATTCCCCGATTTACGTCACCAATAGAAAGAGACACAGACTGGATATCTATCGGATATATTATGGCTCTTATCCGAAGAGCTATTCTGCGAGAGACTTGGATGGGAATAATTCCCGATTTAATTATTTAAATGAATTGTTAGATGAACTGAAATAGAAATAGATTCATTTACAATGCGTTCCAAATGAGAATAGGATCGATTGCCATGTTGTGACGTCACGTCACACGTCACTGTCAAATCAAAGAATAATGTGAGCAAAACAACAACAACTTTTAAAAATTTCTTTAAGAGCTATGAACGAAAAAAGTTTAATGAAAATGCAGTTCTTCAATTTTACTCGTTTTTGAGTTCTTACGAAGCTAAGAAGTCAGAGATGAGAAAAATTGGTGTCTTGACTGCACTAGTTAATATCAATTATAAAAAAAAACACTAATCCTACATATCATTGGGCATTGCTCGAAAAACAAATGGTGAATTAGGCTTCTGAAGTGGAGACCAGCTACAAGAAGATGCAGCGTTGAAAAGCCTACTACAAGGTCGACCGAAGATTTCGAGAGGTCGCGGGAATCCGATGGATACGAGACTCAGAGTTATAGCGCTCAATATAACTCGGAATAGAGTATACGTCCAACAGAACGCCTATCGCCTGAAATGATGATGATTTTTTTAAACTGATATAAAATAGTGCTTGTCTGCGAGCTCATGGCAAGCAGGTATGCAATCATTGATGTTGAGGCGTACTAGTTTAATTCATTAAGCTCCGAAGAAGACACCGGTGTCCGCAGACCTATTGCCTTTTAATTGTGTCTGCAATTACGGTAGCCGAAAATTTAATAAGAATCTATTTACTTGTTACTGGATGGCTCCGTAAGACAAGGAATTAGAAGAATTTTAGGATGAGGAGGAAAGAAAACCACACTATGCAATTGACAACTAAAAACTACCCTTGTTTTATTCATACTTTTAAAAATATTTACAGAAAAACTAAAAAGGTTTATCTAGAAAAGGTTCAATTGGGAACATTGCTAAATACCAATTAGTATCGACGAAAGTCAGAATGGACATCCTGTGGAATCGTTTTCATGGAACCAAGCTAAGTCTAATTTCATCTGACGGCATGAAAATACAATCCGGCGTCAACGTGTCAGCTAAAATTAACTAAGAACGGTTCGACTGAGTGCTCCTGGGTGCTATCTCTGTTTGTACCGATAAACCGAATTCGATGTGAGGTTGGAAGGTAATTTGGGAACCTGAAATGTAGGCTGGGTATAGGTTTTCACAGTTGATTGCGGAAAATGAAATAGATGTTAAAGCTACCTATACTGTCACGTCACTATAAAATGCCAAAACGTCATAAAGTTATCAAAAATAAAAGGCCAGTTTTGACATTTCGTGAAGGATTGTTGGACCACTCGTCCAAGCAAAAACTGGTCTGCGGGCCAGACGTCAACTTTTTAAAATATGCATGTGTAGATTCGCCCAGGACAGATTAGTAGAATGAGCCAGATGTCTCAATAGACACACACACTCAAAATGTGTATAATATCATTATTATCTTTCTGACCTGGTTCCGTTTTATTTGCAACGCGTTTTTTTTTCATTCTGTCATGTTACCCGTCACGCTATCACTAACTCCCTTAAGATTAAACATCTGGGGTGGACGTCAGATGTAAGGCTCTAGACAGACGGACCACACTTCAACTGCAATCCAACCTGCATTGCAATCCAGATTGCAGTTGAATTGCAGTCTAAATATACAAACGAACAAATGTTCAGTAATTTTTTTTTTCATATCAAGCTTTTATAGCGCGGCATATATCTTAGGTATTGAAACTCAAACTCATCAAGACTAATCACACGAGCCCAAACTCGATGGGGCTGTGTCGTTTAATCACAACGTTCCTATGGCAACCTTCCAGTTCCATCATCAGATCAATGCCACGACATAATAATTTTGCATTGACACAAGCATGCAAAATTTCAACTTAATCAGTAACCGGGAAGTGTATCAAATTTAATTTACAAGATAGAATCACAAACATCAGGACTGGTACAACTAAATAAAAGCTTGTAGGTAATAAAGAAATCCAAAATTAAAAATCTATAAACCGAACCAAAGCTTTCAACAAAACCTAACTTCAACTTTCAGGTTCCGTAATCAATTAAAAACTGCAGACATCATAACTGACTCTGGTTCAGCCATCGCGATCAGCCCGAAATATTCAGCGGCTATCCTATTTATGTTCCAAACTGACCATTTTCGTCCGATGGCTGATGTCGACGGACGGACAGACACATACACCGGGACGCTTTTAGACCTAGGGCAGAATATCAGTTTTAAATTTTATACGTCACCACCGTAGTTTATTTGGGAGCAGTGGTGGCCGGGTGGTAAATTATATGAGCCATGCACATACTTTGTGTAATGCTGATGTTATTTCATCACCATTGCTCTTAAAAAGGTGAAAGACAACATCGTGAAGAACTGGCATGTCCTAAAGCCGAAAATTCCAAGACATGTGACATCCACCAACCCGCACTGTGCCCGCGTGGTGTATTACGACCCATTCCCTCTCCTAGAGAAGAGGCCTAAATCCCAGCAAAGGGGACATTATACACACACATTATAGTAGACTAGCTGTTGCCCGCGACTTCGTCTGGGTCAAATTCGTAAAAATAAATACATACTTAGATATGATTTTTTAAGGTGGATCACCGCGTAATGACTTCTCCCGCTCTTTGGCGGAATAAGAGGGCATGTCAGACTTTGACGAACTAAAACTCATTGTGTTCTTTACCTCTGTATCAAGACCCCGAGGTTCACTTTCATTTAACCCAGGGCCTCAGCAAATTCGACCTTGCTGGGCCTCTACGTATTGCTGACATCTCCTTAAAGCACGCGTGGAACGCTACGCGCCATTGCTGCCAGCGTGCTACCTTTTGCTTGCCGTCTGCAAACCTATTCCTGAGATGGTCAGAAATTGAGATCAGGATCGCGGCGTCTGTGGGAGGGCCATTTTCCTCACGTATGCGGCCGACTCCTTCAATAGCATTAGTTTTACAGATGGAGGCGATTGCCTGCCAAAGTAGATATGGTACTTTATTGAAATACTCTAATTGCAAATGCTCATGAACTATAATTATTTAATGACCCATTTTGTTTCACTATTCATCTTCCGTATATCACGTGAGCTAACTATGCTTAACGCGCTTGTGGAGACCAACCCTAGACTAAACTTGCTTGCTGATGAATGGAAGACACAAGAAAGTTTCTGGTCCTTTGAGACGACAGAGTGAAAGGATTAACGTATGACACAACAACGTGTTAATTAAATTTGCTGTACCAAATCACTACATAGTATAAAACTAAATTCAGCCCTAAAATTCAAACAACTATCGGCCTAAGCGTCTAATTGGAAGCCGACGTTTAACGAACGGCCTAGGCGTCCAATTAGATGGCTGCGACATATATATTGTGTATATGTCACATGATAGTCTGTGGTTTACCTAGTTTATATTTTGCTGAAGATTTCTGTGGTTTACTTGTTGGTAAACAATACAAAAATCTTCAAAACTCTTCTTCCTTTTTATCAATAAAGTATGACATTATAAAAGTCTAGGATAGCAATCCATACATATGTGATTTTCATCTAAATCCTTACCGCCAATACATACTCATATATACACAAACACATACAAACATTCGCCTTCATAACATTCGCATAATTTTTACATGGACTACCATGCCAGACATAACTAATGTGAAATTAAAACAAAAACTTTGAATTACACGCTTACAAAACGCATTAGAGACTAGAAAATATTACACCAGCAACTTGAAAAAAATAAGGTGAAAAACATAAAAAACTCCATGTAAGTATAAAATTAATATCTAACACTCATAAAAAATACAAAAACTTTTTTCTACTACAAAACAAGTGATGGCTATTAGGTCGACGACACACGTAATTATGTATTTGGGCCACGCCTTATCAATATATCACATCACCAGAACACATCACACACGCTTCGTAAAGACCTTCATAACTAAAACATACTATTAAAACATTAGCCGATAAAAATATATAAAAGTTGTAAAATAAAAAGGTGCAGAAGTCTTAGAACGACTGCTCAAAATCTATACTAATATTATAAAGAGGTAAATTTTGTAAGTTTCTATGTAGGGAGTAATCTCTGGTACCACAGTTTCGAATTGATTTTTTTTTTGTGTTGGATAGTCCATTTTTCGAGGAATGTTATAGGCTATATAACTATGCGGGTGAAGCCGCTGGTAGCCTATACACCGTGAAATTTAAATGGTTGTTTTCCCGCGGCAGAATGACTTGCCATAAGGAGTACTTTTGAAGCATACAGGAAAAATATATATTTTTTTTTTATAAATAATTATTAAAAATTTTCATCAACTGAAAAAAGCTAAAAAATAGTAACATTAGACGTAATTTGTAGGTACTACTAGAGTTGCATGCGCAGCACGCTGTCAAAGGAAACCGATTCATTAAATATTTAAACCAAAATAAGCTCTCGCACGTTGTGATACGTCATAATTAGCTTGCACTCTACAGGTCCATTTTTTGTTTTTAATATTTTATTTTTTTATCAAACGTTTGTATTACCAAGACACAACCATTTCGCTGAGGGAAAACAACCATTAAAATTTCACGGTGTATATTGCTAACATCACGCCGGCGAAGCCGCAGCCAAAAGCCAGTTAACAAATAAAAGCGAAATTTTGTTTTTTTATTCGGAATAGAAGTTGCTTTTCTAAGGTATACAGAACATATTCAAAAATCCACCCCTTAATGGTATAAAATTGTCTAACCCTGAAGTATGTAAGCAAAGCAGGAGAACATTAATAGTCGAATGGTAATGGCTTCGATTTACGAGTTGTAAGCAAAGTGTTCAAACTTCAAACCCAGGCAGGTGCCTTGTCTAGGTAATTTATGTCTTCATCAGAAGGAAAACATCGTGAGGAAACCGACTTGTCCTAGAACCAAAAATTCGAAGACATGTGACGTCCACCAACTCGCATAGGGCCTGTATGGTGGATTAAGGCCAGCAGTAAAAACATATAAGGCTTATGCTATGCTAAAGTCTGTATGAAGAACACTTTTGGCGCGAGGACCAAGATATTGGCAGAAGAAATGAAAAGTGTGATTTCCAGATAAATGTTGACATTTTTGGCACTTCATGAAATATTAAACTCTATGTATAGACAAAACCACATTCACACGACACCATACAACATCTAAAAATTTTTATGTCTTTCTGTTTCGCAATAAAGTTTTGACTTTGGGGTGGAAGGAAACTATGACAACACTAAACTAATGCTCTACATTTTTCAATGCCAAAAAGAAGAAAAGTCTAGTGAACGGTGCTTAAATCTTGCTTCACTCGATTCGCTCATTATTTATTGATCACTGTCATGGTGACCGAGTCGATTGGAGTAGAGCAAAATTATTACAAAAGGAACTAAAATGTAGGCCTTGTTGATGGTGATCACTAGGGTGGTTTTAGTAAACCAAAACCCAGGCGCCTTTTGAAGTTTTCCTCCCAAAAATCAAAGTGACCTTAAGATAAAAGCGCCAGGGATAACTGAATCGTAAAGGGCTAAATACAATATACATTTACAAATTTATAATCACTAAAATCATCAATTAACTGCTCACTGAATAAACACTTCTTCACAACGAGTATCACCGGATAATACTTTGTACAAGGCATGCATGAAGTACACGGAGGACACGTTAGAGGTGTGCCCCGCTTGGGAAGAGCATCGCCGTGTTCTCGTGGGGGCGATCGAAAGCGGCGACCTCTCGCGTCTGACCTCGGTACAGGCCATAGTCCGGAGTAAGGAAGAGTGGCAGGCGGAGTATTGCTAGTAAGAGTGGGCTTGCAGACGGCGAGCAATGGGTAGCTCGCTGTTTGTCTTAATACATACGTGAATAACATAACTCTTGTATAAAATGGACCTTCTTTCATTCTCATTTCATGCCCATACGCCTCATGTCGCATGAAACGACTCTCGGTCCGTACTCCTTTGATTTATTCCATACATTTGTCAGCGTTGATGTAGATATACATCATAATGTATGCATGTGGCTACTACATTTATTTTTTGCCAAAGAAAAATGTGATGGACTGTTTTATAGTGCTTCGATAATAGAGGTCAAGTTGCAATGATTGGCCTAAAAGATTTATTGAGGATATTATTTTTGTTTGCTACCCAATTACTGAAGTATGTAAGACAGCCTTAGTGAAGAATTTATATAGCGTGATGTGTTGTGTGGAAAATTGGTTTCAATATTTTGGTTGAAAGTGCAGGGTCATATAGCATGGTTTTAAGGCGTAGTACGAGCAAATTGTGAAGCTCTCTGAAACATGGGGGGTCATCATATTTTTATGTTATTGATGTGACATAAAGATTTGCTTTCTTATTATGTAGCCAATATTTCCTAGAAGTCTTATCTAATGACAAATCCCGCCCTTGGGTGGAGCGGAAAATAGTGTGAGACTTACTGAATAAACAACAAAAACCTGTTCCTACATTACCTGTATACTAGAGCCAGAGCCTTCCTTTCAGAAGCGAACCGTTGCCCCAGTTCGTTTCGATTATTCTGCAGGGTCCCTTCGAATCTTATGATGATGTTTAAGATAGATCTACATTCAATCGTAGGGAGAAGGCCTGAGCCCCAACAGTGAGAACATTATAAGGCTAATTATATATCCTATCTTATGAAAATAACCAACCATTTTGAATGAAATTGAATCACTCGGGACATCTGCGTTTTTTTTTTGTTCTAAGAAGTCAAATAAAAATACCAAAACCACAGTTTTGATTCTTATTAATAATATAATACCACACCCTAAAACCAAGAAAAGACAACAAAATAATGCTATAAAACTCTCCAGCAACATAAAAATAACGTAACAACATAAGTATACCTTATTGACCTTACTAAAAAAAAACAATTTACGGTACTACCATCTAATTAACTAGATGTTAAAAACTTTGGTGAAGCTCAAGGACTTCTGGCTTCGGCTTCCGAAGCCGTGAGTCACGACTTTCGGGAAAGCCGGCAATGTCGTGAGTATCGCACATTAAAACGAAAACAGGCCGTTTCCAACGTTTTACACGCTAACTGTATTCAATATGGTATAGCGGTGCGATTACTCATCCAAATTTTATGGAAGTGGCTTTTCAAAAGTTTTTTGGTTTCCGTCTGAAGTTATTGTTTTTTGGACAGTGTTATTTGTTTGGCTGAAAATTATAAATTTTTTACATTATAATTTTTTGTATATGTACATTTGTATTATATATAAAATATAAATTAACCCCTCGTCACGCCATAAATTAAGAATAACTTTACGGACTTCATTCATCTTTTTTAAGTATTTTAATACTTTTGTTTTTTAAGTATTATAATAAGGTTCTTCTGGAAAGAAAATTTTAAAAATTGTTCAAAAAAGTAAAAAAATCTGTAAACTGCCCCGTTCATAGTTCGTTTATTTCGGTTTTCAGGTGGGTAAAGTCACTAGCAGAAACTATCTCACTAATATTTTACAGGTGAAAAGTATGTATGTTCGTTTGCTTGTAACTTACTTCTCCACTCTCAAATGGCTGAATAGATTTGGGTGATTTTGGCACACGAATAGACCAAGTCCTGGAATATCACATATGATACTTTTTACTCTACTACTTACAGCCTTACAGGCATGCATGCTCCATCGTCGGCCACATTATCACTTACCATCAGTTTAGATAGTAGTTTGTTGCGCTATCTATGGCGTTACTTAAGAACTAATCCTGTATAGCGCAATCAAAGTTTTCCAGTTCTCCGCACGATTTGAACATACTCGTATAAAACAGCCCGAAATGATCTATCGGGTAGTAGCCCACCAGACGTAACACTATCTGGTCGGAGGTTACTCTCTTTTCAATGGAGGTTAGCGAACCTATACTCTCTGTTCCACGTAACTCCAAACTGGTGATCCTCGACAAATAAATTCAGCAGCCTTCGTGCATCTACTACTTCATGACGTCAACATCAGTTCCTTGAAGCTTTCGAGCAACGAGCCATAAGCCAGCACTTTAACGAGTATCCTGACCACCAGCATGCCTACCTGGTCGTACCTGGTCATCACCCCCAGCCACATCAACAACCTCGGCTAAGCACCTGCAAAGTTTGCTAAAAAAAACTCAGGCTGAAACAAAAAAAAATGTTATCCATAAGTAGGTACTCAAAAGCACTTCCAGTAAATCTAACTCTACAAACCACATTCATATGCGGACCCCAAATTCTTTCAACAATGAAGTCACATACGAATGCTGATTCACTAATGCAGAATCATGTTAGTAATTGGCCGCCATTTTCTGTTTTAATTGCCTAAAGAACCATTACAAGGAACGGAATAGGAAATGAAGCATTAGGAGATATTTTATGTGGAACGGCTAAGTATTGTGGCGAATGGTACCGTGTGTCGAGCTCCTTAATTGACATGGATGATTGGTGTGTTCTTTCGAATGTTTTATTTTTTATTTTTTTAGCTTTGATTTGTCATGACGCGATGAAAGTGTTAAGTGAGAATGTTATGTAGATGATTTGTATTGTCTTTTTTTGAGGTTTGGAATCATTTAATGACTGTTCCCGCTTTACAGTATTCCAGTTACGAATTCTTTAAAAGCTTTAGAGTGTTCGCTTGGGCGGAGCTGGAAACAGTGTCAGACTCTTACTAACTAAACAATCTACCTCATTCCTGCGTTGCCATATATACCAGGACTAGAAGGCTCTAGGCCAGTTATATATGGCCTTTACCCTTTCATATGCGAGCCCTTGGCCCCAGTTGCCTTCGACCCATCTGCAAGGTACCGGAAAACCGTAGGGTTTGCTAACAACTCCTTGAGGCGCGCGGAAACAGTGCGCGCGAATCAGCTGATCCAAATTTCCAAAGTTCAACTAACATAAATATTATCATATTCCGTTTATTCTTTAAAATACATACAAATTATATTTTTACATATTTAAAAAAAAAAATTGAAATATAAAAATAGTGTCCCACCGGTACTCGTATCGGAAACAAGGTCCAAACTACAGGGATCAGGGCTCCAGAGAAAGGAACCAACCTCTCATATTAATTACTAACTTTTGCCAGCGGCTTCGCCCGCGTACATAAAATATTCTATTGTTGCTTAAATTTTTCAAATCGGACCAGTAGTTCCAGAGATTACCCCCTACAAACAAAAAAACAAACTTTACCTCTTTATTATATTAGTATAGATTATTTTGACCCTCTTTATAAAATTAGGTTTTCAGTATGAACGTAGGTTGGTATGTAGGTATATATGTACGTATACAAACAACTGTAACTACTGTATTACACTATCTAAAAGCCCGTAGTGGCGTGAAATATAGCATTTAAAATTTGCAATGGCGCAGGCCCACTAAAAGCTGGTGGCATTTTAGCCACTACCGGGGCTTGTAAACTTAGCCTATCTAGGAATGTCTTATAGTTTATGAATAAATAAACCCAGTTGTGTTGTGGGCGGTTCTAGGAAATTTTTTGAGTTAATATGTATTTTTTATTAATGATTTTGGGAAAACTTACGGCTAAACAGAATTGCATTCAAACTTCAACTAATGTCCAACACGTTTGTTTATGGTGAATATATGCAGCCACATATGGGCTGATGCTGCAAAATGCCACGTAGCGGCTTTGGAATCGGTGGAAAGACGTACAAAGAGGCTGATTGGTGATCCAGATTTTTCACTCTAAACTCTTGAACCCCAAGCGAACGCCAGTGTTCGCACACAAATTGACTTTCTATCGTGTCTCTAATTACGGTATTCAAACGGTTATAACACGAAACACACATTTAAATTAAATGATAATAATGGTCTAATTTGATTTTTTTGTGTCACCTCATAAGTTACGTATTTCGCAGTTACGAAGATTTTTTTATAATTTCTATAAACTAGTGCTTGACTGTGATCAAACCTGGTAAGCAGTGATGCAATCGTTGATGGTGAGGCGCACTAGATTATTAATAGCCTATTCACTCAAGCCTTGAAGACACCTAAATTATAATCGGACGGAAAGACTGCAGCCAGCAAACTGTTGCAGTCCCTCGATGTACGCGGTATAAACGACTAAAAAACCTACCCCGTTCCTTCCTTGCCTTAGTCCCAAAGCCCCAGTGTAACGCTTTCGTATCAACCCTTGGCCCCCGGCTTCGACTCTGTAGGGTCCCTACAGTTTGCTGACAACTTCTTGAGGCGCGCGGGAACAGTGCGCGTCGTCGACGACTTGGGCTCGGTCTAAACTGACAACGTAGTGGTGGATATTTGCCGTACGATGCTGGATGTCCGATGGTAAAATTGATTATTACTGTTATTAATTGTTACCTGTATAATTACTTTTAATTGTCACTTCAAATACAAAATCTAATATCCAGACCGCAAGACATCCCCTCAAACATAAGAAAAACACAGTAAGAAACCGCAACGCCTAGTTTTTCTATCGTCTACAAACAAAATGGCGCAGAACACGGCTCATATTCGACACTATTTCCCTCAGGATCGCGTTAGCTTCGTAAATATTGGCTCCCTGCCATCACAAGAAATGTTTACCTGTTTCTTGTATATTTTACGCACTTTTACCTCGCTTATTCCTTGCGGTATACGGTAATAGTATCGACTTGCATTATTGCAGTTGAATTAAATATTAAGGAGGGAGAACTGGGCGGAATATAAAGAGAGACCGTTTAGTGAGTCCGTATTAGGTATTGCTCATGTTAGGGGCTGTTAGTTATTCATAAGTATTCCGATAGCTCAGATGTTACATTAAGAGGACATATGAAGGCTTTGGGATTATTTGATAGAGTTACCGAGGCTCTGGAACTCAAAGAGCACGCTATTAAAGGGACACCGATGGGTAAGAGTCATTAAGTCAAGAGTGAATAGGTTACTTCTAGGTAAGCGCGCTCCATCGTCGACCGCATCGTCGCCTTCTGTCAGGTAAGATAGCGGTCAAGCGGGAACCATTTTTGAATGCATTTTTTTATTTCCACCGCACCTATAGTGGCTGGTAGTCGGGATCAGGGTCGTAGTAACTGGGGCGTGAGGATGTCCTTTTCTTCAGTTTCCATTTAATTTGCTAGTATTATTGTTTTGCAGAACGCAGCCAACTCGTACAGGGCCCGCGTTGTGGATTACGGCCCTTTCCCTCTACTAGAGAAGGCTTAAGTGGGAATATGATAAGGCTGATTATGCTATACTAATACCTACATTTTAGCAAGAATCAAGCAATGGCTCGCCGTCCGGTCGTCTGGTAACGGTCCAGACCAAGCCAGGTCGTCGACGGCGCGCTCTGTTCCCGCGCGCCTCAAGGGATTGTCAGCAAATTTAGAGGCCCAACTGCAGGGCCGAAGCCTACTGGCGCCTTCCAATCCAATTTCTGAAAGGAAGGTCTGACCCCGGTATATTCAGGGCTAAGAAGGAATGGGGTGGGTCGTTTAGTCAGTAAGAGTCTGACACTGTTTTGACCCCGCCCAAGGGATTCGACATTAGATGATTTTTCCTACCATAAAAAAAAAAACAGTAAGAATCAATAGTACAAATGAAGCTGTTAAATATCTTAGCAAACACTTCAGCTGCAAGCTTAGAGTTTAGTAAGTATTTTCTCATTCACATCGATATAAGCGTAGACCAATATACATATAACGTAAGTACATACGTTATCTAATGCGCTGTTAGTGCCTCTTGAATTCTTGATGTTGCGTGGGTGTATTTTTGTGAAAAGAGGTAAGATTTTGCGTTTCCTTTTAACGCATTTTTTTCCCAGTATAGGCTTATTTTTGCCCTATGCCATAAAAGGCTAAATGATGGCAGTCAATAGCTAGCCCTAGAGTGCTCGAGCTATAAGCATTTTGCCGCCCAACGAACTTTATTATTTTCAAAGCTAAACAAGTTTCACGGCTTAAGGCGATACTAAACGCCAGCGACCTTGAACAAACCAAAGGAAAACTAGCGTCAATTCCCGCACATCAAAGAAGGAATAAAACACGTATATCAAGCAATTGCTAATTAAGTTATCTATTAGTTTGCGAAAGTTTAATAAAATACACCCAATATTATTTTTACCTGATCTTTGCTTTTTTGTATGTTCCATCTTTGAAAACAAATCACACTGAGTTCAGTGAAAAAAAAAACCTTCTAGTTTAACTTTTTTTTAAAACATACAAAAGAGCTGTTTATACGTGATGTTCGTATAAAAATAAGCAAAAATGGTATACCTATCCCCTAATGTAGCGAAACGTAATTCTTGTAGTGTCCCATCCTTCATCTATCTAAATTACAAGTTTGTGCACAACCAGTTGTCAGATGTCCGCGACAAGAAGAGATTACTCTATCTCCAGAACGCATGCGGTGGTGAATTGCTTATTGCACGACCAAACTAGGACCAAACTACAAGATTTTGATCTCTTTCTCGGACAAATCAACGTTTCACTGAGAAGTTAGTCCTTACAATATGCTGAAGGAATGGCCGTTTATACCGCGTCCATCAAAGCTCTGTAACATTTTGCATGCAGCGGTCTTCCCCTTCAGTCCATTTATGTGTGGTTAAAAATAGATTGAATAAGCTTTTAATAAACTAGTTCGATTCTCATTCATTCTTTGCCGATTCCATCAGATGGGATCGCAGTCAAGCAAAGTCGTCCCAAGTCTTAAGTCCCAGCAGGGTCGAAGCCTTCTGGGGCCAAGGGTTGATGCGAAAGCGGAACACCAGGGCCCTGTAACTAAGGCAGGAAGGAACGGTGGGTCTTTTAGTCAGTAGAAGTCTGATACTGTCTCTAGCACCGCCCAAGGGCGGGATTCGTCGTTCGACGATTTTTACCACCATAAAAAAGTCAAGAAAAAGTTAAAATTAGCATTTGCATTTTGAACCCAAAATATTTACACACACAAACTTATTAAGCAATCAAAAAAAGCGTTACACGACCCTTCCAAATGAATTTGATCTCCTAAACAAGCACTTAAAGCCAGAACGCTTAAGAGACATTTACAAATAGGCAGCTCTTAATGAATCCGTACCTACACACGATACTCAAAACGTTTGGATGTAAAATACTTTATTAAACATAAAAAAGGTTGGGCTATAAGACTAATTAGTTCGTAGAAGCGATACTCTTGTTTAGGGTCGCAATTAAAGCTAACAACCTAGTCCCAGTAAATTCTAAGCTGGTTTGGTCGGAAGAACGTCAGTTTCCCGTAAACGAAAACAACATATTTTCAGGTAAAGATATTAGTAAGATCACGGCAGACCATTTTTCAACCATGCTAGTTTACATGACGTTTCCGTAATAGTTTGCAGCTTTATAAAATAAGAAGACGGTTTTTATAAAATATGGTCCTTCGAGCCGGATCCTTCGGATGATTGACTAGGCTAAATAAACTATAGACACATAAGGCATAATTAAATTATAGGATACCTTAATATATTTTCTTGTGTTTGGCGATATATCGATCAACAGAATTTCTTTTTATTGTATATCATAACAAGTACACCGCTTAGAAATTTTTCTCCAACGCTTACAACACAAAAGCTGCTTTCCTTTCTACAAAAAATCTTTATTCTTTAACCAGAGCAAAGCCTCATTTAACAAAATAAGATTAGAAGGTAAATCTGTTCATGTAACGATGACCTACGAGACTCCACCGCATATATTAAGAGATTATTGTTCGTAATTACAATTTGGCAAGGATTAGGATAATGCTTCTGAATTTTAACGCAAATTTTATGAGCTTTGGCCGTCGTGGTTTGTGTTGAGTTAAGAAAAATATTGCTCAGGTTTTTGAAGAACATTGATTAATATAAATAAAAAGCTTTTATTATTCTTTACAACAATTAATAAAGGTTATTGTAAATATTACTTTAATTGTTGTGTTTAGTATCTTTATTTTCGTTGCTTTCGTGGACAATGCAAGGACCACTTGTAGCAGTAAAAGTTACTTTAGAACTTAATGATAAATGATAAATGATTTTTATTTTGCAAATAGGTTTTTACAAACTCTTTTACACGTCAATTTTTTTTTTCGTTTTTTTTTATACTAGATGAGGCCGGTGTTTCCTAGCTGACTACCCTGAGAAGAAACACCGAAACAAACTCAGGGGTCAAAGTCTGTTTTAAAGTCCATACACAAACATGTAATGGTCAAATAATATGAGAACCATGCAGATTGGAGTCTGAGATGGTCTTTTGAAGAAAGAACCACACAGTTCTGAGTGGACCTGTCCAGTCAGTGCAAGCATTTGTCAGCTCTCGTGTAGCTCAACTCAGGACCACCAAGGAGCTCAACGATTTGACGAACAATACCAAAGAAAGGACATTTGGGTAGGCCGCAAAAAGTACTCATAACTGCCAGACATGATAAGTTAATTAAAAGTTAAAATTAAGGAAAAACGAAAAGTAATCCACATAGTCCCCACATTCACAATAATAAAAATTTACAAAAATGTAATTTTACCCATTAATATTGCAAATTAAAAAAAAAAAAGATACAATTGTCAATTTCAAATTATATTTTTATAATTTATAATTATTAATCTATACATATAATAAAACAGTAACGAAAGAAAAACTGTACATTGAGAATTTTCTGGAAAAAATGAGTGGGTTTTGTTAGAAAAACGTAACTGATGACAAAAAGTGACTTTTTAGAATTTTTGTCTGTTTGTCTGTTTGTCTGTGCCTATGGTACGGGTTGGCGCCAAAACTACTGGATAAATTGATTTGAAATTCAGCAAAAATGTTCCTTGTAAACCAAGGAAGGCTTTAGGCTACATATTATCACGCCGTAAGTTATGGGAGGTAAGCAATATTGAATTTAAATGGTGCAATGGATGCAAGGGTGTAACATTTTTTTCCGTGGGCCGATCGACTCAAAACTTAGCATAAACATTACCCTAAATTAGATGTCCAGGATGCCATATTTATTTTTTCAGTAGTACTCCCAGTGCAAGATTTAGAGGATGTTAAAGTTTGTATGGGAGAATCTTATTGTTTGGATTAATTAACTTGAAACTTGGCACATAAATTTATTTAGGTAAATAATAAAGATCCCCATTATTCATTTTTCAAAACTACGTAATTTAGGCAAAGAAACATAGTTTAATGAATATTAGTAGTATAAAGACATATTTTAAAAAGCGCCATCTATGAGATTACACAAAAATCAAATCAAGTTACATTTTGACACTTTTTGGAAATTAAAATTTTTTGACCATGTTGGCAAGGTTAGCAGTTAGTTATTCTTAAAATTCATAGATGGTAGTGCGCATTTTCTTCATAAAAGTCGTATAATTCGTTTTACAAATTTATGTTTCAAAAAACCCTCAAAATCTCACGACATAGGTCGTGTTCAAGATTTCATAGTCTCTTACTGCGCGGTCGAATTTACTCACAACTGGGAATAAAAAATGAAAAAAAAAACAAGCCCAAACAGAGCAAATGTTACCTACTTATTTATTTTTAGGGAAATATCTTAGGTAGTGGTTGGTTCGTTTTACGAAAAAATGTGGGTTAATATTTAATACATAATTTAAAAAAAATAGTTTGTCTCTTTAATGGTGAAACGGCGTTCTCCATGTTTATATGAAATGTCTTATTCTTATTCCAACGGTCTAACGGATTTATTTTGCAACGCAACCTAATCTTTCAATGTTATTTATATACGTACAACGACATCTACTGAGTCAAATTAGTACAAACGAAAATATTACATTAACAAAATAATATTATTTTTACCATTCGACTACCGTAATTACAGACACAATTAAACGACAACAGTTGTACGGAAATTTGTGTCCTCTTGGGACTTAACTAAAGAGTTTTACGAATAATCTATACAATCGTAGGAAAGTCAAAACTGTTCATTAAATATTTTTTAAAAAGAATACTTGGGAAGTGATCTACAATCGATATCGAAGCCAAAAATATAGTTTTTAGAATTTTTGTCTGTTTGTCTGTATGTATGTCCAGGCTAAACTCAAAAACTGACTTGGATATATATTTATATTTATACATACTGCATGGATTATCTTCAAATTTAGCTTGAATAAAGGATGGGCCAACATATAGGCTACATATTATCACGCTATCACTTACGGGGGAGGAGTTGTGAATAATTATTTTTCTTACGCATTCTGTGACAGTGTTTAATCTAACGACGCATATTTAAATGTTGTTTTTGAGTAAGCCATGCTATTATCTGGCTTTACACTATAAATACTACGACATTTAAGTAACTTGGGCAGAGAAACATAGTTGAATGTAGTAGCATATAGAAAATTTTAAAATAGCGCCATCTATTTGATTTCATAAAAATCAAATTCTTCCTAAACGTGGTATCGTATATTATTTATTTTTTACTACAAGCTTTACAATAACGATTTTGTATTTGTATATCCTGTCCACATAGACAGGATATACAAATACAAAATCGCACAGGACAATATATACTTAGAGCAGGGTATAGTTCATTTTGAAAAATTCAAGTTCCAAAATACCCTCAAAATCGTGAGCAGAGTTGAGCAAGACTGTTAAAAAAATTGCGGCGTTAAGTATTACAAAAAAGTTATGTTTATTAAAATATCGCCATCATCTGTCTGAAGATTTTCTGCGAGCTTTGAGGCGTGCTACTGGAGACGAAGTCGATGTAACTGATGATCGTGTGCTGAACACCTGTCTCATTTCACTTCAAGATATGGACATTTGTATCGGCGGCAATCCACTGATCTAATATGGATTACTAGCTCCCCAATCGTCATCGCATCAAGACTATGGAAATCGAGAGTATAACGCTGAGACAGAGTTCTCTTCAGAGCAAAAACAGATTTATAACACCGTCCTTGAAAGCGTTGTGCAAAACCAGGGCAAAATGTTTTTCTTGGGTTGCTCCTGTTGGAACAGGAAAAACATGGCATACTTGCAGAGGAGGCAAGGCCTCTGCTATTGCTGTCGCGTCGTTGGGAATTGCTGCCACACTGCTTCCGGGTGGCAAGACAGCACATGCCATCTTCAAATTCCCCTCGATTTAGAGAGCGTCAAAACGCCTGTTTCTGGTGTGTCACGTAACAGCTATAAGGGACACGTGCTTAAGGATTGCTCTTTGATCATATGGGATGAGCGTATTATGGCCAATAGGAAGGCAGTTGAGGCCGAGGACAGAACCCTGCAGGACATCCGCGGGAACAACATTTGATGGGTGGTGTCACAGTTTGTTCAGTGGCGATTTCGGGCAAACGCTTCCCGTTTGCTACGTTGATACCTTGGCATCGATCCTGTTGGGCTCCTATAGTTGCTGTCGACTGCTGGAGGCGCAGGGAATAATGCGCGCCGTCGACGACTATCGAATGGGTGGACAAAGAGCTACCCATTTTTCGGCAGTCACAAGCCCGCGCCTACTGGGGCCGTAAATCGGGATTGGAGACACGGCGGCGGTAGCTGCGGCTAGAGGGCCTTTGCTTTTGCCTGATGCAGTCGACCCCCTTTTTTAGCCACTAGCATTACTGCTTCGCAGAAGGAGGCGCCGGCTGCCTTTTCTTTGCTCCGGATCATGGCCTCTGCCAAAGTCCGCTGCAAGTCAAAGCCCACTGCGAGAGAGGTGGACAAGAGGTGCTTCCAAAGTCTCTCGATAGAGCGTTAGCCAGCTTAGAAGAATTCATTTGCTGTGTGTACGGGGCCAACAGTCATTTACCGCACCAGTAGAATTTCTTGAGTGTGTGAGCGGGCCAATTAAATGTCCAAAAATGATCAGGCTGCAGCATTTAACGAATACATTCTCTCGGAAATTGAGGGAAATGCAGTGATCTATACCTCAATAAACACTGTCGTCGAGCAAGATGACGCCACACATTATCCCGTGGAATTTTTGAACTCCCAGCCATCAAGTGGACTTCAAGCGCATACCATAAAGCTGAAAGTCGGAGTCCCGATTATGCATTTTCGGAATTACCTATCTCCTCCAAAGTGGTGTAATGAGACCCGTCTTAAAGTCATCTCGCTGCACAGACACATCATTGAAGCAAAAATTCTTACGGTTTATGGCGAAGTCGAGGCAGTATTTATACCTAATAACTTCCCGTTCCATTTCAAGCGCGTACAGTTCCCCGTGAGTGTTTGCATCGCGATGACCATCAATAAGTCGAAGGGGCAGACACTGAGTGCAGCGGATGTCAACTTCATGACGAGTTGTCTCTTACGCGGGCAACTGTATGTCGCTTGCTCCCGCGTCACCAGTCCTGACTCTCTTTACATTTTGGCTCTTGGCAGCATAACTACCATCGTAGTGTGGTGGTGGAGTGGTAAAGGCTCCGACTCAGTGGTGGCGAAGTAGTAATGGCTCCGACTTACAAGTTGTAGGTCTGTCGTTCAAACCCAGCGAGGCGCATTACTTTGTGTATTTTATTTCATAACCACTGCTCAACGGTGAAGGAAAACATCATGTGGAAACTGTGACTGTGAATGTTTTAGAACCAAAAATTCATCAAGTGTCATCCACCAAACCGTATTGGACTCGCGTGGTGGATTATGGCCCATTCCCTCTCCTAGAAAGGTGGTCTGTGTCCCAGCAGCGGGAACTTTATAAGGCTGATGCAATGCTATTTTAAAAGTTGTTTACTTATAATGCTCATACACTGATCATACACTGCCATCTTAGGTTTTTTTGGTGCTGTAGAGCCTTCACGCAGACAACGTCGCAGGCAGCAGCTAGTTATATATAATTTCCACCTTTTAAATAATCTGCCTCTTCTCTTTTCCTATTAACATTTCTTTTGTTTCACCCTCTTAATGTGTTAATGTGGCCTCTCCTTGCATTGATTTGAGTTTGAGCGTTGGCCTGATCAAATCTTTTGATTTATAAATTTATTGATCAACATAGTTTTCACTCAATTTCTGAATTTGATATTCTTAAAACTTTGTTCCATTTCTCCTAGACAGTTTCTAATATTATTTTCTTGCCTTGTCTGTGGCCATGTTTGGCATTCTTAAATGAGGCAAGGTAATAATAATAAGCATAGCATCAGCCTTTTTAATGTTGCCACTGCTAGGACTATGGCTTCCTCTCTAGTAGAGGGAATGGGCCGAAATTCACTATGCGAGCCCAGTGCGTGTTGGTGGATGTCACACGTTCACCGATGTTCACCGTTTTGAGAGCAGTGGTGATGAAATAAATTAGACAAAGTAATTCGCCTGGTTGGGTTTTAACCCGCGACTTAGAACTCGTAAGTCAGGGCGTTATAAATCGGCCACCACTGCTCTGGCTAATTGAATTGATTAATATAACAGGAATAAAAATTGACACTTCTCACAGCTATGTAATTAAGGCCGATGCCGATACTCGCTAGACCGACGGATTTCTGAAAGTCATAGATAAGCACCTGAAAAACACCGGTAGATTTTAGACATACCTTTTAGCTACATCCTAGACCAGGTACCTACTTACTCTCAATTATATGAACATTTGCTTACGTCAAATCATATAGGATAATTGTGTTTCATAGTATTATCACCAGATAGCGCTCATCCACTTTCAAACAACTTATTGTTTAGATAATTTGACGCAAACGGGTAATACCTTGCTCTAAGCCCACAGTATTTACCTTCCATCATACTTTCAAAGTAACAGGCCCATTACGTTAGCCTTTCCCCCGGTACTAAAGTCACGGAAATTAACAATCTAAATTACTGACCCAAAACGATATAAACAAAAACATACAATATAAGTACTATACATAAAAACCCTCTGCAAATAAATAATACATTATCGCCGACAATTACATGTTTGTTGCGTGCGAATACAAATTGCGCTATGTTATTCAAATAAGGACCTTACGCCTTATGGCCGTAAAATATACGCCATCATACATGTATATAGAGGTATACGAGAATGTACGTAGGTCTATAATGCCTTGAATTAATTTTACGCTACTTTTGTGCGGTGGGTAGTTAAGACGTTGGTAGGATTCATTGACTAATTTGACAAATTCACTAATTTGAGCATCTCGCGTCCATTGGTTCTATTTTTGGGACAGAACGTATAATTGACCGAGTGAAGTTTAGTGAGTGTTTTTTTTTTTATGGCAGGTAAAAATCATCCAATAACGAATTTGCCCTTGAGCGGAGCGATAAACAGTGTCAGACTCTTCCTGAATAAACTACCTACCCCATTCCTACGTTGCCATATATACCAGGGCTAGGGCCTTACTTTCAGCCGCGAACCCTTGTCTCCAGTTGGCTTCGACCCTTCTGCAGGGTCCCAACGGTAAGCTGACAACTCCTTGAAGCACGCGGGAACAGTGCGCGCCGTCGATGATTGGGCTTGATCCGGTTACCAGACGATTGGTCGGCGAGCTACCCATTGCTCACCATCCACAAGCACGCAAATTTAGTGACTGTTTAAATTATTCGCAAATTGTTTCCCTGTGGATATTGTGATGTAAAATCGATGTAATTTTGTATTTCAACTGTATGCACATTAGGACAATATCGGAATCATTGTAACAGTCTCGATCTCGGTAAAAAGGATCTAAGGATTTTAATGTAATGTTTATTAATTCAACGAAACGTGCTGAGAAGTTGGACTTGATACATTTACTGCTAAATAATATAAAAACATCAGAATGTTAACGCCAGAATATTCTTCATAGTAAACAAATTAACTATTCATACCTAGACATGAATTAACTTTTTGAGTGGCTAATGCTTTCGCAAAGCCAGAGAAAAATAAATATTTCTTAGCTTATAACAGTTTGAGGATTGAAGATGTAGTCTTTTGTTCATGATCGTCATTTTTTTTTATTGCTGAAGAGAGTACTGAAATTAAACTGCGTCTTTTTTAACTTACTTTCAAAAATTTGAATAATAAAGGGGTCTTCAAGTTAATAGATTTTTTTTTCAGACAATCTAAGTACAGTACACGTGGTTGTAATTTAAATGAACATTACACACAAGCCACTCATACCGTATATACGTATAATAATACATTTAATTCTTAATTCTTTTTTTCCCTTATAATTCTCCGCCTTGTTCCTAAGTATCCAACGATAAACACATTCATTATGGAAGTAAAAGCTCTTTGTTTAGGTTCAACAAATTAAGCCTATTTAGTTCTACTTAATAAATTCTGTTGTGAAGGAGAAGATTGACGCTCCAACACGTAAATTCAAAACAAGTAGCTGTGAGATGTTAATATGGGCAGTCGAGCACAAAACGCTGACATAACCTTTTTTCTTCTTAGATAGATAGATAGAAAAAAAAGAAAAAAAGAAAAACATTTATTTAGACTCGCACACGACAAATAAAAATATAGATATACTCTTTATTGTAGATACACTACATTAGGAGCTTAAAATTACTAAGATGTTACAAATCCATTTACAAATCTCAATGGTCTTATTACAAATTGAAACAGAAAATCCCGACTTTTTTATGGTGGGTAAAAATCATCCAATGACGAATCCTGCACTTAAGCCTGGATTTATAATAATTACAACATTGTTTCTTAGGTTCCATTAATCTAGTTTTTAACAAAAACTTTAGAATATTCACGAATTTTTTTTGAGAGCACTGGTGGCCGACTGGTAACGGCCCCAAACTTACACGTAGCGGGTCCAAACTCAACCAGGCCCATTGATTTGTGTTTTTGATGATCACTGCTCTCAAAACGGTCAAGGAAAACATTGTGAGGTAACTAGCATGTCCTAGAACCAAAAATTTGAAGACATGTGATATCAACCAATTGTGGTGGATTACGGCCCATTCTCTCTCCTAGAGTGGCCTGAATCCCAACAGCGCGTAGCGGGAATATTTTTGAGGTGGGAAATCTTCGAATAACTACTCCCACTGGTGGAGAGAAGAAAGTGACAGACTTTTAATTACTGAAACCTTTGCATTCCAGGTTTACGAGCACCCTTACGAATATTTTCACTGTCCAAGTTACTTTGACCAAAGCTAATTAGGAAGGCGAGACACAGTAATTCTCTCTTACCTATTAGTAAGCAGAAAAGCTTATTAATATTTTGATTCCCTTGAGAGTATCGAAATATACATTGTTTGCTACATAAACTACCATATCGTTTTTGTCGTTAACTTAGATGTTTGATATTTTCATAGTTTCAAAAGACCGCAGACCTAAGTACTACCTACATGGCTTTAATTTCAACTTGATACCTCCACGTTTTCCCGACATAAATAGTCATAAGACACAGACAGACAACAAAGTGATCATATATGGGCTCCGTTTTTTTTTTCCTTATTAAGTACAGAACCATAAAAACATCTAAGCAACCACAAATATTAGCAGCATTACCCATTCCAAATACGAAAATAATAACGTTCGGCAATTTACCTCCAAAATAAAGTGATGCTCAAGGGAAGCCTCAATTTGAGCTAAACATTTTCCCAGGCTGGTTTACGACTGACACTGCCCATAACACAGCAGAAGCTAGCACAAAGCAGCCAAAATTAGAAACTTCGCTTAAATATTAACAGAAGCGGTTCAGACGCAGGGGTAATTGATAATTATTGCATTGGTAAATAATGGGTGAAGGGGGAAATTCGTTACCCCAGGGGAAACTTGATAAGGTTTATTATTGTGTGGTTACGTAAATAGAATTACAACAGAACACCTTGATGACGTGATAATTATTGTGGAGTGTTCCTTTGAATAGGGTGTGATGAGGTCTTATGGAGAGTGATTATGGTTATGGAGCTGATGAGAACAGTGGTGGCCGAGTGGTAACGGCCCCGACTTACAAGTTGTTGGTCGCGGGTTCAAACCCACCTAGTTGCATTACTTCGTGTAATTTATTTCATCACTACTGCTCTCAAAACGGTATTAGCCGCTTGAGCGTCCCGCCCATTTTGATAACGTCAAGTGATCAAAAAAAAAATGGCTTATGATAACAGCAATTGTAAAAATATTATATTTTACTCTTCTATAGAACATTTTATGAGTGAATAAAAAATACATATACTGTCATTGCGCAACATTCAATACACTAGACGTTATCATTAAAGTTCATCACATAACTCGAAATAAAAAAACAAAACGACTGTACAAGCGCACGCAAAAGCACTTCAAAAACACACAAAACCGTTCACCTATAATATAAACACAAGGAAACCATAACATACGAATATCAATCTAATAATCGTTCATATGAAAAGCACCATCAACGATTTGTCGTTGCGACTGTACGGTCGCACCGATTTATGGTTGCCGCCTTCAACCCGCAGTAACATTTTCATTTTATGTTTTTGCCGAGTAAAATAATGCTGGTTATACGTGTTAACCCTTAATGTGCCATTGACACGAGATCTGTAGTGAGGGTTAAGTTTTTTTTTTGTTGGTTTATTAAGGCAGCTTGGTCTTTGAAAGGGTTTTTGACTACTGGATTTTAGAATGTTATATTGGGCTTTTACTTAAGAGCAGTAAGCAGATTTGTTGAGTTGGTTTTTATTAGTGTGGCGTTTTTGAACTGCTAAAGGGTTTTGATTGAAAATTTTAAATAATAAAATATATATCTATTCTTTATTGTACACAAAAATAAACTTAATTAAATACAAGGTAGTTTGCAAGTTGATGTACAAAGGCTTGTTTTTTGTAAATCTGCCCCCAACCCCTTAAAAGAAGGAGCGAAATTTTATATAGGACTTTTCGCAAGTTTTCAAGGTAGCTAAAAATCGGTAGGTACATAAAATTTTTTGCTATCAACGGCCGGTCTTATTTTTTAAATTTCCCCCACCCCTAAAATAGGGGATAGAAATTTTTGTATGACTGAGATAATATTTTTTCCGAGTTCTATTCCGTGTTCTAAATCAGGATAGAGGAACCGTGTTACCCCGAATTTAACGCGAGCGAAACCGCGGACGAAAACTTGTATTTATATAAAAGGAGAAAGTAGAAAGACACTGAAACTACTGAGGTAAGGAGCGTGAAATTTTGCACAAGGTTTCGTTCTGTAATTTTTAAACGAGCGCTCAAAGCGCATTTTTCGATATTCACTACCTAAAGAGAAAAAATTAACGTCCAAAGTTTTGAATGGAGAAATATTATTATATTTATTTTTCACACGGGCAAAGCCACGGGCTTGTGATTATGTAAATAATGCGTTAAGAACTTTTTTGTGTATTTAAACTGAAATGATCAAAAATGTATCCTTATACTTACTAACAATTTATCCTTTATATTCTTTTTTTGGACATGGTCTCCCCCTAATGTACCAATTTTCATCGTTTCCGTGCAACCGTTTGAGGGTAAAGAAGCAGCAAGTTAAAACACACACAAAAACAATTTTCGCCTTTAAAAATATATTGTGATCCTTTTTCAATTAACCTAATGTCTTCATCTAGTTCCTCTTGGCGTAACAGAATTGACGAAGATTGAGTGTAACAAAGTATAACAATGTTATTTTTAACCAATTTATAAATAAATTCGATTAAAATGATGACACAATTTCAAAAGAAAAGTTTAAACGGGAAATGGTTTTAGAATTTCAAAGTTTATTGATGAAAATATAACATCAGTTATGAACTTGGGTTTATTTAAAAAGTCATAATCGTTTTAAGTTTGCTGTCTTATTTTTTTATTTCAAGTGGTCCTCAACCTACCCTCAACTATATTGAGGTGACTCCTCCTGCCGGAGTCAGGTCGTCTGATAACGGTCTCGACCAAGCCCAGTCCTCAAGGCGTGCTCTGTTCCCGTTTGCCTCAAGGAGGTGTCCCTGCAGAAGTGTCGAAGCCAACTGGGGCCAAGGATTCGTGTCTGAAAGGAAGGCTCTAGCCCTGATATATAAGGCAACATAAGAACAGGGTAGGTTTTTTTGTCTGTAAGAGTCTGACTTTGTTTCCCGCTACACCCAAGGACGGGATTCGTCATAAGATGATTTTTACCACCATAAAAAAACTAGGTATATTGGGGTCAGTTTCCAGTCTAAGGGTGTTTTTAGTGTGAATTTCATCATGTTCTGTCAGATTTTATTGTGTTAATACGTCATTTTCCTTTCAATGTTATGTTTTAGTCTTGGTGTACAATAAAGTATATAATAAATAAATAAATAAATACGCGCTCGAACTTGGTACTATGGATTTGGTCGGTCTATACCAGGGCTGAACGTGATTCAGCGTAAATAATTATTAGACAATAATTGTCTTGATACGTCGTCCAAACTTACGCTAAGACGTACTCGAAACCAAATCCTTTGTACCAAAGTCGAGCGTGTGTTAACACTATTATGACTTTTCGAGTGAATTTCACTTTTCAGATCGCGTGGGTGACTTTTATTTCTAAGTAAGTGGGTATTATTATTAGTCCTTACTTACAAAAGGATTTATCTCTCTATTTTTCTTGAGGACCTCTTATCCTATTATCGTATTATACGTATTTTTTTTTATTCAACGACATTTTCTTTATAGATAATCGCACTAATGTTATAAAGGGGACGAGGATAGTTTGTATTATGTGTTGAGTGTGTTTGTAACTTCTTACGTACGCTCAAATTGTTTTCGCTTAAACTTTTTTTTTTATTGCTATAAACTAGTGCTTGACTGCGATCCCACCTGATGGTAAGCAGTGATGCAATCGTTGATGGTAAGGCGCACTAGTTTATTAAGAGCCTATTCACTCTAGCCTTGAAGACACCTAAATTATAATCGGACGGAAAGACTGCAGCCGGCAAACTGTTCCAGTCCCTCGATGTACGTGGTATAAACGACGAGGCAAAACGCTTAGTCCGGGCCGCAGGTGTCTCAACAACGTAAGGGTGGTATTTGCCGTACGGATGTCCGAAGGTAAAATTGGGATGGCGGAATCAAACCGTGCAATTCCTGCGCACACTCCAAAATGCATCCTGTAGAAAACCGCAAGGCTGGCTACTCTGCGCCTGTGCTCGAGGCTTTGAACTTTATATATTTCTAATTAATTTCAATGTTGAGTGATTTTTTTAAGTAATTTTATGCTGAGCAGTGGTGGCCGAGTGGTAACGGCCCCGACTAGTCTGGTCTGATAGTCATAGGTTGCGGGATCAAACTCAGTCAAGCGCATTACTTTGTGTAATGTAATTCATCACCACTGCTCTCAAAACGGTGAAGTTTTGAAGATATGTAACATCCACCAATCTGCACTGGGCCCGCGTGTTGGATTATGACCCATTCCCTCTCCTAGAGGGGAGGCCTGTGTCCTAGCAGTGCGAACATGAAAAAAAGGCAAATGATGATGATGAAATTTTTGCTACCTTCTCTAATTTATTGTTGCAGTCTTATTGACTTACAGTGTTTACCTGTAAGGGCCAAACACATAACCGCGTTGCGGTGACATCTGCAGAACTCCCGTCCGGAGAAACCGTAGTTAACGAAGACACTGCCGATTTTGATGGCGCGGCGCTACAACACGCTTTTAATAATATGTATTCCGACCCTAAGTTATTGTAGCACTACAGTCTTTAAGAAATGTGTAACTTTCCATTGTGTACAACCGTTGGTGAACCTAGTATAGAAACTAAATGAAAAATACTGCGACCGATTGACTACTGAATGGAAAGTGGGTACACTATGGAATATAATTCGTTCAACATTCGGCTTACTTATTGCCCAGAAAACGTGATATCTATCTTCTTTCGTTCAGTCGGGGGCTGAGTCACCCGCGTCCGTAGGTGAATACCCACAGATAGGCCCTACACGTGGTCCCCGGGTGGTGCTAATCAGGTGACACAAACTGGTGGTAGGTTTCGACCGATGGCTTGTGACCACCCACTGGGCAAAGACGTACCGCCAAGCGGCCTAGCCGTGTTCCGGTACGATGCCCTGTGTAGCCAATTCTGAGGGGATGGGTCGAAGTGGCGGTTCCAATGCATGCAGACCAGCCGGCCTCGCGCTGGTATTGACGTATCGGGAGACTAGTCGAGGAGGGTAGCGGGATCCGAGGCACGGTGCACCGCTGGCCGACCGCAGTTAGTAGGGGGCCCAAGTAATGTGCTAGCCACACGTGAAAGGCTGCCCCGCCAACTGACGAAAAATCCCGGCATGCACCATCGTGCTGGTTGGCGACCAGATGAGAGGGCCCGATGGTCATTTCCGGGGGGGCTCGGGCGTCCCCGCAGTCTCCAGACTAGTACCCCAATGATGCTGTCCCACCGGTGCGTGACCGAAGGTTGGCAGCATAGGACTCCATCTCACTTCCTTCTCCTCATACCTTCTTCACTCTTAATATGCCAAGGTCCAAGAAAAAGAGAAATGGTAAACAGCGGCTGCACTCCCTCTCACTTAAAGTGCACCTCAGCAATATTCGAGGTCTGCACTCAAATCTCTCAGCAGTCCATCACCACCTTGAGACGGAAAAACCATCCCTCTTTTTTCTTTCGGAGACGCAGATTAGAAGTCCATCAGATGTGTCGTACCTGTCTTACCCAGGGTTTATCCTGGAGCACAATTTTAAACCACACGCTGGCGTGTGCTTGTACGCTCGGGACGACATCTGCTATCTGCGTCTCCGCAACCTTGAGGATCCCAAGTTCTCAACGCTTTGGGCTCTGGTGGACACAGGCATCGATAAAATTATCTATGCTTGTGTCTACCGCTCGCACAGTGGAGATCAGGAGGTGACCAGGCTCACACAGTACCTCAGTGAGGCGGCGGATGCGGCTCAGCAGAGGTACCCTTCCGCTCAATTGGTGCTACTGGGGGACTTTAATGCCCACCATCAGGAGTGGCTCTTCCCATACCAGTGTACAGACCATGCTGGTCGAGAGATGCGAAAGCTTGCGCTGGCATTAAATCTCACTCAGCTGGTCCAGGGAGCTACAAGGGTGCCGGATGTTGATTCGCACACGGCCAATTGCTTGGACCTTCTGCTGACAACAGATCCAGACCGCTACTCAGTGTCGATATCATCACCGTTAGGTAGTTCCGACCACTGTCTGGTGAAATCTGTATCAGTCTATTCTCCGCCTGATCTCTGCCCTAGAGGCACCAGGCGGATTTGGCGATACAGGTCAGCAGATTGGGATGGCATGCGATCTTTCTTCGCATGTTATCCTTGGCAGCCTACTTGCTTTTCTTCGGATGATCCGTCGTCATGCGCAGATGCTGTGGCGGATGTGCTGCGGCGGGGGATGGAGTACTACATTCCATTCTCCGACGTGACAATGTCTAGCCAAGCTCGTCCATGGTTTGGTGCCGAGTGTGATCGCGCTAATGCGCTTAAACACGAAGCATACCGGGTCTGGGCCGACGCTCGCATGCACAAGGCGAGTGACGTAAGTCAGAAGAAGAGAGCCTTCAACAGTGCTGCCAAGTCTTGCAAGAAGGCAATGCGGAGGTCTCGATTCGACCACATCAGCCGCATCGGGAACAAACTCGCTTCATACCCCGCTGGTAGCAAAGCGTTTTGGTCCCTGGCTAAGTCGGTTGAATCGAACTTCTGCCGCCCCTCACTACCGCCATTGCTGAGGCCCGACGGTTCGCTGGCCCACACCGCTGAGGAGAAAGCAAATCTGTTTGCCTCCCTCTTCGCGGAATCTTCGCGTCTAGATCCCGGTGACGCGCGGCCCCCTGCATATCCTGATGGATGTGGGACGAGTATGTCAGATATTCGCATCCATCAGAAGGACGTCCGTAGGGTGCTACGTAACCTAGATGTGAACAAGGCTAGCGGTCCTGACGGGATACCGGCAATCGTGCTGAAAACGTGTGCGCCAGAATTGACTCCAATCCTGACACGCCTGTTTAGGCTTTCATTTGAGGCTGGAAAAGTGCCGAATGCATGGAAGCAAGCTAACGTACAGCCCGTGCCCAAAAAGGGTAGTCGGGCTGACCCAGCTAACTACAGGCCCATTTCAGTAACGTCCATTCTCTGTAAGACAATGGAACGTGTACTGAATACTAAACTCCTGGCATACCTAGAAGCTAATGACATCTTGAGTGACCGACAATACGGGTTTCGCCGAAATCGGTCAACAGGTGATCTTCTAGCGTATGCCATCCACATCTGGAGCGAGGCCATCGAGAAACACGGGGAAGCGCTTGCCGTCTCCCTTGACATCTCGAAGGCTTTCGATAGGGTCTGGCACGAAAGCCTTATTAGTAAGCTTCCTTCATTCGGTTTACCTACTGGATTGTGTGTTTGGATTGCAGACTTTCTGAGGGACCGGTCCATCCGTGTGGTCATCGATGGTTGCTCGTCGAGCCAAATGACCATCAATGCCGGGGTCCCTCAGGGGTCAGTGCTCTCGGCAACATTGTTCTTGTTGCACATAAACGACCTGCTTAAGCCCGGTACCTTTGGGTATGCAGACGACAGCACTGTTGCTGAGAGTTACACATCCGGCGCACGAGCTAGTGGGTCACAGGTCCAGTCTCTTCGTGAGGCTATGGTTGGGCGCTTGAACTTGTCCTTGGAGGCTGTCTCTGAATGGGGCGATGCCAACATGGTCAGGTTCAATGCTGCTAAAACTCAGGCGTGTCTATTTTCCGCTAAAAGGAGTCAATTTAGCCCTGCTCCAACTTTCCGGGGTGTATCCGTGCCGATAACTGACCATCTTGATCTTCTTGGTATAACGCTGACATCTACTCTCAATTTTGGGCCATACATCGAAGCAAAGGCTCAACTGGCTGCAAAAAAGTTGGGAATCCTCGCAAAGGTTAGACAGTACTTCACGCCGGAACAGCTGCTTAAACTTTATCAGGCGCAAGTTCGATCGGTTATGGAGTACTGCTCTCATCTTTGGGACGGATCTGCCCGATACCAACTTGATGCGCTTGAGTCTATTGAGAGGCGAGCCAAGAGGATCATTGGCGATGATGCACTTGTCGAGTCGAGACTTCAAAGTCTTGAGCATCGACGCCGAGTTGCTAGCCTGTCGGTTTTCTACCGGTTGCATTTCGGGGAGTGTGCGTCGGAATTACATAATTTAATTCCGCCTAGCCCGTTCCATCATCGGACCACCAGACGTACGGCATTGCGCCACCGGTACATGGTGGATATCCCACATATACGTACAAAACGTTTTGGGAACACATTCATTATGCGTACAGCCAAGGAGTGGAATTCCTTGCCGGAGTCGGTGTTTCCTGATAGCTACAATCCGGGTATCTTTAAGTCAAGAGTGAATAGGTTACTTCTAGGTAAGCGCGTTCCATCGTCGACTGCATCGTCGCTTTCCATCAGGTGAGATAGTGGTCAAGCGCAAACCTATAATCAATAAAAAAAAAAAAAAAAAAGTCTATCCTAAGGTGGTCTACCTAATTACACTTGTCTTATATATAAAATGTGTTGGTAAGCGCATAACTCAACAACGCCTGGATCAATTTTGCTAATTCTTTTTTTGATGTGTTGGGGATTGTCAGGAGAAGGTTCTTATGAAAAAAAATAGGGTAGAGTGGAGTAGAGTAAAATAATCTGTTGCCGGGAGCGAAGCCGCGGGCAAAAGCTAGTTGGTTATAAATATGTATCGTATCCTCATTAAAAAATGTACCATCTATTAGTTCATTTTAAATATAGTTTCTGTAAGGGTCGAAGCCTACTGGGGCCCAGGGTCTCTTTCTGGCAGGAAAGCTTGGTCCCAGTGCGAAGAGCAATATAGGAACGAAGTGGGGTGTTTAGTCAGTATGAGTCTAACACTGTTTCCTGCTCCGCGGGTTTCGTCATTGGATGATTTTTGCCCACCACAAAAAAAAACAGTTTCTCTTCGAGTAAAATTAAAATAAAATGCTATAGGCTACATTTTATTTAATTTCACAAGAACTGAAACTGTATATAATGGCGGCTCATAAATATCAGTGCCGTTCGTAAAAATCTGTGCAGCTACTATTACGAGCAGCAGCAAATGGGTCTCGTTGAAATATGTACGAGTATGTTTTAAAAATAATTCACACGATATTTTATGAGAGATTTATTTGCGTAATTTTAATAAGTTCTTATATTTTACAACTGATTTTAGTTAAAAACTTCGTTATTGAATTTTAATTTTGCTATGAGCCTCCCTAATGCTTACTAAGTAAGATATGCCTTTTTTATGGTGCATAAAAACCATCCAATGGTGGAAAATAATGTCAGACTCTTACTAACTAAACAACCCACCCCGTTCTTACGTCACCAGGGCCCAAGTCTTCCTTTTAGATGCGAACCCTTAGCCCCAGTTGACTTCGACCCAGCTGCAGGATCCCTTCAGTTTGCTAACAATATTTTATGTATCTTACTTTAGGAGTTCAGCTAAATTTAACAGAGTGATAGAAGCCACTAAGAATATATTGTATTACGATTCTTTATGTCTAATAATAAACAAGATTAAATTCGATTCTACCTGATGCTAAGCAGTGATGCAATCGTTAATAGTGAGACGCACTAGTTTATTAAGAGCCTATGCACTCTATGAAGTCACCCAAATATAGGTATATCTGAAAGCTTACAGAAAATTTCTCTGACAATATTACTAATATTATTTTAAAACCTAAAATCAGTGTTTATGTCTTATTGATCCATGCCATTACTTCAAAACCCAATAAAGATCTCCCTACAGTACCTCCCTCCCTCGAAGATAAGTTTCGTTGACATTACATTTAAACTCGACTCAAGGTATCTTCAGTCGAATCTTCTTAAATACACCTCGTTACCACTCACTTTAGCCCATTTTATACCTGAAAATATTCTAAAAACAGACCTGAGCTCCTTATCGGGCGCTAAATGTACGAGACTGTAGGAAACTAGGTTAGTAGCGAACCGTAGACTTGATGCCATAGAGCTACGAAGCGCTAAGGCGGCAATTTTTTATAGTTTTTCTTTATTTTATTATTGTTTTTGATAGGTATGTGATCAGTTTGTGAATGGCATCTCTGAGTGCGGCTATTTTGCAACTGGTTTTATTGCCTTGGCTCTATACCTGTTCCTGAATAAGTTTATCCCACAAATGTGGTTCAGATTCTTTCTTTGTTCTTTCTTATCATTTTTACCATTACCAAATGCTTTAGCTACTGCTGCAACTACCACTACTAGAACTTTGGCAGCTCTATGATATGCATTTTATATCCTGAAAGTCTTGCTCCTTAAGGACCGCCAGCTGCTCCTTCTGCTTCTGCGACAGATTTACGATAAATGATCTTCATTTTGCAAGTAAGTGTGTTTTTTACCTTTGCACGTTTTTTTTTTTTACGTACATACAGTAAATATGTATTGGTCAAGTCACATAAGGGCCACGCATATTTGTCTTTGATGGTCTTTTCGTCAGTGCAAGCATTTGTAGATATTCTCAAAGGACAACTAATGAGTTCAACCTCTGAGAGTATAACCACAATACTCTACATTATATCAAGTCTGACAGTTTTGCTTCTCCACTTTTACCAGCTATTGCATCTACTACCGCCGCTGCTGCTTCTACTGCATCTGTGTAAATTCATTTATATTTCACCATATCGAAGCACTACTAGCAGCTAGACACGTTTCTCTATTCGCCAGTACCAGTGCAACAATTCCGTACCCTATGCTCGCTAGCCATTACCATCCCTGCTCTGGTGGTATATTTATTGGTTTTTGTATTTAATGGATAGTACAGCCTTTGTCCTCTCTTTTTGGGATAGGTTTACGTCTATGGCTATCGGCTGATTAGTTATTTAATACAGTGTGTACATAGTGTGTGTTACTCGTGGAGATAAAGCAGCGTACACATGAGCAGAAGAGATGATCTGGTTCTAAAGCTGAGTTAACAAAAAGCCTCAAAGAACCAGACCATGAGTTTAAATTCTCGGAATGGAAATGTGAAGCCTCTGATAAGCTCAGGAACGATGCGACAGCGAGCTTTTATAGGAAACGTTTTATCTGTAACTAGCGGTTCCCCTCTCACGGTTGTTAGAAATCTTCCAAGATCTCGGTTTTCTTTAATTCTTTATTATACACTTATTATTACCGACTTATTAATAACCGTCGTACAACGTTAGGGTGGAACTTTGCGTTGTTGAAACATCTACGGTCCGGACTAAGCGTTTTGCCTCGTCGTTTATACCGCGTAAATCGAGCGACTGGAACAGTTTGCCAGCTGCAATCCAATTATAATTTAGGTGTCTTAAAGGATAGAGTGAATAGACTCTTAATAAACTAGAGCGTCACTGCTTCCCATCAGTTGGGTTCGCAGTCAAACACTGGTTTAAAGCAATAAAAAATACACTAATAAAATAAGCAAATGGCAAAGGTCATGTACATAGCCGAACTCAATTCAAATTTGAGTTTTCTTCTAGCAAACCATTGAGGGATAGAGTGAGATTACAATAGAGACTAGGCTAGATAATCTAGCTAATAAATAGAGAGAACGGACTCACCTATCCTCACCGAATGTTTAGGATTTATTTGGACAATTTAGTAGATGATTTGTGTGAAGTTTGCACAAACTCGATCGAGCGGTTCTTCATTTACTACAAAAACAGGGCTAAAAATTAAATACTTACCTGTCTCAGTCCATGATAAACGACCTATACACGGACCTTTGGTTCGGTTCAAACAGATATGAAGCCGTGACCTTTAAAACAACTTAGAAGCTAATAACATAATCGACTGTCCCGAGGTAAACTATCGGAAGTGAAAAAACTTACTTAACTGGAGAGCGATTTGAAGTTTGTTTTAAGGACACGTTTGTCTTTTTTGACTATAACGCCTGTTAAAAAAATCTATAGCCAACTACTAAATAGTCTCTAATTTTGTTTGGTTACGGTTGGTAGAAATAGCTCTTTTCGCTATTGATTTCTCATACAGTCTTTTAAGAAATGGCCAAGATTTCAGTTTTGGCAAAAGAAAAAATATGCAAGCAATCATGTAGGCAAGGAAAATGTTTCATTCCCCTTTGGTTTCATATTGAGTTTAAAAATCATCAAACAAAAAGATTTTATCATTAAAATGCTCCACGCGAACTCCGGCGTTCACAGACCTATTATGTTTCAATTATGTCTCTAATTGTGGTACTCGAAAGGATAGGCTAGCTACTCAGTTGTTATGAAGCTTCGGCAAGTATCATCTTTACTGAGCCCTGAGCTATAACCCACCCACCCTTGTATCTTCGTGATAAATGAAGAAATAAATTGTTATATCTTAAAACAGTACCTCAAAAAGTTATCGCTCACAAAAGTTACAAGAACGTGTACCGTACCGTGTCGTGCAAACTTTGAAACTCGTCCCATCACGAGTACACGCGGTAATGAACAAAGCACGGTAATGAGATCTTTGCACGTTAAACTTTATCACGCTTTAACCTCCAAACTGAAGATAATGAGGACAGAAGGTTGGCTCCAGGCAACATACGTGTTTGGTGATATCCGAAGCAAAGTAAAGTCGGACATAACTCCACTGAAAAAGGAGGATCTAATGCAAATTGCACAGAGAACTTTGATTGCGTGATACAGGATTAGTTCTTGTGTGACGCCATAGATGGCGCTTCAAGTATGTTAAGTTAAAGTTGTCAGTTTGCCAGCGGTGGCGATTGTCAAAAAATCCAACTTCTATGGAATTGATATGTGGTTCTAGAACATCACATGCTTCATTCCAAATGTTTTAGACTCGTGATAATCGTGTTTGCTAATAATCAATTTTGCTGAATAATCGTTGTTTTGCTAATAATTGCTCTCCTGCGGATATCAAACTCCAGCAGGGTCGATAGACGATACCCGCAAGTGCCACGGAGAACTTCTGAAAGGAAATCATGGACCTACAACGTAAAGGGCCATTGAAGGACACAAGTAAGTTTAACTTGGTAAAGGGTAAAGTCATACACTCTCTCAAATAAACCTAGAGCATGAGCGTCATTTGATGATTTCTGATCTCGAAATATAACCACAAGCTTTATTGATTGTTGCACCATTACGCATTGTCAGGTTAAACGCCCTTGTGTGCGAGTTTCGAGTATACACGCAAGTCTGCATTTGAAGGGAAGCCCTTCTGATCTTCCTTTTTTGTGTCCCAGGAAATGTCTAAAATGAAAACTTAGCTTGTTATAACGATGAACCATGTATAAAACAGACTTCTGAATTTTGAATTTTTGGAAATGATCTGACATATCTTTGTTAGAATTTAGTTATTTATAAAAGGCAACAGTTATTTTGAAGTTAAAGCTCCTCGCCCACTGCGACATATTGTTGTGATGCTGTCGCTCGTTTCGGAAGCGCGCGACAGCATCGGCATCGCTACTATCGTGTGTTGGATGCATTTTCAACGCGGTATATAAAAGATGCTAACGCACTACAGTAGTGCTAAAAAAATCTGTGAGTGAGGACCCTAAGATTGACGCCGTTGTGACTTTGTTGTTTATCAGTAGATGGCGTTAGTTTTGGTATTTTTACGATCCATTTGATTTCGTTCAATATTAGTTTTACAATCTACATATAAATTGTGCATTAATTAATTCCTGTATTTCATGTTACATCAAACAATACCAGTAGTTTTGGCTGTACGTTGATATGGAAGTCAGTCAATGTTTTCCTTTTACATGTATACCTACCTACTAAGTTTTGACAAAAACAACGGCGCTCACGCCGCAGCCACCGCCACCTTAGGCGCAGGCTTGCGGACGGCGAGCAATGGGTAGCTCGCTGTCCGACCGTTCGGTAACCGTCTGAACCGAGCCCAAGTCATCGACGGCGCGCACTGTCCCCGCGCGCCTCAAGGAGTTGTCAGCAAACTGTAGGGGTCCGAAGCCTCCTAAGGCCATAGGTTGATACGAAAATGCAACACCAGGGCCCTGGGATCGAGGCATGAAACAAGGTGGGTCGATTAGTCAGCAAAATCCTGATACTGTTTACCGCTCCGCCCAAGGGCAGAATTTGTCATTAGATTATTTTCCCACCATAAAAAAACCTACTAAGTTTTGAAGGCCAGTTTATTTTCTCTGGTTCACGGACAGTAAACCTAATTGCAAATGCGAGTAAATTAATTGCGTAGGTCTAAGTTTTGAGTAAGCAAAAACAGACTCTGTAGTAATCTCCTTTAGCGCTTGAATTTGGTACGTTTCTACGAAATAACATTTTAAGCTTCTGTCATCATAGAAGTCTATTAATAAAGTATTATGTTCAGTTGCCTGATAATTAAAGTGTTAATTCCTTGGAGCCCATAAATGGTGAAGAAAAGGGCTCCATTTTTAAATGTACTTCATTTTAAATGTGCCAGCCAGTAAAAAAAGGAAGACGTTCTTAATTTGATTGTATGTATTGTTTTTTTTTTTTTTTTAATTTTAGTACTCTCTCATTTATTGATTTATTATTTAATTGGAAAGAATGGAGGGAGGCCTTTGCCCAGCAGTGGGACAGCACAGGCTAGGTATAATAATATAATATAATAATTATTTATTCAGTTTCATGAAATTCTTCTATGATTTAAACTCGAGTCCGCGCGAACGCCTATTGTATTTCTGTTATATCTCTAATTACGGTACTCGAATTAAAAAATTAAAATGGTTTGTTCAATTTCTATCGAAATCGAGTTCTGTTGATGGAATTAATGTCAAGAGTAATATTATAGGTATTTTTTATGTTTTTAAATAAAACGTTGCCCCCACACAAACAATTAAACTGACATAAACAACACATTCAGAATCGGAACATCTAAAAAAAACCGTAATGTTAGCGAAGGAAGCATCCGCAAGTGCGAGAGAACGGCCCTCACGCTAAAACCATACAAAAACTATCACAAACAAGTTTTCAATGAAAAATTTTTTTTTCATAACAAGCTTTTATAGCGGTGGTCTATGCTTATATAAATAAAACTCGTCAAGACGATTCACACGAGCCCAAACTCGACGTGGTTGTGCCGTTTAATTACAGAGTTCCTATGGCTACCTCGCGATCCCATCATCAGATCAGCTCCATGTCATCATAATATTGCATTGTCATCCGAACTAAACGTGTATACCAAATTTCAGCTCAATCGGAAACCGGGAAGTGGATCAAATTTAAGTTGCAAGATTTGATTACAGAACGACAGACAACGGGACAGGTGAAAGTAAATAAAAGCTTGTAAAATACATACACATGGACTTTCTCTTTTTTTTTTTTTCTTTCTTTTTTTTTGTTTTTTTTTTCTTTCTTTCTTTTTTTTTCTTTTTTTTTTCTTTCTTTCTTTTTTTTTCTTTCTTTTTTTTTTTTCTTTCTTTCTTTTTTTTTTTTCTTTCTTTCTTTCTTTTTTTTTTTTTTCTTTTATTGTTTTAAAAAAGACTGGGCAAGTGTGAGTTCGACTCGTGCACTGAGGGTTTCGTACAAACTTACCTATGAAAATAATTCAATTCCTTAATCGAGTCTCGAAGAAAAAGTTTAATTTTTGGTGAAGTAGATACAAATTAATAGTTTTTCGATGTTTCCTTTGTGCTATAAGACCTCGCTTCCCTATGAATTTAAATTCCCATAGGAGTGTCAAAATATAAGACTGTTGCGACATTTATGTCGCAAAATACTTATAGTTTCCTCCAGCAATGGAATTTTTCACAGCAGTTATGGACCGAGACCTGAGTATTTGTATTAAATGTCAACTTGATACCTTCACGCGTTCCCGAGGTAAAGGGTCTTGACAGACAGACATACAGACGTCCCGTCAGACGGAGACGGCACAACAAAGTGATCCTATAAGGGTTTCGTTTTTCCTTTTGAAGCACAGAACGCTAAAAATCGCTGACTCATAATGTAAAATGCATGTAGGTACCTAACCTACCCAGTCTAGATTTCCAAGAAAGGTTTACCTCGAATCTAAGCACTTCCTGCATTTCTCAATCGACGACGTACTTAAGTTTGGTTCCTGAACTTCTCGAGTCGTTTCGCTGAATTCAAGAACTTGGCAAAATCGATGAGTTCGGTGACTTAATTTTCTTTTCTGTTACGGTCGAAAGGATACGTTTATCTCGAGAATTCTGTTTTATTAGATCACGTAAGTAATCGCTTAGAATAGATTTACTCTTAACGGGTTATAGTGAATTATTCGAGGTACCTGATGTGACGTCAGCACTTAAGAGTGCAAATGGACACGGAAGGAAAGACGTTTGTTTTTTTTTAATATTTTTTCTTTTTTATAGACTCTACTATAAACAACTATCTCGCTAGCTATGATGTGAGTGACGATGAGCTATCAGAAAACACTGACTCCGGCAACATTTATCTGGTAGTTTTTTCCGGTGGATTTGGAATGACGACATACCTTTCTGTCTGTAGGGTGACTGGTAATTAGTAATCAATAAACATGTGATTGTAGTCATGATAACAAACCACTTTTACTATGGGGCCAGTTAGACGAATATAAACTGTAATAACCTGATTTTTTTTGCGATTTCAGCTATCAGCAAGATAAATTGCCATTGACCCGTTAGGCGAACATAAATGTACTAACCAACAGATTTTGTTTCGTGATTTTAGGTTTGGTCCCACAGTAAAAGTGGTTCGTTATCTTGACTACAATCACGTATAAGTATCAGTCACTAATATCTATATCAAAGCCTTTTGGCTGATGTGTTGTGTGTTGTTATGTTGTTGTTGATAAAATTCACATAAGATTTTCTTTTATAACGTAGGTAAGTGTCCACCAAACAAGGATTTCCCGAAATTTAACCTCTAACGGCTTGAAACTGGGGTCCAAAGTTTGTATAAATAAACCTTTTTTCACGAATTTTTTTTTCTTCTAGAGAAGCTAGTATTTTTTTTTCTTTATTGCTTTTTTTTTTAATTTGAATTCTGCTCGACGATATAATTTAATATTATTTGAGGGGTTGCTACGCCAGTTGATAGCCGAAATCTGTATTTCGGCTATCAACTGGCGTAGCAACCCTGTGCTTTTATCTAGTTCGGCCACAGACGTCTAATTCTTTTAAATAAAAAAGAAAAAATATATATTTTATAAAAAACAGCAATACTCATATACTCATGATTTCTTTTAATAAAACATCGATTTTGAAAGATTGGTAAGTGGTTAAAGCATTTAAATAAATATGGAGTGAGGACGCCGCAGCACTTCTCTTACCACTTCTCAAAGAGAGGATTTACCGCCGCGACTGTAGCGTCCCAGCTCTTTACTATTTTCGTTTTTAAATATTTCTGTATGTAAGAAAGTAAGTAAGTAATCAAAAGTCACCCTGTATATTGTTTTTATGCATACAGGATTTTTTTTAACCAGTGCGTAAATTTAGACATAATAAACTTAAATACATTGAAATAAACAGGTATTTTTTATTTAGATATGTGTCAATAGTAAAAAATTAAGTTAACGCTTACGAGACCTGTTTACTCAGAAACTTATTCTATGGACGTCGCTTGGGACAAAGAGACAAAGTGGAAAAATTAGAAAAAAAAGTTATAAACTAAAAATGGAAATGTGTTCTATTGCTTTCACTGAGCCACCAAAAAAAAAATACCCAGTATAGTAAAGTTAATTCGTAGCCAAATTGGGAGATTGAGTGAAGGTTGTTTTGTTTTTTAGGTAGGTAAAAATCATCGAATCCCGCTCTTGGGCGGAGCGGGAAGCAGTGTCAGACTCTTACTGACTAAACAACCCACGCTGTTCCTTCCTTGCCTTAGTCCCAGAGCCCCGGTGTAAAGCTTTGGCATCAACCCTCGGCCCCAGGAGGCTTCGACCCTGTAAAGCCCCTACAGTTTGCTGACAACTCCTTGGGCGCGCGGGAACAGTGCACGCTCGGTCTAGACTGTTACCAGACGACCGGACGGCGAGTTACCCATTGTTCACCGTCCGCAATCCCTTGCCTACGGTGGCCGTAAATCGGGATCGAAATCCCGGCGGCGTCTGGGGACTGAGCGCTACCGCTGGCCACTATTCCTTTCTCTGGGTCATGGCCTGTACCAAGGCCCGGTGTACTAGTAGAAGATACTCTAGGCTTTAAGTCTGTCTCTGAACTAAATAACGAAATAACTCGATTTGCGAACATTTTTTACACTTCTGCTGACCCCTTTCTCTCACAATATTAGTTCTAAAACATAAACACAAACAGATTAAGGATGCCAAGCTATAAAACATCCGCATTTCTCAGAACCGGCTGTCTAAAACGAAAAAAGGTCGCCATCCAATCAATATCCCAAAAGGACCCGTCCCAAAGTGGACGATTACCGAAAAATACTAAACATATCTTAGTAGTTCCTTTGTGAGTCTAAAGAAAACATTAAAAGGCGTCCACGACTTAATCTGAACGAATTCATTCCCGGCTCGTCGGGGATAAATCACTATAGTTGGTCAAAGAAGTCTATGAGACGTAAAAGTGTGAAAGGCGAAGGGGGGTGCTCATTCTTTCGTCAGTAAAGGGCCCAACCGGCCTCAAACCGGAAAATTAACGTAGATTTTACTTTTGTTCGTTTATCGGCACCTAGAGTTTCATTTATACGCTTCTCTTTATTATTTTATCTTGAAAAATAGAGATAAACAGTCTACTGAATGGAGCTCCGTGCTCTTCGTAATATTTGAATGAGAATTTTGAGATTTACAATTGCGCTTTCCAAAAAGATTATTTCGAAAATATTGCGGTGTTAAATTTTCTTTCTCGGTTTTAATTTTGGCTTTTGAAAGTGGTTTCGCTTTTTTATTTTCAGATAAAAGACAGCGAGATATTCAGCAAATGCGTCTTTTAAAATGGCGGTGTGTAAAATTAGCATTTTTTACGATAAGCTTCTATCAAACAAAATACATTTTGATTTTTTTTTGGAGAGTGCAATCAACCAATGACTTCTTTCACTTTACCTATGGTGGTTTTTTTTATAGTGGGCAAAAATCATTCAATGACGAATCCCGCTTTTGGGTGGAGCGGGAAACAGTGTCAGACTCTTACTGACTATACACCCTACTCCGTTCCTTCTTTGCCTTTCGCACTGGGGTCAAGCCTTCCTTTCAGAAAGAGACTTCACGGCAGTCAAACATGGCTAAAGCTTACCATGTGACTGTGGGTTAGCCAGAAAGGGGGGCCTGGAACACTGAGCAAGGACTCTTTTTTGCCTTGTGTTCCAGGACCCCGGGTCAACACTCTCCTGTTCCTGTATAAAAGTGGGTTCTAGTCATTAAAAGTCACTCACATTAGCCCTACCGATCCGTCTTAGAACGGAATGATTATCCACCTAAAAAATCCTTTCTAAGCAAAACGAAATAATCATCTTACCTTACAATCTACCTCGTCGAATTACATCCATATCAAAATCATTCGCATACCATATTATCAATACGAAAATCCTCGACATATCTCGACTAGCATTTCATTAAAGTAATCCCAAAATACCAGTTCATAATCTCACACGCTGAAAACAAAAAAAAAAGACGGCGCTAGCGATTTAATTTTTTTTAATACTACAAAGTTCTGTAGCAAAGGGGATCCTGTTCGAAAATCTCCTTATTCGAGTAAGGAGCTTACGGCTTAAGGGTAAGTCTTTGACAATCGAATTCTACGGAGGTTCGGCCCCACCGGCTGGAGCGGCGCAGTAAATTTAAATTTTCGCTGAAAATACCGAAGTAAGAGGTGGCCGAATTAAAATGAAGCTATGTAAATCTGACACCTTCGGATCTTGCCTCGCCAGTTGTTGTTTGGTTAATTGTATTAACGTATTCTGTACGCTTTTTGTTGTGATGTTACGTAACATTACATTATGCTTGTGTTCCAGAAGGGAAAGTAGGGTAGATAAACTCTCGAATTTAAAAAAAATGCATATTTATATTATTTCTGTTTTAAACTTAGCATACAAGTATCTTTGAATGTGCTTACTACCAAAACGATAACATCAGTGTTTATTGTTCCTTAGTAGCCTTCATAAGGCTTCGGCCCTGCAGTCGGGCCTCTACATTTGCTGACAACTCCTTGAGGCGCGCGGGAAAAGCTTCAAGCTTAGAGATGTAACAAGACCTCGTGGATGCAGCTCAATTCGTTGGTCACTCCAGATTTGCACCGTTCTTAACTCAACGGTGTGTGAGGACCTTCATTCCGCCAGAGACAGGAATAGATGAAAAAACATCATAAGAACGAAAGTGATGAAGCAGTGTGGTCACGACCCTCAGCAATGAGGAACACGATGAAAGAGGAGAAGCCAAGGAGTGATTAAATAAGCTACCTACACAAAATTATGTGCCTGGCTGAATTAAAACCCGAGACCTACAACTCATAAGTCACGGCCGGTCATCACAGCTAATATAATCCAAAGTGACTATAACCAGCATTCGAGAATGTATTTCTTCGTGACTAGAACTATGTAGGCGGCAAAGTAGTTGTGGTAGGCCTACTTTGCATTTGAAGCGTTAATAGTCAATATACTAGAACCCCTACTTTGCCTAGAACATTAACATTTGCCTAGAAATTGTATTTTCATTACTCTAGCGCCCGAACATGGCCGCTAAGAACCCCAAGAAGGCCTAACAGTTAAACCTGAATATTTTGGACTAGACTTCAATGAATATTACGTCGGAATACAAAATACAGAAGCTGTCATAATTAAATTAGCAAACATTTGTATTATATACTTAACTAGCTGTGCCCGCGACTTCGTCCGCGTGGAATAGTTATTTTGAGCATCATATTTATTTTTGAAAACAACCTCAGCTTTATAAATTATAGCTGTTACCCACGACTTTGCCCATATCAATTTCTGTTATTAATTTAGACAATTTAGTTTTTAAAAGAATATAATTATCTAAAAGTACTTCATAGAGCTACACCCCCCACTTGGGCACGCCATAATCTCGGCGGTAAGTCCCCTCTTTGAGGCGTGGTTGGATAGACATCACGCAGGACATGACGCAGGTTCTCACCGGACATGGAAAGTTCAGGAGATCCCTGCGCCGGATTCGTGCGGAAGAGACGCCCAGGTGTCACCACTGTGTGGCCAGCACGGAGGACACGGTGGAGCACACGATGGAGGTGTGCCCCGCTTGAAAAGAGCATCGCCGTGTCCTCGTGGAGGTGATCGGCGGTGGCGACCTCTCGCGCCGGGCCTTGGTTCAGGCCATGATCCGCAGCGAAGAAAAACGGCAAGCGGTAGTCTCCTGCAAAGCAGTTATGCTCGTAAAGGAGGAGGCCGACCGCATAAGGCAAGGGCAAAAGCGCCCTCGCCGTAGACGTCGACGCCGCGATCCCGCCGATATCCGGCCACCGTAGACGCTGGCTTGCGGACGGTGAGCAATGGGTAGCTCGCCGTCCGGTTGTCTGGTAACAGTCCAGATCAAGACCAAGTCGTCGACGGCGTGCATTGCTCCCGCGCGCCTCAAGGTGTTGTCAGCAAACTGTGGGGCTCTTCAGGGTCGAAGCCTCCTGCAGCCGAGGGTTGGTGCGAAAGCGTTATACCGGGTCTCTGGGAATAAGGCAAGGGAGGAACGGGGTAGGTTGTTTAGTCAGTAAGAGTCTGACACTGTTTCCCGCTCCGCCCAAGAGCGGGATTCGTCATTGGATGATTTTTATCTACCATAAAAAAACCCCTCCGCGCCGCCCGCAAGCAACCCCTCTCCTCGCCCGCCGGCCAGACGCAGCGTCATATTTTGCGCGTGTGAATTTTATATCGGAGTTATTTTAAAATTGTAATATCTTCTAAGATGTTCATTGAAAATAAGTGATGTCAAAGACAATTTTGTTCACAATTACATACTCTAATTAACAACACAAATATTTAGATAAAGATTAATATTATTATGTTGATACAACTCATTGGTTGCATGCATTAATTTCGGCCAAATTTTATTCCCATAAAAACGACTCTAGTGAGTTAATCTTAAATGATAGACATATACTGTCGCGGACATTTTTTTAGATCATTTTAAGAGGAATAATTCTTTCGTACATATTTTTTTGGTATCTTCTACCGTTTTCGCAGCGCACGCAACGGAAGCCCTCAAAGATAAATATTTTTCGCCGTTTTTTCCACATTTTCCATTGTTTGTTCGCTCCTATAAGTCACAGCGTGATGTTATATAGCCTAAAGCCTTCCTCGATAAATGATCTAGTCGACACAAAAATAATTTTTCAATTCGAACCAGTAGTTCCTGAGATTAGCGCGTTCAAACAAACAAACTCTTCAGCTTTATAATATTAGTATAGATTAAAATAATTGGTTTTACGAAACCCACGGCAAAAGTTGTGAAAATTAACCGAGGGCCAAAAGTATAAAAACGATTACATTTTAATTTAATTCTCAATAGTAATATGTTTTGTGTTAATATTATTTTTAGCGTAATTAAGACTATCAGAATCCAGAATCATTGTTTTTGTATACACTTAGTAACTTAGTAAGTATTTTTTTTTACATTTTGGAATGCAAAAAAAATAATTTGAATTTAACCTTTCGAGTGGATACTCGAAATTAAAAATTACGATTAATTATAGACCTAATAGAAAGACAAATAGGTGTGCGAATGCAAACGTTTGGTCAGGCTCAAGAGTATATCTATGATAATATCATATGAGTATATCAATTAGTCCGGTCAAATTAGACCAAAAAATAAGAGTAAAGTTACATAAATTCCCACCTAGCTGAAAATCGGTAAGATTGTTTAAAATATCATTAAAAACAAAATTTGAAAGTTCCCCATCTTTCCCCTGTAAGGAAAAAAATTTATTCAAGGTCAAAGGTAAAAAAAAAGAGTTTTTCGCGATTTTCAGCAAAACGGTAAGTTTTATCATAAAAATACGTCAGACAAAAATTGTAGATCATAAAATTATCTACAAAAAATGTATTAATACTTTTTTTTCTACGAGCCACCGTTTTTGAGATATAACGATTCTAAAAGTTGCAAAAGTTGTAATCGTCATAATATGCATGAATACGCCACGTATATAAACATCTCTATAGTTGTAATATATATTAAAATATTTTTCTATCGGTCATTGTAACTTAAACTACTAATATAAAATATACATAAGCTATAACTATACAAATATCAGGTAAAATGAAACCCAGTCCCTTAATTTATACACCATTGTAACCTTGAGAAAACATCTGTCCCCTGGTCAATTGTGTGCGTGGCTAGGGTCTTATACCTACTATAATAAATGAAACACTGTTAGTCTTGGATGCCAGTTGCTAGTGAAAACACGTGTTTATTCTAACCTATATCGTGCTGTTTTGAGTTTTATAACACATAGGCCTACTGGGGAAACCACGTTAAAAAAAACGCGCTGAGTACACTACCTCATAGGTGGCGAGGAAACGTGTGCATATTAAAACGATTACAACTTTTGCAACTTTTAGAATCGTTATATCTCAAAAACGGTGGCTCGTAGAAAAAAAGTATTAATACATTTTTTGTAGATAATTTTATGATCTACAATTTTTGTCTGACGTATTTTTATGATAAAACTTACCGTTTTGCTGAAAATCGCGAAAAACTCTTTTTTTTGACCTTTGACCTTGAATAATTATTTTTCCTTACAGGGGAAAGATGGGGAACTTTCAAATTTTGTTTTTAATGATATTTTAAACAATCTTACCGATTTTCAGCTAGGTGGGAATTTATGTAACTTCGAATGTCTAAATTGACCGGACTAAATAATAAATGAAATCGTGACAACACGATATTACTGACAAATCAATTCAAACACCACCAAAAGACAGACGCATAATGTTAGACATAGGCGGCCCATGTGTGTGTCATACTTGTGTAATGTCAAAGTCAAAAAAAAATATTTCACATGGGCACTTATATAACGTCAAAAGCACGGTTCCAAATTGGTCGTTTCCTATAGAAATGATTGTAATATGGAAATATTGTAAAGAAAAAAAATGTTTTCTTTACAATATTTCCATATTACAGTATTAGTACATAAATTATGTAAGGACAGTGCAGACCAGTCAATATTGAACCTACCGTTAAAATGGTAGGAAGTAATCTAAAATTTGCGTCTACAATGTTCTCACATTCACATTATTGAAAGAGGCTATATAAAAGCAAGAAAATTAATTAAATAATTTATGGGGTTCCTTAAAAAATGAACAATTACTGAGAAAAGCCCTCATACTCACACGTATCTAGCACACCTTTTCTTTATGCCAACCTTGTATCAAACAATGACACAACAAAAGGCTATAAAATAAAACAGACACGTCAAGCTTATTCCGACCAATAATGCCTACCTACGCTGATTGTCTCGTTCACAGAATCAAGTCGTAGTTCAAAAGCAACAAGTTAGCTTTGTACAACAATGGGAACACGTCCTGAATCCGTAATCTGGGCAAAAGGACATTGGGCACGTGTTTCCCGTTGTACCGAGAATCTGTGATATATTACAAGTTCATGGCCTTTAGCTAGCCATTCCAGTTTTGAATTGAGCTTCGTGGAGTAATGAAGAAAATTATACAAATGTTACGGGTAAAGGCGAAAGTTTATGAATGGATGATGTTTGTTTCTGGTTCAAACTCCAACGCCTGAATCTAGATAAAATTTTGCACACAGATGGACAGACGGGATGTCCTAGAATAGCACATTTTTTTAAGTGGAAAAATCATCCAATGATATCTCTCAAGAGCTGGTGGCCGAGTGGTAAAGGCTCCGACTTACGAGTTGCTGGTCACGGGTTCAAACCCAGCCAGGAATTACTTTGTGTAATTTATTTCATCATCACTGCTCTTAAAACGGTAAAGGAAATATACACGATTTACCCATTATTTTATTTTATTTACCCATTTACATAGGATACTCTTTATTATAAAAACAAAACACTTACACGTTAGAGTTTTTATCTATATGTAGAGATCGCTAATAAAGCCAGTTGTTCTTTCAAAACGTATACTTCCAAAAACCCCTGACCTAACCTAACGAAATGCGGCGCGGTGGGAACTTTCACCTCTGCAATCCAATTATAGCGAAAACGGCTATCAGGCACTTACTTTTTCAGTTTTTTCGCGCGCAGAAAGTTTTTGAATTGGCTGCCGAGATACAGATCGTTGTTTTGCATTTCTTTTTGTGTTTTGTACCGAAACTGAAACGAAGTACTACCTAAATGTAAATTGTTTGTCGCTACCTGCCTTCTACCAGTTATACCGGGTATTTATTGGAAAAATTTCTGAATGGAATACCGTAGTTACGTTGCGTTGCTCTACATTACTTTTTGGTGTACAATAAAGTGTAATCTATCTATCTATCTAACGAGAGAGTTTTTGACAGTAAATCTGACACAACCCTCTCGCCTTATCCAAGAGTAAGAGAAGTTATTGGAACATTGTACCGCCCAGAAGACTCGGTAGAGCACAAATAGAGGTGTGCCCAAACGCCCCAGCCAGTAGGCGCGGTATTGCGGACGGCAAGCAATCGGTAACTCACTGTCCGACCTTCCGGTAACCATCCAGATCAAGCTAAAGTCGTCGACGGCGGTACTGATCCATGGGCGTCTCAAGGAGTTGTCAGCAAACCGTAGAGGTCCACCCTAGAACTACTCCAGCAGGGTCGAAGCCTTCTGGAGCCAAGGGTTAATGCGAAAGCGGAACACCGGGGCCCTGGAACTAAGGCAAGAAGGAACGGTGGGTGTTTAGTCAGTAGAAGTCTGAAACTGTCTCTTGCTCGGTCTGCTTCTGAATCTAAAGTTAATGAGCTTTTATTAAACTGGTGCGAATCATCAACAACGATTGCTTCACTGCTTACGCAAAATCGCAGTCAAGACTGGTTGACGAAAAAAAGAAATCACTTAATTTCCACTCACATACGAATAAGCTAAATCACGTTAGTAGCAAAAATCTCTTAGAAGAATTCTATCCTCTGCCCTCTGAGCAGTGATCACAATAAAGACGAAAATAATCCGATATTGCTTAAGATTTGTTCTGTGTACACTTCGTGTAAAGAAAACAAGTAGTTATAGAAGGTCGTATCGGTACAAAAACTGAAAAAACACGCACATATAAAACAATTGTGTATAAGATCGTCTCGAGGGGCATTATCACCATCATTCCAGCCCTAGCCTAGTCCACCGTCAGTACCAGTTGCCAGCAACTGTAGGGTCCCAGCAGGGTCGAAACCTTCTGGGGCCAAGGGTTGATGCGAAAGTGGAACACCGGTGCCCTGGAACTAAGGCAAAACTAAACAATCTACCCCGTTCCTTCCTTGCCTTAGTCCCAGAGTCCTGGTGTTACGCTTTCACATCAACCCTTGGACCCAGGAGGCTTCGACCCTGTATGGGCCCTACAGTTTGCTGACAACTCCCTGTGGCGTGCGGGAACAGTGCGCATCGTTAACGTTAACGCTGCATCTGGTTAGATTTGTCGACAAGCAGTAATGATAGAACAGTCCTTCTGTAATTATCTATGTATCTTTTCCTACGTGGGTGTAGTACTCACCAGCTTCTATTTATGGTTCTGTGTCTTAGACGGCAAAAACGAAATCCTTATAGGATCACTGTACTGCCCGTCTGTTAAGATCTTTTGTCTCACGAACGGGTGAAATTATTAAACTGAATAATAATATCATTCAGGTATGCCCTAAAAATAAAAAATAATAATTTCTAAGTTAAAGCTATCTAAAGAGAAGGCTGTCTAAGCTTCGTTTATGGCGCTCGCAAGATAATTAAAACCTATGGGGATTTCTTGTTGACCTAGAATCCTAAAATTTAAAGAATGTCTCTGTCACTTAAAGGTTTGCTGGGAGAAAACACAATGTTGAGTTAAGCTCGTCGCCTTTGTACATGAATTTTCATTGTATCTATGTTAAGTTTTTGTGTACAATAAAGAATTAAAGAAAGAAAGAATCAAGGTCTCACAGTACAAGCAACGTCTGAAAACAATTAATATGTCACAAAACAATTTTTTTGTGGTACGGAAAAATCTTTGAGATTCGATTCAGGAAAATGGTTCCATATTTACATACCTATGTTAGAGCGGTTTCGCATTATGTACGATCCGAATCCGATCCAAACCCATGAATAGAATAGGATAATAATTTAATGGTGTAAAAGAAAAAAAATCCCATGATCTGAAGCAGTAGAACTATTTCTATGGTAATTTATGTATTTATTATTCAAAGTAGTTCTAATTACTTATTTCAAAAATAAACATACAGTTGGCAAAAATCTACTTTGATAGTGATAGTGTGTCGGGTTGCGATCTGATTCAGATCGGACGTTGTGTGAAACTGCTCTAACTTTATACGGAACACTCGGTGCGCAAGTGTGACTTGTCTTTTCTTTTTAATAATGTTTAATTACAATTAGACGCGTGGGTGATCATAAGTTTGTAGGATATACTCGTATTCCCGAAGTAGGTTTTTTTAATATGTGTGTAAAAATAGATCCTCTTCTAAGTCTATTATTGCTCATATAATGCCCTTAAGGGGCGATGACATTTTTAGAGCTATTCTCTCGCATCAGAAATAATATAAGTAAAAGGTGAACGGTAAATAAATACCTTTTATAGACCTTTATTATATGTAGGTAGTTCATTTCACATTTCAGTCGAAAGTCGTCCACTACTGGAGATAAGCCTCCCCCAAAGAGTCATCACGATGCGATCATTGTGGTGATACTTGGGAGAGGCTTGCCCAGATGGGAGCCGATGGATGCAAGACGCACAGAATATCCCATCCTATACGTCTCATATCCAGCGAATATAATAACGAAATGAATGGATGTAATATTTTGTAATGTTTATTTATGTTGTAGTTGATTTTATTTCATTAAAACAGCCAAAGGAACTTCATTCGGAAAAATATGCCGAAAACCGCGCGTATCTTAAAATGGCGGCCATAGACCACAAGAAAAAAAACATTTTTTATTTGAACGAACGTTTTATATATTTAAAAATGTTTCAAAACAAAATATTAAAAAAAAAATGTTTCATATACTTTCTGAACGTTATAGGCATACTCTAAAATGCTGTATAATACAAAATACCGGTAAAATACACGAGACAACATACTTATAAGTATGTATTTTCGTCCTTACGTCTCGTCTCCTAATCTGTGATACTTACGAGTAATTGAATGTCAGTAAATCCGTTGACTCGACTCAGCGGATTATACGCTTTTATGTGATATATTCCACGATGTATTCGCACAAAATAATCATTATTTACGCGTCCTTAATTAATGTAATAACAATCAGTGCCTATTTCTTTATAAGGATTTTTACCTGTAGTAAATAATTTATTATTTTGGGGCTGGTTCGTTTACAGATTTAATATATAGCTGATACTAGATTTAGTATAGAGCGTAAACATTCGGCTTTTCTCGCCTGGGTTGACGCTCGTGATCGTAAAGCTCCGGATCTGAGCTCAAAGAAGAGAGCCTTTAACCATGCTGCCGAGTCCTACAAAAAGGCACTGAGGAAGGCTCGCTTCGACCGCATTACCTACATTGGCACAAAGCTCTCTGCACAACCGTCCGGTAGCAGAGCATTCTGGTCCCTTGCCAAGTCGGTCGAAGCGAACTTCTGTCGGCCCACACTGCCTCCGCTGGTTAAACCTGATGGTACACTGGCTCATACCGCGAGAGAGAAAGCAGGTCTCTTTGCATCACTCTTCGCCCATAATTCTCGTCTTGACACTTGCGGTGCTACTCCACCGACTCTGCCTATCCGCGACACCTCGATGCCCGAGGTTCGCTTAAGAAACAAAGAAGTTCTGAGAGCACTGTGTCGTCTAGACGTGAATAAAGCTGTGTGGGCCGGATGGTATACCAGCGATAGTTCTCAAGGCTTGTGCGCCCGAGTTGTCTCCTGTACTGACGCGCCTGTATCGCCTCTCATTTAGGACTGGTATTGTGCCAAAGTCCTGGAAGCTTGCCAAAGTGCAACCCGTGCCCAAAAAGTGCAGTCGTGCCGATCCTACCAACTATCGGCCGATTTCGATAACCTCCATACTCTGCAAGGTTATGGAGCGCGTGTTGAATTCGCGCCTCATGGCATATCTAGAGAGTAACGATCTCCTCAGCGACCGACAATATGGGTTTCGCCGCAATCGGTCTACTGGGGACCTACTAGTTTATGCCACTCACTTGTGGGGCGAGGCCCTCGAGAAGAATGGGGAAGCTATTGCCGTTTCCTTAGACGTCTCGAAGGCCTTCGACAGGGTATGGCACGATGGCCTTTTGTCTAAGCTTCCAGCGTACGGCATTTCTCCTGGTCTGATAAACTGGGTAAAAGACTTCCTGAGTGAACGGTCACTCCGAGTTGTTTTCGATGGATGCTCATCAGAGCCTATGACGACTAATGCCGGTGTTCCTCAGGGGTCTGTTCTCTCTGCAACTCTATTCCTGCTTCACATTAACGATCTGCTAGTGCCTGGTATCTTTGGGTATGCAGATGATAGCACAGTTGTAGAGAGATACCTGCCCAGTGCTCAGGCTAGTAGGGAGCTAATCCAGTCTGAAAGGGAGGCTATGGTAGAGCGTACGAATGTCTCATTTCAGGCAGTTTCTAAGTGGGGCAAGGCTAATCTGGTAGCATTCAACACCGCCAAAACACAGGCGTGTATATTCACCGCCAAAAGGAGCCCGTTCACCTTGGCTCCTGCTTTTCGAGATGTATACCTGGAGTGCACCGACCGCCTTCAGCTCTTGAGAATGGACATTTCTTCGGACCTTAACTTTGGGCGGTTCATTGAGTCCAAGGCCAAGGTAGCTGCTAGGAAACTCGGCGTTCTTGCAAAAGTCCGACGGTACTTTACACCGAGTCAGCTTCTAATGTTGTACAAAGCACAGGTACGATCGTGTATGGAGTACTGCAGCCACATATGGGCTGGTGCTGCAAAATGTCACCTAGCGGCTTTGGATCCGGTGGAAAGGCATGCAAAGAGGCTGGTTGGTGATCCAGATTTGGTTGAGTCCAATCTTCAAAGCCGAGCACAGGCGCAGAGTAGCCAGCCTTGCGGTTTTCTACAGGATGCATTTTGGAGAGTGTGCGCAGGAATTGCACGATTTGATTCCGCCATCCCAATTTTACCTTCGGACATCCCGGCGTACGGCTAATATCCACCCTTACGTTGTTGAGACACCTGCGGCCCGGACTAAGCGTTTTGCCTCGTCGTTTATATCGCGTACATCGAGGGACTGGAATAGTTTGCCGGCTGCAGTCTTTCCGTCCGATAATAATTTAGGTGTCTTCAAGGCTAAAGTGAATAGGCTCTTAATAACTAGTGCGCCTTACCATCAACGATTGCATCACTGTTTACCATCAGGTGGGATCGCAGTCAAGCACTAGGTTATAGCAATTAATAAAAAAAAACTTTAAAACAGATTTTTTATAAGTGTAGACAAAATTATTTACAATTTTGTGATGGTAACATCAGACGCATGTCCAACTTTTTGTTCAACCTCTTTGTTTACAAAAAGAGTTTATGTTCAACCTTTTTGTTCGCAAAACAAATTTCGGAAACGAAAAAAAAATCACATTAGGTTATTGTGTTTAGGTCAATTCTTACATACTTTTTTAAATAAATTTATGCTATTTTATAATTTGTAACGTTTTATCTATACTAATATTATAAAGCTGAAGAGTTTGTTTGTTTGTTTGTTTGAACGCGCTAATCTCAGGAACTACTGGTTCGATTTGAAAAATTCTTTTTGTGTTGAATAGATCATTTATCGAGGAAGGCTTTAGGCTATATAACATTACGTTGCGACTAATAGAAGCGAAGAAACAACGGAAAATGTGGAAAAAACGGGGAAAATTATTCATCTTTGAGGGCTTCCGTTGCGTGCGCTGCGTAAACGGTTCAAGATACGAAAAAAATATGTATGAAAGAATTATTCCTCTTAAAATGATCTAAAAAAATGTCCGCGACAGTATATATCTATCTTTTAAGATTACCTCACTAGAACCGTTTTTATGGGAATCAAATTTGGCCGAAATTAATGCATTATTTGTTAGAGTTGTATCAACATAATAATATTAAACTATATCCAAATAAATGTGTTGTTGATTAAGAGTATGTAATTGAGAACAAAATTGTCTTTGACATCACTTACTTCCAATGAACATCTTAGAAGATATTACAATTTTAAAATAATCCGATATAAAATTCACACGCGCCGCATGCAAAATATGACGCTGCGCCTGGCCGGCGGGCGAGGAGAGGGGTTGCTTGCGGGCGGCGCGGAGGGGTTTTTTTAAGGTAGATAAAAATCATCCAATGACGAATCCCGCTCTTGGGCGGAGCGGGAAACAGTGTCAGACTCTTACTGACTAAACAACCTACCCCATGCCTCCCTTGCCTTATTCACAGAGCCCCGGTATAACGCTTTCGCACCAACCCTCGGCTGCAGGAGGCTTCGACCCTGAAGGGCCCCACAGTTTGCTGATAACACCTTGCGGCGCGCGGGAGCAGTGCACGCCGTCGACGACTTGGTCTCGGTCTGGACTGTTACCAGACCACCGGACGGCGAGCTACCCATTGCTCACCGTCCGCAAGTCAGCGTCTATGGTGGCCGTATATCGGCGGGATCACGGCGGCGACGGCTACGGCAAGGGCGCTGTTGTCCTTGCCTTATGCGATCGGCCTCCTCCTTTACGAGCATTAGGTACTGCTTCGCAGAAGGAGGCGACCGCTTGCCATTCTTCTTCGCTGTGGACCATGGCCTGAACCAAGGCCCGGCGCGAGAGGTCGCCGCCGCCGATCACCCCCACGAGGACACAGCGATACTCTTCCCAAGCGGGGCACACCTCCACCGTGTCGTCCGGGTTGGCCACACAGTGGCGACACCCGGGCGTCTCTTCCGCAAGAATCCGGCGCAGGAATCTCCTGAACTTGCCATGTTCGGTGAGAACCTGCGTCATGCGGAAGTGAGGACACCGTGATGTCTATCCAACCACGCCTCAAAGAGGGGACTTACTGCCGAGATTATGGCGTGCCCAAGAGGGGGGTGTAGCTCTATGAAGTACTTTTAGATAATTATGTTCTTTTAAAAATTAAATTGTCGAAAAAAAAATAATAACAGAAATTGACACGGGCAAAGTCGTGGGTAACAGCTATAATTTATAAAGCTGAGGAGGTTGTTTGCAAAAATAAATATGATGCCCAAAATAACTATTCCACGCGGACGAAGTCGCGGGCACAGCTAGTTGAAGTAATAAAATGAAAACTTAATGATTCTATATAAAAGTGCTAGAGACACATTCTTTCTTTCTAATTTTCAGCCGCAAATGACAATTATTCAACAACAACATACAACAAAAATCTATGGTTCTGTTTGTCTTACTACCACATCTACTGACCGTCTAAGTTAAGCGTCATTAAAGCTAAGTTTCATGGAGAAAAAATAATTAATTAAATTATTGCCATACATTACTGGCATAAATACCCGTACATTTTTACTATTGGCTTATTTTTCACTATTGGCGAAAAGACTCTATGAAAAATCAGTAGCAAAAATAATTCTATCTACCAACCGTTACCAAACGAAGTTAGAGATTATTTAGTAGATTGCTTTAGTATTTTTATCAGGCGTTATTTTTTTAGTTTAATTTGGTTCGGAATTTATGATGTATATGCATTCATTTAGTATCAATCGGTACAGCAAATGGATATACTAGTATGAATCTTTTCGATGTGTTTGTGTTTATCACTCATTTTTTTTTTTGTTAAATAATTTTAGAGATGAAACGGCGAGTATTAAAAAAATAAACCGTAATAACCAATTTGATCTATTTTATCAAAAGAAATCTCAAAACTACGTATTACACTAGCAATACTTCTATAGGTATCTTCGATCGGAAAAACTGTTTATTTGCGGGAAATAATGCAATCTTAAGACTATTTCACAAATCAAAAATGAAAAACGAAAAAGTAAAAACCATAAACAAAACATACTTCAATATGCGCCATGTCCGCACAAAATGGCCCATCAAATTAAACCTAGGTTTATGTCTATTGATTTCTCATATTGTAGTTTAGTTCGTTGAATATCGTCATTAGAGACACAATAGAAAGACAATAGGTTTGAGAGTTTAACATAAACCTAGGTTTAATTTCTGGCGAAAATACATTGGTTTTTATCAAAACTCCACATTTGCTACATCAAACGTGCTCATTATTATCGAAGTAGGCACCTTTTAGCTCCCAACGTGAAAGAGAATAGACGATGGAAACTTATTAGGACTTCAAAGCCCTGGGAGACCTATGGCTCTGCAGTTAATCTCCTATAGGAATTTTCTATTTAAGTACTGCAAAACTAGATGGGGTACTGTCGATTTTATGGACCACTGTTTTAAAACGTGATAATGTATCATTTTGTAGAGTTCCCACCAGAAGCGTAGCTACCGACTAACTGCCGTACCAATGATATGGGGCCCCAGCAATTCAGGGATCCTGAATTAAGTAAAATTTCGCAATTCTGAAAAGCGGCTCTTTTTTATGGTGGGAAAAATCATCTGATGACGAATTCCGCCCTTGGGCGGAACGGGAAACAGGATCAGACTCTTACCGACTAAACAACCTACCCGTTCCTTCCTTGCATTAATCTCAGAGCCCTGGTGGAAGCCCAGAAAGAGCCTTCCTGGCCCTGGTATATAAGGCAACGTGGGAACGGTGTGAGTTATTTAGTCAGTAAAAGTCTACACTGTCTGACGCTCCAATTCATCACTGTATGATTTTTACCTATCATAAAAAAACTTGCCTCTACAAACTTTTTATAAATCAAAACCAGCATTTGAAAAAAAAGCACTATTCATTTTTAAGGGGCCCCTACTCAAGTGCACTACCTACTGATTTCCACATAAAACTAAGGTACGATTGATATGACAACGCGGCAAAGAAGTCAACGAAGCGAATTGCTGCGACCCGGCAAAGTATCGGCTCTGTTGACCGTACAATATACGAAACAAATAAATTCGCAAGTTCTTGTGATGCATCGTGTGAAAGTGCAGATTTTAAGAAAATTGCAATATCACATCGCAGTTTTGTGTTTGGACCCATAATCCTTCTTTTAGAAGAGCATTTTATTAATATTAGTTAAATGATTGATGATGCAAGCAAACTTGACACATTCTGGAAGCTGTAATGAAAATTAATTTAGGCAAACATTTTTGTAATTGTGATTTCACGAAAAAAAAATTTCAATCGAAATAGTCACGTCGCCATGTCTTATTTTGATTGTCTTAAGTCCCTCATCGAAAGGCGAATAAAACCGTGGTCTTGAGGCGTATCGGTCAAGTTCGCCGCGTGTCATTGCAATACCGCAGGTGGAATTCGCGAAACTGGTGTAGCGCCATCTATGGCGTCACACAAGAACTACAAGAATCCTGCATCGCGCAATCAAAGTTCTCCGCGCGATTTGAACATATATGATAACCTGAAATCATCTATCGGGCAGTAGCCCACCAGACGATAACACCTGTCTGGTCGAAGTATCCTCCCTTTTCAATGGAGGCTAACGGGGCTTTACTCTCTGTTATGATTACCTCCAAACTGGCTTGCAGTTCATCGTGTTTGCTTCATTTTTTTACTGGACTCGTCATTCAAAACTGTTTTAGTCGCTAGTCGATCAGCACCAACGAGCCGCGAGTAAAATCGACGTTTTTTGAAACCGCGGTACATGCTCGTATGTCGATCACTATAGCACAGAACTTTTTGTAATCTACCCAATGAATTGACAGCTCGGTTGGAGCAGGGGTTGAGAGATTGCCTGCAACACTGTGTGTGCAATCAAATATTTGTATGGCCTACAGATCTGGCTGTTCTATGTGAGTTTACATGTTTGTAAACGCACCCACAATACAAGAGTGTTTCGTTATATAGGTCAACTTTTCCGCTATCACCTTTCTACCGACCCAATGTATGGTGAGAATCCACCCGTACGTTGTGAAAACACTACGGCCCGGATTAAGAGATTCGCAGCCTACATCGAAAGACTGGAACAATTTTCCTTCTGTGGTCTTCGCGTCCGATTATAATCTAGGTAGCTTCTAAGGCTAGGCTCCGCACAAACTAGTGTGCCTCACCATTAACGATTGCATCACTGCTTACCGTCAAAAAGGACGGCCATCAGTTTACATAATAAAAAAATAAGTTCAATCTGAAGTAGTTTCCATACATACCATTACTGCTGCATTGCTGTGCATTACTGTTCACTAACCTCGAAAAAATTTAGTCAAGTACCCACTCAACATATTCCCTTCTAGCACAACTTTAGCTCAACGTTTTTCAACATACGTTTCACGAAGATTTTTCAATCGTCGTCGGATTTCCTTAGACTCTGAGGCATGAGAAATCTATTTTACCTTTTGCCTAGCTTTCGATGGAAATTGAAGTTTCTATGAAATGAAAGGGTTGACTGAACATCTTGGTCTGTATTAGAGATCTATCCCTTTGTGTTTTTTTGTTTGAGAAGGCAGCTCCATTCCTTTTGTTACAACTAGTCGTATGATAGTCTTGTTTTATGCTGTTGTTTTTTTTTGCGGAAATGTTTGTTGTTTCTTTATAGGCATGTAATACGGAAAAATTCTGAAAGCATTTAAAATATTAATGCGATCCAAATTTTTCGTTTTAAATCGCATTAATATTATAAGAGCGGAAGTTGTCATCTTTGTTTGTTAACCCTTTGCATTTAAACGAATTTCAATGAAATATTACAATTAATGTATATTTGCCGAGTTCTTTTAATAGTTTACACTAATATAAATATTTATATTATATCAACCCATAAGGGTTTTTTTATGGTAGGTAAAAATCATCAAACTCAAACTCAAATACATTTATTTCTAATAGACCATTTACAGGCACTTTTGAAATGTCAAAATTGAAGCTAATTTGCACGTTCCAAGGCGTAGACTCCTATGGAGAAGAACGTGCAAGAAACTCCATGGGCACTCTTTTGAATCAAATTTATATTTATATAATACTTGGTTACAAATTTATGTTGCTTTTATTATCGAGCACGATGTAGCGGTATTTAACAAAAAGTAAAATAATAAAAAAAAAAATTAAATAAGCGCCTAGCAGCCAAGAGATGACCGGTCTCAACTGACGACACCCGTTCACGAGCATAACGCGTGCATCAGCGCCACTCCGCTCAACCATTTTAGAGCAACGACGAATCCCGTGTCAGACTCTTACTGACTAAACAACCTACCCCGTTCCTACGTCGAACCCTTAAGGGGTTAATCAAATTAATTAACTTATCAAAAAATAGATTTAATACCCTATTATCATAAAGACTTCATAGGTTCATCTTTTTCGGGATAAGGTCACCCGAAAGTCGGGGCTTAAAAACATTTGTGTAAATGTACGTTCATTAACCCTAACGAACGAACAGCAGGGATTACGACGAACTCATAGAGATACGGCCTCGTCCCTATGCTATTGAGTTTTTTTTTTCGTTGTTTTTATTTTACACACACTCCTACATATTGAATAAGAATAGCCATTGGTTAGAAGGATTGGATTCGATGTTTGAAAATTGGGAATGTAGAAAACCCGTGGAACACATATGATAAAAGTTATTAATTAGGGTTTTTTGTAGTCAGTAAGAGTCTGACACTACAGGATATAGTGCCTACCTACAACCATGCAATGACAACCTTAGTTCTTCTCCTGCTCATCAATTTTTACCCACCACAAAATAACAATCTAATGACTTTTCCCACTCAATGACAAACTTATGTCGTCGTTTCAGGACCCTTGGGTTCTCTTTCTCACAACCCGAGTTGCCCCATGATCCCATGGCCCATAGCCCCGATGGGGTTTAACCCAGCGAAATCCATATGGTTTTGCTGACATCTCCTTGAGGCGTGCGTGAAACACTATGCGCCGTAGACGACTTGGACCAGGTACGGTAGGTACGGTCACTGGACGGTCACAACTCACGCCTACCGTAACTGGGAATCGTAGATAGGATGTATTCGATGCCTTCTGCGCTACCATCTACTTATTTATTTATTTATTTAACACTTCATGCACATAAGAGTACATAGGCGGACTTAATGCCTAAGGCATTTTCTGCCAGTCAACCTTTGGGTGATGCAGAGAATCATGATGGCAGGTGCAATAAAAAGAAAAAAAAAAAACATGTGAATGTAACAGATAAATGAATCATATATAGGTACATTGGAAATATAGAATATAAACACAATCTTATAAACTAAATATATATATATATATATATATAAATACTCAAAGAAGGAGACGACTGCCTGCATTCCCCCTCGCTCTGGACCATGACTTGTACCCGTACCTGTACCAGGGCACGGTCTGTGTTCTTGTGCGATATATTGGCCATTGTATTCCTTCACGCTCAGAAGGCTGAACGAATTTGGATGAAATTTCATACGGGTAGACGATATGTTGAAATAGATTATAGGATAATTTATGTACATATGTGTATTTGTCTCGAAATAAAAGTACAAATCTTGTTTTTAATTTTTACAAAATTGTCTTTCTAATATTAGTATAGATTATTATAAAAAATATATATTTTATTTTCTGATGTCTTCTTTGAAGTTAAAGCCATTTATTTGCATTAAACATAGTTCAAAAAATAATCTTTTTTTTTCTATATTTTATGCTCTGTCTATCATTTTATACCTACTGTAAACTTGGTTTATATAAAAGCGCATATTTCCTGAATTTATAGTGTAACAATGTTGATAGGACTATAAATAAATAAAATAACACATAATTTAGTAGCGTACATACACATTTCGCTAAAGCTTTGCACGCAAATATTGAAACATGACATAAGGTGCTCTAAGTAAGCAAAACTCAACAAAAAAAGGTACAAACAAGTAGGACACTGGACTTAAAATTGGCAATTGAGAATGAGCTGCCTATTAAAGAAGGTCTTCAACACCGTAACAACTTATTTCCGTTTAGTTGAGTCTTACAAATGGCGATACTGACAGCTGACTCTTTATTTTTTCTTAACCTAAACGAGAGATTAATTAACCCTGATTATCGTTTAAAAGGAAATGATTTAATCTTTAACCTTTTAATCGTTAACCTATGACTATTTAAAATACACCAAATAAAAGAAACTTCTATATAAATTGTTGTTGAAGTTGAAGTTGCTGCTTTTTTTTGCGAGCTCAGATTCAAACCTGAGCTCGCAAAAAAAGCAGCAACTTCTATACATTTTGGCCAGTTAAGTGAACAGGTCGCGGGAAGCCGCTGGATGCGGACAGCACAGGACCGATCGTTGTGGAGATCCTTGGGGGAGGCCTATGCCCAGCAGTGGGCGTCGCTCGGCTAACATGATGATGATGATGAAGTGAACATAAATGTACTGAACTTGGCAATTTTTTTTCGCAATTTTAGGTTTGATCTCTTATTTGTTTTATATCATGACTACAATCACATGTTTAAGTATCCGTTTCGTATCTCTGTTGCTCAAATTCTTGAACGAACTTGGCGGAACTATGAATTTCGATTCACAGTATGCACACTCCCCGAAAAGTAACCTAAAGAAAATCGACGCACCTCTAATTAATTACACTAGATAACGACTCTGATATTATTGAAAAAAAAAAAACATTAATAACGCCGATTAAGAATCAAATTATTCCATTAAAACAGATGTTCCAATAAAAAAACTACGGCCTAAAAAGCCTCAAATAATTCCAACCACGAACATCACTTACAAAACAAAAGACTGGAGTAGCTAAAATTAAAATGTTCAAAGCAATTCCGTACTAATGGAGCACAGTGATTAATGTTACCGTCGACATTATTTTAATGAGGATAAATTGCATATTTGAGTGTCCCCACTAATAGCTTCCTTAATTCTTTCCCGCCTTTCTTAAGCTTGGATTAACTATCGGACCCATCGTGGAACCTACCCGTTTAAATTTACGTTCGATCCAACCGATTGAACGAACGACAAATTTCTTTAATGCGTACCTGACGAAGTAGGTATTGTACATGTATTTTTTTTTGTTTTATCAAAGAAGGAAGAAAATTTACACCCGTATTCACAAACGTTACTATGCGGTCTCACAGTGCTCGCAAGCGCACAGGGCAGGGTTTGTGAACTACGCAACACAAACGAACCAATCACAGAGCTCTATTTCAACGCTGTGCGTTTGCTTAGTCAAGGGTCGTTTGAGTATTGTTTGTGAATACGGGTGTTAATGTATTTAGTTTTAGTTTAGTTATATCGCCTACATAATTACCATTGGTTTGAGTAATGGACGATCATTGCGTTGCATCTGCCTCCTAATTTTCCCACTGCTGGGACACTTTCTCTCTAAGAAAGTGAACCACCACGCGAGCCCAATGCGGGCTGGTGGATGTCACACGTTGTGAGAGCAGTGGTGATGAAATAAATTAAACAAAGTAATATGCCTTTTTGGGCACCGACTACTCGCTTTTACCACTCGGCCACCACTTCTCAATGTACAAGCAACATTTATTTAATAAGTGTCCACCAAGAATCCTATTTTTTGATGCGTAAATGAAATAAATCCTCCCGTTCTTGGTGGCGAGTAGGAATGTCAGACTTTTACTGACTGAGCCACACTGTGCTCCTTCAGTTTCCCTTTGAGATCCTGGGTAACTCTTTCAAACAATCTCTCGGCTCTGGCCATGTGCAGGCACGCCACTATCGCTGCTGTAAGACACGGATCGGGTGTCTTAACCACATTTATTTTCTCTCATCTCAACCCCTAAACAAAAAAGAAAAAGAAGAGAAGGACAGTAAAAGCTCAAAAAAGGTGGCTGAGTAGTAAAAGCTCCTTAAGACGCGAGTCGTAGATCACCTGTTTATATCCAGCCAGGCGTATTACTTTGTGTAATTTATTTCATCACCACTGCTCTCAAAACGGTGAAGGAAAACATCGTGAGGTAACCGGCATGTCCTAGAACCAAAAAATCGAAGATGTGTGACATCCACCAACCCGCACTGGGCTCGCGTGATGGAATACGGCCCATTCCCTCTCTTAAAGAGGAGGTCTGAGTCCCAGCGGAGGGTTCATTATAAGGCCGATGCGAACTAAGATCACCCATATAACAGAGTCGTCAAGCCAGAAAAAAAGTAACCTACCTATAAAATAATCCATGTAAGATAATTTAAGAACAAACTCCCACAAAGGCCTGAAAGTTGGAGCGTAAAAAGTGACAAATTACAAGTTATTTAAAAAGAAAGTTTTCAAGAATGTCGGAACTTAATCACGGGGTCGATTTAAACTTCGTGATGTTGTTCAAACACCATGGGGATACTTTAGAAGTTTTATTACTTATTGATTAACAAGAAGTTCTCACGGTTCTGCCTGATTCGGGGTAATTTTCAAGCTGGTTTGCGTTATTTCATTTTGCAGTTGCTTTTAATTTGTATTCAGTCCTGTGGCTCTGGTTCTGTGATCTAATGTTTGAGAGTATAATATGAAAATTATATTTTAGGACGAAAAATGTTTGGGACGAATCAGACAGTGAAAGTGTTTTCCAGGCGTATTTTCGTGCCTCGGAAATCTATACTAATATTATAAAGCTGAAGAGTTTGTTTGTTTGTTTGTTTGTTTGTTTGTTTGTTTGTTTGTTTGAACGCGCTAATCTCAGGAATTACTGGTTCGAATTGAAAAATTCTTTTTGTGTTGAATAGATCATTTATCGAGGAAGGCTTTAGGCTATATAACATCACGCTGTGACTTATAGGAGCGAAGAAACAATGGAAAATGTGGAAAAACCGGGGAAGAATATTCATCTTTGAGGGCTTCCGTTGCGTGCGCTGCGAAAACGGTAGAAGATACTAAAAAAATATGTACGAAAGAATTATTCCTCTTAAAATGATCTAAAAAAATGTCCGCGACAGTATATGTCTATCTTTTAAGATTAACTCACTATAACCGTTTTTATGGAAATCAAATTTGGCCGAAATTAATGCATTATTACCAATTATTTGTTAGAGTTGTATCAACATAGTAATATTAAACTTTATCCAAATAAATGTGTTGTTGTTTAAGAGTATGTAATTATGAACAAAATTGTCTTTGTAATCACTAATTTTCAATGAACATCTTAGAAGATATTACAATTTTAAAATTCACACGCGCCGCATGATGTGCAAAATATGACGCGGCGCCTGGCCGGCGGGCGAGGAGACGGGTTGCTTGCGGGCGCCGCGGAGGGGTTTTTTTATGGTAGGTAAAAATCATCCAATGACGAATCCCGCTCTTGGGCGGAGCGGGAAACAGTGTCAGACTCTTACTGACTAAACACCTACCCCGTTCCTCCCTTGCCTTATTCCCAGAGCCCCGGTATAACGCTTTCGCACCAACCCTCGGCTGCAGGAGGCTTCCACCCTGAAGAGCCCCACAGTTTGCTGACAACACCTTGAGGCACGCGGGAGCAGTACAGGCCGTCGACGACTTGGTCTCGGTCTGGACTGTTACCAGACATCGGACGGCGAGCTACCCATTGCTCACCGTCCGCAAGCCAGCGTCTACGGTGGCCGCATATCAGCGGCATCGCGGCGGCGACGGCAACGGCGAGGGCGCTTTTGCCCTTGCCTTATGCGGTTGGCCTCCTCCTTTACGAGCATTACTGCTTCGCAGAAGGCGACCGCTTGCCATTCTTCTTCACTGCAGGCCATGGCCTGAACCAAGACCCGGCGCAAGAGGCCTCCGCCGCCGATCATCGTGATTCTCTTCTCAAGCGGGGCATACCTCCACCGTGTCCTCCGTGCTGGCCACACAGTGGCGACACCCGGGCGTCTCTTCCGCACGAATCCGGTGCAGGAATCTCCTGAACTTCCCATGTCCGGTGAGAACTTGCGTCATGTCCTGCGTAATGTCTATCCAACCACGCCTCAAAGAGGGCACTTACCGCCGAGATTATGGCGTGCCCAAGTGGAGAGTGTAGCTCTATGAAGTACTTTTAGATAATTATGTTCTTTTAAAAACTAAATTGTCTAAATTAATAACAGAAATTGACAAGGGCAAAGTCGTGGGTAACAGCTATAATTTATAAAGCTGATGTTGTTTGCAAAAATAAATATGATGCCCATAATAACTATTCCACGCGGACGAAGTCGCGGGCACAGCTAGTAATAAATAATGAATTATTAGAACTGAAAATACACATAAACATTAATAGAAGTACATGCAATAAGTTGAAATTGAAGCACAGCTATCTCCCAGAAACAAGCACAGGCGTAGTTTCAGATAGGTACCCGCTTACATCTGAAATCTGAACATTTCATTTAAGAGGCAAAAAAGTAAGCGGAACAGAGAATAAAATCGGGCAGTTTTAAATAAAATGTCAAGTCACGCGGAGGACTCTAATTGCGCGATGCAGGATTTTGAATTATTTTAATTCCTATGTAGTACCTTAAGAGCTGGCAACCCGAGGTACATTTTCATACAATCGGTCTTCCGTGATTGTGATGTTATAACCCATCTTTCTTCAGATATTTTGGATATCTCACACATCATAGATATCTTGCGGATATTATCTAGGCTTCTATAGAAATCAAAATGTAAATTTGTGTAAGAGTAATCCAGTAAAGATCTCTGGAAATCTGCTAATTTAAGGTGAACTTTGACTCTCCATAATGTATATCCTATATTAAAAATATAAAAAAATACTCCTATAGAAACCTTGCGCATTTAATCGAGATTCTAAATAATGTCAGTTTTTTAAAAAATCCTTAAGGGTTTAATAAAAACACATATTTCCTGCAACAAGTTTTGAGAAACATTCGAGTAGGTAAATCATAGAATTACTGAATGCCAACAGAGTTTTCAAGTGTTATCTCTCTTATTTGGCATCAGTTATGCATCAAACATCACATTGGATTGCTTTGGATGAAGCAACAAGCTGCAACTTGCTCGACGTAGACGATAGGCGATTCGGGAAGGCCCACCTTAATATGAGTTTGTGATATTATTATTACAACAAGTTGTAAAAATAATATTACACCTCGTTTAAACATCAATGGGTTGTTATCCTCCAAAGGTTGTCTTTAAAAGATCGCTTTTAGCGATAAGACCGCCCATTGTAACACCTTAGTAATTTTAGGTGTCCTAATGTATGTACCAAGTTTTGTCTATGTACCTACAATAAAGAGTATATCTATCTATCTATTACTAGATTTTGAGAAATGACGGTAGCGGGAAATTAAGGACACCGCGCGTAACATGTTGGAGAAAAGAACAAAGAAACTCCATCGCGATCGTGCTAACCCGAACAATATTTATTTAATTTTCCAATTTTAATTGAACTACTTGGAATGTATTTAAATTAATAGGTGCTAACGTGCGCTATTTGGTGGCGTAATAAGTAAATGTGATATGGAGTGTGATTTGTGGTGGAAACGGGGTAAGTGTTTGCGACTTTTTTACAAATGGTTCTTTAAGATTCACGGGTACAGTACAGTATTTAAACTTTTGAGCCCCAAGCGAACGCCAGCATTCGCACCCCTATAGTCTTTCTATTATTAATTAGAGGTTTACGATGTTACTAGCGGGGAAATCTGTGCATAAATTATTGTAACTGCCTTGTTCGTCTTTTATTCGGTTTGTCAGGAACCCTCAGCATTACAAAGTCTGTATTTTCTTTACAAATCTTTGAATCAGTCGTTCGATTAATTTCGTTTTAAGAATAATCTAGGTCTCGCTGAGACACGAAATTTTGAATATATTTCTATCCAGCTGACCCGAAAAACCGCCTAATAGTCAATGAATATTGGTGTGGTATTTTGTTGTGATTTTTTCCATATTTCCCAGCTGTTCTAGCATACTTTGTACCACCTAATTCAATTAGCCTTTTGAGTTTGGTAATTACAAATACAATTAAAGAACAATAGTTATGTGAACGCCGGCTTAATGAATTACACTTAATTGTATTCTATGAATATTGTGCTAACGGTTTTTTTTTTTAATTTTCTCACCTTTAAAACCTTACCTGAGCTATTACGAATATTTCAAGTCTAAAATTAGTGAACCGCTATTATATTTATGAACAAGAAAATATTAGATCATTCAACGCTGGTTTTAAAAGTGTAAAAAAATCATCTAATGTCTGAAAACGGTTTAACTTGAAATCTCTGCCTATCCGTCAGTGAGAACTAGCGTGATAATTAATAATTATGTTCCTAACTTAATCATAATTGGTGTTGTAATGACAATTCAGTCTGCAGTGTTGTCTGTATGTGGGTATTATAATGCAACAGTCTAGCTCATTCGTATGTAAATTGTTCTACCTAACGTTTGATTAGATTTTGGGAATTACAATGGATACTAAAAATCATAGTATACTGTAATCTAACTAAACAATGTATACATTAGACCTTCTCAGACTAATCCATGTCAAACCTAAATTGATTTTTGGTGGGGAACATCATACAATGACATCTTCCACCCTTGGGCGGAGTAGGAGATAGTGTCTTTTACTGAACTTTCAGAAGCAGACCCTTGATCAGTAGGCTTCGACCCTGCTGAGCCCCTTTTTATGGTAGATAAAAATCATCTAATAACGAATCCCGCCCTTGAGCGGAGCGAGAAACACTGTCAAACTCTTACTGACTAAACAGCTTTCATCAGTAAGAGTCTGACCCCGTTCTTTCCTTGCCTTAGTCCCAGAGCTCTGGTGTTACGCTTTCGCATCAACCCTTGGCCCCAAAAGGCTTCGACTCGCTGGGCTCCTACGGTTTACAGACAACTTCTTGAGGCGCGCGTGGAACAGTACGCACCGTCGACGACTTGGGCTCAATCAGGGTGGTTACCGGACGGTCGTACAGCGAGCTAGCCATTGCTCGCCGTCCGCAAGCCCACGCCTAGTGTGGCTGGAAATCAGGATCGAAATCTTAGCAGTAGCTGGGGCATGAGCGTCTTTGCCTCACGCGTGCGACCTCCACCTAAGCCTAAATCGATTGGAAGACAGATTACACACTCAAACCCGTTTTAATCATTTCAATTTCAAAGCACGAAACCCATCATTACTTGCCGCAATTTTAGTTTAATTTATGTACAGACAATCTGTACTAATCCCCGTGTTCAAACCGGACTGTTTCGCGGACACGGAGGATTTTAAATATTGTTTTATAATTTTAATACCGGACGAAGCAAATGAAAATCCGTCCGGGAATATTGAGTTCAGAACGAAATGTGTCTACGTCTGCAATCTGCATATTTTATAGTTACAGTCGAGTGCGGTGTGTAAGCTCTTAATCCAATTGAACTGAGTGGATTTTTTGTATTGTTACAAAAATATTCAGTGTCAAAACAAAGAAAGGATTTCGATTTTATGTATCGGAAAAGCGGACGTATAAAATTTTTCAAATTGACATATTAAATACCTTCTGCCTCCTTGAGACAAAATTACCATCCAGTAGTTAATAATGATATATAAAAATATATATTCCACAAATATCACACAACGTTATCTAGTCCCAAACTAAGCAGAGCTTGTGTTATAAATACATAACATAGTCATCAATTGAGATTCATACAGTTAATGCATGTATCTGATTTGAGATCATGGTTTGTCGGATTTTTTTATGTAAGTAATTTATTTGACATCAGTACCCATAAAAGTATTTTAAGCACTACTAACATAAAATACACACACGCACAAATTACATACGATACTTTTTTTTAAAATATATATTATGTACCTATGTTAATTTTGTCAATGTATACAATTGTACCTACTTTTTTATGCACCATCTATGATTCAACTGCACATGCAAGGAATTTTTCTTTTAATATTTAAATTTTTCTTTAATAAAAGACCAAGAACCGTCACTAAGAGCTTTTGAAAAGGGGTGATACAAGTCTTTAGCCAAAGTCACTCGAAGAAAGTTGGTCGAAGAAAGGACCAACAAACAATCCTGCATGAACTTACACAATTAAAATCAATGAGCTAAAATCGTTTTGTAATGGCGTGAACGGAATCTATTAGAACTAAAATCATGTACAAGTGCCGGTTGATTACAGCGCGTTCATTCAATTAGTGGGCGTCCATTATTGCGGCTATTATTTTAAAAGCATCGCCTCTAACAGCGAGAAACAATCGGGTATTAAATCGTTCTTTTTTCCTTTATGAACACGGATATTCACGTGAATATGTACACGACATTCACTTGAAATAAAATATGATACTCACGTGATGGTTTAGTAGGTTTTACATTTGAAATGGTACGTTATAATCTTGGTGAAACATGGTGTTGAGCAAAATTCGGTTCTGACAAAAGTTTAAAAAGTAAGGATAGGGCTTGCAGAAGGCGAGCAATGTATAACTCACTTTCCGGCAAAGTGCGTGGTAAAGAAATGACAACAAATTGGATAGGGCCCAGTAGGTCCGATGCGAACTGGGGCTACGTTCTAAAGAATTTTCAATACACTTACTCGAAAACTGCCTCTTATCACACTCCTATTAGGTTCAATATAGCATGTATATCACCCAAGTGCTTTTTTGAGTTTATCACAACAAGGGCATTTTTTTTCCTTCCTTATCGTCACGGTAAAGGGTGCTAATTTTTTTTTACTTAGTTTATCGAATCAGGCGCGAGGCGTCCCCCACGGTCGCTGGACGTCCTCCACGAAATTAGAACCAAACTGTACCTACAGAGTAGATTTGAATTCTTTTATTATTATATTTCTACTGTATGTTTGAGATACGACTAAACATTTTTTCTTTCTTTCTTTATGTCACAAGTCGTAAGTGTATTGAAAAACGTCGTTTGACACACGTGCAGATTTGTCATTGCAGCCCTCGGCTCCATAACACACTCGCCTACGGCTCGTGCGAATTTCGCCTCGGTCGCAATGTCAAACTTCCTGCACTTGTATCAAAATGTACTATATCGTGATAGGGTATACTACTAAAAGCGCAAGGAGTACTCGCTAGTTTAGTCAGTGAAAGTCAGTCACACCATCTCGTTCCATTCAATGCGGGAAATTTTTTTTAATGGTACTTCAATAAAGGGCGCTTAACTGCTAATATTGTAATTGTAGCAGTAAATAACGCTTTTTTGTACTATGAACGGCTACGGCTTTCTGCAATGAGGTACGTAGACTGCGTTAATTCTTCCAATCTTTCAGCGCCACGAAATTAAAAAAAGTTCACAAAACGCCACGACTTAACCATATACTCATATGTCAACATAAAAATAAAAACTTGTTTCAACCCATTTATATGTATCATACATCAGACTACAATGGCACGGGCACGAAATTGATTTGTCACAAATATTTTATATCAGACTGCGGTGTTGAAAAGTATAAACAATTGCACTTACCTATTTTTTGTGATCGAGATTATCACGGAAAATAGGTACATTTGGGTTTTTTTGGGTTACATCATTGTTATAATGTGCACAGTTATATTATGTAAATTCAACATGACCTTCAATCAATCTACCTAGCTTTTACCAACAATGATGGAACCATGGTCACCTGCCAATCCAAGTCGGCGGAGTAATGGAATTCTATAGGTATGCAGGACAAGTGTAAAGTAGTGCGACAGGCGTTCGTAAAAACCTCCGTTAAAAAGGAGGAGTCTCCGACTAGACGGGTGTAGTGTCTGGTCCAGGCAACTGCCCGATGGTTATTTCCGCACTGTTCTATACGTTCTAATCGCTAGTCTAGGAAAAAACCTAGGTTATAGTTATCAGGAAACACAGACTCCGGCAGGAAATTCCACTCCTTTCACGCATTATGTCACAGTGCTTGTAATTATTTAAAATTCCTTTCCTCATAAAATTAGGTAGTCGGTTTATCCCAAGATTCAAACCACTAATTTTAAAACCTATTTACAAAATAAATAGCATTTATCAAATATCATTTATCCACTAAACAAGTAAACCATTTCCAGCGATTTGCCAAAAACGGCACGAGTGCTATAAAACGTTTATATATTATCCAATCAAAGACCGCTCCTGTATTCGTCGAATTAACAATTTCGAGAGTCGCGTCACAGTGGGCGCTTGCGCATCTTTCACAGTACACTCTAAACTATCGTGTCATGCACACCCGAATTGTGTCCTTTATATTTAGTGGTTTTATAACAATAAGTGGCTTTATGTGTGGTTATAGTGGTTTTAAAGCCATTGTGTTTTGAAAGTGTTTTTGTTTTTTTTTGTTAGTGGACAAAATGGAATATAAAGTGGTCGTTTTGTGTTTTTTTTATTTGATTTTTGGTAAGTTTTTTTTTTGCTATATTTTTTTTTATTTAAGAAATATTGCGTTCTAAGTGTACAATGTTGGTGTTGAATAGTGTTAATTCTTATGACTTTAGCAGCCTTGTAAGATTCGCGGCATATAAAGTTATCAAAAACGGCGATCGACCTACCACTACCCACCCAATAACAGGTTTTTTGGGTCTCAATCAAAGCTGGGGGTGCGCGTAACCTTAGCAATGACGGTTATTCTGATTCAACTTATTTTTCGCGTAACGGCTTTAGTCAATAAAAGTCTGAAACACTCACTCTATACTACAATAGGAAAAGTCATTAAATTATTTTCACCTTAAAAAAGATATCGTATACTCCTTCAGTCATTGGTCTGAAGGAGTATACGATATCTTTTTATCGATATTCTTCGCCATACATACTATACTTGGATTCGACATAAATACATAATATATTGGGGAAGGCGTATACTAAGTAGACATCTTTCGGCTGAAATGATGATTATGATGTCATAGGTACTATACTTTACTTGGAGAGCAGTGGTGGCCGAGTACAGCTCGTAACTCGGGGCCGTTACCCCCGACTTACAAGTTGTAGGTCGCGGGTTCAAACACAGCCAGGCGCATTACTTTGTGTAATTTATTTCATCTCCACTGCTCTGAAAACGGTGAAGGAAAACATCGTGAGGAAACCGGCATGTCCTAGAACCAAAAATTCGAAGATATGTGACATCCACCAAACCGCATTGGGCCCGCGTGGTGAATTATGGCCCATTCCCTCTCCTGGAGAGGAGGCATGTGTTCCAGCAGTGGGAGCATTGAAAGGCTGATGATGATGACTATACTTTACTGCGAATAATGCAGTTGGCTGCAAAGCTGTCGGTGCCGATGGAGTCCCTATTGAAGCCTGGAAGGCGATGGGTCCTCGTGGTGTGGGCATCTTAACCCACCTATTTAACCGCATGCTCCTCACCGGAAAGATCCCGAGTCAATGGAGACTGAGTATTATCACTCCAGTCTTCAAAGGCAAGGGATCGGTGCAGGAGTGTGGCGACTACCGTGGGATTAAGGTTATGTCCCACACCATGAAGCTCTTCGAGCGGGTGATTGACTCTCGGATTCGACAGGAGTGCATCGTCTCGGGATGTCAATATGGGTTTCGACCAGGCCATGGCGCCATGGATCCCATCTTTGCCCTAAGGGTTCTTCTTCTTCTTCTTTTCGAGTCGATGATAAACTCTTTAGATTGTTTGGGCCCAGTAGGTGGCTACGTTAACAGCAGCTGCGGTGGCACTCATTAGGTCCTCCATAGTGCAGGTGTATGGGCACTTAGGGCACTCCAGCAAGTGGCTCATATGTTGGATGAGGGCACCGCACTCACAATGAGTATCCGACGGGTCTATAAAACCCCATTTCGCCAAGTTGTATTTACAGCGGCCTACCTGGGAGCGCAACCGATTTAGTGCTTTCCAAACAGGCCACTGCAATTCGTGAGGTTTCAGGAAGTCGGATGGCGGTAGATGATGTTCTTCCCAAAGCTTTATTCTTTCCCTATTAGGTGGGTTGAGAATGGCCCGTGTACTACGAAGAAAGCTCTTCCGGCTCTTAAGCCCTAAGGGTTACCATGGAGGGATACAGATCGAAGAATACGCACCTCTTGTTCCTAGACATGCAGAAGGCCTTCGACTGCGTTTCTGTTCAGCGTGGTGCTGGACGTGCTGTCCTCTAACATTTGGGACTTGCATGAGCAGCCGCCATGGCTGCTCATGTATGCAGACGACATCGCGCTGGCGGACTCGGACAGTGGACGCTTGGTTCGACGTGTGGCAGCGTGGAAGGAATCGTTGGAAAACGGCGGTCTAAAGATTAATGCGGCGAAGACCGAGTACTTGGCCTGTAACACAACAAACGCTGCTCCTGTTCGCATTGGCAAAGACACAGGCGAGTGCACGGAACAGGTCAGGTACTTGGGATCGGTGCTCCACGAGTCCGGGGACGTCGATTGCGACGTCGAGTCACGTATCTCGGCGGCCTGGGCGAAATGGCGTGAGGTGGCGGGGGTTATCTGTGACCCCAAAATGCCGGTTAGGCTCAAAGGACAGGTCTATAAGACCATCATTAGGCCTGTCCTTTTGTATGGCAGTGAAGCGTGGCCTGTACTTGAGCGGCACAAGCAAAGCCTGCGTGTCACAGAAATGAATATGCTGCGCTGGATGTCGGGAGTTTCGCGGAAAGACCGCATTAAAAACTCCCGCATCCGGGGCAGCCTTCAGGTTCGTGACATAGCGGATAAACTGCAGGAGGGTCGCTTACGCTGGTATGGCCACGTTTTACGAAAACCGGCAGACTACGTGGCTAACAGATGCCTGGCCATGCCGCCACCACCGGGACCCGGAAAACGAGGTAGGCCTAAGAGGCGTTGGATCGACGTCGTAAGGGACGACATGCGTGCTAATGGACTTGAGGCAAGGGACGCAAAAGACCGAGCGCAGTGGAGGCGTCTAGGAAGGAGAGCGGACCCCGGGCACCGAGGTGAAAGCCAAGGTAGCAACCGGGACGGGCGCTAGGTTGATGATGAATGCAGTTGGCTGCAACATAATTATGTTACACGTACTTTTGGTATAAAAGGTAATGAGGAGGCTGACTTTAACAAAGTTGGGAAATCTATTCTTAATATCAGCCTAAGGAAAAAAAGGAAATGAAAGTATGGCCGAGAAACAGATATTGGGATGGATTATGTAGAATTATTACCTAGATATATAAATAAATGTTACAAAATTTGGAAAGAAGATTTCAATGAGAGATCAAAAGAAAAGGGAAAATGGTCAATAGTTTCAAAGCCTCCTGATATATCATGGTTTTGTAACGCTAGGCTTAGCAGAAAGTTAATAGTAACAGCTCACAGATTGAGCTCTGGACATTATACCGCTCAAAAAGTTTGCATTTTTTATGAAAAAGACTAATTCTTGAGTGGGAGAAGTGTGGCACAGTAGAAGATGTTATACACCTTACTGTTGTCCTCCTCCCGGGGTCGAGGGTTGATGCGAAAGCGTTACACCGGAGCTCTGGGACTAAGACAAGGAAGGAATGGAGTAGGTTGTTTAGTCAGTAAGAGTCTGACACTGTTTTCCGCTCTGATCAAGAGGGGGATTCGTCATTGGATGATATTTACATAACAATAATAATAAAAAAACGCTCAATAAGTTCGCATTTTTAATGAAAAAGACTAATTCACCAAATTGTGAGGAGTGTGGCACAGTAGAAGGTGTTATACACCTATCTCTTGTCCTTCGAATGTGTTAGATTTCAGTCTGCAAGAAAAGAATTAGAAAATTAAGAAAACAGCGAGTTAAACACAAACATGTAATTGTAATTTTCCGTACCTACGTATGATGTTGGAATTTTCCATCATATTTTGTCGACGCCTAACTCCGAAAGCTGATCATAGTTTAATTAACTTTGTATTGTTACGTATCACTGTATAGGATAAAATAGGTAAAGTATTTACTGTATAAGGTATGATAGGACTGGCATGTACATTTGTATAAAAGTCCTTAATTCAAAACAAAGATAGAAAAAAAATATATGTACGTACTTTAAAAGTTATTTATACCTATAAGCTGTTTGTTATGCATCATAAACTAGTGCGCCTTACCATCAACGATTGCATCACTGCTTACCAACAGGTGGGATCGCAGTCAAGCACTAGTTTATTGCAATTAAAAAAAAAAAACAAAAATCATTTATCATCAGCCTTTTTAATGTTCCCACTACTGGGACAACGGCCTCCACTCTAGGAGAGGCAATGGGCCATAATCCACCACGCGGGCCCAGTACGGGTTGGTGGATGTCACATGTCTTCGAATTTTTGGTTCTAGGACATGAAGTTTCCTCAAGATGTTTTCCTTCACCGTTTTGAGAGCAGAGGTGATGAAATAAATTATGCAAAGTAATGCGCCTGGGTAGGTTTAAACCCGCGACCTACAATTCGTACCTTTGTTATCCCCTATAAGAATTAAAAAAATACTATAGAACAATGGCCTACCTATAGACATTTCAAATAGCTCAGCTACCAATAACTCTATCGAAGCCATGAAACACCACCTGCTTGGACAATTATTAAAACTTGACGTTGGAAGATTAAGTGCCAAGCCGTAGTTCCTATAAAAACAGAAAAGGGTTACCTGGAATGGAATGGTTTTAATAAATAACGCTAAGAAAACTGTCACTGGATTGCTATAAATCTTTTCCATATATTTCCAGTTGGGGCACTATTGATCTAGGGCGAAGAGTGGTTTCGAGTGTTAACCGTTTTACCATTTTTCAATATATATCTAGAACCTATTTTTGGATTCTATGTTGAGTTAGTGGTCGCTGTCGTTACTGACAACAAGTTTCTAGGTGTTGTTTCCATATTTCACAAGGATTTTTTTTAAGATGTTATCGTTCGTGGTGAATCGCACTAGACTCCATTTATTCTAGCCTTGAAAACAACTCGCCGTCGCTTTCCATCAGGTGAGATAGCGGTCAAATGCGAACTTATAAACAATAAAAAAAGAACTAAATTATAAAAGGACAGGAAGACTACAAAAGGCAAATAGTACCTATTAATCCTTCGATACACGCGGTACAGTGATATTGTGTCACGTTTTTTCAATCAGGATTTCTCAGAAACTGCCTAAATCTCGGTTAGTTCAATTCAATTCAATTTATTTCAGATAATAAAAATCCATAAAATTACATTACATTACATTACATTACATTACATATTACATATTACATTACATTACATACATTACATATAAGTGAATTCAAGTCAAATAATAAGTCAAATAATAGTTAGTGCCCAGTTTATCTATCTGAATCAACGCGATAAACTATTGAACGGATTTTTATGCAGTTTTTACCAATACCACAGTGATTCATAAGCAAGGTTCAAGTATGATGTTAAAACAAACATACACATGTACACACACCCGCCATTCGTCTTTATAATATGTGTGTGATGTGATGTACAATAATGTCCAACGAAATAATTTAAACTCGGGTTCTTATGACCGCGCCTTAATATAAGCTGATTGAACTAGACCGTTAGAAGTGTAGCATGAAAACATTGCATGCTTACATTGTCTAGCAGTTTGATAATATCTCAATTACAGTACGGCCAAGATCTGACAAGTTTTCAAGCGCTAAAACGCTTTCCAGTGCGCTAAAGCGCTTGAAAACTCGTTCAAAAATAAAGATAAATAAATAAATGCCAATAACAATTTTTACCAGTAATAACAACTGCAAATTGCATTTATTTGTTTAAGCCGTTTATTTTTTTACGAGTTTTTTCGCGCTGAAATTCGCAGAATCTAGCTTCAGACTCGCCAAGATCTGATGGCCGTACTATGGCCGTACTGTATTAGTAATAAAAGAACACTAAGCGAAACAAAAATATATATTTCAACAAATTAAATTATGTGTTTTGTCTCTTAATCCAGGATGATCGGGTCAACCAGTGTGCTAAGTTTTTATCCAAATTTGTTCCGACATGTGAGCTTGTTATAGTAATTATATTCGTTCTCTTCTGGGATTTACGCAGTCATTTATGATTTTTAAATATCAAATTAATTTAATTTACTCTTAATAGTTTAATAGTATATTAATTTTTATTTTGTTCTATATTATCACAGGATCTCTTTATATCTAAATGGATTTATTATACTAGTTATTACGACCCGCCCCAGCTTCGCACGGGTGCAAAGGTAATATATTATAGCTATAAACCTTCCTCTTGAATCACTTTATCTATTAAAAAAAACCGCATCAAAATCCGTTGCGTAGTTTCAAAGATTTAAGCATTCAAAGGGACATAGGGACAGAGAAAGCGACTGTTTTATACTATGTAGTGATAACACATAATATTTTGCTGTTTACAGCGTAGGTACAAATATTAGTATTAGTTGATATAAACCATACAATATCAACTATACGCAAAACATTAATTACGATCAAGTACAAATGTCAGTTCAGGAATACTAAATATAATATCACGAATTGGCAAATACAATGCTTCAAACAATGTTACAAAATTATTCATGCATAGATTTAGAATTAAATTTAATTATTAGAAACAATAAGGTTATAACCAATGATATTATATTAGGTTATATACCAATGACTTTCATCGTCTAATTTGAATTTAGAATCAATCTTTCTTTTTATTATACCAAAAGCAAGAGCAAAGAGATATAACCCCAAAAAAGTATGAATTACTAAAGCACATTTTTTTCCCATTGCCTGTCGTCACATGCACATGTTTAATAAACGCCAATTAAAATCAATTATTTAATATCATACCAGCCAATGAGACATAATGTCCGCTTTATGGCGAACCTTAATAAATACTGATGGAAGGATAAATAGAGGGTATTTAACTAAATAAGGACGGGGAATAAAATCCCTTTTTCGTCGTCGAAAACTTTTTTTAGGTCGACGAAGTTCGTTCCGTTAAAAGAAAGTGGCCTTCCGCTCATTAGATGCTTCCTTTCTTCTAAGTGACTAGTTCTTTTATCCATAATGTTACGAGTTTTGGATGTATGACGCTGATTTTGATGTCTGACTTTGGCAGGAATTTAAGAATCTTGCTTGAATGAGATGTAGAAATGTATTACCTTATGTAATTACTGAATAGCAGATGAGAGGAGAGGTATTTATCATTTACATAGTCTAAAACAAAGTTGCTTATCGTTGACCCTATGTATGCGTAGATCTTTAAAAGTACGCAACGGATTATGATAGGGTTTTTTAATAGATAGAGTGATTCAAGAGGAAGGTTTATGTGTTTAGTAAATGCATAATACGAGTATAATTATTTAATATCAGTACCCGTGCGAAGCTGGGGCGGGTCGCTAGTTATACATATATAAATGTTACCTACGTTTTTCGTTCCTTTGACTTAATTGAGATCTTAATCTTCAATCGAAAAAATCGCACTATTCTCAGTAGTTCTATTGATTTAAATGTTTAAATCACTCATTCATTGTTAATTTTCTTATTGTTATATATTTTTTGTATAATCTTAAGTGTCTACTCGTTGTTTCTACATTGTTTGTGGATTATGCGTGCTGAACATATTTTTCTTTCTTTCTTTTTCTTTCAAATAAAAAATAACAATTTTATTGGATAAACAGCTATACCAATGTCGGAACAAGAGTAACTATAAAGTTTCTTGCCGGTTCTTCTCTATAGGAAACGACCAATGGAAACCGTGCGCTAGCTTCTCACGTTTTATAAGTGCCCACATGTAGGTAGGCCTCTGTAAAATAAATAATTTTGAGTCTGATAGCCCATTATTGAAATGAAAGACTATAGTTACCTATTATGGGAGCAGAGTGATCCCACGGGGTACAGATAGGTAGTTTTTTTTTCTTTAACCGGTTTTGCCAAACTGCCAACCAAAGCGATCGTTCGATGAGTGTTTTCGTGTCCTATATGACACGGTATTGTATTTGTGACTTTTTTTTTATGGTAGGTTAAAATCATCCATAGAAGAATCCCGCCCTTGGTGTGGAAGGCAACGAAGGATCCAGATGTTTTTTTTTTAGTCAGAAAAAGTCTGACACTATCTCCTTCTCCGCCTAAGAGCGGGAGATGTTATTGAATGTACAAAACCTATACTAATGGTACTTCATACAAAGTTCGTATAAATCCCATAATTCCAGCAAAATTACAGACAGACAGTATTCTAAGCTAAGTTTTCCTCTTCATCCACGCGGCTCATATTCCACGTCCCAAATACGGAGCATTACGCATTACACAGTGCTCAAACGTCCAATTGAGTTGATTAAGACTCTCTTAAGACTAAGCGTTTGTATAGTCTCCCTTTGTTTGTGTCTGTCGTGTGTTTCAATTAGATATTACGTATTTTTAAACGATTCGGTTTGTCTCTAACTGATTCTGAAGGATTAATGTTATAAACATAATCAGCCTTTTAATGTTCCCACTGCTAGGACTCAGGCGTTCTCTCTAGGAAAGCGAATGGGCCGTAAGCCACCACGCGGGCCCAGTGCGGGTTGATGGATGTCCCATGTCTTAAATTTTTTGGTTTCCTCGCGATGTTTTCCTTCATCGTTTGGAGAACAGACGGATGGTATTAAATAGTATTTACAGCAGTATTCATAATAATTTCTCTAGCCTTTTTCTAGTCTAACCTAATGCGACTGAATACACGGGTTTTACATGGAGCTACTCGGTATCAGACTTAGAGGTTTTTTTATGGTAGGTAAAAATCATTCAATGACCAATCCCGCCCTAGGGCGGAGTGGGAAACAGTGTCAAACTCTTACTGACTAAACCACCTACCCCGTTCCTATGTTGCCATACATACCAGGGCCAGGGCTTTTCTTTCAGACACGAATCCTTGGCCCCAGTTGGCTCTACGGTTTGCTGTCAACTCCTTGAGGCGCGCGGGTCAACAGTGCGCGCCGTCAACTACTAGGCTTGGTCCGGACGTTTACAAGACGTCCGGACCAATACAGGTTGACTGGTAATCAGTGACCGATATTTAAACACATGACTACAACCACGGGAACAGTGCGCGCCGTCAACTACTAGGCTTGGTCCGGATGGTTACCAGACGACCGGGAAAATACAGGGTGACTGGTAATCAGTGACCGATATTTAAACACATGACTACAATCACGGGAACAGTGCGCGCCGTCAACTACTAGGCTTGGTCCGGATGGTTACCAGACGACCGGGAAAATACAGGGTGACTGGTAATCAGTGACCGATATTTAAACACATGACTACAATCACGGGAACAGTGCGCGCCGTCAACTACTAGGCTTGGTCCGGATGGTTACCAGACGACCGGGAAAATACAGGGTGACTGGTAATCAGTGACCGATATTTAAACACATGACTACAATCACGGGAACAGTGCGCGCCGTCAACTACTAGGCTTGGTCCGGATGGTTACCAGACGACCGGGAAAATACAGGGTGACTGGTAATCAGTGACCGATATTTAAACACATGACTACAACCACGGGAACAGTGCGCGCCGTCAACTACTAGGCTTGGTCCGGATGGTTACCAGACGACCGGGAAAATACAGGGTGACTGGTAATCAGTGACCGATATTTAAACACATGACTACAATCACGGGAACAGTGTGCGCCGTCAACTACTAGGCTTGGTCCGGATGGTTACCAGACGACCGGGAAAATACAGGGTGACTGGTAATCAGTGACCGATATTTAAACACATGACTACAATCACGGGAACAGTGCGCGCCGTCAACTACTAGGCTTAGTCCGGATGGTTACCAGACGACCGGGAAAATACAGGGTGACTGGTAATCAGTGACCGATATTTAAACACATGACTACAATCACGGGAACAGTGCGCGCCGTCAACTACTAGGCTTCGTCCGGATGGTTACTAGACGACCGGGAAAATACAGGGTGACTGGTAATTAGTGACCAATATTTAAACACATGACTACAATCACGGGAACAGTGCGCGCCGTTAACTACTAGGCTTGGTCCGGACGATTACCAGACGACCGAACAAATACAGGGTGACTGGTAATTAGTGACCGATATTTAAATAATTATCGGTTACTAATTATCAGTCACCTTATATACTTGGGCTGCGATTTAAAAGAAACCCACACTAAATGGTATAAGCCTCATAAATCCCCAAAAACTAGACGGAAATACAAGCCAGTGTAACGAAAGCTTCTATTAAACAGAAATAAGTAGACACCCAATTGAATGCAGTAAACCAAAACTGGAATTAATGAGGAACATTCTCCCCTCATCTTACATAATTTGTTTAATTTATAAAAACGAAAACTTAACAAGGAATCTGTTGACGGACGGCGCTCATAGAATGGGGTGTTAAATTGTACTTTTTAGAGTACAATAGGTACATAATCACAATACGGGCCAGATCGATTATGTTGAAGATTGTAATTGACAGCATCTCAACATGTCGTTCATCATTTGTCCCAAGTTTGTTGAGGGAATATTGCGGGTTCAATTCACAATTATGTTTTTTTTTTAATATAAATATAATAATAATATGTTCACAACTATCACACAACGCTATCTAGTCCCAAGCTAAGCAGAGCTTGTGTTATGAGTACTACACAACTGATAAACATACTTTAAATATTTTTAAATACATATCTACATATTATAGATAAATTACACCCAGACACAGAACGTGCTCATCACACAAAACATTTGTCTTGGGTGGGAATCGAACCCACGACCTCCCGCATAGCAGTCAGGGTCACTAACTACTAGACTGACAGACCATGTCATCAGGTCGTGTCAAATCATATTTATTTTGTACAATTTTACGATTTAACTCAAAAACGTAAACCCAAAGCAGTTATTGAGGCATCTACAACGACCTGGTATGTAAGTAGGCATAAGTCGTAGGTGGCAAAGTCTTTTTACATGTCAAAAAGCTGACGAGCGTTAATGCCTCACTACCTTCACATAAAAATGTACTCTTAAAATTGGATTCTAGCTGGAATTGAAAATACCTGAATGTGGAAACAGCCTCAAAGCTTAAAAATATTAGGTTTCTAAAGTGACAAAGTCACGCGATAAAATTTTTGTACCTGCTACAGAGGCAACGACTAGGCTTTGAACTACGAGTAGTGTTGCCAAGTTGAGTACCTCAAAATTGCGGATAAAAGATTAAAACAATAGAGCTTCTATTTTCCAATCAAACAACCGTATGGGGTAGCGAGAGACAGCAAAAACAGATGAGAACGCTTCCTCAAAATTTAAACATTTTTAAAACCTCCTGTGAAAGGCTAAGATTTCATATCGAAATTCATTCATAAATCGAGACTTATAAACGTACAAGTTTGATAGAAGCAGTGAAATGTGAAAGCAAAAATATTTTTCGTATACAACTTTTACAATTAACTAACAGGTGAACTTAACCCACAATCATTTATTTATTTACTGTCTGATATAATAGATTATATTAATAGAGTAATTTGGAGAGCAGTGGTGGCCGAGTGATAACGGCCCAGCCAGGTGCATTACTTTGTGTAATTTATTTCATAACCACTCTCAAAACAGTGAAGGAAATCATCGTGAGGAAACCATCATGTCCTAGAACGAAAAATTAAAAGACATGTGACATCCAAAAATCTGCACTAGGCCCGTGTGGTGGAGTATGGCCCCATTCCCTCTCTTAGACAGGGGCCCGAATCCCAGCAGTGGGAACATTAAAAAGGCTGCCCCCCTGGCCAAGGTACAATCGTTTTGTTTAGAGTTAGCGCTTGTAGATAGCCACGCCCACAATTCCTTTGTTGAGACGACGTCCGACCAAGGGAATAGGGGGCGTGGCCAACTACAAGCGCTAACTCTAAACGATACGATTGTAACTTCACTAGAGGGGCTGATGATGAATAGCGTATTTAATTATTGACATTTTACCAATCAACATTAGCAATCTAACTGCCTGATGAGGTATTTAAGTCCGGATCAAGGGTAAATCTAGACATTTCACCTTGTAAATGGGAATTTCCAACGCAGAACACCTGGCAACCCTAGCTACGAGGGACATATCACAAACGAATTTCAAAGTAACGATATTAAACGAGCCCTTCACTTTTCTGCTCAAATGAAAGTTTCGTTGAGATCCTAACAGAGTAAAATGTTTTATTTGATTCACGAACTGAATTTTGTCACAGTACCTAACTACATTATTATGTGTTTGATCGTGCATTTAAATGGCAAGTCTGCGTGACTTTACACTTTAAAATCGTAGGCCATGTATTAAACTGATTAATTGTTTAATTTAGTCGGGAATATGGAATAATTTACTTGCAACTTCATACGAAGGTTGAAAAAGGCTAAAGTTTTTAAAAGAAAATAAATGTTCGTTTCTGAATACCTTAGGATTTTCAATTTGAATTTTTTCACCCTTTGTATGTAAGAAGGTTTTACCAAGTAGTAGAAAATGAGTTTTTTTTTTTTTGAAAGCTCATTCAATACTCTTTTAAAAAACAATAACTGTGACTACAAACTATTCTTGCTTGCTTATTGAATTTCAAGTAGTTTGAGTAGGTACTAAATCGATGAATCTTTCAACAGCCGATGGCAACAATCTGCTTGAGTGAATGAGCGAGTACCTAAGTACTATGGAATGGTATTTAATAGGGGTCATAGATACCTGATGATGACTTATCAAAGCAGCAGAGTTTTGACGTTGGCTAGACCGACAATTATGACGAAGTCGAATTTATTGACACAGCTATACTTTGCGTACCAAATGAGCATAGGAAAGTCATAACCTCGATCTAATTTTGATTGAAAACTAAGATTTTGCTTTTTATTACTAAGTCTTAGTTAATTCTAAGTGAAGTAAAACGTTATTGTTTACTATAAATTAGCAAAATATAAATATAAAAATAGGTAGGTACATTATTTTAAGTCATAAATTGTTTAATAGAAAAACTATTTTCTGTCTTATTTTAATTGTTAGCAACAATTGACCTTTTTCTTCCATTTTCCATTAGGTACTCAAGCACATCACACAGTGATAAAGATATAAACAAAATTGAAGAAGTAGTCACTGTTCGTAAATAAATTAATTTTAAAAGATGTCTTCTTTTGTTCACCCTACCCAAATTTGATATTTGATTTTTTATTAGATTTTGATTTGATTTGACAGTACGGCGGCGTGACGTCACAACATGGCAATCGACCCTATTCTCATTTGGAACGCATTGTACTACGTTTCGAATTACATATTATGGTGTGATGTAGTCTCGAAGCGTACAGTTGGGCGTCGTGTATCGACGATTTCGGTATAAGGGAGGTGAATCGAGCTACTGTGCGACAAAACGCAACATTAAATAATTTATGCTTTCTATTCAGAACAAGTAATTGACACAACTCCGCATGTAAATTAGACACATCAGTGCAATCATTAAGGTGCTGATAGACCTGAGCATTCACTTGTAACAACAGCACATTGAGCAACCGCCGTTTTTTAATTTGTCGACCTGAACAACGAGGTGAGCTAAGCATAGAGCCAAACATTGCTACGAACATTTTCATGAGCACTAGAGCGAACGAACTGTCCTTCTCTGGAATGCTCGCCAGAACGCTCGATAGAATGCTCGCCAGAACACTTGATAGAATGTTCGCTAAAACGTTCTCGTTATTTTTCTGTAATGTAACATTCGCATAAAGAATGCTCATTAGGTACAAGTAAATGCTCAAGTGTATCAGTACCTATAAATAAATAAATATCTACCTATATTTATTTTCTAGATGCCAAGTTAAAATATAAAATGATTTCACTTTGAATCCATATTTAAAATTGTATTTTTTTTCACAGCCAGCGTTCGAGCGGTCCAAGTGAACTTAACTAACGCGTGGAAGCAAGATCTAGGATGGGAAATCACTTGCTCCTGGGCGATACCCGCGGACGACTATTTGCAGTCAGTGAGACTGTACCATAACAATCAACAGTTCCTGATTTACAGGCCTGAGGTAAGCAAAACTATAGTACATTGTTATCCTAGGCTTGAACAGTTGGTTTTTAGTCAGTAAAAGTCTGACACGGGGGAAAGTAATATAACATAACATTCGACAACTATCACACAACACTGCATAGTCTCAAGCTTAGCAGAGCTTGTTTTTTTTTTTTTTTAATTGCTGTAAACTAGTGCTTGACTGCGATCCCACCTGATGGTAAGCAGTGATGCAATCGTTGATGGTGAGGCGCACTAGTTTATTAAGAACCTATTCACTCTAGCCTTGAAGACACCTAAATTATAATCGGACGGAAAGACTGCCGCTTGTGTTATGAGTACTAGATAACTGATAAACCTTCTTATATATTTCTAAATACATACATACCTATTATAGAAAAATTACACCCAGACACAGAACAAATAATCGTTCTCATGACACAAATATTTGTCCTGGGTGGGAATCGAACCCACGACCTCCGGCATAGCAGTCAGGATCACTACTATTCACATATTTTTTTCACTACTACTACTAACTACTAGACTGACAGGCCAGTCAGGCCTTACTGACCAAAAACCCGCTCCGCCCAAGAACGGGAGATGTCATTAGATGATTTTCTGACTTAAAAAAATGCTAAATGAGATCGTAATCAATGTGGTAGGTATATTACGTGGCAAATAAGTTGATCTTAAATGGCCGTCATTGTATCCGTGTCACTCTTCGATTGAAACCTTAAAATCTGTTACTGTGCATTGAAGGTCGACCGCCATTTTGGATTAACTTGTATGCCGCATATAGTAGATGTTTCCATACGCAATATACGCGCTTTAGACGTGGAGTTGCGGATACCAGCCCGATATACTATACTATAGGTACCTACTACTATTGTTTTTTTTTTTTTATTGGAGGTGAAAATCATCGAATGACGAAACCCGCTCTTGGGCGGAGCGGGAGACCAGTGTCAGACTTTTACTGACTAAAAAACCTACCCCGTACCTTCCTTGCCTTATTCCTGGAGTCGAGGTAACAGTTTGCACCACCCTAGGCTCCAGGAGGCTTCGACCCTGAAGGTGCGCGCCGTTGACGACTTGGACTCGGTCTTACCAGACGACCTAGGTACTATAGTGTACCTAGATGTTTACACATTCATTAAAAAATGTGTCTAAAAAAGGAATTAACAAAGTAATAAACCTACGTAGGCACAGGTAGCGTATTATTTCATCCTTCCGGCCCTAAACGGATCAAAATGATTAAATTTTTGTTTACAAAAGGTCAGCCACCAAACATCCTGCTACTGAGTGGCTAAATTTGCCAGTACTCGCCTTTGTTACATGTTTTTCAATTACAGAGGATTAAAATGTTCCGTGGTATTCAAGGATTATCTCTGTGAATATGTAGGCTGGTAGCTAGAAATATCTTCATGCCTGCGAATGGCGGTTTATTTTAGGATTTTTTCGAAGCTGGATTTAGAAGCCAAACAATTTCGGATTCGTTGACTGGCTTAGGTAGCTGTCAGATATTTTACCAATATATCTATCGGGAGTTTATCGAATGGCTTCTTCCGTTTTGGGTGAAACGAAAGAAAGTGTTTTACTTACTAAATCCTAAGACCGAGCTCACTACCGCCAATCGCCTGCACAAGGACAAAGCGGCGCTCCGCCCAAGCGTTGCAGACTCGTTGCCCGAAATGTATAAGGGCCAGCGTTGCGTAACGCGGCAGCCCGCGTGGACGTCCATGCGTGTCGTGTCGCAGCGTTGGCCCAGTAGTAGGACATATAACATATACCTATACTACCATTGCCGATCGGCTGGTAAGACTTAGATAAATTTTACTCAGGACCGTGAAAATCGGCCGAGTAAATCAAGGACTGCGCTCAACAGTGAGCAAAACCACCATGCGGGTAACGATGATGATCCCTACAGTTGAACTAAATGCCAAAACTATTGTTTCTTCATTTTCTTCTTAGTCCATATACTCTTCATAGAGTGGTCGTGGGCCTCTTTCGTTCATAAGCCGCCATGCAGCTGTATTTGGCGGATTAATGATGCAGTATGTCATACCGTGTTGAAAAGCGTCCACGTGATCTTTTGCCCTCGACTTACACTACCAATCGATCCATCGAGTCTTCGTTTCGGATGAAATGCCCGAAGAGCTTGAAAATTCGTATTTGCACAGACGACGATAATCTCTCTTTTATATTGAGTTATTTGAGGACAGAAACATTGGTTCGATGCGCGGTCCATGTTTCCTCTTTAAACTCTTGAGCCCCAAGCCAACACTGTTCACACACCTATTGTCTTTCTATTATGTCCCTCGGTATGATATGCAAAAGGTTAATCATGTTCTTTTTCTCCACAGACAGATGGCACCAGTACTCACGTCGTATACAGGCGTGTAGAAGACAAGATGTCCACAAGCTGTGCTGTCTTAGACGACGCTCGAGAAACGGGCACCTGTGTCACAACCCTGGAGCTGTACCAACCACAGAGATATAACTTCACCATGTCCTGCGAGGTGTCTGGGGAACGACCCTATTTTAGAATACAAAGAGAGAATATTGTTGTTGAGAAGTTGGGTAAGATTTTTTCAATACACTTACTCGAAAACTGCCTCTTATCGCACTCCTATTAGGTTCAATATAGCATGTATATCACCCAAGTGCTTTTTTGAGTTTATCACAACAAGGGCTTTTTTATTCCTTCCTTATCGTCACGGTAATGGATGCTTATTATTATTTTTTTCTTAGTTTATCGAATCAGGCGCGAGGCGTCCCTACGAGTCGCTGGACGTCCCCCATGAAATTAGAACCAAACTGTTCAGAGCAGATTTGTATGCATTTATATACATATTTCTACTGTATGTTTGAGATACGACTAAACATTTTTTCTTTCTTTCTTTATTTCACAAGTCGTAAGTGTATTGAAAAACGTCGTTTGACACACGTGCAGATTTTTCATTGCAGCCCTCGGCTCCATAACACACTCGCCTACGGCTCGTGCGAATTTCGCCTCAGTCGCAATGACAAACTTCCCGCACTTATATCAAAATGTACTATTTATTAGCCAATAATGTACCCCAATGCTGGACAAAGGCCACTCTTTTCTCGTTACAAATCTCTCCGTCGCTTAACGAATACGATCAGGGTTTTTCTTTAATTTGCTATATAGGTACTAATGCTTGACTGCGATCCCACCGGATGGTAAGCAGTGATATAATCGTTGATGGTGAGGCGTACTAGTTTATTAAAAGCCTATTCACTATTGCCTTCATGGTTTCACATTGTCGTCTTAAAATATCAAGTATCTGAGCGAGGCTATACATATTCTATAGCTATATTTCTTTAACAGTTTAGGTCGTCAAAGGAATAGGAGGCGTGGTCCATTCAAAGCTTTCTACGCAAGAGAAACAGTCGTAACTTGGTCGGGTGGACTAAGTCCTTAACCAAGTTGATAATCTGCAATTGTTAACGATAGTAGAAAACTTAGACTCGAGGCGATCGACGAAAAAAAAAATTAAATTAATACTTTGGTACCTACACTAGTATATAATTGTATAGTGCGGGACAAGTATCGGATTCATACAATGTAGCTACTCGTACCTATCCTTTACTCTCATTTTAAAGACGCATGTTTTCACCTCTCTTACGATCCTCAGCCCTTAGCAAAGAAACGACGTCCCGACAGAGTTTGTAGGACGGAGCACTGTAGGCTAGCGTTGGTTAGTAGACACTTCAACCATATTAGCTCTAAGCTCTATAACACCATAAATATAAGTATCAATATTTACCTACCCTATGACAAAAAACCAACTAAAGAAAAAAGTGACTGACTGGCTCTGTTCTTTGTCGTATGAAGAGACTGAGCAGCTTATGGCATCATAATTACGGTAAACACACACACACACGCACACACCACACACACACACACGTAACACACACACACACACACACACACACACACACATGCAACACACACACGCTTCACCCCACCACTTCACTCTCTCTAATATTGTATTATGGTGACCTCCACATAGATTTTTAACTATTGTAATTAATTAACTTTCTTTGCGAAGTCTGGAACAATGTCCGTGTACATGTGTAATATTGAGTTGGGCGTTGATAGTTGCGCCACAGTAACTTACTTTTGTAGCTATCATCGTTTTCCCTTGTAAAATTTTAAACCAAAGTTGTTCCAAATAAACTTTATTATTATTTATTATTACCTTGCTACCTATGCTGAGCAAAAAAGACCACAGAACGGCCGTCGGATCTTGATCTTAGTCTGAAGTTAGGCTCTGCGAATTTTAGCGCTAAAAAACTCGTAAAAAAAATAAATGTTGTGTAAAGTTGTTATTGCTGTTAAAACATTTTGGATTTTTTTTTAAATCTTTAATTTTGTACAGAGTTCTCAAGCTCTAAAATTCGCAGCCTAACTTCAGACTCGCTAAGATCCAACGGCCGTACTGTACCTACCATTTTTTTTTTTAATTTCAGTACCACCTACCGACGCAGTATTTACTGTCTCTACAGTGGACAAGGAATCTGGTCGGGTCACCCTTAACTGCAGTGCCGAGGGTGTCCCACTTCCCACCTTATCGTGGACTATTGATGATCAGCAGGTATGCTTTCGCTTTTTATAAGTAAGAGAAAAATTTGAAAATTGTTTAAATTATTTTTGATGTGAAAAAGTTTTAGAGCGCCTTCAAATTAGCTGCAACGTGTTGCTGTCGCGCGTTATTTCTCTATATAAATAAACAAAATCAATATTAATATGTTGGTTTTCGGTTGTATTGGTTTTTATTGTTTTTACTAACTATATCTTAATTCGTGATAATCATCAAAGTGAACAACAGACTCCATATGCCTCAAAATCCGTCTCATGACCAACTGTAATAAAATCAACATAAATATTTATTTAAGTACCGTGAAATGGGGTAATTAGAAACTCAAGGGTAAATAGATATTTTCACAATATTTGAATATTTTTTGCAGCATTTAACTAAATCAATTAATTAATTTATTATTATTCTAAAAAGTCGATGCTTTGTTAGAAGCCAATAATATGGTATCAAAGTGAAAAATCAAACTAAAGTTTTGTCTGTATTCACCCTTGAGTTTTAAGTCACCCCGTTTTACTGTACTAGCTTTTGCCCACGGCTTCGCTCCCGTCAATTGATTATCTATTCTATTTTACTGCACTCTACCCTATTCTACCAAACTCTACACCATTTTTTCTTTCATAAGAAGCTTCTCCTGAATATAAATAACAAACAAAAAGAATTAGCGCAATCGGTTCAGCTGTTCTCGAGATTTGCGCTTAGCAACACATTCAGCGATTCATTTATATATTACAGAGTTTTATAACAATTGTAACAGAAAAAAATAGATCGTTATAAAATTTTCAAAAAAGATGCTGCTTATTTACATTTAAAATCCAGCAGACCTGCGAAAGGAGAAATTAAAAGAAAGAGAAATGTGCGTAGAAACAAGAAGAGTTTGTAAAATCTTAAATATTTAAGTATTTATTCTTCATGCAACACAAGGTGGAATTAATGCCTTAGACATTCTCTACCAGCCAACCTTGGGTGGTGAAGAGACAATATTGTAGGTGCTATAAATAAGAAAAAGTGTATCAAAATATGTTTCAGCTTCCTCGCGACTTTTCTGGCGGACACTGGAACGCGACGTCTAAACTGTGGCACGCCTGGTCAGTCCTGTCCTACACGCCTACCAGTGCAAACGGTGCCGTTTGCACGCCCGCTGTCAGCAGAGAAGGAAAGATAGTGACGGGACATGCTGCCAAGTATAATGCTGCTAGGAAAATGAAGGGTACGTTTTTATTTCTTTAACTATTTATGTACACAGAATAATAGAAAAGAACAAGGAAACAGAAAAAAATAAGTTTTTATTTTTACCTACCAGCTGCCTAGGTATAGCTTGCTTGATAGTAGAAAATTGGTCTCAAGGGGCCATAGATACCCTCAGGATAAAAGATATATATGCTATTCCAGGACGTAGTCCACTCTTGTGCAATGAATTTAGTCTCTTTGATTTTATTATTAGTTTAGATATTGTAATGCCTGAAGGATTTGCTATCTTGAGAATCTAAAAAAGTATTTAAAATATCATATTCGACAACTAATTCATTAATTAATTTCGGGAGTCGGTGTTTCTCAGTATCATTTGTTTCTTATTAATCACCGACTTCCGAAATTAAGGTTATTTTGATATTTTTAGTGAAGTCTGTATATTTTTTTGTAAATTGTTTTTTTTTTTTCAAAGTTTAGAAAGAAAACGTTCTTTCATATCACACCTCACTCAATCCCTCCATATCTTCTTCGGCCTCCCTCTTCCTCTCCATCCATATACGTGTAAACTCCGAACTCTTTTTGTAACATGCGTTTCATCTCTCCTCTTCACATGCCAAACGATTTCTTTTCAACTTTTCAGTCACTGGCGCCACTTTCTTTTTAAAATACCAAAAACAAATAAAAAATAACTGTTCTTTTTCAGGAGGCGTATTTAACACACTAGTTACAGTACTATTCCTGTTACTACTCAGATGATCGCCACTGGACTCGAGGGTAAATACTTAAATAAAACACAAAAGTGATTTGTTCAATTTTATTTCGGCTGAATATCGTTGTGAACGATTGATTATATTTCAAAGTTGAAATTACAATACTTGGGTCTTTGTAAATTTGTTTATTTGAGATTATTAATTATTTAATTAAAATTAGACTGAGACTGACTTTATCGCTAAGTTCGGGTTTCATTAGGAATGTTTTTAATATCTTAATTTAAACTGTAATTGGAATGATTTGTTTTTCTAAATCAACAAAATTCTTGAGAAAGACAACCTTATTGTAAGTTCAACTCATTTTTATTACAATTATTTTTGGCTCTTTTTAGAGATTCTTAATTGTTTTACATTTTATAATATAGGTTACCATTTATATTATTATTTTTTTCTATTATAATAATTGAAATTCATAGTTATTATGCACTTAAAAAACCTACTTATTAAATGAGAGGAAGACCTTTGCCATTTACATTATATTATAATTAGAATATGACAAAGAAATAAATAATGGTAAAAGTCTCCCGCAATGAATGTGCACTTCAAAATATTTTTATTATTAAAATTCATGACTATACAATTGTAAATAAATTTTGGACGTAACGTTTTTAAATAGAAGAAAAATAATATTTGAAAAATAAATAAGCACCTTACAGGCACTGGAAGAATTAATACATAAACATGTAAAAAATATGACTAGGTCAAAAATGTGAACTTGCTTGCAAAAAAAACTGCACCTTGTTTATTAAACCTTTTATTACTTAAACAATAAATTATTCTTAACTGGCTTTCAAAACTGGCATTGTGACATAAATAGTGTGTGGAGAATTTTGCAAGCAAGTGTAGATACTGAAAATATATTTTAAAGCGAAGATCTGTTGGTTTGTTAGGAACATAATTGCAGATATTGAGACGTTTTGAATGGTAGTTGAGTTTCATAGTACAGATATAAGTGTCTTTTTTGTCTTAAATTTATTTGTTCTTAAGTAATGTGAAAAATCTAGTTGTTACTCGCCCACCTACTATAATAAATTTTATGAATTTACTTTAGCTATAGGAATGTTCGAAGTAAAATGCTTGTAGGAGTACCTAAATACACAGGACATTTTCAATGTTGCACTTTTGTACTGCCATTCAATTTTTTTTGTAATTTCTAATGAGTTTGTTGCCAAAATTGTATCCATATTATCGGGAACGCACTGGCCCTCGTTGTAATACAGTTTGAGCTGGTTACTCAGCTCAAATGCCGCGAAATGAAATGTAGTTAATATGTAAAAAGCTTTATTATTAAAAGAAAAGAGCGGATAGAGGCATTCTGATGTGTCACATGGTAGATTTGAGGCATACGTACACAGATTCTACACGGTCTGCACTGCCCCCAGAGCCAAGTTACTTTCTACTACGTGACTGAACGTTGAATTACATCAGAACAAAGGAATCAGGGGCGTGGCCAACTCAAGGTGTTCGACGTTAACGAAACGATCGTAACATGGCTAGAGGAGCTGCTATGTTGCATAGAGCAATTTGTATAGGAAGATATGCAAGTCTGTACCATGTGCATCCTCTTATCGACTTTTTAATGCCGCACAGTTTCGATTTTCAAACCGCATAGCGAGGGTTTAACTTAGGAATTCGATGCTGCATTATGAATGTAATAAACATGGGTATTTTCCGACGCAACGTATGTGACATTCCTATGTGAAAATAAATGGTTTCGTTATGAGCGTAAATGTATTTTCATTTTTAAGTGATCAAGATATTCTCATGACAGCTGAGGCAAGTTTTTTTTCTGAATCTGGGGAATTTAAGAGTGAATAGGTTACTTTTAGGCAAGGGTGTACCGGAAGACGCAGCGTTGTAAGGTGGACTGATGGCCTGGTAAGAGTCGCAGGAATGTGATCAATACGAGATCCACAGAACCGTCGTCATGGCAACTCTTGGTCCCGGTTTATGTCTAACAGTGAACGTCTTTCGGCGATGATGAAGCGTCCTCCTTGTTGGCCACATCATCGCTAACTATCAGGTGAGATAATGGTCAAGGGCGAGCCTAGCCTAAGTTTTGGCAATGGGCAAAGTGGTATTTTATAGTTCTTGGTTTGCGATCAACAACTAGAGTTTTCACCGAATGATGAATGAATACAACAATGGACTAATGAATGGTTGATAAATCACGATCATATGTCCTAACAATGATAATTATCACAGTGCCTTCATACTTTGTCGTAGTATATTCACTATAGTCAAAGATGTATTGTCATTTTTCTTGACAAATTTAAGGGCTGTGATAACATCTCGGGTCAATTTTATCAATGATACTTTAATGATTTATTTTTCTTCTCTATACAAGAGTTACCATTTTTTTTTTTTTATTTCACTTTCATCTCCATACAAAGTCGCCAATTGGAACTGTGCACTAGCGTCTGAGATACAGTACCCGGCAATAAATATTGCACATCGACCTTTGGAAAGAGACAATCGGCTAATTTCGGCTTCGTAGAGCGTTATCTCTGTCGCACACTACCTATGTGACGTTTGTCAGTGGTTGTTCAAGGTGATTGGTGAACAAGGACTGACAAACGTCACATGTTCACCAATCACCTTGAACAACGACTGACAACGTCGCTCTACGAAGCTGAAATTAGCCGATTGTCTCTTTCCAAAGGTCGATGTGCAATATTTATTGCCGGGTACTGTATATAGTATTCATGTATTATTATTATTCAGTATTCATGCTATTTGAAATAAAAAGATTTTAAATTCGAATTGAATTGACTTTCTGTTCCAGAAAAAAAAAAATCATCCGTTTTTCCTTTTACGACGTGAATGACAACAAAACTATTTAATTTTGTTTTCTGACCGCTTTATGTGATCGAAAGGAAAAGCTCCTTTTACCATCAAAAAGATCTTATTTTGAGTTTCTTTTTTTCGTTTGACCAGTTCATCGCTGCCATTTTCGCCAAACATAGCTATAGTGAATCTACCACGACATACAAACACAATGGTGTTTCTCAGTCGCCCCGCCTAGCGAGGGAATACAATAGTACCTACCTACGTACGAAGTTACAATGGAGGCCAAGATAAGACACTACATACAATTTATTTGCTCAATAATATGCGAAAAGTTTTACAGTGCGTAATGTTTTGGATATAATTGCACCAAAAAAAAAACAGCATCGCTTTAAAAATGAATAAATTTTAACAGCCGACTATTCTAAAAGGCTTAGGCCAGTATGTATCCTAATTTCAATATACATTGTGGAAAATTCCAGTAATATTTATGGAAAAGGTAGGTCACTTACGGCGACTTTTGTAACGACAATCGCAGCCAAGTAGCAATGTAGCAACGCGTTCACACAACTTACCAGTGAAACGAAGCATAAGGTTATTGCAGGCAACCTCTTTTATGCCAAATTATATACAAAACATTGCGCACTAGTAAAGAATAAAGTTATTTGGAATGTATAAATAAAGACAACAGGTATAAAGTAAAGGTATAAGGTACAAGTACCTACATAAATATACACAAATACATATGCATACCTCTAACACAATAAAATTACACATACATTAACACACGCCTTCATCCCAAGACGATTGGCAGATCAACATAATTATTCTACGATCAATGCATCGTAAATCTGGCACAGAATACAATATTAAATGCATTTAAATTCTTAATGTTTATTTAATAAATTGATTAATTATTAATAAATATAATTAAACTACTCTCACTTGGCCTGGAATGTTTTGTGCGAAAGGAGTCGAATGTTTTACCGATCATTATTTTTAAGAATTATTTTGGTACACTATTATATTTTATTTTAATTTTTTTTTTTAAGTATCAATATTTTGGTTTACACGTTCGCTGCAAAAACATGTGGTGGGAAATGATGATGATTATCTTTTTGTTCTGCTTAGTTTTTTTTTTTATAATCTTTCGAGTACATCATATTATTAAATTGATTTCAGACCTTTATGAAAAAAAATCTATAGATCGCGAACAATCTTGACTAAATAACAGGCTCTTAATAAACTAGTACGCTTCACGATCAGCGTTTGCATCACTGCTTACCATCAGGTGCGATCACAGTCAAGTACTAGTTTATATCAATAACAAAAGTCATAATGTCTTTTGTTTTGTGTCACAGAAATATTGTTCAATTTGTTTTAGCAGCGAATGTGTTAGCTAATATTTTTCATTTTACAAAGATACTTATTTACTTTAACGCCAGAATAACACGTTCTTGATAAATACGGTAAATTCCGTCAAATTATTATTATTTTTACTACATTTTTATCCCAAGTACTTATACGGGGACGATATAACTCCAATATTATCTTTCCTGACCGGTATTTAAATTTGTCATTGATTAATACATTTGACATTTAAGTCATAACTAGCACATTTCAACACATCTATGAGTGATATTGACTAGAAGTAACTACTTAAATCTAAAAATTTATTATTTGGCTAATTATAATATATACTTATAAAGTCACTCTACTATTCATAAATGTCAGATCACACGTAACTTAAATTGATAGAACTTGTATTATTTTTTTTTGAGAAAAAATCTTATTTAATTATTGTATACCTTTTCATGGCCGAATGTGTTTTCATTCAAGCTATACGTTTAAAAAACATTTTTTTGGTTTTTAATTATTAATAGAACAATTAAATCTTTTTTATGTAATGTTAGGGAATGCACAGACTTGTCTAAGTGAACTTTTTTAAATGAAATATCTACTTTATGGGCGTTCCATCTCATTAACTTCGCGAAGTCTGTACCGTCCCTATAACGAATAAATTTCTCGCTAATATAATGTATCATACAATAAAAACACTAAATATTTCACACGTTAAACTCTTAAAATGGATGGAAAAGTAAACACAACATAAACGTTGATATATTTAAATGCAAAAAATTGTGCGAACCAGCTTTAATTGAGTTGTAAGAATCTCAAATTAGAATTGTAATGTATGGATCTTGAAGTAACTTACGAACTTTTCAAATATGTATTTTTAGATATTTTATCTCAAGCAACAAACGCCTGTTTTATAACAAAATTATTTTTTGTTTTAAACTACCATCAAGCGCAAACATTATGATGCGGTCAAATAGTGACAAAAACTTATAATTAACTGTTTAAATATTTTAATCAATCAATTGTTGACTAAGTTCAGTTTTCTTAGGTAAAGTCCGTCATTTACATCTTTAGTCATTTGTCTTTAATTTTAGGTGGTATGTGATTTCTAAGTATAGTTATAGAGGTAGATTAGGGGAACAGAGTAGAAAGTTCGTTAACCTCCATTGAAAAAGGAGGGTTTCTTCGACCAGACGGATGCTGTCTAGTAGATAAAGATTAATAGACGAATGCACCGTGGCCTTATAGTATACCGCGCCGTATTACGAGTATATGTTGGCGCGCCGTTTCGCAAAACTTCGCTGTAATGTAACGCGCCGGTCTCATATTCAGCCGGATTGCGGTGAATCATTTAGCTATAAAACTACCATGGAGTTTCTTGCCGGTTCTTCACTATAGGTATCGACCGATTTAGAACCATGCACTAGCTTTTGACGTTTTATAAGTGCCCATGTAGGTCTATGTGAAATAAAAACTATTTTTATTTTGACTACAAAAAGATCATCGTTAGCGTCCATGGAGGCTCCCGGAGGTCAATTATTTCGGTCGACGAAATCTACGAGGTAAAGTAACCCTAAGGTGATCGGAATCTACCGAGATTTTGGATTTTCAATGTCAGGTTTATTCTTAAGTTCATATTATATGGCAGTAAGAGATGGTAAGGTAGATGCCGCTACAAATTCATTGTCATAGACATTGATAGTCCAAGTCAGATACACGTCAAAGTCTTCAAGACCCATACACAACATTCTATCGGCTAGTCTCAAAACATCATACCCGTAGTCACCTCATTAGTTAGTACCTCTACTTAACCCATCATCAACTTCATAAGAGACAACACCGTAAGGTCATAAGCAGTAGGTTCAAAATACCTTGCTTCTTTTTTTGAGTTAGTTGAATGGAGTTAGGCGCTCAGGGATTAAGGCGCAGTTTGCAACCAAGCCCGGAGCCCCCGCGCCCGCTCGGCCACGCCACCGTCGGAGTTATCTTGCATTACTGGTTCCGGCTAGAAAGATAAGTATCCATTTAAAAGGTATTATTGGGGCTGATAGAAATCTACGACTATGTAAATGATCAGCCTCCTTAGCCAAGTTAAAATCGTTTCGTTTAGAGTTAGCGCTTGTAGATAGCCACGCCCCCAATGCCTTTGTTGAGATGAGAATTGGGGGCGTAACTACAAGCGCTAACTCTAAACGATACGATTGCAACTTGGCTAGGGACGTAGGATGAATCAGGATAGTATCAATGTTATCACGCCGACAGTTTATCGTGACTCGAAATGCGGGATATATTTATTATCTGCCTTTGTAATAAATGATAAGACGCTACCATGGCACGCATATGCAATATGTTACGTCAGCCGATTAGCTATTCAGATCAGCTATTTGACTGCGTCGTAAAAAAATGTGTGTATTTTTGTCTAGATTATTTTCAAACACTTTTAATTTTAGAAAAATCTCGTCTGTTCTTTCATTGATGAAATGTCTTTTTCATTACTCATACTCTGAAAGTAGGTGTGCAGTTGCTTACGGAGCGAGTTGAAAGTAGTACTTTTACTCCCCAGGGAGTTTTACTTTCAACTGACAGCTGTCTAAATATTAAAAAAAACTAGTTTTATTTTGACATTACTACTGAACCGTGACCTGAATTTCTATACAGCTAGTAAAATTGAAATAACATAAAGATAGAATTAATTTAAGAACACTTTTTTTAAAACGTCTTTATATTAATTTACTTTTAACTATTTCTTTAGAACTAATGTTTTTATACTAAATAAACAGTTATTAGAAATTTTTGCGACTACTTTCACCCCTAGGATAACAATGTACTGTAAATTGAAAGAAATATTCTATATTGGTGCCATATATCTTGTAAGAGACAAGAATTGTTACTTTTATAAAATTAATATTTTAATAAGAAATTTTAAAATAATAAAAAATGATCAACCACAAATACAAATTATCTAATGTACATGACTGTATTATATACGAACAACAACAGATAATATAATAAATAATGATAGAATGCAAACACTAGCTACTAAATTACGAACAAGTTCAAGTAAATTTAACAATACTCACAGCTGATAATGTCATACGAGTTTGTGATGTTGTGGCAGCATTGCAAGAACTAGTTTCTGGTGAAGCTGGGAAACAACAAAAATATCATTCGTTTCGTTTAAATTAAAATAACAGTTTCGAAGATACTTCCGATTGATCACCATTAAGTTCATTTTGGGATTAGAGTTTGGTTTGGCGCCATCATCATCTTCATCATGCGCGTCGATACATTTTTTTTTAAAGTTACAAACTGGGGATCTTTAACACAACTGTGTATAGGCTACTTTTAGGCAAGCGTGTCCATCGTCATCCACATCGTTGCTTTAGTTCAAGTAAAATGTCAAGTGTCCCAAGGTGCCCTTAGGGCGTGGACCCATGTCTACGGTGCGGTGCCGTTTGCCGTGCAACGGTACGACACCGCCGCCGACGGATGGTGCGACACCGTGCCGCACCACGGCGTCGTGTACCGGCACGTACACGCTCAGCACGGATACCAAAATTAGTTTTGGCTTGTTATGGACCGCGAAAGACGTATCCTGATCTTGTTGCTGTTAAGATGACGACGAATGAAGAAAAAACAAAATAAAAACAACACAATAGTGAGCACGTCGGTACACGACGCCATGGCGCGGCACGGCGCCGCGCCATCTGCCGGCGGCGGTGCCGTACCGTTGCACGGCAAACGGCGCCGCACCGTAGACATGGGTCCACGCCCTTACACCTACACTATGGAGGTTTTAATGACTGCCACCGATACTGCAGTTCTTAAATCTACAGGTCTTAAACTACCTATCGAGTTTACTATCAATTCGAAAAGAAGATGAAGAACAAGTGGTCAAGCACGAGCCTATCAATAAAAAAGGTGGAGCGAGATTTAATTAGTGTTAGTTCCAATAGAATCTTTGGAGGTAAAGGAAATAGTGAACAGAGAGTAAAATCCCGCAATCCTCCGTTGAAAAGGGAGGATCCTCCGACCAGACAGTTGTTATAGTCTGGTGGGCTACTGCCCGATAGTTGTTTTCGGGCTGTCGTATGTCGGTTCGGGCACGCTCAGCGTACACTTTATTTTTGTTATTTTTAACAAGTTTTGTAACTGTTGTGCTGTGTCTGTATCGAATAAATTTATTTCTATTCTATATGTTCAAATCGCGCGGATAATTTTGATTGCGCGCTGCAGGATTCTAGTAGTTCTTATGTGACGCCATAGATGGCGCTACAAATCCTATAATCAATAGGATCCACAGTTACTTTTGTGTTATCCTATGAATAGTTAAGATGATGCATGCCGTGGCAGCCTTTAATTAAGGCTACACTAGGAAATGTAATCATGGTTGAATCTTTAGCTTGTATAATGGTGTAAGCTTTGTTGGTTTTCCTAAAATAAAATAAAATAAATAAATAAATGGCTTACCAGTATGCGGTCGCCTAGCATCCAGGGCGCGCCAGATGTCTCTGACGTCAGCGTGCAGCGCGCGCAGCGAGCGCAGCACGGCGCCGCCCGCCTCCGCCGGCGCCGCGTCGCTGCCCGATGACGCCTCGCTAGTCGTGGCCTCCTAGTACCCAATAAATATTAACATAACATTAAACATTTTTTAATATTTTTTTTTACCTTCCTAGGGGGCTTAATAAAAAAATAAGGAATCAATACTACCAAATTGGCAACCGTTTTCATTCACGTAGTACTTTTCATTTAGAAATCCCACGATTTTATTAGTCTGGTCGTCGACAACGGCTAAAGAAAAGCTAAAAAATAAAGAAAACTTTAGGTAAAAATAGTCACTTGAATGTTACGTAACGTTTAGAGAGGGGGAGGGGGGAGGTACAGAAAAATGTTACAATGCGTTACAAGGGGGGAGGGAGGTTCAAAAATCTTTAAAAAATTCGTTACGTAATACTTGAACGCCCGCTATGGGCCGGGACACAAACACGATACGCCGTCGTACCACGATGCGGCGTCGTTTCACAATTTCTTTTCTTTATCCATCTTCTTAACAGCAGCAGGAGCAGGACGCGTCTAGTGCGGTCCATTTCTCGAAATTAATTGCGACAATTCACCCTGCATTGTATCGACGGCGTCGTGCTGTATCTCGTGGCACGTTACGATGTCGCGACGTAGTTTTTTACGATGTTCGTCGTAGATTCCCACGAACGACGTCGTATCGTGTGTATGTGTACCGGCCCTAACAATGGAAGTTCGGATTATTTTTTGGTTGGTTGGATAGATAGATATACTCTTTATTGTAGGTACACCATAAATGCAATTTGGTACATTAGGAGTGTAACATTACTAAGGTGTTACAATGGGCGGTCTTATCGCTAAAAGCGATTTTAAGACAATCTTTGGATTTACTTAATATTATAATAGTAGATTTATAATGTACGAAACATTAGTATTCAAATCTTCGAAGTAACTGAAAAGCCATTATTTACAAACGGCAATGGCAGTTTAATTATAGTTTATTCGAAATAAGATTAGACATTTAAACAACCGTTGTTTACAGTCCGTTCAACCGATTATGACTTCTATTTCGTAGGAATAAGAACGGCCTTAAAAAGCAAAACTAAAAGAACTGCAGTTACCGCTTGTCATGCTAACCAAGGCAATAGAAGTCAAAATCGACTGAACGTACAGTAAAAAGTTTGTTTGAACGTCTTATCTTATTTCGAATGGAGTTTAGTATAAAAATACTCGTAGGAAAGCTTTGTTTCAACAAATATTTGAATGCAACTAGTTATATACTTAACATTATCATTATGCATTAAAGTAACAAACCAATCTTGAAAAAAAAAAAACATCCAACGTAAAAGAAGAATGTCATCTGCAAAAACAACAATTATAACAGCAAATTAACAAAAGACGATCAACGAAGAACGAGGCAACCAAAATGATGAAACTTGCTTGAAACTGAAAGACGAAGACAACGTACACATAAAAATAAACCAATGAAAAAAGCACTTAATGAAGAACAGAATAAGGTTGAAGTTAGTTCGTCAGCAGAACCTGTATGAGTGGTGGAGGGTGTGTATCGGCGAGGCGCCGCAGTGCTCGTTCGATGTGTCGTAGCCTGATCTCCTTTTCACCTAGAAGCGCCCGCGCCCGGTGGAGCGCCACTTCTAGCTCAGTTACTTCACGTTCCTCCTGTTTTTATACAGGTATAAATACAGTGTACCCTAAATGGGATCGGCAAGAATTTCTGAAGCATTCTACTATACTTATTCAAACATAAAAGGGATCCTATGGTTCTTTGCCCGGCTTCGTGTGAATCAACCTTGTTCAACATGACTTGTCGACTAAGCCTTAGATTTTCTATTAACTACATTATTACTATTACCACCATTATACAGGCTAGCTACACCGCTATTGGACTACAAATTCACTAGTACGTAGTACCATATATAATTTCAGTTTAAAAAATTAAATATTCTTAAAAAATACCAGGTTTAATTGAGAGAGAGTCCAATATAATTTAGAGAAACATAATTTTCATTAAACTCATCACCATCATCATCTCAGCGCCAGTCCCGGTTGCTAGTACCTTGGCTTTCACCTCGGCGCCCGGGGTCCGCTTTCCAACTCAAACGCCTCCACTTCGCTCGGTCTTTCGCGTCCTTTGCCGTAAGCCCATTGGCACGCATATCGTCCCTTACGACGTCTATCCAACGCCTCTTAGGCCTTCCTCGTTTTCCGGGTCCCGGCGGAGGCGGCATGGCGAGGCATCTGTTACCCACGTAGTCTGCCGGTTTTCGTAAAACGTGGCCATACCAGCGTAAGCGACCCTCCTGCAGTTTATCCGCTATATCACGGACCTGAAGGCTGCCCTGGATGCGGGAGTTTTTAATGCGGTCTTTCCGCGAAACTCCAGACATCCGGCGCAGCATATTCACTTCCGTGACACGCAGGCTCTGCTTGTGCCGCTCAAGTACAGGCCACCCTTCACTGCCATACAAAAGGACAGACCTAATGATGGTCTTATAGACCTGTCCTTTGAGCCTAATCGGCATTTAGGGGTCACAGATAACCCCCGCCGCTTAAACTATAATGAAATAATTAGAACTTCATTAGCTTCAAGCCCAAGACAATCAAAGAACCTGTAGTGAGTACGCGTTTTGAAAATAGTGACTCATCAATGTCACTCGGTTTAGCCACGCCCCTTGACCAATTAAATCAGAAAGCCGTGTTGGCATTGAAGTGTTAAAAGTTAACCTATAACCTTTTGAATACCGTAATTAGAGATATAATAGAAAAACAATAGGTGTGCAAACGCAGGCGTTCGCTCGTGGCTAAAGAATTTAAGCAGTAGGGACGCGTTTTGTCAATTTAAAAAATGGGTACTCTGCCTGTACGTAAAAATGAAAATTTTCTGACATGATAATCGTTAGATTAAATTTTATTTATTTAGCATTATTCTTAATGTTCCCACTGCTTGAGCTCAGGTCTACTCTCTAAAAGAGGGGAAACTTTACTGAACACAAAAAGTACAAAGGTAAAGTGCCTTAGACGTTCTCTATCAGTCAACTAAGGGTGGTGGAGAGAAAAGATTGTAAAACAAGATGAACAGTTTTAAGTTTTACTTTAATACACCTTAACTGAAGAATATACCTTTACTTTGCAGTTGCTATGATGAATCATTATTTTCTTAACGTGAATAGACTTTAGTTTCAGCAAGCCAGGGCGAAATCACAAACCATAATTTTTAATTATTTAATTTAAAAAACTGAAATTATTTATGACAAAATTCCTGTAAAATAATTCTTATTTTGTAGTTTTTTTGAAAAATAATCTAATATATCTCAAAACTATGAAATCCCCTACACTTTTTTGTATAAGCGACGCTGCCGACACACTGAGCGGGAATTCATCTATAATACATAATAATGTATGTATCTATAAACCTACGAAAAAATACGAAACCAAGAGAACTAAGTTCCAGTGATATATAAGTTGTAACAACTTACTGAAGGAGCTCTATGTGGCGACAGTGAGGCCCTGGTCTCCAGCAGTGCCGCCTTCCTCCGCTTGAGGGCGGCGCGCGCTCGCCGCATGCCCTCTCTCTCCACGAGCGCCCGATGTCGCACGAACTCCAGTTCGGGTGTGTCCGCTGTTGCTACTGGACCTACTCAGAACATACGACTTTTTAAAAATTATCCATGTAATTGTTTTCAATGCTTGCGTACTGCGTACTGGTTAATAAGTTAATTTTAAACTGTGTGCCATATAAGGATAGATGTGGGTTTTTTTATGGTGGGAAAAGTCATCGAATGACGAATCCCACCCTTGGGAAGAGTGGGACACAGTGTCAGACTTCTACTGACTAAACGAAACGGTGATTTTTTTGGCTGTGTCAGTGACAAGGCCTACGTACAAATTTGAGGTTGGAGTTAACTCTAATGACTTCACAGGGTACATCCTACACTCGCATTTTTAAACGCAAATGTCAAATTCTACTGTCAATGGCTTACTCAAACCCAAGCGAGGGTAAAGGCTCGTAGTTGGAGTAACTTGGGTTAACTCTAGTGTAGCTACTCGATTCATAAAAGAACGACTCTGGGTTAGAACTGTAAATTACTCTGGACATTTTAAAACACAGCCCTTGGTTTTCCTGGGGATATATTACTGATGTAAAAAAAGCTACACTCGGAGTTTGTTTGCGTGATACAAGGAAACTCCGAGCGCAGCCCTTTGGGTGACTTGAACCGTTCTGATGAAGTCCATTATGAGCGACCACGTTTCTGGCAACACGCACTAGCCACAAACTTTGGTTTTGAATCACGGTATGTTGAACAAGAAGAAACCTCGTAGCTCCCCGAATCCTGCCGAGTCGGATTTGACTATTAAACTTCTGTATCTGTTTTCTAATAACTTATATCCAGTCACTTAATACCAGCTTCTGCCAACGGCTTCGGGTAACGGGTAAAAGTCGACCTCTACACACAAACCCCGTTTTACCACTCAGAGGTGGAGTTTCGTAAAATCCGTTCTTAGTGTATGTCTATACGCAATATAACCTTTTAGTTTATATGTGTTATAGTTTCTGAGATGTCGTGATTAATCAGTGAATAGTATTTCGTTCTTATATATACATATATCTAAATAAAAGTAGAAAAAACCATGTCTTACCTAATTCAGCAAACGGGTATCGAAGACTGTACGCTGGTTGACACGCTAAATCTGGGAACTGATCTTCTAAGTCATCTAATTTTCTCAACTGCTGCCGAAGTGATTCTAATGGACTCGACCAGCCTTCGCCACGTCTAGAAAAAAAAAAACAGATGACTGATGATAAACAGATCTTATCATAAAAGATGATGGTGAAGAAATTGTTGTTTTGTCTATGTTTATTTTAGTGAAATTTTAAACCGTTTATCCGCCTGCGTGAGCAGTGGCAGCAGAGTGGTAACTGACTCGACTTACAAGTTGTAGGTCGCGGGTTCAAACCCAGCCAAGCGCATGAATTTATGTAATTTGTTTACTCACCATTGCTCTCAAAACGGTGTAGGACAAACAAACTTAGTATTTAGGATATGGAAACCTTAGATTAAATATTAAAAAAGAGAATGCCTTGACTACCAAGTTCAAAAGGAGGTATGATAGTTCAAAACTGTGCCCCAACTATGGGTGCTATAATTAATGTCCTTGATCTGAATGACAAAGATGTAAAATAGCTCCTCAAGATCCAACCTCTTACTCCAAATGCGAAAAACAAGGCATTTTGAATCTATCTGCTGCTTATAAACCTACAGTGTTCGGTTGGTATTTGAAGCGTTTTCTCTTATGAACCTATGCGGTATGATATTGTTTCACGCAAGGCCTTACGTAGGCAATTCGACGTAAAAGCGAACGCGTAGCGATGCGGCGCGAACGGAACCAACCATTGATACTTCATTGCGGTAGCCTGCGTGCCTTACCATGAGGGTGCGATGCGGCAAAAGTTTGATATATTCACGCAAACTCTTGCACGTGTGAATTTTCGAGAGCCGCATTGTATCGCTTCGTAACCGCATTTAATAATACTTACTTTGGTGAATAATTTAGACGCGACGTGGAGGCTGATTTTAATCTTGTAAAACACCTACGTCGGCCATGACCTGAAAATTAAACATTTTTAATGTTATTTATTTTATAGTTCGAATTTATGGTATTCAACAAATCAAATCAAAACAATTATCTCAAATAGACCAAAATAGACCAGTTATAGCCACTTATGATTTTTTTTAAATTTATGTACGTTTAATTATTATTCTAATAATAATCTTGGTTTATAAACTAAAAATACATTCATATTTACAAATGGTTTATTGGCCATCAAAAAATTCATCCACATCGATATTAATGGGAAAAGTGCCCAGAACGTTGGCAGTATTGCCATGCTGGACGGCAGAAGCCCTCAGCCAGCAAACATTTGGTCGAGTGAAGAGTCGACCAAATGTTTGCTGATATCGCGTACAGCTCGATGAGTAGTCGGACCCCACAGCTCTAGTGTTTCAACCTCAAACAGTCAGTCAAAAAATAAAGTGAAACTAAACTGCATGTTCGAAGGCGTAGATGGAGAAGAACATGAAAGAAACTCCATTTATGGAATTAATATTTACCATTGACATTTTCTTTGGGTTTCTCGTCGGCTGTTGTGGCATCGGAAGAGTCTTGGCAGTCAGTTGTTGCACCTACGGATAGAGTTGGATAACTATGGATCAAGTTATGACAAGGTTGAAGAAAGAGATGTAGAGAGATAAAATGAATATAAAATAAAAACAATAAATAAATAAAGTTCGTACTTATAGTGTGTTGTCACCTGTATCTCTGTCGCGGCGGCGGCGCGGCGGCTCGCGGAAGGCCACGGCGGCGCGCCGCGCGCTGCGAGCCTTGCCGCCCGGTGCTGCGCACGTGTCTGCTGATGGTAGGGTCTGGAACAATGGTGTTCATCACGAACCACTTTTCTTAAGTGGGAAATCATCAATTAACTTTCCAAAACGCTTACTCGAAAATTAGCTCTTATCCCACCACTTTGAGGTATGCAATCTACTGTTTTTCACACTAGTGCGGATAAGTGAGCGATGTCGAAACCGCCATTGTACTTACCGTATCAAGCTTGGAGGTAATCGAACCTACGACTTGTAGTTTGATACACATGGAAGCTTGTCACTGCAGCATTTGACTTTATAAAAGTGTTTTGGGTCTCCGGCAGTCGAATCATGGAGTCAACCCCAAAATAGTTGAGAAAAGGATTTATTGCGAATGGACTAACCGGACTCGCGGACCATACAAGATTTGCAAAATAGCTTGGTAAGTTGTCCAAGCAATCTTGCAAAAAAAGATTGAAATTTAGTTTTCAGATTTTTTCCTATACCTTTGCTACGTGGCCTTATTCCAATTCTCAAGATTCTAAGTCAACGGGAAATACTTCATAGCTATTACTCACATTTTCCCTCCTAAGTTTCCAGTCTTCATTATTATTGTCTAGAGGTTTGTGCGCGTTGCTCTCGGAGTACGAAGTTTCGTTGTCGTTGTATTTGACGCTCGGGTTGTTGTTGATGCGCGCTCGGGTTGGCTCGGCTTCCACGACGGCGCTTACCGATGTCTCGTTCAGTTCTTTACATCTGTGAATAGAATGTTTAATAAAACTATAAATAGGTACATTTTTTTTTTGACACAGAGAGAGGACCTTATTCACATTTAAATTATTATTTTTTGTTTATTCAATACTTTCACATTCTGATCAAAGGTAGGAAAGACCCCCCTCCCATTCTTCCTGCTGTTCTTTTCTCGAGCCACCTAGAACTAGCAAACTTTTATCATAGCAATTAAAGCACATTATATTGAGTAAAGAAGGCTGATGTACTCGTAAACTAATATAAGTCAGAATTAAAATATCGTTTTTAACATTACCTTTCTAAGGATTGGTTAGCTTTGTGTGAATTTGATTTTTCCGTTTCAGATCCCGTGGTCATGCTCATTTCTCGTCTTTTGTTGCGGCGTTCTATTGACATCTGGAACAATAGTATATACTTAAGAAATGAAATATGTTTTACTATAGTGTTTTCGTCCTATGATGAGTTCCCTGACAGTTCTTGTCTGACAATTACAGTGAAGTGACCTAACGAAATTTAATCGATTTTTTTATAATATCGATTCAGTTGGCAAAGAAATTGGAATCGGATTGCTAAATATTCGATTTTTTTTCCTACTAATATTCTTATGTTATAAATGTGAAAGTTTGTGGATGGATGTGTATGTGGATGTTTGTTACTCTTCCACGCAAAAACTAATGTACGGATTTTGATAAAACTGTACAGTAATATATGTAGATTATACATCACAATAAGGACCGCTAGTGATAAATAAAACGCAATATGTTTAAAATATTAATAATTTATTTACTCTTCACTGTCAGAACTTGATTCTTGATTAGAGCTTGTATCCATAACGGAAGGATACGAGGCAGACGCACTCGTACTGACGCGACGCGGTCGCGATTACAAGATGGCCATTCCGATTTATAAATTTTTTGTCGATTAGTGTCGATTAGGTAGTGTCAATCTCTATAGTCAGAAGTTCCGTTCAACGCATTACACATTTTCTAAACTAATACTTTTTTATTTTATGTATTTAATTTTATGTACTTAAATTATAATCACTATAATTTACTTTGTAATTTACAAAAGGCAGTACAATCCGTTCCAAATGAGAATAGGACCGATGGCAATGTTGTGACGTCACGTCGAACTGTCAAATCGAAGAAATTAGGTAGAGTGAAAAAAAAGATGTTTAAAAAAAATAATTTACGTACGAATCGTGAATGAAAATCAAGTTTTAAGAAGTGAAAAAAAAGTTTTATCAGAATATAGTTTTTCAATTTTGTTTATCTCAGTTTCACTGTGTGATGTGTCTGAGTAGTGGTAAATAGAAAAAAAATGGCGAATTGTTTCTAACAATGAAAATAAGAAAGAAAATAGTTTTTCTTGCAAACTATTTATGACTTAAATAATATATTTGGCAAATATATATTAAACCCTAACGTTTTTGCTTCAACTAGAATTAACTAAAATTTAGTAATTAAAAGCAAAAAAAAAATCTTTTTATTGATACGCAAATAAGATTTTTTTGCAAACAGTACTTTTCACTCAAAATTTGACAGATCGAGATTATGACTTTCCTGTTCTTATTTGGAACGCATAATATTTTTTTTATTATTCAATTTGTAATTATTTTGCCAGTTTATTTTTTTTGTCTAAAGTAACATGCGTGCCACGGAAAAAAATGAACCGTCAGGGAACTCATCTTAGGGCGAAAAAACTATAGCTTCCGCCAGCAGCTTCGCCTATAGAATAGTAATGTAATTCGCGAGGCACAGAATGGGTATCTGGCTCTTGCGTGCCGCGCGTATTGTCGATATAACACACTACACTCGTCAGTACAATTGCGAAGTGTATACATACTGGACATAAGATTCAATTAAGCTTTTGATTACACAGTATTTTGCGGAGGGTAGAACGTGTGAAGGATCCGCAACATAATTACGTAGTGACATAGCTTTTTCTAATGTCGTATTTTAAATATAACTAGCGTTTGCCTGCGACGTCGCTCCCGGAAACAGAAAAAAAATTATAAATGAAGAACCACTCGACCGATTTGTGGAAACTTCACATAAACCATCTACTAAATAGTCTGAACACAGCCTAAACATTTGGTTTGGGTAGGTGAGCCCGTTCTTGAGTAGAATTGATAGAATTACAACGAAAAGTCGCATGTAGCACGTTTGTCTATGTCAAACGTAGGTTGGCGAGGTCTTTTTCTACTTTTTCTTTAATAATTTTATAAACGGTTTTGCAAAAACATGCAATACTCTCAACAGTCACGTTTTGATCACTACACAGTTTCAAACACTTAAAAATATTACACATTACTCGTTTTTTACAAAAGTAGATGAGCGTATTTATTCTTAAATTTTATATAAGACGCCTCAATACTGTATATCACTATTTTCTTTACATGACAACACTATAATCACTTTATTCGGTTGAGAACAGCTTTTTATAAAAACGAGGTGAGTGTACCTTGACGTCGTGCTTGAGGCGCACGTACTTCTCCTTGAGACACTTGTACTTGTCCTGCAGCGCGCGCTCGTCGTGTGCGCGCGTGCCGGCGGCGCGCTCGCTCAACAGGCGCGCGCGCACTTCTTCTAGGTGGCATGCGTGTTGGGTGCGGAGTCTCTCAATCTGCACAATGAAATACACTTACTAGAAAACCCGTTCTTGACTGTTTTCCGCACTAGTGCAATGCCATGCCTGTGCTCACCCCCGCCACAATTTTATTACATTATTATCGTGTCTGGCTGGGCACACGTCAATCCCCCAAAGAGGCACGCGTCTTCCCCCACGAGTCGTAAGCGTAATGGAAAACATTGTTTGATACACGTGCAGATTTGTTACTACAGCCTTTGGTTCCATAACACACTCGGCTACGGCTTAAACGAATTCCGCCTTTGTCGCAATGACAAACTTTTTGCACACGTACAATTTCTTTTTAAATTAATGATATAAAGGAATGCTTGACTGCGATCCCACCTGACGATAAACGGTTGATGGTATAATCATTCTACTCTCTTTCATAAGATCTACAAAATTAGAGGTTTACCGAAACATCTAGATTTTTTATAGTACTAACCTCAGCTCTATAATCATGCCTTAGATCGGTAACGCGAGTAGTATGTTCTTCTCTCAGCGACTCCATGGTAGCTCTGTTCTCTTCAATCATGCGGGCTCGTTCCTTGCTCAGATTCGCTTGCAGTTGGTCCCGTAGTTCTGATAAAGTGCGTTCGTTTTCTGTAAAATGCAATAATTCTTTTAACACATAATATCACACTAATAATAAGATTGTGAGTGTGTGTGTGTGTACGTTTGTTACTTCTACACACTCTAACGACTGAAGGCTTTAATTGCTTTTATCCTTTTCGAACATTTACAACCGTAATTTATAAGAGTGAGAAAGAGACCGGTTTGTCAACTGCCGCCGCGAGCGGTCGTTTTCCGATCTCTGGAGCTATCCCATATCACAGTATCAGACTACTCTGCACGACTAGAACTACTAAGGGACAGTTAAGCCGAACAGACAACACCCGTCAGTCAGAGGACTGGACTGCTCCCTTTTCAATGGAAATTTACGAGACTTCACATCCTGTTACGCATACTAAAATGTTTTGAGGAAAAGATTTCTTCGTAGTGTTATTTATTATAAATCTTTGTATAAATTATACACAGGATAATATACCAAATTAAGAAACATTCAACAAGTCATCCATATACACAGAGACCGTTGGGCAGGCGTCGCTACACATTAGATTCCTGCAGAGGAAAAGCACCGTCGAGGTAGGTGTAGAAAGAGGTGGCGAGATGACGTAGACGCGTATTACTAGGATTGGTTTAATAAGGCGCGAAAGAAGAATATTTGAACGGACTTGGAAAGGTTTTTGCCCAGCTGAGGATAATGGACAGAAAAAAAAACAATTGGATTATGTACCTATTTCCAGTTGTCGTTGTTGTTCCATCAGTTTATCCCGGTACTGTATGTGTACTTTGTTCATATTGTCTAAGTGCTGTCTCTCTGCTAGTTCGATGTCCTGCTGGTTTCGTTCCTCAAGTTCTAATGTCGCCTGTTCCAGGGTTTGTCTGTGTGTTTGTTCCGCTAATGCTAGTGCCTATAAAGGAAAAAAAGACGTCTTAGTAACAAAATTATGATGAACAATCATAATAAAATATTGTGGGGTGGATTATTGAAAAAGAGCAGTAAAATTAAGTAGGCGAGTTCCTTAACCGTTATAGATACACGAAAACGTTTCAAAATTATTGCAAACACCATAAATTTAGCTAAAACACTGTTTTCTCATTAAGACACGTATTATAAACTATTTGATGTGAACTTTTTTCTGACAGAATTGTATAAGTATATGCTAAAAAGTTACCAAAAACTTACCTCATCCATCTCCCTCCGATGCCTCTCAGCCTGCTCACTCAATCTCATTCTCTTCTCCGCTAAAAACCTTTCCTCCGCTTCTCTTAACTCCTCTTGCAACTCTGCCCTTAACTTCCTCTCCCTAACCGACCACTCTACTCTAATACTCTCCAACTCCTTCTGTAAAGCTAACTCCAGTCTTCTCCTCTCATCTGCCTTATTTCTCTCTATTAAATCTCTCGTCCCCATGTCAGGAATCAAAGGAGATTTTATAGGCTTTGGGAACGACTCCTCTTGGGTCTCAAATTGGTATACTACAACTACATTGTCAGAACTAGACTTTCCTTGGGATAGTATTACTCCATCTAACCTAGGACTTGTTAGGCCTTTACCAAGGCTTGACGCAGAATCTGAAGATTTGATTTGAGGTGATATCATAGACTTATTTTGCGGTTTGAAGGTCGATAAAGGACTCCAAGGTTTCGCAAAGTCGAGTCGTGGTGATCTCATTTCTGAGCCCAGACTAGGTGTTGGGGAGACTTTGATTTGAGGAGACTTCACGTTTGAAAGTTCGTGAGATTTCGACTTAGACTCGTCCTCTCTAATGGAAGTCTTTTTCGAGTCATCTGATTCCGACGGTGTAACCTTTGAAAAGTCTAATATAGGAACTTTAATTTGGATATTTTCACTTGAACGATTTTTCTCTGAGCTTATTGACTTTTTCTCTGAATTCTCTTCAGATTTTGGACTGTCTTTCTCTACATCTTTCTCGTTACTATGTCTGTCCTTGTCGTTAGAATCGTCGAGGTCATTTAGGTCTAGGTTGGCGAACTCTCTCTCCGGGGAATCGATTGATGTTTCAGATTCTATACTCTCCATTAGATTAATTGATATTTTGCTCTTTTGAGGTATCATTGGTGATCTGTAAAAAACATATTGACGATTTAGCCATAAAAACAAAATCATATTGAAGACAAGTATAGAAGGAATTAATGTAATGTAATGTAATGAGCATCTATTCTTACACTGGTCTGGATGGAATGGGAGAAGTCTATAGTTTAATTACCTTGGCCTGGTTTCCTTTTCTGAAAGTCCTGGTTCCTCCAAACTAACAGGTACAGCGTCTATTTCACCGGGCCTAACTAAATCTGATATCTTTTGAAAGTTCTTCTGAAAAAGATCTGGCTTGATATAGTCCCCGGGCGGTGGTCTGAGGACTCGACGACGAGGTGACGTGCCGCGGGCGTGGCTTTCACTATCTAGAAGGAAATAGTTTTAATCTGTAGACTAAGTTTTATAATAAGTTTGTACGGCTTTTTGGACCCGATCAGACAGTAAAGTTGGTTTCTCTTTTGTTTTAAGAGGCCAAAAAAGGTAATTATAGAACATCATTTCCATAGCCTTTTCGTCTGGTAACCGTCCGGACCAAGTCCAGTCATCGAAGGCGCGTACTGTTGCCACGCGCCTCAAGGAGTTGTCAGCAACTGGGGCCAAAGGTTCGTGTCTGAAACGAAGGCTCTGGCCCTGGAGCGTAGGAGCTGTATCCCGTTCCGCCCAAGGGCGGGATTCGTAAGATCATAAGTTTTAAATCATCCTTTACCTAACATTACCTAGTTACTGAACAACACGATAGTCCTTGAATAGGCTGATGTTCGGACATTCTAGTATCTGACTACCTGTAACAAACCAACCAATAATAAACTAGGACCAACGGCTTTACGTGTTTTCTGAGGCTTGAAGTGTCAGTAAATTCGTAGAATAAACTCTAATTCTTCTCATACTTCTTTTAAAAACAAATACAATATTGACAAAATCTTCAACATACCGTCAGAGTCAGAATCACTTCTGACTTTGTTAAATAACGGCAAAGGATTGGGTCTTGTTACCAGCGGGGTTAAAAATCTTGGCTTTTTAGGTACCGCAGGAGGTGAAACCGGTGATAACGGGATATCAGGAGGACTTGGAAGGGCGGGTGGCGAATCGGGATCTGGTAGGAAGAGGTGGTAGTCAATAATTACGTTGCTAAAATGCGCATCTTAATAGGTCACCATCATCATCAGCCTTTTTAATGTTCCCACTACTGGGACACAGCCTCCTCTCTAGGAGAGGGTAATCCACCACGCGGGCCCAGTGCGGGTTGGTAGATATCACATGTCTTCGAATTTTTGGATTCTTTTCTAGGACATGCCGGTTTCATCACGATGTTTTCCTTCACCGTTTACCGTTGTTATTTTAATAGGTATAGGTTAATAAATAATAAAAAGGAGAAAAATATTTGTGAGTTTCCAAACGCCGACAGCGTTTTGAAACTCACAAATATTTTTCAAATTTTTAACGTTTGCGTTAACGTTTAACTTTAACTTGTAGTAAAATTGTGTAAGCGTAGTCTCAACTACCAAATCAACAATGACGTTAACACCTCTTTTCCCAAATTATAATCGGAAGGGAAGACCGCATCAGGCAATAAAAAAAAAATTCTTAAGCAACCAAATACGAATGGAGTGATCGAGCCGTGAGCCCTTGCTATGCAATTATCATCCTTAAGGTGAGATAGTGGAACTAGCCGATCGTAGATAGATATTCAAATTTTAAATAAATAAATTGAACAGCTATGTCCCACCTTTAGGGCATACAATAGTCCTATAGGAAAATATTAATACAGAATAGATTTTATTTATACCATGTTCTAAGGTCATCGATGAAAATATCGATTTTCCTGAAGACAATGAACTTTAATGCCAGAGTCGTTAAATGCACGAAGCATTTGGTAGCATGTCATCAATTAATAATGGTTTAAATCGCAGTTAATCACGAACTATACAATGTCAAGGATAACATGGCAAGATATGAATGACAGACCTCACTTAAAATTCCACTTTGTCTTTGTTAAAATCTATTTCTACGGATCTTTAATTTTATAAGTCCTATTTGTTTAATAATTAATGATATTTATTTTGCAAACAGGTTTAAAAAATAAAACACTTTTACACTTTGTAAAATTTTTTTTTCGTCAGTTTAAACTAAATGAGGCCGGCTAGATGAGGCCATGAATATTTACTGAATACTTTAGACATGTGAAGGTATTACGCGTTCCAAATTAGAACAGGAAAGTCAATAACCTCTATCTGTCAAATTTTGAGTGAAAAGTACGGTTTGCAAAAAAATCTTATTTGCTTAACAATAAAAACCCCCTCCTAGAGAGAGGAGGCCTGTGTCCCTGCAGTGGGAACATTAAAAGGCTGATGATGATGATGATGATATCAATAAAAAGTTTTTTTTTGCTTTTTATTAAAACATTGTAGTTAATTCTAGTTTAAGTAAAAACATTAGGGTTTGATATAAATTTGCCAAATATATTGTTTTAAGTCACAAAAAGTTTACTAGAAAAACATTTTCTTCCCTATTTTCATTGTTAGAAACAATTCGCCTTTTTTTTCTATTTACCACTACTCAGACACATCACACAGTGAAACAGAGATAAACATAATTGAAAAACTGTATTCTGATAAAACTTTTTTTATTCACGATTCGTACGTAAATTATTTTTTTTAAATATCTTTTTTGTTCACTCTACCTAATTTCTTCGATTTGACAGTTCGTCGTGACGTCACAACATGGCCATCGATCCTATTCTCATTTGGAACGGGTTGTACAAAGGCTGACTTATTGCTTTAAGTATTTTTTCCAGTCAACTTTAGTTTCCAAAGGCTTTAAGAAACAGAATTAAATTATGTGTATAATATAAAATTTTAAATATTTTACAATAGATTTTAAAACCGGTCTTAAGTCAGGAGTGAATAGGTTATTTCTAGGCAAACGTGCTCCATCGTCGATCACATCATCGCTTACCATCAGGTGAGATAGCGGGCAAACACGAGCATCGACTTATATCCTAGCAATAGACAAGCACGTTCATAGAAAATATTTGTCAAAACACTGAAAAGTTAATACAAAAGTTAGCTGCAGCACTTCATTGACATTATATCGTCTAACAAAACTTTTAATACTTACAGCACTCTCACACTGTGTGAACGTCAAAACTGTACTAAAGTCATCAATGTAAAGGTGTATGGCCTGCAGATCATCTAAGTCAAGTAAAGTGACTGTACGGTACGCCTAATCTAGTGCCTAGTACATATATATCGATGAACGCGAGCCTATCAATAATAATTGTAATAAAAAAATAAACGTTGGCCACTGAAATAAATAATTTAGTAGTAAGTCGAGATGGCACGGGAAAATATTTGAAAGGTCTTGGGGGAGGCCTTAGCCCAACAGTGTGACAGTAAGGGCTGTTGAAAAAAATAAAGTAGTAAGTAAAGTTACATGAAAAACTCACCAACAGAATCCCTTTCCGAACCAGACAAACTCTTCGCATCCCTCGGACTGTCGTTAGGCCTCGGCGGCAATGGAGGTCTTGCGGCTAGAGGGGTCAATACAATCTGGTTGAGCGGCGGCATAGCAGCCGATATCACCGGTGAAGACGGTACGAACGGTGATGTGTGAACGATTGGAGATGAAGGAATGACCGGTGAAGGAATGGAAGGTTGTGGAGTAGCTGATATGATTGAGCTTTGACCGTCGTTTTGTTCTGAAGAACTGTTTGAGCCTGGACTGACGGTGGGTTCGGGTAGGTTTTCGAGTTTAAACCTGTAAAAGACAGAATATTTTTTTCAAATAAATGACTGCATCAACTGATCAAGTCCAATGACCGGTAGGTAGTTTGTAACAACCGACAACTACCAACAGATCATTAAACTCAATCAACTGATGTTTACTTAAGGAAATTAATTTCGTACATGCGTATATTAATTCGAATTTTAGAGAAAAAAAATCTATCAATTATAGTTTTTTATGTCGACCGACCCTCCACTTGATTTAAAATGATCAAGATTTAGGAGTGTATAATGTCTCTTAATTCAGTATGAAAAGCCCTGCTGTAGATATTTCCACGGTCCTTTATCATGAGTTCGTTCTATCTCCTTCTACATACATCATCAAAAATACATCACTTACCTAACGCTTTTCCGATCCTCTTCAAAACTAACAGGTTGTTTCTGTCTTCCTATAAACACATCGGCTTTCTTATGGTAAGTATCCGTCATTTTCTCCCTCAGTATGCCTTTTGGAGGATCACTCTTAGTAACGGAGTCGATTGGTAAAGATTTGTCTGTGTCTGGACTGGGGAGATCGGATTTTGAGACTTTTAAGAACATACTGCCTTTGCCTGCAAAAAGAAGTATTATGAGTATGTTTTTATCTTTTGGTCCGAGTTCGAAACGAAAATGAGTAAATTCAACTTTTTTTTATTTTAGGTGAAAAAGCCGCCAGGATACCTCCTCATCATCAGCCTTTAAATGTTTCCACTGCTGGAACACAGGCCTCCTCTCTAGGAAAGGGAATGGGCTATAATCCACCACGCGGGCCCAGTGCGGATTGGCGAATGTCACACGTCTTCGAATTTTTGGTTCTAGGACATGCCGGTTTCCTCACGATGTTTTCCTTCACTTTCTCCTTCTTTAGGGTACCTAGCTAGCGAAAATCCATTCTATTTTATTTTTTTTTGCATTTTGGAAGTTAGGACAAGTTCTAGGTATATTCAAAAAATCTTTGACGGCCATGCGTATCACATATTTTTGTTTTACATGTTGTTAGCAGCCGTAATTTTCAAAAGGCCCCTTTTTTCATAATAGCCATTGAATAGTAATAGCTTTTTAACAGATTTGATTCAGTTTCAATTCAATCATTATAATAATCCAATTAATAACCAGATACGTAGTGCGGCCGCCAATCTTATTTTAATCCATATACAACTTAACACTGATCTGTAAAATACCATTAACTAAAGAAAATTTTAATTTCGCAGGCAGGGGACGAGTTGACGAGTTGATTGACATCCACGTTGTATGCATAATACATACGTATAATATTATCAAAGCAGCCGGAAGGCCGAACGTCCGATGCTCATTTGTTTATTTGATGATCATTCGTTTAGATTTACAATGTTCAACAACTGAATCACGTCCTGAAAAGTATAGCATTAACCTAACCTGATGTACACCTATACACAAATATTTGCTCCGTGCAGAAATCTTACCCACGATACGCAGTGCTCAATGACTGCGTCGGCTAGCCGACACAAGTCAAGATTTCGAGCTGTTATTAACGAAATACTTGACGTGAAAAAACCCGATGACACATTGAATAACACGGAAATCGAACTCGCAACCTCATGCTCAGCGTGCCACCAGGCCAACAAACCAGCTACTAGGATAAAATTTAAAAATTACCTGTCAACGGCAATCCCCGATCAATTTTGGTGGACATCAATAAAGGACTGAAATTCTCTTCCTCAGGACTAGTCAACACATGCATCTTCAAATCAATAATCTCCGATTGCTGTTTAAACAATAGCTTCGGTCTTTCAGCTCCAAACGCGGGTCGATTCAGCATGTCTCGATCTGAAGAATTTCGCATAAGGCTCGGTTTACCGGATAATGACCCATCCACACTGCGTCTTAACGGTGATATTCGTGTGTCAGATAGCTTTTTATCAAGCCTGCTTAAGGGAGATAGTGGGGGTCGTCCTAGTGGTGTTAGTCGGCGTGGTCCAGTAAGCGTTGGGTTTTCTCTGACGTCGGACGCATGGTTCTCGCTGTCCGTACTGAGTTCTTCATCGCTTTCGACTTTAGTTTCTACGCGTTCTAAGTTTTTCGTGTTCTCTTCTGATGTTAGGAGTTCCTGTTAAAAGAAGAAAGGTTTAAACACGGATATTTTAAATGGTTATAATGTAATACTTTTATTTACAGTGGAAAATCATCAAATGAATCTTCCGCTCAGACTTTTACTGGCTAAAACCAACCGTTTTTCCTTCATGCCCCATGAATTTGATGTCCAGAGCCAGCGTAAAGCTGTCTACACACCTAAGCAACCGCCAGCACAAACCCGGATAGGTTAGGTTAAGCAATATCGTTAAAATCAGGCTGAGTTCGTATCGGCAGGTGTGTAAACACCTTTCCTTTTTTGAACAATCCTAAAACGTGTACATATACTAAGCTACGTGAAAGATAAAGATTTGAAACTGGTCATTGACGCTTCTACATTCATTAGTTACAAACACTACAATAAAGACATACATGGCTGTCTTGAATCGACGTCTATCGTCATCCTTTAGGTACATTTTGAAATCAAATTCAAAAAGGAGGTTATAATTATGTTATATGCTGTAAATACTTTTTTTAAGTATATTCACCAAATTCTCAGTCAATCAAAGACCGATATTGTTTTTTTTTTTTTTAATGAGTATAGGAGGTATACTCCCGAATTGGTCCCATATAAATATTGTCATAATCAGATATGGAATGAAACTCCTTTTAAAATCCTAGCAGAACTGTCGCAACTTGCAACTAAAAGTGGCTTTGTTTATATGTGTGACTGACTGTAGACAGTGGAGGAAGGAGTACATGGAACTGATCCTGATGATGAAGCCAGAAATTTGTTATGAGTGTGTGAAATGAGGGACCACACAGGTATTTAGGAGACTTAAAACAATCCTATAATAAATCACAATCACTAGTCACCACTAGTAATCACTAGTCTGGCTTCCGACTACCCGTAATGCCTTGAACACACGTATCGAGCAAACTGCACTCGGCCGAACACTCGGTAAGTATGAACATATATCTCATAACATATATCTCATATCTCTACAACACTGTCTCGGCAGAGTAACATTTTACTGTCTCGCCCTTTTACCTGGTGGGTGAAATCGTGGCATACCTATTGTCAATGATGTACTTATGACAGTGCCTCAACATGCTTTCCGAAACAAAAGTAAATAACAAAACACAATCAATAAAACATCACGTACATAACAATACACAACGAAATTTCCACGACACGCACAATCACAAAAACAAAGACACAAAAGGCAATATTTAACAAGAGGTGTGTCCAATTAGTCCAATAAGAGGCTAATGGGGTTACAGAGAATTTATCACGCCGTAAAGACATCGTCGCCTCGCAGGTGGGTAGGTGACAACTGGGGACAGCCTTGGACATGCAGCGATATAGCTACGTCAATTCTTAATGTACCAATCGATAATTCTGTTATTTACGTTATGGGAAATGCTCTGTTTGATTGCGCGGTAGATTGAAGAAAGGAATGAGGAATTGGAAGTTTTAAATAAATAATTTTGAAATTTGCTTTCGGGAAAGTTTTACGATATTAGTAGTTTCCTAATATTGTTCTCGCGCGCACCAATGATTTATCAGCAACCGTAGGGACGTTGCAGAAAGGTCGAAGCCAACTAGGGCCTTGGCCCGAACTGTAGGTTCGTGTCTGAAAGGAAGGCTCTAGCCCTAGTATGTATGGCAACGTAGGAACGGGGTAGGTTGTTTAGTCAGTAAGAGTTTGACACTGTTTTCCGATCGACCCAAGGGCGGGATTCGTCATTGGATGATTTTTACCTACCACAAAAAACTACGACCAATAGCCTTTTATTGGTCGTGGTGTTTTTTGAAAGGAGTAATCAGAGACCCGAAAGAAACTGCGGGGCACCGCTAATTTACAATAACATCACGCACGATTTCATTGAAAATTGTAAGTAGAGGGAAGTCGTAGCTTTGTCTGATGACTGCATACACCCTGGGATATACTAAAGATAGAACTAGATTAGACAAGTATGAGGGCAGTGGTGGCCGAGCGGTAACGGCCCCCCAACTTACGAGCTATAGGTTGCGAGTTCGAACTCAGCCAGGCATGCATTACTTTGTGTAAATTTATTTCATCACTTCTGTTCTCAAAACGGAGAACATTTGAGAAAATCGGCATATCGCAGAACCAAAAATTCAAAGACATGTGACATCTACCAATCCGCACTGGGCCCACGTGGTGGGTTATGGCCCGTTCCCTCTCCTAGAGAGAGGAGGCCTGAATCCTAGCAGTGGGAATATTACAAGGCTTAACTTAACTTTTCTACCAATTAAAAAAAAATCGTATACTCGAGAGATTAACTTGTACAAACATGTAAACAAAACCAACAATACGGGCCTAAACACTTCATATAGAAGTATAGATCGGATCCATGTAATAAAGGGGAAAGCTAAAGTTAAAATATCAACAAAGATAGGCCCGCTAATCGCCCGCTCCGTTCCGCCGCTGTTTACTGAGGCATAAGCGTAGTCTGTTTATAAGCATAGTCGATCATACGGGTGCACCTGCGTTAAATGAGCGTGCCACGTACTTTCGAAATTACCTACTATAAACTAAACTGTAAAGCGTGGTACCGTAGGGACTCTACCAAAGCGTCAAAGCCTACTGGGGCCCAGGGTCGCTTTCTGAAAAGAAGGCTTGGCCCCAGTGCGAAAGACAAAGAAGGAATGGGGTGGGGTGTTTAGTCAGTTAGAGTCTGTCAAAAAACGGGATTCGTCATTTGATGATTTTTGCACACCATAAAAAAAAACTGTAAAGTGTGCTACTCTTCTTAGCGTGTCGATGGCAAAACCAGTTTTTTTCCTTGCCTGGCCCACTATTCAGCCACGGCAAAATGTTTAGCGATGGTGTCATTAGGTTCCTACGTGAACAGGTACCTAATAGGGCACGTGATGCATGTTGGAAGGTGGGACATGTCTGCAGAAAGACGCTGCATAAACACCGAAGATCGGAACCGACCGAGAACCCACATCTGTAGAGATTGTCTTTGCTGCGCCCAACCTGGGTGCGAAACCTTTTTTCGAATTGGACTTTATTTTAATATTCCTTTCTTTACAACTGGTCTATATGACACACGGTATCCTAGTGTGGAATTCAGATATCTGTTTTTGTTTTTTATTTATTTACTAGCTTTTGCCAGCGGCTTCGCCCGCGTACATAAAATATAGCCTATGTCACTCCTGAGTAAAGGAGCTTTCTATTGTTACTAAATTTTTTCCAATCGGACCAGTAATTCCAGAGATTACCTCCTACAAACAAAAAAACAAACTTTACCTCTTTATTATATTAGTATAGATTTCTTATAAACGTAGCTTACAGATATACATGTGTGTGATACGTTACATTTTGTTGTTCCTCTATGCTTTGCCATTCGGCGTACAAATTTTAAATGCTATGTACCTTTTATAAAAATAAGCTATTGCATTTGTACTAATTTTAAAATGAACAAAGTAGTAAAATAGGTCTTCAACCTCAACTAAAATTTACAATATTATTTTAAGTACATGCGAAAGCTGAATACTTTGTTGAGAATCAGTAACTGATTCGATTCCCCTGGTACTTATTTTTATATTTTTGCCAAAAATATTTTAAAAGGTAACAAGTTGTAAACTACCAACTCTCACTCCACCAGGTCACTGCAGGTTATAGTAGGCGTTAGGAGCCAGTGTTCGGACTAGCCGAAGTCCGACTAGACTAGAAGACTAAGAAAAATGAAATGTACTTTATTTGAAAGAAATAAAGTAGGTACATTTAATTTTTCTTAATCTTCGTATATGTACCGCAAAAACTGTTTTTTTCATACTGCCTTTATTTCTGCTTTGGTAAACACATAAACGGATCATACTTTTTCACCATGGTCATAATATTTTTTTCGTATCGTATCGGCCATCGATCACTAGCTGCCCAAATATTTTGAAGGCGATCGCCGACACAAAGTTAACAGTATCATATTAAAATAATTAATCACTTCTGCTCTTGGTTGATTCAAAACCGCCAAGAAATTAGGTCGTTAAAATAGAAAAGTATTTAACGACCTGACCGCTAAATTCTTTGCTTTTTGGCTGGCCAATTCTCAAACGAAACAGACGGGGCGTGGAGTTGTAGACGCTAAAACTTTTTTAAATTATAGGTACATTCAGAATATTGAACTGCAGAATTCTTCGAAAGGGTTACTGTGCCCCTCGCAAATGGCAACGTAAGGAACACTTTGGGTTTAGTTAGTAAAAGTCTGTCTCCATCTCTCAAGGCCGTGATAAGTTTGCAGTGCCATTAGCAGTTATTATTGATGGTAGCCTTAAGGAGTTGTCTGCAATCCGTAGGAGTTGGGCAAGGTCTAAGCCTACCAAGGTCAAGGACCGGCTTCTGAAAGGAAGTTCCGGCCCCGGTATGAAAGGCAAAGAAGGAATCGACGTGGGTTATTAGTCAGCAAAAGTCTGACACTATCTTCCGCCCCGCCTAAGGGCGCGGAGCAATCATTGATGATTTTCCCACCAAAATATATAAGGTATGCCATTATTTTTAATTAGATGAACCAAAGTGACAGCTATAAAAAAAGGTTTAATGACAGTGGGGCATCGTTCATCAACAACGGGCCATTGTCCACTGTTGTCAACTTAGTCCAGCTAATTAAAATCAGAATATACTGTTGTGTAACAGTTGTTTGTTTTGTTTGTAATGGGCCTACCACACGCACAACCTGCGCAAGCCACTTTTTATACGGAACACCGTGCTTGTGTTGGACAAAACTTATAGATGCAATTTTAAGGTAGCTTTACATGTACAGACAACGAGCGTGTCAGACACGGCGAAATAATATAAAAATTTTACCTTAAATAAAATTTGTATTATGTTTCCTAAGACGTCCGAAGTCCATTATGAGAGTACATCGTCTTTTTCCACGTTTATTCGCTAGATTGAACTACTTCCGCTACGTAAATCGACCTCAGCGCCACCCGTGGCCGCACCTGGAACTAACTGACAGCAAAGAGCAAGCCACCATTCGTTTGTCATTGTTCGGCTCATAAAGATAATGGTGATGATTGGTATACACCAGGAAGGCATTATTTGGACTTCGGACGTCTTAGGAAACATAATACAAATTTTATTTAAGGTAAAATTTTTATATTATGTGTTCCGTTCGACGTCCGAAGTCCATTATGAGAGATCTGTTTGTTATCTCCTGGTGGCTTGCTTAGTAAGATGCAACAATGTGAATAATATTCCTCTAATTGTTTAAAAAGAATATATGGAACAAAAGAATCAACGTTGCTTTTAATAAAATCGGCGTTTAACGGGACTGCTTTGATGTTTCGTAAATTTTCTTACTGCTTACAAGTTAACTTTAGTTTGAATATGAACATATGTATTAATTACGTGTTGAAATCTACATTGGTAACTACCAGAAGCATTGTCTATTCCGGCTTCCTGTAGTGTTTCATCTGCAAGTAGTATTAGTTCGTTGACAAGACTCGGTTGTAGGTAAATGTGTTTTCCAAAAAAGAAAAAATGTACATTTCTGTCTAGAATACAGACAACAGAGTAGTTAAAGCCGAATTTCAGATGCAAGGCTGTTGGATGTTCTAAAAATAATTTAGAGCCATATTTAAAGAGATTATGAACTGCGACTCAATGCTAGCAATAATATACAGACAGTGCGCCACTTACGAAGCACGTACAAAAGTAGATTTGCACAATTATAACAGTATTTTTAAAGAAATTGATTACTGATCTCGTTTTATATAACTAATTTTCGCGGCGTTAAACTTGCTTATAACACTGCTGACTGATACTGTAGCTGGTTTGTCAGAGCAGTACACCAAGCTAAATACTGAACTATATCAGACAGAGAGGATGGTAATTCCAGCACCCATCTGTAATTGTTCAGTCTTTCTCTTACACTAACAAAACTTCAGTAGCCTCACATTGTCAATTTCGTGGTAGACAGTCCCAGCCGAAATGGTTAAGTTTCCAGCTATAGGCATACTGGCATATGAACTTTATCTAAAGGATGCCTGGTGGTGACTTAACACATGTGAAAGAAGAATTAGTGCAAGAATAAAGTATGACAGGTATACTTGATAATCTGTTGACAGCACTGATCAAGAAAAACAAACGCTTTCGATGTAAATGACATGTGTGGTGAGCAGACCTAATCGTGGGTAGATATTTTGTTGGTCAGCCGATCTCGTTCGGATCGAAACGATTTGAAGAAAGCTGATTGGCTTCTGTATTGTACAGTTCCAATAGATATTAGACGGCTCGTCAATGAAAATTAAAGTTTTGTTCACTGGATTTTTGTCTCGCCAATCTAGTCTTATTCGTCTACAAACTGTGTCGGATAACTTTAACGTCTCTAAAGACGATTGCTGTAGCAACGTACGGCAAGCAACCTTCCCCGGAGGGTAATGAAGGTCGCAAAGTTGAAATACCCTAAGAGGCTTGACCTGCTTGAGGGATCAACTGCCATCTGCTTAGTGAATCTACACACCCTTCTTGGTTTGGGATTGAATTCGTCTACAACCTGTGTCGGATAACATGAACGTCTCTAAAGACGATTGCTGTAGCAACGTACGGCAAGCAACCTTCCCCGGAGGGTGATGAAGGTCGCAAAGTTGAAATACCCTAAGAGGCTTGACCTGCTTGAGGGATCAACTGCCAGCTGCTTAGCGAATCTACACACCCTTCTTCTTGGTTTGGGATTGCGTGTGCAATATTCCTGAAATACCACATAGACAATGCAATGTCATAAAGTTGAGATAGCTTTTGAGAACTACTGCCGGTTGCATGGCGAAACAATAAACTCTCATATATTTTTCAGAAATTTCGTGCAAGGTATGATAATTAGCGACAACTGTCAGTTGATGAACAAGTCAAAAGGCAATAAAAGATAATGCTTATCAGAGTCTGGAGGCCAACTTTGAAAAGGCCGAGTTTAATGCATGATACGGTAAACAACCTTCCCCAGAGGGTTATGAAGGTCGCTAAGTTGAGATACCCTCGAGGCTTGGCCTGCTTGAGGGCCCAACTACATCTGCTAAGCAAGTGTATCGACAGTCGGCACCGATGGATAATACAACGTTTTGTCTAGGGACAAATTCTTGAAGCTGGATAACGTTAATGTCCAGGCAGCAAGAGCAAGTTACGGCAATGCCACCTTCCCCAAGGGGTGATGAAGGTGTCAAAGTTGAGATACCCTCGAGGCTCGGCCTGCTTAAGGGCCCAACTGCCAGCTGCTAAGCAAGTGAATTGTCACTGTTAGATAATGCAAAGTTTTATCTGGAGACAAACTCTTGAAGCTGGATAACGCCAATGTCCAGGCAGCAAGAGCAAGTTACGACAATGCCACCTTCCCCAAGGGGTGATGAAGGTGTCAAAGTTGAGATACCCTCGGCTTGGCCTGCTTGAGGTCCCAACTACATCTGCTAAGCAAGAGAATTGTCACTGATATATAATGCAAAGTTTTGTCTGGAAACAAACACTTGAAGCTGGATAACGTCAACATCCAGGCAGCAAGAGCAAGTTACGACAATGCCACCTTCCCCTAGTGGTGATGAAGGTGACAAAGTTGAGATACCCTCGAGGCTCGGCCTGCTTGAGGGCCCAACTGCCAGCTGCTAAGCAAGTGAAGTGTCACTGTTAGATAATGCAAATTTTTGTCTGGAGACAAACACTTGAAGCTGGATAACGTCAATATCCAGGCAGTAAGAGCCAGCTACCACAATGCAAACTTTCCCAAAAGGTGATGAAGGTGACAAAGTAAAGATACCATTTGTGGCGCCTGCTTGAGGTTCCGAGTGCCCGCAACTAAGAGAGTCAATAAGTATTGATGCATGATTCAGAATTTCAAAGCATTGTCTGGAGGCACAACTCTTGGAACTTACTACCAACTGTGGTGTAACCTTCCCCAAGGGGTGATGAAGGTCATAAATTTGCTAGTAGTAATAGATACTTTCTAAGGCGTTGCGCCCGTTTATAGATAAAGTTCGTCTGATAGCTGCTAAGTAAGTCTTAGCAGTATATATATATACATTTACATATTAATCTGGATGGAAATATTAAGTTAAGATTTCCTAACCCAGACAAATCCACGAAGTTTTGAACAAGTTTCTTCGAGATTTTATATAATTATTGATTTTTCTACCTAGATATGTAAGGAATTATAGTAGAATTACATTGGGCCCACCCAGGTCACGCAGGCGGACCTGGGCGCGTCGGTCACCATACATTTTATATGGTAACTACACCAGTATGCCACGTGATGACGTTACGTACAACTCGGGCGTCGCTCACGTGTGCGTCGGCCGAATGTAGTTGTCGGTTTATATACATATTCGAAACCTGTACAAGAGATTTAATGTCTCCTTATTTGGAGTATTAAGTATATACGACCAGAAATACGATTTGCCGGTGCAAGTACTAAAATATTTAATGTTAAACACAACATTTTGTTAAGTTTGCACATTGCATTCCACCTCGGCAGTCCAGTTTACGACTGACGGAAACTCGGTCAGCGCCGCGGCTGGACCAGTTAGAATACATATGGCAACCGACTTTCGCAAGTTATGTGAAGAATAGACGGCGCTTTATGTTATTATAAAGCTCAACATCTCAACACGCTTATAAAGTAGGCGTTGCGTGATAATAAAAATGAAGATCGTTTTTGTTGACAAAACCGTATTAACAATCTTAGACTTGTGATTTGATTAAGGCTTAGGTTTGCACTGGTTTTTGTTAAAATTTAAAATTATGGTTGGGTAATTTGGAGGATGAAAACTGAAATCAATTTAGAATAATTTCAGTTTGCCTTTGAGCCTATGTCTGGTATAGTATAGCACATTTTCGGCTCCCCCCCCTTCTTTTGATCATCAAAGTTACAAAGTTAGATGATCCTCCCTAGGGTACTGAAGCGTTTACAGGTAGTCCAAGGGTAATGCAACTTATGTATTTAAAAAAGTTAAAGATCGAATAAAGCTATAGAATCTGAGCACGATTTACTCAAATAATTTGAAAAAATGTATTTGTAAAAGTTTGGTAGGTACTCAGAGAAAAGAAAAAAAAATAAAAAAAAAAATAATTAAAAACTTGGAACAAAGAAATCCAAGAATTTCACTTTAGAAATCCCTTAATTGCAAATTATATTTCATGTAAGCGTATAAGGTCAAATGTTTTTATTGAAGTTAACCTTGAAAAAATGCATTGCTCGGCAGTAACATTTATTTTGATTGACGACCGTTAATAGAGTCATGTAACGGAGCGTAACTCACACTGATAAAAAAAAAAAAAAAAAAAAAAAAAATACAAAATGGAGGTTTGTATGTTTTCTAAATTCAAAATCTAGCGACATGCGCGCGGTACGAAGAACGACGCAACAATGACAAACGAATGGTGGCTTGCTCTTTGCTGTCAGTTAGTTCCAGGTGCGGCCACGGGTGGCGCTGAGGTCGATTTACGTAGCGGAAGTAGTTCAATCTAGCGAATAAACGTGGAAAAAGACGATGTACTCTCATAATGGACTTCGGACGTCGAACGGAACACATAATATAATTTTAAAGAGTATTGAACGCATTTATAAATACTAACGCGGTCACACAGATGCCGACAGATACGGTCCGTGTCCGTCAAGCATTGTCGGAAAGAATAATAATTATTCTTTTGACAATGATCGACAGAACCATTTGTCTCGGCGGTTGTGTCGATCTGTATCCTATCAATGTGAATAGAGTATCAGGACCAGTTTTATTACCTTGCCTACAATACCTTTGTCCTGACCACGAGATAGAGCATTGAGATGACGTTAGAACAAAGGAATTGAAGGCGTGACCGAGCTAGAAGACTGGCCTAGCCAATGAAATGAAAGTGTAGGCTTACTTGAACGGAAGCACAGGTATCATCTTGCATGGAAGCATCCCGAGCCTTCTTCACCAGTTCTCTATACACGTTGTCGAGTGGATGCTCCCACTGTGTGCTCTTCGTATCTTCGTTGTAATAGTAATGTGATTGTATCTTGTCGTCGTAACTGCGAAGGGAGTTCATAAATTAGAGATGAAGGGTGAAACAACTTTTCTGTAGTTACTGCCGACTCTTTCCCTTGGGAAAAGGGTTTAGTTTATGCATGTACGAAGGGTAGGGGTAGAACATCATTGAAGTTGAACGAATAGGGTTGTTCTTGTCTGAGCGAATGGAGTTCGCATGTAAATAAAGTGTTTATACCTAGTTTGAAAAAACAACTACTTGTTTTGCCTAGTTGGTGCCAATTAAATCAAAGATATATTTTGTTCAATACATTAAGCAGAGGAGCAGTTTCCATATTTTTAGGAACTTTAGCACATTATTTAAAGTTTTTTGTTATTAAATCAAAATGTTTATTTGCAAGAAATTCTTGGTTTATAAAGAAAGATGCTTTATTACTGAGATTATTCAAAGTTTATATCTCAATACTAGTAGAATAAAAGAGATGAATATATGGCATAATTATGCGAAAAACGTCGGAAACTCGCGACGCCGACGATTCGACCCTGTGCTCGATTTAATTACCTAAACCTTAGAGGGGCCTTCCCCACTCGTCGTTTTCATCATTCTGAATTCCAATGTGCAAGGTTTTATGTTGATGTAAATTTTTAAAATACTAGCTTTTGCCCGCAGCTTCGCCCGCGTACATAAAATATAGCCTATGTCACTCAGGAGTAAAGCAGCTTTCTATTGTTGCTAAAATTTTTCCAATCGGACCAGTAGTTCCAGAGATTACCCCCTACAAACAAAAAAACAAACTTTACCTCTTTATTATATTAGTGTAGATGAGTATGCTATGGAGGGCCAAAGTTCACGCAAAATAGCAGATTTTTAGAGGTCTTCAAATATGTTTTGTTTTCTATATAGATATATAGAAGCCTAGATAATATTCACAAGATAACTGTGTATCAAAAGTATCTGGAGAAAGATGTACTTTAAGATCATAATCACTTAAAAGAAGTTGTATGACAATGTACCTTGGGCAAGTTTCTTCAATTAATAGACATTTTAAACTTTTAGTACCCAAATAATACATCTAGTTCAACTTGCCTTGCGTGAGGGGCCATTTATATCAGTTCATTTGTGTTCATATTAGAAGCCAAATGAACTGAATGTAGATCAAGCACAATTTATGCTGATAGAAATCTAGAATTAAGTGGTAACTAGGATAGTAACTAGGGGTTAATGTGTGAACTATGAATGAATCTTGTGTACTCTGTAGGTTTCTCTTGTCAGTAATGGTAAACTGGAGATAATAAAATCATACAATTTATCAAATAATAAATTTAATAATAACAAAACAAATGAATTTCTAGAACCATGTGCAAATGAAATTATGATTTTCTAGAAACTATTATAAAGCAAGGATTTTTGTATTTTTATTACATTAAATTTTTTATTAAAGTATACATCAATATTGTAAATTGACATTTTATTAATTGTTTTGTAAAATCCCTGATTGACTGAAAGACTTGGCTTGTTTGATTTTTCATTTCTCACAAACCTTTGCACACCCTCTTGCATAATATAGGATAGCATTCTCTTAAAACCTTCATCATCATTATTATCACCATCATCATCATCATTTCAGCTGAAAATGTCCACTGTTGAACATAGGCCTCCCCCCAAACCCCGCCACATAACCCGGTTCTGTGCATCTCGCATCCATTGGATTACCGCGACCCTGACCAGGTCATCGGTCCACCTTGTGGCATGCTTTCCAACTTACCAAACAGTGGTTTGGTAGGTTGGAAGGTTCCTTCAGTGTATTGTTTGTGTATTAGAGATGTATTAGAGCTTTTAATTACATAGTTGTGGGAAAAAATAATTGTGTACTTACTAAGCCTTCCATGGTGCTGGTAGAGCTTGCATGAGCCCATCTTTAGCCAATGGTAGGAGATGGCTCTCGCTTTCAGGATCAATGCCAAGTTGTGCAGCATAGTCGGAAATTTCTACAAATATAAAGTGGAAAAAGAAATTTTTATGTTAACTTTCATTGAGGCTTTAGTTAAGTAATTGTAGAGTATTTTAATCTAGATTTAGAAACATTCGTAAAGCGAATTTAATCCAAATTATTGATAAAGTACTTTAATTTTATTACAAATCAAATTCGCTTTGAAATCTGTTATCAAAATTTCTCAACTCACGAATTGCATTAATCAATAGATACAACTAAAAATTAATTTGAGAGATGATTTATCACTTGTAAAAAATTCTACACACACAGGAAATTAAAGCTCATAGCCGAAACAACAATATTTACGTTGAATACATAATAAATTTTAATGAACAAACCCTCAACCGATGGTTGACTGTTTTCATCGAATATTTCACGGCACACCACAGGCGAAGACATCGTGCCACCATATCATTATTTCATTCTAAATACACACAGCCTGCTGTAGTACGCCAATAAATTGTTTCCTTTTATATAATTCATCATTCAAATTCGATTTTTATTCGGCAAAAAATTCACCTTCCGCACACAGAAAACCCTGATCCTGTCAAATTATCTTTTTTTTTTTGACAAACTCAATAATTTATTGCCAGCAGAGAAGATTGGAATAGAATCTTGCAACTTCGGAAATTCATATCACTCTTCGAAGTATCCAAACATGATCCGTGAATAGGTGGTTTTACATTGACTGACTGAACTTCTTTGAAATAATTTTAGGAATGGCAATTCAAGTACATTAAAATTCGACTTTGACATGTCATGATGGTGCGTTCTAAACCTTTAACAAAGAACATTTAAGAATTTTCAGGAATTTACTAGATTTCGATAACACAGCATTCTCAAATTTTTATAAATACTCTTTAAAATAAGCCGAAAAGTAAGCCCTAAAGTTAATTATACAATAGGATTTTAATGAATTACTGTCAAAACTATTCATAATAATTTTACTCAAGGTTCTCATCCAGGGCCTAAGTTTTACAATAGTTGTGTGTTTCTGAACGTCAGTTAGCAAAACAACCTCAATCAGTGAAATTAGATTTTGTTGTATCATTTACTAAATATTGAAAACAATGGCATCAGTAAAAGACGTCGCTACTTTGTATCAAAACTTGAAAACTGAGTGGGCAAAGAAACCACGTAAACTTGACAAATGTGGTGAATTGTTGAATAAAATAAAGGTAAGTACAGAACACGAAGGATGACTGGACACTAATCATTGTTTCATCTAAACAATTTCCCTTTTATGTTCTTTCTTTACAGATTTCACTGACGCAGTTAAGTTTTCTTCCAAGTAATAATGCAGCAGCTAATCAGAAAGAGCTGATTTTGGCTCGTGATGTGTTGGAAATTGGAGCTCAATGGGCAGTAGCTGCTAAAGATGTGAAAGCATTTGAGCGATTCATGTCTCAACTAAAATGCTACTACTTTGACTATAAGTAAGTACCAACAATCAGTAGGACCAGTTCCTTGTGATGTATTGTCATCCACACAAGATTTATCTCATGAAAATCAGTTAAGCAATACAAGTTATCTTTCTTCTTGTTCATTAACCTTTCGAGTACTGTAATTAGAGACATAATAGAAAGACAATAGCTGTTTGCTTGGGGCTCAATAGTTAAATCAATGTTTTATGACACTGGATATAGATTACTAATGAATAGCACATTATTGTTGTTGTTTACTATACTCAACTGATGTATTCAATTCCAGAGACCACCTCCCAGAGTCCGCATTCATGTACCAGCTCCTTGGTCTCAACCTGTTGTTCCTGCTCTCTCAGAACCGTGTAGCTGAGTTCCACACAGAGCTGGAACGTCTTTCAGTTGACGTGATCAGAGCTGATCCATACATCAGGCATCCGTTAGCTTTGGAGCAGTATTTGATGGAAGGCAGTTATAATAAGATCTTTTTGGCTAAGGTATGTTTATTAGATCCTAAGTTTTCTGCATTAGCAATTTTTTATCTTGGCATTATGTATAAAGTCACTTGATTTAGAATAGAAATAGCCTTCTGAGTAGTAATATTTTTTATTTTGTTTGATAGTTGTGGAATGTTTTATTATTTTATTACTATAAGTATTGTAATAAAATGTAGAGATTAAAATATTTTTGGTGTCACCTTTTAGAAAATTTAGACACAATATTTCTAAGATATATTTTGAGTTAATGCATCTTATAATGTTTTCTTACGATCTATACAGGACAATGTACCTGCAGAAAGCTACACCCTCTTCATGGATACCCTTCTAGACACAGTCAGAGGAGAGATTGCTGCTTGCATTGAGAAAGCTTACCTGTGCATCTCGTGTGCTGAAGCCGCTCGACGACTGAACTTACCTTCCCAACAAGCTGTGCATGAATATGGCAAAAAGGTAACGGCTTATATTTTTACATCTTGCCCATAGTTATTGAGTTTATTACTTACAAAAAATCCAAAAATAGATCTTTCCTCTTTCTAATATTAGTACAGATTATATGACCAGCTCCTGATAGGGGCTATGCCCTCTTTAGATACGCAAATTACACAGGCTACAATGGCTTTGACTTTGTCTTTGCAATAACCGAGAATCACAGATGAAGTCATGGACTAAAACAAGTTACATAAATGCCACAGCCAAACATTTAACCAATCAAAACTACTTTATACTGTTTTAATTTTAAAATGGTACTAATTAAACAGACTTCTTTTTAATAGCATTATACACCTCTAAATTTCTAAGTCAGCCACAATCGACGCGCGTCTTTATATAACTATTTTAGCCACTAGTTATCCTCTATGTAAGCTAAATATAATCCAGCATCATCATCATCATCATCCTAGTGGTATTAGTCCCAGTTGCCAACCTTGGCTTTCACCTCGGTGCCCGGGGTCCGCTTTCTTGCTAAGACGCCTCCACTTCGCTCGGTCTTTCGCGTCCTTTGCCGTAAGCCCATTGGCACGCATATCGTCCCTTACGACGTCGATCCAACGCCTCTTAGGCCTTCCTCGTCTCCCGGGTCCCGACGGAGGCGGCATGGCGAGGCATCTGTTACCCACGTAGTCTGCCGGTTTTCGTAAAACGTGGCCATACCAACGTAAGCGACCCTCCTGCAGTTTATCCGCTATGTCACGGACCTGAAGGCTGCCCCGGATGCGGGAGTTTTTAATGCGGTCTTTCCGCGAGACTCCAGACATCCAGCGCAGCATATTCATTTCCGTGACACGCAGGCTTTGCTTATGCCGCTCAAGTATAGGCCACGCTTCACTGCCATACAAAAGGACAGGCCTAATGATAGTCTTATAGACCTGTCCTTTGAGCCTAACCGGCATTTTGGGGTCACAGATAACCCCCGCCACCTCACGCCATTTCGCCCAGGCCGCCGAGATACGAGACTCGACGTCGCAATCGACGTCCCCGGACTCGTGGAGCACCGATCCCAAGTACCTGACCTGTTCCGTGCGCTCGACTGTGTCTCCGCCAATGCGAACAGGAGCAGCGTTTGTTGTGTTACAGGCCAAGTATTCGGTCTTCGCCGCATTAATCTTCAGACGGCCGTTTTCCAGCGATTCCTTCCACGCTGTTACACGTCGAACCAAGCGCCCACTGTCCGAGTCCGCCAGCGCGATGTCGTCTGCATACATGAGCAGCCATGGCGGCTGCTCATGTAAGTCCCTGATGTTAGAGGACAGCACGTCCAGCACCACGCTGAACAGAAATGGACTAAGGACAGAGCCCTGATGAACTCCAACGGTGATGGGGAAGGGATTCGTATCGCCAACAGCGGTCCGAACCACAGAACCGGAGTCTCGGTACATGTCTCGGATGATGTCAACATAGGTCTCGGGCACTCCTTTGGATCTCAGCGCCCACCAGATCACATCACGGGGGACACAGTCGAAGGCCTTCTGCATGTCTAGGAACAAGAGGTGCAGAGGCGTATTCTTCGATCTGTATCCCTCCATGGTAACCCTTAGGGCAAAGATGGGGTCCATGGCGCCATGGCCTGGTCGAAACCCATATTGACATCCCGAGACGGTGCACTCCTGTCGGATCCGAGAGTCAATCACCCGCTCGAAGAGCTTCATGGTGTGGGACATAACCTTAATCCCACGGTAGTCGCCACACTCCTGCACCGATCCCTTGCCTTTGAAGACTGGAGTGATAATACTCAGTCTCCTTTGACTCGGGATCTTTCCGGTGAGGAGCATGCGGTTAAATAGGTGGGTTAAGATGCCCACACCACGAGGTCCCATCGCCTTCCAGGCTTTAATAGGGACTCCATCGGCACCGACAGTTTTCCGGTTCTTCATGCGGCGAAGAGCCACATGCACTTCTTCAGGCGTAACCGGGGGCACAAGTCCCTGATTTGGAGGGAGAATCGGAGACAGCACCTCTTTGTGCTGCTTGCAGAGACCCTGACGGCAATCTGTTATGCGAATAACAGATTGCCGTCAGGGTCTCTTAGACAGCGGCACTTAGTGATATCCAGTGCCGCTTTGGCCCTGGAACGTGCCAACTTATAAATGAGATTTTGCCCCTCAGACGATTCCAACTTATCATAAAGTGGCTGTAAGTGGTCTCGTCTGGCTCTGGCTACGGCCCTCTTGGCGGCACGTTTTGTAGCTCTGTGTGCGTCGCGGTCTTCGGGAGATTTGGAAGCTTGCCACGTTTTGAAGAGAGCTTTCTTCTCTCTGATCTCCCTCTGGACTGTGTCATCCCACCACCAAGTTTCCTTGTCACACTTGCGGCCGCCCCTGGACAAGCCGAGCACCGACTTTGCCGCTTTAGTGATGGCAACCTGAATCCTGTCCCAGTGGCTTTGCACCGGTTCGCCATCGGTTCCATCGCACTTATCGCCGATGGCCGACGCGAACGACTGGGACGTGGCTTCATCCAGTCGCCACCACCGTATTCGGCGTTGTTGGCGCTCAACAAACTTGTAAATATAATCCAGCATGTTGGTTAAATGTTAAATGAATGATAAATGATATTTATTTTGTAAATAGGTTTTAAAATAACACTTACACGTCAATATTTTTTCTTTTCGTCAGTTTAAGCTAGATGAATCCGGTGTTTCCTTGCTGACTACCCTGAGAAGAAATACCGAAAAAAACTCATTATATTTTTTGACATCTAAATATTTCCTTTTATTTTGTTAGCGCAACTGGGTCCTTGGTGCGGACAACTGCTACCATTTCAATGCCGCGGAAGAGACTTGCGCCGCTGCCGCTGGAACTCTGCCCTCTGCCGAACTTGCAGGACAAATTATTGAATACGCAGGACATCTTGAAATGATTGTGTAGTTTAACTTAGATTTTTATGTACGAGTCGTAATTAAATGTCATTTATAATTAAATGCAAGTTGTTTTTATTTTACCTAAGAACAGACGCTGCGTTAAGCAGGCGCCCGCAACGGGTGGGTAGCCGTCGCGCGCGTGTTATGTGCTCGGGTCCCCGAACTAGTAACTATTTTATTACCTGTGCAGTGTCGCTAGTTCAACTTAGATGTGCGTGTAATTATGTAGAAGGGGAAATATAATGTATTATTACTTTACAAAACGGGCGCGAAGCGCTAAGAGCCGCAACGGAATACTATTTGTATAAGATCATGCAGGCACTCTTAACACAACGTCGCGCGTCGGCTCTAAAAATTCACGAAGTGGTTTTTACACGAGTGCGCAGCGCGGTGAAAGAACCATTGCTTGATTTCTGTACAAACGAGACTGAAGTTTTTTATAATTAGGCTGGGAACTCACCGCTTTGTGAGTTCCCAGCCTAATTATAAAAAAAACTTCAGTCTCGTTTTCACCCACATCCACTGCGGTTGCGGGCGCACACTTTATGTCACCTATTGTCTTTTAATTGAGTCTGTAATTACCCTTGTCGAAAGGTTGGCTAAACTGTACAATACTGGACGCGGAAATTTTGAATTTAAGGGGGTGGGGGAGGAGGGGGGGAAGGCCCCTCCTCCTCCAAACCCCCTCCCGAATAAAGAAAACGCATAGTTTTGGAGATATTTAAAATTAAAAATTTTGAGGTTAGGTATCAGAAAATCGTACATTTTATGCATTTTTTGAGGAAAATTTATGGGTTTTTGGAGGGAGGGTCACTCTCAACCCCTAGATCCATCCCCCTGTAGTAGCAAATGTATACCTATAGGCATTTAAAAGTAAAAAAAATAATTGTTCGGGAGCGTTCTACATTGTATATAAATATTTGTGCACAGACAAAGTAGCTAAATGATGATTTAGGTTAAGGTTATTTTTTTTTTAAACCACACACACTAAATTTAGGGCACCCCGATTAGGATAGATTTAGGTTAGGGTTATTTTTTTTTTAAACCACCCACACTAAATTTTGGGCACCCCGACTTGGATAGATTTAGGTTAGGGTTATTTTTTTTTTAAACCACCCACACAAAATTTAGGGCACCCCGACTCAGATTTAGGTTAGGGTTATTTTTTTTTAAACCACCCACACTAAATTTTGGGCACCCCAACTTGGATAGATTTAGGTTAGGGTTATTTTTTTTTTAAACCACCCACACTATATTTAGGGCACCCCGACTCGGATAGATTTAGGTTAGGGTTATTTTTTTTTTAAACCACCCACACTAAATTTAGGGCACCCCGACTCGGATAGATTTAGGTTAGGGTTATTTTTTTTTTTAAACCACCCACACTAAATTTAGCGCACCTCGACTCGGATAGATTTAGGTTATGGTTATTTTTTTTTAAACCACCCAGAAAACTTTCAATGCACAAATATTTAAATACAATGTAGAACGCTCCCGGAGAATTTTTTCTTTTTACTTTTAAATAACTATAGGTATATATAATATACATTTGCTACTACAGGGGGATAGATCTAGGGGTTGAGAGTGACCCTCTCTCCAAAACCCACAAATTTTTCTCAAAAAATGCATAAAATGTATGATTTTCTGATACCTAACCTCAAAATTTTTAATTTTAAATATCTCCAAAACTATGCGTTTTCTTTATTTGGGAGGGGGTTTGGGGGAGGAGGGACCTTCCCCCCCCCTCCCCCCTCCCCCTTAAATTCAAAATTTCCGCGTCCAGTATTGTACAGTTTTACCGAAAGGTTGACTTAGAAAATGCTCTAAGCGAAAGACGGACCATTAATTACACTGCGTTACAAATGAAAAAAAAAATTGAGTACCCGCTTTGAAATGTCATGTTTTCTTATGAATACTTATAGTTTATTAAAAATACAAAATTTCCATTCATCACGTCTCATTTTTCTTCCATAACAATGTGCCAAATTTTACTAAAAATTTAAATGCTAAAACATATTTTAAAGAAAATTAGTTACATCAACCAGATTTTTTCACATTATGTTTAATTTTATCATTAAGGTTAAAAAAAAAACATTATAAAAAGTTTTAACACAAAAGATCGCAAAACTTTAGGTAACTTTTTCTTTTGTGCTTTGAATGATCTTCTCGTTTTAAACGCCAGCAGTAATCGCCTAGCATAGTTGTGTCCCAACGCCCTTAAAATCGTTCTTCAAGCTTCTTTACATCCTGATGGAACCTCTCACCTTGCTCATCACTGACTGCACCAAGATTAGATGGGAAAAAAGTGAGAATGAAGGAAGTGAATTTCTAACGAAATTCTGCTACCCAACTTTTTATATGCTTCTAACATGTCGTCAACTAGCTTTTTCGCCCCTGCGGTTCCCTAAAAACCCTTTAATAACTGCTTTCAGCGATAACCAGGCATCAAGTTCCTTGTCAGTAAGCTTTTTTCAAAATTTGGGTCTTTCATCAATGTGGTAATAGAAAAAATAATTTGGCATGTACCTCGAAAACTAGACGTGATAGATACCACATATGTTTGGAACATTTAATCTGTGACTCAATCATTCATTCCAGCTAACACTTACGTGGGTACCAAAATCGTGTAACGCAGTGTTATCATTTGAGTTCCAGACAGCCATGAACACAGTAGAAACGAGCTGTTGTTATACTTGCATCACAAATAATTAAAAAAGGAAGACTTAAGAAGTTCTGGGTACATTCACCGGTCACCGGATTTCTGTAATCCCAACCAATCGCAGAGCGTGAGGGTGCAACTCGCCGACTTTCGGCGCCGGGGTTACGGGTGACTGCAGTACCCACGATTCTACTATTTCCGCCCGCCGATTCAGTGCGATCCACAGACAACCGCGCACTTCGAGTGAAATGAATTTGCCTTGCAGGTCATGTGTGAAAACCGTTGGTGTTTTAAGAACCTACGAAGCAGTTTTCGCTCACCCCTAAGGGTTAGCTGCAGCAAGCGGGCACACGCGTGGTCCCATACAAAAGTACATCGGTGCGGCTCGCAACTGTGTCTCACGCCCCTTTTGCCATTTTATAATAAGTACAACAAAATTCTCCATCAACATGATTCACTGTTAAAGTTGTTTTTATTTTTTGCTCTTATTTTAGCGAATTAGCGGCACAACGCAGGTAATAATCCGGTTTCCAGGGAGAGGGACCGCCGTACACGACACACGCACAGTCACAAGAGCCCGCGTGGGTACTCGCTTATCGCAGTGTTGGCCCTAAATGACTGTGCCAATAAATGTTATTTCTTTCTTTCTAAATAAGCTTATTTATAGCACAGTACCTATATGTCCCCTTTAGTAAAATTCCTAATGACTTTCACAAATTTATTTCTTCACTCATTCCGTTTTATTTGATTTCGACGCAATTTTATTTCTTAAAGTTAAATTTAAATAAAAGCCAGTATTTAATATAGTTCATTTAATCGTAAACACAATTTTACCTTTTTTTATTCTACACATTCTCTTAGAAATAAAATTAAAGAAATAGAATAATATATTTTTAGGTAGCAACTTGCACTTCTTGAGTTAATGAATCTAAGTTATTAAGTTTTAACAGCTTCGTAAAATGTTCTAGAGCAAGTTTAAAATTCCAATCATTAACTTCCAAACACCTGAAACAAAATATGTTTTTAATACATTCATTTTAAGTTATAAAATATTTTATATTACATTAAAATGAAACATCGATCTCATCTTTACCTTTCACAAATCTTTTTATCCATCGTCGTCATTTTCATGAAAATTTTAAGATACTTGTCCCGAAGATCTTCATCCGTAGTTGCTTCTATTTTCAAATTAGAATTCTTTTGTGGAACCTGTAAAAATAATTATCAATTAGCCTGATTTAAAACTAATTTTTCAATAACTCGTGAACAGGCAGCCTTATAAACATGTGCCGCTGAAAATTAGTTTTTAACTATGGCAATAATTCCATCGATTCAACGACGCCGCTGTCAAACATTGCGTTTTACGAAGAAGTAGTTTATAAATTCGCCTTTACAAACGAAATTAATTTTATTACTTTATTCCGTACAAAATGAAGAAACACCAAACAAGGCAAAAGACTATTAATGACCCAGTTATTGTGTCGCGTGTGAAGAATTACCTTGCCGAGAATGTGGACAAGACATTCGTCGATGTAAGCCAAATGGCGCGTTCATTGAAAGAGCGCTACCGCGAGTACAACAACAGGAGCGACAACGCCTTCTGTCAGATGGTGGAGAGTGCCTATAAAGTCGTATTACAGAGCTACGGACTTGACGGAGCCTCTACATCCGACGGATCAGAAGAAGAATCAGATTTGGAGTTATTAGACGAGAATAGTAGTGCGTTAAACGACCGCTTGCTCGCCATGTACAAGATGCAGGATAAAAAACGGCCAGCATCCAACAGACGCAACACAGACAAGTCTGGAGAGCCTATAGATATATTGAGCAGCGACGATGACGGCAGTGCGGCACCGAAGCTTCCGAAAATCAATGACCAAATTACCATAACCCCCCACATACCGATCAGAAATGCAAATAGTACGGCAACTGAGAGTGGGGTCGCCAAATCGCAACAGAATCAACACACAAATGAGAAAAAGAAGAAAGTTGAATCAACCAAAACTGCACCACCAAAGAAAAAGGTTGATATTGGCAATGTCAAAAGTGTTAAGGTTAGTTTTAATGACATTGGTGGTATATCTGAAATTATTACACAGATCTGCGATTTAATATTGCATATGAAGCATCCAGAAGTGTACAGTCAGTTAGGCATAAAAGCTCCTAGAGGGGCATTGCTACATGGACCGCCAGGGACCGGAAAAACATTGTTGGCACATGCTATTGCTGGAAAGCTTCAACTACCTATGATTGCCATTACAGGCACAGAATTAGTTGGTGGAGTGTCAGGAGAATCAGAGGAAAGAATTCGTGAACTGTTTGAGAGAGCAGTCTCAGTTTCACCTAGTGTGTTATTCATCGATGAGATTGATGCAGTTTGTGGTAACAGAGTTCTTGCACAAAAAGACATGGAGAAGAGAATGGTTGCCCAGTTACTGGCTTCCCTAGATTCATTGACTGATAATAATGAGTCTGTTCTCATACTTGCTGCCACAAACAATCCAGATGCCTTAGATCCTGCTCTAAGACGGGCCGGACGTCTTGAACAGGAAATCACATTAGGTATACCTTCATTACAAGCTAGGAAAGAGATAATGAGTATTCTTTGTAAAAATATTTCATTAGGTGAGGATGTGAACATGAATGTCTTAGCTCAAATAACTCCTGGGTTTGTTGGAGCCGATTTACAAGCACTTGTTAATAAGGCTAGCACTTATGCTGTTAAGAGAGTTTTTACAGAAATACAAGCATCTAAAGCTAAAAAAGAAATAAAAGTCACTGAAGTAACACCACCTATCGAAGTACAAACAATTATACCAAATGGAGACAAAGTAACAGAGGAAGTCACACCAAGTGCAGGTGATGCTCCTGAAAGTGTTCCAGAGCCTGAATTAGAAAAAGAAGCCATAGAAGTAAGCGAAGAACCCATCGTTGAATTGAACGATACAATTGAGAAACCAGAAGTAAATCATATAATTGAACCTATCCAGAAACCTATTGATCCTGTTGATGCAGTATTGAACCTTCTAGAGGACATGCCTTACACTCCAGAAGAACTGAATGGGCTTGCTATAAGACATGAAGATTTCCTTAAAGCTCTTAAAACAACAAAACCTTGTGCTGTAAGAGAAGGTATTGTTACTGTCCCAGATGTAACATGGGATGATGTTGGGTCTTTGAATCAAGTTCGTAAAGAGTTACAGTTAGCTGTATTAGCCCCAGTGAAATATCCAGATCAACTTGCGAAGCTCGGATTATCAGCTCCCAGTGGAGTATTACTCTGTGGGCCACCTGGTTGTGGTAAAACTTTATTAGCAAAGGCTGTCGCTAATGAAGCTGGAGTGAACTTTATTTCAGTGAAGGGTCCTGAATTGCTGAACATGTATGTTGGCGAGAGCGAAAGAGCTGTTCGTACGTGTTTTAGACGTGCCCGAAACTCTGCTCCCTGCGTGATATTCTTCGACGAGTTCGATGCCCTATGTCCGCGGCGAACATCGCAAGATAACAATGGAGCTGCCCGTGTTGTCAACCAATTGCTCACTGAAATGGATGGCATAGAAACACGCGAAGGAGTTTTCGTGTTGGCAGCTTCCAACAGACCAGATATCATTGACCCTGCGGTGTTAAGACCTGGTCGTTTGGATCGCGTTATGTATGTCGGAATGCCAGCGAGAGAGGATCGGTACGATATACTGCAGAAGCTTACCAAAGGTGGCACAAAGCCTCATCTGGGACCTGACGTAAATTTACAAGATATTGCTGGACTTACAGACGGATATACGGGGGCTGATCTGGCTGGCTTGGTGCGAGCGGCAGCTACGAATGCGCTGACGAATCACATCGCCAATGGCACCCTCGATGGTGATATTTTCGTCACTTTCGAAGACTTTAGAGCTGCGCTCGCGAAATGTAAGCCTTCTGTGTCGTCGAAAGAGCAATTACATTACGAGAAGCTCAGATTGAAGTATGCGTCGGGAGTCGACGACAGAGATATGGAAATGGAAACTGAGCCGCTAAACGAAGAATCTATGGACACTGTGTGAGAATCGTTCAGTTGATTACAGACTTAAGATTTTATTTAGATTATCGCGGTCCTTAAGTGTATTTCATACCAATAGTGCCAAGTTGTTCCTTTTAAGCAAATTGTTATGTCTATTTTTAAGTCCATTTCGCTTACAAGAAAGAAATGGGCATTAAGTTAACAATCAATGTGGAATACAATTTTCTGTGAATAATCAGAGTGATACAGGTAGATATCTCATCAAGCTCTTTGTAAGCAGCACGTTTTAAATTGAAGGACATAAATAAATACGAATATTTTATCGTATAATTGTGTTTTTGTTACTAATCCTTGCCTTGCAGCCCTGCATCCCAGCATTTATAGAAAAACTAGATAATAGGTAATAGTTAGAGATCATAGAAGGGTGTAGGGTCGGTACCTATTAAACTCTTGAGCCCCACGCGAATGACGGCGTTCGCACACCAGCTATTGTATTTCTATTATGTCTCTAATTACAGTATTCAAAAGGTTAAGTAGTATTAAGTACATACTTGATAATTAAGAACATTTTTCTTTTCAACTAACTAGCTGTCGCGTCCCAAGCAGTTTCACCCGCAATTCTATTTACTGTCCAGCTCCCGTAAGTTGTGGCGTAATGGTATATAGCTATAGCCTACCTCGACAAACGGGCTATCTAACACCGAAAGAATTTTCTAATCTGACCAGTAGTTCCTGAAATTAGCGCGTTCAACAAAACAAACTCTTCCGCTATATAATATTTATTATGAATTATCGACTTAAAAAGAGCTGAAGAATAGATATAATGTTGAGCTATGCCCATTAATTACCTCACATCTGAAAGCGGATATCATTGAGCCTCAATTGTTTCATAATATTATTAGAAGCATAGGAAATAATAGTATCTACATTTTATTCGCGGCGAGTCGCTGCGTTGAATAGGCGAACATTTCAAAACAAATTCACGATTTGATAACATTTTCATACAGTACGCGCCTATGACGTCAATGTAATATAGATGCATACGGAGTTCAGCAGCTTATCTAAGTAAAGGGAGATTAATAATGCAGGAAGTAAATTAAGTCAGGAGTTCTCAAACTGTGGGGCTAGAGGCCTCGCAAACTGGTATGTTAAGTCGCAGGCACTTTCAACTCTCGTATTTCGAGAAAAAACAGGTGTTTGAATGATCTAATGATAATACTAGCTTTTCGTGGAAATAGCGTTCTTCAATTGGACCTGCGTTTCACTTGCTTTAGGAGTGAATTTAGGAAAATTCTCAAAGAATTATAAAATAATAATGTAAAAGGACGCGCAGCGTTTGTGATAAGATTGGGAACCCCTGCACTAAGTAACTGTTTTTATATTATTACACACGAGTAACGAGCATGTAGTCAATGGCAGCCGTCGATAAGTGGGTCAGCCCGCAGCTGTGTGTGGGAAACGAATCTTGGCTTAGGAAACGGACCTCGACTTAGGAAGACGTTGCGGAAAGGACGGGCTTGATAGAACATTACACCTGCACGTGATGACGAATTCTACTAATATAAAGCTGTCTAAAGATTAAAGGAAACCAAGTTATTTTACCCTTATGAGGGGCGGATTAGCCATAAAGCAAGAGTAGCAACTTCGGGTCCTATATGTCCGGGCGCCCTGGTTGGAAACACATGATAAAATACCTCCCACATCACGCTGGAACTCGACATAATAATTCGAGCACGCCATTGTAAGATATTTAGCATTCAGATAATATGCAACTACGTAGAATTACCACATTAATTACAATAGAACAAAACTTTATTGTACACCAAAATAGTAAAAATTTCACAGAAACTTATTTTACTTACACTCAGGTACAGTAGGTACGGTCGTTGGGTCTTGGTGAGTATGAAATTAGGCTCTGCGTATTTTAGCGCTTGAAAACTCGTAAAAAAATAAAGGTAAAAAAAAATGCCAATTATACTTTTTAACAGCAATAACAACTGCAAATTGCATTTATTTGTTAAGATGTGTAAAAATAAAATTGTGAAGAGTTATTAAGCGCTGAAATTCGCAGAGCTTAAGAGCTTCCAAGATCTGATGGCCGTGCTGTAGGTATTTTTACTTTTTTTTTTAAATTTTTTATAGTCATTAGAATATTTTTTTGTTGCAAATGAAAAGTTCAGTTTATAAGCAACTGGTTAAGTTTTTTTGTCCAAGACAAGTTCCTTTACTGGTATGTAATGACTGATTTATTACACTATTTTGTCTTTGTTAGCACATAGTATCAGCATTATAAGCGCTCTTCTAGAGAGGAGACCGACACAGGCCACTGCTGGGACACTCCAGCAATGGAAACATATATATAAGGTTGTTAGCACGATCACCACTAAAGATAAGCCACCCCTGTGTTATATCATTATGATATCACTCAGTAATTCCGGAATTAATTAGATACCATAATTATATACAAAATATATAATATACATGATATACAGAGACAATGTAAGCAACTGCAATGGGCTATTGTTACCAAAGGGACCTGTGGTCTGTGAGAAACATAAGTTTGAAGAATTTTAATTCGTTTTCATTTGACATACCTAAAACTTTGCAGGCTCCTTGGTAGAATTGGCTACAAGCCCCGCGCTGACTTCATCCAGCTCTGAACGATATTGCTATCCTGTAGTTGGACATAGACCTCCCCAACTGAATGAATGAACATTGAATGATCCTGAACGTCTCGCATCCATCGGATTCCCACAATCCTTACTAGGTTGTCGGTCCACCTTGTAGGAGGCCTTCCCACGCTACGTTTTTCGGTACGTGGTCGCCATTCCAAAACCTTTCGTCCCCACTGGCCATCCGTTTTGCGAGTAGTGACTAGTGTGCCCTGTCCGTTGCCACTTAAGTTTGGCGCCTTCGTCTGCAAACCCTACTGTGTGCTAACATTCCTTTGACGTGACGCTAATGTGCTATGTTCAGCTGTCGAAGAATTTCTGCTCAAAATATTGGTGAGAAAGTAAAATAAGGTCTTCTTACCGTGTTAACTCTGAACGCTAACCTCGCAGCCGCAGGGGGTGGTTCGCTCCAGTATACCATTTCGTTCTGTATCTTGTACTCTGCCCCGTCTTCGGAGTGGAGTACCACAGTTCTAGTAAATGATAGAAGGTGCTCATCTTCGGCTAACGACTCCGATGTTAGCTTCAATATGCCACTGACTCGGAGAATTGTTGTTGTTTCCTGTTGGAAATATTGTATTTTTATTAAAATCTCAAAAGGGAAGAAAAACATAGTAAGGAAAACGGTATATCCTAGAACTAACAATTCAAAGACATGTGTCATCCACCTACTGGGCCCTCGTGTGCAATAGGGCTCATTCTTTTTCCTAGAGAGGAGGCCTGAGTCCCAGAATATTAAACGGCAGATTATGCTAAGCTAATCTTTTAAGATCACGCACACGTCCCGTATCAACTTTTTGTGTAATTTTGAGGACAACGGTGTGGGTTATACGTTTTTAAACCTATTTCAAAACTACTATTTATTGATTCTGTAATGCATAACTGTTTTTTGTTCCAAATAAATAAAATAAATAACGTAAGGTCTAAGTACTGAGGGCATATTCTGATAATAGACAAATACTAATACTATTTCCTTTTACAAGGAAATTGGAAAATCTTATTATTTTATTCTCCCGCTGTAGGGTGTAGTGAGAGGCCGTGTCAGATTCTCTGTGGTAGTACCTATTTATCAAATCCTTTTTTTTTAACATTTCATAAGTGTCCCAGGAATTATAGAGAAGAACAGAATACCAGCATTGTGTTATTTATTGTTTTTAATATCGCAGCATATGAGATAAGCACCTTTTCTTTTTTAATAACCTTTAATTTCCCACTGCAGGGCAAAGGCCTGTCTCAAATTCTTCCAGGACTTGGGCTACCTCGAACCAGCCCTTGCGAGCTTCTAGGTCATCTCGCCACCTCTTCCCAGCGCCTTTTTATTATTATTTTTATTCATATGAATTTCTTAAAAGCCGGCCCCCCATTGGACATTGGTCTCCCACAAGGTGGACCGATGACCTGGTGAGGGTCACGGGAACCCGATGTATGCGAGACGCACAAAACCGGACGTGATAGAAACGTTTAGGGGCTATGTTCAACAGTGGATGTCTTTTGGCTGAAATAATGATGATGATCGGCTTACTTTTTTGTATTTTTTTAGTTTTAATAAGTTGTGTGAGGATTTTTCTTTCTTTCTTGTGTTTATAATAAGTAAAAATGTCTAATTTACTTACAGTATGATACAGAGTGTCCACGGAGAAGGTTAACGGATCATGTTCGGTCTGCGGCCATCTGTTGAGAAGCTTGGTGATGGCCATAGCTCCAACAACTGTGTCCGTCTCTCCTTCGTCCAAGAACCGCGCGTATAGGAACAGGTTTCTGTAATTCCTGTATATTTGGCTGTAGCCTGTTATAAAAAATACAGAATAAATAAAAAAGAATAGAATAGCATAAATTTCGCGATAGCTGTCGCCACCACCACCTTAAAAGTATTTGAAAACTCAAAACTTAAAAAGGGGTCAACATAGTGATGGTCCTCGTGGGGGCGATCGGCGGCGGCGATCTCTCGCGCCGGGCCTTGGTCGAGGCCATGGTCTGGAGCGAGGAGGAGTGGCAGGCGGTCGCCTCCTTTTGCGAAGCAGTAATGCTAGCAAAGGAGGAAGCCGACCGCTTAAGGCAACGGCGCTCACGCCCGAGACGCCGCCGAGATTCCGATCCCGATTTCCGGCCACCGTAGGCGCGGGTTTGTGGATGGCGAGCCATGGGTAGCTCGTCGTCCAATCGTCTGGTAACCGTCCGGACCGAGCCCAGTCGTCGACGGCGCGCACTGTTCCCGCGCGCCTCAAGGAGTTGTTAGCAAACCGTAGGGACCCTGCAGAAGGGTCGAAGCCAACTGCAGCCATGGGTTCGTGTCTGAAAGGAAGGCTCTGGCCCTGGTGTATATGGCAACGTTGGAATGGGGTAGGTTGTTTAGTCAGTAAGAGTCTGACACTTGTTTCCCGCTCCGCCCAAGGGCGGGACTCGTCATTGGATGATTTTTACCTACCTAAAAAAAAAAAAACAGAGTGATGGTTAATATAGCGTATAGCACCAAAATATAGCATGCTATTTGAACATGGCATTTAGCATCTGCTATTTCCAATCTGTTTACGTCATATAATACAGCGTCTCACTCAATAAAATATAAATAGCGCGGCAAAACAGGAAAGCAACATAGCATGATAGCTCCGTGTGTAGAAAATTATTTTATAATGTCTCGCTCAATAAAACAACGGTCACAGATTACTTATAAACTTTCAGCAACAATGCGTTGCAAGTTAAATATTTGTTGCGCCCGTTTAGCGCGTCGCCGAATGTAAATATCATGCTATAAAAATAGCATATAAAATACATTCCATAAAAATATATTCAATAGTGTATAGCTTATAGCAGATTTGACCGTCACTAAGTTCAGATGACGGCTAGTTTTGTTATAGTATGCTATAAATATAGCAGATTCAAAAACGCGCTATAAAAATATATTAAATAGTCGATAGCATGTTCATAGCTTATAGCAGATTTGAACATCACATATCAACACTGTATACTGCATTTTTAAATATTCTGTAATTAAATAAAACTAGCTTACAGATACCGGCACGAATCTTGAGCACTTAATGAAAGGGCGGGGGGGGGTCGTTATGCGAATCACACACAACAGCGAGCCAATCACTAGTACAAGGGTTGCATATCCCATCCCCGCGTCTCACTTTATATCACTAAAGAACTCGGTATTTTACTTCTGTGCTAGTGGAAATTAGCCACGAAGCAAAAAGTCAGCGCTCGTTAAACGTTAATGATAATATTTTAACCATCGACATATATATTTACTATGCACTAGACTGGCCCTGCCTTACAGTTACTTTCCTCCACTTAAGTGATCTGCATGCTGTATACATTGATGGCATTAGTTTTTTTTTTTTTTATTGTAATAAACTAGTGCTTGACTGCGATCCCACCTGATGGTAAGCAATAATGCAATCGTCGATGGTAAGGCGCACTAGTTTATTAAGAGCCTATTCACTCTAGCCTTGAAGACACCTAAATTATAATCGGACGGAAAGATTGCAGCCGGCAAACTGTTCCAAGACATATCAGCGCTGTAAGTTTTAAAAGCTTTGATAGACGACAATGTCAATGAAGTGCTGCAGCAGACTTTTGACAAATAGTTTCAGTGAATGTGTTTGCCTATCGCTAGGATATAAATCAATGATTTTATCACTCACGTAATTTATAACAATAAGTTACTGTTAACATAGCGTCCTCTTCATACATCTCCTGTAAAAGCGATCTATGTTCCGACCCCGAGTCCAGCAAGGGAAAGAATATTTCCAAGAACTTCTCAGTAACTTCTTGTGCATCTTCTGGGCAGTAGTTCTGTTTGTGAGCGGGTAGTTCGCCCTTTCGATGTACTGGTACACCGTCCTGCAAATAAATAAAATAAAATATAAGAGGCTCGTGGCGTTACTATTGATTTTGCGAGTATTACCTCATCACTGTTATTTGTTTTTTATTCATGAATTAGGATACTGTGCCACTTTTTTATTAATAGCATTTTGTAAGTTAAATCCCCAGTCCAAGGGATTAAAAACGATCAAAATTTAACGGCGTATAAATATTATCTATATATATAAAAGGAGAATCAGACAGACTGACATATCAACCCACAGCCGAAACTACTGGGACTAGGAGCGTGAAATTTTGCTCAAGGCTTCCTTTTATGGCGTAAATGAGCACTAAGAAAGGATTTCCCAAAATTCACTTCGTAAGGAGATAAAAACGAGGGCCAAGGGTTTATAGGGAGAAACCTTCTTACACGCGTGTGAAGACGCTGGCAGACATCATCATCAGCCTTTTTTAATGTTCCCACTACAGGGACACAGGCCTCCTCTCTAGGAGGGGATGGGCCGTAATCCACCACGCGGGCCCAGTGCGGGTTGGTGAATGTCACATGTCTTCGAATTTTTGGTTCTAGGACATGCCGGTTTCCTCACGATGTTTTCCTTCACCGTTTTGAGAGCAGTGGTGATGAAATAAATTACACAAAGTAATGCGCCTGGCTGGGTTTGAACCCGCGACCTACAACTCGTAAGTCGGGGCCGTTACCACTCGGCCACCACTGCTCTGCTGGCACACAGCTAGATAAGAAATAAATGTACTCACAATTTCCACAACAGCTGGGAACAACATCCTTATAACTTTGACATAATGTTCAGGATCGATGTAGTCGTGGCAGAGCGGGTTGCCTTCCAAGTGTATCGTCTTCAACGGCAGCAGTCTATCGTTCAGCAGAACTGTGATCTTCTCCAAGCAGTTGTGGGATAAGTTCAGATGCTTCAAATTTGGAGTCACGTTGATCAAGTCGAAGCCTGACAGGGTTCTGAAATAAAAACATAAATTGGGTATCTTTTTTTTTATTCTACAAATATCACACAACGTCATAAGTAAACCTTTTACTGTTCACACTGCTGGGACTCAGGCCTCCTCTATAGGAGAGAGATTTCATCCTTATCCTTATAATTTATCATTTAACTAGCTGTTACCAGCGAGTTCACTCGCGTGCTAGTTTCCAAAGAGAACACACTCCCGGAATACCCTGTGTGCTATTGCAGGACGTAGTGTATCCATGAGCCAAATTTCGTATAAATCCGTTCCGCCGTTTGAGCATAAAGGAGGATACACACACACACACACACACTGAAAAACTTGTTTTTACAATATTAGTACTGTTAGGGTTTTTTTTTATTACTTACGTGAGCCTGTTATGCGAGAGGTCGAGATCGACGAGTCGGTTCCAATCGATGGAGGTCTGCAGGTGAATACAGTCTCTCTGGTTGACCACGCGGTTCAATGGGAAGTATATGAAGTGGCTTATATCTGGAGAAGAAGTTTCAAGTTTGCGGTAAGGAGCTCAAGAGCTAACAAGATAGATGTATAGATTAAACTTTATTGTACAACAAAAAGTAACAGAACTTATATAAATTTTAAATCTATGGCTACAAGTGTGGTCTTATCGGTTCGCGTGTGTTGGATCATCGCTTAGCTGCCAGTGGTTTATTTTAATTTGTTTATATCATGTACTTTTTTTATTATTTTAGTTACATTGTTCTCACATCATAGTAGCGACAAAAATATGTAACCTATATATCTGTAAAACAAAACATGATTAAAAAGAGTGTCCATGGAGTTTCTTGCACATTCTTCTCCATTGAGACCTACTTTTTGGAATGTGCAATTAGCGTCATTTTTTTCCTGACAGACCGACTTTATGACATTTCATTTCATTTCCTGTAAAGGTTTATTTGAAATAAATGCTTTGAATTTGAATTTGACAGCGATATCTACCAGACAACCTTAAGATGGACCGTCAGGACAAAAAATAATACAGGGGATAGTCTTCGGTGTACTACTAGCGAATTAATCCAACATTGAAAAGGGAATAAAAACGATAACGTAGTCTAACAATGAACGTAAATAACGTCTAAAATATAATCCTTCCGACCGAATTTCGATCACAGTAGTCAATATTAACACAGATTAGGCAAGTACGCTGGCGATATTATAATGTACAAGTACGTGCGCAAACACAGATGCTGTCTTTGTACCTTTTCTCTATAGTTTCATGGGATGATAATCTGACACGACCCAAGAGAGTTTAGACACACGGCTTTACTTGCTTTCTGAGGCGCGGAGGTATTATACTCAAACTTCAAGCAGTTACAGAAGTAATTCCTAATGGAACAACGCGAGAACCGAACCGAACCCAAAACTCACTCAGCTCAGCCAGCTAGCGACCACGAGACTAACGAAGCAGTCAAAAGAAGAAGAAAAAAAAATACAAAAATTAATCATTAACTATTAAAAACGTGGTGTATCTGTGTGAGATATTTTATTGGTTCAATTGTTTTTTTTTTTGTTTACGCGTGAAAGAGTAACCAAGTAAGTAAGGTATTTATTTCGCAAATATGGGTACATGTGCATGGTGATACAGTATAACAAATACAGAGAACAAGCCATATTTTGCCAAAAATAAGGCATGCAAAAGTATCGAGTTTATGTCACACTCTGTAATATAATTTTTTTTTTTTAAAGTTAATAACAAGAAACTATATAATTACTAATATTACGATGCAATTCAATAATTCTAATAAATTTGATTCATCAGTCAAATAATTAAATGTCACAGTTATTCTATAAATTCAACAAATAATATAATTCTAATCAATTAGTCCTCCTGTGTACCTTTGTGTTGCATGAAGTTCTATTAAACAAATAAATAAATAAATGTCAATTAAATAATCAATGTCACATAATTATTAATATAATAAAAATTGTCAAATAATGTCTTTCTCCAATAAAAATTCTGAAACACTATAATATACTTTGTCAACTAAAAAATCACAGTCTTTTTTTAAATAACGTTACATTCACACATTCAAACATTCACACATATATATATACATATTAATAAGTATGGATTTTATTGAACTCACCATCTTGCATAGTAAAAGCACTCAAGTTCACCTTCCTATCCATGAAACTCATGATGATTCTCTTCCTCAGTACAATTCTGGGTATGAAATCCAACTTATCATTTAATACTGGCAAAGATATTGTGATGGTCAATTCTACTCCGTCTTTGTGGATGTAGAAACCGGTCTTGTGCAGTACTATGAGCGCTGAACGACTGCGCAGGACTAGAAACTTGCACTCGTGCTGCGTGAACTGAAATATAGGAAAGGATTTTTTTTTATTACCATTATATAGTCTAAAACAAAGTTGCTTACCGCTGTCCCTATGTATGCTTAGATCTGTAAAAGTACGCAACGGATTTTGATGCAGCTTTTTTAATAGATAGAGTGATTCAAGAGGAAGGTTTATGTGTATAATTCATGCATAATATATTCAATATTAGTACCCGTGCGAAGCTGGGTTACGTTAGTAAAAAATAAACAACATTTCTTAAAAAAAATTGTCATATTTTAAGTTTTGTTATTTCGGCATTCACCTGTCTTTCTATTATGTTTAAGAAACCTTTTTTTACTGTCTGTTCAACTGCAAAAAGAACCAAAAAAGTTGCTTATTTTTCTTCTTTTTTTCGTGACGAGTTGACTTAAATTTTGTACGACCAATATTTTGTACGACCAATATTTTAACTGTTATTAAGTAGACATAAGGATGGCATTAAAACAAAAAAAGTCTTTAAAAACCAAGTAGTTTTTGCTAATATTTACTGCAGCCGCCATTAGTCATTCCTCCAACGCAATAAAACTCAAAATCGGTTGAACGGACAGTAAAAAAGGTTTTCTTAAATGCCTAAAGGCTAATATTATTTTGAACGGAGTATAGGAAGATGTGTGAGCAATCTTACCTCAGCAAAACAAGGTATGAGACTATAACCCTTGACACTCTCAAGTACTGCATCCAACACACGCTCCTTTGTCCACGTCGACGGGTACCCCTTTACCTGAAAAAGTAGATTTTATTTAAGTACACATATATATTTTATAGTGGCAGTGGGCGGGACATATAGCGCGGAGAACAGATGGCCGTTGAGGTGGGGCGGTTCTCGAATGGCGACCACGTACCGGACGACGCTCCGTGCGCGCCCTCTACAAGGTGGAGCGACGAGCTGGTGAACGTCGCGGGAAGCCGCTGGCTGCGGACAGCACAGGACCGATCGTTGTGGAGATCCGCGGGGGAGGCCTATGCTCAGCAGTGGGCGCCGCTCAGCTGACATGATGATGATGATGATAATTTTTTTTTAATCGAATATAAATGAATACAGATAGAAGACGATGTAGCGCCATCTATGGCGTCACATTAGAACTAGACCTGCATCGTGCAATCAAAGTTCTACGCTCTTTTTATGACTTTTCAAAAAAAAAAAAAAAACAATACGTACACGAATCAGAAAGCTGTGTGGGGTGCACAATACCCTACAGCTGTATTGATTTGGTCATCATTTTATGGATAGTAAAAACGTATTCTACGGCTGTCATTTTTATCAACATACAACTTCAATTTGACCAGCAAAACGCATAAAAACTTGTGAAAAAAAATGGAAACACTCACCGAAATTTGAATGTAAATGTTTTCTTTTTCATACGCTTCTTCCATTTTCTCTTGTTCCAAAATCATTACAGACTAAAATGAGAAAATTAGATACAATAAATAAAAACGTTTAGAATATTATCAAGCTCCCCTCGACTTTATGACCTCATCCCCCCGGAAAAACCCTCAGTCCTAGAATGAAAAGGACAGAAACAGAAGGACACCGGTGGGGTTTTAGTCAGTAAAAGTCGATTTCTAAGAAAATCTAAATAAATAGAAATCATCTAATGACCTCTCCTTAAAAAAATCTCCCAATCACATAATCTACTATTCTCGGTTTTCAAATTTTTTACACTAATAAAGGTTCACACTAAATACCAGATTAGATTTTCTCATCCTTACTGAATTAGTTTAACACATATTTATGTTTTGTTCTCAATAGCAACCTAAATAAATACCACACACACATAACCATCGTGTCACAGCGCTCTGACACGATGGTTATATGGGAAGTTGTCACGGGTTGGGCGCTCTTAATAGTGGATCCCGTTTTAGTGCTGTGAATTCTGGCCATAAATTCCGGCATGATAGGGGAACTGACATGAACGCGTGTGAATCCCTCTAAAACCGTCCTCATTTACGTTCACGCCGGCTTATAAAGCTTCACAGCACTAATGCTCTCAATTAATAATATTCATCAGCATTATCAACCTTATTAATGTTAAGACACAGCTAAGACACAGGCCTCTCTACGAGAGAAAATGGGCCATAATCCACCACGCGGCCCCGTGCGTATTGGTGGATGTCACATGTCTTCGAATTTTTGGTTCTAGGACATATCGGTTTCCTCACAATGTTTTCCTTCATCGTCTTGAGAGCAGTGGTAATGAAATAAATTACACAAAGTAATGCGCCTGGCTGGTTTTAAACCCGCGACCTACAACTCGAAAGTCGGGGCCTTTACCACTCGGCCATCACTGCTGATTAATAATATTAGTAAGTGTAATTAAGTTAATATTAAGATTACCCTAGAAGTTCTCGCCGTGGCACTCCTGCGAACGGCCACATTTTTCCTCCAAGGCCAAGCCGGCAGGAACCTCATGACCGTCTCATCTGTACTCGTCAACATATCCTTGCGTAAATGCACTGGAGTGTACTTCTCGGGGTCATCGTCCGTTTCGTTCACCACTTCCCTGCAGGTAGAATGATACATAAAAAAATTTAAAGCTTAAAAAGTTAACAGGATTGTCAAAGTTAAATGTAGTTAGTTTTTTAATTGTAGACTACGATTTGACAACCCAATTTTCTGGAGTTTGACATTTTAAGTTGTCAAAACGTAGTGTAGGATTAAAAAACGAACTATAGCAACAAATAATTAACAACTAAGGTTTAAACTTGTGCTATCAATCGTTCTCATTATCGAAACTACACGTTGTTGTACAGTTGCCATCAATTTATAAAATGGTTATCTCTTTTTATAACTAAAAAATCATACCTTTATAATACTCAAGTAATAATTCTTTAGTTTACAATTGATATTTTTATGTGGAATATTTTTATAGGCTATTAATAAGTCTCGGTACAATATAACAAGTAGAAAGGTAGATTCAATGATTTTGTTTACGCTAAATATTTTGCTAAGGCTAAAAATGATTTAATTAAGCTAATAAAAAAATTGCATCCATAATTGCATATTCCGTATTATTGAACTGATTTGTTTTTTTTTAACGAACCTTTTTCTTATTCCTCACTCCACACTTTTTAAAATCCTTTACATGCATAAAAATGATCCTGCTACTCATCATTAGGAGTCATTGAATCATTATAAACCGTTGAATTTCGATCGTTTTAATCCCGTGTACGGTCGATTTGGTACATAAAAAAACTATCGATTTGTAAAGATAAAATTTAAAAAAGTACGTTTTTAAACCTCGAATTAAATATGTATCACTACGAAATTAATTTCTTAAAGTAAAGGTCAGCTGGGCGAGTTCAATAACCTGTTGGTAATTTGTACGGAACGACCGACAACTACCTACAAGGCCATTGAGTCGTATGTTTACACGAAATTAAAAAAAAAAAACAGAATTTTATTTGTTTTATTTTATCTTTACAAATCGATGGTATTTTATGTACAGAATCGACGGTCTACGAGATTAAAACAATCAAAATTTAACGGTGTAGAGTACTAGTATGTATGTTTTAGTATTTATAATATAAGTAGAAAGTGAACAAATAGTACTAAAACTATGATCATGTTCATAAATGTAAACAGAGAAACAATAATGAAAAAGCGTTGCTCTTTTCTACACCATCGAAAACATGAAAGACATAACCCACCCACTGTCATACCTTACAGGTTGGTCCTTCGTCAGGTTTAAGTTTATCGTGATCTTTGGTTTCTTTGGCTGGGTGACGGGACCCAGTCTCTGGAAGGCGCTCAAACGTTTCTGTCCTGGTTGATTCTGCTCGGTTAATTCCGCGTCACCTTCAGGCAGCTCTGAAAAATAATATACATTTATTTATTCGGGAAAACAAATGGTGATACATTAAAATTTTAAGAAAGCATGTAGTAATATAAATGAAATAAATGTATAACCAACAACATTTTCCACATAATATAAAACAGTACTTAAATAAAATTAAAATTTACGTGCGTGCGACTATCTCTAAAATTTAAAATTATATGAAATCAAATCAGAATTAAATGAAAATTAAACGAAAATTAAATCAAAATTCAATTATTTCTACCATCTAGGGCACACACAAAAACATTTACAACATACACAACTTAAGTAAAAACACAAAACATCTAATTACAGATTCCGATTGCTCATTAAATGAACCATACAGCAATGGTTCAGGTACTGACAATCGAAATTGTGCGCGAATACCCTCAGGATGCTGTTGAGGATATAACAATGCGAGACGCACAAAACCGATCGTTCGATCGGACTGTTGGACATAGGCCTCCGCCTATGTCCAACAGTGGACGTCTTTGGGCTGAAATATAACAATATATATTAACAATTTTTTTTTTTGCCCAACATTAATGAGATTGGACAGGACATGTCTAACGAGCAGTGGGCACGTAAAACACAGGATTAGTGGTCGACGCGGGGCCGCGGCAGACCACGAAGGAGATGGCGGGACGACCTGGATGTCTTCCTTAAGAATTGGATCAGGAACACGAGTAACCGTGGTTATTGGAAAGAATGGAGGAAGGCCTTTACCCGGCAGTAGGACAGTGCGGGCTAAAAAGAGTCTATTCACTCTAACCTTTAACACACATAAATTATAAAATCGAACTGGAAGACCACTGAAAGCAAATTGTACCAGTCTTTCGAAAGCGATATAAAAGACAAGGCTAAACGCTTAGACCGTAGAGGTGTCAACAACGTAAGAGTGATACAATGTTAAAGTAGTCTCCTATTTGGTGCAGCACTGAGATAGGCTCAACACACACCGAAAGAGCGGCGAAGGGCGGCGAAGCGCAGAGCCACGAAGTCCGGCGCCTTCTCGAGCATTCCAGCGACTTCTCGAGCATTCCAGCGACTTCTCGAGCATTCCAGCGACTTCTCGAGCATACCAGCGACTTCTCGAGCAGTCGCGGGAATGCGCGCGCCTTCCTGAGCCCACCCGCGAATTCATGGCTCGCTCTCCTATGCGCAGTTCAGTTTCAACAAAACTTGAGGAAGCTTATGTTTAAGCAGATTCACTGCTCTCTGATCATGGATATTTTGGCTTTAATTATTATTGCACTTGCCTTGATTTGGTATTGTATAGGCAGTCGTACATTTGCACCAAATAAGTAAGTTTTTCTTCGTCCTCCATCACTTCTGTGTTCGTTGCACTGAAAGGAATGAATGCGAATGCTCGCCTGCAACAAATGCTCAGCGTGCAACAGACGCGCGCGGGGAGCGGACGCGCGAGGGGCGGGACATAGTCAGCGGCCGCTCGCGAATGCTCGAACTTTCTCGGGAATTCCCGCGACTTCCCACGCAGTCGCATGGCTTCGTTTATAAAATTCCCCGGAATTCCTGCGGCGCCGCGGGCATCCGCACGACTCGTCGAGTTTTTCATGCGATAATAAGTATTATGGAAATGGAAATAAAGTTAAAAATCATATGACACTGAAACTGCGTCCCGCTTCGTTGCCCTTCGCCGCTCTTTCGGTGTGTGTTGAGCCATACACACCGCACTATGGTTCTAATCTTTGTATTTTCTTCGTTTTTTTTTTTCTAAGTACCTACCTACATGTTATTTCTTGTTTCTCTTGTTGATGTTGACTGTATTTATATAGGTGCTTAGTTTTAAAGTTTAATTGTGATTTCGTGTATGCTTTGTGTTGTAACAAATAAATGGTTTATCGATCTATCTATCTAATAATATTAATAATTATTAAAGTATACTTACCAAGGCTAGCCTGTTCCGAATAAATATCCGAAGGCGAATACGGTTGTTGGACATCGATTGGGTCGTCCGTTTGAACCAATATTGGCGATGTGCTTGCAGTCATAGTATTGGGTGTCTGTGGGCCCAATATAATGGTATCCGGGTAGCCAGTATTCATCATAGGATTACTTGGCCATATTGGAGAATCGGCTGTGACTGAAAAAGATATGTGGATTTTTTTAATTACCATGTTTTTATTACAAAAGAGTTTAGGAGAAAAAAATCGCTCTATTTCAAGCTTTCAACTATTTTAAAATATCGTGAAAATTAAGTTTAATGTTTGATGTATTATTTTTCAAGATGTCGATGCAAGCAGTGGTGGCCGAGTGCAAAAGGCCCCGACTTCGAAAGGCATCGTAGGAACGGTGTAGCTTATTTAGTCAGTAAGAGTATGACACTGTTTCCTGCTCCGCGCAAGAGTGGGAATCGCCATTGGATGATTTTTACCTACCATAAAAAAATGAAAAAAAAAAATGGTTGCCTGTAAAGTCGGTTTTACGGGCGAAGATTTTACGTGACAACGTCCTAATTCTCTAGTGCTGCGCGCGCGGCAGACCGATCATAGTTGAGTGGGAGAGAGACGCAAGGCATTCGGCGGGCCTCTCTCTCGTTCGGTGACTCATCGTAACGTTACCGAGCGTTACACTTTTTCATAAGTGACTCCCAGCCGCAACCTAATTTAAGACGTTGTCACGTCAAAAAACTATCACGAAGTAAATATAAAATACTTACTTGGCGAGCCAGTCGGTTCAAGTGACTTTTCTTGCTGTAAAAGAAAACTTCTTGGTATTCCTGCAAAAATAACAAAAAAAACATTAAACTAGCTGTACTTTTTAGATTGATCCGGGACCGAAAAAGTATGCCCATACCCCATACCATATTGTGTCACAAGTATATTGTTATTAATACAAAAAATAATATTTCATTGATGTGTATAATGTGTACTGTTTTTTTAACTACATTGACCTTTCGACTACCGTAATTACAGACAACCTTTCGATCTTGTAATTACAGGCACAATTAAAGAACAATCGGTGTGCGAACGCCGGGTCCGTGCGTATTGGGTCTTAATGAACTAAAAGACAATAGGTTTGCGGACACCGGTGTCCTCTTGGGGCTTAATGAACCAAAAAATACAAAAATGTTAATGAATGATTAACAATTCCTACTTCCGCAAAAAATAAAATCGTCATCTCCGAAGTCATTTATTAATTTATTTGGTTCGACACAGGTTGGGGAGCCACATAAAAATTTGGGCAATCTCTATAAGCCACCGTAGATTAAGATGCGTATACGCATTTCATAGTATTGTAATCTCATATATAAAAATCCAACATACCTTTTGGATATTTGTAGGTAAGAGCTGAAACAAAAAATATAACATTTATAAAGTAAAACAATTATGCGAAATAAATCTATGATTAGTCTAAGCAAGTATAAGTATAAAAATGTGATAAATGAAGAACCGCCCCACCGATTTTGATTTTGACAAATTTTACGTACACCATCTACTAAATAGTCCGAGGCAAGCCTAAATATTTGGTTTGGATAGGTGAGCCCGTTCTTGTGTTATAAAATTACACCGAAAAATGGCATTGATCTATACTGACTGACTGACATATCAACGCACAGCCAAAACTACTGGGCCAAGGAGCGTGAAATTTTGCAAGGGTTTCTTTTATGACGTAGGCGAACATAAAAAAGGGCTTTTCAAAATTCAGCTCTTAAAGGGATGGGAAATTTGTATGGAGAACCCTACTTTCACGCGGGTGAAGCCGCTGGTAGAAGGCTAGTTTTTATATATATTGATTGATATTGAATGGATAACTCCACATCCTTATTCAATTTTGAAGATAATGATTTTTTCAAGGAACTTGCATTATCTTTCTTTCTCGCATATTTATGGTGAGTACTTACCAAAAGGATCACCTACATGGTGATTCGGAACCCTCGGCACCGACGGTTGTGGTTGAGATGGAGCAGCTTTTTTGAAGAAGCTACCGGCGCTACTCCTAGGTGTGGGTTCCACTGTGCGATTCTCCAATATTGGTATAGCTGTGGAAATAACGCAAAGAATTCTACTCACCACTTTCTTTACCAAGATCGCGATTTGGTAATATTTCAAATATAAAGCCCGCTGCATACATGACGGGTTTTTTCATGGACGGGACGGAACGGGAAACTTTGGAAATATCATTTCATACAAAATGTATATGGAAGAGCATATGTCACGGGGACACGGACGGGACGGGAACGTGGCACTGACGGGGCGGTCTTGAACGAGGCGGTCACGTCCCGTTCCCGTTCACGTCCCGTCCCGGGGGTCTTTGTTTTGCTTATTTTCGATGACATATTATGGGGGTAGGGGAGTCCAGGTGATGATTACGTCATCGGCAGTTATTTACTTTTTTATACGAATGGCAACCCTCACATTGTCTATGCTTGATCAGCACTATATCAGTAAAATTTTATCTTTATCCTAAATCTATTTTCTTATTTTTAAAATTATAATTATAACTAGCTGTGCCCGCGACTTCGTCCGCGTGGAATAGTTATTTTGGGCATCATATTTATTTTTGCAAACAACCTCAGCTTTATAAATTATAGCTATTACCCACGACTTTGCCCGTGTCAATTTCTGTTATTAATTTAGACAATTTAGTTTTTAAAAGAACATAATTATCTAAAAGTACTTCATAGAGCTACACCCTCCCCTTGGGCACGCCATAATCTCGGTGGTAAGTGCCCTCTTTGAGGCGTGGTTGGATAGACATCACGCAGGACATGACGCAGGTTCTCACCGGACATGGGAAGTTCAGGAGATTCCTGCGCCGGATTCGTGCGGAAGAGACGCCCGGGTGTCGCCACTGTGTGGCCAGCACGGAAGACACGGTGGAGGTGTGCCCCGCTTGAGAAGAGAATCGCCGTGTCCTCGTGGGGGTGATCGGCGGCGGTGGCCTCTCGCGCCGGGCCTTGGTTCAGGCCATGGTCCGTAGCGAAGAAGAATGGCAAGCGGTCGCCTCCTTCTGCGAAGCAGTAATGCTCGTAAAGGAGGAGGCAAGGGCAAAAGCGCCCTCGCCGTAGCCGTCGCCGCCGCGATCCCGCCGATATCCGGCCACCGTAGACGCTGGCTTGCGGATGGTGAGCAATGGGTAGCTCGCCGTCCGGTTGTCTGGTAACAGTCCAGACCGAGACCAAGTCGTCGACGTCCTGCACTGCTCCCGCGCGCCTCAAGGTGTTGTCAGCAAACTGTGGGGCTCTTCAGGGTCGAAGCCTCCTGCAGCCGAGGGTTGGTGCGAAAGCGTTATACCGGGGCTCTGGGAATACGGCAAGGGAGGAACGGGGTAGGTTGTTTAGCCAATAAGAGTCTGACACTGTTTCCCGCTCAGCCCAAGAGCGGGATTCGTCATTGGATGGATAAAAAAAACCCCTCCGCGCCGCCTGCAAGCAACCCCTCTCCTCGCCCGCCGGTCAGGCGCAGCGTCATATTTTGCACATCATGCGGCGTGTGTGAATTTTATATCGGAGTATTTTAAAATTGCAATATCTTCTAAGGTGTTCATTGAAAATAAGTGATTACAAAGACAATTTTGTTCACAATTACATACTCTCAATCAACAACACATTTATTTGGATAAAGTTTAATATTACTATGTTGATACAACTCTAACAAATAATTGGTAATAATGCATTAACTCCTCTCCCCTCAAGCGAACGCCGGCGTTCGCGGGTACTACAGCGAACGCCGGCGTTCGCGAGTACTAACGGAAAGTTGTCAGCAAACTGTGGGGCTCTTCAGGGTCGAAGCCTCCTGCAGCCGAGGGTTGGTGCGAAAGCGTTATACCGGGGCTCTGGGAATACGGCAAGGGAGGAACGGGGTAGGTTGTTTAGCCAATAAGAGTCTGACACTGTTTCCCGCTCAGCCCAAGAGCGGGATTCGTCACTGGATGGATAAAAAAAACCCCTCCGCGCCGCCTGCAAGCAACCCCTCTCCTCGCCCGCCGGTCAGGCGCAGCGTCATATTTTGCACATCATGCGGCGTGTGTGAATTTTATATCGGAGTATTTTAAAATTGCAATATCTTCTAAGGTGTTCATTGAAAATAAGTGATTACAAAGACAATTTTGTTCACAATTACATACTCTCAATCAACAACACATTTATTTGGATAAAGTTTAATATTACTATGTTGATACAACTCTAACAAATAATTGGTAATAATGCATTAATTTCGGCCAAATTTGATTCCCATAAAAACGGTTCTAGTGAGTTAATCTTAAAAGATAGACATATACTGTCGCGGACATTTTTTTAGATAATTTTAAGAGGAATAATTCTTTCGTACATATTTTTTTGGTATCTTCTACCGTTTTCGCAGCGCACGCAACGAAAGCCCTCAAAGATGAATATTTTTCCCCGTTTTTTCCACATTTCCCATTGTTTCTTCGCTCCTATAAGTCACAGCGTGATGTTATATAGCCTAAAGCCTTCCTCGATAAATGATCTATTCAACACAAAAAGAATTTTTCAATTCGAACCAGTAGTTCCTGAGATTAGCGCGTTCAAACAAACAAACAAACAAACAAACAAACAAACTCTTCAGCTTTATAATATTAGTATAGATATAAAAAAATACATTTATAATTGAAAAATTTTTACGTAAGCAAAGGCGGAGGGGGCAAAAGCTTTGCCTACTTTTGCTGAAAAAGGGGATGTATATAATTGTAATATATCTGCTTACGTAATATTTGAACGGCCCCTTAGGTAATTGCCAGATAACCTGAACTGGTAATTCTAATTCATTTGCAAGAAGAATTTGAATACCGTGATGTAGGATTTTGAATTTTAGCTTATTTGAAATTCAAAATACATAGATAGCTACATCTATTAGGGTGTAGTTACACGTCTTGTATTTGGGTGTTATGATAAGCTGGAATAACAATACTAACTTGATCCCGGAAGTGGCTTTACTGACGATGTAGCCTTAGGGACTTCAGTAGTTTGTGGCGAGACTTGTGACGCGGTAGCACTAGTCCCTGTAAATAAAAGGAGGTTGTCTTTAAAAAATAGTTTTTAGCGATAAGACCGCCCATTGTAACACCGTAGTAATTTTAAGTGTCCTGATGTACCAAGTTTTGTTTATGGTGTACCTACAATAAAGAGTATATCTATCTATCTATAAAAGAATCATGTCATACTAATAATATTAACGCGAAAGTTTTTATGTATGTGTTTTATTTATCTGTATGTAATTTATGTATAATATGTATGTATTTAGGAATATATCCCTCTCCTAGAGAGAGGAGGCCTGTGTCCCTGCAGTGGGAACATTAAAAGGCTGATGATGATGATAGGAATATATAAGTATGTTATTGTTTTTTGTTTTTTAATGTTTATCTTAGCATGAGCTCTACTTAGCTTGGGACTAGACGACATGTTGTGATAGTTGTGAACTATTATAGTTTTCCTAATTAAAATAGTATAGTGAATAATCATTTCTTACCAGGCTCACTCTCAGTTGGCTTGATCCAGTTTATTCGTTGTTTTAACACATCTTGTTGAAGACTTTTCTTCGTTTTCAAAGTAATGTTTGTTTTAGGGAATATTGGGGCTGCTGTAAAATAATTCATCATAATTTGAGAAATAACGAAAAGAATGAAGAAATATTTATGAATAAAATGGAAAAAATTCTCGGGTATCAATCAGAGTGCGAGGCTGCGCGCAACTATAGCAAACGGTCCAACTTATTGGCCGTGTACTATACCACCAGTGGCTACGCCTCCGTGAAAATATTTCTTTGCACCATTAAGAAGCGATTCCCATTAAAAATTACCAATATTTCTAATAATTTTGCATTGCATTTTGGAGAGTGTGCGCGGGAATTGCACGATTTGGTTCCACCATCTAAATTTTACCCTCGGGCAACACGCGGTACGGCGAATATCCATCGTTACGTTGTTGAGATATCTACGGTCCGGACTAAACGTTTTGCCTCGTTGTTTCTACCACGTACATCGAGGGACTGGAACAGTTTGTCATCTGTGGTCTTTCTGTCCGATTATAATTTAGATGTCTTCAAGGCTAAAGTGAATAGGCTCTTAATAAACTAGTGCGCCTCACCATCAACGATTGCATCACTGCTTACCATCAGGTGGGATCGCAGTCAAGCGCTAGGTTATAGCAAATTAAATATATGTATAAATTATGGGTTTTCTCCATGGAGCAGCCAATCAGAGGTACATTTTGATCCAATCACTCTTGTGATTATGATGTGATGTGTAATACATCTTTCTCCAGATATTTAGCATACACATTTATCTTATGGATATTATTTCATTATTTGTTTTCTATAGAAACCAAAACGAAATATGTGTAAAACCTAATCCAGTAAAGTTCTTTCAAAATCTGCTATTTTACGAGAACTTTGGCCCACCATAATGTACTCATGATATTAAAAATATAAAAAGTACATCTCTAGAAGCCTTGCACAATTAATAGAGATTCTAAATCACGACAATTTTTATTAAAAACTTTTACGATTTAAAAAAATATTTTCTGGAACAAGTTTTGTGATGTATTCGAGCAATGAATGGAATTACCGAATACCAACATTTTTCAGGCGTTACCTCTCTTCTTTCGCGTTGCTTCTTCATCAAACATCGCGTTGAACGGTTTAAGATGTAGCAACAAGCTTATAAATCATGCTTGACATTGACGATAGACGAATGGGGAAGGGCTTTCTTAAGTTCTTTAGTTTATAAGCAAAATGCCTTGTTTTTTTACGTTTCCTACAAGGTGGGGGCTCGAGGTGTTTTTTTTTTTTATAGTGGGTAACAATCATCGAATGACAAATCCAGCCCTTGGGTGGAGCAGGAGACAGCGTCAGACTCTTACTGACTAAACAACCTACCCCGTTCCTATGTTGCGTTCAAACCGGGGCCAGATCCTTCCTTTCCGTCGCGAACCCTTAACCCCAGTAGGCTTCGGCCTTTCTTGCAGGGTGCCCACAAATCTCGAGGAGTTATAAATCTTCAAAAAATAAAGTTTAAAAACTAACACCCGACTACTTAACTGCAGGGGCCCTTCAGGGTCGAAGCCTCCTGGAGCCTAGAGGGTGGTGGAAAACTGTTACCTCGACTCCAGGAATAAGGCAAGGAAGGTACGGGGTAGGTTTTTTAGTCAGTAAGAGTCTGACACTGGTCTCCCGCTCCGCCCAAGAGCGGGTTTCGTCATTAGATGATTTTCACCTACCATAAAAAAAAAAAACACCCGACTACTTAAAAACACGCTCTAAAAAGTACGAAACAAGAAAACACTCTCCAATGAAATTACTTAGTATGTACAAACTATTAAATATTTACCGTTATTAAATAAACTAACTTACACATATTATTATATTTTAATATATTTTCAATTTATAATATTGATAGAGAAATGTTTTAAGGATAAAGCCGTGGTCGTATACCACTTTTTTAATTTATTATTCTTATGGCAGCGGACAATTAAGACGCTTCTAATGATATGTCATTTGTCGAATTCTGATAAGTAGTTTAGAAGTTACGAGGGAACAGATGAACATCCATACCCACATACATACATACATACATACATACAGGTCAAAATCATAACCCTCCTTTTGCTTCGCCGTAGTCGGGTAAAAAGTAAGTGAACTTACTGGGTCCCTGGTTGCTCCCATCAGTAGAAACAGAAGAGGGAGAGTCACTGGTTTGTCCGACAACACTCGGAGATCCATCTTGGCTTGTTTCTGGAACTTGTGTTTCCTCGGGTGTAGTCTCTGCAAGAAATTGGCTTTGAATTATTAATCTTTCGAATACAGTTTTAGAGACATAATAGAAAGACAATTAATAACAATAATATCCATCAGACAACGCCGTCTAGTCTCAAGCTAAGCAGAGCTTGTGTTATGAGTACTAGACAACTGATAAACATACTTATATACTTCTAAATAAATACATATTGTAGATAAATTACACCCAGACACAGAACAAATGATCGTGCTCATCACACAAACATTTGTCCTGGGTGGGAATCGTTCCCACGACCTCCGGCTTAGCCGTCAGGGTCACTAAGCTGACAGGCCACAATAGGTGTGCGAACGCCGGTGTTCGCTCGGGGCTCAAATGTTTAAAAAACCGACAAAGTACGAGTCAGACTCGCCCACGAAAGTTTCCGAAGCATAAAACAAAATTTATTTCGAGTGCCACTGCGGAGAATCAATCATAATGATTTTCTTACCTGGCGGTTTAGCTCCTCCAGACTGAGCCATCAGTTTAATAGCTTTAATATTCTTCCTGTTCTCAATTTTCTTTTGAAATTTCAGCCATTTCTTCTTTTGCTGATTGGTGAATCTGAAATAAATAAAAAGTATGTTTTATAAGTGACTATGAATTTTTTTTATTGTTGCAATTTTTTTTTTACTCGCTGCCGAGAGAGAGAGTCACTGAAAAACCTTTCGATTGTTGTAAAGTGTTAATTTTTTTTTTTTAATTTAAGTTTTAGCACCGTATCTGCCATGAAAATATCACCCGAGCTACCCGAAGACCGCCTCGGCAACTTTATGCGACGCCTCAATATAGCTAAGGCCGCAGACTTCACCATCGGACTTGCACTACTTAAGAAATGAATAACAGATGGGCTTATTATATGCTGAGGACATGGCTAGTTACTCCTGGTAGCCTCTCTTTCATCAGTTAAAATGAGACAGACCCTTTGGTCAATTAAGGTGATGGCAAAAAAAAGTAGAATAAAAGTATGTCTTATGAACAACTTACGGTCTTGATTGCTCAGGCATTTTATAATTTGGAGGTAATATGTAGACATTCGGAGCCATCTGTATAGGTTGGACAACAGGTTCAGTGGCAGGTGGCGTGGGAGCTGAAGCTGACGTGGCAGTCTGAGCGGTCACCTGTTCACTTGTTTGAGCACTCAACTGCCCGCTTGTCTGTGGGGCAGCCTGCATGCTTATCTGACTGGTACCCTGAATGCTAGTTTGATCGGCACCCTGAGCAGCACCTTGCGTATCAATCTTACCAGCTAATTGCATGCGATCAAGAGCTGCTTGTACTCTCCTGGCATAATTATTCTTATTCTTCTTCTTTTTCATTTCTTCAGAATTCTCTTGTTCAGTACTTGCCGGAGAATTTGACTCTGTATTTGTATTAGTTTCGGCAGTAGAATTTGTACTGGAAACTTCTGTATTTATACTAGGAATATGTGGTGGACTGTCATTAAATAAATTAACTTGCTCTGGTTCTGGTGGTCTGGCAACTAGGTATGATGATGATCTTATTAAGGGAATTGTTTTCAAAACGGGCACTGGTTTATCAAATAGTGCAGCCCATGATCGTTTTTCAAGCCTTTTAGCTTTACGGATTTTCGCCCTCTTCTTTTTACTGTAAAGGACACAATATTTTTAAGTGTTATATGGACGGGTAAGCATGGGGTCCTAGATTTAATGAATGAGCATTTATTTATTTTAAAAACAATACTGTACCAAATTCAAGGAAAAAAAGAGAAAAATTAATATTGGATTTGTAGGATAGTTAGATAAAATGCTACAATATTATTCATAATGAGATCAAGCCTCAAATTTAAAAAATAATGTTCCAAAAAACATTTAGTACTCTTTCATCATCATCAGCCATTTTAATGTTACCACTGCAGGGACACAGGCCTCCTCTCTCTAGGAGAGGGAATGGGCCATGATCCACCATGCGGGCCCAGTGCGGATTGGATGTCACATGTCTTCGAATTTATGGTTCTAGGACATGCCGGTTTCCTCACGATATTTTCCTTCACCGTTTTGAGAGCAGTGGTGATGAAATAAATTACACAAAGTAATGTGCCTGGCTGAGTTTGAACCCGTGGCTTGTAAGTCGGGGCCTTTGCCACTCGGCCACCACTGCTCTGTAGTCTGCATAGTACTGTTCATTTATTTTTATTGCAATTCTGTGAGTATTTGCAAATGGATTCATAATATGATAATATCTTATGCATATGTAGGTATTTCTTATTTCAAACTATACAACTGAGAGGTTAACCCTTATAGTGAGGTGTCTGATAGAAGATGGTGCCAAAGAATAGATCACTATAATTTTTTTCAGCATTATAAAAAATATGGTAAAACAATGTTGTTAATGACATTGACTCTATAAGCACTTCACACGGGATGCTTATGAACAGTCTAGTAGAGTCAATGTGGTCAAACAACATTGATTGACCATTGAATGTTATTATAGCTATATTCTATGGAGTCACAAAGGAACTTGCAATTGAAGTTGACCGTTTCATTTGAGCATATACGTAGGTATATGCTCAAATGAAACGGTCAACTTGTCAACACAGCCTGAAATCATCTTTCAAGCAGATATGAAACATTATTTTTTATTAAACGCTTGAGCCCAAAGCGAACACCGGCATTCGCACACCTATTGTCTTTCTATTATGTCTCTAATTCTGTAATTAGAAATATAATACTGAAAAGGTTAAGCTGACATTATTTTTTGATGTTATCATAATCATTTTTCCTGCTCTTGTTGCATTTTTAAAAGTTGGGGGGGGAATCTCCACACTTAATTCAAAACTGTTCTAGTAACATGTGTTTCATACTTCTTCATATGAACATACAAAGTCAAGTGATTCCGTTTCAACTTTTCAGTCACTGTTTTTCAAACTTAGAGGAAGTTTATACATTTCTCATTTTATCACTTCTTGTCACATCAAACATACTCATCTAAAGTATTCCAGTGACCTGTTGCTATTTCATCCTTCCTAAGTTGATTTGATGTCTGGTTGTTGGTGTAGTAATAAATAAAAGAGTGTAAGACTAATGTGAAAAACAAAATAAACTTACCTTGTTTAAATATATTCAAACAGCAGCTTATGAATTTAAAATACTTCTATTGTACATTCTACAGATGATACCTGTAAAACTACTGCGATACATTATACAGTCTTTATAGAATAAAAAGTATTATAATTTCTTATGAGGATGTGTTTGGTTTAACTATATTTACATATCCTACGTTGATTTTAGCTTGATTTTTGGTCATGTGAATACTCACGATTGAGGCATGCCTCTCTTTTTTCAATACTTACTACGTATTTATATCGATTATAAGAAATATCGGCGTTATTTAGCTTTTGTTTTCTCATTACAAAATAACTTGTTTAACTCAGTGACGATCCAGTATTAAAATTGGCATCAATAACAAACATTACATTGTAGAGTACGAGAAGAAGACAAAACATGATGTTACTACCACTAAAGAAAGAGACAGCTAAATAACCTATGCTTTTAATTTCAAATCTTCATGCAGTTTGACAACATTGACAGTGACACTGTACTGACATTTATGGCGTGTGGCAGGTGGCATTTTTTAAATTACCTAGCTTGTACTGAGGTCTTTAGCCATATTACTTAATTAGAGGTTTTTTTAAATATTATTTCTTGGGAACTTGTAAACAAAACGATTATCAAAGACACTTATCTAAATATTGATAGTCTTTATAATTAGTTTTTTTTTTTTAAACAAAATAGGATTTAAGTAAATATTTTTGAAATCCTAAACGAAGTTGCGGACAAAGTGCTGGTAATTTATGTGTGGTGCTACTGGCATGGAAATTATTTTTTTTTCGCAATTCCTGCAATACCTAATAAGGCCTTATGATTAAAAATCACACCATTTACGAACTGTTAATTATTATTTAATTATCGACTTCTTTTCGTTTTGTATTCAAATATTTTTTTGTTTACCAGTACCTATTTAGTAAAACGGCAACTAACAAAGTTGCCTCATTAGGTACCTGAAACGTGGTTCATCAGGACGGGCCGCATAACAGCAAAAAATCAAAACTACTAGGTGCATACCCTAAAGAGTAAGTAGTTTACATAGTAGGTAGGTATATTACCTATTACAGTTTTATAATAGTAGTAACTACCTAACAAGATGTCGATTGCTTTATTATACGTTTTGCTTGAAAAATACTTGCATTACAGAGTACTTAGATATTATCTGATTTTTCTGAGGAGCAGTTTTCTATTTTGTCCGAGGATACGTTAGCTGGATTCGTTCGTTCCAAACTTTGGACTTGATCCAAAAGATTCTTGCACAGCCTTACATTTACAGGACATGGACATGATTTTCATCGGTTAATCAACGAAATGGTTCTAAATAATTTATTTTATGGCATACTTAGGTACCTATTATAAATAGTAGGTATGTTTTTAATACCTACAAACACTGGGTCGCATACTTGTAAAATCTAGTGCGATTAAGTTTTTATAGGCTGATTGGTAATTAGTGATCAATACTTAAACACGTGATTGTAGTTATGAAAACAAATTACAACTTTTATTAAGGGATCAAACCTGAAACCGCGAAAAAAAATCATCTGGTCTGTAACTAGATTTATGTAGCCTAACTGGTCAAAATGTAGAAACTGAACTTGGTGCTTTTTTTTCACGATAGCCTCTTTGCTGGCCTGCCACCATGTGATCACGCAATAGTCCTTTCACATATGTTCAGACGTTGCATTTCCACGCGCAGACAACAAGACGAACAAGTTCAACAACTCCGAGTTGTTGTCGATGTCTGCTCATCAGAGCCTATGGCGACTAATGCCGGTGTTCCTCAGGGGTCTGTTCTCTCTGCAACTCTATTCCTGCTCCACATTAACGATCTGCTAGTGCCTGGTAATTGGTATCTTTGGGTATGCAGATGATAGCACAGTTGTAGAGAGATACCTGCCCAGTGCTCGGGCTAGTAAGGAGCTAATCCAGTCTGAAAGGGAGGCTATGGTAGAGCGTACGAATGTCTCACTTGAGGCAGTTTCCAAGTGGGGCGAAGCTAATCTGGTAACATTCAACGCCACCAAAACACAGGCGTGTCTATTCACCGCCAAAAGGAGCCCGTTCACCTTGGGTCTTGCTTTTCGGGATGTATCCCTGGAGTGCACCGACCGCCTTCAGTTCTTGGGAATGGACATTGCTTCAGACCTCAACTTTGGGCGGTTCATTGAGTCCAAAGCCAAGGTAGCTGCTAGAAAACTCGGCGTTCTTGCAAAAGTCCGACGGTACTTCACACCGAGTCAGCTTCTAATGTTGTAAAAAGCACAGGTCCGATCGTGTGTGGAGTACTGCAGCCACATATGGGCTGGTGCTGCAAAATGCCACCTAGCGGCTTTGGATTCAGTGGAAAGACGTGCAAAGAGGCTGATTGGTGATCCAGATTTGGTTGGGTCCAATCTTCAAAGTCTCGAGCACAGGCGCAGAGTAGCCAGCCTTGCGGTTTTCTACAGGATGCATTTTGGAGAGTGTGCGCAGGAATTGCATGATTTGATTCCGCCATCCCAATTTCACCTTCGGACATCCCGGCGTACGGCAAATATCCACCCATACGTTGTTGAGACACCTGCGGCCCAGACTAAGCGTTTTGCCTCGTCATTTATACTGCGTACATCGAGGGATTGGAACAGTTTGCCGGCTGCAGTCTTTCGGTCCGAATATAATTTAGGTGTCTTCAAGGCTAGAGTGAATAGGCTCTTAATAAACTAGTGCGCCTTACCATCAACGATTGCATCACTGCTTACCATCAGGTGGGATCACAGTCAAGCACTAGTTTATTGAAAGTAAAAAAAAAAACAAAGTTCCGGCGGGATCTCACGGTGATGACAGTGGCTGTCACAACCCATTGCTGGGCACGCCATAATTATGGCGGTAATTCCCCTGTTTGACGATTGGATGGAAAGACCCCACAGCGTCCTTATCTTCAGTATTAGACGATTTCCCACCTTAAAAAATAAAATATTATGGTTTAATTTTATTTTATAACAAGATTTATTCTCGTAATACCGCACACGTAAGCACGTCAAGTAATATCATAGCGCATGCACCCGGCCTGAACATTACAAAATGCAATATTGCTCGTTAAACCCACTTGACCTGGAGGTCCCGTGTACACAGGGTGTTTCATTACTCCAACCTCTGTTATGAACGACGACTTGGAAAAATGTTGAGTAAAAAAAACAAAGTTGTTGAACAGCGTAGATTAATTTTCTGTTTTTAGGGTTCCGTATCTTAATTTTTTCATGTCCCCAGTAAGTTTTTACTCTGCTGGGCCCTTACGATTTGCTGACAACTCCTTGAGGCTCTACGCACCGTCAACGACTTGGGCTCGGTCCGGACGGCGAGCTACCTTTATTCGTGTGAACAATGCCCAAAATGCACCTATATAATAAGTTTTTTTGGACAGTAAAAAAATCATCCGAATCTTGTAATTATTTGATATTTTCTTTAGTTATAACTTATTATAATTAAATAAATATAATAATATATTATTTAGGCTAGCGTTAACGAGCGCATAGAGTTCCATATTATGTTTTTTAAATACTTTTTATAAAACTCATGTACCTACATTTTTAGGTTAATCATGATAATCTTGTTAGTCTGTATACGGAACCTTTAGTGCACAAGTCCGAATCTACTTGGGTATTATATACGTTTTTAATTAGTGTGAATGGGTTTCAGATTGTATCAAAGGTTGAGGTTTTATGGTTGTTTTAGAAGAAGAAACGATTGTTTAATAGTCATGAAAAGATGTTAGGGTTATTTAAATAGCAAAGAATATTAAAATAAAAGCGTAAGTACCTACCTACTTATTTTGCTTTTTCTTCGTGCCCTTTTATATTTTTTAAATATTTTTGGTTTAGAAAGTTGCCGTTATCTACCATTCTCTGACGGGATTGGCTATTACATTAAAAGTTTAATAATAGATTACAAATATAGATACTTAATAAAGATTGGATGTTTTATTAATCAACCATGCACGACTCAACAGTTCAAATTATTAGATGATGACAAAAATAAATATGGTTCGGTACCTGTCTCATCTGTTCCTTGTGAACCATGTCTTCAGTTAGACTCACGGTTGATACATATCACCCGTGGTTGACAGACAGAGAATGGCTAAGACCTTTCTCTGCCAGTACCTTTTGAATCTCGTAATTTCAGATATATTAAAAAGACAATAAGTGTGCGAACGCCGGCATTCGCGACGGACTCAATTATTTAAATTTGCTTTTATGTCTTTGTGGTTCTTGAAGATTAAATTAATATCAAAGCAATATTTTAATTATACTTATATACTAATATTATACCTGCTATAAAAAATATGAATAGTTTTATGACGAAAGCTTGTCCTTTAACATAAAGGACAAGTTTATATAGTTTTAATTACTGGAGGTTTCGTTTTATTGATGAAATAAATAAAAATGGTTTTCCGATTTAAAAGTAATACCTATTAAAATAGGGATTACTTTTAAATAAAATAGTATTGTAAAGAGAAAGAATTACATTTTTATTTTTATAATAGAGGAATGTCACCAAATATGGAATATCATTTTGTTTTTGGGATATAAAAAATAAACCTCATATAAATTAAATAAGTTTGATGTTTCTACTAATTAGTCATACATTTATATGTAGTTATTAACAGCCTTTAAGCAAATATTTTAGTTATCAAATTAAAATTAACACAAAAAACAAAATCACAAATGAGTAACCAAATATGGAGTAGGAACCCATATATGGAATATAAGCATAAACCAACATAACAATAACAAAAATGGATTTTAATATCTTCAAAATCAGTTAAATGAATATAACATATTGTGATAAATGAAAGAAGTTACATAATTACTTGCTAAAGTCACAGATCCCAGTATCAAACTCTAGACCAGCATAATGTGCCCAGAGCGCACACATCAAGCATTTAATCCAGCTTTCTCCACATTTATCCATGGAAAAAGTCTTTAACAGAAAGTATACATTCTGTATCAGTAGAGTCAGGAGGTACTTGGTCCATCGACTCAACATGTCCACCATATTCCATATTTGGATTTTTATACTAGATCAAACACTTCTAAATATTTTTTCAAGTCACAATTTTTTAATGACAAAAGATCATAAAATGGTCAAATAAACATAATAGCAATATATTAAATAGTATAACACTTTATGTATACAAACATAACATCTGGTAGCACTCATTTATTACTTACCTTTAAAATGTTCTGCACGACAACAAAAAACAAAACAGGCCTGCCACACGTGAAGTGTTCCAGCAACAGACTTGATGGTGTGAGTGCGATAGTTAGTAGACCGAATGAATCAGAAGATGGTCGAGTGTTGCCTTTCATACTTATAGTCTTAGATAAATGAAGGGATTCCATATTAGGATACTATTCCATATTTGGTGACTTTCCTCTATACTTAATTCATTACAGAATCGACTCTACTATCACGACTCATAAGTATATTGAAAAACGTCGATACCCGTGCGCCACTGCCCTCATGTGCCTTGGCTTCATAACACACTCGTCTACGACTCGTGTGAATTCCACATCGGTGGGAATGACACACTTTCTGCACTAGTATAAAATTTTCTTAGGATGTAATCCTTTTTTACGAAGCAGGTAGCAGTAACTAATAAATGTATACCAACTAAACAAATTCCTAAAACAAACCGATCATCCTGTACAAACCTGACCTCTGGTAAGGTCGTGATCAAATAAGTTGTCATCTATTACCTCTCATCGAAATCCTCGCAGTAGTAATTAGTCAATTTGTTGACAATTCAAAAAATATAACAAAGCAGGCCCAGTCGTGGTCAGTGCGTCATTAAAACCAGACTTTATCGAGAGGACATTTTTCCCTATTTATTAATAACCATTTCAAATACTTAGTGCTTGACAAGTTGAGTTACTGTGTTCTTAAATAAAAACAATATGTGCAGTGATCGTGATGCAAACTGAACTGAATAAAATTAAACGTAGCGAAACAAATAATGTTATTTAGATTCGTGAGTGTGTCTTTTGTAGTCAGGTACTAATTAATTATTGTATGTATGTAGGTACAATGTATCCAATAAAAAAGATTGGACAAAGTATGTGGCACCGTACCAACTTGTTTCAAACTAAATAAATGAATAAGTAAATGATTTCGCAAAATGACAATGTTATTTTTTGCGGAAGAAGGATGTTTTAACTATTTATTAAAAATGTTGTATTTTTTTATGTAGTTAAAAAATCAGCATATAATAATAATAGATTTTATTTAAAAAAAACAACAATATGGCCAGCTTTGTTAGTTAGCTTAAAATTAGGTACCTACTTGAAACTAGTACCTAAGTACAGAAAGATAAAAATAGATGTACATAAATGGAACATTTATACTTGTGGCTATGTCCAACTGTGGACGTCTTTCGTCGGCTGAAATAATGATGATGATAATACTTGTACAGTACGGCCGTCAGATCTTGGTGAGTCTGAAGTTAGCTCTGTGAATTTTAGCGCTTGATGACTCATAAAAAAGTAAATGGTTTCAACAACAAATAAATGCAGATTGCAGTTGTTATTGCTGTTAAAAACTGTTATTGACATCTATTTTTTGAAAGCATTTTGGGTCAGGACCAAATTTTTGACGTGATCGCACAACGGAAATCACAACAGAATGTGTCACAATGGAAAATAAAAGTAGCGCAACAATTCTATTGTGCTACATTTATTTCCCCACTCCAGAAATAAGGCAAGGAAGGTACGGGGTAGGTTTTTTAGTCAGTAAGAGTCTGACACTGGTCTCCCGCTCCGCCCAAGAGCGGGTTTCGTCATTGGATGATTTTCACCTACCATAAAAAAAAAAAAAAAAAAAAAACATTTATTTCCCAGTGTGACACATTTATTTTCCAATGTGACACATTTCGTCGCGTCAAAAATTTGGTCCTGACCCTTTTATGTACGAATTTTCGAGCATACCCAAACACCCAAATATTCGCAGAGCCTAACTTCAGACTCGCCAAGTTCCAACGGCCGTAGGTAGGTACCTACTGTAGGTACTTGTGACACAGTGTGGTACGGGGTTTGAGCATTCTCTTTTGGAACTCCAAGTATTCCGGAATTCGGTAATACAATCATATTTTATTATAATAATAAACATAATTCGTTTTCTAATTCTCAACTACGATTTGACAACACAGAATGTCACACTCTATAAATCAAAAATAAAAAATCAAATCAAAATGGTTTTTATTTCATATAGGCCTACATGGGCACTTATAAAACGTCAGAAGCTAGTGCACGGTTCCAAATTGGTCGTTTCCTATGGAGAAGAACCGGCAAGAAACTCCATGGTTACTCTTTTAAAAAAATGGTTTCTTACAATATTATCTCGTTATTACAGTATTTATGTCATTAATAAAATATGTTCCCAATTTTCTGGAGTTTGACATTGTAAGTTGTCAAATCATAGTCTAGGATTAAAAAACGAACTATACATACTAAATTCACCTATAATTATGCCGTGTCAGTGTGGGATAATACAATTTATTTTTAAATGGCGCTAATTGATGGACAGTCGTTAATTAGTTTGTTGATTATAGTAGGTACTAATTATCTTTTGTAATTATGAATATAATTAAATTATTGTAGCTTTTGGCTAATTGTGGCGGTATTTTGATAGACAGTCTTTGTTCTAGGTAGCGAAATATTGTTTTATTTTAAACAATAGATGGATCATTTGGGTTGTACTTGTACTGGGTATTGTTATTTAGTCACCTACCTGTTCTAATTAGTTTTTTTTTGTTGTTAATTTTTGGTGGGACGATCACATTGTAGGAATATCTATAATCGTAATTAACATTTTTTTATGGTAGTAAAAATCATAATGACGAATCCCGCCCTTGGACAGAGCAGGAAACAATGTCAGACTTTTACTGCCTAAACGACTCATCCCATTCCTTCTTAATCTTCATAATAATCCTTCCAGGGTCGGACCTTCCATTCGGAAACCGGACCGGGGCCCCAGTAGGCTTCGGCCCTGCAGTTGGGTCTCTCCATTAGCTGACCACTCCTTGGTCCTAATGTTTTTTTTTTTTTTTTTAATCTAAATTTTAAATGGAGTTTTTATCCCAATGGATACGCCAACTCCATCATGCCTTATGCGAACTACTTTACACTTAACAGTGCTATCATTTAACTAAGAGGACAATCTTAATCGATGTGGTACAACAACTCGCTAAACCTTTTCGCTACGTCTCGTCTGACTTTGGTTGTGCTAAAATAGATTGAAAAAACTTAAAGACATAAACGCACAATAATATTACTAAAAGAAGCAAATCACGAGAAAAAAAATGTAAACAATCACAAACAGGAACAAATATTAGGTCATTAGATGATTTCTTACAAAAAAAAACCTAAGACGATTGTTTGTGTGATGAACACGATCATTAATTAATAAGGCGTTCGTGGTGCGAGTCCCGAATTCTTTTCTGCCGCTCTTGTTGAAAGGGAAAAGGAAGGCTTTCGGCTTCAGGGCTTGGTGTTCCGTCGCTTCTAAGGACAAGTACCTAGTGTGAGTTTTTTTACGCTACGGCGATCGATGCGTTTATGACGTTCGGCGCTCTGATAGTACGCTCCAAGCTCTATAACCAATTAGAGAGCCAAATGCGCTAAACGTTTCGATCACCTTCATCATCATTAGCCTTTTTAAAGTTCCCATTGCTGGGACATAGGCCTCCTCTCTACAAGAAGGAACGGGCCGTAATCCACCTCGCGGGCCTAGTGCGGATTAGTGAATGTCACATGTCTTTGAATTTTTGCTTTTAGGACATTTTCCTTTTTTAGGACAGGTTCCTCAGGATGTTTTCCTTCACCGTTTTGAGAGCAGTGGTGATGAAATAAGTTACACAAAGTAATGCACCTGGCAGGGTTTGAACCCGCGACCTACAACTTGTAAGTTGGGGCCTTTACCACTCGGCCACCACTGATAACCTTAACGTATAAGTAACTCACACTCAGCAACTGCACGAAATGAACCTAGTACAATGTGAAGTGTTACTAACACAGTTTTAAGTCTTATTTTCTAATGATGAGTTGTATTAATTTATAGAAAATAAAGTTTTTATTTTCTAAAACTAAAATTAATTTACGCGGCTGCACGACGACGTTTATAGATGCTAACGCTGAGCAACACTAACTAATTTGCGTAAGACATAGTTCGGAAACAATTTCTATACACTTACAAATAGACAAATAAATTCCATACACGGACATAACTTCCGTACACTCACAAATAGACAATACTCACACTCAAAAATTCCATACACGGCTAACACGGCCGCACGGACATAATTTCTGTACACTTACAAATAGACACTCCTCAAACTCAAAAAAACCATACAGATTTCAATGTCTGACATTTATGTAACAATTTCTGTCGTAGTCAAAACGTATAGCATCGATTCGATCGATTCATCGACATTTGATTTTCAAGCTAATCTTTGTCGTGGTACTTCTCTATACATTCTTGTCTGAGCGATTCCTAAGTTTATAGCATTGTTGGGAAGCCACTTCCATGAGTCACAGCTCCTCGTAAACGGTTCCATTGTGCGCATACAGTCAAGCACATGTTCACGATTATGAATTGATGTGGACAGCGGTGTTTCGCAGTAGAGTCTTACTGCAGTCTTCACCACAGAACACAGAAATACAGTTCTTTTTGTATTCCGTGGTCCTCATTTTCTAGAGATTTCAAAATGACATGGTGACAGCGATATTTTTAGTAATTATAATAATATCCTGTTCCCGATACCAGTGGTACACTATTTTAATTATATTTTTAATGTTTTTTTTTTATTTTTGTATTGAAAATATCTACATCTACACTATAATATAATAAAGAGGTAAAGTTTGTTTTTTTGTTTGTAGGGGGTAATCTCTGGAACTACTGGTCCGATTGGAAAATTTTTAGCAACAACATAAAGCTGCTTTACTCCTGAGTGACATAGGCTATATTTTACGAGTATGTACGCGGGCGAAGCCGCTGACAAAAGCTAGTATTTTATATGTTTAATTTAATGAATAAACGGAATAATAATAATATATCTTTATTGTAAGGAATTTTGGTCCATAATGCACTGAAATATAAAGTAAATATGTAGGTACAATTTATTGCTAGTGATTTTTTTTTTAATTATTATTATAAACATTTATTTCGGTTCTTTCATTACAATTTTTATAATTCAATTACAGTCATATATATAATACATCATGTGCAAAAAACAATAAATTATAATTAAATTAAATAATAATTCATAATATATCATCGTTTCTAGTCCTCATAGTACAATTTAGTTGATATTTAATATATTATAATTAATTATCATTTTTTGTGGCCGACTGTACTCGACTCTACTACAAGTTTATTTTGATATCAGAAACATCTTGTTATGGTATTTAATTGAGTTATTTGCAATAATATAGATTACACATTCATTGTGATTCCAATTGGTAATAGGGTTTTGTTTATTTATTTTTTTAATTATTTTTAGTATTTCAAACTAAAACTGAAATAGTACATTTTGATACAAGTGCAGGAAGTTTGTCATTGCGACCGAGGCGAAATTCGCACGAGCCGTAGGCGTGTGTGTTATGGAGCCGAGGGCTGCAATGACAAATCTGCACGTGTGTCAAACGACGTTTTTCAATACACTTACGACTTGTGAAATAAAGAAAGAAAGAAAAAATTTTTAATCGTATCTCAAACATACAGTAGAAATATAAGAAATATATAAGTATAGAATTCAAATCTGCGCTGGTCAGTTTCTAATTTCGTGGGGTCGTCCAGCGACTCTGGAGGACGCCTCGCGCCTGATTCGATAAACTGAGTAAAACAAAATAAACACCCGTGACCGTGACGATAAGGAAGGAATAAAAAAGCCCTTGTTGTGATAAACTCAAAAAAGCACTTGGGTGATATACATGCTATATTGAACCTAATAGGGGTGCGATAAGAGGCAGTTTTCGAGTAAGTGTATTGAAAAACATTTATTTCAAATACACCTTGTAGCCCCATTTATAGGTACTTTTGAACAGTCAGAATGTCTGCCAGTCAAAAAAAAAAAGTGAGAATTACTAGTAATTATGTATTACTTGTTATTAGTGCAACGGAAATACATTAATGTTTATATTTTTTACTGTCAAGCTATCACGGTTTCCTCACGATGTTTTCCTTCGCCGACTTGAGAGCAGTGGTGATGAAATAAACTGCAAAGTAATTTGCCTAGCTAAGTTTGAACTCGAGACCTCCAACTTGTAAGTCGGGTACGTTACCCCCCGGATACCACCTACCTCTGCCTGGAATTTAATCTATAATATAGAAATGAACATGCATGTCCGGCATGTCCTAGAACCAAAAATTCGAAGACATGTGACATCCACCAATCCGCACTGGGCCCGCGTGGTGGATTATGGCCCATTCCTTCTCCTAGAGAGAGGAGGCCTGTGTCCCTGCAGTGGGAACATTAAAAGGCTGATGATGATGATGATGATAGAAATGAATCGCTGACTGTGTTGCTAAACACAAATCTCGAGAACAGTTGAACTGATTTTGCTATTTTCTTTTTTTTGATGTGTTTGTTATTGTCAGGAGAAAAATCCTACACAAGAAAAAACTAGGGTAAACTAGTACTAGTAGGTATATTGTACCATACAGTGTACAGTACGGTCATCGGATCTTAGCGAGTCGTCTGAAGTTAGGCTCTCCGAATTTTAGCGCTTGAAAACTCGTAAAATAAAGGTCTAAAAAATAAATGCCAATAACAGCAATAACAACTGCAAATTGCATCTATTTGTATTGTAAATCTCGTAAAATAAAGGTTCTTAAAAAAATAAATGCCAATAACAGTTTTTAACGGCAATAACAATTGCAAATTGCATCTATTTGTTTACATCATTTATTTTTTACGAGTTATTTAGTGCTAAAATTCGCAGAGTAATTCGTATTAGTTTACTAGCTTTTATCAGCGGCTTCGCCCGCGTACACAAAATATAGCCTATGTCACTCAGGAGTAAAGCAGCTTTCTATTGTTGCTAAAATTTTTCCAATCGGACCAGTAGTTCCAGAGATTACCTCCTACAAACAAAAAAACAAACTTTACCTCTTTATTATATTAGTATAGATTATGTATTATTTTCCTGATTGACAGTGATTCAACCCATTTCAGGACACAGGCCTCTATTACTAAGTCATTCAATCCTGACTGATTGATTGATTTTTATTGGGTCCTTGAACCTATATTGGTAATAATAAATTGATGTAATAATGGTCTTGTCCATGTTTCTTATGACGTATGTCTTGTTTTCCGGATAAAATGGTTTGAACAGGATTTTCTTCAGGATTTTTTTTGTATGTATGCAGACTTACGTTTAACCGCTAAGCTCACCTGCAGGCTTAGTCAAGTTGATAATCTACAATCAATAAGGCTACTAGAAAATTAATCATATGTTTAGAATTTTTAGCTACATTTTAAGTTTATCTTTTTTCACATATTTAAGAAACCGCGGTTCTGAAATATGGTTTTAATTTCAACTCTATATTTCCGGAAATAAGAGTCTTGAAAGACAGACGACAAAGTGATACCATAAGGGCTCCGATGTTTTTTTATTTATAATTTTCGTTAAATTTTAAGTTTGTTTTTTTTTCATATTCAACCAACCGCGGATCTGAAATATGGTTTTAATTTCAACTCAATTATTTCGGAAACAAAGAGTCTTGACAGACAGACAACAAAGTAATCCTATATGGGATTCGTTTTTAATTTTGAGATACGGAATCCTAAAAAGAGTAACATTGTTGCGGTAGCTGCTGTTAACAATGTTACTCTTTTGGTAGCTGCTGTTAACATCCCCCTCCTGGAGCCTAGAGGGTGGTGCAAACTGTTACCTCGACTCCAGGAATAAGGCAAGGAAGGTACGGGGTAGGTTTTTTAGTCAGTAAGAGTCTAACACTGGTCTCCCGCTCCGCCCAAGAGCGGGTTTCGTCATTGGATGATTTTCACCTACCATAAAAAAAAGCTGCTGTTAACATATTCCATTTACTTCCATACCTATTTACTACGTATAAAAGCGTATACAGTATTCGATTATAACATCATTTTTTTTGCAGAATATAAAATAAAAAAAAATCATAAATTAAATTAATGTCATCGTATCACTAGAAACAAAACTACTCTATTTAAAATGTCAAACGCAGAAATCAGAAAGCGTAACGGAATTGCGTAAATTGATTTGCAACATATTAAACAAAAGCATTCCGTTGTTACGGTCTCATGGATAAATTACAATACTATACGATGATATTATGATGATTTAACACAATCATTTGTGAAATTATGTAGGTGTATAAAAAGTTTGGAGCCACTTACATAAAGCGCAGTTCGAACAGAAAGCGAAGCTAGTTGCAGGGTAGAGCTAAACTAAGTCAGTTTGGCTCATGATAAGACATGCAGTCGGTTCATTGTTATGGCTAGAGGATAGGCGATCGTTCTCAGGCTGTAGTCATAATTCGTCCAGATCATAGGACCCATAGACTCATAAGAGCCCCGACTTACGAGGTATAAGGTCGCGAGTCAAACCCAGCCAGGCGCATTACTTTGTGTAAATAATTTCGTCACCACTGCTCTCAAACGGTGAAGGAAAACATCGTGAAAAAACTAGCATATTCTAGAACCAAAAATTCGAAGACATGTGACATCACTAATCCGCACTGGGTCCGCGTGGTGGATTAAGGCCCATTCCCTCTCCTAGAGAGGAGGTTTGAGTCCTAGCTGTGAGAATATTATAAGGCTGATGCTATTCTTTAGAGTAAAATTTAGGTCGTAGTTAACATGGCTGTCTCTTAGATTATGTTATATTCTATCAACAATATTACCACTGGTCGGTCAAGACGTTTCAAATGAACTTTGGTTTCATTTGTCAGTTCCGTACATTTTAGTGTCCAATAATCATTTTGCCTGATAGAAGCCTCCTGATAGTCAGTTGTCAACTGAGTCGAGTGTATATCGAAGCATCAGTTGTACACTGTCTATGAAAAAGTTAGCTAGTAGCCCTGCGGGTTAGTTGAACAAAGCCAAGAAAGGTAATTTAGCTTAGGCGGTCCACACACTGTCCCGCATCATGCTGCACGTTGCGTGTAAACGTATCTACGCGCCTACTTGCGGGAGTGCAAATCTACATCATCGTGCGTGTTTTATACGCACACACGCGCGTAGGTGCGTTTTGTAGATTCACGCACGGCGGCTCTCATTTATTCGCCGTTCTCTATGGTGGTCGTGCAGTACTGAGCATCACGATCGTTTTGATAGAAATGGTTAATAGTGTGGAACTCATTCGGGACGCTGCCATTATACTAACTGTTTGGTTTTTGTACGGTCACAAATACACACACAAAAACAAACACACACGTCACGCCCATTCAAAATCACGCGCGGCGCTGCGGGATTCGGTGTGCCATACCTTGCGTCTCGCCCCGCACCCACGCGCGGGGGTGCATGTTTCTCCGCGTGTATGCGCGTGATCCGCATGAACGCACGAGGATGCATTTTCAGTGTGTTGGACTGTGCGTGTTTTCCATACAAACGGAGATACTTACAAGCAACGAAAGAGCACGCATCCACGCGCCACGCTGCATCATGCGGGGCAGTGTGAGAATCGTCTTAGCTTACTGTATAGCCAATGCTTTATAATTTTTATGAACTCGTTGCAACAAGGGTCAAGGACTTGCAATTAATTATCGATTTACATGTGCAATACAACGTTCATAAAAATGGTATTTTAGTATGTTATTGATGAGCATTTCTGGTACTTAATGATATTTTAAGTGGTCACTTTGAAGACGCTATAACTTCGTATTAAGTAGATACTACCTACTATTTATTTGAAATGCACGAACATTTATTATGATTTTTTACAGATTTAATTTTTGAGGCGAAGACAGAGTGGAAGAAAAAGACATATTGCGCCGACCCCAAATAAAACGGGACAAGGGTAGGAAGATGATGATTTTTGAGGCGTTTCCTTTGGTTAAATTTACATGTACCTAGAATTATAATTGAAACTGCAAAAATCATGCATTTCTCTGGGGTTCGGGATACAGAGACATTATATCCTATTAGACACGATAGTTTTGTTTTTCGTGTGTCAGTATGTCAAGACGCTTATTCTTAGGTACTTAATATCAAATACTCGAATCTGCTACCTCTTGGATTAGTAAGTAGTCAGTCGTACAGTCTTGCGTAACTATTTAGTAATCTGTGGTCTTGCATAGTATCAATTTTTTTTCTAACAAAAGGAACGCTGCCGTGCAGATACTAAAACGCAGTAAAAATATTTCAAAATACGCTATTTTACTGCGTTTTAGTGTCTGCACGGCAGAACGTTCTAAATACTATAAATTGGTAGTTACGTCACAAAAGAATTTCATTTTTGACAATCGGAAAATCTTTGGCATTCAATTCTAGAATCGAATTATTTAGGTAAGTACATATATGACTTTACGAAACCTTTAGTGCGTCAGTTCAGTTCGTACTTGACTGGTTTTTTTTTTTCGTCTTTCGCCTTGGAGTTGGTATGATCTACGTTATGTTCTTTCGCCACTGCCATGTGTCAAATATATTTCATTTGTTTTTTGCGTTGTCGTTTGCAGACATCATTATATCATAGTATAAAACAAAGTCGCTTCCCGCTATGTATGCTTAAATCTTTAAAACTACGCAACGGATTTTGATGAGATTTTTTTTAATAGATAGAGTAGGTAATTCAAGAGGATGGTTTATGTGTATAATATATTCAAAATCAGTACCCGTGCGAAGCTGGGGCGGGTCGCTAGTGACAAATATCTTAATGGTTTTACAGTATTTGGTAGCAAATGTATCGAAACAGCCTTCTCGGTAATGTTACTACTGCAATAATAGTACATTTACAGCCCTCGGCTCCATAACACACTCGCCTACGGCTCGTGTGAATTTCGCCTCGGTCGCAATGACAAACTTCCTGCACTTGTATCAAACGACGTTTTTCAATACACTTACGACTTGTGAAATAAAGAAATAAAGAAAAAATGTTTAATCGTATCTCAAACATACAGTAGAAATATAAGAAATATAGCATTCAAATCTGCTTTGGTCTTTCTAATTTCGTGGGGTCGTCCAGCGACTCTGGGGGACGCCTCGCGCCTGATTCGATAAACTAAGAAAAAAAAATAATCACACGTGACCGTGACGATAAGGAAGGAAAAAAAAGCCCTTGTTGTGATAAACTCAAAAAAGCACTTGGGTGATATACATGCTATATTGAACCTAATAGGAGTGCGATAAGAGGCAGTTTTCGAGTAAGTGTATTGAAAAATTCTTAACTTCATTTTACCGAGATGATTACATTTATTGTCGCCTTAAGACTCTGTACCTAATATTTGATTTATTTAGAGATACACTGCAAGCCAACAATTTTGCGAAAAAAAAACGCTTACGAACAAAATTTTATTTAAATTACTGTTTTATATGATGTGGAAAATGTGTAGCTGCATGCTTTCTGTGAAATTTTAATTATAGGTACTTATTTTAATGTATCACCGTTTGTTTTCCCAGATAAATAAATAAAATAGCCGTACAGAATAAAAAAAATCATACAAAATATAATTATGCTTTTTCAGGTTTTTTCTTTGTCCATTTATCATTATGAGACTTTTTCTTAAGGATCACGTCTAAACGACTAGTCCGTATGTTTTGAGAAAAATATATGTTAAACTAGATTACTTACTTATTTGCCTTTGATATACGAATATTTAAATATTTTTTTTAAAGTTACATAACTTTACAGTTACTGACACAGACAAAAAGGAGAAGATCTTTCACAAACTAAAACATAATCAAATTAATAACAAATCTTGTGATATACTGCTTTTATTCATATTGTGTTTAATAAATGAAGAAAAAATTATTATTCCAATTATTTTGATGCATGCTTGAAAATCGCTTTCGTATACCTGCCCCTTAATACACCGAGGCGTAGGTACGATAAGAAACACATCAAAAATAAATTAATAGGATAAACTATCTATGGTACAACTGCTGTTATATAGTTCATTATTAAAATTGACTGCGGCAAGGAGTGCACTAACCAATCACTCATCCAACATTCTGATAGTATCTCTATCCATTCCTTATTGAATAGATCTAGTCCAGGACTAGTTTCATTGATATCGTTGAGTTTCTATTCATGGAATGGTTTACTTGCAGTATTTATAATTTTAAAGCTTGAATATTCTATTACTATATTATATTATATTACTGGCATTATTTTTTACAAATAAAGGTTTTGAAAAAATAAATGCTAGTAATGGTTAAAAAAATAATCTTTATTTAGTATAAAACAAAGTCGCTTCCCGCTTCCCTATGTATACTTAGATCTTTAAAAGTACGCGACGGATTTTGATGCGGTTTTTTTTAATACATAGAGTGATTGAAGAGGAAAGTTTATATGAATAATATATTCAATATCAGTATACGTTCGGGGTTGGGGCGGGTCGCTAGTAAAATTTAAAAAGAAACAAAATTTATGGTAAAATAAATTTCGTAAAAATGTGTGAAAAAAAAAGACAATTAAGAATTTTTCAAGATCAGCAAGTTGTACAGACGTAGGTATGTACAATCGGCGCTCAAGGGATTAACGCCAATAACAACTGCAAATTGCATTTATTTGTTTAAACCATTTACATTTTTTACGAGTTTTGAAGCGCTAAAATTGGAGAGCCTAACTTTAAACTCGCCAAGACCCGTTAGCCTACGGAAACATGGTATCATTAAAATACTTGAATATACTGACGGCTTCTACTGGGGCCGAGAGTTCGCTTCTGAAGGAGAAGTTCGGCCATGGTATGAAAGGCAAATAATTAACGGGCTGGCCTGACATTATTTCCCATGCAATGACGAATCCAGCCCTTGAGCGGAGCAGGAACAGTGTCAGACTTACTGACTAAACAACCTACCTCATTCTTACGTCGCCATATATACCAGGGCCAGAGCCTTTCTTTCTGAAGTTTGCTGACAACCCGATCGACGACTTAACAGTGCGCGCCGTCGACTACTGGGTTTGGTCTGGACGGTTACCAGATGATTGGACAGCGAGCTACCCATTGCTGGCCATCCACAAGCCATCACCATCTGCGACGCATTCAAAGTCGACCGTCATGATGGTCCAGTTTTTGTAACGAGGATTATAACTGATTTTTGGGGCCCTATCAGAGTAGGGTGCTCCACGTAACCATAGCAAATGGTTCAACTTACATGCCGAATGCCTACTTACTACTAACCTTACGTACCTAACAACAAGACCACCAATGATGTAACCCAATGACAAGTTGATACTTACGGCATTCGGATAAATTCGTAAACACGATCGTCTTTTATCTGAATCGATTCAATTACCTTCGATTACAAGATTAAATTAAATACCTAATTATTTAACTACTACGGTCAACAAACTTCAATTATACTCCTATCCTTATCCCACACTGCAATCGGTGAAAAGATGGAAAGAGACAACAATATGTCACTATCGGTTTACTTGTTTCCAATGGATTTCTTTGTTGTATAATACTTTAGAAATTGATCCAGACAATAGCTAAAATCCCATGATCAATATAGGGCCATGGGAAACGCAACACAATGTGTTTTTCCATAAATGTAAGGTACTTACACTGGAGACTATTCAGTCGTTTCGTATTGAGGAAGCGGTTAGCTGCGCGCGCGCAGAAAAAGTATAAAAAGTTCGGCAAACTCAAGGTGTCATGGCGAAAACGCTGATATGGTAATTCAACTTTTATTATTTAAATTGTTTTTATTTTTTTAAGTTTATATTGCATGTTTTGTAGCTTTGTAAGGTTGTGAGGAGTTATTTGAGAACTTGTTTGACAGAAGAATGCGTGTTTTGTCTCTTTCACACATTGGCCTTGACAGGATGAGCAGAGTTCCAGTTGTTGGACTACCTAGCTGTTAAAATTTTGTTAAACAGCTTCGTGAACATCCAATAATTATCCCAAGGAAATTTACTCTTGGAAAAGTATCCCAAGTTCTCAGTCCTGTTCCAAGACATGATCTAGTTACTTGTGTACTATTTTCATCAATTGCATCCAAAATCCTTCATCCATTATGAAGAGGTAACAAACCGAAAGTCAAAGATACTTTCGTATCATAAGTACCAATATCATAAAGGCAAAGGGTAATGCCCAATGCTTGAAATGGACCAAAGTTCAAATAAAAAAAAAGGAAATTTTATTCAGAAATTAAACTCTTGAGCTCCAAGCGAACTGTGTATTTGTTTTTCTATTATGTCTCTAACCTTCCTATTATTATGTCTCTAGTCTTTATATTATGTCTCTAATTATGGTACTCGCAAGGTATGAATAACTAAATTATCATCAAGTTAGTTTTACTGGAGTAAAAATATAGCAAAAGTTTTCATATTTAATTTGGTATCGGTTTGTATTTATTTGACATGACTGGGTGACAAGCCAAACAGGAAACATCAAATAATTTTTTGGATTTTTTTTATAGAATTGGGGCACAAAGTTGGTTGCAATTTACCTAATTTTCTAATTCAATCTGTATGAATCAGATATATTGTTTTAAAGTACCAATATTAATTATATGCTAATACTAGCTGTGCCCGCGACTTCGTCCGCGTGGAATAGTTACTTTGGGCATCATATTTATTTTTGCAAACAACCTCAGTTTTATAAATTATAGCTGTTACCCACGACTTTGCCCGTGAAATTTCTGTTATTAATTTAAACAATTTAGTTTTTAAAAGAACATAATTATCTAAAAACTTCATAGAGCTACACTTGGGCATGCCATAATCTCGGCGGTAAGTCCCCTCTTTGAGGCGTGGTGGATAGACATCACGCAGAACATGACGCAGGTTCTCACCGGACATGGGAAGTTCAGGAGATTCCTGCGCCGGATTCGTGCGGAAGAGACGCCCGGGTGTCGCCACTGGGTGGCCAGCACGGAGGACACGGTGGAGCACACGGTGGAGGTGTGCACTGCTTGGGAAGAGCATCGCCGTGTCCTCGTGGGGGTGATCGGCGGCGGCGACCTCTCGCGCCGGGCCTTGGTTCAGGCCATGGTCCGCAGCGAAGAAGAATGGCAAGCGGTCGCCTCCTTTTGCGAAGCAGTAATGCTCGTAAAGGAGGAGGCCGACCGCATAAGGCAAGGGCAAAAGCGCCCTCGCCGTAGCCGTCGCCGCCGCGATCCTGCCGATATCCGGCCACCGTAGACGCTGGCTTGCGGACGGTGAGCAATGGGTAGCTCACCGCCCGGTTGTCTGGTAACAGTCCAAACCGAGACCAAGTCGTCGACGGCGTGCACTGCTCCCGCGCGCCTCAAGGTGTTGCCAGCAAACTGTGGGGCTCTTCAGGGTCGAAACCTCCTGCAGCCGAGGGTTGGTGCGAAAGCGTTATACCGGAGCTCTGGGAATAAGGCAAGGGAGGAACGGGGTAGGTTGTTTAGTCAGTAAGAGTCTGACGCTGTTTCCCGCTCCGCCCAAGAGCGGGATTCGTCATCGGATGATTTTTACCTACCATAAAAAAAACCCTCCGCGCCGCCCAGACGCAGCGTCATATTTTGCACATAATGCGACGCTTGTGAATTTTATATCGGAGTTATTTTAAAATTGTAATATCTTCTAAGATGTTCTTTGAAAATAAGTGATGTCAAAGACAATTTTGTTCACAATTATATACTCTTAATCAACAACACATTTATTTGGATAAAGTTTAATATTACTATGTTGATACAACTCTAACAAATAATTGGTAATAATGCATTAATTTCGGCCAAATTTTATACCCATAAAAACGGTTCTAGTTAGTTAACCTTAAAAGATAGACATATACTGTCGCGGACATTTTTTTAGATCATTTTAAGAGGAATAATTCTTTCCTACATATTTTTTTGGTATCTTCTACCGTTTTCGCAGCGCACGCAACGGAAGCCCTCAAAGATGAAAATTTTTCCCCGTTTTTTCCACATTTTCCATTGTTTCTTCGGTCCTATAAGTCACAGCGTGATGTTATATAGCCTAAAGCCTTCCTCGATAAATGATCTATTCAACACAAAAAGAATTTTTCAAATCGAACCAGTAGTTCCTGAGATTAGCGCGTTCAAACAAACAAACAAACAAACAAACTCTTCAGCTTTATAATATTAGTATAGATGTATTAACTAAAGTCTAATCTATACTAATATTATAAAGCTGAAGAGTTTGTTTGTTTGTTTGTTTGTTTGTTTGTTTGTTTGTTTGTTTGTTTGAACGCGCTAATCTCAGGAACTACTGGTTCGAATTGAAAAATTATTTTTGTGTTGAATAGACCATTTATCGAGGAAGGCTTTAGGCTATATAACATCACGCTGCGATTTATAGGAGCGAAGAAATAATGGAAAATGTGGCAAAAACGGGGAAAAATATTCATCTTTGAGGGCTTTCGTTGCGTGCGCTGCGAAAACGGTTCAAGATACCAAAAAAATATGTATGAAGGAATTATTCCTCTTAAAATGATCTAAAAAAATGTCCGCGACAGTATATGTCTATCTTTTAAGATTAACTCACTAGAACCGTTTTTATGGGAATCAAATTTGGCCGAAATTAATGCATTATTACCAAGTTGTATCAACATAGTAATATTAAACTTTATCCAAAGAAATGTGTTGTTGATTAAGAGTATGTAATTGTGAACAAAATTGTCTTTGACATCACTTATTTTCAATGAACATCTTAGAAGATATTACAATTTTAAAATTACTCCGATATAAAATTCACACGCGCCGCATGATATGCAAACCATGACGCTGCGCCTGGCCGGCGGGTGAGGAGACGGGTTGCTTGCGCTCGACGCGGAGGGATTTTTTAATGGTAGGTAAAAATCATCCAATGACGAATCCCGCTCTTGGGCGGAGCGGGAAACAGTGTCAAACTCTTACTGACTAAACAACCTACCCCGTTTCTCCCTTGCCTTATTCCCAGAGTCCCGGTATAACGCTTTCGCACCAACCCTCGGCTGCAGGAGGCTTCGACCCTGAAGGGTTATATATATACCATAGTTTGCTGACAACACCTTGAGGCGCGCGGGAGCAGTGCGCGCCGTCGACGACTTCGTCTCGGTCTGGACTGTTACCAGACAACCGGACGGCGAGCTACCCATTGCTCACCGTCCGCAAGCCAGCGTCTACGGTGGCCGGATATCGGCGAGATCGTGGCGGCGACGGCTACGGCGAGGACGATGTTGCCCTTGCCTTATGCGGTCGACCTTCTCCTTTACAAGCATTACCCATTGCTTCGCAGAAGGAGGCGACCGCTTGCCATTCTTCTTTGCTGCGGACCATGGCCTGAACCAAGGCCCGGCGCGAGAGGTCGCCGCCGCTGATCACCCCCACGAGGACACGGCGATGCTCTTCTCAAGCGGGGCACACCTCCACCGTGTCCTCCCGGCTGGCCACTCAGTGGCGACACCCGGGCGTCTCTTCCGCACGAATCTGGCGCAGGAATCTCCTGAACTTCCCATGTCCGGTGAGAACCTGCGTCATGCGGAAGGTGAGGACGCCGTAATGTCTATCCAACCACGCCTCAAAGAGGGGACTTACCGCCGAGATTATGGCGTGCCCAAGGGGGTGGGTAGCTCTATGATGTACTTTTAGATAATTATGTTCTTTTAAAAACTAAATTGTCTAAAATAATAACAGAAATTGACACGGGCAAAGTCGTGGCAGCTATAATTTATAAAGCTGAGGTTGTTTGCAAAAATAAATATGATGCCTAAAATAACTATTCCACGCGGACGAAGTCGCGGGCACAGCTAGTTTAGAAATATGTAAGTATGTTTATCAGTTGTCTAGTACCCATAACAAAAGCACTACTTAGCTCGAGACTAGAGGACGTTGTGTAGAATATATAATTATATATGACGAGTACTTAGTAGCATAGCTACAGTCTAGGACAGGACTAGGTCGTAATCCACCACGCGCGCCCAGTGCGTGTTGATGGATGTCACATGTTTTCGAATTTTTGGTTCTAGGACATGACAAAATACATCAACACAAAGTAATGCACCTGGCTGGGTTTTAACCTGCGACCTACAACTCGTAAGTCGAGGCTTTTATTACTTGGTCACCACTGCTTACTTAACTGCACACTGTTTCACTTAGTTCATTAAACTTTCGAATTCCGTATTTAGACAGATAATAAAAAAAACAATTGGTGTGCGAACGCCAACGCTCGTTCGAACGAACTCGCTTCAACGTTCGCTCGGGACTCAAGAGTTTAAGCCAGTAGTTCCCAAACTTATTTTTCCCGTGGACCACTTTTAAAATTTTACTGGTTTCGGTGGACCCCCTGCTGCTATATTTCTACCACATTCTTAGTCATCAAAAAATAAAAATTGTGTCGCTTCTGAGTTCTGTCCCTATACAAGGTGTATCTGTGAACATTTACATCCCTTCAACCTCGTGTTCTACCAACCATTTTGAACAACTTTTGTTCTATGGCTTTTTGAAATTCGCATAAAAAAAATTCAACTTTCATACAAAGTCGGTCACGTAACTTTGACATTTTGTATGAGGAGTCGAAAAAATTTCTGAAGATCTGTAAATGAAATTGTACTTAATATCGAATACGCAAGTTTGGACAAGTAACAGTCACTTGCCTTATTAAAATGTTATCTGCTTAGTTAGGTGCTTATAACAATGTAGGTAGGCCCTTATAAAACTATGCTTACATTTTTGCTCTTTACTATCAAAAGCAGATAAATTTTCGTGGACCCCCATTAACATCTTATGGACCCCCATTTTTTATTCACGCCTACGTAGACCTCCAGCAAGTCTCCCGTGGACCCCTGGGGGTCCACCTGGACCACTTTGGGAATCACTGGTTTAAGCCCTAAGAGGACACCGGTGTCCGCACACCTATTGTCTTCTAATTGTGTCTGTAATTACGGTACCAGAAAGGTTAATATGGGAGTTTAAAAGTCTTCATTTTTCTTAACAAAAAAAGTACAGCATCCCATTATTATAAATACTTATTTAACCGTTTGAATACCGTAAAATAAATAAAAAATAAAAATAAAAAAGCCTTATATTTCTTGCATAAAACAAATGTAACAATAGTGTTTATAACTAATAAAATAAAAAAATGTTTGCCTAACTATTGTATCTTACTTGCTACACTATAACTACTATTACAATACTTATTATATTTTAGTCTGCAAGAACCCTTCTGCAGGTGAAGGCCTCCTCCAAAGAAGCCCATTTGTCTCTATCTAGAGCAGTTTGCATCCAGCCTGGACCAGCCGTCTTACTGATGTCGTCCGCCCACCTTGTAAGCGGTCTTCCTCTTGAGTGTTTACCAGTTGGGCCTCTCCATCTTGTTACTCTTATAGTCCAGCGCTCATCTGTCATTCGAGCGACTTGTCCTGCCCACTTCCACTTCAATTTACGGGCACAGTTTAGTGCATCTACAGCTTTAGATAGTTTTCTAATTTTTGTGTGGCGTATTTTTTTTGAATTCGTAATTAGAGATAAAATAGGAAGACTATAGATGTGCGAACGCTGGCGTTCGCTTCGGGCTCAAGAGTTTAAATCATAATTAAAAGTATATAAATAATAATTTAACGTGCTATTTTATAAAACTAATAACTGCTATCAATGACCCTACGACTTAGTACTGACCTATAGGAAATAATACTTAAATTAATACTCATATTTTTATTATTAATGCGTTAATCTAATTAGTGTTATCGAGTAAGTATTTCTAACTTACTATTAGTGATTAGTGTTTATCTTATTTACATTATTAATACAATAAGGCGATAGCCGATAAAGTACATATTCGAAAGAGTTACTCCATAATTTTAAATATTTTCATTAATTTGTATGCACCTGCCATGTTTTCTCTTCACCACCCTTGGTTGACTGGTAGAGAATGCCTAAAGCATTAAGTCCGCCTGTGTACCTTTGTGTTGCATGAAGTTCTAATAAATAAATAAATAAATAAAATAAATAAATAATTTATCTATTTATTTTAAATTGACACACCAACGACTCATTCACTAGTTAATACAAACAAAAAAAGGTTAATTTGCAAATGACTAAAAATATTGTGAATTCGTGACTTAAAGGCATGCACAACACTTACACTTAAAATAACTTAAAAAACGTCTGAATTACAAAATAATAAATTAAATTACATTGAAAATAATTAAAATTAAAATTGGATTGGAATATATAAAATTGAAAATTACATCGAAATGTTAGCAAAGTATTAAAAATTGAATTAATTGAAATAATGAACACAAAGACACACGCACTGGTTCCGCGTGGTGGATTACGGCCCGTTCCCTCTAGGTACTAGAGAGGAGGCCTGAGGCCCAACAGCGGGAACATTTTAAGGCCGATGTTATGCTATGCTACTGCGCATACCATCAGTTACTATCGAATGCTGAGGCGGATTAGCTATATAAGAAGACTAACAACTACAGGATCCTAGCATTTCAGGGGCCCAGCGCGTTCGAGGATCCGGCACTTGAACGCAAAAAACATTTCATCATCAACCTTTTAATATTCCCTGGGACACAGGCCTCCTCTCTAGGAGAGAGAATGGGCCGTAATTCACCACGCGGGCCCAGTACGGATTGGTGGATGTCATCATCATCATCAGCTTTTTAATGTTACCACTGCTGGGACACAGACCTCTCTAGGAGAGGGAGTGGGCCATAATCCATCACGCGGGCCCAGTGCGGATTCGAAGACATGTGACATCTTCACATGTCTTCGAATTTTTGGTTCTAGGACATGTTGGTGAAATTTTTGTGACAATATTTACAGTACGGCCGTTGGATTTTGGCGAGTTTGAAGGTAGGCTTTGCGAATTCTAACGATAGTGTACACGTAAAAAAAAAAGATTTTAACAACAAACAAACAACAAAAATTTTAACAAACAAATTAATATAATTAGCAGTTGTTACTGCTGTTGAGAGCAGTGGTGGCCGAGTGGTAACGGCCCCGACTTACGAGTTGTAGGTCGCGGGTTCGAACCCAGCAAGGCGCATTACTTTGTGTAATTTATTTCATCACCACTGCTCTCAAAACGGTGAAGGAAAACATCGTGAGGAAACCGGCATGTCCTAGAACCAAAAATTCGAAGACATGTGATATCCACCAATCCGCACTGGGCCCGCGTGGTGGATTATGGCCCATTCCCTCTCCTAGAGAGGAGGCCTGTGTCCCAGCAGTGGGAACATTGAAAGGCTGATGATGATGATGACTGCTGTTAAAAACTGTTATTGGCATTATTTTTTTTCAAACCTTTATTTTTATGTGAGTACAGAAGCGCTAAAGTTCGCAAAGCCTAACTTTAGACCCGCCAAGATCTGACACCTGTACTGTATTTTTAAATTTCTGTCAAGTTTCTATGATACATTTCTTTGACAAGTGAACAAATATTTAATTGTCAACAGGTTGCTGGTACACTCCCTCCTCTTAGGTGGGATAGCACCCCAAAGATTGGATCTATCGAATACAAATAGCTCAAGGATGTGTGAAGGAAAACTTATCAGAAACATCATAGATTTGAAGAAATTAGACGGATGCGTCGTAATCTTAGGAAGTTTGGAAATATTCATAGAAAAAGTAAGGAAGGAAAATTTTGTCAATATGACATTTTGGGACCTTAGAGAGGTAAGGATTAAAAAAACAAACAGTTTTTTTTTATTGCTATAAACTAGTGCTTGACTGCGATCTCACCTGATGGTAAGCAGTGATGCAATAGTTGATGGTGAGGCGCACTAGTTTATTAAGAGCATATTCACTCTATCCTTGAACACAACTAAATTATAATCGGACGGGAAGATTGTAGCCGGCAAACTGTTCCAGTCCCTCGATGTACGTGGTATAAACGACGAGGCAAAACGCTTAGTCCGGACCGTGTCTCAACAACGTAAGGGTGGATATTTGCCGTACGCCGGGATGTCTGATGGCAAAATTGAGATGTAGTATCAAACGACACTTGTATCAAACGACATTTTTCAATCAGCATATACCTAAGAAATAAATAATAGGGGTTGCCTTTTAATTGTGTCTGTAATGGCGGTAATCTATCGATTAAAGATCCTTAGGTTGCACCAATCAGAAAAGAAACCCTCCGGTAAGGAAATTCACTCATTATCATTAACATTTATATGTTTCAGATAACAGAATATCTAGTAATTTATCGAGTCAGAGAATTGGAATCTGTCGGCCAGTTGTTTCCGAGTCTGACGAGAATAAGAGGACTGAAGCTGTTGAACAATTTCGCCTTGGTTGTGTATGACAACTCACATCTTAGAGAGGTAAGAAATCTTGTACACACTGTTAAATTTTGATTGTTCAATGGCCGTAGGTAGTTGTCGGTCGATGCTAAGGTACTAACTACCTACGGCCATTGAACACGCTCTGCTGTTCTTTGACCTTTGTGATTGTGTGGCGATTTGGACTCCTACCATAAGGTTTGGCCAGAAGCAGCTCAGGACAGATCCCACAACGATTACATAAGGCCGTCCAATCCCGAGCTAAGCAGAGCTTGTGTTAAGTGTACTAGATAAGTAATAAATATATTTATGTATATATTTCTAAACATATATAGGTACGCTTAATATAGATAAATTACAGTCAGACACAGAACAAATGATCGTGCTCATCCGAAGTGCTCATCACATAAAAATTTGGACTGGGTAGGAATCAAACCCACGACCTCCGCCATAACAGTCAGGCCTACTAACCGCTAGACGAACAGGACAGTGTAGTCAGTTATGGGTACTGGTACACCAATTCATTGTTGTTGTAGGATAGTTGTGAAAAAAGAAATTACAAAAATGATAATTATCATAACATTTTGTGTATGGATGGTGATGTGGTGAAACCTACATAATCTGATGCCATCATCTGTATATATAATAGGAGAAACTGACTGACTGACATATCAACCTACAGACAAAACTACTGGGATTAGGAGCGGGAAATATGCACAACTTCCTTTTATGTCGTAAGCGAGCATTAAGAATGGATTTCACGAAAATCATCTGTGGGGATGAAACGGGGGTGAAAAGTTTGTGTAGAAAAACTTTACGCGGGTGAAGCCGCTGGCAGAAAGCTAATTTTTTATAAAATTCGTAAACGAAACACTCTGTAACCCATTTGTCAACAAACGCTCCAACTATTCTTTGAACCATAAACACTGCCCAATTAAGTCAATAACTTACGTGATCAATTTTTTGACAGTTTATGCCGTTGGGCCAAAAACATTTGCATTTAGATAGCTCGAATGGTATTTTATATTAAATTTAAATCTTGCAAACAATAGTAGTGCGTAGAGTGATAACTCGTTTATATATTTGAAAATATTCGGAACACTTCGAGCTGAACATACAACATTTTGTAGAATAAAGTATTCAAACAGAGTTATGTTGAAACTGCGAGGACAAACATTGTATATATATTTTTTCTATTTTCCAAACATTGCCATTGGACCAACATTTTCAAAATTCTCAGTAATTCAATCCTACTACACCGTCGATTCTTAGTATTTCAATCCTACGGATGTAAAAATATGAATGTATGTTTGAAACCATTTATGATTTTTTACGAGGGAAATCATTCAATGACTTCTCCCGATTTTGGGCTGAGAAGAAGGGCGTGTCAGACTTTTTCTGAACTCTTGAGCCCAGTGGCGTAGCTAGCCCCACAAGGGCCTCGTATCAAAAGTCCTTCGGGGGCCCCGTATAAAATAAAAACGAATTTTTATTACAGATGCTTAGCTGCACATGTTGCGAATTTTGTGTACCTGTACCGCGGGGGCCCAGTAAAATTGATACGGCAGATACGGCGGTAGCTACGCCCCTGCTTGAACCCCACGCGCACGCTGGCGTTCGCACACCTATATTCATTTAATTGTGTCTGTAATCATGGTAGTCGAAAGGTTAAATCTTTTCAGCTGTTTGAGCGCCCAAACATTATTAGAAAGCTTCGTAAACATTATTATTATTATAGCTAGCCTGTGCTGTCCCACTGCTGGGCAAAGTCCTCCCTACATTCTTTCCTTTTGTTTCGGTTTTACCGTAAACATACATAGTCAATTTATTTCATTTAATTTCCAGATTGGTCTGTATAGTCTCCTAAAAATCGACCGAGGAGGGGTGTCAATGTGGCAACTACCTCAAGCGTGCTTCGTGGATACCATTGATTGGAAGGTGCTGGCTCCCAAGGCTCGGCATGTCATCAGTCCGCCAGACATCCAGGTCCAGTGCAGCATACCCTGCTCTTGTTCTAGAAATGCCTCGTTGAATCGCTGTTGGAACAACAGGTAAAGCATTAAAATATCATTTTTATTACGTTTTTTAAATCTAGTCGCGGGTTTGTGTAATTTTATTTCATCGTCACTGCTCTCAAAACGGCGAAGGAAAAATTTTAATGAAACCGGCGTGTTCTAGAATATGTGATATTTACCAATCCCCACTGGGACCGCGATGTAAATTACCGCCAATTGCCTGTCCTAGAGAAGAGGTCTGTATCCCAGCAGTGGAAATATTATTAAGGCTGAATCTGATAATGATGATGGTGAAAATTCAGACGATCAGGATAGTCCATGAGGTCAGGAACAATTCTTATGGCGACTCTTAAGGAAGAGCTATGATGTTTTTAAAATTTTAAACAGTGCGTAGTCTCACATATAAAAGTAGGAGTTTTCAGGATAGCGGGCAAATTCATAATTATTTAGGTCAACGTCGAATTGTATGTTGATTAAAATCTAATCATATTTTTTTTCTATTCGATAACTTCTCGCGTTACCGAGATAAAGGGTCTTGACAGTCAAACAGACAGACGGACAACAAAGTGATCCTAATAAGAGTTCCGTTTTTCTCTTTGAGATACGGAACCATAAAAAGCTAATCATATTTGAATTAACATAAAACCTGACATTGAACTGTGAAATGTAAAAAAACGAAAGTAAATTAGAATGTCGGAGGCTACCTTAGCGCTTCCCTTATAACCAAAATGTCTATATCGTTTTACTTCAGTAATTCCGCCATTATTATCCTTAGGGTTAGTACACACCAAGACGCGACGCGACGCGATGATATAGGAAGAGGCCAGTGATTTCGCGCTGCACCGTGCGGCACCGCGAGACGCACCGTGACGTTGCGAGGCGCATAGTAAAATCACGCCGCACGGACCAGTGATGCACCGCCGCATTGCGCTGCGTCGCGATATGCCGCGAGGGTCACAAGGCGTAGCGCTGCATGGAGCAACGTATTTTAAACTCTCAAAATGAAATGTGTATCTTTTCGCGTAAATAAAGTTCTATTTTGAGTCAATCTATTAAAATGTGCGTGCAGCGTCGCGTCGTTTCGCTTCTCGGTGTGAACTGACCCTTAGAGGCTTGAATGAGGTGTCATTTCTTTCCGACACCTTCAATGGTCCGCGGCTATTGAACGTGGGCCTTGGTTCGGCCCGAGCTGGGGGTCGGATTAAGATGTAGTAGAATTTTTCATCGAGAATTCTTCAACAACAGCGTCTAAATCGGATTTGTCCCTAGTGGGCGAATGGATTTAACGGCAAAATCATTTAAGTTTGTTTTATTTTTTTTGTGCACATATGATTTGATTTAAAATAATCCTTAAGTAAGTCTAACTGCAATCAAACTAAAAAATACAAAAAAAAACCATACAACCTTTTGAGTATTATACCAGCCGACAGCGATGCGGAAGTTCATAAGGTTTTTTTTTTAATTTATGTTGTAGTGTAAGTACACGTAGTTACAAGGATTGTAATCATGTTATTAAATTGCTTTTGTTAAAATCCTATATTAATTAAAATTCAACTAAAAACATAGCGTCAAAACACTCGTCCACATTGCATAGTCGACTGATAGATTTTTACTTAGTGCCTTTATTTATGTTTCAGAAAATGCCAGTTGTTCCTGGACGGGCCTGAAGCTGACAAATGCAATGAACAATGTATTGGATGCAGGAAGACTAATAAGAATATCTGTTTTGTCTGTCGCCATTTCACGTATAATGGAACATGCGTGACTCAATGTCCACCTAATACGTAAGACATACCTACATTTTTACTTGTGACAGTATTAGGGTGAATGCTGCGTGTAGCAGGAATCCGCGCGGAGAGCCCGGACGGAGCACTTTTGTATGGAACCCCATATAAAGTGCTCCGCCCGGATTCATCGCGTGTGCACCCGGGCAGCTGTGCCCCTACTGCTACGTAATCTTACTAATATTATAAATGCGAAAGTTGCCAAAACGGCTGGACGGATCTGGATGAAATTTGGCACAGGCATAGGATACACTATGCATATAACACATACAAACATTCTGTTCCTTCTTTGCCCTTCATACCGGGGCCGGACCTTCCTTTCCGAAGTTGGTTCATTTCTCCAGTAGGCTTCGGCCCTGCTGGCTGATAACTTCCTAATTCGCGCGGGAACTGTACGCCCCGTCGACGACTGGGGCTCCGTCTGACGGGTCTGAATGGTTAGAGGACGATAGGATTGCGAGTTACCTATTGCTCGCCGTATTATTCCCATAACTTTCACCTTGGTTAAAGATTGTTGCTTAACAATTTATTTGCTTTTACAGAATCCTCATACCTGATAACCAGTATTGCGTCACAGAGCAGGAATGTTTCGATATAGACCGATGGGTCTTCAATAACACTTGCGTTGCCGACTGTCCCATAGACTACAAAGTGAACAATAAGACGCATCCCATCACCTGTGAACCTTGTACTCATTGTGATATTGTGAGTATAATGTTGATATCAAAAACTGATATATTGTAACCGTTACATTTTGGCCGTTTTATTCCTATGGAAGGTTGATCCAATACAATATGATACACTATTAATATATAATAGACTAGCTTTTGCCCGCGGCTTCGCCCGCGTGGGTTTGGGGTTTCCGGGATAAAAAGTAGCCTATGTGCTATTCCGGAGTGTATCCTATGCCTGTGCCAAATTTCATTCAAATCCATTCAGTAGTTTTTACGTGAAAGAGTAACAAACATCCATACATCCATACTTACAAAATTTCGCCTTTATAATAGTAGTAGGATTTGTAAAGATAAAATTAAAAAATAAATAATTTATTTAAGTACCTAAACAACAGCTAAGCGAGTTCAATGACATTAGGGTTCATATCTGATAAATATGTAATAATGTGAAAATATCACTAATGTAATGGGCTGGGATTAAATAAATTTTATTTTTGATATTACATTTCAGACATGCGGTGATTTAAAGATACAGTCGCTTGGCTCGATTCAAAATGCAGAAAGGTGTGTTTACGTAAACGGATCGTTGGTCATACACGTCAGAGCAATTGCAGGAGCAATGGGCGACCTTAGAGCTTACCTCGGTCATATCCAAGAAGTTTCACAATACATAGCCGTTGAAGGCTCCGATATCACATCTCTAGATTTTCTTTCATCACTACGAATAATCAAAGGCGAGAAGTTGAAAGATGATAAATATGTCCTCGATGTTAATCACAATACAAATCTACAAACATTATTTACTTCAGCTGTTGCAAAGAATCTCATCATCAAAAACGGTACAGCAAGGTTTGAACAAAATCCAGTACTATGCATGTCCAAAATAGATGAACTACAAGGCCGCCTCCCTGTTCAACCAACATTGATAGAGGTACCTATAGGCTCCAATGGATACAGTGGTGCATGTAAAGAGGTGTCTTTCGACTTCAAAATAGCGCCATCTAATGAATCTTCCGTATTAATAAAGTTTTCTCCTGTTCGTGATCACAATATACATTACTCTGCTTTATATGTGAGATTACCACCTGGAGTTCAGACGGCGGTAGTTCCTGAAACTTGCAGTGAGTTCGAATGGCACGCTACTGATGTTCCTGCCGAGTTCGATAAAGGATTTGGTGTGGCGAAATTGAATTCATTACAACCGGCGTCAACTTACGCTCTCTGTATCGAAATATACGATCCTAAGAATAGACGATTGATCAGGAGCAATATATTCAACTTCTCAACGCCTGTAGGAATTCCTGAGCCACCGTTCATCGTGGAGTTAGTTGCGTCTGCATCAGATGTGGTTGTCATACGATGGGTTGATCACAAAGATTATATGCCGCACATTGACTACTACGAACTGGATGTAGCTTTGATTGAAAGGAGTTCAGTGAAATCAGCGGTAGATTATTGCAAACTCAAAGAGGATGTATACGAGGTTGACTACACTCGTCATGCATTAGTAAGGAGGCCACCTCCGGAATATAACAGAGGCTGTGAATCAATGTGCGGCATCCTAGCATCTGTTACTCCTGGAGCGATGGTAGAAGAGTATTTTGACGTCTGCGACGATACACATATCGATTGTGGTAATCAAGAAAGCATAATATCAAATAATTCAACTTTTGGCAACTATGTAAGAACTCTTATTTTGTTAAACATTAGCAGCCCCAGAAATGATTTCCAAGTCGGTGGGCTAGCACCCTTTAGCGACTACAAGTTTAGGTTAAGAGCTTGTTCAGGCGGTCATTGCAGTAGATCATCAAAAGGTGTCGTCAGAACATTTAGTTTAAAAAATGCTGATATACCTTCTATTACAAACCTGTATGCGAATCAATTCGGGCATATTTATGTGAAATGGAATCCTCCAAATGTAACTAATGGCCCAATATTATCTTATTCCGTCGAAGTATTGCCTAGAATTAATATCAATAATCTGATGCCTCAGTCTTGGTGCATTTCAGCTAATGAAACAATGATGTTCATTCAATCTGTGATAGTGCCCAAATATTTAGTTCGAGTATGTGTTAAGACTCTGGCATCAAGTAAGTCTTGTAGTGATTGGATAAAAATTACGAGTGCTACTCAGTCGAAGACGGTTTTGTTGTGGGCTGGCGTGACTTGTGGCTTTTTGATATACATTGCTTCGTGCTTAGTGGGTTGGTTTAAGAGGAGATCGAGCTATCGCGTCGATGTAGTGCCATTAGTCGATAGTTCATCTTCGTCATGTGTCGAGAGCGAACCCCCGGCACTGATGCTATCAGATTTCGTGCCATTTCATACGATATCCTTAGATTAATAACGTTGCATTGTGATACTAAAAAGTATGTTATGATAGTTGACATCATTTCGAGAACAACTCTTTTGTTAACGTGTTTTGACTGACTGAAATATGTACATACCAATATTTTGTTTACAGTTTGACGAAATCCTAACGATTATTGGAACGTGTGTTCGCTTAAACGTCCATTTTCATGATGGTTTTAATGAAATTGGTTTCATGTTACGGAAACACTCTCGTCTGTCACTTTAACAAAGCCTTTAAAACGTATAATTTTAAAAGCTTTGCCTGATAATTTCCTTATTTTTATGCAGCGAAAATATAAGTTTTAAAATAGCATTTTTGTGTAGGTGTTGTTATTATTAAAAATAAATGAGATTAAAAATGGGTCAGCGTTATTCTTTTGTTTTCATTAGTAGTAATTATAATGAAAAGATTTGAAAACTTGGAAGTGACGATTCAGAACCAACCCCAGACTTTATATTTCCGATTTTTGCCCTTTCGGGTGTAATCCGTCAATCATATCTGAATTGAAGAACATTAAACAAGAAATCAACAACATTCCTGCTCAACTTTTAAGGCTATTTTCCTGACTGTTAGAGATTGCTTTGAAGATTCACACAGAAGGACAAATTTACGACATTTGAATTTGAATTTAATATTACTTTCAAAAAGTAATTTTCTCATGTTTTTGATATTGTAAATTCACGTATAAAAAAAATACCTAAATAAGTTAAGCCTTTAAATGTTTCTACAAAAGTAAGTTTTTCTATGACACTGTAAAGTGCATGTACTATTATTTTTTCCGTTTATTCATTAGCTAACATATAAATTATACTTTTAAATAATTCATAAAAAAAAAACAAATAGTGTCCCACCGGTATCGGTAACAGGGTCCAAACTACCGGCGGTCAGGGCTCCAGAGAAAGAAACCTAACAATACAAGCCGTGTCTAGGAGTACCGCTGAATCAAGCCCTTGATCCAGAAAGCGGTATTATTTTATTATTATGAGTCTTATCTTCCACTGTAGGGCAAGGCCAGCCCAAGCCAAGTTTATAATCAGCAATCGTTAACGCTAGTAGAAAACTAATCAAATGCATGGAAATGACTTCATTTCAACATAATTAGTAGCCAAATTCACATCATTCATAATGGCAGAATGAAATGTATTCGTTTGTACAATGATCATCGCTCGCTACATCCTGCAGTTTAATGATAAAATTAACATTTACGCTGAGGCGTTTCGACTGTAGAAAGAGATTCGTCACGAAAAAAAATTAAATTGTGCCCTTTCCATTCTTCCAATGTTCTCTGTATTTTAGCTACTTCTGGCCATTTCTTTAGGTAGTACCTATTACCAATAATCACGCCATCTCCTTCCTAGGTACTATATCTAGTTGTACATATAATTGATATTTTCGAACCCTCCGTTTACAATAAGTAACATTCAACCATTTCGGAACTTAAAGGAAATTACTTCGATTCTCCTGAATTATTTAACGTTATCTAAACTTTTTCACTTACAAAGTTTCTTTCCTATTTCCTTTTATAATTGAATTTGTTGCCAGAAATAACTTAGTAGGTATTTGTGATAACCTGAGTTTTGGAGACGTTGGTAGTGGTGGGATTGGATTTATTTCAAAATTTATCTAAACAAGTGCTTGACGGCGAACCCACCTGATGGTAAGCAGTGATGCAATCGTTAATGGCGAGGTGCGCTAGTTTATTAAGAGTCTATTCACTCTAGCCTTGAAGACACTTAAGTTATAATCGGATGAGAAGACCGCAGCAGGCAAATTGTTCCAATCCTTCGATGTATGCGGTATAAACGACGAGACGAAACGCTCAGTCCGGACGTTAGAGGTGTCAACATCGTAAGGGTGGATAGTCACCGAACGTCGGGTTGTCCACTGATAGAATAGATACTCGCCACCAAGCTTTAAAATTTGGTGAGCTAAAATAAATGTTAAACTGATATTAAAATGTATGAGAGGAATAAATAAAAAAAAATAAAGGTGAGTTTCGAGTGGTGATCCCGTAAATATACATCGTTAAATTTTGATCGTTTTAATCCTGTGGAGGATTAATCGGTATATGAAACACTATCTATTTGTAAAGATACAATTTAAATAATAAAGTTCTACTAGACTGCAACTAGTAGCACTAGTATTAGATTATGTAAGGTTTGGCCTTTGCCTAGCAGTGGGACATACAATAGGCTATTAAAATTTTTTTTTTGGTGTATTGTATTCTATTCTACTTTTATCGAGCCGCCACGGGATTAAAACGACCAGAAAACCGTGTGTTTGGCGCCTAAGAACAGCCTTAAATCGATAACGTTTAAGAATTCTTGCTATTTTGGTTTGATACTAAATCCATACATAGATTGGGCTTGGTGCCAATATTCTGTGGGGTCGTTTGCATAATAATCCTAAATAACATTTACCGTAAGTCGTGTGACCTTAACGGATTACAATATGGAAATCTTTGAGGTGGAACACAGAGCAGAATTTCCGACTCCGTGTCGCTATTAGAAGATATCATCAAATATAGAAGTTACGGAACACAAATAGGTTTTTTTTTATGGTAGGTAAAAATCATCCAATGACGAGTCCCGCTCTTGGGCGGAGCGGAAAACAAGTATCAGACTCTTACTGACTAAACAACCTACCCCGTTCCTACATCGCCATACATACCAGGGCCAGAGCCTTATTTTTCAGACACAAACCCGTGGCCCTGATTGGCTTCGACCCTTCTGCAGGGTCCCTACGACACACATATGTTTAGGATTCTGTACCCTAAGCGGTTAGAGGTATGTGGACAGAGAGTAAATTCCCACATACTTCTTTTGAAAAGGGATGATCCTCCGACCAGACTGGTGGGCTATTGCCCGATAGTTGACTTCAGGCTGTCGTAAATGTTCAAATTGCGCGGAGAACATTGATTGCGTGATGCAGGACAGCAGGATTACTGTAGTTCTTATGTGACGTCATAGATGGCGCTACAAGGGAAACACGGTACACTAAGGCTTTAAAGGTACGTTTGGATTACGACATTTTATACGGTACTGTTACGGGGTGGGTCGAGATAGGCTTTTTAAAAAAAAACTTTAATAAAACTAAAAGAAACTTTTAATATTAATTGATGGAAAGTTTTACAAAGGAGCCTATTCTCCGCGACGACGTTCAATTCCACACTGGCAAATAAATGAAAGTTATTGCAATATGCTGATGCAATGGAAAAACGTGGGATACATGTATTACAGCGTCAGCTGTTTATTATTATATGGTTATTAATGTTATTTAATACATAACAGTACACTCAGTGTATAGATACATCGAGTATGAACGCGAGTGTCTCTAATTGCACAGTCGTGTTATAAAATAAATTAAAATTCATCTACACTAATATAATAAAGGAGTAAAGTTTGTTTTTTTGTTTCTTTGTTTGTAGCAGGTAATCTCTGGAACTACTGGTCCGATTGGAAAAAAAATTAGCAACAATAGAAAGCTGCTTTACTCCTGAGTGACATAGGCTAAGTATATTTTATGTACACGGGCGAAGCCGCTGACAAAAGCTAGTATTTTATAAAGTTTAAAATTCATTGCAACTCATATCTATTCATTCAAATCTGTTACTTATAAATGTCTTGAATAAAATACATACATAACGATAAAGTCGATAAACGATTTATTCACCGATCACTCAAAAGTCACGTAAATCTTATCTACAATGACTCTGGGTCTGAGTGAGTATGTGAGCAAGAAACGCTCCAAGGACTCGGTGAAATCATCAGGAGATTTAATTTTTCTCTTGCCAAATTTCGCACTTTTTTGCTCTACGTTAAAAAAAGCCAGAGTAGGGTAGAGTTGCCACCTAGGGTCGTTCTTTTATAACCCAACTAAGCCAGAGGCACTTTAATGGTTGACAGCGATGCGGAAGACTTTTTTGATGCCTTATTAGAATAGGTATTTTTAGTTAAATTATGATTATGAAATAAACTTTTATTATATCGCACTAAACAATTGTCAATTAAACTCTACGTTTGCGTTCAAAAATGCGAGTGTACGAGTAAGTATGTGATCAGGGTATCTACCCTGATGACGTCATTAAAATTAACTCTAATCTCAAATTTGAACGCAAGGCTAAGGTGGTGCCATCATGAGATGAACTCAGTCAGGCAGTGACACAGCCAACTGGGGTCGTGACTGGCTTCTGCAAGGAAGATTCGGCCTCGGTATGAAAAGCTAAGAAGAAAATTAATGGTTTTTTTGTCAGTAAAGTCTGATACTATCTCCCACTCCGCCCAAAGGCGGGAATTGGCATATAGATGATTTTTACCTACCATCAAAAAAATCTCACGCTTCCAAAAAAACTTTAGCCTTTCAAATACCGTAATTAGGTCTCTTATTACGGTTTTTTTTTTTTTTAATAAGTCTTTATTAGAAAGACAATAGGTGTGTGAACGCTTGGGGCTCAAGAGTTTAAACGAACTACGCAGTCAGGTGGTGCGTAGTAAACACAATCTCCACAGGTTCTCCGCAACAAAGAAGCATACGAGGCTTATTAGACCTCGTTCCGCACTGGCCCTCGAATTCTAATAGTATTCTAAATCTTAATAGGAACATTGGATTTCAATGTTCCACTCTGCTCGTTCACTATCAATCTGCCTGATTCATTTAAGAAAAAAAAACGCTTGAATTTACAGCGCGGCGCCAAACCAAACCTTTGAAGCTTTTGTTTTGAGTGCAAGCAAAAATGAACTTAGCGGTGGTTAGGCAGAAATGTCTTCGATAGTACCTTTTTGTATTTCATCGCTGGGCCAGCGCTGCGCTCTAAGCTATTTTCTTAGAATGTTTCTTCTGTAAAGTAAATATGTGTACTTAGTACTTACATAAATTAATAAATGAAAGACTTAAATATACCTCAAAACCAATACATCATTGTATGATTGTAATTAATTAATGTAAAGTACGACTTAATGAGTAAGTAAAATACCCATTATCATTAGCGTTCCGAGTGGAAAATCATTATCGGATGCAATGCGGTCTCCGTTCATTAGTGCTGGACCAAAATTCATATTACACATTTGGTTTCTATGAAAGTTTTCTAATTTCCAAAACCTGCGGTTACCTTAATATTTGAGTGTGCATTATAGAATTAGGTTGAGTGTACTAATTTTTATTATCATGTTCTCTATATTTCTCTTATTTACATTATAATTTGTCTGTATTTATATATATATATATATAAGTAAGCGTCTATCAGTTGTCTAGTACTCATACTTGGGTCTAGTTCTGCTTAGCTTGGGGGACTAGACGGTGTTGTGTGATCGTTGTGGAACATTATTACAATTATAATGACTTTGAAAAGAAAAGACTGAAGTGAAGAGTGAAGAGACCGAAATGAAGACGATGATAAAGTCCTTTTCGTTAACTATTTTTTAAAATAAATAATTGTCAAGATGAGGGCACGACAGAGATGCCAAATAAAATAAAAATCGGTATTAATGTACAAAATAGCGCAGACGAAAAACGAAATTTATAAACAAAAAAATTAAAATACAATATAATATATCTACCTAAATGAATAAAAAAGATTAAATGTTCTTTTTACCCAACTACGCCAAAGCCAAAGGAGAGCTACACACAATTTTTTTCTCTACTCGATATTCTGAACAATTCACACAGCAGGACCATCACTATTTTAGCGTACACTCACGATCCACTTATATTGCAACTGTGCTCATTTTTCAAGATTATTTCGTTCACTTTTCATGTAATAGTCGCGTAGTGCCTGAAATTGCAGTACAAAATCTGTTTTAAAATTGCGTTGAGTTAAATTTTCATTACCTGGAACTTGTAAGTACTTTGTACACGTTGGAGCATGTAGGTATGGAGCATGGAGGCCCGCTTCCGTGTGACGGATGCCCGCGCGGGGCTACGCGCGGATTAGTTGACTCAATAAACTGATTATATGAGTGAACAACTCGAAATAAATGATAATAATAATAAAGTGGCCTACTAGTTTTTTACTAGTCGTCGACTGTTTGCTACGTAATAATAAGTTATTCATCAACACGACTGGACATATATACCGTTAAAGCTGGAGGAGGAGTGGCGAGTGGACGGCGAGCAATGGATAGCTCGCCGTCCGGTCGTCACGTAACAGTCCGGGCTGAGCCCAAGTCGTCGACGGCAAGCCCTACTTTTTGAGGCGCGCGAGAACGCGCCTCAAGAAGTTATCAGCAAACTGTAGGGGCCTAGCAGGGTCGAAGCCTCCTGAGACCAAGGGTTGATGCGAAAGCGTATCACCGGGGTCCTGGGATTAGGACAAGGAAGAAACATGGTAGGTTGTTTAGTCAGTAAGAGTCTGACACTGTTTCCTGCTCGGCCGAAGAGAAACATAGTCTTGAACATGCAAATAAATTATTGTAAACAACAATATACATATCAAGATGATTTTATTGTTGCTAGCAGTGAACTCAAAACATATTAATACTCAAAGTGATTGAAAGGGATTGGTGCGAAATACTTAATTAACATCATCATTCGAAGATCGTATTTATATCTGACGATACGATTGCGTGACGATGTGAACGAGACTGCTTGTCAAAACTAAGACTCATTAATTATAAAATTAAAGTCTAAAAAAGAACAAAAAATTTCTAATTCCCTTGTCGCAGATATGCTAGAAGAGATTTCTTTAGAAATAAGCATCACCTCTGTAGGTACTTATTTTTCTGTATCCTTTGTCTTGTTTTCCGTTGTGTGTACATACATTGTTAAATAAATAAATAAAATAAAAGCTTTCAGCTACATTGACTACTGGTTACTGTCGTCAAAGAAACAAAATTCGACTACGTCTTATTAGACAACACTGGGCTCGCCATAATAATGATGGACACGCCATAACCACGATTGGCACGCTATAATAATGGCGGAAAGTCCCTTCTGGTAAGTGATTGGAAAGGCATCACGACCTCCTCATCTTCTGCGTGACTCCGGTCCTCACTAGATATGTTAAGTCCAGGTGAATTTACTTCAACTTACTTACCTAGGTTCTTGTGCTTGATTCAGGTGGAAGAAACCCCTGATTATCATCATTAGACGGGCCGTTTAGAGAACACGGTGGAGAGCATACGGTGGATGTGTGTCCTGCTTAAGCAGAGCACCGCGGCGTCTTCGTGAGGAGGATCGGTCTCCGGTACCAGGGGGAATGGATACCTATTCCACTCTAGAGTGGGAAGTAGGGACTCAGCAAAAGGGTTGAAGCCTATTGGGGCCAGGGTCTCTTTCTGAAAGGAAGGCTTGGCCCCAGTGCAAAATGCAAAGAAGGAACGGGGTGGGGTGTTGACCGTTCCGCCCAAGAGCGTCACTCGTCATTGGATGATTTTTGTCCACCATAAAAAAAAAACCCCAGAATTGGAGAAGTAATCAAATGATACCTAAAATTACAAAAAGCCAAGACATTTAAAACTTATGCACATTTTGCAAGGCCAAAATAATAATATTTAGTACCTACTCAACTAGACCTTATTCTGTAGGAGCTTTGATTTTCAAAATCAAATAATTTGATGAAATGACATCTCCAACATGCTTACACCGAATAATCCCACAATACAATAAACAATACCTAAGCCTTTGCAGAGTAAGGGATCTCTGAATAGGCCAAAACAAATCAGTCAAGAAATGTTTTTTTAAGTCAATGGTGGGATGAAGGGCTGAATGGGGATTCCTTGCTGAAAAGCACCTTTGACTCGAACCGAAAACTTGGGACCTTGTCAAAGTAACATTTTATCGGCGACAAAGATTAATGAAATGCCAGAATGTTGGGGATTGACCTATTGAAATAAATGATATTTATTTTTGCATAACACTTTTACACGTCAATTTTTTTTTTGTCAGTTTAAACTAAATGAGTCCGGTAGATAAGTCCGGAAATTTCGTCATCATTATTCAAAAAAGAAAGAAAAAAATTTTTATTCGTGCGTTACACAATCATATAAACTAAAACTACACAATAATAGTACATTGCTATACGAGGGATGAAAGAAAGTTATTTAGTCCCGAGAAATTTCTTGGCGACCGAGCGAGAGCGAGGTCGCTAATAGTTCGAGGGACTAAATAACTTTTGAACCCGAGGTAAACACTGTGCTTTTCATTACGAATACGAGGAAAATAAAAATAATAAAAACCTGAGTCGTCGTCAAAGGTATGTTTTTAGGTAGGTATATTTCTTTTGATTTAGGCGGTAAGCGGTTTTCTCCTCTTAAAAATCTTGCGTTAAATTTATAACTGAAGCTGATGAACTTATCGTGTTAATAAAAAATTCTTGTAACAGAGATTTAGCAAAATGTAAACAAAACTATACACATCGAAAAAAAAGGAAGATCAAATCGGCCACAGATTATAGAGAGTCTACCATTTACCCGCCAATTCTTTTTTTCAGTGTTCGGCTCCCTGGCTTTTCAGTCAATATTTTTCATTTTGTCATTGTAAAAATAGGTCTGGTCAAATTTTTTCTCAAATATATATTAGTTTTAATGAAATAATTGAAAGTAAATTAAAATAAAGTCATTTAAAAAAAGTATTCTTAAATAATTTCTATCTCTATGTCATTTTAATTCGGTATTAAGTTTAGGGTCACGGTTCAATAGAAATGTCAAAATAGAACTAGATTTTTTTTTTAATATTTGCTGTTGAAATATTAAAAAAACAACTGTCAGTTGTAAAGTAAAACTCCCTAGGGAGTAAAAGTACTTCTTCCAACCCTGTCCGCAGGCAACTTTACACCTACTTTCAGAGTATGAGTAATGAAAAATAACATGAAATCAGGATTGTGTGTGTGTGGAATCATAAAATGGCGCTTTACTCAGCATATGCGTCATCATCATCACAGCCTTTCAATGTTCCCACTGCTGGGACACAGGCCTCCTCTCTAGGAGAGGGAAGCATATGCGTATAAAAAGATAAATACCGCTGCACTGGTATTCTATTAGGGCCCGCTGCATTACGTTTTTACATTTCGACCATTAGCTCTTCTTGAGTTTATTGTTATTTTACTAATGTTACGAACGTGAGTAATCAAATGCCGGTTTACTAATAGAGAGATTTATTTTCCACAAACAAAACACCAATTTAGTCCAATCGCCAATAAACCACTTCGTAATGCACTCTAGAGATCCGTAGAAATATCGCTTAGGTCGTCGTATGGATGAAAACGTTCTTCACTTGACTTGGATAGTTCGCTCTTGATCGCTGTCGAAATCAAACTGACTCACGTCCGGCCAGCGAGCACGTATTTATACTCAGAGCCAAGAAAATTCTAGATACCGAAGGTTCGAGGCCACACCAGACAATACCGAACAATAAACATTATTTTTATTATCTACCGGTATGTACCTACTCGGTCCCACGACTCATACGAATTTCGACTCTATGGTACAAGACGGAAGGTACAAATTCCTTTACCAGGTTAGTTAAGTACCTACAAAAGTTCTCAGAATTATTGAGTACCTACTTATACTTGTCGGATTTTTCTAGAATTTGCTAGGCCCTGGTACGTACTTCTATTCTGGAGGTTTCGATTAGCAATGCGTTTTAATTATTCGGTGATACTCTTGACTTTGTCGAAGAAACGGCGTGTTCTATTTCCACGGCGTAACAGTGCCCCCCTCTTAGTCATGCTCGTCCCGAGCATTATTAGATCCACGGTACGGCGCCAGTCTATCCAAGTGGACTACCTTAGGCTTCCCTCTTAGTCCTTTCTTGATGCGGTAGGTTACGTCGTTAATCCTTTTCATCACGGTGTAAGGTCCCTCCCATCGAGCTTGAAGTTTCGGCGACTTCCCTTTTCGTCGGAGCGGGTTGTGGAGCCAGACTAGTGCACCTTCTTCAAATCCCTTGGTATTGGCATTACGGTCGTACCTAGTTTTCATTTTGGAGCTGGTGTTCATGCTATTCTCACGTACTCGTTTATGCACTTCGTCCAATTGATCTTGAAGGTCACTGACGTAGTCCGTAACTGGCTTGGTCTTGTCAGGTGGCACGCCAGTTATAGCATCGACTGGAAGTCTCATCTCTCTGCCGAAATTCACTCTTGCTGGAGTATGTCCGGTGCTATCATGCACTGCTGATCGATAAGACATCAGAAATAGGGGAATATACCGGTCCCAGTCCTTCTGATGATCATCGACAACCTTAGCCAGGTGATTCTCCAAGGTTTGGTTAAATCTTTCCACCATTCCGTCCGACTGTGGATGCGCAGGTGTTGTGCGTGTTTTGTAAATCCCCAGAAGGGTACACATTTCCTGGAACAGCGCAGATTCGAAGTTTCGGCCTTGATCGGAATGGATCTCCAAAGGTACGCCATACCGACACACTACTTCTTCAACCACCTTCTTTGCCACTGTCGTCGCTTCCTGGTTGGGTATGGCGAAAACTTCGGGCCACTTTGTGAAATAGTCCTGGATCACCACTATGTATTTGTTTCCGTCATTTGTAATTGGAAATGGTCCAGCGACGTCGATGGCAATTCGTTCCCAAGGGGCTCCCATGTTGTACAGCTGAAGCTTGCCCCTGCTTCTAGTCTGTGGTCCTTTCACAGATGCACACGCTGTACATTTCCGGCACCATTGCTCTATGTCATCTCTACAATTGAGCCAGTAATACCGCTGTCTCACTTTCAGTAGAGTTTTCTTAATCCCCAGGTGTCCACCAGAAGCACCATCGTGTATTTCCTGTAGCAGGGGGACCACTTCACTTCGTGGTACTATCACTTGTGTGGTTACCTCCTTGCCATCGTTCGATTCCCATTTCCTACAGAGCACATCATCTTCTAGGACTAAACTGTCCCACTGCGCCCAATAGCTCTTTGTGACGGGACTAAGTGACGATACTTCACTCCATTGGGGCCTAGCTCCACTACGCATCCAGTCCAGTATTGGTCGAATATCGTCATCTTCTTCCTGGGATTTCTTGAAGTTGCCTTCAGTCCTAATTACGTTCACGTGTTCTCGTGCTTCGTTTTGCTGGCAGTGTTTGCAGTCCTCATCACACGGACGTCGTGACAGGGCATCAGCATTGTTATGCCCTTTTCCACTCCGATGTTCCGTCACAAAGTTGAACTCCTGTAGCTGCTCGAGCCATCTTGCAACTTGACCCTCCGGGTTTTTAAATTGTAGCAGCCATTTCAATGCAGCGTGGTCCGTCCTCAACGTGAACTGCCTTCCTATGAGGTACTTATGGAAGTGCTGCAAGGTTTTTACCACAGCCAGCAGTTCTCGTCGAGTAACGCAGTAGTTCCTCTCGGGCTTTGAAAGTGCCTTACTGAAGTAAGCGATCACGATCTGTCTGTCACCTTGCACTTGTGACAATACGCCACCAATTCCCGTATTGCTGGCATCAGTGTCAACGACAAATCTTCCATCTCTGCTCGGATACCCCAGTATAGGTGCTTCACATAGCCGCTGCTTCAGCTCGTTGAATGCTGACTCACAATTCTTGTCCCAGATAAAGTCTCGTTTTTCCTCAGTCAGTTGATGCAAAGGTTTTGCAATGTCCGAAAAACTCATAACAAACCTTCTGTAGTATGTGCATAGCCCTAGAAATGCACGTACTTCTGTTTTATTCTTCGGAACTGGCCACTGTTGCACAGCCTTTATCTTCTCGGGGTCGGTTCTCACTCCATCGGCGGAAATCACATGTCCTAGGTAGCTGACCTCCTTCTTGAACAGGGCACACTTCTTTGGGCTTAGTTTTAGGTTAGCCCCTCGTATTCTGGTGAACACTTTTTCCATGTTCCTTAGGTTTTCCTTGAAAGTGCGGCCCATTATAATGACGTCATCCAAATATACTAGACAGACGTCACCAAGAAGACCAACCATGACTCGCTCCATGAGGCGTTCAAAGGTTGCTGGAGCATTGCACAACCCAAAAGGCATGACGTTAAATTGCCACAGGCCATTGCCAATGCCCGTACTGAACGCTGTCTTTTCTTTATCCTTCTCGCTGATTTCCACTTGCCAGTAGCCACTTTTCAAATCAATGGTTGAAAACCACCTCATACCACTGAGCATATCCAGCGTATCGTCGATCCTCGGCAAGGGATAACTGTCCTTCTTCGTGACGTTATTCAGCATTCTGTAGTCTACACAGAATCTTGTACTGCCATCCTTCTTCTTCACCAGAACTACAGGAGAAGACCATGGGCTCGTAGAAGGCTCAATTATTCCGCTATCAGCCATATCCTTCACCATTTCTGCCACTTCAGTTTCTTTAGCCCAGGGTATGCGGCGCGGTCTCTGTTTGATCGGTCTAGCATCACCTGTGTCTATCTCATGCTTGACGAGGCCTGTTCTTCCGCAGTCCTTTCCCGTTGCAAAAATATCCCGAAACCGTAGCAGAAATTCCCTGGCTTGCTGTAGTTCTGCGGTCGACAAATTGTTCTTAGAATTTTCCAGAAGTTGCTGGATGTGATCAGGTTCCCCTTTTGTCGAGTCCTGCTTCACTGGAGATGTGTTGATTTGGCGGAGATACTTCACTTCTTCACATCTCCCAACAACACTGTTTTTCTTCAAGTGGACCTCCTTTTTCCCAAGATTTACAATTCGCACTTTAGATTTCCCTTTCGTCATTACCAATGTCCTCGCAGTGATGAGTTCCGGATGCCGGCCAGTATCCTCAACTATTACGCATCTTTGTTGCCTGATTTTCTTAGGAAATTTTACTTCAACTAAAGTTTCTGTTCTCGGAGCCAATGTAGTATCTTTCACACAATAGAGGTTACATGTGTTGACTCCTCGCAGGAACACTTCTTGGTCTGGGAACTTCAATACTCCCCTATCAATATCTAAAACACATCGGTACTTCTGCAAGAAGTCCAGACCCAGAATGCAATCATCGGTAATATTCGCAATCAAAACAGAATGGGTGTACACTTGATCACCGATTTTTAACTCTATATCTGTATCACCGAGGACGGAGACTGGCTGGCCGGTTGCTGTCTGAAGTCGGCAGGATGGAGACTTTCTTTGCCACAAGATCGTGCGTTTCAGCAACTCAGGTCTTATAATAGTCCGTGACGCCCCGGTGTCAACGGTGAAATTGCAAGTACGTTCATTCAGTGTTCCTTCGATGGTCAAACTATTTCCGGTGTGGACTTGATTGATAGTGATGACTGGGGCCTTTACTTGACCAACCGGCACGCACCCCGCGGCCCTAGCGACATTAAGTTTTATCGTCTTCTCGTTAACTTGGGTTGCGGAGTCCACACTTGCCCTCTTCCTCTTGGGACAATCAGTACGAATGTGCCCTTTTTCTCTGCACTCGTAACACGTCGGAATATAGCGGGACGTTGCCGAAGAAGAAACCACCCCTTCTCGGTTACGCGGTTGCACTGAAGGCGAAACCACTACTTCTCGAACTCTGTGCGTGCGTGAATCCTGGCGTACGGCTTCTACTTCCAAAGCGTGAGCCATTGCACTTTTCAGAGTTTGGTGGTGTCCGAGTCGCACCGTAGCTCTCACATCTGTGTCCCGTAGTCCGTCGATGAATGCTTGCACCAGATTAACTTCCACAATTTCCGGTGTCATCGACCTATATGCACGCCGCACCAACCGTTCAATCTCGACTCCCCACTGCTGGAGGCTCTCGTTAGGCCTCTGCGTTCTGTCGCGAAGTTGCGCGCGGAACACGTGCTCGAGGTGCTTGTCGCCATAGCGGGTGTCTAACCCTTCCATTAGACGCTCCAAGGTCCTACCGTCCGAAGGAAGGTTCTCTAGGACCAGTAGGGCGTCCCCACGTAGAGCTAAGGTTAACGCCGCGAAAGACTGCTCATCATCCCAGCGGTTTGTCTTCACCAACGTTTCGAATTGGTATTTGAAGGCAGTCCATGACGACGTGCCGTCAAAACGTGGCACATCAAACTTTGCGGCCGACGTACAGTGGGTGTGCGCTGATGAGCCAATGGCAATGGGTTCGCGTGCTTCCAGCTTGACAATTTTTCTATTGATGTCCAGCAGGCGATCTTCATGGCCATCTATTCGGGTTTCCAAAGTATCAGTTCGGGCGGAAACCTCCTTGACCTCTAAGGTGAGATTCTTTACTTTCTCGCCCAGCGTGACGAGGCCGTGATCGATTTTCTCGAGGATAAGGTTCTGCTTAGCCTCTTGATCACGGCGAGCGGCTTCCTGTTCGCGGCGAGCGGCTTCCTGTTCGCGGCGAGCGGCTTCCTGTTCGCGGCGAGCTTCTTCCTGGTTAGCCGCGATTAGGTCCTGGAGCTGGCGCTGGTTAGCTTCCTGTTCGCGGCGAGCGGCTTCCTGTTCGCTGCGAGCTTCTTCCTGGTTAGCCGCGATTAGGTCCTGGAGCTGGCGTTGGTTAGCTTCCTGTTCGCGGCGAGCGGTTTCTTGTTCGCGGCGAGCGGTTTCTTGTTCGCGGCGAACGGCTTCCATACTAGCTTGCATGGCAGCCAACACCGCAGCGAGGCTCATTTCTGAAGTTGGTCCTGTTGGCATCTCAGCAGCTGCCGTTGCTCCGACACCAGCCGGATCTTCTTCCTCCAGTCGGTGACGCGCAGCATCCATCTCCGTTTGTCTCCTTGTTCGTGGTCGCTGTTCGTCGTCCCTCTGTAGTAATGGCATCTCACTTCTGACACCAGTTGTTACGAACGTGAGTAATCAAATGCCGGTTTACTAATAGAGAGATTTATTTTCCACAAACAAAACACCAATTTAGTCCAATCGCCAATAAACCACTTCGTAATGCACTCTAGAGATCCGTAGAAATATCGCTTAGGTCGTCGTATGGATGAAAACGTTCTTCACTTGACTTGGATAGTTCGCTCTTGATCGCTGTCGAAATCAAACTGACTCACGTCCGGCCAGCGAGCACGTATTTATACTCAGAGCCAAGAAAATTCTAGATACCGAAGGTTCGAGGCCACACCAGACAATACCGAACAATAAACATTATTTTTATTATCTACCGGTATGTACCTACTCGGTCCCACGACTCATACGAATTTCGACTCTATGGTACAAGACGGAAGGTACAAATTCCTTTACCAGGTTAGTTAAGTACCTACAAAAGTTCTCAGAATTATTGAGTACCTACTTATACTTGTCGGATTTTTCTAGAATTTGCTAGGCCCTGGTACGTACTTCTATTCTGGAGGTTTCGATTAGCAATGCGTTTTAATTATTCGGTGATACTCTTGACTTTGTCGAAGAAACGGCGTGTTCTATTTCCACGGCGTAACACTAATAAGAATTCTTTTTCTGAAAATAGCATCAATATTGGTTAATAAATGAAGTAGTTATTGAAATTTTAAACATTTGTCAGATCAAGAAAGATGAACGATTGCTCAATCATCGATGCTAATTAAAAAAAAAATGGTTGCCTGTAAAGTCGGTTTTACGGGCGAAGATTTTACGTGACAACGTCTTTTTCTCGGTAGAATATTTATTGATATGAATATAATTAAATTGCACAATAGGAACAAGGAATTGAATGAAAATAAGAATTGCACAAATTTTAACTATAGAAATATATTTTGTTTACTAAAACATTGCATGCAGTCGGGCCTCTCTCTCGTTCGGTGACTCATCGTAACGTTACCGAGCGTTACACTTTTTCATAAGTGACTCCCAGCCGCAACCTAATTTAAGACGTTGTCACGTCAAAAACATGAAAATCGTATCGCCAGGTCTAAATACCTCTTAAATACTTACACGAACAGAAAATTTAATAGTATTAATCTTAAAATAAACATAATATTGGAGTTTTAATGTTTGCACAGTTATTTGGTGTGATTAAATTACGTTAAAATTATCTTTTGGAGGCCATGTTTATTGATACTAGCAATGTTACTGTTATTAATATTATAAGACGCAGATATTTTTAAAACGATGTTGGTAATTTTATGTTTTCGAGTTCTTTAGTTTAGATTATAATGATCATCTTTTACGAAACTTGTATGCTTAATTCTTTATTATATTCCGTGATAAATGATACCGCAACAAATTATCATAAAATGACTTTGTGCATTCCGCATCCTTCGGATTCCAGTCCTTATCAGATCATTGGTCCACCTTGTAGGATGTAGCATCGCCGTGTTCTCGTGGAGGCGATCGGAGGCGGCGATCTCTCGCAACGGGCCTTGGTAGAGGCCATGGTCCGGAGCGAGGAAGAGTGGCAGGCGGTCGCGTCCTTCTGCGAAGCAGTAATGTTAGCAAAAGAGGAGGCCGACCGTATCAGGCAAAGGCAACGTCGCTCACGCCACAGCCGTCGCCGCCGTGACTCCGATCCCGATTTTCGGCCACCGTAGACAAGGGCTTGCGGACGGCGAGCCATGGGTAACTCGCTGTCCGCCTATCCGGTAAGTGTCCGGACCGAGCCCAAGTCGTCGACGGCGCGCACTGTTCCCGCGCGCCTCAAGGAGTTGTCAGCAAATGTAGGGGCCCGGCAGGGTTGAAGCCTAGGATTGATGCGAAAGCGGAACACCGGGGCCCTGGAACTAAGGCAGGAAGAAAAGGTGGGTCGTTTAGTCAGTAGAAGTCTGACACAGTCTCCCGCTCCGCCCAAGAGCGGGATTCGTCATTTGATGATTTTTCCCACCATAAAAAAAAACCTTGTAGGAGGTATGCCAGTACTGCGCTTTCCGATATGCAGTCGCCACTTCAGAACTTTTCGGCTCCTACGGCCATCTGTTCTGCGAGTCATGGCCACGCTCACCACTTAAGCTTGGTGATTCTATGTGCTATATCGGTAACCTTTCAACTGCGGATATCTTTATTCCGGATTCGTGATACTTCGAGTATAGCTCGTTCAATTGATTTTTGGGTGATTTGAAGCCTTCTGACCAGGTTAATTTGTGACCGTTTGGGAAAATCCATACTAATATTATAAATGGGAAAGTAACTGTGTCTGTTTGTCCGTCTTTCACGGTTAAACGGCGCGTCGAAATTATATGATTTTTCAAGTGTAGATAGTTGAAGGAATGGAGAGTGACATAGGTTACTTTTTGTGTCTTTCTAACCCCCTATCTTCCAACAATGGGGTGTGGAAGGTTGTATGGAGCATTCCGCAATTTTCAAGATAGAAAGCTAAAAATTGGTTTGCGGACTATTTGTGTCTAACGAAAAAATTGTTCATAATTTTTTTTTTGTAAATCTATCCCCAACTCCTTAAAAGGGGGGACTTTTCTAGGAAAAAAAAAATCCGCACAAAGACTCTTTCTTACAAACGATGTTTTTAGACATCTTTCCCCAACTCCTAAATAAAATAGGGGATAGTTGTAGACTGAAAAAATACTCTTTTCCGAGTTCTCTTCCGTGTTTTAAATCAGGAAAAGTGGAACCGGGTTACCCCGAATTTTACGGGTAAAAGCTAGTAAAATTAATCAATACGGAAACGAATGGTATTCCGGTACGGTTCATCAAATCGATGCTGAACGTGTCAGGTGAATTGGTCTCGCATAGGAAATCATGTTCTGGCATGTCAGGATATCATCTACAATAATACGTAGAGGCATAGGAATTCTGATGTTTTTTTCTTACTTTTGTACTTTATACTATATCATCTTTTAGATCCAGTTTTTTCCTGCTATTTAACCTGTTTCTCGAGCCATCATCATCTTTTTTGGTAATGACAAACTTTTATCCCACAAGTAAGTGCGCCTCAAGCAGTTGCCAGCACACCGTAAGGACCCTGCAGAAGGGTCGAACCCAACGAGGGCCAAGGGTTCCCGTCTGAAAGGAAGGCTCTGGCACTGGTATTTAGAGCAACGTAGGAAACGTTGCCATATATACCAGGGCCGTATAAGTATGTCATTACCACAAATAAGCATACGGGTAAAATGGAGTGAATAGAAACAACAATTTTATTAGGATTATTAATTTGATTTCATATTTTCTAACTTGAATTATAAGTTACAAACTTCACCTTCGTCTTTCATATTTTTAGTTTTAATAAAGCATTTTTGTTTACAATGTTGAATTAATAAAAGTTATTTAAATGCACCTATTTTTTTTTAATAACGTGACAAAAACATAATTTTGATTTTATTTACCCCTTTTTACGGTATATATTACAAAATTAAGTCAGCTGCGTTAGCTAGTCTTACAAACGTGTTCACAGCACTTTACTCGTAACTCTTTTGGGTAAAATAACTCTGCTTGTTGAACCGTCCTACCTTTCCCTGTTCTGTGGAACGGCATCCTAACCACTTTTCACTTTACGACTTATCTTTAAAGTTTTGTTTGCACCTGCTCTTAAGTTGTGGTTTCTTACCTGAGTATAAGGATTAACAACACTAGACTCTTTGTACTCTACTATACTTCCTTCAAAACAACATTACACATTTAAGAAAACCTTTTTTACTGTCCTTTCAACCTATTTTGAGTTCCACCGTAGGCACGGACGGCGAGCAATGGGTCGCTCGCCGTCCGGTCATCTGATTACAGTCCACTACCAAGCTCAAGTCGTTGAAGGTGCGCTTTGTTCCCACGCACCTCAGGGAGTTGTCAGCAAAACTCTAGGGACTCTGCAAAAGGGTCGAAGCCTCCTGGGGCCAAGGGTTGATACGAAAGAGTAACACTAGGGCTCTGGTATTAAGACAAGGAAGGAACAGGGTAGGTGGTTTATTTATTAAGAGACTGACACTGTATCCCACTCCACCCAACGGCGGGATTCGTCATTGGATGATTTTTACCTACCATAAAAAACACATTCGCAAAAAGCTGTCATAATCGTCACAGTGACAATTTGGTGATTTTGTTTATCAAAATAATAGATTACAAAATGCTTTGAAAAAAGGTAAATGTATAGTGGCACATATTACTTTTTTTTAATCTTTCACCTGCGCAAAACGGCCGAACGCTTAGCATTATGCTGTGTCCACAGCGCTAGTTCAAACGTCCTGTTCCTGGCAAAGAAAATCAAGTTGACATACACGTGTAGCCACTCAGGAAAAAAATAAATAAAATAGGAAAAAATACAAATAATATTACTGAAATAGAAATCTCGTAAACTACTTTATATGTTTTCTCTCCAGAGATTGAGTTTCCATCGCCATTTACAATTATTTCAGCGCGAAAGTTTACTGATAATGTTTTGAGTAGGGTATGGATTTGTAATATCTGAATACCTTTAAATATGTTATTATCAGCAAATATGAGAACAGTGTTGTCCTTTGGGAAAACCCTATGGATTAACGTCTGTGACAGTGTGCGAGTGAGTCAGAGAAATGGAAAGGTTTCCTTTCCAAAAATTATTTAGATACTAGTTTGGAAACTCTGCTCGGCAGAGATTCGGTTCTGGGATCGTCTATAGAAGAAAAAAACTTAGAGCACTCTTCTATTTTTTCAGAATCAGAATGTCTTTATTGTGGGCATAGGTTACATACAGATGTTTGTATGTAACATATGCCCACTGTTTAATTGCTATAAACTAGTGCCTCACTGCGATCCCACCTGATGGTGAGCAGTGATGCAATCCTTGATGGTGAGGCGCACTAAAGTCGTCTTCTTAGCGTGTCAATGGCAAAACTAACCCAGTATTCGACCACGGCAATGCTGTACACTGTCGCTGTCATTAGGTCCCTACGTGAACAGGTAATAGGTCAGGGCACGTGATGGAAGATAGGACATGGTCTATGGAGAGACGCCGTACAAACACTGAGGATCAGAACCGCCTGGGAACATCCATCAGTGGGACTTAACCTTAGAGAAACCAGAATCTCAACTTAACCACAACTTAAACTTGAAGCACTAATATAATGATTGGATGATTATATTTTTTTTTTTTCTATCAGATCAAACCTATTCTAGAATTGCCTACATCTTTCTTCACATTTATCAAGCGAGTTCGTTTGCAAGCAAGTTTTTTAATTTCTACCATAACATATGATATATTGTTGAATAGGTATTTAAAAATGATTAGGGGTATCGTAAAATATTTTTTTGATAATATAAATATTTTCGGAATATTACAGCTCCAAAAGTAAAAAATGAGGCGTCTAACTTTTGAACCATAAGTTTTAAAAATATGAAAAAAATCTTAAAAGTAGAACTTTGAGTAAACTTTCTAAGAAAATTATTTTAAACAGTTTTTGAAAAATTAAAAAAAAACGTTTTGGACTAATTTTTTTATTTAACCGTACATGCAAGCATTTTTTTTAACTTAAAAATGACAAAAAAAAAATACAAAAAGAATAAAATCGGGTCATGAAAATTAAAATTACCACCGCCGCCTCTCGGGAAATTGGGTAACTAATTTTTACAAGGGCTACTGGGTTCTGTTACATTGTGAGAAATTTGTGACGGATGGGAAACTACGGAATCCTACACTGAGCGTGGCCCGACACGCTCTTGGCCGATTTTTTAGCCTATTCTCTCTTCATCGTCATCATTACAAGCCTTTTTTTAATGTTCCCATTGCCGGGACACAGGCCTACAGGCCTAGAGAGGGAATGGGTCGTAATCCACCACGCGGGCCCAGTGCGATTTGGTAAGTGCAGTATAATTTTTCAAACTCGATCCTTTAATTGAACATGTATTAAATTCTTAACAGTTAAAAAAAAATGTTATCCACAAAATACGATGATCAATTTAAAAAATTCACGCCACAGCTCATAAAACCCATTACGTTAAAACCACGAACCAAATCATTTCCCAAAGGTACATAAAAAACGCTTACTTAAGTAGAATTACCTACTTTGCCAAACAAAAAATTACGTCTCTGGTTTAATGTGTTATATTCTTAAAGTACGAAACACTCCTCGAGTTGTGAGGGCTTCTTCAAAAGTCAATTTACAGCCACTCAATAAAGATTACAAAAGAGTACGTAAAACTTAAGTGTTGTGTGATAAGCATGCTGTCTCTTTCTCGCCTAAGGGTCGTCAGTTCAGGGGCGAAGGTTCAGATGTGGAGACAATGGATGGGGCGAGAGTGTAGTTGTCATGAGTATGTGAGCGTAGTTTCAATAATAATATTGGATTATAGTAACACTGCAGGGCAATTGCCTCTTGCAATAGACAGGCGTTAAGTGTGATGAGGTTTAAGTTTCAGTTTTGTCTAGGTTTTCTCATTGGGTATAACTTAATGCGAAAAACTTTGTGCTAAGAAGTAAATAAACATTACCTAAGAACGTACTTTTCAGTTATGGTGGATAGTAGGTACCCAAATTAGGAAGCCTAGAGAATTTGTGCAGCTCAAATGTACGACTGATTCCTTAAAACGTAAATTAATCCTATCATTTTGTGAACGATAGTGTCCTCTTGTCTAACACCGTTTATTTATTTATTTAGTTCAGCTACATCACATACATTTCACATTCACAAAACGATCTCAAAATAAAGTTTCTAATGCACATGACAATTAAAGCGTTCACTACAAACATTACACAAACTCACTGTCCAATTAGGGTAAGACAAAAAAACACAAAGAAAATGTATAAACAAATGAATACAAATAAAATACTGTCCAATGAAAACATTATAAATAAATTAAATTAAATTCACCGTTCGGTGAGTCTTCTTCTTTATGCAAGAGAAGTCATTGAAATGTCACACATTTAAATTAAAAGCTTATTCTATGTCCAAGCCTCATCTATTAAGTCAACATCTTCGCAACCCGACGAGTAATCGACATTCTGTGTTCTTCACGCATAAATATTGTATGAGATGGCAACAGATAAGATGTGGCCGGTTCTGGAATATTCTATTTTAAGATAAAGCTTCAATGGACCTGGGTGGGACGTTACAGCTGGGTGGCTGGCTAATAATGCTAATGTAGGGTTAAAAATGGATCGTTCTTCTAAAGTAAAGCTGAGCGCTCACTTGAGACGAGACTGTTTAAGACGGACTTGTTTAAGACTTGTAATGTATGATTTTTTTTGGTGGGAAAAATCATCTAATGACGAATCCTGCAATTGGGCGAAGCGGGAAACATTGTCAGACTCTTACTGACTAAACAACCCACCTAATCCTTCTTAGCCTTCATACCGGAATCGGACCTTTCTTTCAGAAACCGGACCGTTGCTCCGGTAGGCTTTGGTCATGCAGTTGGGCTTCTATATTTGCTAACAACTCCCTGAGACGCGCGGGAACAGAGTAAACCGTCCACGACTTGGGCTTGGTTTGTACTGTTACCAAAAGACTGGATGGCGAGGAATGTATGAATTGACGTGTCTGTCAGGCTTATTTCAAAGTCTATGTTTTCTCTACGATATGGCGCACACTATCAAGACAAAACAGTCTAGCGGCGTATCATGTAGGTACCTCCTCTCTAGTAGGCTAACAGTAACAGTCTTGTCGTTGACAGACACTTGCGGTGTCGTAGACAAGTCTGCGACAAGTCTAAGACGGTCTTGTCTCAAGTGTGTGCAGGCCCTAAGTTCGGTGAAGTTTAGGCATTTTACTACTTGGATAGGGTCAATTTTAAGGATGTTTTTAGGGTTTGGATGGTCGAGTGCACAGTCGCCGGTGAATTATAAACACGAAACTTGAGAATACAGAATTACGCCTTGAGTAAACAAGGGAAAAGGGCTCATCTGCGTCGGGAAGACGTCGGCTAGTTGCCACGAGCCATGTATAACGGTCCACCAAGGATTGAGTGCGGAAACCAGACTACAAAGATAAAGGGTTGGCTAGATAATATATAATATGTTCTGATAGATAAAAAAGAGAGAGAGATTATCTATAAATATAAAAAGAGAAACTGACTGACATATCAACGCACAGCCGAAACTATTGGAACTAGGAGAGTGATTTTTTTTATAGGCCTTCTTTTTAACGTAGGTGAACACTAAGAAAGGATTTCTCATAATTCATCCCCTAAAAGGATGAAACGCGTGTCCAAAGTTTGTGCAAAAACCTATTTTCATGTGGGCAAAGCCGCTGGCAGAAAGCTAGTTAAATATACTTACGATCACCTTTTAGAGAAATATCACACCTTGATAACTTTCTTTTTACCATTGGCCATCGGTTATTTCATCCAAAAGAAGCCGTTAATTTTCCCCACATTACAGCTTTATGTATTCAATAAAAACTCAGGGAAAACGAAGCATGATCATATAAAAACTTGAACACAAAGAGCTAAGCTCCCCATTTCTTGTCCCGTTACACGTGTCGCAATATAATGACGTCATAAGGCAGATAATGACAATGCACGTGCATAAAATATGTACGGGTGCTCCGACTACAAAGAACAATAACTGTCTAGCAAGTCTTTAGGTAACAAGAGATGAGACGAAACTTTGTCGAGAGGGAAATAACAATATTTCCTTGGTCTATTTTTAGTCTAAGAGCGAGTATTGATACATTATTTTCCTTTATAACTAAAAAAACCGACCAAGAGCGTGTCAGGTGTACAATTTCTCACAATGTAACCCTTAAAGTAAGATTTAGCAGCGCGAAGTATCGTTATTTAAGACTGAACGATTCTGGGTTCTGTAACTAGGCTGGGTCAACTGCTTGGGGCTACTTTACACGTGAATTTTCAGTAGCGCAAGTCTCAACCAACAAGGCAGTTCTCTAATGTCAACGGCGCGATCAGCAAACTGTAGGGGCCTAGCAGGGTCAAAGCCTCCTGTGAAAGTAAAGACTAAGGCCCTGGAACTAAGGCAAAGAAAGAACGGAATGGTTTTTAACTCATTAAATGTCTGACACTATCTCCCGCACCACCCAAGGGCGGGAGATGTCATTCGATGACTTATGTCCGCCTTAAAAAAACTCGGAAGTAGGAGGTTAGAAAAAAAATAGGAACATGATCGCTCTTGGGCGGAGCTGGAGACAGTGTCAGATTCTTACTGACTCACCCAACCCGTTCCTTTTTTGCCCTTCGCATTGGGGCCAAGCCTTGCTTCATGTCGAAAGAACCTGCTTTCATGTCGGAAGCCGGTGGCAAAAACTAGTACGATCTAAGGTATTGTAGTTTTTTTGTTGGCAATTCCTAATCACATTACTTTATGAAAAGATAGATCATCATAGTAAAGAAAAACCTGGATTTTTCCTTACTATAACACCTTTAACGACACAACACAATTTTCACTTAAACTCTAACCAGCTTGCAAATTAATGAATCATGAAACAGGTTTTCTGTCACTACTACTGTTGTGTGTTTGTTTGTTTACATGTATGTTTGTTTATCAAATATAGTACGTTTATAAATTATTTCATTATTATTATTTATTTATTGAATTAAATAATAAATTAGAATTAAATAATAAAGTAAGCTACATATATTAACAAATAAAAAAAAAATCTCTTTTGAACTTAACTAAAAGTATCTAATCTAATAAGGCGTCAAAATACTCTTCCGCATCGCTGACGATGGTAACGTCGCGTCGTACGCAACGCTGTACGACTGGTAAAGTGTCCAAATGGCTGGTTTTAGTAATTTAGTTTATTTCGAACTGGTCTCAACATAGTGAAAAATAAAATCGAGAAGTAATGTCCTATATTCAAAAATTCAAAGGCATGTGACTGCCACTAATCAGCACTGGGACCACGTGGTGAATACGGAGTAGGCTTGCAGTAACACAGCAGTGGGGAATACTTTAAAGCTGATTGTACCTAAACTTATGCCTAGCGTTCCTCAGCCCTGCCAGCTGTGAAAGACAAAATCGGTAAGAAATCGGCATGTCCTAGAATCCAATATTCGAAGGCATGTGGCTTCCACTAATCAGCACTGAGACCAAATGGTGAATTACGGCCTATTACCACTCCTACAGAGTAGGCTTGTGGTAACACAGTAGTGGGGAAGACTTTAAAGCTCAGCGTACACCGCTAGAGGCGCGGCGGAGCGCAATTGAAGACAACAATTTAATATAAACCTTCACTACCTTGACATAAGGTCTACAAACACTCGCGCGCATGCTCTTGTAGTAGCTTGAAGGCCTGAAAGCTGATTGTACCTAAGCCTTATATGCTTATGGCTAGTGTTCCTCAGCCCTGCTATAGCTTCTACGGTATGCCAAAGTTCAAGAGGTCAAATAGCAATAGCGCCTCGTTAACAACGTGTCTGCTAGCCTAATTAGAATTAATATCCAAATGAGATTCCGTATTTCCGAAAATCGGCCATTAATTAGCACTTAGATTAGCATCGATCTTTATCGATTCCGTAATCGTGATTCAGGCATACCTCTCTGAAGTGATGTTATAAGAGATCTTTGTAAATAGAGGCCTAGATTATTAGATAAGGCAATACCGATTTGCCCCGATTGCCTCGCTGCAAACTCTTATTCAAACTGAGAGTCATTATGCTGCAGATATTTTGATTCGAACGTAAAACTTTTTTGTCCTCAGCACACGGAGTGCATGCCGCATGCGTGAGGGAACGAATATTCTCACGCCCGGCCCCAGCCTCCGAGATTCTGACGCCGACTACCAACCATGGCAGACGCAGGCTTACGAACGTCGAGCAATGATTATGAGCTCATTGTACACTTAATTTTTGTAAATGTACACATTATGAGGTGTACAATAAAGTTTATAATAAATAAATAAATAACTTCCTTTTCTTTCATATCACTCCTCACACAATCCATCCATCTCTTCTTTGGCCTCCCTCTTCATCTCTATCCATCTACGTGTAAACTCAGAACTCTTTTTGTAACATGCGTTTCATCTCTCCTCTTCACATGACCTTACCAAGACCAACGATTTCCTTTCAACTTTTCAGTCACTTTCGCCACTTTCAGACTTCCTCTAATATACCAATTTCTCACTCTATCCATTTTCGTCACATCACATATCCATCTCAATATTCTCATCTCCGCTACATGCAGTCTTTTTTCATCCATCTTTTTCACAGCCCGACATTCTGATCCATACAGTAGGACAGGTCTTCACAGGTAATCACTGCCAAAGAAATACTTTACAATAGTGACAATAAAAAAAATCAAGCTAACAGGATTTTGAGTAAATGTTAGTAATAATTATAAATGATCTTTTGCAAGTAAGTTTAAAAAAAACAATTTTACAAGTCATTTTTTTTTCGACACTAGATGAGTCCGGTGTTTCCTATAAAAAACGTACTTAAACAAATCCTTGCAGTTAAAAGTTTTTATGATCAATTAACAGTTTTATCGGTGACATAAATAAATATTCGCTGTTATAACTACGTAAATAAAACTGAAGTCTTTTATGTTTTCTAGTTTTTCTCTATGTTTTTGAAAACAAAACTACTTTTGCGCTGATCGTGGTAGATATAAACTCAAAAATGATGTGAAGAGATTTTAGTACCGGGATCATTAGTAGGTATTCTTATATACTAGACCATGTAGAGGCTCTGTAGTGTCGAAGCCTCCTGGGGTCACGGGTAAATGTGAAGGTGTAACACCAGGGCCCTGAAACTGAGTTAGTGATGGAGTGGGGTTGGTCAAGGATGGGAGATGTCATTGGATGATTTAACAAACAGATTATGGTCTATTTGTGTGCGAAATTTCGTACTAACCCGCTTAACAAACCTCAAGGAATTGTCAGCAACTGTAAACCTAGCAGGGTTGATGCGAAATCGGAACACCGGGGCCCTGGAACTAAGGCAAGAAGGAACGGTGGGTCGTTTAGTCAGTTAAGTCTGATACTTTCTCCCGCTCCACTCAAGGGCGGGATTCGTCATTCGATTATTAAAATAAACCCGCTTAACAGACATCAGACTAAAAAACATTTAAATTTCCGTTGAAACACGAGAACTGTACCGTCTAATAAATCAATAGAAATAAAACGTCGTCTAGACTGAATTTATGTACGATCACGCTACTATGACAACCACGATATATCCGTCACATCATATTAACACATCGCGACACTGCACTAAAGACCTAAATAAAACTCTAATTGGCCAATCATGAAACACGACCGTTTAAACGCTGAACAAACGCTACACAAACGCAGTTACGTAACTTACTGCTGTAGGGATTAGCCGAACAGGGACTTGGCTTTGCCGACTATCCAACTAGACGTCTAGTTGGTGCTGTATTTATTTATTTATTTATATCTGAGGGCACGGCAGTGCCTCAGCCAAGTCTCGAGTGTACTTTATTGTACACTAAGAATTTTTTTTTACAAATACTAAGACTTAATAATAGAGATACACATTGGGCGGCCTTATCGCATTCCGTGATTTCTTCCAGGCAACCTGGGATGGAAAAAGATTGCATCATAATTATAAAGACAATTAATATTCCTTCACAAGGGTTTTAAAAAGCCGTAATGGCCGACTAAAAGTTATAAAAAATATAAAATATATTTCGTAGAAATATAAAATATATTTTTTATATAAAAAAAATTAAAGCGTTTATCCAATGCGTTCATCTGTCGTCTTCAAAATCAATTTCAAATGTAAGATGCATATAACAAAAAGTAGCACTATGAATCTGTTATAATCTGTGGCCGCAACTAGTGGTATGCAATGTAGAACTCCGTTAAACGCCAACTAGTCACTGACTATAAATATTGCAGGATCGGCAGCTTTCCCCAACTAGTTGGTCAATCTCTAGCAAATAGTTTTGTTTACATTCCCTCAAACCCTCCCACGATTAGTTAATGTTCACGTTTAGATTTGTTGTTTTGTGTTTTGGCGCACATTCGCACAATTTCTATTTTCGGTGGAGATAGAATTAGATTGGGAGGTGTATTTGTGTATACGCTTCATTGCGTTTGGGGGGAAACTGTGACTGTTGTTATCTATCCGTCGTATTGACACCGATAGTACAATGAGCGTGTCTGTAAACAGATCATGAATGACGTTCCTTTAATAGATACCTATAAATTTATTGCTGGTTGCATAAAGACTTGTTAGTGGCTACGCTACTGCAATCGAATCTCGAAGTCACCTCAAAATATTTTACTTAGGACTGTTTTAAGTCACTTTATAGCTGCGATTTTAATGTCAAATCACATCACACTACTTAAGTATAACTAGAAAGGAGGCCTGTTTCCCAGCAGCGGGAACTTTATAAGGCTGATGCAATTTCAAAACTTGTTTACTTATAATGCTATAGCGACACTGCCATCTTAGGTATTTTTGGTGTTGTAGAGCTTTCACTCAGACAACATCGCAGGCGGCAGCTAGTTTAAGTATAATATGTTTATTTATTTATTGTCATAAATAAATAAACATCACAATATCACACTTCCCGCTCCACCTAAGGGCGGGATTTGTCATTGGATGATTTTTACCCAAGTTATAAAAGAGGGCAATAACCCTCTTTGAATTTGTGCCAGTCCCCACGTTTCTATTCATGTGCCAACTCGGTTCTGTCTGCGTGGTCCAAGAGGGAGTGTCAGACAAAAACCCACCAGTGTTCCGTAAATAGATAAGCATGTATGAAGAATATATTTTTGTAAAGAGATATTGAATCAATGTCAAAGAAGAATGCTGTAAAACCCAGTTTTTTTTTATTGCTATAAACTAGTGCTTGACTGCAATCCCACCTGATGGTAAGCAGTGATGCAATCGTTGATGGTAAGGCGCATTAGAAAAGAGCTTTTGCAGGTCGGTTTCTGTTGCAGCTCCGACAGAAAAGAGATTTTTCTTAAATTATGAATAAATATCAATATTTTATTAGAATAGATATCTCAATAGAGCTGCAATACAAACCTCTATGGTCCAAAGGTCCCGAGACGCTGTAAACCGTGCAGAGTCTCTGACTTTAATCCGATCCTGATTTCCGGCCACCGTAGGCGCGGGCACATATGTTTGTCATTAAAGATGTTTGTCCAATTCAGGTTATTGTCTTAGAAGAAATGATAGATATCAAATAGTCAAGTATTTATTATCTGTCTGTTCGCCTTTCTTCTCTAGTTTTTGATCAAGGTAGAAGTAAATATTATCCAAATAGATACTCGTGTTACCAATAAATCAAACTACTTAATAGGTTCCCCTCTACAGGTGTCATTGCCTTCATTATCATGGAAAAGAGAAAGCGCTCTACATCTTGTATAGCACCATCTCTCTCTCACACAGCGGAATCATGAATGACATTAGCACGTCATAGTAGGGGATCCTCACGGAAGCACAGCAGCGTGCAGCGCCTTGATGTGTTAATGACCAGATGCGGAGGGTACCTGGGTTCTCGGAGTACTTTGCCCTGTATCATGCGAGTAGTAGGCAGTTTAGTAGCTGATGATCTGTCTTATCCTCCTCTATGCAGGCTCTGCAGAATGGGCTGTCGGTTACTCCATATCACCCTTACTGGTAAAGGTCAGGGTCCGGATCGAGGAAGAGTGGCAGGCGGTCGCCTTATTCAGCGAAGCAGTAATCACCGCATCAGGCAAAGGCAACAGTGCTTACGCCGCAGCCGCCGCGGCCGCTGTGCCTCCGATCCCGATTTCCGGCGTAGGCGCAGGCTTGCGGACGGCAATGGGTAGCTCGCTGTCCGCCCATCCGGTGATTTTTCCCAACATTGAAATAAAACACTCTTACTGTACTTGTACAAAAACTTACTGTACTTTAAAAATGCCAGAACAGCTGTTGTTAACAACAATAACAACTGCTAATAGCATCAATTTTTCTAAACCATTTATTTATTTACGAGTCACAAAAATTCGCAGAGCCTAACTTCAGGCTTACCAAGTTAGAACGGCCATACAGTTATTATATTTGTCATTGTAATCATTTACTAAGTTTAAGTTTTTTTAAGTAGGGTCGTGCTTGATCACACCTGATGATAAATTTTACCTTTTAATTATATATGTGCATGATTCCCGTAATTAATTAATCTATACTAATATTATAAAGCTGAAGACTTTGTTTGTTTGAACGCGCTAATCTCAGGAACTACTGGTTCGAATTGAAAAATTCTTTTTGTGTTGAATAGATCATTTATTGAGGAAGGCTTTAGGCTATATAACATCACGCTGTGACTAATAGAAGCGAAGAAACAACGGAAAATGTGGAAAAAACGGGGAAAATTATTCATCTTTGAGGGCTTCCGTTGCGTGCGCTGCCAAAACGGTTTAAGATACCAAAAAATCTTTTAAGATTAACTTACTAGAACCGTTTTTATGCGAATCAAATTTAGCCAATTTTTACCGATTATTTGTTAGAGTTGTATCAACATAATAATAATAATATAATCTTTATCCAAATAAATGTGTTGTTGATTAAGATTATGTAATTGTAAACAAAATTGTCTTTGACATCATTTAATTTCAATGAACATCTTAGAAGATATTACAATTTTAAAATAACTCCGATATAAAATTCACACGCGATGCATGATGTGCAAAATTTGACGCTGCGCCTGGCCAGCGGGCGAGGAGAGGGGTTGCTTGCGGGCGGCGCGGATGGGTTTTTTTTATGGTAGGTAAAAATCATCCAATGACGAATCCCGCTCTTGGGCGGAGCGGGAAACAGTGTCAGAATCTTACTGACTAAACAACCTACCCCGTTCCTCCCTTGCCTTATTTCCAGAGCCCCGGTATAACGCTTTCGCACCAACCCTCAGTTGCAGGAGGCTTCGCCCCTGAAGGGCCCCACAGTTTGCTGACAACACCTTGAGGCGCGCGGGAGCAGTGCACGCCGTCGACGACTTGGTCTTGGTCTGGACTGTTACCAGACAACCGGACGGCGAGCTACCCATTGCTCACCGTTTACAAGCCAGCGTCTACGGAGACCGGATATCGGCGGGATCGCGGCGGTGACGGCTACGGCGAGGGCGCTGTTGCCTTTGCCTTATGCGGTCGGCCTCCTCCTTTACGAGCATTACTGCTTTGCAGAAGGAGGCGACCGCTTGCCATTCTTCTTCGCTGCGAACTATGGCCTGTACCAAGGCCCGGTGCGAGAGGTCCCCACCCCCACGAGGACACGGCGATGCTCTTCTCAAGCGGGGCACACCTCCACCGTGTGCTCCACCGTATCCTCCGGGCTGACCATACAGTGGCGACACCCGGGCGTCTCTTCCGCACGAATCCGGCGCGCAGGAATCTCCTGAACTTCCCATGCCCGGTGAGAACCTGCGTCATGCGGAAGATGAGGATGCCGTGATAGACATCACGCCTCAAAGAGGGGACTTACCGCCGAGGTTATGGTGTGCCCAAGTTGGGGTTCTATGAAGTACTTTTAGATAATTATGTTCTTTTAAAAACTAAATTGTCTAAAATAATAACAGAAATTGACACGGGCAAAGTCGTGGGTAACAGCTATAATTTATAAAGCTGAGGAGGTTGTTTGCAAAAATAAATATGATGCCCAAAATAACTATTCCACGCGGACGAAGTCGCGGGCACAGCTAGTTTTAAATATTATTAACTTTTTTAACCTAACCAGTGGTGAACTATCACTAGTATGTTTATAAAGCGTCTCAAAACTAAGAATTAGATCCCATGACACAGGGTATCCTAGTGTGTGGTCTAGGGCTACTTTATTGCACTAAATGTTGTTTGCTTCTAAAATATATTGTGATGATTTTAATAGCTGTGCTTAACGTGTAATATGCAGCTCTTAAAAAAAAATAGTGACCCCGTCACCAGTAGTAAACCCGTTACTATGGGTACGCGAAGCCCCCACCTCAATTGAGACTTGAAAATCAGTTACTGCGAATTCATGGTCGACTGCCATGATGGTTCAACACCGTACACAATAAAAAATTACAGTACGTTATAATAAATAGGCGGTCTACCCATGTGCCAAATAGTCGCAATCCAGTGTTCAACCACATCGTTGCGTTTTCTTCTCAGTCCGTACACTCTGGTCAGAGTGATCATGGTCATACGGCGCCATTAATCGCGGACTACAGCTTTCTGGGTGCTTTCGTAAACCGAGTACTTAGTTGCGGCTTTGATCTGATCTATCCATCTAATTTTTGATCTACCACGTGGCTTGGTGCCCTCAACTTTGCCCTGCAGCATTCTATGGAGCCATTACCACGCCGTCTTTCATGGCCGGAGAAGGTCAAAATGTACGACTGTACTGTGGATGATAGACGATGTGATGTAGAGTTCTTTTAATATGGTATCATTCGTACGAAACTCTTTTCATGATCCTCCTAGCATCCGTCTCCAGCACCACATCTCCAACCCATCAACTTTCTTCTTCTCGGATTCACGAAGTGTCCATGTCTCCGATGCATAGAGGAAAATAGGGAATAGTAGACAATAGACGAACCTGGTTTTTGGAGACTGGACATCGTGCACAGGCAAATAGTGGTCAAACAGAGCCAGAACGGAGTTAAACGAAAATCTCCTTCGTAAAGCGGTATTCCTTGCACAAGGCTTCGAGACACACGATACTGTGTATCGAGGATTACAGTAACTCTTTCGCTCTAGAATTAAGACAGCAGAGTATTTCACTTCTTATGACTTGATCACACATACCGAGCCAACGAGTTCTCGGTCAAATACTCGGTACGTATGAACATAATATCGAGTGATCAACCGACCGCTTATCGCAACTAGCTTTCATCACTGTCTCGGCCGAATAACATATTTTTACTGTCTCGCTCTTATACGAGGTACGTGTGATCCAACAACAACACACAATGAACGTTTAATAATTGCAAAGAATGTTTTTATTTGTTAAATTTAATGATATTACGATACGGCCTATTCCCTCTCCTACAGAGGAGGCCTGCGTCCCAGCAGTGGAAACATTAAAAGGCTGATGATGATGATGATGAATGATACTAAAGATCTCGCATCCTTTCAAATCTGAGCTGGATAAATAACCTACGTATGTACGTACGTAGGTACAACTATATATCTACACAAGTGGTTCGTAGTTCGCGCGGTTTGAGACTTCCATTAGCCGGTAGATTGTTTTGTTCTCTGCACTTACTCCTGTTATTTGTATGTATTTTAATGTTTATTTTTTGTGTTAGCGTTGTTTCCTGTGGTTTTATCAAGCTTATCTCTCTATTCAAATCTTATTTTTACGAGGAATGTTACGCAAGTGGTTATTATTGTAACCAAATTTGGAATCGGAGTTTTTAACGGTTTGGTCGGATCGAAACTGAAATCGGTGGTGGAGATTTTTTTTTATGGTAGGTAAAAATCATAGAATGATGAATCCCACTCTTGGGCGGAGCGGGAAATAGTATCAGACTCTTACTGACTAAAGAACCTACCCCGTACCTTTCTTGCCTTATTCCCAGAGCCCCGGTGTAACGCTTTCGCACCAACCGGTGGAGATAGAGGCAAACGTGTGTAATAAAAGACAACTAGTTAAATCTTATCAAAAATTTGGACCCAAGATGAAGGATGAAGTGTTAAATCATGCGGACTTCTTTATGCATGCGGGGCTGCTGCCCAATATCACGCCATGCATCTCGCGTCGGTGAAGGTAAACATCGTGAGGAAACCGGCATTTCCTAGAGCCAACAATTCTAAGACATTCACTGCACGCACTGAGCCCGCGTGGTAGATTGGAGCCCATATCTTCTTCTGGGCAGGAGAGCTGTGTCCCAGTGAGTGATATGCTATGCTATACCGCTAAACAAGACACAGCATGCTTGCCTCCCGGAGTCGAGGGTTGATGCGAAAGCGTTATACCGGGGCTCTGGGAATAAGGCAAGGAAGGCACGGGGTAGGTTCTTTAGTCAATAAGAGTCTGACACTGTTTACCGCTCCGCCCAAGAGTGGGATTCGTCATTCGATGATTTTTACCTACCCTAAAAAAAATACCGCTAAACAAGACACAGCTTGCTTGTAAGTTAATTTCTGAGACCCGGCGTCCTGGAATACAGATCCTATGACTAGTTAAGGCACCACAATATCTACTATCTACTGTTTTTACCTATTTCAAAAAATTCAGTTCCAGTTCCAGTTTATTGAATTATCCAGGTAAAACATAACCCTTCTTACATTCCAATAAAAAATCCCAGAGGCAAGCCACAAAAACGAAACCCGACCTAATTAGTAAACAAAAACTTTCTCAATACAACCTTACGAATCGTAAACAAAAACAAAAGAATCAATCACGAATCAAGTTCATTTCGTTTGAAACAAACAAATAAACAAATTGTTTCTCGTAACCGCGCATAAATAATATAAGTGCAAGGGCGTTCGATTCGCTAAATGGATGATAAGTACCGGTGCCCTAATTCACGTAAAATCAAACAATCCCAATTCCACTGTCGTTCCATTATCGTTCGATCAAAGTCCTATCCAAAATCGGTATTCCCGTGTTCCTTGATGGGGATTCGATAGAACGACAATCGAACGACTTCTAAACGACCTCTCTTCGATCGAACGAGATCAAAATCGATGTCGTTCAAACTCGACTGATGGATGGGAATACGAAAATGTCAAATTCGCTACGATATCGCTACGGTTTTCATTACGAGAATTAGGCTAGGTGTTGACGTTCACGCGGGTTTATAATGCATCTTTTTCTAAATCATAGAGGGGGACAAAGATGGAAGGTGATGCTGCGAAATCGGGATGTTCGAGCAATTTCTGGGGCTTATATTTGTGGAATAACTTACCGTTTTATTAACCTGACAAAGCGATAGCAAAGACAGGGGAAAGTTTGACACAAGTATTTTTTTTAAGGTAGGAAATCATAAAATGACTTCTCGCTGGTTCCGGGTTCTACTGAAAATCGGTCTGAAACGGTTCTACTAGAAGCCGAATTCTAAGAACAGACTCTCCCACTAAGACGGGTGCCTTAGTGGGAGAGTTTGTGTCTGAGTGTGCGTTTTTAGAATTTAGGTTACCCCATAGATATATCAGGGTTGCCTTCACAGAAATTCCCCGCAGCTTTAGCGGGTATCGGCCGTGTTAGGCCTTTACGCCTACGCCTTACCTTTTATCGCGACTTGGACTCGGTCTCAGTAGAAGTGGGGGGCTATGTGTAACCATAACAAATGGTTCAAATTATTTGCCACGTACTGTACCTATTTACGATCCACGGGATACAGACTGCTGAAAAACAGACAAAACGATGCACAGACGAACATTGGAGGTTTAGTAATAACCCTGAAAAAGTCTGTTGTTCAGTAGGCACATTTTTTTTTGCGTAGAAGTAGTAATAACACTTAATGTCTAAAAAATAATGATGATAAAGAAATAAGGCACTTCGGAGAGTAATCTATTATGAGCTATCATCTATTGGTTCTTTCTCTGGACGTAACAGATTTTGTAATGCGCTACAGTTTGTTTCTGACGTACCTAGGTTTTTTTTAAGGTGGGAAATCATCCAACGTCTCCTCCCACTCTAAAGCGAAGCGGGAGGGTCTGTCAGACTGTTAATTGACGTACCTCAGTTTGATTTTCAATGTCACACTAATGTTATAAAGGTAAAAAGTCAGTGAGAGCGAGTGTTTGTTGATTAGGTATCACTTAATTCTTCACGCTCAAACAGCTGAATAAATTTTAATTTTTAATTAAATTTGGTACATAGATTTTTCTTTTTTTGTTGGGAAAATTATCTAATGATCCCTTGGGCGGACCGGGAGATACCTAGTGTCAGACTCTTACTGACTAAAAACCCACCATGTTCCGCCTTATTCCTACGTACCGGGGCCTGACCTTCGTTTCAAAAATTAGTCCATGGCCCCTAGAAAGGCTATATTTTTTATTTGCTATAAACTAATGCTTAACTGCGATCCCACCGGAATAGCCACATATATTAATTACATTTATTGTGGAAGTGCCTATGATCGTTTGGAACTATTTTCTTATTTCTTATTTATACGGGCATTATTGTAAAAGCGAAACAAAGTTACCGAGACCCGAAAATCGGTTACTGCGCATTCAAGGTCATGATGGTTTAGCTGGCGTGACAAGGATTATAGCCGATTTTCGGGTCTCAATCGCAGTGGGCCTACGCGTAACCGTAGCAAATGGTTCAACTTAATTGCCACATATAATACTAACAAATGCAAGTTTCTACACAATTGTTTATATGTATTTGTAGGTAAAGTACGACCATCGGATCTTGGCGAGTCTGAATTTAGGCTCAGCGAATTTTACCGCTTGAAAACTTGTACAAAAATAAAGGTTTTAAAAAATGTATGCCAATAATAGCTTTTAACAGCAATAATTTTTTTTTCGAGTTTTCAAGCACTTTCAGACTCGCTAAGAACCGACCGCCGTACTGTATAGTAAAATTGCTATAAAATAACTCTGCAGAACAATAGCAAATACATTATGAGTATTTTAGTGTTTCTCAGAGTAAATAAATATTATATTGACGTTCTCTTAACATTTTATGAGGAATGTTTGCGTAGTATTTTAGACTAAGACCTGGCATCGTCAACACGTAAAAATTTAGTTGCATAACCATTTGTATTATTTTTAAACGAACAGAAAAAATATTTTGGGAAGTAACGCATAGAATGGTGATTACGACTCTGTGTTTCTAGTCAATGTTAGTCACTCGATGTGTGTGAAGTGAATCAATTTGTAAAATACGCTTTAGTTTACAAAACCGTGTTTAAAAATACGAGTTTCCTTTTGTATACACTTAGTTTTGTTGTGGGAAAAGTTGGTATTCAAAACAATGTTTATTATAATGTGACGGAACCCAATCAGTGTTTTTTTAAAGCAAGGTAGGTAATAGAGGTTGATTTAAAAAAAATAGATGGTAGGTTAAAATCATCCAGTTGGTAGTGTTTTCGTACAATTATGGTTTAAACAGCTTTTGCCCGCGACTTCGCCCGCGTGGTATTGGGGTTGGGTTTGAGGTTTCCGGGATAAATAGAAGCCTATGTCCTATTCCGAAGTGTATCCTATGCCTGTGCCAAATTTCATCCAGATCCGTCCAGCCATTTTGGCGTGATTGAGTAACAAACATCCAAACTTCGTAACGATTCAAACTTAGTAAGATTTATTTTTATATAATTTTCGTATACTACGCTCTATTATTTCGTGTGTTTGTTTATTACAATAGCATGTGTATATAGTGTATCTTATGTTAGGATACTGACTGAGTATATTATATCCTTAGGTTTTTTGTTTAATTGCATTAGCCTTATCAAGTTCCTACTATCGGGACTCAGGCCTTCTCTGTGGGCCCAGTGTGGGTTGGTTGGTTGGATGTAACTTTACTATTTGCTGGCTTTGATTAGTATAATAATATGGTGGTCTCCAAACTAAGCGATATCGCCTGCATCTGATCATTGGCGATGATGCACTTGTCGAGTCGAGACTTCAAAGTCTTGAGCATCGACGCCGAGTTGCTAGCCTGTCGGTTTTCTACCGGTTGCATTTCGGGGAGTGTGCGTCGGAATTACAAAATTTAATTCCGCCTAGCCCGTTCCATCATCGGACCACCAGACGTACCTACGGCATTGCGCCACCGGTACATGGTGGATGTCCCACATATACGTACAAAACGTTTTGGGAGCACATTCATTATGCGTACAGCCAAGGAGTGGAATTCCTTGCCGAAGTCGGTGTTTCCTGATAGCTACAATCCGGGTATCTTTAAGTCAAGAGTGAATAGGTTACTTCTAGGTAAGCGCACTCCATCGTCGACCGCATCGTCGCTTTCCATCATGTGAGATAGCGGTCAAGCGCGAACTTATAATCAATAAAAAAAACTGCAACCAGAGTCAAAATTTCTGTAAAAGTTAACATTTATGTAAGAAAACTATAATTTTAATCCATATAATTTCAAAATGTCGTCTCACAAATAATCGTAATAATTATGTTTATGAGTTTATGACGTGACAAATAATATGTACAATTCGTGACTCCAGCATTTAGTGAGAAGTTACGGAAACGTCAGTTTGAACACAGTGTCCGCGACATAATAGTTAATAGTTGATTGATGTTTGACAAACGGGGGCTCGTCATATGCGCGGGTGCGTTCGCCGATAGCTGCCGGGGACTTCGCACGTACTTGAAGGTATGCTGTTTTTTATACGACGATTAGTTGAAAAGATAATTTGTTTTTTTTTATTAACGTGGGGATACAGTGAGCCAAATAGTGATTTTTTTTTTATCCTATCGATTTTGTTGCCAATTCAGTGTGCAGTGTGCAGATGAGTTTAATATTTTCAAAAATGCATCCTTTTGAGAAAATTTGGAAAAACAGTTAAATATTGGCGTTTTGGTTTTTTTTTCATAAAGTAAGAAATAAAAAAATACTTATTATAATATGACGGAACCCAATCAGTGCTTTTGAAAGCAGAATATACCTGTACAGGTCTTTACTTTGGAATCTTTTTATGTTTTTTTTTTTTAATAATATTATTTTGTAGCAAATTGATTGATTATATTTTATTTAGTTAATATACGATTCCTTATATATAGATTTTAATTAATATTGTATAGATGGTATTGAATTTACCTATTCTATCATATAAATCAAGCAACTGTTAGCAAAATAAAAAAACAAAACGAACGATCGGAAAGAATAGAATAAAACTATATTGTATTTATTATTCCAAAAAAGTTACACAATCTTTAGGTACAATATAATAATAATATACAAGTATACATAGTCTGGAATTAAATAAATAAATTATATAAATACATATATTATTATAGTATATTAGTGGCATATGTATGTATAGGTTTTTTGAAGGTGGGAAAAATCATCTAAGGACGAATGGGAAATAGTGTCAGACTCTTACTGACTAAACGACCCACCCATTGCTTATTAGCCCTCATACCGGGGTCAGACCTTCCTTTCAGAAACCGGACGGGGTCCTGAATAGGTTCGGCCCTGCAGATGGGCCTCTACATTTGCTGACAATTCCTTGAGGCGCGCGGGAACAGAGCGTGCCATCAATACAATGTTGACTTATCGATTCAATTCGAATGAGATCAACACTCAATCTTGAATATAACAGCATTACTTCTTCACTTCATAAATATTAAAACGTTCGAAAATTAAATTCTGACGCCGTAAAAGGCGAACAGAAACCTAATCAACCACAATCTGAATACAAAACGGCCAGAGAAAACTTTTCAAACATTTTCCAATAGAAAAGCAATCAGCGATAGTCCTATTCAAATATTTAACATCCTTCGAATAAAAGCGATGGGGCATAAAATGTGGAATTTCATCGAGTTAACGTGCATCCAATTGCATAATGACGCTCAATCGTTCGTCGACCGTTTAAATGGAAATCGGGTCTAGAACTGTCTTTAAGCCGTTATAACTTTGATTTTCTTTTGACTTTGTGTTAGTAATAGTTTTTCCTTTCATCGGTTTTCGTTCGTGACTTTTTTGATTGGGTTAGGATATTTTTTTATACTGAGTTTTTTACTCTTTCAACGCTACAGTCAAATAAATGCCTTTCGAGTACCTTAATTAGAGACATAATAAATATAGGTGCAAACGCAATCATCGTACCAAAATTTGCCAGCATGAAAGTAGAAAAAATTGCGTCTATGTTACTCAGTGATAAACTAATATTATACTGGTAAAAACCATTTTTTTTTTATTTTAAAATCTGTGCAATATTTTTTAAGTTTATTCACTATCTAAAAATATAGAAGAACAGACAATATCAAGGTAGATTGATACTGCTTAATCGTTGGAAAGAGTTACGACGACACTGGAAGGTCTGGGACGGTGGGATTTCTCGATACTAGAACGCAAAGAAACAAAGGTCATTTTTAATCAGTAAAAGTGTGACACTTAAACATCTGATGGTGCTATCCTGGACCAAGTCCTAGTCGTCGACGGCGCGCTCTGTTCCCACGCGCCTCAATGAGTTGCCAGCAAGACCGTAGGGACTCTGCAAAAGGGCCGAAGCATACTGGAGACTAGGTTCTCTTTCTGAAAAGAAGGCGAAGGAACCGGTTTGGGGTGTTTAGTCGGTAAGAGTCTGATACTATTTCCCGTTCGGTCCAAAGGTGGGATTTGTCATTGGACGATTAAAAAAATATATATTTGCTATCCTTAAATATATTTGTGAACCAAATAACATTACTGCCTATAGCCGGAATCGCTAATTAAATTTAATTACTGTGACAAATTAAAATGCCTCTGTATTTACGATAGTTGTAATGAGTTATTTACTAGCATTCCTGTCATTCGTCCGGCTGTTTGTTTGTCGTAGATATAAGACATATTGTGCTATAAGACAATAGTTACACAGTGGTGTGAGTCTTCATTTCTTTTCGTGTCAATGTTTTCCACAAAACACTACATTCATTCACTACGTTCTGTGATGTTTTTTGTTAATTATTTTTTTATCTACCGGATCATATTTTTGTCCTTACGTACCACCAGTGGTTCCGGACTAGATCTTGGGAACTACGGGTATATGTATATCCTGAAAAGTGCAGTAACACATGTCGTGTTGTGTCACACTGACACAGTATTAGGGAAAGGTCGAAAAAGCCCCAGTTTGGCCAGATCAGTTAGGTCGGCAGTTTTTTTTTTATGGGAAATCATCCAATGAATTTTCGCGCCTTTTGACTTAGCAGAAACGCGTATAGGCGTTTAGACGTACTGATCAAAACCCACTGTTTAGATAGGGCTTCCCCAAGTATCGCAATAACGACCGGTCTGATGCATCTCGCATCCATCAGATTTCCGCAACCCTCACGAGGTCCATAGGGACCCTGCAGAAGGGCCAAAGCCAACTGGCGCCCAGGGTTCGTGTCTGAAAGGAAGGCTGTAGCCCTGGTATGTATGGCGATTTTGAAACGGGGTAGGTTGTTTAGTCAATAAGAGTCTGACACTGTTTCCAGCTCCACCTAAGGGCAGGATTCGTCGTTGGATAATTTTTTCCTGCCATAAAAAAAAACCCTGACGAGGTCATCAAACTGATTCATCGTCTCTACACAGGTGTACTATTTGAAAAAGAATTCATTACATCATGGACACGTAATATTGTACCAAGCTAACTGTCTAGGAATTGTGTTGTGAAACACGAACTATCCAAGAAATATAACATTCAACAATGAGTGACACAATGATTGTTATGACTGTTACAGCACGTACTAATTACTTTGGTTTAGGAGATTACTGCGGGTGAGGATAACAAGGCTGTTCGATTAAAGAACCATTAGGAGTTGCAGAGTATTTTGTTGGTACTGGCCCGGATCTATATCGACTTCGTGGACCCGTGACAATGTTTTTTTTTTACCCAAAACACATGTACTCGCTTAGTTTGGGAGACAGTACCAGTACTTATAAGTCGATCATAGAACGCTACTTGCCGATGACTCGAGTTGCCGGAAAGCTGAATGGCGGGCTACCCATTGCTCGTCGTCTGCATATACTCGATAAGTTTTTTTCTGACCGGTTTAATATCTTAGATTCCAACAACTTCCCGAAGGATGAGAGGACTGTGCTAAGCTTGTAATTTGTGATGACCATAGGAGACTTAATCAAGCTTACAAACCAACTTGACCCATTTTGCAAATTAAATACGTAAATAAGAACAAAGACAATTAACACAGAACAATGCTACTGACGGGAGATAAACAGGTCATGAGTTCATATCCTACTCGTGAACCCATGCCAGTGTATAGGAATGTATGTCAGTGTATAGGAATGTATGCCAGTGTATAGATATGTATGCCATCCGATTATTGCTAACTCCGTGTGAATGTAATATATCCTGTGATGTAATGGAACTCTCAATCATTTTGAACTCACTGAAATTAATCCAAATTCAATTATTTATGATGTACTAGCTTTTCGCCCGCGGTTTCGCTCCCGGCAACAGAAAAATGTGATAAATTAAGGACCACGCAACTGATTTTTTGCAAACTTCACATAAACTATCTACTAAATGGTCCGAACAACCCATGAAAATTTAGTTTGGATATGTGAGCCCGTTCTTGAGTTATAAAGTGACAACGAGAAATGCCACTTATTTTGATGATCAATCTTACCGAAACTATTTATTTATTTATTAAAACTTTATGTACATAACACTGTACAAAGGCGGACTTACCTATAACCTTACCTTAAACTATTAAAAAGGTATGTTTAATACTTTTCAAGTTCGAACCGCTGAACGGATTTCGCGAAAACTTGGTAGAAGGATAAATCACATCCGGGATTTTTTTACAATTAAATAAATTTAAGACAACATATTATGTATTATATATGCTATATTGTACACCAGGATAATTTTATAAATTTTGAGCAACAAAAATAGAGACGTACAATGGGTGGCTTTGGCACGTGCTCTTAGACTGCACAGCTGTCACAAACACACGCACGTGAACCTTAGGCACACCGAACTCCTTTATTGACGCCCTGAAAAATCTGAAAGGCCTAATCAGCCCTTGGACAGAGGTGGGGCTAATTGGAAGAAGCCACCAAAGATTATGGCCGCCGTGGTTCACGTACAATGGCCTGCATAGGACTAAGTGCGGAAACCATACTCAGACATAACATACATGGGCGGCTTTCTGGCATTCTACGATCTCTTCCAGGCAACCTGGCATGGAAAGAGATTGCTTGGACATAAAGTGGGGTTACACTCTGTGCATAACAAAACATGTAAACAATGTAACTTAAAAGGTATTTATACAAACAAGAAAAAATAATATTGACAAAGGGGTAAAAAAAAGGACTTATTGGGTATCGAAAAATTCGTCCATATCGATATCAAAGGGAAAAGTGCGGAGATCGCTGACAGCTTTGCCACGCTGGGTTGCTGACCGAAATAAAGCCCAGCTCTCTGGTCACGCGACGAGTCGACATGCAAAAATATTTTTTACGAGTTTTTACTATATAAAAATATCCAGGGTTTATAAAAAAAAAATAACTTACAAATTCATATAGCCGTTGTGGTGTGACGAACATCCAGATTTTGACGATAATGGTATTCGTGGTATATATCTTTCGGCTCGCTCCAGACGCTTGCCGTCCGCCCATTCGGTAACCGAATGGGCGGACGGCGAGCTACCCATTGTTCGGCATCCGAAGAAGGAATAGGGTGGGTCGTTTAGTCAGTAAAAGTCAGACACTGTTTCCTACTCCGCCCAAGGGATTCGTTAAAAAAATCCATAGCTACGACGGTAATTTTAGCTCATCTTATGAACTGCGTTCTATAACAAAACTAAAAAAAAACAGATGTTTTATTACAAACATTCTAATCCTAAAAATATAATACGTAACAGGCTTAAATCATAAAAAAGTAATTAGTCGTTATCAAAATCTCGTGATAAGCAGAATGTAGGTTCTCGTAAAAACTCTGTAATGCTCACAAATGACATTATGTCATTATTTTATTGTAGAAAGAATAAAACGTAATTACGTAATCGTCATTAATTTTTATATTTACATTCCATTACGTCATAGACAGATCGTAAAAATTGCCATTTCATGAAATAGTCATTCAATTTACAAATTGGTAGAATTTTCATGAAATGTGTAGTATATCATAAAATTATTTTATGCCCCCGCGTGAAATTAATACCCTTTTTTCAATACTTTCCACAATAAATTTTGATTATTATGATGTACTATGTGTTTCAAATGAGAATAGGAAAGTTAATAACCTCGATCTGTCTAATTTTGAGTGAACATTATTTTTTGCTTTTTATTATAAAGTCTTAGTAAATTCCAGGTTAAGTAAAAACGATTCGAATCTCACAAAGTCAACGATACGTCTCGTGAAAAGTAATCAAAATATTATTATTTTAAATTAATGTTCCTTGTTTGTTTGTTTCAGATCGTACATAAACAAAAATGTTAGAGAAGATAACAATGAGTCGACTCAGATATGCACCGTTGCTGGTGTTTCAAGTAATTCTCTTGATCCTGTTCTTCTGTTTTACCACCTACGCAGATGCTGAAGAGGTTAAACAACGGAGTAAGTTACTATTCTTATTTTTGACAGGTTTTTTAATGCAGTAGAAAAGCCCAAACTGTCAGAGATAGGAATTGTCATTCCTATCTACAAGTCGTTGGACTCGACCTGCTGATGTTTATTTAAAGAAATTAATTTCGTGACGCGTATATTAATACGAGTTTTAGACAAAATCGTATTTTTTTTTTTTTAAATAGGTAGTATTTTGTTTAGCGGATCGACCCTCCAACAGATTAAAACCATATGTGTTAAATCGATCAAAATTTAGCGGTGTATATCAGCATTCTACAGAGGCCGCCGGCCCCCAAACGCTGCGGCTGCGGATCAAAACCACTTCGTCAGTTCTCACCCATTAGAATCAACTTTTTCTTCAATTTAACCTAAAATGTGACCAGTGTTTCCTATCTGACTATCCTTAGAAGAAACACTGAACCAAACTCATGAAATGAACCCCCGTAAGCGCGGGGTCCCGGACGGTGAGCAACTGGTAGCTTGCCGTCCGATTGTTCGGTATACATCCGGTCCAAGTCGTCGACGAGGCTTACTGTTTTCGCGAGCCTCAAGAAGATGTCATCAAACCTTAGGGATCCAGCAGAGTCGATTAGTCGTTAGCCTTCTGGGGCCAAGGACTCGCTTTTGAAAGGAAGGCTCGACCCTGGCATGAAAGGCAACGTAGAAACGGTATGGGTTTTTTAGTCAGTTTGACACTATCTCCTACTCCACTCATGGGCGTTTATTCTCATAGGATGATTTTTATCGACCGACAAAACAAAAAACTCATGAAACGATCCCAAGTCTCCTTGGCACCAATGACATTGTCTTTTTACTGCATCTATTAGTCCAACTCAACGAACATCTTAATGAATATATTCCATCTTTATCTTAATAATAATCCTCGACGTGTTCAATTAATTCATTCGCGCTTCCTCTGCTAATACATATGCTTCGCTCTAATTATATCAAACAGGAATGTACTATATTAATGAACTGGACTAAAACCCGAGAGTTTTATGTAAATTATATTAATGGAATGTAGTTTTGTTATTACTAGCAGTTGCTCAAGATTAATTATTCATTTCAGTTTTGTTCAGCATTTGCACAAATTATAAAAGCAAGCAGAACATTAGTAAAGTTACAGTACGTCTGTCGGATCTTGGGGTGTTTGACGTTAGGTTCTGCGAATGTTAGCGCTTGAAAACTCTAAAATAATTAAGATAAAAAAAATGCCAATAACAGTTTGTAACAGCAATAGCAACTGCAAATTGCATTTATTTGTTTAAACCATTATTTTTTTATGATTTTTCAAGCGCTAAAATTTGCAGTCTAACTTCAGACTCGCCATAATCCGAAGGCCAGAGTCTGAAGCTTCAAGAGTCTGAAGAGAAGTATTTATTTTAGTAAAATAAGATTCGAAAAATTCGATTTTATTTTAAACCAGCTTGAAGAGTGATTGAGTGCGCAATATAATCTTGACTCCATGGTTCTGAATTAAAAATATTTCTATATACCCAAATCTACTTCAGCCTGAAATAATATGTCAAATTTTGACAAAGCCAAAGTCTAAATATTCTATGTCACATAAGTTTACATGGGCACTTGTAAAACGTCCATGATTCCAAATTGGTCGTTTCTTATGGTGAAGAACCGGCAAGAAACTCCAAGTTTAACCATGGTGTTTCTTGCCGGTTTTTCACTCAGGGCGGAAGGAGTTATTTGATAAATGTTTGATGACGAAAAAAGAGTTGTCGAGTTCGATGAATAAAAAAAGACATTCCATAAAATCGCAACTCGATTTTGAAGTTTTTCATTGGCATCATCAACTTAGTAACCATCTTTACAAACCTTTTAAATGATGACATATTACAGCCATACGAGAAACACGATCTGAATAAATTTTAATGCTTAAAAAAATCACCAATTGGTTGCAAGAGACGTACAAAAAGGCCCACGGTATCGCGTTACACACTAAATTGTTAATGTCATCGCGAACGATGTCAATTAAAATAATGTTCTCCGTGTGAATAAGGACTGGTGTACAATTAATTTGCTTGAAATTCCACATTAATCCGGAGCGTAGTCGAGGCCGGTAACGAGTAGGTACAGATATTGGGTAGGGTTGTCGCTCGAGAACAATGTTCTCACTGTTTTTGTGCTTTTACGGTCACTGAAACTTAAAGCGAATTGATCACGTTTAAGTGAAAAGTCAATTTATTCTAAAACTGTATTAAACGCCATCTGGTGGCAATAATGAGACAACTCTTTTTTTCTATAGGTCTATGTTCTTACAGTTTCTGTGCTTTATTTAAGGTCAATTAAAATAATGTTCTCCGTGTGAATAAGGACTGGTGTACAATTAATTTGCTTGAAATTCCACATTAATCCGGAGCGTAGTCGAGGCCGGTAACGAGTAGGTACAGATATTGAGTAGGGTTGTCACTTCGAGAACACTGTTTTTACTGTTTTTGTGCTTTAAGGTCACTGGCCCTTCAAGCGTATCACGTTTGAGTGAAAAGTCAATTTATTCTAAAACTGTATTAAACGCCATCTGGTGGCAATAATGAGACAACTCTTTTTTCTATAGGTCTATGTTCTTACTGTTTCTGTGCTTTATTTAAGGTCAATTAAAATAATTTTCTTCGTGTGAATAAGGACTGGTGTACAATTAATTTGCTTGAAATTCCACATTAATCCGGAGCATAGTCGAGGCCGGTAACGAGTAGGTACAGATATTGGGTAGGGTTGTCGCTCGAGAACAATGTTCTCACTGTTTTTGTGCTTTTACGGTCACTGGACCTTAAATCGAATGAACACGTTTAAGTGAAAAGTCAATTTATTCTAAAACTGTATAAATGCCATCTAGTGGCAATATGGGAAAACAAGATTTTTTTTTCTGTAAGTTTTTATTTTAAATGTTGACGAGGTAAAGAAATTCAAAGAACAATGACGAATTTCGGCTTACACAACTTTTATAGCTAAATTCACGCGGACACAAAGTTTTTACCTACAACAATTTAAATACAAAATACCAACTTAAAACCAAACATTTAGTGCTCTTCGGGAAGTACTCGAAAAGAAATTCATTTTATTAAGTAAATCATTTTACTATTCAAATTCTTAAATCCAGATTTAAATAAAAAAGTTGCCAGTCTTGCCATTTTAATCGATTATTATAAATAATTATAGTCCTGCCGATGTAATTATAACTCAATTATTTTTTGTTATTTAGATAATTCTAAAAAATAAAAAAATGTTCTTTACTTTTTATTTATCACCCCTTTTCAGTGTTTTATTGAAATAATACGTTCATAAGGTATATAAATACAGTTAGTATTATTTTTTAATTCAATTATAACATCAAGATTAAAGAAATCGATTATTTTTTATCTATAATCGATAATGTAATCGCCTTGTAATAGCAACCCTGTTAGGTTACGACTTCCGGAAATTCTGTCAAAATCGCGAACTTAAACTGACATTGACACATATTGTTTATGTTGATAACGGTGTTGTTGTCGTTTATTTGTTTTCGTTTCGAATTCATTTGCGTTTGCGTTTTGACTTGTTGAGTTATATCCACACACATTTTGTGACAATGTCTCATCAACTACGTTGTATTAATTGTGGTTTAAATGTGTTCCGAATGCAACGGCATTTAGTTGAATCTGACGATGTCCGTTTATTGTTACGGCAATGGACTTCCCTTTCTGAGGTATAGTATAATTCGTATTAATATAATGTAAACGGTTTTAACTGAGCTTGATGGTTATATGTAACACAACTTCTTTGTTTTAGATTCCAAATGACAGTGTTGTTTGTCATTACTGTTGGTTATTAATTGAACAAACAAGTAATCCAACAACAAGTCGCGATGTGCCAACACAATCAATTGTGCATCGAAATCTTTGTATTGGTTGCGGTCATTCACTGAATCGTGTAAGGTCTCACGCCTTAAGCAACAGTTCAGAAAGAGAAGATGCTATCAGACGCGTGATAGAGCAACAGATTGCACCAGTACAGGTAAGGTCCTTCAACGATTTTATATAGTAGTAGTTGATGCATATTTTTCTGATTGCGATAAGATATTTTTATTTTTGTTACAGCTGAGATCTACGGATAGGATCTGTCACCCATGTTGGCAAAGAAGTTACCGTTCTGTTCAACGGAATTTAAACACCCCATCATCATCAAGTATTAATGAACCATCAACATCCTCTGATATATCAACACCATTGCATGTGGAGAGTGAATCAAGTCAGTCAATCGTAGAGGAACATACACCATCTTTGCCGTCAGTATCACCAGGGCCACCATCGACATTGCCAGTCCCACAGGTACCGATGAATGTCATTGAATTACAGGAATTCGGCCGTGCACCAGACACTCAGGCTCATTGCTTTTTTCCTAATTGCCGTCGACTTGAGCGATTGAGTGTTCCAATATCAATTAGAAGAAGATTATTTTCGGAGTATAATTATTATGTCCCAGAAAATTGTCGAATTTGCTCTCACCATTTGAGGAGCAATGACTGGGCTGAATTGATGCTATCTGAAAATGTTATCCACACATTTACGGCACAACATATTTATGATTTTACTGATTTATTAAAACATCAGACTTCTATTGACTTTGAAGATGTTCAAAATATGGATGATTACCTGGTGCATTATTGGTTTGGTATGAGTAAGGAAGACTTCAGGAATATATTATTAGAAACTCCACGGCTAGCAAATATGCACAGAGGTTCAACAGCCCTTGCTGCATTTTTAATGAAATTAAGAAATGGTGACTCTGGAGATCGTATTAGTTCATTATTTCAAGTTCCTAGAAGTACATTAGAGGGTTTAATGGCAAGAGCAAGAGAACTTTTGCATCAAGATTTTGTTCCAAGGCATTTAGGTATTGGTCACATTACAAGAGACGAGATAGCACAAAGAAATCTTTTAATACCAAATGGCCTTTTTGGTGGCACTGAAAGGGAAGGTGAGAGGAGACCAATAATAATAGTTGACGGAACCTACATATATTGTAATAAAAGCGCCAACTATTCCTATCAGAAGAAAACTTACTCATTGCATAAATATAGGAATTTGGTAAAGCCATTCTTGTTTGTATGTTGTGATGGTTACATAATAGAGATTCTGGGTCCCTATCCAGCTGTAACGTCTGATGCTGACATTATAAACAATGAGTTTGGAAACCCAGAGAGTACATTGCGTCAGTACTTTCAAGAGGGAGATGTGTTTATCCTAGACAGAGGTTTCAGAGATGCAGTCCCATTGTTGCAAAACTGTAACTACTCTGTGCATATGCCGTCAACGTTACAGGATGATGAAAATCAGTTGTCAACTTTAGAAGCGAACAAAACTCGGGCTGTTACTATTTGCAGATGGGTGGTCGAAGTAATAAATGGGATTTTTAAACAGCGGTTCAAAATATTCCGACATGAGTTTAACAACAGAGCTTCACCACATGTCATGATTGATTTTTCTATAGCTGCTGCCCTAATCAATAGATTTCGACCACCTCTCACAGACAGGTTTGATGCTACCCAGATACTAGAAATTATCCACCAAAAAATGTTCCAAACTAATACTTTAAGTGAGTTTATCATACAAAACAATTATAATAGAAGAAGGGCACAATTCTTAAATATAAATGTTGATAACAGCAATGTCTCTGAATTTCCTCAGCTTGAGTTTCATGATTTGATTTTAATAGCTTGTGGTACTTACCAACTCCGTCAGGCTCGATCATATTATGGTGAGCATATCCGCTTTAATGGCCGATATAAGATTGAAGTATGCAGGGAGGCATCAATTAACAATTTAAGAGAACAACTGTCTCTCTCTCAAAGCTCTTGGCTTTTAAGAGCAAAAATTCAAAGTCGCCATATCAGTAGGAAAGCATATTTTGTGTATGTTTTAATTGATAACAGCTTAAATGGGAGAGAGGCAATTAGTCAATATTATTGCAATTGTAAGGTAGGGAAACGAACTGTAGGATGCTGTTCCCACACTATGACCATTTTATGGTACTTAGGTTGGGCTCGGCACCAAAATAATATTGAGCCACCTGCACAATTTCTTGATGATTTATTAATTGACTTTGATAATGTAATTGATGATGATGATAATGAATGACAATGGCAAAAAAATAATAAAACTATTCAATTACTGTATATTTGTTGTTTAATTTACTCTCTATAAAAATGCATAACCTCCAATTTAAAAAGTCTGAATAACTTCTTTCGTAGAAGTTCAATGTAAAAGTAGAAATCACAGAAATGCTTTTGACATTAAACAACATAAAAACACGTAAGAATATTCACTGTCCATGACTAATTAATATTGAGCCAACGTTACTATGGACAGCTGGCATTGTTCTTTAATTATACTGACTGCAATGACCAATCTGACACAATTTAATTTGAATAATTTCAATTATAATATGTAATTTAATTTACTTTCAATTAAATTTAATTTATCTGACATAATTTTATTGAATTGGAATACTTACAGTTTGTACAAAATAAATGAGTCTTTACTAATGAGTTGTTACTTGATATACATTAATTTAAATTTAACGAAACCATGTTGATGACATTATTTCACAAATCAATGTCTTCAATATTTTACCTGATAATAATATTTTTCCCATTATTATTTCATTTCATCCACATGCCTTCGGGTGATTTTATATCCGCAAAATTAATTATTTTTATCCAAATTGCGAGAAGAGTATACAACATTGTTTTTGGTATATACGAAACCTGAATACAGTTTACACAGAATCAGTTACTGAATCGATTCCGATTATTTTTACCTTTCACCATTTTATATGACTAGCGATCCGCCCCAGCTTCACACGGGTACTGATATTGAATATATTATGCATGTATTATGCACATAAACCTTCCTCTTGAATCACTCTATCTATAAAAAACCGCATGAAAATCCGTTGCGTAGTTTTAAAAATCTAAGCACACATAGGGATAAGCAACTTTGTTTATACTATAGGTACTAGCGACCCGCCCCAGCTTCTCACGGGTACTGATATTAAATATATTATGCATTTATTACGCACATAAACCTTCCTCTTGAATCACTCTATCTATTAAAAAAAAAAATGCATCAAAATCCATTGCGTACTTTTAAAGATATAAACATATATAAATTTTAAGAAACTTTGTTTTATACTATGTAATGATGATAGTGATAATCCGTCTCGCCTGGGCGGCGTTAAGGAAGCTGCGAGATGTCTTCTCGTCCACGTCTCTAACACAGTGTTTCAAGACAAAAGTCTATGACCAGTGTTTGTTGCCAGTGATGACATATGGCTCTGAGACATGGTCGCTCACAATAGGCCTCTGCGGACGGCTTAAAGTCAACCTAAGTGCAATGGAAAGGTCTTTGCTCGGAGCTTCCTTGCCTGATCGTATCAGACATAGCCCAAAGAATCGCCAAACTGAAGTGGCAATGGGCACTTATGGGCAGGGTACATTGCTCGCAGAACGGATAGCTTACAAGCTTCTATTTCTCTCTCATATCGAAATGATAATGAATTTATGATGCCTTGACCACAGATATTGAGAATGCCAGAATTATGGTACCATTCTGCAGATGGTCTGGTATTCATGGATAATCATCCTCATCATCAGCCTTTTTAATGTTCTCACTGCTGGAAGACAGGCCTCCTCTCAGAGGGAATGGGCCGTAATCTACCACGCGGTCCCAGTGCGGATTGGTGGATGCGACATATATTCGAATATTGGCCTCTAGGACATGCCGATTTTCAGACGTTTTCCTTCACCATTTTTAAGAGCAGTGGTGATGAAATAAATTACACAAACTTATGCGCCTGGCTGGCTGTGAACCCTTGACCTACAACTCGTAAGTTGAGATCGTTACCACTCGTCCACCACAGCTCTCAATCGTGATTAACGAACAATAAATTAATCATGATTAACATACGTACTGAATTATTTCTGTATTGTGCAATGTTTGTCAATATACGTACGTATGGGTCGAAGACAACTGGGGCCAAGGGTTCACGTCTGAAAGGAAGGCTCTGGCCCTGGTTTATATGGCAACGTAGGAATGGGATAGGTTGTTTAGTCAGTAAGAGTCTGACACTGTTTCCCGCTCCGCCCAAGAGCGGAATTCGTCATTAGATGATTTTTATTTACCATAAAAAAAAACGGACGTACGTAAAACGTCTTTATTTTTTATTCAAAGAATTTTGAAGAAATACGCTACTTTGTAGCTTTATCAATGTATGAGTAATACATTTTTACAATGTATTAAATTTTTCAGGCTGTGTGTTTATTACACACAGCCTGAAAAATTTAATCGATGATAGCGCCATATTTTTAAACTAGCTGCTGCCCGCGTCGTTGTCTGCGTGAAGGCTCTGCAGCACCAAAAAAACCTAAGATGGCAGTGTATGATCAGTGTATATCAGATGGCATGGCATTATAAGTAAACAACTTTTAAAATAGCATTGCATCAGCCTTATAAAGTTCCCGCTGCTGGGACACAGACCTCATTTCTAGGAGAGGGAATGGGCCATAATCCACCACGCGAGTCCAATACGGTTTTGTGGATGACACTTCATGAATTTTTGGTTCTAAAACATTCACAGTCACAGTTTCCTCATGATGTTTTCCTTCACCGTTGAGCAGTGGTTATGAAATAAAATACACAAAGTAATGCGCCTGGCTGGGTTTGAACGACAGACCTACAACTTGTAAGTCGGAACCTTTACTACTTCGCCACCACTGAGTCGGAGCCTTTACCACTCCGCCACCACACTACGATGGTAGTTATCCTGCCAAGAGCCAAAATGTAAAGAGAGTCAGGACTGGTGACGCGGGAGCAAGCGACATACAGTTGCCCGCGTAAGAGACAACTCGTCCTGAAGTTGACATCCGCTGCACTCAGTGTCTGCTCCTTCGACTTATTGATGGTCATCGCGATGCAAACACTCACGGGGAACTGTACGCGCTTGAACTGGAACGGGAAGTTATGAGGTATAAATACTGCCTCGACTTCGCTGTAAACCGTAAGAATTTTTGCTTCAATGATGTGTCTGTGCAGCGAGATGACTTTAAGACGGGTCTCATTACACCACTTTGGAGGAGATAGGTAATTCCAAAAATGCATAATCGGGACTCCGACTTTCAGCTTTATGGTATGCGCTTGAAGTCCACTTGCTGGCTGGGAGTTCAAAAATTCCACGGGATAATTTATGGCGTCATCTTGCTCGACGACAGTGTTTATTGAGGTATAGATCACTGCATTTCCCTCAATTTCCGAGAAAATGTATTCGTTAATTGCTGCAGCCTGATCATTTTTAGACGTCAAAATGGCCCGCTCACACACTCTAGAAATTCTGCTGGTGCGGTAAATGACTGTTGTCCCCGTAAACACAGCAAATGAATTCTTCTAAGCTGGCTAACGCTCTATCGAGAGACTTTGGAAGCACCTCCTGTCCACCTCTCTCGCAGTGAGCTTTGACTTGCAGCGGACTTTGGCAGAGGCCATGATCCGGAGCAAAGAAGAGTGGCAGGCGGTCACCTCCTTCTGCGAAGCAGTAATGCTAGCGGCTAAAAAAGGGGGTTGACTGCATCAGGCAAAAGCAAAGGCGCTCAAGCCGCAGCTACCGCCGCCGTGTCTCCAATCCCGATTTACGGCCACAGTAGGCGCGGGCTTGTGACCGCCGAACAATGGGTAGCTCTTTGTCCACCCATTCGATAGTCGACGACGGCGCGCACTATTCCCTGTGCCTCCAGCAGTCGGCAGCAACTGTAGGAGCCCAACAGGATCGAAGCCAAGGTTTCAACGTAGCAAATGGGAAGCGTTTGCCCGAAATCGCCACTGAACAAACTGTGACACCACCCATCAAATGTTCGTTCCCGCGGATGTCCTACAGGGTTCTGTCCTCGGCCTCAACTGCCTTCCTATTGGCCATAATGCGCTCATCCCATATGATCAAAGAGCAATCCTTAAGCACGTGTCCCTTATCGTTGTTACGTGACACACCACAAACAGGCGTTTTGACGCTCTCTAAATCGATGGGAATTTGAAGATGGCATGTGCTGTCTTGCCACTCGGAAGCAGTGTGGCAGCAATTCCCAACGACGCGACAGCAATAGCAATATTGCCTTGCCTCCTGACCTCTGCAAGTATGCCATGTTTTTCCTGTTCCAACAGGAGCAACACAAGAAAAACATTTTGCCCTGGTTTTGCACAACGCTTTCAAGGACGGTGTTATAAATCTGTTTTTGCTCTGAAGAGAACTCTGTCTCAGCGTTATACTCTCGATTTCCATAGTCTTGATGCGGTGACGATCGATTGCTGCCGATAGAAATGTCCACATCTTGAAGTGAACTGAGACAGGTGTTCAGCACACGATCATCAGTTACATCGACTTCGTCTCTAGTAGCACGCCTCAAAGCTCGCAGAAAATCTTCAGACAGATGATGGCGATATTTTAATGAACATAACTTTTTTGTAATACTTAACGCCGCATTTTTTTTAATAGTCTTGCTCAACTCTGCTCAATTTAAAAAAAAAAAATTTGAGGGTTTTTTGGAACTTGAATTTTTCAAAACGAACTATACCCTGCCCTATATATTGCCCTGTGCGATTTTGTATTTGTATATCCTGTCCACATTATGAGGTGTACAATAAAGCTTATAGTAACAAAATAAATAATATACGATACCACGTTTAGGAAGAATTTGATTTTTATGAAATCAAATAGATGGCGCTGTTTTAAAATTTTCTATATGCTACTACATTCAACTATGTTTCTTTGCCCAAGTTACTTAAATGTCGTACTATTTATAGTGTAAAGCCAGATAATAGCATGGCTAACTCAAAAACAACATTTAAATATGCGTCGTTAGATTAAACACTGTCACAGAATGCGTAAGAACAATAAGTATTCAAAACTCCTCCCCCGTAAGTGATAGCGTGATAATATGTAGCCTATATGTTGGCCCATCCTTTATTCAAGCAAAATTTGAAGATAATCCATGCAGTATGTATAAATATATATCCAAGTAAGTTTTTGAGATTAGCCTGGACATACATACAGACAAATAGACAAAAATTCTAAAAACTATATTTTTGGCTTCGATATCGATTGTAGATCACTTCCCAAGTATTCTTTTAAAAAAATATTTAATGAACAGTTTTGACTTTCCTACGATTTTATTATAATTACCTATATGTATAGATTATTCGTAAAACCCTTTAGTTAAGTCCCAAGAGGACACAAATTTCCGTACAACTGTTGTCGTTTAATTGTGTCTGTAATTACGGTAGTCGAAAGGTAAAAATAATATTATTTTGTTAAGGTAATATTTTCGTTTGTACTAATTTGAGTCAGTAGATGTCGTTGTATGTATATAAATAACATTGAAAGATTAGGTTGCGTTGCAAAATAAATCCGTTAGACCGTTGGAATAAGAATAAGACATTTCATATAAACATGGAGAACGCCGTTTCACCATTAAAGAGATAAACTATTTTTTTTTAAATTATGTATTAAATATTAACCCACATTTTTTCGTAAAACGAACCAACCACTAACGTAACATTTGCTCTGTTTGGGCTTGTTTTTTTTTCATTTTTTATTCCCAGTTGTGAGTAAATTCAACCGCGCAGTAAGAGACTATGAAATCTTGAACACGACAAATCGTGAGATTTTGAGAGTTTTTTGAAACTTAAATTTGTCAAAACCAATTATACGACTTTAATGAAGAAAATGCGCACTACCATCTATGAGTTTTAAGAATAACTTACTGCTAACCTTGCCAACATGGTCAAAAAATTATTAATTTCCAAAAAGTGTCAAAATGTAACTTGATTTGATTTTTGTGTAATCTCATAGATGGCGCTTTTTAAAATATGTCTTTATACTACTAATATTCATTAAACTATGTTTCTTTGCCTAAATTACGTAGTTTTGAAAAATGAATAATGGGAATCTTTATTATTTACCTAAATAAATTTACGTGCCAAGTTTCAAGTTAATTAACCCAAGTAATAAGATTCTCCCATACAAACTTTAACATCCCCTAAATCTTGCCGTGGGGGTACTACTGAAAAAATAAATATGGCATCCTGGATAACTAATTTAGGGTAATGTTTATGCTAAGTTTTGAGTCGATCGGCCCACGGAAAAAAAAGTTACACCCTTGCATCCATTAAACCATTTAAATTCAATATTGCTTACCTCCCATAACTTTTGGCGTGATAATATGTAGCCTAAAGCCTTCCTTGGTCTACAAGGAACATTTTTGCTGAATTTCAAATCAATCTATCCAGTAGTTTTGGCGCCAACCCGTACCATAGGCACAGACAAACAGACAAACAGACAAAAATTCTAAAAAGTCACTTTTTGTCATCAGTTACGTTTTTCTAACAAAACTCACTCATTTTTTCCAGAAAATTCTCAATGTACAGTTTTTCTTTCGTTACTGTTTTATTATATGTATAGATAAGTGTAAAAAAAGTATTTTAGTGAAATTCCAATACTAATTATGATTGTAATTTAGTCCTGTAATTGAGATATATAATTACAGAATTAAGTTACAATAATAAAATTATTCGGCACTTTTTGCATTGGCACCAAGTTGGACTAATTTTGTATGCCTTGGGAACAAATTCTCCCTTTCTCCTAGCTATTTGTACATTATTCTAAGATTATTACAAGGTAATAAAGACTATCCATACTTATCAAGAAGCTAATGTACTTACCAAGTTGTGTTTATGGTGTACTCACAATAAAGAGTATATCTATCTATCTGAAAATCAACTGAAAACCAGCGCTTGGTGTCTGACGCCCAGCAAATGCTGAGGTGGTCACCCTTTCGGTTCGGGCACGCTCAGCGTACACTTTATTTTTGTTTGTTATTTTTTACCGTGTGTTTTGTTAATGTTGTGCTATGTCTGTATCGAATAAATGCTATTCTATTCTATCTACAGCGCTTCTTTACTACGCACACCCCTATCTTCCCCAACTACCGAGGAATGTACCAAAAATTGAATTCACGACATATGAGAAGATTCTTATTATGAATTCTATGTCTCATTTAGTGGGTCTCTTAGTACAGTGACTGTATAATCTTAACTGACTTGAATTGTCTTTGTCAATTCGAATGATTTATTTCTTTATGAATATATGAGAGCAGTGGTGGCCGAGTGGTAAAGGCCCCGACTTACAAGCTGTAGGTCACGGGTTCAAACCCAGCCAGGCACATTACTTTGTGTAATTTGTTCATCACCACTGCTCTCAAAACGGTGAAGGAAAACATCGTGAGGAAACCGGCATGTCCTACAACCAAAAATTCGAAGACATGTGACATCCACCAATCCGCACTGGGCTCGCGTGGTGGATCATGGCCCATTCCCTCTCCTAGAGAGAGGAGGCCTGTGTCCCTGTAGTGAGAACATTAAAAAGGCTGATGATGATGATGATGATGATTGATGATATATGTATATTTCTTTATGATTATATTCATCCTACTACTATTATAAAGGCGAAAGTTTGTAAGTATGGATGTATGGATGTATGGATGTATGGATGTATGGATGTTTGTTACTCTTTCACGTAAAAACTACTGAATGGATTTGAATGAAATTTGGCACAGGCATAGGATACACTCCGGAATAGCACATAGGCTACTCTTTATCCCGGAAACCCCAAACCCACGCGGGCGAAGCCGCGGGCAAAAGCTAGTATTGAATATTATTATGCATCTATTATGCACATAAACCTTCACCTTGAATCGTTCTATCTATTTAATAAAACCGTATCGATATCCGTTGCTTAGTTTTAAAGATCTAAGCATACATAGGGACAGATAGACGTTTGTTTTATACTATGTATTTAGAAATAATATGCACGTATGTTTATTAGTTGTCTAGTACTCGTAACACAAGCTCTGTTTAGCTTGGGACTAAACGGCGTTGTGTGATTTCCCGAGTATTGGAAATCAAAACAATATTGTGTAACGTTATACACCGTTAAATTTTAGTCGTTTTAATCCCGAAGAGGGTCGATCCAGTACATGGAACACTATCGATTTGTGTAGATAAAATAAAAAATAAAGTACTTTTTTTCTAAATCTCTTATTGATATACGCATTTACGAAATTAATTTCTTTAAGTAAACGAGTCATTGACCTTGTAGGTCGTTGGGTACTAACTACCTGCAGGTCATTGAACTCGCCCAGCTGACGTTTACTTAAAGAAATCAACTTAGAACAAGCGTAAATTATTTAAAAAAAAAGCGTAATTCGAGTTAAAAAAAAAGTACTTTGTTTTTTCATTCTAACTTTACCAATCGATAGTGTTTCATGTATTGAATCGATCCTCCAAGGGATTAAAACGACTAAAATTTACCGGGTATATTACAACAATGTAATTTGTGTGAATTTATAGTTTATTCATTGATACCAAAGACTTATCGACTAAAGTGTAGAATGATTTCTCATTGAATTGATATAGACATATTGTCTTGTAATCATTGAACAATTATAGGATCATTACGAGTATTTGTATGTCAAGTGTGAGTTGTGATAGTTGAAAAAGAATCCACTTATGAATTCTTTGTTATTGAGGCTTGTAGATGGGTACATCGATACCAGAAGTATGAGCGGTGTTCAATCTCTACATCAATTCCTTACTAACGTAAGGGACATTTTTATGTTTTGCTTAAAATACCCTTATATCAATCATCGTAAGGAACATTTTTACATTTTAAGTAAAAGTCTCTTACGTTAATTCATACTTATGGTATCGACATATCTATCTAGTTTTTTTTATATTGTCTTATACAGTCCTCACAGCAAAAGCTAAGGCCAGAATGATGAAGATGGCGCAGAATTACAGGCCTGTCAGTCTAGTAGTTAGTGACCCTAACTGCTATACCGGAGGTCGTGGGTTCGATTTCCACCTAGAACATAAGTATGTATCATAGATATAGTATGTATGATGAGCACCATCATTTGTCCCGTGTCATGGTGCAATTTATGTATGATATGTACATAATTATGTATTTAGAAATATGTAAGTATGTTTATCAGTTGTCTAGTACTCATAACAAAAGCTCTGCTTACCTTAAGACTAGACGGCGTTGTGAGTAGCTATAAGTGTTGGCCCATTAATGTATCATTTTCTACTTATTCTCCAGGACTTTTGATCAACGCACTCTCCAATTAAAAGTGGAAAAAGTTAAACTTTTTATTGTATGCCAGCATAGCTCTAATCAATTGAATAAAAAAGTTACTGCTGTTTCTAAAGTCCATTAATTACTGGTCAGAACTCTAATAATACTATTAGGACATTAACAAGTTTTACAAGAACTCGTAGCTAAGTAATTGGAGCTGCATAGACTGATTTTAAAGCGTAGGCTCACGGACGGCGAGCAATGGGTAGCTCGCCGTCGGATCATCCGGTAACCATCATTCACAGCTTCAAGGGATCGCGGATTTGAGTATATGGTTTTAATTTCAACTCTATACCTGCAAGCAGATAGTATAGAGCAGTGGTGGCCGAGTGGTAACGGCCCCGACTTGCGTGCAGAAGGTCGCGGGTTCAAACCCAGCCAGGCGCATTACTTTGTGTAATTTATTTCATCACCACTGCTCTCAAAACGGTTAAGGAAAACATCGTGAGGAAACCGGCATGTCCTAGAACCAAAAATTCGAAGACATGTGACATCCACCAACCCGCACTGGGCCCGCGTGGTGGATTAGGGCCCATTCCCTCTCTTGGAGAGGAGGCCTGTGTCCCTGCAGTGGGAACATTAAAAAGGCTGATGATGATGATGATGATGACCTGCAAGCGTTCTCGAGATAAAGGGTCTTGACAGACGGACTACAAAGTGAGTCTATAAGGGTTCCATTTTCTTTTGAGGATTGCCCTTTGCGATAAGACAGCCCATTGTACCCTTATTTTATTTAAATGTTTGTTCTATGTATATTTGTATTAAATGCGGTGCACAATAAAGTTTAAATAAATAAATAAATAACCCTAAAAAAGTATAACTCCGACCCCAAGTAATGAAACAACTCCTAGCCTGTGTCCCAATAGTGGGAACATTATGATGCTGATGATGATGAAGTATGTTTATCAATTTTCTAGTACTCACAACAAAAGCTCTGCTTAGTTTGAGACTAGACAGCGTTGTGTGTAATTTAAAAGAATGGGCCCATCAGACTAGACAGCGTTGTGTGTAATTTAAAAGAATGGAAACAAGGCCAAGAAAATGATGAGCCTGTAGCGTCATCTATGGTGTCACATAATAACTACAATAGTTCTGCATCGCGCAATCAAAGTTCTCCGCGCGATTTGAACATATAGAACAGCCCGAAGTCAGCTATCCAGACAACAACACCCGTCTGGTCGGAGGATCCTCCCTTTTCAAAGGAGGTATGTGGGACTTTACTCTCTGTCCACATACCTTCAAAAGTCTTCATTTTACTATAGAAACTGTAGAGTTACTGGTGGGTTTTAGGCAGAAAAGTCTGATACGGGCCCTTACTCCATCCAGAGTGCAGAAGTAATTTGATGATTCTCCAGCTCAAACAACGGAACGTTGCATTTGAGCTGCATGAAGAAACATCAAAATATGCATTAACTGACTTTTACGTGGCTTCACTCCCGACAACAGAAAAATGAAGAACCGCTCGACCGATTTAGTGCAAACTTCATACAAACCATCTACTAAATAGTCCAAACAAAGTCTAAACATTTGATTTGGATAGGTGAGCCGGTTCTTGAGTTATAAAATTACAACGAAAAGTGCCATTAATTTTTATATATATATGTCGTCTTGTGTCCAGGATGGTTTTCGAGCTCTGATCTATCAGCTCTATTATGTGGGTCCATGTGGGTATCGTGCAATGAATAACAATGGCTAGGATTTGATTAGGTTTACTTCTCAATACATTTCGGTACAGTGCACTGTTATCACTTTACAAATTACAACAAAACGGACAGTTTCAGAACGTCTTGACTCTGCGACGGCTTGGCTAAGAGAGTGTCTGCTTCCCGGGCGGGTTCCCTCCCCTCAAACTCGCTGCACAGCGGAAATGTCACTGACTCTGTCAAGCGCGCCATCTTTGTTTAGTTCTTCTAGTTGCCACTAGATGGCGTGTCTTGTCTTGTTGTCAATAAATCGATCTCGTTTCCGACATATACAATGTGTCTGGGTAAGGACTATACAAACTTTAGGGGGTGATACTTTGCTCTATTTTATCACTAAAATTATTCTACATGTGAGGTCTAAACTCAACCCCCTCTGAATGGCAGCCATTTTGGTTCAGTTTTGGGGAACGTCCATACTAAAACTTATGTAAAATTGGCATTTAATGCCCGATTATCGTAAAAAAAAACTTTTCGTAACGGCAAAGTATTAGCAATCAGATAAATAACTCAAATTATTTTAATTATTGCTGTATCATACTGAAATAAATGCTGAAACATCAACTTCATATCAAAGTTATCATCGTTTTTTTAGTTTTTCAAGATTATTTTAAAAAATACCCCCGAGAAATACCCTTTTTTATAAGCGTGACTCACGGATGATAAGTTTACCCAGATAATGATACAAAAAACTCGATTCTATGACAATTCGTTCAAGAGATATTGTTGCTTAAACCTAGCCCTTCCGTAAGTAAGATATGAATGAGCATTGTATTCTATGTGGAAGTAGGCAGAAAAAAAAGGTTTATTGCGTGTCATTGTAATGAAAATGGGACAAATACGATGTCAATACAAAAGAAGTAAGTATTCGTCAGATGAAACTCGAGTAGATTAATGTTTACCAGTTCCTGTCTTCTGGTTCTTGTGGCTACACATAATTTGCTCCTGTGCGCATTGTTGTTGGAACTCGTGCTCGTGTGTCAATATGACTAGAGAGTTCACCCTCTATTAGACATATTGCTGATATGCATTTGGTTTACGAATTTCAAGAGCAACTGTGCGGAAGTATCAAAGGCGATATGCAACACAACATCATCCACAGTGGATTACTGTGGATGATGTTGTGCTGTTGTTGTTGTTGACTGCTCGGGTAAAATGTGGAGGAGCCCCGCTACTATAGTGTTTACGAACACGAGTTCCCATGACGAATACTTTAAAAAAAACAATGCGCACAGGAGCAAATTATGTTTAGCCACAATGACCAGAAGACAGGGACTGGTAAACATTAATCTACTCGAGTTTCATCTGACGAATACTTACTTCTTTTGTATTGACATCGTATTTGTCCCATTTTCATTACAATGACACGCAATAAACCTTTTTTTCTGCCTACTTCCCCATAGAATACAATGCTCATTCATATCTTACTTACGGAAGGGCTAGGTTTAAGCAACAATATCTTTTGAACGAATTGTCATAGAATCGAGTTTTTGGTATCATTATCTAGGTAAACTTATCATCCGTGAGTCACGCTTATAAAAAAGAGTATTTCTCGGGGGTATTTTTTGAAATAATCTTGAAAAACTAAAAAAACGATGATAATTTTGATATGAAGTTGATGTTTCAGCATTTATTTCAGTATGATACAGAAATAATTAAAATAATTTGAGTTATTTATCTGATTGCTAATACTTTGCCGTTACGAAAAGTTTTTTTTTTACGATAATCGGGCATTAAATGCCAATTTTACATAAGTTTTAGTATGGACGTTACTCAAAACTGAACCAAAATACAAAAATGGCTGCCATTCAAAGGGGGTTGGGTTTAGACCTCGCATATAGAATAATTTTAGTGATAAAATAGAGCAAAGTATCACCCCCTAAAGTTTGTACAGTCCGAAACCGGACACATTGTATATAGATATGAAATGCTTCACAAACATAATTATCATGGTAGTCGATAGAATTTACTAAATTGGTTTACATAAGGTCAGGCTTAAAGACCAGCTATTTGTCATAATTTGCTAGCTACTGAATTCTTTAGTGCCGTTTACCTGGCTCCGTCATAGAATAACTGGAAAGCTGTTAAGATACTTAAGTACCCTCTGATTTCTAGTAAGTGCTATGGGTTTCAATAATACCAGTTTAAAATTTAGATAGATAGATAGATATACTCTTTATTGTAGGTACACCATAAACAAAACTTAGTACATAAGGACACTTAAAAATTAAGACGGTGTTACAATGGGCGGTCTTATCGCTAAAAGCGATTTTTTAAAGACAACCTTTGGATGGATTAAGATAACAGAGGAGAAAGATACACGGGTAGTTCGTGGTGTACTATTTACATATATACAATACATAACTAATTAAATTCATATACTACAAAAATAATATATACGTATGTATATAAATATATATATATATATTTACATCTTGAAGGACATGTTGCGTATATATATATATATATATATATATATATATATATATATATATATATATGAAAGCAGAGAAATATGTACCTAATGTCGTTCAAGAGGAGAGGTAGTGTTCCTTGACCATATTTTTAAAAGTTGTCAAAGTTTGGGCCTTTCTTACCGACACGGGCAACTCATTCCATAGCCGCACTGCTTGAACGGTAAACGACTTACCATAAAAGTTGGAGGAGTGGCTTGGCATCTCCAGTCCCAAGTTTTCCGATGACCTAAGATATTTGGTATGTGTGTCATGAAGGAACTTGTAACGTTCTTTAAGATAAGTAGGGGCTTTGGGATTGAACAGGACACTGTAGAGAAGAGATAATATGTGCATGTTCCGGCGAAGACGTATTGTACGTATATTGTCAAGTATGTAGACGTATTTAGGACTGTATCTCACTAGGATAGTAATGATTTAGCAACTAATCGCATCACTAAGAAATTGTATTTAAGGGAAGATATACGCCAGTGACTTTGAGCGAACAAAAGAGGAGCTAGCGTCACTTCCCGCGCATCAAGATTATTTGAATAATGATGTGTCCCAAAACTATTAGATTTTTGTTTTTGTAAGTCGCTTTCTTTCACTACCCAAGCGAGCGCATGATTTCGCGCCATCCGGTTGTCAAATATTCAAAAATAGAATATACAATATTAGAGCATTTTTTTAAATATTTATCCAAGAACGTAAATAAAAAGTTTTATAGATAAATAAATTTAAATTTGGAAAATAAGCAACTTTCTGTTAATACCCGCGCGAAGGCGGCGTTCGCTCAAGGGCCAGGCGTTAAAAAGGATGCTTTTTTTTTCTTCCCAGTAATTTCGGCTATGTGTTGATATGTCAGTAAGTCAGTTTCATCTTTTATATATATATATAGATTTTGATTTTTGTCCAGCAATTTTATCAAAATTGAGTCAATTTTGATTCTATATAGGCGTTTTGTGGCGTCAACGTCAACACCAGTAGAACTCTGTTTAAGTCCCATCACTTCTAATTGATTAATCAAACTATCCCCATTGATATAAAGGTTCACCCAGACCTTTGCTGAAACGGGACCTTCGATCATTCGAGTGTCATGACCTTTCAAATGACCTCTGTACTCTAACTAGGAGAATCCAATAAACTTCCAATAATCTGTTAATGTAGCACATTAACCATTTAGTACGAGAGCCCACGACCAAAACCATGTCTCATAGCAATACGGCAAAAACCCTATAAAATCGCTAGATTGTATGATTCTGAACCCGACTAGGTGTGTAGTAATTTTCGAGTTCAGGATAATCGTATCTATCGATTTGATGCGGTTTTGGCCGTATTGCTATGAGACAAAAATCTTGGTCGTGGGCTCTTGTACTAATTGGCCTTTCCACACGTAGTAACATAATTCTATAAAGGTGGGTACTGACCAACGTTACAAGGTGTAATGTAACATTCGCATCGAGCGTGTTACTCATCGAGCATGTTACGCAGTGTCCTTAAAATCGACGTAACATGCTCGTCAAAACTCTGTGCTCCGTCGCCGCCAGTTCACTCCGAGATGGCCGACAGCGAGAGAATGTTTTCATATTTTTTCAATAAAATACAAAGTTTTTTCTTTATTCCACTCCATGCTTCTTGAAACTTGATATAATTACGAGAGGAATAACGGGTGATCACTTGCGATGTCCACGTGCGCTCGTGACGACTCGCAACGGCGTACTGACTGAACCGCGTAACAGTCAAAGGATTCGTCAAAAAACCGACAGGCGGGTGGAGCACTCGGGGCGAGCAACGAGCGGCTCGTCGCTCGCTGGTTTCTCCGAAACACGACGTACTGACTGCACGAATTCCCGCTGTGTAACTTGTTACATTACACCTTGTAACGTTGGTCAGTACCCACCTTAAGGTTTGATTGCCCGTAGGTCGATGATCGTGGATGTATTGGCTCGCAGTAGGAGGCTGTCTATTTTTCCTATGTTATTATTATCTTTATTCATCTCGTGTAGTTGTTGACGCGTTTAGTCCCTTGAACTTTCTGGCCGGAATTAAATGTACACGTTTTCTGGTACGGCCGCCTATTCGGCGCGTTGGGAAATGAATTATTTTTTTTTTAAGAATTTTATACAATTTTTGATTTTAATTTAATTATTATTTTATTACCCTTTTTCTTGTCGGTTCTTCTCCATAGGAAACGACCAATTTGGAACCGTGCACTAGCTTCTAACGTTTTATAATTGCTCATGTAGGCCTATGTGAAATAAAGAATTTTGACTTTGAATTTCGAATAGTATTTAATTCCGGCCAGAAATATCATGTGTATGTTGTATCAATATAGATAAAAATCAATGCCACTTTTCGTTGTAATTTCACTTTTCAGTTTTAAACTCGAACGGGCTCACCTATCCAAACCTAATGTCTAGGCTTTGTTCGGACTATTTAGTAGATGGATTATGTGAAGTTTGCACAAAATCGAGCGGTTCTTCATTTATCACATTTTTCTGTTGCCGGGAGCAAAGCCGCGGGCAAAAGCCCATATACCTACATATAGATATGCCTATAGATATTATGTTTTCATTTTTTTTCCTCTTTTTCTTTCTTTGAAGCCATTTTGAAGGAGAAGGAAAAGTTGCAAAATTGTTAAATATTTTTTTTTAAACAAAAGTGTGAATCACACGATGCAATCATATGTTGATAATGTTGTACGTTAGTTTATGATATACATATATTTTTTTCAAATTTATTAACCCAGCTGTTACCGAAGGGAGGGCATCAGGAAATCACTTTTATGACACTGTCTGGGCGCTAGGCTCTTAAGAGGTTAAAGAACCAGTATTTTTACACAATTATGAATAATATCGGAGTTATTTTTAGAGTTCTTTGATTGAATTCAGAAAGAAATCGTTGGAAGGAAATTCGGATGGATATTTCCTACACGGGTATCCAAATTTAGTACCGAAAACTTACAGAATTTGCAATTAAGTTGTTTAAAACTTAATAATAACGTTTTATAGTTTTCATTAACTTTCTTTAGAGCTTTCAAATGGGGTGTTACTATGGGTGTTACGAACACATATAGGAAGTTAATATAGGTACAAGAATCGTCAGGGAGTTTACACCAGCTCCCTGACTAGCTTACTGAGTAGATACTGACCACCTAATTTATTTTTCTTTAGAGCTTAATCTTATTATACTTTAGTATCTAAAGTTTTTAAATAAAATAAAAACTTACTCCAAGCTTGACGGTATCCATGGCATCTACAAGCGCTAACTCTAAACGAAACGTTTGTAACTTGGTTAGGCCGGGTACCACTTCGCGTCATCGACAATTCCGGCTCGGTCTGGACGGTTATTGTTCGGTTGGATGGCAGGCCACCTATTGCTCTTCGTCCGCAAACCTACACCTGCGGCGGCAGAAATTATAGTACGAGCCTTACATTATTCAGTACTCGTCAACACACAGTAATCCAGCGTCATGATCTCACGACCGTCACTCGTTCATTCTCAGAATTAGAACAAGGCCTTCCCCTTTTTAATTAAAAAACCGATAATGACACTTTCTTTTCTAAGTAGTTAAACCCGACCATGTTTCCATTAAAACCCGGGTAAACAGATATATCCGTAGCCGTGACGTAAGCAATCCCCATTGACCCGGATTGAGTTCAGACCCGGTTATCAATAAACGTGTCGGCCGTTCTTAGTGCATTTCAATTAACTTGAATATTTGTTTGAGTCGTCGTGTTGTACGCTTCGATGAAGTTTTAATTAATTCGTAGTTTATATTTTATATGCGAAAGTTTATCTGTCTCTCCGTTTGTTTTTCTGTTTGTTACCTTTTTATGTCAAAGGCTGGGTCTAAGTTAATCTTACTTACTTACTCAATCACGTCAAAACGGCTGGACGGATATGGATGAAATTTGGCACAGGCATAGGATACACTTCGGAATAGGACATAGGCTACTTTTTATCCCGAAAACCCTAACCCCAACACCACGCGGGCGAAGCCGCGGGCAAAAGCTAGTAGTTTAAATGCGAAAGTTTATCTGTCTCTCCGTTTATATGTTTGTTTGTTACCTCTTTATATCAAAAGCTGGGTCTAGAAGAGCTGAGTATGACCAAACACGGACCGAGCACAAATTTGTGTAGTTATAGGCTTTATCATAACCAGCCTTTCAATGTTCCCACTGATGGGACTCAGTCAGGCCTACTTTTTAAGAGATAGAATGGGACGTAATCCACTGTAATGTGCGGAGATTATATAGTGAAAGTAAGGTGTTTAGTAGAGTAAAAAGAACATCTTTATTGGGAAAAACAAGTATTTATAATTACAAAATGTCTTACTCGGCGATCTTTTGTGCAAGTCGAGCTATGTCGCAGTTAATTATAAAATGTTACTGTAATAGTGTTAATTCATACATCACACCACCACGCGGGCGCAGTGCGGGATGATGAATGTCACATGTCTTCGAATTTTTTGTTCTAGGAATTTATAATTGTTGTCTTCTATTGCGCTCCACCACGCTTCCAGCGGTGTGCGCTACTCCAGGAATAAGGACTCCAGGAATAAGGCAAGGAAGGTACAGGGTAGGTTTTTTAGTCAGTAAGAGTCTGACACTGGTCTCCCGCTCCGCCCAAGAGCGGGTTTCGTCATTGGATGATTTTCACCTACCATAAAAAAAAAAGCGGAGTGCGCTGCGCCTATCACGCCGCGTCGCCGTAAAAAAAAGGATTAAAATTATATTAAAATTAAGGTTGGAGTTTCTTGCCGGTTCTTCTCCATAGGAAACGACCAATTTGGAACCGTGCACTAGCTTCTGACGTTTTATAAGTGCCCATGTAGGCCTACATGAAATAAAAACCATTTTGATTTTGACTAGTCAGCGATTCAAGTTTATATGCGACATTAACTTTTTGAATAGGTACCGTAATTAGAGACATAATAGAAAGACAATAGCTGTGCAAACGCGTTCGCTTGGCGCTCAAGAGTTTAAAATGCATGTTAAGATAACATTTAACATCACGTGGTAGTTAAAAATGCTTTGATGAGCAATAAAAAGCTAGAACATACACAAATAGACGCTCCCGTAAAATTTACGATGACTTATAATGAAAAGAGCTTGAATAGTTTAAGCGAAAAATGGGAAAAGTTTAAATGTATGTGTTTAAAATAAAATTACCCATTTCAATTCTTTGAACAGGTATCTCTTTATGGAAACTATTTTGCAGTACTTCATACATTAATTACGCCTAGGTGAGGTTATAAAAATAAGTAAATAAATAAATGTTGTAAAAAAATTGAAGTTTCAGCGCTCGTTTAAAAAACAATGTTTTGCGTCTAGAAGGGTTGGTTTTTTTGTCAAGGTTGCGTAGTCAACTCAGAATACTAATAGTTTCGCCATGTCTGTATGTCTGTTCGTCCGTGGATAATCTCAGTGACTGTTAAAAAAAGTTCAGTATATTTTGATCATTTAAGCGAATATAAACGTGCATAATACGGTTTTTTTTTTAAATAGATATATGTAAAAAACTGATCATCTTCTTAACCTTGTCTCATGTTACGGTGCAATGCGTTTTTTTCTTCCATTCTGTTCTGATAACCATCACAATATTACTGACTTCTCCCTTGACCCTTCTCTACCACTTACGCCCCACACAATCGATAATTTTTTCCTTAAAAAACAAACTAAATGTTAAATACCGTTGACAATTATTACTTCTCTTTGGTTCAAAATTAACGATTTAATCTTCCATTAATCGCAATAAAAAATTGTTTGTATTTGCATTAAACAGTTAGCAACTGAAACACTAAAATATATAACAACATCCCAACGAGGAACAAATATTATAATTATTATATTTTAATAATTTAATTCAGAACATTCGATTAAAATACATTTTTTTTCTGATAAATGTTGTTGTACAAAAAGCTCATCATGAAACGTTTCAATAGATATGATTCAATATTTAATGAGAGTCATTCAGCAGAAAAAATATGAATGTAAATAATAATTGATATTTATATCTGTGTATCTGTGATATCGTGGCCCTGAAACGCAAAATGTAATTAATTGAAAGAACACAAGTAGGTTTTATTCAGTAAAACCTCAGATATGTCAAATAAAACTATAACATTTTCGTTCCCTTCGTGAAATCTATATCGAGACTTGGCTGGGGCACTGCCGTGCCCCCAGCTTTTTAAAAGTAGAAACTGACTGACATATCAACGCACACCCAAAACTACTGGGCCTAGGAACGTGACATTTTGCACAAGGCTTCCTTCTATGACGTAAGCGAACACTAAGAAAGAGTTTTTTCAAAATTCAGTTCCTAAAGGGAATTAATGAGGGTCTAAAGTGTGCATGGAGAACCCTACTTTCACGCTGGCAGAAAGCTAGTTACTGAATGAAGTTTTATTGATAAACACGTCTGCTCCATATAAGCTCCAATCACAGAATGATCGTCTATAAACGGTTGGTTCCTAGCACGACTTATTCTGTGACTTTATGCTACCGATAATGGGAGACGCTTTTTGGACGTGCAATAAAATGAGAATATAATGGAGAATTTATGAGAGATCTTTCTAAATTCCATACGAAGCTCGATTGAGTGGGTTTTCAGTTAGCATAGCATTGCATCAACGTTATAATGTTCCCACAGCTGGACTTAGACCTCTCCAAGGCCCATTCCCACTGAATGGGCCGCAATCCACCATGCAGACTCAGTACAGTTTGGTGGTGGATGGGTACATGTCTTCGAAAGTTTTGGTTCTAGGACATGCTGGCTTCCTCACGATGTTTACCTTCGCAGTCTTGAAAGCAGTGGATTGAAATAAATTACACAAAGAAATGTACTCGGCCGAGTTAATTACTGGCTGAAAACCCACTCCTATTTCGTCGTTTCCTTTCACAACAGGGACGAATCTTCTTTTTAGAAGCAGACCCCAGTAGGCTTCACTCCGCCGGTTGCATAGCGTCTGAATATGCTAAAATCATTAATCAGGTTTTAACCCGCGACCTATAATTCGTAAGTCTAGGCCTTTACCAGTTGTTTGCTAGTTACTTGATGTAAACCAATAGGTATCCACATCGATCTCAATTGTCATCATTTATTATTATTGTTCCTACGTCTGCTTAATAAAATTACATTGTCTGCTATCGAATGGTATATTGAAATAATAAGGGATGATTGTTCTCGTAACAAAAGAGGGATTTTTGTCATTGTACAAAAATTTGCTGACGTAAGTACGAATAAGTAGGTAGGAAAAACCAATATACTGGGAAGCGGGCTCGGTTACCAAGAGTTCCGTACGTTAGTAGCCATTTTTTTTATGTGCGTTAAACCTCCTTACTCTGTACGTAATTTTTTTTAATGGATTAAACTGGCACTAGTTTACTGCGTTCTCGCTTGATAGTACACAGTGATGCAATCGTTGATGGTGAGGCACACTAGTTTATTAAAAGCCTATTCACTAGGTGCGGGCTTTGGACGACGAGCAATGAGTAGCTCGCCGTTCGGTCGTCTGGTAACAGTCCGGACCAAGCCCTAGTCGTCGACGGCGCGCTCTGTTTCCGCGCGTCTCATGGAGTTGTCAGCAAAACCGTAGGGTCTCGTAAAAGAGTCGAAGTCTGCTGGTGCCCATTGTCTCTTTCTGAAAGGAACGCTTGACCCCAGTGCGAAGGGCAAAGAACGAAAGAGGTGGGGTTTTTAGTCAGTAAGAATCTGACACTGTTTCCCGCTTTGCTCATGGGCGGGATTCGTCATTTGATGATTTTTGCCCACCATAAAAAAATGCCTATTCACTCTAGCCTTGAGTCTTCAAGGCTACGGTTAGGTTAAGGTGTCTACCTAAAATTGTAATCGGACGGAAAACTGCAGTAGACTAAGTCCTTCGATGTATAAACGACGAGGCAAAACGCTTAGTCCGGACGGAAACGCAAGTTTCACAACGTAAGCGTAGATATTCGCCATACCGATGGTAAACCGAATGTCCTTCATTCGTTCCTGCACTTTTAATAAAAGTGTCAGAAAATACTTTATTTAAGTTTATGCACAACGAAATTTATTTATTTGCAAGTATTTAATTAGTCAATAACTGTTAATATGCAATTTTTTAATTGGAATTATTGTTTAATTGGAATTTCGTTCACTAACGCAGCGATTAATTAGGCTAACACCACAGCAATATTTTCGATTATACATTTACATATCAAATCAATTCTTAATTAGTTCATTAGCCCCAAGAGGACACCTGTGTCCGCACTCTTACTGTCTTTTAATTGTGTCTTTAATTACGGTAGTCGGAAGCTTAAAAATTAAACTAGAAACTTTATTGTCCCTTGATATTACCTTTAATATAAATAACAAGTTCTGAAAAATCGCTAGACTAATAAAGAAAATGATATTACAACAACCCCAGTTATTATTATTACCTTCTAACGCTGTCATCCTCAAACTTTCGGCCCCTTCAACTATCGGTTTTGCGAGCAATGGCCTAGTATGACAGTTATGATCCATTAGTGTGTTGATAACATTAGTCCTCCTACGAATACTTTCATTTCTGTTTCTTACTCTACTCATGAGCAGTGGTGGCCGAGTGGTAACGGCCCCGACTTACGAGTCGCGGGTTCAAACCCAGCCAAGCGCATTACTTTGTGTAATTTATTTCATCACCACTGCTCTCAAAATGGTGAAGAAAAACATCGTGAGGAAACCGGCATGTTCTAGAACCAAAAATTCGAAGATATGTGACATCCACCAATCCGCACTGGACCCTCCTGGTGGATTATGGGCCATTCCCTCTCCTAGAGAGAGGAGGCCTGTGTCCCAGCAGTGAGAACATTCAAAGGCTGATGATGATGACGACTCTACTCATCATCATCTGCCTGTCCTTGTACCTCTTCTTGCGTTGTGTTCCGTCACCCGTCACGCTACAACTCCTTTTTCTTTCATATCATTTCTCACACATTCCAACCACATTTCCTTTGGTCTCCCTCTCCCTCCATCCACATTTATACTTATGGCTTTTTTTGTAACATGCGTGTCATCCCTCGTTTTTATATGGCCATACCAAGACAAACGGCTCTCTTTCAACTTTCTGTTTCTTAAGCCGCGTTTCCACTAGGCAATATTTGGCGCGCGACACGTGTACGGCAACGCTGCACAACAGCGCGGGATATTGCCAGCTAGCGCGCCACATGTTGCCTAGTGCAAACGCGGCTTTATTCTACTCGCTAAACGCTAATCTTCAACTATGAGACAGGGGCCTTAAACGGTATTCTCTGAGGTGCCATTTAAGTTGCATAGAAGTTGAAGTTCAAATCTCTTTCTTGTTTTATCTTTTGAACTGTGCCTTACTGTTAAGAGTGTTTCGGGAATACAGGCAGGAAAGTTTTCTATTATCTTTGTATAATTTGAATTGCTGTTCCTAATCCTGGTCACCTGTTAAAAGTTGTTTCAAAGGATCACACTGCAGCCCTGCTCGTTTGATTCACCCAAAGCGGGTGGAAAGGATTCGATAAATTTTCAAACATAGAAAGTAGCTCAAGGAGTTGTCAGCAAGCCCCCTGCAGAAGGGTCGAAGCCAACTGGGGCCAAGAGTTCGTGTCTGAAAGGAAGGTTCTAGCCCTGGTATAGATGGCGATGTAGGAACGGGGTAGGTTGTTTAGTCAGTAAGAGTCTGACACTGTCTCCCGCTCCGCCTAAGAGCTGGATTCGTCATAGGATGATTATTACCTACCATAAAAAAATTACCTCAGAAAGTAATTTCAAGTTTATTCTATTCTTGTCTTCAACATCAAATTCCTAATTTATTACTATAAGATCCTGATCAGATATTCTACTACGTGTGGTAAGACAAAACCTACGAAATGAACGTGTGTTGGAATCTGATCCATCTTTGTCTTTTCTCACACAAATAATAAAAGTGATTCAAAGCTAACACCAACTTCGTTATAACTTTTTCATATCTTTATGTAAATGCGCAGAAAAGGCTGAAATGGAATATTTTCATATTTTCTTTTATAAGGGACTTGCTTTTGTCAGCAGCTTTACCCGTGCAAATGTTGGTCATTGTACGGATTAGGGACGTATTTCCGGGATTATTTCTTTTTTGAGTGTGAAATCATTCAACTCTTCTTGCTTTAGGGTGGAGCGGGAGGGCGTGTCAGACTTATTGACTATAACCCACTGTTATGTTCATTGTTTGACATGCATCCCAGGACCCTAGATTTCAATTTGAGAAATGAATCCAGGGCCCTCGATAGGCTAGTGCCCTGCTCAAATCTCCTTGAGACGCACCCCCACGAGGGGACGGCAGTGCTCCGGCGAAGCACAAGTCCTCCATATACTCCACCGTGTCCTCGGGGCAGTCCACCTAATATTGGATAGCGTGATGCAGAATTTCGTAGTTTAGTTCCTATATTGATTCTTAGAGGGTTGTTAAAGTATTTTAAGCGTAAGAGTAACCAGCAAACAGAGTTACTTTCGTAATAAATCACTCCAGGTAGTACCTATATAGTTATAAGATAGATATTTGTTAAAAGCCATTTCCGATATGCATACAGGATTCTTAGCTAAGCTGCATACAATCCATTTCCAGTTACTATAGGATTGTATTAAAAGCTGTTAGCTGAACTACAAATACCTCGCATTTCAACCGCTTCTAGCTTAACTCATAGTATTCCTAATCCTGTTTCTAAGTCCGGTATTAAATCACTTCTGAAAGCTATTTTTATTGAATAGATGTCGAAATGAAACGGTACAAATTTTCTAATTTAAACAAAACTATCAAAGGATGATCACTTGTTAAACGCTTTTTTATGATGAGTAAAAATGATCCAACAATAAATCTCGCCCTTGGGCGGAGCGGGATTTAGTGCCAGACTCTTACTAATTAAATCACCTACCCCGTTGCTTTCATACCAAGGCCAGTGCATTCCTTTCAGAGGCAAACCCTTGGCCCCGCGGCCCCGGTCGGCTTCGACAGAGTCCCTACGGATCCAATAAGGGATCCATTTTTTCCTATTCAGGTACGAAGCACTAAAAATACACTTAGAGTACCCAAATATTTTACGGAACAAACATTTATTTACTTTATTTGACTGTCCTAAACTGTAACATTTGATAATTAAATAAACCGGTATAACAACCAATAAAATAAATAAACGATTATATTCAATTACACAAACACCATTAACTAGGTTTAACAAATTGCCAACGGCTCATAAAGTTACAAAATTGAATGGCAAACAAAAATATACATTGGTATTGTTATCGCACTTCAATTATTATACGATGCCGGGATTCTTAGGACAATCCAATTACTAGAAGAATAATTGGAATCTTAACGTTTAAAATTAATGAGTCTTATTAATGAGAGATCAGATGAGAATCTCTTTTAGTACCACTAAAGAAGATAACTTTCCTATAATTGAATTGTGTGTAAAATGAAATAAAAATCTATCTAGTTTTTCTGCTTAATTTGTAAGTTCGAAGTTTTAGTGCGACCGTTTTAAATTGGTGAGTCTGAAGTTGTTAGGCTCTGCGACCTTTAGTGCTTGTGCACTCGAAGCTTGACCATTAGAAGTTGTTATTTATGTTAACAACTGTTTATAGCAATAACAACTGCTATTGTGTGGAGTGTGTAGTTGTCTAGTGCAGGTTAAAAAGTTTCCTATGCGCTATCCCAAGTGTTTAGAAACCAACCTCCTTGAGAAGGCCTGCATGAAACCTTTTTACAATGTACATTCAAAGATGACATTTTTTATTTCTTTTTTGTTTTGTTGTTCATTTGTTTTTTTTTCATCAAATACAGACCTTCAGCTTCAGACGTGATTTTTTTATTATTTTACTTTCCCTGGAAATCTCTTCCCGTTCTAAACATAATTTGGTCCAAGTGAGCCGGATAAGAGAATCATAAATAACAATAACACCAGGAAGTATATAATATATTAGAAAATACTACCGATTGGAAATTCGTGAGTAGCCGGTCAAGGTCCAAAGGGTCACAGCGACGCCATCCAAGAAAAAGGACATTTAAGGATATTTGGCCAGTGCAGTACCTATTCTATTTCCTTTTATTTAAGAACCCATTACTCAGGTAGTGTTTTATATTTTATGGAGTTGTCAAGGTCAGTAACTATTAGCATAATTTTATTTGTTCATGTGCACTTTCACTTAAAGTCTATTTCTTTCACATAATAATCTATTGTCAAAGGTAATTAAGCAGCAAACTAGGTTTTCTGTTCTATGTTAACCATCATTTTAAACAGTTTCCTTTATTATCTTGCATTAGATATCATAAAAAATACACAATAATAAGTGCCACTCAATTTAATAGTTACTTTAAATTCCCTTATAATTATTTTATGTTTAATGTAGTAAAGTTTAATGTGCAGATTTAACAGATTTAACCCTAATTGTAACCTCAGTAGGTTTTTTAATATTTAAGTTCATTTGACCATGTAATGTTTCAGTTTGGTTCCACATCAGCTTCCCAAAGAATGACCGATAAGGAGGAAAAGGAGCTCATCAAAAAACGAGCAAGTTTTAAAGGGCGATTAACGATATTTTCGAAATATTTAGAGAGTTTGGAGGATCCTTTGACGCAAACCCAGGTCAGCGAGCTGCAGTTACGCCTTGGTAAGATTGACCATGTTTATTCGCAGTACGACGAGATTCAGTTAAGGTTGGAATGTATTGCGGAGGACCTTGAGGTACAATTATCCGAACGTGATAATTTCGAATCTTTATATTACAAACTAATCGCCAAGGCACAAACTTTTATTGCTAAACACGATGTTGTTAATGACGATAAGTTGTCTCGTGTTAGCAATAATAAACTGGTTAAGTTACCTACCATCCAACTACCAAAATTTAACGGAACGTATGACAAGTGGTTGGAGTTTCGCGATACGTTTTCAAGCCTAATACATTTGAATGATCAAATAGATGAAGTTAACAAATTTCACTACCTTAGAGCTTCCTTGGAAGGGACAGCTGCAGTAGTTATTCAGTCGATTGAATTCTCTGCTAGCAATTATTCCATTGCATGGAGTTTACTTAATGAAAGGTTTGATAATAAGCGACTTCTCATTCAGAACCATGTCGCAGCCTTATTTAATATTGAAGTTGTTAACAAAGAATCCTCAGATATTATAAAGCGTATCATTGATACTTTAAATAAAAATCTACGTGCATTAGAGTCTTTAGGCGAACCAACCAAGTCTTGGGATACGCTGATAATTTATATTGTTACTCATAAATTAGATTCGAGAACTTATCGTCAATGGGAAGAAGAAAAGGGTCATTTAGATAAAAATAAATCAATAACATTAGAAGATTTCCTTCATTTCTTAAGAAGTCGTGCAGATGTGTTAGAGACAATAGATATGTCTCGCAATCAGTCTAATAATAATATTGGAACTTCTAAACCTACTAAGCACAAAACAATGATTTCTCTGAACAGTGATACACCGTCACAGAAAGGTAAAAATAATAAGATTACTACTCAAGTTTCATGTCCGCATTGTACTGATAAACATGCTTTATTTTCCTGTCCTCAGTTTCTTGGTATGAGCAATGACAAACGACTAGAACTGCTGCCTCAATACAAGGTATGCTACAATTGTCTTCGTTCTGGTCACTATTCAAATCATTGCAAGTCTCAGGGTTGTAAAGTATGTAAGCGTAAGCACAATACTCTGGTTCATGTGGCTGGTGCTTCACTTAAATTCATACACAGTGCGTCAACTTCACAATTTGACGACACTGCACCTGTAGACGTCAAGTCATCAGAAAACAAGCCCAGTACAAATGTTACGTTATCTGCACTTTCTACAACTCAAGTTATCAATAAAACTAAAAGTCAAGTTCTTTTAGCTACAGCTTTATTAAAAGTTTATGATAACAATAATTGTGAGCATCTCGCTCGAGCTATATTAGACACTGGCAGTACTTCCTGTATAATGACTGAGAAGTTAAGTGACTTATTGAAATTACCTACTATTTGTGTAAATGAGTCTGTGCAAGGCATCAACAATTCTACATCAAATATTAATAAAATGTGTAGTGTTTCAATTAAGTCTTTAAGTGAAAACTATTCCACTAATCTTTGTTGCTTTGTTTTACCGTATATTACAGATGAAGTGCCGTGTCATAAGTTATCAATTAACAATTTGAATATACCAAGTGATATTTGTTTAGCCGATCCTCATTTTCATACGCCATCCGCGGTGGATTTAATAATAGGAGCAGACGTGTTCTGGGATCTCTTGGGGCGGCGAAAAATTAGTTTAGGTGAGGGCAAACCTATACTATTTGAGACTAGGCTAGGGTGGCTAGTTTCAGGTCCATTAATAAATAGCGTCCAAGTATCGGCCTCACCATCACTAAGGCATAAATCTAACTTTGCAAAACTTAATGCAAGTTCTGTTACCTCACATGAAGATGACATTCAAAACCTCTTAACGCGTTTTTGGGAACTGGAAGAAGTAACCCATCAGTCATCTTCATATTCAGAGGAAGAAACTAAGTGTGAAGAACATTTTATGAAAAACACAACTCGACTTGCTGATGGTCGGTTTTGTGTTCGTATACCACTCAAACAATCACCTCATGTTTTAGGTGACTCAATGGCTAGAGCAAAACATTGTCTCTTATCTATTGAACGTAGATTTATTAGTCAACCAGGTTTAAAGTCTCTTTATTGTGATTTTATGAAGGAGTATATTTCATTAGGGCATATGTCTGAATGTAAAATCAACCCAAAACAACTGGCATATTATATTCCACACCACGGAGTTTTACGTGCTTCCAGCACAACTACCAAATTAAGGGTAGTATTTAATGCCAGCAGTCTTACCACTTCAGGTATTTCATCCAACAATCTTCAAATGGTAGGACCTGTTGTTCAAGACGACTTAATGTCTCTACTTTTAAGATTTAGAAAACATAAATATATTCTTTGTGCCGATGTAGAAAAAATGTATCGGCAAGTGACCGTACATCCTGATGATAGATATTTACAAAGAATTATGTGGCGTGAAAACCCTTCAGAACCCATTAAAACCTATGAACTAAACACTGTTACATATGGGACAGCAAGTGCACCCTTTTTAGCAACTCGTTGTTTAAAACAAATTGGATTACAGTGTAAGGATGAACGGATTGCCAACGTTATCATACATGATTTTTACGTTGACGATTTGCTCACGGGTGGGGATACAATATCTGACGTCACATACATTCGCGAACAAGTCACTGCTGAGTTAGCTTCAGCTGGCATGCCACTAAGAAAGTGGAAATCTAACAGTAGTCTTATTACATCAGATCAAAGTTCAGAATCATCACTTAATTTAAACATTGGTTCCAATGAACCAAACAAAACATTGGGCCTTAATTGGCTGACAGATTCCGATACGCTCTCTTATTCAATATGTAACACGTCATTAACTAAAAATGTGACTAAGCGTGAGGTTTTGTCAGTCACATCTCAAATATTTGACCCCTTAGGTTTATTATCTCCATGTATTATACATATGAAAATATTTATGCAACAACTTTGGTTGCACAAGTTGTCATGGGATGATTTTTTACCTCCAGAACTCGCTAAGACATGGAAAAATATAGTTGAAAAGTTATATTTGTTAAATAGTTTACGCATCCCACGTCTAGTTTTGTGTAATTCTTGGAAGATTATAGATTTACATATATTTTGTGATGCTTCACAAACTGCTTATGGGCATGTATTTATGTGAGGAGTATTAGTAAGAATAGCGAAGTCTCAGTGCGGTTACTTACAGCAAAGAGTAGAGTAGCTCCTATTAAACCTACTACTATACCTCGGCTTGAGCTCTGTGCCGCCTTGGTTGGAGTGAGGTTACATAAAAAGGTCATTGATTCACTCAATGCACCAATTGAGAGAAGTACCTTTTGGAGTGATTCTACAATCGTGCTTGGCTGGTTAAAAATGATTCCAAGTAAGCTGCAAACATTTGTACGCAATCGTGTGTCGGAAATTATGGATGCAACGAACGCTAGCAATTGTACTTGGAGACATGTTCCCACTCATCTTAATCCCGCTGATTTTGTATCTCGAGGAACAGATATAAGTCAAATTCAAAATCTTGACTTATGGTGGTCTGGACCAGGCTTTTTAACCCAGGACATAAGCGAATGGCCGTCTTTTCCTACTACAGTAGAAGTGCTACCTGAAGTTAAAACTGAGATTTCTTTGTTAACTACTTGTGATACTCCAACATTCTTAATTGATTTCAATCGTTTTTCAAACCTTTCTCGACTTAAACGTACCGTAGCATACATGTTACGATTTATTAATAATTGTAAAAAGCAGCCACCGACCACTTTACATTTGAATGAAAATGAATTGAAAAATGCTTTAAATATAATAGTAAAACAATCTCAAATGGAATCATTTCCTGAATATCAATTATTAATTAAGAACAAGTGCTTACCTAAAGGAAGTCCACTAAATAAATTGAACGTATTTTTAGACGAAAATAATTTAATCCGTGTAGGTGGTCGCTTACAAAATTCCTCATTTTCTTACGAGAAAAAACATCCTTTAGTCATACAGTCCACTCATCGATTTTGTAAACTATTATTTAATTATGTACATAAAACTTTAATGCATGCAGGACCGCAATTATTATTGGCTCATATTAGGGATATGTACTGGCCTATAGGTGGGCGTAACCTGGCTAAGTTATGTTATCATAGTTGTATTATTTGTAGTCGCATCACGGCTAAACCGATAACTCCTATCATGGGAAACTTACCTGAGCGAAGGCTGATGTCCGGTGGTCATCCATTTGAATGTGTTGGGGTTGACTACGCAGGGCCCATATTGTCAGCTTCTCGTCAAGGTCGTGGTTGCCGATTAGTAAAAGTTTACATTTTATTATTTGTTTGTTTCACGACGAAGGCAGTCCATATTGAGTTGGTTGGTGACTTAACCAGTCATAATTATTTGTCGGCACTTCGTCGATTCATATCTCGTAGGGGTAAACCGACGCACATATATTCCGACAACGGAACCTCGTTTGTAGGCGCTTATAATGAACTTGGTCAATTTTTAAAGGCGAACAACAGCGCGTTATCTGAGGACATTGCCTCCGAAGGAATTAACTTTGTGTTTATTCCCCCTTATGCTCCACATTTCGGTGGTCTTTGGGAGGCAGGTGTTAAATCAGTCAAACATCATTTAAAAAGAGTATTGGGACATTGTCACTTAACTTATGAGGAATTATACACTGCGCTGGTTCAGATTGAAGCCATCCTTAACTCGCGCCCACTCACGCCGTTGTCATCAGACCCTAACGACTTTTTGCCGCTGACTCCTGGACATTTCCTAATAGGACGAACACTCACGTCCTTGCCGGCGCCATCCTACGAAGCTGCTTCTGTTACTCACTTGAAGAGGTATGAGAGAATTGAAATGTTGCGACAACACTTCTGGTCGAGGTGGAACAAGGAATATATCTCGGAACTTCAGCAGCGGACGAAGTGGAGATCATCAAACGATGCTCTTGAAGTTGATCGCCTTGTTGTTATAAAGGAAGATAATCTGCCACCACTAAAATGGCGACTAGGTCGAGTCTCAGCAGTATACCCTGGACGTGATGGCATCAGTCGTGTGGCCGACATAAGAACTGCCAATGGAACTATACGTCGCGCGTGCAGCAAGATATGTCCACTGCCAATAAATTAAGGTTCTGGTTGAAAGATGGTCTTTCAACGCCCGGGGGCATGTTTAGAAACCAACCTCCTTGAGAAGGCCTGCATGAAACCTTTTTACAATGTACATTCAAAGATGACATTTTTTATTTCTTTTTTGTTTTGTTGTTCATTTGTTTTTTTTTCATCAAATACAGACCTTCAGCTTCAGACGTGATTTTTTTATTATTTTACTTTCCCTGGAAATCTCTTCCCGTTCTAAACACCAAGCTATGGTCTACCCGTCAACCAAGTTTCTTTCGAGTGTGAACACTCGAAACAAACTTGGTACATAACGGGTACGGGGATTTAACAAATTAACATATTATTTGTGTTTGTTAACTCTTATTACATACTCAGCAACTTTTGCCTTTAAAATATTGGTAGAGGAGTGGTAGCCGAGTGGTAAAGGCCCCGACTTACGAATATGTAGCTTGAAAACCCAGGAAAACGAATTACTTAGCGTAATTTATTTCATCACCACTGCTTTCAAAACAGTCAAGGAAAACATCGTAAGGAAACCGCCATACGCTAGAACCAAAAATTCAAAGACATGTGATATCCACCAACCCGCACTGGGCTTGCGTGGTGGATTACGGTCCATTCCCAGCAGTAGGTAGGTACATTTTAAGGCAGATGCTATGCTTTTTTAATACTTGGTATTTTTAGCATTTACACTCTACAAAGATTAGAAAATTTGTCGACAATCTTACACGTGCCCAAAAATCCTATAAGTATAATTAATAGATACAACCATTTCACGTTATATATGCCCATTTTAAGTCCCATTATCCTCCAGGGGTCCATTTCAAGCATGAAAACAATGAATTGTGTAATTTCATTTGCAATTTTTCATTTGACATTCTAACAATTACTGCTGGGGAAAAAAATAAAGAGATAAAAAAGAGATATATGAGGTCGATGTATTGTTCTCTTTATGCGTGATGAAGTTCGTAATGGGTATATTTGGAGCGTTTAAAACAATAAATAATGAAAAGTTCAATAGGTGAGGATCGTATATTTTGTTTATTAAACATTTGATTTTTAGTGTTAAGTGCTTTGTTTTTTTAATTTAAATTGAAAAACTTATGTTTATTAATTGGCAAAATAATCAAAATGATGGATTCTAATTATTGTGATAAAATAGAAATTTGATGACTTGTGGTAATGACACAGTTAAACAAAATTAAAAGATACTATCAGAAACTCTGACACGAGCTCTTAACACGAACCATTTGTCGACTTAAAATGAACAGTTATAGTTATATGTAGACAAAAATATGACACTTGTCTCGGTATTTAGACCGGCTACAGTTTCATCATCATTTCAGCCAAAAGACGTCCACTGTTGGACATAGGCCTCCTCCAAGCGTCGCCACAACGACCGGTCCCGTGCGTTTCTCGTATCCATAGGATTCCAGTAACCCTGACCAGGTCATTAGCTTACCTTGTGGGAGGCTTTCCAACTCTATGTCGTCCGGAACGCGGTCGCCACTACTACGGTTTACTGATACTCATTCCGAGTACTTTGTAACTGCTGGGATTTTTGTTAAAGCAATCCCATGATCGTAACCAAAGGAGGTGTGGTTGTAGTCAGTAAAAAGTTAACAATTTATTCCACTCCACCTAGAACTGTAGAATAAATTGGATGTTAAACTTAAAAAAAATACCTTCTTTAATTCTTTATTGTACACTAAAACTTAATATAGACACAATGATTTGACAATTCATGTATAAAGGCGAGCTTAACACAACGATGAGTTTTCTCCCAGCAAACCTTTAAGTGACAGAGGGAGATTACATATGGGATTTGTCTGTAAGTCAATAAAATAATCGTTTCCTTTAGTTTCAGGCTTCGAAGATACACATGTTATGATATTCATCGGCTTCGCTTACCTCATGACTTTCTTGAAGAAGTACTGCTACAGTGCCACTGGATATAATTTGTTATTAGCTGCTTTGATCATACAATGGAGCCTTCTTTGCCAAGGTTTCTTCGATATGAAGGACGGCAAAATATCAATCTCGCTGAGACAGTTGTTGGGTAAGTGAATAGCTTAATATAATATTTGTACATATACATCTAAAATAACAAATATTATGGCTTAACAAGTACACATACAAACTTAAAATAATCATATGTTGTATATAGATACGGTAGACAAAGAACTCATAAGGAACTAAAAAAATCATCCACATGCCAATGGGAAAAGTACCCAAATGCTGGCATCGTTGCCATGTTAAATAACAAGATTGATTCGTTGATCGAAAAAAAGCCCAAGCATGTATTATTTGTGTGCGTTTAGTATTTTTATTTATGTAAAAACCTTTAATTCCAAAGTAGAGATGACCTAAATATTGCAATGTTTCTATCGCAAGGACTGTCTCGAAGTAGTTTGAGAAAAGAATACCTGAAACACTTTGGGGGAAACCTTTGCCTGTGGGGAAGTAAAGGTTAAAAATAAAAACAAACTGCTACAAAATTTTGAAGAGGTACAATTTTAACAAAAGTATAAACTCTCAATTTGTTTTCTAAAACTTCGTTCTTCGTTCAATCCTCAAAGTTTATTCGTTGGAACAAATCATAATTATTATTGTATCTAACAATAACGTGAGTCCTCTTCAATTTTAATAAAGGCTAAATTTTAAATGCTCAATTTCCTCTGTATTCTCTTTCATAAAAGAAAGCTTATAAAGCATTGGCGAAATGTTTTGATATTGTTTTAAATTCAATTACCATTTTGTGTATAACAGGATTTTCTTTTGGCGCAAGCCAAATTGAATTAGGTAGATGTTGATTTTCAGTAGCATGACCTTTAGGATTTTACAAGATTATTGCTCAAATTAACTAGTCTGAATGTTGTTACTGTACATTGAGCTTGATTGTGAACTGAGTTTAGATTTCAGATGGAATCTGAAGTCTGAACTCAGCATACTGAACTCAGCTCATATTTATGTACTAACTGCGTAAATATGAGCTGAGTTTAGTGTGCTGAGATAATTTTGTTTTATTTAGTATTTCTTTATTCATGACAAATTCGCTTTGAATACTACAATGTTTTTAATTACAAACCTAGTATTAGATTTCTTATTTGAAAGATACATATTTATTTTATATTATACATAGTAATCGATGACAGTGGGAAATCATTGCTTTTGATATAGCATTAGCGATATTTTTATATGCTTTAGTTTGTAGTCAATAGTACTAAACAAACAGAAGGCTGTAAAACCTTGTAAAGCGTTCGTAATATTTCTACTAACAGCACTCGTGCATTCCAAATACTGAAATGTGGTTATTGTGAAATTGTCACAATTAATTTTATTGTATTTTTGTGTGCAGACAACAAAAAAACAAATCGAGACCACATCGTTTTCTCAATGAGTTATACCGATGTACAGTGTAGAGGCACTGGCAATTGTCATCGTTATGAACAACTTTTATTACAGGACCAACACTGAAATCACAAAAAAATATAATAATTGCCTCATACATTTTACTGGGCCAGGGTGTATTGTACATGTAGGTACATAAAACTTTATAACAAAGATGTTATGGTGGTCTAATTCTAATTCCAAATTTTGATGAAATTGAAATTGTTCGGAAATTTTGATTTTCTATTTTTTATTCCAATTTTTTTTATTACAAACAAGTTTATAGGTGTTTGTGCTTGGGGGACCTCCCACACCCTATGCCTTCTGTAGATTTCCTTCGCTTGTTGTTTTGTATCGTATTTGGAAAATTAAGTTTGTTCTTAAATAATTTATTAGCGTTTCATTTGACGCTTCTACCTTCGCCTCCGATTTCGGTACTCATTCTTGTTTTAATTCCAATAAATATTTGAAAACTCCTTTTTCAAATTCGGTACCGTTCTTAACAACAAATTTCGTTACATAGATACATAGGCATACTGTCCATGAATGCGTAGTTTCATACCCGTCATTATACACTAGGTGTACAATTGCGTGAAGCTTACGTACAAATCTATAAAACTGTATCAATAAAGCGGCATCGTCGCGCCGTCGTGTCGCTGCAGCTTAGTCGACAGGTTTCATAGTTTTGTACGTACTCGTAAGCTGTTAGCAGGTGTACACCAAGTATATAATAACTAATAAGCGTCCATGAAGCTACGCGTTCAGGGACTGTAGGACTTTCTTTAAATGTAAGCGCTTTATTGATATAGGAGGGATTAATCCACTCCACTTTTAGTACTGGCAATAACTCAACAAAATGTACTGCACGGTTTATATTTTTATTCTATTCAGTGTTGGTCTCATAGACTTGTTCATAATGATTAGTATTGTTAGTGATTTTTTCTTTATCAATACTCTTATCATTCTAGTAAACTACTTCTGTTTCATTTATAGAGGCTGATATAATGTCAGCAACCGTCCTCATCACGTTTGGAGCTTTGTTGGGACTCGCAAGTGGTACACAGTTGCTGTTCATAGCTATTGTAGAAGCTGCAGTTGGCTGTGTCAACTTGTACATTAGTGAAGAAATATATAAGGTATGTATTACTCAAGTGATCTGCATAGTACTGTTGCCAGGTAATAATACCTCTACTTGGTGATCTTACTATTAAGTGATACTCAAAATATATTCTCTCATATTATTAAAATTTACACATAGATGGATGGAGAGGAAGAGGGAGGCCGAAGAAGAGATGGATGGATTGTGTGAGAAGTGATATGAAAGAAAAGGGAGTTAGTGATAGTGTGACGGGTGACAGGACAGAGTGGAAGAAAAAAACATGTTGCGCCGACCCCAAGTAATATGGGATAAGGATAGGATGATGATGATTATTAAACTTGTCAAAGTAGCATGCCACAATATTGTCAATTGTCAGTAAGTTGGTACTATTCGAATGTATTATTAGGCCTACCGTGCTGTATGAGATGATGCTTAAGATACTGAAATACTATCTGGTACTATAGCCAGATTAAAAAAAAAAACTATAGCTTCTTATACGAATATCAACTTTATTATTTTTTTCGGATGTAGTGCAGCAGTCGCGTGGTACTTTGCGGCTAATTTAACGACATCCTTTTAATATACTATATAATGTACATGATTATAGGCATGACATAAAGATGGTATTATCATATATTTTTCTATTAAAAACCTGATAATAAGAATCATATTGTATAATGGTTTACTAAACAAATTGCAGTCTGTGAAACTTAAAATTAGAAATTAAACAACCTAATGCAATGTTTTTGGTTCCAGATCTCAGATATAGGCGGCTCTATCGGTATTCACACGTATGGGGCCTACTTCGGTTTAGGAGTGAGTGCTGCATTAAGATTGAAGAAATCAGATCCTGAACCCGCTCCATCAAATGGGGTGGCTACTATTCAGAGCCAAAAGGAAAATATCCGACTTGATGGACCCAGTTATACCTCAGATGTTACTGCTATGCTTGGTGCGTACGCTTTACAGTTACATGAAAAGTTACACAAAAAACCCGTCATTGATAACCGCATCAAGCTCAATTTGACCATCGGACTTCCACCCTTACGTTGTTGAGACATCTACGGTCCGGACTAAGTATTTAGTCACGACGTTTATACCGCGTACCTCGAGGAATTATAACAGTTTGCCGGCTGCAGTCTTTCCGTCCGATTATAATTTAGGTGTCTTCAAGGCTAGAGTGAATAGGCTCTTAATAAACTAGTGCGCCTCATCATCAACGATTTCATCACTGCTGATCCCAGTCAAGCACTAGTTTAAAGCAATTAAAAAAAAACAATATCGGATCACTTTAGAAGATAGGTGGGAATATTACTTTGCACAAACACATACAATAGATAAAAAATGATGAGTACTATCTATCTTTTAAATTGATTATTACCTAGGTGTTGTAACCACAACCGCTAAATGGTTTACTTTATATCCTTTGTAGTTGTGTTTGTAGTAATCCTCACATTCACTCTAGACTTAGGGTGCCTTCAAATTAGCCGCAAAGTGTCGCGCGATGGCAGCGCTGCAACCGCACTGCTGTCGCGCATCAAGTTGTGGTTAAATCTTCAATTTAATGCGGCCTTAATGAAATGTTAGTAATTAAGTTTGTTCAAACTTTACTAACTTTAACGCATTGTAAAAATTATTCAAAAAACTGTGTTGATATAAATATTTACACTTTCTAAACTTCTATTAGTATTTTAATTCTATTCAAAAAATTCAGTCAGTGTGCTCCATTTTTCTTCATTGATTGTACTGTACGACCTCGATTTCTTCCTAAGCTTTGGTTGCAGACCTTCATAAAGTTTGCAGTAATTTGACAATACAAAATATTTAAATTAGAATTTAACAAAATATATACGGAACCGTTGAAGCACGTTGAAGTATTGGTTGTATCGTCGATCCCAAAATTTGCATCAATAAAATATATATTCCTTTTCAAACTCTTGAATCCCAAGCGAAAGTTGGCTTTCACACACTTATTGTCTTTCTATTATGTCTCTAAATACGGTATTCAAAAGGTTAAAATTGTATTGCTTACCAATTAATATCTTAACTATTATATGCTTCATTATATTTTCTACAGGTACAATCTTCCTATGGATCTACTGGCCATCATTCAACTCCGGGCTGGCCGCTACAGAAGTTGAGCGCCAAAGAGCAATCGTCAACACTTATTTATCGTTAGCTTCATGCACGGTACAGTTGTCGTTCCAATATGCCTTTTTTTAACTCGAAACCACTTCGTGAATCATGTAGCAATACAGTAACAAATCCTCATAATATTTAAACATAAATTTAAGGTCAATTAAATGTGTGACCTGTGTGACTGTGAATTGAATTGATTGGGGTGTGGTCGCAGTCTTTTGGGTTGCAAATAAACCTCAAGAAATCCTAGGCTTATGGTCATAGGAGGCAGGTCTCCACTCTGGTTGAACAGAGGATTATGTTTAGACGGCTAAAAACCTAGGGGTGATCATGGACTCGTACTTACTGTCACAAAGTGCACTACTTCCCTTTTACTGTTACACACGGTGTCTCAGGTATGCTGGAAGAGGAACGGAGTGAAATCTTTGACCAGAAAAGTCAACCAAGTGTACAATACACAGGCCTCCCAGGGGACGCCATCCTATAAACTATCCAGTTTACATCTCATTTGTTGATAGTCCACATGACTGATTACCTGATAAAATAATGTAAATCTACAGGACGAAAATTACCGCAGAGATTGCCATAAGATAGTTTTTATCCCAGTCTTATGTTCCCATGTAATCATTTTCGTCTTAAATAACTAAGTTATTACTATAAAAATGTTTTAACTCTTTCTACCAGGTCGTCACTTTCATGCTCTCCGCAGCAGTAAGTCACAAACCCGGCAAGTTGGACATGGTGCACATTCAGAACTCGACGCTGGCGGGCGGCGTGGCCGTGGGCGCGGTAGCCAACATGTACATTGGACCCGGTGGAGCGATAGCTGTGGGCATGGGCGCCGCTCTCATCAGCGTTTTGGGGTACAGATATCTTACTGTAAGTTTCCACAGTACCTTCATTTTATTTAAATAACAGAATATTGAGCCGTCCAACACGCACTCTGCAACATCACCACTGCTCTTAAAATGATGAAGGAAAACATGGTGAGGAAACCAATCCAATAAGGAAAAAAAATCGAATACATGTGATATCCACCAATCCGGACTGGGCCCGTGTGGTGGATCACAGCCCTTCCCTTTGCTAGAGAGGCGGCCTGAATTCCAGTAGTGGAAACAATATGAGATTGATGCTATGCTAACAAAATATAGAGCAGTGGTGACTTAGTGGCAACGGCCTCAACTTATCAGTCAAATCCAGCTAAGCGCATTACTTTGAGTAATTTATTTCAACACTCTCAAATCGGTGAAGGAAAACATCGTGAGGAAATCGGTATTCCCTTGAACTAGAAGGCGTTATCCATTATTTCAGTCGAAGGGCATCCTATGTTGGACATTGACCAAGTGTCGCCACAATAAACAGTCCAGTGTGTCTCGGTTTCATCGAATTCCCGCAACTTTTATCAGGCCATCCGGTCCGGTTTCTGAAAAGAAGGTCCGACCCGCTAAGAAGGAGCTAGGTAAATTGTTTAGTCAGTAAGAATCTGACACTGTTTCCCGTTACGTACTCCTACAAACATAATATTTTGCAGATAGATTCCTTATAGTATGTAGAAGATCGGATTTTGCGAAACTACACTCCCAACAGGTAAAGCGCGAAGTTTGGAAGTTGTATGGAAAGCCGCGAAGTCCACTGGCAGAAGCTAAGCTTTTAAAGTAAATAACTATTCCTATTCTTTACACAGCCACAGTTGGAAAAACTCGGCGTCCAGGACACATGTGGAGTGAACAATCTCCACGGAATGCCTGGAATATACTCCGGGCTGCTCTCTGCACTGTTCGCAGCTCTGGCCACGAGCGAAGCATACCACAATGAGCTTGGCAACGTCTTCCCAGCTACCTCCAGTATTGCAGTAAGTGCTAGTGGAAGTTTTTTATGTAAATTTATTTTTAAAGCCGAAGAAGTGGGAAGACTTGAGTGAGTGATGGCTTTCTGTGACCTATTGGATAGAGGCATTAAAAAGCCAAATTCGATACCTCTACTAAATAATAAACTTATAGGAAGTTATATGTTTGTTTGGAAGCTATTGTTTGCCGTCTGGGGTTGAAAAAATAAGGCCATGAGGTCCGTCCGAGTTAGCTAGAGTTGTAGATAATATGAGTAAACAGCTAGTCGATTCTTCGCGCGACCAGAAGGCTAGGCTGTAATGTATTTCGTGCGCGGTTTTCAGCGTGGCAATGCTGCCAGCGTTCTGGGCACTTTTAAAAAGTTGCTTTTTGTACTTATTTATAAATATTAATATTACTTTAGTTTGGTAAAATTAATAAATTTAATTTACAAGATTTGATCAATAATATCGGAACATGTGAAACTAAATAAAAGCGTATAAAAATAAGAACCAGTAGTAGGCTATTCGTTCGAGTGTGTATGAAGTTTCTGACAGGACTCTGCTTGTTGTTAGTCAGAGACAAATAAAAGCTAAAGCCTTAATTTTTTTTGTAGGCAGGACACTTGGCGTCATCGACTGCTGATCCAAGATCCACAGGGATGCAGGCGGCATATCAGCTGATAGCTCTGGCGACCACGTTGGGTTTGGCGCTTGGTTCGGGCATTCTTTCCGGTAAGTACTTCTTAATGTTTGTTACTTCTAATTATTTTTAATTCTCCGTTGCTTTTGAATGTTTATTTATTTCTTAAAATGTCTGTGGTATACAGGTAAAGTTTATATTCGAAGACTTGTCATTACGCAGGTTCTTTCGCTGTACCTTTATCGTATCTTTTCGATCTTTCATTCATTACCCATATAAAAATGGTTGGATTGTGTGATAGGTGATAGGAAAGAAAAAAATATATTGCGCCGACCCCAAATAAAATGGGACAAGGGCAGGAAGATGATGATGATGAAGATTCATTACTCATATATGGTTCAGTTGTAGTGTGGCAATATTATTTATTTTGTACTCAAAATCGGTTGAACGGACAGAAAAAAGGTTCCTTAAATGTGTAATGTTATTTTGAACGTAATATAAGCACACATCACACGACACGTAACGCATGCTACCGGATTGTTCAAACGAGTAAGTTGGTCAGTAAAAATATCCTTCTACATAGTTTTCACATCAGCCAATGGCGATAAAAAAAGGAAAAATAGTTTTTTCACAGAAATACATATTCGACACTATAAATATTACCTCTGCCATTCTGCAAAGCAGTTTGTTGCCAGATGTAGCTTACGCCTGCTTATGATTACTCACCAAAAAAAAAAGTGTATTATATAACGTAGTACTAAGCAAACCTGTACGGTTCCAATCCTGGGTAAACATGTAAATACTTACAAAGGTACTTCAGAAAAAAAGGCTTAAAGAGGATTCTAAGCTTACATCTACTTTCCTGCAAAATATGGAAACATACGTTTATCTTTTATGTTGTAGACGCAATCGTGTAGAACTGAACTAAGCTTTCTTGGACGGCAAAAACAGAGACTTAAACAGTATTTCAATTTATACATAGTCTGTAAAAACGTTAGGCTACAAAAAATAAGCACTAGATCTCAATATGAAGATTTCAATATAAAAATAAAAAACTTTATAATTTCTTATTTTAGAAATAAATCACTTTTTTTATGCATAACTAAATTGACAAATGTACGAGTATATAATGAAATAAATATAAAATTAAAACTATTTGATTATGTACACACAAAAAAAGAGATGAAGAAGGAAATAAAAAAGGTGATGCTTATTTCTAAAGAAATCTCTTCCAGCATACCTGTGAAAGAAAGTAAGAAATATAGATTTGTATACACACACACAAAATTAGTACACACACAATAATAGGCAATAAAATAATATGACATATTAATAAAGTGTACTTATAACCTATGCTTATAACTATACGCTAAATTACAAAATCAGAATTGCAAGCATAGCAAAATAATTTCTTTAAAATATCGATAATATGCAAAGGCCGTTTTTTGCGGCTCTGACACTTTAATAAATCGATCACCAACATTCATAAAAATCATGTTTTCCTTCAATTTAGGCGTAGTTGATGGATTACTGTCGTACACACACACTCTTCAGATAACCCCAGAGTAAAAAAATCCCATGGTGTGAGTGTATGTTTTGTGAGAGGGATAAATGAAAATATTAGACAAGACACTCGAACTCCACATAGGCTTACATGGGCATACCAATCTGTCGTTTCCAATAGAAAACAACCAGCAAAATATCCACGTTTACTCTTTTAAAAAATATATTGTTTTTACAATATCTCCAAATAAAAATATTAATAGATATGAAAAGACAACATATGCGTAGACCAGATAACTTTGTACTCTAAAGCGCAACAAAATACTAATCTGCGGAGTCTACACATTCACATTATAAAAAGAAGCTATAGAAAAATGAAATCAAACCTATTAACTAATTATAGATGTATACTATAATAAATTATTAGTGAAATTAAGGTGGCTGTGGTACAATAATATAAAAAAGTGCAAAAAAAATCCCAGGTGCTTACCTGATAAAAGTGAAAAAAGTGAATCATTTCGGAAACGCCCAGTAGAAAATAAGTCAATACATCAAAAGTAATACGGTAAAGGGAGATAATATATTGGCGATAGAAGTAACTTGGTGACTTTTTAAAACAGAATAACAATACAGTTGGACCAAGAAAGCACATTCATAGACGCAGACAGCGCAGGGTTAGGTTAGTAAGTTAGCAAGTTATTACGAGTGTGAGGAGGATATGTTATGAATGTGAGAATATTTCTCACATTCATAACACATCATGCGTAGGGAACCGAATGGTATTGTGTTTTTAAAGCACCACCAAATTAATTATATCACTAACATATTATCTCCCCTTAAAAAGCAATAATAACAGGTTGTAAGAGGCCCATCCTAGAAATAGGATCAACATCCAATGAATATACATTGGGTGGAATAATCTCTAATTTCACAATGTAGCCACAACTGGAGCGACCAAAAGCCTGTTAAAATTTAATACAATCCATACACAGCCGACCGTGGAAAGGATTTGTTTTATCCAGTCGAATCGTTTAATTTATCAAATTAGTTCGCTTAAAACTCGTTCATCGTATATCATGTTTTATTTTGGAACTATATTATTGACGGCTGCAAAGTAAAGAAAGTTATTTGTAACATTACGATGGGCTGTTTTCCACACTAGTGCAGTTTAGTGCACGAACTCACCACTACCACAACTTATTGTATTTATCGTAACAAGCTAGGTACTAAGTATTTTTTCATGTATTAAAAACCGTAATTTGAGAGACGTGGAAATTTATCACTGCAACTCGGTTGTGTAAGATCCTCGCCTGCGGCACGGGAATTTTACCTCGGTCGTAATGACAAAATTTTCCACTCGTATCAGAATGTACAATTTCCGATGGATCGAAGTTTAGATATTACGATGGGTTATTTTATCAGTGAAACTAAGTAGCTTCACTGACAAAATATTATTAATTCATTAAGCCCAGGGCCGGTTTATGTATGTCGGGGCCCCTAGGTCATGCACGTCTCGGGGCCCTCCTACCCTTTTAACTTCTATCTTCTTCTCTAATATATTTTATGTCTAACACTTTATTCATAATAACGCTATTTTTTAAACGGCTAGTTACATGTCATGTCATCGAAATTTCAAATTATTCTTTCTACTGTCTATTTTTTTCTTGAAGCGCGGGGCCCCTGAACCTGGCAGGCCCCTAGGCAGTTGCCTACATTGCCTAATAGATAAAACGGCCCTGATTAAGCCCCAAAGTGAAAGCCGGCGTTCGTACACCTATTGTTCTTTAATTGTGTCTGTAATTACAAAATCGAAAGTTTAAGTACGTACTTTTAAGTAAAAGCAGTTAAATACAATAATGTTTTGTTTTTTACAGGTTTGATAGCCAAAACTAAACTCTTCTCGCCACTGGAAGAGAAACAACGATACGACGATGAAATGAATTGGGAGCTGCCCTAACTTAACAAAACAATGTCTTGCTTATTATTGCAAGCTTTCAATAATAAACTTAGCACTAAGGAAATTTGAGAAATTAGTGTGTATAAGTGTAAAGGGACCACGCACACTATGGGAGCTCTTTTAAAGTGTGGTCCAAATTAGTCGGAGTCTCGGAGGATCGGTCAGGCGATCCTTCAAATGTTTTTTTGGTTGTATAACGGTCTCAGGGAAGGCGCCTAAGAGCAACTTGTTCAGCAACGTTTTTGTCCCAGTCACTATCTCCTTCGCGTAGCGATAGTTATATGACTTTTTCATAATTTTGGCACCAATAAACGAGCCGATAGTTGCATCGCCAGCCTTTCACCAAACCGGCGGCAAAATAAGTCTCCGAGCTGTCGTGTCACTTTCCAAAATCCTGTAGACTTGATGTGGTAAACAAATTAGTTGCGGAGACTAAAGTAGCTCGTGTACGCTGTGTTCTAAAATCATCATAATTTCGATGCGAGAGAGAGAGACAGCAACAAAACAACGACAAGCAACACGTTTTTGAATACTATCTCTTTTTCACATCGAATTCATGAAGATTCTATATTGTGGTTGCGATATGCTCGTGGTCCCTTCAATGGTAATGCACGCAAAAGTTGGCTTGCTTATGAAAACAGTTGCAACAACAAGTAAGAAAGTGGTGTTTTCATTTCTGATATTAAGATAAACAAAGTTCGTAGCCGTATTTTTTATACTTTTACCATGATTATTTTTAATTTAATGGCAAGTAAATAGTTAAGTGATATAAAATCAAGCAATTTGCACCTTGGGAGTACTGAATTTCTGTATTTTATAAGGTTTTGTACCCAAATGATATTTTTTTTTTGTTTTAAGTGAAGACAGTATCTATTTGTCATAACTATATGTATACCTATAAGAATGTGAACCTATATTATGAAATATATTTTTTATGTTTTTATGAATTTTCATAATTCAGTTTTTTATAAAAAAAATTAAATACTATTTTACCAAGAAATCCTTCATAGCTATAATAATAAATAATATGTGTGGCTGTAAAAAAAAGTGTAAATAATATTTATAACCACATTTGTTTTGTTGTAAAATATAGATATTATGTGTATAATATTATAATTTAGTAAATGTTATAATTTAATTAATTTATAATTTAACAATGAGAAATTAGCAAATAGTCAATAATGTGTCAATCAATTATAATATTACTCAAATGTGATTGATTATTATAGTTCACATTTTTTTGCTAGAAGTAAAAATATGCCTATAATTAACAAAATAGCTTGTATTATTATTGTCAGTTTAAATAATTATACTCAACCATTTTTTTATATAAATAATTTAAAAAATATTTTTTGACAATAATTTAGTGACTACAATAGAAAAAAAATAAAATTATAATTATTGTCAGTTGTAGTCAATATTCCTACAGATAATGTTCGATATAAGAAGATTGTATTTGACAACGTTTCGATGTTCAATAGACTTTATTTTTGGCCTTGTATTATTGCAGTTTGTCTTACTCATTTTAATTTCGTTAAATTAATATCTCTACATTTGTAAGCACTTTTATAATTAGCTAAGATACAAGATGAATATGTTAGAAGATCTTAAACGAAGATTTCATAAGGTAGATATATTGTTAAATAATAATAAAATATTGGAGAAATTAATGTCTTTTATCTTGTTAAGTACACGACCCAAGCTTTACGGTACATTAAGAATGAGCGTATATCCCATAACTGCGAATGACAGACCTTGATTAATGTATCGGAATTTACGCGTTTTAGAAATTTGTTTCTTACAATATTGTACTATTGGTTTAGTGGTGGCACCTACTAATAAAAGCCTGTAGTCGGGATGAGTCAGTTTTGAAGAAAAGAGGCTTTGTTACAGGCATAAAGTTTACTGAGAAAACGATAACTTATAATAAAATCACAATAAAAATCACCTACAAGCCCGAATTACAATTCAATCCGCCGTACTAGTCTTATATAACACTTGCTTTTGTCAGCGGCTTCGCCCGCGTACATAAGATATAGCCTATGTCACTTAGGAGTAAAGCAGCTTTCTATTGTTGCTAATTTTTTTCCAATCGGACCAGTGGTTCCAAAGATTACCTCCTACAAACAAAAAAACAAACTTTACCTCTTTATTATTATTATATTAGTGTGGATATCTGAGAATATTATGAAACTAAACTTAATCTAGCAACCTTAGAACGAGACTTATGATGAGCGCGCGGTGCTTGCGCCCAAGGTACGTTCGGAAACACGGGACGGTGAACAATACCTGGCTGGTACTAAGGTACCAGCCAGGTATTGCATGTGCTGGTACTGGTACTAAGGTACCAGCCAGGTATTGATTGTTCAACTTACCGTGTGGCAGAGGTAAGACTCTGCCTAGGCGGATAGGTAGGCGTTTACCGCTATAAGCCGTACAAATGTTTTTTATTGAAGAATAATACGAGCGTCCAACTTGAGATATACTTTCATTAGTTCCTACTCATTAATCCACTATGGGAAACCTTCTAACACTGCGTCTTCCCATAAACGGTCGCCGCAAAAGAACCTTGCGGCCATAACAAACCATCGGTTCTGTGAGCTGCCCACTGTCATTTAATTTGGTAATTCTTCAAGCTATGTCAGCAACCTTGGTCCTCCTGCGGATATCTTCATTCTTAATACGATCACGTAAGAAATCTCTAAGTATAGTCCTATGTATAGCTTGACTTTAAACTTTATGTTGAGGTCTATTATGACCAACATGACGTCTTTGATGGTCATTAAACGTTTTCAATCTCACGATCTCGTTGTGTCTCATACTTATCGCCAGGTACTGTTGAAGCCTATTTGAAAATGTCTAGTGTTTAATCTCAAATTAAGTGTCCATTATACAATGAAGTACTTTCTAGTGGTCCTTTTTAAAGATCCCTCTCCAGAATCTTTTGCAGCTTTATTTCGCAAAACAAGTTGGAGTGTAGAACAAGGATGTAAGGACATATAAAACGGATACACTTCATTTTCTAATTAAGCCGGCTACGGTACAATGAATTCTTGTTTTATTTTTTTGTCGTTTGTAAGCAGAGGTTTAGTGATCTGAACGTTTATGAATGTGAACCCTGGGTTTACAAATAGTTGCAGCAGTGACAGACTTTATTTTGATAGTCTAGGGAAGATTTAAACTGTGAGTAAAATAACTATAAGGCGGTACGAAGTTTGCCCGAGCAGATAATAAAAAATAAAAATATTGTGAGTGTTTTGACGTTACTTAAAACCGGAACAGCTTCTCAACCTTAAGGGCTTGTCCAGAAAGGGCGAATTCGTCGCGATTCTCTCGTGCGAATCACGCGCGATCGTTGCGTCCAGAAAGAGCGTACATACGCGCGAGTATTTGGGCAAAATTTTGGCGCTCCATTGTTTCCTATACGTCACCTCGGCCGGAGTTCGCGCGTTTAACTGGACGCAACAAGAGGTCCCTAGTATCTCGACTCGCGCGCAATACGCGCGAATCACGCGCGAGTCGAGGTTCTGGCGTTATGCACGCGATTTACGCGCGTATTTTGAATTCGCGCGATGCTTGTGGACGCGATGTATTCGTGCCTAGTATCTCAATAGCGCGCGAATGAATTCGCGCGAAACGTTTCGCGGCGAATTCGCTTCTTCTGGACAAGGTCTAATCAAGTGTAAATTCGATCGTGTATGGAGTTCTGCTCTCATCTTTGGGATGGGTTCTTTATATCAACTTGATGCCATGGAGTCGATTGCGAAGCAAGCCAAGAGGATAAACAGTGATGTTTCACTAGTCAAAACTCCTGTCGACGAAGAAGATCTCCTTTGAGACAATTTTCTACATTCCCGCAGATGAAGCTTCTGGTTAGTTAGCCATAGTTTTTTTTTATGGTAGGTAAAAATCATCCAATGACGAGTTCCGCTCTTAGGCGGAGCGGAAAACAAGTGTCAGACTCTTACTGACTAAACAACCTACCCCGTTCCTACATCGCCATACATACTAGGGCCAGAGCCTTCCTTTTCAGGCGCAAAGTTAGCCATAGTTGACAATAAAACTAAGTTAAGTCTTGTCTTATCTTGTCTTATTTTGCTTCATGATTGTGATTTTCGTGTGCCCTACACTGTGGCAAAATAAATTTACTTTCTTTCTTTCTTTCTTTAATTGACAGATTTCAACTGATGAACCGTTTATTTCATTCCTAATTTATTTACAAAATACGTATTCGAAAAAGGTGTTAGGAATTATTCTTCAATTTATGCTCGGGACAAACACCTGAGACGGTATCAAGACGATTGTATATAACTTTTATTACAGTGACGTAAGTTTCAAATTCGTTTGGCAAATATTCAAGACGTATTCGTCACTACTAAAGCGGCTACGAGGATTGATATTATGGAATTTTAAGGGAAAATGTTATTTGCTTCTTTGTTCGTTACATTTGAAATATTCCTGAATTTGTTTTATATTGTTGGATGTAATCGTTAGTTCATGAAATACTATGAAGAAAGTACATCATAATCAGCCTTATAATGTCTCATTCACTGGGATACAGGCCTCCTCTCTCTCCACCACGTATAGCCGAGAGTGAGAGTTGAGAGAAAGTGCCAAATTGGTCGATGTCACACAAATGTTTTCGATGTTTTCCTTCACCGCTTTGAGAGCAGTAGTAAATAATCCACCTAGCTGGCTTAGAACCTACGTCCAATTGCTCAGAAACTAAAATTGTAATTATGCTTTTTTTTAGACTTAGCCAAGTTGATAATCTACAATTAATAACGCCAGTAAAAAACTTCAAACGTATAAGAATGATGTCATCTTTAGGCTCAGTCATATTGTAAGGACAAAATTTTCGGAGGCGTTTCTTCAGAACAAAGGAATCGGAGACGTTGTCGACTCGAGGCGATCGACGAAAGCAAATCGAAACAAAATGGTCGTAACTTGGCTAGACCTGGTGATGGTAAGCGATGTTTAGGCGGACGATAGAGCACGTTTGCCTAGAAATCATTTTTGACCAAAATATTTGATAAAAATGTACCGTGGTAGCTATACTTGCTGCTATAAAAAATAAAAGGCTTTGCTTAATCGCTTAAGTTGTTCTTTCTCAAGAATTTGTTAACTAAGTTCTTTGGCGAGTAGTTTATAAGTTGTTGAGGGTGAACAAATAAGTAGCGGTGGGCGTTTCAACAACGAACAGTTTTCTAAGGCCGTTTTATGTTCTGCGATGGAACAACCATTATCCGTCCTGCAACCAAACAGTCTTCGTTGCACAAACCAGTTTTCCTTTCGCAAACCAATCTTCAAGTGTTTGTGTCATGAGTACAAATATTTGTGCAATGTTAATCACACAGATACAGCAGTGTAATTTATCTATTATTAGTGACCTGTCCCATTTTCACACGGATGCTGCTATACTAATATTAAATATACCCTTCCTCTTATTTATTTATTTATTTGGATCTCCAACAAAGGTCACACAGATACAGTAAAAAAAAAAACAATTAGGAATGGGGTCTTGTGCGTGTGCTCCTTCAGTTACAGGAGACCACAGCATGCACATGTAACTAGGTGAAAGATAAAAAATAATAAATTCACAAACAAAATATCAATCAGACAAGACAGCAAACATATAAAAATGAGTTATGTCAAATTACAACTAAAAAATAGGGTTAAGATACAATAGTCAAAGGATATATATTGGTCATTGGTCAATTTAAAATAATAACATGAATTTAAAATTAGTGACAATCATTAAAATCATAACTTACAAAATAATATTAGAATTTTACAATTATTATAATAAATTATTAATTAATTAAAAAAAATAAATAACTTAAGGTGACTGAAAAATAGTAGGAATAGTTCAAAAAAATTTATTTAACGGTGGTCAGGCTTTTTTTGAATCACTCTATCTATTAAAGTTTAAAAGATCTAAACATACATAAGGACAGACAGCGAGAAGCGACTTTGTTTTATACTATGTAGTGATATGTATGTAATTAAGAAATATATAAGTATGTTTATCAGTTGTCTAATACTCATAGCACAAGCTCTACTATGAAACTTGAAGAAAAAATGTAAGATTTTGGGCAGATCAAAGTACCACTAGTATATTTACAAAACTAGCATTGCAAATACAGGCAGATAGAATTTATGAAAAAGATGGGATGTTATGGTAGTATAACGAGTTAAATATTTCCCCCAGACATATCAGCTTGGGATATTATTACCACAATGATTGAATTTGTATAAATTTTGCCAAATTGCCTGCTACGTAGGGAAATCATGTTTATGAAATAAATTTCATTTTAGCAATGTAGCCCTTTTAAATTATTGCTTTAAATATTTAAAAGGTTAGAATTAATATCTATCTACTTGTTATATGATGAAGAAGGTAAAAATGAACTTTATCTTCTTTTTATTTCTAACTAGCGATTTTCAGACGATTGATTTTCCAGTTATTCAAATTGGCACATAATACTGACATTTTGGAATTCAACGAAGAATCGAAGCAATTTGTCTGCAGCGGTCTTCCTGTTCGGTTATAATTTAGATACCTATCTCCAAGGCTTGAGTGAATAAAATAGTGGCTCTTAACCTTTTGAATATCGTAATAGATAGATAATGGAAAGACAATAAATAGGTGCGCGAACGCCGGCGTTGGGTTGGGGCTCGATAGTTTAATAAAATAGTACTATTCCTTCTCAATGACTGCATATCATCAGGTGGGATTGCAGTCAAGCTGTCATTTATGACAGGCTTCGCCCGCGTGATGTTGGCAATATATAGGCTACCAGCGGTTTCACCCGCGTCTGTGGTTACTGCTCCGCCCCTATAGTTCATAGCGTGATGTTATTTAGCCTATAAACTTCCTCAAAAAATGGACTATCCAAAACAAAAAGAATTTTTACAATCGGATCAGTAGTTCCACAGATTACCTCCTACAAACAAAAAAACATAAAAACAAAAAAACAAACTTTACCTCTTTACCTACAGGGTCGAAGCCTCCCGGAGCTGAGGGTTGATGCGAAAGCGTTACAACGGGGCTCTGGGAATAAGGCAAGGAAGGTACGGGGTAGGTTGTTTAGTCAGTAAGAGTCTGACACTGTTTCCCGCTCCGCCCAAGAGTGGGATTCGTCATTCGATGATTTTTACCTACCATAAAAAAAAACCTCTTTATTATATTAGTGTAGACTAGTGTAGATAAAAAATGTTTTAGATATCAAATCGTACTGTACGGATGGCCGTACAGTACGATTTGATATCTAAAACATTTTTTCATTTTTTTTTTCCATTCTAACATGGCGAGTCTGAAGTTAGGCTCTGCAAATCTAGCGCTTACTGCAATTGTAAAAAAATAAATGGTTTACAAGTTTATACATATTAAGTACCTAAGCAGAGTTTAGAGATCTTCAAGTAGACAATAACAGGTTGCTTCTAGGCAAGCGAGGCTTATTTAATTGGGATAGCAGTCAAAACAAAGAGTTCCAAAGACTAACGTCTATATTTCGAGACCCCGGCATCACGCAACCTTTATCGTCTTTGGTACAGTCTCCAGATTGTTTTGGTCATGTATGCTTCCGACGGAAGGTGGCTATTGAGCGATTTGTGGTACAAGGAAAACTTGAGGGTGTCAGGCCACGTGGAAGATCGTCTATGAGGTGGACTGACCAAATAAAAGTTTCAGCAAGTGGCTCATCATCGCTGAATGAATGCACGAGGAGAGCGGCCATCAAAGAGAAGTGGCGGCGTGTTGTAAAGCCAACCAACACCTGTGAAGTGATGACCACGACTATTTTGTCAAGAGTGACACCGACAAAGAAGAAGAAGTAGACAAACGAGATACACTCTCGTTTGACTACTTCGATTGTATACAAAACGTTTATTCTATATTAGTGACCCGCACCAGCTTCACACGGGTACTGATATTGAATATACACCGTTAAATCTTGATCGTTTTAATCCCTTGGAGGATCGATTCAGTATATGAAACACTATCGATTGGTAAAGTTAGAATAAAAAAACAAAGTACTTTTTTTTAAAACTCGAATTAATTTACGCATGCTCTAAATTGATTTCTTTAAGTAAACGTCAGCTGGGCGAGTTCAATGACCTGTAGGTAGTTAGTACGCAACGACCGACAACTACCTACAAGGTCAATGACTCGTTTACTTAAAGAAATTAATCTCGTAAATGCGTATATCAATAAGAGATTAAGAAAAAAAGTACTTTATTTTTTTATTTTATCTACACAAATCGATAATGTTTCATGTACTGGATCGACCCTCTGCGGAATTAAAACGACTAAAATTTAACGGTGTATTATGCATTTTTTATACCCATAAACCTTCCTCTTCAATCACTCTATCTATTAACAAAAACCGCATCAGAATCCGTTGCGTACTTTTAAAGATCTAAGCATACATAGGGACAGACAGCGACTTCGTTTTATACTTATGTAATGATAATAAAAAAAAAACAATCGGTATTCATATTACAATAGCAGCCAAGAGTTTTTGGCAGAACTTTCTTGAGCGGAGTTCCGGGGCTGTTTTTAATTATTCATATTATATTGATTCGTAGTGGATATTGCGATGTCAACTTGATGTGGTTTTGTATCTCAAGTCTCTTTATAACTGAACAATAAGTATGATTATTGAATATACAATATTATAAATATATATTATTATTTAATTATATATTTTTATAATATTATTTTATATATATTATTTTACACGATCATGGTAAAATCGAGCTGAGAATTTTATTTTACCACTACCAATTTCTGCAAAAATAATAGAATACTTGACATTTGCAATCTAATGCAAAATAAAAATACTGTCGTGGTTTACACCAAATATTTTCTAAACTTGAATAACATGAATATTTAGGGTTCCATAAACAAAAGATGCTAACGGGAACCTATTACTAAGCTTCCGCAGTCCGCCCGTCCGTCTGTCTATCTATCTGTCAGCGGGCTGTATTACATAAACTGTAAGGAAAGAGCAGGAATTTTCACAAAATCTATATTTCTACTACAACTATAACAACAGTGTTTCTATATCTCTAGTTTTTGAAATTTCTGTGAAAATAAGCATCAACTTTGTATCTATATTTCTGCTATATCTGCTGTCTTCTTTCTTTCTCTTTATTATAGGAACGTGCGAATCGTTACCTAAATAAACAAATAATAAAAGTTCAAAATTAAGCCCCAAGAGTACACCGGTGTACACCTATTGAATTTTAATTTTGTCTATAATTACGGTAGTCGAGAGGTTAAAGGAGATATTCATACGAAAGATGTATTTTTTGGCCAATATTATAAATTGTAATAGGCACAGAACCCTTTGTATTTGAGTTCGACTCGCGTTCGCCCAGTTTTTCTGCACAAGTGACAACAAACAGATATCATTCATTTACACAGTAATCTTAAAACATAAATTAAATGTTAATATAATCTTCAGGCAACAAAGAAAAAGTAATTTATAAGGCTTATTGTAGGCTCAGGATTTTAGACTTTAAGCCATAAATAGTTTAATTCAAGGCTTTAGTCGATGGGTACTTAACGGGCTAACTGAGCTTTGTTGTGCAAACGTATAAACTTGCTTTACAATAGTACCGTTTGTTCAAAGATTTGACGAATGTATAACTTGGTTAAGAATTGACGACTTAGTATTTCGTAATGAGTTTAAGTCATTCAGATAGATTAGGGGTCACAACGTCCCCTAATGATGCGCAATTGTAAAGGTAGAAACTAAACTATATTGGGCACACGTATGCTACGTTATTACGTAGCATACCCCCCATCCCAGTAGGCTTCGGCTCTGCAGTTGGGCCTCTACATTTGCTGTCAACGCCTAGATCGACGTACGTACTCGTCACACACCAACAACTGGCCTACTAGGACCCCTTTTCAGTTTCTGAAAGGAAGGTATGACCGGTATGAGGGCTAAGAAGGAATGAGGTGGGTGTTTAGCCAGTAAAAGTCTGACACTGTTGCGGGATTCGTCATTATATGATTTTTCCCATACCGTAATAAAAAGGACTTACTATTTCGTAATGACTGACAGATTGGGGGACACAATGTCCCCTAACATGATGCGCAACGCTATAGGTAGAACTATATTGGCCACACGTATGCTACGTACGCCCATCTGGGCGCAACGGTTTTCATACATTTTATAAGGCAACTAGACTTGTAGAGGTACATTAGATTCGATTCATAACACGTGACATCATGCGACGCAGCTCTACGAACAAATCAGGTGTGGTGTACTTACCCAGCTTTAGAGGAGCCTTCCCCAATCTCCTATCGTCAACGTTGAACATGATTTAAATGCTTGTTGCTTCATCCAACGCAATGTTTGATAAAAAAGCAAAGCGAAAAAGAGATAATTCCTGAAAAATCTCTCGGTATTCGGTAATTATGTGATTTACCCGAATATTTCCAAAAAATTGTTTCAGGAAATGCGTGTTTTTTTTTTAAACTCAACATTGTAGTCACTCAGAATCTCGATTGAATGTGTTTTGTAGTTTTTCATATTTTTAATATTTGGGTAGGTGCATGGAGTATAAAATTTCACGTAAAATAGCAGATTCACAGAAATATAACGCAGAACTCTAAACTAATCCTGTAATAGTTTAACACAGATTCAAGTTTTGATTTAAAGATGCCTAGGTAACATAACAAAATATCTGTGTATCTAAAATATCAAGAAAAATATGTGTATTAACATGATAATTACGTAACAGTAGTTGTATGGAAATATACCTTACGTTGACTGGGGGTTGCCTTAAGTCTAAGTGACGCTGCAACGTTGCAGTGTCCTGCAACTCGTCCTCCACCATTTTACAATATATTCATGTGACGTGGGATAGGTATGTCATTGGATGATGTAGACGGCTCGGCTGGCGCAGTGGTTGAGCGATTGACTGCTGCGTTGATAATATTTGTATGGCCTACAGATAGGTGTTCCGGGTCTGGGTATCTTTTGTATGTGATTTACATGCACTTACATGTTTGTGAACTCGTGAGGTTCTGTGGTGGGCCCTTAAGGAAAAAGGTGTGCCTGGGAAGTATGTGCAGTTGATCCGATCAATGTATAGTCGCTGCAGTACACAAGTCCGGTCTGCAGCGGGCACCACTAACAACTTCAATGTGGCTGTCGGTTTACACCAAGGGTCGGCTCTTAGCCCTTACCTCTTCCTGATAATAATGGACGCTCTGACGTCGGACATTCAGGAAGAGGCTCCCTGGTGTATGCTGTTTGCCGATGATATTGTGCTGGTTGCCGAGAGTGCCCTAGAGGTCCAGAGCAGATTGGAGGTGTGGTGGCAAAGACTGGAGAGTGTTGGCCTAAAATTGAGCAGAACTAAAACAGAGTACCTGTTCTGCGATTTTGGCGGTCTCTCTAGTCCTGTGCCCATAGCTCTCGCCGGAACGCCCATACCAACCTGTTCCGATTTTCGGTACCTTGGGTCGCTTATCCAAGGGAATGGTGAGATAGATCGAGACGTGGCACATCGGATCAACTCAGGATGGATGAAATGGCGACAGGTCACTGGAACAACTTGCGACCCACAGATACCCCTCAAGTTGAAGGGTAAAATCTACAAGTCCGTGATAAGGCCTGTCCTACTGTATGGGTCAGAATGTTGGGCTCTGAAAAAGACGGATGGAAAGCGATTGCATGTAGCAGAGATGAGAATGTTGAGATGGATGTGTGGTGTGACGAGAATGGATAAAGTGAGAAATGAGTATATTAGAGGAAGTTTGAAAGTGGCGCCAGTGACTGAAAAGTTGAGAGGGAACCGTTTGTCTTGGTATGGCCATGTAAAAAGGAGGGATGAAACGCATGTTACAAAGAAAGCCATGAGTATGAATGTGGATGGATGGAGAGGGAGAGGGAGACCAAAGAAGATATGGATGAATTGTGTGAGAAGTGATATGGAAAACAGAGGAGTTAGTGATAGCGTGACGGGTGACAGGACAGAATGGAAAAAAAAACATATTGCGCCGACCCCAAATAAAACGGGACAAGGGCAGGAAGATGATGATGATGACATGTTTGTGAACACACCTGCGATACAGAAGTAATTCCTAGTGTGGGGCAACGTTATTATTTTTAATAAATAATATTGCGCATCATGCTGGGGGAGATGTTGTGTGTTTGAAATTCATATATACATCTCTCAGCTAGTACAGTTCGATTTAATCAATTGTTTCTTTATTTTTAAAATAACCAGATGCCAATTTTCCCCTAATGGTTAGGAGTGTTTACAGCTAGTTCAAACCGTTTTTCAGATTCATTCAACAAAAACGTATACGCATGTAAAAGTATTCCATTTACGCTCCACGGCACTTCGGCATCCATCGATCAATTAGTAAATGAAAGAGAACCGTAAAGTGGTTTGCAATCCATCAATGAATTCTGAAGAGTGACCAACGCTAGTTTGTTTGTGAAAATGTATTAAACATTTTCAGTATAACTATATTTTTAATATAATAAAATGCTGGCGGTTTTCAGGGAAATTTCGGCTTTTTGTAGCGATGCTGTAGCGTGTTCGAGTCGATATAGTCGCGCTGTAGCACGTTGGGGTTTTTTTTTATAGTGCGTTGCAAATGCGACTGACACGCATTAGTAGCGAAGCTGTGAGTTAGTGCGCGCTTACAAAATGTCGTCAGCATCGCTATAAAAAGTTGTCGTGGGCAAGGGGCCTTAGTGTCACTTTACAGTCATAATGTTTATTCCTGTTTCATGGAGTGCTAAATAAATATGTTTTATTTCTTTCTCCTTCTTTCTTTCATAAGAGATACGAGACGCTTGGTAAAATCAAAATGGTTTTTATTTCATATAGGCCTAGATGGGCACTTATAAAACTTCAGAAGCTAGTGCATAGACATTATAGTGGGTAGATTAAGCTTAAGGTGGGCCTTCCCGACTCGTTTGGAGCATGGTTTAAAAACTTGTTGCATCATCTAAAGCAATCTAATGTGATGTTTGATGTAAAAGTAACGCGAAAAAAGAGAGATAACATCTGAAAACTCTGTTGGGATTCAGTAATTTTACGATTTACTCGAATATTTCACAAAACTTGTTCCAGGAAATACGTGTTTTTATCAAACTCTTAAGGATTTTTGAATAAAAATTACATCATTTAGAATCTCGATTAAATGAGCTAGGCTTCTATAGAAGTACTTTTTTATATTTTTAATATAGGAGAATATTATAGAGAGTCAAAGTTCACGTAAAATAGCAGCATTTTCAGAGGTCTTTACTAGATTACTCTTACACAAATTTACGTTTTGATTTCTATAGAAGCCTAGATAATATACACAAGATATCTGTGTATCCAAAATATTTGAAGAAAGAGGTGTAATAACATCATGATCGCGTAAGAGCGGTTGTATGAAAATGTACATCGGGTTGACTATTCTTAAGGCTATTTTTGGCCGGTGGTTGTTACGTAACACCGAGTTTTTTAAGAGGGCTTGGGTCAATCCTAGAATAGCAGAGCAAAAAATAAGTATACCATAGTGTCAGCTTTATAATGCTCACACTGCTAGGACTCATGTCTCTTCTCTAGGAGGGGGAATGGACCGTAATCCACCATGCGGTCTCAATGCTTGTTGGTAGATGTCTTGGAATTTTTGGTTCTAGTATATGCTGGTTTCCTCACAATGATGACATTGTGAGGGAACCAGCATATACTAGAACCAAAATGACCCATTCTTCACAGTTTTGAGTACAGTGGTATTAAATAAATAATCACAAAGTAAGGCTGAGTTGGGACCCGTAAATCGGGGTCGTTACCACTCAGCCCCCCGGTAATATCATTGTTTTAACTAAATCTACTCATTAAACAAATGACCCAGGATAGCACAAAATTTATACAAATCTAGAGCCAAGTCAGACATGTAATCTATTGGCTCTTAATTTTATGCAACGCCTTGGCGAAGTGCCAAGTTCTCAAGTGATATAGTGAGAGCATATTGACCAGTTTAAGGGTGCTTGTGGACAGAAACATACGAGTAGGTACTACATAATATCGTGAGAAATGCAAATGCTCAAAGGGCAATGGAAAGGGCTTTGCTCGAAGTATCCTTGCGTGATCGAATTAGAAATGAGGATATCCGCAAGAGAACCAAGGTTGTCAACAAAAAGAATCGCCAAACTTAAGTGGCAACGGCCAGGACACATTGCACGCAGAACGGATGGCCGCTGGGGCTGAAAGGTTCTGGAGTGGCGACCGCGTACCGGTAGACGCAGCGTTAGAAGGCCTCCCACAAGGTGGACCGATGACCTGGACATGGTTGCTGGAAGCCGACGGATGCAAGACGCACAGGACCGGTCTTTGTCGCGGCGTTTGGGGGAGGCCTACGTCCAGCAGTGGACGTCTTTCGGCTGAATTTTTTTTTTAATTCCAATAAACTAGTGCTTGACTGCGATCCCACCTGATGGTAAGCAGTGATGCAATCGTTGATGGTAAGGCGCACTAGTAAATGATGGTGATGATGATATTGTGAGAATTGGTATATGTGATAACAGTCCTGATCCTAGTTCTTCTTCTTTTCGTGTCGATTTGAGGCTTATGCTGCTATGCTATGCTAAAATGATATTACAAAAGAAGTGACGAATAAATTTGCAGCATGCTTTGTTACCTGTTTGCGTAAGGACCTAATGACAAAACGCTTGTAGTACAGCATACATTTTGGAGTGTGTGCAGAAACTGTATGACTTGTTTCCCCATCTCTCACTCATCTCATTTCTACCATCGGACAACCCGAACGAACTGCGAATACCCACTCTTTTTACGTTATAAAAATGTCTACGTTCCAGACCAAGCGTCTTCGTCTTTTCGTTTATACCGCGTGCATAGAGGGAGTGGAACAACTTGCCTGCTGCGGTGTTCCTGTTTATAGTTTAGGTGTCTTCTAGAGTGAATAGGCTCATAACAAACTAGTGCGCTTCACTATCAATGAATGAAAGGCAACAAAGGAATAGGTGTAGGTGAGTTTTTAGTCAGTAAAAATCTTATCTTCCGGTCCACCCAAGGGCAGGAGATATCATTGGTTGTTTTTGTCACCAAAGTTCGTGTCTATCTCGTAAGTGACAGAAGAGCTTACAAGCTGGAGTATTTGGTTGTAGATATGTGACCCTGACGTAGTAATGGCTATAATATTCGTCGGATATTTGCAACGCAGGCGGTTGAGCCTTAGATTACAATTTTACTTACAACTTTGGTATAAAATATAACAACGTATAGTAATTCAATAAATACAAATAATTGTCTGTGGTACCGTTGAAGACATTTATCACTTACTGTGCATGTTTAACCTTTTCGCCGCCAACGTACACAAAACGCAATGCCTCGCCGAGCGCCAAGCTATAAATGTATAACTAAATGTACAGTAAACAGTAGTGATGGGGATATCGTCATATCGATGAATAAGATTTGTACGCGTAAAGTTAAGATTTAAAGTTGATTTTACGAATATAATTAAAAACTGATTAAATATTTCCAGATTTGTTTTATTCACAGTATCCTTAATAAGAAAAAACAGTATAATTTATGAGTATCAAAGAAAGTAATACATAACTCAATTAGAACTACAAGGAATGGGGTACATCTCTATTTGTTTCATGATCTCATTCTTTAACTTCATATCAAGTTATTGGCACTGAGGGCACGTTGAATTCGATTCTGATCAGGGATGGGGTCTATGGTCTTTCTTTCTTCTATTTTTGTTTATTCCTGTGTTTTTTTTTCTATAACTTCAGTCAACGTTTTTTACCGTAGGTATCTAAGTGGCAGAATTTTGAATTGTTTTTGAAGTGTTTTTTGAAATTGAAAGTAGATAAGTATATATTTAAATTCTATCACGCTTGTAGCCGTGTACTTATCAAAAAATTGTTTTTTAAGTGTTGTTTCTGTTCTTTTCTTAATTCATGTATCGGTAGCGCTAACCCATCTGCGCGCGGGGGACCCCGCGCAAAGATTGCGTTTCTCTATTTACCCACGACGGAACGGAGCAGGTATATGCGTTTAGGTTGAGAGATGTTTGTGTGTTTGTGCAAAGTAATGTTCCCACCTATCTTCTAAACTAATGATCCGATTTTGATGCGGTTTTCAATAACAGGTTTGTGTTTGATGAGTTCACGTTCTTAGATGGTGTCATAGCTGCAACTCACTAGGGGGCGCCACAATCTTAGTTCTTGTGAAAAGTAATGTTCCCACCAATCTTCTAAACCAATGATCCGATACTGGGTTCACCGAACATTTTACATACTTATTGAATTCCAACTCTTTGAATGAATAAACATTATTACTGTCATCCAGTTAGACATACCTCAGAATTATCTTCTGGTTCAATATTCTCCACAAAATACTCCGAGTCCGATTCCACACCTTGCTAAATTTTCAGAAGTTCGTCCGAATCAAGTTCTTCACTCATTTTTCTATTTCCAAGTGAAAGAAAGAAAGATGCGTGCGAGCGAATCCGATTTTGTGCTGCACTACGCCAAAGTGACCTTGACAGCCGCACGCCTATGACGTCACTGATCAACTTCTATAGTAGTTCGTGGCACTCGGTGGCGCACAGGGGCATAGACGACCAATTGTTTTGTAGAGATGGGAAAATAACTATCGACAAGAATTAGTAACAACTTTATAATTACGTATCAGCATCTACCTGAAGGTCGAAATTCATCTACTATCCTTTGTAATAAAGTAGATAACTAAGTTCATATTTTATTGACCTCAAATTGTTTTCGATATTCGCAACTTTCTGTATTTATAAATATTTCAATGGTGAAATCAACCTTTCAAGGCACATCACTGGCCAACTTGATATGAAGTGATTGGCGTTCTGAGGAAAGTAACAAAATTCAGAGTTTCTGTTTTTGCCGATTTTAGGACAAACTAGGGCTTATTTTGTGTAGAAAAATAAAAAACAGGGTAGTAGACAGTGCTATCTTAAACAATAAAATAAACCAATGCTTTTAATCACAGAATTTTTTTTTAATAAGACAGTTAAAATGAACAACTTCTATAGAAGTTGTGGCGCTGGTGGCACGAAAACCCCGAACTTCTATAGAAGTGCATGGCGGTGAAAAGGTTAAAAATGAAACAGCGCGATTAGAGGTCATTAGGAAGTATAACCAAAACAAACAACTGACATCGCTCGAAGGATTGCTTCGTTGAAGTGGCAGTGGGCGGGACACATAGCGCGGAGAACCGGTGGCCATTGGGGTGGAAAGGTTCTCGAATGGCAACCGCGTACCGGACGGCGCTCCGTGGGCAGGCCCTCTACAAAGTGGACCGACGATCTGGTGAAAGTCGCGGGAAGCCGCTGGATGCGGACAGCTCAGGACCAATCGTTGTGGAGATCCTTGGGGGAGGCTTATGCCCAGCAATCGGCATCGTTCGGCTGACATGATGAGGAAGCATAAATTAAACAGAAGTGACATTGGAGTATTTAAAATATTTTATCTAGACCTAATTAGGAAGTGGTCAATGAGCTTTATAAATGTTGTATCTTACTAATATTATAAATGCGAAAGTTACGATGTTTGGATGATTCTTACTCAATCACGCCAAAACGGCTGGACGGATCTGGATGAAATTTGGCACAGGCATAGGGTACACTCCGGAATAGGACATAGGCTACTTTTTATCCCGGAAACCCCAATCCCAACCCCAATACCACGCGGGCGAAGCCGCGGGCAAAAGCTAGTAGATTCATAAGAGCCTTATTTTAGTATCTAGTATAAGACACAAGTGTTAGTTGTCATAGTCGAATTATGACAAAAACCTCGACAAGAAAAAGAAAAAAAACGAATAGTAATTCATTGCAGTTGGGTTGTAATAAAAAAATATTAATTTATCCATAGTATAATTTATTGACATGTAACAATATAATTCGATAATTACATTAATTAAATTACCTTAACAATTCGTCGTTAATCATATTTACATCAGGGCTACTTATAAAAAAGTCGACAAGAGGTTTGAAAATATTAATTTAACAAAAATATATTGAATAAGCTGTAAACTGTAATATTTGTATAATTTATATAATAGGGTTTAATGTTCGTTATAATTGCGTATCGTCAGTCAAAAAAGTCGCCAATAACTTAACAAAATATGTACAGGTCTTTCCTTAAATGAGTGCCATTTTCATGGCAATTATAATCACCTATGGAACATACAGTTATTTAAAAAATACATTAACTTTAAATTAATTAATGAATAATAATAAAATAATATAAGAAACAATAACAATATAATATTATATTAACAATATAAAAACAGTTAAAAATATAACTTAACAAGTTGCCATATAAAAAAAAAACTTAGTTTTCAAAGTCAAAAGTCAAATTCAAAATATTTTATTTCACATAGACCAGACATGGGCATTTGTAAAACGTTAGAAGCTAGTGCACAATTCCAAATTGGTCGTTTGTTATGGAGAAGAACCGGCAAGAAACTCCATTGTAGCTCTTTGAAAAAAATTGTTTGTTACAATATTTCCATATTACAGTATTAAAAGATGAATTATATAAGGACAGTGTAGACCAGTCAATGAATTGACTGAAAAATTGTATTCAAATTTTAAAATTTTAATAGGTAAAATTATTTTGTGCCTTTTAATAGCACACCAATATGAACAAATAGTACCTAGTCCTTCTCAGTGATTGAACGCTACTTTATCTATTTAGGATGTTACGACACAGAAAGAATATTAAATAATACAGCTATGAGGTAAATCATATTTTCTTCACAAATAAATAAACGACTACTTCAACAATTTATAACTTCACAATAATATCAGAAATGAATAAGCTAAAATTTTAACAATGCAAAACTTCATATTAATATAAGAAATGAATAAGCTACTATTTTAACAATGCATAATTTCATATTAATATCAGAAATGAATAAGCTACTATTTTACCAATGCATAACTTCATATTAATATCAAAAATTAACAAGCTACTATTTTAATAACGCATAATTTCGTATTAATATTAGAAAACAATAAGCTACCATTTTACCAATGCGTAACTTCATATTAATATCAGAAATGAATAAGCTACCATTTTAACAATGCATAATTTCATATTAATATCAGAAAACAATAAGTTACCATTTATCAATGCAAAACTTCATATTAATATCAAAAACCAATAAGCTACCATTTCAACTGCGTATTAATGTTAGAAATGAAACTACCATTTTTGTTTAATTTGACCAGGTTCAACTATTAAAGTCTAAAGCAAAGTGGGAGTGGTCGAGCGCAGTTGCGACTACATTTTGAGCTAATTTCGCGTAGTACTCAAGGTCCCTTAGCATTACATAGGCACGTATATATTACTCAAATTTTTCTTTTCAATACTGAAAAAATTTCGTTTTCCCTACAATTTTCTTTAGATGTTATTTGGAAATAGAAAAAGGCTTACAATGGAAAGCTTTTAGAATAAAGACACAATTGTTATACTGTTAAGGGGGGCACCTCCCAATTCACTTCGTCGTCGTAACGTTCTTTCTCTTTCAGGCGTGTGAAGATTCCACTTTTGAGGAGAAAACCTATAAAAACAATTAAATTATTATTCAATTTTTCATCGCCAAACTGAAATGACAGTGGGCATTGCTCGTGGAACGGATGGTCGATGGGACCAAAAGGTTTATAGAGTGGCGACCGCGCAACGGAAAACGTAGTGTTGGAAGGCCACCCACAAGGTGGACCGATGACCTGGTGAGAGTCGCGGGAAGGCGGCGGATGCGAGATGCAGAGAGCGGAGACCTGTGTCCAACAGTAGATGTCCTTTAGCTGTAATGATGATGATGACATTTTTTATAGTGATTCTATATTAGTACCGTGAATTTGTTCACAAGTCGTACCCTGCGAACACCCCGCGAAAACTGTCCACTTTCCAGTTCACGCCTGTTTACGGAGCTTCACGGCACCAATTCACGTCTCCATGACATGGCAAACTGTTTGTGTATAATCTTATATTAAATGGTTTCAAACAGATGTGATATGCAAAAATCTATCTATTAGAAAAATAGACACCAATGCAATAAAAGAAATGAGAGAAAAATTCCACAAACATAATCCGTCTAGTTTGTAGAAATCCAATTTCCCGATAGATGGGGCACAGTACTTTGAGCCGCTGGTTTTTAGGGATGGGAAACTACAGAACCCTACACAGAGTGTAGTGTTACACATTCTAGGATGATTTTAATTTTTCATATTAAGAATTATAAAGTAGAAGCTACGTATTTCAAAGAGCAAGCAATATTAATGACTTACACATATATCGACTTATATTCTTGCGATAGCCAAGCACGTTCATATAAACTATTTGTAAATATACAAAAATTCGCTGCATTACTTGATTGGAATTATGTTGTCTAACAAAACTTTTGAAACTTACAGCGCCAAGGTAACTTATAAAGGTTTTTTTTATTGTAGGTAAAAATCAACCAATGATGAATCGGGCCCTTGGGCGGAGCGGGAATCAGTGTCAGACTCTTACTGATTAAACAACCTACCCCGTTCCTACGTTGCCATATGTACCAGGGCCAGAGCCTTCCTCTCAGACGCGAACCCTTGGCCCCAGTTGGCTTCAACCCTTCTTCAGGGTTCCTACGGTTTGCTTGAGGTGCGCGGGAACAGTACGCGCAGTCGAGGACGGGGCTTGGTCCGGACCAATACCAGACGATTGGACGGCGAGTACACATCGCGCGCTATCTACAAGCCCGCGCCTACGAGATCGCTTATGGAGGTTATTTTTTCGTGACTAAAAAGTTAAAAAAAATTGGACGACAATAATTCGAAATAATGAACATAACAAGTACTTACCCGTTAGAACGCCTGTTGTTAGTGCAATAAATAGCGTAGTTGCCAAAGCTATGAACTGGTATAAGGCTTGCATCGCTGGGACTCTTGGTATAGTGCTTACAGCAGTTGTCTAAAATAAAACATTTGGCAATTGGCAATAGTAAAATTAAATCAATTTCCGTTCTGACAGCACAAAAAAAAGAAATAACGGCACAGTCTAAAAATCATAATAACGGTGTGTGTTTGTCATTGGCGACAAGTAGTGTAGCTATTAATAACAACACCCGTAACTCTATACAAACTTAAAATAATAATATTAATGACTGTAAATTCTCTTTTACTCCGCCTCCGCCGGGACCCGGGAGACGAGGAAGGCCTAAGAGGCGATGGATCGACGTCGTGAGGGACGATATGCGTGCCAATGGGCTTACGGCAAAGGACGCGAAAGACCGAGCGAAGTGGAGGCGTCTTAGCAAGAAAGTGGACCCCGGGCACCGAGGCGAAAGCCAAGGTTGGCAACCGGGACTAATACCGCTAGGATGATGATGATGACTGTAAATTCTCTTTTAATTTGATTAAAGATTACTTATTATTGTCGCCAGTAACGTAACGTCTACAAGAAGTCCGTGACAACATCTGTAAGACATCGTTAAATTTTGGTCATTTTAATCCCTTTGAGAGTCGATACATGAAGCACTATGGATTTGTAAAGGTAAAACTTAAGAATGCCACTGAAGCTGCTATAAATGTGGCAACCTACTGGACCCAAAAACTTTGAGGGAAGCGGAATACATCGATTCGAGAAGAAGAAGAAGAAGGTGAAACTAAAAAAAATAAACTACTCAAATACGCACGTAGGAAATTAATTTCTTTAAGTAAACGTTAGCCGGGCGAGTTCAATGACCTGTAGGTAATACGTAATGATCGACAGCTATCTACAAGGTCATTTGGACTCGTTTACTTAAAGAAATCAATTTTGTAAATGCGTATCAATACGAGATTTAGAAAAAACAATTTTATCTTCACAAATCGATAGTTAGTGTTTCTACTACCGGATTGACCCTTCACGGGATTAAAACGATTAAAATTTAACGATGTATAGATCAAAATATTGGGTTGTAAAAAAGCATGCGTGCAAAAAGAGGGCGTGTACCGGAGATGAAAATGTTGAAATGTATGTGTAGAATTACGAGAATGGATAAAATTACAAATTAGTGTAGAAAAGAAAGTTTGAAAAAGGCACTAGTGAGTGAAAAGTTGAAAGCATTTGTCTTAGTATAGTGATATAAAGAGGCGAGGATGAAACTAAAACAATTATGAGTATACAAGCCTTGTGGAAAAGAAACGGAAGGTCAAAGTTCGATCGATCGTGTGAGGAGAGATATGCTTGAAGGGAGTCAAACTATGACTGATGAAAAGTGAGATTGGATGAAAACAACATGGGATAAGGATACAAAAATGATGTTAAACATACATTGCCTATACAAAGGATAAATGAGTGGAATTAGACAAAATTAACGATGTAGATATAGCGACGCAATTTCTTCCATAAACCACCTTGTTTTTTGACATGTCAAAATAACTTTGACGAAAAAAAATAATGAAGTCAAACACACGTTGTCGTCACGAGACAGTTTGGTCATCTTTAAGATCCCTTTACGATGAAACCTTTTTAAGTTCTAAATAGAGTTATAATAAAAATAAGTCTAAAAAACATCCAGTTGTTACTTACTGATTTTTCTCTGTCAGGTGAAGTAGCGGGGAAGATATTGTACAACTCATTCCCATAGACATCGTAATTGGCCAGACCTGCGACCAGTATAGATAAAAGACCGGAGTATATTCCAGGCATCCCGTGAAGATTATTCACTCCACATGTATCCTGAATGCCAAGTTTTTCTAATTTTGGCTGCATAAAACAAAATAGAATGTAAGTACCAGTAAGGGCTTATTTATGGAGACACGGCGCAATAGGCGACGCGTTGGCTGTTTGTCATACATTGCCATTATGTTAAGCCGGGTTCCGATCCGCGGCAACAACCGACAATCCTCGGCTCGCTGCGAGTTGCTCATGTAGCGTTCGTCGTAGGCTGGCTAACCACGTACACATTAGGTTTTTGATAAAAGTAACGGTTACAGTAACGTGCAATGTTACGGGATTAGAAATGAGTACGTTGTAAATGTCGGCTTGCTGCAAGCCGCACGCGTACAGCTCGCAGCAGGTTTGCGAACCACGTACACACTATGTTTATTTGTTACAGTACATGCAACGGTTACAGCGAGTGCTCTGGTGCGACCCGCTGCTGCAATGTAAGGTCTCCGTAAACAAGCACGAAGACTTTATAGTGTCCATAATATAAGTATATATGCCCACTATTTGAACTCTGGTCAGGAGCCTGGGCCAAAGAAGAATCTAGAAGACGGAATGGACCATAATGTACCACGTGGCGCATACGGGTTGATACGTAGTTTTAATTTCCGCTGATTAGTTGTTAATGTTTATATAGGTTACGATATAGAAACTACTTTTGTATATCAACATCTATCTATACTTAAATAAAATTAAGAATTGTGACCCAGAAACTTACAGAAAGGTACCTATATCCCAAGACGCTAATGAAAGCCGCTCCTATACCAATAGCTATCGCTCCACCGGGTCCAATGTACATGTTGGCCACAGCACCTACACCCACCCCGCCCGCTAGTGACGAGTTCTGAATGTGCACCATGTCCAGCTTACCAGGCTTATGGCTTACCGCTGCCGATAGCACGAAGGTAACGACCTGGTAGAAGTCAATAAAATTATTTTTGTATTACAAAATTTTCTGCCAGTGGTTTCGTCAAAGTCAAAGTATTTATTAGAGTGCTTTTTGGTGATACAGTAGGTCTTATAATTAATTTTTGGTACCGTAACTCAAAAAGCTACCGTCACCGTTACCGTCGTGTCCGTCTGTTCGAAATTCAAACATTATTCCTAAAGTGCTTCCTTTGGAATCCAGGACATATCCTGATATCGTTATAACTGTGGAGAAGTGAACAGATAATTTAAATGAAGATATTTTTACCGACATGCGTAGATTATTTGAAAATTATTCTCCCCAATTAGTATTAACCATTTAGCATTGTTGCTAAATGGTTACCGAAATGTCTCTGTGATATGTGATCATGCCTGAATATGCCAGATAGAAAGAACAAAGATCAGCAATTACAATATAAAGAAAACATTCCAAGTCGGAAGGCTTGTTCGTTAAGTTTGCTACCACTACCACGTTCAGTCGAAATCTGGTGTGGGTTGTCTGCAGTAGTTGTGGTTGCAGTGCTAATGTTCAGCTACTTTAGTCACCGTTCCGGGAAAAGAGGCCTCGAAATATCTCAATACGGAGGATTAACTCCTGTTCTACTTCTTAGTTGTACTCTACTGGAGGGTCGTGGTTATGGAACCATTGATAGATTGTTTGCAGCTTTTATGAGATTTACTCACCTCTCTCCATTCGTGGCAATGCGTGTACATTTGGTAAGAGATGATTAAACGAGGCCCGCAGGCCTAGTCAATCCAACCAATTGATAATCAACAGTCGTTAACGCTACTAGAAAACTAATCAAATGAATGGGAATTATATCATCACAACAAAATTCGTATCAAAGTTTACATGCCTCAAAATAACAGATTAAAATGTAATCGTTTCAATAATGCATCCTGTAGCATTGTGATGTAAATGGTATTCAGGCTGAGGTATTATCGTTTGTAGAAAGAAATTCGGTCGTTACTTGGCTAGGGGGCTGTTCATCTTGTAGATATTTGGCCTAAACTAACTCCTAGTTTCTATTTTAAAAGCGATATTAAAACGTCAGCCGTACCGTACATGCAGCTAAAGATAAGTAAGTATTGACGATTGCTCTCTGTTGTTCAACATCTGTAGTGGCCAAAGCGGAGTTGAACCATGGCCAGTAGATCCATAGGACGAGAGAACCTGAGTAAAATTAAATAAAAATAATTTCTTTAAATTAGATTGAAGTTGGATATGATAATGATGCTTACGTACCAAGCATAGCAGTAACATCTGATGTATAACTAGGTGTATCAATTTGAAGCTTCTGCTTTGAGACGCGAATGCTAATCACACGTCCAGCAGCAGTGTGACTGTGCATATCTTTTGGGCGTATCGACATCGCACTTAGGGCTTCTGGAGGCGGTTTCATCAACCTTAGAGCAGCGCTCACTCCCAAACCGAAGTAGGCCCCATACGCGTGAATACAGATAGAACCGCCTATATCTGAGATCTGAAACCAAAGGCATTCTGTTATGATGCTTCTTATTCTGTTTATACTATGTGCGTTTTCATCATCACAATATCTTTATTCTTCTTCTTACTACACTTATCTCATATTAGGTAGTTGGGGTCGGCGCAATACTTTATTTTTTATGTAGTCTATCCTGTCACACTGTCACTAACTCTCTTTTCTTTCATAGCACTCAGCACCACCACATTCACAGCATCCACCTCTTTTTGGCTAACAATATCTAATTTTTATTGATCCATATAAATTTTAAAGTTTGAAGTGTTTTTGCATAATTTAAATTTCAACGATTTCATGTAAATGTACAAAATATTGAAAACCGTTTGGCTCAAAATAGTAGGAAGACATAATAGAATGGTTTTTAGGTGATGAAAAGCCACTATTTTGTGTGTGCATGCGTGCAACTCTATTCTGTGTCTAGTCAATCTCTGTCCATTCCTGGTTGCCAGGAAAAATCAGCTAATTCAATAAGGCTGCCTTGTATGTTTTTTTTACAGGGTTCCCTTTAGTAAATTGTTATCTTAGTGTACATCATCATCTGCCTTTTTAGGGTTCCGTAGTCAACAAGAAACCCTTATAGTTTCTCCAAGTCTGTCTGTCTGTCCGTCTGTGAATAATCTTAGCGACCGTTAGCACTAGGAAGCTGAAATTTAGTATCAATATTTGTTTATCAATCACGCCTATAAATTGCTAAAATAAAAAGTGGAAACAATGTTTTATTAGGGTACCTTCCTTATACGTAAAGTGGGGAATGATTTTTTTTTTTCATTTCTACCGTAATGTGTGATAATATTACTGGATAGATATTTGATGGGTTACTAATAAATTTATACATAGGCTACTTCGCGATGTTAAATCGTTTAGTTTAAGGGTTTTTTGTGACGGATGGGAAACAACGGAGCCCTACAGTGAGCGTGTCTCGAAACGTTCTTGGCCGGTTTTTTTAATGTCCCCACTGCTGAAACACAGGCCTCCTCTCTAGGAGAGGGAAGGGGCCGTATTCCACCACACGGGCCCAGTGCGGAATGGTTGATGTCAAATGTCTTTGAATTTTCGGTTCTAAGACAAGCCAGTTTCCTCAGGATGTTTTCTCTATAAAAATAAAAAGTTCGTTTAAGGCTCAGCGCACACCGCTGGAGGCACGGCGGAGCGCAATTGAAGAGAACTATTTAATAAACCTTAACTACCATAACATACGGTTTACAAAAGAATAAATTCGCATGCGGCGCTCAGAGCGCCTTCAAGCTACTACAAGAGTATGCGCGCGAGTGGTTGTAGACCGTATGTTAAGGTAGTTAAGGTTTAAATTAAATTGTTGTCTTCAATTGCTCTCCGCCGCGCCTCCAGCGGGGTGTGCTGGGCTTAGGAGAGTGCATCATGTACTATCATCGCTAACCTCAAATATTGCTTCACTAATGAACAAGTTGACACTTCCCACTAATGCTTCTACTACAGCTATGAACAGCAACTGTGTACCACTTGCGAGCCCCAACAAAGCTCCATACGTGATAAGGACTGTCGCTGACATTATATCAGCCTCTATAAGTGAAAGAGAAACAAGAACAGATTAATTCTACTGTTGGAGTCAACACTCATACGCATTCGGATGCAGCCATTAGCGGTTGTAATCGCCGACGCTGATCATGTCACAATCTTTTTCGTGACATACTCAAAAATTTTCAGTTTTTAGATCTAATCCTACATTTGTGTGGCCTTGCTTCATGCCGAATTTCAGAGTTCTTTGTTCAAAAAATTCAAGGAACTACCCGTGAAATTTGATTTCTTTGACCTAGATAGATGGTTTAATTTTGAACTCCATACTTGGAAGTATGGAGTTCAAAATTAAACCATCTATTTCGCATTTTCGAAATTAAGGGTCTTCACAGACAGACGGACAACACAATGACCCATTAAGGATTCTGTTTTTTCCTTTTGAGGTAAAAACCATGAAAGTCCTCCTTCTTAAAATAGCCAGGGCTTGTGCAAAGCCCCTTTGGGTGCAAGGCCGTGAGCAAAGGTCCACATCACCTCTGCCTAGCTACGTTAATCGTTAATCATCAGTTTTCATGATAGACAGTACCAATGGTTTGACATGCTTTCTGAAGTACTGAGAAGCATTGGTTATGTATCGGAAGCATTTATTGAAAACTAGCTTTTGTCAGCGGCTTCGCCCGCGTACATAAAATATAGCCTATGTCACTCAGGAGTAAAGCAGCTATCTATTATTGCTAAAATTTCTCCAATCGGACCAGTAGTTCCAGAGATTACCTCCTACAAACAAAAAAACAAAAAAATAAAAAAACAAAAAAACAAACTTTACTTCTTTATTATATTAGTGTAGATATCCAAAACGAAAATACTAGGTACTTTATGATAATGATCACTCACCTAACAATAGTTTGGGTGAAGTTACTATTTTGCCGTCGACCATGTGGAAGAAACCTTGGCAGAGAAGGCTCCATTGTATGACCAAAGCAGCTAATAACAAATTGTATCCAGTGGCACTGTAGCAGTACCTCTTTAGGAAGGTCATAAGGTAAGCGAAGCCGATGAATATCATAGCATGTGTTTCTTGAAAACCAACAACTAGAAAAAAATATATATTGTTGAGTCTTAACTTCAAAGTTTTGAGCCTTAAAACCGAGGATAAGCCTTAGAAATGCCCTTCGCCTCGTCGTTAATACCGCGTACATACTACGCGTACGACCAGTTTGCCTGCTGTGGTCATCCCGTCCGATTAAAATGTAGGTGTCGGCTAGAGAGTATAGGCTCCTAATAAACTAGTGCACCTCACCATCAACCATTGCATCAATGCTTACCATTAGTTGGGATCGCATTTAAGCACTAGTTTATTTAAATTAAATAATAATAATAATTCCGTCAATTCCACTAGTAGTAGGACGTCACGCTATCAAGACACAACTGTTGTGTTGTGTCTGTATCGAATAAATTTATTTCTATTCTATTCTACATTCTACCCATACGTACAAAGCGTTTTGGGAATACATTCATTGTGTGTGCATCTAAGAAATGAAATTACCTGCAGGAGTCTATTTTCTGATAGCTATCACCTAGTGTCTTTAAGTCAAGCTTGCTCCATTAGATGAGGCAGTGGTCAAAGCTCATCTTTGACCACTGCCTCTATCCACAATAGAGACAAACTTCTAGTCTTTGTTTCAGGTGTAGAAATACGCAATCTCATCGGTGTCTAGGAGCTGTGCGCTCATGTGCGTGAAGCATTTGTTTTATGTGTCGTAGAAATTTATACACTACTTACTGTAATGTTTGTCAATAACTAACCACTATTACTATTTGCCACTGTACCGGCTGTTTTGTATGTTTGTTAGCTCATTTTTTGTACCTATTTGAAGCGCCACTCCTGAGCGTCAATAGAACTAATTTGACTGATATGGTGGCGCGACATTACCAGTTTTAGTACCGTAGACACTCGCTACAGTCACTGTGACCGACATCGCCAATATGGCGAATATTAAACGGAGACCAAAGCATTTAGACGGCAGCCAGTCCAGTGTGATAAATAATAGAGGTTAGTGCAATAACTCGTAAAACTCTTTCTCAATGACTCATCATCATCACCACCACGCGGGCCCAGTGCGGGTTGGTGGATGTCACATGTCTTCGAATAACTGAATAACTGAATGTCCCTGAATGACTGAATCGAGCTAAAACCCTCTGGTTTTAGTTCGATTCATTAAAAAGTCATCAAGCAGGACCGAATCCTCTGATTCGGTCCTGCTTGATGACTTTTTAATCATTGAGAAGTCACGCGACTGTTAGTGGCAATTTAAACATCACTCTACAACCGGTATAAACGAGCTCGTTTATATATGAGAGATGCGGAACGGAGCTCTGGGGGGCTACTCTCTTTCTCCGAAAAACGAAGTTTCGATCGAAAATTCAATTGTTTCCTACCACGTGTCAGTTTAATTAGACTCAGTGCAAAGGTGGCAACCAACCACAGCCACTAGTGGTTATCGATAGCGACTTAACACACTTTTATAAGAATGTTGTATACGACGCACCACACGTGTTGCGGGTGACCGCCACTCGCTACACTAGCGTCCGTGGCTTGCCACTTTCAGTCGCTACGGGCCACACAAAACGCCAACACCGCCACTATCACGCTGCAATACCCAACGTACTATAACGACTAGACGTTCTACGTATCGCTCGCGTCACCATTCCAAACCACCATGCGCCAGCAAACTTTCCGTAACAGAGTCTATCATAAGATTTTGCAGCAGAGAATGGGTTTTACAATGTGGTGGCTTCCAAACACCAGTGGTTGTCGCTCATTACTTATACCTACTGTTACAAATGTGTTAGTAGCGCGCGATAGCCATCGGTTGCTGTAGTCGGTGGTCCGTTTGCGCCGAGCCTTAATTTCCGAAATTTCATGACAACGAAATTTCGAAGAAAGAGAGTAGACATCCTGTTCCGCATCTCGTGCGGACTGAATTATAAAAATTGTTATATCATAGTGTATAGTCTCACCTGCCCATAATTCACATAATTGAACTAGAAGCGGTGAACCCAACGTCTTATAGTGAGAACGCATACAATACAAGTTTTTAATTAATGTACAGGTCAACCTGTCCTTATAAGTACATTATGATACAAGTATTAAAAAAAACTATCAAAATCCGTTGCGTACTTTTAAAGATATAAGCATACATCCCTTCCCCTCGGATCGCCAACTAGTGCGGACGTGCCATCCAAGTCTATTATTATAATTTTTTAAAATTAATTTATTTTAAAAATCAATTAAATTAAAGAAATCAGTAAAGTTAATTCACTGTGAAGTACCAGGAGCGCGCAGTTGTGTAAGAGGTCGAGTTCTACAGCACGCGAGGCGAGAAGAGCAACACACGCCACCCGTCCCTGTCACGTTCACGTGAGTCATTAATATTTGACCCCGCCTACCGCTAGGTAGTACTCAGTAAGACCAGCGCACAGCGCCTAAGGAACTGCGCAGAGCAACGCACACTAACGCGACGAATTTTGGAAGCGCCAGGAGCTTGACTTTTATTTCGTTTAAAAAATGATAAAGCGGACACCACCTAAAATTAATACAGGAAACATGCCTCACCATAGCTCAGAACCTGATTTGACATCACCCAAATTGGATTTAACTTCAGAAAGAGTTACTTTACGGCAAAAACGCAAGCATGATTCAGAATTTGCGGTTGAGTTAAAAGCTCTCCGCGAAGAAATTGTGTCCTCCATTGCAACCATGAGAAAAGAACATAGTGAAAAACTTTGTATTATGCAGAGCGATCTTGACCAAATAAAATCCCAAAATACGGAGCTACAGAAAACTGTAGAATTCCTGAGTCATAAATATGATAATTTGCTAGATAAGATAGCCCAACTGGAGCAAGAAAAAAGGGACACACATGGATACATAAGAACATTAGAGGATAAAGTCGAAACTCTGGAACGTAATGCAAAATTATCGGGCCTGGAAATTCGTAATGTGCCCAAAAAACACGGTGAGAGTAAGGAGGATCTCGTGAATATTCTCAAAACCATAGCAGTTGCAGTTAGCACTGAATTACAGGCACAGGAGCTCAAAGATATATACCGTCTTAGTAGCAACAAAAACCCCCAAACTGATGGACCAATTATAGTCGAATTCTCATCAATCTTAACTAAAGAGAGACTTCTTACAAACATCAAAAAGTACAAACGGAACAACAAAACCAATCGTCTCAACAGCTCGCATATTAATATGCAGGGAAATGTTCCCATTTTCATCTCAGAAAGCCTAACAACTAGGGCTAAGAAACTCTACTACCAGGTTCGAGAATTTTCTAAACTAAACGACTACGCTTATCATTGGACATCGCATGGCAGAATCTACATTAAGAAGAAAGAAGGAGCGCCTACGATGAGGATCAACCAGGAGTCCGACTTAGAAGGTCTGTGCTTGAAACAGCAGAAGAAATGACTAGCTCTATTGATCATTATCATCTGTCTTTTTGCTTATTTTGTTCGTACCTTAAATTTAACGATTACTGTTATGTTTATATTCTTCTTTTACTATCTAAAAAGCATGCTCACTCACACAAATACAACCACATTATGTTCCTCCATACATATTTTATACAATCAACACATATCACAACAAACAACTCCCAAATTCTATTGTACTCCATATATTCATACATTCACATTATATTCCCATATAAACCTTATATACAATCAACACTCATCACAACAAACAACACTCATATTCTATTGTACTCCATATATTAATACACATACTCATAATAACATACTACATAAAATGCACATAACCCACGTAATAATTGTAATTAATAACTCCAACATTAAAATTATAATTTGCTGCGTACTGGCAATTAATAATCACTTACATTTAAATTCATATAGTTCGATCAAAACAAATTCAGATACTAATAGTCTACACAAGAAATACAAAGCTTCTAATGCATTTACGCCTGCATTGCGAACATGGAATATGATTTATTTCAAGAATGGGTCACCCTTTTATAAGTCACTTCAATTCATAAATAAAATTCGATCATAACACTAATATCTCCATATCAGAAGATATAGACATGTCAGAGCAGATTGAATGTTTATCACTTAGCGAAACAAGTCAGTGTTCGAAACTGCTTGGCTATGACAAAAGAAATCGCGACAAAATAATAATGATTAGTCTTAACATTAGAAGTATTAACTGTAACTTCGATCTTCTAGTTGCCTTTATTGCTGCTTTAAATATACAAGTTGATGTTATTGTGCTGTCTGAGTGCTGGATTAATATGAACAACTCCCCTCCCAATATGGATGGTTATGACAAGTACTGGACTAAGAATTATCTTAATCAAAACGATGGTGTTGTCGTATATGTGCACAGTGACCACATATCATGCGCATATGAGCCCAAATTACAGGAAGGAAACTGTTTAGCTGTAACTATTAAACCAGATTATACTATCATTTGTTCCTATCGTCCGCCAAGCTTTAAAAATCCGAGTCGTTATCTGGAATCACTTGATAGAGTGTTACGTGACATTAACACAAAACATTTAATTTTTACCGGTGATATAAATATTGACACCTTACCTGAAACTTTGTCTAATATAGCTCAAGATTATTTGAATTTAATGGCAATGCATGGTCTTAAACAAGGTATCAACAAACCTACACGCATCAAGACATGTATCGACCATTTTATGATTAAATGTACAAATCCATGTAAAACCATCGTATTTGAACAGCAAATAACAGACCACTGCCCAATACTATTAAGCATTAGTCATCCATTGGTAACAAAAAATAATGCTGTACAGAGTAAAACAGTGATAGACTACAAAACAATACAAATGTTACTCACAAAAGAGTCCTGGGATATTGTCTTTGCAACCAATGATGCTAATGTTGCAGCAGAAATATTAACTACTAAACTATTAAACATTATTCGAAATAACACCAATATAGTAAAAGTTACTAATAGATATAAACCACTGAAACCATGGATAACAAAAGGTATAGTGAAATGTATCAGAAGAAGGGACAAGTTACACAAAGACTTAGCAAAGACACCGAATGATACACTTCTACTGAATAAGTACCTAAAATACAGAAATAAATGTAATTTTATCATAAAAGACTTAAAAAAACAATATTATCAGGAAAAATTAGAACTAAGTAAAGGTAACATCAAAGAAACATGGAAAATTATAAAAGAAGTCTGTGAGATGAAGAAGAACAACGAACCTGCTGCAGAATTGTTACATATCGATACCTCGCCTACGGAGTCTTTGAATAGGGTTAATAATTATTTTACTGGCATTGGAGGTACTTTGGCAAAAGATATACTTAGCAGGATGAATAAGACTGAACAGGAACTAAAACGAGAAGCTGTTATGAGTATTTCTCCTCCTAATTCTATGTCGTTTACCCCTACTGATCCTTATGAAATTAAGGGAATTATTTTGGGACTGAGAACCCAAAGTTCACCTGGATGGGACAAAATTACCGCAGAAATATTGAAGCAAAACATTGATACACTTATTCGACCTATTACGTACATGTGTAATTTGAGTCTACAAACCGGTACATTTCCAGATATATTTAAAAAAGCAGTTGTCTGTCCAATTTTTAAAACGGGAAGCAAAATAGAGCCGAATAGTTACCGCCCTATCTCTCTCCTCTCAACTCTATCTAAGATACTTGAAAAGACTGTTAACAAGAGAGTGAAAAAATATTTAGAAAGCAATGGGTTTTTTAGTGATTCCCAGTATGGTTTCCGAGAACATAAATCTACAGAGGATGCGGTACTAACACTAACCTCAGCTATAGTATCGTCTTTGGATAGAGGTGACAAATGTTTGGGGGTCTTTTTAGACCTCCAAAAAGCATTCGATACAGTGTCTATTCCTATCTTATTAGCACGTCTGGAGAATGCTGGTATGAGGGGTGTAGTCCTAGATTGGTTCACAGATTACTTGTCCGAAAGAAACCAATGTGTTAGGGTGGATGGCTATGAAAGCATTGACTCTGTGTGCGGTTATGGCGTTCCGCAGGGTAGTACACTAGGGCCTACGTTATTCCTCATATATATCAACGATCTATGCAAGGTGGCTACCCTGCCATATTTAGAACTGCTTATGTTCGCTGATGACACAGTGTTGATCTTTCATGGCCAAACCTGGAATACGGTGTTTGAATTAGCTGAGACTGGTTTAGCTAGGGTAACAGCATGGTTAGAAAACAGCCTCCTATCGTTAAACACTAGCAAAACGAAATACGTCTGCTTCAGTAAAACATCTGTGGGTAAACCTTCTGTATCGTGCAAGCTTAAAATACATACCTTCCCGTGTAACCGAAGAGAGCTCCACTCGGCTTGTAACTGTGAGACGCTTACTAAAGTCGCCACTATAAAATACCTGGGCGTGACGTTAGATGATCAACTTACCTGGACTGCGCACCTCCAGTCGACTATAGCTAGAGTTAGGAAATTAATATATATATTTAAAAACCTACGCACAGTAGCCAATCGCGTACTGATTTTACAGACATATCGAGCACTGTGCGAATGCATAATTAGATATTGTATCTGTGCATGGGGAGGAGCTGCAAAAACTCATATGATTGGAGTTGAAAGGGCTCAGCGTATGGTGCTAAAAGTGCTTCTATACTTACCGTACCGGCATCCCACTACTAGCGTTTATGAATTGGCAGGAGTACTATCTGTGAGAAAGATATACGTATACGAAACGTTACGTAGATATCACAGAAAAATAGTACCATACTTACCTCCATCACAAAAGCGTGTAGTACGCTGCCCTGTACCTCGTGTTAAATCGTCATTTGCTAAAAGACACATCAATTTTCTAGCTCCCCATATATACAACCAATGCGATAAAATTTACAAAGTAAAAAAACTAAGTAATAACAAATTTAAAATGGTTCTAACTACTTGGTTGAAATCGATGAGTTATGAAGCAGTAGAAAAGCTATTGATAATTAATTAAATCTTGTCCATTCATAGATATACCCACACACACACACACACACACACAAACACACACACACACACACACACACACACACCCATTCACACACACACACACACACACACACAGACACACTAGCATGCAAGCAAAATTGTTGTTATAAAATCTTGTTTTATGGTGTCCTAATTTTTAATTTATATTTAATCTTTTTTTCCTGAATTATTCTGTTTTGATATAGATTTACAATAATGCCAACATACACAGGGGAAGACACTAACACCTGTAACACAGTATTTACTAGTACAGGTGTTAGGGGATCCTACAAATTTGATGTACCTCTTTTATATCAATAAAGAATATTATTATTATTATACATAGGGACGCGCAACTTTGTTTTATACGATACTAGCGACCCACCCCAGCTTCGCACGGGAGCAATGGTTATATTAAATATATTATGCATGTGTTATACACATAAAACTTCCTCTTGAATCACTCTATCTATTAAAAAACTCCATCAAAATCTGTTGCGTAGTTTTAAATATTTAAGCATACATAGACAGACAGCGACTTTGTTTTATACTATGTAATGATTGTCGAGTTGTGTGTTCGGATGTAATATTTTTCAATGTTTTTGTAGTTATTGAATACAGTCTGTTATTGGCGTGATTTTTTCGAATGAAGTTCATTACTTTACTTGAAAAAATCATGCCAAAAACCGCGCGCATCTTCAAAAGGTCGCCATTTTAAGATGCGCGTGGTTCGGTTTGTTCCACGAAAAGGTATGAATTAAGCAAGTACGGCACTTTAGACTATTGAACCCTAAAAAGTGTTTTTACAAAAAGGTTTTAAATACATTACCGCACTAGTACATAATGTTAATAAAAATTTCACAGTTTAGAAACAAGCGCCATTATAAACCTAAGTGGAGTGCAATTAGGGTCACTTTTTGAGCAAGTGTGATAAAAAGAATATAAATAGCATCGATATGTTACTAAGCACTAGATGGGCGTGCCTTACTTTACTCCACTTAAGTGATCAGCATGCCATACACAAAAGTGTACGGCACATAAGTGTACGGCACAAAAGTGTACGGCACAAAAGTGTACGGCACAAAAGTGTACGGCACAAAAGTGTACGGCACAGAAGTGTACGGCACAGAAGTGTACGGCACAGAAGTGTACGGCAAAACTGCACTAATGTCATCAATGTAAAAACATTGATGACATTAGTGTAGTTTTGCCTTATTAGCGCTTTATGTTCAATAACAGTGAAGCGCTGCTGTGGACTTTTGTATTAACATTTCAGGCTGGCTAGGATATATGTCGATGATTAATAGCAACTTACTCTTTCCTTTTTTTACTTTGTCTTTATCTGCATAGGCGACAAAAAAGAAGTACAGGACCATTAAAAATAATTCAAACCCCAACAAAGGGGCATATACATATCGTTTGATCGAGATCGGTGGCATTTTCTAAGGTTTTCTTTAGTTTTCAATCTGAAACAACAAGTTATATATTTATTTTGAGACAGTTACGTTTTGCACGAACAGTCGCAACTAACACGTGCAGAGAATTATTATAATTATATATTACAGAAACCAAAACAATAATAAATAAATATATATATATACTTTTTTTGTACATACTCGTACGTATAAAAAAAGTGAATTGTGATTTGCTTTATAAACAACTAGCGACCCGCCCAGCTTCGCACGTGTACTTATGTTGAATATACAGGGTGTTTGGTGCATCGTTTGCCAAATTAATTTGGTCGATAGTATAGATCATTTGCTATATCTTCAGCCCCAATAAATCATTCCTTGCCACACCGGTTTTTTTTAAACATGTTTTTAACTTATATTCTGAAAAACGCCGGATTTCAGCATTTAAGCTTACATAAATAAAAAAGTTATTAGTCTATCCAACAAAATTTATTTTTATATTTAAGTGTACTGTTGTATGGTTTTATGAAATCCAAAATTACTTGCTAGTAACGTGTAGTTTTTCTATAAAAAACCTACAAAGTGTATGACATAACAAAATAATTTTAAAACTCAACTTTAAATTTCTATAATCATCTCTCGTGTCAACTTCCGTCGCATAAACCAGTTCTTTGGCCCGACTCCCGACGTAAAACTCCAGCGGAGTTAGGTCTGGTGAACGTGGAGGTCATGGAATAGGGCCATCTCTCCCAATCCACGAGTCTGGAAATGCGTCATTTAAGAATTGCCTTACAGTTCATCGCCAGTGAGCGGGACAACCGTCATGTTGAAAGACAAAAGACCTGTCTTCATTGAAAATCGGCAGCTCAGATAACAATAAGGGCAGCTCTGTTTGAAGAAATTCAAGATAATTATCCCTGTTGAGGTTATCAGGTAAATAGTGCGGTCCAACCACATGATTTGCAATTACTCCTGCCCAAACGTTCACACTAAATCGTCTCTGAAATGACCTCTGTCTTTTTACATTTAGCCAATTAGTGAAGTCAATAAAAGGTTTTTATTAGCGTATTGCACACCATTGGAAAGGGCATTAACTAGAGAACTTTTTGAGAAATTCGAAGATCTCCAACGCTTTTAGTTTTTCTTTTATAGAAATTTAAAGTTGAGTTTTAAAATTATTTTATCATGTCCCATACACTTTGTAGGTTTTTTATAGAAAAACTACACGTTACTAGCAAGTAATTTTGGATTTCATAGAACCATACAACATTACACTTAAATATAAAAATAAATTTTGTTGGATAGACTAATAACTTTTTTATTTATGTAAGCTTAAATGTTGAAATCCGGTGTTTTTAAGAATAAAAGTTAAAAACATGTTTAAAAAAAACCGGTGTGGCAAGGAATGATTTATTGGGGCTGAAGATATAGCATATGATCTATCCTGTCGGCCAAATCAATTTGGCAAACGATGCACCAAACACCCTGTATTATGCATGTATTAAGCACACAAACCTTCCTCTTCAATCACTCTATCTATTAAAAAAACCGCATCAAAATCCGTTGCGCACTTTTAAAGATATAAGCATACATAAATGTTAAGCAACATTATTTTACACTATGTAATGATTAAAAAAAATAAGAACTAGTAATTAATTTGCAAAAAATATATCATAACCGTCATTGCACAGAATTACACATAATTTAAAAACAAAAAACCCTTATGAGATACTCGCAAAATTACCTAATCTAAAATAGAGTCAAAAAACTTTTCCGCATCGTTGTCGATTGGTAAAATACCCAAAAGGCAGACAGCATTACCACGCTGTATGGCAATGCTTATTTTCTGCCCAATGTGCTCTTTATTGTGGTGTACCTACAATAAAGAGTATATCTATCTATCTAATGTAAAAACTAGCCCTTAGGTCACGGGAAGTGTCAACAAGTGATTTGGAAAACCCGTTAAGCAACTTGTGATGAGGGTTCATAAGAAAATTTAAGAGACATTAAGGTCATACAGGTCTAGGGTAAGCTACAATGGCATACTTCGAGCTTTAGCCGACAAGTATGATGCGCCAGTGATCAATCACTGGTTCTGATTGCTGGTGCGGCAGTAGGTTGTTTTCATGTTAGTTTTTTTTTTCGGTAGTTTGTTTTTGTTCCTTTAGTTGATAAGTTTTTTACTAACCATTGGACCCACAGATATATGGCCACCTTTTACGAAAACCGGCAGACTACGTGGGTAACAGATGCCTCGCCATGCCGCCTTCGCTGGGACCCGGAAAACGAGGTAGGTCTAAGAGGCGTTGGATCGACGTCGTAAGGGACGATATGCGTGCTAATGGGCTTAAGGCAGAGGACGCAAAAGACCGAGCGAAGTGGAGGCGTATTTGTAGGAAAGCGGACCCCGGGCACCGAGGTGAATAGCCAAGGGTAGCAACCGGGACTGGCGCTAGGTTGATGATGATGATGATGATGGACCCACAGATATACCTAGATAACGCAAGCATCACGATCTGTATGGAAACCAAGCGTGCAATTTTATGACTACCTATTATGGCGTCCAAAGCACTATTTGTGATGGGAAAATCAGATCCATCCAAAGACGCCGTCGCGTACGGCGTCCCCTTTGCTCCAACCCCGCCTTGCCAGCACAATTCACCATTTTTATATGTTTAAATGATATCCGGCTAGCGCTGTACACCGATGCAGACTGATAGTGAAAGAGACTACTTACTATTTTTGTTCGTAAGCTAGACACTTGAAGTAGTTGCTCTTGCGTTATCTAGGTATATCTATATCTGTGATTGGACCCTTTTTATGTTATCTTGAGTTTAAAAAAATATTATTGTTCTTATTAAAGATAGAATAAAGAATCACCTGAAAAGCAATGGAAAGGGCTATGTTTTCTTGCGCGATCGTTTCGGGAATGAAGATATCCACAGGAGAAGCTGAAGCTGAAGCCACTGCCTGGAGACTTGTCAAACTAAAGTGGCAATTTGCAGGGCTCGTACAATGGATAGTTGTTAGGACCGAAACCGTTTACCGGAAAAAGCAGTGTAGGCGAAAAACCTAACAACAATAAAAAAGCTGAACTGGAAAAGTTGTAGTTGAAGTTGCTGGAGAATGTGGTGGATGCACAGGCCTATAACCGTCCACGTCTTTCGGCTGAAATGGTGATGATGATGAAGAAAATCTTATTCCTTTGTCAAATAACTTTGAAATTGGTACAAATACTTACCTGACCTCGTAGCAGTGACATATGCAGCAAGAACCGACTATATCAAGAGTCCTTGAGTTAATAAACCTGATGTGACGTGCCTAGATAGATATAGAACAATCAAGTTTATTAGGAATGAATGGTAACGCACTGTTCAAGAATTTTAAACGCGACATAATAAATACTGATGTTGGAGTTTTTCAAAAACGAGTTCCCAATGAGGCAAAAATGACTCATTCGGGTTTTTGGAGAGTATTTACCCATGAGGCTTGATGTACCTATCCTAAAATTTTTGTAAATAGTATTCAAGTGATGCAGAAAATATGGTTTCCTTGGTAACATTTATAACCTAAAGTATAAAAGAGATTTTTTGTTTAATGAAATCTTTTGAAGAAGTGAAATTCTGCAGGAACACATTCATAAATATCAATTACTACTTTGCAAATTTATAAAGAAAATATGTTTGGGAATTTCTCTTGTCTGTTCCATATTAGATGATGATGTTGACGTAACTAAATAAATATCCAAGTATGGTTTAGGACTGTATCTTTTATATTATAAACGAGATTTACCAGAAATTAATCCCAGCGGAAAATTGTATCGCCTATGTCAATGTGACTGCGAAAAAGAAAAGGGACCAAAGGCATGGAACTGATGCATGGAAATAGTTAATACGTTACGCTTAATTGGGTAGATGACTATTTTTTTTGTAATTTGGAAATTTTTCAGCATGTCTGCTTATTTTATTTGAATGCTTCGGTCTTTCCGCCGGATTATAATTGTGATTTAGGTGTCATATACGAGTAGGTTAATAAGCTCTTAGTATTAGCCATATAATGTTCTCACAGCTGCGACTCAGGCCTCCTTTATGAGAGAGAATGGGGTATAATCATGGTATAATCCATCACGCGGGCCGAGCGCGATGTCACATGTCTTCGAATTTTTTGTTCTAGGACATACTGATTTCCTTATGATGTTTTTCTTCACCGTTTTAAGAGCAGTGGTGATAAAGTAAATTACACAAAGTAATACGCCTAGCTGGGTTTAAACCCGCGACATACAAATCGTACGACGAAGCCTTTACCAGTGTTCATCAGAATTAAATTGAATAAGAATAGGTTTTTAACCTTAACGAACTAGTGCGCTAGCAAAACTGCTTACCATAAATTGAGATTGCAGTCAAGCACTACTTTATATCACTAAAAATCATTGTTAAAGCTGTACTAAAAATAGTACGGGTACAATAAAGTAAGTGAACAAAAAATGTTGTAGGTATGTCATAGTATGATTAGATCATTTCTTGTAAGCGAAATATTTTTTCACATCGCATTATCTCTGAATCGTTGTGAACAAAAAGGTGTTCAAATCGGCACAGGGGCGTCGGAAACAGTGAATGTCTTCATCAACCGTCGAATTTCGGTCAGAACACCGTTTTATAACTTTTATGATTAATTTACTTGAATAATGTTGATTATTTGATTGTCTGACTATTGGAACGAAATAAATGGAATAAAAATTGAAGGAACAAACTTATAGTAAAGAAGAAGTCGAAAATGAGGTTCTCTATTGGATCCAATTGGATCTCAATGTACACGTCTGTGGATAGTTACCCGGGAAAGATCTAACGCCTAAGGTACAGGCTTGGCCTAGTTTAGGTGTTAGTGGTCATTCGAATGTGTTCAATTGCAGAATTGTACCAACTGTTTATCAAGACCAACTTGTAAAATATTTTTGTGTCAATAAAGCTTTTTTATTTATTTATTTATTCTGCCCCCCTAGCCAACTTACGATCGTTTTGTAAACGTTTGTCGTAAGGGTGCTTTGTTATTCCGGAAGTATAAATAAAAAACGTACCTACGACTGCCGCGCGACAGCAGCGTGGCTGTCGCGCGGCATTTATTTACGTTGTTATTTAGTAGCTTAAAGAGCTTACTTTTGAAATGCAATGCAATTTATTATACAATTTAGGTGCCATTGCATAGATAATTTTGTAGGCAAAAGCAGTTTTGGTTATTATTGTTTTTAGTTTATCAGTAGGTAAGTAAAAGTAAGTACGATAAAGCTAAAAGATTACGGACAGTCTAACAATACGAAGCAAATCCCGAAACATTTCAAATGCAGCAAACAAATGTACAAATAACATTTTCCTACGAAAATCCTCATGACAGCTAGACTCTTGGATATTTGTTAAACGAATATGTAACTTACGTTATTGCTTATAAAGTCTTTTATTGTTTACTTGACACAGTATCAGGTGTTTCTCCGAGCAAGAATTGAAAACTCCAACACCTTTTTCGAAAGACGCAAAGTCTACTAAATAAATGGTATAATATGTGATAAGGTGATGATCAATGTATTTTTATTTTTATAATTTTTATTGAAATCAGACTTTTACTGAGTAAATCCCAAGGTCGAAGCCTACCGAGGTCGTAGGTTGTGGGAAAAGAAAAAAGCATTTATTTTCTTTGTGTAGTTTTTACAATATCCACAAGAGAACCAAGCTTGCCAACATAGCGAAAAGAATCGTCAAACTTAAGTGGCAGGGCGCATTGTACGCAGAACAGATGGCCGCTGGGGCCGAAAAGTTCTGGAGTAACGACCGCGTAATAGAAGATGTAGTGTTGGAAGGCCTCTCACAAGGTGGACTGATGACCTGGTCAGGGTTGCTGGAATCCAATGGATGCGAGACGCACGGGACCGTTCGTTGTGGCGACGCTTGGAGGAGGCCTATGTCCAATAGAGAACGTCTTTCGGAAGAAATGATGATGATGATGATGATGAACCAGTCAGTCAGAATCATACTGACTTAATAATACACCCCGTTCCTCCCATTCCCATTCTTCCCAGCTTCAGGAAAATATGTTCTAGTCTTGTCTGTAGGTGTTGAAATCGTACCGCCATCTTTGCAATCTGCGATTATACTGATATTGGGGTTTTTAAGCGTTACCGAGGTAAAGCATCTTGACAGACAGAACAGACAAATAGATGGACGGACAGACAGATGGACAACTCATTGACTCCTATAAGGGTTCCGTTTTTTATTTTAAGGTCCAAAACTTTAAAAGAATCCTAAAAGGTGGCACAAAAACATGCCATGAGCGTGTCGGGCCACGTTCAGTGTAGGGTTCCGTAATTTCCCGTCCGTCACAAATTTCTCAAAATGTAACAGAACCATAGACATATCAAATGAACAGAACCTAGTAGGTAGCCCATGTAAAAATTAGTAACCCAATTTCCCGAGAGATGGCGCTGTACTCGGTGGTAATTTTAATTTCGCCATGTGTATTTTGTGAGGTTTTAATTTGTGTGAACCGATTTTAATCTTTTTGTATTTTTATTTGAAAGAAAATTCGCTCATGATAATGAAATATGTAAAAAGGTTTCAAAAACATGCATGCATGTACGGTTTTTTTTTATGGTAGGTGAAAATTATCCAATGACGAAACCCGCTCTTGGGCGGAGCGGAAGACCAGTGTCAGACTCTTACTGACTAAAAAACCTACCCCGTACCTTCCTTGCCTTATTCCTGGAGTCGAGGTAACAGTTTTCCACCACCCTCTAGGCTCCAGGAGGCTTCGACCCTGAAGGGCCCCTGCAGTTTGCTGACAACTCCTTGAGGCGCGCGGGAACGGTGCGCGCCGTTGACGACTTGAACTCGGTCTTACCAGACGACCGGACGGCGAGCTACCCATTGCTCACCGTCCGCGAGCCAGTGTCTACGGTGGCCGGATATCGGCAGGATCGCGGCGGCGACGGCTACGGCGAGTACGCCGTTGCCTTTGCCTTATGCGGTCGGCCTCCTCCTTTACGAGCATTACTGCTTCGCAGAAGGAGGCGACCGCCTGCCAATCCTCTTCGCTGCGGACCATGGCCTGAACCAGGGCCCGGCGCGAGAGGTCGCCGCCGCCGATCACCCCCACGAGGACACGGCGATGCTCTTCCCAAGCAGGGCACACCTCCACCGTGTGCTCCACCGTGTCCTCCGGGCTCGCCTCACAGTGGCGACACCCGGACGTCTCTTCCGCACGAATCCGGTGCAGGAATCTCCCGAACTTCCCATGTCCGGTGAGAACCTGCGTCATGCGGAAAGTGAGGACGCCGTGAGGTCTATCCAGCCACGCCTCAAAGAGGGGCACTACCGCTGAGATTACGGTGTGCCCAGCGCTGGGTTGCGACAGTCGCTGTTTCCACTTCACCATGAGATCTCGCCGGAGCTCCTTCCGCCACGCCTCGACATGTTCGGGCAGCGGATCTTCGCCCCGGCGTTGCATCTCCACGCGCTGGTCGTGCATGCGTGCAAGGACTGTTGCCTCCAAATCCCATGGTGGTAGGCCAGCAAGGAGGCTCGCCGCCTCGCGGGACACCGTGCGGTATCCCCGCACCATCCGGGCCGCCGGGCGTTTACGCAGCGTCGGCGCCCACACTGGTGCCCCATAAAGGGCCATGGACCGAACGATGCCGGCGTAGAGCCTCCGGCAGAAGGCGTCTGGACCCCCAAGGTTCGGCAGGAGCCGCTTGAGAGCAGCCCCCGTCCGATTGAGTTTGGGGGCCAGACGTCGGAAGTGCTCCTCGAAATTCCATCGGCTGTCGAGGACAAGTCCCAGGTACTTCATCGTCGACCCGACGCCGATGTGAACTCCTTCTACCGTTAGTTGGGAACCCGTTGGTGGCGCGTTCCGAGGGCCGTGAAAGCACATGGCCTCGGACTTGTGCAGTGCCACCTTGAGTCCCAACTGCTGGATCCTCTCAACGACTGTCGCAACCCCACGTGTCGCTAGCTCGACCGCCGCCTGGTACGACCTTCCCTGCGCTAGGACCAGCGTGTCGTCTGCGTAGCAGACCACGCTGACCCCTACGGGGAGGTTGGCGCGCAGCACGTAGTCGTACCCGATGTTCCACAAGGGCGGCCCTAGTACCGATCCCTGTGGGACACCGCACGACATCTCTCGCCGTTTCCAATCTCCTTGGTAACCGGAGTAGATTATGTACCTGTCGGACAGGTAGGCCTCGATTGTACGACAGAGATAGTCGGGCACCCGGTGATACCGGAGTGCCGTCCTAATGCAACTCCAGGACAGTTCATTAAAGGCGTTGGCAATGTCCAACGACACCGCCAAGATACACCTGCCCCGGGACACCGCATCCCCCGTCGTGAGGGCTCGCACGCGCATGATGGCGTCCACCGTGGAGCGCCTCCTGCGAAACCCGAACTGGTCGTCCGCGAGATCGGGCCCCTTCAGTGTTAGGTGCTTGACAGGCGGTCTGCAATGACTCTTTCAAAGAGCTTGCCAACCTCGTCAAGCAGCACAATGGGCCGATACGCGGACGGAGAGTCCGCAGGGCGCCCCGGCTTCGCGACGAGAACCAGTTTTCCCGTCTTCCAGGGATGTGGGAACTGGCCCCTCTCCAAACATGCGCTAAAGAGCCCCCCCAATCGAGACCCGAGAGCCTCCATGGCCAGGACCCAAGCCTTTCCAGGCAAGCCGTCGGGTCCTGGGGCGGTATTCTTCGCACCCATCCTGCGTACCACCACTCTCATCTCTACCTCGGTCACTTCCGGAGCATTGGTACCGTCGTCGCTGACGTGGCCTGCACCGCCGCGGCTTCCAGGAAGGTGCTTGCATGTACGGTTAAATTACGAAATTTGTTCGGAACGTTTTTTTTTTTTAATTTTTCAAAAACTGTTCATCCTATCAAGTTCAAAATATTTTCTATATTTTTATTTATTTTAAGTTTAAAAAATAAAAAAACGCCTCATTTTTTACTTTTGAAGCGATTATTTCCGAAAATATTTAAATATTTTACGGGACCCCTAATCATTTTTAAATACCTATCCAACAACATATAAACGTTATGGTTTTTTTTTTTATGGTAGGTAAAAATCATCGAATGACGAATCCCACTCGTGGGCGGAGCGGGAAACAGTGTCAGACTCATACTGACTAAAGAACCTACCCCGTGCCTTCCTTGCCTTATTCCCAGAGCCCCGGTGTAACGCTTTCGCATCAACCCTCAGCCCCGGGAGGCTTCGACCCTGTTGGGCCCGGTTTGCTGACAACTCCTTGAGGCGCGCGGGAACGGAGCGTTTTTTTTTTTTTTTTTTTTTTTTCGGCGTAGTTATACATATTGATACCAAATTTCAGCTTTCTGGTACTAGCGGTTGCTGAGATTATCCGCGGACGGACAGACAGACAGACATGGCGAAACTATAAGGGTTAGTTTTTTTAGGGAACCCCAAAAAAACGGTGAATCCTAGATTTTTTTTTGTAGATAATTACAATTGTTTGTTTTGGTTTTTATGATAAAACTTATCGTTTTTGACTTTTGAGTTATTTTTTCCAGTTGTCGAATCGATGTCTGACGTTATTTTGAACAATCCCAACAATTTTCAGCTGTGTGCGAATTACGTTACGATAAGACTACAGGTCATAACAGCGAATAATGACCGTTTTGAATTACCACTGCCGCGAGAGAGTCTCACGGCGATATAAACTAAAATGAGTACTATATAAATAACAAAATCACCATTCTGTCGTTTATTAAAACAAAACAACTCAACATAAAAAGATTATCTTCTGACCCTGTAACTGTTGATAACAATACACACATATCCCCAACCCAAATTGTAGAAGATATTTAATAAAATTATAGTGACGGCAAATCCGGGTCCTCCGTATTGAAAACACGAGTTATCCACCAGACAGTAGAAGAACAACCCTACACTATAAAACCCGAGAATCAGAAGATGTATCACTACAAACCATGTAAACCCAAGAAGTAAATCTTTTTCTCGAGTACACAATCCTAACATCAACCAAATACTGGCAATAAAGACCATTATAATTGCAAAGAAAATAACATACAAAGACTCATATAAATCTTGTCTACCTCTATACAACTTTTGCCAGTATGAATGATTTAAACATAAAGAACTGAGAAAGAAGATTCCTATGAAACCGTAAATTAGGGAAGTCACACATATTATTGTAACTCCGATTCCCAATGGTATACAACACAAAAATTCATCAAAAACTTGTTCGTCCCAATCAAAGATATGAAAGATTCTGTGCTTCTCGAGACATGATCCCATTTCTCTTCACTAGAAAATTTAAGGTTATAACTTCTTTTAGCACCATTATTGATCTTCAATTTCAACACATGGTTTGATACTTTTGATTTGTTTGTATCATTGTTTTCTTGGAATTTCAGTTTCGCCTCTTGTAATTGATCTTTTGTGGAAGAGTCTCTGCAAGGTACTGTAGCTAATGCTAATAGTATCAATCGCAGCAATTTATATACTAAGTAGGTTGAACGGTAAACATATTCACAATATAATGTGTATATGAAAAAATCTGAATCTGAAGTATGACAGCCCTTCATGACAGAATTTATTTTTAATTATTCTTGAAGAGTTGGATCATAGTAACAACTAAAAATTAAATTTGTATGTAATCTATTTGGTATTTTTTCTAAAGAGGTTGAGTGAAATTCATTTTCTTAATATTTTTTTATCCACTCAGAATTTGCTCAGGATCAGTCCATAACTTGAAGATATCTAACTTTGTGATCTTATTTTAAGTTAAATAACCCTTGCCTTAGATCTCAATGATTTCAGAGGGGCGTTTCAACGTTTGGGTACTATAATTAATGTGCACAAAACAAATACTGTGAAAAATAGTTGAAAAGCCATTTTTCATAGTGCACAATCGATAGAGCCGAAGAGTTTATAGATTTGCGTTGACGAAAAGACGGAGCGTTGAGAATCTTCCCATAAAGTCTATCAATGGCCTGATGTGAGACGTTCAGGACTGGTTATTGGAACGACGACTGTGTAGGCCTATATCCCGCCCAGGGTCTGTCCTTTGAAATAAAGATGATGACTTATCACATGGCGAAGAAAAAATCAGGTTGGTTTACCGGTTTTTACATACATTTACAATATTTGAATTTTGGCACATACCTACTAGAAAAGTCTGGTATAAGATCTCCGTGAGATTGAGATAGATATAAACAGAAGAATATATAAATAGAAAGAAGTCTGAAATAATCAGCTAAATGATACTAAATTATATAAACCCTAAATCAACTACCGTCACATCCAGTACCATTTGATGCTGAAACCTTAAACTAAAATAGTATTATAGTGAGATTAAATCTTTTGTATTCGTTCACTGAACACAACGGTCACAATCGCAACGTAAATGAAGTAATTAAGTATTATATTCCTTTTTTATAAATAGTTTTATGTCATCATTCGCCTAGTGGACATACATAGGTATAGAAATATAGCGTTTGAAAATATATAATACTATTCTTGTGACGAGTCATAATGTTCGATCGGAAGTTTGCTTCACTTATTGTGTTTGTTCTGTGTGCCGTCTATTGCTATGATGTAAGTAATCATTTTTTGCAAAAAAATTATTGGAATATTTCAATTAACTTTAATCACAACAGTTATATTTTCCTTGAAGATAGCATGATTCGTAAACAATTTTCTTTTCAGTGCATCAATGTTATACCTGAGCGTGCACTACTGAAATACGTGAATGAGAAATATGTCTCCAACGTATCAATAGCTGTTCGAAGATCAAGCAGAAGAGGGGAGTATGTGTTCAACGTGAAGCTTATTAACAAAACTTCTGTAGGAAATAACGTCACGGTATGAATATTTTTAGAAATATTGATGATTTAACATCCCGTTTCTTTCATCGCAGTAGACAACGTAAGAGATAGTGTAATAAACTAGATAGATAGTGGTGATACAGAGGAAGAGTGTGCTAATAAAATACGAAAGCCTTTGCCCAGGACAGAATGAGATACTAAAAAATGTTTAAAGATTCGTTCTAAGGTAACTTCAGTACCAATGGCGTAACAAAATGACAATGATGAACATGAATCCTTTTAAGTAAATTATAAATCGCTGGTAAAAGGTGTAGCTAACATCTACCGCATTTGTGAGATAGCGGGAAGCATTATTTGAAACATAATATGATATACAGCAGAAACTTAAGAAGCTTCGGGAACTGTGAGCAGTTGGACAAGCAACCAACCAAAAAGTTATAACTTTTCCTTTTATAATACTTTTGTCATTATTTTGACTGGCCTGTCAGCCTAGTAGTTAGTGACCCTGACTGCCATGCCAAAGGTCGTGGGTTCGATTCCTACCCAGGACAAATGTTTGTGTGATTAGCACGATCATTTGTTCTGTGTCTGGGTGTAATTTATCTATAGTATGTATGTATTTAAAAATATGTAAGTTTATCAGTTGTCTAGTACTCATAACACAAGCTCTGCTTAGCTTGAGACTACACGGCGTTGTGTGATAGTTGTCGAATATATTAAAAAAAAAAAATGTATATATTAATATATTATTTGGTTTTATCAGTTCCACTTGGTCATATACGAGCTCAGTACCAGATACAATCAGTACGTCCGCACCTTGATGGAATTTCACTACAAATGGTGTGATCTGGTCCTTCGTGATATGTGGTTTGGTCCTATACTTCGGAAGTTTGGCTTAACGGACTGTCCCACGCCGCCGGTAAATATAGTTTTTTATTTACTACATTTTTGTACTATTTATAAGTTGCGATTTCTTAATTTGCATTATCTACGTATGGTGTCACATTGTCCTAAGTTCTCCTAGTTTATGGTACACGCGTAACGTAATGACGATGACGCCACATTACATTCTGTGCATCATTTTCCCAAAAGCGTGTTGCGATTGACAGAACGGACTTACCAATTAGCCTTGTTTTTGAAACCTTTAAAGAATTTTGGTCAAATAACATGCAGATCGGCAAATTAAAAAACCGTACTGGTTAAAACATTACGCGGGCGCATTACTTTGTGTAATTTATTTCTTCACCACTGCTCTCAAAATTGTGAAGGAAAATATCGTGAGGAAACCGGCATGTCCTAGAACCAAAAATTCGAATACATGTGACATCCACCAATCCGCACAGGGCCCGCCTGGTGGATTGTGGCCCATTCCCTCTCCTAGAGAGGTGGCCTGTGTCCCAGCAGTGGGAACATTAAAAAGGCTGATGATGAATTATCTACGTATGGTATCACATTGTCGTACGTTGTTCTTACTATCGTTTATCTTGTTATTGTTACACGCGTAATCTAATGACAATGACGTCACATTACATTCTGTGTATCCTTTTCCCTTTACTTGAAAAGTAACTGAACAGGCTTACCAATTGGCCTTGTTTCTGAAACCTTTGAAGAATTTTGGTCAAATTTTGGCAAATTAAAAACCGTACTCGTTAAAAACACTCTTATCTTTGGCAAATCTGTTCTTGAATTGGTTTAAAATAATTATTGCTACTTAAATTGACTACACACACACTGAGGGTGGTCGCGTCAAGAGCCTGCCATAAACTGGTGTTTCTAAGCGATGCCACTTTTTGATTGTCTTTGTCTTTATATGTAAACTAGCTTTTGCCCGCGGCTTCGCCCGCGTGGTATTGGGGTTGGGTTTGGGGTTTCCGGGATAAAAAGCCTATCTCCTATTCTAGAGTGTATCCTATGTCTGTGCCAAATTTCATCCAGATCCGTCCAGCCGTTTTGACGTGATTGAGTAACAAACATCCAAACATCCAAACATCGTAACTTTCGCATTTATAATATTAGTAAGATACTAACAATAGTTTCATAAGATTTGTTGTATTACTAACAATATATGGACTTATGTCAAAAATAAATGTCATTATTATTATTAAATTATTTTACAGGGTCCAATAGTAATGACAAATATGACATTCGGTGGAAAATTCCCGTTTGCCGTGTTATTTGAAAAAGGCAAGCTTGAAGCAACCTGGACAGTGGGAACAAATGGCGAACTCATGGGATCTCTTGAAGTCTTCGTAGGTTTAGGAAAAGAATAACGTATTAGTCCATGCTGTAGAAGAAATTTATTTATTTATTTATTTATCCTCATACAACTGCCTTTACAGGCTTCCACCCTATGCGACAGTGCAGTTACTAATTATTAACTTATATCTAATTAAAAACTAAATGAACCTATCCTAGCTAAAAAATAACATTAATATTTATCTGTCAACTTACATAATAATTTTTAATCAATTAAATATTGTTATTATCACAATTATCACTTACCTACACCTAAAATCTAATGTTATTGATTTCTACTATTATTACATTACAAATCAAGTATAATGATAAAAAAAATGTGGAATTTAATACATATAAATTACAATATAAATGTGGATCACATGATATTTCATTAAACCATGTTGATGACATATTATGAAATCATCATTACCATAACTTGTTTTTAATGTCTTCCGTTGTATTTATTATTTTTTGTTTGTATAATGAACCAAGTGGTCGTATTTACATTATCTCAAAATTAATGTATGAAGATATTATGTTTTAATGAATGGGACGCTGTAAGGCCCGTATGTACTTCATTAAGGGTTGGTAATGCGACATTGGAGTCAACTAAGTTTTTAGGATTATACATAGATCAAAACATGATTTGGAAAAGTACATAGAGCAATTTATATGTAACTAGCTACTGCCCGCGACTTCGCTCGCGACGAAATAGGTTTCTCCATACAAACATTGGACACCTGCTCCATCACTTTAGAAGGTGAATTTTGGGAAATCCTCTCTTAGTGCTCGTCTACGTCACAAAAGGAATCTTTGTGCAAAATTTCACGCTTCTAGTCCCAGTAGTTTCGGCCGTGCGTTCATATGTCATGGTTAGTATCGTCTACTTGCCGATACGGTGTTATTTTTAGGGGCAACTCCATTGATTTGGAACATGCGTTTAGGACACAAAGAAATGCATAAGAGCGATAAGTAGTTTAAGTCAAAATGACTCTTGTGAACCTCATTTCAAGAGATTAAAACCATTAATGCTGGCCAGTATTTATATTTATAAGACAGCACTATTTATTTATTCTAATCTGGAACTGTTTGAGTATCGAACTAGAAGCGTCAAGTAGAGAAATTATGCGTTTCGCCATGTTAAATTGCTTACCTCAAAAGCAAAAAACGGAATGTGAGAAAACAGACTTCCTCACACCCTAAGAACTGGGATCTTGAATCTTATTACCAGCCACTATATGCGTGAGCTTGCGGGCAGTGAAAGAAAGAAGAAAGAAAAGCTTGTTATTTGCGGGATGCACACTAATTTACAAGTAATTAATCATTTACATAAAAACATAAACAAAACAATTAGAATAGTGCGCACGTCCGCACATAACGGTCCGCCCGCAGTGAGCAACGGGTAGCTCGCCATCCGGTAACTGTCCGGATCGAGCCGTCGACGGTGCATAGGGACCTAGTTGGGTCGTTTACTGGACGGGTTGTACGAAAGAGAAACCTAGGGCCCAGGAACGAAGGCAAAGTACATATGAGTTATTTAAACAGCTTTTAGTCAGTAAAAGTCTGACACACTCTCTCACTTCAACTTACGGTGAAAGAAAACATTTAATGATATCTCACCTAAAAGAAAAAGCACAATACTGTTATAAAATGAGCACACAATATAATAAAAATATAATATTTTTAAAAATACTTAAATGCTACAGGTAGTGGTGGGTGGTTAACGATTTTTAGGTTAACGCAACGAAGCCGTTAATTTCATCCTGTTAACCGGTTAAAAAAGCCGTTAACAGTATTAACAGGTTTTCCAACGTAGCAGTTAATAGACGAAACTGTTCAAATTGAAAAAGAAGTTGACGATGAAGAATCAGATAACGTTAGCTACTTTTGATAAATGATAAATGATATTTATTTTGTAAATAGGTTTTAAAATAACACTTTTACACGTCAATATTTTTTTCTTTTCGTCAGTTTAAGCTAGATGAGTCCGGTGTTTCCTAGCTGACTACCCTGAGAAGAAACACCGAAACAAACTCAGGGGTCAAAGTCTCTTTTAAAGTCCATACAGTAACCATGTATTGGTCACATCATATGAGAACCATGCAGATTAGTGTCTGAGATGGTCTTTTGAGGAAAGAACCATACAGATTTGAGTGGACCTGTCCAGTCAGTGCAAGCATTTGTCAGTATTCGTGTTGACAAAGCGCATGTTATTAACTCAACGAATACCTATTCGTTGAGTTAATAACATGCGCTTTGTCAAAATCGTTGAATGAAACAGTTGATAGATTTTAACGGGTTTTGCGGTAAAAAAAAAGTAGTTAATTCGTTAACATTAGAATAACAGTTAAAAAAAGCCGGTCACTCCTACAGTTAGGAGAAATATGAAAATTAAAATCCATTTTTTCCATTATACATTTTTATGGCATCACAAAAAGTATCTGGTTACATTTTTGTTATTATATTTATAAAGTTTTATACAATACAATTCTCCAAATTAGAGATTAGGCATCACAATTGTTGCAAATTTAATTATTTTGCTTAATTAAGTTGGTATCTATCGAAATGTTTCAATCCTGTTGACGAATTTGTGGGATCACGTTTAACTCGATTTGTGATTGGCCTTAATTTAGAAGGCTTTTTGCGTGGCATTATGGCGGTATCGTAGAATTTGTTGGCCAAAGTTACAGTTAAATTGAATCGATTTATATTCGTAAAGGTAATATTTGAAGATGCTGGAATGGGATGCTATTCTTTATTACTAAGCAGATAAAACTTTTTTTATGTGGTAGGTAAAAATCATCCAATGACGAATCCCGCCCTTAGAAGGAACAGGAAACAGTGTCAGTCTCATCTAGTTTCCTAAAAAAAATAACGTGTAAAAGTGTTTTTTTAAACCTACTTGCAAAATAAAGATAGTTGTCATTTATCACTCTTACTGACTAAACACCTTCCCAGGGGCCAGTTAATACGCTTTCGCATCAACCCTTGGTCCCAGGAGGCTGCGACCCTGCTGAGCCCCTCCAGTTTGCTGACAAATCTTTGAGGTGTGCGGGAAGAGTGTTTCCGTCGCCTACTGGTGCTCGAACTGGAAAGTTACCAGACGATTGAACGAAGGGCTACCTATTGCTCGTTGTCTGCAAGTAATACGTTTTCTCAGCAACCCTTGGTCTCAGGAGGCTTCGACTCTGCTGGGCCCTTACACATTGCTGACAACTCCTTGAGACGCGCGGAAACAGTGCTTGCTGTAGACGAATCGGGCTCGGTCCGGACAGGTACCAGACGATCGGACAGCGGGCTAACTATTGCTCGTCGTCCGCGAGACCGCGCCTACCGTGACCGGCGTGCTCAAAGTAGATGAAGCTGTGACATTTTCAACTAAAATTAATTTATCTACGAATTATTGCAAATACAGCAGCTAGTTTTATTATAAATCTAACGAGACTATTGCTGTATTTGTACTCTAGATATTAAATTCTGAACATTTTGTTTTAAATTCAAATATACCTAACAAATTAAAATTCCAATTCAATAGTTTGCAATAATTGGTTGAGGAGAAAAGGTTGGGATCCCTTCTTTTCGCATAATGTTTTTTGTCCTAATATACTTCGGCAAAACGATTTTGGCACAATTTGTTTTAGCATAATAATACTTAGGCATAATTTTTTTAGGCATACATTTTATGTTGGCATAATCATGTTAAAGACTAATTTGTTTTGGCATAAATTTGATTCGCATAACGTTAGTGACTATTAGCATAACGTTAGTAGGCCTAAAGACTTTTAGCATAACGTTAGTACGTCTAATGACTATTAGCATAATAATATTTAGGCATACAATTAATATTAATAACAAAAACAATGTTCATACAGAACCGAATTGCTGCAAAACCGACTTCACGTAGTCTTGTTTGTCCTACCCCTAGAGTGTTATTTAAAATCGCGTAGGCGCGTAGGGGCGAGTCTGCGACGATTAGCACGCGTGGGGCCGCCGGAGGGCCACAGCGCCGGAGCCGTCACAGAAAGCCTGCCTGCTGCATGCTGCTTACTTGCTTGCTTGCATGCTTGCTTGCATGCTGCATGCTTGCTTGTATGCAAAAATATGTTTTAATATTTTTATGCGTTATTTATGCTTAACTTTTATGCTTTAGGATATTATGCTTAAAAAAGTTATGCTTTAGAACTTTATCTACACTATCTACACTTCTACACTAATATAATAAAGAGGTAAAGTTTGTTTTTTTGTTTGTAGGGGGTAAACTCTGGAACTACTGGTCCGATTGGAAAAATTTAAGCAACAATAGAAAGCTGCTTTACTCCTGAGTGACATAGGCTATATTTTATGTACGCGGGCGAAGCTGCGGGCAAAAGCTAGTGTTTAACAAGTTTATGCTTTAAAATATTATGCCTAATCATTATTATGGTTACAGACATTATGCTTAAAAAAATTATGCATGAGCTGTTATGCGTAATTATATTATGCGAAAATATAATTATGCCAAACAACATTATGCTAAGTTACATTAGGTCATAAAATTTTATGCTAATGGATAGGGAACCGAAAAAGTTCATCACACGTGATTATACATATCTTCTTCTTAGCGATGGCAAAAGCGGTTAAATTCCCTGCCTGACCCAATATTTGGCCAGGGCAGTGCTTCCCACCGATGCTGTCATTAGGTCTCATACTTATAACACGATATATTACACTTCTGAAAGGAAGGTCCGACCCTGGTATGAAGGGTAAAAAGAAAAGGGGTGGGTCGTTTAGTCAGTAATAGTCTGACACTGTTTGGCGCTCCGCCCGAGGGCAGGATTCGTCATTAGATGATTTTTCCCACCATAAAAAAAATACACTCACGGTATTATGGTAGAAATAATTTATTAAGTTTTATCAAACCAGGCTAATAGCCAGTCCAAGTTTCGCAAAAAAAAAAAAATTGTCAGTGTCAAGTCATAATTGGAACTAAATTAACTATATTTTTTTACGACAGTAAATATTTAAACGATTTAGTTTTTTTTTTGGTAGCTTGATGATTTTTGGCTCTCAACTTTTAATGTTGTCACTGATAGAAATCTGGTCAAGTAACATAACATGCTTTGTTTTATTTATTGACTAGCTTTTGCCCGCGGCTTCGCTCCCGGCAACAGAAAAATGTGATAAATGAAGAACCGCTAGACAGATTTTGTGCAATCTTCATATAAACCATCTACTAAAATGTCTGCCAAACAAAGCCTAACATTTGATTTGGATAGGTGAGCCCATTCTTGAGTTATAAAATTATAACGTTCAACAATTATACTTCGGGAATACATTTCTGCCTTAGATAGTTTTCCATCACTCTTTGTTCTCGTACAAAAAGATAAAATAGATACAGATTTCAGTAAGATCGTTTGAATAACATTTGTATTAATCGGTTTAGCTGGTCAGTACATAGAGTCTAGTGGATGCTAGCGATTGGTTAATGCTTTTGAGGAAGTCGATATGCAAACCGCTAACAGCATCAAACGTGCTTTAACTCGATTTAACTTGAATTAGGTTTCACTCGATAACTAAAGTGATTTACGAAATTGCATTAATACAACCCCAGGTTTGATAAAATCAGTGGAATACTAGTAAACAGTATTAAACTAGCTTCTGCCAGCGACTTCGTCCGCGTTATGGAGTTTCTTGCTAGTTTTTCTTCATAGGAAACGACCAATTTGGAACCATGCACTAGATTCTGACGTTTTATAAGTGCCCATGTAGGTCTTGAAAAGAAAACTATTTTGATTTTGTTTTTTTTTTTTTTTTGGTTATGGTAGCCATACAAAATTTAGAATCTCAAACATCTCAAACTCTATGTAATAAATGAAGAATAGCTTAAAAAGTGCAGGTAATTTTTACACCACACTTTTAAACCACATTTATAGTAAAATCTTTTTGTTAATTAATAAAATAAATGTCTATTACATCCTGGTTTCCTGTCATAAAAGGTGGATATGGATCCTTAATTTAGTCAGTATTGTTCAGTCATTTTTTGATTGGAAAAATGGAATACTGTGGGACGCATTGAGCCTGTTTTTTAGATTGAAGCCGAAGCTGACTCCTGATGCCAAATAACTGTTTTTGAACCTTAGTAAAGCAAAACGTATCTTTTATTTCAGCCAAAGAATCAACTGGCTTTTTGAGGAATTTTTAAAGTGACTGAAATTCTTGATACTTTTGACTCCATATTTATTAAAGTAAAATTTCACAGTTTAACCTTTCGATCCTGTAATTACAGACACAATTAAAGAACAATAGTTGTGCGAACGCCGGCGTGCGCATATTGTAACCTATTGGTTTTTTTTGAGGCTTAATGAATTAAAATAATAATAATAATAGTTTATTCAGAAAAAGTACACATACAGAAAAACAATAAAAATAAAACAGTTTTGCCAAAAAAAGAGGTGTAAATACAGAAAAGAAGTTTCGTTGGTACCTGTTCTAATGAAAAACATTGTATCACAGACACCAGCATCTATCATGAGATACAAAGAATATGGCTTTAAAACAATACATAGACGATTGACATAATTATATACAAATTTAATCTACACTAATATAATAAAGAGGTAAAGTTTGTTTTTTTTTTTGTTTTTTTGTTTGTAGGGGGTAATCTCTGGAATTACTGGTCTGATTGGAAAAAATTTAGTAACAATAGAAAGCTGCTTTACTCCTGAGTGACATAGGCTATATTTTATGTACGCGGGCAAAGCCGCTGACAAAAGCTAGTATTACATAATTAAAAATAGTCACAAAATTGCATTACGGAACAGAAGCTCTCTAAATATAGCACAATAATCGACTGCGATTGGTGTGGAATGTTCATATTAGTTACTGCGCGATTTCACAATGGATTGATCAAAATATGCGAATCCTCAATCCAGTAGAGAGAACTGAAAGCCAGCCCGATTAGCGTTCAATGCTGAAATGAGGTTTAATTACCATCAATCATTTGAAATACACTTTGATTTATGATTTCGTTCATTATGTTGGTGAACGAGGTTCTATGTATCTACTCGACACAGGTACGCAGGATATTATCAAAGTACAGGTAATACAGGTAGTATTTCTAGAACCCATCAAACCAGGTTATAACCTAGTTTGAGGATTCTAGAAATAGTACAGATTATACAAAATGCCTAAAGAGATATAATAACCAATGGTTTGTTACTGTATCTGTATGTTTTGTTTTTCGGCGGTAGTGACTCTCTCGTGTATAAACTTTTTTTTTTCTTTTTTTACTTTGCTTTCCAGCTCCCCTAGCCATGTGCACATGATTACATCACAGAATTAAATTTAATCGTTTCTACAATGATCATCGCTACATCCTGTAGTTTTATGATATTTAATGATAACTACTCTGAGGCGTTTTGATACTAGAACGAGAGTCGACACGAAAGGTTTGTAACTTGGCTAGAGGGGCAGGGGCAGGTTCCCGGCCATGGACTTCCATGTCATGAAGTATGATGACAACTTATGCATATTTTTTTTCATGGTGGGAAAAATCATCTAATTACGATTCCCGCTCTTGGGCGGAGCGGGAGACTATGACAGACTTCTACTGACTAAACTACCCAACTTTCATTCCTGCCATAGTTCCAGGGCCCCGGTGTTCCGCTTTCGCATCAATCCTTAGCCCCAGAAGGCTTTAACCCTTCCGGGCCCCTACAGTTGCTGACAACTCCTTGAGGCGCGCGGAAACAGTGCGCGCCGTCGACGACTTGAGCTTGGTCCGAAAACTTACCGGATAGGCGGACAGCGAGTTACCCATTGCTCGCCGTCAGCAAGCCCTCGTCTACGGTGGCAAAAATCGGGATCGGAGTCACGGCAGCGACGGCTGTGGCGTGAGCGACGTTGCCTTTGCCTGATACGGTCGGCCTCCTCTTTTGCTAACATTACTGCTTCGCAGAAGGAGGCACTTATGCATATGGTACTACATTTATATTTCACCATCCCTTTCAAATATTTAACGATGGTGCAGTTTCCCTTTAGAGGTTCAGCAGAGTTTATGATACTATATTTTGATAGCTAATAAATATAAAACAAAGTGACACACTTTTATGTTTATAGGCTGTGGCGGTATATTCGTAAAATGACAAATTGTGTACGCATAATACAGCACGTTTTTCTCTTGTAGGTATATAAGTGTCTATACTCAAAATATGTTGATAAAAAAAGCACACGAGAATTTTATTTTTCAAGATGTTTTAATCTATCTTAAAAAACAAAATTGTTGGTCTAGTGGTTATTGACTCTAGCTGCTATGCCGAGATCGTGGGCTCGATTCCCAGGACAAATGTTTGTGTGATGAGCTCAATCATTTGTTCGGTATAATCTATATATATAAAAAGAGAAACTGACTGACTGTTATATCAACGCACAGCCGAAACTACTGGGACTAAGAGCGTGAAATTTTGTACAGGGCTTCCTTTTATGACGTAGGCGAACACTAAGAAAGGATTTTCAAAATTCCGCTCCTAAAGGAATGTAATGGGGGTCTAAAATTTGTATGTAGAACCCTACCTTCACGCATGCGAAGCCGCTGGCTGAAGGCTAGTTTATCTATGTAATAACATGTATGTATTTAGAAATGAAATAAATAAGTATATTTATCAGTTGTCAAGTACCTATAACACAAGCTCTGCTTAGCTTGTGACTAGACCACGTAGTGTGATATTTGGGGAAAATATATATACACCTAACCTTCGAAATTCAGACTTCATCATAAAGGTCTGTAACAACGTAATTACTCCAATTTAGACGCAGTAATAGCTATTCCAGATGATCAATTTTACGCGTGGTCCGTTTTGCGGCAATGTGCTTACGAGTTGATTAGACGCTCACGACTACCTAATACATTAACTCGAACGAATTTAGGGCAGTTATAGAATAAGGTTAACTCACACACTATTAATTTGTAATGAACAAATAGAGGTTGGTTATTCGAGACTATGTTTACATTAGTCATTTCATCATTATCGCCATCATCATTTCAGCAGAAAGACTTCCACTGTGGGACATAGGCAGTTTTTTTTCATGGTGGCAAAACGGATCGAATGATGAATACCTACCGCCCTTGGGCGGAGCGGGAGACAGTGTCAGACTTCTACGGACTAAATGATCCACCGTTCCTTTTTGCCTAAGTTCCAGGGCCCCGGTGTTCCGCTTTCGCATCATCCTTTGGCCCCAGAAGGCTTCGACCCTACAATTACTGACAACTTCTTGAGGCGCATGACACAGGCAATAGGCTTACGTCCCATAGTTGACGTCTTCCCCAAGCGTTGCCATAACGACCGGTCCTGTGCGTTTCGCATCCATCGGATGATTCCAGCAACCCTGACCAGGTCATCGGTAAACCTTGTCTCTTATATTAGTTATTTATGACCACGATATTAAGAGTGCTTTAGCTTGTCTTTGTAAAGAAAGACGAAAGTATATTTGCGTGTTGCCAGTGAAAAAGTAATGAGTATAAAATGTGGTCGCCCACAGTGAGCCTTATCGGAAGGCTGAAAATAACCGAAAGGGCAATTGAAAAGCTATTTTCGGTGTTACCTTCCGTGATTGAATAAGAAATAAAGATATCTGAGAATTAAGGTTACAGAGACTGAAGAATCGTCAAACTTAAGTAAGAATAAGACCCTTCCGGGTTGTCTGACAACTTATTTATGGATGAAATGATTCTTCTCCTTAGGTTCTCAGTAGCGTCTCATGTGCTTTGAATATCTGTGTGGTTGTGGAGCACTCGTTTGGGGGTCATCGGCAAGTACCAGATCCATGGAAAATGTCTGACACTTATGATACTACTTTAGAATCAAAATTTTCCTTGTAGTGGAATGTAACGGGGTTATGTGACACCCCCTTAGAGAAAAAATCCTTTCTTTGTGCTTTCTATCATTGTAAAAAGACGCCTTAAAATTTCACGTTCCTAGGCCCAGTAGTTTCGGCTGAGTTTTTATCTTCTGTATTCATTGTACGAATGTTTTGATGGTTCTATGGTAGGTACTCGTATGTCACTGGTTAAACGCACCACACATACCTTATAAATGCAAATCTGATCAAATGATACTTAAAACATTTGTGATTTAGGTTTAACGTTCATGTTTAGAACCTCAGACCTTTTCAAATAATCAGACCGTAGTTTGATTACAATTTGAGTGTCCTCAATCGGGCCGTGACTTGCTGCTATTTGCTCAATTTCAGATTCAAATTGACTAACCCAATGGGTTGACAATCTATGTGTACGGGAAAATAGTTCTGAGGTCTGACTCTCTTATAGCCTGAGACAGCAGAATAATAATAATGTTTTATTAGCAGAAATACAAATTTGACACATGTAAAGTACATAAAACTATCGTAAAGATAGTCAATTTTGAATTTGAACCCTGACTCCTATACTTCTGTCCTAAACTTAGAATCAGTTTTAAAGTTCAATGTTTTCATCACATCACATCATTAAGAAGATTTAATTATGTTTGAGTGAACATATCCGCAAGAGAACTAAGAGACAGCCCGAAAAATCGCCAAACTGAAGTGGCAGTGGGCAAGGCTCATTGCTCGTCCATCCAAGTCGGTAGGGTCTAAAGGTTCTAGAGTGACGACCGGAATATGCAGAGTTGCAAGGCCTTCTACAAGGTGGACCGATGACCTGATGAGAGTCAAGGGAATGTGGAGAATGCAAGACGCACAGGACCGTTCGTTATGGTGACACTTGGGGTAGGCCTATGTCCAACAGTAGATGTCCTTCTGCTGAATGATGATGATGATGATGATGACGTCATTAATTCTGACTATATTCTGATACACATAATAGGTGCTGTGGTGGGCGCAGGCGAAAATCAAAGGCTTCTCGCTTCATGTTTTTATGTATTATGTTAGACTATGTTGCTTCGAAGCACTTATCTATCCATATCTATACTTACATCTTTGACATTGCTATATGCATATGCAAATAATACCTATATCTGAACGTCCTACTTTTTGCCATAAATCTTAGAAGTAAAGCTATGTTGCCAGCTTGTACAGTACATTTACTGGGCACGCTACAATTATGGAGGTAAGTCACCTCTTTGAGGAGTGGCTGGACCGGTTACTGCACAGGATTTCGACTACTCACGCTGGGTTTTAGTACAGTGCCACTCCGGAGCGAAGAAGAATGGCAGGTTATCTCCTTTTGCAAAGCAGTAATGCTAGCTAAGAAGTCAGCGCGAGGGAATAGCCCCGACACACCAGCTGCCGGCAACCCATCCCGATTTCCAGCCGCTTTATGCACAGACTTTCGGACGGCAAGCAATGGGTACCTCACCGTCTGGCCATCCTGTAACCGTCCGGACCGAGCTTAAGTCGACGGCGCGTAGAGTTTCAGACACGGCTCAAGGAAATGTCAGCAAATCGTAGGGGCCTGGCATTCAGCGTGATGGTCGAGAGATATACTTTACCTTACTCATCCCACTACCACCTCACCTCACTTTACTTTTCTTTGTTTTTTTTCTTTGCTTTTTTTTCTTTTTTTTTATCAATACAGAGGTTTAATTTCATTTTGAAGTGACCTTTTATCCAGGGATTCATTTTTTATTCCTTGTGCATGTTCCATTGGCATAATTTTTATTTTTACATGAGCCAAGCTGTAGGTAAAAGCTAGTGTTTGAATAAGATCGAAGCACTATCAGCAGAGTCAACAATAAACCAACTTCGTTTATAAAGGCTGCCAACTTTTCATGAATATAATCAATTTGATGCACTACACTTCAATTTTAGTGATGGGTCCCTAATATCGATAAAATATTATTGCTGAGTGCGACGGACAGCGAACTATAAATTGAGCTCTAGAAAATATAATTTTTGTTTGATGGGGGAAAAAATTTAATAAGTATGATAGATTGTTTAAAGTTCAAATGCTACTTTTAAGTTATTTCACGGCCATTTCAAAAAGCTTGTAGTGAATAGTGTGGATATTTATCTTTTTAATATCGTAACTTGTTGTACATAGAGTTTTATTAAAATGTATATGCTTTTCTAGTTCTATCTTCTGTTTTTTTTTTCAAACGTGATTCTTATACAACTAGCTTCTGCCAGGGTCTATGTCCAGAAGGAAGTTGAAAATGTATGATGTGCCTATAAATGTTTTCCCAGTGTTAAAATATTAGCATAGTGGTGTAAGAATTTTTGAAATCGGTTCATCAGTTATTAAGTCTATTAATTGCAAAGAAAACTACAAATCGTAAACTTTTCTTCTCTTCTTTCTTTTTCTTATCTTTCTTTCCTACTTTCAAAGTAAAGTATTTCAAATACTGTAAAAATAATTTTATAATACCTACGTATTTGAAAGACTACATTTAGTAATCATACAAATCATTATGCATGAAACTAAGCGAATACTGCTGCCGACAATTGCTTTGCATATCATTTGCATTCCTGCTGCAAATGAAGAAATAACTTACTTTTTGTTCTCATATTACTAGAACATAACATAATTATGCAGCGCTTGTCCAGTAACGTTTACCTCCGAACATGTGTTTTTTTTAACACCATCTATTTATTTATTTATTTATTATATACTTTATTGTACACCAAGACATAATACATTGAATGTGAAACTTGCAATAAAAAACATACATTCGGCAGCCTTATCGCACTCGGCGATTTCTTCCAGGCAACCCTGTATAGACGGAAATGGCCAGGACACAAAATGGGGTTGCACTTGGTGCAAATACAAAAGTAATAAAAAAAACACATAAAAAACTTAATACTAAAAAATAAGTTAAAAAAATAGATACATATATGCATACATATAAAATATATACAGGCAAGGGAATAAGTGGTAACAAGAAGACAAGATCACAGTGTTAAGTAATGCTCCTTCACAAGCCTTTTAAACACAGGCAGTGTTTGCGCACGTTTTATAGTCACAGGCAACGCATTCCATAGGCGAACGGCCTGGACACTGAATGCCTTATCCAGGAAGGTAGTAGAATGCATTGGCATTTTTAGTTTCAAGTTGTCTGATGATCTAAGAATCTTTATGTACTTAGATCATCAGACTAGTTTATGAGCGGATTCAGGTACCTATTTTTAAGTTTTAAAGAAAAAAAATTCTCGTTTTTTTTGCTGCATAGTTAAGGTTTCAAATAAATAATTTAATGAAACACGAACATCGTGATACTGCAGAAGCGACAAAAATAGTGCATTGTTATTTTACTATTTTAGTGGTTATCACAACTATCACTTCATTTCCTTTTTTTTTGACGAACCTTGGAATGAAGGAGTAATTCTATATGAAGTGAGTTATTTGGCTACATTACCAGCACCAACTGATTTTCCAGATTCGACAACACCTCGGCTCGGAAAGCACCATAAGCCATTGGTCCTGACTGTCATTTGTATTTCTTTGACAGTCTTTGATGGTACACAGAAGCCACCGATTTGACAGTAATTTTGAAAAAGCCAGTCGCTCCGTTTAAAATACGGATAGTTTGGAAGATGATCCCAAAGATGGCAAAGCAGATAAGATTTTGACATCTCTTCTTCCACTTGTCGAAACAATGATATCTTGTTAGATCAGGTAGTCGCCAGTAGGTGGCCACGTTAAATGCGACATCGGTGGCACTCATTAAATCCGCCATAGTGCAGGTGTATGGGCACTTAAGACGCTCTAACACGTGGCTCACGTTTTGAACAGGGGTACTGCACTCACATTTAGTCAGGCCTAGGCTCTTTTTCTGAAAGTAAAGCTTGACACTAGAGCTTACAGCAAATAAGGAATGGGGTGGGTCATATAGTCAGTAAGAGTCTGACAGTTTCCTGCTCCTCCCAAATCATTGATGATGATGGATGATTTTTACCTACCATAAAAAACACACACATTTTATGTTGGATACTCAATGGGTCTATAAAATTCTATTTCTGGTTTTGTTTACAGCTGGGTGCGCAACCAATTTAGTACTTTCCATACAGACCACTGCAATTTACGTCCAGACGAGAGATTTTATTGGGCTTTTATGTTTTCTAAGACTTATTTTTGATATCTTCTATCTGATACTAGCGACCCGCCACAGCTTCGCACGGGTACTGATATTGAATATATTATGCATGTATTATACACATAAACCTTCCTTTTGAATTACTCTATCTATTACAAAAACCGCATCAAAATCCGTTGCGTACTTTTAAAGATCTAAGCATACATAGGGACAGCGGTAAGCGATTTTGTTTTATACTATGTAATGATTCATTTATTGTGCTCACCTTGGTAGGTGTGTTATCTTTTTTAACCCAAAAGTTGACTGGTAGAGAATGTCTTGTTGCATTAAGTCCGCCTATGTATCCCTACTGTACATGAAGATTAAATAAATACAACCCGTTCCAAATGAGAATAGGATCGATGGCCATGTTGTGACGTCACGTCGAACTGTCAAATCGAAGAAATTAGGTAGAGTGAACAAAAAAAGATATTAAAAAAAAATTACGTACGAATCGTGTACGAAAAAAGTTTAATCAGAATACAGTTTTTCAATTTTGTTTATCTCTGTTTCACTGTGAGATGTGTTTGAGTAATGGTAAATAGAAGAAAAAGGCGAATTGTTTCTAACAATGTAAATTAGAAAGAAAATAGTTTTTCTTGTAAACTATTTATGACTTAAAACAATATATTTGGCAAATTTATATTAAACCCTAACGTTTTTACTTCAACTAGAATTAACTAAAATTTTGTTTTAAAAAGCAAAAAAAAAACTTTTTATTGATACGCAAATAAGATTTTTTTGCAAACCGTACTTTTCACTCAAAATTTGACAGATCGAGGTTATTGACTTTCCTGTTCTTATTTGGAACGCATAATAAATATCTTGATTGACATCGATAATAATGTCTAGGGCCATCACTATTCCTCTCTATTTTTATTAGTAAACATTTCGTAATTTTTATCTTTTAAGACATACACCGCACACTGGGTGCCGAGTAATGATATGTTCTTGTTACGATATATATATCTTTTTATTAGGAAATAAATACTTTACGATGTTTTACGTAATATGAGCTGTAAATTGTCGAAAGGATAAATAACTGCTATTACTCTTGTTACAAGTGAAAGATAAAACGAAACTGGTGATTGGTTTTACGAATATGGGCGAATACTAAGTAGACTGTTTAGTGTTGGTTTGAAAATAAAAGCGTATTTTCAATCGCGTAGTATCGCGATTTTATTAGTCAATTTTAAGGATGAGGAGCAGTGGTAGCTGAGTGTTAACGGCATCGACTAACGCGTTCTAGTTCGTGGGTTCAAACCAAGCCAGGTGCCTTCATCATAATCAGCCTTTTTAATGTTCTCACTGCTGGGAACAAGAAGGCCTGTTTGCTCTCTAGGAAAGGGCAGCAGGGAAGGTGCATTACTTTGTGTTATTTATTAATTTATTCTCAAAACGATAGAGAAAAAAAACATCGCGAGAAATCTGGCATGTAGGGCACGCCGGTCTACAGTACAAGAACGGGTCGAAGCCTCTCAGGGCCGATGGTTGGTGCGAAAGCGTTACACCGGGGATCTGGGAATAAGGCAAGGAAGGACCAGGGTAGGTTGTTTAGCCAGTAAGAGTCTGATACTGTTTCCCGCTCCGTTCAAGAGCGGGATTCGTCATTTGATGATTTTTACCTACCATAAAACAAAAACATTATAAGGACGCGTAGCTTCATAAATGCGTTTCAGTAATTATACTCGTGGTATACGCCTGCGGATATCTGCATTCCTGGTATTAGTTATGAAATAGAACCATTTTTTATTAACTGTATCTATACATTGTTTTTAAAATATAATTGGAAATTCCGTAAAATAACACGTTTGCAGTATAGCCGACCTTTCTCAGAAGCGGGTGTACCCAAAAAGTATATTCAAAGCTAAGATTAATAAACCAATTACACGACTTATAGAAAAGTTTACAGAAATTTTGACTTATTCGAAAAGTTTTCAACTAATTTTCCTTAATTCAGATTGAAGAGATTGAAGCTTTCGTCGACAATTATTATAAAAAGTCAGAGAAAATTTACATATTATTATGTACCTTTTGTGAAAAATAGAAAATGGTAATAGAAAAACTTCTATGTTATTGCTGATTTACTATTTTTAGGTTGCGCGAGTACAAAACTTGAACACTATTTTTATCTTATGATATTTTTTTTCGGTGGACAAAAATTATCCAATAACATTTCTCACCCTTGGCCGGAGCAGGAGGTACTGTCAGACTTTTACTGGGTACAATTTTGAATTTAGAATAGTGAGCTTTATTTATTAAAATACTAGTGACCCGCCCCAGCTTCGCACGGGTACTGATATTGAATATAATATGCATGTATTATGCATATAAGCCTTCCTCTTGAATCACTGCATCTATTAAAAAAAAAACCGCATCAAAATCCGTTGCGAACTTTTAAAGATCTAAGCATACATAGGGTATACAACATACAAGGGGACAACGCAACTTTGTTTTATACTATGTAATGATAAAATGTTATTCAAAAATTAAATTAAGTCTTGCAAAAAGTTCAAATAAAAAGAAAACCACTAGTTCAAAAACACGACAACCAGAATACCGCAAACAAACAAAAAAGAGGAAAAATAATAAATAACAAAATCACATCATGCCCCAAACATAAAAAAACAGCACTAAAAAAATCCGAATACACAAAGCAAAAGTGTTGCAACAAAACCATAACGGTCATAATGAAAATCACAGTGCGCACTTATTTGGTTGGCTGTACGTGACGGGGGTCGCAAAATTTCGTCATTCAGAACGTCCATTATGGGCCAATCGATTGACCGATCCGGGTCAAATATGTCACTCGTATACACGAACGATCATAAAAATGAACGATATATTTCATGATACAGAAAACAAGGGGTTATTGAATCTTTATGCAGTCTTATGAATTGACTGATTTGTTGTTTAGTAATATTGCTTTTAATAAACGTTTAATAAATGAGACTGTCCGCTGCCAGAGTAGCTTCTGGCAGCGGCTTTGCTCGCGTGGAAGTAGATTTCTCTATGTAAATTTTTGACCGGGTAAGTACTTGGACTAAAAAAAATAACAAAAAGTCCGAAATAGTCGATGTTTTTATACCTAATTTAGTTTGGTCTCTTCGTTATTTAACACGAGTTCCGAAATTAAAGCTATATTGCACTTTACATTTTGAGAGTAGTGGCTTACGAGTTGTAGGTCGCGGATTCAAACCCAGCAAGTCTCATTACCTTGTGTAGTTTAGTTCACCACCACTGCTCTCAAAACGGTGAAGGAAAACATCGTGAGGAAACTCGCATGTCCTAGAACCAAAAATTCGAAGACATGTGACATCCACCAAACCGCAAAGGGTCCGCGTGGTGGATTATGGCCCATTCCCTCTCGTAGAGAGGAGGCCTGTGTCCCAGCAGCGGGAAAATTAAAAGGCTGATGATGATGATGATGATTGCACTTTATTGTATTTTTTTTTTACTTATTTTTAAGCTTATTTTATTTTGTAAAATTATGAAATAAATTCGGTCACTGATTCTGAACATACTAGTTTCAGGAAGTGCGTTTATTATATTTTAAATTGTACTAGCGAGTCACCCAGCTTCGCATGGGTGCAATGCTGATATTAAATATATTATACATATAAACCATCCTCTTGAATCGCTCTATCTATTTAAAAAACGCATCAAAAATCGTTGCGTAGTTTTAAACTTCCAAGCCCCAGCTGAATGCCAGGGTTCGCACACCTATAAATTGTCTTTCTATTATGTCACTAATGACGGTATTCAACGAATTAAAGGTTAATGCATACATACAGCGGGAAACAACTTTGTTAAACTATGTAGATAGTGAAGTAAAACTTTCAATAATCTTGTAACTATATATGGCATCAAAAAATGACTCCCCATAGCTGTCAACTTGATCGACAGATCCCCTCAATCTCTACCCGACCATCTGACCGGAACCCATTGAATCGATATCACTGACATACACGCTCGGTTGTGGTGTTGTGTACCGTGCTGTTGACTATGTCATCCGATAATATCGATGTGCCTACATCACTGGCGCTATACCGGCGATATTGGTCCCTCTTGATGTACACATCACTATAATTTTATCTTAACTGATTTTTTTTTAATTCGTAATTGTGCGTCTACCCTCACGTAAAATAAAAAAAAAATATTTTATCGAAAATAAAAGCTGATATAAATATATACTGAAACGGTTTTTTTTTACTGTTTATTGATTTGCGCTTGACCGCTATCTCACCTGATGTAAAGCGACTATGAAAGCGACGATTCGATCTACGATAGACAAAGAGATAAGAGATTTAAATTTACTGTATTAAAGAAAAAAGAAAGGGTAAAAAAAAAACTTTAGGATAATTTTAAAAAGAAAAAAAAACTGCCTTATGTTGCGGGTCCTTTCACCATTAGGCTCCATCATCAAATCATCATGACAATCCTAAATGATACCAGAGTACACTGATTTATTACAGAATTCCATTTCTTACCCACCTTTCAGCTTCATCATTAGAGCAGTTCTATGTATCTCTACCTACTCCTTTTCTACAAAAGTAGAAGGAAAAAGAAAGAAAAAGGAAAACCTTTTTCTTTTTCTTTCTTTTCAGTCAGTCACCGACTATAAGTACAAACAAAGTCAAAGTCAAAGTCAAAAAAAATTATTTCACATGGGCCTACATGGGCACTTATAAAACGTCAGATGCTAGTGCACGGTTCCAAATTGGTCGTTTCCGATGGAGAAGAACCGGCAAGAAACTCCATGGTTACTCTTTTAAAAAAATTGTTATATTTACAATATTTCCATATTACAACACATAAATTATGTAAGGACAGTGCAGACCAGTCAATATTGAACTCCTACCGTTAAAATGGTAGGAAGTCATCTAAAATTTGCGTCTACAATGTTCTTACATTCACATTATTAAAAGAGGCTATATAAAAGCAAGAAAAATAATCACAAGTCTCAGTAAGACAATTACATTATATGATGGATGTATAAAATGGAATAAGGAATATTGTGAGAATGTATCAAAATAAAAGAATAAAGAGATGTCGTATATAAAAAATGAAAAAAGATGGAGCAGTTAACAGACAATTATACAGAATATTAATAAGTTACCAGGGGGCCACATGAGCAGAAGCAGTCATTGCCAGACAGTTGTGTCTTCGACATAGTCTCTAACCTTATAATATGCTTTTTTGGTTAGGACACGCTTAATATGAGTTTTGAACTTTCTCTCGGTAAGTTCTGTCACCTCCTTTGGCAGCTTGTTATAAAAGCGTACGCTATTTACTAAGAATGACTTGCTGGTCTTAGCTAATCTCCATTTAGGTATAACAATTTCATGTTTATTACGTGTGTTTTTGTTATGGAGATCGCTTCTAATTTTAAAAAGTCCTAAGTTTTTACGAACATATAAAATACATTCTAAAATATAAAGAGAAGGCAGAGTCAGTACATCGATTTCTTTAAACTTATTTCTGAGGGACTCGCGAGGACCCATTTTATAAATAGCTCGGATTGCTCTCTTTTGTAATATGAATATTGAATCTACATCAGCTGCAGATCCCCACAGCAAAATGCCATAAGACATAATACTGTGGAAATAAGCATAATAAACTAACCTAGCTGTATCAACATCTGTTAATTGTCTAATTTTTCTTACTGCATATGCAGCTGAGCTTAGTCTACCTGAGAGAGTTCTAATATGGGCTCCCCACTGCAATTTAGAATCAATAGTAATGCCCAAGAACACAGTTTCTGCAATGACATCAAGCTTTTTGCCGTCTAGAATCAGACTAACACCAACGTGGGGGACATTCGGTAATGAAAACTTTATACACTTAGTTTTGTTTGCATTTAATAAGAGGTTATTAGCAGCGAACCATTTAGAAAGAACAGCCAGACTTTCATTAACATGCAAGACATCCGCATCTTTTCTATTTACTTTAAAAATAAGGGAAGTATCATCAGCAAATAGAACTATATCAGCTAAATTTGATATCATATAAGGAAGGTCATTAATATAAACCAGAAAAAGAAAAGGGCCAAGGATCGAACCCTGAGGCACGCCCATCTTTACAAAAGAGCCTGAGGACGTCGCCCCATTAATGGCTACCTTTTGCTGCCTGTAAGATAAATAGGAAAAAACAAGATCAGCAGCTTGTCCACGAATTCCGTAATGATGTAATTTACAGATTAGAGTTTTATGGTCAACACAGTCAAATGCTTTTGAGAGGTCACAGAATATGCCAATGGCATCCTGGGATTTCTCCCAGGATTCCAAAATGTGACTGATGAGTTTCACTCCTGCATCCGTCGTCGACCTTCCTTTCGTGAAGCCAAACTGATGACTATGCAAAATCCCATTCACATTAAAATGACACAGCATCTGGTCCAGCATGATTTTTTCGTAGATTTTACTCAATGCTGGAAGCACAGATATAGCTCTATAGTTAGAGGGGTCACTCTTACTACCTGATTTGAAAATTGGTACAACTTTACTATGTTTCATTAAATCAGGGAATGTACCACTGTCCAAACATTGATTAAATATGCCTGTTAGGACAGGAGCAATTGTATCAATAATATCTCCCAGAACCTTAACTGATATACCCCATAAGTCCTCAGTGTTTTTTATGTTAAGACTTTTAAATGTTTTTATTATTGTATCAACAGAGATACGTTTAAATTCAAAGGTAGGTATATCCTTTGTAAAATTTTCCTTTAAAAAAGATTCGGCTAACAAAGAAGAAGAAGGGAGAGATTTGGTAACTTCTATTGGGATGTTGGTGAAAAAGTTTTCTAATGTTTCAGCCACCGTTGACCTATCTGAGATGATTTTATTATTAATGTTTAGTGACAATTCATTCTGGTCTCTTTGGTTTATCTTTCCAGTTTCTTTGTTTATCGCCTTCCAAACTGCTTTTATTTTATTATTAGAGTTTGCAATTTTTTTGCTTATTAACTTAGATTTAGCTTGGTTGCAGAATCTTTTAAATATTTTCGAATACAATCTAACATGGTTATGGAGGTTACAATCAGACGACAAGGACTTTTCCTGGTAGAGCTGATATAAAGTATCTCTGCTTTTTCTTATTCCAGCAGTAGCCCATTCATTAAATTTTGATTTATTACTGATTTGGACTTTTTTAACTGGACACGCCTTGTTAAATTTTTGGCATACTGTAGAAAATAATGTACTATAGTTAACATTTGGGTCTTGCGAATCAAAGTTGGCTGTTGAGAGACTACTAATAACATTATTATTGAAACGATTTAATTTATTTATGGTAAGTGGTCTAAACTTTGCAGTAGAACCTAATTCTAAGTAATTTTACTTGTTATGACAGTTCTACTACGACTTTTTAAAGAGTTCCGTTTTCTATTTCCGAAGTTCTGACCAAAACAATATTTCTACGGAACCAATCCGGGAGTACTCTATCTGCTGCAGGCAAATCGTTCCAATCCTTTGATGTACACGGTATAAACAACGAGGCGAAACGCGCAGGCTGGACCGTAGAGGTGTCAGTAACGTAAGGGTGGATAAGTGGATACTCGCCGTGCATGGGGTTGTCCGACAGTAGAAAGGCTAAAGCAGAATCAAGTCATGTAATTCCTGCGCAGGCTCTCGAAAATGCATCCTGTAAAATGCCGAAAGGCTGGCTGCGCCTATGCTTTGTAGGTTTTGTAAATAAATCTGGATGACCAATTTTACCTCTTCGCATGCTTCAAGTATTTTAATGCTTTTTGAAAACATATTACTTTTTCAATTTATCAATACAAATATTTAGCTAAAAGATATTTTTTAAGTATGAATATTTTATGATGTACTAGTGACCCGCCCCAACTTCGCACGGGTGCAATGGTGATATTAAATGTATTATACATGTATTATACACATAAACCTTCCTCTTGAATCTCTCTATCTATTAAAGAAAACGCATCAAAATCCGTTGCGTACTTTTAAATATCTAAGCATACATAGGGATTAAGCAACTTTGTTTTATACTATGTAACGATTGATTTAATTATACATTCATAGATTATTCACGAAATCTTAGAAACTATAATACCTACAAACTTAAAATTTGGCAGGTAGGTTCCGTAAAGGGTGTAGACGTCCGCTAAGATCGGATTTTATGAAACCCCTCCCTTAAGTCCCTTACCGGCTAAGCCTAAATCGATTTTCACACGGGTGAAGCCGCTGGCAGAAGCTAGCATTTTAATATTGGGACCCTTTTTCAGTTGTGAAATATAGTGTTTCTAAAACGGGTTACTTTAAATTGTGATTGTGTTATCATCGGATTGATTTGTTATTATAAGTGCAAATAAATTTTATACTAGAGAGTATATAACTATTTTTTATGCTAGTTGTTATGTTTGATGTAGCCCCCAACTTTATGGTAGCAGTCTAGACCGAGCCCATGTCGTCGATGGCGCGCTCCGTTCCTGCGCGCCGTCGAGGACGTACAGGGTCGAAGCCTCCCGGAGTTGAGGGTTGGTGCGTTAGCGTTACACCCTGGCTCTGGGAATAAGGCAAGGAAGTCACGGGATAGGTTCTTTAGTCAGTAAGAGTCTGACACTGTTTCCCGCTCCGCCCAAGAGTGGGATTGGTCATTCGATGATTTTTTCCTACCATTAAAAAAAGCCCCCAACTTTAATTGAGACCCAAAAATCGGTTCAACTTGTGTGTCGAGCATTATAACCGATTTGGGGTCTCACATAGCAAATTATTCAACTAAACTAGCACGGCATTTGCTACGTACAATAGTTTCTTTGTGTATTGAATCTTTATAGCTTACTATATTTGATGTCAGCGGCTTTGCTCACGTGAGAGTAGAAAATTGAGAAAAAAGGACAATTTTTCCCGGTACTCCCGGGTTAAAAACTAGTGTCAGTTTTTTTTACGTTTCATAGATTTTTTTTTAGTTTTAAGCGCTTGATTAAGTGCCTAATTTTTAACAATGATTTGCCATGGGTGGTCGAAGATGGAGCGCGCATAACTAGAATTTATAGCTAGGAAATACAGGCTTTGGTCAGAAATTGCGCATAGACGCTGCTCGAATGTACACACTAAACGCTTTATACGATGTTCACCAAGCTGCTAACAATGACGCATTGCCATATGGCTTCTTGTCCAATGGTGGAACGGAATACATGAAGTTGCGTATTTGTAAGTAGGTAAGTTCTATTGGTAAGGTTTTAGGCACCGACGAAACTAACATAGGAGTTCGATTTTTAAGCAACAGTTGAGTTGACTACCCATTTGTATAAAGTATTTTATGTTACCGTAGCCAACGTCGGAAAAACACCAAAAATACAGATGCAATGAGTCCCATTGCTATATTTTAATCTAAAATACTAAGTCAAAAACAGACTGAGCTGATCAAATTGATGTTCGTATCATCTGCAAGTCATGAAGACTCAATTTCTTAATTTTTGTTCAAACCATTTAAAAGCTCTTAGTAGTTTCAGCGATTTTACGTTGAGTAGCGTATAACCAATTAATGAAAGGTGAAATAATACATATTGATACAAGTGCAGAAAGTTGGTCTTTGCGACAGAGGCGGAATTTGCACGTGCCATATATTGAAAAATATTTCTATATTACCTGCCATTTGCGACATCATCCTCGTCATACTACTGCACAATTATTATGTGTGGCTTGTACTATCCCACTACTAGACAAAAGGCTCTTTCTATTCCTCCCTTTGTTCCCGGCTCTGACCTACTTCTCGCCAATTCCTAAAAAGACAACCAAGTCGTCCTCCCGCCATTTCTTTCGTGATCTACCGCAACTCCATCGTGTGCTAATGAATCAATAATTCTTTGTTCATTCTGAAATAATTAAATAACATAAATTTTAAATATTATTGTAATCCATGGCTAATATAAAAGTGAACACGACGGCCCTGAAATGAAGTGTAGTAAATATGCGTGGCTTTATGAAATACTGATATAATCCACACTCCAGACATAGAATACCTAACTTGAGATTTAACAATAAACTTACGGATATTGAAGATGATAAAATACAAGATTTTCTATCTAAAAATAAAGACTTTTCAAGTGTCAGTTTGCTTAGTTTATTTTTATCATAGTTTAAGATACACCTGGTGAAGGTTACAGAAGTCCGATGATCCAACATTTGGGGGTGGCTGAAGTCCAGTCCAGCATTGGACGTCTTTCGGGTGAAATGATGACGATGTCGATGATAAGATTATTATATAGATAGACTAAAACCACACCTGTGTCCTTAAGGTGTCTTTTTCGTTTTAAAATCACGGGTTTCCTTTTCAGACAAATGCCCGTGCCCCTAGTGGAGATCGGCTATGTTATACCTGAACGCTTTGCTGAGCGCTAGAATACACACGCAGTCTTGTTAATTCACGGATGGCCAGACGGTGAACTACTCATTGCTCCTCATTTGCAAGCTCGCGTATAAATATAGAACCGGCCGGTGATCGTCCGATCAAGCCCAAGACGTCGACGGCGCGAACTGTTCCCGTGCGCCTCAAGGAGTTGTCAGCAAACCGTGGGGTCCCAGCAGGGCCGAAGCATACAGGGACCACAGATCAGCTCTTGAAAGGAAGATCCAGCCCTGATATAAAAGTTTAAGAAGAAACTAGGGTTTTTTTTGTAATTAAAAATCTGATAATACGTCCCGCTCCACCTAAGAATGGGAGATATCATAAGATGATTTTTACCCAGCACAAAAAGTACCTTTCTAGTTATAATCCTTTTTTTTTTTATTTATTATTGGTCACAAGTACAAATTATACAAATCTCTAAGTACACATTTAATTAAAACTCCTCGGTTTAAAAACCTTTTGCTCACTTTAGCGTTTATTAAATAGTTCTGCGAGTTAAGCAAGAATTAAATTTAATCGCACTAATAAATTGCCCTGCTGCGCTTTAGTAAGTGTCAAACCACGCAGCAAAAAACTTAGCTGCTTTGCAAGCCATTACGGGAGCAAACGAATTACCTTATAACGCAACGAAATTAACAAAGTTTTTTTCTAAAGCGCAAAACTGAACTGAAAATGATTCTACTGTGAAGCTGCTTTTGCCTGAAAATTCTTTGGTATTGGCTTTATTGGATTTTCGCGGAAATAAAGATTTTACTGATCTATTAAGCCATTTTTGGGGGAGAGTAAAAGTTTGTTTGTGTGTGAGTATGTATAAGAGTATGTGTTTGTATGTTTATTAAATCTTAACGCTCAAACGATTTCAGCATTTTCAACCCATACTACCAAGACAGCACCCACCATTATTTTCGTACTATTAACAATGTTTTGTTGTTTTCCGATAATCAAATAACCTCGAACTATGGGTAATAGTTTGAGATTATTTGTAGCCGCACATGTTTTTTTAAAGGTTTTCTAACTCAAAAGTAACAAACAGAAATCTTAAAGAATCACTTTGATCACTTTGTTGTCTATCGAAAAAAAAATCCATGTGTGCTCCACCTTGTCCTTTGGGACTCCTCGGGGGGTATTCATAAACAGACATTTACGCAGGCAAAGCCGCTGGCAGAATCTAGTAGTTTATATATACTGATAATATTAAAACCTACACAGAATAAGTCTATATAAGTCTTCTACTGTATATTTTCTTTGTCCCTCAAAAGTTTGCTGAGAGAAAATTCAACTATGAGTTAAGCTCGTCTTTGTACACCTAGTATTATTTCTGTGTATTTTATTTTGGTTCCAATTCTATCATATCTTTAACAGTTTTTCGAACGTATCAGAATTTTCTCCTAGCAAAGTTTTTTTTCCTAAGCTTCAAACGTTTCAAGTCTAGAATATGTACTTACGTACCAAAGGTTTGATCTAGATACTGAGTATTTTATTCTACCCTTTTCTTGACATTATATTTTGTCAGACACATTGCCTTGTGGGGGGAATGCTACGAATACTTGGTGATATGTCTCATAAGCAGTGGTGATGAGCAGTGGTGGCCGAGTGGTAACGGCCCCGACTTACGAGTCGTAGGTCGCGGGTTCAGACCCAGCCAGGCGCATTACTTTGTGTAATTTATTTCATCACCACTGCTCTCAAAACGGTGAAGGAAAACATCGCGAGGAAACCGGCATGTCCTAGAACCAAAAATTCGAAGACATGTGACATTCACCAATCCGCACTGGACCCGCGTGGTGGATTATGGCCCATTCCCTCTCCTAGAGAGAGGAAGCCTGTGTCCCTGCAGTGGGAACATTAAGAGGCTGATGATGATGATGATGTCTCATAAGATTAATTACTTATTTATTTCCAAAAAATAGACGTACGAGACTTTTTTTAAACATTTTTTTAAAATAAATGTATTATAATCCTTATATATGTCACCGGAAATGTCTATAAGTTCAAATACTATTGAAGTAATGTATGGAGGAGTGGGCTTTTTAGTCAGTAAAGGTCTGACACTATATCCAGCCCCATCCAAGGCTGTCAAGGATGTCGAATGGTCGTCCTATGAGACTTTTATGTTTGAAGAGTATGTTTTCATGGGATATTTTTTTACTATCATGCTGGCAAAGCGGCTTGCAGTACCTCGTATAAAATAGAATGAAAGTGATATACTAATATAAAGAAAAGAATATACCAGGATCGAAAATCTTTGGAGTTTGTTACTGTATCTAGTGTAAAGACTTCAACAATTTTGCACGCGTTTAATATCTTTTTCAAACCTTGTTTTTTGGTCGCTACTTGTGATGGAATTTGATTATAGATGTTCTAATAAAGATGATATCTTCTATTATTCTTAAAGAAATAAGAACTTACTTGGAAATTCTGAAATAGTTTTCAAAAATGTTACATTCTTTTTTTTTTTTATGAAAAGGGAATATTAAATACCTGCTTACCCAACAGGGCTCTACCCTGTTTGCTCGATAAGTTTTTTTACCTTATACTGTCATGGCGGTAATTTTACTCTTAAAGGAATGGCAGGACAAACGTCACGGTCCTCATCTTCCGCATCACGCAGTTTCTCACCAGATGTAAAAAAATCGGGAGGTTCTTGCACAGGCGAAAGAAACGCCCGGGAGTCTCCATTGTGTGAAACGCTTGAAAGACGAACTTATTAGTGCAGCATACGATGGAGTTGTGCCCCGCTTGGGCGAAACGCCAGCTGTTTTTTTGTGGTTCAGGGCATGGTCCGGAGAGAAGAGGAATGGCAATTGATCGTCACCTTCGGTGAAGCAATAAAACTACGAAGGTGACGGTCGCATGTGTGAGAGAATAAACATCCTCCCAGCCACCGAGACCTCGATCTCGGCTACCAAACACGAGCTTGGAAACGACGAACAATGGGAAGTTCAACGCCTGGCTGTCCGTTAATTAACAAGACTGAGCCCAAGTCGTCGACAGCGCGTGGTGTTCTAGCGGTTTTCAAAGAGACTTCAGCAAAGGGCCCAGGTATAACAAAGCTGTTGTCCCCTAGAGGCGCAAGCATTTGTCTGAAAAGGAGACCCGTGATTTTTAACGAGAAAGACGCCTTAAGGACACAGGTGTAGTTTTAGTATATCTAGACCTATAATTATCTTAATCATCGTCATCATCATCATTTCAACCGAATGACGTTCAACGTTGGACTTCAGTCACCCCCAAAACTTGGATCTTCGGACTTCTATAACCTTTGCCAGGTATATCTTAAACTATGATAAAATAAACTAATAAACTGACGCTTGAAAAATCTTTATTTGGCCTAAAATCACCAAGGTGCAGAATTAGCTTTGCCGGCAAATTATGTCTTAAATTTTAAGTTTATTGAGAAAATAAAATTACTAAAATACTAAAACTAACTTGTTTTGAGTGTACATCAAACAATTCAATTCATAAATGAAGTACCTAAATTTTAAAATATATCAATATATATGCATAAAAAGTCAACTCGAGAACGCGTCTTAACGTATGATCTTCAACAAAATGTTCAAAATATTCATGAAAAATTTGAGCTATTCAACACATGTCATTACTGAAAATATCGTAATTTTCATCCAAAATCTAGTTTTTAAAAAGTATACTAAAAAGATATTTATTTTAAATTATGAAAATGCAAAAATAGTTTGTCCGACAGCGCGCAAGTCAATCCACTGAACGCATCTATAATCGAACAAAAATAATTTTGAGTGAACGCAGCCATTGGGTGTCAGACGTCAGTCGAGGAAAGAAACAATAACAAAACCAGCAGCCAGTGTATTTACAGTCAAATAAATTAAAAATCAGTGGTTAAGTGCCTTTTAATTCATTATTCGTAGAGCGTACATTAATAGTCCGTCAATTCGGGAACGTGTTTATTACTTTTAATTATTATTGAGAAAACTTGTTTTAAGACCCAAAATAACAAAGTAACCTCAAATATTTTACTATTAACAAACTCGGCCCTCATTAATGATGGCCACCGTTTATCAAAAGCGCGCGTCTATTTAAAATCGTCATTCCGTGAACGGTCATTTAGGAAACGTTCCCGGGCATGATGGCACGTTCCCGAAATGATGGTTTCGTTCTAATTTTTTATTGTATTTTGCTAGTGGAAGTTTTTATATCTTTTGTTTTCATTATTAATCATACAATATAGAATCATTATATACCCATGCTACTTGACTACGCTTAAATTATGTGCTTTTTTTGTTTTTGGGCTTTTTATCCAACTTAGAAAAACGTTCCCGGAATGATAGTTTTTTACTAAATATCCACTACAATACAATACTACAAAAAAACTAGAATTCTGCGCGCTGCCCTGTCAAAGTTTTTTAATATATAAATTTTGCGACAAAATAAACCAAGAGTCGTCATTATAGCTAGAACTTTTTTTTTCACAAAACTTATTTTGAAATTTGCAACCTTGGTGATTTTGAGCCATTTTCACTAATTTATGGACAGCAAAACTTATATTTTCTAATCTTCAATATCCGTGAGCTTATCGTTAAATCTCAAGTTAAGTATTCCATGTCTGGAGTGTGGATTATATCAGACCCGTCTTCATAACGCTACGCATATTTACATCGCCTCGTCAATTTGCTTCTCCGAGGTTCAAAGATAAGCTATAAGGTATTTGCTGGTTTTATAACACACGATCTTCCCAAGAAAATCTAGATTTTTTGTAGTTCAGCTGAACACTTTTTCATTAGTTTCTCGAGGAACAGAAAATGAAGTAGCCTTATAAAGTCTTTTACTGAGTTTCTTCCATTCTTAGTACTCGAGCCATAATGAAAAAACTATCCAAAGCTTGTCTGAATGATATGAAAGAAAAGGAAGTTAGTGATGGCGTGACGGTTAACTGGACAAAATTGAAGGAAGGGTATTGTGCACTCAAACCTTAATTATGTGATACTAACTTTTGCCACCGGCTTTGCTCACGTTAAATTCGTCGTACCTTGAAATCTGCGAAAAGTCCCATATAAAATATCCCAAGCTAAGTAGAGCTTGTGTTATGGGTACTAGACAACTGATAAACATACTTATATATACATAGATATTATAGATAAATTACACCCAGACACAGAACAAATGCTCGTGCTCATCACATAAACATTTGTCCTGAATAGGAATCGAACCCACGACCTGCGGCTTAGCAGTCAGGGCCACTAACCACAAGACCCACAGGCCAGTAAGATACGATGAGGGTAGGTTAAAGATAATCATAATAAAGTAATCATCAACTCGACTGTCATTGTGCCGATTATCGCTACCTTCAACGGCTTAATGGCTAAAAGCCTTGACGACCACCTGCCGAAACTGTCGTTGGGAACTCGAAGTTCTTTGCTATTTGGCAGTATTTGGCTATTAACTTTAACGACATTGGCACGATATTTTGTTCATTCTGAAACTTGTCAGATTTTTTTAAACAAACATAATGACATACCAAATGCCATGCCATAGAATAGTAAGTTAGTTAATTTTTTTCTTAGCATAATTTCAGTAACTCAAATTAATTTGACACAACAGTTAATTTAACAGTTCTGTAAGTTGAATGACAATTTGATCGGGCTTTCAAAAACTTGACGTTACTGTCGCATTTATAATATTAGTTAGGATAAAACCACATCATCATAAGCCTTTTTGACGTTCCCAATGCTGGGATACAGACCTCCCCTTTTAGGACGGAATGGACCGTAATTCAGCACGCGGGCCCAGATAAAACCACAGCATAACAAAAAATGAATATTAAAAAAGAATTTCTTCCCCCACTTTACGATGATCATACTCATACAATATGTTGGCTATGTACTCGTATGTAACAAAGGTAAAGATGCCTACTTTATTACATGCCTAAGTTCAAAAAGACCCGTCGTCTTGCCTCGCCTTTGAGCATCGCAGTCGCATTCCTTTAATAATTTCCTTTTGCAGACTTATTCGGAAAATAATCAAAAGGAGTTATTTACTGAAAAGTAGGAAGCGAGCCTTTAAATTAAAATAAGTGGAATATTTTATTAATATTTTCTTGGTAGCGACAGAGTTCCTACGTCATATAGCCTCTACGCTTTTGTCTTTAGCCTTGTTTCGATGATGGGCTTGCGGACGGGAAGCAGTATGTCAGTCGTTGCGCATAAACTACCCACAGGTCATTGACTCGCTCAGCTGATATTTACTTAAAGAAATATAATTTCGTACATGCGTATTTTAATTCGAGTTCAAAAAAAAAAACTTTATTTTTTTATCTTAACAAATTGATAGTATTTATTTCAAGTACAGGATCGACCCACGTGATTATTTTTTTTTTTTTGCTGTATATAAATTGTGTTCAGCAGGATCGAAGCCTACTGTGACCATGTATTGACTTCTTAGAGGAATACCCCGTGTCTTGGAACACAAGGCAAAGAAGGAACATGAGGCTGCCACGACCTCACTTTCCACGCTAGAGCAGGAATAGTCATTGAATGATTTTCCACCAAAAAATGTTTTTACTAACAACTCTTTTTTTTTAAATGCAATAAACTATTGCTTGACTGCAATCTTACCAGATGGTAAGCAGTGATGCAATCTTTGATGGTAACTAGTTTATTAATAGCCTATTCAGTCTACCCTTGAAAACACCTAAATTATAATCGGACGGAAAGACTGCAGCTGGCAAACTGTTTCAGTCCCTCGATGTGCGCGGTATAAACGTCGAGGCAAAACGCTTAGCCCGGGCCGCAGATGTCAGATGCGATATATACTAGACTATATTAATAAACATCAATGATTAAACAAACACAATACACAATACATTAATACCACAATACACACGAGTAACAAGGGTGAAATCCCCATTCGTTGTCCGAAACCCGATTGACCGTCAAAACCGTTTGCCGTGAGGACATCTCTACTTTTATGGCACATTAGTGACAAAGAAGGACTATTACGTCGGCTGGATCCGCGTAACGACTCTCATAGTTCACGCTCAATCGTTGGATTAAGCCGCAATTTGTATCAGTCAGGAACTGTCGCGTTTACCCTATTTAACAGACGAGGAACGGGATGAAAAATTCCATTGTTAACATAACATTCAATCTCTTTTCGTGTGCCCTTTTATGTGTCTTGAAGGCGATAAGTTGTTTCCTTTTAGTTTGAACTGAGGACTAGTGTCCTTGGTAATTGTTTTTGCTGGCTAAGTCATCATCATCATACTTTTTAATGCCTTTTCGGCGATATTCAATCAATCAATCGGCGATAATCCACCACACGAGCCCAGTGTGGATTGGTGGATGTCACAAGTCATGTTAGCTGGCTAAATAATAATAATAATATTTTCCACAACTATAATACAACGACATCTAGTCCCAAACTAAAAAAACCTATGTGGTTATACGATTTTGATTTCAACTCGATACTTCCTCGTGTTCCCGAGATAAAGTGTTTTGACAAACAGTCGGATAACAAAGTGACAGTAACCCTTACTGTCACTTTGTTATCCGATCCGATCCGTTTGAATAGTTGAATATACAGAATAGGCGCGGACTAGCGTACGGTGAGCTCGTCGTCCGGTTGTCTAGTAAAAGTCCGGATCAAGCCAGTCGTCGACGGCGCGCTCTGTTCCCGTGCGCCTCAAGGAGATGTCAGTAAATGTGTGTGTGTGTTTGTGTGTGTTATTACCAACAGCAGGGCCGAAGCCTACTGGGGCCCCGGTCAGGTTTCTTAAAGGAAGGCCCGACCCTGGTATGAAGGTTAAGAAGATATGGGGTGGTTCGTTTAGTCGTTCGGGATTCGTCATTAGATGATTTTTTCCACAATAAAAAAACCTCCTTTGACTCTGTCGTAGTCGGGTAAAAAAAGTATTGACAATTGAACATTTTGTCTGGAATTTTATGTAAACAATTCACATTTGTACACACGCTGTACATCCCTAAATAGACATGGGTGACATCAAAGCTAGACGCACAAAACGAATCACAGAAGTAATCCTCTTATGATTGTCAAGATTTGGAAGATTTTCACATTGTTTTAGGTCTGAAATCGGATGAACAGTCACATCTGTTTCAATTATACTGTGATTCAAAGAATTTGTGTAGTGTTCAGGTTAAAATTTCATAATATATACTATGTTATATTTTAAGTTCTCCGAATTATAATTAATTGACATAAATGTCATAGTGTTTATTCATTTATAATATCAGCATATATTCATATTTTATTATTACTAGCTTTCTGCCAGCGGTTTTACCCGCGTGTAAGTAGGTTTCTCCCTACAAACTTTTAACCCCCGTTTCATCCCTTTAGGGGGTGAATTTTAGGAAATCCATTCGTAGTGCTCACTTAAGCCATAAAAAGAAGCCTTGCGCAAAATTTCACGCCTCTAGTCCCAGTAGTTTCGGCTGTCCGTTGATATGTCAGTCAGTCAGTTTCTCCTTTTATACATATAACTAGCGACCCGCCCCAGCTACGCACGGGTGCAATACTTTTATATTACGAATGTATTATACTTATAAACCTTCCTCTTGAATCACTCAATCTATTAAAAAAATACCGCATCAAAATCCGTTGCGTAGTTTTAAAAATCTAAGCATACATAGGGACAGACGACTTTATTTTATACTAAGTAATGATAATGAATTCACAAACAATAGTTTATTCGACAATCTATTTAAAATATCTGTTATTTATTTATTGTGCACACCTACCACAGTTTGTCTTTTTTAACCCAAAAGTTGATTAGTACAGAATGCCTTGTTGACCTTACGATTGCAGGTCACGTGTTCAAACCTAGCCAGGCACTTTATGTATTTAATTACCTCATTGGTCGCAGAACGGAATGTTTTCCACATTGTGAGTAAATCGGCTTTTTATAAATTGATATAAACTAGGGCTGGACCGCAATCCCACCTGATGGTACGTAGTGATGCAGTCGTTGATGGTGAGGCGCACTAGTATAAAGACTTTTAATAAACTCTTAGAATCAAAATATATAATTAAGATAATTTTGTGACATCCACCAACCCACACTGGGACTCAGGCCTCTTCTTTAGAATAGAAATGCCTTCATCAAGAGAAGAAGGCTGAGTCCCAGCAGTGGGAAAAATATAAAGTTGATTAGAAACAAAAAAAAAGATTGTGTGTCATCCACCACAACTTACATTCGGGCCTCTTCTCTAGAATAGTAAATGCCTTCATCTAGAGAAGAAGGCTGAGTCCCAGCAGTGGGAAAAATATAAAGTTGATTAGAAACAAAAAAAAAAGATTGTGTGTCATCCACCACAACTTACATTCGGGCCTCTTCTCTAGAATAGTAAATGCCTTCATCTAGACAAGAAACCTTAGTCCCAGCCGTGGGAGCATTATAAGGTTGACTAATGCTATTATTTATACAGTTTTTAGCATGCATTTGTAAGCTCTGGGCCTCACGAGGCCGTGGCCCAAATATGCAGGCCAGTTCATTCAATCGTATAAAAAGCACTAATGGCTAGTTTATCCAACTGTTTATACTGAACTTATTCGCACCACCGCACTCGCTGGCTTTGGGTGAAAATAGCCGTCAAATTAACGGGATGAAGCCTATAGAGATGGGCTTAAGACAAGTAGTAGTTTATTTATAAACTTCGTAGAATTTTCCTTTGTCTAACGTTCTAAAAATATACTTTGTGGGTTTAGGATAGCTTTGATATTAATCGTGAAGGTTTTTTTTTTTCATAGTTGGCAAGGGCTTATCTTCAGCAGCCTGTAGTACATACGTGTGTTACAGCTGCCCTAAGCTAGGGGAGATCGGGTTACAGTGAATCACGGAGTACAATGAATTATTTGATACTAACTGGAACCCGCGACTTCGTCTGCGTCGATAAAAGGTAGCCTATGTCCTTTCTCAGGGTCTAATGATTTTCTGTGCCAAATTTCATCAAAATCGTTTGAGAGGTTTAAGCGGGAAAGAGTAACAGACAGACAGGGTTACTTTCGCATTTATAATATTAGTATGGATAAGTTCCGTACTAAAAAAGGAAAAAAGGTACCTTTATAGGATCACTTTGTTGTCCATCTGTCTGTCAGACCCTTTATCTCGGGAACGTGTGTAGGTATCGAGTTGAAACTTAAACTGTATCTTTAGGTCTTTTGTACCTTTGTCTTGTAAAAAGTTTTCGCATTTTTGGTTCTAGGATGTTTTCCTTGGGAGCAGTGGTCGCTGTGTGGTTAAGGCCCCGACCTACGAGTTGAAGGTAGCGGGTTCAAACCCAGCTAGGCACATAACTTTGTGTAATATATTTCATCACCACTGCTCTCAAAACGGTGAAGGAAAATATCGTGAGGAAACCAGCATGGTCTAGAACCAAAAATTCGAAGACATGTGACTTACACTAATCCGTACTGGTCCCGCGTGGTAGATTATGGCCCATTCCCTCTCCTAGAGGCCTGTGTCCCAGCAGTGAGAACATTAATATGGCTGATGATGATGATAATGTTTTCCTTGACCGTAACGTAATGTTTACCTTTATAATATTACTGTGATTGCTTTATTCGACTTTTCGATTAAACGGCAGCTACACAAAGCATATTCCAAGCTTTGTTTCAAATGCACACTCAACTACATACATACTAATGAAAACAAACAGCTATTTGTTGAATTTGACCAATTCAAACTCAAGTAGCTTGAAGTTCTACCGTAGCTTTGGGATATTGTCGCTTCGAATCAAGGCTGGAGCGACCGTGTTTGCTCATGGCCTTAGTCTAGCATAGCTTGTTGATTCCGATCAGTTCTCTGCTATTGTGTGGACCTGGCTTTCGGTTGAGCATTGTGTTGTAATTTTGGTGGATTGGATTTAATTATACGTGGATTGTGCTGTACCTTTTGTTCTTTGTTACATGATGTATGTTACTTTAACAATTTAGTCCTATGGTTGCTGTTTCAGCGTGCGCAACTGCGGAACAAAAGCCTATTTTCGTGACTCCCTTGAACCAGCGTTACTGCGGATGCGGTCTTTTGTTGAGGGCTACTTGTCCCGATGCTTTATATGGGGTTTGGCTGAACATCTTCTGGCTGAGTTAGGGCTTTGTGTAGTGGGTAACATTGATCCATGGCTATAATTGTATAAGTTGCCATTCCTACTTCAACTTTGCGGTTGATTTTTTTATGGTGGGTAAAAATCATTCAATGAAAAAGGCCGCCAATGGACGGAGCGGGAAATATGTCAGACTCTTACTGAGTAAACAACCCATCTCGTTCCTACGTTGTCATTTATCAGGGCCAGAGCCTTGCTTTCAGGCGCGAACCCTTGGCCTCAGTATGCTTCGACCATTTTGCAGGGTCCCTACGGTTTGCTCAAAGCTCTTTGAGGCGCGTGGGAACAGTGTTCACCGTCGACCACTAGGTTCAGTCCGGACGGTTACCAGACGATCGGACGGCGAGCTACACGTTGCTCGCCATCCACAAGCCAGAGCTTACGGTAACCGGAAATCGGCGGCGGTGTCTGGGGCGTGAGCGCCATTGCTTTATGCGGTTGGCCTCTTCCTTTGCTAGCATTACTGCTTCGCAGGAGGAGGCGACCGCTTGCTACTCGTCCTCTCTTCTATATATGTATATGTACCCTAGAAAAAACCTTTTTTTTACATTTGCCTAATGATACTGTGAATATAGTATAATCGATTAATCACTTGAAAGTCGTGTTACCATTGGGCCACCAGTGTTCACCATTATTTGGTCCAACACTCGTTTTAATATGTATTAAATTAATGTAATTTTAGTTGTGAAAGAGCAAACAATATAGTTCAAAATGACCACAAAACGCGAATCATTTGCAAGATCAATCTACGATTTGAGCGTACGACATCATTAATTTTAATTAACGACGCTGTTATTAAAATGAATCCAGTCTACTCTGCCCACCTTTTTCTCGACTTTAAAGGAAATTTCCCATCACTAGCTAGTATGAGGTATCCCCCCACTGTCCATTTGTTGATTAAAACTTTGCATTTATTTCAATTAGCATGAAAGGAGTAACCTGAAATTGGGCTCATCCGTTTAATTAATGCTCGGACGCGGGCTGAAATGTGTGCATGGCAGTGCAAGCCAAGTTAAAAAAGAAATATAGAAATGCTATCCTGTTTCCAAGATTTTTTTACCCATAAGCAAAATGGTTGGGTTAAAAACTGGATTTTGACATCTGTTTTGTTATTTATTTAAATAAAGGCATAAGTGTAATCTTACCCGGAAAGTAATTTTTATTAGAGACGAGACGTTCCTAAAATAAAAAGAATGATCAAAATAATTCTATTATATAATATTTTGGTAAAAATTTATTGTGCAAAAATTAAAAGAATGTTAATTAATTGAATGTAAATGAAATTTTTATGTTAATTAATATTTTATTCAGATTTTATATAAAAAAAAAATGTAATTGGCCTTTGGCCAATCCATGTAAAAGTTAAAAAAAATAATTAGAAAAATAAATACACATTTGTTCGAATTTTTGGTCTAGGTCATGGCGGTCTCCTCAAGATTTTTCCTTCACCATTTTGAAAGCAGTGGTGATGAAATATATTACATAAAGTAACACGCATGATTGGGTTTGAACCCGCCTACAACTCTTAAGTCGGAGCCGTTACTATTCGGTCACCATTACTCACACGACGATTGTGTCAATCATTAACCTTTCGAATATTGTAATTAGATACATAATAGAAAGACACGCCTCAATAGTTTAATTGGTAATTTTTAAAATTTTAGCACGCTAGTAACTACAAAAATAAAACAAACAGGTTTTTAAATAGGCCAACTCAAACTACGCTCTGAACTTGGCTGTCACTCTGCATCATCAACCCACTGAGTTATATTTTTTCGGCTGAAGCGGAAAGATGTTAAATTATTATAACACCCAACATCTCAGGTGTGAATTTTGTTTACGAATTCCTGTGTTTTCACAGGAGGGTGTTTCTTTGTTTTTGGGTATAAACCTCGCCTTTTTATAATTAATGGGATGATGAATAAGTTTCGGAGAAAGGCTTTGAAAAGGGTTTTGAGCTTTTAATATTATTCAAAGTTAGTAGAAAAAATACAGAATAAACATTGTAATTAATTGTAGTAGGTAATTGGTGAATGAGAAACCTTTTTATGGATACCAAGAGTAATAATTATTATCGTAAAATAATAATAAGCAATATGTTAAAGTCATTATTAATAATTTTAGCACATTCAGACGCTATGCAACCGACGGAGTGAAGCCTATAGCCCCCCTAGCCAAGTAACAATCGTATCGTTTAAATTTATCGCATGTAGTTGGCCCCACCCCCAATTTCCCTGTTCGGATGTCATCTCAACAAAATAATTGAGGGGGGGGGGGCGTGGCTATCTACAAGCGCTAACTCTAAACGAATCGATTGTGATTTGGCTAGGGAGGCTGGCGTCAAGGGTCTGCTTCTAAAAAAAAGACTCGTCCCTGGTATGAAAGGCAACGACAGAATAGAAGTAAGTTTGCAGTCAGTAATTAATTCAGCCAGGCGAATTACTTTGTGTAATTTATGTCATCACCACTGCTCTCAAAATGGTGAAGGAAAACATCGTGAGGAAACCGTCATGTCCTAGAACCAAAAAATCGAAGACATGTGACATCCACCAATCCGCACTAGGCCTTATAGGCTCACTGTTGGGGCCCTTCAAGGTCGAAGCCTCCTGGAGCCAAGGGTTGGTGCGAAAGCGTTATACCGGGGCTCTGGGAATAAGGCAAGGGAGGAACGGGGTAGGTTCTTTAGTCAGTAAGAGTCTGACACTGTTTCTCACTCCGCCTACGAGCGGGTTTCGTCATTGGATGATTTTTACCTACCATAAAAAAACTAAGGCATCTCAATGCTTGCTGTCTACAATTAATTTAAGCATGTAGTAGATACCTAGATATTAATTTAATGAGGTATGCTTAATATAATGTAATACATTAGACTGGGATAATTTGGATAACTATTACCGTCTTAATGGCGTCATAACTTGATGTTAGAATTATTGTAAAGGATTTAGTATTGTGGATTATGTAATACTAGCGACCCATCCTAGCTTCGCACAGGTACTGATATTGAATTTATTATGCACTAGCTTATGTCAGCGGCTTCGCCCGCGTACATAAATTATAGCCTATGTCACTCAGGAGTGAAGCAGCTTTCTTTTGTTGCTAAAATTCTTCCAATCGGACCAGTAGATTACCTCCTACAAACAAAAAAATAAGAAAAACAAACTTTACCTCTTTATTATATTAGTGTAGATGTAGATGTATTATACACATAAAACCTTCTTCTTGAGTCACTCTGTCTATTAAAAAACCGCATCAAAATCCGTTGCATGCTTTTAAAGATCTAAGCATACATAGGAACATCGCAACTTTGCTTTATACTTTGTAGTTACCTATACTAAAATAAATATACCTAGGTATATTCGAACTATAGCTTTATGAAAACAGTAAATTTTCAAACATGTGGAGAAAGTTCGTCTTTGCAAACGAGGTGAAATTTACCCGTGCCGTATAGCAAGGGTATTATAGAGCTGAGTGCTGAATTTCAACATTTTCACATGTATCAATCGATGTTTTTCGATACACGTACGAAGAAATATTTTTTCTGAAAATTACGAGAAATTAGGAGTGGAATTCCTTGCCGGAGTCTGTGTTTCTTGATGGCTACAATCCTGATGGGAATCTTCAAGTCAAGAGTGAATAGGTTACTTCTAGGTAAGCGCGCTCCAAAAAACGACGCCTTTTTGTATTTGTAAAAAAAATATCTACAATTTTCAAGCATTTCAATTTTGGTTTAGATGGCAGATTTTATCTCAATCGCAATATTTGGCGGCGTAGTATGTAAATAAAATAAAATAAAATAATCTTTATTTCAGACAAGTACATCCATAGGGGTTAGTAAAAAAAAAAGAATTTCCTTGTAAAGAATTGCCTTCAAATCTTAAACTAGTTTCTTTTGCGTGGCGGAAAGAGCTCCGGCGGGATCTCGTGATGGCGAAATGGCGTCAGCGGCTATCGCAACCCAGTGCTGGGCACGCCATAATTATGGCGGTAATGCCCCTCCTTGAGGCGTGGCTGGAAAGAACTCACGGTGTTCTCACTTTCCGCACGACGCAGGTCCTCACCGGACATGGTAAGTTCGGGAGGTACCTGCATCGGATTCGTGCGGAAGAGACGCCCGGGTGTCGCCACTGTGTGGCCCGCCCGGAGGACACGGTGGAGCACACGGTTGAGGTGTGCCCCGCTTGGGCAGAGCATCGCTGTGTCCTCGTGGGAGCGATCGGTGGCGGCGATCTCTCGCGCCGGGCCTTGGTAGAAGCCATGGTTCGGAGTGAGGAGGATTGGCAGGCGGTCGCCTCCTTCTGCGAAGCAGTAATGCTAGCAAAGGAGGAGGCGGACCGCATAAGGCAACGGCGTTTGCGCCCCAGACGCCGCCGGGATTCCGATCCTGACTTCCGGCCACCGTAGGCGCGGGCTTGCGGACGGTGAGCATTGGGTAGCTCGCCGTCCGGTCGTCTGGTAATCGTCCGGACCAAGCCCAGTCGTCGACGGCGCGCACTGTTCCCGCGCGCCTCAAGGAGTTGTCAGCAACTGTAGGGACCCTGCAGAAGGGTCGAAGCCAATCAGGGCCACGGGTTTGTGTCTGAAAAGGAAGGCTCTGGCCCTGGTATGTATGGCGATGTAGGAACGGGGTAGGTTGTTTAGTCAGTAAGAGTCTGACACTTGTTTTCCGCTCCGCCCAAGAGCGGGACTCGTCATTGGATGATTTTTACCTTACATAAAAAAAAAAAACTAGTTTCTTTTTTACAAACAACACAAATAAGTACCTAAGTTATTTCATATAATTTTTTCCTCGCTTAACCTTTACACGTTGAAGGTTCTCCTTCAACGTGTAAAGGTTAAGCGAGCAAGTATCAAACTATTATACATTCTAATAATTATAATATTAAAAAAAAATACGTGTGGCACTCGGGGACTGCCGCGGTAAAGCTATTGCATTGCATTCTGTATCAACTTATGCAATTATAATTATTTATTTTTTGCACTTTGTTCATTCATATTCAAAACACTTTATACACAAATTTTACAAGTACAGCCGTTCACTGTTGTAGATAAATACTTATACACCTATATACTTTCTCACAAACAGCTGATTATGTATTCGTCCGATTTCGGAGCAGCTCGTCTCGATTCGGGCGAGTTCCGTAAGTTGGATTACGTTGAGTCTGCGCGTGGCTGGGGGCGTGCTTAATGTTGCCAGTGTAATTAATCTACTTTCCCTCATATAATAAAAAAATACAAAGTAAACAAAGCACAAGAAATACGTTTTGAAATCAATAATGGGAAATACAATTAATTTCATTACATATTATTACATTTTAGTTTGTTCTTCAGGTTTTCTAAAATTCTAGATGACGATTAGTTAACGATGTAGCGATTTTAAAGAAACGTAAATTTAATAGTATTTTTAGATAAAGAAACATGTCAAGATTGTTTACATTCTATTCAGCTAGTATTTAAACAAATCAACTGTATTTGCTTTCATTTGCACAGGTAATTACGTAATTACGGACGTCTAGTTCCTGTGAGAAACCTACCTGCCGAATTTTAAGTTGTAGGTGTTATAGTTTCTGAGATATAGTGATTAATCAGTGAGCGGTATTTCGCTTTTACATATTAGTAGCTTTTGCCCGCGGCTTCGCTTCCGGTATCAGAAAAATGTGATAAATGAAGACCGTCCCCTTGACCGATTTTGTGCAAACTTCACATGAACCATCTACAAAATAGTCCGAACAAAGCCTAAACATTTGGACGTTTTTAAAGTTGCATTGATCTTTATATACACTTCTCATCAAAAAAATCGAAACACCTTGCAAGTTTACGTTTTGTCAGGATTATCAGAAAAATGTGTACATTTAGGAATAAATGTTAAATGTCGTTATATAGTGAGTAATATGAGCTTATCAAATCTTAATGTTAATGTTCTAAATTTAAATGAATTTTTCATAGGTTTCGTATTTTGTTAAATGAGTCATTTTTATTCCGTATGGAGTATAAAGGAAATGGATAAAACAACACACGTAAATGAAAAAAAAAGCTAAAAAACGTTTATTTAATAACTTGTATTCCCTCCCCGAGCTCTAATTACTGCTTCCATACGGTTCTTCATCGATCGGATGAGAGTCACGATCACATGCTGTGGTATATTGTCCCATTCCTCTTGGATTGCATCTTGCAGCTGGCTAAGTGTTTCTGGGGCAGGATCTCTTGCTCGAATTCGTCTCTTTAATTCATCCCATAGATGTTCAATGGGATTCATGTCCGGGCTTCTTGCTGGCCATTCCATAATAGAGATATCGACTTCGTTAAGATAATCTCGTACGACGCCCGCGGTGTGAGCCCTAGCATTGTCGTGCATGAATATGAAGCCGTTGCCAATAAAATGTGCATAGGGCATCACATGAGGCTCGAGACACTCTTCGACGTACCGATGACAGTTTAGTGCAGGCAGACGTGGCCCAGACACGAAAGCAAGCTCTGTCTTACCGTCGGCGCTGATCCCTCCCCAAACCGTCCACGAACCGCCACCATAGCTGACCTTTTCTTCAATGCAGCATTGTGCATAGCGTTCTCCGTCTCTTCTGTAGACCTTGTTCCTTCCGTCGTTACCATACAGCATAATTTTACACTCATCAGAAAAGAGAACTTTGCTCCACTGTAGGTATGACCAATTTAGGTGCTCACGTGCAAAGTTAAGGCGCGCTCTTCGATGGTCTGCAGTTAATTTCGGCCCATTTGCTGGCTTATGCGGTACCAGTCCACGATCCTTCAACCTTCTTCTAATTGTAGAGTCACTTACAGCCACCCTTCGTACAACACGAAGCCGCTGCTGCAGTTGAAAAGCGTTAAGGCGTCGATTTCTTAAAGAAGTTGTTACAATAAATCGATCATCTCGCTCAGAAGTGACCCGATTCCTGCCAGATCCTGAACGGCTCGTGAACAAACCAGTCTCCCGATAACGTTTATAGACTCTATGAACAGATGACAGGCTTAGATGCAGTCTTGCAGCCACAACACGCTGACTAAGGCCAGAATCCAGCAATGCCACAACTTGGGCGGCTTCTGTGGGCGAAGTATCCATACGTTTTAGAAAAAAAACCTTTTTTCAGACGTCCCAAAGTCACAGTATTGAAATAAAAAACAAAAAGTTTAAGGATAGGCGCCAATTTTTAGTTTTTAACCCGTGAGAAGGCGCGCTATGAGCAATTTGCTCACACAAAAATTTATTTCAATTTTTTTTTGTCTTTCCCTTGCCACACCAATTCAAGCACTTCAGTACCTTCCTAAATATTCACCACCTCGCCCCTGACGTAATTCTCGATCCGCTCAGTGGCGTTGCGACCGCCCAGCAAGGCGTTTGTGGAGGCCATGTACCAACGTGCGGCAATTTGCTCATCACGCGCCCGCCACCTCTTTGCACCAAACATGTAAAATACATGTGTTCAGTGTGTTTCGAGAGGCCCATTAGTGTAGATTTAATGGATGAATAAGACTTTTACTTAGTTTTTGTTATGTAACAGTTTTTATTGTGATGTTTATGAAATGTGCCAAAAAATTTAATTAATACTAGGTTGTTTTGTTATTTGCGTTAGAAGTTGCTATTATTTTAATATTTTTGATTAAAATACTCGTTTTCTTACTTACTAAACCTTGTGTTATTTATTTAAATACATTATAAACCAATAAATACAGAAACACCAAAAATATAAACATTTATGATAGTGTGAGCAATTTGCTCGCGCGCGCCTACTCGTGTAAGAAAATTAGGCGCGCCTTCTCACGGGTTAAACGCTAAATGTACTCCAACCCTAAACACACATTTGTCTCAAAACAGTGATTCATTTCGTTTATAAGATAAACAAATGAAATTCTAATTTTGAATTTAGAATTTTCGCTTATTACTGTAATGGCCAAACTGCCAGCTATAATATATGTATTTTTTTTCATCGTATGAATTCTTTTTTGTGTTAAATTCGGACAGAAACAATGAAAACGGAAGTGTTTCGATTTTTTTGATGAGAAGTTTATATACATATTGATATAGATCCAAATCTATATAACTACTACTTTAATGAAAGTAAACAAATAGATTGAATTATTGTTTAATTATTATAAAAAAGTCATGAGAACTTAGAAAATTAAGTACTTTATTTAATATATAATAGCTTGTTATAATAGTCACTTGATTAAGATTCAAATACACAGTAGCAGTCCATTTTCAACAAACTCTAATAGCACGTTATAATAATCACTTGTTAAGAATCAAATACATGGTAGCAGTCCATTTTCAACCAACTCTGTTTTTCTGTCAGGAACCACTCGGGTACGAATATTCAGGGAAATTTGTTGTTCTGGTCACCCGAAAAAAATATTTGACAAATGGTCCACTTTTGGAAAATCGTATCGTAGGCCCGATATTTTCTCATTCCTCTTAACAAGCACGTTTGAATTTCAAGATAATATCTTTACCAACACTTTTAACCACTTTCGGTATAATGATGACGATTATTTATTTTAGAAAACGATTAAAAACACAGAACACAACACGTTCTCCTGTCACCTGACATAAATGTCAAGATGACGGCAAATGATTAGTTTCCTTTTTTCGCCGCGCGCAGACTTAAAGAAATTCACACAGCGCCGTGTCGAAGACTGCCGAACTGACACGACGTTAGACGATGCACGGCCTTCAAGCCACACCTCCGTGCCCGTCGGAGTGGGGAGCGTGAGGTTTTTTCGTTACGGAATTTCTGGATTTAATCCCCGCGCTCAAGGCCTGCGATAAAAGCTATGCAATAGCTTAAAAAATTCAAATAATTTATAACACAGATAATTGTTAATTTGTTGGTAATAATAATAAATTATTGTGTAAATAATCATATTTATTTATTATTTTTATTCATGAATACAATTTTCATTGAATATTAAAGCCTTAAAATGTAGGTACCGTTGACCATGACGAAATCTCAACAAAAAAAAACCTTTGTTGTGATTAATTAAAATAACACGAGGGTGAAATACATGGCATATTAAACCTATTCGTAGTGTGGTAAGAGTCAGTTTGCGGGGAAGTGTATTGAAAAAGGCTTTTCCGCTGCACAGGGGGATTTGTGAGCTGGTATTACTTAGTACAAAAAAGTCGTAGTCGGTGCTGGGTTATAACTCTGGCCAAAGCTCGTTTGGAACAATAGGGAACACAGTGGGCTGTGCTTCTATTTATAACCGATATGTAAAGACATATATATATATATATAGATATGGAGCAGTGGTGGCCGAGTGGTAACGGCCCCGACTTACGAGTCGTAGGTCGCGGGGTCAAACCCAGCCAGGCGCATTACTTTGTGTAATTTATATCATCACCATTGCTCTCAAGACGGTGAAGGAAAACATCGTGAGGAAACCGGCATGTCCTAGAACCAAAAATTCTAAAACATGTGACATCCACCAATCCGCACTGGGCCCGCGTGGTGGATTATGGCCTATTCCCTCTCCTAGAGAGTGGAGGCCTGTGTCCCAGCAGTGGGAACATTAAAAGGCTGATGATGATGATGATGTAAAGACAAATGTGTGGGGATTACGGCCCATTCTTTCTACTAGAGAGGAGGCCTGAGTCCCAGCAGTGCGAACATTATAAAGCTGATGCTATGCTATGCTATGACATTGTTGAGGTAACATGAATGAAAATCACGAAAGGAAGGAACGGTGAGTCGTTTAGTCAGTAGAAGTCTGACACTATCTCTCGCTCCGCCCAACGGCGGGATTCGTCATTCGATGATTTTTTCCACTATAAAAAAAAACCTAAAACACAAAAATCAACTGAACGATACTGTTGAGTTTAACGATAGGTTTATTTGAAATTCATTTTTTATTATTGTTTTACTTTTTGTTAAATACCGCTACATCGTGCTCGCATAATAGAAGCAACATAATTTTGTAACCAAGTAAATATAAATTTGATTCAAAAGAGTGCCCATGGAGTTTCTTGCACGTTCTTCTCCATAGGAGTTTACGCCTTGCAACGTGCAAAAAGCTTCAATTTTGACATTTCAAAAGTGCCTGTAAATGGACTATTTGATATAAATGATTTTGAGTTTGAGTTTTAGTAGTAAATGTTTCAGGCGTTTTTTCACCCCACCGTCCCTTTATTGAAGAAGGTCATTGGATAATATGAGATATTCCGATCCGCAAAAAAAAACTTCTTAAAACACGACTCATGCCAGTAGAACTATTCTAACAACGAAATCGGATCATCTCCCTACAAAGCGAACACACGATTACTCAAAGGCTTCAAATGACACCGAGTTCTCGTACCAAGCGACTGTCGGTTCAGGACAGCGATTTTGTTTCCAATAGTAAGTGACGCTGAGGGATAGAGCCTGTATTTACACGTCGAGCCTAACGTTGTCTATAAAGAAAATTACAGAAGCCAAAGTCTGGGTCCAAGTGGTCTGTGTTTTTTTTATGGTAGGAAAAATAATCTAATGACGAATCAAGACCTTGGGCGGGGCGGGAAACAGTGTCAGACTCTTACTGACTAAACGACCCACCCCATTCCTTCTTAGACCTCATATTGAGGTCGGACCTTACTTTCAGAGATCGTACCGGGGCCCCAGTAGGCTTTAACCCTGCAGTTGGGGCTCTACATTTGCAGAAAACTCCTTGAGGCGTGCGGGAACAGAGCGTGCCGTCAACGACCTGGCTTCGTCTGGACCGTTACCAGACGACTGGGCGGCAAGCTACCCATTGCTTCCGTCCGCAAGCAAGTGGTCTGGGTTGAGCGTCCGATTTTCAAGTCGAACACACACAAAAGTACTATTAGGTTTTTCGATAAGAACTACTCTGTAGCAACCTGGGCAGTGGAATTTGATAGTGTGACACCCCCGTGCTTTGGGAAGTACGTAAAGCCACTGGCTTTGAGCTTGGTCTCTCTCCTGTCGTTTCGGGTTGCAGTCTCATCGGACTATATTTTTATTTAACCAATACTTATACTACACTTATACTGTATTAATTAAAAAAAAAAAACAGTTTTAAAATAAAAAGTGCAAAGTAAATGTACATTTAGAAAGTCTGTATTAAATAATCTAGAAACAAAACCACAAAAACTTTTAAATCTATTTTTGTTTACTTTTTATTTGTGGTAGGTACCCCTATGCTGAAATTAAACGGTGTACAAGTTCTGTAGTAAGTTAATATTAATATTAAAACCATTAAAAGTGTGCCTACATGAAAAGATCTCTTACAAAATTTTATCGGGATCCCATCATCAGATCCTGACCTTGGGCTCATAGGTCTACCTCAGAAGTGTACTAATTTAAAAAAAAAAAATGGTTGCCTGTAAAGTCGGTTTTACGGGCGAAGATTTTACGTGACAACGTCCTAATTCTCTAGTGCTGCGCGCGCGGCAGACCGATCATAGTTGAGTGGGAGAGAGACGCAAGGCATTCGGCGGGCCTCTCTCTCGTTCGGTGACTCATCGTAACGTTACCGAGCGTTACACTTTTTCATAAGTGACTCCCAGCCGCAACCTAATTTAAGACGTTGTCACGTCAATAAAAAGATGTTCTGGATAAAATGGGGTGAATAGAAACTCAAGAGGTGGAAAGAAACAAAATTTTTGTAAAAAATATTATTTTGATTTCATATTATTTTAGTTTTAATAAAGCATTTTTATTTTCAATATTGAATTAATAAAAACATTTAAATACTGTAAACAATTTTTAACAACAAAATGTTGTTTGTTTCTATTTACCCCTGATTTGTTTCTATTTACCCCGTTTTACGGTTTTCAGATCAAATCAGAAGTATTCAAGAATCGAGGAACATACAAAAAAGATTCTGACGAATGGAGAATTTCCAGTATATTTGAAGCCAGTTAAAAATAAAGTAGAGTTGACTTTCTATTTTATCTTCCATCTTGCCTAACCTAACGGTAGGCTCGTATCACTTTGCGAGCTAGACTGAGGTTCAGCCTTTGAGATATCGGTGAACCAAGTACGTCAAATTACATACCTTGGAACGTGTCCTTACTTGTGAAGTCAATAAATAGATGGTATGGTTTGTATAGAGGCACTCCACATGGTATTAAGCGATATACTATCTCCTGATTTGTCCTTTTCACTCGAAAACTAGTCGCAAAATTATGTTTTTACAAATGACACGTGAAGTATTTATTAAATTGCTTACCATTTATGAAATACTGGACTGGTGCTAGTTAAACTCGAGCATGGGTTCCGTACAACCGCATATTTACACCTACCCTTAGCCACGTCCAATCGTGATCCGCCGGTCGTAGTGTAAGTAAATCGCTTTGTTTCACGATTAACTATCTTACTAATATTATAAATGCGAAAGTTACGATGTTTGGATGTTTGTTACTCAATCACGCCAAAGCGGCTGGACGGATCTGGATGAAATTTAGCACAGGCATAGGATACACTCCGGAATAGGACATAGGCTACCCGGAAACTCCAACCCCAACCCCAATACCACGCGAGCGAAGCTGCGGGCATAAGCTAGTTTCTTATAATTCCTCATTTTACGACTCTGTAAACACCACGAATATTTCATAAAGCATCTTTATCAGTCACCATAGACAAACATAAAACGAACCCTATCGATTCAACTTTAAAACAAGTCGAATTTTTCACTCGAAACTTTCACCATTCACAATTGTCAAAGTTTAACATCTGAAACAGAAACAACGTTTCTTTTTACGAACAACTAGGTAATAAAACATTTATAGACTTAATAAAAAAAAAGTTAAATAAAAAAGAACAACAAAAACTGTCCTGTGTTAACTCTTTTGAAGGTTTTTCCTTTTGGACCTCTTGAAGTTGGTCTTAATCTATTTATTTACTAGCTTTCTGCCAGTGAATGTGCCCGCGTGAAAGTAGGTTTCTACATACAAACTTTATACCCCATTACCTCTCTTTAGGAGCTGAATTTTAAACATTAAAAACCCTTTCTTAGTGTTCGCCTACGCTATGAAAGGTAGCCTTGTGCAAAATTTCACGCTCCTAGTCCCAGCAGTTTTGGCAGTGCGTTGATATGACAGTCAGTCAGTTTTTCCTTTTATATATATAGATTTAAACTTCATGTACAGCAGTGGTACATAGGCGGATCTTTGTGGCAATGTTACATCAATGATGTTCGTCGTTAGTTTCGTCCTATAAGGGAAAATATTTTATTACTTAAATTCGGTACCTTTTGCTCACGGCTGCAAGCCAACTGACTACCTACATTCTCGTCTCCACCTTGAGAAGAATTGCAAGACTTTCAATTTCAAATGGTCTTGAGAAGAAAGTTCATGATTAGCAAATTACACTACGTTATATTTATTTTATTGTCCTTCTCAGTGGCAGAAATTATAAAAGGTTAAAGCGATTTTAAAAACGTTTCGCGAGGAAAATAAAGCTAACAAATTGTTCCCGAAATAATTTGTTTATAATTTTACTAATAAAACATTTCATTTCAGTAGGCTAAACCCATTTTTTTCTTGCTAACAACTTCTATTTGAATAAACGCTGAATAATTTAAGTAACTAATTCGTAGATTAGCCGGCTAATATGCATAGTACCCAGATCTCAAGCTTTAAATTGCATAAAACGCAGCTGTACCCTTATCAGCTGCTAGCAGTGTGAAACTAGCTTTATAGTAGCCATTTAAAAAGTAATTATAGTTGTGTGTACAGTGCTTAAGACTAGAGTACTTGAGTATTTTACAAATAAACGGTGCCATTACTAAAAGTACTATTGTGTGTGCTTTAAAAGTTCGGTTAGTTCTGTAAACAATAAATAAAATGCTTCAAACTTTATGCGATATGTTACTATGTAAGTTTTGGACAGCAATAAGGTGCACCAATATGAAGAGTTATGCGAGTATTCAATGTTTTTTGCTATCGCTGGTAAAACCTGGATGAAGTTGAAGATAAAACTACAACAGAGCCGAAGCCTACTGAGGTAATATGTTCGCTTTCGAGGCAAACCTAGGGTACTGGAACGAGAGGCAAAGATAGTACTTATGTTAGCGACGATATATTATGTAAATAATAATTTAAGTTTGTTTAATTTCAAAATAGTTTAAATAGTCTATCTTACATAATGTTAATTGCTCTAAGTTCATAATATAAGTGTTTTCAAAATTAGATTCTATGATAAGTGTTGTGCATTCCAACCGCTAGGGGCGCCACTTGTACCATATAGTTATATAAGCTTATGTACTAGGGAAACTTTACCGTAAAGAGAGCCATTTCTATATTTTAATTATTTTAAGGTATAAATTAAGGATTTTAAGACTGTTTTTTATGTAAATAATTAGAATAAGTGCGTCATAAGATTAGAAGTGTAGAAAAATATTGTAAGGGGTGTTTTACTGCAGAAAATCGGAATTTTAAGTTTTCCATACAAAGGTAACCTGCGCTCTGATTGGTCAATTCGTGGAAAATTAGTGCCGTGTGCAAAATTGAAGGGCTGTGATTCGTCAGAATTGTCTATAAAAAAGGGGGATTTTCTGTGGTCAGACACAAGGCGAAGAAGACGAAGGCAGGTAAGGCCAAAAAAACGGCCGACACCACCCCCATTGCCTTGACCCCCGCCACGCCCGCGCCCGCTCTCGCAGCTTCCCCAAGCCGCCCCACCCCCGCTTCTGCGCCCAAGAAGCAGCGCCCCCCCCTCCCCTGTACATACAGGAGAAATCAAAGTGGACCGACGTGTCCAAAATGTGCGTGGATCGCAAGATCCACTACACTAACGCCCGATCTTGCCAACAAGGCATAAAGGTCCAGACCGCAACGGCTCAGGACTACCGGGACCTGACCCGAGCCCTTAAGGAAAGGTGTGTCTCCTTCCACACCTACTCTCTCCCTGAAGAAACTCCGACCCGCGTAGTCATCCGGCGGGTCCCTAAAGAGATCACCTCCTCCGAGGTCATGTCTGACCTCATCTCCCAGGGAGTGCCGGTGCAAGCAGTGCACCGCCTCCACAAAGCTCGGGGCAGAGAAGAGTACGACATGGTACTCGTTATCTGTGACCCCACAGAGGGTCATCACCCCATCTTTCGCATAAAATCGGTATGCTCACTATCGGGCATATCGATAGAAAAGCCCTTCCGCCCCACACTAGTCGGACAGTGCCATCGCTGCCAACTATACGGGCATTCCCAGCGTAACTGTTACGCAACACCCAGATGCGTCAAGTGTCTGGGTTCCCACGGCACAGCCGAATGCCCTCGCCCCAAAGACCGCACGCTGTGCACTGAGCCTCCCAGCTGTGTGCTATGCGGGCAGGCCGGACATCCGGCCAATTACCGGGGCTGCCCTAGAGCCCCGAGAATCCCCGCCAAACTGGCCAAGCGCACCGCCGCTCGTCAGTTGAGAGAGGCCCCGGCAAGCATCCCGGCCCCCAAACTCCCCGAACGTCTTGCCCCCCAGAGGCCCTCTCCTTGGAACATGCTCCAACACCAGAGAGCCTTCCCCGCTCTGGCGACGACCCCTAATCAGGTTCCAGCCTTGATGGCCACGCCCATCCCTGCCCCACCTTCCGTCCCCGTGGCCCCTGCCACTACAGCCCCCAAGGCTGCGCCCAAACGCCTAGCTGCCCCGGCAACTAAGCAAGCGCAACCTAGCGACTGTGGCAGCGAGGACCCAGTAGGGCTCATAATTCTGGAGAATTACTCCATCTTTATGACCTCGGAGGCCAGAGCTCTGTCAGCAGAGCTTAGTGCCGCCAAGCGCGCCGGCAAGCTGGATAACAGCGTGCGCGCCAGCCTGTTCCGAAAATACGACTCAGTCGTTAGGGAACTTGACCTCCTCCCCTGCCTTAACCGTAATGGATAAGCAAAAGGGAATATGCACCCATAAACCCAGATCCCTAATTATAGGGTTCTTCAATGCCAATGGCATTGGCAACCAGCGTGATGAGGTTGCCGCCTTCCTCCGCGATCACCAGCTGGACATTCTACTGGTCCAGGAGACCCTCCTTAAGCCCCACCGCAAAGATCCTAAAATTGCCAACTATCGCATAGTTCGCAACGATAGGACCCGCTGTCACCGTGGTGGCACCCTAATCTATTACAGGAAGGAGCTCCATTGCATCCCCCTGACCCCACCCGCACCCCAATCTCTATTGGAATACTCGGCCTGCAGACTAGGTATGACTGGTCATCAAACGATCACCGTCATATCCGCCTACTGCCCTCCGGTCAACTCTTCGTCGCAAGGAGTAGACGACCCCATCGCCTTCTCTAGCGACCTCACTACCCTATTCGGTCTGAGCGACTCCGTTATACTAGCGGGCGACCTCAACGCCAAACATCCCGCCTGGAACAGTAATACGACCAACCCAAGAGGTAGGGTCCTGTATAACTTAAGTTCCTCCCTCAACTTCGACACCATCGCTCCGATGGGTTTTACTCACTTCCCCCATAATCCAAACCATAGCCCAGATGTTCTCGATGTGGCGCTCCTAAAGAATGTAAGTCTCCGCCTACAATCTATAGAGGCAATACATGAACTCAACTCCGATCACCGCCCGGTGATCATGCACCTAGGCTCCCGCTCGGGTAACCTTGACCCGGGCCAGCCCCCTCCTTCCCAATTGATCACTGACTGGAAGAAAGTAAGCGACAGACTGAAATCTGCCACGTCACCTCAATTGGACACTATCCCTGACCACATAGTCTCTGTCGCAGACACGACGGCGGCGATTGACTCACTCACCGAGCACGTACAATCTGTCTTGAACGAATGTTCTAGGGAGATTCCAGCGACGGAAGACCGCCGCTGGAAGATCCCGGACGATATACGGGCCCTGATGACTGAGAAGAACGCCGCCATCCGTGCGTACAGCGCCTTTCCCTGCGACGCTAACAAGGCCCACATGCGCAAATTACAGCGTACTGTAAGGAAGCGCATGGTGGAGCTGCGTTCCGCTCGCTGGGACAAGATGCTCAGCGAACTTGAGCCCACCCACCAAGCCTTCTGGCAACTTCAGAGGAAGCTACGCTCCACTGAAGAGTCCACCATGCCCCCACTCGTCCGACCGGACAAGAGTATCGCGTTCGATAACTCCGAAAAGGCGGAATGCCTAGCCGACAGCCTTGAATCCCAATGCTCGCCCAGCTCTCAACTAGTAGACCAAGCCCACATCGACATGGTGGATGCTGAAGTTGAACGTAGAGCCTCCCTACCTCCCGTTGAAGACCCTGACAATCCCCTAGCCCCCGTCACTCCTGACGAGGTCGCGGAGATCGTCAAAAAGCTTCAACCCCGGAAAGCCCCAGGCGCCGACGGCATCACGAACAGAGTTTGCAAACTCTTCCCCCCCCAATTAATAGTGCTAATGACCGCCATCTTCAATGGCGCATTAAGCAACATACATTCCCCCAAGCGTGGAAACAGGCTACTGTCATCGGTATTCCCAAACCTGGCAAACCCAAGTCTGACCCCGCTAGCTACCGTCCCATCAGTCTCCTCATTGTTCTCGGCAAAATCTACGAGAGGCTTATCTACAAGCGACTCAAAGATTACGCTGAAACCAAGGGTCTCATCCCAAACGAGCAATTCGGGTTTCGTACCGAACACTCGTGCATCCACCAAGTCCACCGCATCGTTGAGCACCTAAGCGTTGGCTTCCAGCGCGGCACGATGACGGGCGTCTTGTTCTTTGACATAGCGAAAGCATTCGACAAGGTCTGGCACAACGGCTTATTATATAAGCTGTACAAACTCGGCGTGCCAGACCGTCTCGTTCTCATCATGCGAGACTTCCTGTCGAATCGCACCTTTCGCTATCGTATCGAGGGAGCACTCTCCTCCCCCCACCCCATACGAGCCGGAGTCCCACAAGGATCAGTGGTTTCCCCCCTCGCATTCACGCTGTTCACCAGCGACATCCCCAAAAGTAAAAAGGCCCAGTTGGCACTATTCGCCGACGACACGGCCATTTACTACACCGGTCGTGACACCAGAGTCATCGCTCAAAATCTCCAAACCTCCGCGAACACCCTGGGTGAGTGGTTCCGGAAATGGAGGATTGAGGTTAACCCTGACAAGAGTCAAGCTGTTCTCTTCACGAAACAGCGTAGGACCGTCCCCCCTCCCCCACCGATCACTATGTACGGCAAGCCTATCCCTTGGGAGAAGCAAGCAAAGTACCTCGGCGTGATCCTTGACCAGCACTTGACATTCGCCGAGCACACAAAGCAGGCCCGCTCGCGTGCCGCTTTTGCTCGAGGAAGGCTCCACTACCTTTTGACTGCCCGCAGCAAACTGTCACTTAAGTGCAAGCTGCGCCTCTACACGGCAGTCATCCGGCCGATAATGACGTACGCGTGCGCCATCTTCGCACACGCTAAACCCCGTCACCTTCACAGGATGCAGACCCTCCAAAACCTGACTCTCCGTAAGATCCTCGACGCCCCATACTTCGTCCGTAATGAGAATCTACATTTAGATCTCAGAGTCCCCACCATCCAGCAGTTCATGAAACGCCTCTGCAAGCGTTTCTTCGATACCGCTGAAAAACACCGCAACCCCCTGATCGTATCGGCCGCCCGATACGAACCCTCGCGAATCTCCAAGGTCCGCCGCCCAAGGCACACCCTCATCACTCCTGACGACCCCACTACCCTGCTCCAAGAGAGCCGTAGGGAAACTAGTACACTCCGTCGGTACATCTACAAACCGCAGTCCTTCCGTCCTCGCCGTCGAGGCCCGCCGCGACAGTCCCGTAATTGTCCACCCCGACCCTTGCTCGAGCCAGCCCGCGCCGCTGAGCCGTAGCTTTAAAAGATCCCCTAAATAATCGTATGCTCGATCCAGCCCGTCCCTTGCTGCCCTCCCCCAGCGACGCCCTAAGCCGAGGCCCGTACCCCACCTGGGGTGCCCTTAGCGTAGTCGCTTAGTTTTTAAGTAATTAAGCCCTGGCTGGAGGCTTTGATCCTAGTATCGAGGCCGCCACAGGCAAGACCGATTAAGCAGCCGACAACCTCATAGGTTGACCTGCGAGAGGCCACACAAAAAAAAAAAAAAAAAAAGTGGTCAGACATTCCAAATCCAGCAGTGCAAGAAGAAACTTGAAGAAAATAAATAGAAGAAAACCGAAGAAGTGTTATTATTTACTCCTCCTGCTGCCACCGAACACTCTCCAGTCGACATCCCGCCAGCGAGCCCGCTCCACAAGAACTCAAAACACGAGCTTCAACAACTTAGAAATGGGTTTTAATTGATAAAAGTATAACAAGCCCTCCCGTTACTCCATCATCATCATCATCAATAGCCTTTCAATGTTCCCACTGCTGAGACACAGGCTTCCTCTCTGGGAAAGGGACTGGGACGTAATCCACCACCCGGGCCCAATGCGGGTTGGTGGATGTCACATGTCTTCGAATTTTTCATTCTAGGACATGCCGATTTCCTCATGATGTTTTCCTTCACCGTTTTGAGAGCAGTGGTGAATTTTGGTGTACAAGTTTAATCTATCCATGCTTAATAAAAAAAAAATACTTTTAAAATTGGTATATTTTCTGCAATAAGTAATTCTCGTTTGAAATAATGACATCGAGATGTTATTTCCTGAGAATACCTTTCGCAAAGTTATTTGTAAAAGAAATCAATTCTAGCGTAACAATTTTGCTCGGTTAGGTAATAGATATATGAAGAATATGTATATTTGTATGATATCATATTATTTATGATCTATTTACTGTTGGAGTCCCTGATATTTATGACTATTGGGGTAACATAACGTTTATGGAAAAAATTTCGTTTCCCGATAAATTATTGTGATGTTTGCTAGGGTCAAAATGTTTAGCAAGCCGGCGTTTATGACCCTTTTAATGACTGACGAATAATATTTAGAATTGCATACTATGTAAAGAAGAACTGTATATATACGAGTGGTTTTATAAGAAAGAACTAAACAAGTGCAAGTGAGGCTTCCGTACAAAAACTTATGTAAATAATACAATTCCTGAATCGAGTCTCAAAGATTTTTCGGAATCGAAAAAAGTAGTATAGTTCGTTTTTTAATTATAGACTAAGATTTGACAACTCAGAGTGTCACACTCTAGAAATATGTTCACAATTTTCTGGAGTTTGATATTTTAAGTTGTCAAATCGTAGTCTAGGATTAAAAAACGAACTATAGTATGATGATGATGTTCGGATCATCTCCTGCGGCTCAAATTTGTTTCACCTCCATTTCTACTCACTCAGTACTTAACCTCTCAGACCCCAAGCGAACGCCGGCGTTCGTGGGTACAAAATACCCTACAAAAAAAAAAATGCTCAAATATTGTACATTTTATTTTTGAAATTTTGACAACGGCGCGTGGCGCGAAATCATGAGCGCGAGCGCCGGCGCTCGCTTGGGTGTCAAGGGGAACGAAGTCAAATGCGAGAAGTCGCTACCGTCGATAACCTTTATGAAAACATTGTGGTACTCAGCTCAAGCAGGGCAGACTTTTAGGGTATGCTCTCAAAAACAGGAACCTTCTGAAATACAAGTCAGTAAAGGCTTCCGTCTGCCTCAAAGCTAGAATAGTTTAGTTTGGTTACAGAACAAATCTTTAAAGACGAACATTTTGTCGCGATTGTGGCATACTCAGAGGTTGTGTTACCATGAGATGGACATTTTAAATGTCTTCCTTAACACATCTAGCTCTATAATAAAGGCAGCCATTCAAATCTCATTTCAATTTCATGTATTATTTATTACCTGCTTGGGAATCCCAAAGTAAAAAATATCGTATGTGCTATTCCAGAAAACGGTATACCTGTGTAACAATTTTTATCAAAATTCATTCAGCCGTTCAGGAGTACAGAAGTAACAAACATATATATACTCACTGCCTTTATATACTGTGATCTCTAACCTATTGAGTTAACAACCCCTCAAACAACCAAACAGACAACTGGATCATGTGCTCTCTCTAATTAGAACACAAGTGTTTACTCCGAACTCCGAAATCCGAAATCAATCAGTGCATTAATAAACAGCCCTTTGATATCGAGTGCTCTTTGACTGCACTGGAACAATACAAACAGTACGTACTATTTATACAATGGTAACATACACAGAGGTCTAAAATGGACCATTATCATTAAATAGTTTAAACAAAATCGCTTTCTGTCCTAATGTATAATTAAATCTTCTTTGATTAAATGCACGCAACGGATTTTGATGCGGTTTTTTTGAATAGATAGAGTGGTTCTAGAGGAAGGTTTATGTGTATAATACATGCATAATTTATTAAATATCAGTACCTATACGAAGCTGGGGCGGGTCACTAGTTTTAAATTAATTTGAACACAAAAGTGAAACCTTATAAAAAAGCTTGTTTATTATGCTACTTGATCATGATTAAATATGAATTTTTCAGTCTTTCTTTTTAATAGAAAGCTGAAAAATGTTTCAGCAAAAACAAAACGCACTTTTTCTTTTCGTCATTTCTAGGCACGACTTTTTCTAGGCCTTTAAATGTAGACTCACTGTAGTATGTATACACCGTTAAATTTTAGTCGTTTTAATCCCGAAGAAGGTCGATCCAGTACATGAAACACTATCGATTTGTGTAGATAAAATAAAAAAATAAACGAAAAAGGAGGCTGCCACTCCTCCTCGCTGTGGACCATGGCTTCTAACAAGGCACGGCGCGAGAGATCGCCACCGCCGAACGCACACGATGACACGGCGATGTCCAAATTCAGGTGAAGTCAAATTCATCATCAGCTATTTGTCCCAGTAATTTTCGCTAAACTGGCATCTAATTTGGAAAATAATGGCGTTATATAATTGTTTTAGATTATTGGATTAAAGGATTATGAGATCCAATATTTTCACGAAAACAATAATTAATGACACAAGCAATTATTTTCCATCTTTATAATCCGCTTATGAAGCGAAATATAATTTCGATTAATAAAATAAACAGTAAGCATCTTTTTTCTAAAGTTATTAAAATGGCAGTTCAGCAATTTTACCTTTCCACTGTGAGGTGTAAGTACGGTGTTATTATTTGTAACACCTGTGCAAAACTGGATAGCTAGTAAATATTTTCGTGTGTCTCGCACTATGTTAAGTGTATATTATGATGGCTGGAACGAACTCACGGCGTTCTTACTTTCCGCATGACGCAGGTCCTCACCGGACATGGTAAGTTCGGGAGGTACCTGCATTGGATTCGTGCGGAAGAGACGCCCGGGTGTCGCCACTGTGTGGATCGCCCGGAGGACACGGTCGAGGTGTGCCCCGCTTGAGCAGAGCATCGCCGTGTCCTCGTGGGGGCGATCGGCGGCAGCGACCTCTCGCGCCGAGCCTTGGTCGAGGCCATGGTCCGGAGCGAGGAGGAGTGGCCGGCGGTCGCCTCCTTTTGCGAAGCAGTAATGCTAGCAAAGGAGGAAAGTCGACGACGTCGCGCACTGTTCCCGCGCGCCTCAAGGAGTTGTCAGCAAACCGTAGGGACCCTGCAGAAGGGTCGAAGCCAACTGGGGCCATGGGTTCGCGTCTGAAAGGAAGGCTCTGGCCCTGGTGTATATGGCAACGTTGGAATGGGGTAGGTTGTTTAGTCAGTAAGAGTCTGACACTTGTTTCCCGCTCCGCCCAAGGGCGGGACTCGTCATTGGATGATTTTTACCTACCATAAAAAAACGCGTGGAGGTATCAAATTAAAATTTAAACCATATACTCAAGGCGATGGTACCTTAAAGCTGTGACCTAAAAAAAAAGTGTAAAATAAATTCAGTGGACTTAAGTACGTATCAAAAAATATTTGCTGAACAGTCGCAGCACCTTTCGAGGTCTTTTTTTTTTTTTTTTTTTTTTATGGTAGGTAAAAATCATCGAATGACGAATCCCACTCTTGGGCGGAGCGGGAAACAGTGTCAGACTCTTACTGACTAAAGAACCTACCCCGTGCCTTCCTTGCCTTATTCCCAGAGCCCCGGTGTAACGCTTTCGCATCAACACTCAGCTCCGGGAGGCTTCGACCCTGTTGGGCCCCTAGGGTGTGCTGACAACTCCTTGAGGCGCGCGGGAACGGAGCGCGCCGTCGACGACTTGGGCTCGGTCTGGACTGCTACCAGACGACCGGACGGCGAGCTACCCATTGCTCACCGTCCGCAAGCCAGTGTCTACGGTGGCCGGATATCGGCAGGATCGCGGCGGCGACGGCTACGGCGAGTACGCCGTTGCCTTTGCCTTATGCGGTCAGCCTCCTCCTTTACGAGCATTACTTCCTCGCAGAAGGAGGCGACCGCCTGCCACTCCTCCTCGCTGCGGACCATGGCCTGAACCAAGGCCCGGCGCGAGAGGTCGCCGCCGCCGATCACCCCCACGAGGGCACGGCGTTGCTCTTCCCAAGCGGGGCACACTTCTACCGTGTGCTCCACCGTGTCCTCCGGGCTGGCCACACAGTGGCGACACCCGGGCGTCTCTTCCGCACGGATCCGGTGCAGGAACCTCCCGAACTTGCCATGTCCGGTGAGGACCTGCGTCATGCGGAAGGTGAGGACGCCGTGAGGTCTATCCAGCCACGCCTCAAAGAGGGGCACTACCGCTGAGATTACGGTGTGCCCAGCGCTGGGTTGCGACAGTCGCTGTTTCCACTTCACCATGAGATCTCGCCGGAGCTCCTTCCGCCACGCCTCGACATGTTCGGGCAGCGGATCTTCGCCCCGGCGTTGCACCTCCACGCGCTGGTCGTGCATGCGTGCAAGGACTGTTGCCTCCAGATCCCATGGTGGTAGGCCAGCAAGGAGGCTCGCCGCCTCGCGGGACACCGTGCGGTATCCCCGCACCATCCGGATGGCCATGACCCTCTGGCAGGCGTTCAGCTGGGCCGCCGGGCGTTTACGCAGCGTCGGCGCCCACACTGGTGCCCCATAAAGGGCCATGGACCGAACGATGCCGGCGTAGAGCCTCCGGCAGAAGGCGTCTGGACCCCCAAGGTTCGGCAGGAGCCGCTTGAGAGCAGCCCCCGTCCGATTGAGTTTGGGGGCCAGACGTCGGAAGTGCTCCTCGAAATTCCATCGGCTGTCGAGGACAAGTCCCAGGTACTTCATCGTCGACCCGACGCCGATGTGAACTCCTTCTACCGTTAGTTGGGAACCCGTTGGTGGCGCATTCCGAGGGCCGTGAAAGCACATGGCCTCGGACTTGTGCAGTGCCACCTTGAGTCCCAACTGCTGGATCCTCTCAACGACTGTCGCAACCCCACGTGTCGCTAGTTCGACCGCCGCCTGGTACGACCTTCCCTGCGCTAGGACCAGCGTGTCGTCTGCGTAGCAGACCACGCTGACCCCTACGGGGAGGTCGGCGCGCAGCACGTAGTCGTACCCGATGTTCCACAAGGGCGGTCCTAGTACCGATCCCTGTGGGACACCGCACGACATCTCTCGCCGTTTCCATTCACCCTGGTGACCGGGGTAGATAATGAACCTCTCTGACAGGTAGGCCTCGATCACACGACAGAGGTAGTCGGGCACCCGGTGATACCGGAGTGCCGTCCTAATGCAACTCCAGGGCAGGGAATTGAAGGCGTTGGCAATGTCCAATGACACTGCCAAGACACACCTGCCCCGGGACACCGCATCCCCCGTCGTGAGGGCTCGCACGCGCATGATGGCGTCCACCGTAGAGCGCCTCCTGCGGAACCCGAACTGGTCATCCGCTAGATCGGGCCCCTTCAGTGTCAGATGCTTGACGAGGCGGTCTGCAATGACTCTTTCAAAGAGCTTGCCCACCTCGTCAAGCAGCACAATGGGCCGATACGCGGACGGAGAGTCCGCAGGACGCCCCGGCTTCGCGACGAGGACCAGCTTTCCCGTCTTCCAGGGAAGAGGGAACTGGCCCCTCTCCAAGCATGCGCTAAAGAGCCCCCCCAATCGAGACCCGAGAGCCTCCATGGCCAGGACCCAGGCCTTCCCAGGCAAGCCGTCCGGTCCTGGGGCGGTATTTTTGGCGCCCATCCGCCGTACCGCCACTCTCATCTCTACCTCGGTCACCTCCGGAGTAACACCGTCGTCGCTGATGTGGTCCGCGTCGGATTCCGCTGGTGGCGGAGCCATTGGCGGAGGGGAGTGATCCCCTCGCATAGGGAACAACGTGCTCACCACACCCTCCACGAGCTGTGGCCGGAGACTCTGCGTCAACGGGGGAGCCCATGGGCGGAGTTTCTCCCGCACCATCTTGTATGGGCGTCCCCACGGATCAGCATTGAGAGTCCCCAGCCACACTTTGCAGGCCTCCTGCTTGGCCCGCTTTATCTCGGATCGGAGGGTGCGTTTTGCCACCCTATATCCCTCGTAAAGCTCCGCCTCCACGGCTTCAGCATCCGGCGGGCGGATGCGGCGCCTGCGGAATCTAGTATGCCGGCGTCGCGCAGCGGTGCATGCGTCACGTAGTGTCGCAAGCTCTGGCGACCACCAGTATACCTGGCGCCGGGCGCATCCTGGACGGAGTCGGGGCATTGCCACGTCGCAGATTTGCGACATGGCCTCCCGGAACCACTCCGCCTCGACGTTGATGTCGGCAGGCCTGACCGGTGCTTGCACCCAGGCCTGCACCATCGCGGCTTCCCGGAAGACTTCCCGTTCCAGCAGCCTCAGCGCCCAACGCGGACCACACGGGGTCTGTCGGACCGGCGCGGTCGAGGTCTGGGCGGAGACGTCAAACCGGATATACCGGTGGTCCGAATATGTCTCCACCCCCTCCATGACGCGCCAGTCAACTACACGAGGTGTCAGAGCGGGGCTGGCGAACGAAATGTCCACCACGGACTCGCCCTGCACCCGAACACACGTGGGGACAGAACCCCGGTTTAGGACGACCAGGCCTGTTTCCAGAGCCCAGTCCTCCACCATCCGACCCCGCTGGTTCGTGAACCGAGAACCCCAAGCCAAGTTCCAGGCATTGAAGTCCCCGCAAACGACCACGGGGAGGGAACCATACCCAGCGACGACGGTATTCAACTCCCTGAGGGAGTCGTGTAGATCGGCGAGAGATCTGTTCGGGGACAGGTAGACTCCTACCACTACAATGTCCCCGAACCGTGCTGCCACGCAACCTCGCCCCCTCGTGATGGTCTCGAGGGTCGGGGTACCAGCAGCGGCCGACGAAATTAGGGTCACCGAGCCGTTCAGGTCCTGTACCCAGTCAGCTCTGGGCAGGACAAAGTACGGCTCGGAGACCACGGCGACGTTTATCGACCACTGCGCCATGCTCTGGAGCAACAGATCCTGAGCGGGGGCGCAGTGATTGACATTCGCCTGGAGGAGACGTAATGGTGCCGTTATTGGCAGTCCATAGTCTCCTCCCGAGCCCTCTGTGAGGGCACTGCCGCGGTGGTTGCGGTGGCGACAGCGACAACGGCGGCGGCAGAAGCTACGGTCGCGGCGGTGGCGGTGGGGGGCCGACGGAGTTTGGCCTTTACGTTGGCCGGGGGGTCACAGGACCTGCCCCCAGCCCGGTGGTCGGCCTGCTTGCCTGCAGCCGCACATGCGTAGCAGTGCGGCGCACTCCGGCATTCAGCAGACCTGTGACCAGGCTTGCCACACTGGTAGCAATGGTCGCTGCGGTCCACCTCCGCGGCGCAATAGGCCCCCACGTGGTGCCCCACGTGGCAGCGGAAACACCGCAGAGGTCTGGGCTCCAGCAGTTTAACTTGCGCAGAGACCCAGCCCACCAGAAGCCGTCGGCCTTCTCCGGTGATGGCCTTGGCCACAGACACGGGGCAGCTCACCGTTACGGCTCGCATGCCCGTGCTGTCAGCGCGGATGGTGCCTACCCGAACCTGTTCGGGCGTGCAACCGCCCGCCCTGACGATGGCCGCTACCACCTCTTCCACCTCGACGGAGTCGTCCAAGCCCATTATGCGCATGTCAATGCACTTGGTGGGCCTGGACACTCTGGCCTCTTCCGCATCGAGGGCCGCCCTGATCTTATCGGCCAGGATGTCCGCAACACTGGCCGTACCGGGGACCTCGAGAATTCGGGCCCCCGTGATCGTGCGCCTCATGCGAAAGCCCCCAGAGACCCCGAGTTCGTCGAGGTGGGGTAACACCGCCCGCTTCGCCTTTGCCATGACGGAGTCATAGTCCGCACCCTTTTTATCCGCTTCAGGCTGTAGTGTGATCACTACAGCCTCGGTTTTCGGGGCGCGAAGTCTGGCCGCCATGGCGCGCTTTTTGCGCTCCCGTCGCTTCGCCTGCTTTTTGGCCACCCTGGCCGCCTTGCCCGCCTGCCTCTTAGCGCCGACGACCGTCCATTCGGCGCCAGCTGAGGGTTGTTCAGGCGGGAGAGTCACCCGGCGCGGCCCAATCGCCGCTGCAGCAGCAGGTGGACCGGCCGCTTTAGGGGCTGCTGATTTACCCCTTGGGGGAGGAGCGGCCTTCTCTTGCCGCTGTGCGGCAGTCGGAGCTTGCCTCGCCACAGCCACGCGCCCACCTGGTTTCGACGGGCCCGCATTAGGCGCCACAGCCGCGGCCGCGGCGGCAGCGGCATACGTCACCGCCTTCCGCTGGCTGGAGGACGCGAGTGGGGGACGCAGCACAATGCCTTCCAGCAAGGAAAGCTGCTGCTGCATCCTGGTTTGGAACTGCTCCTGCTGCTTTTTTTGTTCCTGCCTGAAGGCAGCCAGTTCCTGCTGGACCAGCGTCAGCAGCTGGCTTTCCGGCTCAGGATGAGGCTGGGGCTGCTTTGGCCCCTGCTCCTGCGTGCGTCCCCCTTTTTCCCTAGCCACCTGAGGAGGACCGGCTGGAAGGGCATCCATCAGCTCCTTCCGGAGCTTCGCAGCCCTCTCCTCGAAGGAGGCGTCCATCGCCTCCATGATGGTGGCCGCGAAGGCAGCGAGGCCCTTCGTTCTGGTCCCCTTCTCCCATTTCTTTTTGCGTGATATGGCCGTCAAAACTTCGACGACCACATCACTCAGCCTCTTGCGAGCGGCGGAGTCCTCCCCAGCGTCTGGCTCACCGCTAGACGGCTGCGGGTTGTTCGCCCCAGCGCTGTTCGCTCCGGGGTGGCGTCCCTCCGCCGCAAGCTTGTCGGCTCGCTGAGCGGCCTCCTGGGGAGCGAGCCCTCTCCCCCTACCACCGCCTCGACCCCCACCGCGACTGCTAGTGGGGATTTTTGGGGCCGAGCCCTTGTCTTCGTCGGAGGACGACCTGTCCCCCGACTTGGACTTGGGGCGTTTCCGGAAGGAACTCGCGTTCCTTCCGGAGTCGCCCACCACCTCCTCCACGTCCGAGCCCTCCGAGCTCCTTCCGGATGCCGCGTCGGACTCCGACCGCGCATCACTCTCCGTTGGTTTTTTTTTTTTATAAAATTTATCCATATCCATATAGTTCCCACGAGTAATAAACTTTGGGTACTTGCTCAAAAACTGTGGTTCGCACTAGAGACTAATTTAGCTACCCATTAGTCAAGCTAACAACCTCCCTCACGGTGCGCCGCCGCTTGGAGGTTTGGGGTGATTTTTTATAGAGGTTGTCTACCTCGCGGCCCGGGCGGTTAAGCCAGGACCCTCGACCCCCATCGAAAGTCAGAAACATGACCTTGGACAGTCTTTGGGGCTACGAGTCTAACGGTGGCAGAAGGAGGAGGAACTCTTCCTCCTGCCTGCCCGGTGGCAGGGTGAGTGCACACCGAGCCCGCTCTTACTTCGCCACTGTGCTCTCTGCTAAGGCAGAGAGCACAGGAGGGGAGGAGGGGGGAGAGGGTCACGCGTTGAAGTGATCCTCCAGACAGAACATTCGCAGACAGCCATCAGGACCCCTCGGGCCTCAGTGCCCAAGAGGGGCTGTTGGCTGCCTCCCAGGGTGCACCGTCCCGCAGGCTGGCCTTCACTACAGACGTATCCGCAAGTGACCTACAGCCTGCGGGCACTCGTGGAGGTTTTCTGTCGTGGCACCCCTTTTCGAGGTCTGCTAGAAGGAATTTCTTTGAAAATAAGCAGTAGCTTTGTACAATTGTCTATTATGTGATGTCTTTTTCCTTTTTTGTGTGTTTAGTTGTTAAATAATTAAAAACTGGGCAAGTACGAGGCGAGCTTGCACAACAAATGTTCCGTACAAAGTAACTTGTGTAAATAGTTCAATTCTCGAATGAAGTCTAAAAATTTTTTTCGAATTTATTTCTGTAAAGGTGATGTATCTCAAATTATCAATAATAATAATTTATAAGACATAACTAATTATAATCGCGTTTGCAAACATATAAAAATAGCGAGATGTAGTTCAGTAGTTGCGAGTCCCACGTTGGGCGCCACTTTTACGGAAAAATAGTATGCTGCACTTGATTACTCAGTTTATTAGGCATGCATGTTATAAGAGTATGTATATAATATAAAAATGTTATAAATATCAATAAAGATACAAATAAAGATACTACTTTGATTTTAACCCTATTCCCAAGCTGCAATGCTGGTGTTACTGTCTGTTGCTAATGCAACATAATGTTTTGTTTACAAGTATTTTCAATGACATTTGTTTGTACGGAATGTTTTGCGTTATGATATCGAAATAAATTATTTCGTTTAAGCTTTATAACAATGAGTAAATAACATTAAATTAATAAAAATTAAAAGACCCGAGAACTAAGCATTTTATTATATCATATTTTTTAATTAAGGATTGAAAATATTTAAATAAACATTTTCTTAAATCAAAGCCTGAAAAATAAAACTAGCAATTTTTATAAGATTGCAAGTAAGCATGAAGATTATGACCAATAATTATTTTATTACTTATCAATATCGATAATTTGATATACATTTCATTTCTGCCGGAGATGGATTTCTTTTTCTATGGGGCTTGAGCATTCTCCTTTGGGCTACGAGACCTCACTTCATGCCAAATTTCATTTTAGGTCATCGGGAATTATCCTATGAATTTTAATTCTAGTGACACTTCTTTTTGCGACATAAAAGGCCGTATCTTTTTTCCGATAACTTAGAAGTTTGATATACAATCACAGATTTAAGTATATGTTTTTAATTTCAACTTCACGCTTCCACGCAAGATAAAGGGTCTTGATAGACCGATAGACAGTAAAAAGGTTTTTCCTTTTGAGTTACGCGCCCCTAAAAACAATCAATTTTCCGAGAAAATTATTATAGTCTTCAAATTTAACTTATGATTAGTTATTCGAGGAATTCCTCATGATGGCCATGTTGGTTATTTTAACTAGAAAAGAAAGCTATGCTTTATTATATTTAGTTCCTTGAATTGATCAATTTGGAGATTTCATGACAGACGTTGTATAATTTGAGAATTTGTATTTCTACGTATTTTTAACAAATTTCTCATTAGAAATTTGTTAGCTATTGCTAACAGCAATCAAATGGCCAATTTATAGAAGTCTATAATTCCTAGTAAGTATCAAATTACCTGTTTATTGCAGCTTTCCTGTTAGCCTCTTTACGTTTTGAAATTTATATAAATATATATTTATTTTATGTATATACTTATCTATAGTGTTTGATTAAATTTCTGTTAGAGATAAGACCGTCATTGCACCCATTGATTTAAGTTTATGTATCAGTATATGCTTAAGTTGTGTTACTTTTAGGGCTCCGTATGAGAAAAAAAAAGAATCCTTATAGGATCACATTATTGTCTATCTGTCAAGATCCTTTATCTTGGGAACAGTTCTGCGGGCCCTTAAATTTTTGAAAAATATAAACTTCTAAGTTAAAGAAAGAAAAAACGGTCGTTAATATCGTAAAAGATGTACATTTTGACATTCAAAGGAATTAAATTCACTGGTACATCCCGTTGAATCCGGCATGAAAGAAACCTTGAAGATATTTTTTTTTTTTTTAATCTGGTAACTGTAAATTTGTAGTTACAGTTAGTTTATTCCATTCTATTCTTTTCTATCAAATTGATATATTGTATTTCATAAAATTCAATTCGTTCATTGTAATGTTGTTTCGTTTTGATTGACATATTGATATTTGGATAGAATTCAAAGTAGTGTGAAAATGTGTAACTATCAAGATATTTGTCAACTTCACTTAAGTAAGTTCAAATACATAAAAATCAAAGGAAAATTGAATTTTCTTTTGATATATCTAATTTATTTGATAGATAAATGATTTAAAAATAAAATACACATGAAACGATTTGCACAACACAAGTGTACTTTATAACTTACTGGGCTACCTCTAACTCTGTAATGTAGTTTAATGTTTGAGAAACAATGATTTTCATTTTTGGTCGAATAAAAAAAAAATTGTCCGCGACCTCCAGAAGTTTGCCATATTGAATTTATAATAACGCTGCTAAGCTAAACATGGGGCCGTAAGTCCGATCAATCAAGGACAGCCTTCAGACAGTTGACAATTTAACGCTCGATAGATTGTAATCTAACAGTTGCGTTTCGATACATTACAATCTACCGAAAAATTGTGCGTTAAATTGTGAGTTGTTTCTTAAAGATAGTTTACAATCTCGCGAGATAGATTGTAATATAAAATTTTACGGTTACATATATAGTACCAATAAAATAAACTTCTCATCAAAAAAATCGAAACACTTCCGTTTTCATTGTTTCTGTCCGAATTTAACACAAAAAAGAATTCATACGATGAAAAAAAATACATATATTATAGCTGGCAGTTTGGCCATTACAGTAATAAGCGAAAATTCTAAATTCAAAATTAGAATTTCATTTGTTTATCTTATAAACGAAATGAATCACTGTTTTGAGACAAATGTGTGTTTAGGGTTGGAGTACATTTAGCGTTTAAAAACTAAAAATTGGCGCCTATCCTTAAACTTTTTGTTTTTTATTTCAATACTGTGACTTTGGGACGTCTGAAAAAAGGTTTTTTTTCTAAAACGTATGGATACTTCGCCCACAGAAGCCGCCCAAGTTGTGGCATTGCTGGATTCTGGCCTTAGTCAGCGTGTTGTGGCTGCAAGACTGCATCTAAGCCTGTCATCTGTTCATAGAGTCTATAAACGTTATCGGGAGACTGGTTTGTTCACGCGCCGTTCAGGATCTGGCAGGAATCGGGTCACTTCTGAGCGAGATGATCGATTTATTGTAACAACTTCTTTAAGAAATCGACGCCTTAACGCTTTTCAACTGCAGCAGCGGCTTCGTGTTGTACGAAGGGTGGCTGTAAGTGACTCTACAATTAGAAGAAGGTTGAAGGATCGTGGACTGGTACCGCATAAGCCAGCAAATGGGCCGAAATTAACTGCAGACCATCGAAGAGCGCGCCTTAACTTTGCACGTGAGCACCTAAATTGGTCATACCTACAGTGGAGCAAAGTTCTCTTTTCTGATGAGTGTAAAATTATGCTGTATGGTAACAACGGAAGGAACAAGGTCTACAGAAGAGACGGAGAACGCTATGCACAATGCTGCATTGAAGAAAAGGTCAGCTATGGTGGCGGTTCGTGGACGGTTTGGGGAGGAATCAGCGCCGACGGTAAGACAGAGCTTGCTTTCGTGTCTGGGCCACGTCTGCCTGCACTAAACTGTCATCGGTACGTCGAAGAGTGTCTCGAGCCTCATGTGATGCCCTATGCACATTTTATTGGCAACGGCTTCATATTCATGCACGACAATGCTAGGGCTCACACCGCGGGCGTCGTACGAGATTATCTTAACGAAGTCGATATCTCTATTATGGAATGGCCAGCAAGAAGCCCGGACATGAATCCCATTGAACATCTATGGGATGAATTAAAGAGACGAATTCGAGCAAGAGATCCTGCCCCAGAAACACTTAGCCAGCTGCAAGATGCAATCCAAGAGGAATGGGACAATATACCACAGCATGTGATCGTGACTCTCATCCGATCGATGAAGAACCGTATGGAAGCAGTAATTAGAGCTCGGGGAGGGAATACAAGTTATTAAATAAACGTTTTTTAGCTTTTTTTTTCATTTACGTGTGTTGTTTTATCCATTTCCTTTATACTCCATACGGAATAAAAATGACTCATTTAACAAAATACGAAACCTATGAAAAATTCATTTAAATTTAGAACATTAACATTAAGATTTGATAAGCTCATATTACTCACTATTAAACGACATTTAACATTTATTCCTAAATGTACACATTTTTCTGATAATCCTGACAAAACGTAAACTTGCAAGGTGTTTCGATTTTTTTGATGAGAAGTGTATATCTACAGGTAAAAATGTAAAGAAAAGCTCAAACTAAAGGTACAAAGTAGCATCAACCTGTACAAATGTTCCAAAGAAAAGGATTTAACGAACCAGCATCAGTACCGATTGGGATACAAGTTTGTTTTCTATTGTTTTAGAAGCGAGAGGTGAATTAAGACAACTCTTTACGGATGAGATTGTTTTGGATTACTTTTGATGATTAATAAAACTGTTAAAAAAGCTTGATGAGTCTTCAATTTCATTTTATGACCGTGAGTATGTAAGTGATCTACAACAAAACTAACAATAATAAATAATAATAATCATTGTACCGATAGTCGTGACGGCCAATGGCTTAATAGCCAAGAGCCTCGACCAACACCTTAGGAGGCTCTCGTTAGGCAGGTTGATTCAGAAAGCGGTACTCCTGGACACGGCCCGTATTGTTAGGAGGTTCCTTTCTCTGGAGCCCTGACCGCCGGTAGCTTGGACCCTGTTCCCGATAACGGTGGGACACTATTTTTTATATTTTTAAATGTTTTTTTTATATGTATTTTTTAAGAAAATATTTAAAAATATGTATATAAATGAATAAATGGAATAAATAATAATATTAATTATTATTAATTAATATTAGCATATATACGTTTTCCATTATTATAAGTCATTTAATTTATATTACAATCTATTTAAAATATCTGTTATCAGTAATACCTTGGGGGTGGACTTTCGTAAAATCAGTTCTTAGCGGATATATGATAAGAAACTTATCTGCCAAATTGTAAGTTTAGAGGTGTTATAGTTTCTAAGATTTCGTGATTAGCAAGTGATTGGTATTTTTATAATAAAATATACTAGCGACCCACCCCAGCTTCGCACGGGTACTGATATTGAATATATTATGCATGTATTATACACATAAACTTTCCTTTAGAATCACAATATCTATTAAAAAAACGCACCAAAATCAGTTGCGTCCTTTTAAATATCTAAGCATACATAGGGGCAGTGGTAATCAACTTTGCTTTATACTATGTAATGATATAAATTAACACTTTCTTTATCTAATTGTATTCATACTATCCACTTCATTTTTGGTTATGTCTGAATGATCAGTGCAAAAATATTGAAAACATCTCTAATTGCTACATTACCGCTGTTGTGTATTAACATCGTTTAATTCGATTATCACAGTACAAATAACACGCTAACGGCACTTAAATTAAATAATTTAAATGCCGTTAACGTTAAAGCGATCTGCTATTTAATTAAAGTTAACTAAAGATAGATTTTATTGAACAAAATAAAGCAGAATTTTTGCTCTCAATAAGTTCGCTAATTTGGATAATCACTCTACCGTTTCTAACGAGATTTCTATCCGTTTAAACTTCCAGTAATCTATTTCAGGAAAGATTCCGATCGGATTGTTTTCAAGTTAAGTGCTTTATTTGTTTTAGAGATTTGATAGTTATACCATTTAAACATAAAAAAATACGATGGAATTTATTTTCATATTTGTTACAATAAACCGTTTTATTTGATCATATCGTAAGGACCGTATAAAATAATAAGTGTCAGAGACCTCCAGAAGTTTTTTTATGGTAGGTAAAAATCATCCAATGTCGAATCCCACCCTTGGGAGAAGTAGGAAACAGTGTCAGACTCTTACTAATCAACCTATCCCATTCCTTCCTTGGCCTGATCCCAGGACCCAGGTAGTACGCTTTCGCATCGACCCTTAGGAGGCTTCGCCCCTACTGGGCCCCTACAGTTTGCTGACAGCTCCTTGAAGCGCGCGGAAACAGTGCGAGCCGTCAACGACTTGAGCAGTTGAGCTCGGCTCCACCCAAGGGATTCGTCATAGTATGATTTTTACCTATTATGAAATAAAAAAACAAACAAAAAGTATTGGTCACTGTCACCAGTCACCTTTTATAGTTATATTCCTTTAATGGTTCTGTTTATGTCGTAAAATGGATCGTCTTAAGAGTTCGTGGTAGGGCCTCAGTTCTCCAACTTATTCGTTTCAAAACTGTTAAAGCACGAATACGGCTTTAGATAAACTTGTGTTTTTGACGTGCATACGTCTTTGAAATTGCTTTCATAGTGTGGGGAATTCGAAAAACGTATGATATCTGAATCGGGATGTAAATTGGTATTGCAGTTTCTATCGTTTTCATGTTTTTCGTGACTTATTTTTTATCGTCAGACCTTATATCAGTCATATAAATCGGAATCTAACATGGCAATGTAGACAGCTTTTTGAGTTTTAATTCAAAGGTTCTTGTCTAAAAGTTGTAGTTCTAATCAACTACGATGCGAATAAACTGATTGATTCGCAATGAAGGACTTTTTTCGTCAACGGTTGGACAATGACCTCCCCCAAGCGTCTTTATAACGGCCAATACTGTGTGTGTGAACATAATATGTATAAACAAAAATAAAAATCGTACCCGCTTTTAATACTAATATAATAAAATCTATAGGTACTTTCTGTTTTTATTCTTTTAACATTTTGCACATTTTTAACACTATAGTCACGCTTATGACTACTATATCACCTGATAGTAATAGATGATTTTTTTTTTAATTCAATCGTCTTTCAATCGTAGGCTCGATAGTATTCTCGTTGTTTGATCGGATCGAACGCTAACAGTTAAACGAAATTTCGTTGAGCAGAAGTTAGTTTTAACTACTCGCCGTATTGTGTAAATCTTACTAAGTTATTGTGAACAACGCGACATGCAGGTAAAACGAAAGATGGTAAGCAGAGTGATGAGGATGGCTTCACAAAGGTAGAGAAGAAGAAGAGGAAGAAGCCTCGCTGGCATGACCCAAAATGATGCCGCGTCCAGCAATACCCACGACGCAGCTATACATATATTCATTGTTCACTTAAAGACCCTTACTCTTAAGGTGTAGCTAACAGGAAACAGAGACTACAACAGGAAATTCCAGCAATAAATTTATTATTGCAGCAATAATATATTTATTGCTGGAATAAACAATAATTTTATTATTGCTAGTGTGTATAATAGTGTCTTCAAACTGAATAATTAGTAGTACGTGTCTTCTTAGTTTTACCCTAGTATCCAAGGTCTTGTAACACAACTGCCTTACTTCAGAGTTTCCTTACAGCGATTATAGCTGTAGATAATACCATTTCCAGGGCAATTTTGGCAAGGAACGTTTTAAGCTATCAAGATCTGAGTGCTAAGAGCGAACGCCACTTAAAACTTTGCGTCCGAGGTTGCTCGTTCACAATGATATTATTAACTATTGTAGGAAGACTCCGGTCTTGAGAAACCGCATTGGTTTAAGTTAGAAATAGCTTAGTGTGGCTATGATTTTATTTCTAAGGAATATTTGTAAGTTACTAACTTCTACTGTGGTATCTCCCGTAAGGTAGTATCAATTAGTCCAAGAACATTCTCTCGGGATATTTCATGTTCTATTCCAGAACGTGGTCTAGCCGTGCGCGAAATTTCATCCAAATCTATTTTTCCTACGTATTTATCAAACTGAACATTGATCCTTTCCTTGACTAACATTCAAGCACATAATGACCTAAAAAACAAACAATCAGCATTCTATACAAAGTTGATACGAGAGATGGGTTTTCATTAAAAAGGATCACTGTACAAACCAATATGAACTTTTACTATGAGACCAACCCAAAAATTACGAAAAGAAAAACTCGCAGTACCCCGCAGCGTTGGCCCTTAGCGAGCTAATGCAAGTCGCGACTTTCTAATATCACCTCATTGGTATTTGCTTACGGCCTTCCAGACAGGTGTCATAATGATCTGTAGAAAGTAAGAAAAACTCTGTAAAAGAAAAAAATAAATTACAATGATCTTTAGTTTTCCGACTTCCGTAGAAGTCGTATTGTAGGTCATATTAGGTTCTAGGCTAAAGCTTACGTACTGTTTTTAAAACACGTATGTTGTATGACATATTACTTTGGCAAATGGTCTCATTCTAAGGGGCTCTGGGAATAAGGCAAGGAAGGTACGGGGTAGGTTCTTCATTCAGTAAGAGTCTGACACTGTTTCCCGCTCCGCCTAAGAGCGGGATTCGTCATTCGATGATTTTTACCTACCATAAAAACAACAAAAAAAAATCTCTTCTAATTCTAATATTATAAATTTGCAGAGTTGCTTTGTTTGTTTCAGCTGATTTCAGGATCCATTTATAGAGGTTCGTTGTTGGTTATATTATAGACAGTACGTTGCATTCAATAGGACTGAACCTGTAGCTAAAGACGTGGATAAAACCGCGGAATACAGCTAGTCTAACATAGAACAAGTTTAAATATTTCGATGCCTCCCACGTAAGTTGTTGTAACCCCAAAAATGCAATTTTACAGGAGAGCGTTTTAAAGATACTTTTTGCGATACAAGCCACATTTTTCAAAGAATCTTTTTGAAATTCGGTATGAGATTATAGTTTTTAATATGTTATCGTTTACTACATGTCATTACTTTATCATTTTAACGGTTTCTTCAATTTAGTTGTTACAACGGTTCACCGCGACATGAGGTCCTTGCAAAATGTTGTAACTATCACTTACGTTATTATACACGGGAGTTCAAAAGCCAATTTTGATCATATATGATACTTACATCATGTTATAACTTACTTTTACATATCTAGCATCGGCGTAAAATGTTGTATATATCACTTAACATAAAATATTTTTAAAATTAACAACGTAAATTGTTGTATAGGATCAATACCACATTTTAAATGGTTATCATGTCAGTTAAAGATAAGATTGAACGGAATAGTAATTACTAGAATATTAAATTAGCGACATAAAAATTGCATGAGAGGTGCGACCGGCAGCAAATTCCAGCGTAATCTGTGATATATGTCACATACAACAGGCGTGCGTGCGCTTTTCCCCGTTGTAAACCACTGCAAGTAATAAATACTACAGTCTACTCCGGAATCGTTCGAAACATACAACATTATACGTTTCAAAAGTACCTTAAATAATAGGTTTTTTGGACTTTTTGTTTTTTTGTAGGATAGTTTACATAAAATTAGACACTTTTACATAAAAAACCCAAAATCGCCATTTTGTGGGTTACAACAACTTACGTGGGAGGCATCGATTTATAAGGAAGCTTGTCGTGTTATGAGGGATGAGGTTGAGAGGGAAAGGACTGAAAAAGTAATTTATGTGGTTAATTATAAAATATGTATAAACATTTTATTTGAGATAATACTTGGCTTGGAATATTGACAAAGGATTTTTGAGTTGGTACGTATTACACGTCCGTTGTGTATATACTAAAAAAACTTAAAAAAACCTGTCCGCAATCTTTCGTCACCCGTATATTTGAAAACTACTCGTATTGTGAGTATTGTGAAAACGTCACCCAGGGCCCTGGATTTTGGGAAAAAGGAAAAGGATTAGTATTAGAACTTACATTATTTTTTTAGTTAGGAAAAATTTGACACTATCTTCCACTCCATTCAAGGGCAAGAAGATGTCATTGGATGATTTTTAACCGACTTCAAAAAAAGGAGGAGGTTCTCAATTCGATTGTATTTTTTTTTTATTTTTATTTTTATTTTTTTTATTTTTTTTATGTTTGTTACCTCAGAACTCCGTTGTTTATGGATGGATTTGCAAAATTTTTTTTGTACTTGAAAGGATATGCTTCCAGATTGGTCCCATTTTTTTCAAAATTGAGTTTTGATGATGGGATCCATGAGAAATCGAGGGAACTCCTCAAATATTATAGGCAACTATATAGTTTTTTTTATATTTTCATCGAGAACTCAAGCATTTACAGTCAAAAAGTAACATTTGATGAGGTGGAACTGGTGAAGAAGATCAGAAAATGGCTAACGAAACTTGACACTCGCATAGATATCACAATTAAGGTACTTAAGCAACTATGAAAATGTACTATAAACCAATGATCTTAAATAATTATGTTGAAAATGTTATCATCGAACTGATCTGATGATGATGATGGAGCTGGAAGGTAGGCACTGGAACTGCGTAACTAATTAATATATCCTAGCCGTGTTTGGGCTTGTTAGAATTGTCATAAGATGCACTTTGGCTGTAAGATACTATTGACCTGATGTGATGATGAAGCTGGAAGGTGGAAGGTCGGCATGGGAACTTCAAAATAAAATAATGTATCCTAGCATGGTTTGAGCTTATTAGAGCTGTCATGGGCAATACTGTCAAGGGCAATGGAAAGGGCTATGCTCGGAATTTCCTTGCGTGTTCGAATTAGAAATGAAGAAATGCGCAGGAGAACCAAGGTCACCGACATAGCCCGAAGAATTGCCAAACTTAAGTGGCAGTGGGCAGGGCACATTGCTCGTAGAACAGATGGCTGATGGGGCCGAAAGGTTCTAGAGTGGCGATCGCGCACCAACAGACGCAGCTTTGGAAGGCCTCCCACAAGGTGGACCGATGACCTGGTGAGAATCACGGGAACGCGATGGATGCGAGTCGCACAGAAACGGTCGTTGTAGCGACGCTTGGGGGAGGTCTATGTCCAACAGTGGACGTTTTCTGCCTGAAATGATGATGATTATGAGAGCTGTCATAAGATGTACTCATGAGATGAATCATAAGTATTTCATGCATCATATCATCTCTCCACGAGATCAAAACGATTACACTGTAACAATGTACCTATAATATGTATTCCTACTTATATGACATTGGTAACTTTTCCAAAAGAAATGTAGGAACGATATTGACTTCGTTGCCATAACACTTTATAATAAAAAACACTAAACGGCTACAAATAAAAAAAACTTTTTACAAAAAAAAAACCGCCTTCAAAAAAAGCCAAACGACAAAAGTTCCTACACTAAAAAGTTAAAAATAAAAATTTGAATTGCTGTAAAGAAACTTAATTTATAGGTAAACTTATTTGACATTCATATTTTGCAAATATTCAAAATTTATTACTTCTTTTTGGAGTCGGTGCCAGCCAAGGCAAGGAATTACGAATGGGCAACAATCCCTTGAAAAACTACCTCTAACTTAACTATAAAACTACATAGTACCTATTTGCATACTCTAATATATAATACTTAACTAAGACATAAATACATATTAGACTTCTCTAAAAAAATCATCCGATTTGCATTTTTTTTTTTTAAATAAAAAATATATACTTACAAAAACCTTCTGCCACATTTTAAGTACATTGAAAATGTTTAAGCATTGCAAGCACAAGCAAAGCTACCTAACATTAAGTTTCAACAATAAAAATGCTGGCACCGACTCCAAAAAGAAGTAATAAATTTTGAATATTTGCAAAATATGAATGTCAAATAAATTAAGTTTCTTTACAGCAATTCAAATTTTTATTTTTAACTTTTTAGTGTAGGAACTTCTGTCGTTTGGCTTTTTTTGAAGGCGGTTTTTTTTTTTGTAAAAAGTTTTTTTGTCCATCTAAACAAAAAAAAAACACGCATATTTTGTAACATTTTTTTAATATCCATATCTAGAACATGTTCTCTTTTAAAATTTTAGTTACATTGTTCTCACACCTTAGCAGCGACAAAAAATATGTTACCAAGATATTTGTAATAAATAACATGATTGAAAAGAGTGTCTATGGAGTTTCTTGCACATTCTTCTCCATAGAGATCTACTCTTTGGAATGTGCAATTAGCGTCATCTTATTTCTGACAGACCGGCTTCTAGACTTTTCAAAAGTGCCTGAAAAGGTTTATTTTAAATAAATACTTTAATCTACATTTTAAAATACTTACTGTGTCTCAAACAGAGGGCACTATTAGTTCTACCTAAAACAATAATTTGTGTAACTCAAGTACACTCACTCAACTCATTCAGTGTTAATTAATTCTAAATGGTTCAAAGAATACTTAATTAAGTAATTTTTAATGTTTCATTATTGTAACAGCATATACTGTTTCACAGATGCGTAAAATGCTTTTTTTTATTAATTTTTTTACGGCTGCATTTTTGGTCTCACCATTATAGCTTAGTTCTTATATAGTGTTGTTATATTACTTGGCAGGCATAGATTTTGGTCCACTGGATTTGAACACATGACATACAACTTGTAAATCGTGGCCGTCACCATTGGGCAACCACAGCCCTCAATCATTCTTATGAAACCATATTTTCTGATTCTTTTTAAGATTTCATGGATAGGTAAATGTTATTTCCGTATAAAGCCACAAAATTGTTCCTGTGACCATTTTCATCAAAATCAAATTATGTAATATTTTACGATTTGGGTGAATTTTTTGATACTTAATGTGATTTTTCTGCCTGTTTGTACATATTATTGTTTTTAGTTTGTGTACACCGTTAAATTTTGGTCGTTTTAGGATTAAAACGGATCGTGAAGGGTCGATCCGGAACATGTAACATTAACGATTTGTAATGATAAAATAAAAAACATTTTTTATAAACTAGAATTAATATACGCATGTACGAAATTTCTTTAAGTAAACGAGTCAATTACCTCGTAGGTAGTTTCGTAGACTTTGAGTTGAAAAAGAAAGTGCTTAATTTTTTAAGTCCTATCTTTACAAGCCGCCCTCCACGGGATAAAAATGATCAAAATTTAAGTGTATATACCTATTGATTTATTACTTAAGGTGTTTATAAACAGATAAATAACAATTAAATTTGAATTAATGATAATTTGATTGAAATTCTTATAATGTATAAAGTGTACCCATCATGCATCTACCTAATATAAATATTTGCACAACTCAAAGTTGGATGCAGTGAAACCATATAGAATTATTACCACCAAATTGTACCTGTATTCTTGCAAATAAATCTTTCATTCATTCATTCAAAATCTATACTAATATAATAAAGAGGTAAAGTTTGTTTTTTTTGTTTGTAGGAGGTAATCTCTGGAACTACTGGTCCGATTGGAGAAATTTTAGCAATAATAGAAAGCTGCTTTACTCCTGAGTGACATAGGCTATATTTTATGTACGCGGGCGAAGCCGCTGACAAAAGCTAGTTTAAAATATAATGGAACTGTGTGAACTACAGGAGCTCTACACTTCTAATTGCCGTATTTCTTAGAAGGGCTTGGGTAATTAAAAAAAAATGCTTTCGGGTACATTCTTTACGGCACGTATTTTATTAAAATGACGGTAATTGTTTAAGTGTCTTTTTAGATAATTGCTTTTCTTAAAAATCGTGAGAATTGTTTTTTTTTTTTGTTGTGTTAAAACTTTTATGGTTTATATTAAATTGCTTTTTTTTCGTTATAGGCACAAAAGAGAGTACAGAAGACAATCTACACTAACACTACAAGAGGATTTCCCAAATCCTTAAAAGATAAAACAGGGGTAGGTACAAAGTTTGAACGGAGAAACCTTCTTTCACGCACAAGTCACAGACAGAAGCTAGTATTATGAAGACATAAAAGAACGACCAACATCCATAAACACAAAATAATAATATGCAAATAAAATATCATTGTAACTGCTGTCCCCGAAGTCTTAACAAATTCAAATTATCGCCCTCAATATTCAGAAACAAACCGGCCAAACGCAGACATGAAAGAAACCCCGACTTACATTACAAAACTTGTCTTAAATGCTAATAAAAGAGATCGCAGCCCGCCCGGGAGAACATTCCAGAATGAATATTTCATGATGGGTCTATTGACGGCCAGGGGTGAAGACCTGCCACCCCTCCTGCATCCTAACTCAACTGTACAAGATAAGTGGAACATGTATACCGTTATAGAGGTCACAACAAATTGGTCGTGATACAGGAGCACCGACGCAGATGTTGTGCGTTTATTTTCTCATTAATTTTTCATCTTTGTGTTCGGTTTCGTTTGTGTTAACTGCAGTTTGACAGGACGTTGCTTTTCTTTTTACTTGATCACGGAAACGAAATTTCCGGGTGGATTAAATATTGTGCATGGAGTTTGAAACAAACGTGTATTCGGTATTTTATTTGTTTTCGTTGGATTCGTGTTCTTTTTATTGAGGTGGAAAATCATATAATGGCTTTTCTCGCTGTAAAGAGCTGCGGGTCAGACATTTGCTGACTAAAAAGCACACTTATATTCATTTTTTGCTGTTTACATTCCAGAAAGATTTCCTTTTCAGAAGTCAACACATGGCCCAAGGAGGCTTCTGCCCTACTGAGACTTTATGATTTTTGCTGAAAACTCTTTGAGACGCGTGTGGAACGCTACACGTCGACAACTACTCGGGCTCGGTCCAGATAGTTATCAGACTGCCAGAGCACAAGGTACCCATTGTTCACCGTCTGCTAGCCTGCACGGAATCGGGATCGGGATCCTGGTGGCCGTTTCCTTTGGTAGCATTACTGTTTAGCAGAAGATTAGACTGCCTCTTACTCATCCTTGCTTCGGACCAAGGCACAGCGCGCGTTCGGGTTGACGCCGATCATTCCCACGAGGACACGGCGGTGCTTTGCCCATGCGAGGCACATATTAACCATATGCTTCACTGTACTTACAAGTCTGAAACAACGACTATGTATGAAACGATATACAATTATGTTAATAACAAGCCTTATACATACCTACATGTTTTTTTATGGTGGGTGAATCATTTAATGACGGATCCCGCCTTTGGACGGACCGGGAAACAGTGTCAGACTCTTACTGACTAAACAACCCACCCCATTCCTTCTTAGTCCTCATACCGGGGTCGGACCTTTCTTTCAGAAACTGGACCGGGGCCCCAGTAGGCTTCGGTCCTGTAGTTATTAGTGCTTAGTTTAGTCAATTAGTATTAGGCAACAAAAGTGAGTCAACTATCCTCCCCCCTCCTCGCGTCGTATTCCTCAATGCTGAGGGTCGTGAAATCGTGACTACCCCACTTCATCAGTTTCGCTCTTATTATGTTTTTCCATTTATTCAGTGTCTCTGGTGGAGTGGAGGACTATGGAGTCCTCCAGTTCTTATATGGAGTATATGAATACTCTATAATATATACTGTAGAGTCAAGAGCGGTGCAGATCTGGTCGGATTAATGAATTGGACTGCTTCCACGGTCTTATTCCATCAATTTTACCGGTGACAATGAGCCTTTCTAGGTTGCCACCGTCTTTTCTTGCAATGTGACCTAAGTATTAAAGAATCTCTTAAAGATATCATCTATTATTTCAAGGTTTAATTCCTAAAGCTTATCTTCAAATGTTTACATTTAGACCAATTGACTAAATGTTGGCATTTGAAAAATAATCTTACATCAGTATTCAATTTAATGTCTCAAGGCAAAGGCGCGTTTGATGATATCAAATTCTGTCTAGACTGTTAGAAAGTACTGCCTAAAATAGAAATATTCACACAACATTAGTGTGCTGGGAATATTTTGCATAACAACGCTGAATACCTACAAATGGTGTCAATAGCAAGCCAGTCTACGTGTCCTTTGATTTTTTTTTTTTTTTTTTTTTTTTTTTTACAAAATACAAATATGTTTATTGTTCAAAAAGGGCAATTACAATAATATAACAGATCTCTGGACTCCACACTAGGATTCCCTGTGTCGTGGAGTCCAGTCTCTTCCATCTTATCAAACATAATAAAATATATATTCAGCAAAAGATATATATACTATTTCTAAACAAGATTCATAAAAAAAAATAATAATTAGGTATATAAAGAATTAACTAACACATGGCATGTTTTGTGTATTTGTGAATGAAAGTGAGGAGTGTGTGTATGTGTAGTGGGGTGAAAAGGACTGTGTGAGTGTAGGGGGTGAGTGAGTGAAACAGCTTGTGTGTACTGTATAGTTAGGTTTTTTATAGTGTGTATAAAATCTTCGTGTGCTAAAAATTTTTTAGTATTTTTTCCGTATTTGCGTAATCTAAACCTTTAAGATAAGTTTTAATTTGTTTTTTGCAAGTATATCTTGTCATTGGTAGAATGTTCAACACGTTATTCAGTTTGCGGTATATGAATCATCATCATCATCATCATTTCAGCCGAAAGACGTCCACTGCTGGACATAGGCCTCCCCCAAGCGCCGCCACAAAGACCGGTCCTGTGCGTCTTGCATCCATCGGCTTCCAGCAACCCTGACCAGGTCATCGGTCCACCTTGTGGGAGGCCTTCCAACGCTACGTCTTCCGGTACGCGGTCGCCACTCCAGAACCTTTCGGCCCCAGCGGCCATCCGTTCTGCGTGCAATGTGCCCTGCCCATTGCCACTTAAGTTTGGCGATTCTTTTCGCTATGTCGGCAACCTTGGTTCTCTTGCGGATATCCTCATTTCTGAATATTCATTTTATTATATTTCTGGTATATGAATGGACCCATGTAATTAAAACTTCTTTTGCCAAAATTTAGTCTGCATTTACGTTCATGCCATCTAGGTTTCCTACGAGAATGCATACTCGCAGGAGCCACTGTGACGTTAGCTGTAGGATGGAACTTAAGTGCAGTAGCCAAAATGTATAATTGTCGCACACGCAAGGTACCTGACTCTCGATATAAATCATCCGTAGGGAAGCGTAAAGGTTTCCTGTAGGCTACCTTGAGGATGGATCGTTGCGACCGTTCAGCTTTTAGCAGATTTATTTTATGGGCAACTCCCCACACGGTTATGCAGTAATTTAAGATTGATTCGCACAGAGCATAGTACACCATCTTAAGAGTTGCTTCGTTAGCGACCCTGCCTAGTTTTTTAAAAATATGTAAAAGCTTTCTTACCCGTCCACTCACGTAATCGATTTGTTTCGTCCATGTAAGATGTTTGTCTAAAATGACACCCAGATACTTTATGTAGGCTACTTGTTCTAAACTAGAACAAGAGCAAACAGAACTAGGATCATCTTTACAGGTATGCAATTTAACAGCCAGATGAGGTGGACAAGGGTTTCTAGCACTGACACTAAAGTTGACAACTTTTGTCTTGTCAACATTCAGAGTCAGTAAGTTTGTATCCAACCATCGTACGATCTGGTTCATTCCCTTCTCAGCCATATCATAGACTGAAACCCATGATCTGTCGTAAAAAACTATGGCAGTATCATCAGCATAGGCAAATATCTTTGCATTACTGAGTTGTAGTGAGCAGAGGCCATTAATATAGATGAGAAAGAGCGTGGGTCCAAGAACGCTGCCTTGAGGTACGCCATAGTTGAGGCTAGCATAGGAACTACAGACATTACCTAACCTAATTCTTTGTGTACGATTGGAGAGGTAAGACTGAAACCATTGGAGCGCTTTACCACGAATTCCTATGCCTTCGAGTTTTTTTAGAAGGATACTTCTTGAAACAGTATCGAAGGCTTTCGCGAGGTCTAGGAATACTCCAGTGCATTTGTACCCATCATCTAATTTGGTTACCACAAAATCTGCAAGACTGGTTACTGCATCTTCCGTTGACCTATTTTTGCGAAAGCCGAACTGATGACTAGAAAGTATACCGTTTTTCTCCAGGTAGTGTAGGAGTCTGGCGTTCATGATCTTTTCAAGGATCTTAGTCAAAGATGTGAGAAGAGAAATGGGACGATAGTTAGATATTTGTGTCTTATCGCCTGATTTGAAGATTGGACAAACATCAGCCATTTTCATAACCGTCGGTACAGTACCCGAAGAAATGCTAAGATTGCACAGAAAAACAATTGGAGGTATAAGGTGACATTTGTTGAGTTTAAGAATCTTGTTTGTTATACCATCCCAGCCAGGAGCTGCAGAATCTTTCAAGTTGGAGATAATCCGATTGACCTCATTCTCATCTGTTGGGTTAGCAAAGAAGGAGTTAAGTGGGGGAGGGTTATTGTACTGGCTACAAGATAAATTGGCTAGTTCTGTTTCAGTTTTACCAAGACGAGTTAGCGTATTATTGGCAAGAGACTCTCCCACGTTTGTGAAAAAATTATTGGCTTTATCAAGAGACTCTTTAGGGTCGGGACAAGCGAGCAACAGATCGATATTGTTGGAGTTTTCCTTTCTTATATTGCAAATATTTTTAACCGCCATCCAAGTCTTTTTACAGTCACCATTAGCATCGTCTAAAAGTTTTTTGTTATGGGCATTTTTAAGGTTTTGTATTATATTATTGCATAGGTTCCTATAGTTTTTGTAACGCAGTTGAGCAGAGTAATTATCTTTATTTTTATTGGCTTCTAAATGTAAAATGTCTCTTTTACGTATGAAGTTTAGAAGACCTTTGGTCATCCATGGTTTCTTGATTGATTTGGAGTTTTTGATGTTTACCGTAGTGGAGAAATTGTGTATGGTATTATTTAAAATATCTGTAAATGCTGTAACTGCTTCATTTATATCAGTGAAAGAGTAAATTGAATTCCAACAAATTTTTCCTAAAGCTAGCGATAAATTCGGATGGTCGATTTTTATCATATTGTTATTCACAGGTAAAATGCGATCTCTTTCCTTAGCAATACCCACGACAACCGTGTCATGATCTGTTATACCTGAGCCACAGATAATCACTTTAACAGCTTTATTGGATTTTATCAAGACATGATCTAAACAAGTTTTGTCGTGAGTAGGCAATTGGTGACCAGGAACGTAGCCATAATGCCCGATAGTATCCAAGTAGTCTGTTGTACGTCTATCTCTGGAATCAGGCATTATGTCTATATTGATATCTCCTATCACTATAGAGTTAGGACTCTTACAAGTCTGCATGATCTTCTCCAGAGATCCGCAGAAGTTATTAATGTTGTAGAAGGATGGTGATCTGTAAATAGCGCAAATAGTATATTCTTTACCAATATGAATTAGCAAACAGTTTGCATCTTGAAATGATGGCTCTTCAATTAGTAGTTGTAAGTTATTTTTATATAGAACAGCAATGCCATCATTTTGGTTCAAATAACATTTGGAGTAATGGCACTTATAACCATTTAGATATACTGAAGGGGTCGTCTCGCTTAAGCGGCATTCAGTTAGAATAATTATGTCTGGTAAAAAATTTAATCTCTTTAAAAATATTGAAAAGTTGTCAAAGTTTTTTAGAATACTTCGTATGTTTTGACAAACTAATGTGAGTTGCGTCTTAACGTCACCAATATCAGTTAAACATTCTTGAGGGTTAAATCTTTTGTTGCTAACGTATATGTCAGTCTTATCTAGATCTTTGATCAGCTTATATTGATTAGCCATAGTTATAAAATAAAGAGAATGGAGTGAAGTAATTTATGAGGTTATACCGAACTGTACAACATGGTGAATAGCGAAGAATAATACGGATAATACTGTTTATAATATGTAGTGTTAAGAAATCATGAGTGAGTTGTGAGTAATTATTTGTGTAAGTGTTATGTGAAAATGGATATAGTGGGTGGAAAGTCGTGTTAGCCATGGAGGAAATACATTGTTTAAATAATAAACTGTGTGAAAAATTTAAAAGTAAAGAAACTTTGCTGTACCACAAATTAGTTTTGACGTTTATGAGATTCCCGCAATTGCTGAAGTGTGTTTTCGTTTCTGACCACTGTATATTTCTCACCTTCCTTTTTACGCAGGAAAATTCGGCCATTTGAAATCCAGCAGAATTGAAAGTTTTCCGATCTAGCAAAGTCACGAGCAAGAAAAAGTAGTCGTTTTGCTTTAGTTGTTAGGTGTTCTGAGACAAATAAGGACATTTCCGGCCTTTCAAGGCCTAAATTTCTAGTGCTAATTTGTCTTCCCGGTTGCGAGGTATTGAATTGTTTCGCTTCTTTTAAAAACCTATCCTTAGTAAAGACGTTGGAGTATTCAATGACCATAGTTGATGTGGTTGCGCTTGCTTTTGATGGCAGTCTATAAACGTCTTTAATATAACTGCTAGACCATTCACTTCCAATGCTTTTCGTTAAGCTGATTACCATGCTGAGTAAGTCGTCCTTTTTTTCTTTTTAAATAAAATCATTTCAGAGTAGTGGTGGCCGAAGGAAATCATTTCCTGGTATGGTCATGTGAAGAGGAGAATGAAACGTATGTTACAAAAAGAGTTCTGAGTTTACACGTAGATGGATGGAGAGGATGAGGGAGGCTGAAGAAGATATGGAATTATTAGGATAAGGATTTACATATATGTAAGTATAGAAATCCCCTCCTAGAGAGGAGGCCTGTGTCCCAGCTGTGGGAACATTAAAAAGGCTGATGATGATGATGAAGTATAGAAATAAGGTACAATGGGTTTGATATGTTGTGAAACAAAAAACTCTAAATAAAATTAAATAAAAAAATAAAAAGATTTGGATGCATTTTATGAGGAGTGATATGAAAGGAAAGGAAGTTAGTGATAGTCACACTATTACTAAATGCCTTTAAAAAAAAAAAAAAACATATTTGTTATTTGTAACAACTTAGGTTAGATCGTTCTGATAGTTTTTAGTAAGCGGTGAATAAGTTGAACTAAAAATGCTATCGTTATAATGGTCCCTCACAGCTCCCCGCTGTACCACACTTCGATTAGATAGATTCAACTTTATTGTATACCAAAAATTAACAGAACTTAGACAAAACTTAAATCTATGGGTACAATGCTGCCGTCGTTATTAAGAAAGGCACAACTAACATTTTACAAATGTTGAGAAAATCGAGTTTAAAATATTTTTTGAATTTTGTTAAAAAAATCACGTTTAAAACATGTTTTTCAAAATTGTGAAAATGTAAAAAATTGTGTTTTTTTGGTATGTACACAACGATAGCAATATTATATTTTTAATTTAAATGGATATATTTAATAATTAGCATAATTCTTTTTAACTTAACATAAAAAATAACAAGAAAGGAGCAATATTATGTTGAAAAGGCACATATAACCAAATATGCCTTTTCAATGTAAAATTTTGAGTAAAAAATTTAACATTTTACGACGAAAAGGCATATTTTTTTAATTGTGTCTTTTCATCGTAAATTATTAAAATGAATATATAGGTACAGAAAATATTAGAATTAATTCATCGATAGTAAAAAGGTATAATAAAAGTCACATCATACAATATGCCTTTTTATTGTAATAAAACTTAAAAAATGATGTAGTTGTGCCCTTTAAGCTTATGCTATCTCTGTTTATTTTGCAGCTAAAAATCCACAAAAAATCAGGAAAATAGGCCTTTTTTCCTGATTCCGAATATATATATAACTCATTTTGACAAAAAATGTTAGTTGTGCCCTTTTTCGGTAGCACGGCAGAATGGCGGTCCCAAAAATTATAAATCCCGAAAATCGTTACTACGTCTGCAGCGAACGTATTATAGATATAGATAATTATATGTATAGACAAACAACATAATACTATGTACTCGTAGGTACTTATAAGCACGAACAATAAGATTACACGAAGTACATTATCTTAACGTATATTCACCACGTATATAACTCTGATCCACTTACGTCGAGGTACAGTCGTAAATACAAGTTGTTTACACCATTTGTCAATTTGTACCATTATCTATAACAAGTTCAGTGCTCAGGTAATGCGATATCGCGTTGTTAGCGGCTGTACTAATATTTGTTGAGCAAACTATCTCGAGACAGAGACGAATTTCTAAAGGTGCAAAATAAGATTTTCGAAATAAGAAATAGTTGTACAGAATAATGTTTAAGCCGATAGAGTCTACTGAAATGAATTTTCGTATTTATTCTTAAGTTTTACTAATCTGTCTCTAGAGGGTTGAATAACCGGTGAAACATGGTCAAATGCGGCTTTGGTTATTATGCGTTTTATATCTTATTAAAAATGTTTTAAAGATTTTCAGGTCTAAAACACTAATGATAAATTGTAGATGACTCATATGAAGAATATGGATTCTTGAAATAGACTCGCATAATAAAGACTGAGAGAAAAAGATCTCACTATTAAAAAATAAAGTTTAAAAACTAACACCCGACTACTTAAAAACACGCTCTAAAAAGTACGAAACAAGAAAACACTCTCCAATGAAATTACTTAGTATGTACAAACTATTAAATATTTACCGTTATTAAATAAACTAACTTACACATATTATTATATTTTAATATATTTTCAATTTATAATATTGATAGAGAAATGTTTTAAGGATAAAGCCGTGGTCGTATACCACTTTTGTTAATTTATTATTCTTATGGCATACGACCACGGCTTTATCCTTAAAACATTTCTCTATCAATATTATAAATTGAAAATATATTAAAATATAATAATATGTGTAAGTTAGTTTATTTAATCACGGTAAATATATAGTTTGTACATACTAAGTAATTTCATTGGAGAGTGTTTTCTTGTTTCGTACTTTTTAGAGCGTGTTTTTAAGTAGTCGGGTGTTAGTTTTTAAACTTTATTTTTATTTAACATATTTTGGAGTTCTAAATAGGCTAGTAATATTTATATATTCAAAATTTACAAGTAAAGCGCTTTCAAATGATACCAAACACGGCATATTTATCTTAACTTTACTTTTTTACTTCGTATGTTTTGTCCGCTAGAGGGCGCCACATTAGATTTTGTGAAATCCCATATAGCCTATAACCAGCGGACAATTAAGACGCTTCTAATGATATGTCATTTTTCGAATTCTGATAAGTAGTTTAGAAGTTACGAGGGAACAGATGAACATCCATACCCACATACATACATACATACATACAGGTCAAAATCATAACCCTTCTTTTGCTTCGCCGTAGTCGGGTAAAAAAACCAGCCAAGAGCGTGTCGGGCCACGCTCAGTGTAGGGTTCCGTAGTTTCCCGTCCGTCACAAATTTCTCACAATGTAACAGAACCCAGTAGTCTATGCATAAATTAATAACCCAATCTCTCGTGAGATGGCTCTGTATCCGGTGGTAATTTTTGATTGCGTGAACCAATTTTAATCTTTTTGTATATTTATTTTTAAAAAGATACGCTCTGGATAATAAAATATGTAAAAAAGGTAAAAAAATGCTTATATATACGGTTCAATTACAATTGGGTTGTTTAGTCAGTAAGAGGCTGTTTCCCGCCCCACCCGAGGGCGGGATTCATGATAAGATGATTATTACCACCATAAAAAAAGAAAAACCTACCTAGATTTAGTAGTATCTATTTAGTGTATTTACTTTTAAAGTACGTAGGTTAAGTAGTATTAAATTAGTTTAAGTGGTGCCCATTTAGTTTATTTTGTTTTTTTGCCTTTGTACTTTAGTTTTATATTGTCTTCACTGATATTTCTCTGTATATCTTTTATTCATTTATTTAATCGTCATGTACAGTAGTGGTATCTTTTCATTTCACTTGGTAATCCGTAGTGTGGATTTTACATTTATCTATTCTGTGTAATATCTTTAGATGTCACTTAAATTGTAGGTACATGCAGGCTTTTCGGACGGCGAGCAATGGGTAGGTTGCTGTCCAACCGGTAATCCTTCGGACCGAACCCAAGTAGTGTTGATTACTTGTTGTGTACTGTTGCTTCAAGGATTTTTTAACAGACTGTATGGGCAGCAGGGTCGAATCCTCCCGAGCGGACCATGGGTAAATGTGAAAGTGCACATCAGAACTCTGTAAAATTCTGACACTATCACCCGCTCCACCCAATTGCGTTGTCACTGGGATTTTTTGTCCACCACAAAAAAAAAAAACATAATTTGTACAATGGTTTGTTTTTTCTATCAAAAAAAAAAGAATAAGTAAATGATTTTTTATTTTTTTTAATGAGTTTAAAAGCAAATATATATAGAATCCCATTGACAATTCCAAATAAAAATAAAAAAATTATAGAGACGTACTTAGTTTCAATTACATGATATTTACAATCAAGTTTGTTTAGCGAAATCGCTTCGTATGTAAATGTTCGGAATTTCACTAGCAACGTACATTAGTTCTGTTACAAACGGGATTAAATGAAAACATTGAATATATCAGTTGGATGTTATTGTTTTCGGTGTTAGAAGAGACGTAATAATGGGTAAATTTAACCCATGATGTTACTATCATGATAGTGTTAATTTATTGATAGGTTTATCATCATGGTAACTTTTTTATGGTGGGCAAAATCGTCTAATGACGAATCCCACCCTTGGGCGGAGCGGAAAACAGTGTCAGACTCTTACTGACTAAACGACCCACCCCATTCCTTCTTAGCCCTCATACCAGGGTCAGACTTTTTTTTCAAAAACCAGACCGGGGCCCCAGTAGGCATCGGCCCTACAGTTGGGCCTCTACATTTGCTGAAAACTCCATGAGGCGCGTGCGGACAAAGCGCGCCGTTGACGACCTAGCTTGTGCGCCTACGGTGGTCGGAAATCGACATCAGAATTCCATCAGGTGAGATAGCGATCAAGCGCGAAACTACCAAAAAATAAAAAAAATCATAACGCTATTGATTGCTTGGAATCCGTTTTTTACTATTTGTTTCTTGAAGAAGGAGGGGCTACGCGTATCTATAGCAAATGGTTTAACCACAGCACCGTCCCGGTAACGTAAGTACCCAAAAAACATTACCATTATTTGCCGCGTTAATTATTGTGCATTGTAAGTCGAGCGCATTTTGGTTCATAGCGATTTGTTCATAAAAATTACATCTGTAAGTGGATATATCTTAAATTAATTAAATGAAGTACTTAGTTGTGTACTATTGTTTTTAAAATTATATCATTTAATAAATAAAATAATTAATCAAAAACATAAAATGACGATTGATCTTTTAAAATCTGTCACTCCAGATTCACTATTGAGCGTATTCTTAGAAAAAAACAATTAAATAATTAATTAGTTTTTATACAAGGCTAGATTGTAATTAGATTAGGGTCTATCTGTTGGATGTACTTTAGGATAATGAAGAAAAAACAAGAGAAATTCGGGATTAAAGTAATGAAACAAAATTATCCTACGCGATCTTATTACTTATTTAGTTTGATCAGCAATTGCTATTGTATCTTCAATTGTCCAATGTTAGTATTATCGGTTACCATTTAGTTTCAAAGAAGAGATTCATAAAAAAAAAAATCTGTATTGTCCTGTAAAAATTCTGCGACATAATTGCTTTTCGGTGAATCGCTGACAATATATTAAAGTCGTGATACGAGCGATATTATTGTCAACAACTTTTGCTGACATGTCCTTTTGTTCATAGCGGCTCGTTTATGAACAATATTTTTGTCAGTAAAAATCAATATCTTTTCCTTCTTGTATCGGAAAATTTTGTCACAATTCTTGCCTATAATGCGCCGTCCGTAATCCTGCGCCTACGGTGACCGGAAATCGGGATCGGAAATATATGACCTATGCCTGATGCGGTTGGGCTCCGGCTTTGCTAGCATTACTGGCAGAGGCAACTGCCTACTCCTCCTCGTTCTGGACGATTGTCTGTACAAAGATCCGACTTGAGAAATTTCCGCCGCCGATCGCCCCCACGAGCACATGGCGATGCTCTTCTCAAGCGGGGCACCTCTACTGTATGTTTTACCGTGTCCTACGTGGTGGTTCACACAGTTGTGACACCCGAGCGATTCTTTCGCACGAATCCAGTGCAGTACCTCACGAACTTACAATGTACGGTAAAAACAGGTGAAAACCTGCGGTATGCGAAAGGTGAGGATGCCGTAAGTAGGTTTTTCAGTTACTTCTCAAAGAGGAGAATTACCGCTTTAATTATGGCATATCCATTTGGGGTACACTTGGAACTATTAAACAATAAACATACAATATCCAACAGCAAGGCACATCTTGAACTGAATTTTCACTGTTACCTCATTACATTTATTTTATGGTGGGTAAAATAATCGAATTACGAATCCCACCCTTGGGCGGAGCAGAGAGAAACAGTGTCAGACTTCAACTGACTAACCGACCCACCGTTCCTTCTTGCTTAAGTTCCAGGGCCCCGGTGTTCCGCTTTCGCATCAACCCTTGGCCGTAGAACCATTACATAAGTAATGATTACAATCAAAATACCCGAAACCTTTACTAATAAAGTAACAGCTGGGCGAATTTCGCAGAGTATCGATACATTTTAAACTTTAACCCGTCAATAGCCCAGCGGCTATTGCGAACTCAAATTGGACCGGCCAACTATTCTCAAGCTCGTTCTTAAAGCAAGCACGTTTAGCTTAGTTCGAGGGTTAAAAGCAACATTTATTAAAACTGCACTACAACTTGCTAGTATTTTTTCTCTCTCTTGGCACTCCACAAAGAACGAACTATGGCTTGACTGTTAATTAGTTTTGTAATAGTAAATTAAACGAGTTGTGTCAATAGATTGTTTTTATTTCTTCTTCTTCTTCTTCCTGCTCGTGTCCGTTTTATTTGCTGGTGGCACAACACGTTTTTTCTTCCATTCTCTCTTGTCACTATCTCCCCTTTTTTTCACCACCACCATCCACATGTATATTCATTTTATTTATTGGATAAATTGTAGGCTTGAGCTTGCTGAACAAAGGATCTTGCCATTCGATAACCGTTCAGACCGAGCGCTACTTCAAGCAGTCAACGGTGAGTAGTGCACGACTCAAGAAGATGTTTGAAAATCGTAGGGGACCAGCAGAGTCGAAGCCTGCTAGGGCCATGGGTTTTGAGAAAGTTAACCCCAAAGCCCTGTTATGAAGCCAAAGACGATTTTAGTCAGTATAAGTCTGACGTCTCCACCAAAGACATGAGAAGTCATTGGATTTTTCCCACCATAAAAAAGTCATCGGATGATTTCCCACATAAAATATACTACCTTCTTCCACCGGCTTCGTCCACGTGAATGTTAGTTATTGCAGATGTGAAGTTGCAGTCGGGAAGAGAAGAATCGGGTCGGGGAAAAAAGAATAACAGACGGACACAGATACTTTCGCATATTGTATGTTTGTATTGGTATTGATGGTTTCCTGTCCCAAAACTAGGGCTACTAATTTTAACAGCACGTTTGACGCACTGGTTTAGTGATTGGCTAATGCGCCGCATTGCTATATAGTTGTTTTGAATGAGCGTATTTTATATACGTGAGTTTATGATATATTATTGAATATACACACAATACATTCATAAATCCTAGCGAAAGGAATCATTTAGGTACTTTAGACACTCGATGAATGTATTTACCTTGCTTATTGCTTACCATCAGGATGGATTGCAGTCAAGCACTCTTCAGATTCAGCTCCACATACTAGGCCGAATTATATTTTCAAACCATGCAGGAATACACACAAAATTCCTTTAAAATCGGTCAAATCGTTAAGGAGGAGTTAAGTGATACAGACACACGTACAGAAGTATTTTATAACTGGTAATATAATTGTAATTACAAACAAATCGCGGGAAAAAATCTGCTTAATACATTTATATAATAATAATGATTTATTTATCTCAAAAAGGTACAGACATTGTTTCTTGACATATTATCTCAAATCAATTTGTAACCTTTGTGAGAACCGGAGTCTATAGTAGGTTCGGGACCTGTATGACAGATCTCCAGGTTTTATGTTCGCCTAACTTGTCTAAATGTTCTAAACTTGCTGATTTTTGATCCCATAGTAAAGTTGTTTGTTAACAGGACTACGATCACGTGTTTAAATGTCAGTCACTAATTACCAGTCACCTATAAAACTTATACAGTAAAAAATATACAAGAAATTGTTACAAATGTTTAGTTACATACTTTTTTAATTAAAAAAATAAATAATTCGTGTGTTACAAAATAAGAACAATCATTCACTTTTTGTACAAAGAGGTTTAAACTCAGACACGAACATTAACAAAAAGTCTTAAAGTGTCCGCGGTCTGAAGAACGACTGTTTTATAACTAAAGCCCCATATCTTAACAAAAACTTGCTTGTTATCGGCTAGACGTCCTACCTTAGTACTAACGAATGAGACTCATTTATTAAAATGTTCCACTTTCAATTTAATTTTCTTTTCTAAGAAGAATTAATTTTATAATGAAGTTAAAATAAAATAATGTTTTTACGTGGTTTTTTATGTTGATTGAGATTTTAATTATAGTTTTAAGTAATATGGGTTCATGTTAATAAGAGTACAATAGTTTGACAATTTATTCAATAAAAAAATTGGCACACCCTTTTTGATAATCATGCAACAAAATTTTATATACAGGGTGTCATTGACATGTTAACGCAAACGAATACCATAGATCCAGTACATGACTCTAGACCCCCAGTGATGGAATTTTTTGTCGGTTTTTTTTTTAATGAATTTTTAACGTTTTTTTTAATTAAACTGTATAAAATCAATTCAATCAATCAATTTAAGTAATTTCAATGTCAATTTAACATTTTTTGCGAAAAAAATGAGTGCATTACTTTCCAAATTAAAAGTCATCGGGTTTCATTAGAATAATGACTTTATTTGCCTTGATGATTTTTTTATCAATTTTTTTTTTGTAAATACAGGTAAAAAATAAAAAATCAAAACTTTTTTTCAAAAATTTGAAATTAAACCGACAAAAATTTCCACCACTGGGGGGTCCAGAATCATGTACTGGATCCATGGTATTCGTTTGCGTTAACATGTCAATGACACCTTGTAATATAAGTGTTAGGGTACGATGGGACTGAAATACACTGTGCGTTATAAAAGTACATAGGTAATTTAAAAAAAAATATAATTTATTTCTTTTATCTAATTTATTAAACAGTTAGTTTATTTTATTTGCATGTAACAATAAATCATTAATTAAAAAAAATACTTTAACTGTCACGTCTCTCAAGCGAGTAATTCATATATGTTTCATGTTTTGGAGTATAACCAACGATTATTTAAATATAATAACATGTAAATGTTAATTGAAATTATTGATTTACTAGCTTTTGCCCGCGGCTTCGCCCGCGTGGTATTGGGGTTGCCCTATACAATTTTACACTTGATCAAACGAAATGTGAAGTCCCATAAGAACCTTAAGTTTTTCCGGGATAAAAAGTAGCCTATGTCCTATTCCGGAATGTATCCTATACCTGTGCCAAATTTCATCCAGATCCGTCCAGCCGTTTTGGCGTGATTGAGTAACAAACATCCAAACATCGTAACTTTCGCATTTATAATATAAGTAAGATTTACAAAGGGATTTATTTGGGCCATTTTTGTTTAGTTTATTTAAGTATCTATACTTTTTTTGTCCTATGTATCTATCAACAGAAGGTTTGCTCTCAAAAAACTCAAATTCCGCTTTATGCTCGCTTTTGTATAATGATCATTCTTTGCATTTATATTTTTATGTTTTGTATGTAATAAAGAAAATTTCCTTTGAAAACCATTTTTGTCTTTAATGTCTCTTCCATAAAACATAAAAAAAATATTGACTGACAAAAACATACAAAAAGTACGTAGGTATATAATGTCAAACCTGTCTTACTCATAAGTAGTTCTCCGAATTTTTATTTGATCAATCTTACAAGTTACTAAAGCCTATAGAAGCTACCTCAGTATATTATTTTTCTTGAAATGCTTGCTTATATAAAAAATAGAGAATGAGAGAATTTCAACTCCCAAACAACAAAAAAAAGCTGATTTTTACCGATTTTATCATTAAAAACCTTACATGTTTGTGATATACTAGGAATTAGTTTGGTATCAAGAACGCGTTTAAAAACATGAGAACTCACATAAACACAAGACGCCCGGGTGTTGCCACTGTGTGGGCCCGGGTGTTGAAGCCTTCTGGGGCCAAGGGTTGATGCGTAAGCGGAACACCAGGGCCTTGGAACTAAGGCAGGAAGGAAAGGTAGGTCGTTTAGTCAGTAGAGGTCTGACACTGTCTCCCACTCCGCACAAGGGCGGGATTCGTCATTCGATGATTTTTCCCACCATAAAAAAATAAACGTAAACATAAGACGCCGACTCTCGGAAAAACTATTTATATCTATACTTAACGGACCCTTCCCCACTGACGAGTGGACTGTAGACGTATATTCAATGTGAGTATGGAAAGAAGAAAAAAAGAAAAATATTTTATTTGACACACACAATGCAGAAACCACATGTAGGCATAAAAGAGACATAATGATTTAAAAGCCAGTTGTTTCATCCAATGTGACCTTTGATAAAGAGGCAACGCGAAAAAAAAAAACGCCTGACCGCTTTGTGGGCATTCAGTAAGTCCGTTATTCATTCGAATATTGCACAAAAATTGTTCACGATAAGTAGAAGCCTTAAAAATGTTTGCGTATAATTTTCATCATTCAGAATTTCGATGAAATGTGCGAGGTTTCTGTATGGTTTTTATTTTCATTTACTTTTTTTTAATTTAGGTGTTGATACATTATGACGGGTCAAATTAACGCAAAACAGCAGATTGTCAGAAATCTTTACTGGATTCGTTTTATACACATTTACGTTTTAATTTTAATAAACTTGCCTCAAAACGGCTGAGGCCAGACGTGTGTGGAAATAAAAAAAAACTGGGTAACTATTCAATTCCCGAATTGAGTCTCGAAGACTTTTTCGAATCGAAAAAAGTTTGTTTTTGTGAAAAACCGTTATGATTCAGTTTTCAGATTTATTCCTACACTTGTGCTATAAGGCCTTGCATCAAGCCAAATTTTGGGGTTGTTGGTCATTGAGATTTACCCATAGATATGTCAAACAGTGAAAACTGATCATTATCCGATTTTTAGATATGTCATATATCTATAAATCGGATAACGATCAGTTTTGTTTCTCTTGAATTGGTCTTTTTTTCTGTTAATTTAGAAGTTTGATTTTTTACAGCTTCAAGGGTCAGTAGACTTGAATATATTTTTTTAATTTTAATTCGATACCTCTACGCATCCCGAGTTAAAGGGTCTCAATAGACGGATAGAGATTTAGACAGACAGTCGGACAACAAAATGATCGTAAAATGGTTCCGTTTATTTTCCTTTTAAGGTACAGAACCCTAAAAATAAAACTAAATTACTTATTACCCTGCGTTCACATAAAAATGGGTCATGCAGGGTCGTAAGCATAAACAATCATGAATAAAAAACCTCTCAGGAATACCCAATATCTATTTTTAGTTTAGGTTCAGTGGCTATTGATCTACAGCTCCCACTAGTCATTACCGAGAATTATTTATTAGCGGGTTTGATTCCCGAGAGCGTCTCTGCACTAAATGGGATATCGGGTTGCCTTGATAGCAAACATAGACTGGGATCTTTGATCAACCTGTTTATCCGTTGTGTTTATGGTATGGAGAACTGTGTTTATGGTTCAGTCGATTTTATTTTGTGAAACGTGTTATGTTATGTGAATGATAAAAGAGAAGAGGTATGTATGTTAGAGGAAGTTTGAAAGTGACGCCAGTGACTGAAAAGTTGAAAGAGAATCGTTTGTCTTGGTTTGGTCATGTAAAGAAGAGAGATTGTAATGCAGGTTATTAAAAAAGGTGGATGGAAAAGGAAGGAGAAGCCAAATAATAGATGGATGGATTGTGTGAAGAGTGATAAGAAAGAATAGAAAGTAAGTGATAGCATGACGGGTGACAGGACAGAATGGAATGAAAAACCATTTTGCTCCAACCCAAAATAAAATGGGAAAGGGGCAGGAGAAAGATGAAGATGATAAAATTGATAACCAAAATGTTAATTCAATTTGAATTGTTTTTTTATTAGTTTACTTTTTATTGTATTTTTTATTACTTACCTACATTGTGCTTACATAATAGAATCGACAAGAAATATGTAACCAAGATTTATATAAATCATAATATGATTTATAAGAGTATCCACTTGATTTTTTTTTTTTTAACGCGTATTGCGTAGATCTTTATGGAGAAGAACGTGCAAGAAATGTTTCTTGCACGTTCTTCTTGATAGAAATCTACACTTCAATATTTTATTTTATATGGCTTTACTTTCTTTTTTTTTTTTGATTGACCAAAATTTTGACACTTAAAAAATGCCTGTGATTGGTCTGTTTGTAATATACGATTTTGATTTAATTTGATTGAATGTTAAATGGCATTGATTTTGTAAATACGTTTATTACCTATCTGCAAAATAAGTGGAGTTTGGAAATACCGGAGACATAATAGATTTAAAGCCCAAATATGCACAAAGGACTACTTTGTCTCAAGGTATATTGATGCCATTAACTGGGCTAGGTATTGGTATCTACGATGATGTTGTAGCATTAGCTAAGCCACATGAACCCAATGTCATTACGAACAATTATTTATTAGTGAACCTGGCGCTAGGGGATGTCAATCCCGATCTGAATGGAATATCAAATAGCTTCACTAACGCGTCGCTCTCGCAAACATAGGATCAAGTGCTTGCATTGGATCATGTGCTGTTTGTCGGATAGGCTGTATTTGTTCATACTTAGTACGTGTTTAGTTAGCGTGCCTACATTTGTATTGTATTAGGCACACGTTAACACTAGAAAGACGGGAAAATCTATCTACCTACAAAGACGGCGACCGGTCAAATGACTGCCCCAATTTATTTAATATATTTTTTATTTATGTGTTAAAATTGGTAACTATAGTAATAAAACAGGGTGTAGTATATCATTATTTATGTAATTTACATACAATTTTTACATTTTAACATGTTATTTACGTTACAAGAGCCGCAAAGTGGCTTTTTGCAAGAGTCGCATACGCCGTACTTGGTAGCATTGTAAAACGTCACAGTTTATGGCTTTTTCTAAGGATGATTAGAATCTACTTCAACATGGTCATGTAACGTGCTGAGCACTAAAAATTCATTATTTTCGTGACAAAACTTTTGAAAAAAAAAATATTCCCCAAGTTTTACTCCACAACTCATTTACTTGAATATTTTTTGCACTGCACCTTAAGCATAACATATAGCGATAAAACTGATAAATGGTACATTATCATCCTCACTACCGCGTTCTTCACTTTCAGAGACACAATCCGATTCATCTTCACAAATATTTTGCAATAGTGAAAGTATTTCGTCATTTTGAAGGCTTCGAGACATTTTTCACGAATCACTTACAATAATTCTGACAAAATTGATAGGCAGTCGTAACTATACTGGCTCATTTGAAAAGCATACTCCAAACAATGGACAAAGCGCATATTATTTCGTATTCTACCTTCTTATATTACAAATAAATACTTATCTGATATCAACCGTCAAATGACTGCCGCCGTCTTTGTCGGTATATCAAGATTTTAAAAAATAAACAAAAGAGACGAGAATTATTTTTATACATAGTTTCGTTTAACTAGTAATATTAATAAAAGTCACAAAGTCTCAGTACATTAAGTCCAATAGTTTTTGAGTTATTCAAAATTTAAATTCAAATTGCAGTATTTGACTGTATTCTACCTTCTCATATTACAAATAAATACTTATCTGATATCAACCGTCAAATGACTGCCGCCGTCTTTGTCGGTATATCAAGATTTTAAAAAATAAACAAAAGAGACGAGAATTATTTTTATACATAGTTTCGTTTAACTAGTAATATTAATAAAAGTCACAAAGTCTCAGTACATTAAGTCCAATAGTTTTTGAGTTATTCAAAATTTAAATTCAAATTGCAGTCAAATGACTGCTTCCGTCTTTCTAGTGTTAAATAAAACGAATTATAAAAGCATTATTTCTATTCTACTATCACTAACTATAAGTGGATATAAGTCGATCCTATAACATCAAAGTACACCGTATAATTTTGGTGGTTTTAATCCCTTAGACGATCGATTTGGTACATGAAACACTATCGATTGGTAAAGGTAGAACAAAAAATAAAGTATTTTTTTTTAATTCGAATTAATTTACGCACGTTTTCGAAATTGATTTCTGTACATAAACGTAAACTGGGCCAGTTCAAAGACCTATAGGTAGTTAGTACGCAACGACCGATAACTACCTACGGTCACTGAACCCGGTCAGCTGGTGTTTACTTGAAGAAATGAATTTCGTACACGCTTATACTTTATTTTTTCTGTGCAAATAATAATGTTAATAGTGTTTTATGTAGTGGATCGACCCTCCACGGGAGTAAAACGATCAAAATAAGTACTTTATTTTTTAATTTTATCTTTATAAATCGATAGTGTTTCATGTATGTATGTATACAGGTCTTGATTTTTTTTTTCAAATCCATAGTGTTTCATGTACCAGATCGACCTTCGAAATGTAACAGTGAAAAATGGTGTTATTTTAGTGTTCTCTAATCAATCATCATCAGCTGATACTTAAGATAAGCAAGCAAACAAGCCAACCAACAGCAGATTAAAGTATCATTTTTGTATTCTTTTCTCTTACTATCTAGTATGTGTACATTAATTTTTAAATAAAATAAAAATAAACAAATAAAATAAAAAAGTTAATTCTATTCAATTATTTACTGTCACCTCCGAACCAACTCTTATACTGTATTAAAATCTTTCACACTGTACCTTCATCGTTCCTCCCGGGTGTCACCACTGTGTGGCCAGCCCGGAGGACACGGTGGAGCACACGGTAGAAGTGTGCCCCGCTTGGGAAGAGCAACGCCGTGCCCTCGTGGGGGTGATCGGCGGCGGCGACCTCTCGCGCCGGGCCTTGGTTCAGGCCATGGTCCGCAGCGAGGAGGAGTGGCAGGCGGTCGCCTCCTTCTGCGAGGCAGTAATGCTCGTAAAGGAGGAGGCTGACCGCATAAGGCAAAGGCAACGGCGCACTCGCCGTAGCCGTCGCCGCCGCGATCCTGCCGATATCCGGCCACCGTAGACACTGGCTTGCGGACGGTGAGCAATGGGTAGCTCGCCGTCCGGTCGTCTGGTAGCAGTCCAGACCGAGCCCAAGTCGTCGACGGCGCGCTCCGTTCCCGCGCGCCTCAAGGAGTTGTCAGCACATCGTAGGGGCCCAACAGGGTCGAAGCCTCCCGGAGCTGAGGGTTGATGCGAAAGCGTTATACCGGGGCTCTGGGAATAAGGCAAGGAAGGCACGGGGTAGGTTCTTTAGTCAGTAAGAGTCTGACACTGTTTCCCGCTCCGCCCAAGAGTGGGATTCGTCATTCGATGATTTTTACCTACCATAAAAAAAAAACCTTCATCGTTCCTTTGATATAAGACTTAAATATTGGTACAATAAAACTTAACAATGGGTCTTAATAGACTTGTCCCTTTTTAACCCTTTAACGTCCCCTTTTGTCCGCACGAACAAAGTTTTTAAATTGCCGAGACAGATGTCCTTCTGATTTTTTCAGGGTGAATAGCCGTGAAATGAAACCGGCAGACAATATCGCTTTTACAATATCTCTTTATAACTGTATTCTGCCGTTGGTGTCTCTCGTGTGGGTATTAGTACTTCCTTTTCATTGTAAAGTATAGCGTTTATGTTATTCTAGTAAAGATCAGAATTTTGCGTTACTATTGTTAAGTTTGTTGTCTGTTTTCTTTTTTTTTATTGTTGATAGGTTTGCTCTTGAACGCTACCACACCCGAAAAAACATTAAATAAATAATTTATTTATACACCGTGAAATTTTGATAGTCTTAATCCCGTGGAGGGTCGATCCGGTACATGAAACAGCTTTGTAAAGATAAAATTATAAATAAAAAAACTTTCTAAAATTCGAATCAATAAGTAAATTGGTCATTAACCTTGTAGGTAGTGGTCGGTCGGTACGGACTAGCTTATTGAACTCGTTTACTGACATAGGTTTACTAAAATAAATTAATTTCGTACATGCGTATTTTAATTCGAGTTAAAAAAATATTTATTTTTAATTTAATCTGTACAGATCGATATTTCATGTACCGGATAGATCCTCCACGGATCGGATTAAACGACCTAAACTTAACCGTGTAATACACCAAGATAATTTTTACAGTTTCATTTTTGTTTATTTTTCTTTTTTAATGTGTAAGTCAAAAATGGGCATAAATAACGTATGGGTCACAAAACTACATAAAATCTATGTCCATAAAATCCGGGTTTTGAGAAACCAATCTAATCCTAATCCCTTCCATTTTTCATTTTAAACTGATTGAATTGAAAACCTATGCGTGCCGAGAAATACTCTTCAGATAACATACGCCGCATAGGAAAACATCGAGCGAGCCTGTTACTCAATTAAAAATACACATAGAAGAGGTATGAAATTGAAAATTCCCAGAAACCGCACGAACCGCGAGGAATTCCCCAAAGCGTATCGCTACGTACTCACCGCGAACTGCAAGAGCTAACTTTGCAGCATAAATTGGTATAAATGGGTATCGTTGCTTCTCACAATATGGTGTAATAAATATAAGGAAGAAGGCTTAAGATTTTTGGCTTTTAGTATTTTTTGTTTTTGTTAAGCTGCATTACACTTTTTCCAAGAATTTGGGTTACGATGGAGGTATAGGTTTAGACGGAGCACCACCGTTTCCTTGTGGGGTCAATCGGCAGCGGGCAACCAATCCAGCTGAGCCATAAAACCGGGTAGTTCACCGTCTGGCCATCTGGTAACCGTCCAGCCAGATTCATCAGCAGCGCATAATGTTTAACGCGCGCTTTAAAGAGTCGGTAAAATCGTAAACGTCGAAAAAGACCGAACTCTACTGTGGACATGGGTTGGTTTCTAAAAAGGAAACCCAGGATCCTGGAAAGACGGATCGTAGGAATGTTTTTTTTTTGTTTGTAAAAATCTGACACGAAATCGCGCAATTCAAACATTCAGACATTATATAATATCCCAGCTTAAATAAAAACATTCTGGGTTAATTTATTTTGATAAAAAAGTTTAAAAGATTTGTTTTTCTTTTTGTCTATCAGAAAACAGACTGCGGCCGAGAATCCAAAACTGTTCTCGCAGTAAATGTGTCTAGTATGATTTCTGAAAGTTTCCGTTGTGGATCTGCCATAATTTTTTCAGGCAGAAGTCATCAAATTACTCCGCTTACTCTGGATAGAGTGAGAGAGAATATCAGCCTACAAGTGTTCCTCGATACAACTTTATTATTATTTATTATTGTATTATTATTTTTTCCCATTGTGATATTTTTGCACACTGACAATCCTAAGTATTTTTCTTTTGTTCAGTCCATCCAAAATTTGTCTGGTAGAAATTGCTCTGTGCAATAAGACCGCGTATTTGTATAATACTTATTTTTCAATAATGTTTGTCCTGTGATAAGCTAAAGTGTGCAATAAAGTTATAAAAAATAAATCCTGCCACCCTGCTGTATTGAACTTCTATTCATTTTTCTTCCATACGCAACAAAATGAACTGAGGCAACACGGTGAAAGCAAAAGGGTAATTAAAGCTTCAGATCGGCGCAATTCGGTAACTTCAGTAAATTGTTCCTTACCCACAGGTATTTTGCATTCCTTTGCTCGATAGAAGAGGCAGTTCGAGTGTTCATAGGAAGGTCTTCCCACCTTTGACGCCATTAGATATAGGTACTTTTTGTAGATCAGAACTGCGTGATAGTTAGTGCTGCTGACTTTAAAAGCTGAACTATTTATTGCACTAGTTTACGTACACGACATCGAACTGATGAATGTCGGTTATTCCTAAGGCGAAATCGTCCACCGTCCTTGGTTTTTATTTATTTTTATATAAAACTAGCTTTTGCCCGCGGCTTCGCTCCCGGCAACAGTTTATTCTACTTTACTCCAGTCTACCCTACTCTACCCTGCTCAACCCTAGTCTACCCTTCTATATCCTATTTTTTTTTCATAAGAACCTTCTCCTGACAATAACAAACACAACAAAAAAAGAATTAGCGAAATCGGTTAAGCCAATCTCGAGTTTTGCGCTTACCAACACATTTTGCGATTCATTTTTATATTATAGATAATGCTTGACTGCGATCCCACCTTATATAAGGGAAGCAGTGACGCACTAGTTTATCAAGAGCCATTGCATAGCACACATTATTATAGGAAGGAAAGACTGCAGCAGGCAAGTTGTTCCAATACTTCGATGTCCGCGGTATAAACGACGAAGTGAAATGCTTAGACCAGAACGTGGATATTTCAATATACTCCTTTTCAAATTTCATTAAAATCAGTTTTGTATTTTAACCGTAAGAGAAAACACCGGGACATCGTTATTTTGACTCATTAAAACATAACATAAATTTTAATTTATTAAAACCATCTTGTGAAAATTCAGTACCAATCGTACTATTAACGTATTTGTGTACGTGACGATACATCAAATGTATCTTTACTAGTTCGCAATATAATTGCTAAGTTAGCTGAAGTATGCGTGGCGGAAGGAGCTCCGGCGGGATCTCATGGTGAAGTGGAAACAGCGACTGTCGCAACCCAGCGCTGGGCACACCGTAATCTCAGCGGTAGTGCCCCTCTTTGAAGCGTGGCTGGATAGACCTCACGGCGTCCTCACCTTCCGCATGACGCAGGTTCTCACCGGACATGGGAAGTTCGGGAGATTCCTGCACCGGATTCGTTACCTCGACTCCAGGAATAAGGCAAGGAAGGTACGGGGTAGGTTTTTTAGCCAGTAAAAGTCTGACACTGGTCTCCCGCTCCGCCCAAGAGCGGGTTTCCTCATTCGATGATTTTCACCTACCATAAAAAAAAAAGCTGTAGTATGAAATGACACCATCTCACTCTAGTACAATCACACACACACCAATTAAAATTCCGACCAGTGCTTTCTCAGCATGTTTTGCATTTGACATCTATATCAACAAAAAAAAAAACCAAACTGGGAACTGCACTATGAAGCATACAATCAAACAACAATTCACGTTCAATTCTCGTGTTATTGTTGACGTCATAGACGCCTTCCATTTCCGTGTGAATGGTCACAAGGCGCGTTTTCCATTGGACTTGACAAAACAGACATATATACAGAAGGTTGTCTGCAAAGCCCGAGTTCCCGGTATGTCGTAACGGTTAATTTGTCGTCAGACGATTTTCGTCTCTAGTGGTTGGCCATTATTAGGTACACATTTTTGTTTAGGTCACGAGAGATGAATTTTCTTTTTTTTTTTGCATTGTATCAGCCTAAACATGTTGCCACTACTGGGACTAAGGCCTCTTCTATAAAGGGATTGGGTCTTAATCCACCACGCGGGTCCAGTGCGGATTGGTGGATGTTACCTGTCTTCTAATTTTTGGATCTAGGTAGGATCTGACGATGTTTCCTTAACAATTTTGAGAGCGGTGATGAAATAAATTATACAAAGTAATGTGGTTGCGTTTGAACCCGCGACATATTACTCGTAAGTCGTGACTGTTACCACTGCTCTTTTTAGTCCCATGAATTATTTCGCAGTTTATCCTTTACCCGTTCCCACTATCATGACAATCTGTTGTTTTTACTATTTAACGACAAAGGTATCCAAAAGTTACTATATAGCTTGCTACATTTATAATCGTGATTGTAGTCAATGCCAATATGTACCACGGTAGTAGGTGCACATGTATTTGCATGAAACCAACCTTCTGAACCACTTATGATATCCTATCGTGTGCCAGTGTTATTCGATGCAGCTTTTACGAACTACATTGCTCTAGTAAAATCTAGTACGAATGTGAATTGGTAAAGTGCTAGTGTAAATGCGAAACGCGAAATCAAGTCCCGGAATTTAGAGGTTTGATATGTTTGACGAAATTGGAATGCTGCATCAATATGCAGCGTTCCAATTTCAAATACAAGTACAAATACACTAAACACAGGTGCGCCAATGCGCATCTGTGTTTAATGATGGTGAATTCAGAAATTAAATTCCTAAATTCCGGTACCAGTGCAACCTCTTTTAATAAAATCACAATTTTGCTCGATTGTGTTTTGTTTTTCTTTCAGTTTTAAAGGCATTAGTGCAGCCGTGCTATTCTCTAAGAAAACATCCTTGAACGCAGCACTGGCCACAGCGACGATATCCAAATAGGTTTGATAACCCAATGAGTCGAAGGCTTGTTAATCCAATGTACCAATGTTTGCAGGGGCCCTTCAGGGTCGAAGCCTCCTGGAGCCTAGAGGGTATGTGAAAATTGTAACCTCGACTCCAGAAATAAGGCAAGGAAGGTACGGGGTAGGTTTTTTAGTCAGTAAGAGTCTGACACTGGTCTCCCGCTCCGCCCAAGAGCGGGTTTCGTCATTGGATGATTTTCACCTACCATAAAAAAAAAAAAAAAAAAAAATGTACCAATGTTCCTATACAAGCTCTCACTCAAGGCTGTTTTCTTAGAAAATAGCATGCAACGTTAAGATGGGCATTAGCCGTACGTCGGGTTAATTGATGGTAGAATAATGTCATGAAATTCAATTGACTTCCCAAATTGTATTTTGTAAAATAATGTAAGGCAGAGAACGCCATCTACGCCTACGCTACTACTGCAGGATTCATAAATTGTTCGTAACCAAACTACTCGTATGACCCATTCAATTTGTTTCCTTATTGGACACCTTCTTTTGTATTAGTACAGTCACCGTTAACTTAGCTAATTAAATAACCTTAGCCTTCCCCTTAGTAAGGGTATGAAAAAGCCTTTTCAAAGAAAACTAAGAAGTCTTTCATATGGTGTGTGTATTCATAACGTCTTCGAGAAACTTTGCTTTGAGCATCATTATGAATAGCCCTCTTTGACTGGTTTCCGACTAAAATTATATCATATTATTTGTAACATGTTTGCGAATAACATGACTTGTGCGTTTGATAAAGTTGATGTGTAAGGAAACTTGTTCGTCAGTGATACAAACAAAAATAATAATAATATAAATAGTCTCTTTTCTGATATTATGTGTTCTTTATTAACCTTTCCTATGGACGAATAAGAAAGTGATTCCACTATATTGTCTGTCTGCTTATCTGTATGTCTTGTTCCTTGGTAAAGTTCGTGGGAAGGCATGGAGGTATCAAGGTGAAATTAAAATCATATTGTATCTTGAAGTTGTCAAACTTCTAAGTTTGAAAAAATATAGCTGTGTACGTCGCAAAAAAAAACTAAATTTTGGCACTCCCAAGGCAATCAAAACTCGGTGTTTCCCGTTGACTTGACAACAAATATTGCCAGATTCATTTGAATCCAATAAGTGGTTTGAGCGTGAACGAGTAATAAACATACAAACAAACTTTTGCAATATTATAAAAGAAACTGGTATGTATTGAAAAGTTACAGAAGTAATAATTTTTCAGCCGAAGGACGTCCACTGTTGGACATCGGCTTCCCTTAGTATCTTTCCAACGAAAGGTCCTATTCCTCTAGCATGTATCGCATTTTCACGACTATCGTCAGGCGATCGGTCCACGCGAACGAAACACGCAGCATTGGGAGACCTCTCAAAAGGAAACAAAAACTTTGACATCGAATTCAGACAGTGAATGCTATCACAAATGCTCAACCACAGCAAACCCCGGATCCAATAATGAAAAACAATTGAAATACAAACACTGAAAACATTTACAACATAAACGAAATACAAGGGCAAAGCAACAACTCGATAAAATATCCCCTAGATAAAAAAAAAAAACATGTTTATTTCTGTTTGTACAGTTCTATATCGTAAATTAAATTGAAGCCCATAAACGATGAGAGTATCCGAACGGAAAGCGAAATTGTGGTAAAAATATTATAGACCCTGGCGTTGCGGAGTGCGCCATAAAAATAATCTTAGTGACTGAGATGTTTACGCCAGACGTCAATGTAGAGATGTTTTCGGTTTTATTTTGGAAATGTTCTTACTGATATAGGCGATTTGAGATAGATCCTAAAATAAATCCATTGGTTGAAACTTTTTGTGAAGGTTCTCCAAATGTGATGGGAAATCGTGATATTTGAAAGACTGCTGCCAAGTTCAGTTTAAGTAATTTCTTTTGAAATTTTGTCATCCTATCTTGCTTTGAAAGAAAAATTTATAAGAATTCCGACGTTGCCGAATGGGTAACCACTGTAACTGGCATCCAGATTTCAATCATGGTCGTACTGGTGAAGGCTAAAAATGAAGTCGATGCACAAAATCTGCAGACGGTCGAGCATATAAATAAAGAAGTTCCTCAGTCGCGACATGTAAGCAGATAATTATTAGGATAGCCAAGAGGAGGTCGAAGAAGAGATTGAGTAAAAGTAATGTAAGTTGAAAAAGGCAGGAACTTCTAGGGATGTTTTAGTGACCGAAACGAGCAAAATACTCGCACTTACTTCTACAATCTACATCAAAGAAGTAAGCATAAAATGTTCACATATTCCAACAGAGAACATCCAAGCTTTAATTTATCTAAATGATAGCTGCTTGATAACTCTCTACTAAGCCGCTGGGTCGTGTTGTGTGTGTCTTTGGTAAAACTTTCTCTTTCCCTCTTCTCCGCAATTCTGTCCTTAGTGGACCCGTCGTTCCAATAGCAGTTCAGTTGGTCTCTTCAACTCTATATGGAGCTGCTGCAATATCGCTTTACATGAAATTGGATCCAATAAGTAAGAATGCAGTAGCTGGTGCATACAAAATTAATTGAATACTTTCTGTAGTCCAATAAACTAGTTTGTGTTTCAATTTGACGTTAAAATTGATTGACTGCCGAGAGCCCTGCTACTCGACCGATTAATTACTCAAATTACTATGCAATGAAAACTGCATTCGATGCTTGAGTGCTTCAGTAACAATTGAGTTCCTACTTGCTTTGACCTGAGCTAAAAAGTAATTGGAAAATTGATTCGTGATTTAATCCTTGTAACTCGATAATGTCTTTTTTATTGGTTTGTTAAATAGCTTTTGTACAACCAGTTTCACCCTATTAGAGATCTCAGCATTTTTACAAGCCTTTATTTAACTTATTGGAAGTGAGGAATGTATATATGTTGGTTGAGAATAAATATTAGAAATAGATTATGAAACAGCTACCGAGCTGTAGTTTGGTTTATAATTTGGATGACAATGCATTAATATTGTACATGGAACTGATCTGATAAAGGACTGGGGTAGTAGCCATAGGAGCTACTGAGCGGAACAAGATAACTCAATCGTGTTCGGAAAGGTCTTCATCAGTACTCCTCCTCTTTGCGTCGTGTTCCTCAATGAGAGGGTCGTGACCTCCCTGCATCATCACTTTCCCTCGGACGATCTCTACCCATTTGTTTCTGTCTCTGAAAGAACTACAAAGCTGTGATTAACAGTGCGTACTTGGTTGCAAAATATGTACATTTCAAGTTTAGAATTTGGCGATTCAAAAATAACGTTATGATCAACCTTATTATAATCATCTAGGTTTCTGGTATAGATATTATGAAATGTTGCTAGACAAAAGCAAAATTATTGAAGTGTTCTCAGAAGAAAATGTCCTCGAAAATATTAAATAAGTTGTATTTTTTCCTCAACTAACTTTTTAATATCGAAATAAAAAGATATTTATGATACGCAGTAACTTCACGGAGTTTTTTTTTTATAACTTCAAGTCGTCATTCGAATATGAAATTACTTTTTGTTGGGACATTATTATGACATTGAAACGTACTTCGTGAAATAATAATGGAGCAGATGGAAGTTTTTGATTCCTATCCAATCGAAGTTTGATTTTCTTTAATTTGATGGAGAAAAAATTTATAAACTGTTCATAGAGCCCACTTTTTCTACAATAGAGATTTTTTTATTTATTTTCTTTATCTTAGGAATATTTCGTCATCTCGGGATTTGAGTACGGTTTTTACGAAGGTTTTTACTGGATAGGTTTCTTTCACAATTGTTAAGATATCGACCTACGCCACATTTGTTAAATGTATTATATTATACATCTAGCCCTGCGATGGATGGTTAGCCCTGGTATGAATGGCGACATAGGAAAGGGGTAGGCGATTTTAGGTTTAGTACCTTAAATCGCGAAAAGGAATATACTAGTCAGCACATTTACTAGTATGTTTTCCTAACTGGCCAACATGTACCGAATTTGTTGTTTTTTTTCGCGATGGTCACTTAGTAAAAGTTGTTTGTCATCATGACTACAATCACTTGTTTAAATTTCGGTCACTAATTACCAGTCACCCCACATATTCTAAAAAATGTTAAATGGTTTAACCATAGAATCGTAGCCACAATGACAAAACGGATCGTGGACGGGCCGAAGGATTTTAGAAGGGACCACTTACCGGAAGACACTGCGTTGAAAGACCTCCTACAAGATGGTCTGATGACCTCGTGAGGATTGCAGGAATCCGATGGATGTTGCACAGGACAGGTCGTTGTGACAACGCTTTGGGGAACCCTATGTCCAACAGTGGACGTCTTTTGATTCTAATTATGATAATGATACCGTTAACTACAGTTCCTTACACCCTTTATATATTTTGAACTAGCTTTTAGCCGCAGCTTCGCCCGCGTGGTATTGGGGTTGGGGGTTGGGATTTCCGGGATAAAAAGTAGCCCATGTCCTATTCCGGAGTGTATCCTATGCCTATGCCAAATTTCATCCAGATCCGTCCAGCCGTTTTGGCGTGATTGAGTAACAAACATCCAAACATCGTTACTTTCGCATTTATAATATTAGTAAGCTTAATTACATTTTTGAGGTAATGTTATTCACTTTAGATTATTTTTGGTAATATAAACTAATAAAAAATATGTCATGTGTTGTGTTGCATTACTCATTTACTTAAATGTACTTTCCCTCTTCTATAGAGGAGGCCTGTGTCCCAGCACTGCGAACATTAAAAAGGCTGATGATGATGACTTTATTAAAAGTAGTAGGTACATTTAGACCTTTGGATGGTTTATTATGGGTGTAAATTATGTGAATAAAAATGATTATTTATATTTTTTTTATTACTTGTCCAATTTTAGTTTTTTTTTTATATGTTTCAGCTCGTTTTTGCGCTCAAAGCTATTTCTATTATAATAACGACCCATAATACAGCGGCTAGGCGAGAGACTATGAGTATAATCACTATTTGGCCAGTCGTAAAAGAAATCGAACGAAAAGATAGTGGTTTTTATCGTCGCTGACTCTACTGTTGAACATAATGGAAGCTGAGAATTTCGTATAGTTTAGCTGAACTTAAATTAGTTTCGGAGTTCACGTGGCGAGTTTTAAAGCGAAGCAAAATGCTGACATTATTGAAATTAGTAACAATTAGTTTGTTTTTCATATTCTAGTTTTTTATAGGGATTTGTTTTTTTTTTTCATTGAGTGCTGTATTATCTAAGTGGAGTTTTTAACTTAACTTTGATAAAATATAATTTTTTATCTTCTTTAGAGGATGGCGAAGTCAGAGTATGCTAGGAGTACCTACTTGCTTCAATTTTTTTTTGTTATTTTCGAAGTTTTTTTTTATGGTGGGCAAAAATCTGTAGCAAAAATCATCCAATGTTATCTGCAGCCCCTTTGTGGAGCGGAAGAAAGTGTCAGACTTTTACTGACTAAAAACCTACCCTCCTGCTCTATGGTGAAGTAGGAGGCAGCGTCAGACTTTTACATACCCATAATTATATTAAATAGAAATTAACTTCGTACATTCCTAAATTAATTTGAGTTTAAAATAAAAGTACGTACTTTATTTTATCGAAAACGATCGAAATGAAAAAACGGTGTATATCAATGTTTATTTCAGTTATATAAGTAGGTATATACTTTTGCACTATAGTTTTTTTTTAAATAATATTTTTATTTTTACATTTGATTTGATTTTTATAAGCACCAATCATGTTGTCTCTCTATCAGCTTTGAATCGTAGAGAATGCCTAAGACATTAAGTCCGCCTTTGTACTTCGTGCAACTTTGTGTAGCACGAAGTTTAAATAAATACCTAAATAGTAATACAAAAATTTTGTTTTATACTATTTAAGTTCAGTCATACTGTTTCTTCAAGAAAAGTTAAGCGTCTTAGTACCGCCACACGTTAAAAACCATTTTATTTTTCCTCCAAAAATTTAAGTAATTTTTATCATAATCCTTTTGGCAAGTTACCCACGAAGTTTGATCTCATTGACTTGGCTGAGTACCAATATTATGGAAGACTCTTGAGAGTTATCTTAAAGAGTGATCAGGGCTTTAAGCACGTGGAACAAAAAACTTTTATAGAAAGCAATATGTTCAAGGTTTTGCTTTATGTACAGTCAGCACCAAAAGTCGATGAACAGAATCAATATAACAACACACCTGTTCACAATAAAATGCCATAAGTTATAGTCGCAACTAGGAAACAAAATAGCCTGTACACCAGAAATTTACAAAAGTCGTTAAACACGAGTTTTTCAAAAGGTGCTTTGGAAGGAACAGGTGTTTTGTTATATTGATTCTGTTCATCGACTTTTGGTGCTGACTGTACATCTATGCCATAGATCTGTGTGGTACCGGGTGTCAAATCTAGACATATAAAATGCTTTGTCCTGAATGACTGACATATCAATGCACAGCCTGAACCACAGATCGTAAAGACATAAAATTTGGAGCAGGTAAAAATGGGGTAGGTTTTTTAGTCAGTAAGAGTCTGACACTGTCTCCCGCTCCGCCCAAGAGCGGGTTTCGTCATTCGATGATTTTCACCTACCATAAAAAAACCCGTTCCTACGTTGCCATACATACTGAGCCAGAGCCTTCCAGACTCGTAACTTTGGCCATAGTTGCTGACAACTCCTTGAGGTGCGCGGGAATAGTGGGCGCCATCGACGACTGGGCTTGGTCTGGAAGGTTATTAGAGGACCGAACGGCGTGCTACCCATTGGTTGCTATCCGCAGCCCCGCAGTTTACTCTTTATATGACGTAATCACCTGGTAAGAAAGGATTTTTCAAAGTATTTTTTTTTTATCATGTATACCTACCAATCTACAGCTGAAATATTATCTTATTTTCAAATTCAAGTCATGGTAAACCATGGACCTTTGTGTGAAGTTTAATCTAAATCTTGATTAATTAATTTCAATTTTCACATTATTTATTAAAACACCAACATAAAAACCATTTAACTACTTTTATAAATTCAATATTGAAAACAAAAATGCTCATTCATTCACCTCTTCATTTTCTAGTCACCCCATTTCACCCGGTAAGTAAAATAATAAATACATACCCTACTTAGTACTTGCTGTGCTGGCACGTTTCTTTGTCCCTGGCAATTACTGCCGCTGTAAAAAGCACAGGATATTTGCTGAGCTTCAGTGTTGCACTTTGCACTATTACCCGTACTCAGTCTCCAATACTTCGCACTTTGCTTGCTCTAAATGGTCTCTTGAATCCAATCCAACTGACGATCTGTTTGAGGATGTTTGGAAGATGATTTTATTGCCATTTCAGAAGTACTGTGAAAGAGATCGTGTACGTATTTGTTATATTTTTGTTTATTTACTGTAATTGCTTGTTAGACTTGTAATTACTGCAAAATGCCTACCTAGCGGCTTTAGATTCGTTGAAATAGCGTTGGTGATCCAGATTTGGTTGGGTCCAATCTTTAAAGCCTCGAGCACAGGCGTAGAGTGTCAGGATGTATTTTGGACAATGTGCGCGGGAATTACACAATTTGATTCCGCTATCTCAATTTTACTACGGCAAATATCCACCCTTACGTTTTTGATACAACTACGGTACGGACTAAGCGTTTTGCCTCGTCGACAATCTCGATTTACGCTGTATAAACCGCGTAAATCGAGATTCTGGAACAGTTTGCCACCTGCAGTCTTTCTGCCCGATTATAATTTAGGTGTGTGACTGAATAGGCTCTTAATAAGCTAGTGCGCCTCACCATCAATATTAGCATCACTGCTTACCGTCAGGTAGGATCGCAGTCAAGCACTAGAAAGTTATGATACATAGACAAATCCAGTCCATCAATTCGGTGATACACTACATTTTTGCGTACCAATGTTACAAATAGTTTTTCATTTCCAAATAATTCTTCGCCTGGCCCAGTATTCAGCCACGCTGATGCCATCCGCTGACGCTGTAATTAGGTCCCTACGTCATCAGGAAACAAGACACGTGACATTAGATCGAAGGTGGAACATCTGTAGTTTGTCGAGAAACATCACAAAGAATCGGGACAGATCATTTAAGAACCTCCACCCTGTAGAGATGGTCTTTTCAGTACCCGACTTGGGAACGTAGTCAGTTTTCAAGTTTACTTTGGCAACTCGTGTTAAGATGATAGGCTCTCCATCTAGATAGCAGTAGTTGAGCGATTTCGCGAGTCGCGTGTTCGATTCCCGCACGGAACAAATATGTTTTGTATGGCCTACAGATAGGTGTTCCGGGTTTGGGTATCTTGTGTATGTGACTTACATGTTTGTGACCGCACCCACGATTCAGGAGTAATTCCTAGTGTGGAGCGACTTTTTTTTTTAGCCTCTATAAAAATACCAGTGACGTTTTGCCCATATCTTGAATAAAATTGCATACGCAGCCACCCAGACTATTGAGTCAGTCATATGCAAGTAGAAAAAAAAGAACTATTTTATCAATACTCCTTTTTAAGTTGTATCTCAACAACAATACTTTATGCATGTAAAAAAATATCAATAGGTACCTTTATGCATAAGGTCCTTGTTTATGGTAAATATGTCACCTAAAGTCAATGTCATAACAGTTTTCGACATAAAAACATCGGAGCAAAAACATAAGTAAATTCCCTGTAAAGTGTATATTTACACAAAATAATAAATATATATTAAAAATTTAAAATCACTTTTATGAGTCTAAAAGGAAATGTATGTTAGTACGTCTGTCAGGCCCCTCAGTAGAGATGAACTGCATTATCGGAGGATAGTACTCCGGGACGCCATAATTTGTATAGGATGGATCAAGCTTGTGAGTATATATATTACTTATTTCATCTAAACTAAGAACGAAAACATCGTGAGGAAACTGGCATGTCCTAGAACCAAAAATTCGAAGACACTTGACATCCACCAATCCGCACTGGGCCCGCGCGGTGGATTATGGCCCATACCCTCTCCTAGAGAGGAGGCCTGTGTCCCAGCAGTGGGAACATTAATAAGGCTGATGATGATGATGATGAAGAACGAAAGTGCACAATATAGGTACAGATAAAAAGTAAAGATTTTTTTCCTACTTATAGTAAAGGTTTTAATGACGTACATACATGGATCTTTCTCATAAATTGCTCTGGCTTTTGGTCAAAACCACATAAATATCCGGTTAGTAGTTTTTGAGTTCATAGGCATCACACGGTGGGAGACCTTGTTTTATTTTAAACTAGCGACCCGCTCCGCACGAATGCAATGGTGATATTAAATATATTATGCACATGCATAATATATTTAAATCCTCTCCCCTCAAGCGAACGCCGGCGTTCGCGGGTACTACAGCGAACGCCGGCGTTCGCGAGTATTAACAGAAAGTTATTTGTCTATAAAAACTTTTTTTTTACGTTCTTGGATAAATATCAAAATACCCTACAGAAAAAAAATCAAATATTGTACGTTAATAGTTTCCGTTAATACCCGCGAACGCCGGCGTTCGCTATAGTACCCGCGAGCGCCGGCGCTCGCTTGGGTGTCAAGGAGTATCACCATTGAGCAGTGGTTTATACAAATATAAACCATCCTCCTGAATCATTCTATCTATAAAAGAACGTATCAAAATCCGTTGCGAGATCTAAGCATACATTATTATGTAGTGATAAGAAAATATGTAAAAATAAAAATACTCTGCATTATGTACAGTGATGGGTCTCTCGTCAAATACTTTTTTTAGTTTACTTTACGTATTTTTGAACTACCCCCTTTTTTAATTTAATTCTTATTCTCCATCCCAAGGTTATCTGGTAGATATCGTCGGCGATAAGACCGCCTTTGTACCCAATATTATAAGTTTCTGTGAAACTGGTACTATTTTGGTATACAATAAAGTTTTGTGATATTCTATTCTTTCTGTTCTATTACCGTTACATTGCCGTTACCGCTTAGTTACCAGATATTTTATATTATTGTTCTGATGAAATAAGCTATTGGACCCTTTAGGATTATCATCAGAAAAATACTTATTGAACATACACTAATTTATTGTTTCTTTTTCCAGCTCTCAATATTTTGTTATACGGGCCTATATCTGTTGGTTAGAATGTACAGTGAAGGAAGATGTTCAACTATGATCCAATATATGATATTGCTAATCATACCTTTTCAGGTTATAAGTGCAATACTACTGTTTTTAGGTGCTATAGAAGTAAGTATATTTTTTGTTAAATCTATATTTATAAAAGCAAAACTTCTTACTGATTAATCACCTTCTAACTAGGCTTTAAGGTAGGTTCCTTATTAGAGTCTAGTCATCCGTTTATAAATTTATTTATATCTTTGACTAACATCCAAAGGTTCAAATTTAAGGTCTTCCAACGTGCTATGGAGCGTAATATAAATAATATGTGTTAAAATAAAGGATCGCGTTCGAAACACTGTACTGCGCTCAAAAACGCAAATCATGACGTGGCTTGAAGCCTGTTCAGCTTAAGTGGGACTGGGCTGGACATGTCTGTCATGCCGGTCGAGCGGTGGGCCAGTAAAACACTAAGTAGGTACCCTGAAATCGCACGAAGGGGTCGCGGCAGACCAAGAAAAAGATGGGGATAGGAATTGGCTAAAAGTGGCTCAAGACCGAGAACACTGGAAGGAATAGAGGAAGGCCTTTTGCCCAGCAGTGGGACAGTATGGGCTAGAAATAAAATAATAAATATTACTATGAAAAAAAAAACACTACGCAGCGCGACAGCCACGCTGATGTTCCGCAACTAATTTGAAGGCATTCTAAGAGCTATTGTAACTCTGGATCATATAGGGCTGTTGAAGAAATACATGTATATGTGGGGGTTAGTAACTATCTGACACCTTTCTTTGCTTCATCTAGACGAAGAGGATGAGTGCTCACTTCAAAAACATGATATCGTCGAAATTGTTCAGAATGTTGACAAGTTTCTAATATATCAAACCACATAATCAGATTGTCATATCAGCAAATGTGGTCAGTCTAATAGTATCGAACAATACGTTGCCCTAAGCCACTCCTTCAACAATCCAAAATGATATTTCCGACTGCGAAAATTTTTGCTCGTGTCAACGTTTTATTTTCCCAAGAATCTAAAAGGAAGCTTTGACAATAAAACGGAACGATTCTGTCATCGTACTCAAGATCAACAAAATACATTTAAGGGATTCCGATTTTATCATAAACCCACCTTTGGATCCCTCCGCTTCGGGCTTGTAGCTCGCACAAAAGAGAATATGTGCGCAAGTTTTCTTTGAGAAACTTCAATTTGCCTTCGGCATACACTCGTTAACAATACAATATCAACACTAGTGTTATCTTAAAATATCTTTGAGACTTTATCTATCCGGATTTGGGACCGAAAGTAGTACGAGGGTCTTTCAAAAACTAACCCTTACTGAGGTGTCCGCAGGCTTACTCAAACATTTTTTGTAAAGGTATATTTTTAATCTTCGACTTATAGACCCTTCCTTGATCTATAAAAGATAGTCAGTAGCAGTAGCTACTATTTTACCTTAATATTATCGTCCCATATCCGAGGAGCAGTGATTCTTCAGATTTGTTTCAAAGCGAGAAAATTACAAAAAAAAATATTGGACAGTTTACTTGAGACATAGAATATGTATAAATTCTAAACGGGTGTTTAAATATAAAAATACAAAACAATTTCTAAGATTACTCGGTGAAAGCATGATAGGTGCCCAAAGTATATTTTGTTATGAAAATCGAATAATTATGATAAATAGGTGTAATGACAATGACTGTAATACAAATAATTTAATAACATGGTATCTATGCAGTTTAACACAAGTACTTGTTATTGTAAAATTATCTAAAATAAAAATAAAACACTTATTTTTATTAATAAAATAAATATGTTTTTACAGGTTAAACCATTCGCTTTGAAAGCGGCCTTGTGGTTGTCTTTATTCATGGCGTTATACACTTCGGCCCTGGGTATGATAGGTGCGATATACTTCATCCGTAATGGAACCCAAATCCTTCACTTTCTTATAGCAACAATTTTCGCTTTATTGTCCTTCTCTGTCTGTTGTAAGTTCATTTTATTTATTTGAACAGTTTAGGCTCTTAATAGACGGACTGCATTTCGACTGCAATCCAAACGCAAATTGCAGTTCGGATGCAGTTTGAATGCAGTTGACACGACTGCAATAAAACTGCAAACCAACCTGCAGTTCTATTGCAGTCATGGCAACTGCATCCGAACTGCAATTTGGTTGGATTGCAGTTGAAATGCAGTACGTTCGTCTAAAGCCTTATATTTAAACTATAGCTAGATATAACTATATGTATTTGCTAAATTAAATTTTTGGTTTGATATGACAGAATTTCTAAAATATTTTCATCAAAAACAAATGAATAAAATTTCAAAACTGCTAATATGAAAGAGAAGTCTTACGTGATCTTTAGTAACATAATATATATGTATAGATCTATAGTAATGCCGTTTGACGATTAGAGTCAGATATATTTATTTAAAATAGATTAACAATATTTGTCAACACTTTTGGCCATCAATTCTACTTATTTTGACATAAGTCACATTGCTGAAATAATTAATTTTTCAGAGCTATAGTACTAGTTTCGGAGTCACCATGACTAATGCTGCAATTATTCATTTCAGCTGTGTTTTGTCATGACAGTATAGTTATCTACACGTTCGTAAAATTAACAGAATGTCCTCCACCTCCACCTCCTGAACAGGAATCAATAGTACCAATCATTACACACCCTCCAGACGAATGTCCAAAAAGAGATGACGAATTTTATAACTGGTCTTGCTAGTGTTATTTTTGGCTTCAGAATGAATTATTACAATGTGCATTGTTTGTGAAATCATTATAGAAATCATGTAGATTAATGTGTTGTTTTAATTTAACACTCCATTACAAACATTTAATTATAACAAAACACACGCGGGTTACATTGTATTTACTGGCGCAGGAAATTTAAAAGTTAGAGAGGTAAGAACTTCAACTTTTTTTTGTAATACTTCAACTTTTTACATGTTTGTACGTATATTTTGTTCTACAAAACGTATATTACGAAAAGCATTATGCATTTACAAAATATTTGAATAGTATTGAGGTTTCTTTTTGTCTTGAAGATAGTTTTTTACAATAATTTTTTCACATCAAGCATAAACAAAATATGGATTTAACCAAAACAATTTTCGTATAAATGTTTTTTTTTTTTATAAAATCTTGGAAAATAATTAATAAGAATAATTTCTTATTTTTATAAAACCAGTCAAAGTACAGTATACTTCATTCTGAAGAAAAGGTGATTGATGATAAACCGTTTACCTCTCGCATGTAGTAAATAGTTACTTTATTCCATGCACGGGGTACAATCGTGTTCCAGAACAACAAAAATATAATGGGTATATAGAAGATTCACATTACGATACCGACAAAAATTTTGTAGCATTAACAACTTTTATTTTTATTACAAAGGTGGCACTAGGAACTAAAATTTGTATATCTATTCTTTGTATCTATAATGTATATTTTGGAACAATTACATCATATTTGTTACTTTTGGCAGGCGATACATTTGCACAGTTATTATCGTTAAAATTGTTATTTCATACACAATTGTCAAACTCAAACTCAAATTATTTATTTCAAATAGACTTTTTACCAGCATTTTTGAATAGTCAAAATTCCGGTTTGTCAAAAAAAAGTGAAGTTGATTGCGCATTAGAAAGCGTAAATCTCTATGGAGGAAAACGTGCAAGAAACTCCATGAACACTTTTTTAAACCATTTTGAGTTACCGATAATTTTGGTTACACATTGTTTGTTGCTTCTGTTATGTAGGCACGATGCATATTAAGTGAAAATAAAGCGCAATAAAAAAGAAACCAGCTATATTAACGCCACAAACCAAGATGAAGGATAAAATCTATTAGTTCTTTGAAAATAAGCAATTGAGCACGTCATTTATAAATCTACTTTCATTTAGGGCTAAGGGTATTAGTGCATAGTTTATACAATAATAAGCAAAACAATATTAATAGCTGGGCTACGCATGTACCCCGCGCATGTAATGGAGTGTTAAAGCGTTTTTTTTTTAATTTCTATATGGTAGTAAGATAAAGAGACAGGAAAATTGCGTGCATTAAATTACCTGTGGCGATATTTGATCCCAAAAAATAATGACGTGTTGTTTTTTTCAGGCCAAATACTACCCACACCTTTCCTTCACGTGGTGGTGCAAAGGCGGGGGAGTGCGGATGATCACCCATGAGATGCAAAAGGCATTGACCCACCAGTCAAATCAAATAACATTTGTAACGCCTTGTATTTGTCTTCATTCAAAATTTAAATATTTCCTACTATTCCAGTTATCTCTGTAACAATTGTCGCTTAAATCATAAGTTGTTGAATTTTATTTGCGTCTTATTTCAAGTATTCTTGCAGTTCCAGATGCAATAAACAGTTTGTGGAATTTTTGTTGCTGGCTTTTGATGTTTTCTCGGTGTTTTTTTTTTGAGATGGAGAATAAGTAAATTATATTTTTTTTTTAAATTGATTCCTGATGGTGTATAAGCGGCAAAGCAATTGTTGAACGGGAATTTGCATTACACTTTTACTAACCCGTTTTCCTTCAGTGGTCTTTTGTGTTTTAAGGCTGCGGTAACTTTTACTGTCAATCCCAAATCCCATGTCTCGACCAAAACTAAGCTGGCATTAAAAATAATAGTTATAATCATTGTATTTCAGGAAATTCTAATATTTACCCTATTAAATTATAATTTACATTTACACAGAAACAAATAAAACACACGAGTATACGTACATTTTATTACAAGGATTATATGTTAAAAAAAAAATAACTTCCCATTAAAGTCATTGCAATGAAATAAAATTAGAATTAAAGTAAAATACATTGAAGTTCACACAAAAACACAAAATTCATTTGCAACTGAAAGTCACTGAATAAAATGTATCCCAAATGTAACCAAAGCTTCATGTTGCCGTGCCATACTGTACTGTACTGTTTGGACGGGGAGCAATGGGTAGCTCGCCTTCCGGCCGCCCGGTATTCGTCCGGACCGAGTCAAAGTCAGGGACGATGTGTCACCCAAACCGTAGAGGCCCAGGAGAGCCGAAGTCTACAGGGTTTTATCTTCATTGTGGGAAAAATCATCTAATGACGAATCCCGCCCTTGGGCGGAGCGGAGAAGAGATTCTTACTGACTAAACCACCCACCCCATTCCTTCTTAGCCGTCGGATGTATCGGGGTCGGACCTTCCTTTCAGATACCGGACCAGTAGGCTTCGGCCCTGTTTTTGGGCCTCTACATTTGCTGATAACTCCTTGAGACTTCAAGGAGACTTACTAGGGTCATGTATTAGCTTCCTAAAGGGAAATCTGTGGCCTTGGATCAAATCCAAAAAGGGGATACTTAGAGGTGGATTTTAGTAAAAATCTGACATGTCCTCATTGGGTGATTTACCATCAAGAAAAAAAAACGTCCATGCAACTAGCTGTACCCAACCGAATCATATTTATAGTCGTTTAAAACCAACGCCTGCACAATACCGTACTTAATAACAACATAAAAAATAATAAATAAACTCCAGAATAATGAAGAGAAATAATATTAACAGCTTGAAAGACTGTTGGTGGTACATTTTTTAATAACTTTATGAAAAGTATAAACTTTTAAACCACTGTTATTGCTTTCCTTGCAAAGCCGGTAAACAGTTAAATTATACTGGGTGATACCAACTTGGTAAATTACTTTTATAAAGGGGAAGGGAACGTATTTTTGGGTACTCAGCTTTATAAACACCCTTTAGAGCCTAAATAAAGATACAATGTATACAAAAATATTATGGAAACGAAGGAAAGGATAGATTCTAATTAAAGTCCGTTAAAACAACGCATTTTCATACTGTATAATGAGGGCTTGCTGGCAGGTAGGTACTTACAAACAAATTAGCCTAGCCAAGTTAATGTTGGTTTGTTTATTAGAACTGATTGAATAGATAATAGTAGGAGCATTATTAATAATAAACTTATTAGCTTCAGTATTTTTGTAAATGGCGAAGATTGTCACTCTCTGGATACCTTTTTTTTTGGTTTTCGGGGGTAATCTTCAAAAGGCACCTGGACTTTTGGAGAAAAGACAAAAGAAGAGGGCTTGTGTCCTCTTAAAAGACCACCCCGAAACCATCTCTGCATACCTGAGGGAGGTCGAGGCCGTCAAAGTCAACCACGGCAAAGGTGGCGTGACGATCTGGTCATGATCGTGGGGCAAAGTTGGATGAAGGTCGCCCTAGACAGAGAGGTTTTTGAACGAAAAAAGGGGAGATCTTTGCCCAGCTGTGGGACATATATAATAGACTTAAAAAAAATACATATACATGATATACCATTTTAAACTCGTATACAATATCCCGCATTATAAGCCCTATGATTTAATACTCGTATTGCAATATCACAAAAAAAAACTTATGTGTCTGATTGGTTTTATTCAATTAAATTTCATTTATTTTAGATTTTATAATAAAATCCATGAAATTACATAAAAATGAGTAGAAATTATAACTTTAAAATAACAAAAATAATAAATTAAACAAACATAATATATGAGGTATACCTATAATATATGAGGGACCGCTGGCGTGCAATTGCATTCACCTCATTAGTATTAGTGAGTCCCACTGCTGGGACAATGTTCTCAGAATACCATTCGAGCTGCTTTTATGAGAGTCACTTTAAAAATTGATGTGGGATTTCATCAATTTTTAACATCACTCTCCAAACTAAATGTGAAAGTCAATTAATTAGTACTTCATGACTTCGAATTTATGTGCTACCAAAAATCTTACTAATCCAAGTCGAAAACTTGCGATGCTTTAAAGTTTGGGCTGAATTCAGCTAGTTTTCTTGGAAACCTGCGTGGGCGAAAAACTTTCTAAGAAAAAGTAAAAGCGGTCGATCTCTAAATTAAATAAATCCATTAGGAGATCCTTTTAAAATAATCTTTGAAAAGCTAAGATTTCAATGCGTGTCTCTAAAATCTAATTTTATAATTTCAATTCCATGTATATCTTCTCTTATATATAAAAATGTGTAGGTGTTCGTTAGTCTCGCTAAAACTCGAGAATGGCAGGACCGATTTGGTTCATTTTGGTCTTGGAATATTCGTGTTCAGAGAAACTCACATTCTATTCAAAATCAGTAGTACCTAATGACTAGTTTTTCAAAAGTATCTTCAAAATATGGTTTGAAAAGTATTAAAGTTCTTATAAAAAAATTTTGATAAACGAAGCTACGTGCAAAGTTAAAGTTTTTTTTTTATTGATTATAGGCTTGCGCTTGACCGCTATCTCACCTGATGGAAAGCGACGAAAGTTAGAAGCTAGTAAGTCATAATATGTGTTGAGTTCTAAAATTAATTTATAAATAGCTTTCATTAATTTCAAACGTGATCATTATCGCAAATTCAATTAACTTATCACTTAAAGCTACATTTTTTATGACTCGAATCGTAAATTGTATCAATTAGCTGAAAATTAAAAGTTACTTTGGATTTTTTTTGGAACAAAACTTTCTTTTTAATTGAGCTCGTTCTTATTGTTCTGAATTGAATAAGTTCATTCTTAAAGTTTTATAATTAATAAGTGATTTTGCTTCTGTTCTGTGGAATACTAATTGTACGTATACAATTGATGTTGGGAATCGCATAAATGTTTTTTTATTTGATATAAAGTAAAGCTTGATTGCGATCCCACTTGATGGTAAGCAGTGATGTAATCGTTGATGCTGCGGCGCTCTAGTTTATTAAGAGCTAATTCTAGCCTCAAAGACATTCAAATTATAATCGAATCGGAAGACCGCTGCAGGCAATCTTTTCAAGTCCTTCGATGTACGTAGTATAAAGGACGAAGCAAAACGATAAGTCCGCGCCGTTGCGGTCTCAATAACGTAAAGGTGGCTGGACTCGCCGTGCGCTGGGTAGTCCGATGATAGAAATGAAATGGCGAAATCAAGTCATGCCATTCCTGCGTACATTCTCCAAAAGCAACTGTAACATACCAAAAGGCTGGCTGCCCTTCGCCTGTGCTTAAGGTTTTGATGATTGATTATATAGTGGTTTTTAAGCAGTATTTTATTCAGGTGTCAGCCACTCAGCCACTCAGGTGTTGAATTAAAATGGAACTGTCCAGGTCATATCTACTAAACTTATGTCATACCACAATTGGGCAACGGTAGAATAGAAACAATTGATGCAGTATGATCAAGAGATGGTGTAATAAGTTAACCTTCTACCTAAAGGATTCAGTGGTCAGGTGTAGAGACAGAGTTAGAAAAAAATTTGGAAAAAAGGAAGGGAGACATTTTTTTTCTGTAGTTAAACATAACAGGCCGAAAGTTTCTGGAGTGGCGACCGCATACCGGAAGACGTAGTGTTGGTAGGCCTCCCGCAAGGTGGACCGACGATCAGGTCAAGGTTGCTGGAATTCTATGGATGCGAGACGCACGGGACCGGTCGTTGTGGCAACGTTTGGGGGAGGCCTATGTCCAGCAGTGGACGTATTTCGGCTGAATTGATGATGATGATGATGAAACATAACAGTCTCAAAATAAAATTAATGAAAATTGATAGTTCAGCAGCTTGTTGTAACAGTACGACACAGCATTTTTTTAAAAAAGATCTTTGACTACAATCTCGCCAGATGCTAGATTAATAAGTTGTGATGATTAGATGGTACGAGCAATCCTAAACAACATCAATTTTCAGCCATTTTAATTTTATCAATTTATTGAAGCTACTCAATAATCTACACTAATATAATAAAGAGGTAAAGTTTGTTTTTTTGTTTCTTTGTTTTTTTGTTTGTAGGAGGTGATCTCTGGAACTACTGGTCCGATTGGAAAAAATTTGGCAACAATAGAAAGCTGCTTTACTCCTGAGTGACATAGGCTATATTTTATGTACGCGGGCGAAGCCGCTGAGAAAAGCTAGTATATAATAATTTTAATTTATTTCAATAGTTTATCAATAACTTTATCAATGTTTCAATAATTTATATATTCTAATGTATTTAATTATATTTATTATGCTATAAAAAATCTTGTAATTAAATAATGTAACTATAGGGTTATTTATGCATGAAATAAACGATAAATAATAAATATATTTTTTATACACACATTTTTTTTCTATGAAATATTTAAAAATATGTACAGTAGAAGTATAAAGGTAAAAATAATTTATAAGTTAACAAGAATACAGTAGACTCAGTTTCCATCTTAAAGCACATTTAGTACTAGTTACCATAGTGGTTGTCTCACAATGCAGTAAAAGTTTTCTCATTATTCACTGTGCTGTACTGAACTAGAGGACACAACACCGTTAAGAATTTGCATCAAGACTTGACTAACATAAGTTGTAATTAAACATAAGTACTAGGATTTTAGTTTCTTCAACAGTGAGTAGTAATTGCTCTGCTGCAGGGTGATACAGAGTCGAGAGCTGTGTATTCTCCATTGAAAATGGAGAATTTTCCGACCAGACGGAAATTTAGTCTAGTGGGTCACTCAAAACTCAAACTCAAATCAATTATTTCAAATAGACCATTTACAGCTACTTTTGAATAGTCAAAAAGATGGTCAGTCAAAAAAAAGTGAGGCTAATTTGCACGTTCCAAAACGTAGATCTCTATGGAGAAGAATGTGTAAGAAACTCCATGAACACTCAATTATAATCTTCGTTACATATTTTTTGTTTTTTCTACTATTTGTGTAGCAAGACATTTGAGTAAGTTTTGTCATTTGTGCTGCCTGATTGTTGCCGTCAAACTTTTATCTGTAGACATGAAGCTCTACTACTCGGCGGCCTGGGCGAAATGGCGTGAGGTGGCGGGGGTTATCTGTGACCCCAAAATGCCGGTTAGGCTTAAAGGACAGGTCTATAAGACCATCATTAGGCCTGTCCTTTTGTATGGCAGTGAAGCGTGGCCTGTACTTGAGCGACATAAGCAAAGCCTGCGGGTCACGGAAATGAATATGCTGCGCTGGATGTCTGGAGTTTCGCGGAAAGACCGCATTAAGAACTCCCGCATCCGGGGCAGCCTTCAGGTCCGTGACATAGCAGATAAACTGCAGGAGGGTCGCTTACGCTGGTATGGCCACGTTTTACGAAAACCGGCAGACTACGTGGGTAACAGATGCCTCGCCATGTCGCCTCCGCCGAGACCCAGAAAACGAGGTAGGCCTAAGAGGCGTTGGATCGACGTCGTAAGGGACGATATGCGTGCTAATGGGCTTAAGGCAGAGGACGCAAAAGACCGAGCGAAGTGGAGACGACAAGGCAGGAAAGCGGACCCCGGGCACCGAGGTGAAAGCCAAGGTAGCAACCGGGACTTACGCTAGGCTGATGAGATGAAGCTCTACTACAAGCTCTTAACTCGATTCATTTGACGACCTGAACTAAATTGTTAAAGGGATGTTATGATGTGGAAAGCTGCATTCCTCTTTCTCGCTTGCAAGGTTTGCATATTAACACGTTGTGGTAAGGCAAGTCTGTTCCAAGAAGAGAATTATTTGCTTTGATATTTTTGTTTTTAGGTAAACATAATTAAGTAAGTTCTCCTGGGTAAAGCGAGAGAGAGTGTTACAATAACACTCGAAAAACAAAACCTATTGTATGTTTTTTTTTCGAGCATATGGTTCGGATTTTGAAGTAAAACTAACCGGTATTTACTGCTGTTGCCAGAACGAAATGAAAATATAGTTTTCACATTTTGAGAGCGAACATAACAGATCGGGTAATAAGGTATAAATCTCACAGTTCTTAAATTTAATATTTTCTTGAATCGTTTATTTCAATTTAGTTCTAATATCTCCAAAACAGAAAATAATACTTTCCAGAAGCACGTCCAATAAATGCACGTCTATTTCATTTTGATTTTTTCATATTCTTTAGAATATAAAAAAAAACAAATATTTTTTCAACTAAATTAATTTATAAGCATTTTTTAACGTCCAGATTTAACAGAATGGCATTAAATATTTTTACAACTATCACACAAGGCCCTCTAGACCCAAGCTTAGCATCCTTGAGGAGTAGCTGGAGAGATCGTACGGCGTCCTCACCTTCCGTATGACGCAGGTCCTCACCAGACATGGCAAGTTCGGGGGGTTCTTGAATCGGAAACGTGCGAAAGAGACGCCCGGGTGTCGCCACTGAGTGGATCATCCAGAGTATACGGTGAAACATACGGTAGAGGTGTGCCTTGATTGGGAAGAGCATCGCCGTATCCTCGTGGGGGCGATCGGCGGCGGTAGTCTCTCGCGCCGGGCCTTGGTAGAGGCCATGATCCGGACCGAGGAGTGGCGGTCGCCTCCTTCTGCGACGCAGTAATTTCCTCTTTCTCCATGCTCTACACAGTTTACATACACACATATATACAGACATAATATTCGTTGTTCAGTGACAGTGAAAGGCCGAACCAGAGGTCAGTGAACTATATTGATACAAACAGGAAACCCTTACTTGCCGTCATAATAACGTACAGTAATCTGTTTTACCACACTCCATTTACCTTCACTCAATAATTACCTATAAGTCCTACCTGTACGTAAATCAAAGGTACAAAATAAATATAAAACAGAAGTTTCACATTGAAAAATATTGTTAAACATTAAAATTTTGCGATACCGTTCAAATAGACTGATATAGTGGTGACGTCCATAAAACTCACCTGGATACGAGAAATACAAAATTGGTTAGTATGTTGGTCAAGAGCGTGTCGATCCACGCTCAGTATAGGGTTCCATAGTTTCCCGTTCATCACAAATTTCTCACAAATCCTTAAACTACGACTACTAACAGCGCGAAGTAGCCCAAAGTACAGTGCCATATTCTCTCGAATTTCAATTTACGCAAATCAATAGTCTGCGCATCATCGACAGAATTTAATTGCTGTTTGTATATGGATTTTCTGTTATAACAATTTGTTATAACTACATACAATTTTAGCAATTGGTAAACAAAACCACAGCGTTTGTAAGCGAGGCCACAACGGTAACCGACGAACTGTCTTAAGGACCTACTTTGAACAAATTAAAACAATTTGACTGCAAGAAACACTTTCCGCCTCAAAGCTGTAGGACGACTAACTTTCAGACCTGATAAAATCTAGATAAGAACTTATAAAGTTACAACTCATTAAAACGTTCATAGGATAATAACCTTTGCAGCACTTAATTACAAAGATTTTAATCGCTTACATGGTGCTGAGAGTTACTCGGACTTCAATTCAGACATGCGAAATTTCACTTTATAGTTTGAATTAGATACCTTGGTTGATGTCATTAGAGGTTTGTCTGTTGTGAACTAAAATGTCGTGGAGGGTATCTCTTAGGTATTATAGTCATAAAGGTTAATTAGGTATAAGACTAAGGATCACTCAAGGAGGTCTTCATATGTATTAGCCTGAAATCAATTATGTTCTAAACAAATGTGTTATACACATCATCATCAGCCTTTTAATGTCCCCAATGCTGGGACACAGGCCTCCTCTCTAGAAGAGGGAATGGGCCATAATCTACCACGCGGGCCCAGTGCGGATTGGTAGATGTTACATGTCTTCGAATTTTCGGTTCTAGGACATGCCGGTTTCCTCACGATGTTTTCCTTCACCGTTTTGAGAGCAGTGGTGACACAAAGTAATGCGCCTGGCTGGGTTTGAACCCGCGACCTACGACTCGTAAGTCGGGGCCGTTACCACTCGGCCACCACTGCCCTCACAAATATCTCTCATATATTGTGATCTCATATATATTGTCTTTCTATTATGTTTCTTATTACGATATTCAAAAGGTTCATCTCAAAACGGTGAAGGAAAACATCTTGAGGAAATTGCAAAAAGGCTGATAATGATGAAACTCGTCACAGTATGATTTGCCAGATCGGTAAATTCCATAAATTCATTGTAAATTCGTCATTTACATAAAAAGTAAGCCTTACACTAACACTGTCCAACATAGTAGATCAAACATAATAATACCTATGTTTCTGTTTAATGTTTGCAAAGTTTAGTGCATTTAAGATGGTGACAATGTATCCTACTATTGGTACCTCCGTTCACATTTCCTTTTACGATACAAGAGCAGCTTTTAGCGATATTAAGGCAAGAGGTTTTGTTGCCTTTAGAGTTGGACATTATATTGACAGCTACAATGTATTTTATCCACTCACTTGGTAAGCAACTTGTTTAAGTTCAATACCTGATATACACTAAGGTGAATTTTTAGGTGTTTTATTTTATATACTCTATTTGTGTTAAGATTAGATTTAAGAAACCTTTTTTACTGTCCGTTCAACCGAATTTAACTTCTATTTCGTACCCATAACGATGGCATTAAAAGCAAAAAAAGTGGTTAAAAACCAACTATTTACTGCAGCCGCCATTTGTTACTGCAATAAAAATTGAAATAAAAAGTTTTCTTCTTTGTTTTTTTTTTCACGGGTTTGATTCCGATCTAAGACAAAATTATTTTTTTGTGTTATGAGTACGGTTTTTTTTATTGCCTTTCGCCCTAAGGCCAAAGCTTTCTTTCAGAGAAAGACACTGGGCTTCAGTTGGCTTCGACCCTTCTGCAAGATGGTTTTGCTGACAACTCCTTGACGAACTCGATCATTAATTTATTCTGTGTCTGGGTGTATTTTGTCTATAATATGTATTTATGAATTCGCCTGAAGGAGGTCGACGCCGTCGAGGTCGACCGCGGCGAAGGTGGTACGATCTAATCACGTTCGCGGGGCAAACTTAGCCGGAAATCGCCCAAGACAGAGAAGTTTGGAAGGAAAAAGGGGAGACCTTTGCCCAGGATACAAATTAGGCTATAAAAAAATATACGTATTTATGTAAATGTATGTACTATGTCTAGTACTCATAGTACAAACTCTGCTAAGTTTAAGACTAGATAGCGTTGTAATAATTTTGGAATACTAAATAATTTATTACCTAGATAAATTCCGAACACGTACAATAATCGTTAATGCCCCAATCATCAAACCGCTCAAGTATATTTGACAGCCATCATGGACCATTCACGTCCATTATATAAACAAAAGACACCGTACTCTATATTATAATGGAGGAAAAGAGGATAAAATTCTATTCGTTTCCGATAAGCAAATGTCTACGAGTTTTGTGAGCAATTCAGCATTCTTGTCGTTTTGGGAATATCTTCTCTTCGATAAGTTGTGTGTACGTGGTTAATGGGTAGGACTGTTTTGTTATTGATACTAAACTACCCGACGAAATCAATTGACTGACTGACTGACATATTAACGCGCAGCCGTAACTACTGGGACTAGGAGCGTGAAATTTTGAATAAGGCTTCTTTTTATAGCATGAGCGAGCACTAAGGAAGGATTTCCCAAAATTCACCCTCTAAGGGAATGAAACCTACTTTTATGATGGGAATATTCATCTAACGACGAATTCCGCCTTTGCGCGAAGCGGAAAACAGTGTCAGACTTTTACTGACTAAACGGCCTACCCCATACTTTCTATGCTTTCATACCGGGGTCGAAGTAGGCTTCGGCCCAGCAGTTGTGCCTCTACATTTGCTGACAACTCCTTGAAGCACGGAGCGCGCCGGCAACGATTTGGCTTGGTTAAGACTGTTTCCAGTACGACCGGACGGCGAGCTACCCATTGCTCGCCATCCGCAAGCTCGCACCTACGGCGGCCGGAAATCTGTTGCGCGACAGTTTAGCTCCCTAAGGGAATGTAACGGGGGTCAAAAGTTTTACACGCGGGCGAAGCCGCTGGCAGAAAGCTAGTGTAACATGTAAATGAGACTTTTTTTATTGAATGTTCGAATACAGCTTTATGGTGTAGTGGTTATTGGCCATGACTGTTGTACTAGAGGTCGTAGGTTTGATTCCAACCCAGGACAAATGATTGTGTGTTGCGCACGGTCATATGTTGTGTCTGGGTGTAATTTATCAATATATAATATACTAGCTTTTGTTAGCGGCTTCGCCCGCGTACATAAAATATAGCCTATGTCACTCAGGAGTAAAGCAGCTTTCTATTGTTGCAAATTTTTGTCCAATCGGACCAGTAGTTCCAGAGATTACCCCCTACAAACAAAAAAACAAACTTTACCTCTTTATTATATTAGTGTAGATAATCTATTTAGAAATTATAAGTATGTTTATCGGTTGGCTAAAATTCATAACACAAGCTCTGCTTAGCTTGGGACTAGACGGCGTTGTATAAAAGTTGTTGAATATTTAAAAAAAAGTTCAAATACAGCCTTTGCCTCACTAATTTAAAGCCTAATTGAAATTTTTTCGGCAATTTGCTAGACTACATTTTAATTAACCTCTTGGCTAAAATTAATAAGTGGTTTCTTTGTACAAACTTCAAAAATACTTTAAATACGCAACTCTGTGAGTGACATGACCTGAAATTTTATACAAAAAAGAAAATCCTTTATAAAGATTTTCTGCTTCAATCCACTCGAACATTCCCGAAATCATCGACATAATATATTATTATGTACTACAGTAACTTTGCTTCACTTAATAAATCTGCATGCCAGACACCTTTACATTGACGACATTAATGCAGTTTTGACGTATCAGCACTGTAAGTTTTAAAAGTTTTGATAAGCGGGAACCAATTTTTGATTCTAGGACATGCTCCTAGAATCAAAAATTCGAAGACATGTGACATCCACCAATCAGCACTGGGCCCGAGTGGTGGATTATGGCCCATACCCTGTCTTAAAGAGGAGGCCTGTGTCCCAGCAGTGGGAACTTTAAGGCTGGAACATAAATGCTGATGATGAGAATAAGTGTGAACATTTCAGTATTTAGACAAGTTGTGGTGAGACCGGCGGGGGGTAATAACGTACAAATTAAACATTGCACATATTACATTACACTATTCCCTTCAGTCACATAAGATGTGACTGAAGGGAATAGTGAACACTGAACTCAGCCGGATTCCCATATAACTGTCTTAGTTTGTAAAAAAACTTATATTTTAATGTATTTTAAAAGTTGTTAACTTATAATGCTATAGCGACACTGGTATCTTAGGAATTTTTGGTATAGAGCCTCCACGCAGACAACGTTGCGGGCAGCAGCTAGTTACATTATTTTTAACTAGCTGCTGCCCGCGACGTTGTCTGCGTGAAAGCTCTACAGCACCAAAAATACCTAAGATGGCAGTATCGATTTTATAAGTAAATAAATTTTGAAATAGCATTGCATCAGTCTTATAAAGTTCCCGCTGCTGGGACACAGACCTACTTTCTAGAAGAGGGAATGGGCCATAATCCACCACGCGAGTCCAATACGGATTGGTGGATGACACAATATGTCTTCGATTTGATTTGATTTTGATTTCAACTTGTAAGTCAGAGCCTTTACTACTTCGCCATCACTGAGTCGGAGCCTTTACTACTCCGCCACCATACTACCATGGTGGTAGTGCTGCCAGAAACCAAAATGTAAAGAGAGTCAAGACTGGTGACGCGGGAGCAAGCGACATACGTAAGAGACAACTCGTCCTGAAGTTGACACCCGCTGCACTCAGTGTCTGCCCCTGCGACTTATTGATGGTCATCGCGAAGCAAACACTCACGGGGAGGTAAAAATACTGCCTCGCCTACTCCACAACCCGTAAGAATTTTTGCTTCAATGGTGTGTCTGTGCAGCGAGATGACGTTAAGACGGGTCTGGTTACACCACTTTGGAGGAGATAGGTTCCGAAGATGCATAATCGGGACTCCGACTTTCAGCTTGATGGTATGCGCTGGAAGTCCACTTGCTGGCTGGGAGTTCAAAAATTCCACGGGATAATGTGTGGCGTCGTCATCGCTCGACGACAGTGTTTATCGAGGTATAGACCACTGCATTTCCCTCAATTTCCGAGAGAATGTATTCGTTAATTGCTGCAGCCTGATCATTTTTGGATGTCAAAATGGCCCGCTCACACACCCAAGAATTCTGCTGGTGCGGTAAACGACTGATGTCCCCGTACACACAGCAAATTAATTCTTCTAAGCTGGCTAACGCTCTATCGAGAGACTCTGGAAGTAACTCCTGTCCACCTCTCTCGCGGTGGGCTTTGACTTGCAGCGGACTTTGGCAGAGGCCATGATCCGGAGCGAAGAAGAGTGGCAGGCGGTCGCCTCCTTCTGCGAAGCAGTAATGCTATCGGCTAAAAAAGGGGGTCGAGTGCATCAGGCAAAAGCAAAGGCACTCAAGCTGCAGCCACCGCCACCGTGTCTCCTTTCCCGAATTCTGGCCACAGTAGACGCGGGCTTGCGATCGCCGAGCAATGGGTAGCTCTGTCCACCCATTCGATAACCTTCGGGACTGGGCCTAAGTCGTCGACGGCGCGCACTGTTCCCTGCGCCTCAAGCAGTCATCAGCAACTGTAGAAGCCCAGCAGGGTCGAAGCCTTCTGGGGGTAAGGGTAGATGTTAAAGAAGATTTTTTCAACGTAACAATCGGGAAGCGTTTGCCCGAAATCGCCACTGAACAAACTGTGACGGTGACACACCTCCTCAAATGTTCGTTCCCGCAGAACGGTTCGGGTTCTGTCCTCGGCCTCAACTGCCTCCCTGTTGGCCATCGTACGCTCATCCCAAACGATCAGAGAGCAATCCTTAAGCACGTGTCTCTTATCGCTGTTACGTGACACACCACAAACAGGCGGTTTGGTGCTCTCTAAATCGATAGGAATTTGAACATGGCATGTGCTGTCTTGCCTTGCCACCAGGAAGCAGTGTGGCAGCGATTCCCGACGACGCGACAGCAATAGCAATATTGCCTTACCTCTGCAAGTATGCCATGTTTTTCCTGTTCCAACAGGAGCAACCCAAGAAAAACATTTTACCCTGGTTTTGCAGAACGCTTTCAAGGACGGTGTCATAAATTTGTTTTTGCTCTGAAGAGAACTCTGTCTCAGCATTATACTCTCGATTTCCATACTCTTGATGCGGTGATGATTGGGGAGCTGGTAAACCATATTCAATCAGAGGATTGCCGCCGATAGAAATGTCCATATCTTGAAGTGAACTGAGACAGGTGTTCAGCACACGATCATCAGGTACATCGACTTTGTCTCCAGTAGCACGCCTCAAAGCTCGCAGAAAATCATCAGACAGATGATGGCGATATTTCAATGAACATAACTTTTCTGTAATACTGAACACCGCATTTTTTTTAATAGTCGCTCAAATCTGCTCAAGATTTTGAAAGTGTTTTTGGAACTTGAATTTTTCAAAACGAACTATACCCTGCCCTATATATTGCCCTGCGCGATAAGACTACCCATTGTACCCTTAATTTTTGTATTTGTATATCCTGTTCACATTATGAGGTGTACAATAAAGCTTATAATAAATAAATAATTAATATACGATACCACTTTTAGGAACAAAATACACATTGCCATCTGTGAATTTTAAGAATAACTAACTACTAACCTTGTCAACATGATCAAATTTAAATTATTAATGTACAAAAATTGTTGACATGTAATTTGATTTGATTTTTATGAAATCAAATAGATGGTGCTGTTTTAAAATTTTCTTTGTACTACTACATTAAACAATCTTTCTCTGCCCAAGTTACATAAATGGCGTAATTTTCTAAGTGTAAAGCCAGATAATAGCATTACTTACTCAAAAACAACATTTAAATATGCGTCGTTAGATTAAACACTGTCACAGAATGCGTAAGAAAAATAAATATTCACAACTCCTCCCCCGTAAGTGATAGCTTGATAATATGTAGTCCCAAGAGGACACAAATTTCCGTACAACTGTTGTCGTTTAATTGTGTCTGTAATTACGGTAGTCGAAAGGTAAAAATAACATTATTTTGTTAATGTAATGTTTTCGTTTGTACTAATTTGAGTCAGTAGATGTCGTTGTACGTATATAAATAACATTGAAACGTTATTTAAGATTAGGTTGCGTTGCAAAATAAATCCGTTAGACCGTTGGAATAAGAATAAAATATTTCATATAAACATGGAGAACGCCGTTTCACAGTTAAAGAGATGAACTATTTTTTTTTAATTTTATATTAAAAAATATTAACCCACATTTTTTAGTAAAACGAACCAACCACTACCTAAGATATTTCACAAAAAATAAATAAGTAACATTTGTTCTGTTTGGGCTTGTTTTTTTTTTCATTTCTAATTCCCAGTTCTAAGTAGGTGAATTCGACCGCGCAGTAAGACTAAGAAAATGCACATTACTGACATTACCATCTATGAATTTTAAGAATAACTAACTGCTAACCTTGCCAACATGATCAAATTTAAATTATTAATGTACAAAAAGTGTTAATATGTAACTTGATTTGATTTTTGTGTAATCTCATAGATGGCGCTGTTTTAAAATTGTCTTCATACTACTAATATTCATTAAACTGTGTTTCTTTGCCCAAATTACGTTGTTTTGAAAAATTAATAATAGGAATTTTTATTATTTACCTAAATAAGTTTACGTACCAAGTTTCAAGTTAATTAGACCAAGGAATAAGATTCTCCCATACAAACTTTAACATCCCCTAAATCTTGCACTGGGGGTACTACTGAAAAAACAAATATGCCGTCCTTGATAACTAATTTAGGGTAATATTTGTGCTAAGTTTTGAGTCGGTCGGCCCACGGAAAAAAAAGTTACACCCTTGCATCCATTGCACCATTGAAATTCAATATTGCTTACCTCCCATAACTTTTGGCGTGATAATATGTAGCCTAAAGCCTTCCTTGGTCTACAAGGAACATTTTTGCTGAATTTCAAATCAATCTATCCAGTAGTTTTGGCGCCAACTCGTACCATAGGCACAGAAAAACAGACAAACAGACAAAAATCCTAAAAAGTCACTTTTCGTCATCAGTTACGTTTTTCTAACAAAACCCACTCATTTTTTCCAGAAAATTCTCAATGTACAGTTTTTTTTTCGTTACTGTTTTATTATATGTATAGATTATAGCCACGTTGCGTGCCACACATTGCATTCTGCACTGCTACATAAAGTATCTAGCATTACAAAATCTAGACAAATTGACTTACATTATATGTTCCTACCCCAGCGTCGATCTTACCTCATCATACTATAGTTTCTATGTACGTACTTGTCTATCTCTAGGATACAAGAAACCCGCCCGAAGTACTCATATACCTTTACAAATAAACCTTACGTTATTGCATTTTTACGACGATTTTACTAACAAACAATGCACAACAAGGTATAAAAATAAATGGCAATTCTCCATAATGTGCACTCACCTCAAACGAACCGTTCAAGGAACTAATATAAACTGGGTTTTACGGACCGTTACTGTTACACCACATTACAAACTTCTAATAGGACACCCTGCCGTCTTGAGCTATCTCTGTTTTAAAGTTTTAAGTTGGAAATTCTAACCATTAATGCTATAATATGATCTTCACGAGCACAGGTCAACCAGTCCTGGAATGCAAAGAGCAACTTAATAAACACTGGGAAATTCTAGACAGAAAATATTTGTACTTTCAGTTGTGGTCCAGAGAAGGTTCTGTACCTCAAAAGGAAAAAAACACGGAACCCTTATAGTGTCACTTTGTTGTCTGTCTGTTTATCTGTCAGTCTGTCGAGACCCTTTATCTCGGGGACGCGCAGAGGTGTATTGAGTTAAAATTTTAACCATATACTCAAGAACTCTTGAAACTGTGAAAAATTTAAACTTCTAAGTAACGCAAAAAGCTTACAGTTTAACACTCTCAAAGGAATCAAAATTAATAGGGATTTCCCGTTGGCCTAGAAGCTTGAAATTTGGCATGAAGTAAGGCCTTATAGTAAAAGTGTAGGAATAAATATGAAAACTGCAAACATGTGATTATATCACAAAAAAAAAACATTAAAAAAAATCTCCTCGGATCGAACGTAAGGGTTTGACTCCGTAAAAATCTGACATTCCCCTTGCTCAACTCAGGGAGAAAACTCACGAAGCGTGGTCGTAATTTCTTTAAATAAAAAATAACGTTTGGTTAAAACGGCAATGCTTTTTTTTAATGTAAAGGTTTCTCCATCGTTCCCTCGATCCAAGTTAAAGTATCTAAAAATATTAGATCATTTTACAATTTCAGGTTTTAGAAAAAGTTTAAACATGAATCAGGCTGCTTTATATTCAGTGGAGTGGTTTTCATTACCGTCGCCTGGCTCCCAGTTACGATAGGATTATTGAGATTTTACCTTGTACTCGCAATCACTAAACTGAACTAAGGATAATTTTAGAGTAAGTGATCATCATTTTAACATGACATCAATATAATTCGTAGATTTTTGACAGTCGACAAAGATAATCAGACGACAAATTGTTTAACCATCATTCTAGGATCATTGTGTTGCTCATCAAATGGGTGGAAAAAATAAATAAAACAACAAAAACGTTTTCTTTTTTTTTGCATTTCAAATTTGGTCTATTTGCAGGCACTTTGAATTATCAAAACGTCGGTCAGTCAAAAAAAAAACAAAAGAAAGTGTAGCTAAATTGCATGTTCCAAGGCGTAGATCTCTATGGAAAAGAACGTGCAAGAAACTCCATCATAATATCATGAGTTACATATGACTTGTTGCTTCTATTAGGCCCTCAGGAGGCCGGCAATAGGTACTTAACCATTATTTTAATATGACATCAATATAATTTTTTGACCTATGACAGTCGCTACAGGTATCATTATATTTTTGTACGTCAAGGAATAACAAACATCACATACAAACATACACGTTTACTTAAACCAACCTCGCTTTCAGCGTGCATGCGTTTATTGGCTTGATTTAATCAATGAACGACGGGGTATTTAACCAAACCCTAGCAAAGGCATAGTTGAAGCTTGGTATTATCAGAACAAACGGCACATGCACGTTATTTACCAAAACATAACGGTATATAAACCAAACCGTTGACCGCGGCTATTTTCAACAAATTGACAATTCCTCGAACCACTACCGACGAAATTCACAGTCCATTTCATGTTTTGAAATAATCCACAGCCGAATACATTCAAACAGTATAATTAAGCTACTAATTCCTGCATCCAGTAGTGAAGCCAACTAAGCCATTATCAATGAGATAGACAATGGCAACTGCTTGCAAACTAATAACATAACGCGTCGACCAGCCATCCACTGCCAATCGTGTTTATGGTAATTTGCACAGAAAATTGTTCATTACGGAAGCAAATGTGGGTTAATGTTCTGCAGTCGATGTCTGGGGTGTACCTACAGTTGTTTTGTAAATTAAAATCTGAATTTGTGGCAGCTAATGTTTCCTATTGTTATTATTGCTGTTGTAAATTAACTACAAAAGTCGTAGTACGTCTAGGATAAAAACCATTACTTTATCAAAACAAAATGAACAACGAATTCAGGATATTGAAATGATTAACATCAAGATAGAAAACTTAGAAAAAGAAAATGAAAAATTAAAAAAAGAAATTTCTGAAATAAAATTAACATCCACGTCACCTGCAATTCAATGTACGGAGAACAATTCCAAGAAGATAGTCATCTACGGCCTCACCGAGTACTACAAAGAGTCTGAAACTGATCTGCATAACCGAATCGTCGAAGTCTTTCACGATATTCTACATATAGACTTGACGGGTTACGTTGAAGATATGTACAGATTAGGCAGATATAACACTAATACCCGGCCACTGGTGATAGAACTAATTAGCAAAAGAATGGCTAGATATATAAAAAACAATAGTCATTATTTTCAGGGGACACAGTTGTCAGTGTCTGAATTTCTGGATGCGAATTCTCGTAAGGAAAGACAACATTTGCGGGAGGAAATGATAAAGGCAAGAAAGAAAGGTCTACATGCAGTAATAAGAAATAATCAATTATATGTAGAAGGGAAAGCTACCATATCAAGAGAAGAAACACAACAAAATCGGCCAAGCCACACGAATGATAAAAACTTTAATCTGAAAACTTCCTGCGACGACAACAACTACGACCAAATTGACAGACCATCAGACACTAACAATCATTCCTTTCGAAAATACAGACCAACTATTTAAAATTTTATTTCAAAATATCCAAAGTCTCTACAACAAACAACATATACTTGAAGCCTTCATCGCAGACAACCCGATTTATGATGCTATATGTATATCTGAGTCTTGGTTGACGGAAGAAAAACTAAGCATAATTCAATTTAGTGGTTACAAAATAGTAGCGTCATACTGCCGCAGCACACGCGTTGGAGGCGGAGTCTGTATCCTGCTGCGAGATAAAGTCGACTACAAAGAGAGACACGATATAACGAATATGTCCATAGAATATATTTTAGAAGTATGTGCTATCGAGTTGCCCAAAGAAAACATATTATTAATAACAATGTATTGGAATAGAAGAGAGGAAGAAATATTTATTGACCGGTTAAAATGTATCTTAAATTATATAAATAATAAGTATTTTAAATTCAATATTATTGTAGGTGGAGACTTTAATATAAATATCTTAGACAGGAATGTTAAAACTAGGCAATTCCTAGATCTAATGTCAGAATATAAACTTACTCAACACATAAAAATACCCACAAGAATAACACAAAATAAATCTACATGTTTGGACTTGATATTTACAAACACTAATACAAATAAAATATACACAACAGTAGAAGAGCTGGGCTTTTCCGACCACAGCGGGACAATTGCTCACGTCACGTCACCAACACAACAGTTAACAACACCAACGAATTGGTACGTAAAAAAAAGAATATTTAACAACACAAACATCTCAAAATTTAAGTCTAAACTAAAGGAACTTGATTGGCAAAATATTCTACCAAAAGACAAAAATTTAAACGAAAATTATAAAGCTTTTCATGACACTCTAACAAAAATCCTTAACCTTTGTATACCAATATGTAAAGTTAAACTAAAAACTAAATTTAAAAAATACTGGTTAACAAAAGGCATCAAGATATCGTGTAAAAATAAAAGACTTTTAAAAATACTCACACTTAAAACAAAAAATCCGATCATAACCAATTATTATAAAAATTACGAAAAAATATTAAAAAAATTAGTAAATACATCTAAAAAGATTCAATATGTAAATAAAATGCAAAAATCAAACAATAAGGTTAAAACCATGTGGAATATCATAAATGAGAGAACAAACAAAAAACAAAAAAAGACGTGTAGTAATATTAAATTACAAAAAGATAACAGTCTAATAACCGAACCTAAACAAGTAGCCAACATTTTTAATAATTACTTTGCGGCCATTGGGGACAGCAGTGTCAGTTCAACTAGTAAGAAACCGGAAAGTACATCTGTACAGAACACCACGGAGAACACGATGTTTCTTAGCCCAATAGAAGCACGGGAAGTCAATAATATAATTAAAAACTTAAAAAACAAAAGTAGTCACGGTATCGACGAAATACCACCAATGCTTTTAAGGGAATGCGCAGATGAACTTACCTTACCGTTTTATTTGCTCCTGAACCAATCATTTGACGAAGGAATCTTTCCTGATTTGTTAAAAAAATCAGTTATAAAACCTATACATAAAAAAAATCTAAAAACAGACCCAAACAACTATCGTCCGATTGCTCTTTTACCATCCGCCTCAAAAATTTTTGAAAAAGCCATGTGTGATCGTATTTACAAGTTTTGCGAAAAATATAATATTTTTAATGAAAGCCAGAACGGTTTTCGAAAAAATCGCTCTACCACCTTGGCTGTATATAAGTATATACAAGAAGCCCTTAATATTATAAATAACAAAAAATACGCAATAGGAATTTTACTAGACATGACCAAAGCCTACGACAAGGTCCAATTTAAGATTTTATTAAACAAATTATACGGAATAGGTATACGCGGGAAGGCTCACGAATGGCTAACATCTTACCTAAAGAACAGGGAACAATTAGTTGAAATAGAATACTTTAACTACCAGAACAATGAAATTGAAAAAATTCAGTCAGATAGTAAGGTAATCAATGCCTCAATTCCTCAAGGCAGTGTCATAGGATGTTTATTATTTTTAATTTACATCAATGACCTTTCTAATATGATTGAAGACCCTTGTGTCTTATTTGCGGACGACATTTCTATCTTAGTCTCATGTCAGAACAAAGAAAATATAGAAAAAACTATAAATTCCATACTTACTAAAACTTGCAACTGGATGAACGAACATAACTTCGAGATAAATTACTCTAAAACAAAATTAATAACTTTTCACCCGTATCAAAAAGCACCTTTAACTTTAGATTTTACTTTCAACGACTCAAAATTAGAAACCGTGAATGAATTTACCTTACTTGGACTTGTTATAGACACACATGTAAATTGGAAATCGCACATACAAAAAACTCACTCGAAAATTTCGAAATTCACCTATGCTCTTCGAGAAATAAAGAAAACCACCGATTTCCAAACAGCCCTTACCACCTATTATGCCTACGCTTACGCATGGCTTAGCTATGGTGTCACCCTTTGGGGAAACAGCACAAATGCACCTACACTTTTTACCCTGCAAAAGAAATTGGTTAGGATTCTAGTAAACATTGAGCAAACCGAAAGTTGTAAACCTTTCTTTCAAAAACATAACATTCTAACTCTTCCTTGTATATACATTTTAGAAACATGCAAATTTGTTAGGAAACATCAAGAATTTTACTCAAAACGTGAAGACATTCAGACACGCTATCTACTTAGGCACCGATCACGGCTAAACTTACCAAGTTCCCGAATGAAAATGCACTCTACAAGTCCCTATGTTATGGCCATTAAAATATATAATAAACTACCCGCAGAAATAAAAAAAGAAGAGAAAATTAATGTATTTTTAAAGAAACTTAAAAATTTCTTACTAAGTAAATGCTACTACTCGATAAATGAATACCTAAGTGATAGACTTATAAAGTCATAAGCATGAATACGCTCTCGACTTTTCACATAGTATATAAATCGTAAAAATTATGACTTCTCGAAATAGACACATAAATAATAATAAAATTCAATTTAATAATAATGACGACCAAAATAAATACAAATACCTGACCTAATTAATCTACTCATAGAAAAAAATAAACAAATACATAATTCTAAAATATTGACGATAAAACTAATAAAAATACCTGAATGAATTTACTTTTAAATATTAACAATAATATACATCTAAATATACATATACATTTAATTTCATTTACACATATCATATTTAATAAATAGTATATTAATTAATAAATAATAATGACATTTAAAAATACCTGACATACATTTTCTAGAAATATACATAGACATAATAATAATAACCAAAGAAAATAAATAAAAATACCTGACATAATTTACCTACTCGTATCCAGACATAATATATTATAATACACACGTAATTAAACAGTGACGACGACATAAAATAAACAAAAAATGTGGCATAATCTAATTTACACTAATAATTTGACATATTATATAATGTTTACATACAATATTATTGAACTTACTAGATTTTGCAAAACTATTGACTTAAATTATTCTTAGCCGTCTTCCTCTCTCCTAATTTTTGCTGTGCCCGACAGGGTCCATATTGATCTGTGATAACTTTTAACACCATCTATGTACACATATGGATTGCAATAAAATATTGAGTATTGAGTATTGAGTATTGAGGATATTCTGATTTATTTCAGAATTCCAGTTCTTACCTACCTGCCGGCTTTTTCATCAGATAAGTTCTATTGTATCACCTTCCCTTCTTTCTACAGTCAGTCACCGACTAAATAGGTATATAAAAAAATGCTATTCGGCTATACAACAACAGACAACAGTTCTACTATGATTATTAAAAATCGATACACAATTGACCGAAATATCGGTAAACACACATGTTTCGGTTAAAGAGGAAGGTTGTTTAGTTTCATCTACTAAAAAGCCTTTAAAGTTTGCGGAAACCTGCTGGAGATATAATAATAGAAATGAATAGTAGAATATATATTTTTTTTTTGGAAATCATCAAGTAATTTCTACTGCTCAGATTGGAGCGACATTTCGCATTCTTTTTATTTTTCCTTTACAATCCAGGGCCCCGGTGATTCTTTCAAATAACCCTGCAATCGTACTAACAGCCTAGAGACACAATCTCTAAGCTCACCTTTTAAACTTTATAAAATACACCATACTCGTAAACTAGGAGCAATGATCACAGATACAGACCTCATAACCTATCTAGAAAAAACAAGTATTGCACCCACAACGGGGGCCAAGGGTTCGTGTCTGAAAGGAAGGCTCTAGCCCTGGTATAGATGGCGATGTAGGAACGGGATAGGGTGTTTAGTCAGTAAGAGTCTGACACTGTTTCCCGCTCCGCCCAAGGGCGGGATTCGTCATTGGATGATTTTTGCCTATCATAAAAAAAAGTATTGCACCCACTAACTAAACTATACTCCATCTATTTAGGTACTTAATTGAATGTAAACAATCTTCACATATCTTTTATTTAAAAAGTGTTTAAACATGTTACCTAATAATGTTTACAATTACCTATTGATCTAAACAGATGTTAAACTTAAAAAATATTTGTATGTATTCTATATCATTTTTTAAATATATAAAAAGACATCAAGATTGTTTTACGTTTAGTTAAACATCTAAACCGGTGGAGTATAAGTACTGGAGCATCCAGAGAACTCGCTCGATGGTTCTCCGGTACAGGGGTCGTAGTAGAGGCAATAAAACCAACGATAGACTTTTACTTTTTCTATATTTTTCCTTTCGCAACTCGACTTACACTAAATACAAAAACAACCTACTATTTTCCTCTTTCAGTTTTCGAATAACTACGAACATCATTCGAACATCTTACAAGCCAGTTCGTTGGTTTGTAACTCATGTGATCTCCTTGCAGGTACCTAAATTAATCAATTTTACTTTTTGTTATTAGATTTTTTTTTTAATATCAAAATTAACAAAGACATTTTCTACACAACAATTTAAATAATATCGACAAAGAACTTAAACATATATTCCAACTCTATCTCTAAGAATATGACTATCAAGACACTTCTACACAATTTTCGATACCCCAAAAGCACTAAATCGCCATTACCAAGGTATAACTGAATACTCTCAATAGTTCAATTAGTCAATCAGTCTTCGAGCACAAAGGGCATCTGTCCGGCGAAATTGAAATCTAATATCAATATATTACCCCCATCATAATAATATCAATTTGATACATAGCCAATAATTTGATAGTGTAATTTTACTCTGCATTAGCGTTGTAGTGGTGAAGATCGGGTTGCAGGATTATAAGGGGCATCAGGGCAGTCTTTGAAATGTCTGGTCAATTTTTATGCTCCAAAAAAATTTGGTTTTAAAAGCTTCTAGCACGACCGCGACGATATCGTCCGTGTGAAGGTCGGAAATTATACTGTGAGGAAACAAATTTACACGACTAAGGACAAATAAGCTCTAATCCAGAACATGACCTACTCATGTACTGAGATTTTTTGTTCTTGCCTGTCTTGTGTCTCACAGTTGAGCAAATGCCTTTTACCCTCTTCTTGTTCTTTTTCATTTTTTTTGTGCATCATCATGATGGCCAAGATGAATATGGAACGACCTCCTTTCATAATTATGACTATTAAAGGGCCGGAAAGTCTTTCAACCATTTCATATAAACAAATTTTTCGTTTTCTTTGTTTCCCTATTTTTGATTGACACAGTCTAGCTTACTTATTGATACATTGCAACATACAATAGTACAAAACGTAAGGTTGAAATAGGTGCTTATGTTTATTATGTTTTGTACTATTGAATATAACTTGGGTCTCGGATCTGTTGATTGAAAGTCTCAAATACCTCAATATGCCTTGACCAAAGATGTGAGCACGGTATGCCGTGCTCACATCTTGAAGCATTTTTTCAAGTTTCGAAATAGACGTAGAACACAATGTCATCAAAAATGTCTTGTCGTGTGAAAGAATGTTATCGGAAGTTCATTAGGATTTGTGACAGTCATGAATCGGAACAGTTGTTAAAAATCTCCTTTTTTGAAAAAAAAAAGGATCGAGAATGTGTACCATATACCACCTAAATCCGTTAAGCCCCTGAGACATGAAATATAACAGATAGGTACGTAGAGTAACTTTTACATTTATGATAAAGTTAGTAGATACAATAATAGAAAAATAATAAAATTTTATAATCATGTACTTAATCATATCTAGCATCAGATTGATTCCACAACTTTACTGTACACACTGGGACGCTAATTAATAGGTGACATGCCCACTAGAACTTTTTATTCTTTTGCCGTCAATATTCTATGAACCCTGGAATTAAACAATCTGAATCGCATTTTTTCCAAAGACGTTCACCCATAATCTATGAAACTGTTTGACTGCATTTGAAAATGTACTGTTCAAGATTGTTTACTGACTCACTCTATGTTAAATAGCTACTGTTATTTTTATTGTTTCATCACTGATGTTATTTATAGGCTTATTTTTTTTTTTGCGCAATTATATGATTACTTACTTAAGATCATTAATTTGGAAGACGTATAGCTATCTCTACTATCGCTACATCGACCGTTTCCTTGATTCTCGTAGCAGCGGATGCCCTAGGCGTCTTCCTAAATATTGATTTCAGTTCGTAACTCAAACTTAGGTTATTACTTTGACGGAGACATTGCAACTGAGGACGCTGACGAAAACAGTAAAACAGGAAACAATAAACATGGATTTTTAAATCTTAATCATTATCGTTTAATTTTATTCGTATTTTGCTTCGGAAGAGCAAAGTCTCTTAATTTAACCATTTCTTGCTTAAAAGGAGGCTCCAATCTTGGTACAACAATTTTTGTTTTGTTTTGGTATTTATAAAATCCACAAACTGTCTTCTCTGTTGGGCAAAGACCTTTCTTTGTTTATTAAAAAATAATAATTTATAAGTAACTATCTTTTGCCCGCGGCTTCGCCCACGTGGTTTTGGGGTTGGGGTTGGGGTTTCCGGGATAAAAAGTAGCCTATGTCTGTGCCAAATTTCATCCAGATCCGTCCAGCCGTTTTGGCGTGATTGAGTAACAAACATCCAAACATCGTAACTTTCGCATTTGTAATATTAGTAAGACTAGCGACCCGCCCAGCTTTGCACGAGTCCTAATACTGAATATATTTTGCATGTATTATACACATGAAACTTCCTCTTCAATCATTCTATCTATTAAAAAAAACGCATCAAAATCCGTAGCGTACTTTTAAAGAACTAAGCATACATAGGGACAGCGGTAAGCAGCTTTGTTTTATACTATGTAATGATTACTTAGGGGCAATTATTTTAAACTAGCTTTTGTCAGCGGTTTCGCCCGCATACATAAAATATAGCCTATGTCACTCAGGAGTAAAGCAGCTTTCTATTGTTGCTAATTTTTTTCCGATCGGACCAGTAGTTTCAGAGATTACCTCCTACAAACAAACAAACAAACTTTACCTCTTTATTATATTAGTGTAGATAAATTATTACTGATACGAAAAAGTCCAAGGTTGCCGACATAGCGAAAAGAATCGCCAAACTTAAGTGGCAATGGGCAGGGCACATTGCACGCAGAACGGATGGCCGCTGGGGCCGAAAGGTTCTGGAGTGGCGACCGCGTACCGGAAGACGTAGCGTTGGAAGGCCTCCCACAAGGTGGACCGATGACCTGGTCAGGGTTGCTGGAAGCCGATGGATGCAAGACGCACAGGACCGGTCTTTGTGGCGGCGCTTGGGGGAGGCCTATGTCCAGCAGTGGACGTCTTTCGGCTGAAATGATGATGATGATGATGATGACGAAAAAGTCCACAGGTCTCAGCCTGTTTCTTTGATTAAATCCATTCAACACTAAAACACATGCACATCAAACTAAAAAGGATGAAATAATTATTAACTACAGCAAAGTCATTCGTCAAGGTCACAACCTTCAGCATTGAGGACAAACGTCGCAAGGAGAAGGCGGTCACTCAAAATACGACGTTCAATTCGATACTACAGTTGCTGGTGATGAATTCAAATGAACTTGAATTATAAATTCAAGACCGGACAGATTTGAAATTTCCTTCCACATCAATTTAACTGCAACAACGAACGTCGAGGTTGATTGATGTTAACCGTTACCAGAATATTAGGTTACCAACTTCAACCAAGTTAGGTACTGATACCTCGCGATTACACTGAAGTTTCGCCTCCCTATTAACGCTTGGTAACACTAGCAGGCAACATATTGATGAAAAAGTTTATTTTGACCATGGTTTGGGTAAGTACTTTTCTTATGATAACTCTGCGCCCTTAGGTGGTAACGGAGATATTGTCAGAGTTTTACTGACTAAAAAACTAGTTCACTTTTCTTCTTTGCTTTTGTTCCAGGGCTTGGGTGTTTATGTTTTTACATTGCCTTATGGCCCCAGTGGACTTCGACCCAGCCGAGCTTCTACGGTTTGCTGATAAATCATTGAGGCACGTGTAGAACGATACACGTTGTCAACGACTTGGGCTCGATCTGGATGGTTTCCGGAGGGTCGGACAGCAAGCTATCTATGCTCAAAGTTTGCAAGCTTGCGTTTGCGGTAGCTGAAAAGCGAATTTCCCAGAATTTACCATTCTCATTATCGTCTATTTAATAAAAGGAAGACTAGTTTCTGTAACTTTGGCCGTTCGTTAATATTTAAATTAGTCCAGACTGATTGAAATCTCAACGGATTATCGGACGGCCGGATGGAGAGCAGTTGGTAGTCGGAGTCGGGGTCTCGGCGGCTGGGGCGTAAGGATGTCCGTTTCCTAAGGCAGGGCTGCCTTGATCACTCTTCATTGCGATCCGTGTTCATAATCAATGATCGCGATCCAGATTGTATGGACATTGGTCAAACTAATTCGTACATTAGCAACGTGTGCGATGTTCGACGTTCCTAGCGGTACTACTTGACTTGGTCTAGCGACCAGGAATGGAACGGGGTCCAAGATTTAAATCAGGATCTTACGATAGAACCTGATTTAAGCCATGGACCATGGGTATCTGTGATTGATCACTTCGACGAAACAAAACAAAAATAAAATAAACCAAAACCACAATTGATTTTGGTTTTTGCAACATATGATTGCCTTTTTTTGTCACTTTTTGAGCCACTGTGGTTATTTTTATAATTGTGAATATTGTACTAAGTGATGGAATTTATAATAGCTTTAGATTTTACTATAATAGCGAGATTATTTCGGTGCTCTAGCCCCCGAAAATGCTAGTAGTTTGACACTAATCACGCGGCAAGTCAAACAGACGAAAACTTCAGCAAAGGTCGGAGTAACTAACAAATTACTTTTCAGGCAATATTATCATTGTCATCCATTAAATCTTAAAGGGCACATTCAAGGACGTCTTCTTGGCCTATTTTGGGTAAAGAAACACGCAGCCTAAAGTTTAATTAAACATCTCGAAGTATTTCAGTTATCGGATCCATGGATCCATCCAACGTTGAAATAAATTGCCAGGAATTTAATTTATATGAAAGTTATCGTGAAAGTCCTTTCCTTTCCTTACGTTTTCGCTCACATAAGTCCCTATGTTTACAACTTTTGCCATCAGTTTTTCCTGTTTACGTAACAATTGCATACCAATTTTCGGAATTTGCTACAAGGTAGGTCTCAGCGGAATTCCTTGACTTTCTTCTTTGTTTGAGAACAGAAGACTCGAAGTGAAGGTATAATGGAAAAGATAAGATCTTAAAGACATGTTTTTTTATTATTATTTTATGCAAAATTGCTGTTGAGATAGTTGGAATAACACGAATGAGTTTACCTACGTATTTGTGAATGCTCCCACGAAAGAGAAGTAATGTCTAGCTACCATATTAGGTATAGGTATTCCCACTTCGTTCTTCTATTTACTATTTTTTAAAATTATCTCAAACTAATGCGCTGAAAAAAAAAATTATAGCAAATAAAACAATGTTAAAAAATCATTTTGATTTAAATTAATTATTGGTACACTTGTAATTTTAAAGTTTAAACTTTGATACATAGTTTTTATAACGCCTGCTAAAAATCATTAGCACGCTGTTGCTTTTATACAACTACAAAGTTCAGATCTATTAGTATGGAAACGCAACTGAGTCTGTGATAAAAAAAAACAGCAATGATATGGAATACATTGTAGAAAGGGGTACCGTTATGTAAACATATTATAAGGTTAGCAATACTCTCTAATCTGAATACATTCACAAGTGGAATCACAATGTAGGCTTAGGAACTAAACATTTACCAAAAAGAACTGTCGGGCTTAGGACTTAACAGCTAATCTAAATACATTTTCATAAAACTAATAACCCATGTGGCAATGGACACATTGCTCGCAGAACAGATGGCTGTTGTGGCTGAAAGGTTCAGGAGTGGCGACCGTTTACCGGAAAATACAGCTTTGGAAGGCTTCCTACAAAGTGGATCAGTGACCTGGTAAAGATTGAGAGCATCCGACTGATGGACGAGACGCACAAGACCGTTCTTTGTGCTGACATTTAGATGACGTCTGTGTCCAATATTTGACGCCTCTGAAATGATGATGATGATAATTAATAATAGGTAATAATAAATTAAAATTTTGCGTCGGGCCTCATTAAACATTACTAAGTATATAAATGAAATTTTATATTAATTTCATCATTTATTATTAAACTTGATTAGAGGTGAGCTTCTCTGATTTCAATAATTTTTGGGATAAATTCAAATCGGACATAACTACGTACTAAATAGCTTTTCTTTTCATAATATATGGAGTCTCTACCAAACAATAAAAAAAAAAAAACTTTTTCAAATAAATATTTCTCAAAAAACTGTCATGTCTGTTTATTTGGTTTTTTCATAAAATTTCATGTGATAATGTGATAAGAATCTTCCTCAAAGCCTTTGGGTTTTACGAGTGACCTTCGGGTCATCCGTTCAAGTAGCGGGCAAAAGCTAATCGTTGTGCCCCTTAGTCAAGGTCCATGACGTCACAAACGTAAGACCTTTCGAAATCTTGCATTTAGTTCTTTACGTCAAAAGTGAATAGATTACTTGTAGGCGAACGTGCTTTAACGACGACTTACGAGGTATATATCGCTAACCATAAATGAGATTGCTGAAACTGACTGACTGACATATCAATGCATAGTCGAAACTATTGGGACTAGGAGAGTGAAATTTTACACAGGGCTTCCTTTTATGACGTAGGCTAAGAAAGGATTTTCCAAAATTCACCCCCTAAAGGGACGAAACGCATTTCCAAAATTTGTGCGAAAACCTATTTTCACTATTTTTACATTGACGCAAAAAGCTATAATATAAATCCGATAGATTGTAATCAGTAAGAATCTAATAATTCCTCATATTCTCAGGTTTTGATGATACTTACCTCGCCCGAAAAATTTATTCGTTGTTCAGTATAGAGCAATAGTTCCCAATCTGTGCTCCGCGCTCCATTTTTAGTCCGTAAGAGCTGAAATTAGGTCCCAGAAGGGAATAAATATTTTAAACTTTATCACAGAAATTAAAAGAATTTTTAGTTTCTATTTCAAATTTTGTCTCTGAGAATGTTCGTTACTTCTGATTGTAAAGAATATATTGTTAGTTTCAACCAACCACTGTCCCTTGGGTCCTTGCTGACAACAAAGAAAGCTAAGCGGTCCCCGGTAAAAAAAAGGGTTGGGAACCACAGGCATATATTTTTACTTTATACCAAAAACATTTGGAAACTTTGTATTTAAAGATTACAAACTACAGGTTCAAAACATATTTTATTCAATTACGAAATCCTGAAAGCGACTTTTAATCCTTAGTCCTAAGTTTGGCAGAAGCTTTAACCGACCCACCCTAGTTTACTTGTCATTAATTTACTCCAGTAATCTACTAGGTTATTTACGATTATTGGGAAAATATATGCTTTGGTGTTTAATTTGTATTGAGTTGGCAATAGTTTTTTTTTTCGTTATGTTTGTGTGTAGTTGACTGTAACTATTTTTTGTAATGCTCTACTTAATTGCAATACTATAGATATCGATATAAAGTAAATAACTAATGTAAAGAAATAACAAGATTACGTGCAGCCAAAAAAAATAGCTGTCATTTGAGACATTTGAGTCAATAATTGTATTGCAAAAATGCATCAAATGTAAAAAGCCACGCCCTCAATTCCTTTGTTGAGATGGCGTCGAAACAAAGGAATTGGCTCGGGGGGCAGTAATATCAATGACATTTGCAGGGAGCATCCATTCACAATTATTATGAATTCGGCCAGAAGATGTTTAAGCTTCAACTTTTTTCAAGTAGCATTAGGTTTAATTAAATTAGTTTATTAATTTAATAGTTGTGCGATAAAGCATAAATTCATGGTATGCAATTAATTGCATATCTTACTTAACAAAAATGCGATGCTGTTTTGTTTTTCTGTTCACATCATAAATAGTGTATTATAATGCCTATACGTAAGAACTTGTAATTGGCTTTCTAATGTTTATGTTTTTTTGTTTGGTTTTATTATTATTAGTAAATTACATCAATACTCTTACTTTATAGAACCAAACCATTTAATTTCAATATCGTTGCTGCCGGTGCTGTAACTTCCTACTTAGTACTATTTACACTTGCCTCAGTCACTTGCATTTTCTAAGCAAAGCCTGACTATGTTTTACCTTCCGCGTTCATTGCCTCCTAGGAAACTTTGCGTTATCTTTTCTTCGGATATGGGATTTGAAGTTAATTTAGCGACTAAATTAATTTCAAATCCCATATTCAAAGATTCCCTCATTTCACTTAACTAAACTATTTAATTTTAAGCTCGTTACTACCATGTCGTGTTTCGTACTATTTTCACAGCTACTTGCATTTTTGAAGCAAAATCTGACTATATTTTACCTTCTAAGGTCGTGGTCTTCTAAGCAACTCAAACAGTTAAAGCTCCTAAAGTAACTTCAAATCCTATATTCGATAATACCTTCATTTCTCTTAACGAAACTATTTAATTTCAACCACATCCTGCTCTGTACTATCTTCACTTGTCACATCCACTTGCATTTTCTAAGCAAATCCTACTATGTTTATATCCTAGCTATCTGTGACTATGCTTTACCTTCCGCGGTCATTGCCTCCTAAGCAACTCAAATAATTATAGCTAGTAAAGTCACTTCAAATCAAATATCTGACAATTCCTTTAAAAATGGTACGGAGCTAGAAGTGGTTAAAATTAAATAGAATTTTAACCACTTCTAGCTCTGTACTATTTTCACTTGCCTCAGTCACTTGCATTTTCTAAGCAAAGTCAGACTGTGTTTTACCTTCCGCGGTCATTGCCTCCTAAGCAACTTAAACAGTTAAAGCTACTTAACTAACTTCAAATCCTATACCCGAAGATTCTCAAGTCAGTGCCCCGCATACTGACCTTACAAGACTTCGTGTCGCCTCACACGACCCATTATCTATTCGAACCACGTGGCCGTGTTTCATGACTTAATACCTTTAGCCGTGCCCCCTCTCAGAAGACTAGACGTGGTCGATTAACTTAATCGGGTCGACTCTCCGTGGTCAGCCTTTGCGTATCCCAACTAATAGGTAATAAATCTGTTATGTTTCTACCGAGTTTGACTTTGCAGGTTTGGGGTCAAAAAATAGTTGGTCTATGATTTATTTAGGTTATCCCTTTATTTAGGACTTTCATGAATATTTTGGTAAAGGTAGCTGTTCTCGGAATATTGAAAGTTGTTGATTGAAAAGCTGTGTTATGTCCCATATATTTTTATTAGATTGGTTTTCATATTGTTAGCGACATAAAAAGTAAAATTGATCACTTGTTTGTGTTTGAGCAACCTAGTTTTATGAAACAATTATTTAAATCTGATTTTCTGATTTCAAGTTACTCGTTACCTTTATACTAAAGGTGTCAATATTTTAAAAGGATTTACTTAAAATACTATAAAAATACAGTATACATTACTTGATACTTTCGAAACGGTCATGTCCATAACAAGATATATCATAAAAACAATTTACCTTTCGACTACTGTAATTACAGACACAATTAAAAGACGGGAAACACCGGTGTCTTTTTGAAGCTTAATGAATTAATAACATTTCTAAAACTACATATTTCTATCAAAAATAACTCATAACCAGTTATGATAATATATAAATTCTTATGACATAATAATTCTACATTTATGTCATACAAAAACTAATTATCAACACCGAACGATGAAACGATACACAGGTAGACGCAAGTTTCGTAATGATTACGCGAGCGCTTCCGTCCCCGTCGGCAGTGCTATTGACATTGTGACGGAACAACTTTCTCTGCCGGCTGTTCGCTGATATAGACTGTATGGGCTATATATAATTATATAAGGTTATTCACTTGTTTACTTAATACTGCCTATGTATATTTCTGAACTTTTGTTCTATTAAAATGTGCAATTTCATTATTCGGCAGAATATTAGCCAGGATAATCGGTTGGAATTTTTTCAGAGTCCCACCACATTTGATGTTTCGTTCACAAATATGCAAGAAGTTTTTGTCTAAGGAAATAGGCGTGAGTTTATATGTGTATGTATGTTAACATGAATAGTAAATATAATAAGCCATAGTGCACATCCCATCTATAAGTACAGAGCGTTTTAGAAACACATTAATTATGTGTATAGCTAAGGAGAAATCCCTACCAGAGCCTGAGTTTCCTGATAACTACAACCTAGCTCATAAATGTGAGCGTGCTTAGTTGTTGGCCACAACATCACTTACCAGCAAATGGAATAGTTGTTAAAAGCGACTTATCAATGATAAAGAAATATTTAACGAAAGACATATTATAGTAAAGTTATTTATGCAAAAGTACATCGAAGTAAAATATTTGATCACACCAGTCAGATATTTGTAAAATTGATGGAAAGCAAGTCTATAGATTCGTTAAGCATGGTTGCACTTGCACCTCGAGGTATCGTTGCAATGTAAGCGTTCGTTAATAGGTGTGTATTTAAGCGAATACTGTGCAATATTTCCGAACGAAACATTAGTTACAGTCAGGTTTTAATTCAATACAAAAATCAACAAAAACTTGATACTTGCAACACATTATGTGATTGACACTATTTTGCAAATTCATTATTTGGTTTGACAGTTAATATTGGCTTTACCTCCATTCACAATAAACACTGCTACTACTAATGACCTAAATGTTGTATATAATTTAATTTGTTTGCTTTGACCTTATGACAACGATATAATTATTAATAATGGGTAATTTATAAAAAAATATTTATCGTGTAAAATTACATATAATAATTGAAAATTTTAGTTTTTAGAAAACTATACTGATAATTTGTACTAATCACACATGTTATGCTTGGTAACGCAAGAAACACATACAAACCGATCAAAAATGAAACCAAATATCAGGTGAAAAAAAGATATAATTTTATCACTCGCTCATTTTCTTAACACGATGCAAACCATAAATACAATGGTAATTGTATAATAACAGATACATTAACTCATTAGATGCATTCAACTAAAGTTATAGTACAAACACCGAAGGATGTTACGCAACAATCCGGAAAAGAACGGCCTCATTTTGACTACAAAGATTATAACAATAATTTATTTTGCAGTAGCAATCTATTTTAATCGGTGAAGGGCGCTACCATATCAAGCGATTTAAATTATATATCCTGTAGTTATGTTTTTCCTTGAATACATAAATTATCGTAGTTACTCTATATAAAAATTAAAGTTATTTTAGTTTTGAAAGATCGGTCCATTCTCGGTGGTTTCTTGGTTTCTTTGAAATAACAAACGTGTTGAATTAGTAATGATATATATTTTTTTAACTAATATAATGCAATCAAGCATCAAGCTTGCCTGGAATCTCACTTGATCGTAAGCAGTGATGCAATCGTGCTCCTCACCATTGATCACCACAATGGTGAGGAGCACAAGTTTGCAAAGAACTTATTCATTCTAGCCTTGAAGAAGCCTAAATTATAATTCGACGGAAATACAGGCAAATTTCCTGCGTAAAAAAATATAATTTCTTACTTCTGTATTACTTTCCTCTCACACATTTAAAATTTTAATGTGCATAATAAATGTTTATCAATGGAGTGTAAAATTATTCGAACGATTTTAGGTATAAAAACAAATTGGGTCATTAATTAATATTACGGAAAGATTGCAAATGCAACTTCAGTTAGATAATAATTTTAGCCTAAAATTAAGAAATTAATTATAGTGTCATAAACAGTGACCCGAACTGGAATTTTGGAAGAGTTCTCCAAGGAGCTACACTTTGTCCTATCTTCTCCGAAATTTTGTAATATTAATCATCATCATATTACACATAGTGTCCTACTACCACTTCAAGTCGTCACTGTGATCATTGAAGCGAGTGTCGTAACCACTGAGTGGTGGTAGCAACCGTCCTCAGTACAGTGCCTGCCGTCGGACGGAACTAGTGAAGTGAAGTGAATGGTGTGCGCTGGATTTTAGTGCTGTGGTAGGTTTAAGATTTTTTTTACTACTTACGTTCTGTTTCAAAGTTTTTGCTCTGGTGAATGTGAGATACGTTTTTTTAAGCATGATGTGTGTTGGGTAAATTTCGGTTTTTTTTTATGGATGAAAGTTAGTATTGAAATTAATTGATTTAAGTTATTATTTTGAAGTGGAATTTAAATGACTAGCTGTTGAACAGGTATATATTTTCAAAACAGACAATGACAAAGTGAGATAAATATCAGATCGAACTACCAAACATCAAGCTTGTGGAAAACTATAGTTAAATATAAGGAATGATATAGCACTATATTGGTTAAATAATGCTGCGTAATCAAACGACATTATTTAATTAATCCATCTCTGGGGGATAATCATTTACAGAACTCACTACATACATAAAATACATAAAAGAACAAGCCTGAATCATTGAACAAAACCGATATGTGAACCGATTTACCACGAAATAATTAGCTGGGCATAATTACTGGGAGCCATTGCATTCAATTTAAAACCACAACATATACATTTCAATGAATGGGACGAATTTATTAATCGTTCATATGTCATTTTAATTAATGACGGAATTAGTGAAATGAGTAACGGTATTTCGGGATAGACCATCGGAACTATTGAAACACATGAGGACAATGGATGAGGGAGTATGTTTAAATGACATGTACGACAATATACTGCGAAGAGTATTTTACTGAACAAACATAACAAACATTTCTATGATAGAAACACATTGTTGAATACTAAAGTTACTGTTATTTAATTAAACTGTTCCTTTTCATTGCGATTGTAAAAAGTTGTTTATTAGTTATTATTGTGTTCACATTTGATGTGAATTAAACTCAAACTCAAAATTATTTATTTCAAATAGACCATTTACAAGCACTTTTGAAATGTCAAAATTGAAGCTAATTAAACTAAAAATTAAGAATATCAGAACAGTACTTTAAACTATTTAGTACCGAAAAAAGTAATAATTCTATCTTATACTACCATATCATAAAATTGTCATCAATCTCAAATACAAAGTCAAAGGATATGAAAATAAATAACTAGATATGAGGAAAAACCGATACAGACTATAAGATCCTTGACCTAAAATGATTTGGACAGTATCCTTTTATCAAAAGGATTACGCCAAAGGATTCGCCTATGTACGGTCAGTGAGCTATTGGAGTATAGGTTTGGCGGATTTGACAGACCCCTCTCGAAAATTCAAAAAGATTTTCGGGATTACTTGCTATCATTACTCATCAGTTTAGCCTAGGATATTCTGGTCCCTTTGATATCAATTTTGTTATACGCTTTATCCTCCCCATCGGCATATCTTACATAGCCTAATTTAAGGCACGTTTAGGATTTTTCTAAAAATAGGACACATTTTTAAGCAAATTGGAATGTTGAAGAGGATTATAAATTTATTTTGCATGAGGTCAAACGTGAGGTTTATATCAGGCTTTGTTGATATACCACTTAAGCTGGTGTTAAAAACTCGACAATTTCAAATCAAAACATGCAAATTAGTTCCACTTACAGTTACAAAATATTAAAGGTCATACGATTGTGCATATGTTGTGCAACGTAGATGCGATATGACCTCTGTTAAGAAAATAAGAATGCTTCAAAGTTTAAGTTCATTTAAGTTCTTTTCTTGTCGATTTGACTCAGATTTTATCCTAGGCTTTTTTTAAGAAGGCAAAAATTACCGTGTTCCGCATTGGTACTTCAAAATGGGTCAAGAACAACGAATTACTAATCTTAAATTATTTATTATTCTCACGTTTGAACACCATCGCTCCTGAAGAACAATCTTGTTTTAAAGTAATCTATTTGTTTTAACTCAAAGATCCCCAGATTGTAACTATCGTGAAACATAGACAACAGTAGGGAATTCCACTCATTCATCCAGATCATTTCTATTGTGATCAACAATTATATTTTTGATGTCGAAATGATTGGTTACTGAGACGTATCATTCTTTATGCATCATAATCCAAAGCCTCTATCTAGCCCTTTCAGATATTCTTCATGGACGTAGTTTTGAAGTTGTCCTTCTAGTATACATCAATTTCATCTCACTACCTCTTTTTGGATCAGCTTCGATGGCGCTTATATCTACTGTAACCCTTTGCATGTACACTTTTTCCCAATAGTCATTGTACATGCGGCTGAAATAACTAATAAAATAAAAATATAATTTCGAGTTGTCTTTCGATTTTTCTATTAATTTCTATTGTCATCTTATTGTTAACTCCGAAATATGTCTTTAATATAAATATAATGCCATATCACATTTATAATTACGTATAATCCTCTATAAATAATTCAAAGGTCTCATATTCGGAAAATATCAACTATATTTCAGCAGTATTTTTCGTGACAGACATAAGTTGAACCGGCATCTTCAATAAAGAAGACGTCGACACGTGCTAGTTTTGTATGAATTACTCAACGTCTATGGCTGTATGGCCGTTGGAATTATTGTACAAGTATTTTAGCTTTTATTTGCGGTAATATGTTATGTTGTGTCGTCATTACACGGTATGTTTTATGTGTACCTATTCGTACATGTCAAGTCTGAATATTGGGCAATATGAGCTCATTCTAAGAATTCTTAAGATTTGTCTACTTTTTTTATAAAATTTAAATTATATCTAAGTTTCTGCCAACGACTCGGTCTGCGTGACAATAAACATTAATTCCAACGAAACATATTCCTAAGACTAATACATGGTCTAATTTATTTTATTATTGGCTCGCGTGTGTGCTGAATTTAATTCAAATCAGTTTTGCTGTTTTAGCGTGAAGAAGTAACAAATATACCTACATAATTATATCTATGAATAAAACACCTTTACAATATTAGTGTGATATAGAGAAAATATATCTAATTGCATATTTACTTCTTGTAAGTTTACCGACGTTCATAAATATCATTATATTCCCAGGAACGTAATAAATACCTATTAAAGCAAGTACTATAATTTCTGTTACCTTTAGGTAAATACACAGCTACTATGTACACTCTCCTCATAATTTATACTACTTCTAATTGACACGCGTGCAACCAGTGCGAATAATTAATCTTATTTATGATGTTTATAGGAATATACAATAGAGAATAGTGAGATATTAGTAAATTTGAGAAAGATTAAAAGTGGTAGTGACAAAACAGTGGAAAATTGATTAAATGAATGTATAATAAAAGAGTTATGAGTATACATGTGGTTCGTTGGAGAAATAGAGGGAAGCGAAAGAAAATATGAACAGATTATGTGAAGAGTGATATGAAAAAAAAGGGAACTGATATCATGACGGGTGATAGGAAAGAATGGAAGAAAGAATATTAAAAGATTATCGTTACAAGTGGATGGAGGAAGAGTAGGAGGCCAAAGAAAATATGGATAGATTGTGTGAAGAGTTCATATGAAAGGAAAATAATTTTTTGACATGATGGGTGATAGGACAGTGAATCAAGAAGAAAAAAACGTGTTGTGCTTACCCTAAATACCATGGAACGGATCCTTGTCTCATATTATTTAAAGTCGGTGGACGATGATGATAAGAATAGACATATTTTATTTGATTTATAAATCTTGTAAACTACGCAGAATAATGTAAATGTCGTTACAATCTTGTTTAGCCTTCATGCTGCTTTAGAAAAATAAAAGCAAGTAGACCTTTTAACACTAAATCAAATTACTAGCACCTAGCACCCAATACAGAATTGAATGATTATGCAAAAGAAACTGAATTTTCTCGTCACCATATTGCACTACAGTGAAGAAATTTTGAAACAAAATGCAACTAGCGATTTATTGCAATCCGTTCGATGATGTTTAGCGTCCATTGATTGCTCAATACAGGGCTGATGTTACAATATGTGTGTGTAAATTGGCAATGGTTTCGTTACATGACTGATGGGTTACTTACCTATATGCGGTTGAATGATTTATTAACTTTCTACTGTGGTATGGCTATCACAGTTTTTCTTCTTCTTCTTCTCTTACTTCTTCCTGTCCTTGTTCCATATTACTTTGGGGTCGTCGCAATACGTTGTTTTCTTCCAACACTCTGTCCTGTCACCCGTCACACTTTCATCCCCTTAGCTTTTCTTAAAAGAAAAAATATTTCACATAAAATGTAATGTATTCGCAATAAAATCAGTACGTCGACAAACATAAATAAACACGAACAATTTTATCCTATTGGAATGTTATTTCATAATTATAAGCCACTGCTTATAATTATGTTTGTATGTATTCACTAAGTTCAAAATTCGTATATCCTAAATATCAGCTTTAGTTTATTATTTGAATTTGGTAGTGGTACTCGTAGTTCCAAAGTACCAACTTGTAATAAATCGTGAATTGTAGGTCGTAGGTACCCAGACAGGCGTTTTAATTTGTCTAATTTATTATAAATGTTTTACGCCTGCACCCAAACCATTGAAAGAAAACATTGTAAAGCAACCGAAATGTTAAAGAATTGAAAATTCAAATACATCCACAAAAACCAACCAAACAGCACTGGTGGAACCAATTCTTTTTCCTAGAGACGACACCTGAGTCCCAATAAAATAGAAACATTAAAAAGGGCATCTAATTTATACTTACATATATATACTTTACTAGAAAAATTTGTATTTTTTCAAATTCATCTTAGCTTTAAATGTTTTGTCTCCTTCTCATTAAATTATTTCTGCCCAACCAAATTATTTGTCTTTAACAAATTCTCATTTCACTGTTATCCCTCTTGGTATGCAATAAAAATTACTCAATTTTGAACTCTCATCTGTCTATTGCGACATTCTTTCATAATTTATATTTGAATAAAAAACGCTATAAATAAAATTACCACTCAGATTGAGTGTCTACTTAGAATTTATGGGCATTAGACGCATCACGTATTAACCTGAAACCGAGCCATTCTCACGAATGTAAACCTTATTCCCTTGTGATAAGATGGTAATGGGTATAATTTAGCACAGTACATCACGTAATATAAATCCTCTTCACCAATGCTGTGACATGGACATGTAGTCATTGAGCTACTCACCTCGATAGACACAAGTAACGACAGTGTTTTTGCACACGCGAACCATTGACGCGTCCATTTGAATGAGCCATAAAAACCTCAAAGTAAACGAGTAATGGATGATGTTTTTGCTGATAGAGTTGTTAAAATATTCTCACGCGATACGGTCGAGGCTACGCCTTTCACTTTCGATACAGAGATTACTTGTCACGTACTTGTTTTTATGTCAGCTGTGTGTTAGGTTTAAGACAATGGTTGTTCGGGGGTCAGAGTTCATTGAGTTGTGTCTTATGATTATGATAATGGCATTTATGATGGGTGTTTTCGTTTTATCTTCTTACTAAGTTGCTAAACCAAGGGAATAGTAAATAGGGTTACTGGTTGTCTGATTTAGGCTAAAATTAAACGTGTTTCATATTTTTATTGAACTGTCTTGTTGAATTACACTGCGGAGATATTTCTGACCGTACCCTATCTAGCCTTCAGGGCATTGTTCTTTCAACGAAGCAGTAAAGCTAGTGAAGGTGTTGGCCGCACGCATGAGGGAATCAACTTTCTGAATAATTTCCAGCTACCATAGGCGTGAGCTTGCGGGTGACGGGCCATGGGGCCATTATCCAAAAGGTAGTCCTGTGGTCTTATGACGCAAGGAAAAGAAGAAATACAGGAGTGGGTTTAAGTCAGTAAAAATCTCGGCTCTCACACCCCAGCCACCGCGGGATTCCGATCCCGCTTTCCGGTCACCGTAGGCGTGGACTTGCAGACGTGTGAGCAATGGGTACCGTCCGATAACCGTCCGAACCGGGCGCAAATCGTCGTCGACGCGTATCATATATCACGCGCGCCTTTAGAAGTTGTCACTAGACTAAACGCAAGATATTCATAACTTTAAAATGTTTAACGACTTTATAAATGAGATCGAGTTAGTGTCCGGAACTGCAAACCTTGAAGAAACTGACTGACCATAAGATCAAAGTCGCTTTATAAAAACCTGCTTCTTAACCTTTGTTTTTATTGCGAAGTATTCAGTGGCAAATTTAATTCATTTCTGTAAATTGGATAAAAACTTCGTGTCGAATCTCTTTTCTAAAGAAACAAGTATAAATAGCTAAATGTGATATCGAAGCTCAAAAAAATTTTTGAAAATCTATTTATTGAAGTCACAGAAAAGTTTTATAGCAGATAAAATTTACTAGAATAGTTGTTTCGTTTCTCTACTATCAATTCTTTTTGCCAAAAGAACGTCTGTAAGGTCAGTAAGCGAAGCAATACATATGTAAATTAGATATAATCGTTGACGTACCTAAAAGGGTTGCCCAGTTTAAGTAGGATTAGGTTAAGCATTTAAGCAGTAAAAAAAAAGAATTCAATGTACTAGGACATGATTCACTCGTGTTGTTTGTACTATTTCAGAAGCTGATCAACCCGTGTACCAAATATCATTAAAATGCGTTAAGTGGTTCAAGCGTGAAGCAGTAACAAACATACAATGTGTTCCATATGAGAAAAGGATGACAATTAAATAAAACTTAGTAATACAAAAAAAAAAATAACCTTTATTGATATACAAATATATTTTTTTTGCAAACCATACTTTTCACTCAATATTTGACAGGTCGAAATTATTGGCTTTCCTGTTCTTATTTGGAACGCATAGTACATACAAACTTTCATCGTTATAAAATTAGTGTATTTAAATACACAATATTTACTTGAAATATGCTTCAACCCACAAGGGTAGCAATAACTCTGCATTTATGAAAGGCAGGTAGAAACCCGTCTCTGATTTACCATTCCTTGAGAAAAAGATTTATGTACTAACTATACAGACACGATATCTGGTTTCCCATAAGACTGGTTAATTGAACCTACAGCTGGACAATTATACGTAATAAATTTTGCAATTGGACCCAACAAAAGTGCTGTTGTGTAACTGTAAAAGGTGAATCCGCAATAAAATAAGAATAAGCAAATTCACTTTCAGTTTTTGCGGTCAATTGAAAGACGTTAAATCTAAATTATGTTCTTTTATAAAACATCTTGATCTTAGAGCAGTAGTGGCAGGAGTATCGGCCCTAAATTACGATTTGTACGTTGTCGATACAAACCTAGGCAGATAATTAATTTAATTATCAATATTTTATAAACGTTAAAGGGAAAAAATGGTGGCCAAGTGGTAAAGGTCCCGACTTGCAGGTTTAATACGTAATTTAGAATTTATAAATGACAAAGTGTAATTAACACTGCGTTACAAATGAAAAAAAAAATTGATTACCCGCTTTGAAATGTCATGTTTTCTTATGAATACTTATAGTTTATTAAAAATACATACAAAATTTCCATTCATCACGTCTAATTTTTCTTCCATAAGAATGTGCCAAATTTTACTAAAAATTTAAATGCTAAAACATATTTTAAAGAAAATTTGTTAAATCAACAAGATTTTTTCACATTAACCAAGTTTAATTTTATCATTAAGGTTAAAAAAAAAACATTATAAAAAGTTTTAACACAAAAGATCGCAAAACTTTAAATTTTTCTTTTGTGCTTTGAATGATCTTCTCGTTTTAAACGCCAGCAGTAATCGCCTAGCATAGTTGTGTCCCAACTGCAGGGGCCCTTCAGGGTCGAAGCCTCCTGGAGCCTAGAGGGTATGTGCATACTGTTACCTCGACTCCAGAAATAAGGCAAGGAAGGTACGGGGTAGGTTTTTTAGTCAGTAAGAGTCTGACACTGGTCTCCCGCTCCGCCCAAGAGCGGGTTTCGTCATTGGATGATTTTCACCTACCATAAAAAAAAAAAAAAAATTGTTGTGTCCCAACGCCCTTGAAATCGTTCTTCAAGCTTCTTTACATCCTGGTGAAACCTCTCACCTTGCTCATCACTGACTGCACCAAGATTCGATGGGAAAAAAGAAAAGTGAGAATGAAGGAAGTGAATTTTTAACGAAATTCTGCTACCCAACTTTTTATATGCTTCTAACATGTCGTCAACTAGCTTTTTCGCCCCTGCGGTTCCCTAAAAACCTTTTAATAACTGCTTTCAGCGATAACCAGGCATCAAGTTCCTTGTCAGTAAGCTTTTTCTCAAAATTTGGGTCTTTCATCAATGTGGTAATAGAAAAAATAATTTGGCATGTACCTCGAAAACTAGACGTGATAGATACCACATATGTTTGGAACATTTAATCTGTGACTCATTTGCTATTCATTCCAGCTAACACTTATCTGGGTACCAAAATCGTGTAACGCAGTGTAATTATTTAACAGATATTTACAGATATTTTATAATTAAAGGGACATTTAATTCAAATTTGTTTAAATTTAATTTTTAGTTTGTGTAATTTAATAATTTTTGTAGCTCTATTTAAATACTATAAATAATGAGTGACTTTTCTTACCTATATATTTGTATGCCACAAAGGCCGAACATAACGGATCTTTTTTGTTGATGAACAACCTGCGTGCCTTGTATGTATACTCATGTTTCTACAAATAAATGTCTTATTTCATCTTATCTCTGGAAAGGAGAGGAAATGGACCGCAATCCATCACGTGTGCCCAGTAAGAGTTTGAAGATGTCAGATGTCTTCAAATTTTCGATTTTAATTTTATCGTGGCTTAGATAAATCAACTACTTTTGATCACAATTTAAGACCTATATAGTAAAACTATAAGATATCTTTCATTACAAGCTGAAAAACCCTTCACACACATCAGTTACATCACTACCTTACCTTCTGTAAAATATTATATTAGCTAAAAAACCTATCAAACATTTGAAATTACCCAGATAACATCATAAATCATTTAAATTTAAAAAGAAAAACTTTGAGTCACGTATTAAACATTTTCTCAATCTTCTTAAATGTGAAGAGCAGGAAAATTAAACTTCAATCATAATTTAAAGTTTTATCAACGAAAGGTCCTTCAAAATTCGAGCTATCAAAACTATCCACATTAAGATTCGACCTCGACAATTCTGCTGACAGCGCACCAAATTATCGTGTCGTTAATTAGAACTCCTCACGGTTGTTAGCAACCAGTGAAGCGACAACCTCTGTCAGTTCGACGGACTGATTGATGAGGGCCGGTCAATCGATGACACCTAACTAACGGCTCTTTTAGTTATAGTCTAAAGCTTCGTTCGCATACATTACAAGATAATGACGGCTCCACATAAGTGCCGTGAAGGATTATTCACGCCATGAATAAATTTATACAAGCCTTACCGCGATCATCCCGTGAAAATCGTCCAAATTGACGTCTGTTTGTAGGCGCATGCTTACGGATGACGAGCAATGGGTAACTCGCTGACACCACACCAAATTATCGTGTCATTAATTAGAACTCCTCACGGTTGTTAGCAACCAGTGAAGCGACAACCTGTGTCAGTTCGACGGACTGATTGATGAAGGCCGGTCAATCGATGACATCTAACTAACGGCTCTTTTAGTTACTGTCTAAAGCTTCGTTCGCATACATTGCCAGATAATGACGGCTCCACATAAGTGCCGTGAAGGATTATTCACGCCATGAATAAATTTATACAAGTCTTACCCCGCGATTGCCCCTTTCAAAATCGTCCATATTCACGTCTGTTTGTAGGCGCGGGCTTGCGGACGGCGAGCAATGGGTAACTCGCTGACACCACACCAAATTATCGTGTCGTTAATTAGAACTCCTCACGGTTGTTAGCAACCAGTGAACCGACAACCTCTGTCAGTTCGACGGACTGATTGATGAGGGCCGGTCAATCGATGACACCTAACTAACGGGTCTTTTAGTTACAGTCTAAAGCTTCGTTCGCATACATTACAAGATAATGACGGCTCCACATAAGTGCCGTGAAGGATTATTCACGCCATACAAGTTATACAATTTATACAAGTCTTACCCCGCGATCACCCCGTGAAAATCGTCCAAATTGACGTCTGTTTGTAGGTGCTTGCTTAGCTTGGTAGCTCGCTGCACCACGGCCTTGGATCGCAAATAATAACTGAAAAAACACAAGTGAGTTTTGGTCAGTAAAACTTAGAAGATGTCATTTGATGAATACCATACCTACGTACACCAAAATGAAAATGAAGGTAATTAAAAAGTGTTTAGCGGCTTATTTGTCTTGGCTTGATATTTTTTTTTAATTTTGTAGGTCAAAACAATTTTAGGCAGAAGCCAACAATAAACATATTGTTGGAAGATAATATATCACAGAACATACGGTTTATTAACAGCATATTAATATAAAACCAGTTGGCTTTGACCAATTAATACCCATTCATTGATTCGGGTCCATTTTCTAGACAAAACATAATTGGAATTTGGGCGAACACAAAATGATAAATTACTCTGTAATTAAAATAAACATAATAATAATCTGTACTCCATTGAATATTCAAAAGGTTTCAATAGAAACAATATCATTTCAAACTGGCTCACTGAAAAACAAGTAAATTGTTTGAATAACTTTGTGTGTTTTTGTAACTGGGCGGCTACTGAAAAATGTTTGGTCGACCTTTTGTGAGTAATGTCTGTAGATATATAATAAAAAGTTTATATAAAAAATTGAATAATAACGATTAGTACAACCCTAGCGCCTGAGTAGTACTATAAAACAATGACTTTCTGAAACCTGCCCTTTGGTAACGACTGGGATAATAAGTTTATCATAGATTCATGTACAACAAGGGGCAATGGTCTCCAAATGGTAACAGCGCGACTTACAAGGTGTAGATTGCCAGGTGCCAGGTGCATTACTTTGTGTAATTTATTTCATCACCACTGCTCTTAAAATGATCAAGGAAAAATCGTGAGGAAACCGGCAAATCCTAGAACCAAAACTTCGTGCGTTTGGTAGAGTATGGCCTTTTCTTGAGAACATTAAAAGGCTGATTATGTTATGCTATATGATTAATGTACATTACCAACGTATGATTCTTTCGTGAGATTAATACTCTTGTCTAAAAAAAATATTTGACAACGTAATATTTTTTTTCTCGTTTTCCCTACTCTTTTTAAATAATTTAACCTTTATTATATGGTCACAGCATAGAAATTGGACGCGTGATCTGTTTCCAGCGTTTGACGTTAAGGAACCGATTGAAAGTTGGCTAGGAGGCAAATAGTAAGCCACCCTATGTAAAATTTTGGCATTCAATAACATCTGTTAGAACCAGAAGGTGACCCGAATTTAGTCGGCAAAAGGCTCAGTAGATTGACTGTTATAAGCACAAAAAATGACGGTACCTTTCTTAATGATTTACCACCGGTATTAAACCTTAATATATTAGCAGTATAACTCCTTATCCTTATAATAGAAAGCTGGTAACGTACGTTGGTGCACCACGGTTCGCAAAACGCGGCTGTAAAAATAAATTGAATCCGTTTATAAGGCGGCAGCCTCGAAACTGTTTGGAGGCGCGGGAAGCGAATGATCGTGAAATCGGAAAATGATGAGAAACATAGCTTAGCACGTAAATTTGTATGTGTACGAAAAAAGTAGAAGAAAAAATACTCTGCAGTATCGCTGACAAATTTTTGTATTTTTTTTTTGTTGTAAGGACCAAAATTAGTACCAAAGGACCAATAGATTTATAAACAACTTTGCCTGCCAACTTAACATGCCTGTTAGGCTAGACGTTAGGTTAGGCTAGTTTTCTGCCTTTTGCATAAGAAACAGCTTATGTATACGAAAAAGTAGTAGAAAAAATACTCTGCGGCTGAAAATTTTCTGTATTTTTTTTTTATTGTAAGGACCAACATTAATACCAAAGGACCAATAAATAAACAACTTTGCAGCCTGCTAACTTAACACGCCTGTTAGCTTAGAGGTTAGTGGTCCTGCCTGCTATGCCGGAGAATGTGTGTCCGATATCCACCATTTATTTAGTATCTGAGTGTAGTTTATGTATAACATGTATGTATTTAGAAATATATAAGTATGTTTGTCAGTGTTGTCTAGAACTCATACCACAAACTCTGCTTGTTTGGGAATAAATGGCGTTGTGTGAGTTAAGGAATGATATTATATTATATTAGCTATTTTATTTTAGACAAAAAGAAGTAGTGTGTAAACAGTCACAGTGCTGTTTGATAAATCTCACATGTTTTTGAATATTTGGTCCTAGAGCATACTGTATTCTTTGCTTATTTATTTTTAGTTTTTTATTTATAGTTTTGAATAATTTAGCAGCTATTATCATTACATTATGCTAACAAAATGATTATAAACTCAAGCTAAGTTTATAATTATTCTGAAAATAATAAAGGCACATAAAGCGAATAATTTAACGGTCACTTTACACAGTATAACTTAATTTTTAGTAGGTATTCTAAAAGTTTCAAGTTTTTAATAATTAAAATGTTAATAAAGTTTAACCACAAAAAGACACCTGATAGTCGTTTTGTTTTAAAAAATAAAGAAAACATTAATCTAATAATAAGTACAAACTTAATTCATCTAGTGGTTGGTAAATTGAATTTTCTAATTATATTCAGTAACATATCAAATAAAATATTGTTTGGATCAGAATTTGGAACTGTGGAAGATGGACAAAAAATGACTGCATGTAGCGGGGATGAGAATGGTGAAATGAAAGTTTTTTTTGCGCCAAAAATGTATAGGGAGAAATTAGTAATATGCTCGTTTCTTACTATATAAATTCTGGAAGAAATTTGAAAAAGATGCCGTTAAATACTTGGGATTGGCTTGAACTTTTGAACTGAACCAGACGACCGGATGGCGAACTATTCCCGTGCGACCTAAGATAATGAGAAATCATTAAAAACATTCCCACTGAAAAAAAAGAAAAGAAAAAAGATCTGAGTCACAATGTGGGAGTGACAAAATGATATTTAAATATATGGCCAAGCTTAGGGTACTTGCATAAATTCGCTCCGTATTTCTAATTCATGCATTTTCACAGAGGGAGAGTAATTACCTACAGTTAGGGGCCATGACCCTTAACTACCAAATGATATATGAAGCTTAAAGCCTTATTAGTTAGTTTATTTTATGCGTTCAAACTTGGGAGGTTAATTAATCAATTTGTTTTAAGCTTCGAAGTCAAATAAGTATTTTCTAGCTTAGGTGACATATTAGATTTTGAATTCTGTTACAAATTTTAAGAATTAATCATGTTTTATCTACATACATTATTTGATAGACTAATTACGTTCTTTTCCAATTTGAGTCATTATTTAAGCATTAGTATTAAAAACTCAACATTATGATGTTTTACACATTTGAAACAGGTATGTATATAGGTTTATAAATATTTTATGTTTATGTCAGTGTAATACGTATAGATAATTATATATTTTTTACACCACAATAATGCTTTTTTAAAGGTCATATATATAACCTTTACTTAAAGTAAGTCATTCTCTCCCTGGGGAGATAATGTAGTATGGGCAAGTAGGTAAATTTAAATTTGGGACGTCAAAAATCATCATCATGATGATGAACATCATCCTACCCTTATCTCATAGTACTTGGGGTCGGCGCAACATAGGAATATCAACAATATAATTTGAAAAATAAAATACCCTAAAAATACTAAAAGTGAATTAAAATGTAGGCACAATACGTCACATGTAAACTGAACCAAAATGGGTAAAAAATCGTAAGATTAGTTTCTTTTATAAAATTAAAAAGCTACTGAACTGTTGGTGGGATAATTCTCGCTGTAGCTCGTAAAAATATATACTCATAGATATAACTGCAAGTCATGGTCCTTTGCGAATTTAAATGGCATTTGTATCTCACCTTTTTGGGCCCACGTGAGTATGAGGACACCCACAAAACCAGCTAAACCCTTAATGCCCACATTTACTTAGAATTGTTCTATTGATGTGGGCGTTGGTCCTTTTGTCTGAGATTCTGTGTTAGGTCACGTGATATGCGTTCTTGTCCAACCACGTGACAAAGGCAATGCCCTGAACTGATTCAGGGCATTGCCTTTGTCACGTGGTGTGGTCAACCACTTTGTCTTTACTGAAATTTATTCATCGCATTGTTCCTTTTCCCTTTCCTTCTCTGCACTCAGGTTTTGCTTTTGTTGCGACCCGTTCACTCGGTCTTTGGACGGTTTAGCAGTAATTAAAAACATTGTAAAACCTACTGAAAAAGGGCAACGGAGTAGCGTTTGTCACGAAAAAAATAAACAAAAAGGACTTGAAAAAGATTATAAACATCTATCATGTATCTACGATTGTATTTGATTTTACAATTAAATTATTTTGTTTAAAAATTGGCCTTACCATGATAAGGCCCCAAGGTAGAGTTACACACTGTATATAGATACCACCCCCCCCTTTATATTATTTATTTTATCACTACATAGTATAAAACAAAGTCGCTTTCTCTGTCCCTATGTCCCTTTGAATGCTAAAATCTTTGAAACTACGCAACGGATTTTGATGCGTTTTTTTTAATATATAGAGTGATTCAAGAGGAAGGTTTATATGTATAATAATATCCATTAAATAATGGAGAAGTACTGTTACTTTTGAGGTTTCTAATGTGATGTCGTAAATAATTACATTTTTCCGCTTACATTGCAAACGCAGGCTGAACCCTACGAGTTTTATCAAAATAATGTACTAAGTATTGTACACATTGAAAAGGTCTACAGAAAAGTCCGCGATGGTATATGTCTATCTCTTATGGATAATCCACAATAATTTTTTTTTGTCATTTACTTTTTACGACAAATAATGGCTAATTTTCGAAGCGATTTTAACCAATACAGCATTAATCCTTAACCAATTAAATACTTTGAATACATTGTTCATAGATATATAATATAGATCTATATGGCCCTTTACACCGTATGATTTAAGTGAATATTTTTGAAGATATTACAGATTTAAAAATTGCGGGACGTAGCGTTTGCGGCGGCACCGGCCTACCGCCCGGTGCGGCAAGAGCGTGCCTATAAATAGCGGATTTTGATGGTTTTTTTTTTAATAGATAGAGTGATTCAAGAGGAAGGTGTATGTGTAAATTACATGCATAATATATTTAATATCACCATTGCACCCGTGCGAAGCTGGGGCGGGTCGCTAGTTTATTTATAAACAAATTACATTGTGTTGAATCCATCACAAGAATATAAAGATAAAAACCCCTAGACCCCTTTAAAAATAGAGTTTCACGAGATCACACAAGTCATGGTAGGGCCACAGATTGCGAGATCACAAAGTAAATATTTAAACGGCGTGAATGAATCAAGGAAGTGAACGATTAACCCACCGAATCTCAAAGTCAAAATCAGTAAAACAGAAGCGACCAAGAGCAAGATCCGCCATTGCCCCAGTTACATATATTAGCGGAAGATTATTTTATTGTTTAATAAGATTATAAAGTAACACGACGATACATTTAATATTTCAATTCGGATGAAAGTTTGTTTGAACGCGTGTGCGTGTGCGTGGACGTGTATTAAAAATAATCTGTGAAAATAAAAAAACAGGTATAACATAATTATCGATGAAATAGCTCAACGAAATATTTTTAGTAGTTGTGGATATTTTGTGTTTTTTACAAGGATTTTACAAATTCAATAAGCGTACAGAACAGATTTGTAAGATCACGCAGTAGATACTTAAATGGACCATTGCATTAAGAAAGCAGATCGCTAACGTACCAAACCCCAAAGCCAAAATCAGCAAAACAGAAGCTATTACCCCAATTCCATACATTAACCACCAGATTCTTTTATTACTTAACAAGATTATAAAGTAAAATGAAGATTATCCACTTACACAAGATATCCGGTGACCGGTTGCGTAATAAAGTTAGTGGCACACTGGTCGATGAATCATCCCGGTTTATAGCCGGACCGTCATAAACATAGACTCCTTTATAGTGGAGCGAATACGGGCTACGGCCGCCCGGCTAATGTCCACCGTGTTTGGCAGTGCATCATATTTTAGTAGTATTATGATGTAAGATTAGGGGATGTAGATATTACACGTATGCTTACTCTTGGGATTTACTGGGTCGATTTTGTTGAGGACTGTAGCATGTTTTGATAAACGTATTATCCGTGATAACTGACAGCCTTTGAGGCACATATTACTACGGTGCAGTGGAGGATCCGTATTACGTTGATATAGCGTGGTTTAAAAGTTTGTTGATTCATCCAACGTTGAAAAAAGAAAAATAATTCTTGAATGCTCTGTTAGGATTCGGTAATTCCATCACTCACTCGAATGTTTCACAAAACTTGTTCCAGGAAATATGTCTTTTTTAATTTTAATCTTACAAGTTTTGGAGATAATGTGCGTCATTCAAAATCTTGATTAAATGTGCAAAGTTTCTCTCTCCTGCCTTCTCGGATATGTATGTGTATTTCCTTTACTTTATAATTAATATGTTATAATTCTGCACTAGTAGGAAATGCTTATGGCATTAAATTTTCTTTTGTACAGTTTTAATGTGTGCATTAATAATTAAATAAATAAATGAGAATATTTTAAAGGGCTACAGTTCACAAAAAATATCAAATTTGGAAACGTTTTTCTGAGCCGGTTGTACGCCAATTTATGTTCTGATTTTAATAAAAACCCACATAATATCCACGAGATATTTGTGCTCCCAAAGTACGAGTTATAGAGAAAAATGTATAATAATGTCATGTAAGATCGGTTGAATAGAAATGTATCTCGGATTAAACGTTTAGAGACATTATTGTGGCAAAATACTACGTCACAAACCCCTTTGGTTTTATTATATACTGATCACGAAATCTTTGATGACGCAGCGTCTAAACAACATAGTGTGGTGGTATGACACGGCACCGTATCGTACATCCGCTTAATTCGGCTTGTGACCGTTTACAAAAGAAGGAAAAAAAGAAAAACAGTTTGTTTACGTGTAATGACGCAAACTTAAAGCTAGTTAACGAAACATAACCAAAATAGTTACGTAAGGAAGATATGCGCCACTTCCGCGTAAATCGGCCGAACGCGGTGGTGTGGTAAGGTGGTGTGTGGTGTGATTATCGGCATGACGCGTAAAAGTGTCAGTCCGTTTCAGGTTAAGGAACCCACGGTCATCGTAGTGATGTGGCGTGGCAAGGCTCTTTCTCTTGAATGTCACGTCACTACGACCGTTTGCGTAACAACCAATGTCATGAAATATCAGATAACTTGAACTAGACGTCCTACTTATAAATTCACTAGACTTTTGCGCTCTGTAACATCTTTATTCACGCTTGAAACTGTTTCCAATCATACTTACGAAACTTTTTATGAAAAGGCTTTTTTTCAGTAGATATGATTGCACAAAAAGTAGAGATAAAAGAATTCTATCGCTTTGGGTTTAACTTCACTGTCATATCAATCCATCACAATGACAATTTCTTATATTATTATAAATATAAGTAGCTCACTTATATTAGGAAGTTACAACACAATATACATCATTTAAGTAAGTGAATAGACGGACACACGGAATCAATAAAACGAAAATATTGTACTTTATACCGTACATCCTTCAATGGGAACAATAAATAAAAACGAACTCTAAAGCATAAGCCACAAGACTCAAATTGCAAAAACAATATCACCATATACGACATAAAGTTTGATATTGCTGAATACAGTCTATCCATATCAAAGGGCTATTCGTCAAAATTAACGTTTCCTTGAAATGGAATATAGAGTAAGGAAGCTAAGAAAAATATCTTACCAGCGTTAAGGCGTCGAAAAATATCAGCGATGCCGTCAAGAAATCCAACTTAAATTAGATTGGATACGGCTCGAAGGACTAGATTGAAAGGGTTTATCTCTGCTGCCATATATTAGCTTTAGTCAGGCCTAGGTAATAGGATCGTACGTATTTTATTATGTGTCTATCTCCAGGCTATTTTGTGTCAAAGAGAACTGAATTTCGAATAAGTAAACTGTAAGGTACTATGGAATTCACCGACTTATGTATGTCTGGGCAGCAATATTGCCACAGTCTGTCTTAGCACAACAAAGGGATTGTATCGGGTAGATGAAACTATGATAACGTCATACGGCGAAAATAGGACATCGAGTTTCGAGCCAGACACTATGTTGCTGTCAGTTTGAATTTCCAACATTGTACGCACATAAAGTAGTGAGAGGTACACAAGGGAACGAAGGACCAGAATTTGTACAGTGGAATGTTGCACTTTACTTTTGATTGACCAGGAATTTTCACACGATGCCTTTAAAACTGGTCATCATCATCATCATCAGCCTTTTAATGTTCCCACTGCAGGGACACAGGCCTCCTCTCTCTAGAAGAGGGAATGGGCCATAATCCACCACGCGGGCCCTGTGCGGTTTGGTGGATCTCACATGTCTTCGAATTTTTGGTTCTAGGACATGCCGGTTTCCTCACGATGTTTTCCTTCACCGTTTTGAGAGCAGTGGTGATGAAATAAATTACACAAAGTAATGCGCCTGGCTGGGCTTGAACCCGCGATCTACGACTCGTAAGTCGGGGCCGTTATCACTCGGCCACCACTGCTCTTTAAAACTTGTATTGGTTATTAATTGTTATAATTAAAATACTCGTAATATTCTAATAAAACAGGAAACACTTCAAGAATCAGAGAGCGATATCCGAAATATAAAGTATTTAATAATATTTTCCCTACCGCTTTTATGCACGCAATTTGGTGTTTTTCTCACTAGTACGGAAAAGTGTAGTCGCTCGCCTCTTCCATTTTGTTGCATTTATCGCGTCAACCACAGTTTATTTATACATTTGTAAGTGTATTGAAAAACGTCGTTTGACACACTCGCCTCATATACATTCTACCTCGATCGCAACGACAAAGTTTCTTCACTTGCATTTTTTTAAATCCTAATCGTTTGTTCGATTTGTTGCAGTATAACAAACAAATAGACAAATGTCCTTGTCCAGTTTTAATTTCCACACTTGTTGCTTTTATTTTATTTTATACGTAATTTTAGATCGAAAATCAATTTAAGTACCTCGTCTTTCAGATCCGTTTTATGATTCGAAATTGTTCCTAAGAACAGCGCTTTGTAAACACAATATACCAACAAAATGAACGTCATATTTCAGCGGATATTGTCTTTATTGATATCTGGTCATGTTCCATTTGTTATTGTTTGTGTACCAACGATTAGGAAAGCATCTTATTGGTTGTTTTGTTTTTAAGTGAATTTTATATTGAGTAAATTTATTTGACAAAGATATTATTACAATTAAATTTTCATTAGTTTTTTTTTATTATTTCAATATCTTTCAAGACTCATAATACAACATTTAATATTTGGGCCTTAGACTCACAAATCAGAAAAAAACCTCGAAATATTTCTGTTTAAATCTTACACAAAAAAATGGAATTATGCAAAATTCCTTTTTATTTAATTGGCTTTAAAAATTGGCTTTGTGTTGTATTGATAAGGTTGCAAGTAAGTATCAAAAGTATTTAAGAGGCTAAGGGCTTCAATGACATATTAAAATGATAAACGAGATGCAAGCGAGAAAGATAGGAGTTATACACCCTCATCATCTTCATTTTAGCCGAAAGCCGTCCACTGCTGAACGAAGGCCTTCAACAATTGGAGATTTTAGAGATTGAAAATTAACGGTCCTGTGCATCTCGCATCCATCGACCCACAACCCTTGCCAAGTCTTCGGTCCACCTTGTAGGAGGCCTTCCAAAACTTCGTGTTCCGGTACGCGGTCGCCACTTCTGAACAAGCAACAACACCTTGTATAGTTCCATCCTTTTAACAAAACAGTTAAACTTATCAAATGGTACGCGTTAAAAGCATTCGTAGTAGGGTCTCAGGCCTATCTCAACTCACTGTTACCGACTCGCTATCAGCGGTCACACCCTGTTATTGTTATCACGAATGAATCAAGCAAAATGTTTTCCATCTCATTGTTTCCATATGTAAATCTAGGGGCGGATCGAGCTCTCTCTAACATAATATATCCTACTACTGAGCCCCCTGACTCCATCCCTTCTTTCATTTGGATTCGGTAGATGTAATAATATTATATTTGATGTTCATGAGAAAATCTGTTGGTTATCGTGGCATGCAAATTGTAAAAGAGTGGGGTAAGGGTTTGTTTATGTGGTCATGATATAATACTGATATTATTGGTGAAAGTTTGTGAGTGTTTATATATTATTATGATTGTTACATCTTCACGCATGAACAGTTGATTGAATTTCAATAAATTTTAGTATGCGGAAACATTTGGGATACTTTTAATCTTGGAAGTATATTCTTATCGTATTATTAGTCTTTTATGACGCGAGAAAAGCTACTTCAGCAGCACTGTTATTTTTTTAATGTCAGAAGTACGTGGCACTTCCGACATTATGCAAGCCTGATTTATAGCTAAAAAATATAATTCCTCTACCGAATTCTGCAAAGCCTGGGAACCTTTAAGTCAAGAAAATTCACTCTTCACTTAAAGATCTCCAGGATACCTATCCAGTTTATTGTTAATGGAGACTGATTAACAGCAGAAATCTTTAGCAATACCAAGAAGTATGTTTTACAACCCGCGGTTTTCCCGCCATGAATTGGCTCTTACTAAACTGTAGCGATTCACCATCATCGCTTGTATGACTGCTTGTCATTAAGTGGAATAGCAGTTAATCACTCATCTTGAGATTCTAGTTTAGTTTATAAATTACCTTATTTCGCAGGTGGTCCTCAAAACGTCACGAAACGTGGAAGTGAAACACATTTGCAGAATTTATTATTAATGTCTGCCCTTTCTCTGAGAGTGTTGAAATATGTAGATAATTTAGCTAAATAAATTCTTGTTACCGTCTAAGTTTAGCTGACTTCTAGTAAAGTTTGTTTTCTGAGGGAGATAAATATACAATGAGGCGAGACATGTCGCACGCCTGATACTTACTTATATTCTTTATACTCTAGGCGTGACTACGAATCTTCTTAAGTTTATGGCTGGTGCAGAATTTTCTGAAAAAATATTATTTCTGGTCCTTCTATACGCGGCTCTAATTTATTCGTTTTCGTTTAAGTATTTGACTTTCATTACACGAGTTCCCTTTGAAAACATTTCCATAATGTTTTGTTTGGGTATTGTTCTATTCTTCAGAACTAATCTGGGGTTGAAGTACCAACTCCAACCCCGGATTTATAGGCCGCGAGGTTTTTACATTTTACAATCCGTTGTAGGCATTTTTCATTTGATCATGACATTCGCGTGTTATAAATCTGTAGCAAAAATGAATTGCTATTAATGTCTAAGCGCATTAATGGACTGGTACTTGAATAGGATTTTTTTTTAAACGCTACATAATTTACTTGTTGCTTGTACATTCGCCATGAAACACTTGGAAATGTGGAAACTCTTCTTAGAAGCAAATCCTTCTAAAGGTCAAAGGAAGACGTGCCTCAAATCATGTTTAGGAGATTTCGTCACTAGTGGTCAGTAGTATTTGGCTTTCATAAATATAATAATATATATTTTCCTGGATGACTGATCGTTTTTCTGACAATGTATTTATTAATACTCTTTATTGTACATAAGGCATGATATAACCGCTGTGGTAAATCTGCTCCTTCAGGAGTAACTTGAAAGGTGTCACAGTATCTTCACTTTACGTATGAATTAGGTCTTCACAGGACATGCTGAAGGTTACTGTTTCGGATTCATGCAAAAAAAGTACTAGTTTTGTGGACTGAAGTGGATCATACGTTGAAAGTGCTCCGATTTCAGCCGAAAGACGTCCAGTAATAGCAAGCGCAGCCACAACGACCGGTTGTGTACGTGTTACATCCATCGGAATCTATCAACCCTGACCAGGTCATCGGTCCACCTTATGGAAGGCCTTCCAACGCTCCAAATTTACTTTGAAAATATTCGAGATTATTAGATCAAAGCCCTACAGCATATCACGATTCCCAGTTTTATTTATTTGTACCATAAACACAATCCCTTTCACAAGCCAGGGAAACGAGTACTATTGACTCAGGTGATGTGTTTCCTATAAGAAACGCACAAAGAAGCTCATATAAAAACATTGAAACATCTATTATTTAAGTAAACAAAGTGCGGACATTTTTATGTGTTCCTCTATTGCTTTGTGCAAAATCGAATTGATGTATGTGATTATATTGGTTTTTCTTCCCTATAAGTTAACTAGCTTTTGCCAGCGGCTTCGCTCGCATGACCCATACACAATTACAGAACCTGTTTAATAAGTTTTTTTTTTGTCAGGTGGTAAAATTATGCAATTAAATTTCGCGCACTTGGGCTGAGTATCAGAATTTTACTGACTAAAAATCACTTCTGTTCCGTCTATGTTATAGGGCCCCGAAATCAACTTTTGCATAACCTGTAACCCATTTAGGCTATAACCCTGGTGGGCCTGTACAGTTTACTGACAAAATGGTTGTCATCATTGTGATGAACAAGCGTTTCTTCCTCCTGGATCCAATGCAGGAACATCCCGAATTTACCATTTTCAGTGAAGATCAGTAGTCTGCGGACCACAGGTTGGGAGTTATAACTTGTATTGTATTTTTACTACGAGACATGATTATGCATACTTGAGAACATTTTTTTCATCGTTGATCTAAAAAACCAGGTCTCATTACAAAGTCTATATCTACATATATGTCCCACAAAGTACATACTGTAAATAATTAACAAATATTACGCTTCGTAATGAACAAGTGAGAGACGTTGCATCACGAATGTTAACGAGACTACGTAGAAAGTGTTTCGTGCTATAACGTCACACATCGTACACATGTCGTTAAGGATTGTTCACACTTGTACGAAATTTACAAGATCCTCTGTAGCATGCAGAATGAATGCAATCGTGATGAACATACAATTATTATTAGTACGCCTGGAAATAAAATATCTACACGTATTCATATACCTAAAGCATGTTTCCTGTTAGTTACAACCTAAGGTTCTTATGGGTCTTCTGTAGCGATATGTAGAAGAATGCAATCGTGATGAACGTACAATTATTATTAGTAAGCGTCGAAATAAAATACCTATACATATTCACGTACCCAAAGCATGATTTCTGATAGTTACAATCTAGGAGTCTTTAAGTCAAGAGTGAATAGGCTACTTATAGGCAAGCGTGCTCCATCGTCGGCCACAACGTCGCTTACCAACAGGTGAGATTGTGGCCAAACGCGAACCAATTATTATTAAAAAAGGTATTAATAAAACCGAAAATGTTAATGGTATTGTTATAAAACATTTGAACACAATTTATTCGTCATGCATGCGGAGTTAACCTATAGGTGCTTGTTACACTAAAACAATTCATTTATTGCATGTTATTTTTGGTTTGATACCAGTATAAACCAATTTTGGTGAACCAGTAAATAAATACCACAATTACCTTTCTATCCTATAAGTCTAAAACAACAAATCCATACATTTATGAGATTTCTATTTATCGATATGCTCTTGATTTCTTTGTTATTATTTTCTCTGTATCCTGAGGAAACAGTTTTGATTCGTAAACAAGTTATGCCAAATGCATTTAGATATTGTTTTTGGGTTCATCTCATGCAATTTGCGAGGCTTAAACTGATTAACACTTACACAAGCTCAGTTTCTTTGTCCGTTAGTGTATAATAAACAGTAAGATTTTAACTGTATTTGAATGGAATGTTATTGTTTTATAAAGTAGAAAGTAATTCGTGCTAAAACGTCACGGATGGTAAACATAAGAATTGACTGCAGTACTTGTAAATATTTGCGAGCCATCTAACTTCACTGTCAAAGAAAGTATTATATTTGGTCTTAGCCCCGTTTAGGGCTCAGTACCTCATAAAGAAAATACGGAACTCTTGTAGGATCAGTTTGTTGTCCATCTGTCTGTCAGGACCCTTTATCTCATAAACTCGTGGAGGTATCGAGTTAAAATTTGAACTTATATTCGTACTCAAGTCTACGGTCTCATGAAGCTATGAAAAAATTGAACAAAAAAAAATGTTTATTTAAAAAAAACGTACATTCGACCCATCAAATAAGTCGAAATTCATAGAGTATTTCCCGCTGACCTAGAAATCTGAAATTTGGAATGAAGCAAGGCTTTATAGTACACATATAGGGATAAATCTTAAAACTTAAAATTCGTGATTACTTCACTTAAAAAAAGTTTTTTTTTATTCGGAATATTCTTTCGAGACTCGATTCGGGAATTATAACTATTATTTACATAAGTTAATCGTTACGGAACATTCAGTGTTCGAGTCCGACCACCACTTATCCAATTTTTTTTTTAAACTAACGCAATAAAGATTACGTTTTTAGCTTAAAAGCGATAATATAATCGCAAATGACCAAAAAATACATCAAAACAAAAATATGATGTGAGAATATTTCACCCACGTACTGAGTAAGCTTAACACACAAATGTGTGGAGTCCTTAAATCAACGCGGTAAGCGAATACGATACATGATGACATGCAATTAAAATTTCATTGTCACTGCAGAACAAGACAGGGGTATGTAATATTCATGCTTTTATGCTATGTGGTACAATAACCTACTTGAGTTTATATAGACTGTTTTATAAATAGCAATACTTTTGTGTATCTTTTGCTACTCGTGCAAATATCGGACAAGTCGGGGCGTTAACTGACTCATACTAATTTATCGGATATAACAGAGTGAAAAAGTGATGAATAGTATCTGCATAAAACACATAATCAGCCTTTTAATGTTCCCACTGTTAAGACTCAAGCCTCTTTCCTCTCGGAGGGTGAAAGAGCCGTAATCCACCACTCAGGCCCAGTACGTGTTGGTGAAAGTCACAATGACATGTCTTTATCATCATCATCATCATCAGCCTTTTTAATGTTCCCACTGCAGGGACACAGGCCTCCTCGCTCTCTAGGAAAGGGAATGGGCCATGATCCACCACGCGGGCCCAGTGCGGATTGGTGGATGTCACACGTCTTCGAATTTTTGGTTCTAGGACGTGCCGGTTTCCTCATGGACGGAACGGTTTCTTTTTTATGTTGGGCAAAAATCATCCAGTGACGAATCCTACTCTTGGGCAGAGCAGGAAACTGTGTCAGACTCTTACTGACTAAACACTCCACCCCGTTCATTCTTTGCCCTTCGCATTGGGGCTAAGCCTTCCTTTCAGAAAGAGACCCTGAGTCCCAATAGACTTTGACCCTTTTTCAGGGTCCCTACGATGTCACATGTCTTAAATTTTTTGGTTGTAGGATGTGAAGGTTTTCTCAAAATGTTTTTCTTTTACCGATAATACGCCTGACTAAATTTCAAACCGTGACGCTCGTTAGCCGTATAGTAGGGTGGAGTGAAAATTTTTTTTTTAAAACTTTGTTAGTCCTGTATCACCAATGGATGACCGACATTCTTAGACGTATAAAAATAAAATTTCAAGTTCCTACGTTTACATCTTAAGGTGGCGCATCGAATTTAAAAGTTAAAGAAAATAACAAAATTTGTTTTTTATAAAAAAAATATTTTAGACAAACTATTTATCAGAATGAATATATTGGAGCTTGAAATTAAGTATTGTACTTATAAATATACCATATATATTAAATAAAAGCATTTTAACATTCGAAAACTGAAGCTGCAGACTTTTTTTTTGCTTAAATAATTGTGATTTTGTGTCAAACACTGGTATGACTTGCCTTGGCTTTATCCTTGTGCGAATGAATCCATCTCTTGCCTCGGGCTTACAAACAGATGAAGAAGCTACAGTAATGAGCTTAACCTTTTTACTGTCTATGAGCAACAAGGATACTTTTCGATTTCATATTACTTGCCACCTGAAGAAAACACGCTTGAAATTTCTACGTCACTATATTTCATGGTCATCTGAGGTTCTGTTTTTTGTTCATTTAACCAGTTAATGAAATCATAATAATTCGATGCATCGATTTTAAGGTTTGGGAGTTGAAATTCTCTCACTTTCTTTTCTTTAAACTCTTTTCTTGCCATTAAAAGTGAACGAAGTCCTAGTTCCATTATGTGAGACTCAACGTCTTGTAATATTGCTAATAGTATGTTTTCTGGATGTTCAAAGAAAGAATTTCTCTGAATAGTTTTTATAATAACGCTTTTTTGGTCATCCGGTAGATACAAACATCTTTGAACCATGTCAAAGATATGAATTGGACCATATTTGCAAGAAGGTTTTGATTTAATGTAAAAACAAGTTAGTGAATAGACTTTAATTATGAAAGTTGCAAGATCTTTTCAAGATTTAGAAGGTTTCGTTGTTGCAACATATAAACGAAGAGTTTTACTAGCGCAAGTCAATCACCGTGAACATGCAAGTTTACCAGGAACTTTGCTGGCTAAGTTTTGTGGGACCATACCTATCGAAATGTCAGAGAATATTTCATATAGATATTTTTGGTCAGTGCTGAGGGTATTAGTGTTCAAATCCGGTAATTCTATGGCAATGCGTTCGCAGTAATATTTTATAATATCACAATAACTTGGTAACCCAAATTATCACTCAATTTGCGATGCCCTCTCTTTTCGAGATTTTGGCATTTTATCTATACTAATATTATAAAGCTGAAGAGTTTGTTTGTTTGTTTGTTTGTTTGTTTGTTTGAACGCGCTAATCTCAGGAACTACTGGTTCGATTTGAAAAATTCTTTTTGTGTTGAATAGATCATTTATCGAGGAAGGCTTTAGGCTATATAACATCACGCTGCGACTAATAGAAGCGAAGAAATAACGGAAAATGTGGAAAAAACGGGGAAAATTATTCATCTTTGAGGGCTTCCGTTGCGTGCGCTGCGTAAACGGTTCAAGATACCAAAAAAATATGTATGAAAGAATTATTCCTCTTAAAATGATCTAAAAAAATGTCCGCGACAGTATATGTCTATCTTTTAAGATTAACTCACTAGAACCGTTTTTATGGGAATCAAATTTGTCCGAAATTAATGCATTATTTGTTACAGTTGTATCAACATAATAATATTATACTTTATCCAAATATATGTGTTGTTGATTAAGAGTATGTAATTGTGAACAAAATTGTCTTTTACATCACTTATTTTCAATGAACATCTTAGAAGATATTACAATTTTAAAATAACTCCGATATAAAATTCACACGCGCCGCATGATGTGCAAAATATGACGCTGCGCCTGCCTGGCCGGCGGGCGAGAAGGGTTGCTTGCGGGCAGCGCGGAGGGGTTTTTTTATGGTAGGTAAAATTATCCAATGACGAATCCCGCTCTTAGGCGGAGCGGGAAACAGTGTCAGACTCTTACTGAATATTACTGAATAAACAACCTACCCCGTTCCTCCCTTGCCATAAGCCAAGGGAGGAACGGGGTAGGTTGTTTCTCTGGGAATAATCCCAGAGCCCCGGTATAACGCTTTCGCACCAACCCTCGGCTGCAGGAGGCTTCGATCCTGAAGGGCCCCACAGTTTGCTGTTAGCACCTTGAGGCGCGCGGGAGCAGTGCACGCCGTCGACGACTTGGTCTCGGTCTGGACTGATACCAGACAACCGGACGGCGAGCTACCCATTGCTCACCGTCCGCAAGTCAGCGTCTACGGTGGCCGGATATCGGTGGGATCGCGGCGGCGACAGCTACGGCGAGGGCGCTGTTGCCCTTGCCTTATGCTTGCCATTCTTCTTCGCTGCGGACCATGGCCTGAATCAAGGTCCGGCGCGAGAGGTCGCCGCCGCCGATCACCCCCACGAGGACACGGTGATGCTTCTCAAGCGGGGCACACTTCCACCGTGTGCTCCTGGCTGGCCACACAGTGACGACACCCGGGCGTCTCTTCCGCAAGAATCCGGCGCAGGAATCTCCTGAACTTGCCATGTTCGGTGAGAACCTGCGTCATGCGTAAGTGAGGACACCGTGATGTCTATCCAACCACGACTCAAAGACCCCTCTTTGACTTACCGCCGAGATTATGGCGTGCCCAAGGGAGGTGTAGCTCTATGAAGTACTTTTAGATAATTATGTTCTTTTAAAAACTAAATTGTCGAAAAAAAAAATAACAAAAATTGACACGGGCAAAGTCGTGGGTAACAGCTATAATTTATAAAGCTGAGGAGGTTGTTTGCAAAAATAAATATGATGCCCAAAATAACTATTCCACGCGGACGAAGTCGCGGGCACAGCTAGTTGACGAATAATCAGACTTTATTTATACTTTACTTTACTACTTAAATGAGAAAGTTTAAGAAAATTATGCAAGGACGAATAAGTTAACCCATTAAAGTACATGAAATATAAGTTTTATTACATATAGATACACAATAACATTGACGTGCAGGTACGCAATAGAAGTGAAAATTGATTTTCTTTTCTCATAGCGCGCCACCTCAAAATAAAGTCGTAGAGTTTTAATTTTTAGCATGAATAAAGCTTTTATGTACGGTCAATGGTTGATGACACAGGAAAAGTGAAATTCCAAAAAAAAAATTTTTTTGCCATGTTCACTCCACCCTACCGTATAGTATCTGCAAATTTTGTGGAATATGAAACTACACAGTATATTGCTAAGAATATCATATTCCGCCGCAATTCTTCGTCTCTTACTACTAAAACACCATTAGTTTAAAAATAGTAATTTATTTTAAAACAAAACTACATATTAAAAAGAATTGGAAGCACCAATTAAAACATTAGTAACAGTTTTCCATAAAATACAATTTATTTAAGCGTTTAACCAGTATAATAAAAACAGCAAGCGTAAAACATTTTATTTGTGCAATTGCACGTGAAGCCCTTCATCCAGACAAGCTCTATGGTACTCGTCGCTAATTGCAGCCCAGCCAGTGGCCTACAAACCTTTTAGTAACCTATTTTCTCTCCTGTTGACTTTTAAAGGGGAGGAATGTTGTACCTACATTATTTTATAATACCAACAAAGGTATTTAGCTAAGATTCTAGTTACGTTTCTTAAGGCAGAAGAGTTTTTGTAATAATTTTGGTATTAATTTGAAAGTTGCATTTGTCAATTTCTCTTTCTCTTAACTACTGAACCCGCGTGGTGATTTACGGCCTATTCCCTCTCCAAGAAAGGTTGCCTAAATCCCAGTAGTGGGAACATTTTAAAGCCTTGTTTGTATTTAGAAATATATAATTATGTTTATCAGTAGTCCAGTACTCATACTACAAGCTCTGCTTAGTTTGAGATTACATAGCGTTGTTGTGTGAAAAGTAGAAGAATATTATTAATTACAAGATAAATAAGTTTGTAATAAAAACAAATTCGTTAAAAAAATACAAAATTACAATTAAACTTAACAGATTCCTTAGTTGAAACAAGTTGAAGAACTTAGTAGATACAAATAATTTAAAAGTTTCGAATTTCCATTGAAATTCAAATGCTATGAAAGTTGCCTTCCAAATCAGTATCTAAACCTGATTCCTATCAGCGTATCTGCTAAAGTAGGTATATAACGATAATACTTTACTTTTACATACTTTAAGCCTATTAAGACTAGCTTCCGATTTGCACAATCGTGCTCTTGACGATCTGTTATCTCAAAGAGCAATCTTTGAATGTCATTTGGGACTGCGATTTAAACTAAAAGGGATTGTGTCTTCGGATCTAAAGTTTGTTTGAAAGTTCTTATAAAAACGCTGAAAAAGAATTGTTTGAATTTGAAGTAGAAGTAATTCAGTGGAGATATAAAACATTCTTCCCGAAGTAGCAAGGACAGAGGACTATACAGTCCTTTGGGATAAAGGTTTTTGAGTATTATTTGACCTGAAATAGAGAAAAATATAGCCTTAGTGGTTAACGACTTGCTCTAAATAATAATAAAGAATTATTAACATAATACACATATTTTTATTTAACCATGGCAATAAGTCCTCGAGGTTTCAACCGGGGTCTGGTATAAGCCATGATTTGGAGCGAAGAGGGATGGCAGGCGGTCTCCTTCTGCGAAGCCCGTAGGCGTGATCTCGCGGACGAAGAGTAATAGGTAGCTCGCCGTCCAATCGTAAAGACCCGTAGCAGGGCCGAAGACTACTGTTGCCATAGATTGAACCCCGGGTTCTGGAACGCTGGAAAGAAAGAAAATATTAGGTGTAGTCTTAGGCAGTGAAACTCTGAAACGTCTTGAATAAGGCAGAATGAAGCAAGACACATCCAATTACATACCATCTCAAAATTGTACTCACATTCCTGTCAAATAAATATTTAGAATTAAAAATACAACCTGCACCAGTTATTTATTTTAAGAAAGGTACTCTCTGCACTAAAAAACGCAACCAACACGTGCAAAGAGCATATATCACAAAAAACATCATAATATTAATTTTAAAAATATATAAAAACCAACGAGAGCAAAAACATAGAAAAAGGTGAATCATAAACCATTGATAACAATTAATTAATTTGCAGGAAAATTCATAATCATTATCGTTATTATAATTAACACATTAACAAATGAACTCACTAGTAAAAGAGGTCATTAAAAAAGCGCAAATGGCAATAAAAGCAACCACGACCCCACTTAACGCTCAGTTTACTCGATCATTACTTGTGAAAGATCATAACATTTTTCTCATACAGCGCAGATGTGAGTGGAGCATCTTATAAGTGATCCGGAGCCGAAACTTTTGAAACGATAACAACTTCTCGATATCTTGGCCTGCTTCCCAAGTTTGGGAATTACGATTATGGTACTGCTGTGTAACTCAAACTGTAATTACAGAGATAACTCCAGCACTGCTTATACAGTCGCTCGTATACTTTATTTCCTTGTCGGGGATTGGTGGGAATTTAAATAAGAATGTTTTGAAGATTACCAAGACCGTAGGAATAACAGTCTTTGATGTTGTTAAAAACAAGATTTAACATCATATTTTTTCTGCAATATTTGTGTATTTTTTTCTATTTTACTGTTTAGTTTTCGTTCCTAATTATTCTATGTTATCATTTTCTCGGTATTATTGTATAGTTTTTTCAAAACCTGCTGTGAAAATCCACAAATTTTATATCCCTTAAATGTATTGCAGTATTCCATGCCTGTTTAATTGCTTATTTTCATTTCGTTTTAATTTGTTTTTTTTTTCTGTTACAGGAAATGAAATTATTCTGGTGCTGCCTGTTGGCAGCTTTAGCTGCAGTCTCCGGAGCAGCACTGGACGTTGAAAAGACTGTCAAACAAGTCCAAAACATACTAGAAACAAATCAGCTGTTACCAAGATTGACTAGAGATGAAATTATGCAGTTACTGAACGACATACGAGCGGAAGATGCTAAGTCGTCAACTTCAGCATCTAGAGAATCCGTAGAAAACAAAACAGAAAAAGCAACAACTCCTTACAGTACAATCGAAAACGAGATAAATGCACAGGAATCGAAAGTTAAAGATAGAACTGTTGATGGTAACAAAGAAGTAAATGTATCATCATCAGCCGCTACGAAAGTTGAAACGACTACAAAGAAAGGTGAACCTACATTGATGGTGGTTTTACCCTACACTCCACGAGACGGGTCCTCACTACAGGAATTGTATACTAGACCACCACGAACAGAAGTAGTTGCATTACCAAGTACTACACCGAATCCTAAAACACCGAAATCCAACCAAAAAACCGTGAAACCCAGTTATGAATTGCCAGACAAACTCATAAACAATTTTCCTGAAGAACTGCAAGCGTTCCTGGATGCTCACGGCTTAGAGGGAAAACCAGGGCAAGATCATTTCCTCTTGCCTCTTGAAGGTTTCAAACCTCTACCACCTCCTAAAGTTATAGATGGCACAGTTCAGTTACCTGAAAACATACTACTAACTTACGATCTCATATCACCCGGCAGTGACTCTAAAACTAAAAAAGATAGTACGTACGCTTTATCTCCAAACAACTTCTTATATGAACCTCTTCGTCCAGAATTACCATTTGAATTAGATACATCATCATCAGAAACGAAGGAAGTCAGCCTGCCATATGACATGCCAGTCAGAAAAACGAAATCGGTCTCTATACAGCCAAATTATGACCCCATTGACTACGATTCTATAAAAGTGATTCCATTGAATAAGGGAATAAACCCTGTCAATGAACAAATAAGTACTAGTAACGATCAAAGTAAAAGACAAGCAGAAGAGACTACTACTACTGCAGCTGAAACTACTACTACTACCACAACTACCACTACTGAAGAACCTAAAACCAATGCTGTTAGCGATTCTTCAGCATCAGCAGACGACTCGGGAGCTTCTATAGCAGACCTTGAAGATTCCTTTGGAGGAGCCGCCCCTGCAATACCCGGGGACTCAGAGCTACCACCTCCCAGGAAGAACGGTTTTTACTGGATGCTCGACTGGAACAGTTTCCTAGAAGTTGGTGATGGTGACACCAAAGTGAACATTCGTTTCGAACCAAAATTAGGTGACCCACAAATGTTTTTACCAGTCACTGTCCCATGAATAAATATTTTGAGATAAATTGTAATATTTATGAGTTCTAGTCTTTTGGTTAGTGTTAGAGAAAGCCAAGTATTTTTGTAAAGTAATTATGAAACGGTGTGGTAATAGTAAGTGATTATTGTAACACTCAATGGCTGTTAACCTAGAACAATTAGGAATATTGGGTGCATAACAAGTGTAATTTGGTGGAACTCAGACATTAACTGATTATAATATTAGTAAATCAAGTCTTGTGATGTAATGACATAATGACCTATGCTTCGATTATCCAAATTAGTGATGCCAAAACATTCTAGTTAACACTGAACAGAACACATTCCGATAATCACGAAGTAAAAATTTCCAATGCTTGTTTTGAACTCATCTTTGGAATGTTTCACGGTGAACTGAATCGATGGAATGTGAATAATTGTAATGCAACGGAAAATGAAATTCGAAAGCGAACTAGTACATTTTGTAGCGATAGCAGTATGGATGGGGTTTTAGTTAAATATTAATTTTAAGGAGCCATTTTGTAGTTTTTATAATTAAACACTTATTTAAATGCAATCTGTTTATTTTTTCTTTCTAATTTATTTGCGAATTAAAATTTTACGAACAAGTAATTGAAACTCTATAAATGTAAATTAGAAGCCTCAGCCCCTTTACTCAAGTTACGATCGTTTCGTTAACGTCGAACACTTGGAATTCTTCCACACCTTCAATTTCTTTCTTCTGACGCCATGTCAGACGCCATGTCACGTGGCCAATCCCAAGCGTTCGATGTTAACAAAACAATCGTAACTTGGCTAGGGAGTAAACATTTCCAACCGCTTGAGTATGGTGTTATAATAATATAATCATGGTGGTAGTTAAAGAGTGGCTGTGGAAACGTCTCAGCATCCTCAGCACAGTTTTTGTACCTAATTAGTGTAAAAGATACGACTGAGTATCAACGAACAGCCTTGATACACGCAGTCGAGCATTTAGTGGAGGTGGGCAATAAAGGCAATCGGTGGCAGCGACCTGTCGTACTGGGCATCGGTATCGGCCATGGTTCGGAGCGAGGAAGAATGGCAGGCGGTCGCTTCCTCCTGCGAATGAGTACTACGCAGAAAGGTCGAGGGTATTTTTATTAATTAGAGGTTCCGTGTGTTTAATTTTTTTTAAACTACTTTTGTAATTTGTGACGGTAGGTGTCTATTTAAGTTTGATTGAGGAGTACTACGAGAACAGCAGAAATTGAAGAAAAAGGGCAAAATAACTTTACTTCGAAAATCGGTACTCATTTTTTGAGTTATTTTTTTTACATTAACATATGTGTGACACATATGTCATAATGCATTGTACAATGCTTTATGATACATATTAGACATACTATATAATATTCATACCATAATATAATATGACAATATTGCATTGTAAATGCATTAATGCATTGTACAGACAAATGAAACGCAAAAAAATAATATTTAAAAGGCTGATTTGAAGTTCAATTTTTTTTTACAAGAAATATATCGTCGTAATCGTAATCTCTCTTGACTCATCAGTATTTTCAATTTTGTTACAAAAACAAGCTCTGAAGCTGAACAGACGCTTATTTGCTTTTTACTTTCAGATTAGAGCTTAAGATAGGTTTGCAAACATGTTCACGTTTTGCTCTTATCCAACAATTCTGATATTAACCCCGCCGTATATAAACACATTATGAAAACTAATTAAGGTACTCAATTTTCTTTATTTAGAAGAAGATCTTTCTTGCAAATAAACTTCCTTGCAGTTTTGGTCTCAGTGGAAAAGCCTGCAAAGAGGCTAATTGTTGATCCGGATTTGGTTAAGACCAATCTTCAAAGCTTTGAGTAGAGGCATAGGGTAGCCAACCTTTCGGTATTTTATAAGTTGCATTTTGGAGAGTGTGCGCAGAAATTGCGTGACTTGATTTCGTCATCTTACTTCTACCATCGGGAAACCCGACGTTGGGTTGGTATCCAGCTTTACGTAGTTGAAATATCTATAGTCCAAACTAAGCGTTTCACCTCGTCGTTTATATCACGTACGTCGTAGAACTGGAATTATTTGTCTGCTGCGGTCTTCCCCTGTTAATAATTTGGGTACTTTCGGGGCTAGAGTATTCACTCTAGCCCCAAAGCACTAGTTTATTATAAGGCTATTCAGCCTTTCAATAAACTAGTGCGCTTCAAACATTAATGATTGATTCACAGCTTACTTACAAGTCGGATCGCAGTCAGGCAGTTGTTTATATCAAATAAAAAAATATAGATACTATTGAAGGTACAAAATACCAAAGCTTTTTTTGTTTTGTGAAAATCCAAACATATATGAAAGTTGACCACACTTACTTAACCGATAGTAAACCAGTTCTAATCAAAAAGGAAATAAACTTGAGTAATGTCATCGTAACAGAGATGACAAAGCATCTACAAGATTACGATACACAATGATCTAACATAATTACCTACTAAAGTCACAATTACAACTAGGTTCTTAAACCTCAAGTCGTATAATCTTTAAAGATCCTGCAAACGATCTTCTACTAAATAAAGAAAATGTAGTATCTAAATTAGTTTTCGTAATGTGTTTATACACGGTGGGGTTTAATATCAGACTTATTGGATAAGAGCAAAACGTGAACCATTGTGCAAACAAACCTTGAGTTCTAATTAAATGCTGACATAGTAACTATGAACAAATAAGTCTCATCATCATTATCATCAGCCTTTTTAATGTTCCCACTGCAGGGACACAGGCCTCCTCTCTAAGAGAGGGAATGGGCCGTAATCCACCACGCGGGCCCAGGCGGGTTGGTGGATGTCACATGTCTTCGAATTTTTGGTTCTAGGACATGCCGGTTTCCTCACGATGTTTTCCTTCACCGTTTTGAGAGCAGTGGTGATGAAATAAATTACACAAAGTAATGCGCCTGGCTGGGTTTGAACCCGCGACCTACTACACGCAAGTCGGGGCCGTTACCACTCGGCCACCACTGCTCTCATAAATAAATAAGTCTGTTCAGCTTCAATGTTTATTTTTGTAAGAAAATTTAAATTATTGGCGGGCTTAGACAGATTTTGAATAACTTAATAATTATTTTATTAATAGGCGATAATATCAAATGCTGGAACAACGTATAAACATACCTACATTTTTTTAATTTTATAAACAAAAGCATGACTGTAATCCCGTCCGATGGTAAGCAGCGATGCAATCATTGATAGTAAAGCACACTAGTTTATTAAAAGTTTATCCACTCTAGCCTTGAAGATCATCATCATCATTTCAGCCGAATGACGTCCACTGCTGGACCGGTCTTGTGAGTCTTGCATACATCGGATTCCAGTAACCTTGAACCAGGTCATCGGTCCACCTTGTAGGAGGCCATCCAACGCCTTGAGCCTTGAAGATACCTAAATTACAAATGGACGGGAAAACAGCATCAGGCAAATTGTTCCAGTCTTTCTATGTACCCGGTTTAAGCGACGACGCGAAACGCCTACTGTAAAGGTGTCAATAAATTGAAGAGTGGGCATTCATCGTAAATTTGGATATCTGATATATTGTTACGTTCTAGATTGAAATATAACCATTGAACTTCAAATCAGCCTGGGTACTATTTCTAATGATTATTTTTATCTTATTTTTTCATGTCTATTCAAAGCTGTTATGCCACTACCTTAAGCTACTACAACAGAATAAATAAGTTAAGCAAAAATCTCAAAACTAGAGCTATTACACAGTTCATGCCATATTGATCCTAAAAAAAAGTCTCTGAGTATCCAAATAGGTATTGGAAAACTGAACCAATATATTGGTTAAATAAACCAACGCCCCTCACGTAACATCGTTAGAACGGTTATGTCAATTCACCGAACATAGCTGGAAAAACCGCAGTATTTAGTTGATAACCTCACGAGCCTTGCACTCAATATAAACCTTCTGTGATGCTTCATGAAAAGCTTTTAATTTACCCACACCGGTAGTTGGAAGGACTTCATGATATTATGCAAGTATTATACATGTAAACCTTCCTCTTGAATCACTCTATCTAATAAAAAAACCACATCGAAATTCGTTGCTTACTTTTATAGATCTAAGCATACATAGGGACAGGGGGAAGCGACTTTGTTTTATACTATGTAATGATTGTATACAAAATCTATGATACACAGTTGTTTGACAATTCATATACAAAGGCGAGCTTACCTCAACAATGATTTTTCTCCCAGCAAACCTCTGAGTGACACAGAGAGAACAATAAAGGGTAGAATGCAATGATGCTCTTGACGAGTCAAAGCTCCAAGGTCTTGTGCATCGACGCCGAGTTGTTAGCCTGACGGTTTTCTATCGTTTGAATTTCAGGGAGTGTGCATTGGAATTGCACGATTTGATTCCACCTAGTCCCTTCCATCATTGGACGACCAGACATACATAAACCAAAAAATATATAGCCAAATAAATTTCGTAAAAATGTGTGTAAATATGACAATTAAGAATTTTTCAAGGTCATTTAAGTTGTACAGACGTATGTACAAACGGCGCTCAAGGGCCCGATTTTATGAATTAGCTAATCAATCCTTCACAGTCGAGCATGCTTTTATAGAATGACTAAATCAGATGTATAATTATAACAATATACAACTTAGTTTTGCCTCTAATTCGAGTTTTGGCCTAATTTTACAGTTATTGAGTGATATTAGTTTTGCATTCGAAGACATGTGACATTCACGACATAACAACATGTGGCCCGCGTGGTGGATTATGGCCCATTCCCTCTCCCAGAGAGGAGGCCTGTGTCCCAGCAGTGGGAACATTGAAAGGCTGATGATGAGATTAGTTTTGCAGACGTAATTTGGTTTTAGATAATTATTATAATTTCAGTTAATTGTACTCAGTTTCTAAGCGGATTTTAAAATCACCAATTTTTCCAGCAAAATTAATTTTGGTAACGAATTGTGAATGCTTGAAAAGCAACAAATGTTTTTAAAAATGGAGTAGTATTACAAGGACGATATGTTATTACCGTGAAGTCGAGATTTGTAAACAAGAAAAATACGATGACGGGTTTCTGAAAACCGCAATTGGGACTAAAAGGACTCGTAAGTAAGATAGTTCTTTTCTCAATCATTTGCTATAAAAAGTAAGAACATTACCCTCTCGTATGCTGCATCATGCTAACTTCTCTTGTTTATCTTATTTTTCTTACATTCAGTGGTTGTCTGCTTCAAAATGGCTGCAAAATTGAAGTCGTCAATCGTGATCAAATTAATTTAGGTTGACTGCTTATATTTATCTAATTATAAAAACTTTATGCACGTTATATCCTGGTGGTCCTAAAAATGTACATTTATTTAATTTCTTTTTCAGCAACTACTGCAGGAAATATTATAGTTATATAATAGATCATTTTTTTATTTATTCGCACGATAAAAATGTTTTTACTCTTTTTTTTCGCACTGGTGCGGAAACATACGCAAGTTCTCCCAGCCACAGTTTTTTTTTTTTTTTTTTTTAAATATCGTATCAGGCTGGTCGCCACAAAAGCCGCCATGGTTTGATGGTCAAACCACTGTCAATTTATTTCTTCGTTAGTGTATGAAACAAAAACATAAAACATCGTCACTGTTGCACTCGGCTCTATAGATGCCTTGTCTGCTTCCTTCCTGTTCTCTAAAATTCTGCCTCGGTCGCTATTATAAACTACTAGTATCAAAATGTAAATTTTAGATGCTATAATATATCATATTGTGTTATTAATGTAAGCATTACCTCCACATTTATATTCTCCGTATTTAATAAACAATTTCTTTGAACTAAGTTTACTGAAAGGCCAACTTAAGAGCGGTCACCCCGCAACACAACCGCTCTTACGAGATTATGATGTTATTACACATCTTTCTTCAGATATTTTGAATACACAAATATTTTGTGGATAATAATATTATCTAAGCTTTTATAGGAATCAAAACATAAATTTGTGTAAGAGTAAAACAGTAAAGACCTCTGAAAATCTGCTATTTTATGTGAACTCTCAATAATGTAGTCCTATATTAAATACATAAAAAAGAGCTTCTATAGAAGCCTAGCGTATTTAATCGAGATTCTAAATGATGTCATTTTTTTTCAAAGTTTTTAAGAGTTTAATAAAATTACATTTTACCTGGAACAAGTTTTGTGAAACGTTCATATCAGATAAATCGTAGAATTACCAAATGCCAACAGAGTTTTCAGGTGTTATATCTCATTTTTCGCATTACTTTTGCATCAAACGTCACTTTGAATTGCGTTAAATATAGCAACAAGCTTTTAAACCATGTGAGACGTTGACGATAGGCTAGTGAGGTAGGCCCACCTTAAGTGGCAGTGGGCAGAGCACAGTGCTCGAAGAACAGATGATGGGGACGAAAGGTTCTGGAGCGGCAATCACGTACTGAAGACAGTGTTGGAAGGCCTTCCACAAGGTGGACCGATGTCATGATGAGGGTCGCGGGAATGCGATTAATGCGAGATGACAAGGACCGGTCTTTATAGTGAAGATTGAAAGAGGCCTATTTCGAATTGTCAACTGAAATGATGATGTTGACAAATCCCTAATTACTGAATACGGAGAATTCTCATTTACGTTGTTTGGGTCAATGGTTATTACTTGTGTGTTTAGCATGAAATTATAATATTGAAACTGTTAGTGGTTGAATTTTGTATAGACATTGTACCAACATATGGCATAATTGAATATGCCGCATAATTGACACTGCAGTTGAGCAAATTACTGCTCAGTAGTTTCTTGTGAGCTTTTTTTAAACAACTCTATCACACAACGCCGCCTAGTCACAAGCGAAGCAGAGCTTGTCATTTGAGTACGAAACAACTGAAAAACTTAGATACAGATATATTACATTCATAATAAATAATTGTGCTTGTCACACAAACATTTTTCTGGATAGGAATCGGACCCACGACTTTCGCCATAGCAGTCGGGGCCACTAACCACTAGACCTAGTACCCATAACACAGGCTCTGCTTAGCTTGGGATTAGACGACGTTGTGTGATAGATGTAGAATAAAAAAAATGTTGGAACGGGGTCACATGCAATAGCATATCTTTTCCTGTGTATAAAAAAAAAATACTGTAAAAGGACTTTATTATGGTGGGAAAAATTATCTCATAACGAATCTCGCTCTTGGACGGATGGGGAAACAGTGTCAGACTCTTAGTGACCCACCCCATTTCTTTTTGGCCTTCATACCGGAGTCAGGCCTTCCTTTCAGAAACAGGGTATTTCAGTTTTAAGCCATAAGTCGTCACTAGGAACAATTACTGGACCGACAATAATAAAAATAAATTCCTGACAAGAAAACATATTTTTATTATATTTTTTTTTACACACAACGCCATCTAGTCCCAAGCTAAGCAGAGCTTGTGTTATGGGTACTAGATAACTGATAAACATACTTATGTATTTCTAAATACATACATATCATAGATAAATTACACCCAGACACAAAGCAAATGATTGTGCTCATCACACAAACATTTGTCCTGGGTGGGAATCGAACCCACGACCTCCGGCGTAGCAGTCAGGGCCACTAACTACTAGACCAGCAGGCCAGTCCTATTGATATCATTAAGCGCATTTTGTGCATACTAGAAGTCTGTCATTATATCCTTCTTGTTTCCCTGATCCGCGACGTCAGCCAAACAAAATTATGAACACTTGGCATAATTCGCAGCTGTTTCCACGAACTCGCTTACATGTTATTTCAAAGTGTATTTCACGCCCACAAGTACGTCCTCATGTCCTAGGTTAGTGAGCTACTAGGGGAACTCTACTCATATTAGTTAGATCACTTTGGTGCTTATATTTTTGAGGTAGGAAATTTAAAAGAAAAATGTTGCTAACGTGCGTTAGTCGCATTTTGCAACGAGCTATCGGTTGAGACTGGTTCTATGTTATTAAAATTTTATTACATATTAACATTGTACCTACTCACATATAGAAGTGACAAGACATAATTATGTAAGCAAGATGTTATATACCTAACTCAAAATATGATTTAAAAGAGTGTCCATGGAGTTTCTTGCACGTTCTTCTCCATCTATGAAGAAATCTAGAGATCTACACCTTGGAACGTGTAATTTAGCTTCACTTTCTTTTTTTTAACTGACCGATATTTTGACAATTCAAAAGTGCCTGCAATTGATCTAATTGAAATAAAAAAAAATAATAGAAAAGATGCCATCGCGCTATTAACGAGGTACACCATCATCTGACACTGGTTTCCCGCTCCAGATAAGATGATACGGTCATTTGACGAATTTTGCCCACCATAACAAAAAGAATACAATATTTAGGTAACACAAAATAAAATAAATACAAAACAATAAAATAAAAAGTATGCAGTTATACTAAATTATTATTTTATTACTACATACAGTTGGCTTAGTTCCGCATGAATGCCAGACACATAGTGCCTGACACTGATTTTTAACTGGACCTGTGGTTGTGACGCAACGGTCGTAAAACAATTTTAGAGCATAATATATACATTATATAATAACGGTGAAGCTGCTGCGATGCATACTTAATGACTTAATAAAAAATATATATTATTGATTTAATCTTCATGTACAGTAGTGGTACATAGGCGGACTTAATGCAACAAGGCATTCTCTGCCAGTCAACCTTTGGGTTAAAAAGACAGCACTGTGGTAGGTGTGCACAATAAATAAATGCATATATAATGTGCATATTATGAAGCAACAAAAAATTATAGCTCTAAGATATTTCTCATAAGTTGTAATAAAAGGTGTTTTTAGAAGAGCTTTCAGTTCAAAATTATACTTAAATGGCAAAGAAACGCCAATGCGTTCTTTAGTGCCAGTTCATTCTGAGAACTCTTTGAATCCTGATTAAACTTATTAACAAGATTTGCTTTTGAAGACTGTAATTTTATCACAAAGGAAATTACGAGCTCTAGTCTATAAAGTTCCAATGCTGCAGTTCAAAAGAGTTGTTGATTTAGTAGGACAAGGCATTTTGATTACTTCGTGACATGGCTGGCCTTTTTATGAAATGGTGCTATTTCATCTAAACGCATAATTGTTTCATGAGTTTGGACCAAGCCAAGTCGTCGACGGCGCGTTTTTTTCCCACGCGCCTCAAGGAGTTGTCAACAAATGTAGAGGATAGAATTGCAAGGCAGAAGCCTATTGAGGCCTCGGTCCGGTTTCTGAAAGAAAGGTTCGGACCTGGGTCGGCCCAGGTATACTAAGAAGGAATAGGATAGGTAGGTCGTTTAATCAATTAGAGTCTGACACTGTTTCCCGCTCCGCTCAAGAGCGGAATTCATTATTAGATGACTTTTCCCACCAGAAAAATGGATAAACAAGAATATTTATAAACTAGTTCTTGACTGCGATCCCATATAATGGTAAGCAACGATGCAATCGTTGGTGGTGAGCCGCACTAATTTATGTAAAGCCCTTTCACTCTACCCTTGAAGACACCTAAATTATAATCGGACGGAAAAACCACAGCAGGCAAACTGTTCGCGGTATAAACGACGAGGCGAAACGCTTAGTTCAGACCGTAGAAGTTTCAAGAGCGCAAGTGGTGATATTCACCGTACGCAAAGTTTATTTATTTAATCTTCATGTATTGTAATGGTACATAGGCGGACTTAATGCAACAAGGCATTGTCTACCAGTCAACCTTTGAGTTAAAAAGACAACACAACGGTACGGTGTCTACCGTTGTCCACCAGTAGATTTCCCTATTCCTCAATATACTCTTCATATACCTTTGTTCCATCAAAAATACTAATAAGTGTTAATTAAAATATTTATATTCTTCTGCTTTTTTTTTTCAAATATTCACGCAAGAGATGGGAATTGGTGTTTGCTTAGTATGTTTGCTTACTTGACCCCATAATCCCCTTCTAACCTAACTTATCCGAGTTGGGACATCTCAAGTCTTTTGATAATGTAAATAAGTTAATATTTGGTGTACAATATATATTTTTTTGACGAATGAGATTTTTGATGCTCAGAAATCTTGCATTAATGGATGAGATTTGATAAAATTAACGTCATCATCATCATCATCATCAGCCTTTTAATGTTCCCACTGCAGGGACACAGGCCTCCTCTCTCTAGGAGAGGGAATGGGCCATAATCCACCACGCGGGCCCAGTGCGGTTTGGTGGATGTCACATGTCTTCGAATTTTTGGTTCTAGGACATGCCGGTTTCCTCACGATGTTTTCCTTCACCGTTTTGAGAGCAGTGGTGATGAAATAAATCACACAAAGTAATGCGCCTGGCTGGGTTTGAACCCGCGACCTACAACTTGTAAGTCGGGGCGTTTACCACTCGGCCACCACTGCTCAAAAAAATTAACGTACAATTATGCAATCTAGCCAATTTTGATTGGCTACTATCACGAAGCAATCATTACTAAGATCTAGTTTCGATATTTTTACATTTGTTTTTTTTTTTTTAAGTTGGGCAAAAATCATCTAACAACGTCTCCCGCCCGCAGAGCTAGAGATAGTGTCAAAATTTTATTGACTAAAAACCGACCCCATTCCTTCTTTGCCTTAGTTCCTGGACCCTGGTGTGCACTTTAACATTTACCCAGGAGACTGGCTTTGACTTACATAACACTCACAAACGAAAATTTAACCAATTAAATGACGTTCACAGTTTCAACATGTATCTTGAAATATTACAGGACCTGTAACTGAATATGATACTTTAGATTAGTCAAATTCTCAAATGCACGTTCAAGAAGGTTCGAATCATGCTACGATTCTCAGCATTGTGGTTGCAAAATAGTTTATCTATTTTCGAACGCCTGCCTTAGTACAAAATCGTTCACTATACAGTGCGAACATTGAGGTGTCGGATTTGTCGCTACGCCTTTCTGTGGTCTCATAGATGTATTGTCTTCCTTCTCCTCTCTGGAAACCTAGTATTTCGCTATAACAATATCTGTCATCGTGTTGGCTACGTTAGAAATACACAATGGATAATATAATAGTTGTATTCTCCGCTTTTTACTTTATACAGTAAGCGAATAATAAATAAAGAAGGGTAAATTTTCAGTAATCATTTTACGTTTACGCTAACCAGGCCTCCGTTATCCGTCGATTTGTCCATCAGCGGAATTTACTTTATAAGCCGTAAGGTAAAGAGTTGAATTTTGCACTGAATATGTTCATAATTCTCTTGTTGTTACAACAACAATTCACAAAATTTAATTATAGTAAAAAAAAAGCTATACAATAAGCGTTATGAAATAGAATAGAATAGAATAGAATAGAATAGAATAGAATAGAATAGAATAGAATAGAATAGAATAGAATAGAATAGAATAGAATAGAATAGAATAGAATAGAATAGAATAGAATAGAATAGAATAGAATAGAATAGAATAGAATAGAATAGAATAGAATAGAATAGAATAGAATAGAATAGAATAGAATAGAATAGAATAGAATAGAATAGAATAGAATAGAATAGAATAGAATAGAATAGAATAGAATAGAATAGAAAAAACATTTATTCAATTCAGACAGCACAACATTTATAAAACATACGATAAAAAATAACAACCAAAACTTAAATGGTACGCTGAGCGTGCCCGAATCGAAAAGGTGACCACCTCAGCATTTGCTGGGCGAAATCACTTCCTTGTTGGTCTGTCTATCAAGACCCTTTATCTTGGGGACCCGTAGAAGTATCGAAGTGAAATTTAAACTACATAATATGTAGACAAGTCAACGACTTTTGACTTGTTGACATATGTCAAGTCGACGGTCCCTTGAGACTGAAAAAATTAAACTTAAGATACAGCCGTTTATGTTTGTAGGTATTTTGTGTGCGAGTTCAACTCTTACTTTTTTGGTTTTTCTTGCTCTATTTCAATGTAGCGCGCAAACTTTTTTGTGCGAGTTTGACTCGTACTTGTCCATTTTTTAACCGACTTCAAAAAAGGAGGAGGTTAGAGTTCGTTATTATTATTTTTTACTGCTGTATTACCTTTTTTAGGTTAATATTTTGTGAGTGCAGACTTGGCACCGACTTCAAAAACTAAAAAAAAAAAATATAGTGTAGATTAAAGTTAGGTTAGGTTAATTATTGTTGATTATAGTTATTAAAACAAATATTATTCTTAAGTTTTTAGTGTTTATTAGGTTTTTGAAGTCGTTATTGCATTATTTATTTTTTTCTCATTCATAAACTAATTAACTAACGGCATTACAGGCTACCCAAAAAATTATAAACTAACGGGTCGAATAGCAAACAAGCTCATTTGTATGTAGTAACAATATGAAACAACATATTTGTAGCTTTTGATAAACATCTTTGATTCTAAAATTGCATGTGCAAGGGATAACATAAAAATAAATGTGTGGTTTTGCTGTGAAACTTCGCAAACTTGCAACGAGGACAGAATAAATTTAAAGAAAAAGAGAAAATCTAAATACAGATAGATATTGGACGAGATTTTACTGGGTCAAACTTAGTGAAAATATTGTATACTTTGCTGATCATTGATTAAGACGGTTATGGCATTTGGAGAAAAAGTCAATGTTACCTGATTCTCGATCATCTTCGTTCATCATCGGATCAACATTATTAGTGTTTGTGTCTCTACTCGTTGACACGATGATGGTTTTACTGACTACAACCGACTCCGGAGTCCTGGGACTCATAGCAGAGAAAGAAAGAAAATTAATTTGGTACACCACCAGGCACACTGTACACACCAAAACAAAAAATAAAAAAGAAATACTAAAACTTATAATTTAAAAAGTAGGAAGATTTTTAGTTTCCTTGTGTCCCAAGACCCTAGGGTTTTGTCGGCCACATCATCTCTTACCTGTAGATTATACAGAAATGTAGGCCTGAAACGAAACAAATCATTCAAACTTTTTTTTTGACACAGGGGGCGCGTCAGACTTTTACTGACTAAACTGACTCTTAAGTTTTTTCTTTGCCTTGTATTCCTTTCAGAAAAAAACTACAGTTCTTTTTTTTCAGATTGCGTTAAAAACACGTCAAATATTACACGTAAATTATCTTCACTATCCAAAATATAAATAACAAATTAGATATTCCATGCATCTTCTGGTAGAAAGAGACAGCAAGACAAATAGTTTGTCGAGCCTTGTAAAGATTTGATATGGAACCTTGAAATGCGATATTGGCGATCGGTTTTGCTTTCCTCGCAACAAAATACGTGCTGCGAATAGCGATGGCGGTGGAGCAACTCTCTCTACCATATTGTTTACTCAACCAACAAGAATCAAAGCGAAACAAATTGAACTGCTGTAGAAACGGTGACTTTACATTTTCGTTTATTGTTTTGGGTTTAACAGAGAAAATTGGCGGTGAAATATGTACCTTTGTGGATTGACTTTGTATAGAATGATTATTATTTTATTTAAGTGAGATATCATTGTTCGCAGAACGGATGGCCGTTTGGGTCGAAAGGTTTTGGAGTGGCGATCTAGTGCTGGAAGACGCAGTTTTGGAAGGCCTCCAACAAGGTGGACCGATGACCTAGCAAGGTGTGCGGGTATCTAATGTATACTAGATGCGCAGGGCCTTTCATTATGGCGACAATTTGGGGAGGCCTTTATACAGCAGTGGACGTCTTCCGGCTGAAATTATGAGAAATTATTATAAGATTCATGTATGAGAATGTGTCATATGTTATCTGATTGAATCTACTTCATCATCTTTTACGTTGTGTCCGAATCCCGGGGTTCTTTTTATGGTGGGTAAAATAATTATCCAATGATAAATGCCTCCCTTGAGCGGAGCGGGAAAAGTGTCAGACTCTTACTAACCAAACTACCCTCCCCATTCCTATCTTTATACCAGGGCCGAGCCTTACTTTCAGATGCGAACCTATCTGCAGGGACCGTTTGCTGACAACTCCGTCAGGTGCGAGGGAACAGTGCACGCCGTCGACGACTTCCTAGGGTTCCTTTTAGACGACCGGGCGACCCAAGGTCCCATTAGTGTGTAAAAAATGATATTGTTTGGAAAAATATTTGAAAATAATGATGATGATCTCTTTGCTGACTAACGATCTATGAAATAGGTTTATTGTTTATATAATCACTGAACCAAGTCTTTAAGTTTTTTTTTAATTATTATTGTACAAAAAGATTTGAATAAAGAGTGTACTGAATTTTAATAGACTTTCTAAAAACCTTTATATCACCTTGATCTGTACCCGTATAATGGTAAAAAGACTTTTTAATTATACAGGGTGTAAGAGATAGGTCTCCGCAAATTTTAAGGGCTTGCTCAGTAGACGAAACTGAACAACCTTCTTCAAGTTTTTTTTCAGGATAAGAAAACAAAAATTGTCCTCATTATACAAACTGTTCATTCAGGTGTATAATTTTGTATGGAGTGGCAATTTTTTTGTGTCCTAAATAAATATCTTGTGGGGGATAGTTCAGTTTCGTCTACTACGCAAGCCCTTAAAGTTTGCGGTGACCTGTCCCTTACACCCTCTATTTAACTTCGGCCTTAACTAATTTATTTATGCAATTAAATTGTATGTACATTACCTAGTGGTACCTAAATGGATTTAATGCAACAAGGTATTCTCTGCCAAAATGGATCAATATGGTGAAGGAAAACATCGTGAAGAATCTGGCATGTCCTAGAACGCCGGCCTGCGTGGTGGATTACGGCCCTTTCCCTCTCTTATAAAGGAGAAGGGATCTCCAGCAGAAGAAACATTCATCATTTTTTCGTCATTTTTTGGCTGATGCTATGCTATGCTATGGTCTAACAGTTAATTTGCGTTAAAAAGACTATACAGTGTGGTAAGTCTGCACAATAATTAAACAAATTAACTTGTCTATTTTATTTTTAAAGTTTTTATTTCATGTGTAAAGGCTTGTAATTAGTTATTAATATTACACTCTTTATATCGTTGGTTTATTATTCTTCAAGTCTTCTGTAAAAGTTACATTATTAAAAAATAAGCTCTAATGCCCAAATGAGTTTATAATTCTGCCAAAACTCATACTCATAAAAAATATAAAATAATCTAAATATAAATATAGAATCATAAAAAATATAAAAAAAAGCCAAGTGAACTGAATATTTTCAGTCTCATGAGTCGCCAAGAGACTAAATTGGGCCGTAGCTTACTTAGGTCATGGGTAGTAAGACAGGGAGCTTAAAGGAAGACCTTTCAGAAATTACGTTGCGCGGGAAGCCAAGTTACACAACTGCAGAAAGCACAGAGATTGAGAGTGACTACATTACTGAAAATAAACTTCGGTCTATTTTGAAACAAGAAATTACGATGACCATTAAGTCTACTGTCGAAAGTGTTATGTCGGAACACTTAAGGGCTATCAACGAACAAATATTGGGCTTCCAAGAGGCAATGTCTTTTTTCAACCATTTGTATGAGGACCTGAAATCTAGAATGGAGGAAAAATCAACCGCTATTATTGAGCTGCAGAAGGAGAACGCTGAATTGAAGTCATCAGTGAAGGATCTTTCTGACAGGCTGTGTTCGGTAGAACAAAATATGCGTGAAAGTAACGTCGAAATTGTTGGCGTCCCTGAATTCAGAAACGAAAACTTAACCAATACAGTCGTGCAATTAGCTAAAACAGTTGACAGTCCCATCAACGACGAAGATATCCTACATGTGACTCGAGTTGCAAAAATAAACAGGCAAAGTGATAAACCGCGCTCTATCGTTGTGAAACTTCGCAGTCCCCGAAAGCGTGACGTCTTACTCGCTGCTGTCTCCAACTTCAACCGCAAAAACGCCAAGGAAAAACTAAGCTCGCAGCACTTGGGACTTGGTGGCCCTAAAGTCCCAGTCTTTGTCGCAGAACACCTGACACCGTCCAACAAGTCGTTGCATGCAGCTACTCGCAAGAAAACCAAAGAACAAGGTTACAAGTTCGTCTGGGTGCGTAATGGTAGAATATTTGTACGTAAGGATGAAGTGAGCCAGGCGATTTTAATTCGTAGTATGGACAGCTTAAATTTAATTATCTAAATAAATATGATTGTATTAATGAATGCGTTAGAAATAACAACTGTTAAAAGAGCTTGACATATACTACCAGAACGTCCGTGGCATTCGGACTAAGACTAATGATATTTACAATAATATAACTCTGTCTAACTACCCTATTATTGCCTTAACTGAAACTTGGCTAAACGACAATATATGTAATCGAGAAATTTTTGACTCTAGATACATAGTCTATAGAAGGGATCGCTGTTTGTCGAGGGGAACCAAAAAGGATGGTGGGGGAGTATTGGTGGCAGTATCTCGTAATATTCCATCTGCTCGAGTTGAATCTTGGGAAAGCGATTGTGAAGACATTTGGGTCACGCTACAAATTAAATGCGGTAATATAGTCAAACGAATTGCTCTATGCGTCATCTACCTACCTCCACCTGTCCGATTGGAATCACTCGGCAGATTCCTCGAAAATGCATCTAATGTTATGAACCATGTTGATGATGTAGTTATTATGGGCGATTTAAATCTAAGTTTTATCCAATGGACCAAAGAGTCCTCGAATCATCTAATCCCGTCAAATTATAATTGTGCACTAGGTTACTCTTTTGTAGATTTCATCACAGAACATGATTTAAAACAAGTAAATGCCATTAGTAATGTAGACGGTAATTTTTTGGATGTAATTCTCACAAATATACCGGATAGCACTGTTGTAATGGCTTCTAGTCTAGTCACTAAGGTGGATCTAAAACATCCGCCCCTCCTTCTTAATCTCACCTCTCATGTTTTGCAGAATCATTTGGAAGATAATCCTAGAAGCGACTTTAACTTTTTTAAAGCCGATTATAATAAAATTATAACAAAACTAAAAAGTATAAACTGGAACAATGTGTTCTCAGAATCTGTAACTGTGAACGATATGCTATCTACCTTTTACGAACTGTTAAGAGATATTATTGCACAACATGTACCTAAAAGAAGGGCAAGGTTGTCTGAGTTTCCGCCCTGGTTTGATACTGCACTTAGAAAGCTTCTCTCAGAAAAGAACTCTAAGCGACTTAAGTACATGAAATACAAAAACCCTCGTGATAAGCTTGAATACGAAATCCTGCGAAATCGTTGTCAGAAACATTTGAAGGCATGTTATAAAAAATATATCACCCAAGTAGAAGACAATATTGCTAGAAACCCCAAATTTTTATGGAATTATGTTAAGAATAAACGTAAGGGAGATCTGTCACTGCCTGGAATTATGTATTCTGGCGCGCTATGTGAGGATAATGGTCCTGGTGTAGCAAATCTCTTTGCAAGTCACTTCTCATCCGTTTACAGTTCCTCTTCTAATCTAACGTCACATACTGTCATAAATTCATCATCAAGTAATTCTTTAGGGCGAATTAGATTCACAGAAAGACAGGTTCTAAATAACATCAAGAGATTGGACACCTTGAAGGGCGCGGGTCCGGATATGATACCTCCTCTATTTGTTAAACGTTGCGGAAAATATCTCGCTTTACCACTCTGCCTAGTCATCAATCGCTCTTTCGAGGATGGTGTTTTTCCGGACGAATGGAAAAAAGCTCGAATCGTACCCGTGTATAAAAAGGGTGAACAGAATAATGTGAAAAACTACCGTCCTATTTCCATTTTGTCTTGTTTTTCCAAGCTGTGTGAGTCCCTACTATGCCCTATCATTACTCAATACATGAATAGCATCATCACACCTGCTCAGCACGGTTTTATTACTGGTCGCTCCGTTCAAACCAACCTTGTGTCTTTTGTGTCGGATCTGTCTGTGGCTGTTGACAACGGGAAACAAATTGACGCAATATACACAGATTTTTCTAGTGCTTTTGATACGGTGAATCATTCCCTTCTTCTGAGTAAACTTGAGTCCTATGGCATATATGGAAATCTTTTAAATTGGTTTCAATCCTATCTATTCCAAAGACCACAGATGGTATCGGTAAAGGGGTATGACTCGGAAATATACTTTGCCAAATCTGGTGTGCCGCAGGGCTCTCATCTTGGACCCATATTATTCACTGTTTTTATCAACGATCTCACACAACAAATTAAACATTCTAAATTTTCCCTATACGCAGATGATCTAAAGATATATCGAGAAGTAAATTCTACATCCGATGTTGATTTAATTCAAAATGACCTTGACCGAATTCGAGACTGGTGTCACGAAAATTCTATGACTCTCAACGCAACTAAATGTTATCACATCAAGTACACAAAAAGAAGAGCTCTTATACACTCGAATTACAACATTAACGGAACAACATTGCAAGAAGTCAACGAAATTAGAGATCTGGGTGTCATTATAGACAGTAAATTAACCTTTTCCTCGCATATTAACGCGGCAGCAAAGAAAGGAGCTCGGATGTTAGGATTCATAAAAAGGAATACCAAAGAGTTTCGTCTTATACGGACAAAAAAAGTTTTGTATAACAGTCTAGTACAGAGTCATCTGGAGTTTGCTTCTGAGGTGTGGAGTCCCATATACGCAGTGCAATCACAGAGGATTGAGAGTGTCCAACGAGCGTTTACCAGACATCTGGCTTACATCTCGTCCGGAATTTCACATAGGGTCCCATACTACCAAAGACTAAATCACTTTAAAATGAATACTCTCCACAATCGCCGCAAAATTCATGACATTCTATTCCTACACAAACTCCTTAATGGAATGGCAGAGTGCAATGATTTAGTTAATAATATTAAACTCACTGTTCCCTCCAGAATACCGCGATATCCTATTACTAAACCATTCCATATTCCATTCTGCAGAACCAATGTGGGTAAACGCTCACCCCTGGCACGAATCTGCAGTGAATACAACTCTTTGTGCGGGAGCTCGGACAATTTAGATATTTTTCACGATCCCTACATTAAGTTTAAGCGCAAAATAATGTTAAGCTTTAAACTGATCTCACTAGAATAACTAATATATTTAGAATTTAAATTAGTGAGTTAATATTGTATCCTTAGTTCTTGATTTCTATTTTTCATTTTTGTATCCTTATTTTGTATCTTCTCTTTTTTTTTTATGATTTACGTTTATGTTTACATACAGTGAATGTTGTGTACATCTGTTAGAGATATACATATAAGATCTCTGTCTCTGCCATAAAAAAACAAAATGTATGTTATGTATATTGTTGATGTACCTTAATAAATAAATAAATAAATAAATAAATAAAATAAATTGGTCCATGGCCGCAGCAGGCCTCAGTAGTCTAACACGGCGATGCTCTGTCCAAGCGCACATACCTCTATCGTATGCGCAAACGTGTCCCCTGGGCGAGAAAGAGTGATTTTAGTTAATAAAATGCTACACACACTACCTTGCTGTCAAATCCATAATAAATCACTCACTGCTTACCATCTGGTGGGATCGCGGTCAAGCACTAGTTTATTGCAATAAAAAAAAAATGTTATTGCCTTCCTAATACCCAATTATAATTTGATAAGGTTTGAATAAACCCATTGCATACGCATACGGTCCAACTACACCATTTTAAATATTCACCACTATTATTTTAACATAATTAGCACAAACACAAGAGGATTTTAGCGTTCGGTCGATCTGGCGCGAATCCCGCCGGGACCGGTACTATGAAATCCCGGGATTATGTAAATAACGTGACTATTCACCCGGAAATACTTCGACCTGCAAGCCCGTGGCTCGTGGCCCGGTATTTGAAGTTGGCTTGACCCTTAGTTACTGCGGTCTGTTTGAATAATGAATATTGTCGTTCAAGTTGGTTTTCGTTTGTTGGATAACGAAAGGGATGTAATATGATTAGCAATTATTGAACTCAGTTTGAATTTTGAATAGTTTGAATATTGACATAACCACGACAAAAAATAAAGAAATTCTTTCTTCAGTAAAGACTGTCATATCAGTTGGTTACCCCTCTCACATCTATCTAACTACGTGCCCGGAGGATACGGAAGACCACACAGTCGAGGCATGCCCCGTGAGTAAAGCACGTGTCCTCGTGGTAGTTGTGTGATCGGCAGCGATCTCTCGCGCCGGGCTTTGGTATAGGCCATGGTCCGGAGTTACGAGGAGTGGCGGGCGTTCGACTCCTCCTGCGAAGCAGGGTCGTGTTACTGTTTGATCATCCAACTTGCTTGCTTATTACTATTTGAACGGATTAAAGAGACGAAGGCAGAAGCTGCGAGAAGCTTGTTGCATTACGAGGAGTCAATGTGAAAAAAGATAAAAACATAGATCAGAATAAATATATAGATATTTTCTTGCAATAATAGCAACCAAAATATCTGCATTTTTGTTATGTCGAAACCTTTTTAGTTTACCTGTATATTTCTCAAAGTCTGGTTTCCGGGCGTTTGTAAGGGATTTCATTTACAAGCTTTTATTTAGTTTCACCTGTCCCGTTGTCTGTCGTTCTGTAATCAAATCTTGCAACTTAAATTTGATCCACTTCCCGGTTTCCGATTGAGCTGAAATTTGGTATACACGTTTAGTTTGGATGACAATGCAATATTATGATGACATGGAGCTGATCTGATGATGGAATCGCGAGGTAGCCATAGGAACTCTGTAATTAAACGGCACAACCACGTCGAGTTTGGGCTCGTGTGAATCGTCTTGACGAGTTTTATTTATATAAGCATAGACCACCGCTATAAAAGCTTGTTATGAAAAAAAATTTTTTCATTGAAAACTTGTTTCTTCTCCTTTCAAGCAATTTCTGCTCAGGAAACTGTCTGTGATAACATTTCCCCTTCTCTCACATTATAATACCTGAGAAAGGGATATAGTAAATTAATCTAAAGCTACAATATACATGGGAAAAGTTTGATTACTGGTTCTCAACAACACTAGGTTACACGTAAACACACCGCGCCGTCACACCTGTCAGTTTTAAGCTTTTTTTTTTTTTTTTTTTTATGGTAGGTGAAAATCATCCAATGACGAAACCCGCTCTTGGGCGGAGCGGGAGACCAGTGTCAGACTCTTACTGACTAAAAAACCTACCCCGTACCTTCCTTGCCTTATTCCTGGAGTCGAGGTAACAGTTTTCCACCACCCTCTAGACTCCAGGAGGCTTCGACCCTGAAGGGCCCCTGCAGTTTGCTGACGTCAGTTTTAAGCTAAGCGCCCAGAATGCAAGTATTTTTCAAAATTCTCAAGGAATTTAAAATTCACAGGGTACTTTCCCGTTAGCCTAGAATCCTGAAATTCGGTTTAAAACATAGTACAAATTTAGGAATAAACCTGGAAATTGTAAATTTTTAGTTACGTCATGACAAAAATGAATTCTTTTTCGATTTCGAAAATTGGATACTTCATTCGAGAATTAAACTATTTAAGTACATAAGTTAGTTTGTATGGAACCCTTATTGTCATGCCCGTATTGCCCAGCTTTTTCCTTTTGGGATGCGGAGTTCTAAGCAAGCAGGTACATAATTAAAACGTCCATCATTTTCATCAGCACGATTACAATTAGGTTACTTCTAGGTAAGCGCGCTCCATCGTCGACCGCATCGTCGCTTTCCATCAGGTGAGATAGCCTTCAAGCGCGAACCTATAATCAATAAAAAAAACTAGACGTTACCTGTTTTAACGTCTCTTCGATTTAAAGTCACTCTCGCCCACATCTTCACACTTCAGCACCTCACGCAAGTAGTAGAGGCAAACTGTAACAAGTTCACAAGCTAATCAGATATGGCGACGTCTCACTGGTGGAATCTATCGGAACTTTGAACGCGCCTGTCACGTTGTAATCAAAGTTTAGGAAACTGCTGTCATACCATCTTGTGAGAAGGCCTTTCTATCTTGGCTGTATTAATAGGGTTTTAGTTGGCTGGTACACGTGGCTAGAAGTTAGTTCAAGTTACCAGATGACGCTTTGAAAAGGGAGGAGTGATCGGTAAGTCTAATATGTTGGTATGGAGCAGGAATGTTAGAGATATGAGATCTGGATAAGGATATAGAAATAATAATATAATAATGAACATCACCATCATCGTATCCATTGACGTCATGGTGGGGCTTGCGTGTTGTTTTGTAGCAAACTGTTGGGCAATAGTGATTTCATGGACCCGGCATTAATGCCTTCATGGACCCGGCATTAGTGCCTTCATGGACCCGGCATTAGTGCTTTCATGGACCCGTTATTACTGCATTGATAGACCCGGCATTAGTGCTTTCATGGACCCGGTATTAGTGCATTCATGGACCCGGTATTAGTGCCTTCATGGGCCTGGCATTAGTGACTTTATGGACTCGATCTCCCGGGAGAACAATTTTTATTCTTCATCTCCGTCTTGCCTGTATGTAGCCAGCCGTATTTAACACTACTGTTATATAGTTAATGGTTTATTTTTTTTGGAGTGGACGTATGTAATCTTCACTCAAGCCAGCTAATAATTATTAGTTGGCTTGAGTACACAAATAATAATTCAACCAGAGCTGTGCTGACCGAGGCGAGGTAAATGAAGCGATTTTATTGTTTTTTTACAAATACATCCCTTGCTACGCATCTTCTCATATCTTTGGTGAAAACGCAGCCTATAACACCATTTATCACGCTTTAGATCCAATAAAAGGTTTTTTTAAAAACGAATCACTCCTTCACTTTTTGTACTAAAGAAATAACGCCGTGAAGTCCACTTTAACCTCCTCCAACTTGGAAAGAGCGATCGTATTCTAGTTTCAAAGTCAATTGACCGTTGAAGGAGCAACGTGCCTTCATACAAGAGCCCTTGACCACAAGCTCGTACTATGGGAGCTGTGTTAAACGATAATGCTAGCTTATTTTACAGGAAATTCCATTTAATAGACGATAAACGTTTTGAAATTAAGCGTGGGTGCAGAAGTGATATTAAATATATTATGCATGTATAATGCATATAAACTTACGTCTTGAATTACTCTATCTATTCTTTGTGCAGCTTTATGTTTTTAATTTCAACTTGATATGTCCACGCGTACCCAAAATTCACACAAAAAGTGAATGGAAATGGGTTTGGTCTTTTACTGAAATCATCAATAATACATCGTGAAATAAATGGCGCTTGAAACAAAATAGCCAGACAACAGAGTAAGACCAAATTACTTAATTGTCATTGTTTTTAATAGAGGCGGATGTAGGAAAAATGTTTCAAATAAATATAAAAAAACCGGCCAAGTGCGAGTCGGGCTCGCGCACAAAGGGTTCCGTAGCAGCAAATATAATAAACTTATTATGTCAATTTATACACCTGGTGAATGGAGCCTAAACTCTCCCGATATTTTGCCTTGTACTTATAGGTTCAGCCATCGTTTTCAGTGTAAGCACAATAACTTAACCAAAATTACAGTTAAATCAACCTATCTCAAAAACTATAAGAGATACTTTGATCAAACCAAAAATCGTTGAAAGAGTTAATTAGCATGCATCACCTCTATTTTTTTTAGAATTTTATACCCCGTAGTTATAAAAATAGAGGGGGGGGGACATACTTTTTACGACTTTGAGAGCTGATATCTCAAAAACCGTTCACTTTAAGAAAAATGTTTTTTAGAAAACTTTATATCATTTTAAAAGACCTTTCCATTGATACCCCACACGGGTATGTACATCGAAAAAAAAATTTTCATCCCTCAGTTACATGTATGGGGGGCCCCACCCCCAATTCTTTTTTTTACTATTTAGTGTCATAATTTTGTAGCGGTTCATACAACACATATTCCCATCAAATTTCATCACTGTAGTACTTATAGTTTCCGAGTAAATCGGCTGTGACAGACGGACAGACGGACAGACGGACAGACGGACAGACGGACATGACGAAACTATAAGGGTTCCGTTTTTGCCATTTTGGCTACGGAACCCTAAAAAGCGGTTCTTATTTTCCTCCTTATTACTTTTTCGTGAAAACCAAAATGTTTTGAACGACGCTGATGATAAGATATAGTAATTATATATTTATATCACTATTAAAAAAAACTGTGTACAAATCAATTTCGAAGTTCGCACACTCAAAAATGAGAGCAGTGGTGGCCGAGTGGTAACGGCCCCGACTTGCGTGTAGTAGGTCGCGGGTTCAAACCCAGCCAGGCTCATTACTTTGTGTAATTTATTTCATCACCACTGCTCTCAAAACGGTGAAGGAAAACATCGTGAGGAAACCGGCATGTCCTAGAACCAAAAATTTGAAGACATGTGACATCCACCAACCCGCACTGGGCCCGCGTGGTGGATTACGGCCCATACCCTCTCTTAGAGAGGAGGCCTGTGTCCCTGCAGTGGGAACATTAAAAAGGCTGATGATGATGACACTCAAAAATAAACACACTGAAAAATAAACAAAGATATTCTGAATTCAAGTCTAAATTTGTAACGTATAAAGCGTTAAAGTCGTTTTTTTTTTTCGAAGTAGTTTTAAAAAACCGGCCTTTTTTTTTGTAACTTTCAAATATTTCCTTAACGTAAACTCGTAGATACAATGTTCGGAATCGTAAGTTAGGGTCAGATTCACGATTTTTTTTTATGTGTGTATCAACTAATTCATTATCATGTTTTGATTTTTGCTCGGCATTTGGTCAGATAGTCCATTTTTCTAAATATTTTTCTTTGTGTTCTCTTTTATAGTTGTGGATTAAATAGAGGTTTAAAAAAGTTCAAAATAAACGGATTCTGAAAGTGGCCTTAAGGAATCCCAATGGATTGGCGGCGAATCCTTTGTAGATAGCAAGATCCGTAGTAAAAAGAGTTATCGTTTAGCAACGTATCGGTCGGACGGCGCGCAATGTTCCCGCGCGCCTCAAGAAGTTGTCAGCAAGCCTCAGGGACCCTGTAGAAGGGTTAAAGCCAACTGGGGCCATGAGTTCACGTCTGAGATAAAGGCCTGTTCGTGTTTTTTTATGGCAACGTAGAAATAAGGTAGGTTGTTTAGTTAGTAAAAGTATGACACTGTTTCCCACTCCACCCTAGGGTTTTTTTTTTTTTTTTTTTTTTTTTTTTTATGGTAGGTGAAAATCATCCAATGACGAAACCCGCTCTTGGGTGGAGCGGGAGACTAGTGTCAGACTCTTACTGACTAAAAAACCTACCCCGTACCTTCCTTGCCCTATTCCTGGAGTCGAGGTAACAGTTTCCCACTTCCCTCTAGACTCCGGGAGGCTTCGACCCTGAAGGGCCCCTGCAGTTTGCTGACAACTCCTTGAGGCGCGCGGGAACGGTGCGCGCCGTTGACGACTAGGACTCGGTCTTACAGACGACCGGACGGCGAGCTACCCATTGCTCACTGTCCGCGAGCCAGTGTCTACGGTGGCCGGATATCGGCAGGATCGCGGCGGCGACGGCTACGGCGAGTACGCCGTTGCCTTTGCCTTATGCGGTCGGCCTCCTCCTTTACGAGCATTACTGCTTCGCAGAAGGAGGCGACCGCCTGCCATTCCTCTTCGCTGCGGACCATGGCCTGAACCAGGGCCCGGCGCGAGAGGTCGCCGCCGCCGATCACCCCCACGAGGACACGGCGATGCTCTTCCCAAGCAGGGCACACCTCCACCGTGTGCTCCACCGTGTCCTCCGGGCTCGCCTCACAGTGGCGACACCCGGACGTCTCCTCCGCACGAATCCGGTGCAGGAATCTCCCGAACTTCCCATGTCCGGTGAGAACCTGCGTCATGCGGAAGGTGAGGACGCCGTGAGGTCTATCCAGCCACGCCTCAAAGAGGGGCACTACCGCTGAGATTACGGTGTGCCCAGCGCTGGGTTGCGACAGTCGCTGTTTCCACTTCACCATGAGATCTCGCCGGAGCTCCTTCCGCCACGCCTCGACATGTTCGGGCAGCGGATCTTCGCCCCGGCGTTGCACCTCCACGCGCTGGTCGTGCATGCGTGCAAGGACTGTTGCCTCCAGATCCCATGGTGGTAGGCCAGCAAGGAGGCTCGCCGCCTCTCGGGACACCGTGCGGTATCCCCGCACCATCCGGATGGCCATGACCCTCTGGCAGGCGTTCAGCTGGGCCGCCGGGCGTTTACGCAGCGTCGGCGCCCACACTGGTGCCCCATAAAGGGCCATGGACCGGACGATGCCGGCGTAGAGCCTCCGGCAGAAGGCGTCTGGACCCCCAAGGTTCGGCAGGAGCCGCTTGAGAGCAGCCCCCGTCCGATTGAGTTTGGGGGCCAGACGTCGGAAGTGCTCCTCGAAATTCCACCGGCTGTCGAGGACAAGTCCTAGGTACTTCATCGTCGACCCGACGCCGATGTGAACTCCTTCTACCGTTAGTTGGGAACCCGTTGGTGGCGCGTTCCGAGGGCCGTGAAAGCACATGGCCTCGGACTTGTGCAGTGCCACCTTGAGTCCCAACTGCTGGATCCTCTCAACGACTGTCGCAACCCCACGTGTCGCTAGTTCGACCGCCGCCTGGTACGACCTTCCCTGCGCTAGGACCAGCGTGTCGTCTGCGTAGCAGACCACGCTGACCCCTACGGGGAGGTCGGCGCGCAGCACGTAGTCGTACCCGATGTTCCACAAGGGCGGTCCTAGTACCGATCCCTGTGGGACACCGCACGACATCTCTCGCCGTTTCCAATCTCCTTGGTGACCGGGGTAGACTATGTACCTGTCGGACAGGTAGGCCTCGATTGTACGACAGAGGTAGTCGGGCACCCGGTGATACCGGAGTGCCGTCCTAATGCAACTCCAGGGCAGGGAATTAAAGGCGTTGGCGATGTCCAATGACACCGCCAAGACACACCTGCCCCGGGACACCGCATCCCCCGTCGTGAGGGCTCGCACGCGCATGATGGCGTCCACCGTGGAGCGCCTCCTGCGAAACCCGAACTGGTCGTCCGCGAGATCGGGCCCCTTCAGTGTTAGGTGCCTGACGAGGCGGTCTGCAATGACTCTTTCAAAGAGCTTGCCCACCTCGTCAAGCAGCACAATGGGCCGATACGCGGACGGAGAGTCCGCAGGGCGCCCCGGCTTCGCGACGAGGACCAGTTTTCCCGTCTTCCAGGGAAGTGGGAACTGGCCCCTCTCCAAGCATGCGCTAAAGAGCCCCCCCAATCGAGACCCGAGAGCCTCCATGGCCAGGACCCAAGCCTTTCCTGGCAAGCCGTCGGGTCCTGGGGCGGTATTCTTCGCACCCATCCTGCGTACCGCCACTCTCATCTCTACCTCGGTCACTTCCGGAGCATTGGTACCGTCGTCGCTGACGTGGTCCGCGTCAGACACCGCTGGTGGCGGAGCCATGGGCGGGGGGGAGTGGTCCCCCCGCGCAGGGAACAGAGCGCTCACCACACCCTCCACGATCTGTGGCCGGAGACTCTGCGTCAACGGGGGAGCCCATGGGCGGAGTTTCTCTCGCACCAACTTGTATGGGCGTCCCCACGGATCAGCGTTGAGCGTCCCCAGCCACGCTTTGCAGGCCTCCTCTTTGGCCCGCTTTATCTCCGATCGGAGGGTGCGCTTTGCTACCCTGTATCCCTCATACAGCTCCGCCTCTACGGCCTCCGCATCCGGCGGGCGGAAGCGGCGCCTGCGGTGTCTGGTATACCGGTGTCGCGCGGCATTGCATGCGGCGCGCAGCGTCGCAAGCTCCGGCGACCACCAGTACACCTGGCGTCGGGCGCGTCCTGGGCGGAGACGGGGCATTGCCGCGTCGCAAATTTGCGACAGGGCCTCCCGGAACCACTCCGCCTCGACGTCGATGTCGGCAGGCCTGACCGGTGCTTGCACCCAGGCCTGCACCGCCGCGGCTTCCAGGAAGAGCTCCTTTTCCAGCTGCCTCAGCGCCCAACGCGGACCACATGGGGTCTGTCGGACCGGCGCGGTCGAGGTCTGGGCGGAGACGTCAAACCGGATATACCGGTGGTCCGAGTATGTCTCCACCCCCTCCATGACGCGCCAGTCAACTACACGCGGTGTCAGAGCGGGGCTGGCGAACGAAATGTCCACCACGGACTCACCCTGCACCCGCACACACGTGGGGACAGAACCCCGGTTTAGGACGACCAGGCCTGTTTCCAGAGCCCAGTCCTCCACCAACCGACCCCGCTGGTTCGTGAGCCGGGAACCCCAAGCCATGTTCCAGGCGTTGAAGTCCCCGCAGACGACCACGGGGAGGGTACCATACCCAGCGACGACGGTCTTCAGCTCCCTGAGGGAGTCGTGAAGATCGGCGAGAGTTCTGTTCGGGGACAGGTAGACTCCTACCACTGCAATGTCCCCGAACCGTGCTGCCACGCAACCCCGACCCTTCGTGACGGCCTCGAGGGTCGGGGGTACCAGCGGCGGCCGACGAGATAAGGGTCACCGAGCCGCTCAGGTCCTGAACCCAGTCAGCTCTGGGCAAGACAAAGTGCGGCTCGGAGACCACGGCGACGTTTATCGACCACTGCGCCATGCTCTGGAGCAACAGATCCTGAGCTGGGGCGCAGTGGTTGACATTCGCCTGGAGGAGACGAAATGGGGCCGTTATTGGCAGTCCATTGTCTCCTCCCTAGCCCTCTGAGAGGGCACCGCCACGGCGGTAGCGGCGGCGACGGAAACCGCGCCGGCGGCCGAAGAAGCGGCTGCGGCGGCGGCGGTGGTGGTCGGGGGCCGACGAACCCTAGGGTTAGATCCGTCATTGGATGGTTTTTACTTACCATACATATATATTGCACACGTCCTCAAAAACAGGAAAACCATTGCGCAATCTGATCCAATGATCTAGTGCTGGTTGTGGAAATCTGAAAGATGCTCACATCTCAGGATACGTCTCATTCACTATCCTGTATATCTCAATATACCGCATAGTCTCGACTGGAAAATATACGAGTAAATCAAATTTATTTTCAAAATAATAAACCTATTACCGATTTAAAGCGGTTTCGAACTGCGTCCAATCCAAATCTGATACAAATCTGTAAAAGTATGATCCGTAGTAGCCAGTAGAGCAATTTTTATGTTATGTATAATATATATAACATAAAAAACCGGCCAAGTGCGAGTCGGGCTCGCGCACAAAGGGTTCCGTAGCAGCAAATATAATAAACTTATTATGTCAATTTATACACCTGGTGAATGGAGCCTAAACTCTCCCGATATTTTGCCTTGTACTTATAGGTTCAGCCATCGTTTTCAGTGTAAGCACAATAACTTAACCAAAATTACAGTTAAATCAACCTATCTCAAAAACTATAAGAGATACTTTGATCAAACCAAAAATCGTTGAAAGAGTTAATTAGCATGCATCACCTCTATTTTTTTTAGAATTTTATACCCCGTAGTTATAAAAATAGAGGGGGGGGGACATACTTTTTACGACTTTGAGAGCTGATATCTCAAAAACCGTTCACTTTAAGAAAAATGTTTTTTAGAAAACTTTATATCATTTTAAAAGACCTTTCCATTGATACCCCACACGGGTATGTACATCGAAAAAAAAATTTTCATCCCTCAGTTACATGTATGGGGGGCCCCACCCCCAATTCTTTTTTTTACTATTTAGTGTCATAATTTTGTAGCGGTTCATACAACACATATTCCCATCAAATTTCATCACTGTAGTACTTATAGTTTCCGAGTAAATCGGCTGTGACAGACGGACAGACGGACAGACGGACAGACGGACAGACGGACATGACGAAACTATAAGGGTTCCGTTTTTGCCATTTTGGCTACGGAACCCTAAAAATGGTTATATTAGAGTACTTCTTATTACTTATTTCAAAAACCAACCTAAAGTTTGCCAAAACTAGATAATTAAGACCATTTAAGATAGTGTGTCGAGTTTGGATTGGATTCGGGACAGACGTAGTGCAAAACCGCTCCCACAAGTATTCATTATCTTCATTTTTAAGCTTCAGTCCCTTAAAGGACCTACACTAATAAAATAAGTACCTTATACAGGCAACACTGGCCGCAAATCTTCCAACACAATTTATTAGTAAACGAGGTAAATCTATTACGGTGTTGCCAGCTCAGCTGTGGTAAATGGATTACTTCAAGCTTCGCCAGACCATAAAGCTGTACTAAACTACTTATTACTTGATCACACGCTGCGGTTGTTTAGACAAACACCTTTGTATAGAAGAGTATTTTTATTAGTGAAGAAATTTCTTGTAGAGAGTCGCTAGTTGATTTCTGTTTTGTGATTGATGGGTTGATTAGCCTTTCTATCATTAACTTGCTAATGTTGGTGGTCTTGAGAGGTTAGACGTTCTGTACCATACTATTTGTCTGCCAATACAAATTTGCAAAGGTGGTTCAGACATTATATAACAGGCAATCAAAAAAAGTGGAGAAAATATGGCCGATGCATGAAATGAAATAAGAAAACAGTATGAAAGTCTAAATAGTTAAAATAAACATACATAATTATACATAAATTTCGGCGAAGTTAATAATAAGAAAAACAACTATAGGCCTACCATTTTGTACCATAAAACTACGGGATGTAGCTTAATTGTTACATACCGAAGTTTTATGGTACAATTTAAAACGATTAAATTTCTTTCTGTCATTTTAAGCGATGTAAACTAAGCTACGAATTCTAAAAATAATTTCCGTTCATTTTACTAATTTTCTCATAGTGTTAACGATTGGAATAATCAATTTGAAATCGAACAACATTTTCTCGAAACGTTAACTCTACAGTAATTGCAATCGATAAATTATTAGCGCGGCAGTTCACTAACTCGATGCCTCAAAATCTCAAAAACTGTACGGTCGAACCATCGTCATCGAGAAGGCGCATTATCTCGGAACATCATTTCTCGACCGACCTTTTAATCGATTTACAGAATAGTTTTAAGGATGATATTTGAATATCTGAAATGAAGGGAAATATTCACTTCGACAATTTTATGTTCATTAATGACAATAGGACTTCATGAAGCAACACAAATGAAGCGTCTAAAGTAAACTAGAGCATGTAGAAAATAAAAAGAAGAAAACAAAATATTGTGTCCCACAAGAGCATTGATACAAAAATGTATGCACAATTAACATTTCTAAAAGCTCTGGTTTCACTGATGCGGTTCCTGTGATGTTTGCGGAAAATTCACTAGGTTCAATTGTCGTGTAAATCCATAATTAATAAAAATATCTTTATTCGTAGTAGCGTCTCATGAGACTACTAAGATTAATCTTAGTTTAGCCTTCCTTTTTTATTTAATAAATACTTTGCACACAAAAGTGCAGAGGTGGAATTATTACCTCAGGTGTACATTAAACTCTTACTTTATTTATTTTTTCAAGTAGAATAGTAGGTATAAATATTTTACGTCAAAATAGTAACTTGGTTTACTGCGATGCCACCTGATGGCAAGCAGTGATGCAATCGATAGAGATAAAGCGCTCTAGCTAATTAAAAGCTAATCGCTCTAGCCTTGAAGATACCTAATTTATTATATCGTACGGGAAGACCACAGCAGGCATTTGTGGTTGTTTATATAATATATTATATCATTCACTGCTGGAAACGGAGTAGAGAAAAAAAAAATTGTTTTCAAACATTTATTTGGAAACTCAGCAGCTTATTGATTAAGTAACATAAGTTGAGAATACACATTACATTATCAATGTACAGCCCAATGCAGTTTCATGAAAGATTACTAGCGTGGAAAAGTGAGGTCTACAAACACTGCACAGCGACAACGAGATGATGACAATTATCACTGAAACCAATTACAGAGTTTCATGACATTTGTAAAAAGTTTCATGATGTTTGCAAGAAATGGGGTGCATGTGTTTCCTGATAACTATAGTAAAGGGGCCTTTAAGTCAAGAGTGAATAGGTTACTTCCAGGCAAGTGTGCTCCATCGTCGACCACATAATCGCTTACCATCAGGTGAGATTGAGGTCAAACGCGAACCCATATAGAATAAAAAAAAAAATGTGTGTGATTTTTACACGTACTTCTGTAGTTTATCAATACAATGTATCAAAACAACCCCTTAAAGTTTTTATAAAAACATTTCGCGGATAGCAAAGTACTAGTAAAACATATTCACTTGGCTCTCTTGGGATTTTGACAATACCATGTCATTTGTGATGATAGCTTGAAGTGCACTTTTTGGCTAAATGCATTCGTTTGTTTCTAGAAAATACTGTAGAATTTCACATTTCTAGGTTTTTGATTATTATTACGTATTGCTGTGTATGCACAGGACCGGTCAGGTGGACGGCAAGCAATGAGTAGCTTGCTGTCCGCCCATCCGGTAACCGTCCAGACCAAGCCCAAGTCCTCGATGGCGCGCATTGTTCCCGTGCGCCTCAAGTAGTTGTCAGCAACTGTAGGGGCCCAGCAGGTTCGAAGCTTTTTGAGGCCAAGGGTTGATATGACAGAGGAACACCGGGGACCTGGAACTGAAGGAGATAGGAACGGTGGGTCGTTTAGTCAGAAGAAATTTGACACTGTCCAACAGTATCCGCTCTGCCTAAGGGCGGGATTTGATGTTTTTTTCCCACCATTAAAAAATCTACTACTATTCCTACTATACTATTACAATACTATTACTAATCACTATATGCCTATATCGAGAGCTGGCCTCAGCTCTAGGTATACTTAGATCTATATACTGTGATCTGTTGAAATTGAGAAAAAATCAAACTTCTAAGTAACGAAAAAAATATATACGACAGCTCTCAAGGGAATGATTATGCAAAGGGTACTTGCCGATTACCTAAACTGCCGATATTTGGCATAAAGCTTGGGTAATTGCTTTATGTACTTCATAAATTTGGTATAAAGCAAGATCTTGTAGAATAAGTAGGTATAGAAATAAGTCGAAAATAATAAATAAAATAAATGCAATTTAAAAATTCGGGAATTGAACTATTTATATAGGTAAGTTTGTACAGAACCCTCAAAGCGTGTCTTCGACTCAAGCTTTTATTTTTGGCTTTTTTTTTGTAAACGCTCTCTTAAACATAAAAAATGGCACTTGATACAAATAGACTTTCACCCGTCGATATGCCAAAACAAATACACTGGGGCGTCAAAGGCCTACCTTCCTACACATGGCTGTCAGAGTGTCAGCAGAGTATGACGAAAACATGCCCAGAAAACTGACAGCACTGCCACATCGAATAGCAATGCAAATTTTTTGGGTAAAATACGATTAAAACACCTACCAGAAAGCATTTTGCCCATTAAAACTCATACATTACAAATTTATATTTGGTGTCGCAATATCCGAGTTTTGAACGGACATTTAGATATTTTCAAAAGGTTTTGTTGGTAGTACCCTCATCATGTAGGAGACAGCTTGTCACGTTAAATTAAATAAACATACATACATACAAAGTTGGAATATTTTGCTCAAAAATTGTAGCGACAACATTTTGTATTATTGTGTTTAGCGCTGAAGTTTTTGTATGACCGTCACCGTCATTAGGGACTGAAACTGTCCTTCGTAACTGTGAGTTTTAAATTTGAAATTCGAACGTGGGGTTTTTTAGAATCGTTTTGTTTAAATTCTAAACATTAAAGTCAAGTCTACACATCGAAAGTCTAATCTAAACATTAGTGAAACGTTGAAAGTAAAATAACTGACTTGAAAAATAAATTCTCAGAACACATATCTGTGTAACACTGAATGTTTGTTTCTTTTATTGTAGAGAAATCTACCAGGTGGCACCTGCCACCTGGGAAAATGGACTTTAATCTTTGCCTGATATAAAAACAGACAGTGACTTGCGTATACAAAAAAAAAAAAATATTATAGGTTCGCGTCTGACCACAATCTCACCTGATGGCAAGCGACGATGCGGTCGATGATATAGCACGCTTGCCTAGAAGTAACCTATTCACTCTTGACTTAAAGATTCCCGGATTGTAGCCATCAGGAAACACAGACTTCGGCAAGGAATTCCACTCCTTGACTGTATCACAATTCCGTTAAGTTTGTTCCAACATCGGACCACCAGGCGCTTGGGGTTGCCCCACCGTTTTATGGTGAATCTCCAATTCCCCATACGCACAAAATATTTTAAAAAGAATCATAGTACTTATGGCTATTCAGTGGAATTCCCTGCTGGGTTCCGTCATATTTCTTAATAGCTACAACCTGGGAATCTTAAGTCAAGAGTGAACAGGTTACTTTTAGGCTAAAGCGCTTTATCGTCGAGCACTTCGTCGCTTTTTGTGTAAGACAGTGATGTGTACACTATTAAGTAATGGCGATATGGTACACTTTAATACAAGTGCAGAATGTTTATCATTGCGATAATGCAAATGCGAGGCTGAATATGCACGAGCCATAGGCGAATGTTGTATGGAGCTGCAGCGACATATTTGCACGTGTGTCAAACGACGTTTTTCAATACACTTACGTGCGCGCTAATAAAATAGTTTATCAATAAAATAGTTTATACGATAAACTATTTTATTACAATAAAAAAAAACAATAAGCTGTAGATAAAGGGACGCGAATCAACGGCTTCAAAGGCACACGATTATTTACTTATCTCCTTGAAATCCGTGGTCAAGCGCGAACCTTTCAACAATAAAAAATGGCCCCCGATTATTATTATTTTTATTTTGTATCTCCCACACGTATAAATAAGAAATGAATAAACAAAATACTTCAGTCTAGACGCCAGTCACCCGGGTCTTTACCCCAGACATTATTATTTTACTGTTGCACCAGTTTTACGTTCACGGTTTAACTACTTAACAGTTCAAACTAGTGGCTTAGGGTTACATTAGTTTTATACGACATATATTAGGTTTAGTTCGTAATAAAATTACTAAAGACATAAAATTAGGCTCATTTAGTTTAATTAACATCTTGATCCGTTTGTTTATGTATTTTAGACATCATTAGTCATTTTCAAATTTAGGGTCGTGGAGGGTTTAGGACTGGGACTGCGGTCCCAACTGCCGCGATATAATATCTATAGAATATACACATAATATGAAAAAATCAGCATTTTTTTTTATTCCATTGTTTCTCAAAAAAACTCAGAAATCATTATGAGCTTTATTAAAATAAAACTATATCAAAAACCAGAATATTCATTCATTCCGCGCACATCGAAGGACTAGAACAATTGGCCTGCTATAGTCTTCCCATCCGATTTTAATTTGGGTGTCTTCAAGGCTAGAGTGAATAGGCTTTTAATAAACTAATGCGAATCACAATCAACGATTGCATCACTACGTAAGTATGATCAGACCAGGTGGGATAGCAGTCACGTATTAGTTTAAAGCATCTTTAAGTCAAGAGTGAATAGGTTATTTCTAGGTAAGCGCGCTCCATAGTCGACCGCATCGTCGCTTTCTATCAGGTGAGATAGCGGTCAAGCGCAAACCTATTACCAATAAAAAAAAGCAATTAAAAACAATGAAAATAGTAGCATAAATAATAGTATAAATAGTAGCATCAGTCTCTTTCAATAAAAAATAAAATAAATATGACGATAAATATACGAGCATAGTGTGTATTTAATGCATGTTTTACATTTGGATTTGCTTAATTAGAGCATTTAAGTGGTATTTAAAAATTGTACATAGTACCCCATAAAAGAATTATGTACAAGTATTTTAGTCATCATCATCAACCTAGCGCCCGTCCCGGTTGCTACCTTGGCTTTCACCTCGGTGCCCGGGGTCCGGTAAAGTCAGCGTGCCAATGTTTAGGCTGGCGGAGCGAAGTTTACGAGTTGGGGCTCGCGTCTTTAGCCGTGTTCGCCCCTAACACGGTAGCCCTCGCGCACTTGCCACAGGAGTCGGGCGAATCTCCTGCGCGCCGTTTTGCGGCGGCGCCCTATCCTTAGCAACAAACTTAGGTTTAAAGAATTTATTCTCATAAGAACAATATTACAGTTCACTTAAAATTAGACACAAAGTACTATCTTATAAATACTGTAACATTCGCATCTGGTGTGTTGGTGACGTCATACTCGTACGTTATATACATGTTTCTTTAATTTTTATTTGAACACATTAATATTAATATTTATAACTTTCCTATCTTATCCATATTAGTGGCTATTTGTGGCCTTTACGGGAGCGACCGCCGTCTGACCTCCCAACCCTAAGAGGGCAAACCAGCAGACGAAAAAACAGCAGACGAGGCTCTGGCGCTGGCTTTGCGCCCGAGCCTCGTCTGCTGTTCGGCAGGTGCCCCAACTTGTAGGGGAGGTTGACTTGGGCCCCGAAGATCGTGGTGGGGCCGCATATGCACCCCATATGTACAAGTACTTTAGTATGTGCTTTAATTCATTAATCCCCAAGAGGAAACCGAAACCGAGGTATTCGAAAGGTTAAACTACTTTTTTTATTTGATATAGCTTTTGTCCGCGGCTTCGCCCGCGTACATAAAATATAGCCTATGTCACTCAAGAGTAAATCAGCTTTCTATTGTTGCTAAAATTTTTCCAATCGGACCAGTAGTTCCAGAGATTACCTCCTAAAAACAAAAAAATAAAAAAAAAAACAAAGTTTTACCTCTTTATTGTATTAGTGTAGATAAACTAGTGTTAAATTGTGATCCCACCGGATAGGAAGCAGTGATGCAATCGTTGATGGTGATTCGCACTTATTGCTAAATTACCAGGATTCTACGTTAACAGGAAATACTTTACGGGTATTCATGCAAGCGACAAAAGGACAAAGTACTCGGATGGATTATAAACGGCTTTATCTTTTGATTACGTCGACTCCTAAATTTGATGTTTAGCTTCAACACAGCTTCTGTACAGACAAAAATATTTGATACTAGCTGCTGCCCGCGACGTTGTCTGCGTGAAGACTCTATAGCACCGAAAATACCAAAGATGGCAGTGTCGCTACAGCTTTATAAGTAATCAACATTTAAAATAGCATTGCATCAGCCTTATAAAGTTCCCGCTGCTGGGACACAGACCTCCTTTCTAGGAGAGGGAATGGGTCATAATCCGGCGGGTCCGCACTTTGGTATCTCCAAGAATTTCTGAGAAAATGGGTCTTGATAGACGGATGAACGAACTATAAAGTGGTTCTGTAATTAAGAAACTCTGGCCTGTATTCCAATACTAGGAATATTAAACTACAAGCGCTATAAAGGCTAAAGACACCCATTGCTGACATTCTGGTCGCCTTTCTTTGTGAAGTTTAGAATTTCTATTTCCGTAGAAATACTCGTCAAAATGGCGTAGAGCGTCATAAGCTTATGACTCATGAACGGGCTCACTTGTCCAAACCAAATGTTAAAGGCTTTGTTCGAACTATTTAGTAGATTGTTCATGTGAAGTTTGCACAAAATCGGTCGAGTGGTTCTTCATTTATCACATTTTTCTGTTGCCGTGAGCGAACTGCGAAGCCGCGGTCAAAAGCTAGTACTCTATAACGATAGCTTATAGTGCATATCTTGTAATTGCAAAATACGTCACTTTTCAAGATGCACAAAAACACAAATTAGACCATTACTATTATATAATTTCAATGTGCTTCTATTTAGTTAAAATATTTAAAATTATAGATTTATTTCAAACACATTTTTTTTTTCAATTATTTCGACAAATTGTTATGCGCCGTCGTGATGTTATCACGAGTTGAGAAAATATTTTCTTTCCATAAATATAATAAAATAAAATTATATAAAATTGCATAACCGAGGACATCACTCTAAGCCGTCGAATAAGCAGAATCGCGTTCTTGGCACAGACGTGACATAATATTCTCATTTTATGCATAATATTATTGTATATCGTATTTGTATTTTCTCTTTATTAAGGTACTCATTATTGATTTTTTTTCCGTATTTTAATTTTTTTTTTTACACAATACCGTCATTTTTATATCGACACCGTCACCGGCGCACGCTGGAAACCTGCGCCGTACTACAATTTTGAGCATTCGGCCGTTTTACGCGGATCGGACGTGGTGCAAATTTTTTACAAAGGCAATATCTTTGCGTCTATTTCCGCCAAATAAAATAGACGCCAGGGACATGTAGGTAGTCGAGTCCATTCTTGTGAATTTGTTGTGTTTATTTTATTTCTAACTAGCGACCCGCCCCAGCTTCGCACTGATATTGAATATATTTATGCATGTATTATGCACATAAACCTTCCTCTTGAATCAAACTATCTATTAAAAAAAACCGTATCAAAATTCGTTGCGTAGTTTAAAGATTTAAGCATACATAGAAACAGACGACTTTGTTTTATACTATGTAATGATTATTTTTCATGTTTTTATTTCCTCTTCATAACCAAACTAATATAGGTATTTATGGCCACAGTTATATAATGTTAAGTTAGTAACCAAGCGGTAACTTGGCGTCTGTTTTGTAAATGTCGAGTTTACCCTCGTCATATGTATTAGAACAATACCTTTTTTATGATTATTTTTTTTATGGTAGGTAAAAATCATCCAATGACGAATCCCGCTCTTGGATGGAGCGGAAAAGAAGTGTCAGACTCTTACTGACTAAACAACCTACCCCGTTCCTACATCGGCATACATACTAGGGCCAAAGCCCTCCTTTTCAGACGCAAAACCGTGGCCCTAATTGGCTTCGACCCTTCTGCAGGGTCCCTACGGTTGCTGACAACTCCTTGAGGTGCGCGGGAACAGTGCGGGCCGTCGACGACTGGGCTTGGTCCGGACGATTACCAGACGACCGGACGGCGAGCTACCCAATGGTCACCGTCCGTCCGCAAGCTCGCGCCTACGGTGGCCGGAAGTCAGGATCGGAATCCCGGCGGCGTCTGGGGCGCAAACGCCGTTGCCTTATGCGGTCAGCCTCCTCCTTTGCTAGCATTACTGCTTCGCAGAAGGAGGCGACCGCCTGCCACTCATCCTCACTCCGAACCATGGCTATCAACATGGCCGTTCGGTCCCACGAGAACACGGCGATGTTCTGCCCAAGCGGGGCACACCTCAACCGTGTGCTCCACCGTGTCCTCCGGGCGGTCCACACAGTGGCGACACCCGGGCGTCTCTTCCGACCGTTTTTTATGGTGGGAAAAATCATTAAATGACGAATCCCGCCCTTGGGTGGAGCAGGAGACCATGTCAGACTTCTACTGACTAAACGACCCAAAGTCCTGCCTTAGTTCCAGGGCCCCGATGTTCCGCTTTCACTTAAACCCTTGGCGCCAGCTTCGACCCTGCTAGGCCCTTACAGTTACTGATTATTCCTTCTTCACTCAAGGAATTGTCAGCCAACTGGGGTCAAGCGTTCACTTCTAAAAGGAAGATTCAGGCCCTGGTATATATGGCAACGCAGAAATGGGGTAGGTTGTTTAGTCAGTAAGAGTCTGACACTGTTTCCCGCTCCTCGCAAGGACGGGATTCGTCATTGGATGATTTTTACTTATCATAAAAAATCCCTGATTAGGGCAGCCCTAGCTGACCCGACCAGGGTCACTTGTATTTGATAAACAGACTGTAAGTTTAAAAATTAAGTCAAGTGTAAAATTGATCTTGCCAAGGGCTCTGTTCCATGCGTGACTTTGACAGCAAATTAGGCAAACTACCGACCTGCTTCACGAGATGTCCAGATAGGGTTTTTAAGGTTATTCGCCAATAAACAAAAATGAGGTTAATGAAGGTGAAACAAAACTTGAGAAGATTATTAGAAAGATAGATTAAACTTTATTGTACACAAAGAAGTAACAGAACTTATACAAAAACTTGTACAATGACGGTCTTATCGCTGACAGCGATATCTAACAGACAACCTTATCGTAAGAACTAAAAATAATACAGGGGCTAGTCTGCGGAGTACATTATTTTGTATCTGTTGACTGCGTTTCATGTGTATAACCTCCTAGTCAAGTTACGATCGTTTCGTTAACGTCAAACGCTTGGGATTGGCCACGTCTTTAATTTCTTTGTTCTGACCGTGTGATTGAGCGTTGAGTTAACAAAAGAACAAAGGAATTGGAGGCGTGATCAACTCAAAGCGTTCTATGTTAGCTAAACGACCGTAACTTGGCTAGGGAGACTGGGTGTACTTAAGTCAAGAGTGCATAAGTTACTTCTAAGCATTGCACTAGCTTCTGACGTTTTACAAGTGCCCATGTAGGCCTATGTGAAATAAAAAGATTTTGACTTTGACTTTGATTGCTATATTATTAGGAAAGATACGTTTCGTGTCAACATCACAATCAGAAAACTTGGACTCGAAACTCACTCATCTATAATCAGTTGTTACTGATAGACAAGGACAGAGATCTGGTGCGGTCATGTGAGCAAAATCGAAAAAAAAAACTTTTTATCCGACTTCTAAAAAAGAAGGAGGTTATCAATTCGGATGTTTCTATTTTTTTAGTAATACCGTCGTTTATGTAACTCTCCGATTGTGACTATTTAAAATGATGCCATATAGCCCTGATTTTAGGGGTGTTTTGATTTAATCTAAGCTCCTAAGCAAGAGTACTTCACCCTTGATCGTTTACCATTAAGGGATTTAGCAGTCAAGCGTGAGCCTATCAAAAATAATAACAACAACTTCAGTTCTAACCTTAAAGACGATTACGCATACTTTCTAACACTACATAATTGAAGTAAAGATATCAACATACTTAAGTATTTAGATACCAAATACATTATTTACTAGAGCCCACAGTAACGTATATTGATGTGGCATTACTAAGAGATAAGGACCACGATAAATGGACCCCTAAACTTGGCAAGTTGAAGTGATAACAAAGTTCTTTCAAGCTATCCGATCCTGTTAAACGCTCGGTAGGTTACGCAAGATTCTTGATCGGCTTACAGGTTGAAGTTTGGTTTATGAATACAGATTATGTATACGTAAATGGCTGTTTATCGAAATTACGAGATTACTTGTAACTTTTTGTAATTTTCGATAATACTTTTAGCGATAAAACCGCTCATTGTAACACCTTAGTAATTTTAAGCTCCTAATGTACCTGATGGTGTATCTACAATAAAGAGTACATCTATCTATCTATCTACTTTGAAGTTTTTTTCTTCTCTCGCTTTTCTTTTTGCTCGCGAGGATGCTTTACAAGATAATTCCTGTCGGTCAGTCTGGTCGTGGTAATTGATGAACGTAAAACAAAGTCATCATCATCAGTCTTTTTAATGTTTCCACTGCTGGGACACAGGCATTCTCTCAAGGAGAGGGAATGGGCCATAATCTACCACGTGGATTGGTGGATTTTTTTTATAGTGGGAAAAATCTAATGACGAATCCCGCCTTTGGGCGGCGCGGGAAGTAGTGTGAGACTCTTACTGACTAAACGACCCACCCCTTTCCTTCTTAACCTTCATAACAGGGTCAGACCTACCTTTCAGAAGCCGGACCAGTGCCCCAGTTGGCTTCGGCCCTGCAGTTGGTCCTGTTCATTTGTTGACGGGTTGGTGGATGTTTTTGGATCTAGGTCATGGTGTCTTCCTTCACCGTTTTGAGAGAAAAACAAAGTAATAAATTATATTTGTGTTTCTTTACAAATCTAGACCCTATCTTGTTTTAGTTTTACCATCTACATTAAAGAATACGAATAATTCCAAGCTCATTGGTTGGCCATTATAAATTATGCATAATGGCCTTAATAAATTCAAACTTAAAGCCCTTTACCTATTAAAGTGGTGCTATTAATATTAAAATATACGCTGCTTTAAGCTAGTAATCCAGTCGCAGTTGTTACAGTTTTTGTTCATTCATATTAACAGTTATAAAATACAATTTACATAATTGTTTTGCAAGAGAAAAATAGTCCCCAGATGGTGTGGTTCTAATTCTCGAAAAATGCCTTTTATTAGGTATAAAGAAAAGTTAATAACCCGAAGCTGAAGTTGTTTAAGCTGTATGCGTCGATCCACGAGGTTAAGCAACGCTTTCCAAGGTGGGTTTATGGATGGTGACCATCATAACCTAACGAAATTCCGCTTTGCCTTGTTAATTCGATGGTTTCGGCTGTCTTTTTATAAGAGTATCTCGTTATCCAGCCACCGTGTTGTAATAGAAAATATAATTTTATTTTCTTTGGGAGTTTTTTTAGGTGGGAAAAATCATCCAATGACATCTCCCGCTCTTAGGCGAAGCGGGAGATAGTGTCACACTTTTACTGACTAAAACTCACTCTTTTTCCTTCTTTATCTTCGTTCCAGGGCGCCGGGTTTCACTTTAACAAAACCCGCGGCCCCAGTGCCTAGGCTTTGCCCTGCTGGGCCCCTATGAGTTGCTGACATCATTGCATAGATTGCAGAACGGTTTATCCTATTGCCTGCCGTTCGCAAGCCTGCGCTTATTTTGTATTCTTTTTGGGGTCGGATTTCAATTTTATTTGAATTATTTGTCAGTACAAAAGACAACCAAAATTCAGTATGCATAAGCCACAAAAACTTACGAGCCATAATTCCGACCCATTTTGTCCTCGATGCGAAATCCAAGCATTGTTTTACCATCGCCATTTTATCTCTGATGAGAAAATGTCAATAATAACTTCGTAAAGTTTTGAATAGATGAGAAGTTTACCGTTTCCTTCTAAACTTCGAGTCTTCTGTCCATTGTTTTGATTCCCTATTAATTTCGTTAATGACAAGTATTTTAGCTCAAGGTATTTAAAAGTTATGAACCAACCAAAATTAACTTTAAAATTTTACGTAGTTTTAAAGCAATGTACTTCTTTGAGTTGTACCTTTCACCTTTATATTTTCTTTTTATTAGGTACAAAATATACAAGTCTGTCTATTTTTTATTAATACTGTTTCTTTACTATTTGAAAAAAAAGAAAACGGTTGTGGAAAATCGTTGTTTGTTAGATTCAGCATAGATTGTAAAATATTGAGCGTTTCTTTTTACTTATTAGTTATTTATTCAAGAGCGGAAATAAGAAGTTTTTCATACACAAAATTTAAATATCAAAAATAAACAAACCTTTCCGTTAAACCCCGCAATAAAACCGGTGTACGCGTCCTGTTCGACAGGATAAACTAACCAACAAGCCAAACGGATTATCGGCAATGATGCACTTGTCGAGTTAAAACTCTAAAATGAAAATCCAAGTTACTAGCCTGACAGTTTGTAACGTGTTAGTTCAATTCAATTTATTTAGAAACAAATGTTTTTTAAGGTTGGTGTGTCGGTTTTCTATCGTTACATTATGAAGGGTTTGCACAGAAATTGAGCAATTTAATTCCGAGCAATTCATTACATCAACGAACCACTAGACGTACAGCGTTGTACCACCTGTACATGATAATGTTTTGTGAACATATTCATTGTGCTTACGACTTTGTAGGGGGTTTCCCTGCCAATGTCTGTGTTTTGTCCAACCTCGGAAATTTTACAGTTAGGAGTGAATAGGTTACTTCTAGGCAAGTGTGCTTCATCGTCCTCCATATATTTGCGGTGAGATAATAGTAAAAATATGAGCCTACCCTTAATAAAAGTATTACTACTCTATTTGGTGAATGTTAAGAACAAGATGAACAGATTCAAAAGGCAGTGTGTACAATTTTAGCGAAAGCTCATCAACTACATTCTGAAATTTAGTTTATTATTACTTAGACCCGTTTGCAAACTACAGTTCAACGCTGGTTATCAATAAAGTACCCGGTAGAATCATCTTAGAAGTTATATCTCTTAAATGGTCAAAACATAACATAAATTTACACTTGATGATACGATTATCCACTATGTACTAACCTTGTTGATAAATTAATTATTATAACCAAGATGGCAGGACCAAAACTTAGGTAAAATTCGGTCAAACCAGGGACCAGCTTTGTTGTTGGCTCGACTAATCGAAGCGGACATCCGAGGTAGGGTCCCGTACTCAGAAACCATTATTTTCATAATGGATTTCGGCAACATTACTCCGGGCCCAATAAATTACTCGTATTTTAGAAGCGAATTTCTGAAGAATAGGTGTTAAATTCGAGAAGATGAATTGTTTTTGGACTGTGCACATAAATAAATGATTTATTCGTTGTAATGAATTTTGTAGTAAGGGACTCACTGCCATTTAAATAAACCATAGGCTTTTGGGATAGAAATTAATTCTCATTTAGTTAGGTGTCGTGGAAGTGACAACCGAAGACCATCGGGTTTGTACATAATATTAAAACCAGAAACGGTATAGTAGAGGTATCTGTTCATAGAATATATTTATAAGCAACTAGCGATGCGCCCCAGCTTCGCACGGGTACTGATATTGGATATATTATGCATGTACTATACACATAAACCTTCCCCTTGAATCACTCTATCTATTAAAAAAACCGCATCAAAATCCGTTGCGTATTTTTAAAGATCTAAGTGGCGTTGTCCCTATGTATATAGGGACAACGCCACTTTGTTTTATACTATGTAATGATTTGATATGTTTCTATCAAAAACCTATAAACAGTGGTTGACAGGGCCCAAACAAAGGTAGATTTTCATTACTTTTCATACAACCATACTTACGTGATTATGACGTTAGTGCACATCTTTTTTATGGTTATTTTAGAAACAGATATCTTGTGGATATTGTAGAAGTTTTTACTGAAATCAAAACTTGTGTGAAATGAATCCTGCAAAGATCTCTGAAAAAAGATTTAATAATGCACATTTAATCGTGGTTCTGAATAATGAAATTTTATACAAGAATTTTAAGATTTTTTTTTATTTTTAAATAAAAATTTCCTGAAAAATGTTTTGTGAAATACTCGAGAGAATAACGGAATTACGCATTCAGGAGCTATTTTACGTTTTTGTTTTGCCTTTTAATCAAAGTTCACGTTAAATGAATCAACAAGCTTATAATGACGATAAAGGTGTGAGATTATTCGAAAAAGTTACTATGTCCTTGGAACACAGAGGGACCACACCTGAGATCCCTTCTTAAATCCTATTGTAGGGGCTTACGTGACAAAAGCTGACGCGACAAAATGTATACATAGTCGTCAAACGGGACTGTGGCGTGTTGTGCGAGGCCCAGGCCCTTACGCACAGTGGTGAAGCAAACACGCCTGTAAACTGACACAACCAATGAATCACGTTTTATTTATTTATTTATTATTTATTTATACTTTACTAGCGACCCGCCCCAGCTTCGCACGGGTACTGATATTGAATATATTATGCATGCATTATACACATAAACCTTCCTATTGCATCATCAAATATACATAGGACAAACATTTTTAAAAATAAGGGTGGTGGTACTAAGTTAGAATAACAGATTTTTTATGGTGGGAAAAATCATCAAATGACGAATTCCGCCCCACCGGGAGACAGTGTCAGACTTCTACTGACTAAACGACTCACCGTTCCTTCCTACCTTAGTTTAGTTTCAGGGCCCCGGTGTTCCGCTTTCGCTTCAACCCTTGGCCGCAGAAGGCTTCTGACCCTGGTGACTATAGTTGATGACTCCTTGAAGCGCGCGGGAACAGTGCGCTTTGTCGTTCTTATTATTCCGAATTGAAAAAAGCTACAGAAAAAAAAATACAGTTTGCAGATTTATTTCAATATTCTTGGTCAACAGGAACTGCAATGCATGAGTAAATAGCTGTAAAAATTTGTAATTCCTAACCAAAGAGGACATATTTAATATTTGGCCAGTACGACAAAACACAAATTTCATAAGTTATAATATTCATAATACACTAGTACTTTGTGAGCGACTTCGTAAACGAGAAAAATTTCATAATTTTTTTTAACACCTCTCAGAACGTTTAAGAGAGTAGTTATGAAAAACTAATAATGACATTGTTTATTATTTATTAAAACGTGAGCTAAGTTTCAAGTGCATCTTCAATACGAATTTTTAATCCCTATAAATTTTTTTTTTTTTTTGAAAACAAACGATCAAAGCAATAGGTCAACCTATATTATTTACCAAGTTAGTATTTGTATATGGATTCCCTCAACTAGAGAACATTAAACAAAAATGCTGATGATGATGATGTTGGTATATGGATAGATTTTGCGTACAAACGAATTCATTCCTTTGCGATCTCTTAGGGGTTGAATATACAAAAACCCCTTCTTGATACTTAGTTGCGCCATAAAATAAAGCTTATTAATATAGACTCGCATTTTACAACAATCTCACGTTTTGAAAAGAGATGATATGGTCGAAGATAGAACACGTGCATTTTTAAAAATCAGTTCTAAAATTTTAAATTTTGTATCATTTATTCATGAATTAGTTTTGAAATTAAATACATATAGAGAAATAAATGAACAGCCAAATTTAATGGTTCAATAATAGTGGTCGCCTCTGTAGCAATGCTCTCTAATTAGCCTTTAGAGAATGTGATGCGTTTTAGCCGCAATATTTAGTTACCTACAGCAGTCTGTGGTAAGCCGCAGAGTATAGAATTTACGACATAAAATGATTGGAGCTCAATCTTAGTTCATATAATAAATCAAAAGGACTATGATGACACTTTTAGTGTCAAAAGGATTATGATGACATTTTTAGTGTCAAAAAGATTATGGTGACACTTTTAGTGTGAAGACACTTTTAGTGTCATCATAATCCTTTTCCAATCTATGTTTTGTTTTAAAGATTGAAAATCATCTAGATACTGCTCCCTCTTTAGTGCTTATTTACGGAGACGTGGCGCGATGGGTGATGCGTTGTGCGTTCATCGTATATTACAGCAGTAACTCGCAACTTATGGCAATGTACAATAAACGCCCAATGCGTCAAACCACATGCCGCGTCTCCGTTAACCAGTAATTACAGTGGTTCAGTGGTGGTAAAGGTGTGTCAGAATTTTATTGACTAAAACCACAACTATGATCCATCAGTGGCCCTTTGCGACCTAGTATCTGAGGCAAACTTTTCAGAAGTTAACTCATAGCTTGGGTTATGTTGGGCCCCTACAGTAATGGTGATGTCCGTCGACTTCTATCCTAGCTAAATGATAATGATGACATTATCATTTCAGCTCAACGAGGTCCACTGTTGGACATAGGCCTGCCCCAGGTGTCACCTCAACGATCAGTTTTTTGCGTCTCACATCCATCGGATTCCCGCAAGCTTCACCAGGTCATCGGTCCACCTTGTAGGAGGCCTTCCAACGCTGAGATCTCAGGATTTTTGGACTCTTCTTAGGATTGTGGCCGGATTTTGCAAGTTTCATGACATCTCAGGATTTTTAGAATTTTCAGTAAAATAGCTTACAGTTAAAACCTCAACAAATTAAAAAAAAAAACAAGAAGTTAATAAAAAGTTACATAAATTAAAATTAATCTTTCTTTGGTTAAGTGGGGTGACGCTGCCAACTTCCCTATAGTTCCAATAATACATCTTTTTATTAAAACTGTAAAAAATCTTAGTATTTTTCTATGGAAATCAGGCATTTTCTCCGAACTTTTAATTTTTTCATCTGGCAAACCTAGTCGTAGCACTTCGTTGGCATTACGTCGTCTATCAAAACTTTTAAAACTTACAGCGCTCTCACAATGCGTGAACGTGAAAACTGCACTAATGTCATCTATTTCCTATACATGGATGAGATTAGTGCATTTTTTATGGCATGCAGATCACCTTAGTCAAGTAAAGCAACTGCAGGGTACGCCTAATATAAATAGTAAATAGTATGTAATCTATACATATAATAAAACAGTAACGAAAGAAAAACTGTACATTGAGAATTTTCTGGAAAAATTAAGTGGGTTTTGTTAGAAAAACGTAACTGATGACAAAAAGTGACTTTTTAGAATTTTTGTCTGTTTGTCTGTTTGTCTGTGCCTATGGTACGGGTTGGCGCCAAAACTACTGGATAGATTGAATTGAAATTCAGCAAAAATATTCCTTGTAAGCCAAGGAAGGCTTTAGGCTACATATTATCACGCCATAAGTTATGGGAGGTAAGCAATATTGAATTTAAATAGTGCAATGGATGCTAGGGTGTAACTTTTTTTTCCGTTTGCCGATTGACTCAAAACTTAGCACAAACATTACTCTAAAGTGGTTATCAAGGATGGCATATTTATTTTTTCAGTAGTACCCCCAGTGCAAGATTTAGGGGATGTTAAAGTTTGTATGGGAGAATCTTATTCCTTGGGTTAATTAACTTGAAACTTGGCATGTAAACTTATTTAGGTAAATAATAAAGATTCCCATTATTAGTTTTTCAAAACTACGTAATTTGGGCAAAGAAACATAGTTTAATGAATATTAGTAGTATAAAGACAATTTTAAAACAGCGCCATCTATGAGATTACACCAAAATCAAATCGAGTTACATGTTAACACTTTTTGGAAACTATTAATTTAAATTTGAGCATGTTGACAAAGTAAGCAGTTAGTTATTCTTAAAATTCATAGATGGTAATATTACTAATTTATTTTTAGGGAAATATCTTAGGTAGTGGTTGGTTCGTTTTACTAAAAATGTGGGTTAATATTTAATATATAATTAAAAAAAATAGTTCATCTCTAAATAGCGTTCTCCATGTTTATATGAAATATGTTATTCTTATTCCAACGGTCTAACGGATTTATTTTGCAATGCAACCTAATCTCAAATAACGTTTCAATGTTATTTATATACGTACAACGCCATCTACTGACCCAAATTAGTACAAACGAAAACATAACATAATATATTTTTTACCTTTCGACTACCGTAATTACAGACACAATTAAAATACAACAGTTGTGCGGAAATTTGTGTCCTCTTGGGACTTAACTAAAGTGTTTTACGAATAATCTACTCATATAAATATAATAAAATCGTAGGAAAGTGAAAACTGTTTATTAATTATTTTTTTTAAAGATTACTTAGGAAGTGATCTACAATTGATATCGAAGCCAAAAGCATAGTTTTTATTAGAATTTTTGTCTGTCTGTCTGTATGTATGTTTGAGCTAAACTCAAAAACTTACTTGGATATATATATATAAACATACTGCATGGATTATCTTCAAATTTTGCATGAATAAAGGACGGGCCGGGAAAGTTGTGAATACTTTTTTTTCTTACGCATTCTGTGACAGTGTTTAATCTAACAACGCATATTTAAATGATGTTTCACTAAGCTATGTTATTATCTGGCTTTACACTATAAAAACTACGTCATTTAAGTAACTTGGACAGAGGAACATAGTTCAACGATTATTAGTAGTAAAAAGACAGTTTTAAAACAGCGCCATCTATGAGAGATAAAAATCAATCAAATCAGCTTCCTAAAAGTTGTATTGTATAGTTCGTTTTGAAAAATTGAAGTTCCAAACAACCCTGAAAATCTTAAGCGGAGTTAAGCAAGACTATTAAAAAAAAATGCGGTGCTAAGTATTACAAAAAAATTATGTTCATTGAAATATCGCCATCATCTGTCTGAAGATTTTCTGCGAGCTTTGAGGCGTGCTACTGGAGACGAAGTCGATGTAACTGATGAACGTGTGCTGAACACCTGTCTCAGTTCACTTCAAGATGTGGACATTTCTATCGGCGGCAATCCACTGATCGAATATGAATTACCAGTTCCCCAATCATCACCGCATCAAGACTATGGCTGAGACAAATTACGATTCGGGCGAAATGACCACCATACGAAATGACCATGTCGCTTTGTTGTCTTCAGAGCAAAAACAAATTTATGACACCGTCCCTGAAAGCGTTGTGCAAAACCAGGGTAATATGTTTTTCTTGGGTTGCTCCTGTTGGAACAGAAAAAACATGGCATACTTGAAGAGGCAAGGCAATATTGCTATTGAACAGCAATGTCGTCGGGAATCGCTGCCACACTGCTTCCGGGTGGCAAAACGCTTCCCGTCTTGACTCGGGGATCAAAGTCTTACGAGGTGAATGCTACGTTGAAACAATCTTCATTGTAGTCACGAGTTTGTGCGTTACGCTTGACCATTAATATGTGAGCTCGGCTCGGTAGCAATGCACGTGCTCAAGAATTCTCTGATGACCTTCTAACTCTTGGCGAAGGCACTTTATCTTTTTTATGAAGGGGAAAATAAATGAATGACGATTCCCGCCTTTGGTTGGAGCGGGAGACAGTGTTAGAATTATATTGACTAAACAACCCACCGTTCCTACTTGCCTTAGTTCTAGGGCCCTGGTGTTCCGCTTTAACATCTACCCTTGGCCCCAGAAGGCTTCGACCTTGCTGGGCTCCTACAGTTGCTGACGACTGCTTGACGTGCAGGGAACAGCGCGCTGCGCGCCGTCGACGACTTGGGTTCAAGTCAAAGCCCACTACGAGAAAGGTGGACAAGAGGTACTTCCAGAGTCTCTCGATAGAGTGTTATCCAGCTTAGAAGAATTCATTCGCTGTGCACGGGGACATCAGTCGTTTATCAAACCAGCAGAATTCTTGGGTGTGTGAGCGGGCCATTTTGACGTCCAAAAATGATCGGGTTTGCAGCAATTAACGAATGCATTCTCTTGGAAATTGAGGGGAAGGTAGTGGTCTATACCTCGATAAATACTGTCGTCGAGCAAGATTACGCCACACATTATCCCGCGCATACCATCAAGCTGAAAGTCGGAGTCCCGATTATGCATCTTTGGAACCTATATCCTAAGAAAAGTAAAGAGACCTGTCAAAAATTCTTACGGGTTGTGGCGTCGGCGAGGCAGTATTTGTACCTCATAATTTCCCGTTACAGTCCAAGCGCGTACAGTTCCCCGTGAGTGTTTGCTTCACGATGACCATCAATAAGTCGCAGGGGCAGACACTGAGTGCAGCGGGTGTCAAGTTCAGGGCGAGTTGTCTCTTACGCGGGCAACTGTACGTCGCTTGCTCCCGCGTCATCAGTCCTGACTCTCTTTACATTTTGTCTCCTGGCAGCGTAACTACCATCGTAGTATGGTGGCGGAGTGCTAAAGGCTCCGACTCAGTGGTGGCGGAGTGGTAAAGGATACGAATTACAAATTGTAGGTCGGGGGTTCAAACCCAGCCAGGCGAATTACTTTGTGTAATTTATTTCATAACCACTGCTCTTAAAACGGTGAAGGAAAACATCATGAGGAAACTGTGACTGTGAATGTCTTAGAACCAAAAATTCGAAGACATGTGTCATCCACCAATCCGCACTGGGCCCGCGTGGTGGATCATGGCCCATTCCCTCTCCTAGAAAAGACGTCTGTGTCCCGGCAGCGGGAACTTTATAAGGCTGATGCATTGCTATTTTAAAAGTTGTTTACTTATAATGCTATAGCGACAAAGCCACCTTAGGTATGTGTGGTGCTGTAGAGCCTTCACGCAGACAACGTCGCGGGCAACCGCTAGTTATATCTATAGTGATAGGTACCTCTTTATGGCATGCATAGAACACAACACGCTAAAACACCGTTCAAAATGTAAGGCAACTGATGTTCAATTGCTGGAACAAAATCCAAACATACTCGTACATACAAAATTCCTAGTAATGCCTCAAAGTGAGCATTTGCCAGTGCCAATAGCGTATTCTCCACAATATTTCAACAACAACTGATCTGGAATCATATATTTTGTATCGGAAATACATTGTTGTCGTTCGTCATATTCGGCGCTCTTCGTTGACTCGAATCCATTTGGTATAAAATGTTTCGTTTTTGACTGTAAGCTGAATTAAAAGGAGTTAAAAATGTGTTAAAAGCAGCTGTGGAAGTTCAGTGTATCAAAGGTATCGATTGCCCAGTTGTAAGCCTGTAGGCCGTGACTTTGACGATATGTTTCAGAACTAGAAATTCGAAGTCCACAAATCTACACTGAATTTGCATGGTGAATTACAGTCTATTTCCTCTCCTAGTAAGCGTCGCCAAGGTAAGCGACGATGTGGCATGCTTGCTCTGTTGCCAAAGCCAAATTCTTGGAAAAGCTAAAGTCATCAGACTGTGGCTTTTCCAAGAACTTAGCTTACATATACGCTGATAACAGTTGTGCCCCAAGGTAAATCCTGATTACTTAAATCCACATACAAATACAATGCAAGAATAAAAAAGTATTAATTAAATTTCTGCTTTCAACCACTATCAGTAGGTAGTAGTAGTATGCAAAATTGTTTGACGATTTTGCATTCGCAATGCAGGATTATACTGTTGCAGATCTATAAAGAAATAAAGTAGTTGATAAGTATAAAAATTGTCAAACGAAAAAATTACAGTGGTCACATTTCAAAATAGACAAAAAAAAAAAGAAAAACATATTTTGCTCTTTTTCTCTTCTTTTTAATTTTCAAGAACGCGCAATGATTACAAACTGGCCATTTACTTTGATTACAGTTCGATGAAAAAAGAAAAAAAAAAACACAAAATAACTGGACATTATACCTTCATAGTCTAGTGTTTATACGTAATTTAGCAGATTACACGTCCAGCACAAATAATATGTTCAGAGCACGAAGGTAATAGAAAGTAATGTTCACCCAGTAGGGGGCTAGTAAAATTATATGGTGCAAATTTTTCCACAACATTATAAGCGAATGTAGGGGAGTGAGTCATTAAAACGTATACATGGTTCCGTGAAATTCCATTAAATTGATGCAATTTAATGCATTAAATTTTATCGTTCAAATGTTACTTAATTTGCTTGCTGACAGCCCAGTATATTTTGGTTTGTAGTGTAATGCAGACTCTTTAAATGATTTCGAATTTAATGTATTTTTCAATTTAGGCATTCCTAAGTTCTAAATTGACTTTACGTTTGTGTCACAAAGAAAACTGAAGACTGATTGTTTTTAGCTTGCTGTTGGCAAACGGAGCATCTTTTTTTAAGTAGGAAAATCATCAAATGATGATGAATTATCCTCTGCTTCTCTATTTCAGACTTATACTGACTTAACACATCTTCTTTTTAAACGTCTGCATAGCCTGTTAAACATCGCATATTTTGCACGTAGACCACACGTGTGTCGTTAAATCGAGCTAGGTTAAGCAATGTCTCTGCTGTGGTTACAGTTACTGCTTCGATGAAGGTAACGGATGCCCATTTCCTCTCGTACTGTGTCCTCCGATCGATTGACATAATTCTATTCGTAATAACCAGTCGTTTCTTCCGCCTAAATCTGAAACAGAAAATTTCCAATTTGATCATATCGAATGAAAACTTGCAATGCGCCAAGCGGAAAGTGAGTTGTAGCGCCTCTAGTCACTTTTCTAAGAAATAATTTACTGCTGCAACAGTGAGGTGTCCGACTTCCATTGCACGATACAAAAATATCAGTTTAATAAATTTGTCTAAATACTTACTACTTATTTATAAATAATTTCTCAAGGATCTCTAAAAGTAATAACACAAATCAATGAAACCTTTCCAATAATTTGATTCGGAATCAAACAAATATATTCTATGGGGAAAAATACATCATTTTTGCATCAGCACTCGATCAACGTGCAAACATTAAAAGATGGATGTTCTCAAAGACTTCCCTGAAGACTTCTCAAAAGCTTTGCAAACCAGTTTTTATATGTTGAAGATTTTTAATGTCAGGTTTGAATTTTAAGCAAATATTAAAATTAATTTCATAGTTTGTTTAAGACTATCATGTGGCAAAAAAACAAAAATCGACGAAAAGTAATGTATTAGGAATATTTATACCTATGATAAGTGTTCTCCGTTTGAGAATCACTTTTTGGACAATATTGTAAAACAAACTTTTTATTATGATAGTTTAAACAATGTCTTATTTTTGGGAGGTATAAAATCATTCATTCATTTATGATGGAGCGAAAAGGTTTGTCTGAATTTTACTGAATATAACTTCTGGTTTTGTTTCCCTTTGCTCAATACGATCATCGTAACTCTTTCAAACAATCCTGTAGCTTTAAGAGCCATTGAGAACACCACAATCGCGGTGATAGTTCGCCTTTTATGGAGTTCGTTGAGAGAAAGCTGCCGCAGTTCCTCACTTTATATGGTTGCTTCTCGTGGTTTCTGATCCAAATTCAACGGGCATAGTGAGCAATAGCCATATAATGCCACCAGTAACAAACCTTATTTAAATAGAAATTGTGAACATTTTATGCGCTGGCTTTTAACCACCTACTTGTCTGAGATTTCATCAAATTGATGACAAGATAAAAATAATTATTAAGTCTTATTAACTGAAGTTGCAAAAGCAAGAAAACACAATATAATTTTGCTTTCTTTAAAAAAGAAAGATTTACTAAGAGATAAACATTTAATACCCGTGAAATTAGATCTTCTAAGGCTTGTGTGACTTGTATTTTTCTTTCAGTAAACAAAAATAACAGAGAATAAAAATATATAACATTGGCATTTACACATGGACTATTTATTTTAGCTCAAACATTATACAAAGCCCAATTGCTTTTTAGAAAAAAAAAATCAATAAACTATTAAGAGAAAACCGGCAAATTTTCGAACTAAAAAACTTAAAGATATGTGACATCCACGAGTTCTTAATGCGATCCATTTTAAAACCTAAACTGAACTATAGTGAATGTATAAGCTCAATTCTTTATTCTCGCTCTCCTTACATTTTAACACGTTAGGTAAAGCTCCCGGTTTCTCGTGGTAAATTATTACCCACAATTATACGTATTCGTATATTTAGAAAAGCCTGTATAGCAACAATAAAACATTATAAGCTGATTTTGCTTTACACCAGTGTTATCATTATTCATTCATATTATAAAACAAAGTCGCTTCCCCTATCCCTATGTATGCTTAGATCTATAAAACTAAGCAACTGATTTCGATGCGGTTTTTTTAATTAGATAGAGTAGTTCAAGAGGAAGGTTTAAATGTATAATACATGCAGAATATCAACATTGCACCCGAGCGAAGCTGTGGTGGGTTGTTTGTTATACTATTATATCGCTTTGAGAATGAATAACTAATATAATTATTTAAATAAATAATTTTTCTTTGTCTAGTCAAAATAAAGACCAAAAAAATAATTTGCTCAAAACGTAGACGATCTAGATTAATTTGTTTTTGATGCTTTTTTTACAGTTTTAACCCCCAGTTTTAAGACGAGAGTCTTAAGTTTAATACGGCCAGATTATTGTACAAAAAGCAAGTTTTAAAACATGATGAATTTTTTTAGATATCTGGAAGATGATCAGCCATTCTTAAAGAAGAACTGGCGTTTCTCCTACATCAGTGCAACGGTTTTGATCCATATCGTCTCATTGGCTCTTTATATGCCTGAAGTTTTGTCACGAGAAATGAAGTCACAGTTTGCATACTTGATCCCTTCTATTTTGGTTACTATCCATGGTATGTTAAAAAAATTCTTATAGACAATACATAAACCTGACTACTTCTCAAATGTGCGGTTATTAAGTAACAAAAGATTATTTTCTAGAAAATTTTATATTTAGAGAGAATGTCTATACCTACATTAAAACCGCCTTTGTACTTTGTGTTGCTTGAAGATTCAATAAATATAGTTTGTGTTGTATCTGTACAGCCTAGCTTAAAACTACAAATATTGTGAAACGAGCATTACTAAAGTTGATATTATCAATTGTCTCAGACGGAAAAGAATTCGATTGCATTATTTGTCTAGAATTTAGTTTAGTTTGAGACGTAAAGTAGAACAGAATAAAATTTGTGCACCAAAGAGTAACAGAAATTATACATAAACTTAAATCTATGCGTACAATGTCCGAGTTATCGCACATAGCGGTATCTATCAGACAACCTTAGGAGGGATCATAGAGGAATCGTAAAGAATCGTGTTCGATTTTTTTAAGAAATTTATTCTTGCGGCAAAGTTTTAAGCTAAATAAATATCTTCTTTATTTTTCAGCTGTTTTAAAATGTCTAGTTTTGATACCAAATACAAAACAAATATCAGCGTTTATCAAGGAACTTGGATCACTATGGAGGGTGAAGTTTACTCCACGTCAGAAACAAGAGAAGGATACTCTGCTTTGGCAACTCAACTTTTTTAATAGAGGTCATTAATTTTTGTCTGTTTGTGTGCCTGCCTTTTATTATTTATGATTGACGTAATCCGATTTTTGCTTCCATTCTGCCCTGTCTTTCGTTATTCTATCACCAACTTCTTTTTCTTTCATATAACTCTCATATATTTTCTTTCATCTCCCTCTACCTTTCCATCTGTCACATGTATAATCTCTTTTAGGAACATGCCTTTCCTATCTCTTCTTAACATGTCGATATCAACACAAACGATTCCTCTTTTACTTTTCATTTTCATACTTCCTCAAATGTACTCATTTTATCTATTTTCAACATTCATTGCAACATTTTTGTTCTAATCCTAATTTATTTAGACCGATACAAGATTCTTTAAAAATAACTTCAAAGCTATAATGGGTGTCTTCATTATTTTGAACTGAAGAAGTATTGGAGAGGCATTAGAGGTAATATAAGATATTAATGGCACTACGTTTTGAGCTGAGTTAAACGGTCGACTTTAAGACACTAAAGGCCTATGTTCAGCAGTGGACGGACGCCTTTGGGCTTAAAAGAAAATTATTAACATGAACATAACTGTCTTTTTCATCAAATTATACCTTATCTTGATGGTCACTGACTCATCTTTAATTATCATGTTTTACTCATCTCTCGAGCAGCGAGCAGTGGCGGCCGAGTGGTAACGGCCCTGACTTACGTGTAGTAGGTCGCGGGTTCAAACCCAGCCAGGCGCATTACTTTGTGTAATTTATTTCATCACCACTGCTCTCAAAACGGTGAAGGAAAACATCGTGAGGAAACCGGCATGTCCTAGAACCAAAAATTCGAAGACGTGTGACATCCACCAACACGCACTGGGCCCGCGTGGTGGATTACGGCCCATTCCCCTCTCTTAGAGAGGAGGCCTGTGTCCCTGCAGTGGGAACATTAAAAAAGGCTGATGATGATGATGATTTTTTTACTCATCTCTCTCTGCTCGTCTTACAATCATGTTTGTCTTACTTCTGCATATTTTTTTCGGTTAGTCAAAGTAATTTTTTTTTATTTCACATGGGCCTACATGGGCACTTATAAAACGTCAGAAGCTAGTACATGTGGTTGTAATGGCAACCGATTTTCCCCACTTCTAGATTATAGTCACCGTTTTTGGCTCTAATAAGCTTAGTTTCATTTTAAAAACCAAAACATTTCAAGACAATAATTTAAATACACTTTAAAAAATCACGGCTTCAAAAAAACTATCTAGAATTTTCTGTAATCAGAGATAGCCTAATTTATTAGAATTAAAGTTAACAAAATAAATATTTTAACAAAACTTAATTACTGGTCATATTTCGGTAAACAACGTTTTAGTTTTGTTAAGATTAGGATTGAAAACGAAGCCGGGTTAAGAAAATTAATTTATAAACTTACTTAGTTGATTCGTTTTTTATTGTTATTAGTTTAGACCAAAACATTTTTGAGGCATTTTTTTTTTACCAGTGTTAAAATATGCTTATAAAAAGTGTTAAATAAGCTATTTCACGACATGGTTTACTTACGAGACAATTTTCATCTGAATCTATTTAGCCAATTAAAAATCACGGAATTACCGAATACCGGACTTTGAGTTATCAGGTGTCATCTATATTTTTCATCATTTTTTTTTCTGATTGCCCACTCTACCCAAACGGCAAAAAGGAAACTCTTTTATTGGCTTCTTAAAGCAAAGGCTTCTTCCTAGTTTGATCTAAATAGATATTTAGAACAGCTTTTCCGAGACTTCGCCTAACTGTCTAGCCACTTAATTGGTTTTCCAGTCTTTACGAACAAGCCAGCAGCAAGATTTGAAGAAAATTTTGTCCAATATTTTATGGATTCGCGTATTAATTTTTATTTTAGGTTTTTAGTTTTGCTTTTTCTGTCTGTTTTTTTTTTGTTTATTAGCATAAGTGCCAGTCTGAGCAAACATTTCTCCTAATTCACCAAATTGAATCACTTAAAAAAAAATAGATAGGTTAAATGTTTTGTAGATGTCTTCGTTACGGTTTTGGTTAGTTAGTGATGTCACATGGCTTCGGAGACAAGTTGCGCGTTTCGTTTGCGGCGGTCTCCATAGCAGAAACTGGATTATTACCTGCGCAGTATCGCTAGTTCAACTTTACCATTGTGCATGTAGTCATATAGAAGGAGAACTTAATTACGTAGCAGAACGGCTGCGGGGTTTAGTGTTAAGACTTTCGTGGTAGCGTGCACTCATTTTCAAGTGTTTAGGATTCACGCACTCAAAAACAAATTGCCATGTAGTAAACTATTTGCAAAATGAATATTATATGTCACACATACCTACACACTTTCGACTTTTTAATAAGTGATTCATTTTCAGTATGCTTCTGGATTTCCGTGGTCGGCTCGTTACAATACCTGCTATCACCGCTATTTGAAACTTTATACCGAAGATTTATAATAAAAGAGGACTGCGAGCTATTTCTACCTTTCGGTTCGAAGTACCCATTCAACCCCACTAAGAACTGGACGATATATATCATCGTGTACATTTTCCAGCTGTATTCCAGTAAGTTGTAATGGTTAATGAAGCTTTGTTTTATGAAATATTGGCACCGGATCCTCTGAATTTTTTTTTCTGCCTGACCACTTAAAAAAAATCGCTTGAATCCTGCGGCACGGCGCCAAACCAACGTTTGAAGATTTCATTTCGAGTGCAAGCAAAAGTGAACTTTTCAGTGGTGAGGCGGAAGTGTCTTTGATGGTACTTATACCAACTAAACTAAACTTATCCTCAACGATTTCTGTCATTCACTCATTGTTAAAACTAGAAAGAATAAGCAATGCACAATTTTACTGGCCTGGCTATTTATTTTATGTGATGCACTGCTTTCTTAAGAATATATTCAACTGTTAATCAACACGTTATAAAATCGAGTCTCAATTTTAACAGGAGTAAAATGACAATGCCAGATCCTGACCCAATCATGTACAGAAAAAGTAAATTTATGAAAATAATTGTGAAAAATAAGGAAACTTTTCACCATAAATTGTTTTCCTTTAAAACTAGCAGTTTACAATTTAATAAAAAAAAAGGAATTAAATCCCGGAAACTACTTTTGCCATTCGCATTCTTATTTGCGTTACATATAATGCATCGCATGTAAAAGATTTAAAAAAAAAGTAGGTAATTGTTAAAAATATATCAGTCTACTTAAAATATTATATCACGCTTATAATTATGCGTAATGTTTATTCTTTATTTGAATCATTAAAGATGAAATTGCAAATAATTACGAAAATATAAAAAAAAAACTATTAAAATCATTTGTTTTGATTTTTTTGTGTAACAAAACGTTTTGAGGCGCTCAAGTCAGCTGTCAGTGTCAAACATCTTTCATTCGCTCTATGCGTTCCCGTTGTGTTTTCTCATTTATTCTGATTTTTTGTTTTTACTACCGACGACTTTTGCTTTTGACCACGGATAACGATTCTCGCTTACTCGCTGACTTGGTGCTAGTTTTCACGGATTCCGTTTATTGTCTGTGAGTTGATAAGCGATGTTGCGGTGCATAAATTGTTACCTGAATGTCGACAGAATGCAGACACCTAACCTAACCTATAAAAAACAATGTCATTATTGTTTTTGGTTTTAAACGAAAACGGCAAGGTTTGCAGGTTTCAGGACAAATGTTTAACTATCAGTAATAAATATACAATAAGATGCTGCATACGGCATGCTTGTAAACGACTTTTACTGAGTGGGGCAAAAGTCTGGCATTATTCTTTTTGCTATATGTTTTTATACGTTTCAGTTATAAAATACAGCGAACGTTTAAAATTAGTTTAAACAATCTCTGTGTACAAGAGAATCGACATCACTATTTCATCCTATCGTAAATTAACTTCACTAAGAGTAGGCACACATAGGCTACCAGCCGCAACCACAAAATCCGACATGCAGCGACCAGAAAATTTTCTGTAGTTTTCATACTTTTTATATGGATTCAACAGACACGCTTGGCGCAGGTGGCTGCCACATACTACAAATTGCTGCTGCTTGCTTCTCGTAGCCTGCACCGACGTCGCCACACTCCACTCTCACGTTTAAATGTTCTGCGACAGAGTCCATTATGATAATGCGGTTATGAAATAAAAAAAAAAATTAGCAGCGATAGGCCGAAAGTGGCTGCGTTACGCTTCAACTACCTTTGTGGCCGCTTCTAGCCTTTCTTGGCGGTGTTTACGGTTGTCGTGTGTAGCCGGTATGCGGAGACTTTAAGTGCTTGTTTGCAGAGACTCAACGCGATGGGTGACGCGTTGTACATTGCAGCAACGGGTTGCGTCATCGCACGCTCAGACACAAACGTATGGCAATGTTCGACAACGTCCCAACGCAAAGTGTCTCCGTAAAAACAATGATGGTTATAAAATAAAGCGACAACTTTTGACATATTATTATTCAGAATATTAATGTATTCTTTAACCACTTTTAGTTTTTCTCTTAATCTTCAGTGGAAAAAAATCACAAATTATAAATTTTCCATTTCTTGTCTCCAGACAAAAGTTCTAATTAAAATTCTTGTCTGGGTAAAGGGTGAAGTCACTAAAGTCGAATTTCATTAAAGTTTTAAACAATTATTGTATTAGTTTTATCTTACGAATTATAAGTCTCCGCAAAGAAAATTTAACAAAATAAAGTCGCTGTATTTTTTTGATGTGGGAAATCATCCATTGACTTTTTACTCTAGGTAAAGCTGGAAGGTGTGTTCAATTTCCTCTGACTAATGCTATGTCATATAGTTGCCCTTTGCGGCCTAGAACTACGAGTTTCATTTTCAGAGTAGGTCTCCTTGTGGCCTTGAGTGAGTTCCTACGGTTAACGCTAGCGCATAGCGCTAGTGTTAACCAAATGATTGCAACATGACTCCTCATGTTACAATAATTTCGTTTAAGTTCAGCTCCTCTAGAGGGGCTGACCTCTCTAAACCTTTGCCAGATTCTAGTCCAGGCGTGAGAGGTAGCTGCCACCAATTGCCCCAAAGTCGCTGTATGAGTTAATAACTAATAATTTTGCTAAATAAATAAAACTAAAGAAATTTATTCAATCTCGTTTAATTATATTGTCATCTGGTTTTGGGGGTAACACAGGTTAGAACTAATGTCTTCCGCGGCTGCAGGAAGGTTCAAAAGGGTTACCAAGGCCCTGAAACGGAAAGAACAATTAAAAAATTACAAGTGGACACCATATTACTCTTTCGTTTTACCCAGAGTGACATATGTTATTAGACGATTTTCCATCCCAAAAAAAGACCCAGAGTAAGCGATAGTATGTTTTAATGATACAAACTAGTGCTTGACTGCGATCCCACCTGACAGTAAGCAGTGATGCATTCGATGATGGTGAACCGCAATAATTTATAAAGAACCTATTCACACCAGACTTGAAGACAACTAAATTCAAATCGGACGGGAAGACCGCAATGTAGGTGGTATTTAAGAAAATTATAAGGATTTAATTTTTCAGTGACTCTCCTTGTTGGAATGTATATGGGGGCAGCATTGATAATGACAACATCTTGTGCATTACTGGGAATAGAATTTATGATGATAAAACATGATCTAGATCAGGTGGAACCAAGACCAAACGGAGAAAAAGGACTTGACGTAGATACTGATGGCAATGACAAGCACAGCATTAAAACGTTTGTTAAACGACATCAGAAACTACTAAGGTATGTATATTGATGGTGGAACTACTAAGGTATGTATATCATCATCATCATCATCATCATTAGCCTTTTTAATGTTCCCACTGCAGGGACATACCACCTCCTCGTATGTATATCGTTGATCGTCAATTCAACCTGTTATTAAATCATAGTTTTTCTCTTGCCTTTAGATGTAGATACGTTTAAAGAGCAGCAGCTTCATCTTTAATACCCGGTTTCCGATAGCTATAGTTATGTAGTTATAATGTAAGAATCACCTAACTATAGTTAGTTTTTTAATCCTAGACTACGATTTGACAACTTGAAATGTCAAAGTCCAGAAACTTGGGAACATATTTCTAGAGTGTGACATTCTATGTTGTCAAATCGTAGTCTAGAATTAAAAAACCAACTATAGGTGTCAAATCTCTAATTGATGTGCTTATGGCATGATCATCTTGTTATTTGACAGCGTATTCAAATCTTCTATAGGAATGGCATGTCAAATGCCATGTCATAGATTACATTTTTTTCTAAGCAACATTTCAGCAACCCAAATTATTTTGACACAGCTGTTAATTTAACAGTTGTGTCAGTTGAATGACAATTTAATTGGGCTTTCAGAAACTCGGTGTTAATTCGGTATCAATCGTGTTTTTATAAGTACAAACAGATAAAATGTACCTTTAGCAATTTATACTAGCCTCTCATAGTAATAAGTTGTTTCTGCAATTTGACAAATATCTCAAATAAAGAGCAAGTTGTCACACAATATGCTTCCACTCATCAATATTTACAATTAACCAGTTTTTAGAGGAACCGATCTCTAAAAGTTGTTTTATCATTTCAAAACACAGATCTAAAATGATTGCGAATATGTACTCATAAAACAAAAATCGCTCTAATCTCACAGTATTTTAACTAATGCCAAAGGTTATACCAAATAAAATTTAGCAATCCAAAAAGTATGCTACAGTAAGTTCAGAATTATAAATATTCGACCATCAAATAACTATTATGTCTTAATAATATTTCATTTAAAAAAATATGTCAAGCGTGCTATGTTAATTAAATTTTGGAGCATCAATATTTTGCCAAATAATATTTTATTTGGCGAATGTACAACCTTTTCAGTTAAATTAACAGTCCAAATTCAGGGTATTAAATAATGACCATTCCAGTTTTGCATGCAGGCTGGAAATCTTTTAAATTGTCGGTTTACATGTTTATGAACACACTCATGATATTGAATTATATATAAGAATTTATAAAAGATTAGAGTGTTAGGTGACATTTTCTAAACAGAAATAAAACGAAAAAAAAATATATAAGTTTCTAGTTACGTTGCATGAATAATTTCAATAAAGTAGTGCGCCTCACCGATTGCATCACTACTTACCATCAGGTGGGATTGCGGTCAAGCACTAGTTTATAGAAATTAAAAAAAATCTTGATTACAGATGTATTTGGCTGTACAAACTTCATGTACAGCAGTGGTACATAGGCAGACTTAATGCTACAAGGCACACTAACTACACTACACTATTAGCTACTATATTAAGTACAAAATAACATTAGACATTTAAGACAACCTTTTCTACTGTCCGTTCAAACGTTTTTAAATTTTATTACGTTGTTGGAATGACAAATGGCGGTTGCAGTAAATACTTGGTAATATAACCACTTTTTTACAAGCTTTTTATTAGTTTGCAATGTAACTGTATATTCGGCTCAAATCTTGTAACTCAATTTGGAAGCAGATATCTTCAACCGATTGAGCTGCAATTTGCATGCAGGTGTAAATCGCATGACAATGCAATATTATGATGACATGGAGCTGATCTGAGGATGAAATTGCGAGGTAGCCATAGGAACTCTGTAATTAAACGTCACAACCATATCGAGTTTGGGCTTGTATGAATCGTCTTGACGAGTTTTAATTGTATATGTATAGACCATCCCTATAAAAGCTTGTTATGTAAAAAAAAAATATTTTCATTGAAAACTTGTTGCTGTTAATGCTATCATTATGCCCGCGGAATAGAAGTTAAAATCTGTTGAATATACAGTAAAAATAGGTTTCTTTAAATGTCTTATTTTAACACGGATGGAGTATAACGTATAATTTGATTGTGTTCCCTGTATTCGATGAGTGATTTTTCCCTACTTCGAGCAGATAAGTAGTCGTATCTAGAGTTCTGGTCTACATATAAGTTTTCTCGACAACTTTAACTTCAGCCAAACCCATTCAATCAATCTCTATTATGACTGCCACTTTTTCTGGTCTCGTGCCAACATTATCGGAAGTTTTTCCGCCATAACGAGGGCCTCACCCTGTGAGACCAATGGCCTATGTAATATTAGTGATCCTACTTTTTCGTATTTTATGGTGTGTGAGAAAAATTTGCCCCTCTTTTGATTCTTTTCATGGAACACTAATATTTTCGTCGGGGCCTAGATGTTTATGGACCTACTTCAGTTTTTCATTGAACAAGTTAGCTAGTTCAGATTTCGTTGCGAATTCACTAGCCGCTCCTCACTCATTTTTGTCCAAAAATATTGACTTGTTACAAGTAAATCGGTCGACTATTGATGCCGCTCAATGTTGAAGTAAAAAATTCAACCAATTACAGCGTATTTACTTTTGTTAAGCATTCGAGTACGTTCGATTTGTCACACAAATTTTGCAAATATATTTTTGTTCCACATACTGATTCTGTACGGATTTTTAGGTTACACAAGACTTTCGAAATAATATAAGTTTATTTTATTTTAAGTTTTTGAACGTAACATATTCAATCTTATAATGTTCCCATTACTGGAGATTAGGCTCCCTTTTTGTAGAGCAGTGGTGGCCGAGTGGTAACGGCCCCGACTTACGTATTGTAGGTCGCGGGTTCAAACCCAGCCAGGCGCATTACTTTGTGTACATTATTTCGTCACCACTGCTCTCAAAAACCGGCATGTCCTAGAACCAAAAATTCGAAGACATGTGACATCCACCAACCCGCACTGGGCCTGCGTGGTGAATTACGGCCCATCAACATTAAAAAGGCTGATGATGAGGCTCCCTTTTTAGTAGAAGAATTGGACCGTAATCCCAGTACCTATGGGTTAGTAGCATTAGTCTTATAATGTTCCTATAGCAGGAACTTAGGCAGATAGACGGTTTCATTAGTATCTCATATCAAATCTTCATATTTTATTATTCTAGAATAGATCATGTCATACCAGTTTTATTACGATAGTGTCCATCACGGTTTTAAGAGCACGAGTGATGATGAAATAAATTACCTGTTACTAATACCTGTTCGATTTTAGGCCAACAAAGCCTCTACAAGCCTCGTGGCCGTTATCACTGGGCGATCCCTGCTACCCATAAAACTAAAAAACGATTATACTTGTGGCATTTTGAGTATCCAAACAAAACCGATTTAGAACTATCCTGTTCCACAAACTCATATTTCATCAAAATACACCTGTCCCCAAAAAACCGTTTCGCGTTCTAACCCCTTGTTCCCCATCAAAGCAGACATAGGGGTGGACATAAATAAAACATGTATTTTATTTGTTGACAGGTTATCCCGCCAGTTAGATAACGTTTTCACCGGGATGGTATTCATAGATGTATTGTTTGTTGGGATCACGACGTGTGCTTTCAGCGTCATGGGCCAGGTGAGTTATTGTATTTTGTTAGTCAAAACAAATAAATTGGGTGACTTAAGTTTTGTAGGGTCATCTATGGCGTTGAACTAATCCTGCATCGTGCAATAAAAATTCTCCGTGCGATTTGAATATTGCATGAGTTGATTCCTCCAACTCTTTTTTACAACTCGACGCACGGCGAGTATCCATTCTTACGTTGTTGAAACCTCTACGTTTCGGACTAAGCGTTTCGCTTCATCTTTCATTTCACGCGCATCGAAGGACTGAAACAAATTGCTTGCTGCGGTCTTCCCATCCGATTATAATTTAGGTGTCTTCAAGGCTAGAGTGAATAGGCTTTTATTGAACTAATGCACCTCACTATCAACTATTGCATCACTGCTTGTCATCAGGTGGGATCGCAGTCAAGCATTAGCAAATAAAAAAAAAGTATATATTATTATAGAACTGCGCTAAATCATCTATCGGGCAGAAGTCCACCACACGCAACACCTATCTGTTCGAAGGATCCTCCCTTTTCAAGGAAGCGTTAGGGACTACCCTGTTCCGCATACCCTCCAAAGTTTTATTGAGAAATAGCGTCAAGTAACTAGCACTATAGTTCCATAATATTTTTCCAAAAGCGTGAGAAGATAATTTAATTTTTAAGGCCGTGTGTAAATATTAACGCACAAGCGAGCAATGAATAGCTTGCCGTTCGATCGTCTGGTTACCGTCTGATTCCAGCCCAAGTCGTCGACGGCACATACTGTTCCCTCAAGGCTTTGTCAGCAAACCTTAGGGGCACAGCAGGGCTAAAGCCTACTAGAGCCATGGACCAGTTTCTGAAATGAACGTCCGACTACGGTTTAAAGGGCTAAGAAGAAACTGGGTGGGTTTTTAGTCAGTAAAGGTTTGACACTATCTCCCTCACCGCTTAAGGGTGGGAGACGTAACTGGATGATTTATACCCACTAAACAAAAAAAAAATAACACCTGGTGATAAATATATAATTTGTGAAATAGATAATTATATCTATTTCACAAATTATATATTAACTTATTAAGCTGTTTCCACGCCAAATGAGCAGTCATCTCCTAACCTAATCAAGATCAGAACCTTTTCATTCTTTTTCAATTTTAATATTCCAATAAAAAACAAATACAAAATATCCAAAAATTTCCTAAGCCACGACAGAAAAATCCAAATCGTTCGTATGTAAATTGAAATTCCACAGTAATTTCATTTAAAGAAGTCGGTCAAAGTACAAAAAAATGCTGAATCCGTTAATCAATTCGTGATGAAAATTGGCTGAAAAAATGAGGCCGTTGGCAGTATCTGCACTTTATTAAAAAGTCCTTTGCTCTGTGTACTACACCGTATTCAATTTATGCTCTACGCTCAACGTTCTTTCTCAAAACAGTGAAAGAACATCCTCAAACAATTGAGCTCAAATAAAAATGTTTAACAAACCCCACAAAGCTGGGTATCTTCAAAGTAAAATATGACGCAATACAGGAAAAGGCAGCAGTTGCACATTTATTAATTTTTTTATTGACTAACCAATAATGTAGTTATGTTACTGGCCTAACTCTATTTTAAGACGATCTAGTTTCTCTGTAAGCTATATCTCTACAGATAATTTTCCAAAGTCTGAATGTCATGCAGATGTGACTATTAAAAATCAGATTAATGAGACATTTTCTCAGTTTCGAAGAATCAACCTCGATACACCCACCAGTGAGAAATTTGACTAGGCTTTGTAATAGAATTTTTCAAACTTCCTTAAAAAGACCCATACTACAGCCTAACAATAGAATACTTCCACCTGACTACCGCTAAGTTCATTTTTGCTTGCAATTAAAATGAAAACTTCAAAGATTTGGTTTGGCACTGCGATGCAGGATTCAAGCGAAAATTATTTTGAGTCGTCAGCAACTGTTCGAAGCCTTCTGGGACCAAGGGTTGCTGCAAAAGCGGAACACCGGGGCCCTAGAACTAAGGCAAGACGGAATGGTGGGTCGTTTAGTGTATAGAATTCTGACACTGTCTCCAGCTCCGCCCAAGGGCAGGATTCGTCAATCGATGATTTTTCCCACTATAAAAAAAGTGGTACATTATGTGTCTACTTACAGTAAACCTTCTGATGAACTATTTCGTTGTTTCAGTTCGCCGGCGGACCCGGTTACATGTTGGTCAGCTACATAGGGATCGCCTCGTCTATGCTGACCGTTTTGTTTTTATGTTATTACGGCGAGCTTCTTACAAGTGCGGTAAAACTTTTGATGCTTAAAAAATATTGGTTACTACCTTTTGTCAGCGGCTTCGCCCGCGTACATAAAATATAGCCTATGTCACTCAGGAGTAAAGCAGCTTTCTATTATTGCTAATTTTTTTCCAATCGGACCAGTAGTTCCAGAGATTACCTCCTACAAACAAAAAAAAAAACAAACTTTACCTCTTTATTATATTAGTGTAGATTAATTAATAAAAGTTTTTGTAGTAGTTGCTTGTGAAACCTTGAAACTTTTCAAATTATGTAAAGCTAAAATGATGATGATACGATTTAAAATATAAAAGTTTATGATTTTTTCAGAGTTCCAGTATTGGTGACGCGGCTTATAACAACTTGTGGTATAAAGGTGGAAAAGAGTACAAAATGGCCATACTGTTTATCATCAAAATGTAATTATTATTGTATTATAATATCTAGGGATCGTATAATTAACTGCGGTACGTGACAGTTTCGATAAGAAGATATAGCTTCGATAATAAAAATAAATACCACCATTTAAGTATGTACATAGATCTTATATGATAAAATGTTTAGATTTTATAGCTAGTGATTTATACTGGTTCTATTTTATTTTTTGGAGCAGTGGTCGCCGGGTGGTAAAAGCCCCGACTTAAGAGTTATAGGTCGAGCAATCAAACCCAGCCAGGCGCATTACTTTGTATAATTTATTTCATCACCACTATTCTCATAACGGGGAAGGAAAACGTCGTGAGGAAACCGGCATGTCCTAGAACCAAAAAAATAGAGAACGTATAACATCTACCAATTCGCACTGGGCCCGTATCGTGGATTACGCCCCAGAGAGGAGGCCTGAGTCCCAGTAGTGAAAACATAACATGCTATTTTATTTTTTATCAAATAAATTCGTTTGGTTTACAGAGAATTTCATCTTTAGTGAACTGTAGTACTATTATTTTATTATTACAAAAATGGCACAATGAGCATTGCAAAAAAAAAATGGTTACGAAAACAGATTTTCATCACAGTACTTAACAGTTTTTGAATGAAAAGAAAATATTCTTTCAACTCAATATTTTTATATTAATGAAAGCACTGTAAACAATTTTATTATGAAACTACAAAAAAGATATATCGTAACAAATAAAATTTATACTCTTTTTGTTGTTTGATTCTCAGGCTGTAGATATTATTTTTTTTAATATTTGAAATATTATAACAAAACTGAGCTAGGTACTAGGCATTGTTAGAACGCCTGCCAGGGGTCTGAAAGAGCTAACATGAGCAAGGGTAAGATGAAATATACGATCGATCGGTGATAAAGGGAAAGGTTGAAATATGTTTTTAGCTGTTCTCGCATCTCCCGTCTAGCTTAATTATTGAACAGTTGCAGTGATCTTGTCGATATATACATATGACTCAGTAAGTAGGTTTAAATGTATATACAAAATAGTAAAACGTATCATTATAGTGCACATTTATAGGTTCGCATGATAATTTAGTTTTTATTTAATTATCCCACTGCTGGAACACAGGCCTCCTATATAGGAAAGGGAATGGGCCAATCCACCACGCGAGCCCAGCGCGGATTGGTAGATGTCACATGTCTTCGATTTTTGGTTCTAAGACATGCCGGTTTCCTCACGATGTTTTCCTTCACCGTTTTGAGAGCAGTGGTAATGAAATAAATTACACAAAGTAATAAACCTGGCAAGGTTTGAACTCACGACCTACAACTCGTAAGTCGGAGCTGATACCACTCGGCTACCAGTGCTTTTATTTAAACTAATGTAATTATGTTCTTATGTAAAAAAAAAAAAAAAATATAGCTAGCTGTTTCTTAGTCTTGCCAAAAATGACCACTGTTAGTCTTGAAATATTCGTGACAGTCCGGGATATGTTTAAACGGTGAGAAAATATGGTCAAAATCACAAAAAAAAAAAATAGTTATTTCGGTATTCATACACTAATAGCGCCCGTATGAAGTTTGCCGGATTAGCTCATCTTGTGATGTAAGCACTAGATACAGTCAGAAATAGATACATTAATTCCTAGATATTTTATGTACCTTATATCTTTATACATTCAGTTCCCCTTGCGTTGTATTCCTCAATGCTGAGGGTCATATTACCTTTCTATATTACTTTTCCTTGAATTATATTCTCCATATGTATCTCTGGCGGTGTGATGGACATTGCATATCGTTGAGTCAAGAGCAGTGTAGATCTAGTTGGACCAATGTATGGTGCCCCCGTGAGGCTTTTTCCAATCCACTTTGTCAGTCACAATCAGCTTTTCGAGGTTGAAAGAAAGAAAGAAAAACGTTTATTTGTGCCTCACACAATCAAATAGACTAAAAATACAAGAATAAAAGTACGAAATCTGTGCGAGGCCAAAAGGGCGCCTAACTCAGCATATGCTGCGTTATTTAAAACGATAAATATCGCAGCACTGGTATTCTGTTAGGGCCCACTGTGATGCCACGAACCCAGTTACGGACATGATATTAAATACTATCGAAATAAAATAATAAATATTGAATACATTAATTTGTGCTGTAATGTAGACGATAAAAGGTTGTCACCGTATTTCCTAGTAATGTGACCAAAGTACCTATTGCTAAATCTTGCGAAGACAGAAAGACAACCGACCTTAGTATACGTGTTGTCAATTAATTGAAATACAAATGTTTCAGATCCCAAAAACCATGTTGTCTAACGTCCCTGAGACATGTCGAAGTATCTATGAAGATGTTTACCAAGGTGAGGTGTTTGAATAATAATTACGACTACATAATTATATTACATTCGCGTTAAGAATGTAGTCAATCATCATTGTCCGTCGGTTTAGCTCCGCCTTCCTAACAAATCAAATCTTTTCAAATCACAAAGTCAAGTTCATGATGACAGTACAAGGCTTCACTTCGATTGTTTGAATTTTACACCATTGAGAATACACCTTTATCTTTCTGCGGTACTAATGACTCACTGCATTCTTACCGTGAACGAGTTATAAACTTAATTACACTTATTATGACAGAAATTTTATGAAATTATAAAAAGGTAACGGGTAAATTTGCTGTTAGTCCATCAAGTACACACAAATTAAACAGTAGCGATAGTAATTAACAAAAATAGCTTGAACTACTAAGCGGCAATTATTAATACAAAATAGTATAAAAGAGGAGTGCTTCAAAATTATTCACTGTATAAACACACGGTCATCGTGATGGATAAAGAAGTTGTGCTCAATATAGAGAATATATATAAGAAAGAAAGAAAGAAATCATTTATTTGCATAAATAAGGTACAGAAAGTTGACAGTATAAATAAATAAAATTGCTCTCTTATTCTGCCATTAATTTCGGCGTGCAAATATACAGTAGCTTCATTGAATAAATAATAATATACACTTCTCATCAAAAAAATCGAAACACCTTGCAAGTTTACGTTTTGTCAGGATTATCAGAAAAATGTGTACATTTAGGAATAAATGTTAAATGTCGTTTAATAGTGAGTAATATGAGCTTATCAAATCTTAATGTTAATGTTCTAAATTTAAATGAATTTTTCATAGGTTTCGTATTTTGTTAAATGAGTCATTTTTATTCCGTATGGAGTATAAAGGAAATGGATAAAACAACACACGTAAATGAAAAAAAAAGCTAAAAAATGTTTATTTAATAACTTGTATTCCCTCCCCGAGCTCTAATTACTGCTTCCATACGGTTCTTCATCGATCGGATGAGAGTCACGATCACATGCTGTGGTATATTGTCCCATTCCTCTTGGATTGCATCTTGCAGCTGGCTAAGTGTTTCTGGGGCAGGATCTCTTGCTCGAATTCGTCTCTTTAATTCATCCCATAGATGTTCAATGGGATTCATGTCCGGGCTTCTTGCTGGCCATTCCATAATAGAGATATCGACTTCGTTAAGATAATCTCGTACGACGCCCGCGGTGTGAGCCCTAGCATTGTCGTGCATGAATATGAAGCCGTTGCCAATAAAATGTGCATAGGGCATCACATGAGGCTCGAGACACTCTTCGACGTACCGATGACAGTTTAGTGCAGGCAGACGTGGCCCAGACACGAAAGCAAGCTCTGTCTTACCGTCGGCGCTGATTCCTCCCCAAACCGTCCACGAACCGCCACCGTAGCTGACCTTTTCTTCAATGCAGCATTGTGCATAGCGTTCTCCGTCTCTTCTGTAGACCTTGTTCCTTCCGTCGTTACCATACAGCATAATTTTACACTCATCAGAAAAGAGAACTTTGCTCCACTGTAGGTATGACCAATTTAGGTGCTCACGTGCAAAGTTAAGGCGCGCTCTTCGATGGTCTGCAGTTAATTTCGGCCCATTTGCTGGCTTATGCGGTACCAGTCCACGATCCTTCAACCTTCTTCTAATTGTAGAGTCACTTACAGCCACCCTTCGTACAACACGAAGCCGCTGCTGCAGTTGAAAAGCGTTAAGGCGTCGATTTCTTAAAGAAGTTGTTACAATAAATCGATCATCTCGCTCAGAAGTGACCCGATTCCTGCCAGATCCTGAACGGCGCGTGAACAAACCAGTCTCCCGATAACGTTTATAGACTCTATGAACAGATGACAGGCTTAGATGCAGTCTTGCAGCCACAACACGCTGACTAAGGCCAGAATCCAGCAATGCCACAACTTGGGCGGCTTCTGTGGGCGAAGTATCCATACGTTTTAGAAAAAAAACCTTTTTTCAGACGTCCCAAAGTCACAGTATTGAAATAAAAAACAAAAAGTTTAAGGATAGGCGCCAATTTTTAGTTTTTAAACGCTAAATGTACTCCAACCCTAAACACACATTTGTCTCAAAACAGTGATTCATTTCGTTTATAAGATAAACAAATGAAATTCTAATTTTGAATTTAGAATTTTCGCTTATTACTGTAATGGCCAAACTGCCAGCTATAATATATGTATTTTTTTTCATCGTATGAATTCTTTTTTGTGTTAAATTCGGACAGAAACAATGAAAACGGAAGTGTTTCGATTTTTTTGATGAGAAGTGTATTAAACATGCACTCGTTTATTACACACATATCTATAAATTGAAATTGTATTATTTATTTATTGAAAAAAAAAAAGTATAAAAATAAAAACAATAATCATAAATGTCAATTATAATCCCAAATGTCTAAAAAACAATCTCAAATGTCATTAATAATTAATAATAAAAATGTCAAAAATATATATTGTTATTGTTAGGGTTCCCTACCTCAATAGGAAAAAAGGACCTATTATAGGATTACTTTGTTGTCCGTTGTCCGTCTGTCTGTCTGTTAAGATCTCGAGAACGTATGAAGTTAAATTGACAACCACATACTCAAGTCTACAGTCTCTTGGAATTGTGAAAAAATCAAACTTGTATTTCTTGTTTATGTCATCAAAAAGTATAATTCGATTCTCGTTATAAAAATTCACAGGGTACTTACAATGACCTAGAACCCTGAAATGTGGCAAAAAGGAAGGTCTTGTAGCACTAACATAGGAATAAATCTGAGGAAATTTGAAATTACGTCACAAAAATGATCGATTTGGGAATTTGGGAATCAAACTAATTACATAAGTTAGTGTGTGTTCCGTATCCTCAATGTGCGGGTTCGACTCGTACTTGCCCATTTTTTTTTTTATAAAAGACTTTTTAAATAATAAGAAAGAAAAGTCTGACATGGCTTTTGACTTCATAGGTCAAAAACTTAGACTTACTACCGTGCGATTATAGAAAACGGCGTCTTGGTGAGAAAGACTTTTAGATAAGTTAGATCCCGTTTGCTTTTCTCCCAATTTCGGTATTGTTTTCAAATTCAGTGATTAAATTTTTTGTATGAATAATCCCTAATTAATATTAAAAAGCTTGCAGTCTTTCAGATTGCAACTCAACTTTTTAAATTTAATTTTATTAACAGTTTGGAGGGAGGCCTTTGTCATATAATAATTTATTAACAGTACCTGTAACCTATCTGGACATTGATCCAGTCGTAATATTATGTATTGATATTTTCTTCCTTTTCAGGTGATTAGCACAACCTGGTCTTATTTCTCATTGATGAACAGCGTATATTCAGAAGAACAGTAAAATATCACATTAAAAATAAAATTATATTTCTCATGTACCACAGCAGATATTCACGAAGAGATTTAAGAGAATTTAAGAGCACAAGTAATAAAGTTAATACTACGCAATACTGCACTGCTACAGTTAAATATGTAGAAGAAAATAGAGATTTCCTGCTGCACTGCAAAATTGCGGTTAGATCATTCACTGCGGTTTCGGAATAAGACCGTGTACAGATGAAGGGGAAAATGTTGCGAGAGAACACTGCAAATGCACCAAACATTATTATTATATTATTTTTCATTCGATACATTCATTGTTTTATTTTTATAAACGAATATATTATTATCAAGATAGAGAGGTATTTTGTTTTCTCTTGTTCAATAAATCTATATACATACATAAAATGAGAAACTGACTGACTGACATATTACGCACAGCCAAAACTACTGGGCCTAGGAGCGTGAAATTTTGCACAAGACTTCTTTTTTTGACGTAGGCGGACACTAAGAAAGGGTTTTTCAAAATTCACCTCCTAAAGGGGTTATAAATTTTGTATGGAGAACCATATTTTCACGCGGGTGAAGCCGCTGGCAGAAGGCTTGTGGAGATATAAAATAAAAAACAAAAGAAGACTGAAGGGGATAATAGTGACAGGCATAGCAAGAAAGCTGTCAATACCATGATGATGGCTCACTATGATTTATTGAAAAAGATGAAATATTGCAACGATCCCAAATAAAATCGTCTAGTGGAGATGGATAAACCCGGAAGGACACTATACGACGACGATGATAAAACTAAAGGACACAGCTGCTTGTTAGGAGAAATGAGAGTCATTATCCCCGGATATAATCACAAGGGGCTCAAGAGCTACTGCTAATTTCCTAAGACCCAAACAAACATCCACGCAACATTTCCAGTCAGATAACGTGCGAATATTCAACACAAACGTGCGGATACTACAACCCATGAGTTTAATATTCCAGTCCGCATCGCACGAGGATTACCGCCTGATACTAGTGCATACGCGCGGTTCTATTCACGCGTGAAACCGTTTTATCTGGACGAGCACTGTGTCACTCAAACTAGGGATGATGTCGTAGCATATATTACTGAGTCAGTGAACAAAGGAATGTATTATGCGGATGTGTATGCAGGCTTATAGATTTTATGATTTTGCAATTCATTTTTAATTACTGAATAAATGCTTATAATTTTTCAAATGAAAAAGGATATTTTTTGTGTCACATACAATACTGATATCTTCCATCAACATTTATTAGTTAAGATTAAGATTAGATTTAGTAGTGATTAAGTGATTGATCTCGGATTTAAGTAAAAAAATCATCATCATCATCATCAGCCTTTTTAATGTTCCCACTGCAGGGACACAGGCCTCCTCTCTAAGAGAGGGAATGGACCATAATCCACCACGCGGGCCCAGTGCGGGTTGGTGGATGTCACATGTCTTCGAATTTTTGGTTCTAGGACATGCCGGTTTCCTCACGATCTTTTCCTTCACTGTTTTGAGAGCAGTGGTGATGAAATAAATGACACAAAGTAATGCGCCTGGCTGGGTTTGAACCCGCGACCTACTACACGCAAGTCGGGGCCGTTACCACTCGGCCACCACTGCTCTCAGTAAAAAAAAAAAATATTTAATTACTACAGAGTAACAGATGATTATAAAATAAAAATAGTAATCGGTTAGAACTAGGTTTACATTGGTATTTATAATAATTAAATGCTAAGTTATCAATAAGTTTATTGAGAGCATTTGGTGGGGACAGATGTGCTGACAAAGCTGATATTGTTGGGTTCAGCACACTTGACTCCTCCCTCCCTAAGTGAGAAATTATCTAGGGGCAGCTGTGTTTACTCTAGAGAATTTCGAGTACAAATTACCTTGGTATGAAAACCACATTTATATAGAATAAGTCCTATCATTAAAACTATTAACATTATGTAAATTGCTAGAGTCCATACACTGATCTGTTCACACACAATGTAACTTTGTTGTTCACTAACACTTGCACTATATTTCGCTCTTGTTAACAAGTCTCTGATGTCACCGAGATCCACTCCCCGAAGGTCCATCTGCTTGGCTGGTATGACAGTGTCCTCACGTAGTTCAGGCAGCTGTACTGGCGGTAGGCTGAAGAACACTGAGCTGCTGTTGGTGGGTGTAGTGATATATGTGTCCCTAATGAACAATGCTGGTTTGGCAATAAAATATATGTTCCTTGCAGGTTGTACTTTTGAGTCTCGTCGTTGCAGTACTCCGTTGCTGTGATTTCCTTCTCGGAATAGATCAGCCAATGGTTGCTTGTTACGAGCTACACCTTGGTTTCCTCAATCTGCACCTCATATTGTTGGCATTCGCTGAAGTTTCCTTTTAAAAACATTAATTGATCAATGCAAATTTCAGTGTGGTACTGTACTATATTCTCCTCTGAACATAGATATTGGAGGTCATCTATTTGTTTGCAGGTGTCTATTACGGACCTGTATTTCATTCTGTAAATCTCTTAAATGTACTGATCAATCCTGAGTCAAAAAAACAACAAATCATCTTGAATCAGAATATTTTTAACTACTTTAATATTACTCCTACCACCATAATCAGCCTCATAATTTCTTCACTTCTTATCTGAGCATATGTCTAAGCGGTCTCAGGTCGACGTTATATACACCGACTACAGCAAGTGCTTTGATCGTATTGATCATTCCCTCCTAATGCGCAAACTTTTAGACATTGGAGTGAGGGGTAACCTGTACAGATGGTTTGTATCATATGTAGAAAATAGATGCCAGACTGTAGTCCTCAACGGCTATGCCTCGAGAGCGATGACCATCCCTTCGGGAGTCCCCCAAGGATCTTTATTGGGACCCCTGTTATTTAATATTTTTGTCAATGATATCGCTTCATGTTTTCTACATTCAAAAATCTTACTGTATGCGGATGACATGAAAATTTTGAGTCAAGTCTCAACAATTGAGGACGCACATTTGTTGCAGGAGGATTTGGACCGTTTCCATAATTATTGCAATAGAAATAGGTTGGATTTAAATACTTCTAAATGTTACATATGTACATATACTCGTAAGCCAAATCCTATTATGTACGATTATAAATTGTCAGATACCACAATCGCCAGAGTCAACGTCATTAGGGATCTTGGCGTAATTTTTGACTCAAAACTTTTGTTCGACGCCCACATTGAGAGTGTTTTCAACAAGGCCTCCAAGGCTTTGGGCTTCATTTTCAGGGTTTCCTCTGAGTTCAAAAACGTCAAGACCATGAAAATCCTTTACTGTGCCTTTGTCCGTAGCCATCTAGAATACGCTTCTCAAATTTGGAATCCAAATTATAATGTTTATATTAATCGCCTTGAAAGTATTCAAAGAAAATTTTTAAGGTACATTCAATATCGATCAAATTCTTATCTTCCTGATTATATTAGCCGGTGCAAGAAATTTCACATTCTACCTTTACACGAACGAAGAAAAATTGCAGATATTGCCTACTTGTTCAATGTAATGAACGGATCTATTGACGTACCTGAGCTGGTGGCCAAGATTGGACTGCGCGTACCGTCTGTGTTTCGGCGGAGACCTGATCTTCTGCACGTTCCTCTAGTTAAAACTGTCTACAGACAGAATTCATACATACAAAGAGTATGTAGAATGTTCAACACAGTATGCCGGGATGTTGATATTGACTTGTTCGCTTATAGTGTCCATAAACTTAAAAAAACGATAAGTAACTTTTTCTTTGAGGTTTGGGTTAGTTTTTTAATGTACTGTATCTTTGTTTCTTTATAATCTTGTATCTCTATGTTTAACACTTACGCTATATATCTATGCTGTTTTGTTAATTTTATTTATATATTTATAAGTGGAAACTTGTAATTGGCCTTCTTTTGCTTGAAATGTTTTTGTTACCGTGTTGTTTTTTAGCTGTAAGTTTTCCTAAAATTGATAAAATAAAATAAAAATAAAAAATAAATAAAATAATGTTCAGGTCTCAATTTCCAGTTTTAGGACATGTCGATTTTCTCACGACGTTTTCCTTCACCGTTTTGACAGTAGTGGTGATGAAATAAATACACAAAGCTATGCGCCTGGCTGTGTTTGAACCCGTGACTTATAACTCGAAGTCGAGGCCTAACGCTACTTACCACTGCATTCACTATTACCTTTCCCTTTATATAGTTATCAGAAGTCGCTTATGAACCCTAGTCTAAAATGTTTGCAACAGATTAGTTACAAACACATAGATTTGTATAGACATAACATCGAAGCTATAATCACTATAATATTACAGAGCCGGAAGGCACAAATTGCGCCGGACATAATTGAATCAAATATTACATATCCCACTGTACCTACCATTTCTCATTTGTTCCAATTGAGATATATTTTTTTAGAATGATCACAAATGAAAGTTTTTTTTTTTTTAATGATATAAATTAATGCTTGACCTAAACCCCACTTGCTGGTGCAGTGATGCAATCGTTGATGGCGAAGCGCACTAGTTTCCTAAGAACCTATGCACTCCAGACTTGAACACTTAAATTGTAATCAAACGAAAAGACTGCAGCAGGCAAATGGGTTTAGTTCTTCTTAATAGGTATAAACGATGAAGGAAAATGCTTAGTCATGACTGTTGAAAGTGTTAACAATGTAAGAGATATTCGTATTACGTCCGGTTTTCCGATGGTACAAAGGAAACAATTTGGGAAGGACCATATCTTCATCATCGTCAGCCTTTTTATTGTTCCCACTGCTGGGACACAGGCCTCAACTCTAAGAGACGGAATGGGCCAAATCCACCACGCGGGCCAAGTGCGGATTGGTGGATGTCACATGTCTTCGAATTTTTAGTTCCAGGACATGCCGTTTTCTTCACGATGTTTTCCTTTTCCGTTTTGAGAGCAGTGGTGATGAAATAAACTACACAAAGTAATGCGCCTGGCTGGGTTTGAACCCGCGACCTGTACTCGTAAGTCGGGGCAGTTACCACTCGGCCACTGCTCAAACCATATCATAAACGTATTCAATTAATGTTTAAATATATTCTCCATAATATCAATGTTGACTTCATAAGGTTTTGTACTTGCTATGATTTAATTAAAAAAACAATAGCACAAATAAATTTTCCTGGTAATCTCAATCTATCGAAAATTAATAAATTCGAGGAACAGATTAATATTGCCGATATTCTACCGTAATTATTTCCGTATTCTATTTATAAAGATATCAGGACACGCGTAATTCAAGGGCATATTGCTTTTTTTTATTTTTATTTTTTTGTGCGCGATAAAGAATATCGGAATTCTATCTACACTAATATAATAAAGAGGTAAAGTTTGTTTTTTTGTTTGTAGGAGGTAATCTCTGGAACTAATGATCCGATTGGAAAAAATTTAGCAACAATAGAAAGCTGCTTTACTCCTGAGTGACATAGGCTATATTTTATGTACGCGGGCGAAGCCGCTGACAAAAGCTAGTCTATCTATAAAGTTAAGTAGCTTTAGAAAAAAAAAATCAGACTCAATGAGATTATAAAATATAGTCGTAAGATAAAAGGGGTTTCTTTAAAAATATGCTCTCAACAGGAAGACTTAAAAAATTGAACATTAGCAATAAAAATCAATTTTACAAACAGCACTTCCTTAAGACCCAAAAAATTCGTAGAACTACAATATTATTCCAGAAACGGAGCTACGAACGTAAACTTACTGGTCTATTTCCGTTAGTAGGCTCACAAAAAGGTTGTACATAAAGATGTCCATTTCATTCGAAGCGTAACCAAATTGATATAGGTTACGTAAACGTTAGTTTCTCAGAAGGATATAGCGTTATTTACATATAATTCTAACAAAATTGAGTGACGTTAGAATGATGAATGGTCCAGGCCATTTGTGACCTTTCCCCGATCCCAAGTTATGTAAATACCCACGGCTTCAGAAGCCGCAGCGCGGAGTTTTTCATCGATTTCTGTAGACCCTTCCTAAACTGTTCGAGCTAGCCATTACAATAATAGATATTCTTTTATTTATTGTCGGATTTCGGCCTTGGATTTTGTGTTGCTTCGCTGATGATATGAAGATTTTATAGCTTTTACCTTTTTCGTAGAATTTCCCGGATGTTTTGGGGTGAGACAATTGTACAATAATCATTTGTAAACCAAATAAGCTACCATTTAGCAGAGTGAGTCGAGGAATTGTTTCAAGGCCGACCCTAGCCTTTTTGCTAAACGAGGCCAAGTTTAAGTCGAAAAGCGTGTTTACAAGCATTTGTTTTTATCAGACAATGACGGTACAAGCAGATAACCCTTAGAACATGGGTAATGAAAATAGTTCTGGGAGCGAGGCAAAGTTGTAGTCTTTCTGCTAACCCAAAGATATTTTTATACACCAATGTAGGTGAAGATTTTACACGTAGATCTTTTTATTCTTCTTCGCAAATCGATGGTTTTTATTTTCTTTAAAGTTTTTAGGCCTAATATGTTGCCATCTTTATTGGAGGAACTGTGGCGTTTTTAGATCCTCAAAAGTGCATATGTAGGGCATTTTGGGCTCGACAATAAGAGGGCAAAAGTCTGATTACCCCATCTAGCCAAATAACTATCGTTGCGTTAACGTGGAACGCTTGGAATTGATCACGCATCCAATTCCTTGGTTTTGACCCCCCCCCTCCCCTAGTTACGATCGTTTTGTTGACGTTGAACGATTTTAGTTGGTTACGCCCCCAATTCCTTTGTTCTGATGCCCTCTTAATGTACAGTCACGTAGTCAAAACAAAGAAATTGTAAAAGTGAATAATTTCAAGCGTTCGACGTTGACGAAACGATCGTAAATTGGCTAAAGGGGGGTTAGTTTGATAAGTTAGGTATTGGCCTTGCATAGATTTTAATGCTACTTTTTTAATCTTTTTTTTTCCTTTCTACTTGTGTGAGAAACAAATAAACATTTATTATTTTTTTTGACAGGTTGTGTTTGCAATGGCCCATTAGGATGCAAAATCTATTGATTACTTTCTGTATAGGCCTCTACAAATCGCTTACACGAAGATAGTAAAATATTCACTAACAACATCCGTTAAATTATAAATATAGGCCAACATACTGTAAATACTGTACGTCAGATTCCAACTAAAACTTCTCAATATGGAGTACAGCAAAAATGCATAATGACAGCATACGAGTAAGTTTGGCGTGGTAGCTACGTCGCGGGCCTTGTCGTCAAACTTGTTCAAATTTGTTTAGAGCTGACAAGTTCTACTACAGCCAGTGCATTATTATGAGACTTGTGTGATATACGAGTTGAGTTGTTGGAAGTATGAAGTTAATCTTCATGTTTTTGAATATGTATCAATGTTAATGTTAAAAGTAAGTATTTCGGGAACTGAATTCTGGTAACTAAGCTTTGGTTCCCAGGATATGTACTTGAAAAAATCAGGCTATAAGTCACAATAATCTTACTAATATTATAAATGCGAAAGTTACGATGTTTGGATGTTTGTTACTCAATCACGCGAAAACGGCTGGACGGATCTGGATAAAATTTGGCACAGGCATAGGATACACTCCAGAATAGGACATAGGCCACTTTTTATCCCGGAAACACCAACCCCAATACCACGTGGGCGAAGCCGCGGGCAAAAGCTAGTATATGTTGCTTTTAGCTTACAAAACATTACATTTACTACTAAATATCATTTTTTCATCAAAATAAATATTTCAAATAAAACAATTTTTTATTACATTATTATTACGCACACATTTATAGCTGATGTTTTAGAAATATAAATTACAATAATCAGTTTAATTACAAAAACCAATAATTAATTTTTAGTGTCCTCGACGAAGGGATATAACTTTACTTCTAATAAAAACAATAATATATTGTTTCTTGTTTCATCTGTAATTTTTTAAACCTATTCTAAATATGCAAAATCTTTTAAACATCTATCTAGCCAGTTCGCTGGTTAATAAGAAAAATAACTCATGCAATCTCTATAGTATAATTATACACATTTTTACAGCCCTTTAAATCAAAATCAAAACTACAAGTACTCTTTAAATTCTTGAACCTTATTGTCTTTCTATTATTTTTCTAATTACGGTTCTCGAAAGGTTAATAATCAACCCAATCTATGTATAAAATGCTGAATATAGAATTTTATTAGCTTTGTTATACAAAATTTTCAGATTTATTTCTGTACTTGTGCTATTAGACTTTGATTTATGCTAAATTTCAAAGGAAGTAGAAGAAGAAGTAGCCTATGATTTTTTATTCTCTTGAGAACAACGAAATGTACGTTTTCTGTGACTTAAACGGGCGTATATTTTCTTGTTGTGAACTTAGAAGATCGATTTTTTTACAGCTTCAAGATACACCAGAATTGAGTAAATATTTTTAATTTCCACTTGATGGCACATGCGACTGGCATACGTATGAGTATATGCATGGCAGTCGCATCCACCAATAAAATTGTGAAACCATCACAATTTTGGCAGAAATTATTTTATGAAAATGATCACTAATTAAAAGCAAACCAAATGGGTTCATTAAATATTTTCAATACAATTGCAGCAATGCTAGCTGAAAATTTTCCAATACGTTTCACTGGGCAAACGAATTTTCATATCGACTTACATATATTCATATTGGTATCAGCATTTAGTTTTCATTATCGTTCACCACTATTGGTAACCGCAGATGGTTTTGCCTTTACTAATGTTGCTGTGTAATTATCTTTGTTATTGCTAATGTGACTGGGTTTTATGAAATCGTTTACTAAAGTAATGTTAGTGTTTGATTTTCATTTTATATACTACTATCTTTTTACAGCGGCTTTGCCTGTGTGAAAGTAAGTTTCCTCCCTTGGGGGTTTCGTAAAATCCGCTTTTAGTGGATGTCTAAATAAAAAATATAGTCGTAAAAGAGGAAAAATATACTCATATAATAAATAATCTTGAGGCTTAATAAGCCTCAAGATGACACCAGTGTCCGCACCCCTTTTTCTTTTATCTGTGTCTGTAATTAGAGTATTCGTAAGGTTTAACAAAAAAAATATTTATTTACTCCCAAACCTCTATTCTGCCCAAAAATCAACATTATTCAAAATTGGATCAGTAATTTCTGTAGAACGATCAAGCATCGATACCTGAAATCCTCTTTTTCCGTAGTCGATTAAAATAGTATTTTTTTCTCCAACGGCAGTTGGTTCTAAATCTAAACAACTGACGTAGCGATTACACCGCAGAATTTTTACCTTTAAAATTCCATAAACTGTTGGAAACTGTTCGCATCTGCCTACGAAAGACTTGCAAATTGAATTCCCACTCGCTATTGATTTGAATGTAACATCCAACTCGGGAATTGGATTTGTTTTCACCAATCCCGAAAATAAGACAACGAGCGGAGAAAAAATGTTGAGTAAAATTCTCGAAACCTATATATGTATTTTGTTCTATATTTTTTCCCAAAAATATTTAAAAAGGGTTACACCGTAAAATTTTTATCGTTTTAATCCCAAGGATCGATTCGGTACATGAAACAATATTTTTTTTTTGGTTGCGTACTAACTACCTACAGGTCACTGAACTCAAACAGCTGACGGTCCGTTCCTTAAAGAACTTGTTTTTTTAATAGAGTATATTTATTCAACTTAAAAAGTACTTTATTTTTTAATTTTATCTTCACAAATCGATAATGTTTTATGTAACGGATCGACCCTCCACGGGATTAAAACGACCAAAATCGAACGGTGTATATCGAAACCACGTTTGCCAGATCATTTAGACTATAATAACCAGATTTCCAGTGAGTTGTGGTGGCCGAGTGATAACGGCCCCGACATACGAGTTGTAGTTGGTGGGTTTAAAGCCAGCCAGGCGCATTTTTCTTTTAAAGTACCGGATTATGACATATTCCTTCTCTTAGAGGAGACATGTGTTCCAGCAGTGGGAACATTAAAAAGGCGGATGATGATGAACCAGATTTCTTGCGATTGTAATATGAATTTTCTTAACAAATACAAAAATTTAGTACCCCTCAGATCTTTTTATAAAATCGATCTGCAAAACTTTTCAAACTAATTTGATAGTTTTGTTTTTTAGTTGTTTTGTGTTGGTGCTTTGAGGAAAAAACACGACAAGGAAAACGAACTTGTGTCCTTTTTGGGAAACTATCGATAAAACCATGTGTGATATTTTTTCCTATTCTATGAATAATTTATTTATCAGAAAATCAGACTAACACTTTGACCATTTTTACCATACATTGCTCATGTATAGAATAGAATAATATCAATTTTTTTCGTGATGGAGTATATAACACTAACTATGAATAACACACTTTTTTAACCTTCGTAAAAGTAATAATCACACAATGCCATTTAGTCGCATACTAAGCAGAGCTTGCTATAATACTAGACAATTGATAAAAGTATTTAAATGTATTATAGATAAATTACACCCATATACCCAGTTAAATACATAAAACATAGGTGAAAATTAAACCTACAACCTCTAAGCACAGCAGTTAGTGCTACTAACCACCAACATAACAGGCCAGTCAACAGTGAATTTATAAAAAAAAAAAATATAAAATTGATTAATTTCACTAATATGGAATTTATCTACACTAATATAATAAAGAGGTAAAGTTTGTTTTTTTGTTTTTATGTTTTTTTGTTTGTAGGGGGTAATCTCTGGAACTACTGGTCCGATTTGAATAATTTTAGCAACAATAGAAAGCTGCTTTACTCCTGAGTGACATAGGCTATTTTATGTACGCGGGCGAAGCCGCTGACAATAAATAATATATGTATATGTAATGGGATTGCTCAATTTGATTCCGCTAAGTCTATTCCATTATCGCACCGTATATATACTATACGTACTTGTACGTACGGTGGCGCATCGCCGCCGTACGTACTTGTACGGCGGCGATGCGCCACCGGTCCATGGAATACATCCCACCCATAAATACAAAACATTTGGAAACGCATTTATTGTGAGTACTCAGTACAGCTAAGGAGTGGAATTCTCTGCCGGAGTCTGTGTTTCGTGATAGTTACAACTTGTTCTTAAGTCAAGAGTGAATAGGTTACTTCTAAGCAAGCGTATTCTATCGTCGGCCACATCATCGCTTACCATCAGGTGAAATAGTCATCATCATCAATCAAACTCAAGTAGCAATGGGCAAGGCACATCGCACGCAGAACAGCTGGCCGCTGGGGCCGAAAGGTTCTGGAATGGCGACCGCGTACCGGAAGACGTAGTGTTGGTAGGCCTCCCACAAGGTGGATCAACGACCTGGTCAAGGTTGCTGGAATTCGATGGATGTGAGACGCACGGGACCGGTCGTTCTGGCGACGTTTGGGGGAGGCCTATGTCCAGCAGTGGACGTCTTTTTTTCGAGATAGTGGTCAAACGAGATTCCATGTATAATTCAAAAATAAATTCACTAATATTGGAAGCGAAACCCAATTTTATGTATCATGAAAGTATCAAACCCGTATATGATACCTAGATTTAGGTCTTTCATAATTTAGTAACAGCTGCTAATTATCGCTGTGTATATTAGCATTATCTTTCAAAATAACACGGGTACTGTGTTACGACAAGCCTTAACAAGGGTTTTACATTATTTTTACAACGTCTACTTGACTGCGTAATTATAATTTATGACCGTATGAGAATAATTTATTATGCTTATGCATATATTATATTTTCTACCTGCTACTATCAGCCAAATTACATGTATAGAATAGAATAGAATAATACTTTATTGTACACCAAAAAAAGTAACAATTTCACAGAAACTTATATGAATGGGTATAAAGACGGTATGGAGTTGATTTAAAGATGGAACAGACGGGCATAATCCAGCGCCGGTTTTTGGTTGGCGAGCGCGTTTCCCAAACCGCAGTGACTGATTCGTCGTCGATGTTTCCGTGGCTGGCGTGAATACATAGACAAGTCGATTTATATGATTTTTTTTATTGGCTCTATGCATTCTACGCTCTAGGAATTTATAAGAAAAGAAATGACACACCCACATCTTAATTTTGGAGAAATCGAACTACCTACAAGATCATTGACTCGTTTACTTAACCCTTAAACAAACGCGAGCCGGTATGCATTTTTTTTTAAGGTTGCATTGTATTTTAGGTAATTGAGGGTCACTGATTTCATATTTTAAATCAAAATTTAAAAAAGAATAGGGGATGGGGTAGTTTTTCTGGTGGTATATAATTTACCATTATCCGTTCATGACTACAAAATTTTTGATGTTGGAAGTAAAATTGTTACCATTGTCCGTTACGGTTTAAAGTAATTAATTCCGTAAATGCGTATATTCGAGTTTAAAAAAAAAGTACTTCATTTTTTATATTATCTTTACAAAAACGATAGTGGTTCGTATACTGAATCGATCTTTCACGGGATTATAAAGATCAAAATTTAACGCGGTTGTATTCTACGACTGTAGGAGATGTACCTACTTACTCACATGAAGATTGTACTTGCTGTTTAATCTATAAGCTAGCAGTACGCTGTCAGAAAGCCCATTATTCTCAATACGAGTGTTATTATTGAAATTGATTAATTAATACTGAAGATATCTCATAATCTGCTTGTCTGTGCCCCGTTTGTTCCAGATAGTAAAGCGTTGTTAATTGATTGGCACGAAGCTTGAGTTATGAATGCGTTTGGTAGAGAAAGCTTTTATTTATGGAGTTAACAACGATATTCCAATTGCAATGGGGTTCTCCTGTTCAGTTTGGGCTTGCGAACGGCGGGAAAAGAATAGCTCGCCATACCCCAGGCCTAAGTCGTCGACGGCGCGTACAGTTCCACGCACGCTGCAAAAAGTTGTCAGCAAAGCGTAGGAGCTCAGCAGGGTCGAAACCTACTGAGGTCAAGAATACATTTCTGAAAGAAATTTTTTGGCCTTGGTATGTTAATTAATACAAGGAAAAATACTCTGGAAAAGCAAAAAAGTGATATTGATAGGTTTGTGTTTGATTACCTATCTCAACCTGGTGGTAAGCAACGATGTGAAGATAAAACAAGCATACCCTGAAGTAGACGTTCACGTCTTCTTATTTTAAATTGACAAGTTGAGTTGTCAAGTTATGGTCATCCTAAAGATATGTCTAAATATTGATAATTGTGGTGAATAAATTGACAATTCGGCGAATAAGTTAATAATTCATTGGTGTACGATCTGATATGTCTTTTTTTTCTAAACTATGATTAATTTCGTATATTTACTGTCATCATTTAAAAGGCGGTTACCTTTTGAGTACCGTAATAGAAAGGGAATAAAAACGCCGGCGTTTGCACACCTATTGGGGCTCAAGAGTTTAAAATAACCTGCTACATAGGTACGCAAAATGTACACGTTAAAGTAATTTCTCGATTTACCAGAATAAGTCAACTCATTAAAATGGCCGTCCTGACAAATTGCGGTTTAAGATGTTCACGTCTACTTCTGGGTATGCCTGTTTAAATTCAGTCTCATTTGGACTATAAAATTACTGTCAAAAACTTATCAAAATGAAAGAAAGTTTGGTGTTTCTGAAAGTTTGAATGTTAAATTAGAATGAAAACTTTTTTTGAATGCGGGAGCATTTATTTCAATTAATCCACTTCTGAATTATCAAGGTCGGCTGGTGACAAAAAAAAAAAAAGAAATATGGGGTTCCAATAACGCACCTAACTCGTTAATTTAGTATACAACCAATAAGTTAAAAGACCATGGGCAGACTTGTATTAGACGCGTCCCCCCTAACCAACAGTTTTTAAAGAGGTGTCATCGAATGACGCCTGTTTAAAAACTGTCTTCTAGTTGAATAAATATAATAAATATCGTCTAGTTGAATAATTTTTTTTTATTATGGCGACATTCCTCAATTCCTGGGGTTTAGGTTTTATAAGACATTTTATGTTAACCAAACCAAACATAGAAAGACAATAGGTGTGCGAACGCCGTCGTTTGCTCTGGGCTCTAGAGTTTAACTCTAATAATAATTGCATCAAAATATTTACAATACGCATATAGATCAATCGGTCAATTTTCCCAGTCACGCTGCACCGTGCCACTTGGCTACACATCGCATGTCGAAACGATGGTATTTTCTGCAACAGTTGGGCGCTCTCGATTCATAGTTATGATGATCGGCGGTTACAGAATTCTCTCATGTGATCTTCCTGGTGAAATGTTGAAAAGTGTTTGGATTCAATACACTCAGGTATTTATTTTAGTTTTTATTATTTTAATTTAATGTCTAGTACAGCAATAAAGCCATTAATATTAAATAATTAGTTAAGCCTCAAGAGGACACCTCTGTCTGTACACCTATTATCTTTTAATTGTGTTTGTACTTACGGTAGTCGTGTTGTAGTGGTTACCAGACAGTTGGATGGTAAGCTAGCCATTGCTCATCGTCCGCAAGCCGTCGGTGTCGGGGTTCCGGCGGCTGGGGCGTAAAGATGTAGGTTTTTTCACCCGAACGCCTGTCTCCTTTGCTAGCATTACTGTTTTGCAGAACGAAATGACGCCAGCCTATTCTCTACAAAATAGTAATTGCGTAACACGATACAGACAAGCATGAAAATAAATAAATATTGTAAAAAAAAACAATTATTTTAAAAGAGTAACCATGGAGTTTCTTGCCGGTTCTTCTCCATAGGAAACGACCAATTTGGAACCGTGCACTAGCTTCTGACGTTTTACAAGTGCCTATGTAGGCCTATGTGAAATAAAAAGATTTTGACTTTGACTTTGACATGTTCATAAAAACCATTTGTCAAAATATGAAAAAAAAATAAAATAAAGTCCGCTGCGTCTAACAAAACTCACAACGCTGATAAGTCAAAACTGCATTAATGTCATCAATGTAAATGTGTATGGTCTACAGATTACATAGTCAAGTAAAGTGACTGTAAGGTACGCCTAATCAAGTGTGTAGAAGATATATAGGTATCTATGGCTGTGGCGACCGCGTACCGGAAGACACAGCGTTGGAAAGCCTCCCACAAGGTGGACCGATGGTGACCTGGTCAGGGTTGCTGGAATCCGATGGATCCAATACGCACAGGGCCGGTTTTTGCGGCGGCGCTTTGGGGAGGCCTATGTCCAGCAATAGAAGTCTTCCGGCTGAAATTATGATGATGATGATGTGGCATATTATATTGAATAGTGTTGCATAACTTTGTCAGTACGGTTGTTGTTATATTTTAGTCACGAGTTCGTTAGCTCGAGATAAATGAATAATAAAAATAGTGACATATTTGTAACAAAAGTTTACCTATCCAATGTACCGTATCTAATTCCCTACATCAGCACCACATTATGAGACCAAAACAAACAAGCTGAACAAACAACATATCGATCTCAAAGTTAGCAACTACGGACCGTAAGTGAAGCATGTCAGTAACACTGCTAGTAAGTACGAGACTTCGGAAACTTTGTGTTACAGTCGGAGTTTGTTTGTGGTGTCTTCTGAATGACTTGTTAACTGGTCACCCTGGGTGGGGTGTGGTGCGTGCTACGCTATAATGTAGGTACGCATCTACTCTGATGAATTGTTAACTGGTCACTCTGGGTGGGGTGTGGTGCGTGCTACACTATAATATAGGTACGCATCTACTCTGATGAATTGTTAACTGGTCACCCTGGGTGGGGTGTGGTGCGTGCTACGCTATAATATAGGTACGCATCTACTCTGATGAATTGTTAACTTGTCACTCTTGGTGGGAGGTGGTCCGTCCTACACAATATAAACACTGCTAAATTTTGATCGTTTTAACAGATTCACTGTCCACAGACCACATACGGTCTGTAGAGAGACTTCCATATCAGTCCACAGACCGTATATGATCTGTTCGTCAGTACAATTTCGAAGTCATCTGATACTGCGGACGTGAGGGGAAAATTTCGTATTTAGTGCGGACTTAGCAGGACACCGACTTTTAATAAAAACATAACTGGACTTATGGACTATTCCCATTCTGGAGCCTGGACAGTGAACCTGTTAATAAAGCGTAGGGTCGATATGAAACACTATTGTTTTGTAAAGATAAAACTAAAATATAAAGTACTTTTTTCTAGTTATATGCCTCAATGGCGGAACATAGCATAACTTTCATTCTAAAAAAAAATGTCTTTTTAACCTGTGATACACAATAAACGATTAGAAAATTTGAATTTGTTAATTTCCTATAGTGAACAGTCAGCAAAATAATCTGAAGTTTTTTTGATTGGTTATAGGATCGCGGTTAACCGCTATCTTACCTGATGAAAAGCGACGATGCGGTCGACGATGGAGCGCGCTTACCAAGAAGTAACCTATTCACTCTTGACTTAAAGATTCCTTTATTGTAGTCAGGAAACAGAAAATCCGGAAAGGAATTCCACTCCTTGTTTGTACGCACAATGAATGTGTTCCCAAAATTGTACGTAGGTATATGTGGGATGTCTACCATGTACCGATGGCGAAACGAACGTCCGATGGTGGAACGGGTTAGGCAGGCTTAAATTTTGCAATTCTGACGCATACTCCCCGAAATGCAACCGATAGAAAACCGACAGGCTAGCAACTCGGCGTTGATACTCAAGACAAGAAGGCAGTAAGTGTTACGGTTAAAGATTTTAGTCGCCTTTTGTATAAAACAATCTGATACCATGTACTATGTTTTCTAGATTCTTTGTTAAGTAATCAACTTAACATTAAGAATATTAGTTGAACTAAATGCTTTAAAAATACCCGATTATAACCTTTTTCTTTGAGAAGGTTCTTCCTTTGTTTCATCCAACGCAAATTTTGTATATGTTTAATTTGAAAAACTGAAATTTATACATATTTTCAAACTAAGTACCTAGATAATGTCCACAAGATATCTCAGTTTCATAATATTTACAGAAAAATGTGTAATAACATCATAGTCACGTAAAAGCGGTTATATGGAAATGTATCTCAACTTGAGCGCTCTTTAAGCAAATATCTGAATAATATGTAAGTTTCAAAGCTAAATAGAGCTAACAGCAACGCTACATTTTACTCGTACAATATACATAAATAACGACGGATGTTGTTACGCAGCTTAATATATATTTTCCATCATCGTCTGGGATGCTTCCTAATGTGTTGAGTGGTGTCCCGCCCATAGACACGCCCTGAGTTGGGGCAATCACCGTGTAAGGAATATTTAGAGTGGTAAATACACCCCAAACCGTTTTATTTGTTTGTCGTCGCTGCTTTTCCACTTTCAAAGGAATATTAGTCTTTCTAGAGCGACATTTTGGACCCTAATTATTATGTATTTATGATGTCTGCCTGGTTTTGCTCTTCTGAAATGTTTAACTACTTATCTAAAGGGAAATTATTACCGAGATGATATCTATTCTATGTCCGTGTTTCAACAAGCGATAATGCGCGGTTTAAATGTGAAAGCGCTAAAAACATGTACTTTTGGCACTTGTAAGTTATACTTAAGTGGTACTATATTAATTGTAACTGGCTTACTTTAATGATTTTCCTTCAGAAGGAAACAACATTGCCATTCTTTGTATGTGAGTTGAACCAATTATATTATTGTAATAATATTTGTTGGAGACAAATCATAGCACCGTGCCACTGCGACGACCGGAGGGCGACAGCGGCCTGTGGGCAGCGCGGGACGAGGAGCCGAGCACCGCCGCGCCGCCGCTGCCAGCACGCACCTCCACATTCCCTTCACTTCACTCAAGAGACACGGACCATAGGCGCGCGTGCTTAAAATTATTCTAATATAACCTACCTATATATACAGTCCGCTTTTCATTTACTTACCACCTCTGAGAATCACCAACATATGGTCCTCTCACCGTGCAGAAGATTTTAAGAACGTCTTGAGGCTTATTGGGAGAATATTCCGTGTCAAGAGATCAAGAAGTCGTACGCGCCAGCCATTACTGGCGACTTTCGAGAAGGTCAAGGAAGGACATTTGAAGGACGAACAAACCGTCGAGTCACTGTGGGTAAAGAACAGACATCTTGTGAGTTCGTTCCAATTTAATCCTCTTAATCCATCTTCTCTCAGCTATTCAAATTATTCAAATACATATTTTTCCTTCTCTATTTCACACCTATTTTGCTAAAACTTGATTCAGTGATTTGTGCTTTCTTCATACGTTACTATTCATTCAATATTACTTAAGCTGTTATCCATAATATTTAAGCTGTTTTATTCCATTGTCAATTTTATTACTCGAGGCTTTGTTCGCTAATTACGGTCATAAAACTCGAGCGTTGAGTGCCTATTGCATGAATCATCTTGTTTACTTCAAATCGAAACGCACAGTTATTAAGCCTAGCTACCTGGTTATATTTTTTTGCTTACGTAATATCTTCATAACGGTGCATTAAGTAGCTTGTTAATTTAAAACTTTAAAACAGCTGTTGCATATTACATCGAATTGAGGTTAGCTTTGTGATCATGTCTGAACTTAAAACTTTATTTAAAAAACGCTCGGCTATAAAATCAAAGCTCACTATTTTTGGCAATCATATTAAATTAATTGAAGCTTCTAAAGCCTTAACGGAGTTACAAATCATAGATTTAGAGTGCTGCTTACGAAAATTTGAGCCCTTATTCGAGGAATTTGACACGTTGCAGACTGAAATCGAGATCCTATCTGACGAGCCATCAGTCGATGAGGTACCCGCGGAGCGTGTGCAGTTTGACAATGACTACTACCCGCTGGTGGCCAGAGCTAAAAGCCTGCTTGCTGCTGGGAAGAAGGACAGCGGATCTGTGGCGGAGTTTAGCGATGCAGAATCAGGTGGGCGAGTGAGAAATTTAGTTAGGCTACCGAAAATTGACTTACCACATTTTAGCGGCGGCTATCAAGACTGGCTCGAATTTAAAGACACATTCCTTTCTCTTATACACAACAGTGATTGCATAGATAATATTAATAAATTCCACTATTTACGGGCTTCCCTTAAAGGAAATGCCGCTCTGATTATTAAAAATATAGACTTTAAAAGTGACAACTATACAATTGCATGGGAATTATTGTGCGAGCGATTTGATAACAGTCGCTTATTAATTAACAATCATTTACAGGCTTTGTTTAACATAGAACCAATTCGAACAGAATCATGTAAGTCTATTCAAAATCTTATTGATGTAACAAACAAGAACATTAGGGCTCTCGCATCATTGAAAGAACCGATTTGGGACACGATCATAATTTATATGATGTCCACTAAACTTGATAGTGTGACGGGTCGAGAGTGGGAAGAACATAGAAATACATTGACTTCGTCCCCAACCCTATCACAGTTTATAACATTTTTAAGTAAAAGAGCAGACATTTTAGAAACTTTAGAAGAGAATAAAATTAATAAATTAAAATCAGAACCAGTAAAAGCAAAGAGTTTAGTAATAAATAATAATAATAGCACAAATAGTAAAAATACAAATAAAAATTATAAACGTAAGTCATGTCCATTGTGTGATGATGAGTCACATCAGCTGTTTAATTGCGAATCGTTTAGAAGTCTTCCTGTAGAATCTCGCATTTCCAAAGTAAGAGAGTTTAAGGTGTGCTTGAATTGTTTGCGCTTCGGTCATGTAGCAAAGAAATGTTTTTTGTCTAACTGCAAATATTGCAATGAAAAGCACAACACTCTTTTGCACTTGGAAAAACCAGAGCAATCTGCTTCTCGCGATTCGTCATCTACGTCTTCAAAAGACATTGTATTGACAACTAGTGACAATATTCTACCAGTTACTACTCCGACGCGTGTTTTCCTTTCCACAGCGTTGGTGAAGGTGGTTGACGGCAAGGGCAACAAACACACCGCTAGGGCGATTTTGGACAACGGAAGTGGAATAAATATCGTTTCCGAAGCTTTATGCAGTAAGCTGGATTTGCCGAGGCGGAACGTGAGCTCCACGGTATCAGGTTTTAATAATCATGTATCCCATAGTACACAGTCTTGCAATCTCACTATTGAGTCATTGAATTCTAGCTATAGGAATAACATTGATTGTTTTGTGTTTACCAACGTCACCACAGCAGTACCGATCACATACATCGACACACGACATATTCAAATTCCAGCAGGCTTATGTTTATCTGACCCCACTTATTACGTACCTTCTAAGGTCGATATTCTTTTAGGAGCAGACATCTTTTGGGATATTCTGGGTAACAAAAGGATTAGCCTAGGCAAGCATCTACCTGTACTACGTAGTTCGGAGTTAGGATGGATAGTTACTGGTCACATCTCAAGTCCGAAAGGTACATTAAGTCAATGTCTTTTTACTCAAGATCAACTTGATATTGATCTCACTCGTTTCTGGGAAGTAGATTGTGTTTCTCTTGAGCATTCTCAATCCGCGGAGGAACGTGCGTGTGAACATAGTTTTACCGTCAACACAACTCGAGATAAGGAAGGTCGCTATGTCGTCACTATTCCTCTCAAGCAAGATCCCCTGGTCTTAGGCGATTCTTTTGAGATGGCGAAGCGACGTTTTCTATCGCTTGAGCGCAAATTCGAACGAGAACCAATATTTAAAGAGAAATATTTAAACTTCATGAAAGAATACGAGCTATTAGGTCACATGACTGAGAATACAGTTCTATTTCCATACAGTGACACTGCCAACTACTACCTTCCTCATCATGGCGTACTCCGGGAGTCCAGTACAACGACAAAGTTGCGTACAGTCTTTGACGCTTCTGCCGTCACCACTTCAGGAATTTCTTTCAATGAAATTCAGATGGTCGGCCCTACAGTTCAAGACGATCTCTTATCGATTCTCCTCAGATTCCGCCAGCATAAATTTGTGATATCGGCAGACATTGAAAAAATGTTTAGATCAATTAAAATAGTACCCAGTCAACGCTCATTACAGCAAATTGTATTTAGGTATGACTCATCGCATTGCTTAAAAACGTACACACTAAATACAGTTTGTCAAGGAACCGCATCAGCGCCATACCTTGCGACAAAATGTCTGAGTACTCTGGCATCCACAGTCAGCGATAGTAACGTGAAATATAGTATAGCTCACGATTTTTATTGTGATGATTTATTAAGCGGGGCTAGTACTGTAAGCGAAGCTATAGATTTGTGCAAAGGAATTACTGCCACCTTAAACTCAGCTAAACTTAATATTCGCAAATGGAAATCGAATAACACATTAATTCTTAATGAGCTGTTCTCAGGTCAAATTATAGATTCAAATACAGTTTTAGATCTATCAGATAACAACACATCAAAAACATTAGGTTTGTATTGGCTTTGTCAACAGGATACCTTATCTTTTTCAATTAACATTGAACTTCATGAGAAGGTAACAAAGCGCCATATTCTTTCTGTCATAAGTCAAATATTCGACCCATTAGGCCTTGTCGGGCCATGCGTTGTCGAAGCTAAGTTGATTATGCAGAAATTATGGGTCAATAAATGCTCTTGGGACGAAGAAGTATCGTCAGAGATTTTACATCAATGGTCTGTATTCGCTAACACATTACCCTGTCTTAATAAGTTACAAATACCTCGATGGGTTCTTAGTGATCTTTGTGTAAAGATTGAAATCCATATATTCACAGATGCTTCTCAAAGTGCGTATGGGGCATGCGTCTACATCAGGTCTGTGTGTAACTCAGGGTTGGTGCGTGTTCAGCTCTTAGTTTCGAAAAACAAGGTCGCGCCTATCAAACCCACAACTATCCCACGTCTTGAGCTGTGTGGGGCCTTATTAGGTGCAAGACTGTGTACTAAGGTACAAAATTCACTTACATTGAACATAAACACGTGTCGCTTTTGGTGCGACTCCACGATTGTATTAGGGTGGTTGTCCACCCCTACAATTCAACTTAATCAATTCGTACGTAATCGTGTTAATGAAATCAAGGAAAGCACTAGTGGTTACACGTGGAGCTACGTGCCGTCCAAGGAGAACCCGGCAGATCTCGTTTCTCGCGGGGTGAAGGCTGATATTATCAGCGACGCCTCGTTGTGGTGGTCGGGCCCATCATTTTTACTCGAACCAGAGCATAGTTGGCCACAAATGCCTAATGAAACCCAAAAACGGGACCTACCGGATCTCCAACCTTGTCTTGTTATAAATAATGACGTTAGCAAAAACGATGACGATAAACTATTTACAAAACTTATACTTAAATATTCACAATTTACACGTTTACAAAGAGTTATAGCCTATATACACAGATTTATTTATAACTGCAAAACCAAAACAAACAGATTCCGCGATCATCTTACTTGTGAAGAATTACAAAGATCATTTAATTTTATTATACACATTGCACAATTAGAAATGTTCCCAAATGAGTATTTTATCTTAAAATCAGGTCAAGCATTACCGAAGAAAAACAAATTAATATCCTTGACACCATTCTTAGACTCAAGTGATATCTTGAGAGTAGGTGGTAGACTTGACAATTCACCTTATAGCTATGACACAAAGCATCCTATTTTATTATGTGGAAAACATCATTTAACGAAAATCATATTTTACATGCATCACTTAAAACTTCTTCATGCTGGACCTCAGTTACTGTTGTCCAGTATTCGTCAAACTTTTTGGCCTTTAGGAGGAAGGAATCTGTCAAAATCTATAACGAAAGCTTGCATAAAATGTTTCAGATTTAAAGCCAGCAATGTTCAGCCCATCATGGGGCAGTTACCTGAATCCAGAACTACACTGGAATTCCCTTTTTTACATTGTTCGGTGGATTATGCCGGCCCAGTCAAGATAGCTAACCGTAAAGGTAGAGGTTGCCAACTAATAAAATCTTACTTGTCCATTTTTGTCTGTTTAGCAACAAAAGCCGTGCATCTAGAACTCGTCACAGATCTTACTAAAGAGGGATTCATGGCCGCTCTAAATCGGTTTGTGGCTCGTCGAGGGAAGCCTCAAAGTATAACCTCGGATAACGGGACTAATTTCGTAGGTACATCTAACGAGTTACATCGTTTCTTACAGGACTCAAGTTCCCAAATTAGTTCTGCAGCCGCCCAAGAGGGTATCGACTTCCTCTTCATTCCGAGCTACACACCCCATTTCAATGGTATGGCTGAATCTGCAGTCCGTTCTACCAAATATCATCTTCGTAGGCTTCTCCAACTTACGCATTTCACGTATGAAGAAATGCACACTTGTCTGACTCAGGTGGAAGCCATTCTCAATTCACGTCCTATCACTGCCTTAAACTCAGATCCTACAGACTTCACACCTTTAACACCTGCTCACTTCCTAATAGGACGACCACTTGTGTCAGTTCCACATCCACAGCTGACAGAACGGATAACAAGCCTTGAGCGATACAAACGAATCGAGTTCGTCAAGCAACATTTCTGGAAACGATTCTCCAACGAATATATCACCACATTGCAGCAAAAGACGAAGTGGTCTACTGCATCAAGCGAACTCAAATTGGGTTCCTTAGTCCTTATAAAGGACAAAACACTTCCTCCTCTACGTTGGGCCCTGGGTCGCTGTGTGGCCGTTTTCCCAGGAACTCATGATCAAGTCGCTCGAGTCGCCGATATAAGGATCAAAGGAGGAACCATTATTCGAAGGGCGTTTAACAACATTTGTCCCCTTCCAGAAGCTGATTCTTGAACCAGCAGCCTTCCTGCCTACTTCAACCCGGGGAGTATGTTGGAGACAAATCATAGCACCGTGCCACTGCGACGACCGGAGGGCGACAGCGGCCTGTGGGCAGCGCGGGACGAGGAGCCGAGCACCGCCGCGCCGCCGCTGCCAGCACGCACCTCCACATTCCCTTCACTTCACTCAAGAGACACGGACCATAGGCGCGCGTGCTTAAAATTATTCTAATATAACCTACCTATATATACAGTCCGCTTTTCATTTACTTACCACCTCTGAGAATCACCAACATATTTTAAGTATTGTTTAAAACTCAATCGATTACTAATTATAATATTTTATAATTATTATGAAAACCATTGACCTTTCCTCGAAGTTTCCTTTGCACCATCACATCAAAAATGAAGATATCCGGAAAAGAACCAAGGTTACTGACATATCCCCAAAAATTGTCAAACTTAAGGGGCAGCAGGCTCTGAGTATTTTGCTCACATGAAAAAAAATATCCTGAAAGAAATATCCTAGAGTGGCGACTACGTACTGGAAGACGCAGCGTTGGAAGACCTTCAACATGGTGGACAGATATCAAGATATCTGTCCATCTTATAGAAGGTCGATTCCTTCGATACTCATTAATTCATCGCACTAATTTGTTTTCAGTCATCAGGATAAAGTACATTTAATTTTAATTGATGGAGAGAAATTCACATAGAATCAACTCACTGCTGACATCAATATGGCCCCATAAAAAATGAAATGCCTCAAAAAATTGATTCAAATCACTCAGCTCAAAAATAACAGGTCATTAAAAAAATCTGCTAATTTCTAAATAACGGATTATGCAATAATAATAACTGCTGTGGACAAGGCGTTAAGAAACTATTGCCAATTTACTAGCAACTCGGATTTTTTTCAGCCAAGTGTAATTTTGCTACGCATAAAATAATTCAAAATCTCTCGACATTAATGAAAACACTCAAAAACTACGATAAATTTATTAAAATTCAAATGAATTGACACAAGAGATATTTCAGATGTAACGGTAATTAATTACAGTGTCATTAAAATATCGTTCAGCACTTTACTATTGAAAATGAGTCGCTCAGTTATGTACCGACAGCAGGAAAGAATTACCTATTAATTAATATGGAATTATCCAGCTCATGATGCCCTTTTGTAAGGTAATGAACATATCGTAGTATATAGCATCAGTCTTATAATGTTCCTACTGCTGGAACTCAGCGGTCCTCTATAGGCGAGGGAATGGGCCGTAATCCACCATGCGGGGCCAGTGCGGGTTGATGGATATCACATGTCTTTGAATTATTGGTTCGAGGACATGCCGGTTTCCTTACGAGGCTTTCTTTCACTGTTTTGTGAGCAGTGGTGATGAAATAAATTACACAAAGTAATGCGGTTTGAATCCCCGACCTACTATTCCTAAATCGGGGTCGCTACTACTTGACTATCACTGCTCCGAATGGTATATATTAATAATAATAACTTTGTTTGTGATGGTATAGACCCATATAAATTTTAACCTAGCACAAATGTCACTGATCAAATCAGCTGATTTTGAAAGAAATACATAAATTGTTTTCAGAATACTATTGTATATATATGAAGCAGCCTAAAAAGGCTAATTGCATGTTCCCGCCTAAATGGACAATACTAAGAAAATTAGGCTCCGAAAATAAATTTTCATGAGAAAATATGTGAAAGAATAGTCGATATTTTTCTATTTTGTTTTATTTTATATGTTTAGGTTCGGTCTCTGAAATAAAAGATAATATTTATTTTTATTTTAGCCAGTATTATCTTGAAATATGGGCTCTAAGTATAGATTAGATTAAGCGTAGCCAACGATATATATATGTACTACGCACTAGATTAGGCGTACCGTACAGTCCCTTTACTTTACTTTACTTAGGTGATTTACAGGTCATTCATATCACCTTTACACATCACATTTTTTGCGTTCATGCTGTGTGAGAGCGCAGTAAATTAAAAAAAAAAATTGTTAGACGACATAATGTCAAGGAAGCGTTGCAGCCGACTTTGGCATTCACTTGTCAATATTTTGAAAAATAGTTTACATGAATGTGATTTTCTATCGCTACAACAGAAATCGGTGAGCGCAGTTTTGTATAAAATCTATTTTGTTATAACAGAAATTAATTTTCCGTTTTAGTTTTCGGAATTACTAAGCGAGTTTTGTACCACCGTAGTAACGGGAATCTGAATTCAGTGTAACTATTTTAAACAATGCTGCCGGAAACTATCATGTCGATGTTTGACAGATAAGGCAGGTATTGGTTCTAACAGGCCCCTTCAATCATGCTGACAACTCTTTGAGGCGTTCGTAGAACACAACACGATACACCAAAACCTTTACTTGAAGGCGTAACAATAGATCTTAAAGGAAAAGGACGGCTTTTAGTCATAAAGGAAGTGTACTTTTCTATCTCGCGTATTTGTATAATCTAGTAGCTTTTGCCCGCAGCTTAGCTCCGGGCTCAGAAAAATGTGATGAATGAAGAACCGCTTGACCGATTTTGTGCAAACTTCACGTAAACTATCTACTAAATACTAAATAGTCCGAACAAAGCCTCCTTTGATTCGGATAGGTGAGCCCGTTTCCTGAGTTATAAAATTACAAGGTATTGATTTTTATATATATTGATTTTGAGGTTCTTATATATAGAGCATTGGTCTTGACGATTGGATCTATTCTGCTATTTAAGCACAAAATATCAAGTATACACATACGTTCAAACAAACTTTCACCTTTAAATAACGAAAATAATAAAGCAAATACAAAAAATAATTGTTTATGTAACTCTATACAAATCCGAAACTTACTCAACCTCCATTTGCAAGCCATTATCACTGTAAGCTGCGGCTCAATTATATTATTTAATATAGGCGCATCTAATACCGGGCTGTAACAGGACAACCGCTAGACTGGGCGGTACTGGCCGAAATTACATCCGAATTTCATTGACGAGGCAGACTACAGGGATTTACGAAAAATAAATAATAACAGTAATAATTTTGGACCGGGCTGAAGGTGCCAAATTCCAAAAATAATATTTTTAATAGTATTTTGAGGAGCACAATTTTTTTTTCCTAACTGTACTTTAGTGACATTTTTCCTTATGGTTCCAAAGTACTACTAGGGCCCTAAATTTTTGTTTTAACCATTAATTGGACTCTACTGGGCTTCTACGGTTTTGCTAATATCTGCTTGAAGTATACCTATATTTGGTAGAAGCCATGGTTCGGAGTGAGGAGGAGTGGCAAGCGGTCGCCTCCTTCTGCGAAGCAGTAATGCTAGCAAAGGAGGAGGCGGACCGCATAAGGCAACGGCGTTTGCGCCCCAGACGCCGCCGCGATTCCGATCCTGACTTCCGGCCACCGTAGGCGCGGACTTGCGGACGGTGAGCATTGGGTAGCTCGCCGTCCGGTCGTCTGGTAATCGTCCGGACCAAGCCCAGTCGTCGACGGCGCGCACTGTTCCCGCGCGCCTCAAGGAGTTGTCAGCAACCGTAGGGACCCTGCAGAAGGGTCGAAGCCAATCAGGGCCATGGGTTTGTGTCTGAAAAGGAAGGCTCTGGTCCTGGTATGTAAGGCGATGTAGGAACGGGGTAGGTTTTTTAGTCAGTAAGAGTCTGACACTTGTTTTCCGCTCCGCCCAAGAGCGGGACTCGTCATTGGATGATTTTTACCTACCATAAAAAAAAAAAGTATACCTATATCGCTTTTACTATGCGACGTCAACTACTTGGACTTGGTCCGGACGATTTGGTCCAGATGCAAAAACCTACTATTACGTGGGCGAAGCCGCTGGCAGAAGCTAGTTATAAATATAATTGCATTAGATTCACTGCAATAGTCCATAAAGTAATAATAATAATGATCATTTATTATGCAAACAAGTATCACTTACATTAAATGCTCTGCCTCCTAAAGTGTTTAATTAAGTATATTAATTTAAAATCGATTTCATTTATGTTTTTACTAAATTATCACACATACTTTCGTTCATTATTATTTATAAAATAAGTTCACATAGACAAAATTAAATTTCATTGCCACACATACAATTTATATCATTATTTCGTTTATTAATACATATTATTTCTTTTAAAAAGTCATTGATGGTTAAAATTGTTGTATCTCATTTGCTTTTCTATCAGTTTTGATACTTTGTTTCATTATGCTAGTACTTTATTTTTTTATGTCATGGTACATACTCTTACGTGGGACGCTTAGAAAGTTTTAAGAAACTAGAAAACTAATTTTTTTGAATACAATATTTTCTTATTAGGTCTTTTTAAAAACCTCTCCACCAGTCTCTACACAAAGTTTCGGAACATTTTTTCCAGTCCGTCGCAGACACCTCTTCCAAGATCTTCTCAAACAATGCTAGAACCTCGACCGGCGATGAAACTGTAACTCTTATAGCTGAATTTTTGTTTTAGGAAATAAAAAGAAGTCTCACGGTGTTAGAAGGGTGCCCCAAGACTCTGATCGGTGTGGTTGTGTACAGGAAGTCCGTCGTTTTGGTGGGCGCGTTGTCAAGGTGAAGCAGTACCCTGTAGAGCCTGGTGTTCGATCGCTTGATGCTCATTGCAGACAAAACTTCGGGCAGCCATTATACTATTTGGCGTTGATGCTGCTTTGATCTCCTAATGGAGTTGAAATCAGAAACTAGCAAAACTAGAATCGAAATAAGCGGTTGACGGATAGACATCTCAAAATAATGTGATTTTTTTCATTCGGCTATGCTGTTGGTCTCTGTTGGTATTTGTATATTATTGACAGTTGTCATGAATGATCAATCTGACACTTACCTTATAATTTTACTATTACGACCGTAAAAATATATATCAAAGACTTACCCAAAGACTTAACTGTCTTCATAGGTCGCCAAAAAAAGAGATCTCAAAGGTCGAAAGGTCAAAGAAGGTCAAGGGTCGATTTCTTAATGAGAAACCTGTGGTTTTAGAACGCAAGAGTTACTGAAAGAACATTAATATGATTTAAGCTAGCAAAAATCTGACACATACTCCCATATTGCCCTAGATCGGCAGAAGGTATTAAATGATTTCATAACTTAAAAGAGGTAGATACCTATACCGCATTGATTAAGGGAAAATATACCAGTCAGAGTTTCATAAAAGCTACGACACAACAAACAACACATTTTGAAGTGCATTACAATCCAACGTTCCAATAACATACTTGGTTAAAATGTTAATTATAAAATATATTAGACTATATACAATGCAAAACCACAACATTTCTAATTTGATTCACGGTCAAATTACGTCCACATAACAACATTTGGTGCTGATTCCACATATCTATATTAATATAATTCAAAGCCACAGTAAAGGCAGTAAACCCATTATTTACAGCAGCCATACAACAATTTCATGCGCTGAAAACCACTGAAAACAACAATTACACTTGCAAAAGCTATACCGACACTGTTGCATTTAAATAACCAATTAATTGAGAGCTATTTTATTTGTCCCGCGTACCCTTTTTTCGTCATTGGAGAGAGTTTGTTGAAGAGGAGGGGTGGATCAATTTAAATTGGCCCAGGTGTCTCAATTCCGTGTAGTGGGTAGCCAATTAAACAAACTGTGCGAAGTTGTAATGAGATCGGAGGAGGATTGAACAGTCAAAATGTAGCTCCGTCGGCATAATAACGTACGTAGTTAGATTATTTGCGAGAGAACTTAAAGTTTTTGGTAAACCATTTAGAGTTGGTTGATGGGTGTTTCGTTTTGTGGGACAGTTTAATAGTGTTTCTAGTGGTTTCTTTGTTAAAATTAACTTCATTCACAACGAAATAACAAACCTTACTTAATTAAGAGTGGTGGTGGTCGTGTAATGGTCTTGACTTACGAGTTATGTACATGTGTATGTACATTATGTTTTGTTTTTCATCGCCACTGCTGTCAAACCTTTGAAGATAATCACCATGAAGATACATGTTCTCGAACAGAAATGGCAAACCTATGCACGCGTGCTAATAGTGAAACGCGGGAAAATAATTTAAGCACCCCAGTGTAAGATGTTTAACATCTAAGTAAATTGAAACAGCAATAATCACTAGTGTGATTATTCTGTTCTGTCTTGAATTCTTTTTCATTTATTTATTTAAATAACTGTAAACATTGCGATATACGCATTTCGGATTCCAAATTAAGAGTTTTGAAAGCATTAAATCATTTTCTTTCTATTAAACAACAACGTCAAGATTCTTTGGTAACATGACGTCATGGCCGTGTTGATTTTTTTGTTCACATATTTCGTGGCACGTTGTCCAATAATGGTTCGCTGACCTAGAACTAAAAGTTTGGCATCCACCGACTCGCTCTAGGCCCGTGTTGTGGCATGAGTCCCAGCAGAGTTTATGGATAATGTGCTATGTTATTATAACAAACTTATTTTAATCATAGTCTATTCACGTTGGGAAAATAGGGACTCATACGCATAAGTCACTATATCAATAGTAGCGTAAAAACTACTGCAAAATAAAATCGTATTCGTAGTTGAGTCAACATTAAACTCTGTATATTATACTAGCTTTTGTCCGCGGCTTCGACCGCGTACATAAAATATAGCCTATGTCAGCTGCAGCTGCAGCTGCAGCAGCTTTCTATTGTTGCTAAAATTTTTCCAATCGAACCAGTAGTTCCAGAGATTACCTCTTACAAACAAAAAAACAAAAAAACAAACTTTACCTCTTTATTATATTAGTGTAGATAGTGTAGATTAAGCTTTATATTACCTACTCAAAATATTCAAATATTAATGTTAAGTAATTATTTTAACTATCTTGAGGATTTACTTTAAAGGCAGTGATAAGTCAATGTTTTCTTAGCGCAAATTTACAATAGAGCTTCATGTTTTGGTTCACTCTGAATCATTTGAACTAAACTTTTTTTTATTGTAATCTACACTAATATAATAAAGAGGTAAAGTTTGTTTTTTTGTTTGTAGGAGGTAATCTCTGGAACTACTGGTCCGATTGGAAAAAAAATAGCAACAATAGAAAGCTGCTTTACTTCTGAGTGACATAGGCTAAATTTTATGTACGCGGGCGAAGCCGCTGACAAAAGCTATACGCTAATAAAATAAACAATCTGGCCAAACTATCATTACACTATTAATTTAACAACAACAGATTATTTCGCACCATTTTTACAAAACTACAACACGAGAGTGATTTGGCTCATGTCACTTTTATGATTTTAGAACTAACACACAAATAGAAGTTTTAGAACTAGCCGCATATTTAAAAGTTTCAGCATACTAATCTACTAACGATAAGAGCCATTTGCCTCCAGCGAATTAATATACCAACTCCGCCCATTAAAAAGGAAATTTTGGCAACTTTATTTTACGTTCAAAATTAGCAGAATTATCAATGGCTGACTCGAGAAAACTCGATTGAATAGAGCTTCAGCAGATAAGACTTAGTTTTGCGTCTCATTTTGTTCGGAGTTGGTAACTGACCTCGTTTCATAGGTACTCATTAGGTACAGGTAAAGCGTATTAAATGGTTAAAAGGTCCGAGCAAAAAAGAATTAGGCTTTTTTAAATTAGCCCATGTTTTTCGTGTTTCATTTGGCAATTTTATTTTTAGGATTAGGTAGATTTTTTGAAGCTTTTTCTTTTATCTTATTAATCAAGATATAAGAAGAAAATATAGATGGATTGTGTGAGAAGTGATATGAAAGAAAGAAGAGTTAGTGATAGCGTGACGGGTGACAGGACAGAGTGGAAGAAAAAGACCTATTGCGCCGACCCCAAATAAAACGGGACAAGGGCAGGAAGATGATGATGAGATGATGATGAATCAAGATGTCTACTGTAGGACATCGAGCGTCACATTGACTCTCACCAAGTCGTTGGGTCACCTTGGGAGAGGTCTTCCAACGCCGCATCTTCTTGTGCGTGATCATCATTCCAGAACCTTATGGCCTCATCGAATCTACAAGCATTAAACCCTGACCGCTGCCATTTAAGTTTGGTGATCTTTCGGACTATGTGGTTTCTTTTGTCTTGTTTCTTGGATCGCATACGTTTTTGCTTTTATGACATCTTATAGCGTTTTATTTTAAAAATAATACATATTTACGGTCTTTATTAGTAAATAACAACCCCAAAAACACAGTTTTGATTATTTTTTGGCATAATATGACCATAAATTTTATTTGGATTGTAAAAAATACAGCAGAGTCAAATCCGAAGCTGATTGCTCTCTTTTGATAGCCAATCTATTCATGTATCTAAACTTCCCAATTCACAATCATCCCAAATTAATCTGAAACCAACTCCTCTTCATAGCTGCAAAAGCCTTCGTCAAATGAATGAATGAACTGCACCGAGATAATCCTTCAAGAGTCGCCTTCCAAATGATCCTTTACGAAACAGAAACTGCAGCTGTCCTATGCACACTAAAAGTACCAGCATTACAGAAGTAAGGGGGATATGCAAAGGAGTAAATATTTTTGTAAGAGTAATTATTTTCATAGCCAGTGAAGTAAGTACTACACTTCCTATGGATTTTAGTGACAAACTATAATAGTTATGATATGTTTTTTCTTTGCTTTTGTCTAAAATTTTGCAAGTTACCTTGTCTGACACAGGTGATATTGAGTATTGAAATATTACTAATTGCTTACTTAATACTTACTGTCCATTATGACACTTTTTTAATTTTATGTTTCTGTTGCAATTTTATTGTTTATGTGCAATAAAGAAAATATATATATCTATCAGCTGCTGATATATCTGGTTATTTGATGGAGGTTTGAATTTTTGGATAGTATAATTCTTTTAAAAACAATTTTATACGAAGCAGAAAACTCCAGCTAACCTGCAGACAGATAGAAAGCTAGTAAGAAGTACCAGGATTACAGAAGCATATAGGATATGAACAGGAGTACTGGTTGAATCAATGCTGTTCGTTTAAGATTGACGTGAGCTTAGATTACAATATTTAGGTGCTCATTCTATGAATAATGAAAGTTTTGATGTATCTATTATGAACCGACTTCAAAAAAAGGAGAAAGTTAATAATATACGGTATGTTTTTTTTGTGTGTTTTTTATGCGATTACTCCGCCAATTGTAAACCGATTTTCAAAATTCTTTTTTTGAAAATCGGTTTACAATTGGCGGATGGTAAACATCATCTCATGTAGCTGAGCTGATGATGGAAGGTACAACTCCTTAACAGTAAGGAGTAGGCATCGACTGGTTTAGTAAAATATAATATTTAAATTATCTAGAATAACATTCATATCTAGTGAAATATTATTATTGCAAGTGGCACGTTGTTGTTTTCTACCAATAATACCTTGACTTATTCGTTACAAAAATTATATAAAATGGTATTTACATTATTTTGGTATTTTTAATATCTTAACACAGTATAAAACAAATTTGCTTCCCATTGCCTGTCCCTTTGTATGCTTAAATTATTTAAACTATGCAACGGATTTTGATGAAGATTTATATGTACATACATGCAAAATATATTAAATGACTGGTCGCTAGTACTCAATAATATACACACTAATATTTTAATTTACGTGATAGAGTGAACTACATAAATACTTCTCAGTTTTTTTTTGTACTTATCGATCATCGGTAAAAGAGGAAATTCTACCTAAAAATGTTGTAAATAGGTCAAAATGTTGAATTTTTTATGAGTAATAATTTCTGCAAGCACAAATTCTGCTGAGTGCCAAAAGTTACTTATTTCCTGTCTGAATATACTCCTGTGATTTACGCCATGGAAAAAAGTGAGTAAATGAAAATACAGTATACTCTTTAAATACTTTTGTTGTGGTAAAATACTTAAACTTTGAACTTATAAGTAGTCTTCAGTGTTTAAAACTTCGTCTAAGCGGAGTGCGGCGGCTCCGTACTTGTTAATTTGTATAATAGGCTTGAGAAAAAAATCTATGTTTTTCCAGGGAATTTGCTTCTTTGAATCTGGTTTTTCAAGATAGCCTGTAACACTGTCTTTTTTAAATTGGTTAGGTTAGTCTGGGTTGTTGGAATCTGGTAGACACGACACCTATGTCCTATGAGGTTTATGTCCAACAGTGGACGTTTTTCGGATGATTACAATCTCTAACTTTTTTTTCATAGTATTGGACTTTGACTCGCGTTTAACCGTTATCTCACCAGGCGGTAAAGAGATCATTTTGTACCCACTTTACTTGAATACCGCCTCCATAATTTCGGTACTCTATAACATTTCTGTATTCTGGTACAGTTGTACTGTAACGCCTTTGAGGCAAGTTTCCTCTGCTTTAATGAAATACTATTTATTTATCGTTCTGCTTAGTTAGCATAATATTAAAGACAGTGATGGCTTATCCTTAATACTTGTCCACGGTTTAATTTTAAATAAATAATTTCCAGAGAAAACTTTATCTTTCTACTGACACAAATTATAACGGCAAAAATTTGGCTGTTCCAAATATCTGAAGTACAAACGAATCGTCGGAAACTTATCAACAGACGAAAACGTAAAATAAACTGAATAAACTTGCATAAGCCTTTGAATTTTCAGTATTTTGTGATTGGATTTTAATAAGCTATGCGCTCCACCATCAACAATTGCATCACTCATCATCATCATCATCAGCCTTTTTAATGTTCCCACTGCAGGGACACAGGCCTCCTCTCTCTGGGAGAGGGAATGGGCCATAAACCACCACGCGGGCCCAGTGCGGATTGGTGGATGTCACATGTCTTCGAATTTTTGGTTCTAGGACATGCCGGTTTCCTCACGATGTTTTCCTTCACCGTTTTGAGAGCAGTGGTGATGAAATAAATTACACAAAGTAATGCGCCTGGCTGGGTTTGAACCCGCGACCTACGACTCGTAAGTCGGGGCCTTTACCACTCGGCCACCACTGCTCTCTCAGATTCTAGAGATTGCATCACTGCTTACCATCAACTATAATCGTAGACAAGCACTAGCTTATATCAATTAAATAAAAGTTGAATAAATACATTCCAACAGCAATAATTATTACTACTTTAAAACTATGTTAGGTACTGGAAGCTAATAGAGTTTCTACCTCCATACAGGATGTGGCCCAGGGCGATAGGCAAAGGAGAAACGGGGTGGGGTGTTTAGTCAGTAAGAGTCTGCCCAAGAGCGTAATTTGTCATTGGAAGATTTTTGCCTACAATAAAAAAAATCCTTATACAGGATGCAGTTAGATAATAGTATCTACACTACATTACTACACATACTCTCAAACTGATAAAGTAAAAAAAAAAAACTATAGATAAAAGAAATCGTCATGAGAAAAAAGCATATCCTAGATTTGAAAATTTTTAACATAATATGTGACATCAACCAACCCGCATTGAGCTTACGAAGTAGATTACAACCTATTCCGGAATGGTGCCTCATGACTCTTAACAATGGCAGCATTTTATGGCTGATAATTCTAAATCCTGAAATCTCCGCAATCTAGGATTACTCGAATGTATAACCTCACATTCATCATCATCAGTCTTTTTAATGTTCCCACTGCAGAGACACAGGCCTCATCTCTAGGAGCGGGAATGAGCAGTAATCCACCACGCGGGCCCTGTCCTCACCGTAGCCGTCGCCGCCGCGATCCTGCCGATATCCGGCCACCGTAGACACTGGCTCGCGGACGGTGAGCAATGGGTAGCTCGCCGTCCGTTCGTCTGGTAACTGTCCAGACCGCGTCCAAGTCGTCAACGGCGCGCACCGTTCCCGCGCGCCTCAAGGAGTTGTCAGCAAACTGTAGGGGCCCTTCAGGGTCGAAGCCTCCTGGAGCCTAGGGTGGTGCAAACTGTTACCTCGACTCTAGGAGTAAGGCAAGGAAGGTAAGGGGTAGGTTTTTTAGTCAGTAAGAGTCTGACACTGGTCTCCCGCTCCGCCTAAGAGCGGGTTTCGTCATTCGATGATTTTCACCTACCATAAAAAAATAAATAAAAAAAACAACGCGGGCCCTGTGCGGATTGGTGGAGGACATGCCGGTTTCATCACGATGTTTTCCTTCACGGTTAACCACTCATTATTAATACTGTTGCCAACGTATACTAGTCGACATCGTCACCGGCTCACGCTGAAAACCAGTGAGGACTCGTCGCATTTTGCGTGCAGACATAGCACTACGCTGAGCGTTCGGACAGTTTGTATGGAAGTGGCCCATATTATTTTTTTATTTTCCATAATATTCTGTAAAATGTTTTATATGGTAATTTTAAGTATGTGCCTCTTAACGGCAAATAAAACGTTTCTCTTTTTTTATTATTTATTGACATTTGACATTCTAACTTAGAACACAAGTGATACAGCCATAATCATTTTCAAAATAACAACTTCCAGTTCTAAAAAAAAAATCTGTTAGCTTTAAACAAAAGACTGTGATGCTAATAAATGCATAGTCCTAGACTAAACTTAAGCCTTCCCGTCTTCTCTTGAAACTTGTAGGAAGCGACATTTTGTATTTTCCGCTGGAAGAAATATTATTTCGAAACGTTGTAAAATAAACGCTATTATTAAAAGATGGAAGAAAAATATGAAACATTTGTACACTACGCTAATCTGTCGTTTAACGCAATTCACTTAAGAACTTTTTACAAAAACGAATACTTCATTGTAAAAATAATCTAGTGCTTACCATTACATGGGATCGCATTCGAACATTAGTTTATAACAATAAAAAAAAAAGTGCAAAATGACATAATTTAATTTCTGAAGTCAGTGTAAAACAAGAAAGAGTCAAAAGAAGTAAAATTATTTAAAATTAACATTTAAAAATAAAAATAAAAAATTATTAATTATTTAATTTTTTTTTCTCTGTATTTAATGATTTAGTGTTTTTGAATAAACTTGTAATACCAATTTGAAATCTCTTTACTAATATAGAAACAAGTACTACCTACTAACATTTATTGTGGACCAAATATTGTCTTTATAAACAAATAAATTATTATTATAATATTATTATAGAAACTTCGACAGTTATTTTCAATTTGCAAAAAAATACACACCGACTTCCAAATTCAAAATTGTTATGAATGTTTATTATTTATTTATTTAAACTTCATGTAGGGTAATAGTTTTTTTAAAGGTAGGTAAAACTCATCCAATGACGAATGCCGCCCTTGGGTGGAGCGGAAAACAGTGTCAGACTCTAAGGGCAATATCACGCTAGCGATTTGCGAGCGTCCTCAACGCGGAGCGGGTGCGCAACGAACACGCCGCGCGTGTGCAGCGAATACGTTGCGGACGCGCAACGAGATCGCTTTCGTGAATGCCATTTAGTTCTGTTTCGTACTAACGTCACACAGTTATACTGAAGGTGGACAAAAAGGAAACTTTTAATATTAAATGTAGAATTTGTTACTAAGCATATTGTACGTCGTTAACTTGCCAAAAACGCGCGACGAAAACGTTGCGAATTCGCCACGCATCCGTGACGTCTTCGCTGTGCAGCCGCGTCGTATACGCAACGCATTCGCTGCGTGCCCGGCCCGCCCGTTCGCAAACCGCTAGTGTGATATTGCCCTAACTGACTAAACAGCCTACCCCGTTCCTTTTGTGCCTACCGTAGGTGCATAGGCGGAATATTAAGTTTGTTTTTTAAACTACGAGTACCAGAGCGAACTAAAACACACACAATAAGTCTCCTGATTTTGTCCCAATGTAACCGAAGGGAATTCACCCAAACCGCTGCTATATTATACAAAGGATAGAATATTTGACCAAACCGTCCCGTTTGACAAATAAACGTAAAATTGCTTATCGCGACCCAACAGATCTTCTGTGGGACTAATTAAACCCAAAACAAGCCTGTTGCCCCAACAATAATGGAATAGTACTGGGATGTATGGAATATTTTGAAGCTGGGGTAATGCAAGCTTATTACTTTAAAGTAAAATTTATTTTGTCATTTCGTTCGGTAAACAAAAGAGTTAAATCATTTGTAATTATGCTATAAATAATACTTATTATGAATTTGGTTTCTGAAAACACTTGTAGATGTTTTTTTTAGTTAGTTTAAACTAGATTAGTGATCAGTGTTTTTTAGCGGACCACCTTGAGAAGAAAACCGAAAAAAACTCAGGTGTCAAAGTCTCATCTTATAAAGTATGGACTTTTTCTTTTCTTTTAAGTTTTTTTTTTTTTGCTGTGTGTCATTTGAACGCTTACACATTTATACTTTTGTACTGATTTCAATTTCGATCATGTAGAAAACAGATAAACAGTGCCATTATTTCATTACACTCCACCCATATACAAAGTTTGATAGATATCAAACACCGACTCCAAAAAGAAGTAATAAATTTTGAATATTTGCAAAATATTAATGACAAATAAGTTTACCTATAAATTAAGTTTCTTTACAGCAATTCAAATTTTAATTTTCAACTTTTTAGTGTAGGAACTTTTGTCGTTTGGCTTTTTTTGAAGGCGGTTTTTTTTTTGTAATTTTTTTTTTAAGATTCATATGTCAATGTTATAAAGTACAGGTTTCCCTTATTTCTAAAGACTCGCCAAACTTAAAAGTTTGTAAGCGAGAAGCGCTCTTTTACGTAATAGTGCACCATAGTTGTTCACACTTACTAAAACTGTATTACATTTTTAGGGTTACATCATAAATACACATCTTAATATAGGTACTTAATATAATTAGTTGTGTTCACAATCGAGTACAATGTTTTTTTAGTTTTATTTATGCTGTTATGTCAGGTACAAGCCTGTTTTCAATAAGTCTGTAACAGCATAACCAGGTAACATGTCAGCAGCATTCTTTCTTTAATAGCAATAAAATACTTTAATCACTATGCGTTTCCCGTTTCGACAGCCAAAATTCTTGAGACATAAAATTTTAATCACCCACCCAGTCTTATAAGTGCTGACTTAAGACTGACAAATGATTAAAATTTCATTATCTAAAATGTAAGAGAAAGATTCTTTGAATAATTGAAGTGGTGACGCGCAGGTGGTGTCTTTTGAAGGGAAACAACAAGAATCACTTTTCGTATTACTCTCTCAGACTTGGAAAAGATTCGTATTAAAAAAGTGTTTTAAAATGAAGTTCTTTTTAGTAAGTAATTTTTGTTTGAGGAGCCTTTGAGGGATTGCAGGATTTTGGTGCCAATGAACCTTTTGTGTCTCGTCGTTTACCAGTGTCTTTGATTTGATTCGATTTAAGATATTAATAATAATATTTATTGACTTTCAGAACAGCCAGTAATGTGATTACAAATACCATATCTTATAGTACGGTCATTCTTACTTGGTGAGCCTGAAATTAGGCTCTGCGGACTGTAGCGCTTGTGTATTTGTACCAAAATGAATGGTTTAAACAATAAATGTCTTTGGCAGTTCTTATTTCCCTTAAAAACATTATTTATTAATGGCATTTATTTTTTAAAAACCTTAATTTTTGTACACCAAAGCTTAACTTCGGCTCGCCAAGTAAAAACGGCCGTACTGTACCTACGTGGGGTAAATTTGAATTAAATTATAGTTTCTATCTTTACACTCATACACTAGTAGTCTGTCACTATGCAGAACTTGACCTTTGAATCCTGTTTCATAAAGCATCATATTTGTAACTGTTCTAAAAGACTAATAAATTAGTAACTACATATCTTTGCTTTCGAGCTTGAAGAAATAACAAGCATACACCCACATACATTCACTCACTCTTCATTATGAAGTTAGTGTAATAATCATAATAATTTATTCTACATCAGTATTCAGGCATAACAAATTGATAAAATTAGAATCTTTGACTTATTTTTACAACGCGAAAATTTCAATTCTAGCTAAACATCAAATATTATAAAGCAAATAGTTTTCTAGAAACTAATTTATAATTTCAAATCAATGACAGAGTAGAAGTACAAAAATAGAATAAAAAATAATTAGTATTAGTAATTGGTAATCAATTAAATTACTTTTATAACAAGCATAATTATTATAATAGATTTAATCTGAATTCTTACGAATGGTGATTCCCATAGTTATTAAAAGTAACTCTTTTCTTTTATTATTAAATTGTTTTAATCATAACGTAAAGCACAAACAATTTGGCTTCTCTTTCATGTATAATTTTATATTGTAATATATTTGTTTTGAGTTCATTTTGTTTATTATTTTTTGAACATTGCTATTTGATAGCTTGTTCAAAAAGGTTTTTATATTTTATTTTGGGTTTTGCTGGTCAAGTTTCATAATTTTTAATACAGTTAACTTTATGTATACCTATGGTATCATACGGGTGCATTAAAGTAAACTAGTCCGCTATATTAGATTTAGAAGGGCGTCGCTTAGTAATCATGCAATATGCATAGTCATCTAATGAAGTATTTTTTTATTTGATATAAAATAAAGCTTGAATGCGATTACATCAGATAATCACACCTAAATTGTAAACGGCTAGGAAGACCGCAGCAGTCAAACTGTTCCAGTCCTTTGGCGTACGTGGCAAAAACGACAAGGCGAAACGCTTAGTCCGGACCGTGGAAGTTTCAATATCGTAAGGGTGGATATTTACCGTACTTCGGGAGGTTCTAAATTCACCAGGTAGCAGCACTGAGGCGTCAGGTTCAGTCTGTCAAAAGGCCCATTAGCGCGACATTCTAGTTATACATCAACGTCATGTATAAATTTTCAAAGGAAAAAATCTGAAGGTTGAGTTTAACCAACTAGGAGTACGAATTTCCCTGAACCACATTATGTGAAATTTTATCTAAGGGTAACTATTTTAAAATTTTCTTTATCTTTCGAGTCCCTTAATTAGATGCATAATAGAAAGACAATAGGTATGCGAACGCCGTCGGAGTTCGCTTGGGGCTCAAGAGTTTAAATAAAAAACTTAAAGTTATAAGCACAAATTAAACGAATTGCAAATTAAGAAAACTATATCAAGTTAAGAAAAACATTGCAAACAAAAAATTTTTTCTAAATAAATAAAAAAAACTTGTAAAAAAACTATCGTCATCTAAACTTTTATTCAACATCTATTTTATCGTTTGTTCTACAAGTGAAGATCTTTCCCAAAAACCCCAAACATGACAATATTCCACATAAAATCGTCCCACAAATTCGGTCCCAGAACCTTGTTTGTTCATATCATTGAAAAGCCTATCGAATCAGATATGGGCAGTCAGTTTGCTTCGCAAATACAAGTCCCGGGTTTTTGAGGAAAAAAAATTGTATAATTCGGTCTTTGAGACCGCAGTCACGTAAAACACGTTAATTCTCTCGGTATCGCCGTACTGATAACAGCGAAATTGTTCTTTATTTTTTGGTAACAAAGGGTTGTAAATCTGTTGCTTGAATCGAGGGTTGAGTGGAGATTTTTGAAGTACGTGTGTTGTTATTTTGAGGGGAATGATTTTTATTGCGATTGCTTCTTTTTTATTTGATGATATCGAAGCCAAAGGGATGTCGATGAACCTCTTGATTTTACGCGTGTGTGAGTATGTAGGTACAAGCGATTTTGCCTGGTTTTGAGGAAAGGACAATAATAATGTCTTTTTATTGAAGTACATAGGCGGAAAATGAATTAATACGGTCAATTGAATTAATTCATCTTTTATAAGGAATATTATATATTATTCATACCTGAATGTCATTTTCTAAAACATTTTGTACACCACAGTGTAGTTTTTGTAGAGATTGGTATCTAAAAAGGAAAAAATGGAAATCTTATAGGATCATTTTGTTGTCCATATGTTTTGACTGTATGTCGAGACCCTTTATCTTAGGAATGCGTGGATGTGTCTAGTTTAAAATAAAACCATATATAAATATATGGTTTTTATATAAATATATAGTCTGCAGTTCCTTGAAACTGTTAAAAAAATTAAGATAGCTGGAAACAATATACGGCCAAGTCAATTTTCGCAAACTACAAACAAACTTTTAGCAAAATGACAATGGAATCGTATTGGTATGACGACATCATGAAAATAGCAGACTTGGGCCCCAGATTGTCTGTACAAACATATATGATAACTGGGCATCTGGGTGATTTAGGGGCTTTTTTATGGCAGGTAAAAATCATTCAATGACGAATCCCGCCCTTGAACGGAGCGGGAAACAGTGTCAGACTTACTGACTAAACAGCCCATCCCGTCCCTTAGCTTCGCACTGGGGTCAAACCTTCCTTTCAGAAAGAGACCCTGGGCTCTAGTTGGCTTCGATCCTTTTGTAGGATCCCTACGATTTTGCTGACATTTTCTTGAGGCGTGGGAATAGAGCGCGCCGTCGGGTGACTGAGGGCTGTTTTGCGCTGGTTCCTATTGCCCACTGTGACCTGCCGAGACCTGTGTTGCACTTAATGTTGGTGGTGTCCTTAATTAAATATTAAAAAGAGACCTAGAACGGTCGAAGCCTTCTGGAGCCAGAGGTTGATGCAAAAGCGGAACACCACGGCCCTGGAACTACGGTAGGAAGGAACGGTGGGTCGTTTAGTCAGTAGAAGTATGACACTATCTCCAGGTCCGCCCAAGAGCAGAATTTGTAATTCGATGATTTTTCCCACCATAAAAAAAAACATAGTGTAGTAAAAAATTTTAGGGAAAAACGATTGGAATCGATTCCGTTACTATTTTTAAACCAAATATACCTTATTCAGGGTTTGCATATAATATACTAAAAACAATGTTGTATAAACCAACATATTTTGTAGATACACGTTCGTTTCGCTTATTCCTTTAAAAATTCTTTTACCTTAGACATGTTTAAAAGATCACAGATTAAGAAGAAGATTTAATTAACTGAATCCATTTAGATTCTTATCATTTTCATACCAATTTGCGAAAGTAAATGCTCTTTCAAAGTAAAAGTTGACCCGTGAGGATCTTAATAGGAATATTCACCTGAGTTCGCACACTTTATGTAAGCTGAATTTTTTATACATAGGTAAGTAAAACGCGGGGTGGTATTAATACTGTATTATTTTTAAATTAGGTACTATACCAGATTAAGGATGTTATTTAAAAAAATCAATTTACTGTAGGTTATTTTTTTCTATGATGGGAAAAAATCATAAAATGACGAATCCCGATGTTGAGCGGGCCGGGAAACTGTTTCAGACTTTTACTGGCTAAACAACCTACCCCGTTCCTTCTTTGCCCTTCGCACTGGGGACAAGCCTTCGTTTCAGAATGAGACCCTGGCCCCAGTAGGCTTCAACCCTTTTGCAGAGTCCCTACGGTTTTGCCGACAGGTATAAAAATATACATCTCATTGCAAATGAGATGTTTTTTTTACTATTTGAACCTACAAGTTTTTTACGCGATTTTTTATTATGCTCTAGGTAAGTAAAACTGGCCAATTTACAAAATAATTTCATTCTATTCATTTTCATCATCACTGACTGAATGCGACTGGTGGCCAAACTGCAGGTATCCCAGAGGGTCATGGTCGTCGGTATGGTTCGGAAATACCACCGTGGGATTCGGTAGCAACAGTGCTTGCACATATGAACGACCTGCGGATGGTGTTTAAACACTAGTGCGAAACTTAGCTACCGCTGTCAAGTCGCTGTATGGTAGACAGAGTACCAGAGTTAAAAAAAGAAAATACTTTATTTTTGAATGTTATCTTTACAAGTCGATAGTGTTTTATGTACCGAATCGATCTTCCAAAGGATTAAAACGACCAAAATTTAACGGTGTATATAATGTGTATAATGATAAAATTCTTGTAGCGGAAATAATGTAAAATCGAAACATTATTTCATTATGATTCATGATCTATACTCACTAAACAAAAATATTTGCAAATCATTAAAATCTTCCGCAATAAATGTGCTTATTTATTATCATACAATATTTTTATGTAATATAAATAGTTGGTAATTAATGTAAAATCGGATAGCGGCTTTTACTTTATATTACGATCGGTCGCCTACAAAGGATGGTAATTATATTAGTGGCTGCCATAATTATAAGCTTTATTAATATGCATTAAGAATATTAACTGCATAATCTTTTATAATACTTAATTGTATTAAATTAATAAGTACATAATTAAGTTAACACAATGGTGTAAAAATTGATACTGTTATTCCCTAATATAGCTCGCCGTCCGGTCGTCTGGTAACAGTCCAGACTGAGCCCAAGTCGTCGTCGGCGCGCACTGTTCCCGCTCGCCTCAAGGAGTTGTCAGCAAATGTAGAGGCCCAACTCTAGGGCCGAAGCCTACTGGGGCTCCGGTCCGATTTCGGTAAGAAAGGTCCGACCCTGGTATGAAGATTAAGAAGGAATGGGGTGGGTCGTTTAGTCAGAAAGAGTCTGACACTGTTCCTCGCTCCACAAAAGGGCGAGATGTTTTCCTACCATAAAAGAAAAAAATCCAGTATCGATAACGAAGCATAATGTTCCATATAATTATTTTTTATTGCGTACATTAGCTTAATAATTTATATGACAAAACAGTATAAAAATAAGTGGCAAGAATATCATTAGTGTAAAAAGAAAATTAAACTACAAATAAAAGAAAATAAAAATAAATTAATAAAAAAACTAAAACAAAAAGACATAAATATGTGATACATTTTTAGATTAAATCCAAACAGCGGAAAAATCGAAGCAGCGGAAAATAAGTGACTCGCCTTTAGCGTGTGGACGGCTTGAAATATTACATCGGTCACGAAAATCCCACACATTTGGCGGCTAATATTCTTTCGTTCGCACGACTGCGCCAGTTCTTGGCTCGATCCTTGTCTATCAGTGACAATAAGTTTTAGTTTAGTTTGGTGACCCTAATTATAGATGTGTGAGTTTTGAGTCCAGGTTTTATAATTGCGATGTATTTTCATTCTTTTGAACCATCTCACGAAATACATACTTTTGGGTAAATAAACAAATAAAGGCATATACTTTTTTGATAATCGATAACTTTCACACAACACCGTCTAGTCTCAAGTTAAGCTGAGCTTATTTTATGAGTACTAGACAACTGATAAACAAACTTATATATTTCTTTATAAATACATACATATTTATTCATTAATAAATATTTTAGATAATTAAACTTAGACACAAAACAAATGATTGTGCTCATGTCACAAACATTTGTCCTGGATGCGAATCGAATCTATGACCTTTGGCTTAGCAGCCAGGGTCACTAACCACTAGACTACTACTGTAGTTATTTAGCTGTATGGTTATAAAGTCACCAATCAGTCAAAATCAAAAGATTTACCTGCAAACAAAAGAATTACCAGCTAACGCTAAAAGTCTAACAACTAACTTGAAAATAATAGCTCATTTAAGACTGAACCTTCTGACTTACCATTTCCTAGGGCCCTCGAAACAGCCTCGGACAGCAAAAACTCCTTATATCAAGGCACACAGCTCCCAACGTGGAAATAACGCCCTCATCTTTTAAATGACCGCGACAAACGCAGCTTAACCCAGCACATTGATCAACTCTTGCAGTTCTATGTTTTATGTTTTCGACAAATGAACGCTTGAGCAGTTGACTGCTCAAGCGTTCATTTGTCGAATAAAACATGGAAATACTAAAAACATTTATGGAGTGCAATGTTTTTGAATAAATAAAACATGTAGTGTAGTCAGTGGATTCCGCTGGCATGTAGCTGAGAAATTTATTGCGCTGAGTGTACAAAGACCGACAAATTGTCGATTCTAAAACACTTTTGCAATGATTTTTAAATGAATGTGGGTATTGGTGTAATTTATGCATTTCAGAACAGCAAAATTATTTATGCTTTTTCTGATTGCTTTTAAAGATTTTGTGAAATAAAGACTGGATTTAGTTTATCTTATGTGAATTATCAGAATGACATTTTTTCTGTTGTTTTGTGAGTGTATAACATATGTGTTTTACACTCCCTTTCCCCCCCCCCCCGCTCGATGCCGGTGTGAGTTGACGTGTTTTTATACGCTCCGCAGTCTTTATTCATTAAAAGTGGTTTTAAATACATATTTCAACCAATAATTTGGTATATAGTGCAAAACTAACTCATTAACAAAACTGTGTAAAATAATAACAATATTCAAAGTGACAGTAGCAAAAGTGAGCAAAAAACATTTAAAAGCAGTCGTTAAAAGTGGATTTTGGTGTGTCATCATTGTGCTCTGACCGCGCGAGTGACCTTCAAAAGTGAAAGGAGGGTCCCTCTACTCATTAACATTGCCTCCTTAATTTTGGCATTTGTTGACCTATTTGAACACTATTCATAACGACACACTTGGTTCAGAGGAAGTCGTGTGGATCGGCGTGTGAAGGGGTCGAAGTTCGAATCCTGCCTGAGACGAAAGTACTTTTTGGAAGATTTTTGTTTTTTTTTTTTTTTTTTTTTTTCTACATTTTTAAGAGTCATACTGAAGAATTAATAATTTATAATAGAGCTCTAAAACCAAAAGTTTTTATTACTTTTCTGGTACACAATGGCTGTGTCACATTCTCCTCCGAGCACACCCCAACTTAATCCTCCACCCACTATCATACATTATAACTCGGACTCAGCCCTTAATATATCGAATACTATGGACCCGGCTGATAATTATTTTAACATTACCAAGCGCCTGAAAAGAACTTATGATAACATTAAGGAACCATCTGGCCAATCAAGCGAATTAAAAACAATGCTCGACCAAATCAGAGACCAACAAGATTCCAAGTTTGAACTATTAAATAATGCCTTAGCTACCATAATTACCCAAAACCAGAGTATACAAAGATCAGTTGAAACATTAACCCTCAAACATGATGACCTTGTAGCTAAAATAAATCAACTGGAGCAGGAAAATAAGGAGTACAAAAAGCGAGTGTTTACTCTGGAACGGACGCTGGAACAACTAGATAAGTACGCACACCGTACATCTATTGAAATCAGAAACATACCTAAGCAGGAAAACGAAGATAAGAAAGTGCTAATCAGCACGATCCAGCAGCTAGGTTCTACACTAGGCCTTGAAACCCCTATACATCAGTCCGAAATTAGGGACATCTATCGCTCCAAGTCCGAAGCAGTAATGGTCGATTTCAGCACTACTTCCAGGAAGGAATCACTGATTTTAAATTTCAAATCATACAATAAATGCTTACGCGATAACAAAAAACCGCAGCTGAATTCGGAGCATATTAAATTACCAGGGCCGCCATGTACTTTATACATCTCCGAATACTTGACAGTTAAGGAAAAATATCTTTTCTTCATGGCGCGCTCAAACGTCAAGAACAAAAAACTTCTAGCAGCTTGGACGTCATACGGCAAAGTTTATGTTAAAAAAGAAGAGGACTCGACACCGGTTCGCATTGATGAAGAAAGTAAACTTCATGAACTCATTATGTGACTAGTCTTGTTTCAATGCTCTTGTTTTTATTTTGTTATCATAGCATGCTTTTCTCTATTGTTATTAATTTTATTTCTTAATTATTTTGGCTTCATGCTCACGTTTATATTAATAATAAGTTTTCATTGTAGCTATACTTGCAGAAGTACACGCAACAAAACACACACACATAATATTCATCATCATGCTCATCCTTTACTTAACTCAAGAGTCACGTTATTTAAGAGAGATGCAACCCTCTGCTTTGTTGTTCTCCTTGGCATACTATGTCGAATCTTGGTTTATAAAGCTGCAATGGTTCCAGAACTGAGTTTATTCTACTTTAAATTCAGTGTTACGTCGCGTATTATGCGTGGCTATATTTTTCTTATTGTAAATTCAAAATGACTAATATTCAAACCATTAATGAAATAAACTCTGATCTGGACTCTATCCACGTAGCTAAAATATTAACCTGCGACATAGAAAATGCCAAAAATCACATTAAAAAGCATAAAAATACTATTAATGTCCTCTCTCAAAATATTCGTAGCATCAACTGTAACATGCCTAATTTCGTGACGCTTCTCGAAAGATCTGAAATACCATGGGACGTAATAGTACTCACTGAATGCTGGCTTCAGTCTGCAAAGTTCATCCCTTCCCTCGATAACTACGATCATATAGCGACCACATCACACAAAACTCAAAATGAGGGAGTGGTCATATACTATAATAAGCTACTAAATGTAAGAGTGGAAGAACCCTCAGTTACTGACGCCAATTGCCTTGTGTTAAAATTGGATCCAGATACTTGTATCGTAGGACTATATCGCCCACCTAGTCAAACAAACACTACAAAATTTATCGACTCAATCAACGAGCTCCTATATAATCTTAGAACTTTTAAAAACATTTTCTTTTGTGGTGATATAAATATCAATATAGTTCCAAACAGTACCGATAAGCGATCATATGATTACCTGAATAGCTTGGCTAGCCATGGCTTGCTTCCGGCTCACACTCTGCCAACGCATGGGTCAACATGTTTAGACCATATGATGCTGAAAACTAAAATGGAAGCGTGTTGTTTTGTTTTCGAAACTTCAATTACAGACCATGAAAGTGTAGCCATTAGTTGTAGGCCTAAAACAAGTCAGAAATATCTCAATAAAACATCATACTTGGTTAACTACGACAATCTGGACAAAATAATACAAAACATGGACTACCAGCCTATCCTTGACTGTCAAGATGCTAACGGAGCAACCGATCTCCTAGTGACTCAGCTATCGTCAGCAATAAAAAATAATACCAGCACCACTAAAACTTCAAAAAGTGGACTAATAACTAAACCTTGGATAACTAAAGGACTACTTCGTTGCATGAGAAATCGGGATAACTTACACAAAAAGCTTAAACGTAACCCTGGTGATGATGTTTTAAAATTGACATACAAGCGCTACAGAAATTTTTGCTCCACATTGCTTAAAAAAGTAAAGGCGAATTTTGAAAGACGGGAAATTGTAAATGCAAAGGGTAACAAAAAACAGTTATGGGAGGTTATTAAAAGAATTAGTGGGACTGATAAGAAGGCAGACTTATCATCATCTCTCTTGTCAACTAACAGTCCCGAGGCGGATTTAAACGATGTCAACCGCTTCTTTGTGAACATTGGAGCGGAGTTGGCAAATGGACTCGCCAATTCAAAATCTATAGCACCTTGCCACACCAGTGAGTACACATCATCAACTCCTTGTAACTCGTTCGTCCTGCTTCCTACTGATGAACATGAAATCTGTAACCTCATTAGTGGCCTGAAAGATAACTGTGCAGTGGGAATTGATCAGATTAGTAGTAAAATCATTAAGAGATACTCAAGCTACCTTTCTTCCTCCATATCCCACATCTGCAATCTGTCAATCTCAACAGGAGTTTTTCCCCAGGCTTTTAAAATCGCTGTTATCAAGCCCATCCATAAGGCCGGAAAAAGAGACTGTGTCAATAACTACCGTCCCATTTCTATTCTTCCAGCTCTGTCTAAGATATTGGAACGCCTCATAAATCAACGCCTAGTTAAGTTTCTAGAGGCAAACAATCTTCTTTCATCTTCACAATTTGGCTTTAGAACAGGAAAAAGTACCAATGACGCAGTACATGAGTTGGTAGACTCTATTGTAGTCGGCCTAGATGACAGAAAGAGATGCATAACGGTGTTTCTTGACCTCGCAAAGGCGTTTGATACAGTCTCTATTCCGCACCTCCTAAAAAAGCTTGAACGACTTGGTATCAGAGGAATCCCACTGAAATTACTAGAGAACTATCTTACTGGTAGAAAACAACGAGTAAAGATAAATGATTCACTCAGTGATGAGCTCCCTATCAAATTCGGTGTACCACAGGGTAGTATTATTGGCCCAACACTTTTCCTGGTGTATATAAACGACCTTTGCCAACTTTCTCTCCAAAAGGGGAAAATCATTACATTTGCTGATGATACTGCACTTTTCTTTAGTGGTGATGAATGGGAAGAGGTTTTTTATGCCGCACAACTGGGTCTAAATCGTGTTAGTGAATGGCTCCAAGACAATGTATTGACTCTTAACGTTTCTAAAACGAAATACATCGCATTTGCTCAAAAAGCTAACATGCTTCCACCATCGACTCTAAGAATTACTGCTCACACGTGTGGCACTGACTATACCCAGTGCTCTTGTTCTTCCCTTGACTCGACCGACAATATTAAATACCTTGGAGTCACTATAGACCAATATCTCTCATTTAAACCTCACATAGAAACCCTAGTGACCAGATTACGTAAATTAATCTACATTTTCAAAACATTGAAAAACTCGGACAATAAGACTATTAAGATGGTTTACTACGCATTATGCCAATCACTTATTGATTACTGCATCACATCATGGGGAGGTGCCGCGAAAACACATCTTATCGAAGTTGAAAGGGCTCAGCGTGCAATACTCAAAGTCGGAGCTGGTCTCCCCTTTCGTTTTCCGACCACCGACTTATACAAAGTATGGGATACTCTAACCGTCAGACAAACTTTCATATTGCACATACTTCTAAAAAAACATTCTCAAATGCAATTTGACGCTGAACTACTCAATAACAACCGGCGAAAGGGTAGAGTTTGTCCCTCAACTCAATTCAAGTCCTCACTCCCTAAAAGATTTTATTGCTTCCTTGGCCATTATCTTTACAACAAACTAAATAAATTCTTAAACCTATATCCGAAAACTCGTTCAAGCTGTATCAAAGATATCAAAATGTATCTCAAAACTTTAGATTATAGTAAAACCGAAGATCTTTTGACTATTCTTAGATAACAATAATTTTTGACCCATAACTAATCCTCTCCTTCTTGATAACAAACTCTCCGATACTACCTACACAACATACAATACAAAACACACAGACAAAACACTTACACACAACTTCACATAACTTCTGCAAAACGATAGTTAGTTTTTGTATTTATTATTTTAATTTTTTTTCTCCTTTTATTTTTCCTATTTTTTGTTAAGCTACTTTTAATTATTGTTCATTTTCGTCTCTTGCACGATTACTTTTTGATGGCTAGTTCTAGCTGTGGAAGGGGCCTGGTGACCTGTAACACAGGTTTTTTTTTCCAAAAACCCATAACAGGCACCAGTCTCTCACAGAGTTAGAATATTGATGATTGTCTTACCAAATTTAACTTTAAGTCAGCTTTGTGAAGAGAGAATAAATGGCTATTATTATTATTATTATTATTATGTTTATTAGAATATCATAAACATTTGCTTTTATTTTAATAGATTTTATATTTATAATCTTGTAATCGTTTGTTAGCTTCCTTATCTAGATAAGTTGACGAAATTAATATCTAATACCTACTTGAAAATTGAATATTAATTTCATGCCTGTTCGGAGTATCAAACTTGAGTTCTCTAGTCCAAGCAGTAGTGAAGAATGCAAACTTAAGATAAGGCTTTTTATGCTTCGAAGGCGCATATTTTGATTTTTTTTTAATGCAATAAACTAGTGCTTGACTAAGATCCAGTGACGTAAACAGTGATGCAATCGTTGATAGTGAGGCGCACTAGTTTATTAGAAGCCTATTCACTCTAGCCTTGAAGATACCTAAATTATAATCAGACGGAAAGACCGTAGCTGATAAACTGATCCAGTCCCTCGATGTACGCGGTATAAATGACGAGGCAAAACGCTTATCAGGAATATTATACTTGTCAAGAAGTCAAAACTACCTACTACCTACTTGGGTAGGTAGTAATGTAGGCAGTTTTGACTATCTGATAGTATTGATACTACTTAATGGCTACTAATTACCCGTTGACCTAGAATCCTGAACTTAGCATATAGCAAAATGTTAAAACTGTAAAGAGACTCTTGAACAAAATTTTGGTAGCATATTTTTTTTTTGCATCATGAGAATATGAAGAACATATAAATATATCCAATATTATATTTATAATATTATTAACATTCAATTTAATTTTTATTAAAAAGCTCTTTATATTTTCCGCTGGATAGACCAACTTTTCAATTTTATTCATTCTGTTTTTCAGTTGAATTTTATATTCAACCGCAGTATGAACAAAGAATCGATGGAATCAGCTTACGGTTTAATTAACCCTAAAAAAGTAGCAGTAACATCACCCTTATAATGCTCCCACTGCACCTTATAATGCTCAAACAAGGGCACGGACGTAATATCTGTGGATGCAATGTAAGGCAGGAGTGCGGTTTTAGTCAGTAGGAGTCTGACACTGCCCATACATCATTTGTGAGGCCGCCTGGGACGTCCATGAAGGATTTCCCATTCCCTGCAGAAAAAAAAAATGCTCCCACTGCTGGGACCGAGGCCTCCTAGGAGAGTGAATGGGCCGTAATCCAACACGAGGGCCCAGTGCAGGTTGATGTAACATGTCTTCAAATATTTTATTCTAGGACATGCTAGTTTCCTCACGATGTTTTCTTTCACCGTTTTGCGAACAGTGGTAATGAAATAAATTAGGTACACAAAGCAAAGCGGACTGGGTTTGAATCCGCGACCGACAACACGTAAGTTGGACGCTTTATCACTCGTTCACCACTGTTCTTACTAACAAAATAAAGTTATGATAAATGATACAAGTTGTGGTTAAATTCCAATTAAGATTTGTCATGATTATGTGTCATGATCATGTTGGAACCAATTTTTTTTGTCCAAAAGTATCCGTACAAAACTCCCTAGCCAAGTTAAAATAATTTCGTTTAGAGTTAGAGCTTGTAGTTGACCACGCCCCAATTTTTGTAGAGATGACGTCCGAACCAGGCAATTGGGAGCATGGCCAACTACAAGCGCTAACTCTAACCGAAACGATTGTAATTTAACTAGGGGGCTGGAGATGTTGACTAATCTCTTAATTTGGCGATCACATAAGCTCGCAAGATATAGGAAGCAAGCAAATTACGTTATATAACACAGTAAAGCTTGACTTAGTGCTTGGGAACCGCACAAGATTTAATTACAAGGTAAAATATTAGGAACGAAATACCAACTCTGAGTTCTACATTAATTTCGTCGGTGGTGCAAAATGGCGGCAATCCTCGTGAAAATGTCGCTATTCCTGCTAATTGTCCTGGTTTTAATATTGGTTTGCAAAGATTTTGATGAAGTAATCAAGCAGGCTGTTTGTCTTTTGTTTAATTTAAAGTTTGATTAGTGTTTTTGTGCTTGGAAATATGGTGCATGTAATGTTAATTAACTGAAAAAGTATCAGAGGAGTTTCCGTGTGTAATAATAATAATACAACATCTGAGAAGGCGCTCGTCGGGCGGTTAGTAGAAGAAGCAAGGGCTTGATCCAAAAAGCTGAGCTCCTGGACATGCCATGCATTGTTAAGAGATGGCTCTCTAAGGCCCACGACTATTTTTCATATTTTTAAATGGCTTTTAAACATTGGTATCTACATTAATTTCGTCGGTGGTGCAAAATGGCGGCAATCCTCGTGTAAATGTCGCTATTCCTGCTAATTGTCCTGGTTTTAATATTGGTTTGCAAAGATTTTGATGAAGTAATCAAGCAGGCTGTTTGTCTTTTGTTTAATTTAAAGTTTGATTAGTGTTTTTGTGCTTGGAAATATGGTCCATGTAATGTTAATTAACTTGAAAAAGTATCAGAGAAGTTTCTGTGTGAAATAATAATAATACAACATCTGAAAAGGCGCTCATTTGCCAGTTGGAAAAAGAAGCAAAGGTTTAATCCAAAAAGCTGTGCTTCTGTGCAGAAGCACAGCTTTTTAACGCGCGTTTCAGCGGCACGCATTGTTAAAAGATTCCTTCTAAGGCTATTTTTCATATTTTTTAATGTTTTTTTTTTTTAAAGATATGTTTAAAAATTGTAATAATATAAAAATGTTTTTAAAATAAATAAATATATGCAATAATAATGATAATCAAACCATTCATTCCATCATAAACTATACATTTTATATTAAGAATGTTAGATTTTTTCTTATATCAACCTCATTTTAAGTATAAATGCGAAACTCGAAACACCTGTAGTAGATGTTTCGAGTTTCGCATTTGTAGTATATTGATGTACAGAATTGATGTTCAAAATTTCGTAACTGTAACATGAACAATCACAATGTTATAGGCTTGTTAATTTGCCTACTTTTTTACATAAATACATGATCATCGGGTCATCCGGGTAATTGAGTGGTTTTGCTCCCGCACCCAATTGCAGTTGTGCAGTGCAGTTGTGTTCTGCTATTTTTCCTTTTTTCTGAAAGGAAGGTCCAACTCTGGTGACGGCTAAGAAGGAACGGGTGGGTCGTTTACCGTCCAGGGGCGGGATTTGTCATTAAATTATTTTTCCAAACATAAAAAAAACCTTATAGTATCAGTGATGTTCAACTTGTGAGCTTCTTTAAATATTACTATTCAATTAGTGATTCAGCACAAACAATATACAGCATATACTAAAAATAATGTTTTTGGTAACAGCCGGATAAGTTTCTGTGTACTGGCCTCAGATAAAGAATTTAAAAATATTGTAACACCAAATTGTACTACATTCTTCGCAAACAAATAATTCTATTCTATAGGCGAAAATAATACAAAATCCGTCAATGATTTATAAATTAAAATGTCTAAATTAAAAAAAAAAAGAAAATGTCAATGAAACTTAAAGTGTTAAAATCGAAATAATCAGTCTCCGATTGCATGTCTTTTATTACAAGTTTTCCTTTCAATGTTATATGTTTTAGTTTTGGTGTACAAGAAAGTGTTTAATAAATAAATAATAAAATAAATTAAAATAGTCAATACATCAAAATGTGAAATTAAAATTTAATTAAAAAAAATCGTATTAAAAGTATAAAAATAAATAGGTATTTATATCAGCAAACTATAAAAAAAACCACATAACCCACCTGTGTTTGATGTCCGGTATCCTACGGGCCCTGAAATAAACACAAAGAAGAAATAGGAGAAGGTTTTCAGTCAGTAAAAGTCTGACATACCTTCAGTCCTGCTCCAGGGGTTAGAAATGTCATTTAATGATATTCCCACCGAAAAAGGTGTGTCCGATGTACTTCGTTACCTATTTGTGTTCTGGGACCACGATTTCCTTGTCACACTGTTTGAAATAATATTTTTACTAATGTTTATTATAATATTCTTATTTTCTTTTTAAATATAACAAACTCACATTTTGTTATATTTAAAAAGAAAATAACCGTTCTAATAGGCTTCAGTTGGTAAATTAATTTCTGTAAAACTCTTGGGGCTATGCTTATCAATATTTAATATAATATATTAATTCCAAGAAAAGACTGTTCAAGGAAAATACGGTATAATCCTCTTCGAGGTCAACAGCAACACAGCACCCATACAAAAGACAAAGTAATTAACTTTTCTGCATTTATACGTCATACATTTTTTTCGTAAATAAAATTCTATTGTGAATCGTACATCGTCACAATAATAAGGCCTTCAAACCCCGATTTACGAATAATAAAATCCCCGCGAATCGTTTTTCGACAAATCCCCTATTCAATCTGAAATTATTCGCAATAGAAATTTGAATTGGAGTATTCAGTACATTCGGATGTCGTAATCACATCGTCTTAAGATTCAATTTACCCAATTTCGTACAGGACACGATTGGGCGAATTCCATGATCATTTTGTATGAGACACAATTCTATTTTTTGGAAGGCCTAGATTGGATAATAATGCGAAGGAAATACACTGGTAATGATGTTGGCATTTTTTTTTAATTACCTTGCGTTACATTATGTATTTTCTTCAATAAGTACATTGTTTTTTTGTTGTATGACGCTTTTTATGAATATTTTAAAGTTATAATTTATTAATATTGGTGCATATGGGGCCCCACCACGATCTTCGGGGCCCAAGTCAACCTCCCCTGCAAGTTGGGGCACCTGCCGATCAGCAGACGAGGCTCTGGCGCTGGCTTTCCCTTTTAGGGTTGGGAGGTCAGACGGCAGTCGCTCCCGTAAAGGCCAAAAACAGCCAATCAACATGGAGAGTATTAGAAAGTTTATTGCCACGGATAGGGCGCCGCCGCAAAACGGCGCGCAGGAGTTTCGCCCGACTCCTGTGGCAAGTGGGCGAGGGCTACCGTGTCTGGGGCGAACACGGATAAAGACGCGAGCCCCAACCCGGAAGCTCCGCTTCGCCAGCCTGAACATTGGCACGCTGACCGGACGCGCGAGAGAGTTAGCCGATGTACTGCTTAGGCGAAGGGTGGCCGTGGCATTCCTGCAGGAGACTCGGTGGAAAGGCCGCAGGTCCCGGCTCATCGGGAACGGCTACAAGCTGATCTACACGGGTGCAGCCGGTGGGGAGAACGGGGTGGCCATTGTACTCTCCGAGGAGTTTCACGACGCGGTCCTGGAGGTGAAACGCTACAGTGATCGGCTTATGGTCGTAGGTGTGCTTATCGATGGGGTTATAACCCACTTGATAAGTGCCTACGCGCCTCAGGTCGGTTGCAGCGACGCTGAAAAGGCTGCGTTCTGGGATCAACTCGGTGAGGTGCTTCGTGGCATCCCGTTGTCGCAGGGAATCGTTTTGGGTGGTGATCTGAACGGTCATGTGGGTGACAGGTGCAAGGACTTTGAGCATGTTCACGGTGGCTTTGGATACGGTAGCCGTAACGCTGAAGGTGAGACTATCCTTCAAACGTGTGCGGCTGCCGGCCTTGCCATCGTGAACACGTACTTCAAAAAGAAACCCGAACACCTGATTACCTACAGGAGCGGGGGGTACGCTACCCAAATCGATTTCTTACTCACACGGAGGCACCACATCAGTAAGGTAGCCAACTGCAAGGTCATACCCGGCGAGAGTCTCACTGCACAACACCGTCTCCTTGTCATGGACTTGTGCGTCAAGCCTAAGGTCAAGGTTGTTGAGCGCCGACAACGCCGAATACGGTGGTGGCGACTGAATGAAGCCACGTCCCAGTCGTTCGCGTCGGCCATCGGCGATAAGTGCGATGGAACCGATGGCGAACCTGTGCAAAGCCACTGGGACAGGATTCAGGTTGCCATCACTGGGGCGGCAAAGTCGGTGCTCGGCTTGTCCAGGGGCGGCCGCAAGTGTGACAAGGAGACTTGGTGGTGGGATGACACAGTCCAGAGGGAGATCAGAGAGAAGAAAGCCCTCTTCAAAACGTGGCAAGCTTCCAAATCTCCCGAAGACCGCGACGCATACAGAACCGCAAAACGTGCCGCCAAGAGGGCCGTAGCCAGAGCCAGACGAGACCACTTACAGCCACTTTATGATAAGTTGGAATCGTCTGAGGGGCAAAAGCTCATTTATAAGTTGGCACGACCCAGGGTCAAAGCGGCTCTGGATATCTCTAAGTGCCGCTGTGTAAGAGACCCTGACGGCAATCTGTTATGCGAGGACCTCGCGGTGAAGGAGAGATGGCGCTCGTACTTCCACGAGCTGCTGAACAAGCAGCACAAAGAGGTGCTGTCTCCGGTTCTCCCTCCAAATCAGGGACTTGTGCCCCCGGTTACGCCTGAAGAAGTGCATGCGGCTCTGCGCCGCATGAAGAACCGGAAAGCTGTCGGTGCCGATGGAGTCCCCATTGAAGCCTGGAAGGCGATGGGTCCTCGTGGTGTGGGCATCTTAACCCACCTATTTAACCGCATGCTCCTCACCGGAAGGATCCCGAGTCAATGGAGACTGAGTATTATCACTCCAGTCTTCAAGGGCAAGGGATCGGTGCAGGAGTGTGGCGACTACCGTGGGATTAAGGTTATGTCCCACACCATGAAGCTCTTCGAGCGGGTGATTGACTCTCGGATCCGACAGGAGTGCACCGTCTCGGGATGTCAATATGGGTTTCGACCAGGCCATGGCGCCATGGATCCCATCTTTGCCCTAAGGGTTACCATGGAGGGATACAGATCGAAGAATACGCCTCTGCATCTCTTGTTCCTAGACATGCAGAAAGCCTTCGACTGTGTCCCCCGTGATGTGATCTGGTGGGCGCTGAGATCCAAAGGAGTGCCCGAGACCTATGTTGACATCATCCGAGATATGTACCGAGACTCCGGTTCTGTGGTTCGGACCGCTGTTGGCGATACGAAACCCTTCCCCATCACCGTCGGAGTTCACCAGGGCTCTGTCCTTAGTCCGTTTCTGTTCAGCGTGGTGCTTGACGTGCTGTCCTCCACCATCAGGGATTTACATGAGCAGCCGCCATGGCTGCTCATGTATGCAGACGACATCGCGCTGGCGGACTCGGACAGTGGGCGCTTGGTTCAACGTGTGGCAGCGTGGAAGGAATCGCTGGAGAACGGCGGTCTGAAGATTAATGCGGCGAAGACCGAGTACTTGGCCTGTAACACAACTAACGCTGCTCCTGTTCGCATTGGCGAAGACACAGTTGAGCGCTCGGAACAGGTCAAGTACTTGGGATCGGTGCTCCACGAGTCCGGGGAAGTCGATTGCGACGTCGAGTCACGTATCTCGGCGGCCTGGGCGAAGTGGCGTGAGGTGGCGGGGGTTATCTGTGACCCCAAAATGCCGGTTAGGCTCAAAGGACAGGTCTATAAGACCATCATTAGGCCTGTCCTTTTGTATGGCAGTGAAGCGTGGCCTGTACTTGAGCGACATAAGCAAAGCCTGCGTGTCACGGAAATGAATATGCTGCGCTGGATGTCTGGAGTTTCGCGGAAAGACCGCATTAAGAACTCCCGCATCCGGGACAGCCTTCAGGTCCGTGACATAGCGGATAAACTGCAGGAGGGTCGCTTACGCTGGTATGGCCACGTTTTACGAAAACCGGCAGACTACGTGGGTAACAGATGCCTCGCCATGCCGCCTCCGCCGGGACCCGGTAAACGAGGTAGGCCTAAGAGGCGTTGGATCGACGTCGTAAGGGACGATATGCGTGCAAATGGGCTTAAGGCAGAGGACGCAAAAGACCGAGCGAAGTGGAGACGACTAGGCAGGAAAGCGGACCCCGGGCACCGAGGTGAAAGCCAAGGTAGCAACCGGGACATACGCTAGGCTGATGATGATGATGATTTAAAGTTATAATTTAGATATAATACTTCAAGAAATCACAAATCCTGGTACGTTCTTAGCATAATATTAATAAGCATTAGGTTTTTTTTGGGAAATTTCCTAATTTCTTCTCATGCTCCAGGGAGGAGCCGGAGGGCGGGCCAGACTTTTACTGATTAAAAACCCACTCTACTATTCCTTTTTGCCTTGCATTTCAGGTATTCGATTCAGAAGCGAACACATAGCTTAAGAGGCTTCGACCCTGTTCTGCCCGTACGATTTTTCTGAGATTACGTCAGTTTACACCACGCAGGACCAGTGTGTTATTTTTTATGGTAGGTAAAAATCATCCATTGACGAGTCCCGCTCGTGGGCGGAGCGTGAAACAGTGTCAGACTCTTACTGACTGAAGAACCTACTCCGTTCCTCCCTTGCCTTATTATACGACAGAGGAATTCGGGCACCCGGTGATACCGGAGTGCCATCCTGGTCGTCCGCTAGATCGGGCCTCTTCAGTGTCAGGTGCTTGACGAGGCGTTTCCGCAGGGCGAGGACCAGTGTGTGTTGGTTGAACTCGTTTATAATTGAGAAAAAAAGCATGAAATAGGCAAAATCGTTGAAAGAGCTCAGCTCTAAGAGAATTACGTAAAACTTTTTGCGAATTTGCAATATAAACACGAAATGATATCGAATATCAGTTTTAACCATCAATTTCGAAGAACCTTCTAATGGAGCCGAGCTCTGAGTCCAAAGTACCGCATTCGTAAATGATGAATCGGCATTCCTATTGGAAACGAAGTGAAAATAACAAAGTATTGATTTGTTATGTAAGACGGTTTTACAAATTGCTCATAATAATTAGAAGGCCTGCCTACGTACGTGAGGGGCTTGTTGAGGAGAAAACAAATGAAGCTTGATTGAGATTATTTTGATTTTCTCGAACATTCTAATAAGTATATCGTCGCCTTGTGTTTATAGAATCTATACTAGCTTCTTTATTATATTGGGTTTAGATAAATTGAGTTTTTTTTTTGTTACTTAGAATATTATTTAATTTTGTTTGTTTCATTATTGTAGCGACAAGAAATATGTACCCAACCGAGATACTTATAAAAGAGTATCCTTGGAGTATTTTGCACATTCTTGTCCATGGAAAATTACATTTTCATTTTCGAAATATATTATTATGTAATAAAATGAGCAATTTTTTTTAAATATATGAGGGCTAAGAAGTAATGAGGTGGGTTGTTTAGTCAGTAAGAGTCTAACACCCGTATTCACAAACAATACTCAAACGACCCTTGACTAAGCAAACGCACAGCGTTGAATAGAGGCTCTGTGATTGGTTCGTTTGTGTTGCGTAGTTCACAAACCTTGCCCTGTGCGCTCGCGAGCACTGTGAGACTGCATAGTAACGTTTGTGAATACGGGTGTAACACTGTTTCCCGTAGCACCCAAAGGCGATATACGTCATTAGATGATTTTTCCCTATATATGAAAAAACCTAAACAAGTTAATACAAACGTCGCAAAAGGCTTTTTTTGTTTCCATTCATTTTCCAATACACTTTTGTACTGAGTTTTTTTGCGAATTGAACCGATTTTTATACATATCATTCAGTTAAGTGTCTCTTACACACAACTGTTACTATAGAGCTAAATAAATTGGAAATCCAATATGGCTGCAGAAAAACAATTACTCTCCACGTAGGTAGCTTTTTTTTTTCATGTCCATGCAAACATTTCAATTTATATGAAGCATGTTTTCATTCGGTTAGCTTTTATTTCAAAACTCTTGAAACTACGACTTTACTGTCTCGGGGCCAAGGGTTAATGTGAAGGCGTAACACCAGGGCTCTGGGATTAAGACAAGGAAGGAATGGGGTAGGTGGTTTAGTCAGTAAGAGTTTGACACTGTTTCCCACTCCGCCGAAGGGCGGGAATAGTCATTGGATTATTATTACCTATCATAAAAAAAAATAAGACTTTACTGTTAAGAATTTATATACATATAAATGAAATTGCAAAAATTCTGTTTACCATACATATTATGAAAGTGAAACAGCAGAGCAGTGGTGGCCGAGTGGTAACGGGCCCAACTTACAAGTTTGTAGGTCGCGAGTTCAAACCCATCCAGGCGCATTACTTTGTGTAATTTATTTCATCACAACTGCTCTCAAAAACGATAAAGAAAAACATTGTGAGGGGACCGGCATGTCCTGGAACCAAAAATTTGAAGACATGTGAAATCTACCAACCTGCACTAGGCCCACGTGGTGGATTACGACCCATTCTCTCTCTTAGAGAGTTAGCCGGAGTCTTAGCAGTGGAAACATTACAAAAATGATGCTATACTATGCTAATATCAAAGTAATATTTTTTTTTACTGAATTCAAAATATGAAAGTAGATTTAACACCTATAAAAAGTTATTTTTTTTAATTTTGAATTTCTTTTTATCTAGGCTAAACGAATTTTGGCGGACTTTCACTGACGGAAAACGGCTTGTTTTTTTACGTTTTTTTTATAAAGTATCCATTTTGAAGATGACAATCTTCAAATTGGATATACAGAATGGTCAGAATGAAAAAATTACCTTGATCTATGTGTCTCCTTAAAATCCGTTCAATGTGTAATGTTATAAGAATCATTATCAATCAATCATCATTTGACTCAATTTGGTATGAAAATATCTGGTGTTGTCTAAAAAACTAAGGAATTCAACAAACATTTACAAAAAATATAAAAATATGCTTTAACAAGACCGTTAAAATACAATTTACAGCTCCCTTAGAAGAATCTGTCGGAAATTAAATTGAGACTATTTTGGGCTAAAAATGAATGACGAAAAACTATTCCATTTACTGATATTTTTTTTTAATAAAAGAACCTAATAAGTGTTGTAGTCTTAACGATTAACACCTCAAATCCTCCAGAATCAAAGCACTAATAAATGAATCTGAAGAATCCAAAAAGAATGGGTTATTATAATTTGTGTAACAGAGTAGGCGAAATACGCCTCCGTAACACATTTTGCAGTACCTACTTATTTAAAAAAAAAAGAACGTGAACGCCCATAATTATAGGTAAATTAATAATACTATTAGTATTACTATGTGGCTTTTTTTTTTCTAGGATAGGAGGATAATCGTCTAAAAACTGTTCCCACTCTAGGGTGGAGCGAGAGACGTGTTAGACTTTTACTGACTAAAACTAGACATACATTACTTCAGTTGTCTTTTGTGTTCTGTGACTTGACACTTGAAATGTGAGATATATACCCAAATATACAGGACTGTTATTGTTTTACAGCGTAATCATCTTTCATGGTACTCATGAGAATGTGGAATGACATGCCTGGGTCAAATTGTGTGTAGGAAGGGAACGACGTATGAATATAGGTCGTTACTTCAAACCCCTTGCCAGGCATAAAAATCTATCTTAAATTCACGACTGGTTGACTGTTGGACAAATACAGCTTTGTTAAATTTTTTAACCTTATGAATACCGTAACTAAAGACATAATAGAAAGATTATAGGTATGTGAACGCCGGCGTTAGGTAGGGGCTCAAAAATTTATATTAGTAGGATACTGTTGAATACTAGTCAATTCTCAATTCTTCATTGCGTACCATAATGTATACATAGTTGGTATAGAAATAAACAATAGTCACAATTATGGACCCTGTTGGGCACAGCATAGATAATTTAGGTAGAAGAGAGGATGAAGACACATAGAACAGGCATAAGCTCGTTGTCATTTTCAATAATGTTTATAATATTATACTATATATGGAGGCTTGTTGTTAGCAATGTTCAAAATAATTTTTGTTTACTCACATTATAATTAGTCTGTAAGCCTTCTTTAAAATTATTTAAAAAAAAAAAAAATGTACGTGTAGATGACACAGACGTGGAACAGTCTGTAGACTATACTAACGGCAATCGAAACAGCGAAATATCAACCTCTTACCCTCTACGCCGTGCCCTAAGAAACAAAAAAAAATAAAATATCCTGTGAATTTTTTTAATGCACAAATGGGGACGTTAATCTAATTAGTGAAATTAAATATATTATAGGCTTCTAAAAAATTATAACAGTTTTGTTAGAATAGAAATAAAGTCATATTTATCAAAATGTAATATTCGTTCATAGCTATACTCCATGAAATTGAAGTATGCAATAAAGTTTTTAATATTTTAAAAGAATCTTTTTAAATTGTCCTTTTAAATTTCAAATTCATATCAGAAAATAAATTTGAAATGGGGATTGGAGATTAAATTAGAAATAATATAGTTAGTTGTAATTAATTAGAAAAATAAAACAATATATATAAAAGTATTCTGCCCTTTATCTACATCATCATCAATTTAGCTGAAAGACGTCCACTGCTGGACATAGGCTTCCCGCAAACGTCGCCACAACGACCGGTCCCGTGCGTCTCGCATCCATCGAATTCCAGCAACCTTGACCAGGTCGTCGGTCCACCTTGTGGAGGCCTACCAACACTACGTCTTCCTGACCACGTTTCGGAGCCATACGCCATCACTGGCAACACACACTGGTCATAGACTTTCGTCTTGAGACACTGTGGTATATTGGACGAGAAGACATCACGCAGCTTCCCGAACGCTGCCCAGCCGAGTCGGATTCGACGATTGACCTCTTTCTCGAAGTTAGACCTACCCAATTGGACAGTCTGTCTAAGGTTTTATCTATAATTTTATTGTAATTTTAAAGCCAAACAAATCACAAGAACACGACCTAGTCACGTGTAACATAATTAATACATTGAACGTGAGACGGCAACAGTAGACGGCTTACACGTGTATATGTAATACGAAGTAAATTATGTATACAGATTTAACATAAAAGGTAGTAATTTCTGCTTTCGACTTTGCGTGTAAAGAGTGAGGTTTCATTCAAAGGGAACGCGATACTTCCGTCACAACGTTTAGGCGGTGTACTGTGACCTCATGGAGGCGATCGGTGACAGTGCACTCTCACGTTGAGACCTGGTTCAAGCTATAGTTGTGTGAGAGGGAATGGAACAGGAGACGCGTCTGGTGTTTATTTATTTACTAGCTTTTGTGGTATTGGGGTTTCCCTATACAATATGATAATTTTAGGTACACTTGATCAAACGAAATGTGAAATCCCACAGGAACCTTACGTTTTTTCCGGAATAAAAAGTAGACTATGTCCTATTCCGGAGTGTATCCTATGCCTGTTCGAAATTTCATCCAGATACGTCCAGCCGTTTTGGCGTGATTGAGTAACAAACATCCACACATCCAAACATCGTAACTTTCGCATTTATAATAATAGTAAGAGTAAGTTAAATAATTTATGCACACTAATACCGAAGCTGACTTAATGTCTAGGGCATTTTCTACCAGTCAATCTTTTGGGTGATGCAGAGAAAGATAGGTACAATAAAAGACAGAAGAAAAACGAATACAAGGATATGTATACTAATAAACTTTAAATATAAAAAAAATATACTCAAATTAATAAACTATATATCTATAATATTACAGTCAAACAATTAGTTCATATCGACAATTAGAAAACATTAACGCTGTGATGATAATATTACAATTTCTTGCGATCGAACGATCTCCAGCCACCTTAGGCATGGGCTAGCAATCATAGGCGAATGACTAGCAATCATAAGTAGCTTACCGTCTAATCGTCCTATGTGTTTCACACGTGTCTCGAAAATATGTCAGTGAAACCGTAGGGGCCTATGTTTGCTAGAGCCATGGGAAATCTTCTGGAAAGTTGTAGTTAAAAAACTTGTAGTTAAAAAACGCAAAAAGTTACATCTGTAACTCTTTGCGTTTTTTTAGAATAGAGGTTATTTGATGGATTATAGGTGGTATTTGTTAGTAAAATGGAGTGAAACGACCAAGAAGAAGAGATACAACTAGAAAGACAAACATTCATAATATTACAAAGAGTATGAGCTAATTAAATTTAAACATTAAAAGTGCCTCGTTCAGTTTGAGGTTTGATGCGTGGGTGATCTAATAACTGAGCACTTCAGAACAAGGGAGCTAGCAAATAAGACATTATTTGATAGCTTACAAACAGTGGCTTAAAATAAACGTCTTTGTTCCTTGCTTCGTGTTTTTATTAAAAGAGAATGGGCATTTTGTGCCCAAAACTGTATGACGTTTTTTTTATGGTGGGATAAATCATCGAATGACGAATTCCGCCCTTGGGAGGGGTCAGTGTCAGACTTCTACTGACTAAACGACCCACCGTTCCATCTTGCTTTGCAATAGTGCGCGCCGTCGACGACTTGGGTTCGGTCCGGACGGTTACCGGATGGGCGGACAGCGATATACCGATTGCTTGCCGTTCGCAAGCCCACGCCTGGGGTAGAACTGTATCAAGTTGTGGTATTGAAGTTTTCCAGGAGCTTAATCTGCTCTCCTGTAAACAAACCATTTTTTACACTGTACGTACATATATACATATACACATTTAAGAAATCGGATGATAGTTGAAGGGCTGTTAGAACACTGATTAAAAAAATATGCCATTTAAGATGTCTTTACAGCAACATTTTATTGCAGAAAAACAATTATAGTAAAACACCACCTGTAAGTGTTGTTATTAACTAAAGTTTCAAGTTTATCAAGCTGTCAAAAGAAAGATCGTCCATTTTGTATCATACTTTATTAAACTTCCATAAACGAAATAACATGTATGGGCAACTTTGCTGCCATTTGACTATTATATCCAATCTTGCCTGACTTCACCACCGTTGCTTAAGATTAAAAGGTACCTCCAATATAGATATCAAATATAAATTAAGGTAAAGGAATAGTCCTTATACAACAGTATGACATTTTTTATTTTATAACAACACGTGTCTAAAATAAAAACATGTTCAACATGTAGACATTTTTAATATCCTACTAAAATAAGAGAAAAGTTTTAATTATTTTCCGGCGCATGTTAGTGATACAGGATAACTTTAAATAGATTACGCCACAACTTGATCCAGAATCGAGTATGTGGTACATACAAAAGTGCCCATTATCCGCTGTATCATTCTGACGTTACTGTTTAAATAAAATGACAGCTGAAATTGCTTCCGCAAATATGACAGAAGGTCTGTCATATTTAAGATGTTTTGGAGTTTATTGTATTAGGTATGTCATACTAACCGGATATCATGGAAAATTAAAGTACCTACCTTCCAAATGATTCTTAGAAAGTCTTTCGTCCTTTCTTTCATTACATTTTTATCCGTATCGATGCCTCCCACGTAAGTTGTTGTAACCCACAAAATGGCGATTTTGGGTTTTTTATGTAAAAGTGTCTAATTTTATGTAAACTATCCTACAAAAAAACAAAAAGTCCAAAAAACCTATTATTTAAGGTACTTTTGAAACGTATAATGTTGTATGTTTCGAACGATTACGGAGTAGACTGTAGTATTTATTACTTGCAGTGGTTTACAACGGGGAAAAGCGCACGCACGCCTGTTGTATGTGACATATATCACAGATTACGCTGGAATTTGCTGCCGGTCGCACCTCTCATGCAATTTTTATGTCGCTAATTTAATATTCTAGTAATTACTATTCCGTTCAATCTTATCTTTAACTGACATGATAACCATTTAAAATGTGGTATTGATCCTATACAACAATTTACGTTGTTAATTTTAAAAATATTTTATGTTAAGTGATATATACAACATTTTACGCCGATGCTAGATATGTAAAAGTAAGTTATAACATGATGTAAGTATCATATATGATCAAAATTGGCTTTTGAACTCCCGTGTATAATAACGTAAGTGATAGTTACAACATTTTGCAAGGATCTCATGTCGCGGTGAACCGTTGTAACAACTAAATTGAAGAAACCGTTAAAATGATAAAGTAATGACATGTAGTAAACGATAACATATTAAAAACTATAATCTCATACCGAATTTCAAAAAGATTCTTTGAAAAATGTGGCTTGTATCGCAAAAAGTATCTTTAAAACGCTCTCCTGTAAAATTGCATTTTTGGGGTTACAACAACTTACGTGGGAGGCATCGGTATTAGCATTAATGTAATGGCCTACATAAATATATTATATCTTATTCTGTATTAACTGAAAGGTTATACAGAGTGTGTCACTGCAAAAAAAAATTCTTAGAAAACAGGATGGAGTAACTCACACCATCCTGTATTCGTCGAAAAAATAGCACAGGAAAATAAAATATGTAGTTTATGATATTCTACACCGAATCTCAGACAATATATAATATATTGGGGGATTTAATGTTGTCCTAGATTCTTGGTGTACTTTTATTTTCGATGTTTGAAACACAGTTCATATCCAGAAATCAATACTTCAGAGGAAACGAAATAAAAGGTTTATTTCGTCGATTTTTCTCATATTTTGAATGATAAAAAGGACTTATTTATGTCGTTAACCAATGCCTTACTTAACTGGATTATGCAAGAGAAATGACATAAGAGGTTTTCTGTTCCTAAGTTGTTAGTAAGGCGGCCGTACTGTAAGTTATTGTTTTTTTGACATACGAGGGTATCATTCTACAGTGACGATATGCCAGTTGAGTTCCAAAAATATACCAACGGAAAGAAGTAAGAAAAGCTTTTTATTTACGGGACGCACACTAATTTACAAGTAAATAATAATTTACATAAAACCATAAACAAAACAGAATAGTGCGCACGTCCTCGTAAAACGGCCCGCCACTCAGCATAAAGCCGAGGACACACACATAATTGCGACGAGTCCACGGCGATGGTTTTCATGGTTGACCGATGACTTACTTTATCGAAAGAAAGACGTTGGAGCGGTATGATGACGGTAGTTCGATTAGGTCATTCGATTGGGATATAATTTTCTATGTTGAAAATAGGCTTGGATAAATTGGCGGCAAGGCACAAGAAAGAGATCACCTACTAATCTATGATAAAGCTATTATTTGATAAATCATAAAAAAACCTATATGGGATGGTTGAAAGAAGATTGTATGTTGTGAAAATGAAAAGGCACTGATTTAAAGGAGCAGTTGTAAATAGCGGTTTTGGTAAGTTAAAAAATATAAATGGGAGGTTTAATAACTAGTTCAGCAGTTAAAGCTAAGCAGTAAAATAAACAAAAATGAGTAATAAAAAATAATAAAACTGATCAGTGAATACAAAATTGAGCAGAAAAATAATTAAATGGGCAGTAAAAATGAATGAATGGGCAGTTACGTGTGGGCCGAAATCAGAATTTGTCGGAAAGAAATCTCATTCTAAGCAATTCTATAAATAATGAGGTTGTAAATTAGTGTGGAGATAATAATATAGCGGTGTGACGAACGGGCAGGGATAGATAGACGAAGTCGCACCATAAGGGTTCCTTTTTTAACCGACTTCAAAAAAAGGAGATGGTTCTCAATTCGGTTGTATTTTTATTTTTTATTTTTTTATATTTCTTTATTTATTTTTTATTTTTTTATATTCTCTCATCAGAAAAACAAATTATTAAAAATGTTCAGACTATCAACCAATTTAAATTTAGTTCTGACCATAGACCTGTACGAGCAGTTGTTAATTTAAACATTAAAATACAACGTAAAAAAATATTTAAAAATAAAATTAGAAAGTTAAGTAAGGAAACACTTATAGCATGTAAAAAAGAATTTAATTTAGAGTTGAGAAACAGTTTTGACCTATTAAACAAAGAAAGTACAGAAAAAAGTGTGGATTTACAATATAAAGAAATAGTACATAGTATAACAAAAGCGAGCAAAGTTGTAAAACAAAATAATAATAAAACTAGAAAACTATCAGGAGAAACTAAGAAGTTAATAGAAGAGAGACAGGCTTTAAATAAAGTAAAAAATTATATACTATATAGGTTAAAAGATAAAGAAGTTAAGCGACGTATCAGGAAAGACATAAGAGATTATAATAAAAAATTAATACAAAATGCAATTGAAAAGAACCAATCACTTAAAATAGCAAAGCAAGGTATTAACAACAATAAATCGTGGATTACATGTCTAAAAGATAGCAGTGGCGTAAAAAAAAATAACAGGAACAAAATTTTAGAAATTTGTACGACTTTTTACAAGACCCTATACTCCGATACTCGTCACACACCACCAACATCTACTACCTATTCATGTTTCGAAAATATACCACCCATTTCTGAAGTAGAAGTACGTGATGCACTCAGCAAATTAAAATATAACCGATCCTGTGGTGAAGATGGCGTGAGTACCGAAGCTCTAAAATTGGGTGAACCATCATTACTCTTCTACCTGACAAGATTGTTTAACGACATTCTTCATAGCGGTAATTTTCCAACCAACTTTTGCCATGCCAATATGATACTTCTCCACAAGAAAGGTGATAAGTCCGATATAAATAATTATAGACCGATTAGCCTAATTTCCCATATCTATAAAACCTTTATCAAAGTCATAGAAAAACGCATAGCTACACAACTAGATCAAAAGCAACCCCCAGAACAAGCAGGCTTCCGTAGAGGACTTTCCACCACTGACCATCTACATACCATCAACCAAATTGTCGAAAAATATCAAGAATACAAAATTCCTCTCTATGTTGCTTTTGTTGACTATTGTAAAGCCTTCGACAGCATCACACACTCTGCAATTTTCAATTCCCTCACTAAACAACAAATAGAATCCACCTACATACAGCTACTACAAAATATATACACTCATAGCACAGCTGCCATTAAGTTAGAGAGATTAGGTCCTATGTTTGAAATTCTTAAGGGAGTCAAACAGGGCGACCCGTTGTCTCCAAAGTTGTTCACCAGTACCCTGGAAGAAGTCTTTCAGACATTGGCAGTCAAATGGGAGGACAAGGGTATTGTCATTGGCGAGGCGAGATTAACTAATCTGCGTTTCGCTGATGATATTGTCCTTTTCTCTCCCACAGCCACAGGACTACAGCACATGCTACAAGACCTTAGCGATGCTAGCCTTGAGGTTGGACTGAAGATGAACATGTCGAAGACCAAAGTCATGACCAACAGCTCCAAAAGGAGCATTCATGTTGACGGGGAGAATATACAATACGTCCAAGAGTACATCTACTTGGGCCAAGTAGTCTCTTTCCAGGCAAGGCACGAAAAAGAAATAATGCGCCGAACAGAAAATGCCTGGAAGAGCTTTTGGTCCATGAAGGATGTATTCAAGGGCACTTTGCCCATGTCACTGAAGCGTAAGCTGATGGACATGTGTATTCTCCCTGTTCTGACATATGGTGCACAGACTTGGTCTTTGACTAACATCCAAAAGTCCAGGCTCAAGGTTTGCCAGCGTGCTATGGAGCGCAGCATACTATGTGTTAAATTAACAGACCACGTTCCAAACACTACACTGCGCTCCCAAACACAAATAATGGATGTGGCTCAAAAGGCTGCCCAACTTAAATGGGACTGGGCAGGACATGTCTGCCGCATGTCTAGCGAGCTGTGGGCACGTAAAACACAGGACTGGTGCCCGGACACAGCGACGCGGGGCCGCGGCAGGCCACGAAGGAGATGGCGGGACGACCTGGATGTCTTCCTTGAGAATTGGAGTGGCAAAGCATGTGACCGGGATGATTGGAAAGAATGGAGGGAGGCCTTTGCCCAGCAGTGGGACAGCACAGGCTAGGTATAATAATATATTTCTTACCTCAGAACTCCTTCGTTTATGGACCGATTTGAAAAATTTTTTTTTTCACCTTGTATCATATGCTTCCAGATCGGTCCCATTTTTTTAATAAGTACGAAAACGAATGCAAGAATTCAAAACATGAGCTCACGCGAACAATTACCAACCCTGTGATTGGTCGCTTCCGCCACCCGCGCTATAAGCTCCGCCCAACTAACGAACATATTTGACCTCTCTTTTCAATGAATTGTCACCGCTCGCTATGATCTGCCGATCTATTTATCGATCTGCCCATTCCATCATTTTTACTGCCCATTTAGTTATTGGACAGCTCAATCATTTTTAGATATTGACATTGTATGATAAAATAACCGACAAGTTGTTTTTTTATTACTGTCCATGTTTTACTGTCGCAATAATTAATGAACTGCCATTAAATTAAATAACTGCTCAATATGTTTTTGAACTGATTATAATAACATCTCAAATATTTAAATAACTGCTCAAAAAATTAGTTCCCAAATGAAAATATTGTTGAAATTGGAGATGCATGTGGAAAGTAACTTGGATGGATAAAGTGAGAAATGAGTATATTACAAAAAGTTCAAACGTGATGTCAGGGATAAAAAAAATTAAGAGTAGAGTTTAACAAAATATAACTATAACAGTTATGAATTTAAACATACGTTAATTTAGAGGAAAAGAGTGAGGAGTAATATGACAAAAAAAAAAAACGGGACAAAATAAAAAGAAGAATATATTGTTCCGACCTCAAGTTAGTGCTCCTAATAAGGGATCAAGGCAGGAAGATGATGTTTTTGTGGGAGAATAAGTCAAAGATCAGGTTTTTGAGAGAATTAGACAAATAGACAAAGGTCAGGTTTTTTTAGCAGTATGAAATCTTTAAACAACTTTTCCTACCCTAAAAAAAGCTAGAGGGTGTACAATCCTACAGCTCTGGTAGCCATTGATCTTAGTGAGCCGCATAAAACATTGAGGTGCTAGAAAATAAATTCATATTTTATGTAATGATTTACGTTCGTACATAAATGAGCGAGGCTGTTTTAAATGTCTACTAAGAAGATCGATCGATTTATGAGCAGATGAGAGATATTTCGGAGAATAATATTAATATTATTATTCATTTTGCGTTTCCGGAGTCTGTGTTTCCTGATGGCTACAACCAGGAGTCTTTAAGTCGAGAGTGAATAAGTTTCTTCTTAGTAATTGCGGTATATCGTCGACCGTATCGTTGCTTTCCATCAGGTGAGATAGCGGTTAAGCCCGAACCTATAAACAATAAATAAAAATCCTTATTTCAACAACATTACTCGAAGTACTCACGACGAACGGACCAAATTTTAATAGGGATAAAATTATGTTAGTAGATAATATAACTAGATAAATTCACTCAGATTAGACAAGTCGGGCTTTATTTGGCCAGCTAAAACAAGAAAGCAATGTTTAATAGGCAAAACAACCGCGACTAATTAGGTAAGAAAAAACTTAAAAGTGGCTTAATGCCAGAACACAGTTTGTTGTCATGTTAATTTTTGGACCAAGTCTTGGATCCCAAGCGTGGGGCGCCCGTCCGGAAAATCTTTGCGGACAAAGTCCCTACGCAGTATCGCTAGTTCAACTTCGATGTGCATGTACTGTCCTGTCGGTGGAAAACTTAATATACTTTTACGCAGCGAAACGACGATCACTAGCAAAAAAAAAAGTCAACCAGTAAGCAAGTTTATTGAGTCGACTATAGTCCGCGCGTAATACCGCGCGGGCGTCCGCCACGCGCAGGCCGGCTTAGAAGCGCGAGCGCGGGGCGCGGATGCCCGCGACGGGTCTCACGCGGTGAGCCTGGACGAAATTTTGTATGAGACGCTTTACGTAGCGTTGGCTCTTAGTTGCTTAACGGAAGTATAAGATTGATAAATTAAAAAAATATATATATTAAGATAAATTTAAATATATAAGAAGATAAAAATGTAGAACTGTCACGTTCCTCTTTAATAATGTATCTAATAAATAACTTTACTTTTATCATTGTTCGTCTTTATTTTTTTATTTTATCTTTACAAATCGATAATGTGTTTCATGTACCGAATCGAACCTCCACGGGATTAAATCGATAAAAATTTGATAATTTTTTTCAAGCAAGTGGCAAATCTGAAATTTGACAGCTGTCACCTCTGTTTATTCCGATCATTAAAAATGGAGCACGTTTCAAAAGAACAAAGCGATTTTTTTGAGGGTTTTGTGAAATCTCGCGAAACATAACCTGAGCTCAAATCGGAAATCCAACGCGTCATCGGTAACATCCACATCTCTGTGCAAAAGTCATGAAAAATTACATGGAAAGATTAATGATCTGTCATTGGAGCCTTGGGGTGACCCCCAGGCTTTGCCGGATATTTTATTCCATATTTAATCGGAACATGTCTTCTTTACAACACAATAAAAATATGACAACTCTGTCATAAAATACTTGTTTTTATTTTAAAATGAAAAAGTGCACTCTTACTGGGACATATAACCTTACAATGATACGGTGACGTACTAATCATTGATCCGTATATTTTCTCACAAAAGAAGCCAAAAGCCGCTATCACAAAGACGAAAGTTCATGTCAGCATGAACGCAACTTTTTACAAAGACAATTTAATGGGTATTCGATTTCTATTACACATAAATTTATCTACTGTTTAATGAACCAAAGAGTTCAAATTTATATGTTCGAAAGTTTTAGGGTGACCTTTGCGATAAGGGTCATAGGAAAATAATAGTGGGAGTTTGAAGGTTAAAGAGAGAAAATGAATTAATTCTACTTTGCCTCAATAGCTCTCATTAGAGGGCAAAGTTGACAAGGCGTGTCTTTGCAGTTTACTCAACCCTACTAATTTATTTTATTTCAGTAGGTAACACTCAAATTGAGATATTTAGCCCACTCTGAAAGAAGTAAAGAAACTAGAAGTGTGTAGAACTAGAACTATCAATATGTAAAGATAAATTATAAATAGTCAGGTAGTTGTTAGTCGATGCATACTAACTAGCTTCGGCCATTGAACCCACTCAGCTGTTCTTTACTTAAAGATATGAATTTCGTATACGCGTAAATTAATTTTAGTTTAAGAAAGAAAAGTACTTTATTTTTACAAATCGGTGTTTCATGTACCGGATCGACCCCCCGCGGGATTAAAAGGACTAAAATTTAACGGTGTATTATAACGTTTTGTGCTTAAGAGAATTCTACGATATCAACTATATTTAGTATAACCATCATCAAGTTCGAACGTCTCTAGGTTCTAAACTTCATAGTTTGGTTAGATGCGGGTTCTGATAGGTAACAGACAACAGACTAGGACTGATTCAGCTAAAACTATTAGATATGAGTCATTCAACTAAATCAGCTCATATTATTGAAAACTTGGCAGCAGTGGTAACGGTCCCGACTTACCGAGTCGCGGTCGCAGGTCAAACCCAGCCAGGCGCATTTTTTTGTGTAATTTATTTCATCACCACTGCTCTTAAAAGGTGAAGGAAAACATCGTGTGGAAACTGGCATGTGACAAAAACCAAAAATTTGAAGACATGTGACATCTACTAATCCGCACTTGGCCCGCATGGTGGATTATGGCCCATACCTTCTCCTAGAGAGGAGGCGTGTATCCCAGCAGTGGGGACATTAATATGCTGATGATGATGAACCTAACCTCACTCCCCACTCTTGACTCATATAAATACTTGACCCCTAGATTTTAGGATTTTAGAACTAGGTTTATGGGAAATAGGTACCCTATGAATTTTGTTTTTTGTGACTGTGTCGAAATGTAAATTTTTTACGACATAAATTACGGCCGTATCTTTTTTTTCCGTTAACTTAGAAATTTCATTTTTAAAAAGCTTCAAGAGACCACAAACTTGTGTATAAATTGGTATCAGTGTCAAATAAATGCCTGTACGGGTTCTTGAGATAAAGGGCTTTGACAGACTGACAGAAAAACAGGCAGGCAGACAGAAAAATAACAAGTCATCCTATGGTGGATCTGTTTTTTCTTTTTGAGTTACGGAACTCTAAAAGGGACATCTATTTCAAAGCCACTCTTAAAGTGCATCACAACTCATAGTTTTCATTTTCCAAATAGCCCAAAAACTGATTTATACAAAACAGAACGTAAAACAATACACATGAACCAACTTCACTCCGAACAATACACTAATTCCGTCTCTCACATCCAATTAGGCAATACCTCATACGAATACCTCCAAATTGATGAAACAATGGGTTTTCAGAAGACGGATTTATTAAGCCAATGAAACATACGCTAATTGATACTAATAGTTGTTGTAATACGGTTGCTGGTGAGAGCAATATTGGGTTTCTCATAATTAAAACGTAAGTATTTAGACCTCAATTCTCAAAGGGTTTCTGGGTTGTGCCATTTTTGAGCTTCGCGATTCGGTGTAAATGGATATTGTAGAGAAAATGGGAAGGAAAACTTACAATATATACAATAAATATTTTGTTACTTTTTTCAGTTTCTGGTTTGGGTTATTTTTTTATGGTGGGCAAAAATCATCCAATGACGAATCCCGATCTTGGGTGGAGCGGGAAACAGGATTAAATACTCCATACCGGTCCTTCTTCGCCCTTCATACTGGGGCCAAGCCTTCAATTCAGAAACACTTCTTCAGAGTCACTAGGCCCTAGTACGCTTCGACCCTGTTGCAGCGTCTCCTTGAAGCGTGCGGGAACAGAGCGTATCGTCGACGACTTGGATTTGGTTGGGACTGTAAGTTACCAGACAACAAAGTTACCCATTGCTCAACGTTACCGCGGCTCTGGGGAATAAGGCAAGGAAGGTACGGGGTAGGTTTTTTAGTCAGTAAGAGTCTGACACTGGTCTCCCGCTCCGCCCAAGAGCGGGTTTCGTCATTCGATGATTTTCACCTACCATAAAAAAAAAACCATTGCATCGCACCTATGGTTTGGTTATTCATCAAAAATCGTATTTTACTAGCAAAATAATAATATCATGAAGATTTTGAATATAAAAAACGAGACGAGTAATGGTTAGCTCTCAATCTGATCGTCCGTTAACCGTTTGGACCGAGCCTTTTTATCTGGATACACTGTAAAAGACAGAGACAGAGACGAATGGACAGAGGCACACACTGACATGAGTGGTCAGACGGACGGACACTGAAGATTGAAGAGCTTTTTTTATCATGAACTGAATCGCGGAGGCAACGCTTGCAGCGAGAGCGGCGTTGCCTTTGCCTGATCCAGTCGGCCTCCTCCTTTGCAAACATTACTGCCTCGCAGAAGGAGGCGACCGCCTGCCACTTCTCCTTCCGAACTAACCATGTCCGATGAGACCCTGCGTCATGTGGGAGGTGAAGACGCCGTGAGGTCTCCAGCCACGCCTCAATGTGTGGACTTACCGCTGAAATTAAGGCGTGCCCAGAGATTGAAGGTTAAGCCTTTAATCTAAATAAGATTCCGTTAACACTCATCTGGTACAGAACCCTAAAAACCAGAACTCTCTCAGAAAACCTCGATATTGTTTTACACATGCTATACACAACCTCATTAGCTCAATATTTAATATCAGAACAACTCAAAACCTTGCTTTCTGACGAAAAGTTTCCATTACAATTTTAATCCTTTGTAAGCAATTTTAAAATATGCTCTTGGTGAAGGTATACAGAAAGTTTTTACTCGTATGGAACGAAACGGAATTTGTGAAGTCGTACCGGGAAGCGACGAATATTTAGTTCACTATGCATTTTGAGTGCAAGATTTGTTCGAGGGTAGTTTCATCTGTTTTTGAACATTTTTGAACGTACTTTGACACTAGTTTTTTTTTACTTATTTTTTCGTTCTCTTTGTGTTCTTAGCTAACATATGTGACCTAAATCAAAATTGTCTTTTAACAGCAACGGGTCAGGCACAGGTCTATTACGTAGATTACATATTATGTGTTATGTTTAGTATACCTACTGCTTACGACTTTTGACGGCTCAGCTGGCGCGGTGGTTGAGCGATTGATTCCTGCACTGAGGGTCGCGGGTTCGATTTCCGTACGGAACAAATATTTGTATAGCGTACAGAGGTGTTCCTGTTCTGGGTATCTGGGTAACCCACGACACAGGAGTAATTCCTAGTGTGGGGCAACGTTGTTTTTTAAATATGAAAATAATCTAAGTTAGTCTTTACAATGTCTGAAATTTTCTTCAAAATTTGAACGGGATAAACACACAAAGGGACAGATAAATATTAAAAAGTTCGAATTTGTAGAGGTATAAAAGCATTTAGTGAAAAAAATATTTTGAAATTACACAGAGACACCTTAATTTAATTTATATTATACTTGTAAATACTCGTACGTGTATTTCGACGTTGCATTCCAATCACAGTGTAAATCCTTTTCAAAGTTGGCGATGAGTGGGTTACGAGCAATTTAAACAAAGTATTCTAGACTAGCTTTCTGCCAGCGGCTTTACCCGCGTTCCTCTGTACAAACTTTTAACCCCCGTTTCATCCCCTTAGGGGAAGAATTTTGGGAAATCCTTTCTTAGTGCTCGCTTACGCCATAAAAGGAAGCCTTGTGCAAAATTTTATGCTCCTAGTCCCAGTAGTTTCGGTTGTGCGTTGATATGTTAATCAGTTTCTTCTTTTATCATATATATAGTTTACGTAAGTTTTATTATAATGTAGGCTTGAGGAATTAATTTCGCAACAAGCCACGGCTTATCTTGTCTCACGAGACAGTTCTTAGAATAGATGTTGTTCACATAACTGTTGATAGAGAAACACAGTGTTTCTCAAAATTAATCCATTTAGTCTATACACAATTTAATTTTGATCGTTTCAATTCCGAGTAAAGTCTAATACGGTACATGAAACACTATCGATTTGTAAAGCTAAAATAAAAAAAAAATACTTTTTTTGAAGCTCGAAATAATTTACACACGTTCGGAATCGAATCGATTTTTTTTAAGTAAACTTCAGCTCGGCTAGTTCAATGACCGGTGCGTAGTTAGTATGCAACGACTGACAACTACCTACGAGTTCAAAAATATTGTAAATGCGTATATCAATACGAGATAGGTATAGAAAAAAATATTACTTACAATATAAAAGTTCAAGTTACTTTCAAACACCAGTTTATAAAATGAAAAATCACTCACTGATTTAACTTTTGCACACATATTGTCTTGTCTATCATCATCATCAGCCTTTTAATGTTCCCACTGCAGGGACACAGACCTCCTCTCTCCAGGAGAGGGAATAATGGCCATAATCCACCACGCGGGCCCAGTGCGGATTTGTGGATGTCACATGTCTTCGAATATTGTCGTCGTGTATTCGTCTTTATATTATGTTCTAATTACGGTACTCGAAAGGTTAATTACGAAATTTCAGAAATTATAATACTTACTACCTTAAAATTTAGAAGGTTGCTTCCTTATACGGTGTACATTCGCTAGGAATTTTATGGATTTCACGAAACTCCATCCCTAAGGTGGTAAAAAACAGGGTTGAAAGTATAATATGAAGAAATCGTTTTTCACATGGGCGAAGCCACTGGAAGGTTCTAGTAATTAGATATATGCCCTTGAGCGCCGATTGTACAGACGTATGTACCACCTTGAAAAATTTTTAACTGTCGTTTTTACACACATTTTTAAGAATTTTATTTGACCTTAAAATATGGTTTTTATATTTTTTTTTTTCATAGAAAAAATTAGTGTTAGTTTTTTTTTTTACTATTTTTTTCTTTATTTATTTGTTCATTTTAAAAAAGGGGGCAAATTCCCCCTTCGCTCAATGGCATATTTTGCTTATATTATATTTGTAATATTACAGACTATTCTACCATATGCTACTGCATGATAGCAGTGAGATCAAGGTATTGAAAATACTCCCCCTCTCTTGCTAGGCTACACAAAAGTACTTTAGTTCAAAATATCAAAGTTAACAGCACTTAATACTACAAAATATATTTAATCTTCAGTTTAGATTAAAATTAACAAAGACTTTGTGCAAAACAGAATTTGATTACATAAAATTAGTAGCGGAATTGTTTGCAAACCACTTTGACACAACAATTTTAGTAGTAACAAAATGGAAATGTTGTAAATAAATAATTAAAATATTGAGTTCGGTTACTTTGAAGTTAAAAGGGGATGATGATAATATTATTGGACCGATTATAAATAGAGAAAATACATTTTTAGCCTTCATTATTAGAAGTATTTTTAATTAGTACAAATATTTAAACATTTAATTTTAATTAATAGCGGCTTCGCCCGCATGCGTGTGGAAAGATGTCCCGGAGAAACATACTCAAAAGGTATGGTAAAAAGTATCATATATGTTATTCCAGTATAATTATAGTCTACCCGTGTAAGCTTGGAGGCGTGCCCTGCTTGGGAAGAGCATCGCCGTGTCCTCGTGGGGGTGATCGGCGGCGGCGACCTCTCGCGCCGGGCCCTGGTTCAGGCCATGGTCCGCAGCGAAGAGGAATGGCAGGCGGTCGCCTCCTTCTGCGAAGCAGTAATGCTCGTAAAGGAGGAGGCCGACCGCATAAGGCAAAGGCAACGGCGTACTCGCCGTAGCCGTCGCCGCCGCGATCCTGCCGATATCCGGCCACCGTAGACACTGGCTCGCGGACGGTGAGCAATGGGTAGCTCGCCGTCCGATCGTCTGGTAAGACCGAGTCCAAGTCGTCAACGGCGCGCACCGTTCCCGCGCGCCTCAAGGAGTTGTCAGCAAACTGCAGGGGCCCTTCAGGGTCGAAGCCTCCTGGAGCCTAGAGGGTATGTGCAAACTGTTACCTCGACTCCAGAAATAAGGCAAGGAAGGTACGGGGTAGGTTTTTTGGTCAGTAAGAGTCTGACACTGGTCTCCCGCTCCGCCCAAGAGCGGGTTTCGTCATTGGATGATTTTCACCTACCATAAAAAAAAAAACCCGTGTAAGCTTTCGAACTTGCAGTAACAAATAAATAAACACACAGTCACAACATTTTCTTTTCTTTTATTATTTCGTGTGTACAAAATTGTTAAATAAAAATAAAAAAAAACATTTTTGTTTTTATTTATTTACGGAAATTAAATTAAATCAAAATTATAAATTACACAAAATAAAAATTATACATTAAATCGAATAAACATTTTAAAATTACTTATTCAATTCATCCGTACTAAAAATTAAAAATAGAAAACAAAAAAATATATATTTAATAAAAAACTTTAGCCTGTGTAGTGTTTGTCAACATCTAATTTGTCAGACTAATTTTTTCGATAGTACGCTCAGAGGGAAGCACACAAGAAATGATAAATGTTTCAATACTTAAAAAAATATACGATAAGCAAACGGACAAGATGGCGTTATCCAAACCTACCAAAGTTCATAAAAAACCATTTAATAATAAATATTGTCTCGTCTGAAACACATAAAACTGAATGAGCACGATACCTCATAAAAATACCTACATGCGTACCTACGTATTTATGTACATACATACATACATTCATATATATGTATGCGTAGAGCCCTGTCGTAAACTACGGGGTTCAAGGTTACGACCAGAATATGGAAATACATGATCGTATAAAACGAGGAAATATGCCTTCTGTGGCCTAATACTGATCTGGGTGTTAAGTTGAAATAAAGCTCTGCTGAATATTGGATTGAAAAACATTATATCAATGGCCGACTTTAAGTTGAAATATGTAAACGAAAACTTTTAAGCCACAAGCGAACGCCGACGTTCGCACACCAATTGTTTTTTTAATTGGGTCTGTAATATAGTTGAAAGGTTAATTTTATCACGATGAGCAAATACCATGATGAGCAGTGGTGGCCGAGTGGTAACGGCCCTGACTTACGTGTTGTAGGTCGCGGGATCAAACCCAGCCAGGCGCATTACTTTGTGTAATTTATTTCATCACCACTGCTCTCAAAAATGGTGAAGGAAAACATCGTGAGGAAACTGGCATGTCCTAGAACCAAAAATTCGAAGTCATGTGACATCCACCAACCCGCACTGGGCCCGCGTGGTGGATTATGGCCCATTCCCCTCTCTTAGAGAAGAGGCCTGTGTCCCTGCAGTGGGAACATTAAAAAGGCTGATGATGATGATGATGAGCAAATACCAATATGATGTTTTTTAAATCAAGTACCCAATTTTTTAATCATACATTTTTCTAGGTTAATCTAAGATATTACTGGTGTTCCGTGTTTTGAATAGTACGTAAAGTCTTTGATCCCCGTTGTCATTCGTAGATTTTTGACAGTTGTTATAGGTGGACGTCTTTCGGCTGTAATGATGATGATGTCCAATAATATCATACCTCTTTTGTTAAAATGCTTCGGCTATAATTAAATGAAACTAAGTGTAAAACAAATAGCCATGCAAAAATACACCTCTAATACATACTTACGTAGATGTATAAAGTTTATTACCCTACGTCTGGATCAGTCCTTTTCAGATGAAACTTTACAAGCCCCTCAAGGTTAAACCACTAAGTAACCACCACCGATGATGAAAGAAAAAGAAGGTATTTTTATACTTTACTCTTCAGGGACCACAAACATTTGGAGTGTTTCAGTTATCCAACCGACTCATAAGAGGGAAAGGTCGTAAAGACTAATAAATAAGTTTGTGAGAACGTTACAAAGTTGGTTTTAGTGCAGCGTCTGTATCCATCGCTCATACGACTCTCACGTGGATTGCCAATGCATCCCCAAAGAATACTGTTAGAGAAACATTTTCTATTTAAATAAGTGACTGTAAAAAGGGCATTGAAATGTTAATGTCGGCTTTTAAAGGCGATGAAGCTTTTCCTTAAGGTGGGCCTTCCTCACACGCCTATCGTCATCATCGCGCGTGGTTTAAAAACTTGTTACTTCATTCAACGCAATCCAATGTGATATTTCATGCAAAAGTAATGCGAAAAAATGGAGATAACACCTGAAAATTCTGTAGGCATTCGGTAATTCTACGATTTACTTGAATGGTATTACAAAACTTGTTCTAGGAAATACATGTTTTTATTAAACCCTTAATGATTTTTGGAAAAGCTGGCATTATTTAGAATCTCGATGAAATGCGCAAGGCTTCTATAAAAGTACTTGTTTACAATTTTAAAACACATACGGAAGTACATTATGAAAACTCAAATTTCACGTAAATTAGCAGTTTCTCATAGGTCTTTACGGGATTACTTTTACACAAATTTATGTTTAGATTTCTATAGAAGCCTAGGTAATATCCACCAGATATCTGTGTATCTAAAATATCTGAAGAAAGATGTGTAATAATATCACAATCACGTAAGAGCGGTTATATAAAAATGTATCTCGGGTTGGCCGCTATTAAGGGAAGAGTCCCTCTTCCCTCTCACAAAACACCTCTTACATCTCCAGAATTTCTAATAATACACCTTAACGAATTGCACTAAACGATAAAGGAAGAACATCAACACCTCTTGCGTATTATTGATTCTACTTGATAAATTATTATATAAATATTACTGCTTAGTATCAAGTGAGATCTCAGTAAAAAACTAGTTCATCTATACATATAATAAAACAGTAACGAAAGAAAAACTGTACATTGATAATTTTCTGGAAAAAATGAGTGGGTTTTGTTAGAAAAACGTAACTGATGACAAAAAGTGACTTTTTAGAATTTTTGTCTGTTTGTCTGTTTTTCTGTGCCTATGGTACGGGTTGGCGTCAAAACTACTGGATAGATTGAATTGAAATTCAGCAAAAATGTTCCTTGTAAACCAAGGAAGGCTTTAGGCTACATATTATTACGCCGTAAGTTATAAGAGGTAAGCAATATTGAATTTAAATGGTGCAATGGATGCAAGGGTGTAACTTTTTTTTCCCTGGGCCGATCGACTCAAAACTTAGCATAAACATTACCCTAAATTAGTTATCCAGGATGTCATATTTATTTTTTCAGTAGTACCCCCAGTGCAAGATTTAGGGGATGTTAAAGTTTGTATGGGAGAATCTTATTCCTTGGGCTAATTAACTTGAAACTTGGCACGTAAACTTATTTAGGTAAATAATAAAAATTCCTATTATTAGTTTTTCAAAACAACGTAATTTGGGCAAAGAAACATAGTTTAATGAATATTAGTAGTATAAAGACAATTTTAAAACAGCGCCATCTATGAGATTACACAAAAATCGAATCAAGTTACATATTAACATTTTCGGAAATTAATAATTTAAATTTGATCATGTTGGAAAGGTTAGTAGTTACTTATTCTTAAAATTCATAGATGGTAATGTCAGTAATGTGCATTTTCTTAGTCTTACTGCGCGGCCGAATTTACTTACAAATGGGAATTAGAAATGAAAAAAAAAACAAGCCCAAACAGAGCAAATATTACTTATTTATTTTTAGGGAAATATCTTAGGTAGTGAATTTACTAAAAAATGTGAGTTAATATTTAATAAATAATTTAAAAATATTGTTCATCTCTTTAATGGTGAAACGGCGTTCTCCATGTTTATATGAAATATCTTATTCTTATTCCAACGGTCTAACGGATTTATTTTGCAACGCAACCTAATCTTCAATAACGTTTCAATGTTATTTATATACGTATAACAACATCTACTGACTCAAATTAGTACAAACGAAAACATTACATTAACAAAATAATATTATTTTTACCTTTCGTCTACCGTAATTACAGACACAATTAAACGACAACAGTTGTACGGAAATTTGTGTCTTCTTGGGACTACATATTATCACGCTATCACTTACGGGGGAGGACTTGTGAATATCTATTTTTCTTACGCATTCTGTGACAGTGTTTATTCTAACGACGCATATTTAAATGTTGTTTTTGAGTAATTAATGCTATTATCTGGCTTTACACTTTAAAAACTACGCCATTTATGTAACTTGGGCAGAGAAACATAGTTTGTAGTAGTATAAAGAAAATTATAAAACACCGCCATCTATTTGATTTCATAAAAATCAAATCAAATTACATGTCAACAATTTTTGTACATTAATAATTTAAACTTGATCATGTTGGCAAGGTTAGTAGTTAGTTATTCTTAAAATTCATAGATGGTAATGTGGACAGGATATACAAATACAAAAATTAAGTGTACAATGGGCGGTCTTATTGCACAGGGCAATAAATAGGGCAGGGTATAGTTCGTTTTGAAAAATTCAAGTTCCAAAAAACCCTCAAAATCTTGAGCAGAGTTGAGCAAGACTATTAAAAAAAAAATGCGGTGTTCAGTATTACAAAAAAGTTATGTTCATTGAAATATCGCCATCATCTATCTGAAGATTTTATTTATTTATTATTTATTTTAAACTTTATTGCACACCAAAATGAGGACAGGATTTTCTGCGAGCTTTGAGGCGTGCTACTGGAGACGAAGTCGATGTACCTGATGATCGTGTGCTGAACACCTGTCTCAGTTCACTTCAAGATGTGGACATTTCTATCGACGGCAAACCACTGATTGAATATGGATTACCAGCTCCACAATCATCACCGCATCAAGAGTATGGAAATCGAGAGTATAACGCTGAGACAGAGTTGTCTTCAGAGCAAAAACAAATTTATGACACCGTCCTTGAAAGCGTTGTGCAAAACCAGGGATTTTTTTTTCTTGGGTTGCTCCTGTTGGAACAGGAAAAACATGGCATACTTGCAGAGGTCAGGAGGCAAGGCAATATTGCTATTGCTGTCGCGTCGTCGGGAATCGCTGCCAAACTGCTTCCGGGTGGCAAGGCAAGAAAGCACATGCCATGTTCAAATTCCTATCAATTTAGAGAGCGCCAAATCGCCTGTTCATGGTGTGTCACGTAACAGCGATAAGGGACACGTGCTTAAGGATTGCTCTCTGATCGTTTGGGATGAGCGTATGATAACCAACAGGAAGACAGTTGAGGCCGAGGACAGAACCCTGCAGGACATCCGCGGGAACGAACATTTGATGGGTAGTGTCACAGTATGTTCAGTGGCGATTTCGGGCAAACGCTTCCCGATTGCTACGTTGAAGCAATCTTCGTTGTAGTTACGAGTTTGTGCGCTGCGCTTGACTATTAATATGAGAGCTCGGCTCGGCAGCAATGAACAAACTCGTACTGACTAAACAACCCACCGTTCCTTCTTGCCTTAGTTCCAGGGCCCCGGTGTTCCGCTTTAACATCTACCCTTACCCCCAGAAGGCTTCGGCCCTGCTGGGCTTCTACAGTTGCTGACGACTGCTTGAGGCGCACGGAACAGTGCGCGCCGTCGACGACTTAAGCCCAGTCGAATGGGTGGACAGAGAGCTACCCAGTGCTCGGCGATCGCAAGCCCGCGCCTACTGTGGCCAGAATTCGGGAAAGGAGACACGGCGGCGGTGGCTGCGGCTTGAGCGCCTTTGCTTTTGCCTGATGCACTCGACCCCCTTTTTTAGCCGGTAGCATTACTGCTTCGCAGAAGGAGGCGACCGCCTGCCACTCTTCTTCGCTCCGGATCATAGCCTTTGCCAAAGTCCGCTGTAAGTCGATCAGGCTGCAGCAATTAACGAATACATTATTTCGGAATTTGAGGGAAATGCAGTGGTCTATCATCATTATATCTGTATTTTGTTTACCTACCTATATTCTACAAATAAAATATCTGATTCTGATTCTATACCTCGATAAACACTGTCGTCGAGCAAGATGACGCCACACATTATCCCGTGGAATTTTTGAACTCCTAGCGCTAACGTTAGCGCTAAGGTAAGCGGTAAGGTAGCGTTAGCGTTAGCTAAGTGAACTTCCAGTGCATACCATCAAGCTGAAAGTCGGAGTCTCGATTATGCATCTTCGGAACCTATCTCCTCCAAAGTGGTGTAACGAGACCCGTCTTAACGTCATCTCGCTGCACAGACACACCATTGAAGCAACAATTCTTACGGGTTGTGGATTAGGCGAGGCAGTATTTGTACCTCATAACTTCCCGTTCCACTTCAAGCGCGTACAGTTCTCCGTGAGTGTTTGCTTCGCAATGACCATCAATAAGTCGCAAGGCCAGACACTGAGTGCAGCGGGTGTCAACTTCAGGACGAATTGTTTCTTACGCTGGCAACTGTATGTCACTTTCTCCCGCGTCACCAGTCCTGACTCTATTTAAGTTTTGGCTTCTGGCAGCACAACTACCATCGTAGTATGGTGGCGGAGTGGTAAAGGCTCCGACTCAGTGATGGTGAAGTAGTAAAGGCTCTGACTCACAAGTTGTAGGTTGGGCGTTCAAACCCAACCAGGCGCATCACTTTGTGTAATTTATTTCATAACCACTGCTCAATGGTGAAGGAAAAAATCATGAGGAAACTGTGACTGTGAATGTCTTAGAACTAAAAATCGAAGACATATTGTGTCCTCCACCAATCCGTATTGGACTTGCCCATTATGGCCCATTCCCTCTCCTAGAAAGAAGGTCTATGTTCCAGCAGCGGGAACTTTATAAAGCTGATGCAATGCTATTTTAAAAGTTATTTACTTATAATGCTATACCGACACTGACATCTTAGGTATTTTTGGTGCTGTAAAGCTTTCACGCAGACAACGTCGCGGGCAGCAGCTAGTATCAAATATAAAGAAAATAAAATATCGTATCTGAAAAATTAGTCAGTGTACAGTTGAGTCCCTCTTGTAAAGAACTGTAAAGCTACACACACAGTATGATTGTATATTCACTCACTGACCAAATGTTGTTATTTGTATAGTGACAGGTGCTGTCAGCTGTCACAGACATGTAAACAGTCTTCTAATTTTTCTAATGGTAGCATTGACAGATACCCGTCTGGCAGTGAAAAAGACTAACTATCAGCGATTTTCTCTCTCAAGAAACGCACAATAAATGTACATTCCGTGTAACGAAAGAGATGCATATATTAAAAGTTGCTATCCGACTGTTCACACTGCTGCCGAAGACTCGCTTTACTAGTTTTGTCGCTGAGTTGGCTCAGCGATACTCGTTTCTTTACACGTATAACATCCGCGCAGGTTTGCCTAGGGATGAGCGACCGCGGGCGAGTGGCGCGAGTTGTCCTTCGTCACACTTCACACTCGCTTATAGCCCGGCGACCAAACTATCAAAACTACACACTCGCTTCCCGCTGATCGCCAACTCTTTTATAGTTTCTATTTCCACTGCCTTACTAAAGTAATAAATAGTTACGGTTAGCAACTGAGAGTTGCGACCTTGGTCTCAACTGTCATAATTGTCAGTTATAATTTTGTCGACGACACTTAAACTTTAACCGTTGAACAGAACGTTAATATTTTTAATTTTGAGAATTATGTCTAAGCAATCATCCTTTTATTTTAGAGTTGAGATGGAGCTTCTACACCCTAAAACAACATAATGAGACAAGCATAAAACAATTTCCAGACTTCAGAAAAAGACGTTAGATCTCTAACATCGTTCTAAACTTCTTCTCATCGCAACGAAATAAAAAGTAATAGAATAAAAACAAACGATATTAAATCTGACATAAGCTATTTGAATTTGCTTAGATCTTCCCAATCTCAGTTTAATAAATTTATTAAAAGTTTTAATCGATTCTCCTAACGGTTTAAGAGTAAAAACGTATCCAGTTTTTAGAAGAATTTATCTTGCAAAGTTATAAAAGGGGAATTTTGAAAAGAGAAAACAATATTCTGCACTTGAATATTTACCATAACACGAGCTGCAGGTGAGTGTGTTATAGAGCCGAAAGCTCCAGTGAAAAATCGGCACGTGTGGCAAACGACGTTTTTCAATACAATTACGACTCGTGGTAGTCGACGTGCGTCATGTCTGATAAAAGAATAGTACATTTTGATACAAGTGCAGGAAGTTTGACATTGCGACTGAGGCGAAATTCGACTGAGGTGTTATGGAGCCGAGGGCTGCAATGACAAATCTGCACGTGTGTCAAACGACGTTTTTCAATACACTTACGACTTGTGAAATAAAGAAAGAAAGAAAAAATGTTTAATCGTATCTCAAACATACAGTAGAAATATGTATAATAATAAATACATTCAAATCTGCTCTGGACAGTTTGGTTCTAATTTCGTGGGGGACGTCCAGCGACTCGTAGGGACGCCTCGCGCCTGATTCGATAAACTAAGAAAAAAATAATAAGCACCCATTACCGTGACGATAAGGAAAGAATAAAAAAGCCCTTGTTGTGATAAACTCAAAAAAGCACTTGGGTGATATACGTGCTATATTGAACCTAATAGGAGTGCGATAAGAGGCAGTTTTCGAGTAAGTGTATTGAAAAAAAAATATTACAAGAAATCGGAATAATAAGCGCTTTTTTCGCACTAGTGCGGAAAACAGTCCATGGCGTGCCTTTAAGCAATGGGATAGAGCGGGTTTTCGAGTAAATATATTAAAAAAGTATCACGAAGTAGTACGATCGTCGAACACTTTAAGGCCATTGACTCCATTACTGACCTTCCTAATTAGCTTTCTAATCTTTATGTCAGGACGAGGCTGTGATCGGAAGAAATGGCCTAATAATTGTGTCACCACGACCAAATTCACACGTTTTGATAATAGGTTTCTTTGCTTTTTTATCGCATTGCTCAAACAGTGGTCTTTAACAAAAATAATAAAAGAAAACTTGAGTACTCGTGCTTAAATATGTATATGTATAATATACATACAAAAATACACATTGTATATACATACGTACATACCAAAACCGAGGAATAGTTTATCGCTCAACGCCATTTCTAAAGAAGATTTGACTACGCTATCAATTAACAAGATGATCAAATCAAAGTCACTGATCATGCTGTAAGCACATCAAACATCAATTGACACTTGACAAGAGATTTGACACCTAGTTAGTCGATTTTCACGTTGATTGGGTTTTTGGAAAGCGAGTGTTAGTGTAGCATTTCTAGTTCAAACTTTTCGTCTTGTTAATGTTGTAATGTTAATGTTCATTTTTCAAATCATATTAAAGAGAGTGAATATGCATACACTTATTTCGTGCGTACATTGCGGAAAGCCTCGAAATAGCCGTTAAAAATAAGAATTACTACACATACCCGTATATGTTTAGTGTACTCCGTTTAATGGGGTTGTAAATTTTATTCTTGCCCAACTTGCTATGCAAAAAGGAGGTTAATGGTTTTCAGGGGTGTGTATCGGTGTATTTATTACTTGTATCTTAGCACCTTTTGAATAGAATTATTGTAGATCGGTCCATTTGTTTTGTTTATAAACATAAATACGGAAGTAATTCTTTCTTTATTTTAAAAGTACCTACATTACGGCCATCGAATATAGGCGATTCTAAAGTTAGGCTCTGTGAATTTTAGCGCTTGAAAACTCGTAGAAACATAAGTTATTTAAATAAATAAAAAATGAAATGAAATGAATGAATAAAATGAATGAATGAAATGCAATTTGCTGTTGCTATTGTTGTTAAAACAGTTATTGGCATTTTTCAAAACCATTATTTTTTGTACGAGTTTTCTAGCGCTAAAATTCCCAGAGCCTAAAGTTTAGACTCACCAAGATACAACCGCCGTACTGTACTGTTTATATTGAGTATATAACAGCAAACTATAATCCAAGGTAGAATTTTCAATATTCATTAACGTGTAATAATAACAAGGAGACATGGTAGAAAAAAAGGTAATGTGTAAGAAAAAATGTCTTGTCTTTTTTGTTTGGTTGGAATCTTTTACGGCTACCCTCACCACATTTTTGCCACGGAAAAAGAAAAAACAATCAGATCAACTATTTAGTAGTTGATCTGATTGTTTTTTGTTTTAAATAAAAACGACCACGTCAGATATACAAAAGAAAGAAAACAGTCCACTATGTTTTCGATCCCACTCCGTTGCATAATAAAAAAAGTGCAGATTATCCACACAATCTCTTGCATGTAACTGATCGAATCCCGAACTAACCAGATGCGACGGCAGTAAACGTGGAACTAAATCTAATCCCATCAAATCTATCTGCAGTGTACCGAAGCGGACAAATGGCGTGTCATCGAATTCGTTTTAGGGTCAGGAGTGTCAGAGCAGCGATTTTGATTATGAACTGACTTTTGCTAGCGGGTTTACTCGCATGAAAGTAGGAATTTAACCAAAAGGGAACGTATTCTCGGGATAAGAGTCTTCAAAGATCTTCAAAAGTCATGGAATGACGATTTGGGCGGAGCGGCAGACAGTGTTAGACTTCTATGGACTAAACGATCCACCGTTCTTTTTGGCCTTAGTTTCAGGGATCCGGTGTTCCGCTTTCGCATCAACCCCTGGCCCTAGTAGGCTTCGACCTTGCTGGGTCTCTACAGTTACTGACGACTCCTTGAAGCGCACGGGAACAGTGCGCGCCGTCGACGACTTGGGCTCGGTCCGGACGTTTATCGGATGGGCGGACACCGAACTTCCCATTGCTCGAGCCCACGCCAACGCTTGCCAGAAATTGGGATCGGAGACACGGTAGTGGCGGCTGCGGCGTAAGCGCCATTGCCTTTGCCTGATGCGGTCGGCCTTCTTTTACTAGCATTACTGCTTCGCTGGAGGAGGTTGTGGCGATACTTAGGTAGGCCTATGTCTAACAGTGAATTTCTTTTAGCTGGAATGATGATGATGAGTATTAATCTGATAGTGATTCCGTAGTTTGCAAGATTTAAAGTGTATATATGATGCTTTCTTTTGTAACTTCTTGGAGATTTTCTAGTTGTAAATTGTCAATTTCGAACAGTGTAGGTAAATCGAGCAAACATTTACCTGGACTGCCAAATCCTAAGAAAATATTTTTTCTTAGCTACTTTCAGGTCGATTAAACCCTTTTTTGTATACACTTAACAAAATTCAAACGATGTGTATCTTAACAGCACAGCTACAGAACACATTTTACTTTAACACCAAAATGTATTTAACTTGTCCCAAAATCCGTGACCATTACGACCCTATTTCCCATTGAAGGTACCAATAAGTGGCGGTAAAAGTCAATATTTGACGCTTTGGGACCTAATCCGGAGTAACAGTACTGGAACCATCGCGCATAAAGCCATCATTTCGTACTTAACCCTTGTTTGCGACTGTCCGTTTTTGCAGTTTTAATAAAAAAGACCCGTTGTAGAGACAGGGGGATGACAGAGGCGGCCTCGGGGGATTTTGCTTCGGACGTAACGGCAATTTAATTTAGTTGCCGCATGATGGATATTGATAGCACCAATCCATTTTTTCATGGCCTGTGGAAACGTCAAATCGAACGCTTCCTGGATTTTTATAAGGTTATATCGAGTGTTTTGATGTGAGATATGGATTGGGGTTTATAACCCGTCGTAATGGAGACACGGTTTATGAACTTGATGGGTTGCTTTTATAGGAGTATGGGGGCATTTTAACTTCATTTTAGGGCAAGTTATTTAGGTTGTATTGACAACTGCCATAAAAAATTTCACTACTGTACACTTATCTATAATAAACCAGGCTCGTGTATCTTCTTATAGTTGATTTTATAAGGTATTGGTCAGTAAAAATCCTGAATTATGGTGACTTGAGGGTAGCCTAAACACACAGTTATAATTAATTGTATACTAGGCTGCAATAAATTTAGTTTTTTATTGTTGAAAATGCGTAACTAATATTTTTTATGTTTAAAAGACGTTTCAACGAAATTATTTTTTAATTCATTTTGTATTGGATATAATATTTTATGTAAGTATTTGTAAAAGTCGAAACTAAACAACCTAAAAGTCTAAATACTGAGTAATCGTCCTTTGTAATGTCAGAAGCTATTGATTCTACAATTAGGTAGGTATGTCTTCCCCAATTTGCCTTTAAGGCAGACAAGCTTTTATAACACTGAAATAGCGAGTTAAGATAGTAATATTACTACCAAGAAACCATCTTTAACTAATTTTCACCGTTTCATTAAGAACATAAGTTTCACAATTAACTTTTTAATGAAAGGTTAAAGTCAACATTGAAATTAAAATTATTTTAAGTATACTAGTCAATGATCCAAATATGGATTTTCTACTCGCAGAACAGATGGATGTCATATAGTTGTGTCAGTTAGATGATAGCATATTGGGGATGAAATGTTCTGGAGAAGCGACCGGAAAACAAAGCCTTAGAAATCCTCCTATAAAGTGAACCGATGAGGTCATCAGTTCATCAGGTGGTGAGGGTTGCTGAAATCCGATGGATACGGAATGCACAGGATAGGTTATGATGGTGATACTTATGTCCTACAGTGAACGTGTTTCGACTGAAATCATGATGATGATTTTAGTAAAACTGAAGGCAGTTTTAAAATTATTTATTTGCTATAAATTATTTTTACCAACATTATTATGATCAAAGTTACCAAAACTGCACATCCAATATTTCTTCGTAGAATACAAAATAAGCAAAGCCTAACCATTAAGTTATCGAAGCAAATACATTACGGCAAAAATATTGAAAATATTTATTTGAGGGTACTTTTAAAGTTATTACGATCGGGTAAACTGACTTTGGCTTGGGTCCAAAAAATTGGTAACCGTTGAGTGCAATGCGGGTACAATGGGTCACCCGATTTAATTAGGTTAATACTTGGGTAAGCGAATTTATCGTAGAGTTAAACGTCAACCGCGGCGCGACTGCTTGCAGTCTCTTTGCCTTTTTTAAAATAAATTACCCGCAATAAGTAAAAAAAGGATTTTTTGCATGGAATTTGTAGGCTTTGTTTTTGGAATTAGGGTGGTTTTATACTGATTTATAAATGTGACTCAGAGGTCATTAGCCGTTTAGCATTAGCCGTGAACAGTAAGAGAATAAAATAGGGAATACTGCTAATTTTATGTTTCGTAAAAATGCACAAATACTGTTCACAGAGAGTTTATTTACATCCATACTAATATAATAAAGAGGTAGAGTTTGTTTTTTTGTTTTTTTTTTGTTTATAGGAGGTAATCTCTGGAACTACTGGTACGATTGGAAAAATTTTAGCAACAATAGAAAGCCGCTGTACTCTTCAGTGACATAGGCTATATTTTATGTACCCGGGCGAAGCCGCTGACAAAAGCTAGTCAAACATAAAATTCGAATATACGTGCGTAATGTTTCAGCACTTATGCTTACATAGATTTACTGTCCTGTCAAAGGACCTAAATAGAGTAGAAAATCCATTTTCAATTTCTACTCCCAGCTGGGCGCCATTAAGAGGATGTTGGCGCCCAGCACGGGACTAAATCATATTTGAACTTGATCTTCATTGCAGGATGATAGATGATGCTGAAATTGCATAAAATTATGTTACATAATCTCATATACATTAATGACACTTTGTTATGCATAATAGAATAAAAGTTACTTACATAGTTTCACACGTATAACAGAAATATGTATTTTGGCGTGTAGTCCCAAAAAAGCTCATAAAAGAATTTGAAAATAAAAAGGCCTTTCTAAAACATTTGTAAGACGCGTCCGACATCGGCGGTGTAATCTGCGGGCACTCCGATATGAATGTTGATTCGCCGCTTTGCTACAGAATGTTTTGCTGTTTTCAGTTTCGTATCAAATATTATGATACAACGAGCCTCTTTTATAGGTTCAACTTCATATCCGTTCATTTACTAGACACAGGATAATTTTGCAGAGACAATGTAATTTAGAACTCTCAGAGACTCATGTACAGCTGTGTACGTTGCAAGAGTGATGTGTTGAAGGCAATTAGTAAAATGAGGATCAAAACAGCTATTGTGACATTTGATAAGCCTTGAAGATGAGTGATGTACATCACAATATGCTTTATGCAGCTGAATCGAAAACATAAAAGCCACAAACCCCTCATTCGTCACTCAAATTCTCTAAAGATTACATCAAAAGATAACAGTCTTTGTAAACATCGCGAACCATTTTAAAGGAAATTTACCTTATCGTATCAATCTTGGCTTGTTGGACAGATTTTTTAATAACCGTTCTACTTTTGTTGAAGATTAGTTTCTTCAGCAAGAGCTTCGTTTTCCATTAACTCAATAAAAATGTAGGACGAGATTGGCTATTATGCTTGGGGTGGTTTAATTAGTAACAGTGGGTACATTATATTATTTTTAATAAAAAATATTAAGGCTCATTCTAGTTAAGGAGATTTCTAATAATGATTAACTTTAGCATACATACCGAAACAAGTGATTTGAGAAACTTATAAGTTAGTTAAGTGCTTACTTATAGTCATAAAAAATCGAATATTTTGTACTACGTTTCTAAATATAAATTATATTAATACCTCTATTTACTTAGTTCTGTAATATTAAGCGCAAATTTTACGCGTAGCTTTCTGAGGTCACTTCCTGGGTCGGGTAAGAAGTGCTAGGCTTTTCCATCAGAAATTATTCAGCAGCAGCTCTAAATTTAGAGGCTGGTGGCATGACATTCCGTAATTTGGAAAGCACGTAAAGCCGTTAGTCCTGCGGCTGATCTCTTCCTGGTCGTATTGGAATTGAAATTTATTGTCCCATCGGAATACGAGAGTAAAAGATCAGTGAGTGCCTATGTTTGCGTTTACTTCTGTACTGTAATATTTCCTGCGTAGGTACTTGGAAGACTAAGAAATTAGAGGAATAGTAGTAATTCTAAAAAGAAGAAACATCCGCCTGATCACCGCTAAGTCAAATTTTGCTTGCGCTTGAAACGAAAACTTCAAAGGCGCCGCGTTGCAGGATTCAAGTATAAATTGTTTTAAGTGATCAAGCAAGAATGACCACGATATTACAGTAAAATAAGATAGTAGAATTGTATAATATTTAAAATTAAACCACCACTCTGATAAAAATACTACAAAAAAAATAACTAAAAAAATATGCTGCTTAAAATATATAATAAACGTCCTATGAAATAGAAAGCATTTTTTTGCAATTTGACGCACGTGGCGTAAATTGTATACTATGATAATGTTAATTAAATCTTTTATTCTTTGGTAATTTGTGATTTTTGTTTATAATTCGTAATTTTGAACTGTATATGTATAATGTATGTCTATAAACATTATTTATTTATTTAAACTCCATGTACAGTAGTGGTACACAGGCGGACTGAATGCAATAAGGTATTCACTACCAATCAACTTTTGGGTTAAAAACAACATATAAAATCTATACTAATATTATAAAGCTGAAGAGTTTGTTTGTTTGTTTGTTTGTTTGTTTGAACGCGCTAATCTCAGGAACTACTGGTTCGAATTGAAAAATTCTTTTTGTGTTGAATAGACCATTTATCGAGGAAGGCTTTAGGCTATATAACATCACGCTGCAACTTATAGGAGCGGAGAAATAATGGAAAATGTGGGAAAAACGGGGAATAATATTCATTTTTGAGGGCTTTCGTTGCGTGCGCTGCGAAAACGGTTCAAGATAACAAAAAAATGTGTATGACGAAATTATTCCTCTTAAAATGATCTAAAAAAATGTCCGCGACAGTATATGTCTATCTTTTAAGATTAACTCACTAGAGCCGTTTTTATGGGAATCAAATTTGGCCGAAATTAATGCATTATTACCAATTATTTGGTAGAGTTGTATCAACATAGTAATATTAAACTTTATCCAAATAAATATGTTGTTGATTCAGAGTATGTAATTGTGAACAAAATTGTCTTTGACATCACTTATTTTCAATGAATATCTTAGAAGTTATTACAATTTTAAAATAACTCCGATATAAAATTCACACGCGCCGCATGATGTGCAAAATATGACGCTGCGCCTGGCCGGCGGGCGAGGAGAGGGGTTGCTTGCGGCGGCGCGGAGGGGTTTTTTTATGGTAGATAAAAATCATCCAATGACGAATCCCGCTCTTGGGCGGAGCGGGAAACAGTGTCAAACTCTTACTGACTAAACAACCTACCCCGTTCCTCCCTTGCCTTATTCCCAGAGTCCCGGTATAACGCTTTCGCACCAACCCTCGGCTGCAGGAGGTTTCGACCCTGAAGGGCCCCATAGTTTGCTGACAACACCTTGAGGCGCGCGGGAGCAGTGCGCGCCGTCGACGACTTCGTCAGTCGGTCTGGACTGTTACCAGACAACCGGACGGCGAGCTACCCATTGCTCACCGTCCGCAAGCCAGCGTCTACGGTGGCCGGATATCGGCGAGATCGCGGCGGCGACGGCTACGGCGAGGACAAAGTTGCCCTTGCCTTATGCGGTCGGCCTTCTCCTTTACAAGCATTACTGCTTCGCAGAAGGAGGCGACCGTTTGCCATTCTTCTTTGCTGCGGACCATGGCCTGAACCAAGGCCCGGCGCGAGAAGTCGCCGCCGCCGATCACCCCCACGAGGACACGGCGATGCTCTTCTCAAGCGGGGCACATCTCCACCATGTCCTCCGGGCTGGCCACTCAGTGGCGACACCCCGGCGTCTCTTCCACATGAATCCGGCGCAGGAATCTCTTGAACTTCCCATGTCCGGTGAGAACCTGCGTCATGCGGAAGGTGATGACGCCGTAATCTCTATCCAACTACGCCTCAAAGAGGGGACTTACCGCCGAGATTATGGCGTGCCCAAGGGGGTGTGTAGCTCTATGAAGTACTTTTAGATAATTATGTTCTTTTAAAAACCAAATTGTCTAAAATAATAACAGACATTGACACGGGCAAAGTCGTGGGTAACAGCTATAATTTATAAAGCTGAGGTTGTTTGCAAAAATAAATATGATGCCCAAAATAACTATTGCACGCGGACGAAGTCGCGGGCACAGCTAGTAACAAATAAAATCATTGAAAAAAAAATGCATTGAAATAGTTGATTTACAATTCATATGTTTTTTTAATTTAAAAATCAGTCAAAACTATTTTTATTTATTTATCTTTCTAAAATTCAGTAACGCGCCGATTGTACATTAATTGTAAATTTTAATACTATTGCACCACTTGAAAAGTAAGCAACAGTATGTAACACATATGTGTGTGATATAATATATCAAGAACAAACCAAGGTATTAAATGCACTCTGAAACGGAAAAGAAAATGGTGACCTAGAGAACAAAGGCCGGCACAAAACAAAGACGATTTAGAGCATGTTCTATTGAAAGAAATCTTATAGAAGACAGGATATTAAAACGTTTAACAGAAAATCCTGGTATTTGTAGTTGTAAAAATAAAGCAATATCTGAGCTGTGAGCTCGAGTATAACCTCTCTGAGCACGCTTCTAGATAGCTGGAGATAGCTCGAGTGTTGTGCAAACAAAACGGCGCTCTAAAACAATTTGCTGCCTGTGTTCATGTTAGGTGCTTTAGAAATCTTTGAAGCTTGACCAACAACGCTGTTATTATGACTTGAACTACCCTGTTTTATACAAAGTTTTGTGTTTCATTTACATCGTCAGTTGTTTAAAAAAATCTACCGAACGTTTTTAGTTTTAAGAGAGAGTTTTATAACTAGAAAGGTTTGGTAGAACTTTTATTCGAATTTGTTTTTCGTTGGTAGGCAAAAATAAAAAAAAAAATACCCTAGGATAATAATAGTGGGGATATTTTATTTTTATTTTTTTCAATTCAACCTTTATATCACTAACGTGTGATATATAATTCTTGGATAGGCATTAAAAAATAAATAGGTGTTTACTGAAATCATTTTGTGAGAATGTTAATATTTTCATAACCCTCCCCCCTCTAGTTTTTCAACCGTAAGTTTGGAAAATATGAAAAAATATCAGTTACATTTTAGATTAAAATTAGTTTTGTACTTGATGGAGTGAAAAGTTACAAAAAAAAATATTTTTGAATTAAGTTGGTAATTAAATAGTATATGCAATCATTTTTTTTTACTTAATTTTCATATTTTGTCATATTGAACATATCTTTTTTCAAACAGGTAAAAAAGAATGATTAAAATTAGTTCACGCAATTTGAAAATATTCACTCAAGCCTTAAAACCAACTAAATTATAAACAGACGGGAAGACCACAGCAGGTAAATTATTCAGTCCTTCGATGTACAATGGCGAGGTAAAATGCTTAGTACGGACCATAGAAGTCCAAATGTGCATGACTTTCACTGAGTCCAAAGCTGCTAGATGGCAATTTGCAACACCAGCCTTTATGTAGCTGCAGTACTCCACACACGATTGGAGCTTTGCTTTGTATAAAATTAGAAGCTGTCCCTGTTTGATCTACCGCCGAACCGTAAGAACTGAAAACAATGGTTTTTAAGTAACCGGCTATAGGAATAACGATTGGATGTTTATACCTATACTTTTTTTACCAAGGAAACTCTTAGCAATTGCAGTTGATTGCAAAAAATTGCAAGTAGTATTCATGTGTGTAATTATGTTACTTCTCCACGATTAGGATGGTATTCAGATATACCACATTCTGAAATAGTACGTAAATATAGTTTTTATCCCAAGAGTAAGTTCTCTCGGGATAATTTCGTACTAAACTACTACTACGATTACTGCTAGCGTAGTATCTAGTATTGTAATTAATTATACCGATTCAATTCATATTACTGTACTAAAATTTTCCACGTTGGAAACCATTATCATTTGAATTTCAATTCGTTCGTGGTACGAGCTCTAACCCAGTACCTATAGACCTTCTTAAAAGAGGACTTATGGCCAAAAGGCATTGTACATCAAAGTTTTTGAGGACGTTTTCACGACATCACGCAACGCATCACAAAGCTTTTTGATAATAATATATGTTTAGTTTATTGTGTGAGGAGTGATATGAAAGAAAAGGGAGTTAGTGATAGTGTGACGGGTGACAGGACAGAGTGGAAGAAAAAAACATGTTGCGCCGACCCCAAGTAATATGGGATAAGGGTAGGATGATGATGATGATGTTTTGTTTATTACTACTTTTTCTTAGCGGATCGATGGCAAAACTAGACACATTCCTTGCCTGGCCCAGTATTCGGCTACGGCAATGCTGTCCACTGACGCTGTCATTAGGTCCCTACGTGAACAGGTAATAGGGCACGTGGTGCAGGATGGAAGATGGGACATGGTCTTCACCAGACCATGAGAAACGCCTCACAAACATTGGAGATCAGAACCGTCCAAGAACCTCCACCTGTAGGATTGTCTTTGCTATAACCAACCTGGGTGCGAAGTCTGTTTAGAGTTTTCCAGGTTGTGCATGGCAAATTGTGCCCAGGAGAGAGGTTCTCCGACGACTCCAAAAAATTATCAGGAGGTTTGATCTCCTCCCGCATGGGAGAGTGTTGTTACTGCTTAAAATTGCTTTATGTACTTTAGCTATAGATTTTCGTTGCCTGAAAATAAAATGGTTTTTCCTCATACGTCCCGAACTTAAAATACTGTAATGTAATGCAATGTCCTTTTTTTATCTCCTATATTTTTCTAGCTGTCTTCCATGATCCGATCCCCCATGGACAAAACATTAAAGTCCCCTTATATCCTTCCGGACACTATTTCCATTTACCTACTCCCGGTAAATACGGACAGTATCGAGGGCTTTATAAACAAAATGTATATGTAAACAATATGCAGGTTTACTTTACAACATAGAGTAGAATAATATAGAAGGTCAACTTAATTCAAACAGAGATATTAATTATTATTTTCTATTATAAAAAAAAAATGTGATTTTTCTTCTATTTAATTCAAATTTGTGATTCTGAATTTGATTTGTTTGTTTTTTTATATATTAATTTATTGGTTGGACATTCATATTTATTTTATTTTGAAATATAATTTGTTGACATTATTGTAAAAGTTTGTACCTTTGTGACTTGTTAGAATCCCTTACTAATAAATAATTATGACTGTGAATATTACACGCATAGTTAAACACTAGACACGATGGAGCATAAAGTGGAGGTGTGCCGCGCTTGGGTGAAGCACTACCGTGTCCTCCTGGGGGTGATTGGAGTAACGACCTCACGTGCTAAGCATTGGTACAGTCCATGGAATCTAGACTTGGATTTTGAGTCAGTATAGGCGTGGGCAGAACGAGCGTAATCACGAGTTTTTTGGGTGAGTAAAAATCACCTAATTTATTTATTTAAATAACATGGAGGACTTACATCTAAAAAAAAAAAACAGATAAGGAACAGTAAGTTGGACTGTCAGCCAATAACAAGTCCTCACTTATAAAGTACGGAATAATACAATTTAAAAGTCATATGGACACTAAATATGCAGTCAAGAACAAACACTATATGCCAAAAGAACTAATAAACTATAGAATAATCAATTTTGTACATCAATGCCATTCTAATGCCATCTCTCACAAAAAAAGTTCATTTTACTGAGATCGTTTGTGTGTACGTGTTTATGTGTACACGCCCAAATACGCATAGTTTAATTTACTGATTGTACAAAGAAGAGCTTCTGTACTTTTCTATTTAATGCTTACGTGTACCTAACATAAAATAGTGTATTCTGAATGTGTCGGAAATTCTATCTATTGGTGGCCGTTGGCGATTCTCTGTGGGACTCAATGCGACTGATGTTTTAGGTGAATTTGTGTGTGAAGTGAATTTGTGTGATGTAGTGAAGCTTAAAGTGAATATTGACTCATTGAAAATTACTCGTACTCGTATAATAATATTTCATATGTTGCTTGTATTTGTGTGATTGGAAGTACGAATAGGGTTCTAGATTTTTTAGTTTTAGATTTAAAAAAAGGTAAGTTAAAATGACCACCAAAGCAATATTGCAAAGATTGATGTATGATTATTTTAATGTAAATGTGTGTTTTGTATAATATGATCCAATGTTGATTGAAATAAATGAAAAAAAAAAGATATAAAATAACAAAAGGTTCTAGTTTCAAACTTATGAAAAATTCTCCCAATATTATTCTTTCCCGAGAAATTGCTTGTAGTGTTTCGTAGCGAGCGCGTAGCACAACAATGCGCTACTGCTACGTGCGTAGCTGCCGTAGCAAGATCCTCTACAACAAATGTGTTAATTTTATCACAGTTCCAATATGAGACAGAGATGGAGTTATAAAGGAGGAATATATATAGTTCTTACAATTCATAACGCAATATCAGTAAAATGAATACGTCATAGTTAGGGGCAACTCTTTAAACTTTCTTAGCCGAAGAACTTGTTTAGTTAAACGTTCAAAGACCTATTGATTTGAATTGATAAATCCAAAGACGGATGTTACTTTAAGGAACCCTTCTTCAAAATATTCTCAGTCTTGGCAGATGTCGCCGAGGGCCTTAACTGGCCCCTCAATTTTACTGACATTTCTTTGAGGCGCGCGTAGAGCAAAACGAGCTGTTGATCTGGGATCCTTACCGGACGAAATCATGCTTGTGGTGGCTGGTAGTTCTAGCGGCTTCCAAGATCGGGGGCATCTCCACTAGGGTTAGGGCGTAAGGTTTGTCTCCGTCTTACGTTTTCACAGCCACCTCTGCTTGCAATACTGCCTCGCTCGAAAAGGTGACTGCTTCCCATTCCACTTCATACCATGGTCCGAACTAGGGCCGAAAACAAGACGTAGATTACGGGGCTTAGACTATAACTATACAGGCTGTCATTGACATTTTCATTAAAAAAAAAAAGAAAAAACCGACAAAAAATTCCACCACTGGGGGGTCTAGAATCATGTACTGGATCCATGGAATTCGTTTATGAGACGATGTCAATGACACCTTGCATAAGTTCTTACTTAATCAGTCATTTTATAAACAGACTAGCTTCTGCCAGCGGCTTTGCCCGCGTGAAAAAACACAACATAACGACACAACTCGTAATTAGGAGCCTTTACCATTTGGCCACCGTTGCTCACTCAATTGTCTAATATAGGAAGACTGCTTAATACACTCTTCAATTTTTATTACCAGTTACCTACAATATCTATGTCAAAATTATCTGCAAGCACGACTTTGTAGCTACTCTGCTGTGAATATTAATTTCTTGATCATTTATAGCAACGATACGATGTGACGTCACAGCGTGAAATGTAGGGCAAAGTGATGCGAGCAGAAAATCCTGTATGTCATTGTGATGTGTTTCCGTGAAGAGTTTAACATTGTTTTATATTAATTTCTTCCTACTTTTTTCAAGACTTCTCTATATTTACAAAAACAAGCTTATTATGTAAATACAAAAGCAGTAACCTATGTATTTTTCGCCGGGGCAGCGGAGGATCTCATGGTGAAATGGCGACAGCGGCTATCGCAACCCAATGCTGGGCACGCCTTAATTATAGCTATAAGTTCTCCCTTTGAGGAGCGGCTGTAAAAATCTCACGGCTTCAACACCTTCTCCATTACGCCGGTCATGGTAAGCTTGAGAGATTCTTGCACCGGATTCGTGCGGAAGCGACGCCTGAGTTTCTCCACTGTGTGGACTGCCCGGAGGATACGGTCCACCGTATCCCCTACACAAACGGGGCACACGGTCGAGGTGTGCCCCGTTTGTGTAGAGCACAGCCGTGTCTTCATGAAGGCGATCGGCTATCCGGTAAACGCCTGGACCAAGTCCAAGTCATCGACGATGCGTACCTTTCCCGCGCGCCTCAAGGATAGTAACCATAGCGGTTCAGAAATTTTGAAAGGAAAGTTCAGCCCCGGTTTGAAAGTCTAATAAGGAATGGGGTGGGTTTTTTAGTCAGTAAAGTTTTGAAAAGATTGACATTTTGGTTGTAACATGGGTCAAGTTTATCTTGAAATAAATACAATTTATTTTTTAATTAAATTTCTGGTATTTAATGAGATGTTGGTGATACCATTTTAAATTTTCAAAATACTTCGTCCTTATAATTTCAGCGACGTCTATTGTTCGCTAAGCTTCGTCATATCAACCACTCCTCCATTCTCACATCCAGTGAACTTCCGGAGCCTTAACTAGGTCATCGATCCAAAATACTTAAGCATAAATCTTCTGCCTGTTTATTACTTAATTGTTCTCATTGAGAAACATTTTGAGATACTATTGTATAATAATAATAAAAAAAAAGCTAGAGTGAATAGGCTCTTAATAAACTAGTGCGCCTTGCCATCAACGATTGCATAACTGCTTACCGTCAGGTGGGATCGCAGTCAAGCACTAGTTTTTGCAATTAAAAAATAAGATATAGAATACAAAATAATTACTAAGTAATTTAGTGTTTTTTATGTATTCAACTTTGAATAAGTAATTTATACCAACCGCACTGGACCAGCGTGGTGATTTACGGTCCATATTCTCTCCTAGAGAGGAGGCCTAAATCCCAGCTGTGGGAACAATACATATACGGCTATGATTTTCCATGTATTTTTTTAACTATTGTTTAATTATTATGATTTATAAATAACTTCAAAAAAATACCTTTAAATTGCAACCATTTATTTATCAGGAAAGTTTTACCATATCATCAAATCAAACTACAATTAGCACAAATTTACTAATTATATTTAATACATTATTATTATTTTATTATGAACGTAGCAACTTTGTTATCAATGAATATTTATCCAAGAAAGTAACAAAACATTATCAATTTTAAATCAATAATAACAAACTTCGAATACGGAGCAATTACGACGACCTTTGAAGCCTCCAGGAAACAAAATTTCAACGGAATAATCTATTAAGTAAAGTTCCACCAAGAAATTCAATTCGAGCACCCACCACAGTTTCTTAACACCATGAAAGAGCTAGATATTTTTCATCGCAACCGATTCGTGATACCTTGCGCAGTGACTATGAAAGAAATTTCTTGGCGTTATAACAAAACGTGTAATGTATTTCATTACGGCGATAGTATCGGCAATATTTCGGTTTCCTTAATGAAGCCTTTGTACGGACTCTTATCTTACCAAAACAAAAGCAACAAAAATAAACATCGAGCAAGTTCGCGAGAAGATAGAAACTATGTACGAGTATCAACGCTAGATAACAAAACCAAACTTATCGGGACTGAGATAAACATAATTTAGTTTTGAAGGAAATCTTGTATTGAAACCTTTCAAGACGTGACTGGATGGTTTCGATTATTTATGTGGAATCCTCTCTGTTTCAGATTTAGAGATACTTCTTTTTTGGTGATATTATTCTAAAAAATTTGACAATTTTGACAAGATATTTTGACAAGATATTTTGAAAGCTATTATCATCATCATCATCAGCCTTTTAATGTTCCCACTACAGGGACACAATCCTCCTCTCTCTAGGAGAGGGAATGGGCCATAATTCACCACACGGGCCCAGTGTGGATTGGTGGATGTCACATGTCTTCAAATTTTTGGTTTTAGGACATGCCGGTTTCCTCACGATGTTTTCCTTCACCGTTTTGAGAGCAGTGGTGATGAAATAAATTACACAAAGTAATGCGCCTGGCTGGGTTTGAACCCGCGACCTACGACTCGTAAGTCGGGGCCGTTACCACTCGGCCACCACTGCTCGGCAATCATTACCTATGTAATGATTATCGATTTTCGATGTACTATGTAATGACTACTACTACTACTATTACATAGTATAAAACAAAGCCAGTCCTCTCCCTGTGTATGCTTAAATCTTTAAGACTACGTAACGGGTTTTGATACGGCTTTTTTTTAATAGATAGAGTGATTCAAGACGAAGATTTCTGTGTATAATAAGTGCAAAATATATTCAATATCAGTACCCGTGCGAAGCAGGGGCGGGTCGCTAGTATAAAACAAAGTTGCTTACCGCTGTCCCTATTTGTATACTTAGATCTTAAAAAATACGCAACGGATTTTGCTACGGTTTTTTTAATAGATACAGTGACAGAAGAGGGGGGTTTGTGTGCACAATACATACATAATATATTCAATACCCGTGCGAAGCTGGGGCGGGTCGGTAGTTAATTTATATAAAAAGAAATCAAACGAAGTGTAAAGAAAGAAAAAAAAATACAATTGTATTGTAAAATGTGTCTTCAAGGCTAGAGTGAATAGGCTCTTAATAAACTAGTGCGCCTTACCATCAACGATTGCATTACTGCTTACCATCAGGTGGGATCGCAGTCAAGCACTAGTTTATTACAAGTAAAAAAAAAAATGTTAAGTAACAATAAATCTAGGCAACAGCAGTTCCAATCAACCGACCAATCATTCCTTGCACCTCTCCAAGAACAATTGCACACTAAAGGGGAACATGGACACATTGGACACATCCGGACGCTGAGCAGTCGGGGCGTTGAGTAATGACACCGTCTGATTTGTTGCCGCATATTGTGCGGTACAAGTCCGAACCCTAGCAGAGGAAGATGTCACATGTCTTAAAATTGTTGGGTCATGCGTTTTTCCCAACGATGTTATCGTTTACCGGTTCGGGATTTCTAAAATCAGATCACACCAGCAAAATGAATTTATATAAAAAGTCGTACCAAGTTTGAAACATAAGTAATTATAATTAGACGGTGACTTTTCGCGTTCAGCTCTGTTTTAGGTCATGGTCCAGGTGAAAGGAAACTGATATTCTTAATCTCCAGCTTCCAATACCGGAGACGCCTCAGACATTGGTAGTTGTAGACCGATTTTCGGCTACCATATGCAAGAGCTTGCAATCAACGAGTAATGACCCGTTGTTCAAATGTCCACCTTGACCAAGCCCAACTGCGCGTAGTTTTCTACGCATTTCAAAGACCTATCAACAAAACCGTAAGAACCCAGTAGGGCACATGTCCGCTAGGGCTGAATAGAAAAGTGTTAAAAAGAGTTATTGTGGCCTAAAAACGCAAAGATCAACTTTTCCTTATTCTTTTTTTCGAATATCGAAACTCATGCAACGATTTGTGCCCAGTAGGTAAGTGACACTCATTAAATCCTCCAAGGTGTAGACATGACACTAAGGACCAACACTCGCGGGCTTCTGCGTAGGCACACGTCGCGTGTCATGTACGGCGGTCCTCGTAGCAGAAGAAACCGGATTATTACCTGCGTAGTATCGTCAGTTCAACTGTAAAAGTGTGCATGTAGTCGCGTCAATAGAGATAATACTTTAATACATTATTGCGTAACAAATGGGGCGTGTGGAGACGGGTCCCTGCACGATGCACTTTTGCCCTTTTATCCGGGCGTGCACCTGTAAAGCAGCGGTTGCACTTAAGGCATGCGGCTGAAAGATAACTGAAGGATACAGATCAGTTTTGGTTAGTACAACACAACATTGTCTCATTCTAACTTAGAACGTGAAAAGCAAGCCATTTGATGATTTCCTCACTCAAAAAAAAAAGGTGAGATGTTCTTTCTTTTTATCCCGACCTTACGGCCTCGTGGGATAATTTTGGAATTTCATGAGGGTAAAACCGCTGGCAAAACCCAATCATGATAATGGATTGGGTATTTGGTTACATACCTACCGTATGTAGTGTCGACGTACTACAGCGACCCTAAATTAAATTGGGATAAGGACTTAAGAATGACAATTATGATGAAGTCCACCATCATAGTTAAGTTTACTACTGTCTTATCAAGATTTAGATGAATGGTAATAACTATTTTATTTGCAACAAGTTATACATTTTAATTACAATATACTAAAAAATAGAGGTACTTTTTTAAAAGATAAAGGCTTTGCAAAAATCCTTAAGAGTTTAATAAAACACGTATTTCTCGAAACAATTTTTATGACACATTCGAGTAAATCGTAGAATTACAGAATACCAACAGAGTTTTCAGGTTGTTATCTTTCTTTTTTTTTCCTTACTTTTGCATCAAACACCACTTTCAATTGCGTTAAATGAAGCAACAAGCTTTTATATGGTATAAAAGCTTGATGTTGACGATAGGCGAGTGAGGAAGGCCCACCTTAAGTTATAATTATTTTTCTCAAGTAATAACATGTTAATTTTCTTATTGAGATTCTTTGAACCTATATTTCCACTGTTGGAAATCAGGCATCTAAGAGGGAGCTCGAGTTCAACATGCAGGTACGATGCGGGTTGGTAGATGCCACGTCTTCAATTGTTTTAGTTCACGGACATGTCAATTTCCTCACGATGTTTTCCTTCACCGTATCGACATCAATGGTAATGAAACACCCAAAGTAACGTGCCTGACTGGGTTTGAACAACTCGTAAGTATGGGTTTTTAGGATTGGGCCATCACTTCTCTATGATTTATTTACAGCACGCGAATTTATCTTGACCAAAAATAAAAACCTTGAAGGAACTTTTCTCTCCTTAAAAAATATCGAAAACGGTGACGAAATGTAATTCAATATTGTTAAGCCACTTAACTTCCACTTTACTCCCGAAAGGTATTATTTTCTATTGTTCTTTTAAATGTTTGCTCCGCTTTAATAATGATCCGATATTTTCGTAACTTTATATCCTCAAATAATGACGGCTTAAGAGGTGGAACGAGGATTGTTTTTGCAATGATTGTTGAAATATTTAAGACTAACTTCTTCCAGCAGCTTTGCTCACGTGAAAGTTGGTTAGCTCTCTTCGGGGTGCAGTTTCGTAAAATCCGTTCTTAGCGGACGTCTACATCCTATAAGATACGTCCCTGTCGAGTTTTAAGTTTGTAGGTGTCATAGTTTTTGAGATTTTGTGATTAATCAGTGAGTGGTATTTTCTTTTTGTATGTATAAACTTCCTCATACATTTAGTCGTCTTTGCCGACCAGTAATTAGCAAATTGCCTAGAAGATGTTTTTTTTGTATGGTAGGCAAAAATTATCCAATGACGAATCCCGTCCTTGGACGGAGTGGGAAATACTGTCAGACTTTTACTGACTGAACAACCTGTCCCTTTTCTTTGCTATATATACCAGGGCCAGAGCTTTCCTTTTAGACACGAACCCTTGGCCCCATTGGCTTCGACCTTTCTACAGGGACAGATGCCAACAGCTGCTAGGGATAAGGGATAACTTCGGTAGAATCACCTAGATCCTAGAAAGTAAAAGATAACTGAAAGAACACACTTGGTTTTTAAATAGTAAATGTCTGACATACAGACACACACTTTATTCATTGTATATTCACTACAAGGAAAAATCTTAGAAAGAGGATAGTGTAATAAATCTAACAAAAAAAAAAACAGCTTTTGTTTTTAATTACGACGTTAAGGTCCTAATTATGATGTTTTCGTCTCTCTCTTTCGACTCTCGCTTTAGGATAAAGCATGATTCAATCTAGCAGGAAAAGTCAAAAATTTGATTTAAATATTGTAATGATTAATTATGTTAAGAAAAAAAAATATGTTTTAAACCACTGTTTTACCCCCCTGAGCGCCCATTGTATATACGTCTGTACAACGTTGAAAAATTTCTGAACCTTCTTTTTTTTTTCACACATTTTATAAAATTTATTTGACTATAAATTATGGTTTTTATATTTTGTGAACAGTGAAAGGTTTTTTTTTATTACATATTTTTTTGTTTAGGTATTTGTTTGTTTATTTTAGAAAAGGGGTCAATGCCCCTCATCGCTTGAGAGGATACTCGCAATTTAATATTTTTAATACACACAATTTTTACACGCAATCTGTAAGAACAAACTACCACAAACGCAAAACATTTCCAAACAAAATAATTGATAGAACTGAACAAACCTTAGTAAGCAGACAATTTCCATTTTAACAACAACAAATGGAAAGTTTCCAGTGAAAGAGCAAGTAAACCTCACACGAAATGTATACAGAAACAATAAACACGGTTATTTTATGTTTGAACGCCATTACGTTCAGTATTGACATTAGTTGAAATAGTTTACCAACATGGCAGAAGTTAACATGGGTGAGAAATAGACGTACGTTTGTTCTGTACTCCTGTGTGTTGAATGCGAGTCATTTTTACGTTAACGCGCGTGACGTTTACCGCGTTTGCCTCTCTGATTGGTTATGGAGCTTGAAGCGCGCCGATTGGAGCACCGAACGTCATAAACGCGATGATCGCATTAACGTCAAACAAACTCACACTAGGCTGCTCACGCTTTGCTCGGTTTAACACATGAGCCCCAGTTTTTTGCTGAGCACTGGCCGTTTTGCGGAGTTGTGTCGCATATTTTGCGCTGTATACTATACTTGTTCCTGTTTTTTTTTTTTATATATACCTACACAGGGTGGCATTGTGAAATTTTTTCTGTTTTTTCCAATTTTTTAAAAAAATTAATAAAAAAAAGAAAAAACCGAAAATATCCACCACTCGGGGGTCTAGAATCATGTACTGGATCTATGGTATTCGTTTGTGGTAAAATGTCAATGACACCCCGTATATGGCATGCGCCATACTTTTGCGCAAATAAAATCTTTTTCTTTCTTTTTCTACTAAGCACTCTGGTACAGACCTCGTGCAAAGTACCTTTTTTATTTTTATGGTAGGTGAAAATCATCCAAGGACGAAACCCGCTCTTGGGCGTAGCGGGAGACCAGTGTCAGACTCTTACTGACTAAAAAACCTACCCCGTACCTTCCTTGCCTTATTCCTGGAGTCGAGGTAACAGTTTTCACCACCCTCTAGGCACCAGGAGGCTTCGACCCTGAAGGGCCCCTGCAGTTTGCTGACAACTCCTTGAGGCGCGCGGGAACGGTGCGCGCCGTTGACGACTTGGACTCGGACTTACCAGACGACCGGACGGCGAGCTACCCATTGCTCACTGAATATATACTGCTTAATTCGTGCAAAGTACCTACTATCTAATCCCAGTCCTCTATCTCCATTGACTTTGGTATAGAAAATGTTACAGGCCCGTTTGAGCGTATTTCGAAATGGCTAGCAGAATACGTGACTACATCACTAATCCTTATGCAGAGCAACACAGTTGCGACTTTCAACGAATTATCAACATTTCCATCACCGTTAGGTTCGGATTTAGGCTTCACCAGTCATATATAGTTAAATATATTGGTAGTGTTTCAATGCAGTCCTAGTTCAATGCATAACAGGTTCTGCTAATCAATTAACATCCAATTAGAATCTAATAATATCTACCGCCCTAGGGCGGATCAGGAGCTATCTTCCGCACTGTATCGTAGTACTATTACTGCGTGCTTCAAGGAGTTGTCAGCAAAATGTAAGGTTTCAACAGGGTCGAAGCATATTGGGGCCATGGACCGAATTCTGAAAAGAAGGTATGAAGGGCAAAGAATTCCTTCGGGGTGGGTTTTAGTCGGTAAAAGTCTGATCCGATTTTTTCACTCTGCTATTTTCACTGAATATCAAATTCCAAATCAGTGGTATGTACCTACGAGCATGGGCAGTCTGAAAAGAAACTCTGGGTTATTAGAACGCAAGGCAAAGTCAGTAAAAGTTTGTCCTGCTCCGCTCTAGAACGGAAGACCGATTCGTAAGTCAAGCCAGTTTTCGGTTTCGGACTTGCGGAATGCAAGTAATGGGTAGCTTCACTGTGAAACTTACCGGTAACCATCCAGACCAAGCCCAACACATCGACGGCGCGTACTGTTCTCGCGCGCCTCAAGGAGTTGTCAGCAAACTGTAAAGGCCCAGCAGAGTCGAAACCTGCTAGGGCCATAATTTTGACGGTGAATACTAGGGCCCTGGAACTAAGATAACGAATTAACTGGGTGGGGTTTTAGTCAGTATTATCTCTCGTTCCACCCAAGGGTGAGATATGTCATTTAATGACTTTTGCCCACCTAAAAGCTTGTTTTCTGTTTCATCTAGTAATAAACGATAGTAAGGTGAGGATACTTAGTTAATTCGAAATAACTATTTGTGGATATGAAAGCAAATATTGATATATCGGTAACAAGTTTTAGAGGTAAATATGTTAGTACGTGAATTCGTTGAAATGGCTACAGACTTCGTGGAAATCGTCTTACCATATTGACTAATTCGAGTTATAAAATACACTTTCAAGTTTTGTAATTTTAGTAACTGAACGAATCAATATTTTTTTTATTTATTATGTAGTCATCATCATCGTCATCAACCTTTTTAATGTTCCCACTACTGACACACCAGGCCTCCTCTCTAGAGAGGTATTAGGTAGTGGTATGAAAATATCGGTAGGCTTAGTCCTCCTAAGCCTTAGGAGGACTAAGCCTACCTTAGGACTTAAGGGAATTTTTCGCATTATGTCTCTACATAACGCGAAAAATCGCTAAACTTAACCTTTTGAATACAGTAATTAGAGATAGAATAGAAAGACAATAGGTGTGCGAACGCCGCCGTTTGCTTGGGCCTAAGAGTTTGAATAGCATTTGGCACATTACTCACAAAACGGTGACATGACGGCACCGGTTAAACTTTTAGGGGGACATTCAGGTCTTCTTTTGTGTTGATTGTGGCGACATTAAAGGAGGCCTTTGCGGACATCTTTTGGCTGAAATGAGGATTTCCCCAATCGAACGCCGACATTCGCGCGGCGCGAAACGTCATTCGGTTGAAAAATAAGTGTTCAAATAAATTATAAAATATTGAGCGTTTTATAGGGTAATTTGGTATTTATCATTTGGTAGAATGTAAATAAAAAGTTTTTATAGACAAATAAATTGAAATATGGACTTAGAAAACCTTTCTGTTGATGCCCGCGCGAACGCTGACGTTCGCTTCAAGATCAAAAGGTTTTTCGATCTTAGTTTTTATTGCTTTCTTTGTGTTGTCTATATTAGAGCAATACCTTAAACCATTTTTATTTTTTATGAATCCTACCCTATCTAACTACAGAACTATTATTTAGAATAATCTATCTACAGAATTTAGTTAGTTAATAAAAATCAAATTCAATTTGTTTACAAAAGATGTACTGGAAATACAAATACGTAGGTATTCATGGTAACCAAAGTATTTGGTAAAATGCCTTTCCGTTGTACTTCGTCGAATTCTACGGAAACCGTGTTTAAGTTTCCAGAATCCTTTAAATACCAAAATATATGGTCGGCTCTGAAAGCCGGTCACAATGAAAATATCCTTCCTTCCTTCTGTGGCTGATGTGATAACTGGGTAACCAGAATGAACCAGATCAGTCAACTAATTTATTCTGATGTATGTAGGCTGTAGGTGCCAGAGCCGTGAGACAGTTTCTAGAAAAGTATTGCCCACCCTGCTGCTGACAGAGAAAAGGGAGTCAACCACACGTTGCAACTTATTTATTTTCTGCTCGCCCGAACTCAGATTCGATACTGTCAAAATGTGTACTACCGCGGTAATTTTTGCATCACTCAAAAAAAAAAATCGAATATTTTTGTTTCGAATCCAAGCAAAAGTTAAATTATCGGTGGTCAGGCGGAAGTAACTCCGATATTACGTCACACAATGTTAAATTTCGTTGTCAAACTGACTTTCGTACTCTTGACTTATATATTCTAAACTAGCTGACTCGGCAAACGTCATATATTCTAAACTAGCTGACTCGGCAAACGTCATTTTGTCATATAAATTATTAAAAATAATCTATGACCTATAGAACTACGAAATATGCACAAAAACGATGTAAAAATGGTCAAGCCGTTTCGGAGAAGTATGATAGTAAATGCTATTTTATGACATCTTTAGGTACATTGTAATTAGATTTATTTCAATATGTATAGGTTGTCGACATAGCGGAATGAACCGCGAAACTTAAATGTCAATTGAAGGACACATTGCACGCAGAACAGATGGCCGCTGGGGCCGGAAAGTTAGTTCCGGAAAGTAGCGACAGTGTACTGGAAGACGTAGCGTTGGAAGGCCTCCCACAGGGTGGACCGATGACCTTATCAGGGTTGCAGGAATCAAATTGATGCAAGACGCACGGGACGGCCTTTGTGGTGGCGCTAACGGGTGGCCTATCTCCTGCAGTAGACGTTTTTCGGCTGAAATGATGATGATGTATAAATTTTGTTAAGGTATCCACTGTCCTCTCTAAACACGTACCTAGGTATATTGTACCCCTTGTATTGTATTGTGTAAAAGCGCCCCGATGTTCTTCGACCTGTCAGTCAGCTGTTACTTGCTTTATAGAACGTCGACGATTGCGCATACTTATTTTTTACAGGTTTCTTCGCAGACGAGAGTTTATATTAATTGTAGTAAACCTCAGTACTTTCACAGAGTATAATAAACAGTTTATAGTCTATCAAAGTTTTACTATCTTTCTTTGCTGAACTAGTTAGAAAGATAGTAACTACAACTCTAAAAGTTTTATTTGCTATTTTAGTTTAAGATTTTACATATCCTTTTTATCATATTTTTAATACATTTTTTGGGGCTCCGTCCCTCGAAAAAACAAAAAGTCCTTATAGAATAAATTTGCTGAATGTCTGTCTATCTGTCAAGTTCTTCATATCGGGAATACGTAAATGTGTCGAGTTGAAAATAAAATTACATACTTGAAGCTGTCAAATAAAAAAAAAAGACGCAGCCATTTATGGCGTCAAAAATTTATATTTGGACACTTTCAAGGCAACCAAAATTCATAGATTCATATGGTAGGTTACGTAATAAGTTACCTAGCTTACACCGTTAATAGCTTTTAAAGGACCGTACATGCATGCACCACGCTTCATCAAAATGTCATCACTACATAGTATAAAACAAAGTCGCTTTCTCTGTCCCTATGTCCCTTTGTATGCTTAAATCTTTGAAACTACGCAACGGCTTTTGTTGCGGCTTTTTTTTAATAGATAGAGTGATTCAAGAGGAAGGTTTATAAGTATAATACATGCGTAATATTTAAGTATTGTACCCGTGCGAAGCTGGGGCGAGTCGCTAGTAAAATTATAAAATAAAAAATAAGATTCCACTAGCGACTAATGATTTTAGACATAACACGATTCTTCTACAACATATACTCGTACATACATACAAGTATCACTATACCCTTTGCGAAGTAACTCAACTCTGTTAGGGTACGGGGATCTAAAGAGCGGCTAAACAAAAAAGGATTACTGCAAGCCAAATGCCACTTCGCAAGGAGAGGCTTAAGACGTTCCTACGAGAGGGGAAGGCAGACCAGGGGGTGACTGTGAAAGGGGGAAAGGGGGTCGCAGGTAGCTCTCAGACCCATCGTCCTAGATGGGAGACTAATGCGACACGGGGCACGGTGTGGAAATGGAAGTATTTAGGTGGCTGAGCAATGAACTCGTTTTCAAATGCATTTTTAAAAGGTGGGTTTTAAATTATTCTGAATCTCTTTAAGTAGGTGTTTATTTAATCAATTTTCGAACTTCTTTTAATTATTTTGTTTTGTTGCATAACTGAAGTAGTTTGTTTTAGATCAATATAATCACTTATCAAATTTCTTTTTTGATGTTTCGTGAAGGTTGATATAGGTTTACAAAATAACATTTAAGAATTTCAGTGTTCATAAAATGAACCTAATGAACTATTATTTTTCGATGTACCGTTATTGTGTTGCTAAAGATCGTAATATTATAATTTTTATCCAACGGCGCGGCGTGACACCAAGAAGAGTGTGTTTACCAGCGAATGAATGCATGATTTATTTGTTTTTTTTTTGTGGCTCTCTAGAGAAACAATGGTTCAGTCGAATTTAGGCATATATTTAGTGATGTGAATATAGTCATAATAATAAACCACTTCTGCAATGGGACCAAACATGATATCATGAAAAAAAAATCTGCTGGAAGATCTGGTGGTGGTGGATGTGCAGGTTTTAACAGCTGTTTCATATCCGTTGGTATCTACCAACAGGTATGAAAAATTTGAATTAGGTTAGGTTAAAATATAAAGCTTTATTAAACCTAAAACCCATACTTTTGAGATATCTCGCCATTATAAAACAAAAATTATTCAACTAGACGCTTCGAATAAAAATCTGCTTCAAATCTACCGCCGGAATCCCAATCCCGATTTCCGGCCACCGTAGGTGCGGCCTTGCGGACGGCAAGCAATAAGGAGATCGCCGTCCGGTCGTCTGGTATTGTCCAGATTAAGCCAGTCGTCATCAGTGCGCACTGTTCCCGTGCACTTCAAGGAGTAGTCAGCAAACCGTAAGGACCCTGCAGAAAGGTCAAAGCCAACTGGAGCCATGGGTTCATGCCTGAAAGGAAGGCTCTAGCTCTGGTATATATGGCGACATAGGAACGGGGTAGCTTGTTTAGTCAGTGATAGTCTGACACAGTTTCCCGCTTCATGGGCGGGATTCGTCATTTTATGATTTTTATCAACCATAAAAAAAACCTGTTTCAAATCTATTGGTGGGTAGGGACTATTTCATGCAATGCCCTTTCCAAAGCTTATTTAAAAACAGTAACATTACGTTATAACATACCTACATCTTTCTCTTAATCCAATATTCTAACATTATATTCATTTAAAGTTATTTCTGTTTGCGTCGCTTTGTACAGCGTAAAAGCTCATATAGGACAATGGGAGCATTACAAGGGAACTAATGCTTTAATTGATGGTAGTCATTAGGGCATGTGTGGAGTGTTAGTGTCTTGACGTCAAAAGGCTAAGGTCGATCATTAGTTCTGTCTTTGTGTTAGATATTAGCTTTTCTGCTTGGGTTTTATCACTTGGTAGGGGTAAAACTTTGTCTGTAGAAAGTTTATTTTTTGTAAGCAGTGATGCAATCGTTGATGGTGAGGCGCATTCGTTTATTAAATTCAGTCTAGCCTTAAAGACACTTAAATTATAATCGGATGGGAAGCAGCAGGCAAATTTGTTCCAGTCCTTCGATGTGCGTGGAATGAAAAATGAAACGAAATGCTTAGTTCGTAACGTGGAGGTTTCAACAACGTAAGGATGGATATTCGCCATGCGTCGAGTTGACTGATAATAGAAATGTTTAAAGTTAGTAAGTTTGTAAGAGTTAATAAATTAGTAGTCCTAAATATTTCAAAAGGAAATGAAAGAAAAAAACACAGGTCCGTAAAAATTGGAAGGAATGGAAGGAGGCCTTTGCCTGTTAATAAAAAAATGTTGAAGCTGTTAATATGGTTGAGGTATATTTTAAATTAATTGGACGTCAGCTGGACGAGTTCAACGACCTGTACGTAGTTAGTTTTCAATGATCGACCACTACCTACAAGGTCATTGACTCGTTTACCTACTTAAAGAAATTAATTTCGTATATGCGTATATTGATGCAAGTTTTAGAACAAAAAATTCTTACATTTTTTAATTTTACATTTACAAATCGATAATGTTTTATGTACCGGATCGACCGTCCATGGGATTATTGTTCTTTAATTATGTGTGTAATAAAATTATGGTAGTCGAGAGGTTAAGCTAGAAGTATACTGCGCGTATGTCCGCCATGCACGCTGTTTTAGGCGTATCTGCCTCCATACATTTTATGTAGAAAATGCACTCGTAGGATGCCCAGTGCGTCCCAGGGCGTAGATCTTTTGCCTGTCATACACTCCGTTATGAGCGCATCCGTCTCCATACATTTTGTATGGAATCTATACCCTTACAACTACACTCTTAGGATGCCCGGGGCATCCCAGGGCGTGAATCAAGTGTAGTTCTAAGAGTAAAGTTTCAATATAAAATGCATGGAGACGTACTTGCACAAAACGGCCGGTGTTTGGCGGTTGTCCGCGCAATGTAGTTGTAGCTTTATTGTATTGACAAATCAAATATCGACCTCAAAAAATGATTTATTCATCTATGTCCAATTTAATCTCTTAAATAGGTGTAATCTCTAGCTTAAGTTGGGTAGTACTGCTAATTACTTCCATTTGAGCCCGATATGGCTTTGCCAATTAAGCCAGGCAGTCTGTTGTTGGCAGAAATATCGATCCTATTACTGTGGATAAAGGCTGCCAACTAGCTAATAAGTCTTTATTACTAACACAGAACGTCAACTACAGGTCTATTCTGTAAATATTTTACTGAGAAAACTTAGCTAGGGATTGTCACTTTCGTGGGAACTTTAGTAAAGTAATTCAGTTAAGTTTTCACGGCTTATTACGGAATATTGTACCAGAGCTGGAGTTTCTGAAACATAAAGTCTAGAATATATAATGTGACAAATTATATATACTGTTAAATTTTGATCGTTTTAATTCCGTCGTGAAGGATCGATCCGGTACAAGAAATATTATCTATTTGTAAAGATAAAATTAAAAAGTACTTATTTAAGCTCCAATTAATTTACGCATGTAACAAATCAATTTATTTATGTAAAACCCAGCAGGGCCAGTTCAATGGCCTATAGGTAGTTATTACGCAACGACCAACAACTATCTACAAGGTCATTGACTCGTTTACTTAAATAAATTAATATCGTGAATTCGCATATTAATATGATTCTTAGAATTATATTTTTAATTACATATTTTTTAAAGTTATCTTTACAAATCTACCTATAGCATTTCATGTACCAGATCGACTCCACGGGATTAAAACGATCAAAGTTCAATGGCGTATAATATAGTACAACATCTATGTATAGTTTAGTATATAGTTTTTTTATGTAAAATTTAATTCTTCTTCAATTTGCAGTACACCGTAGACTGCCTTTTATAAATTTAAGTTCTTACAGTCCACCCTAAAGTTGCCTAAGGCAACTTTAGGGTGGACTGAGAAGACGATCGGACGGCGAGCTACCCATTGCTCACCGTCCGCGAGCCAGTGTCTACGGTGGCCGGATATCGGCAGGATCGCGGCGGCGACGGCTACGGCGAGTACGCCGTTGCCATTGCCTTATGCGGTCGGCCTCCTCCTTTACGAGCATTACTGCTTCGCAGAAGGAGGCGACCGCCTGCCATTCCTCTTCGCTGCCTGGACCATGGCCTGAACCAGGGCCCGGCGCGAGAGGTCGCCGCCGCCGATCACCCCCACGAGGACACGGCGATGCTCTTCCCAAGCAGGGCACACCTCCACCGTGTGCTCCACCGTGTCCTCCGGGCTCGCCTGACAGTGGCGACACCCGGACGTCTCTTCCGCACGAATCCGGTGCAGGAATCTCCCGAACTTCCCATGTCCGGTGAGAACCTGCGTCATGCGGAAAGTGAGGACGCCGTGAGGTCTATCCAGCCACGCCTCAAAGAGGGGCACTACCGCTGAGATTACGGTGTGCCCAGCGCTGGGTTGCGACAGTCGCTGTTTCCACTTCACCATGAGATCTCGCCTGAGCTCCTTCCGCCACGCCTCGACATGTTCGGGCAGCGGATCTTCGCCCCGGCGTTGCATCTCCACGCGCTGGTCGTGCATGCGTGCAAGGACTGTTGCCTCCAAATCCCATGGTGGTAGGCCAGCAAGGAGGCTCGCCGCCTCGCGGGACACCGTGCGGTATCCCCGCACCATCCGGATGGCCATGACCCTCTGGCAGGCGTTCAGCTGGGCCGCCGGGCGTTTACGTAGCGTCGGCGCCCACACTGGTGCCCCATAAAGGGCCATGGACCGGACGATGCCGGCGTAGAGCCTCCGGCAGAAGGCGTCTGGACCCCCAAGGTTCGGCAGGAGCCGCTTGAGAGCAGCCCCCGTCCGATTGAGTTTGGGGGCCAGACGTCGGAAGTGCTCATCGAAATTCCACCGGCTGTCGAGGACAAGTCCTAGGTACTTCATCGTCGACCCGACGCCGATGTGAACTCCTTCTACCCTTAGTTGGGAACCCGTTGGTGGCGCGTTCCGAGGGCCGTGAAAGCACATGGCCTCGGACTTGTGTAGTGCCACCTTGAGTCCCAACTGCTGGATCCTCTCAACGACTGTAGCAACCCCACGTGTCGCTAGTTCGACCGCCGCCTGGTACGACCTTCCCTGCGCTAGGACCAGCGTGTCGTCTGCGTAGCAGACCACGCTGACCCCTACGGGGAGGTCGGCGCGCAGCACGTAGTCGTACCCGATGTTCCACAAGGGCGGTCCTAGTACCGATCCCTGTGGGACACCGCACGACATCTCTCGCCATTTCCAATCTCCTTGGTGACCGGGGTAGACTATGTACCTGTCGGACAGGTAGGCCTCGATTGTACGACAGAGGTAGTCGGGCACCCGGTGATACCGGAGTGCCGTCCTAATGCAACTCCAGGGCAGGGAATTAAAGGCGTTGGCGATGTCCAATGACACCGCCAAGACACACCTGCCCCGGGACACCGCATCCCCCGTCGTGAGGGCTCGCACGCGCATGATGGCGTCCACCGTGGAGCGCCTCCTGCGAAACCCGAACTGGTCGTCCGCGAGATCGGGCTCCTTCAGTGTTAGGTGCTTGACGAGGCGGTCTGCAATGACTCTTTCAAAGAGCTTGCCCACCTCGTCAAGCAGCACAATGGGCCGATACGCGGACGGAGAGTCCGCAGGGCGCCCCGGCTTCGCGACGAGGACCAGTTTTCCCGTCTTCCAGGGAAGTGGGAACTGGCCCCTCTCCAAGCATGCGCTAAAGAGCCCCCCCAATCGAGACCCGAGAGCCTCCATGGCCAGGACCCAAGCCTTTCCAGGCAAGCCGTCTGGTCCTGGGGCGAAAGTTGATAGCTTGGATGTAAGAAATATGATGAATACTAAATTGTTGTCTGATCTTCTTGTTGTTATATCAACAAATATCAATTGGTATATTTTATCACATAGTTTTATAGCATTAGATAACCATAGCAATTGCAGTATCGGAGACATTGAAGGTGCAGAAAAACCCATATTTAGGGCAGTTAAAAAAAAAGCGATCGCGGTGCTTGTATCATAAATTGGACACAAGCGCCACAATTGCTCTGGTTGCGACTGATATAATAATATATGCGTGGATAGTGTAATGTTACGTAGGTTTTTTATGTAGGAGAAATATAAACAATTACACTTTAAATATAAACAATTATGTAGGTAGTGTACTCGTGTCGTGTTCGTGTCATTGCCATTTTGTCAAAAATCATATACCAAGCATATACTCGTAATGACGTATGCGCCGCCAAGAAGGACAATAGTCCACGGACTTCTAAATCCGTAGCTTCATAGCCTTAATTGTTAAAATTGTTTCATAGTGGAAAACTACCAAACAAATTGATACATAAAAGGCAGACGTAATTGGGTACCGCCTGAAAATACTGATAAATCTTTAAAACTATTTAGGGGTAACAGGCTAATCAGTATTTTAAATATACGAAGGGTTAGGCTAACATATCGGCTCAATTAACTACTCTGAACCGTATCCCTTACACACGCTACCAATACTTAATCAACGTTAAATTTACATAAAACAAAGGCACATAATCTAAATTAACAACAGTGTTCCCAAAACTAAAGAGCTCGGATTTCGGCTGTAAAGTCGAACAATTCCAATAATCTGTGTTCAGCTAATCCCGCTCTTCAACCTTTGAAACCCCCTTAATTTAAGTCCCTTACAGTAAATTCTACACTATCCAGTTTAACTTGACACACCACCATACATGATATAACCCTTTTGTGACCCATTGATCTTCACACAAGAATTTGAAGGGAAGGCCTTGGTAAAGTGGATGATTTATATTTCTAAATTAAAGACACCTGTTACCATCTCTTTACGATGTATGGATATTGTGACGAACTACAATTACGTTTTGTTAGTTTAAATTTTGAAAATTATTATTGAGCCGAAGCGTTTTGTTGGTTTATTTGTAGTGTGAATACATCGGTAAACGCCTTTCACCAAAATAATTGGCCATGTATTTAGTAATCTTAGATCAAATTAAAACAGCGGTGTATAGGTGATTTGCCGCTAGCGTGTGGGCTGCTTCAATTGTTACAATTATCACGATTACACAAGGGTAGCGACGATACAGGGGCCTTGGACCAGTGATTTTTTTCACTTGAGACTGTCAAAATATTACGTTTTTGGTAAAATAAATGGCTGTATCATTTTTTGTTGCTAATTTAGAAGTTTGATTTGACAGTTTCAAAATACCGCAGATCTGAGTATATGTTTTTAATTTCAACTCGAACACGTTTCCGAGATGAATGGTCTTGACAGACAAGCAGACGGACGGACAAAAAAGGAATCCTTTAGGCGTTCCATATTTTCCTTTTCATGTACGGAATCCAACAAACACAGTTCCTCGAGTTGAAAGTAGGACAAGGAAGTTCGTATCAAACGTATTTTTGGCACCAAGCAATATTACTTTGTTCTTGTTTGGAGTGTGCCAAGCCAAATGTCAAGTGCCAACATAATTACAGGTAAATGACACACTTATTATTATCCACTCTGTTCATAAAATACTACCTGTATGTGAGAGGTGTTAACACGTCTTCGCAGAGCGACTACGCTTTTTTGACCATCAAAAGACTTGATATGAAGAGGCGTGAGCGCCATTGCCTTTGGCTGATACGGTCAGCTTCATCCTAGGATTGCCGGAGGGTCAGGCAGTCACTTGGGACCATGGCATGTACCAGGGCCAGGCGCGAGAGATCGTTGTCGCCAATCATCCCCACTAGAACAAAGCGGTGCCTTGCCAAACCATGTCCACCGGGCGCCGGGCGGCACACACAGTGGTGGTGCGAGTCACGTTCTAAGATGAGGACGCCGTGAGGTCTTTCCAGCCACTCTTCAAAAAAAGGACTTATCGAAAATGGTTTATGTTGGGTTAAACTTCTAACCTACTAATATTATAAATGCGAAAACTACTCAATGGATTTCAATGGAACTTGATAAGCGGGTAGACCGTGTCCTGGAATAGCATATAAGATACTCTTTATCTCGAAAGTATGTTTCGTTGGGATAATTTTCTACTGCCAGGCAGACGAAACCGGTAGCGGAAGCTAGTAAATAATTATAAATAGGATTAAAAGTTACCTACAAACGCAGACTTAAAGCTATAGCTATTCCTGGTTATTTGAAGCAATTAAACTAACAAAACCAATGAACTGTGGTGCAACTGAAAATCGGATGTTTACATTGTAACTTGGTACTTAATCAGTAATTATTTCACTCTCCTAAATAGCTTTTCATGTTTATGCAACACGTTGCCACGAATACAGTTCGCGTGTTAAATGTTATTACAAAAACCTTTAGTTCAAATGTCAAAACCACAAACGACACGACTAAATGACATTTGGTTTTGTGAAACATAAATAACAGTAATAAATAAAACAAATAGGCGTCTGTTATTTGCATGGAAGTATAATAAAATAAAAATGTTTAACTTTCGGTGGCAGGTGCTTCTTTATATTTGTTTAGAGAATAATAAAATATATGAAATATTTATTGTGGAAATGGGACTTTGATAAATAGATTATAGCATTGTATTTTTATTTGTGTAAAAAGCAAGTATGCCGAAGATATTATAATTCACTAATACAGGTGTACTATCTGTTCTTTTCCTAAAGTTGTCTTTTAAAAAATAGCTTTTAGCGATAAGACCGCCCATTGTAACACCGTAGTAATTTTAAAAGTTCTAATGTACCAAGTTGTGATTGGTGTACATACAATAAAGAGTATACCTATCTATATATCATAGTCGAAGGGACGGCTATTTGACACAATCGGTGAATTCAACATCACCGACTATCAAATTGCGGGCTGCTGCATAGTATATCTTAATAGTAAAATCTTATAGTACTTGGTGTCTGTTCCAGGAAACGAACCTAGAACCCCATGATGAGGCACGAAATGTATTATTATAAATTTATTATTATACCAATGTTTTCTTATTACCTACTGAATTATATTTTTAACCGACTTCAAAAAAAGGAGGAGGTTCTCAATTCGATTGTATTTTTTTTTATGTTTGTTACCTCAAAACTCCGTTGTTTATGGATGGATTTGCAAATTTTTTTTTTTTTTTTTAAATTTTCAAAGTCGAGTTTTGATGATGGGATCCATGAGAAATCGAGGGAACTCCTCAAATATTATAAGCAACTATATTGTTTTTTTTTATATTTTCATCAAGAACTCAAGCATTTACAGTCAAAAAGTAACATTTGATGAGGTGGAACTGGTGAAGAAGATCAGAAAATGGCTAACGAAACTTGACACTCGCATAGATATCACAATCAAGGTAGTTAAGCAACTATGAAAATGCACTATAAACCAATGATCTTATATAATTATGTTGAAAATGTTATCATCGAACTCCAAAAAGAAGTAATAAATTTTGAATATTTGCAAAATATTAATGTCAAATAAGTTTACCTATAAATTAAGTTTCTTTACAGCAATTCAAATTTTTATTTTCAACTTTTTAGTGTAGGAACTTTTTTACCTTCGTACGTTCGGAAAGAAGCATCGTGGTAAGTACTCATGGTAAGTTTCTTTTTCTTTACTCCTGGGGTCAAGGGTTGATGCGAAAGTTTAAGCGTAACACCAGGGAGATTAATGCAAGAAAGAAACAGGGTAGATTGTTTAGTCAGTCAGAGTCTGACACTGTTTCGCGCTCCGCCCATGGGCGGGATTCGTCGTTGGATGATTTTTACTCTAACTTATGAACTATAAATTAGAGGGCATATTAGACAATATTAAAAATAAAGTAGTACTTAATAAAGACTTTCTAGGAAAATTATTTTAAACTTGATGGGATAAATAGTTTTCAGAAAAAAATATATTTTTCTTTTAAACAAAAAGCAGAGGCTTCTTTCCAGAAACAAACTCTTGACCCCAATAGGTTTGGACCCTGCTGGGTCCCTATGGTTTGCTGACAACTCTTGGAAGCACGCGAGAACAGTTGACGACTCTGACTCTTATTTTATTTTGCATCCGGGATAGCACACACATTAACCAAATCAAAGTTAAAAAGATAAATAAAAGTCTATCATAAAAATATATCATTTCATACCAGTAAAATAATATTTTTATAGCTGACAACTGTAACTGAACTTAGTAAATGTCAGAACCTACTGGCATTTACTGGGTCTAGTATAAAGTGCTTATACATGTTACTTGGAATTTGTTACTACTTTCGTCTGGGAATACAATAGCTAACAGAGCCACTGACATTTGGCCTCTAAAAACCATTTTTGGTGGACGTGTTACGATTATTTTCCATATAAAACCATATCCAAATATTGTTTCTTATTTTTGTTCCAAACCTCAGGTTCTTACACGAAGAGTTGTAAAGAGAAAAGTATTGTTAAAGTAATTTCATTTATTTTGTTTGAAGAGTAGCACCAGTCAAAACAATTTCTTAACATCTACGAAGGAATGCTTGCTATCTGTCCGGATACACGACAAGACGTCAATCAAAACTTTTTCAATAATGTTCCACAGTCATTTCATGAGATCATAAGACATCCACATTACAGAACTGTTACAAGTTCAGATATTGTACTTAGCAACGGTTCGCGTATTTTATCTCTTAAGTAATTATGAGAGCGAGAATATGTATATTCGAAGTACCTTTTACATTAAAGACATCAAAACTTGAAGCCTAAGATTACCATTAATAACAGATTGCTATCAAAGCTAACAAATGAGCAAAGTTGGCTTTGGAAGTTTCAAGAGATTTTCCTCTGTGACCAAAATTTAGGGCACCAAACTAAAACCGCTAATCGGGGAATGTTAACGAAAGTTAAACTATTCTGGGACCTACATCGGAGACAGGAGCAATAGATTTTAAGGAGGGAAATGTACGGGAGGAGGACAGGGCATGTGTCTGGCAACGTCGCTCAAAGTGACTGACTGCACTTCCCGGATTCACAGTTTTCGGTTGAAAAAACTAGCTCAAAAAATTTGTTTTGTATGAAATTGTGTAGAAAGAACTGTGGTTTTTGCAGAGGCGTATTTTTTGTTTGCAATACTAGTTTCTGTGAATATTTTTAGTTCTAAAAGGCAGGATATAAGAAGAAATGTAGTAAATATCTAGCAATGATTAACAGAAAAAAGCTGCTGTATCAACAGTTCAACACACAGTATAATTTTCAATTACATGAGTTCGTGTTTTTTAACTCCCAGTATCCCAAAACAAACCTTTTAGGAAATACAATTTTTCTCATTTCCTTATCCAGGCCATTACTGATTCCTTGAAATGCGATTGCTTTCCTATTCATTCCAAAACATTGAATTACTCCGTTCACTCTCTAGAATTGGGTCAATCAGGAATCAACGGGACGGGAATATAATTTGAACAAAGAAACAGCCAGAAATATATCCGAATTAGGAAGCATGAGACGCCTCGTGTGACGTTTAATAAATTGACACATGACGTCACGAATTTCTCACAATTTTATGAAACGTAAGGGACCGTGTTTACGAATTGTAATATATAACCCCGCACGTGTATTGCGACGGAGCGTAAACTTTATACACAATTTAGCCTTTGTTTTTAGTACTCAATGTAAAGCTGTAGAATTTGTAGGATATTAGGGCAATATAGAGTTGAGAAGGGTTTTGTAGGAATACCGTGCTTAGGAATACGGGTTTGTGTTACGTGGTATTTGGAAGATTTGGTGGCGTAAATTTTAATCTGCCCTTAAAATGGTAAATCCATAACATTACAGAATTGAAATTCGCGATCGCAAACACTAACCAATTTGTTCAAGAAGATTTATTCAAATCCTTTCATAGAATTGTAATATTCCTTACAAAATAATGGATGGATGAAGGAATTTTGTTAAAAAAGGAAGAAAGATTAGTAAGCTCGAATAAAATTGCTCACAATTTTTTCCTTTCTTTGAAACTTTGACCTCAGCAATAGTCCGAATTGTCCTATTTCTGAGATCATCATAGATGTTGCCTTATCATCATCATGTCAGCCTAAAAATCTCCCAAACGTCACTAAAAATAAAAAATATTTGTTTTTATCATCATTATCGTCTTTTTGCCTTTTGCTCGTTTCCTTTATTTCTTGGGGTTGAAGCAATTTGTATTTTTAATTAAGCGATATTAATTTAAAAAAAGTCAGGATTTATTTAAGCAAAACTACTGAAGCAAAACCGTGTGTAAAAGCTAACAGTAATTTGGATACTCTTAACTTTCACAATTCCCATCACATGTTCCTCTTAGATTAACGACAACTGCCTAAGTAGACAAGTACTTCACCAAGAGTAATTGCTCTAAATATAACAACAACTTAACAGACTCCGAGAAGAGTTAAATCATAAGCTATCAAGCACATATGAGAATTTCTATACTGATATTATACAATTTGAACTGGTCGAGTCAAAAGTTATGCAAGTGTAGGTTGTCTTTCGTCTGGCAAATGAGTATTTCAGCGAATAATATTTGATTGAGTGAGGGAGCTCCGTGCATAAAATAATAAGGTGAAAAGAAGCGGAGATTTGCTCCGGCGTTGCACTTTCATGCATGCAAATCGTGCATGCGTGCAAGGACTAATTCCTCCAGATCCAACGGTGGCAGGCCAGCAAGGAGTCTAGCCGCTTTGCGTGAAACCGTGCGGTATGCCCGCTCTACCAGTATTTGAGAATAAAGGTGACCTTAGATTAGAAATTTTCTACTGTTGTAGATAGACTCCAGTTTTTTTTTTTTCTAATAGATACAAACTTTAAGTAAAGGTAAGCAAAACTGTTTTAAGATTTTTTAGTTTTTCAGACAACTACTTACTTTCAACTTAATTGATATGTTAAGGAAAACTATTAAATGTATTTACTAAGTTACTGTTTACATTGCTACCAGTATTCTTTTTGTGATGAGTAAAAGTCATCCAATGACGTCTCCCGCCCTTGGGTGGACTGGCAGATTGTGTCAGAGTTTTATTGACTAAAAACCTACTACCCCTTCACACAGGGGCCAGTCCTTCCTTTCAGAAGTCTGTCCATGGCCCCAGTAGACTTCGGTCCTACTGGTCCGCTACGGCTGGCTGACAATCCCTTGAGGCGCGCGGGAAACGACAGGCTTGGTCCGGACAGTTACCGTACGGTTGATACACCGGGACCTTGGAACTAAGGCAGGAAGGAAAGGTCGGTCGTTTAGTCAGTAGAAGTCTGACACAGTCTCCCGCTCCGCCCAAAAGCTGGATTCGTCATTTGATGATTTTTCAGACCATAAAAAAAAAACCGTACGGTTGATGTTATCCATTGCTCGCAGTCCGTAAGCCAGCGCCTATGGTGGGTAGAAGTCGGGATCGGAATCCCGATGGCTTCTCGGGCCGTTTTTCCCTTACTGATGTTAATATATTACACTAATAAGAGAAACTATTTCAGCATCAAGCAGTGGTATATCAGGAAGATAAACGCTGACAAATAAATTGGCAAAAGCTGCTGGCAGCTTAAGCTGCGATAATGCCGGTAAATTTATTTCCCTTGTAGGTGACCATCACTTCAAATCACCATTTAACTGTGGCCAAAAATATATGGCAGAAATTAAGGGGTTCTTACATTATTTGTATTCGACGTATAAACCGCAGTATTGTACAAAAAGTAATTTTGATACAAGTACAGCCCCCAGCCAAGCAATAAGCATATAATCACGCCCCGATTCCTTAGTTGAGATGACGTCCGAATAATAGAATTGGGGGCGTGGCCATCTACAAGCGCTAACGCTAAACGAAACAATTGTAAATTGGCTAGGGGGGGTTGAAAGTTTGTTATGACGACCAAGGCGGAATTTGCATAATTCAAAGGCATGTGTATTGTTAAAGAGCCGAGGCTGCAATGACGTTTTTCAATACACTTACGAAGAAATTAATAAAGGAGGGCCTCGCGCGCTCAGCTTCTTGCGATAATTATGAAATAAAATTAAGGCTAGGGCAAGCGCACGTACTGTTATGCACTAGTGTGGGAAACAGCCAATTGCGTATCTCAAAACGGTGAAATAAGAGCGTGTTTTCCATTACATATATTGAAAAAATTAATTTAATAAATCACCCGGTCAACAGCACCATTTACAGTCAAACGATCCATCCTAATTTACGATTCCCTTCATTATTATTAATGTGTGTGACATATATCAAATTATGCGGCAACACACACTTCAACATTGTCCCAACTACATTCCAAGCCTTTACCAACTCAAACCCAACTGGCACCAACATTTGGGGACTGACACCAACATTTGGGACACCTCCCTCCTTATTTATCTAAGGTGTTCTGCAATTTTGTGGTGTAATTTGAGACTCTACCCAAGAGCAATAGAAAGGGCTGAATCCGTAACATAAATAATGTACGAATGTAATTATGGTGATGTCAATCTACTAAACATACGGATGTTTCATTATGAATTCAAGGCAATGCGCAGATCATGCAAAACTTGTGGTCTGAATTCCCGTCAGTTTAATTAGAGAACTTTCTCTATTAATCCGTCGTTTGTACGATATGATTATTTTTCCTTGTTTTATGTTGGATTTGTATAGAGTTAGCCAATTCTTGTTTTATTTTCAGCACTAATATTTTGTTTTAGTTTTCAGCAAGTCATAGGAATTGAAAATTTTAACAAAAAGTTTTTGCACCATTTTTTTTAAATGGATTTTATTTTTTGACATCGAATGTTAGGATTAAAAACTTTTTGCATATGACAGATTTTTGGCCATACCATTTTTTTCTTATATTTTTTGTTTTACACATATTGATCAAACCCGACACAGATTTCATTATTTTTATTTAATTTTCCGATGAAGTGGTATAATTAATTATTCAAGATTTATAGCGAAAAACCTTTCCTTGTTTAAGTTTTTTTTGGGCCAATTCAAAAGTAGATACAAAATAGAGAACAAAAGGAAACCTTTTTAATCCCTTCTGATCTGGAACAAAGGTTAAAAATTATGATAGAATAAACAATAATTCTAAAGATTAATGCTTTCATACATCAAAAATAAACTCTTTTGAGAATGAATTTTGAAATAACAAAATTTTCGCCTTTTCATGTCGACATGATTCTTTACTTTCCTCGGATTTTAAATACAATGTTCTCTTTCGATTGAACTTAAAATTGGCAATAAAACGTATAATACTACGTTTCGTTGCCTCTTTTTGAAACGGAATATTGAGATTTTTTATATTATTTACAAAGAGAATATTTTCAAAAGTTGTTTCTGAGACTTTTTTATTCGTTCATAATTTTTACTTATTTAATTTACATATACAGTACTGTAAGTGAAGCTTAATGTCAATCGCGTATTAAAAGTAAGTGGATTTAATACAACCAGGCATAATCTACAAGTCAAACTTTTCGTTCAAGACACTAAAGTAGGTATGCACATAAAAAATTTGAATAATAGATGTTTTAAGTATAATGAAGTATCATTAAAATACTTTGTAATTTATTTTATTTGTTAATTAATAATAATTTCATTAAATAAAAAAAGTATATAATATACATATAATGGAAAAGGTACAACATATAAGACCTTTACATTATACTAATCATCATCATCATCAGCCTTTTAATGTTCCCACTGCAGGGACACAGGCCTCCTCTCTCTAGGATAGGGAATGGGCCATAATCCACCACGCGGGCCCAGTGCGGATTGGTGGATGTCACATGTCTTCGAATTTTTTTTTGGTTCTAGGACATGCCGGTTTCCTCACGATGTTTTCCTTCACCGTTTTGAGAGCAGTGGTGATGAAATAAATTACACAAAGTAATGCGCCTGGCTGGGTTTGAACCCGCGACCTACGACTCGTAAGTCGGGGCCGTTACCACTCGGCCACCACTGCTCTCTATTATACTAATACTACAAACTAACTTTCAAACCCCGTTTTACCCTCTTTTCGTAAAATCCGTTCTTAGTGGATATCTATGCCTCTGAAACTAACTACAAAATTTTAAGTTTGTAGGTGTTTCTGAGAAGATTTCATCATTAATCAGTGAGTGGTATTTCGCTTTTATATGTTTTTTTTTTTTTTTTTTTTTTTTTTTTTTATGGTAGGTGAAAATCATCCAATGACGAAACCCGCTCTTGGGTGGAGCGGGAGACTAGTGTCAGACTCTTACTGACTAAAAAACCTACCCCGTACCTTCCTTGCCCTATTCCTGGAGTCGAGGTAACAGTTTCCCACTTCCCTCTAGTCGCTTTTATATGTTTAGATTATATTACCTTAACTTCTTGAAAGCAAAATACTTTCAGGCAACCTTGGCGAAACAAAACCTACAAAGCTTTTCAGCTTACATAACAAAAATATGCCTACATAGCAAACTTCCAAAAATGTTGATCCCAACACGAATAATAAACTACTTCAATATGAAGATAAAGTACAGGCAACCGTGATGAGTGCTCACCTACATTTTATGTCGGAATGACTCTGAACTAATTAAAACAGTGCTGAAGTTTCGCCCTTTGGGGGTAGTAAAAACTTTTCAACATGTCCTCACATGGAATTTCGGGGGCTTTGAAAACGGGTTCTGTAGTACAGTGGGTTCCTTCGTCCCTTTTATGTTTTACGTGAACAGATTTCATCGCCTCATTAGTCTGACGTGTAAGCTTGACCGCTGATCAAAAGCTACTGTTTTGATCTTTATTTGTTTTTTGTTTTCATTTTGTATTTCATCTTTATTATTAGCTATCAGAAGTACTCATCAATCCTTCTTTTTTGTCTTCTTCTGTTTCCGATTTTTGGGGTCAGGTTTCCTCACTAATAGGCGCCAGGATATTCTATCCTGGGTCGTCTATGTCGTCGCTTTGGCAAAGGGGCTAACTAGAAATCTTTTTGATTTTAAACCACCAGGTCAATGTTGGGCAAAATATAGTATATTCAAATCTTGAGCCCCAAGCGAACGAGCGTCCGCACACCTATTTTCTTTTTGTTATGTCTCTCATTACGGTACTCGAAAAGTTAAATATATCGATATTTCTACCACGTACATTGATGGACTGGAACAATTTCCATGCAGCGGTTTTCCCGTTAGATTATAAATTAGGTGTTTTCAAGGCTAGAACGTTTAGTGCACTTCACCATTAATGATTGCACTAATGCATACCATGTAGAAGGTTCCTCCTCAAGCATTACTTTGTATCAATCAAAAAATATTTTGTTTTGATTATTTTTGTTTTTGACAATATCAATAATAGAGAGTGAAAACAATTAGATAATGTGACCAAGTATCCGTTTGTGAAAATATGAGGTGATAATTCTGAGGTAAAGAAAAACTAAAGTAGGAAACAGGTACCGAAAAAAGCAGCGTTGCAAGTCCTCCTATAAGGCGGACCGATGACCTGTTCGTAGGACTCCGATAGATGCGAAGTGCACTGGAGCAGTCGTTATGAGAAAGGCCAATGTCCTACAGTGGACGTCTTTCGGCTGAAATAATGACGGCTGTGCTAGCACGATTACTTGTCCCGTTCAATTACTGTTAGAGTAAAAAGCACAAGATATTTGCTGTGACTCATAGTCGCATTGTTCTCTGATCATCACACTACCTAATAATCTATTTGCGATGAATAGAAGATGATTTTACCAGCATGTTAGAAGAACAGCATGTAAGAGAAATTTAATGCACACGTTGGATGCACGGTGTTTATTTTTAATAAAGTTTTATTTATTTATTTATTTTAAAAACATACACCCTATCCTTACGCGAGGCAGTAATGCTCGTAAAGGAGGAGGCTGACCGCATAAGGCAAAGGCAACTTGTTGTCAGCACACCGTAGGGGCCCAACAGGGTCGAAGCCTCCCGGAGCTGAGGGTTGATGCGAAAGCGTTATACCGGGGCTCTGGGAATAAGGCAAGGAAGGCACGGGGTAGGTTCTTTAGTCAGTAAGAGTCTGACACTGTTTCCCGCTCCGCCCAAGAGTGGGATTCGTCATTCGAGGATTTTTACCTACCATAAAAAAAAAACACCCTATCCTTACAGGCTTAACCTAATGCGACAGTGGTTTACCAAAATGCTACAGATTGCTTTACTTACAAATATACATTACAAAAATACTATCAACATTAAAACTCCAAAAAAAAGTACCTAATAAAACAAAAACTAGAAATTATACATTAATAAAAATAAAATATATCTCAAATTAAAAAATGTCAAAACTTTCAAATTCCAAATTCAAAAAAGCAAAAAATAAAAAATCAAATAATAAAAAATCAAATTAAAAATGTTACTGTAGTTGGTAAACTAATACTCAATACTCAAATATTTATTGCATTCCACAATGTACATGCACGCATGTATTACTAAACGTTGTATTTAATTAAAGTAAATAAATAAAATGAAAGGTAGGTTGAAATTCTATGTTATATCATGGAAAAATATTGGCTGTGAATAAAAATATATCTGTATAAATTTTCGACTGACGAGATTTTAGTTCAAACTTTGCTGTTTCATACCGAACATAAATACAGTGAAAAACAAAAAAAAAATACATGTTTTTGAAGTCAACTTTTTCTTCCACATCACAGTCTTGAACTCCAAGTTTAATGATCTTCAGCATCAGCTGTTTCCTTTGTACATAAATAATGACAGCAGCGGATCATGTTAATCCGATCCCCTCATTTAAATTTCACAATGTGGGTTGATAAATAGGTGATTCAGTTGGATTTTCGTTCCGTATAGAATTAAATATGTATTGTATAATAAACAACTTATGGGTGGTATTTTCAAGAGAATGGTGATGGTTTAGCTGTATTGTTGAAAGTAATATTGTCGTTTATTAGAGTTTTGCTTTGTATATATTATGTAGTATTTGATATGGAGTAGGGGAGCCCCTACAAAGTCGAAGCTTCCCTGGGCCGAGGGTTGGTGCGAAAGCATTACACCGGGGCTCTGGGAATAAAGCAAGAAAGAAACGGGGTAGGTTGTTTAGTCAGTAAGAGTCTGACACTGTTTCCCGCTCAGCTCAAGAGCGGGATTCGTCATTCGATGATTTTATCTACACTAATATAATGAAGAGGTAAAGTTTGTTTTTTTGTTTTTTTGTTTGTAGGAGGTAATCTCTGGAACTCATGGTTCGATTGGAAAAATTGAAGCTATAACAGAAAGCTGCTTTACTCCTGAGTGACATAGGCTATAAATTATTTATATAACAGGGATATTAACCGAGCTGTCACAAATTTTCCGCGGATGAAGTCGCGGGCAGAAGCTAGTGTATAATAAAAAAAGGACTTGATATAGTACATACATAATAGCCTAGATTGTGGTCGATTCGAAATGTTTATTTTTAAATATAGTGTGACTGGTAATTACGAGTAGTTACCGATACTTAAACATGTGATTATAGTCACGGTAGCAAATAACTTTTACTAAAGGAAACAATTTGAAGTTGTGAAAAAAATCAGCAAATTCAGTATAGAAATGGTGAAAAAAAATATCAAATTCAACACATTTTGCCCAGTTAGGTGAAAACAAATGTACTGACCAGCAGTGTTTTCCTTGTAATCGAATGGAAAATTGACAGTTATATGAAAAATAAAACAATGGAAGGGTATATCTATTGCTTTATTACTTTTGATACGTACGAATAACGATGAAAATATATTTTAAAATTTTGTAGAAGTTTGTACAAATATTTGTAGAAGCATTGGTGTATTGGCATGCGATGGCAAACATTCCCAGCTACTTTAACCTTTGGCTTCTAAATCTTCATTTCTTGTTTTTTTCCTAAAAGCCAATTCCCGCTATATATCTCGGTTGCCAACACTTCTACAAACTAAGCGGTCTCTTGGCACCAATCAGCGTTCGCATTGAAAACATATTATCGATATAAATTCTGCAATTCTATCAACAAGCATTTTCTGTCTGATAAGTTTTTTTAGTTCTGTGCATTAGTGACTCTGCGGAGACGTCGCTTGGCAAAACGACACTACTTTTAACTCCCATAGACTAATGTCTGGGTACTTAGCTACTGAAGCACTTAAAGTTACTGGTTGGAAGTTACGTACAATCTATCAGATCGTCACATGTTTTTGAGCAGACTTTTTTTCTTTTTTTTTTTCAAATAATGATTGAGTCACACCCCTAATTCCTTTGTTCTGACGTCATCATCTCAATGTTCAGTTTCGTGGTCAGAACAAAGGAATTGAAGGCGTGGTTAATTCCAAGCGTTCGACGTTAATGAAACCATCTTATTTTGGCTAGAGGAGCTGGTGAGAGACGGACAGTGAAATCTACTAAGCCTCCACTGACACACTCACTGACCCTGACTCTTTATTAAATAGGATCCTGTTTTACCGTTTTACCCTTTGACTTTCAAACTCTGAAATCGTGATGCTCCAACCTCAAGTACGGGCTTGTGCACGGCGATCAATGGGTAGCACGCCGTCCGGTCGTATAATAACAGTCTGGACCAAGCCCAAGTCGTTAACGGCGCGCACTGTTTCCGCACGCCTGAAGGAGTAGAGTCAGCAAATTGAAGAGGCCCTGCAGTGTCGAAGCCTCCTGGGCCCAAGGGTTAGTGCAAAAGTCACCGGGGCTCTGGGATTTAGGCAAGAAAGGAACGGGGTAGGTTGTTTAGTCAGTCCTCTCAACCAGGTCCAGTTGAAAACCAGCGTCAGGCACTTAGCTGCCTGACATTTATGCTGAACTGGGCCTGTTTGGAGCAGCTGTGGGGCAAACAATTATTATTGTATTTTCTAAATAGTTTAAGTAATTTAACTTGTTGTTTATTATTGTGCTATGCCCTGTGACTATGTTATTTCTTTCTTTCTTTAGTAAGAGTCTGACAATGTTTCCCGCTCTACTTAAAGGCCGGAATTCGTCATTTTTACCTTTTTACCATAAAAAACTGACCTCAAGTTATATGGGACAAAAGTTGGAAGATTATGATGCTGGTATCAATATCACCACAATAAAGTTTATTAATGCTGTGTAACGCAATACTCATTACTAGTGATTCGTATGGTGAAAGCATTTAACAATTCTGTCAAAGAAAACAATTCTTTTCTTTATAAGCAGCTTAGCATCCATAAATACCTAAAGGGAATATTTTGTTATTGCATTACATTATTGTCCTTTATATTATTTTCCTAACAAACTTTGTATATTTATTAAAAAAAAAAACTGAACTATACGTTACTGTTATTTTCGACAATACTCTTTTACTACACATAGAGATAGACACTATCATAACTTTACCATCATCATCAGCCTTTTTAATGTTCCCATTACTGGGACAAACCCCTTCTCTCTAGGAGAGGGTATGGGCCGTAATTCACTATGCATGCCTAGTTGACATGTTTTCGGATCCTTATTTTTGTATTTTGTGTTAATAGCTGTAAGCTACCCAAACAAAATAAAATAGTTCTTTTTATATTTTTATTATGAGAATTTCGAAAAATATTATTCGTTACAATAAAAAGCAAGATGAAATTTTTGCCGGAATTTTTTCGAGTGAACTTCAGTGAATGGTTTAATTAATCGCAAACTGGAAATTTTGATGCAAAATTGTTAGGGTTCAATAACAGAACCGAACAATATGTGAAATCATTAAAACAGTTGCCGTATCTGTGAAATGGAGCTGAAAATCACTGTAGTATTGACTACCTTAGTGAAGCTTTCTGAGAAAGCTGACTTGATGCAATTGATATATATTCAAACAAATACTGCAATAGCCAAGGCCCCTCGTCTGAAGCGACCTTTTGTAGCGATGTTGTAGCGCTTTTGCATCGATGCAGTCGCGACACTGTATGTATATATATTTTCTATAACGCGTTGCAAATATGAATTGGGCGCGTTAGTAGAAACTGTCACAAAACACAGCAACAGCAAAGCATCGCTGCAAAAATTCGCCGTGGGCGAGTAGCCTTAACTTAATGTGTTACAACAATATGTATTGTATCGGAACATAAAGTAACTATATTGTGTCAAAAACTAAATACTTTTCTTTATAATTTACACTATTTAATTGACTAATAGCTTTAGCGACACCATTTTATCATCATCATAATTTTAGCCCTGTTGGACGTAAGCTTCTTACAAATGTCGCTAAAAGAACGTTCTCGTGCGTCTCTCTTCCATTGAATTCCGGCGACTTTTACTAGGACGACACCTTGCGGTAGCCCTTCCAATGCTACATCTTGCGGAGAGCAGTCCTTTTAACCTCATCTGTCCTATGAGCAATGTGCACTGCCCGCTGTCACTTGTTTGTCGATTCTTTGGGTTATAGTTTGGTTGGGTTTGGGTTATATCAGAGTCAGTCTTCCTGCAAAAATGGTCACACAAGGAAACTCCGAGTAGAGCCCTTTCCCAATGGAAAGGGTTATTTTCTTTGGGCAAATTGAAGCCTTGTGAGGAGGCCCATTATAAAAAGAAAAAAATATATTGTGCAATCTGCTCTTGCCTCAATGCCACAATGTAAACTGTCGTAAATAAACCGAGTCTTAATCCACTATTGTTTGATACACTCGCCGTCTGTGAGTGCTCGGGTTAGTTTAGCGAGAATACATAGTGATGCGATTTGGCTGCACTAACATAAGCTACCGCAGACCGGAGCTGAAAGCAGACCGACTCGAAACTTAGCTAACTTGAAGCTAATGTAGAGCGCTCAAGCTTAAACCCGTAAGTCAATAAACTGAGTTTATATTTGTATTTTAATTCAAGATAATTAGAATCCATTGCTAATAACTCTAATATTCAGTCTAGTCTCTTTTTGGATTATTAAGATGATTTTTATTTGTAGCGTTAATTGTACTAATATTACATTTTAGCGTAATCAAACACTAAGGGAGCCTTCAAATTAGTCGAAATTGAAGCGCGGTCACAGCCCGGATGTTGTGCAGTTGAACGTTTTCTATTCATAGACAATGATAAAATTAATAATTATTATTTTTTATTTATAAATGTTTGTTGTTGTTGTTTTGTGTTTTTTTTTGTATTTGTAGCTTGTTTTTATTTATGCGATTTATGTTTTTTTTAACATAATAATGACTCTCGACACGTGTTGGTTTCGAATGTTAGTGCAGAGAGTACCCGCCATAAATATAAAATTTTGTCCACGAGTCGACCATGTCCTGGAAATATACATAAAATATTTTACGCTTTTTTCCAGGATTACCCTTCCTATAGTATATCGCCATTAAGTTTGTAATTAATTAATAAGCGATAGCTATAATATAATGAATTCTATTATAATTTCAGAGAGTCGAATTGCGTTTTCGTTAATTTGATTACATAATTATGGTCGTTCATGTATTCTGCTATATATACATACACCTACATAATTTGTGTGTCTTTGTCAAACACAATTATTCTAATTAATCCTGAGAGTAAGATAATTATGCAGCCATATCACGATTAACCGGCTCTCGTATCTACTTTCCTGGTATCTACTTACCTATATTTATTGTGTAGAAGGTAATTTACCTTTTCATTCCCTTATTTATAAGTCTTCAGTCTCAAATGAATGGGGGCTTTGTAGATGGGAAGATAAATTTATGTTTAGGTATTTTCTCCTAGCTTTTTCCTAAACATGTTTTTTTTAGTTTCGTTCGAGCCCATGGGTGAAGTGGGAGATAGTGTCAGACTTTTACTGACTAAAAGCTCACCCTGTTCTTTTGTTGCTCTCGTTCCAGGGCCTTAGTGTTCACATTCATATTATCCTAGAGGCCGCGACCCTATTGGGTCCCCACATGTTCCTAATTATGTTGAAATAAGTTTCTAATATAACTAAATGCAACTGGGTACCAGTATTTTACATAAACATCTGTCTAATAGAACTGCCTATCTAAAATTCTAGATGAAAAAGTCCGATACTCTTTAGCAAGAATAATACTACCACTTCGTTTCGGACTAAACGTTATGCCTCGTCGTTGCCTGCTGCAATCTTCCCGTCCGATTAAGTGTCATCAAGGCTGGCAAGAAAAAAAATCTTAGTGAACTAATACACTTCACCATCAACGATTGCATTTTTGCTGACCATCAGATATGATCGCAGCCTAGTACAGACATTGAACACAAAAATCATTATATTGTTATATCCTCAAGTTTTTAAAAATTTTTCTTCAGTTATACTTTTAAGGTTTGCTGTAAGAAAACCCAATTGTAGGTTAAGCTCGCCTGTGTACATCACCTGTTCTGTTTTTTTTTGTAATTTGATATTTTTCTGTGTACATTAAAGAATATCAATGAATAAAATATTTTTAGATTTTCTGGCATCTGACAGCTCAAAATGACTGTCAAAGATCTATAAGTGAAAACTAGGACTGGCGATGTCTACTTTTAATTTTTTTAGTATGGAAAATCCAATCAAACAGGGCTGGCCTATAGACCGATTTCCCTGGGGCCATGGTCCAGCTTCTAAAAGAAAGGTCCGGCTCGGGTAAAAAGGGATAAAAAGCAACGGGGTGAGTTTTTAGTCAATAAAAATCTGGCACCTGATCCGCCCAATTTTTACCAAAAAAAAAAATTAAACAGAATACATTGAATATTGAACGGGTATTGGGATTAAAAGAAAAAAACAAAGACATTTCCAACATCAACCTTTAATGAAATTATAAAGTATTATTAATTAATAAATTACTTTACAAAGAACTATTTACATTCGATAACCTAACTATTGTAACTTAAATAGGTAGGTATGGAAAATATAATACACAAGTTAAGGACTTGTTTATTAATAAATAATAAAATATATTTACATTAGTGACTTAGATAGTAACTAACTATAAATATTTATATCCTAACTACGTACATTCTTAAGTAAAGTGAATCTTTATCATAAAGTAGACGTAAGTATTATCGAGGTCATTTCTGCCAGATAACTTAAAAAAAATTTGCTTGAATCTTGCGACGCGGCGCCAAACCAGACCTTTAAAGTTTCCGTTTCGATTGCAAGCAAAAATGATCTTAGCGGTGGTCAGGCGGAAATGTCTTCGATGGTACTTGGTAATAATGTTTGAATTCATTTCAAGTATTCTTGTTTTGTTTTTTACTTTGTACTACTTTTACCACATAGAGTTTTAGTACTTGAAATAAATGAGTCATTCCGAATCGGTTTCAATTCTTAGTGGAAATACAATGAAATACCTTACAAATTAAGTATATATTTTATCATCATTAACTCTGTACTCTTTTATAAATAATTTATGTTATGAGGTTTTACCAATAAAATAGCAAACCATAGTGTTATCTCTTTTATATTCAATCTTCATGATAACACCATCATTAATACAATAAATAAAGAATGATAAACACATAATCGTAAATAGGCAATTTTAACCCCACAATGAGACAATCTTCATATTTTTTATCAATTATACGAAATTAAATTATATTTATAATATTATAACCGGTTACAATAAAATAACATACTTTGGCATTGATAGCAACGACGATCTCGTCATATTCGCGGAGCAAACGTGGCCGGAGGTCGCCCTAGAAAGAGAGGTTTGGAAGGAAAAAGGGGAGGCCTTTGCCCAGCAGTGGGACATACAATAAGCTATTAAAAAAAAACAGTCCTACAAAATACACGGCAAACGATGTTTCTGCAGTGGTCTTTCTATTCGATTATATAATTTATAATGTATTGTTTTATTGATTGTTGTGTTGTTATTGATTGTGGCTTATTGCATCATTAAAAAAACATATATTTGTACGTACAAATAGTAAATAAAGTTTTATACCTAAAAAAGTGATGATTTTATATACATATTTTTAATTCGTTTTTTTAAACAAAAACATAACATAGTACTTACACATTGATCTGACAATTTAATGTAAAAGTCGACATGAAATCAGTAATGAGTTTGAGTATAACTGAATTGAACAATGAGTTTTTCTCCGCAAACAATATTATTCCTAATAATATTTTTAAATGGCTTAATAGAAGTAATCATTACATAATTTTTATTAACACAAAGTATTTTAAAATAATGTATCGCCAAGTTTCTTAAACGCAGTTATTTTTCACTTACTCAATACTACCCGTATCCGATTGGCGACCTTCCAAAGAAATGTTACTGTTTCAATGAATAGTATTTAAGGTGGTCTTATTTTTATATCTTACTAGAGTTACTGGAAAACTTGTCTGGCTAACTTTTCTCTCGTATTATGTATTGGGTTATTTCTTTATTGATTTAGACATTTTTATGGTAGCAATGTTTTACACAACGCATTTTTGAGAGCATGCGCAGGAACTCCACAATCACGTTTCTAGCCTCGGATAACTTGATGTATGAAAAATGTCCAGCCTTACGTTGTTGACACCTCTACATTGCGGACTCAGTATTTGCTTCGTAATTTGTACCACGTACATCGAAGGACTGGAACTTAATAGACTAGTGTGCCTCACCATCAACGATTGCATCACAGCTTACCATCAGGTGGGATCACAGTCAAACACTAATTTACAGCAAAATGAAAAAAAAAACCTTTGGCCTGCACTGGTCTTCCCATCCGATTATAATTTAGGCGTTTTCAAAGATAGGTGATATTTAAGATAACTCAAATTACGTGTAGGTATCTCTCAGTCCTTATGGGTACTTTCAAGCTTTTTTGTAGGGTAAAAAATCATTAAATGACTTTTCTGTTATAAGGTGGAGTAAAATGCTGTGTCAAAGTTTTACTGACTACAATATCTCTTTCAGATATGCCCTCGTGCTCCGCTTTAAATCGAGAGAAATGGCTATTAGCCTTTCGATCCTCGTATAGACTACAGAACGCTATTTTTTGTTATTGATTTCAATTAAGCCACTTTTAGAGCAGAACAGCCCTGAAATACTTGTTAGTCGTCGTTTTGAACCTAAATAAATATCTCTACTTAGAACAATTTATATAATCTCCACTGCTTTCTTGTCAAACGGTAAAAAAAAACGGTAAAGATAAAACTTTGACAAAATTTGCCAATCGTAAAAGAGGAAGTTCGAAGTTTTGTGTATCTATCAATTTGCCTTCAGACCCTCAGGCCCTGATTGTTTAATACAGCCAACAGTTTTTTGAGAGGAAATGCCCCTGTCCAAAGCATTGGGAATATTTTGGCTTATTATATTGAATAACTTTGCCAAGGGCACTCAATCAGAAATCAATCATTTCCTACATTCAAACTGATAGAATAAATAAAATTATAAGTCATCTTCAAAATATTAGTTATTAGTCAGTTTCAAAATATTTACGAAATTTGTACGGTTTGTAAGTAGTTAACTCCGTACACTGATTTGTCATGAAGATGTTTAGGTTTGGTTAGTATAGAGAAACACTTTTCCACTAAAATACACAAGTTGAGTATATTTATGTAAAAGTAAATTACAACAGTGGAAGGCGATTATTTCTCTTAGTTGTTGATAGCTACCGAGTTATAAGTTTACTATATTGTAATGCGTCCGTCATGTTATTTTATCATATAACAGTATGAGGCGCATCGTTGTCCGAAAGTAGGTTGACGAGTCAGCAAGAAAAATGTACGGCGATGAGACCGTACAAAATTCCTTCAGAATGCATTTACAACTTTCAAAATTAGGGATCCAAGGATGCTGCTATCCCTACTAATGACAGCCGGGATTCTATTAACCTGTTTGCTAATTAGAGCGTTACTAATTACCTTGAACAAAATGGACTACGTAATCAGCATAAGTGCCACAGAAGCATACCTAGGAGAAATTGCATTGTTATGCAAAGTGACTTTATTAGATAAATATAATCAGCATCATTACATATTATAAAACAAAGTCGCTCTGTCCCTATGTTTGCTCAGATCTTTAAAACTACGCAACAGATCTTGATGCAGTTATTTTTAATAGATAGAGTGATTCAATATAAAGGTTTATGTATATAATACAATATATTTTATATCATCAGTGCACCCGTGCGAAGCTGGGACAGGTCGCTAGTAATATTAATATAGCAATAATGAGATTAGTTGACATAGTTATAAATATTAAACATTGACCACAGAATAGATTGGTACAGAAGTCAATCTCTTGTATGTACTTCACTTTTAACCTACCACCTACCTACGCTCAGCGGTTGCGCTAAGGTTGCCGCAAGCGCCACCATGTCCGAGCGCGCTATAGTGCGGTGATAATACCTGCTTAATGTAAACTTTAAAAATATTGAAGAAAATCCATTCCAACTTAGAACATAGTTTTTTTGTGTGCCTTTACATATTTCATAAACATATACAGATAAATCAACAAATCCTTTTATCCTAAAGTAAACATCAAATCATGTGGTAAAATCAGCACACAAAACATTTAATTTACCTCTTAACGTTCTGATTGAAACATTAGCATTTAGGGATGTTTGTGCTATTAACGGAATATCTAATATTAACACAACCTCAGAGTTGTATGTAGTGATTCAATTAAATGCTATGTTTGCGGTCAGTACTGGGTTGTTTACTCTCAAAATACTGGGGTTTCAAATAAAATAGTGTTAAGTAAGGGAAATAAGGCTTAACTTGGTAATGGACGAGACCCTCTCTTATTGATTTATTTGTTGTTTTATCTACTGTTTGTAGATACTTGGGAACATCTGTGCATTTATCAGGATTACCGATAGTCGGATCCTTGTCGTGTTTTATATCTGTTTCATCATGATTTACGTGAGTGACTTCGGTGTTTGTATTTCTGATGCTTTACTAATCTTTCGTAGTAGCTAAAATAAATTCAGTATCTTATACGAAATCATTCTCATCATTCATTCGAAATCATTCATTCTCTTGGTATGGACATGTGAAGAGGAGAGATGAAACGCATGTCACAAAAAGAGTTCTTTACACGTGGATGGATGGAGAGGAAGAGGGAGGCCGAAGAAGAGATGGATGGATTGTGTGAAGAGTGATATGAAAGAAAAAGGAGTTAGTGATAGTGTGACGGATGACAGGACAGAGTGGAAGAAAAAAACATGTTGCACCGACCCCAAGTAAAATGGGATAAGGGTAGGATGATGATGATGATACGAAATCATTAAATTTCCTTTAAACTTATATTTGAATTTGGAACATTTTCGTACATTTTACTTTCTTCCATCCATCTAAAGTTATCACAATACACCCATTCCTGCTACGTCCTTTAGTTAAGTAAACCGTGAAGGTTAAAGACATCATTCTCCATGTTACCACATATATTATTACGGTTTATGCATGCCTTGCTCACGGTACGAAGAATAGAACTACTGATGTGTGATGATAATTTACATTTTTATTATTCCTTGTGTTCAGTCACCACAAAAAGACGCCAACTAAAGCATGAACATATTCTAGATAAAGGTACCTACGAGTATATATTAGCTGTAACTTCGAAATAAACCAATATTTATTACATACTTGATACGGGTAAGGTACGAGTATTGCAAATTCCAATACTCAAGCCATCTCGTCCATTACCTACTAATAAACGAATATTTTGTCATTACAATGACATTGGCAAAAGATTTTGTAATGTTATTTTTATATACCTATACATTCAAATTTTCATTTTTTCTTATTATCTGTTACTCTTAGTATATATACAATTAATTTATATTTTAATATCTCAAATATTTACATAAAGTTCCTCAATAGATTCGCAACGATATAAATGAAATTCCGGGATGAAAAAATTCAAGTTTTCTTTTAGAAAAGTTCCCTACCAATAAAATTTATTTTCCGAGACAATGTCTATCATAATTATACTTAGATTTTATATCACATTTTTTACATAGAAATATACTATTTACAATTTCATAAGGTTGTCGAAATTCAAAAAGCAAATTTTTTTACACAATAATGCTATTTTTTGTGATTGACAGATCTTATTTACATTCTTATTAAGGATATTAAATGTGTCATGAAAAATAATAGAGCCTAGCAAACAAGACCTTTTTAATATTCCTTCAAAGGAGAACAAAGTAAAGACATATACTACGTCTCCACCGCTCTTATTATTTACATTCGCGTGGTCCATATTAATATCATAAACGCTGACAAGAAAACGGTGACGTTCAAGTCTATCGAAATCGACGTTGAAGATTGGATTAAGTTCCTATAATCTTTCGCTTCATTTTGCGACGGGTAGGTGTACGTCCTGTCGGTCACACTTTTGACGTCTGGAGGGCATGGCAGCGTTTCAACTGGAATCTGAAGTAATGTTCTTTCATTTTCACCCTTAACGGCTTTTGGTTCATCAACGTAAGCGTCGTCTGTTTCGTCTTGGAAAAAATCATCCGGATTATCCGAATAATCTCTTATTTGACTTTTGTCATCGCTATCGTACAAATTGTTTGATCCGATAACGCTCCTTTCAAAATAAGTAAAGTGTGAATTTAACGAAGGTTCCGCGTTGAATTTGCAAATGAAATTTTCGAGAGATGTTCGCACTTTGACGCTTTTGGCCTCGTGTCGAAGCTTATGCATCCATGCGAGATGACAGTCGCACGGAAATTCGTTCCCTGAAACAATCGATGCGTTAATTAATTTCCTAATTGGAGTAATGATGAATTCTGAGAGTGCCATCTGTTCAAACTAATTGATTTTTATTTGATTGCTGAGTTTTACTTAGTAAGAAAATAATTTTCTAATTAACGGTGTTTTCGGCACTTTTCACTATTTAAAGTTTACTAAATCAGTCACTTAAATATAATTAGTCTAGTTTACGTACCTTCCAAATAGATGTAGCTATTTTGGTTTTTCATGTTGTCGTATATTGGGTGGAGGTTTTCGAAGGTGAACCTCTTTAATTTATTATGTCTTAAGTCTAATGCGGCCAGTCCCCTGACTCCTTCGAATAGACTGCTAGCCAAAGTTACAAGTTTGTTATGGCTCAAACTCAACTTCTTCAATTGTGATAATCCATCAAACGTCCTCTGAGCCAAAATATAAATTTCATTATAATCTAATAACAATGTCTGCAGATTCCATAATTCAGTAAATGTAAACGAATTAAGTTTGGATAGTTTGTTTCTTCTTAAATCTAAGCGTTTTAGATTTGCCAGTCCATAAAAGCACTCCTTCTTGAGTTCGCTTATATTATTTCTATCGAGTTCTAAGTCAATTAGGTTGACAAGATGTTTGAACGCTCCATCGTGAATGACGGTAATATTATTACTAGTAAGATATAATTTCTGAAGTGCTGGGAGTTCGTAAAACACTTCAGTCTCTAGCTCAGCTATTCTGTTTTCATCTAAAGTAAGTACAGTAAGATTTGGCAAATTATAGAACGCATGTTTACCAAGATATACGATCTGGTTTTTGGTGAGCGTCATTTCTTGTACAGACGTTACGTTTACAAATGTGTAGCTCTCTATTTTGTGAATTGAGCTATATTTTATGCTAAACTGCTTTACTTTTCTCAAGTACCGCAGTACTTTCGATGGTACGAAGTCTAGTCCTCCATCTGCTCTCACATTGAAGGCTAGCGTTTCTATGTTTGACTGTGAAGTGAAGCTTGTCCATAGTGGATCTGTTCTTTCTATTCCTCCATTGAAGACCCAACATTCTGTTTTCACAGCTTCGTTGATCTCTTGGCTGAATTCGCAATAGCAATGGACTTTAGAATCTCTGTCACTAATGTCACATATATTTATAGCCACTGGTATAAGTTTCTCTTTCTGTTTTCTTCTGTTGGCATCTAGAGCTTCTATTGCAAGGAGCAACAGTAGCAAGGTAGCGGGTACCTTCGGAGCCCGCATACCTCCTACCTGAAACAAAGACAAAGGAAATTTAGCTATTTAATTTTACCTTTTAACATCAAAAGGGGACTTGAGAATTTTCATGTTAGTTTTTCTTGTGAAGATATTTTTAATAAAATGTTACTTATATTCATAAAAGGTTACACGAAGTTTAATTTTCTTTTTGTGATGCAAAAAAACAGTTTAAAGAAGAACTTTTAACTCTTTTTTGTCACAATATGTATCGATTGAAATATTGAAAATAATTTTGTTATTTTTCAGAGACAACAGACATTTTTTGGTACGTTTGGAAGACGAGGTTTAAAATATTTCCATTTATGATAACATCTTTTATACCAGAGCGGACGAAATAAAAAATATTTTTCCTGTTCCATTCTGCGTAATAAGACAAAAAAAAATATCTACTAATAGCTTCTTAAACGTTATCTCAATTTTAAATTAGTAAGCAAACCTCACAAATGAGTAAGCAGCTTAAGATACCAAAATCATTTGCAAGTCTCCGGCCTCTTAACTGGCAATGTTATGAAAAAAAAAACCGCCTTCAAAAAAAGACAAACGATAAAAGTTCCTACACTAAAAAGTTGAAAATAAAAAATTGAATTACTGTAAAGAAACTTAATTTATAGGTAAAGTTATTTGACATTAATACTTTGCAAATATTCAAAATTTATTACTTCTTTTTGGAGTCGGTGCCATCATTTTTATTGTTGAAACTTAATGTTAGGTAGCTTTTTAATATTCGGTGCCATTTTTCGTACATAATGCTTAAACATTTTCAATGTACTTAAAATGTGGCAGAAGGTTTTTGTAAGTATATATTTTTTATTTAAAAAAAATGTGCAAATCGGATGATTTTTTTAGAGAAGTCTAATATGTATTTACGTCTTAATTAAGTATTATAATATTTGAGTATGCAAATAGGTACTAAGTAGTTTTATAGTTAAGTTAGAGGTAGTTTTTCAAGGGATTGTTGCCCATTCGTAATTCCTTGCCTTCACTGGCACCGACTCCAAAAAGAAATAATAAATTTTGAATATTTGCAAAGTATTAATGTCAAATAACTTTACCTATAAATTAAGTTTCTTTACAGTAATTCAATTTTTTATTTTCAACTTTTTAGTGTAGGAACTTTTATCGTTTGTCTTTTTTTGAAAGCGGTTTTTTTTTTGTAAAAATTTTTTTTATTTGTAGCCGTTTAGTGTTTTTCATTATAATGTGTTATGGCAACGAAGTCAATATCGTTCCTACATTTCTTTTGAAAAAGTTACCAATGTCATAAAAGTAGGAATACATATTAAAGGTACATTGTTACAGTGTAATCGTTTTGATCTCGTGGAGAGATGATATGATGCATGAAATACTTATGATTCATCTCATGAGTACATCTTATGACAGCTCTCTAAATTATCATCATTTCAGCCAGAAAACGTCCACTGTTGGACATGGACCTCCCCCAAGCGTCGCCATAACGACCGATTCTGTGCGACTCGCATCCATCGCGTTCCCGTGATTCTCACCAGGCCGTCGGTCCACCTTGTGGGAGGCCTTCCAAAGCTGCGTCTTTTGGTGCGCGGTCGCCACTCTAGAACCTTTCGGCCCCATCGGCCATCTGTTCTACGAGCAATGTGCCCTGCCCACTGCCACTTAAGTTTGGCAATTCTTCGGGCTATGTCGGTGACCCTGGTTCTCCTGCGCATTTCTTCATTTCTGTTTCGAACACGCAAGGAAACTCGAGCATAGCCCTTTCCATTGCTCTTGACAGCATTGCCCATGACAGCTCTAATAAGCTCAAACAATGGTAGGATACATTATTTTATTTTGAAGTTCCCAAGCCGACCTTCCACCTTCCAGCTTCATTATCACATCAGTTCAATAGTACCTTACAGCCAAAGTGCATCTTATGACAATTCTAACAAGCCCAAACACGGCTAGGATATATTAATTAGTTACGCAGTTCCAGTGCCTACCTTCCAGCTCATCATCATCAGATCAGTTCGATGATAACTTTTTCAACATAATTTTTTAAGATCATTGGTTTATAGTGCATTTTCATAGTTGCTTAACTACCTTGATTGTGATATCTATGCGAGTATCAAGTTTCGTTAGCCATTTTCTGATCTTCTTCACCAGTTCCACCTCATCAAATGTTACTTTTTAACTGTAAATGCTTGAGTTCTCGATGAAAATATAAAAAAAACTATATAGTTGCCTATAATATTTGAGGAGTTCCCTCGATTTCTCATGGATCCCATCATCAAAACTCGATTTTGAAAAAAATGGGACCAATCTGGAAGCATATCCTTTCAAGTACAAAAAAAATTTTGCAAATCCATCCATAAACAACGGAGTTCTGAGGTAACAAACATAAAAAAAATAAAATAAAAAAAAAATACAATCGAATTGAGAACCTCCTCCTTTTTTTGAAGTCGGTTAAAAAAAAAGAGACCGAACATTCGGAGTTTCCAATTAAAATTTTTTTTTTTTCCAATTAAAGATTTCATCGGCGATTAAGGAAGAATTTGTATAATTAATGATTCGAAAGCATTTTTAATTAAATTATTTTAATAATGAACCTCTTGCTTTTATTATTTTAATTTCATTGCTTTTGACTGCGCAAGAAATGCAATTTAATTCGGTATCCATTTTATGGAAGTGCGATGTCAGATTTTTTTCAAAAGTAATTAATTGTTCGGAGACGAGACGTGTGGAGTTTAATAAAAATAATGGATCGTAACAAGTGAACGCGTAATAAACAGATACCTCCCTGCAGGCACTTTGCGAATTGTTATTTGGAAAAAGAGGTCGTTAAAGGAGTTTATTGCATGCTTCGCAATAAATATTTTTAATATGTATTCCACTGAAAATGCAGTAAAGATTTCAAGCACGTTTAGTATAATACGCCTCGGATACGACTTATTTGGGTGCAGTTAAGAAAACCCGTCGTTCCGACGCTGTTACTGAATTTGGTCTAATTTAGGAAAGAGAAATATATCTAAGATGTCACATTAAAGCAGATTAAAAAGTGTTCCTACCTTAATTAGTATTTTTGTCTTATATAATCAATAATAATCAGTTTAAGATGCTGGATGTGATAAGAAATAATTATATTTATTTTACTTTTCATAACACCATGATACTCATACAACTTTATATGTAGGTAGTACTAGTGTAGGTGTAGTTTTAGTCAGTAAAAGTCTGATAGGTCCTTCTGGTTCGCTTAAGAGTGAATGAAGTAATCAAATGATTTTCCTCCTTAAGACGAGGACAGATAGATACAACCCACCCTGAAGTTGTTAAAACCTCTGCGGTCGTTTTAGTGCGTAAATCGAAGGACTGGAACGATTTGCCTGCTGCGGTCTTCCTATTCGACTATAATTTAGGTGTCTTCAAGGTTTCAAGAGGTAAAAGGAGGGAAAAGTCACTGGATGAATATTTAACCACCATAAAAACTAAGGATTCAGACACAAAGAAAAATAGGAACATAGGAGTAGATTTCAATAAGTAAAAGTCTGATACGCCCCCATTCACGAATCATTGACAACATTTTTCACCAAAAAAAAAAAACAAATGTATAATAAACTAGTGCATCACTATCAACGATTGCATCACTGTTTACCATCAGGTAGGATCGCATTTAAGCTTTAATTATCATTAGCAGCCTTTTTAATGTTCCCACTGATGGGTCACAGACCTCTTCTCTAGCAAAGGGGATGAGGGGGGGGTCAAGCATTAGCAAGCATTATTTAGTTTATATCAAACAAAAATAAAATCCGTCGAATTCAAGTACAAAACAAATTTAAAAAAATTGAACGCACCAATAATACTTGTCGATATATCTACTGCTGCAGTTTTGTGAAAGAGTTATCAGTTCAATTTGCAACAACAAACAGCGCACAGTTAGCGACAGAATGAAACAGTGACAGCTATATTTTATTTTTATTTATCATGACTGTGTTGTCCGACTAATAAAATAGAGTGTCAATAACATTCGCTACGTTTTTTATTCAATATTGGTGTTTTCTAATCGTTTGTCATATACAGAGAGTTATTAGGAATGTGACGTATAATAGTGTTAAAATGCAACAAGGATTTGTGCTATGGAATCAAGATTTTAACTTTAGCATAAAGTCCGTAAGATTGTTTTTACATTATAGATAGGTTCACGTTTGACCACTATCTCACCTGATAGTAAGCGATGATATGGCTGAAGAAAGAGCTTTGACCACTATCTCACCTGATAGTTAGTGATTATGTGGCTGAAGAAAGAACACGCTTACCTACGCTTACTCTTGATTTAAAGACCCCGGCGGAGACTTCCATTCCTTAGCTGGACGAGTATTGAACGTGTTCCCATAACGCTTTGTATGCATGTATGCTTGGTATGACGTCCACCATGTACCTATGGTACAGCGCCGTACGTCTAGTGGTCCGTCTAATGTACTTGGTTGAATTAAATTATGTAATTCCAACATACGCTCCCCGAAATATATGCATGCATTTCAAATGTAATTAAATATGTCTTTTCAAGAGCCTGTGAAGTGACAATGGCTACTCAAACCTTGAAGGTCTACTGTGCTAGCGGTCAACTATGCTGCAGCAAACTTAGCTAAAGCTTTTGAATAGCCGACTTTTCAGTAAACATTCTGACAATGAATTTTCATAAAGTTTCCATCGTGTTCTAAATTTAAAATTAATTAGCAACAAACAAATTATTCAAAGATTACACTCCCTGTTGAGACTATATGACATTTTAATGACTTTGCTAGCAAAAATAGAGAATAATGATCCTAAACAAAAGTAAAATTCCCAAATCGGCTTTTAACTGAAACCTCTGATTACAGTGTCGCTTGTACGTCATCTAGACTGGACATTAAACGGCCAGACTTTGTTAATTAATGCGGTTTTACAAAGTTCGAACATTTGATGAGATGTTTAATTAATTTTTTTGCAAGAGCTTTAAAAATTAATGGGCATATTTGAGCTTTCAAAGCTGCTGTGTATAGTTCGTTTTTTAATCCTAGACTAAAATTTGACAACTTAAAATGTCAAACTCCAGAAAATTGGCAACAAATTTCTAGAGTGTGACATTCTGAGTTGTCAAATCGTAGTCTAGAATTGAAAAACGAACTATAGAGGGTAGTGTGATAAAGGCTGCCTCTTTAAATGATTTTTGTTTTTAGAGTTCTGTAAATAAGGCAAAATACGGAACCCTGATCACCTAGTTATCCGTCTGTTTGTCAGTCAAGACCATGAAAACGCGTGTATGTATTAGGTATCTAGGTGAAATTAACTTAGGTTTGCGATCCCTTGAAGCTGTGAAAAAATTTAAATTCTAAATTGACGAGAAAAACTTTCATTTCGACTTTTAAGGGAATCAAAAGTCATAAGGTTTTTATTCTAGGTCAACAAATAGTTTCCTGTTCTTAACCCTGAAATTTGGCATTAATCAAACTGTCATAACACAAGTAGTTTTCACATTTATTTCTATAAATGTGAAAACTGTGTAGTAACATTACAAAAAAAAAAAAAACAGATACTATTTTCGATTTGGAAAAATGTTCGAGATTTGTTTCCATAATTGAACTATATAAGTACGTAAATAAGAACGATATACTCAGTGTTCGAGTCCAACTCACACTATCTTATTTCAGCCCAGCTTTTTTATTTCATTCATGTAACATACGCGTTTGTGTGCGTACGTACCACGTACCAAATTTTCCCTTTATAATATTGGCACGATTATTATCCTTTGACAAAGCAGCTCTTCATCTCTTACAGGAAACTATACGATATATATTTCCGTCCTTGTCTTAAGCTCCGCCACTACATCTCGGGTAAGAAGTCTCAGATACGTTGCGGCTGAATTTATCACATTTATCACCTTCCTTATCCTTACTGTTATGATTAAACGCCTTAGCCGTTAAGTCTTGGATTTAGGAACGGTGAATTAATCAGGCCTTGGATACTGTTTTATGGACTGTTTTGTTATTTAATAGTCTGTTTATAATGGCGATGTTTCATGGAAGATGTTTTTGATAAGGATTGCGCAGTAAAATGTAGTTGGAGAGAGTGTAGTTGTTAAGATTCAAAAGTCGAACTGATATTATTTTGTTCTGTACATTTTAAGTTCACATCAACTCGATAGATAGTCTACATCTACACTAATATAATAAAGAGGTAAAGTTTTTTTTTTTATTTTTTTTGTTTTTTTTGTTTGTAGGAGGTAATCTCTGGAACTACTGATCCGATTGAAGAAATTTTAGTAATAATAGAAAGCTGCTTTACTGCTGAGTGACATAGGCTATTTTATGTACGCGGGCGAAGCCGCTGACAAAAGCTAGTATTATAATTATATTTTGGTCGACCGCTGGATCGCGGTGTTAAGATTTTCCGCGGTTAACATGACTTCGCTTGCATATTCTCAATAAAATCATTCGTTCTGAGCTTGACGTTGGATTCACATCGCTGCCGAGCAGGCTCCTCATACTTTCTAGGAAATTTGTACAGTAGTACTGGCTTCGGTCACAGGTTTTGGTAGTGAAATACTTCATCTCATATTTTAGTAACCTTTTATACTTATTGTAATTTAACAAAATACAAATTCATATGTATGAATTAATGTCGACTGAGTAGAGAGAGCGGTTTCTGTAGTTGTTGTACAATCAGTAAAAAATACTTTGACCACAGGTTTGCGACCAACGCGTGGAGGTACCACTCTCATACAAATTTACTCAGATCTGGATCCCTTGAAGCCATTAAACAAAATCAAGTCAACGAGAAAAGAAGTTAAATATCCGTAATCCGGCCGTAAATATCGCAAAAAAACATAATTATATTATGACACTCTCAAAGGAATCCAAATTCATCCAAATCATTTCGTTGACCTTTAGGTCTTTTAAATTATTATTATAATTTGAGGATTTTAATCCTGAAATTATAATAATAATTTAAAAGAAAAAAGAATATCCAATAAATTAATTCTATTGTGTGGTAAAAATAATAATTTGCTTGTCGACTAATAACCACATATAAAATACAGCAAGTCATTAATCATACGTAAAATATTTGAAGAACAATACATTTTTATTGTACCTGGAGATCAAAAAGCTGAGAAGACGACTGAAATCCGTAGATTAACAGAGCGTATAAAAACAAATATTAAAGCTTTATTTCCTCCATGAAAACGCTCACGTCCACTTTTATTTCATTTTCAATAGAAACCTGAATCGCGAGAAAGATTTCTCGGCACCATACATATGACGACATTCATATTAGTCTCGCATAGCCATCATATTATGACAGACCTTGGTACGTTTCCATGCGTCGTTATACTGAACGTGAGAAGGTGTTGTACATAAATTTTAATATTTCTTCACTTTATTCGGGTGATGGCAAAGTGTACCTCTTACACAAACATCCATCATATGCCAGTGTGTGTCGACGTTCGACCCAATTCGATTTTTATATGTTAGTGCGAATTTCACTTACTAATGGTCGAATGATTGAACGGAATATGCTGCTTATGACTTGAATATTATATAAGGTGCTATCGGGTGCCGAGGAAATATTTCACTTGGTTCTCGTTTTCGATCATTCAAGCGGTAAATTGCACTTATTTTATCGTTGGTATGAATTTAGGTTAGGCAGATACTTTTTAGGGTCCCGTGCCCGAATCGTGTCAACGGGATTCGTTTAATAGCTTCCGCTGTCAATTCGTCTGGTAGCCTATGGTGATAGTCAGAGTCGGGGTTCCAGTGACTGCGGCATGAGGATGTACAGCCCTTCAAGCGTGTGGCCTCCTATACTAGCATTACTGCTTCGGAAAAGGAGGATACCACGCCATCACTACGGCAGTTTTCACTCCCCTGCATCACGCTACACGATGCGTTTCAATGTGTTCCTAAGCACGTAATTCCGGGAGTGCAGATCTGCATCATCGTGCGTGTTTTTTGACGCACTCACGCGCTTATGTGCGTTTTGTGGATTCAGGGTGGGATCGTTTTCGTCGTCTCGCCCCGCTTCCACGCATGTGTGCATGTTTCTCCAAATGTAGGCGCGTGATCTGCAAGAACGCACATTACGTAACGTTGCGTATTTTGTATCTTGAACTGTACGTATTTTCTATACAAACGGAGATACTTAGAAGCAACGTTAATATACGCATTCATGCGGTAAGTTGCAAGCAGTATGTTAATCGCCTTACTCTAATAACGTGTAGTATTAAGCAATTGAATGTACAAAATTTTTATGAACTGTTACTGGACCGAACATGTCAACGATTTCAGAAGTAATTCATAAGTACATGGATTTGAACGAGTGAAAAATTCATGTTGCGGTCGCCTGTGCATTGACGTCAACAGCTACAAAAGTTCTGATTATTTTCCATTGTCAGAGTGTTCCATGAAACTTTAGACTGAACTGACACTATTTGAATACTTTTCAGCGAGTAATCGAAATTTAAAACAACATCAAATATGTACATTATTTTGATACGAAATATGTAGCATAACAAGGCATAGCATCAACCTTATAATGTTCCCACTGCTAGGACCCAGGCGTCCTCTCTAGAAGAGGGAATAGACCGTAAACCCCAACGTGAGCCCAGTGCGGGTTAGTAGATGTCATATGTCTTTGATTTTTTAGTTTTAGGACATGCCGGTTTCCTCACGATGTTTTCCTTCACCGTTTTGAGAGCTGTGGTGATGAAATAAATTACACAAAGTAATGTGCCTGCCTGGGTATGAGCCCGCGACCTACTACTCGTAAGTCAGGGCTGTTATTATTCGGCTACCACTGCTCAATGTATAATTAATTAATTATCATAAAAATATGTATTTCAAATATATTAACTAGCGACCCGCCCCAGCTTCGCACGGGATCTAATATTGAATATAATTATGCCTGTATTATACACATAAACCTTCCTTTTGAATCACTCTATCTAATAAAAAAACCGCATCAAAATGCGTTGCGTATTTTTAAAAATCTAAGCATACATAGGGACAGCCAACTTTGTTTTATACTATGTAATGAAGTATTTTTACCAATTAGGTCTGTATTTAGATCGCTTACAAATAAAAAGGTTTCGAGTTCCTACAAAGTATTCAAGCACCGTTTAGAAAACATCAGAACACGTACGTGTCACAGTACAGATGTTTCAGTATTTTCTCGAGTGTGAAAAGCGGTGGCTAGACAAACATTATTTTACAAACGCTTCACTTTAGTAGCTTTATTTGTTTTGTAAATTGTGTTACCTTCACGAATCAAAAAAGTTTGCGTTTAATTGGAAAAACTGTGTTTATTTTTTATACTGATCGTTTTTTAAATCTTAATATATTGAATTGTGATAAAAAGCTGGCACGTGTCTGACCGTTGATATCATTTGCCAATGTCTTGAGTGATCGGTAGCTAACAAGAGATTGCATCTTGTCGTCGCATCGTGTGTGTTTGAAAGGTGTTAAAGCCAGTGTGACTGTACGTGCTTCTTGTCGATGGTGGTCATCATCATCATCATTTCAGCCGAAAGACGTCCACTGCTAGACATAGGCCTCCCCCAAGCGCCGCCACAAAGACCGGTCCTGTGCGTCTTGCATCCATCGGCTTCCAGCAATCCTGACCAGGTTATCGGTCCACCTTATGGGACGTCTTCCAACGCTACTTCTTCCGGTACAACGATGGTGGTGCGTGTGTTTATTACGTATCGTATGTCATAATTATTATGTACATACGCTGCACATGATTCATGTACCGCTGTCACAAGCCACGACAAGAGTTTGGATGCGCACCCACACCGCAAGTTGCAGGCAGGAGATATAACAAGTTCACACGTTCAACTTGTGCTTGCGCATCAAGTTGAACGAGTGAACGAAAATACAAAATCTAACAATTAGATTAGTCGACTAGTTCCCTTAACTCAAACCCGTTCATGTGCATGGATTAGATGTTCTTACACGAATGTTAAAAATCACAGAAGAAATACAAAATGAATAAACGTTGATACGCGTTCTCTTTTATAAGCAGCTTATTTATTTGCAAATGTTGCGGCAAAAATATAACTTATAATATTCCTTACGGTTGCTTAGCGTTCGAGCAGTGGTAGTTTTATGGTAACGCCCCTGACTGGCGAGTTGTAGCACACGGGTTTAAACCCAGCCAAGCGCATTACTTTGTCTAATTTATTTGATCACCACTACTTACAAAACAATGAAGAAAAACTGTTCTCAAAACGGTGATGAAAAACATCGTGAGGAAACCGGCATGTACTATTACCAAAAATTCTAAAACCTGACGTCCACTAACCCACAATGTGCCCACGTGGTGGATTACGGCCCGTTTGCTGTCCTAAAGAGCCCTGAGTCCCAGCAGTGGGAACATTATAAAGCTGTTGCTATAGTATGCTTAGCGTTAGAAGAGGCAATGCATGTAATAACATATTTTTATAGGACGTGATTAGAAGTTGACTTGACGAATGTAAATGACGGAAATTACCGAATGCCAACCGAGCAATCACTTGCTTTCTCACTTTTTTGGCTTCTCCTCTTTATCATACACTACGTTGGATGAAACAACAAGCTTTTTTATCGAGCTGTCATTGACGATGGACGAGTTAGGAAGACCCACCTTAACAACAAATTGTACGACTTCTTAGGATATTGCTGGTACAAATGTACTTTGATAGCATACCATAGAGGATGTTCATAAGAAGTCTAGTCACAGGAGAACTTATTTTGAAATAATCCTTTGAAAAAACACCTTAATAGCTCATATTTAAAAAGTAAAGCATATATTGTTACTATAAAATGTATTATTTTTTCCAAACCATTTTAACTTTATTGGAACTATTTACTAGTTCGCTCATTTATGTATCCTTACACGCATCTTGCGTAACCATTAAAAAAATTGAAGCTTTATTGATTTTATATCACAATGATTAACGAATCGGTAGATCAAAACTCGGGAATACAATACTCAATACTTTATTGCATTCCATATTATGTACACAGATGGTATAAAATTTCACAAGATCAATATGGACCCTGTCGGGCACAGCAAAATTAGGAGAGAGGAGTCACATTAATATTATTGAAAAAAAAAATGTTTAATTATTAAATGTCATGAAAACATACCTTTACAGTTCTCAAATCTATATCAAAACTGAGACCCTAATAATCCTAATAAGTAATCTCTAAATCAACAGTAGTAAGGGCTTCGATAATCACAGTTTAGTTAGCCGGGGATGATTAGAACGGCTTTCTGCTAGTAATTGGATGATAGATGGATATGTGTGCGTGGCTTCGAGCCTCGGCGAACATTAGCTCGTTAGGCTCGATTGATTTTGGTTACCGGTGCGTTGTTCTCTTTGTAATTTAATAATTGTGGTGTGTAAGGAGTACTGTGTCCTAATTACTGAGAAATACTACACGATCATTATTTTTATTATCAAAAAATAATTTTAAATGTCATGTCAGGGATGTTTTTTTTAGGTGGGAATCATTCAATGATTTTTTGTGCTCTAGGGTTGAGCGAGTCCAACACGAGTCCAGGAATTGCCCCAAATATTTTAAGAATATGGATTTACTTATCAGAAAATCCCCGCAGCCCTGGTGGGATTCAGCTCTGCTGGACCTGTACAGTTTACCGTCATCTCATTAAGGAGCGCGTGAAACACTGCGCCCTATCGACCACTTAGGCTCGATGCGGAGAATTAACGGTCAGGGTTGCGGTGGCCGGAGCATGAGAGTGTGCATTCCCTCATGGGTGCGGCTTTCTAATTTGTTGGCATTACTACTTCGCAGGAGGAGGTGTCCGCTATATTTCGTCACTCCAAACTATAGCCTGAACCGTAAAAGCTGTGGGCCAAAAGAGCCACATATTGAATGCTTTTATGTGATGATTATGTCATCACATAAAAGCATTCAAGATGTGGCTCTTTTGGAAAAGAAAGAGGAAAGTCTTCACACAGCAGATCGACAAAACGGTTCATTTAAATTCGATTTTTAGCGTGTCCACTTTAAAGCGACAAAATTTAAACGAGTACTGAGAGAGGCATTCATATACCACAATAATGGTTGCATTACCAAAAAAAAAAAAAAATGACTTTGACGAGAACCCATAGACAGAATGTGATTTTGTCAAGGTATTTAATTTGTTTGCCAAAGACTACAATTATTTACGATGTTTTTCACTCTGATCAGAGTAAACTTTCGATATCCAATAACAAGGAAAAACAAAAAGATTTTTTTTTCAAAAGTACTTTCAGCAAAAACGGACGAACTTTTACGTAAAAGTATCGAATAAATAATAACCTATAGGAAAGTTAATTACGCGAACACAATTGCTGCTATTACTTCGCCTACCGATAAATTCCCAGCAACTTGAGCTGAAAGTGAGTGGAAAATGTCCTGGTTATGAGAGTTAAGCGACCAACTATTTATGGTCACGGTACAACGAGCCATTTGTGAGCCTAGAACGATAGCGAAGAATTGTACCTATTTATAATAACTTCGCTTTATCGGTTCTACATTTCTGTCTCTGTATAAAATTGACGTTCTTTGATTTTGTATAGTTTTGGCTTTTTTATGGTGGGTAAAAACCAATGGCATAGGCACACTATTTCCCGCTCCACCTAAGGGCCCCACCCTTAGGTGAAGCGGGAAATAGTGTCAGACTTTTACCGACTAAACGATTCACCCCACTTCTTCTTAGGCCTAGTTCTAGGGGCCATGGTGTAAAGCGACATTAGTACAAGCGTAACACCATGACCAAGGACCCCCAATTATTTTTATACGAAATGCTAAATATAAAAATTCAAAAATATAACAAAAATTCACAACACTTCTATCTAAAAGTTTATTTTTTATTGCAGTTAGAGTGTTTTGCGACGTATGTTTATTCGTCACACAACATTTTAACTGCAACCAAACATCACAAACGTTAGCTTGTGACAGATTTGCACATGACGCTAGCTTTTATAGTTTAACTCACTAGACTATAAAATAGGTGATCAAGACTCCTAAAGCTCTATTAATCTTTTGTTTTCATCTAGCTTAGGAACTGTCGGAAGACGTACAACATAATAAGTTAATTGCATTATCTGGAATACTTGGTTTAGTGTAACCAATTTCCACAACCTACTAAGGCCCTAGTCCGGTTTTTGAAAGGAAGGTCCGATACTGGTATAAAGGCTACGTTTAATCAGTAAGAATCTCAGACTCTTACTGATTAAAAGACTTTTCTTTTTCTTTCTTTGGTGGAACGGGAAATAGTGTCAGTATTTCCCGCTCCACCCAAGGGCGGGACTCGTCATTAAGATGATTTTTCCTTCAATAAAAAAAACCATCTCCTAGAAATCTACAAAATGGTCGATTGACATCCTGAGTCGACATAAAGCAATTTTTTTTTAATTTCCTTAAATATTTTTAAATTATGAATTCAGAAAGTTTCATAAAGGTAGGATACCTTTTCCATAGCTCCTTCGCTAGGTAATTAGTTTGATCTATCATCCTAAGATATAAATAGTTCTATATCAGAAAACCGAGTCATTTGTTTTTCCAACTATGATAAAATCCTTTCAGTTCGGGTATTTGTCTTGGCTAATAACAGTAAAAAGTGATGGCCGTCCCTATCGGGTGGGCAAGCGGGAATTAATTACTCCCCTTTTTGTTACTGCTCATATTTTATGTGTGATGCGATAATGGTTCCTAATTTATTGTATGTTTTATGCTTAGCCTTTGGGATTTTGAAGTCACGTATTTAACCGAAGTTGATAAAGTATGCATATCGTTTTCTACGAATGTAAAACCTAATCACGATGTTGTTTACCAGCACAGTTGACTGATATTTATAATTATTATACATAATGAGGAATGAGTATATTAGAGGAAGTTTGAAAATGGCTCCAGTGACAGAAAAATCGAAGAGGAATCGTTTGTCTTGGTATATGCTATGGTTTTTTTTGTGGTGGGTAATGATCATCTAATGGCGATTACTGACTGCCCTTTAGAGGAGCGGGAAACAGTGTCAGACTCTTATTGATTAAACAGCCCACCCCATTCCCTATTTGCCTTTTGCACTGGGGTCAAACAAGCTGGGGTTAAAAATAGTAGTAGCTCCATTGAGGTACGTAATATGAACGTCTGTTATACTAATAAAAGTTTGAAAATAAAATCATATAAAACCAACATACATGAACAAACGTCTGATAGGAAGACATTTTAAATCCCGACCTAGTTTCATAAAAACAATAATAAACTCTAGCTAAAAGCAATATTCAACAGAGCAGGGAAACTAAATACAATGAATTTCTAAAGCGAAAACCGTTTAACTTGGATATTAAAATCCCACACAGCTGCAAAGTCATTGCGTCACACATTAATATGCGTACTACGTACAGGCTTAAAAGTCGAAGCGAGCGATGAACACGCTAAGAAAAATATTTAAGTCATATTTTTCACTTGTACTTTTTAATACCACTCACAACGATTGCAGCGAAAAATAAGGAAAAAAAATACAGGAATAAGTTGAAGAGAGCTGAGATTTATGTACTTACAAGGAGAATTTCGAAAACATTCACATTGAAGAGAACAAAAACAAATGAAAAGGGTAATGTCTTCGCTCGGCCGCGTTTTCAGCGAAATGTATGGCAACCTGAAATATTTACTTGGTACGTACTTGTACGAAAATAAAGCACCAGAATAAGCTCGTACGTTAATATACGTAAAAAAGTATTCAAAAAAATGAGGTCGTTTTATGAAAAGGTATTGAAGTAATAAACAAAAAGACACAGGGTTTAGTTTCGAAATAAGTTTCCTGTTGAAAAAAATTATGTGACGAGCAAGTACCTACGGGGATCATCATACATTATTCTGCTTCACATATTAGTGAAAAAAGTATTCCGACTAACTTGTACGTCTTTTTACATTTTATCTTTCTCGTGTCATCAAATTCATCATTATTATCCTCTATTGGACATAGGCCTCCCAATATGTCTCAACAACGAACGGACCTGTATATCTTACATCCATTGCATTCCCGTGACTCTCCCTAGGCCATTAGTTCGTGTTGTGGGAGGCCTCAATGTTGAGCAATTATTCAAATGCAATATAAATCGATTGAATTTCTGAAAAAATTGAGATCGATGACCATAATTTAATCTGTACTACATTAAACTTTTGAGCTCCGAGCGACCGGCGTTCTCACAAATATTTTCTTTTTAATAGGGTACTCAAAAGATTAAAATATCCGCTACAGACGAGTACAAATACATTCGTACAGGATCACTTCATTTATTAATTATCTCTCAGGAAGTGCAATACAGTGTACCTTCACATTAATGTAAAAACGTTTACTATGTTATTCTGAAATATTAAATAAAAACGGCACTAAAGAAAAAAAAATCAAATACGATATCATAATTTCATGAAAATGGTTTTTTTTTCAAAATTGCTTAGTTGAATCAGCAAAAAAAATTATTTGTATTGATAGATATTTTTAACACGGCTCTATAAGATTGCCAATAAATTTAAAGATCATTTTCACATTTCAATCATATTATTTTTTTTATTATTATTTCATTTTTTTTAATATACATAAATTGTTTCACATTTTTCAATATTTCTTGAAAAAAAAAACATTAAAAATAGTAGTTCATCGGCATCGAGACAAGGTTCAAGCTACCGGTGGTCAGAGCTCTTGAGACCTCTTTCAGGAGCTCTGAGGAGGTTCCTCAACCTCCTAACAATACGCGCCGTAAGAGTACTGCTTTCTTATTATTATTATTGTAACTTTTTTGGTGTACAATAAAGTATTATTCTATTCTATTCTCTTAAAGTTTTCTCCGAGCAAATCTGAAACAACATGACAGTAATTTTGCTTTTCATTACTGGATATACTGCTGTAAAAGGTATCAGGAATGGCTTCATTTAAGGAAATTTTGCCAGGAAGACCAATTTCATGGAACAATTCCGGAGGAATCAAAGTGATAATTACGTTTCATTCATCGTGAAAGTAAAGCGAAACCGGAGCGTTGAAATCGCGATATACTCGTACTGGTTAGGGTATCCAATAAAATTATCGATTTGCCGTCGGCATAGCCAAAACAACTGAATGCTTTTATAAATCGTCGACACTTTTTTGTTTTACGATACTGTTTTTAGTTGTTGTTCCATTTCTAGATAGCAAACATTTTGAAAGTGGTAAACAAGCAATTTTTTCACTGAATTTTCATTAAGAAAAAGGTTTCGTCTGTCACACGAAAAGGTGATAGGTTTACACATTCTATAAAGCTTTGACCCGAGTTGAAAAACTACCGACTTCTTTCTTTTTGTGTTGATCAATGTAAGGCAAGAAAAAAACAACAAGAATTTTCTCGATTACTTCTTGTATTTACACAGTTTGAACAGAGACATGGTCAATATGTATCTTTCTAAACATATTCTCCTTTGTCTAACCTTTTTTCAACTATGTTAGGGTTGATTGAACACCTGGAAATTTTACACGGATCAACGTCCTATTTGATCTGTATAAACGAATGCTCGAAATGAATTTTCGTCCACTACTGGATATATGGCTGTTCCAAATGTCACTACAATCATGACCAGTTTTACGCATCTTGTAACTATCAGGTTTTCGCCATCTTCGCCAGGTCATTGGCAGTCTTGGCTTACATGCGTTGCCATTTCAAAATCTTTCAATCCAATCGAGTATTTTGTCTGCAAGTAATGTGCTCACTGTCATTTTAGTTTGGCAATTCTTTGGGCTATGTCGGTAACCTTTGTTTTCTTGCAGTTACCATCATTCCTGAATTAATGGCCTTTTAGATGGCTGGTTGGCTCAGTCTTCTGATAAGACCGTAGATGAAATGGTTGTCAGAATTGCGGAATTTTGATTTACCGTAACAACTGTCAAAGTTGAGAATACCTATATGATCACTTGAATATTCATTTGAACAGGTTTGCGTAAAGATATTTGCAAGCTATCTAACTACTAGCACAACGTTTGCTAACTTTACAGACATAAATACACCGAAGAGAAAAATCAATCTACGTGCTCGATATTATAATCTACCGATATGCTGCCAATAACTAGGTTATGCAAACACAGGAGTAATTATCGCCATAGATCCAGTATGAGAAAAGACAAAATTTTCACATTCACGTTATGTGAAAATAAAATAAGTTGTTCTTTAAAGTGTATATCCATTTTTTATATTATTCCCAACTTCATTGAAATTACAATTTTTTTTTATTGGATGTATGAGAAAAGACACAATTTTCATATTCACTTTATATGAAAATAAAATAAGGTTTTTTTAAAGTGAATATATATACATATTTTATATTATTGCCAACTTCATTGAAATTACAATATTTTATTTTTTTCTTTACTTTTCCATTTCGGATTTCAATTAGGTCGTCTTTATTTTTGATTACTTGGTTCCTAAATAATTTCAATTTCTATTTTTGTAGCTCACGTGGATCCGCAACAAAAATCTGCAAATAAAGAATTCCTGGTGGGAAATGTATCCATAAGATGCAGCACTGCAGTGAATTACCGTGCAGACAAGTATTGATAATGCATATAAAACTACATGCATGTATAGTCTCAAAACGAAATCCTATCACCAGTGTATTTTGCTAGTGATCACAAGACCCATAGGCCCTTATTAGATGGTTTAAAGTCACCCAAAGGGTAAGGGCTATGATCAGAGTTTCCATGTGTGATTGAATCAGAAATGAAGATATCCGCAGGAAAACCAACGCTACCGACGTAGCCCGAAAAATCTCCAAACTTAAGTGGCAATGGGCACGGCACTTTACTCGCAGAACAGAGCCGTTGGTGTTGAAACGTACTAGAGTGGCGGCCGCGTACCAGAAGACGCAGTGATGGAAGGACTCCTACATGGTGGACCGATGACCTGGCAAGGGTTGCAGGAATCTGATGGATGAGAGATGTACAGGACCGTTAATTGTGGCTACACTTGGGCTCCTCCAACAAAGGACTTTCAGCTAAAATGATGATGTGTAATCTGGGTTAGCGGAAATATAATTTACAATAATTTTAAATCATCATCATCAGCAGCATCAACAACAGAACCAGCACTTTTGTCAATTTTCGTACGGGCTGTTGGTGGGCGTGGACATGATCATGTTCTTGACCTTCTTAGACTATCGATGGTCGAAGTCACTAACATTTTAATTTTTCTAGGAATCGAATATATTTCACATATTATTTCTCAAGAAAAAAGAAACACTTGGATGTTTAGAAATAATTGATTAATTTTATTTTGTATGCATCTTTACTATCTGTATACAACGTATAATAAATGTATAATAATTACAATAACATATTTTTATTTACATGTTATTCTATATTTTTATTGTTGACTATTTTTTGTGTTCCTTTTACTTTCCTTTTTTTTAATTTCCTTTTACTGTAAAACACGGTGTCCAGATTTCTATTTTTTTTACTCTACTTTCTATCACCTTTGTACCTATTTTTTGTTTCCTTCTTCATTTTTTGTATTTTTACGAGTGTATATAATTATGTAAATAGTTGAATAAATAATTCCAAAACCTTTAATCTTATGAAATTTTAAACCTTACCAATACCTATGATTGAAATTTTATAACTTCAATTATATTGAACTGATTCGATAGCGAACAGTTAGTACCGAACAGGGTCGGAATATCGGAATAAAGACATTTTTCCTCTAAAGACGAAGTTTCTTTTAGTTTTACAGCCAAGTAGGAGTCGTTATTAATTTCTTTTTCTTCTTGTGTTCCTATTATTTTCCTGTCGTGCCGTACTTTGTTAAGAAATATGAGCTGTTGCGCCGTAATGTAGTGTAATTGTGTTAGGGATTTGAAATCTATTATTATGCTGTTGGCTTTACTATCTACCATTTTTTTTATTAAGAAGTGTTTTTTTTCGTCTCGTTGTAAAAAAATGTCTTGCAAATAAACTTCTTTGCACTATTCTTCTTATATCCTGTTGCATAATTTTACCTTGTGATACTTTAGCGAGATTATAATGTTAATCTTTTGCGGGCAAATTCTTGCCAATAAAACTTTAGAAGTTTAAAAATTACTGTTTCTACATGCGATTTGTGTTGTACTAAGCTCTCTTAACATACATGAGATTTTATCTACAGATATTTGATATCGCCTGTGGCTAAGCTTCCAATGACCTACTTTTTGCTATAGATTAAACCGATACGTTCATTCGTAATCCAGATTATGTACAGGATATGACTAATATACACACACGAATAAGTGATGCGTTTTTTTCGAAATTACTATTTGTTACAAAATTACTACCTGTTACTAAATTACTACCCGTTACAAAATTACTACCTGTTATAAAATAACTACCCGTTACAAAATTAATATCATTACTAAATGACGAAACTTTTCCAAAATTAGCTAAAGGAACATTTACAGTTGACCCAGTTCTTAATTATCATGAAGTAAGAACAGTACAAAGTGCATCATATAATTTAAAGTCTAAAATTATAAGGGGTGAGATAATTTCTGTCAGAAACATTGGAAGTCTCATAAAACATACACACTGATGGAGAAAGTTGCACCATAACTTTCCTGCTTCTACGATATTGGTATAAAACTTTTTTTTTGCGGTGGAAAATCATCAAATACTTTCTTTCTGAGATGGAGTCACTGTTACAGGACTTTGGCGATTCTTTTGGATATTCCTACAACCCTGGTAAGACAAGTGTAGACAAAATTGACTCACTCAGTCCTAGCAGCTTTTTACCCACGTCTGTTATGCCTTTTATGGAGAGCAGCGTGTTTGCTATTTGGTTTTATCTTTTTACACCAGGATTTTGTACTCCATCCGTAGCTCTTTTGCTATCCTCAAGATAAAATTTTTGTAGTTCGGTGAATGACCAGGTCTGAGCACCTTGTTGGCTAGATACGCAATGACGATGAGTTCACGCTTCATGGGGATCGGCAGATCACCCTTCATTACCGTCTTCACGGATCACTAACTTTTCCAGGCGTTATGAATACGTCGATCGATCTCCTTTTACACAGATGATATTTTTTTTCAGACTATGTAAATTAAACAAAGCTTTTTTTTAAGATTTTTTAATTTTTTATGCTTTGACTACCGTAATTACAGACACGATTAAAAGACATTGGGTATGTGGAAACCAGTGTCATACACTACGTTGGATGAAACAACAAGCTTTTTTATCGAGCTGTCATTGACGATGGACGAGTCAGGAAGGCCCACCTTAACAACAAATTGTACGACTTCATAGGATGTTGCTGGTACAAATGTACTTTGATAGCATACCATAGAGGATGTTCATAAGAAGTCTAGTCATAGGAGAACTTATTTTGAAATAATCCTTTGAAAAAAACCTTAATAGCTCATATTTAAAAAGTAAAGCATATATTGTTACTATAAAATGTATTATTTTTTCCAAGCCATTTTAACTTTATTGGAACTATTTACTAGTTCGCTCATTTATGTATCCTTACACGCATCTTGCGTAACCATTAAAAAAATTGAAGCTTTATTGTTTTTATATCACAATGATTAACGAATCGGTAGATCAAAACTCGGGAATACAATACTCAATACTTTATTGCATTCCATATTATGTACACAGATGGTATAAAATTTCACAAGATCAATATGGACCCTGTCGGGCACAGCAAAATTAGGAGAGAGGAGTCACATTAATATTATTGAAAAAAAATTATTAATTATTAAATGTCATGAAAACATACCTTTACAGTTCTCAAATCTATATCAAAACTGAGACCCTAATAATCCTAATAAGTAATCTCTAAATCAACAGTAGTAAGGGCTTCGATAATCACAGTTTAGTTAGCCGGGGATGATTAGAACGGCTTTCTGCTAATAATTAGACGATAGATGGATATGTGTGCGTGGCTTCGAGCCTCGGCGAACATTAGCTCGTTAGGCTCGATTGATTTTGGTTACCGGTGCGTTGTTCTCTTTGTAATTTAATAATTGTGGTGTTTATGGAGTATTGTGTCCTAATTACTGAGAAATAACACACGATAATTATTTGGATGATCAAAAAGGAATTCCATTTTAATTGCTTTAAAAATAACGATACTTTTCAATATCATGTCAGGTATGCTTTTTTTGGTGGGAATCATTTAATGAGTTTGAGACTTTTGCTGATATTATATCCGTTGCCACTAGTCATCATCAGCCTTTTTAATGTTCCCACTGCTGGGACACAGGCTTCCTCTCTAGGAGAGAGAAAGGGGCCATAATCTACCACGCGGGCCGAGTGCGGATTGGTGGATCTCACATTTCTTCGATTTTTTGGTTCTAGGACATGCCGGTTTCCTCACGATGTTTTCCTTCACCGTTTTGAGAGCAGTGGTGATGAAATAAATTACACAAAGTAATGTGCCTGGCTGGGTTTGAGTTGGCGACCTACTACTCTTATATTGGGGCCGTTATCATTCGGCCACCACTGCTCTAATAATTGCCCCTAGTATTTTAAGAATATGGATTTCCTTTTCAGAAAATCCCCGCGATCTTGGTGACTTTTAGCTCTGCTGGACCTGTACAGTTTACTGTCATCTCGTTGAGGAGTACGTGGAATACTGCGCCCTATCGACCACTCAGGCTCCATCTATTTTGTTAGCATTACTGCTTCGCAGAAGGAGGGGTCCGCCTGCTATTTTTCGTCACTCCGAACCATAGTCTGAGTCAAATAGACTATGGGTTAAAAGAGCCACATATTGAATGCTTATATGATGACAAAAGTGAAAAAGAAAGAGAGAAGCCTTTGTACAGCAGATCGATAAAACGGTTTATTTAAAACGGTTTATTTTTAGCGTGTCCATTTTAAAGTGACAAGAATTAAAATCGAGTACTGAGAGACGCTGGCCAAAGTAACATTCATATACCACAATAATAATGCTGCCGTGCTGACACTAAAACGCAGTAACAGGCTTTTTTAGGTATTTGAGTTAAATATTGATTCTGAACCGGCATTTTATAAGGAACATATTCATCTTACCTAGGTTTTGATTGGATGATTTACTGGGCAGAAAAACGAAATTTACTAATGCAGTAACACAAAATTATATGCCAAAATTCATTGTTATACTTACTAAAATGCAGTTAAAGCTGTTACGGCTAAATCGGCCTATCACTTTACCAACTTAAACGCAGTAAATGTCTCTATTACCTCATAAAATCTGTAATCCACAACTAAAGAAATATTATGCAATATAAATTAAAACGCAGTAAGCCCTTTTTGTACCGAAAATAGTAATACTGCATTGATGACGACTGATTGAAAATCAAACTAAATTGCAGTAAGTTGAGTATTTACTGCACTATAGTCTGTATCGTTCTAAAGTTGAAAACTAACTATTTTTTTATTTAATGGCAGTATAAGTCACATTTACTGCATTATAATTAGTAACTCGAACAAAGCTACTAAGTTTTACTGGTGTCACGATTAGACTATACTGCGTTCTAGTCAGGAATTGTCTCTCAATCAGTCACAGACAGCTGATCGTGCTTGTCCATAGTCACATAGAAATCAGGGACCACTGTACTAACAGATTAGTCAATTCTTTGGGCTATATCGGTAATCTTGATTGTCTTGTGGATAATCTTCATTTCACTACCAAGATGACGGAAGAAAATTTCCATTGTGTTAGGTGTCTTTAAACCTTCTGATGAAGCCTTAATGGTCACAGACTTTCCTCTTCAGACTTTGTGGCATATTTAACAAGAAATTATGGCACAGCTTCCCAGCCCAGTCGAGCTGGATCCGATGATTGAGGTCATTTCTAAGCTAGACCTTCTGCTCAAATGGACTGTCCAGTCTGTTCCAGCTAAAATTAATCGTCCAAGACCTACAAACTATTCATTCGAGATGGCTGTCGTTGATAGTTACAAAATAACATAACGACAAAGCTTTGCAAACAAACGTAAGTTTGCCATCCAAGTTAACCATGGGCTTTACCAGTTATAGTAGCAGTTATAAAATAGTTCAGTTTAGGTCGTAAAACGGATCGTGGTAGGGCCTAAGGTCTGACTTAAGATGGGTAAGCAACGGGAGGAAACATGGACATCAAAGTGAACGGCTAGTATTTTATCTTTTGTTGGAAAAAAATATGACGTAATAATACCTACCTATTTTCCACATTAGAATATCACTTTAAAAGTATTTCTGATATGTATTTTATATAAAAGTCTCTAAATTATTCACCTTCTGTATGACCTAGATCTTCACCGGAAATGGTAAATTCAGGAGATAACTGCACCCGATCCGTGCAAAAAAGCCCGAGTATCACCATTGTATGGACCGCCCGGAGAACACGGTGGAGCATACAGTGGAGATGTGCCCCGCGTATGAGTTGGTACTCCACACGAGTAAGGTGGTCCCGAGTGGAAGATTTGCGGCAACGGCTTCTTACGCTGGGTCCTACTCCGGAGTGAGGCGGCGGCTTCCACGTTCAGAACAGTAATTGACAAATCAGGCGGCTGCAAGCGTGTTAATATTACTGAGACTGATGTTAGGACACGACAACATTTTTTACCGAGACACAGGTAGTGTTGAAGATTCACACGTTTCGGTAGGAGACAGAAGAGACTTTTAATCTTAAACAATACAATAGCCAATACCATACCACAGCAGATATAGAAGTAATCTTCAATAAAGGATAAAGTAAGACAAAGAAAACCTGCAAATATTGTACAAAAATCAGCAAAAAAGGTAATAAACCAGACAAGTGCGAGTCGGACTCGCTGACACGACGGTGTTGCACCATTATTTATACAAGATTAGACATTACATGTATGCGGAAAAATCATGTTTGTTGTATGGGATCCCTTCTTAAATGTTTTTAAGTTAATTAAATTACAGGTTTTTAAAGTAAATATACAATTATATGTGCTGTAAGCCTTTCAAGCTATGTAGTCTTCGTATTGCCGTAATTAATATCAAGAAAAATGGTAAAATCACGTTTGTTGCATGAGAACACCCACTTAAATATTTATTTTGTTCTGTTTTTAGCCATTTTTTTTAAGTTTAAATTAGCAGAAATGGTAAAAAAAAAGTTTCTACAGAACAAAATACAAACAAAAATGTCTTGTTTTCTTTATAAATGCCTACACGACCTAATTATTTTCAAAATTTGTCACATACTGCATGTACAATTAGTTAAACGTGCTTATTAAAATGCAGTAAAAAATACTTATACTGCAAATTATTCTGTGAAATAGGTTAATACGACTATTAAATGATGAGTTTTTGCAGTATCAAGTATGTTTTACTGCATTTAAATCTGTATATCTATACTTTTTCGCTTGCAGTAATAGACATGATTTTCGAAAAATCTATTTAATTTTGAATTGAATGGACTAAATAACACGCTTTTTTTCAAAATTCATTCTTTGTAATTGCCTTAATCCTCTAAGCAAAAAAAAATCTACCATAAAACATTATTACTATAAAATATACGACGTCAAAGTGTTTTTTTGCGTTTTTCTCGAAACTGCTTTTTTGCTCTTACTGCGTTTTAGGGCATGCAGGGCAGAATGGCATTATCAAAAGAATTTGACTTTGACCAGTACCCATAGACAGAATGTGATTTTGTCGAGGTATTTAATTTGTTTGCCAAAGACTACAATAGTTTACGATGTTTTTCACTCTGATCAGAGTAAACTTTCGATATCCAATAACAAGGAAAAACAAAACGATTTTTTTTTCAAAAGTACTTTCAACAAAAACGGACGAACTTTTACGAAAAAGTATCGAATAAATAATAACCTATAGGAAAGTTAATTACGCGAACACAATTGCTGCCATTACTTCGCCTACCGATAAATTTCCAGCAACTTGTGCTGAAAGTGAGTGGAAAATGTCCTGGTTATGAGAGTTAAGCGACCAACTATTTATGGTCACGGTACAACGAGCCATTTGTGAGCCTAGAACGATAGCGAAGAATTGTACCTATTTATAATAACTTCGCTTTATCGGTTCTACATTTCTGTCTCTGTATAAAATTGACGTTCTTTGATTTTGTATAGTTTTGGCTTTTTTATGGTGGGTAAAAATCAACCTATGACAAATCCTATCCTTAGGTGGAGCGGGAAATAGTGTCAGAGTTTTACTGACTAAACAGTCTACCCCGTTCCAGGGGCTATGGTGTTTCAAGCCTAATGTATCTATCTAATAGGGCCATAAAATATATTCTCTTAATTTTTATTACAATAGTTTATGAGAGTCAATTAATATCATATTATTAGGTACTGATATTTATACAAAGCTATTTAAAGTTTTAATTAGCGCTCGATAGATGGCGTTGCACCGTATTCTGTAAAGCGACATTAGTACAAGCGTAACACCATGACCAAGGGCTCCCAATTATTTTTATACGAAATGCTAAATATAAAAATTCAAAAATATAACAAAAATTCACGACACTTCTACCTAAACGTTTATTTTTTATTGTAGTTAGAGTGTTGTGTGACGTATGTTTGTTCGTCATACAACATTTTAACTGCAACCAAACATCACAAACGTTAGCTTGTGACAGATTTGCACTTGACGCTAGCTTTTATAGTTTAACTCACTAGACTATAAAATAGGTGATCAAGACTCCTAAAGCTCTATTAATCTTTTGTTTTCATCTAGCTTAGGAACTGTCGGAAGACGTACATCATAATAAATTAGTTGCATTATCTGGTCTAATACTTTGTTTATTGTAACCACCTCTAACAACCTACTAAGGCCCCAGTCCGGTTTTTGAAAGGAAGGTCCGACCCTGGTATAACCACCGACCATAAAGGCTACGTTTAGTCAGTAAGAGTCTGAGACTCTTACTGACTAAACGACCTTTCTTTTTCTTTCTTTGGCAAAGCGGGAAATAGTGTCAGTATTTTACCCACAATAAAACAACCATCTCCCACAAATCTCCTACAAAATAGTCGATTGGCATCTTGAATCGAACCTAAACCTGACATAAAACTATTTTTATAATTTCCTTAAATATATATTTTTTTAATTTAAATTAGGATTTCAAAAGCTTTCATGAAGGTAGGATACCTTTTCATAGTTCTTCGCTAAAAGATTAATTGATCTATCATCCTAAGATATAAATAGTTCTATATCAGAAAACCGAGTCATTTGTTTTTCCAACTATGATAAAATCCTTTCAGTTCGGGTATTTGTCTTGGCTAATAACAGTAAAAAGTGATGGCCGTCCCTATCGGGTGGGCAAGCGGGAATTAATTACTCCCCTTTTTGTTACTGCTCATATTTTATGTGTGATGCGATAATGGTTCCTAATTTATTGTTTGTTTTATGCTTAGCCTTTGGGATTTTGAAGTCACGTATTTAACCGAAGTTGATAAAGTATGCATATCGTTTTCTACGAATGTAAAACCTAATCACGATGTGGTTTGCTGGCACAATAACTGGCTGATATTTATTATACATATTGAGACTAGAAGAAAAAAAAATGAGGAATGAGTATATAAGAGGATGTTCGAAAGTGGCGTCAGTGACAGTAAATTCGAAGGGGAATCATTTGTCCTGGTACGGTTTTTTAGAGTGGGTAAAAATCATCTAATATTGAATCCCGCCTTTGAGCGGAGCGGGAAACAGTGTCAGACTCTTATTGACTAAACAGCCCACACCATTCCTTATTTTCCTTTGCACTGGGGTCACACAAGCTGGGGTTAAAAACAGTAGTAGCTCCATTGAGGTACGTAATATGAACGTCTGTTATAGGGTGAAAATAAAATCATATAAAACCAACATACATGAACAAACGTCTGATAGGAAGACATTTTAAATCCCGACCTAGTTTCATAAAAACAATAATAAACTCTAGCTAAAAGCAATATTCAACAGAGCAGGGAAACTAAATACAATGAATTTCTAAAGCGAAAACCGTTTAACTTGGATATTAAAATCCCACACAGCTGCAAAGTCATTGCGTCACACATTAATATGCGTACTACGTACAGGCTTAAAAGTCGAAGCGAGCGATGAACACGCTAAGAAAAATATTTAAGTCATATTTTTCACTTGTACTTTTTAATACCACTCACAACGATTGCAGCGAAAAATAAGGAAAAAAAATACAGGAATAAGTTGAAGAGAACTGAGATTTATGTATTTACAAGGAGAATTTCGAAAACATTCACATTGAAGAGAACAAAAACAAATGAAAAGGGTAATGTCTTCGCTCGGCCGCGTTTTCAACGAAATGTATGGCAACCTGAAATATTTACTTGGTACGTACTTGTACGAAAATAAAGCACCAGAATAAGCTCGTACGTTAATATACGTAAAAAAGTATTCAAAAAAATGAGGTCGTTTTATGAAAAGGTACTGAAGTAATAAACAAAAAAGACACAGGGTTTAGTTTCGAAATAAGTTTCCTGTTGAAAAAAATTATGTGACGAGCAAGAACGGGGATCATCATACATATTCTGCTTTATATATTAGTGAAAAAAGTATTCCGACTAACTTGTACGTCTTTTTACATTTTATCTTTCTCGTGTCATCAAATTCATCATTATTATCCTCTATTGGACATAGGCCTCCCAATATGTCTCAACAACGAACGGACCTGTATATCTTACATCCATTGCATTCCCGTGACTCTCCCTGAGCCATTAGTCCGTGTTGTGGGAGGCCTCAATGTTGAGCAATTATTCAAATGCAATATAAATCGATTGAATTTCTGACAAAATTGAAATCGATGCCCATAATTTAATCTGTACTACATTAAACTTTTGAGCTCCGAGCGACAGGCGTTCTCACAAATATTTTCTTTTTAATACGGTACTCAAAAGATTAAAATATCCGCTGCAGACAAGTACAAATACATTCGTATATGATCACTTCATTTATTAATTATCTCTCAGGAAGTGCAATACAGTGTACCTTCTCATTTATGTAAAAAAAACGTTCACTATGTTATTCTGAAATATTTAATAAAAAAAATGAAAATGATTTTTTTTTTTCAAAATTGCTTAGTTGAATCAGCGAGAAAAATTATTTGTATTGATAGATAATTATTTTTAATACGGCTCTATAACATTGCCAATAAATTTAAAGATCATTTTTACATTTCAATCATATTATTTTTTTTTTATTATTATTTCATTTTTTTTTTAATATACATATTGTTTCATATTTTTCAATAGTTCTTGAAAAAAAAAATAACATTAAAAATAGTAGCTTATCGGCATCGAGACAAGGTTCAAGCTACCGGTGGTCAGAGCTCCTGAGACCTCTTTCAGGAGCTCTGAGGAGGTTCCTCAACCTCCTAACAATACGCGCCGTAAGAGTACTGCTTTCTTATTATTTTATTTTTATTTATGTAACTTTTTTGGTATACAATAAAGTATTATTCTATTCTACTCTTAAAGTTTTCTCCTAGCAAATCTGAAACAACATGACAGTAATTTTGCTTTTCATTACTGGATATACTGCTGTAAAAGGTATCAGGAATGGCTTCATTTAAGGAAATTTTGCCAGGAAGACCAATTTCATGGAACATTTCCGGAGTAATCAAAGTGATAATTACGTTTCATTCATCGTGAAAGTAAAGCGAAACCAGAGGGTTGAAATCGCGATATACTGGTTAGGGTATCCAATAAAATTATCGATTTGCCGTCGACATAGCCAAAACAACTGAATGCTTTTATAAATGGTCGACACTTTTTTGTTTTACGATACTGTTTTTAGTTGTTGTTCCATTTCTAGATAGCAAACATTTTGAAAGTGGTAAACAAGCAATTTTTTCACTGAATTTTCATTAAGAAAAAGGTTTCGTCTGTCACACGAAAAGGTGATAGGTTTACACATTGTATAAAGCTTTGACCCGTGTTGAAAAACTACCGACGTCTTTCTTTTTGTGTTGATCAATGTAAGAAAAGAAAAAAACATCAAGAGTTTTCTCGATTACTTCTTGTATTTGGACAGAAACATGGTCGATATGTACCTTTCTAAACATATTCTCCTTTGTCTAACCTTTTTTCAACTATGTTAGGGTTGATTGAACACCTGGAAATTTTACACGGATCAACGTCCTATTTGATCTGTATAAACGACTGCTCGAAATGAATTTTCGTCCACTACTGGATATATGGCTGTTCCAAATGTCACTACAATCATGACCAGTTTTACGCATCTTGTAACTATCAGGTTTTCGCCATCTTCGCCAGGTCATTGGCAGTCTTGGCTTACATGCGTTGCCATTTCAAAATCTTACCATCCAATCGAGTATTTTGTCTGTAAGTAATGTGCTCACTCTCATTTTAGTTTGGCAATTCTTTGGGCTATGTCAGTAACCTTTGTTTTCTTGCAGTTACCATCATTCCTGAATTAATGGCCTTTTAGATGGCTGGTTGGCTCAGTCTTCTGATAAGACCGTAGATGAAATGGTTGTCAGAATTGCGGAATTTTGATTTACCGTAATAACTGTCAAAGTTGAGAATACCTATATGATCACTTGAATATTCATTTGAACAGGTTTGCGTAAAGATATTTGCAAGCTATCTAACTACTAGCACAACGTTTGCTAACTTTACAGACATAAATACACCGAAGAGAAAAATCAATCTACGTGCTCGATATTATAATCTACCGATATGCTGCCAATAACTAGGTTATGCAAACACAGGAGTAATTATCGCCGTAGATCCAGTATGAGAAAAGACAAAATTTTCACAATCACGTTATGTGAAAATAAAATAAGTTGTTCTTTAAAGTGTATATCCATTTTTTATATTATTCCCAACTTCATTGAAATTACAATTTTTTTTATTGGATGTATGAGAAAAGACACAATTTTCATATTCACTTTATATGAAAATAAAATAAGGTTTTTTTAAAGTGAATATTATTTTTTATATTATTGCCAACTTCATTGAAATTACAATATTTTATTTTTTTCTTTACTTTTCCATTTCGAATTTCAATTAGGTCGTCTTTATTTTTGATTACTTGGTTCCTAAATAATTTCAATTTCTATTTTTGTAGCTCACGTGGATCCGCAATAAAAATCTGCAAATAAAGAATTCCTGGTGCGAAATGTATCCATAAGATGCAGCACTGCAGTGAATTACCGTGCAGACAAGTATTGATAATGCATATAAAACTACATAATAATAATAATAATAATCTGTGGTCCGGCTGTCAAGCTGACTGACAGCAAATTTTTATTGCCGAATTTTTTCATAGAATTTTATTCAATAATTCCATAAATCACAATGCACAACCATCGAAAAACAGTTCGGAAAAAATAGGAAAAAAAAAACCAATATTGTACCACAACCACCATCAACAACCATTGAACAAATAGGTATATGTATGAAATGACAAGGCGATGAATTTTGCGAAATGCTGACGAGAAGCCGGGCGAAAGACCAATCCACACGACCAACATCTTCGGGTTCATCGCTCAGCTCCGCCTCGCAGCCGCCGGGACCAGCGCCAACCGTGAGTCCAGCGAGTCCGGTAGCTGCAGTTGCGTCGAGCTCGAGCGACGAATACTTCTCGCCGCCGACGACACCACCACCTGCGCGTCGGCGAGGAAGAGGCCGACCTCCGGCCAGCCTGGGACCTCGAGGCCCTCCGGCCTCTGATAGGGTCCCCGCTGTCGGTGGAAGTGTGCAGCGCATGCGATGGACACCATCCATCAATGAAAATGTCATGCGCTCATACTTTGGGGCTACAGAGGGGGGAATTAACCTGACTGCGTACCGTGGTCGGATGCTCTCTCTGTTTCAGGTGCTTGAGCCAGCTGTCAACGTTTCGGCCCAACGATTGTCGGATCAGGTGCGGGTCATCCAGCGTAACCGTATGTTGGACGACGCCGTGCTTGATAGATTGCGCTTGGAATCACAGAGTAGCCGTGTCTCACCCGCTGCACCACCGGCCGCGGTGCAACTTCAACCAAGTGATTCACCGCGACCCGATCACGCTGGTGATGCTGATGATGACGCAGCTATATCTGTGAGTACTCAATGCAATGAACGATTGAGGAGTGCTTTGGAGGATGCATTTCGGGAGTACCGCTCCATGCCGCCGGAGCTTAGACCTCGTTTACCTCGTTTGCCCATGCACAAGAGAAATAGGGCGCTGGTGTGTGCTCTAGATTCGCAGCTATCAAATTTTTTCGATAGCAGCGATGACCTCACTGATACCCACTCTATCTTGTACTGTGCGGCTGTAGCGGCATGTCGTGTAGCTCACGTTAAATTTCCAAATTGTGACAGAGCTACACGATCAGCTATGCCAGCTTGGCAGTGCAGGATAGAGCGTCGAATTGGGGAGGCTAGAGTACTCATCGGCAAGCTTATCTGCTTCAGGGAGGGCAACACTCGCCCTAGAGTGATGCGCTTTGTGAGGCGAGCGTTCTCGGGGATTGATATTAATCCTCGAGATTATCTGCTCCGCGTCACAGAGCGTATCGACTTCCTGAAGCAGAGGATCTGCGCATGGGCGAACCGTATTCGTCGGTACAAGCGGCGTGTGGAGCGGTATACTCAGAATCGCACATTCCGAAGCAACGAGAGGTGGGTTTATAGGACTTGGGAGCGACCCGACCAAGATGAGACTGATACGCGCCTACCGGATGATGACGCCATGAGTTCATTTTGGCGCAGCATCTGGTCGGCGCCTGTCAGTCACATCGAGGGTGATTGGATTCGAGAGGTCGAGAGTGCATGCGATCTTTTACCAGAAATGGGGGCAATTACCATCAGCCCCCAAGATGTCGCCCGTGCAGTCCGTCCGTTGCCTAATTGGAAATCTCCAGGGCCGGATGGGCTGCACAATTTCTGGGTAAAGTGGTTTAAAGGGTCGCATGCTCGCTTGGCATCTCAATTCCAGTCTGCCTTAGAGTCAGGGTCGCTACCCCAGTTCCTAACGACAGGAATAACCCACCTGCTCCACAAATCAGGTAGTACTGCGGAACCTAAAAATTATAGACCGATCACTTGTTTACCGACGGTCTATAAAGTTCTTACATCTATTCTGAGAGCTAAAATCAATAGTCATATTGAGACAAATTCCATCATGTCGGCCTCTCAGAATGGATGTAGGAATGGGTCCCGCGGTACTAAGGACCTGCTCCTCATCGATATGGCCATTAGCCAACAGGTTCGGCGTTCTCGTAAGAGTCTGTCGGCATGTTGGATAGATTATAAGAAGGCCTACGACTCTGTTCCTCATACATGGCTCATGAGGGTGCTAGAGCTGTATAAAATTGATGCAACTCTGCGCACCTTCTTGATGTCATGTATGGGGCAATGGAGGACAGTGCTTCACTATCCAGGATGTCGACAGATTTTGGAGAACAGCGAACCAATAAGGATTGAGCGTGGCATATTCCAGGGCGACAGTCTGAGTCCACTATGGTTTTGCCTAGCCTTGAATCCTCTAAGCACATTGCTGGAGCATTCAGGTCTAGGCTACCGGTTGAAGAGAGGTGGTCAGGTTATATCTCACCTCCTTTACATGGATGATTTAAAGCTATTTGCCCCCAACAAGCTGCAACTGATGGAGCTACTGAAGGTAACTGAAACCTTCAGCAGTGCCATCAGGATGGAGTTTGGTGTGGATAAATGTGCAGTCATGCATGTAAAGAGAGGGGAGGTTGTGGAATCCGTAGGCACTCAACTCACGGATTCCATAAACCTGAGATCCCTCTCTCCAACCGAAACCTATAAGTATTTGGGTATGTCGGAAGCGTTAGGCATCAATGCTGATGACATGAAACAGTCGTTGAGGGAGCGCTTCTTCGGCCGCCTGAGTAAAGTACTGAATAGTCTTTTATCAGGCGGGAACAAGGTGCGCGCTTTCAACGGCTGGGTCATGCCAGTGTTGATGTACTCTTTTGGCATACTCAAATGGACTCAGACGGAACTTGACGCCGTGGATAGGAGGGTCCGCACACTGCTCACCGCAAATCGGATGCATCACCCACGGTCATCGGTTATGAGGCTGTATATCCCACGGAAGTGCGGGGGTCGTGGCTTCTTAAATGCTAAGACCCTACACAACCGCGAGGTATGCAGTCTCAGGGAATACTTCCTAGAAACCGACGTGGGTATGCACCGAGATGTGGTAGCGGTGGACAAGGGCCTCACCCCGCTCTCCTTGGCTAACGAGAACTGGCGCAAACCAATGATACTGGATACTAATGACCGTAAGGAAATATGGCAGGGCAAGGAGCTTCATGGGCGCTATTACCGGGCCTTACATGGGCCTGATGTAGACTTATTGGCGTCCGTATCCTGGCTGCGCTTTGGTGACCTTTTCGGGGAAACCGAAGGTTTTGTCTTTGCGATAATGGACGAAGTTATGATGACGAACAACTACCGGAAATACATTGTGAAGGACGGTACGGTTGACATTTGTCGGGCATGCCACCGGCCCGGGGAATCAATCCGACACATTATTTCTGGGTGTTCTCGTTTGGCTAACGGAGACTATTTGCATAGACACAACCTTGTAGCCAGGATTATCCACCAGCAACTTGCTCTTAAATACAACCTTGTGGAATCAGAAGTACCGTACTATAGGTATGTGCCCGACCCAGTTCTCGACAATGGCAATATCACATTGTATTGGGACCGATCTATCATCACTGACAGGACTATTGTGGCCAATAAGCCTGACATAGTGGTGATAGATCGTCAAGAGCGTCGCACAATGATTGTTGATATAGCGGTCCCTCATGATGAGAACCTCGTGAAAGCTGAGAAAGATAAACAAACTAAGTATCTTGACTTGGCTCGCGAGGTTGTCGACATGTGGGAAGTGGACACAGCAGTCATTGTGCCGATAGTCGTGACGGCCAATGGCTTAATAGCCAAGAGCCTCGACCAACATCTGAGGAGGCTCTCGTTAGGTAGCTGGATCAAGGGCCTGATTCAGAAGGCAGTACTCTTGGAAACGGCGCGTATTGTCCGGAGGTTCCTCACTCTGGAGCCCTGACCGCCGGTAGCTTGGACCCTGTTCCCGATGCCGGTGGGCGATTATTTTTTATATTTTTAAATGTTTTTTTTTTATTATTTTGTTAAGAAAATATTTAAAAATGTATAAAATATGTTTAAAAATTTAAATAAACGAAAATAATAATAATAATAATTTATTTTTCCAGATAAAATTGTACACTTCCACTTACATACTAGTAATATAATCTATTAATTTTAATATTAACACATAAATTGTAAGTAGTAAAATGAACTCTGGTACCCAAGGTAAGATTGAACTTGTGTTATGGGTACCAGTGCTCTCTCATGATTTGCACAGAGTTACATGATAATAATAGTGGGAAGACGTGGATTTAGTGCAGCATCACTTTAAATTAAATAAAAACGAAACAAAACAAAATAAAGTCTCAGCATGACATTTATGTATGTGTGTGTTTGTGTATGTGTGTGTTTGTGTATGTGTGTGTTTGTTTATGTGTGTGTGTGTTTGAGCATGTGTGTGAGCGTTAGTGTGTGTGAATGAGTAAAACAAAGACTTATATCACAGTTTTATCTTAATTAGACCTTCCGTTTCTTCATAATTTAGACTTAAGAGCCAGGTGCAGACCTTATCCTTACATAATTTTGTTGTGAGGGGAAATATATTGCAGTGTTTATTAATTAAGTTGTACAAGTGGCTACCGACAGCATTATAATGTCTCTGGGCAGTAGCAGTGTGAGAGAATTGAGTGCTACAGACGTTATGTGGTCGACGACTATTAGCTGCATTTGCATTAAATTCTGCGCTTTTATGCTTGCGAAGGATGACTTGGAGCACAAAGAGCATGCATGGCTATGATCAGAGTTTCCATGTGTGATTGAATCAGAAATGAAGATATCCGCAGGAAAACCAACGCTACCGACGTAGCCCGAAAAATCTCCAAACTTAAGTGGCAATGGGCACGGCACTTTACTCGCAGAACAGAGCCGTTGGTGTCGAAACGTACTAGAGTGGCGGCCGCGTACCAGAAGACGCAGTGATGGAAGGACTCCTACATGGTGGACCGATGACCTGGCAAGGGTTGCAGGAATCTGATGGATGAGAGATGTACAGGACCGTTAATTGTGGCTGCACTTGGGCTCCTCCAACAAAGGACTTTCAGCTAAAATGATGATGTGTAATCTGGGTTAGCGGAAATATAATTTACAATAATTTTAAATCATCATCATCAGCAGCATCAACAACAGAACCAGCACTTTTGTCAATTTTCGTACGGGCTGTTGGTGGGCATGGACATGATCATGTTCTTGACCTTCTTAGACTATCGATGGTCGAAGTCACAACAACACATTACATACATACACAACACAACATTTTAATTTTTCTAGGAATCGAATATATTTCACATATTATTTCTCAAGAAAAAAGAAACACTTGGATGTTTAGAAATAATTGATTAATTTTATTTTGTATGCATCTTTACTATCTGTATACAACGTATAATAAATGTATAATAATTACAATAATATATTTTTATTTACATGTTATTCTATATTTTTATTGTTGACTATTTTTTGTGTTCATTTTACTTTCCTTTTAATTTCCTTTTACTGTAAAACACGGTGTCCAGATTTCTATTTTTCTTACTCTACTTTCTATCACCTTTGTACCTTTTTTTTGTATCCTTCTTCATTTTTTGTATTTTTACGAGTGTATATAATTATGTAAATAGTTGAATAAATAATTCCAAAACCTTTAATCTTATGAAATTTTAAACCTTACCAATACCTATGATTGAAATTTTATAACTTCAATTATATTGAACTGATTCGATAGCGAACAGTTAGTACCGAACAGGGTCGGAATATCGGAATAAAGACATTTTTCCTCTAGAGACGAAGTTTCTTTTAGTTTTACAGCCAAGTAGGAGTCGTTATTAATTTCTTTTTCTTCTTGTGTTCCTATTATTTTCCTGTCGTGCCGTAGTTTGTTAAGAAATATGAGCTGTTGCGCCGTAATGTAGTGTAATTGTGTTAGGGATTTGAAATCTATTATTATGCTGTTGGCTTTACTATCTACCATTTTTTTTTATTAAGAAGTGTTTTTTTTCGTCTCGTTGTAAAAAAATGTCTTGCAAATAAACTTCTTTGCACTATTCTTCTTATATCCTGTTGCATAATTTTACCTTGTGATACTTTAGCGAGATTATAATGTTAATCTTTTGCGGGCAAATTCTTGCCAATAAAACTTTAGAAGTTTAAAAATTACTGTTTCTACATGCGATTTGTGTTGTACTAAGCTCTCTTAACATACATGAGATTTTATCTACAGATATTTGATATCGCCTGTGGCTAAGCTTCCAATGACCTACTTTTTGCTATAGATTAAACCGATACGTTCATTCGTAATCCAGATTATGTACAGGATATGACTAATATACACACACGAATAAGTGATGCGTTTTTTTCGAAATTACTATTTGTTACAAAATTACTACCTGTTACTAAATTACTACCCGTTACAAAATTACTACCTGTTACAAAATAACTACCCGTTACAAAATTAATGTCATTACTAAATGACGAAACTTTTCCAAAATTAGCTAAAGGAACATTTACAGTTGACCCAGTTCTTAATTATCATGAAGTAAGAACAGTACAAAGTGCATCATATAATTTAAAGTCTAAAATTATAAGGGGTGAGATAATTTCTGTCAGAAACATTGGAAGTCTCATAAAACATACACACTGATGGAGAAAGTTGCACCATAACTTTTCTGCTTCTACGATATTGGTATAAAACTTTTTTTTTGCGGTGGAAAATCATCAAATACTTTCTACAATCATCATCTCTTTCTGAGATGGAGTAACTGTTACAGGACTTTGGCGATTCTTTTGGATATTCCTACAGCCCTGGTAAGACAAGTGTAGACAAAATTGACTCACTCAGTCCTAGCAGCTTTTTACCCACGTCTGTTATGCCTTTTATGGAGAGCAGCGTGTTTGCTATTTGGTTTTATCTTTTTACACCAGGATGTTGTACTCCATCCATAGCTCTTTTGCTATCCTCAAGATAAAATTTTTGTAGTTCGGTGAATGACCAGGTCTGAGCACCTTGTTGGCTAGATACGCAATGACGATGAGTTCACGCTTCATGGGGATCGGCAGATCACCCTTCATTACCGTCTTCACGGATCACTAACTTTTCCAGGCGTTATGAATACGTCGATCGATCTCCTTTTACACAGATGATATTTTTTTTCAGACTATGTAAATTAAACAAAGCTTTTTTTTAAGATTTTTTAATTTTTTATGCTTTGACTACCGTAATTACAGACACGATTAAAAGACATTGGGTATGTGGAAACCAGTGTCCTCTTAATGAACTAACCACGGCATACATAACATTTCGATGTTGTTGAAATTGTGAAATTTTACATGGGACTTTTCGCAGTTTTCTGTTTCCAAGTTACAATATAATTCTCAAACTATAGATATATCTATCATCATCATCTTCCTGCCTTTGTCCCGTTTTATTTCATATATATAGGTCAATATGTAAGAATATGTTTTTTCTTCCATTCTTTTCTGTCACCCGTCACGCTATCACTAACTCCTCTGTCTTTCATTTCACGCCCCACACAATTCATCCATATTTTCTTTGGTCTCCCTCTCCATCCATCCACATTTATACTCATGGCCTTTTTAGTAACATGCGTGTGATTGTTTTTTTTTTTAACCTTGGCAATAAATATGGTAACCGCTTCTTTACTAGATCAACCATAAATCCCACGTTTATCAGATAAAATATTTTATTAATATACAACCTTTAGTGCATGACATATTACTATGGGTTCATCGTTTTTCTCTTTGATTTATTTGTTTTTCGTGAATTTTCGTTTAAATGCATATTTATTACTTTAATCTGTTAGTCACCACACCTTATTCTGATTTATTTTTCGCCCGTAAATCTTTATGTTGTCTTGTTTATTTTCTAGGCTGCTCTTGTTTCGCAAACAAAGATGGTATTCTTATTGTTCTAATATTTTTTATCACGTTTTTTGGATTTTGTGGTTATTTTCTTTTAACAATAAAATATTTATTTCTTAAAAGCATTACCTAAATTATTACTTAAATGGATTTTTATCATTGTACATAGATGTAAAAGTTGCTTCAGTATTCTTTCAGGGGCTAGTTGACTAACTGTAAATCAAAGGTCACTTAAAAATTTGACACTATTCTGACATTTTACTAAATTTAAGCTATTTGGAGTTTTTCTAAAAAAAAATTAGTACAAGAAAGATTGTGTATGTGAGTGCGTGTATGTGTGAGTGAAATGAAGTTAAAAGAAGAGTGGGTGAGGTGTGGAATTCCTTGGCGGAATCTATGTTTCCTGGTGGCTACAATCCGGGAATCATTAAGTCAAAAGTGAATAGGTCATTTCTAGGTAAGCGTTCTCCATCGTCGACCACATCGTCGCTTTTCATCAGGTAAGATAGCGGTCAAGCGTGAACCTATAAACAATTTAAAAAAATTGTGCGTACAGTAAAACTAATATTTTATTTTATTAAGCCCATGCCATACAAACGATTTAAAAAAGTTAGTGCGCACAATAAAATAATATTTTATTTTATTAAGTGTATACCAAGGTTTATCTTTAGCACCTTATGTTGACTAGTAGAGAATGCCTAAGGCCTAGGCTTAGATATTCTCGGACTTAATCTCCGCCTTTGTACCTTTGTGTCATTGAGTTTTAATAAATAAATAAGTACTTTAAGGCTGGGAAGCACTATTAAATATTTTGTTTAAAAAAAAAACATTTTTATTTAAGGTTACGCATGTCTGTATTATTTACGTAAGATATAGACTTTTGTTCATTCGTCTCTTTCTAGAAAACGCAAAATATAAAGTCTAAACTAAATTAAATTGTGATAAGAACATTCCGACTATTGTAGCGACGTCCTACGTATAATTACGTCCTCTACACATTAAAGATCTCCAAAATATTCCTTAATTTTACCACACAGCTACATAATGGCGCAAATGGGAAGCAAACAGTCCCATTTTGAAGCCCACATTACAAAACCCTTCCATCTATTTCAATTTACCCGCAAGTTTTAAGGGAAAATTACCCGTAAAAGTAATCCATATTACCATGAGGCCGCAAATGAGGGAAAAAGGTCGTCTTATTGGCCTAGGCGGGGTAAACATGGCCACGGATCTGGGTCGTTTTTAAGGGTTCTAAATTCCTTGGTCGCTAGAATAGCAAATTCTTGCTGGAATATTCACATTTTCAACACTTACAATTCTCAAAATTTTTTAACCTTAAATCTTTTAAACTTTTTATAACTTTATTTTCTTCTTAGTCGTGCACTCTTGACAGAGTGATTGTGATCATGTGTCGATCGAGTCCTGCGCCACTGCCTCTCTCGCGATGCGACACCATGCAGTTCTGTGTTTGACGCTGCAATACGCAATTTTTGTACTCATATGTATGTGCGTTTTTATTTCTGTGTGTAATAATCACACTAATATTGTAAAATCAAAAATTTTGTATGTTTGTTACATCGTCATGCTCGAAGGGCTCAACTTATTTCAATAAAACTCGGTACACGGATTGCCCTTGTCCTGGAATAACATATACCTTAATTTTATCGTTGGAAGACCTACCCACAAGGGAGACTGATGAACTAGTCAAGGTTACTGGAATCCGACGGATGCAAGATCAAAAGACAAGAAGACCTATAACCAACGATTTCTTGGCTGTCTTTCGGCTGAAATGATGATCAAGATGATGATAATTTTATATTCTGGGAGTATGCTGTTGGCATACTTTTTAACTCTCATGTGGGCAAAACCAGTGGCAGCAACATGAATGAAACAAAATGAACAGAAATATAATTTCATTACATCCAAAATATAATATTTAGATCACTTAGCAAAAATGAAGGTTCTATTTTATCAATTAGATTAATTGTTTCACGAAAGTACATGTAACAAAAGCAAAACTTCCCTTTTTAGTATGATTATAAAAGGAAAAGTTTATTTTACCGTGACCACACTTTTGGTAACAGGACAAATATTCGCTGTAATAATGCTCGGTATTTTAGGCAGGTAAGTAAAATTTTAATTGTTTCCGAAAGTTATTTCATATGGGGTTCCTGATATGAGGGGTATGTGTATGTAAGGTTTATAGACAGAGGAACGAGGGACTGTATTCCTGTAATATTTGTTATGCCGATCGCAAAATGGAATGAAAACATTTGAAGCCAATCGTTGGAATTTTAATGGGTTATTTTGATAGGTAAAAGGTAGCTAACCTGTTTGCCTGGTAACTGTAATTAATTAAAATATTAAGTTACCTCCGTAAATGTATGGTTTGAAATTGGATCAACCAAGATTTCTTATATGGGTTTGTTCAGTTTTGCAATTTGGGGTTTATGTAACCTTCCCTTTACAAAATAAAATGTGAAGGAATTTAGGTTTCATAGTAAAAACAAGCTACAAAGCACAGACGTCAGATGGCCAGCCTTTCTGTATTTTTCAGGATGCATTTTAAAGAGGGCTTGGTAGTAGCATATGACTTGATTCCACGATCTTATTACAACCATCGACGACGGTGCGCTCCGCTTAGGCAGAGAATTACCATGTCCTAGTCGGGGGATTCGAGGTAGCAATATTTCACACCGGGCCTTGGTAAAGGCCATGGTCTGAAGCAAAAAGAAGTGCCAAGTAGTCGCCTCCACTCCTGCGAAGCAGTAATGCTAGCAAAGGAGGAGGTCGCTCGCGTGAGGCAATACCCATCGCTCCGAGTCCGATCCTGACTGCCTGCCAATGTAGGCATGAGCTTGTGGACGGCGCGCAATGGGCAGCTCGCCGTCGTTACACGAAAGTCGTTGACGGAACGTATTGTTTTACGCGCACCTCAAGGAGATGACAGCAGACTGTGAGGGCCCAGCAGTGTTTTAGTTAGTAAAAGTCTGACACATGTCTGACCATATTTTTGAGTCCGTCCAAGGGCGGATGATGTCATTGGTTGATTTTTTTATATAAAAAAAACCAACAATCAACTATTTCATCACTCTTTACCGGATCGTAGTCAAGCACTAGTTTTAAATAATTTTAAAAGAAAATTTAAAAAAATTGTGAGAGATATTATTTAAAAATTCACTCTGAGAGAGGCTTAAGTGGTAGTATCTTTATTTGGCCTTTAGGAAAAATTCAGGCCTATCTTTATCTGGATTTACTAAAGAAACTTAAAAATAAGTCAAGTTTCTTTATGAATAAATCATTATTTTCCTAAAAAAAATAATCTTTTGAAGCCTCTTCAGACACAAACCAGTTAATCTACCTAGACAGACAGTTAATCTCTTTGTAAGTAGAAAAACTCAGAACATTAAGGAAACACTATCACTGACTTGTTATCTTCTACAGAGTAAGCGAAAAGCCAGTGCCTCGATTACAGAAACATTAGAACAACTTCTTGTAAATTTTTTATGCTTAAGAGCGGCCAATCCGAGGCACATTTTCATACAATCGCTCTTACGTGATAGTGATGTTCTTAAGTAGTTCAGATATTTTGAATACACAGATATCTTGTGAATGTTATCTAAGCTTCTATAGAAATTAAATCATGAATTCCGTCCAGGGGCGGGTGATGTCATTGGTTGATTTTTTTATATAAAAAAAACCAACAATCAACTAATAATAGTAAAGACCTCCTAAAATCTGCTATTTTATTTGAACTTTGACCGTCCATTATGTACTCATATTAAAAAAAAAAAAATACCTCTATAGAAGCCTAGCGAATTTCATCGGGATTCTATATAATGTCAGTTTTTTTTCAAAAATCCATCAAAGTTTTGTGAAATATTCGAGTAAATCGTAGAATTACCGAATGCTTAAGAATTTTCAATATCTCTCTTTTTTCACATTACTTTTGTATTAAACATCACTTTGAATTGCGTTAAATGAAGCAACAAGCTTTTAAACCATGTGCGACGTTGACGATAGGCGCGTGAGGAAGGCCTACCTTAAGTTGATTTTTTTTCTAAAGTACAAAGTAGGAAAGTATTTACATATATAGGAAAACTGGTAATTAGTGACAGATACTTAAACACGTGATTACAGTCATGATAACAAACTACTTTTACTATGGGACCAAACCTGAAATCGTAAAAAAAATCGGCTGGTACATTATTTATTTATGTTCGCATAACTGGTCAAAATGTATTGAACATGTTGATTTTTTTTTTGCTATTTTAGTTTTGGTCCCAGAGTAAAAATATTAGTAGTTGTTCATGACTACAATCACGCGTTTCCTCCTAGACAGTTAAACCGAATTGGATGAAACATTTTACAAGGACCCACTCGGTGGCGTTGCAATAGTGTTCTAATTTTTTTCTGATCAAAAGCCGAATTATGGACTTTTTATGGTAGGTAAAAATCATCCAATGAAGCCTTATGGACTGAGCTTTAGGACTGATGATATTTACTCTGTGGTACAATCAAAGGCAGATAAAAATCCTCCTTTTACTGAAATAGTACGTCTCTAGACGTAGGTACATCTAAAGATAGAAATCAGCCTTTTCAGGGTTCGGAATCCTAAAAACCACATTCATAATATAACTTGAGCAAAACTAATCCACTACTGAAAAGGTTTACTGGATCAAAAGCTTTATTCCTGAGTCTTATTCTATGTGAATGATTTAAGTCAAAATTTTAGGAAAAGGATTTAAAATTATGCCTGTGGTAAAGACAGATTAACGTGACGTCTAGTCGGTATTTAATTTTAAGGCAAAATTTAGTTTAGTCACTGTTTTCTATCTGTAATATTTTATTTAAATGCTGATGAACTAGAATCATTTAGCTAGGACGGGAAGAAAAAAATGGTAGTTCGCGAAAGCGGGATAGAAAGGTGGGTGGAAGGTCTTTGCTTAGTAGTAGGACAGAAAAGAATATTAAAAAAAATTGCCAATCAAATTAAAATCGATTACTACAAATAGACCAGTTACAGGCACTATTGAAATGTCAAAATGTCGGTCAGTTAAATATTGAAGTAAAGCTAAATTGCACGTTCTAAAGCGTAGATCTTTGAGAAGAAGGACGTGCAAGAAACTTGTTCTTAGGATCCAAGCTGTCACTGTCACGTACATCACCACACCACAGACGAGGAATTATCTGGCAGACTCTGTATTTGTTTACAGCTGCAACCTTTATCTTTAAATCAAGAGTAAATAGGTTACTTCCAAGTAAGTGCGCTCCATCGTCAACCACATCGTCGCTTCCTATCAGGTGGGTATTATTATTATTATAGCTAGCCTGTGCTGTCCCACAAGTAGACAAAGGTTTCCATTCTTTACAATTATTTCGGTTATCCGCTCTTCCAATTCCTAAGGAAGACAATTTCAGGTTGTCTCGCCATCTTCTTCGTAGTCTGCCGCGGCCCCGCGTCGCTGTGTTTGGGTACTAATTCTGTGTTTAATTCTAAGGAAACATATTCCTGGGTTAAAAAGCATATTATTTAATATTCCAGGACATGGTTTACATGTAAATATATTAAGTTTCATTAAAATCGGTTTAACCTTTCAAATTTGAACCAGTTTGAAATATCATACACACACTGACGCAGTTTTACCTTTACAATAGTGTGACTACCGTCTCTCAACACTGATAATGCCTACAAAGCTTCAAGAATAAACAATCGAAACATAAAAAATGAGAGTCTTTTACTTCTTTCTTACCTTAAAGCACCAGAAAAGCCATGAAATAATAAACATACTTTTTTCACGAGTTTTTCCTTTTTTCGTCGCAAACAGAAGTTATATCGCTAAATTCGTCAAGCGTTATGGAGCTTAGCATAGACGTGACAAGAATAGCTCCTGGTTTTTGATCATTGCACGGTCAATCAACACATAGAGTGAGAATGTGTACCTATGTGTATACCTATAGACAAATTTTTTTGTTGGTGTGTAAGGGTTGTCGCATCAATATATTTATGTACTACGCACTAAATTAGGCGTACCTTTTTACTTGACCTAGGTAATCTGCAGGCTATATGTTAGAAATAAAATTAAACCTAGTATGTATGAGAAATGGCAATAATCAAAGCTAGGTAGACGTAAATACTAAGCGGTACTAGACATATAAACAAATTTTATCCGCAAAACGACAAACGGACTTTTTAATATTTTTAATCTACTATTATTGTATATATTGTTTTACTTAATTGGTCAAAATGTATTGAATACGCTGATTATTTCGCGAATTCAGGGTTGGTTCCATAATAAAAATTGTTTAAGTATCGGTCACTACACATTACCAGTACTAATTTACACTAAGATATATGTATCTGTTCGGGTCATATTCGCTTGATCTGATTCCATCTACTTACTCTAAATAAGCAAAGAGCCTGTTACTTTGCATAAAACCAGTAAAATAATTGAAAAGGCTGCTGTTTATTTATTAAACTGTTTACTTTTCATTATACTCTCTTTCATAATTTTGTTTGATATAATTATTATATCAAAAAGAAAATAATGTGTAATGCCCTACGCCTGAAAATACTCAGTACCGGGGGGGATGTGGGACTGTTCGCAAAGGGCTACGAAAGGGACACGGGTTCAGTTAAAATCTAGTGGATGACTGCGAGTTTTCTTTTAAAGTTAATCTAATGTATTTTGCCTTTAACATACTAAAAAAAACGGCCATGAGCGTGTCGGGGCACGCTCAGTATAGGGTTCTGTAGTTTCCCGTCCGTCACAAATTTCTGAAAATGTAACAGAACCCTCAGTAGCCCATGTATAAATTAGTAACCTAATTTTCCGGGAGATGGCGCTGTACCCGGTGGTTGCGAGAACCGATTTTTTTTTTTGGATTTTTATTTGAAATAAGATACGATCAGTCGAAAGTTTAAAAACTGCTTATGTATTTTTTTCAAAAACTGTTCGTTCTATCAAGTTATATAATAATTTTGCTAGAAAGGCTTTATAAAATTCTACTTTTGAGATTTTTTTCATAATTTATGAACTAGTGGTTTAAAAGTTAGAGGCCCCCTCTAACTCTCTAATGCGTCCCCCCGGACGCATTGTTTACTTATTTATACTTTATTGTACACCGCATTACAGATAATTATATAGGACAAACAAACAACAAACAAATGTTTTTTTTTTACTTTTGTAGCGATTATTTCCGAAAATATATCCCGTAATAGTACATTGTTATACGAGGGATGAAAGAAAGTTATTTAGTCCCGAGAAATTTCTTGGCGACCGAGCGAGAGCGAGGTCGCTAATAGTTCGAGGGACTAAATAACTCTTGAACCCGAGGTAAACACTGTGCTTTTCATTACGAATACGAGGAAAATAAAAATAATAAAAACCTGAGTCGTCGTCAAAGGCCTGAGTCGTCGTTTTTAGGTAGGTATATTTCTTTTGATTTAGGCGGTAAGCGGTTTTCTCCTCTTAAGAATCTTGCGTTAAATTTATAACTGAAGCTGATGAACTTATCGTGTTAATAAAAATTTCTTGTAACAGATTTAGCAAAATTTAAACAAAACTCTACACCTCGAAAAAAAAGGAAGATCAAATCGGCCACAGATTATAGAGAGTCTACCATTTACCCGCCAATTCTTTTTTTCAGTGTTCGGCTCCCTGGCTTTTCAGTCAATATTTTTCATTTTGTCATTGTAAAAATGGTCAACATCTTTCTCAAATATATATTAGTTTTAATGAAATAATTGAAAGTAAACTAAAATAAAGTCATTAAAAAAAGTATTCTTAAATTATTTCTATCTCTATGTAATTTTTATTGTACTGACAGTATATAGAATTACTTATTTTTTTTTAATATTTGCTGTCTAAATATTAAAAAAAACAAATTTCACTTGTAAAGTAAAACTCCCTAGGGAGTAAAAGTACTTCTTCCAGCCCTGTCCGCAGGCAACTTTACACCTACTTTCAGAGTATGAGTAATGAAAAATATTTTTTTGATAATGTTAATCTTTATTCTAGAACCCCGGGGTTTTATTTCGAATTTCTGTCAACAAAAGTCTGAGTCGCTCCATACACAGACATAGGTTATTTCATGTACACCTATCTCAATACTCAATACTCAATACTCAATACATTTATTGCATTCCACAATGTGAACTTAGGTGGTAGGTACATAAGAATATACATACAATAGTTTTAGAGCATTGTGGGCCCTGTCGGGCATAACAACATAAAAATTTGGAGGAGGGCTATTATGAATAATTATTTACAATTAAAATAATAATCTACTCTTTCATTTTTCGTAGGTAGGTGGGCTTACAGCTAATTGTATTATATAATTTTTGCTATTCGTATATTGGATTTATACAATAATATTTATTTTAATTATACATTTATTATTACTGATATTATAGATTATTATTGCGTTTTTTGGTATAATTGTTTATTTATTAGATTTATCATTTAAATATTCATTTATATTGTAATAGCATTTACGGATTAGAAATTGTTTTGTTTTATTTATAAAGATATTAAATTTTTGTTCATTTTTAATTTCATCTGGTTTTTTTTTTTTTTTTTTTTTTTTTTTTTTTTTTTTTTTTTATTTTTTTTTTTTTATGGTAGGTGAAAATCATCCAATGACGAAACCCGCTCTTGGGCGGAGCGGGAGACCAGTGTCAGACTCTTACTGACTAAAAAACCTACCCCGTACCTTCCTTGCCTTATTTCTGGAGTCGAGGTTACAATTTTCACTTACCCTCTAGGCTCCAGGAGGCTTCGACCCTGAAGGGCCCCTGCAGTTTGCTGACAACTCCTTGAGGCGCGCGGGAACGGTGCGCGCCGTTGACGACTTGGACTCGGTCTTACCAGACGATCGGACGGCGAGCTACCCATTGCTCACCGTCCGCGAGCCAGTGTCTACGGTGGCCGGATATCGGCAGGATCGCGGCGGCGACGGCTACGGCGAGTACGCCGTTGCCTTTGCCTTATGCGGTCGGCCTCCTCCTTTACGAGCATTACTGCTTCGCAGAAGGAGGCGACCGCCTGCCATTCCTCTTCGCTGCGGACCATGGCCTGAACCAGGGCCCGGCGCGAGAGGTCGCCGCCGCCGATCACCCCCACGAGGACACGGCGATGCTCTTCCCAAGCAGGGCACACCTCCACCGTGTGCTCCACCGTGTCCTCCGGGCTCGCCTCACAGTGGCGACACCCGGACGTCTCTTCCGCACGAATCCGGTGCAGGAATCTCCCGAACTTCCCATGTCCGGTGAGAACCTGCGTCATGCGGAAAGTGAGGACGCCGTGAGGTCTATCCAGCCACGCCTCAAAGAGGGGCACTACCGCTGAGATTACGGTGTGCCCAGCGCTGGGTTGCGACAGTCGCTGTTTCCACTTCACCATGAGATCTCGCCGGAGCTCCTTCCGCCACGCCTCGACATGTTCGGGCAGCGGATCTTCGCCCCGGCGTTGCATCTCCACGCGCTGGTCGTGCATGTGTGCAAGGACTGTTGCCTCCAAATCCCATGGTGGTAGGCCAGCAAGGAGGCTCACCGCCTCGCGGGACACCGTGCGGTATCCCCGCACCATCCGGATGGCCATGACCCTCTGGCAGGCGTTCAGCTGGGCCGCCGGGCGTTTACGCAGCGTCGGCGCCCACACTGGTGCCCCATAAAGGGCCATGGACCGGACGATGCCGGCGTAGAGCCTCCGGCAGAAGGCGTCTGGACCCCCAAGGTTCGGCAGGAGCCGCTTGAGAGCAGCCCCCGTCCGATTGAGTTTGGGGGCCAGACGTCGGAAGTGCTCCTCGAAATTCCATCGGCTGTCGAGGACAAGTCCTAGGTACTTCATCGTCGACCCGACGCCGATGTGAACTCCTTCTACCGTTAGTTGGGAGCCCGTTGGTGGCGCGTTCCGAGGGCCGTGAAAGCACATGGCCTCGGACTTGTGCAGTGCCACCTTGAGTCCCAACTGCTGGATCCTCTCAACGACTGTCGCAACCCCACGTGTCGCTAGTTCGACCGCCGCCTGGTACGACCTTCCCTGCGCTAGGACCAGCGTGTCGTCTGCGTAGCAGACCACGCTGACCCCTACGGGGAGGTCGGCGCGCAGCACGTAGTCGTACCCGATGTTCCACAAGGGCGGTCCTAGTACCGATCCCTGTGGGACACCGCACGACATCTCTCGCCGTTTCCAATCTCCTTGGTGACCGGGGTAGACTATGTACCTGTCGGACAGGTAGGCCTCGACTGTACGACAGAGGTAGTCGGGCACCCGGTGATACCGGAGTGCCGTCCTAATGCAACTCCAGGGCAGGGAATTAAAGGCGTTGGCAATGTCCAACGACACCGCCAAGACACACCTGCCCCGGGACACCGCATCCCCCGTCGTGAGGGCTCGCACGCGCATGATGGCGTCCACCGTGGAGCGCCTCCTGCGAAACCCGAACTGGTCGTCCGCGAGATCGGGCCCCTTCAGTGTTAGGTGCTTGACGAGGCGGTCTGCAATGACTCTTTCAAAGAGCTTGCCCACCTCGTCAAGCAGCACAATGGGCCGATACGCGGACGGAGAGTCCGCAGGGCGCCCCGGCTTCGCGACGAGGACCAGTTTTCCCGTCTTCCAGGGAAGTGGGAACTGGCCCCTCTCCAAGCATGCGCTAAAGAGCCCCCCCAATCGAGACCCGAGAGCCTCCATGGCCAGGACCCAAGCCTTTCCTGGCAAGCCGTCGGGTCCTGGGGCGGTATTCTTCGCACCCATCCTGCGTACCGCCACTCTCATCTCTACCTCGGTCACTTCCGGAGCATTGGTACCGTCGTCGCTGACGTGGTCCGCGTCAGACACCGCTGGTGGCGGAGCCATGGGCGGGGGGGAGTGGTCCCCCCGCGCAGGGAACAGAGCGCTCACCACACCCTCCACGATCTGTGGCCGGAGACTCTGCGTCAACGGGGGAGCCCATGGGCGGAGTTTCTCCCGCACCAACTTGTATGGGCGTCCCCACGGATCAGCGTTGAGCGTCCCCAGCCACGCTTTGCAGGCCTCGTCTTTGGCCCGCTTTATCTCCGATCGGAGGGTGCGCCTTGCCACCCTGTATCCCTCGTACAGCTCCGCCTCTACGGCCTCCGCATCCGGCGGGCGGAAGCGGCGCCTGCGGTGTCTGGTATACCGGTGTCGCGCAGCATTGCATGCGGCGCGCAGCGTCGCAAGCTCTGGCGACCACCAGTACACCTGGCGTCGGGCGCGTCCTGGGCGGAGACGGGGCATTGCCGCGTCGCAAATTTGCGACAAGGCCTCCCGTAATTTCATCTGGTAATTTGTTATATATTTTAACTGACATTACTAAAGTGCTTTTGGAGTGTATTTTAAGCTTAGAAACTGGCTGATTTAGTCTATTTCTGTGTCGTAGTGTGTACCGATTCTGTATGTTTTCGCGTGTAGTGAAGAGTTTTTGATTATTTTTAACAAATTTACACATTTCCAAGATATATATACAGGGCAGGGTTAGAAGTTTATGTTCTTGGAAATGGGGTTTGCAGCTATCTGTGTTTTCTATGTTGGCTAGTATTCTAATCAGTCGTTTTTGTAGTGTGAAAAGTGTTAGTGCGTCTGTACTATTTCCCCATAGTATTATTCCATAATTTAACCATGCGTATGCATAGGCATAATACATAGCTAGAGCAGTGGAGAGATTTGTTGACTTTTTTATTTCACGGAGGGCGTAGGCAAATTTTGATAACTTTGACCTGATTTTATTAATATGTGATTTCCAATTTAAATGTGTATCTATGGATAAGCCGAGTAGGTTGAATTCTTTTACTGTTTCTATTTTTTCGTCATTGTAAATAAATGTTATGTCTAAAGGTGTTTTCTGGTGCGGATAGAAGGATATGATTCTAGTTTTATTGAAATTAAGTTCAAGGTTATGTTCTGTCATCCAAGTTATTATTTTGTTGAGTATACCTGTCAGTACTTCGGTTAGGTTAGTATTATCGTGGCAAGAAGTTAGTACTGAGATATCATCAGCAAACAGAACACATGACTCATTTATGATAGTAGGGAGGTCATTTATATAGATGATAAAAAGGAGGCATCCAATAACACTCCCTTGGGGGATTGAGGCGTTAATTTTTTTGCTATCAGAACGAATGTATTGTATTTGTTTTGCATGTTCGTTGTAGTATTCTACTTCGACTTGGTGTTCTCTATTTTCTAAATATGATTTGAACCATTCGTAAGATTTTCCGCGGATCCCTATTCCTTGTAACTTTTTTAGTAGGATGTCAAACTGCACTTTATCGTAAGCTTTTGTCATGTCTAAAAGTATACCTACGGCATATTTTTTCTTATCTATTATATTAATGGCTTCCTGGATGAAATTATATACTGCTAGAACTGTAGAGTGGTTTTTTCGGAAACCATTCTGGGATTCGTTAAAAATTTTATATTTTTCGCAAAACGAATAGACCCGATTACACATCGCTTTCTCGAATACTTTCGAAGCTGTAGGTAAAAGAGCAATAGGGCGGTAATTAGAAGGGTTGGTTTTCGAGTCCTTTTTGTGAATTGGCTTTATAATGGCTTTTTTCAGATAATGCGGAAATCTTCCTTCCTCAAAAGACTGATTGACTAGCAAGTAGAATGGTAGGGTCAGCTCATCTGCACACTGTTTAACTAGGGTTGGTGGTAATTCGTCTATTCCATAGCTGTTTTTGTTTTTAAGGCTTTTCAATATTAAATTTATTTCACTGGGATCTACTGTACTTAGGAACATGGTATTTTCTGTGCGGTGGACCACAGAGATTTTTCTCAAAACCTATAGATAAATAAATTGTACACACCTTAAACTAATTTGCACATTTTTCTAACACTGATTTACAACCAAAAACCCTTAACGCTATCCTCAAACACACATTTCTTCCCTTCTAATTCAAAAGGTTTACAGAATTATGACATCACGAGGTCGAAACTGGAAATATTGACGCGATTACTCCAGAGATTTGAACACAAGCTACCGAATCCTATTTGCCGACACATGCTTTGATTTACGAAACACGGTACGCCGACATATGATATATTATGAAAAGGCGCCCTATTATTTTGAATTTATAGTCTAAGAGTCATGTTTAGGTTATGTATGCGTTCTACATGAAGAATACGGTTTTCTGAGGTAGAACAGTTTATTTTGTCATTTCAATTTAACTGATTATATTTGACGGAACGTTTGACTTCGTTGCGTGTCGCAGTTTTGACTCCTGCGCGGAACAAATAATGGTGTGGCCTACAAATAGGTAGTGTCTTATCTTGTATATTTGAGCTAACATGTCTGTTAACAAACCCACGATGCAAAAGTAATTCTTGGTGTTTTTTTTATGGTGGAAAAAATCATCGAATGACAAATCCCGTCGTTGATCTGACACAGTTTCAGCCTTCTACTGACTAAACGACCCACTCCATTCCTTCTAGCATTAGTGCCAGGGCCCCGGAGTTCCACTTTCGCATCAATCCTATTCTTAGTGTGAAACAAAATATTTTGATTTTGTATAAAATAGGCAGATGCACTGTTAATGAAAAAAAATGTGAGATTCTAGATTAGAGATAAATGTAGTGCTACCGATCAAACTTGATAGAATGCAAACACCCCAAGTCTCACAGCGCTTACATTATAAATGATGTAAATTACTATTGTCACAATTTTCGTGCAGTAACCGAGGCAATACCATTTGTCAAAACGTACCATTGAAGCGCAACCTAAACTAAATGATTTTAAATATGCCAATGCACAGTATTTTTATAAATTTGCAATAGAAGTTTTAGCTATATTGAAGTTGTGACATTCATATCAAAATAAATTGCACATCTGCTTGTGACACGGGAATCAATACTGTCAATAATACGAATGGTGCGAATTGGCTGTCATAGATGGCTAATAAAATAAATGGGAAGTGAAAAAACTGACAGTTTTCCCCCGTACAATGCGTTCGTCAGTTTAATTACTACGTCAGAATGAAATAAAATGCTGAAATGAAATCCTGAAAGCTTGTTAAGTTAACGGCGTAGAGTTAATGTGCTCAAGGCACATTGGCACAGTGGCCTTTAAAAAAGTTATTTCTTTGAAACTCAAAAAAACAAGAAGATAGTGTAAGACTTTTATTGACTAGAAAACCGGCCCAGTTTCTTCGTTGCCTTTTATACCAGGACCGAGCCTTCCTTTCAGAAGCAGACCCTTAGCACCAGTAGGCTTCGACCCTGTCTGCTAGCGGGCTAGGCTTCTACGGTTTGCTGGCTACTCGTTGAGGTGCACGGGAACAGTGTACACCGTCGACAAATGTGTATAGATTGAACGATTAGGTTTATACAAAAAGCAAGTCATTATCAGCAATTTTTTTTCAGGTGTGACTACAAAGACCAGTCGGATTTCAACAACCCTCACTAGGCTTTCTAACTTCTACTAAGAGGCCAAAAAGTGTTTTTTTTTAATAAACCACAACCCAAATGCCTACATGGGTCTTAGATCAGAGACAATTTCAATATATACGTTCAGTGCATAATAATAATAATATAAAATAATACCGCGGCAATGCTCCTAGTCTTCTGGGCACGTTTCCAGATGACAGCAATATGGAGGAGTACTTCGACGCCTGAGTGTAATTTGTGTTTTTGTATTATATGGACATAGTTAAGTTTACTGTAAATACTTAGTATAATTTATATATTTTTTTATATTGTATTATTAATAACATTTATTGTTAATAAATAATATTGATTTCAATAAAATTTGTGACAAAAACAAGTACATAACGATAAGTACCAAAATAAAGACATAGTAGTAGTCGTAGTTAGCACTAACTACGACTACAACAATACAAGTGGCTCCGAAACTAGGTTTACACTTTGACTTGCGAACAAGGTAATATTTCTGGATAATCCTACAAACATTGTAGAGATTTTAAAGCTAGTTAATCACACACAAACCGCTGCATTGAATCGAGTATGCTCTTGTGATTTTTTATTTCAGAAATCACCAAAAATCTTGTCATGAGACTTCACCTAGAGCGTGTCTTGTGGCGACCGGGGCTTTAGAATAGTCTCTCCCTTGCGCTTTCCACTTGCTGCTTCTTTGTATTATTACTTTCTTCTACAACAAAAAATTTTCATGGCTTGGACCAGGGCTGGATGAAAGTGTCCCAATGTCACCACCACCAATGAAGAACCTCCGTGAAGACATGGCAGTAATTTGCTCAAAAGGAGCACACAGTTTCCACAGTATGGTCCGCCGTGTCCTCTGGAATCCATACAATGGTGACACCCAAGTATTTCTCGCACCGAATCCGAAAAGGAACTGCCAGAAAAAACCTTGCCCGGTGAAGACCTGCATCAGGCTACAACTAAGGTCAGTAAGGTAAGGAGTGTTTAGAGACCAATCTCTAACCACTCCTCGAAGAAGGGATCTGGGCATCAGACATCTGGGCCATGATTGTGGCGTGTTCAGTCGCAATCACGGCCTGAATGCCATAGTCACTCTCTCCATGCGGCCTTGAGAACCCACCGGAGCTTTGTTCTCCGCGCGTGGATTTGTAGAAGCCCTAGCGTTGAATCTCTTCGTTTCGCGATTACAGATCTAGATCTCACAGAGATAAATCAAGAAGGATCTCCGCCTCATCGATATCCGACCCAACTCCGATCTCTGAGATGAGCCGGCAGACTAGTCGTCGCCGCCGCAGGGAAACGGACCACGTTCAGAATAAAGATTGAGTACAATTTAAGCTTTATCTCGGTATAATATCCCTTGGGATAGTATCCGACTTACACGTGGGTGAAGATGCTGACAGAGGCTTAGTTATTTATAAAAAATACCTCGGAACATTATGTTGTTACAACACAAAGCACCTGTTTATTTTCCGACCCACTTTAAAACTTTTCCTAAGTAAATGGACTATAATAATTCTTTGCTTGATGTTAACAGTTATTTACAGTGCTCATCGTCACGGGTAGTTTAGCATCACAACGCGAGCTGTAAAAACTCGTGAACAATATAAACTTTTAGCTACAAACGCCTACATCGGTAAATATGCTGTTATTTGTTACTTTTTTTATGATGTAATGTGGCTTTATTCAAGATTTTTTATGGTTTTATTGTTGCGGTTTCTTCTGTTTTTTTGTTTATCACCAAGTGTAATAGTAATTTGTAAAATATAACAAAAGTCATGACTATTCCAGTCATGACTTTTGTTGTTTTGTTAGTAATTTGTAAAGTACTACCGTACGATGGGGCTATTTGCAAACCAAGAGGCTATTTGGAATTTCCTAAAAAAAAGTTTTGATCGTGTGTATCTTTAAATCTAAGAACAGTAGGAATTATATTTTACCATTTGGCAATACAGTGACATCTAATGTCAATGTCACAAAGGAATTTTGACACATAACGGCTTTCTAAGTGGGTTAAAACGTAATTTTAAAAAAGGTTGTATTTTTTGTTCATTTTGTGCCTTGATAACTTTCGTCTGCCACACAAAATCTAGTCAGATTTGTAAGAAATAGAATAAACTAAGTTATAGTTTGTTTAATGCGCTTTTCAGTGCTTCTATTTGCTCGTTTCTACCTTTTACGAGCTGGCGTATATTTCGATTTTTCTAAATGGGGCTATTTGGTTTCCGTTTTGGGGTTAATTGGAACGTAGTTTCAAATAGCCCCTCTAAAATGGGTTATACATTGCCAAGGAATTTTATCATAGTTCCAAATAGTCCCAATTGCGTATTTTGAGCATGTTAAGGGCAAGATATTTTTCGGCTTAGGTACTCACAAAATAATTTACCTATATTGCTGTATAAAATAGAGAACTTTTCCTGCATGTTTGATTGTCATACCTGAATGATCAATAGTTATTATTTAGTTTCCTTTTTTTTCGTTCCATGTACCTACCGTAAAGTGGGGCTGTTAAGCCTGGAAAACTTTAGCTAACTGATGCTGCCGATACTTATGACATACCTAAGAGTACGCTATGAAGAATAATTGCTGTGTTAGGCGTTCAGAATCATGTAGGTACCTACTGAATACCTACGTGGTAACTAATCGATTGTGCGTCGATGCGGCCCCTCCATCCTGTATTGTTTATCATAAGTATAAACTAGTAACGTTACCCAGATTTTAATTGTGGTTAATTCCTTGCCAAATATTAATTCTTATCTATTTCACATTTTATTTTAAGTGGGTAGGTACCTTCTTACTTAGGTAGGTAGGTACCTATTTCACGGTTTATAAAGATCTCAATGTTTAAGGATATTTTTAGCTTCCCCTTAAATGTTCCAAATATTGCCTTAATTCATAAACAATTGTAAGTATAAGATTTTACTACAGATTCCAAATAGCCCAAAAGTTGCGAATCGCTTTTTTATAATAAATGTTACGATGCTAAATATTTGGCTTTTTATTTAAAATTAAACCACAAAACTATGATACAATGAAAGGCCGTTTATCCTTCTGTTGGTCTAAATGTCGCAAAACCTGTTTAAATTGATACAGCTCCAACGGTCGATGAAAAACAAAATTAGAATATGTCGATTACAAAAAGCCCCAAACCGGTGATATTTGGAATTGCACTTTTGAAAAAAGATATCTCTGTATCTATAGATATTCAATACACAAATACAAGCGCATTTTTCTAGAAGGTATTGATAAGGTTAGTCGTAAAAAAAATTGTCTAAGTTCATAACCTAAGTAGTTTTTGTGAAAAACGTAATTTTTCATAAAAAATGTACCAAATAGCCCCATCGTACGGTATTATATTTTTTTGAAGACTGTGGCTTTTCTTAAGATGGCAAATCTTCTGATTAAATCTCCCACTCTTACAGCATGGGCACATGTCTACGCTGCGGCGCTGGCCACCGTGTGGCGGCCACGACAAGACATCGCGTAGGCAATACAGCAACCGGCGTTCATTTTTTGTCTTGATATGGACTGCAACAGACCCTACAACTCTTCCCTTAAGTAACTCCCTTATATTCTTTGTGTATTTACGTTTTTCTTTATGCTGCTGGTCGTCGAAAGGGAAAAATGTTTCGGCAAACATTTTTCCATCCCTCAGTTTTTGCGCCGATTACTTTTGGCGACGTCTTGCCGTCGTCGCATGGTTGCAGTGCCGTGCACATCAGCACCACAGTCGTAACACATCTGTCCGCTCTCTATTGTGGAGCGGTGAAAAATCTGATATACTCTGTATCAGATTTTTGCTAACTAAAACCAAGACTTCTTTAAGTCACCTTGTGCAACCTAGGGCCATGGCCTAGGGCCAACCCTTTCAGAAGTCAACTCATAGCCCTAGTAAGTAGGCTTCGGTTCTGCTACTATATATGTAATTGATTGTTAGTTTGGTATAATTTTGCTGACATCTCCTTCTAGCACACTTAGAAAAGTGAGATTAAAAAAGAAACCTTAAATATATCTGTATAAAGTGGACTGTTGAAAAGTCTTAAATATATCTGAGATGCACTTTATAAAACATTTCGCACTTCTGAGAAATATATATAAAATTAAATCTCCAGCACAGAAATACCTCACTCGATTAGAGACCTCTACTTAACCCTCTGGGAACATACGTGAACAGATTTACTTTTGAGAAACCTCATTTCCAGTAGATTTAAAGCTTCCTATAGAATTCTGCTAGCCTGGTATCAATGAAAGCAGAACGGAGCGGAGTTGCGGAAATTTCGCTAAACGTAAGTTCGTATTCAACGAACTAAGGCAAAATATGTCATCTACACTTAATATAATAAAGAGGTAAAGTTTGTTTTTTTGTTAGTTTGTTTTTTTTGTTTGTAGGGGGTAATCTCTGGAACTACTGGTCCGATTGGAAAAATTTTAGCAACAACAGAAAGCTGCTGTACTCCTGAGTGACATAGGCTATATTTTATGTACGCGGGCGAAGCCGCTGACAAAAGCTAGTACTAATATAAGTTCATTTATAAACTCAATCTCCGTATTGTAAGACTTTGTTTGCTCACCATTGTTTAACTTTCCGCTTCGTGTCTTTATTAGAACAATGAGATGTTCCTTCGGCATGGATTACTTTGGAAATTACGATTTGGTAGCTTACATGAAAATGTGAATACGCTGAAGTCGAATTTATGATTCCGGTACTAGCACACTTTTTGTTGGAGAGTAAAAATTTTGTTTTTGTTAATAAAAATACTTATTTCAAAGTACCTAATCCTAAAAACAAGCTGGTACAATGCCTAAACGTGGACTATAGATGAAATACATAGCCGGTATTTCACATCGGTATTTTTCCGTATGAGAGAGCATGCGCGGAAATTGCATTACTTGATTCCGCTATCTCCTTTCTATCAACGGACAACCCGACGTCCGGACTAAACGTTTTGCCCCGTCGTTAATACCGCGTACATCGAAGAATTGGAACAATTTTCCTGCTGTGGTCTTCCCGTTCAATTATAATTTAGGTATCTACACTAGAGCGCATTGGCTCCTAATATACTAGTGGCACTCACCATGAACGACTGCATCACTGCTTACCATCAGGTGGAGTAGCAGTCAAGTCATATTAAAAGAGAAACGTGGGTAATTTCAATAAAAAATATGTGGATTATTAGGCATGCACCTCCTCATATCAACCTCTTGTACCTAAGTTACGATATTTTGCTTTTTTTTTAATTACAAAAATATTTATTGTATTAAAAAAAAAGCAAGGCATAAACCTGCAGCTTAAAATATACCACAGACCGAAATTCTCCATTTTACCTTTTTTTTTCAGTCTCATACCAATCGCAGTCACCGTTTGTGATTTGTGGAGCTGCAGCGAGGAATCCAATACTTACCTGAAACAAAAGAGAGTTGAGTTTTAAAATAAGAACGTTCTATCCACAGATCTGCTTTTGTTTAAAACTGGGTCGTAATTTTAAGGCGGGTACAGACTTCCGGAAAGTAACATGCAATGTAACATGCACTGAAAGAATTTGTTGTTCACATTGTTATTATGCATCATGCAATGGACTTTCCATAGAGTGGACGTCTTGCGTGAACCAACCGTGCACACATTGCGCACGGAAATTTCAACTCGGACGCGCTGCGATCTACTATTTCTCGGTTTTTTCGCTGAACACGCACCGTAAACTCGGAGCACCAGTGAGGATAAGTTGTAAGTGTACAAACACACTGTTGCTGTGGAAAGCCTGCCAGAAACAGATACGAGTATGTACATACTCGGTACATGCGAGTGCTGTGTCCATTCTTATGAAATGCTCTTTTCATGCTACACTGCAAGTTACGATAGAGCATTCTGTACCTGCCTTTATAAAAGACTCGATACACAAAATCAGGTTGAAATAATTAAAAGAGTTATTGCCAAAAGTGACGTTCGATTGCAAAAAGTAACTTCAGTTTTCTGTTTGATTCTGTCTGATACATGAAAAACAGTTAAATGAGAACTGAAAGTAATTGGATACAGTAAATTGTATCCTTGGCAATTTAAAAAAGTTCCTATCGTTGCAATCAAATGTCAAACGCATGAACTGTTAAATAATCGTAGTTTTCTGTAATTTTGTGAACATTTATCGTTGATTTTACCTAGAATTCTTTAAGTCAAGAGTCGATAGGCTACTTCTAAGCGAGCGTGTTCCATCATTGGCCTCATCATCAGTTACCAACAAGTGAAGAAATATCTTATGAGATTGTTACTGTTGATTGTTGTTGTTTTGTTGATTGTTGTTGGTTGTTGATCGATATGAGATAATACAAATTTTCACACATTCACTACCTAAAGCCACAAAACTTACGTCTGCATATAACCTTAAGTTCCTATTATCATCTACACTTAATATAATAAAGAGGTAAAGTTTGTTTTTTTATTTTTTTGTTTGTAGGAGGTAATCTCTGTAACTACTGGTCCGATTGCAAAAATTCTTTTTGTGTTGGATAGTCCATTTTTCGAGGAAGGTTATAGGCTGTATCACGCTATGACCTATGGGGGCGGAGCAGTATACCACAGACGCGGGTGAAGCCGCGTGTAGCCTATATATTGCTAACTTCACACGGGCGAAGCCGCAGGCAAAAGCTAGTATTACATAGATATAAAACTCAATTTTAAAACACAAGAATGTCTTCATATCTTTCCAATAACATACGTTTTAAAGACAAGCAAGAACAATATTAAATACTAGCTTTTGCCCGCGGCTTCGCCCGCGTGGTATTGAGGTTGGGGTTTCCGGGATGAAAAGTAGCCTATGTCCTATTCCGGAGTGTATCCTATGCCTGTGCCAAATTTCATCCAGACCTGTCCAGCCGTTTTGGCGTGATTGAGTAAGAAACATCCAAACATCCAAACATCGTAACTTTCGCATTTATAATATTAGTAAGATGAAACTAAAATTTTCATGCATTTGAAAATAATATTAAAAGCAATATGCATTCTTTTCCAATGACATCATAAAAATGATTCCCACATTTTATATTACTAGTAGATCGAACAGGATATGAAAATAGTTGTGGTCATGAATATGCAATAGGTTGACAGTGGGAATGGCTATATTATTTGGAAAATACAACAGTATCCAATATTCACCGATGAAAATATTTTGCGTGGGTTGCAATTCTAACTGGTTTTAAAAGTAAATGTATTTTTTGTGGATTTTAGGATCTTTAAAATACTTTTTAACCTATTGACTACTATAATTTATAGACACTTAAAATACAATAGGTGGGTAAAAATCATCAAATGACGAATCCTGCTCTTGAGCGGATCGGGAAACAGTGTCAGACTCTTACTGAATATGGGTATTTACCCCGCCTTCCTTCTTTGCCTTTCGCACTGGGGCCAAACCATAGGCCAAACCTTTCTTTTTGAAAGAGACCCTCGGCCCTAGAGTAGGCTTCGACCCTTTTGCAGAGTTCCTCCTGAGATAACTCCTTGAGGCGCGCGGGAACAGATTGCGCCGTCGAAGACTTGGGCTTAGTCCGGACTATAACCAGACAAGGCTAGCTACTCATTGCTTGCCAAGACAATAGGTGTGCGGACATCGGTATCCTCTTGGGACTTAATGGATTAGAGGTTGCAACACTATTTAAAGTCAGGTTGGATCGCGGTCAATCGCTATTTTGTATAATTTTTTTTTTTTTTCGCGCGCAATCGTTGAACAGACAACACGTATTTATTTTGCTCCGCATTTTTTTAATAATACAAGTCGGAAAAAGTCATTGTATGTATTAGTGAGTTATACCACTGTGAAGCTGTGAAAAAGGACTACTCTACAGTGATTACAGCATTGCAAAACTCGAAGTAATTCGTGAGTAATTAGCAATTAAGTTCTCAAAATACTGCAAAATAACAACTAATTCCTGACCTACGACACCGAGCGGCCGACTCACCGCACGCACACAGACACAAGTCGCGCACGTGCGGTGCGCAGGTGCGTCCATTTCTCCGAATTTTTAACTATTGCATGATCAAATTCGCTACCAGTGCACACATTTTATAAACATTACGCTTGCTATTGGGAATGCGGTGAACAGAATTTAATACAAACTGCTTTGCTCACGATTACTAATATGGCACCAAATGATTATAACTGCTCAAGTTGCTTAAAAACATTACCAAAAAAGGGACTTCTTAAATGCTACAATTGCAAATGCAAGTACCATCTTCCTTGTGCGAATGTCACTGAAAAAAGCTTCCTAGCAATGACACCAGCAAGTAAATCTTCCTGGTCCTGCAAGAACTGTCGCAGCAAATCGGCCAAAGTTAATACCTCGTCCCCATTGCAAAATAAGACTAGCTTGTCTGCCGACTGTAGTACCAGCGTTTTTGATGACTCCACGGATGACGAAGAATGCAATATAACATTGAGACAAAAGCCTAACACCCGCAATGCGTCCATGGACAATTTAGTACCTGAACTTGATTTAGAGGATAAACTAAGGACCATCATTAAACAGGAATTAAATTGCTTCCTCGAAACAAAAATTAAAATACTAGTAACAGACCAGTTAAACAGATGTCAGAACAAATATCGGACTTTAAAAACTCCATGAACTTTTACAATTCGCAATATGAAACCCTCAAGGCTTGTCTAGAGGAAAAAGACGCTACCATCAATAAATTACAAGCTGAGAACGAACGTCTAATAGCAGCATCCACTGATCACTCAATGAGACTGTCACTGGTAGAGCAGAGCCTTCGTGTGAATAACGTTGAAATCAACGGAATTCCGGAATTCAAGGCAGAAAATGTTGTCACTACTGTGATACAACTAGCAAAGACTGTAGGAGAACCACTTGAAGATGGTGACATCCTACATGCTACTCGAGTCGCCAAACTAAACTCCGACAGCAACAGATCCCGTCCAATGGTGGTTAAACTACGTACACCTCGTCTTCGTGACAGCTTAATAGCTGCAGTAGTTAATTTCAATAAAAAAAAAACAACCGCAAGACAAGCTTAATTCTACACACCTGGGTATAGGAGGAGATCGCACACCAGTGTACGTTTCTGAGCATCTGTGTCCAGCTAACAAGCAGCTGCACGCTGCCACAAGGAAGCTAGCCAAGGAGTTGGGTTACAAGTTTGTGTGGGTACGAAACGGGAGAGTGTTTGTTCGTAAAGATGTTTCTCACGCCGCTATTCTTATTCGTAATCTGGACAGTTTAGCTTTGCTCAATAATAACAAATAACGTAACAATCTACCTTACCTTCACTTAATCAGATAAAGTTTTTGGTTGTAATAACTTAGCAATGTTCGATATTTACTACCAAAATGTAAGAGGCTTGAGAACAAAAACTAATGACTTGTACCAAAATACTCTGCTGAATGATTTTAAAATAATAGCTTTTACTGAGACTTGGCTGAACTCAAACATCCTGGACAACGAGTTATTTGATTCTAGATACATTGTTTACCGTCGTGATAGAATATGCCACAATACGGGCAAAAAAGATGGCGGCGGTGTTCTTTTAGCTATTTCACGGGATGTTCCTTCAGCCAGAGTCCACAACTGGGAAACAGATAATGAAGATATTTGGGTGACTGTAAAGTTACAACGTAACAACATTGTTAAAAAAATAGTTATCTGTGTCTCATATTTACCTCCTCCTGTAAAAGCGGAGTCTCTTTCAATTTTTTTAAATAATGTCAGTAATACTGTAAATAACGTAGATGATATTCTCATCCACGGAGATTTTAATCTCGGATTTATTCATTGGTCATCTTTACATGGACAGACCCATACTATACCTAATAACTATAATAATACTTTAGGAGATATGTTTGTTGATTTTCTAGATACTAACAGTCTTTTCCAATTCAACAGTGTTTGCAACATTGATAATAGAACACTTGATTTAGTTATAAGTAATATTCGCAGCCTTTCTGTTACTCATACCTCCGACCCTCTGACTAAGCTTGACCCTAAACACCCAGCTGTGATAATTTCCTTAACAGATGAAAACATAAAATGCTTACGCTCGAAAAATAATGTTCGCCCGAATTTTTTCAAATGTGATTATGCAAAAATAATATCAGACCTACGAGCTATTGACTGGCAACAAGAATTTTCACACTCCGATGATATAAATGATCTCAATTCTTTATTCTATACTAAACTAAACAACCTTATCAATAAACACATACCGAATTACATTTGTAAAAACTCAAAATATCCCTGCTGGTTTAGCAAAACGCTAATAAAATCCCTATCCGAAAAAGAGAAGTACCGCAAAAAATTTCGTAAATACAATAATCCTAGAGACAAGTTGAGCTACGAATTACTTAGAAGCCGTTGTCATACAATGATCAATCAAAACTACAGGGATTACAAAAAACATATTGAGACTGAAATAACGAAAGATCCTAAATTATTTTGGCGTTACATAAAAAACAAACGAAACAGTAAATCCGTGATTCCAGCCAGAATGCATATGAATGAAATAGTAGCCGAGAAAGGTACTGACATCGCTAATCTTTTCGCTTCTCATTTTTCCTCAATTTTTACCGATCCCAACAATAATACTTCAACCAGTCTCTCGGAATCCACTGGAGTATTAAGTAATATAAAATTTACACCGCAAGAAGTCCTAATAAAAATAAATAAACTTGATACTTCCAAGGGTGCTGGTCCTGATTCCATTCCACCAATTTTTGTAAAAACATGCGGAAAAGTGCTTGCAGAGCCCCTATGTTTCTTATTCAATCGATCGTTAGAGACGGGTGTTTTTCCAGACGAATGGAAGAAGGCTCGCATCGTGCCTGTCCACAAAAAAGGTGACTCTAGTAACATAAAAAATTACAGGCCGATTTCTATTTTGTCATGTTTTTCAAAGCTCTTCGAAAGTCTTGTTTCTCCCATTATTACCAATTATCTGGAAACTATGCTTTCTGATAATCAACATGGATTCCGAGTTGGACGTTGTACCGAAACTAACTTAGTAAGATATTTGTCAGACATATCCGAAGCGCTCGATAAAGGGGTCGAAGTGGACGCAATATACACAGACTTCAGCAGCGCATTTGACAAGGTGAGTCATCCACTCTTGTTGACTAAACTTGAGCTTAGCGGCGTCCACGGGTCCCTGTTGAGGTGGTTTGCGTCCTATCTTGAAAATCGCTCTCAGTTCGTTGCAGTCAATGGCTATGTTTCTTATGAATTCTATGCACGCTCCGGTGTCCCACAAGGTTCCCACCTTGGCCCAGTTTTATTTTTGTTATTCGTCAATGACATCACTAGTCACATAAGGCATTGTCAACCACTGTTGTTTGCAGACGATTTAAAGATCTACAGAAACATTACTGGGTTTGCAGATACCGCTCTTGTTCAATCTGATTTAAAAAATATAGAAAACTGGTGCATAAATAACAACATGACCCTACACGCCCAGAAATGCTTCCATATCCGCTTCTCTAGAAAAAAATCTACTATTCCTACAACCTACTCATTATGTAACACCTCGCTGGCAAAAGTGAGTGAAATACGGGATTTAGGTGTTGTGGTCGATGATAAACTCAGCTTTAAGCCGCACATCAACGAAATTGTAAGAAAGTCGGCGCAAATGCTGGGTTTCGTTAAGCGAAACACAAGAGGCTTCCAACTGCCAAAGACAAGGACAGTGTTGTTTAACGCCCTAGTACGTAGTCGTTTGGAATACGCCAGTGTCGCCTGGAACCCGTTTTACGCAGCCCAGTCTCAAAGGGTTGAACAAATACAAAGAGCTTTCACTAGGCATCTTGCACTGATATCTAGAGAGATCAGTCATCGCTGTCCCTATGAACAACGCCTAGATTTTTTCAGAATAAAGACACTGCGTGACCGTCGCCGTTCGCGTGATCTAATATTCCTATACAAATTAATTAATGGGTTTGTAAAATGCAGCGATTTAGTCGAGCGTATTCAGTATTCAGTCCCTTCAAAACTTCCCAGGTATCCCATCTCCAGATTACTCCATATTCCTTTCCGAAAAACCAACCTTGGCCTCAACGCACCCTTGCTCCGAATATGTAAATTTTACAATAGTTTTTGCAAATCGCCAGACACAGATTTACATGGTGTTTCATTTTACAAGTTTAAGAGAGCAGTCTCGGAGGTATGAGCTTATGCAACTTTTCTCCTTTTAAATTTTAACTTATATTGTATGTTAGATTTACTTATCCTTTTTTTTACAATCCATTTTAGAATTTTAGTCTACTTTTTATTTTTTGAGTGCATTTTTTATTTTATTTTGTATGTTAATTTTTTCAACTGAATTTATAGTGTAAGCTGTGCATGCCTGTAATAGGCTTTCATACCAGTATAAACTATTTTTGTGTTATTTTACGTGATATTCCTGTATGTATTGCTGTTGGTGTGCCAATAAATAAATAAATAAATTAAAAAAGTGTTATTTCATGAGTAGGTATAATTATAAAATTATAATCTTACTAATTCTATACAGATGAAAGTTTTTGAATGACAGAATTTGACAAACTGGTAGACTATGACCTGTAATAGCACATACTTTTATTCCGAAAGTATGTTGCCTTGTGATGATGTTTTGATTTTCACACGAGCAAAGCCGCTGTCAGAAGCTAGTATAATATTTTTGAGGTACTTATTTTAATATCGGCAAATAAACTAAAAAAAAAATTGACACATTAAAACAAAATTGGGTCCAAAATTGTGCAGTTAATATTGTCTGTACAGAAATAATCACCGTTTTAATTCCTTCATTGTTACCAGCCTTTGTTACATTTAAAATTTATGTATATACTTATTATCTTTTTTCAGCATTCATGGCTGTCAAACTCGATGGGCCCAACCCTTCAAATGCTAAAAAAGAGGATCACAAGCGAGGCGGCGTTTAATGGGTCGCGGGGGCCCCATAACGATCTCTCCACATCTAACTCTACTAATGTTTCAACCGCATTGCTGGCTGGTTAAATGAAAAATACCAGAGCCTTTTAACACCAGTGCTGGCTTATGAAAACAAAAACCCTTTCTGCGAATTTTGATATCAAACCACTGTGTAAAAGGATTTTGACGCTCCGTCAAGAGGTACTGAGATTTTTTCTGTTGACTGTTTTTTGACAATAGCTTTTACCTTCTTTGGCTTAAGGTCTGAAATACGAGTATTTTTTCGTCTGATCCTTATTTAAAGACGCAAGTTTCTCTGAGATATCATCTTACTTTACTTCATAGAATTTTTTTCTACCGAATGACTTTGAGTTTGGGCGTGTAGTGTACATATATACACCCTCATTTCTCATTCGAAGAGGACAAACTCCCATATGGTGCCGACGTTATTGCAGCGTGTACTTCATGTGATACCGTACAAACGTGCCTTGGATCGGGTGTATTTGGTTCAACGGTTCTGTTTTAGGTGGTATTAACAAAAAATAAAAGTAAAAAGGCTTTTGAAGCTTCGCTGCGAGTAACACAGAAATAATTTGTAGTGTTTCTCGTGTAGCTTTAGTAAAAACCTTTTCTTTTTGTTTATATTTACTTAGTACAACAACAAAGATATATTTGTAAAACTAGACATTGACTGAATAACTTACGTATCAACGCACAATATAAACTAGAGAGCTTAGGAGCCTAAAATTGTGTGCAAAGACTTCTTTTTATACATAAGACTTAGACGAACACTAAGAAAGGATTTTCCGAAATTCGCGCTTTAAGGATGAAATGGGATTTCAAGGCTTGCACGAACCTCCGATCACGCAGACGAAGCCTTTGGCATATGCTAGTTAATACCGAAACAAGTTAGGCTTTAGACTGAGTCTTCTAATAATTCCGTAAACTTTTTAACAATATCGTCTCCCATTCATCAGGAAATAAATTCGTTCAAGGGATGGTCTTAACCTTCTACTTTCACACTCTTTGGCTTATTATCTACGGATGCGTAGTTTCATAGACGTGTATTTGTGCATTATACGCTTGATGTACACCTGCTCACTGATTCTAATAATTTTTACACCATATTTTATTTTTTCCCAAAAATATTTACTAAAGGTCACAAATAGGACGCCTGTGACACTTAGTACAATACTGGTCACGGCAGCCCATAGAGGGCATTAAGAGCGTGCGCATTGCTGGATGCACTAGCAAAACAACTCCGCACTCGCCCGGATGGCCCGGCTCGGTGATCATGTATTTGTGCGGGCAATCACAAACTTTGAGATTTTTCATGACACATTTATGAAATTTTATACATAGATTCTTTATATAAAAATACTAGGCACGTGATTCGATTTCAATTGTATAAAACTAAAGTTGCGTAAGATTGCAATCCAGCTTTTAACATGTTTTCTATATTAATTTTCTATATTAAAAAAGCGATTCCCATTGACGACAAAAATGACATGAAATATGTCACTATAACTTGTCCAAATTAAAATCTCATTCAACGTTGGAGTATTAGTTCCATGTCTAAATCCACCGTGTGGGCAGTAGTAAATAAAGCTAGCTTCCAATTCACGTAGATCCTTCAAGATTTACGATTAGCCTTTGGTTAATACGTAGTTTCCATTCTGATCTTCGAATAAAAGAGAAATTTATTGTTCCTGCTTATATTCCCACGCGAGTAACAGCGCAGGATAAGAATAACTTTGCTGGAAAAGACGGATAGCGGTTTCTTACATTATTGCAATATTTGTAACGTTGTTTTGAAATTTGTAATAAAATTACGTTATTTTGAGAAATAAAAGTACATTTTTGTAGTTGTAAAAGTAACAATTTAGGCGAAACAGGTGAGCGAAATTGTTTGGAGAACAATGTTTCGCGTCTTAGTGCATGTTTTTTTTATGGTGCAGTGCTCATACAAATCATACGAAAAGTGATTCATAAATAAAATTTAATTAGTAATGAAGATGCTTTTATTCCTGAAGACACCCAAATACCACCCCACATATTCACTGTGAAAAAGTGAAGTGAATTGTTGTTTTCATTCTACGCCATGAATCTTCTAACAGAAAACTTTACCAAATGATAGTAGCTTAAAAAAAAAAACTTTTGAAAACGTTCAATTTCTACATCGGCAAACATCGAAGTCAATAACTGTCTTTGATAGATTAAAACTTAGATATCTATGCTAGCATTAATTAAAAAACACGGACATTTCCCTTAGAACAGTAACTACTGACTGATAAATGCGACGCATGTGTCATCCTACTAAAGACCCTAAGATTAAACCCGTACAAACAAAGGATCGCAGCAACCCCAATTAGATGCTGTACCCACTTGCCTATAAAATACATTCATGAGCATAATTTAGGTAATAAAATGTTGGTCAGTTATAACATTGTTATTCACAGCCCAAAACATAACAAGATAAATATCGGAAGGCCTGAAGACCGTAGGGACTCTGCAAAAGGGTCGAAGCCTACTGGGGCCCAGGGCTCTTTCTAAAAAGAAGACTTAGCCCCAGTGCGAAAGGCAAAGAAGGTATGGGGTAAGGTGTTCAGTCAGTAAGAGTCTGAAACTTTCCAGCTCCGCCCAAGAACAGGATTCGTCATTCGGATGTTTTTTGCCCACCATAAAAAAGGCCTTAATGATATTTATAATGAAGCGTAGTTTTTCTGGAGAAGGGAATACTATTCCCTTCGCCAGACAAAATGACGACGAAATTGGAGTATCTATATAGTCGATATAAATTAAATAACTTAATTTTAGTACTTCAGTTACTTTTCTGTTATAAACATTATTTTTAGTTCTCATAAAATAATCGCCGTCAAAAGAATAAAAAGCTTGTTTTGATAAGCTGTTTATTCAATCGAGCTCTGAAGCTGCCTATACCTAGAGCACCAGAAACAGCTACTGGAAGCTGATTATAAATTTTATATACGAATACCTACAGTGTTTCTTCAGGTGACAGTACCAAAACAAAAGAAAATCATTTTGACATGATGTCTTTTTTAATTTAAAAACTGACCACAAAGGATTTCCTTTCGAGCCACTATTTCAAACATATCGTACTCTACAACATTGTTTTGTAATTCAACCTTAAAGTTCGTAGGGAATCTAAACAAACCTTTCTGTGCCCTTTTCTCTTAATTAGATTTAATGTGTAGTTTACAAAGACCAATTTCAGTAACTTCTAACAAGGAAATAAAATATTATTTATTTATTTATCATGGAGGACTTATAGCTAAAAAGAAACAGATAAGGAACAGTAAGTTGGACTGTCAGCCAATCACAATTATGTACATAGAAGTCCTGTGAACAGTAGGCTTAGCCAAGTTAATATTCTGACACTGATGGAATAAAGCACGGGTTCGAATATCTACTTAGAATATTTATTAGTACTAACATTAATTACAGCACAACAAATTTAATAGACGTCAGACGTAACGTAAGGGTGACACCACGGACAATGCGTTCCTTGTTAATTATTTATGGTCGCGTTCACATCTTCAACAGAAGTCAAAAAAAAAAAACTAATCAAAATTATGGAAATTAAATTTCAACGTTAAATCACGTATTCAGAACAAATTAATAGTAAATTTGTAACCAAGTTCATATTACTCAATGTTACAATTTTCGTAAATCGAGCGATCGACTATGGCGCTTTAACCTACCAACTAATCGTTTTCTAAAGTCGCTTACGCTTTGTGGCGTTACCAATTGTAGAAAAGATTCAACGCAAAACAGTCGTTACTTGGCTAGGCCCTCTGGTATTGCAATGGCAATTAACTACTGACTAAAGGCAATAAAACTAAAAGCAAAAAACTTTTTACTGCCCCATTAACCAGAAACTGCGTCTATCGACATTTTTTTTTGTTGTTTGAAAAACTAATCAAAATTTTTATTGCTATTAATTGGAGCTCAGTATGAACGAAAAATGTGGCTTTATGTATTTTGTTTTGCATAGCATTAGCTCGCTATACTTTTAAAAAGTCTGAGTTTATTATGAATAAATTTTATTTGGTTGTTCGTTTTCGTTTAGGATTTGTGTCAATACGTCTTTTTTATGGAGGGAAAAATCATCGAATGACAAATCCCACTCTTGGGCGGAGCGGGAGACAGTGTCAGACTTCTACTCACTAAACGACTCACTGTTCCTTCCTGCCTTAGTTCCAGGGGCCAGGTGTTCTGCTTTCACATAAACCCTTGGCCCCAGAACACTTCGACCCTGCTGGGCATGTCAATACGTGTCTGTGTTTTTCTTGTTATAAAACTCTTCAATAATCTATTAAGCTTGTCTATTAAGTGGAGAGAGGATTTTGTCCGGTACTGGGACAACCCAGTACCGGACAAAATCCTCTGTCCACTCCTAATTCTCGCCAATTCCTAAAGAAAAGGCATAATCTAAATCGTCTTGCCATCTCTTTCGTGGTATTTAGGGTAGCGCCCCTGTATATTCAGCCCAGTCCCATTAAAGTTAGACAACTTTCCGAGTCACGTCAAAGATCTGTGTTTTGGAACACAATTTAGTGTTTCAAACGTGGTCCGTTACTTTAACACCGAGTACACTGCGCTCCATGGTATGTTGGAAAAACTCTCCATTTTTTTTTTCACCATCATCATTATCAATTCGGCCGAAAGACGTCTACTGTTAGATATAGGTCTCTCCGGCGTGTCATCACTACAACCGGTTCTGTGTATCTGGCATGTGTCGAATTCCCGCAATGCTACCTAAGTCTACCTTCTGAGAGGCCTTGCGCGGTGGCCTTTCGACTCCATTAACTATCCATTCTAGAAGTACTTGCATTGCCCTGCCCACTGCCACTTTAGTTCGGTGTTTCTTCGGGCTAGGGTCTCCTGTGGATATTTTCATTCTTGATGCAATCACACAAGGAAACTCCGTGCATAATCCTATGGGTGACTGTAACCCTTCTGATGAGATCTATTCTAAGCGACTACGTTTCAGTGCCATATGTCATAACCGGGAACACACAATGATCAGATTTTCATCTTGAGTATAAACCTTCTGAAAAAAATATTTAATTATTGAAATACAAGAACACTAGAAGACGTACAGAGATCATGTCTAACTAAAAGTATAACAGAATTGAAGGACTATAGTAAGAGCTTAGAGCACAGATGTAGATGTGAGTGGAAAAATCAAGCAAAATCTTTGAACAAATTAGAAAAAATCATAAAAACATGACAGAGTGATAATTACGGTTGCCATAAATATGTGCCCAATTAATTTATGAGACATAAACGAATGTCTTCATGTCTTGTTTATTAGATCATTATCTGCCATTTTATCGCCATCTCAAAGAAGAACGAGGCAATAAATATAACAATTAAGGTCATTATGACCGTATCCTTCGGTTTGGTATTTTCTTGGGTCATTCTCAAGACATTGTTAGTTTTTGTTGGTGAATGCTGGAGAAATACCGTCGTTGATATTGGGTCACTTTGGTAGTCAAACGCCCTAAATATTTACGTCAATGGTTTAAATTAGAAGTCTTAAAAAAAAAGTTTTATGTTAATTTGTATAATTTTTTCAATCTGTGTTTAGCGATGTTTTAACCTATATTTATTAAGGTATAATAATATTTTTTGGCAATATTTGTAGTAAGTTAATACTATCTTTTGTTAGCGTTTTTCTCTTAAACATCGAAACGTAATCTTCCATCGTACTAAGCATATAAAGAGAACATACTTCCGAAATACAAAGTATTCGATGCAGGAGATGCTCAAGTATGTAAAAGTGATGAAGTAATAAAACACACCAATATATTCAACAATTTTTTTACCTGGTAGAATTTAGAACACTATTCAAAGTCCAGGTAACCATTTAACACAAAATACAGCCAGCATGAAACCTCAAAATCCTACAAGATTACATTTTTATATTTACTTGCTGACTTTCTGAAATCTGAATTTTAAAATGGATCATTTACTGGCACTTTTGAATTGTCAAAATGGTCACTAGGGAGAATATTGTGCAAGAAACTTCATGGACATACTTTGAAGACATATTTATCTATATATATATAAGGAGAAACTACATGTATGCATCTCTTAATTAAGATTAAAATAAACTATAAATACTACATATAATACAAAATCTCAAAACACACTTAGGCGTCAAAGTACTCTTCCATATCCCTGTCATCCGGTAATGTTTTCAGAAGGCTGGCAGCTATGCCAAAATTAAATTTTGTTTTTTTTTTTTTTTTTGTTCAAGAGATACTGACTGGCTAACATAATCAACGCACAGCGGAAACTATTGAAAATAGAATCGTAAAAATTTGCTCACGAGTTCCTTTTATGACGAAAATGAGCACAAAGAAAGGATTTTTCAACATTTATTTTATTTACTTTTCCCCTATGAGGATGAAACGAGGGTCTAAATTTTGTATAAAAAAAAACTTATATTGTCACGCGGGCGAAACTGCTCTCAGAAGCTAGTTAGCTCCATATAATCTTGGATACAAATTACTGATTTACACTTCGTACCAGTTCTTCCGACATTTTTTTTTTAATTTACTCTCCCAATTTTGGTTACCATGGCTTAGATACCAGTAGAATATCCTCGAAATTACTGTAGCAAACTTTTTTGATGAGAACCAAAAACTGCGTATTCCCCAGGGATACGATATGAAATTGTTCCGAAACTTCAGTTCAAAAATTGTAATCAGAGGTTCAAACGTGTATAAAATCGGGTTCAGCTGGCAGCATGTGTATGTGAGGCAATTATTGCTTTCGAGGCGAGTTTTATCTTTGAGTGCTGCAAGCTTTTTCTGTCGAGGACAGTGACCCAATTCTCTAGGTTGTCTCTTCGCAGTGACACGGCAAGATAAACACTACATTTTTACTTTCTTTTAGTGTCTCTAAAGTGCAAATGGCATTGTTAATGGCATTCTTTTATTTACATTGTTTTTTAATGTTTTCGTTTTAACAATGTTTGTTGAAACAGTGTACGAAAATTACTTTCAGGAAATTAAATGTATTTTTATTCATTTTGAGTGTTTTTAATTATAATGAGTTCATAATTATTACAATACTAGTTTCTGCCAGCGGATTGGCCCGCGTCAAAGTTCGTAAATGTAAGTTTACCCTTAGGAGTGGAGTTTCATAAAATCCTTTCTTAGCGTACGTTTACCCCATAAGGAACTTACCTGAAAGTTTATAGTTTCAGAAAATGTATGATTAATGAGTGGTATTTCGCTTACATAATTATACATATTAATTAGGTCATAATTTTAGCAAATATTGTATATTTTTATACAATCTTACTATTATTATAAATGCGAAAGTTACGATGTTTGGATGTTTGTTACTCAATCACGCCAAAACGGCTGGACGGATCTGGATGAAATTTGGCACAGGCATAGGATACACTCCGGAATAGGTCATAGGCTACTTTTTATTCTGGAAACCTCAACCCTAACCCCAATACCACGCGGGCTCATTTTTCTTCAATTATATTAATTTGAAATATAATTTTTTTATTTATTTACACACCTCCCACAGTGATATCTTTTATAACTAAAAACTTACCTTATTCTTTTAAGACACACTCTTCACTACAACTGTACTTGTAATTTAAATAAATTAAAGATAAAAAAAATATTCAAACACAATTGCCTAAAAACCATCGAAGCAGAAAACCCTCCAAAACAAGGCTAAAAATAGATTTAACCCTATTCTGTTTAAACGAAGGTCGTCCGGATGAAATAAACTGGTTGATTGCCGCAATAGGACCCTGTTTGGTATAGAATCATTAAAAGCTTTTCAGGCCCGTAAAGGCTTCTGTGAATGGGCATTGAAATGGTATATGCTGACAGATTTACGGCAAACAATGCTTTAAAAGACTGCTTCTCTGACGGTTTACCTGTCGAATCAATGCATTGCGGGAGAGAAATGTGAACTAGGATATAATTTGTGGTCTTACCTGCCTGGAAATGCCCAGCAATATTTTATTGTCACATCGAATTTGTATTTTATAAATGGGTATTTGTTTTGTGAACTGAAAATGGGGCTCGGCGTAAAAAGGGTATTCATTTGTTTGAGTTCACGTAAATTGAGTTAAAGGTTCGGGATTGAGAGACATTGATATCGTTCTGTTTTAAAAGTAACATGCAACATATGGGTCACCTACTTACGATTCAGTGTATGTACCTATTTGAGCTGTTCTATGACATTTTGAAAGAATATTCCTAGAGTTATTTCCTGCACATTATTCTCCATAGAGAAGTCTCTATGGAGAATATTGTTTTTCATTTTTCTCCAGAAAGAAAATTGTGCGCATGGAAACACTACGGAATGTGAAATCAGTTTCATATTTCTGACTGATTGCTTTCATGACAATTCAAAAGCGCACGTAAGTTTAAGTTTAAATAAGAAAAGATAGAATAATTCGTTGATTCATATGGTTCGTAAAGATCAAATATTTTAAATCCAAAGTAAATTGGACAATTAGTTTAGACTGTTCTGGAAAAAAAAAACGACAAATCACGTGGATTGCAAGAGAAGCCGCTGCAAAAAACTAATGAGCAATATATCAAAATTTATAATTCAAAATACACTTTATTTGCGGCTTAAACTCTTGAACCCCAAGCAACACCTATTGACTTTCTATTATGTTACTAATTACGGTTTTCGAAAGCTTAAAACTTTAAAGTATCAATAATCTTTACTAAAAAATCAACGAAACACAACAATAAAATACTCACTTCTACAAATAATCTCTTACAAAAATTACACTTCAGTGCAAAAAAACGTAAACACCTGAGCAACTCCGTACAAAGTGTCATCTATAACGATTACATTCTCTAACAGAAAGCTAAACGAGACAGCTATTGCGTGACATTAACACGCCATTTTGTTTTATCTGCAGCTGCAGTCATTACTCAATGTGAACGTTTGAGCCTCATTAGAGAGGCTATTTTGAAGAGAGATTTTATGTATTTTTAAATGTTTTATTAAAGAAGACGCATTTTTTTTGAGTTATGGCGTAAATGTTTTTATTGTTGTTTTAAAGAAATATAAATCTGTTACTTGCCAGTTTTTTTTTCATGTTTGATTGTATACTCTTTACCTAATTTACAATTACCCACACACATGGAAATCTAAAAAGGTTGTAATGTTTAAACTCGCAAAACTTAGTAAAACGGGTATTTTCCTTTCAAAAAAACGTTACCAACATCAAAACAAAAATCTCAGAAAACTTAAATAAGTCTTTTCCTTTCAAGAAAACTTGAACAACATCTAAACGAAAATCCCTTTCGAGTAAACAGAAATTATTTACACATTAACTTAGATACGGAACTTTAAGAAAAAAGCAACATATCAAACAAAACAACCCGAGGTAAACGGAGTTTACATTTTTCTCACCATTTACATACCCGAGAGTAAAGTATACGCAAAAAAAAAAAAACAGGACCCTTTTACTGACGACAAACATTTTTATTGTAGGTACTAGATTACGCCAGCAACACCCATTCGTCTTTGTTTACACAAACTTATCTGTACGAACAAAAGCCAAACTATTTGGAGAACAAAAGGGAATACATTAATAAAAAATCTCGTATTTTTTGAGGCAAGGCATGGCCTGGTAATGTTGTCGTTAATGGAGCCTAAGACTGGTCCTGTTTTTGTGGTGCGAAGTTTATTATTTGTTGTAAAACAAATGTATTACTTCGTTTCGTGTTTCAGGCTGTAAATGGCTTTTTCTCACCGGTCATAAAATAAACCTATGGGATTACGTCACCAAAATTACTGGCTACCTACATTTTACATTTGCATTATTTATGAACAGCGTAGAACAAGTACTCTAAAACCCGTGATTACGTATTTAATTGTTAATCAAAAGCCTACGAAAATGACAAACAGAATTTTAACTAAGGCGCTCTAAAATAGTGTTTCTATAGGGCTATGTACAGTCCGGTTTCTGCGGTCGGCTTGACCCACATTTACTGGTAATGTATTGGGTTTAAATGCGTTTAAGTACGGACACTTACATGACCCACGGGTATCATTAAAAAACCCATTCAATTAACTCTCACAACTTACCCGAAATTTCCCGAAGATACCCGATGAACTATTTACACTTAATATTTTCAATATGTAGTAACGAGATAAACTGTATGTAATAACGAGATACAGTTGTTTCTCACGAAGGTGGGTCAGTTAATGGTTGCGTGTGTAAGTTTATCTACAAATTATATAGTGCATTATGCCAAGATTATCTACCTCTATAAACTAAAGCAAACATTACTACGAGTAGAACAGGGTCTACGTAGGTGCTACGGCGTAGCAGTCGTGTTGAAGGCTACGACATTTCGTAGCAGGTCACCGCTACGTACTCATTTTGTAGCAGGCCATCGCTACTCCCCTGCGCTGAGCGTCAGTCTACATTTCGTTTAACAACAGTTAAAAACTTTGTCTTGCCCATTTATCAAAAGATGGGAGAAATTGCACAGTTAAAAAAGAAATCAGACAAATTCACAACCTATAAAAATAAAGCTAAAATACTTTGACACACATTTGCATTTGAAAATTCGTTCCTTACTTGAAAGTCGTAAATATTTAACGTAGTTGTCTAGTTTATTTTATTTAGCATTTATATGAATAAACAGTTCCGTGACCCGCTAAGTTGTGAAAAATTAAAATATATTCAACTTCATACATGTTTCATGGAAGCATGAAACGCACTTTGTACGCCGTTCATATGAAACTTGTACGTTGTCGGTGAATAATTTATATAGTTTAAAATGTTAATGGTGTAAAGTATTTCGGTATACTACTTTAAATATAATAGATTTATTTAGTTCATTAAATCTCGCGCAACGGAGTATACCTAAATCAGTATATTATGTAGTTATAAAAGAAACATAGAAAAAAAAAACTGGTCAAATGCGAGTCGGATTTGTTCACGGAGGATTCCGTACAACAATATTAAAAGCGAGCAAAAAAAAAATACCGTTATTTGCATAATAGGAAACCACTTATATTTTTTATTTCTTGTTCTAACAGTAATAGAAATACACAGTCTGTTAAAAATTTTCCGATGTCTTAAGAGTTTATAAGCCCGCTGATAGGTTTTTTTTTTAATTAAAACTAATGTATATGTACCAAGCGTGATGATGTGTGTGTGTATGAACCAAGGTTGCTGACATAGCGAAAAGAATCGCCAAACTTAAGTGGCAATGGGCAGGGCACATCGCACGCAGAACAGATGGCCGCTGGGGCCGAAAGGTTCTGGAGTGGCGACCACGTACCGGAAGACGTAGTGTTGGTAGACCTCCCGCAAGGTGGACCGACAACCTGGTCAAAGTTGCTGGAATTCGATGGATGCGAGACGCACGGGACCGGTCGTTGTCACGTTTGGGGGAGGCCTATGTCCAGCAGTGGACGTCTTTCGGATGAATTGATGATGATGATGATGAATGTATTTATATATATGTAGATACAGGGATAGCGTTTGTATTTCAAGCAATACAACCCTAGAAAAACATGCAACTAAATAAAAATACGGTAACAAACTTCCTCCACCTTTGCAATCCCATAAAGTATGTCTCTAATATGCAGATTCATTTCCCTCAGAATCTTGGCTTAACTAAATGCACGAAAAATATAAATTCAAGCAAGTTTTATACTTTAAAATTCATGCTAAAAGTTACTTCCTGCGGACGACTATTTATCATCGCTTGGGTGACATGACAAACTAAAATATACCGTAAATTATAGGCAGGCAATGACAGGTGCCAGCAACGATGGTATAAAGTGGAAGTTTTTTTGGTAAGGTATTTTTGAAGATGGGTGTTTGTTAAGCTATTTCTCCCCTATAAGTGTATGAGAATTATTTCTTTATTCTGATGTGTGGGTAGACACAGGGTTAACACACTTTTAAATTAGCTCCCAGTTTTTATTGATTTTTAATTATTTTTAATTGTATTTTTAATGATATAATCACATTTTATTGACATCTGCCACCCTCACTCACTATTCTCTATTCTTTCTTCATAAATTACTCTCTACCTATTTTTCTTCACAAATATGGACAACAAACTGACTGCAAGTTTGGAGGATTTGGAGCAGCATTTTAATGCACGCATGATGGAGTATGAAAGCAGGCTGAAAAGTGCATCTTCTGTAGCCCAACCTGCAGCTTCACCGGACATCACCGCTCTAACAAGTGAGTTTGCAGAATTTAGAATGTTTGTCTGGAAAGCTCTTTCCAAATTTAAGGCCCAAATCGAGATGCTGTCACTTGGATTCGATAGACACGAAACCCTGATGAGGAGGAAGGTTCTACTATTCCATGGAATCGCAGAGTATCCTGGTGAGAAGTTGCTTGACGTACTTAGTGGGGTATTAACCAACCAAATGGGTATGTCAGACATAAGGAAGGAGCATATTCATGTCTGTCATAGATTGGGTACTTCACGAGGCAAAGCTCGGCCTATCTTAGTCAGACTGTACACCTCGGAGCATCGTCACTTGATCTGGGAGAACAAGAAATGTCTCAAAGGCACTGGTATCACCATCACCGAATTTTTAACGCACATTAGGCACCGCACCTTCATGGACGCACGCAAGCATTTCGGTATGAAGAGTTGCTGGTCGGTGGAGGGCAGGATAGTAATCGTCACACCTGATTCCAAACGTCACAAGATCGAAACACCGGATGAACTTCGAGCACTTGTTTCACGCTTTCCGAAGGCTTCTGGTTCGGATGACGATGATGATGTCGCTACGCAGTCTGTGGAACATACTTCTAGGATTGTGAGCCCGCCTGGGGTTGTTGCTACTCCGTCTAGAGGCAAGAGAAAGGTGCGCCGGCGCAATAATTAGGTTTATCATTGTCCTTTACTGTCGGTGTATCGCTTCTTAACTTAGTAGGAGTATACGATTGCGTAGGTAATAAGGCAGTCGGTAGTAATAACTTTTAACTTTGTTCTTTTTTATTTTATCACCTGCACTGTAATATCTTTTTTAATTTATTTTTCATGTCGGTACACTCATTTTGTTTTGTTTTCTTTTAGACAGTCACTACTGTCACTTAACTGACGTATTTGACGTGAATAGTTGCGTTCCAGTCCCATTTATGTTTTATTTTTGTACTTAAGCATAATTGTATTCCGTTTTACGCTAATTGGTTTGTTGTTCCTAGTTTTATTTTTTGTATATATATATATTTTTTTTGTGTTTTTGTAATTTCTTCCAACACACCAGTGAGGAAGGGTGGTTGTTATGATAGCAATCAGCCGCTTAGATTTTTTTTTTTTTAAGTTTTTATTAATACTTTATTATTATTTTTTACTTAGTATTTATTTGAATATCGTATTTATTTATGAATATTGACTTAGATGACAGCTTTTTCTCATGTTCCTCTTCGACTTCCAGCTTTGCTAGTGCGGACAGTGGGTCTCCATTTCGTACTCTGCACGACAACATCTCCAGTCTTTTTTCAAAGCATCCTAAGAATTTGAACATAGCTCATATTAATGCACAGAGTGTTCCTGGTCACTACTCCGATCTTCTGGCTTCCTTTAGCAGTGCTCATCTTGATGCACTTTTAATTTCAGAAACATTTCTTAAGCCCTCTCTTCTTTCTTCACACTATGCACTCCCTGGTTATGTTCTGGTCAGAAATGACAGGACTGGTAAGGGTGGTGGTGGTGTCGCTATCTATATTCGAGCTGATATTCCGCACAAAATTATTAGTGTGTCTCCTTCTCAGTACTCTGGATCGGCTGAATTTTTGTTTTTAGAAATTACAGTTAATCATTCGAAAATTCTTCTTGCAGTATTCTACTCCCCTAATCTTCACATTAACTATTTTGACTCTTTGGAATCATGTTTTAATAACATGTGCCCATCGTATGAGCATGTCATTTTAATGGGTGATTTTAATACGTGTTTGCTGAAAGATGATTCCCGATCTCTCAAACTCCGCTCTCTCTTATCCTCCTTCAATCTTGAAATTTTACCTCTTTCTGCGACACATCATTCTCCTAACTGCACGCCCTCTCTTCTAGACTTAATGATCGTTTCTTCTCCTCACCATGTTGCTGAGTTTGGGCAGCTATCTGCAACCTTTTCCTACCATGACTTCATCTATTTGTCTTACCGCATTCGATCTCCTAAACGTAAGCCTCGTTTCTGTTATCTGCGAAACTTTAATGGACTTGATTTGGAAGCGTTGACGCGTGATGCCGGAGATATTGATTGGTCCTCCGTCAGAGAAAGTACCAGTATCGACGACAAAGTAAACAGCTTCACTTCCATACTTTTGAGTCTCTATGATAAATATGCACCACGTCGTCGAGTCAAAATCAAGCATGATCCTGCTCCGTGGATAACTCCTGCAATCATAAGTGCTATTGCCCACAAGGAGAGAGCTAAGAGTAGATTCAGACGTAGACCTACGGAGCGGAATCTTGCTCAGTTTAAAACTCTGCGTAACCACTGCAATCGTCTGTGTCGAGATGCAAAGAGACGCTATTTCCACGATTCTCTTGTAGATCGTAAGTCCTCCGACATCTGGAAATTTCTAAAGACAATCGGTATTGGCAAATCTGATATGGATACCTGTAAAGATGTTGACTTGAGCGCTCTTAATAAACATTTTTCGATTCCTCCTATCACTTTGAATCCTAGTGTTAAAGCTTCCACTTTGCTTGAGCTTTCCAAAACGCCAGTACCGAATTGTCCTATTTTTAACCTTAGTCCTGTTTCTGAAGAAGATGTCAAAAAATCTCTTCTAGCTATCTCCTCTTCTGCTGTAGGTCATGACAATTTGTGTTCGAGAATGATAACTCCTATTCTTCCACATCTGCTCCCAATTCTCACTCATATTTTTAATTATTCCCTATATTCTGGCACATTTCCTTCAGCTTGGAAGCAGGCTCATATAATACCACTTCCCAAGATAAACAATCCATCATCCTTGTCTCACTTCAGACCTATCTCCATTTTGCCTTTCCTCTCTAAAGTTCTCGAACACATTGTTCATGGCCAAATCACCAGGTATCTATCCTTAAACTCTATTATTTCCCCTTACCAATCTGGCTTCCGCTCTGGTCATAGTACGGTGACCGCACTGTTGAAAGTCACGGATGATATCCGGTGGGCTATGGATAACAAATCTCTCACCGTGCTAGTCCTGCTTGACTTCAGCTGTGCGTTCAACTCTGTAGATTTCGATATTCTACTTGGAATTCTTAAGTCTATTAATTTCTCTTCCTCGACGTTAGGCTGGATAGACTCTTATCTTCGGGGTCGCTCTCAGTGTGTCCGCCTTGAAGAGATTTTCTCTGATTGGTGTGATCTCACTGCTGGCGTTCCTCAGGGTAGCGTTCTCTCTCCTCTTCTTTTCACTATCTTCATTAACACTGTCACTAGATTTATCACTTCCAACTTCCATCTTTACGCAGACGATTTGCAGCTCTATCGACACTTCTCGCTGGATGATGCTGATTCAGCGATTAATGTCATGAATCGCGACCTGGAGGCTATTGACCAGTGGGCCAAATCCTTTGGCTTGTTGGTTAATCCTTCCAAGTCCCAGGCTCTGATCATAGGTAGTCGGTACTATCGCAATGCGCTTAACATTTCTGCCTTGGCGCCATTATCCCTTAACGGCTCAACTATTAAGTACACCGACACTGCTAAGAATCTCGGTGTATTAATTGACAGTAATCTCTCTTGGCGAGCACAGGTAAATGAGGTTAGCCGTAAGGTGCACTTTTCCTTTCACAGTCTTAAATCGCTTCAAAGGTTCTTACCATTTAAAACCAAAATTTATCTTGCCCAAACTCTAATTCAGCCTATCATTGATTATGCTGATGCCTGCTATCTGGATGCCACCGAGGAGCTACTAAACAAACTTGAGCGCTTGCAAAACTTGTGTATTCGTTTTGTTTTTGGTCTTAGGAAATACGACCATGTTTCTCAATTCCGCAAGGATCTCAAGTGGCTCCCTATCCGCCTTCGTAGGAACACTCGTGTATTATGTGTCTTGTACAACATTCTTTTTAACCCTGCATACCCTGGCTACTTGCGTGATCGTTTTACGTTCACGCGTGCTGCCGATGCCCTCTGTAGATCCCACCTTAAATACCAACTCAATTTCCCACCCCATAATACCCATTTTTATTCTAACTCCTTCTCTTTTCATGCAGTGCGACTGTGGAATTCACTTCCAGCAAAGATCCGTGAAGCTGAAAACGTATCTGTCTTCAAAAAGCAAGTCAAGGAACATTATCTCTCTAACATTATCTCATAAAGTTATATATTATAGTTATGTATTATTATTATTATTTATGTATTGTATCTATATATGTGTACATTTTATTTATGGTTATTGAAATATTTATATGTAAGTATTAAATGACTTTAATTTCAGTGTACGTATTTTTTACTTTTATGAATTACACTTCTCATCAAAAAAATCGAAACACCTTGCAAGTTTACGTTTTGTCAGGATTATCAGAAAAATGTGTACATTTAGGAATAAATGTTAAATGTCGTTTAATAGTGAGTAATATGAGCTTATCAAATCTTAATGTTAATGTTCTAAATTTAAATGAATTTTTCATAGGTTTCGTATTTTGTTAAATGAGTCATTTTTATTCCGTATGGAGTATAAAGGAAATGGATAAAACAACACACGTAAATGAAAAAAAAAGCTAAAAAACGTTTATTTAATAACTTGTATTCCCTCCCCGAGCTCTAATTACTGCTTCCATACGGTTCTTCATCGATCGGATGAGAGTCACGATCACATGCTGTGGTATATTGTCCCATTCCTCTTGGATTGCATCTTGCAGCTGGCTAAGTGTTTCTGGGGCAGGATCTCTTGCTCGAATTCGTCTCTTTAATTCATCCCATAGATGTTTAATGGGATTCATGTCCGGGCTTCTTGCTGGCCATTCCATAATAGAGATATCGACTTCGTTAAGATAATCTCGTACGACGCCCGCGGTGTGAGCCCTAGCATTGTCGTGCATGAATATGAAGCCGTTGCCAATAAAATGTGCATAGGGCATCACATGAGGCTCGAGACACTCTTCGACGTACCGATGACAGTTTAGTGCAGGCAGACGTGGCCCAGACACGAAAGCAAGCTCTGTCTTACCGTCGGCGCTGATTCCTCCCCAAACCGTCCACGAACCGCCACCATAGCTGACCTTTTCTTCAATGCAGCATTGTGCATAGCGTTCTCCGTCTCTTCTGTAGACCTTGTTCCTTCCGTCGTTACCATACAGCATAATTTTACACTCATCAGAAAAGAGAACTTTGCTCCACTGTAGGTATGACCAATTTAGGTGCTCACGTGCAAAGTTAAGGCGCGCTCTTCGATGGTCTGCAGTTAATTTCGGCCCATTTGCTGGCTTATGCGGTACCAGTCCACGATCCTTCAACCTTCTTCTAATTGTAGAGTCACTTACAGCCACCCTTCGTACAACACGAAGCCGCTGCTGCAGTTGAAAAGCGTTAAGGCGTCGATTTCTTAAAGAAGTTGTTACAATAAATCGATCATCTCGCTCAGAAGTGACCCGATTCCTGCCAGATCCTGAACGGCGCGTGAACAAACCAGTCTCCCGATAACGTTTATAGACTCTATGAACAGATGACAGGCTTAGATGCAGTCTTGCAGCCACAACACGCTGACTAAGGCCAGAATCCAGCAATGCCACAACTTGGGCGGCTTCTGTGGGCGAAGTATCCATACGTTTTAGAAAAAAAACCTTTTTTCAGACGTCCCAAAGTCACAGTATTGAAATAAAAAACAAAAAGTTTAAGGATAGGCGCCAATTTTTAGTTTTTAAACGCTAAATGTACTCCAACCCTAAACACACATTTGTCTCAAAACAGTGATTCATTTCGTTTATAAGATAAACAAATGAAATTCTAATTTTGAATTTAGAATTTTCGCTTATTACTGTAATGGCCAAACTGCCCAAACAGCTATAATATATGTATTTTTTTTCATCGTATGAATTCTTTTTTGTGTTAAATTCGGACAGAAACAATGAAAACGGAAGTGTTTCGATTTTTTTGATGAGAAGTGTATTTATACACACTGTGTCTACATTTCTCATCCAACTCTCCTGTCGCAGGTCTGCTGGAAGAAATTTCGTTAGAAATAAGCAGCACCTTTGTACTCTTCTATTTGTATGTATTCTTTTCTCTTTGTATGTGTGTGTGTGTACATAAATAAATAAATAAAAATAAAAATAGAATTATCAAAGTTAATTGTATTGGGTATGACACATTCCAGTATAGATTGATGGTCATTTCCGGCCACTATAAGCGCGGGCTTGCAGACGGCGAGCAATTGGTAGTTCGCCATCCGGTTGCCTGGTAATAGTCCGAACCGAATCCAAGTCGTCAACGGCGGGCACTGTTATGGTGTTGTCAGCAAACTGTAGTGGTCCAGCAGGGTCAAAGCCTCCTGAGGCGAAGGATTGATGCGAAACCTAGGCCTTGGAATCAAGGCAAGGAAAGAACGAGGTAGGTGGTATATTCAGTAAGAAGCTGACACTGTTTCCCGCTCCGCCAAAGGGCGGGACTCGTCATTGGAAGATTTTTACCTAACACAAGAAAAAGCTATTGAGAAATATAAAGTCTAGTGTGTATGTAATTCCACTCCTCAACTGTTCTAACAAAATGTGTGTTTAAGGTAGGCCTTCCCCATTCACCTACCGTCAACGTCGCGCATAGTTTAAAAGCTTGTTACTTCATTTAACGCAATCCAAAGAGATGATTGATGCAAAAGTAATGTGAAAAAAGAGAGCTAACATCTGAAAACTACAAAGTTTTCAGGTGTTATCTCTCTTTTTTCGCATTACTTTTTTACAAGCATTCAGTAATTTTACGATATACCCCAAAGTTTCACAAAACTTGTTCCTGGAAATATGTGTTTTTATTAAACCCTTAAAATAAAAAAAAAATGACATCATTTAGAATCTCGATTTAATACGCAAGGCTTAGAATATATAGAAATACTTTTTTATATTTAAAAAATAGAAGTACATTATGGAGACTCAAAGTTCTCTTAAAATAGCAGATTTTCAGAGGTCTCTACAGGATCAGTTTTACACAAATTTACGTTTTGATGTCTATAGAAGCTTAGATAATATTCACAAGTCTGTGTATCCAAAATATCTGAAAAAAGATGTAAGATAATAACATCATAATCACGTAAACGCGGTTGTATGAAAATGTACCTCAAAATTCCGCTAAGAGCGGCTACGCTCTTAAGTTGAATTTCTAGTCTCATACAGACTATAAACGATAGTCTCACACTACGTTATATTTGGAACTCAGTCGTCATGTCAACTTCATTAGTTCAATTCGAACAAGTTTAAAGTCGAGCCAAATGCAGCGAAGTCTTCCTAACGACTTTACTGTAGGTTTGTCAGGTTGATTTGTGAGTCTATCTAGAAATTATGATGTTCAAATAACTTTGTCTGGCGGTTCGTTGGAGTTTGGAACTACGGGTTATTTTGAGATGCCTTGTGATCGTGACAGTTTGTTTAGTGTTTCTGGACGTCTTTATTTGGTTCGGTTGCTTATTATAAAACTCGCCTTTACATTTAAAACCATAGCAGCGATGTTTCGAAAAAATACTAGTAAATGTTGGTAGAAAAACAAGTTACATTCGTACATTATTGAAATTATATTCATTTAGAAAATGTTTAGGGTTAAAATCCTGTTCCTCTATTTATCTGTCAAGAGCCTTTTTTTCTCGGAAACTTAAAGACAATTAAGTTCAATTTATGATATTTTTAGATTACATTAAAAAAGTACGTATTGTATGAAAACCAAAACCACGATAAACAACCAAAGCGTAAGAATAACAACATAAACCGGCGGTTTCTACGTGTCAACACCACAATTTCCTTACTATATTTCGACCAAAACTAACAAGCAAGCTCACCGAAAATTATGCAACAAAGGAACTACCTAAGATCGCCAAACAGACCCTTTAGAAGAAACAACTAACAATGGTCTTTTGTTACATTCTCATAAGTGTAAACCCTTACATGCTGGCAAGGTCGCCTTGGCCTAAATTAACGGCTAAGGTATTATGTTAAACAAGTAGCCTAAAGTCACAAGGGCATTGTTAAAGTTTGAGATTTTATTAGACGTGTATTGAGGAGACGACTAGGCAAGCGCGTGTCTTGTGTGAGACAAGTTTAGGGACTACATCAAGCCTTAATTATATTTTCGTTGAAATGATACACGTGGAGACGTGTTGTGAGTTGTAGAAGGTAAATTTGTTTTTTATGTCTTGAGATATAAGTAACATGGAATGACTAATTGTGCCTTACCACCTTAATTAGAAACGTCTTTGTTTCTGTGCCTGTGTCTTCAGAAAACTTATCTACGGATGATTTGTTTTTTTTTTATTGGTTATAGGTTTGCGCTTGACCGCTACTCACTTGATGGAAAGCGACAATGCTGTCGACGATGGAGCGCGCTTACCTAGAAGTAACCTATTCACTCTTGACTCAAAGATTCCCGAGTTGTAGCGTAAAGTGACGGTATTCAGTTCACTACGAGCTGTGAGACAATGTCTGGAGCAGTGTTGCTACATGTTAGCCAATAGATAAAATGGGGCCAAAGAACACAGCGATTTCTAAAGCAAAAATGCTGAAATAAAGAGGAGATTCAGGTTCTGAAGAACTTCGAGTAGGGCAGCAAGGGGATCTGAACCTATTGTACGCTATGCACAATGTATGTAGACCAATTATTGAGTACAGGCAGGCCAAAAAGCACTTCGATCCCAGAATTTTTCATATTTTACTATTTACTACACTGAAATATTTATTATGTATATGTCTACAGAGAGAGTGAGAGCAGTGGTGGCCGAGTGGTAACGGCCCCGACTTACGTGTTGTAGGTCGCGGGTTCAAACCCAGCCAGGCGCATTACTTTGTGTAATTTATTTCATCACCACTGCTCTCAAAACGGTGAAGGAAAACATCGTGAGGAAACCGGCATGTCCTAGAACCAAAAATTCGAAGACATGTGACATCCACCAACCCGCACTGGGCCCGCGTGGTGGATTACGGCCCATTCCCTCTCTTAGAGAGGAGGCCTGTGTCCCTGCAGTGGGAACATTAAAAGGCTGATGATGATGATGATGATGTCTACATATATCTCAATAGAATAATCTACAGTATTATAACAGTAGCATTGTCTAGCCTATACTTTACCACAGTCGGCTAAACGCCTCCCTCCATTCCTTTCAATGCTTCGGCTATCGGCTTTAAGTCATTTTTTTTTGTTTTTACCAATTCCCAAGGACCTAAGTCGTCCCACCATCTGTTTCTTGATTTGCAGCAACCTCTTCGTGCGATTTCTACATATATAATCTCAAACGTATGAAGGTTGTAGCTGTACTCTGGTTTGGCCATAACTGAGCAAGCAAACGTGAATATCGGCCTTGACATAACATATTGTATATCAACTCCCATGCGTAGATTCCTCATCTAACTTATAAAGGAAAAGATAACACACCCTTAAAACATACTTAACTTTAAAATAACGTTCAACTTCCCTTACTAAGTAATAATTCATCTAAACATGTTTCCTTAACGTTAGCATCATTATTAAGGCCTTAGTTATAAACGAAGGATACCGGATATGGAGTTTGGAAGGGATATTGCTAACCTTTGACCCACGTACAGCAATAATATTTAGTTAGTTATAGCCTTAGGTTGTGGTTTTTGGGTAGCGGCGAGGCGTGTTCCTTTCGTTCGTTCGGCGGGTCCATTTCTTATGGGTCAAGCGATTATACAGAATTAATCTGCCTAGCCTTTTCCCAACTATTTTTTTAAGGTTTTCGTACATCAAAAGGAAAAATTATATACCATATTGTCTCTTCACTACCCTTTGTTGATTGGTAGAGAAGGCCCAAGGCAATAAGTACGCTTTTGTACTTTGTGTTGTATGAAGAATACATAAATAAAAATTGGAACCCGGATGAATCGCTTTATTGTCCATCTATTTGTCTGTCTGTCCCTTTCATGTCAAAAACTCGTAGAAATATCAAGTTGAAGTATTTAGGTATCAGTGCCTTAGTCTAAGCAGTAAAAAAAAAAACAGATTTTAAAGGTAACATTTAAAATGATACAGCCGTTTATGTGCAAAAAGCAAACATTTAGACCCTCAAGGGAATCAAAACTCATAGGGTACTTCCAGTTGACCTAGAATTAGACCTGAAATTAAGGACGAAACAAGACCTTAGAGCATAACTATAAGAATAAATCTGAAAACTAAAAATTAGGGTTACATATAAAAAAACTTTTTCGCTTTGAAAAATCCTCGAAACTTGATTTGGAATATTGACATTGGTTAGTTGTAAAGAAATCGTTTATCATATTTTTAAGAGAGGAAATCATCTTCTGCTCTTGGGTGGAGCGGCAGGGCGTGTCGGACTTTTACTAACTAAAACCAGGCTCTGCCTTTTCCTCCTGAACGCACCGTCAACCCAGGCTTAGGCCTTATCGAGTGACAAGCCGTGCTCGCTATCCACAAGCGTGCATAGGCCTACAGTGGCCAGTAGTGGCTCTTCGATACGCGAGATCTGAGGTGTCTTTGTATCAGCAATGGGCGTCGTTCGACTGACATGATGAGGTGTTGTGCTCTTTAGGTGGCTGGGGCGTAAGGATCCCCTCTTCTCTTTTTTCTGCTTTTCTTTTTCCTTTCATACTTTTTGTTACTTCCTACTCTCGAATTGAAAAGGTGGCTGCTGCTCATGCTCTTTTTATCCGTACCATAGCGTCAGGCAGCCTCTCACGTGAAATTTTACCGCTACCGATCACGAGGTTACGGCAGTGTTCCACCCAAGTAGACCTCCACCATGTCTTCACAGTTCTCATCTGTTTGTAATTGTAAAATAGTGTTTAATATCATACGGGTTTTTTCACGCATGCGGATGTGCTTTACTCAATGCATACAATTTCAAAAAGCGAAAAAAGAAGTCCCACGATGAAAGACGTGCGCCTTGCTTGCATCATAAAAGGACATTAGCGGAGGTTACGAATGCGCAGCAAATCTGCATGCGTGGTTGCGTAGCGAATCTGCATGCATGATAAAATTCACACGATATTAAAAACACCGCTTGTGCTCAACAGGGAAGTTTCGTCCTTACAATTGCTCTCTTTTTTCTTTTTCTTATTCTAGAAGGAAACTGAACTTTGAGTTAAGCTCGTCTATGTACATGAACTTAATTATCTGTCTATTTTTTCATTTAGTTGGTATGGTGCACATTAAATAAATAAAAAGAAATAAGACTGCAGATATATAGGTACAATATGTACATGATACACATTTAACCCTATCTTAATAAGAAAATATTCCACAAAACATATTACATTTCAGTAAATGCCACTGCGATACCAAATGGTTCCTAGTATATAATATGCTAGGCATATAGAATTCCTAATATGTAATACAGGGTCGGATATTACAACCGACCAAACGGTATCATTAGATGGAAATCAATTTAGTGGTACCAATACGTGTAGGTATTTACATGTTCTGTTATACCTATATATTAAATAACATAGCGTTGCGTCAGCCTTATAATGCGTTCCCACTGCTGGGACTTAGGCCTCCTCTCTAAGAGAGGGAATGGGCCGTTATCCAGCACATGTCTTTTCTGGAACCATGGGTCGATGCAAAAGTGTATTTTCGAGGCCCTGGGATCAAGGCAAGGAAGGAACGGGGTAGGTTGTTTAGTCAGTAAGAGTCTGTGACTGTTTCCCGCTCCCCCAATTCCCGCTTTCATCATTGGATGATTTTTGCCCACCATATAATATTTATAGGTCTGCTATAAATATTTTATAGTCTAGTAACTAAGCTATCAACAACCAAAAAAGCTCTACTTGGTTCGAACCAAGTAAGGAATGGCGTTGTGTGATAGATGGGGAAAAAAATATTAAAGGCGGTTTATGTGTATAATGTTATAAGGGTGTCTGTTACTCACGCTCAAATGGCTGAACGAATTTGAAAGGTATTTCTTGCTCGTGTAGACTAAGTCCAGTAATGGCACATAGGATTTTTATTCCCGGAGTTTCTTTGAGAAAATCTTCTACAACCACGCAGGCGAATTTGCTTCCAGAAGCTATACTCTATTCGCTTTAAGTTAAGACAGTGAAAGAAACCTTTTTTGCTGTCTGTTCAACCGATTTGAACTTCTATTCCGTAGGCATAAGAATGGTATTAGAAGCAAAAAAAAAAAACTATTGACTGCAGTCGCCATTTGTCATTTCACTAACGTAATAAAACTCAAAATCGTTGAACGGTTAGTAAAAAGGATTTTTTTAAATGTCCCTTAATTCTTTATTGTACACAACAACTAAATATAGATACACTTTTTTGACATTTCATGTACAAAGGCGAGCTTAACTCAAAAATGAGTTTTCTTCCAGCAAACCTTTAAGTAACAGAGAGAGATTACATAAGAGGGTAGAAACCAGTGTACAATATAAACTTACATAAATACGTCTAATATATATATATACATACATAAATGCGTAGATATAATTTACATACTAATATTATATCAATTGAGAAAGGAAGTGCTCTTTAATTTTCCTCTTAAAAATATCCAGAGAAGGGCTGTCGCGAAGGGAATGTGGAAGAGAGTTCCAAAGACGAACTGCAGTTACGGAAAAGGAGCCGCCATAACGGCTGGAAGTGTGACGCGGAGTACGAAGGAGAAGAGACTTGGTAGTGCGACAGAGTTTACCCTTCGGAACGAGGTACTCAAAGCGCTCACGAAGGTATTGAGGAGCATTGGGATTGTGTAGGATAGTATAGAGAAAGGAAAGGATGTGGGTATCTCGCCGACGCCGAATCGGCAGCCACTTCAATCTGGCTCGAAATTCCGACACGTGATCGAATTTGCGGAGACCAAAAATAAAGCGGATGCACAAATTCTGCAGTCGCTCGAGTTTGTTTAGAAGCGCCTCCGTAGCATCAAGAAAACAGACATCCGCATAGTCTAATAGCGGCAGAAGAAGAGATTGAGCAAGAGCAACCTTTGTATGAAACGGTAAGAATTTTTGGAGACGTTTAAGGGACTGAAAAGAATAAAATACCCTCTTACTCACATCAGCGCTATGAACCTCCCATGAGAGGTTGAGGTTGAGGTTGAGGTTGGATGTCTTATGTTATTTTGACCGGAGTATAGTTATAATGACCTGGTCAGGGTTACTGTAATCCGATGGATGTAAGACGTACAGAACCGGTCGTTGTGGATACGCTTAGGGGAGGCATATGCCCAGCAGTGGACGTCTTTCGGCTGAAATGATGATGATGATGATGAAAGAAAGAAAAAAAGTTTATTTGTGCACAAGTATGGCGCATACATACAAAAAAAAATAATAACAAAAACAAACTAACTACTTAAAAAAAATGCAACACATCCGCACAAAACGGCCGGTCCTCAGCAAAAAGCTGGGGCTCATGTGTGAAACACGCTGATTTTCAGTACCTGCCGAATATGACGGTAGACGCTGCACGGTAAACTTAATACTTTTACAATATAAATAAATAAATCACTTATATCATACGGTGTAAAATATTATACTAATGATTAATAAAATAAAACAGACTAAAATAAAAATACAAATTTACAAAAAAGAAAACAGTAAAAAACTTAAAATTTAAAATAGTCGAGTAGGAATTTTTTTTTAATTTAGGAAAAAGATTTTTTGTCTGTGGCACATGATAGTTATATATATTTATTACTCACGATATTTAAAATGATTATTCATTTTGTCTAGTAAGATATTTGTTGCTAAGATCTTCGAATATTATTTGTTAGATAGATGGAACTTTTTATTGTATACCATAAAATATTACTATAGAAGCTTAAAATGAATAGGGTGTAGTAGTGGGCGGTCTTGGATATTTCCATCGAAAAGATTTTAGTCCAGTATCTAAAGATCGAGTTTTATTTTTAACATATCTATATTTATAGACCGACAATGGTAGTTATTCACGACCTACATAGCAATTTTTACCTGAAAATATCATACAATAAGTTGGGCGGAGCGTGAGGACGCGTCAGACTTTAACAGACTAAAATCCAGCCCTATGCAAACATAGGACTAGGTTTTAGTCATTTCTGGAATCTTGGAACGAAGCATTGGTCATCCAGATTCAGTTAAGAGCGGTCAACCCGAGTTACATTGTCATACAACCGCTTTTACGTGATTACGATGTTATTATACATTTTTCTTCAGATATTTTGGTATCTTCTGGATATTATCTAGGCTTATATAGAAATCAAAACATAAATTTCAAAGAATCCAGTAATAACCTCTGAAAATCCGCTGTTTTGCGTGAACTCTCCATAATGTACTCCTATATTAAAAACTAGCTTTTTCCAGCGGCTTCGCCCGCGTACATAAAATATAACCTATGTAACTCAGGAGTAAAGCAGCTTTCTATTGTTGCTAAAAATTTTCCAATCGAACCAGTAGTTCCAGAGATTACCCCCTACAAACAAAAAAACATAAAAACAAAAAAACAAACTTTACCTCTTTATTATATTAGTGTAGATATAAAAAAAGAAGTTCCACAGAAGCTTTGCGCATTTAATTGGGATTTTAAATGATGATATTTTTTTTTTAATCCTTAAAACTTTAATAAAAACACGTTTTTCCTGGAACAAGTTTTGTGAAACATTCGAGTAAATCGTAGAATTACCGAATGCCTACAGAATTTTTAAGTGTCATCTTTCTTTTTTTGGATTTCTTTTACATCAAACATAACTTTGGATTTCATTAAATGAAGCAACAAGCTTTTAAACCATGCGTGACGTTGAGGATAGGTGAGTAGGGAAAGCCCACTTTAAGTCTAATTTACAAAGCCTTGACCAAAGGCGTAGAGTAGCCAAACATGCGGTATTTTACAAAATGCATTTTAGTGAGTATGAAAGTTACGTTGTTGAAACTTTTACGATCAAAATCAAAGTCAAAATCTTTTTATTTCACATAGGCCTACATGGGCACTTGTAAAACGGCAGAAGCTAGTGCAGCGGACTAAGCGTTTGGTTTTGTCGTTTATACCGCGTACATTGAAGGACTAGCAGTTTGGCTGCTGCGATCTTCGCGTCCGATTATAATTTACGCTGGAGTGAATAGGCTCTTAATAAGTTACTGCGCCTCAACGATTGGTTGGATGGTGGTTGGATTGCAGTCAAGTACTAGTTTGTGTCAATAAAAAAAAATATACATACAGCACACACACAGCTTCTTACAGCTTCTTTTACGTCTATGAAACTATGTCTGAGGATAGAAGCCCTAAAATACACCAAGTGAAGCACCATTTTAGATGGGAACCTCCAACGTACAACTCGGAAGTCGAGGCCGTTACCCCAAGGCAAACAGAACCTCATCCCGATCGCTACTATACTCTTAATTAAAACAAACATATACCTAAGATAAACTACAGTAACGTAGTCTAAACTACTGCCTGTCTATTAGCTTTTCGAAGTATACTAGAAGCTATTTCAAGTATGAGGCTAAACATCAGTTGGTGTTTAACAAAGAGACTGCCATTTGGCCTCTTCAATCCAATTAATATACAATATCAATATCCTCAGGTCAGACCCATGTGTAAACGATCGAGAATACTGTAGTGTGTAGTCATAAGAGATGTCTTATGACTACACACTACAGTATTCTCGATCGTAATCTGGCTGTGCTGTAATTTTTGAAACAAGGTTTTAGGTAGTAAAAGATAGCAGAGAAAACCCGGCTATTGTGAGTCGAACTCACGTTCCAACGGGTTTCGTACAAACTTACCTAATATATGAATAGTTCAATCCTCCAGAAGTCGGGTTGGTGTTTTAGATTTTTTTGAATTTCAAAAAGTACTTTTTTACATTTAAAAACGAAATGTTTTTAGAATTTGCCTATACTTGTGCTATGAGACTTTGTTTATTACCAAATTTCAGTGTTTTAGGTCCATGAGAAGTACCCTGATTTTCTATCGAGTGTCAAACATGTGGCTAAATGGAGCATGAACAGGATTATCTAGTTCTTACAGTCTACCCTAAGGTTGTCTGGTAGATATCACTGTTAGCGATAAGACCGCCATTGTACCCGTAGATTTAAGTGTTTGGTTACTATTTTGGTGTACAATAAACTTGATTCTATTTTATTTACAGAAGCTGTTTTTTCATTGCTGTTTGGGGTAGCAGACCTAAATATTTGAAATGAATTTCAGCTTCAACGCGTTCCAGAATAAGGATCTTGATAGAACGACTACAAAATGAGTATTTTTTTATGGTGGGTAAAATTCATTCAATGATAAATCCGGCCTTAGGCACAGTGGGGAATAGTGTCAGACTCTTACTGACAAAAAAATCCACCTAGTTCCTACATTGCCTTTCATACCGGGGCCCGGGCTTTCCTTTCTGAAGCGAACCTTTGGCTCCAGTAGGCTTGCTGGATCCTTTTTTGCCCGCTAAGATACGGAACCCTAAAACAAGACCACGTATAGTTTAAAAAGGTCCTCTTTAATATATTATCTTCTCGATTTTCTCTACAACATATCATAATATCCTATGACTAACACTCGAGTGCGAACGAATCGAAAAGGAATCTGATATCTCGTTCCAAAATCGGTAATATCTATTTGTGTTAAACGAGTTGTATTATGAAATCGGATAAATCTAACCTCTAATCCGCGGTATGTGAACTAGAAAATAAACAATAAAAACAAACGGGGCTTTGTTTCGGTTTTTTCAGGTTATTTTTCAAGGATAAGGAATATTTCTTTTTGAAGCAACTTTATTTTGTCTTCTATTACATTTGGGTGTTATTCAACGACCGAAATAATAGTGGCAATAGTGATTTCAGTAAAGACTTCGAGTTTATTATAATGTTTGTTTGCAAAGTCGTTGGCCGTTTTATTGAAATCCGATTTTATTTTCATGATGGGTGCAAAAAACAAAGGGAATCAGCTCTTAGTGAATGGTAGTAATCGAATTAGGGGACATACGATGGCACTTATTCGTTCAAACAACTTTTCTTTTCTAGTCTGGCTGAGAACGAGGATTAACTTAGAAACGAAGTTACCCTCGCCTCCGCAAAAAGTCAACCGAGAAAATTGTTTGTTACGAACTTGTTATACATAAAATAATCAGCTAAACTTGTATTCTAACAAACTGAATTTATAAGACGATCAATACTAATTTAAGAGCGGCCGACCTGAGATACTTTTACACATAATTGCTTTTACGTGATTATGAAGTTTTAGTTAGTTATTTTTTTTATTACACATGTTTGTCTAGATATTTTGGAAACAAAGATATCTTGTAGATTACATCTACATTTCTATTTATATTACAAAAAAGATTTGTGTTAAAACGAATACAATAAACTTCTGAAAATCAGTTATTTCATCTCTGTTATTCTCTTCGTGATTATATTCTTAAATTACAAATATAAATCTAAAGAAACCTTGCACATTTAAACGAGATTCTGAAAAACAATAATCCTGGAACTACTTTAATGAAATGACAGAATTACCGAGTACTAACAGAACGTTCAGCCGTTATCTCTCTTTTTTCAAGCATTGCGGTACGCTGAATGAAGCATAAAGCTTTTAAACTATGCTCACATTGCTGATAACAAAGTGAGGAGAGGTCCTCTTAAGGCATCCAAATACAATCATGTTAATTGGTAGGTTTTTTTTATCCGAAAAAAAATGGGTGATTGATGTTAAAAGCAGGTAATTCAAAACCTCTATCACGCATTTTTACCCATCATAATTAGCAGCCCAGAGTAGTCAACCGACGAACTGGTGAGGGTCACGGGATTTCAATGAAAACAATACACACAGAACCGGTCGTTATGGTGATACTTAGGGGATGTCTCTTCGCCGTATTCACATTGCGACAACTCAATATCTTCTCGCGGTTTTCAACCGAGTGTTTCCGCAAGATTCTTCAACACTCTGGTCATATTGCAAGACAGTGGAAACCTTGAAAGGCTTTTAGTGACCGGTAATGTGGATGGGAAGAGGCTTCGTGGACGCAGCCCAAAACGTTGATCCGACAAAATCCGCTCCACTCTTGACTTGACGAGCCTTCTGGGGCCAAGGGTTGATGCGAAAGCGGAACACCGGGGCCCAGGAACTAAGGCAAGAATAAACGATGGGTCGTTTAGTCAGTAGAAGTCTGACACTGTCACCCGCTCCGCCCAAGGGTGGGATTCGTCATTCGACTGTTTTTTCCACCATAAAAAAAAAATGTAGTCTAAGGAAACTACAATTTCTGAACTAATCTTGGACACAATAAGTGCACTGAAGGGAAACATCGCGAGAAAACCAGGACATAATGGACTGAAGTGACCGACAAACAGGCAACACGTACAATGATTAATGTTTCTTCATTCTCTGTATAAGAGAAAAGTTCAACCTACAGTATGACAATGAAAAGCTATTGTAATGACCAGTAATGTAATAAATAGACTGCTGGAAAATGTAATGTCGATAATATTTCCTATAGCATTTTTTTTTTTTAGTTTGTTGTAAATTAATGCTTGACTGTGATCCCACCTCATGGTAAGCAGTGATGCAGTCCTTGATGGTGAGGCGCATTAGTTTTTAAAAAGCCTATTCACTCTAGCCTTGAAGGTGCCCTAATTATAATCAGTTGGGAAGATCGCAGCAGGTAGCTAGGCGCCTAGCAGGGTCGAAGCCTTCTGAGGCCAAGGGTTGATGCGAAAGCGAAAAATCGTGGGCCTGGAACTAAAGCAGGAATGAACAGTGGGTCGTTTAGTCATTAGAAGTCTGACACGATCTCCTGCTCCGCCCAAGGGCGAGATACGTCAGTCGATGATTTTTCCCACCATAAAAAGGCAGTTTGGCATTCTAGAACAACGGTGATTCATTCGATCAATACTACAGCCCATGCTGACATTTACCGCTGACAATATTTGTAATTACGCAATAAATTTGTTTTATAAACCAGTGAAAAGCATATTGCGGTACATGACGAAGGACTTTTATTTAATTATTTTTCACTTATTATTCGATACCGTTATCATTGTTGGCTTAATAATTTTATTATACCAAGTACAAAAGATAAAAAGGCACAATGTGAAACTACGAAAGTAAATTGTTTGAAAATAGATATGAATAAAGAATGATATATCATTAGCCTTATATCTCTTCAATAAGCTGTTGCAGGAAGAAGCCATACCTGATGAATGGTGCAACAGTTCTCTGGTGCCCATCTTTAAAAACAAAGGTGATGTGCTTGAGTGCAACAATTATAGAGGAATAAAGCTAATGTCGCATACCATGAAAGTATGGGAGAAAGTTATTGAACGGCGGCTGAGAGAAGAGAGTGAAATTTCACAGAACCAATTCGGTTTTATGCCTGGTCGTGGTACAACGGATGCCATATTTGCTATACGCCAGTTGTGCGAAAAATACAGAGGTGCACATAAAAACTTGCACATGGTATTCGTTGACCTCGAAAAGGCATACGACCGGGTACCTCGTGAGGTTCTGTGGTGGGCCCTTAAGGAGAAAGGTGTGCCTGGGAAGTATGTGCAGTTGATCCGAGCGATGTATAGTTGCTGCAGTACACAAGTCACAAGGCACCACTAACAACTTCAATGTGGCTGTCGGTTTACACCAGGGGTCGGCTCTTAGCCCTTACCTCTTCCTGATAATAATGGACGCTCTGACGTCGGACATTCAGGAAGAGGCTCCCTGGTGTATGCTGTTTGCCGATGATATTGTGCTGGTTGCCGAGAGTGCCCTAGAGGTCCAGAGCAGATTGGAGGTGTGGTGGCAAAGACTGGAGAGTGTTGGCCTAAAATTGAGCAGAACTAAAACAGAGTACCTGTTCTGCGATTTTGGCGGTCTCTCTAGTCCTGTGCCCATAGCTCTCGCCGGAACGCCCATACCAACCTGTTCCGATTTTCGGTACCTTGGGTCGCTTATCCAAGGGAATGGTGAGATAGACCGAGACGTGGCACATCGGATCAACTCAGGATGGATGAAATGGCGACAGGTCACTGGAACAACTTGCGACCCACGGATGCCCCTCAAGTTGAAGGGTAAAATCTACAAGTCCGTGATAAGGCCTGTCCTACTGTATGGGTCAGAATGTTGGGCTCTGAAAAAGACGGATGAAAAGCGATTGCATGTAGCAGAGATCAGAATATTGAGATGGATGTGTGGTGTGACGAGAATGGATAAAGTGAGAAATGAGTATATTAGAGGAAGTTTGAAAGTGGCGCCAGTGACTGAAAAGTTGAGAGGGAACCGTTTGTCTTGGTATGGCCATGTAAAAAGGAGGGATGAAACGCATGTTACAAAGAAAGCCATGAGTATGAATGTGGATGGATGGAGAGGGAGAGGGAGACCAAAGAAGATATGGATGGATTGTGTGAGAAGTGATATGGAAAACAGAGGAGTTAGTGATAGCGTGACGGGTGACAAGACAGAATGGAAGAATGGAAGAAAAAAACATATTGCGCCGACCCCAAATAAAACGGGACAAGGGCAGGAAGATGATGATGATATCATTAGCCTTATAATGTTCCCGCTGCTGGGACTACTTGGTAGATGACATATGTTTTCGAATTTTTGATTCTAGAATATACCGCTTTCCTAACGATGTTTTCTTTCACCGTTTTAAGAGCAGTGGTAATGAAATCAATTACACAAAGCAATGCGCCTGACTGAGTTTGAACTCGTACAATAGAACCATTATCACTCGGCCACTACTGCTCTCTGTATCAAATAACAAATCAAAGTATCTATGTAAGTATTTATTTGAAATTAACTATTTATAGGCTACTTTTAAATGGTCAAGAAATCCGTTATAAAAAAAACTAGATGCCAATATTGTACTTTCCAAAACGTTGGCCTTTTTGTAGAAAAATAAGCAAGAAACTCCAAAGACACTGTTTTCAAGCATGTTATGTACTAAGACAGAGTGTATAGAAGGTACAGCCGACTTTACATTTACTTGGTGTTCACAAAGATAAAGATAAATAACATCACGGGCTATTACACACTTGTTTTTTAGGGTTCCGTAGTCAACTAGGAACCGAACCCTTATAGTTTCGCTAAGTCTGTCTGTCTGTCCGTCCGCAAATAATCTCAGCGACCGTTTGCACTAGAAAACTGTAATTCGGTACCAATATGTTTATCAATCATGGCGACAAACGGCTAAAATAAAAAGTAAAAAAAAATATATTAAATTGGGTTCACCCAATCCAAAATTACCACAGATACAGCGCCATCTATCGTTAAATTGGGTTGCTTATTTATACACTAGCTGTGCCCGCGACTTCGTCCGCGTGGAATAGTTACTTTGGGCATCATATTTATTTTTGCAAACAACCTCAGCTTTATAAATTATAGCTGTTACCCACGACTTTGCCCGTGTCAATTTCTGTTATTAATTTAGATAATTTAGTTTTTAAAAGAACATAATTATCTAAAAGTATTTCATAGAGCTACACCCTCCACTTGGGCACGCCATAATCTCGGCGGTAAGTGCCCTCTTTGAGGCGTGGTTGGATAGACATCACGCAGGACATGACGCAGGTTCTCACCGGACATGGGAAGTTCAGGAGATTCCTGCGCCGGATTCGTGCGGAGGAGACGCCCGGGTGTCGCCACTGTGTGGCTAGCACGGAGGACACGGTGGAGGTGTGCCCCGCTTGAGAAGAGAATCGCCGTGTCCTCGTGGGGGTGATCGGCGGCGGTGGCCTCTCGCGCCGGGCCTTGGTTCAGACCATGGTCCGCAGCGAAGAAGAATGGCAAGTGGTCGCCTCCTTCTGCGAAGCAGTAATGCTCGTAAAGGAGGAGGCCATAAGGCAAGGGAAAAAGCGCCCTCGCCATAGCCGTCGCCGCCGCGATCCCGGCTATATCCGGCCACCGTAGACGCTGGCTTGCGGACGGTGAGCAATGGGTAGCTCGCCGTCCGGTTGTCTGGTAACAGTCCCGACCGAGACCAAGTCGTCGACGGCCTGCACTGCTCCCGCGCGCCTCAAGGTGTTGTCAGCAAACTGTGGGACTCTTCAGGGTCGAAGCCTCCTGCAGCCGAGGGTTGGTGCGAAAGCGTTATACCGGGGCTCTGGGAATAACGCAAGGTTCCTCCCTTGCGTTCCCCCAACGGGGGAGGTTGTTTAGTCAGTAAGAGTCTGACACTGTTTCCCGCTCCGCCCAAGAGCGGGATTCGTCATTGGATGATTTTTACCTACCATAAAAAAACCACTCCCCGCCGCCCGCAAGCAACCCCTCTGCTCGCCCGCCGGCCAGGCACAGCGTCATATTTTGCACATCATGCGACGCGTGTGAATTTTATATCGGAGTATTTTAAAATTGTAATTTCTTTTAAGATGTTCATTGAAAATAAGTGATTACAAAGACAATTTTGTTCACAATTACATACTCTTAATCAACCACACATTTATTTGAATAAAGTTTAATATTACTATGTTGATACAACTCTAACAAATAATTGGTAATAATGCATTAATTTCGGCCAAATTTGATTCCTATAAAAACGGTTCTAGTGAGTTAATCTTAAAAGATAGACATATACTGTCGCGGACATTTTTTTAGATCATTTTAAGAGGAATAATTCTTTCGTACATATTTTTTTTGTATCTTCTACCGTTTTCGCAGCGCACGCAACGGAAGCCCTCAAAGATGAATATTTTTCCCCGTTTTTTCCACATTTTCCATTGTTTCTTCGCTCCTATAAGTCACAGCGTGATGTTATATAGCCTAAAGCCTTCCTCGATAAATGATCTATTCAACAGAAAAAGAATTTTTCAATTCGAACCAGTAGTTCCTGAGATTAGCGCGTTCAAACAAACAAACAAACAAACAAACAAACTCTTCAGCTTTATAATATTAGTATAGATGGGCTACTTTGCGCTGTTAAGTCGTAGTTTTAGGGTTTTGTTACACAGTGAGAATTTTTTAACGGGCGGGAAACTACGGGACCCTACACTGAGCGTGGCCCGACACGCTCTGAGTAGGTTTTTATTTTTTCAATCACTTTGCACCACTTGATATTGTTTCTCGCCGACTACAAAGCGATACAATCCGGACTAAATTAATTCATTTACACGTTTGTATAAAGTAGAAGCAGAAAATACAATGGTAATGTAGACGTTTTTATTTCTAAGGCTTTGTGCTTAGTTGTAAGAAAATAGGTCTGTTTTTTTACACGGTAAAGGCAATCACTTTTATGTGTTTCTTGTAGTAAGGAATTTGTTTGTGATACAAATTGTTTGCGATGAATTCGACATCGATGAATCTATGTGGATAATGTTTGTTTTTTGTGCTCTAATTCTTGTCATTATCCCGTTATGAGCAATACATAGTATAGTAGTAGTTAGTAGAAATACATTATATGTTCTTATTTGGTTGAGTATATTCGTAATTTGTCAATCATAGAGTAGATAAACTTTATGTAACAAATAGTAACAAATGGCCTGTAGGTCTAGTGGTTAGTGACCCTCACTGCTATGCCGTAGGTCTTGGGTTCGAATACCACCAAGGAAAACTGATTATATGATGAGCACGATCATTTGTTCTCTGTCTGTGTATAATTTATCTATAATATGTATGTTCTTACATGTTGCGCCGACCCCAAGTAACATGGGATAAGGGTAGGATGATGACGATGATGATTATGTATGTCGGCGCCCCTCTTGTCAAAAGTGAAAGGAAAGAACGGCGTGTGAGCGGTCGTTAGTTCGTCGACATCTGAGCTGATCGGACGTTCTTGAAGTTTATTTCATTGTTATATTTTTTTTTAATTGTTGTGATTACATAAGTGTCATATAAATAATTAAATTTAATCATCTAAAAAGTGTTAGTGATTTAATAGCAATAAAAATGCTTTTATTCATGAAGACACCTCTTACATGTATTTAAAAAAAAACACAAGTGTGTTTACCAGTTGTCTAGTCTACATGAGTACTAGACAACTGTGAGCTTGTGTTATGAAACACAAGCTCTGCTTGGCATGGTACTAGACGACGTTGTGTGATAGTTGTGAAATATTAATTTCATTCAAGAGTCTGTTAATTTGTTAATTTAGAACTAAAGTTGCACCAAAACTTCACAAAATAAACACAACATAAAATTTAACCAAACATTTCACATTAAAACCAGTTTCCGTGACAACAAATGAACTTTTGTTTCTTACTATCTTAATCACCGAAAAACTTACGTACGAAAATTCAGAATGAAATTCTTAAACAAGTCACCCATTGTTGGGAACAATGGTTCCGTTGCTATCTGATCTGGAAAGGATACTTCATTATCTCGTGCAGACAAACAAAGGGGATGAACTGTGGCATAGCAGAAATAATGAGCCGATAGTGGTGGAGAATTTCGAGACCGTGTCATAGTGAGCCTGGCCTGGAGGCAACGTCGTAGATTGCAAAGAGAAAAACGTTATGAGTTTTTTTTTTCACAACTGGCACTCAACGTCGTCTAGTCCCAAGCTAAGCAGAGCTTGTATTATGGATACTAAGCAACTGATTATTTATCATTGTCATGTCAGCCGAAAGACGTCCACTGCTGGACATATGCCTCCCCTAAGCGCCGCCACAAAGACCATAGGACCGGTCTTTGTGGCGGCGTCTTGCTTCCATCGGAATCCAGCAACCCTGACCAGGTCATCAGTCCATCTTGTGAGAGGCCTTTTAACGCTATCAACTACAAACTACTGCTAGGCAACTAATAAACATACTTATTTATATATTGTAAAACATACATAATATTATAGATAAATTGCACTCAGACACAGAACAAATGATTGAGCTCATCACACAAACATTTTTGCTGACCTCCAAATCCGAAACCCACGACCTCCAGCATAGCAGTCAAGGCCACTAACCTTTAGGTCAGTCATTTTTCAATCAAGTTTGCAATCATTTTGGGATAGTTTGAAGCGAAGAAATTTATAATGAAGTAAAGTAGTTTTTAAAAGAATAGTTCAATATAAGTTTTTTCCGGGAGAAAATGTCAGATTTTTCCTGACTAAAAACTCACATCGTTCCTTCTTAGCCCTACATTCCGGGGCCAGACCTTGCTTTTAGAAATCGGTCCATGGCACTAGCCGGCGTAAAAGTCGGGACCACTATCAATTAGAACTGCAAGCTTGTCAATATCTTCTTATATATAAAAATGAATCGCAAAATGTGTTGGTAAGCACATAACTCGAGAATAGCTGAACCGATTTCACTAATTATTTTTTTAGTTGTATTTGTTATTGTTAAGAAAAGGTTCTTATGAAAAAAAAAACGGGTATAGTAGGGTACCAGCTAGTATAAAATAAAACAAACATTAAAATAGGTCCAGAAACGCAATACATCCATATTGATGAGCAGTGAGAGTGAGAACATGTATCTCAGTAACTAAAAACAAACAAACAAGACTAACAAAGGAAACTTTGTGCGTCAAATTGAGCAGAAAATTAATGTAACTAACATGTAAAATTCAGCAGAGGACGCGCCTAATTTACGCAAACAATAGAAGGTTAAATTAAAAGTTTATTTGGGTATTCTCTCTTTTCTAGCTATGCTTAAACAAATAGTAGTGAAGGACGGAGTTGTCCGAATTTCATTGGCCTTGTGATTTATAGAAAATCGATTTTGTTGTGCAAAATAGGTTTTCAGACTAGCCTCCCTAGTCAAGTTTTATTTTTTTCGTTTGAGTTGGTCACGCCCCCAATTCCTTTGTTTGCCGTCATCTCAATGCTTAGTCACGTAATCAGAACAAAGGAATTGGAGTGGCCTCTTCCAAGCGTTCGACTTTTACGAAACGATAGTAGGTAACTTCACTAGTAGGGAATCTAAATAGATTCCTAGTCTCGTAGATCAGAGGAGTTGTGATTTTTAATACTGTTGTAGGAATAATTGAAGTAACCATACTCTTAATTCGTAACAATCCAGCGATCCCGTAAGGAAACCTTTAGAACTCAAAGGCGTTGACCCAATTGACGGACATTAGTGTGTAAGTTAGTAATAGTCTGATACCACTTCCTTCTCCACTTAAAGCGCCAGAAGTTAATGGATGATTACACACTTAAAAAAAACCGGGGCGAAAAGAATCAGAACATTCAGTACATTTTGACCAGTTACAGAAACTTATACTAGACTTCATTTTGGGATGGTATATCTTTAAACCATCTACCAGTCTGCACTGGGCCCGCGTGGTAGATTATGGCCCGTTCCCTTTTCTAGGAAGGAGGCCTGTGTCCTAGTAGTGGGAACATTAAAAAGGCTGCTGCTGCTGATGATGATATCTTTAAACACATTTCTCTGCTTTGGGCTGAGCATAACCAAGTATCGGAATTTTACTGACTAAAATGCATCGGTATTGCTTGTTGTTCTTATACCACAATACCGCAGCCTTCACCGGACCCTTATGTCCATACCTAATTATATCACATTCACCCCTTCAACAAGAACGCGTCCAAAGGGCACTGTTACTAATTAAATTGTTTCTCACCTCCAAAGGTGCTTCCTGGAACCACTTCACCAACTATAATCTCAAAATCACACTAACTAACACAAACTCCAACAAGAGTAGCAACCCGTACAACGGCCGCATCAGCAAACAAGTTAATTTCAATATAATAACGTCTAAACCAAAATTAATATGGCCGTTTCTCATAAACTTATGTTCAACACAAGTGCCTCTGAATTCTCTTCATGACGCTTCAACTTTGAGTGAATTACGACCCAACAGATTTGTAATTGAATATCAAGTTAGGATTAAAATGCTTTGAATCTAAAATCAGAAGAAACAATGTTTAATTAAACAATCTGGGTCTTCGCGTTTTGAGTCTTGTTACAATTAATTAATATCTGGGATTAGTTTAAAGTCGAATTTTGGAAAAGTTTATCTTTATACTTGTACTAGGTAGTAACTGAATGCTCTTAAGATATTTTGTTACAACAAAATATATGTACAGGGTGATTGTTTCAAGTGAGCTTCAATAGTCAAATATGAGAAATATTAATAAAAATACATAATAAACAGTTAATACAACAGTTTCACTGTATTTTGACAAATCAATATTTGAGTTAAGTCTTTCGTTCAACATCTACAGAATACTTAAGGAAATTATTAAATATTAATTTAATAATGACTAATGAGTAAGGTATATAATAATAACGATTTTTAGGGTTCCATAGTCAAAAAGGAACCCTTATAGTTTCGCCATGTCTGTCTGTCTGTCTGTCCGTCCGCGGATAATCTCAGAGACCGCTAACACTAGCAGGCTGAAATTTGGTAACAATATGTTACATATCAACCAAGCCGACAAAGTGCACAAACAAAAAGAGGTAAAAAACTGTTTTATTAGGGTACCTCCCATACACATAAAGTGGGAAGTGATTTTTTTGTCATTTCTACCATAACGTTTGACTTCTTGTTGGATAGATATTTAAAAATGATTAGGGGTCTCGTAAAATTATTTTTTGATAATATAAATATTTTCGGAAATAACCGCTCCGAAAGCAAAAAATGAGGCATCCCCCCTCTAACTTTTGAACCATAAGTTTAAAAAATATGAGAAAAATCTCAAAAGTAGAACTGTGAGTAAACTTTCTAGGAAAATAAAATGAACGGTTTTTGAAAAATTAAAAGAAAAACGTTCTGAACTAATTTTGTAATTTAACCGTACATGCAAGCATTTTTTTTAACTTTTTTACATATTTCATTATCCTGAGCGAATCTGCTTTGAAATAAAAATACAAAAAGAATAAAATCGGTACACGCAAATTAAAATTACTAACGGGTACAGCGTCATCTTTCGGGAAATTGTGTTACTAATTTTTACATGGGCTACTGGGTTCTGTTACATTGTGAAAAATTTGTGACGGACGGAAAACTACGGAACCCTACACTGAGCGTGGCCCGACACGCTCTTGGCCGATTTTTTTATTTCATATAAAAACGCAGAACGAAGTAGAAAAATCTAATCGTTTTCAATATAATATATCCATTTGGGCATAACTCATGTATTGCATACAATATATCACAACACATTTTTCATAAAAAATAAAACAAGACGTGTTGTGTTTTTTTTTAAATTAGAATGCAGCCCGAGTCTTTTTTATGTATTTTTATTGTATCTACGCCTACTTGAAGCATTCAGCCTGTTTGGTACTTTTTTATTGGTATTTGGTAATTCCGAAAAAAATGTAACCACTAATCTCGCCTTAGTCCTTCCGCCGTTGAGCTGTTATAACGAACTCCAGGAGCGTTCTGTACAAATATTCAAACGCAATAAAATCTAACGTGCCAATAACTCAACACAGAGAGCACATAATACCAGTATTGGCACAACACGATAGCAAAAACGTGCCATCCTCGGGGATACCGACTTACCCGGCCAACAGTGTCCATTTGGCACTCGGCTTGTCATTACTGGCACTCACAGAAGACATTTCAGTCACGCCCCAAATAAGTTTAATTAGGAATAGAAATTCTGTACGCAGAACCCTGTTAGTATCGAAATTTTATCTTTTGGGATGCGGATTATTTGTCTGTAACGACTTCATGCTAGATTAAATTCCGTATTTCTGTTTATGTAAATACGGGATTTTGTTTGCTGGCCGTCACTTGATGTCGCGTTGGTCGGATAATGAGTTTTGGAGTTTCAAAATTTTACACTTTTTAATGTGGTAGATTTAATCTTGTGCTTTTTGTATCCTGTTATATCCTTAACTTGTGATAAAATTGCACTGACAATCGTTTCTGTTGTTATTAATTGTAGGACTCTTTGTTCTCTGATAGTTATAACCTAGATAGCTACTACCTATTTAAGCCAAGCGTGATTGTAAAGAGTGAGGTTAATTCTAGGATAGCAAGGTCCATCCTCGTCGCGAGCTTTTACCGCAATCCTTTTGACTCCCTAAACTGTATTGTAAAAAGGATGAGCTACAAAGGGTGCATAGCTCCATTCCTTTTTTTTGCTCGCATACTTGACATCTTAACACGTCATAGTTATGGACAGATCATCTCTTACTATGAAATGAGATAATGATGAAAATAATAATTGCAGAGAATAAAACAAAACAAAATCATACCAATATATCTCAGGCTTGAGATATAAATATTAATAGTTTTTTTTTTTTAAAGCTTACTAACGAGTGAGTTTAAAAAACAAAAGAATGCTACTAATTCTAATTGATTCGACTTTTGCTTTCTATAAACTCTTATTCTATAAACAATTTCATACTTATAATTTCTTTGTAACGCTCTTAACATCAGACGTGTTTGTGAAAATGAAAACGTGTCACAGAAGAATGCCGGGGGCAATGTGGCAGGGTGACATGTCAGGCAGGATGCCACTGTGTCACCGAGGCCGGTCCCACCCTGTGGCACCGCTGACGTTGGTCACTACCGGACGGTAGACGCTTTTCAATGTAACGTGTTTTGAACATGGCCGTGTAGTTCGAATAACGAACAAGAGTAACTAGTTTTGACGCCTTTTGGTCCTTTTTGGAAAAATAAATAGTATTAGTAGTAGTAGTAGTGTGTAAATAACTAGTAAAAGTAGTAGTATAGACTTTTGTTTCTGACTTCTTCTCTTTTATTGTTTAGTGTGTACACGAACAGTTACATAAATAAATCGAGATTAAGTATTTCTATTTCTTGTAGAACTTTTATTAAAAACTAGCTTTTGTCAGCGGCTTCGCCTGCGTACATAAAATAGCCTATAGCCTATGTCACTCAGGAGTAAAGCACCTTTCTATTGTTGCTAATTTTTTCCAATCGGACCAGTAGTTCCAGAGATTACTCCTCCTACAAACAAAAAAACAAACTTTACTTCTTTATTATATTAGTGTAGATTAAGTTATCAACAATCTTATAGATAGATGTGAACAAAGAGATTCACGGCTCTATTCCAGTCGAGAAAACCCTACCTACGTTGAATACATAAAATAAATATAGTTTAAGTAAAGTAAAGGTGTTAAGAGTTACCAAAGGACGAGCACTATTAGACATATTTAAAAAACCTATGGCTTGTTAAATGATATTTATTTTGAAAATAGGTTTTTAAAAATATATTTTTTACAATATTTAAACTAGATGAGGTCGGTGTTTCCTACCTACCTTGAGAAAAACATACCCAAAATAAACTGGATAATCCAAAGTCTCCTTTAAATTCCATACAGCAAACATGTAATGGTCAAATTTTATGTGAAGACGATACAGATGTAGTCTCTGAGATAATCTTTTGAGGAAAGAACCAAACAGATATTTGTGGACTTGTCCAGTCAGTGCAAACATTTCTCAATATTCATGTAGCTCAGCTAAAGACTACTAATGAGCTCAAAGCTCAAAGACTATTTCAATAAAACCAGTATAAATACAGCTTCAATCACTAAATGAGGTACTGTATCTACAATATTCTATGTTATTATTTTCCTTCCTAAATTAACATAGCAATAATCAAATCTTATCTGTTAATTCAGCTCACGTTTTGGCTCATGTTGACGTAGCCGTATATTGCTAGTGTATCTCCTAGTATATTAGTATATGAGTCTGAGGAGAGAGTGGCTAAATAAAAACAGTCACAAGGGTCAATTCTCAAGGTTAAACAATGCTTGTAAAGGTCAACCCGTTTAAGTGACCCGTGTAATGAAGAGATTATACATATAATGTATTTTAGTTTTAGAAAATTATATTTGGTTTGGTAGATTGGGCAACCCGAGATACAATTTCATACAACCAGTTTTGCGTGATTATTAAATATCTTTCAATAGATATTCAGATATGTTATGGATTTTATCAAGGATTTTATTAAAATCTTGATAAAAATTTGTTGAAACCAAACCAAAAAAGAGAGCACTGGTGGCCGAGTGGTAACGGCCCCGACTTGCGTATAGTAGGTCGCGGGTTCAAACCCAGCCAGGCGCATTACTTTGTGTAATTTATTTCATCACCACTGCTCTCAAAACGGTGAAGGAAAACATCGTGAGGAAACCGGTGTCCTAGAACCAAAAATTCGAAGACATGTGACATCCACCAACCCGCACTGGGCCCGCGTGGTGGATTACGGCCCATTCCCTCTCTTAGAGAGGAGGCCTGTGTCCCTGCAGTGGGAACATTAAAAAGGCTGATGATGATGATAAACCAAAAAAAACTCATAGGGCATACAAAAATGTATCCACATCGATGTCAGCGGGAAATGTGCCCAGAAAGTTGGCAATACTGATTCGTTGACCGAAGAACAGCCCAATGTTTTTTTTTTTTGTTTTCTTTTCCACCTGTTTTCTACATATCATTATTTTTAGTCTGTATGACTTATTTGTATTAATATGTTATTCATTTTAATGTTCTTCATTTCAATTTAATTTATTTTGTTCATTTTAATTTATTTTTCTGCAATAAAATTTATTTTAATGTAATTTATTGTGATCGAGATATAACCAAAAAAGAAATCTAATAAATCAATGATTTTGCCTCCATATCATCCTTATAAATTAAAAATATATATTTAGCTATAGAAACCTTGCAATTAAGGTTAATCGAGATTCTGAATTCCTTGAAATGTTTTTCAAATTACAATTATCGTAAAAAAATCCGCATTTCCTGGAATGAGTTTTGTGAAGAATTCGAGAAAATTACGGAATTGGTGAACGTAAAGGCGTTATCTCTCTTTCTTTGAGTTGCCTCTTTATCAAGCATTGCATTGGACTGTGTTGAATGAAACATCAAGCTTTAAACCATGTTCTCGTTGACAAAAGACGACTCGAAAGGAAGGAAGGGCTCTCATAATACAATATTAAATACTGTTTAGCATAGCTTAAACGTTTAGTAAAAATACAACATCACATTTAGGGCCCAAGTCTGCTATTTTCATTATGTCGTCATTCCAATACGATCCCATTGTCAGTTTGCTAAAACTTCGAAATCTGTTAATTCATTCAAGTGGTCTCGTTATAAAATTGTGGTACGAGCTGGCTTATAAAGAATTAAAGGCAATGACTGCTAAATCATGTTCTAATGGTAGGTCACTGATTAAGGGAATTATCAAAATTTTAGCAAATTACCTCTTACGACATACATTGATTAGTCATTATGTAGGTACGAGATTAACATTCTATGCCATTTTTTCGCCCACTGATACTCAGTGGTTATCATTGGAAAGACATAATGACACTATTATATTAGTGGATTGACAAACTTGTCAAAATCGACAATTGTGAAATCAATGATAGACCATTCTGGCACTATTATTAAGAGCAGACTTAAGGTGCATACTTATAGAAAAAAAAAACAAGAATTAAGATTATAATAATAATATGCAAACCGAAGACATGATGATAAAAATGCATAAGAACTAAAACAAAGAAATGAAAAATTACATGGAATATTACAAAAGAAAAACACTACAGATTCAAAGTACTGAGATTTCTCCCAGCCACGGAAACCATGGTAGGTCAATGGCCCCGTTTATCATTTGAAGAATTGTGACCATTAAGTTAGTCAAAAACCAGAGTACTCAGAGACCTTTGGAAATCAGAAAAACCTGCCAAGGGGGATCGTGTTTACCCAATTACTGGGTGGTGGAGCGTGACTGCATTTAGTTACCTTTTAGACCTGAGTTAGAGCAAAGAGGCTAACGACAATGTCATCATCATCGGCCTTTTTAATGTTCCCACTGCAGGGACACAGGCCTCCTCTCTAAGAGAGGGAATGGGCCGTAATCCACCACGCGGGCCCAGTGCGGGTTGGTAACGACAATGTAGTTAGGATTATTCATAACTACTTACTTTACTTATCTAGTTACTTTTTTCGACAGATCTTAGAAGTAAAAATTTCTAAAATTTGTAAAACGTAAGACTTTATAGCCAGAAAAAGTAGTTTTAGAGGGCTTTAGACTTCAGACCGTAAAGGGGAATAAATAATCTGATATTGCGGGAAGATAAGAGTGGTCGATTTGGTGATGTTTGAGAAAGGTTTATCTAGACGCTGGGTGTTTTCGGCAAAAAAAATATTACGACAAAGACATTCAAACAAATTGAAGTAACTACCATTTTAAGATTCCGTACCTCAAAAGAAAAAAAACGGACCTTATAAAATCTCTTTGTTGTCCGTCTGTTTGTTTGTCTATCAAGATTTTTATCTCGGTAACGCGTGGAAATATCGATTTGGAATTGTAACCACAAAACCAGGTCCTTTGAAGCTGTGAATAAACCAAACTTCAAAGTTAACGAATAAAAAAGATATGGCCGTTTATGTTACAAAAATCATATATTTCAACACTTGTAGAAATAAAAATAAACGAGTATTTTCCTTTGACCTAGAAACCTTAGATGTAAGATCTTGCAGCAGTGAAATAAATCTAAAAACTGAAAATTTGTGACTAGGACAGAAAAAAATACTGTCTTTCAATTCAGAAAATAGAAATAGTATTATTTAGATAAGTTGATTTATACGGAGTATGTGATTCTAATTCGCACTAGCCCAGTCTATGTAAAAATTACATAGACTGGGCTAGTGCCCTATTAAAAATTTTCCCTATTAACTTGCTTAAAAATGTTTGCTCTAAAATCTACTAACAAACAAAAGCCCTAAAACAATGATTTTATTTAAAAGCCACTTAAAAATTACAGGTATTTCAATAGACATACCCAAAAGTTACTACTTTTCTGGTCCTTCCTCGAATTCTGTCATTCAAATAAACCTACTACATAATAGTACGAAAGTCAAGGACATGCCAGTCTAATGAGGTGACCTTTTATTGTTTCAGCATCACAATTACCTTATTCAAGCGTGCTCGGGTTGTATATACAGTAAACAGTAAGTTGACATATATATGTGTGTATGTCATATAAATCTACACCATCCTTTCCGGTCCTATGTCAACCTCGTCTATTGTTCCGCCATCTCAGTACTACTTTATTACTGTAAACGAGGAGCTCATATATTATAACAAACGAAAAGTTATATTAACCGCAAAGAGATATAATGAATGTTCCTTGTATATTTTTTAATCAACATCGACTTGCAGTTTACCGTTTGTCTTGGTATGGCCATGTAAAAAGGAGGGATGAAACGCATGTTACAAAAAAAGCCATGAGTATAAATGTGGATGGATGGAGGGGGAGAGGGAGACCAAAGAAGATATGGATGGATTGTGTGAGAAGTGATATGGAAGACAGAGGAGTTAGTGATAGCGTGACGGGTGACAGGACAGAATGGAAGAAAAAAACATATTGCGCCGACCCCAAATAAAACGGGACAAGGGCAGGAAGATGATGATGATCGACTTGCAGTTTTACTAAGTAAAGCTTATTATGCGTAGTTTATAAACGAATGCCGATCAGACCTCCATAACTAAGCATATGAGTAAGACGGCTACTTCGTGGTTTGTATCTGTTGTATAAGCCATAATTTCTATTAGTGCAAATTCTAAAAATGCTTTTAAATAATCGTATTTCAAGTTTCCATATGGTAAATTTCAAATGAAATCAAAGCAATATCTTTCTTGTTCTGTTTCTTTTGTGGTCGGCCCAAAATGTTTTTTTCTTTCATTTTGTCCTATCAACTGCCATGCTATCACAAACTCGATTTTCTTTCATATTACTTCTCACATAATCCATACCTCTTTTCTTTGGCCTTACTCTCCCTTTCCATATTAACTCATTACTACTTTAGTAACACGCGATTCCTTCCTCCTCTTCATATGACCATACCGAAACGATTCCCTTTCAACTTGAAACAAATGAAATAAAAAATAAATCATTTACCGGTAATTTCGAATTATTAGAAAGTCAGTCAATCAAAAAAATTATACATACATATTACAAAACGAAGTTCACTATGGAGAAAAATGTGTAAGTAATTCATGGACACTTTTTTAAATCATGTTACAGAGTGTTATATATTATCGTGGCTTTAATCATTTCTCATTTCGCATCCAAAAGCAGGCGGTAAGTTTTAAGTTCGGGTCTTACCGACAGCTTAAAAAATCTTAATTATTCCGTACCGCAGCAACTACTGCATTGCTTGGCTTCCTTTGAAATTTATGCAAGCTTCGGGAAGCTTACTGTAGAATCGACAAACTGAATCCTTTGAGGCTCAGTTCGGATCCTGCAACCGAATAAACATTGTAAAGCCTGCCATGTTTGTTTTTAATTTGAATAGAATTGTTGTTTTCGTATCTGATTCCGTGGAGAATTCTGTGGATGTAACTAGAAGTTAGAAACTTTTCAAATAAATATAAACTAGTAGAGTTGTTATTGTGAATGCGGATACGGATTAAAAAGCTAGGAATTATTTTATAGAAAGCTAGGAATTATATCGTACTTAAAAAGGTAGACAGCGCATCAAACTATTAGCAAATGTGGTAGTTGTGTGAGTTTTCCTCACAGATAACGACTTGACATATTTTATTCCGAAAGTATACAGGGTGTTTGGTGCATCGTTTGCCAAATTGATTTGGCCGACAGGATAGATCATTTGCTATATCTTCAGCCCCAATAAATCATTCCTTGCAACACCGGGTTTTTTTAAACATGTTTTTAACTTTTATTCTGAAAAACACCGGATTTCAGCATTTAAGCTTACATAAATAAAAAAGTTATTAGTCTATCCAACAAAATTTATTTTTATATTTAAGTGTACTGTTGTATGGATCTACGAAATTCAAAATTACTTGCTAGTAACGTGTAGTTTTTCTATAAAAAAACCTACAAAGTGTATGGGATATTTCAAAATAATTTTAAAACTCAACTTTAAATTTCTATAAAAAAAAAACTAAAAGGGTTGGAGATCTTCGAATTGTTTTAAAAAGTTCTCTAGTTTATGGCCTTTCCAATGGTGTGCAATATGCTAAAAAAACTTTTATTGACTTCACTAATCGGCTAAATGTAAAAAGACAGAGGTCAAGACAGAGGCAAAGACAGAGGAGCTATAGCAAATGATCTATCCTGTCGGCCAAATCAATTTGGCAAACGATGCACCAAACACCCTGTATATCTTAGAAATATAATAATTTTACTTTACGCAAGTAAAGCTGCTTACAGAAGCTTCAGACAGCTTTATTGCGCGACTTTTAACTACCCAACATGTTAATACTCTATTTTGTAGCGAAAAATATAAAATAATACACGTTTTTGCTACTATAACTTTAAATATTGTTGTTTAATGTGTATGTGTAGAAAATAAGTCAACACAAAAACAAAAGACATAGTACAAAGAAAATTAAGAATAATCCCTGTTGCCAAAAATATATGCCAAAAATTGGGTATCTACATGTTGGGTAGTGAAAGATGAACTAGTGATGTAGATCATCGAGCAATCGTGACAACCCAGGCATCGAATATCACATTGTACCATCATTCACGTCCATGATATCGTTTCCAGGAATAGAACAGTCGATATTTGATACGACGACGCCTTCCTCGTAAACAAGAGAATAGATTTTATCCACCTAATCAACCCCTATACCTATGTATAAAGTTGTACGTACGTCATCCTTTCCGGACCCCGTGTCAAGCTCATCTATTGTCCCTGTCGCTTTGACAATGTTATTTAGTCATTGGAGTGATAGCCGGAGCCGCTGCTCAATCACTGTCTTAGTACTTAATAACAAAACAACGGTTTGGGCAGGTTTTTAGGGAAAACGAAGGATGGCACTTTGGATTGTTAATTTTTTGGAGCTCGTTAGCAACCAACTGATTAAAACAAACAGGCTGGTAATTGATAAATAAAAGTACTACGCATTAGATTAGGTGAACAGTATAGTCATTATAATTGATTTAAGTGATCTGCAGGCTAAACACCTTTACATTTACGACATGAGTGCAATTGTGACGTTCACACTGTGAGAGAGCGCTGCTGTTTTAAAAGTTTTATAGATGACATAATGCCAATATAGCGCTGCATCGGACTTTTGTATTAAATCTACATCTAAACTTCTACACTAATATAATAAAGAGGTAAAGTTTGTTTTTTTGTTTGTAGGAGGTAATCTCTGGAACTGCTGGTCCGATTGGAAAAAAAATAGCAACAATAGAAAGCTGCTTTACTCCTGAGTGACATAGGTTATATTTTATGTACGCGGACGAAGCCGCTGACAAAAGCTATTTATCAGTATTTTGAAAAATAGTTTCTATGAACGTATATCACTAGAATTTAAGTCGATGGTTTTAGTATAGGATTTTCTGATGCGAGTTGATTTTGTCTAGAAGTAATCTCAAAGTTAATGTAATCTTTTCCATGATTAAATAATCAACAAATCTTTGTAACAGAATCAAGTTTTGTAATCCAACTATCAAAACATGGCCAAGTTTTCAAAAGCAAAATCAATGGCAAGCTCGATATTTAGTGCTAGCACCGATGTAAGATATTTTCAGTTTAATCACCCACCCAATGCTTTCCTCCCTTCACCCCTGACTGCGTCTATAGAACGCATATTGACGTTTACATAGGACGTATAGTTATATAGCTACGTCTACATGACGTATAGCACGTCCAACGGAACTGTGTCAGCTCTCTCTTTTGTTTCCTTGGCATTGTGACAGTGTCATCCAACTATTGGATTGATGCTTGTTCCGTCTGCGTAATAACGGATCCGTCTTTCTACGTCTCTTTTCCATTTTGAAATATTGCAGGAAAGACTTTTTGAAATGTTTGCGAATTTTGATTAAGGTTATTTGGAATTACACATTTACATTACTTTGTGTGATTTATTTCATCACCACTGCTCTTAAAACAGCGAAGGAAATTATCTTGAGGAAATTGTTATGTCCTAGAAGGAACCAAAAATTCGAAGACAAGCGACATCCACCAATCCGCACTAGGATCCCGTGGTGGATTATGGCCCATATCCTCTTCTCTGAGTGAAGGTCTGATCCCCAGTTGGATCATTATAACGCTGATGCCATGCTGTTGAAATTTCTAATTTAACAAAACACTAAACCGTCAGCAAATCGTAAGTTCGACAGAAAATAGAGTAATGTACGTGATTTACGTATTTATTGATACTTAAACAAATTTTGTACATGTCCAACATGGATCAGTATTTTCCATAGCTACACAAATATCTAGTAATCTTGACAAAATTATACTACAGAACATTTAACACGACCGCCACTAATTCATCCTTGATTACAGATACAATCAGTTCATAATGGAACATCTTCTCCCCGCTCATTTATACTCCTATCGACCAATAATCACTAACAAGGTGCCATAGAGTTGTCAAAGGGTTTTAATAGCCCGGACCACTCCGTAATAATTAACCGCGACTATCCGGACTTGACGAAGTCCGTGTGGAAAACCGGTGCGTCATTAATGCAGACTCGACCGGGTGACAACTCTAATTCTCGCGTACAACCCTACCTCCGTCACAGTTTCAGTGTGACATGATCGTTCAATCTCGTCTTTATTACGACACCAATGTTTCCGCGGCAGATCGTGGTCGTTTGAACTTGTTTGATTTTTGAGTGCGGTTTTATTGATAAATCTAAGTTTGAAGTATAGTTTTAATGAGGTTTTGTAGTTAATGTCAGGACACTACTTACCATAGTCACAGAACAGACAGAGATTAAAACAGATTTTATTGACTATCTCGGCACTCATAAACACTTGGACAGTACTCGAAAGCGCGTTGCCTCGCAAGGACAGAATTCAACCCGAGAGTAAACAACATTGCGAACTAGTTGGTGAAAGCCAGCTGGTAGGCAGAAACCAATGCATGAACCTTATAATGTTCCCACTGCTGGGACTCAGGCCTCCTCTCTAAGAGAGGATATGGGCTGTAATACACCGCGCGAGCCTGCGACACGGATTGGTGAATGTGACATGTTTTCGATTTTTTGGTTCTAGGACATGCCGGTTTCCTCACGACGTTTTCCTTCACCTTTTGAGAGCAATAGTGATGAATAATGCGCCTAGCAGGGTTTGAGCCCGTGACCTACAACTCGTAAGTCAGGGTCGTCACCACTCGGCCACCACTGCTCTAGGCAGAAACTAGGTCCGTAGCTGTTTTTTCAACTATTACACAACGCTGTTTAGTCTCAAGCTAAGAGTTTGTGTCATGAGTACTAGACAATGTACTTACATACATATTACAGATAAATAGCACCCAGGCATAAAACGAATGATCGTGCTCATCACACAAACATTTGTCCTGGGTGGAAACCGAACCCACGACCTCATGAATGGGCATAGCAGACAATATCACTAATTACTACCAACAGGCCAGTCAAAGTTGGGCAGCAACTCATCCAGATCGTAGCAGAACTGATAGATTCAAAGAAATTTAAGTAATTTCATTTATATTATAAATATTGCTGACTTGCTGATTGCGAAAATCGTTTTTGCGTCAATCTCGATTTTTGCAAGTTAGCAATAATATTTGGGAAACCGAATAACATTCCATTATTTTTTTAATAAAATTGAATTTCGTGGTAGTCCAAAGTAATAGCTGAAGTCAATAATATGATGATGGATTAAATTGTTATATCCACAAAGAATTTGTAGTAGGTTAGGCAAACATGCCCCAATCGGAAACATGCCAACATGCAACACTGAGAATCGCGTTTACACTCTTGAACCCCAAGCGGACGCCCACATAGGTATGACAATAGTGTCTTCCTATTATGTGTCTAATTACGTTAGTCGAAAGGTTAAAATTAAATAAACTATACAGCAACGCAATACGAAAGTTAAACTTGTAATACGTTATTATTATTGACTAATTAAATAATTATTTTGACTGATGCTTGTAGTATTACTACTACTAATTGGTGACTTATAAATCTACTACTAGATATAAAAAGTTATTTATTTATTTACTTATCTTCACGAAATACAAAGCTACAAAGGCAGAGATGTAGATTCCCGAATCATTACAGCGATCTACATTTTCTTGTTATAATATTCTTTACTATGTATGAAAGTATACATGCTCTAAAATTGACATACTGAATTATTTTAAGGAACAGTAGGTAAACAAGTCACATTTAATTCCAAATATTCGAAAGAACACAAACTGATTTTAACACAACTCCACACCTCAATTCTCAAAACGCAAAGGAAGATAAAGGAAACATCTCAAAGGACTCTAATTAACATAATCAAATCAAAATGTTCCAAAAACAAGGCTCTAAACAGTTGTGTATCTTAAGAACTTATATACATCTGTAATTACTCCCCTAATCTACTTGCTTTAAATCAACACCCTGTTTTTAATGAACTCGGTTGTTGTGACCTCACGAGTAAGAAAGGGACGGAGATACTTTCTTCTCTTTCTTCTAAATTACCTAATGCTGTACAAGTTATTGTGCTGTAGCAGCTTCTTGACAAGATAAACGTTGTTTGCAATGAATTCTCTAACCCTTCTTTATACTGTGATTCTGACAAGCTTAATGGAATATGTGGAGGTCGTAAATAAAGTGATTTACTAAGATTTCTTTTATGGAGACGTCTCTAGGAAGCCCGAACCGTGCAGAAACCATATCAGTTCTACTAATAACGGTTTTCTTCTACTTTATTATAAAACCATGTCTAGTTTTTGTAAAAGGAGATTCAAAAATTATAACCAATTTCTTCCCTATCAACCATCCAAAATTATTCATTCCTATATAAAGATATAGGGAAGGAATAATTTTGGACAAAATGAAAGCATTTGTGACCTATATCTATCACTTTGGCGCAGCTTTGGCCAAAGTCTACCAGGACCATGGGTTCCAGGTCTGAAAGAGAGCTCTGGTGTCCTGACGCAAAGCAAAGAAAACATTGCTGTGTGTTTTAGTCACTACAAGTCTGACACGCCTTCCTCCTTTGCCTTAGACTAGGATAATTCATTGGATGTTACCCATCTGAAAAAATAAAATAAAAAAGGCAATAGATCAAAACTGTTTTGAACTAGCTAAAACTATTTGCTACGTTCACAATATTCTATATTTATTTTGATTGCTATGTCACATGCGACTAGTGAATGCCCATTGTATGTACGCGAAGCAATAAAACCCTGTCCATTTTTGACGTCAGAGAACGTACAATTGTTTAACTAAAATCGATCGCGTCTGAACTTTAGATAAGTTATTGGTTTTGCTCCGTCATTATTCCAAGAGAGAGCTTTTAGCAATATTTGTTTCCCAGTTATTGAGTGATTTCACTTTGTATAGGTTTCTCCCAAACAAGTTTTTGTGGCTATATCTAGGTCATGCCAAACACATTGTTATTTAGCTCTGATATCGAGTGCTTATTTTATTATTAAATTGTGGGTTCCGATATTTTTGGCAAATTGTGTTGTTTTTAATGAGTGCTGTATATTTTTAGTGCGTCGTTGTTTACCAAGTCAAGATAGAGGATAGTCTATTTCAAAACTAAGATGATATTTACAAAAACCACCAGCCAAGTGCGTGTCGAGCCATGCGTAGTGTAGGCGTGGTACTGGCGCGAGGAGCGGTTTTTATGTTTATCATTACGTAAATATTAATTAAGTTAATGGCTTTAACAAAAAAATGACATTCCTTGTTTAGTTGTAGGGAACTTTGCAGTGTTCATGCGTTCTGGCAGAGTCTCATAGTGGTAGGAATACAGCAACTGACACAATCAAACGGTCAGTATGCCATAGGCGCAGTATCCCTTTTTAAAGTGTTGCTAGATCGGCTACAGGGCGTCACATCAGGCGTCTTCAATGCACGCCTAATGCTGGGCTTCACCTGGCCGTAACCATTTTGAGTGGTTTTTCTTTCGATTTCAGGTAGAAGAAACGCGCAGGTGTGACTATGATGTAGTAGGCCAAACAGTTCAGGAAGTCTGTCTCCTTACGACAAAAACACTAACCTATTTTTTTGCAGTAGTGAACTTTCACAACAGGCCATGATCTGGAATGAGAGAGTAGGAAAAGCGGCCACCTTATGTAATACTAGTGAAAGAGATGCTCGCAACGGTGAGGGAAGGAACATCCTCATCCTTTAGGTTAAGATTCTCCAAAATCGACATTCCATAACGTTTTATGCGCCTCATAGAGATTTCAGCAGAAGGAAAGGGAAAGAACTCAGTAGAACATCGGTACTACTGGTCAAAGGCATTGGCCTACTAGGAGTGCAATAACGTGTAAAAAATTACCGTGGCCATAGAGCGCGCAATAGGTAAATTAAGAAACTTAAGAGTTTTATAAGTAAAGATTTGACAAGCCACGCTAGAGCGCGAGTAGTGATTTAATAAATTTTGTACCTCAAAAAATTATACACCTAATTGAATTATTCAAAATTTTATTTTACCACTTTCTCAGCATGATAAATATACAAACGCACGTAAAAATATAATTTGTTAGCTCTAAAATTGTCTCTGAACTAAGCCACGGATAAAGATACAAAAGGACACGGTAAAGATTACATTCCTTGTACTACAGAACGTTAAAGAAAACATACAATAGCGATGGTTTATTCCCCTCAATAAATTCAGAATTTTGTTTACAACTCTCATTGTAAAAGTAGATGGAAACACGAAGAACAATCCAATTAGGTTGTTGGTTCTTGAAACCCTTGTCCTAAATCAATCGTAACATTTCCTACTTTTCCTTGAACAAACCTTATCATTCTCAAAAATCCCTTTCCAATATACCATTTCCTTGATATATTGACATACGTAATCTAACATGCCATTTCTTTGTCTGTTTTGGCTTTAAGTAACGAATTTAAGCCTCTAGGGACGAGCCCATTGTCTTTGTACCCACAACTCGAAATCAAAAGAAACGAAAACGTAGGTCGTACTTACGTATGCCTTTTCTGAATAAGGCCATGTTGCCCGTATAAATGTTTTCGTAACCTTTAAATGTACCTGAAAAGGGGCACCGACAAAAATACTGATTTAGCAGATCTTGTTTGGTTTATGATCCGGCTGCCCCAAAAAAGGGATATATGTGTGTAGGTAATATGTATCGAGAAAGTGTGTAAGCGTGTATGAACAAAGTATGTAATATGTTAAATAGATAGTTATACTATAATAAACTCTTCATCAAGTAGTATTTATATTTCTACTAGCTGTTGCCCGCGACGTTGTCTGCGTGAAGGCTCTACAGCACCTAACATACGTAAGGTGGCTTTGTCGCTATAGCATTATAAGTAAACAACTTTTAAAATAGCAATGCATCAGCCTTATAAAGTTCCCGCTGCCGGGAAACAGACGTCCTTTCTAGGAGAGAGAATGGGCCATGATCCACCACGCGGGCCCAGTGCGGATTGGTGGATGATACATGTCTTCGAATTTTTGGTTCTAAGACATTCACAGTCACAGTTTCCTCATGATGTTTTCCTTCACCGTTTTAAGAGCAGTGGTTATGAAATAAATTACACAAAGTAATTCGCCTGGCTGGGTTTGAACCCCCGACCTACAATTTGTAAGTCGTATCCTTTACCACTCCGCCACCACTGAGTCGGAGCCTTTACCACTCCGCCACCATACCACGATGGTAGTTACGCCTGCGTAAGAGACAACTCGCCCTGAAGTTGACACCCGTTACACTCAGTGTCTGCCCCTGCGACTTATTGATGGTCATCGCGAAGCAAACACTCACGGGGAACTGTACGCGCTTGGACTGGAACGGGAAATTATGAGGTACAAATACTGCCTCGCCGACGCCACAACCGGTAAGAATTTTTGACAGGTCTCTTTACTTTTCTTAGGATATAGGTTCCAAAGATGCATAATCGGGACTCCGACTTTCAGCTTGATGGTATGCGCGGGATAATGTGAGGCGTAATCTTGCTCGACGACAGTGTTTATCGAGGTATAGACCACTACCTTCCCCTCAATTTCCAAGAGAATGCATTCGTTAATTGCTGCAACGTGATCATTTTTGGACGTCAAAATGGCCCGCTCACACACCCAAGAATTCTGCTGGTTTGATAAACGACTGATGTCCCCGTGCACAGCGAATGAATTCTTCTAAGCTGGATAACACTCTATCGAGAGACTCTGGAAGTACCTCTTGTCCACCTTTCTCGTAGTGGGCTTTGACTTGAACCCAAGTCGTCGACTGCGCGCAGCGCGCTGTTCCCTGCACCTCAAGCAGTTGTCAGCAACTGTAGGAACCCAGCAAGGTCGAAGCCTTCTGGGGCCAAGGGTAGATGTTAAAGCGGAACACCAGGGCCCTGGAACTAAGGCAAGTAGGAACGGTGGGTTTAGTCAATAGAATTCTAACACTGTCTCCCACTCCACCCAAAGGTGGGATTCGTCATTCATTTATTTTCCCCTTCATAAAAAAGATAAAGTGCCTTCGCCAAGAGTTAGAAGGTCATCAGAGAATTCTTGAGCACGTGCATTGCTGCCGAGCCGAGCTCACATATTAATGGTCAAGCGCAGCGCACAAACTCGTGACTACAATGAAGATTGTTTCAACGTAGCATTCACCTCGTAAGACTTTGATCCGCGAGTCAAGACGGGAAGCGTTTGCCCGAAACCGCCACTGAACAAACTGTGACACCACCCATCAAAATGTTCGTTTCCGCGGATGTCTTGCAGGGTTCTGTCCTCGGACTCAACTGCGTTCCTATTGGCCACCGTACGCTCATTCCATACGATCAGAGAGCAATCCTTAAGCATGTGTCCCTTATCGCCGTAACGTGACACACCACAAACAGGCGTTTTGGCGCTCTCTAAATCGATGGGAATTTGAACATGGCATGTGCTGCCTTGCCACCTGGAAGCAGTGTGGCAGCGATTCCCAACGACATTGCTGTTCAATAGCAATATTGCCTTGCCTCTTCAAGTATGCCATGTTTTTTCTGTTACAACAGGAGCAACAAAAGAAAAACATATTACCCTGGTTTTGCACAATGCTTTCAGGGACGGTGTCATAAATTTGTTTTTGCTCTGAAGAGAACAAAGGGACATGGTCATTTCGTATGGTGATCATTTCGCCCGAATCGTAATTTGTCTCAGCCATAGTCTTGATGCGGTGATGATTGGCGAACTGGTAATTCATATTCGATCAGTGGATTGCCGCCGATAGAAATGTCCACATCTTGAAGTGAACTGAGACAGGTGTTCAGCACACGTTCATCAGTCACATCGACTTCGTCTCCAGTAGCACGCCTCAAAGCTCGCAGAAAATCTTCAGACAGATGATGGCGATATTTCAATGAACATTACTTTTTTGTAACACTGAACACCGCATTTTTTTTAATAGCCTTGCTCAACTCTGCTCAAGATTTTGAAGGTTTTTTTGAACTTGAATTTTTCAAAACGAAATATACATTACAACTTTTAGGAAGCTGATTTGATTGATTTTTATCTCTCATAGATGGCGCTGTTTTAAAACTGTCTTTTTACTACTAATAATCATTGAACAATGTGCCTCTGTCCAAGTAACTTAAATGACGTAGTTTTTATAGTGTAAAGCCAGATAATAGCATAGCTTACTGAAAAACATCATTTAAATATGCGTTGTTAGATTAAACACTGTTACAGAATGCGTAAGAAAAAAAAGTATTCATAACTTTCCCGGCCCGTCCTTTACTCATGCAAAATTTGAAGATAATCCATGCAGTATGTTTATATATATATATCCAAGTAAGTTTTTGAGTTTAGCTCAAACATACATACAGACAGACAGACAAAAATTCTAATAAAAACTATGCTTTTGGCTTCGATATCGATTGTAGATCACTTCCTAAGTAATCTTTTAAAAAAATAATTAATAAACAGTTTTCACTTTCCTACGATTTTATTATGTTTATATGAATACATTATTCGTAAAACACTTTAGTTAAGTCCCAAGAGGACACAAATTTCCGCACAACTGTTGTATTTTAATTGTGTCTGTAATTACGGTAGTCATATATTATGTTATGTTTTCGTTTGTACTAATTTGGGTCATTAGATGGCGTTGTATGTATATAAATAACATTGAAACGTTATTTGAGATTAGGTTGCATTGCAAAATAAATCCGTTAGACCGTTGGAATAAGAATAACATATTTCATATAAACATGGAGAACGCCATTTAGATATGAACTAATTTTAAAAATTATATAGGTATTAAATATTAACCCACATTTTTTAGTAAAACGAACCAACCACTACCTAAGATATTTCCCTAAAAATAAATAAGTAACATTACCATCTATGAATTTTAAGAATAACTAACTGCTAACTTTGCCGACATGCTCAAATTTAAATTAATAGTTTCCAAAAAGTGTTAACATGTAACTTGATTTGATTTTGGTGTAATCTCATAGATGGCGCTGTTTTAAAATTGTCTTTATACTACTAATATTCATTAAACTATGTTTCTTTGCCCAAATTACGTAGTTTTGAAAAACTAATAATGGGAATCTTTATTATTTACCTAAATAAGTTTACGTGCCAAGTTTCAAGTTAATTAACCCAAGGAATAAGATTTTCCCATACAAAATTTAACATCCCCTAAATCTTGCACTGGGGGTACTACTGAAAAAATAAATATGCCATCCTTGATAACCACTTTAGGGTAATGTTTGTGCTAAGTTTTGAGTCAATCGGCCTACGGAAAAAAAAGTTACGCCCTTGCATCCATTGCACTATTTAAATTCAATATTGCTTACCTCCCATAACTTAAGGCGTGATAATATGTAGCCTAAAGCCTTCCTTGGTTTACAAGGAACATTTTTGCTGAATTTCAATTCAATCTATCCAGTAGTTTTGGCGCCAACCCGTACCATAGGCACAGACAAACAGACAAACAGACAAAAATTCTAAAAAGTCACTTTTTGTCATCAGTTACGTTTTTCTAACAAAAGCCACTTAATTTTTCCAGAAAATTCTCAATGTACAGTTTTTCTTTCGTTACTGTTTTATTATATGTATAGATGACATGCTCAATGGCTTAAATGACTAAATTTTGAACCAATGAAAAACCTTTAGATTAGGTATAACAGTGACATGTCAGTATAGAAAAATAAAAAGATGGCCGTCGTTAAATAAGAGCGATCATATTTTTTTGTAAATTTGATCAAATGTGTTATATAAATAAAGAGACGACAATTCATAAATATAACTCACTTAAAATTTAGAAAATAAAAAAGGTCTTTGGAAATACGATTAAAGAAAAAGTGTAAAAAAAGTCAAATAAGTAACTCATTCAAAATTCATGGAGTTATTTTGCGCACACTGTATTTATAGTAGGGTTTTTGAAATCATTGGTCACAAATAGACAAACAACTTAAAGATTATCATAATTTAACCAAATTATAAAAAAAATATATAATAAAATATAAATTTAACTCAAATCCAAGTTTTGATAAATAAATCATATAAATAGTAGTAAAATACGCGCTTTTATACTACTACTATACTATACTAAATAGTAGTAAAACATTTACCTACTAGAACTTAATTATTTGCACAAATATTAAGTCTCAAGCAGTTTAAGAAATTCTGGATCTGAAGCTTAAAATCCAAATATCCTAAATACTAAAATAACCAAATTCAAAATGCAAAATCTGCATTCTAGAATTTCAGTTTCTTCCACGAATACAAATTCAAAGTAAAGGGTGCATCAGACAGCTTACCAAGTCGTAAGAATCTACAAAGTTTCTCAAGCTCTCGCACAAACGATGATCTAGCATTTACGAAGTATTCTGTGTTCCAGTATTATTACGATCTTCAAGTCCACATTATTGCTGCAAGAACCCCAAGTCGTGCTTACATTGTACATAAATCGTTTCCACAATAAATCTGCGAGTCTGTAAATTACAGATTATTTACGTTTTCCATTTTTAAATTTTATTTTCCAAGCACTTAGAGTTTTACAGTGAGTGAACGCAAGTTGAATTTACTTGCATGAAATATAAGAGGTTTTCAAACATGAAATGTCGTTTATTTATAAAAGGTTTTGAATGGGACTATTATTATATTTTATATCGGGCATTTGATATCCAATTCAATTAACTGTTTAAGCAGACCTCTTTATCCTTCATCCTGATTTTTGAAGAGTGTATTTTTCTAAAAATGATCTCTCAATATTGAACCTTCATAATCGCAAATTTATTTCCATCATTAGTCTTCCTTTATGCCTATGCATAGCCTTCATTTTAATAATTTTGATTTCTATGAAAATATAAAATATGATATTATGAAATTTATTTCACTATTGTTTTGCCTAATTTCAGTCTGCCATTACTAAAGAAGCTATAAGTTTACCACAACCATTACAAGCAAAACAAAATTTTTGAACAAGCATGGAAAAATGGTTTTTTCTACCGTTAAACGATTTTAATGCATATTAAGGTGTGATGGGTGTACAAAATCAAATCTATCTGCAGTTTTAAATACATCAAGAACTTTTGATTGTTTTTATTTTTAATTCACTTTTGCTTGAACATTTTCTGTTTACGTTTTATGGTGTGTGCTGCATTGTTTGAAAATTGATAAATGTATTGTGTTCTTCCTTGGTGCTATTCTTTTATCTTTTCGCTCTATTTCCTCCCTCATTTGGAACGAGAGTTTTGTTCAAAGTGTCATTAGCCGGTGTTTTGATATTGTTTTGTAAAAGCATTGAACACTTTACCAGATATACAACAAAGGATTGTTATTATTGATTATTTGTTAAGGACATTAACCTATTTATCCCTTTTTTTTTAAATCGTTTGACATTATTACTACCATCATAATTTATATTAAATTACCATATTTATGTGTTATTTTGCTAATGGTTATTGGGTTTATCTCTTGATAGCAATCATTACTTACAGATCCACTTTATTCTCTATTGAAAATTATTATAAAATAGACCAAACCCTTTTTTTAAGCAATTGCTCTTACTTAGGTTAAAATATATTGAATCACCAAGCAATCTTCCCGTTTACTACCCGTTATTCATATTTCAAAATGCAGGACTAAGCTTTGGTAATCTAACATCCTAAATGTTGCGTCGAAACTGATCTAATAATCCTAAACCTTACAGCCATCCCCATTACTTATGAGGGTAACAATTTTTGCATAATCCCCAAACTCCATACAAAGGCTAAGCATCCATGCAAATAAAGGCACTCAACTAAATTTATTGCCCCAACAATGTCCAAGTTCGTATATTATGAGGACATATAAAGTCGTTTACCACATCGTAACTTTAAAGCTGCCTAAAGTCAAAGGTTTAAGCTATTCTAAGTTCCGGAACACGAAGTATGTCAGTTAATATTTTTATAGTTGGAGAGACTGTTCATCATTAATTGTACTATATCAGTCGTGAGTCTTTTAAAATGGTTCTGTTAATCCATGTAAGCAATTACTTATTGTTACTGCTACAATTACCAATTTGTACGTTACTTTTTATGCCTTTGCGAGCTCACCTACTACCCAAGCCAAGATACGATCGTTTTGTAAACGTCGAACGCTTGGTATTGACTACGCCTTCAATTCTTTGATCTGACCGCGTAAATGAGAGTTGAGATGACGTTGGAACAATGGGATTAGGCCGTAGCCGACTCAAAGCGTTACGCGTAAACGTACGCATCAATGCTATGTTTACTGTCGAAGCGAATTAGTTTATTATAAGAGCCTAATCACTTTAGTCTCGAAGATACCAAAATTATAATAAAATGGGAATACCTCAGTAGTCACCTAATCAGTGCGTGTTGCCAGTGATGACGTATGGCTCTGAAACGTGGTCGCTTACAATGGGCCTTATAAAAAGACTCAAGGTCAAGACTCAAGATAGAATCAGAAATGAGGATATTCGCAAGAGAACCAAGGTTGCCGACATAGCGAAAAGAATCGCCAAACTTAAGTGGCAATGGGCAGGGCACATTGCACGCAGAACGGATGGCCGCTGGGGCCGAAAGGTTCTGGAGTGGCGACCGCGTACCGGAAGACGTTGGAAGGCCTCCTACAAGGTGGACCGATGGCCTGGTCAGGGTTGCTGGAAGCCGATGGATGCGAGACGCACAGGACCGGTCTTTGTGGCGGCGCTTGGGGGAGGCCTATGTCCAGCAGTGGACGTCTTTCGGCTGAAATGATGGATGATGATGACCTCAGTAGTCAAGCTACCTATCTGTAGACTGTTTAGCTTTGAGAAGGACCTGTTAAAGCTTAAAATTACAATTGGGGTGAAAGGATTTGCCAATCCAATTGACTTAGCGGGAATTCAGATGGTAAAGTCGTTTGGGAAGGCTCCATTCATGCAGCAGGCCATGTCTTGCCTTCCATTCTGAATAACGTGCCCTATTACCTATTCACTTAGACACCTAATGACAGCATATGCGGAATTTAACTACTTTTGCAATTGTAAGACGAAGAAGAAGAAATAATAAGCTTATTGCATTTTAAAAACAGCTGTTTTTACGACTATTAAAAGCAGAACGAATAGTTTGGCCAAAGAACTATTGTTTGAACGACTCGATAAAACAAGCAAATTTACGGTTCCTCTGATTTTTTTTTTTTATGGTAGGTAAAAATCATCGAATGACGAATCTCACTCTTGGGCGGAGCGGGAAACAGTGTCAGACTCTTACTGACTAAAGAACCTACCCCGTACCTTCCTTGCCTTATTCCCAGAGCCCCGGTGTAACGCTTTCGCATCAACCCTCAGCTCCGAGAGGCTTCGACCCTGCAGGGTCCCTACGGTTTGCTGACAACTCCTTGAGGCGCGCGGGAACGGAGCGCGCCGTCGACGACTTGGGCTCGGTCTGGACTGATACCAGACGACCGGACGGAGAGCTACCCATTGCTCACCGTCCGCAAGCCAGTGTCTACGGTGGCCGGATATCGGCAGGATCGCGGCGGCGACGGCTACGGCGAGTGCGCCGTTGCTTTTGCCTTATGCGGTCAGCCTCCTCCTTTACGAGCATTACTACCTTGTAGAAGGAGGCGACCGCCTGCCACTCCTCCCCGCTGCGGACCATGGCCTGAACCAAGGCCCGGCGCGAGAGGTCGCCGCCGCCGATCACCCCCACGAGGGCACGGCGTTGCTCTTCCCAAGCGGGGCACACTTCTACCATGTGCTCCACCATGTCCTCCGGGCTGGCCACACAATGGCGACACCAGGGCGTCTCTTCCGCACGGAACCGGTGCAGGATCCTCACGAACTTGCCATGTCCGGTGAGGACCTGCGTCATGCGGAAGGTGAGGACGCCGTGAGGTCTATCCAGCCACGCCTCAAAGAGGGGCACTACTGCCGAGATTATGGCGTGCCCAGCGCTGGGTTGCGACAGTCGCTGTTTCCATTTCACCATGAGATCCCGCCGGAGCTCTTTCCGCCATGCCTTAACATGTTCAGGCAGCGGAGTTTCGCCCCGGCGTTGCATCTCCACGCGCAGATCGTGCATGTGTGCAAGGACTATTGCCTCCAAATCCCATGGTGGTAGGCCAGCAAGGAGGCTCGCTGCTTCGCGGGACACCGTACGGTATCCCCGACGGTTTCTCTGGTAGATTGCAAAAATATTGGCACTATCAAAATTCTCATGGTCGTAAGACCATCAGAATTCTAGAAAAATAGGTTTTTTTTTTATTTTTTTATTAAATATAAACTAATGCTTGAAGCATAGCACCAAAGTAAGCAGTGATGCAATGGTTAATGGTTTTTTTTTTTAAATCGTTGATGGTGAAGCGCACTAATTTATTAAGAGCCTATTCACTCTAGTCTTGAAGACACCCAAATTGTAATCTGATGGGAAGGCCGCAGCAAGCAAATTGATTTAGTCCTTCGATGTACGCGCAATATACGACGAAGCAAAACGCAAAGTCCGAACCGTAGAGGATTTAACAACATAAAGATGAATACTCACCGTGCATCGGGACGCGCGGACTTACGTAAATACCTCATACGACCCGTTGTATGAGGTATTTCCAAAATTTCCTAGTTAGCGTACACACTGTGCTATCTGCATGAAAACGTATGTGTAATGTCTAGATAACGTTTGTAGTAAATAGGGTTGTGGTAGCTCGCTATCTAAATACAGATTCTATTACTCATGTTGTTGTAGCTCGTAACTCAAGGCCTATGTTGGATTTCTAGTAAAACAATAGTAATTGGTTAAAACCGTTTCAATGTATTATGTAAAAGCCTTCAAAACTCATCATCATTTTAGCCGAAAGACGTCCACTGTTAGACATAGTAAACAACGACTGACAAATACCTAAAGGTCATTGACTCGCTCAGCTGATGTTCACTTAAAGAAATTAATTTCGTAGATGCGTATATAAGTTGAGTTTTAGAACAAAAATACTTTTTTTTTATTTTTATCATTACAAATCCATATTGTTTTATGTACACTGGATTGACCCTTTAGGGAGTTAAAACGATCAAAATTTAGGCATATATAAGAAACATGTAAGTTTATTAGAGACTTTAACTCCTTAACTGTCCGCATAGTACAATTAACCTTTTCTTATTTTTATTCAAGACTAGCTTTTGTCCGCGGCTTCGCCCGCGTACATAAAATATAACCTATGTCACTCAGGAGTAAAGTAGCTTTTTATTGTTGCTAAAATTTTTCCAATCGGACCAGTAGTTCCAGAGATTACCTCCTACAAACAAAAAAAATAAAAAAACAAAAAAACAAACTTTACCTCTTTATTATATTAGTGTAGAAGTGTAGATTGAAGATAAAAAAATGTTTGTGAGGTTAATTGATATGTGCAAATCCCACCCAATGACCTTGACCGGCGAGCAATGGGTAGCTCGCCGTCCGGTCGTCTGGTAACAGTTCAGACCAAGCCCAGGTCATCGACGGCGCGGTTTGTTCCAGTGCGCCTCTAGGTTTTGACAGCAAACCAGTAGGGACTCTGCAAAATAGTCGAACCCTACTGGGGCCCAGGGTCTCTTTCTGAAAACAAGGCTTGGCCCCCTTGCGAGAGGCAGAGAAGGAACGCGGTAGCGTGTTTAGTCAGTAAGAGTCTGACACTGTTTCCCGCTCCGCTCAAGAGCGGGATTCATGATTGGATGAATTTTGCCCACCATAAATAAATAAAAAAAGCCGTATGACCTTGATGACAAGCACTAAGTAGGTATTTCTCAGAAATCGAACACAATGTCACATAATCATAATATATGTCTCTCATGTAATATTCAAATCTTACCCATTAGCTATACCTACGACTATTATACCGACAATTTCCGCGAAATCCTACAAGGCATTAACATTTCCGAAAATTCTGTCTACCAACGATATGACAAGAAAACAAGCATTACTGCTTTTATATCACATACTAACTACATAATTTTTTTTACGAATTCTAAGAACATCTCAAGGACATTTTCGTAGGGTCCTTGCTGGGCCGATGCCCGGTAAAACCACGGGTTTTTTGGAAAGTTGCTGTGGCTTTGGATCGCAGATCAAATAGAGGACACTCGTGGTTTTAAGATAAAATATATAGGTACTGAAGTCAATCTCTTGTATGTACTTTTTATACCTATGCTCGGCGGTTGAGATAGGTCGCCACTAGCGCCGCTCTGTCCGAGCGTTTCTGAGCGAGGCAATCATACCAACCTTATACGAATTGTAAAAATATGACACGGTCACAAAGTCATGTGTTTGCCGTTTTCAGTCTTCTCACCTTTACATTTTGGGGGTTTGCGGAACAGAGAGTAAAGACCCACATACCTCCGTTGAAAAGGGAGGATCCTCCGACTAGACCGGTGTTATAGTCTGGTCTGTTAGAGTCTGCCCGATAGTCGACTGCGGGCTGTCGTATATGTTCTAATCGCGCGGAGAACTTTCATTGCGCGATGCAGGATTCAAGAATCCTATGACGTCATAGATGTCGCTACAACATTTACACATAATATCTACGAATACACAATAGTCGTAGGTAGTTGTACAACTATCTACGGCCACTGAATCCACTCAGCTGTTCTTTACTTAAAGATATGAATTTAAAAAAAGTACTTTCTTTTTTAATGTTATCTTTACAAATCGATAGTGTTTATGTACCTGATCGACCCTCAACGAGATTAAAAAGACTATTTCAACTGTTGCTTTTTTTCCACCATCAGATGGTACTGCGATGCGTGAACGAATCTGAATAAAAATTAGATAGGTGGCAGTTAAGTAAATTATCCAAAGCAAGTTCAATGACGTCATCAGTCTTCTCACCTATACAATTCCAGAGATTAACGAATATATAGTTTAACTCAACCAAATATAGCAGTAAATTTCATGCTAATATAATATTATCTGTACTGCTCGCCAGTCTAGACGTTATTCCAAGAATATTGATAATAATATATTATTATGGAAATATGCAATACGCTTTTGACAACAGTCCAGAGGTCTTACATATTTATAAGACCATGGCCTCGCAACTCTTTGTGTAGCTGGGTTCCGGCTAATACATAGTGACCTGGGCTTTGTGCGAAATGTTCTTATTATTTCTTATAAAGGCTTTTTGTTTGTTCTGTACACTCATTTTAATTTTTGTGGACGTTGTCCTGAAAGACATAAATTGGGGTTTTTTTGGAATGATTTAATGCGTTGCGGTCGCTGATGAACTTGATGCGATTGGCCTCTTCTTTTACCAGCATTACTGCTTAGCAGAAGGAGGCGACCGCCTGCCAGTCTTCCTGGCTATGACCTCTACTAAGGCCCACTGACACTAGCCACGTTATATGTGTCATTTACACATACTTTCAAATGTAAATAATTTCACACACAATCATAAAACACAGTTGTAATATAAACGTAGTAAAATAAAGTCACAATAAAGCGTGTGCTAAAAAATCTTGTATTAAGCAACTTTTAAATGTATAGAGGTAAATTGCATTTTTAAATTATTGAAAGGTTTGCGCTTGGCCGCTATCTCACCAGTGACGATGCGGTCAACGATGGATGCGATGCGTGCTTACCTAGAAAAAAATAAAAAGCATTAAAGAAAATATCAGCCAAAAGATAATCTGCATTTTATACTACACAAATATGGGGTCTTTTGAAGCCCTTTTGAAGCTGTAAATAAAAATCAAACTTCTAAGTTAACGACAAAAAAGTGTGATCGCTTATGTAGAAAAAGACGTCAATTTTGAAACTATTAAGGGAATCAACATTCATAGAGTATTTTCCGTTGATCTAGAATCTTGCAATTTGACATGAAACAAGGTTACTTTATTTCACATAATTATTTTTTTTATATATACACATAAATATACAACTAAAAATAATTAATCTAATAAAACGTAAAAAAAACTCTTCGACATCGTTGTCGACTGGTATTTTAAATAAATTCATCAGGGCTATTTTTCATTTTTAAATTATGTGTATATTTATGAAACAAGGCTAAAAATTCGAATACATTTGACTTCCACCAATCCGCACTGGGCCCGCGTGGTGGATTACGGCCAATTCCATCTCCGAGAGAGGAGGCCTGTGTCCCAGCAGTGGAAACATTAAAAAGGCGGTGATGATGATGAAGGTCAAAGAGAAAATGCTAGCAAAAGTTAGTAATCACTACATTTAAAGGATCATAAATTACTTATTACGTAGGTTCCACCCAACCGAACTTTACGTAAGCTAGTTACATAATATAAACACACAATACAAGCCGGCTTAGGTACCATTTTCCTTCAACCTAGCAACAATTTACTCAGGTCATACAATTACCTAGACATATTACTGAGACAAAGGCCTTTATACACGACAATAGTGAGTCTAGACTAAATCTGTAGAAGCCCTGATGTGCTGAATTGTAATTGAAACTGTGTCATGAATATCAGAGGTGTATTTGAATTATAGAGTTAGTGAGAGGCCGTGAGTGTTCGTGAGGAATCATGAAAGTTCATGTATGATTTATGAAGGCTTTGTTGAATTAGCAGTGCTGCAGTATTAGTAATTGCCTATTTTGAGTTGCAGAAAGTTTTCGAAGGAGATTTGTTTTATTTGGACGACTAGATTTTAACACGTGTTACAATCTGATAATTTTTTTTTTTCACAATTTATAAGCACTTTTGAATTGTCATAATTTCGGTCAGTCAAAAAAAGTTAAACTAAATTTGTACGTTCTAAAGAGTAGATCTTTATAGAGAAGAACTTACTAGAAAGATAATGGATACACTTTTAAATCATATGATTTAGATGTAATCTTGATTACAGATTTCTTTGACATTTTAGAGATTTACCACAAATTAAGAATTAAACATTTTAAATGCATGACATTATTTGGTTGATAAATAACAGAGAGCTTAACAGAAAAGAAGGAATTCACTCAAAGAACACACAAAGTATCGAAACCACTGAAAAAAAAAACTCTTGACACTACTCACCTACTTATAAAAGCTGCAGTATGTCAATCTACCATACAAAACCTAAGTAGTTACGCGTAACGTTGAAGAGTTTTAAGTACACTATCTACAACTTCCATAACACTTTCAAACCCATTACATACACACAGCAGAGCAGCACTTATGTAAAAACCCCACACAACCCCATTTAAAAACACCCAACTAAAATATAACTTACAAAATATCGATCTGGGAGTCATAAGGCGCTTTCTCTAAGTGCCCCATCCGGTTTCATTTTCAGGACGAAGTTTATGTACGCTCGAGGCGTACCCACAGTGAAAGCTTACAACTGTGTAAACTTCACAAATTGTTTACTGCCTTCAAAACTGGCTTGGAACTGTCGTTTGTCGTCTAAAATGTACCTACAACGTGTACTGGGGTAGAAAGAAAATTCTTCGATGGTGTTCTTATTCTAAACACTTTTAAACTGTGTTTTTTAGTGAATCAGCCACTTACCTAGAAGAATTTTGTTAACACATCATTTTGGCTGTTGTGAAAATTATATCAATTTTAAAATTAATGATTTTGGGCCTATAAATGTAGATAAGTCAGTTACTAAGTTCATATAAATATTATTTTGGACCTTTGACTCGCAGAGCAACAGTCACTGTTTCAATCATGCATGCTAATGACATTTTTAGAAAATCACTCATATTGAATACATAGTGACCAGCGAAAGTATACAAAACTTCGTTCCCTAATTTAGTTATTGATCACAGTAAAGCAATCTAAACCTTGAAGGGACTTCAACTTTTTCTTTTGATACCTTTCTTTTATCGATTCAACAAATGGTACAATTCTAAAATCTATAATTTTCTTGCCATACTCTCATCTTGCCCACTTTCACTTTACCTCTCTCTCGTTTCTCCCCACTCTCGTCTTGCCCCACTCTCATCTTACCCCATACCTTCCAGTGGCTTTCTTATTTACCTAGTCTGTTTATAACTCTATTAAGTTATCAGCTTCTAGTCAACTAGATATAGCTATAGTTAGAATATGAGTACTTGAGAAAGCCTACGACTACCTATCTGAATTTCACTTTCCATTTAATAGGTAATACGATTCTGATTTAAGCTCCTACAAAATATTTCCAAAGAATATGTTTCCATCTATAGTTTATATGGTTATCTTAAAAAGGTTACTTATTTAAAAATATTTTTACATTATTTTTCACGCAGGTTTTTTTTCGGTTTTAATCAATAAAAATCTGAAACCCCCAGTCGCTCTATCTGTGAGATTAGAGTGGGAGTAATTATTTGATGGCAAATTATATGTATAAAAAAGAGCGGTAGTAAATGACAATCAAATGGTAGAAAATCTAAAAAATAATAATTTTTGTGAAATACTGCTAAACACTTTTTAAAGGTTCCTAAAACCGTTTTATTAAACGCTTCTTTTAGGTACCTAAAACTGTTTTCTAAGCGCTTCTTTTAGGTACCTACAACCGTTTTTCTAAACGCTTCTTCTAAGTAACTAAACCGTTTTCTAAACACTTTTTATGAGCATTTCAAACCGTTTTTCTAAACACTTTTTAGAAGTACCTAAAACCGTTGTTCTAAACACTTTTGTTCCACTGGAATTTGGTAGGGGGTAGTGTAATAGGTAGGTACCTACATGACGCAGCTACAAAGTTCGTAGGAGGGTTCTCTTCATGTGCTGTCAGATAACTGATGGCCTTGTTATTGATGCTGGTTTAGGGAATTAGCTAATTACGGCGTCGTTATTGTAATTAATATCTTCAAGGGCTTGGGGGAGGGGTAACTTTATGTAAGGTGCTCGAAATAGAGTGGCGTTCTATTTGCGATAACGATTGTAGATTAATCTTAAGTCGCTGTGCTACCAAAATGTCACGTGTACATATTGGTATTTAAGTCAAGAATATTCACACTTGACTTAAATATAGATATACAAAGAAGCTTAATGCGATAAAGATGCGTAGGAGCTACGCGATACGCTTCTTTGTATGCCCCATCATCGGCCACATCATCGCTTACCATCAGGAAAGACAGTGGTCAAACGCGAGTCTATACAAAATAAAAAAAAAACATTAGTCAAAATTTCTACTCGATTGGAGCACTATGAACATTTGATAAGTTAAGAAAACCCTACACACGGCAAGTATCTATCCTTACGTTGTTGAAACATCTACGGTTTGGACTAAGCGTTTCACTTCATCTTTCATTCCACGTACATCGAAGGACAGGAACCAATTGACTGCTGCGGTCTCCCCATCCGATTATAATTTAGGTGTCTTCAAGGCTAGAGTGAATAGGTTTTTAATAAACTAATGCGCCTCACCATCAACGATTGTATCACTGCTTAACACCAGGTGGGATCGCAGTCAAGCATTAGTTTATAGCAAATAAAAGATAAAAAGTTTACGGTAGACTGAACTTTTTAAAACCAAGGAAAGTAAATAGACCAGAAAAAATAAATTAATTACTACAACTAATGAAAAGGTTTAAAGTATAAGTAATTATAAACTTTCAAAGCAAAAGTTTCTTTAATCGACTTTTAAAATATTTCTTGATCAGAGCTTTAGTATCTAACTTAGGAACAAAACTTTATATACCTAACAAATATTTGCAGTTCTTGTAAAAACAATTTAGATAAAAGTAAAATATAACAAGCGAAAATGATTAAGTCACAGTAGTTTTAAGAACAGATTTAAATATTGCAGGAAATTGACAAAATAATGATTATTAAGTTAATGTCTGAAGAAAAAGCCCCTAGTAGTAATAAGCGACAAAAATGTTCTGATTTGTACCAATCGTAGATCAAACGACTTGGATAAGTAATTTTGATTCTGAATATTTCTATATAACTCAATATTGCCTAAAATATTACCGTTTAATCAATCAATCTTTATTTTCATTTTATACTTAATATTCCTAGAACTAAAAATTCGAAGACATGTGACATTCACCAATCCGCACTGGGCCGGCGTGGTTGATTATGGCCCATTCCCTCTCCTAGAGAGGAGGCCTGTGTCCCAGCAGTGGGAACAATAAAAAGGCTGATGATGATGATGAATACTTAATATTATAAAAAGTATTTGTATGTTTGATTTTTTTTTCATTATTACAATGGTACCTTTTCTTTGAGGGCTGATTTCATCATTCACTATAAAAACTTAGTTCAACTAAATTGAGCTCAGCATAAACTAGTTTAAAGACCAGTGTCAAAAAGAAAATAGAAAGAATCTGAGTTTATCGTAAATTACATTCGATTCACAGCGATGATACGTATAATGAAGCTATAATCTCGATTAGATGCTAAAAAAACAAAGTAACTTGTGTTTTTAATGGTATCTAATCGAGATTATAGCAGTATTTTGCGTTTCAAAACAAAACACAGACTGCGTTTTAAGTATTTAATCGAGAATATATCATCGTTTTGCGTTTCACCGCTATCGATTAGTATTTATTGGTGAATTTGGCCCTGAATGATATAAAGATACGGGTGAAACCACTAGCGTAAGCTAGTAATTACAAAAAAGCCCGTGATCGACTTTGTAATACCCCTTTCTGATACTTTAAAACAAAAGATGACCTTTCCATCGTTTTAAATTTCTGGCTTCACCGCCTGACCTTCAGATCTAAAGCAAGTCATTTGATATCAATTACGAAATCCAATTAATCAATCTAGTTTGTGGCAGTTCAATACTGGATAAAGGCTTGGGATAAGTTTAGCTAAAAACTTTCGATCTGAGCCTCATAAATAAATCAGAACTGTTGAAAATTTTCGCAGTTGTTGCAACGTTCCAAGCAACTAGGCAATTCATAGGTCTACAAACTGTTTAAAATCATAATGTTTTGAGTCAATAACATTTGTTAACGTTCAGGTACAAAACCTTAAACGTACACGAAGGATTACAAATAGCATCACTGCTTACCATCTGGTTGGATTTCCGTCAAGCACTAGTTTATATCAATTAAAAAAAAGTTGCTAATACCAAGGCCTTGCTATCCGTCAGCCAGTCTATAATTCAACGGGCTGATAAAAATTAAGAGGAAAAACTTTGTATATTTTGCTATTTGTCAGCCGGTCTATAATTCAACAAGCTATATCTGATAAAAATTAAGAGGAATTTTTTTTTATATTTTGCAGAATATGCGTAGACATAGGCTTCACCCCTTCTGGGCCCATACAGGTTTTACTGACTTTTTTTGAGGCGCGTGGAAAACTACGCGTTGTCGACGAGTTGGGCTCGGTCTGGATGGTTACCGAACGGCAAATTGAATTCGGCCCATCTTGCAACATACCTTAGCATACCATCAGCCTTATTATTAGTCCTCACTGCTAGGACTTAGATCTCCTCAAGGAGAGAGAATGGGCAGTAATCCATCACGCGGACCCTGTGCGGGTTGGTGAATGTCCCATGTGTTCGGCTTTTTGGTTCTAAGGTATGCCAGTTTTCCTTCACCGTTTTGAAAGTAGTGTTAGTGATGTCAACTCGAAAGCATTTACCATTATATCAGATTTTTATCCCCCGCACGTTCTTACACAATTGGCTCACTAAATCAATCGCGTAACTTCGAAAACGGTCCCGCCACAACAATCACAGCCCACCGTGCAACAGAACCCCAATTACAATCCACCAGCAATACAACTGTTTTGTTCTAAACAGTTTATCCGCTAGCAGTCATCTACCTGTACGTGAGTTAACTACAAAGTTACCAGATTAAAGTTACGATGAAGTAATTATGGAGCAGTTACCGTATTTGACCTGGTTAATAACAGAAAATCAAAGGTTGTGGAGTGGCTTTTTAACTGTGTTGGTTTTCATGCAGAAAATTAAGGCTGCATTAATAGATTGATATACCATTTATTTTTTGTTACAGTTACAATATAAATTTACACGAAAATATAATCTTTTTTATTTTTGAATATTTTAATATTCAACTAGATTTATTCATAGTACTATAACCATAATAAAGCTTTAACGGGTATATATATACATACAATCAGGTAGAAAAAAACTCATACGGCATTAAAAAAATTATCCACATCGATGTCAATGGGGAATGTGCCCAGAACTCTGGCAGCATTGCCACGTTGGATGGCTATGCTGATTTGTTGACCGAATTACAGTGCGGTCCTCAAGTCACGCGAAGAGTCAACCAGATATAAGCATAAACAACACCAACAAAGTATACATATATAATAATTAACCGACACTTAGAGAAAAAGAAAAAAAGTACAAATTGACCCATTTTTAATAAATTTGTGCGATTAAAAGATAAATAGGGGACATGTTGCATTTTAAATAGAACAGTATCCACGTACGTATGGCACTTTTAATACTCGTTCTTTCATAAAGCAGTTCTAAAGAAAAGATTTCTCGTCTAAAAATGTCATTGGCTTTTAAAGTAAGAGGATAGGCGTTAGCTGTATTGAGTCCCTACAACTTTCTGATACCTCTTTGAAGCACGTGTGAAACACTAAGCCGAGTCGAAAATTCAGGCTCAGTCCTTACCGAATGACTGGATAGCTAGCTATTCATAACTCTTCGTCCATAAGCCCATGCCCATAGCAATCGGGGATTGGCCTGCAGTTACCGACGCCCGAGGCGTCTAATGCGGTGACTGAGGTGTAAGGATTACCGTTACCTCACGCTTTCCGCCACCTGCTTTGCAGAGAAGAACGTGCAGTGTAAATTTATAAGCATGTTGCAAATCATACAAAATGAAAATACTACCGACTTCTTCACTCACAATTAGTTAGCTAACTCTAAAAAAAACTTGAAACAGAATAGAGCACAAATGCAAACACGTAGTAATTATTAAGAGTTTTTTACTACAGTACTTTCAAAGTAACCCTGTGTTAGCTGAAATAAAATTATTCTCTCGCATAGTTTTGTTTTGTTCCATGTTAAGCTGTGAACCAGTTATCTCTGGTATTAAGTTGGTCGGCTACTAAACCCTGGATTAGAGATAGTCTAAGCTAATGAGGTTGCTAGCATAATTACTTATTATGTCTTGGTTTAGCCAGAGATTTCTTTTGTGCCTTTTTCTTTGCTTATGACCTTGCAAGATTGTGGTGCCTTGGTGTAAATTACTTTGTGTTTCATGGTCTGTTAAATATAAAATGAGTGAGCTGCTGTAGACTATTAAATCTGTAACAACTTATTTAAGCTTTTTTATTTGTTTTGTTTCATTTAGTTGTTTTGTGCTCATCCAGTCTTGGTTTTGAAAGTTTTAACCGACCACATGATAAAAAATATTTGTATAGCAGTCTGATTTCTCATCACATCAACTTTCTTAAGCTCTTAAGCAAACACTGGCATTCGCACACCTATTGTCTTTCTACTAGGTCTCTAATTACGGTAGGTATTCAAATGCTTAAAACTTTTCTTCTCAAAACGTATTTGCACAAAGTACGCTTTGAGAAAAAGGGTTTCATGACTGTCTGCTCCAATTCAAAACAATCCAATGACACCAACGACGGACGCTGCTTATCCTGTAGGAAAACACGCAATTCATTATTGCGCGGATTGCCTGGAAGACACAGGGTATACGTCCGTGGATACGGTGAGCCATGGAGAGCTCGTCATCTGACTGTCCAGTAAAGACCAAACACCGGTCGATGACGCATTTTTTTGGGCGTTATCACAGTTGATGGGGCCCATCAGGGTCCACGCCTGCTAAGTCTGTAGATTGGATTGGATCGCGCGCCATGGCAATAAAATGCAGCTAAAAAGACACTTTAGATTTTGCTTAGTAAGTCTGATTCCTTTCTGTTATTTGATGGTTTTCAAGCTCATCCAAGTTTCAAATTAAATCAACCTGCCTTACCATTGTCCAACTATGTCATGTTGGATTTCAGTCTAACAAGATGTAGCTAAATAATAGTAGTTTACAAGGAGCTACGGCCTGTTTAAACCTCTCAATCTAGTAATTGAATGACATGAGACTTCCTGGAAAGGCTCTTGTCGAATTTCTCAGCTACCGGATATATACCGGCGACTGATAACGTTTTCGAGCAACCTCGGTACCTATAGTTGACTCAGGCAATAATTGCATTGCATAGCATCAAGGAGAGGGAATGGGCTGTAATCTACCAAGCGAGCCCAGTGCGGATGATCACATGTCTTCGAAGTTTTGGATCTAGTACATGCTGGTTTTCTCACGATGCTTTTCTTAACCATTTTGAGAGCAGTGGTGAAGAAACCAATTACTTAAAGTACACCACCTGTCATTACTAGACCTAGGGAATAAAATCGTGTCTTAGCGTATGTGATTATTTCAGCTAAAAGCTCCAAGTTTCAGGTACCTAAAAATTAATCACACATATTATATAGACAGAAGTTTATGAGTGTGTGTATATAACTTGGAATACGGATAGATCGAGTCCTAAAATAGCACAGTGGATATTTTTTATCTAAAAAGTTTATTACCTTGGGATAATTTTCTATTAACATACGGGCAAAATTACTGGCAGCATGTTGTAATTTAATAAGTTAAATATAGCTAACGAGAATCACAGAATGTTATAAAAGTTTTGTCAAATTAATTAGTGAATTGACTAGCTTGTTGGTCTAGTGGTTAATGGCTATGACTGCTATGCCAGAGGTTGTGGTTTTGATTCCCACCCCCGACAAATATTTGTGTGATAAGCCCGATCATTAGTTCTGTGTTTGGGTCTAATTTATCTATAATATGTGTGTATTTAAAAGTATATTGGTATGTTTATCAGTTGTCTAGTACTCATAATACAAGCTCTGCTTAGTTTGAGACTAGACGGCGTTGTGTGATAGTGGTCGTATAATTATATTATATTATTATTATGTAACGACACTGCTGGACATAGGCATCCCTTTATGCCTATGTCCAGCAGTGGTGAAATTTAACCAAAAATGAAAATTAATTTAAAAATTATATCGCGAATAATTCTTGTTCATAAAATACACATAAGTAAAAGAACACAAAAATTCTTAAAATTAAAATCCCAAACTAAACAAGAATATGTGCCACACGAGGGGCCTACATTATTAATATAAGATAACTTTAATTTGTGTTATGTTTACTGAATATAACATGAGCTACCCGTAATGGTTGCGCAATGCGGTACTTTTTATGCTTCGGTGCTAATAAGCAGGTGGGATGTTCGCCTCGAATAATTGAGGGTCAGACTCAGCATACGTAGTTCTAAATTAGTTTCTGAAGCAAGATTAAAGTGCGGTAAATGTTGGGGACCTGGTAATTTTGTTATGGAATATATTGGTCTCTAATAATGTTATGTTTATCTATATTAGAACGACTGAAGGTGCAATTTTGGTTTCCGCAAGTTTTGGCTAAACAATAGTTTTGGCCTTTTTATTTTGAAGATGGCATTTATTGACTTACCGTTGGAGAGTGAATCTCAAGAGTGTCAGACTTTCTGATTAAGACCTGCAGTGTTTCTACAGTTGAGTTCTATTGCGAGCGTTATTCCTTCGAACAACAATCCTCTGCATTGGCATGCTTTAGCCCTAAGGTTCGTGTATTTTAATATTTGTGTAATCACTGAGTTATGTGATTATTATTATTTTATGAAAGTTGTAACTATAATACTAATTAAGAAAAATATTTAAGATTTTTTTTTAGGTGGCCTACAATTGAAATTACTCCTGTATCGTAAGGTATTAAAACCGATCGTACAGTTAAATTTGGTAGTGTCAGGTGTTTCACACCAATATAATTTTTTCCGCAAAATATTTTTTTCGCTTCACTCCTTCTTGCTCTAGACCATGGCTTCTACTGAGGCCGACCGCGAGAGATAGCCGCCACAGACTGCCACGAGGACACGGCGATGCTCTGCCCAAGCGGGGTACACCTCGACCGTGTGCTCCACCGTATCCTCTCTGTGGTCCTAACAGTGGCGTCTTAATGAACACGGTGACGACACCCGGGAACCGAAGGTTGGTTATAATTTTTAGATCAAATGACTTTGCATAATTATGTAGAACATCAAAGGATTCCCGTGTTAACATTATAACGAACTATTTTCGACAATTATGCAAAATATGTTTATGCATATAAAATCACTGAAATATTGGGTATTTACTTATCGCTCATTGCAGTTTAGTAACCCAAACGAGTATTTAAATTGTTGTCCCAATTCCATTCATTTTCTATTTTCAATTCTGGTCGGAAGACTAGTTATTCCATTAGTATTATAAAGACAAACGTACGTCCGAACGAATTTGAAATGGTGCTTTTTGTCTCGGCAATAAATTCTTTCGGGATAGTATTTTAATTTCACGCAGACAAAGTCACTGCTGAAAGCTATCCATAAAAAAAGTTAAGTGCTCATAAATAAATTTGAAAAAAGAAACCCCTTAGATTCCTTCTAGAGGTTAAAATAAATGTTCAGATACTTCTTGTAGTTTCATCTTGATTAAAAGAAGGTCGCGTCTAACTCCTTACCAAATTATCATCGGAAGGGCAAATCAGTTAAGGCCTAAAACGTTTTTCCTTAAAAAACCTCTTAGCTTTGGGGAACTTCACGATTAGACCAAGGTTAGGGTCGATCAAGATAATATCCTTTTTTAATCCTTTGGGCTTTGAGTCGGATAAAATTGTGTGTGAGTACCTAAAGACGTTGATAGGTACTATGTAGTCTTGTACCAAATCGGACTATTTTGGGTTGGCTCTACATTTTTTCGTACGGTGGTTGGGATACAGCCCGATTGAGTGACCAGTATATATATGCTTTATTTTGTACTGTAGTTATTTTGTCTCAAAAACTCACAGTTACTACAACTCCAAGCCAAGTTACAATCGTTTCGTCAACGTCGAACGATTTGAACTTGTCACGCTTTCAATTTTGCTTTTGCTTTGTTTTGATCAGATGACAGAGCATTAAGATGACGTCAGAACAAAGGAACTTTGTTCATGATAAACTCAAAGCGTTTGACATTAACAATTTATCGTAATTTGGCTAGAGGGGCAGTTGTTAATAAGCTGTTAACTTTTGGAATACCGTGATTAGAGTTTATACGCATCGGGACTTACAGCTTAATACGGCCATTATTCCAAATGCGTACAGTGTGGCTAGGCAAAAGAGAATTTCACTCATTTTGATCATATGATTACGAAAAAAAGATGTTCATAATTAATTAATTTCCCATTATATTTCGATTTTCGGATCTCAGTCAGAGTGAGGTATACTATATTCTTTGCTCAAATGGAACAAGTCATCTAACTAGAAAAAATACTGTCATCATCATCATCATCATCATCAGCCTTTTTAATGTTCCCACTGCAGGGACACCGGCCTCCTCTCTCTAGGAGAGGGAATGGGCCATAATCCACCACGCGGGCCCAGTGCGGATTGGTGAATGTCACATGTCTTCGAATTTTTGGTTCTAGGACATGCCGGTTTCCTCACGATGTTTTCCTTCACCGTTTTGAGAGCAGTGGTGATGAAATAAATTACACAAAGTAATGCGCCTGGCTGGGTTTGAACCCGCGACCTACGACTCGTAAGTCAGGGCCGTTACCACTCGGCCACCACTGCTCTAGAAAAAATAAACTAGAAAAAATACTGTATTCACTTCAAACTATATTATTTTAATAAGCCCAATTTCAACGAGTATAGCCTTAATAATGAACCAAATAAATACGTTCAAGTACTTGAACTAAATTAGGTAGCTTTTGAAGCCAGAGAAATTATAATCAGCATTAAAATCATACTCGTGGTTCGTAAATTTTGATAATAGAAGAGAAATAGTAATAAGCCTGCGGCTTATTACCATAAATGTCTTAAAGTACTACTACTTTTTAACAAAACCTAAAATTCTGTATAATTGTTATCATGAATCTTTATACAATTTAAGGTTAAGTTGACTTTGTTCGAATATTTTATGCTCTAACGAGAGTAAAGGAAAATTTCCAACAGTTTTTAAATAAACGATTTAGAAAATATATTATTTAATTAGAATTATATCCTAAAATCTACTTCCTTGTTAATAATTATTACAAACTTTTTGAATAAAAAAAATACAGTGTGAATTTGATTTTAACAGTGAAATACTTGAGGAAAATTCTATGTTTTATTTATTTTGGTTGTAGAATGAAAACTTTCGAGTCGTAGGTTGTGGGTTCAAACTCAGCCAAGCATATTACTTTGTGTAAATTTTATAAGAACTTTATGTTTTGCATATGGCAAGTAAATAATGTTAAAATTGATTTTCCGATGTCATAAAAAATCAGTCTCCCTGGCTAAGCTACGACAGTTTCGTTTCGATTCTCTTGCGTCGAACGCCTCGAATCTTCTACACCCCTTATTCCTTTTTCTAATGACATCTCAATATTTAAGGTTGTCTGGTAGATATCGCTGTCAGCGATAAGACCGCCTTTGTACCCATTCATATAAGTTTCTATGTAATTGTTACTATTTTTGGTGTACAATAAAGTTATTCTATTCTATTCTAATACTCAGTCACATCAATATCAGAGAACAAAATAATATCAGAGGCACGGCTTGCTCTGAGCGTTCCACGCAAGAGAATCGAAACAAAATTGTCGTAACATGGCTAGAGGGACTGGTTTTGTATTGAAGGGATTACGGGGAAATATTTTAATAGGTTACGGGTCCCTCTTTCATATGCTAATCACTCGCGTATTTTCTTCATATGATTATCTCACACTCCCTTCTAGGCGCCTTTTTAAGACTTCCCACCAATAATCTACATCTACACTAATATAATAAAGAGGTAAAGTTTGTTTTTTTGTTTGTAGGAGGTAATCTCTGGAACTAATGGTTCGATTGGAAAAATTGAAGCTATAATAGAAAGCTACTTTACTCCTGAGTGACATAGGCTATAAATTATTTATATAACATGGATATTAACAGAGCTATCACCACTTTTGTCTCACAAATTTTCCGCGGACGAAGTCGTGGGCAGAAGCTAGTAGTAATATAAAAACGGTAAATAATATATACAAAGTTAGGATTAAGAGCAAAACGGTTTCTTTGAACCGGGATTTTTCCTTTCTCCTAAACAACTCTCCAAAAAATTATCTCCAATATATCCTAATCTGCAACACAGACCATCAACCTTTGTAGCCTCGTAGACATGAAGATTGGCACCATCAATCTTTGAATCAACATTCATCCCTATTATTGGCCAATCCGCATCCACCATCAAATTGCAATATTGTCGGATATAGGATTAATTGCCTCAAAGCATGTGTCATGTCTTCACATCTGTGATACGTTCACGCACCGTTTGACATAATGATGGAAACGCGATAACTCGCTAACAATCCTATCGACTTAAGATTTGAAGATGATTAGAATTTTCAGGTGGATGAATTCTATACCTTGAGTTAAGCAGTTTACTACAAAGCACACTAATCAAACAAATGACAAATACTTGCACTGACTGGACAGGTCTATTCAAATTTGTATGGTTCTTTCTTCAAAAGACCATCTCAGACAAATCTGCGTGGTCCTTATGTGATTTGACCATGTTTATTGTATGGACTTTAGACAGACTGACCCCTGAATTTGTTTCAGTGATTTTTCTCAGGGTAGTCAGATAGACAAGGATAGCGGCTCTTATGCCAGCACTATCGTGCGAGCATAATAGCGTTAGAAGCCAAATGTGTGTGATCGTCGCGACCGATGTGAAATTGAGACAATTAACACAATTTAAGCGTTGTTATTTATTCGAAGATAAGAATATTATCTACTACAGAATAGGTAGCTTAACATGACTATAAGGCTACATTTGTACATATTACTTGAATTTAATTCGATCTAACTTACCTTACCTGTAAAAACATATGTCACATGTATTTGTACATTATGTGTAGCAAATTAGCAGTACATTTGGTTGAGAGGATGTTCCTAATGTTTGAGAGCAAAAGCATGTTTTCAAGGTTTCGAGGGATGCCTACAAAAACATTACGAGTCCTTCAAGTCTTTACCGAGCTACTAATTACCAGGAGGCCTAAAATAACACCGCCTTATGCCTGCTTGGTAGAATTAAAATATCTTTGTATTTTGTTAGGAGAGATTTTATTACTGGGTAGTACAAGGTTTCAAAGGCTTTGTCTGAATCACCAGACATCGCGATTGTTCTTTGTCTGTTTTGGCTTCGTGTCATGAGTGGACATTTTAAAGAAAAATCGTGATTTTCTTTAACTTTTTTTATTTTTAAGTTCTGACGTTGATTGATGAAACGTAAACATTAAATTAGTAAATTTATTTATATTTTATTTACTTATTGAATGTAATAGGTATTTGCCTTTATAGGTTTGGTATTGGCCTTTTTTAGACTATCAATTATATTACACTGCGTTACAAATGGAAAAAAAAATTGAGTACCCGCTTTGAAATGTCATGTTTTCTTATGAATACTTATAGTTTATTAAAAATACATACAAAATTTCCATTCATCACGTCTCATTTTTCTTCCATAAGAATGTGCCAAATTTTACTAAAAATTTAAATTCTAAAACATATTTTAAAGAAAATTAGTTTTTTTCAACCAGATTTTTTCACATTAACCAAGTTTAATTTTATCATTAAGGTAAAAAAAAAACAAAAAAAAAAAAACGTTATAAAAAGTTTAAACACAAAAGATCGCAAAACTTTAACTTTTTCTTTTGTGCTTTGAATGATCTTCTCGTTTTAAACGCCAGCAGTAATCGCCTAGCATAGTTGTGTCCCAAAGCCCTTGAAATCGTTCTTCAAGCTTCTTTACATCCTGGTGGAACCTCTCACCTTGCTCATCACTGACTGCACCAAGATTAGATGGGAAAAAAGAAAAGTGAGAATGAAGGAAGTGAATTTTTAGCGAAATTCTGCTACCCAACTTTTTATATGCTTCTAACATGTCGTCAACTAGCTTTTTCGCCCCTGCGGTTCCCTAAAAACCCTTTAATAACTGCTTTCAGCGATAACCAGGCATCAAGTTCCTTGTCAGTAAGCTTTTCCTCAAAATTTGGGTCTTTCATCAATGTGGTAATAGAAAAAATAATTTGGCATGTACCTCGAAAACTAGACGTGATAGATACCACATATGTTTGGAACATTTAATCTGTGACTCATTAGCTATTCATTCCAGCTAACACTTACGTGGGTACCAAAATCGTGTAACGCAGTGTTATTACTTAAATTGGGAACGACGACACATTTTAATAACATTAAATTTTGATACGATTGATAAGTGGAGAAAAATTGTCGTTGTAACCGGGGCTGAATTGACTCGAGCCGCTGGCGAGAGTGTTTAGGATCTGAGAGCTTCTGCAGTTGCAAATTGTCACGTATATCAAACGACGTTATTCAAATAACTTATGAAAAACAAATGAATGGAGGATGACGCCAGCCTCGTGGGATCGCTTAGCGCCCAGCCTGTTACGACAAATGTAATTAGTTGTGACGGAGCAAACTCACGCCTTTTTCCAAACTAGTGCAAAAAATAGGCAATCTGACTAAAAGTATAGCATGCTCAATGCAGAATTAGTTACTTTTGACCTATTAATCTAACTGTTCTGTTGTTTTAATTAGTACAATGCCTGGCTCACGGTACTTTAACATTTTAATATGCGTGAAAACTTAATTTATTACCTGAGTCTTAATATAGAATATCTTTGAGAACTTACGGCGCGGAATATTCTGATTAATATTTATGTGTGAAAGTATGTATGTGTGTTTATAACTCCTTCACGGCATTGGCTAAATGGATTTTGATTACACTAGGCACAGGCAGACCATCTCCCTGAATACGACACAATACTTTCGAATCACGGTCAAGACCGAACTGTAATAATACCTATTATAGCTTATTTATTTTTTATGTAAAAAGCTGTCTGCGAGCTTGCTATCTTCACTTTGTAACATAAACCTTTGAAGGTTTCAAAAAAGTGTTTTATTATAATAACATTAGTTATAATTGTAATGAACAATTATAATTTGATAATAAAAAAATGTTCTGGATTAACTCGAAGAAACAACAGTCAAATAAAAATTCTCCTGTATTATTCCCATGTAAGCTACACGGTTTTTTCCATTCTCTACCAGTTCAAAGACACGCTCACACTATTAAAAAAGTCCGCTTCATTTAAATTCGTACATAATTATATACAAACTTTTTTTAGTCGAGTTGAGGGAAAATTCCAGGATTGGAGTATTGTTCGTATCAAATTTGTTTTACAGTCGCAAATTATTATAAACTCCTGAAAATTTTCCTATTTTATATTTGGACAAGTTTCCAAACTTAGGTGGCAATGGGCAGGGCAAGTAGAACAGATGACCATTGGGGCCGAAAGGTTCTGAAGTGGCGACCGCGTACAGGGAGACGCAGCGTTGGAAGGCCTGTCACAAGGTGATGACCTGGTCAGGGTTGCTGGAATCCGATGAATGCAAAACGCACAGGACCGGTCATTAAGGCGACGCTTGAGGGAGACCAACAATTGACGCGTTCCAGCTGAAATGACGATGTTGACACCAATGGACCAAGGCTGTTATTCTACTCTCTCTTTCTCTCTTTTGATTACATATAGAACTCAGACAAGCGATTGGCTTTCAACTTTACGATCACTAGCACTATTTGTTAAACACATAGAGTATATACGCAAAGTATCGACAATATTTATTTATTAGTTTATAATATCAGCAAATGTACGTATTTTAATATTATAAGTCACTTCATTTATATCACTATCTATTTAAAATATCTCTTATTTATTTATTGTGCACACCTATTAAAGTTTTGTCTTTTTTACCCAAAGGTTGACTGGTAGATAATGCCTTGTAGCATTAAGTCCACCTATGTAACGCTACAGTACATGAAATATAAATAAATAAATATTTCATGAATGTGCAAAAAACAGCTGCATTTCCTAGCATAACTCGTACAAGAAAATATTAAGGCGCATAATATTAGCGCTCATCTAGGTATACAGCGCGCATAATAATTCCAAATAATATTCACAGTCTGCGCTCCTGAAAATCCTGAAGCCAAAAATTATCATAAGTGACATACTCGACTCAATTCCCAGAGGAACTAGCACCCTTCGTGTCTTATTCATGAGTTTTGACAAAAACGGGTTATAGAGACACAAAACTGCCACTTTCTCATTTACAATTCTTTTGTCGCCTTATTTTAATTCTGAATTTTAAGCAGCATTTTATACAGTTGGAACGGGTTCGTCAGTTATAAGTTTCAATCTCTAGGACTTCTGCTTTGTTTGGTTATATCAAATGTAAGTTAAGGAGGATATTAAGTTCTTTGTCCTAGTCTGAAGTCTTTTTTGTTAGGGTTCCGTAGCCAAAATGGCAAAAACGGAACCCTTATAGTTTCGTCATGTCCGTCTGTCCGTCTGTCCGTCTGTCCGTCTGTCACAGCCGATTTACTCGGAAACTATAAGTACTACAGTGATGAAATTTGATGGGAATATGTGTTGTATGAACCGCTACAAAATTATGACACTAAATAGTAAAAAAAAGAATTGGGGGTGGGGCCCCCCATACATGTAACTGAGGGATGAAAATTTTTTTTTCGATGTACATACCCGTGTGGGGTATCAATGGAAAGGTCTTTTAAAATGATATAAAGTTTTCTAAAAAACATTTTTCTTAAAGTGAACGGTTTTTGAGATATCAGCTCTCAAAGTCGTAAAAAGTATGTCCCCCCCCCTCTATTTTTATAACTACGGGGTATAAAATTCTAAAAAAAATAGAGGTGATGCATGCTAATTAACTCTTTCAACGATTTTTGGTTTGATCAAAGTATCTCTTATAGTTTTTGAGATAGGTTGATTTAACTGTAATTTTGGTTAAGTTATTGTGCTTACACTGAAAACGATGGCTGAACCTATAAGTACAAGGCAAAATATCGGGAGAGTTTAGGCTCCATTCACCAGGTGTATAAATTGACATAATAAGTTTATTATATTTGCTGCTACGGAACCCTTTGTGCGCGAGCCCGACTCGCACTTGGCCGGTTTTTTTTTATAGTTGTGTTGGTTTGTTTAATATTTTCTACGAAAGAAAAGAGTAAAGTTGTTGAAATATATTTCGCAAATTATGTTAACTTGTTTAGAAATCAGGCCGTTCTGGGCTGGTATTGAAAGATTTTTTTAATAAACTACTTATAAGATTTACTCCTACTATTCTAAGATTATTAAGAAGACTACTGACACTCAGTCACTTCCCGCTATCGGTCCCTATATATGCTTAGATCTTTAAAACTAATAATTCATTTAATGATTAAGGAGGAAGTCCTTTAGCGTCTGACTACCTAGACACACACTAGAAAGTCTGAACTTCATTTATCCGAGAAGTATCATGAGGGTCAGTAACTGGGCTATTATATGGAGGTGTGATAAATAATAGCTCCATGTAAAACACAAGTATTCAGCTGCATCCATTTAGACTGGTAGCCGACCCCAAACCAGTTGGAAAAATGCTAAAGATAAGTTATTGGCAAATAACAGTTTTCAGAACGAGTGAAACGATACATATAACGGTAAAGTATTATAACTTAGAGATTTAATTTTTAAATCACAAGACGCAAATAGCACTGCACTTGAATACAAAAAGTAATATATGCAAATATATATTCCACAACTGTCACACAACGTCGTCTAGTGCCAAGCTAAGGAGAGCTTGTGTTATAAGTACTAGACAACTGATAAACTTATATATTTCTAAATTCATACATATTATAGACAAATTACACCCAGACACAGAATAAATAATTGAGATTATTACACAAACATTTGTCCTGAGTAGGAATCGAACTCACAACCTCTAGCATAACAGTCAGGGTCACAAACCACTGGACCAACAGGTCAGTCAACAATACAATTAATACTTATGGGGCTTTGTACCTTCATATATATTTTCATCTATCTATGGCGCTGTCTAATATTCATAGCTTTTTGACTACACTCAAATTGCTTTTGTTTACAAGCTTTTTAAAGAGCTAGTTGATTAAAGTACCCTCATAAAACTATTAATCACACTAAAGTCTCTAATAAAAGTAAAATTCTGTAACAAAACACTCAAGTTTCTTGCCCTAAAACAAAAGAGCGTCGATATAAGAAACCCATTATGTTATCTACACAAAGAAAACGGTGCACTTATTCATCTTTAGTATCGATTTAGCTGCCATGCACCCGGGATCAAATACATAAGCACGTATATAAGGCGTGCTCTAGACATGTTATTTTATCGTTAGTTTTCAAACCAAAAAAGTGGAGGAGTTTACAGAAGATTCAGTCCATGAAATGATTTGTGGATAGTGTTTTAAAGGTGTCTCAAAGAGATGCAGCAAAACTGTAGGGGATCAGCAAGCCCGCAACCTAAGCTTAGAATGCAGGACAAAGAAGAAATTATTTTCTACCTTAAAAATAAATAAATAAGAAAAAAGCTTGTCGCTAAAAAATTGCTGTATTGTTGATAGGCTCACGTCAAAAGGTGTACCAGTAGGCCATCCAACTACCACTATTACATGACATGACATGATACAGATGATGTGGTCGACAATGGAGCACGATTATCTGAAAGTAACCTATTCACTTTTCACTTAAAGACTTTTAGGTTGTAGCTATCAGGAAACACAGCCTTCTCTGAAAAGTCTACCTTTGTTCTCTTTAAAGACTTATCTTTGTATAAGCAATTCTTATAAAATCATAGATTTATAGAATAGTAGCACCCCGCCCCAGCTTCGCACGGGTGCAACGTTGATATTATGCATGTATATAGTTTTATACATATGAACCTTCCTATTGAATCCCTTTATACCTTCTTCTTGAAAACCTTTGTATTAAAAAAATCGCATCGAAATCCATTGCTTACTTTTAAAGATCTAAGCATACATAGGAACAGACAACTTTGTTTTATACTATGTAATGATAATGATATCACACAATTGGCACAGAAACTCAAGTTTTATATGTTCTAATAAAGTAAATTCTAAAACCAACAAGATTTCTTGTTTTAACGAAACAGTCTTTAACCTTCTGTTTGTTTCTAGCTCTTGATGTAGGTACAGCTGATAGGAACGAAGCAGTGGTTATACCCCTGTACTACTTATTCAGGATGATTGAGCAAGAATAGAGAGAATAGCGTGCCTGTTTCTCGTACGGCGTCGCAAGGAGAAATATGAGCACTGAGTGCCTTGTCATTATTCAAAGGACCCTGTACATCTATTGATATTTGCAAATATTTACTCGAGTGTATGTTACTAAAGACGGAAATCTGTATTACTTACATTGGCTGAATGGCTGAATTTGGTTTCAATCCAAGCATTAATTCCTAGTTAGAAGTCTGGTGTGGCAAAATCCAATATATTTCAAGATTCTTTTAATTATCAAGACTCTTACAAGTTTATTACATACAAACAAACTTTTGCCTTTTATTAGTGACAATTATAAATGTCATGATTGTCTACCTGGGTATAGGCTATCAGGCTCCACTTCTTCCACTGTTTTCGACTTTAGACCACTCCTTTTCAATTCCAAAGGACTAAAAATAATCTATGATGTTTCGCCATATGTTCTCTGTGACCTGCCGTATACCCGTCTTACAGTTTCTGGACCCCAACGTTATTTTGCTGACTCATCTGTCGTTTGGCTGAAGGCAAGTATGACCAGCTTCTCACTGCATCACCATCTGAATTTTGGTCTATAATATAGTGTTTTGAACGCAGTCGTGTTTAACACCAAGTATACCTACTGCGACCCATAGCACGTTGTCTTTGGATGGTAGTCAAAGATAAAGTCTGTGCGCCACATGTTTAAATAGGGTAAATAGTATTTCCCACAAGCTTACGCTTAAGTTAGAGACAAAGTGCTTTCAAATAAGGCCCTAGAATCTTTAAGGTTGGTATTTTTATATTTCCTATCCTGATATTTGACCATACAACTACCAATAACACATATTTTCACCTTTTGAATACTGTAATTAGAGACATTACAGAAAGACAATAGTTGTGCAAACGCTTGGGTTCGTTAGGGGCTCAAGAGTTTAAAATGGTAAACCTCTTTTCACAAAAACATAACTGTAGCTTCTGTTTGTTTGATTCTGAATATTTTCATGATACGAGTATAATCTATATATATATATATAAGGAGAAACTGACTGACTGACTGACATATCAACGCACAGCCATAACCACTGGGCCCTACTTTCACGCGGGCGTAGCCGCTGGCAGATTGCTAGTAAGTATATAAGTTCCTTCAGTCAGCACTCAGTATAACACCACGAAAAAACACAAGTAAAGTGTGAAAAGGCTAGATGTATAGCTAAAGTAATATCAAGCACCTAGGGCTCTGAATGCGAAGTGTTGCTCCATTACTACTGACATACGGCATTCACTCTGTGAACGATCTATTCAAAGGTAAGCGCGCGTCACCGAATCCGCGTCAAACGAAGGCGGTACCTATCGTTGGCTCACACCTGTGACTTGAATACGAGGTTGCCAGTTTATAGTTTACTGTGTCAAAGCAGAGAGGCCTATTAGTGTTTATAGAGAACTGGTGTGAAAGAGATTGTCGCTCGTCTGTTAGGAGTTTAAACTTGTAGTCAACTTGTTTATTAAATAGTTGGTTAAAAGGAATGATCACTGACCTCTATTGCTTATCACGCTAGATTGGATACCGTCAAAGTGTTTTTGTCCCCGTTTGATATTCGCCATATTGACGCTGTCGGCTACGGTGACTGTAGTGAGTGTCTATAGTACTAAAACTGGTAATGTGGGCGCTTCAGATTGGTACTAATGAGCTGTTAAAAATACAAAACAGCCTGTTCAGTGGTAAATAGAAGAAGTCAGTGAGAAATGTTGAACAGAAAAATCAGTAATTAGGAGCTCATCAGAATATGCGTTTAATATTTTTTCTTTTTCCAGTAAAATTCGAGTTATGGCTATGTCTGATACAAGTTGAGCTAAATGTTTTAAATTCATGATGGTTTCTTTTTCACGCTGAAATGGCTGAAGTGATTTTGTATGCTATTGGGTATAATTACGGTAGATCATGTACATATGCTAAAAAAGCACATACGTAAAATCCTCTTTATTCAAAGAGTATGTTCTTTTTTGGGATAATATTCTATTTTCACAGGGACAAGACCGCTAGTAGAACCTTGTTCATTATCATCATCATAATTTCAGCCAAAAGATGTCCACTGTTGGACATAGGCCTCTCTCAAGCGACGCCAATACTACCGGTGCCGTGCGTCTTGCATCCATCGGAACTGGTTATTGTAATAAAATTAGAAATAATCCAAAAGTCTACCACACTTTATCTACGGAACAGAGAAAAAATTGTATTGCAAATAAAATAAATTGTAGGTAAACACTTTTCACTGAAGTTGAGTTTCTCGAGAAAATAGGAAGGCCAGGAAATTGCGTTAGGTTTAGCCTGTCGCTGTTTTTTTTTATTCAGTAAGATAAAATCCGTTTTTATTGCTGGAATTTCTAATAAAGTACGGGGAAAAAGACTTGTACTTTTTGTTTGTTCCGGTAATGTGTTGATGCTGGAGTTACATATAGCGTCAATATATTTTTCGATGATATGTAATAATCAGTCTTGCACTTCCTTCATCATCATCATCAGCCTTTTTAATTTTCTCACTGCTGGGACACTGGTGTAGGAGATTGAATGGGGCATAATCCACTGCGCGGGCCCAGTGCGGATTGGTGAATGTCACATGTCGTCGAATTTTTGGATTTGGAAATGCCAGTTTCCTCACAATGTTTTCCTTCACCGTTTTGAGAGCAGTGGTGATGAAATAAATTACACAAAGTAATGCGCCTGGTTGGGTTGAACTCGTAAGTCGGGGCCATTATCACTCAGCTACCACTGCTCTCACTTTCTTACCTGAAGTTTACTAAGCGAATATTTTGGTTTATAGAATCCTTCTCTACCTTTACCCATAGAGTACAAACGTGGTCGTTAATGCAAAGTCCGCACTTGGGCTCTGCTAACGAACAATGAAACGAATTATCCTCAGAGTTCAGACTAGAGTTAGAATAACAGACCGTTCAACAATTATACACACGACATCAAAACTTAGACTGCATATAATTTGTGGGAAACCACTGCAAAATTTAGGAGGAACTATGCGAGTTATTTTTTTGCTCAACGTAAGATAATTGGGCTAAATTAACCGCAGATTGTTTTTAAACATTAGGAACCTGGGTAGACCTAGACTCAAAAAGAACGCTTGACGAATTTGACTACTACCAAAAAGAGTTAATTCAGAGCTAAATACAGAAATACTGAAAAAATGGGAGCAAGGAAGAAATAATTAATATTTGCAATTTAGCGTTTTCTATCTAAAACGGTTTTGTGTAAAATTTATAAACTTTCATAATAATCCTGTTTACTCTTTTAACCTTTCGACTACTAGGCTCAAAAGTTAAAAAATAGAAGCAAAAAACTATATTACTATGCTCACCTTCATTACAAAAGGTATTTCTTAAAAGAGTATACATATAGTTCACGAAATACAATAGTAGATGTATTTAGCAACATTTTAAGTAATGAAGTTTAGTGGTTTCTTTATCGCAATGTGCCAAAAACTGTCAATGTAGGATAATGGCAGGTGACGGCTCTCTAACACTTTTCTATTAGCAATCGCTGAGGTCGGACGCACAATTTATCTCTTGCTTAACCGAGATACTTAAGATGATTTAGTTTATTAAGCTCCAAGAGGACATTGGTGTCCGCACACCTATTGTCTTTTAGTTGTGTTTGTAATTTCGATAGATGAAAGGTTGAAAGGGCGTGGAGTGGAGTTTTGTAATGATTATTTTCCATAGCTCTGACATCTGAGCTTTGGAAAAGCACATTGCAAGAAGCATATTTTTATGACTTATTTTTGGAAACGCTTTGAAGAAACTATATTATTTTAAAATAAGGTGGTTTTATTACACAAGCAACTTCTCATCATTTCAAAATCTCCTAATCAATCCAAAATTGAATTTTTCATAAAAATGATTAGTAAAGATCATGTTAAACAAAAATGTAAGGGATGTATAATAATGGATCCCTAATATCGAATCGGCAGCCCTGGCTACTGTGTCTTTAGCAGCTCCGGCATAAAGCATCTGTGCGTTAAAATCACTTATCTTCTTTAATAAATCCTGCACATTCTTCTCCATAGAGATCTACGCTTTGGAATGTGCAATTAGCATCATTATTTAGGACAGACAGACTTGACGTTTCAAAAGTGCCTGTAAATGGTTTATTTGGAATAAAAATGATTTGACTTTGACTTTGACCTGTTCGAAGTCTTTCTGGGCTGATTAGATAATATCTATTTGAAAATTATGTAATCAATGTTATTATGTAATCTCTTCTCTGGTAAATTTAGAAGCAGTAGTGAACAGCTAGCAGTTGGTACCTAATATTAAAAGTTATCTCACATAGAGTATTTTACCAATGTATCACCCAATTAGTGATTTATATAACCAGAAATATTTATTTATTAAATAAAAATTCTTTATTATATTAATTAAAATCGTTTAGCAAAAACGCATCTTAACTAATTCTTCACCTACAGCCGAAAACGTGTACTTTGTATTGCATGAAGTCAATAATAATAAGAATCATAATAGATATAATATAATAATAATAAGGATTATAATAAATAATAATAATATCCCATTAATTTGTCACATATATCATAGAAGCAAAATGACAGCAATAATTTTAACGTACGTCAAAAACGATTATGTATTCAATTTTCTTATTCATGAGATAAAAAACGTGACTGCTTTACTCTACGTATCAAAGCGATGCCTCTCCAAAATTGCCTTATTCATACTTATTGTAAAAATGAAGGTGGATTTACTCTGTATGTCAGTAGACATGGGCAAGATTTTTAAATAGATCGTAGCGATTATTTGGTGTCTTTCACCTGACCCTTTAGTATATAACGGGCATAAAGTTTATAATTATGAGTCAAAATTTGTTAATGTTACATTTTGACAGAATCATCCTGCCCGTATCCCGTATTAATTTGGGCCGGCGCTATACGTTTTTTTCTTTCATTTCTTTCACCCGTCATGCTATTAGGTACTAATTCCTTTTTGCTTTTTATATACCTTTTCACACAATTCATCTATCTTTTTTTGGCCTCCCTTTCCCTCTCCATCTATCCGTATGTATATTCATAAATTACTCTTATAGTAACCTGCATCTCATCCCTCCTCTTTAGATGGTTATACAAAGACATACGATTTTCTTTCAACTTTAAAATCTGTATAAAATCTGTTACTCAAATAACATCATACTGGCTTCCGAAGTACCATCAAAGACACCGCCTGATCACCGCTAAGTTGATTTTTGCTTGCACTCGAAATGAAAACTTCAAAGGTTTGGTTTGAGGCCTCGCTGCAGGATTCAAGTGATTTTTGTATTAAGTGATCAGGCATAAACAAGCGCGATTTTACGTAACACTAGAAAATAATGAAATAGCTTACGAGGCAGTGATAGCTCATCTTGATCTTTACGATCTATGGCCACAATAACGCTTTCAAATATGGCCACAAACCTAGAAGGATAGACTTTATACCTACAGCAATTAAACTAGAAACTAATATAATATTCATTAAGAAAACTAAGTTCTACCTAGGTATAGAACTACCAATATAATCAAAGTTTACCCAAATCCAAGGCAAACTGAGGTAATTTCATAGGTTTCACCGAAACATGCCGAACCCAACCGATATTTGATCGAAAGTTTAAAATAAATTGTTTTGACCTTATTAGAGGGGAACCACGTGCAAAAGGTCGTATGTCGGTAATGCTGTTGTTCTAATGAGTGAATAAGGCTGGGATCGAGGTAAGTGATACTCACGTTACACGGAAGATGGGATGCCAGCCCTTATTATATTCTGTACACATATTATATTGTCAGCTATTTTCTTTATGAGATACCCGAAGGCTTATGATGAGTATAGAGGGCGTGCAATAAGCTAGGTGATACTTCAACTATGTATCTTATTTGTGTGAGCTTAGTTTTAGATTTTGGAGGATGACATTGTTTGTTTTGATGTACTATGTGTAGTATTTTTACCAAAAAATATATATTTTTTTAATTTTTTATTAAGAAAAGTTTAATGAAAAAGAAAATACATAATAATATCTAATTGCAATATAGTTGAAGACGTTGCTGGTGAGGTTGGACGTAGAGTTTTTTTTTTAAGATGGGAAATCTTATAACGTTTTCTTTCATTGCAGGGTGGGGTGAGAGGACGAGTCATAGTTTTACTGACTAAAATCATTACTATGATCCATCAGTTGCTCTTTTGATTCTAGGACTACGGAGAAATTTTACAGAAGTCGACCCCTGGCTTTAATAGGTTTCGGCCTTAATACGGTTTTGCTGACATTTATTTGAGCTATTTTCACGATAAAACTTTAAAAATGTCATTATTTTAAGTGTATGCTCTTTTAAAAATAGAATTCAAAGCCATTTTACTACTAAAAGCAAGTTCCGAATCCCAAAACGTTTTCTCGTAAAGGAAAAAGTGATAAAATACGAATGAATATGAATGCTAGCTCCGTTCCTAGAATCGAATCGAACCTCTTTAGTATGTTCGAACGAAAGGACCACAGAGTACACAGACTCTAAACGGTCTCTGCTAGAGACGGGATTGTCAAAACTATCTCTATGGGTTGGTTTTCATGACTATTGTCAATCGATCGGTACAAAAATTATGATGGAAGCGCATTTCGTCTGCTTTATTACGCAAATAAAAACAAAACAAATGACAAATCATTAAAAATGCTATTGTTTGTAACTAATATTTGATGAAAATCAGATCTTTGAGACCGCCTTTGTACCCATTCATATAAGTTTCTGTGTAATTGTTACTATTTTTGGTCTACAATAAAGTATAATTTTATTCTATTCTATCTTTGAATACCACATGGGATATTTTTTACCCCGGTATTATGTTCTCTTGATTATTTTTTCTAAGAAATGCGTACGAAGCAGCTGGCAACAGCTTGTGTGTCATGTTAAATAGTTTTCGATACACTTAGTCAGAAATCAGCTCTTATCCCACCGCTTACAGGCACGCAATGAACTGCTTTCCACACTAGTGCGAAAAAAATAGCGTGCTCTCCCGCCACAATTTTATTATAATAAAATAGGTTATCGAATCAGGCACGCGTCAACCCCCACGAGTCGTGCGTGTATTAAACACGTCGTTTGACACAAGTGCAAAATTGTCACTGCAGTCCTCGGCTCAAACTTTCTGCGCTCGTAAAATATTGTACTTTTTATGTACATGTTCACTAACAATCTACATCTACACTAATATAATAAAGAGGTAAAGTTTGTTTTTTTGTTTGTAGGAGGTAATCTCTGGAACTACTGGCCCGATTGGAAAAAAAATTGCAACAATAGAAAGCTGCTTTGCTCCTGTGTGACATAGGCTATATTTTATGTACGCGGGCGAAGCCGCTGACAAAAGCTAGTATTAAAATAAAATAAAAAATTAAATGTAAATTCCATATTTATATTACTTTTTGCGGAACCGAAAAAATCCGACCTATATACAAGCTGTCCGGTCGTCTGGTAATCGTCCGGACCAAGCCCAGTCGTCGACGGCGCGCACTGTTCCCGCGCGCCTCAAGGAGTTGTCAGCAACCGTAGGGACCCTGCAGAAGGGTCGAAGCCAATCAGGGCCACGGGTTTGTGTCTGAAAAGGAAGGCTCTGGCCCTGGTATGTATGGCGATGTAGGAACGGGGTAGGTTGTTTAGTCAGTAAGAGTCTGACACTTGTTTTCCGCTCCGCCCAAGAGCGGGACTCGTCATTGGATGATTTTTACCTACCATAAAAAAAAAAAACCTATATACAAGCTTAATGTGCCAATAAACATTAAGACCTCTCATACAAATTGATGGAACATGGTACTTAGCTAAGACAGCCGTTTGAATTCTGCGAACACTGCGTGGGCGAAAATATGCCTAGCTATCCCAACAAATGTTAACCTTTCTAAATTTTTGAGATGAAATAAAGTACTTTTCGTTGTAATCGTGTTTAAAATTTCTAGAAAAAATGTTTCACAAAAATTTTCAAACCACGAACATTGGCACTGCATTTATAAATAATAAGTGGTACCCTGATCGATTACATGTATTTGATTTGCGTTTCATTTTTCTAGGTACGGGGTAAATTTTTCAAAAGAGAGTGAATGGCCAAATTCGAAAACATGAGGAATAGTGAAAAACACTTCAAAACTCTACGAAAAAAATTTGATAAAAACCAAAATTACATCACTGGATAAAAAAAAAACAGTGTTCTTAATGGGTTATTGGTCCCGGTGTGAAGGCCAAGAAGGAATAGGGTAGGTCGTTTAGTCAGTAAGAGTCTGACACTGTTTCCCGTTCCGCCCAAGGCAGGGTTCGTCTGATCCCTGCGGAACAGCGCAACACAAAGGGCAAATGACGGATACAAATGTGTTTTGAGTTAGTAAAAGTCTAACACCCGTATTCACAAACAATACTCAAACGACCCTTGACTAAGCAAACGCACAGCGTTGAAATAGAGCTCTGTGATTGGTTCGTTTGTGTTGCGTAGTTCACAAACCCTGCCCTGTGTAGTAACGTTTGTGAATACGGGTGTTATACACCCATTCCGCCTAGAGGAAGAGAAAAAAGACCCATTGCGGCAATTCGCACGGCATAGCTTTTCCGAACTCTCTGGTTCGAGCATATGGACTCTCATACATTACGAACGGGTTTAGATCTTATCGTAATGATTGCAGTCAATTCAGACCATTAAGAAGTTAAATGTTGAGTCATCGTGTGCTCGTGTTAGCGAGTTTCATTTTTAGGTAGCGTTGCGATTGGGTAAATGATGGCTTTCACCTACAGTGTGGTTAGGGTGGGAAACATTTTAACAAAAATACATGTTAGACGAAGTTATCAACACGAAATTTTCTTTGCAAAATAGTTTTAGTAGGGCTAAATAAAGTTATCTAAAAATTCTGGATTAGAAAATTTGTTTTACACAAACACGTATTTGTTTTACGTTGTTTCCATATCCGATAGAGTTCTTTTTGCTGGTATCTATTTTTTTCTTACGCATACCTATTGAGTGAAAAAGACCCAACTGCCGGGTATTAATATTTAATAAAGTTTACATTATGTGTATTGTGTATCCCGTAAATTCAATGACATGATTCACGAAATAGTTAAAATGAGAAGTCGCTAAGGCCTACTTTTTCCCACGGCTTACCAATCATAATCACAGCAGTCGAATTTCGAACAGTCTTTTATCTCAACTGAAATTTTTGTTTATTCGGTTATCCAATATGCACGGATTGTAAAAAATTACACGTTTCCTGCACTCACGCGAATGTTTTTTTTTTTATTTATATGTGACGAACTATTGCAATACAGTACTTAGTATAAGTAAAAGCTTTTTTTTTACACTTTAACTTTAACACTTTTTACTATTTAAATTCTTTCAAAGGTTCTGCTAAAAAGTGAGAAAAATGTTTAATATATCTTCTTTTTTTGTGTCAATAGAAAATTATTTTGCAGCTGCACTTTTAACAACAGCTAAAAAGAGATCATAAATTGGCAAACGCTGGTATCCGAACCATCTAATCTCTTTCATTACCCGCTTAATACGCCACGTAAAAGAATAAATTTTCAGTATTTTACGACCAGCTATGGCAAGAAAACATAACCTTTAAAATACTTAGTCAAACGATGCCGAGGTAAAACCTAGTGATATATCACCTGCATAATATTTTCAGTTTTATTCATATAAAATTTAACTTGTGTGTTTTCTGGGAAAACGAGCAAGCTGTGCATGACAGTACTTTTATTACTTTTAGTTTTCGAGTGGATTCCTCAAATGTGGGGCGAGCAGATTCTCCGCATGATTCGGGCTTTTACCCAGATGTGTTTACATACATTTGTGCTCTTTTACACTTTAAAACGAAAAAAGAGAGCAGTGGTGGCCGAGTGGTAACGGCCCCGACTTGCATGTAGTAGGTCGCGGGTTCAAACCCAGCCAGGCGCATTACTTTGTGTAATTTATTTCATCACCACTGCTCTCAAAACGGTGAAGGAAAACATCGTGAGGAAACCGGCATGTCCTAGAACCAAAAATTCGAAGACATGTGACATCCACCAACCCGCACTGGGCCCGCGTGGTGGATTACGGCCCATTCCCTCTCTTAGAGAGGAGGCCTGTATACCTGCAGTGGGAACATTAAAAAGGCTGATGATGATGATGATGACACTTTAAAGGTCTCTGCACACAGCGGGCGCGGCGCGGCGGGACCGGGCGGCGACGCGACGACGCCATACAGATCCGAGGTTACCGTCGCGTCGAGCGGGACGGCTCTGTGTGGCGTCGTTCGTACTATCTAGTACATTACAACTGCTTAGCGTCGCGTCGCCGCCCGGTCCCGCCGCGCCGTGAATACGGGTGTTAGACTTTTACTAACTCAAAACACATTTGTATCCGTCATTTGCCCTTTGTGTTGCGCTGTTTCGCAGGGATCAGACGAACCCTGCCTTGGGCGGAACGGGAAACAGTGTCAGACTCTTACTGACTAAACGACCTACCCCATTCCTTCTTGGCCTTCACACCGGGACCAATAACCCATTAAGAACACTGTTTTTTTTTTATCCAGTGATGTAATTTTGGTTTTTATCAAAATTGTTTCGTAGAGTTTTGAAGTGTTTTTCACTATTCCTCATGTTTACGAATTTGGCCACTCACTCTCTTTTGAAAAATTTACCCCGTACCTAGAAAAATGAAACGCAAATCAAATAATCGATCAGGGTACCACTTATTATTTATAAATGCAGTGCCAATGTTCGTGGTTTGAAAATTTTTGTGAAACATTTTTTCTAGAAATTTTAAACACGATTACAACGAAAAGTACTTTATTTTATCTCAAAAATTTAGAAAGGTTAAAGTTTGTTGGGATAGCTAGGTATATTTTCGCCCACGCAGTGTTCGCAGAATTCAAACGGCTGTCTTAGCTAAGTACCATGTTCCATCAATTTGTATGAGAGGTCTTAATGTTTATTGACACATTAAGCTTGTATATATGTCGGATTTTTTCGGTTCCGCAAAAAGTAATATAATTATGGAATTTACGTTTATTTTTTTATTTTATTTTAATACTAGCTTTTGTCAGCGGCTTCGCCCGCGTACATAAAATATAGCCTATGTCACACAGGAGCAAAGCAGCTTTCTATTGTTGCAATTTTTTTTTCCAATCGGGCCAGCAGTTCCAGAGATTACCTCCTACAAACAAAAAAATAAACTTTACCTCTTTATTATATTAGTGTATGTAGATTTAGGAGATTAAGGGTGCAGTTTGAGTAGACTCGTTATGAAGCATGAAACCGTTGTTGGATACTTTTTTGTGATTGTTAAGGCCAGAATATACTGGACTAGCTTTTCCTTTGTTTGTTCGCGTACTCGTTTTCACAAAATCGAGTGTACGAAATTCATTCGGCCAAAAATATCGGTTTCTATAGGTATCTCCTTTTTTTCTGGAAAAACCCAGAAATAGTTTTATTTTTCATTTTTTTAATGTGATTTTCTAAAAAGTACGCAACTACGCAAATGAAGGATACTCCTATATCGCATCACGCAAAAGCCCGTAAATGATAACACAATTTTCACGGAAATCGGTTTATGCGATTCCAGCATGTTTTTTATTACAGTGAATTAGAGAAGATGTTTTATCATATTTTTACACGTGAGAGATTACGTGAGTTTTTTTTAGTTTATTAGTTCGATATGGAAAGTATAATAGACTCCTATTATAACTTACCTTTCTAGGTTACATTCAAGGAAGCTTTATTATTGGATCAATAATTTTAGGTTGCATAGCATAACATAGAATAGCATCAGTCTTATAATCTTCCTACTACTGGGACTCAGGCCTTCTCTCTAGCAGAGGGAATGGGCCGTAATCCACCACGTAGGCCCATTGGGAGTTAATGGAAGTCACACTCTAGGTTGGTTACTTATAAAAGGTAAATGAATCATCACCAACCTTTTAAATGTTCCCGCTGCTGGGACACAGGCTTCCTCTCTAGGAGCGAGGGGGCCGTAAACCACCACGTGACCCCAGTACTGATTTATTTATTTATTTATTCATATAACAATTTGCATTGTGTCTGAAATTACTTGATTGATGGATACCACATTGTCATATCTTCGAATTTTTGGTTCTAAGACATAAGTTTTCTCACGAGGATTTCTTCACCGTTTTGAGACCAGTGGTGATGAAATAAATTACACAGTTTGAACCCGCGACCTACAACTCGTAAGTTGGCTGTCACCACTCGGCTACCGTAGCTGTGGTCATTAAATGAATAAAAAAAAACAAATGCAATAAGCATACTTTACCATAGGAAGAAGAGAAGTTAGAAAGTTACTTTCCTAATGATAAGAATGATGGTGAAGCTGATTTTTTTTTCCTTTTATTCATTTTTTGTAAGTGCTTGTGTATTCCAACATAAATCTACATCTACACTAATATAATAACCCAGCTGAACGCCTGCCAGAGGGTCATGGCCATCCGGATGGTGCGGGGATACCGCACGGTGTCCCGCGAGGCGGCGAGCCTCCTTGCTGGCCTACCACCGTGGGATCTGGAGGCAACAGTCCTTGCACGCATGCACGACCAGCGCGTGGAGGTGCAACGCCGGGGCGAAGATCCGCTGCCCGAACATGTCGAGGCGTGGCGGAAGGAGCTCCGGCGAGATCTCATGGTGAAGTGGAAACAGCGACTGTCGCAACCCAGCGCTGGGCACACCGTAATCTCAGCGGTAGTGCCCCTCTTTGAGGCGTGGCTGGATAGACCTCACGGCGTCCTCACCTTCCGCATGACGCAGGTTCTCACCGGACATGGGAAGTTCGGGAGATTCCTGCACCGGATTCGTGCGGAAGAGACGTCCGGGTGTCGCCACTGTGAGGCGAGCCCGGAGGACACAGTGGAGCACACGGTGGAGGTGTGCCCTGCTTGGGAAGAGCATCGCCGTGTCCTCGTGGGGGTGATCGGCGGCGGCGACCTCTCGCGCCGGGCCCTGGTTCAGGCCATGGTCCGCAGCGAAGAGGAATGGCAGGCGGTCGCCTCCTTCTGCGAAGCAGTAATGCTCGTAAAGGAGGAGGCCGACCGCATAAGGCAAAGGCAACGGCGTACTCGCCGTAGCCGTCGCCGCCGCGATCCTGCCGATATCCGGCCACCGTAGACACTGGCTCGCGGACGGTGAGCAATGGGTAGCTCGCCGTCCGGTCGTCTGTAAGACCGAGTCCTAGTCGTCAACGGCGCGCACCGTTCCCGCGCGCCTCAAGGAGTTGTCAGCAAACTGCAGGGGCCCTTCAGGGTCGAAGCCTCCTGGAGTCTAGAGGGTGGTGGGAAACTGTTACCTCGACTCCAGGAATAGGGCAAGGAAGGTTCGGGGTAGGTTTTTTAGTCAGTAAGAGTCTGACACTAGTCTCCCGCTCCGCCCAAGAGCGGGTTTCGTCATTGGATGATTTTCACCTACCATAAAAAAAAAAAAACACTAATATAATAAAGAGGTAAAGTTTGTTTTTTTTTTTTTTTGTTTGTAGGGGGTAATCTCTGGAACTACTGCTCCAATTTGAAAAATATAAGCAACAATAGAAAGCTGCTTTACTCCTGAGTGACATAGGCTATATTAATTTATGTACGCGGGCGAAGCTGCGGGCAAAAGCTAGTAAAAAATAAAGGAATAAACGATAAACATAATTACAAATGCTTACCATCTTTTTTATCCCGTTATTTCCTTTAAGTGAGCAAGTTGTATACGAAGTAATTTAATTTTCAATGTGCCTATTTACCTGGCCTTTTCCGTTACACACTTGACCGATAAGTTGGGATCTTTAGTAGGGTAGGGGTTGGCTCAGTGTAATATCGATTGTAAACATCGATAAAAAATTAACAAGAATATATTTTCTCGGTTTGAGAAAGATTATTATTTGCATGTCAATTATAAGACAGAATCAAATAACTTGAAATAAAATAAATCTTGGTTTTAATTGTTGTTTATTTGTATATTGGTAACTAGCCTTCAGCCAGCGGTAGTGTTCACCTACGTCAAAAAACCAAGCCTTATGCAAAATTTCACGCTTCTAGTCCCAGTAGTTTTGGTTGTGCGTTGATATGTCATTCAGTCAGTTTCTCCTTTTATATATGTATATATATACAGATAAATTACGATTGGCACCTTTGTACTATTACTTCGTTTTATTGGTACGCATTCTATAGCAGAATGAATAATACTATTAACTAGTATAGGACCATAAAATAAAGTGTACGTATAAATAAAAATAACACGCTTATAAAAAATGTTATTACATGATTCACAAAAAAAATCTGATGATTTAATACATTTCACCAATGTTATTTTTCTGTTGTAAATATTTATGTTCGCAAAACATGCTTGCAATATGTTTTTTATCTAACAATTGAACCATTATTTTTTATTATTTTGTCATCACAAACACACGACCGAACACAGTTTACTGTCAATTAGCATTTCGCTCAAACCGAATTTAAATGAGGACAGTTTGTGTGAGACAATACCTACAGCAGAAACAAAATATTTTAACGAAATAAAATTAATTGAATTATTTTTTATCTATCAAAAAAATTCGTAAACATTTTATGGTTTCAAATAACGGTTACAAACAAAAAAAAAATATTATTTTATTTTGTTTTAGGAAAAACAAACAGTAACACAAAGGGATATACATAAGATTTTAAATAATAAAGTATGATAAATAATATCATGCTACTCACTACGTTTTCCACAGATTAGAGTGCTGTGTGCCACATGTACCAGTGCCAAACAATGCTCAACATTCTCCAACAATACATCTACTGCTAAACTTTCCAACATTAAAATGTAATGACGTCTGTCAGCCACGAAAAAAAAAAAATGATCGATATAGCCCTACATAGGCGCAGCACTACCGCTCACCTCCCAGAGGCGCCTTTAAATGCCTTACGTAACTTATTTGTCCTGGCTCGCTGCCTTAAGCACTTACTTAACCTGCTGATGCTTTTAAGGCTGACGAAAAATTATTATCCCCAGTTTCAGTCCCCTGACGTCCCCAAGCAGAGAGATGTGTTCATAATTTATAAAATAACATTCCGGATATGTCAAGGTATATTTCACCTTATGTAACGTAATGTCTTGAAAAATATGTTTGTATTTTGTCAACAGCAAAGTATTATATAAAAAGAAATAAAAGGTTTTATGCCTATATTCGTATCGAGGGTATAATATCGATTTATAAATAATACAGCTTTTACTTCCTGAGACATTTTGTGAGGACTTTTTAACATTTTTTCTTATTGGATGTTTTACAAAGTTTCTAAAAGTAGTAAAAGCCCCGGCTTACGAGTTATAGGTCGCGGATTCAAACCCAGCCAGGCGCATTGCTTTGTGTAATTTATTTCATCAGCACTGCTTTCAAAACGGTGAAGGAAATCATTGTGAGGAAACCAGCATATTCTAGAACTACAAAATCGAAGACACGTCACGTTCACCAACCCGCTCTGGGCCCGAGTGGTGGATGACAGCTTATTCCCTCTTCTAGAGTAGAGGTCTGAGTCCTAGCAATAGGAAAATTATAGTTCTTTCATTAAAGTTAAAGTTGTGTAAAACCCTTGGATTTGTAAGAAAACTAAAAACAAAACGTTCATTAAAAAACACATTCACGCTCTATTTCTACCGGGTGTTTGTTTTTAGCTGTGACGTCACACGATGACAAGTCAAAATGAATCGAGTCTCGTAAAACGGCTTCATTAAAGCCTTAGACCCGCCCTGTTTTTGTAAGTACCAGAGTAAATAATTGGGGATTTGTTAATTTTGTGACAGCATCATTTTGTGTTTTTAATCCCGAATTTTCAAGTTCTATTTAAGTCCACTCCAACTTTTAAAATTAATTCAATTCAATTCATCTTTATTGTGGATCATAGGTAAATGTACAATGTACAGATGGTGTTAATCAAATTTTTTAAGAACAGCCATGTTCTACCCTTAGGGCGTCCAATAAAATGTTGGAACCTACAGTGAGTTTACATGCATGTCAACAATAATACAATTGGTTTCAAAAAATTGGATCAATCATCTATTTATTAAGGATGTAATGGAAATATTTGTAATACATAACATGATCGAAAAGAGTGTTCTGGAAGTTTCTTGCACATTCATCTCATCAAAGAGACTGACAATAGCTGTGGCAGACAAATTCATTTTCAGAAAGATATGGTCAAGACAATTAGAAAGAAAGATTTTTAAAGATTCTTTAGAATAAGCAAAAGAATCACTTTTCTGATTTAGTCAGTCAATCAGTTCTTATTATTCAACAGTGACTATAAATTATTTGAATAAATGCTTTGAATCTTGAAACTTCAATTTGCCTTGAGCCGTCTGGCAAAGGCAAATGTGGAGGTAGAGATTTATCTCAAACGAAAAATTTGAAAATCATATTTCACAAAACAGTTTTGTGGCTTTATCTCCTTTCTTTGGATAACGAATCAATAAATAACTTTCTACTCTTGTTCGTTAAGAAGGGAGAAAAAATATGAGAATTTTATTGACTCGTGATGGCTTGAGTTTTTTCTAACAATTCTGCAGTGGCTTTATCCCCTTCACAGCGATTTCTAAGTGACGTATAAAATAATCAAACTCAACTAAACAACAGCTGCTTCCTGGTATTAAAACTAAAAATAGCAGTAATAAGGGAACAAAAACACGAAAACACCAACTAACTGCTAGTTTGTGTTCCTGATGGCTACAATCCGGGAATCTTTAAGACAAGAGTGAATAGGTTACTTCTAAGTAAGCGCGTTCCATCGTCGATCGCATCGTCGCTTTCCATCAGGTGAGATAGCGGTCAAGCCCGAACCTATAGTCAATAATAAAAAAAAAAGATTGCGGAAGCCGATGCGGAAGTAAATTTTTTTACGGGGATTCGGCGAAAGTAGGTTTCGTTACAACCCAACTAACTGATACTTTGAAATGAGTCTGAATATTGGGTTGAGTACGAAGTTATGAGAAATGCTACATTTGATGTCAAAGAGAAAATTGGCAATTGCTATGGCAAATAAGTTACATAAAGGCTCTTCTGATTTTGTATTTGATGTACATTTTTATAAAATATTCATTGTGTACCTACTTATTGTATCTCTATTGCTCGATGACGAAATTTCTTCGTTCAATTACGAGGAAATTTTAGTCACACAAATATAATTATGACCTTAATAAAGTTACAAGGCCTGCCTTAAGAGAGAATACGAAACTTGATTTTTATAATAAAAATTAGCACTACCATTTTCGTATCAATTAGATGTCCTATATTAATTTCAAAAGCAGTTCAGGTTCATAAAAACATTAAAATACCTTTTATTTACCACTTGAAATTCATCTCACCTACAAAAAACAAAAGTTTCCGGACAATTGTCTATAAACCATGATTGTTAAAACATCTCAAAAGCCTTTGAAAGTTCCGAACTTAGCAAGTTAAGAGGCGATGACTTTCAAACAAATATTTTTTCGTAAAAATTGCCACGCGCTAAAAGAGGGTCGGCCATTATCCCTACTTGGTGACGTCATAGTGCCTAGAAAATGGCTAGTAATAAAACTAATGAGGTAAGTAAAGTGTAATGAAAATGTGTAGGCGTTTATTGTCTGAAAGCTGCCGTTTTAGTGAACGTTAACATGAGCGCTGTTTAATTGTGCCCGCAATGACATTGTAAATGTCAGGATAATATCTCTTTGCCTTTAAGCACCCATTTGTACTTCGATCTAATATAACTAGAATTTTGGGATATTATCATGTATCACAAAACAAACGACTATCATAGATACATTTATACCCATCCATCTTTGTACGCTTGTCAGTGACAAAAATACCAGCTAGTCTAAATGAGTGATCGGAGACAAAAACTGTCATGAAGCTACTATAATATAGGCTAAAATTTCTAATATTGAATTAAAATATTTGATAACTTACAAAGAGAAAATCTTCTAAAAAAGAATTTCACAAATTCCTTTAGGGCTCATAAACTTAGAAGCTGTTGTACGTCTTTTTAACGACTCCCACCGGATAATATAACCGGACTTCTAGAAAGTTTGCACTTCGTACTTATAGTTAAAAATACCACGAACGTAATTAGTAGAACTCTCGAGCATCAACTAGTTTAACTTCACTCATAAATGGCTATAAACGAGTAGGACTGGTTGGAGCCAGTTGCCATGATCCATATTATAAATTACATGAATAATATTCCGAAGTTTTGCAACTATACGGGCAGATTTCCCCACGGGCCGCCCATGTATGGTCGCAGATGTAAAGTAGTTTTATGCCAATGCTTTGGTATTGAATATGTTTTTTTAGTGGAGTGTGCTAATGTGGTTTCGGGACACGGGATGGAAGGAAAACATTGCGTGCTTCGGTTACGTTTGTTAGTTTATGTTTTCTTTGCGTTTTGTGTTACTGAATGTTAGTTCAAATGTGCTGTGCTAGTTTTTTTTTTTGTTCAGCTACAAGCAAATGTTTTTGAATTTAATGTTTCCAAATCCTTCCTTGTTTTAACATGCTACTAACAGACGCGACAAACGTAGATTTGTCATGCAAAAAAATGGACGTAAAAGTAGCTTACACTCAGTGTATTAAAAAAAATAGTCAAAAATTTTTCGAAAGAGTTCGATATAAAACACGGTGACAAGAAATTTTTATATAATGGTAATACTCATCCAAATATTTACACAGAAAAATTGAATATATATATATTTTTAGCGTACTTTGTATCCCACTGTTGGGCAAAGGCCTCTCCTTTCAATTTGGAGAAGGCCTTAAAGGCTGTTAAATTTAGAAGGAATGTATATAATTAAGTATATTTATTATCACTACATAGTATAAAACAAAGTCGCTTTCTCTGTCCATATGTCCCTTTGAATGCTTAAATCTTTGAAACTACGCAACAGATTTTGATGCGGTTTTTTTTAATATATAGAATGATTCAAGAGGAAGGTTTATATGTATAATAATATCCATTAAATAGTGGAGAAGTACTGTTATTTTTGTGGTTTCTAATGTAAATAATTACATTTTTTCCGCTTACATTGCAAACGCAGGCTGAACCCTACGAGTTTTATCAAAATAATGTACTAAGTATTGTACACATTGAAAAGGTCTACAGAAAAGTCCGCGATGGTATATGTCTATCTCTTATGGATAATCCACAATAACTTTTTTTTGTCATTTACTTTTTACGACAAATAATGGCTAATTTTCGAAGCGATTTTAACCAATACAGCATTAATCCTTAACCAATTAAATACCTTGAATATATTGTTGATTTAATATAGATCTATATGGCCCTTTACACCGTATGATTTAAGTGAATATTTTTGAAGATATTACAGATTTAAAAATTGCGGGACGTAGCGTTTGCGGCGGTACCGGCCTACCGCCCGGTGCGGCAAGAGCGTGCCTATAAATAGCGGATTTTGATGGTTTTTTTTTAACAGATAGAGTGATTCAAAAGGAAGGTGTATGTGTAAATTACATGCATAATATATTTAATATCACCATTGCACCCGTGCGAAGCTGGGGCGGGTTGCTAGTAGTTTATAAAGAAAAGGACAGTATATCAAAGAATTGTAACAGTCGCTCAAAGTAGAAGTGGGTTGCTAATAATGCCACAAGCGAACTGATTTCGAACTTCTTCAAAGTGCATTGCAATTACATACATTTTTTTCTCCATCCTTTATATCTGCCAATTTCAAATTTGCAAAAAAAAATATCTGCAGGCAATACGGATGTTTTTTCTCGTGCGGAAAGTAATCTCGCTACCCGATAGCGCGGAAGTTAATTACACAGCCTCTGTACTAGTAGTGCTGTAGTATTAACCAGCGTATATTAATAAAAAAAAACACGTAGATTTAGCGCCAAACTTGATTCTGTAAATTATTTTATTATAATGAAATTATGGCATAACCTCCCTACAACTTTTAAAATAAGTGAATGATAAAACTAAAAAATATATGATATACATTGCTATGCACACTACCACATAAAATTGGTTTGAACGAGATCTAGTAAGTAATTTTTTTTAATACTTCATAAATCCTAAATCGCAATTGGTAAGGAACACTTAGAATGCGAGTTCGACTCGCACTTGCCCAGTTTTCAATATTGTGCTGAGCAAGATATCAATTATCATTGTTATCTTTAATCTCTAATAATATGTTTAATTATTAAAGTAAAAATTTGACCGTCGCTTATTTGGGTCGCTTAGTGCTCAGCATGATACGATAGATACAATAGATTGTGGCAGCGAGACCTCCGCACTTTTCTGCACTAATGCGGAAAATCATAAATTGTGTGCCTAAAAGCCATTGAATCTAGTTCACTGTAAACTCAGTTAAACACCCATGTTTTTTTTACGGGTCTTTAAACTGGATTTCGTTGAGCTCAGTTTAGTTGAACTACGTTTTTATCTACACTAATTTAATAAAGAGGTAAAGTTTGTTTTTTTGTTTGTAGGAGGTAATCTCTGGAACTACTGGTCCGATTCGAAAAAAATTAGCATCAAAGAAAAAAAATGATTAAAAAAAACTGTTCGAGTAAAGAAAAAACAGTTTAAAGTAATTAATTTAGCACAAGTGCTAGAACAAATTGTATAGTTAATAAAGATAACAAGAAAATTAATATTATACACTTCATAAATCCTTAGTATTTTGTTTATGAGAGTAGTTTTAGAGTTTTAAAAATATTTTTGGTGACCGTCTAAATTATACCCTTTTTTTAATCATCATTACATAGTATAAAACAAAGTTGCTCTGTCCCTATGTATACTTAGATTTATAAAACTAAGCAACGGATTTCGATGCAGTTTTTTTATTAGATAGAGTGATTCGAGAGGAAGGTTTATAAGTATAATACATGCATAAAATATAAGTATTGCACCCGTGCGAAGCTGAGGCGGGTCCCTAGTACTTCATAAATCCTAAACCGCAATTGGTACGGAACCCTCACCATGTGAGTCCGACTCGCACTTGCCCGGTTTTCAATACATGTAAGCACTAAGAAATATATCAATAACCAAATATAAGTCATTGTGTGCCTGAAAGTAGTAAGAACAAGAGCGAATCCACAGATAAGTGTATTGTTTTTTTTTAACAATAAACTAACGTTATTAGTCATCTTTGCTTACCTTTGTATATTATTAACCCAGGAAATACATCATCAGCCTTTTTATTGTTCCCACTGCTGGGACACAGGCCTCCTCTCTCTAGGGAATGGGCCATAATCCTCCACGCGGGCCCAGTGCGGATTGGTGGCTGTCATATATCTTCGAATTTTTGGTTCTAGGACATGCCGGTTTCCTCACGATGCATGTTTTCCTTCACCGTTTTGGGAGCAGTGGTGATGAAATAAATTACAGAAAGTAATGCGCCTGGCTGGGTTTGAACCCGCGACCTACAACTCGTAAGTAGGGGCCGCTACCACTCAGCCACCACACTCTCTACTTTATATCATGTATGTTAGTGCCGTGTAGTGCCGGCACGTAAAAAGAATAGCACTACCCCCTCTCTTCCCGTGGGTGTCGTAAGAGCCGACAGAGGGAAAACTGGCATCAGGAGATGGGCAGCAGCGTCTCCAAACGACAGCAGGCCATACTGCGATCGCCAACCCGCCTGCCAAGCGTGGCGATTACGGCAAAACCCCCTATGACGACACAAGCAAAAAATCGGCCCCCAGTCCCCGGCAGCCCCGCTTTTCCTAGTTACGGTAGCGGCTATGGTAAAGGCGGGGCAGGGGGTGCTAAGAATCTCCGGGTGAGATTCGGCTGCCAAACACGACGACTCGACCTGGCAACATACAACACGCGCACACTGAGGCTTGACGCGAAGCTCGTAGAGTTGGAAGAGGCAATTAGTAAGTTACATTGGGAAATCATTGGGTTATCTGAAGTCCGAAGAGAGGGCGAGGATACGATAACCCTGCAATCCGGTAACTTACTATACCACCGGGAGGGCGACCAACAGTCCATAGGTGGTGTCGGGTTCATCGTCCACAAGTCCCTTGTCAACAATGTGATCACTATCGGAAGTGTTTCGGGCAGGGTAGCGTACCTGATACTCAGAATATCGAAACGATATTCGCTGAATGTCATTCAAGTCTACGTTCCGACCTCGAAACACGACGATGTCGAAGTGGAGGCTATGTATGAGGAGATCTCTGAAGCCATGCATAGCTATAACACCCACTACACGATTGTGATGGGGGATTTCAATGCGAAGTTGGGGCAACGTTGCGGTGATGAGTTGAGAGTGGGGAAATTTGGATTTGGGCAACGGAACGAAAGGGGCCAGATGCTGGCGGACTTCATGGAGAAAGAAAACCTCTTTATGATGAACTCCTTCTTCGAGAAGCCCGCAAGCCGCAAATGGACCTGGATCAGTCCGGACGGTAGAGTCAAAAACGAGATCGATTTTATCATGTCGACAAAGAAGCATATATTCAATGATGTCGCTGTGATCAACGCTGTTAAGACAGGAAGCGATCACCGTATGGTCAGAGGCACATTGAATATCGACGTAAAGCTTGAAAGAGCGCGACTGATAAAATCCACGCTCCGACCAATACCGGCTCAAATTCAAAACCCCGAGAGCTTTCAGCTCGAGCTACAAAACCGCTTCGAAGCCTTTGAGAACAGCATCGATGTGGACGATCTATACAACATGGTGGTGAATACTGTCCGTACGGTAGGGTCCAAGTACTTTAAAACCCGCCGTCCTAAATTAAAGAAACTCTCCAGTCAGACTCTCCAACTCATGGATCAGAGGAACGAAATGAGGCTACAAGACTCAACGGATGCCCATCGTTATCGGCGACTCAATAGACAGATATCTAAATCTTTGACGAGCGACCTTCGCCAATTTAATACACAGCGCATCAAAGACGCCATTGAGCGGAACAAAGGCTCCAAAGTGTTCGCCAGAGATCTGTCTATTGGGCAGAGCCAATTGACGAGGCTGAAAACTGAGGAAGGTAGCATCATTACGTCAACACCTGAAATTCTGAGGGAGATTGAGAGTTTCTATGGACAGTTATATTCCACGCAAACACCTGTTGAAAGCAAGGCTAGGGATCCTAGAGCCAAGCTTACCCGACACTATACCGAAGATATCCCGGACGTCAGCCTGTACGAGATTAGGATGGCTCTGAAGCAGCTTAAAAACAACAAGGCGGCGGGTGATGACGGAATTACAACAGAGCTCTTGAGAGCGGGCGGTAAGCCAATACTTAAAGTCCTCCAAACGCTCTTCAATTCTGTCATCCTCGAGGGCAAAACGCCAAAGGCATGGGGCAGAAGCGATGTGATGTTGTTCTTCAAGAAGGGTGACAAAACTCTCTTGAAGAACTACAGACCCATCTCGCTTCTGAGCCATATCTATAAGTTGTTCTCTAGAGTCATTACGAATCGTCTCGCTCGCAGGTTTGACGACTTCCAACCTCCCGAACAAGCCGGGTTCCGAAAAGGCTATAGTACCATAGACCACATTCATACGCTGCGGCAAGTTATACAGAAGACCGAAGAGTACAACTTGCCACTTTGTTTAGCGTTCGTGGACTATGAGAAAGCCTTTGATTCGATTGAGACCTGGGCAGTTCTGCAGTCTCTCCAAAGGTGCCAAATAGACTACAGGTACATCGAGGTGCTAAAGTACTTATACCAAAACGCCACCATGTCGGTCCAATTACAGAACCAGAGCTCTAATCCGATACAACTACAGCGAGGCGTGAGACAAGGAGCCGTTATCTCTCCGAAACTATTCACAGCTGCGTTGGAGGATATTTTCAAGCTTCTGGACTGGAAAGGACGCGGCATCAACATCAATGGCGAGTACTTAACACACCTGCGATTTGCCGATGACATAGTTCTTATGGCTGAGACCTTGGAAGACCTGAACATAATGCTCGAAGATCTCGGTAATGCTTCCAAAAGAGTGGGTCTTAAGATGAACATGGACAAGACGAAAATCATGTTAAATGCCCATGTTGCACCCGCTCCAGTTAACGTTGGGAACATTACACTCGAAGTTGTTGACCACTATGTTTACCTGGGACAGACAATCCAGTTAGGTAAGTTCAACTTCGAGAAAGAGATCTCTCGTCGAATCCAACTCGGATGGGCAGCGTTCGGGAAGCTCCGGCATATATTCGCGTCCGAAATACCTCAGTGTCTCAAGACAAAAGTCTTTGACCAGTGCGTGTTGCCAGTGATGACTTACGGTAGTGAGACGTGGTCGCTTACTATGGGTCTCTTAAGAAGGCTCAAGGTCACCCAGCGAGCAATGGAGAGAGCGATGCTTGGTATTTCCCTGCTTGATCGAATCAGGAATGATGAGATCCGCAGGAGAACGAAATCAACCGACATCGCTCGAAGGATTGCATCGCTGAAGTGGCAGTGGGCGGGACACATAGCGCGGAGAACCGATGGCCGTTGGGGCGGAAAGGTTCTCGAATGGCGACCGCGTACCGGACGACGCTCCGTGGGCAGGCCCCCTACAAGGTGGACCGACGATCTGGTGAAGGTCGCGGGAAGCCGCTGGATGCGGACAGCACAGGACCGATCGTTGTGGAGATCCTTGGGGGAGGCCTATGCCCAGCAGTGGGCGTCGCTCGGCTGACATGATGATGATGATGATGATGTTATTAAACCAGGAAATACAGGGTATGCATTACTTCTCAATAAATGCATGAATTTATTTTTTTATTACGAAGATTCGGATCTTTATATCCTACATCACATTAAAACACCCACAAATCTTAAGATAAATTCAATTCAGGAATATGTGACTGTAATAAACAATATTCACAGTTTCATGGTATGTTCAAGCAAGTCATTTCGTGCATATGGTACGCAAGACAGACATAAAAAGTACCATTATCCGCTTTTGATGGCGAATACTACATTTAATATAGCTAGTTACTATATTCTTAGCTTTGCAGACAAGTTTAATATCTAGAATGAATTTGGCTACATCAGAATACTTTAGTACCTTACTAAGAATTTCAAGTTACCTTATATATTAATCTATGTTACCGCCCAAACTTGATTATAGGATGAATAAATTTCACTTAGGCCAAATTTCCGATATTAGTGTAATGGCCAAAATTACCAATAAAACTAATCTTTTTTTTAATGCTATAAACTAGTGCTTGATTGCAATTCCACCTGATGGTAAGCAGAGATGTAATCGTTGATGGTGAGGCGCACTAGTTTATTAAGAGCCTATTCACTTTAGCCTTGAAGATACCTAAATTATAATCTTAGCCCGGACCGTAGATGTCTCAACAACGTACCTAAGGGTGGATATTTGCCGTATGTCCGATGGTAAAATTGAGATGGCGTAATCAAATCGAGCAATTCCTGCGATACTCTCCAAATTCATCTCATAGAAAATTGAAAGGCTGGCTACTCTACGCTAGAACACGGTTTTAAGAAAAAAAAAGTTTGAGCATTCAATCAAGATTATAGCTTCGTAATGCGTTTCACCATTATGAATTAAATCTAGTTTACTGTAATCTCAGTTAAATACTCATGTTTATGTTACGGGTATTAAAACTGGATTTCGTTGAGCTCAGTTTAATTATTTACTATAAAAACTTAGTTCAACTAAACTAAGTTTTTATAGTAAATGATTAAATCAATCCTAAGAGCGAGCGAAGTGAGTTCTGAAGTTTAGGATACTTTTACACGAGCGAAACTCTTACCTTGTCTTTTTTTTTACAACCACCGAGAAACCGAATCCTACTTCTAGGTGGTTATTCCTGGTGATGTAATTGTAGGTAGATCTAGATATTGCGGGTCTACAGCTTATTAAAATTAATAATGCAAATTTGGCACCAGAAACTGGTAAAAGTGCCAGATTTGCGCATTAATGCCTCTACATTATCGGTTGCTTTTTTTAAAGTCAACTTATAGCTGGGTATATAAATAGTTATAGAAGAAATGACAAGTTATAAAAGAAAATGATATAATTTTTTTCTTAAATGTGGCAAATATTCTACAAAAAAAAAACCGCTTCAAGTCGGTACAACTAAACATACACCAATATGAATCAATCTGGGAACCTCTTTTTTTTTATTTTGACCTGGAATCCGAAGGTTTAACTCAACTTGAAAGTATGCAAAAAGTCTACAATAAACAATTTAATGATTTCGCGTCTTCACATGAATATCAAGGTAATCCAGCTTCTTGATAACACTATAGTGACTCAAAAGAAAAAAAAATAAGAAAAAAAACACTGAGTAAAGGAAAAATAGCTTAGCGTAATTTAGCACAAGTGCTAGAACGAATTGTAATATTCCCCTAGGATGCCAGGCGGGCATTGAACCCCATTCTTAAGATAAACAAATAAATTACCAAAAAAAAATTACTTTCACAATATTTACAGCAAAAAATAAAATATAAAAACCAAAATTTAACTTCATAAAAATGTAAAAAAAATGGCTATTAGAAATTAAGGTCATTCAAGTTGTAAAGATATTTGTACAATCGGTGTCCACTAAAGACAACAAGAAAAGATATATTATACATAATCTTAATAAAAAACAAATTATAAATCTAAGATATTACTCTTGTACTCCACTATTTGTATTTGGTATTTTCTATTTTTTAGTTTATTTGTACACAAATAAACAAATATTACTAAATTACTTACATATTAGTCTAATACAAAGCAAATACAATTTAAACAAGATTAGGATCTAGTCTAGGTGAAACTAATAAAACTTCAGCCCAATAGTATCAATAACCTTCAAAACAAAAAGAGGTTTAGTAAGGCTCTCGTAAAGAAACATTGGCCCATATCGACGTCAGAATTGGCACAGGTTCACTCATAAAATTCGTATCAAAGAAAGGCAGCCAAAACATTGTTCTTTTGTAGAGAACTGTTACTGGACACAATATTGTAATCGAGATATGGTCGCGAACTAAAACTAACATCGAAGTACCAACACTGTTTCTCTATGTTTGTTTGATACAGGGGCGTAGCTACCGCCGTATCTGCCGTATCAATTATAATGGGCCCCCGCGGTACAGGGGCCCCGACCTAGGCAAAAATTCGCAACATGTTATCCACAACCGTCTCATAGGGCAGCTAAGCATCTGTAATAAAAATACGGTTTTTTTTATATTTGGGGCCCCCGAAGGACTTTTGATACGGGGCCCCTGTGGAACTAGCTACGCCACTGGTTTGATACCAATGTGCCAGTTCGATGTAAGGGTATGTCATGTCTATATGTGTATGTGAGAGGAAAAATACATAAATGCATGAGTGTACGGGGTCATTTGACGCTTTGTTTTTTGTTTCATAATTCGGTTCTACCAATAATTGGATTTGCAATTCAAAATAGTGAAAATATGTAGTTGAGAATTGTGAAAAGGGATTTTTGGTTCAGAAATGTATCTGTGCAAATAATTTCTTGGTATAATGTTCAGAAATACAAAAAAAAGTTCTGCACTAAAATATTTCCTCAAATACCAGTATGTAATGTAAAACTAATATACATACATAGTTGATAAATATGACAAGAGAAATTGACTCAGATATGTACTTATGTAAATATTATACTGGCCTGTTAGCCTAGTAGTTAGTGACCCTGCTGCTATGCGGGAGGTCGTGGGTTCGATTCCCACCCAGGACAAATGTTTGTGTGATGAGCACGATCATTTGTTCTGTGTCTGGGTGTAATTTATCTATGATATGTATGTATTTAGAAATATATAAGTATGTTTATCAGTTGTCTAGTACCCATAACACAAACTCTGCTTAGCTTGGGACTAGACGATAGTACTAGTGTGGGACTAGTTGATAGTTGTGGACATATTATTATTATTATTTTGTTGGCACCACTCATTTCATACACATTCGCGTTAAAATAAGACATTTAATGAAACCTTTTTTACTGTCAGTTCGATTTTAACTTCTATTCCGTAGACATAAGATTGGCATTCAAAGCAAAAAAAATCTCTAAAAGCCAACAATATACTTCAGACTGCAGCCACCATTTGTAATTCCATCAACGTATTAAAACTCAAAACTTGGTTGAACGGACACTAAAAAAGATTTTTGAGTATAGTTTGGAAATTAAGATTACAAAATACCTCCTTATTCCTTTCAAGGTACCCTAAAATAGGTTAAGTCCAGTACACTACCTGGATTTTCACTAAATACATACTTTGATATATCCAGTATTCACTGGATATTTACGTAACTGTGTTCAAACACATACTCGTACGTATGTGTGAGTATGTCCTGTGTGCTCATAGATCTAGCTGACTCCAAACTTGTGAAAACTTAGTAGTACAAACTAGTTCAAGCGAATCTGTGATGTGAATCTGACTCGTGCTTGAACAAGAACAACTGGGATATGATCATGTTTGATGGTTGCAAGCTTGTAACAAACTATTGACTGTTTGTCGAAAGTTTGATAAAATTCTGTGTAAAAATACTGAGCAAGCACGAGTTGGACTCACGCAGTGAGAGAGTTTGATACAAACATACATAATAACAAAATATTCAATTCCTGAAACAATGAGAATTTTTGTGAATTGCATTTTTTTTGTGAGGTACCAACAAATCTGCCAAAAATGTATACAAACAAAAAAAAAATATATAACAAATTTACTGTTTTTGGATTAATCCAAAAACATCCTGAAATTTGGCATAAAAGTAAGTCTAATAGCGTTAACGCTAGCGTTATCATATTATTAATGTTCTCACTGATGGGTCACAGGCCACCTCTCTAGGAGGGGTTTTTTATGACACAAACGGCCGAATTTTTTTTTTAGACAGAAGAATAAGTTTGAGTTTTTCACAGCTTCGAAGGGCCGCAGATTTAAGTATATGGTTTTGATTTCAATTCAATACCTACATGCATTCACGCATCCACGCATTCGCATTTTGACAGGTCTTGTCAATCAGACAGACAACATAGTAATCCTAGGAGGGTTCCGTTCTTTCCTTTTGAACTTCGGTACCCTAAAAACTATAAAAAGATAATGGTGGCGTAAGGAGTGGTGTCTACAAAGACTGTCTATTACAAGTGCGTTATTATTATTCACTAGACTGGTCAAATTTTATTCGGTTTTTATTCAGGGTACATAAAGTCCTTTAACTGAGATTAAATCTGTTTTATTTTTTTTTCACTGTGATAGGAATAGAATAAAGAACACTCGTTTTTAGTATCTAACTGCCAAGGTCTGGTATAAGAATACACTACTCTTTTATGCTAGGTAAAAATGACGAATCCCGCCAACACAAACTTAAACAGTGTCAGACTCTTACTGACTAAACAATCGACCCCGTCCCTTCCTTGCCTTGATCCCAAGGCCCCGGTAAGCATCGACTCTTGGACCCTGGAGGCTTCGACCCCGCTGGGTACAGTTTGCTGACAGCTCCTTGAGGCGCATGGGAACAATGCACACCAACAACGACTTGAACTTTTTCCAGACTGTTACCAGACGCCCGGACGGCGGGTTACCCATCGCTCGCAAAAATCATCATCTGATGAATTCTACCACTTGGTATGTGCAATTAGTGTCAATTTAATTTCATCACAAGTGCCTTTTAATGGGCTAATTGAAATAAATATTCGATTTTACTGCTTTTGTAATCTGTTTAACTTTGTAGTGACCTTTGAAGGATTAAAGTATAATGTTTCGTAATTTTTAATAATTTGAGAACGATTAGCAATGGGTACGTTGCCGTCCAGCCGTCTAGTAACGAACGAACGAAGCCGTCGTCGACGGCTCGTACTCGAATAAACGGGCAAGGACGAACCCTACAACAGTCATGGGTCAGCTTCTGCCTTCTAAAAGAAAACCCCGGGTTTCTAGAACGTAAACGGCAATTTAAAGAACATGGTGTTGTTTTAATCATAACAACTGTGAAATTGTTTCTTCTTCGCGCACCACTTCATAGCGTGGTTAGAAGATTTGTAACCTAAAAAACAACAGTTTGGAATAACAATAACAAATGATAATTTTATCTCACTAGGTATAACAATTCTTCACTTTATTATTCGTTATTCCACATTCACCTAGTAACAGCATCATTATTTTGCCAACAAGTTCATGTCAAGTACACTGCGTAGGCGATTCTGGCTAAGATGAAGGCTGGACGTATCTCGGACGCTATTTGCATGAATTTGAATTTGAGAGAAATTCGTGTATAAATAAATAGCTTCTTCCTCTTTTCCAGAAGCTTTGCCCATGTAAGAGTAAAAACTAAATGTATTTGTTACTGAGTAATACACAAAAAACCATTTATTACAAGCTTTATATTAGTTTCACTTGACCAATATTTTTTTTTATGGGTGGGCAAAAATCATCCAATGACGCTTCCGGCTCTTGGGCGGAGTAGGATACGTCCCCTTTCTTTCTTTGGCTTTCGCACTGGGGCCAAGCCTTTCTTTCAAAAAGAGACCCTAGGCCCCAGTAGGCTTCGACATTTTTGCAGAGTCCCTACGACCTAACCAATATTTGTGATCAAAGCTTATACATTTTTGATCTATCCATCTTTGATCCTATATGGTAACCAGAGTCTGAAAATGGAGTTGGAAGATGGCAATAGGAACTCAGTAATTAAACGACATAGGCCTATTGAATTTGGGCTCGCATGATGCGTCTTGACAAGTACTTTGATGCTAAATGGTAAACAGATCTCATTTGGAGCTATAAGATTGCCATAGAAACTCGGTAATAAGGAATGGATTTGATGAGTATTAATTATATAATAGATACATACCACGTTATTAAAACTTGTTCATTATCATCATACCCTTATCCCATATTACTTGGGGTCAGCGCAACATGTTTTTTTCTTCCACTCTGTCCTGTCACCCGTCACACTATCACTAACTCCCTTTTCTTTCATATCACTCCTCACACAATCCATCCATCTCTTCTTCGGCCTCCCTCTTCCTCTCCATCCATCTACGTGTATTAAAGCTTGTTATGAAATATATATTTTCATTGAATACTTGTTTTTACTTTAAAAATAAATAAATAAATAGAACCGCAGAATTCTCTAAAATAAAACTCAAGTTTGAGTAACTAGATGCAGTTCTTTGTACATTCATATTGTAATCCTCTTACTTATGTGTTGTTTAGTGTACAATAAAGAAGTAAAAGAAAATAATATTATGTTTGTATTTCTAAGTAAAGAAGCTTTATTAACGAAGAAAACTTACATTAAATTACTTTTACTTCATTAATTAAAATACAAATAACGTAAAGGTAAGATAAGCTATAAATCCTATGATATAAACTGAAGTAGTTCTTAGAAATGGTGAAACAAATGTTAATTTAATATAGATAATAATATAATCTTTATCATTTATTTTATATTATATATATTTAAATATTTGTAACAAAATGTTTTCATAATATAAATAACTAGCTTTCTGCCGGTTGCCTGCGTGAAAATAGGTTTTCGCACAAACTTTTTTTTTCTTTTTTTTTACTTTTAAATTTAATAAATAATTAATTTAGTAATGTATAATGTGTAATAATAATTATATAAGTAAGTCATTTCAAATGTTTGCATGCCGATTGGTAAAATATGGCTGAACTAAATACACTTCTCATCAAAAAAATCGAAACACCTTGCAAGTTTACGTTTTGTCAGGATTATCAGAAAAATGTGTACATTTAGGAATAAATGTTAAATGTCGTTTAATAGTGAGTAATATGAGCTTATCAAATCTTAATGTTAATGTTCTAAATTTAAATGAATTTTTCATAGGTTTCGTATTTTGTTAAATGAGTCATTTTTATTCCGTATGGAGTATAAAGGAAATGGATAAAACAACACACGTAAATGATAAAAAAAGCTAAAAAACGTTTATTTAATAACTTGTATTCCCTCCCCGAGCTCTAATTACTGCTTCCATACGGTTCTTCATCGATCGGATGAGAGTCACGATCACATGCTGTGGTATATTGTCCCATTCCTCTTGGATTGCATCTTGCAGCTGGCTAAGTGTTTCTGGGGCAGGATCTCTTGCTCGAATTCGTCTCTTTAATTCATCCCATAGATGTTTAATGGGATTCAAGTCCGGGCTTCTTGCTGGCCATTCCATAATAGAGATATCGACTTCGTTAAGATAATCTCGTACGACGCCCGCGGTGTGAGCCCTAGCATTGTCGTGCATGAATATGAAGCCGTTGCCAATAAAATGTGCATAGGGCATCACATGAGGCTCGAGACACTCTTCGACGTACCGATGACAGTTTAGTGCAGGCAGACGTGGCCCAGACACGAAAGCAAGCTCTGTCTTACCGTCGGCGCTGATTCCTCCCCAAACCGTCCACGAACCGCCACCATAGCTGACCTTTTCTTCAATGCATCATTGTGCATAGCGTTCTCCGTCTCTTCTGTAGACCTTGTTCCTTCCGTCGTTACCATACAGCATAATTTTACACTCATCAGAAAAGAGAACTTTGCTCCACTGTAGGTATGACCAATTTAGGTGCTCACGTGCAAAGTTAAGGCGCGCTCTTCGATGGTCTGCAGTTAATTTCGGCCCATTTGCTGGCTTATGCGGTACCAGTCCACGATCCTTCAACCTTCTTCTAATTGTAGAGTCACTTACAGCCACCCTTCGTACAACACGAAGCCGCTGCTGCAGTTGAAAAGCGTTAAGGCGTCGATTTCTTAAAGAAGTTGTTACAATAAATCGATCATCTCGCTCAGAAGTGACCCGATTCCTGCCAGATCCTGAACGGCGCGTGAACAAACCAGTCTCCCGATAACGTTTATAGACTCTATGAACAGATGACAGGCTTAGATGCAGTCTTGCAGCCACAACACGCTGACTAAGGCCAGAATCCAGCAATGCCACAACTTGGGCGGCTTCTGTGGGTGAAGTATCCATACGTTTTAGAAAAAAAACCTTTTTTCAGACGTCCCAAAGTCACAGTATTGAAATAAAAAACAAAAAGTTTAAGGATAGGCGCCAATTTTTAGTTTTTAAACGCTAAATGTACTCCAACCCTAAACACACATTTGTCTCAAAACAGTGATTCATTTCGTTTATAAGATAAACAAATGAAATTCTAATTTTGAATTTAGAATTTTCGCTTATTACTGTAATGGCCAAACTGCCAGCTATAATATATGTATTTTTTTTCATCGTATGAATTCTTTTTTGTGTTAAATTCGGACAGAAACAATGAAAACGGAAGTGTTTCGATTTTTTTGATGAGAAGTGTATTATCTTAAAAACCAATGTATATACCCATATTTGCAAAATAAAATTCTATTCTATTCGAATTTTCGAAAATACTCTCTTATTATTCGCCTACGTTATAAAAGGACGCCCAGGAAGGCTGTGCGTTGACATGTCAGTTAGTTAGTTTCTCCTTTTATATATATATTGTTATTATAACTAAAAGAAACTAAAATTAATGAAATTTTTATTAAATTTTGCTACACAGGACCGGTCTTTGTGGCGGCGCTTGGGGAGGCATATGTCCAGCAGTCACAGCAGGACGTCTTTCGGTTGAAATGATGATGATGATGATGACACTGGATTCCCATATTGATCATATAACCAGGGGCTCAAGTCTGCTATTTTCAAAACATTGTCATTCCAACACGATTCCATTGTCATTTTGCTAAAAGTTCGTAATTTGTAATTCATAATGACTGATCATTGGGCGGTCAGTGGTGTCGTAATAGAATTTTTGTACGAGTTGTTTTTTAACGAACTAAAAACAATAACTGCACAATAACATTCTAATCGTAAATCACTGATTAAAGGAACTGTCAACATTTTATAAATTTACCGTATATGTCAAATATTAATTTGTCATTATGTACGAGATTACCATTCTAAAAAAATTCTTTCAATGATGTGTCACTGATTCATCATGACGCCATCATATTAGTAGATTACCAAACTTGTCAAAATCAACAATTATGGAATCAATGATCAACTATTCTGATACTATTGTGATAGCAGACTTGAGGCCCTGGTTAGGTTTAAGAAGTCGGAATATATGCAATAACTCTTTGTAAAATGCTGGTGTTCCTATCTATAAGCTTAAACTGAGAGCCGGTGCTAGCATAGTTGAGAAAAGGCCGTGTAAATTAATTCACACCATTAAAGAGGAGTATATTGTATACCTGCGAATATGTACGGAGACGCACGAATGCTCCCGAAGCTCTAAGTAGGTACTACTGTTGTTAGCTTGCATCATATTGGGTAAAGTTCACTCGTGCGTATAGGAGCATATAATTCCGACGTATGAAATAAAATCGAGCTTGTTGGGTTATTTTACGTTATCGTGCGTAGAAAATACAAACAGTTCAATTTAATTTTGGTGAACTCAATGCTCGTGACACCATTATCTGAGGTAATTTTATAAAGAGGTAATATATGTTTGTAAAAGGTAAAACCGCGTCCTTTATTCCGCGTATATCGAAGGACTGAAACAATGTTCCTTCTGCAGTATTTCCATCCGATTGTAATTTGGCTGTCTTCAAGGTTAGAGTGTTCACTCTCAGGCTCCTAATAAACTAATCATAATTATAATCCGCTAAAGTTATGGGCTGGTGAAGTTAGGGACTACGGCTGCACCCTAAGCTTACTGGGGCCATGGGTTAGCATCCAAAAAGGAAACCAAAGAAAAAGGGCAAGAAGAGACCTAACTGTAGTTTTAGCAAGTAAAAGTCTAAAATCCTGCTCCGTCTTTGGTGAACCACCTTAAAAAACCCTGTATACATTTTGTATAGTCAGCTTTATATTTGAATTACTAACTCTAGAGTTCTACAATGACTGCTTTAGTACAGTTCAATAAATTTAACTTACAACACGAACTAGACAGACTCTACGTTGGTAGAATATTATTATAATGAATGTATTATTCTTACCTCTTGCTTGTATAAATTTATGTATTTTTGTCTATACGTATCTGTTTCAGTATTAAGTATCTATTGAATTTTTGTTTATTTTACATTTGCACCAAGTGCAGCCCCATTTTGTGTGCTGTAATTTCTTTCCAAACCAAGTTGCCTGGAAGATAACGCCTAGTGCGATAAGGCTGCCGATTATATATTTAACTAGCTTTTGCCCGCAGCTTCACCCGCGTGGTATTGGGGTTGGGGTTGGGGTTTCCGGGATAAAAAGTAGCCTATGTCCTATTCCGGAGTGTATCCTATGCCTGTGCCAAATTTCATCCAGACCGTCCAGCCGATTTGGCGTGATTGAATAACAAACATCCAAACATCGTAACTTTCGCATTTATAATATTAAGTAAGATAAGACGTAGTATAAGGTTTCTTTTATGTATTCTTGGTGTACAATAAAGTGTAAATAAATGTAATTGTAAATGAGAAATACAATTTACTTAGCAGTAGAGAAACGTTTCGAAAATTATTGACTTCTATTTTGCTTGAAACCTAAGGAGAAGGAAAAAGGTTTTTCTCCCATGATTAAACAAATGATGGAATTAACGCTAAAAATATTTATTTGGACACGTACACAAATAAGTTTATTATGAACTTTACGAGTAGATCGACAGGACAGAATTGAAGAAAAAAACACATTGCGCTGATCCCAAAAAAAAAAACGGGACAAGGGCAGGAAGATGATGATGACGAGTAGATCGACCGTGTGCTCCACCGTGTCCTCCTTAAGCCTCCTGAAGTCGAGGGTTGGTGCGAAAGCGTTACACCGGGGCTCTGGGAATAAGGCAAGGGAGGAATGGAGTATGACACTGTTTCCTGCTCCGTCCACGGGCGGGATTCGTCATTGGATGATTTTTACCTACCATAAAAAAGCCGTGTTCTCCTAAATATTTTTCAATAACAAAAATATTTTTATAACAACCTCAAATGTTTTTCCCCAATCATCTGAAACTGCCAACATCGCCTGAATAGCAATACTAGTTCTTTTGATGTTTTATTCGAGGCAAAAAGTCTAATATCTATATTACAGATATAAGTTATTGTGTGTAGAACCTCTTACACAGGTAAACATCACTATTATATTTCAATGAAAGGTCACACCGTCTCTAGTACCTTCGTATAAGGTACTTTTCTTACACGAAAAAAAGATATTGTCGCGACAATTTGCCGAACCTAGATGCCTATCTCAGACAGGTGGTAAGGGTCACACAATAGAATGTTTTGAACTAACAAGACCCTGAAAAATCCGTTATAAAAAGACCCTTACACAAATACCTTGTTGCTATAACAAGATTATAAGCGTCCAGTGGTAGAAGGCAATGGAAAAGGCTTTGTTTTGTCGCCTTACGTGATGCATCAAGAATGAAGATATCTGCTTGAGAACCCAGGTTGCTGATAGTGTTCAAAGAATCGCCAAATTTAAGTGGCAGTGGGCAAACTCACCCAACGGCTAATTAATGGGGTTAATAGGTACTAGAGTAGCGACCTTGCACCATAAGATACAGCGTTGAAAGACCTCCCTTAAGGTGGACTGAGAACATGGTGAGTCGCGGGAATCTGGTGGTTACGAAACGCACAGGTTCTTAACTAGGTTCTTTGTGGTGACACTTGGGGGAGACCTAAGTCTAACGATGGACATTTTTCGACTAAAATGATTAAAAAGCTTTTAATCAATAAGATTTTTTTTCCTTTCGGATAATGTTACATTTAAAGAAACTACTTAAATAAAATGCAAACGATAGCACACTCACACAAAATGCAGCCATTCCATTTTCAAAAACCAATAATTTCCTATCGCCATCTGCATTAGTACTTTCCAGCAAATGTTGAAATTTGCACACGCTGCGCTAAATCGCTAGTTTTACGTGTTTCTAGACTACTATGTTACCAATTAAAGTTGGCTGCCGAGTTAATAAAAAGCGAAACAGCCGCTGAAGCTGCTGAACGGGCAAATTACTGAGGTAGCACTTTGATTCTGTAATGATGATATTTTCAGTTTGATTCTTGAGAGGATTATGAAGCGATGAGTGGTGAAGTTGGTAATGTGAGTTTGAATTGCTTTTTGGTTATCTTTGAGTTGGTAGATTTAGTTTTGTGCTATCTCTGGTTAAAGAAGGGTATAAGGTTTGTTCGTTGAGTTTTACCTTATAATGATACGCTTTTTGAAATTGGCATTAAAGGTAATGCCAAGAATTAAGATTATACTATTGGAATGTGCAAACTAGCTTCAATTTTGACATTTCAAAAGTGCCTGTAAATGGTCTATTTGAAATAAATGATTTTGAGTTTGAGTTTGACTAGGCCAAGAAAGTAGCCTTAGAAAGGTGTAAGTCGCGTGTTTGACACCCCGACGCGACCCTTGCTAAAAACGCCTAAGGCGTCAGGATGCGCGATGCAATTTTTGACCGCCAATGTCAAGGGCTAGTGGATCGCGAGCAATAGTTAGTTCACCGTCAGGACAACTGGGCGCAATGTTCTTACCCTTGTTTTGTAACCTATAAAAAGACTTTTTAATTAAAACATTGTGAATTGATTATTAAAATTTCTTATTAAGACGAAAAATAGATATTAAAAAAAAGTACATTACCCCTACTAGGAATTAGTCTTAGTATTGGTTGTTACGTTCATAAACATATAATCTCACATACGCAACACACCTAAATCTAACTGCCATATTAATAAAATAAAATATAGATATAAACATCAACTCCACTCCTTTTTAGGCAAATGATACGACTACATTCACATGTACAAAATGACAGTTTACTGTACCCATGAACAACTGACAAGCGGATTAGTCGCTTGTCAGTTGTTCCAATAGGATCTAGGAATTCAATAATAATTCTGAGATCCTAATCGTCTTCAGAAAGGGCAATGTACTGATGACTACATCACTCAAATGTCTCGTTGTTCTAGACGTAGTGAAAGGTATCATGTTCCTCTCGGTATCGGTAACGCACCTAGATCGCGTTACCGATACCGGGAGGGACATGAGGGTAAAGACATGATATGAAAACTGGGCAAGACAAATACTCGCATATTAAGAGTTCTGGGGGCTTAGACAAAGTCACATTCTCACTAACGATAACGAAATTCGAAACTCCGAAATGTATGGAACTGACATATGTCTTCGAAAAGTCACGTGGTCAAACGTTTTCGATTTGCTAATTGTTATTAGTTGTTTATACGTCAAATTGTACGTTTTAATTCGATAACCATAGCCAAGAAGTTGTTATTTCATCGAACCAACACTTCGACTTATCAATATGTTAGTCGATGTCACTTTGTCTACCATTTTGTGGTCGACATCGTTAAGGCGAAATCGAACTTAGAAATGGATTCGACACGGAGCGATTGCCACTTGTCTAGGGCCCCTGTACAAACTAACTTATGTAGCCTACTGCGGCTATGGGTTATTGTTAAAACTTTTTCTCCTATAAGGGTTACGTGTGGAATCATTACACAGTATAAAACAAAATCGCTTCCTCCCTATGTATGCTTAAATCTTTAAAACTACGCAACGGATTTTGTTGCCGATTTTTTTAATAGAAAGAATGATTCAAGAGGAAGGTTTATATTCATAATATATACATAATATATTCAATATCGGTACCCGTGCGAAGCTGGGCGGGTCGCTAGTTCTGTGTAAAAATGAGAGGACTTTGTTTACTTATTATATAGGTATTTTGGTTGTAGTAACCTGATTTTGTAGTAATCAGTATTGTTAATCTTAACCTGATAATAATAAACAATACATAAATATAGCCAGCAAAATAGGTCCAGCCGTCCACGCGTAATAACGTGACCAAGGTAAATAGGGATTATTTTTTATATATATAGGTACAGATTACCATGATTACTTTTTATGTAACAAAGAGATAATAGTAAAAAGCTATTACAGCATCACTTTATTTCTTCTTTTCAAGGAAAAAAGTAAAAAAAAAAACGTGCAAATTTTTTTAACACAATATTTCTTTTCGGAAACATTACGTAAATTCCTTTTTCTTTTTTTCCTTATTATGTCCCTTGGTCGTTCCGATACAATAACAAAGGACAGTTGTTTCGTACAATCAATTTCTTCCGAGTGATATTGTCCACATATTCTTACAAGCTGTGGTGCGAATGTAATTATGGCGGAAAAATAAGTCTCCTATTTCCTTAGACAAGTGCGATAAAGAAATACGAAATTACTGCTTAATGAATTGAAAGAAATTAATGATGATCAGTTCTTTCTCGTGAAGATGGCGCTGATATCCTGGAAAATGTAATTGGCTTCTGGCTAATCAAAGAAATGGCTGGAGGAGATATATACTCAAAATAAAAAAATAAGATTTATTTCCTTTTATTTTGAGTAACGGAGTAAACTAACATTTCTAACAAAAAATTCTTAAGTGAACCTGCTAACACTACTAGCAACTTTTTATTATTAATAAAAAAAGTTACGCAAATAAAATGGCTTTATTATTATATATAAAAAGATTGATTCTCCTAACTGCACAGTTTGCAATCAAATGAAGGACTTGCAAAATTTGCTGATGGAGTGTAGGTACTCGGAAGAGAAATGAACGGAAGCTTTCATAAATGAATTTAAATGAAATCGACTGTATATAGGCATAATATAATATATTTTATGTGTACCGTTATCGTAGATGACTAAAAATTTAGTTTTACCACGGCAATAAAGATAGTATTCTTTATGAATAATTCTAATTTGGTGATTAATAGGATTGTATTTAACTTTATGTAAGTTAGGGGTATAGTTTAAAAAAATCAACTACTTTGCGCAAATTTACTCTTTCGCGGAAAATTCACGAAAAAATCAAAGCAACACAGAAATTTCGTAACACTCCTCATCACTTTTCTGCTACCGTCGTTCACGATTGTCTACGACTGTCTTTTTCTTCAGCTGTTAGCATACCCCTTGACATTGATGACATAGGGAAGTTTTGACGTTCACGCAGTATAAGAGCGCTTTAAGTTTTAAAAAATACTTAACGAAATAATGCTAGTGAATAGCTACAGCGGACTTTCGTATTACCTTATCAGTATTTTGACAGACAGTTTGTATAAACGTGCTTGGCTATCGTTAGGATACAAGTCGATGTTTCTGCCTAACCTTAATGTTTGTAGGGTGTTAGGTTTAGGAGTGAATAAAAACAACTGATGATAGTTTTTCAACCTTTATTTTCAAAATCAGCCTGCTTACCTAGCGTAGCTAATTGTACAATTAGTGGAAGGGCCACCTACATACAAATATTGTATTGACCAATGGAAATTACCCAAAATGCAAATCCAAAATATTTCCAAAAACTTGGGGTCGGCGACAATGAATGTGCGCGGGCGCTCCTTCTGTCTCTTTCGCTCGCATGCGCGCGTCCATACCAGCGCGGCCTGCTCGCACACTATAAAGGCTTCCGCATCCCGCGCGGACCGCAGTACAGTGACCTGTGGGCTCCGGAGCGGACGTGTAGTACGAAGTTGCAGCCGATGATTATGTGTATGCCACATCACTCCCTCCTAAGCAAAGCGAACAACGGGCTTCACGATTCTTCCAGATCTTGTGGTGTATGGCTGACTTGGATGTGTGTATGGACGTTTTGATGTGTCAGGAATAGTGTGATCCTCAGTTTCTTCTGACTCGTTAAGAAGGTATGCTGGTTTGAGTCTGTCCAGTGATACTATTGACGTTCGTAGCGGTAGTTGTAGCTTATAATATTTATCGTAGCGCTGTAGTACTTCATATGGTCCATCATACGGGGGCGTAAGCGGGGCGCGTACTGCGTCATTTCTCACGAAAACATGTGTGCACGTTGCGAGGTCCTTGTGAATGAATGGCTTAGTGCGACTGTGGTGCGTTTGTTGAGTGCTCTTCATTGATGCCATTGTTTCTGTGAGACGACGCACGTAGTCGTTATCATTTATATTCGCCTTACCGGGTACGATGAAATCCGACGGTAAGCGAAGAGTAGCTCCATACGTCATCATTGCTGGGCTCAATTTATTGGTGCGTAAGGCTGTTCGCAAACCCAATAAAACAGTAGGTAACTCTTCCGCCCATTGTGTAGTAGCCCCACGGGCCATCAGTGCTGCTTTTAACGTGCGATGTTGCCGTTCAATATGCCCATTTGACTGTGCGTGGTATGCCGTGGTCCGTATTCTTGTAATACCGAACTTCATCATTAATGACTGGAATAACGATGACTCAAACTGGCGTCCTTGGTCAGTTGTTATCCTTAGGGGGCATCCAAAGCGGGCGATCCAGTTTTCATAAAGCGCTTTGGCAACGATTTCGGCGGTAATCTCGTATACTGGGACTACTTCTAGCCATTTGGTACAACGGTCGATCATGGTCACACAGTATCGGTAACCGTTAGATAGTCTCAAAGGCCCGATTATGTCAATATGAACATGGTCGAATCGTGCCGATGGTGGGAAGTCACTGAGCGGAGTCACGACGTGGCGATGGACCTTAGACCGCTGACAGTCGATGCATGCTCGAGTCCAGTTGATGACTTCTTTGTTCATATTTGGCCAGAAGAATTTCGAACACATCTGCTTCTTTGTGCATTTAATACCGGGGTGACATAGACCGTGTTGTGCTTTGAATGCAGCAAAACGGTATGTACTGGGTAAGTATGGTCGTGGCGTGCCAGTGGATGTCTCACACGTGATTGGTCGGCCAATGCCAGGCATCGTGACGTCAGTGAACGTCAAGTTAGTTTGCTTCCTTAGCTCTTTCAATACCGGGTCTTTCTCTTGGTCGTTAGCTAGCTCGGCGTAATCGATGCTGGATGGGCATTGTATGTCTTCAATTTCAATGCGCGACAGTGCGTCAGCCACCGGGTTTGCCTCTCCTTGAATATATTGAATGCGCGTACAAAATTGACTGATGAAGTGCAACTGGCGTTCTCGTCGAGGTGTGTCGGTAGTACTCGGTGGGCGAGAAAGGGCAGCAGTCAGTGGCTTGTGATCCGTAAAGACAGTAACGTCGCCTCCTTCTATGAGTCTTCGAAAGTGTTTGACCGCTGTGTATATCGCTAGTAGTTCGCGGTCATATACACTGTAGCGGCGTTGTGTTTCGCTCATGTTTTTCGAGAAATACGCCAGAGGTTTCCACTCGTTCTGTATTCTCTGTTGTAATACTGCTCCAATGCTGATATCTGATGCGTCTGTCATCAAGGCGAGGGGGCTTCCAGGTATAGGATGTGCCAGGTCGGTCGCTTGTAGAATGCTTTGTCGGCAGTTCTCAAAAGCTAATTCGGCCTCCGGTGTCCATTCGATGGGGGTTTTGTCGTTACGCTTCTGGTTATGGAGATATTTGTTCAACTCGTTTTGTAAGTGGGCTTGGCGAGATATGCAGCTGCGATAAAAGTTGAGCATGCCAAGGAAACGGCGCAGCTCAGCGATAGTTTTGGGCTTCGGATAGTTACTTATGGCCTTGGTTCGCTCGTCTGTAGGTTTGATGCCATTTTCCGACACTTCATAACCGAGGAAATTGATCTTGCTCTTCCCGAACTCGCATTTTTCTATGTTCAACATGACACCGTTTTGTTTTAGGCGCTCCAAAACTTGACATAGGAGTTGTTTGTGTGCCTCCTCATTTTCTGTAAATAGCAAGATGTCGTCGACGTAACAAAAACAGTTATCTATCCCACGTAACACTCGATGCATAAATCGTTGAAACGTTTGGCTGGCATTACGCAAGCCGAACGTCATGCATTTGAATTCGAACAGCCCGAAAGGTGTGATGATGGCTGTTTTTTGAGCGTCTTCGTCAGCTATTGGAATCCAGTAATATGCCATTTTGAGGTCTAGCTTCGAGTAGATCTTCATATTGTGCAGCTGGTATGCGTAATCTTGTATGCGGGGTATGGGGTAACGATCTGGCTGAGTAACTGCGTTCAATCTTCGATAGTCGCCGCAAACTCGTAGTCCTCCATCTTTCTTTTTGACTATGTGTAGCGGACTCGCCCATGGACTCTGCGTCGGTCTGCATATGCCCAGTTCCATCATGTGCTCGAATTCTTCCCTTGCAGCCTTATATTTATCCGGTGGTAAGGGACGTGCTCGGGCATAAAGTGGAGGGGTGTTTCTGGTATCTATTCGATGCACGACGTCGTGTTTTGGTGGTTCCTTGAGGGTCATGGGGCGGAGCACTTCTGGGTATCGTTTTAGGATGTCATAATACACTTGGTTCGTACTGATGACATGTACTGTTCCTTCGCTTGTAGCAACTTGGAAGGCGTCAATTGATAAGTCGGTAACGTTATCGATGAGCTTCCTTTTGTGAAGGTCTACGAGTAGTTTGAAATGCCGTATGAAGTCTGCTCCCAGAATTGAGGTCTTCACGTCTGCCACGACGAATGTCCATAGAAAACTGCGACGTAAACCGAGATTGAGCCTTATCGTTTTTTCACCGTAAGTGTTGATCGGTGTATTATTTGCGGCATATAATCGGTAGGCGCTTACGGTCGTTCCTTTTCTTTTGCTTGTGGCGGCTAACACTGATATGTCTGCGCCTGTGTCCACGAGGAAACGCTCCCTGGTGTCGCGATCGAAGACACAAAGGCGGTTGGTGGTGATGGGAACATCGACGTCCGCCGCCGTCGATGTTGTGGCTAGTTTAACGACGGTTGGTTTTTTCTCCTACAGCAAGGTGATTCGCAACGTTTTGCTTTATCACCGAAACGGAAATGATATCTACACTCCCATGTAGGATCACCTGGTTTGACTGAAGGCTTGCTATTATGCCGACGCCGAGATTGTGAGCGCGAGTGTGACCGAAATGTGGGTCTGCGTCGCTGCATTGATCTGCCACGTAGTTCAGCCACTTCTAAGCTTAATTTTTCCATCTGCTTTGAAAGCACTTCCAAATGTGCAGTCATGACGGGGTCCTGCGACGATGTGGATACTGCAGCAACTGTTGTCGGTTCGGAATACTCCACCATTTTATCGGCCATCGCGGCGAGAGTCTCTAGTGATGATTCGGTATTCACTGATAACACGACGCGCACCTGTGTGGGTAAGTGGTTGAGCCATTCTATCTTCAGTCCTTCGTCTGTAATCATGCCGCTTCCCAATTCTCTCATTTTTCGCAGCAGCTGTGTGGGTTTTTGGTCGCCCAATTCTAGACCACTGATGAGCTTCTGGAAGTTTTTCACGTCGGACTTATCGTACACGGTGAGTAGGCGGTTCTTCACAGCGATATACTTGTCTGTTGCCGGCGGGTTATACAAGATATCCGTTATGTGCTGTAGATCGGTTGTTTGCAGTTGTTGCAGTACGTAACGGTATTTTTGATCATCCGACGTCTTCAGAGGATCCACGACGGCTTCGAACTGAATGAACCAGGCTCGTGGAATCTCTCTCCAGAACGGCAATAGTCTGGATTGAACGGAAATTGCAGATAGGTCGGGTTCCGACTTCGCTATTTTGCTTCCTTCTCCTGTGTTCTCTTGCGACATTTTTTTCGGGGTCACCAATGTTAGGTTTAGGAGTGAATAAAAACAACTGATGATAGTTTTTCAACCTTTATTTTCAAAATCAGCCTGCTTACCTAGCGTAGCTAATTGTACAATTAGTGGAAGGGCCACCTACATACAAATATTGTATTGACCAATGGAAATTACCCAAAATGCAAATCCAAAATATTTCCAAAAACTTGGGGTCGGCGACAATGAATGTGCGCGGGCGCTCCTTCTGTCTCTTTCGCTCGCATGCGCGCGTCCATACCAGCGCGGCCTGCTCGCACACTATAAAGGCTTCCGCATCCCGCGCGGACCGCAGTACAGTGACCTGTGGGCTCCGGAGCGGACGTGTAGTACGAAGTTGCAGCCGATGATTATGTGTATGCCACAAGGGATTAAATAAAATATCTGTTCCGACCTAAGTAGGTCGGAACAGATATTTTATTACTCGTACTCGTATATTATGTTATTTATCTTCAGGCAACAAACAGATTAAATTGAACAGGGCTTATATCTCGAATAACCAATTTAATTAAACATTCAGAGCACGTACAAATTTGAGTGAAGTAAATGTTAATATTTCGTTTTGACATTTAGAATCGTCTAAATATATTTGGTATTTATTACGAATTATAATTATGTCAATAGTAATATAAACATAGGGTGGTTTTAATATCATGACATTTAATGGTTATTCAAAATAGAAAACAATAATAAATTCATGTTTTCCCTGTAGATGTGGGATGCGGACGTGACCCTTATAACGCTTTCAAATTCAATAATTTATTTTTTCTTTAAAATTGTGTTCTTTTTTTAAATCACATAATTTAGAGCCCTATTAATATTCATAAGTATGAACTAACTAAAAGTATCTAATCTAATAAGACGTCGAAAAACTCTTCCGCATCGCTGTCGACTGATAAAGTGCTCAAAAGGCTGGCAGCATTTCCACGCTGTACGGCAATGCTTATACTCTGCCCAAGGTAATAGCCAGCCCTTGGGTCGCGCGAAGTGTCAACAAGTCGTTTAGAAATCATTAAGCATATCTTTAAATTAGGTTTTCTTGACAATTAACCATGTATGTGACTTAAAAACTATATGCCACCATTATAAGAGTCTGGTGTCTGAAACAGGTTTTTAAGAAAAACCTATGCACACAAATTTTCCACAGCAAAAACAAAAATAGTGTAACATTATTAGACTTGGAATGTTAGTATAGTGACACAGACCATAATATACTTATACAAATTAATTAATTAATTGAATCCCAAGCGAACGCCAGCGTTCGTACATATGTTGTTATTTAATTGTGTCTGTAATTACAAGATCAAAAGGTTATAATCTACACTAATATAATAAAGAGGTAAAGTTTGTTTTTTTTTTGTTTCTTTATTTTTTGTTTGTAGGTAATCTCTGGAACTAATGGTTCGATTGGAAAAATTGAAGCTATAATAGAAAGCTGCTTTACTCCTGAGTGACATAGGCTATAAATCTACACTAATATAATAAAGAGGTAAAGTTTGTTTTTATGTTTTTTTGTTTGTAGGGGGTAATCTCTGGAACTACTGGTCCGATTGGAAAAATTTTAGCAACAATAGAAAGCTGCTTTACTCCTGAGTGACATAGGCTATATTTTATGTACGCGGGCGAAACCGCTTACAAAAGCTAGTTATTTATATAACATGGATATTAACCGAGCTATCACAACTTTTGTCTCACATATTTTCCACGGACGAAGTCGCGGGCAGAAGCTAGTGCTAAATAAAATTATTATGTATAATGTAATGTTTTACAACTTATGAACGTAAAGAAAAAAAACACCTTTGTAAGGATTGTAGCAGATGATACGACTTTATATAAAAAAAATGGCTTAAACACACCTTTTTTTTTTTAGGTAGGTAAAGATCATCCAATGACGAGTCCCGCCCTTGGGCGGAGCGGGAAACAAGTGTCAGACTCTTACTGACTAAACAACCTACCCCATTCCAACGTTGCCATATGCACCAGGGCTAGAGCCTTCCTTTCAGACGCGAACCCATGGCCCCAGTTGGCTTCGACCCTTCTGCAGGGTCCCTACGGTTTGCTGACAACTCCTTGAGGCGCGCGGGAACAGTGCGCGCCGTCGACGACTGGGCTTGGTCGTTACCAGACGATTGGACGGCGAGCTACCCATTGCTCGCCATCCACAAGCCCGCGCCTACGGTGGCCGGAAATCGGGATCGGAATCTCGGCGGCGTCTCGGGCGTGAGCGCCGTTGCCTTAAGCGGTCGGCTTCCTCCTTTGCTAGCATTACTGCTTCGCAAAAGGATAGATAGCATAAACACACCTTATTAAAATGTGTTACTTCCAGTGTGCGCTGTTAAGAATTAGTCGAATGATTACAGAGCAAAATATGTATGCAATGTTAACATTACTGAGCAGAGGAATTTAGTACGTTGGTTACCCACTTATTATTTTGTATCAACGTACTAGCAAGCTGTTTAATTATGAAATTAAACTTTGTGTAGCGCGTTAATCCTGTTTTTGCCTGTGTTTTTTTTTTAGGTGGGAAAAAATCATCCAATTACAAAAATGCGGGATTTAGTGTCAGACTTTTCTGCCTAAAAACCTACCACAGGCCCACCTCCAGGAGTTGTCAGCAAAGCCGTAGCCGAGCCGACTCTGCAAAAGGGTCGAAGCCTACTGGGGCCCAGGGTCTCTTTGTGAAAGGAAAGCTCGGGCCCAGGGTCTCTTTCTGAAAGGGAGGCTCGGCCCCAGTGTAAAGGACAAAGAAGGAACGGGGTAGGGTGTTTAGTCAGTAAGTCTGTCAGTCTGACACTGTTTCTCGCTGCGCCCAAGAGCAGGATTCGTCAATGTATGATTTTTGCCCACCATAAAAAAACCATAGGATGGGTTTTTAGGGTTTTTTTTTCTTCTTTACCTTAGTTTCAGGGTTTTGGTGCTATGATTTTGCATTTACCTGTGGCCCCAAGAGGTCTCAACCCTGCTGGGCCCCTACAGTTTTCTGACAACTCCTTGATGTGGGAACAGCGCGCACCGTCGACATCTATATGGATTTGGTGCTGAAGCAATGATTAATTATTTTTATTGTGTGTGTTACTGTAATTAGTGGTTGTATTTGTGTCACTAACATAGTTATTAGTTTGTTTTATCGTTACTAATACTAATTGAGTCACATGTAATAAAAAATATTGTGTTATAGATAGATAGATAGATATACTCTTTATTGTAGGTACACCATAAACAAACGGCGTTACAATGGGCGGTCTTATCGCTAAAAGCGAGTGTTATAGGCGGATTTAGTGCAACAAGGTATTACGTACCAGTCTACTTTTACTGACTAAACGATCCAACCCGTTCCTACTTTGCCGTAGTTCCAGGGCCCTGGTTTTTCACTTTTATATAAACAGGAGGCTTCGACATTGCAGCAGCTCTACAGTTTACTGACAAGTTCGCCCTCGAAGACTAGACAATAAATTAGCGACTATATAATTTACTTTGAGCAGTGGTGGCCGAGTAGTAAAGGCTCCGACTTACGAGTTGTAGGTCGCGGGTTCAAACCCAGCCAGGCGTATTACTTTGTGTAATTTATTTCATCACCACTGCTTTCAAAACGGTGAAGGAAAACATCGTGAGGAAACTGGCATGTCCTAGAACCAAAAAACTTCGAAGACATGTGACATCCACCAATCCGCACTGGGCCCGCGTGGTGGATTATGGCCCATTTCCTCTCCTAGAGAGGAGGCCTGTGTCCCAGCAGTGGGAACATTAAAAAGGCTGATGATGATGATAATTTACTAAATTAAAATGCCATGTTTTATGACGCCATATTCAGCTAGAAATATGGCGTCATAAAATTTGGCCTTTATGTAGTTTTGATTAGTGGAGTATTTAATTTTTTTTAATTAACGTCTCGTGGTTAGTAAACCTGATTGCTATGCCGGAGATCGTGGGTTCGATTCCCACCCAGGACAAATGTTTGTGTAATGAGCACGATCATCTGTTTTGTGTCTGGGTGTAATGTATCTATAATATGTATGTATTTAGAAATATATAAGTATGTTTATCAGTGGTCTAGTACTCATAACACAAGCTCTGCTTAGCTTGACACTAGACGGCGTTGTGTAATGTTCGTCAAATATTAAAAAAAATCGTTTAATCGTTAATATGTATGTATGTATTTAGAAATATAAGTAAGTTAATCAGTTGTCTAGTAACACAAACTTTGCTTAGCTTCGGACTAGACGACGTTTTGTGATAGTTGTAAAATATTATATTATTAATCAAATAAATAAATTCATCAAATACTATGTGAATTAAAATGTATTTCATTTTAGGAACTCATTTGTGCTTGATGTTGGAATGTTAGCAGTTATGTATTTTCATAACAACACGGACAGGTAAATTGCCTATAAATTACAAGTTCTCCTATGACCCAATTTTAGTAACTGTGTCGTTCCGGGTATAAAATTTAATTATTGAGGGATTTTATTATGAAAATGAAATGCTAGTGTAGAATGTTTAATAACATTTATTATTGTATGACTCTAGTGAAATGAGCAATATATTAACTGGTCTAGATAATCCTCTCGCACCTATTAATATAGTAGAATCTCTACTTAACATACTAAATTATTTAAGTAGTAAATATTATATCTACACATCTACATGACCTAAATATTGACTAAAATATTTATATTAAAACCATTTAATGTACCTTTCCAGTACCGTAATTAGATACATAATAGAAAGACAGTAGATAGATAGTAATGTGTGGATCGCGTTCGCTCAGGACTCAAGAGTTTAATATGGTAATATTATCATATTAAATAAATAAGTTTCTTCTCCATAGTTAACGACCAATTAGAACTAAGTAGTAGTTTTCAACGTTTTATAAGTGCCAGGTTGCGTGAAATTAAATTATTTTGAAATTAAAGATGGTATTTCTGATTCCATTCAAAAGAATATTGCCAATATTAGAACCGTACACTAATGTATAAGTGCCCATGTAGACTCATGCGAAATAAAATATTTGCAACCAAATTAAACTATTTTATTCTACCTATTACTTGATTACAGTAAATAAATATTAATTAAATCTATACTAATATTGTAAAATATTAACCTTTTGACTTTGGTAATTACAGACACAATTAAAAAACAATACGTGTGCGAACGGGACTCAAAAGTTTAAATGAAGGAAAACATCTTGAGGAAACCAGCATGTCTTAGAACCAAAACTTCGAAGATATGTGACATCCACCAAAACAAACTGTATGACTTGTTCCCTCTCCTTGAGAGGAGGCCTGTGTCCCACCAGTGGGAACATTAATAAAGCTGATGACGATTAAATAAAGTGTCGATTAAGCGTGACTTAATTAAAACGGTGGAAATAATTCAACATGGTTCACAATAAAAGCCTAACTCTTAAAAAAAAACACCACTCTTACATTGTACACGAAACCAAATTTCAAGTAATTCTAGGAAAAAAAAAACATAAGAAAAAATTAAGACTCTCCAAACCTAAATCTATTAGTTCTAGTAAGAATAAAAACACAAGAGCATAAAAAAATCTACGAAGCAAAATGCGACCTTCTATCGAACCCTTAAAGGCACATCAGTCAATGTCAAGGTAGCAAAAACTGACCAAGATAGGAATCTATTTGTAATAAGTAGGTAGGTATTTTTTGTAGAACCGACCTTTAAGTTGCTTGTACATTAGATCAGGACTTAGTGAAAATTTGTAAGTGAGTTGTAGAGCAAGATTCTCTTTTATGAAAAAAAATAATCAAATTTCGGTTACGATTTTATTTATGTCTTTATTTAAGGAGGAGGAGTAAGGAGTTGAAAAAAAATACACTTTTATGTAAACAATAACCACTAAACTATAACTATCGTAAAATTGTATCACTCACACATTTTAAAAAATCTTTCGATAACAGCTTTTAATAGCAATAACAATTGCTACTGCAATTATTTTTATTTAACTATTTATTTTTACTAAACCCTTTATTTTTGTACGAGTGCACAATCACTGAAGTTCAGGCTCGCCAAGTTAGAACGGCCAGACATCGGTTTAATATTTCCCATGCCTTTTTCTTCCCCATTATCATCATCATCCACAGCCATTTTAGTGTTCCCACTGCTGGGACCCATGCCTAGGAGAGAGAATGGACCAAATCCACCACGCGGGCTTAGTGCGGATTTGTGGATGTCTCATGTCTTCGAATTTTTGGTTCTAGGACATGCAGGTTTCCTTACGATGTTTTCCTTCACCTTTTTGAGAGCAGTGGTGATAAAATAAATTACACTAAGTAATGCGCCTGGCTGGGTTTGGTTTAAAAGTCGGGAGGCAGTTACCACTCGGCCACAACTGCTCATTATAATAGACAAGGAACTTTAGACGATTGTAAAGCAAAAGCTAAAATATATTATCATGTCCTTTTTAAAACTTGTCTAGACTAAAATAAAGTCTAGTTGAGGTTTAAAACGTCAACGAAACGTTATGTGGGTACATGAGTGCTCATAAAGTTCTACACTTCATTTAAAATTTTATACCATAGGGGTTGTGTTACTTTTTTACTAGCAGCTTTAAATCAGCTTTTAAATATTTTGCATCTTTTCTCTAATAATATAAAGTGACTCAGAAAGCTGTTTAGCTAAAGTGGTACTGGGCTTATGTCTTTCGCACTTATTAGTGTAGGCCAATTTGAAATTGGCCTAACTGATACTTATATTATTATTAGAAGTATCATGAGCAGCAAATTTTTATTTTTGCAGCAGATTTTTTTTTTCACGATTTTAGGTTTAGTCACATAGTTAAAGTTGTTTGTTATGTCATGATAGCATCAGATAGTCAGTCAGTAATGTAATCATCGATTGTCATGTTTTCGGTCGGTGAATCTGTTACTATTTTTTTTATTGTAGGTAAAAAAATCATCCAATGACGAATCCAGTATCAGACTCTTACTGACTAAACAACCTACCCCGTTGCTCCGTCACCATATATACCAGGGCTAGAGTCTTCCTTTCAGAAACGAACCCTTGGCCCCATTTGACCCTTCTGCAGGGTCTCTACGGTTTGCTCACAACTCCTTGAGGCGCGCGGGATTAGTACCACTATCGGTCACTATTTGCCAGTTACTGTTACCCATATCAACCAATATTTTATAAGTTAAGTTTAGTAATCATTGTTATTTCTGATTCATCGCTACCGTATCCAGCCAAACACTCTAAAGGTTTTACAGTGCCAAAACTGAAGCTTGTTCATATTACTTAAAGTTACATTCAGTGAATATATGACTAACAGTAAGTACTGGCAGAATGCAAAACGAAGAGAAGAATGGAGAATAAAATCTTGCTCTCTAAATCTTGAAACAAGTAAAAAGTTTTCAAAGTTTTAAAGATTACGAAAGAATGTGATATCTACAATTTTGAGATGGAAGTTATTCTTAGAAAGTATCAGCAAACAATATTGGTGACCTTGATTCTCCTGCCAATATCTTCATATTTAAGAGAAGCACAAGATCGATATTTACGGTGACACAAGGGAAAAACTTAGGAGGACTCAGGAGGTTCAACAAAGGACGTCTTTTGGCTGAAATAATGATAATGACGATAAAAGATTTATGAAGAATTTCTAAACTATAATCTAGCGGTAATAAGATTTGGTAAACCTGTGAGAAATTAGTAAATTTTGTTATACATATAATGTGAAGATTATAATTATGCTGTCAGTTTTCTGGGCATATTTCAAATAGAGGAGCACTTAATTAAAGCAGAATATTGTGATTTTTAGGGTTTTGTACCTCAAAAGGAAAGAATGGAATCCTTATAGGATCACTGTGCTGTCCATCTGTCTGTCAAGATAATGGACCATGTAGTTTCTTGCCGGTTCTTCTCCATAAGAAACGACCAATTTAGAACCGTGCACTAGCTTCTGACGTTTTACAAATGCCCATGAGGGCCTATGTGAAATAAAAATATTTTGACTTTTGACGTTTTTGGTCCCATAGTAAAAGTTGCTCGTTATCGTGACTGCAAAAACGTGTTTAAGTATCAGTCTTTAATTTTACCAGTAACTTTATATCAAAGTCACGTATAGTACCATAAATTGCACTGATTTTTTTTTGCAACAAAGTCTCCATCGTCTCCACATTGTACAAAATTACAAATTACCCTACTTGGATTCCTAGAGGGTATGTGAAAATTGTAACCTCGACTCCAGAAATAAGGCAAGGAAGGTACGGGGTAGGTTTTTTAGTCAGTAAGAGTCTGACACTGGTCTCCCGCTCCGCCCAAGGGCGGGTTTCGTCATTGGATGATTTTCACCTACCATAAAAAAAAAAAAAAAAAAAAAACCCTACTTGGATTACCACCATCCAAAACACAGTTACTTTATAAACCTACAACCAAAACTCATAGCAACTATGAAACTAACAACTAAAGCAAGAACATAGCTACAACTACTGTTGACTTAAGGTTCTCTCCAGGCTGTTATGAAATTGTACCGAGAGAAACAATTGCGTGCTACGTGGAAATGATTCTTGGATGTAGTTTCTGTTATTTAGAGCTTAATTTTCTACGTATTACTTTGTTGTAATTGTGCTGCCGCCATTTCTCTTGCTGTTTCTAAAGAGCGGGGCTTATATAGGCGTACATTTAGGTATTTTCTAGCATTACCATGAACAAGAGTCTGGTACTGGAACGATATAATTCGTTCCAGTACCTGACTGTGTAGATACGCAAGCCTTAGTGTATCAGCAAATTTGAATCTTTATTTTTACGTAACGTGTACATATTGAGCACCAAGCTAAGTACGAAGTATATCGTTTTTGGTCCTCAGTCATATAAAAATAATAGCAATAATATCCGCAGAGCAGTTTTGTAGCGAACTGTTGGGCTACCTGGCTGTTTTTAGAGGCTCATTTATTGAGTGTGCAAGTCGCTCCCTGCATTTTTATCTGTGGTAACGTTTTACAGGCAGTGTCAAGAGTTTTAACATTAAAACTTAATTCTTAAAACTCCAAAAACCATAGTCCTATTATCTTTTAAGTGAAGTCAAACCGTTTCCTATTTGTAACTTTTATAAATTCTTCTACTTCAATTTCATTATCTTTCCGGTACAAAACTGTAAACAATATTTTTCTAAACCAATGAATAAATAATTCAAAACAATTTCACTTACATAGCCAAAATCGGTATGATAATATTTCTATATCCGTATTCATATCCGAATATCCATTACATACCTGGCAATTGTTATTATTTTTTTATTGTTTATAAATTCTTAACATATACCAAATTAGTACATACTTCATAAAAATAAGTACCTTACCAAGTTATTAAGTAACAAGCAACAGAATTATGGCTTGCTGTTTAGCATCTCTCCAGCAACTCCAAGTAAAATTTAAATTAATTTTATGTATACACTTACTTATTGCGCAAAGGGTTTATAAAAATTGTACTCTTATTTTTAACACTGGATATACTAGTTATTGCAGTAGGGGTATAAGTAAGTATATCTAGACTCTTTATATCTGAAAAACTCTTTGTACTAATAATTTGTTTGTTATTTAGTAGATAATTAAGATCGAAGAATTTAAGCGTGGTATTTGAGTATGATGATATCTTTAGAGACTTCTTATTAACACTCGAACAAAAAAAAAACCTCATTTCACCAGTTTTTTTTTTTACAGGAGAATACAAAACACACAATCTCTCGCATACGTTCTTATACAAATACACCTCTCGTTCCTTTCATACTCATCCAAGCAAAGGTGTGCCTGTAGTGAACTTTTGCTTGCACTGGCATAGTACTCGCTTGTACTACAGGCATCTCTTTGCCTTATGTCATGTCGCTTAGCTGCATGCATTCTTGTAAGCTTTGTAAAAGAAGCTTTCTTGTGATTGGGTGTTCAGACTAAATAGCTTGACATTCTAGGACAAAATACTAGGAAATGAACGTGACAATAATTTTGATTTTTGTCGAATGTCATTTTTAATTTTTTCGATTTTGATTTTGGAATTGTTGACCCGAACTATATTCTAGATAGTCTGTCTTTTTTATTGGCAAGTAGAGCTGATGTTTATTATTTTGTAGAGTTGATGTTTTGAATACCGTAATTAGAGACATAATGTAAAGACAATAGGTGTGTGAACGCCGGCGTTTTCTTGAGACTCAAGAGTCTAAGTACTGTTTATACAGAAAATGAAAAGAAACAGTAAATCTAGACTTCAATTGGTACAGGTGAATTTTATGGGTCAGTGTCAAACAGAAACATATCTTTAGCCTTTGTTTTTAATTTTTCCACAGCTGGGACTCAGGTCTCCTCTATAGGAGAGCGAATGGGCCACAATCCACCACGCAGGCCCAATGAATTGATGCACATCTTTGAATTTTTAATTCTAGAACACGCCAGTTTCCTCATGATGTTTTCCTTCACCGTTTTGAAAGCAGTGGTGATGAAATAAATTACAATTGAAATAAATCAAGTTATAAACTTTTGAACTCGCGACCTACAACTCGTAACTCAAAAAATAAAATGTCAAATTCATAATTTTAGACGATTTTGGCTAAGCAACGCCTACGAACACAGGTCATAAATTAATTTATGAGTATGTTTATGACATTTTATAAATATTTCCTCGTATTTTACATACAAATGCTAGTCGTATTTTCAAGCACCAAACATTCACCACGACGGTTGTAGCTTAAGTACTTACTTCTAGAGCCACATGTGCGTGAGAACATTTTTCTTTTTTACGTGATGCGTACCACTTTATTTTTTATGAGGCCATCTAAGATTCTTCAAGACTATGTTTAGAAACTCCACAGAGAATATACATGTAATAAAATTGTGGACATTAAATATCAGCTGGTTTTCTCGACAAAAATAATAAAGTTTGTAAACTTATACAGTTGAGCCCACAAATTGGTGGCTGAAGAAATATTTTATGAAATATTTTTTGTAGCTTTACTTCCACAATTGTTGTACAAACTAGTGAAACTTTTGTACTTATAAAACAATGAAATATGCCCGTATAATACGCCATCAATTTTCTCAATTGGGTAAAGTTATACATTGAATATATTAAACATATTAGTTTAAAATTATGTCTACTTCAAAATTCTTGAATAATTTTAAAACCGAACACAGAGATCTAAATATTCTGGCAGAGTTTGAAAAACCACCATAACCGGCGTTCATTGACTTTTTAATACCCTTTGATAAATTTTGAACACTGTGTTCTCTTCTTTGTAAAAAAGAATAATATTTTGCTTGCATACAGCTTAACGAATTTTCAAAACATTTTTAGTACCCACTTTAATAGTACATTGTTATACGAGGGATGAAAGTTAGTTATTTAGTCCCGAGAAATTTCTTGGCTCGCTAATAGTTCGAGGGACTAAATAACTCTTTAACCCAAGGTAAACACTGTGCTTTTCATTACGAATACGAGGAAAATAAAAATAATAATAAAAACCTGAGTCGTCGTCAAATGTCTATGTTTTTAGGTAGGTATATTTCTTTTGATTTAGGCGGTAAGCGGTTTTCTCCTCAAAGAATCTTGCGTTAAATTTATAACTGAAGCTGATGAACTTATCGTGGTAATACAAATTTCTTATAACAGAGATTTAGCCAAATGTAAACAAAACTCTACGCCTCGAAAAAAAAATCATGAAACACCAAATCGGCCACAGATTATAGAGATACTTTACCCGCCATTTTTTTTTTTTAGTCGTCATTTGGCTATTCAGTCAATATTTTATCATTGTAAAAATGGGTCAGGTCAACATTTTACTCAAATAAAATATTAGTTTTGATGAAATAGTAGAAAGTAAATTAAAATAAAGCCATTAAAAAAAGTATTCTTAAATTATTTCTATCTCTATGTCATTTTAATTGTACTGGCAGTATAAAAATTCGGGTCACGGTTCAATAGAAATGTCAAAATAGAACTAGTTTTTTGTCTGTCTATATTATAAAAAAAAACAACTGTCAGTTGTAAAGTAAAACTCCCTAGGGAGTAAAAGTACTTCTTCCAACCTTGTCCGCAGGCAACTTTACACCTACTTTCAGAGTATGAGTAATGAAAAATACATTACCTACCCAAATATGCATGTGGCTCCAACTGGTATCAACTTGTGTCAAACTAAATAAATGAACAAGTAAATGATTTCGGAAATGACAATGTTATTTTTTGGGGAGGTAAGAATTGCTAACAATGTTTTTTAATGAGGTTAAAAAAACCAGTTTATTATACACATTAGGTAAATGAAACATTATTAATAATGACACAATATAGTACGGGATATGAGAATTCTCTTTAGAGGCCTCTTTAGAGACATTTAGTAATTGAACTATCATTGTACCACACTATACAGTACGGCCGTCGGATGAAGTTAGACTCTGAATTTTAACGCATGAAAACTCGAACAAATATCAAGTTTTCAATGAAAAATTTTTTTTCATAACAAGCTTTTATAGCGGTGGTCTATACTTATATAAATAAAACTCGTCAAGATGATTCACACGAGCCCAAACTCGACGTGGTTGTGCCGTTTAATTACAGAGTTCCTATGGCTACCTCGCGATTCCATCATCAGATCAGCTCCATGTCATCATAATATTGCATTGTCATCCGAACTAAACGTGTATACCAAATTTCAGCTCAATCGGAAACCGGGAAGTGGATCAAATTTAAGTTGCAAGATTTGATTACAGAACGACAGACAACGGGACAGGTGAAAGTAAATAAAAGCTTGTAATAAAGGTTTTTAAAAATTAAATGTAAATTATAACAGTTTTTAACACCAGTAATAACTGCAAATTGCATTATTTGTTTGAAATATTTATTTTTGTACGAGTTTTCAAGCGCTAAAATTCGCAGAGCCTAATTTCAGACTCGCAAAGATTCGACGGCCGTACTGTATACCACATTGTTGCTGTACCCAATTTATAATCATGACAATCCGTCTCCCGTGACCTGTGTCGACAGGTCGATAGAACACCTCTGACCCTGTGAGCTTTAGTGATCGTTGTTTATCAGAACTAGGTTAGTGCAGGTCGAGAGGAATTAATTAATGGAATTCAGTTTCTGGAGATGGGAATCTTCTCACTACAAGGTACTGCAATTTGAATTTGTATTACGATGAATATAAAGTCAAAGGTAAGCAAATTGAGATCAAAGAATAGAATAAGTCGTCAGTAAATTCTTTGTATAAAAAGTTTATTGCTTTTATTGGAAAAGCAAAGTTAACCTTAAGAAATTTCCTTTTGTTAAAAATGAATATTTTTTTTCAGTTATTTTGCTTTCCTGTAAAATAACCATTACTGCCTTATACACTAGTTAAGTTACGAAAAACAATCATCTTTTAACTACTTCCATACCGTAAAATAAGTTATAAAGTTAAAGTAAGTTATAAAGTTTTAAAATATATAAAAAAACGTTTATTCGATATGAAACCACAATAGCAACAATGACGAAGCAAAAATCTTTTGTTATGTCATCCAAATATGTAGTAAATTCGTGAATTTAGTCTTTTTTTAGAAATATGTATTTGTTTTGTTCTTTTTTTTTATGTGGGATAGTTTATTTACTTTATTATAAATATTAAAGCTTATCAGATATATAAACGCAGGCTAAATAATAGTATGTAGGGTTTGTGCTCCAAATTTCCCAACCCACCTCTTTATTTTTTTTTCAAAACCAACCTACCCTGGTTTAGGAAACTTAGGCCACAGACTATAGAAACTACTTAATAAATTAAATTACGAACAACAACATCCTTAAGATACCAAAAAAAAGAAGTTCTATGTCAAATATCGTTGTACCGTGAAAATTTATTATTATAACAAGCTTTCGGTGGTAGCATAAGACGCCATTGTTTTACGCGAGTCGTAAATAATGGGACACCCATGTAGGCCTACGAACGGCTTGTTTATTTCGCGATAAAAACTGACAGGACTCGCAAGGGAGGCATTCGTATTTTTTACACAGCCTGGAAAACGTTGAATTATTGCGAAATGTGTTGTCATTTAAACTATTTATTTTTTTCTTGATGTATTTAGATGTGTACAATTCGACTTTTTTTATAAATCAAATTTAAAAAAAAAAATGTTTATTCCAAAATGTATAAATTTTTATCAATCACGTCGTCAAGATTAAAAAAAAATTAAGTGCTATGAAAATTTGAAAAAAAAAACCGCAATATTATATTTCAGTAAAAATACAAGTCAAAATTTATTGCAATGACTTCTCACATAAAAAACTATCATTTTATGTTTGCAGTCAGGCTGCACAAAAATAGCAAAAGTAATATAATCATCACACCTGAATTTGTTTCAACCCTACATTCTACCCGGATAATATAAAACTTTCATATCTCGTAAAATGACGACCCAATTCTGATACCTGCGATATATCTTGAAAAGGAAAAATCTTCTTTATGTATTCTTATTCTTATCAGAGTGGTTGTGATCATCACTATGTGATATGCTAGATGATCCTATGCAACTTCTCACTGATAACCAACATTCTAGTCTACATTGGCTGGGGACTGACTTCAGTCGAAAATATGATCTTTTGGCTAGTTAGTACTCTTTATCTTTCCCTGCATTATAGGTAGGCTCTAGACGCTCTGCGGGACCAAAATATAATAATGGTTTTAGGGTGCTTTTGGGGCTGTCTAAATGCTGCAGTGCATCAGGCATATTCGGAGATGATTTCTAAGCTATACGAAGGCTACCTCATTGCTAAGCAGGTCTAGAACAAGCCCCAATGGCATTCTTCGAGCCTTAGTCGAAAAACATGATGCGCCAGTGATCAATCACTGGTTCCAGTTGGTTATTTTAATGTTTATTTTGTGTATTACTCATTCGTTGAAAAGTTTTTTACTAACCATTGGAATCAACGGGTCTTTAAGAATAAAAAAATATTATTATTATAAAGCAATTGATGGAATAGCTCTCATGCCTAGAAATAATAAAAATAATTTTAATATGCGATTTTGTTAAAAGGAAAAATATATTAAAAACGTTTGAGGAAAACGACATGGCAAATACTGAAAGAAGCATCACTAAGTGTATGTTCATTTTCCTGAAGGTAAACCTTAAGCCCGCTTTGACAGAGCGGCCATTTGCAATACTGATATTTGTCAAGTCATCTTAAAACGGGATATTACTCTTATTAACTTTGTTTTTTTTTTCAGTTAAAATCTCATGTTTTGAGAACAATTTTCTGTTTTTCTTTTGCTTCAAGGTTTTGCGATTGTACTTTATAACTCTTAAAATTTTAGTAATATTATTTATATATCACTTTTTTAACTGTGGCATTTAAGTGATAATGTGTTAATGAATAAAATAGGATGGGCTTAAGTTCTTTACTATTAACTAATGCTAGATTTTTTGGATTGGCTGATTTTTTAATCTTGATTTCCTCCACCCAAGAGCGGGACTCGTCATTGGATGATTTTTACCTACCATAAAAAAAAATCTTGATTCATGGTTTTTCTCTAGGTACTAACACATACATATATAGCGATATTGAACAGTTTATTTTTTTATTGTGAACATGCAAGGAGCCAGATATGGCAAGGGTTTTTGTTTTAAAAACGTATACAACGAGGAGTTATTTTTCTTCATGTTTAATAAAAATAGTTAAGAGGCTAAATAACTTCACCTTTACTTTTCTTTAAAAAACTATTTTTCTTATTTAAAAAAAAAATTATAATAAATACTTGCCTCAACACAGCAATAATGATTATTATAGCTATATTCTAAAGTATACTCGTGCTATCTCAAAGTCAAAACAATAAAGATATAACTTACAAGGCAATTTTGGTTCCTCCAACATCCCAGTTTTTCAAGTCCCTAAGGATATTGAGGGTGAAAATAACAATACAAGTAATGATAGCAGGCCTTCTTACGGTCTCAGATCTCCATAGAAGTTTATTTTCCTCAATTCGTTCATACAAATTGCGTTCAATGAGACGCAACAGGATAGTTGAAGATTTTTTTCTTTCGTAATGGACGAGGAAATATCAATATTTTTCGCGTTTCTTTAGATTTTTCCATGTTCAATATAAACAAAATAAAATAAAAGTCTTAGCGAGTATAAGAAAGATTCTAAAAATAAAGACTTTCAGTACTAGACGAGCCTGAAGGCTTACGAAATGACAACCTAAAAGGAATTGACTACGATGTTTGGGTTGTTCATATCAATCACTTACATTTCGATCTCTCTGACAGTCGTTATATTTTTTCTAGTATCTCTACAACTAGTTTTTAAATAAAGTTTTTAAATAACTTGTTTTAATGATACTACATTATATTTTAAATATCTGATATTTATTTATTGTGCACCACTACCTGTCTGTTGTCTTCTTTAACCCAAAGGTTGACTGGTAGAGAATGCCTTGTTGTATTAGGGACATGAAGATTTTTTTTAAATATAGAAATAGTTGTTTCATTAAAATTATTTAAGTTTGTCGAATGACTTCTCCTACCCTGTTTTTAAAAAGAGGAAATGTCATATTTAACCTGTCGAATACCGTAATTAGAGAAATAATACTGAGATAATAGGTGCCTCAAAAGTTTAAACTGACTAAAACCTGCAGTGTCCCTTTGTGAGGGTGATAGAAGTTCTTCGGAAAAATTGACAGCACTTTCGAGTACAGTTTTTTTTTTTATTTTAGAATATTAGAGTCACACTAAAAGCCAGTGACTTTACACTGAAAAGGATCAATAGGAAACTAGCGACTCTTTCGGTGCGTCAAAATTATTCAAATTAGAATTATGTTCAATGTGAATATAAACTGTTTATCAAAAGATTAGTAAATAAATTACCTTTTAGTTTGGGAAAGTTTCATAAAAATACTAATAGTCTTGTTCCTGATCTTCGCTTTTTTTTCTACTTAAGACAACTTTTAACCCAAAGTTCTATGTAAAAAAAATATATATAAATATTCGTTTATCACATTATTAGGCAGGTACATAGTATAGTTTAACACATATTTTTTCCAAAGCACACAGACTAAAGTCATATATCTGTCTCTTAACTGATAGTGAATGTCTGGAATATTTTACGAAAATGAAACTACTAGAAAAAAATATAAACCTCAAATAAATGAAAGCTAAAAAATTAACCAAAGATAAATACTACGTTCAAAACATAGCACTTAACTTAATCATTCATATTTTAACCGAAAATAGAGAGTTAGCAGTCTTGATGTATAAGGAAGCTTTGAAGCTGGAAGTAATAGTGGAAATTGCTGCACCGTCAAAGGCATTTTACGGCTAACTCTTCAGTTTAATAATATAATAATCTAAATGTTCTACCCAGTTCTTGGTAGTAATCATAACTCCGTTTTGTACGCTAGGTGATCACCTAGAAGATCTTCTAAATGTAAAATTAAATGATTATCCTTCACAATTCTAAAATGGGCAATATGTTTTTTTTTGTTTTTGTAATTGTGGATGCAATATATATTTTTTTAACATATTTATGGTTGGAAAAATCATCAACAGTGTCAGACTTTTACAGACTTTTTCATTCCTTTTTAGCCCTCATACTGCGGTCGGACCTTCCTGTCAGAGACCGATATTTATCTTAAGTTTTCAATACGAAGATTGAAATTTAAAAAAAAACGCCAAAGATAGAAAATGTTTTTTTTTGGAGCAACCTTAGAGTATTTCTTTTATTTAATTTAAATCTGGTATCTACAGGTACACAAGCACAACCGAATTTACTTATACAGTACGCTTGGCTTCTATATTGGTTAGCTCCTGCCCGTCATCCTGATGGCACGCTGGTAAGTATACCAGCGTGCCATCAGGATGACGGGTGTACCTAATTTTTAAAATATCAATACAGGTACAATAGTATAACAGTACTTATATATAGATATAATGGGGGGCCTGGAGCTCTAAAATACAGGCCTAGGCTTAGTTTAGACTCCAGATCTCCCGCAAATTACCGTCATGTTTTTGTCAAACTACCTGTCAACTAAGCTGTGTTGTAATTTGTTGGAGATAAATAAACGTTTTTATTATTATTATTATTACTTAAAGCATATTCCTTATCCACAGGTTACGATGAAACCTGACTTTTCTAAAGAACACTATCAGTAGACTTTGTTAATGGACTTGTAACTGCAACGAAACTTTTAAATATCGAAACTAAAATACATTGAACATAAAAAGACAACCCACAAACACGTCTCCGTAATCACTAAATCTAAATCCCAAAATAGAATACGTCAAATTCTTCCAGAGACCGGAACGCGGATTCCTAATAATCCTGACCGAAATAAATTACTAGGATAAGGATAGAACGCCATCGGTCATTATAATCCGGTGTGACGTCACCATTCACGTTATCTATCGGGGCAATCTGAACTGAGGTACAGGACAGACAAATACAGAAGGTTCGTTCTGAATAATAAGTGAAAAGAATAGAATAGAACAAGTTTTTAATGAAAATATTTTTTTTTTATAACAAGCTTTTATAGCGGTTTTCTATTTTTATATAATTAAAACTCGTCAAAACGATTCACACGAGCCCAAACTCGACGTGGTTGTGCCGTTTAAATACGGAGTTCCTATAGCTACCTCGCGATTCCATCATCAGATCAGTTCTATGTCATCATAATATTGCATTGTCATGCGATTTACACCTGCATGCAATATTGCAGCTCAATCGGTTAAAGATATCTGCTTCAAAACCATAGTTCAAAACTGAGTTGCAAGATTTGAGCCGAACATACATAGTTACATTGCAAGCTAATAAAAAGCTTGTAAAAAATACATTTATTCGGGACCGACATAGCACAACTTACGGTTACAAACACAAAGTAGAAACAACAAAAGTATAGAATGTACCGACTGAAAAGTGAACCACTTCAGCAATTGCTGGGCGTTAAACAATCAGCACTGTTTTTTTTTTATGGTAAGAAAAATCATCTAATGACGAATCCCACCCTTGGGCTGTTTCAGTTGGCACCCCGTAGTGACGCACAGAGATACTCTGTGAAAAAAATATAAATAGAACTAAATAATGATATTATACAAATTATTATACATTATAAATATCGATATTTATATTGTACCTAGTGGCGTATGATTTGAAAAATTCATTAAACCACAAGTGAACGCCGGCGTTCGCACACCTATTGTTCTTTAATGGTGTCTGTAATTCATCATCATCATCATCATCCTACCCTTATCCCATATTACTTGGGGTCGGCGCAACATGTTTTTTTCTTCCACTCTGTTCTGTCACCCGTCACACTATCACTAACTCCCTTTTCTTTCATATCACTTCTCACACAATCCATCCATCTCTTCTTCGGCCTCCCTCTTCCTCTCCATCCATCTACGTGTAAATTCAAAACTCTTTTCGTAACATGCGTTTCATCTCTCCTCTTTCCATGGCCATACCAAGACAAACGATTACCTTTCAACCTTTCAGTCACTGGCGCCACTTTCAGACTTCCTCTAATATACTCATGGTGTCTGTGTCTTAATGGTGTCTGTAATTACCAAAGTCAAATGGTTAATGTAGGCATGTATGTACTTTGAAAGCAAGTTAGGTTGGCTTTCAATTTAACAGAATGTAGAACAAGTATTTTGAATAAAGCAACTGACGGTATAATTTTCAGAGCTCATCAGTACCATACAACTACCTACCAAAGTAACTCTTTGATACTATTTGACGACATTGGTTGTGACTTTCAGACATCTAATCATGCTTGACAACTGTCAATGATTTACAAATCACGGCTGAGAAAACATTAGGCCATGGGCTGGATGTGTACGACGTACAGCCAATCTCTAACAAATAACAGAATAACAGTTTTGAATCAAAGTCAAAGTCGAGTCAAAGTCAAAATCAAAATCAATATCATTTTATGCTAAATAAACCATTTACAGGCACTTTTGAAACGTCAAGTCTGTGTTAAAAAAAAATGCTAATTGCACATTCCAAAGCGTAGATCTCTATGGAGAAGAATTTGCAAGAAACTCCATGGACAAACAACCTACCCCGTTCCTATATCGCCATACATACCAGGGCCAGAGCCTTTCTTTTCAGACGCAAACCCTTGGCCCTAATTGGCTTCGACCCTTCTGCAGGGTCCCTACGGCATTCGCTGTACTTAGTTAGCGTGCATTTTCGCTTATCATCTAGAACCAACCTTCTGTATATATCTATCAAGTGACAAGCGACGTGCCTGAAGTCGCTTTTACGAAAGTCGTGCTTCGTAATGAAATATTAGTTTTTAAAAGGAGGGAAACGTCAGAGAAGTTTTTCGCTGCACAGTGAGTTTTATAAAGTATGTCAGTGAATTAAGGTGGTGGAAGATTTTTTGCGATAAAAAGAATGGAAGGTGGTTTTTTAAATGTAAGGGACAGTATTGTATAAGTCTTGATTGAAAAAAAAAGATTTAATTGAGTCATTAGATAAAATAGCCTAGGGTTTAAGAAACCCCTTTCTTAGGCATGTGGTTCCACCGCGTGTACTCTGGGTTTCGGTTTTTATTCGTAAATCGTTGATTGATTTCTAAGCACGTTCATAGAAACTATTTCTCAAAATACTAAAAATTTAATACAAAAATCCGCTGCAGCGCTTCATTGGCATTATGTCATCTAATAAAACTTTTAAAAGTTGCAGCGCTGTCACACTGCGTGAACGTCAAAACTGCTCTAATGTCATAAAAGGGCATGCAGACCACTTCAGTTAAACAAAGTGACTGTACGGTATGCCTAGCCTAGTGCGCAGTACATATCTCATCGTTACTGGTAATCAAACGCAACAAAATCTGACCATTAGTCTATCCAAAAAGGGTAGTGTTGCTCAGTAACTAGGTTGCGGAGTTCTGATAGGCAGCTGGTCCATGTAAAACACGAGAATTCAGCCGTATTCGGTCAGATTAGACGCCGATCGACTCCAAGCTGATTGGGAAAAAAGGCTAAAAGAGATAGCTAGATGAAATACTGAGTAAAATACATCGAACATTTTTGTATTTTTTTCTTCATGGGGAGCATAAATCATCGAATGACGAACTCCGCTGTTGCTGTCGAATGTTCCAACGGCTGGGACCCAGGCCTCCTCTCTAGGAGAGGGAATAGGCCGTAATCTACCACGCAGACCCAGTGCGGTAAAATAAATTACACTAAGTAATATCCCTGGCTAGGTTTGAACCCGTGGCGAAGTCTCGTAAGTTAGGGCTTTTACCACTCAGCCACCACTGCTGTCTTTACATTTTTTTTTTAAATAGTGAATTTTATGAATAATTCCACTAACAATTTAATGCGAAAAAACGCAAACAATACTCAAATAAAATGTAAAATTGTTCATCATATTCGAACGTTTAGATTGGATTACCAAGTTTCTAAAATTATTTATAACCATGTGAAACACTAACAAGTATTTAATTGTATTTTTTATTCGGTGGCTATATACTAATATTAGGTTTTTTATGTCAGGTAAAAATTATTCAATGACGATATTTATAACCATGTGAAACAGTAACATGAATATAATGGTAGTTTTTATTCGGAATATACTAATAGTAGGCTTTTTTATGCCAGGTAAAAATCATCCAAAGTTGAATCCCGCCCTTGGGTGAAGCGGGAAACAGTGTGAGACTTTTACTGACTTAACAACCTTCTCCGTTGGAAACAGTGTCAGACTCTTACTAACTAAACAACCTTCCCCGTTCCTTCTTTGTCTTGATCCCAGGGCCCGGGAAGCTTCGAACCTGCTGGGCCCCTACAGTTTGCACGGTATCCGCAAGCCCGCGCCTACGATAGCCATACTCATAATAATAGGTAGGTTTCTGTAATATAGGTCACAGGAGAAGCTGCAAAAATGCAGACAAATTTAACACACAAGATGTAGGTAAAAAAACAACTTGGCATTATAAACGTTATGGACGATACAAAAGTAAAATAAAAAGGCAATAAAATGAAAACTATTTGTCTACGAAGCATATCGGAAAAATTCTAGAAATCAATTTCATTGGAGGAAACTTTTCTTTGTCTATTCTTAGCACGTTACATACGGTTTCAATAGAGCTCGATGCTCGCAGATATCACTTACTGTCAATTCACAATATACTGCCTCCACTCAAATGTTTCATTTCTCAAGAGCACATCAATCAGAGTAATCTCGCCCTTATGACAATGTGGTTAGAAGTCACTCTTTGTAGTAGTTTGTAGGTTCCGATTGGTATCTACAGCAAACGTCACGTCACATATTGTGACGTGTTCAACATTGAGAGTTTTGTAACTTTTTTTTATTGATAGGTGATTTGCGATTCAATACTATTCAAAACTACGAGGCAGTAATGCTAGTAAAGAAAAAGGCTGACTGCATAAGGCAAAGGCAACAGCGCCCTCACCGTAGCCGTTGCCGCCACGATTCCGCCGATATCCGGCCACCGTTGGCGCAGGCTTGCGGATAGCGAGCAATGGGTAGCCCGCCGTCCAGTCGTGCGGTAACAGTCCGGACCGAGCCCAATTCGTCGTCGGCAATTGGATGATTTTACCTACTACAAAAAAAAATCTGCCCCCTTAGCCAAGTGACTGTTGTTTCGCTAACTTCAAACGCTTGGAAATAGCCCACGCCTCTAATTACTTTGTTCTGACCACATGATTGAGCGGTGAGATGATGTCAGAATAAAGGTATTGGGGGCGTGGCCAATCAAAAGTGTTTGACGTTAACGAAACGATCATAACTTGGCTAGAAGAATTGTTGGTAAATGATGATGTGATCGATGATGGAGCACGCTTGCCTGGAAGTAACTGAACAGCTTTGCACCATTGGTAGATGTAAGATATCTAGCTCTAGAATTCGAAGTATTTTAGGAATCCAATCATTCATTGAGTTTACTGCTAAGAAGTTGAATTCCCTGCCAGAGTCTCAGTTTTCTGATAGCTACAACCTAGAAGTCTGTAAATCAAGAATGAAGATGGTTCTTCTAGGCAAGAGTGCTCCATTGTCGGCCCAATCATAGCTTACTGTCTTGTGTGATGTTCGTAAAATATCTGTTGTGAGATACTATCATGATGTTATCATCATTTCAGCCAAAAGACGTTCACTGCTAGACATAGGCCTCCACCAAGCGCCGCCACAAAGGGCCGTCCTGTGCGTTTTGCATCCATCAGATTCCAGCAACCCTGACCAGGTCATCGGTCCACCTTGTGGGATGCCTTCCAACGATTTATGATGTAAAAACAAGTATTTATTTATGAATATAAATTAATTCTGCATAAAGCTGACGGTTTGCATCCCCTGACCAAATTTAATTTTTCGGATAATAACTACGATTTTTAAGTTTTTTATTTTGGGCAGGTTCACGTTTTATCGCTATATATTTTTTTATATTCTTATCTTAAGATAAGACTTTAAGAAATAGAAAAATGAGGTTTGTTTGTATAAGCATGATTTACACTCAAGTGAATCCGGGGCGGATTACTAGTAAAGTATATGAAAACACTGTGACAGATTCTATTACTAAAACTTTGCGAGGATCCTTTTTCAAACTCATCTAGATTCTAAACTTATTAAATAGGCCCTATCTATCTAAGTTAGAACTAAGCTTTATTGGTACTGAATTCTTGATAAAGACACAATTTGCTTCAATATTTCTTGGAAACCGGCACGAGAGAGTGAATTTTTACTTTATATTGAAAACTTAAAAAAATTTTCGTCGTATTTTAATCCCCTTTGGCTCCGCCAGCGTGTATGAAGGTTTTTCCAAACTCTTTTTTGACCCCCTTTCATCCCTTTTGGGGGTAAATTTTGGGAAATCCTTTTTTAATGCTCAGTTACGTCATCAATTGAAACCTTGGGCAAAATTTCACGCTCCTAGTCCCAGTAGTTTCGGCTGTGCGTTGATATGTCAGTCAGTCAGTTTCTCATTTTATATACCTGTATAGATAAAATCACTAAAGTTCACTTATTATGATACTTAATTAATTTAATTTTTAATTTGATAGACATGGACGATCTAACAAAAGTTTGAAAAGATGCCCTTAAAATGTCAAGTTGGAGGCGTTTACTGAAGATAAAGTGGACTGCTCACCGCACTTATGTTTCCACTATAAGAGAGTTTCAAATACAACTAAGAGTTTCATTGAACTTACGCGCGCAAAATTTTTATTTTTAAGCTATTTTTTTTTAAACGATTATTGGAATAAGGAAGTAGAGGTTCTTGAGGGTTTCACGTTCTTGCAACTGATTTTCTATCAGATAGATCTACTAATCAATCGACGACGAAACATCGAACATACAGTCACGATTAGAAAAAGATAAATAGGTTTGAAAAAATCTCTAATATCTATTGGACTATAACCACGACCCACACCTAGCCGTGATATTATTGTCCAAGAAAACAGCCTTGCGAAAACCGCCTTGCAAAAACAGCCTTGCGAGCGCCTTGCGAGCTAGCCCAGCGTTGACCGCAGCGACAAAATCAAAATAGATACATTGAATTGTCAACGCAATGCACCTATACATAGGATTATTATATATGCAGCGCTGAGCGCAAGGCTGTGATCTTAGAGTATTAATAGCAGAGAGAGAGAAACTAGTCTCTCCTTGACTATAAACTTTGACGGTAATTATGCGCTCCATCGTCGTTTCCTTAGAGCGATAGTTTGCATAATAGATAGTACCCAAAACAATCACTTGTAACGTACTTGATATTTGTCTCACGATGCCATCCAAATTAATTTGGCAAGTTAAAGGCAGTGACTGTTTAAATGTTCTACACAAAACTGCTTCACAAAGAGACCTCTAACTTCATTATCACAATTTGATTAAAATACTAGTACTGAGCCAAGTTCGCGCTGTAGGAAACCAGAACTTTATTTACTTTTCCGTTTCAAAAGTTGATCTTTAAGAAGAGTGTAGCAAGTCGTTAGTGAAAAATGCATTTTTTTTCTTTGATTGCTCACTGTATTTATTTAAATTGTAGATGGATAAAGACTGATTCGGTTTATCATTTCAATTGTTGCATAATAATAAATAAGTATTAAAGAAGTTAGTCTTTATTAATATTACTATTAGGTTATTTCAACTATTTAATAACAATGTTCAATCAAACAAATATTATGTACTAGCGACCCGCCCCAGCTTCGCACGGGTGCAAAGGTGATATATTATAGCTATAAACCTTCCTCTTGAATCACTCTATCTATTTAAAAAAACCGCATCAAAATCCGTTGCGTAGTTTCAAAGATTTAAGCATACAAAGGGACATAGGGACAGAGAAAGCGACTTTGTTTTATACTATGTAGTGATACGTCCACAGATTTGCAATTTGTTGTTAATTTTAAACTCCTAGGTCCAAAGCAGCCGACGTTTGACCTATAGTCTTTCTATTATGTCTCTTATTACGGTACTCGAAAGGTTAGACCAGTTGAAAATGCAAACAAACCATTAAATCACGCAATGTAAAACTATCTATAATTAGACTAACTTTTAAGAAGCAAAATCGCGTTAAAAATTTTGATAGACTTATTATACTTTTGTTTGCAGATGATCAAGTAGATGATTTCTACGAGATATGTCGTCAAAAAAATAGTGCCTCTGATGCGACACATACGGGATGCCCCAACAGCTTCCTGCTTATGCTCATTGAGAGAGAATGGATTGCTGCTTCATGAAACATTGGACAAACTACATGTACAAATAGTGCAATCTAGATCCAATGCTTTCATTAATGTGTGTGCATTCTTTTTTTTAAAAAAGATATACAATTGCTTATGATTATAATTTATTTGAAAGAAAATAAAATAAATTTACAAAAAGTAACAGGTAATTTGTATCAGTTTCGTAACAGGCTATACTAATGTACTTTTGGCACGCCACTGGCCGTCCATTACTGACATTGCAGACCCCCTAATCCCTTCACTGGCTCATCAGTTATTCTCTAAATTGTATCAACACGAGATACCAAGAAGTTTCGCAAACCGGATAATCTTTTCACCACTCCTGGCCATTCGCATACAAAAGACGGAAGATGTAACAGGTTGTCAAATAACATTACAATCTAATAAAATGACAAAGCTAAGACATTACCGTTCCACTTTATAATACCGCCATATTCTAACCTTTGCCCTTTAAATTCAATTTCTTTCCAATTTATACAACTTAAGATTATTCTTATATCAATCCTTGATCTATATAAGATTGATAAACATAAAAGCAGATTGATATGAGCGTGTATGAAAGTGGATTTTATTAGGGTTTTCACTGACATTCTGAATGTTTTGGGGTAGGGTTATGCCGCAATAATTTTTGTGTGCGAACCACTGGCGCGTCGGGTGGATAAGCGAAATAATATAAAAGTTGTACAATTTTTTTGTTATTGTAGTACTTTCATTTTACTAAATGATTTCCTGGTTCTGTAAATCGAACTATGATTGTGTATTTAATATGTCCAATGAGTGTGAAAAATCTTAATTTATTTAATTTCAATGTAAGTGTATAAAAGAGTTAAATATTGTCGAAGTATATATAATAAAAATATAATGCATATTTGAAATCAAGATCAACTCGGAAAAGCACTAGCTTCTGAAGTTTTACAAGTGCCCATGTAGGCCTATGTGAAATAAAAAGACTGACTTTGAATGCTGCCAGGGCGTGTAAGACGTGTCTTCGATTGAAATCGGGTAAAAGTAACGCAGCTTAGTACCTATTTGGACGCCTCATCATCATCAGCCTTTCAATGTTCCCACTGCAGGGACACAGGCCTCCTCTCTCTAGGAGAGGGAATGGGCCATAATCCACCACGCGGGCCCAGTGCGGATTGGTGGATGTCACATGTCTTCGAATTTTTGGTTCTAGGACATGCCGGTTTCCTCACGATGTTTTCCTTCACCGTTTTGAGAGCAGTGGTGATGAAATAAATTACACAAAGTAATGCGCCTGGCTGGGTTTGAACCCGCGACCTACGACTCGTAAGTCGGGGCCGTTACCACTCGGCCACCACTGCTCTCTTTGGACGCCTAAGAGTATTTTAATTTGGATACAAGTTTACTTACTTATGTACCTATTTTATCTTCTTTATTCGCAATTAAGTAAAGTCCATGTCCATAAAAATGTATTGCGTGATGATGTTCACATAATCATGTACGTTACGAATGTAGGTAATGCCACACCTTATATCCCTTGGGGTTGGGCAATTCAATGCGGTTTAATCATTAATTGGTCCAATAAATTAGATTAGGCTTTCGCAAATCTAACCCGACATAGTTTTTTGTTTAAGGTATTCAAAGAATTAACTCTTTCAAGTACTTTAAACTCAATGATTGATTGGATTCGTTTTCACAATGACCTGGCTAATTTATATAAATGTATCAAGTATTATTATATTTTGTTTATTTTCTTATAGTCTATCCATTTAAGTTGCATCTAGGTACCATGTTATGTTTCTGCACCACCCTAAGGTCGACTCGTAGAAAATGCCTAAAGCATTAAGTCCGCTTTTTACAGTATTATGTGCGTAAAATTTTAATAAATAAACTCTTGAGCCCTGAGCGAACGCCGGAGTTGCTATTAACTTGCTATTATGTATCAAATTACGGTACTCGAAAAGTCAAACCGTATTTCAATCAACCACAATGGTGGAATTAAAACGAGTTGGTTACACTTCATGATTGATCTATCTAAAATCTAAATTTCAACACGATTCTAAACATATTGTAATGTAAATTGAAATGTATAGTTCGATTCTAATATTTCAATATTTATTTGATTTTACGTTTGTGAATGCATTGTTATTCAATATGATACATTGGTATCATCGATAATTAATGTACTACGCACTAAATGAGGCGTACCGTATAGGTGATCTACAAGCCATACCACTTTTACATTGATGACCTTAAAGCAGGTTTTATACGTTCACGCAGTGTGATAGCACTGTAAGTTTTAAGTTTTGTTGGACGACATAATGTCAATGATGCGTTGTAGCGGACTTTTGTATTAACTTTCAAATTTTGACAAATAATTTCTATGAACATGCTTGTATATGACTAGAATAATAAATCGATGTACGGGCATCGAAGTAACTTTTTTTGAAGGCCTGCTTAACTGCCATCCCACCTGATGATAAGCAATGATGCGATTGTTAATGGTTAAAAGCGCTAGTTTATTATGAAACCATTCACTCTAGCTTTGAAACCTACACCTACATAATCAGACAGGAAGACTGCAGCAGACAAATTGAAAAAAAATTATTTTACTTAGCTTAGAAACTAAATGTTAATTTTATTCTAATTCCATGATCAAGTCGTAAATATAGAATCATAAAATAAACCTAAAATAAGCTACACGTCTACTAAATAAATATTATTTTATTCTTACTCGTATATCGTAATTATTCTACCAAAAATAATCACTGTCACCATCTAATATTAAAGGAAATATTACTGTCACCTGTTTATCTTCCCGCGTAAGATATTTGATCGTAAGAAATAAATAATAAGAACCTTTTTCGGCATGAAATACTGTTTATGACAAGCGTGTCATTCAGAAAACTATTATTATACACAATATATACATGGATCAAATATAAGTACCAATAGACCATACAAATTGATCGCTGTAAGAAATAAATTAATAATATATTGCTAAAATATTTTTTTGTACATCAATGTTTATTTCTTAATTGTCCATAATAAAGTTGGTTTAAAAATATTGCTTTTTTAACTAAAGGTGAAAAATGGCATAATTATTATAATGTACAAAAATTTCATAATGTCATTAAAATCTATGCGTTACGGTCTACTCTAATCTCGTAAGGAAATCAGAAGTAAACTTAAATGCAAAGCTCTAAGAAGAAAAATGTTAGTTCATATTTCACGGCAAAAACCTACTAAAATTAGCTCCATAAATTTAAGCTTCCTCGATGAAAAACTAGAGATTTTATTGAAGATTTTCCATCTCAAAAAGTCTCATATTTTACCGTTATCAATTTATCTAGAAAAGCGATCTATATATGTAAGACCCGGGACCTCGGGTCTCTGTCAGGGACACACAACTTAATTTGGCTAAAAGTATTTTGCCATAAAAATGATCCTTGTAATCATATTAGATATTTATAACTTGGGATCCATCACTAATTATCTATAAGCGTATTTCATGGGTCACTGAAATTTTGAACACTTGAACGCCTCTAATCAGAAAAACCTGTTTTGTCAACTGTAGAAGATGCTTAATTTTGTGATGGTACCTTATTTTTATATTCCAGTTGATAAAACTCCAACAAAATCCACAAAACGAAGTCACATAAAAATGTCAATTGCAAATCCAAAGCTTACCGCTAAAAAGAATACGATTAAACGAATCGTAAAATCATCTCCAATAATTCATCTTCCATGCAAATGCACGATTCCTTTTACAACAATAACGGGGAATACTTTATCTTTATGAAAACGATATCGGCACTTCAAACACCAGAAAATATATTTAAAAAAAAATAATTGCACTTCACTCACCGTTTTTTTATTAAATCACATTTGCAGCACGTAGAACTAGGTTAAGTAGATAACTGGGTTTAACTTTGTGTAGAACTGTACTTCGGTTAACGCACGCCGAATTTGTACGCACAAAACACGGTCACACGTCTGAGCGGAATAGTTGCCGGCGTAGCACTGGGAGTCGCGCAGTCTCCGAATCCTGTACGTACCAGCTCCCAAATGACTCGCCGCCGTAGCAGCGTAGCACCGTAGCCAGCGCTACGAAGCTCATAAATTATGATAAACGCGTTTATTTAATTACACCGATGGGTACGACATTTTTTTTTGTACTATAAAATAACTGAGTAGAATAACAATTTTGATCTTGTTTGTATTGAATTTGGGTTTGATTTGTTTGGGATTATTGCCGGCAATAAACACATTTCGTCGAATTTTCGGCAAGTTTTGGAATATAAAGCAGATATAATAATAATAAATAAGCCTGGTCAGCCTTATAATTTTCCCACTGCCCGGGTATTAGCCCATTTTCTAGGAAACATAGATCATATTCCAGCTCGTGGGCACAGTGTGGGTCCCGTGTCTTAGAAACTATGTTTATCTATACATACTAGCTGCTGCCCGCGACGTTGTCTGCGTGAAAGCTTTACAGCACCAAAAATACCTAAGATGTCAGTGTCGGTATAGCATTATAAGTAAATAACTTTTAAAATAGCATTGCATCAGATTTATAAAGTTCCCGCTGCTGGAACATAGACCTTCTTTCTAGGAGAGGGAATGGGCCATAATGGGCAAGTCCAATACGGATTGGTGGAGGACACAATATGTCTTCGATTTTTAGTTCTAAGACATTCACAGTCACAGTTTCCTCATGATTTTTTCCTTCACCATTGAGCAGTGGTTATGAAATAAATTACACAAAGTGATGCGCCTGGTTGGGTTTGAACGCCCGACCTACAACTTGTGAGTCAGAGCCTTTACTACTTCACCATCACTGAGTCGGAGCCTTTACCACTCCGCCACCATACTACGATGGTAGTTGTGCTGCCAGAAGCCAAAACTGAAAGAGAGTCAGGACTGGTGACGCGGGAGCAAGTGACATACATACATATAATAAAACAGTAACGAAAGAAAAACTGTACATTGAGAATTTTCTGGAAAAAATGAGTGGGTTTTGTTAGAAAAACGTAACTGATGACAAAAAGTGACTTTTTAGAATTTTTGTCTGTTTGTCTGTTTGTCTGTTTTTCTGTGCCTATGGTACGGGTTGGCGTCAAAACTACTGGATAGATTGAATTGAAATTCAGCAAAAATGTTCCTTGTAAACCAAGGAAGGCTTTAGGCTACATATTATTACGCCGTAAGTTATGGGAGGTAAGCAATATTGAATTTAAATGGTGCAATGGATGTAACTTTTTTTTCCCTGGGCCGATCGACTCAAAACTTAGCACAACCATTACCCTAAATTAGTTATCAAGAATGGCATATTTGTTTTTTCAGTAGTACCCCCAGTGCAGGATTTAGGGGATGTTAAAGTTTGTATGGGAGAATCTTATTTCTTGGGCTAATTAACTTGAAACTTGGCACGTAAACTTATTTAGGTAAATAATAAAAATTCCTATTATTAGTTTTTCAAAACAACGTAATTTGGGCAAAGAAACATAGTTTAATGAATATTAGTAGTATAAAGACAATTTTAAAACAGCGCCATCTATGAGATTACACAAAAATCGAATCAAGTTACATATTAACATTTTTGGAAATTAATAATTTAAATTTGATCATGTTGGAAAGGTTAGTAGTTACTTATTCTTAAAATTCATAGATGGTAATGTCAGTAATGTGCATTTTCTTAGTCTTACTGCGCGGCCGAATTTACTTACAAATGGGAATTAGAAATGAAAAAAAAACAAGCCCAAACAGAGCAAATATTACTTATTTATTTTTAGGGAAATATCTTAGGTAGTGAATTTACTAAAAAATGTAAGTTAATATTTAATAAATAATTTAAAAATATTGTTCATCTCTTTAATGGTGAAACGGCGTTCTCCATGTTTATATGAAATATCTTATTCTTATTCCAACGGTCTAACGGATTTATTTTGCAACGCAACCTAATCTTAAATAACGTTTCAATGTTATTTATATACGTATAACGACATCTACTGACTCAAATTAGTACAAACGAAAACATTACATTAACAAAATAATATCATTTTTACCTTTCGTCTACCGTAATTACAGACACAATTAAACGACAACAGTTGTACGGAAATTTGTGTCCTCTTGGGACTACATATTATCACGCTATCACTTACGGGGGAGGAGTTGTGAATATCTATTTTTCTTACGCATTCTGTGACAGTGTTTATTCTAACGACGCATATTTAAATGTTGTTTTTGAGTAATTAATGCTATTATCTGGCTTTACACTTTAAAATCTACGCCATTTATGTAACTTGGGCAGAGAAACATAGTTTGTAGTAGTATAAAGAAAATTTTAAAACAGCGCCATCTATTTGATTTCATAAAAATCAAATCAAATTACATGTCAACAATTTTTGTACATTAAGGCTGGACTCATACAGCCGGAATGGCTTGCTGAATTCAGATCCGGAATTCAGAATCTTAATTAAGAACGTCCGAAATGGCATACAAAATCACTATGCTCCACACACATCCTGATTTATTCAGATTCCGAATGATTCTTAATTTCTCAGATCCATCTTACAAAATGGTACTGACGAGCGTTCTTAATTTCAGAATCGGAATTATTAAGAACAGTGTGAGGTCAAGCGCCGGAATTAAGGCTGGACTCACACATCCGGAATTGGCTTTCTGAAATCAGATTCTGATCTCAGATTCTTAATTCCGGCGCTTGACCTCACACTGTTCTTAATAATTCAGATTCTGAAATTAAGAAAGCTCGTCAGTACCATTTTGTAAGATCGATCTGAGAAATTAAGAATCATTCGGAATCTGAATAAATCAGAATGTGTGTGGAGCATAGTGATTTTGTATGCCATTTCGGACGTTCTTAATTAAGATTCTGAATTCCGGATCTGAATTCAGCAAGCCATTCCGGCTGTATGAGTCCAGCCTAAGAATCTGAGATCACAATCTGATTTCAGAAAGCCAATTCCGGATGTGTGAGTCCAGCCTAATAATTTAAACTTGTTCATGTTGGCAAGGTTAGTAGTTAGTTATTCTTAAAATTCATAGATGGTAATGTGGACAGGATATACAAATACAAAAATTAAGTGTACAATGGGCGGTCTTATCGCACAGGGCAATAAATAGGGCAGGGTATAGTTCGTTTTGAAAAATTTAAGTTCCAAAAAACCCTCAAAATCTTGAGCAGAGTTGAGCAAGAATAATGCAAAAAAAGCAAAAAGCAAAAAAAATGCGGTGTTCAGTATTACAAAAAAGTTATGTTCATTGAAATATCGCCATCATCTATCTGAAGATTTTCTGCGAGCTTTGAGGCGTGCTACTGGAGACGAAGTCGATGTACCTGATGATCGTGTGCTGAACACCTGTCTCAGTTCACTTCAAGATGTGGACATTTCTATCGACGGCAAACCTCTGATTGAATATGGATTACCAGCTCCCCAATCATCACCGCATCAAGAGTATGGAAATCGAGAGTATAACGCTGAGACAGAGTTGTCTTCAGAGCAAAAACAAATTTATGACACCGTCCTTGAAAGCGTTGTGCAAAACCAGGGAAAATTTTTTTCTTGGCTTGCTCCTGTTGGAACAGGAAAAACATGGCATACTTGCACAGGTCAGGAGGCAAGGCAATATTGCTATTGCTGTCGCGTCGTCGGGAATCGCTGCCAAACTGCTTCCGGGTGGCAAGGCAAGAAAGCACATGCCATGTTCAAATTCCTATCAATTTAGAGAGCGCCAAATCGCCTTTTCATGGTGTGTCACGTAACAGCGATAAGGGACACGTGCTTAAGGATTGCTCTCTGATCGTTTGGGATAAGCGTACGATAACCAACAGGAAGACAGTTGAGGCCGAGGACAGAACCCTGCAGGACATCCGCGGGAACGAACATTTGATGGGTAGTGTCACAGTATGATCAGTGGCGATTTCGGGCAAACGCTTCCCGATTGCTACGTTGAAGCAATCTTCGTTGTAGTTACGAGTTTGTGCGCTGCGCTTGACTATTAATATGAGAGCTCGGCTCGGCAGCAATGCACAAACTCGTACTGACTAAACAACCCACCGTTCCTTCTTGCCTTAGTTCCAGGGCCCCGGTGTTCCGCTTTAACATCTACCCTTACCCCCAGAAGGCTTCGGCCCTGCTGGGCTTCTACAGTTGCTGACGACTGCTTGAGGCGCAGGGAACAGTGTGCGCCGTCGACGACTTAAGCCCAGTCCCAACGGTTATCGAATGGGTGGACAGAGAGCTACCCAGTGCTCGGCGATCGCAAGCCCGCGCCTACTGTGGCCAGAATTCGGGAAAGGAGACACGGCGGCGGTGGCTGCGGCTTGAGCGCCTTTGCTTTTGCCTGATGCACTCGACCCCCTTTTTTAGCCGGTAGCATTACTGCTTCGCAGAAGGAGGCGACTGCCTGCCACTCTTCTTCGCTCCGGATCATAGCCTCTGCCAAAGTCCGCTGCAAGTTAAAGCCCACCGTGAGAGAGGTGCACAGGAGGTACTTCCAGAGCCTCTCGAAAGAGCGTTAGCCAGCTTAGAAGAATTAATTTGCGGTGTGTACGGGGACATCAGTCGTTTACCACACCAGCAGAATTCTTGGGTGTGTGAGCGGGCCATTTTGACGTCCAAAAATGATCAGGCTGCAGCAATTAACGAATACATTATTTCGGAAATTGAGGGAAATGCAGTGGTCTATCATCATTACATCTGTATTTTGTTTACCTACCTATATTCTACAAATAAAATATCTGATTCTGATTCTATACCTCGATAAACACTGTCGTCGAGCAAGATGACGCCACACATTATCCCGTGGAATTTTTGAACTCCTAGCGCTAACGTTAGCGCTAAGGTAAGCGGTAAGGTAGCGTTAGCGTTAGCTAAGTGAACTTCCATTGCATACCATCAAGCTGAAAGTCGGAGTCTCGATTATGCATCTTCGGAACCTATCTCCTCCAAAGTGGTGTAACGAGACCCGTCTTAACGTCATCTCGCTGCACAGACACACCATTGAAGCAACAATTCTTACGGGTTGTGGATTAGGCGAGGCAGTATTTGTACCTCATAATTTCCCGTTCCACTTCAAGCGCGTACAGTTCTCCGTGAGTGTTTGCTTCGCAATGACCATCAATAAGTCGCAAGGGCAGACACTGAGTGCAGCGGGTGTCAACTTCAGGACGAGTTGTTTCTTACGCTGGCAACTGTATGTCACTTGCTCCCGCGTCACCAGTCCTGACTCTCTTTAAGTTTTGGCTTCTGGCAGCACAACTACCATCGTAGTATGGTGGCGGAGTGGTAAAGGCTCCGACTCAGTGATGGTGAAGTAGTAAAGGCTCTGACTCACAAGTTGTAGGTCGGGCGTTCAAACCCAACCAGGCGCATCACTTTGTGTAATTTATTTCATAACCACTGCTCAATGGTGAAGGAAAAAATCATGAGGAAACTGTGACTGTGAATGTCTTAGAACTAAAAATCGAAGACATATTGTGTCATCTACCAATCCGTATTGGACTTGCCCATTATGGCCCATTCCCTCTCCTAGAAAGAAGGTCTGTGTTCCAGCAGCGGGAACTTTATAAAGCTGATGCAATGCTATTTTAAAAGTTATTTACTTATAATGCTATACCGACACTGACATCTTAGGTATTTTTGGTGCTGTAAAGCTTTCACGCAGACAACGTCGCGGGCAGCAGCTAGTAGTACATAACAATTTCCTCACGATGTTTTCCTTCTTCGTTTTAAGAATAATTCACATTAATACCAGTGTTAAGTATTGATGTAAATTACACAAATAGGGACGAAAAGTTTTGGTGTGACCACTACTTACCAAAAAAATACAGCGGCGTGGGAATCCGGTAGATGCGAGAGTCACCGGTAATTATGTTGACAACGGGAAGGCCTATGGTCCACATTGGACGACTTTTGGCTGATGATGAAAATGGAAATTTTTGGAGGTATGTGGAACAGAGAGTAAAGTCCCACATTCCTCAGTTGTAAACGGAGGATCCTCCGACCAGACAGGTGTTATCGTCTGGTGGGCTACTGTCCGATGGTTGATTACGGGCTGTCGTATATGTTTAACTCGCGCGGAGAACTTTGATTGCGCTATGCAGAATCTCTGTAGTTCTTAGATGACGACATAGATAGTGCAATCGTAAGTCCGGGCTGTTATCACTGAGCCATCTATTTAAGGCAAAAACATACCGCTTTTTTTCCCTAAGAAGTGGGCAAAAACTACGGGACGCAACTTGCTACGTTTATTAGATACTTCTTTTACGATCATGCATACAGATTTTAATTTGATGGCTCAATTGGCGTACTGGTTGGGCAATTAACTGCTATACTTCAATTCTCGCATAGAACAAGTATACACATAGTTGTTTCTTACAGATAAATGTTTCTTAGTGATGGAATCAGGGTTTTGTGTACTTGTAAATTTACATGTATGTGAACGAACCCAAGATACAAGAGTAATTCCTGGAGTGGGACAAAGTTTTCTCTAAACAATTTTTTTTTTCATTATTTTTGTTTGTTTCCCTGTTATTTTAAAACTAGTTGAGTAAGCTAAAAACAAATCGTGAGCTTTAATAGATTTAAGCAAATCTTCGACAGCTATTTTAAGAGCGCCCAACCCAAGGTAATATTATCATACACCCGCTCTAGCGTGATTTTGACGTCTTTTTCACGATGTATCAAAACACATTTCTACTGAGATCAAAATATTTTGTGTAAATACAATTCTTCTGAATCAGTAAAGGATTTCTGAAAATATGCTATTCCGAGCGAACTTTGACCTTTCAAAATGTATCCATAAATCAAAAAAGTAAAGAAAATATATTTTATACAAACTTTACATTCAGAATTTAGAATGTTGAAATATTGTGCTACTCGCAAATACTATTAGGGATTAAAAAAAAAATACGATTTTCCTGGAACATTCTCGAATAGTAATTGGGTGTTCAGGCATATTCTTATTTTTATTTAAGTTACCTGTTTATTAAATATTGAATTGTTATTGCGTTGAATGAAACAACGACCGCCTTATTCTAAAACGCGTTCCACAATAGTTCCAGGACTATGACTATGTTGAATACCAATAAAACGCGATCGCAATGTAGATTTCTACTCTATTACTAGATTTTATACTAATTAGTTCATCAAGCTCCAAGAGGACACTAGTGACCGCATACCTATTGTCTTTTATTGTATCTGTAATTACGGTATTCGAGCGGTTGAAAACCAATTAAACGCATTTTCGGGACTATTATTAGGTTTAAAGCCAATATTAAACTTAATAATAGTCCCAGAACTATTTTAGGACGCGTTTTGGAAGAAGGCGGTATGTGTTTAAACAATGCTTATGTTAAACATAGATAGATCAGGAAGGGTCCTCTTAATAAGTTCTCATTCAATGGCTGGATTAGGCTCCTGACATAGTACGATATAATCCAGGAAACTGTATACACAGATTACACAGCGTGCAAAAGTTTGGTTTTATAGAGTAATTACCGTTTTCACTAGCTCAAGGAAACTATTAAGGAGAATAAGACATGCTGCTAATCGGGCTCTTCAAGAAAATGTTATAGACACGTTGGAAAAATAAAGACTTGACTTGCGACGAAATGTGTTTGTTTAAAGAACTTTATTTGAAAATAGGATAATGGTAAAAGTACATATTTACGAGTATGTAGTTGACAAAATAAATTTATTAATATGAAGGGGAGACTTAGTACGTATGTGTGTTTTTACTACTTCACTCTGAAAACACTGTACAGCTTTAGACGAAACAAAGGTTTTGGCTTGCAAGTAGACCATAATACTATGTCCTAGAATAGCGCATAGAGATATCTCAAAGGCACATACCAACGGGGTTAAATAGTAGATTATCGGTCTGACTTGAAGATAAAGCAGTGTTTTAAGTCGAAGGCAGCATGTCGCCTTCCAAAACAAACGCAGGATCAAAATTTGAATCCCGAACGTTAGTGAGGGATTTATATAATTAACTCCTGAGCGTTGCAAGGGAGTTCATGTAGAAACCTGAGTAAAATGAGGATTTTAGGCCGTTCAAGACCAAGACAGCTTTATCCTCGTAATGAATACTCTACTTTTACATGATTTGGTATTACTTATTTCTTTAGGACATGTTCTACTCGTATACCAAACTTCATTGAAATCTGATTAGCCGTTTAACCGTGAAGATATTACAAAGAATAACACAATTTTTTGCCTTTCTATCTCTAGTGTGGTATAATAATACTCACACATTTTTTTTCCACTTGTGGTATCTAATTGTAAAATATAAATTGTTAATACTTTATCGATCTTAAACTATACTTACAAAATGCTTCATCCTGAATGACTGACCAATCAATGCACAACCTAAACTTCTGATCGTAAAGAACTGAAATATGAAGAGTGTGTTCTTCGTATGACATAGGTATCTGATAAGAAATCATTTTTCGAAATTTGGGTAAAAAGGGGGCAATTTTTTATGGAAAACTCTATTTTTACGCGGACAAAGACTCTGGTAAAAGCTAGTCTACTTACATAATAATTATGTAGGAAATGGTTTCCAATCTAACTTAAAGAGGATCAATTTCAAATACATTTTGCTACTACTGCAACCTATTTTCGGCTACACGCAAAGTTCTATTCGAAAATGCACATGACAACCGAGACAGTTTGAACGAGCTTTCCATAGCGTAGAAACGTACAAAATGTTACGATCAGGGGTCTAACCATGGCGTATTACGATGTCAGCAGTACAAGCGAGATAGGAAAATGGAGCTTACACCTTATTTAGCATAGTATCGGCTTTATAATGTCCCTACTGTTGAGACTCAGGTCTCTTTTCTAGGAGAGGCAATGGGCCGTAATCCACCACACGACATCATGTCAAAGTCATGTCTTCGGATTTTTTATTTGGAAATTGGCATGTTGTAGACAACATGCAAATTTCCTCACAATGTTTTCCTTCACCGTTTTGAAAGCAGTAGTGATGAAATAGATCAGGTACACAAAGTTATGCGCCTGACTCGTGACTTAAAACTCGTAAGTCAGGGCCCATACCATCCACCACTGCTCTTGCTCGGTTTTTGAAAGTAAACATTTATTAAACAACTTCTGCTCTTAAGGTAGAGAAACAGGGCAAGTCTGACTAATACTGACTATAATCTACTTGTATATTTTCAGTGGCTGTTTGCGTTTCAAGGCTATGCTAGCTGCTTCGAAATCGGCCCTAGTGAGCCTCGTCCATTTTGCTTTTTTTGACATTTGTTTGAGGCGTACATGGAACACAAAGCGTCATCAAGTCTGGCTCGTCGTCGGTGAGCGGCAATCATAGTTTGGGCTATCGCTTTACAACGCACACCTTTTCCAATACAGGATTTTTTTTACCCAGTGCGCAAATTTAGACATAATAAACTTGAACACATTTTATTAAACAGGTGTTTTTTATTTAGATATGTGTCAATAGTAAAAAATTAAGTTAACGCTTACGAGACTTGTTTACTCAGAAACTTATTCTATGGACGTCGCTTGGGACAAAGGGACAAAGTCGAAAAATGAGAAAAAATAAGTTATAAACTAAAAATGGAAAAGTGTTCTATTGCTTACAGTGAGCCCAAAAAAAAACCAAAAAAAAATTACGCAGTGGTTAAAAAAATACCCGGTATTTTTGACAAAGAAAAGTGTTACTAACGTCATAAAACTGGGATAATTTTGAGGATTACTTGCACTCAGTACAATCAACTCAGTGATTTTTTAAAATCTCTTAATCTATTAAGGAAGAGTTGAGGGTACCAGGTCACGAGAAATTTAGCCTATGAGTGGACTGGCCAAATAAATAAGTGGCTCATCATCGCTACATGAATGCACGAGGAAGGCGGCCATCAGAGAGGAGTGGCCGCGTGTTGTAAAGCTTGCCACCAACACTTGAAGTGATGACCACGACCACTCTGTCAAGAGTAATACTGACAAAGAAGAAGAGAAAGAATCTATTTCGGGTGAACAATTTTTTGAACGAAGACACAACATTTCATTACATTCAGGCAGACTAACAAAATAATTAAATACCTAATATAATATCTTTCGAATGACGTCACCATTTTAGTCTCAAGAACTGATATACGTGTTCTCAGAATACACGGCACACTTATAATATCTAATATCACTTAATTAAGAAGACATTGTCTGAGCCAGGCCGGGGTAACATGTAATGAGACAGCTTCTGCTGAAGCAACGTTTGACGTAATCAATTTGCAGAACGTGACGGTTGCTCTCGGATCCTATATTATGAAACTGTTCGTGTTACTGAAGTTTTATGGGTAACGACAAAGCATGGTTTTAAAAAGCGCGACCTAAATTGAAATAGCTGAATACGCTTCAACGACTCTTCGATCGTATGAGTTTAAAATCGGTGTCGTTCAAATTCGGTTGATGGATGTTAATATGAAAATGTCCAAGTCGCTACGCTATTGCTACGGTTTTGAGTACGAGAATCAGGCTACTAGTAGGCAGCGAGCAATAGTCAACAGTCCAGTTCGCTAGTAATGTCTGTTGAGTCGTGAATGGCACGTAGGGTACGCCTCAAAGAGATGTTAATTAATCCGTAACAGCCCAGTATGCCCAATGTCCACTTTGGCTACGGGATTTTTAGAACGAGATATCGTGGTTATGAAATGCCAAAAACAACTTAAAGACACAGGTATGACAGGCGTCATATCTGTGTCTTTGCCAGAAGGCTCTGGACGTTGTGTGAGAAATTATTAGATAATCGCCCAATACATAGAAAAAAAAAACAATTGTTTCCTAATAAACATTATTGATCTGGCTATGATATATCAACAAAATATTGAAGGCAAAAGAAGGAATGGGGTGGGTGGTTTAGTCAGTAAGAGTCTGACACTGTTTCCCGCTCCGTTCAACGGCGGGATTCCTTATTCGATGATTTTTGCTTACTATGAAAAAAAATCCTAGGCTGACTGGTAGAGAATGCCTAAGGCATTAAGTCCGCCTTTGTACCTTGTGTTGCATGAAGAATAAATAAATAAAAAAAAACAACACATAAAATGATGAAGTATCAAGTTAAAACAGTAGTAATAAACGTCATACAAACAAAAGACGAACTTATAGACAACAAAAATATTGTTCTTGACAAATTGTCCAGTGTTTGGACTGACACAAAAATGGTATAGAGCCCTTGAGACGCACTGTGGAAATAAATGGATGTATCATATCAAGCAATACCCCAAAGGTTTTAGCGGAGTTACTATCAGGATCAGACGCTGTATACCAGACATATACACATTATTTATTACTAGCTTTTGCCCGCAGCTTCGCTCGCGTACATAAAATATAGCCTATGTCACTCAAGAGTAAAGCAGCTTTCTATTGTTGCTTAAATTTTTCCAATCGGACCAGTAGTTCCAGAGATTACCCCCTACAAACAAAAAAACAAAAAAAAACAAACTTTACCTCTTTATTATATTAGTGTAGATTATACACATGTGCCTATATCCTTTTATTTTTCAATTACTTGTAAATAAAGAAAGTATATATGTCACTTGTCAGCCTCTTATATGAATTTTATAAACGCTGGTTACTTATGTCATAGGGGAGATAGTTTGACATAATTTTAAACAAACTCTTAGTCTAATAAAAGGAGACGTCGTTAATTCGCGCTGTCTGACCGTTTGTTGACCGTCCGGACCGAGTCCAAGTTGTCGACAGCGCGTGCTGTTTCCACGCTTCAAGGAGTCGTCAGCAAACTGTAGATACCAAGCAGGGAAGCTTTAAAGGCTTTAGCCTTCTGGGGCTAAGGGTTAATGTGAAAACGTAACACCAAGGCCCTGGAACTAAGGTAAAAAAAGAACAGAGTGGGTTTTTGGTCAGTAAAAATCTGTCACTATCTCCCGCTCCGGCCAAGGTCGGTATTTGTCATTGAATGGTATTTGACCACCATAAAAAAAAACAAAAATAAATTGATACGTGAATTGGTTACATGGCATTCTTAATAAAAATAAATCTTAGATCAGAACCAAACAGGATTGGTTGAAAGAGTCACTTCGGCTTTGGGACGAAAATGATAACTAAATAAATGTGCTTCTCCCGGCCATGGGCGGAATGAGAGGGCGTGTGTCAGACTTTTACTGAATAAAACTCATTCTTGTTCCTTCTCTGCCTGAATACGGGAGCCCTATTATAAAAAAAAAACTACTGACAGAATAAAAAAATATGGCAGACGCACGCTGAATTTTGTCATCTTCTAGTATCTAAATTTAAGAAAAACCCTATCTACATTAAAATTTAATATGTCCCCATTCACAACACTTGTACGCGATATTATGCGAACGATGTACTCGTTGGCTGCGATTACATTAGAGATGTGCAAATTAGCTAAGCAGTAAAGTACCACATTGAGCTATGAAGATGCGCGAAATGAGCTAGGCGCGATTACCATTTCAGCCGAAAAACGTTTAATACTAGACATAGCCCTCAAGCACTCCCAAGCGTTGGCGCAACGACCGATGACTTGGGTAACGCATCTATCTTTCCGCGATTGCAGATTTCCGCGATTCTCCCCTGGTTCGACGGCTGGCTGTAATGCGACCCCATCAACTTATATACTAGTGATAGACAAGCACGTGCATAGAAGCTATTTGTCAAAATACTAAAAAGTTAAAGGAAAAGTCCGCTGCAGCACTTCATTATGTCGTCTACCAAAACTTTTAAAACTTTCGCACTACGTGAACTGCACTAATGTCATCAATGTAAAAGTACAAATGCACACAAGTCGCTATAATTTAATTTGCAAGAACAAAAATCACAGGTTTATTCAATCTTATTCCATTCGAACTACAGTAATCTTCGAAAATCGAGCAATCCTATTAGTAAAACTGATTTCTACTACGCGTCATACGCAGCTTAGCTCATCTCTAGTAAAAGCCGCAGCGTTAAGGTCTCACCCCTAACCACAGTAGCGTAACAGTTGTGACACGCATCACATCTTCTTAATAATAACGTCACTTTAGTCTCCTAGCGGACATATATTACACTGATTTTAGATTACAGGCGGTCCCTGGGGGTTACGTAAGGTCTTAGTCGATATCTATGTCGGATTTAGAGTATATTCTGAATGTAAGTAAGTATATAAGTTTGTGATACTTTAAAGTCTTTTATGTATGTTAGCATATGTTTTTTAAGAGTATAACGAAATATAATAATAATAATATTCGACGACCATCACACAACGCCGTCTAGTCTCAAGCTAAGCAAAGCTTGTGTTATGAGTACTAGACAACTGATGAACATACTTATATATTTCTAAATACATACATATTATAGGTAAATTACACCCAGACACAGATCAAATGATCATGCTCATCACACAAACTTTTGTCCTGGGTGGGAATCGAACCCACGACCTCCGGAATAGCAGTCAGGGCCACTAACTACTAGACTGACAAGCCAGTCATTATGATTGTATATAAAACATTATTTTTAGTGTATGTGAAACTTGAACATAGTTTTTTTCACAATCAGAAACTAATTCAATGCCAATCATTTTTAAACCGTGTTAGGTACAAATATATATTTCTCAAAAACGTTTAAAGAAGGTCGCGAGTTGGACATCACTCACAATACAAGTCTCGGCAGGATATAGCGAGCACTTAGAGGATTAGGAGTGTGATTAAACTCACCCACATTATTTCAGTTGGAATGAGAGGAAGTGTGATTAAGCTCACCCATGTTCTTATATTTAAAGTGAGAAGAAATGTGATTAAACTCACCCATGTTCTTATAGTTAATGTGAGAGGAAATATGATTAAACTCACCCATGTTCTTATAGTTAAAGTGAAAGGAAATATGATTAAACTCACCCATGTTCTTCCAGTTGTCTTATTATAAGTTTACAAATAGTAAGGTAATTGAACATGTAAGATTTGTATTTATTATTAAAAGATATATAACTCAAAGCATTCTTTTACTACAAATTTCTTCGAAAAAAATTCGTAATAAAAATTGAAACACAAAACCGTAAAATAAATGATCAAACTAAGAAAAGAAATCTTAACGAAGACAGGCCATTGTCCAAATAGCTGAGAGCCTAACGAAAAGGCTAAGGTGACTAATCTATCATTCTTCTAAGTGACAGCTCAAGAAAAGTATTTTGTTCAAGATAAACTGGTACTTAGTGCTAGAGACGAGTTAACGTCAAAAACTTAATTTGAGCTTTTTCTTTTAAAGCCTTTTCATCAGTTCATTTTGTGATTTGTTACAAGGTTAACCAACACTGATAACTCTATCAGTCAGTGACCTTTACCATACTACCACTTACCAAGGAATGCAGGGAGTGAATGCGAGTTTTAACGTTGCTTGTAAGTATCTCCGTTTGTAAAAAAGTATGCGCCTAGGTGCGTTGAAACGCAACATGCAGCGTGATGCGGGGAATGCGACAACCGCTTAATAAGTTATTGGTTTACAGCTGTCATTTGTAGGTATTTTATTGTATTTGTATTATTTTTAAGATAGTCAAAACTCAGAAAATCTGATTTTAGTCATACCAAAGGGTTACAATATTGTGTTACCATATTGCTCGTACAGCAGATGATCAATGGGGACTAAAGTTTCTGGAGTGGTGACTACGCACTAGAAGGCGCAGCGTTGAAAGGCCTCCCACAAGGTTGACCCTTGACCTGGTGAGGGTCACGTGAACCAGATTGATGCGAGACGCACAAAAGTGGTCGTTATGAAGACACCTGGAGGTCTTTATCCAATAGTGAACGTCTTTCTGCTGAAATGATGATTGTGTAAGGCCGGTGCCTCGCTGGGAAACCATGGCAGTCTTATCAGTTTACACAGCCCCTACACTCGACCCTACAGGGTCGAAACCTCTTGGAGCCGAGGGTTGGTGCGAAAGCCGTACACCGGGGCTCTGGGAATAAGGCAAGGGAGGAACAGGGTAGGTTGTTTAGTCTGTAAAAGTCTGACAGTCTCCCGTTCCGCCCAAGAGTGGGATTCGTTATTGGATGATTTTTACCTACAATAAAAAAAAAAAAAGTTTACATAGTCAAGAAAATGCATGCAGTTCTATGGTGTATAACTCACCTAACCATTGTTGATCGCACATTCACTACGTGAAGAAGTGGCTTGGAGTCATTTTTTTTTTGTCACTATGGCCTGGCTATGCTGCGGTGTCTCAACCAGACATCACCCTAATTCTAGGTTGTAAAAGTCAGATAGATGCTTCATGCAAAACAAGAGTATTCAGAGTATCTCGTTAGACTGGAAGCCAAAGCTAATTTAGAAAATGACGTTGATGGCAATCATTCTATACTGGGCCCACCTGGCCAAACTCAGCAGTAGGAATATTGCAATGCTGACTATGCTTAAACGGACAACCGTATACCGAATTGGTGTTTAAAATCACTACGTTAACGGACCATTTTTCTCTGTACAAATATTATTTATCTCACTATTTACAAAATAACCAAAGCTGTCTATCATTCATAGTTAACTAAACAGCGTAACAAGGCGATACAACCATCAAAGGGTGACAAATTGCTATCCAATTACTTAACAACCCCGTTACACAGCCACTTATTCCCCACAATAGGTAAAGGAATGACAAGCAAACGACACTTTCTTTCAGATTCTTTGATGAAACAAAAGCAATTTTTATATAAACACCTACAGATAAATACGGCACTATTCCCGTAGTGCTGGGATGATTTTTATATTACTATTAGACGACTGTCGTGAGTCCATAGCTAAGTAAGACATTTTTATTATAATTTGTACCCGTATCCATCAATCAATTTTACCATCAACAACGCGGTGTACGGCGAATACCTATCTACCCTTACGTTGTTCTTATGGAGTTGTCAGCAAACTGTAGGGGCCCTACAGGGTCGAAGCCTCCTGGGCCAAGGGTTGATGCGAAAGCGTAACACCAGGGCCTGGGAATAAGGCAAAGAATGGGGTAGGTTTTTTAGTCTTTAAGAGTCTGACACTGTTTCCCGCTCCGCCCAAGGGCGGGATTCGTCATTTGATGATTTTTACCTACCACAAAAAAACTCTTACGTTGTTGAGTTTTCTACAGTCCATGAGTCAGTGAGCGTTTTGCCTCGTCGTTTATACTGCGTAAGTACATTGAAGAACTAAAATAGTTTGCATACTGTGGTCTTCTCGTCCAATTATAATTTAGGTGTCTTAAAGGCTAGAGTGAATAGGCTCGTAATAAACAATTGTGCCTCACCATCAACGATTACAACACTGCTTACCATCAGGTGGATTTGCAGTCAAGCAGACTGCAACAAAAAAGAAGACATTAGAAAAAAAACATAGATACGAGTTTACATCAATTAGAAAAAAAGACCAACTGCCATGACCATTATAAATAATATGGTATTTACAGACTGAGCCAGAGTCGTTGAAGGCGCGTAGTGTTCAGTTCAACAAAACTATGTCCCAGCAGCTTAAGTCGGTCGAAGCCTCCAAGGTCCATTGCTTGACTTCTGAAAGGGAAGCCGATGTTCCTGAAACGTATAGAGCAAAGAAGAAAATAGGTTTCAATTAATCATTCAAATCAAAATGATTTTTATTTCACATAGGCCTACATGGGTACTTATAAAACGTATAAAGCTAGTACTAGGCAAATTGGTCGGTCGGGTTCAATTTGATTTTAAACAAAGCATCGTCGCTTTCCATCAGGTGAGATAGTGGTCAAGCGCGAACCTGTAATAAAAAAGACAGTATAACTCTGATATGGCATGCCACTCAGATCTAGAGCGTATACAGCCATAATAAGATTTCCCACCTGAATAAAAAAGCTAAGAAATTGTTATTGTCGTTAGTTAATCGTGTCATACGGTATAATACTTATACGAATTACCACAACACCGAAAACACTCGCTTATGTTCACAGGCAATTTTAATATAATTACGTCATCGGTCCGTACCACTGGCTTGGTGATATTACGTCACAAAAAATAGAAGGGCCATTATTAGAGGCTTGGCTCTCTCTGATAGATAGGTAGGTACTGTTGCGAACACAAGTCTTGATAGAAAAAAAATATTTCGGTCTTTGATGCTACGGTTAGTTTTGGCACTTCACTCGTGTGTGTATCTAGCTTTAAACAGATACTTTGAGCTTATTGTGAGAAATTTAAAAAAGCAAAAATGAAAATAATAATCACTTTGGTACTTATTTTAGCGAACCACTCTTTATTTATTTGTAGTGTTTTAGTAACGACCTGGTCCAAATTGTTGAACATAGAGATCAATATTCAATATTTATACGTTCAATTATCAATAATCTACATAAGTTTTGGCGTACTGACACATGCTGAGCTGGACTCCCTTTTGGTGCAGCACTAAGATACACACCGCACTATGGTTCTCATCTTTGTATTTTTATTTGATTTTTTTACCTACCTACATGTGTTTTTTTGTTTCTCTTGTTGATGTTGACTGTTTTTATATAGGTGCTTAGTTTTTTAAGTTTAATTGTGCTTTCGTGTGTGTTGTGTGTTGTAACAAATAAATGTATTATCTATCTATCTATCTACCTAACGCTTATTGCTAGCAAAAGAGGAGGCTGACCGTATCAGGCAATGGCAACGGCGCTCACACCGTAGGCGCGGGCTTACGAATGGCAAGCAATGGGTAGCTTGCTGTCAGCCTATCCGGTAACCGTCTGGACCGAGTCCAAGTCGTCTCAGGGAGTGTTGTCAGCAACAGTACCCAGCAGGGTCGAAGCCCTGGAACTAAGGCAAGGAAAGGTGGGTCATTTAGTCAGTAGAAGTCTGACACTGTCTCCCGCCCCGCCCAAGGGTGAGATTCGTCATTCGATGATTTTTTCCACCATAAAAAACCTAACGCTCATCCTTTTTTGGTATCCAAGATATGTTTCTTTGTCATTTAAGTACTGACATATTGCCTAAACAAAGTTTATTGAACCCAGATTTTTAAACAGCTCAATATCCTCATAAAATTCACTCAACAAACCCACCCACGCCAAATCAATATATCCTGAACTTATTGTTTAAATACCATTCAGACCAATTTATGCCCACGTACTTACTTTATATTTAGAAGATCAAATTAAATTGATTTTATCAGCAAAATTGTTATATAACCAGACTAGCTTCTGCCACCGTCTTTGCCTGAGTAAAAGTCGAAAACTGTTCCAAAAATATATAAGGATATATGTACATTTTTGGAACCGTTACGTAAATTAGTTCAGCAGCAAACAGGCAAGCTCAGCAAGGTTTGAATTTATAAATCATTAAATAAAAAATATAAAAAATCTGTACATGTGTTTATCACCTAACTTGTCCTAAACGGCTTGACCAATTTGAAAGTGTATTTAAATGTATCCTTGGATGGTTTGAAAGTATAATTGGAGCCGGTAAGTTCGGTTTAACAGCTTTTGGCAGGAAAACGTTTTCCAGGTCCTCTGGTCCAATACATGTAATATTATTAGCTACGGTCAGTGGCTTCGCCCGTATGAAAGTAGATTTCTTCAAACTTCTAAACACTGTTTTACACCTTCAGGAGTTTTTAGCGGATATCTACACTCTATTATCAACTACATGTGCCAAATTTTAAGTTTGTAGGTGTTATAGTTTCTGGTATTTCATGATTAATCAGTGATTGATATTTCGATTTTATATAGATAAAAATAACGCGTCATAGTGTTTGCGTCATTGAAGTTCTCCAAAATGATTTGACCGAGATATATATATATATATTTTTAATGTAATCTGAAAACAGGTCGGAGGCTTTTTTTTTCAACCACGTGATAAGTCGACGACTACTATTAAAAATTTCTATTAATATAAATTCTTAGTAGCTACGCTTAGAAACATCAACGTAAGTAAAATAATTTAATTCCTGATTCTCAGAATCCTGTATACTCTCATAATATTGAAAATACAAGTTTTAGCAATTGTGTTCTAAACATTCTAAAATTAAGTTTATTATAGGTATTCGTAATGCTTATAAATTTGTGATCTTTTTAAATACATTAATTCTATCTATCTACATTACTACATTATTTTATACATTATTACATTATTATACATTAATATATTCTATCTTCTAGTATAATGTTTGTGATAGCCGAAGGAGTTTAAACGGTTTTAACGGAAAAAATAATTAAGTAGTTGAAGTTTTCCGGGTCAGCTAGGCTTTTCATGAATAAAAATAGATATCAACTTCTATAAAACATGTTTAAATAGTTTTAGGACTAAATCTTATGGTAATTAATTTTATAATATATTTCTAGTTGCGAAGAGTAGAAATTCAATAATAATATAGTTATGTATTTTTTTTTTAATTAGGCCACAGTAAAAAAAAACTCATTTTCTGGTTCTTCGAAGTTATTATTCGTTGAATATAGGATAATGATGACGGAATACTGCTATCGCTTATCGTTTAGCCTTATTTATTCGCAGTATCAGTGCTTTAGTACCGTAATGTCCTTATCAGCCTAACGACTACCGCCATCTCTCGGTAGAACGTTGAAGCTTAAATTAGGGCGACCTCTGAAAGGTATGAAAATTTAACTAAACATATACAAATTGACAACTGATTATTAAATGATGTGCTGTAGTGAACTGAAGAATGTTTTTGACGTGTAAAAGAGTTTGTAAAAACCTATTTACGAAATAAAAATCATTTATCATTTTTACCAAACAGTTTTTAGCACTTTTTGTATTCGTGTTTTTTTTAGGTGAAAAAATCATCATACTGGCTGGGTGAGGTATAGTGTTAGACTTTTACCGATTAAAAGCCCACTCCTGTTCCTTGTTTGCCTTTGTCCCATAAACCCGGGGTACATTTTCATATTACCCATAATAGCCCACTGGGGCTATGGAGCTTCAACCATCGGGGCCTCTGCGATTTGCTGACATCTTCTTGAAGGTATCAAAGGAGGTGAATGTGTTTTACGTTATGCAGTGCCTTCTTATTTTAATAAAATAATAAATCAATTTTTTTTATTATTGGATAGTCATTTTATTTTTCAAAACATATTTTTCGATAGAATTTTAATAACAGTAACGCTGGTTATTCCAGAAATAATGTTTTTTTTTTTTTTATTGAAAATACATGATTAACATTCTTCGGAAAAACGAGTAACTTTTAGGTATTGGCAATTTGTGATTTAAAACTTATACTGTTTTGTGAATAACAAATTGTTATTATTATACCTAAAATAATATCCTTCCCGAAGTTTTCATTTAGGTAGACAATTTCCTATTGCGTTTAAAGTGTCACGATGTCGAAATTGATGTTTTTTTTAGTGTTTCGTACCTCAGGAGTGGTCTGTAAGACCATCACAGTCATCTTGGTGATTTTTTACCTCAAAAAAAATTTTTAGTTCTAGGGTATGCCGGTTTCCCGTCACCGTTTTTAGACCGGTGGTGATAAAATAAATCAAAATAAACCACAACCTCCAACTCGTAAGACACTAGGCCATCATTGCTCTCCCATCAAATCAAATCAAAAACGTTTATTTTAAACAGACCAATTAAAGGTACTTTTGAATTTTCAAAATGTTGGTCAGTTAAAAAAAAGAAAGTGAAGCTAAATTACACGTCCTTCTCCATAGAGATATTTAGAAAAACGTGGAAAAAACTCCATGGACACTTTTTCAAATCATATTTTGTGTTACATAAAATCTTGGTTATATATTCCGTAGTTACGAATAATCACATTAAATACACCTGACTAAACATCTCGGCTTTCACTCACAAGACATGATGCCAAATTCTTTCCTGTAGACGCGTCAAGAAATTTGACACATTAACATAAATAAATAAACCTTTAAATAATTTAATATTCGGAGCACTTTAGTCAACCCCTGTACCAGTTCTTGAGTGTTTTGATAGATCATCGGAAATAGCCCCCTTTGTCTCATCTTCCTTACAACTTTCATTCCGAGGGGCTCGAAATGAGGGTGATTTATTAATTCCATTCACTTGACAGCCAAATAAGTGAAATATTATTATATTTTTGCTTGTCTCGACGTTTTTTCTTAGTCTTGAAGACAACTTGATAAGAGATACTGGAAGACGTAATGATGTTGTAAGTGTGGTTTAGAACAAGCTTTTGATCATTATTTTCATTGCAGATATTTATTTATGGTAGATAAAAATTATCCAAAGGCAAATCCTGCCCTTAGGCGGAGCGGAAAATAGTGTCAGACTCTTACTGACTAAACAACCCACCCCGTTCTTACGTTGCCTTTATACTAGGGCTACAGTTTCCTTTCAGACACGAACCCTTGGCTCCAGTTAGCTTCGACCCTTCTGAGAGGTCCCTATGGTTTGCTGATAACTCCTTAAGGTACACGGTGCGCGCCGTTGACGACTTGGTCTTAGTCCGGACGTTTTTTTTTAATGTTGGGACAAATCATCTAATGACGAATCCTGCCCTTGGGCGGTGTGGGAAACAGTGTCAGACTCTTACTGACTAAACGACCTACCCCATTCCTTCTCAACCCTCATACCGGGGTCAAATCTTCCTTTCAGAGACCGGACCGAGGCCTCAGTATTTTTCCGGACGGTTACCAAACGATCGGACGGCGAGCTACACATCGCTCGTCGACCGCAAGCACGCATCTTTGGTAGCTGGAAATCGGGATCGGAATCCGGGCGGTTCATTGCAAATAATAATATGGTGACGACGTTGTAAAGATTTTAAAATTTGTAGAGTTGTTAACAGTTCTGTCGATAACTGTACTAGGTGATTGCAATTTTCTAACTTATCACATGTAAACTTTTGCTTGAAATGTACGTGGTAAGTAGCTTATATTTTGATGTGTTTACTTTTACGACTTATGTTGGTAAACAGCTTCCAGATCAGTGTGTTGGAATATTGGCTTTAGTCAAAGAGAGTCGACCTTGACATTCAAGTAAAAATTACTTTCGTATGTTTGAGCGACTTCAAAATAAAGAATAAGGTTATACAGCGACATTCTCGCCATATTTTAATTGATTTTAGTGATTTTTCTTTGGTTTGAAAAAATATTTTGTCTTGTAAAGAGGTTATTGAAGTTTGGTGAAATTTGAATAACCCTAATGATATGTTTTAGGCCTAGTTGCTAGGGCCTTCGGTAGGAGCCAATCGCATTAGTTAACAAATTCTGAGGCTCATGTGATGGAGAATGGGTATATCGCGAAATGTACGTGCATTGTGCAAATTCAAAATAAACTAGAGAAGTGGTGAACAAGTGGCAACGGCCCCGATTTACTAGTTGTAGGTCGCGAGTTCAAACCCAGCCAGGCGCATTACTTTTTGTTATTTATTTCATCACCACTGCTCTCAAAACGGTGACGGAAAACATCGTGACGGAACCTGCATGTCCTAGAACCAAACATTCGGAGACATTGTGACATTCAGCAATCCGCACTGGGCCCGCGTGGTGGATTATAGCTTATTATAGCTTGAACAAAAAAAAAGGCTGACGATGTTGATGTTGAATTCAAAATAAATGAATATTAATATTATTTCCTTTATTTACTCACAATTTAGCCCATTGCAATTCAGTGGCAGCCAGCCCAGTATCTACGCTAATATAATAAAGAGATAAAGTTTGTTTTTTTGTTTGTAGGATGTAATCTCTGGAACTCCTGGTCCGATTGGCAAAATTTTAGCTACAGTAGAAAGCTGCTTTACCTACTCCTGAGTGACATCTTACTCTTACTAATATTATAAATGCGAAAGTTACGATGTTTGGATGTTTGGATTTTTGTTACTCAATCACGCCAAAACGGCTGGACGGATCTGGATGAAATTTGGCACAGGCATAGGATACATTCCAGAATAGGACATAGGCTACTTTTTATCCCGGAAACCCCAACCCCAATACCACGCGGGCAAAGCCGCGGGCAAAAGCTAGTAAGGTATATTTTATGTATGCAGGCGAAGCCACTGACAAAAGCTAGTAATAAATAATAAGGTCCGTGATTCGGATTCTAAAATTTCTCGATTTAAATGAATACATTTTATTTCTTTTCAACCTTAATTTGTTAATTCGAGGTGAAATCGAAATGAATTTGGAATAAGGGTTATCCTTGAACTGCCTCAATTGCAAATATTAAGAAAAAAAACGTCCTACATTTTGCTTACTATCCCAACTTTATCATATTACCAAAAACAGAGTTCCAGTAATAAAATAATATATAAAGTTAGATTAACTTTTCTTCTTGCGATAATGACATATTTAGTTACAAGACGTTTCTATTTGATTAAGGGGAAATGAAAGTTGCGCAATTAGTTTAACTTTTGTTATTATGTTTATTTATCCAAGGTTTTGTTCCTAACTCGTTTTTATATGGACTTGAGGAGTCTTACAAACCTACGAGTAACTTTACCTCTGGCGGAGTGGGAAACAGTATCAGACTCTTACTGACTAAACAAGGCACTCCGTTCATACGTAGCTTTTATATCAGGGAATTCCTTTTTGACGCGAACCCTTGGTCAGAATTATTTATTAAGCAGCCTCTTGATATGTTCTATTAATTTATCCCAAAGTACGTAGTTATTAATTGCAGCGATGCACATAGATGGAATTAACTAAGTTACTAAATGTTACGTGATCAAAACCACATTTTCATTTACTTAGGTAAGTCTGAAATGAGTAAGTACCACAAACTACATCACTTACTTGTACCTCGTTTTAATGCAAACACACTCTCTTCCACGAATAATTTTTGGTATAAACAAATCACATACATATTCCTTGAGTTTCTCTAGTACTGCAATACATAAATATTTCTAAGCACATTAAATAAACGGACCATTCAAATTCATTACTAGTTTAAATTACACAAACTAAGCTGAATACATAAATATAATTATGTACATAGTACATAACGTTATTACGAGAGAGCTTCACGATTCCTAGAAATAAAATCTATTACTTAGTTCTTTATATTTAGCAGAAAAAAATGTAGGGACTTACTTGGTATTGAATACATAAAGTCGACGTGATAATACTGTAATTGGGATTTTTCTCCGTTTACTTTTATTGCAACGAGACTCAATGTTGGTACTGTGGCATCTATCTAAGATTGAGTTCGGTTACGATTGTACGATTACGTACTCGCGCTGATCTCCCAAGCGGAGACAGCGTTGTGTACTTAACTGTACTAGTCTGAAATGTACGCGTGAGAGGATCCAACAGTTAGAACTTGAGGTGGCACTGCTCAAGTCCAAGGCCACGCATCTGTTTTTCAGATAACGTTAAGTGAAGTTCACATCGGTGTTAGATCGACTATAATGTTCAGACCTGAAACTAGTCCTTGGCAGCCAGTAGAATATGGCACTTTCGACGATTGGCGTCTAAACTAGAACTGGCTGGGACTGCCCCCTGAAGTGGGTCCTGCTCAATCTGGGATGTTTAGACGCTCCGGCGGCTAAGCTGAATGCGTCCCATGTCATGGCCGCCCGAATCTTGTGGGGATACTGCACGTACACGGTCTCCACATTCCTGGCAACATTTTATTCATACACTTGGAAACTTTGAAGAGGATCATCCATATGACGCTTTTTTTTTATGGTAGGTAAAAATCATCCAATGACCAAGTCCCGCTCTTGGGCGGAGCGGAAAACAAGTGTCAGACTCTTACTGACTAAACAACCTACCCCGTTCCTACATCGCCATACATACCAGGGCCAGAGCCTTCCTTTTCAGACGCAAACCCGTGGCCCTGATTGGCTTCGACCCTTCTGCAGGGTCCATACGGTTGCTGACAACTCCTTGAGGCGCGTGGGAACAGTGTGCGCCGTCGACGACTGGGCTTGGTCCGGACGATTACCAGACGACCGGACGGCGAGCTACCCAATTCTCACCGTCCGCAAGCCCGCGCCTACGGTGGCCGGAAGTCAGGATCGGAATCCCGGCGGCCTCTGAGGCGCAAACGCCGTTACCTTATGCGGTCAGCCTCCTCCTTTACTAGCATTACTGCTTCGCAGAAGGAGACGACTGCCTGCCACTCCTCCTCACTCCAAACCATGGCTTCTACCAAGGCCCGGCGCGAGTGATCGCCGCCGCCGATCTCTCCCAAGAGGACACGGCGATGCTCTGCCCAAGCGGGGCACATGTCAACCGTGTGCTCCACCGTGTCCTCCGGGCGATCCACACAGTGGCGACACCTGTGCGTCTCTTCCGCACGAATCGGATGCAAGTACCTCCCGAACTTATAATGTCCGGTGAGGACCTGCGTCATGCGGAAAGTGAGAACGCCGTGAGTTCTTTCCAGCCACGCCTCAAGGAGGGGCATTACCGTCATAATTATGGCGTGCCCAGCACTAGGTTGCGATAGCCATTTCACCGTCACGAGATCCCGCCCCACCTTGACATGTTCAGGCAACGGACTTTTGCCCTTCCATATGAAGCTGGAAATTGGACTACGGACATGCAGGTACGTAAGTTAGCGAGGTTTTAGGTGGAAAAATACAAAAACACCTAGGTCAAGCACCGCCGTGTTCTCAAGGTAGTAACTGATGGCAGATACCCCTCTCGCGCTGGTTTCTGGTTCAATAACTTGCAGCCAAGCACTATTACATACCATAACATATATATACCTACTTAATCCAGGAAAAGGAAAAAAGAAAATGTACAAAACGTCTGCAATCATTTTAAAAGCATAAAATCATTGCGCGATGCCATTTTTGGGACTGTCATAGTTAATACATTTTCTAAAAGAAACCTTTATTAATATCCTTGACACCACCGTAAGATATCAATCACTTCTGTCAATCATAATATTCTAGTGGGTGGGATGAAAACGTCTCCCAAGTTTGTAATTTTTTAACTTTTCTTATAACAGAGGGGAACGTATAGAATTTGTACCTAACTAGAAATCCGTTTCCTCAATCTTCCGTGAAATTAGTTTGAACAGACAAAGTTAAAAGAAAGAAGAAGTAATACCCCTTTTCTACAGTCTTGGGGTCAAGTTCTACACAAACCAAATGCAGCTGTAAAATACTTAATAATAATTTATGGGAACTCGGCGAACCCCAGATACACGCAAACCATGAGACATAATCTATCATTTTCGAGCATGACAGGTGGAACGCCCAGCGACCTCAAAGAGGATGAAAGTATTTGTATTCACACAGTAAATACGTGAATATTTCCATTTTTTAATTCGTTGCTTTTGAGTTATTGGCATGATAAACAAATTATGAAGAGCGGTGGCATGAAAAATTTATGAGATGAACTCTTGTATTGAGTTATACGTATAACTGGATGATGAAGTCTCTTTTAGTATTATTACTGACAGGCTGGTTTGTTGTGCATAACATAATAAAACTTGGGTCAAACATTATACCATCGATAGTTCGAATGAAAAAGGAAATGGGTTATTTACTAAACCTACCTCATCTAACAAAAACCTTTGCTGAACTTTAACGAATATTTCAATACCAAAATTGGCCAAATCACTCCAGCTGTTCTCGAGTTTTAACGTACTGAAAATTATTTTCATATAATATGAGAAAATACATTTGAACTTCATGTACTCATGTCTAATGCGACGAGGTATTTTCTACCAGTTCCTACGTTTGGGTTCTTTCCATTATCTGTTTATAACCTTTTTGAAGTCGGTAAAAGAGTTTTATATCTAAGAATCGTGAACTCACAATAATAAATAATTGCTTTGTGGAAAAAAGATATGTTATGTTTGGTGCCGTGGTTAAGCGTTGGATTTCCGCACGGAACAAATATTTGTAACGACTCGCGCCTACAGATACTTTTTCTATTTCTTTATGGTGGAAAAAATCATCAAATGTCGAACACTCCATTCCTTCTTCGCACTCGTACCGGGGTTAGATCTTTCTTTCAGAAATCGGACTGGGGCCTACAGATAGTTGTTTCTGGTGTTTCGTGTGTGTGGTCGTTACTATATTGTGACTGCACCTACTATGGACTGGGGCCTACAGATAGTTGTTTCTGGTGTTTCGTGTGTGTGGTCGTTACTATATTGTGACTGCACCTACTATTTATGAGTAATTCTAACTATAAGGCCACAATTTTATTTTATTAAAATACAATTCAAAAAAGCAAAAGCCGTAGACATGATGTGCTCACTTGCTCAGGTACAATCTGGATTAAGTTTTGAATATAGGCGTTAGCTAACTAGCGTATTGAAGACTTAGTAATTAAGAAGATTGTATATGTAGGTACTCTTATCTTCTATCACATATCACAAGTAAAAGAAAAAAATGGTTAAAACTTTTTACTTACCCTAAATTATGACGAGACAGAAGCGCAGGTAAAACCCTCCATATAAATAAAATTAATAATTAACCCATTCCCTCTTCTAGAGAGGAGGCCTGAGTCCCGGCAGTGGGAACATTATGTTATGCTATGTGTTTACTGCTCTTCTTTTAAGTGTTCTAACGTGATGTTATGTATGCTGGTATAAGTAGCTGTGTAGTGTTTTTGATTCTGACTATAGACTTTTGTTCATTTCTACTTCAGTTCCAGAGATAAGCTTGTTTAAACAAATAAAAAAACTATTCTGCTGCATTTTTATATTAGACTAGCTTTTTCCAGCGGCTTCGCCCGCGTACATAAAATATAACCTATGTCACTCAGGAGTGAAGCAGCTTTCTATTGTTGCTAAAATTTTTCCAATCGGACCAGTAGTTCCAGAGATTACCCCCTACAAACAAAAAAACATAAAAACAAAAAAACAAACTTTACCTCTTTATTATATTAGTGTAGATAACAAGCTCTTGTTTACGGTTTTGCTCCCACCAACTGACTGATTCTACCCTACTGTTCCCTACCCACCCTACTCTACCCTACTCTATGCAACTTTACCTTACTCTACTTTACCCTATTTTTTTTTATTTCAAAAGAACTTTCTGACATCAAAAACACAAAATAAAAATAGAATTAAAACTTATTTTGCGAGTTTAGCTGTTCTAGAGATGTGCGCTTAAATTCAGCAATTCCTTTTTATATTACAGATATTATATAGATTACGGGAAAATCCAAGGCAGCTTAGTTAAATGTTATTTAAAAATGTACAAAATACATCCGATACACCCACACCGTGTTAAAAATCCCCATTCAAAGCCACTGAACGAACTACACCCACGGAATTTATTCTATAGCCCAATTACTCTGTTACACTAATCGCTGTGCCAACGCTCGTCATTGCCGTTACCCGGAGGTCATCAACACTTGTTTCAGTTGTCAATACAATCCGCACTGGGCTGTGGCAGTCATTTACATTATCTGTTCGCAAATGCTATACACCCGTTCTGCACCGAATTACAGGCTAATGCACTGGTGAATGTCCCATTATTGAAATTTAGATTTGCATTTTGTGATTTGGATAGTGTTGGCGATCGATTTGCAAGATTAAACCCGATGAAGTGTTAGTTCGTTATGATTGAGTGAATAAATAAATTTATATTAAAACATATAATTATTATGTCGGCTCAAGATCAGAGCGTAAGGAATGGAATTCCCTGTCGGGATCTTGGTTTTCTGATGGCTACAACCCGGGAATCTTTAAGACTAGAGTGAATAAGTGGCTTCTTGGTAAGCGCTCTGGCTCTCTATCGTCGACTGCATTGTTGCTTTCCATCAGGTGAGATAGCAGTCAAACTCAAACCTATCAACGATAAAAAAAAGATCCTTATCAGTCCTCCTCATCTCTTCCTCTCCTCCTCATCCTCTTTTTAGAGGCGATGAGTAAATAACGAGCAATAAATAAGCCATTCCAGACAAAGCAAATGATTTATTCTGATATAGGCTTTCGGTATTCACTACAAGAGCTGTGACACAATCCCCGGATTAGTTGTTGTTCACACAACTGTCGACAGAGAAAAGAGGACAACGTCTCAGTGGTAGAAACTTGTATCTGTTCAGCGTACGCGTACATCAGCCCAGATTTTGTCAAAGTCATAATAATATAATGTCAACATCATTGCTTGCACAAATGAATGATCATTCGTTTTCAAGCTTTCAAACTATTAACTTCAACGAAACGTCATGGTACGGCCTCTAGTAGTGAATGATTGCTGTCAAAGATTTGTGAGGTTTTTTTAAGGGGGTAAATCATCCAGTAACAGTTCTCTTTTGTACAAGAGAGAACTGGGACTTTGAAACCCCGTGACCCTAGGTAGGCTTCGACTCTGCTGAGCCGCGATGAGTCTGCGGTTTTGTTGACAACTGCTTGAGACGCGTGTGGAACACTACCCGCCGTTGACCACTTAAATTTGATCTGGACGGTTAAAGACGGTCAGACAGCGAGTTACCCATTACTTAACGTCCGCAAGCTTATGGCGGCTGGAAATCGAGATTGATATCTCGACGGCTGGGGCATGAGGGCCATTCCTTCGCGCGTGTGGCTGCTTCCTTTGCTAGCATTACTGCTTCGCAGAAGGAGGCATCCTCCTGCCACTCCTTCTCGTTTCGGAACACAGTCTGTATCGTGGCCTTCTGAACTTACGATATCTGGTTAAAACTTGCATCATGAGGAAGATGATAAAGTCGTATAGTCATTCCAGCCATTTCTCAAAGACTTACTGTCATTATCTACACTAATATAATAAAGAGGTAAAGTTTGTTTTTTTGTTTTTTTTTTGTTTTTTATTTTGTAGGAGGTAATCTCTGGAAATAATGGTTCGATTGGAAAAAAATTAGCAACAATAGAAAGCTGCTTTACTCCTGAGTGACATAGGCTATAAATTATTTATATAACATGGATGTTAACCGAGCTATCACTACAAGAAATTTTCCGCGGGCAGAAGCTAGTATATTATATGAATTAAATACATGGGGCGTGCTAAGCACTGGATTTCAATAGTCACTATCGCCATTTCACCATTAAAGATGTGTCAAGTGGCCTTTTAACCGGTTTCCAAATTACTGTTTAATTTACATTATTTTGTCGCATACTTCTTGCGAAAAATAAATGTCACTCCACATTTTTAGCATCGTTTATAGTTTAGTTTGCGCACTCGTCGAGTATCAACGCCAAAATATGCACTGCTCTCGCCGTGACGTTATGCACCTTGACTCACTACAATTACGTGTATATAAAAGAGTTTGTAAATTTCGTTGTTGTTTGCTCCAGACTTCTTTTTATAATTATTACCTATTTACTGTGATTCTTGCAGCTGGATTTTTTTTTCTGTATCTCAAAACGAAAAAACGGTACCCTAAGCTCATTTTATTGTTTGTCTGTTTGTCTAGACTCTTCATCTCGAAGCTGCGTAGAGGTATCGAGTTAAAATTAAAACCAAAATGATATATATTCAAAGCGCAAATCCTTGACTGTCTTTGACTTCGGAAACTTCTAGGTAGCTTGAACTTTAGATAATAAGAGTTTCATATCTACATCTGACACATTATACCTAATAGATTGATTATTACTCATCATCATCAGCCTTTTTAATGTTCCCACTGCTGGGACACAGGCCTCCTCTCTCTAGGAGAGGGAATGGGCCACAATCCACCACGCGGGCCCAGTGCGGATTGGTGGACGTCACATGTCTTCGAATTTTTGGTTCTAGGACATGCCGGTTTCCTCACGATGTTTTCCTTCACCGTTTTGAGAGCAGTGGCGATGAAATCAATTACACAAAGTAATGCGCCTGGCTGGGTTTGAACCCGCGACCTACGACTCGTAAGTCGGGGCCGTTACCACTCGGCCACCACTGCTCTCTCGGAGAGATTATTACTGAGGGAGCAAAAATATTTATACTTCCAGCTATAAGAAAAGTAACCAGTCATCTATTTTTATGACTGAGATACGCCACATAGTAATAATTATATTTGTATGGATATTATCATCATCATCATCAGCCTTTTTTAATGTTCCCCTGCGGGGACACAGGTCTCCTCTCTCTAGGGAGGGAATTATGCATATTAGGTGCATTTAATTTATAACGTGGGAATATATATTTTTACTCACATTATTACATATTTACTAGGTCTACATACCCACATCTTTATCCATGTTCTGATCACTTAAACTTTGATCTTTTAGAACTCGATAAAGCTAACTTTGTACGGAATATTTTGTTACATTTTTAGGATAGGTCTTAAATATTTTAAGGTTATAGTTCATTTGGTCTTACTCAAGTGGAAATGTTAGATTTCCTTTGTAAAACCTTGAAGGATATCGAAGTTTTTAAATGTGAAGTATTTATGAATACTTCACATTTTTATCTACCTATATAGAAACTGAGATGTTGAAAGTATGACTTTCAGTAAACATGCTCTGACTGAAATGATCTTCATAATCATCATCATTACAGACGAAGGGCGTCTGTTGTTGGGCATAGGTTTTCAATAGGTGTCGCCACAAGGAATGGCAATCCACGGGAATCCAGCGCAATCCTGCGACTCTTCAGGTCATCTATCCAGTGGGAGGCCTTCCCACTTTGTGTTTCGGGTAATTAAAGATTAGATTTTACTTTTTGATGATTATTACAAAGCGAAAAAAAATTTTAACATTACATAAATTATTATTATTAAACTAGCGTATTGTGTAGTATTATAAAATTCTAAGCTTGTGCGTGTGTATATGCATGTGTATGAATAATACTTCGTCACACTCGAACGGCTGAACAGATTACGATGAACCTTGGTGCACGTGTAGATCATTTCCTAGAATAGCACATAGGATGCTTTTTGTCTCAGTTTATTTACTCTAAAGATATTTTTTGCCGGGCGATGCGAGCGAGTTGATAATTAATGAGTTATGTAATTAATTTATACAATCTTTTTTAATAAATAATTATTTTAAGTTTCATTACAAATGAATAAATTCTTCTTTGGCCAATTATTTTAAAATGCACTTTCAAGAATAATTATTAAATCATCGCTCAAAAAGGTCTGCATTATCTTTCTCCTTATAATATCACATAATAATAAAATATATACTACGTGTAAGAATAAAAGTCAAATACATAGTACCTATATATATGTATGTAGGCTATATTTCAATATAAGCTAGGCCGTAACTTGTCTTTACGGCTTCGGTACCGTCTAACCTTTGCTCGTATTTTGTATAGAAAAGCGTCAGTAGTTTGCTGGAAAATTATTCAGTTGTAAGGTTTTGGAGATTTCATTTCAAATTAACGATATAAGTGAGAAAAAGTGAGATTTTATTGCGTCTCATGAGTGATGGTAAGCAGGGTATAAGATACTTAGCTTTAGAATGTTGCCACTTCTGAGACTTAGATTTAAAGTGGTATTTTTTATGGTAGTTAAAAAACATCCAATGACAAATCCCGCCCTTGGGTGGAGTGGGAAACAGTGTCAGACTCTTACTGACTAAACAACCCATTCCCAGAACCCTGGTGTAACGCTTTTGCATCAACCCTTGGCCCCAGGAGGCTTCGAACCTGTAAGGCCCCTACAGTTTGCTGAGAACTCCTTGGGCTCGGTCCGTAGTGTTACCAGACATCCAGACCAGGCTACCCATTGCTCACTGTCCGCAAACCAACGCCTACGCTAACGGTAACGGTAACGGTAGGCGTTGGCATTGTCGCCACCGTGATTCCACTGATATCCGGTTGGATGAATATACAGAGAGAATGGGTCGTAATCCATCAGGTGGTTCCAGCCATCTAGGGCCCACTACTGTGCATTTTTAGCACCACCACGAATGATTATATTTAACGAATCAGGCTGGTCGCTAAGCAGTTCTCACCCGTCACGGGTCAACCTCCCTTTAGCCATTTTAATTCATCAATTGATATACGTGGAAAGGTACCGCAGCACTTGGGTTCATAACAACCTCGCCTGGGGCTCGATAAATACACCGCGTTTTATATCATTTGAAAGGGCTTCATTTGTGCTTATAAAAAAAGCTTTCAAATAGTCAAAAGCTCAAGATAATAAACAACATATAAGCACAGTGATTTAACATCAAAATAGCTTAAATAAATAAAAGTTAAAAAAAAAAACAAAACCCGACTAGAAGAAACAAAAAAAAAATGTTGTGGTTGTAACTTGTTACTATGGTTTTTCTTGTTTTATTTTTTTTCAGCATCTTTTTGTTTGGTCGTAGTCGGGTTTAAGTCTTTATGTTCCGAATAAAAGTATTTCTGTTCTAATCTATTCAATTCGATGACAAACTTTCACCTCTTGTATCAAAATGTACTATACCGTCTGACCCTCACTATTAGCTTTTTAATAAAATTATGACAGAAATTGCGAGAAAACACAGCTAGCATATTTACAAGTTACTGCAAGACTTTACTCATTCACCGATTATGATAAACATACACTAATGAATAACAATGAGAATAACGAGAACTTCCATGTTTATTTTTTAATACTAATGTTACATTAACATTTTATTTCTTAGAGTCTGGAACAACAGTGACGTCATATCTTCTAACAAAGATCGCCTTGTATTCCTTACATGTTAATAAGACAAAGCAGGCCATTGTATCTCTCTTTCTGTACAGGATAATTACTCAATCATCCTATCCTTATGCCATGTTACTTGGGGTCGAGGCAACATGTTTTTTTCTTCCATTCTGTCCTGTCACCCGTCACACTATCACTTACTCCCTTTTCTTTCATATCACTCCTCACACAATCCATCCATCTCTTCTTCGGCCTCCCTCTTCCTCTCCATCCATCTACGTGTAAACTCAGAACTCTTTTGGTGACATGCGATTCATCTCTCCTATTCACATGATCATACCAAGACAAACGATTTCCTTTCAACTTTTCAGTCACTGGCGCCACTTTCAGGCTCCCTCTAATATACTCATTTCTCACTTTATCCATTCTCGTCACACCACACATCCATCTCAACATTCTCATCTCCACTACATGCTGTCTTTTTTCATCCGTCTTTTTCACAGCCCAACATTCTGATACAGGATAATTACTGACCAATACTTAAACACATAATTGTAGTCATGATAACAAGCAACTGTTACTATAGATACTTATACTTATAAGATGAAACATGAGATCGCGAAAAAAAATTTCAAGTTCAGTACTTACATTTTTGTTCCCGCAACTGGTCAAAGTGTACTGAGCTTGCTGATTATTATCGCAATTTCAGTTTAGGTCCATAGTTAAAGTCACTATTAGTTATCATGACTTCAATCGGGTGTTTAAATACAGTGCACTAAGTATGTATTTATTATTGTATTATTTGTTTCTTTCTTTGTTTTTTTTAATTATCTTTAAGTTGCACCTACCGTGTTTGTTTCTGCACCACCCTAAGGTCGACTGGTAGAAAATGCCTATGGCATTAAGTCCGCCTTTGTACTTATTATGTGCATAAAGTTTTTATAAATAAATAAAATAAATAAATAATTAACAGGTACCCTATTTAAAAGCAGTAAACTTAGAAAATTCTGAATGGATTTTATTTTATAATTTTGTACACACATCAAAATTGATTTTATTGATTTTAATGCAGTTTACCAAAAACAAAGTGATATAAAAGCTACGTTTTAATTTTAAATTACATAAACTTGTGCTTTACTGCGGTCCCACCTGACGGTAAGCAGTGATGCAATCGTTAATAGTTAACTGCACTAGTTATTTACAACCTATTCACTCTAGCTCTGAAGATACCTAAATTATAATGAGATGGGAAGACCTCAGCAAGTAAATTGTTCAAATCCTTGGATGTATAGAATTTAAACGACAAGGAGAAACGCTTAGTACCAACAAAAGTGTCAACAATGTAAAGGTGGTAAAAAATATTATAATAATGTTATATTATAGTAGAGAAAAACTGAGAATTAAAACCATTTTTGCCACCCATGTGAAGCTGTGAGGATTAGTAGAAGTGAACTTCACTATAGAAACCCAATTTAAATGGTGACCAGCTAAATCCAGGGTACGTATACATACGTACATACGTACTCAAACACAATAAAAAGCATTTCCTGCTCTCACAGTTCAATGAAAAGACAATACAACTATAAACATCAAACTACCCAGAACCAACTGTTTTCCGCTATTGTCAAAGTACTAGAATATCACAATTAACTTTCAAACTTCGACCTGATATTGATCTACGTTTTAATCAGAAAACCCAATAACTTTTTACTATAAATAGAAATTGAAGCCACACTCCAGTTCGGTTTGAGGAAATCGTTCCAAAAATACTATCTCTGTCTTCTAAGTCTCTTGAGAATAAAGCGTTTCAAACTATAAAGAAAAAACGTTTCAATTTATTTTAGACCCACATCAAAGACTAAAATTAAAAGCCAAGAAAGAAAAAGCGTGAAGTTTCTATTTTCCAAGTCATCATTTAAAAAAATAGTCAAATGTGAGTTGGACCTGCATGCATGTAGTGCATGCAGGGTGCAAAAAACGATACATAATTCACGTTTGCTGTATGGAACTTTATTTTTCATAAAGCTCTAACTGTCCCACTGCTGGGCCTCGCCCAAGTCCTTCCAAAGTTTTTTCTCCCGCGCCGTCTCGGTACGCGTCCAAATCATCCTTCCAACTCTTTCTAAGCCTGCTTCGACTGAACTTTTACTGAAATATATTTTTTTATCTGGTTTTTAATATTTGTTATTAGTTATAGCGGCAACAGAAATATATCATCTGTAATAGATTCAACCGCCTAGCTGTCATGGTTCATGAGATACAGATTATTAAAGAAAAAAACCGGCCAAGTGCGAGTCGGGCTCGCGCACAAAGGTTTCCGTAGCAGCAAATATATTATAAAGATTTTATATCATCGCGGATTTTTAAAGGTGTACAATACTGTAGTATATTTTTTGATCTATCTTATAAGGTTCAGCCATCGTTTTCAGTGTAAGCACAATAACTTAACCAAAATTACAGTTAAATCAACCTATTTCAAAAACTATAAGAGATACTTTGATCAAACCAAAAATCGTTGAAAGAGTTAATTAGCATGCATCACCTCTATTTTTTTTAGAATTTTATACCCCGTAGTTATAAAAATAGAGGGGGGGGGACATACTTTTTACGACTTTGAGAGCTGATATCTCAAAAACCGTTCACTTTAAGAAAAATGTTTTTTAGAAAACTTTATATCATTTTAAAAGACCTTTCCATTGATACCCCACACGGGTATGTACATCGAAAAAAAAATTTTCATCCCTCAGTTACATGTATGGGGGGCCCCACCCCCAATTCTTTTTTTTACTATTTAGTATCATAATTTTGTAGCGGTTCATACAACACATATTCCCATCAAATTTCATCACTGTAGTACTTATAGTTTCCGAGTAAATCGGCTGTGACAGACGGACAGACGGACAGACGGACATGACGAAACTATAAGGGTTCCGTTTTTGCCATTTTGGCTACGGAACCCTAAAAAACGGACAGATAGACTGACTAACAGCGAAATTTTAGGAATACCCGTTTTATCCATTGCATACGGAACCTTAAAAATAGAAAACAGATTTTTGTCAAAGAGAATGGCGTAATTAAAGCTCATTGTCTGCGGTGGCGTCGGACGATTGTTCGATACGAGTGATTAAAATAAAATTGTCTTTACTATATTGTTTACCAACAAATAACTTTCAACTCTACATCTTTGAGATTAAAGTCCAGATTCCATATCCGTCAACAAACTCGATGAATGCAAGAATTACTCGTACAGAACAGTAGGATGCAATTAATGCAATTGATTAAAGTTGTAAGTGGTAGGTAGGACAATGAATATTTAAAGTGAGTGCTTTTTAAAGTAGTCGCTTTTTTTAATATAAATAATGCTTTATGAGACATCGAAATATTGAAAATTTACGTTATCACTTGGCCTATTTGTCAATCAATCTGCTAATACTTCCTCAGAGGAAGTTTTGCAATTGAGAGGAAATTAGTTCCTCTCAATTGCCCACACTGCTTATTAAAATATTCGCTCTATAAGTAAACTACTTCCACCTTGGGTCTGCAGTCTCAACATTCACAGCTAAATTGATGTTAGCTATCGATTGCTATATTGTTAAACACAATAACTACAATTCCCTATTGTAGTTATTGTGTAGAAAACCAAATAACATAAGTAATTAAGAAAAATAATGAATTATTTTATTCATAAAATAAGTATCTTATTTGATTAATACTACAAATGGTTATACAGATTCTATCCGCAATAAATTCAATAAATGAAATCTATAAATTAAGCCCAATAGTTTTTAATTGGTTGTTACATTTCCTAATTGATCTCTTTTATTTATATACATGGTTATCGCTCATGGTTATCGCGAGTTGAGCAGTTCCCATCTCTTATATGGAAACTGCTCAACTCGCGCTATTGAAGAAAGAATGATTGTTCAATGAAAATGCTACGAAAATTTCACAGGCTATCTAAAGACTGCATGTCGCGTCCTTTGTCTTTTAGACGAAAACGTCGAAATGAAGTTTATTAACTTCATATAAAATACTTTATTTCACTCTATACTGGGGTTCCTAAAAGTTATTGTTTAAGTTTCAAAATAACCCATCAGATAATTGTAGTGTGAGCAAAGCGAGCTCAGATTAAAGTGTAAATAAAATTAACAAATATGTATTTCAGAACGTCATACATAGTCCGCACAACATTTGTAGCGCCATCTACGGCGTCACACGGAGAACTAATTCTGCATCGCGGAAGCAAAGTTCTCCGCACGATTTGAACATAATTATAGAACAGTCCGCAATCATCTCGAGGGCTACTGCCCGCTACTGCCACCAGACATAACGTCTGCCTGGTCAGAAGATCCTTACTTTTTAATGGAGGTTAGCGGGACTTTCTGTTCCTTTTACTTTCAAACATTATTAAGTCAGAAATTCGATTTGCCCGTAACGTAATAGTTAAATATTTCGAGTCTAGAGACTTAGAACTAACGATAAGCCGTCAGTAGTGCTAGCTCTCTGCTAGTAATGCCATCTTTGTCAATCCAGCAATTAAATGATATTTTTCATCAAGTAAAGCAATTAATTGCATAATAAAACTCGCAAGTTTTTAAATTATCACAAACTACGAACTTTACGCAAACAGTTTTAAACTAAATTTGCAGCGTGTATTTTTTTTCCACAACTACAGGTTTTCAGCACTATAACAAATCGGGCAAGTTTTATGAGTGCAGACTTACATAGAATCAGTAGCTTTTACACGAAGAGACATTTTTTGTCCAGACTTACTGAAAATACAAAAATTAATGTTTGATGTTGAAATTCATTCGATTACTCTTCAAAAGCAATGCAGTAATTTATATAGTTCCTTCCTAAACTTACCATGGATACAATAGGCCATGGATTCATTTTTGCCGCTTAAACTATTGGTATATTTCATGGCAAGATACGTTTCACGCTAATATTGCAATCCGAAAACCTGGATCTCAGATCTAAAATCAGTGTCATCACAGTCGCAAACTTACAGTCCTCGATAGACAAGAACAGAGATATGAGCCGGTAATAAAAATAATTTATTTCGGAATAAACAAATTTTTCCGGTATCTATGTTTCCTGATAGCAACGATGTGGCTGTCTAGGCGTCTTAAGTCAAGAGTGAAGAGGTTACTTCTACACAAGCATGTTCTATCGTCAGCCACATCATTGCTTACCACCAGGTGAGATAGCGGTCAAATGCGAGCCTATCCATAATAATGAAAAAAATATGGTAAGGTGTAAAGTCAGCAACTGGTTTTATAAAAAAAAAAAACTATTAGTTTCTATTATTAAAGTAATAGCGTAAAAGAATTGTGTGACTATATGGTGTATAACAGAAGAATCGTAAGAACTTGGCAGCAGTATCGTTACAGTGCCAATTTGTTCTTTTATTATTTGTCCGCACCAACTGTCCACTAGATTCGTGTATTTTCTTTTTTTCTTTTCTTCTTTCTTGATTGAGTAAATATAGGTAGGTATATATTTGTGTAAAATATATTTAAGTACGAGTCTGTTACAAAATAGTAACACTTAATATTGCACCGACATAACTTGTCCCTGCATTACCCAAAGGTTGACTGGTAGAAAATGCCTTAAGACATTAAGTCCGCCTCTGTACTCTTATGTGCATGAAGAATTAAATAAATAACAATAATGTATTGTTTTACATATTGCGCCGACCCCAAATAAAACAGGATAAAGGCAGGAAGATAATGATGATGATGAATGTATTGTTCTATTCTATTTTACTCATATTCTTGGTACGGAAAAATTTTGACAATCTGCAAGCAGGTATCTGCCATACTTTGGTTGTATCCATTTTCTCAACATCTATGTAACCGACTAACAAGGTTGCGGGCTCGGAGGTAATTGTATGACAAACGATATCCCCCGTAGCTTGTAGTCGCGAGTTTTTTATATTCACCGTCAGTTGCCGGCGAAATTAGCACGCCTGTGATATTGCTTATAATGAAAAATACTTAAGACTTACTTTGATAAGTGCAGTTTTTGCTGTAGGTAATATTGCAATCTAACGACTTGTTTTTTTTTGTGTTTAAAACGTTCTTTCTTTATTTATTTTATAGTTGTTCTGTCAGCCTTTCTGATTATATTGAACTTTGCGAGCAATGGCTCCATTTATGTCAATACGTAAAAACCTTTTTTTTCTATCTTTCTTTTCTTCCTTCTTTCTATATCAACTCATAAAAACTTCATTTTTTTTATTATCGTTTTAAAGTTCTTTACTTGATTTGTATATATACAATAATCCAAAATCAACTATCGGGCAGTCGCCTGGATCACACATAACATCAGTCCGATTAGAGGGTCATTGTATCGTGGCACGTTACGTTGTCGCGATGTAGTTTTTTACGATGCTCGTCGTAGATTCCCACGACGCGACGTCGCATCGTGAAACGTCGCCGCATCGTGGTACGACACGACGTCGTATCATGTATATGTGTCCCAGGCCCTGAGGATGGAGTATAAGAGCTTGGAAAAAAGGGGTTTGTCTATGGTATACTGCTCTAACAAAACAAAATTCTAAAAAATAAATACAATAGTTACACAATAAAAAGGAAGAAGAAGAAAGAATAGAATAAAAGTGGTGGAAAGAATAGAATTCAGATAGAACCTAAATAATATTAGATAAAAAGGTAATGTTTTTTTACTACATTTTTAAAAGAATGCTGCTTGCCAAACTGGCCTCGGCAATATGTTCCACAATCGCACCACCTGAACTGCAAAAGATTTGTCACCGAACTTAGTAGAGTGCGAGAGCATCAAAAGGTTCAAGTCTTCCCATGACCTCAACCACCACCAGACCAGTCAGCTTTCTCAGGAAAATCTAGTAATTTGTAATAAATATATGTATCTTGTAAAGGTTTTCCGCTCAACTTTCAAAAGCCTGGCGCGCTCACTATAATTTATGGCCAGTTTTAGACGTTCATGTTTAAATTATTGCTTGGAGAAGCCTCGTATTTATAAGGGACAAATTGAAATTTTGAAAGCGTTTTTGATTCAATAAATTTTCTTTATAATTATTGCTAGGCCTTGATTTAAAAAAAAAGGAATAGTAAACGTATTTTAGAGACATTACAGTCATTGTATTGTTAGGTTAGTCTATTTGTATATAGGTCTTATTTAATAAACTCGTCAAACGTAATTTAATGAACAAGAACAAATAAAATTTGATGGTGTCTTAAGTAAAACATTTCACTATGAATGAACCACAATATCACAATAAAACATTTTGACCAATTTGTAAACTAATTATTGTAGACAATGTAACGAATTATAAATTAAAATTATGTTATTGACGACAACATTATGGTCATAATTACCATAATTTAAACGAAGGCAATCTATTGTATATAAAGAGCAACGTAGTGATATTAAATCACAATCTAATTAATTGTGATAGTTACACCGTTTGTGGACTGAAGTGTCGTATTATTTAGCCATAGCTTGGTCTCGCAGGTGCGTTAAAATTTTACTCTATTTTCATCCTGCTTATTTGTTTAAAGAATTCAGAGATTAGCTCCTTTTTAAATACTTCGTACTCGTTATTCAATTTTTTAGAGACCACAGTTTGTGCCACATTTTCTAGAAAGCACTTATGAAGTCTTCAGTGATTATGTCTGAAAGCAGTTCGATGTGAACTGCCTTTGTTGCCAAATAAACAAAACTTGATCCTTTGTGTATGTATCCTTTATAGATGGATGTGTGGTGTGACGAGAATGGATAAAGTGAGAAATGAGTATATTAGAGGAAGTTTGAAAGTGGCGCCAGTGACTGAAAAGTTGAGAGGGAACCGTTTGTCTTGGTATGGCCATGTAAAAAGGAGGGATGAAACGCATGTTACAAAAAAAGCCATGAGTATAAATGTGGATGGATGGAAAGGGAGAGGGAGACCAAAGAAGATATGGATGGATTGTGTGAGAAGTGATATGGAAGACAGGGGAGTTAGTGATAGCGTGACGGGTGACAGGACAGAATGGAAGAAAAAAACATATTGCGCCGACCCCAAATAAAACGGGACAAGGGCAGGAAGATGATGATGACGATGATGTGTATGTATCCTTTGGATGTTTTAACACCTCTTTCTTTAATTAGTTTGACGTCTACGTGATCCAGGAAATCCACACCTGTTTGAGTAAAAAGGCGGCATGGTGTCACACGCTGTGGTGGAAGATCAGCCATGAGTTGGTAGTTTAACGAAGCTTTGAATTGATGGCACCGTATGCGTTATCACAGCTGATTTCTACTGCTCTGTTGCCTCTTATTATCCAATAATGTCGACGGATGAAGGCAAGCGTCAACCGGGCTCCAACATGTAATGTCGAGAAGTGAGCTTGATTGATCACAAGTGGTGTGAGTATAGACTCACACCACTTGTGATCAATCAAGCTCATACCATAGAAGCATAGGCTTCTATGGTAGAATTGCAGGTTTTTTCATTCCCAGAGGCTAATTTTGTTCAGACGTCCACCGACACGCAAGATGCCCTCTTTTTCTAAGTAAGGCTATAATTTGCAAATGTTGTTTTCAGTAGAAACATGTTGATTTTTAGCAACAATTCATAACCAATTTTAAATTCTAAACTTTGAACTTTCCTTATTATTATGTAAATAGATTAATTAAGTACTTAAACTGTCATGTAATTGTTGACCGTCATAAAGACTATTCATTTGTTTAGCTTCATTTAGTTTAATTAGCTGTAATTGCTTAATAAGTGGATTCAATAAATATAATTATTTTCTGGTTAGGTTAGGATTGGCGCGGTACTTTTTTCTTCTTACGTATTTCATCATTCATCATTTCAGCCGAAAGACGTCCACTGCTGAACATAGGCCTCCTCCAAGCGCCGCCACAAAGGCCGGTCCTGTGCGTCTTGAATCCATCGGCTTCCAGCAACCCTGACCAGGTCATCGGTCCACCTTGTGGGAGGCCTTCCAACGCTACGTATTCCGGTACGCGGTCGCCACTCCAGATCCTTTCAGCCCCAACGGCCATCCGTTCTGCGTGCAATGTGTCCTGCCCATTGCCACTTAAGTTTGGCGATTCTTTTCGCTATGTCGGCAACCTTGGTTCTCTTGCGGATATCCCCATTTCTGATTCTATCACGCAAGGATACCCCGAGGATAGCCTTTTCCATAGCCCTTTGAGTGACCTTGAGTCTTTTTACAAGGCCCATTGTAAGCGACCACGTTTCAGAGCCATACGTCATCACTGGCAACACGCACTGATTATAGACTTTCGTCTTGAGACACTGTGGTATATTAGACGAGAAGACACCGCGTAGCTTCCCAAACGCTGTCCAGCCGAGTCGGATTCGACTATTGACCTCTTTCTCAAAGTTAGACCTACCCAACTGGATTGTCTGTCCAAGGTAGACGTAGTCCTCTACTACTTCGAGTGTAGAGTCTCGGATCTTGATAGGAGTGGGCGCTACATGGATGTTAACCATGACTTTAGATTTGTCCATGTTCATTTTAAGGCCCACTCTTTCGGAGGCTCTACTGAGGTCATCGAGCTTTGTGTGCTCTGGAAAACAGCTTGTAGACATGGTTCAGAAGTGTGATGGGCCTGTAATTCTTAAGCAGGGCATTGTCGCCCTTCTTAAAGAAAACTACCACCACACCTCTACTCCATGCTCGTGGAGTACGTTCTCTTACGTATTTGTAAGTAGACAATTATGTTGTTCTTCAGGTTTGTCGCTAAACGTTCTCCATGTTGCGGGTCCTGTCCACTACAAGTCGAAGTTCTTCAATTATTTTGGATATAACCCCCTAGTAACGCAATCTGCAAGATCATTGCTTTTTAATTCATGTAGAATCAATGGTATATTCGTACCCTTGCGTGATCTTGACAACTCGGTGTTCTATGTACTTATCTCATTTAGTAGTCGCTTCTTGCGACCAAGCCAGCACCACTTTTGAATTACTCCTGGCTCATACTCTTATTATAGGTGGGAGGATGCGAGGGCATTTTCCAAAATGATACATGAAGTATCTTAGAGTACCATACTTTCATTTGATCTTTTCACTTCTTAAAGTTGCTTTTCAACTTGTAGTTATGTTTCTCGCATGCTAAATGAGAATAAATGGTTTTCGCAGTAACACTCTAAGAAGAAATAGTAAATGGGCTTCAGCTCTTGTCCCAAACAATTAATTTCAAACATGTGCAAAAGTAAAGAACACGAAATAGTATCGAAGGCCTTGGCAAGATCATAGAAGATCCCAATTGTGTGCATACCATTATCTAAGTTAGTAGTAATATATAGTGAGTCAATTTGTGGCCTGCTTAACTAGTTGATCTTTTAAAAAAAGCTCTAAAACCAAATCGAGTATCTGATGGTAGTCTGTATCTTCCAGATATTTTATTAATTTACTGTTATTTTTTTTTTCTAAGTAAGTTTGAGAGTACTGTTAACACTAAGATAAGTCTGTAGTTATTTATACTAGTTTTGTCTCCGGCCTTTTTAAGTAATTTTCGAAATATGCTTTTAGATAAGCAATGTTGAAAGATGTGGGTAAGAGGAGAAGCAAGTTGAATTAAAGTAACATAAAATATAAGAATAGTAAAACGAAAAAAAAAGTATTCATTATATTAGTGTTACGTGTAAAAATAATTATTTTGTTTTATCGATGAAATGAAACGATTTTAAACGATCAAATCGAAATCCCAAAAATGTATATTACAGAATTCCCCAATTTGCGCAAGCAGTTGATATGATGGATCCAGCTCAAGAATTTGAAGCAAAGATATTGGCTCGTATGAAACCTTTGAATGAACTGACGGCGCGTGGAACTTCTGCCGTGCAACAATTTTATAATGGAGCTAATGTGTTCCTAACTGGCGGCTCTGGCTACCTCGGAAAACAGCTCATTGAGAAACTGTTAAGGTAAATACAATTATATATAATTTATTCATTATTATTATTTCAGCATTAAGACATTACGTATTCTCTTAAGGATCGACTGATTTATTGGTCATGTACATTTCATATCTAGCGGATGCCGCCGGGTTAGTTCAAAGTTTAGGCAAATTCTCTAACAAAATTTTGCTGGCATATTTTTTTAGCGTATATACAAGATTAATAAATTTCAATACAATTTTGTCTTAGATGTTACCATTAATACAGATACTCCAGTTTAAAGTAGGTAACATTACATGATATCATAACTGTAATACCTACCTCTTTATGAATTTTAAAAATCAATAAACGCATTTTTGAACGAACTACAAAATGCCATATCATATTTGCTTTTTCTATAAGTCATTAAGCTGGATGGCAATTTAAATGTCATGCCATGCTTTTTACTAGTGATGTCTTTATATTTAAAATGTTCTTCGATTTCATGTGTCATTATAACCCTTATGCTCAGTTGTTTTTTTTATGTTCATTATATATTTCCTAAGTATTTAGTATCAATAAATAAAGCAAAGCCTATGATGTTACTTGTTCAAGATTTATATCAGTGGCAACAAGAATGTTTAACTTAGTCAAAAGTCACGAAGTCAAGCCAGCAAAAAAGTCGCCACGATTATTTATTAGTAAAAAATCTCATCCATTCAGTTTTTAATTATGATGATTTCTTTACTGAACTAGGACTGGCCAGCACATTGGTTTTAAAAAACTTCTAATATTATTTCGTTGATTTTTTATATAAATAAATATTTATTAATTTCATCAACAATCTCCTTGTTGTTGTTCTTTCCAGTTTGTCTGGTTATTGTCCTATTAAACTGTCACTTCGATTAAGTGATACTAAATAAGACACAAAAGTTGGATTTTCAATTTTTTTTAACTATATCAAAAATTGTAACACGATTGGTTCATTATAAGTATAAATGGTGTCTTGGGAACTACAACTGTAAATTTAGGTAAAGCTAAGGCGGTCGTACTATCAAGATCTTGTAATGTAGTGATCTAAGCAAAACACTACATAACTTATTTCGTACACTATGAATATTTTTTTATTTTCAAAATAATCTTCATAAACGAATGCGCTTCACCACCAACGATTGCATCACTGTTACCCATCAGGTGGGATGGCAGTCTTGCACTAGTATTAATTATTACTATAATTTTAGTAGCAGAATGATATCATAATGCCGTTAAAAGCCGATGAGCCGCTACTTGTAAAAATACGTGTTGATGCTATGAAAACTGTGAAGGCGCAGATAGTTGTGCTATGCTCCTCCCATTGAAAGTTTCCTTTTCGTATTTAATCTTTTCTTCTGGAATGGAAAAACCGTCAATTTTTAAAAATTTATAATTGTTGCAAAACAAAAACAAATGAAATTGAAATTTTCACATATGGAACAAAAGAGTACAGAAATAATACTGATAATGCACTCAGGTGTAGGTAATTCAATCGAAGCGAAGTCCATTTCTAGTTCTAGGTATTTCGTCTTGTTCATAAATATTGTCATATGAATAAAAGTGCTCTTTCTACTATATTCAAGAATTTTAAACAATAATTGAAAATTGCAGGATAAGAGAATTACAACACTTCACACAGAAAAAAAAGTCCTGATTTTTGAATGTTTTTAAAATACATAATTAAATCTCTTTTTTTTTTAGAGCAACAGCGGTATCCAAAATATTTATATTGCTAAGAAGCAAAAAAGGCAAATCTATAGAGCAGAGGCTGATTGAATTATTACAGGACCCTGTAAGTTGAAATTAATTGAAGTATTTATTCTGCAGTTCAAAATTTAAAGTGTGTGAACAGTGAACAAAAATTTTCGCCCCGTTTGAAATAGAAATCAAGACACTCATACATAAAAACAAATTAAAAATTACAACTTTATCTGAGTATTTTTTTAGCTGATAATTTTTCTTCTATATGAACTAGGAATTCTTATCAAGATTTTTCAACCGTATAACTTATTCATACACTTTAGAATCTAATAGACATTGGCATTTTTATCTCATACATATAAATGTCAAAGGAAAATCACAAATGCCTTAAGATTTTAAAACATCGTAAGAAATTGTGAATATTTTTTTTCTATAATAATAAGACACCATCATCTTAGGAACTAGTGAATTTGGATATGATTTATCATTAACAAGACGATTTTTTCACAATATATCAAGAATCTCCGATTAATATATTTATTATAATCCTACGGAGTGTGTGATTTTATGGTGACATACATACATTTCACTTTCAATATTTATAGATATAACATAAGAGTTCATTTCTAGACTGTCATCATCAGAGTTTAAAATGTTCCCACTGCTGGGACACAGACCTCATCTCTACGAGAGGGATTGGGCCGTAATCCACCACGCGGCCCCAGTGCGGGTTGGTGGATGTCACATGTCTTCGAATTTTTGGTTCTAGGACATGCCGGTTTCCTCACGATGTTTTCCTTCACCGTTTTGAGAGCAATGGTGATAAAATAAATTACATAAAGGTTTGAACTCGCGACCTACAACTCGTAAGTCGGGGCCGTTACGACTCGGCCACCACTGCTCTCACAGACTGTAAAACTAACAAAAAAAAGAGAAAAAAATAGTAATATTTACTTTTCTACATTGTTTTCAGGTATATGATTTGTTGCGAGAACAACAACCAAATTTCGCCCAAAGACTCGTCGTTGTATCGGGTGATGTAGCAGAATTAAGACTTGGTTTGAGTGAGACAGACTGGAACACTATTACTGAACAGGTATCACAAACTTTATTTTTTATTTTGATGTATTACAAATTATCACACCGTTACAAAATACAAATAGATTATTATAATACTCGTATAATATGATATCACAACTTCTTACTATGGGTCTCTTAAGAAGGCTCAAGGTCACCCAGCGAGCAATGGAGAGAGCGATGCTTGGTATTTCCCTGCTTGATCGAATTAGGAGTGATGAGATCCGCAGGAGAACGAAATCAACCGACATCGCTCGAAGGATTGCATCGCTGAAGTGGCAGTGAGCGGGACACATAGCGCGGAGAACCGATGGCCGGGAAGCCGCTGGATGCGGACAGCACAGGACCGATCGTTGTGGTTATCCTTGGGGGAGGCCTATGCCCAGCAGTGGGCGTCGCTCGGCTGACATGATGATCATAACTTCTGAAATTAGTAAAATAACCATGAGTTAAAATAATAATGAGTTCCAGACATAAAAAGATTTTCGTCACGATACGGAAGGAATTCCGCAAGGCAATATACTTGGACCTTTCCTGTGTACAGTCTACTTAAATGATGTCTTTAAATTTATTAAACATTCCATCATTCTTTTTGCAGATAATAATGCAATAACTATACCAAGCCAACATGTACATTATTGTAATAATTATTGTTACATTTTTCAGGTAGACGTAATTTTCCATTTGGCTGCCACGACACGTTTTGATGAACTCCTTCGTATAGCGACTTTGATCAACATACGAGGCACTAGGGAGACTCTTTTACTCGGCAAGGCTTGCAAAAAATTAAAGTAAGTGAAACTTAAAACATAACAATATGTGAGGCATCAAAAATAAGGTTTAATCTTTAAAAGTAAATCATGTAATCAATAAATCCGCCTAACCATTTAACATCATGCGCTACCCCATGTTCTTAGTTCCACAGGCTGTGCCGGCCAGCGTTGTCGTTGCGGCCGCTGAGACCCTTAAATGGCGCAAATACACCTTATTGGTAATTACAGTTTTGAGTCGTTTTGGTTCTAAACACAGGGGTTATGTGATCTTTTCAAGGAAGTTTCACGACGTCTGATAAACAGTTTGCGTGATCTGAGGTCTGACTCTTTCTTTGCTCAAAGAATTAGCATTGCCATTCAACGCAGCAATGCTGCCAGCCTTCCAGGCACATTTCTCGATGACACCAATGTGGAGAAGTACTTTGACACCTCAATGTATTTCTTAATTTTGTATTACATGTACATCGTTAGATTTAGTATAAAAGTATTTAAAGTTAAGTTTACACTAAGGGATAATATAGCATACCAAATAAATGAAAAAAAAAATAACATTGTTAAATATGATGTAACAGCTTGTCTAATCTCCATTATTCTATAGCTGGGTAACAAACTACCCCTAATAATTCTCCTAGGCAACACTGATGTTAAATTTAAAGCTTTTGACTACTAGTGTTTTACTAGTGATTATTTTATCGCATCAACTTGGTGCGACGATTTTGGTCCAACCTACCAAAGTCTAGTCTGTCCATACCAAAATCGAGCATGACTCAACGTAATTATTATTCACACCCGAACTTGGTACGACGCATTTTATCCATCCATACCAAGGTAAAGCGTGACTAACCGTAATATTGGTCCGCCATATCAAATTGAAGTGTGTGTAACTCCTGTAACGGACATCTACAAACAGCCTGCAGCCGAGAGAGAGCTTAACAAGTTATATGAAGAACACATCCATGGTTTGACCTCGCCAAGCGTTGCCTCACCACGAAGATCAAATAATGCGTCGAACTAATGCGACTATTTAGTCATGGCTAAATGACGTACTCCATGGTGGTCAACATATTTTAAAAAACGAATAAATCATTTTTTTTTTCATTTCAATCTTCGTACCTGCACTGGACAAAGACCAGAGGTTGAGTTACGATTTCGGGCAATAACCGAGTCGAATTTCGGTTGTTGCACCTCTATCTTTCAAATCTTGTATCCCTAATCTTTGGTTTTTTCCACAGGTCTTTTATCTATGTTTCAACGGCATACTCACACGCTTGTGTAGATCGTATAGGCAAAGAAGTATTGGAAAAGTTCTACAAAAGTCCGATGAGTCCTAACACTATGATCGAGATGGCTGAAACTATAGATGAAAGAAGACTGAACGATATTACCGCGAAGTGAGTAATTTTATGACGCGATTTACCTACATATAGACCCTTTTGCTATGGGAATGAGAAAATTTAAAGATCCAATGAATATTTTTATAATTAAAAAAAACATTCATGGGCGGTTTCGTGCATGAATAGTTATCAATTAATTAAAAACTTAAATTTAGTGATAATGGTTGCAATAAAGCTAATTTAGGCAAATCTAACATAACATTGTTTTTCATTTTTCAGTTTAATAAATAATTGGCCTAATTCATACACGTTTTCAAAATCGATCGCTGAAGAATTGGTCAAAACCGTCGGAAATGAACTACCCATATGTGTTATAAGACCAAGTATTGGTGAGTATATGCCATAGATATGTCAAACAGTAGTGTATACCTTGATACTACAAATAAAATTTACTTATCACGTAATCTACACTAATATAATAAAGAGGTTTTTTTTTTTTTTTTTTTTTTTTTTTTTTTTATTGTAGGTGAAAATCATCCAATGACGAAACCCGCTCTTGGGCGGAGCGGGAGACCAGTGTCAGACTCTTACTGACTAAAAAACCTACCCCGTACCTTCCTTGCCTTATTTCTGGAGTCGAGGTTACAATTTTCACTTACCCTCTAGGCTCCAGGAGGCTTCGACCCTGAAGGGCCCCTGCAGTTTGCTGACAACTCCTTGAGGCGCGCGGGAACGGTGCGCGCCGTTGACGACCTGGACTCGGTCTTACCAGACGATCGGACGGCGAGCTACCCATTGCTCACCGTCCGCGAGCCAGTGTCTACGGTGGCCGGATATCGGCAGGATCGCGGCGGCGACGGCTACGGCGAGTACGCCGTTGCCTTTGCCTTATGCGGTCGGCCTCCTCCTTTACGAGCATTACTGCTTCGCAGAAGGAGGCGACCGCCTGCCATTCCTCTTCGCTGCGGACCATGGCCTGAACCAGGGCCCGGCGCGAGAGGTCGCCGCCGCCGATCACCCCCACGAGGACACGGCGATGCTCTTCCCAAGCAGGGCACACCTCCACCGTGTGCTCCACCGTGTCCTCCGGGCTCGCCTCACAGTGGCGACACCCGGACGTCTCTTCCGCACGAATCCGGTGCAGGAATCTCCCGAACTTCCCATGTCCGGTGAGAACCTGCGTCATGCGGAAAGTGAGGACGCCGTGAGGTCTATCCAGCCACGCCTCAAAGAGGGGCACTACCGCTGAGATTACGGTGTGCCCAGCGCTGGGTTGCGACAGTCGCTGTTTCCACTTCACCATGAGATCTCGCCGCAGCTCCTTCCGCCACGCCTCGACATGTTCGGGCAGCGGATCTTCGCCCCGGCGTTGCATCTCCACGCGCTGGTCGTGCATGTGTGCAAGGACTGTTGCCTCCAAATCCCATGGTGGTAGGCCAGCAAGGAGGCTCGCCGCCTCCCGGGACACCGTGCGGTATCCCCGCACCATCCGGATGGCCATGACCCTCTGGCAGGCGTTCAGCTGGGCCGCCGGGCGTTTACGTAGCGTCGGCGCCCACACTGGTGCCCCATAAAGGGCCATGGACCGGACGATGCCGGCGTAGAGCCTCCGGCAGAAGGCGTCTGGACCCCCAAGGTTCGGCAGGAGCCGCTTGAGAGCAGCCCCCGTCCGATTGAGTTTGGGGGCCAGACGTCGGAAGTGCTCCTCGAAATTCCATCGGCTGTCGAGGACAAGTCCTAGGTACTTCATCGTCGACCCGACGCCGATGTGAACTCCTTCTACCGTTAGTTGGGAACCCGTTGGTGGCGCGTTCCGAGGGCCGTGAAAGCACATGGCCTCGGACTTGTGCAGTGCCACCTTGAGTCCCAACTGCTGGATCCTCTCAACGACTGTCGCAACCCCACGTGTCGCTAGTTCGACCGCCGCCTGGTACGACCTTCCCTGCGCTAGGACCAGCGTGTCGTCTGCGTAGCAGACCACGCTGACCCCTACGGGGAGGTCGGCGCGCAGCACGTAGTCGTACCCGATGTTCCACAAGGGCGGTCCTAGTACCGATCCCTGTGGGACACCGCACGACATCTCTCGCCGTTTCCAATCTCCTTGGTGACCGGGGTAGACTATGTACCTGTCGGACAGGTAGGCCTCGATCGTACGACAGAGGTAGTCGGGCACCCGGTGATACCGGAGTGCCGTCCTAATGCAACTCCAGGGCAGGGAATTAAAGGCGTTGGCAATGTCCAACGACACCGCCAAGACACACCTGCCCCGGGACACCGCATCCCCCGTCGTGAGGGCTCGCACGCGCATGATGGCGTCCACCGTGGAGCGCCTCCTGCGAAACCCGAACTGGTCGTCCGCGAGATCGGGCCCCTTCAGTGTTAGGTGCTTGACGAGGCGGTCTGCAATGACTCTTTCAAAGAGCTTGCCCACCTCGTCAAGCAGCACAATGGGCCGATACGCGGACGGAGAGTCCGCAGGGCGCCCCGGCTTCGCGACGAGGACCAGTTTTCCCGTCTTCCAGGGAAGTGGGAACTGGCCCCTCTCCAAGCATGCGCTAAAGAGCCCCCCCAATCGAGACCCGAGAGCCTCCATGGCCAGGACCCAAGCCTTTCCTGGCAAGCCGTCGGGTCCTGGGGCGGTATTCTTCGCACCCATCCTGCGTACCGCCACTCTCATCTCTACCTCGGTCACTTCCGGAGCATTGGTACCGTCGTCGCTGACGTGGTCCGCGTCAGACACCGCTGGTGGCGGAGCCATGGGCGGGGGGGAGTGGTCCCCCCGCGCAGGGAACAGAGCGCTCACCACACCCTCCACGATCTGTGGCCGGAGACTCTGCGTCAACGGGGGAGCCCATGGGCGGAGTTTCTCCCGCACCAACTTGTATGGGCGTCCCCACGGATCAGCGTTGAGCGTCCCCAGCCACGCTTTGCAGGCCTCGTCTTTGGCCCGCTTTATCTCCGATCGGAGGGTGCGCCTTGCCACCCTGTATCCCTCGTACAGCTCCGCCTCTACGGCCTCCGCATCCGGCGGGCGGAAGCGGCGCCTGCGGTGTCTGGTATACCGGTGTCGCGCAGCATTGCATGCGGCGCGCAGCGTCGCAAGCTCTGGCGACCACCAGTACACCTGGCGTCGGGCGCGTCCTGGGCGGAGACGGGGCATTGCCGCGTCGCAAATTTGCGACAAGGCCTCCCGGAACCACTCCACCTCGACGTCGATGTCGGCAGGCCTGACCGGTGCTTGCACCCAGGCCTGCACCGCCGCGGCTTCCAGGAAGAGCTCCTTCTCCAGCTGCCTCAGCGCCCAACGCGGACCACATGGGGTCTGTCGGACCGGCGCGGTCGAGGTCTGGGCGGAGACGTCAAACCGGATATACCGGTGGTCCGAGTATGTCTCCACCCCCTCCATGACGCGCCAGTCAACTACACGCGGTGTCAGAGTGGGGCTGGCGAACGAAATGTCCACCACGGACTCACCCTGCACCCGCACACACGTGGGGACAGAACCCCGGTTTAGGACGACCAGGCCTGTTTCCAGAGCCCAGTCCTCCACCAACCGACCCCGCTGGTTCGTGAGCCGGGAACCCCAAGCCATGTTCCAGGCGTTGAAGTCCCCGCAAACGACCACGGGGAGGGTACCATACCCAGCGACGACGGTCTTCAGCTCCCTGAGGGAGTCGTGAAGATCGGCGAGAGTTCTGTTCGGGGACAGGTAGACGCCTACCACTGCAATGTCCCCGAACCGTGCTGCCACGCAACCCCGACCCTTCGTGACGGCCTCGAGGGTCGGGGTACCAGCGGCGGCCGACGAGATAAGGGTCACCGAGCCGCTCAGGTCCTGAACCCAGTCAGCCCTGGGCAAGACAAAGTGCGGCTCAGAGACCACAGCGACGTTTATCGACCACTGCGCCATGCTCTGGAGCAACAGATCCTGAGCTGGGGCGCAGTGGTTGACATTCGCCTGGAGGAGACGTAATGGGGCCGTTATTGGCAGTCCATTGTCTCCTCCCTAGCCCTCTGAGAGGGCGCCGCCACAGCGGTAGCGGCGGCGACAGAAACCGCACCGGCGGCCGAAGAAGCGGCTGCGGCGGCGGCGGTGGTGGTGGGGCGGCGACTCAATTTGGCCTTTACTTTGGCCGGGGGGTCGCAGGACCTGCTCCCAGCCCGGTGGTCGGCCTGCCTGCCTGCCGCCGCACATGCGTAACAGTGCGGCGCATTCTGGCACTCGGCAGACCTGTGACCGGGCTTACCACACTGGTAGCAGTGGTCACTGCGATCCACCTCCGCGGCACAGAAGGCCCCCACGTGGTGCCCCACGTGGCAGCGGTAGCACCGCAGAGGTCTGGGCTCCAGCAGTTTTACCTGGGCGGAGACCCAGCCCACAAGAAGCCGTCGGCCCTCACCAGTGATGGCCTTGGCCGCCGGCACGGGGCAGCTTACCGTTACGGCTCGCATGCCCGTGCTGTCAGCGCGGATGGTACCCGCCCGAACCTGTTCGGTCGTGCAACCACCCACCCTGACGATGGCGGCCACCACCTCGTCCACCTTGACTGAATCGTCCAGGCCCATGATGCGCATGTCGATGCACTTGGTGGGCCTGGACACTCGGGCCTCCTCCGCACTGAGGGCCACCCTAATCTTGTCGGCCAGGATGTCAGCGACACTGGCCGAGCCGGGGACCTCCAGAATTCGGGCCCCCGTTAGGGTCTGCCTTATGCAGAAGCCCCCAGGCACTCCGAGCTCGTCAAGGTGGGGCTCCACCGCCCGCCTTGCCTTCGCCATGACGGAGTCGTAATTCGCGCCCTTCTTTCCCGCTTCAGGCTGCAGTGTGATCACTACAGCCTCGGATTTCGGGGCGCGAAGTCTCGCCGCCATGGCACGCTTCTTGCGCTCTTGGCGCTTAGCGCGCTTCTTTGCCGCCCTGCGCGCCTTACCCGCACTTTTCTTGGCGCCGACGACCGTCCAGTCGGCGCCAGACGATGATGGATTTTGAGGCGGGGGAGGCGGCAGGCGCGACTGAGTCGCCGCCACCGCGATAGGAGCGCCGGCTGGCCTGGCAGAAGCAGGCACCACAGCACCCCTCGCGGGAGGAGCAGCCCGCACGCGACGCTGGCTAGCCACCGGGGCCGGCCTTGCAGGCTCCGGCGCTGAGGCCCTGCGCCCGGCTTGCCCCAACGGGCCCGCCCTGGGCGCAGCAGGCGTGGTCGCAGCGGCAGCAGCATATGATGCCGCTTGGCGCTGGCCGGAGGTCGCCAATGGGGGGCGCAGAACAATTCCCTCCAGCAGGGACAGCTGCCGCTGGATCTGCAGCTGGAACTGCTGCTGCTGCTGCTGCAGCTGCTGCCGGACGGCAGCCAGCTCCGACTGCACCAGCGTTAGCAGCTGGCTCCCTGCCTCAGGCTGGGGCTGGGGCCGACTTTGCCCCTGCCCCTGCCCGGAACCCCCTCCGACGGCCTCCCGCCGAACGGCTCCAGGGCCCGCGGGCCCGGCCCGAAGCTCATCGCGAAGCTCGGCCCGGAGCTCGGCCCGCAGCTTCGCCACACTCTTGTCCAAGGCCTTATCGAAGGCCTCGGACAAAGAGGTGGCGTGCTTCAGAACGGTCTTCTCCTTAGAGGCCCGCTTTGCGACCCTCTTGCGGCCCATGTCGCGCAGTGCCGCGACCAGTAGCTCGCCGAAGGACCTGCGGGCCTCTTCGACGGAGTCCGCCCCAGCGTCTGGTGCGCCACCGAACTGACGCGGCGGGCGCTCCCCAGCGCAGACCGCACCAGGGTGGCGCCCTTCCGCGGCAAGCTTTTCGGCTCGCTGAGCAGACTCCTTCAGCGTGAGCCCCCTCCCTTTGCCTCGGCTTTGACCCCCACCGCGACTCCCGGTGGGGATCTTTGGGGCCGAGCCCTTCCCATCTTCGGAGGACGACTGCCCGTCCCCTGATTTGGTGCGCTTCCGGAAGGAGCGCGAGTCCCTTCCGGAGTTGCCCACCAACTCCTCCTCCAACTCCGAGCCTGAGCTCCCGCTGGACGCAGCGTCGGACTCCGACCGCTCGTCACTCTCTAAAATTGTTGATTTGGTGAAAAATTTATTCATAGCTGTTCCCACGAGTAAAAAACATATTTTACTTGCTCAAATACGTGGTTCGCACTAGAGACTAATTAAGCTACCCATTAGTCAAGCTTACAACCTCCCTCACGGTGCGCCGCCGCTTGGAGGTTTGGGGTGATTTTTTATAGAGGTTGTCTTCCTCGCGGCCCGGGCGGTTAAGCCAAGGCCCTCGACCCCCATCGAAAGTCAGAAACATGACCTTGGACAATCTTTGGGGCTACGAGTCTAGCGGTGGCAGAAGGAGGAGGAACTCTTCCTCCTGCCTGCCCGATGGCAGGGTGAGTGCACACCGAGCCCGCTCTTACCTCGTCGCTGTGCCCTCTGCTAAATCAGAGGGACACGCGTTGAGGCGATACTCCCAACAGAATATTCGCAAGCCGCCATCGAGCACCCTTAGGCAGGGATTGCCCAAGGGTGGGTCGATGGCGGCCTCCCGGGGTGCACCGTCCCGCAGACTGGTCTTCACTCCGGACGTGTCCGCAAGGGAACTCCAGCCTGCGGGCGCTCGAGGAGGTTTTCTGTCATGGCACCCCAATATATAATAAAGAGGTAAAGTTTGTTTTTTTTTTGTTTTTTTTTGTTTGTAGGAGGTAATCTCTGGAACTACTGATCCGATTTTAAAAATTTCAGCAACAATAGAAAGCTGCTTTACTCCTAAGTGACATAGGCTATATTTTATGTACGCGGGCGAAGCCGCGGGTAAAAGCTAGTTAGCTATAAAATGACGCGAAGGTTTTGGTTTAAACTCTTAAATCGAAAAGGGACCAAACTTATTTCATTTCCAGCATGTAGTTTTTTTATAGTAGGTAAAAATAATCCAGTGACGACACCCACCCTTGGGTGGAGAGGGAAATAATGTCAGACTCTCACTGACTAAACAACCTATCATGTTCCTTCCTTGCTTTAATCCCAGAGCCCTGGTGTAACGTTTTCGCATCAACCCTTGACCCCAGAAGGCTTCGACCCCGCAGGGCAGGCCCTTCAAGATATCTTTAAGAGATAAAAGAGTATTAAATGACATGCATTTTTATTATTATTTTTAATTTTTTTTTCAAAATGTATAAACATGTATTGTTGTTGATAACTGTAAACCGAAGTAAAAAAAAAAACTTACTATACTCAATTTACTCAATTTTATTTGGTTTCAGTAACCAGTGCTAAACTTGAACCAAATCCAGGATGGGTTGATATGTCCTGTATGTATGGAGCGAGTGGTGTAAGTATACATCTGTTTACTCCGATAAAACTTAAATTATTTTAATTTCCGAAAGCCAAAACAAAACCTAAACATTAAAATTCTAAAATGATTAACAGTATCGTAAATTCCAACGTGTTTTTATTTGGTTATACTATTTAAATTTATAATGTAACTTGTTCAGTGTGAACTCATTTTGTATTTTAAAATTAACTAAGTCAGCAACAACGTAGCAAGCAAGCTAAACGATATGGGAAAAGCAAAGTCTTATAACGCAGACTTAAAACCACAAGGTCCAGACTTGTGTGATGAAAATGGTTTTGCAAAGTAGAGAAAATAGTTTCTTCGTCTTCTGTGTCTTCCAAAGAGGTGATGATCATCATTGTAAATTATGATAAACGAGTTATAATCGCCATTCGTCACGGACAGCAGCTGCAACTCGTAGCAATATAAGAAACATGTGTTTTTTTATGTTTTTTTTTTCACTTTTCAGCTACTAGTAGCACTGGGATTAGGTGTTATGCACACACTATATGCAGGAATTACAAACATTGTGGAGTTTATACCAGTTGACTATGTGAATAATGCAACAATAGTTGCTGGATGGGAAACAGCAAGAAAACGAGCAATAGGCGAAAATAAAACAATGATCTACAACATATGTTCAACAGCTAGAAATCTTACAACTTGGGGTAAGATTTGCAGGATGATTTGGTGCTAAGCAGACATTGTTAATTAAAATAGTATTTTGCTGTCTTTGCATTAATTTGAAGTTAATGCTGCATTAACCTTGCTGTTAATTTTTCATCTTTACTGCATTGAATATCAATATCATTTCTTTTATTCATGTAATTAATATTTCTAAGCGTGATAGAAAACTATGCTTAAAAATATAATGATGCGAAGACAATGTTCAAGAATACCTTAATTGGGCCAAGTACCTAGTCTTTTTGTAAACTAGGCAAGACCAAGAAATCGCAAGACGAACTGAAAACGCCTGAAGGAGCTACTGGTCCATGAAAGACTTATTTATAGTTAAATTTCCTATAGCACTAAAAAAAATCTCACAGACATGTGTATTCTTCCTGTGTTGACTTATGGCGCACAGACTTGGTCTTAGACTAATAATCAAAAGTTCAAACTCGATGTTTGCCAACTAGCAATGGAGCGCAGTATACTGGGTGTGCTATCTCCACGGATGAGCTAGACAGATTCCTTCAGAACTGGCAAGAGGATGCGCGGGCCTGTAATATATTATGGAAAGAGTAGAAGGAGGCCTTTGTCAGAACAGGCAAAACAAATTGCCTAAAACCTAACCTTTAAAACATAACAACAATAGTATGCAAGTGTTAAAAAGAACAAGGTACACTAGCTAGCGGTGGTCAAGACTCCAGAGATAATAGCCTCTTAAATATATGAAGTATCGAAGGGTACTACTTTCTTAAATTAAATCTTAAATGAAAGCCAACACAACAAGAGTCTCCTTAATGACCTCCGTAATGACCTCACCCATACCATGGGGAAAAAAATGTTATTTAAACAATGTTTAATCTCACTCACTATAGGCTCTTTGCTACAGGAAAACTACGTGCTGTCACGGAAAAAGAAGCAAGAAATTACCCTACACCGTTGATGGTAGGGTACGGATTTGTATTGAACACAGAAAATCCTATTCTTTTTTGGATATACTCCTGGATATTGCATATTATACCTGCTTACATTATAGATGGAATATGCGTCATGGTTGGAAAAGAAAGAAGGTACTAATTTATTACTGCGGAATTGTCAAAAACGGTCTCATTTGCAATAACTGCAATAATTACCATTTTTACTTTACAGATTTGTGAAACTGGCAAAAAAAATGTACAAAATGACAAAAATACTCACTTTCTTTTTGCGAAACCATTGGAAATTTGATGACAAAAATACAGAAGTACTTTACCATAGTCTTTCAAAAGAAGATCGTCATATTTTCGATTTTGATTCCAAAAATATTGAGTGGTCAGAATACATGTTAATATGGCTGATTGGACTTAGAAAGTATATAGAAAAAGATGGATTAACCGGCACAATTTATGCACGTAAAAAACAAACTGTATTAGGCTTAATAACGTTGATTGTATTACCATTATATTTATATTTATTGTTCAAAATTGCTTGTGTTGTTTTGTCAGTATTCACATATTTTTGGTAAAGCATAAATCAACCCGTGAGAAAGTGTGCTATGAGCTATTTGCTTATACGAATGTATAAAGAAAAGTTTTTTGATAATAACGATACCATAACGAGTTAAGCCTCTAGGTACCTTCCAAACAATTCGTCTCCTCCCGCTAATGCAATTCTCATCCGATCAGTTCTGTTGCAACTGCTCAGCGAAGCATTTTTGGGACACGCGTACCATTGGAGAAATTGACTTCATTTCTAATTCACTTTATTTGTAATATATTTGATTTTGTAATTCACTTGATTTGTAATATAATTGATTTTGTAATTCACTTTATTGGTAGTTCACTTGAGTATTTATTTGTACGATTTGAGCAATATTGTATTATGATGTATGTTAGGTTTTAGTGTCTACTTGATGACGTATATAATCGTCCACTCAAATTAGATCAAAAATAGGGGTAAAGTTACAATAACTTGCACCCGGCTGAAAATATACATGTCTTTGAACATACACGTTGTCAGGTTGCACGGTTTTGATACGAAATCAGATTTTTGAGTCTGTTTTTTTTTATACATGACTATATTTTCTGATTTATTTTGTGTTCGTCTATTCATTGCAATCATTATTATTATTATCATTATTTATTTATCTATCTGTCTATCTATGAGTACCCATGGAGTTTCATGAGTAATTAATATATATATTATTTTACACTGTAGTAAGCAGTTTTATTACAGTACACCTCTTAAAGAGGCAGTAGTGGTCGAATGGTAACGGCCCCGACTTACGGGGTCGAGGTTCAAACACAGACAGGGGTTTTTTTTGTGTAATTTATTTTATCACCTTTGCTCTCAATATATGTACATACTCAAAAGACGCTGTTGGCCATTGCCGACCTTTTTGAATCTGACATTTTTGTGCGTACTCTTTTCCATTTTTCGATACCATTCCCTACAGGCCTACAGTGTGCCGCCTACAACCATTTCCACGACGCCTTGCGAGGTTATACAAGGGACCATGTGCCTAATTCTGCAAGTAGTGAAACATACTCTAGAATCTTTTGAATCTTTAGAATCCATTCTACGAGCAATGTGAGTGGCGACTACGCACCGGTAAACGTACCTATATTTTTTTTAATGTTTTACCATTAATAAATAACTATGTAAAATCCTTATCAAAATTTTGAGTCTAGTGGTGTTAACATTGAAGAATACACTAATATACTTTAAATAAAGCATTGAGATGCGATTTCTAAGTGCGTGAATTTTCATGAAAACAATCGGTCAATTTATATCCACTCCAAAGTATATTTAGTATCTAGTGGGTTTGAATATGTATCATATAAAGAAAGTAGTAATAAATAACCACATTGTATTTGGCTCCTCAGTCCTGACGTTCTGCATATTCAATAATGTATTACTCTAAGGTCACAACAACATTTAAACCTGACACGCTAGAATAATTTAGTATAGATGACTATTATGTATATACTTGTAATCACTACATAGTATAAAACAAAGTCGCTTTCTCTGTCCCTATGTCCCTTTGTATGCTTAAATCTTTGAAACTTTGAAATATTTAATAGATAGAGGAAGGTTTATATGTATAATAACATCCATTAAATAGTGGAGAAGTACTGTTATTTTTGAGGTTTCTAATGTAATGTCGTAAATAATTACATTTTTTCCGCTTACATTGCAAACGCAGGCTGAACCCTACGAGTTTTATCAAAATAATGTACTAAGTATTGTCACATAAGTATTGTATTGTATTGTGTAAGCATTGTACACATTGAAAAGGTCTACAGAAAAGTCCGTGATGGTATATGTCTATCTCTTATGGATAACCCACAATAACTTTTTTTTGTCATTTACTTTTTACGACAATTAATAATGGCTAATTTTCGAAGCGATTTTAAGCAATACAGCATTAATCCTTAACCAATTAAATACCTTGAATACATTGTTCATTTAATATAGATCTATATGGCCCTTTACACCGTATGATTTAAGTGAATATTTTCGAAGATATTACAGATATAAAAATTGCGGGACGTAGCATCTCGCAATTGTATGATAGTAGTTTTAAAATATAAATTATATTCTATTCTACGGTTAATTTTTAAATCGCACCTATAGTAATTATAAGTACCTACATAAGGTGAGATAAGATTAGATTAAATAAAACCATAATTATAATTATAATTTATGGATTGCAATTTTCTATTAAGATCTTGATTAAAATTTACAGTTAAATCATTTTAAAATTAGGGAAATTATTTTCATAAATCGTGATTTAAGGTAAGATATGTAAGTTCAGAAAAAGTACTTAATAGAATAGTATTTGTGGTATCTTTTGTTGTTGATGATTGTTGATTATATTTTGTTTTTAGTCGCACGATTAGCAAATTATTTTTAAGTACTTTTAATTTAATTAAAATCGTTGTTAAAGTTGAGGTATTTCCGTAAAAAAAAGAACTGAATAGAATAGGTATCTTTTGTTTTTTATGATTGTTGATTATCTTTTGTTTGAATTAATGGTAAGAATTTAGATATTTTTTACTGCGGCACATACTAATAATATGGCAATTTGTGCATAGGTAATCATACATATAGAACTGAGTAAATTTTGTACAGAAATTATAAAGTCATGTTTGGAAGACGTGATCGTTCGAACATAGGTCGTAGTACAGTGAATGCCAGAAGAGTACGTTCAGCAAGAGATGAAGAATCGCCAACGGAGCGTGAGGCTCGCCTCAATCAGGCTCGGGATAGATATAGAGCTGAGAGAGAGAGAATCTTCAGTTCGCCGCAGCCGGGATCGAGATAGGCGTACGGTTCAGAGGGACAGAGAATCGTCAGTAGAGCATGAGGCTCGCCTTAGTCAGCTTCGGGATAGATATAGAGCTCACCGCAGCCAAGATAGGGCAAGACATCGAATACAGAGAGGCAGAGAATCATCAGCACGAGTTATTAATTCATGGGTGAATAAAGAAAAGTATTTAGTATCAGCATTGCACCCGTGCGAAGCCGGGGCGGGTCGCTAGTTATATAATAATTAACATAATTATTTTTAGTATCTGAAGAAAACCAACTACTTTACGACATTTATTAATTATGAAATTCGCTTTTAGAGGTGACCATATTGTGTGTCAGAAATTAAGATATCCGAAAGAGGACCAAGGTTGCCGACATAGTAAAAAAGAATCGCCAAACTTAAGTGGAAATAAGCAGGACATATTGCCCGTAGAACAGATGGCCTTTAAGGCTGATAGATTCAGGAGTGTCGACTGCGTATCGGATGATGCAGCGTTAAATGGCCTTCCACAAGATGGACCAATGACCTGGTCAAGGTTGAAATCTGATGTATGTTATGGCGATGCTAGAGAAAGGCCTAAGTCAAACAGTGGCAATTTTTTGTCTGAAATGATGATGATAGTGTGTGTACATTTTTTTTTGTAGGTGGAAAAATTATCCAACGAAAACTCTGTGCCTTTGGGCAGAGCGCTAGATAATGTCAGAATTTTACTAAGTAAAAATCAACTCCGGTTCTTTGTTTCCTTTTATACCGGAGCCGTATCATCCAAACAGAAGCTGACTCTGTAGACTTCGACCCTGCTGGGCCCCTACGGTTTGCTAACAACTCCTTGAGGCGCGTGGAATGTTACAGTATGTGCCATGAACGACTGGGGCTTGGTCCGGACGGTTATCAGATGTTCATATAGCGAGTTTCCCTGCAACTGGATTAATCTTCTTGCAATCTTTTATAATGTGTATTGGGAGTGACTGTATAGGATATTTATTTAATTTAGTATCTATGTAATTTATTAGGCAGGTCACTTTGCCAATGTATTAAAAATTTAGTTCCATTTGGTACATTAAGAAAAAAAATTGCAGACAAGATAAGATTATAAGAAAATCCTACCTATATGAGTACATGAATCGACTTTAATTAGTTTTAACTTTCTTTACAACATTTACAAATTGGTTATTTTTCTCATATACTTACAAAAAAAACACGATCGGGATTTTGCTACAAAATATAAAACTATGCATTAAAAATATATAAATATATTCAAATAAAATAATTGGTACCTTTCGTTTATATATTGTAACAAAGCTAGACATGTTTTTGCAAATAGTATAAAAACTCAGAAATATTTACTGGGTGAATTTATTTTGCATAAATACGGACAATATTATCATAATTTAAACGGATGCCATCTATTCTATATAAGGAGGTCCAACGTAATAATCATAAATTACAATCTATTTGCTTGTAATAGTTACACAGTGTAAGTGAAGTGTCATTTTATTTTGTCGTGGTTTAACATTGAAAGGAAATCGTAAAAACTATATAATAATTGAACTTTGTGTTTATTGAGTAAGTCTATAGTATATAATATGTTTTATAAGTATAATATTATACAAAAATAAATAAATGACAATTATGTAATAATGATATATTAATCAATAACAAAAGATTTTAGGTGTAAGTGATAGTATAAAGTACTAGCTTTTGCCTGCGGCTTCGCCCGCGTGATGTTAGCAATATATAGGCTATCAGCGGCTTCACCCGCGTCTGTGGTTACTGCTCCGTCTCCATAGGTCATAGCGGGATGTTATATAGCTTGTTTGATGGACCTTCCTCGAAAAATAGATTATCCAACACAAAAAGAATTTTTGCAATCGGACCAGTAGTTACAGAGATTACCTCCTACAAACAAAAAAACAAACTTTACCTCTTTACTATATTAGTGTAGATGTATTGTATTCATAGTGTAATAAATAAGGAATATTGAATTAAATAAAAATTATTGTGTAAGTTGACAAATAAATATTAATGTTATTGTTTAGCTAGGTTAGGTTAATTTCGTATTTAATTAGATATAAGTTAATAATTAGTAACTGCACTGTCGCATTAGGGGGAAGACTGTAAAGGCAGTTGTATGAGGATAAATAAATAAATATTATATAGAGAGCAGTGGTGGCCAAGTGGTAACGGCCCCGACTTACGAGTTGTAGGTCGTGGGTTCAAACCCAGCTTGGGGCATTACTTTGTGTAATTTATTTCATCAACACTGCTCTTAAAACGGTGATGGAAAACATCGTGAGGAAACCAGCGCGTCCTAGAACCAAAAATTGGAAGATGTATGACATCCACTAATACGCACTGGGCCAGCGTGGTGGACTATGGCCCATTCCCGCTCCTAAAGAGGAGGCCTGTGTCTCAGCAGAAAGAACATTAAAAAGGCTGATGATGATGATGATACATATATTTTTTTCGTTGTGCATTTTAAAAGATTGTGTTGAAGTTAGCATTTAATTGTCATTTCTTTCTAAATATATAACAATTTTCGGTTCGTCTATTACGGTCGGTTGATATTAATTTGTTAAACATAGACAGTAAATATAAGTTTTCCAATAAATTTCATAAGTCTCTATGTTATGCCTAGAGGCGTACAAATATTAATATAATTATGGTTCAATTCAAAGAGAAAAAATACAATATTAATCATACATAAAGGTGAATTCGAATTATTTACTAAGTTCGCCAAAATTAATTTAATGATAATAAACAAATAATCAAAAATCATAAATGTAGTAATGGAGTAATATCAATGAGTAAATAAATAATCATAAATTACTATTAGTCCTATCATTAATATTTTAAGAATAATGAGACGTTTCGTTTACTCGATCTAAAAGTTGTCTGGTAGAAATTGCCCTGTGCAATAAAATCGTATTTTTAGTAACGTTTGTTCTGTAACGTATGCAATACACAAATAAATAAATAAGTAAAAAATGTTTCTACAGTCAAATAAATAAATAATTAGTAGTAATATTTCAGAATTATTAATTAATGTAATTCATAATTCTGAAATTCATCATAATAATATTTTTCAATTAGTGACAGTTCAAGTTTTGATATTTAAAATTTGAATTGTATAATATGGTTTTAAATTCCCATTTTGTAGGTTTTTGATTAATAAAAATATTATTAAAGACGCGTTCCTAAAACCTTTAAAATTTGAGATTTGTTTCTAAAAGTGATTGATTTATATGATTACTTATTTATGTCTCTTTTTTAGTATGTTTTTTCTATAATTGCTAATGCTTTTTGCTTTGACTGGAAGGGCCAGAGAGTTAGCCGATGTACTGAAAAGAAGACGGATAAATATAGCATGCTTGCAGGAAACAAAATGGAGAGGAACGAAAGCGAGAGAAATTGGCGAGGGATATAAGTTCTATTATTGTGGAAGTGATGGGAAAAGGAATGGTGTAGGTATAGTGCTAGATAGTAGGTTAAAAGAAAGCGTGATGGAAGTACAAAGGATTAATGATAGATTTATAGTTGTGAAAGTTATGTTAGAGAATGTTATGTTAAATGTAGTCAGTGTGTATGCTCCACAAGAAGGATGTGATGAAATGGTGAAAGAGAAGTTTTGGGAGGATTTTGATAGTGTCATAATGACCATTCCTGTACATGAGGAATTGATAGTTGGAGGTGACTTTAATGGACATGTGGGAAGAATGAAAGGTATTTATGAAAGAGTACATGGAGGCTGGGGCTTTGGAAGGCCAAACGATGAAGGAGAAACGCTGCTACAATCTGCTACAGCCTTTGACCTAGCAGTTGCTAACACTTGGTTTAAAAAAAGTGAGGAACACCTGATCACTTATAAAAGCGGCCACCACAAGTCGCAAATTGATTACTTTTTAGTTAGGCGTAACCACATAAAGCACGTCAAAAATTACAAAGTGATACCAGGAGAAGATCTGGTCCCACAGCATCGACTACTGGTTATGGAATCAGTAGTCAAAATTAAATGCAATAAAAGCAAAGAGCGTCCTCCTTCTAAAATAAAATGGCATATGTTAGAGAAGAATGGTTGTGCAAAAAAGTTTAGAGAGCGAGTGGTGGACAAAATTATAGAGATGGGAGACATGAATGATCGAAGTATAAATGAAAGCTGGAATGAGATGGCGGAATGTATTAGGAATGCAGCGAAAGATATTTTGGGAGAGTCGAGAGGAAAAGGCACTATAGATAGGGATACATGGTGGTGGTCGATAGAAATTCAGAATATGTTGAAAGAAAAGAAAAGAAAATTCAAGGAATGGCAGTGTGTAAGAGCGGAAAACGGTAGTTTGAAAGCAGAAAGGAAGAGAGAGTATGACTTATTGAAGAAAAAAGCTAAAAAAGCTGTAGCTTTAGCAAAAGCAGAGGCTCAGGACATATTATACGATACACTGGACAGTCCTGCAGGATAAAAAGAGCTGTATCGTCTTGCTAGAACAAGAGAGAGAAAGGCGAGGGATGTCTGTCAGGTAAGATGTGTGAAGAATGAAGCAGGAACGGTCCTATCGAATGAGGAAGAAATCAAGGACAGGTGGAAGGATTATTTTGAAAGACTGATGAATGAGGACAATAATTGGAATAGGACTTTAGAGAGTAAACCAATGAATGTAGGGTTAGTAAGAATGGTTAGTATGGATGAAGTCAGAATAGCAGTAAATGGTATGAAGAATGGCAAAGCCATTGGTCCAGATGGAATACCAGTTGAAGTATGGAAGTTATTGCAAGTGGATGGATGGATGTGGTTAGCTTTGTTCTTCAATATGTTGTTGCGGGAAGAAGCCATACCTGCTGAGTGGTACAACAACTCTTTGGTGCCCATTTTTTAAAACAAAGGTGATGTGCTGGAGTGCAACAATTGTAGAGGAATAAAGCTAATGTCACATACTATGAAAGCCTGGGAGAAAGTTATTGAGAAGCGGTTGAGAGAAGAGAGTGAAATTTCACAGAACCAATTCGGTTTTATGCCAGGTCGCGGTACAACGGATGCCATTTTCGCTATACGCTAGCTGTGTGAGAAATACAGAGGTGCACATAAAAACTTGCACATGGTAGTCATGGACCTCGAAAAGGCATACGACCGGGTACCTCGTGAGGTTCTGTGGTGGGCCCGTAAGGAGAAAGGTGTGCCTGGGAAGTACGTTCAGTTGATCCGAGCGATGTACAGTCGATGCAGTACCCAAGTCCGGTCTACAGCAGGCACTACTAGCAGCTTCAATGTGGCTGTCGGCTTACATCAAGGGTCGGCTCTCAGCCCTTACCTCTTCCTGATGATAATGGACGCTCTTACGTCGGACATCCAGGAAGAGGCTCCCTGTTGTATGTTATTCGCCGATGACATTGTGCTGGTTGCCAAGAGTGGTCAAGAGATCCAGAATAGATTGGAGGTGTGGTGGCACAGACTGGAGAATGTTGGCCTGAAATTAAGTAGAACCAAAACGGAGTACTTGTTCTGTGATTTCGGCGGTCTCTCCGGTCCTGTGGCCTTAGCTTTCGCTGGATCGCCCATACCAATCTGTTCCAATTTTCGGTATCTCGGGTCGCTCGTTCAAGGAGATGGTGAGATAGACCGAGACGTAACGCATCGAATCAACGCAGGATGGATGAAATGGCGACAGGTCACGGGAACAACTTGCGACCTACAGATGCCCCTCAAGTTGAAGGGTAAAATTTACAAATCCGTGATAAGACCTGTCCTACTGTATGGATCAGAATGTTGGGCTGTGAAAAAGACGGATGAAAAAAGACTGCATGTAGCGGAGATGAGAATGTTGAGATGGATGTGTGGTGTGACGAGAATGGATAAAGTGAGAAATGAGTATATTAGAGGAAGTCTGAAAGTGGCGCCAGTGACTGAGAAGTGGAAAGGAAATCGTTTGTCTTGGTATGGACATGTGAAGAGGAGAGATGAAACGCATGTCACAAAAAGAGTTCTGAGTTTACACGTGGATGGATGGAGAGGAAGAGAGAGGCCGAAGAAGAGATGGATGGATTGTGTGAAGAGTGATATGAAAGAAAAGGGAGTTAGTGATAGTGTGACGGGTGACAGGACAGAGTGGAAGAAAAAAACATGTTGCACCGACCCCAAGTAAAATGGGATAAGGGTAGGATGATGATGCTAATGCTTTAAAAAAATAGAAAATTATTCGTCAAGAACATATTTATTTAATCATATGTGTACAAATACACAGTAAATGATATGAAGGGACTGTAAAATACGTACAAAGGTAATGATAATTTGTACAGAAATCTCTTCCAGCATACTTGTGAAAATAGATTTGGAAAAAATTAGGTGTCTACGTTTATTCGTGGCTCACACAATCATTTAAATAAAAAAAAAATACACCAAAAAAGAAAAATATGCGGTAAACATTGTATGTTAGAGTAATAGGAAAAAATGGTACAACCAAAACAGCTATTGAAATAATATAACTTATAATATACAGTCACAAATACACACACGAAGAATTTAAATGTCGAATCAAAAATACTTTCAAAAGAAAAGTTTATATAATATTGGTATGAAGTGTAAAAATAACTATTTTCTTTTATTAATGTAATGAAACAGATTTCAAATGATAAAATCAAAAAGTCACAAAGCTGAAATGATGGATCCAGCTCAGGAATTTGAGGCAAAGATTTTGACCCGTCTGAAGCCTTTGAATGAAGTGACGGCGCGTGGAACCTCTGCTGTGCAACAATTTTATAATGGAGTCAATGTGTTCCTAACTGGCGGCTCTGGTTTCCTCGGAAAGCAGCTCATTGAAAAACTGTTAAGGTACAAATAATACTTATATATCATTATTATTATTTCAGCAGTAAGAAATTAGGTATTCCCTTAAGCGTCGACTGGTAATGTCATGTGCATTTCATATCTAGCAGATTACGCGATTTGGTTTGAATTTTCGATTTACCAGGTAGTTGTATTATTACCTCGCCAATTTATATTCGTAGTTGTAAATAAGATACAAAACTATGACATTCAAACTTCAAAAATGACACCAAATATTTTAACACCTGTGTTTCATTTTAAGTATGAAATGTATGTTTTTATTGCTATTCTTTATTTTAGAGCAACAGCGGTATCCAAAATATTTATCCTACTAAGAAGCAAAAAAGGCAAATCTATAGAACAGAGACTGATTGAATTATTACAGGACCCGGTAAGTTAAAAATTAATAATTAAAGTATTTATTTTGTAGTTTATAATTACAAGGCAGATCAAGACGTCAAACTCAAAAATCATTTATTCCAAATAAACCATTTACAGGCACTTTTGAAACGTCAAGTCTACTCATCACATCATCACATACTCATCGTCATATTATACATACAAAAATAATAATTTTACAAATACAACGTTATCTGAGAATTTATTTAGCACATTGTTTTTTCTTCAATTTTTTTATAAATCGTGAGTTATTTTTATTAAGAATTTTCAAAGTAACTTAACTTATTCATATAATAATATTCTGAATTTAATAGACATTGAAATTCTTATCTTATATCTCATATTCAATATTTCTCGCATGCTAAGAATCAGCGCTCTCCTACTTCTTCTCATACTTCTGATTTTATTCATTCTTCCTTTTCTTCCTTTCATAATTATGCAGTCCATACTTCTGTTAAAAGTGCTTGCTCTCAAAATAACGGCTAAATCGCGGCACTATCTAATATGCATATTATGCATTTAATCGGTTAAATTGTGGAATTATTTTCTGTACAAATAGCGGAGTGGTTTCAAGAGGGGTCTTGCAACCACTTCCGCTATTAATGTTTTCCAATTTTTATATATGTACGTATACTATCGTATATAATTAATATTTTTATTTTTATTTTATTTATAAAAACTTTATGCACATAATAAGTACAAAGGCGGACTTAATGTCAAAGGCATTTTCTACCTATCGACCTTAGGGTGGTGCAGAAACCAACACGGTAGGTGCATCTTAAAGATAATTAAAAAAAACAAAGAAAGAAACAAATAATACAATAATAAATACATACTTAAATACATACATATAAATAAGTAATTTAATCGTGAAAAAGAAATATAAATCCAACCAATCAGTGTTGTGGTGATTCTGCCAACTTCTTGCGAATGTACTCACGTGTTTTCACTTTAAAAGAAAATCGGCTAGTCGCCATCCTGACATCCAAAGGGAGCGCATTCCAGAGTGATATCGCCTGGACAAAAAAGGAGGAATGGATAAGCCCAGAGCGGTGTGAGGGACATCGTAGAAGACGTATATATATATTTTATCTAATGTATATATGCTTGTACGCTTGTATGCTTGTTTTTTTTCCTTATATGTTCTTTATATTCTTTATTGTAAATAAATTACAAAAAAAAGATGATGTACACAGGCGTACCCATAGTTGAGTTTTCTCACAGCAAACCTTTAAAAACATAGTGAAATTTTAAAACACGAGGTCAATCCACAATGACTATTAAAATTTTCTGTATTTTTATGCTCATGATGTATCTCAATTACCTTTAATTGACTTGTAGAGAATACCTAAGGCATTAAGTCCATTCTACACCATTGTGTAGCATGAAGTTTTAACAATATTATGAAATTGGCACATTCAATGTTAATCACTGAATTGAAAAATTTCTACTCTTTGTCACGTCCTATGAATGAGCTATCTGATGAAATCTCAAACTAATGGAAAACGAGACATTAATTCCACCCAGCTTATACAGAAGTGATAGCTTTAAAAAAATCTTCATCATGATTTGATCTTACCATTGCTTGATGAAATTAGTCTGGACTCGGAAATTCTAAAACATGCAAGACAATAGCTTAGAATTTTACATACTCCTAAAACCGGAGGAAAGACGCTTATTCAACATTTGTTTTTCTACTTTGTTTTCAGGTGTATGATTTATTGCGAGAACAACAACCAAATTTCGCCCAAAGACTCATTGTTGTATCGGGTGATGTAGCAGAATTAAGACTTGGCTTGAGTGAGAAAGATTGGAACACTATTACAGAACAGGTATGACAAATTTTATTTTTATTTTATTAAATGTTAATGTATTAAAAATAATTGCGGCGTTAAAGGATTCAAACAGTGTAAGATATAATTACGATGGCACATTTTACAACTCAAATTAGTAGAATATCTATGAGCTCCAGACATGTAAAGATTTTCACTTCGCTTGGAATTCCGCAAGGCAGTGTACTTGGGCCTTCCCTGTGTACAATCTTCATGAATGGTTTCCATTAAATATCCAGTGCGTCTGTTTGCAGACAACAGTACAATAATTAATAATGTTATATAATGGAATGATAAAAAGGGCGATGGAGATATATATGTTATTCTAATTATTATTACATTTTACAGGTACACATAGTTTTCCATTTGGCTGCCACGACACGTTTTGATGAAGTGCTTCGTGTCGCGACGTTTATCAACATACGAGGCACTAGGGAGACTCTTGCACTCGGCAAGGCTTGTGAAAAACTGAAGTAAGTGAAAGGAGATGACCGTCTATTTTTTTTATACCCATAATATTGTTTATTTCAACGCATTGACTTGGTGTGATGATGTTAATCCAACCTACTAAAATCGCTGTCTGTCCAGACCAAAGTAGAGCACGACGCACCGCCTTGTTGTTTATTTATTAATATTCACATCCGAACTGGTACGACGAATTTTGTCCGTCCACACCAAGGTTGAGCGTGACTGTGCGTAATATTGGTCCGTCGTATCAAATTCAAGCGTGTGTAAGTCCTGTAGTGAACAATATTATTTACAAACAGCAGCCAAGAGCGAAAGCTTAACAATTTACTCTGATATGAAGGAGTCATACGTCATGAATGGTCACACATCCATGGTACGACCTCGCCAAGCGTTGCCTCATCACGAAGATCTACTAGTGCGACTGATATTATTTAGCCATAAGCGTACTCCACGAGGAGCAGTGGAGCAGTAGTGGCCGAGTGGTAACGGCCCCGACTTACGAGTCGTAGGTCGCGGGTTCAAACCCAGTCAGGCGCATTACTTTGTGTAATTTATTTTATCACCACTGCTCTTAAAACGGTGAAGCAAAACATCGTGAGGAATCCGACATGTCCTAAAACCAAAAATTCGAAGACATGTGACATCCACTAATCCGCACTGGGCCCGCGTGGTGGATTATGGCCCATTCCCTCTCCTAGAGAGAGGAGGCCTGTGTCCCTGCAATGGGAACATTAAAAAGGCTGATGATGATGATGCTCCACGTTAGTCAGTATATTATTATTTTTTTTCATTTCTGTGCCTACACTGGACAAAAGCTTAGCCAGAGGCTGAATTACTTAGGTACCAATTTTGTGCAATACCCGAATCGAATTTCGACTGTGTTGTTGCACGTCTTTCAAATCTTGTATTCCTAATCTTTGTTTTTTTTTTTTACAGATCTCTAGTCTATGTTTCAACGGCATATTCACATGCTTGTGTAGATCGTATAGGCAAGGAACTGTTGGAAAACTTTTACAAAAATCCGATGAACCCTAACACTATGATCCAGATGGCTGAAACTATAGATGAAGGAAGACTGAACGATATAACACAGAAGTGAGTAGTTTTATGACGCGTTTCCCTTACGCATAGGCTCTTTTACTTTTTACGACATAAAGGGTCTTATCGTCCAATGGACGGACAAATACAGAATTCTAAAAAGTGATAAACGAGACAAAAGTACACGTCTAACACTTATCTTTTTGCTTGTTTTTAATATTAATTTGAATAAAATTCAAAATATTTGTGAAAAATGTATTTAATAAAATGCCAGTTGTTAAAAAATAATAACAACAACCTGTCGTATAGTTTCCGTGGACGACATAATTCCTTTTACTATGAATTTCTCATACAGTATAAAATAATATTATTAAATCGTAGCAAAAACAAAACAAGAAATTTTTAAGTAAGTATTATTTAGGAATCATAAACAAATAATTTTTATAAGAACTTAGTTATTCAATTCCACTTATGCTTACATGAAAGTTTGAGTAGCCGTATGCAAATTCCAGTTAGCACAATCAATGATTGATCGTCGTCGGTATTTCCACTATGGTGATACCGACTACTGACGACGATGACCACACTGAAACTGCTCAATATGGCTGCTTACCCGATTAACATAATATATCACTGGTGTCTGCACTGGTGACTTGTAATTATTTTGAAAACTTTGGTTACTTAAAAGTAAAAATAACATTGTTCGTATGATTAATTTCTCTCCACACTTTTTTTAATAACTAAATTAAATTACAAAATCATGTCTCATTTTAAAAATGGACCTTCGTCTAAAAAATTTTCGTTAACATGATTTTCTTCTATTTTAAATGTGACCTGCAACTTATTAATAACTTCTAATTGGACTCCATTTTGTAATTTAACTACTTCGTACATTTAAATAAGCATATCTTTGTACGGTTATATGTGTAGAGAAAACAAAACAAATTTAATAATAAAAACATTAATAAGCACATAGATCCATAAATGATACCCAAAAATCAAAAGCTTTTTATTGATAAAAGTTGCAAAAAAAAATCTAACATATCATTATCTTATTTTGCAGTTTGATAAATAATTGGCCTAATACATATACGTTTACAAAATCGATCGCCGAAGAGTTAGTCAACGACATCGGAAATGACTTACCCGTCTGTGTAGTAAGACCAAGTATTGGTGAGTGTATACCTTGAAACTACATAATTTACCCAATATTTGATAAGTACGATAATTGTTGTTGTGTTTATCTCAGTACGTGAATCTAAAGAAGCGAGCCTCCAAAAGGCACCCAAATCTTGCAAGCATATGCGGAGATTTTGGTTAAAACGTATTAGCCGAATAGGAACTTAAATTGCTCTATACCCAGCAAGTACCGAAAGTTCAATCACACCCAATTTCACAGCCAGGAATCATAATATAACATACTTTGCCTATAAGAGTATAAAACGAATTCTCAATACTAAGCTAATTAATTAAAAGTATGCCAGGATACCTAGAAGTTATCGATATTGTCACTCAACATCCCGAAGACTTTTGGCAGGGTCTGGCTCGAGAGCCTTAATATTAAGCTTCGATTAGCAGAATTGCAATCTTCAGGAGTGATTGGTCAATTTAAATGGTCGTCGACGGATTCTAGTCCGGTCGATTGGCTATTGGTGTCCCTCACGGTTGTTAGTAACATTATTGCACATATTATTATATTATGCTTCACAAAAATTACCTACTTTAGCCCGGTTCCTTTGGTTGTGCAGACAACAGCATTGTTGTTGAGAGCTATGTGTCTGCTTCATGTAAAGAAGTTATCACAATGGCTGAAAGTAAACCTGCAGATAAAGGTAAAAGTAGTAGCAATGCAAATTTCCCTTTGATAAGGGCGCATAGGTGTTTTAAAATAAAGGAACAGGCTGTATCACTCTCAGTACATTCCTTAACTACTTTGTGAATATACGAGTATAATAGTGGCTAGCTCGGTCACCATTGTTACGCCCGTTCACTCGCCAATGTCGCGTCTTATTTTATAATCCACTTCGGATATGCGTTATTGATCTAGAATGGGATATTTTTGTTATGTTTTCGTTAGGGTTCTTTTTTGTCGATTATGATGAAAGATAAAACTTTAATGACTTTATGATTTGCATCATCAGTAGGAAAAGTGGTAAATTTGGATAATGACTATTTGATTTTTTTAACAAATGCCAAGGTAATTTTTTACTTGATATATCTATAATGCTTGGCTTGCTTTAATTTTGCTTACCAATCTTTAAATTGAGATTAAAAACGCTCCAGGAACTCCATTACAACATTCCAATTTTATTTGGTTTCAGTAATCGGTTCTGCACTGGAACCAAATCCAGGATGGGTAGATATGTCCTGTATTTATGGAGCCAGTGGGGTAAGTATCTCTTAACATTGACAAACCTTAAAATATTTAATAAATATTTAACGTCTTGACTAAAATTAAACAATATAATTAAAGGTTTAAAATAAAAATTATTCACAGTTACGATACTGTGAATAATTTTGACTTTAAACGCGTTATGCAAGTTTCTTAATTTTAACGTTTGTTTAATTTGAACTCTTTTTGTGTTTTAAATATCTGTTACGTCAGAAAAAATCGTAGCAAGCAAGTAAAACGATATAGGGAAAGCAGAGTTCCTTAATGTGTTTTAACGCGGACTTGAAACGAGTTCCAGGCTTGTGTGATGAGGACGGTTTCACAAAATGCAGAAAATATAGAGAAAGAAATATTTTTATCAGAAACAATTTAGCACCGCGCTGGCAGGATCCAACATGCTGATACTTCTAGTACTTACTCATAAAGCAGTTGTGATTGACGAAATCATTAATGTTTAGGAGATGGTAAAGTTTGTACATGAAAATAAATTCGGCTCATGGAGTCGAAAAGTTGAAGTCACACTGTGACACTAACTGTAGGGTCAATGGTCTTAAAAGTAAATATCTGTATTATATAGTTATGGATTCATTGAGCACCGCTAAAAAGTTACTATACAGCTTTTGCCATTTCCACCAAGGCCATACCCTTGCTTGCACTCTCTATCTAGGTACGTTCGGTTCGATTCTTCTTCTTCATAGTCGGTACACTCTCGCTAAAATGGTCGTAATCATTACTGACAATCACGATAAATACAAGTTATAATCGCCATTCGTCAAGGAAAACAGCTACAAGGTAGCAAGATAAAAAACATGTTTTTTAATTATTACTTTTTCTCTTTTCAGCTACTATCTACAATCGGGTTAGGTATTACGCACACACTTTATGCTGGAAATTCAAATGTTCAGGAGTTTATACCAGTAGACTATGTAAATAATGCAATTGTAGTTGCCGGATGGGAAACAGCAAGGAAACGAGCAATAGGCGACAATAAAACAATGATCTACAACATATGTGCATCAGCTAGAAATCTAGCAATTTGGAGTAAGATTTTCAAAATGATATTATCTTTGTTAATTAAAATCGTGTTCACTTCCATTATTATATTAACATAGGTAAAAGGATTAATTTGAGTTAAACTCGGTTCATTAACCTTACTTTTGCATCTTTACCCATATTGCATTGTATATTGTTATTATTTCGTTTATTCTATAACGACTTTATTCTCAAGGTGTTGTCAGCAACGACTTCCAGCCTCCCGAACAAGCTGGATTCCGAAAAGGCTTTAGCACCGTAGACCACATCCATACGCTGCGGCAGGTTATACAGAAGACTGAGGAGTATAATCAGCCTCTCTGCTTAGCGTTTGTGGACTACGAAAAGGCCTTTGATTCGATCGAGACCTGGGCTGTACTGCAGTCTCTACAGCGGTGCCAGATCGATTATCGGTACATCGAGGTGCTGAAGTGTTTGTATAATAACGCCACCATGTCAGTCCGACTTCAGGACCAGACCTCGAAACCTATCCTCTTGCAGCGAGGTGTGAGGCAGGGAGACGTCATTTCTCCGAAACTGTTCACGGCTGCAATGGAGGATGTCTTCAAGGTTCTGGACTGGAGTGGACTAGGCATTAATGTCAATGGCGAGTACATTACTCACCTTCGGTTTGCCGACGATATCGTAGTCATGGCTGAGACTGCGGAGAAGCTCAGTACAATGCTCGGTGATCTCAGTAGAGCCTCCGAAAGAGTGGGTCTCAAAATGAACATGGATAAAACCAAAGTTATGGTTAACATTCATGTAGCACCCACTCCTATTAAGATCGGCGGCTCTACACTCGAAGTAGTAGACGAATACATCTACCTTGGACAGACGGTCCAGTTGGGTAGGTCTAACTTCGAGAAAGAGGTCAATCGTCGAATTCGACTCGGCTGGGCAGCGTTCGGGAAGCTGCGCGGTGTCTTCTCGTCCAATATACCACAGTGTCTCAAGACGAAAGTCTATGACCAGTGTGTGTTGCCAGTGATGACATATGGCTCCGAAACGTGGTCGCTTACAATGGGCCTTATTAGACGACTCAAAGTCACCCAAAGGGCAATGGAAAGAGCTATGATCGGAGTTTCCTTGCGTGATCGAATCAGAAATGAAGAGATCCGTAAGAGAACCAAGGTTGCTGACATAGCGAAAAGAATCGCCAAACTTAAGTGGCAATGGGCAGGGCACATCGCACGCAGAACAGATGGCCGCTGGGGCCGAAAGGTTCTGGAGTGGCGACCGCGTACCGGAAGACGTAGTGTTGGTAGGCCTCCCACAAGGTGGACCGACGACCTGGTCAAGGTTGCTGGAATACGATGGATGCGAGACGCACGGGACCGGTCATTGTGGCGACGTTTGGGGGAGGCCTATGTCCAGCAGTGGACGTCTTTCGGCTGAATTGATGATGATGATGATGATTCTATAATTAAATTTATACAATTATATAGTAGCTGCCGTTTACCACCTCACAATGTGGTGAAAGCGGTCGCTGCGAAAGCAACCGAATGCGAGGACAAGCGCACGGTTTCCCACGAACAGCATGCCACCTTGCTGGCATCGCTGTAGCCATCGCCACCGCGATCCTGCCAATATCCGGCTACCGTAGACACTGGCTTGCGGACGACGAGCAATTGGTAGCTCGCCGTCCGGTCGTCTGGTAATAGTCCAGACCGAGCTCAAGTCTTCGACGACTCAAGGAGTTGTCAGCAAACTGTAGGGGCCCTTCAGGGTTGAAGCCTCCTGGAACCGAGGGTTGTTGCGAAAGCGTTATACCGGGGCTCCGGGAATAAGTGTTGGTATTTAGTCAGTAAGAGTCTAACTCTGTTTCCCGCTCCGCTCAAGAGCGGAATTCGTCATTTGATGATTTTTAGCTACCATAAAAAAAAAACCTTGCTGGTATGCCACCGTGGAATCTGAAAGCAGCAGTCCTTGCATACATGCACGATTTGTGCGTGGAGATACAATGGCGGGGCGAATTTCCGCTGCCATGACAGTAGTAGTAAAGTTTCTGAGGGATCTCATGATGAAATGGTGCCATCGGCAGCAAAGATCTTTGGCGCTAGGCCTTGATACAGGCCATGGTCTGAAGCAAAGTGGAGTTTCAGGTGGCCTTCTACGAAGCCATAATGCTAGCAGAGGAGGCCGCACACGTGAGGCAACGGCTGTCACGGTCTAGCTGCCGTATGGATATCGATTCGGCTGCCGTATCATCATTCATCATCATCAGCCTAGCGTAAGTCCCGGTTGCTACCTTGGCTTTCACCTCGGTGCACGGGGTCCGCTTTCCTGCCTAGTCGTCTCCACTTCGCTCGGTCTTTTGCGTCCTCTGCCTTAAGCCCATTAGCACGCATATCGTCCCTTACGACGTCGATCCATCGCCTCTTAGGCCTACCTCGTTTTCCGGGTCCCGGCGGAGGCGGCATGGCGAGGCATCTGTTACCCACGTAGTCTGCCGGTTTTCGTAAAACGTGGCCATACCAGCGTAAACGACCCTCCTGCAGTTTATCCGCTATGTCACGGACCTGAAGGCTGCCCCGGATGCGGGAGTTCTTAATGCGGTCTTTCCGCGAAACTCCAGACATCCAGCGCAGCATATTCATTTCCGTGACACGCAGGCTTTGCTTATGTCGTTCAAGTACAGGCCACGCTTCACTGCCATACAAAAGGACAGGCCTAATGATGGTCTTATAGACCTGTCCTTTGAGCCTAACCGGCATTTTCGGGTCACAGATAACACCCGCCACCTCACGCCATTTCGCCCAGGCCGCCGAGATACGCGACTCGACGTCGCAATCGACGTCACCGGACTCGTGGAGCACCGATCCCAAGTACCTGACCTGTTCCGTGCGCTCAACTGTGTCTTCGCCAATGCGAACAGGAGCAGCGTTAGTTGTGTTACAGGCCAAGTACTCGGTCTTCGCCGCATTAATCTTCAGACCGCCGTTTTCCAGCGATTCCTTCCACGCTGCCACACGTCGAACCAAGCGCCCACTGTCCGAATCCGCCAGCGCGATGTCGTCTGCATACATGAGCAGCCATGGCGGCTGCTCATGTAAGTCCCTGATGGTGGAGGACAGCACGTCCAGCACCACGCTGAACAGAAACGGACTAAGGACAGAGCCCTGGTGAACTCCGACGGTGATGGGGAAGGGTTTCGTATCGCCAACAGCGGTCCGAACCACAGAACCGGAGTCTCGGTACATATCTCGGATGACGTCAACATAGGTCTCGGGCACTCCTTTAGATCTCAGCGCCCACCAGATCACATCACGGGGGACACAGTCGAAGGCCTTCTGCATGTCTAGGAACAAGAGGTGCAGAGGCGTATTCTTCGATCTGTATCCCTCCATGGTAACCCTTAGGGCAAAGATGGGATCCATGGCGCCATGGCCTGGTCGAAACCCATATTGACATCCCGAGACGGTGCACTCCTGTCGGATCCGAGAGTCAATCACCCGCTCGAAGAGCTTCATGGTGTGGGACATAACCTTAATCCCACGGTAGTCGCCACACTCCTGCACCGATCCCTTGCCTTTGAAGACTGGAGTGATAATACTCAGTCTCCATTGACTCGGGATCTTTCCGGTGAGGAGCATGCGGTTAAATAGGTGGGTTAAGATGCCCACACCACGAGGACCCATCGCCTTCCAGGCTTCAATGGGGACTCCATCGGCACCGACAGCTTTCCGGTTCTTCATGCGGCGAAGGGCCACATGCACTTCTTCAGGCGTAACCGGGGGCACAAGTCCCTGATTTGGAGGGAGAACCGGAGACAACACCTCTTTGTGCTGCTTGTTCAGCAGCTCGTGGAAATACGAGCGCCATCTCTCCTTCACCGCGAGGTCCTCGCATAACAGATTGCCGTCAGGGTCTCTTACACAGCGGCACTTAGAGATATCCAGTGCCGCTTTGACCCTGGAACGTGCCAACTTATAAATGAGCTTTTGCCCCTCAGACGATTCCAACTTATCATAAAGTGGCTGTAAGTGGTCTCGTCTGGCTCTGGCTACGGCCCTCTTGGCGGCACGTTTTGCGGTTCTGTATGCGTCGCGGTCTTCGGGAGATTTGGAAGCTTGCCACGTTTTGAAGAGGGCTTTCTTCTCTCTGATCTCCCTCTGGACTGTGTCATCCCACCACCAAGTCTCCTTGTCACACTTGCGGCCGCCCCTGGACAAGCCGAGCACCGACTTTGCCGCCTCAGTGATGGCAACCTGAATCCTGTCCCAGTGGCTTTGCACAGGTTCGCCATCGGTACCATCGCACTTATCGCCGATGGCCGACGCGAACGACTGGAACGTGGCTTCATTCAGTCGCCACCACCGTATACGGCGTTGTTGGCGCTCAACAACCTTGACCCTAGGCTTGACGCGCAAGTCCATGACAAGGAGACGGTGTTGTGCAGTGAGACTCTCACCGGGTATGACCTTGCAGTTAGCCACCCTACTGATATGGTGCCTCCGTGTGAGTAAGAAATCGATTTGGGTAGCGTACCTCCCGCTCTTGTAGGTAATCAGGTGTTCGGATTTCTTTTTGAAATACGTGTTCACGATGGCAAGGCCGGCAGCCGCACACGTTTGGAGGATAGTCTCCCCTTCAGCGTTACGGCTACCGTATCCAAAGCCACCGTGAACATGCTCAAAGTCCTTGCACCTGTCACCCACATGACCGTTCAGATCACCACCCAAAACGATTCCCTGCGACAACGGGATGCCACGAAGCACCCCACCGAGTTGATCCCAGAACGCAGCCTTTTCAGCGTCGCTGCAACCGACCTGAGGCGCGTAGGCACTTATCAAGTGGGTTATAACCCCATCAATAAGCACACCTACGACCATAAGCCGATCACTGTAGCGTTTCACCTCCAGGACTGCGTCGTGAAACTCCTCGGAGAGTACAACGGCCACCCCGTTCTCCCCACCGGCTGCACCCGTATAGATCAGTTTGTAGCCATTCCCGATGAGTCGGGACCTGCGGCCTTTCCACCGAGTCTCCTGCAGGAATGCCACGGCCACCCTTCGCCTAAGTAGTACATCGGCCAACTCTCTCGCGCGTCCGGTCAGCGTGCCAATGTTCAGGCTGGCGAAGCGGAGTTTACGGGCTGGGGCTCGCGTCTTTAACCGTGCTCGCCCCATACACGGTAGCCCTCGCCCACTTGCCACAGGAGTCGGGCGAATCTCCTGCGCGCCGTTTTGCGGCGGCGCCCTATCCGTGGCAATTATCTTTTCCGACCTATCCATGATAATTTGACTTTTGTGGCCTTTACGGGAGCGACTGCCGTCTGACCTCCCAACCCTAAAGCCTCCCGAGCCTCGTCCGTTGTTCGGCAGGTGCCCCAACTTGCAGGGGAGGTTGACTTGGGCCCCGAAGACCGCGGTGGGGCCCCATATGCACCGCCGTAGGCGCGGGTTTACGGACGGCGAGAAATGGGTAGCTTGCCGTCTGATTGACCGATAACCGTCCGATGAGAGCCAAACTCGTTAGCAAACATAAAGTTTCACACGCGCTCCAAGGTGTGTGAGTGTGGTTAGTACGTTAGCCATGCCCATCCCACGACAATTGCAGTTTTCAGTTTTTCTCAGTAAAAATTTCGTTATGTAAACAATGTGTAATTTTTACTCACTGTAGGCTTTTTTCTGCAGAAGAACTTCGTACTGTTGCGGAAAAACAAGGACAAATCTACCCTTCACCAATGATGGTAGGGTATGCGTTTGTATTGGGCACTGAAAATCCTATTCTTTTTTGGGTATACTCCTGGATACTGCATATTATACCTGCTTACATTATAGATGGGATATGCGTCGTGGTTGGAAAAGAAAGAAGGTACCTATGATCATAATTAACTGATTGCGGAACTCATAATCGTGGAATCATCAAAACGATTATTTTTTTTAAAGTGGGACAACGCTGCCCTTTTTTTCGTAGTAGTTTTTTTATGAGTTTTTTTTTTTTATATACTTGAAGTGTTTTTAATAAGTGCGCCCCTTTTTGGTTATCCAGTGTAATTAATAGAACACATTTCCATTCTGAGTTTAAGTTTTATTCATTTTTCAACTACGTCTGAGTTAAAAATAAGAGAAAAGTGTACATAATTGAATGGTAGTAAAGAATAAATACGCTGCTGTTGCGCTGGCGCAAGGCGGTGGAGTGAGTAGATGGTGCATTGTTGGAGAGTGAGAGGTTAGGCGGTTTTGGTGTTTGAGCACAAAATAGATAGGTACGGAAGTCAATTACATGTACATATGTACCTACTTGACTTTTTGCCATTCGTAGGATGGATGAAATGGCGACAGGTCACGGGAATAACTTGCGATCCACGGATGCCCCTCAAGTTAAAGGGTAGAATTTACAAGTCCGTGATAAGACCTGTCCTACTGTATGGATCAAAATGTTGGGCGGTGAAAAAGATGGATGAAAAAAGACTGCATGTAGCGGAGATGAGAATATTGAGATGGATGTGTGGTGTGACGAGAATGGATAAAGTGAGAAATGACTATATTAGAGGAAGTCTGAAAGTGGCGCCAGTGACTGAAAAGTTGAAAGGAAATCGTTTGTCTTGGTATGGTTATGTGAAGAGGAGAGATGAAACGCATGTTACAAAAAGAATACTGAGTTTACACGTAGATGGATGGAGAGGAAGAGGGAGGCCGAAGAAGAGATGAATGGATTGATATAAAAGAAAAGGGAGTTAGTGATAGTGTGACGGGTGACAGGACTGAGTGGAAGAAAAAAAACATGTTGCACCGACCCAAAATAACATGGAATAAGGGTAGGATGATGATGATATGTATGACTTTACATACGGTGTAAGCTTAGTGGTCACGCCAGAGACGCTCTGTCTGAGCGCTCCAATACGCTGTGCTGTAATAACACCTACATAATGTAATTGTAAAAGTATAACATGGCCATAAAGTTAAGTTCGCTTTCTCATAGGCCACCGGGGTATTTATTTACCCATCTACTCTTCTGCGTTACGATAAAACTAACCATTAAAATACAAAAAATAACATAATACTGAAACAACTGATTGCTTTACATTTTAATTATCAATTCAAACATCCATCTACCTACCGAACCGTAAAAATAACTTTTTTATAATTGCTTCATTAATTGTGATTATTTTTAATGTGTTAAAGTTTATCATGTCATGTTTGCAAATAAGTTAAAATAAAACAATTGGACAATAAAGACAATCGTAATAATAACCATTTTTTTAATTTACAGATTTGTGAAACTGGCAAAAAAATTGTACAAAATGACAAAGACACTCACTTTCTTTTTGCGGAACCACTGGAAGTTTGATGATAAAAATACGGAAGTACTTTACAACAGTCTTTCAAAAGAAGATCGCGAAATTTTCAATTTTGACGCTAAAAATATTGACTGGTCTGAATACGTGGTAATATGGCTGATTGGAATTCGAAAGTATTTAGTGAAGGATGGATTAACAGGCACAATTTATGCACGTAAAAAACAAACTGTTTTAGGCTTAATAACGTTGATTGTACTACCATTATATTTATATTTATTGTTCAGAATTGTGTGTGTTGCTTTGTCATTATTCACATTCTTTTGGTAAGGCACAAATGAAAACAATATTGTTCTTATATTAGGCATGTGTTAAAAATCGACGTTTAAGAAAACGAAATAGGGGATAAAAAATGGTACCGCAAGTTCCCTATTTTAGATTGGTAATCACAACGATCCTGTGCATCTCGCATCCATATCCGTATCCAACTCTTACCACATCATCACCACAAATTCCCAATAGACTAGTAATCACATCGATCCTGTGCATCTCGCATCCATATGATACCCGTAACCCTTACCAGGTCATCGGTCCACCTTGCAACGCTATAATTACATTGCTATTATCTGTATATATAAAAGGAGAAACTGACTGATTGACATATCAACGCACAGCCAAAACTACTGGTCCTAGGAGCGTGAAATTTTGCACAAGGCTTCCTTTTATACCGTAGGCAAACACTAAGAAAAGATTTTTCAAAATTCAGCTCCTAAAAGGATTTAATGGGTTACATCCATTTTCAAGTTTGTATGAAGATCCCTACTTTCACGCAGGCAAAGCTGCTGGAAGAAGGCTAGTTTGTTATGAAATAAAAACGTCTGTCTTGATCATAGATATGTCAAACATTGATATATCTATGGTCTTGATGCTGTAGCTGCAATACATTTTTTTTTTCAATACGTAATAAATTTTTTCGAATACTAAGTAAGTAACATTTAACCGATGTGACCCCTTTTTTGTGAGATGGGACATTAACCTGTAGTTCTTCGAGTAGTTCTTGTAGATAACTGCAAAAGAGGATGTCAGACTTTTACTAACTAAAACCGGTCTGAATTATTCCAGTTATTATTTGCATTCAGTTCTTATAATTCCACAGTTATGGTAAGTATAGTAGATATATCCTCATAATTTCTGTTAAAATTTCTTTAAGGCATAAACAGAACAACGCACCCTAAATTCGGACTTGTCTTAATTAGACAACAAGCTACCTAAGTGTTACCCGTACTTGAAATAAAGTGTTTTGACAGACAAAGAGACAGCAAGACAACAAAGTGATCCTATAAGGGTTCCGTTTTCTTCTTTTAAGATGCGAAACCCTAAAAATCAAAATAATCTGATTTTTTGAAACTTTGTTGGGGCTTTCTGTTAACTGAAGTCAGTGCTTTAAAATCCAGTAACGTGGTAGCTTCGTGCCAAGGATTTTCTTTTATTTACTAGGTAATTAATATTTTGATTAAAAATTTTGATGTTTATAATATTTTGTTACTTACCATAACCCTTTATTATGTTTCGGTTATTCAGATGTTGTTTGTGCAGTTTTTATTTTGTAAATAAACAATTTAAAAAACTACATTAATTGTTTTTTTTTTTTCAAATTCCATACAGACCCCATGCAATAAATAATGTAAGTATCTATGCGCTACTAAATAGAAATTATTAATCCACTTTTGGCTATGTAGACTACTTCACTGTTGCTGAGATTTACGTTTTCAAGGCACAACCTAGTGGATCACAGATTCAGTACCTCCACGAGGCAATATTTGAGTGAAGCTAAACTTTGAAGGTGGTCTATGATTGGGTTGATGCCAATATCAATTGCATTATGACCCGTCTCCTGGGCTTTGATAAAAAAACTAGCCTTGCCGTAGTTTTATTTTTTTATATAAAAAAGACAAGAAGAAAGAAACAGAAAAATAAGTACAAATGTGATGCTTACTTCTAATGCTGGGGCCACACTACTACGCCTAACGGCATTGTTCCTACCGCGATATTTATCGCGTTAAATTCAACTCGCTAAAGTGGATGGCTACACTGGATTTTTACTAGAGTTATCGTTTATCGCCAAGCGGCAATGTTAATGTAATGGGTACTTAAATAAAAAAAAGAAATAATTGAGAAAATTCTCTACTCCTTAATTTTTACAGACCTTAATGGGCATTTAGAATTTTTAATTTGATCACGAATTAACTTATGCCATGTAGAGGTAATAATACGTTAATTTTTAAACTTTTTGTTTGTTTTTTTTTTCTATTATTTGTATTGAACGTATTTTTCGAAAAAAATAAACAAAGCTGGTTCATATTATAACAACAAATTTAAACTTCTTGGACCCGTCTTGAGATTACCTCAAAATGCAAAACAACGGGCAAGTCTATCATCTTACATAGCAACTTTTCAGGGTAGAGGTTACATAGTCGTTACTCGTAAATAGATAGTAGTGTGCGCACAGTAGATCGATCCCCGATACAGGAGCTTGTAAAGGCTAAAACTGTTATATCCACGTAGGCCGAACTTGGACGCATGAAGCTCGCTAGAAAATTTTTGATGAGGCACAATTATTCATTTGGCAAAAACATTCTGAAGAGCAATAATCATCATCATCATCAACCTTTTTAACGTTCTTATTGCTGGGATACAGGCCTCCTCTATTGGAGAGAGAATGGGCCATTCACCATCACGCAGGCCCAGTGCAGGTTGGTGGATGTCACATATTATGGAAATTTTTGGTTCTGGGACATGCCGGTTTCCTCAATATGTTTTCCTTCACCGTTTTGAGAGCAGTGGTGGTGGTGGCTATAATAACCTTGCAATAAAGCGGAATAAAAAACTATATTTCGATAAATCGATGAAAGATTTAGGTGTAAATGATTTTGAGGAAATATAAAAATACATTAGATGGATTATTGAAAAGGTGATAAGTCTAGATGTAAAGTGACTGTTAATATAAAAGCTAAGAAAGAAACATAGAAGATACTGTTGCGACAAAAATAAATGGAACCAGAGGCAATAAAAACATATAGAATTCAACAATTCTGCATGGTGAATTATTACTGTATACTTCTGTCATAGCGGAAATAGTGTCTCAGTTACAGTGGTAACATAACAAAACGAAATAAAATAAATGCCTCTGCAATTCACAAAGTTATCTTAGATTACTTTTATTGTCTACACTAATATAATAATCTACACTAATATAATAAAGAGGTAAAGTTTGTTTTTTTGTTTGTAGGGGGTAATCTCTGGAACTACTGGTCCGATTGGAAAAAAATTAGCAACAACAGAAAGCTGCTTTACTCCTGAGTGACATAGGCTATATTTTATGTACGTGGGCGAAGCCGCTGACAAAAGCTAGTACTGTATAATTTTTTTAATAAAGCTTCTTTTTCTACTTTAATTACGGTCAACTGTGAAGTCAAAGACTAGAAAGCCATTAAACACATAATTATGTTTAAGGTTTTTTGATAATAAGTACGATTTGTGTAACTTTTTTGATGTATAATAATATTCTGTTCTTCTAATTGAATAATGAATGTTAGTCACATGTTTACACATTAGAGCATATACCGAAATATTGTTAAGATCAGCTTTATTAAATTCTTGAGTCCTAAGCAAACGCACACCTATTGTCATTCTATTATGTCTCTAATAACGGTATTCGAAAAGTTAAAATCTGCCACATCCATTTATTCATACATGCGATACTATAAACATTTGCTTGCAGCCCCCAACCGGTCAGCTCTTTAAATCTAGATCGGGAGTCCAACCCGGAACCTTTTACGGGCTGACACAGCGTTCCCGTTGAAATTTTAAGCTACACCACTTTGTCTGCGGTGTGTTTATTCGGTCGAATAGTCGTGATGTTTTCCTGCCTTTGATGTTTCCAACTGTTTCGATATTCTACAATTTCTCAATCTGGATTTGATGAACAGGCTACTGTCAAGGGATCGTATTTGAAGTATTTAGTTGCTTTTACCAGTGACTTCCAATCGTTGAGCCATTTTGACGTCACTGATTGACAAACATTCAAATATCTTAACATCCAGCATGGCAGTTGAGAGTTTGACAAGCTCATAGCTTACTTATGGTGGTTTCATTCAAAATTATTGAGCTAAGTGATATTGGTAGTCAAGTCTGCAAACGGGCTTTCAGTTGAGTGTGGTCATAATTTCTTATAAATGGTTAATTTGATGTAACTATTTTGAATTTTGAAACTTTTGCGTACAGGTTTTTTACATTTATAAACTGAAGTAAAATATATTGTTTGCTACTATTTGCAGCATACTATTTCACAACATTGTATGTAATTATGTACATTATATATGAGCTGGAATTCCTGGCATATGTTTATAATAATTTACATTACGTCTGCTTATCATTTGCCACGTAATGTGTAAACATATACAGCATGTAGGCATTAATTTACTTGAAAACTATAATAAGCTGTTTCGTAATATCTCGATTTCCGGCCACTGTAGGCGTGGGTTTGTGAATGGCGAGCTGACGGTAAGCTACCCAATGTAGCTCACCGTCAGATCGTCTGGTAACTGGAAAATATGTGAAAGAGAAACTGACGTTGGGTGATTTTAGGAACCTAACACGCTTTTATTATTACTTTTCAACAATTGTATTGCTTTATAGTAAAAGATATGACTATATCTGATGTTTTAATATAAGGGCTATCTGTCCGTAGTTTTATGTTGCGTTTATATAAAATATCAGCATAAAAATACATCATTATCACAATTTGCGATTGTTAATTCTTGTTGACATAAAACACAAGATTATCACTTTCATTTCTGTTCAATATTTTATTTAAATCACTTTTATCAATCAGACACACACAATCTTGGCATCAAAAATACGCCCTGTACATCGCTATAACTTAAACATGGCCGTTACATTTGAATTATTGCACCATTATTGTGCAAATTTCGTGCATTATGTGTGGTTATCGTGTTGCTTACAGGGACGGATTTCAAATATTATATGGGGTCGGAAGTTTGTCCGGGTGTTTACCGCTTACTGGATTATTCCTTTGTATGTTTTGCTTAATTTTATATGGGAAACTAATTACTGTAATGGCCGTTGTTCGGTACAAATGGTTTTGTGTGAGAGAATAATATTATGTGGTTTTGTTTTTTAAGTCTAATTTGTTATTTCTGGCCTGAAGAAAAGAAGCAAATCGAGTAGGTACATAATTTGTATAAAAATAATCAATTTAAATAAAACATATCTTACAAAAAAAAAAAAATGTTTTAGGTTTAAGATATTTTTAAAACTCAGATGCTTTATATCGGACAATAAACAACCTGTCTTATGTATAGTTAGTATTTTTATGATTTTATAACTTACTTCAATAACTAACAGCGCTCAATAAATCATTTCACAGAGTAAGTGCTTTACTAAACTATGGCTAAGTACTGGTTTTTCTTTCTAACAAGGATAGTTATCTACACTAATATAATAAAGAAGTAATGTTTGTTTTTTTGTTTGTAATCTCTGGACGTACTGGTTCGATTGCAAAAATTTTTTCACTGATAGAAAGCTGCTTCATTTCTGAGTGTCATAGGCTATATTTTATGATTATGAATAATATAACAAAGAAGTAAAGTTTGTTTTTTTTTATCTCAAGAAATCGTATAGGAACAGAGTTAAATATGTTAAAACAAGAAATTTTTCGCGGACGAAGTCGCGGGCAGAAGCTAGTAATATATAAATATGGTGTGCAAATTAACCATTAGGAAAATTCAATAAAAAGAAGAAAAAAAAGAACGCTTAACATTTTGTTTTAAGTCAATTTGGAATTATCTGTGTGTATGTGAGATAAATTGCCGGCCACCTTCTTTTATAATATTTAAACTAACTGTATATTACAACGCACCTCAATGTTTATGTAAAATGTAAATTTCCTCAATGTTTATGTAAAATGTAAATTCTCAGAAATTGGCAAAAATAGAGAAAATGTTCATTTATCACAAAACGATTTTTTTTAGGTTTCAATTCATTGGTAACAAACCGAAATCATTTCCCGATTCTTAATTAGCTAATTTAATTATTTACCGACCTTCTCAGCTTTACAAACCGATCTTTCAGTAGTAAACAAAGAGATATTTTAAAAACAAAACAACACCAAAATATTATTCGATTTTGAACTCTATGACAACTCATAGAGTACAAAATTGAATAATATGTTGGTAGCACATGTCAATTTTCAAATGGTTCGAGGTTGCCCGAGAGAAAACTACCTGAAAGCAGTTGGAGGAGACCTTTGCCCTGCAGAGAAAAATCATCAAATTTTTTAAGCCTATACCTAAAAAAAAATGACAATTTGGAACTGTTCCAAACACTTTTCACTTTTGCATTTCTTAAATTATTGTTGGTGATGGAGGGCACTTTGAGGGCGCAGAGCTTTTTTTTCTGGATAGGCTCACGTTTGACCACAATATCCCCTAATGATAAACAATGATGTGGTCGTCGATGGAGCACGCTTGTCTAGAAGTAACCTATTCACTCTTGACTTAAAGACCCCTTTTTATGGTAGGTAAAAATCATCGAATGACGAATCCCGCTCTTAGGTGGAGCGGGAAACAGTATCAAACTCTTACTGACTAAACAACCTACCCCGTTCCTTCCTTGCTTTAATCCCAGAGTCTCGGTGTAACGCTTTTACACCAGACAGGATTCGACCCTGTAGGAACCTGTCAGTTTGCTGACAATTCCTTGAGGCGTGCGGGAACAGTGCGCAGCGTCAATGACCTCGGTTTGGACTGTTACCAGACAACTGGACGGCGAGCTACCCATTGCTCACCGCCCGCGCCTACGGTGGCCGGATATCGGCGACAACGGCTATTGCGAGGGCGCCGCTGCTTTTGCCTTATGCGGTCGACCTCCTCCTGCCACTCCTTAAAGACCCCTAGGTTTTCGCAAGCTATCGGGAAGCAGACTCCGGCATGGAATTTAACTCCTTAGCTGTACGCATAATGAATGTGTTCCCAAAAAGGTTTGTACATGTGGGTGCAATCTCCACCATGTAACTAATCCGGCCCTGGCAAAACAAAACGCGTCATCTCGCAAAAATATGCTCTGTGACACAAAAAGTATTTTATTTTAACCGCTTAATCGGGTCTCATGTGAATTTTAAATGTGCTGCTTACAAAACGTGTTCCTTATAGTGTCTCAAATATAATGTAAATTTTAAATTGTGGCCGTTTGTTACACGGTAACTTTCCGTATATTTTTACTTAGTTGCTGTCAGCGGTTGCGACCGCATAATAGTATAAAATTATCTTAAGGGAACATAAATAAAAATCTTTTATTTCAGACAAAACACTTCGTAAAAGAACAAATAATCCTAGCATAAAATAAATCCTTCGTGCATGTTCTAGGATACAGCATTTCCATGCGCTTAGTTTTATCAAAATCCATTCCGTAATTTTTGCGTAAAAGAGTGACAATATTCCATACATATAAACTCAAAAGTTTAAAATAAGAATATAGTATGTAATAGTATGGAAGTGTAAATATAGTATGTGACAAATTTTTTCAGTTTTATTTTCATACTTTAGGTCTATAGGTAGAAAGTCTAAGTACAGAATATATATTTGCCAAATGCAGTTGGCATTTTGGCCTTATGCCTTTGTATGTTAATGTAAAACAAGTCAAAGAACGGAATATATGTTAACTTTATAGATTTTTTTTATGGTAACAATCAGTTTTATTTGTAAAAATTAAGTTAGTCTCTAACCTTAAAACTACATGAATTAAAAAAGAAAAAAACCTAATGAACTTAACTATAAATACCTCCTCCTGGAGCCGAAGGTTGGTACAAAAAAGTTACACCGAAGCTCTGGGAATAAGGCAAGGAAGATACGGTTTAGTCACTAAGAGTCTGACACTGTTTCCTGCTCCACCCAAGAGCGGGTTTCGTCATTGGATAATTTTTACGTACCACAAAAAAAAACCTTATCTAATAAGGCTTCAAAACTCTTTCGCATCGCTGTCGACTAGTAAACTGCCCAAAAGGCTGGCAGCATTGCCACGCTGAATGCCAAGGTAAAATCCAGCCCTTGGGTCATGCGGAGTGTCAACAAGTCGTTTAGAATGTTCATTAAACAACTTGTGGACACTCAGACCCCACGATCCGAGAGTTTCAACCACAAACGGCTCGAAAATATAACTACCAACAAGGTTAGTATATTTCTGCTGCTTGAGGTTCTCCGCATTCGCAGCGGCAGCACCGGCACAGCATGACGAGCTAAGAAGATAAGATGGCGCAGGGGTATCGACACAAGTTGCGTCCCACATTAAAGACCTACCCATACTCTTCCATGGAAATAAATACATACCGTCCGGTCTCTTGCCATCGTCGCGTGCCAGGCCATGAGGTTCCAATACAGCCGGAACGCCGACGGAGACAAGAGCACGTCGGATGATGTCGTTGATATTCGCGTGCCGCGCTATGCGATCCGAACTTCGGCTGCATGACAGACCGTGGTGCCCAAGGCTGTTCACAACTTCGCCACAGTGGCAGCGATGAGGAGAACAACAAGGAACGCCTAGACGTAGAGAAGAAGCGAGGTGAAAAGTAGTATCGTCAAACAAGGTACCTATGCCCGACGATGGTAGTGCGTGAAGCCAGAGGCCGGACTCCCACTTCTCCACAGCCAGCAGTCGTCCACGCTTCGCAGTAGAGGAAGATGTTGCTAACAATCAATATATTTTTGAAACTAATTATATAAAAGAAAAAAAAATATGCTCAACAGGTCGCAGGCTTTTTTATAATAAATACCTGATGGCAAACAAAGAAGTGTGCCTAGTAGAGACATTGAAACATCCTAGTAGAAGTAACCTACTTCTGATTAAAAAAAACCCAAACAGTTGTAGCTTACTGTCTGGCTATAACATTGATATATAATTTACTACGCACTAGATGAGTATGTATATATGTTTTAATCAGTGGAATTTTTAAAGGTTTCTCGTTTTACAATTCAAAGAAATAAGTTTTTGACAGTTAAAAAAAACATATAATGGCCATCATGATAGGTATTCTTATGCTAAAAATCTGTCTACAGAACAAGACTTAATTTTGCTAGATTTCTTTTTTTTTAATGAACTAGTGATTGACTGCGATCCCACCTGATGGTAAGCAGTGATGCCATTGTTAATGGTAAGGCGCACTAGTTTATTAAGAGCCTATTCACTCTAGCCTTGAAGACACATACGTTATATTCGGACGGAAAGACTGCAGCTGGCAAACTGTTCCAGTCCGTCGATGTACGCGGTATAAATGACGAGGCAAAACGCTTAGTCCGGGCCGCAGGTGTCTCAACAACGTAAGGGTGTATATTTGCCATACGCCGGGATGTCCGAAGGTAAAATTGGGATGGCGGAATCAAATCGTGCAATTCCTGCGCACACTCTCCAAAATGCATCCTGTAGAAAACCGCAAGGCTGGCTACTCTGCGCCTGTGCTCGAAGCTTTGAAGATTAAACCCAACCAAATCTGGATCTTATTCAGCCTCTTACAACAGTACTTTATAGAGGCCCAGCAGGGTTGATACTTCCTGGGATCATGAGTTGGCCTGTAGGGAACTCCAAGGTCCTGGGACATAGGGCAAAGAAGGAACATAAAAGAAGGTTTTAGTCAGAAAAAGTCTTACACTTTTTTTCTAGTAAATTTAATTGTATAAAAATAATGTATAACCGAATTCAGAGCATGTTGTGCTAGCCTGTAATTAATAGCTACACTTATGAATGTATGTTTCGTTTTAATGTTATATTATTGTATGGTGTAAGCAATTGTTGGCTGACCAAACAAAAAAAAACACGCCCTCCCGCTCCACCCTAAAACGAGAGAAGTCACTGCACGATTTCCCACCTAAACGAAAAATGACATAGTACTTACACAAATCTATTACAAAAATGCCATAAACACACAGATCACAGTTTTACAATAGTTGTAAATCACCAATAAAATGTGTGGATCATAAACCTTTGTTTTACGACCTGCTGAGTCCAAACGTTAGAAGCCAATTTCATAAAAATTGCTTCGGGACTACTACTAAAAACATGGCTTGTGTGTTCTAGGAAAAAAATAGTCAGGAGATTATTTTTAAGGTGTTGAACAGAAATAATCTACACTAATACTTTACCTCTTTATTATATAACTAGCGGTGCCCGCGACTTCGTCCGCTTGGAATAGTTACTTTGGGCATCATATTTATTTTTGCAAACAACCTCAGCTTTATAAATTATAGCTGTTACCCACGACTTTGCCCGTGTCAATTTCTGTTATTAATTTAAACAATTTAGTTTTTAAAAGAACATAATTATCTAAAAACTTCATAGAGCTACACTTGGGCATGCCATAATCTCGGCGGTAAGCCCCTCTTTGAGGAATGGTAGATAGACATCACGCAGGACATGACGCAGGTTCTCACCGGACATGGGAAGTTCAGGAGATTCCTGCGCCGGATTCGTGCGGAAGAGACGCCCGGGTGTCGCCACTGGGTGGCCAGCACGGATGACACGGTGGAGCACACGGTGGAGGTGTGCACTGCTTGGGAAGAGCATCGCCGTGTCCTCATGGGGGTCGGCGACGGCGACCTCTCGCGCCGGGCCTTGGTTCAGGCCATGGTCCGCAGCGAAGAAGAATGGCAAACGGTCGCCTCCTTCTGCGAAGCAGTAATGCTCGTAAAGGAGGAGGCCGACCGCATAAGGCAAGGGCAAAAGCGCCCTCGCCGTAGCCGTCGCCGCCGCGATCCTGCCGATATCCGGCCACCGTAGACGCTGGCTTGCGGACGGTGAGCAATGGGTAGCTCGCCGTCCGGTTGTCTGGTAACAGTCCAAACCGAGACCAAGTCGTCGACGGCGTGCACTGCTCCCGCGCGCCTCAAGGTGTTGTCAGCAAACTGTGGGGCTCTTCAGGGTCGAAACCTCCTGCAGCCGAGGGTTGGTGCGAAAGCGTTATACCGGGGCTCTGGGAATAAGGCAAGGGAGGAACGGGGTAGGTTGTTTAGTCAGTAAGAGTCTGACGCTGTTTCCCGCTCCGCCCAAGAGCGGGATTCGTCATTGGATGATTTTTACCTACCATAAAAAAAAACCCTCCGCGCCGCCCGCTAGCAACTCCTCTCCTCGCCCGCCGGCCAGACGCAGCCATATTTTGCACATCATGCGACGCGTGTGAATTTTATATCGGAGTTATTTTAAAATTGTTATATCTTCTAAGATGTTCATTGAAAATAAGTGATGTCAAAGACAATTTTGTTCACAATTACATACTCTTAATCAACAACACATTTATTTGGATAAAGTTTAATATTACTATGTTGATACAACTCTAACAAATAATTGGTAATAATGCATTAATTTCGGCCAAATTTTATACCCATAAAAACGGTTCTAGTGAGTTAACCTTAAAAGATAGACATATACTGTCGCGGACATTTTTTTAGACCATTTTAAGGGGAATAATTATTTCCTACATATTTTTTTGGTATCTTCTACCGTTTTCGCAGCGCACGCAACGGAAGCGCTCAAAGATGAATATTTTCCTCGTTTTTTCCACATTTTCCATTGTTTCTTCCGTCCTATAAGTCACAGCGTGATGTTATATAGCCTAAAGCCTTCCTCGATAAATGATCTATTCAACACAAAAAGAATTTTTCAAATCGAACCAGTAGTTCCTGAGATTAGCGCGTTCAAACAAACAAACAAACAAACTCTTCAGCTTTATAATATTAGTATAGATAGCTGTTACCTACGACTTTGCCCGTGTCAATTTCTGTTATTATTTTTTTTTTCGACAATTTAATTTTTAAAAGAACATAATTATCTAAAACTACTTCATAGAGCTACACCCCCCCTTGGGCATGCCATAATCTCGGCGGTAAGTCAAAGAGGGGTCTTTGAGGTGTGGTTGGATAGACATCACGGTGTCCTCACTTCCGCATGACGCAGTTTCTCACCAAACATGGCAAGTTCAGGAGATTCCTGTGCCGGATTCTTGCAGAAGAGACGCCCAGGTGTCGCCACTGTGTGGCCAGCCCGAAGCACATGGTGGAAGAGTGCCCCGCTTGAGAAGAGCATAACTGTGTCCTCGTGGGGGTGATCGGCGGCGACGACCTCTCGCGCCGGGCCTTGATTCAGGCCATGGTCCGCAGCGAAGTAGAATGGCAAGCGGTCGCCTCCTTCTGCGAAGCAGTACCTAATGCTAGTAAAGGAGGAGGCCGACTGCATAAGGCAAGGGCAACAGCGCCCTCGCCGTAGCCGTCGCGATCCCGACGATATCCGGCCACCGTAGACGCTGACTTGCGGACGGTGAGCAATGGGTAGCTCGCCTTACGGTTGTCTGGTAACAGTCCAGACCGAGACCAAGTCGTCGACGACGTACGCTGCGCCCGCGCACCTCAAGGTGTTATCAGCAAACTGTGGGGCCCTTCAGGGTCGAAGCCTCCTGCAGCCGAGGGTTGGTACGAAAGCGTTATACCGGGGTTCTGGGATTATTCCCAGAGAAACAACCTACCCCGTTCCTCCCTTGCCTTATGGCAAGGGAGGAACGGGGTAGGTTGTTTAGTCAGTAAGAGTCTGACACTGTTTCCCGCTCCACCCAAGAGCGGGATTCGTCATTGGATGTTTTTTACCTACCATTAAAAAACCCCTCCGCACTGCCCGCAAGCAACCCTTCTCCTCGCCCGCCGGCCAGGCGCAGCGTCATATTTTGCATATCATGCGGCGCGTGTGAATTTTATATCGGAGTTATTTTAAAATTGTAATATCTTCTAAGACGTCCATTGAAAATAAGTGATGTCAAAGACAATTTTGTTCACAATTACATACTTTTAATCAACATCACATTTATTTGGATAAAGTATAATATTATTATGTTGATACAACTCTAACAAATAATTGGTAATAATGCATTAATTTCGGCCAGATTTGATTCCCATAAAAACGGTTCTAGTGAGTTAATCTTAAAAGATAGACATATACTGTCGCGGACATTTTTTTAGATCATCTTAAGAGGAATAATTCTTTCATACATATTTTTTTGGTATCTTGAACCGTTTTCGCAGCGCACGCAACGGAAGCCCTCAAAGATGAATAATTTCCCCCGTTTTTTCCACATTTACCATTGTTTCTTCGCTTCTATTAGTCGCAGCGTGATGTTATATAGCCTAAAGCCTTCCTCGATAAATGATCTATTCAACACAAAAATAATTTTTCAAATCGAACCAGTAGTTCCTGAGATTAGCGCGTTCAAACAAACAAACAAACTCTTCAGCTTTATAATATTAGTATAGATAAAGAGGTAAAGTTTGTTTTTTTGTTTGTAGGAGGTAATCTCTGGAACTACTGGTCCGATTGGAAAAAAAATTAGCAACAATAGAAAGTTGCTTTACTCCTGAGTGACATAGGCTATATTTTATGTACGCAGGCGAAGCCGCTTCCAAAAGCTAGTAATAAAATATATTGATGTTTAATCGGAATTATACTCTCCATTTTATTTATTTACTAGCAACCCGCCCCAGCATTGCACGGGTGCAGTGCTGATATTACATCATTACATAGTATAAAACAAAGTTGCGTATCCCTATGTATGTATCTTTAAACACAACAGATTTTGATCAATTTGAAATAATATTATCTTGGAAAAACGTTTAGAACTCGGGAATGAAACGACTCAACCCCTTCGAATTTGGGCTTTTTGATTCGTCTTGACGAGTATTTTGGTACTAGATGGAAACCAGAGTCTAATGATGAAACTGGAAGATGGCCATAGAAACTCGGCACATCATCATCCTACCCTTATCCCATACTAGCTTTTGTCAGCGGCTTAGCCCGCGTACATAAAATATAGCCTATGTCACTCAGGAGTAAAGTAGCTTTCTATTGTTGCTAAATTTTTTCCAATAGGACCAGTAGTTCCAGAGATTACCCCTACAGACAAAAAAACATAAAAACAAAGAAACAAACTTTACCTCTTTATTATATTAGTGTAGATTACTTGGGGTCGGTGCAACATGTTTTTTCCTTCCACTCTGTCCTGTCACCCGTCACACTATCACTAACTCCCTTTTCTTTCATATCACTCTTCACACAATCCATCCATCTCTTCTTCGGCCTCCCTCTTCCTCTCCATTCATCCACGTGTAAACTCAGAACTCTTTTTGTGACATGCGTTTCATCTAAACTTGGCAATTCAATAATATTGCCCTATTTTTCGAAAAGCTCTTGATGAGTTTTAATTACAAAGGTATATACCGTGCTATAAAATCTTGTTTAAAAAATGTATTTCGTTGAAAACTTATTATCTAATGAATTGAATTTCTAAGTTATGCAATTAATGTGTGTACATTCAAAACGTTATTTTACCATCTGTATTTTCTAAAACTTTATTGCAATTCCACGTACCTTTTTATTAAAGTTTCAGTGAGCGAATCTCGTCGGTCAGTCTCAATGCACGTGCAATTTCAGGCTTTTAGGCTTTAGTTCAAATGTTAAAAGGAAGAACTACGCTTGTTACTTATTTTTGTTCCATTTCTACTGCAGCTGTGGCTATTGTTTGTATTTCCACAATCCATTGTTATATCGCTGAAAGACTATTGTTGGAGTTTCCAATTATAGCATAATCGAATGTCAAAATGTTATCTGTTTCATCTACACGAGCGACACTTTTACAATGGTAGAGGTAACTGCAGTCATCGATGGTTTGGCGGCAGCCGTCGACATGTCAGCGGCAGTAGTTGACGAGTCGACTGCAGCCGTCGACATTCCAACAAATGAAGCTGAGCGGCAGCCATTGCGTGTGTCAAGTGCATTGACGGATCAAGTGGATCAACGGCTTCCGTCGAAGCTTTGACAGCTGCCGCCGCCCCATGTCAACAGCTGCAGTTACTTTTTATATTGGCAACATGCCAGTCGTGTATATACACGAGCTCATATGAGCTCAATTGTCTTGTTCATGTTTATAAATTAAATAGGTCCAGTATACAGGCTTAGGTCGTCGGATAAACTACAAGTAGCTGAGAATAAAAAAGTATATATGTATAGTTATTTATTTTTAACACAATATAACTTAGTATACAATCCCTATAAATACAAGTACATAAATAAAAAAAGACCTCTTTATAACTATCAAAAACTAATTTAAACTGTAAGTGCCGCATATCTGGAAAAAAATTATAATTTGAATGAAATGCAGAATCTATGTAGATCAGTTTTCAATATCCTTTAATACGACTTACCACTTTATTTTTCTGAACCACTAAACCAATATGTTATCAGTGTTTCTGCTCATTCATCTTTGTCCAGATCAACAAACAACAACCTCGATCTTGATAAACAAGTTTTCCTTCACAACAAAAGGTTCAACTAATAAGACATTTCCTCCCAGAAAATCTTAAAAAACATCTCACCATTTTCGTCTTACTTACAAAAACATAATCCCTTACTTAATTACGATCTTAAAAGGTATTTCCTTCGCTGTCTTTCACCTCAACGTTTTCAAAAGCTATTTTTCAGAGTCCGTCTGTCCATTTCGTTCACTCATTAATCTGCTGGTTGGACAGTCTGTGACGAACAACTGGATAGATGGGTTGAACGATGTTGAAACTTGCTGGAAACTCTTCTGTGTTTACAAGGTTTTTGAAGAAAATATTTCGTAAAAGTCGATTTGAGGATGAAGACTCGAGTGTTTTTTTTTTTTATATTTCTTTTTAGCTTGTATTCGTTTGACAAAATTCTCTCCTTAATATTATTTGACAGGCCTGTGGTCTACTATGTGTTGATTTGTCTTTTAAAAAGTCGGTTTTAGCGATAAGACACATTATGACACCCTATTAATTTTAAGTTCCTACTGTAATATTATTTTTTGTTTAAGTGAGAAATGAATATATTGAGGAAGTTTGAAAGCGGCGCCAGTGACTGAAAAGTTGAAAGGAAATAGTTTGTCTTGGTATGGTCACGTGAAGAGGAGAAATAAAACTAACAGCATTTAAAAAGATGGCTTATCGAGCAAGCTTTTTGTTTTGACGAATTAAAGATTTATTTATTTATTCTTTTGACGAATTTAACATTCATTTTAATATGACGTGAATTAAGTACTATTGCGACTTTTCTCATAATTTATTTTAATTAGTGATGTGACTTTTTTATGATAGGCAAAAATGACCCAATGACGAATCCCGCTCTTGGGCGGAGCAGGAAACACTGCCAGACTCTTACTGACTAAACACCCCACCCCGTTCCTTCTTTGCTCTACGCACTGAGGCCAAGCCTTCCTTTCAGAAAGAGACCTTGGGGCCCAATAGGCTTCAACCCTTTTACAGAGTCCCTACGGTTGCTGATAGTTCCTAGAGGCGCGCGGGAACAGAGCGTGCCGTTGACGACTTGGCTTGGTCCAAACTGTTACCAGACGACCGGACGGCGAGCTACCCATTGCTCGCCATCCGCAAGCCCGCGTCTACGGTGACCGGAAATCGGCATCGGAATCTCGGCGGCGCCTAGGGCGTGTGCGCCTTTCCTTACACGGTCGGCCTCCTCCTTAGCTGTGACTTTGATTTCTTTGTTTTCTTAATTATTTTCTCATGTAATTTATTTCTTATAACTTGTTGGTACATATTATATTAACATTTTGTATAATATATTACCTATATGAATCCCTTACTAATAAATTACTATGATAAATTAACATTTTATTTGGTTGTTCTTTTTCATATTATCGCAGTTCAAAAGCAGAAATGTATACAACCTCTCAAAACAGACATAACTTATAACCTTTCCCGTTTTCTTTCAGCGTATAAAGAAAACCACTTTTAAAACGAATAAGACAGTAAAATAAATGGGCAGTAACAAAGGGTAGGAGGATACACAACACCCTTACACAGCTGCATCAAGAACCTTAAGTGCTTACTCGTGTCAGGGTACTGTCAAGGGCGGGAACTTTTCCTTGAAGAAAAAAAAAATGTTGAACTAGTTATATATAAGGTACGGCGTTTAATGTTATTTGTTTGTGACTTGTGTAGGTGGACAAGTTGCCTTTGTGAATTCTTTGCATAATATATTTTTATATCTCTAATCTGAAAATATGGAATGGAACGTAAGTGTATTTTTTTAAAGATAAGAAGTATTATCTCAGTTAAGAATCGTAAACGATGAGTCAGCAGCTTCTAACGATGTCTTTTGTGAATTTGTAGACTTCAAATCTGAATTTGAGTTAAATATCTTACAATTTGATCTGTGTCTAGCAGTCGACTCGAACATAGAGCAAAAAAATTGATGTAGCTTGATTTGGCAACTCCATTAACCTTATTTTTCTATGAAACTCATTTTTTTTTTACTAAATATAAAGTCAAGAACTAAACTTCTAATAACTAATAAAAAAAAACCCTTATTATAACTATTATATACGACGTTTCAAAGATTTGTTTTTATTTGTGTCTAAAATTTTTATTAAGTACATTTTTGTAGCGCTAACAGAAACTAAGATAGATTTAAGTTTTGTAAAAGCTCTGTTACTTTTTGGTATACAATAAAGTTTAATCTATCCATCTATTAATTTTACGTATCTTTCTTTTCCTTCTTTGCCAAATCTATCCAAAGGTTGTCTTTAAAAAATCGCTTTTAGCGATAAGACCGCCCATTGTGACACTCTTTTAATTTTAAGTTCCCTCTCATTTTAATTTTTGATGTGCAATAAAGAATATATCTATCTATCTATATATCTATCTAGTATTCTTATGGTCGCTTCTAGTTTCAATACAGCATAGACTGAAGCTCCAGCCTTGTTTTTGAAGTGCACTAAGATTGATTTACACCAACCAGGTGGTCTGTTCTCGGCATACTTTAAATTTTCCATTGTTATTTTTATTTTCCTTCCATTCATTCATTTGTGCTTTATCTCATTGATTCATGGAGAGAGCTTCATTCTCTTTTATTAGCGCTGTAGAAAAAAAATTGGGTGGTGGAAGTCATTGATTTATGCTGCAAGCTTTTATTCGCAGTAATTAGTTTCGTTAGTTTTCTAATCTTGCCATAATAGCTTTGTGCATAAATGTGTACTAACTCAATACTAAATGTTCAAGTTTTAACTGAAAAAAAAGCCACTCCTGCTCCTGCTTTCCCTTTAGTCCAGGGGCCAGGGTTCTCATTAACACAACTCATTGCTCAGTAGGTTTTGACCCTGTTGAGCCCCTGCCGAGCCTGCTTCTGGTGTTACAAGACCATCTTATCATCGATGCATCTTAAAGATGAAAAGTAAAAAGTTTTGTATTCCTTTAGCATATCTTACTTAGGATCATCATCACCACATTACCAAGTAAACGCAAATCAGAATAAATTTTACGACTTGCCACCGTCTTTTTTTAAATGTCTAGGTAAGAAAATTTCACAAATTTATTGGCTTGTTTTATCAAATACCTGAAAATCGTTCAGTGACTAATTGAACAGCGACTGACAAAATGAAGGGCAAAACAAGTTGGCATATTATCATCATCATCAGTTCAGTCGAAGGATATCCACTGTTGGACATAGTCCTCAACCTAAGAGTCACCACGACGAATGGTTCTGCACGTCTCGTATCCACCGTATTCCCGCGACTTTCATCAGCTCATCGGTCCACCAAGTGTGAGGTTTTCCAACACTGCGTTTTCCAGCGCTCGGTGCCACCCCAGAACATAGCATAGCATCAGCCTTGTAATTTTTCCACTGCTGGGACTCAGGCCTTCTCTCTAGGAGAGGGAATGAGTCGTAATACACCACGTGGGCCCAGTGCAGGTTGGCAGATGTGTCACGTGTCTTCAAGGTTTTGGTTATAGAACATGCCGTTTCATATATACATCCATTTTGACGAACATAAATATATCCGGTATCTAAAACTTACATGTATTTGACACTCGATTAAATATTCCTGGCTTTCTTTTAAGGATTCACTGTGCGCAACGTAGCCGTGCTTTTGACAGGATAAGACGAGAAAAGTGTTTATAACTCGGCACTTATAACTATCAGAAACGATGGAGAATGTTTTCAAAGTGTTTTTGATATGATGTCTGTGTTTTACGAAGGGTTTAACACCTATACATAGGTATATAATTTTTTATTTTCTAGATGGAAAAAAAATGATTTATACGACTGGTTGACTTTTCGCGTGACCTGAGTGCTGGGCATTTCTTCGGTCAACGCAACAGTATTGCCATCCAACGAGGTAATGCTACCAGCAGGCACCACTAGCAGCTTCAATGTAGCTATCGGCTTACATCAAGGGTCGGCTCTCAGCCCTTACCTCTTCCTGATGATAATGGACGCTCTTACGTCGGAAGCGGTCCAGGAAGAGGCTCCCTGGTGTATGTTATTCGCCGATGACATTGTGCTGGTTGCCGAGAGTGGTCAAGAGATCCAGAATAGATTGGAGGTGTGGTGGCACAGACTGGAGAGTGTTGGCCTGAAATTAAGTAGAACCAAAACGGAGTACTTGTTCTGTGATTTCGGCGGTCTCTCCGGTCCTGTGGCCTTAGCTCTCGCTGGAATGCTCATACCAATCTGTTCCGACTTTCGGTATGTCGGGTCGCTCGTTCAAGGAGATGGTGAGATAGACCGAGACGTAACGCATCAGATCAACGCAGGATGGATGAAATGGCGACAGGTCACGGGAACAACTTGCGACCCACGGATGCCCCTCAAGTTGAAGGGTAAAATTTACAAGTCCGTGATAAGACCTGTCCTACTGTATGGATCAGAATGTTGGGCTGTGAAAAAGACGGATGAAAAAAGACTGCATGTAGCGGAGATGAGAATGTTGAGATGGATGTGTGGTGTGACGAGAATGGATAAAGTGAGAAATGAGTATATTAGAGGAAGTCTGAAAGTGGCGCCAGTGACTGAGAAGTTGAAAGGAAATCGTATGGACATGTGAAGAGGAGAGATGAAACGCATGTCACAAAAAGAGTTCTGAGTTTACACGTTGATGGATGGAGAGGAAGAGGGAGGCCGAAGAAGAGATGGATGGATTGAGTGAAGAGTGATATGAAAGAAAAGGGAGTTAGTGATAGTGTGACGGATGACAGGACAGAGTGGAAGAAAAAAACATGTTGCACCGACCTCAAGTAAAATGGGATAAGGGTAGGATGATGATGATCGATGCGGATGATTTTTTTGATGCGTTGCTATGAGTTTTGTTTTCTATCTGTTTGTACATATTATTATTTTGAGTCTGTATATATACAGTATAGTTCGTTTTTTAATCCTTGACTACGATTTGACAATTTACAATGTCAAACTACAGAAAATTGGGATCATATTTCTAGAGTTTGTCAAATCGTAGTTTAGAATTAAAAAACGCACTATACGCAGTAATTTATTGACGTTAATATTATTTACAGTTTTTTTTTTTTGATAATATTTTTATACAAAACTTGAGGCTAAGCAGTCTTATGTTGGATATGGTACTTTATTTAAACGATAAGGTTTTTTTTTTACTAGGAATGGCATTCGTTCATGACGACAAAATTTACCAAATTAAAGCATTAAAAACTTTTATAATATTATAACTTTTTCCAAAGAAAAACCAACAAATGAATTCTATGAATTGCAACCTAACAACGCATTGCCCACTAATCGTTAGTAACTTAATATATAGCCTAGAGTACTTTAATAATATACGAGTACTGGCCACGTTGTAATATTTGCCATGGCAAACTTCGGAGTGAAATTGCACTCGCTAACATATTCAGCTACAACAATACCCCACTTTGTTTCGAAGCTTATGCGAGAGTACTATTCAAAACTAAACTTTGATGGAACAGTCAAGGATTTAATATAGTCCGATTTGAAAGATCAAAACTGTACTTGCTAAATGGAGGCTTAGATTTAGTGTGTGAAACAGTCAGAAAAGGCTTATATATCAAAGGATTATATATCGACGGACCCCTACGTATATAAAGACATGGCCAAAATGTAATTTTTATTTCATTATTTACTTTGTTTCATTGATACGCATATTCCCACATTTTTCTTTTTTTTCAGCAAGCAGTTGTTAAAAAGATATCTATGTAATTTTGTTAGGAAAATTTTATTCAAAGTAAAGTCATTAAATTTTTAACCAATTTTAAAAACATTTAAATGACAATAATATGTAACTACAATATGTCTTCGTATACTAATTGTATATGAAGACATATATCAACATTCTAATGACTTTGTTTCCGTATTGAAACATCTAATACACAACGTCATATACCGTGTTTAAAATTGCGCGCATTTCCACGAAAACGTGGACCTGTCAGAGTTAAGTCGTCGTTAAATGTGATCGTGTTCATTCCTGTTGTCGTGAAATATTATTTTAATAGCTACTGTGTTTCGTACATTGAGTTTTGTTCCCATTGATATTGCAATATAAGTGTGTAATATGAATATAAAAGTACGTACAAACGTGCATATATGACTTAAAAATTTAGGACCTTTTTCAAAGTCGACGTAGAAACGGTCATTTTAAATTTTTTACAAGAAAATTGAGGATAAATAAAAAAATAAAATAAAAAATTAATTAAAATAAAATTTACATAAAAAATTAAAATAATCGTAACACCATTACAAGCAGCCTATATTGAGTAATACAAATCAGTTATAAAATATATATTAGTTTAACCGTAAAAACGCTGTCCTTTAAACCACGACTTTTAACATGTCGCTTTGTATGTAGGGGCTGTCGATCATCATCATCAACCAATTATATTATCATTAAGATCATATTTCTTAATAATTGGTTACAATCTAGCTTAAAAGACTAATAAGTTATTTAACCCTAACTTATTATTATACAATAGATCTTTTAAAATTAAGAATAGCGTTCTTTAGCACTTTTATAAAAGTCCTTGGCACTTTTTGTAAGCCTCATATTTATAAAAAAAACTTAGTTCATGTAAAAATGAAAAAAGTTTTTTTTTATAATAAACATAGCACAGCTTTGATCACTATTATATATTGATAACTTATCATCTAATGATGATGATAAAATTAACCTTTAAGTCAACTACAAAATAAATAAAAATTATTTAAGGTACCCAAAATTACAAAAGCTATACAGTCTACTAAGCCAGACCACTGCTTCTATATGCCTTTAATAACGAAAGTGCTATTCGAAACTAATTTCTGATTGGAAACTTGTAGTCTTGCATCCATTGAATATTGAAATGCAATAATCAGTCGCCGGGGAAGCCTGTCCCGGCTCGAGACTTCCGCTGTCAATTTGTCCGGGAACTGTACATTTTGTTGGTAACTGCAATAGACGTGAAGGTAGGAAGAAATACGGATCGTGCGATTTTTATTTTTCAAAAACTTCAAATAATCAAAAACATATACACATTTTTGAATTGTCAAAAAAGAAAGAAAGTGAAACTAAATTTTATTTTTTTTCTCCTGACGAACTCCAAACTATTTCAACTTAACAACTTTGAGTTCTAGGCAAAGTGTCTTAGTGTCTCCTTTTTTATTTATTTATTTAAGTAACATGGAGGACTTACAGCTAAAAAAAAACTGATAAGTATTTATTAAGTAAAAAAAAATAATTCCTATAGGTAATTTTAACCTATGTTTTCAAAAATAGATTATAACTTTGTTTTAAGTCTAATTAGCAACTCTGGAACAGACGGAATGCCAACATAATAAGAGCTTGTCGGCGTTGATATATTTCCAATTTTCTACTATTCCTATATTCCCAACATTAGTAACTCTACGGCCCATTTATTGCAGATAGATGTGCCTGCCAGTTCGGCAATAGCAATAATAGGTAGAATTTTGAATAATTTCGTCGCAAATGGAGTCACGAGTATTTCTCGATATTGTATTTGTTGAGTGTATTATATGGACAACATATAGTCCACAGGAACGAGTAATAGCAAGAGTTATTCGTTGAGGTTACGACCCTCAGGCGTGAGGATACGCGACTAGACGGGTCGGAGGATTGGCTACTGTCCGGTAGTTGGTTTCGGGATTATACGAGTATAATGAAATCGCGCGGAGAAGTTTGAATGCTCGATGCAAGATTAGTTCTCATTGGACGCAGTAGATGGCGCTACATATCCATTTTCAACACTAATTAAGCCTAATTAGGGACACGTTCAAAGACTAATTACACAAAATAGTAGAATGACCAGCTGACGACACGCGATTGCCAAATTAAGTTTTTGCTCGATATTCTGTTTAGTTCTAACATATTGCGCCGACCCCAAATAAAACGGAACAAAGGCAGGAAGATGATGATGATTCTGTTTAGTTCTAACATTCAATTCCAAATGTCCCGTGATTAGTGTGTCGACAGATTTATAAAGATTTTGTTTGCATTGTTTAAGAATTGTCCAGCTTTGACTTTGACCCGTACGGGGTTTTTTTAAGGTGGGAAAAATCCTCTAATGATGAATTTCCTTAGGCGGGGCGGGAAACAGTGTCAGACTCTTACTGACTAAACCACCCACCCCATTCCTTCTTAGCCCTCATACCGGGGTTGGACCTTCCTTTCATAAGCCGGACCGGGCCCTTGTAGGCTTCGGCCCTGCAGTGGGGCTTCTACATTTGCTGACAACTCCTTGTGTTATGAACTGTACGGAGTCAAATCGTTTGAGAGTTTAAATGTAAAAGTTCAAAATATACGTCTTATTTTCGTAAAAATTTTAATACTAGGAGTACCAAGTAGGCTTTGCAATTTTTACGACCTTAAATAATAAATCGTTTTCACAGGAATTTGTGTGCTATTAAATTTCTGTGAATCACGATTTGTGGAAAATTAATAAAATGAAATCAACATTCGTGACATGTTTGCAAATTATAGAAAAATAAGACGCATAAATATACTAGAAGTTAATCTATAATCAAAGCATTTTTTAAATTTCTAGATGGTTAGGGTTTACTCATAAACATAATCAGTCACATATTATTCCTGCTGAGATTGATGCAGGCTTTTCTCTAGCATAAAAAAATAGGGTTAGTTTTACGTCATCTAATTAAATAAGAAATTTACCACACTGGCTTGCCAACGACGAGAAATGGGTAGTCGCGCAAAACAGGAGCGGAGCTGAAGCTTACTGAGGCCATGGAGCCATTTAAAAACGAAATCCAAGGTCTTGGAAACTCAAAACCACGAAGAAACCTACGTGTGATTTTAATCAGTAAAAATCTGACATGTCCAGCTTAGCTTTAGAGTCGGGAAATAAATTGAATGATTCCCTATATTAAAAAGCCCCAGATGAAATCACGATAAATTACCGACCAAAACCAAGTTATTCAATTGAATTAGTCCTGAGGACCATAAGATGACATGTAGGAATCTCCGAGAGACATAGTCTTGGCTCCTTAATCGTGTTTCAGACGCCCAGGACGCGTCTGTGTCTTCATCAATTAATCTGTGTGCAGATTAGTCAAATGGATTGCCGAGGTACACCAGCGCCATATTGTGTTGGAGTTAAAAATTGAACTGGGTATTGAGATTGGATGATGTTTGCTAGGAACAAGTAAGGTAAGGTATTGTATTTGTATTTAGGGCTGGTGTCCGTAACTCTACGACTAAAATGCGTAATTTGCACATAAGGTAAAAGGAGTAAGTATGGTGGTAGCTCAGAGTGGCATGGCTTCGGTTCTGAAATAATTTACGAGAAAAAAGCAACTGGGAGCGTTGATATCGATATGTATTTGTTAATTTAAAGATCACAATCAGACTGGCAAAACATCGTACTATTTTTTGCCTATCATCGTCATCAGCCTTTTTAATGTTCCCATTGCTGAGGCACAGGCCTCCTCTCTAGGAGAGGGAATGGGCCATAATCCACCACGAGGGCCCCATGCCGGTTTCCTCACGATGTTTGCCTTCACCGTTTTAAGAGCAGTGATGATGAAATAAATTACATAAAGTAATGCCTGGGTTTGAAGTCGCGATTACTACTCGTACATCGAGACGCCGGTGTACGAGTGGTATCGGTATACCACTCGTCCACCACTACTCTCTATTCTATCTCTCCTATCATCATATTTGCCAATATCCTTTGCACCATTTATCAAGCCAGTCCGTTAGTTAATAAGCAAGTACCTCATGACAACCTACTTTGACATGACAGTACAGTAATAAGTGTTCATAATATGCTGCAAAAAATAAACATCACACACGTATGGGAAATATAATTATGTCATAATATACATTCCATTATGTCATCTGCAGTTGATTGTTATTAAGTACACAATACATATATTATTTCGATTCCAAAAATACATTTTACCTCATGTCTACTCAAAACCTGCCAAAACCAAATTATACTCATATATCCTCCATTGATGTCAAATTCCAATTTATGTTAAAGTTACATTACAGTAAATAAAATTGACTTTCCAAAGAAAATGTTACGGCATCAATAAACTGAAGTTTAAAAGTAAATACGAAACGAACTTTTAGTAATGAATCCGAAGGATCCTTTGGTTGGTGCGAAAGTGTTACCGCGCTCCAGGAATTTCGTCATTGGATAATTTTCACCAACCATAAAAAAAGAACCAGTCGACCTTGGGATGGTGCAAAAACAAACACAGTAAGTGCAACTTAAAGAAAAATAAAGTTAAAGTTTTTGGCTCCTACAAATTTTCAAAATTTACCTAGACCTAGATATTAATTTGAATGCTTTACAGACTAAGCTTCTTAGTAAGTTCTTAATCGTTTCATTCATTTATTAAAGTTGTGAACTCTTTGATTATTTTTTATTATCCTTTAAAGTTGTCAGTAGTTTGTGAAACAACCCAAATCAAATAATCAGAGGCTTTGTAAGTGCTTTTTAGGTGTGATTTTATTTGATATCGCTATTAACTTTGTTATATTCAATTTGTTTGCTCTATAGTTGTAGGGTATTTTGAAAGGAGAATGGGCATTTTCCTCTTTATTATATTAAGTGTAGATATATTTCTTTAATCAGTGAGAAGGGTAGAAATCATGTAATGACTCCCGCTCTGGACGGAGCGAAGGTCGTGTCAACTTAAACCATACCTGTGTCCTCCAGTTGCCCTTCGTTTGCAAGAGCTACGGTTTTCCTTTTCAAAGATTCTCCGCGGTTCTTGCTAGCGGGCATCGTCCCTACAGAGCCCCTACGGTTTGCAGACATCTCTTTGAAGAGCGCATCGATCATTATGCGCTGCTGACCACTGGGCTCGGTCCGGTCGGCTGCCGGATAGCCGGACGGCAAGTTACGCATTGCTCGACGTCCACAAGCTCGCGTCTACCGTGGCTGGTAATCGGAATCGGTTGTGGAGTAAAGACGTTCTTTCCCTCACGCGGCATCGTTTGAACGATAATCTGTAATATAAAAATGAATCGCGAAACGTGTAGGTAAGCGCAACTCGAGAACAGCTGAACCGATTTCGCTAATTCTTTATTGTTGTGTTTGTTATTGCCAGGAGAAGGTTAAAATTGGGGTGTAGATGAGAAATTAAGGTTTCTAGAGTATAAATGTGAGTGTAGAGTCGGGTAGAGTGGAGTAGAGTAGAATAATCTGTTGCCAGGAGCGAAGCCACAGGCAAAGCTAGTCTTCGATATAAATCCATCGTGGCATTCGAAACTAAAACTCAGCCACCTTCGTTTTTTTCAAAATTCAACATGCCGTCTGAGCACGCAGCGAGATTTAAAAAATACCCATCATTGATATGCTCCCAAATCACCGTTTTTGGTTGGCTATTATAGAACAACAAAACAAAATTAAATCCCTTACTTCAATTTTACACTTTTAAAACTTACCCGCAATGACAGCGAAGCATCGTGACAATTGCAATTGCAACATGTTGCAATACGCGGTCGTACGTCGACAATTACGGACGTGACGTCATACAGCTTTCAACTTTGCGTCGCGAACGGTACGTGATGAGCATCGTCTGTTGCACTGCAAGTGTTAACACTTCTCGTTTAATTTGTTTTGGTTTACTGAAATTTTATTTTTAACTTGTGTTCTTTTTTTGAATTACCTGTTTTAAAATTTTAGTGTGGTAAACACTACGATTATAGTGCCTTCTGTGTAAACCTAGAATAACACAGCATCAACCTTATAACGTACATTGCTGAGGCTCAGGTCACCTCTTTAGAAAAAAGAGTAGGCCATAATCTAGTGCGTCGTAGTCGTAGGCCCAGTGCGTCTTGATGGATGTCACATGTCTTCGAATTTTTGGTTCTCGGATAGTTCCTTCACAATTATTTATTTTACCGTTTCACCTCACCATCAACGATTGCATCACTGATTACCATCAGGTGGGATCGCAGTCAGGCACTTGTTAATCTACACTATAGTATAGCGGCCGTTAGCACTAGAAATCTGAAATTAAGTATCAATATGTATATCAATCACACAAAGTGCAAACACAAGAATGGTTAAAAATGTTTTATTAGGATACCTTAATACCTTATCACTCGTTTATACCCTAACCTGTGATATATTGTTGGACAGGTATTTAAACATGATTATGGGTCCCGTAAAATTATTTTTTGATAATGTAAATATTTACCGAAATAATCACAAAAAAACACTGCATCCCTCTAACTTTTGAATCATAAGCTCAAAAAATATGAAAATATCTCAAAAGTAGAACTTTATAAAACCTTTCTAGGAAAACAATTTTATTTATTTATTTTATAATATTAGTACACACATTAAAATTAAAAGGAAAAACAAAATTACAGAAAAAAATGGTACAAAGGTACTGCTTATTTCCTGCAGAAATTTTTAACTTGATAGGTTGAACAGTTTTAAAAAATTGTAATTTAACCGTATAATAGGCATTTTTTTACTTTTTTAGATATTTTATTATCCTAAACGTATCTTCTTTCAAATAAAAATACAAAAAAAAAACTTTGGGCATGCAATCCAAAATTACCACTGGGTATAGTGCTATCTTTGGGAAATTAGGATATTAATTTAAACATGGGTTCTGGTACACTGTAAGAAATTTGTGACGGGCGAAAGACTACGTAACCCTACACTGAGCGCGACACGTTCCTGGCTGGTTTTATTTTTGTTTTTAGGAGGTAACCTCTGAAAGTACTGAGCTCAACTACTAAAATTGTTTCACCGACAGAAAACTGTTTTATTCCTTACTAACATAGACTATAATTTATGTACGCAGGCAAAACCGCATGCAAAAGATAATACCAATTAAAAAAAATAAAACCTTCAACTAACAACAAGGATTCTGGAAATTCGAAAAATATTCGAAAAATCTTTTAAGTTTTTATGAAATACCTTGAAATTCTTTTAGTAAAACCACATTACTTACTATCGTAAATGTTTTACTAGCATTACTTGAAGTAGGCTAGTAATCTACAAGGGTAGAAACTTTAACCGTAAAGTATTGGGTTTATCATTCAGGAGACTTATAAGCTTTTAGAAATAAAGACCTTAAAATACGTTTAAATCTTGGACGAGCTTAAAGTGTGTAGGGAAACCAAAATGAGGATTTTCATTGCTAATGTAATTGCAACTTTACGTTTTTTTAGGGATCCGGACCTCACAAGGAAAAAAATGGAACCCTTCTAAAATCACTTTGTTGTTCATCTATCTGTTTGTCAAGACCGTTTATTTTGGGAGTATTTCACCACGCACTTTTGTATCGAGTAGAATTTATATAATATTCGACAATTATCACACAACGCCGTCGAGTCTCAAGCTAAGCAAAGTTTCTGTTATGAATACTAGACAACTGATAAACATGCTTATATATTTTTAAATATATACATATTACAGATAAATTACTTCCAGACACAGAACAAATGATCGTGTTCAACACACAAACATGTGTCTTGAGTAGGAACCGAACCCACGATCTCCGGCATAGCAATCCGGGTTACTAACTACTATACTAACAGGCCAGTCAAAGTTAAACTAAAAAATGTGTAACTTAAGTCTGCGGTTCCTGAAAATTGTGTAAAAAGCAAACTTTTAAGTTAACGAAGAAACAAAAAAAAAACGGCCAATTTATGTCGCATTTTATACTTTATGTCATTCTACTTTCTATTCCATAATGTAGTGCATAGCAAAGCATTAAAAATGATAAATGTTCCAAAATACATTCTTAATCTAAAAACTTTCAGCAAACGTTCTAAATCGGTGCCATTCGAAAAGTCGCAACCAAGAGTCGGGATATTAAGGGACAATCCACACAAACGTATATCGCAATATGGAAGGACTTGGCAGGATACAGCTGATCTAGTTTGAGCCACTCGCTTATGAGTTATTGCAAAAGCTTACTGGAAAACCTGGATTTTGAAGCAAGTTTACAATGTTATGAAAAGTAGATTTTATGTTCTACTAACTTGTTTAGTGTACATTGTCTGAACTAGTATTACGACAGAGGTTTTTTATGGTGGGTAAAAATTATCCAATGATGACTACCGCCCTTGAACGAAGCGGTAACCAATGTCAGATTCTTAGTGAGTAAATAACCTACGGACCAGTGGTGGCCGAGTGGTAACGGCCTCGACTTAGGAGTTGTAGGTCGCGGGTTTAAACCCAGCCAGGCGCATTACTTTGTGTAATTTATTTTATCACCGCTGCTCTCAAAACCGTGAAGGAAAATACCCTGAGGAAACTGGCATGTCCTAGAACCAAAAATTCGAAGACAAGTCACATCCGCCAATTCACACTGTTCCCGCAAACTGGATTTTGACCCATTTCCTCTTCTGGGGGCTTGTGACCCAGCAGTGGGAACATTTAAAAGGCTAATGATGATGAAAACGATATTTAAAATTTTACTGTGACTTGACATATCTATGATAATGACTGTGACAAATATATTATTTACATAACTATATACTCATACATTTGAAACCTTAGAGAATCATTGGCCCCGAGCGAACGCCGGCGTTTGCACACATATTGCCTTCTATTTTGTCTCTCATAACGGTACTCGAAAGGTTATATTTTGACTTTAAAATAATTTTCATTCAGTGGAAACTACGATACATTTTCTTACATTCTGTGAGTCTTTTTTAAACTTGATGACATAGGCTGAAACTTTCAAGTTTAATATTTCAATGCTTTTGGTTTTACAGTTTTCCTCTTTATCTTTTCCTTTGGCTTCCAATCTTTCTTAGACTCCAGTTCTGTAAACGCTTTCTTTACTTTCCTGTTTTGTGGGAATGATATTTCAAAGTGTCAGGCTTTGTTTGTTTTCTATCTTTCCTTTTTAGGGTTCTGTACCTCAAAAGGAAAAAGACGAAACTTATAGCAGTAATCCTATAAGGGCGTCACCCTTTAGGATTACTCCATAAGTTTCGAAGTGAATTGTTGTTCCTCTATTTGTCTGTCTATCAAGACCCTTTATTGCGATAACACGTGGAGATAGATAGATAGATTAAACTTTATTGTACATCAAAAAGTTACAGAACTTATAAAGAACTTAAATCTATGGGTACAAAGGCGGTCTTATCGCTAACAGCGATATCTACCAGACAACCTTAGGATGGATCGTAAGAACTAAAAATGAATAAGGGGGTAGACTGCGGTGTACTACTAATGAGATATTGAGTTGAAATTTAACATTATTTGGCATTTGAAAATAGTGCACGCTTACTTAGTAATAAGGTTTCTTCATTGTTGGCTAAATGCGAGCAGTGTATGACGTTGTTAGTCAAGAAAGCCTGCATAAGACGTTGACTAGACTATTTTACGGCAACTACAAGCAACATACAGCGAAGACAGTAATGAGCCACACATTATGTTATGTTAGCGAAACTTCATAGTGTAAAATTTCTTTGTGTGCATCTTCATAACATATTCGTGAATTTTGTTGCCTTCATACTTGAGAAGTTAGTTTGACAATTCTGCTCTTACAAGGAACTTTCGAGGAGTTTTAGTCGTTGGTGTTGTATTTACTATCCACGTGTACTTTGTGTGTGAGTATAGTTGAAATTTGAAGTAAGTTACTTTGTGAATATACGTAGTGGTTTTAAAGGCTAAAATTACCAACGATATTTATGACGTTAAAGGTAAATTATAACATCGTGGGGGTAAAGTAATAAAACCGTAACAGATGTGACCCACCCGGAGGACGCGGTGGAGCATCGCTTGGGAGGAGCATCGCGGTGTCCTCGCGGGGGTGTTCGGCGGTGGCGATCTCTCACGCGGTGTCTTGGGTGGGAGGCCTCCTTTTACGAAGTAGCAATGCTAGCTAAGGAGGCCGAGCGCTTAATGCTTGCGGACGGCGAGCAATGGGTAGCTCGCCATCCAGTCGTCTGGTAACAGTCCGGACCAAGCCTAAATCATCGACGGCGCGTTCTGTTCCCACGCGCCTCAAGGTGTTGTCAGCAAAACCATAGAGATTCTGCAAAACGGTCGAAGCCTACTCGGGCTCAGGGTCTCTTTCTGAAAGGAAGGCTTGGCCTCAGTGCGAAACGCAAAGAAGGAACGAGGTGGGGTGTTTAGTCAGTAAGAGTGTCTGATACTGTTTCCCCTTTCGCGCAAGCGTGGGATTCGTTATTATTTCATTTTTGCCCACCATAAAAAGAAATTGTAATAGATTATTTTAATAAAATCCTTTTGTTTTTATTTATCCCAATCTAACGTTAATAAATTAAATTGTTTGTGATGGCAGTAATATCTATAAATATGGATTCATAGTGTCTGTCTGAAATTGTAGCAAGAAAAACGAAATTCTATTTTACTTGGTGAAATTATTGCCAAAACTCGCTAGCAGAATAATAATTTCAAGTGTAATAAAATTCTAGAAATAATATGCACTTATTGTTTAACGCTTTGAAAGTCACTAAGATATTTTTATGGATGTGATGGATTGCTTATCAAACATATAACATATTCATTGATGATAAGTTTTTTTATTACTTTATCTTTACATTTTTAAATATTATCTAAAAGATATATATAAAAAAAAAAATGGTAGTCCGCTAGTCTCGGGAGCAGGGTCCAAGTAACCGGTGGTTAGGGCTCTAGAGACGAACCCTTCTCACAATACGAGCCGTGTCGAGGAGTACTGCCTTCTGTATCAGACCTTGAATCCAACTACGCAACGACAGCTTCGATAGATGGTCGTCAAAGCTTTTGGTCATAAGGCCATTAGGTCACGACAATTTATTTTTATTATTAGTAGATTTACTATATTCGATTCTACATTTGTTAACATTTTTTTTTTTCAAAATTATTATTTTTTAAAGATAGAATAGCTTTTAGTAAATTGGCCATTTTGAGAATTAGGCTTATTGCTCATTTTGAGACGTCATCTTTATGCGACTTGGTGAACATTTTAATTATGCATTTAGAAAAATTACTGCCTAGGTCCTCTGGGCCTAGATAGTAAAATATTGTATATCTATATATCTAAGAAGCGGCTCCATCAGTGAGATCGTAAGAATCATACAATTTGCGTAGCATTTACGAGGACATTACCAGGAAAACATTATTTTTAACCACAAACAACCATTCATATACCTACATTCTTCTTAATGTAACAAACATCAAAACACACAACAATGAAAAACATGACAATTATTACACACAAAACCGTGTACTTTCCTGTTCCTAACAAGAGTTCTTGCGCCGTATAACGTGTGTTCGTGTGTTCGTGTTTGAACGACGTAATGGAAAGCAGGCAGTAAGTGCAGCCCCCGAGATATATTATGAGCGCTCTTAAAAGCATGCTTCGTCTGCGAGGCGTACAGTAAATTGTTTCTTGTACCACAAATTGGAAAAGGAACATGTTTAAGAAAAAAAGTAACGTCTGATGTAAGATTCTAAATGAGTGTATGTGACAGAGTATGCGAATTGTATAAGAGTCCTTGAGAAACACCAAAAAGGCACTTAGAGTTTCTTAAATTTCTAAAAATACACCAAAATAAATTACACAAAAAAAAGAAAAGAAAGAGATTGGCACATCTATTGAGGGAAGGGAATTTTAGAAATTTTGGAAACTGTAAGATGGGGTTTTAATGACCCTTTCCTTAAGTACTTTATAATTAGATCTGCACTTCTGCCTCTAAGATGTGAATGATAATAATCATAATTATTTGGACAAAGAAGAAATTTAAATCATATCCATAATATGTTTGATTTCTAGCAGAACATTATTTATATTATTTGGTGGCAACAAAAAATAAAATATGTAAATTAAAATAATAGCGCTCAAGAAACATTGTAATATACTGATTAAGAAAAAAAAAAACTGGCAAAATGCAAGCCGAATACAAACATTGAGGGGATTCAGTGTTAACTATAAATTTATATTTTTTCCGATTTATCCCAATTTTTAGAATTTTCGATCAACGGAAATGACCCTATCAATTTTGATTCCCTTAAGAGTGTCGAAATCCACATTTATTTGTGACATAAACAGTCGTTTCATTTTTTTCGATAGCGAAAGTTTGATTTTTCACAGCTTCAAGTATCTGCAGACCTTAATTCCTATATGTTTTTAATTTAAACTGAATACCTCCACGCGTTCCCGTGTATATAAATAAATACTGTAATAACGAAATATTGTAAGAAACCATTTTTTTTTAAGAGTAAGTAACATGGAGTTTCTTGCCGGTTCTTCTCCATAGGAAACGACCAATTTGGAACCGTACACTAGCTTCTGACGTTTTATAAGTGCCCATGTAGGCCTATATGAAATAAAAACCATTTTGATTTGATTTGATAACGAGTGACAGACAGACGGACAACAAAGTGATCTTATAAGGCATCCGTTTTATCTTTTCTAGATACGGAACCCCAAAAACTCTAAAAGCAACATATCACACTAAATTATAAATATCTCTCTGCTTTTACTAAGCATGTTGCTAAGAATTTACATCAACTTTTCATAGATTTAAGTGCCCCGAGATCTCTGCATGTTTGGCACGAACGTTGCTTCTTAAACTAGAGTATGCATAAGTGATGCACCCAACCATTTGCATGCAGAACTTGGCTTGTTTCACACCTTTGTAGATTTCCAACAAACATGTGTTTTATTTCCTTTTGAGCTGTTCAAAGTCACGGTCCACTCAAATCTATATGGTTTATGCTTCAAAAGCCCATCTCGAGCAAATCTGCATGGTACTCATGTGGTTTGACTGTTACATACGGACTATTAAAGAGACTTTGACTCTGATTTTAATTCGGTGTTTTTTCTCAGGTTAGTCAGTTAGGACCCTGTCCAGTCTAATCTAGTTTAAACCTAATGATGTGAATGTTGATAAAAAAAATTACATCTAAAAGTGTTCTTTAAAAAATATTTGGAACATAAATAGGTATCATTTATGAAATGTACTTATATCATCCACTAGTTGCACTACAAGAGCAATATTACCTTTCTAATCTGGTTACAGCATTGCGGGCTGTGCTGTGTCTTCAGGCTTTATTAATGTTTGAACTTGGCTTCAAGGCATCACCTGCTCATTTCTAGTGAGCAGAACAACAGGGCAGGGCCTTCTATAGCTGTAAGTAGTTATAAGGTTCACTTTACGTGTAACGTCACGTACTTAATCATTATAATTATGTAACCCATGCAATAAATATATTGACTAGTAATCAGTATTTTTGAAGTTTCCTTGAAGAATCCATAGAATTCCCCAACAAGGAGTTTAGAGGTATGTAGAACGTAGTGTAAAGATACACAAACTTGCGTTGTGAATTATTCGGAGAACTCTAATTGCGCGATACAGGATTTTGAATTTTTTCAGTTCCTATATGACGAAATAGAGGTCGCTACAGTAGCATTTTGAATGTTGGAAAATTCATATTTTTTTTTAAATTGGTGTGAACATTTTGAAGGTTTTGAGGAACTTGAAATAATTATCTGTAACTCAATACTTTGCAAGCAAGCAAACACAGGAAATTAAAACTATTTTCCAGTTTGCGACTATTGTGTGAACGTGAAAATCTACACAAATCCGAAGCGTTCCACGTACTTAATGAACACAAACTCTCCCTTAGGCAACACATGACATATTACTAACACTCCCGTAAACTACTCGTTCAAAGTTAAAGTGCCTGTATTAGAAGTTAATTTACCGTACTAGTTCAACTGAACTGGATTCAAAACTTTTTAACTACATTTCGATCAAAATCCTTGCTTCAACTTAGGCTATTAGATGTAACTTCTGAATCAAATTAACGTAGAAACTTGAAAGCTATCTTGTGATTTGGTATACTGCAGAGAGTACTAACATTATTCTTGTTAATTTGCACGCTGTACACAAATGTACAAACTCCAAAAGGAGTTTTAATAAGTTCATTAATAACATTTAAGTGGACCGAGTTGTTTTGCTTCCTAGTAGTAATTAATATTATAATAATTATGGCAGCATTAAGTCCTCTCTTGGAGGAGTGGCTGGAGAGACGTAACGGTGTCTTCACATTCCGTCGTCGTTAGAATAAAATAGAATATGTTTACATATACGTACAAAACGTTATGGGAACACATTCATTATGCGTACAGCCAAGGAGTGGAATTCCTTGCCGGAGTCAGTGTTTCCTGATAGCTACAATCCGGCTATTTTTAAGTCAAGAGTGAACAAGTTACTTCTAGGTAAGCGCGCTCCATAGTCGCTTTTCATCACGTGAGATAGCGGTCAAGTGCGAACCTATAATCAATAAATAAAAATGTTTATTTTACACTAAAAAGTTACACAATCTATCTAAAGATACTGTGTCGCGCCGGGCTCTGGTGGCAGTTATCTCCTTCTGCGAAGTAGATATTCTAGCAAAAAAGCCATACGCGTGAGTGAACGGATGTCTTTACGCCCCAGCTATTTTTCAAGCTAAATTGCTTTCTCAAAAAAATCTCATATTTAAAAAATAATCTCTAATTTAGAGATTTGCTATCCAATAACGACGACGAGAGCAGAAACCGCTTATACTATGTATATAATGTAATTATTTTATATTGACCTAAAATTCTTGCACATTTTCTCCATAGAGATCTACGCCTTGGAATGTACAATAAATTAGCATCATTTTTTTTAGGACAGACAGACTTAACGTTTCAAAAGTGCCTGTAAAATGCTTTATTTGGAATAAATGGTTTTGACTTTGACTTTTGACTTTGGTAATGTGTAATATAATGTTTAACAACTTGCTTAGTTAACATGAGAACAAATCTATTTTATCAGCAATCAGGTACTAAACCTGTACATTGTCTGTAAGAGATTGTTCTACACGTAAAACATCAAGTTGACGGAAGCGAGTGACAATGCAAATAAATTGGATCATCTGCGATGTTGCACTTACCACTTCATTTCACGTCTCACCACCGCTAAGTTAATTTTTGCTTGCACTCGAAATGAAATCCTCCACACCCGAATTGTTTATGTTCCACCAAAACACTCCAACTACATATTCGTACAAAACCTATGCCTTATAGTTGATCGTTGCCAATCAGTTGTATCCCTCCATTACAACAAACAAAGTTAGATACATCAAGAGATAGAATTAGTATACTCAACCTATTTCATAGAAAATTATTAAATGTAACTATAATATAATCAAATCAACAATCATTCGGTTTATTGTTTAACTAGCTTTTTTCCGCGGCTTCGCCCACGTAGGTACATAAAATATAGCCTATATCACTCAGGAGTAAAGCAGCTTTCTATTGTTGCTAAAATTTTTCCAATCGGACCAGTAGTTCCAGAGATTACCTCCTACAAACAAAAAAACAAATTTTACGCCTTTATTATATTAGTGTAGATTAAGATATAATTATATCAATACACTATAAAACGTCGATTTTTACCTACCATAAAAAAAACAGTTCTATAAAAGCTTCAAGATAGGTAAATTTTGAACACATATCATATGCAGAAAAATCATACTTGAATTTTCTAGAATTGTGTTTAAAAAAATATTGGAAACACTCACAGGTAAATATAGAATACTATTATAAAACATGTAACAATTTTATACTGTTCGTAGATATTGATTTAATCTGCGCGGATAAAATACTCTGTATTTCAACAAAAATAAACCAACAAACAATTTTCCGACAACGGGACAGAAAAACTGCCGACAGCAAATGAAACGAAAAAAATCCATTTACAATCCTCTTTTTACAAATCTCTTTCAATATATATTTTGCCAGTATGTTAAAAATATTTCAATTTTAACAAATAACTTCGATAAGTACTATATTTTCATTTTTTTAAATAATGGTCTTTATTAAGCGTTGGATTTGCATACAGATATTTATGTAACCAGTTAAGTTAAAAATATTCATAGTTTGTTAATATTTGAATACTTTAGGCAGACACAATAATTATTATTGTGTTAAAAAAGAAATATTCTATTAGTTATTGTATTAATAATCATTACAATTTCAAATTACTTTAATTTATTGCTAAAGTAAAAAGAAAAATATTGTTAGTATTACATTTTAGTTTACGATTACAAAATTATAAATCTACTAACTCCTAAATCGAATCTAAAAATCAAAGTAAAAAAAAAACTTACAAGTCCTAATATTAGACAAACTTAAATCTACTTACTTGACTATACCTTTGATAATAAATATTATCTCAATGATTTCATGACATTACGAGTAAAGTCTGGTTGAAGTTCAAGTCTTAAAAATATTATATTAAACCATCCAAGTTACGTATAACAAGCGTAATGGTCCAGAACGCTCATATCCCTTATTCGGGACACCAAAGAATCCGAATATGCGCCCTAATACATCCTATCTTATAAATTCTTATTCGAGAAAATGGTGGAAGAAATCTATTGTATTTCTCTTGTTGTATTTTAGGTTCAGGGTTATTTTCGCAATATATTTTCCGTAAACATTGTAGTTTTAGTAAAATGAATTACAGGATTACTTTGTCAAGGAATAAAAAAGTGCCAGTAATTTGTCTAGTTTTACCAATATGACATTTTTTTTTTTGAGGGCGGTAAAAATCGTCCAATGACGAACCACGCCCTTAGGAAGAGCGAAAAACAGTGTCAGACTCTTACTGACTAAACAATCTGCGCCGTTCCTCCGTTGCCATATGTACCAGGGCCAGAGCCTTCCTTTCACGAACACGAACCCGCGGCTCCAGTTGGCTTCGACCCTTCTACTGGGTCCCTTCGGTTTGCTGACAACTTCTCGAGGCACGCCGGAACAGCGCGTCGTCGACGACTAGGTTTGGTCCGGTCAGTTACCAGACGTTTGGATGGCAAGCCACCAACCACCCATTGCTCACTATCCTTGTTTTTATAATATGTAACGATAACGACTGCCGTCAATACTGAATTTAATAACATCGTATTTTCATCAAAATAATCTTTCTTTATAATGATAAAAATATAAGAATGGAATTCAATACTGATTTATTTTACATTATAATATTTACAGGTTCAAAATTACAAGAAGTAAATAAGTAGAGTTGTAGTGTTTATAAAAATCTCATCTTTTTCAAATTAATTATTGTGACAATATTATCCACCTAGTTGTGATATCAATTTATGAGTTTATATAATTATATGAGAAATTAGGAGTGCCTGCTAATGCTTATGTTTTCGAAACTAGGAATAATTGACTCTCCATTGGCGTCGGTCAGTACCTCACCTAAAAATACTGCCATAGTAAAACTACGTGGTTAATTTCCTAGAACTAAAAATTCGATTCGATTTTTTAGTTCTAGAACATGCTGGTTTTGTAACAATATTTTTTTTTACCGTTTTGAGTCATGTCGATGAAAGTATAATTATGAAATAGCTCTCTACTGTCTCTAGATTGTTATATTTCTTTCGACGGAATGAGTTAAGATATCAATTTTATGGGTTTGCTATGATTAGTCTAGATGCCTACTTAGCGCCACAATATTCTTACAGTTGATTTTCAGTGCCGACATACCGCAACGTAGTCTTAAAATTAATTATTTAGTTCTAAGATATAGGTTACAGTGACTTCAAATGTTGCTTAATTTTATATGGGAAAAAAAATGAGTCGCACTATTTACGACAGAAGCGGTTATACAAGCAAACCTGTTAAGGGTTTTTTACAAACCAAAATAAAAAAACAAAATTCTCAAAAAGAAGGTCACTGAAATGAAGCAGCTAAACAAATTGTAAAATGCCTGGAAACGCCGTAAGCAATTAGAGTTTGTGATATTCATATAAAATTGCTGGATGGTACTTTCGACTGTTTTTTCGCAGTCAAAGTTTCTACTTATAAAAGTGTAGTTTTTTTATGGAGTGTAAAAGCGTAGTTCTAAGTAGGATTTTGGTGATTTGCAAATTCAAAAATTATAAGATATATATTACTACCAATCCAAACCCATATTTTTTACTACCAATCCTTTTCCTATGCTTTTTTCATGACTCGTTTGTTATTGTTATTTTTTATTTTATGTTTTACATATTTTATTGTAACACTGTTGTAACAAATAAATGACTCATGACTACAGTCTGGTATCCGTGCTACGTGTCTTTAGCTTATTATGGTTTAAGCATATAAAGTAAGCAGTTCCGAATATCGACAAGAATTCTAATAAAAAACGTAACAAAACTTAATCCGACACATAAATCCGGAACCTCAAAGAAAATAAAATTATAAACACAAATAATGAGAAAATCTGTGAATAAAATTAAACTTATCCTCAAGATGAACGTGCTTCTTGGTACCTATAGTCTAAGCGTATTTAAGTCCAGAGTGAATAAGATAGTTTTGGACAACCATGCTCATCATCGGCCTCATCATTGCTTTCCATCAGGTGAGATAGCAGTCAAACGCGAGCTTACACACCATAACATACGCAACATATTTCAACATCCATGTCCGTTCTTGCAAGATTTTTGGTCTATATCATACTTTCCAACGCCACGTAATTAGCCAGGGGTTAATTTTACGCATTATTTACCTACCTCCGGGTTTCGTGGATCAATTATGATTAACCCAATTTCTATGTTATGTACACTCAGTTGCTTTTTAATTCTCCTAGAGTCATTTCCTCCTTAAAGTTTGGGTAGGAGATATTTTTAGAACAAATCCGGATATTTTGTTATGATATCTTTTTTAGTTTAGCTATCGCCCCAAATCAATCTCCTTTCATTTAGTCCATCCTAAGGTTGTCTGTCAAAAATTGCCCAGTGCTATAAGACTGCCCATTGTACACTTAGTTTTTATATTTGTATTGCTGTCCACATTGAGGTATACAATATAAAGCTTATAATAAATATCGCAGCATCCGCGTATTATATAAATCTGTGGTTTCCTGGTATATATAAAAAGTTTCAAATATTATAGAAGTTAGATGAGAGGACTTATAGTTGATTCCCGTGGTTATATCTATAAAAATAATATTAAATTGTTTATTTTAGTGATCTCAAATCCAAATAAATCTTAATTGATTAGAATTAATTTATTTTTGAATATAAAAAAAAAATATGGAAACAATAATAATTAAAAATTACCTTTTCTCCTATTTTTTGTACCCTTCTTTTTTGAAATGTACACACATAAATTGTGAAATAAATAATAAATATTAACCATCAAATTTTACTAATTTTATTATCAAATGGAGCTTTTCTCTTTCACGATTTATAATCCATTATTCATTAATGATTCCATGATTATAGCAGACAATATAATTTACTAACGATTTTGTGTTTAAAATATGCTCATTTTTTTTTTCATGGTAGGTAAAAATCATCCAATGACGAGTCCCGCTCTTGGGTGGAGCGGAAAACAAGTGTCAGTTTCTTACTGACTAAACAACCTACCCCGTTCCTACATCGCCATACATACCAGGGCCAGAGCCTTCCTTTTCAGACGCAAAACCGTGGCCTTAATTGGCTTCGACCCTTTTGCAGAAATATGCTCATTTGCTTCATTTTAAAATGTGACTTCTCAAATAACTTATACGACACTGAGAGCAGCGGTCAAAAATGTTAAATGAATGAAACTATACTAAATTAATTCTATTCGTCGCGCTCTCATCATCGCTTACCAGCTCTATTAGAACCTAGCGGTTTGGTACGGCCTTGGACGAGACCAGATGGTAGGCCTCTGGTGTGGGACGCAAGTTGAGTCTATGCGCTGTCCCATATTCCTAGTTCAGCGGGCTGTGCCAGCGTTGCCGCTACGGCTGCTGAGACCTTCAAATGGCGCAAATACGCCTTATTGATAATTACAGTTTTGAGCCTTTTGGAGATGACACGGTTGGGTCATGGGGTCCGAGGACCTAACACTAATTAATAAATATTTTACGTGATCAGAGGGCAGGCTCATTCTTTGCCCAAAACATTAGTATTGCATTCAATGGAACCGTGCACTAGCTTCTGACGTTTTATAAGTGCTCATGTAAGCCCATGTGAAATAAAACTATTTTGACTTTGACTAACGTGGCAATGATGCCAGTATTCTGGACACATCTTCTGGATGACAGCAATGTTTTTTTTTTAGTTTCTTTAATCGCATAGTGAATGTATACATATAGTACTGCAAATCTCACACACATACAAACTCAAACTCAGAAACATTCAATTCTCCACTACCATAACTTCACAAATAACATGCATCAAACACATACATAAGAACATCCCTTTATCATCACACACACCACAGAGCGCCGTTCTTAATATTTTAGTGGTTCTGATAGGTACCCTCAACGAAACTAGCGACAACAAACCTAGTAATAGCATTAATGTCCATTCCAATGGCTACTATAGATAACATTAATGAAGAACTAGAGAGGCTTCACCAGTCGTCTCTATCCTCTACCCATGACTACCATAAATAATATAAGTAGCGAGCTTGACTCGCTAACCATTGTAGGTCACTCCTTTAACTGTGCTCCAGAAAAATGTATTGAACATGTTAACCCCAAGAATTCCAATTTAAAAATATTACACTTAAACATCCGCAGTTTAAATAAAAATTTCGACCAACTTCAAGCACTAATCCACTCAATGAAACTTGATCTAGACGTGCTCATCCTTACGGAATGTTGGCTTAGCAAAGTGGGTAAAATACCTATTTTGGATGGATATGATTCTTATTGTACTGGAATAAACAGTAATCAAAATGATGGAATTGTAATCTTTACAAAACAAGCTCTCAGAACTTCTGAATGGGAACCTCGTTTTGAAGACGGAAATTGCTTGGTATGCCATGTAGTTAACATAAATACAGCTATTGTTGCAGTGTACCGATCTCCATCATACAGTTCCAAGGAAAGTACTGAAAAATTCTTGGATAGTTTAAATAGTGTATATGTAAGCCTCGCCTCCTACAAAAATATAATCCTTATGGGTGATATTAATATAAATCTTAATTCCAACACTACAGATAACCGCTGTTTCAACTATCTCACTTTGAATGCCTCACACGGTCTTCTTCCAGCACACCGGAGCAGCACTAGGCATGATAGCTGTCTGGATCATGCTTTCGTGAAAACTACCCTCCCTGTTACTACTCTTATTCTGGACTCGCATATTACAGACCACAAACCGGTTCTATTTGCAATTTCTAATACAAACCCTGATAACAAACCACTCCACATGGCTACCCGCACAGACTTTGATGCAGTTAAGTTAGATGTAGAAAACTCAGATTTTACCCCAATATACAATATTACTGATCCTAATATATCAATGAATTTGTTCGTAGATATTATTTCTTCAGTAATATCTAAACACACTAAACAAATTAAAATTCAAAGGAAAAAAAGAATAATAAAACCGTGGATAACCACCGGCCTATTAAAATGCATGCAAAATCGGGACCGCTTGCACATTAGATCAAAAAAAGACCCCAATAATCGCATCCTGAAGACTACTTATACGCGGTACCGGAATTACTGTAATAATCTCCTACGGAAACTAAAAATAGCACATGAAAAAGCCGAATTAGAGAAAGCCAGTAACAACCCAAAAGCACTTTGGAAAACAATCAAACAAATTACCAATACTAGCAAAAAGAAAACTAGCCCAGTTGAATTGTTGAATATCAGAGATAACCCAATGACATCCGTAAACGAAGTATGTGCATTTTTTGGTAATATAGGTAGTAACTTGGCAGAAAAAATACTGTCCCAATCTCACCAACCTTCAAACCCACTTAGGAGTCCAAGTAAAACTGGATCCAGGGTTACAAATTCCCTGGTGTTGCTTGAGGTTGACGAATCAGAAGTTGAGTCCCTTATTCTTCATCTTCGAAATGACTGCGCAATAGGCTGGGATGGAATTTCTCCCCTAGTGCTAAAGAGTTGCCGAGAAAAATTGATACCACCATTGACGTATATACTTAATTGCTGTATTCAAAAAGGCGTCTTTCCCGAGGCACTAAAAAAAGCTATCGTCCACCCAATTCATAAGGGAGGGAGCAGAGACTGTGTCAACAATTATAGACCCATATCGGTTTTATCAGCACTCTCTAAGATACTTGAAAGGATCCTAAATAATCGTTTAATAAAATTTCTCAACAAACATCAACTTATAGCGGACAATCAATATGGTTTTCGCACAGGAATCTCCACAGAGGATGCAATTCTTGACCTAACACAGTTTGTTGCTGAGAAGCTTGATAGTCGTGTCAAAAGTCTAGGCATCTTCTTGGACCTCTCTAAAGCATTTGACACAGTTTCTGTTCCCAAACTTATCTCTAAAATGGAACTCCTAGGGGTACGTGGAAATACTCTTGAAATTTTTAAAGACTACCTTAACAACCGGACCCTACGAGTCAAAATAGGAGAGTATTTGAGTGACGAAGTAGTAACAACTTATGGTGTGCCCCAGGGAAGCATTTTGGGCCCCACTCTCTTTCAGATATACGTCAATGAGTTATGCAGAATGTCCATCCCTAACTCCAAGATAATTGCTTATGCAGACGACACCGCAGTCATAGTTTACGGATCAACTTGGGATAGTGTTAGGCGATACGCGGAAGAGGCAGTAGCAAGAATAATGCAGTGGCTAAACCTAAACCTTCTTACCCTAAATTGCGAGAAAACTACATTCATTCCATTATCTATTCGACGTAACAATTTGCCCGTAAAAACATTTTCTTTATCAGCGCATAGCTGCTCAAATAAATCCGCATGCCTATGTCCGAAACTAACAAGAACTGACCATGTGAAATATCTGGGTGTCCAAATAGACGAAGGCTTACGATGGGACAAACAGGTTGATGCTATTTCCACCAGATGTATGAAACTTCTGCATGTTTTCAAATCTCTTAGAGACTCTGCCACAGCCGAAACCCTCAAGATGGTTTACCGTGCATTATGTCAATCCGTTATCGGATATTGCATTTCAGTATGGGGGGGTGCGAATATTACTAGTCTCCTAAGGGTTGAAAGAGCCCAGAGAGCCGTACTGAAGGTGATGTTGCGTAAACCTTTTCGGTATCCCACTACGCAATTATACGCGGATTGCAAAGTACTTACAGTACGCCAACTTTTTATACTCCGGTCCACTATTAGAAAACATGCTACCGTTCCCCCAGCGGACCCTACAAAAAGGAAGAAACTTCCGTTGGGTACCCCTCACAAAACCACCATTGCTCGACACCAGTACTACACATTAAGCACACATATTTACAAACAAGTTCACAAAAAATTAAACATTATCAATCTCAGCAAATTTGAAATAAAATCAAAATTAACCGAATGGCTACTGGAGTGTGACTATCTGCAAACAGAATCCCTGCTTAAGTACGTCGCTTAACTTCTTACATATAATTAAATTTCTAAACACACACACCCACACACAAACACACTACACACAAAACATACATACACTAAACACACAAACTACCTCACACATACACTTGTAATTTTATCTTACTCTTACTTTTATTAATTTCAATTATTTTTATTTAAACTTATGTATTTTTCTTCACATCATCGTTAGGTGGATCGGCACAGTTCACTATTTTATACTCATACGATTATATTTCCGGCTGAATCACTGTCTCTCAAGATACAGGCTCCAACCTAGTTTGAGAGGCAGGGTTTCACTTATTGTGTACAGATTACAGATCCTTAGATTGTATTGTATGTGTTTTCTACCAAAGTTCACTCAAATTGTTTTGTTTTATTTTTATTTTTTATGTAAAACACGTGAATTCTGTATTTTTGTGGAATAAAGATATATATTATTATTATTATTATTATTTTGTTACATACCAAGTCGTAATATAGTACCTGACAAACTGCATAACAGTTTGTCGGCAGTACGTTCTCGTGAATTTGCAGAAAATTATATAAAATACAAACTCAATATAATACAGTACATTGAGTTTGTATTTCCCTCAATGTATACTTATACTAAGGCCCGTCAGAACTTATCAAGGTTTACTTTAATGCCAGATCGTTTTATTATTTTATTATAAAAATTGTTATTTAAATTAGGCTACTGTTTCACACTTTGTTGTTTTTCGTAGAATTGTGTGAAACGCTGGTGGCTATAGGAAGCAGTCACTTGTCAACCGTGGAACGAACTATTCAGGGAATTAAAAAGTCATGTTTAACAACAGAGTTATTTATGCTGAAGTAGCTATAAAACAAAATGTGGAGCATACACATGACCATAGTTTTACACGAAAGTTATAATGTATTTTGGAATGCCAAACTAATGGTTTTAAATATTGCAGCAACTCTAGCATACCAAAAAAAATTCGCTTATCTGTATTACAGCTCAATCTTAATCATCAAATTCTTGCAGTTACAGATAGAGGATTATAATGGTCACAGAGCACGCAGATTTTGGCAGAGGGTTTTTCTAGTCGGGGTTTTTCTAGTCAAATTAGTCGGATTTTTTTTTTAGTCTAGTGTGACACTCATTTGATCCATTGAAAGTGGGGGAAGTGTTTTTTTATTTTGTTTTTTTTTTTTTTATGGTGGTAAAAATCATGTCAGACTCTTATTAACTAAACGTCCCACCCCATTCCTTCTTATCCTTCATACCAGGGTCGAAGTGGGGGAGGTTCCGGCACGAGTACAGACGGAAAAAGGTGGTCAGATGGTCGTCCCTTTTTGCGAGGCTGTAATGCTTGCGTAAGGGAAAAGACATTCTTAGTCACTGCAGGTGTATGCTTGTGGATGATGAGTTCCGGGTAGCTCCCCTTCCGGCTGTCCGGTAACCATTTCAACTGAACCTAAGTTGCCAATCATAAGAGCCCAGCAGAACTAAAGCCTATTACGACCATGGGTCGACTTCTTAAAAGATAACCCAATAAAAGCCTGACTCGAATATCATCTCCAAATATTAAAAAAAATACATATTAAAAGTTGTTCTTTAAATATTCAAAGTAGGCTGTTTCCACGAGAATCCTACTATTCATATTACACAAAATATACCAACATTTTACAAAAAAAGTAAAACATATTTCTTAATCGGCTTAAGCTTCTCGAGATAAAACACTGAATTACATTTAATGAAAAACTAACAAAAATTAAAGTGAAACAAATACTTAGAAAGAATTTTTCATTTTAGGTGCTAAATCTTTTTTCTTTATACAGAATTATTATTCACAAGGCAGTCCTTAATTTTCATTACATTAGCTTCGTATTATTTTGGTTCATCATGTGTAAAAAGTAGATTGTATTTAGAACTGAGATGCCAGCGTATTTTAAATGGAAATACATATTCTGCAAATACATTTGTAGTATCAAAACAGGCCGTAGTAGAATGCCAGTGCTGAGTTATTTTCAATTTCTTAAGGGGGATTTTAAATCCAACATCACGTCTAAACGGGTAGTTATTATTTTTTCAAAAATATAAATTTTAAACTAAACTATTTTCCTAATAAATTTTATGATTATTTAATGTTTTTTTCTTTTTTTTTAATATAGGACTCCACGCCACGCTACAATAGCTACAGAAAATGCGCTACAGAAAAATGGCCGATGAAAAGAAAAAATGTGAAATTGCAAAGAAATCGGTTTAGTCGTTTAGAAGTTAAGTGAACAGATGAATTTATTATGATCAAAAATAAAATTGCTTGTGGTTCAACTCAGCTAGACGCATTACTTTTTGCAATCATTCCATCACCTATGCTCTCTAAACGGTGAGGAAACCGGTATATCCTAGAACCGAAAATTCGAACACATGTGACATCCGCCAAACCGCATTGGGCCCGCGTGGTGGATTACGGCCTATTCCTTCTCCAAAAGAGGAGGCCAGAGTCTCAGCAGTGGCAACATTGTAAAGATCAGCCTTATAGTGTTTCCACTGCTTAATGCTACGTTATCTTTATACAAAAAGTGATTCAAAGACAAGCAAGACCCAAATTCCCAATCTAACTTAAGTTATTTTTACGATTTAAGGAGCATTCATTCAACGTATTATGATAGATTGCCTTTGTTAATGTTTTGTTAGCCTCTGAACAGCGATTAAGGTCAAATACTTGACTGCTTCTTCAAAAGATTTCGGACTTGTTATATTTAATCATTTCCTTGAACTTGTAACGATAGGAAATTAAGGGATGTGTCAGCTATTATCTCGTTATGGAGCGAATTATAGGAGGGAATCTGTTTTCTTAACACACCAGTTATTTATTTTATTTAACAATTTTGTACACACGAGATAATAAAAGAAAAGAAAAGAAAACAGAAAAATAGGTACAGAGGTGATGCTTATTTCTAAAGGAATTTTTTTTTCTTTTTATTTTAAGTAAAAGTGGATGTAAATCGGATTGATGCAAGATATCTATGTGACTGTTCCTTTATTGGCCCTAGGCTGATAAAATGGAGGAAAAGGTTGACCCTCTGATTTTTCATCCATAAACTCTCACCGATTTAACGTTGAATTATATGTTACAAAGCATACTGCAATCGTGAGAGGTGGGATTTATTCCAAGAAGTAACAGACCTGAATATTTCGTATTTACTTCAGTTCAATTAATTCTGTGCGTTTCCGAGAAAAAAGATCATGAAAACGGACGTCAAAGTGATTTTATAAATGTTCTTTATGGGTTATGTAACCTTCAAAAACACAAAAAAGTGCAAAGTAACAAACATGTAAAAAAATGTTTTGTGTAATAATACAAAAAAAAAGAAACGCCCCACGGTGGACGCCATTATGCGCGTGCGAGCTCTCACGACGGGGGATGCGGTGTCCCGGGGCAGGCCAGGCCTTTAAATTCCTGCCCTTGAGCTGCATTAGGACGGTAATCCGGCACCACCGGGTGTTCGACTAATCGACGAATCTACTCGAAGTCAATCTGTCAGACTGGTACATAATCTACCCTGATCACCAGGGAATGTGGAGACGGTGAGAGATGTCGTGCGGCTTTCCACGAGGATCGGTAATAGCGCCACCCTTATGAAACGTCGGTAACGACTACTGACAGCTGCGGACGCAACCAAAGACCCAGTTTCACTCATGCCAGAGGGTCATGTCGCGATTTCCCGCGAAGCGCCGAGCCTCTTTGCTGGCCTGCCACCATGGGATCAGGAGGCAACAGTCCTTGCACTCAAATATAATTTGCGCATGAAAGCGCAAATTGTGAATGTGGTGAACCTCTGCTGCCGCGATAAGTCGCGGCATGGCGGACAGAGCTCCAGCAGGATCTCTTTACGGTGAAATGGCATCAGCGACTATCGCAACCGAGTGCTTGGCACGCCGTGATCGCGGCGATAAGTCCCCTCCTTGAGTAGTGACTAGAGAGACCTCACTGCGTTCTCACTTTCTGCAAGACGCAGGTCCTCACCGGACATGGTAAGTTCGAGAGGTTATACAAGATTCGTGCGGATGAGACGCCCGGGTGTCGTCACAGTGTGTACCCCGGTTAACACGGTGGAGCATACGGTAGGGGTGTGCCCTGCCTGGGAAGAGCATCGTCATTTCAACAAAAGTTATAAAATTTGTTGCACATTGCATAGCTGAGCCCCTTGCTCACATTATTAATGTAAGCATACAGTCTGGCGTATTTCCAGAAAGTCTCAAAAGCGTTATAGTTATACCAGTATATAAAAAAATGATAAAGATGAAATGGTAAATTATAGGCCAATTGCTCTTATTTCTATATTCTCAAAGATCATAGAGAAAATCATCTATGAATCTCTTGACAGCTTCCTAACTAAATACCACATACTATGTGATGAACAAAAGGGCTTCAGGAAAAATAAAAATATAAACATGGCCATCTTTGATTTTCTCCATGAAATAATGCCAAAAGTAGATTCCAACATACCGGTATGTGCAATATATGCTGATATGTCGAAAGCTTTTGACTGTGTGGACCACGATATTCTCTTAACCAAACTTGATGCGTACGGTATTCGTGGCAATGCTCTAAATTTAATAAAAACTTACCTCAAAGGCCGTAGACAATGTACAGAGATATCAAGCCTGTGTTTAAAATCTAAGAAGGAACTAAAATATTTATCGTCATTTAAAGAAATAAAATATGGAGTCCCGCAGGGAAGTGTCCTCGGACCTTTACTTTTCCTATTATATATTAATGACCTGCCACGTCATATATCTAATCCAATGGTTTTATTTGCAGACGACAGCACTTCAATTGTTTCATGTATCAATAAAGACTCATACGTAAATGACATCAATGACTCAATCAGCAGTTTAATAAAATGGCTTAACAATAATAACTTAGTTATAAATCTGCAAAAAACTAAAACTATGCATTTTCACCAACGAATATCTACAGGTAACATGGATATCAACTACAATGGCCAAACTATCGATAAAGTGAATAGCACAAAATTTTTAGGTATCTTAATTGATAACCAGTTAACATGGAAGCCGCAAGCAGACGATATCTGTAAACGTTTAAGCACAGCCGCGTTTATGTTATACAACCTATCCAAAAAAGTAAATCTGTCAACAATATTAGTGGCCTACCATGGTCTCGTAATTTCTATTTTAAGGTTTGGTGTAATATTTTGGGGTTACTGTAGTGAACGAGAAAGCATTTTTAAAGCTCAAAAGCGCTGTTTGAGAGCTATATTTGGCCTCAAAGTTACTGACAGTTGTGTGCCTATATTTAAGTCTCAGAAATTATTAACTCTCCCATGCCTCTATATCCTTGAATTAGCAATATTTGTTATAACAAACCGTAATTTATTTGCAACATTAACAGAAACTAGAAAACGAAGTACATCATTAAGATCACAATATCAGAACCTACTATGCACAGGAACATTTAAAACTAGCTTATTAAAAAAAAGTGTGATCTGTATGGCTCCTGTTATCTTTAATAAAATTCCTGATCATATGAAAACCTTGCCATTGATGAAATTTAAAAAATGTTTTACAGAATTACTTGTAGATAAATGTTATTATTCTGTTCAGGATTTCCTAAATGATACATTATAACTATTTATTTGCTTCATTCAACTTAGTTGTATAATAATTATTAATTTGCATGCCAACAAGGCAGAATGTACACGGTTCTTTATATGTTATTTTCGATCCTATTTGTATGTACCTGCATTCTTAGCAAATAAAGTCCTATTCTATTCTATTCTATTCTATTCTATTCTATTCATGTCCTCGTGGGGCGATAAGCGGCGGCGATCTCTCGCACCAGGCCTTGATAGAGGCCATGGAGGAGTGGCAGGCGGTCACCTCCTTCTGCGAAGCAGTAATGCTAGCAAAGGTGTACGCTCGTTAACCTATAATATTTTTTTGCAAATATTATAAATTACTAAAAATCAAAAGGCTTAGGTCCCATAAGGATTGTAACAGAACTAAATAATGCTATTTTCGACAGTAATGTCCTGAACGCGTTCATGGGAGCAATACAAATTGGACTGACTGATGTCATTAAAGAGATAGGGATTGTCCCTGAACAGATTATCGGTAAGTTTATTACGCTGATTTGTTACAATTTACGTAGAACTATGCTTACTGAAAATGACATAAATTGTAGATACGATAAAAAAAGAATCAACCATGTCAGCTTACTAGATATAATATTTGTAGTAAATCTTATCACTTTTATTCAGAACTAGCTTTTGCCCGCGGCTTCGCCTGCGTGGTATTGGGGTTGGGGTTTGGGTTTCCGGGAAAAAAGTAGCCTATGTCCTATTTCGGAGTATAGTATGTCTGAGTGTATTCTATGCCTGTGCCAAATTTCATCCAGATCCGTCCAGCCGTTTTGGCGTTATTGAGTAACAAACATCCAAACATCGTAACTTTCGCATTTATAATATTAGTAAGATAATCTCCGATTTATATGAATACATGAAATGGAAAAGCTCAAAAATCGAGTGCTTTATAACAATCCATCAAAATCAATTTACTACTCGTATAGCACTGCCGAGTTTTTAAAACGATACGTTATTTTTGCATGGCCAGCAGTGCTACGTCATTCGGATATTGTCACTTAGGGAAAAAATAACGATGGATATTTTGTGATTTCTTCTTAAATTTTTACACTTTTACTTGGCAAAAAACAAAAAAGAATTAATTGATACTTTATAAACTTAACTATCTATTATGATAGTTTTTTTTTTATGGTAGGTAAAAATCATCCTATGACGAGTCTCTCGTTGTTGGGCGGAGCGGAAAACAAGTGTCAGACTCTTACTGACTAAACAACCTACCCCGTTCCTACATCGCCATACATACTAGGGCCAGAGCCTTCCTTTTCAGACACAAACCCGTGGCCCTAATTGGCTTCGACCCTTCTGCAGGGTCAGGGTCGGTTGCTGACAACTCCTTGAGGAGCGCGAGAACAGTGCGCTCCGTCGACGACTGTGCTTGGTCCGGACGATTACCAGACGACCGGACGGCGAGCTACCCAATGCTCACCGTCCGCAAGCCCGCGTCTACGGTGGCCGGAAGTGTCTATTTTGATATTTTAGTTTATAAAGCAAAAATAAAATTCATTTATGCTTTGTAAACTAAACTATCATATCTATTATCTCAAAAACAATCATTAATTTCACAAATATAATAAATTATTATATAAAACAAAATTAAACTGCTACTTGAGAAAAATAGTTGAGATTGCATTTTATATTTTACTCCTCATTTTGCCTCATCATCAGCCTTTTTAATGTTCCCACTGCTGGGACACAGGCCTGTGCGGGCAATGGGCCATGATCCACCACGCGGGCCCAGTGCGGATTGGTGGATGTCACATATCTTCGAATTTTTGGTTCTAGGACATGCCGGTTTCCTCACGATGTTTTCCTTCACCGTTTTGAGAGCAGTGGTGATGAAATAAATTACACAAAGTAATGTGCCTGGCTGGGTTTGAACCTGTGACCTACAGCTTGTAAGTCGGGGTCTTTACCACTCGGCCACCACTGCTCTCATTTTGCCTCAGCAAACTTATATCTAATATCTATACCTAATGTTAAATTCATTGAATAACACAAAGCCCAAAAAGCCTTTAATAACAAAATGTTGTTACCATGTAATAATCTAAACAAATACTAGGTGAAAAGCTACTAGAGTACGTGTAACCTTATCTAAAGGATTTGCGGATTACGGGCCATTACCTCGGTTATGCTTTTTGCAGTTTTTGCTTTTAGATGTAACAATATTTTATTCATAACCACGTGTGATGAATCTTACTCTTTAACCTTCAGTTATATTAATATACTAGCTTTTGTCAGCGGCTTCGCCCGCGTACATAAAATATAGCCTATGGAGTAAAGCAGCTTTCTATTGTTTATTGTTGCTAATTTTTTTCCAATCGGTTCCGTAGGTCCAGAGATTACCTCCTACAAACAAAAAAAAACAACTTTATCTCTTTATTATATTATTAGTGTAGATGATTCACTTCGGTCAACCTTATTTAATATTTATCATTCTTATTAAAATCGGTTATTAAATATAAACTGATAGCACATTTTTACTGTTCAAGACCTCGAAACCATCTGACTTTTTGAGAAATGAAAGTTACAAAAAAAAAATCCGATAATCGATTAATCAGAAAAATCGAACAGTAAGGAATATCAATTGAACAAATCAACTAATCTAGATTTTTTTTTTTACTTAACATCAGCATTAAAACACACAAATAAATAAGAAAACTGAACTTCAAAATAATATAAGTAAATATGTGTTTAAGTTAACTTGAATAATTAAAATGTATTTATATAAAACACTAACACACACGCTTCGCCCGCGTACATAAAATATAGCCTATGTCACTCAGGAGTAAAGCAGCTTTCTATTGTTGCTATTTTTTTTTCAATCGGACCAGTAGTTTCGGAGATTACCTCCTACAAAAAAAAAACGAACTTTACCTCTTTATTATATTAGTGTAGATATGCATAAACCATTACGAAAGCTTACTATAAATTATAACTTGTCAACATGAATGTTTAAAATAAGTGTAACCTCTAGCGCCATCTATCGATGTGATCACGCAAGAAAAATCTGAGCATAGCTTTTTCTATTGCTCTTTGATTGAATTTAAGCCTTCTGATGAGGCGCTTTGTAACAAACATATTCCAGACAAATAATAGTCAAATAATTATTTATTAACAGAGGTTATGCGTTATCTTACACCGTTTTTATGTAAAAACCACAAACTCGACGACGAAAAAAACTAATGAGAAATAATTAAAATTCTATTTCTAAATTCTATTTTAATTATTTCTCATTAAAATATATTTTTATTATACTCGCTATAAATGAAACGAAACAGTTTTTTTCCTCTACTGAAAAGTTGCTATTATTGACATACGCGGTGTTAGAACTTAAGCGACGAAATAGTCAATAGTAAAAAAAACTAAGAGTGTTATGCTAACATAGATTCATATTAATAATTTAGCAATAGTTTATAGAAACGTGTTTGTTACAAAAAAAACTAATTTGTCAAAGGGCAACACATTTTTCAATTCACTTACATGGTGTTATTACAATATTTATTATTTACTAATAACGCATATAACTATTGACGCATATCCTAGCAATGAACAAGCACGCTCATCATCATCATCAGCCTTTTACTGTTCCCACTGCTGGGACACAGGCCTCCTCTCTAGGAGAGGGAACGGGCCATAATCCACCACGCGGGCCCAGTGCGGATTGGTGGATGTCACATGTCTTCGAATTTTTGGTTCTAGGACGCTCATAGAAACTAATTTTTAAAATACTGAAAAGCTAATACAAAAGTCCGCTGCAGCGCTTCATTGGCATTTTGTCGTCTAACAAAACTTTTAAAATTTACGGCGGTCTCACACTGTGTGAACGTCAAAACTGCGCTAATGTCATCAATGTAATGGTATATGGCCTGCAGATCACCTGAGTGATGATCACCTGAGTGAAGTAAAGTGACTGTACGGTAGGTAAGCCTAATTCATTGTCGATTGATGTACCTAATTTAACACTATTCAACAGACACCACTTTTCTTTGAGGAAATGTCTAAGGTGATACCAGATAATACTATAATAGTCGTTAAAATGGATTTATTCAAGGCCATTCTAAAAAGGTCACATGAAATATGCACGCATACACTCTCACCACATGTGGCTATAACCACACTAACTGTAACTGTTTTTCTTTCTTTCTTTGCTATATCAACGAAGTGATTTTTTTTCTTGAGGCTATTGGAAAGTATATAAAAATACTAAGGAAGGTTACATATTAGTACAAATTGCTAGCATCAGATTAAAATTATCATCATCAGCCTTTTAATGTTCCCACTGCAGGGACACAGGCCTCCTCTCTCTAGGAGAGGGAATGGGCCATAATCCACCACGCGGGCCCAGTGCGGATTGGTGGATGTCACATGTCTTCGAATTTTTGGTTCTAGGACATGCCGGTTTCCTCACGATGTTTTCCTTCACCGTTTTGAGAGCAGTAGTGATGAAATAAATTACACAAAGTAATGCGCCTGGCTGGGTTTGAACCCGCGACCTACGACTCGTAAGTCGGGGCCGTTACCTTTCGGCCACTACTGCTCTCTATTAAAATTATCACGAATTATAAATTTAATGTAAATTAAATTTATTTGATCTTTTATTCTATAATTCTGCTGGGTTTAGTAAATCCAAGTTTAGTAAATTCAAGCTATCTCGATGCTAAATAGTCTTCATCGGATAAAGACTATTTAGATAAAGACTATTTTCTCGATGCTAAATAGTCTTCATTGGATAAAGACTATTTAACATCGAGATAGCTTGAATCTAAAATAGCTAAATCTTGCATGACAGATTTTATTCATTGGAGATTCATACATTTTCATCTATATTTCAAAAACATGTTTTAAGTCTACTCGAACACTCTTTCTCACTTCAGACTTTCAGATATAATTCCCAGAACCAGGTTCATTTCTTTAACGCCAGAATTCCTTTGAAGGTACAAAGTCTTTGCTACTTTCAAGGACAGCTGTTGTTCTTACGTCCTCCAGACTTTAGAAACAACCTCCCTAAAGTCCTAAATATCGATATTTAATTTCAGTCTATACAAGGCTGGTATTAATCCCAGGGTGGATGTTCTATATCCTAAGATAGAATTTCCCCCCGTATCTACTAAGACGCGTCTGTTGTCGCACTTAGTGGAGTGTTTTGGTCTTTTCACTTTGGTTCATGAATGTAGGATTTCTGTGCATTAAAAATCTTATTCTTTACTAAAAATACTAAAAAATAGTAGTGACCGAGTGGTAACGGTCCCGACTTACGAATATTAGGGCGCGGGCTCAAACTCAACCAGTCACTTTTAGCAATTTATTTCATCACCACTGCTCCCAAAACGGTCAAGGAAAACACCGTGAAGAAACCGGCATATCGTAGAACCAAGAATTCGAAGACATGTAACATCCACCATCCCGCACTCATGGGTTTGCGTGGTGGATTGCGGCCTATTCTCTCTATTAGAGAGGAGGCATGAATCCCAGTAGTAAGAAAATTACAAAGGCTGAAGATGGTTATGAAGACGAAAAATAAATACGGCACCTACACAATAAATCGATGCCTCCCACGTAAGTTGTTGTAACCCACAAAATGGCGATTTTGGGTTTTTTATCTAAAAATGTCTAATTTTATGTAAACTATCCTACAAAAAAACAAAAAGTCCAAAAAACCTATTATTTAAGGTACTTTTGAAACGTATAATGTTGTATATTTCGAACGATTCCGGCGTAGACTGTAGTATTTATTACTTGCAATGGTTTACAACGGGGAAAAGCGCACGTGCGCCCGTTGTATGTAACACATATCACAGATTACGCTGGAATTCGCTCCCAGTTGCACCTCTCACGCAATTTTTACGTCGTTAATTTAATATTCTAGTAATTACTATTCCGTTTAATCTTATCTTTAACTAACATGATAACCATTTAAAATATGGTATTGATCCCATACAACAATTTACGTCGCTAATTTTAAAATTATTTTATGTTAAGTGATACGTAAAACATTTTATTTCGATGCTAGATATGTAAAAGTAAGTTGTAACATCACATACAACGATTTACGTCGCTATTCGTTTGAAATAATTACGTTGTATGTATTTTTCAGGGAGTGTTTTATGAATAACACTGAAGTCAGAGTCATTCTAGGCCACCACTTTCAATGAATCTGACAAGTTTTAAATGTTTAAATTAACAGATGATGGCATATTCGTAGCTTTGGACCTTGAAAATGCTCATTTACTCGTATTTCATAGCTGTGTAGTATAAAGATCATTTATCATAATAACCATTTGGATTACGACTGTTATAGCCATTTTTGTTTATATTACATTATTATTACTATAGCTAGCCTGTGCTGTCCTACTGCTGGGCAAAAGCTTCCCTCCATTCTTTCCAGTTATCTTAGTTACTCGCTTTATCGTACCAATTCTCAAGGAAGGCATACAGGTCGTGTCGTGGAAATGAGGGCCTGGAATACAGTTTTAGTCAGTAAAAGCAACTTTTACTGATTAAAAGTCACCAGGAGTTTCCTTTTTGCTTGTGTTTATTGCTAGTTTCCCAAATCAGAAAACGTTGTTCGTTACTTTTACCTTAGTCACCACCTGCATGTTTCTGCACTGTTGAACTTTTTAAGCTAAGTCCACTATCAGTTATTTGATTGAATAAAGTATCGTTTGAAAAAGGTAATGAAAGAAATACACATTTAAAGATTAGAGATTTTTCAAAAAGAACTCACAACGTCAAAGAAAAACCTTTCTAGTAAAATATCAAAAACAGCCAGTAGAAAACTGGTCTATTGAGTCTGCTGTAAGCACTATTTCAATAAATTAAACTAAAAAGGTGACAGAGAAAACGGTGTGTAACTATGGCTAATTTAGTTATAGGAAAGCCAAGCTAAGAATTTATGGTGATACTATTGTGAGACATAAGTAAATAAGAATAAATTGCCTGTTGCCGTTACTGAAACTTCAAACTTCAGACGTGTGTAAACAACAGTTTTCCCATTTCTATAAGTGATTAAGTTCTAAATAAGGTGTTAGTTAAATTTGATATACCAACAGCAGTATTAATCCCCGATGAAAGAGATTTTTAACAGCCTGTGAAAAAGTCTGGGTCAGTCAAAACCATCGTTTGTGACCATTTCAAGTCTTTTCAAGTGCTTGCAAGTTGAATCACACTATGTTTGACTAAATTCATTAATGTTTTATTAAGACAGAGGTTTAAACTTTTAGTGTATATAGTAATAACGTATAGCTTTTACTTAAAGGGTACACAGAGAAAACAAGATCTGAAAGATATCGTAAAAATAAAAGAGGTATCAGTTTGTTCTGAAGATTTAATATTAATTTAATGTTTTATCAGTCTGTAAGGTGACGACCACTTCTTTCAACAACAATACCTTAAGATGCCGAAATGCTAATGATATGAATACACCAGTTACACCTAACTGGTGTATTCATATCATTAGACCCGACCCCAAAAATCTGGTTTCAATGCACCCATTGAAACCAGATTTTTGGGGTCGGGAAACACACCCTCTATTGTACCTATATTACGAGCAAAACTTAGTATTTGCGGGCTTTTATAGATTTAGTGTAAGTTATTAAACATTACTTATTTACCTATCGTTTGTGGATATGGTTATGAAAAGAAAAAGAATAAAGCATATTAATTTCAGAATGAGCTATAAGTATAGTCACTTGAAAAAATGGAGAGAGGAAAAGATTACAAAGTAAAGATTGTGGGCGGAGTGATGTGAAAGAAAAGATTAGTGATAGTGAGACGGGTCATACGACAAAATGGAAGAATAAGCTTGTTCCACCGACTTCAAATCACATTGGACTAAGATAGGAATGATGATGATGATTTACTTATGTTTAAATCTCATTGGTTACTAGAATTTTCTTAATCATTTTGGTTACGATACTTTTTTGAGTTTTGATTATTTAAACTGTAGTAAAAATTTGATTAAAGGACGATGTAATTAATTGAAAATGTAATTTATTTATTTATTAAAACTTTATGCACATAACAATGTATAAAGGCGGACTTAATGCCTTTATTTAAATTTAGAAAAACTTAAATTTTTATTTTCAGATTTTTTAAAGTGATTTTAAATCTTAATCTTTAATGTTTTCCTAATCTTTAAAATATCGTTTCTTATTCTAAACTCTAAACCCTAAAATGTAAAATTTTGATAAACTTGATTGAAAATATTTTACTTTTTTTGTATTTCGGTAACGTATCAACGAAAAGGTATTGTTCTAAACGAAATTAGGCCGAAAATACATTGTATTTATTTTATTATATCAAGTAATGATACACATACCACACCTTTTTTTATTTATAATCGACGTAAATTGATGTAAGTATCAGATATAATCCAAATCGGCTCTCGAAGTCCCGTGTATAATAATGTAAGTGATAGTTACAACATTTTGTGAGGACCTCATGTCGCGGTAAACAGTTGTAACAACAAAATTCAAGAAACCGTTAAAATGATAAAGTAATGACATGTAGTAAACGATAACCTATATATATATGATTATATATATTTGGTATGAGCATATATATATATATATATGCTCATACCAAATTTCAAAAAGATTCTTTGAAAAATGTGACTTGTATCGCAAAAAGCATCTTTAAAACGCTCTCCTGTAAAATTGCATTTTTGGGGTTACAACAACAACAACAACAAAAAAAAAAAAAAAAAAACAGCAAACGAAAATCCATGAACATTTCGATGCCTCCCACGTAAGGCATCGAAATGTTCATGGATTTTCGTTTGCTGTTTTTTTTTTTTTTAATCACCCTGTAGAGCAGATTTTATTATTAATTATTGATAGAACAAAATCATATTTTGCAGCAGGAAACGAAAATATATTAAGGAACAGTGAATTCTGACGGCGGACAACGTAACTGTTTGACCATATCATGAAATAATCACGCGTTTAGTTGAAATAGTACCATTTCATGAAACGGCTGGTCAGGACATGTATAAGTTTGTATACACCGCTAAATTTTCATCATTTTAATCCCGTGGGGGATAGATCCGGTACATTAAACACTATCGATTTGTAAAGATAAAATTCTAAAACTCGAACTAATATACGCATATATGAAACTAAATTCTTTAAGTAAACATCAACTGAGCGAGTTCAATAGGTGGTAGTTATCGGCCTGTAGGTAGTTATCGGTCACGGCGTACTAATTTTCTACAATTTATTGGACTAGCTTTTACAAATCTATGGTATCTTATGTACTGGATCGTCGCTCCAAGGAAACAATTAAAATTTAGCAGAGTAAATGTATGCATACTCTTGAAAACACACTACCCTCCTTTTGGGGCAGTTGACTAAATACTACTTGCTGCCGCTAGTTTTTCTACTACTTCACAAATATTCCGTCTTTCATCTGAATTTGTGACCTCTTTGCACCCGGGTCAACCCTAAATTCCGGTGTAACCTGAAGCTAGCTTTACACCCTCATAAACGGTTTATGGTTTAATTATCGTGACGTCATGTCGTGCCGCTGACATCCCGTCGTGTCCCTAATTTCCCATGCCGAGTGTTCGCTTGTACGCCTGGCTTAGATGACAAACCTTCAACACATTTTGTATGTATTTACAATTATTAACGAAGGATGTTGTGTTACTTACAGCAGGAAAAGATCTTTTTGTGGACTATCAAAAGGCGGTAAGATTTTCATAAAAAAAGCTTTTGTCTCTCTCTCTCTCTGTAAAGCCTGAGGATCCAATTTGATAAATGACATTTATTTAACAAATTTATTAATATATATATATATATACGTCAGTAACATTAAAACTAGATGAGGCCGGTGTTTCCTAGCCGACTACCCTGAGAAGAAACACCGAAACAATCTCAGAAGTCAAAGTTTCTTTTAAAGTCTGTACAGTAAATATGTATTGGTCAAAGCACATAAAGATTATTCAGATCTGTCAGAGATGGTCTTTTGAAGAAAATAGCACACAAATTTGAGTAAACAGTGCAAGCATTTGTCTGTATTCGCAAAGCTCAACTCAGCGACAGGACTACTAAGGAGCTCAACGGGAACATCCAATTACTACGAAATATTTTATTTCGAATTTCGATACTCCGGTTTTCAAAAGCCCGAGTATAAATACGATTCATCACTTGTGGATTTAACAAACAATACAAAGGAAAGGACATTTGGGTAGGCCGCCAAAAATACTCAAATCACCAGACATACGTTAAAATTAGTGCAAAAAAAAGAGAGAAAGAAAAAAAAACAAGCCACCTAATCCTCACATTCACCATAAAAAAAAGATTACAAAATATAAATATTATAAATAGTCAAATAATTAAATTAAAAACATATATATCGAATTGTAAAATAAAATAATCTACATTGTCAAATTGAGAAAAAATAAATTAATAATAAAAACTGTAGTACATACTGGACCAAGTTTAAATTTCCTAAGTGAAATCATTTTGAAACCCGACGTACCTCTCAAACTAACTGTTGTTATAAATAGGGGCAGTAATAAATTCGAGGTAGGTATCCATATCAAGTTCATATTATTATCCTCTTGTACTAAGTAACATGACCTGACTAGGTAAACGCTATACCTTGACTTAGGGTTTCAATGTGGTAAAATTTTAATTAAATTAGGAAACTTGAAAGCGAGTAGGGCTTGTTTGAGCTCTAGTTTCTTGTAACAGTACCGTCTATAATTAATAGGTCTTTATTAAATTTATCTGGATTTTGTTTTTGCACAATCTATGATTTTGAAAAGTTGAATAATTACCTATTCGTAGTTAGCCAAGCGACCCGAGCAAGTGAACTTTGCACGGGTGAAATGCTGTCTTTTAAAAATATAATTTTTAAAATGTTTCAACAAAATAAAAAAAAAATGTGATTGTATATATTGTGTATTTGTTATGCAACTAAAAAAACAAGTATTTTTTTAAAGTTGTATTTTATAATATAAAAATATTGCATATCATTTATAAATTGTATAATATAATAAATTGGTAGGTTTGATTTAGTTTAGTTCTTTTTCTTTTATTTTAAGTAAAGTTCTTCTCTTCTTAGTCGTGAACTTTTGACAGAGTGGTCGTGGTCATGTGTCGGTCGAGTCCTGCGCCACCGCCTCTCTCGCGATGCGGCGCCATAAAGTTCTGTGTTTGGTGGCTTTTTTTTATGGTAGGTGAAAATCATCCAATGACGAAACCCGCTCTTGGGCGGAGCGGGAGACCAGTGTCAGACTCTTACTGACTAAAAAACCTACCCCGTACCTTCCTTGCCATATTCCTGGAGTCGAGGTAACAGTTTTCACCACCCTCTAGGCTCCAGGAGGCTTCGACCCTGAAGAGCCCCTGCAGTTTGCTGACAACTCCTTGAGGCGCGCGGGAATGGTGCGCGCCTCAAGGAGTTTGACGACTTGGACTCGGTCTGACCAGACGACCGGACGGCGAGCTACCCATTGCTCACCGTCCGCGAGCCAGTGTCTACGGTGGCCGGATATCGGCAGGATCGCGGCGGCGACGGCTACGGCGAGGGCGCTGTTGCCTTTGCCTTATGCGGTCGGCCTCCTCCTTTACGAGCATTACTGCTTCGCAGAAGGAGGCGACCGCCTGCCGTTCCTGTGTTTGGTGGCTTGGGAGTTTTCATCGACGCTGCAATGCGCCACCGATTTGATGAGGTCTGTCCACCGTTTTGGAGAGCGTCAACGTGATCTTTTGGCCTCAACTTTCCCTTGCACTACCAATCGCTCCATTGAGTTCTCGTTACGGGTGATATGCCCGAAGAACTTGAGAAGTATGATTTCATAATTATTTATTTAAAAAATCAAAGCCCTTTTAAAGGGCTTATAATTACTTTGCAAATAACACAGTTTCCAATGAAGTCTAGAATTTTACACGAAACGAGTATTTCAATAGTTGAACTAAATTATTAATGTAGTAATTTAGTTTCACATTTTAGGTTAGCCACAATGACAAAGGACTTGCAAGTGGAACAGTGAGTGGTGTAAAAGTTTTCAAATTCAATAAAGATAGTCGTACAGAAAATATGACGGCACAAAGCAGAAATAGTATAAACCAGTGACGATATTTATAACGTTTTGAGATTTAGGAGGATTTATGTTTATAAGTATAATTTTTATTTAAAAAAAACTGGGCAAGTGCGAGTCGGAGTGTGCGAGACTGGGGGTTCCGTACAAACAAACTTCGAATATCCATTTTTTTTCTTTCTGATGTATAAAAAAAAATACAGTTTTCAGAGTTTATTTCCATGCTAGTACTATAAGACCTTGCTTCTTGCCAATTTACAAGGTTCTAGGTCAACGGGTCTACTCTAGGTATTTCAATTCTCTTGAGAGTGTCGAAATATGCTTTTTTGCGACATAAAAAGCCATAATTATATATTGTTCCAGTAACATAGAAGTTTTGATGTTTTTACAGTTTAGGGAGACCGCATACTTAAATATGGTTTTAATTTCAACTCAATGTCTTTGCGAATTTTTGAAATAAAGATTTTTGATGGACAATAAAGTGATTTTTGATTTTGTATTGACATAAACAAACCAAATATTAAAAAAAATAATAATTTTCGAAACTGAATGTATGCCTTTAATTCAAAGTTTATATGAAGTAAAATTTCAAAATCAATGCAAAGTTATTATAGTAAAAAAAATAGCTTAAAAATCGGTAAATTAATTGATACCAAATTAAACGAAGTATTTAGGTACAGTAAAAACGAACCTCCTATTTTTAAAATACCTTTCGAATGCCGAGCACGTCTTAAGACATAAACAAATTTACCTGCTAGCCCAAGTCGTTATCAGGTAATGTACCGACTTCATTCCGCTTTAATCCCAGCATCAACATAAAAATAGTAGCCAATTTACGTCCAAACCATTATTTTGTCGTTGCTTTTACTCCTCATAAAACTTGCAACATAAAATTGAGGAAAATAAATGTAAACAAGGTAATACCTTTCAAATGAACTCCAGAAAAGAGGCTTATTTCAATGACATGCCTTAACTTGAATGTCCTCTCATTTATTTTGAGGATTATAATTTTTTATTACAATATTAATGTTTGTATAATTTCTGTAGTTCCTATAATAATAAGATGTTTACGTTTCATAAATATAATATCTTAAATTAAGAGACACAACCTAACCTAACCTAACCTAACACTGATTAGTGAGGAGATCCGACTCCAAATCAAGCGAACAGAAGAGAACAAAGAAGAAGTTTCATACATAATATATGATATTACATAGCATTGACAAGGTTCTAAATTATTTTGAGACTTTTCAACTTACAAAACTATTGCTGTAAGAAATCAAAATAAACTTTTTTTTTTTTTAGCCTACATTGTTTCCCACTGCTGGGCAAAGGCCTCCCCTTTCTCCTTCCAAACTTCTTTGTCTTGGGCGATCTCTGGCCAAGTTTGCCCCGCGAACGTGATTAGATCATCACACCACCTTCGCTGTGGTCGACCTCGACATCGTAAATAAACTTTTACAGATAAAAAATTGACCAAAATCTGTTTTGAAAGACCAAAACCGGTGTAGTTTTCGTCTTCAATGTGTTATTTGATAGCGCAATAGAAATAAATAATGGAATGGTTCTTGTATCATCGGTTCGTTTACAAACATGTAAGCGTCACTATACATGGGCCATCGGTAGCAACCACAAGACGCCACCATCGGCACTATAAAGCATGCATATGCACGCTTAATAAAAACTAGGTTTAGTCTCTAATCTTAAGCAGTTGCATGATGTGGAAGAGTTTTTTGACGCCTTAGTAGATTAGGTACTTTTAGTTAAGTTTAAGTTTTAAGGGTTTTATTTTTTATTTATGTGTCTAGATGTAGTTTTAAGGTTACTTTATTATTTAATTCTAATTGATTTTTCTTTGATTCAATAAAAATACCACAAATCTGTTATTGTAAAATAAAAACAATTAATTTATTATTTTGTAGAGATGCGCTGAATAGTGGTTTTACCGAATAACCGAGTTTCGACTAATATTTGGTGAAGTTCTGGTTCCTCGTTATATAGTTTTGCCACGAAAACCAATTTATAGATGCTTGATTTCTAAAGCCCCGAGTAAGTGGTACCTCTCTGCACCTCGCTACTATAATTGCGTACGAAACTACATTACGTGTATCAAATTTTAGTGTAGTTCTTGACTAATAGAATAAAGTTTTAATATATTAAAAAATACAACACTGCGGTAGGTGTGCAAAACAAATAAATAGCAGATATTTAAAATATTATGTGGTATCAATAAAACAAGTTACTTATAATAATAAAATACATAATTATGTACACACATACATATAAATACATATATATTAATAGTACACACACTAGCACTTTAGTACTCACATATTAACTGTTTTTTTTTCTCTTGTTTAAATTTTCTGTACTTAGTACTTTTTTATAAAGTGGGAAATCATTCAATCTTCACTTCTCTTGCTCTAAGACGTAAGAGGGCGAATCAAACTTTGACTTATCTAACACCAATGTTCCTTGTTTCCAATGTTGCTTCTTTGGCTTTTCTAGTCCTTGGATTGCCCCAGGTTTTGCAAGTCAACTTAAGGCCCTTTTTTATGGTAGGTAAAAATCTTCCACAGTGTCAGACTCTTACTGACTTAACAATGTACCTCATTCTACGTTGCCATATATACCATGGCTAGAGCCTTTCTTTCAGACGTGAACTCTTGGCCCAGTTGGCTTCGACCCTTCCCTATGAGCTAAGGCTCTTGTAGGTTCTGGCACTGTTCGACTGTATTTTTCCATTATTTATTACCCGACTGTTTTAACTCAATATGAATAAAATTTCAGTTGAGTCTTTGATATAAATATCTAATTTAAAAAATACGAGTATTGTATGTTTTTCTAAGCAACGTTTCTGAACATGTATTTTTTTATGTTTAAAGAAGTTACTGTCAAAGGCATAAAATATTTGTAAATGTAAAATATAACTGATTCACTAAACTTTCCACTATAGAGAATCAAAATGAGTTTGTAAGATACAAAATATTATTTTTTCTGCCTTTAAACATTTTCGTAGGGGCACTATGTGTTTAGGGGCGCTATTGTGTGCCATTCTACTGGGTAATGTCATTCCCTTTCATCTGCAAAACTTTCCTCTATATCTCTGGTCAAGTTTGGCCAAATTCAAATTCAAAGCATTTATTTCAAATAAACCTTTACAGGCACTTTTGAAATGTCATAAAGTCGGTCTGTCAGGAAGAAATGACGCTATTTGCACATTCTTAAAAGTAGGTCTCAATGGAGAAGAATGTGCAAGAAACTCCATACCCGTGGCCCGTGAACACGATCAGATTGGACGATTAGACATGACACACCACCTTCGTGGCCCTGGATTTCATAGAAAACCCGATAATCTCTTTAGTAGGTATCATAATAACTTCTACAACAATATGAATATGGTAAGTTGTATACGTTATGTAATAATACATACACTTATCAAAAAAGGACAAAATCACAATAAAGGCACTTCCAAAATAAATAGAGTTCGTAAATTTTCGGATGTCACTCAATTTAAGTCCGTTTGAAGTATTCTCATGTTCGTGGAATGAAACATTTATGAGAAATCAACAAAAGGGAATGGTTTTCCGGGAAATCTCAATAACTTAGGAAGATTGCTGTCGTGCACTCAAATAGAAAGCATATTATTATTGAATTTATAAATCGAACAACATTTATATGTCGAGGTCAGATCATAAAAACTGATCACTTCACGATATGGCCAACTAAAATTGGCCTGATCGTTTAAACGCTAACTTTGATGATACGTGAATATAATAAAACTTGATTTTATACCAAAATAATAACAATTTCACAGAACTTTATACGAATGGGTACAAAAGCGGTCTTATTCCTGACAGCGATATCTAGCAGACAACCTTAGGATGGAATATAAGAACTGAACAAAAAAAGAAACTTAAATAACTTGTATTGTTATTTGACAAAATTATTAGCACAGAATTGGATAGTCATATAATGCTCAGTATGCAAATATTAGTTTTAATGCAATGCAAAAACTCAAACCAATATTTTAACGCAAAAGCTTTTATATTTGACCGTTTATTTTTACCCAGTAAAACGAATACGCTTGAACGGATTTACTGCGATTCGCATAATAATAGAATATGAATTTCATGAATAACATATACAGTCATCATAATCAGCCTTTTTTAATGTTCCCACTGCTGGGACACAGGCCTCCTTTCTGGGATAGGAAAGTTCATAAAAACTATTTGTCAAAATACTTAAAAGTCAACACTAAGGTCCGCTTCAGCGCTTCATTGGCATTATGGTGTCTAATTTGGTTAGACTTTTAAAACTTACAGCGCTCTCACTCTGCGTGAACGTCGAAACTGCACTAATGTCATTAATGTAAAGGTGTACGACCTGCAAATTACATAAGTAAAATGACTGTACGGTACGTATAATGTAGTCTAGTTCGTAGTACATTCATGTATCAATGTACGATTGTTTCTTCAAAAAGGTATATTATAATGTTAAAATACCAGACAATCATGGCATATTAAAATGTATTGTCTAACATTTTCTTCGTTTAAATTGAAAACTAGCTAAAGATATAAGTTTAAAGGCAGCGTTTTCTCACATTTTCTCATAGGATAAGCAGATTCTTAATTGAATGTCAATCACGTTGTAGAGTACTTGGCACAGGATTTAATCTGCAGCCTTGCATCTAAGATGAAAAGCCAGCAAAATGTTTCTCTAACAACAGGAAAATCATTTTACTAAAATATGTTTTTTTATGACATAGCATATTATGATATTGCAAACCGTAAATTAATATGATAAATAATAAATACTAAATAGAAAATATTTTTAATACACTTGAAAATACGCTCTTTTACCGATTTACTATTTTCTACACTAATGCGGAAAAGTGTAGGAGCTTACCCTGCCTTTTTTGTCGTCTTAGACTGGAAGCAAAGTTACACCTTTGTATCGTGCGTTAACCTACATTTATTTATTTCTTCTAAGTGTATTGAAAAAGTGATATCAGAAAAATAGCGGTTGGACCGGCTATTTTTTTTAGTCCGTGGACTCAAACAGCAAGGAGGAGAATGAAATGGCGATCATTATATACTATTTTTTGTACCTAATAATAATCATATCAACACTGATTGAAAACTGATATATTTATATGAAAATTAGTATGTGATTTATTCGGTTTCAACTAAAACTGCTCTCCAAATAATACTCCGAAATATAGCTGAAAACAATACTTTGAGAAGATTAACGCTATCCAAATCGTAACTTCAAATACAAATATAAATTGTATTATAAAGGAGATCTCAAACTATATACCCAGCGTTACCATTGACGTTGCCTCAATTATAAACGTCAATATTGATTTTGATACTTTATTAGTTCAAAATTCTGATGTCGATAAAGCAAATGTTTTTATTATTGAAAATCTGTTGAGAAATGAAAAGGTAAGGGATGTTGTTATTAAATTAATATAATTTTCATTTAATTGCGGATTTATACTGAAGACGTCCTTGAAGAATTATTTGTTTCTTCAACGAGTAAATCTTGAGCCTTTTATTTTTAAACTAAAATGTTTTATTTGCAAAACCAAAGACTTATTGCTGCTCAGTCTTTTATTATCTGTATTCTTTACACATTTTAGGAGCTCGTATTTTTTTATATTGTTGAAACAGAAAGCAAATGAAATAAAATACTATAAATATAGTATATACGCTGAAGCTTAAGTCACATTAGCGAAATACTCGTACCACCAAAATTTAATTTCATTGAAATCCGATCGTTCATTTTACTTTTCCCGAAATAGAAGTTGCTGCGAAATTTCTCAAAGGACAGTTTCGTTTTAGCAATAGAGTCGGGAGTGCCGAAGCTTCAAGGACTTATGAACCACTTTAGCTTCATGACGTATATGTCAGATGGAAAGCAAATATTAATAATATTGAAAAGGCGGAATCTCATGGATGTTACTTATGTGTCTGTAAATTGTGATAATAAATTAGATTGGATGCCTCGCGTGTATGATGAACTTAATAAAACGAAGTGGGTGGCACTGGTGTTGGAAAGGCTGCTTTACTGTGGAGCTTTAGGTACTATAGTTATTTTATATAACAAAGTAGCGTCAATCTTAATGAATATTATAAATGAGTAAATTATGGGACTAATGACAGAAATTCACTTGTTGCACCGCCGTTCAGTTTAACTATTTATTATGATATATCTAGCCTAGCTGTTTCAATGCTTGATAAAAGCCTACCATAAATCTTTCGACAGTTTCAGGGTCTGGGACTCTTGAAAAAATCGAATACATTTTGTCATGTCCTTTGTGACTCTGCATTTGTCTGTCTCTCATGATTTCTGCTCACTTTTATGTAGTACGTGGCAAACTATGAATGCTGTATAGGTACATAAACTAGGTTGAGTATTCAAACTTATTTTTTATCCTGTTGAAAACGCATAACCGATTTAGAGACGGGATTGAATCAGCGAGAACAAAGAATCTTTTTTTATTTGTTTAGATAAAATTTTCTGATAAACTCACAAAGTTGAACAACGATGCAGTTAACGATAAGTTGGCTGACGTAAAATTTTTGTTTGATGTTTGAAAAACATGCAGCTACGTAACCCATTCTGCATATTGTGTTTTAGGTTTCGTAAAAAAAAATTAAGAAGCAATGGAATTGTCAAAAAAGCTTGGTGGTTATTAAGGATTCCCACACACCTTCGTAATGCTAGTACTAAATTTGAAAACCCAAGAATTGGGATATACAAGAACTACTTAGAGAAAAACTTAGCTTTCAACATTTTGAGAAAGACATCGACTCGGACGGAGCGGGAAACAGTGTCAGACTCTTACTTTTTCTCCTCACTTGCTAACTACTCTTTGAGGTGTGCGGAATCACAGCGCACCGTCGATGACTTGGCTTGACCTGGACTGTTACCAGACGACCGGACGGCGTGCTGTTCTTTGCTCGCCGTCCGCAAGCCCGTGCCAATAGTGGAAATTGGGATCGGAATTCCGGCAGCGTCTAGGATTTGAGCGCCGTTGCTTAATGCGGTCGGCCTCCTTCTTTGCTAGCATTACTGCTTCACAAAAGGAGACAACCGCCTGCCACTTCTCCTCGCTCTCGATCTATATATATGCTCATAACATAACATTTAATGTTCTTTTAATGCCTCATTTGTATATTAATTAAAGTAGGAGAGAGTTTGAAGACTTTTAAGGGATTTTTTTCTTGGATGTGAACAACTTTGGGACCATTTTGCCTATTAGAAATGATTGTTTTATTTTGGAAGAAACAGCTGTTTATTTTCTAATGATTTAGGTTCGACCCCATTATAAAAGTTCTTTATATTCATGAGTTCTTTAACCTCCTGATAATGAACCATTGAAGAGCCCACCAGGAATGCCATACATATTTATTTTCCTTCTTGTTTCTTTCGTAAAAGAACATTGAACTCTATTAATAATTCTTTGCAAGCTTGGAATTGCTTTTCCGTGACGGTTCGAAGCGACAAGCTAACGATCTGTCAATAATATGTCTTGAGCACAATCTTGGCCTTTTAACACATTGCTACCTGGGGCGAGAGTTCACCGATGTTGATATAGTTTTGCTGTTTCCATATAGGATATAAGTCTAAAAATAAACAGTAAACTATTGTTAGTTTTTGTAGAAGTTCTGTTGCTTTTTGGTGTACAATAAAGTTTAATCTATCTATCTATCTATTTTTCGGTATCATCAATTTTAGAAATCTGGATTCAGATCCAAATTTCCGAAACGGCGAGCAATTGTTAGCTCGCTGTCCCACCGTCCAGTTACCGTCAGGAATAAGCCCAAGTTGTCGGTAGCGCGCTTCAAGGAGTTGGCAGCAAATCGTGGAGGCCCAGCCAGGCCGCTACTGGTGATCTGAAAGGAAGGCTCGGTCTTGGTATGAAAAACCACGAAAGAATACAAAAATGTTCTGGAATGGATTTCAGTACCATTGACAGACAGTAAGTCATCTCTTTACATAATATCAATGATATAGGTACTTACATAATGTATTTGTAGACTTAAAAGCCCGCTAGCGAATATCGCTTTATTAGTAGCTCTTTTAATAGTCAATAAAGAAAACTTAGAACGGAAATTTCCAGCAATTTTAATTAACGCTATAATAAGTTATTCAAGAGATGGTTATTTTTGAGGCTAGCGACTTCAATGGTAAACTATTTGTAAATATTATTTAGTATCTAGTACCAAATATGCATTTTAAAGAAATAGTGCGCTTCACCATCAACGATTGCATCACCGCTTACCATCAGGTGGAATGGCAGTCAAGCACTAGTATTTATGAAATAAAAAAAAACTGATATTCTGCTTCATTGATTTGAAATTATAATAACGTAAATTATCATAAAGTTTATTTTAATCCCAGTAGAAAATTTATGAGGGTGTTGTGAAGCTGAGAGCGAAAGTGACAAAATTTTCACTTATATAAAACGACTTTTTTCAATACACTTACAAGGATATAGATTGATGCGCGACTCGTGGAGTCGCTTAGTGTACTTTGTGTAGCTTTCTGCAATAGTTCGTAAACCTAACCATCAAAACGGTCTAGTTGAAAATGAGATCCACTACGTTTTTACATTTGAGGTGACTAACAAAGCCTAAGCCTAAGGTTCTGGAGTGGCGACCGCGTACCGGAAGACGTAGCGTTGGAAGGCCTCCCACAAGGTGGACCGATGACCTGGTCAGGATTGCTGGAAGCCGATGGATGCGAAACGCACAGGACCGGTCTTTGTGGCGGCGCTTGGGGGAGGCCTATGTCCAGCAGTGGACGTCTTTCGGCTGAAATGATGATGATGATGATGAACAAAGCCTACGTCAGCTGTGGTGATACAAAAAAAGATTAAAAATCAGTCTAACAAAATTTTATTGAGGTAGGTAATTGAAAAACTTTCAAACACATTTAACATTATTTTTGGCTTATTTTGCGAATCTAGGTAATTGGTGTATTGAAAATAATTAAATACATCAAAGTTAAGAAGTTTAATAGACATGAAATATCTTGCCATGAAAAGGTCAATGAGTCCTTCTAAAGTATTATTAAATAGAATGTTAAAAAAAACTACGTCAATAAGATAAAAATCTGAAGAATATCGTCTTCTTAAGTTTCAAGTGGGCGTGCAGATATTTGATAGAGCCTCATTCAGTCGCAAGTAATTGTAAAAAACTACTGGAGATTTCATTAACTTAAAACGCCGATTAATTTACTAAATATACATTATATCGACATTGATATATATGTACTTTTTTATGGTAGGTTAAAATCATCCACTGATAAATCCCACCCTTGGGCAGAACAGGAAACAGAGTTTTGCTCGCCGTCCGCAAGACCTCGCCTACTTACAGTGGTCGGAAATCGGGATCGAAATCGAGCCGGCAGGGGGCGACCGCCTGCCACTTCTAGCTGCGGACCATATGACCTGAACTGCCCGGCGTGAAACTTCGCCGCTGCCGATCTCCCCTACGAGGACACAGCGATGTCCTGTCGAAGCGGGGCACACCGCTAATGAGTGTTCCACCGTGTCCTTCGGGAAGTCCGCACAGTGGCGACACCCTGGCGTTGCTTCCTCACGAATCCAGTGCAGGAATCTACCGAACTTACCATGTCCAGTGACAACCTGCGTCAAGCGGAAGGTGAGGACGCTGTGAGGTCTTTGCCATGCCTCAAAAAGGGCCTTTCCACCAAGATTATGGCATGCATAGATATATATGTGCAGAAGATTGGGCATGCCGTACAGTTACTTTTCTTCACTCAAGTGATCTGCATGACATACTTTTACATTAATGGCATAAGTGATGTTTTGAATAATCTGCGTTGTAAGTTTTAAAAGTTTTGATAGATGACATCGCCAATAAAGTGCTGCAGTGGACTTTTGTATTAACTTGTCAGTATTTTGACAAATAGTTTGAGCGTGCTTTTCTATCGCTAAAATATAATTTGATGTATATCGATGACTGTATATGAATAAGTATTTTATACAAATAACTAGCGACCCGCCCCAGCTTCACACGGTTACTGATATTGAATATATTATGCATGTATTATGCACACAAACCATCCTCTTGAATCACTCTATCTATTTAAAAAAAAACGCATCAAAATCCGTTGCGTAATTTTAAAGATCTAAACATACATAGGGGTAAGCAACTTTGTTTTATACTATGTAATGACAACAATGAAGGCCTGGCTAAATATGACGTCTAAATTTCCTCCAACTTGCTGTCGAGTGTCCAAAAGTCTGGCGTCATTGCCACGTTATAAGGCAATAATTCTGACCAAGGTAGAAACCATTTTTTAATTTTAAATTCCTTAATTTATTTACACACACTGTGTCTACATCTTTAGATAAGCAGTCAATTTGTGTTCTTCTATCTGTATTATTATTTTTCTTTTTTCTTTTAAGTTTTTGTGTACATGAAAATATTTTTTGCGAAAAAAATACTTATCTAGGACAAAACCTCAAAGAGCAAGTTGTATTACTCAACATCAATCTTCAAAGACGCACTCACACATACAAAATTTAACGAGCGACAACTAGATATAATAAAGGCTCAAAATAATTTCATTCAAGACAAATAATCTCTCTGAAGAAGAACGTCGGAAGCTTGTAATATTCTTAGAATTCTGTTTGATAAAATATTCACCAAAATGGATTCATTTCACTCCCAAGATGACATGTGTAAAACTAAGTAATTCTTCATATACGAGTATATGGTAGAAATTAGAGTGATGTTGAAAAAACAAATCACACGCACATACAAACTACGTAGGACAAGCAGTAATAGCAGTTAGTTAGTAGTAAGTTTTGATTATTGTTTCCTAAACTTGATGGGAAGTTTCTTTTGTCTAAAATAAAATTTTAGTTGTTCTCACCGAGGTAGAAGACTGACGATTTATAGAGTTCTGTACCACAAAAGAAAAAAAATCTAGTCTTTATAGGATTATTTTGCTGTCCGTCTATCTTCTAGTTTATCTGTCAAGACCGTTTATCTCGATAATACGTTGAGGTACCTAGTTGAAACTTAAGCCATAAGCATATTTAAGTCTGCGGTCACTTGAAACTATGCAAAAATCAAGCTCTAAGAGCGGTTTCGCACTACATCCGATCCGGATCCGTTCCGAACCCGTGAAAGTATGGTCCATAGTAGCCGTAGAACTATTTCTATGGTGTTTATGTATTTATTCAGAGTAGTATGTATGTATTGTACAATAATTATTGTACAAAATTTTAGCTTTTGGATCTTATTTTTTACGGGAAAAATATAGATTTTTTTTACGCCCCCGCGTGCGAGGTATAAAAATGTCAAGCTGTCGCCTGTGCTCTACAGAGTTTTAACATAATAATTTCAGGGACATTATTACACATTTCTACAAAGTTAATATAGAAGCCGATCTTTTAAGTGATTCTGTATACAATAAATCTGGAAATAGGAAATCTTTATTAATCATCATCATCATCAGCCTTTTAATGTTCCCACTGCAGGGACACAGGCCTCCTCTCTCTAGGAGAAGGAATGGGCCATAATCCACCACGCGGGCCCAGTGCGGATTGGTGGATGTCACATGTCTTCGAATTTTTGGTTCTAGGACATGCCGGTTTCCTCACGATGTTTTCCTTCACCGTTTTGAGAGCAGTGGTGATGAAATAAATTACACAAAGTAATGCGCCTGGCTGGGTTTGAACCCGCGACCTACGACTCGTAAGTCGGGGCCGTTACCACTCGGCCACCACTGCTCCTGCTCGGCCACCACTGCTCCTGCTTTATTAATATAATATTTAGTTGAAAAACAGGAAAGGCAAAAGAATTTGAATTCTACAATACAAATTTCGGTATTCTGTTATTTGCCCGCCCACTCACCGCAGTACAATAAATAAAATATCTTGCTCAAAGACTAATAAATCGTAAACAGGCTTGACACTGCTTTGGCGAGCCCGGCAAAGGTATTGGCTGCTAGTACCTTTTTTAGAAAAAGTAACAATAGTGCTTGGAAATGTGCCCAGTGTCAGGATTTTTCCTAACCACAAGCTTATTTGAATTTATTTTGTGAGGATAAAAATCAACCAACCATTTTCATAGAAAAACTGATTATGTCATAAAAAATGCCTCATAATAGCATTTTGGTCTGGAGCTACTAAAAGATTTTTATGAAGGTTAAAAACAACAGTATTTATGAATTGATTTTTTATTATACATCATAAAAGAAATAAGATTACTTATAATTAGTAGGGTATCACAATTCAGAAAAAAATTGAGGTTAATTTTCTAGGTTTTCTTTTATGATAGGTGAGAAAATCGTCCCATATTATAACCGGCCCTTATTTAACACGAGAGGGCGTTACAAAATTTAGCTAAAGTAGGTTTTGACCCTGCTTCAAAAAACCGTAGGGGCCCTACGGTTTTTTGACATCTTCCTGAGTCGAGCGTGGATTTATCGGGACTTTCGGATGGCCAGCTCCCGTCCCAGCCCATACCTACGGTGGCTGGAGATCGGGAGTGACGTAAGTTCCCTTGTACATGCGGCCATCTTTTTTGCTAGCAATACTGGGTTGCAGAAGGAGGCGATCACCTCCCGATCCTCCTTGCTGGGATTAGTCCGTAGATTGGTGACTCTTGAAATAATGATGTTCTTGCTCAGTGACATGGAAAGAACGTTAAGACGATACCTTGTTGCGAACGACGGACGAACTGGGTAAAATGGTTGAAAGTGATAGAACTATGCGATAGCAACGTAAACAGATAGAGAGAGGAAACATGCAACCTGCTCAAAAAAAATAACGTAAGCGCCATACTAAATAAAAATGTATTAAAAATTCAATTTCATGTTTCTTTAAAAACTGATTTCTGATTAATGTTTAATAAGATATTATCTACATTTTTCATTATTTTAATGTGACAGAAAGTACATGACTACGGCATAAAATTCATAAAATGTTATTTTTAGAGGTAAGTTCGGATTTTTTTTCTATCGAGGAAAGTTACTTGTATATAGTCAACAAACACATATAAAAAAAAAAATATTATTCAAACAAGTATTCTTAAATTAAAAATAACGTAAAAAAAATTGTTTAATTACGAGGACTCATCTTAAGGTGCTGTTGCCTGGTGGCCAACAGGAGATCTTTGACACCCAAATATATATAATAAATTATGCACACTACATGCGCGAACAGACTTTTTCAGTGAGCGAGCGTGTCCTGTCTATGCGCGCTCTGCGTATTCATTAATAAAATGATCCTTTCATGTGACCTTGTAAGTAACAATATTTATTTACTTATTGTATTCATGTCGTTTACACGGTCTTTTTTACATAATATAAGTTTCCGTTCTGTTCCGTATACCGCAATTTTATATGTATCTTAATTTTTATTGTATGCATTATTGTATACGTTTTTTTTATATTATATTATTATGTTTTCATTATTGTCAGTTCATTTATTTTTTAATGTTTATATTATGTTTCTACGTTATTATATAGCGTCAATTTATCAAATAGTAAAGTCAATTTATTAGTGTCATGTTAAATAAGAAACTCGTTAAAACTGCAATAATACTTTTGTACTATTGTTGTTGCTGTATTTTAATTACTTAAAACAAAATGTCATTAAGTGTTTACAGTACAGGTAGTCTATAAACGGCTTCATAGAATGTCACTTTTGACAAGTCGCATCTGCACTAAGTTACTCAATGAAAACGATACTTTTAAATAGGAAAATGTTTATAACTGTTCTATTTCCTTTAAAAACCTTTTATATTTGATAGACGCTAGAGAAACTTACCTTACAGTTGTAAATGTTAAACTCAAAACATGTTGTAAGCGGCTTTTAGCGCTTTCAGTGCTTCCACTGCTTTTAGTTCTGACATCGCTGGAAATTCCACTTACTTTGCTGCAGTGGATGTAGTCAGGAAAATTACATACATGTTGACGGGTAGTCTTGTAAATGGTGTAAATTTGCGCTGTATACTTGTAAGGATTAATAAATCGTTGTGTATGAAATAAAATTGAATTGTAAAACGTATAATATATGTATTTTATATTTTATAATAAATATCAACTTTCAAAGCACGTTTCATAACCACTTTTAATTTTTTATCAAAGTCAAATGATTTTTTTATTGACTAAATTCACTTAAACTTTTTAATGAAACATTCATTTATTCATGTCGTTCTTTCACAACAATTACACAATTACGGTTTTTTAGTAATTGTTTCTTATACGACAATTACTAAACAACAGTATTTAACTATATTTACTACAATACTACCAAATTGTATAATATATGTATTATTTCATACTAAAAATTAGTTTTAAAAGCACGTTTAATTCTTTTAATTTTAATTGAAGTCAAACGAAGTATTTAATTTTAATGACAATATAGTAATTCACTTAAACTTTTTAATGAAACAATTTATTTATTTAAATTTATATCTAGAGGCGGTACAAAGGCGCAATTAATACAACAGGCTATTCATTACTAGTCTTTTTTTTTGTTTAAAAAAGACAGCACCGTAGTAGCAAAGTTAAGCTCGGTAAGTTTAATGTTTGTAATAAAAAAATATATATAAAATATGGAAGCAAATGAATGACAGCGATTTAAAAATGTACAGAATAGATTTGAAATAATTTTTCTATTTGTTATCTTTGGTAAAGTTCTTTTTTTCGCACGAAAAACCAAACGATTTAATTCTAATCAAAACTCTAATTAAAATCTTATTCATATTTGGACTTAGTGCAACCAAAAACTCAAATCCATAAGCCTCTTCACTTTTTGCGATTTTAAAGCTATATTTTATTAACGGTCGTGTACCTTTTTATAAGTAATTAATCTATCAAAGAAGCTGGGTGTTTGCCAAACCCAATTTTTTTGCTAGTTATATGGACTGAGCTGACAAAGTTTTTTTTTGTGGCGAATTGGATTTATAGCATTGAAGTCAGTGTAATTACAAGGAAGATAAGCTGTGCCGGTGCTGCCGCTGCGGCTGTGGAGAACCTCAAGCGGCGGAAATGTACTAACCTGTTGGTAGTTATATTTTCGAGCCGTTTGGGGTTGAAACTCTCGGATCGTGGTGTCCGAGTGCCCACAAGTTGTTTAATGAGCTTTCTAAACAAGTTGTCAACAAGATCGCGTGAACCAAGGTCTGGCTTTTACCTTGGGTAGAGTATAAGCGTTGCCATAAAGCGTGGTAATGCTGCCAGCCTTTTGGGCACTTGACCAGTCGACAGCGCTGCGTTGTTCGCGTTCATAAACCTATTGTTTTTATATTATGTATCTAATTACGGTACTCGAAAGATTAATAGCCATAAAATTATTAATAACAGTTAAATAAGAAAGATTTTTAGAAGGAATCAAATAATAAATTAATAACATTTATAGTAAGATCAATAATGAAGATTATAATTCTACGGTGTTGTCCCCACAATATTTTATAATTAGTTTTGCACTAGATTACTCAAACTAGAATTATTTCTAGCCGTTTTCGAATTTAAAAATAATATAAGGCTGTTGAAATTATGTTTTGGAACATAGTTTGAAAATAATATTTACATTATGATGTTAATCATAATGTAAATATTATATTCAAATTATGTATACAATGTAAGTGCTATTCTTTTGTGATATAAATACTTTATTATTATAATAAATTGATCAATAATTTTTCGATCGTAAAATGAAAATTTTTACGATGAGGATTTTTGTGTACGCTTGGCACCAGAAAATAAATTTATGTATTGAGTTTGATGTCTAAATTAGAGCGTTCTTTGGGGTTTCAACAATGTAGGTACGATTATTATAAACTAGTGACCCGCCCCAGCTTCGCAAGTGTACAACGTGATATTAAATATGTCTATTATACATATAAACCTTCTTCTTCAATTGCTCTATCTATTAACCAAAATCGCATCAAACTCCGTTACATACTTTTAAAGATCTAAGCATACTTAGGGACAGCGGGAAGCGGGTTTTATACTATGTAATGATGTCGCGTGAATATAAAATACCAAAACCTGTCCTGTCCTGGCCCTGTCAGAATACCAGCGCGCTGAGTTGTTTTACTTCATTCGATTCATGAGCCTTTTTGACCTTACACAGTTCTTTTTTTTATATTTTAAATTCTTGACCCCCAAGCAAACGTACGCATAATAATTATTGTCTCTCTTTTATGTATTTAATTTCGGAATTGGAAAATTTAATATTATTTCCTTTTATTTTATTTTCTTTTGAATAAATATTTTTTCTTTCAATAAGTAAAAATTAAGGGCTATATACGTTTATTCTACAGGCGGTTTGATGGATCCTGTGATTTGAGTTTTTTTTTTTAACTTTGTGCTCAACCCAGAGTGAGAAAAGACCGGATGGTTTTCCCTTTTAAATTCCAAAATCCACGATCATATTTTTTGGATTTCGAAATAATCATGATTGCTAGGGTAAACAAAAAGATAATGGTTTTATTATTAAATTCTTTCATCAAATTCAGCTTTGGATTAAACAATAAGCAAGAATTACAAAACATTTATTAAATCTTTTTCTTGAACACTCAATAAACAAACAAAAAACTCATTTTTTTCTAAATGGAAGCAACCCTATCGTTAAGGGTTATTTATTCTTATTACTAAGATACAGGTCAATAATCTTTCGACATTCATTTGTTTTTGAAGTCTTCACGAATATTTCTAGGCGTCAATGTGACGCCACGCAGCGATTCTATTGTAGCTACCCTTCGTAACATTAAGAGTAGGTATCATTTTAGTATTCAACTTTTATAGAAATTGGAATCGAATTTATTTTTTACATTCAATATTTTTATGATTAATGGAATGATTGCTATTGTGGCTGCCAATTGTATATTACTTATTTGATAATTAAGTCTTATTGTATACTTAGATATATGAGTAAACATTTGTCTGAAAACCGTTGGCCGTTTACAGGGTAATTATTTAAGGGTTCAACAATAATAGTACTTACGTTGCTTATTGGAATGGTTTTTCAATTGGTTAGCGAGTCATGAACAGAGCCAGACACATAATGTTACTTACAGGGTCTAACGTTACAATCCGAGAGTCCGACTCCGGACATGAAGATTAAAAAGGAACGGGGTGGGTCATTTGTCAGTAGTCTGACAGTTTTCTGCTCCATCCAAGGATTTGGATTGGGATTCATCATTAGATGATTTTTCCCACCATAAAAAAGTCACAAATTTTATAAAAAAATTATATGTTGAATTAAATTCTAAGATCAGCTTACAAAAACAAATCTGTATATTGTATAACAAAAATGAAACCACTTTGTTCTTCAGTGTTATTTGGCTAATATGTGTTTCAACTACCTACAACACATTTCAAACAATCTAGAAATAACGAAATTGTGTATCATTCAAGTACAATGTCACTATAAAAATATCCACCGAGAATTTTCAAACACCTGCATCAAAATGTTAAAAGACACTTCCAAAATAGGATCTATCAAAGGAATTTTCATAGTTCCCAAATTTGCGACGAAAATGCACTAGATTTTGTTCAATGTTCAATAAGACTGTCCCTGCTGTTATAAATTTCAACTTGACGTCTAAAACTATTGTAATGAGTTGAGGTAAAATTTAAAGCTTATTCTTTCAGATAAATTACTGGCGTGCTATAAACGTTTTAGAGAAAGAATGTTACAAAAGAAATGGTTTATTATTTTAATGTACTTGTCCATTGATTTCAAACCATACGGTAGTCTTATAATATTCCTGGAGAGAGAATTGGTAATAATCTACCACGCGGGCCCAGTGCGGTTTGGTGGATGTCTTCGAATTTTTGGTTCTAGGCCATGCCGGTTTGCTTACGATGTTTTCTTCACCGTTTTGAGAGCAATGGTGATGAAATAAATTACACAAAGTAATGCGCCTGGCTGGGTGTGAACCCGCGACCTAAAACTCGTAATTTAGAGCCTTTACCACTGGGCCACAGCTCCTATTGCTTAAGATTTACTATTTTTTTTTCTTCACATGAGGTAAAGCTTGGCTCTCATACCAATAGTAAAAGCACACTTTGGTCTGAGAGATCTTTTGCCAATAACTACTTTATGAACTTCGTTGACATTTATTCCATTAAAAAGTTTTGGTAATAACGATTTTTATTTTCGCACCAACTCGCAAAAAACAATAGAATACCACCAATGTTCTAATTTTAAGTTATAGAATACCAATAGTGTTTAATTATTTTTTGTAACTTTAAGTGTGTATAAGTAGGCGTATCTTTGTTTATTTTTTGGTCGTCTGGTAACAGTCTGGACCGAGCACAAGTCGTTGACGGCGCGCTTCAAGGAGTTGTCAGCAAACTGAAGGGGCCGTGCAGGGTCGAAGCCTTCTGGGGCCAAGGGTTGATGCGAAAGCGTAACACCGGGGCTCTCGAATTAAAGCAAGAAGGGAATGGGTATGTTGTTTAGTCAGTAAGAGTCTGACACTGTTTCCCGCCCCGTCCAAGCGTGGGGATCATCTTTGGACGATTTTTAACTGCCATAAAAAATACATGTCTACTTTAAGTTTTTTTTTTCTCTACTAACAATGTCATCACAAATTGCCAGCACTATGTTATCCTTCCCAATATAAGAAGGGCTTTAGCTAGAGGCAAGCAAGATTCAAAATTGGTTTTCCTGCACTTACATATTATATGAACAGATGCTCATACAGGAGTAAGGAATACACAGGTTTTTAGTAACACATTTTATTACTTTGACCCGCATTTTCCTTTTTACAAAATGTTGTCTTGAAACTGCACTTGTGTTTTAATTTGTTTTCAACGACATATTAGTTTAAAGAGAATTATTTACTTTTTATTGGTCGACGAATAAAACACCGAAGAATCCAAAAATAATTTTGGAAAAATTCTGGTAGTATTTTTAAATTTAACGAAAAAAAGATTGAAAGTGAAATTTACGCATACTTTTTGACAACAATTCAAACACAAATTTTTAGTAATGATTGAAACAAATTAGAAAAAATCACTGGCGAGTCGTAAGTATATAATATTCCACAACAATCACACAACGCTGTCTAGTCCCAAGCTAAGCTATACTTAGTAAGTTTTTTTTTAACGTTTCGTTTTGTATTATCCTAAAACTTTATTATTTATGAAACAATACGGATATTTTATTGTAAAGATATAATAGTCGGCTATGAGAAGAATTGAGGGAACTCCTTAAATATTAGGTAGAAAGGGGTTTTGGTATTTTTATCAAAAAGTTAATAATTTGTATTCAGAAAGTACCACAGGACGAACTGACAATTTTTCTTTTTAAATGGGCAAGGTGAAATAGCTATGTCAGTGGGAAGTTTCACCAATGGTTTACTCTATTTTGAAACTTGGCTGGGGCAAAATTTTTGTGAAAAACGGCCATTGGATCTAGGTATTTTTTTTATAATAGTGATTAAATTAATTAATAGAGGATTGTTTACGATAAATGTATTCCATCCTTTGTCAAGGATAGTGTAATTTAATTATTTGCGGTTGTTTTCCCCACAGAGCACTTCAAATATAGCTTAAAAGAGTCTGTTCTGCACAAGTTTCTCGTATAGATTTATTTAAAAAAAACCCTCATGTTCACAGTATTACTACAACTTTTGACACCATGTAGCTACCTCACACATTTTAGAAAATAACTACACACAGTCTGGTCAATCGAGTCTGTTGGTAGGTGGTATGAATAGAATTTCTGCCATAGCAGAGCATAGCATGTCACCAGCTTATAAAGCTGATACATATGTTTCTATTGCTAGAATACAGACTTCGTCTCTAGCAGAGGGAATGTACCGAAATCCACCCCGCGGGCCCAGTGCGGGTTGATAGATGTCACAAATGCCTTCGAGTTTTTGGTATACACTGGAGTTCATTTACTGAATAATATAAAAGCTTGTCATCTGCTCAACTAGTTCAATGAATCAAAATCGATATAAACAGGCCATTCAATGTTGCTTACATTACCATTGCAACATGCTCACAATTCTAAAGTGCTATAATGTTGGAACCTAATGAGTTTGCAGAACGGGATTTCAAACGGAATTAATGCATCTGGTATTGGTAAGTGCGGTGCAATGAGCGGCAATACTACCCTATAGGGGCATTGAACACGTATTTGGAGAGCGGCAAAGTTCAACAGTATTTGTCGGTCGAATTCGGAATTAGCGGGTCCTTAAATTATTGGTAAACTTTTAGTATATACCAAGTGATCAGCAGTGCGCTGAGCAGGGAGTGAGCAGTGGTGACCGAGTGGTATAACCCTAAGTTACGAGTAGTAAGTTCGCGCGTTCCCAACCCGGCCAGGTGCATTACTTTGTGTAACTTATTTCATCACCACTGCTCTTAAAACTGCGAAGGAAAACATCACGAGAAAACCGTGAGTACATAAGATTCAAAATTCGGAGTGCTAGGATTCAAAATTCGAAGGCATGTAACATCCACCAATCCCCGCGTGGTGGATTACGGCCTTTTAGCCCTCCTAGAGAGGAGAGTTGAGTCCCACCAGTGGGAAAATTATAAGGCTGATAGTTTGCTATACTATACTAAGCGATCAGTTAGATAGTCACCGGCCATATATTGTTTCTACACCAATTGTAAATGGCAGATATTTTGGTGATTGGCATATAACTAGTTAGAAATAAAACGAGCATGGTAGTTGAGTTTGTCATTCATACTCGAATGTCTAGCTGAAGTTGGCACTGTTTTTAGGTTTTTCGATTCCCTCCAAAGTGGTTGAGTTGAGTAGTGCTGTATTACTACCGGTGGATTATACAGCTCTACTACAGTTACTACCAGTGGATTATTTCAATTTTTATTTTTTAAATATGTATTTATAACATTTCATTATTTATTCAGATTGTGTTTACATATAAGAAGTGACAAGTAATAAGACATCAGATATTTTTAAACATCTTATAAAATTATCTAAGAATTTCCTTGGAACTTTTTGTGTGACTGAAATTTGTCTGTTTAAAAGTGCTTTCAACTGGTTTATTTGAAAGAAATGGTTTTGATTAATTGATTGCACAATGATTATGACAACGTGGTTTTTTACCCGACTACGGCGAAGCAAAAGGAGGGTTATGATTTTGACCTGTATGTATGTATGTATGTATGTATGTATGTATGTATGTATGTATGTGGGTATGGATGTTCATCTGTTCCCTCGTAACTTCTAAACTACTTATCAGAATTCGACAAATAACATATCATTAGAAGCGTCTTAATTGTCCGCTGGTTATAGGCTATATGGGATTTCACAAAATCTAATGTGGCGCCCTCTAGCGGACAAAACATACGAAGTAAAAAAATAAAGTTAAGATAAATATGCCGTGTTTGGTATCATTTGAAAGCGCTTTACTTGTACATTTTGAATATATATATATTACTAGCATTTGCTTGTGACTTTACCTGTATTCATGGGCTGAGAAATCAATGAACCCAAGATTAACCTATTTAGAACTCCAAAATATGTTAAATAAAAAATAAAGTTTAAAAACTAACACCCGACTACTTAAAAACACGCTCTAAAAAGTACGAAACAAGAAAACAAGAAAGCCGTGGTCGTATGCCATAAGAATAATAAATTAAAAAAAGTGGTATACGACCACGGCTTTCTTGTTTTCTTGTTTCGTACTTTTTAGAGCGTGTTTTTAAGTAGTCGGGTGTTAGTTTTTAAACTTTATTTTTTATGAGATCTCTTATCAAATACCTCGCCAACCAAAACATAATCATTAGTTGGTTTGTCTTTCTCAGTTTTTACATCAGGAACCATTGTGCCACGTTCTATTCGATCATATAAATATTGTATAGTTATTTAATTTTGCAAAATAAATTTATTAGAGCGGCTAACTTTAAAATAACGTATTACTAGAATCTGCAAGACTGATTAATTTGAAGCCCTTCATTACATTAGTAAAAACAGATCCCTTTGATATCCACAGCATGAAAAGAAAAGAAAATAAATTATTCGTTGACATAATAGAATTCATTGCTATAGCAGGTGTTGTGAAAATAGATAATCTTCAGAATGACGATATAGTTAAATGTTTTGAAGTTAAACGAATTAAATTTATTGGAATTACAAGCTCTTATCAGAAATATACACAAACTCTACAATTCCATTCAAAATATTCGAAGTGTGACTATTGAAAAGTAAGTTAATATTTTAAGTAATTAATTTGGTTACACGAATTTGTTGTAAAAATTTGAATGGAAAAACCAATTCTATTCACTATTTGCAAATTGAATGTTAATGTATTGGTTCGAAAGGCTTGGTTTGTGAAAGTTGTAGCAACGCACAAAATAATATTTTTAAACATTTTCGTTTGGTACGCTGCCACAATTATGAATTAATAATGGATAAAAATTAGTGTCTAGAAATCACAAAAATAATTATACTAACAATAAGTTAGTATAATTATTTATTATTTATGCAAAAGAAAAGAGTTAAAATTAATCACTTTCAAAAAAATATGCAGCGGACGTATTTCCGCTGAAAATGAAGGAATAAAAAAGATATAAGATTTTGTTTATGTAACCGTAATTAATACAACCGTAATTTAAATTACTGTATAAAACCACTTTAATATGTCAATTTAATTACTACGACTACAGACTGCAGTACCAGTGGTGTCGCAACCGAATTTCATACATAAAAAAATGTCGATTTCTTTTGGTAGATGTTGAAGAGAATTTAATTAACTTTGTTACTGGTCATCCATACAAGTATCACGCAAATTGACCTTGGTGTCGTTTATATGGAAATAATTTTCACACAACTTCCAATCGTGTGATTACACTTTGAACTCCCCAATTTTACCGATACCTAGTCATCGCAACAGATTTTTTTTATTCTTATTTCTCAGTCACCACAACACGACACGTTAGTTCTTAATAATCCTCGTCGCCACTGAAACACTTGGGAATGCAGAGATATACGGAGGCAGGGAATTAATCAGCTGATCATGTGTGATGGTTACACGTACATTGCTACTAAGGATAGTTCAACAGATGAGAGAACATTATGTTGGATTACCCACATATCGATACTTGCAAATAATATTAAGCAGGTAGTCCTCATATATTCCGACACGCACAAAGATACTAGAGTGGCTGAAACATATTAGTGCAGCCGCATAATATATGCCCAATGAATGGCAATAAATTTCTCATTAATTGTACGTACTACAAGAATAATTTTGCATAGCATTTTATTTAAATGATTGTTTCAAAATTGAAACATATAAATAAACAATTTTAATTAATTATTTTTTATATCATTTGTGCCACAAAAACCAAAGCTTTGACATTGAAATTATAATTAGTTGTATTTTGGACATGAATGTGTTGTATTTTGGACATGACTGTATTTTTCAAATAGTAATGGGTGTATTTAACCTGTTAATAAATGATTATTATTATAAAAATAGGAATAAATTCAAATAATAAGGACCAAAGTCTCAGCTACTTTTGCGTTCAGTCGTAAAATTTTACAGAAAATTGGTTTGAGTGAGCAAAGTTTTTATGTTTCCACGCAACGTGCATAGTATAGTGACGAGATGGTAGTATTTGGTACATTGTAGTATATGGATATGGTGTATGTCCATACGTTGACTGATTGAGTCCAGTTTATGGCTTTTAGGTTAATAGTATTTTAAAAGACTGTATTAATTGTAGATTCTGAGACAGAATTCGGTGTTATAAGTTTTAAAATACTTTGAATTATTGTTTTTAAATTTTATTATAGTCTTAAGAATATTGGATATGACGCTACAGCAATCTCGCAGAATTACGTTGTTTTGTAACCATTTTGTACCGGCGGATTAAAAAAATATCCAATGATCACACTACATAACACTGGAGCAGAGATAATTTCTACTACTGTTGACAAATTTAAAATAATAGTATTGCTAATCCATATTCCTTACCTATCAGCAACCGTGAAGAGATGAAATTCCGGGGCCAAAACTCCGCTGGCGGAAACAGTTAGAGAGAGACGGCGGGATCTTATGGTTAAATGGCAACAGCGACTATTGCAACCCAACACTGGGCACAGCATAACTACATAGCGCTCTCACTTTCCATATAAGGTAAGTCCTCACCGAATATGATCAGTTCTGGTAGTTCCTGCACCGGATCCGTGTAGCGACGCGTCAAGACGCCTGGATGTCTACACTGTTTGGATGGTCCAGAAGACACGGTGTAGCACACGGTTGAGGTGTTTCACACTTGGTCATATCCTGTTGATCGGTGGTTGCGATCTCTCGTGACAGGCCTTGGTACAGGCCATGGTCTGAAGCGAGGAAAAGTGGCTGGCGGTCGTCTACTTCTGCAAACTCACGCCCCAGGCATTTCCGGGTTTAAGGACGGCGAGCTATGGTTAGTTCACCGGCCGACCGTCCGATAACCGTCCGGAGCGAGTCCAAGTCATCGATGGCGTGTATAGTTCCACACGTGCCTCAAGGACTTATTAGCATACCGTAGGGCTCGGCAGGGTTGAATTTTCTTGGGGCAATGAACCGGCTTCAATCAATTGAAATATTGGAATTCAAATGAGATTTCATAACTTGCAATTAGAACTCAGCAGATTCTAGCGTAGCAACTGTCCAGTAGAGGTACGTTTATTATTATTTTTTTGGAACCTACTAGAAATGACCCACTTGTATCAAAAATAGTCGCTATTAGAAGTGAGGTAGACTTGTCCATTGAGTCATTTTCTATTATGACGATGATAACAAGTCGAGTTCATGCTGGGTTTAGTTTTGTTGACACTGAGGCAAACTGTTCGGTTAACCGTAGCAAGCATCAGGCGCTCGATATCGAACTTAGGCAATTTCGCCTTCGAACTGAGTTGTCAGATAACATTTTGATTTCGATTCCCCGTCAGAAGAAGCCTATTTAAAATTTATATCTTGAGAAAAGTCTGAACCAATACAATCTGATGTAAAAAAATTAGATAAGCGACGATGTACCGTACCGTATGTAATAGGAAAGTTAGAATTTAGACCAAAGAAGTGCTCTATAAGAGGCTATCTGAGCCAAGAAGATATGGGGTTGAGCATGTCCTAAGGCTTTAGAGACCCTGAAAGACATAAGGCAGTAGAAAGATCCTCATCAGGACAGTGGTAATTGCAAGGGCTAAAATACTCTTTAACTTTAAAGCTATGTAATACTCGTATTTCAATATCTATCATTAGATTGGACAAAAGAAAATTATCACGGCTCAACCAGACCGAATCCGAATTCATTATTCGAAATTTGCTTTTCGATGTAAAGAAATAACCAGCCAGTCTGGCTGTCTTACAAATTAAATTAATTTAAAAAAAAAATAATGAGAAACATAATAGAATTTAGAAAAAAATTGAATAAAAATATAGCAATAGCTACACATGGTTTGATTTTAGCAAACTGTGTTAAGCTAACTTCATGCGGTATTAATAATACTGTTTAGTATGCATACGCAAACATTCATTGTCTATGGAAATAGATATGACAACATCATGTCAAACAAAAATAAAGCAATCATAGTATAATTTAAAGATATTATGATTTACCTCTTTGATAAAATATAATTCAGTTTACTTTAGTCCATCCTAAAGTTGTCTGTAAAGTATTATTACCCTAATCGATCAGACCGCCCATTGTACACTTAGTTTTGTTAATGTTTATCCTGTCCATATATGTTTACAATAAAGGTTATAATAAATATAATCTTTTGCTACTCGACTATACATCTAAACTAATACATTTTATCACATTATACACTATTGCACTGACTGGACAGAGCTATGTGGTTCTTTCTTCAAAAGACCATCTCAGACTCCAATCTGCATGGTTTTCATATGATTTGACCATTACATGTTTGTGTATGGACTTTAAAAGAGGCTTTGACCCCTGAGGTTGTTTTGGTGTTTCTTCTTAGGGTAGTCAGCTAGGAAACACCGGCCTCATCTAGTTTCAAAAGACGAAAAAAAATTGACGTATTTTTACAAACTCGTTTGTAAAAATCTACTTACAAAATAAAAATGATTTATCATTAATACATTTTTATTTAAAATTAAGATGTATATGGTAACAAAACATGGTAAAAATAAAAAGGCAAGAGGACAGTGTATCAGTGTACACTCGTTCTGCGAAAATAAATACAATTTTATTTCATGAGCATACCCACTATTGTAAATAATCATGATTACAAATAACACTGCATATTTTATAACGAATAAATTATATATTATATTGATGTTATTCCACGAAAATGTTACATTCCCAGTAATAATAAACGTAGAAGATTAGATACTAATTACTTATCTAACATTTTGTAAATAAAAGATTTAACGGTGCGTATTATATGACTTTTCTACTAAGTAATTATTGTGTTAGAAAAACTGCTTCTCTTTAAACTGTAAAATAGTGGGTAAAAAAGAAAGTTTGCAGTTTTCACAAATGAGCATTAATTGTTATCCTAACATATATTAAATATCGAGACAGAAAGTGAGTTTTGTGAAATCTGAAATAATTTTCATGTTTTTGCTACACAATTTAAACTATTAAATACATTAAGTAAATTAATAAGTGAAATCTAGTTCTTTAGCAATATTGTGTGTTCTAGCATTACCAGATTTGTCCTTTAGGAACTAAAATCATCATTTTGCCTTGATTCATTCGTTAAAAAGATTTTTTTTAGATTGAGCTGAACCCTACCAAACTATATTTGACGTTCATACCTAGTTTTGAAGGTCGTCATAGAATCTTCAATGCAGTGGCAGAAAGGTTCAAAGTACTAACAGTAGCTGCTGTCCAATTAGCTTTATACTTAAAAGAAAACAGTATTCCAGAAATGGCGGCTACACTTCGAAAGGTAATGTGATTTCTATTCTACGACTCTGCAGTGCTATTCGATATTCAGAAACAAGAAAATAATGGAACTCACAAAGGCATCAAGTAGATATTTTATACAGTTTCAAGACTGTGAAATTCAATTTACTGTAAAATCAATTAACTAACTTTGCCAATCTTGATAATAAAAGATTTTCAAATATTCCTATTGTCCAATATTTTTGTTGTACGATTTCATTTTTATCGAATACGAATCAAGTCGTGCAAATAAATGTAATTTCATCAATAAGATAGCTATTTTTTGCAATATTCCTCAATTTTCATAAAACGTTACATTTTTGGGACGAAAAAAAGATCACAAATTATTTTTTTTAGCTCGAGTCGCGTCTCAAACCTAATTTTACTAATATTTTATTTTTAAAATACCTCCGAGAGCTTACCTATTATAATAATGGCAGGCTATTTGTTATATCAAATTTGTTTTAGAAATGAAACGTCTTTATGAAAAATTCTTATAAATTGTTTCAGTTCATGAGCACCAAGTTTGAGAGCAAATCTAAGTTTTATCTGTTGGGATATTCTTTTGGAGTAAATGTTGCTTTAGAAGTGGCTGCCTTATTTATTGGAGAAAGAAGGTAACCTTATCATAATATTTATAATACATATATGTTTGTGATAGGTACGCATGTGACTAATACGTTTTTTTTTTTTTGGTAGGTAAAAATCATCCAATGATATTTGACCAATATGGGTGATACTTATTTGACAATTTAGCGCTTGATTGTGATTGAACAGCTGCACTTCGTAATATTTTAATCTAGCAATAAATAATGCGATAAAGCGGGGCTGTCTATTAGGGTTTACAATTAAATATATATTGAATAATTAATAAAAAAGTTATTATTATTTATTCAATATAATTATTCTTACATATGTTGTATTGCTTGTGTCTATTTCTTTTGCACTGTGTCAACATTCACACGTAACACACGTGTTAAACCGATTTATTTAGAAATAAGATGTGTCTTTGCCTTTTTATTATTTATTTTTAATATTTATTTTAACAATTACTTACGTTACGTTTACACGTAAGTAATTGTTAAAAATATATATATTTATATATTATGCATAACTGTGAGTGGTATTTCGCTTTTATATTTATAAATATTTGACCCAAAATACCTAATTGTTTTTGTCTTCAAATTCTCATTTGTAACCGAATTAATGTTGGCTAAACAATAACATGTTTTGATATCTCAAACTGCAAAGTTAGTTACAATCCACTGATTACTTTCTAGTTTAATCATGACAGTCTTGTATTTCTACAGCCATTCTAATGCATATTAATGAAATGTTAGTTCTTGATTCCAAAACTCTTTGATTACCATCTGCTCGACTTGTTTACCATAAGTGTACTCGGTTTCACAACCCCAGTCTTAAACGTTGAAACATGGCACTATGAATTCCATTCATAAATTATTCTCTAAAGCGCTCCAAAACAAATGGTTAGTTTCCATTCAAATCTTGACGTTTACACTACTTGAAAATTACAGGACATTCTGGAATTGTATATTGTTTGAATAGTAGCTCAGATGCATTAAAAATACAGCTAAGTTCGCATTTAGGTGAGTTGACGGATTCAGAGCTACAAAGTTTTGTATTCGAATAATAGTACCAACTAGTGACTAGATAGGATTTTCCACAAAATTTGAACCAAGATTTGAAACAGAAAAAAATTTACAGTTGTTTTTTTGACATTATAAAGAACTTCGGTAACTATTCGAATCAATAAAAACGCTCGATCTTAAAAGCAACGCACAGACGAAAGAAGTTTTCAAGAAAATACGAAGCAAATTTCAAGCTTGCTTGCGCTAAATGCGCAAAACTTTTATCGAGACTCTAAATAATATACTTTTTTTTTTCAAAAATCCTTAAAGGTTTAATAAAAACACGTATTTCCGGGAACTTTGTGAAACATTCGAGTAAATCGTAGAATTACTGAATGCCAACCAAGTTTTCAGGTTATAACTCTCTTTTTCCGCATTACTTTTGCTTCAAACATCACTTTAAATTGCGTTAAATGAAGCAACAAAGCTTTTGAACCACGCGCGATGTTGACTATTAGGCTTGTGAAGAACGTTCACCTTAAACACTCATTCGAAGCTGGAGCAGGTCGGTAGGAGATGGATAAAGCATTTTGCTTCGTATTTTTCCATAAATCAATTTGTGTTTCTTAGTCAACTAAGCACATAAACAGGCTCTGTTTAAAGGAATTCATTTGAAAGTTAGCTACAAACGTAGAATTTGGAGTCGCCAATATTTACTCAGTGTCGCGGTTATTTATTCTCATCAGTTGATACTCACGGGTTAAATGTTGGAGCATAGACGTCGATTTTAAAACGCTATGTTTGTGCACTGAAAGCAATTTTGTTTTTATAATAATTCGATTGGAACGTTAAAGACGTTTGGCTGTCAAAGTCAAAGATTTATTTGCAGATAAATATGGTTACAAAAGTTCTTAAAATGGTGGGTAATGATAGTAGCTTAACATATTTAATCATAACATAATGACATGCAAATTTTCTTATAGGTAGGTACAATTATAATTATTACTTAAATTTAAATTGGAAGAATTCTTTTATATTATAGAAAGGATTCTCAATTAACCACCTACGTAAGTAAAGCCCTTTTGAAGCGAACCATTGGAAGTTCTTTAATTTGGGTAGGAATCTTGTTATAGATTTGAATACACATACTGTCTAATTGGTTACTTGTTAGTTTGCACTTGCAGCGAGCCAATTGCCAAGCGCTGAACATCATATATGTGTTGAACGCTTTAACGTAAAACAAACTCGCAATAGGTATTCTATAAGTACTTTTGAAACTATTCAGTACCGATACCGGTACGGATCTTGAGTGCTAACTTTTTGCTTCAAGGCTGAATTCCCAGGTCTTTTAGTGATATGAAGTGAGAAGCAGGGGGTGTTCAATATTTCTACTAGTGATTGGCTGCTATCTTCGCTCTTTTACCGAGTGCTCAAATTTTATTTCCTATTCGTGCTGGTATCTGTAACCGTAATCACATCGTTCATCTTTGAGTTTTATATCTATTTTGTTATACAGGGTGTTTGGTGCATCGTTTGCCAAATTGATTTGCCCGACAGGATAGATCATTTGCTATATCTTCAGCCCCAATAAATCATTCTTTGCCACACCGGTTTTTTTTAAACATGTTTTTAACTTTTATTCTGAAAAACACCGGATTTCAGCATTTAAGCTTACATAAATAAAAAAGTTATTAGTCTATCCAACAAAATTTATTTTTATATTTAAGTGTATTGTTGTATGGTTCTATGAAATCTAAAATAACTTGCTAGTAACGTGTAGTTTTTCTATAAAAAACCTACAAAGTGTATGGGATATGTCAGAATAATTTTATAACTCAACTTTAAATTTCTATAAAAAAAAAACTAAAAGCGTTGGAGATCTTCGAATTTTTCAAAAAGTTCTCTAGTTAATGCCCTTTCCAATGGTGTGCAATATGCTAAAAAAAACCTTTTATTAACTTCACTAATTGGCTAAATGTAAAAAGACAGAGGTCATTTCAGAGACGATTCGGTGTGAACGTTTGGGCAGGAGTAATTGCAAATCATGTGGTTGGACCGCACTATTTACCTGATAACCTCAACGGGGATAGTTATCTTGAATTTCTTCAAACAGAGCTGCCCTTATTGTTATCTGTTCTGCCAATTTTCAATGAATACAGGTCTTTTGTCTTTCAACATGACGGTTGTCCCGCTCACTGGCGATTAACCGTAAGGCAATTCCTAAATGACGCATTTCCAGACTCGTGGATTAGGAGAGATGGCCCTATTCCATGACCTCTACGTTCACCAGACCTAAATCCGCTGGATTTTTACGTCGGGAGTTGGGCCAAAGAACTGGTTTATGCGACGGAAGTTGAGACGAGAGATGATTAAGTGTAACGTATTGAGGCGGCTTTTGTGACCATTAAACGGAGCAGTGGTGGCCGAGTGGTAACGGCCCCGACTTACGAGTTTGTAGGTCGCGGGTTCAAACTCAGCCAGGCGCATTACTTTGTGTAATTTATTTCATCACCACTGCTCTCAAAATGGTGAAGGAAACCGGCATGTTCTAGAACTAAAAATTCAAAGACATGTGACATCCACCAACCCGCACTGGGCCCGCGTGGTGGGTCATGGCCCATTCCCTCTCCTAGAGAGGAGGCCTGTATCCCAGCAGTGGGAACATTAAAAGGCTGATGATGATGTGACCGTTAAAGCAGAAATTCGTCTTCGAACTACAACTCGAGATAAGAGAAAGATGTCGCGCATGTATACAAAACAATGGCACCCAATTTGAACAAGATTTGTGATTTTAGTACCTGCTTGTGAAATAAATTTTTATTTCAAGTTTGAGGAAAGTTAATACCCTTTGTAAAAAAAAATAATGTGCGTAAAAATGAGATATCAATATCTACCTACTTAGAGCAAGTCATTTTGTTTTTTCTTTAACTTCTTAGTGCATTTACCGTAATATCAAAATATCAGCCTTTTGTGATTTGAGTGCACATTTAGCCAATTAGTGAAGTTAATAAAAGGTTTTTTTTTGCATATTGCACACCATTGGAAAGGGCATTAACTAGAGAACTTTTTGAAAAATTCGAAGATCTCCAACGCTTTTAGTTTTTTTTTAATAGATATTTAAAGTTGAGTTTTAAAATTATTTTGTCATATCCCATACACTTTGTAGGTTTTTTATAGAAAAACTACACGTTACTAGCAAGTAATTTTGGATTTCATAGAACCATACAACAGTACACTTAAATATAAAAATAAGTTTTGTTGGATAGACTAATAACTTTTTTATTTATGTATGCTTAAATGTTGAAATCCGGTGTTTTTCAGAATAAAAGTTAAAAACATGTTTAAAAAAAACCGGTGTGGCAAGGAATGATTTATTGGGGCTGAAGATATAGCAAATGATCTATCCTGTCGGCCAAATCAATTTGGCAAACGATGCACCAAACACCCTGTATATATACATTTTGTTTGAATATCACAATATATGATAGTGGTCATTCTACATCCCATCCCATGGAAAAGGGCCTCTGCTAATTAGCTATAGCCATCCCCTTCAAAGGTTCAAAACCTTGGAGTCCTGGGAAATATAAATTGGTTACAAATAAAAAAATTACATATGGGGCTATTAGAAGCAAGTTTATATTTAATTCTTACTCCTAAATCTTACTTCTGACCGAAACGGCCATTCCATCCCTAATAGATAACTATTCTTAATCCAACAAATTTGGTCCCACTTATTGTTCTAGTTGGTAGTATACGTATGTTTATATGCCATAAACTTTGACTCCAAACACGAGGGTGTTCAAAGCTGATGGCATGCAAAAACAGAGCGTCACACTTTACAACCTGGCTCACTAACAAACAAGTCGTAAAAACGTTTTTTTATAGTGTAGGCCGTATCATACGAACATTGGAAAAGTCAGAAGTAAGTTGTTTATCAACAGTTTCTACTTAGCTTTTTCTCAACTTTTAGATGCATTTGGGTAACAAATCATTAAATAATATAATTTAAAAATAAGGTGGGCCCAAGTGTACTTAACTGCCTTGTGGAACTCAAAATGTACAGTAGCCACGGTTTCTCTCATAACCATCCACACAAATGACCTAGGTTCTGTCCGACTGACATTTTGGTCGTATACCCATGATTTCAAGCCTTGTCAACAGTATTTTTGTGGAAATAGTATCAAAGGCCTTTTGGAGATCCAAATAGACCCTAACCCATCTTTCTGACAGTGTCCAATGCGTAATATCTAACAGTGTACCTACGTTTTTCGGCTGTAAGGCCGCTGCCTCGAAACTTGCGGGCAGCGGCGCGGCAGCGAGCGGTGTACTTTAGTTGAGCGGCGACCGCCCGCGCCCACAATAAATTGAGCATTAGGAATAAATTTGAATTAAAAAGATGTTGCAGCCATTGTTCAGACATTTCTTTTGCGAATAAAACAAATATCTTGACGACACAATAATGAAAACAATACTACGGGGCTAAAATGACGCGCGATCTGCCCGCTAGTTTCGAGAACGGGTCTGCGAGGCCCGCGCCGCTCCCGCGCCGCCGCCGCCGCCGCCCCGCTGCCCGCAAGATTCGAGGCAGCGGCCTAATGGTGATAATGAATCACACAGACATACATACGGCATCCTTAGCACAGTTGAAAAAAGACGTAGCAGATTGAATGTTTTTATTTATGGTGCGTAAAAATCAAAGAGGCTGAAAATCGTGTCTGCAGTTCTGCACGAATTCCACACGAATCTGAGTTTCCACATTTAGGCATTTGATTGTTTTCTCTTTTGTAAACAGAAACAACTTGAGAGCGCTCGGATCAAAACTTTATTTATTTGCAATAAATTAATTTCCACTTCTTTCAGTTCTCCAAGAGGTTTCAGTTGGAATCAAAGTTCTTCGGTTTGTTTGCTTCTTTGAAGTTAGTCTATTTATTTTAGAGCAAGCGTTATGTCGCAAAATTATATTTCGGAGAGTTTCCTTTGATATTATTTAGTATTTTGATGACCGGAATTGATCTATTAATTTTTTTTTTTTTTTATTAAAGAATTTTTTTAACTACAGTTTTTAACGTAATTGAAAAATCCTTGAATAATTTATACTTAGGATTGACTTTATTTTATTAATCTTTGAAAAACACTATGTGGACTATTTGTATAGGTACATACTTAGTGTGGTTACGGGTTCAAACCCAGGCAAGTTCTTTAGTTTGTATAGTATACTTCATTAAATGATGTGTAGGTAATATACTAATTCTTCAAATGGCAAATGAAATATATTATACAAAATAAACCACTCTTGAAACGAAGAAGGAAAACATCGTGAAGAAACTGGAATATCCTTGAAGTAAACAATTAGAAGACATTTAAGCAAATTCCCTCATAATTATTGTCCATTCTCACACAATTTGAGTTCCAGAAATGGGAACATCATAAAATAAATTAGGTAATGTTATATTACTTCTTAAAATATGGTAACTTTTCAATTAAGCCAAAAGCAAAATGTAGGTTGGTTTGCCTTATTTCTAAGTATCCGGCCAAAGTCCTGTAAAGATTTTTTTTCCTTATTATTGAAATGCGTTCTAATTCGGCTATTAATTCAGCTACTAAGCGATGATGTGTTTGAAGATGACGCTTTACTGAAAACCTGAATATAAATTTTGTATTAGGATAGTCTACTGTTATTATTCCCAATGAAACGTATATAGGACACATCTCCAATTTCTTTCTTCTGACCACGTGACTGAGCTTTGAGATGACGTAAGAACAAGAAGAGCGAGCCAGTGCAATGATAATCAACAATGTAATCGACAATAGCTTACTTATAAATAGGTAACCTAGTAACTTTAGTATAGACTTAACAAGCCCTAGGTTGTAGCTAATTAGACTATAAAACCCATAGATTAGAAGATTAGAAGATAATATATACTATAAAACCGGTTACAATGAAATACTTTAAAATCTTAGAGAGTAAAAAAGTCACCGTACGCAAACAACGAGAAATAGGTAACTCACCGTCTGACCATCCGGTAACCGCCCAGACCATGTCCAAGTCAAAGACGGTACTTAGCGCTCCACGTATACCTCAAAGTGGTTTCAGCGAAATCGTAGGCGCGCAGCAGGACCAAACCCTACATGGCTTAACTTCCGGAAGGAAACGGGATTGGTCATTGGATGATTTTTAATATACCCTCGGGTCTTAGAACGGAAGACTGTAAAAGTCTGAGAACGGGAAAACACCGGCCTCTACTACTTAACACTAGACTGGCTGTTCTACATGTTTGACAGCTACTTTTTTAACCTATTTGAAGCGCCACTCGCGAGCATTTATAGAACTAATTTGACGTATAATGCAAATGGCTGCAGAGAAGTCTACAGTACTCTGAAATATTTTTATATTTCGAATTTATTTTGTTCGAATTTCGAGTTATTCCTGCTTCTGGAAATATATAAAACCTATGAAAAAGAGGCCATGTGTTTATTGCAAGCGGCGCGATATAACTAGTTTTAGTGTCGTAAACACTCGCTACGGCCGACAGCGCCAATATGGCGAAAATCAAAGAGGAACAAAAGCACTTTGACGACTGCCGATATAATAAACAATTGAGGTCATTAAGGACTGATTGTTAAGGTTGAAGTCATTAGATGAATTCCCACCTCGAAAAAAAAAAAAAGACTGTAGATAGGTAAAAATGTTTTCCCCCTTATATTTAGGAGTCTCCATATATGAAACCAATTACACCTTCCATCTCAGATTTCATACACTGAAGCACAATAAGTGTATTAATCACAATAATTTTCTGGTCACGTCCCGTCTTGGACATCGTCCCAGTATTCGTACACTGAACGGTTACGTAGGTAATTTGTCACGACCGCAGCTGCTAAACAACGTTCCATAGCCCATGTATCGACTTCCAAATTGATGTTGATGTCATGTGGTGGCGAAAATTGAGGCTTTTCAAACCACATGTGGCTTCAAAGTAATTACTACAGCTATTAAGCGTCGAGCTTTTGAAGTCAGTGAATTCTGGGATTTGGTTTTGGTAATTATTCTTGTGAAATGAGGTGTGCATTAAAGTGAATGTAACTAGTTTGTGCGGCCGTATTTTCTTGGCTAACAGACATGCCTAAAGCTTGCCTAAAACACACGTAATAAAAAACACACGTAAGTCCACCTGTGTACTTTTGTTTTGCAAAAAGTTTTAATACATAAAATAGGAGTTAATGTTCTTTCGTACTTAATAACATTTTCATGCGGCTCCAGCAGACGCTCCGGGTATCGGAAGTAGGTAGAGCTATTCCTGACTACCGTAACTTGTTTGCTTACGATGAGCAATGGCTACCCATTGCTCACGTTGATCTACACCATCATAAAGCCGTTCGGTAAGGACCCAGAGGGCTGGCGTCACTAAGGCCTCGAAAATTTTCGAAAGAGCAATCGCGGTCATAGAACAAACAAAAATGGTAATAGGTAGGTTTTAGGCAGTAAAAATCTGATATATTCACAAAAGCTCAGGGAAGGCTTAACTAGTGAAAAAACATCATTATGAGTTGGTAAGATGTTTGCCGGAGCAGCTAGTTTTCCTATTATATTATTAAATAAAAACTAGCTTTTGCCCGCGACTTCGCCCGCGCGGTATTGGGGTTGGGGTTGGGGTTGGGGTTTCTGGGATAAAAAGTAGCCTATGTCCTATTCCGGAGTGTATCCTATGCCTGTGTCAAATTTCATCCAGATCCGTCCAGCCGTTTTGGCGTGATTGACTAACAAACATCCAAACATCGTAACTTTTGCATTTATAATATTAGTAAGATTAATAGCTTGTCGTTAATGTCACTAAAACTTGACAACGGCTTGGCCGATTTAGATAATTTTAATAATTTTATATATATATAATTTTGCCATTAATATATTTGTAATAGCTCAGAAAAGGTTTTAAAATAAAAATATAACGAAAAAAAAAAACGGCTGTACTAAGTTTGCTGACACAATATATTTTTCGTCAAAAAAATAACGTTAAGGCTGCAGAAACCAATTAAAAGTTCTCAATTTACTGCTAATTTGACTGGCCTGTCAGTCTAGAAGTTAGTGACCCTGACTGCTATGCGGGAGGTCGTGGGTTCGATTCCCACCCAGGACAAATGTTTGTGTGACGAGCACGATAATTTGTTCTGTGCTGAGTGTAATTTATCTATAATATGTATGTATTTAAGAATATATAAATATGTTTATCAGTTGTCTAGTACCCATAACACAAGCTCTGCTTAGCTTGGGACTAGACGACGTTGTGTAATAGTTGTGGACATATTATATTATTAATTTTAAACTCTAATTCAACCAAAATAAAATTCAACATTTAGATTGGTAGTAAGTATTATTCAAGAATACTAATACCCACCGATATTTTCCCTACTGGAAATACTAAATCAAATCCTATCAGTAGAATTGCTTATTCTGTATGCTTGTGGAAATTCTGGACCTTCCAGTCACGTAGACTATTGATCTTGGTGTAAATCACGCAGCTACCTACTAGTTGAGTTTTTTTGTGAAAAGGTGACTAAACCTTGATTTTTATTACGTCGAATATTTACGGTTAGGTCATTTATTTACTTATTGATCCTCTTTACAGCTAAATATATAGGGTGGTTGGTAATTGGCAACCGATGTGAGCACGTTGTAGTCATGATGAAAACAACATTTACTATGTGACTAAACCTGAAATTGCGAAAAAATTAGCAAGTTTATATAATTACCAGTCATTGTATATACATCACACATTAACAGCTACATAGCTGTTAATGTTTTTATCTTCAATTGTCTGTAGATGAAATTGCTATGGGATTTTAGTAAAGACTATTAAGTGACCTAAGACTCCCAAGGGCGGGATTCGTCATTAGATGATTTTTCCAAAAAAGATCTTACTTAATAGAACGAGCAATCGCTTACTTCATTCCACCAAAACGAGTAATGTCAGCTCTCAAAGTAATGTTGTAATTATTTTATTGTAAAAAAAAAAAAATATAAAATCGATAAATTGATCACACTAAAACCGTACATTATTATTAATTTGTTTAAATTTTCTTTTTAACTATACCCATGTAGCGACATCTATGGCACTACTTAGGAACTAATCAACTGAAGTTCTGTATCGTGCTAGTAACGAGGACTCAATGGAGCGACTGGTAGTGCAAGGGAAAGTTGAGGCCAAAAGATCACGTGGACGCTCTCCTACACGGTGGTCAGACCTCATCAAATCGGGGGCGCATTGCAGCGTCAACGAAAACTCCCAAGCCACCAAACATAGAACTTCATGGCGTCGCATCGAGAGAGAGGCGGTGGCGCAGGACACGACCGACACATGACCACGACCACTCTGTCAAGAGTGCACGACTAAGAAGAAGAATCGTGCTAGTAGAGTTCTCCGCGCGATTTGAACATATGCTATAACCTCAAATGTATTCATTAGAGAACAGTAAGGATCAGAGTTGATTGAAGTAAGGAGCCCTTTTCAATGGTGGTCTGCAGGACTTTCCGTAGAGATAAATAAATTTTCCTCACATGTTTGAAAATATCAATCTATACTAGCTAACATAAAATAAAAATACTAGATACCAAAACTTTATTATATTTCAGCGATAAAACTTCAAGGAGATTATTTTTGGAAAGTTAGAATAACAGTGAATAGAAAATTAACATGAAAAGCTGTACTGTAATGTTGATACTAGGAAATTTTCGAATACTTAGAGATCGACATTTTTTTTATTGTTTGAGATATCATTAGGAAGTTCCTGGAAATCGGAGAGGTTTCTTTTATTAGTATCTTTACATAGTATAAAACAAAGTCTGTTCCTATGTATGCTTAGATCTTTAAAACTACGCAACGGATTTTGATGCGAATTTTTAATAGATAGGAAGGTTTATGTGAACAATATATGCATAATATCAGCATTGCACACTTGCAAAGCTGGGGCGGGTTGCTAGTAAATGTATATGTTACCGGCCAAACCCGATTTCAGGACAAACTAGTTTGGCCTAGGCTAAACTAGTTCTTCCTATTCGCGATAGGATAAACTAGTTTAGCCTAGTCCAAACTAATTTGTCCTAAGCCCGATAGGATAAACCAGTTTAGGCTAGGCCAAACTAGTTCGTCCTGATATAAATAAACTCTCGGATAAACTGGTATGGACTAGTCTCAACATTCTAATATATCTAGAAAGTCAAAATAAATAGATAAACTACTGAATAAAATACTCCGTAACTGTAAAAATAATCAATTTTATTAAACTATAATGATTCATTGTTAAACAATAATAAATTTCAAATGTCCATCGTGTTGTGTCTGAAAATCGATCAGATCTACTTGGCACGTACTATAAATTTCCGAATGAAGAATGGACTTAGAGACTAATCCTCTCTTCTTCTTTGTTTTCTTTTGCTGACAGCCACTACACATAGATAAATACAAGCTTATCATTTTTTTTGTGATGTTGGTATATTTTTTTGATATTTCGGCTAACATCATGTCACGACCACCGTGGCCATCATAAAGTTCATCGGATGGAAGATAGTTTTTTATATTACCATTTTTTTGTAAGGGTAGCCTCCCGACGACACTTAAAAGAAATATGTGTATCCTGCCCGTCCTACCCTACGGTGCTCAAAGTTGGTCACTAACTTACTGAACAACAAAAATCCCAAACTGAAGATCTGTCAAAGGGCAATAGAGCGTAGCATAATAGGTGTTAAGCGAACAGATCGCCTAAGGAACACCACGCTGCGCTCCATAACCCAAATAACAGATGTCGGAGACAGAAAAGCCAGGCTGAAGTGGGAGTTGGCTGGCCACGTCGCACGAATGCATCCGGACAGATGGGCGAAGATTATCACTCACTGGACGCCTGAGGGAGGTCGACGCCGTCGAGGTCGATCACGGCGAAGGTGGTGTGATGATCTAATCACGTTCGCGGGGCAAACTTAGCCGGAGATCTCCCAAGACAGAGAAGTTTGGAAAGAGAAAGCCTTTGCCCAGCAGTGGGACACAAAGTAGGCTATAAAAAAAAATATTACCTCTGAAATATCGTTACGAATTGCAGCTACGAAACATTCAGTTGGAACAGGCCAAAGTTTTGTGAGATGCTGCAATAAAAACTGTTCCACAAACAGATGCCAATGCAAGAAGGCAATGATACTCTGCAATTCTAAGTGCCACCAAAGCAAACCATGTAAAAATAAATAACAAATTTAATAATTGATTTTTGTTTCTATTAAAAAAAATACCTACAGTATTATTTGTTATAGTATGATTGTTCGTATTACCCTTGGTATTACCGTTTAAATATAACTTTTAACAACAAATCACTACAGTTTAATAAAATGGATTATTTTTCGGTTTATATATTTATTTTGACTTTCTAGATATATTAGAATGTTTAGACTAGATCATACCAGTTTATCCTAGAGTGTGCGCATTTATATCAGGACTAACTAGTTTGGCCTAGCCTAAACTGGTTTATCCTATCGGGCTTAGGACAAATTAGTTTAGACTAGGCTAAACTAGTTTATCCTATCGCTAATAGGAAGAACTAGTTTAGCCTAGGCCAAACTAGTTTGTCCTGAAATCGGGTTTGGCCGGTAACATATATATCGAGGGTTCCCGGGCTAATTGGTTTAAGCGACATTTTTGCAACTTTACAGGAGAGCCATTTAAAGTTTGAAATTTCGAAAAAAAATTCATAACAAAAAAACTTCTGCAGTTATTTTAATGGGGTAAACGGTATTGAATTTTAATTAAAAATATCTAGTTGTTGATGCTAATACCAAATAAAACGGACCTTTAATTGCAAAGATAAATGTCGCTTAAAACAATCCGCCCTTTTTTAGAAACAGGAAAGACGATTTAAGTGACTTCATAACTACAATTGGCTACAGGGAAAAAAAATTAAGCGACGACGCATTCTATTTACAGAGTAAGCCAAAAAGTATGAAGTAACGAAACCCAAAATTAATAGAACCAAGGTATTTATCTCAACTACCAATTTAGACCAAAATGACTGACAGGCTAATTTACTTATGTGACATGTGACATTGAAATTGTAACATTTAATGTTTATGTTTATTTACATCTAAGACTTTCAATGGCTGATAAAACAACCTGGATATATCGCAATCGCCAAAAATCTAAGGTGCTTACATCGAATAAATAAATAAATAAAAACAACACAATATCAATCAAAGTATTTATTTAGATTTATAATCATTATAGACCAGTCTCAATAGGAACATCAAATAATATTAGTCTAGATACAACACGTAGTATAATAATTATGGATATACTTACCAACCTCATTTACAGTAATCGCATGAAAGTTCGGTTCAACTTTGTCATCTAACAAGGTTTCTGATTGTTGATCTGTGTTGCTCGAATTCATAATACTGAAATCATTGACTTGCTTATGATAAGAAGTACTTCCTAATAATGTTACGGTAGATTTGTCGTTTTCATCAATCACTGAAGGGGTCTAGTTCACAATATCGACAGTCACTACATCGATGGTCGCTGTATCGAAAACGTTCCATCGACGGGCGAATGTATCGACAGTACCCCAAATCGATGGTACGCTACATCGACAGTACCCCAAATCGACGGTACGCTACATCGACAGTACCCTAAATCGTTGGTGCGCTACATCGTTAGTACACTAAAGCGACGGTATGCTACATCGATAGTAAACCAAATCGATAGTATGCTGCATCGACTACCCTATCTGTGTAAGTGTTTTTATTATAATTGATTTAGATAGATTTTGTTATTATTAGTTTTACTAGTTTCCTTTTTAAATTAGTACTATATATAATTTATATATAAATCAATGTTACTGAATACGAATTTATGTTTTTATTTTCAACCATTTAATGTGGGTTCCTTCAAAATTAAGCATTTTACAGATTTAACAAATTGTGATTAAAAACTTTTAAAAATGCTGTGTTTTTTATTCAAATCTGGCTCGCATCGGGTAGTCGATGCAGCGTACTATCGATTTGGTTTACTATCGATGTAGCATACCGTCGCTTTAGTGTACTAACGATGTAGCGCACCAACGATTTAGGGTACTGTCGATGTAGCGTACCGTCGATTTGGGGTACTGTCGATGTAGCGTACCATCGATTTGGGGTACTGTCGATACATTAGCCCGTCGATGGAACGTTTTCGATACAGCGACCATCGATGTAGTGACTGTCGATATTGTGAACTAGACCCTCACTGAAGATGCATCATCCTTGGTCAAAATTCGTTTGATTTTATGTTTGTAGAATTTCTGTCTTTCTGTCTCCATATTTATCTGAAATATTTAAAATAATAATTATTATTTTAATTATTATAACTAAAAGGAAGTACGTTAGGTGAAACTAAAGTCAGAATTGTCAAATTATAATTTATAAATACTGTATAATTGAAGCTAAAATACTTATAAAACATCAAAACATTCTTAATAAACAGTAAATTAACGGTGCAAATCTAAAAATACAATTATTATAGATACGATAGCTAAAAAGGTAATTTGTACGTTACATTTAGCTAATTGTATAGCAATAAACGAAGTTTAGGTACTGTAATAAAATAAAATTGAAATAACTACATCCAAAGAGACGATACGAGTGTTGTATTTACAATATTTATATTTATAATAATAATTATTATCTATAACATCGCACATAAATGGAGAAAAATAAACAAATATTGTCATCTCATCACTTCCTTAAAGTATTAAGTTAAGTACCTACAACTCAATAGAAGAAGTAACATAATCCAAGTATAAACAATAAAAACGAATTAGTCATAACATCTCAGTTGAAAATGGTACGTAAATAATGAAAATATTAAAGTACTTACGATTAAATTTTGATGAGCGTTTTATGTAAACACTGGCGGCCTGCGCGCGTCACGTCAGTCCTCGGCGCACTCTTGAGTGAGACTGAAGCGCCCGCGCACGATAGTCCAGTTGAAAAATCACGATTTTTGACACCCGGTCGATGAAATGAATATGGTATCATATGACATGGTTGAAATGTACCATATTAAAATTTTGTGATTGAAAGACCGACTCGTATTTTTATGAATACTGGCAAAATGTTTCATTATTCATCATTAATTTTATCATCAGTATTAAACGACACACATTTAAAAAAAAAGTAGGACTAAATGGTTTAACGACCAAACAAAACATCTGAACGAAAACGACTATTTGCTTTAAGTAGCACCCTGCGTTCAAAATAGATGCAGCCAAAAGCGTTTAAGCGATAAACCTGTCTTATTTGGGTCACGGACTATTGGTTTAAGTGACATCACACCGTGTGATTAGTGGGAAGGCAAAATGATTCAAGTTACTTCTTAATAAAAAAGTAGATACAGGAAAAACGCTCTAACTCTCATTGACTTATTTATGAGAGATAGGGTGACTGGTTTATGTCTCGGTTATTATTATGATGGTATGGTTCAAGTGCATAATTTAACAAAAAATGCAAAATCCACGTCGTTTAATACACTGCCATTTTGGAATCACCACGAAAATAGAATTGTTTCAAGCGCCAAAAAAGTGCTCCGATTTTAATGAAACCGGCACCATTCGACGGAGAAAAATTCGCTGATTCCAAATATATATATAACTCAATATCACCCAAAATGTCGCTTAAACCAATTAGCCCGGGAACCCTCGATATTATTATTTCATGTACTGGCTGGATTCTGTTTACGATGTTCGATAAATATAAAGTTTTGAATTCTGTCCCGTTGCAATGCTTATGTGAATACTTCATTAACAGGATGAACAAAATTTGTAATGTAAAATCACTCTTCACTTTCCAGCGGTTTTGACTGCTTGAAAAAAGCAAAAATTTGACAAGAGAGAATCTCTTGAGAGAGTTTTGCTTTTTTAGAGAGCAGTATGGATCAGATCTGATTGAAGTAAGGATCCCTTTTCAATGGAATGTTTTTTTTAAGGGTATACATACAGATTTTGAAAGAGTTTTAACAAATGGGCCCTCACACCACACGCCTACCTCTCGTGGGATAAATTACCTTATGTAGGTATTATGCCAGGTCATGGTACTCCTGTCTCAATTACATTATGCGATACTCAAAGACCAATTTGACACAGGTAGCTAACTTACACGCCGTCATATCAGTTTATTGCATTATCAGCTGACAGATACAAGTCCTTCGTAATTCGCGCCTGTGAAAGGAAGGCTCTATAGTCACAAGGGACGTGGAGTAATATGTCCCCTTGTTACACCATGTATATTTCCTACTGTAATATACTGTTATAGGAGCAAGTACATACTCTTATAGGAGTGTTCTCTTTGTAAGTAACTAGAGCGTAACCACATGAGACGCGCTTCGCTTGAAGTGAAAGGAGAGCCCATTTTTAAAGATTTTGTAATATAAATAAAAGTGCTTGAGAGTGTTTGAAGTTTCCTTTACATTGAATACTTAAGGAAAAAAGTAGCGATAGTGAAAAATATCTTCTCAGCTTCACACTAGGCTAGGATTTTATGTTTTGTTTTAGAACTCACAGCTATTCCACTATTCAAATATCAAAACTCAAAATCTTAATATCAAATATTCAAAACATATAAAAAAAAAAATTGTTAGCCTGTTCTGTGTGGGACAGAACAGGCTAACAATTTCCTGGGCAAAAGCCTCCTTCCTCTTCTTCCATCCATCATAGGCCTATTTTATAAAATATTTTTACATAAAAAAATAGATTAGCGTAAAAAATTGTATCCACAACCTAGTCGTAGTAAACCTCAGAGGAATTTAAAAAAATATATTGCCAATTACAATGAAAATCAGATTCCAAACAAAAATCATAATAATCCCTCAACAATCGACCTTCAACAAAATCTCTATCATTTTTTCCAATTACTCCGCCAGATAATTTGCACAATTATTACAAAGCCAATGAACTGAAATCCAATTGTGAGGGGAAAAAAACGTGGAAAAAAAGCTGGTCGCTGCTTTGAGTTGAATAATTGAATTTATTGGCCTCACGCTGACAATAAAAAGGTTCTAATTAAAAGGAATGAGAAGAGCAAATAGTGGATGCTGTGGGCGTAATTAGATTATGCAGCAGCAGTGTTAACAGAATAAGTGTCTTTGTGTGAGAGAATGGGGATTTGTTATAGTGATTTATAGAGCTTCTTTTTAATAGAATATAAGAAATGTGGCAAGGTCGATCGATAGAATTCCAAATCATGAAACAACGGAGTGCAAGTCAGCAACAATACCAACCACCTCATTTTTTTTTTTGCTTAGTACTATGTTATTATTTTCGTTCTATTATTTATCTTTAATACTATTACTTAAAGCTACGTAATTACTTGGGTTTTATTTGGTTTTGGTATTGTAGGTAACGGGGTTTCTGTTTATTTGCCGCCTAGAGTAACTGCACTAACTCCATCAGAGCTTGTACGACTGCGGTGTCTCGATGCTGCATAGCCGTCTTAACGTTGTATTCAACGAATTTAGAAGGCGTATCCATCGCTTTCCGGGCGCACCGATCTGTAAAATCGTCAGCGTCGTCAGTGTAGTACACACCGTGTGTCTCGACACCGCGACAACTGCGTGGGAGATGCTGTCGTGGATCTGGAACCTTCTTAATTTAGTGTTAATTATAATGACGTTGTCGCAGGTCAACCCCTGAGCTGTGTGGATGGTGAGGATGCGCGACCCTTCACCAGATTCATAGTCCTGGTCGGCAAGAGAAACTGTCTCTTCCTGCGTATGGACCAAGAATAAGGTATTTTGGGCAGGTTTTGGTATTCGCGCACCTGTGAACCTCCCCACTCTCAGGGAGTGGACCCGCGACCGCGATGTCTGTCGCGCGTCTGTGTGGATTTTAAATAATAAGGACTACAAAATACAAGCCTGTCAAACACTGGACCTCATATTAAAAGTTACCGAAAGAAATTCCCGAAAGAAAAGGTTTCTAATTTTACTGTATTGGTGCACTCTTCTTTTAGTTCCTTAAACAGAACAGAATTTTCCAAAGGTCTTCTTAAACGACATTGCCGAATAAACTATCTTTAATTAAATGAAGAATGGAATATTAAATTCACTAGCTTTTTCAATGATCTGTCTGCAGTAATATAAATACCTGTTGGCACGTGCCTCTCTCTTTCACAAATCTAGCTTGGTCAGGCCCGATTTAGTTAACGAGGTAAGCTTGTAGTCTAATGTTAAAATTAACATATTGCTTACGTTTGAGAGGTGAGCTTGTAGTTATAGGACTAGTCTTCGACCTATTTGTGAGATCCTGAGTCTACACTTGTTTTTTTTTCATCTAAAACGTAAAATAATCATCTAATGACGAATTCAGTCAGACTCCTTCTGACTACAAAACCCACTCCATTCCTTCTTAGCCTTCATACCGGGGTCGGACCTTCCTTTCAGACACCAAACCGGGGCCCCAATAGGCTTCGGCTCTGCAGTTGGGGCTCTATATTTGCTGACAACTCCTTGAGGCGTACGGGAACAGAGCGTGCCGTTGACGACTTGTCTTAGTCCGGACTATTACCAGGCGATCGGGCGGCGACCTCCTGTTAGTCTCATAGCCTTGAATCTGAATGTTCTCACCTACGTCAAATGCCGAATAGCCGCTTGCGGTTCAAATTAAAAAAACATCAATATCGTATCATCATCATGATAATCCTGTCTTTGTCTCTTGTTTCTTTGAAATTGTCACTAAATATAGAAGAGGAAAAAACATTTTATAGGAATTAAAGGAACGGGAAAATGAGAAATAAATACAAAACATTTTGCTCTCAACAAAACATTATTTATTTTCAAATTCTACGAACTTCAACCTAATTCTACTTCGTGCGACTACTTACTTAAACTGAACTTATAGAATGAATAATTTGAAGTTCTCAACTTTCATCTTCGTACACACTCGAAGCCAAGGAGAAGTATGACCAAGTTGTGCTCAGTACCTGGAATGGAATATTAAAATTACTTGTATGTCCGGATTAGATCAATAAAAGATAACTCACGAAGTTAATCATACTCGTAACTTCATGACAACCCATTACGTTTTTGAGTGCATTAAACTCTTGAACCCCAAATGAACGCTGGTTCGCACACCTATTGTCTTTCTATTATGTCTCTAATTATGATACTATAAAGTTTAAGAATTAATCATGTACATAACTGTTTATCATCTTCTTGCCCTTGTAACCTTTTATTTGGGGACGGCACTACGTGTATGCAAAAAAAAAATCATAAGTATTTCCTAAAAATATATCCTATTCACCATTATAATAGTGATTATTGGTTTTTGGCATTTTTATATAAATAATAATGATTATCAGCTCCCGTCACTACTGATTATATAATAATATGCCACAATAATAATAAATTATTACATACCGCAATCTTATCCTAAACTAAGATAAACTTGTGCTATGAGTAGTCGAGAGATCATCAAACAAAAATTTGCCTTGAATAATCGAACCCACAACTTCCAGCTTCCTTTTTCTTTCATCATCATCATCATCAGCCTAGCGTAAGTCCCGGTTGCTACCTTGGCTTTCACCTCGGTGCCCGGGGTCCGCTTTCCCGCCTAGTCGTCTCCACTTCGCTCGGTCTTTTGCGTCCTCTGCCTTAAGCCCATTAGCACGCATATCGTCCCTTACGACGTCGATCCAACGCCTCTTAGGCCTACCTCGTTTTTCGGGTCCCGGCGGAGGCGGCATGGCGAGGCATCTGTTACCCACGTAGTATGCCGGTTTTCGTAAAACGTGGCCATACCAGCGTAAGCGACCCTCCTGCAGTTTATCCGCTATGTCACGGACCTGAAGGCTGCCCCGGATGCGGGAGTTCTTAATGCGGTCTTTCCGCGAAACTCCCGACATCCAGCGCAGCATATTCATTTCCGTGACACGCAGGCTTTGCTTATGTCGTTCAAGTACAGGCCACGCTTCACTGCCATACAAAAGGACAGGCCTAATGATGGTCTTATAGACCTGTCCTTTGAGCCTAACCGGCATTTTGGGGTCACAGATAACACCCGCCACCTCACGCCATTTCGCCCAGGCCGCCGAGATACGCGACTCGACGTCGCAATCGACGTCCCCGGACTCGTGGAGCACCGATCCCAAGTACCTGACCTGTTCCGTGCGCTCAACTGTGCAGCAGCGTTAGTTGTGTTACAGGCCAAGTACTCGGTCTTCGCCGCATTAATCTTCAGACCGCCGTTTTCCAGCGATTCCTTCCACGCTGCCACACGTCGAACCAAGCGCCCACTGTCCGAATCCGCCAGCGCGATGTCGTCTGCATACATGAGCAGCCATGGCGGCTGCTCATGTAAGTCCCTGATGGTGGAGGACAGCACGTCCAGCACCACGCCGAACAGAAACGGACTAAGGACAGAGCCCTGGTGAACTCCGACGGTGATGGGGAAGGGTTTCGTATCGCCAACAGCGGTCCGAACCACAGAACCGGAGTCTCGGTACATATCTCGGATGATGTCAACATAGGTCTCGGGCACTCCTTTGGATCTCAGCGCCCACCAGATCACATCACGGGGGCCTTCAGTCGGTCAGACAGTCGAAGGCCTTCTGCATGTCTAGGAACAAGAGGTGCAGAGGCGTATTCTTCGATCTGTATCCCTCCATGGTAACCCTTAGGGCAAAGATGGGATCCATGGCGCCGTGGCCTGGTCGAAACCCATATTGACATCCCGAGACGGTGCACTCCTGTCGGATCCGAGAGTCAATCACCCGCTCGAAGAGCTTCATGGTGTGGGACATAACCTTAATCCCACGGTAGTCGCCACACTCCTGCACCGATCCCTTGCCTTTGAAGACTGGAGTGATAATACTCAGTCTCCATTGACTCGGGATCTTTCCGGTGAGAAGCATGCGGTTAAATAGGTGGGTTAAGATGCCCACACCATGAGGACCCATCGCCTTCCAGGCTTCAATGGGGACTCCATCGGCACCGACAGCTTTCCGGTTCTTCATGCGGCGAAGAGCCGCATGCACTTCTTCAGGCGTAACCGGGGGCACAAGTCCCTGATTTGGAGGGAGAACCGGAGACAGCACCTCTTTGTGCTGCTTGTTCAGCAGCACGTGGAAATACGAGCGCCATCTCTCCTTCACCGCGAGGTCCTCGCATAACAGATTGCCGTCAGGGTCTCTTACACAGCGGCACTTAGAGATATCCAGTGCCGCTTTGACCCTGGAACGTGCCAACTTATAAATGAGCTTTTGCCCCTCAGACGATTCCAACTTATCATAAAGTGGCTGTAAGTGGTCTCGTCTGGCTCTGGCTACGGCCCTCTTGGCGGCACGTTTTGCGGTACTGTATGCGTCGCGGTCTTCGGGAGATTTGGAAGCTTGCCACGTTTTGAAGAGGGCTTTCTTCTCTCTGATCTCCCTCTGGACTGTGTCATCCCACCACCAAGTCTCCTTGTCACACCTGCGGCCGCCCCTGGACAAGCCGAGCACCGACTTTGCCGCTTCAGTGATGGCAACCTGAATCCTGTCCCAGTGGCTTTGCACAGGTTCGCCATCGGTACCATCGCACTTATCGCCGATGGCCGACGCGAACGACTGGGACGTGGCTTCATTCAGTCGCCACCACCGTATACGGCGTTGTTGGCGCTCAACAACCTTGACCCTAGGCTTGACGCGCAAGTCCATGACAAGGAGACGGTGTTGTGCAGTGAGACTCTCACCGGGTATGACCTTGCAGTTGGCCACCCTACTGATGTGGTGCCTCCGTGTGAGTAAGAAATCGATTTGGGTAGCGTACCTCCCGCTCTTGTAGACAACGGGATGCCACGAAGCACCCCACCGAGTTGATCCCAGAACGCAGCCTTTTCAGCGTCGCTGCAACCGACCTGAGGCGCGTAGGCACTTATCAAGTGGGTTATAACCCCATCAATAAGCACACCTACGACCATAAGCCGATCACTGTAGCGTTTCACCTCCAGGACTGCGTCGTGAAACTCCTCGGAGAGTACAACGGCCACCCCGTTCTCCCCACCGGCATAGCAATCAGGGACATTAACCACTTAACCAACAGGCCAGTCATTTTATTTATTTATGTATTTATTAACTCCTCGGTCGCCGATTGTACCTACATACCTACGTCTGTACAACTTGGATGACCTTGAAAAAACAATAATTGTAGTACTGTACTCAGGGTTGAATGAAATTCATTGTCCAAAAAATTTAGTTTCTATATCTTAATTTTTTTTTAAATCCAGTGTAAGTTTTTTTAAATAGCTTTTTTTATTTTTTTTTCCTGCGATTCTGAAAAAACGCAATTACGTAATAATAAAACCAAAAATTCGAAAGGATATGACATTCGCCAATCCGCACCGGAACCGCGTGGAGGATTACAGCCCATTCCCTCTCTTAGAGAGGAGGCCTGAGTCCCAGCAGTGGGATCATAATAAGATTGATGCTACACTATGCTTGTACTAATTTAGACTAGGTACTAAAAGTGGTATTTCTAAATGACAAAATACCAAAAATTCCTAAAGCCTACACACAAAGTAATAGTACACGCGAATAACAATACGACTAGTTCCGAGAACCCACAATATCACGTAGCACCAACTATTCGCAAACTTAACTCTCTTCGCACAAGATATTAGATTTTCAATATTATTTGAATAGGACACGTATACTCTTCGGAAATAGAATCAGAATGTCATGTTTGCTTGAGAACAGAACTTTCTAGTGCAGGGGTGGTGAACGTTTATAATGGAACGTGCTACTAAATAAAGAGCTGTGGTAACGGCCACGACTTATGAGCTGTAAGGTCGTGGATTTAAACATAACCAGGTGCATTACTTTGTGTAGTTTATTTCATCACCACTGCTCTCAAAACCGGTGAAAGAAAACATTGCGAGGAAATCGACGTTTGTCCTAGAACGAAAAATTCGAAGACGTGTGATATCCACCAATGCATCCAATGTCGATTATGGCCCATTGCTACTCTTAGAGAAGGAGGCTTGTGTTCCAGCAGTGGGAACATTAAAAAAGACTGATGATGTGCTACTAAATATGGATCATCATCTCCCTAGCCTTTTCACATATTTTTTTTAAATTTGGTTTAGAGTAATTCTTGACTGCGATCCCACCTGATAGTAAATAGTAATACAATGACGAGCGTTGACGGTAAGGCACACTAGTTTATTAAGAGCCTATTCACTTTAGCCTTGAAAACATCTAAATTATAATCGGATGGTAAAACTGAATTAATATACGAATGACAAACGAGACCAACGACTTTATATGTGCTTTCCGAGACACGATTTAACATTAGTGTCTTAAGTATACCTAGAAAAGAACACAATTATGAATCGAAAAAATCAGATTGGTATTTTCCTAGTTTTAAACAAGAAAAGCGGGTGCTTGAACCATGAAAACAATTATAAAAATAATATGACGCCGAAAAATCTAGACTTTGTGATTGAATGGATAAAAAATATGGACATAATTTTGCAACTCAAAATTTGTTTTTCGTAATGTTTACAGTTGTTTGTTTATTTTAGTTGATTGTTTTATTTTTTATTGTTTTGTTATTTTGCTTTGCTTGTTCTGCGATTGTTTTTGTTTACCTCTGTACACTTTTATTTACTTATAGTGCATAAAGTTTATAAATAAAAATGAAAAAAGTGTGTATTTACTGCTGTTTATCGTACAACTAGCTTTCTGCCAGAGGCTTCGCCCGCATTAAAATAGGTTTTTGCTCAACGGACACGCGTTGCATCCCTTTAGGGGGTGACTTTTGGAAAATCCTTTCTTAGTGTTCGCCTACGTCATAAAAGAAAAAAAATAACTCTCTTAGTCCCAGTAGTTTCAGCTGTGTGTTGATATGTCAGTCAGTCAGTTTCTCATTTTATACATATATAGAGATAATGACATGTCTGAATCATTTTCCTCTAGCAAGCGTACCATGAGTTTGCCAACTCTGATTTAGTGTATCTTCACGCATATTACTTTAAAGGCCCTGGGGTTATGTATGTGAAATTGATTTTATATGTTGTCCAATTTCATAGACGTATGTGATTGGTCATTTATTTGTATTTATCAACTAACCATACTTATGTAACTGATCTGAGTTCTATAAAATCCAAATTTAATTTAAATAGGTTACAATAGAATATAATAGATTGGAATAAATTTTATTGTACACCAACCAGTAATAGAAATTACCCATAAATTTAAATCTATGGGTACAATAGTAATCTTATCGCTAACAGCAATATCTACGAGACAACCATAGGCTGGATCGCAAGAATTAAAATGCATAAAGTTATAGATATTTTAAACCTAGTCAAGTACTATTATTCCGAGTCATAGAAATCTGCTGTCACGTTTTATTCGTTAATGAAAAACGTAAGTATTTGTTCCCATTATAACATTATTTTTATAATATTCTTAATTTTTTTATTTACCTCTGAGGTATGAAATGCATATAATTAAAAGAGTTATGAATTTACATGAGGATGAAGAGGGAGAGGGAGGCCAAAGAACAAATGGATGGTTTGTGTGAGAAGTGATGTGAAAGAAAAAGGAATTTGCAATATCGTGGCGAGTACAGGACAAAAAAAAGGGTAGGAAGATGATGCTATACTTACCGTTGTAAATGTGTTTAAAGTTATCGGACTGTATTTCATTGACGTCAAGCAGCACGGCTTTTGAGATCTAGAAAGAGGAGAGTAATTTTCAGTTAACTTCTTTACCTTGTCCCATGTTAAATGGAACACATACCTAATATGAAACAGGGCAGAATATGAAACAGGGCAGAAACAGAGAATGGTTTTTTTTTTTTTGTATTACCTACTAGGAACTTCGCATTTGACCACCATCTCACCTGATGATAAGCAATGAGGTGATTGAAGATGGCGCAAGCTTGCCTAGAAACAACTTTTTTTTTTACATTCCCACAGTTCTAGCTGACCCTGCAGAATCCCTTGACAAAATGGACTTGGGCTTGGTGGCTTGAATTTCCCGCAACTCCAGTGTGAGGCATCTCTTGCGGGTTATAGCTGGGGTTTGAAGATATCCATAATCCTCACAGTTGTTGTCATCTTCTTTGCTCAATAGAAGCAGCTGCTCTCCATTCTCTCTTTCCCTGGATGATGGTCTGAACCAAAATTGGACGCAAGAGTCGTAGATAGGTACGGCAGTACTCGCTCCAACCTGGGCAACCCTCCACTATCTTAATAGGGAAAGAATAAAGCTTGGGGAAGAACATCATCTACCATCATCCGACTTCTTGAAACCACAAGAAATTGGTCGCCTGGACATGAATTGCAGTGGCATGTATGGAAAACACTAAATTGGTTGCGCACCCAGGTAATGTAATGAGTATTAGATAGGTACCTCATGATGATAAACCATAGAAGTTTTTGATACCGAAGGTCACCTCGATACCATGGGTTGTTGTACACTGATTCTGCCATGCCTGCACTCTGTGAGGACAAACATTAATTATTATAATTATTAATACTCTAAAGGAAAGAAAGAAAGAAAAACGTTTATTTGTGCCTCACACAATCAAAGAAACTAAAAATACAAGAATAAAAAATTAAAAAGTACGAAATAAGTGCGAGGCCAAAAAGGCACCTAACTCAGCATATGCTGCTAAAGGGTCTTAATCTTTATATTTTTTTAGTCTTTAATGTCCCACTTTTGGGCAATGGCCTCCTCAAAATCCTTCCAGACATTCTTTTTCCGCGCTATCTTTATTAATAAGAACTCTAATTAGAAGTAAGTATTTTTAAAATTGGAAAGATTCCGCGTAGGAAAACCTCTGTCAGAGTGTAGGTGGTTGTACACTATTGGAAGGTGATCTTTTGACGGATACTGGAAATATGATATAGACTATAAATTTTAATGTTGCGACGCTTATGGAAGGTCTTTGTCGAGCAATAGACGTATTTTGGCTGAAATATGATAAAATATAATATGAATAATAATGATACTCACAATTCTGCAATCAATTATTGTTATGTACTTACAGCTTCCCTCAACATTTCTCCATAGTAGCACAAATTGAACAATGGTAAAATCAAACAAAGAACGGCTGCAAAATTGGTGGCCATTGGTAAAGCGCCGTGAGCAACCTGAAAAAAGATAAATAACAGAAAAACAATACAACAATATATACATCGATATGTACTTATACGTACTAGATTTGGCGTAGCTTACAGTCACTTTACTTGACTTAGGTGATCTACAGGCAATACACCTTTACATTGATGATATTAGAGTAGTATTGAAGTTCACGCAGTATAAAAGCGCTGTAAGTTTCGATTTAATTGTATAAAGAATTTTTTGTTGGACGACGCTACCTCAATATATAACTTATGTATTAATTTAAAGGGGACTACTAAAAATGCATCGCCACCGTCTAATAAAAGAAGTTCCTTTGTGCCTTCTCATATTTATAATGTGGTTGCAGCTATCAGCGTTTTATCTGCATGATAGCGGAAAATTATTCCAGGGGAGCATATTCCCCAGATAGTAAGACTATATATATGCTACCTACTCAAGGGCAAAGTTTTCCCGATTGCTTAAGTAATTTGAAGAAGTATGCGGTTCTATAGCATGGTAAAGGCCTCCCCAAATCTTTCCACATATTTTTCTTTCGCACCGTCTCGGACCAGTCTTCGTTTTTAGATCATTCCAACAACTCTTTTTTGGCCAGTGTTGACAGCGTTTCCTGCACGTGGGAATCCGCTGCATGGTGACGCTGGTCCAACGTCACCATGCAGCGCGACGTGTGCATATTAAAAATAAAATTAACGTAAAAACCGTATATTTGCTTTATACGAGTATTTGGACGACATTTATAATATCGAATTTTGTTTTTAAATATATTACTATTTACCTTTGCACTCAAACCAAAAAAGCATATGGAAATGGTAGCAGAAGTCAAATTGATAAAGATCACTTTGTCAAAAACGTCGTCCAGTTGTTGGGTTAAACTGCAAAAATAAAATAAAAAATATACCAAATTATTATACACTCGTAAGGAAACAAAACTATTTGCCCTAAAATTGATTATATACAATGCATAAAAATAATGTTATACATAAAAAAACTATTTTGTGTACCAATTCTTGTAAAATAGGCCACATAAGCCTAAACAAAGAACCACACACAGTGTCCTCAAATAGAGTCCACATTTTTTATTTTCAAGGGAAAACTTTCAGAAAGCGCCTGGAGTTTTGAGGTCTTCACTGAAACCACTCCGATGATCACCATCAGCCCATATGGTTGTGGGTTCCGTGATCTTTTAAAAGACAAAGCGTGTTAGGGAACATCACTAAAGCGACTGTCTTGGGTCTACCCCTAAGCCTCGTTGCGCATGGCAACACGTGATCTCTCCTGAAATTTCTCGGTAAGCTGACTGAGTCCCTACTCGGACTGCCCATGACTTCGAAGTCTAGCCTTCATATCATGTTGCAAGTGAGATTTAGGTGGTTGGTCTTCTCAAATTGCATACCAACCAAATAACCAGCATGACCAATCAGTCTCTCTCTCTCTCTCGTAGGGACTCTACAAAAGGGTCGAAGCCTCTGGAACCCAGAGTCTCTTTTTGAAAGGAAGGCTTGGCCCCAGAGGGAAAGCCAAAGAAAGAACGGGGTGGGGTGTTTAGTCAGTAAGAGACTGACACTGTTTCCCACTCGTCGTCATCAGATTCGCCATAGGATGATTTTTGCCCACCATAAAAAAAAAACAACCAGGAATCTACGTGGCTCCTGCAGTTTGTTACACCAAATTATAGTAAGGTATATGAACTAATGAATTAAGGTTTTTGGTAATTGAACTATTTTGCGTACCTTATTAATTTCTGGTGAATGTCAATAATGAACTTTAAATACGAAAGATTCCCAGGTTTGATGTTCAATAAATCTTCTTGAAGTAAAATGAATGCCGTTGCTAGGTGAGAGCATAGTATTATCATGAGAAACTCCGTTCCTATGTAGGAAAATATGATTCGGAACACTGAAAAAATAATTAGATTTTATATGTATAAAAAAGATTACGTTAGGAACTTGTAGTAGGGTCTTGGTATTTCAGATTGAGTGCCGGATACTTGTAGCATGTAATAATAATAATAATAATAATATAGCCTTTTATTTCCGAAAATGTAGATTTACAAATAAATTTTTAACACTTGTTTACATGCATGCTGTTACAGAATGTCTCTGGTTTCATTGTAGCATGTACTCACTTTTTATTTTGGCCTGTCTGTTGCAATAATTGCAGATATAAAAACAGGTATTAAAGAGATAAGAATAAATAAAATAAACTAGTAGGCCATCTGAGATTAAGCAAGTTTTATTCTCATTCCAGAATTAGACCTAAATAAATTTATCCTGCATTTTTTTTATGATTTTTTCATACCACTATTTAACCCAGCCAAACATCGCACAAATTTTACGCATAAACTTTTTGCATTTATTCCTTCTCTTTACTAATCAAAACCGCAAAAAAAATTGTTTGTAGTTAAGAAGAACTTAGCAGACATAAGAAAACAGATACAGATAGATACTTTATTACTATTTGTGTAAAGATGTAAACCGTACATATTTTTCTTTCCGTTTCCTTACAGAAAATATGAAAAACTAACAACTAGTTTGGTCTACCATCGGTTCCAAACTATATTGTTATCATAAATATTCAAACTAGGAAAACATACTAAATTCTTCGTCTTAATCAACAATAAAACTAAGAGTTCAAAATCACAGTGCGATCGAATATCGTAAAACTATGCAAGCGATAGAGCTTCCTCGTATGAGCCAATCATTTTAGTGCAAAAATGCTCTTTCCGAATTGCTTCTAAACTGAATGGCTTTTTGTTGGTAGCCACGGTGCATTGGACTAATTGCATTTCATAACCAAATAAAAAGAAAAAATATGACCAAGGTTTTTGGAACTGCAATAGGAATGAGAAGTACGAAATAGCTTACAACAATCCTTGTGGTATCATTTTATTTTTATTTTTAAAGTATTCGGTTTGTTTGAACTTATGTGCATAAACTTGCTATTAATCAATTTTATAATATTTCTTGCTCATTTTAAACTGGGAGAGCGAAATATTTTTTTCTCTTTTCCATTCTGACCTTTTCTTTCATACTGCATACTCAAAATCAATCTATTTTTTAATTGACCGCCCTCTCTTACTCCATTTATCATTTTTTTAAGTAACATGCATTTTACCTCTCCTCTTTACATGACCTTAAAAAAAAAACAAAAGATTTCTATGTAACTTTTCAATCACAGCCACCGTTTTCAAACTTCTAATATAAATACTCATTTCTTACTTTATTCATTCTTGTCGCACCACATTATCCATCTCAACATTTTCATCTCTGCTACATATGTGCAGACTTAAAATAAAAAATTTAAACTGGACTAAAAATCATATGAGGACGTCATATAACTGAAATGATAATGATCAATAACCGTAAAGACAACCACGTGACAATTGCGTATAAAACTTCTTATTTTAAATATTTTAGTACCCCAAAGATCAACAAAACTTTATCCACAGAAATGAATTCTTAATAACAAACAGCACCTACAGCATTTTTGCTGACACTAAACTGGGATTACATACATACGTCCACATATTTAAAGCAAAGTCAAGTCAAATACTAGTGAGAATTTCACAAAAGGTCCTTTGCGATTAATCAAGCTTTCCGGGAACCGTTGACTCCTGAAAATTTAAGGCACACTTCACTCATTACATGAGAACGGAGAAGAAAGGAATTTTTGAAATTTCATCTCTCTAAATAGTTCAAAAGGGTTTTCGGAGTTGGGACCAAATTAAGACTGTGTGTTTGAAATTTTAATAAGATTTTATGAATTTCTGCATGGCAGTACATAAATTTTTTGGCAGGTAATTTTAGAATACTGTTTCAGTTAAATTATTTGATAAAATTTGTGGAATTTTTTGAATGAGCGGTGAACAGGTAAAGTTCAAAACAAAGCAAATGCTTGAATACGATATACGTAACCAATTTAATTGATGAAAAATTACTGGAAATCCAGCCTTTTTTGGGCAAACTACTTTTTACGGTGTTTTTGTACCTACTGTAGCTTGTATATGTAGAAACAAGTTGGATAATATTAGTTAAAGTATTTTTTAAACAAAGTTCGTTTAGCAACAAAAACTGTAATTATAGATGTCGCACCTAAAAAAAGTGAACTGTATGTTCTTCCAGGAAATATACGTTCGCGCTGTTTTCACTTAATATTATGTTTACGTTACCATTTCGTTTCCTCCACACTAGGGATAAGTTTAGTGTCGTAAATGCGTTGACAAGGATGTAAACTCACATACAAAAGAGTAACTATTACACCATGTAATTGAAGTAATGCACAACTTTATTAACCTCAAACAAAATATTCCAATCACAATCAAAGCACAGAAATTTTATTTCAAATAATTTAAGTAGTGATTTTTTAAGAATTAATCTATCTTAGCAAATAATTCTTATTAGTATAGATAAAGGTAAATTTTCCTTTCAGCTCTAAATAATTTCATGATCAACACAACTTACGAATTGATATGATATGCAAATACGTGTAGATGTATTCACAGGTTCGATGTGTAAGCATCAAATCTTCAAAGGAGTACAAGCAAACACAATGCAAATAGTTGAAACTCCTTCAATGCCACTGAATAATTACTAAAGAAGAGAACAATATCCAAATGTTTGCTTTGAATTAATTTAGTGCTTGTGTATTACACAAACAAATTTTAGTTCAGCAAATGTTATTACAACTCAAAATGCTGTTAAAGATTTTATGATCAAGAAACATCTTTGAGCAAACTTTTCATGTTGTTGAAAATTTTATTATTTGCTCTTTTGATAGTATCTTTTTAATAGTGAGTGCTCTTTTCTTGCATATTTACGGAATGTTGTTTGATAACTGAGTGATAGTTAACAGGTTTTTTTTCGTTTAGTAGGGTTTTGGTAAGTGGTTAAACAAAATCTTCTTACAGTTCAAGCTATGTCTGCTCGTATGAACGGTTTCTTTCTTCCTTCAAAATTTTAGACCCAGTAGGATGCCATGTTTATAGCGGCGTGATTGATGTTTAAAAGTTTGGCATTCTAATAAGTGGGTTATCGTTTAATCAGGAACACTGCGCTTACACTGAATTTTGCAGGGGTCTACAATCCCCATTTTACCAGAGTGAGTTTTCTATAAGCTAAAACTACAAACTTGTATTGAATATATTTTATTTCGGCCTGGTAACTTCACGACCAAAGCGCGTATTTTGCGTACAAAATTCTAACTTATAAGTTACTGGATTGCGGTAAGCTAATCTATCTACCTACGTAATTTTTTTACTGTTCGTCAGACCCAGATCCGTATTTTTGAGTTGGTTAATTGAATAATCGGTCTTAGTTAGAAAAAATATTATCTAAATTCGGGAACACACCCCGTGAAGTTAGTAAAAGCCGCGAGTAGCAGCTAACATATAATATTTGTTTGAAAGATAGAGAATTGTTTAAACCTAAAGTTCTTTATCTTAATACAAATCTCAAAGGAATACAAAAGAGAAATCACCCAAAATAAAAACTTTACTGCACATAACTCCAAACAATACTGAAACACCTCACGTCTATAATCTGGCCTAGTAACAAAAAATAAAGCAATGATAACTCAAGAAGCGTCCCTAAAGGACAATAGTTCTCTAAGAGCAATAAAGCCCCACTTACTGCTGTAAGTCTCAAAAATATATACACCGATATATCTTGCCCAGTTCCCAGTAGGATCAAACGGAAAGCTACAACAGAATGGAAGTAACAGCTCACATTCCTGTTGTAAAATAAATTTGCGGAAAACCGTTTCCAATAATGGGGCCAGTATGTATTGCCAGGATCCAATCATATTAATCCAGTAGAAAACTGCAAAGAAAAGAAAATAATTAAACGGCGTAACATGCAATAAAGTTGCAGTGTTGCTACTTGCAATAAAAGTAAGAAATTCTTGTGGACTACCCTCGGAGGTTGTTGTAATATAATTATTCTTGAAGACGATTTAGTGTTGGTGGATTGCAATTTATATTATAAAAAAGACTAGGGTGCTCACTTTAAAAAACAAAGTAAAATTCAAGTACTTTTTTCAACTGTTATAAAATCATGTTATAACTTGGAGCGATACAATTTAAAACACAAAGAGTCCTAGATATTAGAACCAATAATAAATTCTAAATTCAAAAAAGAAAGCTCATAAACAGATCTCATAGCTCGTAAACTTTTATAAAAGAGAAGAAATAAAGAATATAAGCAATTTCCATATTGCAGGAAAATCGTCTACAGCGAGTTACATAACGTTTTTATTACAAACGATATTATTCATTCTCATCTTTTGATCCATTTTTGGAATGTAATCTAAAATATAATAAAAGGAATAAAACTATATCTTGGATACATAACATCACTTTGTATCAGTGATATAGTTTTTAGCAATTGGATGCATAAGGACAAATGGCCAAAATTATTATATGGTGATTAGTTTAAACGCTTTGATTATGGGCTTACCATGTCATGTCATTCGTACGAGCTACAACTTTTATTATGGGACCTGAAATCGCGAAAAAAGTTGGCAAATTCAGTACATTTTTACCAATTAGGCGAATATAAATGTACTGACCAGCAGATTTGTTTTTCTCGATTTCAGGTTTAAACCCACAGTACAAGTTGTTTCGTTTGTGATCACGACTGGTGACTACAATTACGTATTTATGTATCGGTCACTAATTAATTACCAGTCAGTCTATGTATATAGATTCAACGCTATAAGAGTTTTGATCGTCAAATAAATCACGTGAAGAGCTCCTAGAGAGAATATTTGTAGTATACGGAGATTTTTACACCACCACACCACAGTACAGTCATAAAGAAAATAATAATAACTAAATTAATAAATAACTAAATAATAAATATTTTTTATATCTTTAATCTTGCAAATTAAATTTGATCCACTTTCTGGTAACTAATTGAGCTAAAATTTTGCATGCATGTCAAATGACAATGCCAAAAATAATTTATCGTTGAGTTGATCTGATGATGGAACCAGAAGATGGATATAGAACCTCTGTAATTAAACGACACAACCCCATCGTTTGGGCTCGTGTGATTCGTCTTGACGAGTTTTAATTATATTGGTATTACCGCGCTATAAAAACTTGCTATGAAAAAATATTTTTATTGAAAATTAGTTTTAAAAATGAGGTTCATTTGTATTCAAATAAGTATGATCTGGCATCTAAACGTTTTAGTCTTTTGGTCAGATTTTGTTCAATATTGTGGCACAAAACAAAAAGGGTTAAGTAAATCTAGAGACTTACTTTGGTCTACTTTTTATGTCAAACGAAATAATCCGTAACCCTATTAAAAGTTTGGCGTCACCTTAAGTCTGTAGAAGTACTAATTTTCTCGTAAGCTTCTCCACGTTTAACTCATTATCCAAATTGAATTTTATATTAAAAAACTAATTGAATCTTTTTCTGCAATTTAAAACAAATCTAATCTATTAAAACGAATAATATATTACTCGTAGATCTATTTGCATTAACCTTTGAGTACCGTAATTATAGACACAATTAAAGGACAATAGGTCTGCGGACACCGGTGTCTTCTTGGGGCTTAATGAATTAATCTGTCATCATTGAGATTTTTTCCCAAAGAAACAGCTTAACATATTCAGTGCATTCGGAACGAGGTGTTATATTGTACGCCTCGTATGTTGCGGTGCGGCTAAGAAATACATACTTAGTCTTCTCTGTCGTCTAAAGACAGTAACTTTAATTTGGTTTATTTTGAGAAAGAGGTACGTTTACTAACCTCTCGTATGCGCAGATCTACGCGAGATACAATAGCTTTTTAATTGTGTCTCTAATTACGGCATACAAAAGGTTAAAGATACTTTATTAATACCAAACGCAATGGTTTATCTAATTTAATACGGGGTCACTTTGACCTCGTACCGTAACTAACAAATTAAATTGTACGTTTTTTTTACTTCAGACCTTAAAAATATTTTAAAAATATTACGGGTCTGTTAAGCCCTTTAACGCCATAATAATAGTTTTGAAACGAGGTCTTAAACGCCCCGTACAGATGGAATTAAAATAATACAAAAATGAATACTATTGCTATTTTGTCCAAATAAGTAATTATGTTTATTTATTTGACATTCGTAATATATGGACAAATTATTCTAAAACATATTTTAGTCAGGCGAAACTTTCAAACTTCTGACTCTCATAAAAGCATCACGTCAAGACAAGACGAACTATTCTACAAGATAATAATGAAGGTTCTACTTTTATACGACAAATAACTCTAACAAAGGCAGTGAGTTATGACGTCACATGATCGTAACCCGTACATTGTCGCTCTTGTTGTCTGCGAATAACAGAATATTCGGTAACTGTGGAATATATACGTCAAAGACGCAGGATTGATGGCAATATCAGTGTCAAGGATATCAATGGTATGCTATTGAAAAAAAATAGATGCCGTATGATTGCTTTTGTTTTTAGAAATAGAAAAATAGATGACGTATGATTGATTTTGTTTTAAAAAATTGAAAAATAGATGACATGTGATTACTTTTGTCTTTAGGAATTATAGTGTCGTACACATTTTTCGCTATTAAATTCTGTGATTCTTAAGTTAATAATTTGGAACTACTTAACAAATTAGCTTTTGCTTAAATTGTTTAGGCGGGTATTAAAAGTACTTAGACTTTTCGTCGTTCATAATTAATTCAATGTTCTAGAGTGTTCATAAAAATAAATTAGGTACCTGCCACAAAAAGAAACAAGTCATTTACATCGTGAAAATATAGCAATTAATTTCTTAATACTGTCCGAGACAGAATGGTTTATCCACTTTTAATGGAATTTATTAAGTTACTGAACTGGACTGCTCTCGAATGCCACTCAACATGATCCGTTCCAACCTATTTAGTTTGAAGTAGGACCATCTGGCTAAAGAAGTTTTAAGTACAAATCTCAATTAGCTATACACCCAACAACATTACTAAGAGCTCCCTTGGTCAGAATTACTACAAAACTTTACGTAACAAAAGTCGTATATTAAAATGTGAGTTCCCACCTGCATAACAAAACTTTAGTCTCTTCAGCAGCGCATTCTTCTTGTTAATCTGTACTTCAGTGAGATCCTCCGTCCTCCACATGCTGCCAAGTTGCAGGATAATCGCCTTTATCTCGTTCTTCTTAAGTACCACTACCATAGCTTTGAGTATGGCTAAGAAAATTCAGAGTTCAGTTAAGAGTATATCGCATGTTTCCGTATGCAAGGTGTTGATATAAAACGTTGGCGCAAGCGTCTTTTGTTCTTTGAATTCCGAGAAAATATGGAGGAAAAATGTAAGGAAAATTGGGAAGCTCCTGTGTATTCGAGAGTTTGTGATGTGAGAACATGGTAATACTAAGGACGTGATGTTTGAATAGTAATACCTCGAGAATAAGGAGTAACGGTGACGATGCAAATATCCAGGCTTCGGCAAGTACACGTAAGTGAAAATGTGTGAGCAAGAGACCTAAATATTATACATTGCGATGAAGTAAGTTCACAAGATGTTATATACTATTAAATCAAAACATATTGGCACATTTTTTGATAGCAATAATTTTTTTTTATAATGTTTTTATAATATTAATTACTAAAAGTTTATTTCTAGGGCCTTAAAATTGAAAGAAACTGGTTTCTCAGTAATATTACAGTTTGGTTATTGAATTATATTTGAAATGTTATTTTAATTTTAATTTGGTTTAAATAATATTTTGTAAAATAATTGTGAACACAAGTTATGTTTCAGTTACAAATTTTGTATTTTTTTTTACGTTTGTGTATATATATACCTAGGCTAAATAAATTGGAACAAAAATCGGCAAACAATGAGACTATTTCTTGGATACACTCGTAAAAGAAATAAAGACGATAAGGAATAATTTTTGTTTTTCTTTCACCCTAGGTATTAGTCCTAATACAAATGGAGAGTTCCATCTGTATTAGAACTAATTAAAAATAAAAGAGAGGGGACATTTTTCTACTTTACTGTGAGTAGAATTTCTGGTAAAAGCTTGTGATCTATAATTTGTTAGTGATGTAGTGTATGTGTTTTTTTACCGTAACACTTTAAACGCTACAGTATAAAAAAAAACTGACAAGAAACTTATTTCAAACCTTACCTTGAATACTGACCACATAGACACTAACAACGTAAGCTATTTCGTCCAACTTGAGATCTCCTCTAAAGACGATACCGAAATACATTGTCAACGCGATCATATAGATAACCAGGCTCACTACATTCTGTGTTAAGTGAGCGTATCTCTTCCAAATACATATTTTTTTGGTGTATACATAAATACTACAGTTTTCTAATAAGTTCAAGCACAGTCGTATAGGCTCAATGAATTCTTTAGGTATGTTAGATAGCTCTTCCATTTTTTAATTGAAAAAACTTGAATAAACGATAAACTGGTAAAGGATGTGGGAAATATTGGACTGATAATGTAGTTGCCCAAACAGAACGCAAGCGTTTTAAAATATTAATAAATCAGCTCTTAATCAGCTTGAAGTCCTATAATAATGTTAAATTCAGCTTATATAAAGGTGAATTATGCCGTATCATACAGTTTCAGCTAACACAGATGCTTTTATACATCCTAAAAATATGCATGTAGCTGATGGTTTCCATTTTCTAAAGCTTTGAACCGTAATAAAATTCAAGTTTTTTTGTAAACCTAAAGAGTTTTCGGATAGTAAAAAACAATTGCACTGAATTTCAAAAATGATTTGAAAAAAATGTTATGGTTTTTAAACCAACAATTCTAATTTGTACTGTATTCTATTAACTATTTAAATTACAGGAAAGTAAGTAAACTGAAGTATGAAAGACGGCTAAAATTTGTGACAAATATACAATGATACAGCTTTTATAGACTAGTAGTTGGTGATCGAAATTGCTACTTTACTAATAATATCACTGGGATTTGTTTGTATGATTTTCTTATTTTAACAAAACGATTTGTACTAGAAGGGTATGACAGACTTTAAATGACTAAAACCCGCTCCTGTCCCGTTTTTGCCTTTGTTACGCTTTCACAAAACCCATGGACCCAGTAGGTATCTTTAACCCTGTAGATACCCTACGGTTTTGTTGACTTCTCTTTGAGGCGCGTGTGACTCGAACACGATTCTGATGACAGGACGCTACACATTGCTCGCCTGTTTATCCCTACGGTGACTAGAAATCGGGATCGGGATTCCACAAGCTGAGGTGTGGGGGTCGTTCCCTCAGGCATGCGGTCGCTACCATTGCTGCTGCGCAAAAAGAAGCGACTGCCTACCATTCCTCCTTGCTTAGAGTCCGGCGCGTGAGGTTTTTGCAGCTGCAGGTTATCCCTACGAGTATATGGCGGTGCTAACGGGAAACACCTTCCCTACACTTCACTATACGAGCTGTAAGAAAAAAATTTACTTGGGCTTTGGTTTCTTTTTTATTTAGCCTATACGTTCTCACTGCTGGGCAAAGGCTGCGTATATAAAGGTCATCTCGCTGCCACTTCCCAGATCGTCCTTGGCGGCATCGCTCATACTTAGGTACCCATTTTATGGAGACTCTAGCCTAACGGTTAGTGTGCATACGCCAAATATGATCTGACCAAACGCATTAGGCGCATAGGGTAATACAGCCTATTGCGATATAACTCAGCAAAAAGAAAACATTCTCAATAAATTTTAACAGACATAAAAACAATATTTTTCCGTGTAGAGGATGGGTGGTGTTGCCAGTATTTACTATGCATATTCTATTAATCTATTAAGTGAAATGGACACTTACGTATCGTACTGATTACAAGGTAGCTCCGCTTTATAATATTTGCAATAAAAAACAACAGAAACACTCTTTGTGAATTTATAACGATATTGAAATTGACTGTTGTTAATGTTCTTGGATCTTTAAATATTTAAACAATGGCAAAATTAAGCAGAATTATAATATATAAGGCATCGATAACATATAATATCCAAATATCATATAAACTACTAAATAAAATAAAACTTGAATTGAGAATTTCACTGAAAAATATACTAATATACAACATGACACTGTTAAAATATCTTTTGTGACAGAAAACAATAAAACATAGCATCATAAATATGAATGGTGAAAACATTCGCAATCGAGATATGTAACAATTTGAATAACATGACCAGCCAATGTAGACACCTCATTAAAGGAGGAAATAAATAACTTTTGCTTCGTATTCAGACCGTCTAGTGGCAATCAGAGGGGTTAAGTTACATTGGATGTCATGGCAATATTGCAGTAAAAAAATGGAAACAAAAGAAGTGAGACCCCGAGTCTTTCAAATAGTAAGCTGCAGCGACGATGCTTATCTGACGAATATTGCAAGATGGAAACGAGAAATTCTGTTACCCTTTCCTCGTCATTATAAAGGATTTAAAATGTCTGACATTTTTAATATTTTGTAGATGGCAGCTTACTTTGAAAATAGAATATATTTTTAGAGGTTTCGCGACGCAATATTTCGCGTAAGTCGGTTTCCAGTCAAATTGGTTGCAGTTAGATATTAGTATTTTACTGGAGTGACTTTCTATCTGGTCTTCACAATATTTGGATGAAGGACGGCAAGATTGGTGTCGAATTTTTTGGTCTCTTTATTCTTCACCAACTGAATGACCACGTTCAGGTTTTAGTCAGTAAAAGTTTGACACTTGTCTTCTCGCTACATCTAGAACGTGAGAAGTTATTTGTTGATTGCCCATCCTGGAAAACAAAGTAGAGGCTATTCATCGACAGTCATACAAAAGGAATTCTGATAAAAAAACTGTCAGTACGAAAACAGGTAGGTACACTCTCTGTTTATTCACAAACACAAACTGTGTTTCTCTGTCAAATAAATTACTAATTGTAGAAGATCTATGACTTTTTCTCCTATTATATGATTTTAATTTTAGATATTTCCTTATTCCTGAATTTCAGACTAATGAAAATGACAGTGTTAATTCAAGTGGACTCATTATGTTGAAATTAAGACAAAATTATTATTTAAGTTCTATTCATTATAATTTCTGTTTTCGCCCTTGAACCTCTAAATTAATGAGGTTTTTTTGGGGACGAAGTAAAATATTACGCATTTCTTGGTAAGCTTCGATGTCAACATAAATTCGCCTTTTTTCGTAGTTAAAAGGTTACTAAGCTTGCGTCGTTTGTTTGTGCTGTTTATAATAGCAACCCGCCCCAGCTTTACACGGGTACAATGCTGATGTTGAATATATTATGCATGTATTATACATATAAACCTTCCTCTTGAGTCACTCTCATCATCATCCTAGCGGTAGTCCCGGTTGCCAACCTTGGCTTTCACCTCGGTGCCCGGGGTGTCTTGAGTCACTCTATGTGATGAAAAAAAACCGCATTAAAATCAGTTGCGTAATTTTGAAGATCTTAGCATGCATAGGGACAAACAGCGAGAAACGACTTTATTTTATACAATGTATTGATTACACAATTTTAGAGTCCGACATCAAAAACCCAAAGAAATACTAGTTTACACTCCACGAAAAATTTAATCTTGATTCTGTACTTGTTGTTTAAATTTTTCTTTTAAATTTCTATTTTTCGCAATTGTTATAAAACTTTGTTTACAAAAAGTGTAAAACCTGTGTAGGTTTATAAATCCGCATGGACAAAAATAAAGGTTTATGAACCGTGAAGTTAAACCAAATGTAGTTTTGTAGCCATAGAAATGATTTCAGCAAAAACCAGATTGGATTTTTATGCAAAAATTTATTCACAACAAAATAAAAATAACTAAGTAAAACGGATTGATGCCAAGAAAATAATTCAGTATCAGAATTATTTAACATAGTTTAAAAACCAATGCTTTGTTTAGATATTTGACGAATTGCTAGCTTCTTTCCAGTAAGACAGTTTTATGCATCCTTGGTCTCCAGGTCTCCAGCAACCGACTGCTGAGGCCCAGGGCAAAAAGTGCTGTTTTCCAAAATGTATTACCCTGTAATAGCCACGAATTTGAAAGTTGGTGATGTGACACCACCGCGCCTCAAAAAACGGGTAAAACCTTAGTCTTATACTTAATCTCTCTCTGACCGTGTCGATTTGCCATTCCATCGAATTATGGGAGTAAAAGAACAGAAAGTGCACATAACTGTGCACTATAATGGTGCACTCATACATGCCGCCGGCTTATGTCACTGGGTTTGCCGCTGGCTTTCAGACCGTCTTTAAAATCTAGCGAAGAAGAGATGCATGTGCCTGCGGCCTGGCCACCGGGTTAGCCGCCGGCCGTGCCGCTGGGCATGTATGGATGCGCTATAAGGTCCTGCGAAATTAGCTATTCTCTGAGATGATTCTGCCAATGATTGTCATATACGGTTGAGAGAATTTATTTTATTTGTTGCGCTGTTTCTATTAAACAATAAGTCACCATCACACAATGCGTTCTTGAACATACCCAGAGTTAGTTAGTGAATGCATTCTCTGCGTAAATCTGGTTCAATACATCCTAGTACGAAGGTATCCTGTGTGCTCATGCATCCTCTCGAACCATTTACCTAATCCGGTAAAGTACGACTGAATTTTTCACGTAACTCGCTTTACCCCAGTTTTAAATAGAACTCCGGTTTCTAAAATAGTTTTAGGGAAATTCTAAAATGTAATGTAAACCGAATTATGGAGGTCCACATAATTCCAAATAATGGATTTTTCGGATTACACGCATTTCTATATTTTTCAATTATTTTTTTTTATGTTTCACTGACTATTGTTTTATAAAAAAGTATAAACGTGCATTCGTGAATCGTATAGTTAATACTAGATTTTTTAGACTGCAAAATTGAAGAAGCCTAATAGGGGTGATGCCTATTAGAAGTGAGGAAATCTGATGGATGAGAAACTATTAGAACTGGCCTCTCCAGCCAAGTAACGATGCGATGGTTTCTTTAACGCCGAACGCTTTGAGTAGGCCACGCCCCAATTCCTTTGTTCTGACATCGTCTTAACAAAAAAACAGGAATTGAAGGCGTTGCCAATCCTAAGCTTTCGACGTTAACGAAACAATCATAACTTGGCTAGGTGGTTGGTCTTAATATTTGACCGGGGAGGCCATTTTTAAGGTGGAATAACATTCTAATTACTAATTACATGACTTAATTCCACCATCCCATTTCTTTCATTGGACAACTCGACGCACGGCGAGTACCCATCGTTACGTTGTTGAAACCTCTACGCTTCGGACTAAGCGTTCAGCTTCGTCGTTTATTTTGCGTACATCCAAGGACTGGAACAATCCGTGTGGTCGACATATCCGACTATAATTTGGGCATCTTCAAGGCTAGAGTGAAAAGACTTAATAATCTAATGCCCCTCACCATCGACGATTGAATTACTGCTTACCATCAGGTGGGATTGTAGTCAAGCATTAGTTTATAGCGAATATAAAAAAAAAATTTGCCTACTCCGCTCTGGGTGGTACAAAAGGGCATGTCAAACTTTTACTGATTAAAATCACATTTATATCTTTTAATTGCCCGTTGCGTTCTAAGACTACGGGTATATTTTTTTTTCAAAAAATCCCCGCGACCTTAGCAGGCATCGACTCTGTTGGGTCCCTACGATTTGCTGGCACCTCTTTAAAGAATGCATTAATAACTACGTATTGTCGATAACATTAGCTCGATCCAGATCATTACCGGACTGCGAGTAGTCCTTTACCCATTTTTAGAAGTCCGCAAGGCCACGTCTGCCGTATCGTGGCTGGGGAGATTTATGAAGACAATTCAAAGTGACCTACGAAGTGTCCCAGATAGCCAGCCACACATAAACATACCATATCGGTATGTTTATGAGAGAAGCAAAGCGGAAGAATTAAGTTGCTTTCTTTTTTTTTATTAAAGATGGGTAAAAATTATCCAATGACAAACCCCTTGGGCATAGCAAGAATTAGTGTCAGACTCTTACTGACTAAACCATCTGCCCGTTTCTACATTGCCTTTATACCAGGGCCAGAGCCTTTCTTATAGGCGAGAACCCTTGGCCTCAGTAAGTTTCGACCCTTCTGCAGTATCCCTATAGCGCATCTAGTTGGTTTGAAATGTTTTCAAAACTCTTGTTGTATGGTATTTTACTAGTTTTGAATAAATGTATAAGCGGTGGTTAAAGTGCATTTGCTCGCACGTAGTACAGCCGCCGCATCGCTTCCAATTCGCGCTTTGCAAACGCTATCGGAATGATTTTGCCACTGTTGCTTGCTTAGAGAACAAAACGTGTCTCTCATTCAGAAACCTCTTTTCTTTTTGTTATTAAAATCATAACGTAAGCCAATTTTAAACCCGCAAAGTACACGAACATATTACAACCAAGCTTAAGTGTGATAAATATTCATTTAACAATAAATATACTTCTGTTCGTAATTTACGTTCTCACAATGCAATTATCATCTGATAAATGTTTCAATAATAATAATTTACATTTTAACACCTTGTGGATTCTGTGTTTTTAATGTGCAATATTCAATACAAATATAATTAATGTTAGCATTACTTTTATGGCAGTGTTAACAGTATTATCATATAAAATCAGTATGTCATTATATACGTCATTGTAAATAATTATGTTGAACATGTGGATTTCATCATTATCATCCTCCAATCTGCTGTTGGGCACAAATCGGCATTGAACTGTATTTTCACGATAAATTGGACACTCTTGGATATTCCTTTTATTTTGTGGGATATCATCAAATATCTCCATGCTCCTTTGGGTTTTCTTAAGATTTTTTTTTATGGTATGTAAAATGATTTTTACATACCACCATATAAGAGCGCGATTCGTCATTCAAATTGGAATCATCTGAATGACGAATCCCGCCCTTGGGCGAAACTGGAAAGAATGTCAGGCTCTTACTGACTAAACAACCTACTCCATTCTTACGTTGCCATACTTATATGTCAGGAACAGAGCCTTCTTTTTAGACGCGATCTCTTAGCCCCAGTTAGCTTCGACACTTCTGCAGAGTCCTTGCAGTTTGCCGACTACTCCTAGACGCGCGAGAACGGTGCGTGCCGTCGACGACTGGTCTTGGTCCGGACAATTACCAGATGATTGGACGGCGAGCTTCCTATTTTTCGCCATTAACAAACGTGCGCCTACGGTGGCCGGCGTTTTTTTAAGGTTCAATCATTTCTTTCACTCAAGCTAGAGTGAGAGGACGTGTTTCTTTTTTTTATGTTGGGTAAAATTATGGTATCCGCGCGCATTGCACTTCCTTTGTTGACAAATCTTTTACGATTCAAGCTGCTCGGTTGTGGAATGCGTGACCCTTGGATGTGAGGCGTGCTCAAACGCTTCCAACGTTTAAAAAATTGGTGAAGGAGCATTACCTTTCACTTTGATTTTTCTTCTCCTCTCTCAATTATATATTTGATATATATTAGTATATTATCTTTATTGTATGTATGTATTCGTGTTTTGATATGTTATTAGTATTTTTTTTTTCTTATAATAAATTGTACACTGACAACCCTAGATCTATCTCCTTTCGCGCAGTCCATCCAAAGGTTGTCTGTAAGAAATTGCCTTGTGCGCTAAGACCGCCCATTGTACCCTTATTTTTATAACAATGTTTGTCCTATATTTGTTTAATTTGGTGTACAATAAAGTATAAATAAATAAATAAATAAATCCCGCTCTTGGTCAAAGCGGAGAACAGTGTGAGATTCTTACTAACTAAACCACTCACCCGTCCCTTCATTGCTTTTTGCACTGGGGCCAAGTCTTCTTTTCAGAAAAAGACCTTGGGCCTCAGTTGACTTCGGCCTTTCTGCAGGATCCGAACGGTGGGAGGACTTGTCACATTTTTACCGTCTAAAACCACATCTATGTTCCGTTTTTATCATGGCTCTAGTTTCTTTGTGTGTGATTTTACTAATGTTTTTGATAATCATAATAACGGCCACATCATCCCTTACCATCAGGTGAGATAGTAGTCAAACGCGAGCCTATTTAGAATAAAAATATGAAAAGTTGGTGCTATTTTTAGATTTGTCGGATTTTTATGATTCGTTGTGAATCTACACTAATATAATAAAGAGGTAAAGTTTGTTTTTTTATTTTTTTGTTTGTTGGAGGTAATCTCTGGAACTACTGGTCCGATTGGAAAAATTTTAGCAATAATAGAAAGCTGCTTTATTCCTGAGTGACATAGGCTATATTTTATGTACGCGGGTGAAGCCGCGGGCAAAAGCTATTATTTATATTTAGAAAAATTTAGAAAAGTTAGGTAGATTTCTTTATTCAAGACACAGGTGCTACACAATTCGTGGGTTCTCAAAATAAAATTAGAATAATAAATAGCTTCACATCAATTTTTTACCTGGATCTTATCTTAGAAACCCCTTTATATTTAAATTAAATGTTGTATTCAATATTTATTAAACCAAAGACTTTGGAGTATTGTGATGAAGCTTTCAAAATGTAATCTCATTTAAGTAGAGGTAAATTTTCATTTTCTGAGAAAGATCTTTTCGATTTATGCTATAATGTAAAATGTAGAGAAATAAAGAAAATACATTTGTTTAGCACCACAGACAAAGAAACTTGAATAAAAAATAAAAACAACAACATTATGCAAAATTTTATTTTATTAAAACTTTCTAGAGAATTAAAAAGCTTATAAAAAATAATTATTACTTTCATTTGTATCTCAATATAAGAGTTCATCAAGTAAGTTTTCATTGAATTTTATAAGTAGCTGAACTTATAAAATTCCATGAAAACCCGCACTGTATATTTTACGTAGAATATAATAATAATCTTTTATTTATTATACAACATTAGTTACTTCGATTGAGTGTAAATACGAAGAATCAACTCGTCCGAAGAGGTGGCCGTTCCCCTCTCGCCTATAGTCAATATCGACTATGGTTTACTTAAAGTACTTTTTTATAGTTTTAACTAGCGACCCGCCCCAGCTTCGCACGGGTGCAATGCTGAATATGTTGGTATTTAATATATTAATTTAATACGTTATACATACAAACCTTCCTCTTGAATCTCTGTATCTATAAAAAAACCGCATCGAAATCCATTGCTTAGTTTTAAAGATCTAAGCTTACATAGGGGCAGCGGGAAGCGACTTTGTTTTATACTATGTAATGATAGACGGGGACATAATGGAAGCTACACGTACACGTTACCTAGCAAATTTTGAAATGTCTTCAGTGCACTAAATTTACATAAATTTATGTTTTAACTAGCTTTTGCCCGTGGCTTCGCCCGCGTGTTATTGGGATTGGGATTAGGGTTTCCGGGATAAAAAGTAGCCTATGTTCTATTCCAGAGCGTATCCTATGCCTATGCCAAATTTCATCCATATCCGTCCAGCCGTTTTGGCGTGATTGAGTAACAAACATCCAAAGATCCAAACATCCTAACTTTCGCATTTATGATATGAGTAAGATTTCTACAGCCTAGATAATATCCAGGAGATATCTGTGCATCCAAAGTATTTGAAGAAAGAAATATATCATCATATATTTAATCTTTTGATTAAATACATATATGATGTTATTACACATCTTTAAGAGAGCCATTGAGCCGTTATAAGAGCCGTTGTATGAAACGGACGTTCAGTTGGCCGCTCTTGTTCTTACTAATTAGCCAATCAAAACATGATACTTGCTATTCTAATTTACTTCATGTCAATATGATTAAGAAAACTTTCTCATCAGCATAACATTTTTGTTTACGCCCCAAAAGTTACACACCGAAATACCTGAATAAAAAGTAAATAAAAGAAAATACGATCAAAATTTCTACTCCAAAGGTTTCCTTATAAATCTGCTGGGTGCCCTTAAATCGTAGAGATAAGTCCACGAAGTTGCTTAAGTTCTCCCAGTTTTATGATATTATCTGCGCTAAGATCGCAGCTCGTGGATTTTAGAAACTCGAAAGTTTTCAGAAATATTAAAATACCTTACCGAGTGACCTAGTTCGAGTTGCTCCAAGTGTAGGATAATTAATTAGTATAGAAAAAAATAATCTTTTACACTTTTTGACAGATTTATTAAAATACTAACTTTTGCCCGCGGCTTCGCCCGCGTGGTATTGGGGTTGGGGTTTCCGGGATAAAAAGTAGCCTATGTCTGTCCGGAGTGTATCCTATGTCTATGCCAAATTTCATCCAAATCCGTCCAGTCGTTTTGGCGTGATTGAGTTACAGATATGCAAACATCTAAACATCCAAACATCCCAACATCAAAACATCGTAACTTTCGCATTTATAATATTAGTAAGATTGCTGACGGCAGTATTGTATATTTTTTTGTTTTTAATTAAGCATAGGTTCGCGTTGGCGCACTATTTCACTTGATGGTAAGCGTTGATATGGCTGACGATGATCACGCTTGTCTAGAAGTAACTTGTTCACTCTAACTTAATTGATTATTCTTCTTCATAATTATAATAATCAAAGACATTAATTTTATACGTTATATATATCGATGGTTTTATATATATCGTATATAAAATTATATCAGTAATTGCAGACGGCGAGCTATGAGTAACTAGCCAACCACCCTCGGTTCGGTTCGGTAACCACTCGGGTGACCCCAAGTTGTCGATGGCGCAAAGTGTTTCACGTGAGGTTGAGGCCAAGCAGGGCCAAAACATACTGGGGTCATGAAGGAAAGTGAGCCCCTAAGTTTTAACACGAAGGCAAAGAAGGGAAAGGAGTAGGTTTTTGGGGAGTAAAAGCCTGACTCGCTAAATTAGAAAAGTTTTAATAATGATTCAGAATAACAAACCGATACCAGAATAAGAAATTAGTATACCATTTAAATACGAAAACATTTTATTTCACTTGAAATTTTCAATAGCTAAGACTGGGTCGATCCTATCTAATCTCAAGAATTACAAGCGAAACTGCAGGAATTTTAACCTTCATCAAAATTTTGCTTCTTAAAATGAAGGTAGGCTTCTCCCCTAAGTGGCTTCAGCGGTTTTGTGGTCATTTAAAAATTCATTTCGTTACAAGGAAAATTGCGATTTTTAATAAAATGCAACATGGTTGCCTCTTGAGACAAGAGTTTTCTTAATTAACAAAGGAAGTATTGAGGAATCAATATAATGTTTATTTATATTAAAAAGTTATTCAAGGCCTCAATAAATTAATTTGTGAAAGGATCGACGACAACAACAGTTGGCATTTCTTCTTAGCATGTCGATGACAAAACTAGTTAAATTCATTGCCTTGCCCAGTATTCGGCCCAGTAATGCCGTCTACTGATGCTGTCATTAGGTCTCTACGTGAACAGGTAATAGGGCACGTAATGCAAGATGGAAGGTGAGACATGTTCTGGGAGATACGCCGCACAAACACTGAAGATCAGAACCGTCCTAGAACCCACATCCGTTGAGATTTTTTTATGGTGAGCAAAAATCATCCAATGACGAATCCCGCTATTGCGCGGAGCGGTAAACAGTGCCAGACTCTTACATACTGACTAAACAATCCACCTCGTTCCTTCTTTGCCCTTTATACTGGGGCCAAGCATTCCTTTCAGAAAAAGACCCTGGGCCCTAGAAGGCTTTGACCCTTTTGCAGACTCCCTACGGACATCTATAGAGATTGTCTTTGCTGTACCCAACGTGGATGCGGAGTTTGTTTAGAGTTTTCCAGGTTTGCATTGGCAGACCAGAATAGCATGTTCAGGAGAGGCTCTCCGACAGCGCGATGGAATCATCAGTAGGATTAAACTTCTTCCGCTAGAGATCGCATCTCTCCGATGTGGTGTTGCTTTGAGATAGGCCCAGGTTTGTAATAAAACTTCTACGATTTTTAAATCTCGTGCTGTAATTACTTTATGCATTGGACAGTGAGCGTTGTTTTGGTTGTTTCCTTTCTAATGGTTGGCACTGGCAATTGGCATTTTGACTCTGTAGGTTGACCTAGCATTTTGCTAAGCATTGGTCGTTTTGTGCGGATGTGATCTAATATTATAACAGTTATTGTTATTATGTTATGTGCCACGTTTTGCACAAATAAAAACTCTGCGAATGTAGTGACCTCATCCTGGGTCGGAATCGAACCCACGACCTCCGGCGTAGCAGTCAGGATCACTAACTACTAGACCAACAGGCCAGTCAACAAAGTTCAAACGGTTGAAGTAGACAGAGAGAAGCACGACTTACTTGTTAAAATTACAGACTTGCGAGTGAAAGAGTGTTTCTTTCTTTTAAAGAGGAGCAAGTTTATACCTATATTTATTTAAATGATAAATCTAATAAATAAAAAATAATACCAAAAAACGCAATAATAAATCTATAATATCAGTAATAATAAATGTATAATTAAAATAAATATTAATGTATAAATCCAATATACGAATAGCAAAAATTATACAATACAATTACCTGTAAGCCCACCTACCTACGAAAAATGAAAGAGTAGATTAATATTTTAATTGTAAATAAATATTCATAATAGCCCTCCTCCAAATTTCTATGTTGTTATGCCCGACAGGGCCCACAATGCTCCAAAACTATTGTATGTATATTCTTATGTACCTACCACCTAAGTTCACATTGTGGAATGCAATAAATGTATTGAGTATTGAGTATATAGCAACATACCTTTAACAATTCAGTTTAAGTCTTCAAATGAATCGCTTAAGGTCCCTGATTATCATCATTACCACTTCAGCCAAAAGACTTCCACTGATGGAAATAGGCCTTCCTCAAACGTGGCTACAACGCCCGGCTCTGTGCGTCTCGCATCCACTGGATCCCAGCAACACTGACCAGGTCATCGGTCTTTGTGGGAGGCCTTTCAACGCTGCGCCTTCTGGCACGCGGTTGCCACTCTAGCACTTTTCGGCTTCTACGGCCATCTGTTTTGCATACCAATGCAAGGCAATGTTCCTCGCTTGTTGCCACTTAAGTTTGGCGATTCTTCCCTGGTAGAAGCCACCGTGTCTTAAAAAATATATATATTACTCTTTTGGCATATACCTATATGATGATAATAATTAATAGATAAGCCCCTATACCCAGATTAATAAAATACTAAGGCTTATAAACAAATTAATCTTCCAACCCTTTTATTTTGAATCAATATCAAAATGGTTGCGCAGTAATTAAAGAATTTAAGGCTAATAAATTAATTACAAAAATTTTATCACAGAAAGTTTTGGAAGACTCGAAATGACTGATTGATGTCCAAATTTTTTTCTGAACTGGCAGGGATTAATAAAAAAAAACTTAGTAAAAGTAATATAATTTATTAATCTAAAATAATAATCAATGGCCGTATTTAAAATAACTTAGCAACTGGCAAAGACAATATCATTAATCATAACAGCAAAAAATACAGTAAAATATTATCCTGTATTTTTAGACAGACACACCAAATTGCTAATAAAACGTGATCATATATGAAAGTCTGACAATATTAAAAGAGAGACAGAAATATTACAACATCTTAAAAGATTCACTAAGGTAAGTATCGCAGAGGTTTTCTTTCTCAAATTTCGATAGAAGATCTTCTCCTAGGAACTTATTCACAATATTAGAAACCCTACAATCGTAAGGCGCCGATGCATGGTCTGAATCTAAGTGGAATATTTTCACAGGTTTGTTGGTGTACTTAGAAAGATTGTAATCATCTGCCAGAGCTTCAGATTTTGGATGAGATATACCTTTCATAAGGATCAGTTCTGAATCTAGTTTGAAGTTTGGCTCGTATTGTCGGGCTAGCATAATTCTTCGGTACGCAGCTTGAAGGATGGATCTCTTGTATTGACTCGAATAGCTAGCTAACTCTCTTAGACTATTAACACACGCTTCAACTTTCTCCGACCAGCTTTCTGATTTCTCCAAGTCATTCGTTAATTCCTTGCTCTCTCTTCCTGTCATGAGACGGTACATGTGTTCTACAATAGAATTCTGTAACTCCGTATCAGATAAATTACCGACATAGGCATTTAGTTGTACTCTTAATGCATCTGGGCTGCTATCCAAGCAGTACACTGTTCCCACGCGACCTGAAAAAAAAAATGAGTACAAATAATTATCTTGAAAACTTTTCTGTCAGAGGAAAGTAGGCTCTCAGGTTTTGGAAAAAGAGTTTAAAATTGACCAATGCTGAATAAAGGAAACCAGTGTTTTAATAGATCAGTAAGACATTTTTTTTTAAATTAAAATGTGCTCCATAAAAGTCAAACTTTGAAATAATGTGACACAAGGGATTCAATCTATAAAAGTCTTACCTTTTGTTAAATGTTGTCTTAATAATTTTGACGTTATTTTTTGTGGAAAAGACAAAAGAAAATGAAATTGGTAAATGAAGTTTTAATTTTGCCTCAAAGAAGCTTCAATGTGGAACGGAACGGTTAATAGGCGCTTTATTTTCCTATTTAATAAGAACCTGCTGGTTAGGTTGGAGATTAAGGAAAATAAATATAATACATACCCTCTTTTTCAAACATTGCGGCTAACTCCAGAGCAACATTTACACCAAAGGAGTAACCAAGCAGATAGAAATTGGATTTAAGCTCAAATCTCTTTTTCATGAACTAAAAAGAAGAAAAAAAAACAAGATTAATTTATATGAAAAAAAAGATATTTTATTATTATTTTATGCTTATCCAAAAGGATTTGTATTTTGGTTGCTTAGCTGAAAAGCTAAGCCTAAAAAAATAAACCAAAATACTTAGAACATAAAAACTGTACTTTATGTTTGTCAGTAACTCATTAAAAAAATTTAAGGCGGTGTCAGATTAAAATTTCCAGTGAGGAATGCTACTATCCTTTTACGTTATTAAAATAACATATTTGCAAAACAAAATAAACAACCATTCAAAGCAGAAACATCCAGTAAAACAGGAAGAGTTAAATTAATTGCAAATAAACTCAAAAGAGAACCATTCGTTCCGTTTACAAAAGTAAAAACAATCCGAAGCTCCGGCGAGCAAAATAAATAGCTGATACACAACAAACATGGATGACTTGGAACTTCCCGGAACTTCAAAAATACAAGCTGAATGTATTATTGTATCGAGTTTAAATCAGTAAATACAACGAAATTTTTGGTTCTTTATACTTTAACAATGGTGGGAATGGACGCACTGAGCAAGGTTGGCAAATTTTGACACAAGCAGGGAAATTAATTTTTAATGAAAAATCAGATAAAAAAGATTTCGTTTTGGTGAAACATGTTACCGTGCATATAACCAAGATACGTCAGCGATTGAAATAATTGAATGGGAATCGTTTGTCTGGGTGTGATAATTTAAAGAAAAAGAATGAAACGCATATCATTTAAAGAGTTATGTACATCTGGATGGATGAAGAAGGATAGGGATGTAAAAGAAAAGGTAGATAGTGATACCGTTATGGATGAGAGAAATAACGGCCGAAAAAAAAACGTGTTGCGCCTACTGCAAATAATACGTGACAAGACCAGGAAGATGATGATAATAACCAACATACGTTGACCTAGGGTAAAAACCTCTTATGATAATGAATGAACTAACTTTACAGGAGAAAGATAAGTAGAAGTCTAAACACAGCGTAACTGTTTTAATTTTAAATTCGAATACTTTTTCAAATGCATTTTTGTTAAATATTTTAAGTTATTAACGTCAAAACAATAAATGAATATTATGTGCAAGCTAAAAGACTTGCGAATAACTTGCTTTTGTTAAATGTTACTTTTGTTGTGTGAAATTAGGAGGTGCAGCTTGTGGTTTTTTTTTTAATAATTACTTTCCCAAGCTCTTTACACGACTCAAAATTGGGAAATTAAGATAAAAAATTGCAATTTTTAAGCATAAACAGAAATTATTTTTATTGTTGACCGAAAAATCCTTTCGCCACAGTTAACAAAATATAGGTAACTATTGACATTAAAATGTCTTTAAATTCGATAGAAGACTAATATTTCAACATGTAAACGAACAACTGCAATTAATCCCGACTGTTTTTTTCTTCCCCACAATCGACGTCGAAATTTAAAAATTCCGTATTCGAATGGATATTTAACGAAGTGATGAATAACTTAACGAATTGGGGTCCCAGTTGGACGAACAAAGAAAACAAAATCTACCACAATTTATTCACCAATCACGGTCCATTTTATTACGACGTCCACTGAGTTCCTGCATCAGTGTTCCTTGGGAAATATCAATTGAATTAATTCAATCTTTTATAATAAAAGAGAACGACAACTGTTAGGTACGACTCGCGTGCAAGCACGAACGGTTCCCAATACTAGGTCACAACGTTCAATACTTAATAAATATACGGGAAATTGTAGATGAATCGAGACGCTGGATTTTCTTTAGGAAATATAAGGAGTAAATGCAATATTTTTCGTGTACGTTTTCGAGTATAGAAGGATTGTTTTCGATATTCGGTTCAACTGGACAATGGGTATTGGAAAAGTTTTTACAATATCAATAATTATTTCACGACTTAAAAGACTGTGTTTCTTTCTTATCTTTGTTTTGATCCAACAAAGATTAATCTATAGTTTTGATGCCACAGTTTATGAAAGTTATTGCTCAACATTTTTAACGATGTATATTATTGTTATATTATTGTTATTAAATTCATCCACCATTGTAAATTGCGCATTATCCCAAAGGAAAATAGACTTGAGATTATTTTATATCCTATACTAGGATACTATATTCTACTCGTGGGCCTATTAATAATATAATAATAATATGTCCACAACTATGACACAACGTCATCTAGTCCCAAGCTAAGCAGAGCTTGTGTTATGGGTACTAGACAACTGATAAACATACTTATATATTTTCTAAATATATACATATTATAGATAAATTATATTCACACACTCATATAGATACAAACAAACTTTCATATCCAAAGTATTAGTGTGAATCAACATACCTTCAAAATATTGCTAGCCATTTCCTGGATACTGTCTTCAGTCATATCAGGACCAAGTTGGAAGGTCATAGCTTGAACCTTCAATCTTTCGGTAACGCGAGTGAAAATTTGATGATGACCTTCGAATCCTGGTATTAATATCAGGTATGTTTCTTTTGGATCTAACTCTTGTTCTTCCTAAAAAAAAGGAAATAAAAATTGAATTAGTTTTAACATCTATAATCAGCCTTTTGACAGTTAAAAGCCTCGTTGCTGAAGTATAATTAGAAGAATATTGAAGAAGTATCCAAGTATTTCCACATCGACCGTTCTCGAGTATGCTTATGTATATAAGGGGACTAGTAACCAATTCTTAAACACGTAATTCTCCTGTTTTATTATTGTATATAATTATATACTAAAATATATATTAAATTATATATAATTAATGATAACAAACAACTTTTACTATGGGTCAAATCTGAAATCGCAAAAAAATATCAACAAGTTTAGCACATTATGACCAGTTAGGCGAACACCATATATGTAAAAAATTTAAAATCATTCATCATTCATTTTAAATCATCTGGCAAACTTGTATCGGTTCAGTTATATTGTTTAGTTTACTTAGTCAGGTTTAAAGTTTTATTACACAGTTGCTGCGCTCCAGAACCTTGGAGCTTTTCAGATCCGATACACGATATTAAAATAAATTTTATTACCGAATCTACATAATATATGGAATCTGACGATACAAGGTCTTGGATTTCGTAAATGTAATGAAATTTCCAATAAGTAAATAATGTGGACCATTTATAGTGCCTATAACTGGATTAAAGCAAAGATAGTTAATTTCTGTCTGATTAACAAATATTGAATTTGTTTATTATAATTGTATAACATACCTCAGAGCCGTTGCTAAGTGTAGTCGGCATTTGAATCATAGGTTCGGTGGCCATGCACTCATCTTCATCAGTGTATGTGTAAAATGCTCCTAGGCCAGCATCGAACTTAGTGTTTTCTCTCTTCTTAATGGCACTGAAGTTTTTCAAGCTGAAAAAAAAAAACTATACTATTAACCCAAAAACAACTACTTGATGTTGAGACAAAATAATTTTAAAGAATTTAATGGTTGACTTAATTATGAATAACTGGTAATAGAAACAAAGCTAGCTATTTTTCCAGAATGTTTTAAAATCAACAATGAATAGAAAATGACTCATTGTGATTGAATTCTAACTTTTAATACTTTCAAAAATCGTAAGAAAGTCATCAATATAAAAAAAAAAAATATTTGAAACTAGGATTGTTGGGTTAGTTATTATATTGATTTTCGGGACTGAAAAAGAACTCTGAGGTTCAATAATGCAAAGAGCAACTGGAAGAACTCTGGAAAATTTTTCATTAAGTGTGACTGTGTTCTTAGGTTTACCGATGGCATAGTGTGATGGAGTAGTGTGAGTGTGTGTAGATATGGACGAATTTATATCATACTAAAATTACCTTGTGACATCCAGTTGTGCAACTTTCTTATTACATAAGTCGATATCGTAGACTTTTTTGATGAGTAACTTAATTTCTTGTAAGCTGGTTTCGTCAAGATAGAGTTGGCTCAGCGTGAGGTTCTGTCCAATATCGTCAATATGTTGCACTCCTACAAAAGATCAGTTTTATTAGAAAAGTATTTCAGATTGTATTTCAACAAACACAATAGAGGTATAGAAGTAAAGGAAAACTTTAATGACAAATAAAATAGAACAATATCGTGAGGTGCTTTAGAATATCATGGTTTAGAACAGGTACAAATTACATGAAAGCTAATTGGATTTATATTGTATTACGTAAAGATTTTTTTATAATCAGAAATAACCCTAAAATCACTTAATCGATTGTCACAAATTTAAATTGCATATTTACATACATATTAGGGGCAACCCTAGCATGTATGTAAATATGCAGTTAAGGAATGTAAAACCTATGTAGGTTAAAAAAAAATGAGATTGTTAAAACGTGAATGTGGTGGATTTGGTAGTGATGACCATTTTAACAGAATGTCACGTTTGTTATTATCAACATTTTGTAAATTTTGTTATACTCTCATGTAAAAATGGATAGAAACAAAAAATTAAAGAAAGATAAACCCTCAGTACTTTGACCGATACGCGAACTGATTGAGTCAACCATGACAGTAGATTTCTTAAAACATTTTATAAAATAGTAGCTTAATATTTTCAGCAATACGAAGTTAAAAAGTTACTAACCAATAATTTTTGCGACTTTTCCCAAGAAGTCATAATTGTTTCGTTTCTTCAAATCGAATGACACGACATTCGTGTAATTCAGTTTCAAACTTATTTCCAAAGCGCTCATAACTGTTGACAGTTTCTGTGATCTTGTTTTAGTTTCACCGTCTAAATTGTTATCGAACTGAAAAAATAAAAGTTCCATTACCTTCTGTCACACAGAGAAAAAAAGAACAAGACTTGTTTTATTTTCTAGGATGACGTTATGAAAAATATAATCTTTTATTTTTATCATTTTCACATTACCCCACACTGGGAATTCTAATATTATAATTCATAGGTTCTTCTTCTTCTTTTCGAATCAATGATACACTCTTTATACAGTTGGGGCCCAGTAGGTAGCAACGTTAACTGCAGCATCGGTGGCACTAATTAAATTCTCCATAATGTAGGTTTATACGTACTCCCAAACACTTAAATTTAAGATATCGTATTTTGCATTTTTTTTATTGATTGGTCCAAAAAACAGTTACACATTATTATTATTATTATTCAAACTCAAACTCAAAATCATTTATTTCAAATAGACACTAATTTGTATTATTATTATAAAATTGAAGCTAATTTGTATTATTAAGTACATAATTGACGCCTCACAGGTACTAAAACTTAAATTTCAGCGTCTCGACAATACAATGCTTCACACGATTAGATTTCCATATACAATGTCCCAAAATCGTTTAGTCTTAAGATAAGACTTAAAAGGAAGGAAAATTTTGTATGCACCACAAACAAATCTTCGATGACGCTCATTTCACAACTAAACACACCCTCAAAGCTGTAAACATCACAAACAGCACGCCAATTTCCTTTCACGATACCGTTCACACCGCAGCAAATGAAATGCAAATATTGAAATAACTTGAACAGGAATACCTCATTGATCGACTTGATGTGGAAGGCGAGGGCAGGCAAGCTCGCTTCATTGCGCGTTTCACATATTTTCTCTATCACTGAAACCGCGTACTCGTCGCTAGCAGTTTTTGAAGAATAGTTCAAGACTACAAAATGCCTGTAAAATAATAATCGTGTGCTTAATACTTGACTCTATGCAAATAATTGTTTGTTTTTTATACTCTCTGTATTAAAATGAATTTATTTTTAGAACTGTAAGTGTACTTTACTGTTTATGTCATCGATTCATTATCAATCCCTAATGTTTGTTAGGGCAAATTCACCACTAAAACTAATCGTGATTATTAAAAACCAACACACAGTTTGACCGAGATTATACTTCAATTTGTGATTCACCGCTAATTGAATTTAATCTAGTTTACGCTAAACTCAATTTCAATTCTAAATGCTGCTATGTTTTCAACACGGTTGATATAGGCCTTCCCTAAACGTCGCCACAACGACCTGTCCTGTACTTTTCACATCCATCGGAATCTAGCAACCCTGACCACTTGGTCACATTCAAAAGAACCCATATGCTAGATTCCGATGGATGTGATCACTTCATCGGTACACCTTGTGGGAAGCCTTCCAACTCTGCGTCTCTGGTATGTGGTCGCTACTCTAGAACCTTTCGGCTCCAAGGGCTATCTGTTTTGCGTGCAATGTGCTCTGCCCATTGACACTTAAGTTTAGTGATTCTTGGTACAAGGCAACTCCGAACAAAGCCATTGCCCTTTAGCGAGCTCTAATGTGTAAACGAATAAATAAGGTAAAAATGTACAAAAACCTAGAAAACTGACATATTGTTATTTATAAAAGTTGAAAAACCTTTTAAGTAAATGATTATATCGTATTTTCATGTCTACTGCCAGTCCAACAAGATTAATACATGCGTTATTCTGTAGTACTTGTCCCTACATTACTTTTCTAGATTGCATATCTAGCTTTCTACGTAAGTGCTCATAACCTATGTATAACTTTATTCACTTTAGTGGTTAGTGGATTTTATTTCAGTTTAGATGTCGAATAATACGTCAAATTTAAAGTTCTGGAGTGATGACATAATTATTATAAAGTACAAGGTAATAGTGACATGTTTATATTGAACTAGCCAGTGGCTTCGCGGCCGATAACTTTAGGCCATCTTAACTTTAGGGGGTGAAATTTGAAAAATTCTCTCTCAGTGCTCAACCCTGTCATAAGAACCTTTGCAAAATTTCATTTTTTAGATATAGTAGTTTCGAATGTGCGTTGATGTTTTAATCAGTCAGTTTCTTCTTTTTTTGTATACTTTCATACATGAACGACACTTAATTTTCATGCTAAGATTATTTAATCTATTTGCAATCCAAATCATTAAATGAATTTAACTCCAAGGGTGATGCGTAACCTTCCCAAATGTCCTTTTCATGTGAGCGTTTATTGTAATGCATGCAATATGCACACGGGACGTATTTATTTCCTTTTGAATTTTTCTGCAGGTGGAGCAAACCCATATGCGTGTGTGCATCAAAACACGCAGATGAATTTAAATCACCGTTTACGATGTTTTCAACAATATTTATCAATTGGTGTTGCAAGTTAGTTTTAGAATAAATTCTTTTATACCTAATACTTACTTCAAACTACTACAAAGGTTCCTCGAAGACACATCTAAGTTCGTAACAATACGAACAGTGTTATTAAATTTCTGTACCATACTTTCGGAATCCAAAGTTACTTCTTTGGGCTCTGTGTTATAGTTCTGTATAACGAAAATTCCTAGAACGGGCGCCATTTTTGTTCCTTCTTTTAGTAAATTGCCACATTCTTTATCTGTTACTAAATTCTCAGAAGACCTCTTTACTAATACGCCGAGTTTTTTCCAGGATCTAAGAAACAAAAAAATATTAATGAAAAAAACGCAGCATAAATTTGTTGCACTTCGTACAGTTTGATGGTTGACAATTGCTTTCCAATAACTAGCTAATTAACAAAGTCTATCTAGTTATTTGGAAATAGCATAAGTGCATAAGTTACATATCGATGCCTCCCACGTAAGTTGTTGTAACCCCAAAAATGCAATTTTACAGGAGAGCGTTTTAAAGATACTTTTTGCGATACAATCCACATTTTTCAAAGAATCTTTTTGAAATTTGGTATGAGCATATAGTTTTTAATATTTTATCGTTTACTACATGTCATTACTTTATAATTTTAACGGTTTCTTGAATTTTGTTGTTACAACTGTTTACCGCGACATGAGGTCCTCACAAAATGTTGTAACTATCACTTACTTTATTATACACGGGAGTTCAAGAGCCGATTTGGATCATATCTGATACTTACATCAATTTACGTCGAACACAAATAAAAAAAAGGTGTGGTATGTGTATCATTACTTGATATATTAAAATAATTACAATGTTTTTTTCTGCCTAATTTCCATTAGAACAATACCTTTTTGTTGATACGTTACCGAAATACAAAAAAAGCAGTATATTTTCAATCAAGTGTATCAAAGTTTTACATTTTAGGGTTTAGAGTTTAGAATAAGAAACGATATTTTAAAGATTAGGAAAACATTAAAGTTTAAGATTAAAAATCATTTAAAAAAATCTGAAAATTAAAATTTTTTACTTTTTCTAAATTTAAATTATTCTTTCAATTAATTACATCGTTCTTTAATAAAATTTTTACTACAGTTTAAATAATCAAAACTCAAAAAAGTATCATAACCAAAATGGTTAAGAAAATTCTAGTAACCAATGAGATTTAAAAATAGGTAAGTGATCATCATGTTCCTATCTTAGTCCAATGTGATTTGGAGTCGGTGGAACAAGCTTATTCTTCCATTTTGTCGTATCACCCGTCTCACTATCACTAACCTTTTCTTTCATATCACTCCTCCCACAATCTTTACTTTGTAATCTTTTCCTCTCTCCATTTTTTCAAGTGACTATACTTATAGCTCATTCTGTAATATGCTTTATTCTTCTTCTTTTCATAACCATACCCAAGACAAACGATAGGTAAATAAGTAATGTTTAATAACTTACACTGAATCTAAAAAAGCCCGCAAATATTAAGCTTTGCTCGTAATATAGGTACAATAGAGGGTTTGTTTCCCGACCCCAAAAAGCTGGTTTCATGCATCTAACTGGTGTATTAATATCATCAGCATTTCGACATCTTAAGGTATTGTTGTTGAAAGAAGTGGTCATCACCTTACAGTCTGATAAAACATTAAATTAATATTAAATCTTCAGAACAAACTGGTACCTCTTTTATTGACGTGACAACGTCTTAAATTAGGTTGCGGCTGGGAGTCACTTATGAAAAAGTGTAACGCTCGGTAACGTTACGATGAGTCACCGAACGAGAGAGAGGCCCGCCGAATGCCTTGCGTCTCTCTCCCACTCAACTATGATCGGTCTGCCGCGCGCGCAGCACTAGAGAATTAGGACGTTGTCACGTAAAATCTTCGCCCGTAAAACCGACTTTACAGGCAACCATTTTTTTTTTTTTTACGATATTATTATCTTTCAGATCTTGTTTTCTCTGTGTACTCTTTAGGCGAAAGCTATACGTTATTACTATATACACTAAAAGTTTAAACCTCGGTCTTAATATAACATTAATGAATTTAGTCAAACATAGTGTGACTCAACTTGCAAGCAGTTGAAAAGACTTGAAATGGTCACAAACGATGGTTTTGACAGACTCAGACTTTTTCACAGGCTGTTAAATATCTCTTTGATCGGAGATTAATACTGCTGTTGGTATATCAAATTTAACTAACACCTTATTAAGAACTTAATCACTTATAGAAATGGGAAAATTGTTGTTTGGCACACGTCTGAAGTTTGAAGTTTCAGTGACGGCAACAGGCAATTTATTCTTATTTAATTATGTCTCACAATAGTATCAGCATAAATTCTAAGCTTAGCTCTCCTATAACTAAATTAGCCACAGTTATACATCGTTTTCTCTGTCACCTTCTTAGTTTAATTTATTGAAATAGTGCTTACAGCAGATTCAATAGACCAGTTTTCCTACTGGCTGTTTTTGATATTTTACTAGATAGGTTTTTCTTTGACGTTGTTAGTCCTTTTTGAAAAATCTCTGGTCTTTAAATGTGTATTTTTTTTTTCATTACCTTTTTCAAACGATACTTTATTCAATCAAATAACTGATAGTGGACTTAGCTTAAAGAGTTCAACAGTGCAGAAACATGCAGGTGGTGACTAAGGTAAAAGTAACGAACAACGTTTTCTGATTTGGGAAACTAGCAATAAACACGAGCAAAAAGGAAAGTCCTGATGAGTTTTAATCAGTAAAAGTAGTTTTTACTGACTAAAACTCACATGTAATCTTTCGGTGCATTTTGTGTTCCAGGCCCACATTTCCTCGACACGACCTGGATGCTTTCCTTGAGAATTGGTACTATAAAGCGAGTAACTAAGATAACTGGAAAGAATGGAGGAAGGCCTTTGCCCAACAGTTAAGTAGGACAGCACAGGCTAGCTATAATAATATAATATAAACAAAAATGGCTATAACAGTCGTAATCCAAATGGTTATTATACTACACAGCTATGAAATACGAGTAGGTGAGCAGTTTCAAGGTCCAAAGTTACGAAAATGCTATCATCTGTTAATTTAGTCATTTAAAACTTCTCAGATTCATTAAAAATGGTTGCCTAGAATGACTCTGACTTCAGTGATATTCATAAAACACTCCCTGAAAAATACATACAACGTACTTATTGCAAACGAATAGCGACGTAAATCGTTGTATGTGATGTTACAACTTACTTTTACATATCTAGCATCGAAGTAAAATGTTTTACGTATCATTTAACATAAAATAATTTTAAAATTAGCGACGTAAATTGTTGTATGGGATCAATAACATATTTTAAATGGTTATCATGTTAGTTAAAGATAAGATTAAACAGAATAGTAATTACTAGCATATTAAATTAACGACGTGAAAAATGCGTCAGAGGTGCAACTGGCAGCGAATACCAGCGTAATCTGTGATATGTGTTACATACAACGGACGCACGTGCGCTTTTCTCCGTTGTAAACCATTGCAAGTAATAAATACTACAGTCTACCCCGACATCGTTCGAAATATACAACATTATACGTTTCAAAAGTACCTTAAATAATAGGTTTTTTGGACTTTTTGTTTTTTTGGAGGATAGTTTACATAAAATTAGACACTTTTACATAAAAAACCCAAAATCGCCATTTTGTGGGTTACAACAACTTACGTGGGAGGCATCGATATGTTTATTTGAACTATAAACTTTTGTACCCTTTTTATGCATCACCATTGACATCGAACACTATACGTCAAATGTATGTTCTGTATGGGCAGTGTTCTTCTTGAATCACTACTAACACCGTTTTTTTGCTTCTTCACAATGAAATATACTATGGCTATTGAGATAGCATTCACGACTGTTGTATGGGAACTCGATTCGAAATATTTTTGAATATCTCGTCCATACTAACGAACCGAATGTTCCAGTTTGATGTTTGTTTTCGTTATATTCATGTTCGTAAGTGCGTACACGGCTTAAAACAGTAAGTGTGCCTTTAAACATTTATATTGCAAGAAACTTTAATAAATAAATATTCTTCTGTATTTTTTTTTTACTATCTGGCAGTTTTATTGCTCAACGAAAAAGTACATTTTTACTTTCATTAAATTTTTAACTTTTATAATGAATGTCTTAAATAAAAATAAAGGGTAAAAATACTTACGCCAACTTAGTGTAGAAATACCCATCCAAAGAGTTAGACTTTAGGTGTAAAACCAAGTTCTTCGCACCCCGCTGAACTAATCTATCAGCTACTTCAATTCCAAGCTCACTCTCATCGCATACAACAATGTAGGTCCCTTCAGAAGAATAGTTTAAACTGAAAAAATTACATATTATAAAAATATAACTTTACTAGCTTTTGTCCGCGGCTTCGCCCGCGTACATAAAATATAGCCTATGTCACTCAGGAGTAAAGCACCTTTCTATTGTTGCTAAAATTTTTCCAATTGGACTAGTAGTTCCAGAGATTACCTCCTACAAACAAAAAAATAAAAAAACAAACTTTACCTCTTTATTATATTAGTGTAGATGTGCAATATTATCCAGATGACTCTCTACATGTGCTCGGTTTCCCCTCTCAATGACAATACTTTTAATGACACAATCATTATTTACTATAGCATACAGTCGTATCTCCATGTACTTTTTTGTCTTGGCCCTTACTGTACTACCGCCGGACAAAGGCCTTCCCCAAGTCCCTTTAGACTTTTGTTTCTCAAAGCAGTTTTTGCGGTTTGCATACAGCTCATCCCGCCATCTTTTCACCCCATTGCGTGGCGACGTTTGTCTAGCGGTTTATTATTCAATAGTATTCATCATCATCATCATTTAGGTGTAATTGTTCAATAGTATTCATCCATATTTATTTCAAGAAAAAAAAATGTCAGACAAGAAAGAAAATAATTATAATAAATACCTTGGAGTGACATTCAACGCTTCATTTGAAATTTGAGGATCTTTCATTCTTATCAAGATTTTTCCGTTCAATCTATTCAAAGATAGAGCTCTGAAAGCCCTGGTGACTTCCATTGGAGAATATACTATTCGGTTCAAAGGTCTTACGATACCCTTACCAATGCCTTCAGCAATCAAATATTGCATTTTCTGTAAGAAAACCTTGAAACTCAACAAAATACTTAAAACATACCTAAGACAGATAAAACAAAAAATTTGTAACATATATACAATATATAAACATTTGAACCCCAGGCAAAGCAAGTCTATTAAAATTTAAACTCTTGTACCCCAGGCAAACGCTGGCGTTTGCATACCTATTGTCTTTCTATAATGTCTCTTACGGTATTCGAAAGGTTAAAAAAAAATGTCAAAACACTATCAGTAACATATTTTAATGTTTTTTTTTACAAATCATTAAAGTTCACTAATAAACTTTTACATCAATTGTTGTGATTTTGTCAATCATTGAAGTTGTATGTAGAACATTTATATGTACCATCAAAGACCAAGATATATTATGACCGCGATAGTACATGTTAAAATAAACGGTACTAAGATATTTTTTTTTTATCGCAATATAAATAGTTGTTCTTACCTTTTTTTCTTTTTCGTATTCTGGTTTAAATATACTGGTAAATCTACTGGATTTGTAGCTTTTCTCGTAAACTAAGAATGACATCCCAAAGTCGTGGTTATTTTTCATATCTTCTTCATTAACATCAACGAAGTACCCATGTTCTTTAGCGATTATCATACTAGACTAAAAATAAAAAAAAAAACAAGTTTTACTTGGGTATATAGGGTTCCGAAAAAAATCTTGTACTTAATTTAAAAAAAAAATCATAGTTTTGGAGATAAATGAAAGGAATCTCTTTTCTTAAATAACATTGAAAATAAATATTACAGTTATTATTTATTTTTTTATTCTAAGCACTATAATTTGATGTGTGACCAAAAAACATCAAAAAATTTATTGGGTATCAAAGAACTATAAAAAAAGGCAAAATGGAAAGCCAGCTAGACTGGCTGACACGAATATTCTTGCAAAAGCTTTGTTTTCTTATTAATACTTTATAAAAAAGTACTGATAAAATATCACATAACTAGAACACGACTATTTTTTAAACACAGCTATTATATACGTATGATTACTTATGCCTATTTTCGTACGTACGGAGATCTAACGTGTCTGATTTCATTGTAATTACTCATGTCAAAAATAATCATTCTGAACAATTTATTTGAAAATTTGAAAAAAACTTACTTGACGCAATGCACCACTGGCACAATTAATGACAATAGTGCAGCCGTTTCCTTTTGTCTGGACGAGGAGTGTATTATGAGGGTCAAAGCGGGAACAGATAACGTTTTGCTCTGTAAAATAATATATTATATAATATTTTTTTTTCTTATAATTTGAACAAAAAAGTAAATGTAAATTTATAAAAATGAAATTATTTCTTACCATCTAGCTGTGGAAACAGTTTTAGTAATAATTCTTTCTTTTCCATATCTTCAACGGATACATATAACTTGAATCCCATCGAAAGAACTAAAGAAATGACAGCTTGGCCAAAGGGTTCTGCTGCTTTATTTATAAACACGGAATGCTCGAAATATGATTTCCTCTCCAAAAAGAAATTCTGAAAAAAAAATAGAAAAATATAAAATAAATAATAATAATAAATAAGGAAAATACAATGTCAAGAGACGTTTAGAAAAAAATATATAAAACAATGTAATAATATATATTTAATTTTTAAACATTTAAAACGAAATATTTACCAGACAATAATAAGCTGACACATATGCCAATGGTACTGTGGCTGCATCTTCTAAGCTCCAGTGTTCTGGAACTGGCCAAAGTAATGCTGGATCAGCTTCTACAATGCTACCCAACGCACTATCGGGAAGCAACCCCATCACTCTTTCCCCGCTGTAAGAAACGCAGTATTCAGTCACTTGTCAAATTAATAAAAACCTAGATGTAGTAGTACACATATATCCATTAAACTCATAATAATAATATAATTAATATCGTTTTTACTTACTTAATATTGATACCACTGAATTCCCTTCCAAAGCCCTTACTTGGAATTACAGCAGTACCAGCTGCATTATGGGCATCTTCATTTGAAAGTCCAACATAACAGACCTAAAAGTAAAATGTGTCAAGTTATTTACCCATCGTCAGCAAAACAGATAGGAATACTTGATTTATACATATTATTATAATAAGACTTTTATAATACTCAGAAGAGTATTGTATTATTTGTATATCAAAGTGTACTAGCGGTTTTATCACTAGTAACAATATCTATCAGAAAACTTTACATGAACTAAACGAATTTAAGGAAAAGATTAGATCAGCCTTTAATAATTGAGTAGGTAATGTGCTGTAGGAACACAGGTATTTTTTTTTGTGCTACAAATTAAGCCTAGTTAAACTCTTATTGTTTTCTAAAATCTTTCACGTGTATTTTCTTACCTGAACCATCGTGTTGCTTGCTGGCATTTCAGGCTGTTCAACCCATTTCAAACCTTCCAGGTCACCAGTCTCAGTATTTTTTAAGGTGATATTTCTAATATTTAAATGCTTAGAAGTTGGAATGCTATAATAGCCACCCCAGTGTCCCTAAAAACACAATCATATTTGTTACAATTTTAATTTATTACATTTCAAATAAGATGTTTTTAACAGTGCATAATAATTTTCATATGTTCTTACCTTCTTAAAAACATTAATAGATAATTTCTTCTGAAGTTGATTTTTAAATATTTCTGATTCTGTATTAAAGTTTTCGACATGATAATCATCGACCGCCACCAGGCCAATCTTGTTGCTATATTTTTCTCTAAGCTTTTTCACCATACCTGTTTAAAAGTTACCATTTAGCATTGTTTGTAGTATATTATAATTACAGAACAAGTTGTTGTAGTTGCGGCTATGATATCATATTATATTTACCTAAGAGGCCAGAGTAAGGTTGCCTCTCCGAAATCAACATAACTTTTCTGGTTCTCTCAAGTTCTAATATCATTCGAGGAATCCAAGTAAACTTATTATCATTAGCGATGGGCATATACGTTATATCTCCATCATCACTTGAATTAATTGTGTTTAACAATACCAAGATATGATTGTTGACGTTCATAGTTGTTAGGACGTTAAAGAGTTCATATTTAGGTAACATTTTTGTTACGTCTTTTTCCACCGCTAAGATGAATGTAGATTTCGGTAAGACTCGTGACATTGTTTTCATTTTCTGCAAGTACAAAATACTATTAATTTATAATGTTTAAGTACCCAAATGTGGACTAAACCAAAGTCATGACATAAACAATCACAACATAAAGAATCACAAAACTTAAGTGCCAATGCACAGAGCTCATTGCTCGCAGAACAGACGGCCGTTTAGGTCGAAAAGTTCTGAAGTGCAACCGCATTCCGGAATACACAGTGAACAAGGTGAACCGATGACCTAGCAAGAGCTGCGGGAATCCCATGGATCAGATACGAGAGGCACAAAAACGTTCATTGTGGCGATAGTTGGGGGAGGTCTATGTCCAACAAGGACGTCTTTCGGTTGAAATTTATTTATTTAATCTTTATTTACAGTAGTGGTACATAGGCGGACTTAATGCAACAAGGCATTCTTTACCAGTCAACCTTTGGGTTAAAAAAGACAACATTGTGGTAGGTGTGATATGATGATGATGATGACCCAACTGTGTATTTATTTAGATAAAATCGAAACCAATATGATTAATACTTACATGTTCATCGTCCAATAAATTGTCAACAGCAAAAACGGTTGTGGTTTCTACAGTATCCTTACTGGATCCGGTTAATATAAAATCTTTGTATAGAATTTCGTCAGCTACTTCTTTCAAGGCATTTGTTATTTCTGGATAGTCCGTTGAAAATAGTTGTGTTACTTTTATTTGGTTGTGTGTTGTATTTTCAGCTATAATTTGCATGTTTACATGAAGAGCTGATTTAAGCTATAAAATGAAAACGGTATTAATACAAGTATAAATGACAATATGATTAAAATTAAATGTGTCAAATATTTTAGATTCACTTACGTCAATTTTACCCTGAAGAAAGTGTGGAACAAAGCAACGTGTTTGCAAAATATCAGGGTCTGTTTCAACGACTGGCGTATCAAAATAAACCATGTTACTGATTTTTACACCACCGCATCTGGAAAAACATATTTTTTATAATATTCTGCTTATAATCTCTCTTAATTTGCTTTTATATCTTTTGTGGGATTTAATTACCTCGTACTATCATGCTCGCCATAGTACTCTGCAGTCAAACATGTGACACCGTCTATATCTCTTGAAACAGTTTTATAGTGCTCTTCGGTATTGATAATAATGTTGTTTATTTGTTTCAATTTTGACAATCCTGCGGAATCTCTTTGGAGTACGTTGAATTGTAAAAGTGAATCAAGGAATGGAATCCATTCGTGAGTGTACTTAATATTTGCTGTTGTATAATTTGACGTTATTGAATGAATCGATTGGAATTTGCCACTGAAAATATTAATAAGTATTAGTTTTGACGTCATTTATAATAACTATCAGCATGCGTTGATTCAGTTAATACATATTTTGGTGCGAATTCATACCCGTAGAAATATCCTTTCATGCGTAGAATTTGGTATATTTCTTGAGTACTCAAGAAAACATTTTTTACTGTAGACTGTTCCAGCTGTTTCTCCATAACAATTTTACTATTTATATCCTTAATATATCCAGCAGCAATCGTAGTTAGATTATAATTTACCTGAAAATTAAAATTGTTAATAAGTGGGAGCTTCGAAACCAATTTTTTTTATAACGATGCACAGGTGAGGCTTGGTTGAACATAGGGTGGAAGTTGCAAAATACTAACGTGGTCTCAACTCAAGAGCAATGATGACTTTTTACTTTTGGCTTTAGTTCAGGTATTGGCTTGAGCGAAAAGAAATAAGAAGCGGCCACCATCATTTATGTAATACATTTGGGTTTACCCACATAAGAAAAATTAGTAAGAAGAAGATAAGATCACGTATAAATAAGCCTACATTATTGTAGCGTTTAGTTCCCAACCTGCGCTTGCTACAAGTTGACGTCCTTTTATTTATTACTCCCGAAACTTCAATTTACAAAGCACTAACACAAGCAAAGGAGATATATGCAAGGCAAATATCTCTATCCGAGTCTTTGACAAAACTGCGCTCCCCAAAGAAATGTCAGTAAAACTGGGGCTCAATACTATGCCCACTAGGGTCACTCAGACTTTTTTGTAAGGGATATGGTGACCTGAAATGTAAAGAGTGACTGAAGAGCACCGGTAGACTCTAGTGGTACCTACTGACACACCCTATTTTACCAACACACGTCTAAAGTCATTGAATGATTCACCAAATAAAAAAAAACGTATTGTACAAAGAAAAAGTCATCGTGTTTATATCAATATTATTATATAAAAGGAGAAACTGTCTGACTGAAATATCAACGCACAGCAAAAACTACTGGGCCTAGGAGCGTAACATTTTGCACAAGGCTTTTTTTTATGACGTAGGCGAACACTAAGAAAGCGTTTTTCAAAATTCAGTTCCTAAAAGTATGTAATGGGGGTCTAAAGTTTGTATGGAGAACTCTACTTTCACGTGGGCGAAGCCGTTGGCAGAAGGCTAGTAATTAATAATTTCAAGTGTTTACCTCAAAACGATAGTTTCCTTTATTAATCACAATACCAAGCTTCAAAGGCTCATCAGCTTTAATTTCAATTTCTTCATAGAAATGGACATTATTAAATTCAACCGACATGGTCCTGTAGTCTACTCCTTTATACATCGCAAAAGTCTCCCAAATAACGGTCAACAATGCAGCTTCGGGGAAAATGTAGACACCTGGAATTTTAGGCTTAATGTATTTCTAATACATAATATCCTACCTATCGCATAATATGATGATCAATCTATCAATTTTTTTGTAAATGTTACAAAAGTTGTTCAACTACTTTTTATGTAACATTAACATTGTGTAACTTCATAACAAAACATAAAATTTCGTGAGTTTCATAGTGCTTGTATTTATCTTTTCTGAAACGATTCGACTGATTTTAGGTTTTTTTTTTATTTATCTGAGAATAGAATTTATCTGAATATAAACTTTTTTTATCGAATACTTAATAATTTATATGAGACAGACAAATGTTTGCCGCATCAGCTAGTATTTTTATCAAATCTTAATAATAATGTAAATTTCGTATTATGGTGACATTTGCATTTACAGCTGGGATGCAAATTGTGAAAAGATCTTTTTCCTTAGAAAGTTCCAGCTTTTTGACATTGATAGTTACTAACTTTTGTACTGGGTTCTTTTGTATGGCAGTGAAGCGTGGCGTGTACTTGAGCGGCATAAGCAAAGCCTGCGTGTCACGGAAATGAATATGCTGCGCTGGATGTCGGGAGTGTCGCGGAAAGACCGCATTAAAAACTCCCGCATCCGGGGCAGCTTTCAGGTCCGTGACATAGCGGATAAACTGCAGGAGGGTCGCTTACGTTGGTATGGCCACGTTTTACGAAAACCGGCAGACTACGTGGGTAACAGATGCCTCGACATGCCGCCTCCGCCTGGACCCGAAAAACGAGGAAGGCCTAAGAGGCGTTGGATCGACGTCGTAAGGGACGATATGCGTGCCAATGGGCTTACGGCAAAGGACGCAAAAGATCGAGAGAAGTGGAGGCGTGCTTGCAGGAAAGCGGACCCCGGGCACCGAGGCGAAAGCCAAGGTTGGCAACCGGGACTAATACCGCTAGGATGATGATGATTTTGTACTGGGTTATCTACTGATATCATTTTGATGTTGCAAATTAGATGTACATACACTGTTCTGCATTATCTTTTAAGGTTTAAAATGTGTTTTACTTACCGTTTCTTTTATAGTCTTCAAAACATTTGTAGTCATCATCTTGGATAGAAAGCACAAAATCTCTGCCTGACGTGCCTATTCTTTCTCTGGCATTGAATTTTGCTACGCGCCTAAAAAAATCATAAAATTTTAATTCATATTTATGTGTGATTTGTATTTTTTTACAAAATTTCTTAATAATTTACACAATCAGCTTTATGATTATTGTTAATAATTATATTTAATAAAATTATTTTTACCATTGCTCAGTGTGCTCCCATTCGACTAAATGCGATAGCAGTGGAGTTTCTGTTGATACAGGATATTCTATTCTTGGGTAGAGCGCCATTACCTTTGGCGTGAGACCTGCTAAGTAGAATCTAAAAAAAAAAAAACAGAAATTTATAATCATCTAAGTATGCAAATCATCATCTAAAGTAATAATGACTAATAAATTAGTGTCTTTTTTATGATTGACTATTTTTTCATTTCCAAAAGTAAAATAAACGTTATATAAATTTTGATATTTTCAAACTTGATTTTATTTTCTCTACTTTTAATTGATTAGCCACTGTATCACCCGAGTTGTTGGTTATTGCTCTACTCCCGCGGATCATTCCGTTATTTTATTTATATGGACCTTCCTGACCTATGAATATGTCTTCCTGAATAATTGATCTTTACAACTATCGAATAATGTCAAAAAATTACTTACTTTCCCACTGCTTCAAGCAAGAATTTTACAGGATCGGCATGACCTCGTCTGGTGAGTGGAATATGAGTACAATCAGGTAGTGAACGCTTCAAGATGGCTTGTAGTAAACCATGAGGAGCGATCTCGATAACAATAGCGTTGGATGGTATCAGCTTGGAAGTCTCTTCAAAGAGGACTGAATTCTGTCAAATAAATTAAAAAGTATTAGTCCAATATCTACAGAAGTTAACATTCATCTCTGCAAACTAAATTTTCACTACATGCAATCTTGTTGTTTTCGTCTTGTTAACCAACATTCAATCTCATCCATAGTATAGATAGATTCTATCATCAGTGTAGATCACAGACTTGTAGATTTTATCCCTCAACTTGAAGGCATCCATAGGAGTTGACGGGCATACAAGTTGTTTTAGTAAATGTTGCCATTTCATCAACTCTGAGTTGACCCGATGCATCACGACAATCTACTTCATTACTCTCTTAATAAGCGATCCAAGGTACTATAGTCCGAGCAGCGCTTAGGTCGGTCTGCAGAAACATGTTTATGCTTCTGCTTATCTTTTCTGACCAAATACACACACAGTCATATACATACTTTTTTTTAAGATATTACACGGGTTTAAGCACTTACCAATAAATTGTTAGTATGATATTCAGCAGAGGAATATTGAGCAACAGCTTCATCCCACTGATTTTGTGGCACGGATGTGGATACCCACTTCTTGCTACGTTCCTTTGGGTTTTTGATCACTTCGCGTAAGTATTTTAGTAGGCCAGGACCTAAAAAAAATATTATGCTGTATTAAGATTCACTTAATTTTTTAAAACCTACAGAACAGGCTTTGTATGACCTGTACAAATAGATTCTGATAAATTATTGTAAAAAGTACAAAAAACCACTGTATGAGTTACACGCTTGTCCAAATGTAATTATAGAGTATATTTTATATGTATATTTTAATCAGTATCTTACCAGCATCCTGAATATATCTCGAATGGTACGCAATGTTGGAGCATGGCACCTCTCTAGCAAAGATACCCTGGGCAGTCAGTTCAGCTACGAAAGTTTTCATTATATCGGCTGGGCCTGATATGGTTGAGGAATCTGAGCTGTTATGGCAGGCCACTTCTATTTCTGGCGGGCACAGAGCTTTTACCTAAGACAAAGTAAAGAAAACAATCTGTAATCATCACGAACTAAGCTCGAGACTATTAGGAATCCTACAAGACTTCTTCAGAGGCGAATGTAAAAAATAAAGGTTAATTAATGTCAAAACATTTCTCATAATCTTTATTTTGATTTTCAAAATACTTACAGCTTTAAAACCAAGTCCAACAGCAGCCATAGAACCACGAATAAATGGTGTCTGTAAGGAGACGAGACCGCGACTATAAGCTGAGAGAATCATCTCTTCAGCCGTAAAGCAACCATCTGCGTACGCACATCCTAGTTCACCAACACTGTGTCCTGTGATAGATAAGAAGAAATATACAATTTAAAGTTAGCGAAGATTAGAAATGGGGTGTCTATTGAAAGTACTCATACAAATAAAAGTAATAATGATACAAAATCACCCCGCCTTACTTATCAATGCATAATTATACTGACAACATTGTTCAGGCAGAAGTCATAAACGTTCGTATTGATCAACCAATTAAGCCTCCTAAATCCAGAGCCTCATATCTTTGTTTTCCAAATGACACAATAGCTTCCTATTGACTATGGTTGTCCATGAGTGCAATAGTATATGGCAAACAGGGTTAATTGTCGTTTGGGGTACCAAACGACGATTATCCTTGTACGCGCAATAACGCGTGGTAACATTCCGCGAAGTTTTTAAGAGACCTCTACGAGTTCACTTCGACCCATCGTACGCCACCCAAAGAGCCGTCAAAAACGGCCACTAATGCAGAGTACCAATGAGCAAATAAAATACATATATATATAACAGTTTCTAAACAATTTTGTTTATTTAACTTACCAATAATATTATCGGGAACAATTCCCAGTTCTTTTAGTATATCAGTAAGACCAATTTGGACAGCAGCAATACCAACAAATGAATGTAGTATGTTATCGTAGGTTGTCTTGTCTGGATTGGTCAAGATATTTACAATATCGATGCCTTTGGGTTCTAGTGCTCGTTGACATCTGAAAGTAAGGCACCATTATTATTTGTTTTATCTACTTAAGTATATGATGTTATATGAACGGTAAATGTGTTAGAGAGCAGTGCAGAACACAGTGATAGTAAAAGTAGTTTTGAAAACCTCAGTCAAGTTATTCTGATTGTATTATAGCATTATAAGCAGTTTAATTATTAACTTCTCCTCTTCCTTTTATCAGCAAGACTTTCTCCTCCAATCCTTACTTTTACGTTAAAATTAGTAGGTTAGCAATTTTCTCTGCGTTGCTAATTTGTTAGCAGTAGTTATAAGTCTAGAAAAAAGGTTTTCGAAACAGAGGAACAAGACAAATTTCATTTAAAATTTTGATAAATTAGCAGTTCTCAATCCATGATTCATGACACTAAAGCTAGAAATACATTAGACCAACACACGTGAACCACGCCTGATTTGTGCGTAGAACGACGTCACGTGGCGTGGATCTAATGTAGCTCTACAAGTCCAATATCCATATAAAATGTATGGAGACAGACGCGTTCAGATCGGTACATGTGGCTCACGAGTGCGTAATGTCGTTCTACTTTAAGTCTTCAATGACATTGGATGTTTGCTACTTAGTAATCTGTGTCGACTTACTTTCTTATGATTTTCGACACTATCGATTTGTAAAGACAAAAAAAGTGTTTTTCTACCTAAGGTCGTTGACCAGCCCAGGCCAGCTGACGTTTCGTTAAATAAATTTAATTTCGTACATGCGTAAATTAATTCGAGTTTGAAAAAAAAGTACTTTATTTTTTAATTTTATGTTTAGGAATCGATAGTGTTTCATATACCGGGTCGATCCTACACGGGATGAAAACGTTCAAATTTAACCGTATATAATATATTAGTAACTTATGCCCTATATTTTAGTTTTAATCATAAATTAATTATCATTAATAATGACGTGTATCACATTACAGCTGTTATTTAAAACGGATTAAAATTGATTGACAAAAGCTTTTATTCTGAACTATTATTTACCAGCGGCTTTGCTCGATATTTAAAAATATCAGGTATATCCTGCCCGTAATAAATTGCTATTCTACTAGCGAATGATTTTTAAAAACATTTTATTTTAAATCTTACCCAGTGTCAAGATAATATTAATTTTGCCTTATTTTTTCTTTCTGCGATTCTGTCGCTTAACTTAATCTTTAATTAATTTTTGTTTTCCTCATAGAAGTTAATACGTTATTATTTTTGACGGAATAAAGTATCTTTGACCACAAATGAGACCAGTATTTTTGGAGTTCTTTCATTAAAAATATAAATATTTTCGCTTATATAAGTATAGATAGACTACTTACTTTTCAATGGCGGCCGCAAATATCGGAATGCGCATCAAGTCAGCTCCCATAGTGGCCCACTGGGATCCCATGCCACTGTATACGAACCATATTGGTCGAGCAAACCCGTCTATGTATTCTATCTCCTTTGCCAAACATACTGTTTCTTTTTCTTCGTTTGTGTCTGAAATAGTGTCAATGAAAAACTTGTGATGTAGACAAAAAGTTATCTGACTATGAAAGAAATGTATTTGTGTTCACCGAAGTTATAAAAGATATAAGTATTTGGTTAGAAAATTCAACCAAACACTAACTAGTGCATGGATGAATTTTAGCCCTAGTATTTCTCTAAATCTTTTTTTAAGGTGGAAAATAATAAAACGACTTCTTCAGCTCTAACACAGAGCAAAAGCAGGCATGTCAGATAAATTTACTAATTAAAACCACTCCTAAGTTCCTTATTTGCTCTCGCATTTCAAGATCACCGTCTTCCTTTTTGGAAGTCATAACTCTAGTAGGCTTCGGCCCTGTTGAACTCGTAGGAGTTTTGGAAAACTATGCGTCGTTAACGACTCGAGCTCAGTCTCATAGCTCGATCTCCACAAGCCTGTGCCTGGCGTCATCTTTGGGTAACTAAGGGTAACTTTGGTACATAAAAGAAAGGACATAGCTGGTATGACCCATAAGCTATTGAGTTATATGGCCAAAGCGCGAGTCGAGGACGCGTAAGCGCCTGATAGTGGTAACGCTCTATGCACGTCTCAAAGAGATGTAAGCCAAGTTGAAGAGGTCAATGTATGGTAAAGCTACGGGAACGTTTGAAAAAGTGATCATCAGCTCTAAAAATCAAAGGGACACAGAGGAGTTTTAGCCAGTAAAAATCTGACTCGCTCTCTCGTTTCACTTTAGAACAGGACAAGTCATTAGAGTTAAAGATTGAAGCAAACCGGTGGCCAAATATTAGTGTACTACGTACCAAGTATGACGTAACCTCTGCAAGTGTGGCCAGCAACGGGTTTATCGTGCATATCGTGCAGAAGACCGATTAGTTCAGCGTCTACAGGTTGATTTTGGAGTTTTTCTATCATGCCCCTGACGCATTCGTCTTGTCTGCCAGATGTAAGGACTATGCGGGGAATACTACTGCGGTAACGGTCGAGGTCCTGGAAAGAAAAAGTTATAAACATAATTATGGTATACATTCAGGAAATCATAATCATCACCAACGTTTCAGCGGATTAGTTCTCACGTGACACTATATATGGCGCTAAACACTGTTGGATATTGCCTAGCGTCCAAATATCAGCACAACGACCAGTCCTCAGCCGAGAGCAGAGAATCTGATGGATGCGACACATCCGTCAGATTCTCGTGATCCTCACCAGGTAATCGGTCACTTTATGGGAGGTCTTCCAACACTGCATTTTTCGGTACGTAATCACCACTCCAGTAATACAAGTTAATATTTGCTAGAAATACACTGCAGACTACCCTTATTTTTATTTTAAGTTCTTTTAGTTCATCCTAAGGTTGTCTGATAGATATCGCTGCCAGAGATAAGACTGCCGCTGTACTACTACATTTAAGTTCTTGAAAAATAGTTAGATACTATTTTGGAATACAATAAAGTATAATATATTCTATACTATTGATAAAATTACATTTAATCCTCCTCGGCGCCACTAAGACCCTGCAAACGAGACGTTTTGACATTTATCGAAACATTCTCAATGTTAAAATAGTACTTCTACTTGATAGAATTTTACTAATATACGCCTACGTTAAGATTTAGGTTCTTCGTTGACATTCAACAACCTTTTTTAAGTAAAAATAGATTTTTAGTCTAAAGCAACAGAGTAGCGATAAACTGAAATATCACGAAAAAAATTTACTAACAACGAAGATATTTTAAATATACTTTTTATTGTAGAGATTAAAAATATTCTTCACGGAAATGTTTCATTTATGAAGACCTATAGGTACTTGAGTGCTTAGCCATGTAAGTGACTATTTTATAAACTTTTTATTTTTAAAACTATTGGTACTCCAATTTTTCCTTTAATTTAAACTAGTTCCTATTTAAGTGAACTGGTTATGATTAATGGCTCTGAATACTATATCGGAAGGCGTGGTTTCGATTACCACCTAAGACAAATGATCCTGTAATGAACACATAATTTGTCCTGTGTCTATAATGTTTTGTTAATATAATAATATCATCATCATCATCATCAGCCTTTTTAATGTTCCCACTAAAGGGACACAGGCCTCCTCTATAAGAGAGGGAATGGGCCGTAATCCACCACGCGGGCCCAGTGCGGGTTGGTGGATGTCACATGTCTTCGAATTTTTGGTTCTAGGACATGCCGGTTTCCTCACGATGTTTTCCTTCACCGTTTTGAGAGCAGTGATGATGAAATAAATTACACAAAGTAATGCGCCTGATTGGGTTTGAACCCGCGACCTATTACACGCAAGTCGGGGCCGTTACCACTCGGCCACTACTGCTCTCAATATAATAATATAAGGTTAGATAATATCAACGCATTGTACTGGTCCTGAAGTAGCCAGAAGAAGCAGTGAAGGAAGGCCTCCTACAAGGTGGACTGAAGACTGGCAAGAGTTGAGGGTATCCAATGATTGCGTGATGTACAGGATCGTTCATTATGGCGACAATTGGGGAGGCCAATCTCCAACAGTGGATATCTTTCGGCTGAAAAATAAAATTAATAAAACGCACAGTACATACCTTTGGCTTATAATGGCCTTTCATAAGCACATGGATGTTGGTACCACTGTATGAGAATGAGTTCAGAGCAGTAAACCCTCGATTAAAAGGCGTGTTTTCAGTCACTACTTGAATTCTTCCTTCACGTACTGCAGGAATATTGTCGTGGGGCTCACTGTAGTGCAAATTCGCTGGGATTTGTCCAGTTTGGTATGCGAGACAAACCTGTAAATAAAAAATAGGTAAATGTCAATTTGCTCATAAGAACTAACCACATTAACACAGAGATATATCTGAGTGAAGAAGGGAGTGGAATTGTACAACTAAACAGTCCATATTGTTTTATTGTACAAATTCCTTTCCATTTGAGGCAAGCTTTTGTTAGCTTTTCAATTCAATTCATTTATTTGCAATTAATTTCTTCATTTTAATTCAATTCTTTTGTTTTGTTAGACAAGCATTGGTTTATAACAAATTAATAAATTAAAAAAAAAAACCTTCAACGAATACTGACAAATGCTTGCACTAACTAACCATGTTCACTCAAGTCTGTGCAGTTTTTTCCTTAAAAGAACATCACAGACCCTAATTTTCAAGGTTCCCATATGGTTTGATCATTAAATGTTTGCTGTATAGACTTTAAAGGCAACTTTGACCCCTGAGTTTGTTGCTGTTTTTCTTTTCATGGCTCCACCTAGCTTGAACTGACGAAAAAATATGTGCGTGAAAGTGTTTTTAAAAATCTATTTGCACAATAAATATCATTTTATCAACCCTAAACTTTTAATTCCAAAATAATAATTTTAACTATTTATTTCTTTATTTTCAATTTCTTTTCTAACATAATGATGTGCATTAATCAGCCGGTTTTTTTTGTGCATCTCTGCCTTTTAAAGGATATATATTGTTCACTGCTATTTACTCATTCATCTGATGGTCCTCTTAGTGTCAAAGCTACAAAGATAATTTAAATAATAAAAACATCATAAAATAAATAAATAAATTACCTTAGTTAACGAACAGGCACCGGATGCTGGCTCACTGTGACCCATATTAGACTTGACACATCCAATCTTTATAGTTTTATCCTTTGCGAACACTTTTCCGATTACTTCCAATTCGTTCTTATCTGCTTCGGCGATAGCTGTTTAAAAAAAAGAAAATTCATTTTTTTTTTAGTTACAATTTATTAGTTTAGGATAAAATTAAATTACTTATGAATCTGTATATACGGCTAGATTGTAATAAAATTAGGCTATATCCTTTGGATGTACTCTAGGACCAGTAAACAAAAAATGTTTTTTTTGTTGTACTAAAATTATGTCATGGCTTCGCTACTTTGCGGAATCCAGATATTCATAAACAATATGGCACCACTTGCAAAACACGTTTGGCCAGGCTGGATTCCTACTGTTAAGTTATTGACATATCAACAACTCAAGCTAGATACGGATGATTACCGAATGAACGGATGGTAAGTTAGCTGGTAATAGGGTTCGGAATTACGGTAGCGAGGAGGTTTGTTTCCTCATGTCTACGGCTACCTTCTTCACTAGTATTACTGCTTCGCAGTAGGAGGCGACCGGCGGCCATTCCATCTCGCCGTAGACCATAGCGTGTGCCAGGACTCAGCGGGAATGAGTAATACCTTAAACCCATATAAAGACTCCTCCTTCTCCGTAGTCGTTCATTCTTGACAGAGTGGTCGTGGTTGATCATGTTGCATTACCGTTGGCTAGTGAGGCTCTCGCGATGCGTATATAAAGACTAGACTTGACTATATTCAGACTTCAATTACTTTGTGAAATAACTTACCTGAAGCGTGAGCTTCAATATACTCGACATCTCGGGGCGAAACACCTGTTTCTTTATAAAAACCTTCCAGGAACTCCTGAACTTGTTGCGGTTGTCTTATTGGCAAGAATTGGTTCTGCATATTTTTAGTGTAACAGGACTTTGCATGGTATACCTCAGAGTAAATCCTGTTGAAAACAGAAAAAAATTACACGTTGCAATTGCGTTGTGTTGCAGGGAAATTACACCCCATCCCGAAATACATATAGGAGAAAATAGTATGGTGACAGAAGCAATTATTTACTACACTGTTTTTTTTTTAAAGTCGTTGCGACTTTAAGACCTCTTGTGTGTCACTTTTGGCAAAATTGCTTTTTTACGCCACCTTTTTTTAACATTTTGAAGGTCTATCAGATGCAAAAACTCTCATGTGTATACGATGATTTTATCGTCATTTATTAACAAATTTCAAAATCAACTATGTACTTCCTAATAAAATATTAATTTTATATTTAAACTATTTTTCAATAAAAACCGTTTCTTTTTTACATCAAAATTAAAAGCAAGCAATTATTTATCTAACACCTATATTTATGGCTCTAGTTGCTTTCATTATATTTTTTCAGTAGACGGTTTTTATCGGTTCTCTCACAAAGTTGAATTTTACACATAAGAGGGCTTAAAGTCGCAACGACGATATGGTGTGTAGGTTGACCGCAGGACAAAAATCTTTAAGATGAATGAAAAGAATAAGTACTACTATCTTATAGTAATTGTAGTGTACATTGTGAAATAAATACATTGGACAAGGTTCATATTCTAAAACCATTAAAACCATCAGCTAAGCGAACGCAGTAAAGTTCTACTACAAATAAATTCTTCAAAAAACCATCACCATGTTGCTAAAATGGGTCACTACAAAAAAAAAAACCTGTGATGCAAATGCATTAATCCAGTCACACGGTCGACTGTCCGGGAGGTCGTGTCACGGTACAGTTTCAACAGTTCTGACGACCACGCAAAAAATAAACGGTGTTTTAATGGACCTTGTAATTTGACTTGCAGTGTATAGGCAGCATATAGGTAGTTTTTGAGGCACTGCAGTGGAATTTTCCTTTTATAAAAACGGTAAAGTAACTAAGGTAGTTGATAAACCTACGTATTTCAATGGGCAGTTACGAGTATACTCCAGGAACCCTGAGCCAACAAAATATGAGCTAGCGTTAGCCGCCATGCATCAGGATCATTTAAATATTTTTTCTTTAATTTAATAAACAGAATATAAACAAAAACCGTTTATCAAAAGATTGTTAAATAAATTATCTTTTAATTTGTGAAAGTTTCATAAAAATACATCCAATAGTTTTTGACTGATCTTCGCTTTCTTTTCTGTGTTAGACATAACTTTGAAAAAATATTTTGTTGGAATTTATTTTCAAAGTTATATTTGACAAAAAAACAAATGCTCAATGTAAATGTGTATGTATAATGTAAATGTTCTACGATAAAAAACATGTACTAAATTAATAGGAAAATAGTCTAATTTAATATAATATTTTTTTTTCACAACATACCGACTAGCCGTTTAATCGTGTGAGATGATGAATTTAAAATCACCAAAGGCTATAAAAACTTTTACCAGTAGATAAAAGACTTAAAGAAATCCTTTACAATTCTTAGACCAAGTTAGATTTAAAGATTTCAACAAACTCTAGCCCACGTCAAGAAAAAATCTAAGGCAAATAACTGTAACTGTAGTCCCCTGAAAACGGTAACAGATAACAATGGTTTCAGACTTCAACATGAGTTATTACTAGCTACGAAAACTAGTACTTTTCAAACTCCTAGAATTAACGGTAAAGCAATAAATAACGAGTAGCCACTGACTTTCAAATGGATGTGAGTACAGAAACTATACGTTAATTTAGAAGTAAAAATAAAATTTACTTTAGAAAATAAAGGTTGACAATGAAAAAGTGGCCGCTAACACTTGCTAGCGGAGTAAGAAATGGTGTATGTCGCAGTTCCATTATCGCGTCAGTGTAGAAGGAGTCTACTGTAAACTATAGGGGTAACATATTTTATACGAGAAATAATTAATTTCTGTTAGACGTTGCTTTAAATTTATGCTGTGTGGGTAAACTCGATATTGTATGCAACGCATCGTAAAACATTGATAGTAAATGTCAAAATATTATTAGTTTCCTACCAAAAATGAAAAAAGATACAAAAGGGTAGTAAGATATAAAATCTGGCAAATTGGCAATGTGGCATGTAAAGGGTTCCATACTATAAACTATTATCGAACGAAAAACAGCAAAAGAGGAGGTTTGTAGAATGTAAATGTATTTGAGGGGGCTCTTCCTTAAATATTTATTTTGTTTTTATTTAAATATTTTATGAATAATTCAAGTACTCACTTGTTGCTGCTATTCTATTCTATTTTTAGTATAGCGGCCACAAAAATATATCATTTGTTAAAATTAAAACTTTCTAGCTATTACAATTTATGATATTACACATATAATTATACAGCCTATATCTCTATAATGTGACAATTTGACTTTTAACTTTTGGGTACATAACCCATAATCTAGAAAGAAAATTACGTAATAAACAACTATTTAGAATAATTTAGTCCAAAAACATTATTTTGACTAATTTATTTATAAATCCCTCACAGAGTAAAAATTATTTAAAACTTATTCATCCATTATCTCACCTGAATGTAAATCGACATTGTAATGAATCATTTAAAATCAATTCATTAATATGTAATGAGTTTCACTTCCGATAATGGCCATACATTTTGAGGTTCATTATCACAATTTATTTATACGTATTGATTGATTAATTATATTAAAAAGTAGCAGAAAGGCAGCTTCCATAACGCTCCACTTACATTTTTGAATGAAAAGTTAATGTAGTTTTATGAAACTGAATTAGTACTGATTAATTTAACTTAATTTTGTTAGTCAACGCTTGATGAAGTCATTATAGACCTATCCAAAATAGGGCGAAAAATCTTGCAACCTACATACTTTGGGAGGAACCTTCAACTACACAGATGTTGTGTCTAGTGCAATATTGGGCAGATAGATGCCTATCTATCTGCCCAATAGAGAACTTTCATAGTGCGATCTATGATGTGTGTGACTGTAAATAGTAATGCCACTGCAGCCAGGAGAAATACACTGACTGACATATCAATCCATAGCCAAAACTAATGGGACTAAGAGCTTAAAATTTTGCCCAGGCGTTCTTTAATAGCATAAGCGAGCATTAAGAGAGGACACGGTGGGACACAAGGTAGAGGGGTGCCCTGCTTGGAAAAAGCATCGCCGTGTTCTTGTGGGGGCGATTAGAGGCGGCGATCTCTCGCGCCGGTCGCTAGAAGAGGCCATGCTCCGAAGCCAGGATGAGATGGAGGTGGTCGTTTTCTTTTGCGAAGCAGTGATGCTAGTAATAGAGGGGGCCGATCGCATCAGGCAATGACAACGGCGGTCACGTTACCGTAAGCGCTGGCTGGCGGACGGCAAGCGACGGTTAGCCTACCGTCCAATTTTCTGATAACAGGGTAGCTTATTTAGTCACTAAGACTCTGACACTGTTTCCTGCTCCATCTAAGGGCGGGATTCGTCATCGGATGATTTTTACTTACCATGAATAAAAACCGAGGCGATTTCATCCAAATGGGGATCTCAAGTTTGTGTGAAGAAACCTTGCTACAGATAGACTAAGCACTTGGCAAAAGCTTGTGAACTTATAGCTTTAATCAAAGGCTGGTGTTATGGCATACAATCTTAATATTATAGCTTACCTTTTTGCGTCTTTAGCCTTCTGCAAGAAGAGAATGCTGATAGCATCCGACCTCACGGCGCCATCTCCATGCTTGTCAAAACATTTTGTTTTTCCATCCAAGCATAGGAATCCGTACCTGAGAAATAATAATTTCATTAATAATACATTGGTTTAAACCATTACATAGTATAAAACAAAATTGCGCATCCCTATGTATGCTTATATCTTTAAAAGTACGCAACGGATTTTGATGCGTTTTTTTTAATAGATAGAGTGATTCAAGAGGAAGGTTTACGTTTATAATTCGTGCATAATATTTTCAATATCAGTACCCGTGCGAAGCTGGGGTGGGTCGCTAGTATAATATATAACTAACCAGGTAATGGGATTGAAACAAATTCAGGAAGTCAAAGTTAATGCAAAGGTCTATGATCGCATTGAATATATGATCTGGGTGAGGAACCTAAAGGTCACAACAAGTCATAAAGGTTATTAGGCGCCAGAACACAGCTGGGTGCGATAGCAAAACAAACCTTAAGTGTCCCGGATGGACAGGTGACCATGAATTTGTGAGGAACCAGTTAATATAAAAGGCTCTTTTTCTCAGGTTCGCGATTTTTTATGATACAGATTCGAATATATAATTTTCTTTATATAAAAATTACAAGGCACGTTGTTGTTGTGTTTCGGATTTCGTCTATAACAGAACTAAACACTACATTGTAGTATTATAAAACGAAGTCGCTTGCCGTTGACTATCCACATGTATGCTTAGATCTTTAAAACTAAGCAACAGATTTTGATGCGGCTTTTTTTAATAGGTAGAGTGATTCAAAAGGAAGGTTTATATGTAACTATAATACGTCATGCATAATATATTTAATATCAGCATTGTACCCGTGCGAAGCTGGGGAGGGTAGCTATTGTTGCACATAGTTATAAATTGAAATTGAGAAATAATTCACAACTTACTTCCTCATATTCAGCGCCACATTAGGGTGCATGCAGAGATTACATCCACCAACGATAGCTGCCTCACATATCCCACTGCTGATACTCTTGTAGGCATGCTCAAGGCAGGCCATAGAGCTTGAACACGCTACGTCGAGAGCATACGAAGGGCCTGTGCTGTCCAGCCAGTAGGAGATACGGTTGGCATACATGGCTTTGTTGCATCTGAAACAATATAAAAAGTTATGAATAGACTAATATGAAAGATGGCGTCGGCATCGAATCAGATCTCGCTATGTTTTCGTTACCGGCATTAGGCTAAGGTAAATTGAATTATTTATCGTTTGTGAGCGATTCGTTTGTATGAATAATTATAATATAACGTTGTGTATCGTATAGTACAGTGTTATTTATTTGTTGTTATTTGTGTATTATTATTATGTATAGGTTAACTCATATACAGTACGCCCGTTTTAACGTGGCGAGTAAGGGCGTGGACCCATGTCGACGATGCGGCGCCGTTTGCCGTGCAACGCCATGCCCTTAAAGTCTCTAAATATGGTTTTAATTGTAATAAATTAAGTTAACAACAATTCCATCATTATTATACATTCTATTTATCAAAGTTAAAAGTATGTATGTACAAAAATGTACCGAAACGGAAAACCAAATTGAACATTTTCAAACAAACAACATTTCAATGAAGCGAATAAACTGAGACGCGTATTTATTAATACCACATAGTTCAGAATGTTTCGACGGTGGCTTAAATGGTTTTACTGTTGTTTTTTGTGTTACATGAATATCATCTAATGACAACTCCCGCCAATGAGGAGTGAAAAATAATGTTAAACTTTTACTGACTAAAAAACCCACTCCATTGCTTCATAGTCTTTCATACCGGGGTCGGACCTTCCAATAGATGTGCGGACACCAGTGCCGCACATCTAATGTCTTTTAGTCATTAATAATATCATTTTAGTATTGGCTGTAGTAAGTAAGAGTGTTTTATAAATACATCATCATTATGTGCTTCTCCTAGAAAGGAGGCTTGAGTCCCAGAAGTGGGAACATCATAAGGTTGATGCTATGCTTTGCTGATACATAAAATACCAATACTTCAATTGACATAACCACAAAAATAACTCATCAACCCGTACCCAGTTTCGAAAATACGCGTCCTGAAACGTATAAATATTTACCAGTGCATTCGGAAGTCTCGTTAATGCATGTCGCCGTAAATGTTTTATAGCCTTTTGTTCATGGGAGAGTCAATCGCGTTCATCATGAATATAAATATGTTCCGTTTTGAAGAACTGCTTTTTATTATGTATGCACTTTATCGTGGGGTTTTATTAATAGGGCTTATTTAGTCATTTGGCTTTTGTTTGTATGGTAATAGCAGTACTATTGATAGATTGTGCGCAAACAAACCGTGCTTGCTTTCCTACTTGAACATTCTAAAAAAGGTCAGTGTCTATCGTAAATGGAACTTGATGCAAATTTATTGAATAATTTGGTATCTAATAATTTCGTTGTTTTACTTTCGTTGTGAAATTCACACGTTTTTGTTAATTTAGTCGAACGAAGGTCATTGGTCGACACCTTCATAAAGATCGCCAGTATTAATGCCGAAGCCGTAAGGCACGGACATTTTTACGCCATAGCAACTGTGACAAAAGACTACCCGGCATCGAAGGTTGCATGACGAATCTTGGCCACCTTAAAAACGGGCACCTTGCCACCCTAGAGACAAGATCCATGGGGATTGAGGCCATATTACCAGAACCCCTGATACAAACTGTGCGAGAGAACATCGGAGTGCTATTAGTCAGTAAAAGTCTAACAGATCAGGTTTTCTACCCCGAAAAAAAGCAGAAAAAGCTTTGCTCATTACTCATTGATTTACACAAATAACCAAAAATGGATAGCACTGCAGTAAAACATTTTACATCGTTTCCTAAGCCAAAGATCCAGTTCCCATTTTCATCGTGAACCATTTCTCATCGAGCCTCGAAACAATTCTGAAATAAATAAAAGCTGAAAGAGAAAAGGCGAAGGTACGAGTATCGTAAAGCGAAACTATCTCGAATGGGAGGCGATCGGATCATATCAGAGATTTATTGTTTTACATCAAAAATAAAAAGTTACTGCGCTAAGTCGCCTTAGGGGTGCAAAGAATATTTTGCAGAAGGACCAATCCAAACATGATGATAATTTTAACTTCTGACATTTTTTTGTTAGATAAAAGAAGTCGGCTTCAAGAAAAGAAAAATCTGGAGCAGTTTGTAGTATTTAATTAAAATCAATCACAGTTCTGACGCCACAAATGAATCAGACTGCAAGAAACCTGAAGTATTTGGGACTACTTTGAGTTACAGACGTTCTCACCTTCCACATGATGTAGATCCTCACCGGACTTCTTAAGTTCTTCTTAGGTCCGCCGGCGCGTCAACTATGTCCGATGCAAGAACCTTCCAAACTTACGAAGGAAACGCCCGAATGTCATCACTATGTGGACTGCTCGGAGGACACGATGAAACATATTGTACGCTAGAGATGTTAGCGAGCAGGAAAATGTTTAGGTGGAGCACCTCTTGTCCTAAGTATAATTGAAGAATGCCAGGCAGATGCCTCTTTTTGGAAGGGCTAATGCAAGCAACGGAAATTGCACATGTGTGGGATTACATATTCTTACGCCCTAGCCGCCCGAGATCCCGATTCCAACACCAACCAAGGTTGTGAACGACCAGCAATGGTTAAAAATAAAACCAGACCAAGTCCAAGTCATTGACACCACATAGAGTTCCATGCGCTTCTTACAGCTCCAACCAAGGCATGAAAAGACATTTGACGTGTTCCAAATTAAAAAAGCTCACTTCAAGTTAACCTTTTCTTTTTCACAACTATTGTTCAGGAAGGCAGTACAAATGATGGTATTCGTCAAAGTTACGACCACTCACAAGGTTAAGGATACGATACTAAGTATAATGAAGGGATGGACGTGCGTTAGAATCAGTTGGGCGACTCAATCGCTCTCGAGGGAACGTGTCGACATTTGTTATCATATCTGAAGTTTGGCACTTCTGTTTGGTTTGTGTTTCCTTTGTGTGAATGCTGTGATGATGCTTTTGAAGGGAACTGAGTTGAAACTGGGTCATAATGGAAAAATTTTGCTAGTATAATATATAATATAATATAATATAGCAGAAGATTATTATGACCAAACGGATGTGGCGGCGCTTGGGGGAGGCTATTTCCAGCAGTGGACGTCTTCCAGCAGAAATGATAGTTATTTTGATGGTGTGGTGCCTGGCGGGAAACCTCACAATGATTGTTATTGAGTTTCTAAATTTATGTAAAACGTATGGAAATTATTAAAAGATTTTTTTTTTTTAATAAAAAAAGCAAAGCTGGAACTCGCCATAAGAGAAAATAATGACACTCAGTGTCGAATAACATTGTAAAAATACTTTGATTGATTATATTCTAAATAGCATACCTAATTGGTATACATGTATGGTTTTCATACATTTTTCTTCCGTCCCTATTGTTTGCTAGAATAAATGTAATACACTAACCACTAACAAAATGTAAGTTTAATAACTTTATTTGTAAAAGGTAAATGTCATTAAATAAAATATTTGATAGCCCATCATTTTATCCACCAGACTTAAACGACCCTGAAACCCACACTATTCCACTTAATCTTCAAACACTATATTTGAAGTCCCATTATAAACTTCAAGTCAGCTCATTTCCATTTTAATAAACGACCAAAATTGCCAAGTAGTCCGACCTTTATTCATAATTATTTTCTTATTAGTCGAGTTCAGAACGCCACCTGCGTTCCATGGTTAGATTGAGATTTGTTTTAGGGTTCTGCTAGAATATGAAATTTTATTTATGTTATAAATGACAAACGAGATAGACAAATCTGATGGTGATGGTCAGTGTTTTTTTATGATGGGTAAAAATCGTCCAATGTCAAATCCTACCCTTGGGCGGAGTGGGAAACAGTGTCAGACTCTCACTGACTAAATAGCCTACCCCGTTTCTTATTTGTCTTTTGCAGTGGGGCCAAGCATTCCTTCTAGAAAAAGAACCTGGATCCCAGTTAGCTTCAACCCTTTTGCAAAGTCGCTAGGTGATGATCACCGTTTAGCTTAGTCATCTGATATTTAAGGAAGAACAAAATATGTTTATTGCAATTAAAAAAAAGCATGCGAACAACACAACAAACAAAATATAAACAGCAAAATTAATAAAAACAAAAAGATAAAATGTGCCTCACGGCTACGTCAAATTAATTTCAACTTGAACACACAGCTAGAAAGATAAGCCTCATTTAAAAGCATTATTTTAAATGAACAGAAAGTAGTCCCATACAATAAAATTATGAAATGCTTGACAGACACGGTACAGTCAAAATCATAGATATAAATGACAATAACGTCTTCAAAAAAGTAAAAAGAATACAATTAAAAGTTTATGTGAAATTTTGCAACAGACTGCGAGGTTCAAATGGGAATTAAAGTTTGCAATGCAAACGAAGTTTAATGTAACAGATGGTAGGTTATTGAAACAAGAGATACCTACGGAACTTATTATGCATATTTCAGATCACACCCACTTACATTCCATTTATTGGCTGATTCAATAGACGATGTTGTGTCAAAATCAGTAGTACTGTGACAAAAAATGAAAGCTATCCTTAATATCGCTAGGAAAAATTTAAATTTAATGAAAAAAAGGCTTAGTTTACAGTTTGCGCTGCAATTTTAAAATCATCTCTTCGTAAGAGCATTCCTTAGACTTAAAAAAATGAACCAACTCACGTTGTTCTGTCTAAGCTGTGAACTATCACACGTACATTTGTAATTTGTTTATTTGTTATGCAATACAATACAATTATAGTACAATTGAGATGAAGCAAATCATAAACTCATTAGAGTTTTACCGTTCATCATAATTATAGATACAGAACTATGACTAACAAACCTACTGTTAAAAAAAATCTCACATCTTTATATTAGTAACATACCTCCAAAGAGGATATCTACACTAATATAATAAAGGGGTAAAGTTTGTTTTTTTGTTTGTAGGAGGTAATCTCTGAAACTACTGGTCCGATTGGAAAAATTTTAGCAACAATAGAAAGCTGCTTTACTCCTGAGTGACATAGGCTATATTTTATGTACGCGGGCGAAGCCGCTGACAAAAGCTAGTAAGTAATAAGGCGCAACATTGACGAGTGAAATGATGTAGCATCGGTGACCGAGCTCGCCGCTTATCATTCGCAAAGTAGTTAAGGAATATATTGAGAGTGATACTGGTTGTTCCTTTATTTTAAAATACCTGTATGTGCGTATCTCTCATCGTTTAAAAGATTTATGGGCACACTTGCATTGGATACTTTTTTGTTTGTCTTTTTTTTTAATCCAAAATTTACTATTATTATATTATTAAATATTAACCTTTTCATCCTCAAGCGAACGCCGGCGTTCGCAGATCAAGTGCTAACAGCGAACGCCGGCGTTCGCAGATCAAATGCTAACAGCGAACGCCGGCGTTCGCGGGTATTAACGGAAAGTTATTTGTCTATAAAACTTTTTATTTACGTTCTTGGATAAATATCAAAACACCCTATAAAAAAATGCTCAAATATTGTACAAGTACATTTTATTTCTAAAAATTTGACAACGGCGCGTGGCAAGAAATCATGCCGCGAGCGCCGGCGCTCGCATGGGTGTCGACGTATATTTATTAATTTTTGTATAAATGTCGATTGACTGTTAGCGACGCGTTCGAAAAACTATTTTCGCCCAGCTTCAAAATTTGTAATATAATATTATGAGGTAGTAAAAATACTTTTTTAGAACAGCTATTCTAAAATTACATAATTATTTTGTATGGTTTAATAATATTCTCTAATTCATAAGATTGATAAATTATAGTGACAGGTTTAGGTCTATTCAAATTATATATATTTTTTTTTCAATAACCGATATACGTAAAAACATTCAAACTCAAACTCATTTATTTCAAATAGACCATTTACAGGCACTTTTGAAATGTCAAAATTGAAGCTAATTTTAACCATTAAATTTTGAACAACAAAATGTAAGTAAAAACTAATGTAGTTTTTCAAATAGTCATTCAATTTTAACAATAATGTTCAGTAATTCCAATTTAAATTGGGATACACCCTCGCCACCAAACCAGCGCACAAAATTTAGTCCAAAACAAATTTACTCTTAAATGAATTTAGTCAAAGTAAATATGATTTAAGGGGTCATCAAAACACGCTGGGGGCTAAACCAACCCATCTATTAGCGCTTTATAATATCAGTCTAGACCATCCATGCGTATAGCTCAGTAAATAAGATTTTGATTTCATTGCGTGCCGTTAATTTTATTTTTGAATTATTGGTCATCGTAGACGTACTGTGAAATTCATAATTGAGCCTCAGGGTGTAAAAGAGTAATTTAGGATGGCCCTGAACAATATTGTGTTTAGTATACAGCGTACCGTATATGGGGAGTAGGCTTTTGACGATTGAACCATAAAAAAAAAAACGAACTGACGATTTATTGTTATACTAGCTTTTGTAAGCGGCTTCGCCCGCGTACATAAAATATAGCCTATGTCACTCTGGATTAAAGCAGCTTTCTATTATTGCTAAAATTTCTCCAATCGGACCAGTAGTTCCAGAGATTACCTCCTACAAACAAAAAAACAAACTTTACCTCTTTATTATATCAGTGTAGATTAGATTTTAGACTCGCCTACAGATACTTTTTATAGCAATGCTGTCGTACGTTTTATAAGCGCTTTACACTCGCAGACTCATATCTCCAGAAGTCTACATACCAAAATATTAGGTCAATTTAAATGTAAAAACCTAATACATCAAATTTGTCCGAGCAAACGCCGGCGTTCGTATACAAATTGTTTTTCTATTGTCTCTAATAACGATATTCGAAAGGTTAATTAAAGAATAACTGATTCCCAAGACGTAGACTATAAACCTATTTTGGGGGCCAGTTGCACTTATACTTACTTATGTACTTGTGTTTTGTCATTTTTATACCAGAAATAAATATTTTTATTAGACAAAGGGGCTAGTCTATTGCTATTGGAAATTTATGGCAATATATTTCTTCTATGTCCCTTAATTCTCACTTTTGAGTTATTACATAGAAATTATAAATTGAGAACAAAATAGCATCTTGCATGATATTGAAGTTTTAACCAAGACCTTCATAATGTTCTCACATACAACAGTATGTAGAGCGTAATAATTACTAAACTAGCGAATTAAGTAGGGTCTGTACAATGTACATTATGTTTTAAATATATCTGTGACATCAAATCGGGTAACATGAACGCTGTCTGCAGAAAAATTAAACCAACTTAGTTACATCATTAAATAGCATAAAACAAAGTCGCTTCCCGCTGTCCCTATGTATGCTTAGATCTTTAAAGTACGCAACGGATTTTAATGCAGTTTTTGTTAATAGAAAGAGCAATTGAAGAGGAAGGTTTATATATATAAATAGCGACCCGCCCCAGCTTTGCACGGGTGCAATGGTGATATCACTTATGTAACTACTTAAATTAGTTTTTTTTTTGTCAAAAGTCAGGGCGGAAGGCGTTGTCGACTGTGACACAGTTTATACTAGTACAGTCGGCTTCGTGACCTCTTATAACCATATCTACAAATACAAAAACCTTGTATATTTGTTATAGCTTAAGAGAAACTTGTACTTTGACTTGATAATAAACTTCCTCTTGAATCACTCTATCTACTAAAAAAAAACCGTCAAAATCCGTTGCGTAATTTTTAAGATTTAAGCATATACATATTTAATCATAGAGACAGCGGGACTTTATTTTATATTATAATATAACAATGTACCCGTGCGGAGCTGGGGCAGATCACTAGTACTCGTATAAATAAAAACCATGGTACAGATAACAAAATATTCCTTCTCACAATAGGGTAGTGATAAAGAGCACACGCAGGTGGCCCCGTAAATCTTCTCACCCACATCTACGTATAAATTGTGGGGTCTGACCTCTGACCTTGACACCAGGCCATGGAAGGTTAATTAAGAAACATGTAGTACTTGGAACAAGGCGTTTTTTTGCGAGGACACTAAAGTAATTCGTTTGTATTTTTCAGTTAGTAACTCGAGTAACGAAATGAGTTCCGGTATTTTGTGGAACTGTTATTTTTTTGGGGGTAGTAAGTATTTTCTTTTAGTATTTTTTTTTCATTTTATAAATTACTAGCTTTTTCCAGCGGCTTCGCCCGCGTACATAAAATATAACCTATGTCACTCAGGAGTAAAGCAGCTTTCTATTGTTGCTAAAATTTTTCCAATCGGACCAGTAGTTCCAGAGATTACCCCCTACAAACAAAAAGACATAAAAACAAAAAAACAAACTTAACCTCTTTATTATATTAGTGTAGACTATATATATTTTTTATAATATAAATACAAATGTGAGTTTATTTGTTTGTTATGCTTTCGAGCCCTAACTGTTGAAAGAATCAAGTTAAGATTAGGCCCACAAGAAGAACATGTTTTGGAATAGGATATTACACACTGTATCTCGGAAAGGAAAAAAAAATCAATTTTCGTACGGGTGAAGCCACTGGCAAAAGCTAGTTCATGAACTATTGGATGGTTTTGGCAGCGTTTTTTTAACGACTCTATAAATATATACAATGTTTTATAGACTCTACTAACAAATATAAAAATATCATTAGTTTTTTGTATTTCAGACTGAAAGATCGTTTAAGATAATTTTTGTACATTAGCACTGCTTAATATTTGTTTTTAATAATAAGCTCATTTAATTTTCAATTCGAGGCAAGTATTTGATGAGTATACATATTTCATGTTATTGAAGAAGTAATGATCAGATGATACACACTGAATGCAATGAACCCTATTTACTTGGGAGTTCAAAGGTCTTATGATTTTTATTATTCAAAGGAAAATTTACCATGTAAATGATTGCTACGTGCATTTCTACACTAATATAATAAAGAGGTAAAGTTTGTTTTTTTTTGTTTATAGGAGGTAATCTCTGAAACTACTGGTCCGATTGGAAAAATTTTAGCAACAATAGAAAGCCGCTTTACTCCTGAGTGACATAGGCTATATTTTATGTACGCGGGCGAAGCCGCTGACAAAAGCTAGTATATTATACGAGTAAGAATCGCTTCTAGTTTTAAAATTTCATAATATGCAGGACTAGAGTAAATGCTACAAGGCCTTAACTGTGCGAGCCTTGAGGTTGGATCGAAGATGAATATGTTAAAGATCAAAGTTATGACCAACAGCTTCAAAAGGAACAAGAGGCGGGAACACTATATAATACGTTTAAGAATATATCTACTTGAGCCAAGTAGTTTCCGTGCAAGGCAAGAAAAACAAATAACGTTCAAAATAGAAAATGCCTAAAAGACCTTCTGGTCCATAAAGGAACTATTCAAGGTCACTTTGCCCATGTCATTGAAGCATAAGTTAGTAGACATGTATATACTCCCCATTCTAACCTATGATGCACAGACTTGTTCTTTGATGAACATCCAAACGTCCAAGCTCAAAGTTTGCCAGCGTGCTAAGGAGCGCAGCATACTCTGTGTTAAATTTAATAGACCACGTTCAAAACACTACACTGCACTCTAAAACACAAATCGTTGATGTGGCTCAAAACTCGAAACCCACGATGTTTAGTCAGTAAAAGTCTGATTTTATTTCCTGTTCCACCTAAGGGCGGAATCTGTCATTAGATGATTTTTCTCATGATAATTGCTCTTTTTGTAATACAGAAACTGATTCACAATACAATATTTTGTAAATAAGTATAATCTAACTTCATAACCGTACCTACATTTGTCAATGATTGCCTTATTTTTCTCTTAGTATTCAGTTGAGGTTAATCTACCCGAGAGTGTTTAAATATAAGCTGCTGGTAGAAGTTTTTATACTTATCATCATCATCAGCCTTTTTAATGTTCCCACTGCTGGGACACAGGCCTCTTCTCTAGGAGTGGGAATGGGCCACAATCAACCACGCAGGCCCAGTGCGGGTTGGTGGATGTCACATGTCTTCGAATTTTTGGTTCTAGGACATGCCGGTTTCCTCACGATGTTTTCCTTCACCGTTTTGAGAGCAGTGATGATGAAATAAATTACACAAAGTAATGCGTTTGACTGGGTTTGAACCCGCAACTTACAACTCTTAAGTCGGAGCCTTTACCACTCGGCCACCACTGCTCTCGTATTTATACTTATAGACAATAAAATATTATAATATCATATGTTATTTGTGATATTATTCATCACACAAACCACTACCCGGTAGAAACTTTCACCAATTCCCACTAACGCAGTTAAACACGCCCAAAATTCGTTTAGAAAATAATTTACTAAATTGAATTAAACTCTTAATAGAATTACTCCTAGTTTCGGCGCCTGCGATGCTTCGTTTTGCTTAATTAACTGCCATCGAAAACGAAAATAAATTAGTATGCTCTCTAAATCAGTGTTGCATTTTCTTGAGATATAGTACGCGATAGGATTTGAAAACAAATGCTAATTTTAAGGACGTGAATCTAAAGAAGATTTTTGGAGGGACTGGTTTTGATAAAGATTTATTAACTTAAGATTTTCGTTTCAAAGTCTAATTTAATTGTTGTTTCTTAAGTGGGAGTTGAGTGGGGGTTCAGGTATTTTACCGTTAGATGGTCTGGCAATCAATCTATCCAAAGAGTAACGGGTTACTCTTTAACAACCTGGGGAGCATCGGGATACTCCCCAGGTTGTTAAAGAGTGACAGTTACTCCATGTAAAACATGCTTGCGCGTTTTACAAGGAGAAATACATGGCCCCAAGACCCAAATGCTCACCGTCAGGCCTTGAGACGGTATTCTTGGTACATAACCTTCGTGTTACCACTCTCACCGTTACCTCGGTCACTCTTGTAGCATTGAAATATTCGTGGCATGAAAGGTTTAAACGGTGAGAAAAATGAATAAGTTCACGAAAAATCCGAATACAACGCCATCTCTAATTAAGATGTCATATAATAAAGGAATTGTGCTGCATGTGTTGGTGGAATGTGTCCAATACAAGGACAAAAGGATTTTTTTGTTAAAATCTTTAAAATTGTCTGTAATGAATGTAGAATTTTTTAATAGCATCTTAGATAAGCCTTAATGTAATGCAGCAAAACTTTAATATTCCTTTCTTGATTTAAGAAAATAAGTTTAGTATTTGACTATCGGTAATATGATAGTAGGTACGATAGGATTGACATTGTCACAGTAGTGCACAAAAATCCCTTAAAAAAAAGAAAAATAAAACAATTTGGCATTTATTTTTTACGAATGTACAAGCGTTAAAGTTCGTAGAACCGTAACCTAACCTAACTTCAGTCACTAAGCTAGAGCGGCCGTACTGTATGTAAATTCATTAACTATTAGGCGGTACAAAGTTCGCCGGGTCAGCTAATTAGAAATAAAAAAATGCATTAACATACCCAGTAATACCAAATCCGTTGCGCTGAATGGACTCATACATGACAATTTTCTCAGACTCAGAGAAGGCCGCTCCGATGAAAACACCTATCTTTTTTCCACGAAGTTCCAGTGGGTTAATACCTGTCAAATGAAAGGCCAATCATGGCCAGACATTACTATACGAAAATTAAAACTTATTGAGCTGGGTTCAATTTATGTTTCATTATTCAGTGAGAAAATAAACAGAAGATAAAAATTGACTTTTTGATTGCTGCTACGGTTAGTCAAATGATGTTGTCAAAAAATTGCATACGGTAGCCTAATTTGTCGCATACAGCCTGCTTGTCTCTAATTTGTAGCAAACGTTTTGTGTCTCATTATTTGTAAATCATTTATCATTATTTTAATAGCCAATGAATTACTCGTAAATGTACAATTTAAGAAATAATTTTGCGATAAATCCATTTAAAATTAAATATTTTAATACTGACCTGCGTCGAAAATGGCCATATACGCGTTTTCCAGCAATTTCCTGCTCATCGGGTCCATAATGAGCGCTTGTTTGTAATGAACCTTGAAGAACTGAGCATCGAAGCGGTCCACCCCAGTGATCATACCGAAGTGCTTCGGAATCTCAGGGTGGTCGATATCCCAGCGAATATTTTCATTGGTAACCATGTCCACCTGGGGAGTAGATGATAATTTATTGGGAATCAAAATTTCGAAATTTTAAATTCTCTTTTTTATTTTACTTTTTGTTAAGTACCGCTACATCGTGCTCGCATAATAGAAGCAACATGAAATTTGTAACCAAGTAATATGTAAATAATAATTTGATTCAAAAGAGTGGCCATGGAGTTTCTTGCACGCTCTTCTCCATAGAGATCTACGCCTTGAAACGTGCAACTTAACTTCAATTTTGACATTTCAAAAGTGCCCGTAAATGGTATATTTAAAACTAGCTTTTGCCCGCAGCTTCGCCCGCGTACATAAAATATAGCCTATGTCACTCAGGAGTAAAGCAGCTTTCTATTGTTGCTTAAATTTTTCCAATCGGACCAGTAGTTCCAGAGATAATATAGATACAAAAAAAACAAACTTTACCTCTTTATTATATTAGTGTAGATAAATGCTTTTGGGTTTGGAAGAGTTATTTATAAAAAAAATATTTTCAAACCGAACGATTTTGAAATGACCATGAGCGATAAAAAAATAACTGAGGTTCGTGAAAAAAATGTAATATTATAGCATAATCAAAATAGTTTTTATTTCACATACCTAGGCCCCTTATGGGCACTTATAAAACGTCAGAAGCTAGTGCGGTTCCAAATTGTTCGTTTCCTATGGAGAAGAACCGGCAAGTAACTCCATGGTTACTCTTTTAAAAAAAATATTTTGTCACAATATTTCGAAATTAAAATATAATAATAATAATAGCATAATCAGTCTTGTGTTCCTACTATCGGATCTTAGGCCTCCTTTCCAAAAAAGAGAATGGCTCTTATCCGTGCTAAGTGTGGGTTGGTGGATGTAAAATGTCTTCAAATTTTTGGTGCTAGGGTATGCCGGCTTCCTAAAATTTTTCGTAGGAACGACAAGATGCCATTTAGAAATGAAAATATAACATGATTAGAATGTTATATTTTCTTTTTCTGTTAGTTTAGGCTGATGGCAGCTGAAATGTGTAATGCCATACTTTTTCCTGCCGATGTGATTCATTTTTGCCCACCATAAAAAAGCACAAACAGTTATTTTTATGTTTTGTTATCTAACATGGAATTACATTTCCTAGGTATTTATTAGATATCAATACATAAAGCATATCATAATATAATATAGTATAAGTATCATATTACGTGACCAAGATTTACATAGTGGCAACATTAAAAGTTCAATTTAGCCAAAACTTATGAACCAGAAAAAAAAACCCTAAACCGTGATGATATTTATCATCGTTAAAAAGTCTAGTCAATACAGTTTCCAAATAAGTTTTTTTTACTATAGTTAAACAAGCCAATATGTTGATGCGATAAAACTTAGTCAACTATTGATGTGTATCATGGTAACTTATGTAAACACATAATAATTTCTGGCGCATTTTTCCACACTAGTTCTAAATACAGTAAATTGCATGCCGAAAAGCGGTAGAAATAAAGGCAGGATTCCAAATAAAGCATATTGAAAAATAAATTGTATTAATATTATTATTTGTTAAGCCGATTATAGATGTAGATATAATTTGTACATCTTTAATCGGCGTACTAAATAATAATATTAACTTTACCTTTGTACAATTTTTATTTTTTATTACGCATTTTCTTTAAATATATAAGAGTGTAAGTACATGAATTGTAAAATAAATAAAGTCTAATAAAAAAATACAAAAATGAAAATCGCTACATAGAAAACCATGATCTTCAATTCTTAAATCTTGGACGTAACCATTAGATTAACATTATAGCTCTAGTACTACAAAAACACTACAAAACACTTACCCCATTGTAAAGATTCTCCTTGAACTCCAGAACGCTGTCTGACATAGGAAACAAGCCAGACATGCCAGTGATCACACATTCTTCACCAGTTAATCCACGAGGAATGGTCTCCTGGCGTTGTTCCACTACAGATTCCTGAGGAGTTGGGGCCATGGTTTTTTCACAACAACTGAAGACCGTCGAGAGAAAATTGGCTACAATAGGCAAGCTTGCCTGTTAACTAAGTACACCATTCAGAAAGATCGTATTTATATCATTGTTTGTATAGATTTAATTAGGCCGAACTGTAAAAAGTGAATAAAAAATGCCCTTTGGTTCCGCCTGTATTTTTTAGGAGCTTTATGTTTAAAAAAATAATATAAAAGAAAAAATAGTCGAGAATAGTTAACATAGTTTTTTTATGGTGGGAAGAATCATCCAATGACAAATCCCGCCCTTGGGTGGAGCGGGAGATAGCGTCACTCTTACTGATTAAACGACCAACCCAGTTTCTTCACAGCCTTCATACTAGGATCAGTCCTTTCTTTTAGAAATTGGACCAAGGCCCCAGTAGGCTTCGGCCCTGCTAGGCCTCTACGTTTGCTGACAACTCCTTGAGGCGCGCGGAAACAGTGCGCGCCGTATAGTTAACATTATTATAATAGTAACTGAGTGCAAAAAAAATATAAATAAATAAAGTGTAACTATATAAGCTATATTTTTACTTTTATTTGACTCAAAATTTACAATTTTGAAAAATGAACCAAACCAAAAATAAGTTATTATTTTAATATTTAATAATAGCTCCTATCCGCGGGTTTGCCCCTGTAATAGTAAAAAAAAACCAAAGGTAAAAAAATGGTCCTTTATGCCATTTCAGAACATGGTCTATCCGAGAACGAAGTTTTTACGAAATCCCTTAAGCTAAGCTTTCAAAGAACTAATTCTTTGTAAGCTTAGTTATTTAGTTTCACCTGTTTGTGATCAAATTATCTAAATTCAATCCACTTCCTAGTTACCGATTGAGATGAAATTTTGCATGCATGTGTCAATCAGATGACCATGCAAAAATATGTCGTAGAGTTGAACTGACGATGGTACTCAAAGCGGCCATAGGAACTCTATAATTTAACGATGAAATCGTGTGATTAGTTTTGACAAGTTTAAATCATATTGGTATAAACCGCGCCATAAAACTTTGGTATGAAACAAAAAAAAATTCATTGAAATCTCGTTTTTTCCTGAGTTTGTTCCGTTGGCCTTTTCATTTCAAGACGACGGTAACGCTATCAAATATTTCTGCAATCCTAGAAAATTTGCTTTCCTAGATCATCAACGGATCCCTAAAATTCAAATTCGAGAATGGTACGGTATTTTATGTGTTAGACCATTCGTAAGCGTTGCATATGCATAAGAGTTAAAAATGGGTTTACTGTATATATTACAAAACCAGACAAGTAAACAATGGTGGCATAGAGAAAGGTAACGAATTTTATGAATTGCCTTTATTTGCTACTCTAAAATCCTTACTTAAAGTCGTGATGCAACAAACATCTGTGACTAAAAGTATAGCTACTAATGTATTAGCCTTATCTACACTAATATAATAAAGAGGTAAAGTTTGTTTTTTTATTTTTTTGTTTGTAAGAGGTAATCTCTGGAAGTACTGGTTCGATTGCAAAAAATTTTTCACTGATAGAAAGCTACATTATTCCTGAGTGCTATAGGCTATAAATTATTTTTATAACCTGTATATTAACCGAGCTATCACAAATTTTGTCTAGCAAGTCAGAAAAACAAAGCACATATTATAACAGAATAATTTGCATGCGCTGCCTAAACAGTTGCTTAAAATTGAAAACAATGTATGGCAACCTGGTTCTAAATCAAGAAATTTTCCGCGGACGAAGTCGCGGGCAGAAGCTAGTCATTAATATAGTGTGCTCAAGCTACGGAGGTAACTTTAAAATTACTTCATCATCATCGTCAGCTTTTTTAATGAACTGCGGGGACACAGGCCTCCTCTCTAAGAGAGAGAACAGGCCATAATCCACCACGCGGGCCCAGTGCCGATTGATGGATGTCACACGTCTTCAAATTTTTGGTTCTAGGACACGCCGGTTTCCTTACGATGTTTTCCTTCACCGTTTTGAGAGCAGTGGTGATGAAATAAATTACACAAAGTAATGCGCTTGGCTGGGTTTAAACCCACGACCTACAACTCGTAAATCGGGGCCGTTACCACTCGGCCACCACTGCTCTCAACAAAATCACTTGTTGATAAGAAACCAGGGGATTTGCCATGGCGTTTTAAGGTATAATTTTAGTGCTAATAGGGTATTAATGGTTAAAAAAGTCAAGAAATATAGGTTGTTATGGTTGTCTGGCAGAAATCGCCGAATGCGATAAGGCCGCTGATTGTATGTTTTTTTTAATATAAGTTTTTCTTTCAATGTATGTCAGTCTTGGTGTACAAGAAAGTTTATAATAAATAATTATCTAAGTATGCTAAAATTTTAAATACAAAAGGTGTGTATTTCTTATTTGTTTTTTAATCATCTTCTCTCTTCATCTTTTTCCAGTTTAATATTAGGTAAACGAATGACATAAGCTAGTTATATATTTTTTTTATTTCACGCGGGCGATGCCTCTGGTAGAAACTAGTTTCAAAAATCTCCTTCATATTTTTTTCTTTTAAATACCTACCTACCTAAATATTGTTCCAGTGTGAGCTATTCCTTCTTAAAATCTATTGTTATTATTCATCACATCGTTTTACTGATCTCATTATAAACAAAAGACAATAGGCCGATAAACTTAACTGACATTATTAAAAGTTACCACTAACCTATTACATGAATGTACGGTATTCATTTCAAATGAGTAATGAGTTGAAGAAGAAAGAGGTAACAACTTGCGGGGCTCCAAACATGACCCATTATATCTAATGAGTGAAGACGGAAGCGCCTCATATGATAATCTAGCACTCCGTCATGTCACGCCATCCCTACAACGCGGGTCGCTAGTTTCCATAATATAACTTTGTTTTCTTTGACAGGCTTCAGAGGTTCGCCCGAATTTGGATAGATGTCGCTGTTCTCAATGTTACATTATGTTTGAGAGTTGGCTGATTTTATAGTAATTTTCGATTCAGGTCGTGTTTAAATACGGTGTAGTAATTATATGTTATATAAAAATACATATATATTTTGTTTACTAACTACTCGTACAAGTGTTACGTTAATTAGTAATCATTTAGTTAAGACATTTATTATACGTACAGCTAAATAGTGGAATTCGATGGCGGAGGTGGTTAGCTGTAGGAGTTTTTAAGTCATGGACAAAAAAATGGTTTCTAGGCAAGCGGATCCGTCGTCGGCTACATGATAGCTTCCCCCCTAACCAAGTTACTATCGTCATATACGTCGAACGCTTGGAATCGGCCATACCTTCAATTCCTTTGTGACTGAGCGTTGAGATGACCTCAGGACAAAGGAATTGATTTGGTGTGGCCAAACCAGAGCGTTCAACGTTAATGCAACGATCGTAACTTGGCTGGGGGGCTGACCACTAGGTGAGATAATTGTAATCAAATTCGAAAAAAGTAATTTTTGCGTTCTTTTAGTTTCATTTTTTATTTTATTTTAATGATTTTATTTTCATGACCGAGACCTCGTTTTTGAGTTCGGTAACCAAGTTGAATAGAAGGTTATTGCGCATTTAATTTTTTTTTAATTTTGAACTTCTTTTTAACAATATGGTATCGGCATTCGTCGCCTATTTGATTGATTGTTGTAGTTTTTTATTAGATACTTACATGGGACTGAAATATGACTGGTGAAGTAGATACTTCACCAGTCATATTTCAGTCTACTTATGGGTGGAAGTTGAGGTGCAGGTAGGTAAATTTGCACGGCCGTGTCCTCATAGGGGCGATCGGTGTCGGTGACTTCTAGTACCGGGCTCTAGTATAGGTTCTGGTTTGGAGCAGGTCGGAATGGATGGTGGACGCCTCCTTTTGTGAAGCAGTAATGCCAACTAAGGAGACGGTCGCGTGAGGGAACGGACATCTTCATGCTCCAGGTCCCGCGACCCTGGCTCCGATTACCATCTAACGTGGTATAATAAAATATAATAATAAGCTTTGTACTTTTTAGCATATGTGATGCTTACCTGTAAAAAATTGTAACACTAGGCTATAGATTTAAGTGAGGTTTTGTAATAATTTTAAGTGTTTACAATTGTTGGTGAGCCTAATAAATAAATAAAACGTAAGCGTGGACTTGAAGACGACGAACAATGGGTAGCTCACCGTTCGTTAAGTAACCTTACGGACCGAGTATGAGTCACCAACGGCGCGTTCTGTTCTACGCAAACTTGAAAGAGATGGTATTATAGTCATAGGGGCTCCGCAGTACCGAAGCCTACTCGAGCTATCGCTGACTTCTGAAAAGGTTGGTCTTAGAACGTAAAGCAAAACTAAATTAATATGGGTATGGTTTTAGTCAGTAACAGTCTGCACGCCCTTCCACTTCGCCTTAGAGCACGAGTAATCATTAATTGATTTTCGACCTTTTTTTTATTAGCCCTAAATGTCCCACTGCTGGGCAAAGGCCTCCCCAAGTCCTTAAAAACACATAAAATAATGAAAAAAAAAAACTGTTTTAATTGGCACACAGGATGTAAAATATATGGAAACTTAATCAATATAAACACTAACACACATACATTTAAACACTACACACATTTCAACAAAATTTTCCTTTACACTTAGCATGTCATTTTAAAAATCTCTGCCGCTAATAATCTTACAGACATAAGATTCATATAAATGTACATCAAAAATGCAACTTTGTTTAAAAGGGTGTGAAAAGATCTGTCATATAAATCTCGAACCTAGTTCAGACTCCAGCTCACATAAAGGTTTCAATGTTAAGGCAAAAATTTATAAAAAAAAAAAACTTGTGTTACAATGTATCTATATGAGAAATAAAATGATATTTATTGTTTATTAATTTATAAATATTTCTCACAAAATAAGCAAAAATAAAGAACATTTAAAAATATAGAAAAATAATTATAGTATGTATATTTATTTATTATTAGTATTAAAACATTACACTATTATTGTAGGTACATCTCACGTCTGGGCTAAATAGGTCCAGTTCGATAAAATTAGCAAACAACTCCGAAACAGTTATCTAACTTTAGTTTTCAACTAAGTCTTAGTATTAATGCACAGACTGCATTTAGTTCTATAAAGCATAAAATACTTCAAAACTCATTTCATTTCAGCAATTTTTACAGTCTCATACGTTACGTACTCATACCCCATTTGAAATTCCTAAGGGAGGCGACACAAATGCAGACAGAAACAGGTAGCATTAGTTAGAGATCGGATCTCGTCCAGGGAGGATCGTATCCAATGCTCTTTTACTGTCTTTTTACAGCTGCCTCTACACGTGACTGCAAAAGTATGTTATTAAATGAAATTGCTTTGAGTACAAATAAGACAAGGTATAGTTTTTTTTTTTTTATGGAAACCGTGAAATTATTCGTCATGGTCTGCAATGGACGTGGTAGACTTTTATCGATAAAAACCTACCTAATTTTCTTCTTTGTAGCTGTCCGATCGCCCGGCAACCGTCCGGACAGAACCCAAGTCGTCAACGAAAGATTTGTCAGCAAACTGTACAACTTAGCAGGTTCGAATCGTACTGTGGCCATGGGTAAAAATGAAAGTGAACACCATAGCTCTGGAACGAAGGCAATGCAGGAACGGGTGGGTTTTGCTGACTTAAAGTCAGTAAAAGTCTGACACTATGTCTCGTTCCTAAGGTAGGTGATCTTTGATGATTTTTCCCCACCAAAAATAAACCTTCCTTTGTTCATGTACTGACTAAAATTAACCTATATGCCTTGTTTACCTGTCAGAATTGGCAACTTGGTAGACCCAAAAGAAAATTACTTAGAGAGGTAGGTTTCTTACTAAAAGATTGGCCAGAGGGCTGCAACTTGCCAATCTTTTTCTTAATTTGTGTTTTCTTCTCCTTTTTTTTCGTTTTCTTTTTCTTCTCCATTTGTATTAATAATGTTATCTTGAGCAATGAAGATAAAGAAAAGGAGAAGTACGTAAGGTATACGTCATTAAATAATAAATAGGAATTAATTTTAGATTCACCAAAACCGCCTTTTTTACCCACCTGAAAAAACTCATCATAACTAAAATCTAACAGAAATCACATTTTTTTTTAAAACGATTGAACGGATTGGGATGAAATTAATTATCAGACAGATAGGTAAACCATTCCTTGAAACAACACATAGTGTTTTGGAATTTTGTCTCTTGGGTGTACTATTTCAGCAAAAGTCTGATACCCACGGAGTTTTAGTTTGATTCCGAAATAATTGAATCGTATACAATTCCTAGGCTTGACTTTGCCAAAAAGCGTTATTTTTTTCTTCTATAATTTAATTTAAAGCGCTCTACAGACTAATTTATACTCACAACTGATAGTGCTTTCCCATTTATTCAGATATTCTCTACTCTTCAAGTATAAAAGAAAGATTATCCACTGTGTTTTAATTTGAGTTAGTAACGGTTTTTGCGCAGTAATAGCTCAAAGCATGCATAATGCAATAAAATTGTCAAGTTATGACGCAAAAGGAAGTATACTATACTATAAATGAAAAGAGTAACATTTAACTGAAATTATAATGGAACTTCATAATTCTTAGAATTATGAAGTTCCATTATATTTTCAGTTTTTAAAGTTTTAAAGACTTTTCACTGGGGAATTATTTTATTGTTTTTAATTTACGGCAGTGGTGATACCTTTCTTTGAGCGTGCAGTATCTAAATCATCATTATTATTCAAGCCGAAAGACAGTGTTGGACAAAAACTTCCCCTAAGCGTCGCCACAACCGTTCTTGTATGTCTCGCATCCATTGGATTCCAGTAACCCTGACCAAGTCATTGGTCCACCTTGTAGGAGGCCTTCTAACGCTTCGTCTTTTGGTACACGGTAGCCAGTCCACTAACTTTCGGCCTCAACGGCCATCTGTTCTTCCTGTAATGTGCCCTGACTTTGCCACTTAAGTTTGGTGATTCTTCGTGCTATGTCGGTAGAATTGGTTCTCTTGCGGATATCTTCATTTCTGATTCGAACTAAATGATTACTTGTAACGATTATCCTCGAAAACAAACCGTAAAGGCCCTGCAGAGTCGAAGCCTACTTTGGGCTATGGGTTATGTGAAAGTGTACCTCAGGGTCTTGGAACGAAAGCAAAGAAGTATCAGAAATTAGTTTTCAGTTAGCAAAAGTGTGACACTTTGTAAGTATGTGGAACAGAGAATAAAGTCCCACATACCTCCGTTGAAAAGGGAGGATCCTCAGACCAAACAGTTGCTATTGTCTAGTGGGCTATTGCCCGACACTGATTGATTTCGAGTTATCTACACTAATATAATAAAGAGGTAAAGTTTGTTTTTTTGTTTTTTTGTTTGTAGGGGGTAATCTCTGGAACTACTGGTCCGATAGGAAAAATTTAAGCAACAATAGAAAGCTGCTTTACTCCTGAGTGACATAGGCTATATTTTATGTACGCGGGCGAAGCTGCGGGCAAAAGCTAGTCATAAATATGTTCAAATCGCACGGAGAACATTAATTGCGCGATGCGGGATTCTTGTAGTTCTTGTGTGACGCCACAGATGGCGCTACAACACTATCCCCTGCTCCGCCCAAGAGCAGGAGATGTCATTGAAGAAAGTCTTTTACCAACTGTACTGACTAAAATCGTCATGTTCTTTCAGTTGCCAAAGCGAGGGCTTAAGTAAACAACCTACCCTGTTCCTACGTTGCCATATATACCCTGGGCTAGAGCCTTTTTTTCATATACAAACCCTTGGCCGCACTTTGCTTATACCTTTCTACAGGGACCCTGTAGAAAGGTATAAGCAAATTGCGGGCTACGACACCTTTTTGAGGCGCGCAGGAACAGTGCGCGCCTCAAAAAGGTGTCCGTCCGGACGGCAAGCTACCGATTGCTCACCGTCAGCCTGCGGTGACATCTCTTTGAACTGTGTGTAAAATACCATATCCTAGGTTTGATCTTTACTCATTGCTCCTGGTTCGCAAACTCGCACTTATGGTTACTGGGAATCACCCTACCACTTCCGATGCCACAAAATTTAAAACACATAACTTACAGCAAGAAAACATAAACTCTTCATTAACGATCATTCTTCTTTCCCATCAACTTCTTCAATTGGACAAACAAACTCCCCAATTATTTAGACCTAACATAAATACACACACTTCCCGCGATAAAGGTCGTTGTTCAGCCTTCTAGCGGCTCCATAAATTCCGGAGACATTAACTGCAGGCACTTAATTAGGTAGATCCGGCACTGCAAGTGGTCACATAATATTGACATAGAGTAAGTTTTGTTTGGGAGAGGGGACTGTGTTTTGTTAGTGACGTAAGAAGTTGGTAGTACTTGATGCGTCATGTGCTGATTCAATTTTCAATCATTATTATCTCTTTATTCATTAAAAATATAATATTAGTTTTAAAAAAAATAAAAAAACATTTAAAAATACAATAAAATATTTTATTATGATATGCCTTATTGGACATTTTTACATTGAACAAATGTTTTATGAATATTACGATAAATAAATATAGTACAATATTTAATTTTATTACACAAAGCAAGGCCATTGATCAGTCAAATTGTGTGTGAATTGTTTCCTTTGGCAAATGATTAGACAGATTTTGTATTAATTAAATCCTTCAGTTGATTCCATGCCAGTCCACTCTCTTTTTCCTCACTCGTGACTTTTTTTTGTTATGCGTAGCCGTTGGTGATAGCATAATAATTATCGAGCGTTTACTCTTCTTGTAATAGTTAAACTATTGTATTCACTTTGATTAAATTAAACGGGTGCTACAAACATGACAAAAAAAACACGTGTTTACTGCAATTGAAAAGTAATGTCTATTTTAAATCGATGTAAATCAGCTGTCCTAAAAATAGTTCTTCAATCTACTTTATAATTAGGTATAAATTAAATTAAGAAAGTATTTTTCAATTGTTTTCTTCCTGTATACGCTTATGAATATTATGATTCTAACCTACTTCTAAGTATTGCCATAATATCCAATTACAAACCATCATAGTGCCTAATAAATACTGAGAGCAAGTGGTGGCAGAGTAGTAACAGCCCTGACTTACGAGTTGTAAGTCGCGAGTTCAAATCCAGCCGAGCGCATTATTTTGTGTATTTTTTTTTATTACCACTGCTCCCAAAATGGTAAAAGAAAACATCGTGAGAAAACCGACATGACCTATTACCAAAAATTCGGAGACATGTGACGTCCACCAATCCACTCTAGGCCTGCGTGGTGGATTATGGCACTTTCTTTCTCCTAGAGAGGAAGCCTGTATCCTAGTAGTGGGAACATTAAAAAAGCTGATGATGATGACGATTAAACCACTTTATACGCTAGCGATGCGTTAAGCGGGCGCACATGCGGTCCCTAAAAAATTCTCTAAGAGTCAAATCATTTGTAGGCACAAAAACCATCCACTCAAACATATTCTACTCTATTATCCTGTCTGAAATCCCCAGAGGCTAGCTTGGAACAGTAATTTCAGTAAGTAGATGTCTACAGGCCGAGATTAGTCACCGTTATTGTTATGTAAATATATTATTTATTACATACTAACAAAGGATGTTAACCTTAGCTGTTAGTGAACTTAAGGAACTGTTAATTAACATGATAATAGAGTCAACAGAGGTTTACAGTTATTATATGTGTAAGGTCCGAGCCTCACTAGGACGCCATGCTGGTGTAGCCAGGTCATGACGTCAAAAAATGTATAGTCTTTGTGAACAACATCTGTATGATGTGTACCTCAACACTTTATACAGTTGTATACATTTTCTTAGCTACGTGAACTGGTAGCATTGCCAGTCTCAGACAGGATCAGAGGCACGGGTTCAATTGTGTAAGTTATGAAAATGGTGACTTTTTTGACTTTTATGAAATTGGTAATTTTCATCCAATGACATCTCCTGAAAAATTGAAATGAAACGCACGTTACAATCAGAGTTCTGAGCTTACACATAAATGGATGGAGAGGAAGAGGGAGGCCGAGGAAGAGAAGGATGAATATTGTGTGAGGAGTCATATATGAGAGAAAAAGGAGTTAGTGTGTGTGACGGGTGACTGGGCAGTGCGGAAGAAAAAATGTTACGCCGACCTCAAAGTTACATGGGATAAAGGTAATATGATGATGTATATGATAGTCAGACTTTTACTTACTAAAAACCCACCCCGTTCATTCGTTGCATTCCATATTTTGCCCTGGTGTTCACTTTCACATTGTCCATGGCTCCGGCATATCTATCGCCCTGCTAGGCCCTTACAGTTTACTGACAAATTCTTGAGGCGCGCAGGAATAGTATGCGCCGTTGACAACTTGGGTTGGAATGAGTGATGGATGAAGGGCAAGGCTGCATAGAGTGTATGTTTGAATAATTGTAGAAAATGTTTGCTATATACAATTTTTTGAAGTTTCATACCTCAGTCGACAAAAACGAAAAGATAAAAAAACTAGTTTACTTCTAGAGTAAACTAGTTTTTTTAGTAGTATATCCAAACGCTTTTAAAATCATCTTATTGCTTGTCTGTTTTCGCAGAAATGTGTGAAAATATTTAAATACTTTCTTGTCTATGGAGTTTCTTGCACATTGTTCTCCATTGAGATCTACTTTTTGGAATGTGCAATTAGCGTCATTTTTTTTTTTTCTGAAAGACCGAGTTCTTGCCATTTCAAAACTGCCTGTAAAGGTTAATAAAAGCTTTGAATTTGATTTTGAATTTAGTAGTTAAAAATTTTAAAATTCAAAGTCAATGATAAAAAAAAGAACTACCTATAGTAAGTATATTTATTTCGTGTTAACGTAAAATTCTAACATTTGATCTAAAGCGAGGTCTCATTAACCAAATAAAGAAATAAAATTTAAAACTATACCTAAATTTCTAGACTTTACTGATGTAAATTATTTGATTTGAATTGAATAGAATTAAATTAAAAAATGTACAGTTTTCATTAGAGTTTTTTTGTTTATTTATACTTTACACCGCATTAACTACAAATATACGTAAGAAAAACATTTTTAAAAACACGGGTACAATGAACGGTCTTATCGCACAGGGCATTCACTTACATATATCCTTTGGATGGACTGATCGAGAGGAGATAGATATCACAATATTCAGATTTGCAAAAATCTTACAGTCTCGATTAGGAATACTACTACTAATAATACTACTACTTACATAGCCAGTTTGATTGTGATTTTCTAACATACTTTTTTTCAAATCGTCATCTTCACCCTATATTGCCATGATTTTCAGACCTTTTTTACAGGCTATACTGCTTTTTTATGTCTTCCCTCTAGAAGGAGAGGTAAGACATAAAATTCCATCAACATATTTTTGCCAATTTGTTTTCGGCATATTTAATCTGGTTGATTAAAATGTCATTTGGAATCGATATTATACAAAGACCTGTTATATACATATTTTTTTTTTAGAAATAATGGAAATAAAGCGGATTTTATTTAAAAAGATATCGTATACGCCATCATCCTATTATACCACAACATCCAAGCTATCCACATCAAGATCTCGCGCAATAGACGAACAATTACCGGTATCTAGCCTGTATATAGGTACCTCAAACTACTGCCCACATTATGTATCAGTACAGAAGGATAACTCCTTAAAATGACGTAAAATCAATGAAATGAGGTAAGAAGATAGTGGCTCATAACAACAAGGCGACAACAACATTCGTATTATCCATATTTTGGCGCGGTTCCTAAAATAACCAAGAAAACATCAAAGCTTGAGCTCTGAAACGTGGTCGCCTATAATAGGCCTCATAAAAAGGCTAAAAGTCAAAGGACAATTGCTATGCTCACAGTTTCTTTGCATTATTGAATCAAAAATGTAGATTCCCACAGAAAAACTAACCTTTATCGATACAACCCGAAGAATCCCAAAACATAAGAATGATGATTTTGAGCTCATTGAGCATCATTCTGTCCTTCAAGAATCATTTTGTCCTTCAAGAGTGATGCTTAATGAGCTCAAAAGATTCTACTTAAACTTAGGGGTTTTTTTTTAAAAACCCCAAAATATTTGAATTCTTTAGTTGTACCGTGAACACAAGAAGTTTGGGGAAGACTTGACTACTTAGAGACAAACTTACAAGTAGAAATTATAAGAAGACAACCTTCTGTCCTGTTCTATTCTGTAGCCATTGTCAGAAATGAGATCCAGAAACGTAGTACAAACGTATTAATTAATTTACTACCCACAACTAGAGTTGAACTCAAACAAACGTAGCGTAAACAAGCGTAGAGTTAGTACGTAGTTGTGTTTACACAATTTGCGTTGAAGAATATTTGAATTCACTTCAGTGTATTAGAATCGTGAATGTTGGTAGTGTTTGTTTTCTGTGACAAATTTAATTTTGGAAAATGAGATGGCGTTATATTCAACAAAATGAAATATACTACGAGTATTTCAAATTCTAGTACAGAGTAAATCTTCAAAGCCCGTCGATGTTTTTTTTAAACTAATGCAATCGTTAATCATTAGTTCGTTCGCATTAGTTCGTAGTATCGTCGTACAATAAATAAAGTAGCAGTATTATAATGGAGAAATCTTTTTGCCCCTTTTTAATCAGGAAGTTGGCATAAAAGTGTAGCATCGTTAAGGTTACTTAACCACCACCGTTAACCTTCCACTGTTAAGTGGAAGGGCAATGCTGCAATTGCAATGCAATGCAAAGGCAATCAGTCGATGGGGCTAAAAGATTCTGGAGAGGCAATCATGCATCGAAATACACAGCGTTTGAAGGCTCCCCACAAAGTGAACTGTTGATCAATATTCTGCCTCTGATCTGATCTGATCTGGCAGGTGACAATCACGGGAATCCGATGGATACAGGACACATTGTGCCATTTGATGTGGTGACACTTTTGGGATGCCTATGAGTAGGTACATCCATTTAATAGTAGACATTCGTTGGCAAAAATGGTGATTACTGCTGAGTTTAATCCAGGGGCCTTTCATTTCTCTTCCAAATTTATCAGTCCAGTACAATTTCTAGTACAGATCAGATCCATATTGCCACGTCCAGGCGTACAGTGCCCGCCAATATTTGCCTATGGCCTATGCATACAAGCCATCACATCTGCTTCTTAAATTGTGGCGTAAGCGATAATATGATGGAACAAAAAATGTTTATGGCATTGAATCTGCGTTTATACGATGGTTATTATTAAGTTTTTGTCAATGGTTCCGTAATATTATGAAGCCAGACCAGCATTTGCGTAAATGATACACATTTTCATAATTATTCAACAAATTAAAGTAAAAAATCATCTACGTTTGATAATTTATTTTTGCGCAAATTAAAATCGTACAGTCATATAGGCACGGTGTTGAGCCCAGCATAATGGCTGAGCAGGCAGCAATAATTGCACTCATCATTATCTCGAATCTCTCTATGTCTCTTTAGGGTCAACTCACACTGAGACGCAACGCGACGCGACTATGCTTGAAGCGGCTAGTTGCTAATAGAAAAGCCATGTTGTGTATGTGCTTTTGAATCTTTCTTTCTTCTGCGACTGGACTGAGGTAGACTGCGCCTTGTAGCGGGGACCATTATCAAATACTGCTCACTGAATAAAAACTTCTTCACAAAGAGTATCTCGGATAATTCTTTATGCAGAGTATGCATGGGTTCGTGGAAACTATCACGCACATATTTTTTGAGTGCCTTAACATAAGAATACAGACCTAAGAAACACTTAATCCTAATTCAAGGAGCTTGTACTTCTGAAAGACAAAGAATATGAAATAGGGACCTGTGTGTCCAGCAATTCGATTTACATATTCTGAATTCATTCGGTACGAAAATAGACATATCAACTTTTTAAAGGAATTTTGAGAAGTGGTATGAAAGAAAAGGAAGTCAGAGTTAGCGTGATAGTTCACCGGATTGAATAGAAACTAGAAATATATTGCGAGGACCCCAAGTAACATGCCAGAAGAGCAGAAAAAGCAGCAAAGAGCAGTTTGCCTCAAACAGAAAGTTGATCGTAAACAAATAAGCTCAATACCAACTCCCTCTCAATTGCTATTTGTGTATATGTCATGGCCTGATCACAAAATTTTATAAACATGATTTGGCCCAGTAAAGCTGGCCAGATCGTTTTAAATGTTAAAGTTTTGCTGATTTCTGAATCCTCGCTTGGCCTACTTTCTTTATACCTTTTAATAGCATAGATATAACAATAATTCAAATATCGTCAAATGTTAGCGTTTCAAAGATTTGGTCAATTTTAGTTGGTTATATATCAAGAAATTTCTAAAGACGAAGTGTTAAATTTCTATGATCTGGCCACGATATAGAGTTATAAAGTAAGCGTCGCGTTTCTGTGTAAGCTAAACTTTAATTTACCCGTATGTACAGTAAATGGGAGAATGAGACTGTCATTTATTTTTTTCATTGTTCACATTATAATGAGACAATGATTGCTTCAAGTTGTGTCAAATTTTATCTGTACCTATTTTATTTTGAATTTTTGTAAGGTTAATTTAGGAAAAAAGTCAAGGTTAGAATTTTATGCTCAAAAATACTCAGTCGTTTCTCTTGTATTTTAAACATGCTCTCTACTCAAAATAAATGAAATAAAATTTTAATATTGTTTGTACAAGTGCTATTTTTTCAAGGTAATCTATATACGTATTTTTGAGAAAGTTATTGGTATATAATTACGAATTTTGCATAAATTTTTACAGTTAAATATTGAATTTCGACGAATTCATTTTAATAATAATACAATTTTTCTTATTACTTTGTCTCATTGAATGATAAATATTGAAAATATTTAATTAAACCAATTGAATCAACATTTAATAAATATTAAGAAATGTCGCCTAGTAGAGTGAAATAAAACGAAAAACGTGCATCAGTTTTTCACGAAGGCGCAAGCAATAAATGGAAAGTTTTATTGATTATGTTTTGATGTGTCACCATTGATCTAAAATAAAGAAGATGTGTGATTCCACCTAGACCGACCTGGAAAAAAGTGACGAGACAACTTAGCTAACTAGAGAAAAAATATTTAAAAGGATTCTGGTAGATCTCCGGCGGCGACCCCTTGCGCTGGACCTTGTTTCAGGCTATGGTCCACAGCGAGGAGTGGTAAGCGGTCGCCTCCTTCTGCAAAGCAGTAATCTACGACAGTAGGAGATTGACTGTATCAGGCAAAGGTGATGGCGCTCAAGCCCCCGCCGTCGTCGAAGCCTCCTGGGTCATGAGTAAATGTTAAATTCTAATATCAAGATCCTGGTACTATAGCCAAGAAGAAACGGTGTGTATGTGTAGTCAGTAAAAGTCTGACACTATCTCCCGCTCCGCTCAAGGGCGGGAGATGTCATTGGATGATATTGCCCACAATAATAAAGAAAATAAACACATGTTTTATTGGAAAAGTCATTGAACGTTACATTTTTTTTTAATGTCTGTTTTTTCATTACGAGTATTACCGTTACTGCATGACGTCAAACTATTGTTTTATTTTTGTCAGACTTACTATTTTTAGCATATTGAATAAAATATTTGGTTTTTGTTGTTGAAAAAGACTAACGCCCGAATTTACAAGGAAGTCATTTCTCATTACTCATTACATGAGGTTAAAAATCTACATTAAAATTTAAAAAATTTCTTAACTATAAATAGAATACAGTTGACCTTCCACCTGGCCTGGAGGCAACAGTCCATGCACACATGCACGATTTGCACATGGAGATTCAACGCCGGGGTGAAAGGCCACTGCCACGACAAGTCACGGCACGGCGGACAGAGTTCCGGCAGGATCTTGTGATTGTGAAATGGCGTCAGAAACTATCGCAACCCAGTGCTGGGTACGCCACAATTATGACACATCACATATTGGTGTTTTCTAGCTGACTACCCTGAGAAGAAACACTTATGTAAACAAACTCGGAGGTCAAAGTCTCTTTTAAAGTCCTTACAGTAGAATCACATAGTTCTGAGTAGTGGACCACTGTGGTTCATACAGTAGAAAGAATCACATAGTTCTGAGTGGACCTGTCCAGCCAGTGTAAACATTTTTTTCGGTATTCGTGTAGCTCAACCTCAGGGACTGCTAAAGAGATCTTTTATTTCAGAAGTAATATGTGCTATCGTGATTAGTCTTTACGCCTTGCTAAGTCTTGTATAGACCTCTAGTCAAGTACATAACAGTAAAAAGTCCAAGCTCCAAAAAAAAAAAAAACATTCGTAGTCAAATTTAAAATAATAAATATTCAATGTGCCTCATATTTTAACATGCGTACGTTGCTTACCTACCGTCAGCGTAATGCCTCAAAATAAACAAACTAAAGAGGAAAATGCTTTTAAATTAAAACATTCCACCTCTAGCGGTGAGGTGGGCAGCAAAATTAATAAACGTCAATCAAAAGGTCCGCCATTTTATAATAACCACACCTAGGTTGCGTTGAATGGAATTCAGAATAATTTTCGCTGGAACATTCACTTCTTACCTGTCTCATTAATGTCTGGCTTTAGGACTGAATTTTGTGTTTCTATTTTTTCATACGAAATTGACGTTTCGTTTTTTGGAATCGATTCGTAAAATATGTTAAAATTCGCTGTAGCTGCAATTCAATTTTAAAGATTACCAATTTCCTTTTAAGTATTGGTACTTATGATTCATGTTTAGACATTACGAGTATAAATAACTTTTGGGCGGAAAAATGATCAGTATATAATTATAATATAATGCCGCGAAAGACCGAGCGAAGTGGAGGCGTCTTAGCAAGAAAGCGGACCCCGGGCACTGAGGCGAAAGCCAAGGTTGGCAACCGGGACTAATGCCGCTAGGATGATAATGATATAATTATAATATAATACATTTACTGATTAAAATCTATTGTGTTCTTTCAATCTTCAATATTATTGATATCTCTTTGAAGCGCTCGTGAAACATACATAACTCAACGCTTGATCCTTAACGGACGACAAGCAACCCAATGCTCACTTTTCGTAAGCCTACGCGGTGGTCCCCATGAGCCATCCTGATAACAGATGGTGCACCTACTGAACTTAAACCAATGTAATTGATATAACCGCGCCAGTGGTTATTTAATTCACATTTATGTTCAAAGGCTGCGGTCATTCAACGTATTGAAACAATTGCAATTAAGCACATTTCTATGATAAACGTCAAACGTATAATCAACGAGTAAACTTATCTCGTTCCGAAAAATTACAGTTAAGATAATGTCAGATTCCAATCAAATCGTTCGCACATGGTGCAGATTAAAATTTAGAGAAAAAACTGAAAAGAGAAAGCAAAACTGTAGAGACGCAGTTGGGCCGAAGCCTACTGGGGCTGAAACGCAAGGCAAAGAATAAACAATAATAAGATAAATACGAGTATCATCATAATTATCATTTCAGCCGAAAGACGTCCACTGCTGGACATAGGAGTACCACAAAGACTGGTCATGTGCGTCTTGCATTTATTGGATTCCAACAACCCTGACCAGGTCATCGGCTCATCTTGTAGGAAGCCTTCCAACACTGCGTTTTTCGGCATGCGGTCGCCGCTCCAAAATCTTTCGGCCGCAGCGGCCATCTGTTCTGCGTGCAATGTGTCCTGCCCACTGCCACTGAAGTTTGGTGATTCTTTTCGCTATGTCAACTATCTTGGTTCTCTTGCTATCTTCATTTCTGATCGAATCAGAAATTAATTGTTCCATTATAATTATCATACTCCAACAAAGACCGTATACAAAAAAAACAAATTTATTAAATATTAGACAACTATACATTTATTACACCTGCATTCTTATTAAAAACATAATTTCAAACTCAATACAAACTAACATACAACTAAAGAAAAAAACAATGTCACATAACCTGAGAAATAGATATAAAAACAAACTGGAAGTCATTAGCGTACGCACTAATTACGGTAGAAAGACTATATTATATGAAGGAGTACATCTGTTCAATGCATTACCCGACGAAATCAAAGAGTGCGATAACGTGAACACATTTAAATATAAGCTAAAGAAACATTCAAGTACATTATAACTGCTAATACTTTGGAGGAAATTTGTATTGTACCTACTATATTTGATTATAACTTTGTATCTCATTATAAGTGGACTGTATGTTCTTATGAGAAATAAATTTCTTTAAACCGAAGAGAGCATAGCCCTTTCCAATGCCCTTTGAGACAAATACGAGTACCTATAGCAGATGATAAACATAGCAAGAAATATATCCCCTGAGTTTGTTTCGATGTCTCTTTTCAGAGTAATCAGCTAAGAAACACCGGAATCATCTAGTTTAAACTGACAAAAAAAAAAATGACGTGTAAAAGTGTTATGGCGAACCTATTTGCAAAAATAAATATCTTTTATCATTTATAGGTGTAGTTTTAGTCACTAAAAGTCTAGCATGCTCTCTCACTAGGCAGTGGAACTTGAAAAGACATTGGATGATTTACCACCTGGCTAAAAACGCAGCGGATCGGACTACATAGTTCCATCGGGTTTATAAAAATCGATCCTCACGTCCAAACTACCGTAGTTAGAAAAATAGAAATAATAATAGCTGTAATCTCCCCTTAATACGTACCGGTAAGTACTTAAATAGTGAGTAATTAACATTGTTAAGGGGAGCCCCTGGGAAAGTTCTCTCACTTATTTGTTAGATTAATGCGCTAAGTTCACTACCCAACTCGCTTGCGTTCTTCGAGTCACGTATTGATTGAAAGTTATGTGATTTTCGGAGATTTTATTAGTTTTAGTACGGTTTACCTGGTTATTGGATAATTACTATGAAGCTGGTGGCCAAGTGGTAACGGCCCTGACTAATGTGTTGTTTATCGTGGGTTCAAATCCAGCCAGGCGCATTGTGTTATTTATTTCATCACCACTGCTCTCAAAACGGTAAGGGAAACGGACTTGTCCTAGAACTAAAAAATCGAAGACATGTGCCACCCACCAATCCGTATTGGGCCCGTGTGTTGTATTACGGCCTATTTCCTTCCTCTTCTTAGGGAGGAGGCCTGAGTCCCAGCAGTGAGAACATTATAAGGTTGATGATGATGATAAAGAAATATAAACATAAGAACTTCAGAAGCAGCACAATGTTATAGAGAATATTTATAAAAACACACACACTGGACATATTGAGTGTGTTATGTTTCACGGAATTTTAGTGACGGTTTCCATCTCACTAATCAATCCATTAAGCCCAAAGGCGTTATTAAAACTAGATTGACGCCATACCCGGAAAAACCCGCCTCAGGCTACCTGATATCAATTGGCGTTCAACGAAGCTAAAAAATTGCAATGCACTCAGCTTTGTTTGTTAGATTCAGGATTTTGTTGAAAAATATTTGTTGGATTAAAAAATGCCATGGTAGAATCGTGACTGCTGTGTTTTTATTAATTTACTAGTTGTATGAAAATCTAAACTATTTATTTATTTGTTTATCCTCGCATCGGAACGCCTAACAGCAATTGCAATGCAATGCAATTGCAATGGAGTACTATTAGTACAGAATTTGCTGCGTGGTCATTTTTTACTACTTTTTATTTTACCAACTATGGTCTTGAATGCCATAATTATTTGTTTTCTTCTATACTGTATTTCTCATTTAATTACCAATTGTCCACCATTGCGTTACATAAAAGTTTGTATTGTTCAAAGTTTTTGTTGTTTTTACACTTTAAACGTATACAAAAACGGCCAAGAGTATGTGAGGCCACACTCACTATAGGGTTGGGTAATTTCCTGCACGTCACAAATTTCTCACAATGTAACAGAACTGTTAAACTGCGACTTCAGCGCAAAGTAGCCCATGTATAAATTAGTTAGCCAGGTTCCCGAGAGATGGCACTGTACCCGGTGGCAATTTTGGATTGCGTGAACCGATTTTAATCTTCTTTTATTTTTATTTGACAGAATATAACGTATATTCGTCAAAGGGTAATAAAATATGTAAACTAAGTTACATGTATAAATGAATAACCCAATTCCTTGAGAGATGGCGCTGAACTTTGAGCTGCATTGCGCTGTGAGCTGCGTGCAGTAAGTCTTAATTTAAGGGTTTTGCTACATTGTGAGAAATTTGTGACAGACAGAAAACTATGGAACCCTACACAGAGCTTGGCCCAAAACGCTGTTGGCCGGTTTTCTTGGTTTGTTTTTTCTGGAAGTTCAATGTTTTTGGAGTAGATTGATTTAATTATATAAAATAACAAAGAACGCAGCTGTCCCGCGGCACTTGGCGACTTGTTTAAAAGAGCACTAATAAAAAAAAAATTGGAACCGATTGGAGAACTGATTCTGAACAAAGTATGTTATTAAAAGTAATTTTGTTGAATTTTGTTGCAGAATAAAATTGATTAAGTTTTCAGAATGCAATTAAACGTTATTACAAGCTGTCAGTCTCTTTTAAATTAAGAAGAACTCTATTCAATTGCTGTAGTAAAATATTTTCCTAGATAGACTTTAATTTAGTCGGAACCAAGTATTTAGCACAGAGCATTCTTTCGTACTGAGAATAGCGTTAAATTACAGGTTGTTATTAGAGTAGGTGTATTTGCTCTTTTGCTGGAGCAAGGTGGGTAGAGTAATATTATAGAAACATTTAACATATGTATTATAAAGCGGAGAGTTTTTTTGAGATGTGTAATAATCTGATAATTCTTAAGGTACCCTTCGCGTTCAAAACTACAGAAGCTTTTCAGGAGTTGACCCATGACTTTTGATAGACTTTTTTATGGTGGGCAAAAATCATCCAGTGACGAATCCTGCTCTTGGGCGGAGCGGGAAACAGTGTCAGACTCTTACTGACTAAACACCCCACTCCGTTCCTTCTTGGCTTTTTACACTGGGGCCAAGCCTTCCTTTCAGAAAGAGGCCCTGGGCTCCAGTAGGCATATGCATGCTTACTGTGTTAAAATGTCCCTACTGGCTCCTTTGGGTGAAAATAATGAATTTAGATACGTTATAAATACACCTTGGAATTTCCAAATATAGTATTGCTATCGATAAAAGTACCAATCACTTACAACTTGCAAAAAAGTATAACAAATGTTACGTCAGTCTAGTCGTATATTAAAACCTCCGTATAGGCGATTGCAGGCATTTTAATTATGCACCAAGTGTAGCCACTGACCTGTTGGAATATTTCAATGGCTTTTAATTATGTACACTTGTATCAGTTCTGCATTGAAAGAGGTTCGTTTGTTTATGATGGCCCAATTTTTTTTTTTGGATCTGGTACGTTGTATCTACGATTCCTTTTGATAAATGGGTTTTGAATTGCAGACTTTTCAGGACATTTTCTGGTTAATGTCGTTAGTTCTATAAAATAATAACGATTTTCTAATAGCTTTGAGGTTGCGACATTTTGCGTGAAATAAACTGTTTTTCTTTCTTTCAATAAATTATAATTTTTCAATTAATTGAAAGAAGGAAAGTTTTTTTAGTTTAGTTTCACCTGACCGGATGATACATTCCAAAAATACTCACCACTGTTATGCAGTTTGTCGTGATTTGTAATATTTTGTTGCTTTCAAAACTGAAATAAATTTTACATAAACTTAGTTCTTGAAAGTTTTTTATCATCTTGACAAACAACATCAGCTAAGACATCAGAAATAACTCCCTTTTAAAATCAACGCAAAAAAAGTTTATAATCTCAAATGGGATGTTGCTTTTAAGATTTATGGAGTACGAAAAATAAAGAAAAACATTTTGATCTCACAAAGTACATTTTACAAAACAAGGACAGATACCGTTTACAAAATAAGACAGTAGCTGTCTCAAAAATTGAATTGTGCAAACATTCTTGATACAGTTGGCAAAATAAATCCCGGTTCACCCTTGTCAGGGGAGTCGGAAGATAGCTGACCGAACTTGCTAGCCCAGTTTGAAACAATTATCTCAGTAGCGATCACGTAAATTTTTCTAATCTCTCGACGATACTTCTTCTGTTTTCTCTGACTGTATTCCTACCAGTTTCGTGGTAAAATGAAAATTGAAAACTGTTAGAATTGTTTTTATTTTTTGTTTATGGAGTTTTTGGAGCATAGATACTGTAAATATTACAAACTTTTAAGATGTAATACTCAAAAGATTATTTATATCAGACCCCTGGCCAAGTTACGATCAATTCGTTAACTTCGAACGCTTTGAGTTTACCACGTCTCCAATTCCTTTGTTCTGACCACGTGACTCAGCGTTGAGATGACGACAGCGTGATGACATAGGTAAGGCGGTAGAACATAATAGATGATTAAAAACTGGTCAGAAAATTATTTTTTAAGGTCAGAAATTATCTAATGGCTTACCACCTTTCTTTTTTTCTGTTCGTCATCTCTCCTTTTTTTCTTTCTTCTTTGTTTTAATATAAACTAGCTTCTGCCCGCGACTTCGTCCGCGGAAAAATTCTTGTAGTGATAGCTCGGTTAACATCCATGTTATATAAATAATTTATAGCCTATGTCACTCAGGAGTAAAGTAGCTTTCTATTTTTCCAATCGAACCATTAGTTCCAGAGATTACCTCCTACAAACAAAAAAACAAACTTTACCTCTTTATTATATTAGTGTATGATGACATATTATTTATAAATTCTTTTTGACATATTGTTTTTTTGTAAAAAAAAAAATATTATTTAGAAACAATCACCTTAAATGTATTCTTTTCATTAAGTTCAAGTGATGAAAAAGTATGACAGTAACCAACTATAGTAATACTCAGAAGGTAACCAGTATCAACAAATCTAGTTTTATTACATCATCAAAATATTACACATTACACTAGCAATGCTTCACGTAGGTATCTTATTTCGGATACGGTTTACTCTTAAAGATCTAGTTTATTTAAATCATGACAAAAGTAACACTGGCTTTTCGTGTACCAGCTTAAAAAAATACAAAAATTCGTCAGAAAAATTAACTTTTTCAACTAAAAACTCATGCACGAATAACAAAAGTGTACGTCACTACAGCGCAGTACAATCGCGCACATTGCAGTATACAGTAAAAAAAAAAACGGATATAAGTCTACAGTCACAAAGCTTTGTCCCGGCCAAGTTCGCCGTGCAACCTGATTCAATTTCCATGTTAATCCGAAACACGACACAGTCTCCTTTGTATTGTACAAGTCAAGTTTTATCGTGTAAGAAGTTTTTTGGTGACTGTACTTGCTAGGGATGTTAAAATATTTTTAGAGTTTTATGATAAACAGTTTGTTGATATTTTTGATTAATTGTATATAAATGGATATTATAACTATGATAGTTATTAATAATTCTTGAAATATAAATTCGTTATCAAACTGGATGCACCTGAGTAACTTTTTTTCTGCAGTAGAAAATAATAGATGATTTCCCTTTTGAATACTGTAATTAGAGCTTTCTATTATGTCTCTAATCAAGGTATTCAAAAGGTCAAACGTCTTTACATTAGGTGTGCAAACGTCGGCGTTCACTTGGGGCAAGATGGGTCTGGAAGTTTTTTTTTTTTAAGTCAGAAATTATCTGATGCGTAAGGCACACCTACGTCCTTTTTTGTCTTTAGCATTTCAGGATCAATAGTTTTTTTTTTGAAAGTCAACCCATGGCTCCAATAGGCTTCGGCCCTTTAATCAACCTGTGATCTTTCCTTTAATCAACAGGTTGATTAAAGGCCTTTTTAGAAATTACTATCAATACGTAGATGATCTTAAAGATCAGCCAAATAACAACGTAAGGAAAATCTAACATTGGCTATTACATTTTTATAATCACACATAACACATCGACTACTAATAAAAATGTTCGATATAATTCATGTCGTTTTCCCAACACTAAAGTGCACGTAGCATCAACTGCATCAAGAGGAAATTCAATGAGCGGCCTTAGGTTTGTTTTTGATAGTAATTTTTATACGTGAGTTTCATTTTAAGTTGGTATTTTCTTGAAATGTGGTAGTAGAAGATTTTTGTAACATTTTTTCCTGATGGTCCATTTTTTATTGAATTTACATAAAACCATGCTTATATGAGATTTCACCTTACATCAAACGCTGATGCAATCGTTGATGCTGAGGCGCACCAGTTTGTTATTCACTCCAAACTCTTTTAACCTTAAAGACACTTAAATTACCTATAATGTACGGGAAGGGCACAGCAAACAATTTGTTTCAGTCCATCGATACACGCGGTATAAATGACGGGACGAAATGGTCTGGACCATATAAATTTTAACAACGCAACGGAATCATCACACTCTCCAAAATACATCCTATAAAATACCAAAAGACTGGCTACTCTATACCTGTATTCAAAGCTCACTGTAGCTTTATTACAATAACTAGATATCATCGATATCGTTTTGATTGTAAAATGTATCGAAATGTAATCGATAACGCGTATGTCGGTTTCTAATAAATGCGCTCCAAATTTAGAGCACATTCTAATATCGCTAAGCGTATTTCACTCATGTGTCTGAATAATGTTTATGTACCTACTAATTCAGCTGCATTCAACCGCGATGATCCCTCTAAAGGTTTACAACGCTTCAGCGCTTTGTGAACACTGACAAAACCGATTCCTCTTATTTGATACTAGCTGGTACCCGCGACTTTGTCTGCGTCTTTTTTTGCAATAAAAGGTAGCCTATGTTCTTTTTCAGAGTTCAAAGATTGTCTGTGCCAAATTTTATAAAAATCCTTTGAGAGGTTTAAGCGGGAAAGCGTAACAGACAGACAGACAGACAGAGTTACTTTCGCATTTATAATATTAGTATGAAAATCCATACTATAATTATGGATTTTCGAACAACGTAGTGGGGCATCATTAAAAGCAAGCGAAGTTACAACTAGAGCAGAATCGCGTTTGACATAAAGTATGTTAAAATTAATGACAGTGATGAGGATTTCTTTTAATGAATAATATATATTTATGCTGTTAAGTAGAATAAAAATGCTCAAGATAGCTAAAAAATGAAAAGTTACAATGATTTGAACTTTGATGATTATATTCATTATATGGGCCGGTTGTAATCATTTAGTATTTTGTATGAACTCACCCTGGTTTATGTCGATTTCGTGATCCTGTTAAGGCGGTTTTATTTATATATATTAGAAAAATATATATTATTTCTATGACGTAACGGCGTAGACATGCACGTTTGAAATCGAAGTTGGGTCGAAAATAAAAAAATCAGTACCTAGATTTTTTTTGTCGAGCCAACTAATTTTGATATATATGTTATAAGTTTTAAGTTTTGCCTGGAGATTGGTCATAAAATATAGTCAGTTTTAATAAAATAATGTTTAATGTTTTTTACCTTCGAAAATTTAGGAATATGAATTGTGAGCTTTCAGAGATTTAAAAGGTTCAACATCAGTAAAACGTGGCCTTAAAACATCCTAAAACGTAAAACTATTGACATTGTTATCTTATTTCAGAAATCTGACTTCTATTTTAAAAGCTTCGCAGAAATTTGATAAAACATTCACTGATACAATTTCCTTTGTTAAAAATAAATACAGTGGAAGTTACAGTTAATAGTTCAATTAAACAGCAGTCAGTTACTAAAACTCGAAAATGCAAAACTTAAAAGTCCTCTATCGCCTTAGTTCAGAGGATCTCGATTTGAAAGTACTTAAGGCCGCCGGGAAATTTATTTTGTCCCCCCAAGCGGAGCGGCGAACTAAGCCTTCTCATCCACCTAATAGGTTTCCACAAAGAAGCCTTTGGAGCCAATAGGGGCACCTAAAATTTATCGTTTAGTTAAATAGAAAATTCTCGGTACCTGTCTTATATTTTGTAATCAAAGGTCTGGACTAGCCAATTTGGGTTGTTGATGTTATTCAAAGTGGAATGAATTTATTAGAAGCTGTTTTTTAACCTTGTGCTTTATCTTTAGGAAAGCCTTTGTTCAATTAGTTGCTTGTTTTTTATCCATTAATCTATTTTAAGCTTTCTGCTTAGTCTGGTAAAGAATACCTATGTTACACCAAATAAATCTTAATACAAGGCATTACAGTATTTTAAATTTATCTTCTAATCTGCCGTCATGTTCAATGTTTTATTGTCAAGAATAAAACAATCAAATAAAATGTCAAAAAATATATGAAAATTTTGGCTTGAATATCCTTAAAATCTAGAAGCAGCGTCAAATAATATGATATCATCTTTAGTTGAAATATCCGCTTGTTGGCCATCTTCTATCTTGCTTTTGAGTAGAAATAAGACAAGCTATTAGAACTCTTACTGTTCTTACTGTTGAATACTGAAAAGGAATTTATTTGAAAGGGTTTGGTAAAAAAGACAAAAGAAACTCTAAACAATATGTGAAGTATAAAAAGCTTATATTAGTTGACATAATCAGTAAGTTCAAACTACTAAAATCAAACTTTGACATGTCTTTGTGTCTCATGCATTAATATTACCTTGTGTTAATTTGTCACTTGACATATCAATTTTCATGTTCATAAACCGCATGTCTTATTTACTTGAGATTGATTTTCCATAGTTTTTGTGTGTTTAGAACAGAATTTTATATTTTTTGCATTGCCATTCCTAAGCTGAGCATATCAAGCTGTCATCGACCTTATTCTTTATTTTAAAACCCTAACTTGAGCAGTGATGGCCGAGTGGTACAACCTAACTAGAACGCAGCCAGACGCATAACTTTGTGTAATTTATTTCATCACCACTGCTCTCAAAACGGTGAAGGAAAATATTGTGAGGAAACCGGCATGTCCTAGCACCAAAAAATCGAAGACATCTCACATTCACCAGCCTGCACTGAGCCTCTGTAGTGGATACTGTGTCTGAGTCCCGGCAGTAGGAACATTAAAGGGCTGATAATGATATGATGAACCCCAAAAGATCACAAGATGCTTTGATGCTTTTTGAAATCTCGTCTTATTCATACTTTAAGATCAGTCCCGTTATGTCATGCACGTACTACGCCCCGACTTCCATCTCCTATGAAAAGGGTTGGAGATTTATAACCTTTTGTAACTGGCTACATATCTATATATTCTATTATATCGGATGACACCTGCTATTATATGTTAAATAGGGTGACGTTTTTATCTTTCGCGTGCTGATAAGTCAATTTATGTGATATGAGATTAGGTCCAATAATTCGTGCGAATGTAAAATTTGCATTGTTGGAAATGTTTTGATAAATTTAGGATTAATTTATTAGAGATAATCTGTTTTTGAATACTCAAATATATTTTTGAAGTAAAACGTTTTAGATAATTTTAAGTCCTTAAATTTTTGCTTTGCTGATAAAAAAAAAATCGTGTTTTTTTTTTAAATCGAAAACCTCAAATAACTTCTTCCGGTCTGTATGTAGGGCGGGCTTTTACGTTTAAAATCCTATGTTCCTTTTTTGCTTTTTATCACACGACCTTTTTCTTTCAGAAGCTTCGAGTCTTCTAGCCTTTATGCGACATCGACAACTTAAATAATATAATAATAATAATAATAAATTTTTATTGTTTCAAAAAATTACAAACACTGTATCTTTTATGGACCTTGTTGAAAATTCACTTAATTATTTATCTATGAGGAACATCTGTGTCTGAACTAGATAACAAAATCCGTATTTCAGACATCAGCGCTCTTCCCTAGACCAAGCACCACTTAAAATTTAATAGAAAACATTGGACAAAATCATTGGGTACATAAAAGACAAAGAGAAAAAAAATAACATTAATTACAAACATTGAATAATAATTACATTAAAATTCATTAAGAAATAAAATGTTGAAATTATATAAAATTATCCAAAATTAAAAAAAAAAAAAACCAAATCAATTTATTAAATAATATTTGATTAAATTAAATTAATTAGTGAAGGGTGAATAAAAGACCTCCTGTGTGTAATGTGTGAATGAGTGAGTGTGTGAGGGAGGGTGAGTGAAAAAAGAACTACTGTGCTATTGAAAATAGATTTTCAGTTTCATCGTAATTTAGTTTGTGAATATAATTACTTACAGTAGTTTTACATTGTAGTCTATTTAAAGAATATATATCCGTTTTCTTATTTATTCTCTCATACAGAAAAGGACCCAAAAAACAAAAGAATTTACGAGTGTAAGGATGTTTAAATGACGGTGGTTTATTTAGTGGGGTAATATTTCGCCTACGCTTAGAGACATAAGTAGACCTGTCATAAATAGTGTAGGTATGCTGACGCATGACTGCTTGGAGTATAAACAACTGCCGGACCGTGAGAACTGCACAGGATTTATACAGGAGATACGTCGGAAACCTATACGGCCGAAACGTGCAAACTTTCAATATTGCTCGTTGAGCAACTTCTAGCGATTTTAAAACAGTTTTCGACGCACCGCCCCAAACAGAAATACAATACTGAATTACTGACTGAGCAAGCGCAAGGTAGACTCGCTTAATCAGGTTTGGTTCAGCTGCCAGTCTTAATTTTTTAAATATATATATTAGTTTACGCACCCTGGTAGCAACCATTTCTACATGGAAACGAAAGGATAAATTATTATCAATAAGAATACCCAAGTATTTTATTTTATTTGTATTATTTATGGTTATTTATGGTAGGGCAGGCACATATATCAAAATTACAGCAATTGTGAGCTGTAATGGTTAGAGACGAAGATGGTGGATTTGTGTTACTCATGGAGAAAATCAGGTACTGTGTTTTGCTAGAATTTAGGGTTAAATAATTTCTTTGTAGCCAGTGATTTACTATATTAAAGCCGTTTTGAGCAATTTTAAACACATTCTCCCAAGTATCTGCCGAGAACAAGAGCACTGTATCATCCGCGTAAGATATAATTTTGCCATCAATCAAATTTAGGCCACAGAGTTCATTGAGATAGATTAGAAAGAGTGTAGGACCCAAGATGCTACCTTGAGGCACACCGAAAGAAATGGGAAGGTCACAGCTAAGCTTCTCATTTATCTGAGTACGTTGAGAGCGATTAGTGAGGTAATCTTTAAATATTTTATGTTGATTTCCTCTAATGCCAAGTCGTTCCAGTTTTTGTAACAGCAAGGGCACTGAGACTGTGTCGAACGCTTTGGCTAAGTCCAGAAAAATACCTATGGTCCTCTTTCCCGCATCCAATTGTTTTACAACGTAATCCACAAGCTCATGAGCAGCATCACTTGTCGACATACCAGCACGAAAACCAAATTGATTTCCAGAGAGATGGTCATTCTTATATAGATAATTTGTTAGTCTTTTGTTGAGGATACGTTCCAAGAGCTTGGAAACCGATGGCAAGATTGAGATGGGTCTATAGTTTGTAACGTTGCCTCTATCACCTGATTTATGAAGCGGGTGCACCACTGACTTTTTTAAAACCGTAGGAAATAATCCCTGCGTTAAACAAGCATTAAAAATATAAGTAAGTGGAGCAGCAAGAGAGAGTCTATTATTTTTAAGTAAGTCGTTAGGGATAGAATCCCACCCAACAGAACAGGAATTTTTTAGCCCCATGATCAAACTCTGAATTTCGGCCAAATCTGTATCCAGTAAGACGAATGATGTCTGAGCGCACTTAGAATCTTCAGTTTTGAAGCAGAGGTGGTCAGGATTTTCACAGACTATAGACTCATTTGCTAAATCTCTGCCTACGCTCACAAAGTAGTGATTCACCCTATCCAACGATTCCCTTTCGCACCCTATATCTATTAGTTCAGTCGCACATTTGTTTATCTTTTGGGTGTTCGTAATAGTTTTGATTGCAGCCCATATTTTCTTGTTATTATTGCCCGCCGTTTCCAAGAGTTGCTTTTCATATGAAATTTTGACTTTTTTCAATAAACGATTGCAGAAATTTCGATATCTTGTGTAAGTAATTTTGAGTGTATCATCATTTGGTGACTTTCGCAACTTTAAGTGTAATCTGTCCCTATTTCTCATGCAGCGGACAAGACCTGGAGTTATCCATGGTTTAATAATTCTATTACGGTTGGATATTTTATGAACTATGCTAACTTTTTTTGGGGGTAGGTGCTTAAAAAGTTGACACATACGCTCTGAATATTTTAATATTTTTATTATATTTGAATTTAATTATAATTATAATTTCTATTAATTATTTACATTTGGGGTACCACTAAGCACATATTGTGTGGGCAGTAGTTTCTTTATGCCCTAAGAGAAATTGCATTTACCTGCCGGTGTGAGCTGTCCTTTCAAACTTGCACAGTCATTACAAGCACAGAATCACAATAATGACAACCTTGGCTGATATTGCGGAGACCCAGAGACTGGCTGTGTTGTCTTTAAGCCAACGGATGGCTGATTTTGAAGCACACCTGAAAACATCGCCACCTGGAGCAGACTTGACCGGGCTTCACAAAGATTTTTCGGCTTTCAAGGAGCATGTCTGGGGTGTCTTCAGTGCCTTGCAGCGGCAGATTGCTGAGCTGAGCAGGAGTGTCGACGTAATAGAGATGCGTCACAGGAAAAAGTTTTTATTACTTGGCGGTGTTCCTGAGAGTCCGGGCGAGAATGTTCCTGAAACTGTGGCATCAATCCTTCAGAGTAAGTTTGGCTTATCAGACCTAGCACCTTCTTCACTGACCGTATGCCACAGGTTGGGTTCAGTTTCGGATGGACATGTGAGACCTATCTTGCTTCGTTGCGCGGACAGCAAAATCAGAGACCTTATCTGGAAAACGAAGACTAAGCTGAAGGGGTCATCGTATGTAGTCTCTGAATTCCTCACTCGTCAGCGGCAGACTACATTCACAACGGCTCGCAAACTGTTTGGCGTGACGAATGTATGGACCATGGACGGCATAGTCAACATCAAACTCCCGGATGGCAAGCGGCGCCGTGTCTTCAGTGTCGATGAGGTCGTCGCGCTGGGTGTTGAGCATGGCAGACTGTTGGACCAGCAGGCCCCTCTGGAAGCAAGCGCCAATCCTAAAAGTGCGACGTCGCCGCCTTCGACTCGGTCAAGACGGACAATTAAGAAAAAGTAATTTCCGGTATTTATGTTATGTGTTGTTTTTGTGCGTGTTTCCAATCTTTAACTTCTTCTCACAATTTGTTATAAACCGGTTATTCACTTTACTAAGTTATTTTGTTTCAATTGTTTCGATACACCGGCTGTTTATTTTTAGTAATAGTAGTCTGTCAATGTCACTTGTCACTTGTCAAAGTCAATATGTTTTGTTTATATTCTTTTTTTTTCCTTTTAGTTGCGTTCGGAAACACGCACTGGTTTTGTTTTATTTGCTTATTTTTTTTTTTGTAAACAGTCTGCCGGCAGGTTATGCAATTATAGTGAACTTTATTTCACATAACTAATATTATTTTTATCATATTTATCTTTATTTTAATATATATATATATTTACGATTATTATGTCTGACGATGACTCTTTTCATTCCTGCCACAGTTCTTTCGCGTCACTTTCATCTTTTGACAATTCTATTTCAGTTAATTCCTTTTTGAGTAATGAGTTCCAGGGATTTAATAACTGTTTTAATGTTTGTCATGTAAACGCGCAGAGTATCCCTCAACATCACTCTGAGATGTTAGATTTATTCTGTGACGTTACCCTACACGCTATCCTAGTTTCAGAGAGTTGGCTCAAGCCCGAACTTCCATCAACGTTTTACAGCTTACCCGGCTTTGTCCTTATTCGCAATGATCGCATGGGTAGAAGAGCCGGGGGTGTTGCCATTTACTTACGTAGCGACATCCCTTACAAGATCCTTTCCTCTTCGCCTGCAGTTGCAAATGGCAACCCCGAATACTTACTCCTTGAGGTTGATGTCAAGGGGATAAAAGCTATTCTAGGAGTAGTATACTGCCCACCTGCTATTGACTATTTCTCCAGTCTTGATTCTCTTTTAGAGTCTGTTTCCTCAGAGTACAAACATCTCATAGTCATGGGTGACTTTAACACCGATCTTTTAAAAGTGAACACCAGATCGCGCAGACTGAGGGCAATCCTTGAATCGTCTAGTCTATCACTTCTCCCATTGAATCCGACTCATCACAATCTTGACTCAGACGATTCCTGGCTTGATCTCATGTTCGCATCTTCTGCGAATCTGGTTGCTAACCATGGGCAGATTGCGGTCCCTGGCTTATCGAGACACGACCTTATATACTTATGTTATAAAATTAAGCCACCGAAGCAGCGGCCGTCTATAGTGTTCCTCCGGAATTTTGCAAGGTTAGATGAGGATAAACTTAACAGCGATGCAAGTGCTGTCGATTGGATCGAGGTCGAACAAATGGCGACTGTGGATGAGAAGGTGGAGTTTTTAAATAAGAATGTGCTTAAACTCATTGATGCGCATGCGCCACTTAGGGCTGTCCGAGTTAAGCGCCCTCCGGCTCCATGGATTACCCCTGGAGTTCGAATGGCGATGAGACGGCGTGACAGGGCTTTCCGAAACTATAGAAGAGATCGCAGTGAGGAGAACTGGAACCGGTACAAGTTGGCAAGAAATCGTTGTAACCAGATGGTAAGGGCTGCTAAACGCCGATACATTTGCGAAAATGTCCTTAACTCTTCACCGGCTGATATTTGGAAGTTTCTTAAATCACTTGGTATAACAAAATCCTCCTCTCTAACTTTTCCCTCTAGCATTTCTTTGAATGACTTGAATCAACATTTTTCATCCTCGACTATGCTCGCGATTCCTGTCAAAGATGCTACTATTCAGGATATAACTTCCACGCCAATTTTACCTCACGATTCTTTTTCTTTTTCTCTAGTGACCGAGTCGGAGATCCTCAAAGTCTTCACTGCTATTAAGTCCAGGGCTGTCGGCTGTGATAAGATCAGCAGAACCATGTTATCCCTCATTTTAAAAAAATTGCTCCCTACCATTACACATATTATTAATTCCTCCCTCCAGAATGGGGTTTTTCCCACAAGCTGGCGTAAAGCCTTCATTATCCCTCTTCCTAAAATTCCCACACCCACTTTGTCAACTCACTTTAGACCAATATCCATTCTCCCTTTCCTATCCAAAGTCTTGGAGGCAGTTGCTCTCAAACAATTATCATCCTTTGTATTTGAGAATAAACTGCTTTCTCCTTTTCAGTCAGGTTTTCGACCTGGTCACAGTACAGCCACAGCCCTGCTTAAAGTCACCGAGGACGTCAGGTTGGGCCTGGAGAATTCGAGGTTAACGGTGTTAGTTTTAATAGATTTCTCCAACGCTTTTAACACCGTTGATCACGACATCCTTCTGGCTACCTTGACTCAAATTGGGGTATCTTCATCGGCACGAGATTGGTTCTCATCATATCTTCGTGGACGTCAGCAAGCGGTGCGTGTTGATCAGAAGTTTTCTGACTGGTGCGACCTGCAAACCGGCGTTCCACAAGGCGGTATACTCTCTCCACTGTTATTTTCTTTGTTCATTAATTCTATCACAGCTATCCTCAAATGCTCTTTCCATCTGTATGCTGATGACCTACAGCTTTACGCGCAGACTGACCTTGACGGCCTCGATGACTGCATCTCCTTGATTAATGCTGACCTTTTAGCGATCAGGGATTGGTCAAGCAGATTTGGGGTTTCTGTCAATGTCAGTAAATGCCAAGCTATAATTATTGGTAGCTCATATTTTTTACGAAGCCTGGACGCTAGCCGACTACCACCGCTTCTTTTTGACAATGCAGTGATTCCTCTCTCAGCACATGTTAAAGACCTAGGCTTATACATTGACGAGAGGTTAAACTGGAACAAGCATATTGCTCAGGTTAGCCAGAGAGTCACCTTCACACTGCGATCTCTCTATAGATTTAAGAATTTCCTTCCATCAAGCACTAAAACCACTTTGGTCCAATCACTTGTTTTACCTATAATTGACTATGCTGATGTTTGCTACTCTGATATATCCCAAGAGCTTCTAAACAAATTGGATCGTCTTCTCAACAACTGTATTAGATTTATATTTGGTCTTCGTAAATATGATCACATTTCTTCCTTCCGTTCTCAGCTCAAATGGCTACCTATCCGCCACAGGAGATCCCTCAGATCTCTCTGCACGCTTTTCACTATTATGAATGATCCTTGTGCTCCTGATTATTTAAAACAATATTTTAATGTGTTGGGCAGTTCTCATAATTTCAACCTTCGAGCTTCAAAAAACCAACTTCTTCAAATTCCTTCTCACCGTACTGGGTTTATGGCTAACTCTTACGCTGTTTCTACCATAAAACTCTGGAATGTGCTTCCCCTTGACATCAAAAAAGCTGAAAGTAAATTTTCTTTCAAGCGTAAAATTCGGAACTACTATTTAAAATCCTCTCAACCTTAGTTCAAGTCTTCGTCGTAATAATTGTCATATTTTAATTTCTGTTAATTATATTTATTGGGCATTTATCATAGTATTTATTAGTTTATGTTATTAGCATATATACGTATTTTATTATTATTAGTCACTTAATTTATATTATAATCTATTTAAAATATCTGTTATTTATTTATTCTGCACACCTACCACAGTATTGTCTTTTTTAACCCAAAGGTTGACTGGTAGAGAATGCCTTGTAGCATTAAGTCCGCCTATGTACCACTACTGTACATGAAGTTTAAATAAATAAATAAATAAATAAACTATGGTATTAGCCGCAATCTCACGCTGAATCGTATTTATAAAGAACTCCATGGCAGAATTGGGATCAGGATTTGAATAGACTGGCTGCCAGTCAATTTGAGAGATTCCCAGATTTAGCTTCTCAACGTTCACTTTTTTGACAGAGTCATGTGAAAATGTTCTTGCGTGCCTGCGATGAAGGCACAACAAAACAGCTTGATGATCAGTGATTGTTGAGTGCAAAACTACAGTGATCGCCTGAAATTGAGTTTTAAGCATCACGTGATCGAGGCATGATTTACCATCTCTTGTAGGAAGGGTGTGTGCAGACAAGATACCATGAAATGCACATAAGTTTAGGTACTCTAAAGCTTTGGGACATTGAGGTTCACGACTAATATCAATGTTAATGTCTCCAGTGACACATATATTTTTAAAAGAAGAGAGATTACCCAGGATGCTATTAAGGGAAACAAAGAAACCTTCGACATTTCTATTTGAGGGAGATCGGTAAATTGCCACTATTGCAATTTCATGACCGATTTTTAATACAAGACAATTACAGTCCTGACAAGGTGGCTCCTCGCAAGTAATATGAAGACTTGTTTTATAAAATATTGTTACTCCATCATTTTGACTATTAAAGTTTCTTGACGAAAATTTACTGTACCCGTTGATATTTGGTATAATAGGGTTGCATGATAACCAGCACTCAGTCAAAACAATCACGTCACACTCAAAACCAAGTCTAGTTAGAAACAATTCAAAGGCATCTAAGTTACGACCAATACTGCGTATATTTTGGGTGACGACAGTCAAACAATCATTAGGGGGTGGAATGAAGGTTATACAGTCCTCAACGTCACACGCAACAGATCTAGACACAGATACTTCATCAATCTCTTCAGATACGGTATCAAGCATTTTTATTCAAATATAAAAGCAATTGGATCAATTCCAGGTAATACTTGCAGATTATGGAGACACCGTATAGTGATGAGCAATTAATAACAGAAGAGGTTACATACTCTTTTAAATTATATAGGGATACAACTATTTTTAAGCTATACATGTTGTAGCAGGTATACACGTTTGATGTATGCGGAATTAAAGTTATGTATTTTATATAAATTAGCATATTTATATACGGACTATATATTAGTGTAAAGTGTGTATGTGTACTGTAAAACAAGGTACTCGTATACTTATGACAAAATAAATTATTTATGGAATTAAAATGTAATAATGAAAATTCTGAAAGATGAAAACAAAAAGGTAAAGATAATAAATTAAAAACGTAATAATGAATGAATAGTCATACTGTTGGCAACTCTTCTTTCTTAAGCTTCGTAAGGTCTTGTTCATCGTTAATGCGAATATGCGGCAAGCCCTCCTTCTTCCGTAAATATATTTTCCCATATGAAGTCCAACAATAAATATATTTATAAGTAGCAGCAAAATCACGTGCTAGGAAAAATAAGCGCCTGCCCTTGGGTGTTAGACAGTCTGATATGAAAATCGGTTTTTGAGGGCTATCTAAGCTGACTAGCTTAGTATTTAACTTATTAGTCTTTTCAGAGAGGGTTAATTTCTTGACAGTATTTAACACACGTTCTTTTGTTAGGACTGAGGTGAATTCAACAACTACTGGTTTCGACACATTAGGTTTCGCGTGGGGCCGGTACACATCTTTTATGTCTGAGGTTTGTAATTGAATATTTAGAACATCACTTATCTTCTTCACCACAGTGCATAAAGCTTCCTTCGTTTCATTCTGTAATCTAGGTACATTCCTCAGTTCAATCTTAGCAGAACAAGACTGCTTTTCCAGATTTTCTATTTTATTCTCCAAAGAATAAATATAAGATAGGTGTTCTTTGCGTTCAAGCTTAAGGCTTTCTAATTCCTTGAGTATGACATCATAGTTAGAGGACAAAGACTGCATAGCTGTACTAATGCTATCATTCTGGTTTTTTATTTCTGCCAGAGACGATTCCAGACAATGTAATTTAGAGTTTTGTTCCTGGGTAAATTTTTCGAAAGACTCACGAACTTCCTGCATAAAATTATTTAGTTCCGACTCTTGTTCCTTACGCTTCATACGTCTCATATTTATGTTACTCTGGTAAGGAGCACTTTTTAAAACTGGTACGTTCCCTTCCATACTCTCTGTATCAGTTTCTGATAAAGTTGGCTGAGGCGGCGGGGTTCGTTTAAGCGGCATAATTGTATTATTCTCAGCAAGAGTACTAGGATAACAGCAATGTATAGGATGTCAGCTAAACAGCAGCAGAGCTATTACGCAGAGCGAGACAGCAATAGCAGAATACCAGGAGCTCTGATACGTACCTCCCAGATCTGACAGTGACGCAGGGCGGTGGTCTTGCGCAAGCGCAGGTTACTGGACGATCTTCGTCACGCCCCAGGAGGCGGGCAGTGGGCAGTAGTGGGCGGGAGCTTCAGAGGCCGACCTGGGTGTAGTCAGCGCAGTACGTCACGTGGATGGGCACTAATGAGGTTTAAGCGCTATCTCCTCGAAACTTATGCACTCCTATTTTTATGTCGCGATTTAATTCAATACTTTTTAAATTATTTATTAAATAAAATTACGCAGCGGTTTTCCGTAAACGCGTCTGAACTCCTCAGAGGTCCGGGGGGAAGGGGACTTGGATGTATCCGGACGTTACCTGTTGCCTAAATTCGTAAAAGCAGTTCAATTCAATTCAATTCTTTATTGCTATAAACACATGTGTTACATAAGATCTTACAAATAGTTTTATAAGTGCACATGGACCCTGTCGAGCACAGCAATTTTATAAAATAAAATAAGTTTTCGATTATGAGAGTCAGAAATTCAAGAAAAAGCGCCAACAGCATTTTACTGTTGCTAAAATTCATTACTTTCAAAGAGTCAATGACTGAAAAATAATACTTTCTTTGTCTTTCGCGTTTTTTACCTAATTTAATTACCTGGAAGAATGAACGCACCAATAGTTTTTTTTTTTAATTTGTACTGTCAGTTTTTGCTCTAGGTAACTTTCACCACCTTACTACGTGGCAGGCGGTCGCCTCCTTCTGCGAGGCAGTAATGCTCGTAAAGGAGGAGGCTGACCGCATAAGGCAAAGGCAACGGCGCACTCGCCGTAGCCGTCGCCGCCGCGATCCTGCCGATATCCGGCCACCGTAGACACTGGCTTGCGGACGGTGAGCAATGGGTAGCTCGCCGTCCGGTCGTCTGGTAGCAGTCCAGACCGAGCCCAAGTCGTCGACGGCGCGCTCCGTTCCCGCGCGCCTCAAGGAGTTGTCAGCACACCGTAGGGGCCCAACAGGGACGAAGCCTCCCGGAGCTGAGGGTTGATGTGAAAGCGTTACACCGGGGCTCTGGGAATAAGGCAAGGAAGGCACGGGGTAAGTTCTTTAGTCAGTAAGAGTTTTACTGTTTCCCGCTCCGCCCAAGAGTGGGATTCGTCATTCGATGATTTTTACCTACTATAAAAAAAAACCACCTTACTACGAGTATATTAATGTACCAGCTTCTGTTAAAGTTTTCACTCGCTTGTAAGAAGTTTTCTCAAAGCAAATGTCGGATTTCCTATATATAAGTACTTAAACTAATAACATATTGTAGGATAGGGAAAAATTACTCAGGATAAGTTTGACAATCAAGATGAAAAAGTCACGACATATAATACGACTATGAGTAACGTAGTCGCATAGACTGTAGTGCCACCTTAAACGTGTTATCTATGTGCTAAATTAGCCTACATTAATTGTTTGGTTTATACAACTTCAACAATCTTCAAAGATTAAATTTCGTCTTTATTGCAAAAAAAACATGTTTATTAATGAACATTAATTTACCCTTAGATCACCCTTCAATCATGTTCTCTCGTCGGTGAAATAAACACGGGTAAGTTAGGTTACATTGCTTCACAGCGGTGGTTAGCGACCGCAACGCTTTGTGCGATCAACACCCGTGTTAGTTAGTGACTGATACTACACAGTTGATGGCGTGTTGTTGTAATTACATTGATTTGTTTTAGTGGTTTAAGTTGAATACGCCCTTTTTACTATTAGACTACAAGAAATAAAGAACAATATTCATTCCTTTAGGAATTAGATTCTTTAGAAACATAATTATTATTCATCTTTACACTGGAAAACCCATGCAGTTTATTGTTTTCTACACTTGTGCGGAAAAGCACGCGAGTTTAAAATCTTGGTTTTATGAAAGTCTACACTAAATAAAAATATAATCTACAAAGTACGATGAAATTGGGGATATTTTATAGATAAAAGGGTTAAACCTTTTGAGATGACTGTAATGGACAAGATAAAAAAAAGTAGTCTTAATTCATCATCATCATCATTGGAAGCCAAAAATTGAAGTATTCAATACTAACATTGGAAACAAAAAATTACAGTACTAACATAATAAAAATCATAACTATATAAAATTATACAAAAGCTAACGAGGTGCCAAACTCGTGCTCGTCATGCCACAATAGTTCACCGAAAACAATTTGTACAAACAAATTCTTTTGCACAACCGAATACTAAATGACTAACGACTGGAAAACTGAATGAGCAAAACAATTTTACATTTATTCATATTGTTGCGTTAGAAAAAAACAATTTGTTTTTAATCAATTACAATGTTTTCAAGCAATTACAGTGTTTCAATTTCTTATTCAATATTTAAATTTTCAAATTAAGCATTTAAAGGAACTTTGAAAGTCAAGAAGTCGAACTGCCAGAAAAAATGACGGCATTATTGCACAAAGCATGAATGAAAAAATGTGCAAGAAATCCTTTTCAATCATGTTAAGTATTACAAATATCTGGGTAAAATATTTCTTGACGCTGCTTTTATGTGAGATCTATTTAATTAAGATAAAGAAAAAAAACTTGTTTTAAATATAAAGGGTGTCCCAAAATTAATGCAAGATTTGAATTTGCCGCTATTTATGCAGTACAGTGTTGCCAACCCTAAAAACAAAATAAATCGATAGTTGACAGTTTAGGGTTAGTAAAAATGGAGCGTTACGCAATAGAACAACGTGTCTTCATTGTTGAGAAATATTTCAAAAATAATGAATGTTTGGCGGCCGTAGTTCGAAAATTTCATACAAAATATGGTCGGAATAGTGTTTTAACTTCGTCAACTGTGAAGCGATTAATTGAAAAATTCCGAGAGACAGGATCCGTGGGAGACGCCAATTAATCTCGTTAATTTTGGGACATCCTATAGATATTAAACTAGACTTAATTATAAGTCGAAACGTAGATGAAGATAAATAAAAGAAGCAATTAAATCGTTAACCATAACAAGACATTTCCCCAGCTACACTTGAATGCTCATTAACCTTATAAATACCGTAATTAGAGGCATAATAGAAAGACAATAGATATGTGGACGCCGGGGCTCAAGAGTTTTGCGATTTGCCTTTTGATTCATAACTTAAGTGGTAGTAAGCGTAAGAATATTACTTGCAGAACAGGGGCCCTAGACAAGTGGCAATCGCTCCGTGTCGAATCCATTTCTAAGTTCGATTTCGCCTTAACGATGTCGACCACAAAATGGTAGACAAAGTGACATCGACTAACATATCGATAAGTTGAAGTGTTGGTTCGATAAAATAACAACTTCTTGGCTATGGTTATCGAATTAAAACGTCCAATTTGACGTATAAACAACTAATAACAATTAGCGAATCGAAAACGTTTGACCACGTGACTTTTCGAAGGCATATGTCAGTTCCATACATTTGCAGTTTCGAATTTCTTATCGTTAGTGAGAATGTGACTTTGTCTAAGCCTCCAGATGGTTGATGGAGCTAAAGTGTTTTTCACGTTCGGTCACGTACCAAAAGTCACAGCGTTGGAAAGCTTCCCACAAGGTGGACCTATGACTTAGTAAATGGTTGTGGAAATCTGATGGATGTGAGGTAGACGCGGCGTCCTATGTACCACTACTGTACATGAAGTTTTAATAAATAAATAAATAAAAATACAATACCACCTGTTTCTTTAAAGCAAAGCCTAAGTGACTTATTTTACGTGTTCATGTTAGATTCTCATCTATTTGATATCAAGGTAATATTGTTGTAATTTATTTTTGCTTTGCGTGCTTGCACATTATTCAGTTTTATGAATCATAATTTTAAAAATCCTGATTGAATCTACTGATGTGGTATTAAATTCGATTTTATTCTTGTGTGAACCCACATACATATAAATTCCATATTAGATTATGTAGTTTTCATAATAAGCCATCTTACACGCCCAAAATGCTCATCATTAGAATTTAAACATCACTAGCTTAAGTGCAATAAATTATATTAAATTCCCAACATAGTCGTACATTTAAACAAACATTCCATCCATATTGTCGTTGTTTGGCGCTGGCTAAAATATTCCGCTTTCTGCTTAGCCGAAAACAAAAAGTTTTAGTTAGTTGCGAAATGAAAACAATTAGCGTTTGCAGCGGCTGCAGCGAAGTGTAACGATTTAAGCTGTGTGTACTAATTGAAGTTATGAGATTATTTTAATACTTATAGCTGTGCATAAGTTTGAACACTGAGACTTTTTAAACTCACAATTTGGTAAGTAACATATTAATTTTTTTGGAACTTTAAACAGTAACCTTAAAACTACATAAATATACACTAAAATTAAAAAAAAAATCTAAAAATACCTAATCTAATTTAGCGTCAAAAAATTCTTCCGCATCGCTGTCGACTGGTAAAGTGCCCAAAAGGCTGGCAAGTTGGTAAGTTGTCCTATATCTTCATACTGATATACAATGTTACCCCACACATAATATGGCCCACTTCAAGTTTATTTCTTCCGTTGTCTCCAATTAACCGTCCCGTTCATTTACCTTCCGAGCATTCCCCTTATCATTCACTTCTTGAGTAGCCTCTTTCAAGAGAAAAAAGGCTGAAGAACTGAAGACAGTTTATTGAAATTTGTTTAGTCTGATCGGTGTTATATCCTTCCTCCTGATCTCAACTTCATACCAAGACAAACGATTTCTTTACTTTAATGACAATGACATTATACATTTTTGAAATGGCTTCGCAGAAGTAAACCCAGTTCAAAAAAATATTAAAATTACTGATAGATTTCAGTAGTCTATTATAGAAATAGTACACTATTATAGACGGGTGTCAGGACAGAGTGGAAGAAAAAAACATGTTGCACCGACCCCAAATAAAATGGGATAAGGGTAGGATGATGATGATGATGACACTATTATAGAAATATTTATTTATTTATTATACACTTTATTGTACACCAAGACTTAAATACATTAAAAAGAAAAAATAGTAGACTACTAACTGAAATCTACCAGTAATATTTATTACAGTAACTTCTTGTCTAACTAATGATGTGGTAATAAAATTTGTAATTACTCAACCCAAATATTCACTTCCAAAAACGTTGAAAATAGGAAATATAAATAATACCAAGCCGAACTAAGCAACAGTATAAGTTATGAAAAGTATTCGCGCCGCCAATTTGCTAGTAGCAAAAATTCGTTGTTAGTTGAAAACAATTAAGCGGTCTAACTGGTACTGGATAGTGGGCTAGCTAGGAACTTTGTTGAAACTCATTGTACCAGACAAGGATTTTGTAACCCACGTTTTGGTTGGATGCGGCGAAATATATAACACGTATTTTTTAGTGCATAACTGGACTGTTGAGGACTGTTGTTTCAAGGTTCGTAAAAGTTAATATTACTCCTTGATAGTTGGTCACATCAAAACTATTTATTTATTTATTTTTCATGCAACACAAGGTACAAAGGCAGACTTAATGCCTTAGGCATTCTTTATCAGTCAACTTAGTGGTGGTGAGAAACTGTTACCGCGGCTCTAGGAATAAGGCAAAGAAGGTACGGGGTAGGTTTTTTAGTCAGTAAGAGTCTGACACTGGTCTCCCACTCCGCTCAAGAGCGGGTTTCGTCATTCGATGATTTTCACCTAACATAAAAAAAAAACCAGTCAACTTAGGTTGCGAGACAATATGGTAGGTAAACTATCACAATTTCAAATGGAGTGCATTAATGACTGATTGGAGTGTTAAGATAAAATATTTAGATCAAAGGGCCTTCGTCCACGGTGACTTTTTGTAGCGATGCTGTAGTGTGTTGGTATCGATATAGTCGCGATGCTGGAGCACGTCAGTAATGCGTATCATCTTTTCTATATCGCGTTGCAAATACGACAAACGCATGTTAGTAACGTTGGTTACAAATCGCGCGATATCATCGCTACAAACACTCGCAGTGGGCAAGTGTTCAAAGTTTTTTTGGGATTTGTTACTTGAAAAAGTTTTAGAAGAATTCATAGAATTGTTATTGTTTTTATTATCAGAAACATATTTTACTACCGCATCAATTATTTCCGGATCGATTGTGCAGAAACCACCGGAGTGCAGACTCGCGGTACAGTGAAGAGCAATTTATTACTTTTAAGTTGCTCCTGCACTACGGGATTAGACGGAATGTACGTTCCTACAAATACATATACAAGTGCTATTATAAAACTGTTCTGTAGCGATTTGTTGCCATGTTTCAAATTGAAATAAATGATTGCAGACAAATTATTTAGTGGCAGTTTGAAATTGTTAAGGTCAGTCAGTAAAAAAGTAGTGATTTAGACGGCTACTTTATTAACATTGGATACTCTCATAAAATAATAATATATATATATATATAAATAATATGTATATATATACAACAGCCAAATACACTATAAAAACATTAAAACTTTTTGGACATGTTAGTGTACTGATTGATGATTTGAAGAAAAGAAGTTTCTGTAAACAGAAATATCAATTCTAAAATCAATATTCAAATTAAAAGTATTTATTTATGTATAAACAAACATACACAAAAAATGGCCGTAATTGGAAGGTAAAAAAAATTCACAACTTTTTCTTCCTCTTTACAACGACTCTCAATGTCTATGAAACTTGAATAAATGGTTTTCGGATAAACTTAACACAGGTTTGTGTTTTTTTCCTCCAGTAATTTTAATTCCCGTATTATGTCTACTGTGTTAATTAATATAATATAATAATAATATTATATAATATAACAATATTATATTAATTACTAATTATTATTAATTCCCGTATTTTGTCTACTGTGTTAATTGATACATGGCTATCGAATGATATTGTTGGATGATCACTATTTATTTGAAAAACACTGACTGGTTGCTTAGTATATTAATGTAAGTTATAGTATTTGTCAAAATCTGCTTTTGGATGTGATTTACCTTGCATAACTTTAACCCCTGAGTTTGTTTCGGTGTTTCTTCTCAGGGTAGTGTGCTAGGAAACACCAGACCCATCTAGTTTAAACTGACAAAATAACAAATTACGCGTAAAGGTGTTATGAAACCTATTTGAAAAAAAAAAATCATTTGTTATTTACAACTTTGATTCCAGCTTGATATCAGGCTCATATGCCTTAGCAATTTTTTTTTGTACGCTGACTCTATTTTCATTTATATTTTGCTAGAGTTTTTTCACAGTGTATTATTTTTTTTTGGTCAATCATCCAATATTAAAAATATACGTGAAGAATTATTTATTCTTCACGTAGATTTTTAATATCTTTACCAGAAATACTATTAAGTTCTGTTAATAGAGGATTCTGTGGTTCAGACTCTGGCATTTCCCCAAGGCACGAATTCAGTTGAACTTTGACTGCGTCGGGACCGCTGTCCAAACAATAGATTACACCTCTATGTCCTGAAAATAGTAGAGTAAAATTTATGACACAATAAGTTAATTAATAACAGGTGATTAAAATAAACACACAGTCTATAAAATGTACCTTCCTTTCCAATATTGCTGCTATTTCTAACACAATGTTAACACCAACTTTGAATTGAATAAAAATGTTTCCTTTACGCACTGTAAAAAATTAACAAATCAAATCTTAGGAAGATAAAGGATGCTAAATTTAAACTTTATTAGTATTTAGGACAAACTTTTCTTCAATTTACGCTTTATCATAATCATGATAAAACTATTGTTTGTTTTCCTTTTATTTACGAGTACTTTCAAGAAAGTTTTGGCCAATTGAGGCATGCTATTGAAGTGAAAACATTGGAGTAAGCACCTAGTTAATCGATAACTGTTCGATGTTCAGTCAAGGAGTATCTGGATGACAAATTTTGACATATTATATTCATAATTTATTGTTCATTTAAGTTTATTTTTTAATCTATTTCTTTTTTTAGTGTATTATTATTATATATTTTTTTTCTATCTTTTTAACATTCTCTCTAGTTCATTGCAATTTAAAATTAATTTAGAATTTTATAATTTGACATGCATGTAATCTTTGACATTTCATTTATATCGACTTCACTATCTTTATAATACTGCTTTTGTATGCCTATCGGCGGGACATGGTCTGTACAACAAAATATTGAAAAACATCTTTAATCACCTATGTTCACAAAATGAATAAATGAATTTGAATTTTATTATTACATTTTATTACTTTATTTTATTACTACGCTTTCTGAGTCAGGATACGCTATATACGAATTTTAAACTTTTCCGCACTAAGTTCGGTAACCATCTTAAACATTTTGTTAGAAACCTATGTTATCAATAAAAAAAGAAATGGTCCATAATCCACCACGCAGGCCCAGTGCGGATTGATGGATGATACATATCTTAAAATTTTTGGTAATAGGATATGTCGGTTTCTTCACGATGTTTTCTTTCACCGTTTTGAGAACAGTAGTAATATAAAAGTGCCATATACTCCTCAAAAATATGTCGGCAAGACCGTAGAAACTCATAAAAAAAAATCTACGGTACCATGGGTTCACGGCCGAAAGGGAAGACCGAGGTCTTGAAATGCAAAAAAGGAACATGGTATGGTTTTAGCCAGAAAGAGGAGTTAGTGATAGCGAGACGGGTGACAGGACAGAGTGGAAGAAAAAGACATATTGCGCCGACCCCAAATAAAACGGGACAAGGGCAGGAAGATGATGATGGTATGGTTTTAGTCAGTTTATTATAAAACTAAATTATGATCTAAATTTGGCTATAGCCAAATAATAAGAGCCGCACTTATAGGTCTGAAAACTGTAAATTTATAGTTACGTCACAAATAAAAACTTTTTTCACATGGGCACGCACTGGGTACTCGGACGGGCTGCTTGGCACAGGCCCTTAAAGATTAATGTATATAATGTTAAATAAACAGTAACCAAGTACCCTTTCAATGTCCGTCACAACAATTTTAGATGTTATGCTTACTGAGCAGTAGATGTACAAAAAGTTGTTAAATTTTACATCCCATGAAACTGTTCATATCCCACCAGTAGCTCCCACCATGCACCCCGCACTAACAAACGGTTTACAAGCAAAATTGAAAGTTATAGAACGGTCGCGCCGACTACGGCTTAACGAGAGTTAAACGATCGTATCTTAATAGTTGACTTTATCGTCGGTAATAATTTTATTACCGACCATATTGTGTTTAAAGCTTGTTGTGTGCTTACAATGTTTAAGGCTTTTACTTACATTGTTGCAAGGAGATTGTTGTGTTATATTGTTTCTGGATTCTGTCAGCGGCTTCACACTTGTAAAAGTAGAAAATATCCTACGAGAATAATACCTAAAGCCTGAGCATGCTTTAGCATAATCAAACTTGCAATGTTCCCACTGCTGGAACCTAAGCTTCTTCTTTAGGAGAAGTAATGGGTCGCCGGCCTGTATGTAGTCGAATTCGTGGTCTTAGGACATGCCGGTTTTCACACGATGTTTTCTTTCACCACTGTGGGCGCAGTGGTGATGAAATGAATTGCACAAAGTAATGCGCCAGGCTCGGTTTAGACCCGTGGCCTACAACTCTTAATTCGGGCCCAATACCTCTCGGTCATCACTGCTCTCAATAACAATAATTATTATTACTATTGAATATTCACTACTATCTAAGTGTCAAGGCACATCACACAAACACATACTGTTGTAGACACAATTTTTATGTTTCAATTTTTATTCTAAGAACCGTTTTTTTCTAATTGTATGTAAAACTCGAATCCCAGAAGAGAAAACCGTCTGACACGGTACGGCTCTAACTAAAAAATCAACCTACTCCGTTTCTACATTGCCATATAAAATGTACCGGGGCCGGAACCTTCCATTTAGACGCGAACCCTTGGCCCCAATTGACTTCAACAATATTGTAGAGTCCCTGCGGTTTGCTTACAACTCCTTGAGGCGCGCGAGAACAGTGAGCGTCGTCGACGACTGGGCTTGTTCCGAGTAGTTATAGTCGATTTGGGTATCGGAATCCCAGCAGCGTCTGGAGCCTTCTCCTTTGCTAGCATTACTGCTTCGTAGAAGGAGGTGACCGCCTACCACTCCCTCCGGACCATGGCCTCTACCCAAGGCCCAGATGAGAAAAACCATTCAATAATCTAAATACTTCGCTGTTAACCCCTTTTTATAGGGGCGCAATTAAAAAATAATGAATTGTCTTGTAACTTTTATAATAAATACGCGTAGTGCTATCTGTCGGATATACTATGAATTGTATAAGATTCATTTTTATGTACGAGTACGTCATTTTTTTTTTATCAGATTATAGTTATGATGTCATTATAGCAATATTCCAAATGCTTCGGAAATTTTAAACTTGCAAACAAGACAAAACTTGGTCGGGAATAATACAGCTTTAGTAGTTGTCTGTATTTTTGACGCACCAACGACGGACTTATTAACTAGTACAATGCACAAAAATATTATATTTGAATGAATTGTAAATTTGTCACTGAGTGTGGATAGCTCTATTTTAGCAAATTAAAGGATCATGATTACATAAAACTACATTAAACTACGTTGTTTTCAATTAAAAATTGAATTGTGATGTATTGTATAAAAATTACGTTTAAATTTAAAAGAATTGTAGTTTAATAGGAATTACCTATATTCCTCCAGTATATTTAACCAGTCGAGGATTTGTATTATTTTATTTATCTTTATTTTGTTCTCATTTATCACATGTATAAATTATTATTACCTTTCATTTTATCACGCAGTTTACCTATATCTAGAACTGGAGCAAAACCACCCATTGTAATAAAACCTCCGATTTGACACACCCCTTTGCGCCGGCTGAACATCAGACACAAACAAAAACAGTATATCATTGTATCACCGTTTCCCTCTCGATTTGTACCCAAATTGTTGTATGCTGTCTTTGTTCCAAAATGTTACCGAATATGTAAATATAAAATATACAGCGGCTCGTATATATATCACGTTAAACACGCAGAGTCCTGAATAATATATCAGTAACATACAACATTCAAGGACTGGCAGAAACGTACGCTAGCTAAATATGCATATGCCTTAAACTTTTAAAACAACCAAATCATGTTATTTAGTGGAATTATGTAAGTGCATTGTAATGTAGATAAATATGAGTATACATACGTATTGCATTCTGAAAATAACAAAATATATGCTCGTAAATGACTCCATTCATACTAATATTATAAATGCGAAAAATAAATGCGAAAATAACTCTGTCTGTCTGTCTGTCTGTTACGCTTTCCCGCTTAAACCTCTCAAACGATTTTGATGAAATTTGGCACAGACAATCTTTAGACCCTGAGAAAGGACATAGGCTACCTTTTATTGTCAAAAAAAGACTCAGACGAAGTCGCGGGTAGCTAGTGTTAAGTAAATACGAATGTTTATAATGTAACTGCAAACATAATGTGTGTTTGCAAAAACGCTTATTCATCTGGATCCACTGCTAATATAACCTGAAGATGAACATCCCTATATATTGATTCATTTTATTAATTTATAATTTCTGTTGCCTAAGTTTTCATGGTTATCCACTTTCTTCTTAAAGTCCTGGAAATGATAAGATACATACATACAAAGAATATTTTTGTGAACTTAAATACCTAAAGACAAAATGTTTGTTACTTGACAGTAAAAGTTATTTAATTCAGTTCATTTAGTCCCAGTTTCTGTGAAGATAATTATTCCAAAATTTATGTCACAATTGCTAAATTCACGTTAGCGGGAGTTTGTAAAATGAATTATTTTAACAACAGTCAATTGCAATGGAATGAAAGACTTAATTTGTAATCCTTTAATAATAATTGCTTTTCAAAAACCCATTTGCTAGTCTTTATGTAAAAATAAACATTAAATTGTTTTACTAGCTTTTATTTTATCTTACCCCCATCATAAAATAATTACTCTCATAAAAAGGAAACTTTCAAATTCTTCAATGAAATGAAAATTTGGAAACAAAAAGTGGCATTAGCAAGTTAAAAGAAATTAAGTCACTTTATAAAGTTGTCCCTCTGAGCGACCTCTTTCTAATTATGTTTTATAGGTGGCGCGGACCGGAATTAGTCCTGTCCCTACTTCGGGTTTACATAGCTTAGATAATAGCGAAATATTTTGGTTAATATCATGGAAAGATTGGGTTTGAGTTTCGAGAGGTATACAATTTTGGGCTGCCGATTACTCGGTTTTGCGAAAATGCTTGATATATTTCTTCATTTATAATTCAAAATCTAAGAGCAATTTCTACACAGAAATTTCATAATTGTTTCTCTAAACAGTCAGTTAATATCTTTTTATTAAGTACATAAAATATTTTAATTGAATTTTTCAATGCAGGATCTAACTATAAGTGTCTATTAAAAACAATATCCTGATTTTTAATGAAAAGAAAAACGAAGGTGGTCCTAGTATTTTTACTTCAAAATTTTCTAGTTCAATTCTAAACTTATTTCAACCACGTATTCGTAGAACCTTCAGCCAAACCTCGAACCATTAGTCAGCACAATAACCCAACCCACTTTCAGCTTTACATTACTCTCCACCAACAATGCAACTGTCCCAACCCAAGACATCAATTTCCGATGCATTCAGCAAACTAAAATGGAAAAGAAAAAATAAACAGAGGAACAAAGGTGGAGCAGCATTATTTCATACGAGTCTCAACAATGGGCCGTTTAAATATACGGTCTTACAGCCGGCGATACCATTCATTGTTTTGCCTTTATTAATTAATTTACCGAGGGACTAATCCACGGTTATTTTTCGCAGATTCTATATAACAATGGGCATCGGTTTTGGCCAAATTTTGGAATGGTTTGCGGTTAATTACCTCTGGGAAATGTGGAAAAATATGTGAGGAAAATCCATTTTTTTTTGTTATTCGGTAGATTTGTTTAGGGAAGTGGTTTAATAATTATGTGTGTTTAGCTATAGAACTATCTATTAAATGAATTGGTTTGTTTTAGTATTCAGGTAACTTTTTTTTGCTATTGTACTTTTTACAGGCTTATTTTTTTTTACATTTTATACTGTATCATTCTGACATTCTATCAGCAGTAATGATAAACACATGTTTTAAATTGATCACGTCACATTTTGGTCATTGATGTCCTACCATTAAACCTAAACTATTTTAAGTTCCCACTTTAACAGTTTTTATATGATATTATATGATGTTGCATAAATAAAAATATTATAATATATAATTTCTATGTCATTTACTCACAGTAACTTCATAAATTAAAGACTTTTATACCTCTCATCGAAAACTAATAGCTTAAATTGGTAATGTAAATTACAAAGTCCTCTAAATAGTCCCCAATTACTTCTAACCCCTTGACCACTTTGATAACGAATATTAATATCTACAATAAATTACTAACGCTGAAGTTTGAGTGCTTGAAAACGGTTACATTTATCGTTTCTGAATATGCAATTATCTTTAATGAATTGGTTTTTAGATAAGCCTCATTAGAAGATTAATTTTAAAATTCAGCTCTGGGTTTTTGTTGATAGATGTATTGTCTGTGAAATGTATCACAGATGAGAATTTAAAAGATTTAGTTGTTTGAAAATTATTTATAGATTTTTATTTCAGAATGGAATCTTATATAACGAACAAATAATACGAAAAATTAATATTCTAGCTTTTGCCCGCGGCTTCGCTCCCGGCAACAGAAAAATGTGATAAATGAAGAACCGCTCGACCGATTTTGTGCAAAACTTCACATAAACCGCCTACTAAATAGTCCGAACAAAGTCGAAATATGGTTTGGATAAGTGAGCCCGTTTTTGAGTTATAAAATAACAATGAAAAGTGGCATTGATTTTTATATTATATAGGTATAGATTGGTATGATATTTTTATTGAAATACTGACAAGCAATAGATTTTTTTTAGATCTGTCATTTTTACCTACCTAGCCAACAACCCTAAAAATATATATCCAATCAAAACTTTTCCTACTTCTCTATTTTCATAATAAAAACATCGCCTACATTTTACTCTTAAACACCGTACTCCAGCTGCAAAAGTTTTTCATTTATTTTCGCATCGCTAGTGACATTTTCCTAATGATCGGAAAATGTGGGGATCCTTAGGAAAGACCGTTCGCGTTGATGTCACGTTCACACTTGATAAGTACTGGGTTTGCTGCAATTAAGTTACGCTATTAAAGGTTTTTGGTAAGAGGAATTTAGTTTCAGTAGTTTGCTTCGAATAAAATTGACAAATCTAAGCTTATTCAAAAGAATATCACCTCACCATCGACGATTGCATCACTGCTTACCATCAGGTGGGATCGTAGTCAAGCACTCGTTTAGAGCAATTATAAAAAAAATCTGTCGTATTACCTATAATGTATGTCATCTCTTTCTGAGTGAAAAAAAAATATATAAGCGCATTTTAAAAAGGTTGTTGAATAATAAAAAGATTTCGATATAACGCTAAAAAAATACAATACCTAAATTTATTTGTATTCTACTTTTCAGTAAAAGAAGTTTTGATTAGACTATTTTGAATTTAGACTAGAGTTTAACTTGAGATTGTGTGAGTTGTAATATTTGGTAAAATTTAGCTAAAAAGAAATCTGGTTTTTGCTAGAACTTGTAGGTACGTGGGGAGATAAAAAGAATTATATGCCATTTCCAAGACATATGTACACCTTTCATATTTAATTACTTGAAGTCAGCGTAACACGTTTTGTTCTCCTATTCTATTCTGTCAGCAGTCATGCTATCATCGACTGCCTTTTTTTGAATATTACTTCATACGCAATTCATCCCCCTTTTCTTTGGTCTCCCTTTCCTTATCCCTCCGTTCACATGATATCCATAATTTAAGACATATTATAGTAGTGTATCGAATTTCGTTCATCCGTTTGAGGATAAAGAATGTGATGTGATTATTTAAGTAGCTTTGTTAGAACGTATACAGAACTATCCAACATTAAAGCATGACTAATGACTATACAATTGAGCGTTGTGGTTCATTGATGAAACTATAATGCTGCAATATATATAAAAAACAATGCGACTTTTCGTTGTAGTTTTAAAACTCAAGAATGGACTCACCTATCCAAACATCTATGCATGAAAAAAAAAAATGAATGAGTGACATGAATGGCTTTGTTTGGAATATTTAGTAAATGGTTTATGTGGACTTTGTCCAATTAAAAACCGCTCGACAGCGGTTTTTAATTTATCATATTTTACTGTTGCCGGGAGCGAAACCGTAGGCAAAAGCTAGTTATCTATAATAAGAAATTTAAATCCTAATTGGACTTGAGATTTTTTCTGCTTAGCTTTTCAATAAGTGTCGAAAAGCTAATCAGAAAAAAAAAACAATTTGACATAGAAAACGATTTCTTTATGAAAAAAAAAACTGATACATATTTTTTGCCTAATTTAGCCAAACTCGTAAGACCTGAAACAGTATGGAGTATTACACTCCCCTTAATTATACGAGGTCTTACATAAATCGAAGCGTGTCTACTGAGTCCTGTTATTTTGTGTCTGAATATAAGCTGCACATGAGACTTTTAAGCAGAATAGTGATGTGCATTAATTACATCGATATCTGGAAATAAATAATAAAGTCTATTCCTTTGTGAAATAAAACGTTGCCTAGTGACACACAGATTTTTTTAAATACGAAACAGTAATGATCATAAAAGTATACCTTTAGTCTATGCTCGTCAAGAAAATAGTGACCCATCAGTGCAGGTGTATTCATACTGAGTTATAAATGAATCAAAGTCAAAGTCAATTTTTTTTTTATTTCACATGGGCCTACATGGGCACTTATAAAACATCAGAAGCTAGTGCACGGTTCCAAATTGGTCGTTTCTTATGGAGAAGAACCGGCAAGAAACTCCATGGTTACTCTTTAAAAAAATTGTTATCTTTACAATATTTCCATATTACAGCACATAAATTATGTAAGGACAGTGCAGACCAGTCAATATTGAACTCCTACCGTTAAAATGGTAGGAAGTAATCTAAAATTCACGTCTACAATGTTAATCATAGAACACAGCACTTAGTCTTAGTCTTGCTTTTTTTTTCTTTGGTATGTAATAGATAGTTTCTTTAATACGATTATTGTCAAAGGCAGTAAATAAAGTGTGCATTGAGTGTAATTGCTAGAGCACAGCACACAGGAAGATATGACAAACTTCAGCGGTACGCTATCTGTGCCCTACCTAACAGTTTTATTATACGTATAGTATTTAATAATTTAGCGATGTATTTAGTTTAACGTGGCAATAGTCGCGATTTACATTAACTGATGATTGTGATTATCATTTTTTAGATTACTATGGGCTATTATTTTTGCTCTCAAACGGTAAAAAAAAAAATTAAAATAAATAATTCTAGCAGTAGAATAACGAAAATTTACTATAATTTGCTTTCTTGTTACATAAACCTCCTTTCAAGTCATGTTAGCAGTAAAATACTACCTATAAGAATTTCGCTCTAAACCAGCCTCGTCTAAAATATCTAAATCCTAACAATATGCGACAAGAACAAGAGAAATATTCCAAATAAGATTTTGTGTAAGACATAAAACAATTTAAGAGCAGCTGTTTGGGACAGACGCAGGTGCGTGCTCACGAATGAGCGCGTCAAGAAGTTTGCAAAATTAACCAGTATCCATCCAGTGAGAAGTAATGTTACTGATTTAGTTTTCATGCAAGGAAAAGTGGAAAAATCTTCATCGATACTGGGTATCCTGATAGCCATAACGTGCGTGTGCACGGCTGCCTAGAAGTAATCTATTTAATATCGACTCCAATCAATAGTAAATAGGTTACTTTTAGGAAACCGTGCTCCATCGTTCACCATATCATTGCTTTTAATTAGGTAGCCAAACGCAAGCCTATCAATAAAAAATAAAAATACTGATCTACGAAATTGGATTTGAAATGAATTTTTCATTAAATAAACGTAGGTGATTTATATTTATTTATACCGTAACTTTTCAGGTTTTTCTAACGGGTATTGAGTTGGACAAAATTCGTTTTTTTTTTAAGTTTTTTGTTTTGTGGTAATAAAGAAAACATTTCATTTAACGAACCTTAAAACTTTGGCACCTTTATTTAAGAAAAAAAAAAAGAAAAAAAAAAAGAAAATTCTTAAAATTATCAATAAGGCATTAAAAATAGCAGGTAATCAATTAAATAGAGCTCATTATTTAACAAAAAAAACACCTTTATTTTTTAAGATTTATTCTATCTTTTTAATTGTTTAAGTAAATGATTTGGCTCAAAACCAATAATGTTACCCAGTTTTAGTTTTATTAAGTAATAGATTTCAGTAAATAATTATTTTATTTGAGGATTATTTATTAATGTCTATATTTTTTTTTTATTCTGGATAGGCTCGCGTTTGACCGCCATCTCACCTGATGGTAAGCAATGATGTGGTTGACGATAGAGCACGCTAGCCTGGAAGTAACCTATTCACTCTTGACTTAAAGACCCCTAGGTTGTAGCTATCAGGAAACACAGAGAGTGTCCAGCAGTAAACGTCTTTCGGCTGAAATGATGATGATGAAAATAAAACATTATGAAACTTTAACGATGCTATGACACATCACTACACGTCTATTAAGCTTCGGCCACGATACAAAATCTCGATAGCACAATGGGAATATGAGCCGTGTTGTAACCTTTGTATTAAACGTCGAGATAAAGTGATATGCATAGTCAAAGGAATTTCTGCAAATTCTGCATTTGTATTCCTTTGTCGATAAACATTTAGAATATTACAAGGAATGACGTTAAACGCCCAGACTTCTATAACTTGGAGGTTTTATTTTCTTACGTCGCAGTTTCTCCCTCAAACTTAATTTTGTAAAGAAATTCACCATTGAGCTCAAAATTCAATTGAATTTTGATTTTTTTGAACAGCTTCTAACCTAACTTTACCTCAAGATCGTAGGCGCGGGCTTGCGGACGGCAAGCAATGGGAAGCTCATCGTCCGGTTGTCTGGTAACAGTCTGGACCAAGCCCAAGTTGTCGACAGCGCGCTATGTTCCCGCGCGCTTCGAAGAGTTGTCAGCAAAGCCGTAGGGACTCTGCAAAAGGGTCGAAGCCTACTGGGGTTCAGAGTCTCTTTCTGAAAGGAAGGCTTGGCCCCAGTGCGAAAAGCAAACGAACGGAGTAGGTTGTTGAGCCAGTAAGAGTCAGATACTGTTTCCCGCTCCGCCTAAGATCGGGATGCGTCATTGGATGACTTTGGCCCACTTTAAAAAAAAAAAAACAAAAAACCTAACCTCAACATAAAAGGTTGTTGTTTGCTCTTTGGACATGCATGTGGCGATCGTAACAAAGTTAATACCTTCAGCCAGTGCCAGAACGACTAAATAACCTAAACAGTAAAATTAAGCGACTGAATGCTTTGGATGGGAAGCAACCTAATGACTTCACTCCGTTTGAGTAAAGTGGGAGGGTGTGTCAGACTTTTACTGACTAAAATCACACTGTGTCCTGTGTACTTACTTTTGCTGTCCCATTTGCGTTTTTTATTAAATAGATTAGAATAACATTATTAATTAAATAATGTTGATTGAAATAAAATAATTAATTAACAATTTTTTTCCAGGTATAAATTCTGGTAAAAATTTCATCTAAAAGCTGTATCGAGTATAGCTCCATCATAACTCGAAGCCAACCTTAAAACAGTATAGTTACTTAAAAGATAATCTGACTTAATAAACTAATATTTGAATTGAAGTGCAATCTATGTGTACAAGCATTGTAACGTTATGAATTCTCTACTTAATAATAGAAAAGTAAAGCATCATCATCAATTCAGCCGATAGACGTCCACTGCTGGACATAGGCCTCCCCCAAACGTCGCCACAACGACCACTCCCGTGCGTCTCGCATCCATCGAATTCCAGCAATCTTGATCAGGTCGTCGGTCCACCTTATATGAGGCCTTCCAAAACTACGTCTTCCGGTACGCAGTCGCCACTCTCAACCATCTCTAGCTTTAATTAACAAAATAACACCCGAAAGTGCTAATTTATCTCAAACTTCTGAAAGTAATTTCTTACTACACACACATCCAGAAACATACATGTTTACAAGATACGTTCGAAAAACAAAAAAGTTTGGTGCTTTTCGTTGTGAATCAAAACTCACATACGTTACCCTAACAGTAAACCGTGTGACCACATTTTTAGCTACAAAAATAAGGCCTTTTAGATTTAACGACTCGACTCGTGATATCAGATACTGTTTTTCTTTTGATTCTGATTTCTGTGAGAAGAAACTTTCTCAGTTTCAAAATCAAATAAAAAAATAAACATTGTATTAGACAAGTAAATGACAACAATAATGGGATTTAAGTCTGAATTGGTGCCAATATGATACATTAAACGCTAGTGACAGAAAAGGTTGCAAAGGCAACCAAGATCATAATTTTAGAATCTGATCTATTCTAAAACAAAAATCGTGTCGTTACCTCTAAAAGTCACTTACAGAGACGCCAAATGTGCGGAAAATGGAAAGAGCCCCGATAAATAAAACTACTAACGCGGACTAATTGGAAAACCAACATATAACTCAGTAGCCTCTCTGAATTTTGGTGCCAAAGCACGAAAACATTGTCAGTAGAAATGGCGTTGGAACTAGTTGCCAAACATTTAGGACTTCGAATTTAGGTATTGTTGAACTTAAAATTATGAATTTAGCTTTGAGCAGTGGCTTGGAAAATGGATTATCTACAAGCCTGGCAGAACACAGTAAGTGGAATTCTAAATCGTCTTCACAAATTGCTGGAATAAATCCGTGAGCAGTGTTAGCACTTATAGATATTTTATTACATCCAGCTAACTTTTCATGGCTGCGCTTTGGTTTTGTTTTTAGTTTTCCTGGTCCTGGATTTGACTCACAGATCGAAGATTTAATGAGAATAGAATAAACTTATTATTCTATTCTATTCTTTATTCTACACCAAAAAGTAAAAATTTTACAGAAACGTATATGAATGGGATGGAGTTTGGACAGTAATAAATAATAAAATAAATATTTAAGGCGTTTGTGGCTTTTGATAAAATTTGGTTGAAACGATGATTTTGTTAGAAATTCCCTGTTTCATCCCATTTTCATCCTCCAGGTTTGAAATTCAGGTCTTCCCTTCTTTCGACTTACCTGCTAGACTGTGTACTAGCTACCCATTGCTCGTCGTCCGCAAGCCCGCGCCTACGGTGGCCGGGAATCGGGATCGGAATCCCGGCGGCGCCTGGGGCATGTGCGCTGTTGCCTAATGCGGTTGGCCTCCTCCTTAGCTAGCATTACTGCTTTGCAGAAGTAGGTGACCGCGTGCGACTCCTCCTCGCACCAAACCATAGTCTTTAACAAGGCCCGGCGCTAGAGATCGCCGCCGCCGAAACTTATTGTGATTTGATATTGATTGATTGGTACTTTTCTTTTGTTTCAGTCATGGCGGACGCTACGGCTGATACTTTGGCAGCTATAAATACAGTGCAGGCAGCACTGAATGTAATAGCTACCTTGCAGCTAACTGCTTTTCGTTACCCACCCGATTACGCACTTAAAAGTAAGTTTTACAGAGACGCTACGTATTTTGTCAAGCTCCACCTTTTCGTTCAGGAATGAGTAGTATTTTCTTTAATAATTTTTATGCAAAAATCTATACTAATATTATAAAGCTGAAGAGTTTGTTTGTTTGTTTGTTTGTTTGTTTGTTTGTTTGAACGCGCTAATCTCAGGAACTACTGGTTCGAATTGAAAAATTCTTTTTGTGTTGAATAGATCATTTATCGAGGAAGGCTTTAGGCTATATAACATCACGCTGCGACTAATAGGAGCGAAGAAATAATGAAAAATGTGGAAAAAACGGGGGAAAATATTCATCTTTGATGGCTTCCGTTGCGTGCGCTGCGAAAACGGTTCAAGATACCAAAAAAATATGTATGAAAGAATTATTTCTCTTAAAATAATCTAAAAAAAATGTCCGCGACAGTATATGTCTATCTTTTAAGATTAACTCACTAGAACCGTTTTTATGGGAATCAATTTTGGCCGAAATTAATGCATTATTACCAATTATTTGTTAGAGTTGTATCAACATAGTATTATTAAACTTTATCCAAATAAATGTGTTGTTGATTAAGAGTATGTAATTGTGAACAAAATTGTCTTTGACATCACTTATTTTCAATTAACATCTTAGAAGTTATTACAATTTTAAAATAACTCCGATATAAAATTCACACGCGCCGCATGATGTGCAAAATATGACGTTGCACCTGGCCGGCGGGCGAGGAGACGGGTTGCTTGCGGGCGGCGCGGAGGGGTTTTTTATGGTAGGTAAAAATCATCCAATGATGAATCCCGCTCTTGGGCGGAGCGGGAAACAGTGACAGACTCTTACTGACTAAACAACATACCCCGTTCCTCCCTTGCCTTATTCCCAGAGCCCCGGTAAAACGCTTTCGCACCAACCCTCGGCTGCAGGAGGCTCCGACCCTGAAGGGCCCCACAGTTTGCTGAAAACACCTTGAGGCGCGCGGGAGCAGTGCACGCCGTCGACGACTTGGTCTCGGTCTGGACTGTTACCAGACAACCGGACGGCGAGCTACCCATTGCTCACCGTCCGCAAGCCAGTATCTACGGTGGCCGGATATCGGCGGGATCGCGGCGGCGAATTTATAAAGCTGAGGAGGTTGTTTGCAAAAATAAATATGATGCCCAAAATAACTATTCCACGCGGACGAAGTCGCGGGCACAGCTAGTACGAAATAAAATCGTCTTAATATTATATATAGGCTTTATTAAACTCGGGTGCGCGGGTCCTTACAAAAGTGCTCCGACCGAGCTCGCAGTTCAGGGACCTGTCGTGGTCAGCCGGCAGCCGCAGGGTGCGGGCAGCGACTAGTTTTGCTACGTAAAAATACATAAAGTTCTAAAATTGTGCATGTAACGTCGATGGGTGACATGCACAATTTTATAATTGAATTAGCGAAACTGCGGCCGGTAACCAAATGAAGCATAGAAAAGTATATTCTACACAAGTTGAACCGTCATGGTGATTAAGAGCTTTGTGCATTACATTATCTAATCACTAGAAACTACCAATGGTACCGAAAGAGGAATACCTTGGTCCCAAAAACCGAATGAGAAATACTTCCCACCACCACCCCATAGCCAATGTATTGTTGAGTTGAACTAAATGCTGCTCAGAATGGACAGATAGTGCATTTTGTTTCTCAAGCCAAAATCAGTCAGTGAACTGAAGCGCTCAAAAATCTGTTCAAATTGTGAAACCTTTGACCAGGGCCTCAAGTCTGCTATTACAATTGTGTCAGAATAGTCGATCATTGATTTCAAAATTGTCGATTTTGACAAGTATGGTAGTCTACTAATATGATGGCGTCATGACTTTCCAATGATCAATCAATGACACTTCATTGAAAGAAATTTTTTAGAATGGTAATCTCGTACGTAATGACAAATGAATATTTGACATATGCGGTAAATTAATAAGATTTTGACAGTTCCTTTAAATCAGTGACTTACGATTAGATTGTTATTGTGGAGTTATTGTTTTTAATTCGTTACAAAACAGCTCGTACCACAATTCTATTACGACACCATTGACAGCCCAATGTTCAGCTATTATGAATTAACAGATTAGGATTTTTTAGCAAAATGACAATAGAATCGTGTTGGAATGACATTATTTAGAAAACAGCAGACTTGAGCCCAATTAGTATGATGTCCAATTTATAAAAATCCGGCCTTGGTTAATTAAGACTTTCCTGACGGCAGCGGGTACTTCTAAAATATGGTTGCAAGTGGAAAGACCTTTCTTGCCTGACTTATGGCTCAATTTGACAGTCGCAAGGAAGGACTTCCGAGGAGCATAAAATGTTTCAACGATGATTTCTTGATTGTAAAGATATTTTGCCTTAGTGAGTCGCACTCTTGGTGAAGGTCCCCGTTGCGGAAAACTGATTTTTATTATCTGTGCAGTGTCGCTAGTTTAAATTCTATGATGTGCATGTACACGTTTCAAAAGAGTACTTACTGTGTTATTTAGTAGCACAACGTGCGTGTGGCTCAGCTCTTTGAAACGGGTGCCCACGTGGCTCCGAGCAATATGGGTCTACGCGAGCGCCCGTTTTGTCAAGTTTCGGCCCTAAAACAATACATGGCTGTAGCATTTATATTTCCTTATATATGACTATAGTCTTTATATTTCTCTTTTCAATTTTCAGATGGTACTAATTATGACTACATTATCGTCGGTGGTGGTACGGCGGGGTCAGTTCTTGCCTACAGACTCTCATCTGACTGCAAAAACAAAGTGCTTTTAGTCGAAGCAGGATCATACCCACCCTTCGAGTCTGAGGTTATTTTTAATACAAACTCTATATTTAGATTAGAGCTAGGATTCTACTCCACGTTACATAAGAATGTTTATCGAGTATCGTTAAAAAATCGAATTATTTTTTTTTTGGAAACAATAATTATCTTATATAATTATTTTTTATCACAAGTGCAATGTTGCATGCGTTCTTGTATTTTCGCAATATATATCAAAATACTCACATAAAACTTCATTTTCCCAGCTGCCACTAATGTTTACAACGATGTCAAAGATGCCTTATGATTACGACACATCGAGTGTTAACGATAACTACACAGCACAAAACTTGCAAGATCACATCGTAAGTCTAACGCAGGGCAAAATGCTTGGTGGTAGCAGCAATATTGGTCACATGGTACACGTACAAGGAGATCCTCATGACTACAATAATTGGGCGAACATTTTACGCGATGACACTTGGGCGTACAAAAATGTTCTTCCATACTTTAAAAAGCTTGAAAACCTCACTGACCCAGGTTTGCTTGCAAGCAAATACGCTGACCTCCATGGAATCGATGGCATGATAAAAATAGCACGACAAATAGCAGATGTTGATTGTTTTTACAAAAAAGCTTTTCAAGAACTCGGGCATAAAATTGTTGCTGATACAACGTCATTTACTTCGTCTCTCGGTGTTACAAACCCTTTGCTGGAAATTGGAGACAATTTGCGTCAGAGCAGCTCGCTCTGCTACTTGGCTCCTGCTAAGTCACTTTCAAACTTATGTGTCGCTCTATCTACCACAGCCACAAAGATTTTGATCAAAAATAAAATAGCCGTTGGCGTACAAGTAGTAACATCTAGCGGTGAGACTTTAGAGCTATATGCAAACAAAGAAGTAATTGTGTCTGCTGGTGCAATCCATACTCCTCAACTGCTGATGTTATCCGGCATTGGGCCTAAATCACACCTTGAAGAGAAAGGAATATCAGTGATCGCTGACTTACCCGTAGGTGAAAACTTCATGGACCATACCGGGCTCGCAGTTGCAATTCAAATGGAATCAGATACATCTACCGTACCTGCACCTAACCCGTTTAAATTCCCTGTACCTATGACTGCTCTCTACGCAGCGCTTAATTCGTCACAAACTTATCCTGACTACCAGGGCATTTTTCTCTTGTTTCCTCACGACTCCGCTGCATTGATGCAATTTTGCGCAAATTCTTTCAAGTACTCTCATGATGTTTGCAACAAGTTTGCGGCGGCTAACGTTGGAAGAACAGTGTTATTTGCAGTACATAATCTGATGATGCCAAAATCTCGCGGTAAGGTATTACTAGCTAGTACAGATCCCAGTATTGAACCTCTCGTGTATACTGGTACATACACAAATGAGTATGACTTGGATTTAATGACTGATACCTTGATGGACTTTGCTAGAGTGTTGAAGACAAAACGTTTTAAAGCCCGTAATGCAACGCTAGTTGATACTGGATTATGTCCAGGATTGCATGATAGAGAATTTTGGAAGTGTTATTCTTTGGCTATGTCTGCTACTTTGTGGCATTATGCGGGAACAGCTGCTATGGGTAAAGTTGTAGATAGTGATTTATTGGTGAAAGGCGTGCGCAAGCTGCGCATTGCAGATGCAAGTGTAATGCCTACGCTAGTGAGTGGTAACATCAATGCTGCCGTAACAATGATTGGTGAGCGTGCTGCTGGTTTCATCAATGACGATTGATAGACTACCATGCTGTTATTCAGATTTAAGATATTATATATTAATTTTATTTACCAGTGCTTACTTTGTGGTACTTTTGACAATAATATACTTTTGTTTGACAACAGAATTCTACTTTTCATTTAGGAATGTTACTAGATAAGAATAAAATGCTGTTACTTATTTATAAGACTTTATGCACTATTAATACAATCTACACTAATACTGCACAAAGGCGGAATTAATGCCTTAGACATATCAATGCTATAATGATTCTGCTAACTCCTTGGGAAAGTACGTAAACTTTCACTTTAAAGGAAAATCAGTTGGTCGCCATATTGACATTTAAAGGGAGGTGACATTACCTGAAAAAAAGGAGGGTATAAGCCCAGAGCGGTATGATTTGTAAGGAAAATAAACAGCTATACAAAAAATAAAAATAAAGAAAATACACGCAATCTGAATACGGAGTTTGAATTTTTGAATCACCCGCCATCTAACTCTATAATGGTGCTCCCATATTGCCGTTAGAAAATGTTTAGTAACGTTAATAAAAACAAAAAAGGAAAAATTATACGAAATGTTGTATATAATATTAACGGATCCAAAAATCTTATTTATTTATTTAATTCATGTACACACAATAAGTAAGAGAAACAATACAGAAAACAAGAGAATAAGTACGTAGGTGATGCTTATTTCTTTAGAAACCTCTTTCGCAGGGGTCTGTGAAAGGAGAAATGGAAAAAATAGATGTAGACGTGAGTAGACGTGAAAGGAAAAGAATAAAGGTACCAATATTACAGTTATCAATTAAATGTGCAATTATAACTTATCAAATTATTTATGACTATAGACTAGTAGAATAGTAAATTTTGACATTTGACCTCGGTAATTTAAATATACAGTAAAATTGAGTCACAAACTACTTTCCTATCAACATACGCATCCATTTGTTTTGGAAAGGGCAGTCTGGCCTAGCAGAAATCATTTGTAGGATGCTATTACTGCTGCCCCGCAAGCGCTGTCGGAGAGACGCAGCTCTTTTCCGCATGACTGCATGGAAGTCGTCCGTATGGGCCTCAGCAAACATGCCAGACGCGCTACAAAAACGAGGCAACCGCAAAAGCATCCTAAATATATTATTATATTGGATGCGCAGCGTACTAGCAGCCCGGCTATGAATCCGGCCCGGGAATGGATGATGAATATAATAGAAAAATGTCACAAATAAACAAATACAGCTTGAGACTATAGAAAATAAACTTTTTTGAAGGTAAATGTTATTTTTGAAGAATCATTATTGATTTGGCAAATGAAAATGCGATGACATAAACATGCTATGAGTGAAGTTCGGAGTTATCTTGACTGTTTTTACTCGGGAGCCCAGATGTTACGAACATGTTTTAGACATCAATTTTTTTAATTCATTAAGCCCCAAGCGAACAAGTGAAACGTGTCTGTAATAACAAGATCGAAAGGTTAAATCGTATCGGTGTAACGGTATTCTGATTGTTTGTCATTTTTAAATTAATAAAAAGTTTTAGGCTGTTCCGAGTTTTCTTTTGATAAAAAGTTAAATCATATGATCTATAAGCCACCTGTAGCCACTATAGGCACATGATAGTGGACGATGTAATGGGTAGCTTGCCGTCAGAACGTCTGGTAACCGTCCGGACCGAAGCCCGAAACATCGCCGGCGCGTAATTCTGACCTCACCAATATGTAATTTACACCTCAAGAAGATGTAAGCAAAACCGTAGATGCCCAGCAGGGTCGAAGCCTACTGGAGCCACGGGTTATGCGAAAGAGAACCCTGGGGCTCTTGAACGAAAGCAAAGAAAAAACCGGAATGGGTTTTAGTCAGTAAAAGTCTAATTCGCTTTCTCGTGTCACTGAAGACCAAGAGGACAATTGGACAATTTCCCACTCTTTTTTTAAGTAAATTAGTGCTATGGTATCACTGAAATTACTTTCTATTACTTTCGTCCAAACCTTAGCAATATCCTCTATGCCTACCAGATACGTATCAAGTGTACAAAGATACCAACAATACACAACTAACTCACAATATGAACAATATGCTTAATTAAACCGAGCATATCTTGGCCAAACAAAGAGCTTGGCCCATATCGGGGCTATAAATAAATAAATTAGTTGGACCATTTGCGGGCCACGCTTGGCTGACCGCAAAGTTACAATTAGAGCACGCCTGGGGTGAATATAGGAAAGTTAAGGGTCACAACATTGTATAATATCAACTGGACTATAGACATACGATGGGTTTTCTCTTTTATCTAAGAAGGATAGATAAATTTGTAAGTTGGTATTCCTTGGGATAGACTTTTGTCTGAGAAAGTACGTAAAAGTAGTAAATATTGATCAATCCGAACTTTTAGTCGACTTTTCTTGATGTTGGCTCAGAACGACTGCCCATCTGATTTCCACAAACAAATAACTGGGTAACAGCTTTTGATAAGACTGATGTCAAACTTATTATAGTATCTGAACTTCTTCTTCTTTGGTCCCATGTCACTTGGGTTTGGTGCAATTAAAGAAAATAACTTATTTTCTTCTACGCTGTCATGTCACCCATTCTTCTTCATCATCATCATCATCATTTCAGCCAAAAGACGTCCACGTCCACTCTCCCAAGCGCCGCCACAAAGACCAGTCCTGAGCGTCTTGTATTCATCGGCTTCCAGCAACCCTGACCAGGTCATCGGTCCACCTTGTGGGAGGCCTTCCAACGCTACGTCTTCCGGTACGCGGTCGCCGCTCCAGAACCTTTCGGCCCCAGCGGCCATCCGAACTGCGAGCAATGTGCCCCTGCCCATTGCCACTTAAGTTTGGCGATTCTTTTCGCTTTATCGGTAACCTTAGTTCTCTTGCGGATATCCTCATTTCTGATTCTATCACGCAAGGATACTCCGAGCATAGCCCTTTCCATTGCCCTTTGAGTGACCTTGAGTCTTCTTATAAGGCCCATTGTAAGCGACCACGTTTCAGAGCCATACGTCATCACTGGCATCACCCATTACATTATAACTATTACAATATCTAAACAAAAATTTATAAATGACAGCCGATAACAACAGCTTAACATGTATTTCAACTCCCGGGAAAATAAGGCTCCATCATCATTTTCCTGCTCTTGTTTCATATTATTTGAGATCTGGAGAACGGTTTTTTCTTGTATTTCTCCTATGGAACGTCACGCTATAATTTTTTTTTCCTATTATTCCAAAAAAAAGTCCATCATCTCAAGTCCAGACATGTACGTCACAAACGTCATTGTATCGCGCGACGCGCTTACGCCGTTTTCCTCTTCAATCTTTGGCATCGTTCGCACGGCCTCCACTCAAAATTGTTTTAGGAACATGTGTTATTACTTCTTTTCACATGAACTTACGAAGACATACGTTACCTTTCCAACATTAGTCACTAGCATCATTTTCTAATTTCCTTTAATACACATTTTTATTTTATTTTATCTCAACACCAAATATCCTTTTCAGCAACAACTTTTCGTCTGTGTACAAAATCTTTTTTCGTGTAATGTTGTGATGATGCAAAATATGTAAATTTGCATCCGAGCAATGTGGTACACATTGCTTGGATCAACTGCATATTTGTATGCACTACTTTATCTTGTAAGGTTCTACCACAAAGCTTACGAAGGACTAGGTTGTAAATTGAATATCCTAATTTTTGTACCTACCTATTTGAGGCCGAGTCTCCTTACCAATCTACGCCGGGATATTCTGCCCTGGTTAGTAGGCTCTGGCATATGGGCTAATTGGCCTGGTTTGTCTCAGTTTTAGATCAAGAATTCATTTTAAAGGTTTCTTTAGTGTGAATTAATTCACAAGCCTAATATGATAAGAAAGAACATGAGAAATATCGTGAATAAAATTTAAGTTCGAATTTAAATGACTAAAGGAGTGAACGAAATTAAAAAATCGCAATGTACTACATGAAACATGACTTGTCCAGAAAAGAAGCGACAATTGAGGTTATAATTTACTTTTTACTGCACTGATACCTAATAGGTTTCAATAAAGGCATCAAAGGGATGAGATGATGATGGTAGAAGAGAGAAAAAAACGTAATTGATAAGATCGTTAATAGTAATGCCAGAGATGTTTCTGGAACATTTATTTGTCAAAAAAGAATTGGCTCATGACGACAATCAATATTGGAACAATTGATGATACGAATATTATTTTCAAAAAAGAAGGCAGACGATGTAAATATCTACTTATTTCAATATTAAATAAAGACGACACAAAGACGCAATTCCAAAACAATATCCACATCTTGAAATAAAATAAAATTTTAATTTATTTACTTTTTAAATAAGATGGAAATTGCAATGGAAAATACAGCATAAACCACAACTGTATAAATAACATTTTTGCCGAACACATTTATACTGGTCGAATTATAATTATATTAATACATAAATTATAATAATTATTATATTATGCACCTGTGTTTGTACGATCAGGCGATCGAATTATTTTGGTATAAATACCCGAACTAAGTCATGACCATCAATTGACATCGTCACTTCAGATCTTCAGCAGTAAGCAGATATCACAAGTAAGTAGTTTTAATAATTTCACTAATTATAATCTATTTTTTTTTAATTCTTAGGTTAACTTACTATCTCAAGATGTAACTGATTACTTTAACTTATGACTTTTTGAGAAGTGCCTGCATTTTAAGGTTTCAAGTAACAACTTATTTTGAAATGTTACTGGGTTTTTCCACATAGAATGATGCGTCCAGTTAAATTTAATAGATAAGCTTATGAGCTTATAGTATGCTATAAAACTTAAATATATCAGGAGAGATATTGATATCTTCATTCTCACAGTTCCTCCGGTCTCTTAGGGAAAGAATTAATTTTCCATATCAGCCAATAATGCTCTAGATATCCAGTATTACTTTAATCAGATGGCTAGTTACCTACTTTACAATATTTGTTTGCAAATACAAGGATCATCTTCATCAAGTGCTATCCTATCACCACAAATGATTGCTGAAAAATAAAAAGGCAAGGGTTTTAGCGCATATCAGTCCCATACAAATTTTGGACAGCTTACCATGAAATGTCTTTTCGTCTAAAGCTTAAGATGCAAATTTCAATATTCTTTTTGTTCTAAGTGGATGCACCACCCATGTAACTTAAGTGAATCCTTTACCACTCGCTTATTGTTAATATCAAGTTTGGTTTAAAGGCTTGTTGCATGTTAATGAAGAGGCAACGCGAAAAAAGAGATAACACCGAAAATTCTATTGGTAATTCCGTTATACATTTGAACTTTCACAAAAGTTGTTGCAGTAAATACGTGTTTTTATTAACCTTTAAAGGTTATTGAGAAAGATTGTTATTATTCAGAATTTCAATTTGCCAGGCTTCTATAGACGATTTGTTTTCATATTTTTTATTATATGAGCACATTATGGGAGGTTAAAATGCACATAAAATAGCAGATTTTTGTTTTGATTTCTTATGAAGCCTAGGTAATGTCCACAAAATATCAATTTACCCAAATTATCTGGAGAAAGTTGTACAACAACATCATAATCTCGTAAGAGCGTGTATGAAATTATACCTCGGGCTTGCCGTCTTTAATTGTACTTTTCTTTTGTTCTAGCCATGACGGACGCTACGGCTGATACTTTATCTGCCATTAGTTCAGTGCAAGCAGCACTGAGTGTTTTAGCTACCTTGCAGCTTACTGCTTATCGTTACCCGCCGGATACCGCGCTTACAAGTAAGTTTCAGAGATGTTTCTTGTTATGTTAGGATTAACAATTTCATTCAGTCATAGCATAGCATAACCAACCTTTTAATGTTCCCACTGCTGGCACTCAGGCCTCTCTAGGAAAGGGAATTGGCCATAATCCACCACGCAGGCCCAGTGCGGAAGATGTCACATGTCTTCGAGTTTTTGTTTCTAGGCCATGCCAGTTTTCTCACGATATTTTCCTTCACTGTTTTTAAAAGCAGGGCTGATAAAATTAATTACACAAAGTAATTATAGTAAGTTTAATTTCACTCAGGGTCGAGAAGTATTTTTTGTGTAAATTTATATGCCATAATATGCAAGAAAATAGCCTTACTTGTTCATAGTCTTTAGTAAAACTCAGACACTCCACCTGAGAGAAAATGAGGGAAAATTCTGAAGAACTATGAAGAACAAATAGTTAAACCTTTTGAAGTAATATTTGAAATGAAGATTATTCTAATTTATTGATCCAAATGCAGGCTACACAATACTACTTGTATGCACTGCACTATGTACTATTTTTCTAAATGCATGTTTATTGTAAGAAAATTGAAAATTAAAATGAATAATTATTCCATTTGTATTTCTATATTGCAATATACGCATTAAAAAAAAATAGTCCTATCAATTATTCATAGTACGACTATGTATACAATCCAAACATTCAAATATTAACATTTCTAATTGCAAACCATTCCAAAGTACAAAATGTTGATAACAACTTACGAGTATTGACTTCTGGAACGAGTTCCAAGCAACCGGCATTCACGGTTGCAAACACATGTCCAACGTGTATAATTCACGTTTAATGTAACAGAATATTAGTTTAAGAGCTTGGACATGTGTTTGAATACATGCATACTGATTTTTGCTTATAAGCAATATCTTATGTTTTTTTTTTCAATTTTCAGATAGTACTGAGTATGACTACATTATCGTAGGCGCTGGTACTGCGGGGTCAGCTCTTGCTTACAGACTCTCTTCTGACTGCAAAAAAAAAGTGCTTTTAGTCGAAGCAGGATCATACCCACCCTTCGAGTCTGAGGTTATTTTTTATATTTAAAATTAAAGCTAAAATTCTTCTCCAAGGTAGATATTTATCAAGTAGAGTTAAAAAAAAAACAAGTAGAGTATTAAAAATGTAATTTATCAAGAAGAGTATTCAAAATGTTTTTGTGTTACAATTAACACAAAAACTTTTTAATACTCTAACGTTTTAACTTAAACGTAATTTTGTATGCATTCTGTCATTTGTTTACTGTGTTCATCAAAATACTGAGTCTTTATTTCTTTTTAACCGACTTCAAAAAAAGGAGAAGGTTCTCAATTCGATTGTATTTTTTCACAGATGCCGCTTATGTTTACAACAACACCAAAGACGGCTTTCGACTACGATACATCGAGTGTTAACGATAACTATACAGCACAAAACTTGCAAGACCACATCGTTAGTCTAACGCAGGGAAAAATGCTTGGCGGTAGCAGTAATATCGGCCACATGATACACGTACAAGGAGATCCTCATGACTACAATAATTGGGCGAACATTTTAGGCGATGACACTTGGTCATACGAAAATGTACTTCCGTACTTCAAAAAGTTTGAAAACTTGATTGATGTAGATTTGCTTGCAACCAAATACGCTAATCTCCATGGCACAGACGGCTTGGTGAAAATTACACGACAAATAGCAGATGACGATAGTTTTTATAAAGAGGCTTTTGAGGAACTCGGACATAAAATCGTTGATGATACAACGTCGCTCACTTCGTCTCTCGGTGTTTCAAACCCATTGTTGACCATTGGAGACAATTTACGTCAAAGTAGCTCACTCTGTTACTTGGCTCCAGCTAAGGCCCGTTCAAATCTACATGTTGCTCTATCTACCACAGCCACGAAGATTTTAATCAAAGATAAAGTAGCCGTTGGTGTGCAAGTAGTAACATCTAGCGGTGAGACTTTAGAGCTATATGCAAACAAAGAAGTAATTGTATCTGCTGGTGCAATCCATACTCCTCAACTGCTGATGTTGTCCGGCATTGGGCCTAAATCACACCTTGAAGAGAAAGGAATATCAGTGATCGCTGACTTACCTGTGGGCGAAAATTTTATGGACCACACTGTAGTTGTAGTTGTAGTTCAAATGGAAGCAGACACATCTACCCCCCCTGCGACTAACCCGTTCGAATTCCCTGTACCTATGACTACTCTCTACGCAGCGCTTAATGCATCACAAACTTATCCTGACTACCAGGACATTAACCTCCTGTTTCCTCACGACTCCGCTGCAATGATGCAACTTTGCGCCAATTCTTTCAAGTACTCTCACGATGTTTGCAATAAGTTTGCGGAAGCTAACGTTGGAAGAAAGGTGTTCCTTGCAGTGCATAATCTGATGATGCCAAAATCTACTGGTAAGGTATTACTAGCTAGTACAGATCCCACTGTTGAACCTCTCGTGTATACTGGTACATACACAAATGAGTACGACTTGGATTTAATGACTGAGTCCTTGATGGACTTTGCTAAAGTGTTGGAAACAAAGAATTTTAAGGCCCGTGATGCGAAACTAGTCGATACCGGATTATGTACTGGTTTAAGTGGTAGAGAATTTTGGAAGTGTTATTCTTTGGCTATGTCTGCTACTATGTGGCATTATTCAGGAACAGCTGCTATGGGTAAAGTTGTAGATAATCATTTATTGGTAAAGGGCGTCAGCAATCTGCGCGTTGCTGATGCAAGTGTAATGCCTACGTTAGTGAGTGGTAACATCAAAGCTGCCGTGACAATGATTGGTGAGCGTGCTGCGGGTTTCATCACTGGCGATTGATAGCCTACCGTGCAGCAATGAAAATTTAAGATATTTTAAAATTTTTATCGAATTGTTCTTACTTTGTTCCTTTTGATAACAATAAACCTATATTTTATTACACAAATGTACTTTTTATTTGCATTAGTGGTGAAGAATACAATTCTAGCATTGTATGTATGAATATTGTATGTAAAGTATCCAAAGATTTTTTCTTTAATATAACATGTAGGAGGCGTTGGGCGTGTGATGATCACACAGTTAAGTTATATAATAATATTGTGACTGTCTGTCAGTTTCTACAAATTAATTGAAAAAAAAAAACATATATTTATCTTGAAACATCACTCCTGGCACCAATATTACAGCCGTCATAAATTGTCTTTTTAATGAAAGCACCGACCAAATTCAATAGAATCTAGTAATTTATGCATTTTGTAATTATAGTACAAAAAATAACCACAACGGTTCACTAATATTTCACCAAAACTTAATTGACAACTTTTTAAAATTTATTTCACGATCGATTTATACTGCAAAAATTTTACAAACTCGCGTCGCAAACCTTTTTGGCATTATACTTTTTTTGATAAAAGGTTCGGATGATATTAAATCATTTCTAAATTTTTCATTTAATATTAAAATTAATATAAAAAATCGTTTTTGCTAGATTTAATGTTATGATATTATATTTTATAAACGATGATGATAATGTTAATTTGAGATTGCATCATTTTGTTGATCTATCTCCTTAAACCTATAATTGTACTAACATGATAAGTAGTGAGTCTTTGTGGTATCAAAAAATACAGTATTTACCTCATTTGATTTTTGTTTCCTACTCCAAAATATGCATACAGCAGGCATTTAGCATGCAGCAGGCATACAACATGAAGTATGCAGTATGCTAGTGGTCTTTCAGCATGCAGCTGGCATGCAGCATGCAAGCAGGTGTGCGCCAAGCAGCACGCATGCAACATGCAGCAGGCGTCATCGTGCAGCAGGCATGCAACATACAGTTAGTCGTACATCGTGCAGCAGGCATGCAACATACAGTTAGTCGTGCATCGTGGAGCAGGCATGCAACCTGCAGTAAGCATTATCTATGTCATGGCTCCGGCCCTCGGGATTTGGGCAGCCCCACGCGAGCTGATCGTCGCAGATGGTTTTAACGTTCACCACCGCAAGTTCGGCTTGCTGACTACGTAAAGTCGGTTTTGCGGCGATTCGTTTCTTTTGCTTAATTTTGTAGCACAACATTATTATTGACATTATAGACACTATTTTAATTTAACAATGAAAATGCTACCAAGTAACTTTCTACGTGTTTGTGACCAAAATTCAGTAAATATTGTTTCTGCTAAATGTTAAATAGCTAAACTCTCAAAATATCAGTAAACTTCAGTGGTGGAATATATACAAAACGTTATATTAAGGTGGATTTACACCAAACGAGCGAATGCTCATTCTATCCCCACTACGTCAAATTCTTCTAGTGTAAACAGGCATAGAGCATTCTTTCGTTGTTCTTAGTACGTTCGCAAAGATTCTATAAAATATTCTAAGAATGCTCGCTCGCTCGATGTAAACGGCGCAAGAGCGCGTGAACAGTTGCTTAGAACATTCTAGCGTGTTCGGACGCGCTCGCTCCACTGAGCGGTCTCATCAAAGTGTTCTTGTGTTCTAGCGATTGTTTACGTATCGTATCGATTAAATTATGGATTGGTCGCCGATTAGAGAAAGTAAATAATCAAAATCCTCTGGCGCCATTCTACAAAAATTTTGGTATTGACCACTTTTTTCCTGTTTTTGCATATCCGTCATTGTTTCACCTACATTATCCAGTGTCCTTCGTTGCATTAAATTTGTAACCCACCAACGTCTCTTCCGTCTTGTATTTTTGAGTTTTTGCTTCAAAATAATAAATGCAGCACTTGCAATAATGATTTCACTGTCAGAATCAGACATAGCAAAGCACTACCAATACCAACCAAAGAATTGACTCGAATGAGCAAAGAACATTCGAGCTAGCTCTTGTTTACACCAAAAGATTAAGAAAGAACATTCTTGTTCTAGTTCTAGTTCGGTGTTCGTTTGATGTAAATAGATACGTCAAGCTTTAGTTTACACTAGATATTAACGAAAGAATGCTCTAGTTCTAGCTCTAGCTCTATGTCCTTTTAGTCTAAATCCACCTTTATATTCCTAACGTTGTTTTACGAGATAAAATGAATAGTTTGTCAATTAACACTTTATTAAACAAAAGTTTATTTGATAAGTTATTTCTAAAGTAAACTTTTTGGATATTTTTTTGTACTTTAAAATTTTTCACTTTTTTTGTACTTTATGGTAAACTTCTAATACTGGCATCCTGACAATGCCAGTAACAGGAGTTTTTTTGACTGGACATTTTATTAATTGAGCAATATGATCAGATAGTACTAGCTTTAATAATTCTCAACTGCCTGCATTTTGAATAATATAGTATTATGCATTTACCACGAGTCAGTAGTGTAAGCTAATGAATGCATGTCTTCAAGTTATAGTTTAAAAAGAGAAACTTCTTGCACATTTTAAAATGTCAGTGTATCATCTTCTTGGAGTCATTTAGGCACTCGATTTATAAGGATGCACGAACCCTCACTGCTTATATTATTCCTTGAACAAGTGGCTAGTTTTCGGACACATAAAATTTAATAACAATTATTATCTTAAAGATAATTTTCGAAAGAATAGATTGCATTTAGATAACGTTTTATACTTATTATAAATCTTTGTTATGATTTCTTTTTGTGTTGATAATACGTATCATTCTGATAAGTTCATATCAGATTTAGCATCGTTTTATTTTTTATATAAATGAGCATATTCTTTAGGTGCGTTTAAATCGAATCATCTGGAGCCATCGAAAAACAAGAAGTAAGTTTAATTATTAATCATACGATCATCATCATCATCAGCCTTTTTAATGTTCCCACTGCTGGGACACGAATCTCCTTTCTAGGAGAAGGAATGGGCCGTAATCCACCATGCATGCCGAGTGCGAATTGGTGAATGTCACATGTCTTCGAATTTCGGTGCTAAGACATGACCGCAAATACTATGTTTTCTTTCACTGTTTTGAGAGCAGAGGCGATTAAATAAATTACACAAAGTAATGCGCCTAGCTGAGTTTGAACTCGCGAGCTACAACTCGTAAGTCGGAGTCTATACATTAGTAAAGTCTCCCTCCCCATCGGCCCCTGAGAACAGTGATGGCCGATTACGGCCCTGTTCTCAGGGGCCCTTTTTTTTCATATTGTAAAAGCGTTTTCAAATTAGTCGCGCGACAGAACCTCGGCTGTCGCGCTACTTTGTTTTATCATATAAATAACTGCTGTCGCGCAGCACGATGCAGCTAATTAGAAGGTGTTATGTTAATAACATGCAACAATTTGAATTTACAAACCAGAAGACATATTATTTACTAGCTTTTTTATAGGATAATCATCAAAAAACTTTCCATTCTGGGTAGAGCCATAAGAACTCTAACTGAAACTCACTAGTGTGCCTTCAATTATGGCTCTTTGCGTTCCAGAGCCGCGCCTTAAAAAAGAGGTTTTTTTAACTATCTCGTAGCAGGCTATAAACCCTAAAGGGGATTAAATGCATGTAAGATTTCAATAATGTTCTATTATATTTTAATTTATTTTGTTTTAATGGCAATTAAATCCATGTTAATGTAATTAATTGTAAAGGAAATTTTATGTGTTTGATTTAATTAAATTAATGTTGTGCCAGAGCATAATTTAATTTACTAATTGACCAAATTTAACGGTGTCTATTTTATCTGCTATGTTGTATTGCAGTATTAATTTTTTTTTAAATCTACCTTTTATAATTTATTAGTTAGTTTGGTAATTTTTCTGTTATTGTTATTACCATGTATAATATGAAATAAATATGATGTCTGAATAAAGTGCATGAGGGGGTAGCCTTTAATTAATTTCTACACTCAGTTAATGTAAGTTTACTTTTTATCATCGTCGCTGATCTGATGTTTTAATCTATACTTAATATTATAAAGCTGAAGAGTTTGTTTGTTTGTTTGTTTGTTTGTTTGTTTGTTTGTTTGAACGCGCTAATCTCAGGAACTACTGGTTCGATTTGAAAAATTCTTTTTGTGTTAAATAGATTATTTATCGAGGAAGGCTTTAGGCTATATAACATTACGCTGCGACTAATAGAAGCGAAGAAACAACAGAAAATGTGGAAAAAACGGGGAAAATTATTCATCTTTGAGGGCTTCCGTTGCATGCGCTGCGAAAACGGTTCAAGATACGAAAAAAATATGTATGAAAGAATTATTCCTCTTAAAATGATCTAAAAAAATGTCCGGGACAGTATATGTCTATCTTTTAAGATTAACCGTTTTTATGGGAATCAAATTTGGCCGAAATTAATGCATTATTACCAATTATTTGTTAGAGTTGTATCAACATAATAATATTAAACTTTACCCAAACAAATGTGTTGTTGATTAAGAGTATGTAATTGTGAACAAAATTGTCTTTGACATCACTAATTTTCAATGAACATCTTAGAAGATATTACAATTTTAAAATAATGCGCATGCAAAATATAGCGCTGCGCCTGGCCGGCGGGCGAGGAGACGGGTTGCTTGCGGGCGGCGCGTAGGGGTTTTTTTTTATGGTAGATAAAAATCATCCAATGACGAATCCCGCTCTTGGGCGGAGCGGGAAACAGTGTCAGACTCTTACTGACTAAACAACCTACCCCGTGCCTCCCTTGCCTTATTCCCAGAGCCCCGGTATAACGCTTTCGCACCAACCCTCGGCTGCAGGAGGCTTCGACCCTGAAGGGCCCCACAGTTTGCTGATAACACCTTGCGGCGCGCGGGAGCAGTGCACGCCGTCGACGACTTGGTCTCGGTCTGGACTGTTACCAGACAACCGGACGGCGAGCTACCCATTGCTCACCGTCCGCAAATCAGCGTCTACGGTGGCCGGATATCGGCGGGATCGCGGCGGCGACGACTACGGCGAGGGCGCTGTTGCCCTTGCCTTATGCGGCCGGCCTCCTCCTTTACGAGCATTAGGTACTGCTTCGCAGAAGGAGGCGACCGCTTACCATTCTTCTTCGCTGTGGACCATGACCTGAACCAAGGCCCGGCGCGAGAGGTCACCGCCGCCGATCACCCCCACGAGGACACAGCGATTCCCTTCTCAAGCGGGGCACACCTCCACCGTGTCCTCCGGGCTGGCCACACAATGGCGACACCCGGGCGTCTCTTCCGCAAGAATCCGGCGCAGGAATCTCCTGAACTTGCCATGTTCGGTGAGAACCTGCGTCATGCGGAAGTTAGGACACCGTGATGTCTATCCAACCACGCCTCAAAGAGGGGACTTAGGTACTGCCGAGATTATGGCGTGCCCAAGGGGGGGGGGGTGTAGCTCTATGAAGGACTTTTAGATAATTATGTTCTTTTAAAAAATAAATTGTCGAAAAAAATAATAATAACAGAAATTGACATGGGCAAAGTCGTGGGTAACAGCTATAATTTACAAAGCTGAGGAGGTTGTTTGCAAAAATAAATATGATGCCCAAAATAACTATTCCACGCGGACGAAGTCGCGGGCACAGCTAGTATATAATGTAATAATAGGTGCAAGCAATTGGTGACTGACCAAATTAATTATTAAAAAAAATATTTTTTTTTATAAAATATATACGTTTTTGAGCTGAGCAGTGGTGGCCGAGTGGTAATAAAAGGCCCCGACTTACGAGTTGTAGGTCGCGGGTTCAAACCGAGCCGCGCGCATTACTTTGTTTTTTCTTCACCACTGCTCTTAAAATGATGAAGGAAAATATCGTGAGGAAACCAGCATGTCCTAGAACCAAAAATTCGAAGACATGTGACAATCCACACAGGGCCAGCGTGGACGCTGGCCCTGTGTGGATTGTCACATGTCTGAGCCATAATCCTGGAGGATTATGAGCATTCCCTCTCCTAGAAAGGAGGCCTGTGTCCCGGCAGTGGGAACATTAAAAAGGCTGATGATGGTGATGGTATACGTTTTTGGTCATTTTATGACTTTTTCTTGGTGGTCGGAAAAGTGGTGTGATGTTATGCTGCGCTGTGATGTCTTACGTATTTTTATTTTTTTATACACAAGTAATGTCAGCAGCAGATGTGGCTCTGTCTGAGATTCAGACCCTGCAGATGGCGTTAGCAGTGGTCAGCTCACTGGCGCTAACAGCATGGCGATATCCACCTGATTGCACGCTTAGCAGTAAGTCTATATTCATTTTCTAAATAGGTTTTGCTCATATAAGACTATGAAAAAAATAAAAAAAAATAACTGATGTAAACTAGTGCGTGACTGCGATCCCATCTAATTGTAAGCGATAATGCAATCATTTTACATTTTACAAAACTTAGTGACTAGATTTTAATGACAATAAAAAAATAACTACATTTAGCAATGTAGTCGAATAATTTGTGGAAGCTTATTATCATAAGCTACCAAAAATAATGACAAAATGATCACTTCCGGTAAAAGTATACCTACTTGCTCAAAGTTGTAAATTAAACTGTTAATGATTTTAAACTAACATTAACAATATAATTATGATAAAAGTATTAAATAGGGGAGCTTCTTGTATAAAACCATAATTTTGCTAAGAGCGACACGGCTCATCTAGTGCGTAGTAAATACACATAAATCCATGGTTTCAGTACTATGTAAGTAAAATGTACGCGTCAAGTACTTTCATTCAAGATAAACTCTTATACTTCACAGATACAACTTCCTATGACTTCATAATCGTAGGTGGTGGTGCTGCTGGATCAGTTTTAGCATACAGACTATCAGAAAAGAGCAACATCCGAGTTCTTCTGATCGAACAAGGTTCTGTTGCTCCTCTTGAGGCAGAGGCAAGTATCAAAAATTCAAAAATATTTTTAGTCATAATTACATAATATAATAATTGCTAATCGTGCTTCAAAATCTCTTCTATGAAAAAAAAAAAATCGTTTTCTGTGATAATTGTGTTCTCAAGACTATACAAATATAAACGACCGTTATTTTTGTCGATTAATTTTTACAGAACACTTGGATAATATTGAATAGAAATTACGATATTATTTTGAAAAAAAAAATGATAAAAGTTATTTTATTAGAGAAAAGATAAAATAATGACAAAAAAATTACTGTAGCTGGAAATTTCTAGCTACAGTAAAATTTTTGTTATTATTTTAAACTTGGGGTAAATTATGTTCGAGGCTGCCAAAATGCAATACTGCTCACCTATAGTGTTTATATCCAATATTGAATTGGTCTTTAGGGGTTATGAATATAAAATTTGAACAGGTTAGGTTCAATAGTTTTTGAACCAAATGAACGCATATTTCTACGTTTTTACTGTTTTTGTGTGTTACGATATGTCAATGCAATGTATTTATTTCAAATAATTTATGTGTCTACACATCTTGCAGATGCCAGCTACATTTGCGGTGCTTCCAAACTCAATCTATGATTCTAACATAACATCAATGAACGACAATTACACAGCGCAGAACCTACAAAACTCCCACATTCAACTGCAGCAAGGCAGAATGCTTGGAGGCAGCACCGCAAGTAATCACATGATCTACATACAAGGAGCCGCAAATGATTACAAACAATGGGCTGAGATCTTAAACGATGACAGCTGGAAGTATGAAAATATCTTACCTTACTTTAAAAAGCTAGAACATTTGACAGACCCAGAGTTGCTACATTCACCTCATTAAAACCTCCATGGTACAGACGGTATGTTGAAAATAAGAAGACAAAAAAGTGACAGTAATATTAACTATTTGGCAGCCTTCGAAGAGTTAGGTCACAGAATCGTAGATGACATTACGTCGGATAATATATTTCTAGGCTATACAGAACCTTTATTAACCCTTGGTGATGGAATCCGTGAAACTAATGCAATCGCCTATCTAGGACCAGCTAAGTCACGCTCAAATCTATGCATTGCAACATCTACTACAGCAACTAAAGTTTTGATTGAAAACGGAATGGCTATCGGTGTACAAATAACTACATCTAGCGGAGAGACGTACAAACTATATGCGACGAAGGAGGTGATTCTATCTGCTGGTGCAATCAATAGCCCTAAACTGTTGATGTTGTCTGGTGTAGGACCTAAGAAACACCTCGACTCACTTGGGATCCCGGTGGTCGCTGACCTACCTGTCGGACAAAATTTAAGTGACCACAATCTAGCAGTAGTTTTAATTCAGATGGATGAAATTCATGGTCCGATCCCACCTGTAAACCCATACACTTTTCCTCTACCAATAACAACAGGATACGTGGCGCTTGATAAAAAACAAACTTATCCTGATTATCAGACTATCAACTTGGTTATTCCACATGATTCACCCACTTTGTTACAAGTCTGTGTCAATGTTTTCAAATACTCCGATGAAATTTGCAACAAGTTTTACGCAGCGGGTATTAATAGGACAACCTTTTTTGCGGTACCTAATTTGCTTGTGACAAAATCACGTGGTCAGATTTTACTTGCAAGTAATGACCCCACTGACGATCCACTGGTGTACACTGGAATGTATAGCGATAAATCTGACTTGAAACTGATGGGTAAATGTTTAGCAGACTTTGCCTCTGTGTTAAACACGAAATATTTTAGAAGTGTGAATGCAACGTTGGTTGATACAGGATTGTGTTCAGATAAATCTGGTATTGAGTTTTGGGAGTGTTATGCATTGGCTATGTCTGGTTCTATGTGGCATTATGCTGGTACCTGTGCAATGGGCTCAGTTGTTGATAATACCTTGCGAGTGAAGAGTATACAGGGGTTAAGAGTAGTAGATGCAAGCGTTATGCCGGCGCAAGTCAGTGGCAACATCAACGGTGTTGTCACGATGATTGCAGAACGTGGAGCTGAATTTATTCTTAAAACGTGGGATATCTCTGTAGATTAAAATAATAGAGAAATTGTAAAACCAATTCTATTACTGGTTATGTGTATTTGGTAGGTATAGGTGTTTGATAAAACTTGGCATCAGGCTAAATTATAACTATCCTGGGTTAACAAATAAATCACGCGAGGACACCGGTGTCTGTGGGGAATTTAAAAGTTAACCCTTGGGTCACGTACAACATCAACAAGGTTTTTTCAATAATCAGTGACTGACAACAAGGTTATTATTATACACGACAAAGAAAGAAGATGACTTTTGCATCAGCAAAAGTATCGACACAAAAATTTATTAATACTTAGTCTTTACGTTATAAAGGTAAAAGGTATTCACATTAAGCTGGTGACAAGCCTGTGACCAGCTTAATGTGAATATTTTTTGTGATAGCTAGCCAGCTATCACAAAAATATTGTATCATAAGTCAAATTTAGTTGAACGTAAAACCTCAAAATAAAGATTTTCTGTAGCAGTACATAATATAGTAAAATGGAAGCCATCCTGACAAAATTACAAAATGGTCGGGCCAATGCTGATGGCTCTACCCATTTACATAATAGTAAGGTCGTATGACACCTGCGGGACTACATGAGGTCTGTTCTTAGCCGTAAACGTGTCTATAGAAGTCCCCAGTAACGAGTTATAAAGACTTTAAAATGACAATTTTATGTACACTAAAGTTTACAACTTTATTATACCGTTGAGTGAAATTTGGTATACCAATAATCGTAGTTTTCCCAAGAAGTAACTATTAATTTAATATGTCACTTACGTAATTGCAATATAAAACAGTTTTTGTAGTTGACTTTGTACATAATAATATAATGAATCGCTACAAAGTATAAAACAAAGTCACTTCCCGCTGTCTGTCCTTATGTATGCTTAGATATTTAAAACTTCGCAACGAATTTTGATGTTATTTTGTAGATGTGATGGAGGAGGATTGTATTGTTTGTTTGATGCAGAATTATTCAAGAGGAAGGTTTTTAAATTATGTATAATTTATGCATAATATATTTAACTCGTGAGAATTTGGGCTGGTCGCAAAAATTAAAATATTTTTTTAACTAGGTTAATAACAAAAAATCCTTTGTAACTGATAGCATTCAAATTTTCATTTGAATTTTCTTTGAGATTTTTATTTTGTTTTAATTATTGTTAATTGTATAAAATGAATGTTAAATGTCAAAATTTATGAAAGTCTGAATACATAACGGACAACTTACACTTTTTATTTGGCAGGAAATCATACTAATATTTGACACACTGACACTGAAACAATAGTTAGCTATTGTTTACTACTGTTCTATAGAATTATATATAATTGTTAGCTGACAATTTTTATGCCTATTTTAAGTGCCACTCGCGAGCGTCCAGGGAACTAAAATCTAAGTAAAACCTCAATTGCTGAGAACAATAAAATAACTCAATACATTTCTAAATTGTATGTGGATACGTAGTTCATTGTATTCTACCAATTTAGGTATTTATGCAAAATTATAATACCAAATTAACATTGATATATTTTATAAAACAAGCAAATGACTACAGTCAACAAATAAACGTTTTTTTTATCTAAGTGTCTTTTAAATATACTGAATATAAATTCCTGATATCGTCGTTTTTAAATCCTACAAAGTAAAGACAACAGCAGATTGTTATGAATTCAACCGTGAAATCTGTCAAGCAGGAAATGCCGTCATTATCTGGAAAGGAGACAGTTTTAAGTCCGCCCCGTTCGAGTTAAAGAACAGTCGCTGGATTTACGTATTTCCGGTTGACCGTTTCGTGGGGATTTTATCTCAATTCTTTCGGCGTAAGACATACGGGTCGACGGAACGAAGAATAGCAATAGACACATTGTGACTGGTAAATTAGATAGGAAAAGGCCTCGTGGGCGCAGCAAAATACGGTGGTCCGACCATCAGGCCGGACCACTGGTCATACCACTTTTAACTCTACGATATACAGTGCAAATCACACTCACATATCTCCAAAAACAGCTGGAGGAATAATATTTCAATCATATGTTTTTAAACTTAGTAAATATCGTTATTGCAAGTTGATGTTAAAAGTGTAATTGTGTGTATTTTATCATTTTATTAATTAAGATATAACAGCAAAATTGTTAAACGCACGTTCAGTCTGTATGTATCGAGTTTTATAGACTTCTTTTCTTTGTATTTTCTCGCATCCGGGATCTGTGGGTTCCTATTTATTATTATACCCAGATTTTTAAAACGTCGCTTTTAATCACCAGTTTTTAGGTATTACTGCTGAAATTGTAATGACTCAAAAATTTTATTATTCACGATCTGTCGGTAGGATAAGTTTGTGTCGACAAAAGAGATCAGAAAATAGCAATAAAAATAATAATAATAGAATTTAAAGATTTATCCAAACGTTTAGTTGATATTTCGTGTGCTCCAAGAGCTATTTACCTTTTTCAGAGAATTACTATTATCATAAAACGTGACTGATGACAGTCTTTTTGGAGAATCTAGAGATGTTAGATAATTATTGTCAGATCAATTTAAGTGTTTGTTTTGAAAGTATTTTATTTTTTCCATCGATTTGTTTGTACAAATCGATAGTAAAAATAAAATACTTCTTCGTCACTCTTTTGTGTAAAAGAGTGACGAAGACTTATAACAATTATGTTTCCGACATAAAATTAAAAAATATATTAATATATTTAAAGCCCTTGAAAAACAGTTGGTATTTTAACTCTTTAGTGATTAAACCTTAATTTCAGTAGTTCTCACAGCAATGTGGAATTACGTTAGAATTAAAACGCACGCTCAATTGGCTCAGTAGTTGAGAAATTGACTGCTGTACTGTGTGCATTAAGTTTAATTCCCGTACGGAACAATAATGTGTGATTATCAGAAGACTACTGTCAAAGGCGTAATACTCTACGTGGACTACGAATGTCATATGTCTTCCACACTTCGATTTAAATAGATGAGGTTTCCCTGCCGTCTAAATTACAAAAAAGTGAAACGCTTGTGTATGTTTGAAATGGGTTTAATCATAGAAAAGCGTTTCACCTTTTTAGTAGATAACGAAAATTAAAGACGTTACCAAAAAAACACCACTGCTTGTTAAACTCTTGAGAGAAATAACGTTAAAAAAGCACCTACTACTCCTACCGTATTTCCATCAAGCTTTTCAAAGTAGATATTAACGTCACAAGCACAACCAACTCGTATTATATTCAAGCAAAAGTTTTAACAATCTTGCTAGGAATAACGTTCACGAAACATGTACGCAACACATCGTTGTTCGTAGTTGAACGTTGATAACCTCGTCAACGGAACAAGTTGAAACTCCGAGGAAAACTATCTTCTTGGAAACTGGGTGCAAGAAAACATGGCAAGCACAGAAAAGCCGTCGCACTTCAGAGACAACGCAATGAAGTTTTTACCAAGTCTATTTTAGTACAATTTTTTTTATTGTGCTTAAGCTCGCGTTTGATAAATGTCTCTCCTGATGGTAAGTGATGATGTGACCGACGATGAAGTACCCTTGCCTAAAAGTTACCTCTAAGTTGTAGCAATCAGGAAATACAGACTCCGGCAGGGAATTCCACTTCTTAGCTGCTCGCAAAATAAATGTGCATAAAATTTATTCAGCTAAAACCGACATGTTCTAAAACCAAAAATTTGGAGACATGTGACCTCCATTAACACACTGATTTGGCGTGGTAATTTACGCCTCAAACCCTTTCTTAGAAAGAAAATAGTCCTAGCATTGGGAACATTATAACGCTAATGCCATGCTATGCTATGCTTATTCAGTTGCCTTTGTCCAGAGCCACGGGAAGAGATCTTCCGGTCTATCCCACAGTTTTATCAGATATCTGAGTTTATCGAAAAACACATTTTAAGAATTATTTTCCGATTTCATTACGTCCAAATTGGACTACTTATCTTTTTTTATAAATTTAAGTGTACTCTGAATTTCTAGTTAACAACCCAACAGGTCAACTTTTTGGTTGACTTAATCTTAACCTGACTTCAAACAGGAATAATTGATTTAAATAATATCGATAAAACACATGAAACCGGATTAAAATATTGTTTCTACGAAACTAAACCATCCAAACACTACAAAAACAATTACAAACCTTTAAATAACAAACCGGTGGAATACACGTTATATTTCCCGTTGAAAAATTCAGCGTAATAGCATTAAAAAAACCTTACTATCCAGAAGGCTATTAATTGTTTTGAAAAAACGAACACTAGCACCCCGCTTAGTGGCTAGTACGGGAACAAGAAAAAAATTCGTTTACCCATCCCATAACAGAGTTAATGGCTCTCACCCAACGGTGCACAGTTCGGCGCAAGTTAAGAGAGATCGCGGTTAGCTTATGGAATAGTAGTGTTATGCGGTTTAGGTGAAAGATTGCAAGATATTTATTTGGCTTATTTGTAGGTGAGAAGATGTCATCATCGTCATCATCAGCCTTTTAATGTTTCCACTGCCGAGACACAGGCCTCCTCCACAGACCACGCGGGTTCAGTGCGGATTGGTGGATGTCAGTGAGTAGAAAATAATCACAAGGGGACGTGCTACTGGGAAGCTAAGGGTTCGCGTCTGGAAGGAAGGCTCTGGCCTCGGTATATATGGCTACGTAAGAATGGGGTAAGTTGTTTAGTCAGTAAGAGTCTGCCACTGTTTCCCGCTTCGCCTAAAGGCGTGGTTCGTCATTGGATGATTTTTCCCTGCCATAAAAAAAATATACCACTGGGATGAAAATTAATTAATATTTTATCCCGTTACATAAACTGCCTGTGTTTATAATGTCGTCCAAAGTTGGATAAGTTATATGTAAATATGTTATTTTTTGTTTTGATTTCTTCAACTCAACATTTTTTTTTTGTTTTGTGTATTAAGATGGGCCTTGCCGACTTGTCCGGAGTATGGTTTAAAGGCTTGTTGTTTCACCTAAAGCAATCCAATGTTATGTTTGATGCAAAAGTAATACGAAAAATTAGAGATAACACCTGAAAACTCTGTTAGCATTCAGTAATTCTACGATTTACTTGAATGTTTCACAAAACTTGTTCCAGGAAATACAAGTTTTTATTAAACCCTTAAGGATTTCAGAAAATATAATTATGACAACATTTAGAATCTCGATGAATGCGCTAGGCTTCTATAGAAGTACTTTTTTATATTTTTAATGTAGGAGTACATTATGGAGAGTCAAAGTTCACGTAAAATAGCAGATTTTCGATGGTCTTTACTGGATTTATGTTACACAAATTTATGTTTTGATTTCTATAGAAGACTAAATAATATCCACAAGATAACTGTGTATCCAAAATATTTGTAGAAAGATTTGTAATAACATCATAATCACATAAGAGCAGTTGTTTGAAAATGTACGTCGGGTTGGCCGCTCTTAATATGTCGACACCCAAGCGAGCGCCGGCAATCTAAGTTGTCTTGTATCTCTGGATCAAATTTCAAAATCTGATTTTATCTTTTGAAAAAAAAAATAAAAAAAAAATTATTTATTAATTAATATATATTTTTTTATATTTTTATTTTTTATATATATATTTTATATTATTTTTAATTATTTTTTTTTTATTTTGAATAAAATCTTGTTAAATACACGCACATTTAAATGACATATTATATAACTTTTCCCTGTATTATGATGACCGAAATTCTATCGGTAACTCTTATACATTGCGCCAAGCTATCGGTATAACTTCCAGTTAACTTGGCTAAACACTTTAACTGCGACTGCAACCGTTGCCCTTTAGATTTGTAATAAACACAAAAAAATGTTATGAAACTCTGATTAAATCTTATGGTTGTTTAACTAGCTTACTAAAAACTAAATGAACTCAGTTTGTTAATTAAAAAGTAAGTTTTAGTTCCTGGAATTCTATTACGGGAAAATGTTTTCTTTTCTTGCAGATTGGTAAAGAGAATTAATAGCATAAAGTTTTCTTAAGTTCTGGAATGGCGATTAGCTACCAGAAGACGCATTGTTAGAAGGCCTCCGCTAAGGTGAACTGATGACCTGGTAACAGTTGCGGGAATTTGATGGATGCGAGACGCACCGTTCTTTGTCAAGACACTTGGGATGCTTATGTCCAAGAGGGAACGTTTTTTGACTGAAATGAAGACGACGAAGAAGTTTTTGCTTTTTACATAAAAAGTATTTTCAAACACAAATCTCCAAATAAGAGATGAGAAACAACGAGAAAGAAGACAAAAACAATTAATACTTGTATGTATGTGTATTTTCTTTTATGGAAGTCAGTACAGGGTACTTAAATAGGTACAGTTCAGCACGCTCGTGGTGTGTTACCTTCGTATAGACCAATTGGAAGACGTGGTGTAATGTATGTTAGATGTAGGCCTCAGGTGGGGCGCCACCGTGTCCTCCTGAAGGCTATAAACAGCGGCGACTGGCCTTAGTTCAGGCCTTGGTCCGGAGCAAACGGGTACGTGATACGGACCTCTTTGGTCTCCTTGAGAAAAGTAGTAATGGTAGCGAAGGAGACGGGCATCCTCAAGACCCTAAAATACATGTCAGCAAGCAGTAGAGGCCAATCAGGGCCAATGTCCGTCAGGCCCACAGGGATTTCCTGATTTCCTGAAATAGAAGCAGTTGCCTAAATCGAAAAGAATAACTGCAGAATAATACAGATTTGTAGTCCTCCCCAAAATTATTTGGTGTATTGTAAATACAAATACCTTCTTTATCGATATATCCCTAACAGGTACAGGCCTACGCACCTACTTACCATTTTCCTTGTATTTCAGTTTTGTTTTCCCTACACGCAGGTATTGGCCAACGTACTTCGTACTCCCCATTTCCTTGTATTTCGCTTTTGTTGGCATCTCTTGCACTATTAGACGTTATAACCGCAGCTGCGTCTTCGGAACAATTTTATACCTTCCGATTCATATCTACTCGTTATTCTAGCTTTTTTTGGCTTTGAAGGTGACTGCACACTTTGCTCTCCGGAATATCTGTATTCTTGTGTTTTTAGACTAAATCCTGGATAAGCATGTAGGTTCAGAATAATTTCCTAGAATCATGAAAGCAAGGGTGCTGGCAGCAACTAAAGATACTCGTAAGTAAAAATAACACAAGGACAAAAGGATGGTTGGATAGCTCGCCATTCATCCGTCTGGTAATTGACCAGAAAGAGCTCAAGTCGTCGACACCGCGTAGTCATCCACGCGTTCCTCAAAAAGATTTCATCAAACCGTAGGGGCTAAGCAGGGCTGATGCCGCTAGCTTGGATCACGGAATTTCTAAAAAGAAATCGCGCTCTCTTTAAAAGAAGAAAAAAGACAAAAGTTTCTTATAAAAATTCAAAAGTATACCTTTTGCTTTTTTGCCTAATTGTTGTATGTTATACCTCTCAGATGTATCGCAGTCGTATCGTACCGTATAAATATAAGAAGTTTCCCAACAGAAACAGCTGTTCAAATTAAGTTCTCGAATGGTTACTGTGCATTATTGCTTCCGAATGTTTGTGTCCAGAACATTTTTGTTCAATAAAATTGTAAATTATTTTCGATGAATACATAACGATTTTATTCTTCAAATATGTTTTTTTTAATAGTGGCGCCGTGACATCTCATAAGAACTAAATTATGAAGTCCTGCATTGTGTAATTAGAGTTCTCTGCGTATGTTAACGTAGACAAAGAGCCCTAAATTAGTAAATGGACAGTATCACACTATCATCACTAACTTCCTAAGAGGTCTAATCATTATTATATCCTAAGAGTATCGTGATTTCCAGCAACTGGATTGTGGATGTCTTATAGACAGTCGCTCCACTTTACATGGAAACCGACCAAGCTAGTTGGAGAAAAGCAAGGGAAAGAAGAATGTAGGGGATGAATTGTCAAATCCAAACTGTTTAACTTTTTTACCACGATTACAGGATTATTGAAAAGAATCACCGAGGTTCAGAAACGTGAAGATCAACTGAAAAATATCAAATAATAATATTATAAACGGTCAACTATAAAATATAATAAAAATCAACTGAAAGAGTATTATATAAGGTTATTATTCCGCAAAAACTTCTATTCAGAGTTTCTACCAGTCGACCTAAGGTTGACTGGTAGAAAATGCCTAAGGCATTAAGTCCGCCTCTGTACATTTGTGCATGAAGTATTAAAATAAATAAATATTATACAAGGTTATTATTCCGCAAAAACTCTGAATAGAAGTTTTTGCGGAATATTAACCTTATAATAATATTCTTTCAGTTGATCTTTTATTATATTTTATTTCATAATTTCCTAAACCATAGGCTTCAACTTTTGCATATAAAAATCAACACTACTTAGCTCGAGTTAGGAACTAACCAAAAGTAGTCATATAATTATTATCTGTCTTGCTATTATTGTATCTTACGGACACAATATTATCACGACAAAGTATAAAGCCTCACCCCAATAACATAAATGTAAACAAAATAATTTCGCCATCAGTTCTTAGAGCGGACATGATGTTGTCACCCCAATGGCCGCCGCCACTCCCCTACTACACGAACTAACCAGAAACTAACATATTCGAAAAGTCTCACGTATTCCATTTATTTCCTAATTAACTCGGTATCCGGAACGATGGATGAATTTACGTCGTGTACCATGTTTCATTAAACTTGTTTGATTCGACATCAATGGATGTGGATGGGCTTGGATGTGGTATAACTGTAGTTTGATAAATGAATCAGTGCTAGTGCATAGGCTTTTTTGAAGTGACCCATTTGACGTGTTGTGAACTTAGTACAGACTGATATTCATTGAATTCATTTGTGTTAAATTATTCTTTTTTTAAATTAACAAAATATTTAAAGGCTGGCTGAAATATCTAAGTCAAACTCAAGACATGACTACATGTTTATCGTTTTTTTTTTTATATAATGCCAGAGTGCTCGTAATTACCAGTTTAATAATATTATACATTTTATATTCAGAATACCTTTCTAAAAATTATAATAAATGAACATGCTGTATTATTACTGAAATGTGGATTTTTTTTAAGAGTAACCATGAAGTTTCTTGCCGGTTCTTCTCTAAAGGACCAAATTGGAATCTGGCACTAGCTTTTGATATTTCATAATTGCCCATGTGAAATAAAAGTTTTCAACAATTTGATTTTTGTATGCAACAAAATTTACGTCTATAAATAATGAGAACCATAATTTTCTTCTCCATTTTTTCCACATCCTCACCTCGCTCTACAGATTAGTGTATATCAGACATCACATCGTAAGAAAGTTATCTCGTTAGTTAGTTATGTTCAAACTTATGGTCAACTCGAGCCTGTGGGAAGGTTTAATAAATAGAGATTATTGGCCTCCAGTATTTTACGAGGGTACACACAGAAAAATAAAGTTTTTCGCTTACGAATAAGTAGGGAGCAAGGTGCTTTATGATAGAGTACCGTAATATATTGTTATAAGTAATGTTAGGATTATGTTCCAGGTTTAAGGAAGTACAATAACTCCAATGGGCCTTTGGATTTGCGTTTAAAATATTGTTTTCTTTTCTTTGTTTTTGAAATAAATATAATTATATGCTAAAAATTAATAAGAACCATTGCTGTACTTTTTATGGTAGGTAAAAATCATCCAATGACGAATCCCGCCCTTGGGTGGGGCGGAAAATAGTGTCAGACTCTTACTGACTAAACAACTTACCCCGTTCCTACATTGCTATACATACCATGGCCAGAGCCTTCCATACCAGGGCCAGAGCCTTCATCATTGCTGTACTTGCTTTTATATGCAACTTTTAGTATCAAGGTCTATAGAAACACACTATAAAATAATACCAATATCACTATTTTTAGCAACCACAATCAATATGATGGTAACAAAATTGAAGATCAAACTCGTGAGGCAAGCCGAGATAATTAGTTTGTAGTCATGAGGAACCGCTGTATCAACAATCATTCTGCGACGTTCTAGTCGATCTATCACCAGTATGTCAGGTTTATTGTCAATAATGATAGATCGATTCCAAAATGTGATAAACATGCCATTCTCGAGAACCGGGCCGGGTACATACTTATAGTCTGGTACTTTTGATCCCACATGATTATAATAATACTAGCTTTCTGCCAGCGGATTCGCTCGCGTGAAAATATGTTCCATCCCTTTAGGGGGTGAATTTTGGAAAATCATTTTTCCAACATCCATCCATCGTTTTTTTTTCCTTTTCATTGCATAATCGTATTCGTTACTTCCTTAACGCACACTACTTCGGCCACACATTAAAGCGGACCAACCCTAGCTCACAGATTAAACAATATCAGCACACGATCGAGACATAAAAGTAAACAAGCAAATTGTCGAAACATTCGTGCATTTTGTGGGAATAATGGCTCGTTCTGTATTCAGTACCCTTCACATTGATATTGGTCGTTCGGGACGGCTTGCGCATAAGTGGCCTACTATCATGTTTAGTCTTGGCGCTTGGGTTGGCTTGGGATAAACTGAACGTTTAATAATGAACTGAAGAGTGGGGAGTTTACAAGGTAAATGATGTTGGGAGCTTTTTTGAAAGAAGATGAGGAGGTTGGACTTCCTAACTGAAAAATGGCCGCGACTCGTGAACTTCTTTAAAAAAGAAACATTGAAGTAAACGTAGCTAAGAGACGGTGTTTTTTTATTTTGAGAGAATAGGTAGGTATTTCAGTGGCTCTTTGCATTTTGGGTCCAAGGTAATTTTCTTCATCAAACCAACAGGACTACTTCAGATTTACTGACACCTCTTTGCGGCGCGCCTAGTACACAACGCAGACTTTCAGCGTCCACCTAAATTAAAAAAAAGAAAATCCCGTTCTGGTCATTTTCGATGAGGATTTAGGTTAAACAATAATTGAGGATGCCATGGTGGTTCAGGTCTTTATATATCTAAAGATTTTGTCGACTTCTGTGTCGATTTGGCGATTATTTTAATAATTTTTACTAAATTAATGGCAATTAAATATTCAAATTGCTTAGTAATTCCAACTTTACTCAACGTTTTCATACATAGTGCTTCAACGTTTTCATCCGTGTTAAGGAAATTTAGAATATACCTCACAACATTTATTTAAATAATTTCAGCTGAGCCATTTTGCAGTAAATAGCAAGAAAAATAAAAATGCTTGCAGAGGAAGTGATATAAACAAGTTTAAAGTGTAATTTTCGCTTGCTCGTAATACGTCCGGAAAAGCCTGAGGTGGTAGACATATTAATAATATCAGTTTGGTTTTCTTTTTTACTGGTCAGCTTTAAATTTTATGCCAAAATGCCTTTTGGCTCGATCTGATACTGTTCGTTTGTTTTTTAAAAGGCACTAAAACATTACAGCTCTCATTTAGTTGCCAGCTACAATTTTATTTTTTGTTAGAAGCTCTTTTGTATTCTACAAAAATGTTAGCTAAACTGTGTTTGTATTCTTAGTCCACGTTAAAAACATAAAAGATTTCGTACAAATTAGCAAAAAAAAAAACTACTTACATGATCTCGCTCAAATCAATTTTGGGTGAAAGTTTGCATGGTAAATTAAGAGTTTACAAAGGGGTAGGGAGGAAGACATTTTACCACTTTAAATATCTTTCTCCCAACCCCATTTTCTCTCGGGTAAACTATGCAGTTTAGAAAAATATATATATTAGAAACCTTAATATCATTTTTGAAGACCTATCCATAGATACTGAAGGCGTATTTTGTGAAAAAAGAATGTGTTTTCTGAAAAAAGAAAATATTATAATTATAGTTCTAAGTATGTGGAACTCTCAATTTTTATTTCCGTTTATTTTTTGCGAAAATCTTAATGCGGCTAACACAGGATACATCTGATTCTACTTACCAAGATTCAACAGTATAGTTATAGTTTCGGAAAAAAACTTGGCTGTGACATAAAGACGGACCGACAGATAAACATGACCAATCCATAAGGGTTTAGTTTTTTTGCCATTTGGCTACGGAATCTTAAAAATGGTCATCATGCCAAATATAAAAAGAAACTTGTGTGGCGTCCCATATTTATGTTGTATTAATATTGTAACATAATTACAGTACTGTGTGTGGACTATAGTTTATGGTTTCTTGTAGTGCTCTGTGGTTTAATATACTATATGGAGTAGATTTTCTGTATAGTTTTCTCTACTCTTAAAATATTACTTTCGGCGGTTAAAAGCACGACGTTTATTTCTAAATTTCAAGTACACTTGCATAAAATAAAACTAGACAGCGCTAAACGCCAAATCTATTTGAATAATTACTTTTTAATTAAATAATAATCTTCGTAAACTTGTTGATCTTGATTACGTAATAAAACGTTTTAGAACAATATTAGCCTGTAATTTTGTTTTCATGTAAGTCGTAAAAGTTGATAAGAGAAAAGGTTCGCAATGGTTCCCGTAGGTAATAGTCGGTTTACCTGTTATTACACAACTATAGGCACCTAAGGTTAAGGTGAGGTTATTCTATGGTTTACAAATTAAGTGTTTAAAGGTTTCGATGAAAAAAAGCCTTGTTGTTAAGAACAAATTTCTTAATAATGGATTACAATCTAGCCTAAGAGACTCATCATCATCATCATCATCAGCCTTTTAATGTTCCCACTGCAGGGACACAGGCCTCCTCTCTTTAGGAAAAGGAATGGGCCATAATCCACCACGCGGGCCCAGTGCGGATTGGTGGATGTCACATGTCTTCGAATTTTTGGTTCTAGGACATGCCGGTTTCCTCACGATGTTTTCCTTCACCGTTTTGAGAGCAGTGGTGACGAAATAAATTACACAAAGTAATGCGCCTGGCTGGATTTGAACCCGCGACCTACGACTCGTAAGTCGGGGCCGTTACCACTCGGCCACCACTGCTCTACCTAAGAGACTAATAACTAATTAAACTCTAACTTATTATTATGTCCAGTCATAAATGACTGGCCTGTCAGTCTAGTAGTTAGTGATCCTGACTGCTATGCGGGAGGTCGTGGGTTCGATTCCCACCCAGGACAAATGTTTGTGTGATGAGCACGATTATTTGTTCTGTGTGGATAATGTGGGTGTAATTTATGTATAATATGTATGTATTTAGAAATATATAAGTATGTTTATCAGTTGTCTAGTACCCATAACACAAGCTCTGCTTAGCTTGGGACTAGATGGCGTTGTGTGATAGTTGTGGACATATTATTATTATTATATTATTATTATTATACAATAGAGGTTTTGTTAAAACTAAGAATAGCGTTCTTTAGCATTTTTATAAAAGTCTTTAGCTTTCTCTTAGAATCTCATATTTATAAAAAATACTTTTCATTACTCATACTCTGAAAGTAGGTGTAAAGTTGCCTACGGACAGGGTTGGAAGAAGTACTTTTACTCCCTAGGGAGTTTTACTTTACAACTGACAGTTGTTTTTTTAATATTTGGACAGCAAATATTTAAAAAAAAAACTAGTTCAATTTTGACATTTCTATTGAACCGTGACCCGATTTTTTATACTGCCAGTACAATTAAAATGACATAAAGATAGAAATAATTTTAGAATACTTTTTTTTAATGACTTTATTTTAATTTACTTTCAACTATTTCATTAAAACTAATATTATATTTGAGAATAATGTTGACCTGACCAATTTTTACAATGATAAAATGAATAATATTGACTGAATAGCCAGACGACGACTAAAAAAAAAAAAATGGCGGGTAAAGTCTCTATATAATCTGTGGCCGATTTGGTCTTTCTTAATTTTTTTTTCGAGGTGTAGTTTTGTTTACATTTTGCTAAATCTCTGTTATAAGAATTTTTATTAACGCGATAAGTTCATCAGCTTCAGTTATACATTTAACGCAAGATTCTTTAAGGAGAAAACCGCTTACCGCCTAAATCAAAAGAAATATACCTACCTAAAAACGTACGAAGACATTTGACGACGATTCAGGTTTTTTTTTTTTTTTTTTCCTCGTATTCGTAATGAAAAGCACAGTGTTTACCTCGGGTTAAAGAGTTATTTAGTCCCTCGAACTATTAGCGACCTCGCTGTCGCTCGGTCGCCAAGAAATTTCTCGGGACTAAATAACTAACTTTCATCCCTCGTATAACAATGTACTATTGTTCATGTGTCATATACAAGCAAAGCTTTGATCACTATTATACACTAACTTATACCTTACACTAACTCAAAGGGTTTATTTAGTTCTCTTAGTTGATTGCCTTAAGATTCACATGTCGGGGAAGTCTGTGTTCATGGGCTTCAGAAAATTTTTAATTAGTGGCGATAACGTGTTCCATTTTAAGGTAGATGAAAAATGTTGACAGATAAATTAATGACACTGACATTGAGTTAAAGGAAATCTATGGGTGTCTATTTTCTTTGCAAATATTGATCGATTTTTTTGCAAAACTTCCTTGCTTACTGCCTTTCGGGTTTCTAGATCAATAGGAAGGACTTATGAACTTTGTTTGGACATAAACGGCCGCATTTTAATCCGTTAATTTAGCAGTTTATTTTTTCAAAGCTTCTAGAGACCGCATACCTGAGTATACCGTTTTAATTCAATACCTCGTAGCGTTCTCGAGATAAATGGTCTTGACAGAAAGACCGACTGATAGCAAAGTGATCTCATAAGGGTTTCTTTTTTCTTGCATTGTACGAAACCCTAAAAAAACAATGATACACCAGTACAATAAACATCATCTATCTCTAAAAAATGCAAATCAACCATCATTTATCTGCGTTTATCCCAATTTATTTAAGGTTGGCGCAACATGTTTCGTTCCATACATTTTTATTTGCAAAACAAAACATACAAATTCTTCCCAAAACAATCATACAAGAACATACAAACATACAGAGCAATAAGTATCAACTTCCCTCCGAGGCTTATCAAAATAAAGGCGCGCTATAAGCGGGCGAGAGGAGTATCGCACAAATTGGTGCTATTACTGAAATTCAGTGGATGTTATGTTTTTGTTAGTAAATTAGTGTTTAGGGGAGGATTTCGTGTATTTCTTACAAATTGTGAAGCAGTTATGCTTATGAAAAAAAAAAACTCCAGTATGATATTGTAACCTATCATCATATACGCGGGCTTGTGGATGGCGAGCAATGGGTAGCTCGCTGTCCAATCGTCTGGTAACCGTCCGGAGCCCAGTCGTCGACGGCGCGCACTGTTCTCGCGCGCCTCAAGGAGTTGTTAGCAAACTGTAAGGACCCTGGAGAAGGGTCCAAGCCAACTGGAGCCAAGGGTTTGCATCTGAAAGGAAGGCTCTGGCACTGGTGTATATGGCAACGTTGGAATGGGGTAGATTGTTTAGTCAGTAAGAGTCTGACACTGTTTCCCGCTCCGCCCAAGGGCGGGATTCGTCGATGGATGATTTTTACCTACCATAAAAAATAAAAAAAATACCTATCATCATATACCGAGGGTTATTTCAAGGTCAGTATTAACATCCAGAAGGATTTAGGTAATCCTTTTGCCCAGCGGTGGGATAGCAACTTTAAAAGACGTGCAAAGAAAATAAAACTGAAATACTTAGAGGTAGTCCTGAAAATTACAATAAGATAGTAATTTGATGAAAACCATATTTTTGGGAACTCCACTAGTCAACTTGAAGAGAAATGTATATAATTTGGCTCCTTCTTTATGTCCAGATAATCCTAAGAACATATCAATATGTATATAGATCCAAAGTCACCAAGCGCTCGCCAACCCAAATCTACTTCACTTGTCTCCTCTATACGACTGATTTCACAAAGTTAACTAATAATAAAACAATTGAAATTCAACGTTTTAGCTCTTACATTAAGGTTCACATCAAATGCAAGCATAACCTTGCAGGTTGCCACAGAGGCGTTTGGCGTAGATTCTCTGATTAGGGTTGCACCCGTCAATTGTCGATTATTGAATTATGTGCTAGATTGATTACTTACGCCATGTACTGTCATGCGTTATCCACCGATACAATGTGACATGTGCAAATCTGTGATAATATTGATGAAGCCTTGAACTCCAAGTAAACCTAGATAAAAACATCGATAGAATAATGGAGGCATTTCGTGAAAATATTTACTTAAGCTTATTGAAGATTCAATTGAAAATAGAAAAGTAAATATTGGCCTGTTCAAAGCATTAAGATTATCTTGTATCAAAATTCAATTTAGTTTTAATGTTTAGCTATGAAATTAATTTCTGTTGAAATCTAATCCGGACTATTTAAACTAATGGAAATAATTTGAACTTGTATTTTCGATAAATACCAAACCACAGTGCTTGCTTTTATCATTTGTATTTATTTTTAAATGTTTTTAATATAAAAGAAGACAAAATAATTTTGTAAATTATATACATTAATATACACGGAAAACAATAATAGTTATAGTAATTTTTTAATATTTCTAAAGCAAAGGATTATACTTTAATTATTACTAACTTTGCTTAAATTTGTAATCGGCACTCTTAGAAAACATAATAAAAACAGATAATAAGAGTAAAAATACGTTTACTGAAGCACTATTTTAAGACCAATCATTATTCGTCTTAAACTTTCTATTGAAAGTGAGATGTGCATGAGTCTAGATTACAGGTATTTAATAGATGCAAGCACACACGACATACACATGATATAATGTAGATGTCGATATCGACATAGCCACCAAGGGCCAACACTAAAAGCAAAGCGCTCAACTGTGTTCGCATCCAGTTTCCCGCATATCTTGATTGTGCGCTCAAACACTCAGCTATACATTTTGTGTTTCGTTAATTTTGATTCAATCCCCAGTGTTTATTTTTATTAAATTTTCAAATTAGGGTGGTACTATCTGATTTGTATAAAACCTAGTTATTTGGTATCACGATATGTCTTGGCAAAAGTAGCGTCAGATTTGTTAGATCCTGGTTAGTTTGTGGTAAAACTATGCTCGGAGTTTCCTTGCATGATCACAAGACAAATTAATGTAGCAGGAGATAAGGTTACTAATTAACATAGCTCAAAAATGATATGGTCAAGGTTGCTGGTGCACTCTGGAGCAGAACAGTTAGACTACGTGAGCGATGGAAACATTTGGATGGAGCTTTTACCGCCCTAGGCGGTCCTTACACTGAACATCAAAGCGACGAAGACAAAGATACTAATACACAACACTAACAACTATAAGTTTAAGTCCTTTTTACTATACTACTAACACACTAACACTCAATTATTTTGCTGCAAAGAATAATAAAAACTTTTTTATTTATTTATTACTACCGTTTGAACCAACAACACTATTTACAACTATGATTTATAATGAAAAATACATTTTCGATGAACTCTGGCAACTAATACTACTCGAAGAATTGTTAAACTGAAGTGTCAATGTGCAGGGCATATTGCTCGCAGAACAGATTGTCGATGAAGACCAACCAACGCCTATCACCCATCTATTGACCAAATCAGTCAAGCATTGCTGTTATTGATTTTTGACTTTATTACTGTCGGAGCTATCCCGTATTTTCTCACTGATGGGGAAAGACGTCCAAAATCAAAATAGTTTTTATTTCACAAAGGCCTTATAAAACGTCAGAAGCTAGTGCACGGTTCCAAATTGGTCCTTTCCTATGGAGAAGAACCGGCAAGAAACTCCATGGTTATATTTAAAAAAAAAATGGTTAATATTTCGTTATTACAGTATGTAAGAACATTGTAGACCAGTCAATATTGTACTCAAAAGCACAATAAAAATAATCATAATAATAAAAAATAAAAGGTGAGTCGTAATAGGATTTGCGAAGTCTAAAGTGTTCTTATTTTACAACGTGAGATGTAAAGAAATATTATATATAAAAAAAAACATCTATCACTACAACAGGTACACTGCGAGATGCTAATAAAATAAATTAGTCCCTCCATTAATGTCAACGACTCGGTTCCTCACTTTCTCTTTCTAATTCTTAGGAAGACATCTGTCACTCCGCGTCTCCCTGGCCCCGTGTCGATGTGTGTCTGTGCGGTAGCCAGGTACCACCAATCCTAAGTTCTGCGGGTCCACAGCTCGATTCTTGAACTTATTTAGTCGAAAATTATATACAGTTTTTATTGATTTAGAAACCCCACCATTAGTTTCAGAAACCAATTTACTTCGCTAAAATCATTTTTCTATATTTTCCTTTCACTTTTAACAGATATGAGGCAACAGATATGAGTATGAGTTTTTTTTTTAATCGCAACTAAGCTATGACTTTGTTAATGACTACGTACCACTAATCAAATTAACTAACAACCATCATTAATAACGTGAAACATATTTATTTGTTTCACGTTATTTGTTATTAGCTGCTCAGCAATTTATTTGTTTTTCATAATTTGAACAAAAGTCTTTTCTTCATAATTAGGTATATGTAGGTACAATGTTATTATTTCATTAATTATCCCAAAAGAAAATTTATTAGTTTTTAAGCCAATAAGCAAATAAAAAACGTCGTTAAATACACATGCGTAATTATTGTTAAAAAACATTATGTACTTAGTAATTCCAGATGTCTTCATAACTTTAACAATATTTGTATTACGTAGTCATTTCGTTAAATAAAGCCTTTGTCTCTACCTATTTCTTCAGCAGTCGGAAAAGTCTAATTTTGTTACTGCCAACATTCTTTGAAACTTTGAGACAGTACTTAATAAATCTCGTCTCACCATTATTTTGTAATCATTGACTTGTAAAAACACTGGAGACATCTGTTTACAAATTAAACATAATTTGTCACTTGTTTGCATGAACAATTTCTTTACTTTACTTTTGCAAGTACCACTAGCGCCATCTCGTAGTCAGGCCGTGAACTAACACGAGCTTCAGTTTGCGTATTGCTGTAACTGTTTCAACTGTGCTGTGTTTGGGATTTCAGACCTTGATTCGTCTTAAATTTTTGTGGTTAGAGTTGCAAAAACAGAAGAGGTAGATGTATTTCCACTCTTTTTATGGTGAGAAATCATACACTGACTTATTATTTTAAGGCAAAACGAAAGGGTGTGTCAGAATTTTACGGTATAAAACCCACTCCTGTACTGCTTATTTGCCATCGTTCTAGGCCCCTGGGGTTCTATTTCGCTTAACCGATGTCCCCAAGCCTAAGTAGACGTATTTAAACTAAGGTATTCTTTTTTATATTTTCCATTAGATACTTTGCGTATCTTGTCGTAAATTAATTGAATTTAACAAAAGACAACATTGAAATATTCTAATATTGACGTTACTGTTCACTAAGTTGAATTAAACAACTTTGTTTGTAGAACAGAATTAGATATTAGAAGATAGACATTACAGATATTAGACACAACTATACTATAAGCTAGTATTACCGATAACAACTGTTGTTGAAATTTACTTGATTAATTTATTTAATTAAGATATTTACTAACTAGAAAGCATAATATAGGGCTAAATTTAGATGCTTAATCAGATAGTCAGATAGGTTTTCCACAGGACCTTCTGAATAGATTATCTGTTACTACCACCTGTTAATTTTAATCACTAATAACTAGGTATTTTAAACTCTTGAGCCTCGTGCGAACATTCACACCCCTATTGTTATTCTATTATGTCTCTAATTCCGATAATCGAAAGGTAATACATGCTAGTACTAAAAACTGTAAAATCTAACTTATGTCCACTTTTAAGTCAGACATGCAATTTAATATACCTTTAATTTTTGCTTCTGAATTTTTTAAAATTCAATTGTGTCCATATTATCATTTTCAACGAGTTGAAGACATACTTACTCATCTTGTACCTTGAGTACTTAATCTAATCTCTCATCCTTCATTGACTCTAAAATGTTCAAAACAGCTTATCATTGGAGCTTCCTTAAGCATCCTTTCGTAGGGGCCCTTACGCTCTAAATCTCATTAAGCCAAACTAATAAATTTTATTTTAGGGGTCCCTCCGCCTGGATTACAAATAGTCTCATTACATTGTTTAGATAATACTGATAGTGTTTAAATTAAGTAGGGGATACATTACATACCCTACCTCGGTGCTATTGAAAACCGGCAAGGGTAGAGATTCTATTAGTGATATTTTTAATTGTAATTTTATGTGGATAAGAAAAGTAATGATAGTTGTAAGTCTTTTTTATTTGGTGTGTGTGTGTTTTTCGTTTTCTTTTTTTTTTAATTGCTTTTATGTAATTTGTTGTTGGCAATAAAATTCATTAGTATATCAGTTTTCTTCTCTTTTGTAATATTTTCGCAGAGTTCAACTTATAAAGGTTAAACAATGATTGTTGAGCTCTTTTGATAGTTCAATTATGAGCAGTTGTAACAATTTAAAAATTTAAAATTAAATTAAAATTACATTATAACAAGTATAATCGTTATTCATAACCTTTTGCAATATTTTCGCAAAATAATGGTTAGACAATAATTGTTGAGCCCATTTGATCGTTCAGCTATGGCCTGCTAAAACATTAGTTTCTAATATGGTTTCTAACTACGTAAATTTTTATTACATTATTGAACAATTATTTATTATCAAATATCTATTAATTTTTAATTAATTGTCTGTTAAAAATTCACATTTCGAAAGGGTAAGCCATATAGAGTCAAGTTAGTTAGCTTATGTTCTACTGCTGGGTAAAGGCGTTCCACTCCCTTTTCCACACACTCGTCACACGTCTGTCCTTGTGTAAATCATCTACGTATCCATCTGCAATGATCGATTTGATCATCGATATATTAAATATTTCATTTGGAATATTGCAGTTGAATTATTGGGTGTATGGCAACTTAAGATTACATACTAGCCTGAGTAGGTCATCTTGTTGACCTTTAACAGCTATTTCTAAGAGATACTCTTCATACGAAAATATTTTGATGATAGTAATAGCTTGGTGCTAATTAAAACCACTTTACCATGCCTAACACGTGCAGTTTAAAGCTTCTGGCATGTAATGTAGGTTTTTTGCTGTGCGATGTCTGGCTTAAAGTGACCAGACATTGTGATTTTAGGTGTCTTCTTATACAGCTTTTATTGTTATTTTTGTCCTGTAAAATATACGTTGTGTATTTTCAAGTTTGTGTTAATTTCTTTGTTGTTTAATAATATTGTTACACAGGAGGTGCACAAAGCTCGGAAATGGAGTGTAACTGCTAACTTTTATTTTGTATGCTAGTGTCAAATTAATACCTACGTAGCGTGACCTAAAATATGGTGTTACCAATATTTGAAACAAAGAGCAGATCAACTTTCATTACTTTTGCTTTTACAAATTATTATTTTAAATGTGACCGTGTTTTGATTTTCGTTTTTTTCTTTATATGAGTCTGTGATACTTGATATAAATAAATAATTATAATTATTAACTTAACTTTGTTTTTGAGTGGGAAATCATTATGATAACTTTTATCGTTCGAAAGTGGTGCAAGAAGGTCTGTTGGTAAAACTAATTTGTCTTTCAGTTGCCTTTCCATTCCAGGGTCGGAAAAACACCTTAAAAAGATAGATATAAGGGCCCTGCAGGTTCTACTTTGGCCTCAAACAGCTATACAGAGAATAGATTTTTTATTTAAATTTAATTTAATTTTGTAAAGGATAATTTTCAATTTTTTAATCTGTGTTAATTAATTGAGACCTTATTAGTAAATGTTGTGCATACCTTTAAGTGACTTTTCTACACAGGATGCCCTTGTAAATATATTGTTATAAATGTTTTGTAAATAAGTCGTTGGTGTACCTATATAAATAAATAAAATAAAATAAATAGAAAAAATATAAATAAATAAAATAAAATAAATAGATGTCTAAAAAGATAATCATCATCATAATCATCATTTCAGTCGAAAGACGTCCACTGCTGGACATAGGCCTCCCCAAATTGTCACCATAATGAACGGTCCTGTGCATCCATCGTTACAGTCAAATAATACTCATTTTAATTATGGTACATAATATGGTGTTTATAACTATAAAGTCTTGACTCACTAAGTGTTGACTTGCTTAGCATACAAGTATAGTTTTTAAAACAGTAACCATTAGAAATAACTCAAGGAAGTTCACGCCACAGATATTGGAATTGCATTAGAACTGGTCCAAGGTAAAGGCACCAAATTTGCGGTCCCATAAACACGTCTCCTTGACACTGCGGTGTTGGCGCAGTTCGCAACTTTGCTAGTTGGTGACCGCAGAGCTCGGCCGTCGTCGGTACACTGACTAAATCTTTTGTTTGAGCTAGATAAATGGGTTGGCTGTATTTTTGGACAGTGTTCGGCAATTATTTGTAGTAGTAGTATAGTAGTGCGGTTTTTAGCTTAAAGTTACATCGCACGCACCGTACAGATCAGAACTAAAATTCGTTCTTAAACTCTAGAGCTTCAAATGAACGCCGGCGTTGGCACACCTATTGTCTTTCTGTTATTCATCTAACTACCGTATTCGAAAAGTTAAATCGTCATCAGCATTTTCAACTGCTGGGATACAGACCTCCTCTCTAAGATAGGATAACTTCTTCTTAAATCCTCTCCTAATAAATCCAACTACTGTTCCTACACTTTCTCTATCGATGCGTTACGGTTCTGAAAATCTCTTCTATCTAGCATTCCAGATCTGGAAACTATTTCACCTTTTAAGGTTAAGATAAAAGAGCGCTATCTTCCCTCTCTAGTAGGTATATGATAATATAGGTAAACTTTTTTAGAATAAGGTATGTGTTATATAAATATTATGATTTGATTTGGATTTCATAATCTCTTCTTCTCTTATTTTTACACACTAATGTCTACATTTCTTCCAATTTCTCTATTCGCAGATCTGCTGGAAGATTTTTTTTTTAATTGAAATAAGTAGTACCTTTACAATTTGCATAATGATCTATTTTCTGTACAAGCATATACTTATGTATAAGATTCTCCTCCTTAGTCGTTTTCTCTTGATCGTCTCGGGAACTCTGGATCGGCGTTTGCGTATTTGGCGGACGTTTGTGTTGCAGCTCTTATGAAGTCTGTATAATGCGTAGGTGAGCACCCACGAGAACGATAATAATAATGGGATAATAATAATATAATGATTAAATGATAACGATGTATAAGATACATCAAAATAATAATTTTTTTTACATAATTTTCAATTTACATAATTATGTGTGTACATAAATTTTAAAATAAATAAAGTTTATCCCCTGCGTTCTTTGTTATTCTTTCCGCATAACTCAACTAAATTGATAGGTATAAAGCTCACTGACTTCAGTCTGTAACTGCACCCGCGTAAAATCATCTAATCATTTTAGGGGAAAATATTTTCAAGATAAAAAAATTCTTAGGATTTTATTTGGTACTCGTAGTTCTGTCCATGCACTAAGTTTTATCGAAATCCGTTCAACCGATGCGGATGATCTAACAAAAATATACACACAAACTTTTGTATGAATAATATTAGTGACTGTGAGTTATAAGTTAGTGAGTAACTTGTTTTTTTTTTTGTTTTTGGACTGATTTTAATTATTCTTTTTGTTTTGGGATATAAGTTCTTTGTATGAGGTCGGTATCTTCTGATAAGAAAGGATTATCCCAAATTCTACTTTTTAGAGGGTGAAAAAACGGAGACAAAGTTTTTTATAGAAAAACTTGTGGGCTTCACCGCTGATAGCAGGTACTCTATTATTATAGTAAACTATACGCCGTTCAAAATAACATTAGATATTTAAGACAACTGTCCGTTCAATCGATTTTGAGTCTTATTGCGTTGGTGGAATGACAAATGGCTGCTGTAGTAAATAGTTGGTTTTATAACCACTTTTTTTTATTTTTATGCAATCCTTCTTTATGCCTACGAAATAAAAGTTAAAATCGGTTGAACTGACAAAAACGGTTGTTTGAACGTCTAATCTTAAAACAAATAAGGTATTGCGTCGGTATATGTATTTCACCACTCTAATGCTGTTTAGTTTTTGGTAATCTATCCTACAAGTAAAATATCAAAGAACTTGCTGAAAAGTATTTGACAAAAATACAACTGACAAAAAGAAACCTAAAAACAATAGCATTATTTGAAGTTTGAAAGTAGGTATCAAAACACAAAACCGCACCAAAAATCCTGACTTCCTAACTTGAAAGTTATTTTTAACCTGAAGAATTTAGTTTCATAAAGAATACCGGGTTATATTAAATTTACTTATGCACCATCATCATCATCTTCCTGCCCTTGTCCCGTTTTATTTGGGGTCGGCGCAATATGTTTTTTTCTCCCATTCTGTCCTGTCACCCGTCACGCTATCACTAACTCCTCTGTCTTCCATATCACTTCTCACACAATCCATCCATATCTTCTTTAGTCTCTCTCTCCCTCTCCATCCATCCACATTTATACTCATGGCTTTTTTTGTAACATGCGTTTCATCCCTCTTTTTTACATGGCCATACCAAGACAAACGATTCCCTTTCAAATTTACTTATGCATCAAAAGTCAAAAAGTTAAAGTTAAAATATTTTATTTCACATAGGCCTACACGGGCACTTGTAAAACGTCAGAATCCAGTCCACGGTTCCAAATTGGTCGTTTCCTATGGAGAAGACCTAGCAAGAAACTCCACGGTTCATCATCATCATCAGCCTTTATAATGTTTCCACTGCTGGAACATAGGCCTCCTCTCTAGGAGAGAGAATGGGCTGTAATCCACCACGCGGGCCCAGTACGGGTTGGTCAATGGTACTCCATAGATACTGTTTTACTGTGTAAAAAAAACAAAGAAAAAATAGTACTCTACAAAAATAAAACTGAACAATTAACATTTAAACAGGCACAATTAACGCTATCCTATCAATCCCGTTCATTCCACACCCCATAGATCACCAACCTGCTTCGTACAAACACGTTCTATACAAGCGGTCCCTATCAAATGCAATTACCGATGCGTACATTCACAGCTCATTTATTCCGAATAATACCACTATCTAGGCCCTTATACGAAGTTAATTCACAAATCCCTTGAAATCTTCTCGGGTCTCGAATGTAATTTATGGGCTTGGCTTAATTTTGTGCTTTAAAACGTGATTTGCTTGACTCTGACATGGTTTAAGGGTTTGCTGAAATGAAATAGGGGTGTTGTTTCGAGTTCGGTGTATGGTTTTAGGTCGTTTAGTTACGTTGTGTTATGATTTTGTTTGTAGTTAGGTTAGAATAGTGGTGGCCGAGTGGTTACGGCCCCGAATTAAAAGTTGTGAAACGCAGGTTTGAACCCAACTGGGCACATTACTTTGTGTAATTGATTTCTTCACGACTACTCTCAAAACGGTGAAAGATCAGATCAGATCTTTTCATGAGGAAACCGGCATGTTCTCTAACCAAAAATTTGAAGACATGTTGAATCTCTCATGTCCTACCCGCTCTGCGCCCGCGTGGTGGATTACGACCCTTTTCTTTTTATAAAGAGGAGGCCTGAGTCCCAGCAGTGGGAACATTATAAGGCTGATGATATGCTATACCATGCTAGGTGAGTTTACAGGCTAGTGTTTTTCCACGTCATTGCTCTCTTTTATTTTTTAAGGCCCTTACCATGAAGGCAGTGTTAAAATGTTATTCGTGCGAGCGAGAAAGAAGATTAGAGCTAAATATTTTATTTAGCTCCGTTTCTTAAAGGTAAAAAGAGAGCTTGTGGTAGAGCCTTTGTTCATAGAACTCAACGAATATGTAGCTTTTTATCAGTACAATATAAAATACAAAAACTAAAATTCTAAATTATTCTTGGTTTAAATTATAATTTATGCAGAAAGTGTAAATATTATATAGTTGATAGACAACATTAAGACTTTCATTTGAATCTAAGTAAACTAGCTTGTTTATAAAATGAGACTTTAAATAAAAGACAAACTGACGTCGTAGTGTATAAAGTCCTAGCAAAAACTAAGTTTACTTAGCTCCTCACAAGTATTAATAACCCGCTTTCAGACTTATAGAACTTTAACATACGAGTTTGGCCTATATGCATACGGTTATTAAGATTTTAATATTGAATTTGATGTGCTAGACAACAACTAAAGTTAGTTTCATTGGAGTTATGTTTAGTTCATGTTGTTCATATGTGTTCATAAGTCATACATAAGTCTTCAGTTTTCAGTGTTAACTTTGTCAAAACATCACTTTGGAATAACAATATCACAATAGTTTTTACTAACTGGGGTTTTTTTGAGATAGGATCATCCAATGAAGAATCCCGCTCTTGGGCGGAGCGGGAAATTATAGTATCAAACTCTTACTGACTAAACAGCCCACCCCGTTTCTTAGTGGTTTTACGCACTGGGGTCAAGCCTTCGTTTCAGAAAGAGACCCTGGGCCCCAGTATGCCTCGATCCTTTTGCAGGTCCCTACGACTTTGCTGACAACTCCTTGAGGTGCGAGGGAACAGAGCGCGCCGTCAACGACTTGGCTTGGTCCGAACTGTTACCAGATGACCGGATTGCAAGCTACCCATTGCTTGCCGTCCGTAAGCCCGAAGAATAACTATGTCGAAATTGGTTTTACTAACCAGCCACTTTTTTGAAATTTGAACAATCGTCCACTGCCAAATTCCGCCCTTTGTCGGAGCGAGAAATAATGTCAGACTCTTACTAACTAAACAGCCCACCCCGTTTCTTATTTTTGTTCGCACTGGGGCAAAGCCTTTCTATCAGAAAATGTCCCTGAGTCATAGTTGACTTCGACCCATCTGCACCAATTGTAGGTTGTCCTTAGATGCACTAGCATTACGCGGACAGGGATAATCGTCGTTTGGCATCACGTTCCATTTAAAGTTTCTAAGAGCTTTTACGAGTTGGTGTCGGCTCCTCGTACGCTTTCCAAAGGTGGACTTTTGATCCTGAGGTCCCGGAGAACCCCAAGGTTCTGATATATTAAAAATTATTTATTCTTTCAAAAAGCATACTAAAAACGCAATGATAAGATACATCACACAGAAGTTAGAAAATGACTCCCAAACTGAGCACTACCCGAATTTGAGGTAATCGCCGGTTCACTCAGTGAATTGATCGTTATGTCGAAACTCGATGGAGAAAAGTGTCCAACAGTGGACGTCTTTTGGTTAACATGATGATGATGAAGTGAATTTTCACTAATATATTCTACTCCTCAGAATTTATTTTAACTGTTACATCAAGTGAAATTGCTATTTAAAATGATAAAATTATTCAAATATGTAAAGTTGGAAGATCACTAAAGTGGCTAGTGCCATACTTAAAATATTCTGTAACATAAAATTTGTCCGTCGGTTAATAAAGTTGTAAAATAGTCGCTAAATATTTTATAACTTGCGCAGTTGTGACTAAAGTATTTGTAGCTTACGAAAAATTACATTTCGTTTTTCCTTCATTTGTTGAACTCATTCTTTTATAATTTAGTCCGTGTGTGTTACCACGCGGGCGTCTATCACTCGGAGGCATGGAGCACTTTTGTATGAGACTCCTGTTTTACGCAACGTAGGCCCTAATTATGTATATTATGGTCTGAGATCATATAATCAGTGAGTGAATGTCCCATTAATCTTGCTTATATTTTTTTTACAATTTGTTATTTTTATTTTCACATAGTTTTCCCCAATCACTACCTAGTATCCTCTAGCGCGGAAACAGTGCGCGCTGTTATTGAACTATAGTGTGATTCACCATTACAGGTTGCGATCGGTGATCTTACCATCAGATCAGATCGCAGTCAAGAATAAAGTTATTATTATTTAAAACAAAAATTATCATACTTACTAACTTACATTTTCTAATACTATATTTTTGCTCCAACTCGCTTTCATGAGATGCTCAGGAACACTGCTACCTCCTCCCTATAATAACTATATTTCCATAAAAAAACCATAGGGTAATAAATAAAACAACAATGCTTTAAAAAAAATTTACACCATTATTTTTTATTCATACAAAAAATGCCTTGTCAAAATACTTTATACAACGTTATACACAATAGATGACGTACATGAGATCTTGGAATAAGGGGTGTGAGTATAGTTTTAATATTTTATGGTTGCTTACGATCTTAGGTTTTTTTTTTATTATGGGGCTAAAGATTAGTCAGTTGGGCTTGTAAGATTAAGATACATTCATGATGAGCATATAAAAATGAGAGTCGAGCATGAGAGAAGTACAAGCCAAAGATTTTATTTAATTAACTAAAATTAATTCACTTTCGTGAGTTTGTTTTGTGCTAAATATGCTCCACCTATTGCTGGTTCTTTAGACTTGCACAGAGAGAGAGAAGATATAGCGTCAGACTTTTACTGAGATTTAGTTCCAAGGTCTTGGTGTTATGCTTTCACATTAACCCACTCACTGAGCTCCTACAGTTTGCTGGTAAAACCGCGCGCCGTCGACGGCTTGGGCTCGGTCCTGACGGTTACCGGTTGGTCGTCCGTAAGTCCACAACACGATCGTTGGAAGATTCTTGTACGTTTACACTTGACACCAGGAGTAGAACAGCTCGACTTGTGTTAAGCTCGTATTCGGCACTAGCGTACACTCATTTTAATATCGGTTCAAAATTAGTTATGCAGACTTATAGTATCTTCATGTATAAGATCGTAAACTACCATTAGCACATTTTACATCAAGGTAAGTTTTAATAATTGGAAAATATTTGTTAATAACTAGAAAAAAACAATTTAGTTACAAATTTATTTCGGAAAGAAATTATACAAGTTCATAAATATACAAAAAGTTATACAAATGTTTTCTTACGGTCAAGTCGTATTCATACAATGTCAATCATCCTTACTCAGTCATCAATTTAGTAAACAATTTCATTCGACATCTGTTTAAAAACTCTGATAATATTGAAGCGATAAATGTAATACCCAGCTTTAGCAGGATCAAAGAGAGTAATTCGCAAAATTTTTCAAACAGCATCTGTACCATTTCCCTCTAATTACTATTTCGTATTTTCTTATTTTTTCCCTCACACTAATCCGATATAAAGGAACCTAAAGCCAGTACTAAAATTTAATCACTAGTAAGGGGTCTTTGTTTTATTTGCGACATAAAAGCAATTTGCCTCTTGCATTCAGTATATCCTCTCTTTCTGCTGTGTAGATTTTTGTATAGAGTTGTCTCTTTTACTTTTGCTTTACCTCCCCTCTGATATTCGGCTATAGTCCATGATGGTAACCCTAATTTAGATATGGGATTATAAAGCCATAATGTTTTTCTTTATTATCTTATGCAACAATTTTGCCTCGGGGTTTGTATTCTTAATTTGTTCTACTAACTTCGAGCAAATCTTTTTTTCTTTAAGAAGTAAAAAGAAAAATCTTTTTTCAGTTTTCTGATTTAAACATTGAATTAAATATAGTCTCGCCTGCCACTCAATCAAGCATGGGACACTTTGACAGATGACTAAAATATTAACCTATCATTTATTCATTGGCATTCGGATAAGAGAATATTTTCCTCGTCTGATTTAGAATTTATAGACAGAGGATATAATTATTATGCTGATAATTTTACAATTATGAACTATTTACTGTATAAAATTTTATAAATTATAGGTTTTAGAATTATTTCTTACAGTAAAAGCTGCAAAAAAGTTCCTTTCTTTTTTCCTTCTTTAACATTATTTTGGTTTATGCATACAATTTTGAACTCCAGGATATTCAGCAGAATGTTATTAAAATAAGCTGCATACCGAAACGGCTTTAACTGTACCACGAGAACGACGGGTTGCGTTCAATGTTCCAAGGATAATACAAATCTATGGAAACTGCGAATAGATGGCGCTTCTGTACGTATAATGATCAGTATATGACCGTAAAGTTTGTTCATAGTGTGCTGTGCAGTATACCCAAAGGGTATTTATTTGCAGTGGAATATAACTAGGTACTATAAACTGGAGCTATGAGATTCAAGTGCCCATCGAGAGAACAAGACTTACGAATAGCTTTTCTTTGGCCAACAAATTGGCTCTTGTTTTATAAAGTAGTAATGTTGTTAGCATTCTGTACAGTTTTCCCACTAATATCGATGTTGATGATTTTTTTTAATATAATAAATGACGCTTGATCGCAACCCTATTTGATAGTAAGCATTGAAGCCGTCGTGGCCAATCAGTTATTCTTTATAAGTTTCTACATTTTACACTAATAGACAGACATGGGTTTTTTTTTTCATTTTCCATGTATGTCTATTATTAGTTCATGTTAATTATAAGCAGAAACACGTACAAATATGAATATAAAAAAGAGAAAGTTCACAAACGTCCTTACAGTTATCAAAATGCATTATTTAATATTTTTTTAATAAAAATTTCTTCAATTCCAAAGTATGAAACGATTCAAGACTATAAACACGTTAATTTAAATTAACATTGGGATTTTTGTTTGTATTTAATTTAATGTTTCCGAATTCAGTTTCGTCTACGAGTAGGTAGGTATGTAAGTAAACAATGCTATGTTCCATCCGTTCTATGTGAACATGGTAGTATTACATTTCAATCATTGTTAAACACACATATCTCCTCTCAATTTCGTAAGTCCTTTGTATTCTGACATCGTGAATACTAAACCTTCTGTAACGATCTACGGCACATACTCCTGAGGTAATTCCATAATGCTATTATGTTCGCTGAAGCTTAGCTTCGTCTTCGATAATAGAATTAATATTAACTTTAGTGCAGTCACGGTATCTATCACAACATAACGGATGGAATGTCGTAGACAGTCAGAACAACCTAGGGGTCTTGAAGTCAAGAGTGAATAGGTTACTTCTAGGCAAGCGTGCTCCATCGTCGACCACATGGTCGCTTACCATCAGGTGAGATTGTGGTCAAACGTGAGCCTATCTAGAATATTTTTTTTTTTTGAGCTAAATTTCTTAGTTGAATTGCTATAAATAAAATTAGTATTTTTGTTTGTTAAGGTACTATAATATGGCCTCTGGGGCCGATGTTTGTCACTGCTCTGGAATTGTTTGAAAGAATGACAGTGGAATTAGAACGCAAAGAGCAAGTGATTGAACATGTGTTTTAGCCATTAAATGTCTAAATTGTTCTTCTCGCTCGCATGATTTTCTATATTAAAAAAGTTTAAAATATTAACAACACTTTATCATTAAGAGTAGTTAATAAACACGTTTTTTTATAATATATTTTTATAGATGTATTTTAGTAGAATTTTTGTAGGTGTGTATTTTACTTAAAACTCATCTGGTTGTCTGCGATAAAAAAACAGTCCGATACTATAGATCCCTTGAGAATTAAAAGTAATACTGCTTAGAATAAATTTCTTTTGAAAATCATTTGGGTACAGTTATGTACAATCATAATGTTAGCAGACTTTAGCTTACTTAAACGAAATTAAAGGGATATTTTATTTAATATAGTAGAAATTTTTTCTTTGTTTTGTATCGTAGCCTTAAAAGTATCCCGTATATTTCAGTTCAAGATCTAAAATTCTTCTTCACTCCAAATCATTGAATTGACAGTTGTTTTTAGAATAATAGCTTATTATGTATTGACATTAAATATGACTTCTATCCGAGAACAGGAATGGGTCGACACTTTTAAATTGACTTAAACTGTACACATTCTATTGTTGTGATTTTAGTCTTATTTAAATCAATACACATGAACCATATACGCATGTATAAATAAACAGTTTAGTATCAAATTAATTTTCCATCAAACCGTTAATTGGCTCCTCATTAAAAGTTTCACCAAAGCCAGGGATTGTAAAAGCCAAATTAACATCAATATTACAAAATAAATCGAGCATACTCACACCCCTTTTCTTAAAATAATGCTTAATGGGTGAAAATTCGAGTGCGTTAAAACAGAGCTTTATACATTAATCTACTTAACATTATATTATATTTTACAACATTCATACTGTGAATATAATCAGTTTATTGGTTGCTTAAGGTATATATACTTTTGTGCTCTTAGAAATCAAACACCTGCAATGAAACGGCTATTTAAACGTGAAGTGATCGGCTTTTGATTGCTGCATACGGATAGACTATCGATTGCTTTTTTATTTTTCTATTGATAGCTAGTGCTATAATTTATTATACGTTTTTTATTTATTTTACAGTCTTTTAACATTAGCAGGTTGGGGTTTCTACCATGAGTACATTATCTTGCTTGATTATATTTATATAAGTTCTGAGGCCTAAGTGTCGTTGATATAACAAAACTCTTATAATTTTATTACTAACTAACGGTACTGACTAAGCAACCTCATAAGCAAATCCACTACTTTGTGTAACATCTGTTGTATCATTGAGTGCGTTTGTGTAATAGTGCAATTATTTCTATGATGACGAAACATTAAAGATTTTTATGAAAATTATGAGATACTATTTACACCCCGATTTATGTCAATACTTGAATTTATAATTCCATACATATCCCAAAGAAATTGACCCTGTTTTTCAAACAACATCACTTACCTCATGCGTCACCTTTGTTATTCCTACAATCAATGTTCTTACATCTTAATAGATTACGTTTCTATTCCACACTCGTAAATCTCCCTTGTTTATCTCATACAGGACTTAGCAAAGTGTTAGTCATTATACCCGTGCGCAGCCATCAATCGCCGGCTTAATAGTCTGTATCTCACTTACTTTAATGACTAGATACATCACTTACTTAAGTTAAGAAAAATCTAAAACAAATACCCCATAAAACTACAAAGCCAAAACTACATTTTGAATTCATGTAACCCGAATTTGTTTCATGGAATCTATAAGTTTTCATTTCGTTTTGTATTGGTATAACAGGGTCTACTATGTAAGCTGGTATCTCAGTTGTCTTTATAGCTTCCCTCGGGCACGGAAGGGTTTCAGCGGGGATTTTCAAAACAGTCCTTTTAACACCCTTTTTGGATATTTCATTAACGTCGTCTTTAGATAGGTCGCCTGGTAATGTCTTCTTTTCCGTTACGTTCATTTTGTCGTTCAGCGTTTCGATGGTTAAGCCAGCGTGGAGTATGTCTTGATTGTAATCCAGTTTGTTATCCATAGCGTCAGGCATTTTATTGTAAGCCGAACTCACGATGGGAGGATCCATTTTGCACGTTACGCCGTCTAGGGACTCCTGGGTGTTTGAACTTTTTGTCTCGTTTCGCAGTGAATGCATCCATTTTAATCTACAGTCGCATACAAAATTGTTCTCTGTAAAAAGAAAAAGATAATGTTTCGTTAACAGGTCAAAGTTAACTTCCTATTAAATAGACAAAACATACTGGACAACGGACATTAAAACTAAAACTTTCACGCAACAGCATAGGGTTGGCAAGTTTAAACTAATTTACAATTAATTTTGGAATGAAAAGGATTATACAACATTTTCCACTTCTATCTGGCCCATTCCTACCCAACTAAGAACACCCGTAGGCATCATAAAAGAACAAACTTTCCAAGTGTGTTAAAGTTAATAATAACGTCTCAGTTTCAACACGTTTAATATTCATCAAGTGTTTTAAGTTCATGAAACTTGACATGAGGAAGTATTATATATTCATTATTACCTTCGAGTAGTAGATTACTGTTCTGCGGTTTCAAGTTGTCCAATATAGGCTTAATATTGTCAAAAGTTAGAGCGTGCAGTTCGTTGGAGCGCAAGTCCAGTGAGCTGAGGCCTCTCACCCCTTCGAACAGGCCCGATGGGAGCGACGCCAGTTTATTGTCATCCAGGGACAACTTCCGCAGTTGAGACAGTCCGTCGAATGCCCTCTCCGATATGTACCGCAAATCATTCTTGCCCAACAGCAATTCTTGTAAATTCCACAACTCGGCAAATGTGAATTCCGTCAAATTTTGTATTCGGTTCTTTCTCAGATCCAATTTCCTCAGATTTGCCAATCCATCGAATGTCCGTCGGTTCAAATAGTAAATGTTGTTTTTATTCAAATCCAATTCCAGTAAATTGAACGTGTGTTGGAAAGTACCATTTCTGATCGTTGATATATTATTCTTGGTAAACACCAACTTTTGTAGTTTCGGCAGGTCGTAAAAAGCTTCGGCATCAATATCTATAATCATGTTTTCTTCCAAATTGAGAGTTGTTATGTTTGGTAAGTGAGCAAATGAGTACTGCTGTAGATTTTCGATTTGATTTTGGGATAAGCTTACTTCTTTGAGATTAGTTAAGTTAGCAAAAGCGAAAGGCGTGACATCTACGATGTTACCGTACTTGATATTGATTGACTTCAAGCGTTGTAAGTAGAAGAGTGCCTTGGTGGGTATGTAGCCTAAAGCGCCATCGACTCGTACGTTAAAAGACAAAGTTTGCAAAATTGGTTGGGACGCAAAACTCTGCCAGATGAGGTCGTCGCGCGGTATGCCGCCGTTGAACACCCAACATTCCGCTTTGGTCGCATTCCTTGGCTCTCTAGTATTTTCGCAGTAGCAGTGAACTTTTGAATCTCGGTCTGTGATATCGCAAATATTCTTTTGGAAACCTCCGCTTTTCTCTTTGGTGCGCCTTTTGTTGTTGTCCCTGGCGTACACGTTTATTGACATTTCATTAACAAGAGCGAAAGTGATCAATATGTAGATTACGCCGGCGATTCGTCTCTCCATTGTCATCTGAAACAAGCGAGAGTGATTACGTTAGGACATCGTGTTTGTTCAGATTAGTTTGAATTCATGTTTTGCTTATAAATAGATAACAGTGTTGTTGTATTGGTTTGTATTACAATATATGATATGTTTTGTATTTTAATAACAACAAAAATATTTGGAATCTACATTTTTATTATGATAAAGGTATTCCAGGAAAATCTGAGTTTTATGTTATTGACAGTATTACAGCTTCTATATTTAAAATCTGTGTTCAAAGCTTTGAAAAATATGACAATATTCAAAGCGAAAGAAGAAAGAGCGCAACCCTTTCATCGGCCTACTTTTCTCGAACAACAGACCTACTTAATATCACGATGAATAGCATTTTTATTAATGGGTGCTTAACAAGTCTCTTCATTATACAGATATCCTAATCCCAGCTTTTACAAAGTTTTCGTTTCATATTTTTATATTTCTTTCCTTTTGTCATCTTCATGGTTTTGTTAATAAGTAAAGGAAATATTTACGAAACAAAAGGAATTAGTTTCATAAAATGTTTAAGATCTCGGACTGGTTCGACGGTTTTGTTTGATGATGATATTTTAAATTAAAAATTGTTTATTTTTACAAGTAGTATACGAGTACCTTACAGTTTTCCTAATATTTTTTACGAGTTTTCAAGTGCTAAAATTCGCAGAGCCTAACTTCAAACTCACCAAGATCATACTACAGTATGGCCGCCGGATTTTGGTGAGACTGGCAATTACACTACCTGTAACAATTTTCAAAGTACTACGAATGACAATTGGAATCAATGGTGTTACGTGTTTTTCGAGGTTCGAGGTAGCAGTAATACCTTAAATAAACTTAGAACAGTACTAAATTGTAAAATTTACATTAGTACAATACTTGTTAGGTTTCAAACCCGCAATGCAGACAAATGCAGATGCCTTAACCACTAGACCATCACTAACAATACATACACAAAACCTCATTTTCAGTAAAACGTGTTTTCCTTTACTCATTGTGTTTGTTTAAAGCTTAACGTTTCTAAATCCTAGGTTAGGTAGAAGCTCACACTCAATACTACCAAATTAACAACTACCCAAAAACCGAACCAAGCATGTGTCTCTTTCAAACAAACTCTAATCAAGTCTCTCAACGAAGCTAAAGCATCGATATACTAGCAACACTAATCCTTCAAAGAGCTTACAAGCGCTTTCAAATTGTAATTTAATTCATGAAACGTACGTAATCCGAATGAGTTTCAATATTATTAATGGGTGATAGTATGACAGAGAAATATACGTCCGAACAGTACCTCGAATCGGTGAACGTAATTTGATTTGAATCGTTGCATCCAAATGTTGGTCGAAATTAATTGGTTGTGTGAGTGAACGATGATGATTTTGTGAGCGATGGTTAATCTGGTTAAGTTCCTATTGTTATTTTATTTTTGGTGTGCAATAAAGAATATATCTATCTATCTACCTATCTATCTGCCACCCTAGCCAAGTTACAATCATTTCGTTTAGCGTGAAAGCTTGATGTTGCCCACGCCCCCATTTTTTTTGATCTGACCACGTGATTGAGCGTTAAAAAGTACTCAGAATAAAGGAATTGGGGGCGTGGCCTAGTCTAAGCGTTCACTCTAAACGTAACGATTGTTTAATACACTAAAATGCACTATTAAAGCAAAAGTATGTGACTGTGTCGAATAGAATAGAACATTATATTTTTATTCAGAACACAGAAATTACAACGGTTACAAAAGCAAACAAAAAAGGAGAAAAGTACAGAATGATAGCTGAAAAGTAACTTCATAACCAGTAATTTGTCGATAAACCACTATCATTACGAACTACGAGTATAACCATTCATTCATGTATCGCAATCTTTATTGAATAATTTAAATAATATTTCAAAATTTTAACCAAAATACTTTATATATTATTTACGAATAAACTTATATTTGCATAACCGGAAATCCATTAGTACCCTCGAAACTGAAACAAAGGACCCGCATATCCCTTAAATACTTTATTTGGACTGATATAATTCTAATAACTTGGAAATTTATGATGCCTTCAACAGATAACCGTAATAATTAAATATTGAATAATGTGAAACGTATATCAAAGAATTTATTAAATATACCTTGTTCACTAAGTAACTTATATTTGCATACCCGGAAATCCATTAGCAATACAAAGTACTCTCGCAACTGAAACTAAAGACCCGAATATCCTTTATACTTTATTGGGGACTAATATCATTCTAATAACTTAGAAATTTACGATGCCTTCAACAGAAAACCATAACAGATAAGAACTTTATTGAATTATTTATTTACAATTTGTACAACATATCAGAGAATATCCAAGGCGCTGCACAAGGGAACTAACTATAAATACTTGTAATAACACAATAAACATTTTTTAAAAACATTGAACAAATAAAAAAAGAAAGTGAAACATATCCTCAAAGTTTTTATTTAAAATTCCTAATTCACTAATAAACTTATATTTGCATACCCGGAAATCCATTAGCAATACAAAATACTCTCGCAACTGAAACAAAAGACTGGAATATCCCTTAAATACCGAATAAAGTCTTGCAATCAGTACATCGTTTTTCTATTACCGAAACGAGCCGAAAGGACACTTAATAATCCTTTATTGGGGACCGATATAATTCTAATAACTTGGAAATTTACAACGGCTCCGTTCACTGAATTCAAACGATCGGCAAGGGTGTAAATGTGGATGTAGCATTTTTGGATAGGGAAGGTTAGAAGGGTACTAGGTATTTTTGGCACGTAAATGTTATATCATCTTAAGAGATCTAGTAGGCTGAGGACTTGTTCTAAAGAGTCATCACTAACCTAGAACGCAAATGGTAATTGAAGGATTATAGGTCGGTTTTAGTCAATACAATCTGACTTAACTTTTAACTCCATCAAGAGCTCTTGATGAAGTAACTAGCTGTTGGTGCATTTATTTGTTGACATACCACGAATAGTTCAAAAGTGCCATCAAAAACTAGAAAGGCGAATAATGTCAGTAACAGTTTGATGCAGTTAGGTAATGATTCTGTTTTTTTTTTTTTAACTATCCTACATTTTAGAGAATTTTGAAATAGATTTCATGAGCGTATTTTGGTACCTTACAGAACAATGTCATAAAAAAAAACATAATATGAATTGGTACCAAACATTTGCCATTTTATTGTTTTGTAATTTTGCTGTCTCCAATGTCGCTCAAACAATTAAGACCAAACTAACGCCAGCTCTAAAATAAAAAAAAAAAAAACACTTTGAGATAAAAAGTACCTTTGTTCTCTTACTATAATTTATTGTATTTGTTAATTTCTTTATTAAGTTTTCGTGTGTGGTATAATAAGAAGAGAAGCTGACAGACTGACATATCAACGCATAGCCAAAACAACTAAGACTGGGAATGTGGAATTTTGCATACAGCTTCCTTTTATAACGTAAGCGAGCACCAACAGAGGATTTTATAAAATTCGCTTCATACGTACACTCAAAAACATAAACCTCATTCCAGCACAATCCTACCTTAAATAATACTCACAAATAAATTAAATTTCCTAAATCACACCATTAGTGTTAAGGCATACGTGTAATATTTCTCTCTAACCCGCAAAATAACCGTTCCGTACTTTAATCACGTAGAAAGCTGTAATACTGCTATATCATTTTTGGGTAATTCACATGCTAACGGTACTCAAATCAATTGGATTAAAATTGGAGCAAGATTTGTTATCAATTATGACTCAAATCAATTTGATCCATTTGATTTGAGTCATAATTGATAACAAATCTTACTCCAATTAGTAAATTAATAATATATGATATTCTTGTTACAATTTGCTAATTGGGGTACTCAATATTTATGATGGAAATATTCCTTCAGTCTTACCCAAGCAAAATGTAAAGTCGGGTCCTAGGAAGCATTTAATTCAATTAAAACAGCGATTGCCATTTGGGTGTATCCGTTCAAATTAATAAAAGAAGTAATTGAATGTGTTGTTGGTTTCGTAAATTTTAGACATTATGCGATTTTTTTGCTAAAATGGAACACCATTCTTTCTATATTTTTTGTTTTTTTTTCGGATGACTACATTTTTACATAACCCATAAACTCAGAAGGCTTCAACCCTAGTGGGCCCCTACGATTATGTTGACTTGTTTGCCTCGGTCAGAACTTTTACAAGCCCACGCTTGGGGTGGCTGGGAATCGGGGTCGGGATCCCGGCGGCTGGTGTGTGAGCGCCGTTCACTTATACCTTCTTCGCTAGCATTACCACTTCATAGAAAGAAGCAGGTGATTGCCTGCCATTTCTCCTCGCTCCGGACCATGGCCTGTACCAAAGCCTAGCGCAAGAGATCGCTGCCACCGATCGTCCCTATGAGGACGCAACGGTGCTCTGTCCAAGCGGGGCACACCTCTACCGTGTACCCCGGGCGGTCTGCACAGTGGTATACCCGGGCGTTGCCTAGAGTAAATGTTTTTTTGAAATTACGATGTTCGACTGACGTAGCGAGCCTCTTTTGAACCTATTTTAATTTTTAGATCAAACTAGCTTTTGCCCGCAGCTTAGCCCGCGTGGTATTGGGGTTGGGGTTGGGGTTTCTGGGATAAAAAGTAGCCTATGTTCTATTCCGGAGTGTATCCTATGCCTGTGCCAAATTTCATCCAGATCCGTTCAGCCGTTTTGGCGTGATTGAGTAACAAACATCCAAACATCGTAACTTTCGCATTTTAGTAAGAATATTAGTAAGATAACTTTACACGGTCTGGATGTGAAGAACGTGTCAGACTTTTACTGAATAAAATCCACTTCTTCGTTTCTTTTTTACGGTAAGCAATTGATACCAATAGTAACTTTTCCATACAATTCAACACAGCTCTAGCTACTACCACAACGCGGCGTCATGCGATATTTAAGAAGTACTGAACCAACATAATTTCTTCGTCTTTTACTTAATTGTTTCAAACATAAAGTAATAACGTTAAAAGCAGAATATTTCTAGTTGAACACGACAGTTATGCAAAGAGAATACAGATAAGCACGCTTTATGAAACATGCGTTTGAAAATTTGAATTTCAAAGCAAAAGTCGACGTTCGTTGTGAAAACGGTAGTTCGAATGAACTCTTTCTTTTATGACGTGGATTTTGTTACACCGAAGTGTTAGCGGTAATTATTATTTTTTTTATGGACAAATTTATTTTTGTATTTTGAACAATTTTTTGCCAGTGACTTTACCAGTATGAAAGTAAAAAAATATTCCTAGGACCGACTCTCAGAATAAAAATAAATAAGTCGCACTAAATTGACATAAATGTAAAATAAGTATTTTTAGTTTATAACCTTAGATTATTATTAACCCAAAGGTTGACTGGTGGAGAATGCCTTGTTGCATTAAGTCCGTCTATATACCACTACTGTATATGAAGATTAAATAAATAAATAGTCGTTATATAAAGAGACGCGACTTCACGTGAAGTTTAAAGCTGTTACTGTCGGTCATTTAAAGAAAATAGCATAGCAAAGAATAACCTCCTCTCTAAGAGAGTGAATGGGCCGTAATACACACGGGCCCAGTGCAGGTTGGTGGATGTAACATGTCAAAATATTAGACTGTAATTACATTTTATTCTTGGAATTAAATAAATTAGCCGGAAATCGTACCTTCATAAATAAATTACCTATTTTCATTTACGTTGTAACATGTTGGTATTTTTTGTGAGGGATCCAAATCTCTGTTAAGACTCAGATTTCATCTTCACATCAGAAGCCCGCACCACCGCAGTGTATACAGAGGGTAGTAGCATACCCCTTAATAATCCGGTTAGTCTTATGAGATTAGACGGAATTACCTACAACTTTACTTAGAGTGTGCATTAGGTTACATTTACTGTGATTACATTATACTACTTACGCGTTCATAAGTTACGTTCATAGTTCATACTGAGTGAATCGTCGAGAAATTGTATCTGGTTTCTACGAAATTAGTTTTTTAAAATGGAATCATTTGAACTGATAGTTCAGGGATGATTATTTGAAATCGAGAGAATGTCTTATTTATCTGATTTTGTTAAAAAAAAATACTTTTTTTTTACTGTCCCACTGCTGAGCAAAGTTCTCCCCCAAGTCCTTCCAAACATTCTCTCAAGCCGTCTCGAACTGACTTTTTTTGCTTAGAGCTTAGAACATTCTGTCTAAAAATATCAGTTTATTTTTTAAACAAAACACGCGATTTTTTATCTTTACTTACTGCTATATTTCACTTAGAAAACACACTGGTAACTAGATATTGGAAAATATAGTAAAAAAAATGTAGTAATCTAGCATAGTACGTTTTATAACACAATGCTTAATTTCTGGTCGAGGTAAAAGCCCTTGGGTAGACCTTGGGTCACACAAACTGTCGAGAAGGCGTTTGAATAAATGTTTGAATCATCATCATCCTACCCTTATCCCATGTTACTAGGGGTCGGTGCAACATGTTTTTTTCTTCCATTCTGTCCTGTCACCCGTCACACTATCACTAACTCCCTTTTCTTTCATATCACTCCTCACACAATCCAACCATCTCTTCAGCCTCCCTCTTCCTCTCTAAATAATAAATGTTTGAATATCGAATGAATACTCGGACCCCAAAGTCAAAAAATAACAAACATTTTTGTAGAAATTCTCATTTTTATATTTCCATCCGGAAAAGCATCAGCGTAAAATCTTGGTGGTAAGTTCACCACCCAACCACTCTCACAGAGGGACCTAGAACTGGGTAGCCATCGACTTTTCTAGTTGACTTACAAATGCTACAGATACAAGCTAAGTCGGGATCGGAAGGAAATAGAAACATTGTGTAAGATAGTTTCTCACTGTGCTTTACGGTCCAATACCCTTAGACGAAACGATACAAATCAATGCTTTACATGAGAATTTACTAGTACAAGAGATAGAAATTAAAACAAGAAAACTTGGTGAAAATAACGGCAATAATTTAGTAATAATAGTTGTGGTAAATCAGATTACATTAAACTAGCTTTTGTCAGCGGCTTCGCCCGCGTACATAAAATATATATACCTATGTCACTCAGGAGTAAAGCAGCTTTCTATTGTTGCTAAAATTTTTGCAATCGGACCAGTAGTTCCAGAGATTACCTCCTACAAACAAAAAAACAAAAAAACAAAACTTTACTTCTTTATTATATTAGTGTAGAAGATAAAATTCAACTCATTTTTTACGTATTTTTTGCTTCATGTCTTCAAAAAAGTAGATTGTATTAATCTCTTGAGCTTTAATAATAATAAATAAATAAAGTTGTCTTTCTATTATGTCTCTAATAACGGTATTCGAAAGGCTAAGGGTTCTTAAATATGGTGTGATTGATTTTTGAGTTATGTCTAACACAGACAAAATAGCGAAGATCGGACAAAATGCAAAGGCACCATTTGGTGCACTCGTATTTTTATAAAACTTTCACAAATTAAAAGATAATCAATCGTTTGATATACGGTTTTTTAAACATATTGTGTTTAATAATTTAACCAATCGTTTCATATACGGACAACCGTATTTTATATACCTAGTAGTTTAATAAATGAAGGATAAGTTTTTATTGGAATAATCTTAATGCGCGGGCAGTACGCTCCTCTTTTGCTCGCTCAAGGTCATTGGTGTTCAGTGTCGCCATAAGGTGGTCAGTCCATCACAGACCGGCCTCTACGACCGTACAATTGTTACTAAGCCACAAGCTTCCAAGCGCTCGAACACAGATAGTTTTTTTAAAGCACGTCAGTGCAACTGATACAGTAACTGAGCGATTGCCTACTTCGCTACTGGATCGATTCCCACGCAGAACAAATATTTGCAAGGCCTACAGATAGAATTGGTTACGAGTCGGAATGTTTGTGCAAGTGCAATGCAGTTTGCTAACGCAACTACGTTAGGAAATATTTACCTGTGGTATATTTTTATATATTTATTGGAAATTCTTCTGCACGTGTGTTTGTCACTTCACTTCAGTTAAATTGCTAGAATAATTTTGATAAAGCTTTTTGAGTATCTTTAAGTTTTAGCCTAAATGGTTTGAAAATACAATTGAAATTGAAATTTGTGCTGCAATTGGGTTTAGAATTTTTTTGTTTAACGAAAATGTTAGCCTAGTGGCATGTTGCATGCCTGTTTCCATGCTGCATGACAGTTTGTATACTGGATGCTTGCTTGCATATTGCATGCCTGCTTTATGCTGCATGACTGTCCGTTAAGCTATTTGTTGCTGTTTGTTTATTTAATTGAATTTCATTAGGTTTATCGTTTAAAATATATCTTGTTACAAAAAAAAAATGGGTTTTAGAAAAATTTTTGAAACTTGATTCGGGAATTGAACTGTTTTCATTGGTAAGTTTATACAAAGCCTATGGCTTATGGGCTTTTGAGCACGCATTATGATGCGTGAGTCTGAGTCGCTCTTGTCTAGTTTTTCTCTGGAACTCTACTATTTCAGGAATCTTGTAGATAAAAGTAGCCTCGACAAAGTGAATGTGACTATCAGTGGGAGCTCTTTAATTCATTGTTCTAAAGATTACTCTTCTCAAACCTTTTGTGTCTTAAATTATATTCGTAAAAGAGCACAAAATTAGTTGAAATATCGTCAAACACTATTCATTGTTTGCTCAACCTTTAAGACAAATAATTCAACACTGCTCTTTCTGGATTGAGTCGGTGTAAAATAATCCAGACTTAAATTTATATGCTCAAAAGAATATATCTGTTCGTCTCCAGAGATTTGAGTAATAAATCTTTTCTATCAAGTGAAACCTTTGTTTTTATCAAGATCTTACGAATGGGGAGAAACGGGTGCGACCCGCTTTTGTTCCAACTCGCCTCTTGGGTGCATTTAGGGTATAACGATTACACGTTGATTCTGCAACTTTTATGGGGCAAAATGGTTCTCTCTTGGTGTAAACAAAGTGCCTTTTGTGTTTCCACCGTTTTGTTACCTTTTGAAATATTTTTAAATTAGAGACACGGGTTTGGTTTCGCATGAATTTTAATTTTGTTGGTATTATAACTTTAATGAAGTCGTATAAGACTTTTCAAGTACTTTGATAAAAACATATTTGAAGTTTTCAAAGATACAACTTTATCATGCAAAGTTATGATTGAGTTTTATTTAAAGTATAAATATTTACGCATTCCAGTTTGGGACTTTTAAATTTGAAAACTTTCACATTAAATTTTTTGACGGCATGATTGGCGCAGTAGTTGAGCGTTGGACTGGTACGTTGTAGGTCATGGATTCCTGTACGGAATAAATATTCATATCGACTAGAATGTCCCGGTTCTGGGTATCCTGTGTGAGTTTACACGTTTGTGAACGGATCTCCGATACAGGGGTGATTCCTAGAATGAAAAAAAAAAAACTCGACTTTGTAAAAAAATAACTTTAAAATAAAAACTGAAAATAAACAAGACAAAATCAGTTCAGTAGCATAGAAACCGGACACATATTGACTGCAGCAGTCAGTACTCATATTTGATGGAAAGATTTAAAAGTTTAATTATTTTAATGGTTAGGTTATCAAGACAAATCTTAAGATATGTCAATTATTTAAATCGGTCCGGGTAGATATCGCTGTCAGCGATAAGACTGCCTTTGTACCCATTCGTATAAGTTTCTGTGAAATTGTTACTATTTTGGTGTACAATAAAATTTTATTCTGTTCTATTAGGCACATACGTACATACAAGATACACTGTAAACACATAACTCTTCTTACAGTTGGATAAAAAGTACATGAACCGAAATATTACAACTAAATTCTTTAAATAGTGAAATAACTGTTATGCAAAAGGTGAATAATTACATCTCATATCGGTAAATTACAGTAAAATTTATATAATTATGTATAAAACAATTTACCGACGTTTTAGGTATTGCACAATAAACAACTGTGTTGCTATGAAAATTCATACTAGCTTTTGCCCGCGGTTTCGCTCCCGGTAACAGAAAAATGTGATAAATGAAGAGCCGCTCGGCCGATTTTGTGCAAACTTCACATAAACCATCTACTGAATACTTGAATAGTCCAAACAAAGCCTAACCATTTGGTTTGGATAGGTGAGCCCGTTCTTAAGTTATAAAATTACAACGAAAGATGGCATTGATTTTTACATATATTGATTTTATTACTCGTAGATTAAGGCTACTCAGAATCATACAATAGTTATTATTTTACACATGAACTAATTTTACCTTAAAATTTAAAGGAACCGCAATTAAAGTCATTTTTAAGTAAATTGCAAGTCCTATTTATTTCAAAGACATTGTTGTACTTTTTCAACGAAAGACGTTCAAGTTACATAAATAAAATAACTTAAAGTTTTATATCCTTTGCATATGTGTAGATATTTTAGGGTTACTAACAACAGTTCATAAAACAGAATTGTAGCTGTTATTTCAGTAACAAAACACCCCGTTCGGTTTCAGGTAGTATATTTCCTGCATATTCAGGCTGAAGTTAGAGTAGGTAGTTTCATATTGTTCTCATTTGGCGGTTTTTCCTGAAAACTTTCAGGTATTTTTAATTAAGTGCTGTGAGTTTCCCGACCTAAATTCTTGACTGGTTTTCTGGTTTCCTAGCATTTATAGTTAGAACGTGATGTAGTCATTAAATTTGGGGAAAGCGTAGTGATTTAAAGGATAAAAGTCTTTTTTTTATAAAGAACTAGATTTTATATTAAGTCTGTATTGAAATTATGATTGTATTAACCTCTAGTATCTTTTGCAAAGCAGTAATTTTAGCAAAGGAGAAGGCCGATGGCCGACCGCATAAGGCAACGGTGCTCGTGCTGTAGACGTCCGTAGAGATTCCCGGCTATTATAGGCCCAGGCTTGTGGACGGCGAGCAATAGGTAGCTCGAACCCAAATCTTCGACGGCGCGCATTGTTTCCTTGCGCCCCAAGGAGTTGTCAGCAAATGTAGAGGCCCAACTGAAGGGCCGGAGCATACTGGGGCCCTAATCCGGTTTCTAAAAGGAAGATCCGACCCCGATATGAAAACTAAGAAGGGACGGAGTGGATCGTTTAGTCGGTAAGAATCTGACATTGTTTTCTGCTCCGCCCAAGGCCGGAATTTTTCACTAGATGACTTTTCCACCATAAAAAACACATGATTGTAGGCATGGCAACAAACAACTTTTACTATGGGACTAAACCAGAAATCGCCAAAAAGAAATCAGTAAGTACAATTTGACCAGTTCGGCAATCATAAATGTATTGACTAACAGGTTTATTTATGCATTTTCAGGTTTGGTCATATTGTAAAATTTGTCTAAAATGACGTGTTTAAGTATCGGTCTCAAATTACCAGTCATCCTATATGATTGAAAATGTATCAAGTTAAAAGGGAATCGTTTGTCCTGGTATGGCAACTTAAAGAGGAGACATAAATCGCATGTTACTAAAAGAGTTCCATGTGAATATACATTTTAACAAATGGAGAGGGAGGCTAAATAAAAGATGAATGCATTGGGTGAAAAGTGATATAAAAGAAAAGGGACTTAGTGTTACAGTGACGAATGGCAGTACAGAATAGAAGGAAAAAACATGTTGTGCTAACCAAAAAAAAAGGGAAATAAAGCACACTTTCCTGCTTTGTTCCAAACCAAGAAAAAAAAATCTACCTTTTGATATCGTATAGTGATTTAGTAAATACAATATCACTCGTACCTTTCATTTTCCTAAAATAACTAACTCATGATCAATCTATACAAATACAGCCAGAGGATTATTAGCTTACCTATTTTCCTTCCATGTTACCCAATCTTTACAGGTACCCATTGACAAAATGTCTAAGTATCTTAAATCCTTCTTTCACGACATCTGTTAAAGCTCACACAACTACCCTTTACTCACACTAAGGTCCCCATTTACTGGCCGGAAAAATGTTAGAAAAAAAACTTTTCGAAGTAGAAATCTTCCTATGTTAGTTTTGAGTACGGTTACAAACACAAATCTCATATACGCCATACAGACCCGGAACTGTGGGCCTTACAAATATTTGTTCTGTGCGGAAATCGTATGTAGGGACTGGTTGTGACGCAAAAGCCAATCTCTCAATCATTGTGAAAACCGTACCATCCAAACGCCATTTCGCTTTGAGGCATGTAGGCCAAGTTGTTTTTATGATAGTTTTTTTTCATTGCTATAAACTAGTGCTTGACTGCGATCCCACCTGATAGTAAGCAGTGATGCAATCGTTGATGGCGAGGCGCACTAGTTTATTAAGGGCGGGTGGGCTCAGCAAAATAGGCATTTAACGCTACCAAGAGTTACCGCGACTTTATGTACATTATTATTTACAATTTGTATTATTTTGATATTCTTTACGGAACAGAAGCGAAGCGCGCGCTCAAAAATTTGGCAGAGGTCCTTCCTCGGTAACGTCCTGCGAGACACTGGCAAGCGACGCGCGGATCGAAAATCACTTGAATAATCGATAAAAAATTCACAAATTTAATTAAAAAAAAACGTTTCGGTAGCATCGCTTCCAAAATGAATTACCTCTATATTGATGTTATTTATAAAATATGAAGTGTTATAGTACTCGTTTAATATGTAAAAAACAATGAAATTTGTTAATAACAAAGCTAAAAAAAGTAGTAACACGCTGCAAATTTATATTTAAGTTGTTTTTACCGTTTTGTACTGTACACAGTTTTGTTTTGTACTATAAACAATGTTCCGTATGTTGCAAAACGCTGCAAAATTAATAGACGGTACGAATTGGTAAGAACAACCTAATTCCAAATTTGCAGCGTGTTACTATTTTTTTTACCCTTGTTATTAACAAATTTTAATGTTTTTTAATAATAAACAATGTTCCGTACATTGCAAAACGCTGCAAATTTAATACACGTTACAAAACGGTAAGAACAACCTAATTCTAAATTTGCAGCGTGTTACTAATTTTTTTAACAATGTTATTAACAAAAAACCATTTTCACCCCTTTTCAACCCTTTCCGTACACCCCAGAGCGCTGCAAAATCACTCGGTAAGTTATTTCACCTTCCTTAAAAACCCCTCAAAATTTCACCGTGTTACTAATTTCTTTCGGGTTTGAGGCTTTAATGACTGGCCTACTAGCCTTAAGAGCTTATTCACTCTAGCCTTGAAGACATCTAAATTATAATCGGACAGAAAGACTGTAGCCGGCAAACTGTTCCAGTCCCTCGATGTACGTGGTATAAACGACGAGGCAAAACGCTTAGTACGGACCGTAGATGTCTAAACAACGTAAGGGTGGCTAGTTTTTTTTTTATAAAATTTTATATCAAATAAAACGGATTGATTGAAAAGGCTGTGTTTTGATTGCCTGGGAGCAGCATTATATCACGTTATTAACCAAAAACTAAACGTCAATGTAATCCTTCATTACAGCGTCAAAATTTTCTATGCAAATTCTGCCCAATGACTCATTTGCCTTAATTCCACTTACGTCCCTTCTTTATCTTCCTTTCGGAAATCCAGGTTTCCCTTTTGACAATCAACCCATGACCTACATTCATAATTTAAGTATATGTATTATATACAAAAGATATATAATACATCACGTGCCATACTTATAATTTAATTTCGAGCTTTATATCACTCAACTTGCAACTGAATGTTTATGTTTTGTTGTTCAGCATTTTTACAAGAACCACTCATTTCGATAACAACGAACACCATCAAAATAAGAACATGAAAAACCTCATCAAACGAATTGCTATTCATTGTAGCGAGAGTTATCTTAAGGAAACAGGCGGGAGAAGGTCGCCTCCGCAATAGATTAAGGATCTGTCCAACTTAATCCCGATTTGTCGCTTATGCTTTTATGAGTATTATGCTGAGAAAGGTAGGAAGAAAACAAGACGAGACGTGAGATCGGTTTTAAATTTTTCTATTATCATCGCCATCGTTTCAGTCGATAAACATCTACTGTGGGCATATTTGCTTCCCCCAAGTGACGCCATAATGAAAGATCTTGTGTTTCACTCCTCCATCGAATATTTAACTGACATAGATATTAATATCTATGTCAGTTAAAGATTCGATTAATCTACACTAATATAATAAAGAGGTAAAGTTTGTTTTTTTATTTTTTTTTGTTTGTAGGAGGTAATCTCTGGAACTACTGGTCCGATTGGAGAAATTTTAGCAATAATAGAAAGCTGCTTTACTCTTGAGTGCCATAGGCTATATTTTATGTACGCGGGTGAAGCCGCTGACAAAAGCTAGTGTATACATAAATGTCTATGTCAGATAATACAAATACATAAATGTTTATATAAATGTCTATGTCAGCTAAAACATAAATGTCTATGTCAGCTAAAACATAAATGTTTATGTCAGCTAATACAACAACATAAATGTCAATGCCAACTCAATAATAAATTTATGATGGTTGCAAAGTAGATGCCTATCAATCTTATATATATATCCCAGTGAAGCACTTATAACAATAAAAAAATAAATATACAATGATAGATACAACTTACTGCTATATACGTACAAAAAAAAAAGTTACTTTCATGAAACAACGCGCTTCCAAAAAGCAAAAGTGTGTCTGACATGTCCCACAGAGCATTGTTATGAATTGGACCGTTCCTCCAGCAACCGATACTCTAGCAAACAAATAACTATGCGAGGTATATTAGCCAATATTTATTATACATTTAGAACTCTTGATCAACCTTGATAGGTAATAATTATCATGCTTTGGTACAAATGATTATCATGTATACTCCTTACATACATATCCATTCAACGTCAACTCAATAGTCGCCACGTACTTCGACATAAATATCACCTTTTACCTATCATCATATAACCCAATTTAATTAAGCTAGGTTCTGCACTTCTATGTGTCTAAAAAATCAAATAAATTAAGAAGAGAAGACAAAGAATTGATGGTGAATAACATGGTTGTAAAATAGATATGTAGTTACATATCTGGCTGAAAAAGCCTAAACCTAGTTAGGTTTAGGCTTTTTCAGCCAGTCAAACTTTGAGTGATTTCCACCAAACGGTAATAGCAATATTAAATATGAAAGACTTTATAGAGCCAGATAAATAAATAAAAATTATGAATGAACCAAACACACGAGTACATTTATATAATTGGTATAATTAGATAAAAAGAAACTGAATTAGCGCTGTGACGATATTACTGCCAACATCTTAAGAATATGTTTGAAGTGGGTTATCCGCTTACCTGTGCCTTCATCTTTCTGAACAGTGCCTTAATTCATTTGGGGTTGGCACAACATAAGTTACTGCCTTCCTATGCTATAAAAACAAAACATAATAAAAAAACCCTTAAATAAACTAGTGCACCTCACCATCAATGTTTGCATTACTGCTTACCATCAGGTGGCAATCAAGCACTAGCTATTATTAAAATTATTTAAAAAAAATATCTTCATAGTTTCAATCTTTGAATACCATTCAGAACAAAAAAAATATATCGCACTATCAACTTGGAACATGGGTTAAACATATAGTCTAAATATATTAGAAAAACTCAAATAGCATATTTTAAACAAGGAATAATATGTTCTCTTGACATAATTTTTACGCAAGCAAAGCCGCTGCTGCAACTAGTATCCCATAAAACTCCAATCTAATTTCCCCTCCCATATCATTCAAGGTTATCGTCAAAAGAAGCCATGTCCCCTAATTACAAGTTTCATTCGCTAAGGTTGTCACCAATCACAGGTGACCCAAGATAGGCGGCTTCAAAGGTAAGCCCCTAAATGTACCCTAATTACTTTTGATAATATTACGAGGGAAGCTATAGAAATTATGGACATATTTCTGGGCTTCATAAGTACGAGTACATATATGATGACAATTTGTTATTAGATATGAAAGGCTTTGAGATTCTTGATGTGTTTCGAGTTTTGATACGAATTTTCGTCAGTCGTTTGGGCGTAAAGTGAACGTCATATTATAGATTATTATAGTGTGATTGAAATGCCTAACAGAAAATTTTCATAGTCAATCTTAAACCTATTAGAGTTTTAACAATAAAAGTTGATATACAATTCTTTTCCCTCATTTTTTACAAGATTAACAAACAGGAGACTTTTTCAGATTGTAATGAATTGAGACACCCTATCCATAGTTTGGTAACCGTCCTCACAAATTCCAAGTCGTCAACAGCGCGGACTGTTCCCGCGCGCCTCAAAGAGTTGTCAGCAATAGCAACCGAAGGGACCCTGCAGATGAATCGAAACCTACCGGGGCAAGGGTTCCCATATAAAAGGAAGGCCGACCAACGTTGCCTTTATACTCGAGTCGACTCAGACTCTTACGTCAGACAGTCTGAAGTGAAGATCGGTCCATCGTTCATCGTCCACGTGACTTTCACACATCATGCTATCACTCTCCTTTTTTATACCACTATACTCTCTCCCTTTCCATCCATCTATGTAGACGGCACTTCATCCCTTCTATTCTTACGATTATTTAACCAAGATAAATATTTTCCCTTTAAAATTTTCAGTTATTGTTACTACTGTCAAACTTCCTCTATAATCTAATAATAACGTTATTATTTATTACTTGGCAAACTAGTCTAGCTATTTCAAGTCTGACATCGTGTTACTTCTAACAATACCCATCAAAATATGGTACGAGTGAGTTCCGTTAATTTTGCCAACAAGCTTTGTAGGAAATGCAATCATCCTGTCTGTCATGAGGAACATCGAAAGTTTTAATTGAGAAGGCGTCAAGTGGTTAAGAGATAATACGATGGTATTTAGGAAATATAATTGCCTAGTCTTAAAGATAACTAGCACAGTTTATGAGTGCTTGTTTGAGGTAATACTACCTCAGTGTTTATTTGTTGCTAAATACAATAGTAAAACAGAATTATCTATAATTCTGTTACACACCGTTACAGAATTATCTATAATTCTGTTACACACCGTTACAGAATTATCTATAATTCTGTTACACACTGTTACATAATTATCTTCAATTTTTTTTATGATGGGAAAAATTATCTAATGATGAATCCCGCCCTTGGGCAGAGCAGGAAACAATTCTGTTTAAGTTAGGCTTCTACATTTGTTGACAACGCCTTGAGGCGCGTAGCGTCTTTAGGTGGGTTACCATATTGACTCGCGTACGGAGGGTCTCGTACAAACTTATTTATTACAAATATTATTTTTTTCCGAAACGCAAAATAATATTTTTTGTGACATAACTACTTTACAGTTTGCCAGGTTGCCGACGGCGTGCTCTGTTAGGAGCGTGCTCGTGTCTTTAGGAGTTGTCAGCAAATGTAGATGTCCCACTGCAGGATCGAAACCTACTGGGGCCCGATCTGGCTTCTAGAAGGAAGGTCCGACCCGGGGATGAGGGCTAAGAAGCAATGGGGTTGGTTGTTTAGTAAGTAAGGGTCTGACACTGTTTTCCACCCCGCCCAAGGGCGGGATTCGTCATTAGATGATTTTTCCCACTATAAAAAAACTACTTTACAGTTTTCAGTAAAATTCTTTAAATTTCATTTCTTTATGCCAAATATCAGCATTGTGTGTGACATAAACGGCCGCATTTTTTTTTTCACAACTTCAGTGACAAACAAAAAAAAAGCGAGTCTATAAGGGTTCCGCTTTTTTTTCTTTTGAAATATGAAACCCAAAAAACAGATCATACAAACAAACGCTAAATATAAATTCCCGGTATTCATCTACAATCACTTAACCAACCGCCTCCACAATTTTAGGAAAAAGCTGATTTGATTGATTGATTATCAATAAAGGGGTTGATACAAAAATACCACGTAACATACAACTCACTCATAACATTCATCTAATCACGAAAATATCCGTTCCGATATAATACGTGTCTATCCATTGTGTTATATTCCATTCTCATCCGAGCTGCCCCTGAGGATTATCGTGCCATAATTAAATTGACGTTATCGCGTTAATGACGAAAGTGATGATTGATTGCGTTAGCTGTGTAGGAGTAGGAAAGTTTTACTGGTAATCTTGTTAAAGTGTGATTAATAAAAATGTAACTTTACTAAGGAAATCGTAGTGAAAGAAAGAATATTGTATAGATTCTTATTTAATTACATTAAAAAAACACGTAAAAAAATAGATTAAATATAGTCTTGAGAGACAGACAGACTGACTACAAAATGATCCTATAAGAGTACACAGTAGAGGTGTCCCCTGCCTGGGAGGAGCATCGCCGTGTTCTCGTGGGGGCGATATCTCGCGCAGGGCCTTGGTTGAGGCCATGGTCCGAAGTGAGGAGGAGTGGCAGGCGGTTGCCTCCTTTTGCGAAGCAGTAATGCTAGCAAAGGAGGAGGCCGACCGCATAAGGCAACGGCGCCAACGCCCCAGACGCCGCCGGGATTTCGATCCCGATTTCCGGCTACCGTAGGCGCGGGCTTGCGGACGGTGAGCAATGGGCAGCTCGCCATCCGGTCGTCTGATAATCGTCCAGACCAAGCCTAGTCGTCGACGGTGCGCACTGTTCCCGCACGCCTCAAGAAGTTGTCAGCAAACCGTAGGGACCCTGCAGAAGAGTCGAAGCCAACTGGGGCCAAGGGTTCGTGTCTGAAAGGAAGGCTCTAGCCCTGGTATAGATGGCGATGTAGGAACGGGATAGGTTGTTTAGTCAGTAAGAGTCTGACACTGTTTCCCGCTTCGCCCAAGGGTGGGACTCGTCATTGGTGATTTTTACCTACCATAAAAAAAGGTAAAGAACCCTAAAGATGAGCCAACTACTAACTATTGAATTGTGCTGGACATTTTTTAAACCGCTTTCCGAAACTAGTTCAATTTGAAATCAAAACCAGTTGGCCGACCGCATAACAGTCCATAAAACTAATGAAAAATTGCCAAAAACTCATCAGAAATGTGAGTAATTATACTCCCAGTGTAATTACATAATAGGTTCGTTTCCAAACTTATTTGGCTTCGAACCAGCGCCGCCAATAGCAACCACCTCGTTAAATCTTACACCGTTTTGATAGAAGTGGTTCAACATTTGTGGTTGAGAGTCAAAAATATGGGTATTTTATGCCCTGGTGAGTAGTGTTTGAAGTGAGAAAGTTTGGGTGCCATTAATTAGAAAGTAATTATTATTCTTGTTAATTAAAATAAGGAAGTGTTTTATGGCGTAACTCTCCTAGTTGCTTTTTTAACTTTTTTAATGTGGGATATTTGGGAGGCCTTTGCCCAGCAGTGGGACAGTACAGGCTAGGTATAATAATATAATAATGTGGGATATGTCACCATAACTTCTCGTGCTCTAGGGTAGAGCGATAATGCGTATCAGATTTTACTGTCTAAAATTCACTTCTATATAGGTACCCCGGGCCTTGCGTCCTAAGAGTTTGCTTTTGGACAGCTCAAAGACTCACTAGGCTTTGACTCTACTGGGCGCCTACAGTTTTTCTGATAATTCTATAAAATGCGAGAGGAACATTACACACCATCAACTACTTGAGCTTAATTAAGTAACACCCGGACGGTGAGCTACCCTTTGCTCGTCGTCCGCAAGCCCAAGCTTACAAGTCGGGTTTAAGGTACCGGTGGCTGGGGCGTTATCCTTCTAGTGGCTACTACTCATAAGCTACTGCCAGTGGTTTCACGTAACAACGTAAAACCTTTGGCATATAAATTACTTCTCTCTGCCTGCAAATGACAATAGAAATATCATTTCAAACCGAAAACAAACATCAGTCTAATTCGCAAATTCAGAAACTACTGACTAATCCAATTAATTTCATCGATGAAAGCATTTCATAACACGGCAGTATCCTGGATTACAGTTAAACCAAAAATTTTGTAGTTATGTCCGATCGCTACGTCGGAATTCAACATCAGAATTGAAACAATAGAAATTAATTAGACGGAATTTATTTGCTCAAAGCAATAATTCTGATGATGTTTGAACGCTGACAGTAATTCCTTGTGAAACATGCAAAATTCCTACCACTACGAGCTTAAGGTATAATGATTTTGCTGAAAGTGACATACGAACCTCGACTGCAGGTTGCGAATGCACGCAGCACACGCGGCTGCTGAACGAAACTGACTGCAGCTACATGACTGGTTTCTATGTACTAGTATGAATTTTTGTGAACATAATTTCGATTGCTGCTCCAGTTGCAGGTCGCAGCAGCATTTGCTGCAAAGGGTCGTGTAGCATTTCCTATGTAAAAAATATATCTGTAGTATTACTCTGAATATATATTGATTATCTATGAAAATATTCTGAATGCAGCTGCGACTGCAGCCCAGGTTCGAACGGCACCTTTGGGCGTGACACACATCTGCATCACTCTAATGTAGCAGCTTTACCATGGCCTTTAAAATGTTAAGCATGTGAGCGAGACAGAGGAATGGAATTATACATCATACATACATTTATGTATACATATAATATATTATCTCACCATCCATCATATCAATCTTTTTCATTCCTATTGTGATGAAAAGTGTTGGCAATACACAAAACTTTTAAGAAAGCTCTGTGTTGGCACCGACATTTTTTTTAATTTAATTATTTGTTAAAACATTAAAATAAATAATTTAGATAAACATATTTGACAGTAGAGTTTAGGTAATCAAATGGATTGCAGTAGAGCCTCTTCCATATAGTTCCAAATAGCGTTATTGCTTGTCGCGGCTGAATTTCACGAATATGGTGGTTAGTGTAGGCAGCTATCAATGTTTAATTACATATTCGTTTTGTAATATTTTAGAACGTAAAATGCACATAAATCGGTATTGTTTCGGTTTTAATAACTGCGGTTAAATTGTTATGAGGAATGTGGTTGAGATGTGGGATAGCAATTGTATTCCAATGATAATATATGGTTGCAGAACCCAGCGCCTCGATTTTTTTATTATTTTTGATTGGTAAATAAAAAAAAAAACCAATAGAATATACTTCTAGGACAAAACGTATACTATGCACTATTTTAGGACATACCAATCCATATGCTAAACAACCAAATTTGAAGTTTTGACTTTATCTTCTAGAGTTTTTTTAGACATAGCTGTGATTTTAGTCAACAAATCTCTAACTTGCTGTCTCGCTTTGCTCTAGAATAAAAGCAAACAATAAAATTGCCAACCACAAAAAAAAAACTTTTTCGTTTCTCTTTCTCAGTCCTACACTCCTGGAGCGGAGTAGTCGTGGTCATGGATCGTCTGGTAGTTTGGTTGCGGCTTTTGCGAGACTTCTCCATATCTCTCTATTCATGAAACTTCGTTTACATTCAAAGGAACACTTCGAAGATATTTTAATGAGGTCTGTCTTTCTGGTAGGTGATAAGCCACGAGAACGCTGGCACCCTTCTATTTATTGCACCACTAAACGTTCCAAATTGCTTTCTTTTGCATTTACTATTGAGATATTCGGTGTTTGGGTGTCTTCAATGCTAGAGTGAATAGGCTTTTAATAAACTAATCCTCGCATCACCATCAACTATTGCTTCACTGCTTACCATCAGGTGGGATCGCAGTCAAGCATTAGTTTATAACAAATAAAAAGATATATACGTATAATTCATGTTATGACTGAATATTTGATCAATGTACTTCCCTGCCACATAAGATCATTGTAACAAATAAGACACATCGTCACAAAAATCACTTCAAAGACCAAATCACATAACACCAACCATCACTATTGATACAATTGATTGTGCAGAGTCATCGTTGTTCCTAACTAGTGTTTGGCAGGGTACGTGACTGGTATTGCCAATACCATGTACATCGGCCGCAACGTGTCACGTGGGTGAAATATCAAGCTTCCTGAATGGAGGGATATCAATTTATTAGAGACTAGCTTTTCTCAGCGGCTTCGCCCGCGTACCTAAAATATAGCTTATGTCATTCAGGAGTGAAGCAGCTTTCTATTGTTGCAAAACTTTTTCCAATCGGATCAGGAATTCCAGAGATTACCTCCTACAAACAAAGAAACAAAAAAACAAACTTTACCTCTTTATTATATTAGTATAGAAGTATTGAAGAGAGATACATTATTATTAAAGAGCAATAGAAGAAATCGTTTAACGTCAAATGCTTGTATATTGGGATCTTCCTTGTTGATTATAAAATGATCAAAACTTATCAAAAGTGTTTTAGATTTTAGTTTGCATTTGTTATGTTTCTGAAAGGTCTACAAAAACTCTCATTATAAAAAATAATAAGAAATAAGAACTAATACTCATTTGTGGGGGGAAAGTTTATTTGTTAATCTTTGAGGTGTCTTGTTAATAAACAAATTAGAAGACAAATGAAATGATAATTCAGAAGAGGAATTAAAAGAATTCTTAATAAAATTTTGCCAAAATAAATGTCGTTCTATGATTATGAAGCTATAAAGATTTAAATGAAGTACAGTATACTAGATATTAAACGAACAAATTGCGTTAGAAATACTACACTGCATTTCAAACTACAGATCCATACACCCGTTCAATTTAAATTGTGTAAAACATAAAATTGGTTGGTACCTTCAGAAATCACACGATGGGGTTGCAGCAGGCCACGAAGGAGATTGTGGGACGACTATGATACCTTTCTTAAGAAATAGCAAGAAGTGGCTTAAAGCAGAATACAATAAAAGGAACATAAAGACGCCATGAGACAATAGACATAATAATAAAAAAGTTAAAAAAAAAAGAAGCAAAGTATCCCAGACATCCCTCAAACAAAAATACTCACAAGGCGACCTCCAAATAAGTAACAACCTCTTTATCTACTCACGTTTTACAGGAAATAAATCATAGCTGGATTATACTACTAAAAACCTTTTTGGCAAGGCATGTTCTGGACGCTGCCAAAGGGGACAGTTGGGCTGCGCTATCATACTTGGATGTCCATCAAAAAGTTATTACTAGGTTCAGTACTTGAGACGCAGTTTTTACTGCATTAACTTGTTGGTTAGTGGTAGCCAGTGGTTGGTCGTTTAGATGTGTGCCAGACTGTCAAGTGGGTTTTTCGGTTTGTTCCTGGTGAATAATGTGAGGATGGATTCAAATTTTCTCGATTTAAGCCGTCTGAGAGATGATGCTCTGTAGTGACAATTGAATTCAAATAGGTCAACAAACATGACAAAGTGATTTTCTATAAGCCTTAAAGATCTTCTTTATTGTATACATAATGTTTAATATAGTAAACAGTAGTTAAACAATTCATGTACATTAACCAGCTTAACTCAAAAATGAGTTGTCTCTCAGCAAACCGGTCTTTGTGGCGGCGCTTGGGGGAGGCCTATGTCCAGCAGTGGACGTCTTTCGGCTGAAATGATGATGATGATGATGAAACCTTTGAGTGACAAGAAGAGAAACAATCGATGGTAGAATCAAGTATACATCTACACTAATATAATAAAGAGGTAAAGTTTGTTTTTTTTTGTTTGTAGGAGGTAATCCCTGGAACTAATGGTTCGATTGGAAAAATTTTAGCAACAATAGGAAGCTGCTTTAATCCTGAATGACATAGGCTATAAATTATTTATATAACATGGATGTTAACCGAGCTATCACTACAAGAAATTTTCCGCGGACGAAGTCGCGGGCAGAAGCTAGTTATAATACATTTGGCGTCTAAAACCCGTATTTTTGGCGTTGAAGTAACTACGTTTTCTTTAAGCTATATAAACAATATATTTAGCAAGTTTGCAGTAACAGTTAAGTTAGATGAATATTAACAAACGCTTGTCCTGATTGATAGGATAGGTCCACTCAAATCTGTATGGTACTTTCCCGCGCGCCTCAAGGAGTTGTCAGTAAAACCGTAAGGATTTTGCAAAAGGGTCGAAGCCTGCCGAGTCCCAGGGTCTCTTTCTGTAAGGAAGGCTTGGCCCCAGTGCGAAGGACAAAGAAAGAAAGGGGTGGGGTGTTTAGTCAGCAAGAGTCTGACACTGTTTTCGCTTCGTCCAAGGGCGGAATTCGTCATTGGATGATTTTTGCCAACCATAAAAAAATCGTCTTTATACTTTCCCTAACATACACTAATTTACATGGTTCTCATATGATTTGACCGTTACATGTTTACTGTCTAAGCTTTAAAAGAGACCTCTGGGCTTGTGGTATTTCTTCTCAGGACAGTTACCTTGAAAACACCGACCTCATCAAAAACTTGACATATAAACAGTGTGTTTAAAACGTATTTGTAACATAAATATCATCTATCATTTAATATGTGAATCCTTATTTAGCTATCCTTTTGAAATACGACTTCGAGAGTTATTTTCACGAAATTCGTTATGGCTGTATACCAGTCTTTCTCAATCTATTTTATTCTCGGGCCGCATACTATGATACCATGTAGTAACAGCAAAAATGCGGTTCCTTTCTTCCAAAATACGGCCAAATTAAATTAATTTCAATGAAATAATTTAATTTAATAGTATCTACGTATATAGGATTCTTAAATTTTTGTTAAAAGTACAAATTTCGATATAATTGCAACATGCTATGTTTTTGCATATGTATTTTTTTTATTTGACTTTCTATCATAATTCACACATAATAATCAATGTATAAATTTTTCACTACTACTAATGTTAATTTACTATTTAAGCTGTGAAACTCTGCTAACGAAATCTAAATAAAATAAATGAAAAATTATACCATCAATATTGTGCTAAAAATTAAAGCCAAATCGAAATTCTTAACGGGTGACATGTGGCCCGCGGGCCACAAGTTGAGTACAGCTGCTGCAAACCAATGAACAATCCGGAAGTATATTTTTAACGTAGATAGGTACAATTATGGTTTTTTGAAGGGTTTATGGATGAATAATTTCCGTCTGATGTTCGTTCGTGCTTAATATTAAGTTTCCTTATTCTAAATATATAACATCCTATGTAAAAATAAATACATCATTGGAGACTGTGTAATGGTAATTACCATTATGTTTAAGTTTTAGAGTTCAATGACTCGGTTTTGTACTGTGTAGGTATATGTGATCTCGTCTGCCTAATCGAGACCATGTGCTTGCGAACGGTGAGCATTGGCTATTTCGCCGTCCAGGGACAGGTCAAATTGTTGATAGAGCGTAGTGTTCTACTAGCGTCTCAAACAGATGTTAATAAAACACTGGTTTATTAAAAGCTTACTTACAGTATCAATTAGTCTTGAAAATAACTAAATTGTAATCGTACGGAAATATCGCAGTAGGTAAATGATTATGGTATACAAACTTTCGACCCCCATTACATCCCTTTAGGGGCTGAATTTTGAAAAACCCTTTCTTAGTTTTCGCCTACGTCATAAAAGGAAGACTTGTGCAAAATTTTATGCTCCCAGGTCCAGTAGTTTTGGCTCTGCTTTGATATGTCAGTCAGTCAGTTTCTCCTTTTATATATCGAAGATTACATAATATCAAAACTGTAACAAACCCGTATATAGATATTCTGAAATTCAATATAATAAACAAAATGGCCGCCACAAAACTGCATGATCAGGCTTCTGTGGGCATCGACGGAACCGTATTTATGTCCGATAAATCATGCGGAACAGAAATTCAATCAGGCTCCCGAGGTGTGGATTGGGCGCTGTTATTTAATATCTCCTATGTTGTGGCTGTTTTGGGGTCTCGATTTACGAGTACTACACTTTTATTTTGGTTAACTTTTGTGTTTTTCTCGAAGGAACATTTGGAGCGTAAATAAAATGTAGACATTGTACTAAAAGATCTTGAATCGTCTTTACGCTTTGCAAGTCTTTTTGATGTATGAGGCTCTGTATTCTTAGATATTTCTTCAAGAGTTTTTATATCAGACTTGCTTTGTAATGTGGCTTTGCTTGCGTGAATTTAGATTTTGAAAAATATTCTTAAGCGTAAAAATGTACTATACCTTTTGTAGTTATAATATTAGTTAGTGCTGAGATGAGTAGGCGTCGATTGGGGTACAAACTAAGAACAATACTGTAATTGCATAAAAGCAAACATTCTTATAACGTTTCTAATTGGTTCCTAGCATTGGAAACATAATGTTTGTTTTTCTTCTCAGCCCTCTGGAAAAGAAAATGGGCCGCAATCACCAAAAGGGCCCAACGCGGATTGGTGTCACATATATTTGAAATCAATAGGTTCTAGGACATGCCGATTTCGTCCTTTCACCGTTTTGAGAGTAAAAATCGCATAAACCAAGGCAATATCAAGCCATAATTAGACAATCAGGGATGCACAGATACAAACTCCATGTGTACAGTACAGTACTTTGCAGATAACCAATTATATTATCTTTAGTTATCTGCCGATGCAAAATTATCTCAAATCAAAACATTGGACCTCTAAAGGTTCTGCACCATTTATTAATTAAACAATCTTGATAGCTTTTCTTAAAAGACAATTCGATCCTCCTTGTTTAAAATCAACTGCGTGAAAACTGTATTGTTTCTGTTGAATGAAGCAGAACACTGAAGTAAGCTGGTTAATTTTCAAGTCAGCGAATTTGATAGCGTTCGGTAGGTAGATATTGTTTCATTTTCAAAATAATAACCTTCGGCTTCTGAAAATTGAAGTCTTGAGCATCGGCACTGAGTTGGTAACATGTCGGTTTTCTATCGGTTGCATTTCGATGAATTTGCGTCGGAATTGTAAAGCCTGCTTCTGCCAAACCCGTTTCGTCATCGGACCACCAGGCGTACGACCGTACGAGGTACGTGGTTTTTTTTCCGGTGGAAAAATTACCCAATGACATTTACGCGTCCTTGGGCGGGGTAGGAGATAGTGTCAAACTTTTACTGACTAAAAACCTACTTCTGCTCCTTCTTTGTCTTTTACACCGGGGCTGAACCATATAATCATTTAACGACAATGATGTCGAGAAGTACCTGCCTAATAGTAGTAGAAAGAAAGGTGTGACATGAAATAAAAGCACACCTTTGTATATTTTGCTGTCTTCAGCGGTGCTAAAGACATTCAAATATATAGATCCCCCTAATATATATGCTCCCTCTCCTCCCCCTATGCTCTGAATCTAATCAAAACATACTGAATATATATTTTCTTTTTCATTCACGTGTGGAAGTCAAACCTCAGTAAAAAGACTTTCTTTATCGGTCCCTACCGGTCATCTAAATTATTATTGTTCACCTAAATAGGTGACCTACCTAACCGAAGTTAGGTAGAACACAAAATGGATGTAATATTCAAGGGATATTAAATAACCAACCTTTTACGATCCGCGGCTCGGGTGCCTAATAGAATTTCTGTTAGATACTGTGTACGGCTTATATTGCAATGTTTTACCTTGTAAGGTCAACAGTGTTTCAAAATATTTGGTTACGACATCTTTATTTTTAATGTGTTTTATTTACTATAATTATTATCAACTTAAAAGATTATATCATCATCATCATCATCATCAATCCAGCCGAAAGACGTCCACTGCTGGACATAGGCCTCCCCCAAACGTCGCCATAACGACCGGTCCCGTGCGTCTCGCATCCATCGAATTCCAGCAACCTTGACCAGGTCGTCGCTCCACCTTGTGGGAGGCCTACCAACACTACGTCTTCCGGTACGCGGTCGCCACTCCAGAACCTTTCGGCCCCAGCGGCCATCTGTTCTGCGTGCGATGTGCCCTGCCCATTGCCACTTAAGTTTGGCGATTCTTTTCGCAAAGATTATATAAAAAAATATATATATATTTCACATATGCCCCAGTAACGTCAAAACCTAGTGCATGGATCCAATTGTTCGTTTTCTACAAAGAGAGTCCAAGCTAAGAAACATGGAGTTTTTCATTTAAAAAAAATATTACTTACAGAGCATATAACTCGATTGCAATGAATCCGATTCCATAAAAAGCCATTAATTCCTCATTATCAACTTTGGACTACGAAATTTCCAGGAAGAAAACGTTGGAACCAAAAACGCACTGTGTTTTCTTTGGAATACCTCCGCCATAGACATCATTAATCCTTCGAGCCGTTTCTGCACTTGTATTATAATTGTACTTTAACTCGTAAAATATTGATATTGCGATATTTTATGTTTTTCATTTTGTAAACTGAATGGCGCAAAGAAAAAACCAAAGGTAGAAAAAACATATGGATTAGTATTTCGAAAAACAATTGCATAAGTAACTATCTCTATAAATTTGAAATTGAAACTCCTAACCAATGAGGAGACATTTGAGATCAAAGTGGCCAGTACGATAAATCACATTTCAATTGTGAGATCTTAATAATAATGAAAAAACGTAATTTTATTTAGTTAATATTATATTTAATTGCTGTTAATAAATTATACAACTTAAGGCGAAAAATAAACAAAAATAATGAATACTTACAATCAAGTAGATCGAAATGAAATTGGTTATTCAGAAATGTAATCAAAAATAATGTATGTACTTATGTAGTAAATGATATAATTCACTTTAAAATTCATGAACAAGATTTATTACCACGAGTATGTAAAACGAGTACAGTAATGGAATCAATTTAGAACTTTATTACATCTTGTAACTACAAATTCATGTCAAGTTAATGTACATACTACTAAGTGGAATGTTATTCCAAATGTAAACACAATTCAATCTCATCTATAAGAAAATATTAGATTTAAATCAAGAAAACATAATTTAGTTACGGGTATTTCAGATGTAAAGCTGCGGCCTCACTGACGAGATTCAATGTGTTATTAACAAGCGTTCTACAACTTTCAACGAAATTGTGATGTATCGTGGCCAGATCATAGAAATTGATCACTTTCGAAGACACAACTGTCTGGCAATGACTGCTTCTGCTCATGTCGCCCCCTGGTAACTTATTAATATTCTGTATAATTGTCTGTTAACTGCTCCATCTTTTTCCTTTTTTTTTATATAAGACATCTATTTTTTTTTTTTGACATATTCATACAATATTCCCTAGATTACCATTTTATTAATCCATCATATAATGTAATTGTCTTACTGAGACTTGTGATTATTTTTCTTGCTTTTATATAGCCTCTTTCAATAATGTGAATGTGAGAACATTGTAGACACAAATTTTAGATTACTTCCTACCATTTTAACGGTAGGAGTTCAATATTGACTTGTCTGCACTGTCCTTACATAATTTATGTGCTGTAATATGGAAATATTGTAAAGATAACAATTTTTTTAAAAGAGTAACCATGGAGTTTCTTGCCGGTTCTTCTCCATAGGAAACAACCAATTTGGAACCGTGCACTAGCTTCTGACGTTTTATAAGTGCCCATGTAGGCCCATGTGAAATAAAAAAAATTGACTTTGACTTTGACTTTATGGCTCACTGCTCGAAAGCTTGACGAATGATGACGTCACGAAGGTTGCGCTGACGTTCATCACGTCGGGGTCACCAGTTTGGGGGTATGCGGACAGAGAGTAAAGTCCCCACATACCTCCGTTGAAAAGGGAGGATCCTCCGACCAGACAGGTGTTATCGTCTGGTGGGCTACTGCCCGATAGTTGACTTCCAGCCGTCGTAAATGTTCTAATCGCGTGGAGAACTTTCATTGCGCATTTCTTATGTGACGCCACAGATGGCGCTACAACTTCTTGATCTGAAAACTGGCCAGATTGTGTAAACGTTAACATTTGATGATATGTCAATTCTTGTTTGGCCATATCATTGATGTAGGATTCTTATGGTGATAAAAGGTCTAAAGAAAGTGGACTAGACGGGATTGATATATCATCTCACTTTAACGTTTAAAACGATCTGGTTAATGTTAGTTGACCATACCATGAAATGATAAATTCATATAATTTGGTAATGATATAATATACCTTCATCAGCAATTTATAGAACCATGATCGTTGGTGGTCAAACTGAAAACTAGACGACGAGGATTTTGGCAGGCAAGTTCTTAACAATTGGATTAGAACCAACCGAATACTGACACTAAATTACTTTTTATTACAAACTTTTATTCATCTTGCAATAATGTTTATGCACGTATGTATAATCTTTGAATCGAATTTTGCAATAGTTTTAAAAATTGTTAATGCCGTGCCCGCTTTGCTCGAGACTTGGCGGGGCACTGCCGTGCCCCCAGATGTATTATGTAGGTAATCAAATTTTTGCTATAATGGACTAGTTTCCAAAATAAACTGATTTTTTACAGACAAATGTTCAATTTGAAAAAAAATGCGTTATTAACTAAGTTTAAAAGTAGCGGTCTGGTTATTTTTAGGCACATTTTTGATACGGATGGCTATTAAATAAATGCGTGAAATATTTATTTAAAAACATATAGGTACATGGTTTTAAATCTTATCAAGAGAATTTCCTGTGTAAATGTACACAAAATCAAAATCAAATCAAAATCAAAATGGTTTTTATTTCATATAGGCCTACATGGGCACTTATAAAACGTCAGAAGCTAGTGCACGGTTCCAAATTGGTCGTTTCCTATGGAGAAGAACCGGCAAGAAACTCCATGGTTACTCTTTTAAAAAAAAATGGTTTCTTACAATATTATCTCGTTATTACAGTATTTATGTCATTATGTAAGAACAGTGTAGACCAGTCAATATTGTACTCAAAAGCACAATAAAAATAATCATAATAATAAAAAATCAAAGGTGAGTCGTAATAGGATTTGCGAAGTCTACAGTGTTCTTACTTTACAACGTGAGATGTAAAGAAAGAAATATTATATAAAACAAAAAAAAATTAATAAGTATGAAAAAAAAAAATACATATATTACCACAACAGTTACACTGCTAGATGCTAACAAAATAAATTATTATTTAATTTAAAAGTTTTTAAATCTTAATAATATAAATATTGCAAAAGCAATGTGTCGAAAAAAGAGGGAAAAAAGTGTATATAAAAACAAAGATGGAGCAGTTAATAGACATAAATACACAATATGAATGAGTTACCAGGGAGCCACATGTGCAGGAGCAGTCATTGCCAAACAAGCTTGTCTTCTATATAATCCTTAACCTTATAATATGCTTTTTTGGTTAGGACCCGCTTAATATGATTTTTGAACTTTCCCTCACTAAGTTCAGTTACCGTTACTGGCAGCTTGTTATAAAAGCGTATGCTGTTAACTAAAAATGACTTGCTGGTCTTGGCTAGTCTCCATTTGGGTAAAACAATTTCGTGTTTACTGCGCGTATTCTTGTTATGAATATCGCTTCTAATTTTAAAAAGTCCTAAATTTTTACGAACATACAGGATACTTTCTAGGATATAAAGAGAAGGCAGAGTCAGTATATCGATTTCTTTAAATTTATCTCTAAGGGACTCGCGAGGACCCATTTTATAAATAGCCCGGATGGCTCTTTTTTGTAAAATAAAAATTGAGTCGACATCAGCTGCAGATCCCCACAATAAAATGCCATAAGACATAATACTGTGGAAATAAGCATAGTAGACTAATCTAGCTGTGGCTACATCTGTCAATTGCCTTATCTTTCTTACTGCATATGCAGCTGAGCTTAGTCTACCAGAGAGAGTTCTAATATGAGCGCCCCATTGCAATTTAGAATCGATAGTTATACCTAAGAAAACAGTTTCCATTATGACATCAAGTTTTTTGCCGTCAAGAATTAAACTGATGCCAACTTGAGGGACATTTGGCGATGAAAATTTTATACATTTCGTTTTATTGGCATTTAATAGGAGGTTGTTAGCTTCAAACCATTTAGAAAGAACAGCCAGACTTTCATTGACATGTAAAACATCCACATCCTTCCTATCTACTTTAAAAATAAGGGAAGTGTCGTCTGCAAAAAGGATTATGTCGGATAAATTAGCCATCATGTAAGGAAGGTCATTAATATAAACCAGAAAAAGGAAAGGGCCAAGAATTGAACCCTGAGGCACGCCCATCTTTACTAAAGACCCCGAGGACGTCGCCCCATTAATGTTTACTTTTTGCTGCCTGTGAGATAAATAGGAAAAAACAAGATCAGCAGCCCGTCCACGAATTCCGTAATGATGTAATTTACAGATCAGAGTTTTATGGTCAACACACACACTCACGCAGCAAGCTTCTGTATCATATATAAATTGTTTTGTAATAAATTGATGGGTTTCATTTAATTCATTTTAAGAGCACTTACTTACATTACGTTACAGAGCATTGAAGTTGCGTTTGGGTGTATGAGAAGGTCAATGATTTCATCAAGCTACACAAGTTCTGTTCTGAAAGAGCTAACAGCTAGCTTGATTATGTCACTGTCACAACGTTGTGTCAGTGACAAGTGCCGTCACTTACTGTTTCCCAAAGTCACAAAGTAAAAAGTCTCGTTTCAAATCTCGCTAATGTGGATGAACCTTTGTAATTGAAGACTTGTTACGATATTGAGATAAATTTAAGTTCATGATTGATTTTGCGAAATTTTGCTTACTTGTGTTATTCTTCGTAATTGGTGCTTTTATTATTAATGAAAATGTTATTTCGGTCTCAAGTGTTTGAATACTGAGTTGTTTTTGATTGCTCGAAATATCTGTCGTTGATTTTAAATAAATTCTTGATTTACACAACATAACTATCTATGAAAGGAGTGTTAAGTATCACTCGTTTAGTAAATGTTATGAGAGATTTCCTTAGAAAATAATATGCATCAACTTTCAGAGTCTAAAATTTATGTGATAATTGTATATGGTGGTTGCAGCCAGGTGCATGTCAGACACCAAACCAAATCCCGGAATATGTATGGTATCTGACATGTACCTGACTCTACAAGAGCACGACCCACATCTATTTCTTACAGATTTGCAGTAAATTCTAGAATTTTACGTTTAATAACATTATGTCAATTATTTTTATTTATGTAGAAAGATAGATGGTGTTTGATTATATATATATTTTTTTTTTATGATACGAAAGAAGTTTTTTTTTAATTCAGAGAAACATTACAGTTCGGAAAACATATTTTTTCTTTGTTTTTAACTATCTGCTCACTTACGGGATAGGTGGTATTTTGCCTGATACCTCAGGCAAAATCTTTTTATTCTTATTTTAATTTTTAGAGATTTTATGGTTAACAACCTATTTTGCTGCGCTGTGCGGGCAAAGCCGTAGAGCTAGTAGATACAATTCTTACAAAATGAACGTACTCTTGAGATTAAATAGTATCTTACGTGCTAATCCAGGACATGGTCTAATATCATCCCAATCCATTCAAGCATGAACAAGTAAAACACACGCTCTCTCACAAACTTTCGCTAATAACGTGTTTTTCTTATTATTTTATTGAGGGCCAAAGTTTTCAATATTTCAATTGAAATCAACAACAAATGTAAAAAAATATATATTCCATCTTATCCTCACAATTTTTTACCTACATCAGGCCTAGAAAACTCGCTACCAAATTCGTGGGGACCGTAGAACTTCCCTAGGGACCCATAGTTCGACTTTACGACGCTCTTTAGGTAACGCAGGGAAATAGTTTCGTTTAGCTCGGTCAGGTTACGAAGGCCCTCAGTGGGTACACGTCGCTCTCCTTAGTTTTATGTCGTCCTGGTAACTTTTGAGCGTTGTTGTGTTGTGAATTATTTTGTGAGTAGGTGAAAATATATGGTTGAGATGGGTTTAGAGCAAGATGGGGTTAATTTAGCAACCGTGTTTATTTTTAGTACTGTTTTTATAATGTGAGAACGCTGTAAATGCCGTTGATTCATAGATTTTTATTTTTGTTTCTGGATAATAACGTTGACACTGGCCTTTCATAGTTATTATTATTGTAATATACACCGTGAAATTTAAATGGTTGTTTTCCCGCGGCAGAATTACTTGCCATAAAGAGTACTTTTGAAGCATACAGAAAAAATAAAAAAAATTAAAAAGTTTTTTTTTATAAATAATTATTAAAAATATTTATCAACTCAAAAAAGCGAAAACAATAGTAGTAACATTAGACGTAATTTGTAGGTACTACTAGAATCGCATGAGCAGCCCGCCGTCAAAGGAAACCGATTCAATAAATATTTAAACCAAAATAAGCTCTCGCGCGTTGTGATACGTCATGATTAGCTTGCACTCTACAGGTCCATTTTTTGTTTTTAATATTTTATTTTTTTTCTTTTTTTTTCGCTGAGGGAAAACAACCATTTAAATTTCACGGTGTATAAACATTGTAGATTTTTTTTAAGTACTCGTAATGGCTTCATCATCATTCCCAGACGTTCATTTTTGGACATAGGCTTCCTTTAAGTGTCGCCACAACGAATAGTCATGTGCGACTCACTTCGATCCCATTCCTACGACTCTCACCAGGTCATCGGTCCAACTTGTAAGAGCCATTTAAACCCTGCGTTTTCCGGTGCCCTGTCGGCATTACGCAAATATAAACTCGGCTTATGTAAAATAAAATAATTATGAGTTTGTGTGAACTCTATAAAGATACGAGAGTAAATAAAACCGCTAATTTATTATTTAGGATGAGTATAAAAATAAAGCCATATACTGACTATTTTAAAGTTTAATTTTCATTCACGAACTATTTGTAGACTACTTTAACATGTAAACAGTCTGTTTGTCAGCAATTTAATTTAAAATCTAATTTAGTCTTCGCAAACCACTTTATGTCATCTTCGTAAAGTTATTCCATCTATACTAGGGATCTAAATTTAGCTAAAATGTATGCTTAGTAAATGCTATTTTGTTATTTCAAGAGATTATTTTAACTGAAACAAACAAGAAGTAAGTAATCGTTTGAAGTTCAATTGAATAATAATATAGAATAAATTACCACAGCTCTCAAAACGGTGAAAAAAACCATCATGAGGAAAGAGGCATGTCCTAGAAACAAAAATTTTAAGACATGCGACATCCACCAAATCGCACTAGGCCCGCGTGGTGGATTACGGCCCATTCCCTCCACTAGAGAGGGTACCCGAGTCCCATTGAAATATCAATTATTATTATGCTGAAGTTCACGCACCTCAAAATTTCCCAAAGAAATAAATAAATAAAAATAAAATTATTTATTGTGCTCACCTACCACAGATAATTTATTAAAACTTTATACTTGTATATTATATGAAAATTAACTAGTAAACAGTACAAGTTAACAGTTTAATTGATTTAATTGAAATCATGCCTAGTTGCTTTAATTCCACCTTTGTACCAGTACTGTACATGATGTTTAAATAGACAAATAAAATTAAATCAAAACCGATACTTATGAATCAGGTGCTGTCTTTACCAAGCAGCTAATGAGGGTCCGAAAACACATATCGCTATGAGCAGATCAAAACCCCCATTTAAATGGGGGATTAAAAATTAAAAACATTAAAAATACTGGCAGTTTGCTAATGCTTCTTCAAGAATACTCAGCAAAGCTTTTAGTATTTTTTAGCCCCCTTTTGCTCCACGTAATGCACTCAGGGATTATATCAGTAACGTGGCCGTCAAACACATTTGTAGGAACATCTGTATATACGTATAGGTAGATAAGTGCTTAGTGCTTCCAATACCTCCGCCTGGGGAGTGCATTTCGCAGGATTATTGCGGCTCCATTCCTCCACATTTGCTAGTACACTTTGGTCAAATGTCTCATTCACATCTACATATAGGGATGTCTTATCTGTCGCTGTAATATACTTAACTAGCACTTTGTTAGCTATTTCGTTTGCGAAAATGTTTGCATAAAGACTTGAACGTTCCGATATTATGTTTTTAAAAATAAAGTAACCTTAACGTTTTGAGTACCGTAATTAGAGACATAATAGAAAAACAACGAACGCCGGCGTTCGCTTTGGACTGAAGAGTTTAAAAGTACATATATACACATAAATTAAAAAATAAATTAATTAAATAATATCATAAAAATAATAAATAGCAAGCAAAATAAATCTATACATATAATAAAACAGTAACGAAAGAAAAACTGTACATTGAGAATTTTCTGGAAAAAATGAGTGAGTTTTGTTAGAAAAACGTAACTCATGACAAAAAGTGACTTTTTAGAATTTTTGTCTGTTTGTCTGTTTGTCTGTGCCTATGGTACGGGTTGGCGCCAAAACTACTGGATAGATTGATTTGAAATTCAGCAAAAATGTTCCTTGTAAACCAAGGAAGGCTTTAGGCTACATATTATCACGACGTAAGTTATGGGAGCTAAGCAATATTGAATTTAAATGGTGCAATGAATGCAAGGGTGTAACTTTTTTTTCCGTGGACCGATCGAATCAAAACTTAGCATAAACATTACCCTAAATTAGTTATCCAGGATGCCATATTTATTTTTTCAGCAGAACCCCCAGTGCAAGATTTAGGGGATGTTAAAGTTTGTATGGGAGAATCTTATTGCTAGGGTTAATTAACATGAAACTTGGCACGTAAATTTATTTAGGTAAATAATAAAGATTCCCATTATTCATTTTTCAAAACTACGTAATAAACATAAACAAATGGCAAATAAACATAGTTTAATGAATATTAGTAGTGTAAAGACATATTTTAAAAAGCGCCATCTATGAGATTACATAAAAATCAAATCAAGTTACATTTTGACACTTTTTGGAAATTAATAATTTTTTGACCATGTTGGCAAGGTTAGCAGTTAGTTATTCTTAAAATTCATAGATGGTAGTGCGCATTTTCTTCATAAAAGTCGTATAATTCGTTTTGACAAATTTAAGTTTCAAAAAACCCTCAAAATCTCGTGTTCAAGATTTCATATTCTCTTACTGCGCGGTCGAATTTACTCACAACTGGGAATAAAAAATGAAAAAAAAACAAGCCCAAACAGAGCAAATGTTACTTATTTATTTTTTGGGAAATATCTTAGGTCGTGGTTGGTTCGTTTTACGAAAAAATGTGGGTTAATATTTAATACATAATTTAAAAAAATAGTTTATCTCTTTAATGGTGAAACGGCATTCTCCATGTTTATACGAAATGTCTTATTCTTATTCTAACAGTCTAACGGATATATTTTGCAACGCAACCTAATCTTTCAATGTTATTTATATACGTACAACGACATCTACTGACTCAAATTAGTACAAACGAAAATATAACATTAACAAAATAATATTATTTTTACCTTTCCACTACCGTAATTACAGACACAATTAAACGACAACAGTTGTACGGAAATTTGTGTCCTCTTGGGACTTAACTAAAGAGTTTTACGAATAATCTATACATATAGGTAATTATAATAAAATCGTAGGAAAGTCAAAACTGTTCACTAAACATTTTTTTAAAAGAATACTTGGGAAGTAATCTACAATCGATATTGAAGCCATAAATATAGTTTTTAGAATTTTTGTCTGTTTGTCTGTATGTATGTCCAGGCTAAACTCAAAAACTTACTTGGATATATATTTATACATACTGCATGGATTATCTTCAAATTCTGCTTGAATAAAGGATGGGCTAACATTAAGGCTACATATTATTACGCTATCACTTACGGTGGAGGAGTTGTGAATACTTATTTTTCTTACGCATTCTGTGACAGTGTTTAATCTAACGACGCATATTTAAATGTTGTTTTTGAGTAAGCCATGCTATTATCTGGCTTTACACTATAAATACTACGACATTTAAGTAACTTGGGCAGAGAAACATAGTTGAATGTAGTAGCATATAGAAAATTTTAAAACAGCGCCATCTATTTGATTGCATAAAAATCAAATTCTTCCTAAACGTGGTATCGTATATTATTTATTTTTTACTATAAGCTTTATTGTACTCCTCATAATGTGGACAAGATATACAAATACAAAATCGCACAGGGCAATATATAGGGCAGGGTATAGTTCGTTTTGAAAAATTCAAGTTCCAAAAAACCCTCAAAATCTTGAGCAGAGTTGAGCAAGGCTATTTAAAAAAATGCGGTGTTAAGTATTACAAAAAAGTTATGTTCATTAAAATATCGCCATCATCTGTCTGAAGATTTTCTGCGAACTTTGAGGCGTGCTACTGGAGACGAAGTCGATGTAACTGATGATCGTGTGCTGAACACCTATCTCAGTTCACTTCAAGATGTGGACATTTCTATCGGCGGCAATCCACTGATCTAATATGGATTACTAGCTCCCCAATCGTCACCGCATCAAGACTATGGAAATCGAGAGTAACGCTGAGACAGAGTTATCTTCAGAGTAAAAACAGATTTATGACACCGTCCTTGAAAGCGTTGTGCAAAACCAGGGCAAAATGTTTTTCTCGGTTTGCTCCTGTTGGAACAGGAAAAACATGGTATACTTGCAGAGGTCAGGAGGCAAGGCAATATTGCTATTGCTGTCGCGTCGTTGGGAAACGCTGCCACACTGCTTCCGGGTGGCAAGACAGCACATGCCATGTTCAAATTCCCATCGTTTTAGAGAGCGTCAAAACGCCTGTTTGTGGTGTGTCACGTAACAGCGAAAAGGGACACGTGCTTAAGGATTGCTGTTTTATCGTACGCGCCAATAGGAAGGCTGTTAAGGCCGAGGACAGAACCCTGCAGGACATCCGCGGGAACGAACATTTGATGGGTGGTGTCACAGTTTGTTCAGTGGCGATTTCGGGCAAACGCTTCCCGTTTGCTACGTTGAAACCTTGGCTTCGATCCTGTTGGGCTCCTACAGTTGCTGCCGACTGCTGGAGGCGCAGGGAATAGTGCGCGCCGTCGACGACTATCGAATGGGTGGACAGAGAGCTACCCATTGCTCGGCAGTCGGAAGCCCGCGTCTACTGTGGCTGTAAATCGGGATTGGAGACACAGCCTTTGCTTTTGCCTGATGCAGTCGATCCCCTTTTTAGCCGCTAGCATTACTGCTTCGCAGAAGGAGGTGATCGCCTGCCACTCTTCTTTGCTCCGGATCATGGCCTCTGCCAAAGTCCGCTGTAAGTCAAAGCCCACTGCGAGAGAAGTGGACAGGAGGTGCTTCCAAAGTCTCTCGATAGAGCGTTAGCCAGCTTAGGAGAATTAATTTGCTGTGTGTACGGGGACAACAGTCATTTACCGCACCAGCAGAATTTCTTGGGTGTGTGAGCGGGCCCTTTTGACGTTCAAAAATGATCAGGCTGCAGCAATTAACGAATACATTCTCTCGGAAATTGAGGGAAATGGAGTGATCTATACCTCAATAAAAACTGTCGTCGAGCAAGATGACGCCACACATTATCCCGTGGAATTTTTAAACTTCCAGCAAGCAAGTGGACTTCAAGCACATACCATCAAGCTAAAAGTCGGAGTCCCGATTACGCATTTTCGGTACCTATCTCCTCCAAAGTGGTGTAATGAGACCCGTCTTAAAGTCATCTCGCTGCACAGACGCACCAGTGAAGCAAAAATTCTTACGGTTTATGGCGAAGTCGAGGCAGTATTTATACCTCATAACTTCCCGTTCCAGTTCAAGCGCTTACAGTTCCCCGTGAGTGTTTGCATCGCGATGACCATCAATAAGTCGAAGGGGCAGACACTGAGTGCAGCGGGTGTCAACTTCAGGACGAGTTGTCTCTTACGCGGGCAACTGTATGTCGCATGCTCCCGCGTCACCAGTCCTGACTCTCTTTACATTTTGGCTCCTGGCAGCATAACTACCATCGTAGTGTGGTGGCGGAGTGGTAAAGGCTCCGACTCAGTGGTGGCGAAGTAGTAAAGGCACCGACTTACAAGTTGTAGGTCTGTCGTTCAAACCCAGCCAGGCGCATTACTTTGTGTATTTTATTTCATAACCACTACTCAACGGTGAAAGAAAACATCATGAGGAAACTGTGACTGTGAATGTTTTAGAACCAAAAATTCATCAAGTGTCATCCACCAAACCCTATTGGACTCGCGTGGTGGATTATGGCCCATTCCCTCTCCTAGAAATGAGGTCTATGTCCCAGCAGCGGGAACTTTATAAGGCTGATGCAATGCTATTTTAAAAGTTGTTTACTTATAATGCTAAACCATCTGATATACACTGATCATACACTGCCATCTTAGGATTTTTTGGTGCTGTAGAGCCTTCACGCAGACAACGTCGCGGGCAGCAGCTAGTTTCTAATAAATAAGTAACAATAGGTCAAATGAACAGCCAAAATACTCTCTGCACCTCTCCAAGAACAATCTCACATTGGAGCTACTTTGGGGATTTTCTTTATGGTTGGTAAAAATCATCCTATGACGAATCCCGCCCTTGGGCAAAGCGGAAAACAGTGTCAGACTCTTACTGACTAAACAACCTACCCCGTTCCTACATCTTTCGATTCCGATTTCCGATCATAGTGCGCGAGGGCTTGCGGACGGCGAGCATTGCGTAGCTCATCGTCTGACTGTTCAGGAACCGTTCAGACCGAGCCTAAGTCATCGAATACGTGTAGTGGTAAGGAGTTGTCGTCTTGGGGCCATGAATATACCTACCTAGGCAAAGAAGGTGGTTTTTTGTCAGTAAAAGTCTGTTAACCAATTTTTTCTATTGACACTATAAAAAAACAATAGCTAAAAAAAGAAGATTTTGTTCGCAGTAAAATGAAATCTATACAAGAAGTAATTATCGATATTTATTATGCGGTGTAGCTCATACTTACGTATTGTTTGTTCGAGTTGAATTGATGGCACAAGTTTTGACCGCAAATAAAGCAAACGTACATTGTATTTAGAACAAGCGTCATTGTAAGAATGTTCTAAGCTAGCTAACTTCAAATTGGCTAACTGTTCAACCCGTAGAACAAATGATAAATCTAGCGCTGAGCTTAGTAAATGACTTTCTCGCTAGAAATACAACATTAAATTTTAGAGATTAGTTACCCGTAAATTTCTTTAGAAACTTATCAATTTTTGTGCATGTTACCAATGGCGTAGATGCAACCGTTGACGAGTCTGCAGCTTCCGTCTGCACGTCGGTGGCAGTTTTTGACATTCGGCGGCAGCTGTAGACGTTTGGTGGCGTCAGTCAACGACATTCCAATAATATGTGAACGTCACGGCAGCTGTCGTATAGTGACTACAGGCCAACGGCCGCTGAGGGTCAACAGCTACCGCCAATGTGTCGGCTGCAGCTACCTCTCTCGTGAATGAGCTCTACCACACAATAATGTTGGTATTGGTATTACATAGAATAGCACTCGATTAGCTCCGAAGCACCGATTTTTTTTTATTTGAAGAGATTTCATCAAAGCCCTCGGCCAAATAAAAAAATAATGTTTCTTTTGCGATTTGTTTTAGGAAAAACCAAAATTTTGAAACCAAAAATTAAGCCCAAATAATTTTCGTTAAAACATGTGTAAACAATGACAATTAAAAAATTTTCAAGGTTATTCAAGTTGTAACAATCGGCGTTCAAGAGGTTCTTCACTTTAGGTGGCGTTATTCTTATCACTATATGAAACTTTTACTGATTAAAACTCATATAAGTCTCTTTAGTTGCTTTTCGTGTAGATACCTCGTTCAAACCATCCCACTGAGTCCTCAGTCAGTAGACTGAAGGCATAAGAACTATTGAACATACAGACATATTTGAATTTTTTACATCTTTATAAGCTACATACTCGTAATACCGTGTGCGTTGTGGTCTCTTCTATTTCCAATAAATTTATAAAAGAATCGACAACGTGGAATGTTCCATACACGACGTTATAAATGAGAGGATGCGCCTCCGAACGTAGGATCTACCGCATTTAATATCCAACTTGAAAATGGTTGGGCATTTTTGAATATTATTTTCCCCAATGTTCTTGTGTCTTTCAAATGTTTGAATTGAAATCAATTAATTCAAAAATGTACATATACTTCACGGTTTCCATTGGTCTTTTCCTAGGAAAAAAAACCGCAAAGAAAGTAAAAAAAAATAATTTTATAATATTTTCACAAGCGTATTAATAGTCATCAGCACACAACGAAGAACGTAGATGGGTTGATGTTTTCCCAAGACGCCATAAATGTAACAGATTTTAGAGGAACAGGTTTTAGAGGAAGATATTTTAGAGGTTACAAGTCGTCCATATTCATTGATTCTCCTTAAATGGCTATTGTATTCTTAACGATTTCCCCCGGGTTGGTAATGGGTAGCTAGTTGTCCGCCCGTCTGGTAACCGCCCGGATTGAAGCCACGTCGTTTCGTGAGTTGTGAGTAAACTGTAGGCCACCATCAGGGCCTAAGCCTACAGAAGCCATGGACCAATTTTGGAAAGGAAGGTCCGGCCCCGATATGTAGGGCTAAGAAGGAATGGGTTGGGTTTTTAGTCAGTAAAAGTCTGACATTACCTCCCGCTCCGCCAAAATAAATGGCAGGATGATTTGGATGATTTAAGCCCACCGGAAAAAAATTGCGCCAGAAATAAAAAGTTTGCCTAAATACGTTTCACGTTACAGCCATCGGTACTTTTATAAAGTGTTTTGTATTCAAAACAAAACAAATTGATCACCACCTCTAGCGTGAACAGCTACATTTTCTGCAACACAGGATTTCTTATCAAAGAATATTAACTTTTAAATGCGCAATTAACTAAGTGAAAACGTCAAATGCACGTAAAGGAAAAAGTGCAAGAATTTTTTAAAGTCTTTGTTAAAAAACTATTGACATGCAAGAACGTTGTTAATGCAGGGTCAGGTAATTGCGAGCTGCATTTTATACCGTTTTGTTTAAGAAAAACCTTTGGACTTTGTGTTTAAAATCACTTGTAAAGAGGCAATTACGTTGAAGCGTGTGTTATTAATTTTACGCTAAAATTTGAGTTTAAATTAAGGTATGTCACGAGCTATGGAATATAAAGCACTTTATTATTACAAATATCTCGTTTAAAAACCGTGCCGTACTCTTAAGCTCATATATATCATAAACCAACCTTTTATATTGCCACTGCTGGGAATTAAGCCTCTTTTCTGGGAGAGGGATTGGGGTATGTTTTACCCTGTGCTCAGTACGCCTTTAAATTGTTGGTTCTAGGACATAGCGTTTTCGTCACCAGATTTTCCTCCATCTTTTAAAGAGTAAATAATGATGAAATAAATTACACAAAGGAATACGCCTGTTGCTGGATTGTACCTGACCTTTATTGCTGTTCCATTATTGCTCTCAGGCCTTAAAAAAAAGAAAAATTCTTTCGCCGAATTAGATATGTATTTAAGGTTTTTTTATCATACCTATTCATACTATGTGCCGCATTAATCTTACATCTTTTTAGTAAAAAAAATAAATAATTATCAAATATAATCCATTCTGGGTAGATCCTGTGATAGTTACAAACAATTATTCGCTGAAATTAAATGCAGCAGAATACTGTAGGCACAGTAACTCGGTACACGGTAGGTACCTATGACAAGATTGTTTTTTTTTTCTTATTGATAGGCTCGCGATTGATTCCTATCAAAATAAGTGCAAATGAGGTGGATGATTGATCACGCTTGCCCATTCACTATTGATTCAAATACTCCTAGGGTTTACCTGTGAGTCTGTGTTTCTTTGTATGTCTGGTCGAGCAGAGAGCTCTAGCCTGTAACTGTAAGGTATGTTTTCCTTTTTTTGGGCTATTGACTTTTTCGAAAGACTGTGTCACGTGCGTCTATGTTATTATTTAGCCACGAGGCAGATGTAATCGAAAAAATATAATCCAATTTGATTACGAAACGCAATAAAATATTCCAAGAATTGTCTTCTACTGAAAGACGCAGACAGTTGGTAGAGCGAAAAACATGTGTTTATTTTATTTTAGTAGTATTTACATAGGTGGACTTAATGCAACAAGGTTTTCTCTACCTGTTAACCTTTGGCTTATTAAAGACTAGCGACCCGCCCCAGCTCCGCACGAGTGCAAAGGTGATAATTATATTATATCTATAAACCTTCCTCTTGAATCACTCTATCTATTAAAAAAAAAACCGCATCTAAATCCGTTGCGTACTTTTAGAGATCTAAGCATACATAGGATCTAAGCAACTTTGTTTTATACTACGTAATGATAACACTGTGGCAGGTAGATGGTGTGTGAGTATGTGTGGTGGTAATGTGGTATGGTGTGTGGTTTTTTATCAGTTACTTCTGCCAGTGATTTTCTTCAAATTCTTCTTTGTTAGTAGCACTCTTGACAGAGTAGTCGTGGCAAGATTCACAACATGCCGCCACTCCTCTCTGATGGCCGCCCTCCTCGTGCATTCGTGCAGCGATGATGAGCCACTTACTTTATTACACTTAGCTTTTATTTGGTGAGTCTACCTCATAGGCGATCTTCTTCGTAGCCAACTCAACTCGTCCTTGTTCCACAAGAAGACTATAGCCACTTCCCTTCAGCGGCATACATTGTTGTTCAAGTAATATTCGAAAATTATCTTTAATATACTCACGGGACGAGATACATCCTATATGCTTCCAGGACTTCATTTATCCGAGTGCTAATTTGCATACAAACTCGTTTAGCCATACAGAACATATTTAAAATAATATTGAACTTAAATTAAAAGTCAGAAATAGATCGACGAATAAAACAATAAAAAAATATTAGCGAATGTTCACAACATTCACAAAACAACCAATTTGCATATCTATTTTATAAACACCAAGCAACACAACAAAACAACATGTTTCTACTGCATAAAAATAGTCTCTATCGGTACTAAAAATACCCGATGGGATCAATTCGTATTCATTGAGTATTGTTTGCGCCGCTTTACACAAAATAGAATGAAAACTTTCATCAGATATTAGTTTTCAATTTCCCGACTCATCTCATCTGCGGTGCGTTGAATAAGAAACGCGATGGAATGATCAGGCTTGTGTTTCTATGGATGTTGCAATTTTTTTTTATGTGTACCATTTTTTCATTTCCTTATTAAAACATTAAACATCATACTGCACTTCGGAACGATACATTGTAATGCGTCGGATACGCACGTAGGATGTGGTACGTGATATTTGGCAGCAGCTTCGCATGTGGAACTCTGTCGCATGATATTAAAAACATCCTGACTGGCAAAGATTTTTTACTAAAATGTGTTTATTTTTTTAAGAACTTTTTTTTTCTATTTCTCTAATTTTAGAAGAGCACGGTTTAACAAGAGTCGAGTTCTAAAATTATCTTTGAGTGCCACTAATAATACTGATTAGGTTTATTTTATTTGTGAAAGTCTTTAAGCGTGTTTATTAAAATATATTGTATCAGATTTTTTATAAGGAAAATTGATACAACACTATCCCTTCCCTTTCCTTCCTTTCTTTCCTTTTATTTTTCTATTATATTTCTCAGAACCTTGTTCGAACCTACCGCATCCATTTATCCCGTTATTATAGTTCTCCGTAGAGTGAAGATCAAAGCAATAAAGACCATGTTTGCCTCGGGAAATGATATCCCATTGAAACTTACAATGCTGTTTATATAGTGGAGGTAGACTTTAAAGTCTATTTAAGGCTTCCCATTATTTTTATACCCGTTTTGTTTTATGGCTTTTCAATTATTATTTTTTTATATTTTGTTACTTAAACATTGTCATTTGCAATATCGTTTACCAATTTCAAAATCAACCATGTTCTTCCTAAAAATATATAAATTTTATATTTAAACAATTTTTACATGAAAATTGTTTTTTTTTTACTCTTGTCCTACTATTAAGTACCACTAACAATAGCAAAATTGAAAGCAAGAAATTATTTAGCACTAGCTGCTGCCTGCGACGTTGTCTGCGTGAAGGCTCTATAGCACCAAAAATACCTAAGATAGCAGTGTCGCTATAGCTTTATAAGTAAACAACTTTTAAAATAGCATTGCATCAGCCTTATAAAGTTCCCGCTGCTGGGACACAGACCTCCTTTCTAGGAGAGGAAATGGGCCATAATCCACCACGCGGGCCCAGTGCGGATTGGTGGATTACACATGTCTTCGAATTTTTGGTTCTAAGACATTCACAGTCACAGTTTCCTCATGATGTTTTCCTTCACCGTTTTAAGAGCAGTGGTTATGAAATAAATTAAACAAAGCAATGCGCCTGGCTGGGTTTGAACCCCAGACCTACAACTTGTAAGTCAGAGCCTTTACCACTCCGCCACCACACTACGATGATAATTATGCTGCCAGGAGTAAAGAGAGTCAGGACTTGTGACGCGGGAGTAAGCGACGTACAATTGCCCGCGTAAGAAGCAACTCGTCCTGAAGTTGAAACCCGCTATGACTCAGTGTCTGCCCCTGCGACTTACTGATGGTCATCGCGAAGCAAACATTCACGGGGAACTGTACGCTGAACTGGAACGGGAAGTTATGAGGTACAAATACTGCCTCGCCGACGCCACAACCCGTAAGAATTTTTGCCTCAATGGTGTGTCTGTGCAGCGAGACGACTTTAAGACGGGTCTTGTTATATAACTTTGAAGGAGATAGGTTCCGAAGATGCATAATCGGGACTCCGACTTTCAGCTTTCCCCTCAATCTCCGAGAGAATACATTCGTTAATTGCTGCAGCCTGATCATTTTTGGATGTCAAAATGGCCCGCCCACACACCAAAGGATTCTGCTGGTGCGGTAAACGATTGATGTTCCCGTACACACAGCGAATGAATTCTCTCTAAGCTGGATAACACTCTATCGAGAGACTCTGTAAGCACCTCCTGTCCACCTCTCTCGCGGTGGACTTTGGCAAAGGCCATGATCCAGAGCGAGGAAGAGTAGCAGACGGTTAAAATTCGATTGCGGACTCTATTTGTGGATAATTGCTGTCTGTCTGCCTGAGCTCTAAGTCGCTGCAAACGCTCGACACGCACGACTCTCTTTCGCGCAACTGAGAGGTCCTTACAATTTGTTCATGAAAACGTTGGGAACACTCCAGCCTCGACTCTCGAGCCCGTAACTCAGAGGTTCTCAGATTTTTTCGTGCAAGGCATTGCGAACGTTCGACACTCGATTCTCGTACGCGTACCTGAGAGTTTCTCTAACTTTGTTCAGCAAGTCATTTTGAACGTTCAGGCGAAGATTCTCCCATACCACGTATTTTTGCTGCCCGTGCTTGAGAACTATGTTTAGAAAATCTTCATGAACAGGCATTTTCAAACGTTTAAAAAATGTTAATAGCGTGAAATGGTAATATTCTAGCTCTGAAAAGAACTGTTGTTTAGCCCTGAAAAAACTGTTGGTTAGCCCTGAAAAGAACTGTTGGTTACCCTTGAAAAGTAATATTGGTTAGCCCTGAAAAGAACTGTTGATTAGCTCTGAGAAGAACTGTTGTTTAGCTCTGAGAAGAACTTTTGCATAGGTGTATTTTTATGAACGAAATCTAAAAAAAAAATCGCACCAAAATTATTATACTTCGCGCACGACCGCTCCGTAGGGAGCCGTCGCAAACCCGCCTTGGTGCGCTCACTTCGCAACGGGCCGTGTAGCAGAAATATTGTAATTTCGCCATAACTTCAAAACCAAAGGTCTAATTTTAATCATTCAAAGATTAAATATTATCTTCATAAACTATACTTAGTAATGAAATATTTTTTATTGATAAGGATACATAGCATGAGTAAATCAAATGCGTTTAAATGTAGTCCAAAAAAATTCAAGATTAAAAAAAAAAAGTTTGTTGCGCCTCACTCGACATAGATAAGTATAGTGTGTCGCGGACTTCTCTGTAGATATTTATAAGATCTACAATTAATTAAAACATTGTATGGTTCTATCTTTTATAGTTTAGGTGGTGTACGCAAAATAAGTACTTTTCTGGTTGATTTTTTACACCTTGTGTTCGAGGCTCACGGACGGTGAGCAATGGGTAGCTCGCCGTCCGGTCGTCTGGTTACTGTCCAGACCGAGTCCAAGTCGTCAACGGCGTGCAGCGTTCCCACGCGCCTCAAGGAGTTGTCAGCAAACTGTAGGGGTCCTTCAGGGTCGAAGCCTTCTGGAGCTGTCGGTTTGAGTGAAACTGTTACTGCGGCTCTGGGGAATAAGGCAAGGAAGGTACGGGGTAGGTTTTTTAGTCAGTAAGAGTCTGACACTGGTCTCCCGCTCCGCCCAAGAGCGGGTTTCGTCATTCGATGATTTTCACCTACCATAAAAAAAAACACGTCGTGTTCGAAAAACCCAATTTTTTTTATGGAGCACTATTTTTTTCCAAATTAAATTTAGCCAATGTTACTTGTAGATAATATGGCATTCGAATGGTGAAAGAATTTTTAAATATGGTTCAGTAATTTTTGAGCCTATTCATTACAACCAAACAAACAAAGTTTTCTTCTTTATAATATAAGTGTAGATAGATAAATATTATTTACACATAATTATTACTTCATTGAACAAAATGTATATATTTCCACGTAACCACTTTAAATTCGACCAAGCACACAATAACTAACAGACAACGCAGGTAACCCCCGTTCACATCAACTTTTGTGAACGAAACCATAGCGAGATCTAATTCGACGCCTACACCATCTAGTTAGGAAAAAAACTTTTTACAAAAAAAAACCGCCTTCAAAAAAAGCCAAACGACAAAAGTTCCTACACTAAAAAGTTAAAAATAAAAATTTGAATTGCTGTACAGAAACTTAATTTATAGGTAAACTTATTTGACATTAATATTTTGCAAATATTCAAAATTTATTACTTCTTTTTGGAGTCGGTGCCAGCATTTTTATTGTTGTAACTTAATGTTAGGTAGCTTTGCTTGTGCTTGCAATGCTTAAACATTTTCAATGTACTTAAAATGTTGCAGAAGGTTTTTGTAAGTATATATTTTTTATTTAAAAAAAAAATGTGCAAATCGGATGATTTTTTTAGAGAAGTCTAATATGTATTTATGTCTTAGTTAAGTATTATATATTTGAGTATGCAAATAGGTACTAAGTAGGTAGTTTTATAGTTAAGTTAGAGGTAGTTTTTCAAGGGATTGTTGCCCATTCGTAATTCCTTGCCTTGGCTGGCACCGACTCCAAAAAGAAGTAATAAATTTTGAATATTTGCAAAATATTAATGTCAAATAAGTTTACCTATAAATTAAGTTTCTTTACAGCAATTCAAATTTTTATTTTTAACTTTTTAGTGTAGGAACTTTTGTCGTTTGGCTTTTTTTGAAGGCGGTTTTTTTTTTGTAAAAAGTTTTTTTTATTTGTAGCCGTTTAGTGTTTTTTTTTATAATGTGTTATGGCAACGAAGTCAATATCGTTCCTACATTTCTTTTGAAAATGTTACCAATGTCATATCAGTAGGAATACATATATTGTTACAGTGTAATCGTTTTGATCTCGTGGAGAGATGATATGATGCATGAAATACTTATGATTCATCTCATGAGTACATCTTATGACAGCTCTCATAATCATCATCATTTCAGCCAGAAAACGTCCACTGTTGGACATAGACCTCCCCCAAGCGTCGCTACAACAACCATTTCTGTGCGACTCGCATCCATCGCGTTCCCGTGATTCTCACCAGGTCATCGGTCCACCTTGTGGGAGGCCTTCCAAAGCTGCGTCTGTTGGTGCGCGGTCGCCACTTTAGAACCTTTCGGCCCCATCAGCCATCTGTTCTACGAGCAATGTGCCCTGCCCACTGCCACTTAAGTTTGGCAATTCTTCGGGCTATGTCGGTGACCTTGGTTCTCCTGCGCATTTCTTCATTTCTGATTCGAACACGCAAGGAAATTCCGAGCATAGCCCTTTCCATTGCCCTTGACAGCATTGCCCATGACAGCTCTAATAAGCTCAAACAATGCTAGGATACATTATTTTACTTTGAAGTTCCCATGCCGACCTTCCACCTTCCAGCTTCATCATCACATCAGTTCAATAGTATCTTACAGCCAAAGTGCATCTTATGACAATTCTAACAAGCCCAAACACGGCTAGGATATATTAATTAGTTACGCAGTTCCAGTGCCTACCTTCCAGCTCCATCATCATCATCAGATCAGTTCGATGATAACATTTTCAACATAATTATTTAAGATCATTGGTTTATAGTGCATTTTCAAAGTTGCTTAACTACCTTAATTGTGATATCTATGCGAGTGTCAAGTTTCGTTAGCCATTTTCTGATCTTCTTCACCAGTTCCACCTCATCAAATGTTACTTTTTGACTGTAAATGCTTGAGTTCTCGATGAAAATATAAAAAAAACTATATAGTTGCCTATAATATTTGAGGAGTTCCCTCGATTTCTCATGGATCCCATCATCAAAACTCAATTTTGAAAAAAATGGGACCAATCTGGAAGCATATCCTTTCAAGTACAAAAAAAATTTTGCAAATCCATCCATAAACAACGGAGTTCTGAGGTAACAAACATAAAAAAAAATAAAAAAAATAATAAAAAAAAAAAAAAAAAATACAATCGAATTGAGAACCTCCTCCTTTTTTTGAAGTCGGTTAAAAAGGAAACATTTTTATAAGGTCAAAAATTATTATGACTTTTTGACATTGTTTTAGGATAAAATAAATGGCTGTGAGCGAGTAAAAATAAATCCAGCTAGTTTTACATCACATTTAAGTTTGTAATTAAGGTATATACATATGAAACAAACAGACATGAAAATATATTAATTTCCAAGAAATAATCACACAGACAAATACCGAACAAAAGTGTTAACAATCCATGTTTATTTTGCACTAACAACATGAAATTGACGGAGAAATTATCATCATCAATGAACTTTTTTGTAATATTTAACATCGATTTTTTTTTTAATTTGTCTTCCTCAACTTTACCCTGCTCAATATTTTGAAGGTTTTGTTAGAACTTAAATTTGTCAAAACAAAATGTACCATACAACTTTTATGAAAAAAATATCATATGCCATCTATGAATTATAAGAATAACTAACTACTTACCTCCCAACGTGATGAAATTTAAATTATGAATTTCTAAAAAGTGTTTACATGTAACTTGATTTGATTTTTATGTATTCTCATAGATGGCGCTGCTTCAAAATTGCCTTTTACATTTTTTAAACTTATTTAACATCGCATTTTTTTTTTAATTTTTCTTTCTCAACTCTGCTCAAGACTTTGAGGGTTTTGTTGGAACTTGAATTTGTCAAAACGAAATGTACCATACAACTTTTATGAAGTAAATGTATTTGCCATCTATGAATTATAAGAATAACTAACTACTTACCTCCCAACGTGATGAAATTTAAATTATGCATTTCTAAAAAGTGTTAAAAAGTAACTTGATTTGTTTTTTATGTATTCTCATAGATGGCGCTGCTTCAAACTTGTCTTTTACATTCTTTAAACTATGTTTCTCTGCCTAAGTTACTTAAATGACGTAGTTTTTATTGTGTAAAGCTAGATAATAGCATGGCTTACTCAAAAACAACATTTAATTATGAGTCGTTAGCTTAAACGCTGTCACAGAATGCGCAAGAAAAATAAAGATTCACTGCTCCTCCCCCCTAGGTGATAGCGTGATAATATGTAGCCCATTGCACGACCCGGCCTCTTAGTTATATTCATGCAAAATTTGAAGTAAATCCATGCAGTACTGTTTGAGTTTAGTTCGGACATACATACAGACAAACAGACAAAAATTCTACAAACTATATTTTTGGCTTCGGTATCGATTGTAGATCACGCCCCAAGTATTCTTTAAAAAAAATATTCAATGTACAGTTTTGACTTCTCTACGATTTTATTATATGTATAGATTAGCTAAAAAATAAAGTTTAAAAAACTAACACCCGACTACTTAAAAACACACTCTAAAAAGTACGAAACAAGAAAACACTATCCAATGAAATTACTTAGTATGTACAAACTATTAAATATTTACCGTTATTAAATAAACTAACTTACACATATTATTATATTTTCATATATTTTCAATTTATAATATTGATAGAGAAATGTTTTAAGGATAAAGCCGTGGTCGTATGCCATAAGAATAATAAATTAAAAAAAGTGGTATACGACCACGGCTTTTTCCTTAAAACATTTCTCTATCAATATTATAAATTGAAAATATAATACTTCGTATGTTTTCTCCGCTAGAGGGCGCCACATTAGATTTTGTGAAATCCCATATAGCCTACTAGCCTTTGCCCGCGGCTTCGCCCGCGTGGGTTTGGGGTTTCCGGGATAAAAAGTAGCCTATGTGCTATTCCGGAGTGTATCCTATGCCTGTGCCAAATTTCATTCTAATCCATTCAGTAGTTTTTACGTGAAAGAGTAACAAACATCCATACATCCATACATCCATACATCCATACTTACAAACTTTCGCCTTTATAATAGTAGTAGGATAACCAGCGGACAATTAAGACGCTTCTAATGATATGTCATTTGTCGAATTCTGATAAGTAGTTTAGAAGTTACGAGGGAACAGATGAACATCCATACCCACATACATACATACATACATACAGGTCAAAATCATAACCCTCCTTTTGCTTCGCCGTAGTCGGGTAAAAACCAACTACAAGTGTTTAGTTGGTTTTATTAGGTTTTTTATAGTAGACCGTTTTTATCGGTTCTCTCATAAAGTTGAATTTTACATGTAAGAGGTCTTAGGCTATATTGTGAGAACATCGTTTTATTTCGTTTGAATTTTGATTAAGTTTTGGCTTTATTTTCAATCTATTAACTCAACACTTCAAAATGTCAAGAAGAGATAAGGTGCCTCTTCCTAAATCTCTTTTACAAGAATGAAACTTTTCTTGACTTTCTTAGATAGCTAGAAAGCTAACAAAGTTTTGAGAGTTTTATAGTTCTAGTTAAGAACCTAGTCTTTAGTGTCTTGTAGGATTATTTTTGTCTAGTTCGTGTATGATTTGATATTTTAATACGCTCCTTTTGTGTGTATTTTCAAAATGTCATGAGTTTCTCTCAGATGATAAGTAAAATATTTCGCTGAAAATAAATAACATAAATTATATTCTATAAACTATTCGTTAAAAGGTTTTAGATGGGTAAAGGTTTAGGCTATTTTAACCTTTGTCCGTGATATTTTATCAAATCAGAGCTATGTTTTTAGACTACTAGTACCTTTATCTATACATATAATAAAACAGTAACGAAAGAAAAACTGTACATTGAGAATTTTCTGGAAAAATTAAGTGGCTTTTGTTAGAAAAACGTAACTGATGACAAAAAGTGACTTCAAGTTCAACGATTATTAGTAGTAAAAAGACAGTTTTAAAACAGCGCCATCTATGAGAGATAAAAATCAATCAAATCAGCTTCCTAAAAGTTGTATTGTATAGTTCGTTTTGAAAAATTGAAGTTCCAAACAACCCTGAAAATCTTAAGCGGAGTTAAGCAAGACTATTAAAAAAAATGCGGTACTAAGTATTACAAAAAAATTATGTTCATTGAAATATCGCCATCATCTGTCTGAAGATTTTCTGCGAGCTTTGAGGCGTGCTACTGGAGACGAAGTCGATGTAACTGATGAACACCTGTCTCAGTTCACTTCAAGATGTGGACATTTCTATCGGCGGCAATCCACTGATCGAATATGAATTACCAGTTACCCAATCATCACCGCATCAAGACTATGGCTGAGACAAATTACGATTCGGGCGAAATGACCACCATACGAAATGACCATGTCGCTTTGTTGTCTTCAGAGCAAAAACAAATTTATGACACCGTCCCTGAAAGCGTTGTGCAAAACCAGGGTAGGTAATATGTTTTTCTTGGGTTGCTCCTGTTGGAACAGAAAAAACATGGCATACTTGAAGAGGCAAGGCAATATTGCTATTGAACAGCAATGTCGTCGGGAATCGCTGCCACACTGCTTCCGGGTGGCAAAACGCTTCCCGTCTTGACTCGGGGATCAAAGTCTTACGAGGTGAATGCTACGTTGAAACAATCTTCATTGTAGTCACGAGTTTGTGCGTTGCGCTTGACCATTAATATGTGAGCTCGGCTCGGTAGCAATGCACGTGCTCAAGAATTCTCTGATGACCTTCTAACTCTTGGCGAAGGCACTTTATCTTTTTTATGAAGGGGAAAATAAATGAATGACGAATCCCGCCTTTGGGTGGAGCGGGAGACAGTGTTAGAATTATATTGACTAAACAACCCACCGTTCCTACTTGCCTTAGTTCTAGGGCCCTGGTGTTCCGCTTTAACATCTACCCTTGGCCCCAGAAGGCTTCGACCTTGCTGGGCTCCTACAGTTGCTGACGACTGCTTGACGTGCAGGGAACAGCGCGCTGCGCGCCGTCGACGACTTGGGTTCAAGTCAAAGCCCACTACGAGAAAGGTGGACAAGAGGTACTTCCAGAGTCTCTCGATAGAGTGTTATCCAGCTTAGAAGAATTCATTCGCTGTGCACGGGGACATCAGTCGTTTATCAAACCAGCAGAATTCTTGGGTGTGTGAGCGGGCCATTTTGACGTCCAAAAATGATCGGGTTTGCAGCAATTAACGAATGCATTCTCTTGGAAATTGAGGGGAAGGTAGTGGTCTATACCTCGATAAATACTGTCGTCGAGCAAGATTACGCCACACATTATCCCGCGCATACCATCAAGCTGAAAGTCGGAGTCCCGATTATGCATCTTTGGAACCTATATCCTAAGAAAAGTAAAGAAACCTGTCAAAAATTCTTACGGGTTGTGGCGTCGGCGAGGCAGTATTTGTACCTCATAATTTCCCGTTACAGTCCAAGCGCGTACAGTTCCCCGTGAGTGTTTGCTTCACGATGACCATCAATAAGTCGCAGGGGCAGACACTGAGTGCAGCGGGTGTCAAGTTCAGGGCGAGTTGTCTCTTACGCGGGCAACTGTACGTCGCTTGCTCCCGCGTCATCAGTCCTGACTCTCTTTACATTTTGTCTCCTGGCAGCGTAACTACCATCGTAGTATGGTGGCGGAGTGGTAAAGGCTCCGACTCAGTGGTGGCGGAGTGGTAAAGGATACGAATTACAAATTGTAGGTCGGGGGTTCAAACCCAGCCAGGCGAATTACTTTGTGTAATTTATTTCATAACCACTGCTCTTAAAACGGTGAAGGAAAACATCATGAGGAAACTGTGACTGTGAATGTCTTAGAACCAAAAATTCGAAGACATGTGTCATCCACCAATCCGCACTGGGCCCGCGTGGTGGATCATGGCCCATTCCCTCTCCTAGAAAAGACGTCTGTGTCCCGGCAGCGGGAACTTTATAAGGCTGATGCATTGCTATTTTAAAAGTTGTTTACTTATAATGCTATAGCGACAAAGCCACCTTAGGTATGTGTGGTGCTGCCTTCACGCAGACAACGTCGCGGGCAACCGCTAGTCTTACATAAACTGCACATCACTGTGGCCCAGAAATATCCAGAACGAGAGAAGTCGTTTGGTAATATTCCAATAAAATAAAAAACAATAATAATAATAATTCAACTATTGACTGAAAAATATCACTTAATGCTTTTGGCTAATGATGATATTTTGCATATTTAAGTGTTTATAAGACTTTTTTGACACAATCTGTCTATTCTGTCATGATACAAAACCTGTTTTTTTGTATGGCGGGAATCATCTAATGACGAATTGGGCAGAGCAGGAAACAGTGTCAGACTTTTACTGACTAAACCGACCCAACCCATTTCTTCTAAACCCTCATACTGGGGTCGGACCTTCTTTTCAGAAACCGGACCGCAGCTTGCAGTTGGGCCTCTACATTTGCTGACAACTCCTTGAGGCGCGCGGGATCAGAGCGCGCTGTCGATGACTTGGCTTGGTCTGGACCGTTACCAGATGACCGGACCCATTGCTCGCCGTCCGCAAGCCCGCGCCTACGGTGGTCGAAAATCGCCGTTGCTTGATGCAGTAGGCCTCCTCCTTTAACTGCTTCGCAGAAGAAGGCGACCGCCTGCCACTCCTCCTCGCTCCGAACCATGGCCTCTACCAAGGCCCAGCGTGGTCATAATACCCGTTCTCTATCACAACTCAATTCAAACCAGTATACCGTTGACTTGTCATTTAATAATTACATTTGCTAAAACAAACATCAACCAGTATAAAACAATATATTCAAGCAATTAATAATACTCGTTATCAAGAGTAAAAATAGATCATATAATCGCCTGTATTTGGAAATGGTTCTTAAGTCGTTGTGACAGCAAGAAGGTTTGAACCTACCGCCATCTTGCACATTTATACTCCCCGTTTGTTTGTTCGAAATTAACATGAACCGCCCATAAAAATGTAATTGAATTTCAATCGTATGACAGACGACTGTTTACAAAACCGACATTCGAATGGAAACACCAAACAAACCGTAAACTAAATTTATGTCAACCTATCAAAATCGGAATGTACTTACGTACAAATAGTTGGTAGGCAAACCCTAATAAATAAACATGAAGATTGGACCGTAATGTCGTTACGTATATCAAGGCAACCGATGAAATATGAAGCGAGATACATGGTTCAAGGGTTGAAGGCACGGAAACAATTTGAAGTCAATCTTAAAGAACTGTGAGATTAAGAAATAGATCTGGCAAGGAGTAAACTTAGGCTTGTAAAAGTGAAAGGAATTGCTGAGTTGAGGCCTTTGTAAACTAACAAAAAGATCTGACAGAAAATGATGAATTCATTTTTTTTTTTTTATTATTATTACAAACATGTTTATTCCCTTCTGAATTCTGTGCTGCTTTTTTATGTTCATATCCATAAATACTTAGCGGTAAAATGTATTCAATGTTTAAAAGACCAAGTTTTTTCAATGAAAACTGTTCTTAAAACAACATGTAACTTTAATTCTGTCTGCTAATATAAGGTTGAGAATGAATCACGCAATTTGTGTGCTAACATAAATGGAACGATTGATTTGTTCAAACATGTCGATCTTAAAATATAATAATCTGTTAGTCTCGGCTGCTATTTGTAAATATTTGACTCAGTTCACGATGGATTATCGAAAAAAAAAACCTGTCACTATTATTAACTAGATTTTATGTTATTGAGAAACGTGAAAACGTGAGCTCGTCGACTTTGATTGTATTGCTTTTTCTCAAAACGTGATTTAAAAGTATTTTGCCCCAAAAAATGGTGAATTGACAAATTAGAGATGTTTTAAAAAGTATTACCGTCGTCACTTCCTTGCCTGAGAATAATTAATTTTGTTACGTCGTGTTATTTTATTCAGTTTCATGGCTGTTGAATATTTTTTATTTTACATTCACATTTTTCTGATCAATTAATTTGTTTCACTAATTTACAACCCTGAAGTGCCTTTTTTAATTTATTTAAATATTTTGACACTTTGAATTTTTGACCAGCAAAATAAATTTTGTTATATCCTGCATGCTAAACTTGCATGTACACCCATGTTTTGACGAACAAAATCTTTATCATAACCGTTGTAACTTAACTTCTTCATTCGTATTTCTTTGTAATAATGTTCACACACCAAACTTATGTCGATACTGTTTCCATTCACACGTCAGATTTGGAGGTCTTGAACTATTTTCATTTTTTTTAATGACATTTATACTTATATGTATTTCTATCATTAACTATATTATGTGAAAGAAGATTATCTTTCACGTAATCCTGCCGTCGTTTTTCTTCTTTCTTTACTTTGTTAGTTTGAATACGGAGAACATTCGATATCAAAGAAACCTACCACAAAAATATGATAAGCATATTCTAGAAAATTCAACGATGTCAGGAATCGTCATAAAAATGTGTGTCACGAACGAAAAAAGTCGACGCGTGCAGTATTGGTGTTGGATGACGTCCAAAATCAGAAGATTTGAACGTTGCTCGCTCAGCCGAAATCAATTTTATATTAGAAACTGCTATTACTGTGGCAGATAATACGAGGGACGTGGTTGCCGAAATGGACCAGTTACTGTGTAATTGTTTAATGGTAGGATGTGAGCTGGTTATTTTAAAATTTGTCAGTGTGAGTCGGTGTTGGAAATATTTGATAAAGAAGATATTTCAGTACTTAGTTTGGACGTACTTTGTACGAATAGCATATTAGATTAGACCGCGATTATGTTTTTTATTGATTAGAGTATGTTTGTCACCTTACTCATCCACCTTAATCAAGTTCTGTGAGAATACTTGAGTGGGTCCCTGAATGTTTTGAAAATACAATTGGACACGGTATGTGACGCTGAACTGGGTTATCAACTTTCGGACAGGACTAAGTATCAAAGTCATTTGTAAGTGTTAGTCTTCATCTATATCTATCATCATCATCAGCCTTTTACTGTTTCCACTGCTGGGACACAGGCCTCCTCTCTAGGAGAGGGAACGGGCCATAATCCACCACGCGGGCCCAGTGCGGATTGGTGGATGTCACATGTCTTCGAATTTTTGGTTCTAGGACATGCCGGTTTCCTCACGATGTTTTCCTTCACCGTTTTGAGAGCAGTGGTGATGAAATAAATTACACAAAGTAATGCGCCTGCCTGGGTTTGAACCCGCGACCTACAACTCGGCCACCACTGCTCTATCATCTATATCTATACTAATATAATAAAGAGGTAAAGTTTGTTTCTTTGTTTTTTTGTTTGTAGGAGGTAATCTCTGGAACTACTGGTCCGATTGAAAAAATTTTAACAACCATAGAAAGCTGCTTTACTTCTAAGTGACATATTTTATGCACGCGGGCGAAGCCGCTGACAAAAGCTAGTAAAATATACATATGTAATTATTCTTTAGATACGTATCCTTTAATCTTCCTAAAAGGCTTAACAAATTTGTTTTATACTGTTAAAACAATAATATTAAAAAATAAAAACAGTCTGTGACACAATTGTGTAGAGAAATTAATTTGTTATTGTGTTTGTGTGTGTTTATGACGCAATGTATCATGAAAATAAAGAAATAGTACAAATTATACATGTACCTTAATTTAATGCTGGAATCTTATTTTTTTCTCCACGCTGCTCAAAGTATTAGTATAACCTGCAAAGAAAGAAAAGTAAAAATTATTATTTTTGTAATAAAAAATATTATACCGTTTTAATTTAGTGAAAAATATGCTGTTTTATTTTTATGGTCTCTTTCATAATACACATTCCAAATAAAATTACAATCGTTTTAGAAAGCATAAACTAAATTACTTTTCGAATACTATGTAATTAGAGACATAATAGAAGGAAATAGGTATGCGTTTGCTCGGGGCTCAAGTTTGAATATCCTATTTTGTCGCACTCCGCCTCCCTTATACCGCGTATGCTAACGATACTCAACGCACTCGAGGAGACCAATCTTGGATTGGATTTGTTTGCTGTTGAATGCAAAACCATATTATTAGAAAGTATGCCGTTCTGTAAAAGACAGACTGACAAAATTAAGGCATTTAAGTATTATTTGCTATACTAAAAAACAAATTTTATTATATTGAAAAGTTGAAAGGGAACCGTTTGTCTTGGTATGGCCATGTAAAAAGGAGGGATGAAACGCATGTTCCAAAAAAGCCATAAGTATAAATGTGGATGGATGGAGAGGGAGACGGAGACCAAAAAAAAAATATGGATGGATTGTGTGAGAAGTGTTATTAAAGACAGAGGAGTTAGTGATAGCGTGACGAGTGACAGGACAGAATGGAAGAAAAAAATATATTGCGCTGAACCCAAATAAAACGAGAAAAGGGCACGTATTTATCACCATGACGCAGGTTCTCACCGAACATGGGAAGTTCGGGAGATTCCTGCACCGGATTCGTGCGGAAGAGACGTCCGGGTGTCGCCACTGTGAGGCGAGCCCGGAGGACACGGTGGAGCACACGGTGGAATTGTGCCCTGCTTGGGAAGAGCATCGTCCTCGTGGGGGTGATCGGCGGCGGCGACCTCTCGCGCCGGGCCTTGTTTCAGGCCATAGTCCGCAGCGAAGAGGAATGGCAGGCGGTCGCCTCCTTTTGCGAAGCAGTAATGCTCGTAAAGGAGGAGGCCGACCGCATTAGGCAAAGGCAACGGCGCCCTCCCCGTAGCCGTCGCCGCCGCCATCCTGCCGATATCCGGCCACTGTAGACACTGGCTCGCGGACGGTGAGCAATGGGTAGCTCGCCGTCCGATCGTCTGGTAACTGTCCAGACCGAGTCCAAGTCGTCAACTGCGTGCACCGTTCCCGCGCGCCTCAAGGAGTTGTCAGCAAACTGTATGGGCCCTTCAGGGTCGAAACCTCCTTTAGCCTAGGGTGGTGCAAACTGTTACCTCGACTCCTAGGAATAAGGCAAAGAAGGTACGGGGTAGGTTTTTTAATCAGTGAGAGTCTGACACTGGTCTCCCGCTCCGCCCAAGAGCGTCATTCGATGATTTTCACCTACCAATATATATCACAGATGGCTATAGAACTTTCAAAGAACTTATTTTTTATATAAAACTGTTTAATATTATCTTTATTATTCACAGTGAGATGAACACCAAAGGCCTATCATCTGCTTGAAAACTTCTAGTAGCAAAATAAAATCTTTGCTAAAAATGTTCAGTTTATTTTAAACTTCCTGTAAACAGCCTGAGGTACTTTTCTTCATTATTTCTACTCTTTTGGTTTTGATTATTCTTAATAAATTAAGCCAATTGCTTTTGTTTTTATTCAAATAAATTTTGGCTACAATAATACATGATTATAATTTTATAACTTAGGTAACTGTTCTTAATGTAGCTTCTTATATACGTACTAGCTTTTGTCAGCGGCTTCGCCCGCGTACATAAAATATAGCCTATGTCACTCAGGTGTAAAGCAGCTTTCTATTGTTGCTTAAATTTTTCTAATAGGACCAGTAGTTCCAGAGATTACCTCCTACAAACAAAAAAAAAAAAACAAAAAAACAAACTACCTCTTTATTATATTAGTGTAGATTTTTGTACTATATGAGTTTCATTAGTTATGTATTGTATATATATAAATAGTACGCCACAAACTACCCGTGTATCTTTCTCATCTGTCAAATCCATCCAAAGGTTGTCTTTAAAAAATCGCTTTTAGCGATAAGACTGCCCATTGTAACACCATAGTAATTTTAAGTGTATGTATCAAGTTATGTTTATGGTGTACCTATAATAAAGAGTATATGTATCTATCTCTTTTATCTCTTTAACTGACCTGTCAGTCTAGTAGTTAGTGACCCTGACTGCTATGCCGGAGGTCGTGGGTTCGATTCCCACCCAGGACAAATGTTTGTGTGATGAGCACGATCATTTGTTATGTGTCTGGGTGTAATTAATCTATAATATGTAAGAAATATATAAGTATGTTTATCAGTTGTCTAGTACTCATAACACAAGCTCTGCTTAGCTTGAGACTAGACGAGGTTGTCGGATATTTTAAATAACTTAAAATATGGTGTCAAAAAATGCTTCCTATTGCTATTGATTATTTCTATCGAAAGTATTCCGAAAAGATTGGCAACCAAAGATCTTGTCAAGGTCAAAAATACTCCTTGGGAATACGCGAAATGTCACCTGGGGCCCTAGACAAGTGGCAATCGCTCCGTGTCGAATCCATTTCTAAGTTCGATTTCGCCTTAACGATGTCGACCACAAAATGGTAGACAAAGTGACATCGACTAACATATCGATAAGTCGAAGTGTTGGTTCGATAAAATAACACTTCTTGGCTATGATTATCGAATTAAAACGTCCAATTTGACGAATAAACCACTAATAACAATTAGCGAATCGAAAACGTTTGACCACGTGACTTTTCGAAGGCATATGTCAGTTCCATACATTTCGGAGTTTCGAATTTCGTTATCGTTAGTGAGAATGTGACTTTGTCTAGGCCCCCTTACCTAGATGACGTTTCGCATGGGATAAATGTTCAAACAGTGTACGATCTCTCGCCTCCATGATGCAAGAATTTCAAACCTCAAATGACAGCTATTTTAAAGAGAAATTACGATATTCGCGAGCTAGAGCATGAAATTTTAAAACAGTTGCATATCAGACGGTGACAAGAGTACATCAGATATATTGTCGTTAATTTCATAATCCACGCTATGCGACTCTAACTTCGATTGCATAACAAGTCGTGGTGACTGAGGCTGTTGCAGTTAAATTTTCAAAGAGTATCACCGACATGTGACTCATCATCATCATGTCAGCCGAGCGACGCCCACTGCTGGGCATAGGCCTACCCCAAGGAACTCCACAACGATCGGTCCTGTGCTGTCCGCATCCAGCGGCTTCCCGCGACCTTCACCAGATCGTCGGTCCACCTTGTAGGTGGCCTGCCCACGGAGCGTCGTCCGGTACGCGGTCGCCATTCGAGAACCTTTCCATCCCAACGGCCATCGGTTCTCCGCGCTATGTGTCCCGCCCACAAATAAAACAAATAAACCATCCGATGAGCAAAAACATTGGTCATACTTTATTACAGCTTTTACCCCTTGACTCGATAATTCCAGCCATCAATACCACATAAATAATTGATATTGTAAAACAAATTTTACCAAAAAAACATTATTCACATTATTGCTATTTGAATTCGTTCAACAAAATAATAAAAAAGCGCAATTATCAGTATTCCTATTTAAAAAAAAGACATAACAAAACATAAGTAATTAATTCCATCCGAACCAGGAAAAATCCGGCTATCAACAAAAAAGTAATCACTCAACCGCAAAATACCAATTCTCTACCAAAATACCTCTTATGTAACCCCTATAAAATACCTTTCACAATTCGCCATAAACCTCAAAGAACTTACAGGGGTTGGTTTTCAAAGAACAAAAAATAAAGATTGCTGAAAAGGGCTTATAAATTTTTCACTTGCCTATGGCTCATTGTGATTCACAATAACCCATTGGAGTTATACGAGGAACACCTAAAACATCCCTTGAGGGAACCGAGCATGTTGTTTCGAGTGAGGTATAAAATTTTGTAGGCACACGTATAGTAAGCTCACTCAATAAAAATATTTTTCATGTAATATTTTTTGTTTGAACTCTGAAAGAGCTCGCGGCTAAAATTATATCAGCCGCTCCGGTTAATCATCATCAGCTTTATTAATGTTCCCACTGATGGGACACAGATCTCCACTCTAGGAGAGGGAATAGGCTATAATCCACCACGTGGGCCTGGTGCGGATTGGTGGATGTCACGTGTCTTCGAATTTTTGGTTCTAGGACATGTCGGTTTCCTTACGATGTTTTCCTTCACCGTTTTGAGAGCAGTCAGTGGTGATGAAATAAATTACACAAAGAAATGCGCCTGGCTGGGTTTGAAACCGCGACCTACAACTCGTCAGTTGGGGCCTTTATCACTGGGCCACCACTACTCGTTTTAATCTTTTAGGTTAACCGACTGAATGCAAATATTAACCGTCGAATCATAATTCTCCTGCTACATAATACTTCGTAGTTGATATCATAGATCCCAATGTGTATAGAAATATACCGTGGTACGTTGGTACGTAGGTAGGCTGAGGCACAGTACTAACATTATTTTTTGTCCTGCCCTTGGGCGGAGCAGGAAACAGTGTCAGACTAAACGACCCAACCCGTTCCTTCTTATCCTTCATAACAGTGTCAAACCTTCCTTTCAGAAACCGAACCGGGGCCCCAGTAAGATTCGGCACGTGCAAATGGGCCTCTCCAGTCTAGATTGGTGGTTACACATGTCATATACAGATTACTACCAAATAATCTACCAATAGTGAAGACCTACATAATATAATTAGTAGTCAGTATCTACTACTGCTTCCAGCCAGGCAATATTGTAGAGTTAGTATTCCGTAGATTAAACAAAACTTGTTGCGGTCGTTTTATAAATGTGTGACCATCATGCCTGAGTATGGTTTCCATACTTGGTCCTTTGCGGCCCATTGTCATAAAAAAAAAACCTTTGGTATGCTTATTCCAACCAGCCCACTGAACAAAAACTGATTGATGATATGGGAGTTCGGAGATCCTAATGTTCTTGTGCGTTTTTCAGAGACACCTGGGCAATCTAGGAGAACAAGCGCAACTGTCTACCCCCTCCAAGCATGCTCTGCACAGGGGACTGTCCGTGATACCTATTGTGTGGAGGTGCTTATTCAGTGTACTGTGTCTAGTGATGGTACCTGATACCAAGTGGAGGTTGCCTCTGTCCAGTCGCATAAGATTTTTCGCATGAGGTTTTATAGAGATGTGGTCCCAGTCGACCGTCTGTTCTATGAATAATGTATCGTGGAAACTATCATTTAAGTTTTGACGAATTTTCGGTCAAAGTTGGCGACCTTGGTTTTCCGCAGTCCATAAAAAAACTGGAAAAATATTACACAGACCTGGCATTTTGTGACAAAGGTCACGTTGAAATTCTCACGGGAACCTTTTTTATCTTCTATTGAAATTTTCGTAGATCATTTTTTCCACGTGACATTTAGGTCTGTAAATACACCCACATAAAAAGAAAATAAGATAAACAATTCTTTGACAACAACACAAAACAAATATAACAATTTTTCTTTGTTTATTTTTTGTTTGTTTTTACCTTTTCTCTGAAGTCTGGGTCTATTTGAGATTAGTGGAACAACACGCCCTTATCCTAAATGGGATTCTTCTATTCACCCCTTCGCATAACAGGGCTAAAAAATAACGCTTATGATTTACACCCTTGTAAGATTTCCAACGAGGGTTGTTTAGGGGTGAGATGTCTTGATATGCTTCATAAATGATGCATCGCCATATTGAAAATTGCTGAGGGTAACCGAAAGTTTTAGCTGATTGTTATTTTATAGTACATCTGTTCAATAACTTTTTTTTATGATAGGTAGGTATGTCTAAGTGTTTTGTGGTGAAGATTCATCCCTGGGATGAATAAATTTGGTGTGTTTTTGTTGTAATTTTTCTGTCCGTTGAAAAACAATGGCAGTATACACCAAATAAATATTTGAAATCCGAGCAATTTAGAGTCGAAATTGTGTGCTGAGGGGGAACTTAATTAACTGTTTTTAAAAGTACGTAATAACCAAGTTCGGCATCATAAAAAATCACTTAATAAAAATACCCTAATGAACTTATTAAAGTCAATCTAAAGTATGGCATTAAAAAACTTCACCGCATTGCTGTCGACTGGTAGTATACAAGAGACTAGATCATTTCCACGCCGACACTGTGGCAATGCTTATTCTTTGTTCAAGGTAAAAGACTGGGGTCATTTGAGGTGTGAATGAGGCATAAACTGTTCTATAAATAATATTATAGAATACTAGATAATAATATCGTCTAAACGATCTTTATCCCGCATACTCCCACAGCGAATTATAATATCACATTCTCGAAACTCTCAACTATCTCCCACAAACTAAACTTAGTCTAACATCAATCACACACTAACTCACAATCTAATCCCAGTTCCTAGTACTCACAACTTAAGTAATATCTCTCATAACACATTTACACTTCATTATTACTCTAAAACAGTTAAACGCAAAATTTCCTCATAAATGTGATTTATTAAGCACATATTTAGACCAAAACGCGCCGGTCGCCTCAAAGCTTTATGCCCATTAGAAATATTTCGGCCCGTGACTGAGTGATGCATGAGATTTTAAGCTTTATGTTTATGTCAATAAATAATGTTATCGCTTGCGTAAACGCTTTCATGCTCAGAATTTAAGCTTAGCTAGGGAAACCACAAAATTATGTTGCTAAAATTGGATATCCGATGTGATGAAACCTCTGAATGTTAAGGTTTTAATGCGAATTTGATGGTATAATGCCACTATGATGTAGTTCACAGAATAAAAAACGGTATACTTAAACAGTAATTAAAGGTGATTGATGGTTGACATTATTTCTTAAATAATTTCTGCCATATTCTGCTTCGCCCGTTTTGCAAATCGAATACTGTCCCTATGAAATAAATTTCCAGGATACAAAGTATTCAAGGTACATTCCAAGATTTGATCTACCCAATTAGGCTCCAGTTCACTCCATTTATTTTACCAATTGTAATTGTACACTAATGTGGAAAATAAAAGGATTTTTACTTTTAATTACCCATGTGTCAAATTTAATTGTTATCCCTGCAGTTCTTGTTGTACGTAACTTTTACGATCAATAAAAAATAAGACAGCTGATGAACAAAGGCGAGTTTAACCAAGACTTGGGGTTTCTTACAGCAAACTATTTGATATTTATATGAAATATTACATAATACGGGGACTTAAACAAATTGTATAATCACGCGAGTCGCTGGTAGAATAATAATCTACACTAATATAATAAAGAGGTAAAGTTTGTTTTTTTGTTTTTTTATTTTTTTGTTTGTAGGAGGTAATCTCTGGAACTACTGATTCGATTGGAGAAATTTTAGCAATAATAGAAAGCTGCTTTACTCCTGACTGACATAGGCTATATTTTATGTACGCGGGCGAAGCCGCTGACAAAAGCTAGTTATTAATAATTTTATTGATTGCCAAATGTACAATTTCTCGCATCCATCGAATTCCAGTAACCCTGACCATGTCGTCAGTCCACCTTATGGAAGGCCTTCCAACGCCTTCCGGTACGCGGTCACCACTTCAGAACCTTCCAGAACCGGTCGTTGTGGCGACGTTTGGGGGAGGCCTATGTCCAAAAGTGGACGATTTTCGGCTGAATTGATGATGATGATGTACAATTTCACACAAACAAGTTTATCATGATGTGGCATCGCATCGCATGAGTATGCAATTTAAAACTTTACCACCACCACCACCACCAGGTTACCTTCACTGGTTTTAAAACAAAGGAACCACATATATCAACAGGTTGTTCCTTTATTATAAAACCACATTTAATTTATTTATTATTTAATTAAAACTTAATTATATTCATTAAACATAGTTGAATGGACAGATAAAGCGTTGTATGTTGTATTAAACAGTCATAATAATCCGTAATCGTGTTTAACAGTCAATTTTGTTGTGTTTAATCAACTAAACGGATTAATTAAATAATGAGTGTTTATTTTTATTAAAATAAACTGTAGTACTTTACTTAATCGTTAATTAAGCTTGTTTGTGATTTTAAATGAGGATTGTTATCTACACTAATATAATAAAGAGGTAAAGTTTGTTTTTTTGTTTGTAGGGGGTAATCTCTGGAACTAGTGGTCCGATTGGAAAAATTTTAGCAACAATAGAAAGGTGCTTTACTCCTGATTGACATAGGCTATATTTTATGTACGCGGGCGAAGCTGCGGGCAAAAGCTAGTTTAAAATATATTTTGACTCGTATGCTTGTAAATGATCTCATTATATTATTTAATCTTAGATTATTTTGTCCTATGTATTGTATTTTTTGTCAATGCGATGTACAATAAAGTATAAGTGAATAAATATAATAATATTCTACTCCTAAATAAATCACCCTAGTAATCATGATATAGTAGTAGTAGTTAGTGCCCCTGACTGCTATTGCAGTCATGGGTTCGATATCCACCCAGGACAAAATTGTTTGTGTGATGAACATGATCACTTGTTCTATGGCTGGGTGTAATTTATTGATGATAAGTATGTATTTGGAGAGCAGTGGTGGCCAAGTGGTAACAGCCCCGACTTACGAGTTGTAGGTCGCGGGTTCTAACCCAGCGAGGCACATTACTTTGTGTAGTTTATTTTATCACCACTGCTCTCAAAACGGTAAAGCAAAACATCGTGAGGAAACCGACAAACTATCATGAAAATACCTGTTCCATACTAAATAAAGTGGTATAATTTCGAAATTGATAATAACATTTATGTTGCATGAAAATGGACTATACATTGGCTACGGCGTAGGCATGTAGCATCTTTAATCTGCTACGAATTCGTAGCCCCTAGTAAATCAAGGTACGGTGCTACGAATTCGTAGCCTCTAGTAAATCTGGGTACGGTGCTACGCATTCGTAGCAGATTAAAGATGCGATGCCATTTGAGACGATCGAGGGTACAAAAGAGCTACGAGATGTGAGAATATTTGTATGAACGTTTGACTTCAACGGGCATCTGTTGATTTTCTGCGAGAAGTGTAGATATGGCAATTCTTTAGGCTATGTCGATAACTTTGGTTCTCCTACGGATATTTTTATTCCTGATGCGATCACACAAAAAGCCTTAGAGCATACATAGCTTTCAAATCTACAATAAAAATAAAACACTATCAGTGTATATCATACACGTCCCACTTGCGCACCAGTTTGCTGTAAACACACCCTAAAAATGGGCTACGCGCTACCGTTTTTGGAATTACCTCATGATGAAAGCTGTCCATGATTTTGATCCTATAATACCCGATTCATATCTCCGTGAACAACCGTTTACTTACGAAAAGTTCCTCTTTTACAATTGTAGGTTTTACCTTTGTGTAACAGCTGCTAATGTACTGTATTTGTTATGGTTTGAAGGGCAAATATGTGTTTTTTTTATAGCAGTAGAAAAGTTAGGAGAGAGCTTAGGAAAATTTTGGTGATAAGTGAATGATAAATGACATTTTTTTTTTGTAAATAGGTTTTGAAAGAACACTTTTATACGTATCTTGTTTTCGACAGTTTAAACTAGATGAGTCCGATGTTTCCTAGCTGACCACCCTGTATGTGTAGGTTATGGTTGGATCATTTGGATCCCTTCAAAATGGTTAAGCTTACACCACAAGGGTGGTAGATATCGTGGAGTACGTACGCCATAAGACGAAGTTCGAACTGAGGGTACAACAACTGGAGTCGCACCGTAACGTCAATTTCAAGGCGTTCGTAGTGCGAGTCCCGAACAGTTTTCTGCCCGTCGTGTTGAAGGAAGACTTTTGGCCGCAGGGCGTGGTATTTCGTCGCTTCCGCGGAACTGTGCCACCGAACAGCACAAAACGACTCAGTGCAGTGGAAGTGCTACTAACATAGTCATAAGTTTTATTTACTAACGATAAACTGTATTTAATTTATATATGTTAGTCTATAAGGTATATATCTATGGGCCAAGATGCCTGAAAATAAATGATTTATTATTAGTCGTGCTGAATATACGTCATGTCCATGAACAGTCTCCGAAATTGAATCCAACTCAGGTGAAAAATAGCGAAGCCGTTTGGCTGTGGTTTCGATTCTTCTAGAAAATAATAGAACATGTTTAACACAAAAAACTTAACGATTTCAACGTAGCTGATTTTCGGTCAATTCAATTCGAAGTTACCGATACCTACAACAAACAAGAAAAAAAAAAACAAAATAAACTCGATGTTTCACTGAACAAAATAGAAGCAAAGATTATTATGCTAACGACACAATGTCAAGTACATCCTGAAATCGTTTGCTAAATTCCCTTAAAAGAGTTCAAACGAATACAAAACAACCGAATGAGCTCAGTAATAGTACCAAAGACAGTTAAGTAGTACACAATGGTACTAAAAAGTACCATTTACCAGCAAAGGCAGCTGATACCCTACTTTTTAGTCTAAGTACCCAATCAGCATACGAATGTTCCTGCAGGTTCCACTTTCTATTAGTTTCAGTACATTTAGAACGAAAATAAAAACGTTTTTGGTCGGTTGGACCGGGTTCTAAACGTAGGTTTGCGTGCCAAGACATTTTGTAGGTGACACCTCGCCAACTCTAAATGCTGATATAAGCTGTTTAGTTTAGCCTAACATTTAGATATTTATTTTTATGGTAGGTGAAAATCATCCAATGACGAAACCCGCTCTTGGGCGGAGCGGGAGACCAGTGTCAGACTCTTACTGACTAAAAAAACGACCGTCTTCCAGGGAAGTGGGAACTGGCCCTTCTCCAAGCATGCGCTGAAGAGCCCCCCCAATCGAGAACCGAGAGCCTCCATGGCCAGGACCCAGGCCTTTCCAGGCAAGCCGACGGGTCCTGGGGCGGTATTCTTCGCACCCATCTTGCGTACCGCCACTCTCATCTCCACCTCGGTCACTTCCGGAGCATTGGTACCGTCGTCGCTGACGTGGTCCGCTTCAGACACCGCTGGTGGCGGAACCATGGGCAAAGCCTAACATTTAGATGCGTTAGTAAATGTTTTTTTTCTAGTAGTTATGTGATGTATTAAATGAGTTGTTTCGATTTCAGCTCTGCTGCGTGTTAGGAGACTTTTCGAATGATAGGCGACACCCGGAATTGCTTCAACTTAGTATATTTGCGAAATTACATGGATTACAAAATTATATTAATTAAATTGGAATATATAGTATAGTGCGTGCGATGCAATAGCGGAATGAATAAACGTTAGTCAAATTTTTGAAGATGACGTTGATGCGTATCTCCGTGGTGATTGGCTGATGGTGGCGTGGACGGTTAAGCGTTGTGAGGTAGATCGAAGCTCCTAAGGTGATGTCTGAACATGCCCCCGGCCTTGGAAGTAGGTACCGACGTCCAACACCTTCTCATCATCTCCATCATTGAACAGGGGACAGATTCGAGGGAATGCGCGCCTGATGACTCCTGACTTTGTTTGGATGTCAGCCACTCGAGAGATTCCATCCTTCCCTGGTACTGTTGCAATGATTCGACCCAAGCTCCATTTCAGTGGCGGCGTGTTGTCCTCTTTGATGACGACCATTGTGTTTGGCTGCAGATCACGTCCATGTTGTCTCCATTTTATCCTGGTTTGCATTTCGGATATGTACTCTTTGGACCAGCGTATCCAGAAATGTTGTCTGAGCTGCTCAAGCCTCTGGTAGCGTGTCAACCGGTGAGCAGGAACGTCAGTCAGCGGTGGCGTTGCAGGCGCTGTTAGGAGACGACCAACCAGGAAGTGAGATGGACACAAAGGAAGGTAGTCGTTAGGATCTGCGGATAAAGGACTAATGGGCCGGGAGTTGAGGACAGCTTCAATTTGCGATAACACAGTGCTATATTCCTCGAATGTTAGGTGTGCGTTGCCAACGACTCGTAACAAGTGGTGCTTGCACGACTTTACTCCTGCTTCCCACAATCCACCAAAATGAGGCGCATAAGGAGGAATAAAAGAAAATTTAATATCTTGAATAGTCGCGTATTCAATTAAGTCATCAGAGCATGTGGATAAAAATTTTGAAAATTCGTTTGCGAGACCCACAAAGTTCCTACCGTTGTCCGAAATTATTTCATCAGGTTTACCGCGTCGGGAAATAAATCTCTTTAACGCAAGTAGATAAGAATCGGAACAAAGGTCAATGACAAGCTCTAAATGTATTGCGCGTGTAACTAAACAAACAAATAGGCAAATATAACCCTTTATCAATTTAGAGCCCCTACCCTTACGATTCAGTACCAGCACTGGCCCAGCGTAGTCTACACCAGTACGTAGGAACGGAAAGCTTGGAGTGATTCTCTCTTCCGGTAGGTTGCCCATGATAGGAGATAAAGATGTACCTCTCAACCGTGTACACGTAACGCACTCATGGACAGTGCGCTTGGCCAAGTTCCTACCCCCCACTGGCCAGTGGGACTCGCGGACGTTGTACAGCAATGCCTGCGGCGCAGCGTGCTGCAGTCGTTTGTGCTCGTGCCGAAACAATAACACTGAAAACCAGTGGTTGGAAGAAATTAGTACAGGATGTTTCTTATCAAAATTAAAATTTGATGACAATTTTATTCGTCCACCGACTCGTAAAATGCCATCACTATCTGCGAATATATTTAATTTACTTAAATTATGCTTATTTTTGAGAACTTTGTTACTACCTAACAATTTGCATTCTTCAGGAAATGATTCGCGTTGGGACCACTTCACTAAAGTCGTGCGCGCATTTCTCAATTCATCAACAGTGAGAGGACCGCGACGAATGTTATTCCTGTTGCGAATATTGTAAATAAAACGTAATACATACGCACAGGCGCGTTGCATACGATTGAATTGAGAGAACCTCTCAAATGGAAATAGTGAATTATCCATAGTAGATGGGAATGCGTGTGTTTTGACTGGCTTCACTTCCGGTAAATCAGACTGTGCTACATATTTACCTGAGGTAGCTTGACTAATATCGAAGTCGTGCTGTCGTAAAAAATCAGGATTGCGTAACAATCGTTTTTCGAGAGCAAAAAACCTACGTTCTGCCTGTGAATAACTTTCGCCTAAGGTATCGGGTGATGATTTAAAAGGGATGCGAACTTTGAACCTTCCGTCACTATTGCGCGTAGTAGTATTGACGAAATGTTGTTCACAAGAACGCTCCTCATCTGTGCGCGTATCCCGATACGCAGACATGTCCTCCAACTCCCAGAATTTGCGTAGCTGGGAATCGATAGACTGAGACAAATTACACTGAATGTACCTATCATGACGCGTAAGAGAACAAATTGGGCCGGAAACAACCCATCCCAACTTTGTATCTAATAAGAAAGGCCCACCAGGTAATCTTATTTTATTACAATTAATTAAATCCCAAAAGGTATCCGCACCGATTAGGATATCTATATTTTGAGGCTCACAAAAATGCGGGTCAGCCAAAACAATATGTTCGGGAATTTTGAGTTGTCCGCTTTGTTGCGATTGTGACAAAGCAGGCAACGCCGACGTAATGTTAGGCAGGACGAAACATTGTAAACGTGTAGTATAGGGATGAACGCGCGATTTTAACTCAATGTCACATATTTGTGTAGATTTTGTGATCGAGTTCCCTACACCATGGATTTCTTGAGTGGACTGTATTACTGGCGCTTGAATTAAATTGCATAAACTTTGCGTAATAAAACAGCGTTCACTACCGCTGTCAAGGAGCGCGCGTGCTAAGTGATAATTGTTGCGATTATTATCAGCTATCTCCACTAATGCAGTCGATAGTAGAACCGGTTTCATAACAGGTGATTTAGTAGATGTGTTTATGTGCGCTTTGTTTGTATAGATCGTAGAAAATTCCACAGCTGAGGACGATCCCGGTGCGGCGGGCGCGGTAAGGGGCGGAGGATGCTTGCCCGCAGCCGCGGCTATCGCAGTCGGCGCCTCATTAGCGTGCGGCACATGAAGTGATATGGATTGATTCGTATGATTGTCGGAATGCAGTAACGAGTTGTGTTTTTTGTTGCATAATCTACACGGCCCGAACCTACAACTATCTAACGTGTGATCTGACCGCAAACAATTTATGCAAAGTTTCTTTTCGTGAGCAAAGTTAAGTTTAGACTCTAAATTAAAATCAAGAAATCTTTGACACGCGTAAAGTGGATGATTTGAGTTGCATAATAGACAAAGCCTTTTAATTTTTGTGGATTTTTGCGACTGTTGACTCTGTGGCTCATTGGTGGAAACATTACAGTGAATTTTAGATTGATTAAATTTAGTGTTTGGTTTTGTACTATCAGTATTTCGTTTACTGTGTGTCACCTGCAATGTTTCCAACACGTCAGCTCGGTCTTTAAGAAAGTTCAACATATCATCCAGCTTAGGCTTACGCTTAGCTTTAGAATCGCCATTTCTAGATAATCCTTGTGCGCGTTTGTATAGTTCCCATTGTTGTTCGGTGACTGGATTAAATCTAAACAGAATTAAATAGATAATTAATGTGTCCCATGCGTCAGTTGGTTCGTCAAGCATTTTTAATGCACGTAAATTCTTCAACACGGTGTCTATTAATTGTCGAATTAGATCTGGCGATTCCTTGCTTAAGTTCTGCATAGTGAACAAAGACATGACGTGATTATGCACTAACAATTCGCTATTATTGTACCGATTGAGAAGTAAATCCCATGCAACCGGGTAATTGGAACTAGAAAATTCTACGGCATTGATTACCAGCTCCGCACTTCCTTTCAATGCAGATTTTAGGTAGTGAAACTTTTCTATATTGCTTATATCATTGGAATTGTGCACTAATGATAGAAAAGTGTCCCTAAATTCCAACCAATGCTCGTATGAACCGTCAAAGGTGGGCATAGAAATAGTGGGTAATTTAACGGCCGGTCTGTGGTGATTAGTACATTTACTAGAACCGTCAGTGACCTCACTCGGATTAAGTAGACATTCAGCTTGAGATAATAATGTGTAGTACCTATTTTCCATTAATTCTCTTTGCGTTAATTGCTCATCTACATCGGAGACTGATTCCTCGATTTGCCGTTGAATGTCACTAAATTCATCAAATAATTTAGCGGCTCCCTGAATCCGTAATTTAAGATCTACGCGTGTTTGACTAGACAAAGGTCCATCAGCAATACTAGACAAGTAATTTGAGAATTTTGATAATCTACCTTTTACTATGCCACGTTTTTTAACTAGATCCCTAATAAGTGGACAATCGTCATTTGGATTATATTTGAAAGGAGATTTATCGCGAGGCTTATTAGGAACCGAGATCTCTGATGTACTAGGCTGACTCATTTTGATGGAAGGCAGAAAGAAAGGGGTACTCACGTTTGAATGTGACGGTTACGATGAAATTCGTAGTTGGCAGCGCACAATTACACACCAGAATATCACTGAAATTGAGCAAATAGCACGGTATCACACAACTGAAATGGAGATAAATAGGGCTGGGCAGGATGGCTGGCCGTACCTGATATGCGCGTTTTCAGGAGATACAGCACTCCAAAGTCCAACATCCGGCTCGAAGGACCAATGTTTCTATTTCAGCTCTGCTGCGTGTTAGGAGACTTTTCGAATGATAGGCGACACCAGGAATTGCTTCAACTTAGTATATTTGCGAAATTACATGGATTACAAAATTATATTAATTAAATTGGAATATATAGTATAGTGCGTGCGATGCAATAGCGGAATGAATAAACGTTAGTCAAATTTTTGAAGATGACGTAGATGCGTATCTCCGTGGTGATTGGCTGATGGTGGCGTGGACGGTTAAGCGTTGTGAGGTAGATCGAAGCTCCTAAGGTGATGTCTGAACATGAGTAAAGACAAGATTAGCAATTATAGTGTGTAGTTCTAGTAGATAAAACGTTGCTAGCAACAAGGCCGCCATTGTATCTACACATTTAAGTTTGTCTAAAAGTTTTTGTAATTATTTTGGTGTACAATAAAATTAAGCATAAAGTATTAAGTTTGCCTGTGTGTGTACCTTGGTATTGCATAAAGTTTTTATAAATAAATACAGTTGATTGTCTCTGTCTAAAATTTAGCAGATCAAATTAGAAGACTGAGTATTTTTTATTAGGCTTGTGTTCGAACACTTTCTCAAGTGATGATGTGACCGACAATAGAGTACTATTATAAGGCTGTAAGTGAACTATTCGATCTTGACTGTCATTTGTTGTTATCTTAATACTTTCGTTTGTAATGAATAAACTCAAAACTACGGGGCTTGCTGACCGAGACTGAGTGCAATTAGGCGATATATTTTTTTTACTTTCTTGCGGATTAAGTCGCTGGCGTTTTTTTTTTTTTTTTATGGTAGGTGAAAATCATCCAGTCACGAAACCCGCTCTTGGGCGGAGCGGAAGACCAGTGTCAGACTCTTACTGACTAAAAAACCTACCCCGTACCTTCCTTGCCTTATTCCTGGAGTCGAGGTAACAGTTTTCACCACCCTCTAGGCTCCAGGAGGCTTCGAGTCGCTGGCGTAAGCTGACCTAAGTCAAATCTGCACGGCTGAGAATCACACGCTATAGAGATATCATAGCTAACATCAGCAGTATAACGTTCCCACTGCCAGGACTCGGGCCTCCTCTCTAGGAGAAGTAATGAACCGCAATCCATCACGCGGACCATTGCAGGTTGATGGATGTCACAAATCTTAAATATTTTGGATCTAGGACATGACTGTTTCCTTCACTGTATTGAGAACTATGGTGATGAAATAAATTACACAAAGTATTGAACCTAGCTGGGTTTGAACTTGCGACTCCTAAGTCCGGCCGTTACCACTAAGCCACCACTGCTTTCAATATTTATAGAGATACCGTGCCTTGAAAAGTAAAGGGCGTCTGAAACAACCCAGGTTAAATCCAGTCTGACTCCACCTCAGTGCAGATGGAGTTATTTGATGATAAAAAAGAACTCACAACAACTGAACTAAACTGAATAAATCGATACAGTATTTGTATAGTCATCAAAAATAATCCTTTCAAAAACGAATTCTTAAACCCTATTCTCAATCATAAATCGGTTTACCCAAGTCCTTTGCAAACGAGATAGGCACCTAAATCTGGACCGCTTACATTGTCTGCCTCTCAGACATAGGTACTCGTAAATGTAAACATTTAGATACCTTACAATGAGAGGCAATCACCTGAGAGGCAATTTACTGAATTAAATTTTGAAGCGACCGTAACAAACTGTAGGATAGGGAGATGGATCGGCGTGACTTTGACAGGATTCTAGTCTTGACTAATGTGTGAAGTGAGATGCTTGAGATTTAATACAAATTCTGGGAATTACGAATAAGGGATTAGTGCTCCATTTCACGTGTTTACCATTCCATATACTGTGTGTGTTTCTTGGCTATTATAAAAATGTATAACTGTTCGTTGGTCTCGCTAAAACTTGACAACGCTTGGTCGATTTGGCTAATTTTGGTCTTGAATTAATTTTATCATATTTATGATAGTCCAGGAAAGGTTAAACGGTGAAATAATTCAATATATCACGAAAAAAAAATCCGACTATTAGGCGAAACGATGTTTGACGGGTTAAATATTACTATTTGAAAATATTTATTTATTAAATAATTTATGCACACATGATGAGTACAAAAACTGACTTGGCAGTTTAAACTATTGAAGCTTTGGTTGACACAGAGAAAAATAGTGGTAGGTGCAATAAATTAGAGAAAGAAAAGATAAATACAAGAACAACCTTTAGTATGTCAGCTGACACTTTTTTCATGCTGCTTACCATCAGGTGGAATCGCAGTCAAGCAATAATGTATATTTTAAAAAAAGGTCGCGGATTCCAATCAAGATTGCGCATTATTTTGTGTAGTTTATTTCCTCACCAATGCCCTCAAAATGGTAAAGAAAAACGTCGTGCAAAATTGACATATTTATTTATTTTATACTTTCTTCTACACCAAGACTAAAATATATTGAAAGGAAAACTTATTATAATGAAAAACATACATCGACATATCGTAGAAAGAGAAAAAGTTTTTCATGTTATATTATGTCCAATTTTAGCCACGGTGGTCCAACTCATCGAGATTAACCAAGTGCGCAAGTAATAAGTATTATAGCGTACAAATATGAGCGTGAATGCTACGAGTATCATAGTCAGACGGGATGGCGAGCCAACACCAGAAAAATACACACGTACAATACCAGAAAAAGTAAAAAGAGAGGAGGCAGTTTAATTTTAGGACATGTGGATAGGCAAACAGAAATTATTGACGCTATAAATAAGTTATATAAAGTTGAATGTTTTGAAGTGTGTGGTGTTAAAGATGTTTCCACTGGATTGTACATTTGCTGTTGCTATAGAAATCCTGTTGACAAAAATTTTGAAATGTTCTTGGGTCAATTGGAGAAGTTGCTTGACTACTTGTTCAATAAGAAATCTATGATTTGTGGAGATTTTAATATTAATTTACTTGAGGATAGTAAAAAGCGTATGGAATTTCTTAGTTTACTGAGGTGTTATAATTTTAGGCATTTGATCGATTCTGCTACTTTTATTCGTAACGATAGCAGTTCGTGTATTGACAATATACTTACCAACTTGCCCGATTCGCGTATTTTGGAATGTGCGGTAGATCATAATGGTTTGGCAGACGGCCATGGTGGTATTTTTGCAGATACTTGCCTGGAAAATGTTAGCAATTTCGCGAGCAATAGAAACCAAACTATTGTCACAAGCAAGAGAATATTTAATAATAAAAACAGTGAGAAATTTGCACAGGGTATTCTTGAAAATGATTGGAGTAGCATGGGTATAAATACATTCCTCAAAACATTTCATAAAATATTCCAAACAAGCTACAGGAAAAAATAATATAAAATAAGCTTTAAAAATAATACCAAATTGAGGTGGATCACTAAAGGGATTCGTACATCAAGCAAAATGAAACGATTCCTCTGTGCACATAATGGCAACAAACTTGAGTCTAGTGTCTTAATGTATAAGAACAAGTATGTTAGACTGTATAGACAGGTTGTAACAAAGGCTAAAAAATATGCAATTATGGAACAAATCAAAAGTTCTAAAAATTTAAGTAAAGAAGTGTGGAAAGTAGTTAACAAATGTACCAATAAGGAGATAGCGACGAAACCAGAACTTCGTTTCAAGATTGATGATCGAATTGTAGTGGATCCTGAAGAAATATCTGATATCTTAGCCAAACAGTTTGATTACAAATGTATTACTAAAGCAAATGAAAGTGGTCAAAATACAGTATCAAATATGTATACTAATGAAATAAATAGCGAAATGACAATTGCTCCGGTCACTCCAAATGAGATCTTAACCACAGTAAAAAGTTTGGAGAATAAGTATTCTTGTGGTCATGATGAGATCCCAATATCTGTAATTAAGGATCATATCATGATACTAGCTGAGCCGATGAGCGACTTTTATAACAAGTGTATTGAGGAATCTATTTTCCCAGACCAGTTAAAAATAGCAAAAGTAATACCTGTTTATAAAAAAGGCAGTAGGACTGATCCTAAAAACTACAGGCCGATCTCCTTGCTACCGGTTATGTCGAAAATATTCGAAAAAATATTAAAAAATCGGCTTCTTTCTCACTTGCGCACAAATAGAATACTTAACAAAAGACAGTTTGGTTACCAAAGAGGTGTTGGCACTTCTGACGCTATATATACCTTACTTGACGATGTAATAGAAAAATTAAATAATAATATGAGAGTAGCAGGGGTTTTCCTTGACTTAAGTTCCGCATTTGACACTATAGACCACAAATTACTTCTAAAAAAAATGATGCATTATGGAATTAAGGGTAAGGCCTTGAAACTATTCTCATCATATCTGAAAAACAGAAAAATGTACGTAGAAATTGACAAAATACAAAATGGCTACAAGAAAGTTTACAAATCACGGACAGTTATCATAACTACGGGTGTTCCGCAAGGATCCATATTAGGACCAATTTTATTTATATTATTTATTAATGACCTTATTAATTACATGAATACTATTTTACCTGACATTGATATAGTAATTTTTGCAGATGACACGAATGCCATTATAGCGGCTAAAGACATGAATACATTAACAAAAATAGTAAATGACGTATTACATGCTTTTCACGTGTGGTTCACTGAGAATAATTTATTAATTAATACAGATAAGACCAAAGTACTATTATTTAGAACCACTGCACGAAATAAGGACCATTTAGATGTGGTTTTAAATGGTGACAAAATTGTTCTCGTGAAGGAAGTTAAATTTTTAGGTATCCATATAGACGAAATGCTAAATTGGAAAAATGAATTAAATGCGATAAACGCATCAATATGTTCTGCATGTTACGCGTTGAGATCACTAAGATCAGAAATTGGCATTGAACAATTAAAAATGGTATACTTTGCGTTGGTAGAATCAAAAATTAGATATAGCATAATGTTTTGGGGAAATAGTTATGGTTATAACATCAAAAGAGCTTTTGTTTTACAAAAACGAGCAATTCGCACTATAGTTCGTATTCCGCAAACAGAGAGCTGCCGTGAGTACTTCGCCAAACTAGGTATACTGACAGTACCAAGTATTTATATATTCGTGATTTTAAGTAACATGGCAAAATACATACACGAATATGAGACTGCGGATGAACGAAAGATCAGAGAAGGCACGCGAAGACAAGATATAAAACTGTCCAAAATACAGCCTAATTTAAATATTGTGAAGCACTGTCCAAAATATCAATCGGTTATATTGTTTAACAAATTGCCTTTACATTTAAAAAGCGCTATTTACTGCAGCACTTTTAAAAAACAACTCAAGGAATTTCTATTGAGCAAGTGTCTGTATACTGTTGATGATCTCTGAGGTCAATCCAGTGTTGTATTTTATGTTTTTTTTTTTTTTGTATTATTGTAACTTTAACGTGTTTGTAATTTCAGATACAATTTATTGTTAATGAATAAATGACTATGACTATGACTATGACTATGACTAACACAACCGAGGAAGATCAAGCTTAGAATTCTCGGCTTTACGTTCTTTTCGATGCCCACAGTGTCATATCACCAACTCCAAACTTCGTCCTACTGCAGGCATTTATAAGTCTAGCTTTTAGATTTCATACTTATATAGATTGTAATAAAGAAGACAACTTTTACGTCTATCAGTACACATTTTTTTTTTCACTTACCACATAAGACTTTTCACCGTTCTTTTTCATAATTTACGTTCGAAGTAAACCTATAACTTGTATGGTCACTTTTCGTAAACATCGCTTACCCTCCCATATTCCGCCCAATAGCCTTTGGCCTTTATCTGTAAGTAGTATGGAGTAATTACCGTAGTAAAATATGTGGTTTCTTACGGAAACCCAGAATCCGAATCCAATATAACTTGGCCTCTACATTCTTTTCTTATGTTCGGATATGTAGCGTGTTACACGTGTCTACATGTTATGGTCGTGTAAATAGATAGGTAAGTACCCCCACTGCTTGGTTTATGATAGCGAAATTTCTTTTTTAGTATAACTCCGTTTTATTCCAGTTTTATTATTGAGACAAATATTTCTTTCTTGAATAAGAATGGGATTTTTATTGCATGGAAATTGGTCGAACTGAGAGCGAGCGGCGAGAAAATTTTCTAGTAGAAAGATTCTGGATGCAAATGATACTTTCATTCGGCATCGAATCGGAAAATATGGCATAAGTAATTCTGAAAGATATAAGTGTGAAGGCGGTACGGTTGGTTGGAGCGATTGGAGGCAGCCATACATATCGTGGATTCAGTTTCTACGCTGAAAAAAATATTTGTAGTGCCTATAGACAGTTTTTTCTCGTCTAGTTGTCTAGTGTATTTACATATTTTGGAATTTACTCACAATGCAAGTATAATTCCTAAAGTAGAAATAAGGATAAGATAATATTTTATTGTACACCAAAGACTTCGTTTTGTTCAATAAGTGAACAGTCACACATATTGAAGAAATCGGGAAGAAAGCTATGTAATTAATTTACTTTTAATCTTATCACGCCTGTTTTGGAAAATCATTCGATGGCTTCTCTCTTCTCAGGGTATGCGAACAAACTTTTACTGACTAAAACTACACTTTTAGTCGTCCTAACCATTCTAGAACTCGTATTGCTACACGTGTTTTCCTTTTCAGGAATCCCTCGTGGCTCTAACAGGAGTCTTTCCATATATAAAATATTGTTTGTTGAAATAATCCTACAACTACACAACTACTAATAACACAGACCAAGAGATTACTTAAGTTTTTGTGATGACTTTTCCTCGGCCCTGAGGCTATCGAGACCTTTGTAATACAAAAACGTTATAATAATACAATGATTAATATTATAAAAGATAAATTTTACAGAGTTTGTCAAATGATTTTAATGGAATTTATTAAATTGATTTTTTATGACACTTCGAAGAAGCACTCAACTAGACTAGACTTAATAAATACCTTAAAAAAACATTATTTTAATTTTAACAACCAATCTGCAATGAGCCCGCGTAGTTGATTGAGGCCCATTCCGTCTCCTGGATAGGACGCCTGAGTTCCAGCAGTGTGAACATTATAAGGCTAATGTTATGCTTATGCTTTTATTTTAATCAAAATAAAATCTTCTTACCACAGTGTTGTCTTTTTTAACCCAAAGGGCTGGTAGAAAATGCCTTGCAGCATTAAGTCCACCTGTGTACATAGGTGGAATTTTTATCATTATTAAGATATTGGTAGCCATCACGTCCGGGAATTTCACAGGTTCATCATCATCATCACTTCAGCCGAAAGTGGTCCACTGCTGGACATAGGCCTCCCCAAGCGCCGCCACGAAGACAAGTCCTGTGCGTCGTGCAACTATTGGATTCCAGCAACCCTGACCAGATCATCGGTCAACCTTGTGGGAGGCCTTCAACATTGCGTTCACAGGATAGTATAATAGTAACCCAGTATAAATAGCTAAAATAAAAATAAACATTAACAAATAAAAAAAAAATTGACTGAATGTTAAAACTCCTACGCTTACAATCGCACCGAAGCCGACTGGTAAAATTTATTTTATTTTACCGATTGACAAAACTCATGTATGTACATACGTATTAAATGTTATTCGTCTTTTATCCCACACATTTGAATAGAGATAGTTTATGCATGACTATACGGAATATCTTTGTTTTATTGAAATGTATGTATAGGTTTGTATTTTTGTTGTGTGGGTGTCTAAAGATGTTGAGCTTTTTATCAAAAGCTCTGGCCCTGGTATATATGGCAACGTGGTAATGGTTGTTTGGTCAGTAAGAGCCTGACACTGTTTCCCGCTCCGCCCTAGGGCGGGATTCGTCATTGGATGATTTTTACTTACCATTAAAATAAATAGCTGAAATATTTAGTGTATAAGATGGTAATAAAAAAGTAAGGGAATTTCTTTGCTTGAATGTATTAAGTAAAGATATATAAATGCATTATATTTTTGTTTCAAAATTTGAAAAAAAAATTGCTTGAGTCTTTTTATTGTGTTTATAGTCACAATTAAAAGACAAATCGAACGCTTAAATATGGGCAATATAATAAATACTTATAGGTTTTGTTCAGCTAGAAAATAAATAAATCTACAATAATCGCTATCGTTAAACTTAAACGGATTATTTTTAAGTAGTTTTAATCTGTGTTAACTCTGGTAAAAAGGTAAATAATAAAATAAAGCAAAAAAACATTTCAAAAATAAAAAAAAACGCGCTTATAAAGGCGCCCGGTCCCGCCGCGCCGCGCCCGCTGTGTGCAGAGACCTTAAGAGTTTTTTCTTAGTTGTCGTACTTTGTGTTCTATGAAGTCTAAATAAATAAATAGAAAACCAAAAAGCTTGTAGTAACTTGATTTGAAAAGTTCACTCTCTTGATTTACTCACAGTTCAATACACGTGTACATAGTTATCTACGTAACAGATATCTATAGTTTAACACCCTCTACTACCTTTTTTTAAATCCCAGAACGGATCCCCCAAAATACGCACATCTTACAGTCTCACATTCAGCAAAGTAAACCTTTCCCCAAAACACAAACCACTGTTCACTCCTCGTCCTCCCCTTAAAAGTTTCATACGAACCCATGTTACATTCAAAGTTACTTAGCTACCCCTTAAGGAAAAGAGGGTGATAAATCTGCTTACCTCCGTATATCATAATTATTTATTATGTTTCTCTTAATGTGTAGTTTAGGTAATTTCCGACGTATTTGTGATCGTGACTTTTGCAGGTTTAGTTTTTTTGTTCAGCAAGATTTTACCGTATTATCTTTGTTAAACCAAACCCAGCCAGGCGCATTACTTTGTGTAATTTATTTCATCACCACTGCTCTCAAAACGGTGAAGGAAAACATCGTGAGGAAACCGGCATGTCCTAGAACCAAAAATTCGAAGACATGTGACATCCACCAACCCGCACTGGGCCCGCGTGGTGGATTATGGCCCATTCCCTCTCTTAGAGAGGAGGCCTGTGTCCCTGCAGTGGGAACATTAAAAAGGCTGATGATGATGATCTTTGTTAGCTTGTTATATTTGGACAAGTTAAGGATAACAATACGTGTTTGATTTTTTAGGGTTCAATAACCAAAGGATAAAAACGGAACCCGCTGAACCCAGAAGGGCAAAACTCTACTATATGTATGTCCGTCACTAGGCTGTAACTTTTGAACTGTGATAGTTATTCCGTTGACATTTTCTATAGACGATGTATGTGTGTTACCGCTTTAATGAAATTTAAGAAATATTTAATTTGAGCTCCCATGCGATGACAAGTTTTTTTTTATTTAATTTTTTTTACTACGGAAACTTTCTTGTACAAGGCCGGATTACACTTGATCGATTCTTACAAGTGATGCGCTCGCACTTCACTACTATCCCACCATGATCCCACCTGATTTAAAGCAATATTGTTGTCAATTTTTTTATCTTAAGAGTTCTAGATATGCCAGTTTCCTCCCGATGTTTTCCTTCTCTGTGTTGAGAGCAGTGGCGATGAAATAAATTAAACAAAGTGAAACGCCTTCTTGGGTTTAAACGCACAATGTACAAATCGTAAGTTGAAGCCATTACAACTGGGTCAATCGTGCTCATTTTTATGCATAAACTTAAATTGAAACTCAATAGATATTTATATGGCTTTTATGATGATTGTTTCAATTATAAATCTAGAATTTTAAATGTTAATTCGATAGATAGAAATATACTCTTTATTTTAATTACACCATACATACTATTTTGGTGCATTAGGAGCTTAAAATTACTAAAGTGTTACAATGGGCGGTCTTCTCGCTAAAAGCTATTTTTAAAGACAACCTTTGGATGGATTTGATAGAAATAGAGAGAGATACATGGGTAATTTGTGGAGTGCTATATATATATGAAAGCAGAGAAATATGTACTCAATGACGTTCAAGAGGAGAGGTAGTATTGCTTGACCACATTATTTTTAGTTTTTTACTTATGATTGATGTGATTCCATCACAGGGATTTTTTAAAAGAAAATTCATCGCAGGTGTGGTGTTAGTCTGTAAAAGTCTGACGCGTTCTTTGCTCCATTCTAAAGCGGGACATGTCATTGGAAAATTTCTACCTCATAAAAACCTATATGATTCTGTGCCAGTGGACACAAGGGAAGGGTACACCTAGTTTACTAACAAACAAACTCAGCCACAGTTTACATATAACTAAATATGTATTCACAAACAGTTAATTACTAAGTTTCAAAGGTATATCGACAAGCCAAGTGTAAGATCCTTGGGACCGCATTACGTGTTATGTGTATCTACCTAATTGTATAAATGTCTGTATGTCTGTATATAACACTTGCTGTATTAGGGAGAAATATGAAGACAGTTGTACAAAGAGTTCGTAAAAATAGGATGTGGTTTTTTAACATTTTGGCCAAGAACATGGTTAGAGTGAAAGTGAGTGGTCATGGTGAGTGTGGTGTCTTCAAGGCTAAAGTGAACAGGCTATTAATAGACTAGTGCGCCTCACCATCAACGATTGCATCATTGCTTACCATCAAGTGGGATCGCAATCAAGCACAAGTTTATAGCAAATTAAAAAAAAAAGAGTGAAAATGACATTAATGTTTTGGGATAAATGAATAAAATAGATTTCTGTAATATACAGATGGAGATATTTTTATACATATCTAGTAATAGATAGAAAATAGTTGCACAGTTGTTTGACGGTTCCAATTCAACTGTTGTAGATTATACTACAAATATTATATAGTGTAATATATTTTTGTGTAGAATAAGGAATTAAAGAAATGCTCACAAATATCACATTTTACCTATTTAACAAGCCCGGAACAAGCACCAAAATTGACAGATTAGACAGTATAAAATATAATTATAAGATCAAAACTTTTTTTTACAAGGTACTGACTGGAAATACAATAAAACTCATTATGCATACAGTTAAACAGCAGAATTTCCTGACAGAGTCTATTGTCTTAATACTCGTATCTACAACCTAAAATCTGTCCCCTGAGGGTCTTTAAGAGTGAATAGATTAATTCTAAGCAAGCGTGTTTTATTGGCGACAAGATTACCACTTTTCATCATTATATATGTTATTATGTGTATTGTTTTCATTGTACATATAATTCTTCTGACGTACGTGTGTTTGTCACCTATTCCTTCCTATATAGCTCGACCAATTTAGATGATATTTTGTATTTGGGTTGGTCACTAAGTGGTTTGAAAATGATGTTCAATACAGTAAGTTGTACTGCTTGAAAATAATATCGAACTCTCAATATTTTCTAACGAAAAGTCAGCATTCAGACAGAACAATATCTATGAGTACCCGATGTCAATGTTCGTTAAGTGGCACTGTATTTGAATTCTCAGTTTTTGTAAAGGCAATTCAGGTTTCAGATATAACAATATTGGTGACTATCCGGTGTCGGGGTCCGGTAAATCGCGAACCATTCGGATTCTGTTTTTTTTAACGAAAAGCCAGCTTTCAACGGAATTGCGAGTATAATAATTATGACAATTACTTATGTTTTTCGGCACCCCAAACATTCTTAAGGAGGCCACACCTCTAATCTTTCCAACATCATTGGCACCCCATAAGGGAGTTCTCCCTAACTTCAAAGAAATCTTAGCTCCAGTAGGATAATCCTCAAAGGCCCCACGTAAGGGCGACGTCAGATTGTCGTAAACTATTATCTACTTATTACATATTATAGGGAAAGAAATTATATGGAATGGTTTTGAAAGGAACCCCCTATAAATTCTTTAAGCTTGGGAGAAGATTATATGGGGTGATAGGGCAGTGCCTTCGTAATTTTATAGAATCTGTTGTACGTATTTAAGCAAGAAATTTTTTTAATGGGATTCAGTGTTTAACAGCAATCCCACCCGATGTTAAGGAGTCATACAGTCGTTTAAACTGAAGTGCATTAGTTTATTAAGAGCCTTGAAGACACCCAAATTATAATTAGATGGAAAAACTGTAGCAGCTTTTATCAGCATCATCCAAACGAAAAATAAATTCTGTTAGGCATAGAACTCTCGCAATTTTTCGCCCTTAATTGAGTAATTAATTAATCAAAAAACGGTATTGGCCTTTAGGTGAAGAAAACTTTCCTAGAATTCCTACTTACCTAATCTCAAATTGATTACTCTAAGGATGAAATATTCCTTTTAGGATTATTTCAAGAAAAGTTTAGACGTAAATTACCACTATTATTACCGATCAAAGAGCTGTATTTATGTTTTAGTCTAATCGATGAAAGAACCTTAATTTGTCCAACTTGAATTACACATATTTTACAAAACATAACTTTCTATACGTTCACCGTTAAATTTTGGTCCTTTTAATCCCATGGAGGGTTGATCCACTACATGAAACACTATCAATTGGTAAAGATAATATTAAAAAATTTACTAACTTTGTTATAAAAGTGAAGTTAATTTACGCGTGTACGAAATTTATTTCTTTAAATAGAGAACAGCTGAGCGAGTTCAGTGACCGTAGGGAGTTATTACGCAATGACCGCTCACTACCTACGGCCATTGAACCCGTTCAGCTTTTGTTTGGGATTAAACCAAAGTTTAACGGTGTACCTATATAGTCCGTATCATAAACCAGCTTTCTACTAAATTAAACAAAATTGTTATCAGACCAAAATTTTTATTGCGGTCCACATAATTATGTGCAGTGAATTCACGCCATGCATAAAATACACAAATCGTACTCTGCGAAAGCCGTTCATATTCACGTTCACGCCTGTTTACGGAGGTTCACGGCACTAATCTAGAGCTGCCATTATATCTTTAAGGTAACTCCTACAGCAAAATAAAAAAAGGAAATCTGCATACTACACTACTCACACACTCACACACATCATTCACTTCACACTTCACTCTTCTCACTTCTCATTAACATTATAAAAATAATGTTAGTGAGAAGTGAGATACATTAAAAAGGTACGTATCATGAAAGTACTTACAAGAAAATACCATTACTACCTGATACTACCGATGTCGCTAAATACCACTACTACCTGATGAACTTAGCCTTATTACGGACATTTTCGGGCAACCGGGGCCGACCGAGAATGCGTGACATCGGTTTATCTGATTGTTAAGAGCATACCAAACTGCCAGAATTGTACGAGTTTCATATTGTTTGATGTTGAACGCCCATCAAAGGGTTATAGGAAATCGATTCGGAAATGTACGAGCACGTGTAAAATTATGATCGGTTTTTTATTTTTGGTTTCGTTCTTAGGATTATTTTTAGGATTATTATTTTATCAACATGTAAACGGAGTAATGTACTGACTGACATATGACACAACTGCCCCCCTAGCCAAGTTTTTTTAAGATGGGAAAATCATCCAATGATGAATCCCGCTCTTGAGCGGAGCGGGAAACAGTGTCAGACTCTTACTGACTAAACGACCCACCTCGTACCTTCTTTGCGTTAGTTCAATGGTCCTGGTGTTTCGCTCTCGCATTAACCCATGCCCCAGGAGGCTTCAACCCTGCTGAGCCTCTACAGTTTACTGACAACTCCTTTAGGCGGAAAAGTGCGCGTCGTCGACGACTTGGGCTCGATCCAGACTGGACAGTAAGCTACTCATTTCACGCCTTCCACAAGACCGCGCCTACTGTGGCCGGAAATTGGGATCGGAGACACGGTGGCGGCGGCTGCAGCGTGAGCGCCGTTGTCTTTGCCTGATGCGGTCGGCCTCCCCGTTTGCAAGCATTACTGCTTCGCAGAAGGAGGCGACCGCCTGCTACTCTTCCACACTTTGGACCATGGCCTACATTCCGCCTCCGATTGTACCCCTCGAGAACACAGCAATGCTCTTCCCAAGGGGACACAACTCTATCGTTGTGCTCCATCATGTCCTACGAGCAGTCCACATAGTGGCGACATCCTCTCCTCAAATCCTCTCGAATTTGGTGCAGGGACCTCCCAAACTTATCATATCAACATTCGTCATACGGAAGGTGAAGACGCCGTGAGATCTTTCCAGCCACGCATCAAAGAGAGGACTTACCACCGTTGTTATGGCGAGCTTACCTCCTAGCCAAGTTACTAGGAACGTAAAACTTTGCGCAAAACTTCCTTTTATGACTTAAGTAAGCAAGCACCAAAAAGAAGTTTTCTGTTTAAGGAGTAAAATTCAACCTTTAAGGAGTAAAAAAAGAAGAATTTCCATGTATACAAAATTACATTCTGTGTACTAATATTTCCTTAAAGTTGTCACAAATAGAAACCAGCAAGGTTCATTTTCAGAACTACCCTCAAAATGTGGTTTAATTTTTTATGAAAACTTTCTCGTGAAGTCTCTGGTAAAGTTTTAATTCACTCATAAAACTTGATTTTTTTTTGTTTCCTATTTATTTAATTGTTATTTTAAGAGTTTACCGTACTTATAGTTGCAGAGCATAAGAGTTTGTATTCAAAGTATTCGTCTTAAAATAACTGTTTGAGGAAAACTGGTACAGTATTATATCGGTTACTCTTTTTATTATTTGTCCATGAACTTTTACCAATCACAAAGAAAAACGGCCATCGTAACTAAGCCTTTCGAGGGACCGTAATCATAGTACCTGCTTAAATCTGGGTTGATAAGCTGTTCTGCCAACATTCTTAGCTCTAATGACCCGGAGTGTCGGATTATCTCCGGTAACTTTCAATAGTCTCACCGCAAACTTATTGAATCTATATTTTATAGGACCTACTTCTTTTTTGTTTTATTATTGAAAGGCTTACGTCTGACCTCTGTTGTGTGTGTGAGTGGCATTATGACTCGTGTCTAAAAGTTACACACAGATTTTTAATGCCTTGCGCATGCAAAAATTACCACCGGGTACAGCGCATTTTACTTCATCTTACATCGTTACTAATTTATACATGGGCTACTTCGCGCTGTTAAATCGTAGTTTATGGGTTTTATTACATTGTGGGAAATTTGTGTAATACGGGACCCTACACTGAGCGTGGCCCGACTCGCTCTTGGCCGTTTTTATTAATTAAAAATGAACGTGTTGTCAATCTCAAGAGTCATATCAATTTATGATAATGGCTAAATAATTAGATTAATAACAAGAAACATTCAAATGTGATATTTCCTGTCAATAACAGACCCCCTAACGTATTTTTGTATATCCTTTCAAGAATATAAAAAAGGCATAATGTTAATTAACAGCCCAAATCCATGAACATTTATTAAGAGTGACAATTCAAATGAATGGAAGTGAATAAGAGGCTGTCTTTAGCCTCATTGACGGCAGAAAAAACCCGTTCAATAGACCGTTTTAAAATCAGTTCCTGTTTTAACGTCACGTAATATTTGACTCAGTAATTTGGCAGGACTTTAAAGCCCCAATCAACTGGTCTCTTCCTGATTGGGGCCGGACACAGTCCATCAACAATTAAAATTGAACGCTTCACGAGGGCCGTATAATTATAAATGTAGGTAGGCTGCTGTAGCTGCGCTGAGCTTTATTTTAAGCCGTCAGTACGTTAATGAGCCTCGAGTGATGGGACACGGTCAGCTTTGGGGAATGCAACAATATTGTTAGTTCCAAAAAAGCTATCAGGCTGGATAGATTTTGAACGTAAATTTCTATAAAGATTTCTCTAATGACCACATATTTAATTTGTTCTGCCTAACAGTCAATAAATGTAGAGATACAATTTAACTAAACTTATTAACCAAATAATTGAGACCAAAATATTTGACAGTTACTGTCATGTTTTGATATATTTAGATGTTATTTTTTCGTGAATTTTTATTATGTGATTAATAGTTATTTTGCGTTACACTGGGGCTCTGGGAATAAGGCAAGGAAGTTAAAGAAGACGGGTTGGGTTGTTTAGTTAGTATTAAGAGCCTGACACTGTTTTCCGCCCCGCCCACGGGCGGGATTGATTATTAGATAATTTTTCCTACCTTAAAAAAAAAACCATTGCAAAGACGATCATATGATCATCTTGGTTTCATTTATTAGCCACGTACTAAATTACATATATGTAGTTAAAGTGAAACTTAAACTATTGTCATTACATTAAAGCGAATTTTCCAAGAGAAAATTGGTGAGAAGATAGTTGATGAAATTCCTAAGCGTCTACATACCTTTTATGTTACGAATATAATATAATAATAAATATAGTCTTTGATAAAATAGGTTACCAAATAAATTTTATAGTCTATTGAAGTCTCGTAGAAAAATCATAATAAACGTAAAATAAATTGACTGAATTACTTACGGTAAAAAGTAATCGCAGCTGAGATTTTTTATAGTTTAATATTTTGGTGGGCAGAGATACAGAAAAAAAGGGCTACTATTTGAATAAATGAAATACTTATGTTTATATTTTATAAAGCATAAGATAATTACTGTTTTATAAAATTAATTTCAGACTTTTGTTGATTATTAATATTTCGAATACATTAAAATAATAATAATTTGTTGAAGTTGTTGACATGGGAAGTGGTCACAGAAATCATTGTGCCAATAGTCGTGACCACCAATGGCTTAACAGCCAAGAGCCTCGACTAACATCTAAGGAGGCTCTCGTTAGGCAGTTGGATCAAAAGTTTGATTCAGAAGGCAGTACTCCTGATCGCGGCGCGTATTGTTAGGAGGTTCCTCTCTCAGGAACCCTGACCACCAGTAGCTTGGACCCTGTCTCGGCGCCGGTGGGTTACTATTTCTTATATTTTGAAACGATATTTTTTATGTCTTTTTTAAAGAAATATTTAAAAAATGTGAAACAATAATGTGTGTAAAATAAATAAATGAAATAATAATAACACAACATAAACTCATCATCTTCCTGCCCTTGTCCCGTTTTATTTGGGGTCGGCGCAATATGTTTTTTTCTTCCATTCTGTCCTGTCACCCGTCACGCTATCACTAACTCCTCTGTTTTCCATATCACTTCTCACACAATCCATCCATATCTTCTTTGGTCTCCCTCTCCCTCTCCATCCATCCACATTCATACTCATGGCTTTCTTTGTAACATGCGTTTCATCCCTCCTTTTTACATGGCCATACCAAGACAAACGGTTCCCTCTCAACTTTTCAGTCACTGGCGCCACTTTCAAACTTCCTCTAATATACTCATTTCTCACTTTATCCATTCTCGTCACACCACACATCCATCTCAACATTCTCATCTCTGCTACATGTAATCGCTTTTCATCCATCTTTTTCAGAGCTCAACATTCTGACCCATACAGTAGGACAGGCCTTATCACGGACTTGTAGATTTTACCCTTCAACTTGAGGGGCATCCGTGGGTCGCAAGTTGTTCCAGTGACCTGTCGCCATTTCATCCATCCTGAGTTGATCCGATGTGCCACGTCTCGGTCTATCTCACCATTCCCTTGGATAAGCGACCCAAGGTACCGGAAATCGGAACAGGTTGGTATGGGCGTTCCGGCGAGAGCTATGGGCACAGGACTAGAGAGACCGCCAAAATCGCAGAACAGGTACTCTGTTTTAGTTCTGCTCAATTTTAGGCCAACACTCTCCAGTCTTTGCCACCACACCTCCAATCTGCTCTGGACCTCTAGGGCACTCTCGGCAACCAGCACAATATCATCGGCAAACAGCATACACCAGGGAGCCTCTTCCTGAATGTCCGACGTCAGAGCGTCCATTATTATCAGGAAGAGGTAAGGGCTAAGAGCCACATTGAAGTTGTTAGTGGTGCCCGCTGCAGACCGGACTTGTGTACTGCAGCGACTATACATTGATCGGATCAACTGCACATACTTCCCAGGCACACCTTTCTCCTTAAGGGCCCACCACAGAACCTCACGAGGTACCCGGTCGTATGCCTTTTCGAGGTCAACGAATACCATGTGCAAGTTTTTATGTGCACCTCAGTATTTTTCGCACAACTGGCGTATAGCAAATATGGCATCCGTTGTACCACGACCAGGCATAAAACCGAATTGGTTCTGTGAAATTTCACTCTCTTCTCTCAGCCGCCGTTCAATAACTTTCTCCCATACTTTCATGGTATGCGACATTAGCTTTATTCCTCTATAATTGTTGCACTCAAGCACATCACCTTTGTTTTTAAAGATGGGCACCAGATAACTGTTGCACCATTCATCAGGTATGGCTTCTTCCTGCAACAGCTTATTGAAGAACAAAGCCAGCCACACCCATCCATCTACTCTTAATAACTTCCACACCTCAACTGGTATTCCATCTGGACCAATGGCTTTACCATTTTTCATTCCATTCACTGCTACCCTGACTTCCTCCACACTAACCATTCTCACTAACCCCACATTCACTGGTTTATTCTCTAAAACCCCACTCCAATTATTTTCCTCATTCATAAGTCTTTCAAAATATTCCTTCCACCTCTCTTTGATTTTTTCATTATCCGATAGAACCATTCCACTTTCATCTCTTACACATCTTACCTGGCATACATCCCTCGCCTTTCTTTCTCTCATTCTAGAAAGCCGGTACAGCTCTTTCACAACATAAACTATATACATTAAAAAGTATAATTCAACTAGTCATAATGCAAGCCAATAAGAGTAAGCCACCTTTTCAAATGTCACAATATTGCAACAAACTTAAAAAAAAAAAAATTAAATGCAAAAAGTTCGACAATCTTTTAATCTTGCAGATTATTTATTAACACGTTAAAACTAAAACATACCCACTTACATGGGCAACAAACAAATCCCTCCAGCAAAAAACAGGACATCGTTTTGCCGCCAAGCAAGCAAGACTCGGAACCACGTTATCTCCTATCTCGCTAGCGATATTTTTTACCGAAGACTCGGGGCTTATGGGAAAAATGGTGCGGACCAAAGCCGAAGTTACCGATACATTAGCCCTTGGTCAAGAGACAAGGCGGCTGATATGGTGTTAGTTTTTTATACCTTACAGCTGTTGAAGATTGGTTAGCTATGATTAATGTTTGGGAAAATGCTTCTGAATTATTAGAGCCTTTTTTTGTTAGTAAATTCAAGTTTATTTTTAGACTGCTATAAAAGAAAGCTCTACTTTTATATAAAGCATAGTTTGAGTAAATTAACACAAAACAAATTAGTGTAAAATACGGTACGGTACGGCATTCCAATCCGGCTCGAAGGACCAAAGAGATGTTCGAGTATTTCGGCCGTGGACGATCCTCTAATAATTCTTGTAGGTAGTAAATGATTAACACTAAACCATTAAACACGTTGTTATTTATTTATAATTTAAAAAGAGTGTATTCCCTGCCGGAGTGTGTGTTTCCTGATAGCTACATCTAGGAGTATTTAAGTTAAGAGTGAATAGGTTACTGCTAGGCAAGTGTGCTCCATTATTGGCCACATCATAGCTTACCATCAGGTGTGATTGTGCTCAAACGTGAGCCTATTAACTATAAAAAAGTTTTAAGTTATGTTTAGTAATCTGAGCCACACTTATTATTATTGACAAATTACTGCGTGCCGGACGTGTAGTCACGAATAATCGACGTTGTTGAGTTCATTATACAAAAAGTTGTATGAGCATTATTGTATTCTTATATTCCATGATAAAATATTTAAACAACAACAAAATATTCATACCCAGTCGACTGAAATAAGCAGAGCTTCATATTATTACTCGAACGCGACAAACCGTCTTGTCACATGTCACTTGCAATCGTTCTTAGAGACCTTTCACATACATAATATTCCACGAAACGTTCTTAGTTATTTTTCTTTATAAAATCTTTGCTTGAGACGTTGAAATAAATTAACTTTGTTGCACTCAAAAAACTGATTTTTAAAAGTATCGTGTTTGATACGATTTTTTTTATTTGTATCTCTTTGTGTTCCTCAATCTATGGTATAAATTAACGAAACTAATTAATTAAATTCAGTTCAAACTCAAATAGGTGTTTGATTTTGTGTAATTTATTTCATCAGCAGTGCTTTCAAAACATTGAAAAGAAAATATGTTAGAAAACTAGTATGTCCTAGAACCGAATATTGGAGGACGTGTGACACAAGCCAACACGGACTAAGTCTACGTGACGAATTTTATGCCCACTCATAAAGAGAAGGCTTAGTGTCCTTAAATAATTTCAGTGTTCGAAATTTGTTCATATAAATATTTCTTATGGGTTTAATTCATACTGACCATTAATATGAAAGTAACACTGTCTGTCTTTTACGCTTTCACAGTATAACTATAAAACGTAAGAAGGACATAGGATAATTATTATTTTAATCTAACTGGTGAATTTGCATCGACAACAACTACAGTCAGACAGACACAGACAGACAGTCGCGGGCAAAACCTGATTACTAATATTGTTCTATTTCTAAAGGCAAGTCCAAACAAGTCTTCGTTAAAAATCTTAATCATGTACATAAAATGCAATTACTTAATTAAGAATTGAAAAAAAAATACAATACATATTGTTGTTGTGGTTGCGGCCATTTTAAAAATATTTTTATAATGGCCACAAAATCTAATTAATCTATATTGTTTTTTTGTTAGTTCTTAGTGGTTTGAAATTAGCAGAAGTAACTTATCAAAAGTAAAAGGCCTAGTTAATTTATATTTAAGGAAAATACATTATATACTGTTTATATCCGCCAAAACTTTATTTCAATAAACATTAGGTCACAAAAAATCCGTGTAACCCAAATCCAACCTTACTACAAGTAAATAAGATTGACGACAACATATTCCGATATTACCAAGGGACTCACGAAGTATCACACAGTTATTATTTCATGTTAAAAGCGATATTCTAAAGAGACATCTAATTTTTTATTCAAAAGCCTCGTGTCATGTTCTTTTAACGCCCTGTCGAGGGTTCATGCGGGTTTCATATAGAAATCATCGAGGCGAGAATGATACAAGGCAGTTTATCATCCCCTCATGTCATATTTACCCGTTTTTCGGATTCCGTAGCTGTTGTATTGCGAACAAAATTTATCTTACGCAGGTTAGGCCAGTGTGTTAAGCCTAGATAAAAAAAAATGTTGCGTATACCGACTCCAAGGTTTTTTTTACAAACGAGTATTCACGGTTGTCTGATGGATATCGCTGTCAGCGATAAGACAGTCATTGTACCCATAGATTTAAGTTTTTGTGTAAGTCGTTTTTCATTTTTTGGTGTACAATAAAGTTTATCTATTCTATTCTATCCTAGGTCGGATGAAAGCAGGACAAAAATACACATTTTCGAGATGAGAGAAAAGGATAGGTAGCTAACATTGTATTAATCTGACAGCTGTCACTCAGACCATCTTTAACATAGTAATGTTAAAGTGTAAAAACTTTCTGTCTTTTCTAGAAAAAACAAATAGATTTTGTTTTTGCGACCGTAATATGAAATATTATTAATGGCCTGCAAAAACGTAGACAAAAAAATCAAGAATCATTTTTATATAGAGAAACTTTTTGAAACGTCGTTGAAGGCTGTCAGCAAAACCTTAACTAAATGTCCGATACGCACTTGACCGTCTTTTTATATTGCGATGGTTAAGCGAAATGCGTGCTGAATACAATATATATTTTGACCTGAGCCCATATTAGAGGAGGCAAAAATAGTGTCGTAAGCAACTCAAATATTAGAAAGATCAAGGCTCCTAAATTAGGAGTTCTGCTGATTTGTGATTACGATCCTAGCATTTATAGGACATGTTTGTTGGTTTTGTGACAATATTTTCTCATTTCTTATTCTGTGAGTGAAGTGAAAATGTACTGTGTTGACGTCTTGGTAAAACAATTGTTTATTGGTGCAGATGAAGTAATAATCTTGATGTGTGGTTTTTTACGTTTATGAAAGATATAAATTGCTACTGCAAGTGATCAAACTTCTCATTTTATAACTTACTTAATGGAAAATTGAGATAGCTTTTAATGAGAAATTAATGTAATACGTCTTTTTTATACCACCATCAAAATATTTAAAGTCCAAGAGCAAGCAAAGCGAGCTCAGAACTATATGGCACTGTCCTACACGGATAGTTTAGGTTAGGATAAAGTAGGAGTATTTTTATAATTTAGGTGTCTTCAAGGCTAGAGTAAATAGGCTCTTAATAAACTAGTGCGCCTTACCATCAACGATTGCATCACTGCTTACCATCAGGTGGGATCGCAGTCAAGCACTAGTTTATTGCAATTAAAAAAAAAGTTCTGATCCATTTTTCTCCCGCCATAATCCCTGTGGTTATTTTTTTTTATAACAACCCACATTTTAAGCCCAACGCAGATTAAATAATCTGATGTTGTACTTACTGTATTATCTATATAAAAAAATGAATATCAGTTCGTTAGTGCCTTCAAAACTCAAGAACAGGTAGATTGATTTGACTAATTTTGGTCTTGAAATATATACAAAATATCAAAAAGAATATCCAAAAATATAAAATGAATGCTGGTTGTAGTAATGCCAGTAGATGGCGTTGTACATAGATTGACAAATGAAATAAAAAGTACATAACATTCATTGACTTATTTTGCGGTACGAAATTTGCTGGGTCAGCTAGTGCTTTACATAATTTTGTTGTTTCAACATAAAATCTGGACTAACAAGGTGATTTACTTGACATAATACTTTTATGTACCGATATAAATTAATTAATAAAAGTACCAGTAAAGTCATGCTATTTATGATCATAGCTTTTATTTTATTACTATAAGGATAAGGTTGCATATTACTCAAGAGTGAATATTGGTGGCAATTATTGTGAAAATAATCCCTGCATATTTTGGTAACATTGGTTGTCCATTAGATTATCATCTGACCAGTCATGTTGGGTTTGGTTTAATAGTGTCAACAAACTAACGAATTTGGTACGACGGATTCGGTCTGTCCGTTTCAAGGTAGAGCATGATTTAGGGTGTTAATACTGTGCGTATTAACACGCACATAAACTTAGTACTCCCGATTTGGTTGGTCCGTACCAAAGTCGAGCGTAACTTAAGGAGTCTGCACACAGCGGACGCGGCGCGGCGGAACCGGGCAGCGACGCGACGCTGAGCAGTTGTAATGTACTAGATAGTACGGACGACGCCACACAGAGCCGTCCCGCTCGGCGCGACGGTAAGCTCGGATCTGTATGGCGTCGTCGCGTCGCCGCCCGGTCCCGCCGCGCCGCGCCCGCGCCGTGCAGAGACCTTTAGTGTAATTAGTTAAAAGGTTTATTGTAAACATACAAACTTATTTTACTTTGCTTAAGACTTTTACTGACCAAAATCATCCCGTGTTCTTTCTGTTGCCCATTGCGTTCCAGTGCCAAAAACCAATAATAATATACAGTACATGCAAAGCCTCATTTCAATTGGACCCTATAATCGACCACCATGAATGGTTCAACTTGTGTCCCGAAGACTATATCAAAATATTTTACAGAGCACTGTAATTATATTTATGAAAAATATAGTTAAAGGTAGAATTTCTGGTACGTACCAGTTTTTTTTTTTTTTTATTTAATCTAGGATTGGCATTACAAAAAAACGGTTTATGTCAAAGAATACTGATTCAAACAAAATATATTTATTACGATCTATCTTAAGGTTGTCTGGTAGATATCGCTATCAGTGATAAGACCACCATTGTACGCATAGATTTAAGTTTATATAAATAAAATTGTGTTTCTTTTTTTATGTAGAGTAAAGTTTATTCCATTCTAATGTCACAAAGGTTTTTAGATAAAGAAATAGGTATAAGATAATTTTAGCAAGTTTTTTGCCCAGTCTTTTTTTTTAGTTACAGGGATTAGAAATAAAGAAAATATATTACATCTGTACTTTGGTTGTAACTTTCATAATACTCTGCTAATAGTAACAAAAATCTGTGTAAATTATTTGTAAGGAAATAAAACTGCTATAGGGTGACATTTTGTGGTAGGTAAAAATCATCCAATGACAAATCCTGCCCTTAGACGGAGCGGGAAATCGATGCCAGAAGAGTTACTAAAACTGTATTATTAAAAATCGTGTTCTTTTTCTGTTTCACAAAAATACACAAGGCAGAGCTGTCTTGCAAACTATATTTGCAAGTAACGAAGGTCGGCTTACGCTGACAGGCTGTCTAAAAAGGGGCTGATTAGAGGTGTCCTTAAGGACTCATTTTATTTTTTAAGTGTTCTATTTGGAGCTGCCCTTCGTCGAGATAGGTGTAGGTCGAGTTCAACGAAAGTTGAAAGGACATCGGTTTAAATAAACAGTTGAAAATTTTGAGCCAGAAATAACCTAGTTACCTCTTTCTTTTTGTTTTAGGCTGTTTTAGTTGAGAAATCATATCAGTTCAGTATTTTTCCTTTGCATTACTTTACAGAAACTGGGTTTTCTTTTCAGAAGCCAACCCATGGTTTTTTTATGGTGGGTAAAATTCATCGAATGAGGAATACAATAAAAAAAAATCCAATCCAATTATGGCCCATTTGATGATGATGAGAAATCCCTTGGGCAGCGCTGGAAACAGTGTCAGACTCTTACTGACTAAACAACCTACCCCGTTCCTACGTCGCCATATATACCAGGACTAGAGTCTTCCTTTCAGACATGAACCCTTGGCACCAGTTGACTTCGACCCTTCTACAGGATCCCTACGGTAGCCAACCATTGGTTCCAGTAAGCTTTAGTTTCCTGACATACCTTTGAGGCGTACATGATACGGAACACTACACACCCTCGACATTAAGTAATTTCCTGCTAACAGTAACTAAAGAAAAAAATACGCCATGAAAAACAGACAGTTCTCGCATGAGACTAGTAGTAAAAGGTTCTCCTAAATAACTCACATTAACAAGGGATCCTCATACATACATAGGGTTCTTTAACATCCATTGACCAAACAGCCGTGACTAATTTTACTTCGTACCGGTATTAATACGAAAACAAGTCGACAGTGAACAAATATTTAGCAGTAAGCCTTGACCAAAACACCGAATGATACAGAAGATTAACTCTATACAAGGAACGTAAAAGAACTTTTTGTACTCGCTCCCTGTTCGTGAATTGTAATTGAATACGCTTCACGTACAGCGAGTACAAACTCGCGACTGTCAATGTATGCCAGAGTGTCCTAAGTAAGCGATTGTACGTGATTGCGATTGCAAAGCGATGCGACGCCAATGAAGCAAATTATTGATACTGCATTGCGGTGGCCTAAGTGATCAGTGCACGTGGGTTAGGTATGGTGATGAGTTAAGCGATGCGGATTAATTAGTTAGTTTGATATTTTTACGCGAACTATTGCGACGTGGTGGGTCGTTTTAAATAAGTTATACCAATTCGCTCGCACGTAGAACAAAGCTACCATCGCATTATTTCTCATAAACTTAAATTTATTTTTTTGTATTTAAATTATTTGTCTTTTTTGAATTACTATTCTTATAAAACTCTACTTAAATAAAAATGTTGTGCCTAACAGGAACCATGCGAATTTGGATACATACTCTTGAAGACCTTGAAAAACACAAGCAAGTTGACGATCTTATGCGATTAATTCTTACCGTTTGTAATATCAGTGTTTTTATGCGAATGTGAGTAACAATACATACCAATAATTGGTTTAATGGTACAAAAACATACGAAAACTGTAAAAAGATTGTATTTATGAACTATAAAAAAAAAACTATACCGTGTCATCACATATCCATAGTCCAAACATGTTTACCCCTCTTCTCACACACAGTATGGATTCAGCCTTCTAAACCTGCCTGTATTGTGTCTTGACATAGGACGTAGGTACATGTTTACAGGACCGGGGGTAAGTAAAGAGTGGCCGTAATAAACAGTTGATTTTCTTTGATAGCGTTGGTAGTGTGTGGGTTGGACACACAACTGAAAGGTGACTTTTAAAGCTTTTGGTATTATGTCACCTATATTTTTTATTGATGCAAAAAAAGACCCACGAAGTATGTAATTTTTCACCAGAAATAATACTACATCGTGCAATTAAAGTTCTCCGCGCGATTTGAATCTATATAACAGCTCGAATTCATCCATTGGGCAATAAATGTAGCCCACCAGATGTGTTAAGTAGGAAAGTAACATATATACACATGAAACTATTGATAGAAACACACTGATTTATTGAAGCTAAGGGCAGTGCGGGAGTGCAGTTCACTCCCACATGGATCATGCTGACACAAAGGTGTTACTTCTTCATATATGTGAAGACGTAACCCAAGTGGCCTAATTCTCAGCAGTCAGAATAAATAAAACTTATAATACTACTATGATTTGCTAATGTGCTAATTAAATATTTAGTGTTTACTTTGAGCATCCAATCGAGACTAACGTATCAAAAGAATTCCACGTGTAAAGGTAACACTAACAATAAGTACAATGATTTAGTATTATATCAGCACCCAATTAATACCTACGATAAATTAGGCAAGATATTCTATGAACTTCCAATTTGACCTCTTACTTGATCCCTAAGGCAAGCACTTAATCCGACAGTATTACATAATAGAACCATTTGATCTGTCTAATACAACTGTCATCCAAATTAGTGGTCAATAACCGCACCCACCGCAACGGGCTGTATCAATGTGGCATGTAACAAACAATAGTTAGTCACCGCTACCCAGGAACTTAAAGAGAAACTGACTAATAAGAATTTGTTTTAGAGTGTAAACATCTGACTATTTGTAAATGTTAATAAATAGTTTGGGCAGTTAATAATTTTACTATTTTTGTGTTAATAAATATTTAATTTTCAAATTTTACATACATATTTGTAACGTCGGGACCCTGCAGAAGGGTCGACGCCAATTAGGGCCCAGGGTTTGTGTCTGAATAGAAGGTATGTATGGCAATGTAGGAACGGGGTAGGTTGTTTAGTCAGTAAGAGTCTGACACTGTTTCCACCCAAGGGCGGGATACGTCATCGGATGATTTTTACCTACCATGAAAAAAAAGATACATATTTGTAAGATACTTAAATATAAACTAAAGCAAGTAAGTAGTTAGTAGCAAAATACTAAACCTTATTATTCATTGTGTTTAATAATTCAATAAGTTTAAAATGAAAATATTTTATCATAGTAAGTTCTTATAGAGTGGTATATACCTCGAATCATACGAGCCCAAGTGAGGTTGTGTCGTTTAATTAC